>CM077003.1:105626557-115626557 GCA_039090855.1 Macrothele yani
CCCTGTAGAGAGACTCCACAGTTAACAATCTCAATTTCTGAGCAGCCTAAATGGAAAACTATGAACACTACGATACGTACAACTGTACACATTGGAATAGTCCGCACTTTTTAAAAAGGCTATGCAATGAATCTCGGTGACGAACAACTACTGATAAGCAACTATGGGGAGTTGACGTTTTGTATGCAATTTCGTTTTTTCCCTCGGCAGTTCATCACGAGTCCAATTAGAGTATAACGCAGTCTTATGAGTTATTTCTTAAATTCTGATGAGTGACGAAACATTAAATTTTGCTTCCGGAATTATGTTGATTGAATAGAATGAACCTTTTACCATTCTCTATACAGCGAAAAAGAAAAATAATCACCTTCCTCCTTGCAAAAGCATGAGCAGAACAAAGCAATCAGTTCTATAAACAATGTCCATCGAATTAAGTGATCGCATGTTGAAAATATAATTGCTGGTCCATGACATATCACCAATTCACTTTGTGATAGACACTTTGATTTCATGAATTAATTCATAAGACTTCATAGCAAAAAGCCTGCCTAATGTCTAATATGAGACATACCGTAGAACTAGCAAAATGCGAAAGAATGTGTAATCCTACTGAATAAATAATCGCAAGAGTTAGGAAATTATTGTAAATTCTGTGGTGATGCATTTGAAAGCCGAACTGAATTTTTCATTGTCAGGAGAGCAGTAGAATTGTTCTAAGACACATTCTTGGCCGGAGAAAAAAAAAGAAGAAAAAAAAATTCTTCAAAACTCTTCATTTGGTTTCCCAAGACATGCTCTCACACTGGGTCGTATATGACCAACAATCTGTGAAAAGTCCGAAATGATCTTTACATTAATATTCCCAAAAGAACACTAATTTCTAGTACTTTACTGCAACGAAACTTTTTATTTGGAGAGCACAGCTCGAACATGTAACAACGTATATACCAAATTTTTTGAGGGACAACTTTAAGTTTTATTCTTTACTTTGTATACTCTGGTTGTTCACTCTGAATCCGTACAGCCTTTTACAAGTCTATTTTTCACGCAATTTTATGTATGAACTGAACTGCACTCATCTTTAAATCCATGCCTACGATTTCAAAAAATTGAAAATTTGTGAAATCATTTAAAAATGGTATTATGGTTATGGCATAGTTTTCACCAAATCTAAAAGTTCTTTGACTGGTTTTGAATGAGAAATTGAATAATTTGAAAAGGTAGATTTGCGTGATACAAATAATCTGTTTGGCCGAAACAATGTAAGATTGATTTCGAATTAGCGCTTCCAGCTGTCTTACACACTTGGTGTGTTAGCTGCAATCAGCGGCAACGATGGAAATGACACGTGAATTTCGATTCCTTTCGCGACTTTTACTCATGAATCGCTCACAGCGTGTCTGTAACCTGCAAAACTTCATTCATCAGCAGAGTCCGAAACTGCTAACTTATGAATGCATCATTGGGGAATCAAATGTTCCCTCGTTAACTGAGTGCATCGATTCCGTTGTCTAAATGGTCGACAGAAAGACGCAATGTCGGTATTTTCTGTAAATCAGCTTTTAAAATACTAACTGATCTTTTCTCATAGGATAACAGTCATTAGCGCAACTGAAAGGGCAACACAAAGCATATTCCATGTAGTTGTTTACTGATTTTGGGCAAAAGTTTAAGCGCTAAGATGAAACCATTGTGTTGGATGAGGTAAAAAACCGTTCTAACTGATGTTTGGTGAAACTAATATTCTGCTTTTGTTAATAAATCTATCTCCGTTCTTTTCAGGGTGATACTGTATTCGAAGATTTTGAACCTTTTCGGAATGACGACTTTCATACCCAAATTGTTCCACAATTTAATGGCGTGAAAATTGGATAGAAATATACCAAATTCATAAGAAAAAGATTTCATTCCAACATCTTGGGAATTTCCCACTTCTGTGTATTTTGAAGCGCATGTTTATTGTGTGTTGATGAATATACGTGATGTTTCCAGAGGAATGCATGGAAAAGAATCAAAAGGATAAAAGAGGGAGACAATGGAGAAGGAACAAGCACAGCGGAGAAAGAAAATTCTTAATGAACGCCTGAGCTACTTAGATTCCATCTGGTCACACGTACCTTAGGATCATTAATGAACTCCTAAGTCAAATGGGTTCCATCTAATCGCAGGTGTAAGATAAGGTTTCCCCAACCGTACAGAGAAAAATAAATAGCCTTTTCTTCACGCCATTAGTAGGAAAAGAACTACAACATAAAAAAAAATTCACTTAATGACAGGAAGACAGAGAAGACTTTCTGACCACCGGAATGCAAGGAAAAGTATAAAAACTATGCATGTGTTTTATTGTATTTTACTAAAGAAGTAACAGAGTAAAATGGGAAAACGGAAGGCATGTCAGATAATAAATATTACCAAAAAGGAAAAGGCTGACAATTTTCATCGTTACCCCAATTCACTCATTTCCTTTCTTAATGTCACGTGACTAGGGGTCGCCAGTTAGTTAAAGATTAAGGACCTAAGTTTTCGCGCAGAAGGCCTAAGTATGATGTAAGTGCTGTGTTTCACTTCTGATTTCCTCGCCTTCATTTAGCTATAAATCTTAGGAGAGGTGGTAAACTTTGATGCTCATGTTGGCCTTTGAACTGAAAAGTAAATCATCTTTGTTACTGAAAAGATTAAGAAACCTGGAAAGTTGTTGTTGTAGCAAAAATGGGAAGTGCTTTATTGTAACAAAAGTGGGAAGTGGTTTATTGTAATATAAGTGGAAAGTGGTTTGTCGTAACAAAACTGAAAAGTGGTTTATTGTAACGAAACTGGAAAGTAGTTTATTCTTGAAATAGCCGTGTATCAGCTTTCAACTGGTCACCCTATGGCATATTCTCTAATTTAACTTTCATTTTTAGTTTCTTTCTTTATGCAAATTTTGAGTTAATTCTCTTCAAATGTTTCAACTTTGACGTTATATTTTTCTCACTCAATGAATGTTTTGTTGCAGCAGTCTTGAGGTCTGGATGAATGACTTGTGTGCGTTGACAAAGTAAGAACTATCTATATAATGTGTGGAGTAAGCACCGAAAAGTGTAGTGTGGGTAGATTATTGTTATTTTACGCTGTATTTCCACAACTAAGCACAGTAGAACCTCGCTAATCGGAACTGAATGGGACCGGGGTATGTTTGAATTAGCAAAATTTCGACTTATCGGAAATTTCGCTATAAGTAAAATATATATAATAGGGAGGGAAGTAGTATAAAATGACGGGTCCGGCCGGAGGAGCAGCTCCTTCTAAAGAAGGAGCAGGGGCGTGGCTTGCGGCAGAAGGATGGGGGGGCGTGGTTGCTGCAGAAGGGTGGGGGCGTGGCGTGTGACCGAAGGATGTGGGGGCGTGGCAACGACCGAGTGGGGGAAAGGAAATGTGCTGCCCCCTAGCGGTGCTTCTTGGAACTTCTAATGGATCTTTGAGGGATGGCAACGACCGAGTGGGGGAAAGGAGATGTGCTGCCCCTAGCGGTGCTTCTTGGAACTTTCAATGTATCTTTGAGAGATGGCAACGACCGAGTGGGGGAAAGGAAATGTGCTGCCCCTAGCGGTGCTTCTTGGAACTTTTAATGGATCTTTGACGGATGGCAACGACCGAGTGGGGGAAAGGAGATGTGCTGCCCCCTAGCGGTGCTTCTTGGAACTTTCAATGTATCTTTGAGAGATGGCAACGACCGAGTCGGGGAAAGGAGATGTGCTGCCCCCTAGCGGTGCTTCTTGGAACTTTCGATGGATCTTTGAGGGATGGCAACGACCGAGTGGGGGAAAGGAGATGTGCTGCCCCCTAGCGGTGATTCTTGGAACTTTCGATGAATCTTTGAGAGATGGCAACGACCGAGTCGGGGAAAGGAGATGTGCTGCCCCCTAGCGGTGCTTCTTGGAACTTTTAATGGACCTTTGAGAGATGGCAACGACCGAGTGGGAGAAAGGGGGTGGATATAGGGGGATTTCAACTTGATGTGCTGCTCCCTAGCGGTGCTTTTTGGAACTTTTAATGGATCTTTGAGAGATGGCAACGACCGAGTGGGGGAAAAGGGGTGTACGTTGCCCCCTAGCGGTGCTTTTTGGAACTTTTCTCGGGAGATTTATTGGACGTTGACAAATTTTTAAGAAGTCTTTCCAATATTTATTTTTTTAATTTTCTCGGGAGATTTACTGGACTTTGTCAAATTCTTGAAGGAAGTTTTTTTTTTGTCGTTTCCAATTTCTTTTGTACTCGTTTTTTTTTTGTCCTATTTTTTCTCTCTAATTTATTTTATTAAATTTATATTTTCAGGAATTCCCTGAGGTATTATAATTTTTATAGATGTTGCATTATTTTTTTAATTTTCTCGGGAGATTTATTGGACGCTGACAAATTTTTGAAGGAAGTCTTTCTAATATGTTTTTTTTATTAAATTTATATTTTCAGGAATTCCCTGAGGTGTTATAATTTTTATAGACGTTGCATTATTTTTTTAATTCGTATATTTGTCCTCCCTCCAATTTTAATTTAGACGAGGAAAGGCTTTGTTTGAAAAAATTTCGTTCCTGTTGATTCATGTTCCGCTATCTTTTGTCCGACATGTGTTTTGGGATGACTCACCATTTTCTCTTTGACTCAGAAAACTTTGTATGACACGTGTTTTGGGAAGAGTGACTATGATGTGTGACGCATGTCGTGATAGCAGACATGACATCAGCCAACGCCATTTCCTCAGCGGGGTCGGCGGTTGACGTCATTTGAGATTCTGTTAGACGCCTTAAGTTCCAAGACTGATTTTTTTTCAATAACTTGATCATTTAGCAACGAATTTATTCCTTATTTTTTCCTCATAATTTCCCATTTTATATTCATAATTTTTCAACGTAACGATTTTTTTATTTTCTTTGAGGAGACTTCACGCATTTTCAACGGACGTTCCAACATAAAAACGTTTTCCAAAGTTTTGTGCTGCAGACATAATCTTAAAACACGATTGTTTATTAACGTATTTACGTGTTCATGACATTTTCTGTTACATTTTTTTAACGTTGTACCTTTTTCCAACGTACAAAGCCATAATTTTTTATGCATAGTTAAAATATTTATTTTTTTTATTTTTTCGTATTTGTTCATGATTAATCAGTGAAATGTACCTTTTAACGCATTATCTTAATCTTTTTGTTCTAAATGCTTGCGTACTCCTTAAACTTCTTGATGTACCAACATTATTTTATTTTCTAACTTTTCAAACTAAGAACTACTTTTATCGAGGCTTTATTTTTTCTGATTCAAACAAGCAAACGTTTCTTCATTATTATTTCCGTTACCTATACAAACAACTTTTCTTACTTGCTTTTAATGTATGACTTAATCTGGTATTCTATATAGCTGTTTCATGTTTGTGCAAGAAATATACAGATCTATAGCAACTAGCTATACATAACATTCGTTCGTAACAGTATCTTTTTTTTTTCCAGATTTAAACCAACACACGCTTCTTAACGACTTGATATCGGTTTTCTGGGGAACTTTTCTTTTTCCTTCATTCAATTTTATTCCAGATCATGAGACGAGGAAATGCTTCTTTAGAAACGATTTCGTTCCTGTTCGCAGTAATTATTGGATTTTGACAAATTTTTTGTGAAACGACTTCATGCTAATTCTGAGTCTTTCGCCTTTACAATATTATTTTCTCGTAATTTTTTCGTGTGTTCAAGAACTCTACAGGTCTTTCACAGTTAAAATTCTGGTAAAACTATATTTTCTTACTTTATTTAGCATATCATTATAGCTTCCCAATTTTCGCTATTTTACTTCATCTTTTTTGAAATTTAGTAAAACTTTTCAGTATGTCAATAATTTATTTCTTACTTGGCCAAACTTAAGACTCCTTTTATTTAGACTATTTTTTTTCATTTCATTTCAACAAAATGATTATTTTAGATGTTGCAAATCATCAGGTTTTTTGTTTCCTTATATATCATATTTTCCAACTTGCTTTTAAAGTATTTCTCAAAGCTTGCATGTATGTCAAATACGCATTTTTTAATCCTTCCCTAGTTTGCTATACTTTTTTCGTGGACTGCCCCAACAGGAAAGCATTCATTGTCAAGGCATGAAATCTAAAACCTTTTTTCTTACGATAAAATTTGTATTCTTTGGGACATGCTTTCTGTATATTGTTCTGTCTCGTCCGAAAAAAACATTCATTCTGGAGGCAAAGCGAGTAATTCCGTTCTTCCACTAAACATCATTTTTTTACGTTTTACTAACTCACCACCCCCATAGCGAAAATAAAGAAATACTTACTATGTTCTCTACATATCGACTCAATCGATTTCTTTTCTAAATGCTGATCATGACATTTCAACTAAAATTTCAAACTTTCACCAAAAATCATATTCTTAAACGAGCTATTTTTTACACAATTATTTCATGTATAACTAAATTTTTGTTGTTTACTCACCTCATAAAAGTCAATAAGAACTCCCCTAATCTCATTCCTTTCCCTCATTTAGTTCGCTTAAATTGAGATGTTTCAAAATTTATCGTATATTTCATTCCCTTAATGTCCAGTTCTCCCGTGTCGGCCCCTTCATTTTTAACTTCTGTGCATGATGCATTTTATCTTTAGACGTTTAGTTTCATTGACCTTTTCTTTCGTTTTAATTAGGTTTTCATTATCGTATTTTTTATTCATTGTCTCAGCAGAAAAATCTTTCATTCTGGAGACATAGCGACTAAGTCCGTACTTCCTCTAAACATTTTTTTTTCACATTTTACTAATTGTTCAGAAAAGCAGTTGTTTCCAAACTCCCATAGTGAAAATATCGTATTCCCCTTATAGTACTTATTATATTTTTCCTTCTGTTCAGTGTTGTATGATTCTTCAAACTTTGGTTTATTTTTATGAAACTTCTTTTTTCTTAGTTTTTTTTTCTGATTCAAACTTTCAATCTTTTCCTATCGATGTAATTACTCTTATTTTCCCATTCGGCTTTACTTTTGAACAGAAATGTATCTAAAATCTTCAGATGTATTTTAGTCTACAAGGCCGATTCTTCCCTGTTTCAAATAACGTCATTGTAGGATTTTAGTGTAAATGCTCCTAAATCTTTAGAACTTACTTTTCATAGTTAGATACAAATTCCTCGAGGTTTACATGAAAGAAGAGTGTTTTTACGCTCTCTCCAGTGTGTGAGCTTTCCCCAAGAAATTAACTTTGAATTACCCCTTGTTTCTGTCGGAAACTAACAATCTCCTGCAACTGTTTTCACGCGTCTCTTGCTTACAAAAAAACCTCATATGGCATGAAATCGCTTTGCTTGGGAGATTAAACTAAATTCTGGTTTTGAACTTTGAATGCAAACTTAAGCTCGCAAAAGCATAGTTTTCTGAGCAAACTTAAACTGTCTAAGATGACAAAAGTCTAAAACTGCTGACTCAATGGGACAGAGCGTTTGAACTTTGGCGTTAATTCACCATTTAAGAGATCCGTCGTGAACCACTAGAAGGGAAGTAAGCAGACCCTGATTTAGTCCACTGTTTCCAAGGAAGGTAGAAAGCTAGTGTCGTAATTCAAAAGCTCTTAACTCAAGCCTCCCCAGGATTCAGTTTCGGACGAACGAATACTCAGATGTCCATGCTTAGACATTGAAAAATTGCTTCAGACAAATATTTTCTTACTTAAAGTGCTTCAATTCAGAATTTGTACTATTTAAGATTTTCCTAAGTCAATATTTTTTCTATCTTAAAAACTTCTAAAGGGTTGATTTTGAAAAAAACGAGTTCTCATAAAAATGTAAAATTTCCTTAGATTGTATGAGGAACCAAAAAAAAAAAATTGATGAAGCTTGGACGTTAACCATTCCAACCATTTCTTTCTCTTCATGTTTCATTCCATGAACTTTCTTCAAATTCCTATATGTCCAAGAATTTTGTTAAATGTCCAAGTTCGACTCCCCCAGAAATTTTCTGAAAATGATATTCTGGAATTTTTTAAAAGAGAAACTAAGAATCCCTTCACTGAAACAAGAAATTCATATTCAAAGCATTACATCCCTCTTTCTACTTCAAATACTCTATTTGTAAATCTAAGGAAGTTTTTTTTTTTTTTTAATATTCATATATTTTTCCCTCTAACTTTAGAAGATATTGTCCCAAAATGTATGTACATATTACGATAGTAAAATATCTTACTACTTACTGCTTGATGTTCAATTCACTTCACACCGTCTTAAGGAAATTCGTTCATTTTCTCATAACACATAGACATGTTATTTTTCTTTCCATTCACTTCAAAGACTCAATTGAGATCAACCTAATGGAGTCCTTTGAGAAAAACTTTCATAGGAAAGCATAAATTTGCCTAAAAACTACATTAAAAATAAACAAATGTTGAAAGTTCCTGTACAAGAAGGAAATTCTGTTGTAACTTCTAAACGAAAAAAGACAAATTCTAAGAAAATATGTAAAAATGTTCGTTGGATTCCATATTAAAAAAATTAGTTGAAGAAAAGTGTCATTCTTTTTTTTTTTCGGAACAGTTCATTCTTTCCTAGGGTTAAAAATGGAACACTTCATTTTTCTTAGTAGACAATCTTGAGAAAACACATTTTATTAAAAGCAGGGAAATTCCCATAGAATAACATGGGAAAACTAGTATGCATAAAAAGACTGTTTCGAAACGAGTAAAAATCTGTTGAAGTTCGTTTTCGAAAAAGTTGGAAATGGAATGAAGTAAAAACAGTCACAGCAAGTTCCTGAAAGTTGAAAATTGGATGTACTAAAAATGTCTAAGGAAAGAAATTTTTATAAAACACAGACTGTTTAGTTTTTCCAGGCTAGGGGGTCTTCAGTGAGAGCGCTTCTTTTTTCAACTCAAAGAATAAAGCGAGTCAGTTTGAAACATTTCAAACTCCCCGAAATTAAGCTGTGTACTCTGGTTTCGACTCAATACTGTAAAGCATTGCTCTCAGACCAGTCGGAATTCCGCCCCGATTGGTTGCCTAATGGAAAACATCAGACCCCTTTCCAATAACAATCCCCAAATATCCTTAAGAAAAGTCTAGCAAAAAAGCACTAGTTCACCATTAAAACAATTGGATTCATTCTGTTACTGTTTTAAACATTTCAAAAAGAAGTTTACATTCTCACTTTTACTTTAAAAATCTTGAAAGCTTAAATTTTGACCCATTTAAACAAAAATTCACTTAAAATTTAATTTAAAAAAATAATAATTACTCTTTAAATTTATGTCTTAAAACTAAAAAATATTTACGCTTAATATTTCAATAAATAATAAATATTCACAAACTCACCTTCTACCTTGCCCATTTAAAAAAATAATTCTGAATTTATATAATCGAAATCATTACTTCTCCAAATAGTTCTTTCCCCTGATTGTAGAGAAGAACTCTTCTGAAATCTTCACTTTTCCACATGTGTTCATAAAAGCTTGAGCTACTTCCTTAGGATTCAACAAGGCCACAGCGTTCTGGAAACTTGAAATCGCTTTCCTGTTCCACTCAGTGGTTAGGCATGGAGGATGCATCTCAATAGGTGGAAGTACTTCCGAAATGCATTCGCGACATCTACATACCTTCAGGATGCTCTCCCCGATTAAATTTTTTAAACATTCAATTAAATTGTGTCTAAGTTCACACTCCTCAATCGATGTACTTTGAAACTTTCGGGATTCTCCGAGTACGATTTTCTGGAATTCTGAACCCATTAACAATTCCTGGATGCTGTCCCACACGCCATCCAAAATAATTTGGAGTTTCTTAAACTGCTTTCTGGTTAATGCAACTCCTGTTGTTAAGTGAAAAATCCGGAACCAGAATTTGAAAGACTTGAAGACTTCTTACTTTATTCAAACTTAGAACAGAACTAAAATTCGCTCAGCGTTTCCTTTGCATACTGTAACCAACACATGACCCTTATCACCACGTGGTGATTGATGTGTCACGATGCGTCAGCACACTAACTGCACGATGACTGTTTCCTTATCTGGTCATCTCGCAACGAACATGCTATTGATTCTAATCAGGCAAAGCTAACTTCAGCTTGAGAGATAAACGAAAGGATTTCATTATAACTTTCATATCTTGAGAGAATAAACTAAAAAATCTTCATAGAGTGCATAATAAGAGTAAAGAAATTCTTCAAGCCTGAATTTCCACTAAAATGATGGTGGTATACGGAAAGCGTGAGAATTTAATCAGACACCTTCAAAGAATCCATCTTGGAAATAACGCTGCTTTTGAAAAACGAGTGAACTATGAAATTCTTTGTTCTCCACACAAGAAAATTTCAGATTTCGAAATCTCGCCGTCCTGACCCACTTTTTCCTGAGTAAAATTTAACACAGGGTGGAAATCTCCACTTACGCATTCCTTTGAGTGGGGAATAGCTCTCATGAAAGGGGTCAACGGTTCCAAACAACATTGATTAAAACTGGAGAGAGGAAAAATATATGAATTAAAAAATAATGCATAAGCAGGATTCCCAAAAACATAAAAAAATATAAGTTTTATATAAAAAAGAAATTCCAGGAAAAATATTGGTGGGGCGAAAGATTTCCCATTCTTCCATTCCCACAAAAAATTTAACGAAGTCTAATAAATCTCTCGAAAAAAAATTAAACAAATACTTGAACTGACAAAAGAGAACGGCACGTGACGTCAACCTATCCCGCGGCTAATAGTAGGAGATACACTGTTCCCCCTCTGACATCATTTTTTTTCTATGCGAACAGAAATTTACTTGAACAACCGTCTTAGAAAATGCCCCTTCCACGTTTTTTTTCCAGCCATGCAAAAACAACCAGATTACCTTTTCCCACCAAAAGTTCTAGCAAGAAAGAGCAGGAGACGCCGGAACGTAGCCCGAAGGAGCCGAATAACAAGGGGGCGAGACAGAGAGGGAGCTCCTTCGGGTTTCGTTCTGACGTCTCCTGCTCTTTCTTGCTAGAACTTTTGGTGGGGAAAGGCAATCTGGTTGTTTTTGCATGGCTGGAAAGAAAAAACGTGGAAGAGGCATTTTCTAAGACGGTTGTTCAAGTAAATTTCTGTTCGCATAGAAAAAAAATGATGTCAGAGGAGGGAACAGTGTATCTCCTACTACTAGCCGCGGGATAGGTTGACGTCACGTGTCGTTCTCTTTTGTCAGTTCAAGTATTTGTTTAATTTTTTTCGAGAGATTTATTAGACTTCGTTAAATTTTTTGTGGGAATGGAAGAATGGGAAATCTTTCGCCCCACCAATATTTTTCCTGGAATTTCTTTTTTTATATAAAACTTATATTTTTTTATGTTTTTGGGAATCCTGCTTATGCATTATTTTTTTAATTCATATATTTTTCCTCTCTCCAGTTTTAATCAATGTTGTTTGGAACCGTTGACCCCTTTCATGAGAGCTATTCACCACTCAAAGGAATGCGTAAGTGAAGATTTCCACCCTGTGTTAAATTTTACTCAGGAAAAAGTGGGTCAGGACGGCGAGATTTCGAAATCTGAAATTTTCTTGTGTGGAGAACAAAGAATTTCATAGTTCACTCGTTTTTCAAAAGCAGCGTTAATTCCAAGATGAATTCTTTGAAGGTGTCTGATTAAATTCTCACGCTTTCCGTATACCACCATCATTTTAGTGGAAATTCAGGCTTGAAGAATTTCTTTACTCTTATTATGCACTCTATGAAGATTTTTTTAGTCCTTTCGTTTATCTCTCAAGCTGAAGTTAGCTTTGCCTGATTAGAATCAATAGCATGTTCGTTGCGAGATGACCAGATAAGGAAACAGTCATCGTGCAGTTAGTGTGCTGACGCATCGTGACACATCAATCACCACGTGGTGATAAGGGTCATGTGTTGGTTACAGTATGCAAAGGAAACGCTGAGCGAATTTTAGTTCTGTTCTAAGTTTGAATAAAGTAAGAAGTCTTCAAGTCTTTCAAATTCTGGTTCCGGATTTTTCACTTAACAACAGGAGTTGCATTAACCAGAAAGCAGTTTAAGAAACTCCAAATTATTTTGGATGGCGTGTGGGACAGCATCCAGGAATTGTTAATGGGTTCAGAATTCCAGAAAATCGTACTCGGAGAATCCCGAAAGTTTCAAAGTACATCGATTGAGGAGTGTGAACTTAGACACAATTTAATTGAATGTTTAAAAAATTTAATCGGGGAGAGCATCCTGAAGGTATGTAGATGTCGCGAATGCATTTCGGAAGTACTTCCACCTATTGAGATGCATCCTCCATGCCTAACCACTGAGTGGAACAGGAAAGCGATTTCAAGTTTCCAGAACGCTGTGGCCTTGTTGAATCCTAAGGAAGTAGCTCAAGCTTTTATGAACACATGTGGAAAAGTGAAGATTTCAGAAGAGTTCTTCTCTACAATCAGGGGAAAAGAACTATTTGGAGAAGTAATGATTTCGATTATATAAATTCAGAATTATTTTTTTTAAATGGGCAAGGTAGAAGGTGAGTTTGTGAATATTTATTATTTATTGAAATATTAAGCGTAAATATTTTTTAGTTTTAAGACATAAATTTAAAGAGTAATTATTATTTTTTTAAATTAAATTTTAAGTGAATTTTTGTTTAAATGGGTCAAAATTTAAGCTTTCAAGATTTTCAAAGTAAAAGTGAGAATGTAAACTTCTTTTTTGAAATGTTTAAAACAGTAACAGAATGAATCCAATTGTTTTAATGGTGAACTAGTGCTTTTTTGCTAGACTTTTCTTAAGGATATTTGGGGATTGTTATTGGAAAGGGGTCTGATGTTTTCCATTAGGCAACCAATCGGGGCGGAATTCCGACTGGTCTGAGAGCAATGCTTTACAGTATTGAGTCGAAACCAGAGTACACAGCTTAATTTCGGGGAGTTTGAAATGTTTCAAACTGACTCGCTTTATTCTTTGAGTTGAAAAAAGAAGCGCTCTCACTGAAGACCCCCTAGCCTGGAAAAACTAAACAGTCTGTGTTTTATAAAAATTTCTTTCCTTAGACATTTTTAGTACATCCAATTTTCAACTTTCAGGAACTTGCTGTGACTGTTTTTACTTCATTCCATTTCCAACTTTTTCGAAAACGAACTTCAACAGATTTTTACTCGTTTCGAAACAGTCTTTTTATGCATACTAGTTTTCCCATGTTATTCTATGGGAATTTCCCTGCTTTTAATGAAATGTGTTTTCTCAAGATTGTCTACTAAGAAAAATGAAGTGTTCCATTTTTAACCCTAGGAAAGAATGAACTGTTCCGAAAAAAAAAAGAATGACACTTTTCTTCAACTAATTTTTTTAATATGGAATCCAACGAACATTTTTACATATTTTCTTAGAATTTGTCTTTTTTCGTTTAGAAGTTACAACAGAATTTCCTTCTTGTACAGGAACTTTCAACATTTGTTTATTTTTAATGTAGTTTTTAGGCAAATTTATGCTTTCCTATGAAAGTTTTTCTCAAAGGACTCCATTAGGTTGATCTCAATTGAGTCTTTGAAGTGAATGGAAAGAAAAATAACATGTCTATGTGTTATGAGAAAATGAACGAATTTCCTTAAGACGGTGTGAAGTGAATTGAACATCAAGCAGTAAGTAGTAAGATATTTTACTATCGTAATATGTACATACATTTTGGGACAATATCTTCTAAAGTTAGAGGGAAAAATATATGAATATTAAAAAAAAAAAAAAACTTCCTTAGATTTACAAATAGAGTATTTGAAGTAGAAAGAGGGATGTAATGCTTTGAATATGAATTTCTTGTTTCAGTGAAGGGATTCTTAGTTTCTCTTTTAAAAAAATTCCAGAATATCATTTTCAGAAAATTTCTGGGGGAGTCGAACTTGGACATTTAACAAAATTCTTGGACATATAGGAATTTGAAGAAAGTTTATGGAATGAAACATGAAGAGAAAGAAATGGTTGGAATGGTTAACGTCCAAGCTTCATCAATTTTTTTTTGGTTCCTCATACAATCTAAGGAAATTTTACATTTTTATGAGAACTCGTTTTTTTCAAAATCAACCCTTTAGAAGTTTTTAAGATAGAAAAAATATTGACTAAGGAAAATCTTAAATAGTACAAATTCTGAATTGAAGCACTTTAAGTAAGAAAATATTTGTCTGAAGCAATTTTTCAATGTCTAAGCATGGACATCTGAGTATTCGTTCGTCCGAAACTGAATCCTGGGGAGGCTTGAGTTAAGAGCTTTTGAATTACGACACTAGCTTTCTACCTTCCTTGGAAACAGTGGACTAAATCAGGGTCTGCTTACTTCCCTTCTAGTGGTTCACGACGGATCTCTTAAATGGTGAATTAACGCCAAAGTTCAAACGCTCTGTCCCATTGAGTCAGCAGTTTTAGACTTTTGTCCTCTTAGACAGTTTAAGTTTGCTCAGAAAACTATGCTTTTGCGAGCTTAAGTTTGCATTCAAAGTTCAAAACCAGAATTTAGTTTAATCTCCCAAGCAAAGTGATTTCATGCCATATGAGGTTTTTTTTGTAAGCAAGAGACGCGTGAAAACAGTTGCAGGAGATTGTTAGTTTCCGACAGAAACAAGGGGTAATTCAAAGTTAATTTCTTGGGGAAAGCTCACACACTGGAGAGAGCGTAAAAACACTCTTCTTTCATGTAAACCTCGAGGAATTTGTATCTAACTATGAAAAGTAAGTTCTAAAGATTTAGGAGCATTTACACTAAAATCCTACAATGACGTTATTTGAAACAGGGAAGAATCGGCCTTGTAGACTAAAATACATCTGAAGATTTTAGATACATTTCTGTTCAAAAGTAAAGCCGAATGGGAAAATAAGAGTAATTACATCGATAGGAAAAGATTGAAAGTTTGAATCAGAAAAAAAACTAAGAAAAAAAGAAGTTTCATAAAAATAAACCAAAGTTTGAAGAATCATACAACACTGAACAGAAGGAAAAATATAATAAGTACTATAAGGGGAATACGATATTTTCACTATGGGAGTTTGGAAACAACTGCTTTTCTGAACAATTAGTAAAATGTGAAAAAAAAAATGTTTAGAGGAAGTACGGACTTAGTCGCTATGTCTCCAGAATGAAAGATTTTTCTGCTGAGACAATGAATAAAAAATACGATAATGAAAACCTAATTAAAACGAAAGAAAAGGTCAATGAAACTAAACGTCTAAAGATAAAATGCATCATGCACAGAAGTTAAAAATGAAGGGGCCGACACGGGAGAACTGGACATTAAGGGAATGAAATATACGCGAAATTTTGAAACATCTCAATTTAAGCGAACTAAATGAGGGAAAGGAATGAGATTAGGGGAGTTCTTATTGACTTTTATGAGGTGAGTAAACAACAAAAATTTAGTTATACATGAAATAATTGTGTAAAAAATAGCTCGTTTAAGAATATGATTTTTGGTGAAAGTTTGAAATTTTAGTTGAAATGTCATGATCAGCATTTAGAAAAGAAATCGATTGAGTCGATATGTAGAGAACAGAGTAAGTATTTCTTTATTTTCGCTATGGGGGTGGTGAGTTAGTAAAACGTAAAAAAATGATGTTTAGTGGAAGAACGGAATTACTCGCTTTGCCTCCAGAATGAATGTTTTTTTCGGACGAGACAGAACAATATACAGAAAGCATGTCCCAAAGAATACAAATTTTATCGTAAGAAAAAAGGTTTTAGATTTCATGCCTTGACAATGAATGCTTTCCTGTTGGGGCAGTCCACGAAAAAAGTATAGCAAACTAGGGAAGGATTAAAAAACGCGTATTTGACATACATGCAAGCTTTGAGAAATACTTTAAAAGCAAGTTGGAAAATATGATATATAAGGAAACAAAAAAAAACTGATGATTTGCAACATCTAAAATAATCATTTTGTTGAAATGAAATGAAAAAAAATAGTCTAAATAAAAGGAGTCTTAAGTTTGGCCAAGTAAGAAATAAATTATTGACATACTGAAAAGTTTTACTAAATTACAAAAAAGATGAAGTAAAATAGCGAAAATTGGGAAGCTATAATGATATGCTAAATAAAGTAAGAAAATATAGTTTTACCAGAATTTTAACTGTGAAAGACCTGTAGAGTTCTTGAACACACGAAAAAATTACGAGAAAATAATATTGTAAAGGCGAAAGACTCAGAATTAGCATGAAGTCGTTTCACAAAAAATTTGTCAAAATCCAATAATTACTGCGAACAGGAACGAAGTCGTTTCTAAAGAAGCATTTCCTCGTCTCATGATCTGGAATAAAATTGAATGAAGGAAAAAGAAAAGTTCCCCAGAAAACCGATATCAAGTCGTTAAGAAGCGTGTGTTGGTTTAAATCTGGAAAAAAAAAAGATACTGTTACGAACGAATGTTATGTATAGCTAGTTGCTATAGATCTGTATATTTCTTGCACAAACATGAAACAGCTATATAGAAAACCAGATTAAGTCATACATTAAAAGCAAGTAAGAAAAGTTGTTTGTATAGGTAACGGAAATAATAATGAAGAAACGTTTGCTTGTTTGAATTAGAAAAAATAAAGCCTCGATAAAAGTAGTTCTTAGTTTGAAAAGTTAGAAAATAAAATAATGTTGGTACATCAAGAAGTTTAAGGAGTACGCAAGCATTTAGAACAAAAAGATTAAGATAATGCGTTAAAAGGTACATTTCACTGATTAATCATGAACAAATACGAAAAAATAAAAAAAATAAATATTTTAACTATGCATAAAAAATTGTGGCTTTGTACGTTGGAAAAAGGTACAACGTTAAAAAAATGTAACAGAAAATGTCATGAACACGTAAATACGTTAATAAACAATCGTGTTTTAAGATTATGTCTGCAGCACAAAACTTTGGAAAACGTTTTTATGTTGGAACGTCCGTTGAAAATGCGTGAAGTCTCCTCAAAGAAAATAAAAAAATCGTTACTTTGAAAAATTATGAATATAAAATGGGAAATTATGAGGAAAAAATAAGGAATAAATTCATTGCTAAATGATCAAGTTATTGAAAAAAAATCAGTCTTGGAACTTAAGGCGTCTAACAGAATCTCAAATGACGTCAACCGCCGACCCCGCTGAGGAAATGGCGTTGGCTGATGTCATGTCTGCTATCACGACATGCGTCACACATCATAGTCACTCTTCCCAAAACACGTGTCATACAAAGTTTTCTGAGTCAAAGAGAAAATGGTGAGTCATCCCAAAACACATGTCGGACAAAAGATAGCGGAACATGAATCAACAGGAACGAAATTTTTTCAAACAAAGCCTTTCCTCGTCTAAATTAAAATTGGAGGGAGGACAAATATACGAATTAAAAAAATAATGCAACGTCTATAAAAATTATAACACCTCAGGGAATTCCTGAAAATATAAATTTAATAAAAAAAAACATATTAGAAAGACTTCCTTCAAAAATTTGTCAGCGTCCAATAAATCTCCCGAGAAAATTAAAAAAATAATGCAACATCTATAAAAATTATAATACCTCAGGGAATTCCTGAAAATATAAATTTAATAAAATAAATTAGAGAGAAAAAATAGGACAAAAAAAAAACGAGTACAAAAGAAATTGGAAACGACAAAAAAAAAACTTCCTTCAAAAATTTGACAAAGTCCAGTAAATCCGCTAGGGGGCAGCACATCAAGTTGACATCCCCCTATATCCACCCCCTTTCTCCCACTCGGTCGTTGCCATCTCTCAAAGGTCCATTAAAAGTTCCAAGAAGCACCGCTAGGGGCAGCACATCTCCTTTCCCCGACTCGGTCGTTGCCATCTCTCAAAGATTCATCGAAAGTTCCAAGAATCACCGCTAGGGGGCAGCACATCTCCTTTCCCCCACTCGGTCGTTGCCATCCCTCAAAGATCCATCGAAAGTTCCAAGAAGCACCGCTAGGGGGCAGCACATCTCCTTTCCCCGACTCGGTCGTTGCCATCTCTCAAAGATACATTGAAAGTTCCAAGAAGCACCGCTAGGGGGCAGCACATCTCCTTTCCTCCACTCGGTCGTTGCCATCCCTCAAAGATCCATTAAAAGTTCCAAGAAGCACCGCTAGGGGGCAGCACATTTCCTTTCCCCCACTCGGTCGTTGCCATCTCTCAAAGATACATTGAAAGTTCCAAGAAGCACCGCTAGGGGGCAGCACATCTCCTTTCCCTCACTCGGTCGTTGCCATCCCTCAAAGATCCATTAAAAGTTCCAAGAAGCACCGCTAGGGGGCAGCACATTTCCTTTCCCCCACTCGGTCGTTGCCACGCCCCCACATCCTTCGGTCACACGCCACGCCCCCATCCTTCTGCGGCAACCACGTCCCCCATCCTTCTGCCGCAAGCCACGCCCCTGCTCCTTCTTTAAAAGGAGCTGCTCCTCCGGCCGGACCCGTCATTTTATACTACTGAGGGAGCATTAAATATAGGGTATTATAGATAGGGAAGAAGCGAAAATAGTGAGGGATCCGGCGATCTATCACTTCACAGAAAATAGAAATACACTGCATTTATTAGAGTATTCTCCCATCCCGATGCAGATGCCGAGCGTAGCGTAGCGAGGTCCGCCTGGCGCAACACCAACAGCAGTCATGTTAATGAGACACTGGTATAATATTGCTTCATCATTCAGATCCACATCAAATCGTCAGGTAAAGCTGACAGATGTCTTCAACCCAAAAGAATCATTAAACGTATGTATTAATAACTTTATTAAAAAGTTAATTTTGTTCACAATGTTTTCATTATACTTTTTTTTACATACAGCATGTACATCATGTGCAGACTACGTACTGTATATACAGTACATTTCATTCATTTTGAGTTCATTTTTGTTTCATTCAGTGTCTACACTGAATGTACATTATGTAATTATGTTTTGTGTTCGTGTTTTACATACTACTGCATTTTGAAAACATAATAAAACTACGAGTACTACATATTTTCAATTCCTAATATTGAATTTTTTTCATTACCTACCCTAATTTTGACTTTTCCAATTTTAGATTTTGGTTCGGATTAACCGGAACTTCGGATCAGCGGGTTTCTGCTGTATATGTAAACAAGTTAGTAAAATCATGCAATGCATTGATTATGATACGCTTTCCAACATACCAGAAATTATTACTCAAGTTATGAGGATAATGGCTTTGGAATAAATCTCGCTCCTGTGTCCTGACCTTTTACCCCATTTCGATGATATTCAACAGAACCGGTTCAGTACACCACAAGAATAACATACTAAAGTTTTGTCGCAATAGAAGCAGTTTTACGCAAGTTATGAGAATAATGGCTGTGGAATAAATCTTGCTTTTGTGCAATGACCTTTGGCCCCATTTCGTTGATACTCAACAGAACCGGTTCACTATACCTCCGGAACAACATGATAACGTTTTGTCGCAATCGAAACATTTTTTTGGTAAGTTATGATGCACGAGGGCAATGGAATGGATCCCACTCCAGTGTCCTGACCTTTGACCCCATTTCTAATAGGGTTCGTCCCCAGTGGCTCCCTACCACATACTAAAATTTCATCGAAATCGAACCATTTTTACGCAAGTTATGACGCATAAGGGCAATGGAACAAATCCCGCTCTTATGTCCTGCCTGACCTTTGACCCCATTTCGCCCATTTTCAATAGGGTTTGTGCCCAGGTGGTTCCCTACTATATACTAAAATTTCATCGGAATCGAACCATGTTTACGCATGTTATGACGCATAAAGGCAATGGAATGGATTCCACCTCTATGCCCTGACCTTTGACCCCATTCCACCCATTTTCAATAAGTTTCGTTCCCAGGTGGTTCACCAAAATTTCATCGAAATCGAACCATTTTTACGCAAGTTATGACGCATAAGGGCAATGGAATAAATCTCGCTCTTTTGCCCTGCCTGACCTTTGACCCCAATTTGCCAATTTTCAATAGGGTTCGTGCCCAAGTAGTTTCCTACCACATACTGAAATTTCATCGAAATCGAACCATATTTACGCATGTTATGATGCATAAAGGCAATGAAATTGATCCCGCTCTTATGGCGTGACCTTTGACCCCACTTCACCCATTTTCAATAGGGTTCGTCCCCTGGTGGTCCCCTACCATATTCTAAAATTTCATTGAAATCGAACCATTTTTCCATGAGTTATCGTGCCGACAGACAGACGGATGGACGGACGGACGAACAGACGGACGGAAAAAGCTGGAGCATATACGCTTCTTCAACCTACGGTTGGAAAGCGTAAAAAAGATTCATTTGTTCTGAGATCTTGGAGCCTCAAGATATACAGGTTCAGTTTGTGGCTTTCTTTGAAAAATATTACTAGCACGTCTTTTGTAAAAAAAGATCGTGCTTATGTTATCGGTTTGTCCGTAAGTTCGCCCGCCTGTCCGTCCGTCTGTGGACATCATATCTCTGCAACTATTAGTCCGATTTAAAAAAATCTTTTTGCATTGAAAAGCTTGAAATATGCAAATGATGATTCTCTAATTCCCTTTTTTTACGATGTACAATTTCGCCGCTAGAGAGCGTAAATGCAGATGATATCAAATCACATTTTATCCCATATACAATATTTGCTTCTAAACATCCGATTGAAAAAAGTATTTTACCTTTTCATCCCATTTATGTTTAACAGTATTTTAAAGTGTAGCCAATTTATCAAGTTACGCATAGATTTTCCGCTAGGAGGGCGTAAAACTAAATTGCGTTTTACCCGACATCTCTATTTCTAAAACTCCGATTTGAAAATTTCTTTCTGCAGCGGATACAGCTCCCGATGGGAAATCTTTTGCATATAATTTCTAATTTTTGGTAAAGAATGTTTGGCCACCAGGGGGCGTAAGTGTTCATTTCTGCTTCTGGGGTATTTGTCACAAAATCTGAGCTTCTAAAATCTCTATTGAAAAATTCGTTCGTGGAATGATGCCATTCACGTCGATAAATCTTTTGGAATATTTTCTTCTTAAAATATCGCATGGTTTCTCCGCCAGAGGGCGTAGATATCTATCTTATTGTTATCA
This sequence comes from Macrothele yani, assembly GCA_039090855.1. Lineage (NCBI taxonomy): Eukaryota > Metazoa > Arthropoda > Arachnida > Araneae > Macrothelidae > Macrothele > Macrothele yani. The sequence continues at coordinate 105,647,561 of CM077003.1, forward strand.
ATATCTCTGCTTCTAACAGTCCGTTTTTAAAAAAAAAATCCTTCTTTATAAGACAGAGTTTCCGGTGCGACATGTTTTTCATATAAATTTAAATTTTTCAAGTAATTCACAGACTTTTCGCTAGCGGGCGAAAAGGTAAATTGCGTTTCCTTCGATATCTCTTCTTTTAAAACTTCGATTTGAAAAATTATTTCTGCACTGGATACAGCTCCTGATGGAAAGTCCTTTGCATATGATTTCTAATTCTTTGTAAAAATTGTTTGGCCACCAGGGGGCGAAAATCTTTATTTCCGCTTCTGATATATCTGCAGCAAAATCTGAGCTTCTAAAATCCCGATTGAAAAAATTCGTTTTTGGACCGATACTACTCACGTCGATTAACATAATACATGGTTTCTCCATCAGGGGGTGTAGATATATATCATTTTTTTTCTTTCGCAATATCTCTACTTCTAAGAGACTGATTTGAAAAATCTCTTCTTTGTTGGATAGCGTTTCTGGTGAGAAATGTTTTTTTTTATAATTTCAAAATTTTCAAGTAATTCATAGACTTTCGCCTAGGGTGCGTTAAGGTAAATTGCGTTTTCCCTGGCATTTCTCCTTCTAAAACTCCGATTTGCAAAATTCTTCCTGTACCGCATACAGCACCTGATGGGAAATATTTTTCATATGATTTCTAATATTTAGTAAAAAATGGTTTGGCCACTAGGGGACATAAGTATTAACTTCTTCTTCTGATATACACTTACGGACAATGAAATTTGCGCACCTAGAAGAAAACATGCTACAGCCGCAAAAAATTGCAAATAGCTAGAGTGCGTGCGGGTATGCAAATTATCCACATTTGGTGCGAGTGCGCATGACAGCGTACCCTGTGGGGGCGTTTCAAGCACGAACCAGTAGCCTTATAAACCGGCGTGTAGTCGATGCGCAGTGGTGTCACGCCAGAGCGACGTGATACGACACAGACTGTCAACGTGTGGTGTTCAGCGATGAGTGACGCTTCGTTTTGGGGACAGATGATCATCGTGTCCGGGTATGGAGTTCCCCGCGTCAGCGGCACAATCCTGTTAACGCGGGAGCCATTGCCAACGATAGCCGATCAGCTCTAGTAGTGGTACGTGGATCATTGACGGGCCAGCGGTATATGGATGAGATCCTACAGCCCCATGTACGCCCGTTCTTGGCCTTGATTCCAGGTGCGCTATACCAGCAGCATAATGCCCGTCCGCATACGGCTCGAGTTGCCCAGGACGGCTTACGTCATGTTCAGACACTTCCACGGCCTGCCCGCTCCCCGGATATGTCTCCTATCGAGCATGTATGGGACCAGTTGAAACGCCGGCTGCCGCACTGTAGCACTATCCGGGATTTGGAGCACACCGTCCAACAAGTGGGGCCATTCTACCGCAGGACAACATCAGGCGTCTGTTCGCCTCCATGCCGGACCGTATTGCAGCATTTATCGACGCACGACGCGGTGTGACGCGCTATTGAAGATGACAGGACTGCGTGCCAGAAATCCCTCGGTAATTGTCCTGCAGCTGTGTTTTTGCTATCATGTGTATCATTACGTCCATAAAATTTCAGTTCAATCCGATGCTTCCTTCTCGGTGCGAAACTTTCACTGTCCGTGAGTGTATACCTAGCAAAATCTGAGCCCTTGAAAACTCGACTGAAAAATTTCTTTACCTGGACCGATGCCGTTCACGTCGAGAAACCTTTTGAGAATACTTTGTTCTCAAAATAGTGCATGGTTTTCCTGCCGCGGGGCGTACATGTAAATTTTATATTTGTCGATATCTCTGCTTCTAAGAATCCGATTTGAAAAATTCTTTCTTTGTTGGAGAGCGTCTTCGTTGTGAAATGATTCTCATATAATTTAATTTTTTTTTTTGAAGAACAAGTGTGCAGCCAGAGGGCGTAAGTTCACGATTCCGTTTGCAGGAATGTCTGAGGTATTAAAAACCGATTAAAAAACTTATTTCTTTTGTCCGATGCTACTGATTTCCATTCCGGTTCCATTAACTTTGAATCGCTTTGATAAATTTAATTCGTCTCAGAACGGTTTCAAAAGACGTGTTCATTACACCCGAAAATTCGGTGTCATCTTTATTGTTTATTATGCTGCTGAATATTATAGTCGATGCATTGTTGAACTGAAGTGCCTGGATGCTGATAAAGGATTGATTTCATAATTTAACAAGATACTTTTCTGGCCGCCAGATGGCCTCATTTAGCTCAGTGTATAGTTAAGGGTTTTGTGTGTTAGCTATCCGGGACTTAACTCTTAGAAGCTCCAGTGCTGCAAGAAACATCGAATGAGAGTACGACAGGTAATGTTTTAAGCGGAGACGTTTCAAATGAAAACAATTAGCAACCCATGACGCAAAAATGTAAGAACAAAAAGTAATTGATATTTAATACAAATTTTGAAGATGACAATCCGATTTTTGGCGTAAATGTGACAAGGATGGTAAGTCAGATAATTTTTGAAAACTTGAAAATTTTCATCGTCCTGGAGCGGGACTCGAACCCGCGTCTCCCAGAAAACGCCTAGGTATGCTAACCACTACACCACCCAGAACGACCAAGTTTCAAGTTTCCGATCAATTTGAATTTAACCATCACAGGATTCGCTAGTCGAAGCAACCGGCATTCATGTATAGCGAATCTGGAGGTTAATAATCCTATCCCGTGATTGCCCGGAGAAGCAGATAAATCATGAAAGAAATACGGGATTACGCCATATAATACAAATTTTGAAGATGACAATCCGATTTTTGGCGTAAATGTGACAAGGATGGTAAGTCAGATAATTTTTGAAAACTTGAAAATTTTCATCGTCCTGGAGCGGGACTCGAACCCGCGTCTCCCAGAAAACGCCTAGGTATGCTAACCACTACACCACCCAGAACGACCAAGTTTCAAGTTTCCGATCAATTTGAATTTAACCATCACAGGATTCGCTAGTCGAAGCAACCGGCATTCATGTAAATCGGATTGTCATCTTCAAAATTTGTATTATATGGCGTAATCCCGTATTTCTTTCATGATATTTAATAGTTATTTAAACTACCACACAATGTTTAGATAAAACACTGTTAGCTGCTAACATGTGGGACTGTGTGTCAACAAAATAAACGTTTTCAGAGATGAAAATGGGACCTTCAAGTATGGGTAACAGTAAACGGGCTGTTTTCCTTGTCGCAATTGCAGTGCCTATAGCTTTTTAATGAATGTGATCGCAAAAGGTCTGATCATTGATATGCTTTAAGAAGGAAGGGATTATTCAACGTTACGCAAAATCTCTAACCCTCCTTCCATTCGGTTTTCTTATTCCGCGAATCAGTGCTTTCAGCAGCATGCGTTTCTGACGTTCAAATGTAATTACCGTAGAAGGAGAAAGATTTTCGAACTCCCCGGAGCTCGCTAACCAACGGCGACGCTGGCTTCGATCATTTTGCATATTTCAAGGTAATGTGTCAAAAAGAGGTTCAGTTGCTCCGTCAGTGAGTGGTCTCCGTGGATATGGCAGAAAGATTGATAGCTTGCTCTGTCTCTTTTCCTTTCCTCTCTGCCCCTCTCGGTGAGACAAATACTCCGCCAGGGATCAGAGCAGACACTTGAAACCACTCAGATTTCTGGATCGCGGAGCACAAAACGATGAAATCTCGTCGAACACTGGGAGTCACAAAATGACTGGCAGGTCTAAGAGCCTGCCATTCCCCGGTTCGCATTAGATTAAACCATTAGCCAAAAGGAATCTGATTATCCTTGGCTAAGGTGCATATACTTTTCTAAAGTATTCAGGCGTTCCTCTTTTAAAACGTATAAAACATTCTAGTACTTTGAAAAATGAAATATTGTTTCAGACTACTAAATCTGTTTTGCGAATACTGAATATCTCTACTTATTTCATAACAAGTTGGTAAAATCACGCGATGCATTGATTATGATACGCTTTTCAATATACCCGAAATCATTACTCAAGTTATTACTCAAGCTATGAGGATAATAGCTGTGAAAAAAACCTCGCTCCTGGGCGCTGACCTTTGACCCCCTTTCGGCGATATTAAACATAATTGACTCAGTATACCTCCGGAACAACATACTAAAGTTTTATCGCAATAAAGGAATTTATAGTCAAGTTATGAGGATAATGGCTGTGGAATAAATTTCGCTCCTTTACACTGACCTTTGACCCCATTTCGATTATATTCAACCGAACCGGTTCAGTGTATCTCCGGACATGATAAAGTTTTGTCGCAATCGAAGCATCTTTGCGTAAGTTATGACGCATAAGGGCAATGGAATGGATCCCCCTCCTATGTCCTGACCTTTGACCCCATTTTGCCCATTTTCAGTAGGGTTCGTCACCGGATGGTTCCCTACCACATACTAAAATTTAATCGAAATCGAACCATTTTTACGCGAGTTATCGTGCGGACAGACAGACAGACGGACGGACGGACGGACGGACAAAGCTGGAGCATATACGCTTCTTCAAACTACGGTTGGGAAGCGTAAACAGTAGCACACTATTAATTGATGACCATTCATTTGTAAAGTTTTAAGAAAAAGCTTTATTCGCCGTGTTTGAAAAGACAGTTTCGCTGACAGTTTCTAAGGCGTTTCAGAATCTTTTCTTTCACATTGCTCATCTCCTTTATACGTGCACTTAAAACATGTAGAAATTGTTCGAGTTTGTATTACTAATATGAAAATTTTGATATGCCACGTTTCAAGTTTGTTTGTTACAAAGAATGGGAGCATCAGGTTTGCAATGTGATAGAACATAAAACGTAGTCATCAGAAATAGTTAGACAGCACCTCTAAACAGACGCACGTGAGGCAGGAGAGCCTCGGTACAATAGTGGACACCAGTGACTGAACCTCCTTGGAAGATGTGAAGATCAGTATGGCTACCAAGCATGACACCGCCCCAAACGAGAACTCCGCCACCTCCAAACCATTCCCTTTTGATGATGTTGAAGGTGTGATAGCGAGTTCCCTGCTCTCTCCAGATGTGTACGTCCAGAATCGCTCCACCACAGAAACCGCTGTCTCCGATAAGCAGGCGTTAATGGCACACACCGTACTGGTCATCGTGCAAACAGACCACATTTGTGCAGCCTCCTGGCCACGGTAAAACGCGATAACGGACGTCCAGTTGTCTGTTGCGTGTGCCTTGCGATTTCTCCCGCGGTCTGCCGTCTGTCTCTTCTCGCCTGAAGGACAATATACTCAGCCGTAGTTGCTCGTGGACCACCACTGCTAAACTCACGGACAGCTGTTCCTGTCGTTTGAAATTCTCTCCAAGCTCGTGAAACGATGCCGTGAGCGATCCCGGACTCCTCGACCACACTAGTCACACTTCGACTTTCTTCCAACTTCCTAATGACGCGACCTCGGATAAAGTCATCCAGATGTCGTCTACTGGATTGCCTGTTGGCCATATCACACGGTGGCAGAAACTCGACGTCGTTCAAACCGATGTACACCGTGCAATTGCTTTCACCGAATTGCTGAGCGTACACCGGACGTGTGTTTTATACCCTTTTAACACTGCCCCTCCCTACGTCATGCTGCATATATGCACATGCCCTACCGTACGGGACCCTAGTGTATCTCCTGAGTGGTCTTTCGGTCCGTTCTGCCTGCTCGTTCAGCTGTTATGCGAATTTCTCCTCTTCGTCCTTATTTTTTGCACACCAGTGTATATCAGTCCACATTCCCCTTTTGAATTTGCCATACATGCAGTCGTTATGTCAAAGTCAGTCTTAGATCTAAACGTCATGTTTTGCAACTAATCAATTTACTCCCCATGTGGAATGGTTCAGCACTGTGGTCATTTCGGCAAAGTGTTTTCCATCCGCCCTGAGCTTGTACACCGACGATCCATTATATTATGACCACCCACACCCTACAGAAACGAACGAGTCTAGAGACCCAACGGTGGCACAGGTGAAGTTCACAGAGCAGTATACATACAACCCGAGTACCGGCTTTCAGTTAGTAGAGTGTTCGGAGTCAGATTAGGAAACGTTTTCGATTTATCGGAGATGGACAAAGAGCAAATTGTGATGGAACGGCGCCTAGGGACAAAGATCTTGAAAACAGCTCGGCTTATGGGTTGTTCACGTGCGGCTGTAGTGAGTACGTATCACAAATGGTGCACAGATGGCCAAATCACGAACCGTCGTTCAGCCGTGCATCGTTCGCAGCTCATTGATGCCAGAGGGGAGCGGAGACTGTCGCGCACTGTGCACAGCGACAGTTATACGTCAATTCGTCGCGTGCGTCAATTCGTCGACTGCGTCAATTCGTCGCGCGTCAATTCGTCGACTGCGTCAATTCGTCGACCGCGACGATTCGTCGAGCGTCAATTCGTCGCGTTTACAGATTTTGGTTACATACAAAACGAATGCAGGAAAACGTACGATTTCGAACATCTTGCTCCCTGATCAAATTTATAAAGTTTGGACACTAGACAGGATAGGAATATTACGCTTTGTTTTTTGGCACTAAAAATATTAGACAGTAGACGGTTTTTGAAACTGGTCAGGGCCCGGTTGGTCAGAGCTCGGTTGGTCAGAGCCCCCCATACACAAAATATTCGTAAAATCTACAGTTTTCAATTCAGAACCACCAAATCAGGTATCCTATCTCATGGTACTCTAACTTAGACGGTTGTCTGTTTTTGGAACTGGTCAAGGCCCGGGAGTCAGAGCCCCCCCCTCCCCACCACCACCACATACTTAAATTGTTCGTGAAATCTAGTTTTCATTTCAAAACCATCAAACTTGGTATCATGAAACTCTAACTTAGACGCTAGACGGTTTTTGGAAGGGGTTGGAGCCTGGGGAGTCGGAGCACCCCCACCTCATAAAAAATTTCGTAAAATCTACGGTTTTCATCTTAGAACCACGAAATTTGGTATACTATCTCATGGTACTATAACTTAGACAGTAGACCGATTTTGGAACGGGTCAAGGCCCGGGGGTCAGAGCCCCCCACATACAAAACTTTCTTAAAAACTACATTTCAAAATTGCCTTTATTCTTCAGTAAAATAACATTTCTATGTACATGACAATGGAATTCTGCCAATAAATACAGCGGTATATACATCAGCTGGAAAGTTCCAGTGAAACGTAAAACAAAATATTGTTAAAATCATAAAAAAAATATTTCGCCACGTAGGGCGAAGGAGAGGCAGACAATAAAGCACGAGCGATACAAACGAAAATGTTTACCTACAGTATTGTAGACAGGGCAAGACATGATTCTATACTATGCACAAATTCCAATTAAGCATCACTACCATACTAAAGATTAAACATTAGGTACTAATTCACAGAAATGCAACAGTGATGCTACATTCAAAATTTACAACATATGTACAGAAGTATTCAGTGACAAGGGGAAATAACGCTAAATGTACTCAGAAGGGCATCTTGTTGCATTAAATTATACACACAGTGACTAATATTTTAAAAAAATATTCAACATAATGAAGGGGACATTGCGTGGGCAGTAAACTGTGCAGAAGGAAGAATTATATACAACAACATAAAACCCAACATTATCGAAGAGAACATGGGAAACATATTGAGCTATCTTCAATGGCACATTAAAACAGAAAAATCACAAATAGCGAAGCACCAAAATTAATACGTAAAAACATGATTTGTTACAGTGAACGTGGGCGACAACAAAAATCCCACTTATAGGTTGAGATGTAACTGCAAATTGTGGATATGGAACCACCCAGCCGATTGGGCCCAAGTGGATTGAAAAACGCTATCGGTGTTTGTTGAGGCAGCACGAGAGTGCTCCATTTGGAGGCGAGTGGTTAACTGTGCTAGGAAGCGTCTCCGAATGATAGCACTTGCCTCCTGAGGAGGTGGAATAAGAGCGGGGAAGCGTTGTTGAAGATGGAAAGCATAGACAGTGAACTTCACAAGAAGAAAAATATAACGGCACACAGGAGGCAAGTGAGTAGGTGGATGCTTTGTTTGGAGTAGCCAAGCATATGCAAGAAATGGTAACGATCGAGCACAAATTCGATCAGCAAGACGAAATGCTGTGTTTAGGACTGGCAGGAGAACGGGGCAGAATAGGTATTGATGTTGGACGTCGCTGACTTCAGGGCAAAAGGAGCACTGCGGAGAGGTGAGAAGGGTCATGCGAAACAGTACTGATGGGGCTGGGAGACGAAGGTGAAGAAATTGCCAATGGACATTGAGTTCAAGAGGGGAGGAAAGGGGGAGGTAGATGCTGTCCAGATGGCGGGGAGAAGAGAAGGAGGAGCAGAATGAACAGAAAGTGGAAGTGCGGGAGGGGAAAGAAGAAGCCAATAAAGAGAAGAGGAGGAGAGAGAAGTAACTAGAACCGGGGAGCTACGAATGAGGAGAAAGAACGGTAGGGAAAGAGGAGCAGAGGGGACCGAGAAGAGACCATCAGGTGAAGCGAGGAGTGGAAAGAGGCTCCAAAGCGCTGTGCGAAGAAGAAGATATTCGTTAGCAAGAGTAATGGTTGGAGATAGAAACAGGGAAGAAAGAGGTCTCCAGGTTAGATCAGAAGTTACGAGAGAACGGACAGTTATCACACCAGAGCGGATCCAATGAGGAAAGTAAAAGTAAGGGAGGTTAGGAGGGTGAATAAGAGAAGAGAAGAAGAGAGGTTCATCTAGGAGATCAAGAGTTGAAGAAGGAAATGAACGGAGAAGAGGAAGCGAACGAAAGAGAGAAAGGCCCTCTCGCAGGACAGGAGGGAGGTGGGACGGGAGAAGAGAGTATGCATCCATCTTCAGAAACAGTAGGAAGGTGAAAGATGGGTCACGGAAAGAAGCTAGAACATTCAAGGTAGTGGTAAGGGACGGAACAGTTGAAGTGGCAAGGCGAATGAAATGAATAATGCGATGAGTTTTATAGTTTTTCAATTCAGAACCACCAAATCTGGTATACTATCTCATGGTACTCTAACTTAGACGATAGACGATTTTTTGAAGGGGTTGCAGCCCGGGGGGTAAGCCCCCCTCATAAAAAAATCGCAAAATCTACAGTTTTCAATTTAGAACCACCAAATTTGGTATACTATCTCATGGTACTCTAACTTAGACGGCAGACCGTTTTTGGAACGGGTCAAGACCCGGGGAGTCAGACACCCCACGTACAAAATTTTCTTAAAAACTACAGTTTTCAATTCAGAACCACCTAATCTGGTAGACTATCTCATGGTACTCTAACTTAGACGCTAGACGGTTTTTTGGAATGGTTTGGAGCCAGGGGGGTAGGAGCCCCCTCCTCATAAAAATGCCGTAAAATCTACAGTTTTCAATTTAGAACCACAAAATTTGGTATACTATCTCATGGTACTCTAACTTAGACGGTAGACCGTTTTTGGAACGGGTCAAGGCCCGGGGGTCAGAGCCCCCCCCCATATTTTTTTGTAAAATCTACATTTCAAAATTGTCTTTATTCTTCAAATAAAAATAGCATTTCTATGTACATGACAGTAGAATTCTGCCAATAAATACAGTGGTATATACAACAACTGGAAAGTTCCAGTGAAACGTAAAACAAAATATTGTACAATCATAAAATTATTTCGCCCTGAAGGGCGATGGAGAGGCAGACAATAAAGCACGAGCGATGCAAATGAAAATGTATACTACAGTATTGTAGACAAGAAAAGACATGATGCTATACTATTCACAAATTCCAATTAAGTATTACTACCATACTCAAGATTAAATATGCACAAGGTACTAATTCACATAAAAGACCATGGGTGAGAAGGAGCTAACAAATGCAACAGTATTTAGAAATATGACAGAAATGGTAGAAACAATTAAGCACAAATACTTATTATATGCACAGAATTATGCAGTGACAAGAGAGAAATATGCTAAACGGACCCAGGAGGGCAACTTTACAAAAAAACAGAAATCGAACAAGAATGCAATTCATAAGTGTCATATCATATGTACAGAACAATACAGTGACAAAAAAAGAAAGCCGCTAAGCATACCCAGAAGGGCAGCTTCTCATAAAACAGAAATGTAACAGTGGTGCTACACTCAAAATTCACATCATATGTACAGAAGTATTCAGTGACAAGGGGGAGAATCGCTAAAAGTACTCAGAAGAGCATCTTCTTACATTAAATTATATACACAGGGACAATAAAATTTCAAAATATATTCAACATAATGTAGGGGACATTGCGTGTGCAGTAAACTGTGCAGAAGAAAGAATTATATACAACATAAAATACAACAAAATCGAAGAGATCATGGGAAACATGGTGAGCTATCTCCAATAGCACATAAAACAGAATAATCACAAATAGCGAATCATGTGGGTGAAAAAGGAGACTCCACCTAGGAGCCTCATACCACCAAAATTAATACGTAAAATCATGAGTTGTGACAGTGAATGTGGGCGACAACAAAAATCACACCTATAAGTTGAGATGTAGCTGCAAATTGTGGATATGGAACCACCCAGCCGATTGGGCCCAGGTGGCTTGAAAAACGTTATCGGTGTTTGTTGAGGCAGCACGAGAGTGCTCCATTCGGAGACGAGTGGTTAACCGTGCTAGGAAGCGTCTCCGAATGATAGCACTTGCCTCCTGAGGAGGTGGAGTAAGAGCAGGGAGGCGTTGTTCAAGATGGAAGGCATATACAGTGAACTTCACAAGAAGAAAAATGTAACGGCACACAGGAGGCAAGTGAGTAGGTGGATGCTTAGTTTGGAGTAGCCAAGCATATGCAAGAAATGGTAACGATCGAGCACAAATTCGATCAGCAAGACGAAATGCTGTGTTTAGGACTGGCAGGAGAACGGGGCAGAATAGGTATTGATGTTGGACGTCGCTGACTTCAGGGCAAAAGGAGCATTGTGGAGAGGTGAGAAGAGTCATGCGAAATAAACAGTTTTCAATTCAGAACCATTAAGTATGGTATCATGAAACTCTAACTTAGACGCTAGACGGTTTTTGGAAAGGGTTGGGGCCCGGGGGTGAGAGCCCCCTCATACAAATTTCGTAAAATCTACAGCTTTCAATTTAGAAACACCAAATCTGGTATAATATCTTATGGTACTCTAAACTTAGACGCTAGATGGTTTTTGGAAGGGGTTGGAGCCCGGGGGTCAGACCCCCTGATAAATTTTTTTCGTAAAATCTACAGTTTCAATTTAGAACCACCAAATTTGGTATACTATCTCATGGTACTCTAACTTAGACTGTAGACCGTTTTGGAACGGTTCAAAGCCCGGGGGTCAGACCCCCCACATACAAATTTTTTTAAAAACTACAGTTTTCAATTCAGAACCACCAAATCTGGTATACTATCTCATGGTACTCTAACTTAGACGCTAGACGATTTTTTGAAGGGGTTGCAGCCCGGGGAGTAAGGGCCCCCCTCATAAAAAATTTGCAAAATCTACAGTTTTCAATTTAGAACCACCAAATTTGGTATACTATCTCATTGTACTCTAACTTAGACGGCAGAACGTTTTTGGAACGGGTCAAGGCCCGGGGGTTAGAGCCCCCTCATACAAAATTTTCTTAGAAACTACAGTTTTCAATTCAGAACCACCTAATCTGGTATACTATCTCATGGTACTCTAACTTAGACGCTAGACGGTTTTTTGGAAGGGGTTGGAGCCCGGGGGTAGGAGCCCCTCCTCATAAAAATGCCGTAAAATCTACAGATTTCAATTTAGAACCACAAAATTTGGTATACTATCTCATGGTACTCAAACTTAGACGGTAGACCGTTTTTGGAACGGGTCAAGGCCCGGGGTCAGAGCCCCCCCCATAATTTTTTTTGTAAAATCTACAGTTTTCAATTCAGAACCATTAAGTATGGTATCATGAAACTCTAACCTAGACGCTAGACGGTTTTTGGGAAGGGTTGGGGCCCGGGGGTGAGAGCCCTCCCCCTCATACAAATTTCGTAAAATCTACAGTTTTCAATTTAGAACCACCAAATCTGGTGTATTATCTTATGGTACTCTAACTTAGACGCTAGACGGTTTTTGAAAGCGGGGAGCACAGGGGTAAAAGCTCCTCCCCCAATAAAAAAATTCGTAAAATCTACACTTCAAAATTGCCTTTATTCTTCAGTAAAATAACATTTCTATGTACATGACAATGGAATTCTGCCAATAAATACAGAGGTATATACATCAGCTTGAAAGTTCCAGTGAAACGTGAAACAAAATATTGTTAAAATCATAAAATTATTTCGCCACGTAGGGCGAAGGAGAGGCAGACAATAAAGCACGAGCGATACAAATGAAAATATTTACCTACAGCATTGTAGACAGGGAAAGACATGATTCTATACTATGCACAAATTCCAATTAAGCATTACTACCATACTAAAGATTAAACATGCACAAGGTACTAATTCACATAAAAGACCAGGTGCAACAGTATTTAGAGATATGACAGTAATGGTAAAAACAAATAAGCACAAATACTAATCATATGTACAGAATTATGCAGTGACAAGAGAGAAATATGCTAAACGGACCCAGGAGAGCAACTATACAAAAAAACAGAAATCGAACAGTAATGCAATGCACAAGTTTCATATCAAATGTACAGAACAATACAGTGACAAGGAAGAAAGCCGCTAAACATACCCAGAAGGGCAGCTTCTCATGAAACAGAAATGCAACAGTGACGCTACATTCAAAATTTACAACATATGTACAGAAGTATTCAGTGACAAGGGGAAATAACGCTAAATGTACAGAGAGGGGCATCTTGTTACATTAAATTATACACACAGTGACTAATATTTTAAAAATATATTCAACATAATGAAGGGGACATTGCGTGGGCAGTAAACTGTGCAGAAGAAAGAATTATATACAACAACATAAAATCCAACATTATCGAAGAGAACGTGGAAAACATGGTGAGCTATCTCCAATGGCACAAAAAACAGAATAATCACAAATAGCGAAGCACCAAAATTAATACGAAAAACATGATTTGTTACAGTGAATGTGGGCGACAACAAAAATCCCACTTATATGTTGACATGTAACTGCAAATTGTAAATATGGAACCACCCAGCCGATTGGGCCCAGGTGGATTAAAAAACGCTATCGGTGTTTGTTGAGGCAGCACGAGAGTGCTCCATTTGGAGGCGAGAGGTTAACCGTGCTAGGAAGCGTCTCCGAATGATAGCACTTGCCCGCACCGATGCTCCTTGGGGTGCGCAGTGGACTGCCACTACACTGAAGATCCTCGGTGCGTATGTTGGATTGCCCTTGGCTTCTGCATCCGCCACCTGGACTGCTCTTCTTCCCCGGATACAACGGACTGCTGCCTACTGGAGTAAGGCCCGCCCTTTCACATCGTTCCGTCAACGAGCAGCCGTTGTTCGTCGACAACTTATCTCCCTATGCGAATACTCTTGGATGTCGACGGTTGTGCCCGTGTCACAAATGATGGCCATCACTCGCCTCTCAACTTCCGTCATCTGGTCTTCACATCACTGGGTTAAACCTGCCACGCTTCATCTGCCAGCCTCATTAGGTGGCATCCAGCTTCCTGATACAGCTGTCCTTTATAAAACACATCGCATTATTCATTTCATTCGCCTTGCCACTTCAACTGTTCCGTCCCTTACCACTACCTTGAATGTTCTAGCTTCTTCCCGTAAAATCTACAGTTTCCAATTTAGAAACACCAAATTTGGTATACTATCTCATGGTACTCTAGCTTAGACGGTCGACGGTTTTTGGAACGGGTCAAGGCCCGGGTGGCCAGAGCCCTCCCCCCCCCCCGCACACACACACACAACATTTTCCTAAAAACTACAGTTTTCAATTCAGAACCACCAAATTTGGTATCATGAAACTCTAACTTAGACGCTAGACGGTTTTTGGAAGGGGTTGGAACCCGGGGGTGAGAGCCCCCCATAAAAATTTCGTAAAATCTACAGTTTTCAATTTAGAACAACCAAATTTGGTATACTACTCATGGTTAACTAACTTAGACGGTAGACGGTTTTTGGAAGGGGTCGGGGCCCGGGTCAAGGGAGCGCCATTCAACATTTTCGTAAAAAGTTCCGTTTTTTACTCTTAAAAATACCCTATCTACGTTCTAAGGTGCTCTTTGGCCCTTTGAGGGCCTTGCATCATAAACCATCAACCAACCAACTAACCAACCTACGGTCTAAGTTAGGGACTGTAGATAACAATAAAGTGCAAAAATATGGGTTTAATGGTGTATTAAAAATACAAATCAATATAGTTTATGTTTCACTATCATCGAGCGGCTTATCAGAAAGAAATATAATGTAATGTAAATAGAGAGTTCCAGGTATTCAAAATTCAAAACGATAAGAAAAAGATGATCAATGCCAATGTGAAGTCGTACGCATGCGACATCACATTGGTACATTGCATTTCTCTGTCGCGGGATTCACAGAAGCACACGCCAGATGTACGGCAGTTCTATAGATGTCTCCTAGAAGGTCAGTACTCCCATTCCTTTTTCTTTCTTTTTTGTTTCGCAAAATTAAATTAACTAAACCAAAAAATTTAAATAAGTTTACTGGAAAATTGCAGGAATATCTTTTTCATTCAATAACTTTCATCCGCTGAACTTGGTGATTCCACAAATAGTAATATGTACTTGGAAAATAACTGGTATCCCTGCTAGTACAAATTATATTAATGGTTTATTTGCGTCCAGTTCAATCTAGTATGTCCATAAGAGCGTTTGGGGCCGTATGAAAAATACATTTCAACGTGTGCCGCTACGGCGGCGGAGTGATCTAGGCGCTGGATTCTGACCACTTGTCGAGAAGGATCCTGGTTCAAACCTTGGTGAGTCATGGACGTTGTGATTGACTTCTGGCACTGGCTGTCCCCTTTCCCATGAACCAGTGGCCCAAAATTGGGAATGTCCGACGGCTTATAGCCCACTGAATTGATCACGGTGGTCGTTAAACCCCAACAACAACAAAAAAATGCGACGTGTCTATTGCTATTTGTTATGGGCCGTACAAAAAGTATGTTTTTGATATCATCGTGTCCACTTCCATGTAGGCTGGCCATAAAATGTTAGGGGACCGCACAAAATTGCACTTTTGTTTTTACCTTGTCAGCGCTTCGGTATATGGTTGAAGTATACGTATATATAGTTGGGCCATTTCAGCACGTAGTTTGGTTTATATAGAAAATAAAGATAATGTTACATTTTTACTCAGCTACAACACATTAATCCCAAAGGCTATTTGTTGAAATCTTCAATCCGCCGTGCTCATATTCACAACGTTAACATAACATGTGAAGTTATTAATGTTGCAGTTTTACTCTGTCACAAAACTTTAGTTACAAGACCTTAGGAGTAACCTTTTTCTAGGAATTTTTAGTCCAACGTATTCATAAGGTTTCGAAAACATGCCAAGGTTCTGGTACTGCGTTTTGACTAAGGCACAAAAATTAAAAAACAGGCCTTAAGCCTTTTTATCAGTTTTCAATCAACTGTGCTCATATACATAAAATTTTCAGATAAAGTCAAGTTTATTGTGTTGCGCATTTACTCGAGTACAAAACTATAAACAGCCATTAACTTTCACCCGCTGAACTTGGTGATTCCTCAATTCATCCATTACCAAGTCTTTTAAGTGATTGTATGCTATGGTCATATTGATAATGTTTGATGACAAGTCAGGTTAATGATGTTGCACTTACTAAAGACTTAAAAAGGTGTAGAGGCTAGTAATTATTATTTGAAGTCTAAGTAAAAGCTCATTTTTAACTTGACTTGTCATGAAATCCTTATGAATATGGCATTTATTTTATTTTGTACATTCTACAAATCGTATGCATTTTTGTTTTGTTTTGGCATTTGTTTTATTTTGTGTTGTACTTGTTACATAGCGTTTCGCATTTTTGTAATGCTTGTGACTTGTGATTGCATTTTGAATTTTTATTTGTTAAACATTTTGGATTACTTTTTGACATTTTATGTTTTTGACATGCTATTTTGAAAATTTTGTATTTTTTAATTTTGCGTTGTGTTTTACATTCTTGCATCTTCGGCGGAATTACATTCTTGAAAAATTCAAATGCAAGTTAGTAAAAGGTATATTTGAATTGGTGAGAAATACCAGCACATTTTAGTAAAGGGTAGAATTATATGAAATTCCTCTTAAAAAGTCCAGCATGTTAACATTGTCTCTGTGCGCCAAAGAAGTTCGAATTCCTTTTTATCTTGCCAGCTTTTCTCTTCTGGGTGGATTTGTTGGAATCTGTCCTATCACTCTTTCGATTTTAGCCATAGTTGTTCTCTGCTCTTTCGCAATTTTACTGATTATTTTGTACAGTCACAGTTTTTTCTTTCCCAGAATTGTATTCCAGCGTCTGTCCAATCTTTCAAATTCGTTTTGTGTTCTGGGAAAGCCAAATAAATTGTTTTCACTTACTGACCAAATTGTTGGTGGGAAAAGCGGAGGGCTTCTGCTCGGATTGTTTCTTCTGCTTCCACGAAATTTTCCAAGAACATAATTTTCCTCAAACCACTGAACTACAGAATTCTAGTAAAATTGATTTCACTTCTTCAAAAGCAGCTCGAATTTCATCATATGAAAAAATGCGAGTGCTTGCAAATGTCTGACTTTGAGAGCAAACTCACTGTTTTCCCTATATTCCAAGGCTATGCCAGAGGATGGATATTCCTCAGCACATTTTTTTCCGAGATGAAACCAACAACATTTGTGTGTGCTGCTTCCAAATTCCTTTTTAGCAGCATTACAACGGTAGCTATTTCAAAATCTATTATTATGCGTATATATTGTGGTGCAAGCTGAATATCATAGTCTGATGCATAGTCTTGTAAATCCTACAAAAATACTGTATAATAGTATTATATTCTTTATACTTGCTGGAAAGTAACCCATAAACTAGTGGGACAAGTCTGTGCATCTCTGGATTCGTTTCAACCATTGCATGAATGGAACATAATTGCCTAAAAAAGGTCGGACAAGTTTCAAATGTCCCATCCATGACGTCCAAAGGCCGGCACTAGGGGATGGGGAGGGATACAGTACGGATGCTCTTTTTTGTTGCAGTTAGAAATTCTTAAGCTCATTCTTCCTTAAAACTTTGCCTGGTTACCAGTAAGTACTGTCTCATGCCTCAACCATTGCACAGATTTGTTGTTTTTGTTTTCATTCTTTGAGTTAACGGCGGGAAAATATCTGAACTGCGTTGCTTCAGTTGGAAATATTTTTTTTGCTTCAGCAACAGGGCTTCACGTATAATTGCAAAATACTTCGATAGAATAAACATACCTTACATAAAGAGTTTGCATGAGAAAATAGATTAATAATAAGGAAAATATTCTAAAACCAAAAAAAGAAATTGCGGAGCCGAAAAAGCTAGGTAGAGGAAACAAAAGGCTCTAAGAAAAAGTTCATATTTAAAGAAACCTGTAGTCGCTTAATGAGTAAGTGGTATAAATCAATACAAAATCATGTGCTGTATTTGAAAAAAATATATAAACAAGTAGGCATCGTGACTGTCCACAGTTTCCCCTTTTCATCCTGTCGACATTACAACCACCACAGAAAAGAAAATAACAAAAACATAAAAAAAAAACACCCATACAAAGTAAAATGCCCAAAACATAAAAACAAGTAACCACACAAAATGAAATGCCCAAAACATAAAAACAAGTAACCACACAAAATGAAATGCCCAAAACATAAAAACAAGTAACCACACAAAATGAAATGCCCAAAACATTACAAAAACTGCAACTACACAAAATAAAATACCCAAAACATGGTAAGAAATTCTGTTAAAAGCACAGTGAAGGTAAACGATAGGAGAAATATATGTTTTTAAAACTTAAGACAAGTGTCAAAACTGAAATAAAAAGAAAGAAAAAAGAAATATACCAAATTTCATTGTTACTTTAGATATTTTCACCTGTTGACATTTCGTAAATTGCCCTTGCACTCGGTCAAAAAATATTACTTACAAGGACTCTTTAGTAACGTTTAATCGCTGTGGTCATATTTATAAGGTTTGCATAACAAATCAAGTTCATAATGTTGCGCTTTCACTTAAGCACCAAATACTAATTATTGGCCGCTAGGCCTAGGCCTTTTAAATAATTTTTGATAAGCGTAACACTCTTAAATTGATTTGTCATGCAAACCTCATATGATCACATCATTATAAAAATTACT
Source organism: Macrothele yani (assembly GCA_039090855.1). NCBI lineage: Eukaryota > Metazoa > Arthropoda > Arachnida > Araneae > Macrothelidae > Macrothele > Macrothele yani. The sequence goes on from CM077003.1 coordinate 105,665,801, forward strand.
ATAAATGCATATGCCTAGGTCTCGGGCGTATCTATTAATGCTTTGTGCTCGAGTAACATTTAAACAGAATTCATCTTATTTTCTATGAAAACTACATAAATATCAGCTCGGAGGACTGAAAACTATCAAAAAGCCCTAGGGCTAGGGTCTGCTTAATAGTTCCAACCTCAGAAAAGCGCATTGCTAAAATCTTGGACTTCTATGCAAACCTTATGAAAATTAGCACGGCAGACTGAAAATTGCTAAACAGGCCCAGTCCTAGGACTTTCTAATTATTTTTTTGTACCTGACAAAAAGTGTAACATTATCTTTAGTTCTTACTAGCAGGGGTATCCGGTATTTCCCGGGTAAATATTACTATTTGTAAAATCACCAAGTTCAGCGGGTGAAAGTTAATGAATGAAAAAGGTATTTCCGTAAATTTCCAGTAAACTTATTTTAAATTTTTTGATTTAGTTGATTTAATTATACGAAGCAAAAAAGAATTTGCATTATTTACATTACATTGTATTTCTGCCTGATAAGGCAACCGTTGGTGGTGAAAGCTAACGTTTATTAATTTGTGTTTTTAATACACCATTAACCGGATATTTTTTCACTTTATTGTTATCTACGGCCTCTAACCTAGACCGTAGGTGGGGTAATGGAGTGCTGTATTGGGATGCAGTTCTAAAGAGTAAAAATTGTAATTTTTACGAAAATTTTGAATGGGTCCCTTCACACCGGGCACCGACCCTTTCCGTCTGCGGTCCAAGTTAGAATACAATGAGGTAGAATACCAAATTCGGTCGTTCTAAATTGGAAACTGTAGGTTTTACAAAAATTGGTATAGGGGGCTCTGACCCCCTGGCTCCAACCGTTTCCCAAAACCGTCTACATTCTAAGTTAGAGTACCATGAGATAGTATACCAAATTTGGTGGTTCTAAATTGAAAACTGTAGATTTTACGAATTTTTTTATGGGGAGAAACTCCGACCCCGTGCCCGACACATTCCCAAAACCGTCCACCGTCTAAGTTAGAGTACCATGAGATAGTATACCAAATTCGGTGGTTCTAAATTAAAAACTCTAGATTTTACGAAAATTTTGTAGGGGGCTAACACCCGGGCCCCGACCCGTTCCAAAAATCGTCTGCCGTCTAAGTTAGAATACCATGATATAGTATACCAAAGTTGGTGGTTCTAAATTGATAACTGTATATTTCAAGAAATTCTTTATGGGGGGGGCTCTAAACCCCGGGCTCCAACCCTTTCCAAAAAACCATCTACCGTCTAAGTTAGATTATCATGAGATAATATGCCAAATTTGGTGGTTCTAAATTCAAAACTAGATTTTACGGCAATTTTGTAGGAGGACGGGGGGGGGGGGGGCTCAGGCACCCCGGGCTCCAACCGCTTCCAAAAAAAACTGTCTACAGTTTAAGTTAGAATACCACGAGGTCTAAGTTAGGATACCAGATTTGGTGGTTCTGAATTGAAGTCTGTAGGTTTTACGAACATTTAAAATTTTGTACGAGGGGGTGCTCTGACCCCCGGGCCCCAAACCGTTCCTAAAACCGTCTCCCGCTAAGTTAGAGTTTCATGACACAAAATTTGGTGGTTCTGAATTGAAAAATATTGATTTTAAGAAAATTTTGTATGGGGGGGCTTTTACCCCCGTTCTTGACCAGTTCTGAAAACCATCTACCGCCTAAGTTAGAGTGCCATAATATAGTATACCAAATTTGGTGGTTCTAAATTGAAAACTGCAGATTTCAAGAAATTCTTTACGGGGGGGGGGGAGCTCTGAACCCTGGGCTCCGACCCTTTCCAAAAACCCATCTACAGTCTAAGTTAGAATACCATGAGATAGTATACCAAATTTGCTGGTTCTAAATTGAAAACTGTAGATTTTACGAAAAGTTTGTGTGTGTGTGGAGGGGTGAGGGTTAACCCCCGTGATCCGACCCGTTCGAAAAACCGTCTATCGCCTAAGTTAGAGTACCATGTTATAGTGTACCAAATTTGGTGGTTCTAAATTGAAAACTGTAGATTTCAAGAAATTCCTTATGCGGCGGGGGGCTCTGAACCCAGGGCTCCGACCCTTTCCAAAAATCGTTTACCGTCTAAGTTAGAGTACCATGATACAGTATACCAAATTCGGTGGTTCTAAATTGAAAACTCTAGTTTTTACGAAAAAACATTATGTGGGGGGCTCTGACCCCGTGCCCGACCCTTTCCAAAATACCAACTACAGTCTAAGTTAGAATACCTTAAGAGAGTATACCAAATTTGGTGGTTCTAAATTGAAAACGGTATATTTTACGAAAATTCTGTGTGTGTGGGGGGAGGGGGGTTCTGGCCCCCGGGCCCCGATCTGTTCCAAAATCCGTCTCCCGCTAAGTTGCAGTTTCATGACACAAAATTTGGTGGTTCAGAATTGAAAAATATAGATTTTGAGAAAATTTTGTATGGGGGCGGGGTCTCTTAACCCAGCGCCCCTACCCGTTCTGAAACCCGTCTACCGTCTAGGTTAGAGTACCATGAGATAGTATACCATATTTGGTGGTTCTAAATTGAAAACGGTATGTTTTACGAAAATTTTGCACGGGGGAGGGGCTCTAACTCCCCAGGCCCCGACCCGTTCCAAAAACCGTCTACCGTCTAAGTTAGAGTGCCATGATATAGTATACCCAATTTGGTGATTCTAAATTGAAAACTAGTTTTACGAAATATCGTATGGGTGGGGGGGGGCTCTGAACCCCGGGCTCCGACCCTTTCCCAAAGCCGTCTACAGTCTAAGTTAGAATACCATGAGATAGTATTCCAAATTTGGTGGTTCTAAATTGAAAACTGTAGATTTTACGAAAATTTAAAATTTGGTACGGGGGGGTGTTCCGACCCCTGAGCCCAGACCCGTTCCAAAAACCGTCTCCCGCTAAGTTAGAGTTTCATGACAATAAATTTGGTGGTTCTGAATTGAAAAATATAGATTTTAAGAAAAATTTGTATGTGATGGAGGGGGGGGGGGCTCACCCCCGGGCCTTGACCCGTTCCAAAAACCTTCTACCGTCTAAGTTAGAGTACCATGAGATAGTATACCAAATTTGGTGGTTCTAAATTGAAAACTATAGATTTTACGAAAATTTTCTGTGTAGGGGGGTTAACCCCCTTGCTCCGACCCGTTCTGAAAACCGTCTACCGTCTAAGTTAGAGTGCCATGATATAGGGTACCAAATTTGGTGGTTCTAAACTAAAAACTCTAGTTTTTACGAAAAAAAAAATATGGGGGGGTGCTCTGACCCCGTGCCCGACCCGTTCCAAAAACCGTCTACCGTCTAAGTTAGAGTACCATGAGAGAGTATACCAAATTTGGTGGTTCTATATTGAAAACTATGGATTTTACAAAAATATTGTATGTGGGGGCTCTTACCCCCCCGCACCTTGACCTATTCCAAAAACCGTCTACCGTCTAAGTTAGAGTACCATGAGATAGTATACCAAATTTGGTGGTTCTAAATTGAAAACTCTACAGTCTAAGTTAGAACACCATGAGATAGTATACCAAATTGGTGGTTCTAAATTGAAAACGGTATATTTTACGAAAAATTTGTACGGGGGAGGGGGACTGTAACCCCCGGACCCAGACCCGTTCTAAAAATCGTCTACCGTCTAAGTTAGAGTGCCATGATATAGTATACCAAATTTGGTGGTTCTAAATTGAAAACTGTAGAATTTACGAAAATTTTGTAGGAGGGAAGGGGGGGGCTCTGACCCACTTGGCTCCAGCCACTTCCAAAACCGTCTACAGTCTAAGTTAGAATTTCGGGAGATAGTATACCAAATTTGGTGGCTCTAAATTGAAAACTAGTTTTAACGAAAACAATTTAGGGTGGGGGGCTCTGACCCCGAGGCCCCGACCCGTTCTAAAAACCGTCGACCGTCTAAGTTAGAGTACCATGTGATAATATACCAAATTTGGTTGTTATAAATCGAAAACTAAATTTTACGGCAATTTGTAGGAGGGGGCTGTGAACCCCCCCCCTCTTCCCGTCTTTAACCGCTTCCAAAAACCGTCTACAGTCTAAGTTAGAATACCACGAGATAGTATACCAGATTTGGTGGTTCTGAATTGAAAACTAGATTTTACGAAATATCGTATGGGGGGGGGGGGCTCTGAACCCCGGGCTCCGACCCTTTCCCAAAACCGTCTACAGTCTAAGTTAGAATACCATGAGATAGTATTCCAAATTTGGTGGTTCTAAATTGAAAACTGTAGATTTTACGAAAATTTAAAATTTGGTACGGGGGGGGGGTGTGTTCCGACCCCTGAGCCCAGACCCGTTCCAAAAACCGTCTCCCGCTAAGTTAGAGTTTCATGACAATAAATTTGGTGGTTCTGAATTGAAAAATATAGATTTTAAGAAAAATTTGTATGTGATGGAGGGGGGGCTCACCCCCGGGCCTTGACCCGTTCCAAAAACCTTCTACCGTCTAAGTTAGAGTACCATGAGATAGTATACCAAATTTGGTGGTTCTAAATTGAAAACTATAGATTTTACGAAAATTTCTGTGTAGGGGTATTAACCCACTTGCTCCGAACCGTTCTGAAAACCGTCTACCGTCTAAGTTAGAGTACCATGATATAGTGTACCAAATTTGGTGGTTCTAAACTAAAAACTCTAGTTTTTACGAAAAAAAAAAATATGGGGGGGGGTGCTCTGACCCCGTGCCCGACCCGTTCCATATTGTATGTGGGGGCTCTTACCCCCCCCGCACCTTGACCTATTCCAAAAACCGTCTACCGTCTAAGTTAGAGTACCATGAGATGGTATACCAAATTTGGTGGTTCTAAATTGAAAACTGTAGATTTTACAAAACAAATTTATTCGGGGGTGTCTGACCCCCGGGCTCCAACAACTTAAAAAAACCGTCTAGCGTCTAAGTTAGAGTACCATGAGATAGTATACCAAATTTGGTAGTAGCCGCCCCGGTGGCGCAGTGGTCTAAGCGCTGGCCTCTGATCATTCGTCCGAAAGGGGTCCGGGTTCGAATCCCGGTGAGGCATGGATGTTGTGTTTGTCTTACGGCACTGGTTCTCTCCCTTCCCTGGAACCAGTGACCCTAAATTAGGGACGGGCGACTGCTTATAGCCCATTGAGTTGCTCACGGTGGTCGTTAAACCTCCAATCAAAAAAAAAAAAAAAAAAAAAAAAAAAAAATTTGGTAGTTCTAAATTGAAAACTATATCTTACGGCAATTCTGTAGGGGGGCTGTAACCCCCCCCCCTCCTCTCTGCAACCGCTTCCCAAAACCGTCTACAGTCTAAGTTAGAATACCACGAGATAGTATACCAGATTTGGTGGTTCTGAATTGAAAACCCCCAGCTGCTTCTCATATAGTGAAAGTTGACGTCATGGACACTATGGATGACGGTGCTCCTCTGCCTTCAATGGATGGCGATGCTCCTCTGCCTTCAATGGATGGCGGTGCTCCTCTGCCTTCAACCTCCACTTCTACTGCTCCTCGTTCCTATTCTTCAGCGGTAACTTCCCAAAGGCTTCAGCCCAAGTCTAATTCCATGCGAGCGGAAGCCGCAGCTTTAAAACCTCATGTCCGTCGCTCTGGTAATGAGGTTGTGCTCGAAATTCCAGTGGATTCTCCAGCAGGTGCCTCTTTCACCACGGCTACTGAGTTGGGTGTGTGCTTTGAGGCGCTGCCAGACACACCACTCAAAATGTACTCAACTGCTCTAAAACAAAAGTTCTCTCCGTCAGCGATACGTCATATGTCGCGCAGAGGGCCGAGTGTCATTGTTTATTTTTTCATGCGGCAGATGCTACCTCTGTCTTACAGACTGGGCTGGTTGTTGGTGATCACCAATTATTTCCTGAGCCTGTCGCCCAGAGACCAGTAACGGTCTCGATGTACCCAGTACATCCTGAAGTCACAGATGCTATGCTTTGTGCTTTTCTTATGCAATCCGGTCGTGTTGTGGGTAACATTACCACGCACTCCGCTGCTCCAAAGGACGAGGATGATCGTTCGATTGAAAGTGCCCGACGAGTTGCGCGAGTAGTATTCTCTTCGGATGAACATATCAAGTCTTTTCCTACTCTCTTCACTGTAAAATGTGGAGATCAAATCCGACGCATCGACGTTTTAACCTCCTTTCATTGTCAGACTTGTAAGGCGTATGGCCATCAACGTAGTGAGTGCTTCCGCCGCCCTGCTGTACCTCAGTCTTCGGGACCAAACGTCACTCGTGACAGCCCTGTGTCGTCCACCCCTACCGTTTCTAAGGAGGTGTCTTCAGAACTTCAACCTGCTCTGCCATCGGGCCTTCCTCCACGGGGTCCTGCCCCACAATTGTTGACAGAGGACTTTCCTCATCTGGTACCGACAGCTCCGCCCACGTACCTTGCAGCTCCAGCTAACCTGACTGCTGACCTTCATCTTCCTTCGGATGAAGACACTCCAAGTACAGTTACTGACATGGACTGCCCTACTGCTAGTGACACTTCTGGCAATCACTCTGACCCTACAACTACCAGCAAGCCTGCTCGACGGGAGTCCTGGAGTGCTCCGCAGACTCCGCTCCCTCCTCGCATCGGTGCTGCAAGAGGTCGTTCTGTTGACTCATCTTCCCGCTCCTCCTCTCAACGTCGTACTTCGCCACGAACAAGTCGACACCCTGCTGTGATTCCAGGTTCTAAGACTCCACCCCCAGTGCTTTCCCTAGATTCTTTTCTCCGATACCTAGCTGAAGCGAAGGCGGATATACCGGTAGGTCCGCTTTCTCTTCATAAAATATATGAAGTATTATGCTCTCATAAACATCCTAGATTCTTTAATCAGTTTGTTGCGCGTCATTTGCTTGATCTTCCTACTGTTCTAACCCAAGTTTCTAGTGTGATATCTGTGTATCGAAATCTTGTGCTTTCCTATCCCGATCTCAAATTTAGTGTTGACAGAATGAAGAAGCAAGCGAAGAAAATAACAGATTCCAGCGCACGTGCGTGTCGACCTGGGAAGGACCTACCGATTCAAGGTGGTCACACTTAACTGCAGAGGGTTCTCTGCTTCTCCTAGAAATGCTCTAGTGTATGAGGACTTGGCGCCTCTACACGCAGATCTTCTCTTGCTCCAAGAGACCAATTGCTCTGCTACCACTTTGTTCTCTCGTTGGCGGGCTTGGCCCTACGATTTTCACCATGCTTATCGAGTTGGACGGAATGGTGGCCTTGCACTTGGGATCTATCACCGCCTACTCCCTCTGATTTCGACGCCAGTGATTCGTGCCTTACATGTGGACAACCTCCAGGTCGCTGTCTTTTGCATTGAAAACGTGACCTATCATGTTTTTAACATATATGTCCCCTGTGATGAACGTCTGTTACCTGATCTTCTCTCCACACTCCGTACAGAGCTGTCATGCATCCCACCGTCTGAATACATTCTCATCGGCGGAGATTTCAATTGTACGTTGTTGCCGGCCCTTGACCGCAATTCAACCGTTGGAGAATACCGCAGACAACGTGTATTACAGATTTCCCAGCTAGTTGATGATTTTCAATTGGTTGATGCGTTCCGGCATCTACACCCGTCGGAAATCTCTTTTACCTGGCGCTCTTCCATCCATGGCAGCACTACGGCAGCACGGTTGGATAAATTTTATGTTTCGACTGCTCTTCTCCCGTCGATCGCAGCTGCTGCCCATCATCCTTCCGCAGCTTCAGACCACAGTATTGTCAGTCTGTCGGTGTGTGTTTCGCCTTCACCTTCAAGGACTCAACGAGTATGGACTTTTCCGGACTCGCTCCTGGATGATCAACAATTTTGTGTTGCTGTGCGTGAGTTCCTCCGAAGTCGTCAGCCCCTTCTTGATACTACGTCCGACGCGATGCAACTGTGGCTCAGTGTCAAACATGACTTGGTCCTTTTTGTACGGCGCTACTCCCATGCCTCTCGGAATGAGAGCGATATGAAAATTGCGAATCTACGTGCTCTATTGTCGATGCTCTCTCTTGATGATCCGCAATACCCCGGCTATCTGGCAGATCTCCACGCTTTGCTTCTTCCTCGCGCATCCGATGCAGCCTGCAGGATGCATTTCTTGCATCTCTCCCCTACAGCTGATTCTCACGATTACTTAACCGCCTTGGAATCTCAACATCGTTCTGCTACATCTTTGCGTCATCTTCGCCTCCAGGATGGTTCCATCACTTCGAACCCATCGAAGCTATGCACTTTCACCAGACAGTATTTCATCGCCAAGTACAGTGCGGTAACGCAGTCTTCATCCTCATTAGCTTCTCCTCTTCTCTCCTCTCTTCCTCAGGTCCCCTCTACTTTATCTACTTCTTTACTCTCTCCTTTCTCTCTTCGCGAACTCCGCGAGGCGTTCGCTACTCTCAATCCTCATGCCGCTCCTGGACCTGACGGCCTTCCTCTGTCCTTTTATCGTGCTTTTCTACCGTACCTTCTGCCTTTTCTGTCTGCGTGTTTCTCGTCTGCTTTTTCCTCTCCTGCGTTACCGCCCGACTTTACTTTGGCACACACCATCCTCCTTCCTAAGAAGGGTGACCTCTTGGATCTTGGAAACTGGCGCCCTATCTCCATCCTAAACACTGACTATAAGTTCTATACAAAACTCTTATCCCGTCGCCTTAATTCTGTTCTCTCTTTCGTTGTTTCTCCTGACCAGACATACACTGTGCCTGGTCGGACTATTTCCACTAACGTTTCTCTTCTCCTTCATCTTCACTTCCTCGCTCGCTCTTTTTGTGAACCTCTTGCCTTCCTCAATCTGGATCAAAAGTCCGCTTTTGATAACGTTTCTCATTTTTATCTCTCTGTTGTCCTTTCACAATTTGGCTTTCCTCCTACCTTTTCTTCCGCACTCTTGGCCCTTTATCAGGGAGCTAGTTTCCATGTTCGAGCGGCCACATTTCTAACCGCTCCAATTCCGTTTAAGCGAGGCATCCGGCAAGGATGTCCGCTCTCCGGCCAGCTATTCGCTCTCGCTTTTGAGCCTTTCCTGTTAGCAGCCCGAAGATCACTCCTGGATGTCCTACCGCCGACAGTGGCTAGTACTCGTCATCATCGAATAATTTTCACCGCCTATGCTGATGATGTGACCTTTTGCGTCCGGGATGAATCTCAATTTGATCGCCTGTATTCTGTATATCAACAGTATGTTGCATTATCTGGAGCAGCGCTGAATGCCACTAAAAGTACTGGCTTATGGTGCGGGGCATGGGCTGCCCGCACTGATGCTCCTTGGGGTGCGCAGTGGACAGCCACTACACAGAAGATCCTCGGTGCGTATGTCGGATTGCCCTTGGCTTCTGCATCTGCCACCTGGACTGCTCTTCTTCCCCGGATACAACGGACTGCTGCCTACTGGAGTAAGGCCCGCCCTTTCACATCGTTCCGTCAACGAGCAGCCGTTGTTCGTCGACAACTTATCTCTCTATGCGAATACTCTTGGATGTCGACGGTTGTGCCCGTGTCACAAATGATGACCATCACTCGCCTCTCAACTTCCGTCATCTCGTCTCCACATCACTGGGTTAAACCTGCCACGCTTCATCTGCCAGCCTCTTTGGGTGGCATCCAGCTTCCTGATCCAGCATTCCTTTATAAAACTCATCGCATTATTCATTTCATTCGCCTTGCCACTTCAACTGTTCCGTCCCTTACCACTACCTTGAATGTTCTAGCTTCTTTCCGTGACCCATCTTTCACCTTCCTACTGTTTCTGAAGATGGATGCATACTCTCTTCTCCCGTCCCACCTCCCTCCTGTCCTGCGAGAGGGCCTTTCTCTCTTTCGTTCGCTTCCTCTTCTCCGTTCATTTCCTTCTTCAACTCTTGATCTCCTAGATGAACCTCTCTTCTTCTCTTCTCTTATTCACCCTCCTAACCTCCCTTACTTTTACTTTCCTCATTGGATCCGCTCTGGTGTGATAACTGTCCGTTCTCTCGTAACTTCTGATCTAACCTGGAGACCTCTTTCTTCCCTGTTTCTATCTCCAACCATTACCCTTGCTAACGAATATCTTCTTCTTCGCACAGCGCTTTGGAGCCTCTTTCCACTCCTCGCTTCACCTGATGGTCTCTTCTCGGTCCCCTCTGCTCCTCTTTCCCTACCGTTCTTTCTCCTCATTCGTAGCTCCCCGGTTCTAGTTACTTCTCTCTCCTCCTCTTCTCTTTATTGGCTTCTTCTTTCCCCTCCCGCACTTCCACTTTCTGTTCATTCTGCTCCTCCTTCTCTTCTCCCCGCCATCTGGACAGCATCTACCTCCCCCTTTCCTCCCCTCTTGAACTCAATGTCCATTGGCAATTTCTTCACCTTCGTCTCCCCGCCCCATCAGTACTGTTTCGCATGACCCTTCTCACCTCTCCGCAGTGCTCCTTTTGCCCTGAAGTCAGCGACGTCCAACATCAATACCTATTCTGCCCCGTTCTCCTGCCAGTCCTAAACACAGCATTTCGTCTTGCTGATCGAATTTGTGCTCGATCGTTACCATTTCTTGCATATGCTTGGCTACTCCAAACAAAGCATCCACCTACTCACTTGCCTCCTGTGTGCCGTTATATTTTTCTTCTTGTGAAGTTCACTGTCTATGCTTTCCATCTTCAACAACGCTTCCCCGCTCTTATTCCACCTCCTCAGGAGGCAAGTGCTATCATTCGGAGACGCTTCCTAGCACGGTTAACCACTCGCCTCCAAATGGAGCACTCTCGTGCTGCCTCAACAAACACCGATAGCGTTTTTCAATCCACTTGGGCCCAATCGGCTGGGTGGTTCCATATCCACAATTTGCAGTTACATCTCAACCTATAAGTGGGATTTTTGTTGTCGCCCACGTTCACTGTAACAAATCATGTTTTTACGTATTAATTTTGGTGCTTCGCTATTTGTGATTTTTCTGTTTTAATGTGCCATTGAAGATAGCTCAATATGTTTCCCATGTTCTCTTCGATAATGTTGGGTTTTATGTTGTTGTATATAATTCTTCCTTCTGCACAGTTTACTGCCCACGCAATGTCCCCTTCATTATGTTGAATATTTTTTTAAAATATTAGTCACTGTGTGTATAATTTAATGCAACAAGATGCCCTTCTGAGTACATTTAGCGTTATTTCCCCTTGTCACTGAATACTTCTGTACATATGTTGTAAATTTTGAATGTAGCATCACTGTTGCATTTCTGTGAATTAGTACCTAATGTTTAATCTTTAGTATGGTAGTAATGCTTAATTGGAATTTGTGCATAGTATAGAATCATGTCTTGCCCTGTCTACAATACTGTAGGTAAACATTTTCGTTTGTATCGCTCGTGCTTTATTGTCTGCCTCTCCTTCGCCCTACGTGGCGAAATATTTTTTTATGATTTTAACAATATTTTGTTTTACGTTTCACTGGAACTTTCCAGCTGATGTATATACCGCTGTATTTATTGGCAGAATTCCATTGTCATGTACATAGAAATGTTATTTTACTGAAGAATAAAGGCAATTTTGAAATGTAGATTTCACAAATGTTTTTATGGGGGGGGGGGGGGCTCTGAACTCCGGGCTCCGACTCTTCACAAAAAACCGTCTACAGTCTAAGTTAGAACACCATGAGATAGTATACCAAATTGGTGGTTCTAAATTGAAAACGGTATATTTTACGAAAATTTTGTACGGGGGAGGGGGCTGTAACCCCCGGACCCAGACCCGTTCTAAAAATCGTCTACCGTCTAAGTTAGAGTGCCATGATATAGTATACCAAATTTGGTGGTTCTAAATTGAAAAACTGTAGAATTTACGAAAATTTTGTAGGGGGAAGGGGGGGGCTCTGACCCACTTGGCTCCAGCCACTTCCAAAAACCGTCTACAGTCTAAGTTAGAATTTCGGGAGATAGTATACCAAATTTGGTGGCTCTAAATTGAAAACTAGTTTTAACGAAAACAATTTAGGGGGGGGCTCTGACCCCGAGGCCCCGACCCGTTCAAAAAACCGTCGACCGTCTAAGTTAGAGTACCATGTGATAATATACCAAATTTGGTTGTTCTAAATTGAAAACTAAATTTTACGGCAATTTGTAGGGGGCGTGACCCCCTCTTCCCGTCTCTAACCGCTTCCAAAAACTGTCTACAGTCTAAGTTAGAACACCACGAGATAGTATACCAGATTTGGTGGTTCTGAATTGACAACTGTTGATATTACGAAAATTTTTTATATGGGGGCTTTGACCAACCGGGCCCTGCCCCTTTCCAAAACCGTGTACCGTCTAATATTTTTAGTGCCAAAGAAAAACGTAATATTCCTATCCTGTCTGCGTGTCCAAACTTTATAAATTTGATCAGGGAGGAAGACGTTCAAAATCTTACGTTTTCCTGCATTCGTTCTGTATTTAACCAAAATCTGCAAACGCTACGAATTGACGTAGTCGACGAATTGACGCTCGACGAATCGTCGCGGTTGACGAATTGACGCGGTTGACGAATTGACGCGGGACGAATTGTCGTAGTCGACGAGTTGACGCACGCGACGAATTGACGTGACACCCACAGCGATCACAGGGCCACAATGCGACAAATCACCAGCAGTTATACAGTAACAGTGGTGATCAGGGCAATGTCTCACATCATACAGGTTATCACAGCCTTTTGCGCATAGGTCTGCGTAGCCAAAGACCAAGCCGAGTCCCCATGCTCACTGTACGTCATCGCCAACAACGCATAAAATGAGCGCAATATCATCAAGATTGGACCGTAGATGAATGGTAGAAAATCACCTGGTCCGACGAATCAAGATTTTTTTTTTTTTTTTTTTTTTTTTTGATTGGAGGTTTAACGACCACCGTGAGCAACTCAATGGGCTATAAGCAGTCGCCTGTCCCTAATTTAGGGTCACTGGTTCCAGGGAAGGGAGAGAGCCAGTGCCGTAAGACAAACACAACATCCATGCCTCACCGGGATTCGAACCCGGACCCCTTTCGGACGAATGATCAGAGGCCATCGCTTAGACCACTGCGCCACCGGGGCGGCACGAATCAAGATTCCTGGTGCATCACGTAGACAGCCGTGCTCGGATACACCGATAACCAATGGAGGCTATAGCTCCTCGATGCACTGTTTTGCGGAAACAGGCCACAGCGCGGGTCTTATGCTGTGCGCGATGCTTTCTTGAGATATTTTACTCCACATTATACAAACAGCACGAACCCTTACAGTTGTCAGGTATCTTAAAATCGTTGCGGACCAGGTTCACCCATTCATGGCAACTGTGTTCCCCGCTGGTGATGGCCATTACTAACAGGATAATGCGCCATGCCAGAATCGTCAAGGAGTGGTTCGAGGAACTTGCTGGTGACTTTCTGTTAATGCCCTGGCCTCCAAATTCACCTGACATGAACCCAGTCGAACATTTTTGTTTCGACTTGGAAAAACGGGTTCTGCGCTAAATCACCACCACTCCGAAATGTTCAGGAACTGGAGGACCTGTTGTTGATATTATGGTATCATATACCCAGGATACCTATCGCCATCTCATCGAATCGAAGCCTTGTCGAGTGGCGGCTGTTTTGCGGGCTAAAGGGGGTCCTACATCTTATTAGTCACGTGGTCATAATGTAATGGTTCATCGGTGTACATAGACGCAACTTCCTCGAAAAAAACATTGTTTTGCTTTCGTCATCGCACATTGGAGGATTGAACACGATTCACAGATAAGAATATCTTTATACTGAGTGATCGCAAGCGGTCTGTGAACTCATTTGTCGATTTCTGTAGTAGATTGGCATTACTTTTCTTTTATGCCTGAAATTTTGACAGATGCAGATTTTCCTTTCTTCACACCATAACCATATATAAGTATACCCACTGCATTTGTTTTTTATTTTCGCATAATATGACTGGAATTTGAAGTACTTCACTTGTTTTACAATGTTTCTGTTCCTTTGGTTCGCATTTTCGCATTTAATCGTCCATATTTCTTGTGCCTAAACTTTTGCGACGGGCCATATGTCACACACACACATACACGGCCGCGGGCGCGATCTCATATACACACTAGTTTCTAAAATTAAGGTGATAAACCCAAAATCATGAATAACACAAAATCCACACGACAGAGTTGACAGTTGGTATCGATATACATACATCCATGTTCATAAAAAAACAGATTGTAACGTACCAGGAGATGTGACGTACCTGCCAGAAGGACGCACACGACATAAAGGCAGATAGGAATCAGAACAAAACGTCCGCGTAGCTCAATTGGTAGAGTGACTTATTCCGGAATGAGGGGATCCGAGTTCGAATCCTGGCGTGGAGAGAAATGACGGAGAAATTTACTTCGTTATAAGATGACCTGAACGCAGTCGAGCTAGGACTTTGAGTTTAACAGGATATGTTTATTAGGCCATACAGAAATGATTAACATCTCGTTGTCATACGTACCAGGTCCGTCGATGTAGCTATTAATCGGTGTGGCCACCTCAAGCTTGCATGTGCTGAGGTATTTTTATTTTTATTTTTTTTTTGAGATTTAACGACCACCGTGAGCAACTCAATGGGCTATAAGCAGTCGCCCGTCCCTAATTTAGAGTCACTGGTTCCAGGGAAGGGAGAGAGCCAGTGCCGTAAGACAAACACAATATCCATGCCTCACCGGGATTCGAAACCGGACCCCTTCCAACGAATGATCAGAGGCCAACGCCTTAGACCACTGCGCCACCGGGGCGGCACTGCTGCTGAGGTATGGAAACCAATAATGTGTGAATGGTACCCTGTGGAATAGCCATCTAATCTGTTTTGGCCCGCATCTAGAATTCACCAAGAGTTGCTGGCGGACGTCCGTACGAAAATCTCTAGGAGATGTTTAAGCATCTCCTAGAGATTTTCTGTGATTGATAAATCCGGGAATCTAGCCGGCCATAGCAAAAGTGGAACATTGTTATCCCTGAAGAAGACACGTGTTGCCTCTGCAACATGCAGTGTGTCATTGTTCTGCTGAAATATGACTTCGGGGACGTCATGCAAGTACGGAAGGGCTACCTACCGTAAAATGTCATTGACGAAACGGACACTTGCTATGGTGGTACGGACACTGGCAAGAGGTGATCTGTTTTCGCAGCGCTTAACACCTCAGGCAATCATACCTCATCTTCGTGAGGTAAGCCTGGTGCGAATACACTTTTCCCCACGCCTTTGCCCCTGTCGTCGGCGAGCACATATGAGGCCATCATTTTTGCCTAAACAGAAGCGCGTTTCTTTCGAGAACACGATACTGTGCCATTCGTCACACCATTCCACCTCGTTCAATGCACCACTGCAGCCTTGCAGACCGTTCAAGCCTGCAGCATGAACTGTGATCATCTATAACGTACTGTTACAGTTGACATAGGAGAATGCGTCACACGTCTCCCCGGCTGCGTCAACCCCGTTGATGATTCAGAACGGTCACTCAAAAACATCCTCGTCAGGTGACAGTTGTCCCTCGCTGTTTTCTGTGTATGACGTCCATAGCTTTCTCTTCGTGCCCTATACCTTCCATCGTCCCATTCCCTGAACATTCTTGCCACGACGGACACACTACACCCCACACGACCGGCAGTCTCGCTGAGGATACCATTGCCGTCTGTCATGCCGATGATGCGAAATATTGTGCATGAGAAACTGCCTGTCAAAATAGCTTATGTGACTGTAAGACTGTCTTACATAACGATGAATCATCCTTACCTACTGCTGACCAAGCACTGACATGCCGACCGAGCCACACACTGCTTATAACAGGAAAACGGCCGATTTTGGGGCTGTGACGTTGCTCGATCTGATTTGTCTAGAGGAGGTACGTATGCGCCTATGACGCCGAAATGATAATCATTTCTGCAATATTACTTGATATCACATCCTGTAGAA
The DNA here is from genome assembly GCA_039090855.1 of Macrothele yani. Taxonomy (NCBI): domain Eukaryota; kingdom Metazoa; phylum Arthropoda; class Arachnida; order Araneae; family Macrothelidae; genus Macrothele; species Macrothele yani. The sequence goes on from CM077003.1 coordinate 105,681,699, forward strand.
ATCAAAGTCGTAGTTTGACTCTTTTCATGTGTTCTTTGTTTTACGTACATTAGTGTATATCAATAACGCTGTGGTACACAACAGAAAGGGAATGCCATCAACGCATTAGCAGGAAGCATGCTCATGACAGCATGGCAGTACAAACGTGATGCAGTAAGTTACGATGCAGTAAGTTACGCCGATACCCAGGATCTAAAAGCGTGCGGGTTTACCGTGAACAGTGACACAGCTCTCATAACGATCCTTCATGCTGTGTACAAGAGTATGAAGAGTTCGGGACAAAAAGTGCTACTTGTCGTGTTTTCCGGAAGAGCCTCCCAGAAACTCCACCAAGGCGCGTCGGAGTACCGGAAGATTTCTGACAGGAGGCTGCCGGCTTGCATCTACTGTTCCCAGGTCTTGCCAGAAATGCTGTATCGAGTTCTGGTTCGGAACTCGATGGAGCATGTGTGTGTCGGACCATTTCATGCTGTGAATATCCCCAATCTCCACGTATTCGTCGACTAGCTGATCCTTATGGGGAAGGGGGTTGTCGTCCATAAAAAGGAACTGGGGGACAACGCTACCCTTGAGAAGCCGTACAAAGAGCTCTATGACGTCATCCCTGCAGCGTGCAGCAGTCAAATTGCTTCCTGGAAACACGTGCTTTCATCGAACATGATGCCAGCCCAAACTAGAAGTCCTCCACCACCGTACTGGTCAATTTCTCTAATGTTGGAGGGAAGATTTCGGCTTCTCGCCTCTCTTCAAGTGCACACACATTGAAAAAACCAAGTTTAAGCTTTACCGCAATTCGTCCCTGAACAAAACGCAGACCCACTAATCCGGCGTCTAGGGGTGATGTTGCCTGAAACAACTCACACATAGTGTTCTGTTCGACGCGGCGAGTGGAATACAGACCAATGGCCTTTTTGTATACAGACCTCTCTCGTGGGGATTTTCTATAAACTAATTTCCTCGATATCGCGGTTCTCGTAGCAAAGAAGATCTTGTGCGATTGATACCCGGTTGTTTTCCTATACTGAAAACGGGTTATTAAAAAAACTGCATGAAACACTCTAATGATTACAATTGAAGTTTGTAAAATAAAGGAATAATCTTACTTGAAATTGGCCATTTCCTTCGCGTGGAGGTAACAGATGATACTCTAGAAGAATCATCTTGAGAAACAGCCCTAAAGCAATAATCAGCAAACTGGTTTGTAAAGAAAGCGATGCCACCCTTAATAATTATCAACTAGCGCAATTCGATCTTATTTTTTATAATTTGTGAAAATGAAATATTAAAGATATATTAAAATTTTAATACTATCGGCCCTTAACAACTATTGTGGATACCCAATCTTTTCATGGTTTTGCTGTAAATACAAAACTGTATTGACATACATTCCTTGATAAGATTAGCAATAATACTCTATGTTTAAGCATCTCAATTTTTTCTTGTTTTTTCTAGCTTTTCTCTTAATTCAATGAAGGCTTTACCCATGGATTTGGTATAGAATCTTAAATAAGTAATTTTTACCAATTTTGAAGTTGTGAATACGTTTATTTGTGTAAATATGACATGAACGGTAAGTCAGATAATATCCGAAAACTTGAAACTTTCGTCGTCCTTGAGCGTTAAAAAACGCGCGTCTCCCGGCTATAACCCGAGTATGCTAACCACTACGCCACCCAGAACGACCAAGTTTCAAGCTTCCGATTAATTTGAATATAACCAACACAGGATTCGCTACACCAATTAACTGATTCACAACTTCAAAATTCGTATTGCACAATGGTGTAATCCCGGAATTCATTCATTGATATTCTGCTCCTCCGGGTAATCTCGGGAAAGAATTCTAATCCTGTAGATTCGCTATGTATGAATGCGGGTTGCTTCGACTAACGAATCCTGTGATGGTTACATTTAAATTAATAGGAAACTTAAAACGTGGTCGTTCTGGGTGGTGGCGTAGCATTTGGGCGCAAACCGGGAGATGAAGGTTCGTCTTCCGCTCCAGGACGACGAAAATCTGACGTGCCATTCGTGTCACATCTGATCCATATTTTCTAATTTTTATAATAAAAAATCTCTTTTTTGTATTGGAGTGCATTCATCGTGATGAACACTCTCTTAGTTATGATAAACCCTTAATTATGTGTTTTTATACGGGAATAAATGTTCGATGGTTATTATATTTTATATCATCACGGATTTTTGAGTTGAAAACGTGCTTATTTTTGATTAGATAATTCGATGTCGTCTTTCTTGTTTGGTCTGGGCAAGGCCAGAGATGGAATCTGGCCAAGCATTTGTAACCCAGACTATCGCCTAATTCGGCCATACACAAAACAAACTGCTTTGAAAGATAAATACAGTACATAAAGGTGTACGTATACGTAATTTACATGTATGCAGGCTTTCTGTCTTAATGATTTTATAACTTCAGTTTTTGTTGCTGTATAAAATGCAATATTTTAAGTACTTTACACATAGATTTATGGACACTGGACTGCAAAAGTCTCTACAGTAGCAAATTATACTAGATCACGAAAAGAAATGAAAATATACCTAGAAGCTCGAGGATCTATTTAGTATTTAATTCATATAAACGTTATTTGTTAAATTTAAAAATGTACATACATATCATTTAGCTGTTCTCTGACATTCAGAGTTTAGCTCCTCAAAGATAACTGCTAGGTTAGCATTAAATTGATGGAACTAGATTTTACTAACTGTTGATGTATCAAACGTCTCCGTCTACAGCGATCTCGGCACACAGCTTCAGCTTCACTTACATCCATTACACGTCTCACACAATCTTTTTGTACTTCGTACGGCCGGCGATCATAGTAAGAGATGGATTTGCCTCCGCAATTAGCTGCGCTGCGCAGTAATGGCACATACGATAAAAATAATGGTCTCTATCATTCCGTCATTAGGTTTAAAAAGCTTCAGCTCAATTTACATCCATATGTTTAGAAAGCTTCAACTTCACTTGCATCTATTACACGCCTCACACAATCTTTTTGTACATTGTACGGCCGGCGATCACAGTAAGAGATAGATTTACCTCCACAGGGCGTTCCGCTGCTCAGCAATGGCACATACGACAACAATAATGGTATCTACGGACCAGCAAAATTGACAGAAATTTAAGCTTTAAAATAAGTATTGATGAGGCACCATCTTGTTTTGTGTGACATTGGCCAAAAGACTCCAACTCACTGGTTTTCTCTCCAGAACCCTTAGGCCGAATGACCAACTGGAACCGTCAGTTTCGGGCCGATCCCCACACTAGGGTTCTTTTGTGATTCCGAAGACTCAAAGAATGAATATATAAATGTTAAAAACAATCTTGCTTTTTGATATGTCATCATCATCATCATTGTCAACCATTATCAATCCACTGCTGGACGAAGGTCTCCCCAAGTTTCCTCCACAACGGTCTGTCTTGTGCCAGTCTCCTCCATGTCACCCCTGCATACTTTCGAATTTCATCCACCCATCTCCCATGTGGTCTTCTTCTGGGTCTTTTCCTGTCCCTTGGAATCCAATCTAAAATTTCGGCTGTCCATCGATGATCTGTCCTTCTGGCAGTATGTCCAGCCCATTGCCATTTCAGGGATTTGACTCTGATCATGATGTCTTCCACTCTTGTCATTTTTCGGATCCACGAGTTCCTCTTCTTATCTCTCCTGGTTACACCAAGTATGCACCTCTCCATGCTTCTTTGAGTTGTCTGCAGCCTTTGTATGTCTCTTTTAGTTAAGGTCCATGTCTCTGCACCATACGTAAGCACTGGAAGGATGCATTGATCAAACACTTTTCTTTTAAGACATAATGGCATATTGCTCTTCAAAATTATGCTGTTTCTTCCAAAAGCTCTCCAGGCAAGTTTTGTACGCCGATTAATTTCTTCATCAATGTGACCCTCACTTGATATCTGCTGTCCAAGATAAACGTACGTGTCTGTTATCTCCAGCTTTTCTCCATCAATCGATAAATCTTCATTTCTTGTAAAAGCATTGAACATCACTTTTGTCTTCTGAAAGTTCATTTTTAATCCCACTTCTTTACTCTTGTCAGCAAGTTCCTGGATCATACTCTGCAGCTCTGATGGGCTAGTTGCAAAAATGACTACGTCATCAGCAAAACGAAGGTGGGTTAGATAATCTCCATTAATCTTTATCCCCTTGTTTTCCCAGCTCAGTGACTGAAAATGGAACATTGTTCTGATTTTGTCAACCTGAACATATCGACACAGAAGATGAAATCTTATAAACAGAAAAAAGAATAATTAGATGATTAAAGGAAAATCATTTTTTTAATATGCCGGTATTCCCCAAAACACAATACAGATAGTAAAATCACAATAAACAGGATAAAATGTCCAGGTATACCAACATGTATGTAACAATTAACCTCCTTGCACTAGAGTGAAAATTAAGAAATTAAATACATTGACATACCTTGGTATGAAGACTGAAAGGTGTGTTTCATAGAAGAAATATGTTAATGAATTGTAAAGAGCCGAAACATAGTACAGAAGAAACACGTAATTTCACTTCAGTGTTCTAGAAAGGTTTTCAAAAGGTTTGGCTCGATTTTAGAATATCATATTAGGTATGCAATTGTTATCGATGGATGTACTGTATATATGCAACCTTATACACAGGCGCATATATACGTACTGCATTTATTTATGATTCATTTTCCGTCTGCACTGTTGTGTTCGGAAGACTTCGTGCACATGAAATAATGAAAATTGTTCATCTCATAACCCTTTCTTTAGTCCTTCAGCAACCAAGACATGAGCCTGAGTGGAACTCTGTCCTTTCTTTTATCTCAGACAGCACACCAAAAAAGAACGTTCTGACGCAGTCGATAGCGCTTGTATAACCAAGATATTCTTCTAAACTGTGCTTAGTATAGAGCATATAAATTTTTGTTCACCTCACATCTTTACAGTAGTGAATAAAGAGATTTAAAGGGCATCCTCTCATGGACCACTAGTTGCTAGGTATCGCCTCTGTTCTACTTGAACGTTTTCATGTACAGAAATCGTTTGATTCATAAATGAAAAAGATTTTAATTTAGTACAATGGGAATTTCAAAATTATGAATTTTTATATGTCGTCTAATGTTTGAGAGACGGTTTTACTTTCTTTTGATCATGAGATTTTAAAGTATGCATTCTCTTAAAAAGCTACGTCGTTCTTTCCAAAAGGAACTATGCGCTTAATATTTCGCTACAGAATTTAGGAACGCATCCTCTTTTACGTGATATTCCACCTTGATGTAAAACGCTTCTGACTAATTTTCTGTTAGTATATTTGGAGTACATATTTTGGAAATATTTTCAAGCATAAAGCTTTATGCTTAAAAAAAGAGAGCATAAAGCTTTATGTTTAATTTTTGGAAAAGAAAATGATATCTTGCACAGTTTACGAAAAATGAAAAAAAAAAAGATTCGAAAATAAGTATCAAAATGTTTTCTTCAGTTTGTTTTACAAGAGAACACAAAATGTGATTCATAAATGATAAGCATAGCGTTCTCAGTATTTCCGCATTGTGTTTAAAAACGGTTAGGGAGATCAGAAATTAATCTAACTTTTTTAATGTGTCAGGCCGTTTTACTCAAACAAAACGTAATGTGATGTCCTTATGGTGTTTTAGAAAGGTTTCACTCAGCACTTTTCAAGATTTTCTTTTTTCGTAACAGCCGTTTTCTTTCTGTAACATCATATGTTTGAATCGTCTTTTCGACGCTTTCATGAAAAAAACATTTCAGAGCTTCGGCAATACTGAGTATTATGTATTTTTCACGATCACTCACTGGTAAAGGAAGTTTTGATGTTTCCCTATCATTTTATTTTTCGCGCTGATTCCTTGCTCCTACACTTTTTCTTCGTACAGTGTCATCTTGTGGAATTCGTACAGAAGAATGTCTGTCTCCTGGGGGCAAATGCATGGTTTTCAAGCAAAAGCGCGCTACGGGTTCAAGTAGCTTTTCTCTCTCTCTCTCTCTCTCTCTCTCTCACTTTCTAAAGAAGTTCCGCTGAATGAGGATTCCTTTCTTGAAAATGAGACTCTCACTTGAGCAAGCAAACAGCGGGGATTTCAGAACTTAATCAACCATCCTCACTGATCTTGCTAATCGAGCTCAGTCGGATGCTCCGGAAAACTGAGGCATCCACTCCACCGAACACCGCTAAACGAAAAGCGGGAGACACTAAGAGAGAGAGAGACTCAAAAATTTCCAACATCTTTCTCTTCTTTTTCTAGCATCGCGCCGGGAACTTTTCTCTCGCAGCCCATTATCGACGGCAAAGCGCGCTTCTTCAGTCGATAAGCTGAGAAGGACTTTGCGGTTGCCTAGTCATTAATTCGAATGTCAATTAATTCGTTTGCTTAAAAGATGAATTCAGAAAAATGTGCGATATTGCCTGTGGGAACGCTTCGCAGAGTCAGAGCCACTGAACGAAAACCTCAATTTTATTGATAGATGACAAAATTAGTGAAACGTTTCAATCAAAGAAAGTAGCCGTACGGCAATAAAATCCTAATTAGGACTCTAAATTAACTATTGCTTCATTAAGGAAAGAGAACCTTTAATTATAAAAAAAGGGACTTGCTGACACGTGAAGTGCGTCAGGGAAAAAAATAGCGACTTCAGCCAGCCCTGTTTAGAAACAAATTTAGAAAAGAGGAGAGGCTCGCTAATCAAGAACTGACGCATCTGTAGGGTGTTCATTAGAAACAATTTGATTAGGAGGTGACAGCATCACTAGGAAGCATTAAATTGCTGCCTCGAGTTTTGTCAAACAACTAGAACAATTTCTGAATATATCAGCTGATTCTCATTTCCTGCAAGGCAATATCTTTTCATGTAAAACAAATAGGTGGCTATGTTGTGTTACGCAATTCCCTCAAAGCAAAAAACCCTCTGAGTAATCCTGTTGGAAAGGCTTTTTCATCGCCTCCTTTGACGTAGTTTCATTGTTTCCCAATGTTCCTGTGAACGTTGTACATACTATCATTGAATAGAAACTCACTACCCAAACACAAACGTCCCCCGATGAAATACAGGCTGTCCTCAATGCTTTACGTCTTGTACAAAAAAGGTCATTTTTTTCGTTTAACAAACGTATTTATCAACAACTTGAGGGATCTCCTACGGGCTCCCCTATCACCTATACTGGCTGAAATACTGCTACAATCCTTAGAAGATAAAATTCTGGCTCAATCTACAATTCAGCCACTACTATATCTCCGGTACGTCGACAACGTACTTGTTCTTTGGCCATCATCCATTGCAGAATTTACTTTTTTTTCTGAACGATTATCCTCATAATATACCACAATCAATTTTACCATTGAAACCGAGACCAATTATTTCCTCTCATACTTGGATATTCAATTAGTTCGCAACCCTAATACCCAGAATATCTCTTACTCGGTATACCGCAAATCTTTGGCACATTCCACTATTATACCCAGAAATTCAGCTCACTGGGCAAACCACAAACGTTCAGCTCTATATTCCTTCGTACGACGAGCTTTCTCACATTCCTATTCTTCCGCTCTTCGCCAGCAAGAATTTAATAAAATTTACGAAATTGCCTTGACGCACGGCTATCCGAATAATATCGTCAACAACATTATGTACAAGGTTAGAATGTAAGTAGCCACGAATTTACAGAGAAAACCCATTAGAAATAGATTTGTGGGTTCCATGAACTGTGTCCCCGAAGTTATCAACGTCTTAAAGAACCACTGCCGACACAACAACGTATCCTTGGGAATTCGGACAAGGAATATCCTATCCATAACGACCATAAATTTGGGGTATACCGTAAACGTCTAAGGGCTACAGATTCGTCCCTAGAAGACAACGTGTACATAGAATCTACATTACGCACATTGTGAACCAGGATTAGGGAACACAGATACAATGTCAAAATGGGTGCGCACACAACGGTACTATCCAGACTGACTTCGAAAGAAACTCGTGTTCCAATTTGGAGGGATTCCCGTGTCCTCACCACTGCGAATACGAAATTCACCACGCTCTTTGCGGAAAGTTTATTTATCCGTGGATATGGTCTGTCCTATTGTAATGAAGAAACCCCTTAATATATCCCAGACTCGTGGATACCAGCTGTCTGGAGTGACCATTCGAACTCAAGTGACAACTCATACTAGAACATTTTTGCAGTTTTCATTGATTGTTTACACGCATATTTGTCGCGCATCCTTCAATCATGTGACGAATAATTTTATATATAAACACTTGTTCCATTAGTTTGTAGTCCCCCATCTGAGGATAAGCTCGTAGCGAGCTTGAAATGTCTTATGGTTTTAAACTACGATATTATTATGTCTTTTAATTGTAAATTAAAGATTTTAGTAAGTCAGTGGTTTTAAATAATGTCTTATTGAATATCGTGCAAAAACGGAAGTTGTTTTGTCTGATTGTACCCTCTGAGTCTTCATACGAAGGAATTGTAAAACTGTTTCGAACGTTGTTCGATCAAAATTAATGAATATAAGACATTCATTTAGTAATGAATTAACCAACTCTGGTTCGAAATATGACAGATTTTGGAGAACAGTTTTATTGGATTGATGCATAAGTCCATGCCGTTTTATTTCACGAGTGTTTCCTAGATCAGTAGTGACGGTGCAGATGGTCAGGTGTATATCAAAATGTAGCCAGTAATATCATGTATCTAAATCATATTGCGTTGTGTGATTGCAGCTAATGGTATTTGTTTTTCAGGTCCGGAAGTATGGAGTGTCATGTAAAGAGGAATGAACATTTTCGACATCTACTCATCTACGGGTTTAACAAGGGATCCTCAGCCGCCAAGGCTACTCGACAAATTTGTGCTGTGTATGGAGAAAATGCTATTGCTCTGAGGACAGCCCGCCAATTGTTTGAGCGGTTCCGAGGAGGCAATTTTAACCTCAACGATTCTCCACGCTCAGGTTATCCATGTCACTTTGATGAGGATCATTTGAGCCATCTCATCCACTTGGATCGGCGTCAAACCACATGTTAGTTGGCCACTGAGATGGACTGTGATCAGGCCACAGTGGTGCGACACCTGGAACATATGGAAAAGGTCTAGAAATTGGGGTCTTGAGTTCCTCACACTCTCACCGAGGACAACAAGAATTAGCGTGTTGTCATATGTGGTTCTTTACTGGCCCGTTATTGCGAATGTTCTCGGAAACACAAACCCTTTCTGTCAGGTATTTTTACTGGAGATGAAAAGTGGTGCCTGTACGTAAATTTTAGGTATCGGAGGGAATAGTTAAACCCAAACAAGACACCTGCACCACGTCCAAAACATGACCTGTCCTGCGAAGATCATGTTGTGTGTCTTGTGGGACATGAAAGGCATTATGCACTGGGACATTCTGCCGAGGAATTTGACCATCAACGCTCCACTCTATTGAGAGCAACGTGTGGAGAGAGCAATTCAGCAGAAACGGCCACATCGGCGCCACTGTGTCCTTCTCCAACATGATAACACATGCCCTCACAGTGCAAACATGTCAAAAATGGCCATTCACAATGTGAAATGGGAGATACTTCCACATCAGGCCTATTCCCCAGATGTAGCCCCTTGAAACTATCCCCTATTCCGATTTCTGCCGCATACACTCTGTGGCAGAACGTTCAACAATGATGTTGATCTCCAGAATTTCCTTGATGATTTCTTCGCAACAAAACCTGCACGTTGTTTCAAGAATGGCATTGCAGATCTATCGAGACGTTGGGACAACATCGTAAACAATAGGAGTGAATACATAGTTGATTGATTCCGTTTTACCTTCTGATGTAATACATTCCTGTAGCAGGGAAAAAACGGCACGAACTCAATATTGTGATATTTTGATTAGAACTGCATCCATTATCAGATCATTTCGGTTTTTCTCTCCCTCTTTTTGCAGTTACCAATCCGAAGGAGGGCAACAAACATTTTATAAATGCCATCAGATCAACTATGTAAAATTCAATTCCTTCAGAAACCTTCTGATTCTGTAATTTGCAAAAGATTATTTCTTTGCACTGAGAAAGAAAAAGTGTGGAGGGTTGATCATGTCAGTCACAGTCTGTCATAATCATGCAATTTGTTTTGGAATAGCGGAAAAGAATTTTATTTCACCTTGACTTAAAAGCTGAAGTTTCAGATTTTCAGAGAAACTTTACCTTGGACGGAAGTTAAAAATTCTAATCAGGTAGGACAGAATACGGTCTAGAATAGCGATCTAGATAGTTTTCTCATCTCAGAAGCAGGTCTATAACGAAGTAAATTTCTCCGTCATTTTTATCCGTGCCGGGATTCGTAACCGGATCCCCTCATTCCGGAATAAGTCACTCTACCAATTGAGCTACGCGGACGTTTTATATTGAGTCCTATCTGCCATTATGTCGTGTGCGTCCTTCGGGCAGGTACGTCACATCTCCTGGTACGTTACATCATCTCCCCCTTATTTTTTTTTTTTTTTTTTTTTTTTTTTTGAGGTGCTGGAGAAGGAATTCTCTGATTTTTCCTATCGCGCGGTGTGGAAATAACATCACACCAATGCGAGATTTTTGAACGGTCGGGTCATCCGGATAGTTCGGGCGCCATTATAACGAAGTAAATTTCTCCGTCATTTTTATTCGCGCCGGGATTCGAACCCGGATCCCCTCATTCCGGAATAAGTCACTCTACCAATTGAGCTACGCGGACATCTTATTCTGATTCCTATCTGCCTTTATGTCGTGTGCGTCTTTCGGGCAGGTACGTCACATCTCCTGGTACGTTACAGGTCTGACTTGTCACTGGAGTGAACAAAATGAGATGATTAGACAAGCTGCTCTTTTCATCGCAGCATAAGAAAATTCCAGTGTTGATTTGGGCAAGGCAGACACCTTAGATGAGAATCTATATGCCATTTACTCAGAGAAAATGGTGCGTTGATTTGCAAACATGTAAAAGAAAGGTTGTTATTTCCCTTTGGTTAAGCAATGGCTCACAGTTTGACCAGTCACCAGAATGATATTATATAAATTAATATAATAATATTGTATTATTAATATCGGTCCTTTCAGAGCACTAAGGTGGGTAAAAGCATGTTCAGTTACTACAGTGCTATTAATACTGAAGAAAACAATGTATTTTGAGGTCACTCATACAGGCGAACCACTACTTCCGAACTTTCAAGAAAAAAAAATTCGCATTGATCAGTATTTTGCAAACTAATAGATTGCATCTCCCAATTTATGTAACGAACAAAGAACCCCACGTCTATGAACATTTTACGATGATGGAAATGAAGAAGAAACTCAGAGAATTGACGGATGACGAATATAAAAGAAATGTTATGAACCCCTGTACAAAGCTTTTGGCAGTCAAACATTTTTTGATTCTTTAAATCAAATTGAAGTGGATTTAAAGGCACTGAATGATAACGACCCAAATGCCAAAAAAGTTGCACCGTCTGCAGAGGAGTTAGTAAAGTTGTCCTACTACAAACAAGTGTGCGAAGGGTGGAAAATAAAAGGGTTTTGTGCAACTTTCGCTTAAGACTTTCTTTAAGAAGACAAGGAAAAGCCCTAGCATTATTGGATCAGACAATCCGGGGACGAATTTTGCGTAGTAGTACCTAATATAAATATGTATTCAAAACATGCTCATTTAAAAACATATTTATTGATATAAAATTCTTTATCTTTACAATATTTTTTTTAGGATCCATAAAATAATTGTTTTCGAATTGTGCAGTTTTACTATTTTTATTAAAGATAATTAGTTTCAGAAATGCGTCAACAAATTTAATAGTAAATCTTATGAAAAAAATAAATTCAGCTTACAAGCACATTTCAAGGAAAACAATACGTTCGTAACTTGGGGTTCGCCTGTACTTCAAAGCAGTTAGTCGTTCTTGGGCAACTGTCCTTGATGCAAGAAAATGGTCAGGTTCATTTTACCAGACGTTGACGACAAGCTTGTAAACGTATGCACGAAGTGTCGCTGCGATGTCACATAATGGCTGGCACAGATAATAGGACGAAGAAAATCGTAAACGAAAGAAGGCCTCCAGACTATGAACGAACAAATAAATTTACGTAGTTCTCTTAACAGAAACTAACGAAGAAATGCTAAACTTTTCTTCCTGTGATGATTCGACAAGAAAAAATTTGCGTTAAATACTTTCACTGGATTTAGCTTTAGATTTGTCATAGCGTAATCTCATTCTTTCTGCTACGAAATTTGTTTTAAAATAATCTAAAATTTATCTTCTGATTTAGTGGTTAATTTTTATTTGAATTGCTAAAGACGCGATATCACTCAAAATTGGGTATTCTACTTCTATTTTATGTATGATAGAGTTATAAATTTATTTTCTATATAAATTTATTTTTATTTTATGTATGCTAAAGTTTAAAATGAACGAGAAAAACACACTCGCCTTTGTTTGAAATCAGTGATCTTCATACTCTTATTATTATTATTTTTTTTATTTGGAGGATTTAACGACCACCGTGAGCAATTGAATGGGCTATAAGCAATCACCGGTTTCTAATTTATGACCACCTGCTCAAGAGAAGGAGGGAAGAGAGCCGGTACCTCGAGGCAAACGCAACATCCATGCCTCACCGGGATCCGAACCCGGATCCATCTCGGACAAGTAGTCAGAAGCCAGCGCTTAGACCACTGCGCCACAGTGGTGGCCATACGCTTATTTCAGCAGAGAAAGCATCTAGAAGTTTATTGTATTTTCTCTGAGCTTGAGAAGGAAGGGTATTCGGGACTTTTATTGTTAATCTGTACCCGGTCGTTTAATTGCATCCGTGAGTATATAAGGCAATAGGGTATCACGTGTCCCTATTTGAGTGCCACTGTCAATCCGCGCCTCTGACTTCTCGACCTTTAGGGCGGCTAGTGACCTTCATAACTTGATGGAATAAATTTCTTAGACACTTTATGTACTGTTACTGACGTCACCCGGTTTCAATGTTTGCCATCAAGGATGGGATTAAACATACTGTAGAATGGTCATCTTCATCGCAACGGCGATTACATTTCTACACAGGTAGCGGTGCACAGTGGTGATATTTTGAGCATATAAGTCTGTTTACGTACAAAATGTTGTGTAAGTTTGACGAGCATTCTCATGTTTGGAACCGATTGTTTTCTACACAGCAAAACGAAAATACTGAATATATATATATAAAAAAAAAGGCAATGCGAGAAAATTTGGAAGTGTGCAAACGTAGTTAGACTTCAAAGGCCGGAATGATTTGGTCTAAAAATTATGAATCTGAATTTAATTATCACTGTAGAAAAACCTTTCGTTTTGCGGTTTGTATTGAACAATCCTTGGAACAGGCATCAGTTCTTTCTTGTGCTACCAAGAGCAACCTGGCCAGCCTTATCATCACAAGCATCATTTACTAATTCAAATAGACTATCCGTCCACTCTTATTTTCGTTGGAAAAAAATGAAACACAAAATCTTAAAATACTTTTCACAGATCAAGATAAACAAAAACGGAAGTTATATGCTAGGGCAATGAGCAGAACTGAACCAACGCTCGAACCACTAAATACATGCTTAAATTTCTAGGACGCATGATTTGTGCACTACACGTACCCTGAGTGTTCCTAAAATTACTAACACCCCTATGCAAAGTGAGTTGCACCCGATACTAGAGTAACGTGTAGAAGGGCGTTTCTTATAAGCTATAAAGGGGCTGGTGGCTCAGTTGAGAGCAAATTTACGGACGTGATTCGTAAAACAAAGTTTTTATCCCTGATCAAACCTTTGCACGCTCCAACCCTTCGTTCTTCCACACTTGTGAAGAATGAAGAGTCGGGCGTCCATTTCGAAATCGGGGAGTCTTGTGGGTTGCTTGAAAGCCTCTGTGATTAAAGTGTACCAGGAATGATGCCAACACTGCAGAACAACCAACCACTGACACGACTGGAAAGGAATGAGAATGTGAATTCCAGATATGAAAGACGAACGCATCTGCTTGTACAATTGTCGCAGCAGAGTTTCGCAGTTGACGTAAAAATAAAATATGGATTACCCAGAAACAATATTCCGAGCCAGAACGGATGAGCTACAGGAGTTGACACCCTGTACGCCACCCTCTACTAACAACAGCCCTTAGACATAAATAACTCTCCTAGTGCCAATACTATATAGATCATTCAATAAAAGATTGGTAGCCGGTGTGCTGGTGCAAATAATCAAGATATATACAGTACTCCATCTTGCCAATAGTCGAGTCTCCATTTGACGTCAGCACCATGAGGCAATCCATCTCTCATGCATACCATCGACTATTCAGGCTGGTTGTATGATATAGTGCATGTTTTGCTGGCATGAAATGGGAACCATGGTGTCTGTGGGTCAACGTGCGGGCGCCTGCTACAACCATGCTCTGCTTGTCGACCGCCACCAGTCCATGGTAGTAGATTGTTGAGATATAGACTGCTAGACTGATACGTCACAATGTTGTACTGTCGCCCAGAGGAGGATGGGTTCTTCCTGAACGGTAATACTCCACGTTATCAGGTCCACCTCATGCAGGAATGATTCGACGAACACAATGCTGATATCAGACACTCTGAGTGTCCCTCCAAATCACCTGATCTGTAATTATCAAACAATTGAAGATCTGTGAGAAGTCGTGGATCGTCAGGTCAGGAAGCTCGACAATCCTACAGCTCCATACCAGAGCAATAGACCGCCGTCCGAACAGCAGCAAATTCTCAAACAACTGCACAGAACAGCATTCGCCGCTGTTCTGTATTTTATATGTGGTTGTATAATAGTGCCAAAATATTTGTGTCGCGCATGAATAACACGTGATCATTGATACATATTCAATGTCGATCAGGGTCATTTTATTAAGATGAAAATTGTAAAATGGAATTCCTACATTTCCATTCCATGTTCTGGTCATTGGCTGGACGTATCAGTCACTTTTTGTACATGAACCTGCGCATCCCCACCGTCGCAGGGCAAAGTAAACGGTTCCGCATAAATTCCACTCCCAATATTTTTATAGCAAAATAATAATTCCAGTGCTGCAAAGATTTTTATACACAAAAATGGCAGATTATTTTATAGAAAGGAAATACAAAATAATAAGAGTACGGAAATTTTTTTGGTTTAACTTGAGCCGTCAGTCCTTTTTCTCCTGTCTTCTGCCGAAAGAAAACAAACACATTAAAAATTACAAATGAACCATGCAAGTTTCAAATAATTTTATTTGGAGTACTACTACTCATACGTGACCGTTATCATCCATAACTCTGCCCTTCCTATCGGGTGAGACACAGATAAGGATGCAACTAACAACAGGGCACAAACAGACAGTATCGCAGAGCAAACAAACTACCTGCGCCCCCCTCAGAATGACAATAAAAACATAGGGACTGAAAATATTTGGAGTTTTTCTCTTTCAGATGGAATTTATTTACAACATTATATGCATAAAACGGAGAAAAAAATTTAGATATCTTGTCAGTCTATGAGCCGAATGCCGAACCCGGACCCATCTCATTCGAATGGTCAGAAGCCAGATCTTATAGATCACTGCGCCATCGAGGCGTCGCCTTTTAATCTCTCTCGCCTATCTTGATTACGTAGTTTACAACTGCAGTCATTTACATAAAGCAACTGCGACCCATACGTTCCTGACAAAATTACTTCCTGCAGTAGCATTTTTTAGATAGGGGCTCCAGATGGCCTAGTGGTCAACGTTCGTGACTGCCACGGAGAAACCTCAGGTTCGATCCCAGGCAGGCACGAACGCTCGAGCCATTAAATATCCGCCGTGCGTCGGATGGGCATTTTAAGCCGTCGGACCTCCCCTGCCCCCCCTCCGGTAATAATAAGGGCGTCTTCCTCTCCCTTTCTACCTCGTTTCCGTGTCCCTTTCCTGTCGGGCACTCTAGCCCAAATATCCTAGCTTCCTATTTCTAAAGGTTGTTTAAGACCTTAGGTGAGACACTCAATTCCTAAAATCCTCTACATATGATGTGATATGATTTTCTATGTCGAGCAGTGTATAATGTATTCAAATACGCAGGTATTTGTTTTATAGCATACATTGCATTTTACAAGAACACGACGATGAAATACTTGTAGTTCTTCATTTAAGAGGGAATACTGTTTCTGATTTGGATTTCCTATCATAAAATAAAAGTTTTCCTACTAATTAATTTGCGACATAGTAACATCTTGCCTTCTATGATTGTGGAAAGATCTGAAGTTTATTAAGGTACTTATTACCTATTTCAGCTCGCACTATCACTTCATTTGGTTTAGTCATTCGATTCGATGAAAGTAAACTAGACCATTCTAATTAAATTAAAAACGCATGTCTTGCTTAATAATCATAATCATTCCACAAGAGATTATTTAAATAGTTCTATTCATAGGCGGCGGAGCCTATACGGCAGGTCCGGCTATAGCTGTACCAGAAGTAGAGCCTGGTATGGCTAGCCGTACCAGGCATTTTCTCTTTCAGTATGAAAATATCTGAGTTTCTTTTTTCAATTAACTTTTTCAGTTAATTAATAAAAAGTTGATGACAGGATGGTCAGATGGAGAAGGAAGGAATCGGTAATCTTGCCGATTTATTGCAATTTTAGAAGTGAACATATGTCGGCCAATTAACACATAAATAGCCAAATGTCTTAACACAAATGCTCGCCCCGACGACGACGGCGTGGCATGGACTCAGCGAGGCTCTGGAAGGTTGCCCGAGGCACACCCACCCATTCGTACTGCAGCAGAGCACGGATTTCCCTGAGATGACACACAGGGTTACACAGTGAATCCATCTTCAGAAAACATTAATTGCATAAAAAGAAACGTTACAATTTTAAAAATAAACATACACATCGTAATGATAATGACATACAACGCGCAATGCACGTGTTCACGTTCTCGCAGGCAAACTACAGCTTCTTCTGGGTTGGGTGAAAAGTTTGGATTTATACAGATAAATTATTAAGTAATAGCTTCCAAGGTTGAGAAATGCTTACTGGGATGTCTTCACTACAACATCTATGTGCCAGTTTGTGGATAAAAAAAACTTTCTGATAATAGCATTCTTGATTTTAAAGATCGAAAGTTCTATAAGTTTATTTATGTACTTCTAACTTGTTGCTTTTTTTCTTAACTTTAGGATATCTAACGCTAAAGTTAAGACGGTTCAAAGACGGTTCAATGTTAATATGCTCATATTAATCCCTCTGAATCTTGTTAAGATATCATAATCCAAGTAGAAAAAGACCGTAAAAGAGCGTTCATAAAAACCGTAAATGCGCGTACTATGCATTCATAAAAACCGTAAACGCACATACTGTGACAACTTTAAGAAGCTCGTAACATCATCCTTGAAATAATACTTCACGTTAGAGGAGAGAAGATCCGACTAAATGGATTCGAATAATAAAGTACTCTTGAACTGAGGAAAAAATGAAACTGATAAAATCTATCAAAAGTCAAGAAATTTAGCATGAGTATGTTTTTCTAATAAATAAATAAATAAATAATAACCGCCAAATCTTTTTCTTCGTGATGAGATTTTTTCTGATTTTGATAGAAACTCATTAAATTTGACTCATGTGCTTCCCAGTTCAGGTTGAGTTGATGTGTAAGGAGTCCTTTTGTTTATCTTGAACATTAATAAAAGTCAGAGAAACAATCTGTTGGATAGAAACATAGTGAGACCTCGGTTACACATTTTTCTAGATTATGGACTTAAAAAGGTACAAACATAAAAACATATATGGGAAATTTCAAGATGTTAAATACTATTGTAAAATTTACGTTTTAAATGAGTATGAGATGTTCCTTAATAATGATTTAGTTATGGTCGAATCGGCGGCGAAAGATAAAAAGAGCTGCAAATTGTAATATACTGTATTTTATCGCATTACAAAAATCATAAAGCCAACGAAAATTAAACTTCAATTTGGACAGTATCTGTCTGCAAAAATCATGATTCTAGATGAAGTGAAATCCTCATAACTAAGAATCTGAGACTAGTGCTTCAATATGGAAATAATGAATTCACAATTTTTTTCAACGGATCCTGAGTACATCCATTTGAAACCAGAATGTTGAATACTGATGATACATTTAGGATTCCATTAAACTACGCCACGAAATAGTGGATCCAGAAAATTGCGTTCCAGAGATTTATCCATTTTTAAATAGCGTATATGTGTGTGTGAGTCATGAAATGCGAAACCAATTTTTCATCCAAACCGAAAGCAAACACCATACCCTACTCTGATAGAGACAACGTTCAACTTTGGTTGCACCAAGAAGAAATGCAACACTGCGGTCTCAGTACTCTCAAAAATCCAACATACCAGGTTACGTATTAAAGAATCAAAGAACTGTGTGTTTTTGATAATCTGAAATTCAAGATTTATAATCGCAAAAGGCGCGTAAATGAATTACGTATAAACGAGTTACAAGAGCGATAGAAACTACAGTCAAATATCGGGACTAAAGTAGAATTACTTATAAAAGTGAGAAACGTATAGCCGAGGTTCCACTGTACATTGCAACACGCAGGACGCATAAGTTTTATGACTAAGAATGATGCAACAACGTTTGCATATTGATAGTGCTTATACGCATGATCAAACTTTACCAGTATACAGAATGGCACAGAAGTCCCGAAAAATTCCATTTAAATTTTTAGTGGTTGCTTTTCAAAAAACCAAGATAGCCATTTCGCCTTATGGCAAGGAGGACACTTTTGAGGCATAGAACCGGGGGGGGTGCAAGTGACCCCGTGTGGCGGGGGTTACTCTAAATTTTCAAATGAAAAGAGGGATCGTGTGATCTATCGTTGAAAAAATTTCCGAAAATGTAGTAAGTTGGTTTTTAAATTTCTGTTTTACCTTTATTAGGTACGAAGCTATTGCCCACGGTAGCTACACTAAAGTGCACTATGAGTGGGAGGGAAAACTGCGTTACTTCTGACTCTATAACGAAGTAAATTTCTCCGTCATTTTTGGTCAACGCCGGGAATCGAACCCGAGTCCACTTATTCCTGAACAAGTCGCTCTACAAACTGAGCTACGCAGACGGTCGTTGTCGCTGCTATCTGCCTTTATGTCGTGTGCGTCCTGCGGGGCAGGTACGTCACATCCCCACCTCCCGAAAGAAGGTCGGGGGCATGGCCCACTGGTCAGCCGTGACCATGAATCGTTGCAGGCAGTCATCCTCTGTAGAACGTGCACTTGAGAACTCCCAGTCAATCTGGTGTGTGGAATGCAACGTCACACACATTTATTTTTCGAAGCGCTGGAGAAGGGATTCTCTTATTTTTCTTATCTCGCGGTGTGGAAAGTACATCACACCATTGCGAGATCTTGAACGGCCAGGTCATCCGGAGAGTCGGGCGCCATTATAACGAAGTAAAGTTCTCCGTCATTTTTGGTCCAGGCGGGGAATCGAACCCGAGTCCACTTATTCCGGAACAAGTCGCTCTACCAAGTGAGATTAATAATTGCAGATGGAGACGGGAGAGGGTAGTGTAATACATCACTGGAAATATATTTGTATTTGACTTAACATGGTTATTACGTTTCTCCATATTTTGATTAGGGGAAATGTTGTAGGCCAAGGTCGTGAAATCATTTGACTAAGAAATATTTCGCAAATTTACTTTCTTGCCCTTATTAGTTCTGAAAACTTACCATTGTCGTTTAAGGGGACACTATGTGGGAATAAAACCAAATTTGCATATCTTTGCACAAACTTGATGTTGCCTTGATAGTCTGTAATGAAGTTTGCTATCGTCGTTGCAGGTAATCAGCCAGCATCGCGTTGAGGCATGCAAATAGCGCGATGTGTCCATTATGCAGATTTATGCCTGCTATGTTTTTGTCTTCGGACAGTAGAAAAATGTTGGTGGCATTTAAAGTTTCCGCTGTCATTCGTAGGTCCGTTAAACTTATGTTATATGTTAGTAGGTGAAGATGACCCACACATATTGCACTCAGGAGTATGTTCAACTATTTGTTTTGTACTTTAGGAACGGTGATAATGCTTCTCAAGCAGCTAGTCAATTTGACCAGCAGTCGGCAATTTAATACACCGTTTCATGGAAATTGGGAGTGTCGTAGAGCGAAACTGAATGGGAAGATCATACTCAGTTATCAATGCAGACAAGGAATTCGACGTTTCAGCTAGTGTCGAAATAAACCCAACATTATCACTACGCCACCGTGCTCAAGGGGCTGGTATGTCTCATACTTCCGTTCGCAGAATACGGAAAGCAAACAGGTGTCATCCTTACAAGATAAAATTCGTACAGCAGCTGCTAACAACATAATAGGAAACTACAGTTTTATTTATGGGCACTGCAGCAAATGCAAAGCAACGAACATTTTCAGCAAAGCCTCACCACGGATAAAGCAACGTTCATCAGGCATGAGCCACTCCGTCGAAATTGGCCAAGCATGCATCTCTCGATGCTTCTTTCAGTTGTCTGCAGCCTTTGTATGTCTTTTTTGTTTAAGGTCCATATCCCTGCTCCATATGTAAGAACAGGAATAATGCATTGATTAAACACTTTTCTTTTAAGATCTAATGGCATATTGCTCTGGAAAATAGTACAGTTTCTTCCAAAAATCTCTCCAGCCAAGTATTATACGCCGGTTAGTTATATGTATATATATATAACCCCGTCCCCCAAATGATTCTTAATCACAAAATGTGGCCCTCCGTCCACGGCAGGTGAAATATACCACGCCAAGGCAGCTGCCAGTGCGACATGAAGGCAGAGGGTGCTAAGACTGAAAAAAGCATGGTGAGATGCAAGTTTGGTGTGTTACCGCGGAATTTTCCATATCCCCGTAACATTTAAATTTCATCCGTATAATTTTCTCATTTATTATTTTTTTTTTTTTACTCTAAAGCGGTAGGAAATAAATATTTAAATTGCCAAAATAGAATATCAATGATTAAAAATTACTTTCCGGTGAAGCTGAGCCAGGCTACCCGAAAGTTTCGGTTGATAATTAGATCAGTCCTAATTGCACTCAAGCCAAATGAAAAGGGGAAAATTATATTTTTTTTTCTCTCACGGAAACTTGATGAAAATCCCAGATGGGAAAAAAGAGAAAGGAAGACATTCACAGTTTTTTTTTTCACGAAACTCAAGGAAGAGAAGTATAATAGCGGTAGTCTCGTAGCCGAAGCTGAAGGGAATAACAGGAGCGCAATAAATCCTTTTGGGGGCGTCACCCCTTTTCTCAACCAACGCTTGCGAGCATCTTTGCATTGTCCAGGGTAGCGACAAAATTTGAGATAAGTCACGTCGCCGGAAATACCTACGTGACAATCTTCGCTTCTAAGTAGCTAGGCGAGGTCAATTAACAAAAAGGTGCGAGGACAAGTTGACAGCTGAAAGAAGACATAATTTTTCGGAAAGTGACCCGCACTGAACGGATGGCCAGCGAATCGCATAGCAGAGCTATCTGTGAGGGTCAATGACATAACCCGACGCGATTCGGACGGCCGGGCCGTCACGCCCCAAGATGGACACCGGAAACGGGAAAAACAGAATTATTAACTGAATGAAGAGTAAGAGGACAGACTACACACAGACGCTAAGATAACGACAGAGGGAATACTGGGAAATTGCAGTCTGAGCAGAAGAGGGGTCTCAGCGGTTTCGGAGGAGAGATGTTTCCAAGATAGAGAAATGAGGTAGTAAATATTTTAGAGTATAGTCCATATACCACCAATTAAGATGGAGAGCTGACTCTACGACCAGCCGGCAACCCAGTTTCGCGATCGGGGCTTCTCAAGGAAAAGAGGGTATGATGACATTTATCTTACACATTTCTGATTCATGCCTCATATCTTTGCATGTGCTATGCAGGACTAGTTACCCGAAAGTCTCTCACATAGTGCATTAAAAATTTTTTCCTCTGGCGCACCGCGCCGAGTTTAAACCAGTAACTAAAGTTTAAAGTCAGTTATATAATATTAAGTGCATTATACCCGTTTGAAATTAAAATTAAATTGTTTAGCTAAAGCAAGCAACCTCACCGGTGCACTGTACCTAGCTTTATGACCGTATTCTAAAAAGAAATAAGCAGTTAAATTTTAATTCACGTGTCACTCAGATCATTTCTCCAAATATCATTAGAGTTCAATTTGTGATTTTATTATTGTTATTCATGCAACTTTTTATTTTAACTTCTTTGCGGCATATGAATGAGCATGGAAACCCCATGCTGATTCATATGAAACACAACGCGATGCATTTGTCGACCCTGAGCTTGGAGACCCTTAGTTAGGGAATCCAAATTCATTGTTGACACCACTAGGCGAAATTTTGGGGGTGAATTGATTAGTATTGAATTTTGACCTTTTTAACTTTTACCCACTATGGCGAATAAGACGTAGCAGTGGTTCGCTGATACCCGACAGGGAGCGGTAATAGGTGTAACTAAGAATGATAAGAGGAGCTCGTCGATCAGGAAGAGGTCAAGAGTAGAAGACATCATGATCAGCTTGAAATCTCTGAAATGGAAACCCAGGTAACACAGCCTTGCAATTTAACGTATGCCCAACACTGAGTTACCGTCTTTTAGGAACAGAGGATGGTGACTCAATGTTGGGCCTACGTTAAATTGCAAGACTGTGCGACCTGGAAATGATCTGTACGTATTTCCAGAAGAACGGACCACAAATAGGCAACAGGAATTTTAGACTGGTTACAAAGGAACAGGGAAAAAATCCTAGAAAAGATCACGTGGGAGATGGGTGGAAGAAATTCGAAATCACTCTGTAGTTATCCGGAGAAAACTGGCTCATGAAAGACGGTTGCAGAAGAACATTCGGGAGACCTTCATCCAGCAGTGGATTGATAATGGTTTACAATAATAATGATGATGATGATGACACGCACATACACATGTATATCCCACTTATCATTATTAAGACAGATGTCAAAGATGGTAACAAATGGTTCCAGGTGTTCATGTCAAGGCTGCACGCATCCGACGTCACGCTTACATGTCGACAAGGTTTGGCGAGTGATTGACTTCGACTACTACGCTTTAACAAAGAATTCTACAATTGCTGACAGAGTAAGATATTTTCTTGAGTAAATAAAGTTTCTTCACAATACACAATATGTTTGGCTCCTTATGTACATCTATTGTATTGCTGTGAAAGATTGAGAGCAATCCCCGGAGTGGTATTAAAATCTTCTCTTTCTCGACTAGCCCTGCTTCTAAACTCCTCACCATTTGCCGCATACGGGTATGTTTCCTTCTCTCTTTCACCTTGAAAAGGACTTTGAAACGAAAGAATGAAGGAGAAATAGATAAGACCACAGGCGACGAAGACGAAGAATAGAGAGACGTCAGCAGGCAAACTCACGGATCTGTGAAGGTTTAATCAAGCGCACAGATTTCTCCCCCTGTAATTTTGCTGCTTTCTCATAATGAGAAAGCCGTGCAGAGAAGCCGAACTTTAAGGAAAAGGGGGCAGTCGCCGCTAATAACACTGAACGGGACGAAAAATTTCCATTTGAAAGTAAGTGCTCTGTGCTATTCATCCTCTTCAAAATATGTTTCCTTCAGTGTATTGAAATTAGTTTATAAAATTATGTCCGAGCGAAAAGGAAGCCAAAGAATATACCGAAGAAATCTTAATATAAAGAACCAAAGAACAAAAGTATCCACGGGCTAGAAGCTGTTGCCACTATCGACAATGGAGGAATTTCAAGGATAAATAAACTCGCTTTCTGAGAAGTTAATCAATTGTGAAACGCATTAAAAACACGCTTATCTGATTTTCTTCCTGTATGGAAAAGAATCATTCTGGTAAAAAAATGTTAATTCAACGTACTTTAGGATCAGCGGTCGACTCGAGAGAAAAAATGACAACTTTTAGAAAAGAATCCATTAACATTCAGTCAAGCGTGACAGAACATAAGCCGTTTATACATAGTAATAAAAGGCAAAGATTTAATAAGTTTTAGCGGGACTGTAATATGCAAAAAAAATTTCTATGAACATTTAGGAATGATATTAAATAATATTTCTGAATTTCAGATTATCTGATAAAGAATGATCTTTCCTTCAACTTAGACTCCGAGACACATTTTGCTCGTACTACAGATCTTTCATATCCGGCGAATAGTGCTAGTTCAGGAATTAACAGCCAAGGTTTGTGACGTGCCTGCCAGCAGGAAGCACACGACATAAAGGCAGATAGCAATCAGAATGAACGTGTGCGTAGCTCAGGTAGAGCGACTTGTTCCGGAATAAGCTGACTCGGGTTCGATTCCCGGCGTAGACCAAAAATGACGGAGAAATTTACTTCGTTATAGGTTTCCGTAACTAGGAACAAGTCGCACTGCTGCAGAAATGGGGAGAAAAGAACAGCATTCACGTTTTACTTGGTACTAGAGAACAGATCAAAGAGTGAGAAGCCAGTGCAAAAACTGCTCGGCCACAGAAAGGTTGAAGTGAGAACCGCAGCCTAAATCTTTACTAAAAATATCAATGGAAGCAGCGTATCAATTTTTTTCTAAAATCTGAAATTTGGGCGTTATATACTTATATTAGTATTAATAAATCATAGCGATTGCTCGTAAAATTGATAAAATTCCTGACTAAATTTGTTCTAGATGAACCATAAATTTGTTCTAGATGAACCGTACTTCTCACCCCATAGACAGAAATACTTCAAATCATATTATCTTAATTTCTTGGTTTTGCAACACATTATGTATTATATATGGCCACTGCAACTTGAAATGCTGCTTTGTAACTTTATATAGCTTTGCGTTGTAATTTCTTCTTTGATTCTTCAATGCTTCTTGGGAGTTGCTGGGAGACAACTTCCTCAAATGACATCAAATGGATCACTCTTATAGCTTAGTAAAAATGTGAATGTTTGGTAGTTCATTCTCTACCTTGAAATCTAAAAACAAACATCTTCAATGAATGGAAAGCATACTCAGGAGCAAGCCGGGAGACGCAGATTTGATTTCCGCTTGAGAACTACGAAATTTTCAAGTTTTGGAAATTATCGGACTTACCATTCATGTCATATTTACACTGCTGGCCACCCAAAATGCAACACCAAGAAGGAAACATCCGATTGGCCTGAAATTCGCAGCATGCGTCGCCCACGAGAGGGCATGCAAACGATAAGCATTGCAAGGCATATACAAATCATGTGCGCCCGGCACACCACCGAGAGGCACTAAAAGAAAGGTGCACAGAAGGCGGGGTGTAAGTAGTGGAAGTGTGTTGTGCTGCCGGACCTGTGCGCGGGAAGCTTCTTGATGCCTCGTCGCAGAATACGATAGTCATTCCAGCACGTTTCGGAGTTCGACAGAGGACGAATAGTGGCTTATCGCGACAGCGGTTTATCTTACCGAGACATCGGCGCCCGTGTGGGACAACATCCAGCCACGATGAGGCGAGTATGGATTCGGTGGGTGCAGGAGGGATGAACGGACCGACGTGAGCGATTGCCGCAGCCGGGGCACACCACCGAACGAGAAGACTGGCATGTTGTGCGGCTGGCATTGACGGCTCGCGCCGTCACATCGCGAAAGTTAGCGCAGGAATTAGGGTGTGTTGCGCAACAACCTGTGTCAGCACGTACCGTTCGAAGTCGTCTGCAACCCCACGAAGGTCGAAGAACACGATGATTGGTTGCGCTACGGACCTGTCGGCCTTCTCCAGTCGTGGAGAAGCCGTGCCCTTCCACTGCAAGGACTGTTGTTCGATCTCCGGGACGTAACCGTAGACCCAAGTCTCGTTCGCAGTGATGACCCCCGACAGGAACATTTCATGCGTCTCCCTTTCCGATTTGCAGATTTTGACGCAGGATTTGATGTTCGCTCGCTGCTCTAGTTTACAGTCCATACCAAAATCGCATCTGTGTTCTGCACGTGGTCACCAAATATCGTGTAGCACAACTCCCGATGTTCACAGAACGACGCCACTCGGCACAATGACTCATGAAGTTCACTACCCTCGACCGATGCTAGCGCATCCACGTTCTTCCCTCTGTTGGCGCGCTACGTGCCTAGTCTCGGCACTTTTTGATCGCACTACGTATTCTTGGTAGTCCCAGAATGTAAAATGTTAATATTTTTAAACACCATTGTTTATTATGGTAAGATCATAAGGTAGAGAATTCCAAAATTGAGGCCCAGTATAACTTAAAGACTGTTTAACATACTGAGTGCTGGAAAACATTGGTCTCAGTTGAGGTCCACCTCCAGTATTACAGTCATGGGTAGAATGAAATTTCAATTAATGTATGATCTTTATCATTTTTTATTCTCCTGAACATGACTTTTCTCAAATTTTAATTATATAATTGTTTTAATGTTAATATGTTATATTTATTTGTGTCAACGCGTATATATATAGGTGATTTTTTTAGGGAAAATCGACTCATATCAGAGTTATGTTTTAATTCTAAGAGTGTAATATATTTATTTTGTAATATCTGAAGTTTCCTAAAATTAGGGTTAGTTTTTGCATTTCTGTTTTGCGGAGCGCAGAAACATTTGTGCTAGATTTGTTTCAGGCAAAACGTCCGCTTAAAGGATTAAAACGATTTCTTAATGCACAGGTAATCATGCAATTATTCTAAGGCTAAATATTCCTTGAAATAATGCTACTACATTATGATAAACGCTGCAGGAAATTAATCCTTTTCAGGTATGCTGCACTTGATGCTACTGCTTCTTATATTCGCTGATTTTTAAGAAGTGAGCCCCGGTAGTTGATCATTTTAGCACGAATTTTATTTACCTAAGAGAAAGAGGTCATCAATCTTGTTGGCATCAATAATAACGCCAGCACAAATATCAATAGGTAACGGTTGGGGTTCAGAGGAAGTTGATGGCTGAGCATCAGCGTTTATCTTTGAATAGATAACCGAAGTAATATCTTGATATTTCCGCTTCTTTCTTAAATCATTCGAAATTTTCTCGCATAACAAATTCTTCTAATCCCTTTTTAAATTTGATGCTCTCCTTTCTTGTGGCATGCATTTCAGTATCTGCGTCTGAGATTCCGTCTGCTTTGTATAGAAAATCACAAATGCTTTTAATTCTTAGGCGTCAAAATTTTTAAAATGATGAACTACAGATATTGCATTAAAATGAAAAGTAAGCTTTAGATGTTCATCATGGATAACAGAGTCGGTGTTGTAAGGTGTTAATGCCTGCTCATGAGCCATATTGCGTTCAAAGTTATATTTTAGTTTTACACCTTGTTCAAAATTATACTGCTTCCCATGTAGAACTTCGCGTTGGGCTAGGATTTAACAAAGATTGTAAGATCCTTATTACCGTAGCAACGAATGATTTTATTAGCTGCTACTGTTTTATGTAAGAAATACGCAGAAAATAGATAACGCACTTTTTACCTTTTAACGAAACAATACTGATATAATCTATAATAACCAGTTGTTTCCCATGGCTTCTGAGTTGTTTGACACTGAACGATAATTCAATTGTTAAATAATGAATTCATCTTTGAGTCTGGGAGTCCATTTAGTTGTGATTTCAGGACAACAATTAGGACATGGAACATGTTCGTCCATTCTACCCGATAAATTCAATAATACGGTAGCACGGTTATCTCTGAGAGAATTGCTCCCTTAACACAAGACAGGACATCAGATTTGCTTTAGTGAATGACGGCAAACTGCGCTTGGAGGAAAAATAGAAACATGACCTTTACGGGATGCCATATTTAACACAGCTAAATGCATCACAATTACTTTAGGAAATTCGTCTTTTTTAAGACGCTGAGCCACATCTGTGAGAAAAAGCGTAGCAATAATTAATGGAAAATATTTTAAAATTACCTCTTCCCCTGAAAGTCAGGAGAGCTACGCATCTGTTCGTCCTGGTGTTACACGTCATGACTGAAAAGTAACGCTCATTACTTATTCCTTCTAAATTTATGCATTCCGTGCTGTACTCGCATCAGCGTTTGATGGCTTTAATAAACACTGAGCTAAGGTGTTGCTGCCCGTAGGAAACTAAAAAAAAAAAGAAAAAGAGAAAGACCATATTTCCTAAGAGTGAAAATAAAACAAAATGCTGCTGCTGAAAACAAAGTAGAAGTGTCACGACATGTTTACATCCATTACACACACACACACGCTCATACACACACACACACACACACACGCTCATACATACACACACACACACACACACACTAGGCGCTATGAACAATGCAGCATCATAAAGGGTGCAAAATGGATACATGTAAATGTATATTTCCAAGCGTTCTTTTTGATCAGAGATTCAAGTGATTCGTTTTGCTTTTAAAAAATGATTTAGGTTGGCTATACGCAAAAAACTTTGGAATCATATCTAAGTTGTCGGATTAGAAGATTTTCGTAGAGTGTTGTTCTCTGACGTAAAAAGAACATTGGCCGAACACACAGCAACTTTACCCAAATCACCAAATGAAGAGCGTTAAACGCAGTGGCGGACGTACAATTTTGGGGCCCTGAATCTTGAACTGTTATGGGGTCCCCTTCGCAACCAGTAACAGGGTTTGGGTAATCACTGTCATCTTCTTCAATGTGGATGTTTCACGAAAGATCACCACAAGTGTTTGAAAATTTTAACTACTGCATCTCAGATTCTGATTAAAATTGATATACTGGATTATCGCACATGTCACAGTCACTGGTGTGAATACAAATTTCCTATGCCTTATAGTTTTCGAGTTACGGGAGGATGAAAATTAGGAAAATGTTATGTACATGCCTGATGCATCATAGAATGATGAAATAAAACATGAATAAGACCACAGTCAATATAATCTTTTATTTTAGACACTTCTGAGAATACATACTAAATGACACACATTTTGCGAAATAATATTTTTTCTGTTTTTTGTACCAACATATTCACGTACAGTTTTGTCATATGAGAGCTTCCTTGCAATGCCATTTTCTAGAGACAATATGCATAAAGAATTTAAGCACTGTTCACTCATGGTAGACCGAATTTTTTTTTTATGAAGGATAGCTTTGAAAAATTCCTTTCTACTGAACAGCTTGCGATGGGCATTGTCAAGTACAGCTTAAGCGCAGTAGTTACATTGGGAAACACTTCAATTAGACTTTGCTGACAAATAAGCTGAAGTACGTCTGCGCATTGCATTTTGGATGGCGTGTTTTCGTCTGTGTTCTGGGATTTCCTAAGGTGCAAATATTCTTTGGACTGGTAACACTCGTTTACTAATTTGTGGTCAATATCAACTTTGTAATACGATATTATAAGTTAATTACTGTCTTCGTTAATTTCAGAATTGTTCTAATTCTTAAAAGAACTTGAACCTTTTCGCAATCTGTTCATACGGGTCAATCCTTTTGCGTAACTGGATTATCAAACAGTCATAGAGTTGATATAGAACTCCTATCCGAAATTTGTCAGCTCCTCTTAAAGAAGATGTACCACTTGTTCCATCTGAAAATTTCCTTGTAACAATGCGTTTAAAAGCATCAGAATCAGAGATGAGCTCGGGCCCGGGCTCGTCTAAGGAAAGAAGGACCAGCCCGGGTCAGTCCCTCGCTCGGGCGGGCTTTAGATTCATTAAGAGCGGAAATACCCGGGCCCGGGCTTGGCATTACACATGTCGAATTCCATTACTGAATTCTTTATATACATCCAATTTCATTGTTTAAAAGTTTCCTTCACGAAAAACTGTAATTAAAAAAAATTCCCTGGATATTATTGTTATAAACTGGTTAACAAAAATTAAAGAAATTATAGTATCAGTACACGAGTAGTGTCACTTCTAGATCTGTAGCTAGATTTCTTCAGAAATTTTCTTTTTTTTTTTTTTTCATTTTTCTGATTTTTTTTTCATGAACAATATCAGCAGGCTTATTTGAACATGAGTTTGAAATTCATGATCCTGATCCAGATGAAATTTGTAAGTATGTGGAATTGCGCCTGGGAGAAACACATTTTGAAGCTGTGGATTTGTTACCGTGGTGGAAGAATTCTCAATTTCCTAAGCTAGCTGCCATTGAGAGACGTGTACTATGTATACCAGCCAGTAGTGCTGCAAGCCAGAGAGTGCTTAGTGCAGCAGGTTAAGTTTTAGATGAAAGCAAATCAAAGTTAAGCGCTGGAGCATTAGATGCTATTCTTTTTTTAGGAGTTTCGAGAGGCTTAAACGGAAAGCAATTTTCATGACGAACTTGCTGGAAACTGCACACACACACACATGGAATAATATCGTGTTTATTACACTATTAAGTGCAAAGTTTTGTTAATGTTACAAAATGCAGAATAATGTGGTCTGGAATGCTCATGCTTTTTTTTTTTTTTTTTTTTGATGCTTTTTGGAAATTTTCTTAAATGCTTTGTTTATACTCAACTACATCACTGTAAACTATCTTTACCAGTTAGCATATATGTAAACTATATTTCAAAGTTTAACATTCTAGAGTCAAAATTTAAAACACGTGCGACTGTCTGTAAAGAGTTGTACGTTTTTAATGCAATTTATTCAAAATAAAAGTAAATTTAGAAGTCCAAAAGAAATAACGAATGGAATATTTTGTGTTTCTAAAATATTTTTTTGTCTTCAACTTTTGGCAAAATCACTGATTTCCCTGGTATTGTCGAACGGCATGTGCATCGATTATTTACTTTTTAGTCCACATTTTAGAACATTTGCTTTTATACATAATATTTCGAAGAACATATTAATATTATGAAGTGAATTAACTGAAGTAAACTCTTTAAAGTAATGATTTTTAAACTGATCCTTGATTGGCCAGTAGCTTTGGCCTGTGCATAAGGCAAGCCTTACTAAGCAAACTTTTCTGTGAATCCGGGCCCGTGAAAGCCCGGGCATCTAAAATTTAGCCCGAACTCATGTCTAATTAAAAACACTTGAAATGATTTCTTCACACAAACCTTTTACATCTGATTCATAGCGTGCAATCCTAACGGCTAAAGTTTTTCTGAGTTCTTTAATAAACGAAAGTAAGGATCAAAGCAGAAGATAAGCTTCAAATACATCAAAACCAGGGGATTTTACCAACTTGTATAAATGCTTTGCACCTCGTTTACATTCAGGCTTCTCTTCTGAGTCTTCAAACATATTTTTGAAACTTTGTAAAATACCCATATAAGCATTTTTAATTACCCGAACTGCTTCATGGTGTGCCGACCATCTAGTTACACTTACGCTCTTTAGAGAAAAAAGGAAATCGCCCTGTGTGTTTAAAATCTCCCATCGTCGGGGAGATCCAGAGAAGAAAGTATACAGCTCCTGCAAAATGCCAAAATAGTCAACAACTTCAAGTACAGTAGACACTGCCCTTTCTCCAACAATGCTAACCCAGCAATGGCCCAGCACTATGTTGCCGCTGCCGAACCGTCAATAAAATGTCCGGGCAGCCAACAGAAGGGCCAGCAGTTCAGGCCAACAGTTGGCACCCCATCAGTTGGCACCCCATCAGTTGTCATATGCCACAACAGGGCCATCACTTGTCCATCACAGGCAATAGCTGCCACAAGTTGCCCTTCAGTGGCCCTGCAAGCAGGTGCCAGAAATGATGGCTAGCCTAATGTGGTCCGCTAGTTTGCCGGTAGTGGCAGACAGCAACCACGTGACGTAACTGGTGGCTTGCCGAATCTTGTCCGCCAATTTCCCAGTAGTAGCCATAATAATAATAATAAAAATTCAAGGATAACCGCAGTTTCCCAAAGCTACAATTTTTTTTCTACCTTTACGAAACTTGTGAAATATCTCCCTGCGCTGGGGAAATTTTCTCAACAAACCGGAAAATCGTCCGCTTGCATCTGAGTGGATTTAAACCAGGGCCGTTCGCGTGGTAGCGAAGCTTTCTACCGACCGGACTAATTTGCCACGCTCGAGCGCATGCTTGAACTGTCTGTTTCGTACATAATGTGTAACCGATCGCTTCACTCCTTCATTTTACAATATTGCGAGGTATTTTTCATAAAAGTCAGTTTCATATAATTCATAAATTTATTTTTTCAACGTAACGATAGGTTTTTTTTTACCTTAAGGAAACTTCACTCATTTTCAAGGAGTGTACATACTTAGAGTCGCTTTCCAAAATTTTGTACTGTCCTTGTCGTCTTCAAAAGAGATTGTTGAATAAATATATATTTACCCGGGTTCATGTCACATTCTGTTACATTTTTAACGTTGTGTCTTTCCTTTCCGTTGTCCGAAGCTACATTTGTTTTAAAGAGGAAAGATATTTTATTTTACTTCTCGTTATTTTTAGAAGCGAACTCCTTCCAGTCTTGTGTATTCAACCCATGGATGAATACACCACATAGCGTTGCTTTTTTTTCTTTCAAATAATTAATGAATTTTGTACGCGTATAATTCTTTTTTTTTTTCAACAAACGTTATTTTAATGGTTTTCCAGGACATTTGTTTCAAGCGGTTTCAAATTTTTTCTTGTTATTCATCCACTGCATTCCATGAATTGTTATTCATGGGAATGGAGTGGGTGTATTTCATGGCTGTAATGTAGTATTTCACGGCTTAATCTGATATCTTCGTCGACGTAGAATTTCATTAGGGAATTAATTCGCCTCTCTACATATGGATTTTTTTCTTAACATCCACTAAAATACCACTATGGTGATAGCGTCGTCTTCAACTAACTGGTACCATGTGAGACACAGCAAGTGTTGCTTCTGCTCATGCGCAGTCCCGTGGCTTCCACCTGCTGTTGGTGTTGCATTGGTTGCCAGCAACGGGCCACTAGTGGCACTTGCTTGGAGGCCCACAATTCACGGCGATGCTGCAGGGCCATCAATGGCTTGCCAATTGATAGCGCTGCCACCAACGGACCACTACCGGGCTGTGAGCGACAGATTTCAGCCAGCAGTGACCCATCACTGCCAGATGCTGGCCAGCAGTTTCCCAGCACTTGTGTTTTTGCTGGGAAATGAATGGGCTGCACATGGTACATAGTCAACGTACCTGTTAATGTTTTTAAAGAGTGCTTGCAGCTTTTTTTCGAGCCCTTCATGTTAGACGCGTTACCACGTATATTTTCAGGTGAAAGATTATGTTCACCGAGGATTTGTATTTTGTTGCACAAGATCGAAAATGAATGTTTTTCTATCGGTAAAAATATTAAAAATCTCTTGCATGGTTTTCCATCATATCAGTATCGAACCACAATTACTAGCTGGTCAACATTTGTCAATTCAGGCATAGAGTCAACAATGATAGAGTAGTATTTGATGTCTAGGTTGTTGATTTGATTTACAATTTCATCTTGGTCATGTTTTCCCATGATTTCTATTAATTCTTCATATATAGTTTTGGATACGTAAGTAGCATTTACTTTTTCATTTTTACATTTGTCGAGATGTTTTTGTAAAAATGGGTCGAATTCCCCACTTTTTCTCATGACCTCTAAATGTCAAACCGCTTTCATGTAAGAACTTTATAACAGCTACAACTCTTTTGAGTACTTCAAAATGGTACTGTATCTCTTTTTTCATCTGTTCTTAAAGATGATGATTTACAGTATTTTATTTGACTTTCTTGTTATCCAACACATCGCCCTGGTATTTAAATAAACTGTTGACACAACATCGCCCTAATCGTGAAGATAGCATGTTCCATGCTATCTTCACGATTCTCTAGAGTTTTGAGTACATTCATCCAGTCGCAAAACCCACCTGTTGTAAGTGATGTTCGGCATTTAGAAAAGAGTTTGCAAATAAAACAGTATATACAGCCTTTGCTCTTTAAGTAAACTAGCCAGGATCTCATCCCAGTCTGGCCATTTTTTAATCTTTTCTCAAAATATTTTTTGAGAAACTTCTGTTTTGCTCCATGTAAACCCTGCTTGATTCTGTATATGCATCATCTGGGTTTTTATTTTGAAAAAACAACGTATATCTTGTATGAAACAATTACGTATGAAATCACTATCAACTGTATGGCGTAGAAGTCTTATCTTACTTCCACGTTAATTTAAACCAGCAACATACTAAGAAATAGTTCCTAAATGAAAGAAACCTTAACGGCCAGACGAAACATGTAAACAACAGAAGTTACACTTACGGAAAAAGATGCTTTATTCAGGATGTAGCAAACACATCGTAGCATAGCATATTGCACTAAACTCTCCACACACCACACTGCGCTCTTTTCACAACGCTCCTTTCAATAATCCGTTTACAATCCAACGCTCTCAAGCAATAGATTAGTCGTCGTTTTTATCTCTTGTTCTTATCAAAACTCAGGCATACGTCACGTTCATTCAACCTCATTTGTGTTGCCAAACGTATTCGTTTGAGAGAAAGATATCACGATAAGAGTGAAGAATAACAGAATAAACTCAAGATTTACATAGGTAAAGAAACTAAAAAGGAAAGTAAATTTAGAATATATGTCACAACTGTTATGGGTCAGTTTTCGAGGTGACTGTATTCTTTGAAATCACTGCATTTGCTTCCAGTTTCATGTTTCTGCTCAGTCTCTGCTTGTTCCATGGTACTTTCATGTTGACTACTGTAATCGTCATCTCAATCACAAGCGTCAACAGTTGGTTTAATACTGCTACAAACAGCCCCCACAGTTTGAACACTATCACTGGCTTCAATAGTGTTTGCTCGGCTTGTTTCAACTGTAGGTGCAGACAAACTTGGCATTTCAAAATACTTTGTTAGTTTTTGACATTTAGAGAATTCGTCAAATCGCTTTTCCTTGAGTTTAACTTTTTGGTATCAACTTAAGTACTTTCGTGAACTCATTGTCATTCTGCTAGGGTCTTGACCTTTTCTTAAAAAGGGTAAAAACTTACATTAGCCACAGCAGAATAGCCAACTTACCGCGACACTCCACCTTTACAACAGCTGTGCTAATGACTCTCAAACTTTAGGATTGTTGCCAGATACGAGTGTAGCAAATTTACGAACAAAATAAAATCACTCTTAACACGTGTATCATACAATAACTTTTTGACAGCCATTGCTAAAAGGATTTACCATAAATAATTCTACCAACAGCAATATTCATATTAATATTGCCTTAAAATTTATGAATAACATTTGTATGTATAAATTGGAAATTCAGTAATGTAATACAGACATTGGTAACAGTAGGCCTTACCTTGCATCGTTTTTCAATTATTTGAAAGTTTATTGTTAGTGAGCTCAGTTAAATCGTGCTGATATTGCAAACAGCAAACGATCATAATTTACACCTGAAACAAATTACAGTCAGGGCCGGATTAAGAGGGGTCTATAGGGGCTATAGCCTTGGGGCCCACCATGACCAAGGGCCCAGGAGGCATGCTTATGCAAATAGATAGATAGATAGATAGATAGATAGATAAGTAGAGAGAGAGATTTATAAAATAGTTTTACTTTTGTCTCGTATGATTTCCACTTGGTCAGAAACAGACGTTGAAAGACGAACAGATTTCAAGAGAGTAACTCACCAAAGGTAAAAGATTTTTTATCACTGTGTATAGCGGTGTTAGGCAAGACAGTTTCAGCGTTTTCACTACCATCCACCCACACTTCCAGTCTGCCCTTGGAGCAGTTAAAGGGTGAAACCTCCTGTGGCTTCACATTGCGTAACAAAAGAAATGCACTAAGAAAAGTATAAAATGCTGAATCATTAGAAACACCAAGACAAACTCTAGGAATCTTAAGCTTTTTAATTGATGTTCTTGTGAGAACAATGAAAAATACAGTTACTTATTATTAAAATTCTGAAGATTTATTTTAGTATTTACAGTTTCGTGTTTTAACGGACTTATAATAATTCCCCGTCATAAGTTCTTTGGAGCCACTTAGATATCTTAGCCTTGGGGCCCACTCAAATTTCTTAGACTAGGGGCCCAGTAAGACCTTAATCCGGCCCTGATCACATTTGTACGTTTCCCACAGGCCACAGCCTCAGCGGCCCTGAGTTGGTCATTCGAGCGGTGAAACTGTTTATTCGCGGGCGCCAGGGTGCTTCGAAAGCTGGTTATAAAATGTACATCGCTCTGGTGAAACAAGACATTTTTATAATTAATAGCTGGTCACGGTTATATGAAATCTGCCCACCTTTCTATTTGATACGTACACTAATTTTTCAAATGAAGGAAAAATATGAAGGTAAATGCAGCAGAAGATCGAACAACAGCAACAGATGTCCTTTCGTACACACTCGGCTAAAACAATTTTCGTTCATTCCCAAACTGGATATCATTCAAATTAATACAATCAAGAGGTTTGAATGACATACTAAAAGATGTGCATTTTGATACTGAACGAAATCTTGTTTGAAATTTGAAACTGTCTGTCGTTCATGCATAACCACGCCAACATGGCATTTATCAGGCAAGCATTAGAGCTCGCCAGATGGCAGTAGTGAGCAGAAGTTGCGAAACTTGTTAGTAACATGCAGACCTAGGTGACCTTTGCGACGAAGGAAGGCCACCAAGGTCACGCTGCTCTTTTCTGTGTGTCTTATGAAGAATGAAAATGTTTTTCTTTGCGCGATTCATAGTGACACAGAAATAGAAAACATTTCATGTAACTTTTAGGAATGAATTATACTTCAGAAAATGATGAAAGTGAACCTGAAGAATTTACAGAAGCTGCTTTAGTATTACTACCTGTAAAAATCACAGCATACAACAGATTCATTGAATGGTGTAAGCGAAAGAAAGTTTACTGTTAGTGCTTTAATTTTGCTTTAATTTTGATGAAAGTTGCTTTAATTTTGACGAGCTTGCCCATAATATTCCATTTTTAACACAATCGTTTACTGTTAAAAGGCCTACTTTTATCAATGGCTGTCTAAAAAGTCATTATATGATACACTTTCACTAACCTCTTCATTTTTCAAGTCCATCATATTATAGTTTGTTTCAACTTGTTCCTTAGTGCGTTGCTGCCGACCTTATAATCCCATTAGCAGGTCCCGCCGAGTTCGATCTGCCACTAGGCCTTACGGAATCCGAATCTCTCAAACGGGCCTGACGTAAGTTCTTTTGAGTGCCGTTGAGTTAAACTCGATCGTTGGAAAAAAATGGAAAGTGTAGTCAGCAATTCTTAAGATCTACGATAATGAGGAACTCCAATAATAAGTACTTGATTAGAAGAAAATCAAGTACTTATTATTATGTTCACGTGCCAACAGGTATCCAGCTAGCGAACACTTCACTATCTCACCGATATCCCAAAAGACCCTACGCCACGTGAACTTGAGTCGTTCAGTCAAAAACTCCGGTCGATCTCTTATCGCCGAAAAACCTTGATACCTTCGTCCGTGAAAACGAAAATCCCCGAGAGGTCTAACCGACACTCTCTTCGTAAAACACAACGCCCAACTCCCGTGGAAAGTGAAACGCGAAAAAGTCTCTTTAGCAGATCATCAGATCATATGTACAGGATTTTAGGAAGGTAGTGTCTGACCCCAGGTCTTAAACAACCCTTAAATATAGAAAGCTAGGCGATTTGGGATAGAGTGCCCGATAGGAAAGTGACACGGAAGCGAGGTAGAAAGGGGGAGGAAGATGCCCTTATTTATTACCGGGGACCAGTACCCGGGATCCGACTTGCTTAAGGTGCCCATCCGACGCACGGCGGGTATTTAGTGGTTCGAACGTTCGTACCTGCCCAGGATCGAACCTGAGGTTATTTCCATGGCAGTCAAGAACGCTGACCACTAGGCCAACCGCGGCCCAAAACCTCTTTAGCGAACGTGTCGCTTCCTTTTATAACCTCAATCTTCTTTCCCCCCTTTCTGCCTCTGAAAATCCTTTTGGTGTGGAGTTAGCCGTTTACCGGAAGTGGTGACCTTTGACCTATACATCAGACCCCGTCGACCCGGTCGAAGTCAACGGATCTTGCTAGTCATGTGCTTCATTCGGTGTTACACAATCCGATATACAAAGGAAACGTACCACGTGCCAACACATGCGTTTGAATTTACATTACATTGCCTTTGAAATGAGAAATAATTACTGAAAATATTACTACATGGAAATAATTAGTGGGGCCCGACTCCGTCACCTTACAGCCATAAAAATACAAAGACATTACAACTTAATTTTTACCATACAAACTGTAACAATACTGACAAATTGAGTTTGTACGAACTAATACGGGCATAAGTGCCGCTGCCGCCATTGACAACTGATAACGATAGAGCGCGAGAATCGTCGCCAGGCCGTATTCTTTTGTTTCAGGTAAAGCGAGATGCACTCTTTAGTCCGTTGCCAACTGCTGCACATGCATTAAAGTACACTTCATAATTAATATTATTAATATTATTATTTAAAAACACCTTCTCATACAGTAGACTCAAATTTTTAATCAATGTGGAGGACTAAAGTCACTTCTGGGACCCTTCCGGGATTAGGGGCCAGAGTTGGAAACGGATCAAAAATTTCGGACCCGGATCCGTAACTGACCCGGACAAATCTGCTTTGAACTATAAATTCGGAACTCAATTTATATATATGTACATATAAACGTAATATATGTATTCATCCCAATAGCTACTTAATATTTAATAACTGAAATCCTTTTTTAATAATAAAATTTGGTTACTTGCTATATTTTAGTGCCATTTTTAGTGCCACTATTTTGCTTTATCCAGAAGCAATGGCCGACTATGACCGTGACAATGGAGTATGTTAAAAATGGGGATCATTATTTACGATTACACAAATGCATTTGTTTAATGTATTAAGATTGTTCGCTCTTTCCAAGAGAGCGAACAATCTAAATACATTTTAAAAAAATATTTTTGGTTCCATAATCTTTTACTACACCGTCGACATCTTTGTTTGTAGTTATACACTTTCCACATTTTGAACAACAAGCAAGACTAAAGAACACAGAATTATTCACCGGTTCCTTAATGAGACGAAACAATTTCCAGCATTCACTCTTCCCCTTGTGGTTTTCAACAAGCACGTATTTGTTGGCCTCGACGCCTTTCTCAACCTCCTTAATATTAAATCCATCCATATTATCAAATAAGGAGTTAATTTCGACATGACATGTCATGGGAATAGGATGTTAGCACATCAATCGAAAACCTCTGAATGATCAATGAAAAAGATGCGATGTGAAAAGTAACTCTTAGTCATACAGTGAACTTCGCACGGAGAGAGTGGATCAGCTGACCCAGCAAAAACACAAGTTTTGGGAAACTGCTGGCCACCAGCTGGTAGTAATGGGTCACTGCTGGCTGAAATCTGCCGCTCACGGCCCGGTAGCGGTCTGTTGGTGGCAGCGCCATCCGTTGGCAGCCATTGATAGCCCTGTAGCATCGCCGTGAATTGCGGGCCTCCAAGCAAGTGCCACTAGTGCCCCGTAGCTGGCAATCGATGCAAATCCAACACCAAGTGGAAACAACGGGACTGCGCATTCGCAGAAGCAGCACGTGCTGTGTGTCTCGTGGTACCAATTAGTTGAAGACCACGCTAACGCCATCGTGTTATTTTAGTGGACGTTAGGGGAAAAAGCCATATGTCGAGAGGCGAAATAATTTCCTAATGAAATGCCACGTCGACGAAGATATCAGATTAAGCCATGAAATACTAGATTACAGCCATGAAATACACCCACTCCATTCCCGTGAAGAACAAGAAATAATTTATGTGTAATCTTTCGTTTTAACATACATTAACCGCTTGAAACAATAGTCTGGAAAAAATATTAAAACATATTTGTTGAAAAAAAAAAGGATTATACGCGTACAAAATTAATAATTAATAATAATAAATTAATAATAATAAATACAAAATTAATAATAATAAATACAAAATTAATAATAATAAATCAAACAAGAAATAATTTATGTGTAATCTTTCGTTTTAACATACATTAACCGCTTGAAACAATAGTCTGGAAAAAATATTAAAACATATTTGTT
The DNA here is from genome assembly GCA_039090855.1 of Macrothele yani. Lineage (NCBI taxonomy): Eukaryota > Metazoa > Arthropoda > Arachnida > Araneae > Macrothelidae > Macrothele > Macrothele yani. The sequence continues at coordinate 105,721,672 of CM077003.1, forward strand.
GAAAAAAAAAGGATTATACGCGTACAAAATTTATCAATTATTTGAAAAAATTTAAAAAAAAAAGGAGCAACGCTATGTGGATATAATGTACTCATCCATGGGTTGAATACACAAGACTGCAGGAATTCGCTTCTAAAAATAACGAGAAGTAAAATAAAACATCTTTCCTCTTTAAAACAAATGTAGCTTCGAACAGCGGAAAGAAAAGATACAACGTTAAAAATGCAACAGAATGTGACATGAGCGGGCAAATATATTAATTCAACAATCGCCTTTCAAGACGACAAGGACAGCACAAAACTTTGAAAAGCGCCTTTAAGTTGGTACACTCCTTGAAAATGAGTGAAGTTCCCTTAAGGTAAAAAAAAAAAAAAAAACCTATCGTTACGTTGAAAAAATAAATTTATGAATTATACAAAACTGGCATTTATGAGAAATAACTTGCAATATTATAAAATTAAAGAGAGAACCATTCAATTACACATTCCGCAGGAAAGAGACTCAGCTTCAAGGTAATGCTCAGGCGTGGGATATTAGTCCAGTTGGTAGAGCGCGCGCTTCCCATGCCGACAGTCCTTGGTTAGTTTACAGTTTTCCCAAAGTTGTAGCTTTGGGAAACTGTGGACTCCTTGATTATTTTTTTCTATGGCCACTACTAGGAAATTGGCTGACAAGATTCGGCAAGCCATCAGTTACGTAATGTGTTTGCCAGCTGCTACTACCGGGAAACTAGCGGGCCACATTAGGCTAGCCATCATTTATGGCATGTGCCTGCAGGGCCGCTGAAGAGCGACTTGCGGCCTGTGATGGATAACTGATGGCTCTGTTGTGGCATATGACAACTGATGGGGGTGCCAAGTGTTGTCCAGCTGCTGGCCTGAACTGCTGGCTCCTCTGTTGATCGCCTGGACATTTTATTGACGGTTCCGCAGCGGCAACATAATGCTGGGCCATCAAAACTGTTTTTTCTGGGGAGAAGCAGGCGAATGGCGTTTGCCTGGACCTGGCCCTGGACAATCTCACTGTAAAAGAACGCAAAGGAAGGATCTTTTTACGATATGGAGTTGGTATGTTGTCTGACGTCGTTTAATGGAAATCGTCGTTGCTTTAAGAGAGAGACGACAATATTTTTGCATGGCAAATCATTATTCACTCCGTGGGCACCAGTATCGACTACAGAATTCCACAACGCGCATTTTTCTTTGGAATATATTTTTATCTTTTCAAAAATAAAACGGGAATAAAACCGGGTCAAAATCGGGTCAGGAACACCTTGACCCGACCCGTTGGACCCGCAAGAAATCGTCGACTTGTTGACTAATGACCCGTTTCCATCTTTGTTAGGGGCCCAGAAACTTAGGCTTCATTAGTTTCATAGTAGATGCGCCCCTGACTGAAAGTACTACGGATTCCAATTGCTGTTTGTGCGACTTTTCGTAATGATGATGAAAGCAGCATTCCGAAACAATATCGGAACGATATTATGCTGTTAGTCGAATGTTATCATATTCCTTCACGCAAATACACAGCCTCCGTGTACTGAGGCTCTAGTGTTTAAACTTTAGATAGTTCCATTTTTAAATGGTTAGCCGACTAAGTGGCTAATCTATAACAAACTGGCAGTTTATACTCCGGCTTTTATTGGATACAGATAGGCATACACATAACGCCGAGATTTCCTGTTTCGACTGGTCGGCTTTTTGACTGGTTGGCATTTTGAACTTAATTGCACAATAAACAATGCAGAACAGAACTGAAAATAATTTACATACAAATCTTTGTGTTCCGTTAGCCCCGTGTGATATGCAGCACGGTTTACACAATAATACGTAAACCACGGTCCATTATTGTTGGGTAAACTGCGGTCATGTCCCACGAGGCTAACAGAAAGCGATGGCGCATGCTTTACATCAGAAGAAAATTTTCAAAATAGTGAATATATGAACGATTTTCAATTCTGTATGTTCTGCTTTGTTTATTGTCTAATTTATTATTATTTGTTTAGTATCTGTTTCATATAGATTTCATCACATGGTGTATTTTCTGTTTTAAGCTAATTGGCTAATCATTTGAGACATCACAGATCATCTTCTGTTCACCACTTCACACACCTCACATTGAACGTATCCTTTTATTTACCTATGACTCACAGTCAGTCGTTGCAATAGAGTACAAGGAAATTCGGAGAAGTTGGCGTGCCGTTGAGACAGAAAATTAATGCGGTTTACATAAGAAAAGGAACTTAAAAAGCAAGCTTAAATAAAACCAACATGTTTTTTTCATCGTCCTGAATTGCGGGTGAGCGAAGACGGTGGTTTAAAGAGTTTCACCATTAAAAAAGGGTAATTGAACTTAAATGCACAATTATTAAGTTCAATTACCCTTTATATATAAAGAAGGAGTAAAATAAACATACCTTCTAATTTATCGGATCCCTACCTCCAGAACATAGGGATTGAAAACACAGTGATTAAGTAAAGTTCGTGACGAAATTTCTTAAGACGACGTGTTTTCTATTACGTTTTCCTATAATATCAATACTCATTTATCAATCATCAGAATTTACACACTGAACTCTCGCTATTTTTCCTTCATCTGTTTTCCAACCTTTTTCATTTCGCTTGAAACCGATTTATCAGGTATAATCCTATTATGCACGGCAGTTTCATCCATGCTACATATAAGCTGTGTCAGTCTTTCCCTGAATCGTATAAAAAATACACTATCTACTAACAAGTAATTGGACACCTGTGATAGCAAAGGAAAACGAAGTTTATTCACCTTTAATAGTTGGTGGAGCCTCCACGAGCGGTGATTACAGCTGCGACCCTCCGGGGCATACTCTCAACCAGGCGTTGTACGACGGCTAGCGGTAATTTCTTCCACTTGGCTTGGAGATAACAGGTCAGTTTCTTCACCGATTTCGGACGGTGAGGGCACTCCTTAAGTCGACGCTACAACTCGTCCCAGAGGTGCTCGATAGGGTTAAGGTCCGGGCTCTTCGCAGGCCAGTCCATTCGATTAACCCCATTGTCACCGTACCAAGCCATGGTGGACCTCGCAACATTACAGGTGGCATTGTCATCCTGAAAGTAACATGGGTCCACCGCGTAAAACTGCCACAACGGAGGAAGCGCGTGGTCATCCAAAATGGTGCAGTAGGTCTCGGCGTTGAGTCTACCAGGAATTGCGACCAAGAGTCCCGTACCATACCAGGAGAAACACCCCCATAGCATAATTCCACCGCCCCCGAACTTAAGAGTTGGCACAATACATTCCGGTAGGAGGCGTTCTCCAGGTAGACGCAAAACCCAGACCCTGCCATCTGAACGGTAGAGGGTGAACCTTGATTCGTCGCTCTAGAGAACCAGTTTCCTTTGTTCAACGGTCCACTGTCGACGTTCTTTGCACCACGTTAGCCGAGCGGCGCTATTGGACTTGATGACCAGAGGCTTGTGGGTGGCAGCACGTCCATGATAAAAGAGCAGATGGGCTTCCTTACGGATGGTATTCATGGAAACAACACTCCCGGATGTCTGTCGAAACTCTTCGCGGATGTGGCCCATCGATTTGGGGCGGTTCTTTATAATTTCTCTGGCCAGCACCCGTCGGTCTCTACCTCCCAGTTTTGTGGGTCTGCCGGGTCGGGGCACATTCCAACAGTCACCTCTCATCTTCCACTTGCCAATCACGTAGGCCAATGTCGATTTTGGGTACTTCAACTGGCTGGATATGTCAGGTTAGGATCGGCCATTTCTGTGATACCCGACGATTACCCCTTTCTCAAAATCTGAGAGCTCCGAACTGCGTGGCATCTTGCATGCGACTGGTTGCGTTGTTGTTTCCCACACGATATTTAACGGCGGCGACCGTGACGTGTATGAGGACCGCAGATATCGTCGATTGCAGGGGTGTCCAATTACTTGTTGGTAGACAGTGTATATATAAATCGTAAAAAATGAACCACGCACGTTAGACACATACTGTTTTCCAATATAGCTTACCTGAAGTCCGGAGTTTTTTCCGGATCATCAGTATACCTCAACGCGGGCTTCTTTTGTTACACGGAGACATCCAGTCGGTACTCTATCTCTTTCCATGTCTGTCATCTGTGATGGTTGCAAACGCTTCAGTTCTTCTTTCCTTCAAAGTGTCAATATCTGCAACTGGTGTTGCATAAACTTGATTATTAATGTAGCCCCACAAAAATAAGTCAAGGGACGTAATGTCTGGGGATTTTGGTGTCCAGGTTATGTGCCCATCTCTGCCTATTCATCTGCTAGGGAATTTGTAATCTAAGAATTGACGGATAGGTACACCCCAGTGCGGGTCTCGCCGTCCTGCTGGAACATTACCCATGGTTTCAGCTTTTCTAATTGAGGTGCAACATATAGGCTGCATCATGTCGAGGTAAGTGCCCGATGTAATGGCGAGCTCAGTTTAAAAAACATGGCCCAATTACTTTGTTGTGCATTAGTCCGCACCAAACATTGATTTTAAGGCTATCCCTCTGTTTCTCCAAAATCACATGTGGGTCCTCTGAACCCCAGATACGGGCATTATGCGTGTTCACTTTACCTGAGGTATGAAAAGTTGATTCGTCTGCAAAACAAATACGCTTCAGGTAATCTTTGTATATTCGTTCAAGAATATCCATAAGGAATGTCACACGTCTGGGTTCATCATTAGGTTCCAAGGCTTGAGCAATTTGAAATTTAAATGCAAAAAAACGAAGCCGCTTTTTTTAAATGCGGTGCACTGTCTTCATAGGTATTCCCAGTTCACTCACTAGAGGCATGAGGAATTGATTTCTTCTGGCTTCGTACGAATGCATCACTCACGGCGTCGACAGTTTCCTCACTAATGGCAGGTCTTCCACTTCTTGCACGGTCACCGACACTGCCCGTCTGTTTAAACGTTTGATACCAGTTCCTAATGCTTTTAATATCAGGCGGAGCTCTATCATACTCACGCCTAAACTTCCGCTTCACTGAAATTGCAAATTAGGTTTCACGAAACCGGAAAGCACAAGTAATCTTCTGCATAGACGCCATTTCGCCGAATGACGCTTTTAACAACATACTACGCTGAAAACGTGCAGCGCCACCTATTGTTCCAAAAGTACAACGAAGAAAAGTGAGAATATGACCGAATCAATGCAACAAACTACGCACGTCTAACTAGCTCGGTTCATTTTATACGATTTATCGTAATCAGGGAAAGACTTTAGACACAACCTGTACATCCTTTATTTCATGGCTAAATATGATTTCTAATTTTTTTTTCTTACCTTATCCACTGAACTTTCAAAGGTTGCGACTGTTTCACCGCTCCCTATCCACAATGATAAACCGTGCAGATGTTTTTATCTTTTAAGCCAGCCATTAAAGTAGCTGAATTCGCCTTTTCAAGAATCACTTCATCAGTAATAACTACACTGAAGAGCAATTGAATTAGATATGCCTGTCTAGTAATGTGTAGCACCACGTTCCGGCCTGATGACGGCGGCGATTCGTCTCGGCATGGACTCGACAAGACACCGGAAGCGTTGGGAAGCCATACGGATCCGCGACCCTTGAACCAGCTCCCACAGCTCACGAAGATTTGATGGAGGGTGGTCAGAGCCTCGAACACCTCTCTCGATGGCATCCCAGATATGCTCGATGGGATTGAGGTCAAGTGACCTAGCTGGCCAAGAAAGCGAGGTCACGTCGGTGGAGTGTTCATCCAACCATTCTGATACAATTCAGGAGTGATGGCACGGTGCATCGTCTTGTTACAGGATGTCGTCCCCAGTGGGATGTTTAAGACGCACAAACGGGAGCAAATGGTCGTCCAGGATATCCCGGTAACGTTGACCTGTGACGGACGATGTCACACGTACCAGGGGTCCCATTTCAGTCCCCGTATACAGTCCCCAGACGAGAATGCCAATCCCACCAGCTTGAAGAGTACCCTGCTTGCAAGAAGGATCCATCGCTTCATGTGGTTTGCGCCGTACTCGTTTCCTGCCATCTGCATGTACCAATGTGAATCTCGACTCATCAGTGCAGGCAACATTTTTCCTCGTGTCTAGGGTCCAGTGTCGATGTTCCCGCGCCTATGCTAATCTTTGCACCCTGTGATGTGCGGACAGCAGCAGTATCCTCGTGGAACGATGGCTTCTGTACCCCATAGCGAGGAGATGGTTCTGGATAGTGTGGCTACTTACACGTTTTTGTGCACCAGCGTTAAATTGCCGAGTGATTTCTTGCACTGTAGCCCGTCTATCTGCTGTTACAATGCGAGATAGCCAACGATGACCCCGCTCATCCACACGCTGTTTTTCACGGCAGTTGGCCCTTGCAGGGATGATTTTACCGGATTCGATGTACGCATGGTGCACCCGTGACACTGTGGCTCGTGAAAATCCCACTGCCTGCACGACTTCCGAAATGGAGTGACCCATTCGACGGGCCCCGACAATTTACCCACTATCAAATACGCTTAGATCCTTCGTCTTACCCATACTGCGTTCGACTCTTACTGATTCCCGTCGCATCACTCCTTATTTTGTCAGATCGCTGCATACTTTACGTCGTTTCTGTTTACATGGCCGCCCACACCGCCACATTTGCATAACGGCAGCTGTCTCTAATTCAATTGCTCTTCAGTATATATTCTTGGCATTTACCATGCCAAACCATAGAATAAGCCCTTTCTGTAAATTTCGTGTTTGCCACTTTTAAATATTTTAACTGGGTGTACTTGCTTTTCGGATCCCATCCAGTTATATTTTTCGCATGATATGTCTCCTACTGCTCTTCTGCTAATTGACTTGTCAAACACGTTGGAAAAAGAATTTACTAATGCCCTAAGACCAGATCTAAGATTACTGTCTTTGAATTCTCATATAAAGATTTCTTCCTGAACGTTCAACAATGCTTTACTGATTTCAGGATGCTTTAAAATAAACAAAAACTGATGAATGAGAAAAGTCTACATAACAATTGGTATCTGTGAGGAACAGTGACTATACCTAAGGCGTTGGATAACTATAAATTTTAGAATAGTAAATGCTAAATGTGAGACAAGAAATGTCATTTTATGAGAGCATATGTCCTCTATGGAAATGTAAGACGCAGAAGTTAAACTATTGTTATCTGACCAAATCGTAAAAGAACTAACTACAAGGTGTGATCAAAAAGCATCCAGAAAGGATTTATTTAAAACGAGTACAAGACTTGAAACTTAATCGCCTTCGAAATACTCCCCTTCCGAAGCCCCACACTTTGCTCAGCGCTGATTCCACTGCTCGAAACGTTTTTTTAAGCCATCTTCTGAAATAGCAAACAGCTGCTTCGTAGCATTCTGTTGTATCTCCTCAATTTCTTAAACCCGTTTTCCTTTCGAGTCGTATTTGATTTTCGGCTAGAGAAATAAAAGTCACAAGGAGCGGGATATGGCAAACAGGGTGGCTGTGAAACCTGTGCAATGTGGTGCTTAGCAAGAAACTGCTGCACAAGTTGCGCTGAATGGGCGGGCGCGTTGTCAAGGTGGAGTTACCACTCGCCACTCTAACGCAATGCCGGCCTTTTGCGACGAAATGCGTCCCTCAAACGACGCAAAACATAACAGTTGTGCTCTATGCAGATTGAGCGCATTCATAATGCACAATTACCAAATGACTGAAATGACGGTCAGCATCGTCTTGACATTGCTGCGGCGCTGTCGTGCTATTTTGGCTCCGGGAAGGGTTTGGGATCTTCCACTCTGAAGACTGGGCCTTACGTTTATTGTCATATATAAATAAACCCACGACTCACTCCCAGTTAAGATAGCTTTTAAAAGGTTTTTGTCGTTTTTGACGCACTCAAAGAGGTCACTAGCAGCTGAAACACGGGCCTGTTTTTGCTCAGCTGATAGCAATTTTGGCACAAATTAAGCTGAGACGCGTCTCGTAACAAAATCTGCCGTAAGAATCGACTGAACTGAATCGAAGCTAATGTTGAAGTCTTCGGATAACTCACAAATAGTGATTCCACCATTATCACGCACAGCTGTGGGCGCAAGCTATACATTTTTAGCACGTCTTTTGTAAAAAAAGATCTTGCTTAAATTATTGGTTTGTCCGTCCGTCCGTCCACCTGTACCCACAATATCTCGGCAACTATTAGTCCGATTTGAAAAATTATTTTTGCATTGGGAAGCTTGAAATATGCGAATTATGATCATTTATTTTGTTTTTTTTTACTATGTACAATTTCGTCGCTAGAGGGCGTAAATGCAGATGATGTCGAATTCAAAAATACGTTTTATTCCACAAATTCGATTCTAAACATCCGATTAAAAAAATTATATTATCTTTTGATTCCATTTATGTCCAAGAGTATTTTAGATATAGTTACTTTTTCAAATTACGCATAGATTTTACGCTAGGGTGCGTAAAAGTAAATTACATTTCTCCCGATAACTGTTCCTCTGAATCTCCGATTTGAAAAATTATTTCTTCAGCAGATACATCTCCTGATGGAAAATCTTTTGCATATAATTCTAATGTTTGGTAAAAAATACTTTGGCCACCAGGGGACGTACGTATTAATTTTGGCTTCTGATGTATTTGCCATAAAATCTGAGCTTCTGAAATATCGATTCAAAAACATTTTTCGTGGACTGATGCCACTCACATTGAAAAACCTTTTCAGAATATTTTTTTCTTAAAATAGTCCACATTTTCCCCGCTAGGGGCCGTAGATGTATATCTTATTTTTGTCAATATCTCTACTTCTAGAAGTCCGATTTCAAAAATTCATTCTTTGTTGGATAGTGTTTTCCGTGTGACATGTTTTTCATATAATTTCAAAATTTTCAAGTGATTTATAGACTTTCCGCTAAGGGGCGTAGCGGTAAGTTGCGTTTCCCCCTATATCTCTGCTTCTAAATCTCCGATTTGAAAAATTCTTTCTGCACCGGATACAGCTCCTGATGGAAAATCGTTTGCACACAATTTCTAATTTTTGTAAAAAATGGTTTGGCCACCAGGGGGCGTAAACCTTAATTTCCGCTTCTGATGTATTTGCAGCAAAATATGAGCTTCTAAATTCTCGATTGAAAAAAACGTCGCTTGTAGACCGGTACTACTCATGTCGACAAACCTTTTAGGAACATTTTCTTCTTGAAACGATGCATGGTTTCTACGTCAGTGGGCGTAGATGTATATAGTATTTTTGTCAATATCTGTACTTCTCGGAGTCCGATTTGAAAAATCCCTTCTTTGGTTGATAGTGTTTCATGTGTGACATGTGGTTCATATAATTTCAAAATTTTCAAGTAATTCATTGACTTTCCGCTAGGGGGCGTAGCGGTAAATTGCGTTTCCCCTTATGTCTCTACTTCTAAATCTCCGATTTGAAAAATTCTTTCTGCACCGGATACAGCTCCTGATGGGAAATCGTTTGCACACAATTTCTAATTTTTGTAAAAAATGGTTTGGCCACCAGGTGGCGTAAATCTTAATTTCCGCTTCTGATGTATTTGCAGCAAAATATGAGCTTTTAAAATCTCGATTGAAGAAAAAGTGGTTTGTTGACCGACACTACTGATGTCGACAAACCTATTAGGAACATTTTCTTCTTGAAATAATGTATGGTTTCCACGCCAGGGGCGTAGACGTATATCTTATTTTTGTCAATATCCCTACTTCTAGAAGTCCGATTTAAAAAATTCCTTCTTTTTTGGATAGTGTTTCCAATGCGAAATGTTTTTCCTAAAAATTGAAAATTTTCAAGTAAATCGTAGACTTTCCGCTAGGGGGCACAAAAGTAATTTGCGTTTTCTGCGTTATTTCTGCTCCTAAAACTCCGATTTGAAAGAGTCTTCCTGTATCGCATACAAGACCTGATGAAAATATTTTTCACGTAATTTCTAATGTTTGGTAAATAATGATTTGGCCACCAGGGGTCAAAAGTGTTAATTTCTGCTTCTGATGTACTTGTAGCAAAATCTGGGATCCTGAAAACTCGACTATATATTTTTTTCTTGGACCGATACCGCTCATATGGGAAAACCTTTTGAGAATACTTTCTTCCTAAAGTAATGCATGGTTTTCCCACCAGGGCACATGAAGTCATCTTATTTTTGTCGATATCTCTGTTTCTAACAGTTCGTAAGCTCACGATTCCGTTTACAGCAATATCTGAGGGATTAAAAACCCGATTAAAAAACTTCTTTCTTCCGTCAGATACAATTGTTTTCCATACCGGTTTCATTGACTTTGAATAGCTTTGATAAATTTAATTTGGGTCAGAACGGATTCAAAAGATGTGCTTATTACACCCGAAAATTTGGTGTTATCTTCCTTGTTTTCACTTTACTGGTTGCGGGCCTCCCAAACAGTCCATAATTATGAACACTTTCACAACCATCTATAAAACGTTTACACCACTTATAAAGTCGCACGTGTACGATTCATACAATCCTCCACATAGACATTTTGTAAATTTAGTTATGTGTCTTTGCAAGTTTGGCCAAGTTTTTGACAAAGTCGGATGTAAATTTCTTGATTAGCTTTTTTAGACATGACAAACGCTACGAACAACTTCACCCACGGAAGAAGAAAGGACTACTGTAAAAAACCGAACGACCAGGGGAGACCTAACTCACGGCACATGCGTAGTAGATTTCAAGGGCAACCTACGCCGAAGCGCTTCCTGCAGTGTTGCGCTATTCGGAACTTATGCAACCAGTCTGAATACCTTTTTAACATATCTCATATCTGAGCTTAATAATTAATTTCTACCTATTCGTTTAGTGAACTTTAATATTTAACCGGGGACACACTTTTGTCAGATTGAATAAATGAGAGTCTTCCCTTGAATTTCTGCAGCTGAGCACATTTCGCAAACGGCATCATTCTTTTTTTCAGGGTAGTGGCGGGGGCGGTAGCTATTATCTCCCCAATTCAGCAAAACTTCTTTGCGGACCCATCTAATATGCTTTCGGTGCACCGATTCAGCGACACTGCTGCAAGTGAATATTTCGAGAAACGGTACAACTGGGTGTTCTTCTTCAATGGGATTAACCGCAATTTTGCTAGAATGTCCTGGCGAATGGCGCTCGCTGAGTTAGGGTTTAAAGGATGATATTTAAATTTTGTAGTAGAACGGAATAAGGTTAATACGCCCTGAACAATGGGCCGAAGGCGGGTCTGGCGATTTAAAAGTGGGGGGCGGGGGGGGGGCGGTTGGTCGAGGTTCGACCTACGTCACAAGGCAGAAATTTTGTCCCTTGCTAAAAAATAATTGCTCCAATGTTGTAAAAGGCATGCATTTACTGAAATATAAAAGATTGAGATCAATAAGGTGGTCACAGGATGGATTACATGGCAAAATAAAGGTTTTATGCATATTGTCACTTATGCCGTATTCCCACGTCTATGTCTATACTGTGACGTTGAGCGGCCAGCAAATTTAACTTTTCGCTAACACAATGTTCTCAAACACAAGCACAAATGCGTACATAATTATAAAATTCGTAAAATATACACGAACGTATGTACACACCTTTACCCAACTATAACTAGCAAATGTATAGGAGTACATGAACATATGTGCACATCAGTGGCGTATCTTGGGTCCGAGACCTGGGCTATCTCACCCGTCCCTCCCCCCTCCCCCCAGTACTGTTCTTTTTTAATTGCGAAGTTTAATTTTTAATTGTTAAGCAGTAGAAGTAACTTTTTTTCTAAATTTTAGGTACATGCCATTGCTAACATGATACCAAATAATTACGAGGATTAGGATTTGAATACTTTATTTGTGCATGAACTCCATTCTTCTTTCCTTTTGTGTGAACTTGAGTGTTACGTTTTCATAAAATGTTTCTTTCGAGTACTTTTTCATATTTAAAAATAATGTTTTTCTCTATTGACAAAACAGCCAAGTTGCTCGAATGCGCATGTCCTTGTGTGGCCCTAAGATATATCTTGATTCTTTTTAATGCAGAAAAACTTTTAGTTTTTGATAGAAAGCTTAATATGAGGTCTGCTAATTTGTACACCTCACCTCACTAAACACAGTGTCCAATTTATTCAACTTTATGTAACAAGTAATGTCTCTTACTCATTTCTTTTTGTATTCATCAAGGGAATAAAACGCCTCCAGTTCATTTTTTAGTCGAGCTGTATCAAAATTTAAAACATAGAGTTCTTTAAGTTCTGACATAGATGTTCAAGGAAGCTTTCATAAAATTTATCAAAACATTTCGAATCCAACAAAGCCGCGAATTTAAGATATAATATCTCTGATTTTAATTAATTGACACTTCACAAAAACTGAAACACTCATATGGACGGGAGTATGGGAGTTCCTGAGATAGTCTAAGTCTTCTCTATTCTGAGCGAACCGTTTCCCAAAGCAATGGCCCCTTCCCTTCTACCAGTTGATTCATGTTGTCATGGAAACGCTAGCAGGCGATCGTACGGAAGGTTTCCGCATCAGAACTGCGAAGACTCTGGAGGAGCTGCTTGTGCTATGCCGTTGGTTTTCGCTCGCCAGACTGAGTCAAAGAAGCGAATCCGCACGAGTTTTCTTTCGCACCGAAAGCATCGACATATTTTAATACCGTTGATAATTGACTTTTATTTGTGTATATTTAATTCAGTTTTATTTGTGCATTATCTGGGCTTCGGAGCTAGCCTAGCTAGCCTCGAATATACGCCAGTGGCGAACATAATTTTGAAGCTCGCGCCAACGTATACCTTCCCTCATAGTTCAATTGTTTAAATTTCAATGAGAATACGGAAAACAAGAAAGGTGACACCGAATTTTCGGCTGTAATAAGCACGTCGTTTGAATTTTTCCCACGCGAATAAATTAATCAAATTCATTCGTAGTCAATGGAACAGGTTATAGAAAGAAAAAAAAAATCAGTCGGATTTCAACAATCTATCAAACATCCAGAAACAGAAACAGATACTTTCTTCCACCAGCTGTTAAAAAGTATTATATGCTACGAAATTTTACAAATAGTGCGCAAAAAAGTTTCTTTAATGGTGCACAAAAAGTTAACAGAACGAAGATATCAGAGACAAAGGTAGTTTCAAATATAACAGTTAAAAAAATATATACACGGTCGAGTCACATTACTGTGACCACCAGCTAATATCCAGAGAACCCGCCGTGTCCAGCATGGACAGCATCTAAACGGGATGGGGGTGACTCAATAAGGTGCTGCAAGGTGTTCACAGGTATGTGGAGCCATGCTGACTGCTGTGCATCTGACAGATGCTGTAGGGTGTGTAGTGGAGGATCCATAGAGAGAAAAACACGATCGAAGTGGTCCCACAAATGCTCAATTGGGTTTAGGTCTGGGGAATCAGGGGGGCCAGGGAAGTACTTTGAAGTCTTCATTGTGCTCTTTCAGTTACTCTCGGACATTTCTAGCAGTGTGATACGTCGCATTGTCGAGCTGGAAGATCCCATTCGCCGCAGGGAAGACAATCAGCATGTATGGGTGTACGTGGTCTGCAAGGATGGATGCATAACGAATTCGGTTCATAGTGCCTTCCACAGGTATGAGCGGACCCAGGGAATGCCACGGAAACATTCCCCAGACGATAACGCTGCCCATACCAGCATGTGTTATTCTAGGAATGGTTGAAGAGTGTTTGTTCTCCGATGTTTCTCGTCTTATACGCCAACGTCCATCCGTTCGATAAAGCAGAAAACATGACACATTGGAAAAGACAATCTTTTGAGAAGGTCCAATTCTGATAATGCCGTGAAAATTTAAGCCTTTTCTGCCGATGCACCTTCGTTAGCATAGGTGGAGTGACCATCTGTTTGCATCGGAGCCCCATACGCAGCAGGGTTCGCCGAACTGTCGTTTTAGACACACTTCCGATAACCCCCTGGTTCATTCGGCCAGTGAGTTGCTCAACTATAGCGTGTCGATCGGCCCTCGCGCACCTTCGAAGCCGACATTCACACCTCACATCAGTGACACGTGGTGCTCCGCAGTTTCCACCTCGCTTATTCGCAATGGTGCCATTACGATACACTTTAACCACAGCAACACGCGAACAGTTCACATACTGCGCAGTTTCAGAAACAATGTCACCTTTGGCCTGAAAGCCGATAATCATCCGTTCTTGCAGATCTGAAAAATCGCTCCTTTTAATCTATGACAGCAACGAGTGATATGCTTTCAGAATACCTACAGCACACCTTATACAGTATAACCTCCAAGCCAGCTCACGACACGTGCCATCTTTCATTGGCCACGCGCTGTTGACGTCAAAAGTAGGAGCTGGTTACAATAATGTGACTCGACTATGTATAAGGAAAATAATATTACTCTACGCTTCCTAGTGGAAGAATTTTACATAACGGAAAAGTTGAAAAAATACGAAAATTATTCTGCATGGCAAAAGGAAAGATAATCTTTCAAATACATCTCCCGGAAGCCTAGATAGTGAGAAAAATGTTTTGACCTTTACGCCCCCCCTAGGAGGAAAGGTGTACACTACTTAAAGATGTTAATGTTTCCCTTTTTTATTATAGCAAAGGGCATAAAGCAAAATAATAAGGAATTTCTCTGCTGTAGGGTTTCTAGAAGCGAAGATACAACTGCAATACAAACGCCACCTAGAGACAGCGTTGTGAATTACAAAACCCTTCTCAAGTACAAACACGTAAAATGTTTTCATAGAATCTGACCAAAGAAAAAAACAAGGTTTTCAATCGAGTTTTTTGTCTCGCAGAACTTGCTGCAAAAACGGGAAAGAAAATCAAAAATAAACGACGGGGATTTTCACGCTGCCGACAGAAAATCCCTGTCGGAAGCGGTCACATATTTTTGGCGCTCCATGACTAACTCCTGTTTTTGTATTTTTGCTGTTTCCGAGAGTTTCAGTGTTTACTATTGCGTACCTTTAAGCACTTTGTTCAGTTTAACCCCAGTAATTTACCTTTCTTGACGTTCATCTAGTTTAATACGTTCAGATATGTAGTGTTAACACCCTAGCTCCGTTAGCCAACGGCAAGATCTAATTGGACTTTGGCATGGCGGCAGTTCCTTCCGCTTTGGCGACTGACTCCAGTTCGGCAGCTGTGTTGGCCACATCCGATCGACACCAGCTACCAGAATCGGATACCTCTATTTTGTATACTTCTACAGTGTCTGCATCTACTTCGCTTCAGCGTATGTTTTCTCCGATGACTTCCGACGACATGAAAGCAACTCCGAGAAATACCAGTGCTTTAGTACCGGTTGAAATAGGCTTAAACCAGGAAGCCAGCTTTTCAAGTAGCTATGCAGCTGTTGTGGATCCTACACCCACTTCAACTTCTGCCGGTAAGCTTTTTCATCCAATAGTTTCTACATATATTTCTCAGACAGATAATAATATCACCATCCCTGAACCTTCACTGGGCAAAAGATTATGTCAAACCTGAAACTCGGGGTTTGTTTTGAGGCTTCACCAAGTGCGAAACTCAAAGCTTATGAAGTAGCTTTACATACACTTCTGCCTGAGGGATCCATTACTCACATGGCCCTTAAGCTCCACAGTGTCTCTGTATATTTTAAGGAATTAATATTGGTAGCTAATACTGTGAATTAATACTGGTTCAGCCGTACTCACGTAAGAACCAATTCTCGTGGGCATGTATCCAGTTTCCCCAGAAATTCCTGATTATTTCCTTGCAGCTACCTTATCACAAAACGTTAGTGTGTTGGGAAATATCAAGACTCTTTCCGCATTACCAACTGACGATGATTCCAGGTATATCTTAAGTTTTAGGCTACAGGCCAAAGTAATCTTCCCTGGTGAAAATGCCCTTCTAAAGTGTTCAAAGTCGTTTTATTGTAATATTAGGTTCTAAGATATATAAGATTGATATCTTTATCGCATTGCGTTGCTACCACTGTAAGGCTTACGGTCATCAAAAATCAACATGCCCACATTTTCTCGAACAGACGTTTGGTATTTCTACCGACGTTGTACAAGTTCCTTCTCAGCTAGCATCTTCTTTGTCTCTTGTTGACATCAGTCAATCTCCACTGCTCTCCGTGCCAGAACCTCCTCCCCCCGCTTCTACAACAGCTGCTCCGCCATAAGGAGAGATGTGGCCCCTAGATCCATTTTAACTGTTACATTGCCCCCCCCCCACTGGAATAGCATTCTCCTGGATCCTCTACCAAAACAACTGGAGAGGCATCCGGTTCAGAGACTGAATAAGAAATGAGTAATCCTGTTTCAAAGACAGCAGATTTTCCTGAGGATAAAAGCGACTGTTAAGTTCGAAGTGCGCGTCTTAAATCACGTCGCCTTGACACCCACACTGAGCAAGAGGACAACAGAAAACGATGGCTGAATCACGTCGCCTTGACACCCACACTGAGCAACAAGACCAAAACAGAAAACGATGGCATCCAGTGATGCTTCTACTTTCAATTATCTTGAACTTTGGGGCAAACAATGGCTCCAACCCGGAAAGTATGATTTCAGTTGTGGACCCCCTGACCTATTTCCTACTCCATTAGAGGAACTTTCCTCACGTGTTCACACAAAACACCTGTCACCTGGTCCTATTCCCAAGACAGACCTCGTCCTTTTGTTTATGGTACCCAAATGCTTCAAAATAGAAACAGCTACCCGCCTTTCACTCTATAATGATAATTTACCAGAGGTCTTAGCAGATTGGAGCATCTGACTTTTGGGCTCGCCAAGAGTTTCAAAATTTCTTGCAATAACAACCTTGGCCCTGTCTCCTACACGATAGAGTTCGATACATACATCGTCTAGCACGAGAAGACGGCCTTCCCCAAGCCACTGACGTGTCGACTTCGCACGGCGATTCTTAACTGCATGGGGACTTAACTTTCCCATTTTCTAATCCTTACGTTTCGCTGCTGTCAACTTTTTACAGCTTGATATTATTGTGTTACATGTCACGTATTTACAGTCTGACGCCTGCTTTCTTCCGACGGTCTATTGTTTATTTCTACATGTCTCTGTTATTCCAAAATGCCCATACTGTCGTTGCAACATACCAACACCTGCTGGTTTCCTTAACAAATCTCCATGTAGTAATTGTTTCCCATGACCGGTTTCAACAACATACTTTTAACTCGATACTACAGAATTTCTCGCTTTTCACTATTCTGCAATCCTTCGGTTGGGACTTTCACGGTACTTACCCATATTCCTTTCGTACACTTTTGACGAATTTCAGATTAAAGCTCACACTTTGTTGGCAAAACATGCTGAAGCGGTCGATTCCTCACTTTTACTGCACTTCTTTAGTAATTGGTTACCCCGTAAACTTTGACTCTGTGCGGACATTTCTCACATTTTCCTTTGACCTGTGGTCTTGCTATTCTTAATTCGATCTTTTAGTGGGTATAGCGTGAAACCCTACTCTTTTTAATCAGTTCCTTCGGTGTCTGTTATGAATATCAAGTCTATTATTGCTAACCAAAGTGTGACGACATCCCTACTTGCCTGCATTCCCAAGTTCTGTTACGTTTCTCAGAGATTAAGCAGCTTAACGTGCAGTCATCACCTAAGTGGATAACCACACAGGGCATCGTTGGGCTGTTAGCTTTGCTTATATGCTTCTAACGACTACATGCTCTTTAGCTTGCAGTGTGTTTCCTTTTGTAGTAAGTTTACCACATGTTTTTCGCCGTACAGATTAGCGATCCTTTACAAAAAAATTCAAAGAAGGCGCAGTAGCAGCTGTGCGACAACGTAGAACTACGTCAACTATCACTATTTCATGGCACTATCTCATTAGTTCTACGTCCATGAATAAATTAATGTTAGTAGAAGAAGAAGGCGTAGTATCATTTTTGTCAGTATTTATTGCTAAAATTGTTTCTGAAGAAATCGTTCTTCAGAAACAATTTTTCAAACTCCTTAGTTGCTTTGTTATAAATTTGGTGATACGTCTCGCTCCTAATGTACTCTTCTTGTTGTTGCTTTGTTCTTGTCTAGAATCAGAACGCATCGGCGGTGTAAATGTTTGAGACGTAATACATTCATTACCCAGCGAAGTTGTGAAGTCTAGCGATGTACACTGGTATTCCATGCTCGGTGTGAAAACTTGAAAATTTGGATCGATGATATCAATCTGCATCTGTTTTTGCTGTTCAGGCTCAATTTGTGCCGTTGAAGTAGAAGATTGTGGCTCTAGTCGAACTCGTATGAAACGCATCCTGGCGTAAGGACTTCTGACCCTCCCTACGTTCCCGTGACCTTTCGGTTGATTACTTAGTGGCCCTTTTTGAATTCCTCCAGTTGTCCACTACCTGTTTCTTTAAGTTTCGTAGGGTCTTATAGTAATTTTCTCTGGATTTTCGCTGCATTTCTAAATTTTCGTCACCAATTTTCTTTATCTAAAAAATAAATAAACTTTAAATCCACGTTATTTCGGTTCAGCATATACATCCGTTAGCTCTCGCCGTCAGCTACGGAGTACAGGGCTGAGGACATTTCTATCATTATCTATTCACAAGTTATCAACCTTAAAACGGCGTATAGCGAAACAGAATCATGCAAAATTTAGCTTACGTTACTAACGCTACTGTGTCAAAGGGTTACGGAGGGTAGGGTTGAAACTTATTTTGTTATAAATGGGACTCTATAAACTATCTAATGATGTATTATTTATTACTCTACGATCATTAGTTTCGAAGATATAAGCGTTCAAAGTGTGACATGTTTTCGTAGCATCCGCGCTAAAGATGTTTACCCCTACCCAGAGAGGAGAAAGACGTAGTGCTACGTTAAAAAAAAAAAACTCATTTTAAACCATTCTTTTCCTTGCCGTCACTAGTTTTGCTGCGCATCGTGCAGCAGTTCTATATTATCGTTGTTCCCTCATTTCCGGTCAAGCTACTGGAACACTGTTACTTTGTGCTGCAAAAACTGCTCCTTCTCTTCTAAAGGCTATATTCTATTGAAATCGTCGGACATTGGCGTGCCCCAAGTCCCAGTTTGTACACTACATGTTTCCTTTCGTAAGGACTGTCGATTTCTCAAGAATAATCATTTGGACATATACTATATTGAAAAACGTTACCGCATACCGCTTCAGAAGCAAAGGGATGGATCCGCTGCGTTGTTGGGATGCGCGGTACAGCTACAAGCGGTAGAAAAACAAGCCTAAAGCTCATCGCGATCATATCGCACTGTGAGGTTCAGTGAAAATGTCGCAGGGGAGAGAACTAACTTTGAGAAAGGAAATATTATTCGGTGTTATATTAGTGGGTTGTTCATAAGAGAAACACAGAGGCGTTTAATTATACCCAAGTCAACTGTTTTGGATGTACTGAATAAGTAGAAGGCACATGGCGTTCCTGAAGCAGCCAAACGTACGGGCAGACCAAAGAAAATCTGTGATAGAGGACGTCGAAGCCTCAGGAGAACCATTACAATCGACGGAATACTACACAAGGCCTCAGTGTACAGGTGAGTAAAAAGTCTGGAACCTTGGTATGTGCACGTACCATTCGCAGATAACTTTATTCCATGTGTTACCGGGATCGTGCGGCTGTTCATAAGCCTTTCATCTCCACTCGGAATGCTACTCGTCATTTAACATGGTGTAAAGAACATTTATCGTGGACGGTAGATCAATGGAAACGAGTCCTATGGACCGATGAATCCAGATACACGATCCATTAGTCTAATGGCCGTGTGCGGGTATCGCGGCAGCCGAGGGAATGCTATTTACCACAGTGTACTGTTTCTACGGTCAAGTTTGGAGCAGGCAGTGTACTCGTGTGGGGGTGTTTTCCGAAGTATGGTCCTGGCCCATTGGTTATCGTGGACATACCTGTTTACCAGCACGTATACATCAATATTCTGGACAATCATGTCCTACTAATTCTGTGGCAATACTATGGAACCGAGCCTGCATGGTACCAGCAGAATAAGGCCCCGAGCCATTAAGCAAGGACTGTTACAGCGTGGTTTGACGATAATTCCGCATAGAGTGTGGACTGGCCAGCCCAGAGCCCTGATCGTAATTCAATAGATCACCTATGGGATGAATTAGAGCGCCGCATAAGAAGTTTGGAACCAAGGCCTACTACTAAGCAAATAGTTAGCGGCAGCATTATGTACTGAATGGAAATGCATACCTATCGTTGTGTTCCAAAACTTTGTCGAAAGCATGTCTCGAAGGGTCAGTGCATGCATTGAGCCCAAAGGTGTACCGACAGCTTTCTAATGTATGTCAATAAATGCTATGTGGTGTTTCTCTTCTAGATGTCCGGTGACTTTTTTCAATATAGTGTACTCTTTTCTGATGCACATTGTTATGTTATGAATCTTTTGTAAATACCACAGTCGCAGTATATACTCGTTGTTTCTAATATCCGGCCAAGCTACCGGACAATGTATATGCTCCGAATAAAGCAATTTTTAAATACTGCAAAAATGCTGTAAACGGAAACGTGAATTTACGCTCTCTTATGGCACACTTGTGCATAAAGCAATTTTAAAATTATATGAGAAGCATTTTGCACCGGAAAAGTTCTCCGACAAACAAAGAATTTTTTTTTAAATCAGACTCTTAGAAGCAAAGATATGGACAAAAATAAGGTATGTATGTACGCCTATGGCGGAAACATTATGCACTATTTTAAGTAGAAGTTATTTTCAGAAGGTTTTTCAAGGTAAGAAGTACCAATAAATAAAAGATTTTTTTCAATCGACTGTTTAGGAGCGCAGATCTTGCTGCAAATACATTAGAAACAGAAATACACACTTACGCTCCCTCGCGGCCAAATTATTCTCTACCAACATTTTGCGAGATTATGTAGAGCATTTTATACCAGGAACTGTATCCTATGCAGAAAGAAGTTTTCAAATAGGACATTTAGAAGCAGAGATATCGGCGAAATTGCAATTTAGCTTACGCCTCCTAGAGGAAAATCTGTACATTACTTGAAAAGGAACTTGTACCAAAATTAGTCTTAGTTACAAATGGCATCGGAAGGAACATTGACTTTTTGCGAATTTCTGGATCTTGGCAATGCTACATAAAATTAGCCATGAGAAAAGACAGGTTCATCCAAATAGATTTCAGCATGTTCGAAAGATTGTTTATAAAATGTCATTTGAATTCCGTAACATTTGCATTTGCTCCCTCTATTGGCGAAGTTATCCATCAGGGAAAACCGAAAATGAAGTATCATTAAACTTTTTGATATCGGTCTACGCCTTATTACATTACAACCGAACCCGTTAAATGCTTTTTTAATTAATAGCCAGTATCCTTTGCCATGCACGAGTGAAAAAACTGTGACTAAATATATGATCCTTTTATTTGTAGCTGAAACGAGTTTTAGTTAAAATGATGATATATACTTCATTTCTTGTTAAGCTGTGTGTGTGTGTGTGTGTGTGTGTGTGTGTGTGTGTGTGTTGTCATTTTTAAGTTTTATAAATGTTGTTGAAAACTTATTTTATAATGGGTTTGGAAGATCTCTCGATAAACATTGTTTTATATGTAATGTTTATTTTTTTTAAGAGATTTCTTTTTCCTTGAGTTGTCCCACCATGAACCATGACTTTTTGCTGATTTCTGGATCTGAACAAAGTACATAAAGTTAGCCATGAAAAAAGACAGGTTCATCCAAATGGATGCCAACGTGTTCGTAAATTTTTCCTTGAGACTTGTTGAGATTGTTATGGGGTAAGCAAATATTATCTCTAATTCACAGCACTTTAAAATGAAAGGGAGGTTTGCATCTCTCGGTGGGAAATCGATTCCTGATGTAAAGACTGTTGCCACGACTGCATTCCGAAATGATTGCAGATTCAAGTACATTTTTGTGCAGTGCTGTGATGCAAAAGCTTGTTCCTTTATAGTCCTTGACTCGAAATCAAACTCCTTAGAATCATTACGAAGACTACGACTTTGAGTGCTAGCGTATGTGGCCGCATACGGGGTAGGGTTGTTTGCAGAAATTGAAGAATCATTAGTTGCATCATTGTAATCTTCGGAGACGATTGTGTTGTCGATTTAGTATATTTCCATCTCTGTTGGCGTCTGTGTTATAATTTGTCCATTCATGTTGAGTGTTTCTTTGTCAGGGCAAGAATAACGTTTCTGTCACTCCTTCGAACTGCATTTCATTCAAACTTTGTCCGTAAAGGTTTTGCATCAAGACTTTTTTTGAAGTTCTTTGCGGAAAAGTTTCGATAGAGAACCAAGACACCTGGAATCTCCTACTTATTGTCTCATCCAATATTCAGCAGACATTCGTTATTTGCATTATGTTACATACCTCACATTTGGTATCTCAATGTTTCACTTGTTGTTTGTGAAAATTGCAAAACCATGAAGAGCTTACAGGATATGTGCAACAGGTTGATACATGAAAATGATTAAAATACCAGTGAAAATGCGCCTGCGGTTTCGGAACAGCGCCTTCTAAACCGTCCGATTTGGAGCATAAAGAGATGTTACAATTAGTGAGGAGCCGACATTGAGTGGAAAGGATGTTTCCTGTGTCACACTATGCACTGTCGCCGAAGAAGGTCGCATTATGAACACCTGACGGACTTTGAGCGAGGAAGGATCGTTCGGAGGAGAGAAGCTGGATTTTCCTACCGCTAAATTGACATTCGTACGGGACGAAACGACAGTACAGTCACGTGAACGTGACTTCAGTGGACAGATGAGGATCGGACGCACAGAAATTCGAAAAATCGACCGCAAATTCACACGAGTGCACGGTTGACGGACACCTCTACCGCAAGGTAGTGCCTGACCGCACAGCAACATCCACGGTGTTAGCGCTGCCGTGGAGCACTGTCAGGGTGCGTCCTTCAGCACAGTTCGACGTCGCCTGCTTAACAGTGGACTGGTGGCTAACAGCCCATTTCTGCGCATTCCTTTTAACCCTCAACAACAGACGCCTCAGGCGGCAATGGAGTCTCGAAAACATACATTGGCGCGCTGATTGGCAACAGGCCATGTTTTTGGCGAGCCACGATTCAACGTGATCCAGCATGATGGTCACATACGTGTTGGGAGACATCGTGGTGAATGGCACCTTGTAGCGTCATGCCGGCCCACCGCCAAGCGGCCTGGTTCGAGGCTCCATTGAATTCAATTTGCGATCTCACCTGATACGAATTGAGGGAACCCTCAGTAGAAAGCAATACATCAGTGTTGTTTTAGAGGCAGAGGTGATACTCTTCCTTGAGAGTTCTCCTGGTTCTGTATTCCAGCAGGACAGTGCTCAGCCCCATGAGGCCCAGAATGTCCAAGTCCTCTTCCATGATCGGCAGGTACTGCTTCTTCCCTAGCCAGCACGTTCGCCAGATATGTCCCCGACCAAACATGTCTGAGATATGGTAGCTAAGCGACTGGCCTGTCATACGCCTTCCCCAGAAAACGCAGACGAACTGACAGTGCAACCACGACAGTGCTCCGCATAGAAGCAGCCTGAAAGGCTGCTCTCCTGGACGGTATCAAAAACTTCCTCCATTCAATTTCACACCTTGTAGAGGTGGTTTTACACCAGTGGTCTCAAACTCGAGGCCCACGGTCCGCATGCTGCCCTGAGACAACTGTTTTCCGGCCCGCATGAATGATTACAAAATAAAAATAAATCACCATTTCTTCAAGTATATTATATTATCATCATTGTCAACCATTGTCAATTCACTGCTGGACGAAGGTCTCCCCAAGTTTCTTCCACAACGATCTGTCTTGTGCCAGTCTCCTTCCATGTCACTCCTGCATACTTTTGAATTTCATCCATCCATCTCCCATGTGGTCTTCTTCTGGGTCTTTTCCTGTCCCTTGGAATCCAATTTCAAATTTCGGCTGTCCATCGATGGTCTGTCCTTCTGGCAGTATGTCCAGCCCATTGCCATTTCAGGGATTTAACTCTGATCATGATGTCTTCCACTCTTGTCATTTTTCGGATCCACGAGTTCCTCTTCTTATCTCTCCTGGTTACACCAATCATGCACCTCTCCATGCTACTTTGAGTTGTTTGCAGCCTTTGTATGTCTCTTTTAGTTAAGGTCCACGTCTCCGCACCATACGTAAGCACTGGAAGGATGCATTGATCAAACACTTTTCTTTTAAGACATAATGGCATATTGCTCTTGAAAATTATGCTGTTTCTTCCAAAAGCTCTCCAGGCAGGTTTTGTACGCCGATTAATTTCTTCATCAATGTGACCCTCACTTGATATCTGTTGTCCAAGATTAACGTACGTGTCTGTTATCTCCAGCTTTTCTCCAACAATCGATAAATCTTCATTTCTTGTAAAAGCATTGAACATCACTTTTGTCTTCTGAAACTTCATTTTTAATCCCACTTCTTTACTCTTGTCAGCAAGTTCCTGGATCATACTCTGCCGCTCTAATGAGGTGAGTTAGATAATCAACATTAATATTTATCCCTTTGTTTTCACAGTTCAGTGATTGAAAGACATTTTCCAATGTGGCATGAAAGAGCTTGAGAGATATAGTGTCACCTTGTCTCACTCCCTTACCAATTTTTATATGTGTTGTATTCTCAAATAGCCGAATCTTTGCACTTGCATTTTCATAGATGTTATTAATAATATTAATGTATGCATCTTCAATACCGCAGCATTTCAAAGTCATTGTAACTGCAGATGGTTTCACCGTATCAAAGGCCTTTACATAATCGATAAGAGCCATGCACAATGGAAAGTTCATATTCCCTCGCTCTTTCAATTAGTTCTCTCAGTACGTGGATAGGATCTATAGTGCTGTAGGCACTCCTGAATCCAGCTTGTTCTCTCGGTTGAGCCACGTCCAGTGTTACCTTCAAGCGGTGTGAAAGAACTTTAGTGAAGATTTTATAAACCACTGATAGGAGGCTGATAGGTCTGTAGTTCCTGAGATCCTCAATGTTACCTTTTTTATGTAGCAGAATCTTTGTAGCGGTGTTGCAATCCTCAGGAATCTTCCTTTCATTAAAACATCGAGTGAAAACTTGGGCGAGTACTGTTTCAATTTCTCCACTTGCTTCTTGTATGATGTCTACAGTAATTTAATCTTCTCCTGGAGCTTTTCCCCGCTTCATATTATAATATATTAAATATAATATAAACATAGTAATGCTTGGCAAAGCCATCCGCTTTATGAGAAACAAGTTTATTTACGAAGAATATAACTGTATGGTGGTTTGAATGTTTCAAAGTCATGGAAAATATTTTCATATATTTCAAGTCGCCAATTTCCCATAATTATGACATCACATCTGAAAAACATCAGCGTGAATTAATAGACTATTAATGTGATTCTTTCCTAGAACAAAAGTTCAGCATCTGCAATCTAACAGAGTTTTACCAGTTAGTTTCAAAGGACAAGTACATAAACATTCATAACCTAGATGCAAGGGTTATGCCTATGTTCGGAACAACATACTAATGTGAACAGTTGTTTTCAAGAATAAACCAAGTAAAATGTCTTGAAAGGAATAGGTTAAGTGACAGTCACTTATGCTCACTTTTAAAAAAAGCATGTTCAAACGATATTATTCGAAATATCGAAGTTAGTGACTGAAAAGCGAGCCCAGGTTTCTGCTCAGATCATGTAATATTTTCTGTAACGTGTACTGTGTTCAGTTGGCAAAATGTAATTGTTCCGCCCCGGTGGTGCAGTGGTCTAACCGATGGCTTCTGATCATTCGTCCGAAAGGGATTCGAATCCCGGTGAGGCATGGATGCTGTGTTTGTCTTACGGTTCTGGCTCTCTCCCTTCCTTGGAACCAGTGGCCTTAATTAAGGACAAACGACTACTTATAGCCCGTTGAGTAGGTCATGGTGGTCGTTAAACCTCCAATACAAAAAAAAAAAAATTAATTGTTTTAAGATTTGAGTGAAAAGTAGTTGTTACGTAAACGTGATTGAAGAAGCATTTGTTTTTATTATTTACCGATACTTAGAAATAATATTCCATTGTAGTGTCAAGCAGTTAGTGCAGTTTTGTAAAGTTGATATTTATTTATAGGGAATTTATTAATATTCCTGCGGCCCCTTAAAGTCCTTCAAAACTGGAAAGTGGCCTTTCCAAGGATCTGAGTTAGAGACCACTGCTTTACACGATACTAAGTTTTTATGCAAACAAATCTTGTATAGCTTTAGAAATACGGGTATATTCAGGTACATATACTGAAATTGAAACGATACATTGAAGATTAGTATGACCTTGCGCAAGGATGACACGCAAAATCATGAAGCGTTCTACATTTGTTTATCTTTCCCCCTTTAAAGGCTTCAATTCAGTTATCTCCTGTAACATGAAGTATCTGTGATATAAATTTCATTTGGATAGAGCGATTCTTTCTTGGTGCGATTTTCACAAAGAGTGGTGTACTTTGGAGAAATGTTGCCACTGTGCAATCGATTTAATGCAGCACTCGACGACATCAACTCTTGTTCCTCGTGCGACGACTGGTAATGATTGTCTTAAGCCTCTTCCAATGACGATCACTTTTCCACCTAACAGCTGTTGACCTTGCATCAAATCGCGCAGAAGGTGACTGAGTAGCAAATCTCGTGATTAGTCAACGTGGAGATTTCATCGATGATGATGAGACGAATTAGCTCACATTTTTGAGAACGAACTGTCTGTTAGTGGAACAGGGAGGGTGAAGGAAGTTGAACTTTTCTTCCTCTTTTCAGGAACGTACCAGAGATATCTATTGATGCGAATGGAATTCCGTTTGTTATATTGTAACCAGAGATGGAAACGGGTCGCGGATCAATGGGTCGATTATTTCTTGGGGTCAAACGGGTCAGGTCAAGATGTTCCTGATCCAAATTCGACCCGGTTATACACTGAGTGGCCACTTTATTATGACCACCTGACAGTTTTAAGCAAATGAGCTACGGCTGCACGCTGTTGCCTCCAGAGGACAAGGTTAGTATAACAAGTTAGTAAAATCATGCAATGCATTGATTATGATAAGATTTCCAACATACTAGAAATCATTACTCAAGTTATTACTCAAGTTATGAGGAAAATGCCTATGGAATAAATCTCACTCCTGTGCTCTGACCTTTGATCCAATTTCGATAATATTCAGCAGAACTGGTTCAGTATACTTCCGAAATAACATGATAAAGTTTTGTCGCAATCAAAGCAATTTTATATAAGTTATGACGCATAAGGGCTATGGAATAGATCCCGCTTCTGTGTCCTAACCTTTGACCCCATTTCGCCCAATTTCCAATGGGATGCGTCCCCAGACAGGTCCCTACAACATACTAACATTTCATCCAAATCGAAACATTTTACGTAAGTTATGATGCATAACGGCGATGGAAATGATTCCGCTCCTATGTCCTGACCTTTGACCCCCATTTCGCCAATGTTCATTAGGGTTTGTCCCCAGGTGGTCCCCTACCACATACTAAAATTTAATCGAAATCGAACCTTTTTTACGTTAGTTATGACGCATAACAGCAGTGGAATGGATCCCTCTCCTATGTCCTGACCGTTGACCCCATTTCGTTCACTTTCAATAGGGTTCCTTTCCAAGTTCCTTCCCAGGTGTTCCTTTAGCACACACTAAATTTTATCGAAATCGAGCGATTTTTCCGCTAGTTATCGTGCGGACGAACATACGCACAAAACGCGTGAAGTAATGAGGCAGATGGGAATTGCGACCATCTGCTCGCAAGAGTGTGGCGTCATAAAACTTTTATAGGATTCACACACAACGATAGACGTAATAGATGGCGTGACCGCTCGCCATCAACTAATGGCTCGACGCCATGACATTACACTAAAAACGTGGTAATTCTGGGTGGTTATTTAACCCACTAAACGAATTTTCCTAAAGTCGAGATCAAGCTAAATCGATTTCTAGTACCAGAAAACGGTAGGTTAACGACTTTCATCAATATCCTTAGAGCCGTTTTCAAAATAAAATTTACCCACATATAAGAATTGCTCCTTTAAGGTAAACGTCAAGTAATTTTGCTTCCTGAAGTTCGAATGGAAAAAATTCTGTACACATTTTCTTCCCAATTAATGCGTTCACAAGGAAGAAAATTTGAACATCAATTAAAATAGCTTCATTTTATAACTTGGAATACTTCATATTTTCTAAAACATAACCACAATTATGCAATCCAACATTTGTTTGTCTACTGACGTCATCAAGGTATAGGTCGCGTCATGCTTTTTCTGATTTCAACACCACCAAAGGAAAAGTTATTGATTTTTATTAAAATTATGGTTATGCTTTAGAAAATATTAAGTATTCCAAGTTATAATATGCAGTTATTTTAATCGTTGTTTAAATTTTCATCCTTGGGAACACATTAAATGTGAAGGAAATGTGTACAAAAGTTTTTCCATTGGAAGTATAGGAAGCAAAATATTTTAACGTCTACCTTAATACACTGCTGACCACCCAAAATGCAACACCAAGAAGGAAGCATCCGATTGGCCTGAAATTCACAGTATGCGTCGCCCACGAGAGGACATGCAAACGATTAGCATTGCAAGGCATATGCAAATCATGTGCGCCCGGCACGCCACCGAGAAGCACTATAAGAAGGGTGCACAGAAGGAGGGGTGTAAGCAGTGGAAGTGTGTTGTGCTGCCGGACCTGTGCTTGGGAAGCTTCCTGACGCCTCGTCGCAAAATATGGAAATGCTTCCAGCACGTTTCGGAGTTCCACAGAGGACGAATAATGGCTTATTGCGATAGCGGTTTATCGTACCGAGACATCGGCGCCCGTGTGGGACGACATCCAGCCACGGTAAGGCGAGTATGGATTCAGTTGGTGCAGAAAGGGGCGGACGGACAGACGTGAGAGATTGCCGCAGTCGCGGCACACCACCGATGGGAAGGACCGGCATGTTGTGCGGTGCGCATTGACGGCTCGCACCGCCACATCACGAACGTTAGCGCAGGAATTAGGGTGTGTTGCGCAACAACCTATGTCAGCACGTACCGTTCGACGTCGTCTGCAGGAGCGGGGACTTGTCGCACGGCGCCCATTGCTCCAATTACAATTGGCGTTACAGCACCAGCGAGTGCGGCGGCAGTGGGCCGTTGAACGCCGCACCTGGACTACGGAATGGCATGACATTGCATTCTCTGACGAATCCTGCTTCTGCCTGCAATACCATGATGGTCGGATCCGCGTGTGGCGGCACCGCGGTGCTACACGCGGATGCATTATGCATAGCCATAACGCCTGCATTATGCATCGCCATACCGGTCCGTCGCCTGGCGTTATGGTTTGGGGCGTAATTGGATATGACACCCGCACCCCTCTGGTACGCATCGCCGGTAAACTCAACAGCCACCGCTACATCGCCGACCTTTTTGGATCCTGTAGTCTTCCTTACCTGCATGACCTGCCAGCGGTTACGTTTTAACGGGACAATGCGCGCCCGCACGTGGCACGCATCGTGCAAAAGTTCTTCACGGCCCACCAGGTTTCATTGCTGCAGTGGTCCGCCTGTTCTCCCGTTATGTCGCCCATCGAACACGTCTGGTCACTGATCGGCAACCGAGTGGCCCGGCAAGCAACACCCGCGGCTACGCCTGATGAAGTGTGGCAACGTGTGGAAGCAGCCTGGACCGACATACCCCAAGCCCACATCCAAAGCCTCTTTCGTTCGATGCCGCGGTGTGTAGCAGCCGTTATGGGGGCCACACGAACTATTGATGTCTGCGTGTTCCGCAAGTTGTGCGGGCCTGTAAGCTCAATCGTGTCATTTTTATATCTGTTAATATGTGTCCAGTAAATCTGGCGTTACTATCTCGTGCCCTTCTTGGTGTTGCAGTTTGGGTGGCCATTAGTGTAATATGGGATAAGGGCGATGGAATGGATCGCAATCCTATGTCCTGACATTTGACTCCATTTCATCCATTTTCAATAGGGTTTGTCCCCAAGTGGTCCCCTACCACATGCTGAAATTTCATCGAAATCGAACCATTTTTACGCACGTTATGGCGCATAAGGGCAATGGAATGCATCCCGCTCTTATGTCCTGACCTTTGACCCCAATTCATTTATTTTTAATAGGGTTCGTCCCCAAGCGGTCCCCTACCACCTAATAAAATTTCATTGAAACCGATTTCATATTTAAGCAAGGTATGACGCATAAGTGCAATGGAATGGGTCCCGGTCCAACGTCGTGACCTTTGACCCCATTTGTCCCATTTTCAAAAGGGTTTGTCCGCAGGTGTTACCCTGCCACATACTAAAATTTCATCGAAATCGAACCATTTTTACGCCAGTTATCGTGCGGACAGACGGACGGACAAAGCTGGAGCATATACGCTTCTTCAACCTACGGTTGGAAAGCGTAAACAAGTTAGTAAAATCATGCAAAGCATTGATTATAATACGCTTTCCAACATACCAGAAATCAATACTAAAGTTATCACTCAAGTTATGAGAATAATGGCTGTGGAATAAATCTCGGTCCTGTGCCCTGACCTTTTATTCCATTTCGATGATATTCAACAGAACCGGTTTGGTATACCTCCGAAATAACATGATAAAGTTTTGTCGTAATCGAAGCATTTTTACGCAAGTTATAATGCATAAGGACTATGGAATAGGTCCCTCTCCTGTGTCCTAACCTTTGACCCCATTTCGTCCATGTTCAATATAATTTGTCTCCACGCAAGACCCTACAACATACTAGCATTTCATCCAAATCGAAGCCTTTGTACGTAAGTTATGACGCATAATGGCGATGAAAGTGATTCCGCTTCTATGTCCTGACCTTTGACCCCATTTTGCCCATTTTCAAGAAGTTTTGTCGCCAGGTGGTCGTCTTCCACCTACTAAAATTTCATCGAAATCGAACCTTTTTTACGTTACTTTTGACGCATAACATCAGTGGAATGGATCCCGCTCCTATGTACTGACCTTTGACCCCATTTTCGTTCACTTTAAATAGGGTACCTTCCCAGGTGATCCCCCAGCAGTTACTAAAACTTCATCGAAATTGAACGATTGTTACGCGAGTTATTGTGCGGAAGGTCATTCGCACACAACGCGTGATGTAATGAGGCAGATGGGAATCGCGACCATCGCTCGCCGCAAGAGAGTGACGTCATAAAACTTTAATAGGATCCACACACAATGCGTGACGTAATGAGACAGATGGCGTGACGGCGCGCCAACATTCTCAAACGCGAGAGGGACGTCATAAGATTTCTAAGCATTGGTAACATTAATGGAATAATGGAACAACGCCATCACTAAAAACATAATTCGGGGTGGTTATTTAAATCACTGAACGAATTCTCCTAAAGTCGAGATCAAGCTAAATCGATTTCTAGTACCAGAAAACGGTAGGTTAGCGACTTTCATCAAAATTCTTAGAGCCGTTTTCAAAATATAATGTACATACATACATACAAGAATTGCTACTTTAAGGTGGACGTCAAGTAATTTTGCTTCCTATACTTCCAATGGAAAAACTTCTGTACACATTTTCTTTACAATTAATGAGTTGCCAAGGAAGAAAATTTTAACATCGATTAAAATATCTTCATTTTATAACTTGCAATACTTAATATTTTCTAAAACATAACCACAATTATGCAATTCAACATTTGTTTGTCTACTGACGTCATGAAAACACATGTCGCGCCATCGTTTTTCTGGACAATTAATGCGTTCACAAGGATGAAAATTTGAACATTGATTAAAATAGCTTCATTTCATAACTTGGAATACTTAATATTTTCTAAACCATAACGGTAATTATGCAATCCAACATTTTTTTGTCCACTGACGTCATCAAAGTACAGGTCGCGCCATCTTTTCTCTGGTTTCAACACCACCAAAGGAAAAGTTATTGATTTTTAATATGATTATGGTTATGTTTTAGAACATATTAAGTTTTCGAAGTTATAATATGAAGTTATTTTAATCGATGTTCAGATTTTCATCCTTGTGAACACATTAATTGTGAAGGAAATGTGTACGAAACTTTTTCCATTGGAAGTATAGGAAGCAAAATTCCTAGACGCCCACCTTAATAATATGCTATAAGGGGAATGGAAAGGATCGCAATCCTATGTCCTGACCTTTGACCACATTTCGTTCATTTTCAAGAGGGTTCGTCCCCAGGTGGTCCCCTACTATATACTGAAATTTCATCGAAATCGAACCATTTCTACGCACGTTATGACGCATAAGGGCAATGGAATGCATCCCGATCTTATGTCCTGACCTTTGACCCCATTTGTCCCATTTTCAAAAGGGTTCGTCCGTAGGTGGTCCCCTACCACATAGTAACGTTTAATTGAAATCGAACTATATATACGCAAGTTATGGCGCATAATAGCAATGGAATGATTCCGCTCCTACGTCGTGATTTTTGACCACATTTGTCACATTTTCAATAGGGTTCGTCCCCAGTTGGTCCCCTACCACATACTAAAATTACATTGAAATCGAACTATTTTTACGCCAGTTATCGTGCGGACGGACGGAAAAAACTGGAGCATATACGCTTCTTCAACCTACGGTTGGGAAGCGTAAAAAAAGGAAAGCTTAGTGCTTGCGACATTAGTAGAAGTGATTTTTGGGTGACGAAATGGGTAAAAAATGCGGTTTGACGGACTTTCGACGTAGGATGATTCCAGGAGCTCGGAACCATGGAGCGAGTATCACCGAAACCGTCGAATTCGTGAAATGTTCCAGAGAAGCTGTTGTTAAAGTTTTTAAAGACTGGACTGTCAGCCAAAAAACTGGGTCTCTATGTGCAATGTGTAGTCGTCATCGACTAGTGTCTGCTCGGGCGGAACGGGGAGTGTCCAGACTGGTAAGAGACAACAGAAGGGCAACAGTGCAGCAAATTACAGACCATCTTAATGAAGGATTTCTTCAAATGATCTCTGCACGCACTGTTCGCAGTACACTACATCGGATGGGATATGGCAACGAAAGGCCTGTTCGAACACCTTTGCTGTCTGTAGTTAACAAGAGAAGACGTCTCCAGTTCGCACAGGAGCTCAAGGATTAGACAGTCGATAATTGGAAACAAATTATGTGGTCCGATGAATCACGTTTCCAGTTGCACCATGCCAATGGCCGAGTGAGAATTTGGTGGAAACAGCATGACAGCATGGACCCCAAATGCATTGTTACAGCCCTTCAAGCTGGTGGAGGCAACGTTATGGTTTGGGGAATATTTTCCTGGCACGCTTTGGGCCTTTTAATTCGTGTTGATCAACGTCTGACTGGCACATCATATCTAAACATCGTTGCGGACCAAGTCCATCCTGTCATGTGGATGCTTTATCGCAATGGCGATGGCTACTTTCAAAAAGATAAGGCGTCCTGCCATAGTTCTCGTATTGTACAGGATTGGTTTCAGGAACATGCCGATGAGTTTACTTTGCTTGGGTGGCTTCACCAACTTGTGGTGCGTTGAAAGTTTCCGAAATGTGAACTTTGGTTTAATGAGTGTTCTTCCTTCTGAGGGGCATTGATTAAATCAACATCCACATTTTGGAAACTTTCAGCTCATCACCAGCTGGTGAAAAATGGTGTTGCTGCAAAACATGCGTATTCTGAAACTTGATATGTTATCAAGAAAACAGCAAAAACTAAAATTAAATATACAAGTTACTTAATTCAAAATTTCTTACTGTAGCACCATCAAAATTTAGTGAAACAATATTGAGGAGGGACATTTTGACTCTCGAAGATGTCTTTGAAATCAAGTGTAAAAGAGTTAAAGTAGGTATGTGAAGAACGACAGTTTCAACACTTTCTGTAAGTGAGTAAATTATACGTTTTCGTATGCACAATCGTATTAGCATATTATGACCCCCCCTGCCCACGGGAATCACAGTGAACCCACCCAGGCGCGCCACAGAGTTTCACCTGACAAGGTCGACCACACAGAGATATAAGTGGCCGGCCAGGACATATGAGCCATAGTGCGTCACGTGAGCAGAATGGGCAGAGCTAGTGATTTATAGGACGTTCAAAAAGGAATCATCATCGGCTGGAAGCATCTCAGAAACAGTAAACATGTGCTGTTCACGAAGTGCTGTAGTACGGGTGTACCAAGAATGGATCGCTGTCACGCAGAGTACTTCCCAACGTCATAACTGTGGAGTACCAAAGGCCATCTATCCCAGAGGAGAACGTCACCTCCGTCGACTGGTAAAGGGCAATCGACGAGCAACAGTGCAGCAATTGACCACGCAAATGAACGCTGGGGCACAGATCAGCGAAACATCTACAAACAGCAATCGTTACTAGCGGCGTAAGTAAGTATTTCCGTTTCAAAAATTAAAAAAATGAACACAAATATGCAGCCCCGGTGGCGCAGTGGTCTAAGCGACGGCCTCTGAACATTCGTCTGAAAGGGGTCCATGTTCGAATCCCGGTGAGGCATGGATGTTGTGCTTGTCTTACGGCACTGGGCCTTTCACTTCCCTGGAGCCAGTGACCCTAAATTAGGGACGGGCGACTGCTTATAGCCCATTGAGTTCCTCACGGTGGTCGTTAAACTTCCAATAAAAAAAATAAAATAATAATATTCCTCTTAGCGGAAGATGTTCAAGGCAAAGGAAAGTTTTCATGTCAAATAATTACAAGAAGAGATATGGAGCAAAAAGTGATTTAACATTTCGTCCCCGAATGACAATGAAAAGCTGTATTTCAAAAAGAAAAGGGGCGCAATATATTGTTCCTATTGGAAGGTATCCCATTAACAAAGGATATTTCCAAGGAATTTTTTGAAACAGATAAACCATCAAATATAAATAAACGTTGAAACCTCCTGGTGGTATAATTGTGAATTAAGAAAAAGCATACAGTACGTCCGAAAAATATTTCATTGCAGAAGCTAAAAAATAATTTTTCAGATATAACTCCAAGGAGCAAAGATTGTGAGTAGAAAGTTGTTATATTTACGCCCCTAGCGAGAAAACTGCGCCTTAGCTGAAGAGGATAATGTCCGCAAAGATTAATTGGAAGATAAAGAAACTAATCCAAATACGAACTGACGCTTCCTAGAGTTAAAAGACTAGCAAGTCAGCCTCGAACAGACTCTTAATTCACTACCAGAAATAGAAAGTGCCCAAGCCAGTTACTGCATGACAGCAAGGGTAGAAAATGTGATAAAAAACTATCCAGGCTTGATTTATTAAAAAATAAAATTAAGATATTTACAGATCTGAAATTTAATCGCCTTTGAAATAGTCCCATTTTGAAACCACGCACTTAGCCCAGTGCTGTTTCCGCTTCTCAAAGTATTTTTGAAGTCATCTTCTGAAATAGCGTACAGCTGCTATGTTACATTCCTTCATATCTTGAAATATTTTCCCTTTCAAGTTGTACTTGGTTTCTGGGAAGATAACAAAAGTTGCAGAGAGTAAGATCTAGCGAATGGGGTGGCTGTAAATTTGTGCAGTGCGGTGCTTAACAAGAAATTGCTGCACAAGTTGCAATGGATGAGCAGACGCGTTGTCATGGTGAAGTTACCACTGTCATCCAATGCCAGACTTTCGCGACGAACTGATCCCTCAAATGTCGCAAACCTCGATAGTAGTGCTGACTGTATGCCTTGATGAAACGTGTTTATGATGCACAATTCCCTCATGACTGAAAAAAAAAACAAAAAAATTATAAAAACACAATCAGCATCGTCTTGATATTGCTGCGGCTATGTCGTCCTTTTTTGGGTCTGGAAGAGTTTGGGGACTTCAAATTTGAGAATTGGGTCTTAGTTTCGGGGTCATATGCATAAACTCACGATTCATCACAAGTTAAGTTTTCTTCAAATAGAAATCATCGCTCTTTCCACGTTTATAAGTGAGCCACGGAAAAATTTAATCGGCCGCCACCGGGAATTGAACCCAGGGTCTTCCAGTTACGCGCCGGATATGATTTCACTGTACCACAGTGGCCTCGAAATTCTCTAGACTCACATACGACAAACTGCCAAACCAGCTAGCAGGTTTCTTCTTTGGAGTCCCGCACAATGCTGGGGATTCACCAAAGATGAACAGCAGCAACTGAACAAGTAACTGGAAGGCTAATGAATAATAAACGTAGATAATGTACGTAAAAAAGACCGATGACTTCTATTTGATGTTCCTAATCCAAGTGAACTGGCTTCCGATCGTTCGTCCGAAAGGGGTCCGGGTTCGAATCCCGTGAGGCATGGAAGTTGTGTTTGTCTTACGGCACTGGCTGTCTCACTTCCCTGGAAACAGTGATCCCAAATTAGGGACGGGCGACTGCTTGTAGCCCATTGAGTTGCTCACGGTGGTCGTTAAAAACCTCCAATAAAAAAAGAAAACTAGCAGCTGAAACATGGGCCTGTTTTTGCTACGCTGAGACGCGTTTCATACCCATATCGTCCGTAAGAATCGATTGAATTGAACCGAGACTAATATTGAAGTCTTCAGATAACTCACGACTAGTGATTCGGTGATTTTCCCGCACAGCTGTGTTCACAAGTTCGACATTGTTTTCTCTTTCGCTGGTTGCGGCCTCTCAGACCATTCATCCCTCACAACACTTTCACTGCCTTTTTAAAGCGTTCATGCGACTCAGAAACCTATGTACGACTAATACAATTCTTCCCATAGACTTTCTGTAACTTTGAGTATGTGGCTTTGAAAGTTTAGCTAAGTTTTTGACAAAACCTGATGCACATTCGTTGGTCAATTTTTATGCGTAGTAAGTTCGAAGGTCAACCTGCTGAGTTGCGCAATTCCGAACTTCTGCAACCAGTCTTGATACTTTTCGATCACACCTCGTATTTTCAAGTGTAATACATCTCAAAAGCTACTAGAGAATCAACCAACACATGTAATGCCGCAACAGGAAAAGTCAATAGTACCCACGCCACAGAATATAGGACACACACTTCAATCTCTCATCGAGGCGCTATTTAACATTGTGGCAGCAAACAACGGATGGACTCACTGGAAAGACCATATTCAATGATGAGTTCAAGCACGAAAGAATCATGAAAGAAATTCAAGATTACGCCATATAATACAAATTTTGAAGATGGCA
Source organism: Macrothele yani (assembly GCA_039090855.1). Taxonomy (NCBI): domain Eukaryota; kingdom Metazoa; phylum Arthropoda; class Arachnida; order Araneae; family Macrothelidae; genus Macrothele; species Macrothele yani. The sequence goes on from CM077003.1 coordinate 105,758,703, forward strand.
ATCCGGTTTTTGGCGTAAATATGACAAGGATGGTAAGTCAGATAATATCCGAAAACTTGAAAATTTTCATCGTCCTGGAGCGGGACTCGAACCCGCGTCTCCCACATAGCGCCCGGGTATGCTAACCACTACACAACCGAGAACGGCCAAGTTTCAAGTTTCCGATCAATTTGTATATAACCATCACAGGATTTGCTAGTCGAAGCAACCGGCATTCATGTTTAGCGAATCTGGTGGTTAAAAATCCTATCCCTTGATTGCCCGGAGAAGCAGATAAATCCTGAAAGAAATACGGGATTACGCCATATAATACAAATTTTGAAGATGACAATCCGATTTTTGGCGTAAATGTGACAAAGATGGTAAGTCAGATAATATCCGGAAACTTGAAAATTTTCATCGTCCTGGAGCGGGACTCGAACCTGCGTCTCCCAGATAGCGCCCGGGTTTTAACTTTTCTCCGCCGAGATAGAATTTCTCTCATGTAAAAAGCAATGCATATTTACACTTACTGAAACGTGTTTTATTCAGCGATAAGGCAACGTTTCATGCCTGTGGTGTTATCAACAGCCCTAACTGCAGAATTTGGGGGCCTGTAAACCCGCATGTCGTCTGTCAGATTGAACGTGACAGCCCTAAAATTAACATCTGTTGAGGTTTCCTGCACAACCGCATCATCGGCCCATTCCTTTCCGCCAAAAACGCAGTAATGTACAATGTTTATTTAAATATGCTGAGTAAGTTTGTTACCGCCCAATTGGGGATTCTGCAAAGGCTGTCATCTTCCAGCAGGAGGGTGCACCCCCACACTAGGTACTTCGTGTTTGTGAGTTTCTTGATGGAACCTTTCCGGAGCGATGGATTGGACAGGACGATCCAATTCCTTGGGTTCCACGTTCACTGGATCGTACCCCCTAGCTTTTTTTTTTTTGTGTGTGGGGCTATGTGAAGTACATTGTGTAACGCACAAAGGTTTCGGATGTGGATGAGCAGAAGCATAGGATTACAGCTGCCATCATAACAATTCCTGAGGACACACTCGGGATAACATAGCAGGCGGTCGAATACCGTCTCGACATTATTCGTGCATGTGGAGCTCTACTAGCGTCTTAACAAATTTTGGAACGTGCTGTTCGATATGCAATAAGTCGATTTTTGTTCTCTTATTCCATTCAGTTTTATTGAGGGACAAATTTGCAGAGATAATTTTGGAACACCCTGTACATGCCTTTTTGAAATTTTTAGTACCATGAAGCAATAAGTTCCACAGACAGTGGAGAGGAATTGAAGATTTTGTGACGGTTTTCATGATACTACAGAGAGTCATAAGTTTGTCCCCTTTACAGCTAAAAATTTTAATTATGCAAGAAAGCTATACACACACACATCTTATTCTGGAAAGTATAGGTCTCTGTTTTCTATAATCCTTTCCTAACGTTCCACCATAACCATGACCTCACTGCGCTGCTGCTTGGCAGATTTCGAGGGAAGAAACTCTATGATGCCAGATTCAACCACTGAATCGAAGTGCAGTACTTTTACGAAATTGGCCATGGAGCGAAACAAGGAGTATTTCCATGGCGTTGCTCCTCCGTGGGGCAAGCACCGGACTGTATGGAGTACGAAATAGGATCTCTCAGTTCCTGTAGTTATCGGCGGCCACTGTGAAGATATGACGTGGGAGATTATCCATTTTCAGAAACACCCAGTTTCTAATGATAACAGCTGAGTAAAGTTGGCGCATAATATCATGAACCAGCTGTCGCTGTTCGGCACAGAAATTCTCATCCACAGCATGACCATCCAGCACGAGTTCCAAGTACACGGGACTTTCACAATTCCACCAAATCTACAGAATGACTTTCCTCTCGAACCACCTTCTTTGCGCCAATGGCTGAGCTTCCTGGTGTGGCGTCAGCCATTGGTTGCCAGTGATAGGATAACGTAGGAATACTCACATTTCATCACCTGTGACAATACGATGCCAAAATTTATTATCATGTAGATTGGACAGCAATATGCGACAGAGTAGATATATTTCTCCTCCTGTGCGTGCCAACTGATATGGAACAATTCGATGACAAGAAAGATGACACCGAATTTTCGGGTGTAATAAGCACGTCTTTTGAATCCGTTCTGACGCAAATTAAATTTATCAAAGCTATTCAAAGTCAGTGGAACCGGTATGGAAAATAATAGATTTGGCGAAAGAAAGAAGATTTTCAATCGGGTTCTTAATCCCTCAGATATTGCTGTAAACAAAATCGTGAGCTTACGAACTCTTAGAAACAGAGATATTGACAAAAATAAGATGTGACTTTACGTACCCTGGTGGGAAAACCATGCATTATTTTAGAAAGAAAGTATTCCCAAAAGGTTTATCCATATAAGCGGTATCGGTCCACGAAAAAAAAAATTAGTCGAGTTTTCAGGAGCCCAGATTTTGCAACAAATACTTCAGAAGCAGAAATGAACACTTATGACCCCTGGTCGCTAAACCATTCTTTACCAAAAATTAGAAATTATGTTAAAAATATTTTGCATCAGGTCTTGTATGCGATGCAGGAAGAAATAGTCAAATCAGAGCTTTAGGAGTAGAAATAACGCAGAAAACGCAATTTACCTTTGTGCCCCCTAGCGGAAAGTCTATGATATACTTTCTTCCTAAATAATTTATGGGAAAAACATTTCGCATCGGAAACACTATCCAACAAAGAAGGAATTTTTCAAATCGTACTCTTAGAAGTAGAGATATTGACAAAAATAAGATATACATCTACGCCCCCTGGCGTAGAAACCATGCATTTTTTCAAGAAGAAAATTTTCCTAAAAGGTTTGTCGACATGAGTAGTATCGGTCAACAAACGACATTTTTCTCAATCGAGAATTTAAAACCTCATATTTTGCTGCAAATACAACAGAAGCGGAAATTAAGATTTACGCCTCCTGGTGGCCAAACTATTTTTTTTACAAACATTAGAAATTATGTGCAAACAATTTCCCATCAGGAGCTGTATCCGGTGCAGAAAGAATTTTTCAAATCAGAGATTTAGAAGCAGAGATATAGGGGGAAACGCATATTCCCGTTACGTCCCCTAGCGGAAAGGTCTATGAATTACTTGAAAATTTTGAAATTATATGAAAAACATGTCACACGGAAAACACTATCCAACAAAGAAGGAATTTTTCAAATCGGACACCAAGAAGTAGAGGTATTGACAAAAATAAGATGTACATCTACGCCCCATGGCGGAGAAACTGTGGAAAATTTTAAGAAGAAAATATTCCGAAAAGGTTTATCGATGTGAGTGGCATCAGTCCACGAAAAAAAAAATTAATCGATATTTTAGAAGTTACGATTTTATGGCAAATACATCAGAAGCAAAAATTAACACTTACGCCCTCTGGTGTCCAAAGTATTCTTTACCAAAAATTTTAAATTATATGCAAAAGACTTTCCATCAGGAGATGTATCCGCTGAAGAAATATTTTTTCAAATCGGAGTCTTAGAAGAAGAGTTATCGGGGAAAATGTAATTTACTTTTACGCCCCCCCCCAGCGGAAAATCTATGTGTTATTTGAAAAAGTAACTATATCTAAAATATACTTCGGCATAAATGAAATCGAAAGATATAATTTTTTATTTCAATCGGTTGTTTAGAAGCAAATATGTGGAATAAAACGTATTTTTGAATTCGACATCATCTGAATTTACGCCATCTACCGGAGAAAGTGCTTATCGTAAAATAAAACGAAATAAAGGATCATCATTTGCATATTTAAAGCTTTCCAATGCAAAAAGAATTTTTCAAATCGGACTAATATTTGCTGAGATATCGTGGGTACAGGCGGACGGACGGACGGACAAACCGATAACAGAAGCACGATCTTTTTTTACAAAAGACGTGCTAAAAAAGGTAAGTTGGTACAAGTGACGGACGATGGTGGATGGCAAAGACCTCACCTCACCTGCCAATTGTGGTGCACTTGTACCGGGGTTCGCAGTCACAGCTTGGACCAGAGTGTCAATGATTTTGGTCATTGGTCGTCCTGACCTCAGTTTGTCTTCGAAATTGCTGTCCGCAGCATTGAAATGGCGGAATCCTTTTCGGGCAGTGCTGCTGTCCACTTCGTCTCCTGTTCAAGTACACAAATTTCTCGCTGCTGCTTTGCACGTTTAACCCTTTTATTAAGTAATTGCGTAGGGACACCTAACCAGCACGTTTATAGACCTTTATTCTCTGCTCACCAGATAACGTCATGTAGCTTCGTTCCAAATGCACATCATAAGACTCGTATGTTCCACGTCATCGTGGTACTCAGTAGACGCTTGTACTTGTTTCGGACAGAAATAGAAGCCCAACTTTATGTGCAGCTCAAAATGGATTGAACTTTTGTCTCATCCTGGTATATCCACTGATATTACAACAGGACAAATTGAGCTGCAGGGAAAATTTGAATTATATTTGAAATCAAACATACCCTGATATCTCACATGTGTACCACGATGAAAGCTTGCAAATTACAGCATTGACATCCTACCATTCACTTAGTACAATACGTACGAGAATAGCTTCCGAAATACACTGGTGTGCAAAAAATAAAGACGAAGAGGAGAAATTAGCATAACAGCGGAACCGAGCAGTCAGAACGGACCAAAAGACCACTCAGGAGATAAGCTAGGGTCCGTTACGGTAGGGCATGAGCATATATGCAGCATGACGTAAAGAGGGGGGATGTCTGGAAGGGTATAAAGCAAACGGGCGGTGTACGCTCAGCAATTCGGTGAAAGCTATTGCACGGTTTACATCGGTTTGAACGACGTCGATGTGCTGCCACCGTGTGATGTGGCCAACAGGCAATCCAGTAGACGACATCTGGATGACTTTACCCGAGGTCGCGTCATTGGGAAGTTCAAAGAAGGTCGAAGTGTGACTAGTGTGGCCGAGGAGTTCGGGATCGCTCACGGCATCGTTTCACGAGCTTGGAGAGCATTTCAAACGACAGGAACAGCTGTCCGAGAGTTTAGCAGTGGTCGTCCACAAGCAACCACGGCGGCGGACGACCGATATATTGTCCTACAGGTGAGAAGAGACAGACGGCAGACAGCGGGAGAAATCGCAAGGCACATGCAACAGACAACTGGACGTCCGTTATCGCGTTTTACCGTGGCCAGGATGCTGCACAAAGGTGGTCTATTTGCACGACGACCAGTACGGTGTGTGCCATGTAACGCCTGCTCATCGGATACGGCGGTTTCTGTGGTGCCAGGAACACAAGAACTGGACACATCAGCAATGGGGTCGAGTTCTCTTTACGGCTGAGAGCCGATTTTGTCTGACGAGCGATACTGGACGTATACACATCTTGAGAGAGCAGGGAACACGCAATCACACCTCCAACATCATCGAAAGGGACCGGTTTGGAGGTGGCGGAGTTCTCGTTTGGGGCGGTATTATGCTTGGTAGCCGTACTGACGTCCACATTTTCCAAGGAGGTTGTCACTGGTGTCCGCTATTGTACCGAGGTTCTCCTGCCTCACGTGCGTCTGTTTAGAGGTGCTGTGGGTCCTGAGTTCCTTTTCGTGCACGACAACACTACACCTTAGCGTACAGTGGCTGTCGCAGAGCTGTTGGAGAGTGAAGATATTCAACGCATGGATTGGCCCGCAAGGTCCCCGGACATAAATCCAATCGAACACGAGTGGGACCTTCTCGGGAGACGCTTGGCAGCGCGTTACCAGCCGCCAGCAACGATGATTCCGGAGCTGCGATTGGCACTACAAGATGAATGGGCCGCGATGCCTCAACAGCTCCTTGACAACCTCGTCCTCAGCATGGACAGACGTTGTAAATCCTGCAACGCAGTCAGGGGTGATCATATCTCCTACTACAGACTGGATTTTTCTTGGCAGCTGCCTGTCACATGGACGTATCTGTCTTCTGTCCAGTTGTTCTCGAAGCTACCTTTTCAATAAAGTGCCTTTGTATCCTTTGGATTCCTTGTTTGGATTGTTTTGCTCACTTGTCCCATAGTCTTACATCTTGGGGATCATATGGTATAATTTGAGTCGATGTGGAGCACTTCTGCACGACGTTACATTTGAAAAACCGTCTCGTCCTTAATTTTTGCACACCAGTATATTAAAAAGACTGCAGGCATTTGCCTTCTGTAGTTCAGTTTTAGGATTGGAATCTCGTTGAGCACCTGCTGGATGAAACGGAAGAGTATCTTTAGCAGCACAATCCTCCGTACCCTGACAGGCGTAGCTGAGGACAATTTTGTTATGCAAATATTCCAGTACTTCAAGTGATGCACTTCAGAAGCTCGAAACGTGACCCCCAACTACGTCAAAACAGTCGTTCTGGCCAAAGGCGGTACTTTATTTTATACTCTTAAAGTGGTCAAGTGGTGTACATTTGTGTTATATTCGGAATTGAGTGCTACCAGAAACAAATAATAGCTCTAAAACGATAGCAAATAAATCAAGCCCAAAAACGTTTATTCACAATTTCTTTCATTTTAAAGTCTCCTGTAGCTTCGTTAAGAATGTGTCTCACTTGATCAGGACAAATGAAGCGTAAATGTTTAATTCCTTTTGATGATGACTGATAATGATTTAAATATTTATTCTCCATTTTTCCTGAAGTAGAGCTAAACACTCAGAGAAACTGTGGTAGAACTAAAAATAAATTAACATCTATATTAATAAAATTACCGTGTCTGCCTACCTGTCGGTCGCCTACAGAGAAAACTGCTTAACGTATAGCCTTGAAATTTTGTAAGCACATAACGGTTAAGAGAGCGTAAGTGCGCCTCGGAGCCATTTTTAGCACGTCTTTTGTAAAATAAGATCGTGCTTATTTTACCGGTTTGTCCGTCCGTCCGTCCGTCTGTACCCACGATATCTCTGCACCTATTAGTCAGATTTCAATTTTTTTTTTTTTTGCATTGGCAAGCTTTAAATAAGCGAATGATGATCCTTTATTTCAATTTTTTTTTATGATGTGCAATTTTGCCGTTAGAGGGCGTAATACAGATGTCGAATTAAAAAATACGTTTTATTCCACATATTTGATTCTAAAAATCCGATTGAAAAAATCATTTTATCTTTCGATTCGATTTATGTCGAAGAGTATTTTAGATATAGTTACTTTTTCAAATTACCCATAGATTTTCCGCTAGGAGGCGTAAAAGTAAATTACATTTTTCTCGATAACTCTTCTTCTAAAACTCCGATTTGAAAAATATTTTCTCAGCGGTCAGAACTCCTGAGGGAAAAATTGAATATAATTTAAAATTTTTGGTAAAGAATACTTTGACCACCAGGGGCGTAAGTGTTAATTTTTCTTCTGATGAATTTGCCATAAAATCAGAGCTTCTAAAATATCGATTGAAAAAATTATTTCGTGGACTGATGCCACTCACATCGATTAACCTTTTTGCAATATTTTCTTCTTAAAATATTTCACAGTTTCTTCGCCAGGGGGCGTAGTTGTATATCTTATTTTTGTCAATATCTTTACTTCTAGGAGTCCGATTTGAAAAAATTCTTCTTTGTTTGATAGTGTTTCACGTGTGACATGTTCTTCACATAATTTCAAAATTTTCAAGTAATTCATAGACTTTCCGCTAGGGGCGTAAATGAGGTAAATTGCGTTTTCCCCTATATCTCTGCTTCTAAATCTCCCATTTGAAAAATTCTTTCTGTCCCGGATACAGCTCCTGATGAGAAATCGTTTGCACATACTTTCTAGTTTTTGTAAAAAAAAATGGTTTGGCCACCACGGGGCGTACATCTTAATTTCCGCTACTCATGTATTTGCAGCAAAATATGAGCTTCTAAATGGTCTATTTAAAAAACTTGATTTGGTGACCGGTACTACTCATGTCGACAAACCTTTTAGACACATTTTCTTCTTAAAATAATGCATGGGGTCTACGCCAGGGGCGTAGATATATGTAATATTTTTGTCAATATCTGTACTTCTAGGAGTCTGATTTGAAAAATCCCATCTTTGTTGGATACTGTTTCCAGTGTGACATGGTTTTCATATAGTTTCAAACTTTTTAAGTAATTCATAGACTTTCCGCTAGGGGGCGTAAAGATAAATTGCTTTTCCCCTATATCTCTGCTCCTAAATCTTCGATTTGAAACATTCTTTCTGCACCGGATACAATTCCTGATGGAAAATCCTTTGCACGTAATTTCTAATTTTTGTAAAAAATGGTTTGGCCACCAGGTGGCGTAAGTCTTAATTTCCGCTTCTGATGTATTTTCAGCAAAATATAAGCTTCTAAAATCTCGATTTAAAAAAAGTCGTTTGTTGACTGATACTACTCATGTCGACAAACCTTTTAGGAACATCTTCTTTTTGAAATAATGCATGGTTTCGACACCAGTGGGCGTAGATGTATATCTTATTTTTTTCAATATCTCTACTTCTAAGGGTCCGATTTGAGAAATTCCTTCTTTGTTCGATAGTGTTTCCAATGCGAAATGTTTTTCCTATAGGTTTCGAATTTTCAAGTAAATCATAGAATTTCCGCTAGGGAGCACAGAGGTAAATTTCGTTTTTTGCGTTATTTCTGCTTCTAAAACTCGGATTTGAAAAATTCTTCCTGTATCGCACAAAAGACCTGGTGGAAAATAGTTTTCCCATAGTTTCTAATGTTTGGTTTAAAATGTTTTGGCCATCAGGGGGCACAAGGGTTAATTTCTGCTTCTGATGTATTTGCAGCAAAATACGGACTCTTGAAAACTCGACTAAATAATGTTTTTTCTTAGACCAATACCGCTCATATTGAAAAACCTTTTGATAATACATTCTTCCTAAGGTAATCATGGTTCTCTCACCAGGGAACGTAAAGTTACATCTTATTTTTGTCGATATCTCTGCTTCTAAGAGTCCGATTTAAAAAATTATTTCGGTGTTGGAGAGTGTTTCCGATGCGAAATGTTTCTCATATCAATTCATGTCTTTCTTAACGCACAAGTCTGCAACCAGAGGGCGTAAGCTCATGATTCCGTTTACAGCAATATCTGAGGGATTAAAAACCTGATTGAAAAACTTCTTTCGTCCGTCAGATACAATTGTTTTCTATACCAGTTCCATTGACTTTGAATAGCTTTAATTTTATTGTTATGCAATAATGCATTTATTTAAATATCGCTGAACAATATTTGATTACGTTTTGCATATATGTAAATATATTTCATTGCAAACTTGCGTAAAGTATTGGGTTGATGCATAAGTTGATGTCGTTTCATCTCACGAGTGTTTCCCAGGTCAGTGTGACGGTGCAGATGGTCAGTTGTATATCAAAATGTATCCAGTAATATCGTGTACCTAAATAATATTTCATAGTGTGATTATGGCTAATGGATTTTTGGTTTTAAAGTCCGGAAGTGTGGAGTGTCAAGTAAAGAGGAATGAACATTTCAGACATCTGCTCCTCCACGAGTTTAACAAGGGTTTCTCAGCCTCCGAGGCTTCTCGACAAATGTGTGCTGTGTTTGGGGAGGATTCTATTGCTCAGAGGACAGCCCGCAAATTATTGGAGCTGTTCCGAAGTGGCAATTTCGACCTCAACGGCTCTCCACCCTCAAGTCGTTCATCTCACTTTGATGAGGATAGTTTAAACCATCTCATCCACTTGAATCCGCGTCAAACCACACGCGAATTGGCCACTGAGATGGACTGTAATCAGGCCACAGTGGCGCGACACCTGGAACGTATGGGAAAGGTTTAGAAATTGCAGTATTGGGTGTCTGACACTCTCATCGAGGACAACAAGAATCAGCGTGTTGCCATATGTGGTTCCTTGCTCGTTTGCTATCGCGAACGTTCTCAGCAACACAAACCTTTTCTGTCATGTATTGTTACTGGAGATGAAAAGTGGTACCTGTACGTGAATTTCAGGCATCGAAGGGAATAGTTAAGCCCAAGCAAGATGCCTACACCACGTCCAAAACATGACCTTCATTCTGCTAAGATCATGTTATATGTCTGGTTGAATATAGAAAACATTATTCACTGGGAAATGCTACCGAGGAATCGGATCATCAACGCTGCACTGTATTTTGAGCAACTCCGCCGTGTGGAGGGAGAAGTTCAGCAGAAACGGCCACACCGGCGCAACGGTGTCCTTCTCCAACCTGAAACGCACGCCCTCAAAGTGCAAATTTGACCAAAATGGCCACTCAGGACATGAAATGGGAGATCCTTCCACATCCGGCCTATCCCCCGAATGTCGCACCCTTCGGACTATCACCTGCTCCGATCTCTGTCGTATGCATTCTGTGACAGAATATTCAACAATGATGTTGTGCCGCAGTGGTCTAAACGATTCCCTCTGATCATTCGTCCGAAAGGGATCCGGGTTCGAATCCTGGCGAGGCATGAATGCTGTGTTTGTCTTACGGCACTGGCTCTCTTCCTTCCTTGGAACCAGTGACCCTAAATTAGGGACGGGGACTGCTTGTAGCGCATTGAATTGCTTACGGTGGTCGTTAAACCTCCAATAAAAAAAGCAATGATGTTGATCTCCAGAATTTCCTTGATGATTTCTTTGCAGCAAAACCTGCACGTTTTTTCAAGAATGGCATTGCGGGCCTATCCAGACGTTGGGACGACACCATGGTAAACAAGGGGGGATACAAAGTTTCTTGATTCCGTTTCCTTTCTGATGTAATACATTCCTGTAGTGTGGTGAAAAAAACGGCATGAACTTATACATCAACCCAATACGAGAATCTGATGTTACACGAGATAGCAGTCATTACAAATTTGTTTTTCTTATTGGCGTAGCAACTTACATGTGCCAAACTTTCACACATTTACAAGTGGCTTTATCGAGTCAGACTAATACTATGAGTACAAGCCTATACGGGAAAGAACACCAACAGGAGTATAAAAGCGACCCTGTTAATAATTGGTTGCGCCGAAATGTTTTGGGATTCACTCACGAAGTGCTACGTGTATGATTCCCCGGCAGTCGAAGGAGGGTATGTCTACGTTTTAGACAGTGGTACCCCGTTTGTTATCACGCACTATGAGAAAGAAATTCTAAGCTTTTTCAGCGCGAAGATTTTGACTACGTTTCTTCAATCATTGTTTCGAATTTGACACAACGCGCGAGTTTTGCAATTTGAAATTTTGATCTTACTGTTTACTGCGTTATACTTCCGAAGTGTGTCCTTCCTTCGAAGTGCTCCGCCGGTTTATTTAGTTTTTAGACTGCTGTTCCCATTGTGTAAGACACACTAAAGGATATAATGTGTCCCATCAGATGGCTCCCGAAACTATTATAGAACCACCACCGCCTTGAACAGTGAGCCTGCCTGGCACGACGGGATCATGGTTTCATGCCGTCGACGCTACACCCACATCGTCCCGTCGGTTCGGCACAGCTGAAAACGAGATTCATCTGAATACAGGGCGCGGTGCCAATTTGCAGGAAACTAGTTTTGATCTTTTCACCACCAGGCGTGGCGTAATATCCGACGACGAGCAGTCAACAGTGGTAAACGAGTAGGGCGTCGGCAACCGTAGCCCAGGGTATGCATCGTGCGTTATACCGTTCACTCGCTGACGCTGCTTGGGCATGCGACATTTAACATGGATGTGATTTACGCCGCCGTTGACAAGTGGTCGGTCTGTATGAGCATCGGTTGTCTACATCGACTCCGGTCATCAATAGAGTGTGGTCGGCTAACGCTTGCTCTCTGGGACCTGGTACGCCCGTCACGGGTATATCCGCACTTCACCTTTGATACGGCAGCCCTCGGGTACCCTAGGGTCTTTACCACTCAGACGACAGAATGATTAATTTGTCTTTCGCCGAAAATGCGTCCACGATCAAAGTCACTCAGATCACCACGTTTACTCATGTTCGTCGATTGCGATAGAATGTTGGGAAACCCCGCTGTCCTACTATTTATCGCCTACGTTCAGTTTGGGTGTGTTCCACACTGCGTGGGGGATGCACATGTCAACGTCTCCTTATCTCTATTGTTTTGTCTACTGAGTGCATATTTCAATCAAATGTAAATTGAATACATGAAGTGAAAGAAATAAAGAAAATGTGAATTTTCTTGCATCTCATTTTTGAAAGCTTAATGTTGCTATTCCTCCGTCAGCGTATTCTTCCACATCATCTTAAGTTTTTATTTATTTTATCGTGATGAAATGTGGATTTCCCTGCCGTGTAAAATGGAACACGACTGACTATCAAGAAAGGAATCTCAGACGTCATCGGATCTGAGTGGCCACGCTGCAGAATACCATGATTTTATTCTAAGCATTTTAATTATCCCACCGGACCTTGTTTCAGTTCAAACGCCTACAGTTTCTGTTGTTCTCAGTTTTGCCATGAGTATCGACAATAAACAAGTTCAATCGTTAAAAGTCGTTGGACTCAACCTGTAAACTACAAAACAACCTGTGAAATTTATGCTTTCCCCATTCAACCTGTTAAAAACAGTTGATCTTGGTTTCAAATGAAAGAATACCCAACGTCGCTGACCCAGATTATTTTCGAGGATAAGCTTACTTGCGCTTCCAAATTATCTGTATATTACGCCGATTACAACAAGATAGAAAATTGTAAATGTCTATTTAAAATTTCTTATAATATCAGTCAATATAGACTGCTCGTTTTGGTGTAACCCAGTTGTATCGGGACAAGTATAGATTTTGTTCGTTTCCTTAGACCCGATTTTTTTTTACCGAACACATTTCATTTAAATGTTTCCATGCGATATATCCTATTCATAAATTCAAAATAGCCGAAGAAACGCTGGCCCAAAAGGTGATTCGTGTATTTTTTGTTAAACCGGAGAAAGATCGAGTGCCTCTGCTAGTTGTAAATAAATGCGCGTTTGATGTATCCCAACATCAGATTGGTTGTAATTAAAAAATATTTGAGCGCTAACGTACGTTCTGTAAAGGAGTATTCGCAAAAGAGGTATTTTGTTTCTTTTAATTCTTATTACTTATACATTTTGATTTGTGGTTCTAATTTAATAGTCGATAGAAGGCGAGGAGAACGAACGAAAAATCAGTGTATTTTTCTCCGTTTCTCTTTTTTTAAAAACGTATCCTTTGTGCCTCAGTTTACTTTTAGAACGAAGATTGATTTTGAGAAATTTAAGTCTACCTATCTGAAACTTCTTTAAAGTGTAACGTTAAAATTCATGCTTGATCCCGCATGATTTGGAAGTTCTCTGCCATGTGGTTGATGCCTTGGCATAGCTCCAAGTATGAAAGACGTGGATATAGCGCTCCGAATGCAACAAATGCAGTTTGCTTCCTCGCCCACTATCTCTCCCGCTCCCTTTCTCTCTCTCTCCTCTTTGAATACAAACGTAAGAGATGCACTTGGAGGCTCCCAATTGTGCCCGAATGAAACAGATTGCAAGATATTTCCTCCCAGGTTCCATCCTAAGAATAGCTTTCTAGGGAAGCCATCCCAAAGGTTCTTGCAGGCATCGCGAGAGCTGGTGAGGGATCGGACCAAATCCATGGATCACGTGACCCAGCGCAGCCAATGATGAATAGCCGGGCTTCTTGTGCTTGGGATGTGCTGCCATTTCATGCGGAGGATTCGCAAGAGCACCGGTGGTGGGAAAGATCTCTCGTCTGCAGAACCTCCGCCAAATGTAGTGTGCCGTGTAGGCGTGCTAAATATTAAAGCACATCGAATTTGATCGCACTACTTCCTAAATTTCGTCGTCTTCAGTTCGGACTCAGTTGTTACTGAGGTTCTCTACCGAAACAGAGAGACAGGAAATCATCTCGAGTGTGTTTTGAGAAAGGCCAGCGAGTCTTGTAGCACGAACCCCAAAGAAAACAGAGAAGTTCGAGGGGAAGAGAGAAAGAGTAAGAGGCAGCCAGGTTCGGCTGATTGCCGAAAGGAGGGATGATCGGTCTTACGATGGGCCATGGAAGGCTTGCTGCTTCCGGCGGGACTTATGTGATCTTCATCACCGCGACGTTGTTCGCAAGATTTCCGCTCACAGGCTCAAGAATTGATGACATCGAAGTGGATGCTGCAGAGTAAGTCAAATAGATATAGTCAGTCCGGTTTTTATGACCACAATCAAATAAGGATATCCTTTAAATTTACAAAATATTTAAGAGATTTTTTTGCATTCAGGGATTATTTAACTTAGAAAACCTAGATCGTAAACTTTTTTTCATGTTTTTTTTTGTAAAAAACAAACAAAATAAAAAACATGCATGCGTTTCCCTATCTGTAAGTGCATTTAAGGTTTAACAATTTACTGGCATGGAACATAGAATAACTGAAAAATCCTTATTAATAAGAAACCGAATGTAGCTTTTAATGTGAAATAAACCACAAAGAATTCCGACTCGGAAGACGAGTTACTCATGATTGATGGTTGTGGTAGTCAGAAAGACAATCGTTGACATTCCCTACTCTACGAATGCAGAAATACATGCCGTACATTATTTTTGGGTTTTTCATAATAAAAGGTCGACAGCTTCTTCATTTCTTATAACGGAACTCTTTCCATGCAAATACAGTACACACTTCGAACAATGAAATTGCAAAGATACTTTAACTATAAATTTAATATGAATAGTGGTTTTTCTAACTTGGTTTCTACTGTAACAATTGCAAAAGTGTTCCAGCAAGTATTCCAGCAACTGTTCGTCATTTCGCTGTTCTTAAAGCGAAAACACGAGTACATTTTCCCGCTACTTTTCCTGTGTTGTTGCTTTCCGGTTAAGCCCAGTGCCTGCAGCGAAACCAATTCACAGGTGAAGTGTGTATGACCACTGGAAACTATAGTGGGGTTGATTTTTTGGTGCAAGTTCTTTCGAGTATTGCGTTCGACCGGTAGCCATGTGCCCTGTTTCAAGGTTTTTAATTAGAAACTCCAGTGACAGTAGAAATTAGTCTCTACATCCAATAGCGATCGGTGCTATGAAAACATATCCTTTTGATGTCCTTTCTCGTATCATACAGGTGCCCCAAAGTCTGTTTTTCATCGAACAAATGTAACAGATAAAGAAATAAACAAAAATATGCTAAATCTGCCGTGAGGTGAAAAATGTTAAAGGAATAATTTTTGCACGGTAGGAATAAAAATATGAACTAGAGGAAATACTATACATTATTAGTTTCGCGTCTATTCACCAAAATGCTTTCCTCATTCCAATGGCTGTATTACACTGAATTTAGTTCTTTTTTGTATGAATAACATGTTTACAATACAGCTTACAAACACTTCGTATCACAGACGTTCAACAATTGTATGCACTGTGCTTCATTGAACTTCAGTTGATGAATACATAACTGTGCACAAATCTACAAGAAATTTAGCCAAAGATAAGAAATATAAATTCTTTCTCATCTGATTTGCGCAAAATGTTTGTCTTTACTATTTTCATATCTTCATTACATGAAAGCATTGTACACAAAAAGTTGTTATCCGTTTTTGTCTAAAATGCCGATAAACTCTAATATTTTTAAAGAAAATCATACTGTATTGGTGCGTTTTTGTAAGTTTCAAAAAGTAAATATTTTACTTTTTGAAACTTACAAAATGTTTTTCGTCAAAGCAAGGCATATATATCGATTGTTTCTCTAAATGTATAAAAGATATTTAATTTGCGTGGAATGAAAAGTTTTCTAGAGATATTTATGTAAATGATTTTAGGAAGAAATTGTCTGACCCCAAATCTTAAACAGCTTTTAGAAATAGGAAGCTACGAGATTTGGGCCAGAGTGACAGACAGAAAAGTCACACGGAAGGAAAGTAGAAAGGGGTAGGAAGGAAGACGCCCTCATTTGTAACCGGAGCGCTAGTGCACGGAGGTCCGACGGCTTAACGTGCCCATCCAACGCACGGCTGATATTTAGTGGATCGAGCGTTCGTACCTGCCTGGGATCTATTCTGAGACTTTTCCGTCGAATCACGAACGTTGACCACTAGGCCATCCCCGGCCAATGAACCACTTTTGGAAAACAGATACAAATTAATGATCCATGTTTTACAAAAAATTAATGGGAATGGGGCTAAAAATATGTAACGTATGCAAATGTGAAGGAAATTATGCAAATTTCGTCACCAATATTAAACTAAATATATTTTAATTTTGAAATGATCAGAAGCATCTGTCTTTCATATTTAACCCAAGGCATATTAAAGAAAGCTGAAGAGAAATTCAAATTTTAGAAAGCTGTCTATTTTCATTGTCCCGGTGATGCACCCTAAGTAGGCAGCATCAGAAGAAAGATAATCCTTTATGTCTTTAACAAAATCTCATTGTTAAATGCAAAAGATTTTAATTCGGCCATAATGTTTGAGTTTATCGTACAAATACTTGTCATTGCAGTGGTTAATTGCTTCATGGGCAGCACATTTTCCAAAAGAGAACACAGAACATTTCAGAAAAAACTAACATGCCCCAGCGAAGTAGTCAAACGTGCATTAAAAGATAGTCCGTGGCGTTTTAAGTTTTCTTTTCAGTTTCTTTCTCTTGCGAAATCTTTTTAACGCTTGCGCACACCCTTTGTTTTGAACATCATATCGGACCTTCTAAGTTTGAGAGGTGATATAAATATTTGTCATTTTTTGTCTATCAACTAAGTTCTGTCTGTTATCTACAATGTTAAGAATGTGATTCATTCTACGAGGCCACTATTTTTGTTCAAAGAGTCTAAACTACGTTGTTCTTCAGAAAAGTTTAGTTCTAAGTAAACAACTAGCTCATTATTATTAACTTCGTTGGATATTCAGCAAGTGCTGTTTCTTGGTAAATGGATCCCTGTGACCTTTAGATGTTATTTAAGTGTTAGTGTTAAGCATTTAGTGTTTTCAGTGATTGTCTGATAACAAAAGGCTACCAAAGAGGATTTTCAAAATATTTTACAAAGTCCAATTAATGCTATAAAAATATTCCCGAAATTTTAAATGATGTACCAAAAGAGCTCACTCCGTATGCATTTTTACTCTTAAATATTCATTCATACTCTTCTTCGACAGAAAGCCTAAAATTGCAAAAACTCGACGAAAAACGAGAAACCCGCAGCATTGGAATAAATAGCAGACCGAGTATCTAGCGTGCGGTATCTCTTTTTCTTCTACCTTCCTTGTTCTATTTTTTTTATTTTAGCACTTGAATTTAGCAATAGAGGAATAATATTAATTACATTCTAACTAATAAAATTTTCAGAGATTTATATAAGAATTATATATTTTCTATGGTAGCACATTTCAAATGAAATCTGCGTTTATCGATATATTTTCCTGTTAGTTCCGATATACAGAAAATTAAGCTGAGGTGTAACTGCCTTTCTGTCCTTACGTTTTTGTTTAATTTTCACTACGTAACTTTTGAGTGATTGTTTTTTTCATAATAAATGTCATGTCTCAACTTCCATGGGTTATTCTCTTCTGGGCTGTAGCTAACAATAAGTCAAGTAATCATATTTAGTACACAAGTACTATGCAGGCTAAAGTTCGGTGCTGTTTAGAGACTTGCGGCATGATATTTATTAGGGCTCACCCCAGTGTTCATTCCACTCCCTTATGATTTTGCAGCCTTATAGACTGTGAAATCTTATATTTTAATACGAATTGTAGTGGTGGTGTACCTTCACTTCTGGAAGTAAATCCGTAATTTCAAACATCTGTCCCTAAGTCAAGTTTACGGAGTTTCCCGTCAGGGTTCTTTAGAACTCTTGATCATCATAAAGAGAAATAATCCATTTCAGATCATTTTCGAAAGCGGAAAAAAGATTGATCAAAGTAGAGAGGCTTTTTCATGGACAATATGCAATAGACATTATATATATATATATATATATATATATATGCAAATTTCACTGGTCAACAAAAAATACCTAATTTGTCCTACAAGAAAAAGTATGTTATTTTAAGAGTATTTTTATTTGAATTGTAATATGATATTAGTTTTTTTCTATCATTCACGGTCTTTCAGTGACACACGGTTTAAGTTTGAATAAAATATGTATTTACATACTTTTATAAACCATAAAGAAATTACTTAAAACATTTCAGTTGATGAATTCCTGGTTTCACTTATTCAACGTCTCTCTTGAGTGTCCAGGAGTAGTAAGCTAGCATAATGGGATTTCACATGTACTGCTTTTCCACGCTTAAAATGTCTGGATGAAATAGGTCGTCATGGTAGTCGCTGACAGCGCCTTGATTCTCGGGAAAGAAATCCTAGTGGGGAGTCCAGGAAATAAATTTTCAAGGACATATAACAAACCATAGCTTTATAGGAATCCAAGAGTTCACACACTAAGTCACGATAGTTTCTTATTTGAAATTTCCGCAGAAAGTTTATAGCAACGCTTTTGCAATTTGGCGCAGCTTCTCAAAGTTTTCATCCAGCATCAAATCCTTTATTTGAGGGCTTACAAAAATCCCTCCCTTTATTTTGGTATCACTGATTCTGTGAAAATTTTCTTTTAAATATGTGAATCCAGCACTAATTTGGTTCGTTGCCTTAACAAAAGTTTCATTAATTCTTGTTTAATGAGTATATGTGGAGGGAGTAAGTAAACACTTTCAGGGTTGAACAGTGGATGGTTTACAACATTTTCCTTCCCTAGAGTTAGTAACGCACGTTTCGGCCAGTCCTTTATCGTATAATGACTTCTGTGTGTACTATGTATATCCCACTCACATTGGAAACAACCAAAACTTGTACATCCAAGCTGCAAACCAAAGAAAAGAGCAACGACTTTCGACCCGCCACAGATGTATCAAACGTATGTTACAAAACAGGTGTGAGGGGGTCCCAACTCTTCTCTTGGTCACTCACTTTACAACAGAAATAAAGCTCCCAGCGAGCTTATTAATTAATGGGGTAAATGTCAGCTCTGAGCTTTGAATGTCAGTTCACCGCACATGTAACAGAAGGTATCAGGGTAATTTAAACTCTCCCTTGGCATAATGGCATAATTTGAAAAACAGCACTATTGCGGAAATTATTATTCACTTTAAAAAGATAAAACAACACTAGCAATGCTTATACCGTGAAGGTTAGCATACCACTTGCAGAACAATGGCTTCTCAGATATTGCTTACGAGGCGTACGAGCACAAATCATCCCTGGCTGTGGCTAAGTGCATACACTAGTGCCTTAATAATGATTGATTGTTTTTTCGCATACTATATTTGGAATAAAATACAACGAACAAACGTTTAAAAACACGTTTTATGTATATTATTTCTCTTGATGTAATGACTGAAAATTCAATACCAAATACTAAAAAAACCCGCTGTAAAAAAAGAAATTGTTGGTAATAGAATAATTCTGATTAAGTTTTTGAATTCAGTGTCAAAATGTTCGTTAGAAACACAATGAATATTCCATGGAGCAAAAACTGCTTGCCAGTGCTACCTGTTCACCTAATATCTCTGGGCACTTACATCTTTCTCAATGGTACGTAAAGTTCATTTTTTCTAGGAATTTTGAGAGAAACCTGAAGAAAATAAATGTCGTGAAAATCCGTATGCTTCTACTATACACTACAGCATTATGGCCTCCCATACAAATATGTTATTCTATGTTTCAGCATATTTTAATCTAAAAATGAATTCAGTGGAGTTTCAAATAGGTAAAGTCCTTCTAAACCAATAATCCCTCTCTATCTTTTCATACATTCCAGTTGACAATATATTGTATTATGAGGGTCAACGAGGCTAAAGGCTGTCCTTCATTGTCTTGAATATTTTCAGCCAGAGCAACAGTTCGTACAATGTATTATGAGGGACAACGAGGCTAAAGGCTGTCCTTCATTGTCTTGAATATTTTCAGCCAGAGCAACAGTTCGTACAAATAGAAACAGATGCATAATTTTTGAAGCCAGTAAAAATTTTCGCATTAAATTAAATTTGAACTTAGAAACTTATTTGGAGTGCATAAGCAGGGTATGATTCAATCAAACATTTTTTTCCAATTTGCTCCTAAGAAAATCCTTATCTTCTGCATGAAAATGCATGGTAGTGTGCTTAAAATATGCCTTTGAGTTTTAAATGAATGATCCTAATATAATAAACATTTCTGGTTCTCGTGAGAATATTTGTTCAGTACTAATACCAAAGATATTGAGCATTGGTCAAGCTTCTTTTAGTAATTTGCCCCCACTGTGCTTTTCTTCCAGCGAAACTTTCCGTAAGCTTTTACTTCAAATTAATCCAGGGAATAATAAATTAAAGTCTTCAATTAAAGTTTGTATATATATATATATATATATATATATATATATATATTATATTCCTGGAATGGAGACTTTTTCAATCGTTTGCATATTATAATCTTTTAGACAATCTGTAATTATTGAATATTTTTTCCCATCACGTTGCTCAAAAAAGCTGTCACTTAATCATCGTTTGGTATTCAGCGAGTTAGTAACTCAAGAGCACCAAAATATCAGTTGTACATCATTGTACAGGTTAGCATAAAACTTCAGTTTTGTAATTTTTCAAGCTTACGAGGAATCAAAAATTTGTATTAATGTAACTTTTGTCATGTATCTTGAAAGTAAGTGGGTGGTTATACTACCACTTTGTTTGTCTTTCTGTCTGTCAATAACGCTTCGGCCGGTGGAGACGGTTTCTCTTCATCTGCAAATAATATTCGGAAAATTCGTTTAGAACTGCCGAGTTACAATGATGATTACGGAGCCCCTTATTGCATAGTTTTCTTGGAATGTAGCGTAAACAAAGTTTTGTGCTTGCTACCCTGTCTGTTCCGCAAAATGTCGGATCGCAACAATCGTGGTTGTATTAGATAGCTGAAGTATGAGGAACTCTTTTTGTGCGCATTTTTGCATTGAATGATTTAGCTTTTCTGCTATTTCAAATTCTACGGGATCGCATCAGAAATTTTTTTTAAAGTCACTATTTTTAAACCTGTGGAAAGTATAATGCCTATGCTCTTTGATTTTTAAATACAATTTCCCTGCTTAAGGTCGTCACAAAATGTGAAATTATGAAGCCATGTCTGTAATCTAAAACTCATGTCCAAAAATTTCTTTTGTATCCGATTGCTGTAGCTATGTCGTCTATTTTTCAAGTATTTACTTGCTGGTCTGCCACAAAATGTTTTCTTAATGTTTGTATTTGGCTCCATGCCTGCGTTTTGAAAGTAGTATCTTATGTGTGGTGTTTGAATTTGACTTTTACAAAAATGGCCATGATTTTAATTCCACGTCTCGACTTTTCTTATGTTTTTCTTTACCTATAATGAAATTCGATGTTTCATTAGAAAACCAGTAATTTCCACCTCGGTCGTCCAGTGGTCAGAGCAGCAGGCTTCTGGTTAATAATCCAAGTCTCGGCTGTGGTGCGCTTGTCGTATGGCTGTAGTTCTGTTCCTACCGTAGAAACAATAGCTCTAAGTTATGAAAGTCTACTGCTTATAGGGTTAGATCAGTATTTCTCAAATATATCTTAGTTTGCGGACCACAAGTTAAGCATTAGATGCGATGTTAATCACCCAATTGTTCATCCGGATATGCTATTTTGTAACGTATACTCTAGATTCACTTTCCTTTTGATTTTTACTATCTCTGGTTATTTTATTTTACTATGTAAATTATCTTCTTACTGAACGAGATGTTATTTCTCCCGCTGAATGAGATCTGGCAATGAGTGTAAGTCATGACGTGGTGGTAGCCAGTATAAATAGGCGCGTTCAACGGTACCTAAGAGAGCTGTTGTTGTACGGAGAGAGCTGTTGTTGTACGAAGTGAGCTGTTGTTTATGTGTCAGAGAGCTGTTGTTGTATAGAGAGAGCTTTTTGTTGATGTGCGTAGAGAGAGCTTTTTGTTGATGTGCGTAGAGAGAGCTTTTTGTTGATGTGCGTAGAGAGAGCTTTTTGTTGATGTGCGTAGAGAGAGCTGTTGTTGTACGGAGAGAGCTGTTGTTGTACGAAGTGAGCTGTTGTTTATGTGTCAGAGAGCTGTTGTTGTATAGAGAGAGCGGTTGTTTATGTGCGTGAGAGCTTTGTTTCGTGTGTAAAGAGATCTTCGTTTATGTGAGAGCCAGAAGTTTACCAAATAAAAGATTGTCTTAGTAAGTACGTCTTTCTCAGTTCATAGTTTTGTCAGATCTCTGTCTGGCTGTTAGGTTAATTTCATTAGTTGATTATTATTAACAACCAGCATAAGACTTTATTCATCTTAATTACTACTACAACATTACTAGCAGTTAAAAGCTTGTTCATTATTATTACTACACTACTAGCAGGAAAGTTTATTCATGATATAATTAACAAACAACAAGCATTAGAAGAAGCATTATAATTTAGAAGGAAGCTGAATTCATTATAATTTTACGTGTAGTACATCGCTTTAAATATTTGTTTATATTTTTAAAAATTACAAAAAATGTATAAAAATTGCAAAATTGGGATTAAAACAATGTTATGTAACTTGTATACGTAAAATAATGTATGCTAACAGAGTGTAAACTTGCTTTAAAAATTAACTATAATTTTATAAGAATGCTATATGCGTCAAGGTTTTCCGTACATTTTCCAAATTTATAAGAATGCTAATGCGTCAATGTTTTCCGTATACTTTCATACATTTCTTTAATGTTTAAAAACATAAATTATTTTTTAACACTAACAGCATATTTTTAAAGATTTAACGAAGGAAACGCAAATAAAGGCCGAAAAAGCAGTTAATGCTGCCCATGAGGAGTTGGACGAATAATAACATCCACTCCACGATTTGGCAATGCATTGTCCAGTTTTTTCCTTTTTTGATTCGGGATTTAGCGTTTAACGTAAGCAATTCTAAGGTCTATAAGCAGTGTCTCGTTCCTAATCTGGAGTAACTGATTCCAGGGAGGGGAAAGATCCACTGCTATAAGATAAACACCCTTTGCACAACAATACCGTCAGAAAGAAGCCAGAGCTTAGAACACTGTACCACCGGGCCGGCAGGACAAAACGTTGAAAAACAAAATGCTAAACAGAAAATCATTCATGTTGGGTTGAACTAGGTGAGCCTGAACGGATTATGCGAATAACTCCATTACTCTCAAAATTAGATAACACTTGGTGGTTATTTCGGTGAAAGATATTTTCATATAGCGGAAGTAGTTAGTCATCATCATAATGTTTAGCTTTCCGCGTAATTTTTCCTGCAGTGATCCCATTCCGTTGATCACCAACTACAATGCCACGAACGACAGTTTGAGATACAGTGGGTTAGACGGTAATGAGAGTCATTTAACTCCGAAAAAAAATCGAGAGAGTACCCTAGTTCTCTTTGTTGATAATTTATGCTATGCATCTTTTGTGTTGTCTTACGGCACTGGCTCTCTCCCTTCCCTGGAACCAGTGACCCTAAATTAGGGACGGGCGACTGCTTATAGCCCATTGAGTTGCTCACGGTGGTCGTTAAACCTCCAACCAAAAAAAAAAAAAAAAAATCTTTTGCGCCAAGGTCTTTGTGGGTGTGAAATAGAATGAGTGATTTGAGAGCATACATTTATTTACGTACAACACATTGAATTTATTGGTGTTACTCACCACAATACCAAGCCACAGTCCAGTACATACTAAGTGGAATTAGACCATAACAACAAACAATAGGGTTTACTAATTCCTGACATTGAACGGTACTTAGGCAGGTGGATTAATGGATATTTTGTTGTAAAGCCAGTGGCTGCGGCAATAGTAAGTATTTTGACTTTTTAAGCGAACGAAAGAAACAACCCTGGCATCGATTAAATATTTTGTAGCTACGAAAGTCCAACTGCGCATGTTCAAGCAAAATCTGACTTTAAGATAGAAAGAGAAGCTGATTCGCAAGTGTATTAATGAGGGAGATTCTTAACATTTTGTCTAGGATATCTACAGGTTAAACCCCATCGAGTTATACGTCGTTTTAAAGCTCCCATTTGTAAGTAACTCCCTCACCTATAACGAAGTAAATTTCTCCGTCATTTTTATCCGCGCCGGGGTTCAAACCCGAGGCCGCTTATTCCGCAACAAGTTGCTCTACCAATTAAGCTACGCGGACGTTTTATTCTGATTCCTATCTGCCTTTATGTCGTGTGCGTCCTTCTGGCAGGTACGTCACATCTCCTGGTACGTTACACACCCTTGGGGGATTGAAAGAAAGTACAACTGCGTATGCTCAAGCAAAAATCTGACCTTAAGGTTGAAAGAGAAGCTGATTCGCAAGTTTATTAATGAGGGAGATTCGTAACATTTTGTCTAGGATATTTACAGGTTAGACCCCATCGAGTTATACGTCGTTTTATAGCTCTCAATGGTAAGCAACTCCCTCACCCTTGGAAGATCGAGAGGAAGCCAAATGCTACTACGACGCACCATTTTCGTAGCATCAAAAGTGCATTTTTGTAATTACTTTTATCACATTTAACACGAGGTTCTAGTAATGAACGCAGATTGTAATGACATACTGTTATGTTTACGTAAAACTTGATGAAATAATGTCTGCTGATAGTTTAACAAAATATATTGTTGAGTAACAATGAAATTAACTGTTGTAGCGTCACTTCATGAGACACCATTCAAAAACCCGATTTCAACAACGGTTTTGACTACTTCCGTTTCCCATTTCTGTTACATCGAAACATTTTACTTGGAAATTACTTTACTAATATTGGGAAAGATGTTTAGAATAAAAACTTTTGCTCTCCCCGTTCATTGGAAAAGCATAATTCGAAATACTATTAGTATGCTTGATTTTAGACTCTTTTCAAAGGACGTGATCGTTACGTCCTAGAATTCAGTGACATTCTTTTCATTTGATATTCATACTAAATAAAAACTTTCAGCTTGAAGAAGTGTTTTGAAGTCCTGGTATTTTAGACTTTACCAAATGCACATTCACGAAACGAATTTGATATTACGAACTTAAGAAATGTGGTTTACGTACAAATGTTGTACATCTGTATATACTCTCACGCGAATAGGCCCTTTTGGGGTAATATTCTGCTTTCGTAATGCATTAATGGTTAAACACTTTAGCTAAAATCAAAGCTATGGGATTTGACATAATAGTTTCCTAACTGCCGAGAGAGACGTCTCCTTTTAATAATCTCTAAGATTCATATAAACCGTCATTTAGTGTTCCTCAAAAAAAAAAAAAAGTTTGTTTTTAGCTGACATTTTCCCAATCGAGCTGTCTGGAAACAAAATAAGTTTTAAACTGAAATGGAATACAATATCACATAATGCTGTTAAGAAAATCTTTACAACAGCTGCTTTTCCTTTAGAGGGGGAAATGCTCTTGAAAACTGCGCATTATGAATATACTTTGAACTTACACTGCAACAACAAGAAAGAAGCATCCACCCAAAGTGCAACAACAAGAAAGAAGCATCCGATTGGCCTGAAATTCGCAGCATGCGTCACCCACAAGAGGACATGCAAACGATTAGCAATGCAGGGGCATATGTAAATCATGTGCGCCCGGCACGCCACCGAGAAGCACTGTAAGAAGGGTGCAAAGAAGGCGGGTTGTAAGTAGTGGAAGTGTGTTGTGCTGCCGGACCGGTGCGTGGGAAGCTTCCTGATGCCTCGTAGCAGAATACGGCAGTCATTCCAGCAAGTTTCGGAGTTCGACAGAGGACGAATAGTGGCTTATCGCGACAGCGGTTTATCGTACCGAGACATCGGCGCCCGTGTGGGATGACATCCAGCCAAAGTTAGGCGAGTATGGATTCGGTAGGTGCAGGAGGGAAGGACGGACCGACGTGAGCGATTGCCGCAGCCGCGGTACACCGCCGAACGAGGGGACTGGCATCTTGTGCGGCGGGCATTGAAAGCTCGCACCGCCACATCACGAACGTTCGCTCAGGAATTAGGGTGTGTTGCGCAACAACCTGTGTCAGCACGTACCGTTCGACGTCGTCTGCAGGAGCGGGGACTTGTCGCACGGCGCCCATTGCACCCATTACCATTGAAGTTACACCACCGGCGAGTGCGGCGGCAGTGGGCTGTTTAACGCCGCACCTGGACTACGGAATGGAACGACATTTTCTTCTCCGACGAATCCCGCTTCTGCCTGCAACACCACGATGGTCGGATCCGCGTGTGGCGGCACCGCGGCGAGAGACTGTATGACGCCTGCATTATACACCGCCATACCAGTCCGTCGCCTGGCATTATGGTTTGGGGCGCAATTGGATATGCCACCCGCTCCCCTATGGTACGCATCGCCGGTACACTCAACAGCCACCACTACATCTCCGACGTTTTGGAGCATGTAGTTCTCCCTTACCTACAGGACCTGCCAGCGGCTACGTTTCAACAGGACAATGCGCGCCCGCACGCGACACGCATCGTGCAACAATTCTTCACGGCCCATCAGGTGTCACTGCTGCCGTGGCCCTCCTGTTCTCCCGATATGTAGCCCATCGAACACGTCTGGTTGGTGATCGGCAATCGAGTGGCCCGGCAAGCACCACCCGCGGCTACGCCTGATGAACTGTAGCAGCGTGTGGAAGCAGCGTGGACCGACATACCCGAAGCCCACATCCAAAGCCTCTTTCGTTCGATGCCGCATCGTGTAGCAGCCGTTATTGCCAGCCATGGGGGCCACACGAATTATAGGTGTCTGCGTGTTTCGCAAGTAGCACGGCCCTGTAAGCTCAATCGTTTCATCTTTGTATCTGTTGTTATGTGTCCAGTAAATCTGGCTTTGCTCTCTCGGGTCTTTCTTGGTGTTGCGTTTTGGGTGACCAGCAGTGTAATATTAATATAATTTATGCATATGCGAGTTGCGGAATTACGAAATAATCTGTGAAACGAGATATTAGCAAAATATAACAGTACACTGCTTCACATGCTTAAGCAATTCTTAGCACATTTTTAGCTGGAGTATTTTGTTTGGTGAAAGATTTTCAAATCGTTTTCCACCTCTATCTATGAGTAATGATGAGAATGCCATTTCTCACCTGACTATTTCTGTTGGATTTTACAGATTTGTGCCACATTAAGGCCGCTGAATATCCAGTTAAGAAATGCATGTATAAGGGTTTTTCAATAAGTAGTTGGACTCTGTGTTTGGAGTGCATTTGCGCTCTCAATTTTGTCAATGGGTGGCGCTTGTGTACAGACGATTTAAAGTCTATGCAACTGCATTTCAGCTTGTTTGTTACGGAAGCCATGTATCGTACTGGACTAATCTATCGCTCTCTCGTTGGAGATAGATACGTCCAAAGTTGCACAACGTGCTGTAATTCAGCAAAATTCCACCAAGCGAAATTCACAGACGAATGAAGGCGGTATATGGGCCTGCTTGTCCTCCACGCAGTACTGTAATGCGGTGGTTCCAGCTCTTTAGTGGTGAACGCACAAGCACTGCAGATCGGCCAAGATCAAGAGTACCCCACGTCATGCTGTTTCAGTGACGACAATTGCACGTATGTTGGATATTGCACGAAAGGCCAACCGAAGAATAACTATCCAAGAACTGGCGAACAGTGCAGGTGTGAGCATCGGAACCGTCAATACGGTCATGCATGCGCGCCCTGAATATCGTAATGTCTGCGCCAAGTGGGTACTGAAACTCAGACTGTAACGATAGCCCCATTCGTTGACTCATCTGTCCAATGAACAGATGAGTCAACGAATGGGACTATCTTTACAACATCTGTTTCACTACCATGAAGAAGGTGAAGATTTCTTGCTACGCAGCCATGAAGAAGGTGAAGATTTCCTGCTACGCAGCCATGAAGAAGGTGAAGATTTCCTGCTACGCAGCCATGAAGAAGGTGAAGATTTCCTGCTACGCAGCCATGAAGAAGGTGAAGATTTCCTGCTACGCAGCCATGAAGAAGGTGAAGATTTCCTGCCACGCAGCCACGAAGAAGGTGAAGATTTCCTGCTACGCAGCCATGAAGAAGGTGAAGATTTCCTGCTACGCAACCATGAAGAAGGTGAAGATTTCCTGCCACGCAGCCATATAGAAGGTGAAGATTTCCTGCTACGCAGCCACGAAGAAAGTGAAGATTTCCTGCTACGCAGCCATGAAGAAGGTGAAGATTTCCTGCCACGCAGCCATGAAGAAGGTGAAGATTTCCTGCCACGCAGCCATGAAGAAGGTGAAGATTTCCTGCCACGCAGCCATATAGAAGGTGAAGATTTCCTGCTACGCAGCCACGAAGAAAGTGAAGATTTCCTGCTACGCAGCCATGAAGAAGGTGAAGATTTCCTGCTACGCAGCCATGAAGAAGGTGAAGATTTCCTGCCACGCAGCCATGAATAAGGTGAAGATTTCCTGCTACGCAACCATGAAGAAGATGAAGATTTCCTGCTACTGGGAACGAAAGTTGGTGTCATTTTGGGCCAGAGTCGAAAGGCCAGAGCATGAAGTGGAAACATGCATCATTGCCACCGTCGAGGGTATCACGGTCCACCATTTCGGCAGGCAAGGTGATTTTAGCCCTGTTCCTTGACCATCAAGGACCATTGCTTCTTGAGTGGCTACCAACAGGATCAACCATCAATGCCGAACGATATAGTCAAATTTTAATAAAGCTTCGACAAACTGTCAAAAACAAGAGACCTGGCAACCGCACTCAGGGTATTGTGCTTCTTCATGATAATTCCCGGCCTCATACGGCCTTAACACGCAAAAGACAGTGCAGCGTTTTTGTTGGGAAGTCTTTGAACATCCGGCTTATAGTCTAGACTTATCGCTCTAGATTTTCACATATTTGGGTCTATGAAAATGTTTCTCAAAGGCAAACGTTTCACTTTGGGTGATCAGGTGCGTGAAACTGTAGATAACTGGTTACAGCATCAGCCGCCTGCCTCCTTTTATGCTTCTAGGAACACAAGGACTTGTTCAACGATGGGACCGCTGTCTAAATCCTGGCGGCGATATTTTTAGGTATGTCATATTTTGACTCTTTGAGGAAGAAAGTCTCACTACCTATTGAACAACCCTCATATTTTCCCATGTCTCCGACAGGATTTAAATCAGTTAGAAAGGATAAAAGAAAATTCAGCCATATAATATCATTTCATTCCAACCGTGACTTAGCGCTGTTTCCATCAACTCATGCAATTATTAGGTATGAATCGGAGGTAGTTATACGTGACTGACAAAACATATTGTTGCATAGAACTGAAGATCAGGGAGTTCAGCATGGTTTATGCCCATGAATTGTGCACCAAACGCGTAGATGTTGATAGTGATTCTTCAGCACTGCGTCATCCTTTGGAATGAAAAGAAATGGGGCAACTTCCCACTATTTATCAGTTCCAACTTTTAAATGTTTCCTCAGGAGGTTATTGAATCCTTAACGATGAAATAAAAATGAACTATCCAGTGTTCAGGTGCCTGAGCTTTGCATGCTTTTATGCGGCAGTGAGCACAATTTAAATGAAGCAATGCCCAATGCCGCTATTAAAAGAAGGTAAGCATTATGAAAGGGAAAATTGTTGCATCAGAGACTCACTGGAAATGTTTTATCATGGATGTTTTCCAGCAGAAGTGATCCCAAAAGAAATGCGTTGAAAGTTCGAGGGGTTTGTTATAGAAAATTGCCATATCACGACCCTCTGAAAACGATATCCAAATTTCGAATTTCAAAAGCATTCATTTTCATTAAATTCATCTCATTTTCTAAAGTGTACACGGGATTCCTCCCAATAATGTTGATGACAAACCAGGGCGGTATTTTGAAAGGAGAGGTGCCTTGATCCCCCGGAAGTTTTTTTTTTTTTTTTTTTTTTTTTTTTTTTTGTTAAAATGATACATTAGGGAAAATGCGTGAAGTAAACAAATATTCAGCAACTTACGTTAGAAAATAGTGCTTTCTATTTTTCATTCATTTTGATTTTGTCCTGATGGATTTAAAAAAAAGAGTTCTATTTTCGGTCTGCCCCCTCCGTAAAAAAATTCTATATACACCCACGTGACAGACAGTCATAGACTTGTACCACGGTTTAAGCCAGCTTACTCCGTGGTATCTACACGATATAATAGCATTTTCCAAGTTAGGATTTGTAGAAGCTCCCCGCTGAACGCGTTTTAGAATGCAAGTTAGTAAAACCATGCAATGCATTGATTATGATACGCTTCCCAACACATTAGGAATCATTACTCTAGTTACAGACAGTATGAGGAAAATGGCTGCGGCATAAATCTCGCTCCTGTGCCCTGACCTTTGGCTCCATTTCGATTATATTAAACAGAAGGGGTTCAGTATACCTCCGGAACAACGTACTAAAGTTTTGTCGCAATCGAAGCATTTTTAGTCAAGTTGTGAGGATAATGGATGTGGAATAAATCTCGCTCCTGTGCCCTGACCTTTGATCCCATTTCGATGATATTCAACTGAATCGTTTCATTATATCGCCAGCGCAACGTGATAAAGGTTTGTCGCAATCGAAGCATTTGTACGTAAGTTATGGCGCACAAGGGCGATGGAATGGATCCCGCTCCTATGCCCTGACCTTTGACCCCATTTCGCTCATTTTAATAAGGTTCGTTCCCAGGCTGTCCATACTAAAATTGCATCGAAATCGAACCATTTTCACGCGAGTTGTCGAGCTGACGGACGGACAGACGGACAAAGCTGGAGCATATACGCTTCTTCAACCTACGGTTGGAAAGCGTAAAAAAGGAAGTTCCGAGAATTTCCTGAGGTGTGGTTTACAGGGCACGGGAAAAATTCTTATTAGTAAGAAACAATGGTAATAAATGAAGGGAAAAAAATGAGGAAAAGTGAAGACGATGTGAATAGCTTTTACTGGTACTAAGTCAAAAACGTATACTACATAAAAACGTATACAAAAACGTGACGGAACACTGGGGGACCGGCATGTTTCGTACAAACTTAAGTGAAAATCGCCCATAGATCTAATTAGAACAATTTCTTAGAAAGGACAGTGAACTTTTACTTTGCAGGTTTCAGCTATAGTCACTCCTGATTAATGATACAAATGCCATATAAACTTCGTCGATTGATAATAATCTTACTGATAATCAAGAAACGTGAGCAAAGAACCTACCGATCGAAATAGTGAATGATATTAGAGGGCGCTCTTTCAAAGCAATGCCTATTACTCCATATTTTGTACTCTTATAAATTATTTGCTGTACATGAGATTAGCAGAAACGTGCCAAGGAGGAATCTATAAAAGCTTTGTTTTAATTAAAATCATAGATCATTTTTTCTATGGAAATAAATCGATAGTTCCTTCTTAGTATTACAGACACTGGCTCTGCTTAGAGTAGTCATTAGAAGAAGTTCAACACTTTTTCATCACTTTTTTATAACATTTTAGAATTGCTGAAAGCGGTCAGTCGCTTTTTATTTAATTTTTACACATCTTCAGATGTTTGACGTTTTTCTTTTTTTAAACTTGACTGAATAAAAGATAATTCACAAGGATTCATTTTATTAGATTCTTTTTAAGAAGTTATTATCGGTTTCAGCTCATTCAGACAAGTCAGAACTGAGCAAAGAACTTGCCTCTTCTCCTACCTTAATGATCTTTGCATTGGTCTGACAAATTCATGCACCATTTCCAAAACTTCAAATAAAACCGTCTCGAAGAAATCATTAGGAATTTCAGATTCCTCGAATGTCTCAGGATTAGATCTTGTTATTTAGCAAAGAGTTACTCACTTGACAATAGATTCATTCACGCTATAAATCATCAAAAATCATGGGTAAAAATCCCTTTGATGTCTGATATCATGGGCCATCAGATTTCATTCGTCTTTCATTGGTTTACTACAAGCGCATTGACACTCATCTGGTAAACCCAGGCATCCCAAGGATGGAGGGTTCAAGTACAAAGCGCGTCCGGGGCAGACTTCAGGGGGAACCATCTACGCATTCGCGTCCCGAAACACGAGGAGTCTACCGAAAACCATTCTTTTTATAAACGTAGATCAGCAATCAGTGAGACTAAGGTTCATGAAAGAATATGAATAATCCGACGAAATAAAAAGCCAATATTACACAAAAACTTACATGTATAATATGCCATGTGTCAAAGGCCAAATTGTAATGGTTAAATGACCGGGTCAGAGCACTTTCAAGATGGCAACGTTTGTGTGGTGCTCATGGTCAACTGTGGTTAGTACCTTTATAATGTAGTCCAAAGAAGGGACTACCACAAACTTCCGCTAAAGTGAGAGCCAACCACGTCTCATCGATAGTAGAGGTGAGCCAAGGCTATACCGTATGGCAAGAACCAACAGAAGGAATACTGCGACTGAACTCGTTGGTTATTTGAATACTGGTGATGGAAGTAATATGTCACAACATACAGTACACCGTACCCTGTAGAAAATGGAGCAACGTAGCAGCAGGCCGATTCGAGCGCCCTACTAACCCCCGTTCACCGTCGAAATCGCCTCTAATGGGCACGTGATCAAAAGTGGATCTTGAATGTTTGGAAAAAGTCTTCTGGTCCAACGAATCTCATTTCGTGTCGTATCATGTGTATGGCAGGGTACACATGGTGTACGTCGTCACCTGGGGATGTGTTGGCATCAAGATGGAGGAAACTATAACGTCTACCACCTACCAAAACACCCTTGGAAACCAAGCACATTCTTTCATGGCAATGGTGTTCCCCTCTAGTACTGCCTTCCTTCACTGGATAATGCGCCATGTCACACTGCCCGAATTGTTCGAAAGTGATTCATTCATGAAACATGAAAAATACTTCCAGGTATTTCCGCGGCCTCCAAATTTCCTAGGCACCAGTCCAATCGAACATATATGGCTTGTGTTTGAACTGAAAATCCAATCATTGACGCCTTAGCTACGTAATATACAAGCATTGAAAGATCAGATGGTAACGTGTTGGTACTGAATACCACAAGACACCTTTAGAAATTTTCTAGCGTCAGTGCCTCGCCGGGTAAGATCTGTTTTAACAGAACGTGGAAGACCAACATCATATTAGACAGGTGATCACAATGATTTGGCTCTTTGGTGTTTGTCTGTACGTGCGTTGCTCGAATCTCCAATAGCTGTTCCTTACAGTCTCGTCCCGTTGGTTTCGAAGATTTCCTCACACCTTCCTGGAATACTAAATGCTTTTGTTCCCTCCTCGTTTCAGATCTAACCCATTACACACCTATTTCTTTGTACTAATCAGGAATGTTATCTTCTACTTTCTTTTAACATATCCATCTACGAGGATGGTAACATCAATTCCCTTCTCTCAACGAGCTCTGAAAGCCCAGTCAATTTTCCGTCTGATCTCCCGACCGCAGAACGAATATTATGGTGCATGTTGTTATCTACAACTTAGTCAACCCTACATTAATCGTTTGCTATAGTCTCTAGACATGATAGCATTCTCCTTAACTGGATGTTAACATTTTGTCATTGAACGCTTTGTCCTACCGTTCCGGTGGCGTAGTGTTCTAAGCGCTGGCACCGGACCGTTCGATTGTGGCGAGGGTGGCGTGTTTTTCCTAACACACTGGATCTTCTCCTACCCCCCTGGATACCAAATTAGGGGTGGGAAACTGCTTACAGCCCTTAGAGTTGCTAACCGTGCTAGTTAAACCCCAAATGAAAAAAGTACCATGTTTGGATTTCTTGTGCATTTGCAGACTTTGTACTCTCTTTTCAGTAGGTGCTCCAGATTTCTATTATTGGAAGCTAAACGATGCACACTTTTGGGCTAAGTAATTTATCTTTTGTGCATATGCATATCATTGTTTTACGCCATTGTTTCTTGTGCTAAACAACTTTATATAAACGTCTTCTTCTAAGAAAAGGAATATGTAAAAAAAATGGCAAGTAAAATGTACATCCGAAGATTTAGGTGTCGCTGTAAGGCCCTGCAGTGTCAATAGATTTCAAACTTACTAGAGGTTGGAAGTGCCGTAATATCTGTCTCTCTCTTTCTATAACGAAGTAAATTTCTCCGTCATTTTTGGTCTACGTCGGGATTCGAACCCGAGTCCGCTGATTCCGGAACAAGTCGCTCTACCAACTGAGCTACGCAGACGTTCATTCTGATTGCTATGTGCCTTTATGTCGTGTGCGTCCTGCTGGCAGGTACGTCACATCTCCCCCCCCGAAAGAGGGCCAAGGCCACGGCCCGCGGGTCAGCGGTGACCATGAATCGTTGCAGGCAGCCATCCGCTGTAGAACGTGCACTTGAAAACTCCCAGCCAATCTGGTGTGTGGAATGCAACGTCACACACATTTATTTTTCGAAGCGCTGGAGAAGGTAATCTTTGATTTTTCCTATCTCGCGGTGTGGAAATAACATCACACCATTGCGAGATTTTGAACGGTCGGGTCATCAGGAAAGTTCGGGCGCCATTATAACGAAGTAAATTTCTCCGTCATTTTTGGTCTACGCCGGGATTCGAACCCGAGTCCGCTGATTCCGGAACAAGTCGCTCTACCAACTGAGCTACGCAGACGTTCATTCTGATTGCTATGTGCCTTTATGTCGTGAGCGTCCTGCTGGCAGGTACGTCACATTTCTTTTCCAGTGAAGCATATTATCCGGAGTTCTTGCCTTATATTTTGTACACACGCAGCAGCTATTAACTAACCATCACTGAGGGAGGTAACCTTCCTGCAGAAGACATCCATCTAAAAACTGATGATATCCCCCTTCAGGATGACGTCAGTTTGACCGCAGTGCATGTTGACTTAGGTATGTGTTTCACTGTTGAAAGAGAGGGTTGTTCGTGCAAGAAGGAACTCAGTAAGCTCTTGAGTTTGAACGCAATTACTGGCTAAAGTTTACTGTTCTTTTCCAGCTGTTGTAATTCACATATCTTCTCTCTTAAATTGATAAGAACCGATTTGAGTGTGTTGTTGTACCTTTTCCAGCTGTTACAATTTTCAGATCCCCGCGATTAAACAGTTAAGCCCCTTTTTGAGTATCCGAATATGAAAATATGTTTACGCCTGCTCAATGTATATGTCTCACCGTTGTGCACTGCAATTTTAGCGTCTTTACTATTCTGTACTTGCCGCTATTATCGCCTTGTGATTCGACATTCTAACATTCTCCTTTCTTCTTCATTTCTTCTCTTTCTTGAATTTTCTGTAGAACAAACATATATTTTTCTATTTCCTCCGCATAGCAGAAATTTCAAAGAACATCCACGAGTCTCGCAAGTGGATATTTTTAAGATCTTTCGTATTCCAACTTCATCGCCACTATCGCCGTAAACTCTTGAGAAAAAATTTCTAACCTCCCAAAACCAGTTAAGTATTTCTACGAAACTTCATTTTACGAGTTATATAAGAAACATTCCGTCTGATGGAAGACATATTACTTAAAACAGGCTATTACTTCGTTTCAAGTTTTCTTGATAAGCCTTTGCTTGCTTTTCCCAATATTAATTTGGACTTTTTGTCATCTCGGAAACGAAGGATTTGCCACAAACATTTTGGGCACTCATCCAAGCTTTCTTTTGGTTTGTTTTTCTGAATTCGAATAAGAGAGAAAGTTCTCCCGTGATTATTTTAATCGCATTAAAACAAACAAAAGCAAAGTTACTCTGTCTTCGCACGTTTTGTAATGTGTGACGCAACTTTTTTCTCCTGTTGTTCTTGTTTTTTTTTTTTTTTTTTTTCGGAAGAGCTTTTTAGTTCAGACTTGCTTTGCTCGCGCTGTAGGATCCCAAGCAATTCGCTCTTATACCAGCTATGCACTCTTTCCTCTATTTTATATATTTTGCTTATATTTCACTCCTGTGCTGTATATTTTATGTTAGATTGATCTAGATATATAAGAGAAATGAAAGATAGCAATATAAAGGAAAAGACGAAAACATGTTTATAACCTGAAATAAAAAGACTACCCAAAATAATAAGAATACGTTAAAATGTAATGTACAAAAGTGAAAATATCAAAATTGAAAAAAACAACATTAAAATTGCTAATAAAAGAAGACAAAATGAAAAAAGTGATGAACTGAATCTAACTAAGGGGTTCATTTACACTGTTCGAATGAAATTTTCGGTAGTAGAGCAAAAGCATTAACGGAAAATCAGCTGGTCAAGAGAAAATTCGGTCACGCAGACTGATACTTATACTTTTCCATTGTCATCTGGTAAAATAAGGCTGAAAACATTTCTTTATATTGAAAGAGAGAAAATCTTCTCTTCGGCTCAAATTCGAAAATATTCTCTTGCCTTGGATAGGAGGAACACATTGTTTCATACTAAAAAGTAAAAAATAACAAAAACATCTCTCCAGAAACTAAAGAAAACCCGAAAAAATTATTGCTTTTGAGAAAGTCTAGAGCTAGTTTTTAAATTCTAAAATATGCCCAACAGAAGGTTTAGGTCCTGACTTTTTTCAGATATAAGATGCAATGAAACGGCGGCTAAAATGTTGTTCAAATAACTCAGTGGTTTCCAAAGTGTGCACCGCGGCGCCCTGGGGAGCCGCAGCTTCCTCAAAGGGGCGCCGAGAAATATTACAAAATGTTCATAATTTTATTTCCATTTTAAATTTTATGTGATAGGACGCGACATCAAGCGGACCTAGTGCAGAGCAGCAACTCACTTAGTAATAACTGTTTGCAGAAGCCTCTACAAATAGTTACTAGATGGCGCTCTACAATAATGTTACAGGCGTGAGCTCCCCCCCCCCCGCACGATTGCCGCCCGACGGGCACACGCGTGTGTTCCGCTCCGCGCGACCGCTACCCGAAGTAACCTGAGCTTTGGCACCAGCCTCCGTGCTTCTGATAAACCTTTCTCCCTCGTTCTTCGAGCGTCTAGAAATGAGACTATCAGTCCAGATATTTCGTCAGATCCTTTAAATATATACATCCGTTTTCATTTGTGGCTCATGTGGCGGTTTGCAGTCTGTTATGTTGATGCTCTGTCTCTGAGTTTTGGCGTTTGTAAGCTTTCGGCGTATCAACTGAATATTGTTGTGATTAAGTGAAGTGTAGTTTTTGAAGTTTTTCTTCTCGTACGTTTTTTTTTAAATGAATCTGTTTTTACTAAACATTAATAAGCGTTCTGAAAGTGAAAATAAAGAGAGCACACCGTCAAGAAGTGGCAAGAGTGCGCAGAAGCGTAAATATCAAAAATATGTTGACAGTTATTTGGACTTTGGCGTTACGTCGACAGAAGTCAATGGTGAAGAGAGGCTGCAGTGTGCACTCTGTATGAAAGTTTTGGCGCCAGATTGCATGCTACCAAGTAAGTTGAAACGCCATTTAGAAGCCAATCATCCCACATGCTTAGTAAATCTCGTTATTGCTGTACGAGAAAGTTACAAGAGATAAATCAACAAAAAGGCAGTTTTTATAAGCAGGCATCAATACCAAGCAATGCTTTGCTAGCTTCTTACAAGGTGGCACATAGAATCGCAGAAGAATTCATTCTACCGGAATCTGTACATATGGTGAATATTATGATCGGTGAGTCTGCTGGGAAGCTGCTTTCAAATGTGCCTTTGTCCAATAACACCATCAGTCGCAGAATACAGCACATAGCGGAGGACCTCAATGATAAATTAATTGAAAAAATTAAAGGTAAGGAATTTGGGTTGCAGCTGGATGTGGCCACTGATAATAATAATGATGCTCACTTGATTTGCTATGTACAGTTTATAGATGGTAATAACATTGTAGAAGACCTTCTCTTCTTTAAAAGTATCACTGGTACTGCTAAGGCTCAAGACTTGTTCGAGATCCTTGATACTTTTATATCCGAAAATAATTTGGAGTGGACTAAGTGCGTTGGTGTCTGTACTGATGGTGCTCGTTCTATGGCCGGCTGTTATGGAGGACGGCAGGTACTTATTAGAAGCAAAGCACCTGATGCACTGTGGACTCATTGCATTATTCACACGGAAGCACTCGCGTTAAAATAACTGAGTCCTACAATGAACCAGGTCTTAGAATATGTAGTGAATGTAGTAAACTTTATAAAATGGCCGTTGAAGGCAAGGATTTTCAAAAAACTGTGTGAGGATATGGGATCCGAGCACACGTCTTTGTTGTAGGCAACTACAGCACTTGCGATGCGATGGCTCTCTCGTGGTAATGTCTTATCTCGCACGTTTCAACTGCGACAGGAATTTTATATTTTTCTTAAAGAGGAAGACCACAAATATACCGAAAATTTTGTGAATGAAGATTTTTTCGGAAAACTAGCATACTTATGTGATATTTTTGAAAAGATGAATGCTCTGAATCTCTCCCTTTCGGGAAGCACCACGCACCTTTTAAAGTTGATTGAGAAAATGTCAGCTTTTATAAAAAAAAACTACAGCTATGGAAAAGAAAAATGAATGAAGACGGAGGTAAAGAATGTTTCCCCTTTTTGCAATAGTTTTTGACTTCTAATGGAGTCGATTTCTCTCGAGGCATGAAATCCATTTTTGAAGAACGCTTATCACAGCTTATCACCTAGTTTGAGAAATATTTTCAAAATGATAATATCGATAAATTTGTATGGATTCAAGATCCATTTCATGCCACTGCCCCATCTGAATTTACCGCTGCAGAAGAAGAGAATGTTATTGAGTTGTCTTGCGACAATACGTTAAAAACAAATTCAGCAGCATGGAGTTACCTGAATTTTGGATATCAGTAAAAGATGGATATCCCCTTCTGAGTGGTAAAGCTCAAAGAATTTTAAATCCATTTGTGACTTCTTAATTGTGCGGAGCTGGATTTTCGGCGGTTGCTGTGATAAAAACTAAGTATCGCGCGAAAATCAATGTGAAGAAAGAAATGAGGGGCTGTGTCCAGTTTGATTCCAACATTTCAGAAAATGTGCGGTGATAAACAGGCTCATCCATCCCACTAATTATAATTAGTTGAGTTTTTTCAATTACATTTTTATGTGATCTTCAATACGTGTTTTATTTACGCTTTCCAACCGTAGGTTGAAGAAGCGTATATGCTCCAGCTTTGTCCGTCTGTCCGTCCGTCCGCACGATACCTCGCGTAAAAATGGTTCGATTTCGATGAAATTTTAGTATGTGGTAGGGGACCAACTGGGGATGAACCTTATTGCAAATGGGCGAAATGGGGTCAACGGTCACGACATACGAGTGGGATTTGTTCCTTTGCCGTTATGCGTCATAACTTGCGTAAAAATGGTTCTATTTCAATGAAATTTCAATAGTAAGGGACCACTTGCGAACGAACCCTATTGAAAATGTGTGATGTGGGTTCAAAGGTCAGGACATAGGAGCGGGATGCATTCCATTGCCCTTATGCGTCATAACTTGCGTAAATATGGTTCGATTTCGATGAACGTTTGTATGTAGTAGGGGTCCACCTGGGGACGAAACCTATTGAAAATGGTGGATATAGGGTCAAAGGTAAAGATATAGGATTGAGATCTATTCCATCGTCCTTATGGGTTATAACTTACGTAACAATGCTTCGATTGAGACAAAACTTTATTATGTTATTTCGGAAGTATACTTTACCGGTTCTATTGAATATCATCAAAATGGATTCAAAGGTGAGGTCATGGGAGCTAGATTTATTGTACAGCTATTATCCTCATAACTTGAGTAAAGGTTTCTGGTATGTTGGAAAGCGTATCATAATCAACGGACAACGGATTGCATGATTTTACTAACTTGTTTATTTTTACCTAAGTGTACTTGTTAGAATTTGACATAGGGCGCCTTGGGAAAACCTGGATTCAGCAAGGGCGCCGAGAATAGGAAAAGTTTGGGAACCACTGAAATAACTGAAATTTATTATGAAGCAGTTTAGACACTATTCATAAGTACCTTTTTTGGGGAATGGGGGAGGGTCGTTTAGCGTCCACAATTAGCAACTCGAAATCAGTAACCCGTACCTAATTTACGGGACAGTCAGTTCCGTAAGACAAACACAACATCCTTGCCTTCCCTGGAGTTGACCCCTAACCCGTCTTGCATGACATTTCAAAATCTGTTAGATCACTGCGATTCCATGGTCGGCGGAAATGTCTTGCACGGAAGACGTGATTACAGAAAGACTGTATATCACGATCTGATATGTCACTGTTCTACAGATGTACTAAGTTACTATAGATGTAATATGTTACTGCTCTAAAGATGTTGCCGTATTGATGTGCTAATAACATTAAAGAGCAATTTTACTTGGAAATTGGCATTTCTCGTCTTTTTTAAAACTATCAGTATGCAGAACTTCAGCTGAAATACAATCAAGGGCAATGAAATTTGCGCCGCCCTGGTGGCGCAGTGGTCAAAGGCGCTGGCCTCTGATCATTCGTCCGTAAGGGGTCCGGGTTCGAATCCCGGTCAGGCATGGATGTTGTGTTTGTCTTACGGCACTGGCTCTCTCCCTTCCCTGGAACCAGTGACCCTAAATTAGGGACGAGCGACTGCTTATAGCCCATTGAGTTGCTCACGGTGGTCGTTAAACCTCCAATCAAAAAAAAAATGAAATTTGCGCACCTAGAGGAAATCATGCTACAACCGCGAAACTTTGCAAATAGCTAGAGTGCGTGCTGGTATGCAAGTCATCCACGTTTCGTGCGATTGCACATGACCTCGCACCTTGGGGTGGCGCTGCAAGCATAAACCGGCAGCCTTAGAAACCGGCGTGTAGTCGATGCCCCATGAAAGCAAAAAACACCAGCCGACGCGAGCAAGAGTACAGAGTGAAAGGAATGCCGGGTAGAAGCCAGAGCCGTTGATTTACGCAACTTACGGACTTTGAGAGAGTCCTGATTAATGGGCTGTAAACCGCAGGGTGGTCGGCGCGCCGTATACCCACCACGTGGATCGTTATGACCATACCTTCCGACTGTGTAGGGAGCAGTGGACACGTGACGGCACTGCCACATGGCGGAGCAGCTCCGGGCGGACCAAGAGGATCACCTGTAGAGAGGATCGACGTATCGTGCCCTAGTTACGAACAGATCCTACGAGGACCCGGTCTGATATACAGGCAGATGTAGCGGCTCCTGTGTGCCCGCGAACTATTTCCCGACGCCTCGCGCAAGTGAATCTTCCATCCCAGCCCCCTTAGCGTGCTGACATTAACACCGGAACATCGCCGGATCCGTGTGCAGTGGTGCCACGCCAGAGAGACGTGGAACGCCACAGACTGGCGACTTCTGGTGTTTAGCGTTGGGGGTCACGTTGGTTTGGAGACAGATGATCATCGTGTCCCGGTGTGGAAGTCCCTGGGTCAACAGCACAATCCTAATCTCGTTATCTAGCGTTACACCTCCCCCACTGCAGGCATTATGGTCTGGGGATTCACAGCGTACGATAACCGATAAGCTCTAGTAGTGGTACGTGGATCATTAACGGGCCAGTGGTATGTGGATGAGATTCTACTTCCCCATGTGCTCTCATTCCTGGCCGGAATTCCAGGTGTGCTATACCAGCAGGATAATGCCTACCCGCACACGGCTCGGGTTTCCCAGGACTGCCAACGTCATGTGCAGACACTTCCATGGCCTGCCCGCTACCCGGACATGTCCCCTATAGAGCATGTGTGAGACGATTTGAAAAGCCAACTACCACCATGCCGCACTATCTGGGATTTGGAGCACACCGTCCAACACGTGTGGGCCAGCAGTCTGCCGCAGGTCAAGATCAGGCGTCTGTTCGCCTTCATGCCAGACCGTATTGCAGCATGTATTGCCGCACGAGGCGGTCCGACGCGATATTGAAGATAACCGGACTGCGTACCACAGATCACTCTGTAATTGTCCAGCAGCTCTGCTTTCGCCATCTATTTCATTACGTAATAATATAGATAAATGTGTATCATTCATCTATATCATTACGTCCATAAAATTTCAGTTCAATCCGACGCTTCCCTCTTGTTGCGCAAATTTCATTGTCCGTGAGTGTATTTTCCCTCTGAATCTATTGCTGTCGCACAGCACGACTTAAATGAAAGCTCCTTAAATAATTGGACTTTCTGTTGAATTCTGAACTAAATGACTAACGTTGTCGTAAAATATTGACATTAAATAGATATTAGACAATATTTAAGATGGCGGAGGTAAAATGTGGCATGTAAAACGTGGCTCTCGAAAAACGCACATAAATAGCAATGCACATTTTCTGTGTCTCCACCAAGTTTTCTGGAGTCCTGTTATTTTGCGCTTTGAAATTTGAAATCAAATTTATAATTAAGGCAAACTTTACCGTAAAAAACTGAGCCATAATATGCACAGTTAGACGAAAACAGTGCTATTTTATGAAAAAAAAAATGTATCATTGTTATTTAGGAGAACACTGAATTTTCTTTTTGAGTGTTCAGGAAAAACCCATTTTCAACAACACTCTGTCCTTATCTTTTCGAAAAAATTCTTGTTACCTTTTTATTAATTTCAATTGTTACTGTTTTCCTCTTTTCATTATTAAACTTTATTTTAATGCCTGTGAATCATTCTTTACCTACATAGTCAGTGTCCGACAATAGTTAACGCGCGTTCATAGAGCTTGTTGAAGCATTAGTGTCATTTTAAATTTATGAAATCATAAATACGGAAAGAGGATTAATTTTTATTAGTTCTTTTAGTTGTCTAAAGGTACTAGGTATGTAAAATATACTGTGCAATAACCACGATGCTCTTTTCTGTGAAAATGTCTGGAAAATCATAGCATTGGCTGATGTAGAAAAAAGAAGACAAATTATATTTAAAATACACTGTATGATCAAATATATCTGATCACACATTTTGATAGTGGATTTACTTATATATGGCCGTACAGCAAGACGCACGCAGTCTGGTAAACGTTACACACAAGCCAAAGCAGCAGAATGGGCCGTACGGCAGAGCTCAGTGCATTTCAATTTAATATAGGATGCCATCTTAGCAACAACGTAGTTGGAAAAACATTTGCGAAGCTACAGGTAGCCCGATCAACTGCAAGTGATGTTATTGTGAAGAAAAAGCCTTAGAGAAACAACAGCGAATCGCGACATGGTTGGTCATGTAAAATCACAGAGTGGGCTGAAGGGGGTGGTGCAAAAAAATCGCCTGTTTTGGGTTTCAACACTCTCCACCGAGTTCCAAAATGCCCCTGGAAACATTGCCAGTACTACAACTGTTCGTCGAGAACTGAAAAGAATGGGCTTTCATGGCCGAGTTGCCGAATCTCAGGGGAACACAATGCCCGACGATGCTGTCCTAACTGTGAAATTTGGTGGAGGAGCCATGCTCTGGGGCCATTTTTGCATGGTTTGGCTGCACCTCCTAAGTTCTACTGCCCAGGAATGTTAATGATGCTGTCTATAATGACATTGTTGACTATTCTGTGCTCCCAAAATTAAGGCAACAAGCCCTTTTCTTTATAATCAGGGCAATGCCTCGGTCCAAAAATGCGAGGTCTATGCAGGAATGGTTTGATAAGATTGGTGTGGAAAGATTTGACTGGCATGCATGCAACCCCATCTAAACCACATGGAGGACCTTTTAGATGAGTCGGGATGCCGACTGCAAGCCAGACGTAACAACCCTACATCGGTGACCGACATGACTAATGCTCTTGTGGCAGAATTGAAGGCAATTCTTGCAGCAGTGTATCAAAATCTGCCTGTGTAAGCCTTCCCAGAAGAGTGGAATCTATGACAGCAGCAATGGGTGGGCCAACTCGTTGTCAGTTTCTTTTCTGTTACAGGGAG
Source organism: Macrothele yani (assembly GCA_039090855.1). Classification (NCBI taxonomy): domain Eukaryota; kingdom Metazoa; phylum Arthropoda; class Arachnida; order Araneae; family Macrothelidae; genus Macrothele; species Macrothele yani. The sequence goes on from CM077003.1 coordinate 105,802,311, forward strand.
TTTATGGACAGCAAGTGTCCTGATACTTTTGATCAGATAGTGTGTGTGTACTGTTTCTTTTCCTTTCTATTTCCTGATTGCTGTTAAAGGAAGACAATGCAATCAATTAACTTAATTTCACGTATACCATTATTCAAATCATATAAAATATCCAGACATTTTTTAGCCTTGATACGTATGATGAAAACTCAACAACATCAAAAAAGAAAAAAAGTACTTTAAAGAGGACAGTGTAATTAAATTACCGATGAATTTAATTTTGCGCATAGTCTCAACCCGCACTATATATTAATTTTGTAAGAGATCAATGCGCATGCATTTAATTTCCAACAAATGATAAACCGCTTGGTTTTCACGAGAAAGATGCGCATGTTTTGTGGGAAGATGGAGGTTTAGAAAATCATACCTCCTTATCAGACGGATCCTTTTGTCCTACAAAATGTCATTTAGAAGGTCAGAACAGTCGAGTTGAAAAGCAAAATAGAATATAAAGGACATTGGGAACTATTTAATGTACAGATCTCTGTTAAAGAGAGACGTAACATAAATTTAATAACAAAAATGCATTTTAATGCTAGTAGAATTTCCAATATAAAGTTTAATGCACACCATTAAAGCAGAAGAAGGCAGAATTATTGTGCTGCAAATACAGTCTACCTTAGCCTTATCTGCCCTACGCTTTTTTACCGCCAGCTTAACACTTTTATTTATTCTGAAACATTTTGAACATTATTTCTCCAACGTCTACGTGGACTTCATATCATAACAATTTAAATGTTGTCTCTCATCGCTCATACGCCCCTAGTGACAAACAATCTGCATCTGAATGATTTGATTCACTACCGGATAATGGGTATCTATACATATATTCAATTTTATTCTTATATCTTAGTCTCCTGTCTCTTGTTTTGCTGTAAAACTGGTGTTTGGGAACACACTTGTCACGATCCTGTTAGACTATCTCATCATGAGTTCCTGTTCTAAAAGGTAAATTTTCTTTAAGAAAATATTCGAAAATGGATTTAAAATTGAGTTTAAAATGTATTAGGAAAATCAATACTGATCTCACAGAATCCAATTCATCAGTATTCCTAATCTGACAAAACGTTGTATATTTGTCGTGTATTTATTTATGTATTAGTGTGATGAGGTATGCCATAAAATATCTTCCTTTTACATTTGTGTAAAGAAAACTAATCAATCTCTCACTAGCAGTTCGATAATAACTTTATTCGATACAGAATGCATAGCGCTTTTCATCAATAAGCCCATAATTTCTAATTTTTGTAGGAGTTACTCATGCTGGAAGTTTTTTTGTTTCTGTTTTTTCTTTTTAGTTAGGGGCTTAACGACCATCACGAGTAATTTCTAGGGTTATAAGCAGCCACCCGTTCCTAATTTGAAAGCCTCTGGTACCACGCAGAGGGAAGGGTCAACATCATGAGACAAGCGCTCCACCTAATTCGAAAGAATGGTACAAGCGTTCCACCTAACTCGAATGAATGGTACAAGCGCTCCACCTAACTCGAAAGAATGGTACAAGCGCTTCACCTAACTCAAAAGAATGATACAAGCGCTCCACCTAACACGAACGAATGGTACAAGCGCTCCACCTAACTCGAAAGAATGGTACAAGCGCTCCACCTAACTCAGACCTAACTCGAAAGTATGGTCAGAAGTCAGCGCTTCAGACTACTCGGTTACCAGAGGAGGAGAGCATTCACACTTTTAGCACAATTGCACATGACATCATCTTTAGAATCATTAGGATTCTGGATGACGCAGTTCTTGTTTCATTCCTTTGTAATAAATTCTGATAAATCCACTGGAATACTTCACCCATTACCCTAGATGGGATAAAATCACTTTCTTCACACTACGGGTTCGGATTAGAATAAAGGCAATCGAAATGTTAGTAAATTATTAAAAAAACAAATTAATTTACATAGATTAATATGAACATAAAAGAAATATTAAAACGATCTAATACTTCTCTAAGCGCCCGCACTGCTCATACATTCATCGAAGTTTATGAGTGTTTTGTTTATCAGGATGAAGCCCTTCCTGAAGAAACGGAAAAATCTGTAATAACGCATTAAACACTTCACACCTGATATTGTGTGCTGGTGTCGCTAAAGGCATTCAGTGTTAACATCCGCTGTTTTCCCCATAAGATAGATGGCTTCCCGTTCCGGATTTAAATTTGTCGATAAGGTTTCCTCTCAGTTTCATGGTACAAGGAAATGACGTCATAGTCAGTTTTTGTTTCGGAATTTTAAGGATCATAGAAAGTGACAGTTCGTTCCCAGCCAATAACATTATGCTTTGCATTTTCTCGCTTCCATCCTTTTTACATAGATTTGGGCTCTGTTTTGTTGACAATCGTACTGATTAGAATATCAGAATGTGTGCGCAGATATTATATTGCAATATCTAATCTAATCTAATAAATAGCTTCCATTTTGGAGTGATTATATGAAGTGCCGTTCGTACTCTTTATCTCGTTTCATGATCTTCTGAAAGCTCTCTACTCAAGAAGTTCTTCTCAGGAGAAAAAAGCTATTTTGCCTCATCCGTGGCATTGTCCATTCTATAGTGATTTTAAAGTCTTGATTTTACATATTTGTTTACTTTGTTTCTTTTTAAGAATTTCATGGGGATTTTCTCTGATCTCCTCAGCGAACTATTAACGCTGTTCTTTTCACTGATTCATCTCGACCCACTACGTGAAACTTAAATCGAAAAATGAGTACATTTCAATAGGGAACGGTCGAATACTCGCTTTTGTTACACTGAAGTGCTGTGAAATTCGTAATGGTTACTTTCCTCAGCAAATTACATCGTTGTTATTGTAAAACCTGAGACGAAGTGCTCTGTTCCGCATTCCTGTGCAGCCTCACTGAAAGGAGAGATAAATATACACAAAGGACTTTCATTTAATCCCCTCTGGCTTCTTTGGATTTTTCTTCGTTAGAGACTCGAATAACGTCCGACGCAGTGCACATCAACGCTTTTTGAATGTGACATAGAAATGTTCAGCAACGCTCGATGTCGTGTAGCACTTAGATATCGCTCCCCTATGAGATCGAAAGATATGAATCGCTCGTCTCCAATTTAGAGAGACTTTTTGTAAGAAAGGATTCAACCAGTGCCGTACGACAGACTTAAATGTCTCGTCTAAGGTTCGAGGGTCACCCACTCACCTAACAACTCAGCCACCCGGGTGGCCGTGATGATTTTACCTGCGGAGATGTGCATACAAGCTTTTCATAGTTCAGGACATAGACTCTGACTTCTAGTTTCGTAGTCGGATTTTGTGATTCAGATTTCGTAAAAGGAGAGCATGTTGTTCAACACATTCGGTTTCCCATTTCCGCTGAAGTTATAACAATAAAACAAGAATATTTTAGAACATTCCTTCTATCTGATGGTTCAGTGCTGTTGCTTTATGAGAACAGACCATTCCATTTATTTTTTGAGATTTTCTTAATAATCAATTCGATCGATATGCTAAAGTTCAGCTTATCAACTTTTATTCTGTGTTATCTTTTCGGTATTTTCTTTTGTATTGGCGTTCAGTAATGTTAGCACCATTTGTAATTTTTCGTACGTACTTTGTCTTATGAAAGATTTAAGCAGTTCTAAAATTATTTATCTTTCCTAAGTCGGCAAATCACGTGCTACTCCTGAAATTGTTCTTCAATTTTTGCTGCTACTTTTAATATTTAATATAACTTTTTGATTTAGGAGCATTGTATTAAAAACTACTCATTGTTAGAAATCTAGTTTCTTACTTTACATTAAGTGCTGTACGCCCCAATAAGATTCGATTGTACAACACAAAACTTTTACTCGGAGGTGACAGAAAGTTTACTTAATAATCCATAGCGAAAATGGAAATACGAGTTATTTACATATATCAAATATAAAAGTCACTTTATGCATCAATATTCAATTAGACCATGCCGTACCGGATATGTTGTAAATAAATCAAATTATATGTAATGTTTTCTGTGTAGTTACTTGAATTTTTGCATACCACCCTAGTACTAAATCATTTCTGTATTATTACCTATTTATTTTCCTAAAGTTTCAGCACTTAGCTCAGTTACTGCATTAAGGACTTTTTATACAAACTAACAAAATAAGTAGAAATACTTTAATCATTATGACGCGTATTTTTTTTACAATGTCTAATAGGAAATACCAACTATGAGTCCAGTAACTTCTGTTAGAGTACTTTTATAAGAAAACTAGATTTCTTATGAATGAAATCCTGTGATTTTCCGACACGTGTTAGAAGAAATTTTTTTATGATAGTTTAATTTGATAAACAATGAGAAAAAACGGATGAAGAGCTAAGGATATGAAAAATAAATTAGTTGTCTCTACCACCAATTTTATGAATTAACTAGAAATTAATTCATCAATTAATAGACCAGAATACTGTTATTTAACACAAAGATACAAGAATTCCGTGCCAATAGGAATGGGCTAGCATTAGGACATTCCATGTAACTTCATCATTAAATGAACACAATTCTGTACTTTAATATTTTTGATTTAGCATGATTGAAAGGTAAATTGCCCACCGTCCCGTAAAAAGCAAGAGCTTTGTAGGCAGTTTGAAACTCGAATCCATGATCAACAAACAAAAACTGTAAAGTTCTTGAACTTAACGGAAAACTCGGTGTATTTTATCACAATTTGATCTGACGGCAAGCTTTCGAAAGCACGGTTTCATTGACTTCTGTTGACACTGGCGGAAAGTGAAAAAAGAACACCAAGAAGGAGACGTCTGATACCAACGAAATTTATACAGCATAATAACGGAATACAGAGGATAAGGTGATCAAAACATCATGGCAAAATACAGCTGTATTTGCTGGTAAACTAAAAAATAACATTTCCATGTAACATGGTTAGTACGAGGTTGAACCGCCATGAACTGCGTCACACTGTGCAATTCTGGCATGACGTCTGTCGTACAGATGTTGGATGTAAGTTTGGGGTATTGAGTTCCAAGCATCCTCAACCTGGACGCGTAAATCGGGGATGGTTGCGGCTGGCCGTGGAAACCGGATAAGTCGGTGTCCCATAAAATCCCACACGTGCTCAATGGGGGACAAATCCGGTGAACGTGCAGGCCATGGAAGTTGTCTCACACCCTGAAGTGCATGTTGCATTGCACGTGCCGTGTGTGGGCGTGCGTTATCTTGCTGGAAAACACCACGATGGACAGACCTTACAAATGGCACAACAACGGGCTGAATGATGTTGTTGATGTAGGAGGTGCTGTTTAACGTATCCGGTACAAACACTAGTTGTGTATGGGAATGATAGCTGATTGCTTCCCACAACAGGAGGCCAGGTGTTGGCCCTATGTGTCGCTGGGGATGCAAGAAGGGTGGAGACGCTCCCCTGTGCGTCTGCGAACACGCATAGGCCATCGGAAGCTCCCAAGCAGAATCTGCTTTCATCGTTGAACACGACAGATCGTCATTGCGTTCTCCAGTGCAGACGTTGGCGACACCACTGCAGCCGTTCCTGAAGGTGGGCTGTAGTCATAGGTACACATGCCAGAGGCACACGTGCACGTAGTCCTGCATCCAGTTGACGGTTGCGGATTCTTCGCACAGTCACCTCAGGTGCAACGGCAGCTCGGATTTGCGTCGCAGTGGATGTTCTGCTTGACAACGCCGCTCTTCCTATGCGTCGATCGGTCCGCTCATCAGTCCGTCTGTAACTCCCGGTTCCACGTCTTCTCGTGTGGGAATGTTCCTCGGCCCATCTACGCCACCATCGTACCACCGCCGATACTTCCCGTCCAATTCGTTGCGCAATACGACGATACGACCACCCGGCCTCGCGGAGTCCGACCAGACGACTTCGCTCAAAGTCCGATAACTGCTGAAATCGTACACGTCTTCCCTATCCAGGCATTGCAGCTTCTTCAGGGTCTTTGCAATTGTCCGTACGCCGACGTCTGATTACATTCACTTCGCCGTACTCCTTAAATACCACCGACGATAATTTGCATATTATGCCGTGCTGTGGAGTACGCGCTCACCGGTTGGTCCCGAAATTAACATCACACCTACGTAAACTCGACCCCATTAACATATGTAAATTTCATGATCGTCCGCCAATTCCTTCTTGGTGTTTTTTTTCACTTTCCGCCAGTGCATTAGAAAAATATTTAGGAGTGCAATGCCACATATATTAACATTTTGAACAAAGTCTTACTATAAAGTTTGCAGGCTTTCTTCTAAATTATCTCCTAACTGTCTGAATATTGTCTCCACACGGATTCTCTTTTGAAGAACGTGGATCACCTTTTGAAGCACATTTATCAGAATCAGCCAAACATTTTCACCTCAAAAAATGGTTGTGACGATCATTTATTTAATAGCATATTACTCGATCGTTATGTTGCAAGTCAAGCTATCAGAACAAGTGCTTTCGACGCAAGAGGGGAGTAAAATAAGTTCTAAGAGAAAAATTGCTGATTTGAAATCAGGCAATGTTGTATTTCTAATTTTCTACTTAGTTTCTGTTAATTATAATTTGCCTGGTATATTCTCGTCCCGTCTTTGGAAAAAAAACATAGTCACTTTCACGTCTCATAAACTATGACTAGATAGCTTTCTGAAGTTCTTCGTCATTACTGAAGCACATACAGTGGTCTCGAAGATTACGATGCAAAAGGTCTAATGTACCTAGGATGTTGAAGAATCTCCATAAACTCTAATCACACTCCCGTGAATATCGGCTTGCGCAGCTATTTATCTCTAAAAAATCAATCATTATTCTCTTCACTTCTCATTTAAACTTTTTTCAGTGCTACCCGCAATTGTAATTGTTTAACTCCATCATGTAATATTTAGTTGCATCTTTTTTGGCGTGGTACTAAAGGATGTTGACAAAGCCCCCCTTTGCCTTTTTTCAACTTATGGAAATACAGAGAGTGAGTCGAAAGTTTTGCAATATTTGCATAACGGCAGGTATTTAAAGTTTCGCAATATCTGCTGAGGAAGGTATGTCACGTGTTGAAACTAGTTCAAATCGCTCACTGCAGTAAGTCGAAAGGAATATAAAGTGCTAGTCGTTTCTGTGAATAGCATTGCATGACGTCGTCCTGTCTGCGGTTGGGACGCCTAAAAGGTGAACAGCCACATCCAGCAAATTAGGGAAATTTTACTTTACGAGTTTGAACTCTGCCCTAAAGCTGCTCAAGCGCCACGAAACATTTGTCATGCGAAAAGTTAAGGTTCCGTGGACCACAACATCGCAACCAGATGGTTCAAGAAATTTCGCTCAGGTGGCAGAAACCTCACCGATCAACGAAGGTCAGGTAGGCCGCAAAACGTGGATTCGGAAGCAGTGCGCCAGGCCGTAGAGGCAAATCTGACAACCAGCACTCGGAGGTTATCAGGCGAGCTGAGCATATGACAGACCACCCTGGGTCGTCACCTTCAGGACCTCGGTGAGGTCTACAGGAGCTGCCGCATTGTCCCTCACGAACTGACGCCAGCTGAAGCAAACCGCCGAGTGGAAGTGTTAACGAATCTCTTAGAAAACCCGCGCGATGTATGCTTCATCAAAAGAACTGTCACGTGCGATGGAAAGTGGGTCTATTTCCGTAATCCTAACACACAACGGCAGTGGTTGAACCCGGCCAGCTTCCTGAACCTGTTGCCAAACGTAGGCGCTTCGAGCACAAGGGGGTGCTCTGCGTCCTGTGGAATTTTGTGGGGATAATCCATTACGAATTTGTTCCACACGGTCGGACCATCGACGTCAACCTCTACTCTGAACAGTTGGAGCGGATGTGTGCCGTTCTGGATGAGAAGTACCCGGCACTGGTTACCAGAAAGCGCGCTCTCATACAGCAGGACAACGTTGGGCATCATACCGCGTGAACTACCCAGGCAGAACTCCAGGTACTTGAGTGCATCAAACTGACGCCACACCCAGTATATAGTCCGGACCTTGCCTAGTCGGATTATTACTTGTTCCCCGTCCGTGGCCCATGTCCTTCGTGGGCGGCACTTCAACAACCAGGAGGAGGTGCAGCTGTGGTGAAGGAGTTCTTCTCCTAGAAGGAAAAGGGATGGTACCGCCGCGGAATCGAAGAACTGGCAGACAGATGGCTATAGACGGTGCAACACGATGGCCTATACTTTCAATCCTAGTCAGCTTTCGACGTAAAGATACATATGATACAAATATTGCAAAACGTTTGACTCACCCTCTGTATATTCTGTAATTATTTTCAAGAAAAGATTTCAAAAATCATTTTTCTTTGCAACGCAGTGACAGATTTTCTGTTACATTTTGCCCTTCTATCAGAAGATAAGCGAGTTCTGGCACGCATTTTCTTCACACGTTTTTTATACTGAAACTCTGAGCCCATCTCTTTTTAACTTATCCCAGAAATTCCATTCACCTTAAATTGATAAATTGAAGAGACATTTTATTCGATTGAGTTTTGACAGTTTATCTAGAGTTTATTGGTAGTTTATCTAAAGCTCGTACTAATTAGATAATTATTTACTCCCTACCCACAAAATGTGACGGAGTTAAACTATTTTTTCGTTTATTAAAATTCATTGCCAGACACACAGACAACTTTGAATGGAGTGTTCTTTTTGTAAATATTGTTATGATGATGTATGACAAGCGGGTGTTGAACACGCCTTACCAACGGTTTGTGTACGCTGCATTTACATTTAGGATCTGTTTTTTTCAGTGGGAAAACAAGAAAGATGACGCCGAATTTTTGGCTGTAATGAGCACGTCTTTTGATTCTTTTCCGAGGCAAATAAAACTTATCAAAATTATTCAAAGTCAATGAAACCGGTTAGATAAAAACAACTGGATTTCTACAATCGATATTCTCATAACAGAAGAAAGTATCGGAGACAGAGATTTTTCAAATCGAACAGTTATAAAGAGAAATATAGAAGGAAACATACTATAACTCTACGTTTTCTAGGAAAAGTTGAAAATAGGCGCAAAATATTTTTTCTGGAAAAAGCTATGCTAAGGAAAAAACTTATGAAATACGTCTCCCCAAAGCAAAGACAGAGAAAAAGGTTTTGACCTTCATGCCCCCTAGCAGAAAAGAAAAGCTGTGGGTTATTTAAACAAATTACTGCTCTCAATCTTTATTTTAGCAGATGACATACAGTAAGAAGGAAAAAGTAATTTGTTCAATAGGGTTTTCAGAAGCGAGGACACAGCTACAAACAGAAGTACACAAACGCCACCTAGCAACAGAACTGATTGTAAACAACAGAATTCCTTAAATAAAAACTTAGTGTTCCACAAAGAAAATGGTACCCAGTGTTAAAAAAAAATTTAAATTGCACGTTCCAAATTAGAGGTATTGAGAAAAACAACTTAAATATTGTGCATTATTTTGGTAAGAAAATACACACAAAGTGTTTTCACAGTTTGTAATATCTGATCAAAAAAGAGTTTTATTTCAATCGGTTTTTAGTCTCACACATATATTGCTGTAAACGGAAGCGCAAACTTACGCCCACTAGTGGCATACTTGTGCGTTAAGAAAATAACTAAATTACATGAGAAACATTTCGCACCGGTAACTATCTCCAAGAAAGAACATTTTTTTCAAATCGGACTCTTAGAAGCAAACATATTGACAAAAATGAGATGTACATATACGCCCCCTGTCGGAAAAGCTATGCTCTGTTTCAGGCAGGAGGTATTCTCAAAAGGTTTTCGGAGGTGAGTAGTATCGGTCCAAGAGATAATTTTTTCAGTTGAATGTTCAGATGCTGAGATTTTGCTGCAAATACATTAGAAGCAGGAAAATACCCCTACGCCCCCTGGTGGCCAAACCTTTTTTACAGAAAGTTAGAAATTATATGCAAGACTTTTCTCATCAGTAAATGTGTCCGATGCAACAAGAATTTTTCAAATCGGACTATTACAAGAAGAGATAACGGGGAAATCGCAATTTCAGTTTACGCACCCAGCGGAAAATCTATTCATTTTATATCCTCTACCCTTACGCCCTCTAGCGGCGAACTTGTGTATGGGAAAAAACCCGAACCCAAGTATCATCATTCTCACATTTCAAGCTTCCCAACGCAAAAAAAGTTTTTCAAATCGGACTAACAGTTTCAGTTTCGGACGAACAGTGTGATAACAAAAGCACGTTCTTTTTTTTTTACAAAATACGTTCTGAAAAGCAGGAAAGCATGTTAAAAAGATTTTCAAACAGTTGCTTTAGGTATAACATACTACATTTTTTTCTTCTGCAAATAATGGCAGCCTACATCATTTATAGCAGTACTGTAGTGTCTAACATTGGAGTAAACGTAATCAATTGTGATACGCAGTCTTTACCGAAGAAAATTCCTGAAGGAGGAGAAATTTATTTATCATGGAAGTGAGAGAATCGTGTAGGAAGATGGTGTACAATTTCTTGTGAGCGTAATAGTGATTTTCTTGACGGAAAATACGCAGAAGTAAAAGAAAATAGTGAAATATCACAAATAACAGAAAAGTTCCAATTTCAAAGTTGCACAGCAGCACGAATTACGTAAAAAATCTGTGTTACAACTTCTAAAATTAGAAAAAATGAGGTAAAAATGTGATATAAAAATTGATGTGTTGCGAGATGTTTGGGGCAAATCGCTGGTCGCGGGTGTTCTACAAAATCGTTAACCCCCAGTAGCACGGAGTGCCTGCACATACAAAGTAGCAATTTGCAAAATATGCAGATTTTAATATTACATGAACATATCAAACCATTAAATCGGTTACGTAAGGTATTATGGACCCAATGGAAATCTGCCATACAGTAATTCAAGCACATTTAGTGTTTTTCATTGTTCATGAAATCAAAGTTGAATTTCGTGCTGCATTTGTAATGCTAGAAAACCTAAGCCGTCTTCAACACGATTGTAAGTTAAAAACTTTAATTTAAACATAGGAGTTAAAAACGCACATAGTTAAAGTACCCAAGCACTTGAAAGACTGCTCCAGTCTCTTCATCAGGTGGAGTGTAAACGTGGTGACAACTGGTGAAATACATGTGGGAGATGGAGTAGGTCGCAACAGACACGCGCAAAAGATCAGGGTCATGAACATCTAGGATTAAGTTGTTTTTAAACAATTAGACTTAGAGTCAGTATTTTGTAATACATTCTGTAATAACAGTTTCCATGGGGTGGGCACAACATAAGGAGATTGTCATTATAGCAGTGTCTCAGATTGGCAATTATGTGTAAACTCTCTGTGAGGAGATTTGCACTTTTTGATTTCGGGGTGCTAAGGATGGCGGCTTCGTCCCATATCGGTTAGCGTGACATCGCTGTGGCAGATGACTTAGTTTTAATATTGTATTTATATTCTTTCAAATGGGTTTTTAAATTGCGATTTATCGAGCCTATATAAACGCAGTCGTCGTGTCTAGGTTCGGTAGCTCTGAGAGGAATAGGGTGAACCCTATGGCGGTCCAACAGTCGAGTTAAGTCTCTGTCATTTTTTACTAAGGACCAAACCCCACGTGGGCTCAGCCCAATTGGCATGGTGGTCAATGAACCTATGAGATAAAATTAATTACAAAAAATCTACCTCTCCTAGAAAAATACTGCATCTTGTTTGAGAGATTTCATATATTTTTTCAAGTTTGTATACAATTGCTACTGAATCCTGATACTTTCTTAAACATTTGAATGCACACCATTTCTTTCAGAGAAGGTTCCTCCTGAAAACATTATTTAGAAACCCTCGTAACCATAAACACGCGGATCCTCCCTAGTTTTCTGCAAATAAATAGGTGCATTTATATTTGTCAATGTCAAAATAAAAAGTACTGCCTCGCATAAAATATTCGAAGTGTAAGGATCCCTATTGCCGTGAATAAGAATACATGCGTGTGTGTGAGCATCTTCTCTGGTATCAGATTCTTTATTGCTGGAATTTATTGCACATCATTACTATGAAGGATGTGCGTGAGATGCTTTCACTCTTTCCCTTATGCATCTGAAACTGCTACTGCGCACATGCAGGACGAGCACATACTGGAGGAATAATTCGGTATCATTTCCTGACTCTAGGAAAATCGAGTGGATGATGATGTACAGCTGCATTGATGTAGGTAGTTGCGGAAACGCAGGGCAGCATCAGAGAGATCTACCATCACGAAATGAAGTGAAACGACCTCAGCAAAGAGCAACATGGATGATAGATGTCCGGGTGTCACCAGCTACACTCGAAGCTTTTGTAACGAGCTTTGTCCTCCGTCGCCAACTCAATTTACTTGGCAACAAATCCATCGATCTGATGATCCCTTCCCACCTCCCTTCTCTCTTCTAGCCGCAAAATGTTTTCCAAGGAAAAGCCGGGTCTCTCTCTCACTTGCCGTTTCCGAGAAAGGAACTCATGGCCCAAAACCAGTTCGAATTTTGGATTGAAATATGTCAGAGAATAAAAGCTGAACTTAATTTATGCGAGTTTCCAAATCCGTGTGAGACAAAAGGAATTTTCTGAGCTAAGAGCTAGTATTTAGAGGACTCTAATTTTGCACTGAAGTTGCAGAAGTTTTCGAAATATTTTTTTTCTGGTTTGATAGCAATGCAAGTAAATAGTAAAATATTTATCGATTCATTTTATAATGTGTACTCCGTTGCTTACTGCTTGGTTTAACTCTGAAATCTTAAGCCGGAATGGAGATTCGTTGAAAAATAACAGGATTAGGGAATTTCTCATTTTAGATTTCAACATGTTTATTGAGAAACTAGAATGGAAGAAAACAGAGGGACCGTATTTACAGTGCCAACAGAAACATAAATGACGACATATGTACAATGGAGATGAAACTTGACAATAAAAACAAAGGAAAAAGTGACAACATGGAAAGTTTGAGCAATGCCGGAAGGAAAACTTTCAGTTATGCTCAATATTTTGCACTACTAACGATAACAAAAAGTATTGAATTAGATTTCTCTCAAAAGCAAACAAACACCGTGAACTTAAATATATTTCTTAAAGAGTTCTTCGTCAGAAGACGAATTACGAAATGGCGAAGAACTCTTTGGAATATTAAGTACGCGACGTTGGTCAATTACACCTTGAACAACGCCAGTGATCGCGCGTAAGAGTTTTTCTCGCACTACCTTCTACCGATATTTTTGCACAGAAGTGATATTTTCCCACATGTGTTCGAAATGCGCTGCTAACAAACCAAAAGTTACAAATCAAATAGGCGAGAAACGCATTGGTATTATAGCGTTCTCTATAAAAGTACAAAACACAAACGCCAGTGGTCGTTTGATGAGAAAGACTCTCACGTGACGCAAACGAGAGTGGTCGCTTGATGAGAAAGACTTTCACGTGACGCAAAAGCCAGTCGTCGCTTGATGAGAAAGGCTCTCATGTGACGCAAACGCCAGCGGTTGCTTGATAAGAGATATGCTCCCACTAAACACACGGGAGAAAAGAGCAGACTGTTTGCAAGTCAAAGACGCTCCAAACTTTATACGATCTGACAGTAGATTGTTGAAAAGATTGTTAAAGTCAGCAAAAGCGAGGGTATTACGCCAGGGTCACTTTCAAATAAATGTCGCTCTTTAAAGGGTGAGAGAAATGCTCATAGCGCGACCGACGACGGGTTACACTCATAATTCTGCTCTATTTGTTTACCTGAAACTAATACACTTATCTTGAAACTAAGAGACACTTATCCTGAGTGTCTCTTAGCTTGAAACTAAGAAACATTTATCTTGAAACTAAGAGACACTTATCTTGAAACTAAGAAACATTTATCTTGAAACTAAGAGACACTTATCTTGAAACTAAGAAACATTTATCTTGAAACTAAGAGACACTTATCTTGAAACTAAGAAACATTTATCTTGAAACTAAGAGACACTTATCTTGAAACTAAGAAACATTTATCTTGAAACTAAGAGACACTTATCCTGAGTGCCTCTTAGCTTGAAACTGAGAAACATTTGTCTTGAAACTAAGAAACACTTATTTTGAAACTAAGAAACATTTATCTTGAAACTAAGAGACACTTATCTTGAAACTAAAAGATACTCAGCTTGAAACTAAGAAATACTTAGCTTGATGATAAGAGACATTTATCTTGAAACTAAGAGACACTGTGACGTGCCTACCCAGCAGGACGCACACGGCATAAAGACAGATAGCAGCGATAACGAACGTCCGCGTAGCTCAGTTGGTAGAGCGACTTATTCAGGAATAAGGGGACCCGGGTTCGAACCCCGGCGTGGAGTTCTCATGTGCACGTTCTACAGAGGATGGCTGCCTACGACGATTCATGGTCACGGCTGACCCGTGGGCCATGCCCCCGGCCCTCTTTCGGGGGGAGGAGATGTGACGCGCCTGCACAGCAGGACGCACACGATATAAAAACTAATAGCAGCGATAACGAACGTCCACGTAGCTCAATTGGTAGAGCGACTTATTCCGGAATGAAGGGATCCGGGTTCGAGCCCCGGCGTGGACAAAAATGACGAAGAAATTTACTTCGTTATAACACTTATCTTGAAACTAAGAGACACTCAGCTTGAAACTAGCAGGTACTCAGCCTGAAACTAACAGATACTTAGTTTAAAACTCAGAGCTACTCAGCTTGAAACTAAGAGACACGCAGCTTGAGACTAAGAGACACCTCCTCGAATCTAAGAGAAACTCTCCTTGAAACTAAGAGGCACTCTCCTTGTATTTAAGAGACACTCTCTTGAAACTAAGATACACTCTCCTTGAAACTAACAGGTCCTCAGCCTGAAACTAACAGATACTCAGTTTGAAACTAAGAGCTACTCAGCTTAAAACTAAGAGGCACACGGCTTAAGACTAAGAGCCACTCTTCTCAAATCTAAGAGACACTCTCCTTGAAACTAGAGACACTCTCCTTGAAACTTAGTTTCAAGGAGAGTGTCTCTTCCTTGAAACTAAGAGACACTTTTCTTGAAACTAAGAGATAATCTCCCGGAAACTGACGTACACTCTCCCTGAAACTGACATACATTCAGCTTGAAACTAAGAGACACTGAGCTTGAAACTGAGAAACACAACATGAAATTAAGTGACACTCAGCTTGAAATGAAGAGATACTCAGCTTGAAAGCTAAGATACACTCAGCTTGAAAACTAAGATACACTCACCTTAAAACTATGAGGCACTGAGCTTTAAACTCTAAGAGACACGCGTACATCGTATCTCGAATTGAAGGAACGGTTTTATCAAGTCTAAATCGGCAAATTTAAATTCAATAAGAGTTCATGATCAACAGTATGAAAGCTTGCATACACACCCTGAAGATCAATTTCGCTTCATGTCTTATCTATCTTGTTAAACATCTGATTTGACATCTTTAAAAATATTTTATATTCATAAATGGAAGATTCGTCCAGATAAATAATTGAATTTAAATTACTGATTCGTCCAGATAAATAATTGAATTTAAATTCACTAAATAAAACATTGAATTTAAATTCACTAAATAAAACATTGAATTTAAATTACTGTGCATATTCTACATTTTCACACAATTCTGCAAAAATCTTCATTTTTAAAACGATGTTTCCACGATTTATCAAATGTTCATTTACTAAGTGTAAGAATAATTGATATGATTACAATTCTACCGAAATTGATTAAATATTGCGTAATTTGCAAACCATTAGCATGAAAAAGCAGAAATCTGTAAGTATTGAAAAACGAAAATAGGCTCAAAAACGCTGTCAATTTTGAGCTTTTTTTAGTGGTTCATCGATTTGTGTTGGCCATTTTGGAGTGAAATGAATTTTTTCCTAGTTGTCGACGAATTACGTGATAAACATAAAATAAAAACACTGGATTAAATTTCATTATGATAGGTATAAAAGGTTAAATATCAAACACTCTTTTCCGTTTTTCCGGAATTAAGGACCACCATGACCAACTCGTAAAGCTATAGGCAGTCGCTTGTTCTAAATTTTTTGCCACTGGCTCCAGGCAGGGGTGAGGGTAAGCACCGTATGATAGGAACACCACCCATGTTTCATCCCGAACTCGGAACTGTCTCGGACTAATGGCCATAGGCTAGCGCCTCAGATCACTGGCCCATTGGGCAGGCAATCTCTATCTGTGATCCAATTTACGTATCTTCCACATATACAAAACATGGAGGTTTAGCATGGGCACCCATATTTGCCGAAGTCACTTGTTGCAGTGTGCAGATACTTAACTTAGGTTATTCTTAACAGAGATGCAGTTTTTTTGCACAGACAAATTCAGTTCAGGTTAGGAAAATGTCGACTAGGAAAGCTATTTTGCTAATTTTCTAAAACAATAGTAGAATAAAATGATGTGCCTGTAATGCATATCATCATCATCATTGTCAACCATTATCAATCCACTGCTGGACGAAGGTCTCCCCAAGTTTCCTCCACAACGGTCTGTCTTGTGCCAGTCTCCTCCATGTCACCCCTGCATACTTTCGAATTTCATCCACCCATCTCCCATGTGGTCTTCTTCTGGGTCTTTTCCTGTCCCTTGGAATCCAATCTAAAATTTCGGCTGTCCATCGATGATCTGTCCTTCTGGCAGTATGTCCAGCCCATTGCCATTTCAGGGATTTAACTCTGATCATGATGTCTTCCACTCTTGTCATTTTTCGGATCCACGAGTTCCTCTTCTTATCTCTCATGGTTACACCAAGCATGCACCTCTCCATGCTGCTTTGAGTTGTCTGCAGCCTTTGTATGTCTCTTTTAGTTAAGGTCCACGTCTCTGCACCATACGTAAGCACTGGAAGGATGCATTGATCAAATACTTTTCTTTTAAGACATAATGGCATATTGCCCTTGAAAATTATGCTGTTTCTTCCAAAAGCTCTCCAGGCAAGTTTTGTACGCCGATTAATTTCTTCATCAATGTGACCCTCACTTGATATCTGCTGTCCAAGATAAACGTACGTGTATGTTATCTATAGCTTTTCTCCATCACTCGATAAATCTTCATTTCTTGTAAAAGCATTGTACATCACTTTTGTCTTCTGAAAGTTCATTTTTAATCCCACTTCTTTACTCTTGTCAGCAAGTTCCTGGATCATACTCTGCAGCTCTGATGGGGTAGTTGCAAAAATGACTACGTCATCAGCAAAACGAAGGTGGGTTAGATAATCTCCATTAATCTTTATCCCCTTGTTTTCCCAGCTCAGCGACTGAAAAACGTAATGCATATATATATAAAGTGTGAATGGAGCAGTAGTCATTAAAATTTGGAGCGTGATGGATAAACAGAAAGATTTATCGAACTTTGAGAAAGGACAGATTGTGGGAGCTGGGATAGCGGGTGCCTTGATTTCCCAAACGGCTGAACTGGTGGATTGTTCGGGAGCATCCGTAGTTAAAGTGTATCACGACTGGAGTGAAAATTGTAAAGCCATGACCCGGAGGCAAAACTACAAAGAACAGAGAATTGAGGTGAGCACATGATCCGATGACTCGTACAGGTCAACAGTTGACTACCCAATACAAGAAAGGTCATCCCGGAAGACTATCTGTCTTGACCATGTCGCACGCTCGCCGTTTAGACTATAACAGCAGATGACCCCGACGACATCCTCTCCTAACCACGGTTCGTCGGCGCAAAAGGTTTGCCTGGAGCAAGGATCACGCAATTTGGACGATAGATGACTGGAAAAAAGTGTGCTCTTCTGACGAGTAACATTTTTACTGCACTCCGTGGATTGTTATGTACGCATTAGGCGCAAACAACATGAGGCACTCGATACATCCTGCATGATAATCCTCAGCGCTGTCCGGTGGAGGCAGTTGTATGGTGTGCGGCAGGTTTACCTGGCAGGAACTTGGATCCCATGGGCATGTGGAACAACATATGACTTGTGCCCACTATTGTGAATTGTTTGCTGACTCTGTACACCCAGAAATGCTTCAATTTTTCACGATTCGCGACGGTGTCTTCCAGGAAGACATTGAGCCGAGCCACAGGTGCGATATGTGCAGGAATGATTTGAGGAACACAGTTTCCGGCATCTTATTGAATCGAATCTACGTCGCATAACTGCCGTACAGAGAGCAAAATGAGAACGTACGAAGTATTGGTCATAAATCGGTGAACATTCAGTGTATATCTGCATATTTGTAATTATTTTTATATATATTTGAATTACGTATTTTAGCGGTGATATGAACTCTTGTTATATCGCCAAAAGTTGACTGCACGTACTTCAGTCACAAAGCAAAAAAACAAAATGTTAGTTCCTTTCTTGAATGTCAAACCAAGTTGATATTTACCCTGGTTATAAGCGCAGAGCTAGCATGCACTTTGTGTTTTTCGACAAGAGGGATTTGTCCGGTGGAAAACCGAGCTCTCGGCTGCAGCGAAACTTAAACTATTATTGGATACGGCGATTATGAAGCTGAGAAAGATAGGAGCAGGATTTCGTTATTGGACTTCAAAGTGATCTGTATATAGAAACAGATTTTGACATTGCTGTTGAGGAATCTGTAAAATTTAAGGCATGAAAAGTCAAGTTAGTTTGAGTTGTAGATATTTATTTATTTCGTTAATGTATCCTGTAAACAGTAACAAAGTATTACTCTGTATTTATCGTTTATAAAAAAAACTGTGATTACAATTTTTTGGATGAGTTATTTTTCCTACTTGAAATTTTGATAATATTTAATGGTGATTACGTTTTACATTAATATCTTTTTCATTAAGGCGCGTTTTTAATGGGTAGCTATAGGCGCTCAAAATATAGTGTATATACGGCTCTGCATATACACTATATTGACAAAAGTCAGCAGACACCTAGAAAAGAAACAGAACATAGCATTTATTGACACACATTAGTACGGTGTCGTTCCACCTTTGGCCTTAATGCATGCACTGAACCTTCGAGACATGCTATCGACAAGGTTTTGGAACACAGCGATAGGTATGCGCTTTCATTCAGTACATAATGCTGCCGCTAACTGTTGTTTAGTAGTAGGTCTTGGTTCAAAACTTTTTATGCGGCGCTCTAATTCATCCCGTAGGTGCTTTATGGGATTAAGATCAGGGCTCTGTGCTGGCCAGTCCACACACGATACGGAATTATCGTCAACACACTCCGTAGCAGTCGTTGCTTTATGACTCGGGGCATTATTATCCTGCTGAAACTAAGTAGATTCGGTTCAATGGTATTGCCACAGAGCTGGTAGGGTATAATTGTCCAGAATATTGAGATAGACGTGTTTATTAACAGGTTTGTCCATGATACCCAATGGGTCGGGACTATACCACGAAAAATACCCCCACACGAATACACTGCCAGCTCCAAACTTGACTGTGGGAACCAGTACATTATGGTAAATAGCGTTCCCTCGGCTGCCGCCATATCCACACACGGCCGTCAGAACTGATAGATCGTGTATTTGGATTCATCAGTCCATATGTCCCGCTTCCATAGATCTGCGGTCTTCGATAAATGTTCTTTACACCATGCTAAACGACGAGTAGCATTCCGAGTGGAGATAAAAGTCTTATGAGCAGCCGCACGACCACGGTAACCCATGGAATGGAATTCTTTGAGAAAGGCACGTGTACATACCGAGTTTACAGCATTTTTACTCACCTGTACACCGAGGTCTTGTGCAGTAGTACTCCGTAGATTAGCTGTAACGACCCTCCTGAAGCTTCGACGTCCCCTATCACTGATTTTGTTTGGTCTGCCGGTACCTATTGCTACTTCAGGCACGCCATGTGTCTTTCACTTATTCAGTACATTCACAACAGTTGACTTGGGTATGTTTAAACGCCTATCGGTTTCTCTTATGGAAAACCCACTATTATAACACTTAACAATTTTTTCTTTCTCAAAGTCAGTTCTCTCCAGCCGCGACATTTTCATTCAACCTCACAGTGCGATATGATCTCGTCAGCTGCAGGCTTGTTTTAATACTGTTTGCAGCTGTACCGCTCATTTTAACAATTCAGCGGATCCGTTCATTTGCTTTTGAAGGGATGTTCGGTGACTTTTGTCAATACAGAGTATAACAGTCCGTTTTAGCGAAGTGAATGTTATTATCTTCATCGAAATACATGACAAAAAGTGTCCTTCATCTTTAGGTAAATCTCTAAACTGTATTCTTATTTTTCATATCCCATGGATATATATATATCATCATCATCATCATTGTCAACCATTATCAATCCACTGCTGGACGAAGGTCTCCCCAAGTTTCCTCCACAACGGTCTGTCTTGTGCCAGTCTCCTCCATGTCACTCCCGCATACTTTCGAATTTCATCCACCCATCTTCCATGTGGTCTTCTTCTGGGTCTTTTCCTGTCCCTTGGAATCCAATCTAAAATTTCGGCTGTCCATCGATGGTCTGTCCTTCTGGCAGTGTGTCCAGCCCATTGCCATTTCAGGGATTTAACTCTGATCATGATGTCTTCCACTCTCGTCATTTTTCGGATCCACGAGTTCCTCTTCTTATCTCTCCTGGTTACACCAAGCATGCACCTCTCCATGCTACTTTGAGTTGTCTGCAGCCTTTGTATGTCTCTTTTAGTTAAGGTCCACGTCTCTGCACCATACGTAAGCACTGGAAGGATGCATTGATCAAATACTTTTCTTTTAAGACATAATGGCATATTGCCCTTGAAAATTATGCTGTTTCTTCCAAAAGCTCTCCAGGCAAGTTTTGTACGCCGATTAATTTCTTCATCAATGTGACCCTCACTTGATATCTGCTGTCCAAGATAAACGTACGTGTCTGTTATCTCCAGCTTTTCTCCATCAATCGATAAATCTTCATTTCTTGTAAAAGCATTGAACATCACTTTTGTCTTCTGAAAGTTCATTTTTAATCCCACTTCTTTACTCTTGTCAGCAAGTTCCTGGATCATACTCTGCAGCTCTGATGGGGTAGTTGCAAAAATGACTACGTCATCAGCAAAACGAAGGTGGGTTAGATAATCTCCATTAATCTTTATCCCCTTGTTTTCCCAGCTCAGCGACTGAAAAACGTAATGCATATATATATATAAAGTGTGAATGGAGCAGTAGTCATTAAAATTTGGAGCGTGATGGATAAACAGAAAGATTTATCGAACTTTGAGAAAGGACAGATTGTGGGAGCTGGGATAGCGGGTGCCTTGATTTCCCAAACGGCTGAACTGGTGGATTGTTCGGGAGCATCCGTAGTTAAAGTGTATCACGACTGGAGTGAAAATTGTAAAACCATGACCCGGAGGCAAAACTACAAAGAACAGAGAATTGAGGTGAGCACATGATCCGATGACTCGTACAGGTCAACAGTTGACTACCCAATACAAGAAAGGTCATCCCGGAAGACTATCTGTCTTGACCATGTCGCACGCTCGCCGTTTAGACTATAACAGCAGATGACCCCGACGACATCCTCTCCTAACCACGGTTCGTCGGCGCAAAAGGTTTGCCTGGAGCAAGGATCACGCAATTTGGACGATAGATGACTGGAAAAAAGTGTGCTCTTCTGACGAGTAACATTTTTACTGCACTCCGTGGATTGTTATGTACGCATTAGGCACAAACAACATGAGGCACTCGATACATCCTGCATGATAATCCTCAGCGCTGTCCGGTGGAGGCAGTTGTATGGTGTGCGGCAGGTTTACCTGGCAGGAACTTGGATCCCATGGGCATGTGGAACAACATATGACTTGTGCCCACTATTGTGAATTGTTTGCTGACTCTGTACACCCAGAAATGCTTCAATTTTTCACGATTCGCGACGGTGTCTTCCGGGAAGACATTGAGCCGAGCCACAGGTGCGATATGTGCAGGAATGATTTGAGGAACACAGTTTCCGGCATCTTATTGAATCGAATCTACGTCGCATAACTGCCGTACAGAGAGCAAAATGAGAACGTACGAAGTATTGGTCATAAATCGGTGAACATTCAGTGTATATCTGCATATTTGTAATTATTTTTATATATATTTGAATTACGTATTTTAGCGGTGATATGAACTCTTGTTATATCGCCAAAAGTTGACTGCACGTACTTCAGTCACAAAGCAAAAAAACAAAATGTTAGTTCCTTTCTTGAATGTCAAACCAAGTTGATATTTACCCTGGTTATAAGCGCAGAGCTAGCATGCACTTTGTGTTTTTCGACAAGAGGGATTTGTCCGGTGGAAAACCGAGCTCTCGGCTGCAGCGAAACTTCAACTATTGGTGGATACGGCGATTATGAAGCTGAGAAAGATAGGAGCAGGATTTCGTTATTGGACTTCAAAGTGATCTGTATATAGAAACAGATTTTGACATTGCTGTTGAGGAATCTGTAAAATTTAAGGCATGAAAAGTCAAGTTAGTTTGAGTTGTAGATATTTATTTATTTCGTTAATGTATCCTGTAAACAGTAACAAAGTATTACTCTGTATTTATCGTTTATAAAAAAAAACTGTGATTGCAATTTTTTGGATGAGTTAATTTTCCTACTTGAAATTTTGATAATATTTAATGGTGATTACGTTTTACATTAATATCTTTTTCATTAAGGCGCGTTTTTAATGGGTAGCTATAGGCGCTCAAAATATAGTGTATATACGGCTCTGCATATACACTATATTGACAAAAGTCAGCAGACACCTAGAAAAGAAACAGAACATAGCATTTATTGACACACATTAGTACGGTGTCGTTCAACCTTTGGCCTTAATGCATGCACTGAACCTTCGAGACATGCTATCGACAAGGTTTTGGAACACAGCGATAGGTGTGCACTTTCATTCAGTACATAATGCTGCCGCTAACTGTTGTTTAGTAGTAGGTCTTGGTTCAAAACTTTTTATGCGGCGCTCTAATTCATCCCGTAGGTGCTTTATGGGATTAAGATCAGGGCTCTGTGCTGGCCAGTCCACACACGATACGGAATTATCGTCAACACACTCCGTAGCAGTCGTTGCTTTATGACTCGGGGCATTATTATCCTGCTGAAACTAAGTAGATTCGGTTCAATGATATTGCCACAGAGCTGGCAGGGCATAATTGTCTAGAACATCGAGATAGACGTGTTTATTAACAGGTTTGTCCATGATAACCAATGGGTCGGGACTATACCACGAAAAATACCCCCACACGAATACACTGCCAGTTCCAAACTTGACTGTGGGAACCAGTACATTATGGTAAATAGCGTTCCCTCGGCTGCCGCCATATCCACACACGGCCGTCAGAACTGATAGATCGTGTATTTGGATTCATCAGTCCATATGTCCCGCTTCCATAGATCTGCGGTCCTCGATAAATGTTCTTTACACCATGCTAAACGACGAGTAGCATTCCGAGTGGAGATAAAAGTCTTATGAGCAGCCGCACGACCACGGTAACCCATGGAATGGAATTCTTTGCGAAATGCACGTGTACATACCGAGTTTACAGCATTTTTACTCACCTGTACACCGAGGTCTTGTGCAGTAGTACTCCGTAGATTAGCTGTAACGACCCTCCTGAAGCTCTGACGTCCCCTATCACTGATTTTGTTTGGTCTGCCGGTACCTTTTGGTACTTCAGGCACGCCATGTGTCTTTCACTTATTCAGTACATTCACAACAGTTGACTTGGGTATGTTTAAACGCCTATCGGTTTCTCTTATGGAAAACCCACTAATATAACGCTTAACAATTTTTTCTTTCTCAAAGTCAGTTCTCTCCAGCCGCGACATTTTCATTCAACCTCACAGTGCGATATGATCTCGTCAGCTGCAGGCTTGTTTTAATACTGTTTGCAGCTGTACCGCTCATTTTAACAATTCAGCGGATCCGTTCATTTGCTTTTGAAGGGATGTTCGGTGACTTTTGTCAATACAGAGTATAACAGTCCGTTTTAGCGAAGTGAATGTTATTATCTTCATCGAAATACATGACAAAAAGTGTCCTTCATCTTTAGGTAAATCTCTAAACTGTATTCTTATTTTTCATATCCCATGGATATATATATATCATCATCATCATCATCATTGTCAACCATTATCAATCCACTGCTGGACGAAGGTCTCCCCAAGTTTCCTCCACAACGGTCTGTCTTGTGCCAGTCTCCTCCATGTCACTCCCGCATACTTTCGAATTTCATCCACCCATCTTCCATGTGGTCTTCTTCTGGGTCTTTTCCTGTCCCTTGGAATCCAATCTAAAATTTCGGCTGTCCATCGATGGTCTGTCCTTCTGGCAGTGTGTCCAGCCCATTGCCATTTCAGGGATTTAACTCTGATCATGATGTCTTCCACTCTTGTCATTTTTCGGATCCACGTGTTCCTCTTCTTATCTCTCCTGGTTACACCAAGCATGCACCTCTCCATGCTTCTTTGAGTTGTCTGCAGCCTTTGTATGTCTCTTTTAGTTAAGGTCCACGTCTCTGCACCATACGTAAGCACTGGAAGGATGCATTGATCAAACACTTTTCTTTTAAGACATAATGGCATATTGCTCTTGAAAATTATGCTGTTTCTTCCAAAAGCTCTCCAGGCAAGTTTTGTACGCCGATTAATTTCTTCACCAATGTGACCCTCACTTGATATCTGCTGTCCAAGATAAACGTACGTGTCTGTTATCTCCAGCTTTTCTCCATCAATCGATAAATCTTCATTTCTTGTAAAAGCATTGTACATCACTTTTGTCTTCTGAAAGTTCATTTTTAATCCCACTTCTTTACTCTTGTCAGCAAGTTCCTGGATCATACTCTGTAGCTCTGATGGGGTAGTTGCAAAAATGACTAGGTCATCAGCAAAACGAAGGTGGGTTAGATAATCTCCATTAATCTTTATCCCTTTGTTTTCCCAGTTCAGTGATTGAAAGACATTTTCCAATGTGGCATTAAAGAGCTTCGGAGATATGGTGTCACCTTGTCTCACTCCCTTTCCAATTTTTACGTGTGTTGTATTTTCAAACAGCCTAATCTTTGCACTTGCATTTTCATAGATGTTATTAATAATATTAATGTATGCATCTTCAATACCGCAGGATTTCAGAGCCATTGCAACTGCTGATGGTTTCACCGAATCAAAGGCTTTTTCATAATCGATAAAAGCCATGCACAATGGAAGCTCATATTCCCTCGCTCTTTCAATTAGTTCTCTCATATATATATATATATATATATATATATATATATATATATATATATATATATATATATTACTGAACAGATGATATCGTTGTTTACATGTAATTTTAATTTTGTACCGCTCCTGACCTTTTTTCACAGCAGCACACTTGCCGACTGTCTTTCTTTGGTCGCCCACACGACATTTCGGTGGAATAAATGTACGCGCACACAAACACACACAGAAGAGCCAACGAGTGGAAAGGCGGGAGCAGCCCGGAGATTGCCGCGAGTAGACCGAAGAGACTCATAAAATCTCTCAGGAGATCCGTCCAACAAGGAAGCGGAAAAAATAAAGAAGCGTAAAGCACACTGATGTAAATAGGATGCAGCGCTTCTGCAGATAGGTTGGGATCTAGATTTTGTTGTTTTTGTCTTAGCATTTACAGAGACAATGCTCTTGAGGAATAAGAACTCAGAGATTCATTGTCCAAGAGGAAAGTGCAATAAGTTTTCCACCTGTCTTATTAAACCACGTAAAGGTTTCATAAGAAAAACAATAGCAAGTAGAAAAGGAGAACATGATTTTAAACAATATAACTGTCAAGGTTGAAAATGACTTGGAAACTATTGTGGTTTGTAATAAAGGTGGCTAAGCAGCAAAAATAAATCATAGTAAATGAATAACAAATGACATTTCGAAATGATTTCTTTATCTTTATCTTAGCAAAAAAAAAAGTAATAGCTGAAACAAAGGGATTCACTTTGTCGAAATGCATTATGAACAAAACCAAAAAAAGAAAAAAAAAATATATATATATGCTGATGCTGTTCTCATAGTTCATGGAAATATGGGAACAATGCATGCTTAATGAAAATCTTCCAAATACGTGGATACAATGTGAATAGACAAAGTCATCGCTCTTTCCACGTTTTAATTTAATTAACAAACAGCAACCGAGAGATCTGGGGTACAACCCTACCGGTGTCCGGATAACAATTTTTCGGTTGCTATGTGTTAATTAAATAAAAACGTGGAAAGAACGATGACTTTATCTAATGCATGCTTAATTTTAATTATTCAGTGACTTTGCTCAACCCTTTGAACGTTCGATGAATCTGAACCAGTTGGTGCTCAAATTTTTCTGCGCTCCCCAGACAGAAATGTTTACATTTCTTCCGGGGTTTATGTCAGCTACGGTAAAACAATGCCCTCCTCCCCCTTTCACCTCAGCAGTACCTACCATAAACCTGTCATTTGAGTTAAGAGCTCGTATGCAGTCTTCTATTCTCTGCTCCGTGACCTACAGCATAATGGCATAGAGCTACTACCCCTGATATGGACACCATGTAACTGGACTGGAACAAGGGACTCCAACATCTTCGTTCTTCTTTTTTTCTTAGGTTCGTCCCCACTGTATAGCAGGTAATCAGTCAGAAAAGATTAGTGCGAATCATCGTCCTAAATGGACACTTTTAATATCAAAGCTTAGTGGAGAGCAACGTCTTCTGATGTGCAGATTCTCTTGTCATTGCCTCGTTAGGCACATTTCTGAGACAGCGAATAAATTCTTTTCAGCTACTTTTAGCCTGTTTTGCGAACCCCAAGGTAATTCTTTCTAGTTGGTTAAAAGTTAATTTGCGTATCACAGTAGGAACATGATTCTTACTTTCCCGTAAACATATTGGAAGAGATAAACGATTCTGAAATTTAAAAAAAAAAACGACCTTTTCAGTTTGAAGCAAAGTGCGGTTTATGCCACAACAACTCACTTTATCAGATGTTCTAAACCAGAGTACTTTTCGCTCATTTCAAAAAAGAGGGAAACATTTTCAGATTGCCCTTCTTTCCAAACTCCTTACATCTTTTAGACATAATATTTCATAAAGAAAAATTGCGCTAAGTACATAATTAAACTATGCGTGTTGGTGCAAAAGTGAAGTTGAATTTCAGATTTTAACTATATTAGTAGTGGAAAAGGTCGATACTTTTGCTAAACTTAAAATACATCAGGTTGAGATTATTTTCTGTCTTTACAGACAGAAGTACATCTGTACATAAACCGTATGCTCAGAGGTCTTAAAATCTTAGTAAAACTAATCTTTTAAGAGTGAGATATATTTAAATGAAGGTTGTATTTTACACATATATTTCATTTTTTTACAAACGAATATTTTTCTAAAATGTCTGTCAGTGAATCTTTTTTTCTTTTTTTTTGATTGCCGAAGTACAGGTTAATGAACCTTTTCAGCACCTAAGACTGAAGTAGTCCCCCATTCGTCATCCAGGGCAACTGTTTCCAGGGTGAAGAACATAACTGACCCGTGAGGCTAACGCAAAGCTCTAGCATCATGCAAGACCTAACTCTGGGAGTTTGGCAATATTCGAAACATCGAATGTCTATAGATCATTTTGAAGAAGTAGAAATAAAAAAAGACAGTCTTTATTCATATCTTACCCAATTTTCTTTGTTTTGAAGCGACAGACTCAAAATATTTAAATATGCGATGATATCTTTCCGAAACATGAGACAGAAACTACGTCCTTTAACTCCCAATGAAGTCTAATTTTCTATTTCATAAACAAAAGTACCAATTTCATCCAACCAACTGACCAAACGATTTCTTTGTTCAGCTATCAGTTGCTGAATTGCATAGTTAGGTTGTGGTCATCACACTGATGGTGCATTTCTACCAAGATGGCGTTGAACCACTCGCAAGTAAGTGACGTGTGTCTGACAATATTTTCCGTGCTTTCCACTTCAATCAACATCAAATGAACGCTGGTATTGCTGTCTTAAGTCTATTCGTATTTAATAGAACTGACATTTTCACCATTCATCCCAATTGTCCCGTCAATAATTACCAGAAACATTTTTTTTTAATTTCATATTTTATGAACTTAGACCTGGCATCTACATATAATGGCGAAATAAATGGAAGCACCTGGGGAAGTCACTAATAAAGCGTTGGACCGCCATTAGAAGGAAAGTACGGCTTGTATTCCGCGTGGCATAGTCAGTCAATGATATCTGGATCTCTTCAGTTGGATTTTGCACTATTCGTTCATCAAATAGCCAATCAGTTTCGCAGATTTCGTAGAAGGGGGAAAACGCTGCCAGCGACGTCATTCTGAAATGTCACTTTTATGTTCAATAGGATTCAAATCGGGAGTTTGAGATGGCCTGTATTTACAGGGCACTTTAGTGACATGTTCGTCGAATCATTGCGTGACGACTTCCGCTGGATGGATGCGAGCATTATCATGTTAAAACACTGCAGATGCTGATTTGCCCAAATGTTGCAGCAGGGAGTGCAGATGATTACTCAGGGTTGTGACATAACGTTTAGCAGCGATGGCACTGTCTGTGATAATTAGTGGTCCGAAACCCTGCTAAGAAAATTCACTGGAAACCATTATATAACTGCCAGAACCCTAAGTAGTAGGGAACAAGCATTTCGCGTTGTAACATTTCTTCAGCTGTCTCCCCAAGAGCACGCTTCCATTTGCCGTGCAAAGCATGAAAGCCGATTCGTCGGACCATATAACATTTCTCATTGTTGTTGCTAAATCCACTGCCTGTGCACATTGCAACACAGGACGCTGTAACGTCCGTTGACAGGAGTAATCAAAGGCTTGTGCAATTGTACACCATCATAGTACCCAGCTTTGTGCAATTCGCGGCGCAATGTTTTGGCCGAAATAAGTGTATCACATCCTTTATTGACGTTGCATCTAACTACTCTGCGGTTGTCTGCCTGTTATTCTTGGTACAGCACGTAACACTTGAATGTCCTTCTCCTGCAGCATATGCTTTCTTCCACTACTACAATTATCTGTTGATGTTTCGACAGATGACTTCCATGCAGACACACCTTCGAGACTGTCAGTCTCGCAACGGCAGTTAGTTCAGCTGGTCTGGTAAGGGAGGAGACTGCAGAGGCACCCCAGCAGTCACATCTATTTTAAAGCCGTTGAGGTTTTTTCTTTAGGCCGTTATAACTCAGGAAGGGAAGCGTTTTGGGTGTTCTATAAATAAAAATTTATGTTATATTGTGGCAGTGAAAGATAAGAAATAGCGCATAAAACAAAATTTCGGTAAGAGATTACGTTAATTTTTAGACAAAATGTAACGCAAACCAAGAAATTCAGATAAGGAAGCAAAATATCATTTCCAACACAGCCATGCGTAGTATAGCTGTACCGCCATGCATAGCATATTTTCAACTAAGCCCATGCATAGCATACATATTTTGTCCTCATCCTCGTTTTATCCGGTTCTTGACATGTATGTTTGCAAAATAGTGTTAACTTCTTCGTTCTTCTCACGATTTGTATAAACTTGCTTATTGAAAATACTAGAAAAAAAAATACATTTTCGCATTTCTTCTCTTAATTTTTCCATTAGATTTCATGTGATTTCGTTGTTTCGGGTCAAACTTATAGAACAAAAAACAAAGAGACAAAATTCTGCATTAGGAATCCCTTTCTCTATAGTCAAATATAGAGAACATTTCTAAATACACTGCTGGCCACCCAAAATGCAACACCAAGAAGGAAGCATCCGATTGGCCTGAAATTAGCAGCATGCGTCGCCCGCGAGAGGACATGCAAACAATTAGTATTGCAGGGCATATGCAAATCATGTGCACCCGGCACGCCACCGAGAAGCCCTATAAGAAAGGTGCACAGAAAGCGGGGTGAAAGTAGTGGAAGTTGTTGTGCTACTGGACCTGTGCGTGGGAAGCTTCCTGATGCCTCGTCGCAGAATATGGCAGTCATTCCAGCACGTTTCGGAGTTCAACAGAGGACAAGTAGTGGCTTATTGCGATAGCGTTTTATCGTACCGAGACATTGGCGCCCGTGTGGGACGACATCCAGCCACAGTGAGGCGAGTATGGATTCGGTGGGTGGAGGAGGGACGGACGGACAGACGTGAGCGAATGCCGCAGCCGCGGCACACCACCAAACGAGAGATCCGGCATGTTGTGCGGCGGGCATTGACGGCTCGCACCGCCACATCACGAACGTTAACGCAGGAATTAGGGTGTTTTGCGCAACAACCTGTGTCAGCACGTACTGTTCGACGTCGTCTGCAGGAGCGGGGACTTGTCGCACGGCGCCCACTGCTCCGATTACCATTGACGTTACACCACCGTCAAACGTCGCACATGGACTACGGAATGGCACAACATTGGCTTCTCCGATGAATCCCGCTTCTGCCTGCAACACCACGATGGTCGGATCCGCGTGTGGCGGCACCGTGGCGAGAGACTGTATGACGCCCGCATTATGCATCGCCATACCGGTCCGTCGCCTGGCGTTATGGTTTGGGGCGCAACTGGATATGACACCCGCACCTCTCTGGTACGCATCGCCGGTACACTCAACAGCCACTGCTACATCTCCGACGTTTTGAAGCCTGTAGTCCTCCCTTACCTGCAGGACCTGCCAGCGGCCACGTTTCTACAGGAAAATGCGCGCCCGCACGTGCAACAATTCTTCACGGCCCACCAGGTGTCACTACTGCCGTGGTCCGCCTGTTCTCCCGATATGTCGCCCATCGAACACATCTGGTCGCTGATCGGAAACCGAGTGGCCCGGCAAGCACCACCCATGGCTGCGCCTGATGAACTGTAGCAACGTGTGGAAGCAGCCTGGACCGACATACCTCAAGCCCACATCCAAAGCCTCTTTCGTTCGATGCCGCGACGTGTAGCGACCGTTATTGCCAGCCATGGGGGCCACACGAAATATTGATGTCTGCGTGTTCCGCAAGTCGCACGGGCCTGTAATCTCAATCGTTTCATCTTTGTATTTGTTTGTTATGTGTCCAGTAAAGCTGGCTTTGCTATCTGTTTTCCTTCTCGGTGTTGCATTTTGGGTGTTTAGCAGTGTATATACTTTATTCCTTACTGTTTCTGTCTTTTTGTTCCTGTCCTTCTCATGAAGCTAAATATTTTTTATCCTACGTTTGCTAAAATGCAGGAACAAAACATTATTCATATTGTTCGATGAAAACTAAATTCGTGCTTCCATTTTTTTGTGATATAAACAGGTTTTCAGTGTTTCCGAAACTTCCAGCCCAATGTTTTTCTTGTGTCGCAGTACCAGAAGGAATTTGAAAGTATTGCTGCTGTACTTCGTATATGCTACACTAATATTTTTGTAAAGGAAAAAGAAAAGTTTTTGAAAAGCTGCTTTAGTAGATTAATTAGCAATTACACTGGTCGACAAATTTTTACATTTCTTACGCTGAATTGATCTCATAATGTGCTTCTTATAGCATTGCTTTTGTACTGATTTCAAATATGTTTGCCAAATTTCTAAGAAGGGCAGGGTTTTTGACTAACATGCATTTAAACAGTTATTAAAATTACATTTTCCGATAATGTACACAGTATATAATACATGTACAGTTAACTCACCTAAAATGCACTTTTATTTGATTTTCTGCTGTATTTAGCTTAAAGAATATCCTTTTTTTTTGTCCAGCAGTAATTTGTAAGCATTTTTGTGTTCCATTTTCCTTTGTAGCCAGTTTTCACCCTCGATATACCCTGGTGGGAATAATCCACTACGTTTGTCCCTTATATGTCCAGGGTTTTGCGAAAAAAAGTCCAAATTCAATCATAAGAAAAAAAAAAGAAAAAAAAATTCAGAGACATACTGCATCCCAGAGCTCCGTAGGTTTCAAGAAGTTCACTAACCAGCTCTTTGCGGTTCTCGGTTTGCTCGTTTCCAGGAATTTTCTCACGACGTTTTGAAATGATTCCCATGCATCTACCTTAGACTCATTCAAACCTCGCTGAAACTCTGGATCCTCAATGAGCTCCCTTATTTGTAGTCCAACAAATATCCGCTCTTTTATTTTTGCATCACTTATTCTAGGAAACCAGCTCTTTAGCAAAAGGAACATTGGCGATTATGATCCATCACTTTGACGAAGTTCTTTACCAAACCAAGATTGATATGCAATGGTGGAAGGACACTTTCTAGGGGTACACATGCTGCTAACAAATGATATTTTTGTATCCAGGTGTTAGGTTTTTTCTCTTTGGTCATTATGATCCATCGCTTTGACGAAGTTCATCAAACGAAGATTGATATGCAATGGTGGAAGGACACTTTCTAGGGGTACACATGATGCTAACAAATGATATTTTTATATCCAGGTGTTAGGCTTTTTCTCTTTGGTCATTATGATCCATCGCTTTGACGAAGTTCATCAAACGAAGATTGATATGCAATGGTGGAAGGTACACTTTTTCGGGTTCACATGCGACTGATAAATGATATTTTTCTCTCCAGGTGTTAGGTGGTTTCTCTTTGGTCACTACTTTATTATAAAGTATTTTTTCTTTATCTCTACTGTCCGACTCACATAAAAATCAGCAGAACTTTGTGTATCCCAGCTGAAGTCCTACTACAAGAGCTATCACCTTTAGACCACCAGAAACATGCCAAAAATACTTCTCCTTCAGTATCATTGTCAGAAGCAATTTTATTTTGTCATACAACTCCTTCATGTGCGCTGTCTAAGCTAGGGGAACTGACGGATTTTCATTTCCATTATGAAGGAGAACGACTTTCAAATTTTGTTTTCGAAGAATCAAGTCTATATTCCTCAGGACTGCGTTGCTGCCCAAATGCATCTAATAAAGAGTCCTCATCATTGCAGAATACTAAGTCATCTTGCATGGAGAACAGGTGTTCTAATTCTTGCTGCCTGTGCTGGAAATATAATATTTTAGCTCCTTTTTCATGGAGATTCCAGCCTTTCAGTCTTGAATCCAACATTTCTGCCTGCATTTTAGACTAATTAATCACGAACCAGATCATTAAGTTCTGCCTGGTTAATTTTCTGAGGTTCGCTTGTCGTTCTTAGGAAGTATGGGTCCTTTTCTTCTTCATCACCTCCTTGGTCAATCTGAAACTCTGCATCACCAACGTGTTCTTCTGAACCGAGTCTGCACGCTTCTGGTGGCACTGGAATGGGTGGCTGTGAGCTGGGAGGAACAGGCCTGATGGCCGAAGGTATTAGGATATTTATCTAAATTCTTGTGTTTGTTTGCGATTCCAGTGATATTTGCGAAACAAAGATAGCAGTCCGTGGAGTGGTTCTCTCCATACCATGGAAACTGCAAACGGCGTGTGACGAGATTTTCCATTCAGAGAACTACTAAGCAAAATTTCCCATGAAGCATAACAGATATGAGGGAACAAAGATTGGTCCATATCTCCAACTTTACACTCACATTAGAGATCGTAAGAGTTTTGCACCAAAGGAGTAATGTATCTTCTTTGAGACTTGAAAGTTAATTCCCCATATACGTAACAAAAATCATTTGGGTGACTTATACAACTACGAGGCATTTTTATGAAGGGCATGTACCACTTACTTACATGCATATCTCACAGTGAAGTATGCACAAAAACACTATTTACACTTTTATAGCCCAAGAAATAGACTTAAAACACCAGACAAACTCATAAATGGCAGGTTTTGTTCACGTGAAAACCGGCACTGAACTGAAGCTCTAGTAAGCCACATTACGCAAAATTGTCTCATCTTGAATGACGGATGGGGTCTCTCATTGGCTTGCCACATTTCGGGTGTGGCACCGATCTTTGAATTAGTCATACACAGCAGATTCCTCTGCTTGATTTTCTTCTTAGACATAAATAAATGGTTCAAAAATAATAACACAGCTGATTCCTCTACCTGATTTAATTCTTAGACATAAATAGATGGCTCATAGGGTCAGCTACTGCATTTAACATGTTTTGCTAATTTTAAAATGCCCCAAACAAAAACAAAAATCATTTAAAAAAAATTAAGAAAACGAATAATACAACAGGCTGTTTTGGGCAAAATGCATAAGTTGTTTAAAAACAAGTGTGTCTGTTACAGAAAAAGTGGAGTCCATTGGAGAAATTCTGACCTCATTTTCCGAATCGGTACGCAAATATATATAAGAATCAGCCCAAAATTTTCCATATAACAAAATCATTGTCGACCAACGTTTTCATACGTTGCGGAGAGTATGAACCACCTAAAAGTCCGTTTTATCTTTTCAAAGGCTGAAAAAACCTGTGCTTTCTGTCAATATATTGGTTGAACAAAGGCTTGAACTATGAAATAGCTCCCTGAACATTTGTGTTATCAACAAAAATAATCCGCATATGCAGTTATAACCTTTCTTTTGCTGACTGTGGGATTCGTATTATAACCTTTCTTTTGCTGACTGTGGGAATAGAACTGCGTAGGCAAGCTTATCGCTACTTTATTGTTCATTTGGCTTTACGTCACATCACCCCATCCCCCTTGAGAAAGGCGGGGGCGTGAAATTGCTCAGCAGGTTTCGGGTCAACCGACAGCAACACTCGGCGACCATTTAATTGCGGAAATATTTATTTATTATTTTCTTATATTATTGTGCGAAAGAACCACTACAAATTTTCTATTTCTTTCAATCACCACTTACTGGAATTTTTTTCTTCCGTTTGGGTGCCAACATAATTTGAATTTTATCGACACTGAATATTGAACCCACGTCTTCACTCTGGATCGCATGTTCTTCCAGCTGTAAATTTAAAAATAACAATATACGCATTAGGGCCAAACAGAAATTTAATTTTTTATTTATTTGCAAGTTCTTGATTTTAGCATATGTTTTATGTTTTAAATATTAAACTTTTCCCTCCTTTTAATTTTCTTTTTTTTCTCATTCACGTGTTATTTGGAAGAAATCAAAACAATTCAATTTTACTTTAGCAGGTTCATCTGTGTAATCGTCGCCACTCCGGCGGTCGAGTGGTCAGAGGTGCTGGTTTGGTTTCAGAGTTGAGCCTGGGTTGAAGTGTGGATGAGACACATCTGATGTACTGTCCGACGGCGCTGGGTTCACCTCGCCTCCCTGGAACCACCGACCCCAAATTAGGGAAGAGATCGACTATTTATAGTCCTAAACAGCAATACAATGATATTCGCTAGAGAATTTGTGCTGACTTTTCTGGGGAAAATTCAAGCGAACTCCATCCATATCCATGTTATCATTTGTGATGAAAGCTGGTCGTACGACCCTGAAACGAAAAAGGCTAAAAAACTGTCGATGCACTGAAAAACATCAAATATAAAGAAAGTACGGCAAAGCAAGTCCAAGACAACGATACTTTTTGTTGCTGTAATGTTTTGACATTTAGGGACACAGTGGATTCCCTATGATGCAGGGCCCCAGCTAAGTCCCATAACCAGGCAAAGCTGAAGGGTCTTCTGGGAGGCTGCTCTGTGTTCAACTACAAACTACATTCTTCCACGAATTCAGACACAAGTTTTGCTATGTTTTTGATCACCGTTTGTTAATTTACTTCATTAGCGAATAATTATGCTAAGAAGTAAAAAGGATTAGATAAAATACAAAATAAGAAATAATAAGTTAGTAACATCATGCAATGCATTGATTATGATGTGCTTTCCAACATACCAGAAATCATTACTCAAGTTATTACGCAAGTTATGAGGTTAATGGCTGTGGAATAAATCTCGCTCCTGTGCCCTAACCTTTGAACCCCTTTCGATGATATTCAACAGAACTCATTGAGTGTACCTCCGGAACAACATCGCGATAGCAGTATTTTTAGTCAAGTTATGAGGATAATGGCTGTGGAATAAATCTCGCTCCTGTGCCCTGACCTTTAACGCCATTTCGATGACAGAACCGGTTAAGTATACCTCCGGAACAACATACTAAATCTTTGTCGCAATAGATACATTTTAGTCAAGTTATGAGGATAATGGCTATGGCATAAATCGCGCTCCTGTGTCCTAACCTTTGAACCCATTTCGATGATATTCAACAGAACCGGTTCAGTATACCTCCGGAACAACATACTAAAGTTTTGTCGCAATAGAAGCATTTTTACATAAGTTATAACGCATAAGGGCGATGGAATGAATCACAATTTTATGTCCTACCCTTTGACCCCATATTTCGCTTATTTTCAATTGGGTTCGTTCCCATGTTGTGCCTTATGACATACTAAAATTTTATCGAAATCAAACAATTTTTACGCAACTTATGACGCATAAAGTCAATGGAATGGATCCTGCTCCTATGTCATGAGCTTTGACCCCATTTTGCCCATTTTCAATAGGGTTCGTCCCCAGGTGGTTCCAGACCCCATACTAAAATGTCATCGAAATCGAACCATTTTTACGAGAGTTATCGTTCGGACGAACAGACTGACAAAGCTGGAATATATATGCTTCTTCAAACCTACGGTTGGAAAGCGTAAAAAAGGGCAGAAAGAAAACAGAACGCCCTTGAAAAATATTATTAAAAAAACAAATCACATTCTTTGAATTTGCTTGATGGTCGTTGAGCTGCATTCTATTTATCGCTGGAGACAAAATAACTCGCAAATAACGGGATCTTATTTTTTTTTTTAGTTTATTCTTCTGGTTTTTTCTCTGAGTAATCACACAATGGCATAAAGGATTTACTGATGCCATATTTCAACTTTTTCCACTCCTCTTTCTCGGTTTCACTTTGTTTTTTTCCATCTTCAATCCCGTATTATTCTTCACTAGTACTCTGTGGTAACCTCAACTTACTGGGGTCAATATCCGTGCTCCTCGTTCCCTCTCAAAAACCAAGAGCACCAGAACCGCCCCCACCCCCGAAAATTGAATCCTTTTTCACCAACACAGGCATCATAAAACCACTCCTGCTGGGCAAAGAAAACAATGAATGAGAAGATGTTGAAAGCTTATTCTCGTGCACTCGCTAGGATTTACCTTTAGTTCTATTTTCTAACGCTTAGAGGGATACATTTAGTTAAAAATATCACCACAACAGTACTTCTTTGTAGGCAACGAACTATCTGGTTATCTGGAAAGTTTAAACAGCAACTTAAGGGTGTCCTAATCGCGTACCAAATGACAAACAGGTTTTTGCCTTCTGCACAAGTACGCCTGCACCTCCGCCACTCTTTCTTAATACCTTCTCTCTCTCTCTCTCTCTCTCTGTAATGTTCTTTAAAATTTTACGTTTCTCCGAAAATGTAAAACTCGGTATATCTCTCTTCTCTGACCCATAAAACCAACGAACGCTATCACCATGTGATAGTGAAACATTGGCACAGTTGCTCCTACTGATTCACCTCAAGAAGCAATTTATTTCCAGTTATTCATCCTTCGTGCTGTATTTCTTCAACCTGTTTTCTTTTTAGCACGTCTTTGGTAAAAAAAGATCGTGCTTATGTTATCGGTTTGTCCGTCCATCTGTCCGTCCGTCCGCCTGTAGACACCATATCTCAGTAACTATCAGTCCGATTTGAAATTTTTTTTTGCATTGGGAAGCTTGAAATATGCAAATGATGATCGTTTATTTTTTTTAATTTTTTACAGTTCACAGTCTCACCGTTAGAGGGCGCAAATGCAGATAATATCGAATTCAAAATGCATTTTATCCATATATTTGCTTCTAATCATCCGTTTGAAAAAAATATTTTATCTTTCGATTCCATTTATGTCAAAGAGTGTTTTAGATATAGTTACTTTTTAAAGTTACGCATAGATTTTCCGCTAGGGGGCGTAAGAGTAAATTACGTTTTCTCCTATATCTCTTCTTCAAAAACTCCCATTTAAAAAAATTTCTTCAGCGGATACAGCACCCGATGGAAAATCTTTTCCACATAATTTCTAATTTTTGATAAATAATATTTTAGCCACCAGGGGGCGTAAGTGTTAATTTTTGTTTCTGATGTATTTGCCATAAAATTTTAGCTTCTAAAATCTCGATTGGAAACATCCGTTCGCACACCGATGCCACTCACTTAGATAAACCTTTTCAGAATATATTCTTCTTAAAATATTGCATGGTTTCTCCGCCAGGGGCGTAGATGTATAACTTATGTTTGTCAATATCTCTGCTTCTAATGATCGTATTTGAAAAATTCTTTCTTTATTGAATAGAATTTTCGGTGTTACATGTTTTTCATATAGATTCAAAATTTTTATGTAATTCATAGACTTTGCGCTTGGGGGCGTAAAAGTAAATTGCGTTTCCCCCGATATCTCTACTTTTGAAACTTCGATTTGAATACTACTTTCTGCGCCGGATACAGCTCCTGATGGGAAATCCTTTGCATATCATTTCTAATTTTTGGTAAAAATGGTGTGGCCACCGGAGGGTGTAAGACTCAATATCCGCTTCTGATGCCTTTGCAGCAAAACCTGAGCTTGTGATTGAAAAAAATTAGTTTGTGAATCGATACCACTCACATCGACAAACATTTTCTTCCTTTTTTTAGGAATATTTTCTTCTTAAAATAATTCGTGGTTTCTACGCCAGGGGTCGTAAATGTATATCTTTTTTTTTTTTTTTTTTGTCAATATATGTATTTCTAGAAGTCCGAGTTGAAAAATGCTTTCTTTGTTGAATAGTATTTCCAATGGGAAATGTTTTTCATATAAATTCAAAATTTTCAAGTAAATCATAGGCTTTCCGCTAGGGGCGGAAAGGTAAATTGCGTTTCCCCCGATATTTCTGCTTTTAAAGCTCCGATTTTAAAACTTCTTCCTGTATTGCATACAGATCCTGATGGAAAACGTTTTTAATATAATTTCTAATATTTGGTAAAGAATGGTTTGGCCACCAGGGGGCATATGTGTTAATTTCTGCTTCTGATGTTTTTGCTGCGAAATCTGAGCTCCTGATACTTGACTAAACATTTTTCTTTTCTTGGACCGATACCGTTCACATCGAAAAACCTTTTGGGAATATTTTCTTCCTAAAATAATGCATGGTTTTCCCCCAGGGGACGTAGATGCATATTTTATATTTGTCGATATCTCTACTTTGAAGAGTCCGATTTGAAAAATCTTTCTTTGTTGGAGACGTTTCCACTGCGAAATGTTTCTCTTATATTTTCAAATTTTTCTTAAAGCACAAGTCTGCAACCAGAGAATGTAAGCTCACGATTCCGTTTAGAGCAATATCTGCGGGATTAAAAACCTGATTGAAAAACTTCTTTCTTCCGTCAGATACTATTGTTTTCCCATACCGGTTCCATTGACTTTGAATAGCTTTGATAAATTTAATTTGCATCAGAACGGATTCAAAAGACGTGCTCATTACCCCCGAAAATTCGGTGTCATCTTTCTTGTTTAAAAGTGTAGTGAACGGTGAAATAAAGCGAAGTTTTTATGATAATAAAGAAATATATAATAAGTCATTTTCATAAACCACGAAAAATCAAAGTTCAAAGCTTTAGAATAACGTGCATTTTCCAGTGGAGGGGTGGGGGCTTGCATGGGGGCCTGCATCCCCTCTAGCTCCTGTTAGCTACGGCCCTGCTATGCACCACCTGTGAACCAGCATAACTTCAAACAGGTTTCGGAGACTGTGAGAGCGAGCCAGAAGAAAGAGGACAGAGAGTTGTGGAAAATGGCTTCATTCTTTACCATGACAAAGTGCTAGCTCAATCAGCGTTCTCAGTGAAACAGTTTTTTTTCCGAGAATTCGTGTCACAGTACTTGAACATCCTCTATACTCGCCAGACTGCGACTTGTTTTATTTTTCGGGAAAGACAAATGTATACTCAAGGGAACTTATTTTGAGCTACTTATTTACTATGGTGAAGAAGCGAACGAGCAAACTGCTCAAAGAGATTACATCATGTGAGCCACACAGCGCTACTTTGCTCAGTGGAATATCAGAAAGCAGCGGTGTATTGATACGGCGCCGAAGGTAAGTACAGTGGAACCATGTTCATACGGTTTTCAAAGGACCAAATAAAATTAACGTATAAATGAAAAAAAAATGTATAAACGAAACAGGGAAAGTTTAACATTAACGACAATGCAGAATTTTGGGATTATCGACATTGTACTTATGAATTAAAAAAAGGATAAGTGAAGAACATATAAACGAAATCCTACTGCACGTTGTAGGTGATAAGAGTTATTAATAGCTATACCTTGTATTGAATTATTTAATAGCTATACCTTGTATTGAGGATATATCGAGTGAGTAATACATATAATAATCGCACCGCATGAGACATTAGTTGAAAAAAGAAAAAATTGAAATTTTATCAATTATGAAATTCGATTTTTTCATCTTTTTTCAGATGAATAATCGATTTTTTTCAATGATGTCGAAACAAAATTTGTAATTAAAGTCAACCTATTAAAATGTAAAATGTCTCATCTTTACCATTACATATTTTCTGCTATATCTCTTATAACACTCCTCTACATTCTTCTTGTGAGGGGGGAGGGGAGAGGATGAGGTTCAGGGATAACTATGGGACGGGTTCCGTGATCTGTGTGATCAGTGTTAATTACGGCTGTGTTATTACTGTTATCACTTTGGTATTAGTGTGAGGTATTACTCTCAACCTTTAGTTGCATTTCTGCTGGAGAAAAACTGCTTCATTAACTCATTGATCAGTTTGCACGACGCACACGTCGTCTTAATCTGAATTCTCTCGGGTTTAATTGAAATGTAGAGAACCTTATTTTATTCAAAATAGAATTCGGGACTTGAAAACGTTCATTTTTTTCTGCATCCGGTTGTGAACCAGCATAACCACAAACAAGTTCTGGAGACCTTGTGAGAGCGAGTTGGAAGTAAGAGGAAATGAAAAAAAAATGAAAATGAACACAAATTAAATTGAACACCAGTTTTCTGTGCTCTTAGTTCGTAGAGTGCTGCATTAAGTTATGCCAATTTCCCACCTTTGTTTCTCACTCTTTGGGAGAATTTACATTCCAGGTATATTTTATTCAGCTGGAATTTACTTTCCACATAGAATTTGCACCACCCCTTAATTTCACACACGGCATAAAATTCATACTGATGTCGGCATATATTTTGAGCCTTGCATCTATGAGCGTAGGGGGAAAGAAATGACTTGCCCATATCATAATAATCTTTCTTAAATGGGAATATTATACAAAATAATGCAGGAAATAGACTCGGCGTGAATTCATTTTGCTTCCATTCGATGCTCTTAACGCGCCTTGTCTCTGGCTCGGGAGAAACTCTTTTTCTCCGCGAATGTTCATTATTTTTTTTCTACTCCTCTTGTTTTCGCTCTTTTTTCTCAAGTGCTTTTCAGTCTCTGTCTTTTTTTTTTCCTTAATCTTTTTTTCTCTTGCCCTATCATTTTTCTGCTTGCAAATGTCTCGACAAAGTGCCTCGGCAGAGATTCTGGATTTAAATCGAAGCGAGGGTGTTACAACGGAGAATTAAAGCCCTTCAACACCGTTCTTCATTTTCTTTTTACTTCAAGCATCCATTTTCTTAACTTGCGTTTTATATTTCCTTTCAGACGCTGCTCGGAAGGAAAATGGTCTTTTTAAATGCTACGGTGATTCGACTGAAAAGATGACTGTGTACGTGTAGTATTTCTCTTTTTTTAAACAAATAAACTTGCGTACACGTCCACATCTGTGCACGTACGGAAGTGCGCAAAAACTTATTCTATCGTGGATGATAATTCAAAAGACTGCGTAAAAGCTCTTTGAAATAAAAATATCAGATCGGACTCTAACTGGCGTAAGTTAAATCATTATTGCGCCTATGTTTTCATACTGAGAATTTGAAGGAGCAGGATATTTTGTCGTGTTTTGTGCTGAAACATTCATTATTCTGATCAGCATTTATTACCTAGCATTTTTTGTGCCGAAGTACATCGGAAAATAACAAGGATTGTGGAAGTGATATAAATGTACAAAATTAAAGGGTTACGGATAATAACATATGATATAAATTGCTTTCACAAAAGTTATACGAATACATTATCGCTAATAAGCTTTTCCATGGAACTTAGCTCCTGTGAAGTGGATCCCAAAATTATCTAATATCCACTGTATTGACAAAAGTCATCGGACACCCCTTCAAAAGCAAATAACGGATCCGCTGTGTTGTTAAGATGCGCGGTACAACTGCGAACGGTATAAAAATAAGCCTGCAACTGACCGCGATCATATCGCACTGGGAGGTTGAGTAAAAATGTAGCGGCGGGAGAGAACTGACTTTGAGAAAGGAAAGATTGTCAGGTGTTATATTAGTGGGTTGTCCATAAGAGAACTCGAGAGGCGTTTAAACATGCCCAAGTCAACTGTTTTGGATGTACTGAATAAGTGGAAAACACATGGAGCGCCTGAAGTAGCAAAACGTACCAGCAGACCAATGAAAATCAGTGATAGAGGACTTCGAAGCCTCAGGATAGTCGTTACAGCTAATCGACGTAGTACTTACTACACAAGACCTCAGTATACAGGTGAGTAAAAATGCTGGAACCTCAGTATGTACACGTACCATTCGCAGAGAACTTCATTCGATGTGTTACTATAGTCGTGTGGCTGCTCATAAGCCTTTCATCTCCATTCGGAATGCCACTCGTCGTTTAACATGGCGTAAAGTACAATTATCGTGAACCGTAGATCAATGTAAACGTGTCCTATGGACTGATAAATCCAGATACACGATCCATCAGTCTGATGGCCGTGTGTGGGTATGACGGTAGCCTGGGGAACGCTATTTACCACAGTGTACTGTTCTTACGGTCAAGTTTGGAGCCGGCAGTGTACTCGTGTGGAGGTGTTCTGAAAAATTGCCGATTTGAAAAATTGCTTTTGCATTAGGAAGCTTGAAATGTTAGAATGCTGATCTTGGCATTCCGCTTCTTTTTT
This sequence comes from Macrothele yani, assembly GCA_039090855.1. Classification (NCBI taxonomy): domain Eukaryota; kingdom Metazoa; phylum Arthropoda; class Arachnida; order Araneae; family Macrothelidae; genus Macrothele; species Macrothele yani. The sequence continues at coordinate 105,845,120 of CM077003.1, forward strand.
TTCTGATGCACATTTCCACCACTAGAAGGCATAAATGAAGATGCTACGAATTCAAAATACATTTTATTTCATATCTTTGCTTCTAAATATCCAGTTGAAACAATTATTTTTCCTTTCAATGCCATTTATATCAAAGACTATTATAGGCACAGTCATTTCTTCAAGTAATGCATCGATTTTGCACTAGGGGCTTAAAGGTAAATGGTGTTTTCCCCAATATCTCTGCTTATGAAAGTCCTATTTCAAAAATTCTTCCTGCATCGGATACAGCTCCTGATGGGAAATGTTTTGCACATAATTCCTAATTTCTGGTAAAGAACTTTTTTTGGCCACCAGGAGGCGTAAGTGTTTATTTCTGCTTTGATGTATTCACAGCAAAATCTGAGCTCTTCTGAAAACTCTTGAAAAAATTCTTTCATGGACCGATATCTCTCACGTCGGTAAACGTTTTGAAAATACCTCCTGCTTAAAATAGCGCATAGTTTCCCCACCAGGAAGTCTAAACATATATCTTATTTTTGTCAATATCTCTGTTTCTAAGAGTGGAATTTAAAAAATTATTTCTTTGTTGGAGAGCGTTTCGAGTGCAAAATGTTTCTAATCTGATTTCAATTTTTTCTGAATGCACAAGTGTGCCACTAGAGGGTGTAAGTTCACGTTTTCTTTTACAGCAATATATGCAGGACAAAAACCCAATTGAAAAAGTTCTTTTTCGGTCAGATACTACAAACTGAAAATTCCTTGTGTGTTTTCTTCCCAAAATAATGAATGATTTTGCCACTAGGGGGCACAAATGTTTAATCTGTTTTTCTCAATATCTCTACTTCTAAATGTGTGATTTAAAAAAGTGTTTTAACACCGGATAGCATTTACTTTGTGGAAAACTTTACTTTTGTATTTGAGGAGTTTTGTTGTTCACACTTCTATCACTAGGTGGTGTTTGTGTTTCTCCATTTGCAGCTGTTTCTCTGCTTCTAAAAACCCTATTGAGAAATTCCTTTTTTTACTGTGCCATTTGCCACAATAAAGATAGGAAGCATTGTTCTATTTAAATAATGCACAGCTTTCCTGCTAGGGGTGTTCAAAACCTTTTTCTTGCTATCTGCTTCTGGGAGACGTATTTGAAAAGTCCTTTTTCCTTAGCATAGCATTTACCATGAAGAATACTTTTTGCCTACTTTCAACTTTTCGATTATGCAAAATTCTTCGGCTACAAGGTGTAGAGATAATTCCGTTTGACGATAACTTTGTACCGTGTGTGGACTGGCCAGCACAGAGCCTTGATCTCAATCCCATATAGCACTTATGGGATGAATTAGAGCGCCGCATAACAAGTTTGGAACCAAGGCCTACTACTAAGCAACAGTTAGCGGCAGCATTATGTACTGAATGGAAGCGCATACCTATTGCTGTGTTCCAAAACCTTGTCGAAAGCATGTCTCAAAGGATCAGTACATGCTTTAAGGCCATGGGTGACCGACACCGTACTAATGCATGTAAATAAATGCTATGTTGTGTTTCTCTTCTACGTGTTCGGGAACTTTTGTAAATATAGTGTGTATAGGTTCAACACGTATGGTAACAAAACTTTTTGTTTTCGATATCCGTATCCCTGGAATTACTTCTCGTTACAGGCGTCCAACATTTGCTGTTACCAGTCATCCCATAATCATTTGTCGTTTAGTAATTGTACAAAGCGCAGTGCACGATACACACACACACGCACGCAATGTTGCCCTGTTTCTCGAATGACGATGGTGTCTTCCAAGATGACAATGCGCCTATCCACAGGACTGATGTTGAGCAGGAATGGTTTGCGGAACACAGTTCCGACTTCCAGCTTATCGATAGGCCTCCGCACTCTCCCGATATTGATCCCATAGAGCACTTGTGGAACATTATAGAAGGGCATATCAACAGTCTGGATGCACCTATCTCCGCTATACCTGCATTGAAAGCCGCATTACACCCAGCTTAGCTTCGTTAGCCGTACGTCCCTACTGCTTCCGGCATCTTTTTGAATTGATGCCACGTCGGATAGCTGCTTTACTGTAGGCGAAAGAAGGACCTACGGAGCACTAGGTAGGTGGTCATAATTCATTGTTCACTCAGTGTATATAAAAACGTAAACACGGTCAGTAGGACCATTGATCATCAATCAGCTGGGAAAACTATGTGTCACCGGTCTGTGTGTTAAACTGCTTTGGTTAGTCTACTATCCTTATACGTTTAGCGAGGTAAGATATACATTTCTGGTCACCGGTCAAATTGCAACTTAAAAGCTTCTCATCACACAGACGTCTCTTAAATGCAACGCGGAGGTTTACTCGATGCATGAGACCTTACGGCAAAATTTTATGTGCTGATTATCGACTGGAGTCTTTTCCTGTTGCTGAACGATAACGATGGACTGTCGACTAAATCGATACACATTGGATTATTTTATCCAGAGGAAAGCTGGGAGTTTCCTACCGAGATGCTCTCTATTTGAGAGGCTGCAATCGCAAGGTCGGAATTTTACAAGATACTTGAGGCAGTCTTTCATCTGAAACACAGACTTCCCTACAGATGTTAGTGATGCTTTTCGAAGTCTGACTAACATTTATCCCTAACTTCGTACCGCATAAGATACGAATTGGGCATTATCGACTTCATGTTTCATTACTGGCGTCCTTTTCCACAATGACAGTCCCAAAGTTTTTGTGTTTAGCCGAATATCACCTACCTATCACTAATGTATTAAAGCAAATTTAATCCTACTGCGTAATCCATGCATCAGGTGGCAACTACTTATGGAATGACATATACTAATGCCTCTGTGAGCATATTCGAACAGTGTAATGTCATATGCACAGTGTGTGTGGGTGAAAACACAAGCTTCTCCGCGACGAGCATCGAACCCGTATCCCCTCACTCCGGAGTAAGTCGCTCTCTCAACTGAGCTATGCGGACAGAATGGCACGCTAAAGATTTGTCGTCTTGATACATGTTTTCACCTCTGTAGTACGCCACATGTGTCAATAAAGTTTGGTGGCTGTATGGTGAAGATCAATAACACGTAATATTTAATTATTTAAGAAAACTTATATTATTGGCTTTCAAAATAATACTCTTCCACGACATCGACTGATTAAAGCTACGGGAAAAGTTCACCTTCAGTGGTATGGAAAGGTATCGCATCACCTGCAAAAGCCGTGAATTTTAAAGATTTACTCTTTTTTAACTGACTAATTTTCATAGTTATTTCATCGTTTATATGTCATTAGATGTGAAATTCAGTGGGGACTTCAAAACTGTTTGAGTTTTTCCTGTAGCTACTTTTGTTCTTAAGATAAGACATAAAATATGAAGTTTGACAAAGTAATTGAAATTCGCGTTAGCTGCGTATCAGTTGTTACAGCCAATCACAGACATTCTTTTACCTGATTGGTTGCTTCCTCATGCTATCCTAATCCTACTCCAGCCTTTATAATGGTTGACGTAGAGCTACTAGAGCATTGTGGCCGCGGGTGGCGTACGAACGCTCAATCCACTAAATATCCGTCGTACCCCGGGTACTGGCCCCCGGGTAATAAATAAGGGCGTCTTCCTCCACCTTTCTACTTCGCTTCCGTGTCACTTTCCTATCGGGCACTCTAGCCCAAATGTCCTAGCTTCCTATTTCTAAGGGGTTGTTTAAGACCTGGGGTCAGACACTTCCTTCCTAAAATCATCTGCATATGATCAATTGATCATTTACTAGAGCATTGTGGTGGCGGCTTCTTGTTGTTATTAGGGTATAATTTGTTTGCAATTTCAATAATGGTTAGAACTGTGGAATTATCCATAGCGGACAGAGTAAAAATAGTTGTTCTGCATGAAGAGGGATATTATTCAAGGCAAATAGCTGAAAGAGTGAGCTGTAGTCAATCTACTGTTATTAGGCTACTTAAGAAAGTAAAAGACACTGCTGATTTTAAAAATATGCGTCGCAGTAGAAGGACCAGACCCACTACAACCAGGGAGGATAGAATGCTCAGAAAGCTAAGCTCGGCAGACAGGCGGCTCAATTCACGAGAATTGCTCCAAAGATGGTCTGAGGTGACTGATGTTACTGTTAGTACATCTACTGTTAGGAGGCGGCTGCTTCACTATGACTTACGTAGCTGCCGAGACAGGATTAAACCACTGTTAACTTCAAATCAAAATCAGCGTAGACTTCAGTGAGCAAAACAGCATGTCTCATGGAAAACCAAGCAATGGGGAAATGTTCTTTTCAGTGATGAGACAAAATTTCCCTTTACGGGAATCAGAGTAGTGCCTATGTAAGGAGATTCAGGCATGGAAAATTCCATCTAAGGTGCTTAGTGACTACTGTTAAGCGTTCAGTGAAGGTCATGGTTTGGAGCTACATGTGTGCACATGGCGTTGGGAACCACCATATGGTCTATGGTACGGTAAATGCTCAGAAATACATCTGGATATTAGAAAACGAGATGCTACTATCATCTAGAATACTTTATTACGGCAATTTTACTTTTCAAAAGGACAATGCTCTCTGTGCTCGTGCTAAAGTAGTAAAAATGTTCCAGTAGGTGTTTCAGAAAAAGTTCCAGTGAAAAGTTTCAGAAAAAATAAATGTTCAGCATCTTGATTTGCCACCACAATCACCGGACTTAAACTCGATCGAAAATTTGTGATTCGAAGTGTAATATAAACTATCAAGAAAGAAACTAACAACCAAAATTCTACTCATTGAAGATGTAACTCAAATTTGGAATCGTATTGTTCAACCCAAGCTTTTACAAATCATTCTACACAGTATGCCAGCAAGATGCAAAACTGTGATTAAAGCTAACAGCATGGCAACAAAATATTAGGAAGATTTTATAATTTTGCTTCCTTATATTTATGTATTTAAATGTTATTTCATTACATGTGAATTACAAAAGCGATTTATTGCTATAAACCTAAGTATTGGATAAATGATCCTTTTCATAATAATATCGACTTGGTCATGATTTTTGTAATGTATCTTAAGAACAGAAGTAGCTAGAAAAAAAAACTAAGACATTTTTGAAATATTCATTAAATTTCGCATCATACATATAAATGATGAAATAACTATGGAAATTAATTAGTTAAAAAAAGAGTTGAACTTTAAAATTTACTGTTTTTGCAGGTGATACAATACCCTGCTCACCACTGTATGCTATGTCTGCAGCTGAGTAATTACGTTCGATTGAAAGTCCGAAATGTCCACAAATCTCTTCCCTTTCAACTCTAATTTCATCCGAGGCAAAAAAAAAAGAAGTCAGACGGTGCAGATCAAGCAAATACAGCAGGGAAGTCAAAGCAAGAACTTCCTAATTTGAAGCAGAATTTGATATTGGTTTTTTGCTCCAATTTTGTCAGCTAACAACGTACCCTTACATCAGGTGTCGCATCACGCTCTCTTTGACACATCCTTTCTCACAACTTCGTGACGATTAAAGACATGTTCGCTCATGTATTTTCCTGCGTCGTGCAAGTTACCCCACCATTCAAAACCTTTGGTTTTACGCATTACTACAACATTACTGAATTTCATTGACACACCTTGTATGTACAACATGTAAGCAAGTTAACAAGTAATTTCGCTTTATCTGTTTAAGCTTCCGTGTTGGCTATTGTCCATAAGAAATAGGAGTTGCATTTTATACGCAGCAATAAGAAATGCAACACTTTTATGGAACCTTTACGAATGCGTCGTAAAAATTCTGTTTTGAATAATCTTTTATTTTCTAGCACTGTATCTTTCAATAATTATTCTCGTTAAGATTTCATAAGTAGATATTTCTGAAATCCTTTTCCAGAGGTTCTTTCAAAAGCAGGATCTTGATGTAGATTTTGTCACTCTAAAACTGTTCCACCCTAAATAAATTGAAATTGAATTTTCTGAAAACTGGTAATCACACATAGTTGTGAGATGAACTCTTTCGTACTCACACGTTCATGTGCATACGAACCTAGTTATTACTTTTTTATTTAATTCGTCGTAGAGTTGTACAATGAGTAAAAACGAATGTACCATTACATTTCGGCACATACGAAATCTCTTCACATACAAATAAGTCAATCCCTAGATAACCCAAACTTGACGAAATTCAGCGTGGAAGGTGCCTTTGTGAAAATTCTGAACTGATTTATGAACAGCAAGGAACTAAACATTTTACTGAAACTGTTCAGTACATTGATTCAGCTAAATTTTGATAAGGTTTGAATGAAATACCAGGTGGTCATGAAATAAGTATCCATATTCTCGGAGTTTTAAAGAAGCGAAAAATGGAGATATGACAACGAAACTCTGTAGGTAGTTTACTAAGGGCATGATTAAACGATTTAGTGAGGGAAAAATTAGTTCAACATTGCACCGCTACGGGAGCAATGGCGCTGAAGATACAAGAAATAAACAGACACGTGCGTAAATTTACTGGTTATTGAGAGCAGAAACGTTTCAGGACAAAATCTGCTCACTGTGCTGGCTATCATAAGAGATTGCTTGTGATGCACAGATGTCACTGATGCAATCCAAACAAATCGTAGGTCGTTCACATGGAAGTATCGTATGCAAATTTGTCATGCTGCGTATGGCAGGATAAAAGTGGCAATGACGACGAAAGAAGGAAAGTGTGCCATAGGTAAAATTTTATTACCAAAATCAGAGTAATGTCAATAGTGCACTGAGCCAATAGCGAAAAATAGTAGGATTACGGAGAGGACCTCATATACCAGCGGCGTTGAGGAAAATGGTACAAAAGTCAGAAGACCCTGAAGAATTGGATACAGCGTGGGAAAGAGAACATCCGCCAGTTTCTGAAAATGTCGTGAATGAAGTTGCGATTGCCAGTACCCACAGATCAAGCTGGAACACACTCTCACACAACAGTGCCAGAAGGAAATGTTCACATGTCGAATATTCGGCAATAAATGCATAATTTTTTGAGGATTTACGCGGTCCTCGACAGACATCTTACTGGACTCATCCCTTGTGATTTATGGCTGGGGAGGGGAAGGGGTTGCCTGTGAAACACAGAATGTATCAGGACGGCATACACTCTCTGTCAGATCTAAAAACCAGTATCAGACATGAAGTGGCCAACACCAACCGTGACATGCTGCGTGCAGCCTTATCACATGCCGTTCTTCGCTTGAAGCATGTCATCTCTTGTAATGTCCTGCATATTGAGCAGATTTTGTCCGGTAACGTTTATGCTGTCAATAACCAGTAGATTCACGCATATGTCTGTTCTTTCCCTGCTTCTTCAGCGCTATTGTTCCCCTAGATGCCCAATTTTGGACTATTTTCCCACTAAATCATTTTACCATGTTCTCAATAAGCTATCTAACAAATTTCGCCACAGTACCTCTATTTCTCGCTTTTCTAAAGACTAGGGAACATGGATAATTAGGATACTTAGTTTATAACCACCGCCGTATTGGCTTACGCAAGTAAACTGGCATCTTGAAGTTCAAGCAGGATTCATCGTAGCGATCGAGATGTCTGATGCCTCCTTCAACTTCATCGAAACCGATGTTACACAGGACCTAGGTGTCCACTGAAGCAAATAGGTCTTCACCATGTTCCTGAAACCTCTTCGAGACTATGTGGGAACTGTGTCATGGTACATTGTACTAGAAATACCGATAACTACATGGGCAAAGAACGAAAATAATTGGATGTACTTAATCAGCGATAATGCTAAAATGCGCGTGGGCATTGTGACGTGGGTCAAGTTGAATCAAGACGATTAAGGTACTTCATGAAAACGGGAACTACGGCGTTACAGTGTTTCCGCTAGTTTAAAGACCACGCAAAGAAAAATGCATGCTTACAAGCTGTTGTCTTCGAATTCTTACTCTCCCGTGGGCACGGTGAAGTTGAAAATATCATTCTTCGGACCACAGACATAAGCGCGCGCGCATGTGCTTTTTCTATTCATACTGGCAATGGAAAGATTTGGTATTTACCGCTGCACACAGCATTAATACAGAATTGTGTGATGTGATTGTGATTGGAAGTTTAACGAACGCCATGAGCAACTCAATGTGCTATAAGCAGTCGCCCGTCCTTAATTTAGGGTCACTGGTTCTGGGGAAGGGAGAGAGCCAGTACCGTAAGACAAACACAACATCCATGCCTCACCTGGATTCGAACCCGGACCACTTTCGGACGAATGATCAGAGGCCATCGCTTAGACCACTGTGCCACCGGTGCGACAATGCAGAAATAGGTCTGCTGTTGTAAGACAAACAATGCTATGCACGATGTGCCATGCGTTGAGATGACGTTTGGCGTTGTTACTGATTCAGATCCTCTATTTGATTCACTGTTGCACGCCTGTCTGTTCATATAAAATAATTTGTCCTCCTCTCTCCTCACTATCGATTACCTGTTCTCGAACAAGTTGTTTCTGCTGCATAAACCATTTTCTGTATGGCCTTACTACTGTTGTCCTTCTCATCAGATCTTTAGTACGTTCTCTCACCAGTAGTTTTTCTTATATTTCAACCACTCCTGCGAGAACTCTTATCATCCTACGTTCACAGTTCATTCGATCACGTCGTTTTCTCACCGGATTTTTAGTAACGTATTTTGAACTAATGCTGAAGAAGGAGAAAATTATTCCTTGCCAAAATAACTTCAATATCATAAGATACGCAATGCACAATATACCGTCTTGCTGCAGAACGTGTCAGCCAAAAGACGATTGAATTAACAGTTAATCAAACCTCAAGCATTTATCCGAACCTCTCCGAATACCGGTAATTTTTCGCCGTGAGGATATGAAAAATGTAAGAACAGAATTTTCTTTGCTATTTTACGGACGGAACTGCGAAAACATTCCACGAAAATTCAGAATTTTCATATAACACCTCTTAAAAATGGGAGTTTTCGTTTATTAACTGGAAAATGATTGTCAAACGGGTTTCTGTCGATTGACGCATAGAAAATAGGAGAAATCCAGTTTCTTTTTCGCCATTTAACGGAAAAGGTTGAATCATGAATTACTTCGTTTATTTACGAAAGGAATCACTGTAAATGGCTCATCGATTTCAGGAAATGTTTTACATGAATATTTTCAAGACTAGTCATTCCATACGCTGCCCAAAATACAATGTGAACTAAGTAAGTGAGGTTAAATAAAATGTATGTTCAGACAATTATTCATCTTTGCAGACAGAGATCTACGGAGAGACGTACTTACAACCGAAAGTAATTTAGTAGAAATCCCATCCGTCGACTGTGGATTCTTGCCACGGAAGATTGTGGTTACACATCGTCACTTGTTTAACCCTTTAATCACCTCGAACGAATATATTCGCTGTCTAAGAAGTGGATGGAACGTGGCTAGAAAGAGTGGACTTGCGCATCACACAGCTTTGTTTTCCCCTTAGCTTTATTATTCAAAGGTGTCATGTAGGTGATAATTGACACTAATCCTTTCTGACTGATTACCTACTGAAAAAGACTTACAATGGCAACGAGCCTAAGAAAGGAGAGAGTTGATGTTTGAGTCACTTGTTTCAGCCCAGTGGCTTGATGTACGTGTCAGTAGGCTACCACTTTCTCATCATGCCTTCGATCTGGAGTAGAAACAACAAGTAAATAAAATAATGCAATGCATTGATTATGATACGCTTTCCAACATACCAGAAATCATTACTTAAGTTATGAAGATAATGGCTGTGGAATAAATCTCGCTCTTGTGTCTTGACCTGTGGTCCCATTTCGATGATGTTAAACCGAATTGGTTCAGTATATATCTGGAACAACATAATAAAGTTTTGTCGTAATAGAAGCATTTTTAATCAAGTTATGTGGATAATGGCTGTGGAATAAATCTCGCCCCTGTGCCGCTACCTTTGACCCCATTTCGATTATATTCAGCAGAACTGGTTCACTGTACCTCCGGAACAACATAATAAAGTTTTGTCACAATCGAAGCATTTTCACGTAAGTTATGACGCATAAGTCCAATGGAATGGATCCCGCTCCCATGTTTTGACCTTTGACCGCATTTCGTCCATTTTCAACACGGTTTGTCCCCAGCTCGTCTTCTACCATTCATCGAAATCGAACCATTTTTACGCAAGTTATGACGCATAAGGGCAATGGAATGGATACCTTAAACCCGATTTTGCCCATTTTCAATAGGGTTCGTCCCAAGTAGTCACCTGCCACATACTAAATTTAATCGAAATCGAACCATTTTTACGAAAGTTATGACGCATAAGGGCAATGAAATGGATTCCTCTCCTATGTCCTGACCTTTGACCCCATTTCGCCAATTTTCAATAGGGTTCGTTCCCTACCTCATACTAAAATTTCACCGAAATCGAACCATTTTTACGCGAGTTATCGTGCGGAGGGACGGACAGATAAACAAAGCTGGAGCATATAGACTTCTTCAACCTACGGTTGAAAAGCGTAAAAAAGAACTTGACGGGAGCGCTTATACTCACTGACAGGTTTATGGTAGGTTCTGCTGAGATGGAGAAGGAAAAATTATTTCGCAGCTTTCGTAGTACCAGGCTGCTATGTGAACAGTTTTATTTGGAAAACTTTGAGCACCATTTGGCTCAGGTAAATAGGCTGATTTAATGACTGAGTTTCAGGATATCTCGTACAAACCTTCTTTCTCGCAATGTTCACCCTATTTAAAATAGAGAACGCGTTAAATAAGTTCCTTTCTCCTTTGTTTGGGAGTTTAGCTACCACCGTGAGCAATTCGCTGGGTTATAAGCAGTCGCCCGTCCCTAATTTAGGGTCACTGGTTCGAGGAAAGGGAGAGAGCCAACGCCGTAAGGCAGTCACAAAATCCATACCCCTACAGGATTCGAACCCCAACCCATCTCGAATGAATGTTCAGAAACCAACGCTTAGACCACTGCGCCACCGCAACAGTTTAAATAAGCTCGGCGCCTAACACACCTGTGCCTTGTGTTCTGACCATATATTCTGGTATTCTTGCTTTGTATTCCGACAATGTATTTAACTTTCGAAGTAATTCTTGGTAACTTATATGCAGTTAGAAGAATTTCGCTCCAGTTTTGTCAAGTCGGTATTGAGGCCTCTTCAGCTACGGTAACTTATATTCAGTCAGAAGAACTTCGCTCCAGTTTTGTCAAGTCGGTATCCAGGCCGCTTCAGCTGCGCGAAACTCTTTCGTTATTGCGTGTTTCAGAAGTCACGATGAAAAGATCCAGTATGTCTCGTAAAATAATGTAGAATCTTTGTGGGGATCTAATCCCACACTGAACCATAGGAGAAAAGCAGCGTAAAGATTGCAATACCTGATACTGGCAATTTGATTTCCAGTATCGGGCTGTCAGATTCCAGTACTTTAACATCGACCCATCTTTGGCATAGTCTTTATTACTAGCATTGCAAATAAATATGCTACTTTGGGATATAAAATATTTACTACAGTTCTGAATTTCTTTCCTATTCCATCTTTACTATCTTAACATTTCTTCTAGATCAGAATCAATGCATATCTTTCGAGCACCATACGAAATTTCATTTAAATCTGACCTACTTGTTAAGACACATAATTTGACGGTTGGCATATTTTAAATTTTTTCTTCGGAAGGAACTTCTGTTCTGACAAAGAAAGTCAGCTGTGTGATGAACTATAGTGGAAAAGTTTGGGAATTTCTCATTACTTTTACACCTGAAATATAATTAAGAACAGCGTCTTTCTGCAAGATGGAAACAAATACGTTAATGCACATTTGCTAATTGAAAGTGAATGTTTTTAATATGTTATGATTTATTGTACGGAAAGGAATATGACACAATTTCTAGAACAACTTCAATGATTTAGTGTAATGTAAATATCCTACGTCTCTTCTACTTTTGGTTTTCCGCGGACATGTTATGAGAAACGAAATAATGTTAAGAATATTATTTGCTCTTATTAAAGCGCACCCAAAACTATTCAATCATATTTCTACTTCCGTAAGTGCACACAACCACTCTAATGATTACAACCACTCTAATGATTTCCTGAAACAGAAATGCTTTTCAATACATAATATAGTGTATAACGTTTTGAGTAGCATACGACAGTTCACGATTGTGGCAAATTTCTTCCCCTTGACAGAAAACGCTGAGAAATTTTGTTACAAAAACGAAAATCATCATAAAATGAAAAAAATACTGCATCTTAAGTGACCTCTTTTCTTTGAAAACTTCTCAAAAATTTCCGATTGCTTTTCCCCTTCTCATCTGCGACGAAGCTTTCTAGTATCCAATGTTACCATTGGAAACAATACTAAATCAATAATTATAATTTATTGAAATATAAAACGGTAATGCAGTGCACGTCACGCATTACATCGCCCATTCAATATTGATTGTGGAAAAATATCGCGCGCCGACCTATCTTCCAAAAGAGCACATAGCGTTTCCATTGACAAAGCCATGCGTTACCACTTCTTGTATTGGTGACAAAATTGTGTGATTTCTGTGTTAACTTCACCTGCACACGAAGCAGAAATATAATCGGAAACACGAACCGATGTAATCCACACTTCATACTATGGATGTCTTCAGTCGAGAATTGTGATATACACTGGCAGAAAGTGAAAAAAGAACACCAAGAAGGAGACGTCTGATACCAAAGAAATTTATACAACATAATAACGGAATACAGAGGATAACGTGTTTAAATCATTATGGCAAAATACAGCTGTATTTGCTGGTAAACTGGAAAACCACATTTCCATGTAACATGGTTAGTACGAGGTTGAACCGCCATGAGCTGGATCACACTGTGCAATTCTGGTATGGAGTCTGTCGTACAGATGTTGGATGCAAGTTTAGGGTATTGAGTTCCAAGCATCCTCAACCTAGACGCGTAAATCGGGGTTGGTCGTGGAAGGCCGTGGAGACCGGATAAGTCGTTGTTCCATAAAATCCCACACGCGCTCAATGGAGGACAAATCCGGTGAACGTGGAGGCCATGGAAGTTGTCTCACACCCTGAAGTGCATGTTGTGTTGCACGTGCCGAGTGTGGGCGTGCGTTATCTTGCTGGAAAACACCACGATGGACCGACCTTACAAATGGCACAACAACGGGCTGAATGATGTTGTTGATGTAAGAGGTGCTATTTAACGTACCCGGTACAAACACTAGTTGTGTACGGCAGTGATAGATGATCGCTCCCCCACACCAGGAGACCAGGTGTAGGCCCTTTGTGTCGCTGGCGGATTCAAGAAGGGTGGAGACGCTCCCCTGTGCGTCTGTGAACACGCATACAGCCATCGGAGGCTCCCAAGCAGAATCTGCTTTCATCACTGAACACGACAGATCACCATTGCGTTCTCCAGTGCAGACGGTGGCGACACCACTGCAGCCGTTCCTGACGGTGGGCTGGAGTCAGAGGCACACGTGCACGTAGTCTTGCATCCAGTAGACGGTTGCGGATTGTTCGCACAGTCACCCCAGATGTAACGGCAGCTCGGATTTGCGTCGTAGTGGATGTTCTGCTTGACATCGCTGCTCTTCTTATGCGTCGATTGGTCCGCTGATCAGTCCATCTGTGACTTCCGGTTCCACGTCTTCTCGTGTGGGAATGTTCCTCGGACCATCTACGCCACCATCGTACCACCGCCGATACTTCCCATCCAATTCGCTCCGCAATACGACGATACGACCACCCGGCCTCGAGGAGTCCGACTAGATGATCTCGCTTAAAGTCCGATAACTACTGAAATCGTACACGTCTTCCATGTCCAGGCATTGCAGCTTCTTTAGGGTCTTCGCACGTGTCCGTACGCCGACGACTGATCACATTCCTTCGCCGTACTCCTTAAATACCACCGTCAATAATTTGCATAATATGCCGTGCTGTGGCGTAAGCGCTCACCGGTTGGTCCCAAAATTTACATCACACCTACGTTAATTGGCGGACGATCATGAAATATGTAAATTTCATGATCGTCCGCCAATTCCTTCTTGGTGTTCTTTTTTCACTTTCCGCCAGTGTATATAGCATATTCTTAGGTTGCGTGGTTTTTCTCGCGTTTGATCTACGAGCTACTTTCTCCATGTGGACAAATGTTTTATTATTACTTAGCACATTTTGTTTATTTATTTCTATCTTTAAACTGCGCTTCACACAATCAGAATGAAAAACAGTGCTACATCTGTGTCGAACTTTCGAATATTAGAGTCGTGATTGAATAGCCCTTGTGGTTACAAGTTTGATGAATTTAGTTTTATGTCAGGAAGTATGATGAATAAAATGAAATAATTGAATAAAAGCAGGCTCATTTTCCCGCTAAAATCATTAAAAAAAATAAAAATGCATTCCGTCACTTTTCATGATTTTTGATAATCTGATTAAATGCTGCTGTGTGGCTGCGAAAAACGACGGATTTATACACTGGCGTGCAAAAATTAAGGACGAGACGGTTTTTCGAATGTAACGTCGTGCAGAAGTGCTCCACATCAACTGAAATCATACCATAAGATCCCCAAGATATAAGAATATGGGACAAGTGAGCAAAACCGTCCAAACAACGAATCCAAAGGATACAAAAGCACTTTATTGAAAAGGTAGCTTCGAACACAACTGGACAGAAGACAGATACGTCCATGTGACAGGGAGCTTCCAAGAAAAATCCAGTCTTTAGAAGAGGATAAGATCACCCCTGACTGCGTTGCAGTATTTACAACGTCTGCCCATGCTGAGGACGAGGTTGTCAAGGAGCTGTTGAGGCATCGCAGCCCATTTCTCTTGTAGCGCCAACCACCGCTGAGGAGTCGTTGCTGGCGGCTGGTGACGTGCTGCCAAGCGTCTCCCGAGAAGGTCCCACACGCGTTCGATTGGATTTAGGTCCGGGGACCTTGCGGGCCAATCCATGTGTTGAATATCTTCACTCTCCAACAGTTCTGCGACAGCCACTGTACGATGAAGTGTTGCGTTGTCGTCCATGAAGAGGAAATCATGACCCACAGCACCTCTGCACGCTGTCACGTCAATTCGTCGCGTGCGTCAATTCGTCGACTACGTCAATTCGTCGACTGCGACTATTCGTCGCGCGTCAATTCGTCGACTGCGACTATTCGTTGCGCGTCAGTTCGATGACCACGACGATTCGTCGAGCGTCAATTCGTCGCGGACAAATTCGTCGAGCGTCAATTCGTCGCGGACAAATTCGTCGACTACCTCAATTCGTCGACTACGTCAATTCGTCGCGTTTACAGATTTTGGTTACATACAAAACAAATGCAGGAAAACGTACGATTTAAAATTTTCGTAAAATCTAGTTTTCATTGCAGAACCATCAAATTCGGTATCATGAAACTCTAACTTAGACGCTAGGCGGCTTTTGGAAGGGGTTCGAGCCCGGGGTCAGAGCCCCCCCTCATAAAAAATTTCGTAAAATCTCCAGTTTTCATTTTAGAACCACAAAATTTGGTATACTATCTCATGGTACTCTAACTTAGACGGTACACCGTTTTTGGAACGGGTCAAGGCGCGGGTGGGGTCAGAACACCCCCATATACAAAATTTTCTTAAAAACTACAGTTTTCAATTCAGAACCACTAAATCTGGTATACTATCTCATGGTACTGTAACTTAGACGCTAGACGATTTTTTGAAGGGGTTGCAGCCCGGGGGGTAAGGCCCCCTCATAAAAAAATTCGCAAAATCTTCAGTTTTCAATTTACAACCACCTAATTAGGTATACTATCTCATTATACTCTAACTTAGACGCTAGACAGTTTTTGGAAGGGGTTGGAGCCCGGGGGTAAGAGCCCCCTCGTCATAAAAAAGCCGTA
Organism: Macrothele yani; assembly: GCA_039090855.1. Taxonomy (NCBI): domain Eukaryota; kingdom Metazoa; phylum Arthropoda; class Arachnida; order Araneae; family Macrothelidae; genus Macrothele; species Macrothele yani. Next base: position 105,860,939 of record CM077003.1, read on the forward strand.
AAATCTACAGTATTCAATTTAGAACCACCAAATTTGGTATACTAGCTCATGGTACTCTAACTTAGACGGTAGACCGTTTTTGGAATGGGTCAAGGCCCGGGGGATCAGAGCCCCCCCCCATACTTTTTTTGGAAAATCTTCAGTTTTCAATTCAGAACCATTAAGTATGGTATCATGAAACTCTAACTTATACGCTAGACGCTCTTTGGAAGGGGTTAGAGCACGGGGGGTCAAAGCCCCCCTCATAAAAATTTCGTAAAATCTACAGTTTTCAATTTAGAACCACCAAATTTGGTATACTACGTCACGGTACTCTAACTTAGACGGTTTTCGGTACATGTCGGGGCACGGAGGTTTTCAGCCCCCCCCTACAAACTTTTCGTGAAATCTACAGTTTTCAATTAAAAACCACCAAATTTGGTATACCATATCGTGGTAATCTAACTTAGACGGTTTTCGAAACGGGTCGGGGCACGGGGGTTTCATCCCCCCAAAAACAATTTTCGTGAAATCTACAATTTTCAATTTAGAACCACCAAATTTGGTATACTATCTCATGGTAGTCTAACTTAGACGGCAGACGGTTTTTGGAACGGGACGGGCACTGGGTCAGAGCCCACCTCATATAAATAAAGTTTGTAAAATCTACAGTTTTCAATTTAGAACCACCAAATTTGGTATACTATCTCATGGTGCTCTAACTTAAACGGTAGACGGTTTTATGGAACGGGTCAAGGCCCGGGGGTAAGTGCCTCCACATACAAAATTCTTCTTGACAAGTGGTCAGAAGCCAGCCCCTAGATCACTCCGCCGCCGTAGCGGAACTGGACGCAAATAAATCATTAATATAATTTGTACTAGCAGGGATACCAGTTATTTGCCAGGTACATATTTCTATTTGTGGAATCACCAAGTTCAGCGGGTGAAAGTTAATGAATGAAAAAGATATTCCTGCAGTTTTCCAGTAAACTTATTTTAAATTTTTTGATTTAGTTAATTTAATTTTGCGAAACAAAAAAGAAAGAAAAAGGAATGGGAATACTTACCTTCTAGGAGACATCTATAGAACTGCAGTACATCTGGCGTGTGCTTCTGTGAATCCCGCAACAAAGAAATGCAATGTACTTATGTGATGTCAATTGCGTTCGACTTCACATTGGCATTGATCATCTTTTTCTTAACGTTTTGAATTTTGAATATCTGGAACTCTCTATTTACATTACATTATATTTCTTCCTGATAAGCCGCTCGTTGGTAGTGAAAGCTAAACTATATTGATTTGTGTTTTTAATACACCATTAAACGCATATTTTTGCACTTTATTGTTATCTACAGGCCCTAACTTAGACCGTAGGTTGGTTAGTTAGTTGGTTGGTTGATGGTTTATGGTGCAAGGCCCTCAAAGGGCCGAAGAGCGCCTTAGAACGTAGATAGGGTATTCTTAAGAGTAAAAAACGGAACTTTTTACGAAAATTTTGTATGGGGCTCCCTTGACCCGGGCCCCGACCCCTTCCAAAAACCGTCTACCGTCTAAGTTAGATAATCATGAGTAGTATACCAAATTTGGTTGTTCTAAAAGGAAAACTGTAGATTTTACGAAATTTTTATGAGGAGGGGGTAGGGCTCTCACCCCCCGTGTTCCAACCCCTTCCAAAAATCGTCTAGCGTCTAAGCTAGAGTTTCATGATACTAAATTTGGTGGTTCTGAATTGAAAACTGTAGTTTTTAAGAAAATGTTGTGTGTGTGTGTGTGTGCGGGGAAAGGCTCTGACCCGCCGGGCCTTGACCCGTTCCAAAAACCGTCGACCGTCTAAGTTAAAGTACCATGAGATAGTATACCAAATTTGGTGGTAATAATTTGAAACGTAGATTTTGCGATTTTTTTATGAAAGGGTCCTTACCCCTTCATAAAAAAATCTGCAACCCCTTCCAAAATCATCTAGCGTCTAAGTTAGAGTACCATGAGATAGTATACCAAATTTGGTGGCTCTAAATTGAAAACTGTAGACTTTACGAATTTTTTTGTGAGGGGTCTCTGACCTCCCGGGACTTAACCGGTTCCGAAAACGGTCTACCGTACAAGTTAGAGTGTCATGAGATAGTATACCAAATTTGGAGGCTCTAAATTGAAAACTGTAGATTTTACGAAATTTTTATGAGGGGGCACTGACCCCCGGGCTTCAACCCCTTCCAAAACCGTCAATCGTTTCAGAACCATCAAATTTGATGGTTCTGAAATAAAAACTAGATTTTACGAAAATTTTGAATGTATGTGGAGGCGGAAGGCTCCGACCCCCGGGCCTTGACCTGTTCCAAAGACCGTCTTCCGTCTAAGTTAGAGTACCATGAGATAGTATACCAAATTTGGTGGTTCTAAATTTAAAACTAGATTTTGCGATTTTTTATGAAGCCCCCTACCCCCGGGCGGCAACCCCTTGCAAAAGCGGTCTACCGTCTAAGTTAGAGTACCATGAGATAGTATACCAAATTTGGTGATTCTAAATTGGAAACTGTAGATTTTACGAATTTTTTTTTATTCGGGGGGGGGGGCTCTGACCCCTGGGCTCCAACCCTTCCAAAAACCGTCTGGCGTCTAAGTTTGAGTTTCATGATAACATACTTAATGGTTCTAAATTGAAAACTGTAGATTTTAGAAAAAAATTATGGGGGGGATAGCTCTGACCTCCGGACCTTGACCCGTTCCAAAAACGGTCTACCGTCTAAGATAGAGTACCATGAGTTAGTATACCAAATTTGGTGGTTCTAAATTTAAAACTGTAGATTTTACGGCATTTTCATGGGGGGCGGGCTCTTACCCCCGGGCTCCAACCCCTTCCAAAAACCATCTAGCGTCTAAGTTAGTGTACCATGAGATAGTATACCAGATTTGGTGGTTCTGAATTGAAAACTGTAGATTTTAAGAGAATTTTGTATGTGGGGGCTCTGACCCCCGGGCCTTTACCCGTTCCAAAAACGGTCTGCCGTCTAAGTTAGAGTTCCATGAGATAGTATACCAAATTTGGTGGTTTTAAATTGGAAACTGTAGATTTTGCGAAATTTTTTATTAGGGGGCCCCTTAACCCCCGGGCTGCAACCCCTTCAAGAAATCGTCTAGCGTGTAAGTTATGAGATGGTATACCAGATTAGGTGGTTCTGAATTGAAAACTGTAGTTTTTAAGAAAATTTTGTATGTGGGGGTCTCTGGCCCCCGGGCCTTGACACGTTAGAAAACGGTCTACTGTCTAAGTTAGAGTAACATGCGATAGTACACCAGATTAGGTGGTTCTGAATTGAAAACTGTAGTTTTTAAGAAAATTTTGTATGTGGGGGGCTCTGACCCCCCCCCCCGGCCTTGACCCGTTCCATAAACGGTCTACCGTCTAAGTTAGAGTACCATGAGAGAGTATACCGAATTCGGTGGTTCTAAATTAAAAACTGTAGATTACCACTACCTTGAATGTTCTAGCTTCTTTCCGTGATCCATCTTTCACCTTCCTACTGTTTCTGAAGATGGATGCATACTCTCTTCTCCCGTCCCACCTCCCTCCTGTCTTGCGAGAGGGCCTTTCTCTCTTTCGTTCGCTTCCTCTTCTCCGTTCATTTCCTTCTTCAACTCTTGATCTCCTAGATGAACCTCTCTTCTTCTCTTCTCTTATTCACCCTCCTAACCTCCCTCACTTTTACTTTCCTCATTGGATCCGCTCTGGTGTGATAACTGTCCGTTCTCTCGTAACTTCTGATCTAACCTGGAGACCTCTTTCTTCCCTGTTTCTATCTCCAACCATTACTCTTGCTAACGAATATCTTCTTCTTCGCACAGCGCTTTGGAGCCTCTTTCCACTCCTCGCTTCACCTGATGGTCTCTTCTCGGTCCCCTCTGCTCCTCTTTCCCTACCGTTCTTTCTCCTCATTCGTAGCTCCCCGGTTCTAGTTACTTCTCTCTCCTCCTCTTCTCTTTATTGGCTTCTTCTTTCCCCTCCCGCACTTCCACTTTCTGTTCATTCTGCTCCTCCTTCTCTTCTCCCCGCCATCTGGACAGCATCTACCTCTGCCCTTTCCTCCCTCTTGAACTCAATGTCCATTGGCAATTTCTTCACCTTCGTCTCCCCGCCCCATCAGTACTGTTTCGCATGACCCTTCTCACCTCTCCGCAGTGCTCCTTTTGCCCTGAAGTCAGCGACGTCCAACATCAATACCTATTCTGCCCCGTTCTCCTGCCAGTCCTAAACACAGCATTTCGTTTTGCTGATCGAATTTGTGCTCGATCGTTACCATTTCTTGCATATGCTTGGCTACTCCAAACTAAGCATCCACCTACTCACTTGCCTCCTGTGTGCCGTTATATTTTTCTTCTTGTGAAGTTCACTGTCTATGCTTTCCATCTTCAACAACGCTTCCCGCTCTTATTCCACCTCCTCAGGAGGCAAGTGCTATCATTCGGAGACGCTTCCTAGCACGGTTAACCACTCGCCTCCAAATGGAGCACTCTCGTGCTGCCTCAACAAACACCGATAGCGTTTTTCAATCCACTTGGGCCCAATCGGCTGGGTGGTTCCATATCCACAATTTGCAGTTACATCTCAACCTATAAGTGGGATTTTTGTTGTCGCCCACGTTCACTGTAACAAATCATGTTTTTACGTATTAATTTTGGTGCTTCGCTATTTGTGATTTTTCTGTTTTAATGTGCCATTGAAGATAGCTCACCATGTTTCCCATGTTCTCTTCGATAATGTTGGGTTTTATGTTGTTGTATATAATTCTTCCTTCTGCACAGTTTACTGCCCACGCAATGTCCCCTTCATTATGTTGAATATTTTTTTAAAATCTTAGTCACTGTGTGTATAATATAATGTAACAAGATGCCCTTCTGAGTACATTTAGCGTTATTTCCCCTTGTCACTGAATACTTCTGTACATATGTTGTAAATTTTGAATGTAGCATCACTGATGCATTTCTGTGAATTAGTACCTAATGTTTAATCTTTAGTATGGTAGTAATGCTTAATTGGAATTTGTGCATAGTATAGAATCATGTCTTGCCCTGTCTACAATACTGTAGGTAAACATTTTCGTTTGTATCGCTCGTGCTTTATTGTCTGCCTCTCCTTCGCCCTACGTGGCGAAATAATTTTTTTTTTATGATTTTAACAATATTTTGTTTTACGTTTCACTGGAACTTTCCAGCTGATGTATATACCGCTGTATTTATTGGCAGAATTCCATTGTCATGTACATAGAAATGTTATTTTACTGAAGAATAAAGGCAATTTTGAAATGTAGATTTTGCGAATTGCGAATTGCTTTTATGAGGGGGGCCCTTACCCCCTGGGCTGCAACCCCTTCAAAAAATCGTCTAGCATCTAAGTTAAAGTACCATGAGATAGTATACCAGATTTGGTGGTTCTGAATTGAAAACTGTAGTTTTTAAGAAAATGTTGTATGTGGAGGGCTCTGAACCCCCGGGCCTTGACCCGTTCCCAAAACCGTCTACTGTCTAAGTTAGAGTACCATGAGATATTATACCAAATTTGGTGCTTCTAAGATGAAAACTGTAGATTTTACGAAATATTTATGAGGGGGGCTTCGACCCCCGGGCTCCAACCCCTTCCAAAAACCGTCTAGCGTCTAAGTTAGAGTTTCATGATACCAAATTTGATGTTTCTGAAATGAAAACTAGATTTTACGAAAATTTTGTATGTATGTGGGGATGGAAGGGGGGGGGGGGGGCTCTGACTCCCTAGGCCTTGACCCGTTCGAAAAACCGACAGCCGTCTAAGTTAGAGTAGCATGAGATAGGACACCTGATTTGGTGGTTCTGAATTGAAAACTTCCATTGTCATGTACATAGAAATGTTATTTTACTGAAGAATAAAGGCAATTTTGAAATGTAGATTTTACGAATATTTTGTGTATGGGGGACTCTGACCAACCGGGCCTCTGAACCGTTCCAAAAACCGTCTACTGTCTAATATTTTTAGTGCCAAAGAAAAAGCGTAATATTCCTATCCTGTCTGAGTATCCAAACTTTATAAATTTGATCAGGGAGGAAGACGTTCGAAATCGTACGTTTTCCTGCATTCGTTTTGTATGTAACCAAATCTGTAAACGCGACGAATTGACGTAGTCGACGAATTTGTCCGCGACGAATTGACGCTCGACGAATCGTCGTGGTCGAAGAATTGACGCAGTCGACGAATTGACGCAGGCGACGAATCGTCGCAGTCGACGAATTGACGTAGTCGACGAATTGACGAACGCGGCGAATTGACGAACGCGGCGAATTGACGTAGAACCCCTCTGAACAGACGCACGTGAGGCAGGAGAACCTCGGTACAATAGCGGACACCAGTGACTGAACCTCCTTGGAAGATGTGGAGGTCAGTACGGCTACCAAGCATGATACCGCCCCAAACAAGAACTCCGCCACCTCCAAACCGGTTCCTTTCGATGATGTTGGAGGTGTGTTTGCGTGTTCCCTGCTCTCTCCAAATGTGTATACGTTACGAATCGCTCGTCAGACTAAATCAGCTCTCATCCGTAAAGAGAACACGACCCCATTGCTGATGTGTCCAGTTCTTTTGTTCTTGGCACCAAAGAAACCGCCGTCTCCGATGAGCAGGCGTTAATGGCACACACCGTACTGGTCGTCGTGCAAATAGACCACCTTTGTGCAGCCTCCTGGCCACGGTAAAACGCGATAATGGACGTCCATTTGTCTGTTGCATGTGCCATGCGATTTCTCCCGCTGTCTGCCGTCTGTCTCTTCTCGCCTGTAGGACAATATACCGGTCGTCCGCCGCCGTGGTTACTCGTGGACGATCATTGCTAAACTCTCGGACAGCTGTTCCTGTCGTTTGAAATGCTCCCCAAGCTCGTGAAACGATGCTGTGAGCGATCCCGAACTCCTCAGCCACACTAGTCACACTTCGACCTTCTTCCAACTTCCCAATGACGCGACCTCGGATAAAGTCATCCAGATGTCGTCTACTGGATTGCCTGTTTGCCATATCACACGGTGGCAACAACTCGACGTCGTTCAAATCGATGTACACCGTGCAATAGCTTTCACCGAATTGCTGAGCGTACACCGCCCGTGTACTTTATACCCTGTCGACACTATTCCCCCCACGTCATGCTGCATATATGCGCATGCCCTACCGTACCAGACCCTAGTCTATCTCCTGAGTGGTTTTTTGGGCCGTTCTGCCTGCTCGTTCCGCTGTTATGCTAATTTCTCCTCTTCGTTCTTAATTTTTGCACACTAGTGTACTACAGTCCGTATGTTCTATTTTCTCCAGAAACAAACGGTTGGACTATAATGTTTGTGCACAATTTATATATATATATATACCAGTTAAAAGATCAACCAGATCTGCAGCCAATAAAATATCCAGAAATAGAAACAGCTACTTTCACTCCCTAGTCGCTGTAAAGTACGTTACGGAAATGAACAAATTCTGGACAAACATTTTAACATAAGGGAAGGAAGATATCAAAGACAAAGATGTTTAAAATCGAACAGTTAGAAGAGATATACAGTAAAACATTAAATAACTTTATCTCTTTCAAATAGAAATGTACACTGACGCCCTTTGGCGGAAGCATTTTGAATAATGGGTAAGCAGAAAATATGCTAAAGGTGTTCTTTATAGCAAAAGTTATGCAAAAAAAAAAAAATTAAATGTTTCTTCAAACAAGAGATAGCGAGAAAACAGTTTTGGTATTTCGCCACCTGGCGGGAAAACTGTGCATTATTTAAGTAGGATAATGTCCTCCATCTTTATTGTAGCGAGTGGCATACAGTAAGAAAGGATTTTTTTTTTATGTGATATTTAAAAGCGGACATCCGGTTGCAAATATAAATACGCATTTACACCACTTAGCGCCAGAATTCTGGACTGAAAACACTACGAGTGCATGCACCAAATACATACCATTGTGAATGGTATTTGAATGAAATACCATTCATGATTTATAAATGAAATATCATCGGGAATGGTATTTACATTAAAATAATTTTCTTTATCAGACAGGACTATAGATATTGAGAAAAAGGGATTGAACATTTGCGCCCTCTAGTGGGGAAATTGTGCATTATTTTTGGGGTTTTTTTTCATATGAATGAGTAAAAGCTCCGATATTGCTGTCAATATGCTGTAAACGGAAAAGTGAGTTATGCTCCTTAGCGGCAAACTCGTTTTTGAAGAAAAATTTGAAATTATATGCAGAACATTTTACACAATAAACGCTGTCAGAAAAAGAAAGAATTTTTCAAATCGGACTATTAGAAGCAGAGATATCGAGAGAGAAAGATATATAACTACGCCTCCTGGCGGAAAAACTATTCATTATATTAAGAAGAAGGTATTTTCAAAAGATTTTTCGAAATGAGCGATATCTTTTACAAAATAATTTTTTTCAGTCGAGTTTTCAGACTTGCAGATATTGCTGTAAACACATCGAAAATGTAAATATACACCTACGTCCCTAGTAGCAAAACCGTTTTTTTTTCCCAAAATTTAGAAATTATATGCAAAACATTTTCTAGCAGGAATTCTATCAGATGTAGAAAGAATTTCTCAAATCGGAATTTTTAACAGCAGAGATATCGGGAAAACCACGACTTAGCTTTAAGCCTCCTAGCGGAAAAAAGGGACACTATTTGGAAAAGAAAATGTACCAAAGAAGTTTCGTTATAAGTAGTATCGAAAGGAAAGAAGATATTTTTTTTTAAGTCTGATACTCAGAAGCAATGGTATGTTATAAAACGCATTTCGAATTCCATAGCGTCTGCATTTAAGCCCTCTAGCGGCAAAGTTATACAACAGAAAACTACTAAAACACCAGGGTCATCATTTTCACATTTCAAACTTTATACCTCGAAACGAAATTTTCAAATCGGAGTAATACAGATCTGTAGTTGAAGGGATACGGTGTCCACAATTGTACGGACGAACGAACAAAGTGATAATATAAGCACGTGCCTTTTTAACAAAAGATGTGCTAAAAATCTGTAAGAGAAGCAGCATAAATTTTTTTATAGGATTCTCAGCATTAGTGATTTAAAGAAATTGAAAAAAATATCGCGCGATTGCAAAAAATCATTTTCCCTGTAGTTTATAACAATTCGTGAATCATAATCTTCCCATTGTAGGATTCTGCTTATGCTACACAAAAGGTCACTGCTGCTCAGGAACCAAAAGCAAATCCTAATTGACTTGGCGTATTTTTTCCAAATTTCGTTATTCTGAAGGTAACCTAATTAAGTGAGTGAAAGAAACTTGATCCACAGCATATGTTACTTCACGCAGGTAAACGACTTCTGAAATGTAGGACGTTGCTAATGAAGATAATTTCAAAACCTTTGTAGTCTTCGCTAAGTTGCTATAAACGGATTTCAAAAAGAAAACTTTTGCACTACGCAAAAGTGATATCCAAAAAAATGAAATATTTTTGCACAAGTGAAGTTTTTTTTTTGACGAAGAAAAGCTAATAATTCTATCACTATATCTGCTGTTATCAAAAGTGCGATACTTAATATACCCGCAGCTTTCACGTCAGAAGTTACAAACTTTTTCATGTGACATCTATGAAACGATTGACTGAGAGGGAACAACAATGAGTGTAGCTTTGTTGAGTTTTATTTCGTTAAAAATTTGCGTGGAAAGAAAGCTAACAAACTTAGGCGAAGAAAACAAAGACAATATTAATTGGCCATCCCTGGAAATCTGCTGATAAACCTGGCAAAGAAAAATATTTTTTCTCTCAGAATGGAAAAATGGGAATTCTATTTGCTTTTTTTATGTTATAAATATTGAGTTCATTCATGAACGTTCTTTGTATTCTTTCACTCTCTTCTCTTTTTGCTTTATTGTTGGGCAAATCCAAAAGTCACACAACTGCATCTTCGGTGCAAATTCTACAATCTTCTTTTCCTTCTGAATAAATAACTTTGGCCATTGTCTAAAGAAAGAATTGTGCCGAGGCTTTAATTGACGTTTCTTCTTTTCTGATTTTCTTTCGTGCCACGCAAAAATAAGAGTAGCATAAGTGATCACCAAACGCGTCAGGTTAACAACTTCACATGGTGTAACCTGTTTATACTATGGTTTTATTTTTCAAATGAATTAGATCCTTGCAGTGAATATTTACAAATATCTACATAACTTCTTTTACGACTCTTATTAACGGTTTCCAACTCCGCCTTCCAACATTTCGATTCACATTTACAAAAAGAGAGAACTCCATGGCATCAATATTATCAATATTTGTTTATATACGTATATGCTTTCTAATTTCATACACCCATCTTGTACGTGGTGGCATCAAGTCTAAAATTTCGACTGTCTATCTGTGGTCCGTTCTTCTGTCAATATGTCCAGCCCATTGCCATTTATGGCATTTTGCTCGGATTATAATTACTTCCACTCTTGTCATTTTACTTAACCAAGAGTTCGTCTTCTTATCTTTCCTGGTAATACCATGCAAGCATCTCTTCATGGTTCTTTCAGTTATCGGCAGCCTTTGTGTGTCTGCTTTAACTAAGATCCATGTGTCCTCTCCCTACGTAAGAATTGGAAGGGTGCATTGATTAAACACTTCTTTTTTTAAAACATAATAGTATATTGCTCTTCAAAGTTTCACTGTTTCCACCAAAAGCTCTCCAACCAAGTTTCATGCGTCGATTAATTTCTTCATCAATGTGCCTTCACCTTTTCTCACCCCCTTTCCAATTTTTATTGGTGTTGTATACTCATATAGCCGAACATTTGTACTTGCATTTTCATATATGTTATTAACAATGCTAATGTATGCATTTTCAATACCGCAGAATTTCAAAGGCATCTTATCTACTGAGAATTTCAGGTACTCAAAGGCACTTTCAAAAAGCTATACATAATAAGAGTTCATATTCTCTTGTTCTTTCAATTAGTTCTGTGCACATCGATGTAATATATAGTGCTGAACGCCCACAAACAAACGCGCGCGCAGTGAGCGAGACAGAGAAAGAGAGAGAGAGAGAGAGAATTATCCCCATGATAGAACGCAGCCTGCAGCTGTAACACAACCGACCAGTGCGGAATGTAAACAAGTTAGTAAAATCATGCAATGCATTAATTATGATACGCTTTCCAACATACTAGAAATCATTACTCAAGTTATGAGGATAATGGCTGTGGAATAAATCTTGCTCCTGTGCCCTGACCTTTGACTCCATTTCGATGATATTCAACCGAACAGGTTCAGTATACCTCCGGAACAACATGATAAAGTTTTGTCGCAATCGAATCATTTTTACGTAATTTAGGACGCATAAGGGCAATTGAATGGATTCCACTCCTATGTCTTGACTTTTGACCCCATTTCGCCCATTTTCAATAGGGCTAGTCCCCAGGTGGTTCCCTACCACACAATAAAATTTTATCGAAATCGAACCATTTTTAAAACTTTAACTGGCTGGAACGAATTAACTCGGGGTTAGTAAAATGGGCTGGAATCAGCTCGCACGGATATATTCACTGTCTAAGAAGTAGACCGAAAGTGTTTGGAACGAGTCAACTTGCGTATGAGAAAGATTTACTTCACCTTTTAGCTATATTATTTAAAGTGGTCATTTGCCACGATGATTGACACTAGTTCTTTCTAACTAATTACCCTTTAAAAGGGTTTTAATAATGACGAAGAACCTCAGAAAAGAGAGAGAAGAAGTTTAAGTCACTTGTTTTGCTTCCCAGTAGTATGATGCTTTGGTCACGTTTCGAGTTATGGAGCGAAAACTTTAAACGCTTGTCACCAAGAAAGGACTAGTGGGATACCAATCATCAAATATTATCTCCAAGTAGTAGTGGGATGATTATCACTATAGAATAGGGGAATGCCTACTAACAGTGACAGGTTCATGGTCAGTGTTGATAAGGTGAGAGGGGAAAAGAAATTATTGTACGGCAGCTTTCGTAAAACCCGAACGCTATCGGAATATTTCTGTTTGGTAAGCGTGGAAAAATTTGGGCAACATTTTTTTTAGATTCATCGGCCGCTTAAAGGGTTAAGCCAGTTATCGTGCAGACGGACAAAGCTGGAGCATATGCGCTTCTTCAATCTACGGTTGGAAAGCGGTAAAAAATGCACGGTCAGGGCATATCAGTTCATCAGTAACAAACCCGTGGCTATGGGGAAAGAGGAGGACTTATTGGAATTGAACGGGGAATGGGTATTTTCAGCTTATTGTGGGGAGGCAGCAATAGAAGGGTGACGGAAACGCTCTGAACATGAGATACACATCCACCCTAAGATACGGATAGGGGAGACCACCACTTTACAGTCCAGGTCAAAGCCCGTCGCCTTGCGCTGTCCGAGACATCAGATACCTCACGATCTCTCAGTTGGTGGCTGACTGCAACCAGGGATCACAAAGAAATCTTTCAGGGAACATAATCTAGCTGGCGCTCTTGCTATGCGACATAATTGAACCTCTGCCTATCCACGTGCTGATGTTAACTGGCCGTCATCCATAGATCAAGTGCAATGGGCACGATAACACAGTGACTGCATTTAAAAGTACACAGTGAAGTAGCAAATTTTTTGGAATACAAAACTATTAAGGTGTTGGGCTGCCCACAGCTTTCGAACCAACCTCGATTCAATGTGACTTGCCTTTATCGAGGTCCTGATATAGTTCTACCGGTATGTTCAGCCAAACGGATGTGATGGCGTCCTTCAATTGCTAAATATCCTTTGAAGGAGGATCTCTGTTACGAATGGCTTTCTCAATCTCATCCACACGTGCTTAGTTGGGTTGAGATCTGGGGATTGTGAGGCTATTTTAGCCCTTTGAAATCTCTCGTCCTCTTGGAACTCTTTTGTAACGATCTGAGCCTTATGGCATGGCGCATTGTCTTTCTGGATTGAGTTCCCTGCATCAGGTAACATGCACATATACGGGTGTACATAGTCAGCAATGGTGTTAATATACCTCGTGTTATCCAAATGGTGTTTCAGTGGTATTAAGAAACCGAATTCCCATAATGAAAACAGACCATTGACCACTCTCTACCGACCGGACTAATTTGCCACGCACGAGCGTGTGCTTGAAGCTGTCTCTTTTGTGCGGAATATGCAATCGAATGGTTCTCTTTCATTTTACAATATTGCGAGGTATTTTTCATAAAAGTCAGTTTCATAAAATTCATAATTTAGTTTTCAGCGTAACGATAGCGTTTTTTTTTACCTTAAGGGAACTTCACTCATTTTCAAGGAGTGTACCGACTTAAAGTCGCTTTCCAAAGTTTTGTACTGTCCTTGTCGTCTTGAAAAGCGATTGTTGAATTAATATACATTTACCCTGGTTTATGTCACATTCTGTTACATTTTTAACGTTGTATCTTTCCTTTCCGTTGTCCGAAGCTACATTTGTTTTAAAGTGGAAATATATTTCATTTTACTTCTCGTTATTTTTAGAAGTGAATTCCTCCCAGTCTTGTGTATTTAACCCATGGAGGAGTACATTATATGCACACAGCGTTTGTTTTGTTTTTTTCAAATAATTAATAAATTTTCTACGCGTGTAATTCATTTTATTTTTCCAACAAACGTTTTTCTAAATGTTTTACCAGGACATTTGTTTCAAGCGGTTTTAAATTATTTCTTGTTATTCGCCCACTCCATTCCATGAATTGCTATTCATGAGAATGGAGTGGGTGTATTTAATGGCTTAATCTGATATCTTCGTCGAAGTGGAATTTCATTAGGAAATTAATTCGCCTCTCTACATATGGCTTTTTTTCTTAACATCCACTAAAATAACACGATGGCGATAGCGTTGCCTTCAACTAACTGGTACCATGAGAGATACAGCAAGTGTTGCTTCTGCGCATGCGCAGTCCCGTTGCTTCCACCTGCTGTTGGGGTTGCATCGGTTGCCAGCAAAGGGCCACTAGTGGCACTTGCTTGGGGGCCCACAATTCACGGCGATGCTGCAGGGCCATCAATGGCTATCCAACTGATAGCGCTGCCACCAACGGACCACTACCGGGCCGTGAGCGGCTGATGTCAGCCAGCAGTGACCCATCACTACCAGCTGGTAGCTAGCAGTTTCCCAGCACTTGTGTTTTTGCTGTGGTACGGCGGGCTGCGTATGCTAAAATTATTCTGCCGTTACCGCTGTTATACTGTGAGCGGTTACTTGACGTAGTAAATCTTGTCTGTTACCTCGTACAATCTTTTTCAGTTGCCGTTGCCCTCGAACATCGACCAGTCGTTTTCGTTTACAGGAAATCCACTGACTGCTTGTCTTGTTGTTTGTGCAGCACTCATTGTAAACTTTCGATACAGATGTTTTTGTGTAGCCGAGAAGGATTGCCGTTTCTGAGATGCTTGCGTTCACCTAGCGCCATTTACCATGCTTCTTTAAACGTCGTTTAGATCACGAGTCTTTCTCATGTTGTCGCTACCTACCATTCATACAGATCTGAACCTTTTGCAATCAGCTGTTTATAAAGCCATCTCAAGGTCATAGTAGCGTACGTAAGTGGGGACCACGCGTGTTTGATTGCTATTGGGCGTTGGTAATGCCGTCTGTAGTCGACGCCGGGTCAGTGAACATATCAATCATCATCATCATCATCAACCATGGGACAAATGCCCGTAGGAGCCAGCTACCAGACGGCACCAGATTACAATCGTCTTGTATTTTTACTACCAGCGCATCGACACTCATCTGGTAGACCCTGGCAGGGAAGGTGGGCCAGGGACTAAGTGCGTCCGGGGCTGACTTCAGAGTGAACCATCCAAACATTTGCGTCCCCATTCCCGGGGAGTCTGCAGGAAAACCCCGGAAAAACCGAAGACTAGATAGCTGGCAGGACCGGGCTCGAACACACGTCAGAAACGTCCTCCTCCCACATTAAGCACAGCGCGTTAGCCAATTGTGCTATGCCGATGGTATATCAAACATACTGCACTGTTAAAAGGAAACAGCCAGGTGGCGGTGAGCACACTCTCATAGCTAGATCCTTCACGGGCATTGTTTCGGACCAAAGTCTACATGGTGAGCAGACCATAGAGGATGGCTGTATCCGGACTGCACCATACAAAATGGCTGCCACTTGTGATAAAAGGCCTGCATTGTAAAGGAATGCTTCGGGGATCATTTCCTAGCATTTAGTGTTATCTCTGAAATTCCCCCAACTTTAATCCCATTGAATATATGTGGGCTGTAGTGAAACGCAGCATTTGCAGGCCCACGCCAGCGCCTCGGTCTATCACCAAATGAGGAGACTCACTCTATCCACCTAGTACAGAATATCTGATGACACCGTTAAAGATCTAAGGGAGGCAATCTCACGCCTGGTGCAAGCTGTTATCAAGACCAATGCGCCAACACACATAGGTGGTCATTATGTAATAGCTCATGAAAGTGCATAAGAAGGATATTAAATTTCAGATTCATTTGCTTATGAAGATGAAAGTTTAAATTCAAAGCAATGAGGTGTTAATATAGTTTTACACCGATCGGTTCTTGATATAATCATATATTTGTTCTTGTCACGTGCTTCTGGTAACAGATGGCCCTGATTCTATCACCGGCCCCACTAACTAATACTTCTCTCTAATTATTGTGTCTAACGATTTCATACAGTTGATATATCTGTGCCAGCAGCGGCGTAACTTCAGATATTGGGCGCTAGCAAGAGTTTGAATTGTGGCCCGTATCTGTTTAAAAACAGGAACGTTAAAACATATAGATTTAGTTGTAAACTAATGAGTAATTGGAGAACATAATGCATTTATAAGATGCTTACAAAATCAGAGGCGAAAGGGATTAAAAATAAGAATTTTTCATCAACTCGTAGTTGTGACGCCAAGGGGTCACTACTCCTGATCTGTTATTGTTGTTGCCGTTAGATTCCATTTCGACGTGTTTGACTCTTGGCCATTGTATTAAAAAGAACCTGCAATCTCTAATAGTTTTTAACAAGATCTCGCAGTCCTTCCAAGATCATTCGATAAGCATCATAGATTTCATCCTTGCCGCACCGGATTCGAAGTGTTCTAAGCGCTAGCTTCTGACAATTCGACTGATATGAGTCCAGGTACATATCCAGGTTGACATTGTTGCTTTGCTTGCGTTACGGCACTTGCTGTCTCTTTTACCTGGTATCAGCGGCTCTAAATTAGGACCGGGCGACTGCTTATTGCCCATCGAGTTGCTCTCGGTAATCGTTAAACACCCAATAGAGAAAAACAATCTTACGATTTCCTTCTCTGTCTTTCCCTTCTTCTGCTTGCTCCAGCCTTACCAAAACTATGATCGTATTTGCTAACCAATTATTGGCACTCATCACATGTACGAAGTACATTATTTTTTGCTTGCAAATTATTTTCCCAAGGCAGCAGCCAGGCTTCATTTCGTCCAACACTAATTGATTAGCTCTTCTCTCTTTAGCCGATGTAACCGCGTGAAACGGCTGAAGATGGAATGCAAACAAATAACACAGATATACAAATCATCATTAACCATTCTCAATCCACTGTGGATAAAGATCTCTCCAAGTCTCTTTCACAACCCTCTTTATATTACCTCGGCACGTTTCCGAGTTTTATTCAACCTTCTCCCACATGGTTTTTTTCGGGGTCCTTTTATGATCCTTTGTGTCCAGTTTAGTGCAGTATTTCAGTTGTCCAACCGTGGTCAGTTCATTTAGCAATATATTCATCTTGTTGTCACTTGAGAGTATTTACGTTGATCGTGATGCCATCCACTTCTATCATTTTCCTGATACATGGGTTCCTTTTTCTGTCTTTCTTGGTTACACCAAATAAGAAATGAAGAAGTGTACAGAAGAATACAACTGAAAGATACCCTGTTCCACAAAATCATACAGAGACAACTAAGACTTTTTGGACACATCTGCAGAATGAAAAATCACGGAAATATAAAGACATTGGTGTTTAGCTTAATGAACGGAAGAAATATAAGAGGACGCCCTCACCGTGTGTGTGCTGATGGTGTTAAAGACTGGTGCGGTGGTAATCTTCAAGTACTGAGCCATTCTGCAATGAATAGACTTCAATGGGATAATATAGTTAAACTGGAAGCAGACACGTACGAGAATTGTACCAATGGTTGGTAATGGTGATGATGATGATGAATGTTACACCAAACACGTGTGCTTCTTTGAGATGTCGGCGGCCACAGAGTGTCTTCTTTAGTTAAGGTCCGTTCCTCTGATACATAAGTCAGCACTGGAAGGATGCATTGATTATAAACTTTTCTTTTCAGAAGTACTGGTAGATTACACGTGAAAATTCTTTGTTAGTTTTCTACATTTCCATAAATACTAAAACGTAATGTCAGGGAAACACTGCTAGTAAAGTGTATTATTAGGCTTTTGGCGGTGTATTGGCCCTTTTAAAGCAAAGATTACCTATTTTTTTAGAAATCGTGAAAACGAAGTTAAAAATGAGGATGTGTTAAACCTAATCAGGACCCCGTCAAAATATAAAGGGACCCCTCTGTTTCCTCGGTTCGGAGATAGATTACGACTCTGTCTACAAGTTCCGCCCCTGTGTATCAGTTTTACAATATTGCAAATTTATTCAATATTATCCATTGCTTGGATAAAAAAAATATTTTCTGTGACATGGTATAATATCATCTGGAAATCGGGCTATAGAATCGCAGTAAAAAATTTAAAGATGTAATCCCAATCAATTGTGGACATGTTTTATCAGTCACACTGACTAAAAATAAATTCCTAAAGGGCGGACATTATCTTCTTTTCTTCCTTTCTTTCTTTTATTCGATGAGTGACATTTAATACGTTTAAAAAGTAAAGATGAATCACATTTGCTGAATTTGGTTGAGATTTTCAACATGTGTCATTTCTATTTCCTTTCGTGTGCTGTACAGAAAAAAATCAAGAGGAAAAAATCCTAATCATGTTCTCCTTAAGAACATCCTCAAATTTTATTCTCCCTTACTCCACGAGAGTTGCATAAATAACGTCGCTCATGTCCGCTTTATATCACATACTCTGTAGTATTATTAAAACAAATCAACAAACAAATTCTCTTCATCTGCTGTTACGACAATATGTTCATCTCGCCTTGTGGCTTTAACTGGTTGTGCAAGATTCGAAGCAACAATATTGCACCTCTCTCTCGTTTCTAGCCGTTTATAACTCTTCCCACCCCAAGGAAAACGAACGTAAACACACTCTCTTGCTCTGTAGTTCAGGGGGAATGAACAATGGTTGCCCTGGATCTCTTTCTGAGAACGAGGCTAAACCACATTAATTATTCAATAAGGCATGGCCCCCACAGCCGTTCCCCACCTACCCTTACAAGCCACCATGTGCACCTAATGGAGTTCTGCTCGGCGTGTTGTCAACTCATCGTAGCACCGGCACCGACTAATTGATTTAATTAGCATTAATCATCGGCCGGAAACGGGATAATTAAATTATTACCGGTGATATTCTCTGGTTGTCTTTGTTTTCGATTCATTCATTCATTGCTGTATGGATCGATGTCTTCATTCCCTCCCTATCTTTTGTTATAAATCATAAAAAATGCAAATAAGAAATCATTTCCACTCATAATACACACGAAACATAAATTTAAAAAACGTAAGAATATCACAGGTCTTTATAATATTTTTAGAAAATGTGCTAATGTTTTCATTGTGTGATGTTTTTTCGAAAAAAAATTGAAAAGTGAAGAAAAGAAGTTGCAATATTTGATTAATCTTTCGCTGTTACGAAACACTAATAATAACTAAATTCATAGTACGCTGAAAAAACACAAAACAAGAGTTAAAAATTAAGGACACTCTTTTCGCCGGAAAGAAAGAAAAGAAAGAATAAAGACGAGACATTTCTAATCTTCTCAAGAGATGCAAAATTCTATCGCGGGTAGCACATAATGCGCTTTTTCTAATTCTGATGCGAGGTCCATTCTTGCATGTTTGTTTTTTATTTCTTTTGAAACAAAAACGTTAAAAATTCAATTTTCCCATCTTTTATTTAAAGTTTAGAAAAATCTGAGATTGCATACTTCCATTACCTTCCTCGTTCAATAGCAAAGTAATTTGCAGTGCCAAATCCTGTTAGAACTTCCACGCATTTCTATTCGTGGTTTAAGAAGAGATTATGGAGACCTAATACAAGGAAATATAAGTTTGAATTACTTGGCCTCTTTTCGATAATTTGTCATGTCTTTCGTTTAATATGATGAAAGACTTTCATCTTCGTCTAATTGCTTTTATAAACTTTTAGGTCGATCTCAAAGCTAATTTTCATTCGTAAGTCCCTTTCGTATAACAAATGTAATACGTACTTTCCTATTTGCGATCGACAGGGAAGATCTGAAAAGACAGTAATAGACGACATCTATTTATGTTGCAGCCAATATTTATTTCCATATTTATTACGTCTTTTAACAACCAAACGCCTACACTGTCCTTTTTTAAATGCTTTGAATTATATTAAGAAATTAGTGATGTAATATTTTGCAAATATAGCACAAGCTTGCGCTCAAAAAGAGTCAAAAACCTTATTCCCCCCAAAAAGTGAGAGTTCATTTTCATTAGATGTTTAAGTAAATTTTTGCATGCGCGGATAGTGTTTATCGCATTACTGATACTCCAGAACTCAGGGTGCTACAAATAATCTGCACTTTAAAAAATTACTTAGCGAAGACTTAATAAGGAGAAACATGAGATCTTCCTATATATATGTTATATAAAAAGATAATGTGTGTCTATTATTAGTCTTCAGACAATTGTTGTTTCAGTGGTTTATTTTCGAATGTGCGATATGATTCTTTCAAAATGTGCCTTCAGTTGCCCTGCGTTTCTCAGCACGTTAACCCTTGATTCCAATGTGTTAAAAAAGTATGTTCAACTAATTGATGTAGCGCACTGCTTTTCTTTTTGTTTCGTCTTTTAACTTCTCAAATCAATTTGGCGCAGTCGTCTAAGCGATGGCCTCTGATCCTTCGTCCGAACGGGGTCCGGGTTCGAATCCCGGTGAGGCATGGATGTTGTGTTTGTCTTACGGCACTGGCTCTCTCCCTTCTCTGGACCCAGTGACCCTAAATTAGGGACGGGCGACTGCTTATAGCCCATCGAGTTGCTCACGGCGAGTTGCTCATCGCTTACCTTCAATCAAAAAAAAATCAATTTTTAAAATTGTAAGGAATCACTAATCTTTAATTTGAAAATGAGGGCCACCATTTATTTTTGACGGTGAGTCCTCTCATCGTCAAAGGGAGAGTGGCAAGACTCCTTCAACTAAACCAAACAAGAAAACCATCTTAATGGAAGAAATTGTTGGAATGCCTTGTTGTGGTTCAATTTTCAGTCAGACCACTTTTAAACATCATGAATTCAGTTAAAATCGACGCTTGATCAATGCAGAATCTAAAAATCTGTAGAATGGTATATCTTGAAACTTTAAATCCGTTTTGTATCTCTGTAGAAACTTTATTTTGTTAGGTTGACCTTGGAACCTACAACGCATGTGCCGTGAGTCACATGTCCACTGTTTGTCCGTTTTTTTTACGCTTTCCAACAGTAGGTTGAAGAAGCGTTTATGCTCCAGCTTTGTCCGTCCGTCTGTCCGCACGATAACTGGCGTAAAAATGGTTCGATTTCGACGAAATTTTAGTATGTGGTAGGGGACCACCTGGCGACAAACCCTATTGAAAATGGGCAAAATGGGGTCAAAGGTTAGGACACAGGAGCGGGATCTATTCAATAGCCCTTATGCATCATAACTTACGTAAAAACGCTGCGATTGCGACAAAACTTTATCATGTTATTTCGGAGGTATAGCGAACCGGTTCTGTTGAATATAATCGAAATGGGATCAAAGGTCAGGGCACGGGACCGAGATTTATTCCACAGCCATTATTCGCATAACTTGAGTAATGATTTCTGGTATGTTAGAAAGCGTATTATAATCAATGCATTGCATAATTTTACAAACTTGTTTTAGAATATTTCTATGTTCTTACGTGTGTGAAGCTGTTCGTCTAATCTGTCATGTCGAAAGAAATTGCTAAAGTAAATCGCATCAGATTTTATCAACAATTTGGCAAAAGCTGCAAAGACACATACTTAAAGATACAGAAAATCTATGGGGAGGATTGTACGAGTCGTGCACGAGTTAGGATCATATAATTAGTTTCGGTTCAGTTCAGTCGATTCTTACGGGCGATTAAGATAAGAGACACGTCTCAGCCAAATGTGTGACAAAATCGCTATCAGCTGAGTAAAAAGAAACGTATCAGCCAAATGTGACAAAATTGCTCTCAACTGAGTAAAACTAAACACGTCTCAGTAACTAAGAGACACGTCTTAGCCAAATTTGTTACAAAATTTCTCTCAGCTGAGTAAAAAGAGACAGGTCTCAGCCAAATTTGTGACCATATTGCTCTCAACTGAGTAAAACGAGACACGTCTTAGCCAAATTTGTGACAGAATCGCTCTTAGCTGAGTAAAAAGGGACGATCAGCCAAATTTGTGACAAAATTGCTCTCAACTGAGCAAAACGAGGCACGTCTCAGTAAGTAAGAGACACATCTCAGCCAAATTTGTTACAAAATTGCTCTCAGCTGAGTAAAAAGAGACACGTCTCAGCCAAATGTGTGACAAAATTGTTCTCAACTGAGTAAAACGAGACACATCTCAGTAAGTAAGAGACACGTCTTAGCCTAATTTGTTACAAAATCGCTCTCAGCTGAGTAAAACGAGACACGTCTCAGTAAGTAAGAGACACGTCTTAGCCAAATTTGTTACAAAATTCCTCTCAGCTGATTAAAAAAAATCACGTCTCAGCCAAATATGTGAAAAAATTGCTCTTAACTGAGTAAAACGAGACACGTCTCAGTAAGTAAGAGACACGTCTCATCTAAATTTGTGACAAATTTGCTCTGAGATGAGTAAAAAGAGACACGTCTCAGCCAAATTGTTTACAAAATCGCTCTCAACTGAGTAAAATGGGACGTATCAGTCAAATTTGTGATAAAATTGCTCTCAACTGTGACACGACTTAGCTAAATTTGTGATAAAATTGCTCTCAACTGTGTAAAACGACACACGTCTCAGTAAGTAAGAGACACGTCTCATCCAAATTTGTGATAAATTTGCTCTGAGCTGAGTAAAAACAGACACGTCTCAGCCAAATTTGTTACCAAATTGCTCTCAGCTGAGTAAAAAGGGACATATCAGCCAAATTTGTGACCCAATTTCTTTCAACTGAGTAAAACGAGACACGTCTCGGTAAGTAAGAGACACGTCTTAGACAAATTTGTGACAACATTGCTCTCAGCTGAGTAAAAAGAGACACGTCTTAGACAAATTTGTGACAACATTGCTCTCAGCTGAGTAAAAAGAGACACGTCTCAGCGAAATTTGTGACAAAATCGCTCAACTGAGTAAAGAGAGACACTGCTCAGTAAGTAAGAGGCACGTCTCATCCAAATTTGTGACAAATTTGCTCTCAGCTGAGTAAAAAGATGCACGTCTCAGCCATATTTGTGACAAAATTGATCTCAGCTGAGTAAAAAGAGACACGTCTCAGCCAAATTTGTTACAAAATCGCTCTCAGCTGAGTAAAAAGGGACGTCTCAGCCAAATTTGTGACAAAATTGCTCTCAATTGAGTAAAACAAAACACGTCTCAGTAAGTAAAAGACACGTCTTAGCCAAATTTGTGAAAAAAATGTTCTCAGCTGAGTAAAAAGAGACACGTCTCTGCCAAATTTGTTGCAAAATTGCTCTCAGATGAGTAAAAAGAGACGCGTCTCAGTACGTAAGAAACACTTCTCAGCCAAATTTGTAAAAAACTTGCTCTCAGCTGAGTAAAAAGAGACACGTCTCAGTCAAATTTATGACAAACTTGATCTCAGCTGAGTAAAAAGAGACACGTCTCAGCCAAATTTGTGACAAAATTGATCTCAACTGAGTAAAAAGAAGTTCCATGCTTCAAGTTCTAGTGACCCGCTTGAGTGCGACGAAAACGACGAAAACGTTTTTGATTTAAGATGGCTCCAAAGGAAAACGTCCTGAGGGCTAAGGTCTGGTGAGCGTGGATGCAATGCTACGGGACCTCTCGGTCCTATCCGTACTATGTGGTGGTATCGCATGATCAATAAAGGTTATAATGGAACATTGTCCAAGAAATCTGTTACGTCCGTTTGAAGGAGATATAAATATCGTTCACCGTGCTTTGAAATAAAAAGCTCTTACAAACTGGTTCTCCGCAAATGCCACACCAAACATTTGTGAACTACCTCACGTGATGGTGTGTGTCTCTCGCCCAATAGGGATATTCCTATTCCCAGTAGTGTATATTATGCATATCCATAATGCCATGTAGTGTGAAGCTGTTCATAAAATGTTTGACAGAAACTGTGAGTCCTCTTCTAAAGCATTCAACATGACATTAAAAAAATCAAGTCTTTTCTCCTAATCTCCAGGCCACGGTGCCTGCTGCGAATGAAACGAATATGGATGCAGATGGTTCCTGTGCAAAATTTGTAATAAATGCTATTGGCTTAATCCACTTTCCCGGGCAACTTCATTTGTGCTGCTGTGGGGATGTGCAAATACGTATGCCATAATAATAATAATATCCGTATCGTCCCGTATCGTCCCGCTTTGAGTTGATAATATCCGTATCGTCCCGCTTTGACTTGCCTGTACATGAGCGGTGGCTTATAATACCCGGATACAGCAACTCAGACAGCTTTCCGCTTTTTTCGCATTTCGAGAGCCCCCTTCCTTATGGGACAAAAACATTTATGTAATGTTTTTGCCTTGCTGAATTAGTTTGTATTTGATTTTTTTGCCCTATCTGCAAAGGGGTGCGCGATAGCCTCCTCATCCCCCAAAATAAAAGGGGCGAGGGGACTCCTCGTGGTATTTTTGTGTGCGCCATAGTGGGTTTCCTATACAACTGCACAAGAAGTAAATCGCTAACTGCCATAGTTCGTGAGATATTGGCCTGATCACGACCTTTCTTGTAACCCTGTATAGGGGATTTTGCCTGCCCTGTGACAGAGCGAAATTTTTAATTTAAGCAAATCGAAAACAAATCAAATAGACACCGGACTTCTGTAAGGAAACATAGTAAAAACTTCTATAGTAAGAACTCATTCATGTTAGAACTAAAAATTATATGCTATTTATTTCTGTTTCAAGAAAAACCTCGCGATAAATAACATTCTGTGTAAAATATTTTATGTTTAACAATTGTAGATTAGAGATTTTAGATAGATCGATATTTTGCAAAACATGTAGTATAATCAACACTAAACTCGGAAAGTTGTTTTCGTGTAAACTTACCTTAGTAATTTTTACCTTAATTTTTCGCATTAAATTACTTTTTCTCCGGCACACTTGTTATTCCCTTCACGGATTGTTTTAGACTGATGTCCGTTTAGTTGAAAATTCATAACAAAGCTTCTTCAACAAAATAATGTGGCATCTGGTATTACAAATCGGAACTATTTAAATTCTCGACAATGTGATATTAGGGAGACATCTGCTTTTAGATGCAATCTTGCTCACTTAGACATCTCAATATTTCAGTGTTTATTGTAGGTTACGGCGTTTAGAAAAATCGACATTTTGCAAAATGTATGACATGATCCGCACTAAACTCGGAAAGTTAGTTAAATTAAAAAAGTAAAAAAAAATGGAAGCATACAAATTAATATTCCAATTGTGCAAAATTAAACTAATATACAATGCAACTTGCCGTGTTATTAAGATTTTAATTAGAATTTTGTAGATCGGATAAATAGAACTCGAGTCAATGATAATCCAATGTTTTTAAATTAGCACGCGATCTACCTTGACATCTCAATGTGATCGCGTGCAAACTCGACTTGCTGTGATATTAAAAATTCAATTCAATTTTTGTAGATCGGAAAAATAGAACTCGAGTCATTAATAATCCAATATTTTTAAATTAGCACGCGATCACATTGACATCTATAAGTGATCGCGTGCTATTATATAGCAGAAAATCATGTTGACATCGCGAAAGCATACACGAATTGTTCGATAAGTGGTGGTGCAACAATGCAGATGTTATTGTGACGTCAAGCGTTCCAGAGAGACAGACGGATCTGGGTGTTTACTACTATTATTTGTAGGTTATTAATCAAATTGTTCAACTTTTAAACTATCACACAATCAGATTTGCTATGTATATACCGAAAACCCAAAACATTATAATTAATGCATTTTTATGGGAATCGAAGCAACTGCAGGTAAACAACGAGGTGGGTGAAGGTTATAAAAGGGTATAAGATACCTGGGGAAGCGTTGGCACCAGAATGCAGCGTGGCATGAAAACAAGCCGCTGGAGGAAGTGTAATGCTTTCGACGATGATCTTCTGGGAAATCCTGGGTCCAATCATTCAAGTGCAGAAAACTATGACGTCTACCACCTAACTAAACATCACTGCAGGCCAGGTACATCCTTCCATGTCAACACTACACCCCATGTAGTAGTGCCTTATAATACGCCATGCCACACTACCCGGATTGTTCGACAATAGTTCGTGGAACCGTGAGAAATACTTCCAGGTATTGTCGTGGCCTCTAAATTCCAGAAATCAACCGAATCGAGCATTTGTGGATTGTGTTGGAACAGAAAATCCAATCTGCTGTGGCTTTTAAGGGCTAAAGGATCAGCTTGTAATTAGTTCGATCCTGATGAAACTCCGCATGCAAGTACCTCTGGGCCGAATATGCAAATGATTAAAAAATAACGACCAGTGCTAAATAGTTGCCCATCACAGCGCATGGGAACCGCGCACTGAGGACGGTATATCAAGAGCAAAACTCGCACTCAAGGACAATTGTGGCAGCGGACTGCGATTACATTAAATTCCACGGACTGTAAGGTTGCCTCGACGTCAGGTCGGTGCATAATACGAGCAGTCTGAGAGAGGGCATATAATTGGGCTGAGAGAGGGCGTATAATTGTGCTGAGAGAAGGCATATAATTGGGCTGAAAGAGAGCGTATAATTGAGCTGAGAGAGGGCATTTAATTAGGCTGAGAAAGGGCATATAATTGGGCTGAGAGAGGGCGTATAATTGGGCTGAGAGAGGGCGTATAATTGGGCTGAGAGAGGGCGTATAATTGGGCTGAGAGAGGGCATATAATTGGGCTGAGAGAGGGGATATAATTGGGCTGAGAGAGGGGATATAATTGAACTGAGAGAGGGCGTATAACTGGGCTGAGAGAGAGAGCGCGTATAATTGGGCTGAGAGAGGGCGTATAATTGGGCTGAGAGAGGCCGGTTGGTCGAGTCGCCATATTGCCAGGCATTTGGGTCTCAGCGACGTGAAAATAGGACAGTGTTGTCCCCAATGGGTCCAGAAGAGCAGAACCCAGTGACACGCGGGCTGTGGACAGTCGAGGGCAACGACAGAACGCGAGGATCAAGCGATCGTGAAAGCCGCATGAACAGAACCGAATTCGTCGCTCTCAACAATCCGTGACCATGTTGCGTGCTCGACTACGGATGTGGGAATCCTGACCGTTGCCAGACGACTTGCGGCTCGGGGACTACATTTGAGGAGGACACTCTCCCTCCAAACGCTGGCCAGTGGGCATCGCCGGCACTGGTTGCAGTGGTGTCGGGCCTGAACAACGTGGGATAGTGTCCAGTGGCATCATGTTGGCTTGGGTGCTGAGTCACGATTTGCACTTGGCGCCGATGACCAGCGCATACGTTTCTCGAGACTAGCCGGCCAGCAGAAGGATCCTGCATTTACCGTGGAAACGCACACGGCTCGAAAACCGGTAGTGATTTTCATGGCAGCCAGTTCCTATGATAGCCGGACAACCTTGGTTGTCCTACGTACCACCTTCACTGCTCAACGGTACGTTGACGATATTCTACTACCTGTTGTGTTGCCATTTCTGTTGCAGCATCACCGAACAACGTTTCAGCAGGGTAATGCTCGACAACACACGGCATGACTTTCCGTAATATCAGCACCCTCCCATGGCCAGCCTGATCGCCCGACTTCTCACCGATCGAACATGTTCGGGATATGATGGGACGCAACCTACACTCATCCCGGAATGTCGGGGAACTAGACCACAATTTGGGCATAATCCGGAATGCTATACCTCAGGACAGTATCCGTGAATTGTATGCATCTATGCCACGCCGGGTAGCCGCTTGTGTCCAAGCCAGAAGTGGCGCTACAACGAACTGACTTGTTCCACTCTCGTAGCTGTTTTATCCGAATAAATGGCCCAACTGCTCTGGGATGATAATCATTTCCTTTCCTATACATGTACAGTACATTGCACATACCAATTTTCTTCTCGATTGGATGATTCCTTTTGAGTGCTTCGTTTTTTTCTTCTTTTTGTTTTGCAAAAAGTGTATATATATATACACTGACGGAAAAAAATCCCAACACCAAGAAGAGGTTGTGTTAGATAAACGACAGTTGGTAGGCGGTGAGAGTACATCTGTAAAATGACGTCTATGCAAATTTCGCGCTTGGCGCATACGTGTAGCGCCCCTCGAAACATGCAAAGCAGGTTTGCTGTAAGTACGCGCTGTAACGTTCGTGAGCGTTAGTTATCGTCGAGATTCGACGTAGTGAGTTGATGTTAGTCAAGAATGCCTTTAAGAAGACGAAGAAGCCATTATCAACAGCTCACGGAGTTTGAACGAGGTCGTGTAATAGGGCTACGAGAAGGTGGATTTTCTTTCGGCAATATTGCAGAACGACTTGGCAGGAATGTAGCCACCGTGCATGATTGTTGGCAGCGGTGGTCAAGGGAAGGCTGCCTCAAGAAGACCGGGTTCCGGCCGGCCACGTGACACTACTGAGAGGGAAGACCGCCGTGTACGGCGTATGGCCGTGGCGCATCGTACCGCGTCTGCGGCAGCAATTCAAGCTGCAGTTGCCACCACAGTGACACAACGAACTGTTACAAATCGGTTACTTGAGGCAAACGCCCTGTAGCGTGCATTCTACTTACTCCAAACCACTAACGCTTGCGACGTCAGTGGTGTCAAGATAGAGCTCATTGGAGGACGTAGTGGAGATCTGTTGTGTTTTCTGATGACAGCCGGTTCTGCCTGGGTGCCAGTGATGGCCGTTTCTTGGTTAGAAGGAGGCCAGGGGAGCGCCTGCAACCAACCTGTCTGCGGCCGAGACACACTGGACCTACACCTGGAGTTATGGTCTGGGGAGCAATTTCCTATGACAGCAGGAGCACTCTCCTGGTTATCCCACGCACCCTCACGGCACAGTTGTACGTCGGTCTGGTGATTCAACCTGTTGTGCTGCCATTCATGAACAGCATTCCAGGGGGTGTTTTCCAACATGATAACGCTCGCCCGCATACCGCTGTTGTAACCCAACATGCTCTACAGAGTGTCGACATGTTGCCGTGGCCTGCTAGATCACCAGATCTTTCACCAATCAAGCACGTATGGGACATCATTGGACGACAACTCCAGCGTCACCCCCAACCAGCATTAACCGTCCCTGTATTCACAGACCAAGTGCAACAGGCATGGAACTTCATCCCACAAACTGACATTAAGCACCTGTACGACACAATGCATGAACGTTTGCGTGCTTGCATTCAACATTCTGGCGGTTACACCGGTTATTAATGTACCAGCATTTCACATTTAAAACGGCTCTTCTCGCGCTTACATTAAGCTGTGATCTTGAAACCTTAATCGATTAAATATGTTACCTATACAAATGTATTGCCGCCATTTCATTCGTCTACAACTATTTTTTCGTGGTGCTGGGATTTTTTGTTCCGTCAGTGTATATACAGGATGTTTCAGAAAATTTGATATCATTTGAGATGCAAATATCTGAGTAACTAAATAGTCCAGGCAAATAAAACTAAACAGGCTTAATGTTGAGCAAAATAAGATTTATTCATCGAAATTTGAATGAGAAATTCAAAGGTATGTGGATTTCATGAACGATTTTACAAGTTTTCAATATGCGCACCACCTGTGACACGGCACACGTCAAGTCGGTAGTCCAGCTCCTGCCAAATACGATGCAGCATGTCCCACATGTGCTCAAATGCACCAACTGCAATGCAGGTTTGGACATGGCACAAAATGTTCAAAGGGGAAGGCTGTCTGTGCAGGGCAAAAAGGATCTGGACGACCACCAGTAGCGGAAGAAATGGGCGAGGATATTCGGGAAACATTTCGGCGAAGCCCCAGGAAGTCCATAAGACGAGCTAGTCTAGAAACCCGGGTTTCAGACTGGATTTCCAGTCTGAAACCCACTTGCGAATGAAACGCTACAAGATAAAGCTCGTTCAGGCCTTAAAGACAGATGATAAGCAAAAGCGTATGCAATTCTGTGTCGATATACAAGAGAAACTTGAAGAAGAAGAGTTTGAAAATCGTCTTGTTTTCAGTGGTGAGGCCACATTTTCATGAAATCTACATACCTTTGAATTTCTCATTCAAATTTTGATGAATAAATCTTATTTTGCTCAACATATTAAGCCTGTTTAGTTTCATTTGCCTAGACTATTTAGTTACTCAGATATTTACATCGCGAATGATATCAAATTTTCCGAAACACCCTGTATATATATTTACATTACATGACATCTTCATAACTATACATTAGTGCAAGATTTTGCTTTGAAGGAGGCCTCGCCTGTCTCTGGGTCCCCGAGTGTGTAAATCGGGCACTTAATTTTTCCACACATTTAAGCAAACATGCAGAAATATCAGGTGTGTTGGAAGTAATCAAGTAAATGTACACTGACGACCAATTGAATTAGAGATACATGTCTAGTAACGTGTAGCACCACCTTTCGCCCTGATGACGGCGGCGATTCGTCTCGGCATGGACTCGACAAGACACCGGACGCGTTGGGAAGCCATACGGATCCACGACTTCTGAACAAGCACCCACAGTTCACGAAGATTTGATGGAGGGGAGGTCAGGGCCTCGAACATCTCTCTCGATGGCATCCCAGATGTGCTCGATGGGATTAATGCCAGGTGACCTAGCTGGGCAAGGAAGCAAATTCACGTCGGTGGAGTGTTCATCCAACCTTTCGGATACAATTCGGGAGCGATGGTACGGTGCATTGTCTTGTTGCAGGATGAGGACCCCAGTGGGATGTTGAAGACGCACAAACGGGAGTAAATGGTCGTCCAGGATATCCCAGTAACGTTGACCTGTGAGGGACGATGTCAAACGTACCAGGGGTTCCGTTTCAGTCCATGTAAGCAGTCCCCAGACGAGAATGCCACCCCCACCAGCTTGAAGAGTACTCTGCTGGCAAGAAGGATCCATCGCTTCATGTGGTTTGCGCCGTACTCGTTTCCTGCCATCAGCATGTACTAACGTGAATCTCAACTCACCAGTCCAGGACACATTTTTCCACATGTCTAGGGTCCAGTGGCGATGTTCCCGCGCCCATGCTAATCTTTGCACCTTGTGATGTGCGGTCAGCAGCGGTACCCTCGTTGAACGATGGCTTCTGTACCACATAGCGAGGAGATGGGTCTGGATTGTGTGGCTGCTTATACGTTTTTGTGCACCAGCGTGAAATTGCAGAGTGATTTCTTGCACTGTGGCCCGTCTATCCGCTGTTACAATGCGAGCTAGCGGACGATGATCCCGCTCATCCACAAGCTGTTGTCCACGGCAGTTGGCCCTTGCAGGGATGGTTTTACCGGATTTGAAGTACTCACGGTGCACCCGTGACACAGTGGCTCGTGAAAATCCCAGTGCCTACACGACTTCCGAGATGGAGTGACCCATTCGTGTGGCTTCGACAATTTGCCCACTGTCAAATGCGCTTAGATTTAGATCCTTCGTCTTACCCATACGAGGTCCGACTCTTACTGATTCCCGTCGCATCACTCCTTATATTGTCGGATCGCTGCACACGTCATGTCGTTTCCGTTTACAGGGCATAACGCCAGCTGTCTCTAATTTAATTGCTCTTCAGAGTGATTCTCATTCGTTTAAGAGATGGAGATAGGAAAGGGAGCAAATATATACACTTTTCGAGTATATTTTTCCTACTACGCTGTGAAGAAAAAGTTACATTTTGTTATTCTGCCGTTTTTATGATCTTCCATTTTCAGTTGCCAAGGTGTATTTTATTTCCCTATGGGAGGCTGTTGATTTTTCATTTCCGGATAAACTTCAGGTTGCTTCATACCGTTACAATCATTTTTAAACGACCGAGTTTCATACTTCGCAGGTAACAATAATTTCTGTAGCTGTCTTCAATTAAACTCCTAACGATGGCCTTTGATAAACCCAATAAACTTTATAAATAAACGTATTTCTCAAGATAAAAGGAAATATTGTCTTGGTCAAGTATGAGCACACTGTTTTTGTACTGAATCGAAGTCCGCGGAGTTAAACAATTCCTTAAGACGTATTTCAGAAATCATAGAGATCTCAACCAGAAAAGTTTAAAAGGGAGCGAAGTTTAGATGCGTATTGATAAGTGTTGGAACTTTCAGAAATTACCGAAACAAAAGAATCCCTTTGTCAAGACCAAAGGATGTTGAGGGAACAGCTGCAGTGATAGCGATTGGTCGGCTTCGCTCAACGAAACAATAGACAAAAGATGGCGGAAGGACGACCGCCCTCTACTTAGGCCGAGAGACGTCGCCTTTCGAATTCCCCCAAAATCATCCGCGAAATATCGTATCATCGTCGTATCTCTCCTGTTGTCTTTTCATCTCATTTTCTTCTTTTAACTTTGCTTTTCTTTGTCCTTTTACATCCTCTCTCTCATCGACCCTAACCTCTTCTTCATCTCCCTCTTTTTTCCCCCTCCCCTATCACCCTCCGAGCAGTTCTCCGGGCATTTTCTGTCGCCGACGAAAATGTTAGCCGAGCGTGAAATGGCAACAGATGCCAGGCTTAGTGCTGCCTCTATTGGTTCTTTTGCTTGCAAGATCTAAGGCATGCGAGCTAACACTTTGCTTCTTCTTGCTCCTCCCCCTCCACCTTTTCCTTTATCCACCCCCTCTTCTTGAACAATCCCTTGCTCTAAGACTCCGATTCCGCGCAGAAAGATGGGGAACAAGCTGTAGCAGATAGAATCGATGAACCTGCTTCGGCCCGATGCACCACAGCAGAATCTTAGGTAGCGTCAAGTGCAACAATTATGTCCAATCCTTACTCCACGGACTCAGCTATTTATTTACCGAGTCGGTATTTCAATTCATACACCGAATAAATAGAACCTACAAGCAACTTTCAAGCTCAAAGTATTTCTTCTATGTTAAGATCGAGCATTATCTTAAAACTCGGTGGAAACACACAGTGTTTTTCAGGACTTAGTGTGCGGAGTGAGCAGTCATTTTGCATCTTACCTTATGATGATAAAGAACAGCATCCTCTTAAAATAATGTTTCCCGATATTCCCACAGAAAGAAAATTGATTTTATACTTCAGTGAACAGTATCCGAAATTTATTAGAACTGCACACAACATTCACCCGAATTTGGACATAATAATACGTGCTTCGCAAGCTAGTCTGTATGTTGACTCGCAACTTAAGGATCGCAAGTGTGATCTGTTCTAACGCCAGTAGTACGAAATGCACCTCTCACAAAGAAAAAAGATCTGTGTTCCTCACTTTGACCTACCATGATTTGCAACATCTCTCCTTTAAATGTTTCGCTGAAACCCAATTCTGACTTTTTTAAACCTACCAAATACAGTTCGTAAAATTCTTAGATTTAGATCAGAAAACTGTGAAGTTAATCAAACTCAGAATAAGATGCAAAGATATTTTTCGGTAATTTACAGTTCAACAAAGTTCAGAATTTTATTAAGAATTACATTTGAACCTTAGTGGACTTAACAAAAACAAAACGAAAATTTGGGGCCACTATTACTGGTGTGAGCGTATTTGTAGCTTCTGTTTCAGATATCATCAATGCAATACTACGAGTATGTCTAAGATATTACGGCAAACACAAGGTAGAAAATTGATTTTATGTCTCAATTCCTAAATTATATATAGAGAGAGTTGTAGGAGGTGCCCCGTTGCAACTCTATGTAACGCAGAAGTGCGTCCTGTTACAGAAGGTGTAAAGAGGGTGAGTCGAAAGTTTTGCAATATTTGGATCACTGTATATCTTTGTACGTACCTTTGATCAGAAAGCTGACTAGCATTCATAGTATAGGGCATCGTGTTGCACCTTCTTTAGCTGTCTGTCTGCCAGATTTGCGATTCCACGGCAATACCAGTTCTTGTCCTTTGAGGTGAAAAACTCCTTTACCCCGGCTGCCACCTACTGCTAGTTGCTGAAGTACCACCCGTCATACGAAGTGGGCCATTAACGGGAACAAGTAATACTCCGACGGGGTAAGATACGTACTATATGCTGGTGTGGCATTATTTCGATGCCCTCAAGCTAATGGAGTTTTGCCCGGGTCGTTCGCGCGGTACGAGGCCGAGCTTTGTTCTGCTGCTGAAGAGCACGCTTTCTGTTCACCAGCGGCGTACATCCGCTCCAGTTATTCAGAATAGATGTTTGCGTTGAGGGTATCATAGTCTGGAACAAATTCGTAATGGATTATATCCTCGAAATTTCACCAGACTAAGAGCCCTTGTGCTCAAAGCGGCAACGTTTGGCAACAGGCCCTGAAAGCTAGCCTGGGCTCAATCACTGCGGTTGTGTGTTAGGATTACAGAAATAGACCCACTTTTCATCGCATGTAAAAATACTTTTCATGAAACGTACATCACGCGTAATTTCAAGGAGTTTCGTGAACATTTCCACTCGGCGGTTTGCTTTAGCTGCAGTCAGTATGTGAGGGACAATGCGGCAGCTCCTGTAGACCTTGCCGAGGTCCTGAAGGTGACGAACCACGGTGGTCTGTGATATGCCCAGCTCGACTGATAATCTCCGAGTGCTGGTTGTCGGATTTTCCACTAAGGCCTGGCGCACGGCCTCCCAATAACCGGTTGGCGGCCTACCTGACCTTGGCTGGTCGTCGAGGTTTTTGTAACCAGAGTGAAATTTCTTGAACCATCTGGTTGCGGTGCGGTGGTCCACGGTACCGTTCCCTTTCGCATGACAAATGTTTCGTGTTGCTTGAGCAGCGTTATGGCCGAGTTCAAAATCGTAAAACAAAAGTTCCCTAATTATCCGGTTATGGCTATTCATCTTTTAGGCGACCCAACCACAGACAGAACGACGACATGCAATACTGTTCACAGCAACGACTACCACTTTACACTGAAGAGCAATTGAATTAGAGATACATGTCTAGTAACGTGTAGCACCACCTTTCGCACTGATGACGGCGGCGATTCGTCTCGGCATGTACTCGACAAGACACCGGATGCGTTAGGAAGCCATACGGATCCACGACCCCTGAACAACCTCCCACAGTTCACGAAGATTAGATGGAGGAGGGTCGGAGCCTCGAACATGTCTCTCTAGGGCATACCAGATGTGCTCGATGGGATTGAGGTCAGGTGATCTAGCTGGCCAAGGAAGCGAGGTCACGTCGGTGGAGTGTTTATCCAACCATTCGGATACAATTCGGGAGCGATGGCACGGTGCATTGTCTTGTTGCAGGATGAGGTCCCCAGTGGGATGTTGAAGACGTACAAATGGAAGCAAATGGTCGTCCAGGATATCCCGGTAACGTTGACCTGTGAGGGACGATGTCACACGTACCAGAGGTTCCATTTCAGTCCACGTAAACAGTCCCCAGACGAGAATGCCACCCCCACCAGCTTGAAGAGTACCTTGCTGGCAAGAAGGATCCATCGCTTCATGTGGTTTGCGCCATACTCGTATCCTGCCATCAGCATGTACCAACGTGAATATCGACTCACTAGTCCAGGAAACATTTTTACACATGTGTACGGTCCAGTGGTAATGTTCGCGCGCCCATGCTAATCTTTTTACCCTGTGATGTGCGGTCAGCAGCGATACCCTCGTGGGACGATGTCTTCTCTAACTGATAGCGAGGATATGGTTCTGGATTGTGTTGCTGCTTAGACGTTTTTGTGCACCAGCGTTAAATTGCCGAGTTATTTCTTGCACTGTGGCCTGCCTATCTTCTGTTACAATGCGAGCTAGCCGACGATGACCCCGCTCATCCACATGCTGTTGTCCACGGCAGTTGACCCTTGCAGGGATGGTTTTACCGGATTCGATGTACTCACGGTGCACCCGTGACACAGTATGGCTCGTGAAAATCCCAGTGTCTGCACGACTTCCGAGATGGAGTGACCCATTCGTCGGGCCCCGAAAATTTGCCCACGATCAAATGCGCTTAGATCCTTCGTCTTACCCATACTGCATTCGACTGTTACTGATTCCCGTCGCATCACTCCTTATATTGTCGAATCGCTGCATACGTCATGTCGTTTCCATTTACAGGGCCGAACACAGCGCCACTGTCTCTAATTCAATTGCTCTTCAGTGTATATCTCTTTCAACTGACTGCAGTGCGCGACTTGAACTGGTTTAAACACGTGACATAAAATATTGCAAAACATGCGTTTATGCAAATATTGCAAAATTTTCGACTCACCCTCTGTAAGTTAAAATTAGGTAAATCTTAACCAATTATCTTGGATTACTAAAGTATGATATGGCAGTAAGTTTTAAATAGAAGCGACTGTTTCTTGTTTTTGTCTAAAAGGTACAGTTTGCTTACTACTACGGACAGCAGAAGTAATGCTAAATTCAAGAGAAGAAATCCTGCTTTACTTATTTTAAGCTGTGCAATAAATGTCGAACTTACTTTCCCTTTTTTCGCTGTTTTATGGGTCAATTGAAAAGGGATGTCATTCCTAGTAGTCACCAAGTCCCTCAGGGAAAAAGCCCTGGGTGATGTGAAGTTGAAAACTGAAGTATTCTTCATAAGAAAGGTCTGTATGGAAAAAAAAAAGATAATGGAACGAATGCGAATTAATATCGGCACACTCTCGTGCACTATCTTCTTAGCCAAGACCAAGCTCTGCTCCAGTAACCAAATTATCAGTCGCGTAGGTATCTGACTGGTCGTTCAGAATGGGAGCGTTTTCGGGTCCCGAATGGAGGATGTGTGTGGCCTTTGTCTGAGAGCTCTTAATCTGTCCCTTTCCAGGAACAAGCTGACTCATATTAGGGACAGTTGAATTCTATAAACCTTGAAGTTGCTCATGGTGGTCGTTAG
This sequence comes from Macrothele yani, assembly GCA_039090855.1. Lineage (NCBI taxonomy): Eukaryota > Metazoa > Arthropoda > Arachnida > Araneae > Macrothelidae > Macrothele > Macrothele yani. Next base: position 105,897,156 of record CM077003.1, read on the forward strand.
ATCCCGAAACAAACAGAGACCAAGCCAGCTTAAGTATGAGTAAATATCCAAAAAATAAGGAATTGGTAGGCCTAATTAATAGTCATGAGGCAATGTTAGTCTATGTTGATTACGCACCAACATGGATGTCTTCATTGTGAAGCTCAGTGAGCTACAAAGACGTGACTTGTAGACGTCATAAAAACTTCTATTCAGTACAAAAGCTCTACAACAGCAGAAGCAGATTTGACAAATGCTTTAAAGTTACTGTACCACAGGGAAAAGTAACGGCACCATATTTCCAAAAAACTCTTCGTATTTATAAAATTTGAAAACTCTTCGTATTTATAAAATTTCAGACTAGAGATAAATGTATCACAGTAGCTTGTAGGCGCACTACATTCTATGCTGTTTCTGTGATTATTCTAGTATATCAATAGCATCTTGGACATTTGGTGACGAAATATAGTGCTTGAAAACCATTCATATTATACCAATTGAATCTTGGGCGTTTGGTGACGAAAACTGGTGCTGAGAAAACCATTCATTAGAAAGTTGTTGTTTTTCTCAGTAGAAGATAATGAATTAGTGTTAATTACGAAAATCTTAAGTTTAAGGGATGTACATTAGGATGGGATTTTTTTTTCTTTTTTTGATTGGAGTTTTAACGACCACCGTGAGCAACTCAATGGGCTATTAGCAGTCGCCCGTCCCTAATTTAGGGTCACTGGTTCCAGGGAAGGGAGAGAGCCAGTGCCGTAAGACAAACACAACATCCATGCCTCACCGGGATTCGAACCCGGTCCCCTCCGGACGACTGATCAGAGGCCATCGCTGAGACCACTGCGCCACCGGGGCGGCTAGGATAGGATGACTGAACGTAACTAGTTCTCGGATCATTTTCTTATTCGGTGCATTCTCACTGCTTCCATATTCAAATGTTCCTCAGGACTTTCGTTAGAACTTTAAAAGAAATGGAAATTCCTTCTAATAGTCCAGTTCAGTTTTTTCGGATATAGGAAACAGAACTTCCTTCAAATTTTACTAATAGAATCCTACATCAGTTCCTGCAAACATTTGTGCCTAGGTATCTTATATTCGAAAATAATTGAATTAAAACAAGAAATCTGTCACCAACTTGGGATGTGTAGGTAAAATACCTAGCATTTATTGCGAGAAGACATCTTATGCGAATCAAAGTTGCCTTGTCCGGTAGATCTGTGCTTAGTGCAAATGAAGTGAGACTTAACATCGCTTATGTGTGTGACTAACCACTATATTTAGCCATTGTTTTCCAAACCGTGATATGGTGACGGTTCTTTCCTGTTATCGTTTTAAACTTGATGAAAAAAACCAGCAAATGATAACTTTGCAGTACTAATTATTTGCGAATGTTAAAAAATCCGGGCGTGCAAAGAAACGTAAGTTTGCATTTGTACAAATGATACAATTGACAGTGCTATAACTCACAGGTTTGTAAAATACACTTGATTTGAACACTTTTTCCTAGAGATGCTAAAAATGTTATTGAAGAAGAAAGAAAATTTCCAAACTAAACCTATTCTTATTAATATTCCAAGATCTCCCCTGAAAAATAGTTGGGATTAGTATCTACTATCGCATTAAATTTTTATGGAATATATTCAAAACATATTAATAGTAATACTTGCTGACTACCTATAGTGAAATGACCAAAATGCATGAGCGTGTATCCGCAAAATTATTGTGCTAGAGAATATTTTGCGTTGATGGGAAGTTTTGGATATTCACTTATACAATAAAGATCCTCACAAAACTAAGTTGCAATCCATGTGTCCCGGTGGACAGAGGCTTGGATGAGGCATGGAACTATGTCTGTCGCAATGTGCTAGCTACGTCTACTACTCCCTAGTACCAGTAGTCCACAGTTACGGTCGGCGACTACTTATATACTCTTAGATACCCATGAGGGAGTTAAGCCCCAGAACAAACAAAAAATAAATGGGTCACTAATTAATAAAGTTTAATTTACAAAAAGATGTACGTGTATTATCTCTGAAGTACAAAAATTTTCTGTACTAGGTATTCCTTACCAGCAAAAAAATTAGCTCTTATATTTCTATTCAACATCGTATTCTCTTAAAGCTCTTAAAATATGCTTGTGTCCAAATATAGGATGAATGAGAAGACTATTGGAGCACCCTCTCTTGTAAACAGTTGGTGGTAGTTTGATGGCCTATCGTTTTTTAAGGGACATTAATACATTGCCAATGATCTTACGTGCAGGAAGGAATGCTGAAATTTATACGAAGATTAAGGGACTTATTTTTGATATTATATAATGTTTATCAATGTTTAAAACTTGTACATGCAGCTTAGGGAACACTACGTATAGTTTGGTTTTCTTATTCACTCACTTTAAGTGAAACAGGAGTCATTCAAATAAAGTTCAAGAAAGAGTTACTTACAGTTCGCCTTGTATTCAGCAGAAATTCACTAGGCTCTTACATCATGAAGAACTTCAACGTAATTATTTCAACAATGGTCACTTAATCTGATTAAAACACGGAATTTATAATAACATCACTCGAACACGTAAACTTCAAGAACTGACCGCTTCAACGTAAGCCAGCTTCCACAACTACTACACCACCCGTTTTCTAACATAACATAACACTACGAAGGTTCAGGGGCAATTCACATTCAGTTGTATGGACCGAAAGATGAAGTAATAGTCGCTGGGTAGTTTCCCCTGATTGGAAAGCTTTTAAAGAAGAAAAGGAAATTAGAGTTGGAGTTTTATATTGCTAAAAGTGAGCGAGGGAGGATTGCACTTTTAACAGTTGAGAAAAAGTAATTACTCCTAACGCTACCTAGGGGAGAAACTGGGTCAGTGCTGGCCGAGGGGAAGGCGGCAATACCAAGGAAGAAGCCGATGATTTCCCGGCGAGGCGCTGGAGAGTACGATGGACGAAGGTAACAGTAATTCCTAGTAATTCTTTGTGATTTGGTAATTCCTGGGGAGCTGGTGCGAGAAATTGGTGGTGCACTAGAAATTAATTAAGCATAAGAGAGATATATGAGATATTACTCTAAGCAGTGTATTATGAAATTTTACTTACCTATGCGTTTTTGTTTTTAACGCAAGTTGTAATTACGGAGTTAGCTGCTTTGAGTAGTTGGGAAAATTAACCAGCTAAGGATTTTATCCTTTTAAGGGTGAAATTAGGGACAATATTATATGGGAGGGAGATAGTTATTTATTTGTTGATCAGAGATTTGTCCTGAAAATTTGGAGATGCAGTAATTTTGGTAAGAAGAAAAGTCAGACAGCCGCGGGAAGGAGATTTTTTTTTTTTTTTTTTTGATTGGAGGTTTAACGACCACCGTGAGCAACTCAATGGGCTATAAGCAGTCGCCCGTCCCTAATTTAGGGTCACTGGTTCCAGGGAAGGGAGAGAGCCAGTGCCGTAAGTCAAACACAACATCCATGCCTGACCAGGATTCGAACCCGGACCCCTTACGGACGAATGATCCGAGGCCAGCGCCTTAGACCACTGCGCCACCGGGGCGGCAGGGGAAGGAGATGTACGAATTTTGGTAGGAAGAAGAAGTCAGACAGCCGCGCGAAGGAAAAACAACGGCTCTTTTTGGGGGCTCGCATAGTTGTAGGAAATTGTAGCGTTGGTGATAAAAAACTGTTCCTAGGTCAGTTAGAGGTGGAAATAGTTGAGTTGAAATATAATTTTGTTTTTGATGTGCTCATAATTTCGTTAACCGGAGTTGCGGACCGCACGGTGAGCTCATTTTGGTTCCCCTTTATGTTGTGTAGTAGACAGAATACGAAAAGAATACAGAGCACATGGAAAATCTGCTAGCTTAACGCATTATATTGTATATGCAGCGATTTTGCTTGTCAACCATGCACGCGTCACTCATCGTTGACCACAAGACTGCGCCAGATAACTTTCATTGAATCAGAAAAATCAACGCTATGGTTGAAACACAAAAAGAGAATGAACTGGAAATTTACATAAAGAAAAACAACTTTACCGAACGACATAATGCATATGATTAATATAATGCATGTGTGTTAAGGATTGGTCTAACAACAGCAGATGTGTCTAACACACACAGTCGCTTTCTCTCTCTCTCTCTCTCTCTCTCTCTCGTCTGCCCATGGCGGATTGAGTTCCGCAAAGACGACAATGCGCCCTTGAGGATTACTGGCAAAAAAATGCAGCCGAATTGCTATTCCTCTGCTGCATACGGGTAAGGGACAAAGTGCGGTCAAGAGTCGACTTCACAGGGAACCATCTACGCATTTGCGTCCCCAAACATGGAGTCTGCGGAAACCCCCGGAAGATCAGCAGACTACATGGCCCGTAGGACGGGGATTCGAACACCCGTCAAAAACGTCCGCCTCCCACATAGGTCATAGTGACTTAACCAACTGTGCTATTCAGGTAGTGATGTGTCTAACACAGCAGCTAAATACATATTCTGCGGTAGGTTCAACACTTAACAATATAGCATAACACCAATAGGGCAACAACGTTAAATTATATCATCAATCCTTTAGTTTTGCAGAGAGCTTTCACACCTCACACATCTTGATAACAGCACGGTGCGGTTTTATTCGTCAGTATGCACTAAAGAAAAGAAATCGCGGGAATTACAACGTGACATTCAATGCAGGAAACCACAGAAAGGTAACCAAAAAACGGAAAGTTGGATAATTAGGCATATGCTACAACTCGAGTTATTTAATACTCTCCTTGAATGTGTCAAAATGCATCTCAAACACTGATGATTTACAAACGACGACAAATTAAGACCACTTCGCGTAGTCTTAGTGCCATGCATCATTTCCTGAGTGCATGTACGAAGGTCGTAAACATTTATTTCAAAATGTTTGAACCAAATTATTTTAGATTATTAGGAATTTCTGTCCTTTGTTCAGAAAATGATTTTCCTGGTCCTTTAAAATACAGTATTTCTTCGCCGCTTACTAAACGTTTTCCTGGATTGCACAAATACTTACTCATTTTTAATGTCTATATTTTGTATCGCCGTTGAGATGGAAAATGCAATCCGTGATTGAAGAGAACCAATTTTCTGAAGGTGGAAAAAAATATTTCTTCAAGCACAAGAGCAATTGTTTTTCAAGAAATGTTCTAACTTGCTCTCATCTCTCAGCGGCAATTTCCTGAGCATAATTTAAGACTGTGGGAATACATCTTTCTACTTTACGCGTCTTCCTCGCAGTTGTGTTCCAAACATTACTGTACAATACTTGTATCTCTGGGTGGCAATTCCTTGAACGTTATTAATACTCAACTTTAAGCGATTATTCTTTTCTCTCTTACGCTTCCTGACGTCACAGCACAACAACAAATGAAAGTTCCATGGTGTTCTTGTTTTATTTCTAGAACAGCGAAATTCGTTCTAATTTATTATGTAGCTGACGTTTTCGCTTCATTAAGATCGTGGGATTAAATCAGATAGAGTTATCGGGTTACTAGGGTAGTGATATAAGTAACATCGCGTTGTGTATTAACAATTAAAATTTCCTAATAGCGGAGTGAAATTTCCCTGTCAATGTAGCTAAATTCTTCTAGGGTCTGCTGCAAGAAAATTTTTTCAAGATATTGCATTTGAGATTTTCCCTAAATGTCAGATATAAGTGGAGATTACCGTTTTCACAGATTTTGTCCTTGTCTAAGTGGTTTTTATCTTTTTCTATATTTACTCTATTCCTTTTCCGGCTGACCACCAGACGCCATTGCGCAAAGTATTTCATTTTATTGTTGTCACGCACGTCTACAATTCGTGTAGATCCTAGAAAGGAAGTTCCTTTATGAGAAAATCTAAAACGCATGGACGATAAAATATTTTTTAAAGGATTTCAAAATTCTTCTGCGAAATGATAAAAGAAAGAGAAACACATTCTGTTTTTTTCATTTGCCTTTTGCGCATCATTCTGAAAAAAAGAGAAGTAATGCAACAATGATCTTCACATTCGTTTACAGCTTAACTAGGTATTTGTTTAACATCTGAAAATCTAAGACCACATCAAGCAGTCCAAGTTTCCGCACACTCTCAATCTTTGTGCAAAATTAGGTTTCGTTTGTCACATATTAAAATTATTTTCGTTTTATGTTATTAAGCAATGTTAAATACTAGTTGCTTAAAGTTATGTGCTTAATTAACTTATTGTTTAACTTTCTTAAGAAACCAGTAAGACACTATCACCTGAAAAACTATCTTTAGAGTCTAAATTACTCGAGTTAAATTTTATTGAAATCGAAAGACTCCTAACGCCTAAAAAGCCCATTTCAACTTATTTCTTTTTTGATGGGTGATTCCAATTCGAAAACAATCTGAATGTCGAAAAACCTGTTCATCTTAGAGGTTTCGTTTAAGCGTAATATTTATCAAGCACTTAATATTAATTTCCATTATTCTTCCATTTGTTAGATGTTTTCCAAAGTAAATTTACTCTAACGTAGAGCAAACTGTTTGAAACCATTCTATGTTAGGTGTAGTTTCAGTCCGAATATGCAAAAGGAAACTTTTTCCGGGAGATGTGCCTGGTTCACTACTTGATTTTGGTGTTAATAAAGAAGAGTAAGCATTAAAGTCTGTGTCTTGGATTCCAGAAAGCATCGGATTCTTTACCCGATACTTGAGTACTGTACGACACCTCAAGATGCGCTACAGATTTCAACCAAATAAAATGATCAGTAGCTACTGCTGATTGGTCTCGTACTTCGTTTAGTTTTATTTCTTTAGGAAGAGAGTTAGACACAAATTGCTAGAAAATGTTGGAAGTATCCTTAACAGTTAAAATGAAAAACACATCCACTTGGTTCGTTGAGATATACTGCATATAACTGAGTTAATCTTATTCCCCTTTCAGAAATCTTTTCAAATCAAGTATCGTATAAAGCTTTAAAATAAGATGTAGTTGAAACAACTACATAACGGATTTTCCATAAAATATGAAAGGAATGGCAGCTAATGTTATCCTGAAAGAAGCTTTCAGGTAAACAAGAGTCACCCACTACGAAAACAATTGTTTATTAAAAGTAATTTATATCTTTCTGTTCCAAACCATTTCAGTTTCGTGTCTAGCGGATAAGCAGGAATGAAATATAAAACAGTTTTTTTAAAGGAGGACGAATTTGGTTAGCTCCTGTTTTGTACTGTAGACTGTTGTTCTAAAACACTGTACAAGTCCTGGGGCTTGATAATGCTAACTTTTCTCTTCCACACTGAGAAGAATTCAAAGTAACATGTTCGCATAATTAATCGTAGGCGTATACCCAGGTGAGATACAATATCGCATGAATATCATTATCCATGTTCGGAAATAATTACGGAAGCTTTAAAAGCATCGTAAGAAAACGTTTAATAGACCTAAGCCATCTTTCAAGAAACGTCATGTGGGAAAAGAGGGATTCAGAGTGGAAAAGGTTCATTTTCCCTTAAGGCTCAACATTAAGGCTTAGAATTAAATTTTATGGAGGCAGAAGGTCCAGATAACCCTTCCTATTTTGCCGGATTGTACTAAGTATAGGAGTGAGTTTGTGATAAAATGTAGTTTTGACTTAAAAGTTTAATTTTTCAAAATCTTATTTTTTGGTACTTTTGTACCTTTTTCTGAAAACCTATGTAAGATAATAGCGTAAAATGTTTACTAGTTTTTTTTATGTTAAGAAGATTTATACTTTAAAATGGTGTTTTATATTTAGTATGTGGTAGGGGACCACCAGAGGACGATCCCCATCAAAAATGGGGTTAACGGGGTCAAAGGTCACGACATAGGAGTGGATGCATTCCATTGCCCTTATGCGTCATAACTTGCGTAAATATGGTTCGATTTCGATTAAATTTTAGAATATCGTAGGGGACCACCTGGGGACAAACTCTATCGAACACGGGCGAAATGGGGTCAGAGATCAGGACATAGGATCAGGATCTATTCCATCGCCCTTATGCGTTATAACTTACGTAACAATGCTTCGATTGGGACAAAACGTTATCATGTTGTTCCGGAAGTATACTTTACCGGTTCTGTTGAATATCATTGAAATGGGTCAAAGGTCAGGTCATAGGACCGAGATTTAATTTACAGCCGTTGTCCTCATAACTTGAGTAATAATTGGAGTAATGATTTCTGGTATGTTCGAAAGCGTATCATAATCAATGCATTGCGTGATTTTACTAACTTATTTTTTAATTTTAGAAACACCAGTACATTTCAAATATCATAATAATAGGTAGTAGAGTTTATTTTCTTTTATTTTCGGGGCTTAATGACCACCATGAGCACCTCGTTGGCCATAAGCAGTCGTCCATTTTGCATTTGGGGCCACTAGTTCCAGGAAAGGGACAGAGCCATACGACAAGCACACGGGCCATGTTTCATCCGGGACTCGGGGGCTGGACTCATCACGAAGAAATGATCTGACCCTGCACCACTCGGCATCGAGGTTGCTATATAGTAAAGTTCAGGTAAAGAATAGAGAAACTAGCAATCTTGATATCTTCAATTAACAGAAAAAAAAGAAACAAGTGAACAATGATTTTCTTTACACTTTGGCACAGCTGTTAATCGTCAAACTTTATAGGCTCGGAGTTTCAAATTACAAATAAAGCCACGCTTCTGATCTTGATATTTTCTGTGATGCCACTATAAATATTAGCTTATGAAAAAAATTTGCGGAGCTTCTGATGTAAGATATTTTGATGACAAGATGTTAATAAATTTACGTTCTGATAGTTTGGGTGTATGCAACGTTCAATAAGAAAATACGAACAAGCGCGCGTATCTACGTACATACCTCCTGGTCTGGATATGTGAAAATATCGAATGTAATAAAAACATATATAAGTGTCCAACTACTAGAATTTCCAAGGAAGAAAAATACATGCACGTGAATTTCGGTTTCATGTTTAGATTTTGATCTTCATAAAATTAATGATATCTATATGTGTTTATGAGAAATACAACACAAACAAAGAATCGCGCTATTCAAATGAAATTTACATTACAGTTTCCTCATATTACAAGAGATAAATGATTAAATTTGTAAAGCTGTAAAATATTTTTTCTCGCTTCAAAACTTAGTATCGTGTGAAGCCATTTCGAGCAACAATAACAGCCTTGACACGGCGTGGCATTCAATGGAAGAGGCTTTTGATATCGTCCTGGGGAATAATAGCGTGCCATGCTGCTTCAATTCGAGACTAGAGTTCATTTGTGGTGAGTGGTGGAGACGCTTGACGGGCCAGTCACTTAAATATCATGTACTAGACATGTTCGATCGGGGACAGATCCGGCAAACGTGCAGGCCAGGGAAGAAGCGATATCTTCAGTGCATGGAAGTAGTCTTGAACATTCCAGCCCACATGCGGCTGAGAATTACCCTGCTGGAATATAGCGCCAGGATAACTCTGAAGGAAGGGTATCACCTATGCCTCTAAAACATCCCTGCTGTTTCGTTGGCTGTTGATTGTTCCCTGAATTCGAATCAGGTAAGATAGCGAATTGAACCCAATGACGCTCTTAACTATAACTCTTGGCGTTGGGACGCTATGACGCTGCAAAGTTCCGTTCACTACAATATCTTCAAACACGTATGAAACCATCGTGCTGCATCGAGCTGAATCGTGACTTGTCAGAAAACACGAATTTTTGCCAATCAGCGCGCCAATGTCTTTGTTCGAGACCCCATTGCATCCTGAGGCGTCTGTGGTAGATGGTCAAAGGAATGCACAGTATGGGCTGCTAGCGACCAGTCCTCTGTTAAGCAGACGACGTCGAACTGGGCTGGAGGACAAAGCCTGACCCGTGACAGTGCTCCACTGCTGTGCTAACACCGTGGATGTCGCCGTGCAATACGTCACTGCCTGTCATGTAGTACACGTGTCTGTCATCCCGAGCAGTAGTGCGAATTTGCGGACCATTTCCCGGATTTCTGTGCTTCCCAGCCTTATCTGTTCACTGACGCCAAGTTCGCATTACTGTTCTGGAGTTTCGTACCTTACAAGTGGCAATTTCGTGGTAGGAAAATCCAGCTTCTCTCATCCGTACAATCTTTCCTCGCTCAAAGTTCGTCAGGTGTTCGTAATGCGACCTTTTCCGGCGACAGCGAAACAACCTTTCGATTTAATGCAGGCTGATCACTGATTGCAACAACTCATTTGAGTCAGCTCCTTATTTCCAAGACCTCACAGTTCAAAGGGCGCTGCTCCGATACCGCATGCGCATTTTCACTGGCATTTTAATCATTTTAATGTCTCGATCTGTTGTAGATATTCTGTAAGTTTCTACCAGCTATCTTTCATGGTTTTGCAATATTCGTAAGCAGTAATGTGAATTGTCATATATAGTTCAGATAACTGGATCACCGCACTTTCGGCATTAAAGTTGTGCAACATTCATTACATAATCTTTTTTCTCATAACCATATTTATTCCAGGTGACGTAAGTGAGTTTTAAACAGAGAAGAGCCTACTTTACTCTGACTTAGAGCGATTCTGATTTCAGAAAACTCTGGTTCCTGAGAAGTGCTGCATATAAGTAGTACCCATAGGAGCAAATCAATCTATTATGGTATAATACAGCGGAAAGCTTATATATCTATTACAGCTCAACCTTTATTCAAAAATCATTTTAAAATTTAATATATATGTACACATTTTGCGTTAATATATTTCTCATACTTGTCAACAGCATAGCATTTTGATTTTTATTCGAAAATTGAAACTCCAATATTTTCCCGGAAAGCCCGAACCATCAATAAGTTCTTTGGGTGAGATAGCTGATTTTCATATCCCATGACAAGTATATATAGCCAGGTTTTATAACGAGGATGCATATTCCTGTTAGCTTTTGATCATTTATATAATGACAAGCTTCACTGATTTTAAAGCCACTCTGTGACTCCTTAGCTTGCGGTATTATCGGCAAGCGTGGTACCAAGGTATACGTATTTGCTTATTCGTCGAAAGCATTCAGATTCTACCGGCACCACTAAATCTGGAAGTTAGAAATATATATTTCGATTAATTTCATGGATCTAAGACTATCGCTGAAAAATGTCGGCCTCTCACATTTTTGTTTGCCGCTTCAATGGCACAAAGGTCAAAGTGTTCGCTTCGAACCATTCTTCCAAGATGGGTCCGGCTTCGAATTGCGATTAGGCATGGATGTTGTGTTTGTCTTACGGCTCTCTCCCTTCGCTTGAACCAGTGACCCTAAATTAGGGACGGATGACTGCTTATAGCCAACTGGGTTGCTCCCTCACGGTGATTGTTAAACCCACGAACAAAAACAAACAAAAAAAGAAATTGCTTCTTCAAACCGTAGACAGAAGAACTACTTACATCAATATACTTCATGCGGTGTCCTAGATGAAGTAACATTTCAAACAAATGTATTGATAAATCTGCTTTTGGTTCAGTAAGATGTGTTTGAGTTTCACAATGCTGTTAATGCAGTTTCTATTTTAATTATGAAGTCGCCCCAATATCAAGTTCAGCCACATGCTTGACAATTTTAAACAAAAAAGATGACACTGAATTTTCGGGTGTAATAAGCACGTCTTTTGAATCCGTTCTGACGCAAATTAAATTTTTTAAAGCTATTCAAGGTTAATGGAACCGGTATAGAAAACAAAAATATTTGACGTAAGAAAGAAGTTTTTCAATCGGGTGTTTAACTCCTCAGATATTGCTGTAAACGGAATCGTGAGCTTACGCCCTCTGGTTGCAGGCTTGTGCGTTAAGAAAAACATGAATTTATATGAGAAACATTTCGCACCGGAAACGTTCTCCAACACAGAAACAATTTTTCAAATCGGACTCTTAGAAACAGAGATATCGACAAAAATAAGATGTGACTTTGCGTCCCCTGGGAGGAAAACCATACGTTATTTTAGGAAGAAAGTATTCTCAAAAGGTATTTCCATATGAGCGGTATCGGTCCAAGAAAAAAAAATAATGGAGTTTTCAGGAGCCCAGATTTTGCTACAAAAACATCAGAAGCAGAAATTAACGCTTATGCCCCCTGGTGGCCAAACCATTCTTTGCCAAAATTAGAAATTATGCGAAAAATTGTTTTCCATAAGGTATTGTATGCGATACAGGAAGAATTTTTCAAATCGGAGTTTTAGAAGCAGAAATAACTCAGAAAACGCAATTTACCTCTGTGACCCCTAGCGGAAAGTCTATGAATCACTTGAAAATTTTTAATTTGTAGGAAAAACATTTCGCATCGGAAACACTATCGAACAAAGAAGGAATTTTTCAAATCCGACGCCTAGAAGTAGAGATATTGACAAAAATAAGATATACACCTACGCCCTTGGCGGAGAAACTGTGGAATATTTTAAGAAGAAAATATTGTGAAAATGTTTATCGATGTGAGTGGCATCAGTCCACGAAATAATTTTTTCAATCGATATTTTAGAAGCTCAGATTTTATGGCAAATACATCAGAAGCAAAAATTAACACTCACGCACCGTGGTGTCGAAACTATTCTTTACCAAAAATTTGAAATTATATGCAAAAGATTTTCCATTAGGAGTTCTATCCGCTGAAGAAAAAAGTTTTCAAATCGGAGTTTTAGAAGAAGAGTTATCTGGAAAAATATAATGTGCTTTACCCCCCCCCTCCCAGCGGAAAATCTATGCGTAATTTGTAAAAGTACATATATCTAAAATACTCTTCGACATAAATGGAATCGAAAGATAAATATTTTTTTCAATCTGATGTTTAGAAGCAAATATGTGGAATAAAACGTATTTTTGAACTCGACATCATCTGCATTTACGCCCTCTAGCGGCGAAATTGTACATCGAAAAAAAACGAAATAAAGGGATCATCATTCGCATATTTCAAGCTACCCAATGCAAAAGTAATTTTTCAAATCGGACTAATACTTGCAGAGATATCGTGGGTACAGATGGACGGACAAACCGGTAACATAAGCACGATCTTTTTTAACAAAAGACGTGCTAGAAGAACACTAGGGACAACTACGAAGCTTGATACTTAACCTTACACAGGTTATGTCAGTAGCTGCTCGTATGCAACTTTGCATTTGGGCTTGTCTTGTGGGTGAGTCACTGTTATCAAACTGTTTCTGGTTTATGGGAAAATTACAAATCTCATTAATAGGAAAACTCATAAATTGGGTTTTTATTTATGCAAATGGTTTAGCTGAAACCATTGGATTAGTAATGGAAGAAGTAACAGGCGCGTAAAAAGCGATAATACCAACTCACCAGCTCACGCTCTTGCGTAAATCATTTTAGCACTTTTCATATCAATAATAACAACAGCGAAAAAAGCTGCTTACGACCCAGTATTCAAATGATCCTTTATTATAAAAAAATGATAATCAAGAAACTACATTATCAGAATATACCGGAAGCTCTAATCGTCAGAGAATCACAGAACCGAAATATCTCCGACGAAATTCAGGCGACAAAGGCCAGTTAGATATCGATAGAAAACATCCGCTGGGACCAGTATCAGGCTTCGACTTAATCACGTTAAAGCAAGCCTTCCCCGGTCGGTTAACTAAATTTAGCGATTTAGATTTCTGCTTTTGCGCTGGTGATGAAATGCAGCGTTGAAAATTAAATAAGAGTAGACAGAGATATATTGTCGCAGAACGTAGAACCTGTTACGGCACCAGATAATTCATTTCCTTCGTGTGGCAAACCGTTTCTCTGAATCATAAGAAGCGAAACCAATTAACAGCAACAGAAAATGTGTTATACGTTCGTGTGATAACACTGATTTAAATCAGCATGGATAAGCTGATCGTGTGCATTTAGTCAACTAGCATTTGCTGAGTATAGGGTAATCAAGATAGCAATAATTTCAAATGAAGTTCGCAATGCTCCCACCTGAAATATTTTCTGCAGATGGGATATTTTAAAAAAAGTGCTCAATACTCATACAGCAATAAAATAAACAACAACACTCACACACACACAGTTTTTGCTCAATTGTAACATTATGTTTAAGAGTTGTAAGCAAAAATGAACGGAATTAGAATAGTCAGAAGCTAAACTCAACATTTTTCGGAGGAACGATGGGCATAGAAGGAATTAGAAAAGGCATTACTAAAAATTAAGAAAAACAGAGCCGGATGGAATAAAAGATTAAGCCACAAAGAAGGATATAAAGCGCGTGCGATCAGAGGTGTAGGGATAGGAGGCAGACAGGGCAGTTGCCCCAAGCCGCTAGTCGATCGGGCGCCGAAAATATCGGAACAATGCTGCTGATAAAATTTTATTGTTTCCAAGGGGAGTAAAATACATGGACCAGAAAGTACAGTTTCTAGCCTCTTGGGACCGGTGACTTTCCCCATACCACTGAGAAAAACTTATGTTATTAAAGCAAAAATGAGAGAAAACAATAATACGAAATCTGAATCGTAGTCAGCAACATCACAAGACCTTTAATCACAGTGTCCGATCGTCTTCACATGTTGGATAAATACGTATGACAAATTAAGAGTTCAGTAACGATCCTTAGCTTAAACAGTAGCATGGCTCGAGCTGAAACCGTTCTCAATAACAAGCTAGAATCGGTATCGCAATTATAAATGCACCACACTGTAAACACTCAAGTGTCGCATGTAGCGTATTAAATCCGTTTATTTTTCCAATTCCCTGCATGTTTATGTCTGCCATTGTCTTCAGAAAGAATCCCAGTGGAGTGCAAAAGCTTGGCGAATCTCTGTACTTACTACGCTACAAAAATAAACGGATTTAATGCGCCATATGCGTCTCTTGAGTGTTTGGAGTCCGTATGCTAAAGCTGCTAGATATGCATTTAAGAAGTGTGGAACACTTTAAAGAATTCCAGTAGTAATCATTCCAAAATGCAAAGGAAAGCAAAAATAGTAAGCGCAGAATTTTACTTTAGCATCACTGTTCATTCTAGTTGTAATTGGTTTGTTTATGAAATCAGCAATTTCACATACGGACGTTGTATTTTATTCGTATCTTTTCAAAACAATAGACTTGTCAAATCGCAGCAAATGAAGTCATAGAAAGGGTTTTACACATTTTCTTTCCTGAACTTAAAATGTGAAAATTGTAAATAAAAACTCCTAAAAATATAAGAGTAATTAAATTTACACCTCTTGGTTTGGGTGTTTAAAACTCTCAATAATAATTCTGCTTGGAAGTGATTTAAAAACTTGTGATACACATTAAAAATACTTTTGAATGATATTTAAACGTATCATACAGTATTTTAGAGGAAATTTGTAGAGCGTGTTAACTACACCACGAAGCATCTAAGGTTATAAGAGGTCACCCATCCCAATTTTAAAACCATGGGTTCTAGGGAAGAGGAGGAACCAGTGCCGTGCTAGAATCCAGTCACAACAGAGCGCGAAGTCAGAAGCTCGTTGCCTAGTTTACTCGAGCACTTTATGATTTGGAGTGATTTTAAGGCAGTTTCTTCAGGGAAACAGAGAGAGAGAGAGAGAGAGAGAGAGAGAGAGGGGGGGGGGTTCGTCGTAGTCTCTCTACTCACCGATATACCTACCTCTTCATCTCATGAAAGTTAGCCTCACCTCACAAGTTGGTGCAAGGCCCTTTACCTCTGTAAATGCTCTTTGTGCATCAGTCATCACCTTTAGGTTTTCTACGCATATCATAACACGTTTAGCGGCCAATTTACCTGAACAAAATGCGTTCGAAACTTTCTACGCTCCCCAATCATAAATGTTCACACAGTGACCGGGAATTATTAAAGCTACGGCAAGACAATTCTTTTTCCCCTCTCTCATCTCAGCTATACCAAACTTAAACTTGGCACTATCCTTTGTTTACTGCTCTATGACACAAGGCATTACGAGGAATGGTTAGTTCCCCTATCACGTACATCATGCCACTGGCTCGAAATAAGTGAATATTTGTCGCCATTGTTATGGCTCTTTTATAAGGCAATCAGAAAAAAATTAGGGCCAATCATCCTCCTAAGTGACAACTTTGAATAACAAAGCTTAGGGGAAAGCAACGTTTGCTCCTTCCCAGGCTCACTCGTTCTAACCGCGTTTGTCCCACTTCTTGGACATGAAATATATTTATTTGAGGGGATTTTAGTCCATTTTGCTAACCTCGAGTTAATACGTTGCAGCTGGTTAAACAGTGAATGTTCCTATGGCAGGGCAGAGTCTTCTCTTTTCCTATCATATGTATCAGTCTGCACAAACACTTTTTGCTTGTGCAGACTGACACATATGATAGGAACACAAACACAGGCTTTAATATGAATTGTGTGGCGTTCTATGTTTATAATTTATTTAGTTTAGATTTCCATTTTTGTGGCATGACTTACTCTGTCTTTCGTCCCTTTTCCTTAGGGTCACTTCTCACTTAGTAATAAAAAAGTTTCCGTCAGCACATGTTGTCTCCGTAAAGGTCTGTAGGTATACTGGATGATTAAAATTAAACTATTCGTATTTATAGGATAGTATAACTCTGCTGGTGATCCGAATTCATTGGCGTAGATAAAAATCAAAGTTTCCAAGCATTCACACATCAACCGGATGGCTTTTTCAAGGAAGGTAGACAGCGGTTTGCTGTCTTGTTTGCTGTTTTCAGTTGCTGTCTTTCAAGGAAGGTAGACAGCAGTTTGCTGTCTACCTTCCTAAGTTGTCGAACCGAAACTCACCGAACTTGGTACACTTCCCTGAATATGGAGAAGATATTTTGGAATAAAGAGAATAATTTAAAAACCAGCACTAATGCATTACTTTACGCTATAAACCAGAAAGGTAGCAATTATCCGGTATCTAAGGGTGTGGTATCGGTGAATGAACTGTAGTCAACAATATATGATAGTTCAACATATCAAATTGGTTGTGTTTCTTCTCAAACATTGTGCAGTGACATAAAGGTGGTTATTTAACGCGAAGAGCTTCTGGAGCTTATATTAACACAAAGTGCTAGTTTATGTTTCTGGAGACTGTTGTGAAAGATACAATGGGTTCGCTGATGAACAAACATTTGAATATGAGGAACACTGTTCTTGAGGGCAGAACGAATCTGATCTGGAATGATATCTCTCACATGCCCTTCAAGTATGTCAAGTGAACAATATTGATACGCTACAATGTGCCTTCCAGGACACCGCACAGCTAAAAGGGTAATTTTGCAGGAGGATAACGTATTTCCACATGTGGCACGTTCAACCAAAGCAGAAATTCAGGAGCTTAGAGGTATCGAGCTGTTGCCTCACCCAACCTTTGACCAGTTGACTACATCTATTGCACCAGTTGACTGCCATCTGTTTCGCTCCATGGCTCAGTTCCACCGTGCATGCACATTCATAACCAAGCTGAAGTGGAAGTAAGTGTCCAGGAATTCTTCCCCTCAAAACGCAAGACATGGTATCACAATAGAGTAATAGAGTCACAAGTATGGCACAACATTGACTACAGACCATCCAAAGTAATGGTCTTTAGGTCTTTATTTCGAGGACTGATACTCACCGTATTTTGTGTCAGCACTGATCCAAATACATGTATCCCACAGTGTCATATGTTTGAAACAGAAATTTATTTATTAGAATGAAAAAAAAAACACAAACCTTTCAAAGTTACCTCCTTTTTCGAAGTCTATTTTTACTGACATGCGTTTTTCAAACTTAAATAAGTTACCAAATTCCTATGTCTCCATATCTTACACATAAGGAATTTTCCCAAGTAGTTCATCTTAATTTTGGTAGTAATTAAGTGTATTATATTTTTTGTAAATCGCAACATCTCTTTAGTCATAGATAGGCGCCGCTTCTTGCACAGAATTATGAAAGCACTAAAATAGACAAAGAAGCATTTAACAATACGTACAGTTTAAAATATGTGATTACATGCGCACCGTTTGGATATGCGCGTATGCTTCTTTATAAAAGTGCAGCACTCAGCGATAATGCAATAAGTGATAATTGCTGATAGTCCGATATCACTAATTGAACCTCAAGCTATTTTAAAATTAAAGCTGCCCAGGAGAAAGGTCTAAATGCTTTTAACTTTTACCTAGGGAAAACATGCAAATTTTAATTTTTGATGATGTGAAACATAGCTATTTTCAGGCCAACTCTTTGTAACATTCTAACCACGGAAACTAATATTTAGTGTTACTTCAAAAAGTGGTTCAAAAAGTGACAGTCTGTTGTTTTGTAGAATTTGTTGATTTCTCTTTCAAGGCAGTGGTTCAAAAGACATTTTCCAGAAGATCTTTATGCGTGGAAAAACACAGCGAGACGTTTTGCAGAAACGCATGGGAACGAAAGAGGTTTTTGAAAGCAACGGAGAATAGTCACTACGAACAAGCATTGTCAGAAAAAACATCTCATAAAACTCAGGTTGTTAGATACCGTTTTCATCTCTATGGGCGACGCGACATGTGTCACAAGAATTGTACATTTAAACTTGAAAGATGTCTGTACGCTAAAGGTAAAAATTTAGTAAGCTCATATCTAAAAGCTTTCAGCATACTTCTTCTGTTTTATATCCTTTCCGTTTCCTTCGCATCTCTATTTTATGTGACAACAACTACAGAAAACTTTCATGATGACTTAAGCTCAGAAAGTTCTATGTTTAATTTTCAGCGATTGCTGCACAGGGTATGGAAAATATATAACACATAACCTTTTGCCATTGGCTGAATTCTAATCGCGTCTTTCTTCTCCGGAACGGCCGTTCTCCCAACTGGACTACGCTGGCAGGCGTACTTGTCGATTTGACTATACGTCATTTCAGTAGTATGTCATCTATGTCATTTCACAAATGTTATAACATGGTCTCTAATGAGTGTATTTGCACTTTTCTTGTGCATATTTTATTTATTTGCCAATAAATAAAATATGCACAAGAAAAGGTTACACCTTTTCGTGTGCATATTATTTATTGCGAAATGTATATATTTTTTGTTATTATGTGCTAAATATTTAAAAAAAGTGAATTAAGATTTAAATTAAATGTCTATTTGAATACTTTTACTATTTGCGGATGGGCATTTTGTGTTTTGAAGATCATGTACACTAAAGTAAACCCAAGGCATGGCTTTCATTCTTGAGTGAGCAGCAAGCATTATTCCAAGCCATTTTGTAATCAGTCAAACTGACCAGGGCACCTTTTTATTGCGAAGCTGATTGAAAAGCAATTTATCGTCAAGCTCCTAATGAGTGAGATTAAGCAGAGGCAAGCCAGCAGCTAATTCTTGAGGGTGGTTTCAAAGAGTTTTTGCAATGTCAAAGTATTTACAAAATCATCATCATCATCATCAACAACAACCGTTATCAATCCACTGCTGGATGAAGGTCTCCCCAAATTTCTTCCACAATTGTCTGTCTTGGGCCTGTCTCCTCCACGTCACTCCAGCATACTTACGAATTTCATCCTTCCATCTCCCATGGGGTCTTCTTCTGGGTCTTTTCCTGTCCCTCGGAATCCAGTCTAAAATTTCGGTTGTCCATCGGTGGTCCGTTCTTCTGGCAACATGTCCAGCTCATTGCCATTTCAGTGATTTCACTCTGGTCATGATGTCGTCCACTCCTGTCATGTTTCTTATCCACAAGTTCCTCTTCTTATCTTTCCTGGTTACACCAAGCATGCATCTCTCCATGGTACTTTGAGTTGTCTGTAGTCTTCGGATATCTATTTTAGTTAAGGTCCACGTCTCTGCTCCATACGTAAGCACTGGCAGGATTCATTGATTAAACACTTTTCTTTTGAGACATATTGGCATATTGCTCTTAAAAATTGTACTGTTTCTTCAAAAGGCTCTCCATCCAAGTTTTATACCCAGATTAATTTCTTCATCAATTTGACACTCACTTGATATCTGCTGCCCAAGATAAATGTAGGATTCGGTTGTCTCAAGCTTTTCTCCGTCATCGATAAATCTTCGTTTCTTGTAAAAGCATTTAGCATTGTACATCACTTTTGTCTTCTGAAAAATAATTTGTAATCCCACTTCTTTACTCTTGTCAGAAAGTTCCTGGATCATACTCTGCAGCTCTGATGGGGTAACAAAATTGACTACGTCATCAGCAAAACGAAGGTGAGTTAAGTAATCTCCATTAATCTTTATCCCTTTGTTTTCCCAGTTCAATGATTGAAAGACATTTTGCAATGTGGCGGTAAAGAGCTTGGGAGATATGGTGTCACCTTGTCTCCCTCTTTTCCAGTTCTTATTTGTGCTGTATACTCAAATATCAGAACCTTTGCACTTGCCTTCATTTTCATAGATGTTATTAATAATGCTAATGTATGCATCTTCAATACCGAAGGATTTCAAAGACATCGTTACTGCTGGTGGTTTCACGAAATCGAAGGCCTTTTCATAGTCAATAAAAGCCATGCATAATGAAAGTTCATATTCTCTTGTTCTTTCACTTAGTTCTCTCAGTACATGGATATGATCTATAGCGCTGTAGCCACTCCTGAATCCAGCTTGTTCTCTCGGTTGAGCCATATCCAGTGTTACCTTCAATCGGTGTGAAAGAACTTTAGCGAAGATTTTATAAACCCCTGAAAGGAGGCTGATGGGCTTGTAGTTCCTGAAATCCTCAATGTGACCTTTTTAATGGAGCAAGATCATTGTAGCATTGTTCCAATCCTCAGGAATCTTCCCTTCATTAAGATACCTGTTGAAAACTTGGGCGAGTGTAGTTTCAATTTCTCCACTTGCTTCTTGTATAATGTCCACGGTAATTCCATCTTATCCTGGAGCTCTTCCCCGTTTCATGTTCTTAAATGCATATGTAACTTCTGTAAGGAGGATTGGAGGGACTTTGGCACTGGTACCTCTCGTAATGTCTGGAATAGATGTATTATCCCTTTCATATAGTTTTCAATATAAATCTTTCACACTTGTCAAAATTTCACTTCTATTTCTTTTTAGAGTACCATCTTCTTTTCTCATAGCCATAATCTGTTTCCTTCGCTTACTGAGATGTCCTTTTGCTCTCTTCAGGCTCTGGTTGTTTTCAATTTCTTTCCTCGCTAGTTCACAATTGAATTTCCTTATGTCTTCAGTGATACCTTTTCGCACTGTCTTGCATAGCTCTATATATTCTACGTTGGAAGTTACGTCTTTATTTGTCCTTATCTCCCTTCTCTTTTGTATCAACATTTTTGTTTTTCCTGAAATTTTCTTTATATGTAACTTGTTTTGAGTACCATCTATTTTTGTTGCTGTTTCCATGAGAGCCTTGGTGAGTTTTCTGTTAACTTCAGAAATATCCACTTTTTCCGATGTTAGGCCTTCTAAAGCAGAGAATTTGTTCCTCAGTTCCAACTTGATGGTATTATGGTGTTTTTTAAGGTTGGTTACGTCAATACATTTTGTTTGTCTTATGAGCTTGCCACGTTCTAGTTTAGTGTTGAGGTGCATCTTACATCTCACCAATCTATGTGTTGAACTTGTTTAGCACACTGCAGTCTACTATGACGAATTTTTTGTTACACATAATAAAATCAATTTCACTTGTCGTCCCATTCGGATGTCTCCATGTCCATTTCCTGTGTGGCTTTTTCTTGAAAACGGAGTTCATGATGAAAAACCTTTCTGCTTCTGAAAATTCTACGAGAGCATTTTCAAGTTGATTTATGTTCCCGTAACCGAATTTACAAACCGAAGTTTCATTCTGTTGCTATTGCCCTACTTTTGCATTGAAATCCCCCATAAAGATCTTCAAGTGTTTCTTGGACGCAATTGTTTGCCTTTGTTATTTAGATTCCGAATTTCCTAGTAAAATTCTTCAATTTCTTCTTCAGGGTGACTTGAGGTGGGTGCGTAAGTTTGAATAATCTGAGCCTGGTATCTTTTCGAGAGTTGGATAACAAGCCGTGCAGCTCTGTCAGAGGAACTTTCAACTTCTACAACTTTATCCTTCAGTTTCTTGTTTATTATAAATCCAACACCACTAGTTCTGCCAGTATCTGTCCCACTATAGTAGAAGAGATGTCCACTTCTCAGTTCAATAAGATCTCCTTTTCTCCTTACCTCACTTAATCCGACGATGTCCCACTTGATCCTTTGTAGTTCCTCTTCCAATTCAAAAGCCTTGAATCAGAAGACAGGGAGCGTCTGTTGTAAGTAGCTAAGGCCAGCATCAAATGGCAGCCTAGTCCGGTCCTCCGGTGATTTTTAGCACCCTCTGCCTTCATGTCGTACTGGCCGGTGCCTTAGCTAGGTACATTCCATCTGCCGGAGATTGAGGTCCAATTTTACAATTGTGTAAGCATCTTTGGTGGGTTTTGGCCATAACTCACCACGCTGGCCAAGCGAGTTGGTGAGTGTGGGATAGCATTTCCTCTGATCCCGATGGTATAGTTATACCGTTACTAAGATGCAATAAATTGCGCAATAAAAACAGAGAACATGAGTCGTAGTTTAAAAACAACATGATGTATAAACATGGTCATCGGCATAGGGACATCAAACCCAATTTGGGATGGAATTAAGTACTATGTACAACAGGCTTGACGAAAAAGAAACATTGAGTTCTAAGAACATGTGACAAAGTTCCTCATGAAATAACAAACAGAACAAAGCGCAGGTAAGTGACAAACATTATTAAGAACTCCAACACAGGATTGCAAAATTTGCATTTAGTCAAAAGAAAACTGTGCCACAAAAAATCGTGCCACTGCACTTCAGTCAAATAGACGAGATTCAAATGAAACAGAAAAGAGCAAGAAAACAAGAAATAAAACGGGGCAAAGCTCCAAGAAATTCGGGAACAAATGTTAATAACTTCCTCTTTTATCTCATTCCAGTTTTTCTTCCGGGAGCAGTTCAGTCCTCAGCCTAATGAGTTCTACATGTTCACAGGGATTGTTATCTCCATAGATGAATGACTTATCTGTATTATATGCCAATGGGGCTTAAAGTTCTATTCTTGATATCTCCGGTAGCACTCACACACTAACTCTTTACGTGGAGGTCTCATTACTACGAGGATCCTGTTCATAAAATGCCAATAATATCTTGGTCGCTAAATCCAGATCCCAAAGACTTATTCCTAATTACAATAAAATTCCATAGTCATGATTCATGTGTACCGTCTGTGCATTTCGTGTTGTGGTGCTGAAATAGGTGTTACCTGTATTTTGTAAAAGTATATAAACCGATGAGCCATTTCATTATGACCACCCCTAGACTAGAGAAATGAGCGCACCTGGAGACCGAATGGTCTCGCAGGTGAAGTTCACAGATCAGTATATATACAATCCGAGGACTGGCTTTCGGTTAGCAGAGTGTTCGGAGTCAGAATTGGTAAAGCTGCCGATTTATCGGAGTTTGGTAGAGGACAAATTGTGATAACATGGTGCCTCGGAACTACGATCTAGGAAACGGCGCGACTTGTGCGCTGTTCACTTACCGCTGTAGTGAGTACGTATCAAAATGGTGCACAGATGGCCAAACGAACCGTCGTCCAGCAGTGTGTCGTTCGCAGGTCATTGATGCCAGACCGCAGCGGGTACTGTAGCGCATTGTTCACAGCGACCGCAAGGCCATAGTGCGACAAATCACACGAAGATACAACAGTGGTAATCAGGACAATGTGTCACAGCAAAGCCTTCTGCGCATTGGCCTGCGTAGCCCAAGACCCAGCCACGTCCACATGCTCATTGCACGCCATCTCCAACAACGCATCCAATATCATCGAGATTGAACCGTGGATGACTGGAAGAAAGTGGCCTGGTCTGAAGAATCAAGATTCCTGGTGCATCACATAGACTGCCAAGCGCGGATATGTTGATTACCAACGGAGGATATGGCACGTGGATGCACTGTTGGGCGGAAACAGGCTGGCGTCGGGGATGTTATGTTGTCGGCGATGCTTTCTTGGAACACTTTAGGCCCATTATCCCAATAGCACAATCCCTGACATCTGTCAGGTATCTGAACATCATCGCGGACATAGTTCACCCATTCATGGCAACTGTGTTCCCTGTTGGTGATGACCAATACCAACAGGATAACGGACCATGTCACACTGCCAAATTCGTCAAGGAAGGATTCGAGAAACGTGCTGGTGACTTTCTGTTAATGCCCTTGTCTCCACATTTACCTGACATGAACCCAATCGAACATCTGCAGTTCTACTTAGAAAAGCGGGTTCACGCTGAATCACCACCACCCCGTAATGTTCGGGAACTGGAGGACCTGCTGCTGACATTATAGTACCAGATACCCCGGGATACCAATCGCATCCTCATCGAATCGATGCCTCAGCGAGCGGCCGCTGTTTTGCGGGCTAAAAGGGGCTAAAAGGGGTCCTACAATTTATTAGGTAGGTGGTCATAATGTAATGGCTCAACGGTGTAAACAATGTTTAAAGGCCAGCCTGCTCTTCTGAGAAATTTTCCACCAGGGTGAATCGACTCCGATGAAACTTCGCTGCTGTGCCTTAGCATGCATTCATATGCCTCTGAAGTTTTTACAGCAATCTCTACACAGGATTTCAGTGCTTTCTTTTGCCATTCAAAGTACTTGAACATATCAGTGTTGGAAGTGGTTAAGTGAATTCTTAAATTATCAGTGTTGCATTTTTATCCTCTCATAAGTCTACATAGAAGAAGATAAAAGTGCAACACTGAATACTACTGGGATTAGTAAGGTACTTCACCTGTGTGAGAGAGATAATTCAATGAAACTATTAGTTACTTTTTCACAGGCACACTGAATCTGCAAAAGTTTTGAACACCTGTCTAGTAAGCCTCTCTACAGCGTAAAACCTTTTTGCCGGTGGTAATTCGAAACCATGTCTCCCCGCTCTGCAGCCGGTTATTTTCTCGACTGAAATACACAGACATTAAACAACAGTCAAAACTTGGCGTTTTGACTGTTGCGTCACTTCAACGGTACGTCACAACTCCCGTGGACGAGTGGTCAGAGGAGAGGATTTCTGGACAAGCGGAGAGTTCCGCCTGGATTCGAATCTCGAGTGAACTAAAGAATCGATGGCGTTCATCATGTTTGCTCCATGGAGCCCGTGATACCAAATTAGTACGGGTGACTCCTCATAGCCTTAGATGTTCACGGCGGTTATGTACTTTCCTACAAGTAAAGGAAATA
The DNA here is from genome assembly GCA_039090855.1 of Macrothele yani. Taxonomy (NCBI): domain Eukaryota; kingdom Metazoa; phylum Arthropoda; class Arachnida; order Araneae; family Macrothelidae; genus Macrothele; species Macrothele yani. Next base: position 105,922,251 of record CM077003.1, read on the forward strand.
AGGAAATCATCTAGTAGTGATGTCGCCACGGTCAGCATGCATAGAATCGGTTATTCGTTGTGAAATGGGTTCGATAGGATGTCAGAACTCTTCCGTAGTACATTTTGTCATGACTGCTCTCTCGGTCACGACTTGACATGATACTGAGGTCGGCGGACTTACGAGAAGAAACAGTTATTTCGAATGGCAAATGGAACCACTAAATCCTGTATAACGAATGCTGTAGAAATGTCAGATGTACATGTGTAAATCAGAGCACCCTAAGGTGCGGCAGCGAAGTTTCATCTGAACCAATTTACCCACGGAAAAACGTTTCAGAAGATCCGGCTGGCCTTTTTACATGCACATGTAATACAGTAAATCCTATACTTTCTTGAAGTTAAAAAATAATTTCGTACAGTACGTCATACAAAACAAACAACACCGTCTATGTACGTTATTTAATAAAAGAAGAAAGATATTTACAATTAAAATACCGTACTAGCACTTTCGGGGTAACATTCACCCCATCATCAGGTAGAACAGAGAGGTAATGCATAACTCGCATAGATTTTTATAGGAGTGCAGCGATGCACCATGGGTGAAAGTCTCAAGCGTCACATGTTGTGATTGTAGACATCGCAACATTGTAACAAGTGTAACTTTGCAATATTAAATTTCACACGGAGAGTTTGTTATACAATTAAGGTTATTGTCAAATTCACATTTTGTTGGTTACATAGCAGCCACGCTCCTTACAAAAGAAAATGAGAACTTTATTACAGAAAGAATGCTTTTTCTACATATTGCGATTTCTCTAACGGTTTAAAATGGTGAACATGATAGAGTAGAAGTAAAGCAATAACTTTATTATAAACTTAAAATCATGGCTTCTTTGTTAACAATTGGAAAATTCGATCGAAAAAAATCTCCATCTTTTACAGATAGTCCACAGCAACCAGACACGTCTCTCGAAGAAAGACTGAAAAAATTCCTTCATGTTAAACTTCGTACATCTTTTCTGTTGCCACGTGATGAAGTTCTCGTGGAATTGTTACATGGAGGGCAAAGGTATGGAAGGAAAGATCGGGGACACCTTAAATTCGCTCTCGCTCTCACGAAGAGGCAACTTCTAACAATTTCGCTGTCAGTTTTTTTGTTCACATATACAGTATAAGTAATTAAATACAAGACACATAAAAATACATCAACTCTTACACTAACTCAGATATCGGTAGAAAGAGTAATAACAGATTTCATAGTTGAAAAAAAAGAAAAAAACTAAAATTATAATATTCTAGAAATTTACAGTTCCTCACGGATTATCTCATTCTTTTCCAAAGATTTAGCCTCAGCAACATATAAGTCCATTAAAAAAGCCGTTATTTTGTTATTGAGCATCTGATAACAAAATCAACATCTAATGCCGTTACTGGAGATCTCAATGCCAAACATTAGTTCGAAAAAACAAAGTAAAAGTAGATTATTTGACAAAAAGAAAGTAAACGTGAATTACTATGAAACTTTTGCATATTTCACGCTGAAAAATCGATATAAGATCGTGATAGTGATTACATAAATCGAATGGGGAAAATTGTTATTAGGAAATGTGCGCGTAATTTTCTGCCTGTAGAAAGTAATCGGATAGAAATAGAATTTTTAATCAGTATTCTGGTATCGGAGTTATGGTAGCACATATCTCAGACGTTCTCATTTACGATCTCAGGGAGAAAAGTGTGTGATATTAAAAGAGGGAAATGGACACAAATATTTGTTACAGCGACAAACATTCGATGATAAAAAATAAAGAAAGTAATTTTTCAACCACTTTTTTCTTGAAACAAAGCTACGACTGCAAACAAAAATTTGCTCCCACGTTCTCTCGTAGCAGGGAGAGCAGGGAATGTGCCTAAATTTTCCTTATGGTGTTGAACACTGTCGACGAAAAACTTTTTCCATGTTGAATCTCATAATCAGAGAAACAAACTGTGCAGGCCTTGCATCGTTTGAATTAGAAAACGTGAGCTAAATATTCGTCATGATAAATGGTTTTTAACGCAAAAACAGTTTTTCTAATTGTTTTTTTAGGAATACGAAATATAGTCGCAAGCATGATCATACTGTTACGCCTCATAGCGGCATAACTGAGGGATACGAAAAAATGGAAAATGAATACCTTACTTCTAGGATAAAGTATGGTAATTTGAGCTATTTGAAGCAAAAAGAATATTCCAAAGATGGCTTTTAGAAGCAGAAACTGAGAAGGAAATATTATGTACATCTCTGCTGGTTGGAATAAAATTGTGCATTATTTGAAATACGAAATAACCGCAGTAATGAAATATATCTTACCAAGAAATAGTTTTTAGTTCTTACGGAATCAGTGATATAAAATGAAATGAATATCGTGATAAATAGCAAGTGAATTTATGAAACCTACCGACAGGAATGTATGTTTAAAAAAGAATAAAAGTAATGATTCAGTGTTTGAGCCTTCATCCCTAAGTGGTCAGAAGCACGGAGTTCTGACTGATATAGTCCGAGTTGGACGTCTATGAGGCATGGGTTGTCTTACTGCACTAGTTCTGCTCTTCCCTGGAACAAATGACCCTAAATTAGAGGCAGGAGACTCCGTATAGCATTAGATAGTTATGACGTAGAACTCTTGTCTTACTTCTACCTTAATTTAAACCAGCAACATACTGAGAAATAGTTCCTATATGAAAGAAACCTTAACGGCCAGAGAAACATGTAAACAACAGAATTCACACTTACAGAAAAGATGCTTTATTCAGGATGTAGCAAACACATCGTAGTATAACATATTGCACTAAACACTACACATACCACACAACTCTTAACACAACGCTCTTTTCACAAAGCTCCTTTCAATAATCAGTTTACAACCCAACGCTCGTCAAGCAACAATTTAGTCGTCGCTTTTATCTCTTGTTCTTATCAATATCAGGCATACGTCACGTGCATTCAACTTCAATTGTGTTGCCAAACATATTCATTTGAGAGAAAAGATATTACATTAGGAGTGAAGAATAACAGAATAAACTCAAGATTTACATGGGGAAAGAAACTAAAAAGTAAAGTTAATTTAGAATATACGTCACATATTCGAGAATAAGAGGATCGTTAAACACCAAAACAAAAAACAATCATCATCGTCTCAGTTTCTGGTGACCAACGGAAAAGGGATTTTTCGAATCTGACTAAAATTTGCGGAGGTATATTATCTACAAACGGATGAACGGGATTTCCCGTATTCATAGCAAGAATATTTTTTGCTAATAAGCTTATTAATTATTCCTTTTACGAAGATAAATCAACAGATGTAAATTTTTGAAATGTGTGCTCTGAATGAATTTGTTATGCGTCCATGACATTTTTCTATGCTCTTATGCCAAATCGTTCTTCAAAACTCACTGTATTGTAAATGTGGTTATATGTAGTCATAATGTTTAGCCATTTGTTTCATTAGTCCTACATATTTAGCCATTTTTTTCCTGTCAGATTTTGCTTCGTAACCGAGGTGTTAGTGAAAGAGCGAAATACGAGCGTTTTAAAACTGAAGGATTTTAATTATTGTACCCATAATTGTATCTTAGACCTCATAAGTTAGAGACTTCATATGTTATCGGTATCTGAATGCGCATTTGAGTTTGTTCCTTCTCACTGTAAGAACATTAGTTTGTTCCTTCTGACTTGTAAGAACATTAGTTTGTTCCTTCTCACTGTAAGAAGCTTAACATTTATATTCTCAGCTTCTTTATACAAACACATAGACCAAATGGAGACCACAGCAGTGTAAAAATCTCAAATACGAACAGCAAAGCTGAAATAAGCGGTCTTTGTCCGGAAAGGGAGGTACAAGACAAATATTGTGAACGTCTGATTTCACCTTTAACACGTTGGCGGAAAGCTGCTTTACTTACTTCCACCACCCATGACAGGAAATCCCTGGGGGCTAGTAATATTTTACCGTTGGTTTTCAACAGCTGTTTCGTAAGTTCTTTTTTGAAAGGCGAATGTTTCCGCATTTTTTAAACCATTTCGGCATTTGTTATAAAATCACACAACTATTTATAGGGAGATAGAAAGGGTCAGGAAACTAAATTATCACTTGAAACAAGTATTTAGAATGATTGTACGCCTTTTGCTTCCTATTCTTTTGGTTTTCAATTCAATCCATTCTGTCGTTCTGAAGGAAAGATATATAAAAAGAAAGAGAGGGGATTTGAGATTTTTCGCGAAACAGACAAGCATGACACGAAGCAGGATGAGTGCCCGCAAATCCCTTATGCAAATACCGACTAGGAAAAAGGCAAACATCAGCATACGAAGTAGCTATATCCCTTTTCTTTGATCCGAGAAAAATTTTTGCGCTTGGAGACTCAAATCCGATATTTGTAAAAGCAAAATTTCTCCCGGATTGCAGCCACAGGACCACATGCCGTTATTCGTATGATGACTGACAAATCGAATGATACAAGTTTCTTTTTCTTGCAGCGAGAGTTGATGCAGGAATGACATTCAAAGGGTTATTTTAAAAACGGAGATTTATTTCAAGTACATATATTCTGCAGATTTTAGTGGAGGTATTTACAATTCGCTTAATCTTGAGAATTCCATAATTGCCACTGAAGTACAAAGAGAAAAAGAAGATGAAATTATAAGAAACTGCTTTCTGTGAAATAGACTGGAATATCAAAACAAGATTACGGTTTTTCGAAATTATCAAATCTGGAGCTGCGTTCTTCTGTGGGGCACGGTTTAAATGCATTACTTGTTATATTGACAAATAAGCGCGAATCAGGAGACCTAAAAGCAGACTGGATATGTGTTTTAAGTTTTCCAAATTCTACCGCTCAGTTGATCTCCGCTAATCGAACTACTGTTTTCTATTAATTCTCGCACTTTTGCTATTAATATGCAGGTACATCCTGAAGTCGTTGGGAGGTATAACGTCTAGTTTACTTTCAAGGTTTTTGTATCTGGTTGTACTTATATTTATTTTATTTCTAATTACCTCTTCTTACCTTAACGTCGCATATTATCTTTTTGTATATTGCCTCCTACTAACTCTTGACAGGCAGTCAAGTCAGTAAGAGACAGATAAGAGTTCATATCATGAGCAATGGGTGTTGAAAGTGACCTGTGATTCCGCTACTGATTTGGTGATTTGTTGCTGCCTGACGATGTCATGTAAATTCTTCCAGTTGCCAAAATCTTCTGTTGCTATATCGGTTTGCATATTGAAAGGTTGGATTACACCCATAGTTTTACAGGGAAAGGACATTAAAGGTCAAACTCTAAGTTATTATTACTTGATATATGTTTTCTTATGTGCTTAGCACCCTTTAGGACGTTATAACGCGCTATACAATCTAAGCCCGAGTCCTGTGCAGTGTTGCCACAGACTTTTATCTGAAATCAGTGGACCAGAGCTCAACAAATCAGTAGAAATCATTAGATACGTTTTTTATTGAAATATGCACCACCTGATAATTGAATGTAATCTCAATACGAAAGAACACTTACAGTAAATCTACTGGTACTTTAAATACTACCAGGACTCTACAAAGTATCATTAAACACCAGTTACACCCCGTGGAGTCCCGGTGGAAGTAAAAACTGACTGATAAAGACGTATCTTTCTGTACATCAAATATCCTAGCTTCCTACCTCTAAAGGCTGTTTAAGATCTAGGGTCAGATACTCCCTTCCTAAATTTCTCTCCAACAGGATTTATAGCCGCCCTAAGGGCGCAATGGTCTAAGCGCTGGATTGTGACCATTCATGCCAAATAGTTTCTGGTTTGAATTACGGTGAGGCAAGGACGTTGTGTTTACCTTACAGCACTGGTTCTCTCCCTTCCCTGGAACCAGTGGCCCTAAATTGGGGACAGGCGACTACTTATAGTCTATCGAGTTGCTCACGGTGGTCATTACCCCCCCCCCTCCTCTTACACACATAAAACAGCATTCATTCATCGTTCAGATGTAATCAACTTTTGCAAAAAATACATATCCGCTTAAATAATTGTAGAACTTTGAAACTTCCCTATGGCATTCAATGAAAAGAAACCATAACTACATGATTGAAAAATTATATTATTATTATCAGAAGTGCATAATGGAAATTATTTTACCGTTTATAGGCATAAAAGAGATCTGCCAAATAATAAAAAGAAATGCATCTGAAGCCAAAATATTAGGCATAATTGCAGACAATTAAGGATGTTGCCTTAGACAGAGATAAATCATCAGATTACCAAAATCAATCAGCAAACAGGAATCAAAATCAGCAGATCTGATAAATCTGTAGAATGACAACGCTGGTCCTGTGAAATACCAGTAGAGTGCTTAACTGCGAAGTAACTCACAAAAAACAGCATTCAGCTGAAGCTTGAGCAAAAATTTTCTATATGAAAATATCAAGTTTATAATGACCAGAAGAATTTGAATCACGACATCCGTAAAATTATCTTGCTAGCGTTTAATGCGAACGGCTAGAGGTTTTGTAGTTCGGTTAACAGATTGAGTGGAGGGAATGTCCGACGTGACGATGCGGTAAACAAACAAAAATGTTTCAGGTATGTCATTCTGACATGAAAAAATATTTCTGATTCGACTTGTAGAATTTAAAAGTGGAGACTTGACATACGGTTAAATTCATATAGACCATTTGATAACGAGGAACAGTACACCAATTGTGTAGGAAATAGAAATACTATACTAGTGATCCGATTTAATGGCGTAGGAAAAAGAAACATAAACGTATTCAAGCTTTCGCACATCAACCAGATGGCTTTTTCAAGGAAGTGAGATAGAAACTGCCTGTCTAACTTCCTTGAAAATGCCATCTGGTTGATGTGCGAAAGCTTGGAAACGTTTGTCTTTCTCCTACGCCAATAAATCGGATCACTAGTATAGTAAGAAGTAATATTTCCTTCATATAGACCAAGTTACCTTCCATACTTATTCTTCAGGAAGTAAAGAAACTTGCATTGCAAACCCAGCATTAATCTAAGTGTGTAGACACTTATAATAAAAGTAGCTATAAAAATGAAGTCGCTAACTGATTTATAAGTCCCACGATTTGGAATTCACTGGAAACAGATACACAGCAGGAAGCACAAAGAATTGCTAATTTAAATAGGAATTTTGCAACCTTAAAAGTTACCCAGCCTATCACAAAAAAGCGGAAAAAGTATGAATTAGGGTCTTGCTATGTATATAGGTGTACAAAATAAAAGACCAGTTGAACCGCAGGATTTGTGAAAAACGCAAATAGATCCTGAGAAACTTCCTTTTTTTCTCATTTAAGAAAGTGAAAACCATTTGTTCATTGTCTCTTAAAAAAAGCACGGATAAACTGAAGGAATGGAAGACACAAAATCCACCAAAACGGCCATACCAGATTAAGGCAATCTTGCAGTTTTGATAAGGCGGATTAAAACGTGCTTTTTCTTTTTTCGATTGGTGGGTTAACAACCACTGTGAGCAACTCAGTGGCCTAGAAGCACCCGCCCGTCCCTAATTTAGAGCGACTGGTTCAAGGGAAGGGAGAGAGCCAGTGCCGTAAGACAAACACCACATCCATTCCTCACCGGGACTCTAACCCAGACCCATCTTGGACGAATGGTTACAAGCTAGCGCATAGATCACTGCGCCACCGGGTAGACCAAAATGCTTTTCAAAGTTTAAATAGTATTAAGAATGGGTTTTAAAACTATATGACGTTCTAGAAGAGAAGTTCTGGTCAGCCGTCCCCAGATCAATAGAGAGTCAAAGACCGATCACAAATACCGCTTGACATTAACTCGAATGTAAATCAGTTATACAGTATCAGCAGTCTCGAATACGAATGCATTATGGGGCAATCGTGTGTTCACATGAACACCCATTTTAAAATGTGCTTTTTTTCGTTTCGGATTCACGAAAGTGATTCACAAGCGAAAAACTATCAATATTCAAATGTTGGCCAGTTTATTACTATTTAAAGAGTTTAACAGTTTAAGGAAAATAAAGTGAAACGCTTCTTCTTTTTTAATTATTCCGAATATTTTTTTAACAAAATAAAACTTTTCTATATTTCTTTCAAAGTAAGCAATTCCCTAAAATTGCTTTTGCTGCTGAATTTAATCCGAAAAAGGAAAATAATTGTAACTCCTTACGTTTCATTAAACTTAAACCAGTATGTGATAATGGCACAAGATTTACCATATATACCTTAAGCAAATAAAGGTTGTACAGAAATGTAAAATATGTTTTTTGTTTAATTAATAATGAAAAATTGTTTTCCTAATATGAAAGAGCTATCTCGTTGAAGTGGAAAAGCTTGGAAACTTTGAATTCTATTTTACGCCAATTAATTTATATTACTTGTATACTTTTACTTTTTTAAGCATTCTTTTTATTTTGTAATAGCAGAGGTACATGGCGTTTCCCAGATGTAACAAAATATACAGGAATCAGCTTATGGGCTAGCATTTTTCGAGTTCTCCTGAATCGGATATATTGCACAGAAACATTTAACTGAAACATGTTCCGGTAATGAAAAGAAAAATAATTAAAAGAAGCGAACAAAACCTATGCTTGTGCCGGCACAATTGGCTCAAACCAGCCGTCTTTATTCACTGGGAATATAGGGAATTTGTATATGAAAAATATACTTTTTTATGTCGTGTAGTGAGCAGCGCAATGTACAATTAATTCAAAATGCAAGTAAGTTTACCGTTGAAGAGTCTAGGTCAACGACGCTGAGTGTTCTTTCATTTGGAACAAAGACGAAAAGGTTTTCATTTTTACTAACTCGAGATCAACCAGCACAGAACTGGTCATGGGGAAAGCATGAATTTCGCAGGTTGAGTTCAACAACTTTTAATGATTGAACTACTTTCTTGATATTCATGGCGAAACTGTAGGCGTTTAAACTAAAATAGATGCTCAGATGGGACTATTGGAATGCGTAGAATAGAATAATGGTGCCCTGAATCATGGCGAGTTTAAGTGCTGTTTCCCCAAAATAATGCCGCTTTTCAAGTTGATAACGCACTCATACACACAACCAGCACAATTATATCTTAGTTTGAGAAACACCAAGATAAACTTTACATTGTGCCCTGGCCAGTTCAACCACCTGACTTGAATAACATCGAAACACTGTAGGCAGTTTTGGAGAGAAGAGTGAGAAGCAGATACCGTCCACCAACATACACTCATCGTCAAAAAAAATATATTTGCACCCAGAAAAAAGCAACAGAAAGGAATGAAACTTGGTCGGAAGGCTTGACATCGTCAGACATGCAAATGATTCAAGTATCATTCTCGGCCGAGCATGTAAAGCAAGCAAGGAGGAGTCCTGGCGCTGTGCCTGATCGGGTATATAAGGTCGTTCCGTTCCGTTGCGCGTGCTTGCCAATCAGACTCATGCTGTTTTGTTGGTTGCAACCTGTGCAAGTGAAGTATGCCTCGGAGAAAAGTTTGGAACAATTCGAGCAGTTGGAGGAGTTTGACAGGGGCCGCATCGTCGGGCTCTGGGAATCGTAATGGCCTTATCGTGGTATTGCGCGCCATACCTGTTGTGTTGATATCGCCATAGCACGCTGTAGGGGGCAGTGGATAGAACAAAGCACGCAGTAGCGACAGGAAGGGTCTGAGCGACTTGGACGAACCACGGAGAGAGAGGACCGACGGGATGTCAGACATGCGCGGAGTGAACCAACAGCCACGATTATGGATATACAGCGAGCAGTGGTGCCCTCCATGCATCGTCCGATTAGTGCCAGCACCATTGGCAGACGGCTGCACGACGTAGAACTACACAAACGCATACCGTTACGACGAGTGCCCTTAACACCACTGCATCTTTGCCAAACACTACAATGGTGTCGTGCCAGACTGTCATGGAGCCACTCAGAATGGCAGCGGGTGATCTTCAGTGGCTCTGGCTACGGTGCTTCCACACAGAATCCGTGTGTAGAGGCACTGTAGCCAGAGCCATGGTGAGAGATTTGTTGACGAGCGTTACACGTCCAGAAGGCATGGTGTGGGGTACAATTGCTAATGATGCCATATAACCTTTGGTGTTCACTATAGGCACTTTGACAGCACAACGTTACGTTAATGAGGTCCTGCAACCAGTGGCCCTACCTTTTTTGAACGATCAGTCCGGTGCAATTTTTCAACAGGACAAAGCTCGTCCGCATACTCTTGCTGACTCGCGAGCTTGCTTTCAAGGCACTGACACTCTGCTATGGCCATCCGCATAGACAGACCTATCGCCGAATGAAAATGTGTGGGATATTATTGGACGCACTATCCACACTCCACCCCTACCGCACAATCTGCAGGAACTGCGTGAGAAAATTAAAGTTGCATGGGATGGCTTATCGCAGAACACCGTTAGGAACCTGTACATCTCCATGCCGCGACGTCTGACATGCTGTCAGCAAACATGGCGGCCCCACGTCATACTGATATACTTACATTGAAGTGCCAGAAAAACTGGTACAGACGAGCTTATGCAAAATACACAGCAACGTCACATATGCGCGTACTCGGTTGCGTCCACCAGTGCGTATGTAAAGCGATAGACATCCTTGACAGCTGTCAGAGCTGTTTGCGGCATGAGAATGATAAGCAATAACGATTTAATCCATTTTCAACGCGATGTCATAGTTGGCGCTCGTGAGATGGGCCATAGTATTTCGGAGGTAGAAACCAAGTTCGGATTTTCACTGGCGACCATTGCAAGGGTGTACCATGACTACAAGAATTCCGGCAAAACCTCCAACCTACGATACCAGTGTGGCCGTAAAAAGACATTGGGTGAACGTGACCATCGTCGGCTGTCAAGAATCATTTCGTGCGATAGGCGTGCAACACTCTCGCAGGTATAGTCGAAATTCAATGCTGGAGTCTCAACAAGCATCAGCGTCCGGACTGTGCAAAGTACCCTGCACGATATGGGCTTTGGGAGCCGACGCCCAACTCGCTTGATCACGGCAACACCGCCACTGGACACTTGATGACTGAAAACCAGTAGTCTGGTCTGACTAGTCGCGTTTCCAACTGTATCGGGCAGATGGAAGGATTCGTGTCTGGCGCAAACCCCATGAATCCATGGATCCCGCCTGTCAACAGGGAAATGTACCGGCTGGTGGGGGGGGTGTCTGTAATTGTATGGAGTGTGTTTAGCTGGACTTCACTGGGACCCCTGGTACGTCTACAAACGTCTGTGATCGGCCAACGCTATTCGCGCATCCTTTCTGACGAGTTACACCCGTTCATGTCCTGCATGAATGCAGGGCATGATGAGTTGGGCCTGTTCCACAGGACAATGCACCTCTACACAAGTGTCGGGACGCCACATTATGGTTAGAGGAGCGTTCATCTGAGTTTGGGGTGTTGCCATCCCACCCAAGTCCCCAGATCTGAACGTGATAGAACACATTTGGGATGTCATGCAACGCGCTATCGAACACAGGAATCCGAGACCTCGGAATACACCCGAATTGTGGAACGCTCTGCAGGAAGTACGGTGTGCATTGCCTACAGCATATTTCCAGAAGCTAGTGGAGTCCATGCCCCGTCGTATTTTTTCAGGCCTGCGCTCCCGTAGGTAACCTACCAAGTGATAGACTGGTGTACCAGTTTTTTCATGCACTTCAGTATACACTACTTATTGGCGTGTTACTCAATAAATATTCCACATATCAGTCTCAATATAAAAATACGAAGAATTAAAACGTGCAGAATAAGTTGCTTCCAAATCCAGGGCAGCAATCATTCGGTGCACGTTAATGAATCCAGAACTAGTGAAACACTAAAACTCCCTAGAGCTCCAATGATTTTAATAGTACACGAATTCGGTAATATAAGAACAAATAAAACTCATGAGATCTTTCAAGTTTCCCAAAACTTATCTTCAGATGAAAAACAATTTTAACCCTAAGTTCGGGTAATTATTGTATATATACGCATATGCAAAAACCACGTCGGTGTCCAACGGGTGACGTACATAGCCATTCATCCTATTGGTTAGGAGGCTACTCATGTAGAAGTTTGACAGCCGTGAGGAAGTAACTATACATAAAGAGTAATAAAACACAAGTGAGTACGGGTATGGGGGTCCCACCCTGTACTTATAACACATTAACAAGAAGCTGATGGTATTATATAATAGATCTAATCACCACAACATAATATTCACAAAATAGTAATACTGCAAAAATGAGAAATAAGTCCTTACATATAATGCAGAGCTATTTTTAGCTTAGAATTATGCCAATCTAACAGAAGAGCCAATCAGTTCATTAACAGTATTGTTTAAAATCTCAAGTAAGAAAACTTGAAGTGCAGTCAGTCATATTCTTTTTTTAATTATCCATCAGTTAAAACCAAATCTGCGTCCAAGAGCTTGGTAAGAGTTCTGGTAAATTGTCATTACGACACTTGTGTCCTTCTTTTGACATAATCACCGTACTTCTTGTGAGTAACATGGACGATACAGAGCTTGGAGTAATAGTAATACAGGCATCGGCCAGCATAGGTGAGTGTAACCTTCATATACAAGTCGTGCTAGGGCCGTATTTCGAAGTTCGTTCTGAATGGCATACTTATGTTCCTTCAGTCTAGCTCTCAATGCTCTCTTAGTGGAGCCCACATAAATACTATCTGGTGTATCATTATCGCAACTTTTTAAAGGTATTTCGTACACACCGTACCTTTCTGTATGGGAGACCTGGTCTCGATCATGCTTGATCAAGTTAAACAAGTTGACAGTTTTTACCCCAAAATCTATGTCGTATGGTCTACAGATGACCTTAAGTAAGGGGGTTATCGTAGGGTAGTAATGCATAGAACGCACAAATGTTTTTTGTCTGTTGTCAGTTTGCAGGGTAATTGATCTTTCTCGTCTAATTTTCCGAAACACAGACTGAATGGTTGACCTGTGGTAACCATGGGCGTAGCAATTTCAAACACTCTAGTGATTTCTAAATCACGTCCGTTATTACTTGAGGAGTGGTTAAAAGCTTTTCTCATCATATAGTTAATAGCTGATAACTTGTAACTCTTTGGGTGCGTGGACGAGGCAGGTATCAAACTAGTAATAAATGATTCTTTCCTGAAGACCGAATATTGCGACGAACCTGTGACCAAGTCCCTCTCAAGTTCAAAATCCTAAAATGGTAGGTGACCTTCTTTCTCTACCTCCACCGTGAACACTAATGATTGATACTGAGATGACATATGTTCTGCAAATATACTTAATTCCTCTTTAGGGTGGTTCCAAAAAATCACATACCGTAAATAAAAACAACGACTGGGCTTAAAAATGTTTAATCATTTATTGTCCCTAGTCACCTTAACCTTCCTCCCGAATAGCATTGCAATCCGACACGTCTTTCTGGGTGCAACTATTTTTTTGACGATGAGTGTACTTATCTGAAGCGATTGTCTGGTGTTCTGATCGACGAAGGGTACATCCGACAGCAAATTGTGGTACAACCTTATTAACAAAGATATATCGCCTATTTCCAAGTTCACATCATTTTGTCCAACCCCGGTATATACACTGCCGGACAATTGCTAAGGACGGATGACAATAGCAATGATAGCAACCATAAAATGGAAGGCAGGAAAATGTGGAAATTAGCATAATTGCGGGATACAGTAAGACGTGTTGTGCGTATGCAAATTTTGGATTGCCGAACTTGTTCGTGACGTCATAGCGGTGATAAGAGATATAAAGGATTTGACGCGTATTGACCGTTGTTGTTCAAACGCAAAGCTGAAAGGGAAAGAATCAATTGACGAACTTGCAATTTTCCGTATGTCTTCCCGACATCACCTAGATGATTTTACGCGTGGCCTTATTATTGGCAAAATTGAAGAAGGGCGAAAAATAACAGATGTTGCCAGGGAGTTCGACGTCAGCCACAGTGTTATTTCAAGGCTTTGGAAATCATTTCAAACAAATGGAGAGTGTAGCAAACGTCACGGGGGAGGTCGTGTTCGCAGTACGACACCTGCAGAAGATCGGTACATAGTGCTATCAACAAAAAGACACCGGCGCAGCACAGCTAGTGAGGTAGCAAATCAGTTTATGGCTGCTACTGGCAAGCGGATCTTCCGAAAAACTGTCGCCAGACGTTTGCACGAAGGAGGACTATACGCCCGCCGTCTTGTTGTGTGCATCCCATTGTCCAGACGTCACCGTACCGCCCGTTTGCAAGGGTGCCATCAACATCGCAATTGGACTGATAACGACTGGTCTGCTGTCCTCTTCTCAGATGACAGTAGATACAGTCTATCGTCTGATTGTCGACGACAACTGATCTGGCGTGATTGTGGTACTGCATATTGTCCAGCAAACATACAGGAAAGGGACCGATATCAGACACGTAGTGTCATGGTATGGGCTGGCATCATGATAAATCGCCATACGTCCCTCTATGTGCTTCCAACTGGGACTATGACTGGCCAACGATACATTTATGATGTTCTGCTACCTCATGTTCGCATGTTCCGTGGTGCTGTCGGTGATAGATTCATTTTCATGGACGACAACGCAACATGTCATCGAACAGTCGCTGTCCACGAGTGTCTTGAGAGCGAGGATATTCAACGCCTCGTATGGCCAGCACGTTCTCCAGATCTGAATCCCATTGAAAATGTGTGGGATGCTTTGGGGAGGAGTCTTGCTGGTCGCCAATGACCTCCGATAAGCAAGGACACCCTCATCCGTGCACTGACAGAGGAATGGGATAAATTACCCCAACAGCTGCTTGATAATGTTGTGCAAAGGATGACACGATGTGTGGGATCTTGCATCGCCCTCCATGGTGGCCATATCCCGTATTGACATCTTACGCCGGAACGCCTGCGGACGGTAATTGCATTTTTTTCACGTTTACGTATTCTGCACAAAATGGCCTGTTTGTCCCTTGAACACGTTCCAAAACCTTCTGGATTTCAGAGCACAATAAATTGTCTTTCTTGTAATGTCCTGGCATTCTGACATTATTTTATTTCACTTGGCATCCAACCACACCTACTTTTTTATGCGCTATATAGCCGTTTATGATCCGTCCTTAGCAATTGTCCAGCAGTGTACATCCAAATAAGATTTGTATTCTTTCTTTCCACATTGCCTACAAAATCGACATTTGTTTTTCGAGCTAGCATTTTTATTAACTCGTGGATAAATAAATAACTTTTTTTAGTGTTCCTAACATTCTTTAAAAAATATTTTTGAAAATATATATATTTTGCAAGAATGAACGAATATTACTGTCTCTTCTTTGATTACAAACGGAATTACAATGTATTTTGATCTCTGAAACATATAGGCACATGTTTTTATTCAGCTGCACAGTTATTTGAAGATCATTTTGCGGAGAAAAGAAACTGCTACCTTCTCCTCTCAGGAGCAAACCGTTCTGAATGTCTTTTGCACTTTCATTTCTCGTGAAGCAGAATTTGTAATTCACTGAGCGTCTCCATTCCGAAGATGTCGATGTTTGTTTCCTCTGTCAGGAAGGCTTTCCACTCTGCCTTTATTTAACTTTTGATATTTTTTTGCTTTTTATTCTTTTCACTTTGGGTTCTTTCGCCGAACTTCAAACTCAACTTGTCAGAGTGCGAGTGTTATTCGCAAGGGAAAAAAAAAAGAATGTGCGTGTGTGTGTGTGCATTACTTTGAGCTTAAACTTTCTTTCCTCCTTTCTCCTCTCCTTTTTCTTTCTTTCTTCTTATTTTTTTCATTGTGACGTGCAGTGCAGAGTAGCGATGAAAGCTGCACTAGGAGAGGTGTGTAACATTATGCAAATTTGGTAGCCAGCAGAATTTTCGCAACGAACTTCTTCGCACATGTCTGAATACGGAACCTGTGAGAGCTAAAGTGTCAGAAGATTTTTAGAGTGTGGTCTAAACTCCCAGTGATGCAAGGAATAAAGGTGAAGAGAAAAAAGTGCATAGTAAAATTGTTTTTGGAATGGCAACCTTTTGGGTGCTATGAAGTTGCGAGTAGAATGTTACGTATCGTAAAGTGGGTAATATATACCAGCTAGCAGTATTACAACAACAGTTAGGATGTCTGTTTGCGAAAATAATAAGAGAGAATATGCGTTTATCTTATTTATTGGAAACTTGTATTAAAAGCAATTTTGTTTAAATGGGACTAGAAATTTACAGAACAAAGCGTTTTCTCAAGTAACACGTTTTGAACAAACGGCTTTTACTTTAGAAAGAATGCAATAAAAAAGAGAATTTTTATTTATAAATAAGTAGATATGGCCAAACAAAATTATAACATAAGCAATCTCAAAAGCTGCATGATATAAAGGGCTTTTTTTTGGCCGCCCCGGTGGCGCAGTGGTCTAAGAGATGGCCTCTGATCATTCGTCCGAACGGGGTCCGGGTTCGAATCCCGGTGAGGCATGGATGTTGTGTTTGTCTTACGGCACTGGCTCTCTCCCTTCCCTGGAACCAGTGACTCTAAATTAGGGACGGGCGACTGCTTATAGCCCATTGAGTTGCTCACGGTGGTCGTTAAACCTCCAATCAAAAAAAAAAAAAAAAAAAAAAAAAAAAAGGCTTTTCTTATTCCAAACGGTGTTTGAAACAAGCTTGTATTTTAACTGGCTGTGAAAGCTTTCTCAAAATATGAACAGTATTGGCAAAAAATAAATAACCGAAATCTTTCTTAAAATATGAATAGTATTTTAATTGAAAGGGCTGGCAACTACTCATAATCTAAACTGATGAGTAATATTAAAGAAAATCCAGTTGGTGAAATAAAAAGTTACAAGGGACGGTCATATTTTTTTAAACGAACAATACGAAATTATGGAATGAAAAAAGATAAGTGAACAGTGCAAAAGGTGCAAAGGGATAAACAAAGTCAGATTTGGAATCGAAAATGAAAACCAGAATGTGATTTTTTTTATTGAAATTTTAACGACCACCGTGAGCAACTCCATGGACTATAAGCAGTTGCCCGTCCCTAATTTAAGGACGCCGGTTCGAGGGAAGGGAGAGAGCCAGTGCCGTAGGACAAACACAAGATCCATGCTTCACCGTGATTCGAACCCAGCCCCAGACCTACCACTGCGCCACCGGAACGGCAAGAATATGATGAAAAAAACATCGACTAAATAGTCAAAGGAATGCAACATTGAAATAAATACAATACTCAGAATAGGAAAAAAATTATTAAGTAAAAAAATACTTGTTAACAGAAGAATGAAGGGGATCGAGGATAATGAAAAATTGTTAAAGAATGAAAGAAACAAAAATATGTGCCACGCAATGCTTTCTTTCGATTAATTTCTCTATTCATGCAGTGAAGCATAGACAAAAGCTTTTCGTTAATACCACACAGACCTATTTTCTGAATCAGGTAGAAACGCACGCATTCGATTCAGACCGACGATAAGGACCGAAATTCCTGTTTATTACACCTCCCCTTTTCATATGATTGCCTCCCCCATCAAGTAAGATGGCACGTGAGTGTGGTGTGTGTAAAGCTGGCAGACCAGCTCGTCTAGCACCACTTAGCGTTAGATTGAGGATTGGAATGGGTGTAATGAGTAATCTGAGCGACTTTAAGAGCGGCTTGATTGTTGACTCCGTGCGTTATGGTTTGCGCATCTCCCAAGCGCCCATCCCCTTGGGATTTTCACGCACAACTGTAGCAACAGTTTACCTTGGATGGTGTGACACGCGAAAACTTCTATGAACGAAAACAGCTGGTGGATCAGAGGAGAAAAAGGCTACTTGGAAAATGGTCGTCTGCTGTTGTAACAGTTCGCGACATGGTCCGAAACGTGGTGCGTTCTAAGATGACTCTTGGCAAACCCATGTTGATTTTTGTGGTGATTTTCCGGGTTGAGGCCTGTCAGGTTGCTCGCATGATTCCCAAGAGAGTGGCAGTTTGGAAGAAGCTTGGTGCCAACTATCATGCGACTTTCGAAATCACTCAGATCTCTCGTTTTGACCATTCCATCGAACAATAGCTGATGGTCGACGAGTTGGTCTGAATGATTTATGCCGCACACCACGCTCATGCGCCGTCTTGCGTTTTGGAATGAGCCATTTATGTTAAGAGGGCAGGTGTACCTTGAAACTGGCATCTCACTACATATAGGCATATGTAATTTTCATGTAATGTTTTCTGATTCATGTCGCTGAATAATATATTAAGCTATACACCAATAAAAACGAGAACTAGAATACCTTAACCCTCTAACGACCATAACGCCCAAAACGCGCTTACATTCAAACTAACACAACCGCTTGAAAACGCCCGTCTAGTGTGAGTAGGTTTTCCTACCTCCACGTGTTCTTTGAATTTACACGTTCTCTACGGATTTAGCAGAAGTCATCCTTAGTCACCATAAATAAGTGAACCAGGTAAACCAGGCTGTGGTATATTCCGGGGGATATTATTTACTCTCATGGCATACCTTTTCCGTGAAACAATGCAGTGATCGTCCCCGAAAAAGGTCTGAAGGTCAACGCACATGAGTGCTGAACGATAGAGAATTTCGAGCGTTGTTTTATTCAGAGAGACACAAGATGTCAGGACCCTGGTCTTTAAAGGGTTAAATATCGCCGCTTCGGTGGCGCAGTGGTCTAAGCGATGGCTTCTAATCGTTCGTCCGAATAGGGACCGGGTTCGAAACCCGGTGAGGCATGGATGTTGTGTTTGTCTTACGGAACTGGCTCTCTCCCTTCCCTGGAGCCAGTGACCCTAAATAAGGGACAGGCGACTACTTATAGACAAATGAGTTGGTAACGGTGGTCATTAAACCTTCAATCAAAATACACTGATGTGCAAAAATTAAGGACGAAGAGGAGAAATTAGCATAACAGCGGAATGAGCAGGCAGAACGGACCGAAAGACCTCTCAGGAGATAGACTTGGGTCTGGTACGGTAGGGCATGCGCATATATGCAGCATGACGTAAGGGAGTGTCGGAAGGGTATAAAGCACACGGGCGGTGTACGCTCAGCAATTCGGTGAAAGCTATTGCACGGTGTACATCAGTTTGAACGACGTCGAGTTGCTCCCACCGTGTGATATGGCCAACAGGCAATCCAGTAGACGACATCTGGATGACTTTACCCGACGTCGCGTCATTGGGAAGTTGGAAGAAGGTCGAAGTGTGACTAGTTTGGCCAAGGAGTTCGGGATCGCTCACAGCATCGTTTCACGAGCTTGGAGAGCATTTTAAACGACAGGAACAGCTGACCGAGAGTTTAGCAGTGGTCTTCCACGAGCAACCACGGCGGCAGACGACCGGTATATTGTCCTACAGGTGAGAAGAGACAGACGGCAGACAGCGGGAGAAATCGCAAGACACATGCAACAGTCAACTGGACATCCGTTATCGCGTTTTACCGTGGCCAGGAGGCTGCACAAAGGTATTCTAATTGCACGACGACCATTGTGGTGTGTGTCCTTAACGCCTGCTCATCGGAGACGGCGGTTTCTGTGGTGCCAGGAACACAAGAACTGGACACATCAGCAATGGGGTCGTGTTCTCTTTACGGATGAGAGCCGATTTTGTCTGACGAGCGATTCTGGACGTATACACATCTGGTGAGAACAGCGAACACGTAATCCCACCACCAACATCATCGAAAAGGACCGGTTTGGAGGTGGCGGAGTTCTCGTTTGGGGCGGTATCATGCTTGGTAGCCGTACTGACCTCCACATCTTCCAAGGAGGTTCAGTCACTGGTGTCCGCTTTTGTATCGAGGCTCTTCTGCCTCACGAGCGTCTGTTTAGAGGTGCTGTGGGTCCTGAGTTCCTCTTCATGGACTGCAACGCTACACCTCATCGTACAGTGGTTGTCGCAGAGCTGTTGGAGAGTGAAGATTTTCAACGCATGGATTGGTCCACAAGGTCTTGGGGCCTAAATCCAATCGAACACGTATGGGATCTTCTCGGGAGACGCTTGGAAGCACGTCACCAACCGCCAGCAACGATTCCACTGCTGCGATTGGCGCTACAAGACGAATGGGCCGCGATGCCTCAATAGCTCCTTCACAACCTCGTCCTGAGCATGGAAGACATTGTAAATTCGGCAACCGAGTCAGGAGTGATCATATCCCCTAATAAAGACTGGATTTTTCTTGGCAGCCGCCTGTCATATGGACGTTTCTGTCTTCTGTCCAGTTGTGCTCGAAGCTTCCTTTTCAATAAAGTGCCTTTGTATCCTTTTGATTCCTTGTTTGGACGGTTTTGCTCACTTGTCCTATATTCTTACATCTTGGGGATCTTATGGTCTGATTTGAGTCGATGTGGAGCACTTCTGCACAACGTTACATTCGAAAAACCGTTTCGTATTTAATTTTTGCACGCTAGTGTATATATAGAGAGGGTTAAATATGGAACACCCTTTTCATGGACTTAGGGGATGACGTAAACAGAAACGGTAAATACAAATGGCATAGTTTCGGGGAATTTGATTCAAATTAAAAGAAGGTTATTTGTGGAGAAATTCTAAATTTGAAAATTCTTTCTTACATGAAAATCAAATTCTTTGGAATTATAATTAACCGGATTTGTTAACTAATGTGCAAAAAATAAGTCACTATGTATGTCCAATCACGAACTTTGATACAGCAAAAGTACAAGAATGGGAATTTCTTTTCCCCGTATTGCTTAATGAGGTCACTGAGATGTCCGTGCAGTTCATCCAAGTTAGACACAATGGAAAATGAAAAGTATACAGTTTCAAATGCAAGCCTTGAAACCTTCAAGAAACAGAAATGTATACGGTAGATGACTATTGTGGACAGAATAGCTACTTCTGCAAAGGTCACGCCGCGTTATTGTAGTCCTTGCGACACGATGGACAGCACGCAGTCCTTTGCTGAAAAAGGGGGGGGGGAGCTGAGAACCTCAGTGCTATTGAACGGTCTATTTGTTTGATTGTTTCGGGGCTTAGCAAAAGGCACGATCATCTGTAAATATAAGTAGAAGGCCGTCTCTAATTTATAAATACTTGTTCTAGGGAAGTGCTCAACCATCGCCATCCATGCCTAATCCGGAACTCGGTTCACCAGAATCCCGCGACTCTGAATACTCGACCACCTGGGCAGGCTAAAGCGTTTGCCTCTTACTCTTATTCATTATAATGAATGTCTAAGCTTGTGTTGTACAAAGGCAGTTCCATAAAAACTGAGAGTAAATATTTTGAGTTGGCAACAGTGCGAAGGGAAACAAGAAAGATGACATCGAATTTTCGGGTGTAATAAGCACTTCTTTTGAATCCGTTCTGACGCAAATTAAATTTATCAAAGCTATTCAAAGTCAAAGAACCGGTATGGAAAGCAATAGTATCTGACGGAAGAAAGAAGTTTTTCAATCGGGTTTTTATTCCCTCAGATATTGCTGTAAACGGAATCGTGAGCTTACGCCCTCTGGTTATATTTTGCTGCAGACTTGAGGTAAGAAAAACATGAATTTATATGAGAAACATTTCGCACCGGAAAAGCTCTCCAACACCGAAAGAATTTTTCAAATCGGACTCTTAGAAATAGAGATATCGACAAAAATAAGGTGACTTTACGTCCCCTGGTAGGAAAACCATGCATTATTTTAGGAAGAAAGTATTCTCAAAAGGTTTTTCCATATGAGCGCTATTGGTCGGAGAAAAAAATTTAGTCAAATTTTCAGGAGCTCAATTTTGCTACAAATACACCAGAAGCAGAAATTAACACTTATGCCCCCTGGTGGCCAAACCATTATTTACCAAACACTAGAAATTACGTGAAAAATATTTTCCATCAGGTCTTGTATGCGATACAGGAATAATTTTTCAAATCGGAGCTTTAGAAGCAGAAATAAAGCAGGAAACGCAATTTACCTTTGTGCCCCCTGGCGAAAAGTCTATGATTCACCTGAAAATTTTGAATTTATAGGAAAAAATGTTTCGCATCGGAAACACTATCCAACAAAGAAGGAATTTTTCAAATCGGACTCATAGAAGTAGAGATATTGACAAAAATAAGATATACATCTACGTCCCCTGGCGTAGAAACCATGCATTATTTCAAGAAGAAAAGGTTCGTAAAAAGTTTGTCGCAATGAGTAGTATCGGTCAACAAAGGACTTTTTTTTGCAATCGATATTTTAGAAGCTCATATTTTGCTGCAAATACATCACAAGCGGAAATTAAGACTTACGCCACCTGGTGGCCAAACCATTTTCTACAAAAATTATAAATTATGTGCAAAGGATTTCCCATTAGGAGCTGTATCCGGTGCAGAAATAATTTTTCAAATCGGAGACTTAGAAGCAGAGATCTAGGGAAAAAGTAATTTACCTTTACGCCCCCCTACCGAAAAGTCTACGAATTATTTGAAAATTTTGAAATTATGTGAAAAACGTGTCACTCTGGAATCACTATCCAACAAAGAAGGAATTTTTCAAATCGGACCACTCGAAGTTGAGAAATTGACAAAAATAAGATATACATCTACGCCCCCTGGCGTAGAAACCATGCATTATTTTAAGAAGAAAATGTTCCTAAAAGGTTTGTCGACATGAGTAGTATCGGTTTACAAACGAATGTTTTTTCAATCGAGAATTTAGAAGTTCATAATTTGCTCCAAATACATCAGAAGCGGAAATTAAGATTTACGCCCCCTGGTGGCCAAACCATTTTTTACAAAAATAAAAAAATTATATGCAAACTATTTCCCATCAGCAGCTGTATTCGGTGCAGAAAGAATTTTTCAAATCAGAGATATAGGGGGAAACGCAATTTACCTCTACGCCCCCTAGTGGAAAGTCTATGAATTACTTGAAAATTTTGAAATTATATGAAAAACATGTCGCACTGAAAAAACTATCCAACGAAGAAGGAATTTTTTAAATCGGACTCCTAAAAGTAGAGATATTGACAAAAATAAGATATACATCTACGCCCCCTGGTGGAGAAACTGTGGAATATTTTAAGAAGAAAATATTTCGAAAAGTTTTATCGATGTGAGTGGCATTAGTCCACGAAATGATTTTTTCAATCGATATTTTAGAAGCTCAGATTTAATGGTAAATACATCACAGAGTATGATCCAGGAACTTGCTGACAAGAGTAAAGAAGTGGGATTAAAAATGAACTTTCAGAAGACAAAAGTGATGTTCAATGCTTTTACAAGAAATGAAGATTTATCGATTGATGGAGAAAAACTGGAGATAACAGATACGTATGTTTATCTTGGACAGCAGATATCAAGTGAGGGTCACATTGATGAAGAAATTAATCGGCGTACAAAACTTGCCTGGAGAGCTTTTGGAAGAAACAGCATAATTTTCAAGAGCAATATGCCATTATGTCTTAAAAGAAAAGTGTTTGATCAATGCATCCTTCCAGTGCTTACGTATGGTGCAGAGACGTGGACCTTAACTAAAAGAGACATACAAAGGCTGCAGACAACTCAAAGCAGCATGGAGAGGTGCATGCTTGGTATAACCAGGAGAGATAAGAAGAGGAACTCGTGGATCCGAAAAATGACGAGAGTGGAAGACATCATGATCAGAGTTAAATCCCTGAAATGGCAATGGGCTGGACATACTGCCAGAAGGACAGACCATAGATGGACAGCCGAAATTTTAGATTGGATTCCAAGGGACAGGAAAAGACCCAGAAAAAGACCACATGGGATATGGGTGGATGAAATTCGTAAATATGCGGGAGTGACATGGAGGAGACTGGCACAAGACAGACCGTTGTGGAGGAAACTTGGGGAGACCTTCGTCCAGCAGTGGATTGATAATGGTTGACAATGATGATGACATCAGAGGCAAAGATATTTTTGCCTATAATTTTTCCATTTTGGTTTATCTAAGTAAGTGTTACTGATTTTCTTATTTTTGCTCTTTTTTGAAATAAACGTTTTATGCGCCACTTTTCCAGACAATATTCGGCTTTTGTGAGGTAAAATTAAACAAGCTAGTCAGCAAAGACTTGGCTTTTCATTGTGGCATTTTAAAATATCTGTTGAACCTTGTTCTTTCATTCTTTTTCTCACTGACGTTTTGGATGGAAGTAAGTTCTTTCTGAAATTGTCAGGAGCAAGTTCTCCTCATTTAGCTTTATTCTTCTCAGCCACGAAAAGGTCGTTTCACTTCTTTTGCAATGTATCCAGTGAAAAGCCCTCTCCGTTCCCACAGGACTCGAAACAACATTGACTCAGCGTTTACATCAATGCCGGACCCAAATGTGTTTGTCTTTGGTCACTTCCATCCGAAGGCTGTCTCAAGAGAAATTATACGAGACACGGACAGAAGGAAGTCAATAAAACAAAAAACCACATTCGTTTTCATTTGATAAGAAGTTGATTACTTTCCCGTAAGAGCAAATATAAAAACCATGGTGATCGCCCAAGTGCTAGTGTAGATTCGTGAAAGTGTGTGTTTGTGTCTGATGGGTCGTTTCATTAATAAATTTCGCGGAACAATTTTAAAAGTTAATTTTTAATGAAAAAGTTGGTGTGTTTTTCCTAGCCGTAATATGCTTGTGTATATCCTTCATGTACCCGGAATGAATATAATTTATTTCGCATTCCAGCTAATCTGGGGATGATCTTAAACCCCGGCTTAAACGAGACTTTGTTTAGCCGTTGTTTGGGGGTTTAGTGACCACCGTGAACGATTAAGTTGTCTGTAAGAAGTCGTCCATTTTTACAGTTGGAGCCACTGCTTCCGAGGAGTGCGACGTAAGCTTAGCACACCATCCATATCTCACCCTAAATTAGGGCAAGGAACCCATCTCGGACGAATCATTAGAAGCCAACTCTTCGTACCACTTGGTTTCTGCGCCCGCAAAGCCTGAATGCCTCGCTTAGAACACTGCTTCACAATCTTTTCTGTAAATATACTATAAAAATGTGTGGTGTAAATTCAAGGAAAATTCCTGAAAATAACGTGCAGCAAAGTTGCCGCTAGGTGTCCGTTTTTTAACGAAATTTCCGTTTTTTAAAAGTTTCAGTCTCTCCTAACGTCCGTATTTTCAGATTTTCCGTAGTAAGTAATTACGTTTATTTCAGTAAAGCCCTTTTTTCAGGTTCTTCCGTATTTATACACAAGTTTCACAAAATCAAAGATTCTGGATTTTTCAGCCCTTAAAACAAAGAGTCATTTTCTTTTATGGAATTTGAACCGAGGACGTATGAGTTGGCTCAACAGAAACCACGCATTTTAACGACTCACCCAGGGACTACGAGTCACAATCACGTTCAAAGAAAGACGAACGAGTCACAATCGCGTTCAAAGTAAAACTCTATTTGTGCGATGTTAAAATGTTTTACCGTCATTAATGCGAGTGAATTAGTCATTTTATTTTTGTTGTAGCTTATTAATTTTTGTATTTTTTTTTTTTTTTTTTTTTTGCAGAGCATATCAGAAATTAAATATTTTTGTCATCGTGATGTTTCGAAGCAACGAAATGCTTTGATACTTGAGACCTTCATGAACCTAACAATGATTTTCAATTATCTTTAAGAAGAGGTAAAATGTACTGTTTTATAGTATTATTCCACAAAACTCCTAAATATACAATTTACTCTTGGTAGCTATAATAGCTTTTGTCTTAAGGACTCCACAGTCTAATACATGGACATCGTACAATCACCCATACAATAACACTGGATAACAATTTTGAAAGAAGTTTATGCTTCCGAGATTAAAGTAACAAATTCTGAATGAATTCGAAGCGCTAAACACAAATATGACCATAAAAAAGCTGAATTGGCTACTGTTTATTTGTAATGGATATGTATCGCCTTGCATATTAGAGATATATGTAAACATATTGCATTCATTGTATTATAATATTAAAATAAATATAATAAAATATAATGCATTTATTTATTTTATTAATTTGAGATTGTATTGATTAATTTTATTGATTTTTTTATTAATTCCTTTATTTTATTAATTTATTTCATTTATTTAATTTGAGAATATATGTACAGGAATTTATTCATATCAATTAGTAATCTGTTTATGACGTTCGAATTCGACTTGACTTTCGCTTGTATTCCACCTGAGGGGCATCTCTGAAGAGCGTCCAACAGTAGTCCGCCAGCCCCGAGGTGGACAACTCTCCCTTGTATCGTTGCTCAATCAGGGCTACATCCTTGTGGAAACGCTCACCATGCTCATCACTGACCTTTCCGCAATTATCTGGGGGAAATATCCAAATGGGAATCAAGAAAGTGGATCTTTAAGGACATTCTGCAGCCAAATTTATGAAACAGAGCCAGCATGTCCTCAAGCAGTTTCTTGTAATTTTTTGCCATGACATTCCCCAGGAAATTTGCTGACACTTGACAAAATGCATCCCACACTTGTTTTTCGCCACGCTGAAGGAGTTTCTCAAACTTCGGGTCTTTCAAGAGCTGTCTGATCTGAGGACCCACAAAAACTTCCTCTTTAAATTTGGTTTCGCTGGGTCGAGAAAATTTTTCATTCAGGTACTTTAACGCTGGTTTATTCCTGTCCATGGCTTTAAAAAAGTTTCTAAGAAGACCGAGTTTGATGTGTAGAGTGGGTAAGATGATTTTATGCGGGTCTATCAGTGGTGGATTCTGCACATTCATTTCCCTGGGTTTCAAACACGCCCTCGGAGGCCAGTCTCTCTGTATGTAGTGCGAATTTGTAGCTCGGCTGTCCCACTGACAAAGAAAGCAGCAATGCTTGGTATATCCCTGTTGAAGACCAATCAACAGAGACACTACCTTCAGGCCATCACAGATATGCCAGCCATACAATTTGTAATGAATCCTCTCGAACAGCTGCTTTATGTTGTCATAGGTCTCCTTAATGTGGACTGCATGTCCAAGAGGAAGGGATGGAAGCTGATACCCGTTATGCAGTAAAACCACCTTCAGACTCAATTTTGACAAGTCTATAAATAGCCGCCAGCCATTTCGTTCCAGAAGATTCCCTTGGCGGAGTCTTGACACTAATGTCTCTTTTTTTGTTTTAGATAGATCTAAATCGCGAACAAGGTCGTTAAGTTTCTCCGATGTGATTCTGTATGGCGCAGATGTTTCACCATCACATGCATATTCGTCCTCCTTACTTTTATCAACCTCTGAAGTTGAGGATACACATCGTGTTGCTCGTCCTTCTCTGAATTGATGACAAAATCTGTCAGAGGCTTAGGAATGGGAAGTTCTCCTCAATGCAGTACAGGTCGCACAGCAGAAGCTATGTTAGGGTACTCTATAGTCCACTTCTTTTTCTTCGTTACGCCTCCTCAAACAGAAGGCACCATACAAAAATACGAGGTAACAGTCATTTACGTGATTGGTAGGCTTCCTCCAAATCAAGGGAACAGCAAAAGGCATCGCCTTTCTTTTGCCATTAAGCCACTGTGAAATATTCGTTGCACACGTGAGGCAACATACAGTATTTGTGGAGCCCAGTCTTTATCCTGGCCTCCTACCTTGCAGCCGAAATACAGGTGATAAGCTTTTTCAACTACCTTAGTGATAGCCTTTTTTCTGTTCAGCAAATGTAACAGAAATTATTTGCTGTATTAACACACGTACGTGGCATTGCTACTGCTGATTTTGCAGTCCAAGGATCACTTGTATAGGCTAGTTCTTCGAAGTAAGCAGCAGAGCACGCTTCCCGACGAAGTGAAAGAAGCTGGCTCAGTGCGCACCTTCTCGCCTATAAGAACTAACAATTGCATCACCTGGCGTCATAAACAGGAAGTCACCGTCACTCTAGACTTAGCATAGGATGATGCAATAACTCTTCGGAATGGGGTAGACTGAGGGATGATGATATATGAAGGAAAATTCGTAACCATTTATTATAATATTAATAAATTATATTAATAACTTATATTAATTACAAATAAATAACATACTATAAAATAATAGTTTAATAAATAATAATAAATTAATTTATTACTTAATATTATAATAAGATTCTTAATCTCATTATTCAGTGCATTACATTACTGGAGAACACTCCAATATCTCCGAAACGAGAGCCAATAAAAAATTTTCATGGCGATATTCGTGTTCAGCACGTTAAATTGATAGAGGATTGCACTCTTTCACATCAGAAGCAACTCCATTGTTGTGCAATGTAATTTAACTCTCCAGTTGCTTATGGTAACACATTATGCAAAAGCTGGAACAAAATGGGGGAGAGGGGATGGAATATCCGGTGCCAAAATCACTCACATTTCATGCGATATGCTATACGGAATATGAGATCTCGCTAACGAACTTCAAAATCAGATCCTTTGATGGACAATTGAAATTTAGCAGTTAATCAATCCTCAAGTATTCCTGCGAATCGCTCCTATTACCGGAAATTTCTCGTCATGTGGATAAGCAAAAAGTGAAAACAGATTTTTTTCGTTAATATACGAAAGAATTTTCGAAAACGTTTTTGAAACTTCATAATTTTCCGTTGACACATCTTAAATATGGCAATTTACCGTCCACATAAGAAAAGAACTGCGGGAAGCTTTCTCTTGAAATTAAGAATTTTCCTGGCATACAAAAAATCCGTAAAGTTTAGGATTCTTCTCGTAATTTCACGGAAAAGATTGTGTCAGAAATATGCTTCGATAATTCACGAAAGCAATTACGGGAAGTGGCTGTTAATTTCAAAACATCGTTTACAGTGTACTTACCTTAACTTTGATTAGCCGCCCCGGTGGCGCAGTGGTCTAAGCGATGGCCTCTGATCATTCGTCCGAAAGGGATCCGGGTTCGAATTCCGGTCAGGCATGGATGTTGTGCTGGTCTTACGGCACTGGCTCTCTCCCTTCCCTGGAGTCAGTGGCCCTTAATAAGGGACGGGCGACTGCTTATAGCCAATTGAGTTGCTCACAGTGGGCGTTAAACCTCCAACCACAAAAAAAGTTTTATTAGTGTCTTTAAAAATTAAATGCTTTTATACTAGAGCATATTACTTCGGCAGTAAGTCGTGATAGTTACCATAATAATTTTCTGGTAGGAGCCTCACTGGCATGGGAACCCCCTGACAAAACACGCTGTTTAGAGAATACATTCTTTGTAGGAGTAACACCGGTATAAGCGTCGCACCTAAAAATTTTGCAGTACAATCGATGTAACAGCTTTTACAAAAACACCGTAACACATTCGGTTCACTATCCGAACTACATGTATATTTTAAAGTAATTTTTCCATGATTTCATATTTTGTAAGTTATTTTTAACAAATTAATTAGCTTAAATAGAAATGAAAGCAATGTCGGCATTGAAAATCCCTAAAGTTCTTTCCTTTATTACCTTATTTATTTATATACAGTTAATAGTCGTTCTTAGATGAAGACTCCCTGTCAGATGGAAAACACTGTCCCACTATCGTTTTCATACTCTTCCGTTTGATAAGCGGTAACACCGCGCAGGCCTACCTGGAAAATTTTAAATGTTCACTTCTGCTGCAAGAATACTAGACTGGAGACCAATCCTTACAGTGGATAGTGGGTTTCTAAAATCCCTTTGATTTCTGCTCCTAGCTTCCTCGTTTTCATCTAAGGTTAGCCACGATGGAAGACTGCATATGTTTTAATTCTTATCTTGGGCAAGAGCGACGGAACATTTTTGTCTCTTCTTCACCGGCTCACACATGCTTCGTTAGCGTTGAAATTTCGGCTAGCAGCTCGATTTCCAACTACAAGCTTGATGAAAACCGCAGGTTTTGCAATATGGCTGCAGACGAGCTCGAAATACAAGCATCATCAGAACAGAGTACAGAAAGACTGCTTTAGAATCCACACGGTGTTATGCAAACCTACATCGAAGAGCCAAAACATTATGACCAGCGTGTCTTTATGCGAATCAAATCAACTGCAAGTAAACGACGGAGAATATGAAGGTCATAAAACGGTATAAATAGCACCTGATACTGAGATCTCTTCATTAGCGTAATTCTTGTTCTTCAGATTTAGATTGGAAAGGCAGCGGACTTAAACGAGAGAGTCAAATTGTAATTTATTGTCAAAAGAGAGGCAAATTGTAGAGCCAAACTGTTATGTCCAAATGACTGGTTCAGAGCATTTCCGAAACGTTAAGACTTGTGAGGTGCTCTCGGTTAGCTGTGAGTATTAACTTCAAAAAGTAGTCCGAGGAGGAAAACCACGAACTTCCTACCATAGCTCATAGACGCTGGAGGTCGTCAAATGTTATCTAGAATGATAAGAGCCAACGAAAGGGTACTGTGCCCAAATAGACCTTTCTTTCAGGATGAAAACGACCGCGGAACAGTGTTTTCCATCTGAAAGGGAGTCTTCAACTAAGAACGACTGTGTAGCCTCAGTTCGCTCCTTTGAATGATACCCTCACAGCACAGAATATTTCGTATATGTTACAAGTACGTAGCACTGCAACATAGGGATTTTTCAGATACGTTGCGCAACGTAATAGTAATGTTCCAGAAACCTTACGGTTGCGTCAAAATGTCCTCAAATATTACATAACTTCGAAACATAACCGGTACGTTACAATGATAGGTTTTTGTAACTTCAACATACCAACTTCATATTACTGTTACGCAATTGAAAGATATTTGTAACTTCGTTGCATTACTGTTACGCATTTGAAAGATACTTGTGACATCATATTACTGTTACGTAGTTATTATTTTGAACATTATAGTTTTAATAAACTTTGTAAAATCACAATAAAAAATATTACACTCGACAGCTGTTTCAAAAGCAACAACAGTCGTATTTCAACGCAGTCCGTTGTCCATTGGAAACAGTGGCGGCGTTTATATATTCATAACAAAAGAAATAAAAATCGCTCCCAAATGAAGGTGTCGAATTTCTATTATACATGTGGAATACACTATATTTCAGCGAAAAAAAGAAAGAAAATCAAATTCGTCATTTCTCTAAATACCTACCAATATGAAATTTCTCAGCTTCAAGTAAAAAAAAAACGTGATGGTATAGTATTCTAATACAACAACACAGCCATCTACTCTACATAGATTTTATAAAAGTATTTATAAAATCTAAATAGATGACTTTCATCTACTTAGATTTTATAAAATGCCTTTTAGAATTTAAAAATTATAATAATCACAACAATTATTTACTTTCAGATGATCTTGAATCACAAAAAAATAAAAAATAAAAATAAAAAGGATGAAATATTAAATCAACTAACTAGCTAACTCTTGTACGATAGTATCACCAAGGAATACCCCAGTAGCACGTGGAAATACGACTACGAGAGTGCTTCGGTGAAATGGCATAAATGTGCATGCGCATCCACGCCGTTGCTAAACCGAAAATCTTAAATATCGCCGGAATGTATCATCAAGGTAGCAATTATGTGCAATGGGAACTATAAAACAGTAGTATCGATTAATGCTATTTTTAACGTAACCGTAATGTACAAAAAGTTATGTTGCAAAATGGAAGTTGCTAGAACGTAATTGTCAGATCTCTCTGAAAGTGTAACGAAAATGAGAGATTGTAAGATTATTGATACATATCTGAAACGTTTTGTGCTGTATAGGCAGTGTCTGGAGTAATGTGTCACAACACACAGTGCATCGAATCCTGCTGAAAATGTGACTGCGTAGCCTCAGGTCGCTCCGATGGACGATGCTAACTTCGGTTCACCATCGAAAGAGCCTAGAATGGGAGCGCGAGCAAAAAAATTGGAATTTAAATGATTGGAAGAAGGTCGTCTGGTCCGATGAATCTTGTTTCTGTTTGCACCATGTTGACTGCAAAATACGTCTGCGTTGTTTATCTGGGGGAGTGTTGGAACCAGCACGGATCGTTGGACGAAAACCATCTCGGTAAAATAAGTGGAATGTTTTGCTGGGAATCTGTGGGTCCAGTCATTCATGTGCAGGAAACTAACATAAACATCATTGTAGACCAGATATATTCTTCCATTGCAACGGTACTTTCCTGTAGTAGTTCTTCTTTTCAGCAGGATAGTGTGACATAAACACTGTCCGAATTGTTAGAGAATGGTTCGTGGTGCATGTGGAAGATTTCCAGTAATTGTCCTGACCTCTGAATTTTCCCAAACATCAACGCAATCAAGCGTCAGTTGTTTGAGTTGAAATAGCAAATACGATCTTCTGTGGCCCAACAACGTAGCTTGTAAGAGTTAAAGGATCTGCTAGTAATGTATTGGTAACAGATATCTCAAGACACCTTTAGAAATCTTGTAGCGTCTATGTTTCACTAGGTAAGGGCTATTTTGTCTGCAGATTCAAATATCATATTAGGCAGGTGGTCATAATGTTTTTTCTCTTCAGTCCATTGCCTTGAGATCAGTATGGCAATCAATTTAGTGGGACATATTGAAACACCCAAAATTCAAAAAAACAAACAGATAAGCAATATTTCTGGTTCAGCACACTGATGGTCTGTTCCGCGTTGCTTCATTTTCAATGGGACCGATTGAGAAAAATTGACCTCGCTGCCTTCTATCGTCCGCCGGTTAGTCCGTATTTTGACATATGATTTCATCCTTTTCCGAAACACAGAAAGAATCTTAATGGCCATTACTATGGATCCAGTGTAAATAACTGGCTCTGTGAAGCTACTACGGAGTTCATTTATGGCAACTTTAAAAAACGTATTTAATGTTAGTGTAAGTGTTTTGAGATCTTGGGCGACTGTGTAGAAAAATAAACCCTTACACTAAAAATTGATATTGAACGATAATATTTCGTGACTCATTGATAATAGAATGTTGCTTCGGTCTCACGTTATGGATGTGGAAGGATTAATTTCCTTTCAATCTTTACTGAAAATACATTTATATGTAGATTGCGGTCCAGCTTCGTAAGACAGGTGAGCTTTTCAAAATGCAGTATCTCCGCAGCATAGAGAGTATACTGGTAAACTATGATAGTGTCAGTTGATTTTTTCAGTACGCTCACGAATAATTTTTTTTTTAATTACTCGCCGATGCTTTAAAACTGACGAAGTCTTTGGAATGCACCTTTTGTGATATATAAATCCAATAACCGAAAATAGCATTCCGTATTCATTCGCTCACTTAATTGTACTTTATTCAGGAGAAATAAAACTTTCGGAATTCATTTTGTTCCCTGATCTTGTTCCGTATAAGTGCACTTTGATCAGGAAAAATTAATATCCGGCATCACTCAGTTACACAAATGTCATCTGTATTGTTCTATTTTGACATAAGAAAAATCTCGGAAAACCGTATAAATCCCGTTCTCTGGGTACTAACCGCTCCCTTATTTTAAAGGAATGTGGTTTGAATCAGTTCTCGTCCTTCCTTTGTAATACAAATGCGTTAAGAAGACATTTTACTTAAGGTAAAAAAATATGGAACATTTTTCTGTAACATTCACTAATCATGGAAACACAATGTGGTAAGAAATTCAGACAGTTTTGAAAGCCCCAGATCATTGCATTTTACAAGGAAATTAGTATATGTTAAAAACCATTAGAGAAACGAGAGAAAATGTTTGAATTTAAAAGAGGATGAGAAAGTTTGGTAAAGGGTGCAGGAGGATGTTTGCATGAAACAACTGGTTAAAATCGGAAATGTTTTTAAATACGCAATTAGACAATAGGTTTCGTACAATTTTTCATTCTTTCTTTCATCCTCCACTGCACTTCAGCCCCAGTCGTAACTCATAATCGTAAGTGGATTACCAATACTGTGTAGTACGCAAAATGGTAGAAAATGCCTGCAGAATCCAAATGTCAAAAATTGATTGTTTAGGATAGTCCTGAACCAATAAGTCTTACTAATAATTGAGCGATAGCAAAAGCGTCGCACTTCTTGTGCGAAGAGAATTCTTACTTCCTCGCACAACTTAAATGCAAACCTTCCAGAGCAGAATTTGAATATTCTTGAATGGTTAGGAAGAAGTAAAATAGGGAGAGTAGGGGGAAAATATGTGATAAGTCGGTTCTCGAAAAGAAAAGCTATTGAACTGCGTCTTTCGAGAAGAAGATGCCCTCGTCAATGCGGAAGAAAGCATATTTTCCACAAGAATCAATACACCAAATCACCGACATCACATTGTGGAACTTAGCGACCCTTTCTTAGCTGATGACAAAAGAATCGGATACCGGAATCTGTTTATTTAGTTTCAAAATGACGCTGCGATTAATTTCATTTTTGCAAGCATGTATGCTTTAGATTTTCTCAACTTCAATTAATTTTATTTAATTGCACATCTGTGATGCAAAAGCAAGTGGTTTCATGAATACAAAAACAAGTGATTTTATGAATGATGTTTCAACTGACCATTGACACTATGCTTAGCCATTAAATAATCTTTAAAGCGGTCTTAATCCTTCATCTTAGTAGTCCAGATATTGTGATAGCGTACTTGTAAAGATAAATGATCTTTAGAGCCATCTTAACACTTCACCTAATAGCCCAGATATTACTGTAAGCAGAATGGCTTTGTGGAAAATTCGATTGCAGGTAAATTGGGGTTTTCTGCATTAAAATTTCAAAGTCAACCAAATATTACCATTCGATTTCATAATTTGTTTTCCAATTTTTGCTATAGATTTCGTTTTAAAACTGTTCAAATAAAAAATGCACCGACCCGATAACCGAATGGCCAGAGGCGCTGGTTTCTGACAAGTCGTCCGGGTTAGAGTCCCGGATGAAGTATAGGCCGTGTGTTTGTCTACGATGCTTGCTTTCACCGTTCTCTGAGACTGATGGCCAGAAATTAGGGACAGGAGTCTTTTTATAGCCCTTAGAGTTGCCCTTGATAATGATTGAACCCCAAAACAAAACAAAGATAAGAAATGTATTTGGATTTATATCTATTTTATATTAGTATGAACTCTAATATAACTCAGAACTGGCGACAAGAACGGTTACAATTTTGCACGTGTGGTCACAGGATTTCTTTACGTTCCTTGCCACCTGGATTTGTCAGGTGACCGGTGTAAGATATTAAGCAGTTCCAGGGTTTTACTCCATTTCCCCCGATGATGAAATGAATGAATTACTAGGTAAATGAGAACACGCACTCTTCTGCTTTATTCAATGCAATATGTGAAGGAGATATCGGATCTGCATGATTGATTTGTCCATGCTTATTTTATCAAGTTCTTTTCCCGGTTACAAGGATCCCAAGCTCCCTCATTCCTCTTTGCAAGATTTAGTTCTGTACCGATGTTCCACTTTGATGCAGACATCAAAATTACCTTTTCTCTTCTCACTTCACAGAGAATTTGGCTCATGTTTGTCCTCATGAAAGAGAATCCGAATCGTTCTTTCTACCCTCCACGATAGCCAGAAATATTTTCCAACATTCTTCGAGTGCGAGATAAAACTTTCCTCCCGTCAGCAGAAAATGCGCAGTTTTCTACCCTAGTCCACTTTCTGTTACCCTTCCTGTGACCATCAGGTCAGCTCCATATCACTTTTACCCCTCCCAAATCCCTTTTTTAGCAAGTCCTTTGTAAAAAGATCGTGCTTATGTTATCAGTTTGTCCGTCTATGGACACCGTATCTCTTATAACTATTAGACCGGTTTGAAAAATTCTTTTTGCATTGGAAAGCTCGAAATATGCGAATGATGATCCTTTATTTTGCTTTTATTTTTATGTAACATTTCGCCGATCGAGAGCGCAAATCCAGAAGCTATAGAATTCAAAATCCATTTTATTCCATATATTTGCTTCTAAACATCCGATTGAAAAAATTATTTTACCTTTCGATTTCATTTATGTCGAAGAATATTTTAGATA
Source organism: Macrothele yani (assembly GCA_039090855.1). Taxonomy (NCBI): domain Eukaryota; kingdom Metazoa; phylum Arthropoda; class Arachnida; order Araneae; family Macrothelidae; genus Macrothele; species Macrothele yani. The sequence goes on from CM077003.1 coordinate 105,957,998, forward strand.
TAATCCCTTTTCAAGTTACGCATAGAATTTCCACTAGGGGGCGTAAAAGTAAATCTCGTTTTCCCCGATATCTCTACTTCTAAAACTCCGATTTGAATTTTTTTTTCTTCAGCGAATACAACGCCTGATTAAAAATCATTTGCATACAATTTCTAATTTTTGGTAAACTATGGTTTGTCCACCAGGGAGCGTAAGTTTTAATTTCTGTTTCTGATGTATTTGCTACAAAATCTGAGCTCCTAAAATCTCGATTGAAAAAAATTGTTCGTGGACGGATGCCACTCACGTCGATAAGTTTTTTCGGTATACTTTTTTCTTGCAGCAAAATCTGAGCTTCTAAAATCTCGATTGAAAAAATTCAGTTGTGGAACAATACTACTCACGTCGATAAACTTCTTGGGAATATTATCTTTTTAAAATAATGCATGGTTTCTCCGCCAGAGGCGTAGATATATATCTTATTTTTGTAAATATCTCTACTTCTAAGAGATCGATTTGAAAAATACCTTCTTTGTTGGATAGCGTTTTCGGTGCGAAATGTGTCTCATATAAATTCAAATTTTTCAAGTAGTTCATTGATTTTCCGCTGGGGGCGTAAAAGTAAATTGCGTTTCAACGATATCTCTGCTTTTAGAACTCCGATTTGAAAAGTTCTTCCTGTATTTAATACAGCTCCAGGTTAAAAATGTTTTGCGTATAATTTCTAATATTTGGTAAAGAATAGTTTGGCCACCAGGGGTATAAGTGTTAATTTCTGGTTTTGATGTACTGTATTTCGAATAAAAACATTATTTCCTGGGCTGTTACCAGTCACATCGAAAAACCTTTTGAAAACACGTTCTTCTTAAAATAATGCATGTTTTCCCACCAGGAGCGTAGATGCATATTTGCAGATCTCTGCTTCTAAGTGTCCGACTTGAAAACTTCTTTCTTTATTGGAGAGCGCTTCCGCTGCAAAATGTTTCTCATATAGTTTCAGATTTTTCTTAACTCACAAGTCTGCAAACAGAGAAAGTAAGTTCACGATTCCGTTTACAGCAATATCTGCGGGATTAAAAACCCGATTGAAAACTGTTTTCTACTGTTTTTCCTACTGGTTACATTTACTTTAATTAGCTTTGATAAATTTAATTCACGGCAGAACGGATTCAAAAGACGTGCTCGTTATACCCGAAAATGCGGTGTCATTTTTCTTGTTACCTCATTCGCACCTATATCCTACGTGTGAATCATATCTTGCGTGTCCCTGAAAATCCATTCGTGAAAAACGAAGGATCTGAAGGAAAGCCGTATGTTCGAATCTCTTTCTACACGGACTCTAAGGACACAGAACCATGAAATAATTTATTCTAAGTTCACGAACGACCTTCTCTCAGAAAATCTTTTGGTCACTTCCTAATTCATCAACAACTTAAATATACTTAAGGTGACTATCTCAACGACGTCGTAGAAAACAGTAACGAAAAAGGAATTTCATCTTAAAAGATTATACTAAAACAAGATTATGATTACTAACTTTCGCTGAATTTAATCAGACACCGAGAAGAGAAAAGTCATTTAAAGCTCTTAAATGTCTTATCAGAGAAGTATTTGCGTAATTTAATTTGTTGCCGCCTTATAGTGCACGAAATATAAGAGAAAGGAGTGGAATCCTAGATTGGCGTTCTACAGTGTAAGTTTATCATGGGGAACATCAGCTATTAAATTCCGTCAACCAGATTTGTGTGTTTAAGTTCCCAAGTGACTAAGTAAAGCAAACACATGCCTTCGTTCCTAATATCTCAAGCATCGTATTTTTCATTTATTTTTTAAATGGAAGTGAAATCATGTAGAATCCGTTTGCTGAATAAGCACCATAACACAAACCACTGATAGAGCACCATTCCTAGAATCATACAATAACAAGCGTGTGAATGAAAGTGGCATCAAAATGCGCAACGCTCTGAGCACACAAAAATGTCTTCGTATGGGCGATCAAAACCCAGATATAAATGATTTCGTAAAAAGAATTAAAAAGATCTCTTTAGGGAAGGTAGCGCTGTAATCTCTGAGTTTTTATGTTTCATTCTGTTGTATTGCTTCTGTCATTTTTCACTTTGTATTCATCTGACCCCCTTTCCTTTAATCCCCTCAAGTTAAAATGATTACCCCAGATAAACTCCTCAGCACCGCAGTATCCTAGAACGTCTTTCTTTCTGGTAAGCCATTTATTATCTCGGTGCTTCCAAGCTTCTACACATTTTGTGATGCTAAGCTTCCTAAAAACAGCGCTGGATGGGAAACTAACTCAGCTTACTCTTTGCAATAGTGACTCACGTGAGAAATGTTACGACACTGCGTCTGCATATTTATCCTCCTGTGAACCCTTCCCGCTCTCGCTCTCTCATGAGAGTCTGATTAAAATTCAAAGCTCTAGAGATGAGAAATGTCTCAGAAGCAGCTTATGACGCTGTTAACATCTTACGCGCGGTTTCCTCCGGCCCTTCCCTTTGATTCAGGTGTAGGAAGGCGGGCGGGAAGCTTTGATGGAGGGCAATTACAGCCGTTATTTACTCACCTGAGCCGTGCAGAGCAGACTCCTATTACTCCTACTTTCCAAGTTCTTTCACTAGGGGGTCCCCTGTTAATGGGCTCTTCGCACTGGGTTTATGTTGTATCTGGTTGCGGTTTAACACTAAGCAAGTTCAGCATAATAAGATGTTTCAGCTTGTGACTTTAACCACTGCTGGAGATGCAATGGAGAGGGGAAGATTTTTCTGCTGAAGTGAGATGAAAAATGGCAAAAACAGTTCGAACGGCTTTCAGCAAGCTCTGAAATATTTCCATGGCTGTTCCTACGTTTGTTGCCATGGTGATTCTCTGCGAGAATTTCTCCGCAAAAGTATATCAAAGGAGCATAAAAACGGCAAGCATAGTTGATTATTTAGTGGATTTTGTAAGAAAGGGCCAAGGTCGGAGTCGAAGTAGAAAGCTCGTACTATCGCACTACATTATTTTTGCACGTCCTCTTCCATCGAGAAAGTTTCGCAATTTCGATACTTCGGGTAATGATACAAGTACTTACGACTACGTGGACAGAAAGGAATTCAAAATACATGGGCAAGAGTTATGAGAAGATATAAAAATTCAGCGCAAAATACCATACAGTACGTGTGTCCAGAACTTATAAGATGTCATCAATATTTACCCAAATGAGGTACGAGGGGCTGCAAAAAGTTCTAAGCCTGATATTGAAAGTAGCAGTTCCTGGCTAACGCAAGTATTGCATCATTCTTCAGTTATATAACAGCCACGCCACGTCATTGTATCAGCATTTGAGACTGCGCCACAGTGCATTGAAGTCAATAAGGTGATAACGGATGAGTGACAGATGAAATTGCGGAACCGAGAGGTGATTCAATTTCTGACGAAGGAAGGTGAAAAGCCAGGCAGTATTCCGGAACGGATGGTCCGTGTGTACGTTAATGGTGCATCTTCGTACCTGAACGGATGATCCGTGTGTACGTTAATGGTGGTGCATCTTCGTACCTGAACGGATGGTCCGGGTGTACGTCGATGGTGCATCTTCGTACCTGAACGGATGGTCCGTGTGTACGTCGATGGTGCATCTTCGTACCTGAACGGATGGTCCGTATGTACGTCGATGGCGCACCTTCATATGCCACCGTCAAAGGATGGGTTGCTCTCTTTAAATGGGGAAGGAAGTCGTTGGAAGACGAACCTCGCAATTTGCGTTCAGTTGAGGTGACCACAGAAGAAATGTGCCACAAAGTCGAGGACCAGGTGATGTCGAACCCGCGAATCCGTGTCATAGAAATAGCTGAGAAACTGAAATTAAGTACTGGTAGTGTTTGGACCATTTTGCGTGAGATGTTAGGGATGTTAAAGATCTGTGTCAGATGGGTTCCTCAAATGTTGATACCCGAGACGAAGAATGATCGTGTTGAAGCAAGGCGATTCAACTTCACCGCATTAACCGTGATCCAGATGGCTTCTGTTTCTACATTCTGACTGGTGATGATACATAGCTTCACCACTGGGACCCTATTCTTAACAAGAGAGCATGGTGGTGCATCATGGTCACCACCACTAAAAGAGTTCAAAACACAACAATCTGCAGGAAAGATTATGGCCACCATTTGTTTGGGACTCAGAAAGGCTGCTGTTAATTGATTACTTATCTCATAAAAAGGTATTTACTTGTCTCATAAAAGGCTATGAATGCTGCCTAATATGCCGTGTTATTGCGACAATGGGGTATAACCATCAAAAGTAAACAGCAAGGGAAAATTGCGACGGGATGTTCTGTTTCTCCAAGACAATGCTCTAATCCACTCCACCGGTGTTTCCATGCAAGCTGTGACAGAATGTGGCTTTCAACTGCTTCCCCACACACCGTACTCACCTGATCTCGTCCCCTTGCGACTTCTTCCCATTCAAAAATCCGAAAAACAAATCTGCAGGGTAAGCGTTTTGCGGATGATTCGGATGATTCTGAACTGAAGGAGTCAACAAAGTGTTGGTTCCAGGAGAAATATAAAACGTGTTTCGCAGCGGGGATTCGACAACTCTGTGATCTGTATAACAAATATGTCTAAGTCAGGGGAGACTATGTGGAAAAATAAAGTTGCGCTCTTCAAAAAAATTTTGTCTTCGTTGATAAAACTAACTTACGATTATGATTTAGATATGAGAATAACTTACGATTATAATTTAGATATGAGAATAACTTACGATTATAATTTAGATATGAGAATAGTTGCACGAGACACATAAAGAATGATTAAATACGCAGCGCAGCGTGTTCTGAATATGAAGTCTCGACTTGCGTTAATTTGGAACGTGACGATTTTGAGGAAGGAATTTATTAAGGTGGTTCCGCCTAAAATCTCTGCCTTATGTTTCTAATGGTAAAACCTCTTTACAGAAACTTCTTAAACCCAAAACGTACACGACCATGCAGCATATGTGATCGGAACTTGCGAGACGATAACAGTATTAATACACATAGATCAAGATATGTCTTTGTTCGCCAGTCATTCGCAAGTTGGTAACAATTCCTTATGGGCAAATAAGATTCTGAAAATATTGAAAAAATTGTATTTTTTGGTAATAAACGTTAAGAATATGAACAATAAATCGCACTTAGAAATCAATATGAAAAACGTGAGATATTAGTAATGATTGTTTTGCAAACAAATATTTTGGTACTTGCGAAGATTATTTTTTAATGTTCAAAATGGAGAAGTGTGTTGTGTTATTTAAGGAAGGGAAATTACTTCGGAACTTATTCGAATGTCTGATGCATGTAAGGAATAATTTCGAGAATGTTCTGATGACTACGAGGACTTTTTTGTATTGAGGAAGAGAAACTCTGTAAAATAAAAGTACAAAAGTAAATATTCGTAACAGTTAGCATTGTATCCTGTTTCGTTTCGCGTTTTAATGATCCACACGATAAGTTAATAGTAAGAAGGCGTTTCTTACCTATTTAAGAACATTGGCCCCAGGGAAGCGAGAGGACCAGGGGTGTTTTGAAATACACCATCCTGACTACATCTACACACATTGGACACTGAATTAGAAACCTTTGTGCAGGTACACGTAAACGTCCCTTACGTAGTACGTATGAAAAATACGAGACCGAAGTTGTAATCCGTTTAATCAGCGTAAGCAAACAAAATACAATTTTCCAAGCTTTCACTCATCTACGGACGGCTTTTTCAAGGCTAATAGCGTATTCTTTCAAAATTATCGGACGAATCTCCGATCAACAACGATGCTGGTGTTCATGCTATGGCATTATCATACCCTGACGGTCCGCAAAGATGTTATATCGGAATGATAAAACACTCATTTGGAACCAGAATCAGAGGAAATAAAAGGGACGCAAAAGAAAAAAGACCATCTACAGCTCTATCCAGAGAAGCGTGTTCCAAGTCTGCGTTACCTATATGGGAAGGTATTTGGAAGTTAGCCCTACTCTTACCCAAAAGCAACAGCATTCAGAGAATCTATGGAAATTATCGGCAGCCGTGAAACCTGAAACGACAGCGTTTCCCTGGAGTTACCAAAAATCTGGATACAATGCCTTAAGGTGGTTTCACCTAAAATATCTGCCTTATGTTTCCAATGGTGAAAATTCATTACATATTTTCTTCGCAATTAATGTATTCCAAAGGGTGAAAATTTGCAGATCGATAAAACTAACTTTAAGTTATAGCATGGGATACTTAATACTTGCTGAAACATAACCGTAATTATATTAATAATCAATCATTTTTCTTTGAGTAATGTTCAGACCTGTTCATAGATGGCGCGACCTGTACATTGATGACATCAGTAGACAAACAAATGTTGGATTGCTTTATTGTGGTTGTGTTTTAGCAAGTATTAAGTATCTGATTCTATAACTTAAGTTAGTTTTATCAATGTGCAGATTTTCATCCTCGGCAATACATTAATTGGGAAGAAAATATGTAAAGAGGTTTTACCATTAGAAACATAAGGCAGAGATTTTAGGCGAAACCCCCTTAATAAATTTCTTCCTCAAAGCCGCCACGTTCCAGATTAACGCATCTCGAGACTTCATATTCAGAACACGCTGCGCTGAGTATTTTATCATTATTTATGTGTCTCGTGTAACTATTCTCATATCTAAATTATAATCGTTGAAAATTTTCAGTATGTTTACGCTATTGACCCTGTAAACCCCGTACGTAGATGAGCGAAAGCTTGGCAAATTCTGTTTTGTTTACTTACGCCGAATAAACGGATTATCACTTCAATTTTGGTGTACTAATCATTTCTGCTACGCAAAATATGTGATCACGTGCTTCACCACGTAAACATTTAAGACAAATGCTCATCAGTAATCGCCAGTAGTGTTCACCAGAATAGAAAAAACAAAGGGTCTTTCGGAGCTCGATAAAAAGCTCATTGTGTGTGCCCGTTTGTCTAAAATGACGATTTTGAAAACAGAAGAGCAGACTGTTTTCCCGAAAGTTGAGATATCCGGGATCTTTAACCAGTGAAAAAATAATACACATTGCTTGTCTAAAAGACGTCATTGTGGCGAGACGCAATCTGTCAGCTACGAGATTGCAGTTGTCTGAGAAAGCTTGTACAGAGAAATATCTGTGTGTAGCAATGGACCGAAGCATTCAATGAAGACTGTTCTAGACTCATATCTCAGGAAACTATGCGCAGGGTGTTGAAAAGGATTGGTATTTGCAGTCGTATGCCGGCACGGAAGCCACTGATTTTTGCGATGAACCGCAAATTTTGTCTACAGTGGTGTCAGAAATACCGTGACTGCACACTGGGAGACTGGAAATAAACCATATGTTTTCTAAAGAGCCGTAGGTACACGTACGATAGGCACAGTCGAGTTAATGGACTCAGCTTGCTTTGTAAACTGAACTCAAAGTTCTGGAGGTAGGGTCATGGTGTGCGTCACGATTCTGATGATACGGAATGGGTCTTTTGATATTGCTGGAAGGTCGAATGTCCCCCAGGGATTATCTCAGCATTGTTACTGATCAAGTCCACCATGCAATGATGACTTTTTATTCAGCAAGTGATGGCAGCTTCATGGACGACAATGTTACTGTCCATCGCGCAAAATATACTCAGCGAGCACGACAGCGATTTCCACAATCTTCCCTTCACTACAAATCCAGAATCTTAACCTAACTGAAAATGTATGAGCCATGTTAGAAAAACGAAGCCGGTAGCAAAGTTCCCTTCCGTCAGATATGAGCCAGTTGAAGAACTTTCTAGTGAACGCCTTGTATGCTGTAGCCGTAGATGCACTCTAACAACTTTTGGAATCTATGTGGAAGGGAATACGTGCTGTGATTCGGGCTAAAGGTGGTCCAACCCAGTATCGAATAAAAGTTTCTAATTCAGTGACCGCTATATGTAGTACTCTAACCTGGGCCTCTCCAGCAGCGTCTTTTCTCATCTGCTTTAAAAATACGTTGAAAACGTCAGAACGATTTGTGAAGTATTGTCGCTATGATGAGAGATCTCGTAGTGTCACACAATTATTGTTTGGCTAAAAATTGTATGATTTCCTTGTAACGTACAAGTTTGTTCACGACGGGCATCGAACTCAGGTCCCCTCACTCCGGAGTAAGTCGCTTTCCCAACTAAACTACACGAACATGTACTCTCACGGTTATCTCCCTTTATCTCCTGTGCGTCCTGCGGGGCAGGCACGTCACATCTCCCCTTCCGAAAGAGGGCCGGGGGCATGGCCCACGGGACAGCCGGGACCATGTGTTGTTGCAGGCAGTCATCCTATAAAGGACGTGCATTGGAAAAATTCCAGACAATTTGGTGGCTGGAACGTAACTTCAGACTGATTTACTTTTTCCGAAGCACTGAAGAAGAGATTCTCGTTTTTCCCGTCTCGCAGTGTGGAAAGAACATCACATCATTGCAAGAAACTTAACAGCTGGGTTACTCTGGAAGTTTGGGCGCCAATATAACGTACAAGTATGTCCGCGCCGGGCATCGAATCCAGTCCCCTCACTCTGGAGTAAGTCGCTCTCCCAACTGAGCTACACGGATATTTGCTCTCACTGCTATCTGCCTTTATCTCATGTGCGTCTTATGGGACAGGCACGTCACATCCTTTTATCACACCTGCTGCCGTGTCTATCTGTGAACGACGCTTTTCTTAACTAAAATTTGCTTCTTTTTATCTAGGTAATATCAGATGAGAAAGATACAAAAACAAAATAACTGGAAAATAAAGAAAAATATTGCTTCCAGTAAATAAATAATTACTTCTAGTATAAGTGATCGTTTCTCTTTATAGAACGAATTGAATCAATGTTCAGTTACTTGGTCAACTAAATGTAAAATAACTCAACGTGCTTAACTAGTGTCTTCGAAAAACAGAACACTTAATTTTAACTAAATATTTGAAACACCATTACTTACTTTCTTATGTACACTGACGGAAAAAAATCCCAACACCACGAAAAAATAGTTGTAGAGGAATGAAATGGCGGCAATACATTTGTATAGGTAACATATTTAATCGATTAAGGTTTCAAGATCACAGCTTATTGTAAGCGCGAGAAGAGCCATTTTAAATGTGAAATGCTGGTACATTGATAACCGGTGTAACCGCCAGAATGTTGAATGCAAGCACGCAAACGTTCATGCATTGTGTCGTACAGGTGCTGCATGTCAGTTTGTGGGATGGAGTTTCATGCCTGTTGCACTTGGTTGGTCAATACAGGGACGGTTAATGCTGGTTGGGGATGACGCTGGAGTTGTCGTCCAATAATGTCCCATACGTGCTCGATTGGTGAAAGATCTGGTGATTTAGTAGGCCACGGCCACGTGTCGACACTCTGTAGAGCCTGTTGGGTTACAACAGCGGTATGCGGGCGAGCGTTATCCTGTTGGAAAACACCCCCTGGAATGCTGTTCATGAATGGCAGCACAACAGGTTGAACCACCAGACCGACGTACAACTGTGCCGTCAGGGTGCGTGGGATAACCACGAGAGTGCTCCTGCTATCATAGGAAATTACTCCCCAGACCATAACTCCAGGTGTAGGTCCAGTGTGTCTCGGCCGCAGACAGGTTGGTTGCAGGAGCTCACCTGGCCTCCTTCTAACCAACACACGGCCATCACTGGCACCCAGGCAGAACTGGCTTTCATCAGAAAACACAACAGATCTCCACTCCGTCCTCCAATGAGCTCTAGCTTGACACCACTGACTTCGCAAAGGGCAGTGGTTTGGAGTAAGTGGAATGCGCACTACAGGGCGTCTGGCTCGGAGCTGTCCTTCAAGTAACCGATTTGTAAGAGTTCGTTGTGTCACTGTGGTGGCAACTACAGCTCGAATTGCTGCCGCAGACGCGGTACGATGCGCCACGGCCATACGCCGTACACGGCGGTCTTCCCTCTCAGTAGTGCCACGTGGCCCGCCGGAACCCGGTCTTCTTGAGGCAGTACCTTCCCTTGACCACCGCTGCCAACAATCATGCACAGTGGCTACATTCTTGCCAAGTCGTTCTGCAATATTGCGGAAAGAATTCGTTCTGCAATTTCTCGTAGCCCTATTACACGACCTCGTTCAAACTCCGTGAGCTGTTGATAATGGCTTCTTCGTCTTCTTAAAGGCATTCTCGACTAACATCAACACCCTACGTCGAATCTCAACGATAACTAACGCTCACGAACGTTAGAGCGCGTATTTACAGCAAACCTGCTTTACATGTTCCGAAGGGCGCTACTAGCGCCACACGTATGCGCCGAGCGCGAAATTTGCATAGATGTCATCTTACAGATGTACTCTCACCGCCTACCAACTGTCGTTTATCTAACACAACCCCTTCTTGGTGTTGGGATTTTTTCCGTCAGTGTATATATATTTTATTACACGAAGATGTTTTCAATTTATTACCTATAAAATGTAAAACATCATTCCCCATATATCCTTCAAATCAAGTTTACATAGTGCTAAGTTTCTAATTCAGGTCATTTGATCAAAAGATAAAATAAAGTAGCATTTAGTTTTCAACAAATGCATCTCGAGGCTAAAAGGATTTTGCTAAAATAAAAATTTATGCGCATATTAGAGCCCACAATATCTTTGGTTCAACAAAATTAGAAAAAAATGTTTGGAGTAAGGAATATTATGTAACTCACAACGTATGTAAAATTGCAGCTCCTGAAATATTTGGCTGGCCAAAATTTGCTGTTACGAAACTTAGGTGTTACGCCCTTACAGTTGCACTCATAATATATTCTGGCAAAATTGCATATACATTCCTGATAACGAATCTGGCCCACCCAGAGAAAAAAATGTGGTGCCTGCAGTACAAAGCAAGATATGTTCTTAAAACTAGTAGTGTAATGTGAAATAGCCAGATTTGCAACCTGCTTAGTTGGGAGGATGCATAGATATTAGTTCAACATTAGTATGAGAAGTGGCTACTTCTTGCAGTACTGGAATCAATAAAACAGTTAAAAAGTGATCCAGAAGGGTTTTTAATAATGCCCTAATTTATGATTCTCAGTCTCGTTATATGGTGGAGCTACTTGTATGTTCTTAGGTATCGTTTCACGATGAATAAGCTGTTCAAGAAGGACAGAATCCTGAGCAACGATGTGAGACACCTGCCCTTGTTTGCCGTAGCCAGTAGATGGAAACTGTTTTTCATTATGTCTCACACGCCCTGCCATTTGTATAATCGCCTAGACCGACTTGTTTCGTATGGTTCTCTGATATGACCTGCCTCAAAATCGCTGTGATGATTAAATATCCATCTACGTACAAATGCCGCTACCCTTTGATGATAATAAGACTTGAGGCCAGGCTTGGTCTTTTGAATCTACATTTTCCACTTTTCCTCAACACAATCTCTTTCGTAACTAACGAAATCCGCGTTCTCTGTCGCATATCATGAATTTTTCCGCACCAGATACGTATCTGTGCATACCACCGCCCGAGATCCTAACTTAATTGCAAAGACGTAGTTATATATAACTTTCGGTTGAGACAATTATTTTCACGAGGAGTATATAAACAGAGTACTCATTAAATCACGTCGCTTACCTTCGTGGGTCTTTTTTTCGTTCGGATAATGTCACCCAGAGCAACATCGACTCCACGAAATGTCTGCACAGTTGTGTGGGGATCCGTAACCTAGCTGTTTGTATTGCGGTTCACAATTTCAGTATGGAGGGGAGGGGGCGGTATCCAACTGTCTCACCGGGCGTCCTAAAACATCTCACACATGTTCAATTGGGTTCAGATCAAGCGTTTGAAGGCCGTTTGAGATATTTAATTTCAGTATCGCACCATTCCTGCAAGAAGCGGGCCCGATGACAAGCGATTCTACCGTACTACGTAGAAGAACCTATCACCCTCTAAGTTAGGTACAATATTCTGGAGCGTACATGGTTCGCAAGTTGTCCCTGGTAGGAGCTAGTACATACGTTGGGCAAGATGCACCTGCAATTTCCAACTCATTCCTGCTAAATATGCCACATACTCCAAACCCACTTCCACCAGCCTGGACAATCGATGCTATGCATGGCAGATCCACGGCTTCATGCTACTGACGCTAAATACGGTCTCGATCATCAGCAGAATAAAGTTCATATCGTGATACAACGGACTAGTCCACCTGCTTCTAATATTCTGTGGTACAATCTGCATGCTGTTGGCACCAGGAGAGTCGTTTACGTCAATGGACTGTTGTTAGGAAAGAGAGGGGTGTACTGTACGCTCTTATACTTCTCCGTACTAGCGTGCGACGCATAATTGCGTGGTGGAGAATAATAATTTCTCCATATCGTATTGGGTTTTCAACTGGGAAATTGTGTTGCGCTGTACAGGCGAAGTTTGCGCATGTAATCTACTTTTCTCTACCCTTTACAGTTTAGTCGCCGATTTGCCATTTTGGCACCACTCCTTTTGCTTTTTAAAAAAGACCACGAGCTTCTTAAGCAACCCACAAGTGTCGCCTTTTTGTAAATGGACGCACAAGCCCTTTGTACAAAAATTAGCCTTTCGTAAACGAATAATTTAGCCTTTCAAAAATTAGCCTTTCGATAAGTTGTTGGTTTTACCCATCACGTCTAACTTTGCTCTCTACCGACGTACCAACATCTTATATACACCCCTATAGCTTACAGGCCACGTTCTTCTCCTCACTACGCTAGTAACGGGAAAATGAACTTTGCACAGGGGTAATTGTAATTCAGTGAGCACTCACTATATACTGGATTGCTACTAGTTAGGTTGTATCTAACGGCATTGTGCACAGAAAATTGAAAATCTGCTTTTACCGAAATTTACATGCGTTGCGTTAACCATGACTAAGAAGATCTCTCTCACACACACACACACGCACACATATATATACACTATCTACCAACAAGTAATTGGACACCCCTGCAATCGACGATATCTGCGGTCCTGATACACGTCACGGCCGCCACCGTTAAATATCGTGTGGGAAACAACAACGCAACCAGTCGCATGCCACGCAGTTCGGAGCTCTCTGATTTCGAGAAAGGTGTAATCGTCGGGTATCACAGAAATGGCCGATCCATACGTGACATATCCAGCTAGTTGAAGTACACAAAATCGACAGTGGCCTACGTGATTGGCAAGTGGAAGATGAGAAGTGACTGTCGGAATGATCCCTGACCCGGCAGACCCACAAAACTGGGAGTTGGAGACCAACGGGTGCTGGCCAGAGAAAGTCGGATGAACCGCACCAAATCGATAGGTCACATCCGCGAGAAGTTTCAACGGGCATCTGGGAGTGTTCTTTCGATGAATACCATCCGTAAGAAAGCCCATCTGCTCGGTTATTATGGACGTGCTGCCGCCCACCAACCTTTTATCACCAAGTCCAATAGCGGCTAACGTGGTGCAAAGAACGTCGACAGTGGACGCTTGAACAGTGGAAACAGGTTCTCTGGAGCAACGAATCAAGGTTCACCCTCTACCGTTCGGATGGCAGGGTCTGGGTTTGGCGTCTGCCTGGAGAACGCCTGCTGCCGGAATGTATTGTGCCAACTGTGAAGTTCGGCGGCGGTGGAATTATGCTATAGGGGTGTTTCTCCTGGTATGGCATGGGACCCTTGGTCGCAATTCCTGGTAGACTCAACGGCAAGATCTACTGCACCATTTTGGATGACCATGCGCTTTCTACGTTGTGGCAGTTTTCCCGGGTGGACCCATGTTACTTTCAGGATGAAAATGCCACTTATCAAGTTTCGAGGTCCACCATGGCTTGGTATGGTGACAATGAGGTTAATCGAATGGACTGGCCTGCGCAAAGCCCGGACCTTTACCCTATCGAGCACCTCTGGGACGAGTTGGAGCGTCGACTTAACGGGTACCCCCACCGTCCGAAATCCGTGAAGGAACTGACCTGTCTTCTCCAAGCCGAGTGGAAGAAAATACCGCTAGCCGTCGTACAACGCCTGTTTGAGAGTATGCCCCGGAGGGTCGCAGCTGTAATCGCCGCTCGTGGAGGCTCAACCAACTATTGCTATTGAAGGTGAATAAACTTCGTTTTCCTTTGCTATCACAGGTGTCCAATTACTTGTTGGTAGATAGTGTATATAAGGTGCGTCGCATAAATATAGAGGCAGTCGACTTTGCGCCGTGAACGCAATGCGAATATTGGTAGGAAGCTGAAGTGGTGCCTAATTAAACATAACCCTACAAGAAACGTTCCGATCCGTCGAGATGACCGGATTGTGTGAAAATAACACCACAAAGTGAAATACTGTAATTTTATGTGTCTCATAAATATAAAGATAACTATGTAAAGTAGCCACAAGCAACAAATGAGATGTACAAATTAGCATGTTGTACGTACTCGCATGGGCTGTAATTCGGTCCAACTTACAAAAGACAGCGGACCTGCTGTCAGACATTCATTTGCCGAAATGCCACGCAACAGTCAACTTTCTCGTGAGGAGCTGCAGAAGATTTGGAGACTGAGAGCAAATGGATTGCCTGTAGCGAAAATTTGTAAAGCCATGGGGAGGCGTAGGGAAGTCATTTATAAGACTTTATCGAAACGCGGTGCGTTAACTGCTAGAAAAAGGCCTGGAATGCCTCGAATAACATTCAAACGAGATGATCGTGCCATCATGCGTTTAGTTTCATCCCAAAGGTTATCGCTACGTCACGTTTCTCGGACTGTTGGTGCCACCGTCTCAAAGAACACAGTTCATCGACGAATCAAGGAAAGTCGCAACATTGTGCTCCGTAAACTGCGCCGTCTGCAACACCTCACGCGGCGGCACAAGGAAGCTAGATTGTTATGGGCAAGCAGCTACATGCAATAGTCAGACGAGTGGATCACAACTGTTTTCTCCTATGAGAAAAGTTCAACCCGGACAGCCCAGACGGTTGAAACTGCTATTTGCATGATTTACGACGCGAGTCACGCACCTTCTTCAGCAGACAGAAAGGAGGGGGATCTGTGATGGTCTGGGGAGCATTTGCGTTCAATGGGACAATGGATATCGTTTTTCTGCAAGGCAGGCAAAACTCAGAAACGTTTCAAGACATGCTCAGCAGCCACCTTCCATCGTTTGCCGAACCTCTAGCGGGTGTTGATTATCTGCTCCAGCAAGACAATGTCTCTATCCATCTGTCTGCATCAACGAAAAGCTGGTTAAATACTCATCATGTGACCGTAATGGATTGGCCAGCACTCAGTCCAGATCTGAACCCTATCGAGAACCTCTGGGGTATCCTAGTTCGTGATGTGTATGCGAATGGACGGTAGTTTTCAATTATGGTGGCATTGAAAGAGCAGATTGAACGAAGCTGGTACACACTCCGTCCAGAACACTTACATCACTTAGTAGACAGCATGCCCAATCGGGTTTTCAGTGTTATTCGGAACAGCGGCTCCACTATTCGTACAGGAGGTGCTCATTACTAGTAAGTCTTTATATTTTTGAAACAGCGTATTTCTGTTTTTTTCTTGTACTTGGCGTTGGAATTCTTATGTTTCCGTCAAACTATTGTGCAGCTGCGTGTGCTATGCTATTTTTGCTATAAATATGAGGTGTACATTTCGGCTCGTTGTTGTTTCTTTTTTTCGAGAATTTGTTCTGTCTGTATATTTATGTAACGCACTATAACATTTTGGACATTTCAATATGCCAAGTGTCAAGATGCATGCTTGGTGCAGGAAAGACAAGAAGAGGAACCCTCGTGAATAAGGAAAATGACTACAGTGGAAGACATCATGATCGAAGTAAAATCCCTGAAATGTCAATGGGCTGGACATATTGCCAGAAGAACGGACCACCGATGGACAAACAAAATTTCAGATTGGATTCCAAGGGACAGGAAAAGGCCCAGCAGAAGTGCACATGGTAGATGGGTGTATGAAAGTCGAAAGCATGCGGATGTGACCTGGAGGAAACAGGCTGAAGGCAGAACGTTGTGAAAGCAAGTGAGGGAGACCTTCATCCAGCAGTGGATTGATAATTGTTCGAAATTATGATAGATAGATAGATAGATAGATAGGTAGATGTGCATAGAGATTAATGATTAAAATCTGAAAATAACATTCATTACAGATTTAAACAGATTAAAATCAGAAAATAACATTCATTACAGATTTAAACAGATTAAAATCAGAAAATAACATCATTACAGATTTAAACAGATCAAAATAAGAAAAATAACGTCCATTGCAGATTTAAACAGATTAATATTTGGAAAATAACGACCGCTACGAAAACTAGAACTAAGACGGACAGAAAAATTACTAATCAAACGAAAAAAATTATAAAGTCATGTGAAGAATCACTTTCCGTAATTTAGGCATAGTCGGAATGTACTTTAAAAAAACATTTTTTTTTCTTGATTTGATGAATGAAGGCAAGAACATTCATGGGAGGAATCCAGACCCGGTAGGCCTTTTCTGCATAAGCGCCACTGCACTGTTCATTGAACTTGCTTTGCGATGTAATTTGTACATAACTATCCTAACTAGTAACACCTGACTTATTAACGCATCAATTCAATACAGTCAGTGATTTTTACAGACAGAGAAAGAAACAGGCCCCATTTTTTTCACTGAGCCCGAAATGTAGTGTAGGTTTTACCAGTATTGTCCAACGACATGCTCTCCCGAGTGTTATGCATGCATGTCTTCCAATTGATGCGAAATAATTCTTGTAACTAATTCTTCCTGAATACCAAGTTGAAGATGTCATATGGTGGACAATTTTACGAAAAAATTTACAAGTAATATTTATGCAAAAATGACTTCTTATTAATTGTCTTTTCTTATTATTTTGCTTAAATATTTTATTTCATTTATATTCATAGATCGTAGATGATGTTCACAGGGTGTCCAAAGAAACACACAAATGCACAATTTGAAGCTGTGGCAAACATTTAGAGGTTGCGTTTTCTATCACGGCGGCCGTGAATTTTATTGCCACTATTATTAATATACGGTGGTCAGGGATAACGATGGAGCGGGTTCCTTTATTTGCTTGATCTGTCCTGATCACAGCAATTTTCTCTTCCTATTCAAGACAATGAGTCGAGACTTTGAAAATGTCAGTTCATAACTAAGGAACACATCTGTTGTCTTTCGAAGAGTGCGCTTGCACAGTCTCTAGTTTAGGTTCCATTTATAAACCTGAACTTGCTAATCACCCTGAGAAGAAGTTTATTACCGACAGAGGAAATTAAGAATCACATCATCCATTTTCGCTTCTTTTACAAGACAAAATTCTGTGGCGGTGCCTGGGATTTAAGAATGGCTGACAATGTGGAGTTTTTTCCAATGAGTCGCATACAAGACTACAAAAAAAAAGCCAAGGTCGTGAATCAAATCGAACAGTTATTCAAAAATGAAACCAAATTAAATCAGTTCAGTATTATATCAGTGATCTGAAAGGTCATTTAATGTGTGCATTTGCATCATGTGGTGTTTTGTGATTGGAAACGGAAAGAAATTCCATAGATCCACACAAAAAAAAGAACATACAGTGGGTCCTAGGTTATACCTTTTTCTATGGGATGGCCTTAAAAACGTATAAATATAAAATTCATATAAGAGAAATTTCAAAATGCTAAATACACTGCCGGACAATTGCTAAGGACGGATGACAATAGCAACGATAGCAACCATAAAATGGAAGGCAGGAAAATGTGGAAATTAGCATAAGTGCGGGATACAGTAACACGTGTTGTGCGTATGCAAATTTTGGATTGCCGAACTTGTTCGTGACGTCATAGCGCTGATCAGAGATATAAAGGATTTGACGCGTATTGACCGTTGTTGTTCAAACGCAAAGTTGAAAGGGAAAGAATCAATTGACGAACGTGCAATTTTCAGTATGTCTTCCCGATATCACCTAGATGATTTTACGCGTGGCCGTATTATTGGAAAGATTGAAGAAGGGCGAAAAATAACAGATGTTGCCAGGGAGTTCGACGTCAGCCACAGTCTTGTTTCAAGGCTTTGGAAATCATTTCAAACAAATGGAGAGTGTAGCAAACGTTACGGGGGAGGTCGTGTTTGCAGTACGACACCTGCAGAAGATCGGTACATAGTGCTATCAACAAAAAGACACCGGCGCAGCACAACTAATGAGGTAGCAAATTAGTTTATGGCTGCTACTGGCAAGCGGATCTCCGGAAAACTGTCGCCAGACGTTTGCATGAAGGAGGACTATAAGCCCGCCGTCCTGTTGTGCGCATCCCATTGTCCAGACATCACCGTACCGCCCGTTTGCAATGGTGCCATGAACATCGCAATTGGACTGATAACGACTGGTCTGCTGTCCTCTTCTCAGATGAGAGTAGATACAGTCTATCGTCTGATTGTCGACGACAACTGATATGGCGTGATAGTGGTACTGCATATTGTCCAGCAAACATACAGGAAAGGGACCGATATCCGACATGTAGTGTGATGGTATGGGCTGGCATCATGATCAATGGCCGTACGTCCCTCTATGTGCTTCCAACTGGGACTATGACTGGCCAACGATACATTAATGATGTTCTACTACCTCATGTTCGCATGTTCCGTGGTGCTGTCGGTGATAGATTCATTTTCATGGACGACAACGCAACATGTCATCAAACAGTCGCTGTCCAGGAGTGTCTTGAGAGCGAGGATATTCAACGCCTCGTATGGACAGCACGTTCTCCAGATCTGAATCCCATTGAAAATGTGTGGGATGCTTTGGGGAGGAGTCTTGCTGTTCGCCAATGCCCTCCAATAAACAATGACACCCTCATCCGTGCACTGACAGAGGAATGGGATAAATTACCACAACAGCTGCTTGATAATGTTGTGCAAAGCATGACATGACGTGTGGAATCGTGCAACGCCTTCCATGGTGGCCATATCCCGTATTGACATATTACGCCGGAACGCCTGCGGACGGTAATTGCATTTTTTCACGTTTACGTATTCTGCACAAAATGGCCTGTTTGTCCCTTGAACACGTTCCAAAGCCTTCTGAATTTCAGAGCACAATAAATTGTCTTTCTTGTAATGTCCCGGCATTCTGACATTATTTTATTTCACTTGGCATCCAACCACACTTACTTTTTTATGCGCTATATAGCCGTTTATGAACCGTCCTTAGCAATTGTCCAGCAGTGTATTATTGTAAAATTTATGCTTTGAAGGATAAGATGCGGTATTTTTTAATAATGATTTATTTAAAGTCGCACTGGCGGCGAAACAAAACAAGAAAGATGAAACCGAATTATTGGTTGTAATGAGCTCGTCTTTTGAATCCGTTCTGACGCGAATTAATTTTTCAAAACTATTCAAAGTTAATGGAATTGCTTAGGAAAGCAATCGGTTAGTTTCAAAAATCGATAAAACATCCAGAAATACAAACAGCTCCTTAGTTCCACCAGCGCGCAGCGTCTAAAAAGCATGTTACGAAAATTAACAAATGGAGCACAAAAAGTTTCTCATAGCAGAAGGAAGGTATTAGAGGCAAAAAGATTTTTAAATCGAACAGTTAAAAGAAGAAATATACGAGAGAATGAAACATTATATTACTGTATGCCTTCTAGCGGAAACATTTTGCATAATGGAAAAGTTGAAAATATGCAAAAAATATTCTGCACTGAAAAAGCTATGCTAAGAAAAAATAACTTTTCGAATACGTCTCCCGTCAACAGAAGTAGCGAGAAAAAAGGTTCCGACCTTTACGCCCATTAGCGGGATAATCTGTGCGTCATTTAAAAATGATAACGCTACCGAAGTACACAAACACCACCTACCAAGACAACTGTGAATTACAAAATTACTCATATACTAACCTAAAGAGTTCTACAAGTTAAATGGCGTCCCGGATTGAAAGAAATTTTTTAAATCGCACGTCTAGAAGCTGAGATATTGAGAAAAACAGATTAAGGGTTTGCTCACCCTAGCGGTAAAATTTTGAATTATTTTGGGAAGAAAATACGCACACAGAGTTTGCACAGTTAGTAGTATCTGACGGAAGAAAGACGTTTTTCAATCCGGTTTTTACTCCCGCAGATATTGTAGTAAACAGAAATGTGAACTTATGCTTTCGGGTGGCATGCTTGTAAGTTAAAAAAAATTGAAATTATATAAGAAACATTTCACAACAGAAACGGTCTCCAAGAAAGGAAGACGTTTTAAATCGGACTCTTGGAAGTAGAGATATCGACAAATATAAAATATGCATCTACGCCCAATGGCATGTTTTAAGAAAAAATAATTCCCAAAAGGCTTTTCGATGTGAGTGGCATCGGTCCACGGAATAATGCTTTCAATCGAGTTTTCAGGAGCACAGATTTTGCTGTAAAAACATCAGAAGTAGAAATAAACGCTTACGCATCCTGGTGGCCAAACCTTTTTTTACCAAATATAAGAAATTATATGCAAAGCATTTTCCATCAGAAGCGGTATCCGGTGCAGAAAGAATTTTGCAGATCGAAGTTTTGGAAGCAGATATATCGGAAAAAATGCAATTTACCTTAACACCACCTAGTACAATGTCCACTTGAAAATTTTTGAATTACATGAAAACCGGTTAGCACTGGAAACTCTATCCAACAAACAAGGGATTTTTCAAACCGAGCCCTTAGAAGCAGAAATGTCGACAAAAATAATAAACACATCTACGCCCTCTGGCGGAGTAACCACGCATTATTTTAAGAAGAAAGTATTCCAAAAAGGTTTATTGAGGTGAGTGGTATCGGCCCACGGAAGAATTTTTTCAATCCAGATTTTGAGAGCTAGGTTTTGCTGCAAATGCAACAGAAGCTGAAATTAGAACTTACGCCGCCTGGTGGCCAAAGCTTTTTTACCAAAAATTAGAAGTTATATGCAAAAGATTTTTCATCAGCTGCTGTATCCGCTTCTGAAAGAATTTGTCAAATCGGAGTTTTAAAAGCAGAGATATCCGTGAAAATGCAGTTTACTTTTGCGCCCCCGAGGAGAAAATCTGTGCTGAACTTGAAAATGAGATTATACTTAAAATAGTTTTCGACAAAAATGGAATCGAAAAGTAAAATAATTTTTTCAATCAGACGTTTAGAAGCAAATATATGGAATAAAATGAATTTTGAATTCCATATCATCTGCATTTACGCCTTCTAGCGGCAAAATGTTTTATCGTGAAAAAAAAAAAAGAAATAAAATATCATCATTCTCACCTTTTAAGTTTCCAAACGCAAAACGAATTTTTCAAATCGGAGTATTAGTTGGAGAGATACACTGCTGGCCTCCCAAAATGCAACACCAAGAAGGACACGAGAGAGCAAAGCCAGATTTACTGGACACATAACAACAGATACAAAGATGAAACGATTGAGCTTACAGGCCCGTGTGACTTACGAAACACGCCGACATCAATAGTTCTTGTGGCCCCCCATGGCTGGCAATAACGGCCGCTACACGCCGCGGCATCGAACGAAAGAGGTTTTTGGATGTGGGCTTGTGGTATGCCAGTCAAGACTGCATTCACACACGTTTCCACAGTTCCTCAGGCGTAGCCGCGCGTGGTGCTTGCCGGGCCACTCGGTTTCTGATCAGCGACCAAACGTGTTCGATGGGCGACATATCGGGAGAACAGGCGGGCCACGGCAGCAGTGACACCTAGTGGGCAGTATGGAATTGTTGCACGATGCGTGCCACGTGCGGGAGCGCTTTGTCCTGTTGAAACGTGACCGCCGGCAGGTTCTACAAGTAAAGGAGGACTACAGGCTCCAAAATGTCGGAGATGTAGCGGTGGCAATTGAGTGTACCGACGATGCGTACCATAAGGGTGCGAGTGTCATATCCAATTGCGCTCCAAACCATAACGCCAAGCGACGGACCGGTATGGCGATGCATAATACAAGCATCATTCAGTCTGTCGCCACGGTTCCTCCACACGCGGATCCGACCATCGTGGTGTTGCAGGCAGAAGCGGGATTCGTCGGAGAAGACAATGTCGTGCCATTCCGTAGTTCAGGTGTGGCATTCAACGGCCCACTGCCGTCGCACTTACCGGTGGTGTAACGTCAATTGTAATCGTAGCAATGGGCACCGTGCGACAAGTCCCCGCTTCTGCAGACGACGTCAAACGGTACGTGCTGACACAGGCTTTTGCGCATCACGCCCTAATTCCTGCGCTAACGTTCGTGATGTGGTGGTGCGAGCCGTTAATGCCCGTCGCACAACATGCTGGTCCTCTCGTTCTGAGGTGTGACGCGGCTGCGGCAATCGCTCACGTTGGTCCGTCGGTCCCTCCTGCACCCCCCGAACCCATACTCGCCTCACTGTGGCTGGATGTCGTAACACACGGGCGCCGATATCTCGGTACGATAAACCTCTGTCGCGATAAGCCACTATTTGTCCTCTGTCGAACTCCGAAAAGTGCTGGAATTAGTGCAGTATTCTGCGACGAGGCATCAGGAAGCTTCCCACGCACAGGTCCGACAGCACAACACACTTCCACTACTTACACCCCGACTTCTGTGCACCCTTCTTAGAGTGCTTCTCGGTGGAGTGCCGGGTGCACATAATTTGCATATGCTCTGCAATGCTAATCGTTTGCATGTCCTCTCGCGGTCGACGCATGCTGCGAATTTCAAGCCAATCGGATGCTTCTTTCTTGGAGTTGCATTTTGGGTGAGCAGCAGTGTATGATGCCCACAGGCTGACAGACAGACAAACTGATAACACAATCTCCATCTGTTTTACAAAAGACGTGCTAAAGAGGCGTTACAAATTATAATATATTTTATGGTATAGGA
Organism: Macrothele yani; assembly: GCA_039090855.1. NCBI lineage: Eukaryota > Metazoa > Arthropoda > Arachnida > Araneae > Macrothelidae > Macrothele > Macrothele yani. Next base: position 105,980,782 of record CM077003.1, read on the forward strand.
AAGACCATGAAGCCTATGAAAATCGAACTTCTCTTTCGACACTTCTATCTGTCTCAAAGAATCCTGATTCTAGATTAAATAAAATATTCACAACTAAGAATCTGAGACACGTGCTTTGATATACAGCACGTGAATTAACACGTGAATTTCTTGTTCCTTCGATTCTTGTGGCATCTATTCAAACTAGCGTCTCGAGGTAGAGACATCCACATGTATCGAGTTATCTCATTGGCAGCAATACAACTGGGACCCACCAATTGGCGAACGGCATCGTAACGGCTTTAACAGTTTGGCGGAAATCTATAAAAAGAACACTGATTTCTCACAGTCTGGTGATTGGTGATTACAGTAAGCTGCAAAACATAAAAGCACATCAAATAAATCCAATTTCACCTTAAAATATCAATTGTACAGGACTATCGACAACCGCCAACGAAGAAACTAATGTTAACTAAGATGTAAACAACCTGTGTCACGACTTCGACGACGTATATCTGGCTCAAATTGTATTTCTACCCGAATGAAACAGTACAAATCGAACAACTTATCCTGTTCGCAGTATCCATCCAAATATAATTATTAACTAGATAGAAGTTTTAAAGAAAACTACTTACTTATTCTCTCAAACTTACCTCTTCGCAGCGTAGCAGTAGCCATTATCCACCATTATTACCGCCAAACTGTTAAAGCCGTTACTATGCCGTTCGCCAATTGGTGGGTCCCAGTTGTATTGCTGCCAATGAGATAACTCGATACATGTGGATGTCTCTACCTCGAGACGCTAGTTCTATTCAAGACCGGAATTTTGGAAATTGAAGGCATATCGAGGGTTCTATTCTACTGCGCCACGAAATGGCGGAGCGTCCCGGAGATTTATCAATTTTAAAATAGCTCATGGTGAGTGAGTTGTGAAACGCGAAACCAATTTGTCATCCAAATCGGAAGAAAGTAAACTTCATATCGTTCTCTCTGTGGGGATAAAGTTTCAATTTTGTCTTTACCAAATAGGAACACAGCAACGGAGTCTCGATTCTTTCAAATTTTAACATCTCCAGGTTACGTATAAAAGAATCAAAGAACCGTGCATTTTTTGTAATCTGAAATTCAAAATTAAACGGATATGAGCAAAAAGTGTATAAATGAATTGCTTGTAGCAGAATTAGAAAAGGCGAAAGAAACTACAGTAAAAAATGTGGCCAGCGCAGAATTCCATATAAAACTGGAAAACGTATAATTGAGGTTTCACTGAATTAATTAACTGGCAAGGAAGCGCTAGGAGCTCGACCTTAGGTTAAAACATTCAGAAAGTACCTAAAGGGAGTATTAAAATCTAAAGCGGTTCTTTATTTTTCTCCGAACAGAATTTTGTCAAGCTGAAAACAAATCACGGCAAACATTCTCATCGAAGAAATTAAATTCAAAACCGAAACGGAACCACTTCACGCGAATATTGCATTTGTTTTATTAAAAATCCATAAACACCCCTTCGTTTTACCCTTTCTGCAGTTGCACAAAATCTACATTCAGCTCTACCGGAAATTCTAGCTTATAAATGCTTTAACGAGAACTGAAACAGCAATGGAATCCAACATTGGAAAGACTGGCGTTTTCTCACTTCGCATGTGCAGTCATTCTTCCTGTTTCAACGGCTTCGGTTGACATAGTCATTGGCACTTTTTTACTCCCTTTTTGTTTATTTTTCCCACCCGTCCTTTTCTTCAGAATGATGCTGCTGCAGCTTCTCCTAGCCTCCGAGAGGAGGCAGCAGTAAGACTCCACAGAAGAGTGTAGGAGGAAGTCAGCAGGTGTAGCGGGGTGAAGGAGTAGAAAATTCAGGAGATGCGGCACCAAGCAGTCTGTGAGGGACTGGGTCTCAACGGCCATGCGAGTAAATATTGATTCTGCAGAGGCCGAGCAGCAATCAATGCTTAAGTGCAATATTGGCCAGAGATCATTCTACAATAGGCTTAACTTCCATCCTACCCCCACCCCCAAACCTGCAGCGCTACCGCCGCCTCCTCACCCGTCGGCGTCTATTGCTTTCAGAGGTCTCTTGTCCACACGTTCCCATCTTTCGCACATAACCAGAAGCTTTTCTACAGCCTACTCCTGTCGCTTTTAGCTCACTCATGAAGGCCAACTTGCTCTTTTTTCCCCTTTTAACTCTAGAAACTGTAGTGAAGGATTTTTATGTATGGCTTAAGGGTTGATAGGCAAAAAGAAACGTGGAACGAAAATATTCGGACCACAGAACCCAAAGCTTTCCTCTTTTTTTCCGATCATAACTGCATTTAACTTTATTAATGTCGAACAGAATCAGCTTTAAAAAAAACGTTAAAGCTATATTTTTTATAACATTGTTGCTACCTGCTCTTGAATAAAGTTTACTTTAAACTCATGCTCACCTGCGTGCAGTGTTTTTAAAACTTCAGTATTCTCTCCCATTTTTAAGGAAACCTCAAGTAATAATTACACAGATCATCAGAATATAAAATGTATTTCTGAATTCGATATCCATTCAAACTTCTAGTAAAATACATCTAACCGAATATTTTCGTAAACATGTTTGGTCATATTTATTAATTTAATGCTGATACCCAAATTTAGCTGCAATTCAAGTATTGATTTAAAGTTACACTCTACTCTAGGTAGCGGATTTAAAGGCATGATACTTTTTAATGCCGTTCTGGTTAACTTATACGACTACCAAAATGATACAGTGAAGATGAAATACCAAGAGAGTGTCTTTCCTCTGGAGAGAAATGTAAAATTAAAGTGCAGATGCGAAAATAGTGAACATCTCTCCAGGCGGGCGTATAATACACAGCTTAGGTTTTCATTTACTTGCTCTGCATTTGTTGCCATACTTACTAAAAAAGCTAAAAGGAAATAGTTTCCTGAAACTGAAATTTGTTTCAGTAAACTGCATGATTACTACGCGGAACAGCTAGCTAATTTTCTCATTTCAATAATATCTGCAGAAGTTTCATGTGTGAAAGATTATTTTTCAATTGTACATTACAGAAACCTTAAACATTTATAGCGCAGTCTCTCTCTCTCTCTCTCTCTCTCTCTCACATCTGTGATGTTAGAAAAAGGCAAGTCGGTACGGGACTTTTCGAAATCAGACATAGCACAAGACCTCTTTTTGAGAGATACCAACAGTAGAAATTAGTGAATATTACATGGATTGTAGAAGATTTGGATAGTACAGAGTTCTCTATGTTTTTACGCAAATGATTGTCTTTGTCCTATTAGAAATGAATTGATGACTATGTGCAAGAGCCGAACGAACACTAAACAAAAATCCGCCAGATGTGCTTCCCTTGTTTCCTGCAAATTCAGCTGTCGGACCACTTCCAAATTTAATTTCTGCAGTTCGATATCATAACTCAGTCTATATATGTTCAAACGATTTTCCTGAGGTACAAGTCTGCATTTAAAGACCTATGGTAATAAAATGAGAGACATCTTTTTGTTGGTTTTTCAGAAAGAATTTGGTATCGTTACCCTTAAAACCGGACGAGATAACATTTGTTAAAGTTTTTCTCCGAAGTCCATAATGATTTTTTGGTCGTTATTCATACATGTAATTCCTTAACGCCGCCTACTATCAGATTTCCGGCAGTTTTGGTTCTGTAACTGAAACTTTTTGTCATTTCCGGTCGTTTAGATTTTGTTTCCTATTTATATGTATACCTGAATGGAATGAACACTTTTTTCATAAAGGAAAAGCTTGCAAAGATACTTGTTTTGATGAGTTCAGTGTTGTTTGATTGCTTCACAGTTTTATTTTCGGTTTTCACTCACGTTATTTTTTTACGTTTTATTTTGCGCTTTCTCTCTCTCTCTCTCTCTCTCTCTCTGTCTCTCTGTCTCTCTCTCTCTCTCTCTCTCTCTCTCTCTCTCTCTCTCTCTCTCTCTCTCTCTCTGTGTGTGTGTGCAGGTATAATAATAGGATTATAGAGCCTATCGAGATATCTGTATAAACAATCAAGTTTAAAATCATGCAATGCATTGATTATGATACGCTTTCCAACATACCAGAAATCGAGTAAATAAATCCATCGCTCTTTCTACGTTAAGCAACGCACAGCAACCAAAATATTGTCATTCGGCCGCCGTCGGGTAATCGAATCCCGAATCTCTCGATATCTTGCCGAGCGCGTTAGCCTTACGGCCAACAATTCACGGTGCTATGTGTGATTTTCTTTTTCAGTCAGCATCTGACATCATAAATCAGTAAGATGGGCTCAGCTACTGAGACGTCACAATCTGGTAGGCATTAACGGCACTGGCTATATATAATTATTGCAAAAATCCAAAGGGCGAGATTCAAGGTGAAAATCATCCAAACACGTGGTGTCAATTGAGGGAATAATCTTTCCACGTTAGGCAACCCACAGCAACCAAAAAATTGTCATTCGGCTGCCGTCGGGGAATCGAATCCCAAATCTCTCGATATCGAGCCGAGGTGTAAGGCTAACGCGCTCGACTAGATATCGAGAGATTCGGGGTTCGATTCCCCGACGGCGGCCAAATGATAATTTTTCGGTTGCTGTGCGTTGCTTAACGTGAAAAAAGTGATGGATTTATTTACTCAACTGACGCCACGTATTTGGATGATTTTAACCTTTTTATACCAGAAATCATTACTCAAGTTATTACTCAAGTTATGAGGATAATCGCTGTGGAATAAATCCCGCTCCTGAGCCCTGATCTTTCACCCAATTTCTATGATATTCAACAGAACCGGTTCCGTATACCTCCGAAACAACATGACAAAGGTTTGTCGCAATCAAATCATTTTTACATAAGTTATGACGCAAAAGGGTGATGGAGTGGATTCCGCTCCTATGTCCTGACCTTTGAGACTATTTATTCCATTTTCAATAGGATTTGTCCTCATGTTGTCCCCTAACATATATTAAAATTTCATCGAAATCGAACCACCATTTTAACGCAAGTTATCGTGCGGACAGGCAAACAGACAGACGGACAGACAAAGCTAGAGCATGTACGCTTCTTCAACCTACGGTTGGAAAGCGTAAAAAAAGAGGCAGAACGGGGAAGATGATAACTCATCTTCCATCCTAAATTAGGCTTACATCATCCCCAGTGATGACGTAAGCCTAATTTAGGATCACTGGTTCCAGGGAAGTGAGAGAGCTAGCCCCTTTGGGTAAACACATCATCCATTTCTCCTACAGCACTCGAACCCGGGCCCAACTGGTACAATTTCACAAAACCTCGCGCCTCTGTCTCCAAACATTTTAATTATACAAAAGCATCCAGACCTAGCTACATGTATGATTCTGTGCCAGCGCAAATGCACTGAAGTAACAAATTATGAGCAGTACCCAATAGCAACCAGACACGGGCCATCTTCACTTTCGTACGTAACTATGATGTTGAGATTGCTTTATAAGCAGCTCACTGCAAAGGATTTAGGCATATACGAAGCGTAGGTAGCCACAATATGGGAAAGACTCGCTATTTAAGTGACTTTGAAAGAGGCATGGTAGTAGGGGCTATGCTGGACGCTACCAGCATCTCGGAAACGGTAGATCTCTGCTGCGCCAGAATTATCGTATCGAGGGTGCAAAATGAATGATGCACCATCAACAAAACAAGAAGTCCGCGATTTTCCTGTAGGCGGACTCGATTGTTCGATGTTCGAGAGCAACAGAGGCAGGAGAGGATTGTACGATGTAACAGACGAGCTACATTGCGTCAAGTAACGCCACAAAATAATAGCGGTATAGAGACGAAAATTTCAGCATGTAATAGTAATACGCGAAAGAGATGTCTATTTCACTACTAAAACCCGTAAATTTGTCTTCCGTGGACACCGGAGCAACAAAAGTGGATAATTGAGAACTGGGAAAAAACCCTTGATCTGGTGAATCACGTTTTTAGTTGACACAAGCAGAATATAGAGTCAACAGCACGAGTAAATGGATCCTAACTGCATGGCGTTAGGATCCATCTACCGCCGTTGTACTGGGTAATTGCAAGCTTGTGGAAGCCGTGTAAGTATCTTTATTTCATATCAATGGCGCCTATTGCATTTCCTAATACCTATGCAACAGCATTTGTATGCCACGAGATATCTTAACAGCTTTGCGGGTCAGGAACTCTCTTACATGAGCATGGTGTTTCCTGATAGATAGTGCTACTTTCAGCATGATAATGTGCCATGCCATAAGGCTCGGATTGTAACACAGAGGATCCAGGAAGACGACAATGACATCAAAGTGCTAAACTGACCTGCACATTTCCCAGATCTGAACCCAATTGAATGCCAGTGGTATGATATTAGAGAACCATTGATAATAGAGTTCTTCCTCCAGCGAAAGTTTGGTAATTCACGAATGCCGTCACATCAGTTTGGCTGAACATATCTGTTGAACGATATCATCACCTTGTTGAATCCTTACCAGAACGAATCGAAGCTGCTTTGAAGGGAACATTAATTTTTTTAAAATTTAAATGTTTGGTGTTACGAGATATGAGAAGCAGTATTTGACTGAAACGTTGGAGAACAGCATTTGCAAAATGTGTTGTCAGATAATTTTTCCTTATAGAAGCTGCGAGTAAAAAGGGCTTAAAAGGTATTTTACTTTCAGAATTATCAAATCAGCACAGACATTTTACCTTTGGAATCCAATTTCGTTATTCTCGGAAGTTCTTCTTAATCGGTCTTGCTACATCGCGCAGGAAAACAAATTCCAGTGTTGTCAGGCTTTTATGATGAATCGCGTAAATGGAGAAATAGAAAGTCAACTGAAAGAAGTTGAATTATGAAAACTCCAAGTTTCCGTTGAAGAGCATTGCATATTATTTTTCAAGTGTTTGATATTAATTTAATTATCCTTTTATCGAGATAGATATATTTTTGAAAATAAAATTGTTTACAATCAACATATTTCTTACCTCGTTTTCTGAATTAATGTCGTACTGTAAATTTTTAAATAATTCGCACTTTACAACACGAAGAGAAGATGTAAGGAATTTTGCACTTGCACAACGTGAAAGAATTTCCAGTCAACAGTTTAAAAACTAGTTTGCGCACCACTTTTTCCAATTTTCTTTCAACATTCATCGATTCTAGAAAACATTTACACTTTAAAATTGTTTAAAATCCAAAAACCAGTGTTTCCATTCAGTGGTCAGTTCAAAACTTCACTTTTATGTTGCATAAGCTTCCCACGAAGTTCATATGGCTGTTGTTTTTACTGTTCTTGGATCATTATTTTTGCTAGAGAAATACCGTTACATTCATCCAGGTGTTTGTGCCATTAATGAGACTGCTGAATCTTTTATTTCTTCCTAGTTAATTGTAATGTTTTACGACAGTCTGTGCCAAAGATCTGAAACGTCTTCCGGTATTAATAGCTTAACGGAGTTCTTTTTCCTCGTTGTGCTAAAGACATTTTATTCATCGAAGTAAATATGCACATGTTTTCGTTAGGATAAAAAATAAAGCTGGTTCACAGGCATATGCTTCATCCAAAGGTTTTGTTTTATCTCATCCAACAATATTAGGAAGACTTTTATTCTTTAATGTTTGCGCGTTTTTCGAAATACTCTGTTGGAAAGTGAAAAAAGAACACCAAGAGGAGACGTCTGATACCAACGAAATTTATACAGCATAATAACGGAATACAGAGGATAACGTGATCAAAACATTATAGCAAAATACAGCTGTATTCGCTGGTAAACTGAAAAATAACATTTCCATGTAACATGGTTAGTACGAGGTTGAACCGCCATGAACTGCGTCACACTGTGCAAATCTGGCATGGAGTCTGTCGTACAGATGTTGGATGTAAGTTTGGGGTATTGAGTTCCAAACATCCTCAACCTGGACGCGTAAATCGGGGATGGTCGTGGCTGACCGTGGAGACCGGATAAGTCGTTGTCCCATAAAATCCCACACGGGCTCAATGAGGGACAAATCCGGTGAACGTGCAGGCCGTGGAAGTTGTCTCACACCCTGAAGTGCATGTTGCATTGCACGTGCCGTGTGTGGGCGGGCGTTATCTTGCGGGAAAACACCACGATGGACCGACCTCACAAATGGCACAACAACGAGCTCAATGATTTTGTTGATGTAAGAGGTGCTGTTTAACGTACCCGGTACAAGCACTAGTTGTGTACGGTAGTGATAGCTGATCGCTCCCCACACCAGGAGACCAGGTGTAGGCCCTGCTTGTCGCTGGCGGATGCAAGAAGGGTGGAGACGCTCCCCTGTGCGTCTGCGAACACATATACGGCCATCGGAGGCTCCCAAACAGAATCTGCTTTGATCGCTGAACACGACAGATTGCCATTGCATTCTCCATTGCAGACGTTGGCTACACCACTGCAGCCGTTACTGACGGTGGGATGGAGTCAAAGGTACACATGCCAGAGGCACACGTGCACGTAGTCCTGCATCCAGTAGACGGTAGCGGATTGTTCCCACAGTCACCTCAGTTGCAACGGCAGCTCCGATTTGCGTCGCAGTGGATGCTCTGCTTGACAACGCCGCTCTTCTTATCTACGCCACCATCATACCACCACCGATACTTTCCCGTCCAATTCGCTCCGCAATACGACGATACGATCACCCGGCCTTGCGGAGTCCGAATAGACGACCTCGCTTCAACTCCGATAACTGCTGAAATCGTACACGTCTTCCATGTCCAGGCATTGCAGCTTCTTCAGGGTCTTCGCACGTGTCCGTACGCCGACGACTGATTACATTCACTTCGCCGTACTCTTTAAATACCACCGACGATATTTTGCATATTATGCCGTGCTGTGGCGTAAGCGCTCACCGGTTGGTCCCAAAATTAACATCACACCTACGTAAACTTGACTCCATTAGCATATGTAAATTTCATGATCGTCCGCCGAATCCTTCTTGGTGTTCTTTTTTCACTGTCCGGCAGTGTATTTCCAATTTAAATTGCAGACTCTCTGTACAGGAACACTGACAATTTCATGCACATCTTTTCTCTTTTTGCATTTTTGCTAAAGGGTTCTGACTTTCTCATTCACACAAAGTATTCTACAAACTTTGAAGATGACAATCTTTTTTTTGTGTGTAAATATGACAAGGATGAAAAGTCAGATAATATTCGAAACTTGAAAATGTCTCCATCCTGGAGCGGGAATCGAATCCGCGTCTCCCAGAGAGTGCCCGGGTATGCTAACCACTATACCGCCCGGAACGTCCAAGTCTCAAGTTTCCGATTTATTTGAATATAACCATCACAGGATTCGCTAGTCGAGGCAACCGGCATTCATCTGGAGGTTAAGAATCATATCACGTGATAGCCCGGAGAAGTAGATAAATCATGAATGGAATACGGGATTACACCATGCAATACAAATTTTGAAGATGACACAATCCGTTTATTGGGGTTTATCCTTGTCATATTTACACCAAAAAACGGATTGTCATCTTCAAAATTAGTATTGTATGGTGTAATCCCGTATTCCATTCATAAAGTATTCTACTTTGCCCTACTTCTTTTTTTATATGGTTCGCACTAAATGCTCTGTGTGTTCTGCTGAGAGTGAGTAAAGATCTGATAAATTTGGTGGGTTTCTGGTACATGAAGCTGCTGGAGTTACCTGGGGACCAATATGGATTTCCCGTACCTTGCATTTTTCGCACACATGAAGTTAAAGAAAGGTTGTCTCTCATCGGTTTCATCTCCTGGGTGAGTTTGTGCTTCTGTTATGGTTAGTAAGTAGTCTTTTACAATCAGATAATTCTGGGAATTTTCCAGGATATTTCTAGGACTTCCGGATGTTTTTCTAGGTCACACAATACAAATACATTTTCTTAAAGTATAGTGAAACAACAAGTTTCACTATACTTTAGCTTGTCACTTACAACAACCCTGTATAGGTTTCAGCAAACTTAACACAGGTGTAACGGGCCTGCCCCGCAGGACGCCCACGACATAAAGGCAGATAGCAGCAAAAACGAACGTCTGCGTAGCTCAGTTGGTAGAGCGACTTGTTCCGGAATAAGTGGACTCGGGTTCGATTCCGGCGTGGACCAAAAATGACGGAGAAAGTTACTTCGTTATAATGGCGCCCAAACTTTCCGGATGAGCCGGCTGTTAAAGATCTCCCAATGGTGTGATGTTCTTTCCACGCAGCGAGACAAGAAAAATAAGAGAACCCCTTCTCCATCGCTTCGAGAAATAAATGTGTGTGGCGTTGCATTCTACACACCAGATTGGCTGGTAGTTCTCAAGTGCACGTTCTACAGCGGATGGCTGCTTGCAACGATTCATGGTCACGCCTGACCCGTGGACCATGCCCCCAGCCCTCTTTCGGGGTGAGGGGGATGTGACGTGCCTGCTCCGCAGGACTCACACGACATAAAGGCAGATAGCAGCAAAAACCAACGTCTCCTTAGCTCAGTTGGCAGAGCGATTTGTTCCGGAATAAGTGGACTCGGGTTCAATCCCCGGCGTGGATCAAAAATGACGGAAAAATTTACTTCGTTATACAGGATTTTGAAAATTATGACAGTTTTTGTTCATTCAGCTGTCCCAGTGGCACTGTGGTCTAAGCACTGGCTTCTGACCATTTGTCCGAGATAGATCCAGGTTCGAATCCCGGTGAGACATTGATGATGTGTTACCGCACTGGATCGCTCCTTTCCCTAGAACAGTGTTCCCAGATTAGGGACGGACGACTGCTTACAGCCCAGTGAGTCTCCCCCTGTCACACACACACACACACACACACACACACACACACACACAGAGAGAGAGAAACATGATGTGTGCTTCACCTAAAAAGAAACTTTGAATCACATAAAAACTTTGAAATATCAAAACTCTCAATGAAAAGGTAACGATGTTTAATTTCAACAAAAATTTTATGTATACTATATGCATAATGATTTTGAAACGAATCTGTTGCTACTTTGGCTTTAATTCAAATATTGAAGAAGTCATAGAACACATATAAAACTCAAAAATATGTTAGTGTAAGATATATAGTTAGACCAAAAGTGTTTCATTACCCTTGAAATGCTTTCACATACCGCAATCAAAACATAAAATAAATATTGTTTATATTGAAATATTTTGAAACAGCACTTTCTTTGGAAATCTAGGAATAAGGAGTGGTGAGATTATGTTGTTTTTTTTTATATTAAAGCAGAATTTAAATTTAAAATCATTGCTTCATTTGTCCTTGTTAAGAACTGCAACATTTTAATGACCCTTAAAGTTGTTTTTGCGGCAGAGTGAGCTGCCGTATTATTTTTAAAGTTTAATTTCTTCACAAATGAATAGTTCCCCATTGCTAAGTTACTGCTCGCTATATCAACAGACAAAAAAGCATATTTTGTCTTTTGTTTAAAGAAACATTAAATCTCAAAATCGGAATTCAACCCTCTGTCGCCGTCTTTCGCTTCCAGTAAAGTCGTTTTCTCTGCAGAGTAGGCATGCACTACCTTTCTTGAACATAATTTCCTTTCGCACGAAAGCACGCCTTTCCACAAGTTTTAAACGAAAATAATTATCAAAAATCTGTACTGCATCGTTCACTCAGCAGTGAAAATAATCTTACGGGTCACGGAAATGGATTTGATTACACCAGGGACATATTAAGAACAGATATTTAATTCTGCTTTAAAACACGAGTAAGGGGTAAATATTATTTCTCTACTGATTGGGTTAAAAGAAGAGAGTAGGTCAAAAAAAGTCAAAATTCAGAAAAACACAGAGCATTCTCATTCCTGCTCGAACAATCATTTCGAGCGCGGATCAGAACATTTTCGGGAGTCAGACGGCATGGAAAGGAAAAAGAAAATATGGAAAAATTGAAGAATTATCACGATATTGAAAACATTGGATATACAAATCCAAAGATGTTTAATTTATGTTAGAATCTAGAAAATGGAAAAAAACCTTTGCGCAGATGTTGAATAGCGTTAATTCACTGAGATATTCGATTTCTCTAATATATTCGATATACACTGGCGGAAAGTGAAAAAAGAACACCATGAAGGAATTAGCGAACGATCATGAAATTTACATATGTTAATGGGGTCAAGTTTATGTAATTGTGATGTTAATTTCGGGCCCAACCAGTGAGCGCTTACGCCACAGCATGGCATAATATGCAAATTATCGTCGGTGGTATTTAAGGAGTACAGCGAAGTGAATGTAATCAGTCGTCGGCGTACGGACACGTGCGAATACCCTGAAGAAGCTGCAATGCCTGGTCATGGAAGACGTGTACGATTTCAGCAATTATCGGACTTTGAGCGAGGTCGTCTATTCGGACTCCGCGAGGCCGGGTGGTCGTATCGTCGTATTGCGGAGCGAATTGGACGGGAAGTATCGGTGGTGGTACGATGGTGGTACGATGGTGGCGTAGATGGTCCGAGGAACATTCCCACAATAGAAGACGTGGAACCGGAAGTCACAGATGGACTGATGAGTGGACTGATCCACGCATAAGAAGAGCGGCGTTGTTGAGCAGAACATCCACTGCGACCCAAATCTGAGCTGCCGTTGCACCTGAGGTGACTGTGCGAACAATCCGCAACCGTCTACTGGATGCAGGACTACGTGCACGTGTGCTTCTGGCATGTGTACCTATGTAGCTCTGACTCCAGCCGACCGTCAGGAACGGCTGCAGTGGTGTCGCCAACGTCTGCACTGGAGAACGCAATGGCGATCTGTCATGTTCAGCGATGAAAGCAGATTCTGCTTGGGAGCCTCCGATGGCCGTATGTGTGTTGGCAGACGCACAGGGGAGCGTCTCCACCCTTCTTGCATCTGCCAGCGACACACAGGGCCTTCACCTGGTCTCCTGGTTTAGGGAGCGATCAGCTATCACTCCCGTACAAATTTAGTGTTTGTACCGGGTACATTAAACAGCACCTCCTACATCAACAACATCATTCAGCCCGTTGTTGTGTCATTTGTAAGGTCGGTCCATCGTGGTGTTTTCCAGTAAGATAACGCACGCACACACACGGCACGTGCAACGCAACATGCACTTCAGGGTGTGAGACAACTTCCATGGCCTGCACGTTCACCGGATTTGTTCCCCATTGAGCACGTGTGGGATTTTATGGCACAACGACTTATTCGGTCTCCACGGCCAGCCTCGACCATCCCCGATTTACGCGTCTAGGTTGAGGATGTTTGGAACTCAATACCCCAAACTTACATCCAACATCTGTACGTAAGACTCCATGCCAGAATTGCACAGTGTGACGCAGTTCATGGCGGTTCAACCTCGTACTAACCATGTTACATGGAAATGTTATTTTTCAGTTTACCAGCAAATACAGCTGTATTTTGCCATAATGTTTTGATCACGTTATCCGCTGTATTCCGTTATTATGCTGTATAAGTTTCGTTGGTATCAGATGCCTTCTTCTTAGTGTTCTTTTTTCACTTTCCGCCACTGTATGTATATACTACATGTATATATTCGACGTTTTCCTTACTCCGTAGACTTCGAGTGACTGATGATTTCGAAGTCTATAAGGAAAACATCTTATGTTTTTGAACGTCTGTAATTGTAGTAAATAGGAATCATATTACAGCTATAAATGCACAGCAAAAAGTAACTTATTAAAATTCCATAAAAACCGAATTCGGGAACACTCCGTTCGAAAAGCGGACTTAGTCAGATTAAATTGAGAAAGATATATATGAGGTCTGAAAGAAATTAGGTCCGAAGAGGCCCGCAGGTGAACAAAAGCCTGAAACTAATAAATTTTAATTTAATCGCATTGAATATTGTTTTGATAATTACGTTTACATTCTTGTGTGACATTTTATCGAAGATATAAATCATTTGCAGTTATAAGCTGTCTCATTTTGAAATGTTCCATACCAAATTTTGAAAAATTAATGCCGCCAAACTGTAAAAATTGCGAGATTTCAAACATCATCCTTTTGGGTACTTTCGCCCTAAATGCATGTTGTTTCAATAAATTGAAAACAATTAATGCAGGTTACATAATTAACATATTTTGTAAATCATGTGGTTGGACTTACGCAACCGTCAAGTTAAAGATCAGTCTAATTTGGAAAATATTTATTAGTAACCAGTTGCCTATTTGGTTTTGGTAAAAACACCTATTTAAAAAAAATTATTAAAGCATTTTCCGTTATTTGGGTTAAGCGGTGTTTTCACACTGTCCTAAAAAGGGAGGAGGATTTTCCATCTTAAGTGAAATATTGATTGGTTTAATACTGTATCTGTGTGATATTAAACCCAACATCACGGATATTTGGGTTTAATATCGCACAGATTTAAAACCTACAGCAGTTACGTGACAGCTGGATAGTATATTATATTTCTATAGTAAATCCATTGTAGGAATAAAATTTGTTTACTTCTTCACTCAATGCGTGCTGATTCAATAATTTTAGAAATTTTGATAAATTATTTATCTAACGAAAAATCCTGAAAATCCGAAATTGTGCTCTATTTAATTTCTCCTCTTTCCCTGTTCGTTTTGAAATTGAAGGCCATTATCGATTCGGAAACCCAAAGTTCAATACAGTCACAAATGTGATATCAGCATAACAGATTACTGTAATTATTTCAGAAGTTTTGATCAATGGATATCTGGCACATCTTCCGTCCATTTACAGCGAGAAAAAGTATTTGAAATGCGTAAGTTGCAGTAAGAAAAGCTTTTGAAATGTCATAGTTACAGTGAGAAAAATATTCGAAATCAGCGCATCTGAAATGTGAAATGCAGTGAAGAGAGACAAAAGGAACACAAAACAAACAATCAACTTGCCAAAATATATTTCCTACATACGGAGAGAAACATTTTCTATTGTGGAACAGGTTGAGGTATTATTTGCTCCTAAACTATTCTTCACTTCTGATGAAAACACAGAGAAGCAGCTTTCAGCCTATCGTCTGTCCTTAAGGAACAACTGAAGTTTTGAATAGGGAATCTTTCCACTGCAGTGTACAGAGAGTTTCATTGCCAAACTCCAAACGTATTGGTTAAGCGTTCTTCCTTTTGAAATAACTCTGTTGACGGCTTTTTAGCTATTATAATGTGTTTGTGGGATATTCCGGTGAAATCAGTTCTCGGGTTCTGGACAAAAATAAGAGATGTTTTCATCACACGTTAAGGAAAGATTTCAATTTTGGTAACATCAACAACAAATGAAATTTTATAAGGAAACAGTGTAAAAAATTGTGCTCAACGGCAAAGTGCATGAGAGATGCAGTTATGAGAGTTCGTTACTTTATTTTACTTCATTCTCCTCATTTGCATGATCCATGTGAAATAAAATGAAATTTAATTTTTCAGCTATTCTTGATATTAGGTTGAAAAACATGGAATAATTAATACTGACATAAATCAAACTGCTCTTCCTTGTAACGTAACCGCAGAAATTTGAAAATTTTATCGTCCTGGAACGGAAATCGAACCCGCATCTCCCGATTTGCGCTCGAGTATGCTAATCATTGTCCTGGGTGGTGTAGTGGTTAAAATCGGGAGATGGTTGTACGATTCAAGCTGCAGGACGATAAAATTTGCAAATTTCTGAGGTTAATTTATATAGAAGAACAGCTTGATTTATGTCCGTATTACTCTTGATACGTTCGCGAAATGCGATGCCTATTATTAGATTCTTCCCTCTTCAAATAGTGTTTACTTTTCTCTGCCGTGCATAAAAAAAATCAAGAATTTTTTGACGCATCTGGAAAGTCATTTTGAAAGTACATTTTGTCGAATAGCGTTCTATTTTCCGTTGCTTGGCCATGGCTTTGGATTCTCATAAAAATGCCCACTTCTTGAATAAATGGTAGTCATTGAATAGAGCAACCTGTTCTAGTATGGAGGTGTTTATTAAAACGGGTTAAACGTTATCGTATTCTCCCTTCAACCGCTGCCTACGCTGCACCATTTGGCAAACCACCAACGCTTACGTTCGATGATGTGTCGAGTGGGTCTTTGCATTTTGCAAATACATCACGGTTGACAAAATGCTTACATTTATTTTGCAGCTCAGTTCGTCTCTTTCTCTCAGGAGCTCTTGTAGCAGTGCCAAGTTCAAACTTGTTGGATTATTAGCTTCAAGGGCATTGAAGGAGTGACTAGGAGCTGGTTCTAGACTTACGTGCACATATTGCTACATCAATCCAACCACACTGTGCGTGATAACTGAATCACCCTTGATCAGCTTAAACCCGTTGACCCCGTTCATCGTCTATAAGTTCGTTTGTTCCGTTCTGAACATTTGTTACTCCCTTATGCGTCCTGTTTGTTGTTCGTTGGGGATGCTGCTGCTTCGAGCAGATTATATCGCAATCCTCCGAACGTAGTGTGAATCCCAGCCGCTCTATACTTAGATTATAAGCGCTTACTTAATTACGAGCAAGCAGAGCATCCACTTGACCGATTACGTAAACCCTATCAGTTGTTAGCCAATTATTACGACCAGGCAAGCTTCTGAAGAGGGAAACGGTACAGGGAGAGAAGGAGAGTCAGGGTGGGAGAAGCCGGTGAGCTGCTGCTGAGGATCACGGATATTGATTTTCCATTAATTCATTATACTCTACTAAAGTGGCCGGATACAGGAGTCGTATCCTTTGTCATGGGAAAGGGGCTGGCAGAAATGGCTAATTTGGATCGGAAAACTTCGTGCTTACTCTTACGTCGGATTCTTGGCAACGTTTGTATTTTCGACCATGATAAACTTTGAAACACAAATCTCATCAAATTGTCAGTAGCTTAATCGGTTTATGTATATCTTATGTGCCTTCATCAGCTTCAAGATATGTATATATATAGGATGCTGTTCAAAAATACAAATCTTCGGAAAATGCTTATGGCAGATTGCGATTACCCTAACCCTAACAAATTGCAATTACCCTAACTATTTTCATTCATGGATTCTCAAACTGTATCAAAGTATTGCGCATAAATGAATGGCTTGAGCTGAATTATTTACTAAAGAAAAGTATGAAACAACTTAACCTAATTCTTAAGCGAAATTTATGGTTTTACATATTAAATTAAAATTAAAAAACTTCATTTAAGGAAAACTTGTTATTTACCTGATTCCCTTGCATACGTTTCGAAAGGTCAATAAAAATTATAGCTATTTTACTTAAACCGTTTTGAAGTATTAGTTCGCAAAATCATCAAGTTGCCATTTTATTTTCAGCGTTCTTTGCCCTAATTCATTGACCTTTTCCTTTAAAACTAAACGTTGTTTTATGATCATGTTTTATTACCTTCATTATTTTTGCTTTACAGCTCGAAGTTTTCCTATCTCCGAATTATTTCTTCTTTGCCTGATATGTAAACAAGTTTTTCACTTCAGCAGCCGGTTCATAAGTAGGAGCAGAAACTCTTACTCTGCATATCAGAGTCTGTATTTATTTTGAAAAAAATCCTCCTCATCGGCGACCAATTTGCGAAGAGTCAGTTCTTTTTTATTGTTTCCTCTTATTCTTCTACGAGTAATTAATTTACTCGGATACGCAATTAATATACACTGAGTGGCGACTTTATTATAACCACCCGACAGTTTTAAGCAAATGAGCTATGGCTGCACGCTGTTGTCTCCAGAGGGCGAGGCTAGTATAAACAGGGAAAGCTTAGTGCTTGCGACAGTAGTAGAAGTGATTTTTGGGTGACGAGATGGGTAAAAAATGCGATTTGACGGACTTTCAACGTGGGATGATAGTAGGAGCTCGGAGCCATGGAGCGAGTATCACCGAAACCGCCGCATTCATGAAATGTTCCAGAGCAGCTGTTGTTAAAGTGTTTAAAGACTGGACTTTCAGCCAAAAAACTGGGTCTCTAGTTGCAACGGGTGATCGTCATCGACTAGAGACTGCTCGGGCGGAACGGAGAGTGTCCAGACTGGTAACAAGCAACAGAAGGGCAGCATTGCAGCAAATTACAGACCATCTTAATCAAGGATCCCCTCAAATGATCTCTGCACGCACTGTTCGCTGTACACTGTATCGGATGAGATATGGCAACCGAAGGCCAGTTGGAACACCTTTGCTGTCTGCAGTTAACAAAAGAAAACGTCTCCAGTTCGCACAGGAGCACAAGGATTGGACAGTCGATAATTGGAAACAAATTATGTGGTCCGATGAATCACGTTTACAGTTGCACCATGCCGATGGCCGAGTGAGAATTTGGCGGAAACAGCACGAAAGCATGGACCCCTATTGCATTGCTACAACCCTTCAAGCTGGAGGACGCAACGTTATGATTTGGGGAATGTTTTCCTGGCATGCTTTGGGCCCTTTAGTTCGTGTTGATCAACGTCTGACTGGCACATCATATCTAAATATCGTTGCGGACCAAGTGCTTCCTGTCATGTTATCCCAATGGCGATGGCTACTTTCAATAAGATAATGCGTTCTGCCATAATATTCGTATTGTACAGGATTGGTTTCAGTAACATGCCGGTGAGTTTACTCTGTTTTGGTGGCCCCCACAATCTCCAGATCTCAACCCCATTGAGAATTTGTGGGATGAAGTTGAACGAGCCATAAGACAGCTGAATCCACAACCCTGCAATCTCGCACTCCTGGAAAGTGCTATTCATGAAGCGTGGTCTCAGATTCCACAAACCAAATAACATCTCGCGGAGTCCATACCACGAAGAATCGACGCAGTATTAAAGGCAAAAAGTGGCCCAACGAAGTACTAAGGGGTGGTCATAATAAAGTGGCCACTCAGTGTTTAAGGTAATGCATATTCTGCCGATCTTTGTTGGCCTTGAGAATAGAAAACGAGCTGCTTTGTATTATTTTCTTCGTGTAACACTTTGCTTGAATTTTTCTGTTTTCCGTACTTACTGAAAATTCGAGTGACAACTCTGATCATTTCTAGAATAATCATTCGAAGAAATTTTTTTTTATTTATATTGTTAATATGTATTTTTTGCAAAAGTGGATGGGCAAATGGTTCAGAAATTCATATCAGGACTGAGCGTTTGAGAATAGTTGTGTTATATGACAGGTTTGTTAAATGAGAGCATTTTTGGATCAGCTTAGGCCGCTTTTGTGTCAATCTGTATAGGGCCATTTTGTGTCAATCTGTATAGGGCCATTTTGTGTCAATCACTATAGAGCCAGATGATATACATACATGAATTAGGTTTTGGCCGGCAGAAAGCGCAAGACCAGATTCCAATTTACGTACCTTTTTGTTGACCCAGGAGACCCGTTTTACGTTTGCCAGTGATTTATGTTGAAATGAATGGTATGGCCATTCATATATTTTTTAAATCGTGAACTACTGTGCCAGATCGCGTCTTGAAATCCGTCTCATACAGTAGGAAGTATCGACCATCATTGCCTCCAATCCTGTGTCTTAAGAGCTGTAAACTTAAGGCATTAAATTAAGTTACTAGGGTTGACTGGCTCTAGATTCTACGTCGGCAGCCATTTCTTCGTATTGTTTATTGCTGTAGCAAACGACATACACTCACGAACAATGAAATTTGCGCACCAAGAAGGAAGCATCGGATTAAACTGAAATTTTATGTACGTAATGATACAGATGAATGACACACATGATAGCAAAAGCAGAGCTGCAGGATAATTACAGAGCGATCTGTGGAATGCATTGCGGTCATTTTCAACAGCGCGTCGCACCGCCTCGTGCAGCGATACAGGCTGCAATATGGTCCGGCATGGAGGCAAACAGACGACTGATGTTGTCCTGCAGCAAACTGATCCACGCGTGTTGGACGGTGTGCACCAAATCCCGGATAGTGCGGCACGGCGGCATCCGGCGTTTCAACTGGTACCACAGATGCTCGATAGGGATATTTCAGGGGAGCGGGTAGGCCATGGAAGTGTCTGGACATTACGTAGGCAGTCCTGGGCGACCCGAGCCGTATGCAGACGGGCATTATCCTGCTGGTTAAGCGCACCTGGAATCCATATACCGCTGGCCTGTCAATAAGCCACGTACCACTACTAGATCTGATCGGCTATATTAGGCAATGGCTCCCCAGACTATAATGCCTGAAGTGGGGGTGGGGGAAGGGGGCCCTCAATAGCGAGTTTAGGATTATGTCGCTGTCCTGGGGGCCTACACACCAGGACGAGATGATCATCTGTCCCCAAAACGAAGTGGCACTCATCACTAAACACCATACGTCGTCAGTCTGTGGCGTTCTACGTCACTCTGGTCTGGCCCTACCGCACACAGAGCCCCCGATGTTCCAGTATTAATGGCAGCACACGTAAGTGGCGATGGGATCGCAGATTCGCGTCCGCGAGGGCACACAGAAGCCGCCACATCTGCCTGTAGAGGGGACCTGGTACCCGTGGGATCCGTTCGTGCCTGGCGTACGATTCGTCGATCCTCTCTACCGGTGATCCTCCTGGTCCATCCGGAAACGTTCGGCCGCCTGCCAATGCCGTCACGTGTCCACTGGTCCCAACACAGAAGGACGGTATCGTCAGAACGATCCACGTGGTTGGCTATACGGCGCGCCGACCACCCTGCGGTTTTCAGCCCGATGATCAAGCCTCTCTCAAAGTTCGCAAGTTGCCTAAATCGACGTCTCTGGCGTTTACCCGGCATTCTTGTCACTCTGTACTAGTGCGTGCGTCGTTCTTTTTGATTTCATGGGGCATCGACTACACGCCGGTTTATAAGGCGACTGGTTCGTGATCGCAGCGCCACTACAGGGTGTGCGGTCATATAAGCACACACTCTAGCTATTTGCAAAGTTTCGCGGTTGTAGCAAGTTATCTTCTAGGTGCACATATTTCATTGTCCTTGAGTGTATGAATATTATAATCGGCGGTACTACTAGATCAGTAATAATCACATCCTTCTTTACTTCTTGATTTAATTCATCCTTCTCTAATTCATGGATAGGCTGGTTTCGTCTGTTCTTATCCTTCGGCCTTAATGTAATTGTCACTGGCACGTTGGTGAACTGGTACTTGCAGAACGGTACTTCTACTCTTGAGAGCATACATAGTATTGCATCCTCAGCCGTAATTTCTTAGCAAAGACATAGAACCGCGTCATGTAATCTACACCGACTAACGTACAGTATTTCCAATTAAACCAATTAAAAATACATATCACCTTCAAAGCACGACCCCACACTCACTATTGATAAATCAACATATGGGGTTTAAAGGACATTTACTAAAAAAAAAAGTTAGATCTTTCGGTCTCACTTTGAGACCATCATCAGACAGATTAGCACAAGATGTTTGATCTTAAATGTCTCAATAATGAGCTATCGGTGACGTTTTGATTGCATGACAAGTCCTTTTTGGTAGGACCCTCAGCAAAAATAAGGAACATGTTATTGTTGACGTAATACATACCTAAGCGTGTGGTTCAGTGGCATTTTGCCCATAATTCCCTGGCTTTTTGAATGATGTTCCCCAGGCGGGCGGAATTTCACAAGGTACATTATCATTACAATACTGCGGCCCTCTATCCAAAATACAAATGCTTTCGGTAAAGAGCAGGGAAGCCAGGTTTGTAGGAGTTAGAATAATTTTAGATTCCTTCCAAATCGGAAAGTGCGTACCACTATGAGTGGTACGAGCTAACAATGTAGAGAAAGCGCCCACATTTTTATTGTAGACGTGTTCCTTCAAACTGATTTTTAAACACCACCTTGTAGACCCAGTGTATGATGTAGGTGACTCGTTATTGTCCATGGAGTTAATAGGTATCATATAAACTCCATACTTGTCTTCCCACTGAATAGAGTCTCGATCTTTTTCTTATTGTTGGTGTTGTTTCTGATACCAAAATCAATATTAAATTTCTTGAAATGATGTTTTAAAACCAAGTTCACTGAGCGGTGATAGTCCACAAATCCCACAAACCCCATAGCAAGTTGTTCAGGTCGATGCGCTGTGGAATTAGCTAATCTAATCCTGCGTAAGATTTGGTTCGTAAGGTGTTCTGGAAGTCCCTGTAACAGGGTCTTTAATTTTCTGAATCTCTGCTCTACGAAGAAGTATATTAGAGGAGTGAGTGAACGCTCTCTTTAAATGAAATTTAAGACCTGCCAATTTATAAGGTAGTGGATGGGCTGATTGGAACGGAATTAAGGTAGAGTTGATGGTTGGTTTTCTATAAACAGAAAACTTTAATGAAAGCGAAGTAGGGTCCTTGACCAACAAAAACTCAAACAACGGTAAAGAACAATTGACCTATATTTCTAAGGAGAATTTAATGGAGACTGTGACGTGCCTGCCTAGCAGGACGCACACAACATAAAGGCAGATAGCAGCGATAAGGAACGTCCGCGTAGCTCAATTGGTAGAGCGACTCATTCCGGAATGAGGGGATCCCAGACGAGCCCCGGCGTGGACAAAAATGACGGAGAAATTTACTTCATTATAAGACATAATTTTGTGACAGCAAATCTACAAATTTATAAAGTACACCAACTGAGTGTGGTCAAAATATCAGCACTTCGTCTATGTACCTTAAATAGAGAGTTGGTTGAATTGGTGCCCTTGCAAGTGTCGCTTCCTCGAGTTTTTGTATAACAATTTCAGCGAGCACCGGAGACAACGGCGAATCCATGGGTGCACACTTGCACTGTTTATAGATGACTCCATTGAACTTAAAGTTGGAACGGTCCCGAACACGCTTCAAAGCGCTCAAGACTGCCTGGAGTTCCGTATGAGCAACGCCTTTAGGATGCAATTTTTCTTCACTAATGGAATGGCCTATATCCATGGGAATACTGGGATAAACAGAGTATTTTGAGGCAATGATTAAAAGGACGGACCCGGATTTAAAATTATTGACCCTTTGAATAGCTTGGAGGGAACTGCGAACATACGTAGTAGTCAGAGGAGGAGGTTAAAGGACATAAGTACTTTGCCAGCGCTCGCTCAAGCGGGCAAGTAGGGCTCGCATTGCGACTCACTAAAGGACTGGCGGACGGCGTACAGTATTTCACCTGTTGTAGATGTTTTCAATAGTTGTAACAAAGTAAATTTCTCCGTCATTTTTGGTCCACGCCGGGAATCGAACCCGAGTCCACTTATTCCGGAACAAGTCGCTCTACTAACTGAGCTACCCAGACGTTCGTTCTCGCTGCTATCTGCCTTTATGTTGTGTGCGTCCTGCGGGGCAGGCACGTCACATCTCTCCCCCAAAAGAGGGCTGGGGGCATGGCTCACGAGTCAGCCGTGACCATGAATCGTTGCAATCAGCCATCCGCTGTAGAACGTGCACCTGAGAACTCCCAGTCAATCTGGTGTATGGAATGCAACGTCACACACATTTATTTTTTGAAGCGCTGGAGAAGGGATTGTCTTGTTTTTCCTCTCTCGCGGTGTGGAAAGAACATCACACCATTGCGAGATTTTGAACGGCCGGGTCATCCGGGAAGTTCGGGCGCCTTTATAACGAAGTAAATTTCTCCGTCATATTTGGTCCACGCCGGGAATCGAACCTCAGTCCACTTTTTCCAGAACAAGTCGCTCTACCAACTGAGCTACGCAGACGTTCGTCTCGCTGCTATCTGCCTTTATGTCGTGTGCGTCCTGCGGGGCAGGCATGTCACATAGTCTTACTGCGAGATTAGCATCTATGTCGTTTATGTAGCAGCTCTTCTCTCTGTGGGATTGTATTTCCTGTAATTTTTGGTCGAATTTAGTTTGTGTTGAATAGTCATTACAAATCCTTTCTCTCTACATAACATTTTGTGCTTTAGCCCACGGTTTGGAGTTATTCTTTTAACATCGTTCACATTCAGTTGATTTGGATGTGTATCCTCTTTTTACCTATGTACCTAGTGCTCCATTCTAGCTTCACTGTTCAGCATTATTAAGATAACAGTAGGAATTTTTGGAAATTCATGAAACTTACGGGTCACGTGTATTTGCAGTGTGATCTAGTTTTTATACTGGATGTGATTAGAATAAGGTCTCTCCAATTGCTAAGATTTATCATTTACAGGTATGTTAAATTCAGAACGGCCAATAGATTATGTAAAAATAGTTTTTACTTCTGTAAAAGAGACTGCGTTTTTGGCACAGAGATCTGCTTTCTCATAAATTTCAGACCTAGCGCCTTTAACGTCAGTTGAAGCTGTCAACCAATCTTTTGCTTTGATTTTTGCTCTCGCCTAAGAATATTCTTTAAAAAACATGATTTTTAAGAAAAATTATGTGTTCTGGGCTTTACTGTTAGAACACTTCTTTACTTTCTTAAAATATTATTATAAACAAATTTGTTCCTGTTAGGTGTAGATAACGTCAGTTAGTTTGCTAATCAGCTCATCAGTTTGCAATAATGTTACAAATTCAGCTCTCTTTGCTGCAAAGAGAATTCATCTGGAGGATTATATAATTCAGTATTTGAACAAAGTGCTATGTCATGGCTGTATTTCAAAAGCAGGAGAGCAAATGCAGTTATTTCCTAATTAAGGTTCTTGGTGTTGACAATCACTTTATAAAGAAACTGTCTTTTAATTCGCTCTCTTTATTTCTATGCATTATGATTTTTTCTACATCATAGAACTCTTTTTGTTGAACGACAGCAATTGTTTTAGGTACTTAATGCAGGCAAGGAAAAGCTAGACTAAGACAATATCTCAAGAACAGTGATAGCTAGCGTTCTGCTTTTTGGTTCAGGTGTACAGAAAAATCGTATGGCGCTACATGATGTAACAGCGTTGAACTCATTTGCCCTCAATAAAGGATGATAAGTGAGCTCCCATCTTTGGAGCATTGACAACAAAGTCAATTATATATTTGTAGAAGGTGGCAAAAATACAACATAATGTGTTTGTCCCGAAACGAAGAATTGGAAGGAATTTTTCAAAGGGCACAACCAGACGGTTCTGTGATCCCTCTGTGCTCGCAGCAAATTTTCTAACATATCAACTTTCACGAGATCTTCTCTTTCAGCATGATATTTAAATGTGTGTGCAATGTACCCTATGCTGCCAATCGGTACCTGATGCTCGAAAGCAGCGTTTTTTCTGTGGGTGCGGTTTGAAACTGGGGTTTAACGAAATATTTGTACGATCCTATTTTCTTTATGAAAAATGTCTACATTTACGAACGATGAATTTTACGAAATGGTTTACACTTAACGTGAAAGTAACCAGAATGCTCTTGCAGCTGAACAGGTGCATACACATCGGTCCTCTAATACCATACATCCTGGTCATAGGACCATCATAAATGCAGTTCATCAATTGTGTGACATTTTCAGCATATGCTACTGCTAAAGAACTGGTATCGTCCATGATGCCGATACTTTGGCATATGCTTTCACACATAGTTACTACAGCTTACGGGAATACGAGAAGTTGGAGTGGAGAGTGGATTGATTTTCCACCAGCTACAAATTTTGTAACGGCACCAGATGCGTCTCTATTCCTGTCATTTTCAGCAGGCATTGCACCCTGGAGATCCTGAGCAGCTGTTGGAAATTTGAAACTTCGTGTTTAATACGTTAGAAGAGGAACCAGATGTCTTGTCTATAATTTCATGGACAAACGATATGCAGTTCACACAAAGTGTTATAGTCAGCAGATATATAATGAGCACCACTGGTCAGCGGAAAGTTCCTACTGAACGAGGCACATTCTTCATCAGATCAGATGATCTACCAAAATATGATGTGGCCTGTGGTTTAACCACTAAGTACAACACTTTTTTTCTACCAAGATCATCTAAACGCTGGAATGTTATTTGCATTTCTAAGAACAGATGTATCACGGTTTCTAGACAATTCTCCAGTACAGCCGTTTAACATGTGGTTCCAGCACGACGAGACTTCAGGAAATAAAAGTGTACAGGCAACACAATGGTTAGACTTCCTTTTTCACCAGCACTGGATAGGACACGACAGCCCAATAGCGTGGCTCCCAAATTCACCAGAACTTACTCTTTGGACTTTTTCCTTTTGGGAACATGAAGCTACAGGTTTATGCAATGCCACCGTTGAATGTACTAGATCTTCAACAACGGATCTCAGCTGCATCTGCCGATGTTGATGAGGATATGTTGAACAGAACACGGAGGCAGCTGACTGAACACCTGCAGCCGTGAATAGTTGCTGATAGTGGGTAACATCAGCATTGGAAAATGAAATTCAACTTTGTATGCAATAAAGTCATTTTTATTCGTTCACATGTTGTAGCAATTGTATTTGCCCTTGGCTGTTGCTTCTTGGTGTTTAGGTTATACTTTATGGGGTTTTGGGCTTCTTCAGGTTAATGCATTACTGTACATAATGCATTTATCCTTTGTTTCAGGAAAAACGCATTATGTAAAATTGACTTTGTGTACTATTATGTATTATTGACTGAAATGTACTACTGTACTGTATATGTGTACTATTTAAATAAATAATGTACGTATAAACAAATAACAAATTAAAATTAATATTTATCGTAAAAGTAATACTATTTATTATTAAAAATTAAAAAGAATAAAAACTTTTGTACAAACTGATACCATTAAAATCAATGCTGTGTACTTAAAAGTAACACTTTTTAATATTATTGATATTAAAAACTGAAAACAAATACTATTAAAAATGTTTATGTACATATATATATATATATATATATCATCATTATCATCATCATTCATTATCAATCCACTGCTGGACGAAGGCCTCCCCAAGTTTCCTCCACAACGGTCTGTCTTGTGCCAGTCTCCTCCATGTCACTCCCGCATACTTTCGAATTTCATCCACCCATCTCCCATGTGGTCTTCTTCTGGGTCTTTTCCTGTCATATATATATATATATATATATATATATATATATATATATTCGGAAAAACCGAAAGAAAACTATTAATCAACCGGGAGGAAAAAAAGAGGATTATAGAACTATAGCAAGTTGCTATCTATGTCTTCATCAAGGGCTAGGCACAGAAAACACCTCTGTAAGAACAAAAAAGTGTGGGTTTCTGCACCATCCAATTTGCTACAAAAACAATTATGTTTTTGTAGCAAACTGGATTGTGCAGAAATCTACACTTGACTATTGGTTGGAAAGAAAGTAATGTAATAAAAACAATTATGTTTTTGTAGCAAACTGGATGGTGTAGAAACCCACACTTTTTGGTCATTATAGAGGTATGAGAGGTGTTACCTGTGCCTAGCCATTGATGTAGCCATAGAGAGCAGCTTGCCATAGATCTATACACCTCTTTTTCTCCCGGTTGGTTATTAGTTTTATTTCGGTTTTTCCGAATCAGTTGCTCTAGTTTCAAACTTGTGATGATTTTTTTTATTTTATTTTTTTTTCTTATATGCAGCCTCGGGCGCTTTGGAATTTCAAAAGCTGTTTTGAAATTTAAGTGTAACCTTACTATGCTTTATATATACAGTATATATAGATATATGTAATAATAATATCTAGTATTATTACATATAATTATATAATATTATTACATAAATTTATATACAGTATTACATAAATTTATATACAGTATTACATAAATTTATATACAGTATTACATATAAAATGCATAATACTATTGAAGCCTAATACTATGATACTATTAATAATAATACTATTAATATAAAAGTTAAAATTTAATATACAAGCTAATAGAATTTAATATAGAAGTCTAATACTATTTAGTAGTGTAAGCTAATATTATTTTAATAAGCAAATGTACTATTTAATTGAATTAAAATAATAATACCTTAATTTGTATTATTGGGTTGGAAAGGAAGTAATGTCTGCATATGCAAGGAAACAGAAGCGTGTTAATTACAGTAAGTACAATTACAGATCAGTCCAAAATGTAGTCGTCATTGCTTGCCACGAACCAGCTCCCACCGTCTGGGCAATTATTGGATACCGTCCCTGTGGAATTGTGGATGCTTGGAAGCAAAGGAATGAGTAAGCGGGAGTTCGACATCGTCCCTGTTGGTGAACCACTGTCCGTTCAGGAAATTCTGCAACAACCGGAAAGAGTGGTAGTCATTTTGGCAATGTCCGGGAAATAGGATGCTCTCAGTCCCAGGTTCCAGGTTGTCCCAGACCGGGGAAAAATTTTTCCAGACTGGCGATAAATAGGTTGCACCGGTCCCTGACCTTGTGACAGATCACCTGTGATGTGTGAATTCTCGCTCCATCATGATGTAGGAGGACGCCCTTGCGGTTCTGCACTGCTAATCGTTTCGACGTGAACAATGTATGAAGATCGTCGAGCTGACGGCAGAACACATCGGCGGTGATAGTGGTGTTGTCTGGCAGCAGCTCAAAAAACACGACACTCTGCATATCCCACTAAACAGACAGCAGGACCTTATGTGGGGGTAAGCCGGCTTTGGGTGTCGGCATTGGTTTCTGTTTTGGGTCCTGTCACTTTTTCCGGGCAATGTCATCATACAGGACCCATTTCTCGTCATCTGTCACAAGGCGGTCCAAGAACAGTTCAACCTGGTCACGTGCAAGCAGGGAAACGCATGCACTTACGAGATTAACTTTCTGCTCAACTGGGAGTTGATGGAGTACCCAACTCCCTTCTTGTGCCCCTTCTTGTGCACCTTCCCAGGTTGGCGCAGGTGCGTGATAATGCTTGTGTGGGTAGTCCCCAGCTGTTTGGGAAACTCTCGCGTGTCACTCGTGGTTCGGTATCCACTAAATCCACTGTTGCGGGTCTTCCAGTTTTGGGTCGGTCTGGCACATCAAAATTTATTTCCCTCTGGAAACCGTTCGTACCAACGACTGCACTGCTGATGTGATATGGCATTGGTGTACACAGTGGTAATATTCCTTACAGTATTTGCGAGGGTGCAACCGCAACGAAACTCATACGTCATGCTACGGCAGATGTGCTCCTTGTCAACTTCTATGTTGGCTGGCGCCTATACTTTTCGCCTATTGAGGGCCATCTGCCATTGACTCAAACCACCTGTCTGCTGATGTCATGCCGATGTGCGTCGTGTCCGGGGCTTCGACCTCGAGTACCTCCTCAGTCTCCATTACTTTCTTTCCAACCCAATATTTACCATTATGTACTATATACTTTGTTTCGACATAATCTCATTATGTATTATTGACTTTACGATTGGCTTTAATAATTGAATTATTTATCATAGTTATCAAGATATTGTCCTAGTGAATGACTTTCCTTGTCACCCTCTATAACTGTTACCTTCTGTAGCTATTTGAGGGACTCGGTGAGGCTGCTTTGAATTACTACCTTTAGTAACGTGGAGAATTCTGGATTCCTTCATTTGCAGCTCATTTTTTACGATTTCCATCCATAGGTAGAAGAAGCGTATACGCTCCGTCTGCCCGTCCGCACGATAACTCGCGTAAAAATGGTTCAATTTCGATTATATTTTTAGTATGCGGTAAGGAACCACCTGGGGACGAACCACCTGGGGACGAACCCTATTGAAAATGGACTAAATGGGGTAAATGGTCAGGACATAGGAGCGGGCTCCATTCTATTGCCCTTATGCGTCACAACTTGCGTAAAACTAGTTCGATTTCGATGAACTTTTAGTATATGGTAGGGCACTATCTGGGGATGAACCTTATTGAAAATGGAAGAAATGGGGTCAAAGGTCTGGACATAGGAGTGGGCTCCATTCCATTGCCCTTATGCGTCATAACTTGAGTAAAACTGGTTCGATTTCGATGAACTTTTAGTAAGGGTACCACCTAATGATGAACCCTATTGAAAATGGAAGAAATGGGGTTTAAAGGTCAGGGCATAGGTGCGAGATTTATTCTACAGCCATTACCCACATAACTTGAGTAATGATTTCTGGTATGTTGGAAAGCGTATCATAATCAATGCATTGCACGATTTTACTAACTTGTATAAACATAAGCGTTCAGCTCCTGTTTTTTTTAGGTAATCCAAGTAACTAAATAACAAGTTGTTTTCTGCTATGACGCATCCTCAGGGAGATATGTTTCAAAGATTACTTAGGGGTTCAATACTACGCAGAACCACAAAACATTTAATCGGTATTACTGTAATGCGTCTTTCAAGATCAGGATGAAATTCGTCTAGATTTAGCTTCCACCACTTAGAAGCTGAATATTTGCTCTTCATGTTTCTCAGGCAAGCGTTTTTATCCAAATATTTTCATGCATCTTGACGTTTTCCGAATATCAAAAATAGTGTATAATAGAAATAGGAGATACTGTTTAAATGTTACAAAATATTTCCATTGAAATGGATGCTGCAAAAATATTCTTTATTGAAAACTACCACTATTGTCACTTGAAGTTATTCAAACCTTCCTTAGCAAATCAATACAGTTTATTGAACGAAGTCAATAGAACGATATGGGACAAGGCATGCATATTTCAAAAATATACAGAATGTGTAGAGTACGATGTTCGTATTACAAGAATTACATAACTTAGTCAATGCATTTCTACTTATTATGTTTATGAACTTCTCCGCTTTGTTTTATCTGGAAAACTTTTTAGTCAAAAATATTTAGTAAAATTTAATAATTTTTGTATAATAAAGTAAATTGAAATATTAAAATTAAATAAAACAATTTTAAATCATCACATGCTTTAGAGATTATAATTTAAAGAAAGGTTATATTACCACTAAAAAAAACAGAAAAATTGTTATTTGAATTGTTCTATCCGGAACACAGCAAACCTGGGATTTATAAGCGCATAAAAATAAAATTCATACAATTCTGCAAAGTCGGTGTAACAAATAAACGATTTACTGAGGAAATCTGGTATATTTGTACGCATTTGCTTAATTCATAATATGTCGATACGGTTGAAAAAAAACTCGGAATCCGTGAATATTTAGAGTATCCATAATTAATGATAAAACATCCTTGAACAGGTGTCACTTGCAAAATTCTGGTTATGGGGATTTCGACGCTAATTTACCATGCATGGAATTTATTCATGGAAACGTCATTTTTTCTTCCTCCGCGGCCTGTCAACTTTTTCGGTTTTATTATTTTCGCAATCGCATTTCATTAAGACGTGTCAAAATGGTAATATATCGCTTACATTACAAATTCCTGTTTGTCTTCCGGCTTGCAGGAGCAACGTGTCATCCCTACGTGAATCACTCATCACTCTCTATTTTTCTTTTCCCCCTTGCCTGGCTACTAATCACTTAATTTGAATGTTCGGCTGCGGAGGGTTTTAGAACATTTGTCGCCTCCACCGTTCTTTCAACTTTCTGTCTCTTACCGTAAATGCTGCCTCACTCGGAAGCAATATTTTTCTTCCATTTTATTTATCTTTACGCATAAGAATGGCTATTGATTTATCGAGCAAACTGCGGCCCTGTTATTTGGCGAAATCTATCAAAATGGCTTCCGTTTTTCTAAAGGTGGAAAAGAAAAAAGAAAAAAAAATGGTGCCTTGGGTGCCTCAGTGAATTTTGTTTCCGCTAATGTCATTTCTCCGTAAAACATAGGTGTCGGATCGTGGAGCGTATCAGAAAATGTGCCATGACCTAAAGATCCCTAGAAAGGTATAATTTAAACTGCCAAGGGGATAGATTGCTTGAGAAAATTAGTCTGATAGTCTCATGTTCCGAAGGTATTCAACGTTGACCAGTATGGCTCAAACAAAAGATCTTTCTCTCTAAAGAAAAGGCTGCCATTATTTTGATTGAAATGAAACCGCGCTGCTCTCCTGTTATCGATCCATGGCAGAAAAATGGATTGTTTTGGAAGGAGGTTGAATCATTATCAGCACTGTGTAAAGTGGAACATCCTTGAACCTGGGCATAACTGCGACAATTATTTCTCCAACAAATGCATTAATGCACAAATTTGCAGTAGCTTTTCTTTTCCGTCACTTTTTGGTGAAAGCTTCTTGATGTACAATAAATAAAAAGTAATCTTTCAGGCTCCACTTTTCTGCACATTCTTCAGTTAACTGATGCAGAACTGCAGTTGTGTGTATGGTAGCATAATCGCAAATAGCTGTAACTTTTAAACTAGGCTTTCTGATAGAAGTGTGTGAAGTAATTTCTTTAGTTGAACGTTGCTTTTAGTGGAAGTTAATTAGTGTCGTTTACCAAATTTATTTTCTTTTTCCCCCTCTTTTTATATTTTTCATACTACAATTTAAAAGGGGAAATGTATATATTATGCAGCAATCTTTCCCCTCGGATAGAAAGGGGAAATATTTTTCAGGAAGAACTTTTGAACCAAAAAAAATAATAATAAACAGTTAAGAATATTTCGGGGGAAACATACAGAGCTGTTACATATAGATTTAAATGCAAACCCATTCTATTGTCTCTAGACACACACAATGAGATTCTACAGGTACTCATAGCTTTTTAATACGTGAAAAGCTGGTGTGCCTGCACAAGATTATTATTCCTATCTGAATGAAGCCACCATACAATAAACACTCAATATTGCAATGCAATAAAAAATATCTAACAACTTGAAATTCAAAGAAAAATCACAAGTTACACGTTCAGGTGTAAATGACGTTCATTTCATTTCTCACACAGGACTGTAGACAGGGCAAATTCGTAATTCTGATTCGCATCCACGAATACTCAAATTGTCAGCTTGCTGGCTGCCAACAGTTAGTCATCTTTGTGCCTAATTGTCCCTGTTTCTATATGTTGCTAGATCGCTTATGTTCTTGAGCCCAAATAATTGTCGCACCCAATTGTTTCTATAATCAACTGCCAAATGAATTCATCCTTACCTCAAATTGATCGCTAATGTACATCTATCAAATGCGTGTTGTACACTGAACCGGCAGATGAGCTGGAGTGATCTAATTGTCCATTTATCAGCTCTTCACATCTCTGTGTACGTTTAGTTTAAACATTTGGAAATTTCTGATGTTAAGAAACATTAATTTTAACTAAGAAAGTAGGGTCACATAAATCCGTGAGATGGTGTATATCGAAATGGTATTTTGATCATGCTGAGCTTTCGCCTACCAACGGGAAGCTTTGTCAAGGCAAACTTACACTAGACGAAAAACGATGCGTTTGAAGTTTAAAACAGGATAATAGCACGGGTATTGGAAACATAAATATAACACTACAGACACGCGAACTTCCGTTAGTCATTACGTGGGTACAATGTTCACGTAGTGTAACATACAGGATATCAAGTCATAGTTTATGTCAGTCTCCAGCTCAGAGCCTGCCGAAAATAGAGGTCCACGGTGATGGCAGTTCAGCGGATACCCTATCGATGAAAACATCACTTCTTGTAATAATCTCAATAGACTTCCTGATTATAGTTCCTCTCCAAGTAGTGAACAGGACCACCAGTTTCCTTTCATCCCATAGAGGAATTGTTGTATTGTAAAGTACTTCCTTTGCTAAAGCAGTTGCTCCTCTTCCTTCTCTTATGTCCCTCATGATACTTATGTCCCCTTACCTGAAATCCACTTCTTGACTCTTGTCAAGAAGTGGGATTAAAAATGAACTTACAGTTACTTGTTTTGAACTTCGACCATAAACTCAAGTTCTATGTTTTGAACTTCAAGAGAAACAACTATCAGGATATACAAGCCTTTTTTTTTTTTCGGTTCGGGGTTTTGCGATCCCTGTGGGCATCAAAGATTTTAAGGAACAGCTCGTATCTTATAGAAGAAGCAGGATACCCGTAAGAGAAGTATGCCACCGTTGCCTGATCCAAGGGTTGAACCAGCACCCAACTTGGTGGATTGCTTAGAAAATCCTGTCCTTGACTACTTGACCACCAGATCGGGAGTACAAGTTCTGGAGAAAACGACAGGCGTACAACTTTTCCATTTTAAGAATCATTTAATGAAGGAAATAAAGGCGTGCATCATTTTGATGGAACGAAGCCTGGGTTCTCTT
Organism: Macrothele yani; assembly: GCA_039090855.1. Classification (NCBI taxonomy): domain Eukaryota; kingdom Metazoa; phylum Arthropoda; class Arachnida; order Araneae; family Macrothelidae; genus Macrothele; species Macrothele yani. The sequence goes on from CM077003.1 coordinate 106,014,586, forward strand.
AACCAATGCAAAACATTTTGTTGCAATAAAATACTTAGACTTTGCTGTCAATAAATGTCTACGGTGTTCGTTAACAAGGACACGTGACAAGTAATATTTGTGAGAAGAACTAGGAACCTCAATAAAGCATGTTTCAATGTTTTATTGAGTTTCCTAGCAAAACGTTTCTCCTTTTTTTACGCTTTCCAACCGTAGGTTGAAGAAGCGTATATGCTCCAACTTTGTCCGTCCGTTTGTCTGTCCGTCCGTCACTCTCTCTGTCAGATAACTCGCGTAAAAATGTTTCGATTTCGATGAACTTTTAGGGTGTGGAAGGGAATCACTTGGGAAGGAACCCTATTGAAAGTGAACGAAATGCGGTCAAAGGTTAGGACATAGGAGCGGGATCCATTCCACTGCTCTTATGCGTCATAACTAACTTAAAAAAGTTCGATTTCGATGAAATTTTAGTATGTGGTGGGGGACAAACTCTATTGTCCACTACCACTTGGGGACAAACCGTATTGAAAATGGGCGAAATGGGGGTCAAATGTCAGGACATAAGAGCCGAATCACTTCCATCGCCATTATGGGTCATAACTTACGTAAAAACCCTTCGATTTGGATGAAATGTTAGTATGTTGTAGGGGCCTTCCTGGGGACGAATCATATTGAAAATGGGCGAAATAGGATCAAAGGTTAGGACACACAAGCGGAATCTATTCCATAGCTCTTATGCATTATAACTTACGTAAAAATGCTTCTATTGCGACAAAACTTTATCATGTTATTTCGGAGGTATACTGAACTGGTTCTGTTGAATATCATCGAAATGGGATCAAAGGTCAGGGCACAGGGCCGATATTTATTCCACAGCCATTATTCTCATAACTTGAGTAATGATTTCTGGTATGTTGGAAAGCGTATTATAATCAAAGCATTGCATGATGTTACTAACTTGTTATTAGAAAACTCTCATACATCAGATACAAATTCTTACAAATGTTCACGGTAAATGATGCACCTTAATGCTATAGAAACTTGTCTTAAAAAACTATTTGCAGATGTGAAAGTGTACAGTCAACGGACGAAACATTAGAGATACAAACCTAACAGCGTGTTGGTCCTCCTCTAGCGCGAATAACAGCCTGTACATGCAAACACATCGACTCCACAAGATGCCGGAGGGTTTCTGTAGTTAATGACAGACATATGTTTTGCAGCATTGATCACAATTCCTCCCGAGACCGACGCGACGTCTCGGGAGGAATTGTGGGTAATGTCATCTGATATTCCGCTCCACAGCCTTCCGGATAGTTTCAATAGGGTTTAGATCCGGGGACCAAGGGGGCAACTGGATGGTTCGAAACTCAGATGAGTGTTCCTTAAGCCATGCCTGGGTGGTTGCAGCCCGGTGGAGTGACGCCTTGTCCTGCAGAGACAGACACTCGGGCGTAGTATGCACGAAGGCCATGAAAGCGTGTAAGTGATTATCCAAGACATGCTGTTAGCCCGCAGCTGTGAAGGACCTATCCAGACACAATAAAGGACCCAATATGTCCCATAAGAAGACTCCCGAAACAATTGCAGAGCCACCACGATCTTGTACAGAGGCAACCCTGCACAACGGAGCCATGCCTCAAGCTGTTGGAGCCATTACTCGCACCCTCCGTTGAGCTCAGTGCAGCTGAAAATGGGGTTCATCTGACCATTCGACGCGGCGCCACTCTGCAGGGGTTCATTTTGATGTTCTCGGACTAGACGAGGCGTAATGTCCGAAAACGAGCAGTCAACAGTGGTATACGAGTAGGGCGTCGGCTCCCGTAGCCCAGGGTATAAAGCGTGCGCCATACCGCTTGCTTGGTGATGTTGCTTGGGCGTCCGACATTGAACCTAGATGGGATTTACGCAGGCGTTGCCAACCGGCTGGTCTGTAGAGTCTGGACAGTTTAGACCCCGGTCGTCAATGACGTGTGGTCGCCTATCTCTTCCTCTCTGAGTGGTGGTACGTCCGTCAAAGGTATACTAGCAGTACACACTTGATACGGTTGCCCTTGGGAACCCTAATAGTCTTACCACTTAGACGGTAGATGGATCCATCTGTTTTGCGCCGGCAATGCTTCGATGATCAAAGTTTCTCAAATCACCACGTTTATCAATATTCTTCGATTACGATAAACTATTAGAGAGCCCTGCTGTTCTCCTATTTATCGCCTGCATTCGGTTTCGGTCTGTTCCACTATGCAAGGGGACGCCCATGCAAGCCGCCCATCGAACCTATCTCTAATCATGAAAGAAATACGGGATTACGCCATATAATACAAATTTTGAAGATGACAATCCGATTTTTGGCGTAAATGTGACAAGGATGGTAAGTCAGATAATATCCGAAAACTTGAAAATTTTCATCGTCCTGAAGCGGGACTCGAACCAGCGTCTCCCAGAAAATGCCCGGGTATGCTAACCACTACACCACCCAGAACGATCAAGTTTCAAGTTTCCGATAAATTTGAATATAACCATCACAGGATTCGCTAGTCGAAGCAACTGGCATTCATGTTTAGCGAATCTGGAGGTTAAGAATCCTATCCCGTGATTGCCCGGAGAAGCAGATAAATCATGAAAGAAATACGGGATTATGCCATATAATACACATTTTGAAGATGACAATTTTCAAGTTTTCGGATATTATCTGACTTACCATCCTTGTCACATTTACGCCAAAAATCGGATTATCATCTTCAAAATGTGTCCTATCTCTAATGTTTTGTCTACTAAATGTATATTGCCATTAAATAGATTGCACTGAAGTATTTTTATTGTCCGACATGCTTCACAGTCTACGTCTAAATACTAATCGACACTGCCTGCTTCATTCACTTTCATCGGAAAGATGCTTGCTACCTTCACATCATGTAATATTCCAAAGGCCAAAAACAAGAAATCTGGGTCATTCTTGCTGCTCTTTTCAAGTGGCTTCTTTGTTAAGTAAATGTTTCTCTCCAAATAAGTTTTCATGGAATTCGGATAGTATCCACAACGGCAGAGGATTGGTACACAATGCAGGGGTAGAACTTCATAATTTCCAACAGTGCGTCATTCTCAAATTCAGTCTTAGTCATCTGATAGTAACAGCCTATTCAGACCTACTTTCGTCAGAAAGGGAAATTTTTGAATATAAATATTCGGTTTCTCAGAAATTTCTGTTGACGTCATTTCGTGATAGTACTAAGCCCATTTTTATAAATGCAGCTATGTGCAGGTTGAAAATATAAACATCTAACAAAAAATTAACTATCTAACCAAAAACTAACAAGAAGATATTCCACTGGGTATTATGCTTCCTTTTTCTTATTTACTCTTTCACATTCTTTTCCGAGGGACAACAAAGATTTTGAATTAGATGCGAGCTCGTCTCAGATACTAAACAAATTCATAAAATGGGAAGTGAACTGTTTCATGTATCGGTCCGTTACAGAAGACAATTTTGGGGAATTCACTGCAGTTTTGAATAAATATTGAACTTCTGAGATGGAAATGTGATTGATTCGTCTGGGGGAAGAGCAAATTAATTCCAATTCAGTAACAATTTGAGCTTACGATTTCTTGTTACGGTATGCGGATTTCAGGTTCAAACATCCGCAAAAGAAATTTTATATCTTTAGGCAGTGCTTTAGGGTGGAATAATATATATGTATACATTCGTTTTCAAGTGGGAATAATACAAGCACTGTGTAGGCAAAGTGACTTGTTGTTGATGTTAAAATTTTATGTTCATATTTTTATAACGCGTCCCTAAAGGGACATATGCAAATATATAAAAGAGGCCTGTTCCTGTCTTTGCTTATACTTGAGCAGCCTTCCACGTCGAAGACGTGCAATAATATCGTAAATTTAGCTCATCTAAAAGCTTCAGTTTGCTGCTCACTGCATACTTCAAATCATATGCTGAATGGTAATCGTTTAGCAATGCGATGCACTTCGGAAACGCAGCTGGTTGATGCAGAGAAAACTAGCCATGTTCATGAAACAATTTTAAAAGAAGATTTTGCATGATGTATACAGAATTTGCCTTCAAAAAGAGCGCACATTTCATATCATTGGCAGAAAACCCAGTTTTTTACCTAAGGGCTTTGCATCTAAAAAGAAAAAGAAAAACCGCCTGGAAAGATACCTGTGCGAGTCAATCGTTCTTCATCATCCCGCATCGCAAACTTTGTCTCCGATATCTGCTTAACCGAAGCCCCGACATTTCCCGAGGCGCTTCTACGGGAGGATGTTCCACTGGCTATTTATGCTTCCTTTTTCTTATTTACTCTCTCACATTCTTTTTCCGCGGATTCACTTATTGACATCTTCGTAACTGCCTTCTTGGAGACGTTCCAACTTTGCCGGAATAAATAAAATAAAGGACGAACAATGGAATGCTGTCCAAGCGATAAAAATCACTTCTTTCCTTTGAAAGGAGAGATTTTAGGATACTCCTCAAGATCAAGGGAATGGGATTTATCATTTCACTAGTGTTTGCTTTCGAAATGCTTTCCGTTTGTAAATACTTTTTGTTACCTTCAGTTTCCATGAGATATATACTCCTCAGAAATGCCATGTGTATCGAAACCATGTATATAAAAACTCACAAATCATAAAATTTAATTTGAAATGTTCAAATACAATTTATCGGAAATTCAAATTTCACGAATTTTTGAAATTCAAAATGTGGCAAAAATTAGCAGCAAATAATACAAATATGACTCACTAGTACTTTCACCGTCTATGATGAAAGTTGTCTTCTCTCTCTCTAGATGAAAGTCATTGCTATTGCCTTCATTTTTCGTATGACCCCTTGTGCATATCGTTTTCACAAAATTCGTAATCAGTGCTTTTATCTGCGACAGTGAACATTTCCAGGTGAAAAGTCATAATTTTCGTTTGAAAGTGTATTCTAGGAAGTAATATTTCATAGCAGAAGTATAAACACGTATCGCTGATCAGAGAAAAAATTTCCAGTTTCATAAGCAGTTCAGGATCTTCTGTTATTGTTAAACCTCTGAATGTTTGAACCGGTTCCTCTTTTTCTCAGTTTCAGACTTATCAAAAGCGTATCTGGTTAGTATGTTGACAATGTATCGCCGCTCAGCTGTTGCAATAGGCTATTCCTTAAATATTGAGCCTTCCTCGTCCCGCATCTGGGCACAGTTTCTCGTTTTTGCTCAGTAGGTTAAAAGAATGGTCCATACTCGGATTTCTATGTCTTAATTCCCCGAACTCTTTCAACACCTGGCCGATCAGTCCCTTCCCAGGTCTGGAAGATTTGATGTTTCGTTATTAGTAGGGTTATCGACCGATCAATATTTTTAATCGGTTAATATTTCACCATTGATCGATTAATCGACCGATTAATCGGTAATTTGATCGAGTGAAAAAAATACTGTCACAAAAAATATACGACTGTAAATTACATTATGCATTATTCTATAATTATATGGATACTAATTACGTTGTCTGAAATGTTAGAGTGTTGAATGCATCATAGCCTGTTAATCTAGTAGTATTCATTGCTTTACTTTATCAAAAAATCAAAAATACAAATTAATAATAATTACCTTGAATTTGGTTTGCAGTCATTGCTTTAGCCAAGATTTTAGGCACAATAGCTTGTCAACATTGGATGGTTTAAGCGAAGTACGAAGTTTGTTGACAACAATACCAGCGGCACTAAACATTCTTTCACTTGGCACAGACGTTGCTGGAATGCACAGCAACCGTTTTGCTAAAGTAGCGAGCAACGGCAATTGTAATGAATGAGTTTTCCACCGCTGAAGAGGATCTGTAAAATCGTCGTCGAGTTCAGGCAAGCTCTGATAAACTTCAAGCTCTAATTCTATCTGCGTGCTGATATTTGTGTATGCCTTTATTTCTGTTTCTGGAATCGACGAATTGTCAAAACATAGTTTTCTTCGTTTCTGTTGCACATTACTTTGTTCTTGGTGTAAGGGCAGCTGTTGATTTGTGCTACTGGATGAAATTCTGTTCCACACTAGATCTCGGTTTTTTTCTGGTTATACAGCGAAGTGTCTTGAATCGAGGGTCAAGGGCAGTAGCTTCTTCGTACTTGTCGTATAAAGGCCATTGACTGAGTTTTTCCGTCAGATCATCGAGCAACATAGCGTTAAATCTGCAAATATATCCTGGGTCGGTATCGGACAATCTCATTGCGCTTTTGAGATGTGTAAAAGCAGGAATTACAACACTGGCAGTTACGTACTTGTGACCTCCGAGTATTTCAGTGATTTCCAAGCAAGGTTTCAATACGCTGATTAGCTTCTCAAGCACTTCCCACTCAACTGTTGTCAGAACAGGGGTATTTGATGCGTTGGCTACCAGAATGGTGTCTACTGCGGTTTTAGCGTTCACCAGACTTTCCACCATGATATAGGTACTATTCTAGCGTGTCACTTTGTCCTGTTGCAGCTTAGTATCAGGAAGATCAAGTTCTTTTTGCTTAGACGAGAGTGTAACCTCTAAATGTGAGCTGTGTTTAAAATGTCCTACAATGTTTCGGCATTTAGCTAGAACATTTTCTATCGATGCGACTTTAAGAGCTTTATTTATACTTAATTGTAAAGTATGTGCTGAACATCTTACACTGTCAAACATTGATCTGTTAACGCCAAGAACAATATTTTTGGCATTATCAGTGCAGATGGCAACAAGCTTGTCCGTTAGTTTCCATTTTTCCACGGGTTCCTCAAATTCAATTGTACACTGATTTGCAGTATGCTTCTCAATCACCTGTTTCACTTGAAGAGTTGCATCACAATATTACCACACATTGTCAATCCAGTGTACTGTTATTGCTAAGTAGCTGTCGTTGGCGAGTGAGGTCCAAAAATATCCAGTTAAACTCACATAGGAAGCTCTCTTTAATTCATTAAACACTCTTGACTTCTGAATGTCGTAAACTTGGACATCTTTGTTCATAATGGTACTTCTGGCAGGTAAATTGTAACACTTAGAATTCAGAGCTGTTCGCAACAACACTTTCAGGCCAGGATCTTCAACAATACTGACAGGTCTCGAACTAGATGCAATCCACAACGCTAATTTATTTGTTAATTCCTGTTCTTTTAATGCAGAAACAGGCTTTTTGAGGAAGAAATTTATACCCATTTGCTTCATAGCGGTGGCATTTGAACTAGGCTGATCCCGTGTCGTATTTGATACAATTACCATGAATGGATGTTGCGATTGTAAATGATAACGTAAGCTAGTCACACTTCCACTGTACTTAAACTTTTTCTCACATTTAAAACAATAAACATGTCCGCAATCAATAACTTCCCCACTGTCTTCTAATGTATATCCAAAACAAGAGGATAATTTCCTTTTTAATCCCTAAAACTTCATTTTTGGAGCTCAAATAAACGTGGCAGAAAGAGATGAATCAGCGTTCAAACTAACTTTCTTTCACTGACAGACACTCCCATGCTCATCCCAGTTGGCTCCGCTGCCAATAAAGGAACACTATTTGCTTTTTCAATGAGTAGAGAGGGGGTAAAATTTTGCTCCAGACTTTTGCTCTTGCACTGGAAATTCTCCCTGTTACCGGATACAATACTTCGGCAACAGTACGCAACTTGGTTCCTGGGTAATTAAGACTAATTGCATACCCCCATTGATTCCAAGAAATACGTGTATTAACCCCTCATCTTTCCTATTGAAAGCTGAATCTCATCATGCGGACCAGCGGCGTATTTTCATCTGCATCGATGTAATAAAACCTCGGGGACCACTATACAAGCTCGGAAGATGCCGGCCGTCTGTTATATCGACCTTACGTATTGAAACAACTGACTTTTCCCAGACGATTCAGCTGAGACTGGAGTAGAAGAGGTGTGGCACCACGTAATGGCTGACGGGGCTGCATTTTCCCTGAATAGCTACACTGCTACAATCAACAAGTGGATAGCAGGGAAGGGAAGCACAGACAGACCACCATATGAGAAGCGAGCATAGCGCACAGCAATAAAAGAACGGGAGAACCGCGAGGTCGAGAAGCTCTTAACGAAATGCTGGCAGGACAGTACAGTGTTAAAGGCGGAAGTTCGGAATTGACGTTGGACTTTGAAGACTAACATACTGACACACAATGAACGATGGAATCCCTGCTGAAAGTGGTGACTGCTAGATTGAAACTCCCATCGCCATGAAAAGGCTATTTTCCAAGAAGTGAAGACACAAGCACAAATGTTGTATTCAACAAATTCAAAACTATATGCAGTTTTTTGGAAGTTCCCAAAGAATTTTATTTTTGTGCTAATTTTTTAAGTAGCCGATTAATCGGAAGAAGAAAATAATCGGCGACTAAAAATATTGATCGATTAATCGATCAAACCCGACAGCCCTAGTTATTAGACTTAAGAAAAATATTTTTGCTCGCAGGATGAAGGGTGACCTGTGAGATAATCTACAGTACCCTATATTACCTCTCAATACCACCATTTAAACTAGTAAATAAGGGCATAAGAATAAGAGGAGGTCAAGTTGGCTTTCAAAAGAACATGACTCTCTCCAAATGCAAGCACTACATAGGACGCATTGTTATTTAGTTTGGTGGTCACCACTTGTTAGGTTTGGCGTCATTTTCGTTGTGGTGTTGAAATAATTATTTAAAACACTGGTGAGATTAGCTGATATTAAGTATTCTTACACATCATCTTATAAGCACTTTGTTAGAATTTTTACCTGAGTGGATTGGACCTTTCACTCGCTGTCACCAGTCCAGTATTATTGTAATGCCTGGACAACCTGGGTCATAATCTCATTTTCAAAGGCATGGTGAAGGATACTTGCAGTTGTTGACAAAAGCTGATTCACTTAAACAATATAACAACTTTAATTAAATTCCGGATGCGTTGATTTTTTTACGTTGAGGGTGGCACTGGTTGGAGTCGTATATCTCCGGTGTGCCAATGGCAATTGACACCTACCTTTTTACAGTTCTGAGATTGATATCCTTTTGTTGTACATGAAGTTATACAGGCTGTTACATCCGCAGATGCATATACATGTTGCAATCACTTCACACTTCAGTCGGCGACAAAATATTAGCTTTTTTCCGAAATTACTAATGGCCGTAATGATATTCTGCAGACATTTAAAGCTATTGCATTTATTTTTTAACGTCTATTACATGAATGTCAGCACAGTTTGAAACTTCGAAGTGGTTTCAAATTTTTTGACTACAAGCGTTATAGCGTAAAAGCCTATTTGCCGGTGGAGGCGTTTGTACCCACGCTTCCTCGCTCCGGACCCAGTTGTTCTCCCAAATAGTTTACATCGACGAAACTTATCGGTTCAAATTTTGCCGTCTTGAGATGTGCGTCACCTCTGAGGTAGGTACGCCACATATATCCCCCCATTTGAAAATGGGCTCGGACGGAATCGTAGGTTTCTGGGTCAGCCGTCAAACCATGCTTACAGGATCAATATGCAGCAGAAGGAATTCTCATTAATTGCAGACGATGTGTGGAAGAAGCATTATACATTTTTCGAACCTCACGGGCAAGAGATTCATTTTGCATTCGGGAGCCCATATAGCCCAACAAGCCCATTTTGCCGGTGATTGGGATCCGAAGCCAAGCTTCCTCTCGCTCCGGAGCCAGTTATTATCCCAACTAAAGTACACCGGCGAAGCTTATCTCTGGAACTTTGCCGTCTTGACATGTGATTCACTGCTGAGGTAAGTACGCCATGCAGTATCATAAATATTCAATTAGACTAGATCATTTTGTGCTGCTTGCAGAAATCCAGCCTTAACGGATTTTTGTATAATGTACTTTGTAAGTACCGTACATGCTTGTGTATGAGCTCCGTTACGTTTATTACGAACTCCTTTCCCCTCCCCAGTTTATGAGCTAAAAATTGAAATATATGCAAAATCTTTTTCTTAGGATTTTAAGACTTTGGAAATCATAACTTTAAAAAAATGCAGAAATGAGCAAGTGCGTCTTCATAAGTTTAATACATTTTCCTGATGAGATATGTGTCATCCCATTACTTGCAGTCTATTTATGCTATGACGATCAGCGAAGCATGCATTTTCACTATGTTTTTAAAAGAAATTTAATTTCAAAATTGGTACTCGTCTGCGCTAGAGCATCTGTGTTGAGCCGTAAAGTTGTTTTCACGGCTGTCTCACGATGCAGTACCTATCTTCGAGCTTTAATTTCGCCTAAGATGCTTGTTTTTCCAATCTTTCTTTTTGCTTTAACAATTAGCACATCAAGCAGTTTTCCGACCTTTTTTTAAAGTGAAATACAATTTCAAAATCGGTGGTTATTTCCTCGATAACAGCTTCACAAGCAGAAAAGACGGCGGCTTTCCGGTTAAGTGCCGACTGGGAGCACGTAATTTATATTATTTTAACAGATAAAAAATTGAGAGAGAGGACCCTGGTACTCTTTGTAGGTAATTTATGGTATGCATCTCTCACGTGCCAAGATCTTTGTGCGGGTGAAATAAAACCAGTGATTCGAGAGTATACATTTATTTATGTACAACATATTACACTTATCCGCGTTTCTTACAACCACACCGACAGTCTAAAGTGGAATTATATTATAACAACAAGCAATAAGGTAGACTCATTCTTGACATTGAGCGGTACTTAGGTAGGTGGATTAATGAATGTTATTGTGGTAAAACTAATGAAAGAAGATATGTGAGTCATAAAAGTGAATACTTACTAAACTATGGTGGCGGCAATAGTACGTATTTCGAATGTTTAGTTTTTCAAAAACCATGTTTATTATTATTATTATTATTATTATTATTTAGACGAACATAAGAAACAACCCTGACGCCGATGAAATGTGATGTAGCTACGAAAGTCCATCTGCGCATGCGCAAGCTAAAATCTGACCTCAAGATAGAAAGAAAAGCTGAATCGCAAGTGTGTTAGTGAGGGGGCTGGAAACTTTTGGTCTTGGATATCTACAAGTTACACCCATCGTGTTGTATATCATTTTAAAACTCTCGTCAACAGCAGGTGGGGTTGACGACGCACCATTTTTATAGCATCAAAAATGCACTTTCTGTGATGGCTTTCAACACATTCTGGCGCTCTTTGGCCAAACATGGCCCTTGCGACACATCAGTTGCAGTGCCCATCAATGTGGATTTGTGTAGTCAGATGCTGACTGATAAACCACGCATAGCTCTGTGAATTGTTGGCACCGTAGCGTAAAGCGAACGCACTCGGCTAGTTATCGAGAGATCTGGGATTCGACCCAGCGGTGTCGAAAGAACAATGTTTCAGTTGCTATGCATTGTTTATAAAATTACGTGGACAGAGCGATGACGTCGTCTATTTATATCAATCAACCAACCAACCAAACAACTTTCAACACATTTAGCATCAGGTTTTCGTAATTTACGCAGATTGCAATGAGACAGTGTTACGTTTTTGGAAAACGTGATGAAGTAATGTTCGACGACAGTTTGGTAAAATAAATTGTTGTGTAAGAATGACATTCATTATTGTTGCGTCACTTCGTGGGACAGCAGCATTCAAAAATCAGATTTCAACAATGGTCTTGATTACTTGCGTTGCCCATTTTCGTTACATCGGGATTTTATGCATGGAATTTACTTTATTGTTGCCGGGAAATATGCATAGAATCAAAAACTTTTCTTTTAGACTTTTGGGCTACTACGCTAGGAAATATGGTAGACATTATGTGCGTCTGATTAACGAGATGCCACTCCAAAACAGCACACTACCATCCCTTTGACGGTTCATAGATGGATGATAGCATGTTTCTTGTTCTCTACAGATCAAAGCACACCTGGAATCCCTCTGCAAAGCAAATCTGGACTCATATGTGAAGAGTATTGACTTGTTTTAGTTCTCAGGTTAGTTTGCAAGAAGCCTTGCCTAATGTAAAAGTTATCCTGTGACGGGTGGTAAAGTGCTCGCCTAGCATAAATACTTTCTACGTAAAGCCTTATGCGCACAGTGGAAGCAGATACTACTATTCCTGTAGGCTTAGCAAGGGCAAATCGCAGCTGTATCAAAGAATATCTAACGCTTATAGAAAGTCAACTTTCATAGAGATAACGTAAAACAGGCGGCAACAGCGCCACCACATCTTAAGAGGTAATATGCTCTGCGGGAAGGTTAACATTCAGGAGCGAAACACGTTAGGGGGACAACGGCAGTGAAGCTTTTCTTTGATCCACGATGGTTTTCTTCGATCTGATGACTATTTGCTTAGAGCAGTTGTTTGCTGTTGCTGTTTTCTGATATCCCGCCCATCCCTTATTTTGGTGAGAAAAATATGCAATAAAATTAGTATAACTATTTAAATTAAATTTCAGCAAATATTACAGTTAGGCCTAAGGATCCGTACAAAATGCAGACATTCCCTAGTATTTGGCATTACTGAAAATGTTTCTGAAAAACTGAAGAACAAACAAAAGCCTTAACTAACCCGATTGGCGTAACAAAACTAACATATCCGATTTACGAAGTGATTATGCTACAGAGAAGGTAACATGCTGTGAGTACCTCGCTGACTGTTCTTTACCCAAAGAATTGAAGTCAAAGATTGAAGTCAACAGAAATACGCATGCGCAGTCTGCTCTGTCTGCTTCGGCATCTGCCTGTGTCTTGGCTTCTGTGCACTGCATTTTTTCTCTCAAGATATGGCGGCGCTAATTACGTCTCGCTGAGCCTTAACTTCTTCTCGTTAGATATTCTTTGGCTGTATCTCGGAGCCGTCATTTCCTTCAGCGCAGTTAGTCGGAGATATTTGCCATCCACGGATGTTGTAGCCGCAGGTTTTTCCTCACTGTATCTTCGGGAAGATGATTGCGTACTTTGAAATTGGTTCCACTGCGTGTGGGCACCTGAAGGACTCACATGCAGTCGTCTTGCAAATTCCACCTGACTTCATCCTGCCTCTAGTCTTCCGATCTCTCTCCACCTCAGTTCATTTGAAAAATCATGTCTCCCATTCAATGCCACAAATCTGCTACCTCAAAATCCTTTTACTCAGGAAACGATGTAAAACGCACACCTCCTCAACAGCCCCTTTTATGCTGCAGCTCATTTTCTTAAACCTATTCCGTCGCCACTCATGTACATACGATACCTTGATTCCGGATTACATTTCAGGTCATATACCTGTTTCGTTCATTCCCAACTCTTCTTTTATAAAGAATAGCGAGTTTTCTGTAGTTTCCTTAATTTATGGAAACACGTGTATTGAACTTTTCTGTATGTTGCTTCGTCTAGATTCAAACACAGCAGCTGCCTCCAACCAGTTTTCTTTCCAAATCGGTGTAAAACCTGAATCTAGTTATCCAGAGATAGCTCTTTTCTCATAGCATTGTTTTCTGAAAATATCTTTTGAAAACGTCTTGTTATAATTATTTTTGCTTCTTGTGTTAACGTTCCTCTTTGGTAACAAGGATGTAGATCACCAATTTGGTTTTAGTTTGAACCGAGAAGTCTTTTCAAAAATGCAAATTTCTAGTGGACGTCATAATAGGTGAACGTAGTATAGTTTGCTGCATGTAATGTTAATTGCAGGGGTGTTTGCCGACAGTGAATTATTTGCTAATGTGTATCAAGTCAAACCATCATAGCAATAATGGCCTACTGAAGCATTCAGCCACACATCCGAAGATCTCCACATAATTATTGAACACTCACATTTCTCCTTTTTTTCTCCGTTTAGATTGGCTTACCAAGAACTGTTTCAATTTTGAATTCGACGTCAGGCACAAGAAGTGTAGCGTTAAAGAAGTCTTGTCTTTCTTTTACGCTAACTTAAAACATTAACATACTAAGAAATAGTTCCTAAATGAAAGAAACCTTAACGGCCAGACGAAACATGTAAACAGAAGTCAAACTTACGGAAAATGTCCTTTATTCAGGATGGAGCAAACACATCGTGCCATAGTATATTGCACTACATTCTCCACACACCACACATTATCACAACACTCCTTTATATAATCAGTTTACAATCCAACGCTCTTACAGCGCTCTCGAGCAACCCTCTCGACGGTACAACGCTCTCTCTTACAACGCTCTCGAGCAATAGATCAGTCGTCGTTTTTGTCTCTTGTTCTTATCAAGATCAGGCATACGTCACGTGCATTCAACCTCAATTGTGTTGCCAATCGTATTCGTTTGAGAGAAAAGATATTTCGTTAAGCGTGAAGAATACTGAGAATAAACTCAAGATTTACATACGGAAAGAAACTAAAAAAAGAAAGTTAATCTAGAATATACGTCACAGAAGCCTTGACGTGCAGCCGTTGGATCTGCTTTCACACAGTGCCATTAGATTTAGCAAAACATTCATCCCCTTGCAGTCGAGTAAGTACAGTACAATTACTCAAAAACGAGTAATGTAGCCAGTGTGGAAGTAAAAAAATCGAATGGAAAAGTAAGAGTAGTATTAAAAGAAATCCGTCTTGTTGCACGATGATATTTATTTAGCTAAAAAACGAAATCTATATACAGTTTAAAAAACACATGAGCACTTTTGGTGTCACATTGACACCTTCATCAGATGTGATTTCACCATGTGCTTACATGCTGGTCTTAAGTTCGTGGAGTAGATGCATCATGGGAAAGGTAATGTCAATGTCACATGATATACCAAATAACAAGACAATAAAAAAAAGCATAATTAACCAATGAAGATCACTTAACAGAAACAATTGCTATTGTGCTGTCCTTCCCAACAAGATTGCTCCAAGGTTCAGGTAAAACATAAGGATAATAGTCATTACAGCAACGTGTATTATAAGCCGAAATATAGAGGCTTTCTGTAAGTAACAAGGAATAACCAGAGTTAGGTGTGTTTATGATCTTAGCGTTGTCCCAGTCTGGGATGGAGGTTCCAGCACTTATGGTTCTTGCAAAAGAAGTGCTTTGGTGATTCATTTTTAGATCATATCTGTGTTCATTTAATCTCAAATCCAAATTTCTTTTGGTAGAACCCACATAATGATTATTTAGTTCACCAGAGATAGTGTCGAGCATAGGAATAACATACACACTCCATTAATAAGAATATGAAAAGTAAGAATATGTTTCCCGATATGCTCGACTGCAGACCTGCTGTAGGCAAAATGCGGAACTTAGCAAAAATAAAACGTAAAATATAGCAGGCAGCAAAAAAGTTTCAATCGCAAACTTGTATAGCAGTTCTAATGACATGTAAAAATGACGTCACAACACCAAAGATCAACGGCATAAGACTTCAAAGAAGGGACAAATGCTAACGCAAGACTTATTCCGCTTCATCGACTGTGTCATCAAGTATTTTTCTTTAACTATTCTCAAACTTGAAGCACGCCCTCATATAGTATACTACGCGCATGTAGTAATGTTCCAATGGACGATATCCAGTGCGCCTTCACCAAAGGTGACGGAATTATTGCGTATGCGTTGTTTCAAGTTTCGAAGGCCAGCCGTGTATTTTGACATATACATTTTATTTCACATATCTTCACAAAACGAGGGCATGACACATGAGCTCCTGAACAGATCGATCGACTTCCAAGTGTGAACCAGGCACGTACACGAGCTGCGCTATGAAGTGGCACTACTCCATCCATTTACACCCACGTATCTCGTAACTGGGATAATGGTACAATTCCCAACCAGTCACCGTAAACGGATTTTCTGCAGATCCATATGCGTTGGCTAGTCGGAGGTTTTTCATAAAAACGAGCGTTGGCTATTCGGAGTTTGTTCATAAAAACGAGCGTTGGCTATTCGGTGTTTGTTCATAAAAACAAGCGTTGACTAGTCGGAGTTTGTTCATTAAAACAATCGTTGGCTAGTCGGAGTTTATTCATTAAAACAAGCGTTGGCTTGTCGGAGTTTGTTCATAAAAACAATCGTTGGCTAGTCGGAGTTTATTCATTAAAACAAGCGTTGGCTAGTCGGAGTTTTTTCATAAAATTGAGCGTTGGCTATTCGGAGTTTGTTCATAAAAAACAAGCGTTGACTAGTCGTAGTTTGTTCATTAAAACAATCGTTGGCTAGTCGGAGTTTATTCATTAAAACAAGCGTTGGCTTGTCGGAGTTTGTTCATAAAAACAAGTGTTGGCTAGTCGGAGTTTATTAAAGCCGCACCATATATAGTTTTTGGATTATTGTTCTCTATTTTTAGTGCTTCAAGTCCACCGCGGGTTTCTTATGGCACCTGGGATTCGAACGCATTACGTCATCTTAGATGAATTTCACCTCATCTGTCCGCATGTTGCAATGGAAATTAGGGGATTCTTCCACACAACTCAAGAGGTATTTTCACCAGTTTAGTCTTATTTCCACGTTAAGGGCATGTTGCTGAAGGACTCGATACGCTCGAACTTAATGCTAATTAAGAATGCGGAGGGATTGGGCATGACCAGCTCGCACGAGATATTCACTTCTCGCATTCCAATGTGAAGATGCGCCAGGATATGGGCAATGATGTTTTCACGACATGATCGACCCGATAACAAATCAAATGTTCCGCTGTGCTTCCCGAAGCTCGAACTACAGTGATGGTGTTGGCGATGGCTTTATGCTTGGGCCGACGACTCTGCGGAAATCTCTTAACAACACAGGCTGGCATTCACTGTTAAGAAGGAAACAGTTTCGCAGTAATCCGCGATATATACTTAGGTATTATGTTTGCTGCCTTCTTCTGGAACGGTTGTTTAAATAGCATTGTGGAGCATACACATGTAGTGAGGTTAATCGATTTGGCCCAATCAGCAGTGGTTTACATACTGCTACTTTGCATGTACTGTACTTCGTGTCGATTGGTGGTTAAAATCCTCATCCGACCGCCAATCAACCGTGAATACAATAGCAATGCATTTCTTTGACGTTATTTATTAATTTAGGGAAGTTGTAACAGCAATCTTCAGCGCAATACATTCTGCTTTCCATCTATATAAAGAAGGTTTGTGCTGTTTGCGATATTTCATATTTACTTTCGTAAGGTTCATATTTTACTGCCGGGGGCTCAGCAACCGTGCCTATCGGGAAGCGCATACTCACTTTCCTATGTGACTGCCTTACACCGATTGGTTGGATTACTTGGAAAATTTACCCTTCTTTTTCGTTTTTATTAAACATTGTTCGACACATTTTTTTTCGTGGACTTTGAACCAACGGTTGTCTTCAGTAGAGTTTTGCACACTGATTCCAATTTTTTTTATCACATACTATTCCCGGTTAAAACGATATGTGACACAACGATGTAATAGTAATTGCATCATCTTTCACGGTAAGTGGGTGGAAGATAATGCAATACCTACTGAGCTGTTGCAGAAAATGATGAAATGGCTGGTGCATGTATGCAGTACCAATTTCTTCACCTTTCTGAAAAGGCATGATACACAGAGTTCATCAGTCGCAGTCTTAGTGCATGTTGTATTATTATATGCCCTTTAAAGATGTTTCGTGAATGCATCAATGTTCTTAATCTCTTTTTTTACGTGTGTGATGAATTTACAGCAACGAAGAGAAACACATACAATTCATATGATTAATCAAGAGAACATATAAACTTGACTTTGGTTGTTAAATGGGTGACCAGTGATAAAAGCTGGGAACAACGCGCATGTTTCTCAAACTGTGTTGTTATTATTCGATCATTGCACAAAGGAACTGGACGCTGTATGTCATTTACTGATCTAATGGGTTCGAGGGAGACAACGGATCACATTATGTAGATTGTTGCTTTTGTCTTAAAAGGGTTACAGGATTTTCATTGAAAAATAGGGAAATCATTGTGTATCTAAATATTCCACCAGCTTTGAGGCTAGTGCCTCATTCGGCATATTTACTAATGCAAGAACCTTCGATACCTGCAATGATTCAGAGCAGTGAGTGAGAACCAGGGAAAACCCCTTGTTGTTGTTGTTTGGAGGTTTAACGACCACCGTGAGGAACTCAATGGGCTATAAGCAGTCGTCCGTCCCTAATTTAGGTTCACTGGTTCCAGGGAAAGGATAGAGCCAGTGCCGTAAGGCAAACACAACATCCATGCCTCACCGGGATTCGAAGCTGGACCCCTTTCGGACGAATGACCAGAGGCCATCGCTTAGACCACTGCGCCACCAGGGAGGTGAAAACACCTTGCACAGATCAAGACCTTGTAGTTGAATACTCATCGGTACCACCCTATGTAACTCCGTAAGAGTAGTCTAATCTTGTAAGAGATCTTAATTTTTTGAAATTTCATGTAGAACGTTTAGCATCACGAATGCAACGATAGAATCTCTTTGCCAAAGGAAATGAAGCTACATTTTATGTAAGCCGTCAAAGTGAATACGTAAAATTTTTCTCTGAATGTGGTTTGACCTTCTGCAATCACACAGATGGGTAAATTAAGTACTTTGGAGGACCCAGACTAGTCGAATAGGGACCTTTTATATTGGGTTGGAAAGAAATTAATGTCCGATGAAGAGGTACACGAAATCTAAGCCCCGGCCACGGCGCACCTCAGCCAGTGAGATTGCGCAGCACACCGGCATATGACATTAGTAGGTAGGTGCTTAAGTCAGTAGCAGTTAGGCGTCAAAAGGTGAAAAGTTTAAGCTCTTGCCAAAATGGAAGTGGACAGAGAGCACATCCGCCATTGTATGCTGTATGAGTTTCGTCGCGGTAGCACCTCAACAATTGCGTTGAGGAACATTACCACTGTGTTCCCCAATGCCATATCATATCGTCAGTGCTGTCTTTTGTTCGAACAGTTTCGAGAAGGAAATTTGGACTTGTCAGACCGTGGATCGGTCTCCACTGAGATCTTCAGCATGTACATATCCAAATCCCGGGAAGACCCGCAACATCGGATATGAACATGCTGAAGATCTCGTTGGAGACCGATCCACGTGTGACAACACGGAATTTGGCCGAATAGCAGGTAACTTCCCACACGAGCATTACACGCACCTGTGTCAACTTGGAAAGGTGCACAAGAAGGGAGTTTGGTACCCCATCAACTCACAAGTGAGCAGAAAGCACATAGCATGAGTATATGCGTTTGCCTGCTTGCTCGTGACCAAATGAAACCATTCTTGGACAACACTGTGATAGGTGACGAGAAACGGGTCCCGTATGACGATATCAGCTCCCGGAAACAGTGGTTGGACCCAAAACAGAAGAAGCCCATGCCGACTCTTAAAGCCAGCTTACACCCACGTAAGGTTCTGCTTTCTGTTTTGTGGAATATTCGGGGTGTCGTGTTTTTTAAGCTCCTGTCGGACGACACTATCACTGCCTATATGTACATGTCGACGATCTGCACTTATCACTCACGTCAAAACGACCAGCACTACTGAATCTCAAGGACGTCCTTGTACAGTAGGATGGAGCAAGACCTCACACAGCACTGGTGACCTGTCACAAGATCAGGGACCTGGACTGGAAGCTGCTGCTGCACCCAGCCTATTTCCCGGACATTACCCCAAGCGACTATCGCCTTTTTCGGTCATTGTAGCATTTCCTGGGCGAAAAGCCGTTCACCAACCGGGACGATGTCGAACGCGCGCTTACTCACTTCTTTGCGTCCAAGTCACCCCAACTACGGTGGGACGGTATCCAACAGCTGCTCAGACGATGGGCCCAGGTCATGGAAAACGATGGTAACTACATTTTGGACTGATTTGTACTTGTATCATCGTCATCATCATCATCAACCATTATCAATCCACTGCTGGACGAAAGTCTCTCCAAGCCTCTTCCACAACGGTCTGTCTTGTGCCAGTCTCCTCCATGTTACTCCTGCATACTTTCGAATTTCATCGACACATCTTCCATGTGGTCTTCTTCTGGGTCTTTTCCTATCCCTTGAAATACAATCTAAAATTTCTACTGTCCATCGATGGTCTGTCCTTCTGGCAGTATGTCCAGCCCATTGCCATTTCAGAGATTTTACTCTCATCATCATGTCTTCCACTCGTGTCATTTTTCTGATCCACGAGTTCCTCTTCTTATCTCTCCTGGTTACACGAAGCATGCATCTCTCCATGCTACTTTGAGTTGTCTGCAGCCTTTGTAGGTCTCTTTATACCCTTATTAACACTTTTTCGTTGCTTTGCATTTGCAGACATTACTTTCTTTCCTACGCAATAGATTCACCAAAAGTCAGTCTGATAATTGTCCCTCTTCACAAATGACTCTTACATACGTCTAAGCCAGTGTTCCGCAATCTAATTCTACTCGCGGCACACCATAAATTACCCATGACTCAACACGTCACACCAAAATGTTAATCCCCTTAAAAATGTATGATATGGCCCTATTAATATAAATTCGTAATTTTAACCACAAACGATACACTCGGGGATTGGGCAGGTTTTATCACGACACCCCAAAAAAACCCCGTAAGATAAATAATTATCACTATACTGCAGCTGCACTAAGTTTTTTTTTTCGGACTCAATGGTTTTACTACTTGCACTCGGGGACGGAACACTCCGTCCAAGGAACTTGTCCATCTTGAAAAAAATAAAATAGTTTAATAGTAATAGAAAATAGCAAGACTGACTAGCAATCACGATTTTTTCGGACTACTTTAGAGCACAGCTGTGATGGAACTGAAATAATTGTAAGACGCGGGACCTATAGCCTTCAAAGGGAAGAAGGGACACTGATACCGACTTATTTAAAATAAAGTCTAAGAATGGGTGGGTGCATCGGTACAGGAAAAAAGTAATAAAGTTGAAGAAGCACTAACAAACAAGGACAAATACCAAAACAACGTAATGAAATAATAAAAGACAGAGAAAGTTTTGTTAATCCCTGCACTTTTAGGGAAAAGAACATGCGGTAAGGGTAACAAAGAAGCCGCAGCGCAGCGGTAGAGGCAAGAAACACAAATACATCAACAAGCAAAACTACGATATAACAACAACTATGGGTAAATAATTTACATTTAATTTCTTGGAATATAAAAAAAGTCGGAGCATGTAATAAAGGATAAACAAGCATCATCTTATTTAACCAGTGCGGCGGCAGAGAATGAAATACAAGCATATGAAGCACAGTAACTGGGATAAAATTAAACTAGAAAGATGACACCGAATTTTCGGGTGTAATAAGCACGTCTTTTGAATAAGTTCTGACGCAATTTAAATTTATCAAAGTTATTCAAAGTCATTGGAAACGGTATGGAAAACAATAGTGTCTAACGGAAGAAAGAAGTTTTTCAATCGGGTTTTTAATCTCTCAGATATTGCTGCAAACGGAATCGTGAACTTACGCCCTCTGGTTGTAGATTTGTGCGTTAAGAAAAACGTGAATTTATATAAGAAACATTTCGCACCAGAAACGCTCTGCAACACCGAAATAATTTTTCAAGTAGGACTTTTAGAAACAGAGATATCGACAAAAATAGGATGAGACTTCACGTCCCCTAGTGGGAAAACCATGCATTACTTTAGGAAGAAAGTATTCTCAAAAGGCTTTTCCATATGAGCGGTATCGGTCCAAGAAAAAAAATTTAGTCGAGTTTTCAGGAGCCTAGATTTTGTTACAAATACAACAGAAGCAGAAATTAACACTTATACCCCCTGGTGGCCAAATAATTATTTACCAAGCATTGGAAATTATGTGAAAAATTGTTTCCATCAGGTCTTGTAATACAGGAAGAATTTTTGAAATCGGAGTTTTAGAAGCAGAAATAACGCAGAAAACGCAATTTACCTTTGCGCCCCCTAGCGGAAAGTCTATGATTTACTGACTTTCATATAATTGAAAAACATTTATATATATTTATATATATCATCATCATCATCATCATCATTGTCAACCATTATCAATCCACTGCTGGACGAAGGTCTCCCCAAGTTTCCTCCACAACGGTCTGTCTTGTGCCAGTCTCCTCCATGTCACCCCTGCATACTTTCGAATTTCATCCACCCATCTCCCATGTGGTCTTCTTCTGGGTCTTTTCCTGTCCCTTGGAATCCAATCTAAAATTTCGGCTGTCCATCGATGATCTGTCCTTCTGGCAGTATGTCCAGCCCATTGCCATTTCAGGGATTTAACTCTGATCATGATGTCTTCCACTCTTGTCATTTTTCGGATCCACGAGTTCCTCTTCTTATCTCTCCTGGTTACACCAAGCATGCACCTCTCCATGCTGCTTTGAGTTGTCTGCAGCCTTTGTATGTCTCTTTTAGTTAAGGTCCACGTCTCTGCACCATACGTAAGCACTGGAAGGATGCATTGATCAAACACTTTTCTTTTAAGACATAATGGCATATTGCTCTTGAAAATTATGCTGTTTCTTCCAAAAGCTCTCCAGGCAAGTTTTGTACGCCGATTAATTTCTTCATCAATGTGACCCTCACTTGATATCTGCTGTCCAAGATAAATGTACGTGTCTGTTATCTCCAGCTTTTCTCCATCAATCGATAAATCTTCATTTCTTGTAAAAGCATTGAACATCACTTTTGTCTTCTGAAAGTTCATTTTTAATCCCACTTCTTTACTCTTGTCAGCAAGTTCCTGGATCATACTCTGCAGCTCTGATGGGGTAGTTGCAAAAATGACTACGTCATCAGCAAAACGAAGGTGGGTTAGATAATCTCCATTAATCTTTATCCCCTTGTTTTCCCAGCTCAGCGACTGAAAAACACCCTCCAATGTGGCATTAAAGAGCTTCGGAGATATGGTGTCACCTTGTCTCACTCCCTTTCCAATTTTTACGTGTGTTGCATTTTCAAACAGCCTAATCTTTGCACTTGCATTTTCATAGATGTTATTAATAATATTAATGTATGCATCTTCAATACCGCAGGTTTTCAGAGCCATTGTAACTGCTGATGGTTTCACCGAATCAAAGGCTTTTTCATAATCGATAAAAGCCATGCACAATGGAAGTTCATATTCTCTCGCTCTTTCAATTAGTTCTCTCAGCACTTGGATATGATCTATTGTGCTGTAGCCACTCCTGAATCCAGCTTGTTCTCTCGGTTGAGCCATGTCCAGTGTTACCTTCAAGTGGTGTGAAAGAACTTTAGTGAAGATTTTATAAACTACTGATAGGAGGCTGATAGGTCTGTAGTTTCCGAGATCCTCAATGTCACCTTTCTTATGTAGCAGGATCATTGTAGCGGTGTTCCAATCCTCAGGAATCTTTCCTTCATTAAGGCATCGAGTGAAAATTTGGGCGAGTACTGGTTCGATTTCTCCACTTGCTTCTTGTATGATGTCTACAGTAATTCCATCTTCTCCTGGAGCTTTTCCTCGCTTCATGTTCTTGATTGCATGTGCAACTTCTGCTGGAAGGACTGGAGGAACTCTGGTACTGGTATCTTTCATGATGTCTCGAGTGCATATATCATCCCTTTCATATAATTTGGAGTAGAAATCTTTCACTCTTGTCAAAATTTCGCCTCTATTTCTTGTTACAGAACCATCTTCTTTTCTCAGTGCCATAATCTGTTTTCTTCCCTTACTGAGATGTCCCTTTGCTATCTTTAGGCTTTGGTTGTTTTCAATTGCTTTCCTCACTAGTTCCCAGTTGAATTTCCTTACGTCTTCAGTGATACTTTTTCTTACTGTCTTGCATAGCTCTATATATTCCACTTTGGAAGTCACATCTTCTTTAGTTGTCCTCATCTCTCTTCTTGTTTGCATCAACATTTTGGTTTTTCCTGATAATTTGTTCACATGCAATTTGTTCTTAGACCCAGCTAATTTTGTTGCTGTTTCCATAAGAGCTTTGGTTACTTTTCTGTTAACTTCAGAGATGTCCACTTCTTCCGATGTTAGGCCTTCTAAAGCAGAGAACCTGTTCTTCAGTTCCAACTTGAAGGTATTATGGTGTTTTTTAAGGTTGGTTATGTCAATAGATTTTGTTTGTCTTATGAGCTTGCCACGTTCAAGTTTAGTGTTGAGGTGCATCTTACATCTCACCAATCTATGGTCACTACCTGTGTTGAACTTGTTTAGCACACTGCAGTCTTCTATGACGAATTTTTTGTTACACATAATAAAATCAATTTCACTTGTCGTCCCATTTGGATGTCTCCATGTCCATTTCCTGTGTGGCTTTTTCTTGAAGAAGGAGTTCAAGATGAAAAACCCTTCTGCCTCTGCAAACTCAACGAGAGTATTTCCACGCTGGTTTCTGTTGCCATGACCGAATTTACCTACTGAAGTTTCATTCTGTTGCCGTTGCCCTATTTTTGCATTGAAATCTCCCATAATTATTTTCAAGTGCTGCTTACCTTTATTATTTAGATGACAAATTTCCTCATAAAATTCTTCAATTTCTTCTTCAGGATGACTTGTGGTGGGTGCATAAGTTTGAATAATCTGAGCCTGGTATCTTTTCGAGAGTTGGATAACAAGTCGTGCAGCTCTGTCAGAGGAACTTTCAACTTCTACAACTTTATCCTTCAGTTTCTTGTTTATTATAAATCCAACACCACTAGTTCTGCCAGTATCTGTCCCACGATAGTAGAAGAGATGTCCACTTTTCAGTTCGATGAGATCTTCTCCTTTTCTCCTTACCTCACTTAGCCCGACGATGTCCCACTTGATCCTTTGTAGTTCCTCTTCCAATTCAAGAAGCCTTGAATCAGAAGATAGGGAGCGTCCATTGTAAGTAGCCAAGGTCAGCATCAGATGGCAGCCTAGTCCGGTCCTCCGGGGATTCTTAGCACCCTCTGCCTTCATGTCGCACTGGCCGCTGCCTTGGCCAGGTACATTCCAGCTGCCGGAGACTGTATATATATATATAATATTTTTCATATAATTCTAGACTTTCCGCTAGGGGGCACAATTTACCTTTGTGCCCCCTGGCGGGAAGTCTAGAATTTATATGAAAAACATTTCGCATCGGAAACACTATCCAACAAAGAAGAAATTTTTCAAATCGGACTCCTAGAAGTAGAGATGTTGACAAAAAATAAGATATACATCTACGCCCCCTGGCGTAGAAACAATGCATTATTTCAAGAAGAAAATGTTCCTAAAAGGTTTGTCGACATGAGAAGTATCTGTCAACAACCGATTGTTTTTTGCAATCGAGAATTTAGAAGCTCATATTTTGCTGCAAATACATCAGAAGCGGAAATTAATATTTACGGCCCCTGGTGGCCAAACCATTTTTTTTACAAAAATTAGAAATTATGTGTAAATTATTTTCCATCTGGAGCTGTATCCGGTGCAGAAAGAATTTTTCAAATCGGAGATTTAGAAGCAGAGATATAGGGGAAAACGCAATTTACCTCTACGCTCCCTAGCGGGAAGTTTATGAATTACTTGAAAATTTTGAAATTATATGAGAAACATGTCACACTAAAAACATTGTCCAACAAAGAAGGAATTTTTCAAATCGGACTCCTCGAAGTAGAGATATTGACAAAAATAAGATATACATCTACGCCACCTGGCGGAGAAACTGTGGAATATTTTAAAAAGAAAATATTCCAAAAAGGTTTATCGATGTAAGTGGCATAAGTCCATGAAAGAATTTTTTCAATCGATATTTTAGGAGCTCAGATTTTATGCAAATACATCAGAAGGAAAAATTAACACTTACGCCCACCAGGTGGCCAAAGTATTCTTTACCAAAAATTTGAAATTATAAGGAAAATATTTTCCATCAGGAGGTGTATCCGCTGAAGAAAAAAAATTTTAAATCGGAGTTTTAGAAGAAGAGTTATCGGAAAAAGATGTAATTTACTTTTACGCCCCCTAGCGAAAAATCTATGCGTAATTTGAAAAAGTAACTATATCTAAAATACTTTTCGACATAAACGGAATCGAAAGATAAAAGAATTTTTTCAATCGGATGTTTAGAAGCAAATATGTGAAATAAAACGTATTTTCGAATTCGACATCATCTGCGTTTACGCCATCTAGCGGCGAAATTGTACATCGTGCAAAAAAAAAAAAATTAAAGATCATCATTCGCATATTTCAAGCTTCCCAATGTAAAAATAATTTTTCAAATCGGACTAATAGTTGCAAAGATATCGTAGGTACAGACGGACGGACAAACCGGTAACATAAGCACGATCTTTTTTTACAAAAGACGTGCTAAAAATACAACTCGACATCATGAATAGAATACGGGATTACACCACTTACCATCCTTGTCACATATACACCAAAAAATGGATTCACAACTTCAAAATTTGTATAAAACTCGATAATTAATTTCTTACTATAGGATAATAGGTAAGAGTTCGGGTCACACCTTTTACCTTGTGGAGGCACACCGGTTGCGGAACACTAGTCTATACCAATAGCACATTGGCTTACAATAAATGCGGAACTTGTGCTTCAAAAAATGAATTACAATGTATATACAAAGGGAACATCTGTGCTGATTTTTAAATTGATAGCGATTTTGCATGGATTATATATGCGGTACCACAAACAATAAGAGTGAAGAAAAATCATTATGTGGTGAAACTATGATTTTAGTATCAAATTTTAACACTTGGTGCAAAGCAAAATGAGAGAAGTGCCACTGGTAAAGATGGAGAAAATTAATTTGCCAAAAATGTGTCTAAAACTCAAGCGAATCAAGAACACTGTCAAAGTTACGAATCGTCAGCAAACTGGATTTCAATATCGGAGGTAGAAATCAACAAAACTAATTGATTATAAACTAAAAGAAGCTGTTTTCAATTGTCCTGAAAATAGACTGTTCGCGAGGGTCCTCTTTTTTAAACCTCTGTCAACTGAATTGAAATAATGGGCTGGACGTAATTTAAAGAGGTCACAGAACAATATTTTTGAAAATCAAAAATCTCCAGATTATGAAAAAAATATGGAATCTGTGGTAAAGGCATATCCCGAAATGGGATGAAAAATACCTATCAAATTACACGTCTTGGATGCATTTCCTCCGAAAATCTTGGTTCTGTCAGCGACGAAAATGGTTAAATATTCCGAAAAGAGATTTCGAAGATAAAAGAAAGATGTAAGGGAAACTTGAGTCCAGTATCGTTGGCTGATTGTTTTTGCGGTCTTATAACGAACGACACGATCATCTTACTAATGGAAGTCGTCAAGTAAAACATCCTAGGAACCTTAAATTTCGCAAAGGAGGCTTTCTTAGCTGTGTTTGTATGCTACGTATTTATAGATTTTTTACCTTCAAAAATTTGCATGATACAAAGATTAAAATCAGAAAAAAAATTGTAAGAGTCGCCTACTGCCGCAAAGAAACAAAGAAAACGTTTTAAATTTTTAGAACACTGCAATGGAATCAAAATTAATGGTTTAGCTGAGTCCTTGTTTCTCATTTAACATTTTATCATTTTTCATGAATTTTCTCGTCGAATTTATCTGATAATATAATCTAACAAGAATTTACAGTTCGGTTATTTCACACAAATTCTAATCTCTTTATATCGTTTCGTAAAGAAATATAATTGATTTGTTTCCATCCATGGTAATTCCACAGATTTCAATACCTACAAAACTATGCTACGATATACCTCAGTATGAGTTTCACTAATCGCTTTGTTTAATTCCTCGCAGATATCATCGACGGGCTAGAAATCAGATGCAAGGCTGCTTGGAATTTCCTCCCACTTCCTTAACAGATTATCGGCCATTCTTCCCATCTTCCTTTAGTATCGCTGTCTTTTATTGAACTGCTAGCCGTGGAATCTTTCCTCTTATTAATTTTAGGCGGAACTTCCGCCATGCGCAGAAACTATCATCTAGGATTCTATTCACATTGTCTTAAAGACGGATCACGCGATATACTTTCGTGGTGTGTTATTTCCTCTACGTTTAGTATTCCTACCCGATACTCCTTTTTTGTCTTGTTTTAAACAAAAATATGACTCCTTCCATTATTTTTTTACATTTTTGATCATCTTCATTGTGTCTCTGATCTGTTGAAATTGGTTATTCAATCCATTTTAGCAGTAATTTCCTATTCCTTGAACAATATGTTAGCTAATTATTTAATAACGATGTTTCTGTTTTTTCAAAAACAAAATGCGAACTGCCTCTGTTTTTTTTCGCAGTGTATTAAATGGATCCAGACCCTCTCATTGGTTTCGATGCAATGTCCACTGAGGACGTTTAATGTTTAATCATCTAATAAGGACTTTTCCCATGGAGAGTTTCAGATCGATTTAAAGTGACAGAGAAGATGACTCCTCAAACGCCATTTCTTATGAGTCATGTAAACATCAGTTTGAATTTACTGTTTTAATATCTCGGAAATGCATGTCTATAAACTTCTACGATGCTACTAAAGATAGGGGTTGTAAACATCCAGCTTGTGCAATCGAAAAAAAGAGGCATTCAAACTTTCTTCTGTTCCATTTATTGTGTTGTGAACCAATTTACGCGGGAGCCTATGCCCTAGAACAAATCTTTCAACGGAGTAGTTATGATTTTAGTTTCAGTTTTAATTTCTGTGACATATGTCACCATCCGAATTGTATCATGTAGTGTAATTTTTATCGTTTCTTACGTAATACATCATGTGGCGTCATCATCCTGTTTCGTTACAGGTAATAAAACAAGCTGTTTGATCATTCTTCAAAGTAATCGTTTCCTTAACAACTAAAAATATTGGATTGCGCGCCGTTATGACTCCAAACATAAATCTACAAATTATAAAATCAAAGAAATACGACAAAAAACAAAACTGCTGTGTCACGTTGACCAATTTATAGAACATCAGAATACGTTCAAAAAATACGAAATGCAAGATTTTGCCTCATTTTCCTATCTGCAGTCTGTCACGCTGATATTTTTCGGAAAGAAAATGTGGCGAGGCAGATTTCTGGTTAATTATGCGATTTGAGACCCATGTCTTATCTATGCATGAGTCATCGCCCTTACGGCGTCGGCTCTGACCTTCCCCTAGAACCAAAAGCCTTAAATTAGGAACGGTCTGAAGGCCTTAAATTAGGAATGGTAGACTTCTTATAGCTTTACATATATTCACATTACTAAACTGTTCTATGAGATTCAGATGATATCTTCTCAAAGAAGCCCATCTGCTTACTTCAAGTTAAAACCGGATGGTGCTAGATTTTACCTACTGTTGATGTATCAAACGTCTCAATTTACAGCGATCTCGGCGCACAACTCGATCGTCACTGATATCCATCATACATCTCACACAAGACCCTCTATTGTTCATACTCAATATCTTTAATAATGAAAAACTACGTGCAGAACTTGTACAATAATGAAAAAATGCCGTCTGTGCACGGTATACACCGGGGTCCATACTGGAACACCCAGATAGGTTTTATTACAACACAAAAGTGACAATTGAAAATGATAAGGCTTTTCGGACACCCGAACCGGGATCCATCATCAGATGCACTAAAAAAGAGAAAGATGGGCTAGCCCCAAACAAATATATAATGTTGTATGTGACGTAATTACAAAATGCCACCTAGTGTGGAATATGAGCAAACTTACAAAACACACGATTAAAATACCGATTAATGATTAAAATGTATCAGGTTGACCTGTCGAATTATGAAAAGCATTGTCCGAAAACAAGAATGTCCAAGGTCTCGGTACAACATGTGGAACATAGTCGTTGCAGGATAAATGCCCCCTCTGAATAATGAATAAACTTTCGGCAAAAAGTAAATGCGAGCTCTTACCTGGGGTAACGAGGATCGTCTCTACCTTCCACATGGGAAAGTGTGTTCTCGAGTGAATCAATCTAACGAGTGCAGTTGTAATACCTCCAACACGAACACTGTACATATGTTCATTGATTCGGGTGTTCATTATGCGGGAGGTAGAACCTACGTGTTCTTGGTCCACATTTCCTGCGTTGGATGCTTTGAGTGGAATACGATAAATACCATGTCTGTTACCCATTTTCCCCGGGTCTTGGTTTTTTTAACTCTTGAAAGAATGTTACGTGTTTTTACACCAAAACCAAGTCCACGTGGTTTACACACATTGTTCGAAATGTCCACTGTCCATGGGATATATTCAACAGACCCAGGATACCTGATTCGTAAAGATTCTCTACTCAAGGAGGTGTCACGCGCATTCCTAATCTTGCGGAAGACACTGTGTACAAGTGAGCTACTGTACCCATGAGATCTGGCTATATCACAAATTCACTTCATTTCCAGCCTTCTAAGTTAATTATTTGAAGAATGAGTAATCGCTCTATTCACAAGGAATCCAATGACAGCCAATTTGTGTGTCGTCGGGTGGGAAGAGTGTGCTGGGATGATATCATTAGTATCCGTGGGTTTTCGATTAACCAAATACTGCGAAGACAGTGTAAGTGAATTTCTCTTTAAAGTGAAGTCCAGGAAAGAAAACTTCCCTCTTTTTCGCATACCAAAGGGAAGTTTATGGAGGGGAACTGCGATGACATGTAAGAAGTAAACGAGTGCAGGTCTTCTATGCTAAGCGTCCAAAATAACAAAATGTCATCGACAAACCTCACGTAAGGGCTTGGACCTTACGTGAGTTCTGACATCACTTTCTGATGTAGGAATTGTAAAACAAGTTCTGCTAAAATTGGAGACAGTGGGGAACCCATAGGTGCCCCATTGCATTGTCGGTAAGTTACGCCTTCAAACTTGAAGTAAGAGTGTTTTTGACTGTGTTTCAAGGCCATCAAGGCACCCTGTGTTTCCTCCGGTGAGAATTCATTCGAATCACTCAACTTGGACTCAATCATTTCATGAACAGAATCAACGGGGATACTGGGGAAGAGTGATACGACATCCAGGGATGCCATAATAAAAGGCGTTTCATGGTGTTGGTAATCCCGGATTTTAATCCAGTGGCTGGGTAGAGCTTGAGATTGAAAATTGGGAACTGTTAATGAAACGTGCCAAAAACCTTGCTAAACTTTTCTCCAAAGGGCGAGTGGTGCTTGCATACACTGAAACTAAGGGCCTAACTGGATGCCCTTCTTTATGGGTTTTTTACATCCCAAATAGCTCAGGAATTCTAGGTCCAAAGTCTGATATTGGTTATCGGTAATAGCCTTAGGAAGTACACTGTGACTTCTGAGTTTGCTAATGGCAGTGATGGTCGCGGAGGTGGGATCTGAGCCAACAATGACATGTGGAATGCTACTGATTGCTTCATGCATTTTCTCATGGTAGCTGTATTTATCAATAATAGCAATCTTCTGTGACTTTTCCACCTTAATAATGGTTAAAAGGGGATTGTCGTGGAGTTGTCTAAGTGATTTGACTTCCTCTTCGTAAATGCAGTCTTGGTGGGGGTTAAAATCAGCAAGTCCGTTTAAGAGCCTTAGTAATCTTGTGACGTGGGCTATCCTGTACCTCAGACGGCATAGATTGTATTATATTATACCATGTACGGCATAGATTGTATTATACTCAATATACTTTACTCATGCAGGCATTACTAAACTGGTCCTGAAATGATTTCTTTGGCCACCCTCTGTCTTTCTTTCTTGCCACTTGAGTTGAATAAATTGTCTTAATAAGCATCTCACCACCCATTCTCTGAACTCATCTTTTCACTTAAAATCACACCTACCCCCAGCATTTCCTATTATATGTATCATCCAGTACTCCAGACTGCACACGCACCATTAAATTCACTTCTTTTATTTCCACTGTTTTCCTTCCAATTTCATTTTTTTTTCAGAAATTCAATGCGGCGGTTAAATCCCAAAACGCAAAAAGAAATTTTAATTTATGGAAGCTCATAGAGTGTTCTGTTTGATATTTTGTTAAAGGAACATGTTCATAGAAATTAACGTTTGCAAACAATATTATTTCATTTCATAGCACTGATGAGTTGGATAGAATTAATTTGAATGTATACATTTTCTGCCATTAGTGATGGAAAAATAAGAATAAATGAAATACTTCCATCTGGAGCGAACTGATATAAGGCCAAGTTTATTATTTCCATACAGTGCATGAATATTTACTTTAGTTGTCGAACAAACAACCTAATTTCCAAATGTATATAGCAAAACT
Source organism: Macrothele yani (assembly GCA_039090855.1). Lineage (NCBI taxonomy): Eukaryota > Metazoa > Arthropoda > Arachnida > Araneae > Macrothelidae > Macrothele > Macrothele yani. The sequence continues at coordinate 106,046,545 of CM077003.1, forward strand.
ACAGAATCGTGTATAACATAATAACGATATAGAGAATGTTAGCTTTCTGTTCTTTGCGTATATTTATTTTAAAGTTTCTTCTGAATACTTTTTTGTTGCAGCTTATGATTCCCATGAGTCCATACATGTCTTTAATTCAACTTCTTTTATGACACAGTCGTTCGATGTTAATCATGATAATATTTACATCTAATTGAACTTCCTTCGGAGATGAAGAACATTCCTTGTTACTTTTCTCACCTTTCAAGACCATCTTGATGGGCCGAAGGATGTTATGATAAATACTGTGGCTCACCTGCTTCTTCCCACTTTTCTACCGCTATCTGTTGCTAGCAACATTTCGGCGTCGAAATTGATATGTGGCATGTCGAGAAACTTTAGTCATCAAAATTGATATTAGGGATATCAAGAAATTTTTTGGCATCGATATTCGTATGAGGGATTTCAAGCATCATTTTGGTACCGATATTGATGTGAAGGATATCAAACAACATTTTGGGCATCTACACTGCTGGTCACCCAAAATGCAACACCAAGAAGGACACGAGATAGCAAAGCCAGATTTACTGGTCACATAGCAACAGATACAAAGATGAAACGATTGAGCTTACAGGCCCGTGCGACTTGCGGAACACACAAACATCAATAGTTCGTGTGGCCCCCATGTCTGGCAATAACGGCCGCTACACGCCGCGGCATCAAACGGAAGAGGCTTTGGATGTGGGCTTGGGTTATGTCGGTCCAGGCTGCTTCCACACGTTGCCACAGTTCATCAGGCGTAGCTGCGGGTGGTGCTTACCGGGCCACTCGGTTGCCGATCAGCGACCAGACGTGTTTGATGGACGACATATCGGGAGAACAGGCAGGCCACGGCAGCAGTGATACCTGGTGGGCCGTGAAGAATTGTTGCACGATGCGTGCCACGTGCGGGTGCGCATTGTCGTGTTGTAACATGGCCGCTGGCAGGTCCTGCAGGTAAAGGAAGAATACAGGCTCCAAAACGTTGGAGATGGTGCAGTGGCTATTGAGTGTACCAGCGATGCGTACCAGAGAGGTGCGGGTGTCATATCCAATTTCGCACCAAACCATAACGCCAGGCGACGAACCAGTAGGGCAATGCATAATGCAGGCGTCATACAGCCTCTCGCCGCGGTGCCGTCGCACGCGGATCCGACCATCGTGGTGTTGCAGGCAGAAGCGGGATTCGTCAGAGAAGACAATGTCGTGCCATTCCGTAGTCCAGGTGCGGAGTTCAAAGGCCCACTGCCGCCACACTCGCCGGTGGTGTAACGTCAATGCTTTGCGACAAGTCCCCGCTCCTGCAGACGACGTCGAACGGTCCGTGCTGATACAGGTTGTTGCGCAACACACCCTTATTCCTGTGCTAACCTTCGTGATGTGGCGGTTCGAGCCGTCAATGTCCGCCGCACAACATGCTGGTCCTCTCGTTTGGTGGTGTGCCCCGGCTGCGGCAATCGCTCACGTGGGTCAGTCCGTCCCTCCTGCACCTACCGAATCCATACTCGCCTCATTGTGGCTGGATGTCGTCTCACACGGGCGGCAATCGCTCACGTGGGTCAGTCCGTCCCTCCTGCACCTACCGAATCCATACTCGCCTCATTGTGGCTGGATGTCGTCTCACACGGGCGTCGATGTCTCGGTACGATAAACCGCTGTCGCGATAAGCCACTATTCGTCCTATGTCGAACTCCGAAACGCTCTGTAATGATTGCCGTATTTCGCGACGAGGCATCAGGAAGCTTCCTACGCACAGGTCCGGCAGCACAACACACTTCCACTACTTACACCACGACTTCTGTGCACATTTCTTATAGTGCTTCTCGGTAGCGTGCCGGGCGCACATGATTTACATATGCCCTGCAATGCTAATCGTTTACATGTCTTCTCGCGGGCGACGCATGCTGCGAATTTCAGGCCAAACGGATGCTTCTTTCTTGGTGTTGCATTTAGGGTAGCCAGCAGTGTATATTGATATGAGGACACCAAGCAACATTTTGACATCGATTTTGATAGGAGGAATATCAAGTAGCATTTTGACGTTGATATTGATGTATGGGACATTAAAGAAAATTTTGGCCTCTATACTGACATGAAGGATATCAAGCATCATTTTGGCATCGATATTAGTATGAGAGGGAACGAAACCAAACTTTTTCTTGCACCAGTGTAGTGAGAAAAAGGAAGGAAACAGCACGTAAGTAACTATACCTTTCCTAACTTCTGGCAGTGCGTGCGATGGAATGCAGTAATCAAAGGTGGTAAAAGTAAAAAGGAATAATATTTATCTCCGAAGGAAATTCAGTTTAGATGTAAACATTCCCATGATGACCTTCGCAAGACTGTGTCATAAAAGAAGTTAAATTAAAGGTATGTATGGACTCTTAGGAATTATGTACTGCAATAAAAAGTACACAGAGGAATCCTTGAAATAGAATAAATACACGCGAAGAACAGAAAGCTAATATTTTTATATCGTTATTTTGCTATACTTATCGCGTAATGGTCTAAGTCTAAAAACTCTGAGGATATTATTTCAGATATCGAGATCTACTGAAAAGTTTGATAAAGGTGTTCAGAAATTAGGACTGGGATACAGAAAAACTTAACAGTAATCACGACATATGTAGCACAGCTCATGACAGGTAAAAATGTTGGTCGTTTGCGAAGAGTGAATAAGAAATTTCGCAAGAGGCTTTGGTGCCAACAACTAACTGCATTTCCCCGTGTTTTGCTTAAAATGCTCTTTGCGAAAAAATATTTCATACATAATGCATGTTATGTTTCCAAGAGTTAACTTTATTCGATCACTGAGACGCAACCATTTAGAGACCCGAAATTCCCTCTGTCAAGTGGAATTTGAATACGGTTTGCTCTTTTCTGCGTTGGTTGAGTAGAGGACAAATATTGTTTCGATGCTGTCTATTTTTTATGTTGTGTCGTGAAATCAAAATTTTTACAAGTAAAAAGGAAACAGAAATAAAATGACTTTCAAATCTTTAATATAGCTGCAAGGTCTTTTGTTTCTGTAAGGGAGAGCCTTTTATTTCGCCACATTTAAATGGTTTAAACAGCAAAATATTAATCGATATCAGAAACAAGCATCATGTAAGCGCACATAATAATAAATAAGCTGCTTTTCTTAAGAGCTATAGAACAAGAATTTTTCCATTCTGCATGTTGCGTTGAAACGTTGTGGATAAAAAAAAAATGTTGTGGATAACATATTGTGGAAAGAAGAAATGAGTTCCCCAAATGGAGATTTTGGCATCGATATTAATCAGTGATCGAAGGTAACGCAGTTCCCGTTACCCTCGATTCCTTACTAACTTGCAGGTATATCTTTCCGTTAGTTTACAGATTTGCTTTCACTCGAATAGGGCATAATGTCCAACAAAATCAAATTTTAATCTGTTGTGTAACACTGCACAGCTTTGTTACAAGTTCAAGCTGCGACATATTTTATTTCGGAGGTGAATTCAAAGTCCCTAAGGCAATTATGTTTTAACGCTTCTCCAACAGACCATTTTCCAAAGAAAAGCGGCAGTCCCTGAAAATAGCCTCGTTATTTGCTTTGGCGTATGTTTGCGAGCAAGAATTTATTTATACGAAAAACATAACCTCTGAAACAAGAAACACGACACTATGCTATCGTATACCCTGTTTATTTCAGATTATTTAATCGCACCTCTAAACCCCAGTTTAAAAATGAAGTAAATATAATTTTGCACCCAAAATGACGCATTTATTGCATTAGCCTACTTTTTATTGCAAAATAACGGTAAATGGTTGAAATATAGTTAAATTTCGGTATCTTTCAATAAAACTCTTTAATGAATCCATGATAATTTTGTTTGAAATTCGAAACTCACTCCTGGAAATTACGGATACCACTGACCTGCAGTGTGACATCACCATTTCAGAACGAGTTGTAAATGCACTGATAGTGAAAATATAGAAGCAGGTCAGGAAAAAGTATTTCTTATCTAGGAAGGGAAAGGGACTTGAAATTACACCCTTTCGAATTCAAAAGTTCCACGTTTTTACGCAGATAGTTCACAGTTTTTACTTCGGGATACTTCTATTACAGGAAAGTATTATGATCGTTCAAAAATCGTACTTCTAGTTTTTGAAATAATTTTACTAAAATTGTGAGAACTAAAAAAATACCGAAGCGTTAAATATTAGGTGTACAAATTAATTCTTGGCCCGTAAATACAATCCACCGTAGCACTTATGCAAATTGAACTTGTGGCGCCGCCATGTGAGGGTTGTGCAAGACCAGCGGATGACACCGTAAAACCCGACGCTGCAGCTAACAGAACCTCACAAAGCAGGTGAAAAGTGAGTTATGTCGGATAAGCAGCGTGTTAGGCATTGCATGCTTTTCGCGTTTCAGCTCAAAAAAAAAAAAAAAAAAAATGCTAGCAAGGCCAAGGAAATGATGTGTGCAGCCTTGTGGGAAGCTTATGTGGCCTACAGCACGTGTAAAAAGTGGTTCCACAGGTGTTTAGGGATGGAAATGTCAATCTAGCGGATGATGCACGTTCCCGCCAACGGAAACAGGTGAACGACGACGATTTGGAAGAGCTGTTGGCCAAAAATCCGTGTCAGACGCAGTCAAAGCTTGCTCAAGCAATGGGGTAACCAAACAAGAATTTCTATTTGCCTACAAATCTGGGGAAAGTTCACAAGGCGGGCCGTTTGGTTCCTCACGTGCTCTCTCCAGACAACAAAGAGCGATGCTACGACACAGCTGTTTTTCTGCTGTCCAGGTTCAACTGGAAGGCCTTTTTGTACAGAACAATGACTGGCGATGAAAAGTGGGTGTTGTATGACAATCATAAAGAGGCGAAAATCGTAGGTCAACCCTGGTGAAGCTTCGACATCGACTGCAAAACCCAATACTCAAGACAACAAACTGTTACTGTGCATTTGGTGGGACATGAAGGGTGTATTGTTTTATGAGTTGCTTAGACCAGGTTGAAACCATCAATTCTGAGCATTATCAACGGCAACTTCGTCGTTTGAGGGACACAATCTCTCCTATTTTTTTGTTGTACAGTCTGTATTTCAATTTTAAAGTAGCCCTTATTGACTTTCAATTAATCCTATTAGTTTTTAGCTAATAAAACTTGTCTTTTACTTGAAGTGTTATTCCGTTAAGACATCCAGTATAATGACGTATGGTACTGTCTTTTTTTTTTCTTCATAGTCCAGTACAAAATTTACTTGTAAAAAGTATTGACTCCAGATAATTTTTTTCTCCTGTTTCAGCACTTTAATTTTACAGAAGTTAATTTCTGATTTCATTCCAACATGAATCTACAAGTAAAATAGCAAAATTAAAAAAAAAAAGTATTTTATAACCAAACGAGAAAATGCTTCGATTATAAACGTCAAATCACGTTTTCATAAAACTACTAAACTAAGTAAATGCGAAACTAGGTGCAAATGTCCATGAAATCCAGATCTGGTGCCAAATTAGTTGCGAAAATTACTAGAACACAAAATTAAAAATATAGAACCAATCACCCTCTTCCATGAAAAATGAACTGTTTCTTTTGATTTTGAAAGAAGATTATTTTTCTTCTAAGAATAGTTTTAATACTAACCATGCAATACTGGCAATAGTGGAAATGTTCCTTTATAGTTTTAATGCTCTAAACACAATGAGGAAGTTTATTAATTGACCGTTATTTGCATATTTCCCTTATTTGATAATGTAAAATTTTGCGTTTGGCTGCTTTCAATAACTTTAAAAAATCAATCAAGTTCTCCAGGTAAAAGCTAATGTAAATGTTTAGTTACAGTTAAAAATTACGTTTTCCTGGAAAACAAAAACGTGATGAATGTATGTCATCAAAATTGGGAAATATCCCAATATTTTCTTTTTCTTTGTTGCAGTTCGTTTTTTCGTTTTTCTGAAGCTCATTTTTAACTACTAATGTTACTCCTTTTAAAATGCGGAGGAAAGTGACCACCCTCTTCTTTTTTTTTTGGAGGGATTCACTTGGAAATTCAGTTATACACGGTGTGGCAAAAAATTTTAATTCTGGGTCTGTAAAATAAGTAGAAACAAAAAAATATTAATTTGATTTGGTTTGTTATTCAAAATAAGTCCATCCGGCTTCAATACACTTGTTACAGCGATTTAATAATGATTTGAATGCCTGTTCCAGTTCACTTTGCGGAATTGCCTCCAAAGCACGCGTCGAAGCTGTTTGTACGGTCGAAATATCATCTAAATAACACCCCCTTAACGTCATTGTAAGTTTAGGGAATAAAGAAAAATCGCAAGGTGCTAAATCAGGCGAATATGGTGGATGATTCAACACACAGACGCTATTTTTCGCCAAAAATCTACGAACAAGAAATGAGGTGTGACTGGGTGCATTATCGTGCAACAAACACCAACTGTTTTTATCCCGATATTCTGGACGAATGCGACGAGTTCTGCCCATCAAACGCCTCAAAACATTTAAATAAAACTCACCAGTAATTGTTTGTCCACTTGGAACAAATTATTTGTGGATAATACCCTTACTATTGAAGAATGTAATGAGCATTGTTTTGATTTTCGATGGAACTTTTCTTGTTTTTTTGGCTTGTGGTGACTTCCATTCCGCACTTTGTCGCTTTGTTTTAGGATCAAATTGAAAACACTATGTTTCATCACCTGTAACAATCAATTTTAAGAAGTTTGGATCATTTTCATCGGCTGAAATTATGTCTCTGCAATGTGCACTTCTCCTTGATTTTTGTTCATTGGTTTCCATCATTCTTAGTGACGCACATCGATTGTTTGCCACGAAATCACGAACTTTTTCAATAATCTCAGGTGTCCTAGATGAACTTGGTCTTTCGGTATGCTTATCATCTTCTAGCGTGTCTCTTCCATCCGAAAAACGTTTGTGCCACAGGAAAACATTTGATCTACTTAAACAAAACTCACCGTAAACTTGTTTCATCATTTGGTACGTTTCCGAGGCACTTTTACCAAGTTTTGCGTTAAATTTAATAACAGCTCTTTGTTCCATCTTAATAATTCAACATGAAGAAATTTTACTTCTCTAACGAACGGCTGTTTTGTTTGAGTTACTTTAACAACTGAGCAGTACTTTTGGCAGAAAGCAAGCAGATGGTCACGGTTTATAACGCATTCGTGATTTCACTGGTGGCGCCACCGTAGGCTGAAATCTAGCGCCAGTCTTAAAAATTATTTGACGCACTGTGTATATAATCCATTCCTAAAAAGGAAGTATGTCTCATAATATTCCTCAAACTGTTGTTAATAGGTTTGATTTTTGTTCTGTTCAAAATTCAAAATTATGCAGAATGTAGTTGATATCTGAGTCATATATGTGATTTCTCATGCTCATTGTCAGTCTGACAGTAGCTGATCCAACAGCAGGGCACTACCCCCCCCCCCCCCCAAGATACAGAGTTTTGCATTTTTAAATGACCGAGATCATGAATAATATAATTAATGTTATTATTTTGTAAAGCTATTATGGTAATAAATACTTAGATTTTGGTAAAAGTTTTGATAAGAGTTAAAATTTGCTGTGAATTTGGAAATTAAACGTTCTGTTTTGGCTACAGAGAGAATGAAAGAGAGAACAAAACACAGAAAGAAAAAACAACTAGAGTTTCAGAAACAGAAGAAGCTCAGAGGAAAAGAGATTTTGTCTGATCATGGAAAGTAATGGGTGTGCTTTTTTTAATGTGATATTTCCATAAACTTCCCAGATCGCCAGTAAGACTGCATCTACCTCAGGAATGCCTTGATGATGTGAAGTACATAAAAGTTCCTTTCAAAGTGTGAGTGATTCATTGCGAAGGAATAAAATAATTTTTTAAAGAGGAATTACCTGTCATGTTGTTTAGGATGGATTCGATTTTCTAAGCTGGAATTTTTCTATTAAATTCAGCCGTCCGAATGAAAGGGCATATATATATTTTGAAAGACTTTATCCAGACCTGATATTATAGAACCACGGAGCTCGTTTCCTGGAAAGCAGGAAATTGAACACAAGGAAAGCAGTGCAGTTTTTCACTTGGTTTTCCTCACTTTGTTATTTAAAAATTTAGCACATTTTTTTTATGGAAAAAGTTTTCAAAAAGGCCGTGCAAGGTCAAGTAGGCGCAGCTCTGTCAGTATGATGTGTGTGTGTGTGTGTGTGTGTGTGTGTGTGTGTGTGTGACCATTCCACAAAGGCTCTTCTATGAATCATTTTTTTTTTTACCAGAGCAAAAACCGACTCCCCTAAGGTAAACCTCTGGATAGCCAGCAAGACTTTTTGTAGCCAGCAAGACTTCCAGTTTAACTGACAACAAGCAATGTTTGTTTAGATAGTATAACGAAAATGTGTATAACTCAAATTTTGGCACTAAATCCTACGAAGACTTGGAATCAAAATTTCCTAAATAAATTCGTCATATTGTTTTAATCCTGCATTGTGTCGCCGACTCTCTAGCTTCCTTCTCAGCAGCAGCAGCATCATACATGTAGTTCTAGCAGGCAGATTTTATGATATACTCTTTCTTAAGTGTTTGTTAAGGATTTTCTTAATCCTGCATTGTGTCGCCGATTGTCTACCTTCCTTCTCAGCAGCAGCAGCAGCATCATACATGTAGTTCTAGCAGGCAGATTTTATGATATACTTTTTCTTAAGTGTTTGTTAAGGATGTGTCTATTTCTGTATTTTGCTTATCAATGAACATTTTCCCCATCTATTTAACATGGTAGAATTTCCTTTGCATCTATTCTTAGACAAAATGATCTGCAACTACTGCTCTGCAATTTTGCTTCCTCCTTGAGCCTTTGTATTGAAAGCGATTGTCTTGACGACAAGGAAATTTTGCAATGTTTCCTTTGTAGCACCAACCCCCTAATTGAAAGAAAAAACAAAAACAAAGTGTTGCTGCCGTTTTGTGTCAAGTAACTGTTGGCACGGAGCAGTCCTGTCTATTTTGTGTTTGAATATAACACTACTTGGCATTTCCATTTACGGTAAATCTGTTTTTTACGAAGCTCAAAATCCTTTTTGAGCCATAAGGGACTTTCCTTAAGAACTTTTGACGCCAAATAAATCCCAAGCTTGTTCAGAATAGTAGCATTATTACTACGTTCTTGGATGCATATCCAAATTTACCTTAAAAGTTTTCGGTGGTACAAAAAAATTGGAAAAAAAAAAGCATTCGTTCGATTTACCCTGCATTCATTATTTTTCATGATTGTCTTTCTCACAAGAGAGACATGATGTTCTGTGTAGCTTTGATGATGCTACTAAGGACATTTCCCTTAAGAATTGTCAGCCCAGTTCCCATTTGCTGTAATTTTGTGTAGTGGTAGAAGATGTTTACTAATTGTCAAATTTGGATGTAGCCCATTCATTCTTCCTACATCCAAATTTGACAATTATTTTTATATTTTACCGAAATATTGCGAGATACTTTTAGCTGTTGGAAGCTAGAGCAGCTAAATCATTTTTGACAATATCAGCATTGGAAAATGATAAAGACAAACAGATGGTTGTGTTATACACTATCGTTTTCGCTTTTCAAGATAATTCACTCTAAAAAGATATAAACAAACAGGTTCAAACTAAATTTATAATTTTTTATTCATTTACGAAATTCATTTGAACGCAACAAATCATAATTATTCACTAATAATTACCATATTTTTTTCACAAAGAACAGTTTAATTTGTCCAGAAGGGAAAAGTTTAGGTAATTTTTGGTTTGCTGGAGTTGTTTCCTTTGATATCAGAAAATACAAAATTTTTATTATATTTAAAAAAAATGACGTTGGTACTGAAGGAAACATGTATATCAAGCCTTCAAACATTTCATATTTTTGTGGATAATAACCTGAAAAGAAAACATGAGGTTAGACTATGGCTAAGAACAAATTATTTAAATTTAACTGTAGAACATACACGAATGAAATATCCAGAAAATAACAAATTCTTCCTACTATCATGTTCCCACATTTAATTTACTTCCAGGATTGTGAAAAATCATGGCCGGATTAAAGAGGGGAGTCTATAAGGGCTTGGGGCCCACCATGACCAAGAGCCCAGGAGACATGGGTTGGAAAATAATAGAAAGAGATAGCTTTTTGTATAAAATAGTTTTGCTTTTGTTTCGTAGAGGATTTTCAGTTTGTCAGAAACAGAGCTGGTAGACGAACGGATTTCAAGGCTATGACTTACGAAGGGTAAAGTTTTCATGTCGCTGTGTTCAGCTGAATGGGCGAGACACAGTTTCAGCTTTCTCACTACCATCCACACATACTTCCCAATTTTTACTTGGAACCCTTAATGGTCGAAGACCACTGTGGCTTCACATTGCATAACAATAAATATGCTCTAAGAAAAGTATGCAGTGGTAAACCATTAAAGAAATTCAAGACAAAATCTAGTAATCTTAAGGTTTTAATTCATCTTTTCTTATGAGAACAATGGAAAATATAGTGACTTATGAAAACTGCAGATAATTTGAAGCATGCAATAGACGAATTAAGTATCACAAGCATATTGCTACAGTTTCGTGTTTTAATGGATTTCATAATGATTTCCCGTCTTAATTCTTTGAGGGCTCTCTCAGATATCTTAGCATTGGGGCCCACTCAAATGTTTTAGCCTAGGGGCCCGCTAAGGCCTTAATCCAGCCCTCTGAAAATACGCTGTGGCAGAAATGTGAATAATTTAATTTAATTTGTGCTTCTCGCAAAGGTCAATACAGGTTTCAAATGTGTTTGGTTTATGAAATTTTCTTCTCGCGGACATGTCTGAGGTTGTAATAGATCCTCTTATCTGCAATGTAGTGTTACTGACTTCAAAGAGGCTGAACTGCAGAATAAATAGAATACCTTTATGTTACCTTTGAGTCAGAACTTAGCTCCGTGATAGTCTCTTATCCAAAGAGCACCAGGGAAGTCCACGAACATACAGTGTACCCACAAATCCTCTATAATATTGACATTTTATAACTTTGGAATGCAATGATATAGAGATATGAATCTTTGTTTTAGGTAAATGAAAAAGCCACAATTTTACAGCAGTTTGACATGTGCTTCGTTTGGTGTACCTAACGAATCAATTTTATACTTGATACCTGTCTTGTATGTTGCAGCATTGCATTATCACAGTATTTCTCACTCGCTGTTGAAGATCTGAGGCATTTTCATTTGGCATTGGTTGATAGTAATTCCTGTCGAAAGTTTGGGACATTGTCTGCTTTTAGTTGATGTTATTCACGGTCGAAGGTCTGGAACATTATCAACAGATACTTGACAATGTCTGTATTTTCAGTTCTTACACAATATCATTGACGCAACTCCTCAAACCAAAATCTAATCGAGAAGAGCTAGAATGACCAGTAAGCGAGATGACCATGAGGATCAACATCCGATCAGAAGATTTCTCTTCGGAACTGTAAAGTCTCATCCAGGAAGTTTTCAATATATACACTGCTGGCCACCCAAAATGCAACACCGAGAATGACACGAGATAGCAAAGCCAGATTTACTGGACACATGACAACAGATACAAAGATGAAACGATTGAGCTTACAGGCCCGTGCGACTTGCGGAACACGCAGACATCAATAGTTCGTGTGGCCCCCATGTCTGGCAATAACGGCCGCTACACGCCGCGGCATCGAACGAAAGAGTCTTTGGATGTGGGCTTGGGGTATGTCGGTCCAGGCTGCTTCCACACGTTGCCACAGTTCATCAGGCGTATCCGCGGGTAGTGCTTGCCGGGCCACTCGGTTGCCGATCAGCGACCATGCGTGTTCGATGGGCGACATATCGGGAGAACAGGCGGGCCACAGCAGCAGTGACACCTGGAGGGCCATGAAGAATTGTTTCACGATGCGTGTCACATGAGGGCGCGCATTGTCCTGTTGAAACGTGGCCTCTGGCAAGTCCTGCAGGTAAGGGAGGACTACATGCTCCAAAATGTCGGAGATATAGCGGTGGCTGTTGAGTGTACTGGCGATGCGTACCAGAGAGGTGCAGGTGTCATATCCAATTTCGCACCAAACCATAACGCCAGGCGACGGACCAGTTGGGAGATGCATAATGCAGGCGTCATACAGTCTCTCGCCGCGGTGCCGCCACACGCGGATCCGACCATCGTGGTGTTGCAGGCAGAAGCGGGATTCGTCAGAGAAGACAATGTCGTGCCATTCCGTAGTCCAGGTGCGGAGCTCAAAGGCCCACTGCCGCCGCACTCGCCGGTGGTGTAACGTCAATGGTAATCGGAGCAATGGGCGCCCTGTGACAAGTCCCCGCTCCTGCAGACGACGTCGAACGGTACGTACTGGCACTGGTTGTTGCGCAACACACCCTAATTCCTGCGCTAACGTTCGTGATGTGGCGGTGCGAGCCGTCAATGACCGCCGCAGAACATGCCGCTCCTCCCGTTCGGTAGTGTGCCGCGGCTGCGGCAATCACTCACTTCGGTCCGTACGTCCCTTCTGCACGGACCGAATCCATACTCGCCTCACTGTGGCTGGATGTCGTCCCACACGGGCGCCGATTTCTGGGTACGATAAACCGCTGTCGCGATAAGCCACTATTCGTCCTCTGTCGAATTCCGAAACGCGCTGGAATGATTGCCGTATTCCGCGACGAGGCATCAGGGGGCTTCCTACGCACAAATCCAGCAGCACATCACACTTCCACTACTTACACCGGCCTTCTGGGCACCCTTCCTACAGTGCTTCTTGGTGGCATGCCGGGCGCACATGATTTGCATATGCCGTGCCATGCTAATCGTATGCATGTTCTCTCGCGGGCGACGCATGCTGCGAATGTCACGCCAATCGGATGCTTCCTTCTTGGTGTTGCATTTTGGGTGGCCAGCAGTGTATTTTCTCATCTCAGAGGAGTTCTATCGTGCTGGAGGAAACGAACTGATAATCAGTACCGTTAGAAATAAAGAAACAGAAATGACATAATTAGAAGTATATGACTAAACATTGAAAATTGTGATTACTTGATCACTTCTCATTCACATCTGCCACTCCAATATGTAGGTTTTGCAACCTCTACTGAAAACGTTTTAGACATATTTGGGATACCGTATCTGTGGGATGTAAAGCCAAATACCTTGCAGTTCTGCATCTACTTACCAGCTCTTTCCATTGGAATCCTTGCGTGATGTATATAGCTAAAATCAACGTAGTGGATGTTCACAGCAGATTCTTGGTGGCAACTTGTTGCCTAGGTGGTTTTATGGACCTCCGTATTCAAGAAGTGGAACATGTACATAGGCTGCTGCCCTAAGTCTTATATCATAACGATATTTCAGAAATGGTAAAATACCGATTTTTAGACAAACAAGAATTTGACTCGACATTCCACAGGCACAGTTGCAAAGTCATTGTGTACATTGGGGTCTACGTGGAGTAACATCTTATGTACTTTAGATTATTCTACTTGAAGTAACAATTCCTATACGTTAGAGTACTTTTCTATTCACGCTGCTTTCTACCGGTTTTTGCAAACGAACAATTGTTATATCTGTTTTATTGTAGGAGTTTCTATAGATACGAACATGCCTATAACGAACAGCAGTTAACTGCCCTCTTATTTAAACCACTTCAGTAAATTTTACGAGTGACTCGAAGGATGAAAATATATAGCAATATGCCGCTACAAGCAGAGCATTTTTACATAAGAAGGCTTATTTTCAAAGTCTTAGTTTGAGTCCCGTCTGAGAATCGGATTTTGTTGCAAAGATTAATCCGGCTGGAAAGTGTTTATAAGCACTTTAATATTCAATCGGACACCATTTGAGGAAGACAGTTATATATATTGTCGTTTGGAGTCATTTGATAACATCATTTTTCTATTTGCAGACAAAAGGTACAACACGTGTGTCACGTCTTTAGACGAAACGGGATTCGTCGATGTATAGTTTTGGTCTCGCTGAGGAAGTAGTACATTTTCCAGTATCAGAAGCAATAGTTTGCATGTTCCTTTTGCAGAAACAACGTGTATGTCAATGTCATGAACTGCAACTTCATGTAACAAATCTATGATGGTGAATCCCTTACTCAAATATCTAACGTGATTTGTGAATGGGAACATGGTTGCTTTTACACGAATGTAGGATGACAGCTTGATTACGCGATTTCTTTTTTCGTAGCTGTCAACTGTTACCGTTGCACATTGATGCTGAACTTCGGCAGTGCTATTTTTATGTTAAAAGAGTGGATTAATTACAATTTTGGGCCGATTCAGACGAAAACCGAAATCGTTATGCATCATTCAGCCTTTCAGCATTTGCACTTTTGGGATCATATGTTTTAATTTATTACGTTCCGGAAATAAAACGCTGTATGTGTATGAAAAGTCGCTCACACAATCGTTTCCTGTACAGCTAAGCTGGCTTCACTATCGTTTATTTCTTGTCGAAACTTTTTTACTTCCATGTTGCCATTTACGTCTTGATGCACTACATTTTTTCACATGATTTGCTAATATTCGAAAACACTTCATCTGATTGGCCAGCATTTCGTGATGAGGGAAACCGTAAAAAAAAAACAGGCTCTTTTTCTTCATGAATATCACGAAGCGAAATAGTTTCAATATGTTCCGTTGCATGAGTTAGCTACTTATGGGGTTGAACTGAGTTTACAAGTATTAGTAATGTAGGAACTTTGACGTTTCGCCATTTAACAGAATAGCATAATGTTTGATATAATGTAACCAAATGTTGAATATGACACGCGGAAATAATGTATTTTTGAAGGGGTTCCACTATGTCATGCGTACTAAGTGTAAAGCATATCTTGTCATGAGAATACCCTTTTAACTTCTTGAAAAATAATACTTTTCTGTTTTGCTTAAAGTAAGTTCCCAGGCAACACAACCTTGCAATTTAACGTGGGCTCAACACTGAACTGCCGTCTTTTAGGAATAGAAGACAGTGGCTCAGTGATGGGCCTACGTTATATTACAAGGCTGTGCTTCCTGGGTTGCCACTAGTGTGAATAATTCTTGTATTTCCTGCTCATTTGCAGTTATTCTCTAAGAGAATTCTTTAGAGAGATACGTAGAAAAGCCCTTTTATATGCACTTTCAGAATCAAAGACAGAATTCGTGGTTATTAGTAACTGAATTGATATGTATAAGAAGGTCATTTTAACTGATTTAAAAATTAGATATTGTATTTTAACTTTATTTTCTTTCTGAGAAAGCAAAATAGATAGTTTGAAGAATTTTTCACATGAAGACTTGCCAAACTGGCATATCACTGCGCTGTATAATTGGCTACGGTATGTAGGAAAGGGGAACTTAATTTTATAGTAACAATTATATATACACTATAATAGATCAAATACTATTACGTACCTTTAATCCTTAGTTTATATGATGCACATTATTGGTGTGTCATTTTTCTTTGTTTGTGGATTCATTGACGATTCTCAACACATGTCACGATATTCCAATAATTTCTTGGGAGATGAAACATTTGGTTTTAATCTTTTCCTTTATGTACACTATTGCACACACGTTATTGCACTCTGGTTCCAGCTCTTTAAATGTTAAAATCACTATATACATGTTGATAAAATATCCCATTCCATAGATGTTCACTGTACTTATTGCCCCAGTAAAATGAACTTCGATGTGAGTTATAAACGACGACCCGAAACAAAACCTTTGTGGTTCTACTGAGATATTTTATCGGAACTTAATTTGTTACCATAAGACAACGCATATCACTTTTAATTACAGAGAACATTTGTCAGTAGTTTTAATTCTGAAATTCTATCCAAATTTGTTCCAAGATTTGCTTGAAAGGTAGTTTTTTTCCCGATAAACCCCCTTCTAGAGTAGCGTTTTGTGGTGCCTTCAGAATGTATTTAAGTAAAAAAAACGGTTCGTTTTCAATTATTTGCATTGTCCGTGACCAAGACCGAATCGAATCACAGTTCTTCACAGAAATGTAGTTCTTCATTAGCTGACTGGAACGAAACAACTAGGGATTAGCAAAATGCGCTGAAATCAGCTCGAATGAATGTACAGTCACGGACAATGAAATTTGCGCACCTAGAAAAAAACATGCTGCAACCGCGAAACTTTGCAAATATCTAGAATGCAAGCTGGTATGCAAATAATCTACGTTTGGTGCGAGTGCGTATGACCGCACACCCTGTGGTGGCACTGTAAGCACGAACCGGCAGCTTTATAAACCGGCATGTAGTCGGTGCGACATGAAAGCGAAAGGCACCGGCTGATGCAAGCTAAAGTACAGAGTAACAAGAACACCGGGTGGACGCCAGAGACTTCGCTTTACGCAACTTACGGACTTTGAGAGAGGCCGGATCATCGAGCTGAAAATAGCTGAGAGGTCGGCCCTGAGAATAGCAACGTGTGGTGTTTAGTGATGAGTGCAGCTTCGTTTTGGGGACAGATGTTCATCGTGTCCGGGTGTAGATGTCCCCGGGTCTGCGGCACAATCCGAACTTCGCTATCGAGCGCCACATCGCCTCTATCGTAGGCTATGGTCTGGGGAGCCAGAGATATGTGGATGAGATGCTACGGCCCCATGTGTTCCCATTCCTGGCCGGGATTCCAGGTACGCTATAACAGCAGGATAATGCCCGCCCGCACACTTTTCGGGTTACCCAGGACTGCCTACGTCGTGTCCAGACACTTTCATGGCATGCCCGCTCCCCGAACATGTCCCCTATCGAGCATGTGTGGGACCAGTTGAAACGCCGGCTGCCGCCGTGCCGCACTATCCGGGATTTGGAGCACACCATCCAACACGTGTGAGTCAGTCTGCCACAGAGCAACGTCAGGCGTCTGTCCGCCTCCATGCCGAACCGTATTGTAGCATGTATCGCCGCACGAGGCGGTGCGACGCGTTATTGAAGAGGACCGGACTGCGTGCCACAGATCCCTTTGTAACTGTCCTGCAGCTCTGTTTTTCCCATCATGTGTATCATTCATCTGTATCATTACGTCCATAAAATTTCAGTTCAATCCGATGTTCCTTCTTTGTACGCAAATTTAATTGCCGTTTCTTGTCTAAAGGTGTGCTGAACGCGGCTGGAACGAGTGAACCTAGGCATCAGAAAGCGTTACTTTTCCCTTAGCTTTTTTATTCAAAATAGTCTTTAGGAGGAGGATTGAGACTAATCCGTTCTGAGAGATTGTGTGCTACAAAGTCTATAACAGTGGCGAGAAACCTAAGAAAGTGGAGAGAAGTCCCTTGTTTCTACCTTGTGGCATGACGTCTTTGTTAGGGGGCTAGCCCTTACCTATAATGCCTTGAGTCATGGAGTGAAAGACAAAGAACTAGAAGGAAGCGCTTGCACCAGTGAGAGGTTTATGGTCGGTACCGCTGAGATGAGAGGGAGAAAGAAAGGAGTGCTTCCCTTTATTTCTCCTTCTCATCTCAGGTAAGAAAGAAAGGGTGGCTAGCCCTTACCTATAATACCTTGGGTTATAGAGCGGAGGACAAAGAACTAGAAGGAAGTGCTTGCACGAGTAAGAGGTTTATGGTCGGTACCGCTGAGATGAGAGGGAGAAAGAAGTTATTTTGCAGTAAATTTCGTAAAACCCGGTTTCTCTGTGAATATTTATGTTTGAAAAGCGGGGGAAATTTTGGAAACCATTTGGTTCTGTACCCGCTGAAAGGGTTAAAATGTGCGATTAGGTGAAGGAATAAGATTGGATGAAATGTTGGTCCAATTTCTGACAGTTCCTTTTGAGTTCATTGCCAAGGACTCCTACACTTAATGATTTCAGAAATGGAGAAATATTACACGAGTAGTTATTTATTTGGAAAGGTACGGAGGAATTTGTACTTTAAGTTTTATTTTTGAATATCAGCAATATCTCAATCAGATGTACTGGGCATTATATTATTCCACTGGAGTTAGTAGTTTAACAATCGGAGGAAGAATATTTTATCATGCGGACAGTTTGCCTTTCTTTGTACAGTTCTGTAAGTAATAAATGCTCTCATGAAAAATATTACATTTTCGAGAAAAATCATTGCATAAAAACATACTGGAAAATAATATTTAGTGTAACATTTACTCACTCCATCTTTTTCTTCAGTACTTCCTGCCACACATTTTAAGCCACTTTGGCAAGGGCATGCAAAAAAATTCTTCCATCCATGCTCAGTTTCTATAGTTTCACCCACGCAGCTGTCGCCTAGCGTAGAAAATTCTTATTAAATATAAATTTTGCAACATATATCAATGTGAGTAAGACTGAAGATAAATTAACATTATTTTCTCTTCTTTTCAGGTAAGTGAACATTTGTTTTCGTCTCTTACAAGAGGTTTGTCAGTTTAAATATAGGTAAGAATTTATGTATAAATGCTAAAATTATCTTTAAATTTTAGGAACCATGAACTATACAAATTCTGAATTCCATGTCTTTCCTTTTTATTTTCTAATTTTCTCCTACCGTGTGAGCAAAAAACCAAAGTGCCCAAACATTGGAAAGTAGTGCAACGATATTTTTTTGTGAAATTTTCACACCGATGTATTCTATTCACATTTGAGACTGGTTAATTTTTAAAATTGCTATTGTTCTCTAAAACGAATATATCTTCCTATGCCAAAAGAGATTTTACTTGCGCATTTGCAGACAAAATACAGTAATACGAAATGCTGCTAGGTATTTGTTTAGTAATTTCTGGACGAAATCTTAAAAACTCCATTTAAAACACTTTTCTTCGTATTGAAAAACCGCAGAAACTTGTTATTTCTTTTTCTTTCGTTAATTTTTGGAAAATATATTAAAAATGCCTTTTATTAAAACCCATATAACTTCAAAATACATGGTAACAAGGTTTTACTTGATGTCTGAATTTGGTGACCAAATATTTTTCAAAAATCTGTGCGCGACACATTATGAAATGACTATCCAACTTTTATAAATGATTTTTTGTGATTTCTGTTTTTCTTAGCCATTGACTTGAGTTTGCAAAATGAAATTTAAAATTAAAACATATTCAACAGGAAAACACCCAACGAAGGTTAACATGTTCTCATTTCATATAGTGCAAAACATAACTGAAATTTAATTTTAACTCCATAAAACACATCAATGTTTATATACAGTTGAGTATCATGAATGGAATATGGGATTACAACATA
The DNA here is from genome assembly GCA_039090855.1 of Macrothele yani. Taxonomy (NCBI): domain Eukaryota; kingdom Metazoa; phylum Arthropoda; class Arachnida; order Araneae; family Macrothelidae; genus Macrothele; species Macrothele yani. The sequence goes on from CM077003.1 coordinate 106,065,718, forward strand.
CAATACAATACAAATTTTGAAGATGACAATCCGTTTTTTAGTGTAAATATGACAAGGATGGCAAGTCAGATAATATCCGAAAACTTGAAAATTTCATCGTACTGGAGCGGGAATGGAATCCGCGTCTCCCAGAGCTCCCGGGTATGCTGACCCTTACAACACCCCGAACGACCAAGTCTCAAGTTTCCGATTAATTTGAATATAACCATCAATACGGGATATGTAATCTTGTATTCCATTCATGATTTATCTGCTCCTCCGGGCAATGCAATCACGGGATAGGATTCTTAACCTCCAGATTCCCTAAACATGAATGCCGGATGCTTCGACTAGCGTATCCTGTGACGGTTATATTCAAATTAATCGGAAACATGAGACTTGGTAGTTCTCGGTGTTGTAGTGGTTAGCATACCCGGGTGCTATCTGGGAGACGCGGGTTCGAGTCTCGCTCCCGGACGATGACATTTTCAAGTTTTCGAATATTATCTGACTTACCGTCCTTGTCATATTTACACCAAAAATCGGATTGTCATTTTCAAAATTTGTATTTTATAAAACTGAGTCATCGTCCGCGAGCGAGACTTACAACTGAGTAGTAATATAGAAAAAAAACACACTTAGAAAGTGCCATTTGAAACTTTGATTAATGTTCGAAGAAATGTTTTTACAAATGCATTCGTAGCGTAATATGTTTTATCACGTGCTGTAGAGAATAGTTTTTAGAAAACTTGCTTATTTTGTCAAGATCGCCCTTAAAGAGTTCATTAACGCATTCCTTTCCAGTAGTCTCTCAGCGTCGTGTCGAACGCATTACTAGCTAGTCACAAGAGTGCTTTTGTGATAAATTTTAACGTATCTAAGTAAGCTAGCAAAAAACCTCATTATGAGAAATATTTGAAATGAGTCCTCCATCGTGCTTTGAAAGCGACTCTTTCTTCAGACGAACAACTCCTTTGCACTTATTCATTTTTTTACACCCTTTTTTCACATGAGAACTCCTTTTATTTCTCACATTCACTGAAATCCAATTGCCTTTGAGTTACTTGAATTATAATTGCCAGATGTGCAGAGGAGTTACCTCAACTCAACAATTAACGCCTCTAGCTGTTGAGAATTCTGTACCAGTTATATAAACACCTACACTAGAAACTATTCTTTCTGCTGAACATACCTTATGTTGATCTTATAAAATTTGTTTCTTTGTTGTATGAGCGCAGATATGCAACTTTTGGCTTGATCATTAAGTTACAAAATTGCATCCGCCATAAAACCAATCTAGCGTGTTATGCCCACAACGAAGAAAGAAATTTTTCTTTTGCTTATACGTCAACGTGATTAACAGCATGATCTCTCACATTTTCTCGACAGGCTAAAACTGTTGTAGAATACTTAACTCGTTGGTAATGTATACTAGTTTAAGAAATCACTGTTTGTTGTAACATCTCGACAGGCACAGCGGAGTGCAGGATACCCTGATCCAACCGTCTGCAAGTCATCGAGTTATGTCATAGCAGTCTAGTGTTAACAGATCAATATCAGATCAATATTTACATGTTGACAGATCAATATTTGTATTTTTATAAAGGTGACGCCCCGTAAATTCATAATCTTTAATGACAAAAGTCGCCGGACAACCCTTCAAAAGGAAATGAACGGATCCGCTTCGTTGTTAAGATGCACGGAAAGCTGCAAAACGGTATGAAAACAAGCCTGAAGCTGACGGCTATCATATCGCAGTGTGAGAGTGAGTGAAAATACCGCGACGAGGGAGAGTTGATTTTGAAAAAGGAAAGATTGTTGGGTTTTATATTAGGAGTTGTCCATAAGAGAAACAGAGAGGCGTTTAAACATACCCAAGTCAACTGTTTTGGATGTTCTGAATTAGTGGAAGACACATGGCGTGCCTGAAGCACCAAAACGTACCGGCAGACCAAAGAAAATCAGTGATAGAGGACGTTGAAGCCTCAGGAGAGTCGTTACAGCTAATCGACGGAGTACTGCACAAGACCTCAGTGTACAGGTGAATAACAATGCTGGAACCTCGGTATGTACACGTACCATTCGCAGAGAACTTCATTCCATGGAGTACCGTGGTGGTGCGGCTGCTTATAAGCCTTTCATCTCCACACGGAATGCTTCTCGTCGTTTAGCATGGTGTAAAGAAGATTTATCGTGGACCGTAGATCAATGGAAACTGGTCCTATGGACTGATGAATCAAGATATATGATCCATCAGTCTGATGGCCGTGTGTGGGTATGGCGGCAGCCAGAGGAACTCTATTTACCACAGCGTACTGTTCCTACGGTGAAGTTTGGAGCTGGCAGTGTACTCGTGTGGGGGTGTTTTTCGTTGTATGGTCCCAGCCCATTGGTTATCGTGGACAAACCTGCTAACCAGCACGTCTACCTCAATATTCTGGACAACTATGCCCTACCAACTCTGTGGCAATACTATGGAACCAAGCCTTATTGGTACCAGCAGGATAATGCACGGAGCCATAAAGCCGGATTCCATATCATGTGTGGACTGGCCAGCACAGAGTCCTGATCTTAATCCCATAGAACACCAATGGGATGAATTAGTGCGCCGCATAAAAAAGTTTGTAACCAAGGCCTACTACTAAGCAACAGTTAGCGGCAGCATTATGTACTGAATGGAAGCGCATAGCTATCGCTGTTTTCCAAAACCTTGTCGAAAGCAAGTCTCGAAGAGTCAGTGCATGCATTAAGGCCAAAGGTGGACCGACACCGTACTATTGCATGTGAATAAATGCTATGTTGTGTTTCTCTTCTAGGTGTCCGGTGATTTTTAGCATTATAGTGTATATCATCTACGATAAAAATACGCCAAAATTCACTTGATGTTTTCCTGTTTTTTTCACTGAGTGATCTCTATACGAACTTAATTACAAATGCAATTCATATTGGTTCATTTCCTTATAGCATTACTTTTCACAGGAGTGCTTGGATTTCTTTGCATTACGAATTTAATACTTTCATCTAAGAATATGTCTGATTAAAAATTTCTTCTATTTCCTTATAAGAATACGTATGTTGGCAGAATTAATTGTTTTAATTTATTAAGTAAATTTTTAAATTCCTCTTTTTATTTTTCAGAATTTCACACACTTTGTGGAAAAAATAGCACTTTGAAAGCTCAGCGCTCTAAGTGGGAATTCAAAACTTTGTTGGAGATTATTTTGCAAGTTTCATACTGCTTTCACACAATTCACTTGTCTAAATGCTGAAAGAAACAATTAGTCCTTTTCGTTCTACTAGTTAAAAGTAAAATTCAAAACAATATTTTGATTAAATGATAACACAGAATAATGACAAAAAGTAGCTACTCTCAGCCGGTATTTCTTCAAAGTTGGAATGGAAAAACTATTGTTCATACTTACACCATCATTAATTTGCATTAAATTGTATTTTATGACCAAGCAATAAATATGTTGTAGCTCACAAATGGAACTATAATTTCGTTTAGACTTCCGTTCTACGATAAATGATGTGCCAATTGATAGTGCCAGCTTTTCAGAATTGTGGTAAAAAGGATTTTCTAAAGGTGATATGCGCGGTTGTAAGGAATCAATCCACTTCACCTGAGTATAAGGCTTTCAAAGCATAGCAATTTTTACGTAGTATATGTGAGGTAATTCACTTTATTTTTATTTTATATGTTCCCTGAACAAACTGTATGGAAATTGGACTCGGTCATTTTTATGATGGCAAGTTTCAAGTAACTTGCCTAACTACAAATTAAAAATTAAAAGTTTAAAAGTAACTTGCCTTACTAAAAATTGGACTCGGTCGTTTTTAGTCAGGCAAGTTACTTTTTTCTTATTATGTTTTTTTTTTTGCATAACTGGCTCCTTTATAAAATACTTTTACTACAATTCTAAAAAGCTGACACTATCAATGCACATCTTTTATAGTAAAACGCTCTATATGCTAAACGAAATGTTTGTTTTATTTGTGAGCTAAAACATATTTATTGCCTGATCATAAAATACATTTTAACGCAAATTAATGATGGTGTAAGTATGAGCAATATTTTTTTCATTCCAGTTTTGGTTGTATCTTTTGAAACATAATGGAAAACCTGTATTGAAAAAGAGCTGAATATGAGTTTTTCGGCTTATCATCTATATCAGGGTGAATCAAAATTTCGTCTCGGTTTGAACTACATGCAATGTTGGACATTCATTCATGTTTGAAATGAAATCGCCAGCGTCCATTGGTATCGCGATGATGTGAAACACGCAGGACTGATGACTTGAGCCACATAGCGTTATAAGGAGCCACATAGCGTTATACGGAGCCACATAGCGTTATAAGGTGAGCAGATATTGGAGGTCGATAAACGTGATGTTAGGATGCTCCAACACCATTACTGGAGAAAGGGGGTTAAACACAGCAGCATCAAGAAGAGGAATTTACGCAGTTGAAAGCGAGGAAACAGTTGACAGAATTAATGCACGGAAACGCATCTTGCGTTCCAAAGCAGGGGGCATCCACTTTGGAGAGAAGTCGGGCTCACGACTTTCGTCGACCAACAACACTGACAATTTAGTCGAAGCTGTGACAACGAACTCTGGCAGCAATACTCTATACCTGGCACCTTAAGTGGGGTCTTCCCAATCTACCATGGTTCGACACTTGGTTTCTTCTCCAGGGCGCCATCGAATGGTTCCCCAAGTAGCGATACCCCAAAAGCCGGAACAACGTATCATTCTCTGTCGCAGATTGCTATCAAATATACAAGTCGGTAGATTTTTACTTCGTATTTTTACAAGTCATGAAAAGTGGATATTCCTACGTTATCCTACCACTGGTAACAAGTGGTTGAGGCAACCAGGAGGCACAGCCAGTAGTTCAAAGATGGCTGTTCGAATGGAAAGTCATGCTGTGCACTTGGTGGAATTGCTAGCATCCTGTACTCGGGGAACTCGTTCCAGATGGTCAAGATGTGGACGGAATCCTCTTTTCCGAACAACTGTGGCTTGTCCAGAAAGCTCTGGGCCAGCGCACATCAATAGGAAGTTGGCTTTGCAGGAAGTGGATAATGCCCCCAAGCCACACTTACAGAGTGGTCCACCGAAAACTACAGGAATTGGAAAGGTTTAAGATCCCGTCTTTTCTCCATACAGTCCAGATCTGGACCATCAGACAACAACAAATTTCTTTCCATGACCCATTTTCTAAAAGAACGACACTTCGCTTTCAGTGATGTATATGGAATCTGGCATCATAGAGATTCGGTCCTCGAACCCTGCCGTGTGGTACCGCCATGGGGTCGTCGCTCTGGTGGAACGTTGGCAAGAATTGTAAGAAAACAACAACGGCCTGTACTTTGCATAATGAGGTGAACGTGAATGACTGTCTTGCATCATACATATTTTAGCTGTAAACGGCACCAACTTTTGGCTCACTCTGATATACAACGTATCGACTTGAACAAATGCTACCAGCATGTGAGTTGTGCCTTGATCCTTTGTTTATTTAACAGATGAACAACATCCAAAATTGAATATAAACGAAAATTACTAGACTGCTATTTCACACTCCAACATGCTACGTTATCATACATGGCAGGCAGCTAACAATATCTCGTTATGTTTTATGTATAAGAAAAGAAACATATATTTTGAACCATTTTGAAAATGTTGGAGCACTAGCTCTGTGTATAAAAATCACCTCTTCTTAAACAAGATAAAGAAACGTAAGGTACGGTGTAATGTTTTCGAAAAAAATTATAAAAGATTTTATAAAACTTTATCATTGTTTTAATGTTAAAAAAATGCACATCGTAGTAATGTGGTAAAATTGAATAAATACTTTGAGTTTCGCATTTGTAGAGTCTGGAGAATTAGTTGCTTCTTGGATTGGTCAATTATCACTAAAATGTGTGTTTCATTGCTACAACTGAATTCCATTGTATTACATAAACAGTAAGGAACTCAAAAAAGTTCAGTTTTATAACGATTATTCACACTTTATCCGAAAAGGACACACATGCGCGAGCGCACACGCACACAACCGCACGAATAGTTTTTCAGTTTCAAACGCTTTCCCCAGCTCTCATTCTGGAAAAATTCGGAAAGCCAATAATGTTTGACACATTTAAATATGCATACCCTAAACAATAGAGTAAAGAAATCCAAATACTCAGTCTTCGTGCTATTTAATGTGATGTATAGTTTTTTTCCCATTTGTAGCAAATCATATTTTCATTTTGAACGTCATTAGAAGCCGTCTTCGGAAACAGTTTTAAGCTTTTCTATTTCTGTACTTAAACAAATGAATATTAATCGGCGTAAAGGAAAATACAATAAAACGGAACTGTGCGTGCATTTTAAAAGGTTTTTATTTCTGCATTTACGAAATCAATTAGCCTATACTGCATTAGTAGTTATATTCAAGAAAACACCGGAGATTACTAAATAGACTCAGAACCTAACAAGACCCTATAACAATAGCCATAATTCTCAGTCTGACCTGACCATCTCAAAACCAAAGGAGATATGCAAGCGGTGTGTCCAAGTCTGTAATCTAGCTGTCGTTATAGATGTCAATCAGTTACTCATGTTAAGTTAGAGAGTAAACATATGGAGGGACATCATGCAGGGGATTTTAAATCTCTGCATCTCACAATAGCTACTCGGGGTGTTTTACCCTATGCGGCAGTGGTACCTAAAAAGTTCTTAGAACGTCAATAGAAAGTATATGTTTCAACGAAAACTGAGGAAAATAATTAACAAGAAAGATGACACCGAATTTCCGGGTGTAATAAGCACGTCTTTTGAATCCGTTCTGACGCAAATTAAATTTATCAAAGCTATTCAAAGTCAATGGAACCGGTATGGAAAACAATAGTATCTGACGGAAGAAAGAAGTTTTTTAATCGGGTTTTTAATGCCTCAGATATTGCTGTAAACGGAATCGTTAGCTTACGCCCTCTGGTTGCAGTCTTGTGCGTTAAGAAAAACATGAATATATATGGGAAACATTTCGCACCGGAAACGCTCTCAACACCGAAAGAATTTTTCAAATCGGACTCGTAGAAACACAGAACAGAGATATAGACAAAAATAAGATGTGACTTTACGTCCCCCGGTGGGAAAACCATGCACTATTTTAGGAAGAAAGTATTCTCAAAAGGTTTTTCCATATCAGCGGTATCGGTTCAAGAAAAAAAAATTAGTCGAGTTTTCAGGAGCCCGGATTTTGTTACAAATACATCAAAAGCAGAACTTAACACTTATGTCCCCTGGTGGCCAAACCATTCTTTTCCAAACATTAGGAATTATGTGAAAAATATTTGCCATCGGGTCTAGTACGCGATACAGGAAGAATTTTTCTAATCGGAGTTTTAGAAGCAGAAATAACGCAGAAAACGCACTTTATCTTTGTTCCCCCTAGCGGAAAGTCTATGATTTACTTGAAAATTTTGAATTTATAGGAAAAACATTTCGCATCGGAAACACTATCCAACAAAGAATTAATTTTTCAAATCGAACTGCTAGAAATAGACATATTGACAAAAATAAGATATACATCTACGCCTCCTGGCGTAGAAACAATGCATTATTTCAAGAAGAAAATGTTTCTGAAAGGTTTGTCGACATGAGTAGTATCGGTCAACAAACGACTTTTTTTGCAATCGAGATTTTAGAAGCTCATATTTTGCTGCAAATACATCAGAAGCGGAAATTTAGATTTACACCCCCTGGTGGCCAAACCTTTTTTTTTTAAAAATTAGAAATTATGTGCAAACGATTTCCCATCAGGAGCTGTATTCGGTGCAGACAGGCGTTTTCAAATTGGAGATTTAGAAGCAGAGATACAAGGGGGAGGGAGCGATTAACGTTACGCCCCCTAGTGGAAAGTCTACGAATTACTTGAAAACTTTGAAATTATAGAAAAGCATGTCACACTGGAAACACTATCTAACAAAGAAGGAGTTTTTCAAATCGGACTCCTAGAAGTAGGGATATTGACAAAAATAAGATATACATCTACGCCCCTGGCGTAGAAACCATGCATTATTTTAAGAAGAAAATGATTCTAAAAGATTTGTCGACATGAGTGGTATCGGTCTACAAACGGCGTTTTGTTCAATCGAGATTTTAGAAGCTCATATTTTGCTGCAAATACATCAGAAGCGGAAATTAAGATTTACGGCACTTGGTGGCCAAACCATTTTTTTTTTACAAAAATTAGAAATTATGTGCAAACGATTTCCCATCAGGAGCTGTATCCGGTGCAGAAAGAATTTTTTAAATCGGAGATTTAGAAGAAGAGATATAGGGCGAAACGCAATTTACCTCTACACCCCCTGGCGGAAAGTCTATGAATTACTTGGAAATTTTGAAATGATATGAAAAACATGTCACATTGAAAACACTATCCTACAAAGAAGGCATTTTTCAAATCGGTCTATTAGAAGTAGAGATATTGACAAAAATAATATATAAATCTGTGCCCCCTGGCGGAGAAACTGTGGAATATTTTAAGAAGAAAATGTTCCAAAAAGGTTTATCGATGTGAGTGGCATCAGTCCGCGAAATAATTGTTTCGATCGATATTTTGGGAGCTGAGATTTTATGGCAAATACATCAGAAACAAAAATTAACGCTTACGCATCTTGGTGGCCAAAGTATTCTTTACCAAATATTGGAAATTTTACGCAAAAGAATTTCCATCAGGAGGTGTATCCGCTGAAGAAATTTGTTTTCAAGTCGGAGTTTTAGAAGAAGAGTTATGAGGAAAAATGTAATTTACTTTTACACCTCTAGCGGAAAATCTAAGCGAAATTTGAAAAAGTAAGTATATCTAAAATACTCTTCGACATAAATGGAATCGAAAGATAAAATAGTTTTTTAATCGGATGTTTAGAAACAAGTATGTGGAATAAAACGTACTTTTGAATTCGGCATCATCTGCATTTACGCTCTCTAGCGACGAAATTGTGCATCGTAAAAAAACAACGAAATAAAGGATCCTCATTCGCATATTTCAATCTTCCCAATGCAAAAAGAATTTTTTAAAACGGACTAATAGTTGCAGAGATATTGTGTGTACAGGCGGACAGACGGACAAACCGGTAACACAAGCACGATCTTTTTTTACAAAAGACGTGCTAAAAAGAAATCTGAAGATAGAAAAGATGTAGAAGCGTGAATGTACGGTATATACGAGCTAACCTTTTTCTTCTAGAAAGTACAAACGTGAAATACCAGCTAATTTTTATTTTGCGGAAAGTGCAATCTTAAATGTAAAGTAATCTTCCATTTTTTGAAAGTGCAGACCTGTAATGTAAGAATTTTTTCACTTTAAAAGGTATAACGTAGTACGTCTTTTCGTACTGCTACGTTATTTTAAAACATCACCATACGATGAAAGAGTTCCTAAATTAAATCTTAACAGACAGACGAAACATTTAAAAACAGAAGTCAAACTTACGGAAATGATGCTTTATTCAAGATGTTTTCTCCAACACATCGTAACATAAAATATCGGTATCAACACTCCACATTAAACACACCAACAACGCTCCACAAGCAACTGTTCACTCGTAGTTTATATCTCTGGTTCTTATCTAATAACAGGCATACGTCACGTTCATTCCACCCCAATTATGTTGCCAACAGCATTCGTTTGAGAGAAAAGATATCACGTTAAGTTTGAAGTATAACTGAGACCAAACTCAAGATTTACATAGGGAAAGAAACTTAAAAGGAAAGTTAATTTAGAATATACGTCACAAAGGATTTGATTATGTCAAGACAGTAGACGTGTTTAACCTAGTCTGATGCTACTGTGGTAATCTGTCACATGTGTCACGTTACTTTGTGACACAGACATGCCGTTATTTACTGTCATCCGCAGGACCAACTCTTCCGGAAAATGAAGATGTCGTGCTGAGCTGGAATCGACCGCTTATCTTTCGATTTTTGTTCTGGAGTGCTACTGTTACATCAAAGACCACTTGCGGGAAAATGAAGCTTATTATTCTGGTATTTGAATAAACTTTTAGATTGGGCTTTCTAGGTGTCCTCGTAGCAAAACTCCCAACCAGCTAAGGCAGATATTAGCAGTTCCCAAATATAAACATAGGAGAAATCAAATGGGAAATGATCTCGAAATCACATAGAAAGGCAATGAAACAAATCATTTTATGGCTCAGAGATGCAGGGATTAAATGTTCCTGCATCTATCCCTATGGCACAAAGTAATTTATTTCATTGCAGGTTATTTCTTCATTTAACTTCTTTTCTGTTCCACACGTAAGTCTAAGATTAAACATCATTCTCTCAGCAGCACTGTGAACTTTCTCGAAATTCGTTCTCAAGAGCGTAGTACCTCCGTGACCGATTCAGGTGAACCGCTTGTCGTCGTTTATTTTATTTCTTTGCATCATCGGCTGCACGACATCACGTGACTTCACTAAAACTAAAGACCCAAGTTACCACGAAGAGCTGCTTAACTGGAAAGTTAAATTCTGTAGTTTACAATTTATTTTAGCCTAGCTTTTGCTTTTCCAATTATTGAACTCCTTTGACCGTTTCTTTTGGATTCGTTCCAAATTCCTTTAGACTGAAAATACGGAGACGAAAAAGAAGAAAACAGATAAAAATCATTTTTCTCTTCTAGAAAGAGTGACTTTCTTCGAAAAGTCGGAGATGTGATTGCTCTCGTTGCTTTTTTTTGACGTTTTCTTCTGTTTCACTTATTCGACCAGAGCTATTCTTTTCTACACTTGGACGGTAATTGCAGTTTCAAACACTGAAAATTATCTCCAATATACGTGGTAATTCGGCTTTTGAAACCATTTGACAGATTCTTTCTCCGTGATAAATTAATCGCTCGTAGATTTTTGTAACAGCATTAAGCAAAGAAAAATGAAATCCGCAAAGAAAGGACATCATTCTGCTTCCTTTCAAAGAATTCTCTTTTGTAATAACTAAACACATGCGATCAACGACGAAATATATTTAAGAAGAAGCGCGCCCCCTTTTTCTTCTTGAAAAGAAATTAACCTTTTAAAAGACGATCATCGATTGTTCTTCGATGTCAGTTTAGTTTCCTGCAGACCAGAGCAACGTTACTGAAGTACATGTATCTGTAATAATTAAAGTGAATATCGGTTCCTGCGGCTGCCATAATCCACCAAGAGATTGCCGTAAACACTTCAAAATTTGGAACATTGTTTTCCAGTTTTTTCCAAGCTGCAGTAGACGATTCCAATTCGAAATTTCAAAAGGGGAGGGGGAGGCTTCACAGAACTAAAAATATTTACCATGCTATTTCTGCGGGAAAGTCCAAGCAATGGACACGACAGTCGAGAATGTGTATGTGCCCTTAAAGCCACCATCATACGTGCGGTGCGATTGGGAAAATTGTTCCAATCACGTGTACAGAGTGTGGCAAAGAATTTTTAAGACTGGGTCTGTAAAATGAAATAGAAACAAAAAATAATAATTTGTTTTGGTTTGTTATTCAAAATAAGTCCCTCCGGCTTCAATAAACTTCTTACAGCGACTTAATAATGATTCCAATGCCTGTTCCAGTTCACTTTGCGGAATTGCCTCCAAAGCACGCGTCGAAGCTGTTTGTATGGTCAAAATATCATCAAAATAGCACCCTTTTAACGTCATTTTAAGTTTTGGGAATAAAGAAAAGTCACAGGGTGCTAAATCAGGCAAACACGGTGGATGATTCAATACACAGACTTTATTTTTCGCCAAAAATCCACGAAGAAGTAGTGAGGTGTGACTGGGTGCATTATCGTTCAACAAACACCAACTGTTTTCATCCCGATATTCTGGACGAATGCGACGAATTCTACCCATCAAACGCCTCAAAACATTTAAATAAAACTCACCAGTAATTGTTTGTCCACTTGGAACAAATTATTTGTGGATAATACCCTTACTATCGAAGATTGTAATGCGCATTGTTTTGATTTTTTTGGCTTGTGGTGACTTCCATTCCGCACTTTGTCGCTTTGTTTTAGAATCATATTGAAACACCATGTTTCATCACCAGTAACAATCGAATTTAAGAAGTTTGGATCATTTTCAGCGGAAGAAGTTTGGATCATTGCACTTCTCCTTGATTTTTGTTCATTGGTTAACGTGTGTGGAACAAATTTAGCACAGACCTTTGTTTTGCCCAAATCTTCATGCAGGATGGTTCGAATCGTTTCTTTGTTGATGTTTAAAGACTCTTCCATCATTCTTAGTGACGCACATCGATTCTTTGCCACGGAATCACGCACTTTTTCAATAATCTCAGGTGTCCTAGATGAACTTGGTCTTCCGGTATGCTTATCATCTTCTAGCGTATCTCTTCCGTCCAAAAAACGTTTGTGCCACAGGAAAACATTTGATCTACTTAAAATAAACTCACCGTAAACTTGTTTCATCATTTGGTACCTTTCCGAGGCACTTTTACCAAGTTTTGCGTTAAATTTAATAACAGCCCTTTGTTCCATCTTAATAATTCAACATGAAAAAATTTTTACTTCTCTAATGAACGGCCGTTTCGTTTGAGTTACTTTAACAACTGCGCAGTACTTTTGGCAGAAAGCAAACAGATGATCACGGTTTATAACGCATTCGCGATTACAATGGTGGCGTCACCGTAGGCTGAAATCTAGCGCCAGTCTTAAAAATTCTTTGACGCACTGTGTATATAAGGAGAAGCAAAAGAACTTCCCTTATTTAGGCATTCTTATCCCTGCGGGGTTCACATTGTTCGGTTCCACGAATTTCCGTCAATCTCTCAATGCATTGCTTTATTAATGGCTATTTCTGTAGTTGGTAAATTATTTTACCCACGGTTCATAAAGGATTTTTTTTTAATTTTGATTGGAGGTTTAACGACCACCGTGAGCAACTCCGTGGGCTATAAGCAGTCGCCCGTCCCTAATTTAGGGTCACTGGTTCCAGGGAAGGGTGAGAGCCAGGGCCTCACCCTTCCCTGGAACCAGTATCCATGCCTCACCGGGATTCGAATCCTGGCCCATCTCGGAGAAATGATCAAAAGTCATCGCTTAGACCACTGCGCCACCGGTGCGGCTCATAAAAGATTACACAGAGTACGTTTCTTAATTGATTTTCTTTTCAGAATTACCGTAAAAAATGCAAATGCGATTTAAATAGATTAAATTAATATATCCACTTTCATAAATAACATTCTGAATCTCCAGTGAATCAGCAAGGACTAAATTGAAAAGAAAGAGTAAATTCCTTTCGAAATCAGTCTTACAGCTATGGAAATAGAAGCGGCAACAGCTAGAAAAAAAAGCCCCTTTAAGCCGTAACAGAATAACAATTAATGTAGTGCGATGTATATCTTAAATTTAACTTTTCTTTTGAATTTCTGTTTCTTATGCAAATTTCTTGCCTTCTCGGTTTGAATATTCTTCCGAATGGTACATTTTTTCCTCGAATAACTTGCCCGTGTTATCATCACTGACAATGAGTCAAATGAAAATAAAAGGCAACACCAAAAGTGTTGAGGATGGAGAGATAAAAAGCGTGTGGAGAGTTGAAAAGCAGGTAAACAGTGACGATTGTAGATATACCCTGTATGACCAAAAGCATCAGTACACTCCTTTTGTGCAGTGGATTTGCCCATATCTGTCACATTCGTGGCCCATATAAATACGAAAAGACGCACGTGGCCTGACAAGCATCATAGACAAGCAAAACCAGAAGAATGGACAGTACAGCAGAGTTCAGTGACATTCAACGTGGTATGCCATACTAGGAACAAGTTAGTTCGAGAAATTTCTATGCAAGTGATGTCATTGTGAAGTTGAAATGCCTAGAAATAGAAACAGTGCAATTGCTGCATGGTACGCCCCATAAAACGACAGAGCGGGACCGCCGAGTGAAGAAGTGGATGATGAAACAAAATCCTCCGTTCTCGGTTACAGCACTTACGTACGAATTCAAAATGCTTCTGGAAGCAATGCCAGTACCATAGAGGCTCGTCGTGAACTGAAGGGAATGGGTCCCGTGGCGAGCAGCCACACGCAAGCCCAACATCAGCAGAATCAGCATCAGGCTTTGGTTGGATTGGTGTACAGATCGTCACCAGTGAACTTTTGAGCAAATTGAAATGATCACATTTCGCCATTGAAATGATCACATTTCGCCATGTGGCAGTGCGATGGACGAGTGTGGGTATGGAGGATGCCAGAAGAACGCTATCTGGCCGACGGTATTGTGCTAACTGTTAGTTTTTGGAGGAGGCATCATGCTCTGGGCTGTTCTTTATGGTTTGGGCTTGGTCCCTTGTCTCAGCACTCTTAAATCTTAACGCTGAGGCCTATAATCGCCTTCTCTACAATATGGCAACTGCTCGGTGAAGGTCTTTTTCTTTTCCAATAGCAACAGTGTTCCCGTCAACAAAGCGAGGTCCGTGGAGGAATGGCTTGATGAGATGGGTGCGGAAGAACTTGAGTGGCCTGCACTGGTGCCCTGCTCTGAGCTCCATAGAACACATTTCGAACAAATGTGGACACCGACGGTGACCCAGGCCGAACCTCCCGACACTGGTGAGAGACCTGACTAAGGCTCTTAAAGCAGAATGTGAAAGGCAATTCCTGCAGCAACGCAACAAAACCTTCCCAACAGGGTGGAGGCTGTGATAGCGGCAAATAATGGACCAAATCGATATGAAGTTCTATCATATTATAGAGAATTTGTGAATAGGCAAGTGTCCGGGTGCTTTTGATCAGATAGTGTGTTCCTACGTTTGTCAAAATATATCAGCTAACTGTTACGGTAACTTAATGTTTCACAACTTCTGGTTGACAGTCGAAGCTAAGCAAGAAGAAACGTATCTGTAGCTTATACTTCATTTTGTTGATCAGTAGTATTGCAGAATAAACAAACTAAAGCTTACGTAAGTTGTTTATTCTTCAGACCCTGGCCGTTAATTTCAAGTAGTCCGATTTTACTGATTGTATTACGTATGCAACATATAATTAGATAAGGACATTAATTAATTATCTGCAACTGCAAAATACGAGTAGTTAAAACAGTAAAGTAGCTTATATACATAGGTATTGTGATCTTTGGAATTTGTACTATATTCAGGTATTTCAAAAATATTACAGCAATTCTAAGATGAGTTTTACACACAGAGTGCATGAAAAATGAAATTGTTGTTGTCTGTGGGTTCAGACGGTGTTACTCATAACATGAGCATTCACTGCAGTATAAAGAAAATGCAAATTGCATTTTAATAACTACACCCAGGAAGCTTTGGGAACAATCTTTCGCTACAGATTTTTAATAAATAGGCAACTGCAGCCAATTAAAGTACACAGAAAATAACCACTAATTAAAGAAGCGCTCTTCCATTTCATCATCCTATAGCGCTATTTGATAACGTGCTGGTCCGCATTTAGCTTTCAAAGCAGCCTCGATTTCATATGGCATGGATTCAACGCGATATTGGTACCGTTCTATAGGTATGTTCAGCCGGCTGGATGTGATGGCGTCTATCAGGTGAAGAATGTTTGCTGGGAAGGATCTGTGTTATGAATGGCTCCATCGATCTTGGGGACTGGGGAAAGGGACATTTTAGCACCTTGAAGTTACTGTCCTACTTCTGGAATCAATGTGTGACAATACGAGCCTTGTGGCACGTCGCATTACCTTTCTCGAAGTTGCCCTCTTCATCGGGAAACAGCATGTATATCTACGAGTGTGCCGAGTGTGTAATGATGCTAAGATGGAGTTCAAATGCTGTTCTAGATATATTAAGGAACCCAATTCCCGCCATGAAAACAGACCCCAATTACACTGGCTCCACCAGCTCGTAAAGTCAACGCTAAGCATCTTGGATACATTCATTCTTGTTGTTAGCGCCACATTCTGACACGTCCATCGGAGTGTGTTAACTGAAAACATGATTCATTGCACAAGGCGACATTTTTTCAAGTCCTCAAGTGTCTAGTTTTGGTGCTCCTGTGCCCACTGCAGACGAATTTGTCGGCTTTTAGTAGAGATAAATGGTATACGAAAGAGCCGTCTCTTTTCACGCCAATATGCCGTGGGTTGTACATGCTGAAATTCTCCTTCCGATACAGATGTTGTTATGGACGGTTACTTAAGGCAATGTAGCTCGTCTGCTACCTTGTACAATCCTCTCCAGCCTCTGTTGCCCTCGAACATCGAACAGTCGTTTCCGCACACAGGAAGACCACTAACTTCTTGTATTGTTGTTGCTGCACCACTCATTTATACCTCCTCGATACAGTTGTTCATGTACAGCCAAAAATATTTACCGTTTCTGAGATATTTGCACCTACCTGCCTAGGGCCCACTGTCATGCCTCTTTCAAAGTCGCTTGAATCACCAGTCTTTCCCATATTACCGCTGTCCACGCTTTTTACAGATTTAAATCATTTGCAGTAAGCTGCCTAGAAAGCCATCTCAAAGTCGTAGAAGTAAAGATGGTGCATTCTTGATTGCCATTAGGTGTTCCTAATAATTTGTCACTTCACTGTGTTTCACATTAGCTTAAGTGATTCCTTTCTTCCGCGTCTTAGTGCTTATTTAATGTGTTAATGTATTTATCTTTCTTCCGCATCTTAGTGCTTATTTAATGTGTTAATGTATTTATCTTTCTTCCGCTTCTTAGTGCTTATTTAATGTGTTAATGTATTTATATTTCTTCCGCGTCTTAGTGCTTATTTAATGTGTTAATGTATTTATCTTTCTTCCGCGTCTTAGTGCTTATTTAAAGTGTTCATGTATTTTCTTTCTTCTGCGTCTTAGTGCTTGTTTAATGAGTTAATTTATAATCTTTCTTCTGCGTCGTAGTGCTCATTTTATTGTGTTAATGTATTTATCTTTCTTCTGCGTCTTAGTACTTATTTAATTGTTTTAATGTATTTATCTTTCTTCCGCGTCTTAGTGCTTATTTATTGTGTTAATATATTTATCTTTCTTCCGTGCCTTCGTGCTTATTTTTCTTCAGCGTCATAGTGCTTATTTATCGTGTTAATATATTTATCTTTCTTCCGCGTCTTAGTGCTTACTTAATTATTTTAATGTATTTATCTTTCTTACGCATCTTAGTGTTTATTTATTGTGCTAATGTACTTATCTTTCTTCCGCGTCTTAGTGCTTATTTATTGTGTTAATTTATAATCTTTCTTCCGCGTCGTAGTGCTCATTTTATTGTGTTAATGTATTTATCTTTCTTCTGCGTCTTAGTACTTATTTAATTGTTTTAATGTATTTATCTTTCTTACGCATCTTAGTGCTTATTTATTGTGCTAATGTACTTATGTTTCTTTCGCGTCTTAGTGCTTATTTATTGTGTTAATGTATTTATCTTTCTTCATGCGTCTCGAAGAAAAGTAAGATCGCTGGAAACAGAAAAACAAAAAAATATTCTGGCTAATGGAGATGGGGAATTTGAGACAACATCTATGGCATACAATGTTTAAGAACACTGAGTTAAAACAAAATAAGTCAAACAGAAGATTAATGATATTCTAAAATTTTTTTAACGAAATTTCTCTCTACTTGTTTCGAAAAAGTTAAGTTAGACGAATAACTTTCGCGTAGTTTCTAGTTGTTTAGAATATCTGTCTTCAGTTGCCTATAAACTTTGAGCTATGCATGGTTAAATGGTGTGTGTGTGAGGGAGAGAGAGAGAGAGAGACAGACAGAATGAAGAGCATACCAACCTTCTGCTCCAAGGCTGTTGCAGAAACCTTTCAAAAGCAAGAGTGAAATGCAGCACTCCCCTTCTTCACATTCGCTGTTGGTTATACAGGATTTCATTTCTTCAGAAATGGCAAGCTGAAATCAAATGATGACGTTAGGCAAAATTTCGGATTCGTTACTACATGAATATCGTTTTGCAAAAAAAAAAAATCTAAACTACGTACTTGTGAAACGTAAACCTCATGAACTGTTCTAACATACATCAGACATGCGAGTTTCAAATAAGTGGTTTTCTTAGCGAAGAATGTTTTGCGTTTACTGTTCAATGTCAAAGTCGATTGCGAAAACATTCATTTTGACCGTTATCAATACTAAATGCAAAATATGGCCAATTCTCCCTGTAGTCTGAATAACCTTTAAGTAAAACGTCGAATGATATGCGCTTATTTTAAAAAATGTGGCTAAAATAATTGAATCGATGTAGGCAAAATGTCGATAGAGTTGCTTTTCTCTTCACTGTTGATGATAAAATGAGCAAACACACACACTGGTAAATATAAAGTGGCATCTATGCAATTATCGACATTTTGAAGCAAAAATTTCAAGAAAATTCTCATTTGTTCAACTTTAAACAGCTGAAAACCAAATGTCATTGTAAATAGCATGTCTTAAGGACTTTACTATGATTGCGTGGGAAAACTAATGACTTATTAAGGCTGGTCTGACAGAATACGTTTAGAAAATGCTGGGTTTTTTTAACTTTCTGCTACTAGTCCTATTTTGTTTATTGTACCTCAGTTTAGAGTCTTTATAAACTACACTGGTGTGCAAACATTAAGGACAAAGAGGAGAAATTAGAATAACAGCGGAACGAGCAGGCAGAACGAACCGAAAGACCACTCAGAAGATAGACTAGGGTCCGGTACGGTAGGGCATGCGCATATATGGAGCATGACGTAGGGGGTGGGGATGTCGGAAGAGTATAAAGCACACGGACGGTGTACGCTCAGCAATTCGGCGAAAGCTATTGCACGGTGTACATCAGTTTGAACGACGTCGAGTTGTTGCCACCGTGTGATATGGCCAGCAGGCAATCCAGTAGACGACATCTGGATTACTTTACCCGAGGTCGCGTCATTGGGAAGTTGGAAGAAGGTCGAAGTGTGACTAGTGTGACCGAGGAGTTCGGGATCGCTCACAGCAACGTTTCACGAGCTTGGAGAGCATTTTCGAATGACAGGAACAGCTGTCCAAGAGTTTAGCAGTGGTTGTCCACGAAAAACCACGGCGGCGGACAACCGATATATTGTCCTACTGGTGAGAAGAGACCGACGGCAGACAGCGGGAGAAATCGCAAGGCACATGCAACAGACAACTGGACTTCCGTTATCGCGTTTTACCGTGGCCAGGAGCGCCTGCTCATCGAAGATGGCGGTTTCTGTGGTGCCAGGAACACAAGAACTGGACACATCAGCAATGGGGTCGAGTTCTCTTTACGGATGAGAGCCAATTTAGTCTGACGAGCGATTCTGGACGTATACACATCTGGAGAGAGCAGGGAACACGCAATTACACCTCCAACATCATCGAAAGGGACCAGTGTAGATGTGGCGCAATCAAGCTTGGGAGCCGTACTGACCTCCACATCTTCCAAGGAGGTTTAGTCACTGGTGTCCGCTATTGTACCGAGGTTCTCCTGCCTCACGTGCGTCTGTTTAGAGGTGCTGTGGGTCCTGAATTCCTCTTCATGGACGACAACGCTACATATCATCGTACAGTGGCTGTCGCAGAGCTGTAGGAGAGTAAAGATACTCACCGCATGGATTGGCTCGCAACGTCTCCGGACCTAAATCCAATTGAACACGTGTGGGACCTTCTCGGGAGACGCTTGACAGCACGTCATTAGCCTCCAGCAACGATTCCGCAGCGGCGATTGGCGCTACAAGAGGAATGGGCCGCGATGCCTCAACAGCTCATTGACAACCTCGTCCTCAGCATGGACAGACGTTGTGAATCCTGCACCGCAGTCAGTGGGGATCATATCCTCTACTAAAGACTTAATTTTTCTTGGCAGCCGCATGTCACATGGACGTTTCTGGCTACTGTCCAGTTGTGCTCGAAGCTACCTTTTCAATAAAGTGCCTTTGTATCCTTTGGATTCCTTGTTTGGACGGTTTTGCTCACTTGTCCCATATTCTTACATCTTGGGGATCTTATGGTATGATTTGAGTCGATGTGGAGCACTTCTGCACGACGTTACATTCGAAAAACCGTCTCGTCCTTAAATTTTGCACGCCAGTGTACGATGATGATTCCTTCACAGTTGAAAATTAATCGCTTTCGTGGACTTATACCATGACCATCCAAATAACAACCAGGACTTGGTACATAATCTTCATAAAGCCAATATCGTTTACTAGACTAGTTCACTCCGACTTCTCTTCGCTGTGCAGAGTCTAAGAGATATTATCAATTCCCTAAAACACCTTTGCAGCATGTTTTGGCGTCATAAAACCATAAGTGGAGCATGGAAGGTAAGCAAACGGTCCACAGACCTGGTGACGGAGTGGTAGGGCTGACTTCAAATTATTTGTCTCACATGGGTCCCGGATTGAAATCCTCGTGAAATATGAATGGTGTGTTTGTTCTATGACATGCGCTCTGTACCTATCCTGGAATAACAATCCTCAAATTAGGGACGGGCGACTGCTCTAGCCCATTGAATTACTCACGGTGGTCGTTGAACTCCCACACAAAAAAGATGCAGTGGTGTGATTTCGATCCAAACCACTTCAGTGTGTAATGTAATGGTCTTAGTTAATTGTGATTGAATAATTTAGCTAATTGTCAATATTTCACCAGAACAGTCGCATTATGTTAATAAGAATAAAACTTTGACTGAAATGTTCCGAAGCGCTAACGTGATGCTCCAGATAGCCGTAAATGACTTACTGTAGCATTTGCAAAAGTCCTTAAGTAAACACAGAAATATCACTTCCTAAATATCTTCGGAGATTCAGTGAAAACAAGTGTACTTAAGAATTTAACCTTATATTTTATCCTAGGCATACATCGAAAACACTTCAATAACTAAATATTTAAACAGCTGAACAGCACCATGCTCATAGTATCAAACAATCGCCGTCTCATCAGTTTCTAAATAACGCTTCGATGATTAAATAAGTGTGGTAATCGAAGCGAAAGAATTAAACAATAACACCAGACTCTAAACATAAGTTAGGCTACGTTCGCATAACAAATCTCTTTTCAAATCAATTACAAATACGTCCTAGCTGAATTCTAACGAGAACCCGGAATATCTAACAACAGCAGATTCCCGGTACATCATAAATAGAAAACCGGTGCTTTGATTATCCCACTAGTTTGGTCATCGAACACCAGACCTCAATTCAGTTTGCCACAAAGCATTCAATCGAAAGAGAAAATGTGGCGTTAAGTTTGGAAAATGCGTAAAAAGAAAGAACTAAAATTTACATAGATAACAGGAACTAAAAAGGAAAGTTAAATTAGAATATACATCACAAGTGGGGACTTTGATTTCAGTACAGGATCTCACTATTCCACCTCCAACCATTTTGTTCTTTTTCTTCTCCTACATTCATGCCGCGTTTGAGAATTTGATGTTACACCTGGGTCTTGCGCGATTAAATACTAAACCTATCTCATCCTTATTCTTTTACTGATGGAATTCAGTGCAGAAAAAGACAAAACTGCAGTCTTCGTATTTCCTGCACTGTTCTCTTAAATAATCCACAACCTTGTACCAGTCAGATTAGCTTTTCTGCAATTTGTTTTCTTGTTTTGAATGTTAAAGTAATATAAACTTCGAGAATATGTCTAGGTATTCAGTGAAAACAAATGAAATACGCTCACGGACAATGAAATCTGCGCACCTAGATAGAAAACATGCCACAACCACAAAACGTTGCAAATAGCTAGAGTATGGGCTGGTATGCAAATGATCTAACTTTAGTGCGAGTGCGCATGACCGCACACCCTGTGGTCGCCCTGCAAGCACGAACGGGCAGCCTTATGAACCTGCTTGTAGTCGATGCTCCATAAAAGCGAAAAGCACCGACCGACTCAAGCAAGAGTACAGAGTGACAAGCATGCCGGGTAGATGCCGCAGACGTCGATTTACGCAACTTACGGACTTTGAGAGAGGCCGAATCATCTGGCTGAAAACCGCAGGGTGGTCGGAGCGCCGTATAGCCCTCCACGTGGATCGTTCTGACCATGCCGTACCCCTGTGTTGGAAGCAGTGGACACGTGACGGCACTGCCACACGGCGGAGGGCTTTGGATGGAGCAGGCGGACCACCGGTAGAGAGGATGGTCTAGGGTCTGCGTTGGGTTCCTTCGCTAGGCACGAACGAACCCAACGGAAACCCGGTCTACTGTAAAGGCTGATGTAGCGTCTTCTGTGTGCTCACGAACCAATTCCCGACGCCTCGCGGAAGCGAATCTGCCATCCCACCGCACCTTACGTGTGCTGCTATTAACACCGGAACTTCGCAGGCTCCGTGTGCAGTAGCGCCAGGTCAGGGAGGAATGGAGCACCACAGACTAGCGACGTGTGGTGTTTAGCGATGAGTCCGGCTTCGCTATGGGGACAGATGATCATCGTGTCTGGGTGTTTACGAGGTCAAACGTACAATCCCAACCTCGCTATTGAGCGCAACACTTCCCTCACTGCCTACGATAGCCGATCAGGTCTAGTAGTGTCACGTGGATCATTGACGGGCCAGCGGTATGTCATCTTACGGGCCCATGTGCTCCCATTTCTGGCCGGTATTCCAGGTGCGCTATACCAGCAGGATAGTGCCTGCCCACGCACCGCTCGGGCTGCCCAGGACTACTTACGTCATGTCCTGACACTTCCATTTCGTACCCGCTTCCCGGGCATGCCCCTATCGAGCATGTATGGGACGAGTTGAAACACCAGCTGCCGCCGTGCCTCACTATTCGGGGTTTGGAGCACACCGTCCAACACGTGTGGGCCAGTCTGCCGCAGGACAACATCACGCGTCTGTTCGCTTGCATGCCGGACGGTATTGCAGCATGTATTGGCGCACGACGTGGTGCGACGCGCTATTGAAGATGACCGGACTGATTGTCACAGATCACTCTGTAAATGATCTTGAACTCTGTTTTTGCCATCATGTGTATCATTCATCTGTATCATTACGTCCATAAAATTTCATTTCAATCCGATGTTTCCTACTTGGTGCGCAAATTTCATTGTCGGCGAGTGTATAAACTTATCGAAAAACAATTTGTGGATATTTACAATTTATAAATCTCGAGGTATGGCGGGTGCCCTAATACGATGCGCTCGCCGAGCACAGGCGTTGTTGCAACATGCTTCGTGAATTTAAGAATATAGGTGCATGAATAATAAAGAGACAGGTACAATAAAAGTAAGAAAGATGACACCGAATTCTAGATTGTAATGATCACGTCTTTCAAATCCTTTCTGAAGCGAATTGAATTTATCAAAGTTATTAAAAGTCAACGCAACCGGTTAGAAAAAATCAACCGAATTTGTGCAATCGATCAAACATCCACAAAAAGAAACAGCTACTTATTTCCATCAGTGGCTAAAAGGTATGTTACGAAAATTAACAAACGGATTACTTCTTTTATGAGAAGGAAGCAACGGAGACAAACAGATTTTCAAATCGAACAGTTAAAAAAGAAACAGAAGGAAACGTGATATAACTGTACGCCTTCAAGAAGAAGAATTTTGCATAATGGAAAAGTTGAAAAGAGGCGAAAAATATTCTTCACGGAAAAAGGTGCGCAAAGAGAAAACAACTTTTCACATACATCTCCCTGAAGCAGAGATAGCGAAAAATAGGTTTTGACCTTTACGACAACGAAAAATAGGATTTTGACCTTTTTATTTAAAGACGATAATGCTCCACATCTCTATTGTAGCGAATTCCGTATAGTAAAAAAGAAATTTCTCAATTGTTTAGCAGCGGAGATCCACCTGCAAACAGAAGTACACAAACACGAACTAGCGACAGAATTCTGAACTATAAAACTCCTCAAATACTAACCTAAAGAGTCCACATGGCAGGTGGCTTCCGGCGTCGAAAGAATTTTTCAAAGCGCACATGCAGAAGCAGAAATCATATACGACCTATAGTGTCAGGCTTGTGCGTTTAGAAAAAATTGAAGTTATATGAGAAACATTTCGCAGAGGAAACGTTCTCGAACAAAGAAACGATTTTTCAAATCGAACTCTTAGCAGCAAAGGTTTTGACAAATATGATATACAGCTAAGCCCACTGGCGGAAAAGCTATGAAATATTTTAAGAAAAAGGTATCTTGAAATGATTTTCCGAAGTGAGAGGTGTTTGCCCACGAAATAATGTTTTCAATTGAATTTTCAGAAGCCCAAATTTTGCTACAAATGCATCAGAAGCGGGAATAATATTTACTCCCCCTGGTGGCCAAACCATTCCTTACCAAAAATTAGAAATTATATGGAAAACATATCCCATGAGGAGCTAATTCCGACGAAGAAGGAATTTCTCAAATCGGACTTCTAGAAGCAGACATATTCAGGAATACGCAGATCACCTTCACACCCCTAGCGGAAAATTACTTGAAAAAGAAACTACCTAAAATAGGCTTCGTTATAAATGACATCGAAAGAAAGGAGGATTTTTTTAATCGGATATCTTGAAGCAATTATATGAAATAAAATGTATTTTGAATTCGATATTAGCAGCATTTACGCCTTCTAGCGGCGAAGTTGAGCATCGAAAAAAACCCCGGGAGGCAACGACCATCATTTTCACATTTCAATCTTCCCAATGCAAAAAGAATTTTTCAAATCGGACTAATAGTTGTAGAAATACGTTACAAACAGACGGACGGACAAAGTGATTACATAAGTACTATCTTTTTTTTACAAAATTCGTGCTAAAAATAGCCTAATGCACGAGGGCCAGGATGCAATTCTGTTCACGTATTTCACGTGGCTTTTCGGCTGACGGCGCTGAAGTAGAGATTCGGCTTTCAACCGAACAGATATGATTAGAATAGTATTCGGCTTGCACAGAACAGCCAAACATTATGACCAACGTGGCTTTATACAAATCAAAGCGCAAAGCAATTACAGGTAAAGGGCGGTGCGTCTTAAAGTCATGAAACGTTGTAAATAACATCTGATACTGAGCTCTGTTAATCAGTGTTATTCTTGTTGTTCAGATGGAAACGGTCGCGTACTTAAGAGAGTTTGACAAAGGCCAAAAGTGTAATGGAATGGCTTCTTTTTGTCCCACGGTGCCAGACGACTGGGTGGAACATTTCTGAGAAGGCAAGTGTTGTGGTGTGCATACGGCTAGCAGTCGTTAATACCTTCAAAACGTACTCTGAGGAAGGGAAATCCACTAACGGCCGGTAAAGTATGTGCCGACCATGGCTTATCGATGCTGCAGATAACCGAAAGCTGTCCCACTTGGTATGAGCAAACAGAAGAGATACCGTGGTGCAACTCGCCGGAAATTTGAAAGCTGGTGACGGAAATAATGTGTCACAACACATTGGGCATCGAACCCTACTAGTTTTGCATAGCGCAGGCCGCTCTGAGTGCCCATGCTAACTTTAGATCACCGTTGAAATCGCCTATAATGAGCACGCGAGCATGAAAACTAGACTTTGATTGATTCGAAGAAAGTCGTCTGGTTTGATGAATCTTGTTTTCCGTTGCACCATGGGTACCTAGAGAAGTGCTGGCACCATGGGACGAAAAGAAGCCGGTGGAGTAAGTGTAATGCTTTGTGAAATTATCTCATGGGAATCCGTGGACCCAGTCATTCATGTGCAGGAAACAATGGCGTCTAGCACATACCTAAACATCATTGCAGACCAGGTACATCCTTTCATGGCAACGTTATTTCCCTCTAGAAGTGCCCTCTTTCAGAGAAATAATGCGCCAGGCCATACTGCTCGGATTGCTCGAGAATGGCTCACGAAGCATGAGGAAGACTTCCGGGTATTGTCCCTGCCTCCAATTTCCCAAGACATCAATCCAATCAAGCAAGTGGTTTGTGTTGAAACAGCAAATCCTATCTGCGGTGGTTAATCACGTAACTTACAAAAGTTAAAGGATTTGTTGGTAACGTGTTTGTACAAGATACTGCAAGACACCTTGAGAAATCTTGTAGCATTCGTGGGTAAGAGGCATAGTTTCCTGCACATATTGCGGTGGAACGTGGAGGACAAACATCATATTAGGTAGGTGGTCATACTGTTTTTGACTCTTCGGTGTATACGTTCAAAGAGACCCCAATTTCAGCAACATTGTAGATCTCTTTATCAATATTGTAATTTATGTTTATATTTGCAATACGGAATATTTGTAATTTTGTAAAGCCTTTTATTCTGGTAAATGGTTTAGATCAGTTTAGCATCCTGACAAAATTCCAAACAAGAGCATATATACAAGTTGTACTCTATAGGAAAACCATTAAAAATTATGAAAATGAAAGATAAAATAATGGGTCACAGAAACTACATTTCCAATCCTGCCAAATTAGAGCTTTGAATGATAAGTACGTGGATTAACCTACATATCCAGAGCTGTCTTAACACTTCTGGAGGTCCTGGGCCGTCACTATTTTCGGGGCCCCTGATCTTATATATATATATCATCATCATCATCATTGTCAACCATTATCAATCCACTGCTGGACGAAGGTCTCCCCAAGTTTCCTCCACAACGGTCTGTCTTGTGCCAGTCTCTTCCATGTCACCCCTGCATACTTTCGAATTTCATCCACCCATCTCCTATGTGGTCTTCTTCTGGGTCTTTTCCTGTCCCTTGGAATCCAATCTAAAATTTCGGCTGTCCATCGATGATCTGTCCTTCTGGCAGTATGTCCAGCCCATTGCCATTTCAGGGATTTAACTCTGATCATGATGTCTTCCACTCTTGTCATTTTTCGGATCCACGAGTTCCTCTTCTTATCTCTCCTGGTTACACCAAGCATGCACCTCTCCATGCTTCTTTGAGTTGTCTGCAGCCTTGTATGTCTCTTTTAGTTAAGGTCCACGTCTCTGCACCATACGTAAGCACTGGAAGGATGCATTGATCAAACACTTTTCTTTTAAGACATAATGGCATATTGCTCTTGAAAATTATGCTGTTTCTTCCAAAAGCTCTCCAGGCAAGTTTTGTACGCCGATTAATTTCTTCATCAATGTGACCCTCACTTGATATCTGCTGTCCAAGATAAACGTACGTGTCTGTTATCTCCAGCTTTTCTCCATCAATCGATAAATCTTCATTTCTTGTAAAAGCATTGAACATCACTTTTGTCTTCTGAAAGTTCATTTTTAATCCCACTTCTTTACTCTTGTCAGCAAGTTCCTGGATCATACTCTGCAGCTCTGATGGGGTAGTTGCAAAAATGACTACGTCATCAGCAAAACGAAGGTGGGTTAGATAATCTCCATTAATCTTTATCCCCTTGTTTTCCCAGCTCAGCGACTGAAAAACACCCTCCAATGTGGCATTAAAGAGCTTCGGAGATATGGTGTCACCTTGTCTCACTCCCTTTCCAATTTTTACGTGTGTTGTATTTTCAAACAGCCTAATCTTTGCACTTGCATTTTCATAGATGTTATTAATAATATTAATGTATGCATCTTCAATACTGCAGGTTTTCAGAGCCATTGTAACTGCTGATGGTTTCACCGAATCAAAGGCTTTTTCATAATCGATAAAAGCCATGCACAATGGAAGTTCATATTCCCTCGCTCTTTCAATTAGTTCTCTCAGCACGTGGATATGATCTATTGTGCTGTAGCCACTCCTGAATCCAGCTTGTTCTCTCGGTTGAGCCATGTCTAGTGCTACCTTCAAGCGGTGTGAAAGAACTTTAGTGAAGATTTTATAAACTACTGATAGGAGGCTGATAGGTCTGTAGTTTCCGAGATCCTCAATGTCACCTTTCTTATGTAGCAGGATCATTGTAGCGGTGTTCCAATCCTCAGGAATCTTTCCTTCATTAAGGCATCGAGTGAAAATTTGGGCGAGTACTGTTTCGATTTCTCCACTTGCTTCTTTTATGATGTCTACAGTAATTCCATCTTCTCCTGGAGCTTTTCCTCGCTTCATGTTCTTGATTGCATGTGCAACTTCTGCTGGAAGGACTGGAGGAACTCTGGTACTGGTATCTTTCATGATGTCTGGAGTGCATATATCATCCCTTTCATATAATTTGGAGTAGAAATCTTTCACTCTTGTCAAAATTTCGCCTCTATTTCTTGTTACAGAACCATCTTCTTTTCTCAGTGCCATAATCTGTTTTCTTCCCTTACTGAGATGTCCCTTTGCTATCTTTAGGCTTTGGTTGTTTTCAATTGCTTTCCTCACTAGTTCACAGTTGAATTTCCTTACGTCTTCAGTGATACTTTTTCTTACTGTCTTGCATAGCTCTATATGTTCCACTTTGGAAGTCACATCTTCTTTAGTTGTCCTCATCACTCTTCTTTTTTGCATCAACATTTTGGTTTTTCCTGATAATTTGTTCACATGCAACTTGTTCTTAGACCCAGCTAATTTTGTTGCT
This sequence comes from Macrothele yani, assembly GCA_039090855.1. NCBI lineage: Eukaryota > Metazoa > Arthropoda > Arachnida > Araneae > Macrothelidae > Macrothele > Macrothele yani. Next base: position 106,094,035 of record CM077003.1, read on the forward strand.
GTTTCCATAAGAGCTTTGGTTACTTTTCTGTTAACTTCAGAGATGTCCACTTCTTCCGATGTTAGGCCTTCTAAAGCAGAGAACCTGTTCTTCAGTTCTAACTTGAAGGTATTATGGTGTTTTTTAAGGTTGGTTATGTCAATAAATTTTGTTTGTCTTATGAGCTTGCCACGTTCAAGTTTAGTGTTGAGATGCATCTTACATCTCACCAATCTATGGTCACTACCTGTGTTGAACTTGTTTAGCACACTGCAGTCTTCTATGACGAATTTTTTGTTACACATAATAAAATCAATTTCACTTGTCGTCCCATTTGGATGTCTCCATGTCCATTTCCTGTGTGGCTTTTTCTTGAAGAAGGAGTTCAAGATGAAAAACCCTTCTGCCTCTGCAAACTCAACGAGAGTATTTCCACGCTGGTTTCTGTTGCCATGACCGAATTTACCTACTGAAGTTTCATTCTGTTGCCGTTGCCCTATTTTTGCATTGAAATCTCCCATAATTATTTTCAAGTGCTGCTTACCTTTATTATTTAGATGACAAATTTCCTCATAAAATTCTTCAATTTCTTCTTCAGGATGACTTGTGGTGGGTGCATAAGTTTGAATAATCTGAGCCTGGTATCTTTTCGAGAGTTGGATAACAAGTCGTGCAGCTCTGTCAGAGGAACTTTCAACTTCTACAACTTTATCCTTCAGTTTCTTGTTTATTATAAATCCAACACCACTAGTTCTGCCAGTATCTGTCCCACGATAGTAGAAGAGATGTCCACTTTTCAGTTCGATGAGATCTTCTCCTTTTCTCCTTACCTCACTTAGCCCCACGATGTCCCACTTGATCCTTTGTAGTTCCTCTTCCAATTCAAGAAGCCTTGAATCAGAAGATAGGGAGCGTCCATTGTAAGTAGCCAAGGTCAGCATCAGATGGCAGCCTAGTCCGGTCCTCCGGGGATTCTTAGCACCCTCTGCCTTCATGTCGCACTGGCCGCTGCCTTGGCCAGGTACATTCCAGCTGCCGGAGACTGAGGGCCAAGATTTAAGTTGTGGAATCATTTTGGAGGGGTTTGGCCATAACTCACCACGCTGGCCAAGCGGGTTGGTGAGTGTGGGATAGAATTTCCTCTGATCCCGATGGTATAGTTATACCGCTATGGGCGGTCGTCAGAGCCCCTTTAGTGGGAACAGGATGCACCACGAGAAGGCGGGGTTGACATTTGTCAAGGAGAGGCTGTGATGTTACGCATCACCTGACCTTGCATCCCATATATATATATATATATATATATATACAACATATAGTTATATTACAGTGTGTGGTTATTTTCTTTATTCACACATGGTATTATGCATATACAACATATGAAAATTATTATGTTCACCACCATCACCATGTTCTCCCACACAAGAAACATGCAATGTTCAGTAACATTTTAAATACCACTTGAATAAAAAATGGTGCATGGCCAAATTGTAGAACTCCATTAAGTGTACCAAATGCATTCACATTTAGTTGCTTAGTAATTACTAGAAAATTGGTGCTGAAAGATATGTTCATCCCCATTCTACAAAAAATTCGACGAAAATTAAATTTAAAAATGCAGAAGAAATAAACGAACCAGCGCCCTTTCCGGACGATATGACTCACCGGACAAAAATATTGACATGCGGCCCCCGTATTGTTATTTATTTAAACAGTGAAGATTGTAGCTCAGGTGGGCAAACCTCAGTGATACGTGCATTTCTTCGTATAGATAGACAACACTGTTTAAAAGGAAAAAGTTATTCGGAAAAATTGCGATTTGTGTTTGACCCTCATGACCCTCAAACTTCACTGACACTCGGGATCGGGAAAGAGAGGTCGGCATCTCTTGTTTCTTATTTTGTCACAAAAGATCCACCTTAACACCTAACTTTCCTCCTGCCTCCTCGGGAAATCGAAGCTACAAGCTAGGTTTGGAAAAAAAAAAAAAAAAAAAAAAAAGGCGGAAGGACTTTCAACTTTCTGCATTGGTGTTTCTTCTTTTCTTTAAATAAAAAAAGATAACGTTCTGGTTAGTGTGAAAGAGTCGATTTTTTTTGTCAACCCATAGGACTATTGGGGTGTTGGAGGTCAAAGTTCAGGTGGGGGTCCCTGGGCACCGGCCCATTGGCCCACCACTTAAGACGGCCATGTACATATCGCATGTAGCCCCAGCAGAAGGCATGTTTTCGCCCCGATGCAAAATGCCACTTCGGCGTCCCTTTGTCAACTTTTCGCTGGAGGAAATTTAGCTGTTACGCCCTATTCCACTTCGGCGTCCCTTTGTTAACTTTTCGCTGGAGGAAATTTAGCTGTTACGCCCTATTCCACTTCGGCGCCCCTTTGTTAACTTTTCGCTGGAGGAAATTTTGCTGTTACGACCTATTCCACTTCGGCGTCCCTTTGTTACCTTTTCGCTGGAGGAAATTTAGCTGTTACGCCCTATTCCACTTCGGCGTCCCTTTGTTAACTTTTCGCTGGAGGAAATTTAGCTGTTACGCCCTATTCCACTTCGGCGCCCCTTTTTTAACTTTTCGCTGGAGGAAATTTAGCTGTTACACCCTATTCCACTTCGGCGTCCCTTTGTTAACTTTTCGCTGGAGGAAATTTAGCTGTTACGCCCTATTCCACTTCCACAGATTTAGAGATTAGGTGTTTAGTATCCTTCATGATCTCAGTAACACAAACTGGCACAACGTAAGTGGCGATTTTATTAAGATTCAGAAAATAGCGGATAGGAACTGACCCTCTCGTTAACTTATTGCGTGTAATAGATGCACCTAACTGGATCGGTGCCCGTAGTACTTCTCTCTACTCAGAAGGAAGAGATGTGGAAGTAATTTCTCAATGTCCTATACATTTTATTAAAGAGGAAAAAGGTGGTTCGCGAAATTTTTGGAGCGAAACTTCGCCCCACCAATAAATGACATTCCAAGCAGTTGCTTCATTCGTTTAATGGAAATAACGACACTGCGGTGGGTATGGGCTTCAGGCATATACGAACTGTATTTAGTTTCCTTAGAAAAAGAAAGAAGTGAAAGGTTAAGAATACACATTGACAGATGCGAAAAAGAAAGATAGCCTGTGGACAAAGAGTGAGATAGGGTGTGTTAGTCAGTACAGCTTTTGAATAAAAACTACTATTCGTTTTCTTCTTTAAAACTAAATAAGGCTATAAGAGCTCCATAAACATTTTATTTTTCCCACACAAGTTATTCAACAATCAAAATTTTACAAGAGTTGCTTTATCAAAGGCGATCCTACCCCATACCCCCAGAGGAGGAGATGATCCTGCCCACCATCCCTGATTGCACGGTGTTCCTGAATTTATTTTAACTGAAACATTCTGTCAGCACTGTTCAGTTCAAAATATCTCCTGTTCTCTTTTTTGCGAATTTTTTTTGTGCAACATAGTTCTTTTTCTTCCTTTGGTTGTAAAAATCAGTTTAAAATTTTAATTTCAGCAATACTTCACTCCTGTTAAATTTAATATGCTGTTGCTTTACAAGGTAGAATATTCAACAACCAAGTGGTGAAGAGAATTTTACTTTAATTTCGCATTCAACAGTTTTTTTATTCAAAGAACAAGTCAAAAAGAAAGAAAAAAATTACAACTATCTTTTTGGTAAATGTAACTAATGTTAGTATAATTATTCAGCGAAACTAATACTTCGATGTATCGCTTTGTCTTGCATTTGAAAGCCGAAAACGTTGGCAAAAATAACCCTATGCATTTTGTTTACCGTTCTGGAAGTCCTTCTTAGAAAATCTCCTTGAGTGCTGACTCTGAAGGCCATGATGATAAAAGTAATACATTATTGGAAGATATGTTCGTGTTTCAGTTTTATTTTCTCATACCGAGAGCGTTTGATAAGTTTCAAACTTGAGAATGATACAAGGAAACATGGATGTTGCCTCTGCTTGTCATTACCACATTATCTTTTATCGCTATGAAAACAATGAGACTAGCAGTGGATATCATTTGTTGGAGTTTAGAAAAAGGGATACATTAACGGACAAAGTAAATACGTGTTCCACTGTTCACAAATCATTGAAGATTTTGTTCTAAAAGTTCTAATGGTCTCTGAAACCACTGTAGAACCTTTAGAGGCATTATGGGGAGTTTCCGGAATCCCCAGAGGCATGATGTTTAGGATGTGACAAACTTTTATTGTCAAAAAAGTGACACTACTGAAACAATCATGCAAATTTCACTGAAGTTGTTAAAGGCGACGTCAAAAGGTAATTTTAACTTAGTCGAAATCTCTTCAAAAGGTACATTATCAAAATACACGGTCGAGTCACATTATTGTGACCACGAACTGATATCCAAAGTAACCGCCGTGTGCAGCGCGGACAGCAGCTAGACGGGCTGGGAATGACTTAATAAGGTGCTGGAAGGTGTTCACAGGTATGTGCAGCCATGCTGACTGCAGTGCATCTGACAGCTGCTGGAGGGTGCGTGGTGGAGCATCCATAGAGCGAACAACACGATCGAGGTGGTCCCACAGATGCTGAATTGGGTTTACATCTGGCGAATTAGGGGGCCAGGGAAATACTTTGAAATCTTCATCCTGCTCTTTCAACCACTCTTGGACATTTTCAGCTGTGTGGCACTTCGCATTGTCGTTCTGGAAGATTCCATCCGCCACAGGGAAGACAATAAACATGTATGGGTGTACGTTGTTTGCAAGGATGGATTCATTACGAATTCGGTCCATATTGCTCTCCACGGGTATGTGTGGACCCAGGAAAAGCCACGAAAACATACCCCAGGCCATAACGCTGCCCCCACCACCAGCTTGTGCTCTTCCAGCAATGGTTGAAGTGTTTCTTCTCCGATGTTTGTTGCCTTATACGCCAACGTCTATCCGTTCGATGAAGCAGAAAACGCGACTCATCGGAGAAGGCAATCCCTTGCCAATCAGCAGAGGTCCAATTCCGATATTGCAGTGCAAATGTAAGCCTTTTCTGCCGATGCACATTCGTTAGTATAGGTGCAGTGACTATCAGTCTACATCGGAGCCCCATACGCAGCAGGGTTCGCTGAGCAGTCATTTTAGACACGTATCCGGTAGCCCCCTGGTTCATTCAGCCAGTCAGTTACTGCACTGTAGCCTATCATGGACCTTCGTAGCCTCGCACCTTCACAGCCGACGTTCACCTCTCACATCAATGACACGTAGTGCTCCGCAGTTTCCACGTCGCTTATTCGCAGTGGTCCCATTTCACCAATCGCGACAAACTTTAAGCACAGCAGCACGCGAACAGTTCACAAACTGCGCTGTTTCAGAATTAGTGCCACCCTTGTCCCGAAATCCGATAATCCTCCCTTTTTGCAAATCTGATAAATCGCTCCTTCTATCCATGTCAGCAACGAGTGATATGTTTTGCAAAATCCCTACAGCACACCTTATATACCCTCCAAGCCAGCTCACGACACGTGCCTTCTTTCGTTGGCTACGCGGTGTTGACGTCAAAAGTAGGAGGTGGTCACAATTATATGAGTTGACTGTGTATATACCACAAATACAATGGTCCTAAAATTTACTCAACACATATCGCAGTGTTTTCTACAGTTTGTCGTATTTTGGAATCACATTTTTCTGGGAAGGCAAGCTGTTTTTAAAGTTCGCGACTTTTAAAATCCCAGTTTTGTTCAAACTTTTCGAACACTATAACCTAATTTAGCTCTCATTATTTTATTCGACCTTCAGTAAGCAGCCTTTTCGTAGCTTCTTTTTGTTTTGATGTTTAACGACCTCCATGTTTGTTTGTTTCGGGTTCAACTACCACCGTGAGCAACTCTAAGAGCAACAAGCAGTAATTCGTTCCTAACTTAGGGCCGCTACTTCTGTGAAGGTGATAGAGACAGCTCAGTAGAACAAATGCACCGCTCATATCTTATCCTAAACTTATGCCTATGCCCAGCGCGGACAGCGAGTCAGAAAGCCGCGCCTCTAACAACTCAGCCATCGAGGTGCAGCTATTAGCTTCACCAGCTAATCAAAAATCCGTTCGGGTTTCTGAATAAAAAATAAAAACATGTCACTTGAGGAAAAGCATTGCCTTGAGTCTTTAAGTACATCATCGTAGCCGCCCCGGTGACCGACTGGTCAGAGGAACGGACTTCGGGTCAGTCATTTGAGATGGGGTTTGAGTTCAAGATGGGGCATGGGTGGTGCGCCTATCGGATATCTGTGCTGTTCCTGAAACGAGTGGACCTAAATTAGGGACGGAAGCCTGCTCATAGCCCTTACTGTTGCCCAAGATGGTCGTTAAACCCCAAGCAAAACAAATTAGTAAAATCATGCAATGCATTGATTATGATACGCTTTCCAACATACCAGAAATTATTACTCAAGTTATGTGGATAATGGCTGTGGAATAAATCTCGCTCCTGTGTCCTGACCTTTGACCCCATTTCGGCGATATTCAACAGAACCAGTTCAGTATACCTCCAGAACAAAATTATAAAGTTATCTCGCAATCGAAGCATTTGTACGTAAGTTATAACGCACAAGGACAATGGTAAGGATCCCGCTCCTATTTCCTGACCTTTGACCCCATTACGCCCATTTTCAATAGGGTTCGTGCCCGGGTGGTTCCCTACCACATACTGAAATTTCATCGAGATCGAACTATATTTACGCATGTTATGACGCATAAAGGCAATAGAATGGATCCCGCTTTTATGTCCTGACCTTTGACCCCATTCCACCCATTTTCAGTAGGGTTCGTTACCAGGTGCTTCCTTATCACATACTAAAATTTGATCGAAATCGAACCATTTTTACGCAAGTTATGACGCATAAGGGCAATGCAATATATCCCGCTCTTATGCCCTGCCTGACCTTTGACCCCATTTTGCCCATTTTCAATAGGGTTTGTCCCCAGGTGGTTCCCTATCACATACTAGAATTTTATCGAAATCGAACCATTTTTACGCAAGTTATGATGCATAAAAGCAATGGAATGGATCCAGCTCCTATGTCCTCACCTTTGAAACAATTTCACCCATTTTCAATAGGGTTTATCCCCAGGTGGTTCCCTATCACATACCAAAATTTCATCGAAATCGAACAATTTTTACGCAAAGTTATGACGCATAAAAGCAATGGAATGGATCCCACTCCTATGTCCTGAACTTTGATCCTGCTTCGCCCATTTTCAATAATTTTCGTCCCCAGGAGGTTCCCCACCACATACTAAAATTTCGTCGAAATCGAACCGTTTTCACGTGAGTTATCGTGCGGAAGGACGGACGGACAAACGGACGGACAAAGTTGGAGCATATACGCTTCTTCAACCTACGGTTGGAAAGCGTAACAAAGAAAAAGTATCTCATTATCTTGTACAAGATTATCCTGCTCCTAGTCTTCTTTAACAGCAAACTTTGTACGAACTTTCTAAAATCATACTTTGAGGAACACAGGCTGTAACGATAAAAAGTGAATACCAAAAGATATATAAAATAAATCGAGAGTGTATCCAGGTACTCTTTGTAGATAATTTATGCTATGCATCTTTCGTGCCAAGATCTTTGTGGGCGTGGAACAAAACGAATGATTCGTGAGTACATATTTATTTAAATACAACACATTGCATTTTTTTCGTGTCACTCAGGACCACACAGTCACATCACAGTCCGGTACGCGCTAAGTGGAATTAAATTGCAACAAATAATACGGTTTACTAATTCCTGACATTCAGCGGTACTTAGGCAGGTGGATTAATCATCGTTATTGTCGTAAAACCAGTGAAAGAAAATATGTGAGTCGTAAAAGTAAATATTTACTAACCTAAGGCGGTCGCAATGGTAAGAACTTCGACTGTTTAATTTTTCAGAAACGATATTTGTTATTATTAATATTATACATTATTCAGATTTAGACAAGCATTAGAAACGACCGATGAAATGCGAATTAGCTTCGAAAATCCGTCGAGGTATACCCAAACTAAAATCTGACTTCCAGGCAGAAACTACAGCTGAATCGCAAGTAAGGAGAATTGTAAACTTCTGGTCAGGGATACCTACAAGTTACTATACATCATTTTAAAGCAATCGTCAATAGCAGGTTCCTGGGAGGGCAGAGAAGAAGCCAAATTTTGATGGACGCCTACTTTACTACAGTCAAGAAAGATGCATAGCTTCAAAATGCATTTTTGTAATGGCTTTTATCTCATTTAGCTTCAGGTTCTTCTAATTTACGCAGACTGCATTGAGATATTGTTAAGTATATGTAAAACGTGATGAAATAATGTTCGGCGATAATTTAGTGAAATATATATTGTTGAGTAACAATGACATGAAATATTGCTGCTTCACTTCATGAGACATTGCTGCTTCACTTTCTTGATGATAAAACTATTACTGCTTCACTTTCATGATGATAAAAATAATACATTATTGGAAGATATGATCGTGTTTTAGTTTTATTTACTCATACCGAGAGCGTTTGATAAGTTTCAAACTTGAGAATGATACAAGGAACCATGGATGTTGCCTCTGCTTGTCATTACCGCATTATCTTTTATCGCTATGAAAACAATGAGACTAGCAGTGGATATCATTTGTTGGAGTTTAGAAAAAGAGATACATTAACGGACAAAGTAAATACGTGTTCCACTGTTCACAAATCATTGATGATTTTGGTTCTAAAAGTTCTAATGGTCTCTGAAACCAATGTAGAAGCTTTAGAGGCATTATGGGGAGTTTCCGGAAACCCCAGGCGCATGATGTTTAGGATGTAACACACTTTTATTGCTAAAAAGGTGACACTACTGAAACAATCATGCGAATTTCACTGAAGTTATTGAAGGCGACGTCAAAACGTAACTCTAACTTAGTCGAAATAATGGCTTTTACTACTTCCGTTACCCATTTTCGTTACATCGAAATTTTTTATTTGAGATTTATCTTACTATTGTCGGGAAAGATGCATAGCATAAAAACCGATGAGTAACAAACTTCGGATAACACACAGCAGATACCTAACGCCGTGAGTAAAATATTTTAAATCACACAGAAAAGCTGATGAAACGTATTATCTTTATGGCATGCACTTGCAAGCTTAACTGTTACAATGTGCATTTCTGACTGATTATAAAGATCCGTGCTAGTGCGTCATCTGCTTACCGCCGTAGCGTTTTGGGTAGCATAACTGTTAGCGTACCGAAACGAAATCAGGAGGTGCGGGTTCGATTCCTGATCTGGGAGAAGACAGTTTTCGAGATTTCCTCAGAAGTTGCTACAAGAATGACGGTTAACCCGGTACTTTCTGTGACACGAAAATAGAATAGCAAATGTGCTGGCATATTTTGACTTCGCTTTATTAAATCAACTCTCAGACTGCTCGGGAATGAATAATTCCCTGCATCTACGTCTCCTAAACAGCACCGAAATTTAATTAACGGAATCACCATCATAATTCTCTTCATTCCCAGCAATAATTCGGAGAAATATCACTTAGAAATAATATAGCAGAATGACACTAGAACGGAATAATCGTAAATACAGAAGCTGACAAAGGCGGCGTTACCATTCCGAAGAGAAGCACAGAAAAGAAGAAAAGGTTCTTCATCATGATTATGGACTCCTTTCGATTTTGCAAGGCTTTCTGCATTCGTCTGAGTATCATCTCTTGTGTGTTCCGCTGAGCTTTGCACATACATGACCATGTGGCCATACTCATAGGGGAACCGTTCCAGGTGATGCTTATCTGGATCCTCCAGAGGCCGTCATTTATCAGGTGGAGGATTTTCATCCCCACAAAGTCACTTCTCTCTCATTTTCCTCCTGCCGTAATCTCAACCCTCCCGTCGGCCATTAAGGAAATTACAACGGAGTCGCGAAATACGTTCATTGATGACCCTCATCCTTTGCGCGGATGAGGTCACGCAGCGTTTGCGGTCGACAAGGCCATCATCTTTACCACACTTGACGACCTCCTCGCTGGCGAAGGGTGGATTCATGTCTGACTACCGTAGGCCTTCGCCGCCCGGAATTCTTCAGCGTCTTGCATACGCGATAAAGGAACGAGCGTTATATTCACTCGGTGTTTGACGACCTGTGCTACTATATGCCAGTCACTCTGCCAAGAAAGAAGCTCCTGGTCGTAAAAACGCAACATGCCAGGACAACTTATGCGAAGCTGTTTGACATGCACTTACTTTACTTCTCGCAAACAAATATTTCACATTATAATAAATGTTCGATGAGAGACCTGTTGATGTGAAAACAAACAAACAGTGAATAACGCAAGATAGCGTAGGGGATTATTTAATAGATTCGGTCAGGCAATGATTCACAGAACGAAAAAAATATATCCGAATAATAGGATTTCGAAGCCGACTATGTTTCTTTAGCAGTTTGTTAAAACCCTGAACACTAAAATTCAAAATGCGCATCTATAAAACCCTATAATGGGATCCCAACGAATTTATTGTACTATAACACTACAATACACAAAAATATATGCGAATCTGTTTGACATAGCAACTTACGAAGGTATTTGAGATGCAGTTAATTTAGTTCTCGCAACAAAACAGTGAAAACTCGTTTTTGTGGTTTTCTATGAGATGGCCTTGAGAACGTATAAAAGAAACACCAAATTGTTAAATACTATTGTAAAACTTCGAATGCTTCCAAAAAAAGAGAAAAAAGGAAGGGAAAAAACCCTCGTAATTTTAGGTTACGATGATTTATAATGTAAAACATACAAACATGAATATTTTTTGCTACCTTAAGCCTATTACTATTTTTACTTTTGTATTGCTTTTTTATTCATTTATATAACTAGATTAAGATTTCATTATTAAAACTATATTAAGAAATTCTGTATCATTTATATATATTCTGAATCATTTATGCATATGAAAGAAAAGCCCTTACCTTCGCAACTAGGTAGCAAATCCGAATACGACTTTCATTTACAGAGTGTGAGTCGAAAGATTCGCAATATTTGCATAAACGCATGTGCTGCGGAGGGTATGTCACGTGTTTAAACTATTAGGTGGGCAACTTAATTCTAGGCCACAGGCACGACACGTTGACAGCAAATTATAGCAAATCGAATACGTACCTAATCAGGGAAATAATCCCCGTCGTGTTGGATACATTTGAGCAGTTGGTCAGGGAGCTGCCGAATGCCACTGCGGAAAACAGAGAGCTGTTTCCAGTTGATAAAGTCGTCAATACTTGTGTGGACCTCCTCGACAGAAGTGAAGTGCATATCACTCGGTTGATGTTGCAGGGAGCGAAAGAGGTGATAATCCGACGGGGCGAAGTCTGGAGAATACGCCGGGTGGGACAAAATCTCCCATCCCAGGTCGGTGATTGTGTTTAAAGTCGTTTTCGCGGTGTGAGGATGCGCGTTATCCTGAAGCAACAGGACCGACCTTCTGCTTTTGCCGGTGTACGGCCTTTTCGCCTCCAGTGCGTCACTCATACGAATGCTTTGCTGACAATAACGCTCAGCATTGACCGTTTCCCGAGTTTGAGCAACTCATAGTTTACGACACAGCGCTGATCCCACCATATGCACAGCAACAACTTCTTAGCATGGATATTTGGTTTGGCGGTACTGGTGGTAGGCTGACCTGGATAAACCCATGATTTGCGCGGCTTAGGATTATCGTAGAGGATCGACTTCTCATCACAAGTCAAAATCTTGTGGAGGAAATCTTTCTTCTTGAATCTGGAGAAACGTCGTAGCGCCTAAACTTGTTCACAGCTGTGAGTTGGTGGTGCACCCAACGGCCCTCCTTGTGAATCCGTCCAAGCTTGTGCAGGCGCTTTGCAATGGCTTGCCGTGTTACTCCGAGTTCCTGGGCGAGCTCTGACTGTGTGCGACAGGGATTCGCGTTCAACAGTTGTTCCAGTTCCTCATCGTCAACTTTCTGTGGCTGTCCTGGATGTCCTGCATCATGGAGATCGAAATTTCTTTACTTAAACCGCTGGAATCACTTCTGACGCGTATTGTACGACACAGCAGCCTCACCCAAAGCTGCACAGATCATTTGCTGGGCTTTGGTAGCACTTTTTTTCAGCTGAAACGCAAACAGGAGGCCGTGCCTTAAATGTTGCTTCTCGAACGACATTGCTTTCACCGTCAACTTTCATCCCTTCTGTCACTATAGCTGTGAGCGATTACGATTGCCTGGAAAGCTGTTGGATGGCGCTGCAATTAGCCATTATCGCACACAGCTATGTGCATTTGCCGACGTTCTATGATCGCTTGCGGTTAGGGGCCGATAATTAAGTTGCACACCTAATAGTTCAAGTCGCGCACTGCAGTCAGTAGAAAGGGATATAAAGTGGTAGTCGTTGCTGAGAACAACATTGCGTGTCGTCGTTATGTCCGCGGTTGAGAAGATGAATAGCCACAACCGACTGATTAGGGAACTTTTGCTTTACGAATTTGAACTCGGCCGTAACGCTGCTCAAGCGGCACGAAACATTTGTCATGCACAGCACGCCACAGCACCGCAACCTGATGGTCCAAGAAATTTCGCTCAGGTGACAGGAACCTCGACGATCAGCCAAGGTCAGGTAGGCCGCGAACCATGGATTCGGAGGCAGTGCGCGAGGTCGTAAAGTCAAATCCGACAAACAGCACTCAGAGATTATCAGGCGAGATGGGAATATCACAGACCACCGTAGTTCGTCACCTTCAGGACCTCGGCAAGGTCTGCAAGAGCTGCCGCATTGTCCCTCACGAACTGACACCAACTGAAGCAAACCGGCGAGAGAGAAGTGCGCACGAAATTCTTAAAAAATCCGCGCGATGTACGTTTCATTAAGAAAGATTTTACGTGCGATGAAAGGTGGGTCTACTTCTGTAAATTTAACACGCAACGGCAGCGGTTGAGCCTAAGCCAGCTTTCTAAAACTGTTGCCAAGCTTGGGCGCTTCCAGCACAAGGTGATGCTCTGTGTCTGGTGGAATTTTGAGGGGATAATACATTACGAAATTGTTTCAGACGGTCGGACCATCAAAGCCAACCTCTACTATAAACAGCGGAAGCAGATGTATGCTGTTTTGGAGGAGAATTACCCGAAAACTGCTGAACAGAAAGCGCGCACTCCTACAGCAGGACAACGATCCGCCTCATATCGCGCACTCCTACAGCAGGACAACGCTCCGCCTCATATCGCGCACTCCTACAGCAGGACAACGCTCCGCCTCATATCGCGCACTCCTACAGAAGGAGAACGACCCGAGGCGGAGCGTTGGGTCGTTCGCGCGACAGCTGTCAGAGATAGCATAGTCTCTGACAGCTGTCAGGTATCTAAACATCACTGAGGTCCAAGTTCACCCATTCACGACAACTGTGTTCACTGCTTATCATAGCCATTACCAACAGGATAATGTGCCATGCCAGACTGCGATAATCCTCAAGGAGTAGTTCAAGGAACATGCTGGTGATTTCATGTTAATGCCCTGTCCTCCAAATTCACTTGACATGAACCCAATCGAACCTTAGTAGTTCAACGTGGAAAAGCCGGTTCGCGCTAAATCACCACCACCCCGAAATGTACGGGAACTTGAGGAACTGCTATTTATATTATGGTACCAGATACCCCAGGATACCTATCGCTACCTCATCGAATCAATGCCTCGCCGAGTGGCCGCTCTTTTGTGGGATTAAGTGGTTCCTTAGGCTTATTAGGTAGGTGGTCATAATGTAATAGCTAATCGGTGTAGAATATCGAAATCAAATTCTTTCCTAGTGACAATTCGGTACAAAGCATCTGAACAAGGCCGCAATGTCTTCCGGGAAAGAAGACATCCTCTAATTGTTGAAAGTTGTGTCTAACAGCAAAGGTTTCTTTTTTAACTTAGACTTTTAAAGGATTACCTTCTGAGGTAATTTATAAACAAGAACTGTACACCAACTGTACTCAAAATAGTAAAACCATATTGGTAATCCGAATTTCTTGGTATAGAATAGAAAATCAAAGTTTACGAGCTTTCGCACATCAACCAGTTGGCTTTCTCAAGGAAGGTAGAAAACAAACTCTCTGAGGTATGAGAATGCCAGCTCCCTAGTTAGGACAGAAATTTTGAAGTAAAAGGAAAAACGTGAGATTTAAATTTATCTCCATCTCCAGCTAACTAATTTGTTAAAAAGTCAACCCTCAACTTAACAAATCATATTGCTTCCGTGACACTCCCTGTAATAATAGAAACACAGCGTTAAATTTCAGTAACTTACGAATTCCATACTTAACAATACACTAAAGTGCCAAAACAACTGGGATATCTCTCTAATACCGCGTTGGTCAAATCCATACTTAACAATAAACTAAAGTGCCAAAAAAAATGGGATACCTCTCTAATACCGCATTGGTCAATTCCATACTTAACAATGCACTAAAGTACCAAAAAATCTGGGATATCTCTCTAATACCTCGTTGGTCAAATCCATACTTAACAATACACTAAAGTGCCAAAAAACTGGGATACCTCTCTAATACCGCATTGGTCAATTCCATCCTTAACAATGCACTAAAGTACCAAAAAATCTGGGATATCTCTCTAATACCTCGTTGGTCAAATCCATACTTAACAATACACTAAAGTGCCAAAAAACTGGGATACCTCTCTAATACCGCGTTGGTCAAATTCATACTTAACAATACACTCAAGTGCAAAAAAACCCTAGGATACCTCTCTAATACCGCGTTGGTCAATTCCATACTTAAACAATACACTAGAGTTCCAAAAAATCTGGGACACCTCTCTAATACCGCGTTGGTCCTCTTCGTGATCGCATAACGGCAGTAACGTGACGGGGCATGGACTCCAGGAGCTCTGTGTAGTACTGTGGAGACAGTGCACACCATGCTTCCTGAAGAGGGCCTACAGTTCCGTGATATTCGCCGTTGGAGGATTCCTGGCATTGACGGCACGTTGAACAGCATCCCAAATGTGTTTAATGACATTTAAATCTGATGAATGAGGGGCCAACGCAGGATGCCAAACTTCGTGGAACGTTCCTCTACCCACAATTGGGCAACTGTGGATGTGTGCGGTGGCGCATTACCGAGTTGAAAAAGGTCGCACCCGTCGGAGTGTCCAGAATGGTTACGTAGCCTCCATCGGTCACAGCGGTCTGCAGACGTATGAGGGGTCCTAATGCGTGCCATCTGAAAACATCCCACATCATAACAGAGCCACCGCCGGCCTGCACTGACCTTTGTAGGCATGCGGGATCCATTGCATCGTGAGGTTGTCTCCACAACCGGAGTCGGCCATTTGCCCGAAACAGTTGGCATCACGACTCGACGGACCACAATAAACGTTTCCAGTCACCTTGCGTCCAATGGCTGTGTTCCTGAGCTCAGGCGATGCGCACAGCCCTGTGTCGTCCGGTCAGCAATGGCATCCGGATGTGCCGTTTGCTGCTGAACCCCATAGAACACAACGAAAAAATACACTATCTGAACGCTGATGCTACTACTGGCTCCAGCATTGAATTGCGCTGTGATTTTGCGGCAATTTTGCTCACCAATCGGATGTTAAAATGAGTTTCAGAAGCCGCTGTCCACGAACGTCCAGGTCTTTTCTATGGCCACACCGGTATTGCACTCTGGATGTTTTTCCTGAGTTGGTGTAGTTAAGGTACACCCTTTAAATTGTTGATCGTGTAAATCCAAAGTTTGTTGTAATTTCGGAGATGGAGTTACCCCACCTCCGGGTGCCGACTATTATACCATGTTCGAAATCGTTTAAATCCTAATAAACTGCCATATGAACTGCAAATGTTGAATGTTCTTTATTGTTGGATAAACTACACTTGTCAAAATAACTAGGGGAACATGTGACTCTGGCAACATTCCGCAAGCCAATTGTGTGATATCTTGCCGAAACGTAAAAAACGCAAGTCAAGTAGGACGTAGGCAGCCGAATCATGCATATCTTATGCAAATTAGCGTTTGCGACGTTAGAATACATAAATAACAGATCGAAATAAAAACGAAAGTTTTCCGAGAACTCCCTTATTCTTTCGTATTTATCGTGCCATTTCGCTTGTTGAAGTCTTCGTTTCTAATGATGTCTCAACAGCATGATTTACGAGAATTAACGGCAGGCTGTGGAAGCAGGTCAGACACAGCGGATTGTGGCAGAAGCCATTGAAGTGCCAAAAATTATCATTTCCTGACAGTAGACACGATTACAACGTACGAGACGTTTTCGAAGAAGGCAAGGTTCAGGCCGTCTACGTGCAACTACACCAGAGGACGACCGATATCTTTTACCAACCGCCCCTCAAAACAGACGACAAAATGTTAATCAGCTCCAGAGAGAGCTATTTGGGTTACCAGAAGATAGTATGTCATCTGAAACTATCCGCAATCGCCTTCACCAAGGTGTCCTTTGTGCACGTAGACCTAAGGTTTGTGTCCCTCTAACCGCAAGACACCGTGCGGTCCGTAAAAACTATGGTCGTGTTCACCATTAATGGAGTCAAGTTATCTTCTTTGACGAGTCGGGATTCAGTCTGGAGTCCGGCAATCGACGAGTTCGTATCTGGACGACCCTGCATACGAAAGATCTCAGCTTTTGTGCTAAAAACATTATATTCCGGCGGACATGGATTGGCTGTCTGGGAGGGCATAAGTATCGTTGGACATACGGGCCTGTACGTCATCCGAAACGGCAGAATGATGGCCCAGCGATAAAAAGACAAGATTCTCAGACATATTGTCATGCCGTATGCTGAAGCCGTCTGGGATTCGTTCCTTCACATGGACGATAACCCTCGACCTCATCGAGCACAGCTTGTGGAAAACATGTTTCGAGACAAGAAAATCGTGCATATGAAGTGCCAGCATGTTCCACTGAATTAAATCCAATTGTGCCAGCATATTCCACTGAATTAAATCCAATTGTGCCTGCCTCAGACGCACTTGGAAGACGCGTTTCAGCTCGGCCGTTACCTCCATTGGCTCTTTGTTGACTGGAAACTTCCCTCGTTAAGGAATGGTGAAGATACATTCAAAACCTCATCAATTCCGTACCACACAGGTGTGCAGTGGTCTTAGCCATTCGAGGGGACCACACACCCTACTAGAGGTCATTTACCATCTTCAAAATATCAATTTTTCTTGTATTAATATCCATAGTGTTGTATAGAATATCGCATCACGTGTGTTAAAGAATTAAATGAAAATATTGCATAAAAATCCTTTGATGTGCTTTTTCTTATCCTTATTATCGAATATTCTACTGTATCTTACATCAAAAGAATATTTTAAGTTCAACAAAACGTGAGTCACACATGATTTTTCTTACAATATCTCTTGCTCCCCTAATTCTTTTGAGTAGTTCATTTAGGTTTTTAATTTATTCTTCTCGTTCTTTCTGTGGATCCGCGTAACAGCACCGAGAAATTATTGATGTCGTATTTTGAACCTTTCAGCTCTCTTTTTTCGGTTCCAGTTTTTCTCCATCTTTTATCACGTGTTATTCTTCGCTGCCGCTCTGAGGTAGCCTCTTCTTACAGTGGTAAACAGCCAAACACCCTCCCTTCTCCACTCAAAATTCAAGAACCGTTTGAGTTACGCCAACTAACCCTTTTTCTCTCACACACACGCATCGTAAAACCGATGACCCCTAAACAATGAATAAAAAGTTGAAAGCTTTCTCTCTCTCTCTCTCTCTCCCTCTCTCTCTCTCTCTCACACACACACATACAGAGTTTTCCTTTTAGCACTATTTTCTGACGCCTCAAATGATGTATATGTTGGTAAATCAAAAAGTTAAGACAATTTAAAAATTGCGCCGTAATCGCAACGGATAGAAGTTCGCAATGGCTTATGAGTTGTTCGAACACGCACAGCGCAGCGGTTTGTCATTTGTCTAGTTGAGGACAAGGTAATATACTGATTTCATTGTCCCGTTCCGCCAATCTGTCTTGGCTCCACGGGGACTTGTTGAGCACCTTGGATGTTATTTTGAAATGTTGCGACAATTATCCTGCCTTGAGACGCGGTTCGGACCCTGGCCACCCCAATGGCCCAGAGACCAGCCCGTGGTGACGTGCTGGCAGGCGACCTAGAATACCTTGTCTGGGTTCCCGCTCTGTCTGGCGGGATAGGTCGTTTATTACTTTCTCGCTGACTGGAAGATTCCTTGCCCTCGAACTTTTTTGGGGAATAATTTCCCTTTATTTTCTTTTTTCAAACACCTACACACATGTATACACTGTCCTCATGCTTAGGACTTACAACATCGAGAGATAGCAAAATTTATTTACAGAATATTTACATTGGTGGTTTCTTCGTCTGCTTTCCCACAGACTTCTACCCTCATTCATCTTCCGATTCGCTTTCGGTGTGCACGTTCACCTCCTGCGTTTCGGTCCCCGTTTGATTGGGGAAGATGGTATGTTGCTGGAGGGTTAGCCTTTCAACCAAGGTTATTATCCCCCTCCTGTTAACGGAAGATTGGATGAGCAGATCCAATCTTCGCGTTCTTTGCACACCTGGGATCAGTGTGTTTCTCCATTCGGCGAAGCCACTGCATTCAAGTACGCAGTGTTCTATGCTTGCCGTTCTCTTTCCACAGGGACAAGTGCAGTTCCTGATGGCAAATCTGCCTAGGTATTCAGGGCTGATGCCATGGCCACTGAGTACTTGATTCAGGAACTTATTTGTCTGTGCTCGTTTGGTCGAGACTTTCGGAAACACTCTGTGTGTCTTCCGCCCTGTCTCTCCCGTGTCCCATCTGACCTGCCATTCGGTCATGGTCCGACGTGCTAGTGCTGCGCGAATGCACCTTCGCGGCGTTCTGCATTGCACGTCGACCGTCTCTTTCAGCGTGGCTGCCTTCGCCAGCTGATCTGCCCTTTCGTTTCCTAGGGTTCCGACATGGCTTCGTACCCAGTGGAAACTAACTGCCCCATCTCCCCTCTGCCCTCAAGAGGGTTTTGATCCTCTGGACGATGGGGTTTCTTCCCCTGAATCTACCAGAGCCTGCAGTGCTGCCTCACTGTCCGAGTAGAGTTTTATTCTTTCGTCACTACGCCTGGGGAGTGCCCAGGTGAGTGCCATCTCTATCGCCAGAAGTTCAGCCTGAAAGACCGAAGCATTCTGCGATAATTTCACGCTTCCTGCAGTGGCTTCGTTCCCGTCCGAGAACGCACAGAAGCCTGCCCCCACTTGTCCCTTCAACTTTGAGCCGTCCGTGAACAGCTCATGCCCAACTCCCGTGGGTTTCTCCTTGTCCCACGGTGGGCAAATTTCCTCGGCAGGGTGGATCTGCCAGTCCACACTTTCCATCTCCATGTCGGAGGCTCGATGCGGCGCACCGAGAAGGTAGGCGTCCTCGCCTGACCTTAGGCAGTGCATTGCTGCCTCCCTTTCCACTACTAGGTTCGCCGGCTCGCACCCCGCCAGCACTTGGAGTGCTAGGGTTGACGTTGTGCGAAAACAACCGGTTATCCCCAGTAGGGCCAACCTTTGGATTTGGTTTATCCCCCGTCTTCATTCTGACTGTGGGGTTCCACCATGCCCCACTTGCATACGTCAGAATTCTTTCAATTCCTCTCTGATAGATGGCCTTCTTGGTTTTGCCCGTTAACCTCATGCCATTCAATCTATTGAGAATCATCGTGCACCTTGTTCTAAGGTGCCTCAGGTGTGGCAGCCCTGATAGACTCTGATCCAGGACCACACCCAAGTATTTCATTTCACGCACCGCCTTGATAGTGCACCCTTGGAATCTGCACTGGGGTGGTGTTTTCATTACTCCTCTCTTAGCTATTGCTAGCAGAGTGGTCTTCTCAGGAGCGAAGCACAGTTTGCTTTCTCTGCTCCAATTTTCTAGCACATCCAAGGCCCTATGTGCTTCTCTTTCGATCACGTGTCTCCCTGAGGCGGAGACCACGAGAACGAAATCGTCCGCATAGGCTTGAATCTCCACTGCGGGCCCCAGGTCTAGGTTCAGTGCTGAATCAGCAACTATATTCCACCAGAGCGGCCCGGAGTTGGATCCTTGCGGACACCCTCTATGGTACGAACGCGAGGATTGCCCATTCCCCGCTTCGAACTCGACTCTTCTATCAGACAGGTAGCTGCTGATCAGTTTGAACAGGTTCCTTGGACAGCCAAGTTCTTTAAGTCTGGTTAAAACCATTGGCCACCAGACACTGTTGAATGCCCCCCTCACGTCTAGTGAGATGAAGCAGGTATGGAGCCCCTCCGCTTTGTTCCTCTCTGCCCTCTCTCGGAGGCTGCGAATTGCCTGCGTTGCGCAACGCCCCGGAAGGAAACCAAATTGGTTCCTGTTTAGCTTTCCCTGCTCCATGAGGAAGCTAAGCGCTCTGTTCGTTATGAGCTTGTCCAGCACCTTGCTCCACGCCGAGAGGAGGCAGATGGGCCTATAGGCTGCGGGGTCATTTTTGTTCTTTCCGGTCTTGTTGAAAAGAACTAGCACCGCTGTTTTCCACAAGTCTGGGAAGATTCCCCTCCCGAGGCATTCGTTTAGGAGCGCCACAAAATACCCGGGATTTGCATAGTAGATTTCTCTGACTATGCTGAGGTCGAACCCATCCTTGCCTGGTGCTTTGCCCGT
The DNA here is from genome assembly GCA_039090855.1 of Macrothele yani. Classification (NCBI taxonomy): domain Eukaryota; kingdom Metazoa; phylum Arthropoda; class Arachnida; order Araneae; family Macrothelidae; genus Macrothele; species Macrothele yani. The sequence goes on from CM077003.1 coordinate 106,114,637, forward strand.
ATTTAGACTGGAGAGGGCATTCTCCACTTCGTCTCTCGTGAAGGGGGGGTCCTCACCAGTGTCCGGCGGGATCCGACTTTCTTCCCTTATTTCTTTTTGTTGAGGGGAGTCCCCTTCTCCCTCGTCTCCTTGGAAGTGGTAATCCAAGAGACTTTCTACGGTACTATCAAGAGTCTTTGATAGGCTACCGTCTGCCCTTTCTACCGCTGCTAGTTTTAGCGGTTCGGTTATGGATCCCCTCGAGATCTTATAGGGGATCCCGAAAGGGTCAGCCGGAGTTTGAAACTCACACAGTTTTCTCCAGTAGGAGATTTTCGAGAGATTCAGTTCTCTCCTGTATGCTGAACGAGCCTTTTTATGCACTTCTGTGCACTCCTGTCTTGCGGAGTAGCTTTTGCTCTTTGCAGAGCTTTCCTACTCCGCCTAGCTCTCGCCCTAAGAGCTTTTAGTTTCTCCGACCACCAGGGGTGGGGGTCCTGGCTCCCTTTTATTTCCCCTACTACTCTCGCATAGCGTTGTTATTTGACTGGTAAGTTCTTCAAAGAGGGAGTTGAGGTCCGACACTTCTGCGGCCTCTTCTTCCCTCCTACCTCCCAACAAGGTAGTTAACTTGGCTTTAAAAGCCCACCAGTCTAGATTCTTCATTAAGAATCTTTTGCGCTTGGGTCGGATGGGCTTTTCCGATCCCAAAACGAAAGATAGCGCTAGGTGGTCACTGCAGCTCTCGTCGTCCAGTACTTGCCAATCCTGGACAAGGCTGCGCTTTGAGACTCTGACGAGAGTCACGTCGATCCAAGAGGAGCCCCTCGCCCCTTGGAAGGTCGGGGTGCTCTCTGGATCGTTCAAGAAACTCAGGTCTGCCGCGTTGGCAAAGTCCACTAGTAGCTGGCCGCGTTCGTCCTCGTTCTGATTGCCCCAGAGAGGACTCTTCGCGTTGAAGTCGCCTGCTATTATTATCTCATGACTGGGGAATTCCCTAATAGAGCCATTAGCTCATTCAGCGTTTCTCTCAAATTGCCTGCCGGAGAACTGTATACGTTCACCATTAAAAATTTCGCATCACCACATTCCACGCCGAGGGCGACCACGTTCTCGGAGCATTTTATCTCGAGAACCGCTAGGGACGGGTCTTTCACGACCGTGGCCACCCTGGGCTTTGCCACCCTAGGGTGGTAGATCCGGTAGGAGTTAGGGAAGCCCACCACTCTTCCCCCTGTTCGAATGGTTCCTGCAGTAGCAGAATATGAGCTTTTTGCTCAGTGGCTGTCACCAGGGCCTGTGTTGTTGCTGCCCGTGCGTGGTGCAGATTGATTTGAAGCACCTTGACGCCTCTCTTTGGTTTATTATCCATAATGAGTGCGTTCTTTTAGCAGAGCCAGTTCTCTGACAAGGCTTGGGCATTCCTTGTCTAGGCTCGAGTGTCCTACATCCACTCGACGCCTGAATCTCTCTTGTTGTTTGCCAAGCAGTTAGTGCAGACCGGGCTATTGCTGCACTCTTGGCGCTTGTGCCCGGTTTCCCCACACCGGGCACATCTATCCTGCTCTTCGGTGCACCTTGACCTAAAGTGCCCGAACCCGTTACACCTGTAGCAACGGACCTCCCTCAGATATTCCCTTACTGAGTGGACGGTCCATCCCACTCCGAGCTTGCCTCGCTTCATTACTTTTTTGAAGGTCAGTGGGTCCGCCTCTGCTACCCAGTGGCGTTTCCCACCCTTCACCTTCAACGAGAACTTGAGCTGGAGGCTGCTCTCCTCCAACTCTGGGTTCTGTTCCGCGAGACATTGCTCGACCTCTTCCTTGACAGGTTTCCGTCTATCCCGTAGACGATAAACCTTGGATTCCTCTTAGCTGGCAATCTGGACCGAAGGTTCTCCTTCGTCACTGCATTGCTCTTTAGCTCAGAGTCCAATTTCTCTATTTCTTTGGCGGAGGAGCATTCCACCATTACTCCTCCCCCATTGACCTTTCTGACTCCCTTAACCCCAATCTGGAGTTTGGCGGGGCAAATCTGAGTTTGCAGAACCGCCTTTACGTCTTCCGACGAGGGAGAACCCTTGTCTGTTGCGGGGTAAACGAGAAGCACGTGCCTCTTCTCGACCCTCTTGGGTGCCACCTTCTTGGCTACTCCTTCTTACCCGTTTTTTGCTTAGGGGCCGTATTCCCTTGCCTGGCTTCGCTCGAGCCGCTTCGGCATATGTCTTTGGAGCCGCGCTAGCGTGCTCACTTCTTTCCTGGAGTCTCCCTTGGATGAGACTCATCTCTATCACTTGCTTGGTGCAAGCTGCTTGTAGCGAGTTCGCTACTTTCCTTATCTTGGTTCTGGTGTTAACCAGAACCTTGTTTGAAGGATTCTCTAGAATCCTCTCCAACTCTTGGAAGAAGGAGTTGACTGCGCTTGCGAATTCCGACGGAATTTCTAAGTCGCAGTCTGCCTCAACGGGCTCACTTGGACCGGGGGTTTGAGCCCCTGCGTCCTCTGCCATCTCTCTACTCTGGTTGCTAGCCGAGTGCAAGCCCTGGGACCTGTGTCCCTGGTCGGTTAGACTTAGAACGTTCGACAGTCAAGTGCTCAGCGGTACTCTAGGGTTCTTTCCGCTGTAACCTGCACTTGACCCCGGTTGAGTGTGGGATTTGGCCTGATCCGTAGATCAGGGGGATCGGCACGACGACGACGTACCCGCTCGTATGTCAGAGTTGCGCACCTTGCTATGACCGCAGCCCGGACTTTGCCCTTACAAGGACAGTTTTTCTAAGTCCGAACTGACTGCACCGAAACACTTTTTTCAAATTAATGAAAAAAAAAAAAATTTTTCCTCCCTTCGTTTTGAAAACGAAAGAGAAGAAAAATCAAGTTTTTGAGGGGAGAAAACAACTCCCCTCGCTCTGCTAGCAGAGTCTTTTGGAACAGCAGTCGATTTGATTCGCAATCAATAGCACAGTACTCACTCAACCGGCCTCTGACAAACGGCCGATCGAGGACAAGGTAAAATAGACATGAATGCTCTGCTGAGCTATTGCACCGTTTTTGAACAACGCGCCGTAGTGAGACTTCTTTGGGAAGAGGGAGTGACACCCGTGCTGAAATTCATCGAATGATGTTGGCCCAGTATGAATGTGAAAACAGCCTGGCTCGACTAAAAGATTATGAATGGGTATATGTATAAAGGTATAAAGCGGGACGAACAAGTTTAACCGACGAATCCCGATTTGGTCATCCACAAACATCACGCCTACCAGCCCAAATAGATAGGTTGAATGGCTTCATCAGAGAAAACTGACGGATTACGTTGTCCGCTGTTGCTGTACATTTTAATATCATCTATGGATCCGCACACACCATAGTGGGAAAGGATTTAGAGGGGACCTGAAAGTGTACGCAAGATGGGTACCCAATTATTGAAACGTTATGAAGAATATTCGAGTGTTTTGGAGCGGATTGCCACTCACAGGGGACCAGTGGAGTAGTGGGCGGGAACGGTGGGGAATGGCGTTCCTCTAAGAAATTGGTAAGAGGAACGACGGTCCCCCTAAATAAAATAATTGTGAATAACAGTATATAAAAATTTGAAAGAAAAAAACATTAAAAAAACAAATGTGCTGCTGAAATATACACTGCTGGCCACCCAAAATGCAACACCAAGAAAGAAGCATCCGATTGACCTGAAATTCGCAGCATGCGTTGCCCGCGAGAAGACATGCAAACGATTAGCATTGCAAGGCATATGCAAATCATGTGCGCCCGGCACGCCAAAGAGAAGCACTATAAGATGGATGCACAGAAGGCGGGGTGTAAGTAGTGGAAGTGTGTTGTGCTGCCGGACCTGTGCGTGGGAAGGTTCCTGATGCCTCGTCGCAGAATACGGAAATCATTCCAGCATGTTTCGGAGTTCGACATAGGACGAATAGTGGGCTGATTGTGACAGCGGTTTATCGTACCGAGACATCGGCGCCCGTGTGGGACGACATCCAGCCACAGTGAGGTGAGTATGCGTTCGGTGGGTGCAGGAGAGACGGACGGACCGACGTGAGCGATTGCCGCTGCCGCGGCACACCTCCGAACGAGAGAACTGGCGTTTTGTGCGGCGGGCATTGACGGCTCGCACCGCCACATCACGAACGTTAGCGCAGGAATTAGGGTGTGTTGCGAAACAACCTGTGTCAGCACGTACCGTTCGACCTCGCCTTCAAGAGCGGAGACTTGTCGCACGGCGCCTATTGCTCCGATTACAATTGACCTTACACCACCGGCAAGTGCGGCGGCAGTGGGCCGTTGAACGCCACGCCTGGACTAGGGAATGCCAGGACATTGTTTTCTCCGATGAATCCCGCTTCTGCCTGCAACACCACGATGGTCGGATCCTCGTGTGGCGGCACCGCGGCGAGAGACTGTATGAAGCGTGCATTATGCATCGCTATACCGGTTCGTCGCCTGGCGTTATGGTTTGGGGCGCAATTGGATATGTCACCCGCACCCGTCTAGTACGCATCGCCGGTTCACTGAACAGCCACCGCTACATCTCCGACGTTTTGGAGCCTGTAGTCCTCCCTTACCTGCAGGACCTACCAGCGGCCACGTTTCAACAGGACAATGCGCGCCCGCGCGTGGCACGCATCGTGCAACAATTCTTCACGACTCACCAGGTGTCACTGGTGCCGTGGCCCGCCTGTTCTCCCGATATGTCGCCCATCGAACACGTCTGGTCGCTTATCGGCTACCGAGTGGCCCCGCAAGCACCCCCACGGCTTCACCTGATGAACTGTGACAACGTGTGAAAGCAGCCTGGACCGACATACCCCAAGCCCACATCCAAAGCCTCTTTAGTTCGATGCCGCAGCGTGTAGCGGCCGTTATTGCCAGCCATGGGGGTCACACGAACTATTGATGTCTGCGTGTTCCGCAAGTCGCACTGGCCTATAAGCTCAATCGTTTCATCTTTGTATCTGTTGTTATGTGTCCAGTAAATCTGGCTTTGCAATCTCGTGTCTTTCTTGGTGTTGCATTTTAGACAGGAAATCCGGGTTCGCTGTTCATTTGTGCAAGATTGTTACATTTGAAAATTTTCTGTCCCTGATTTTACAGTTGTCAGAGCCTTTAAACCGAGACAATACGTTTTTTTCCTTTGGACTCTCGACTAAAGACTCGTAGAGGATGCTCACATTTGAATGTTTGGATTTCGTATCGTCCGGTTAGTTTTCCCAGTCAGAACTAGTAACATTGCTGAAGGCCAGATGACCTACACCGATGACCCATTTTGCTATCACCATCCCCAGCTTAGACAAATGAGCACGCCTGGAGACCGAACGGTGGCGCAGATGAAGTCCACACAGCACTATATATGCAACCCGAGCATCGGCTTTCGGTTAGTAGAGTGTTCGGAGTCAGAACGGGAAAGCTACCGATTTATCAGAGTTCGATAAAGTACAAATTGGGGTGGCACGGCGTCACGCAACTGCGATCTCAAAAACGGCGCGGTTTGCGGGTTGTTTACGCGCCGCTGTAGTGAGTACGTATCAAAAGTGGTGCACAGATGGCCAAACGACGAACAGTCGTCCAGCCGTGCGTCATCCGCAGCTCATTGATGCCAGAGATCAATGAGTGCGTCATCCGCAGCTCATTGATGCGTATTATTCGCAGCGACCGTAGGGCCACAGTGGGACAAATCCCCAGCAGCTGCAACAATGGTGATCTGAGTAATGTGTCACAGCACATAGTTCATTGCAGCATTGTGCGCATTGCCCAGCGTAGCGGAAGACCTCGCCGGGTCCCCATGCTCACTGCACGTCGTCGCTAACAACGCATGAAAGTTCGTCGAGATTGGGTTGTAAATGAATGGAAAAAAGTGGCCTGGTCTGACGAATCAAGGTTGCTTCCGCTTCACGTACATGGCCGATAACGGCTACTCCGATTATCAACGGAGGCTATGAATCTGGATTCACTGTTGGGCAAAAACAGGCTGGCGGCGGCGGTGTTATGCTGTTGGCGATATTTTCGTGTTCCAGTTTAGGCCCCATTATCCCAATAGCATAATCTCTGACAGCTGTCAGGTATCTGAACATCACTGAGGTCCAAGTTCACCCATTCACGACAACTGTGTTCCCTGCTTATTATAGCCATTACCAACAGGATAATGCGCTATGCCACACTACGATAATCTTCAAAGAGTAGTTCAAGGAACATGCTGGTGATTTCCTGTTAATGCCCTGTCCTCCAAATTCACCTGACATGAACCCAATCGAACCTTTGTAGTTCAACTTGGAAAAGCGGGTTCGCGCTAAATCACCACCACCCCGAAATGTACGGGAACTTGAGGAACTGCTATTTATATTATGGTACCAGATACCCCAGGATACCTATCGCTACCTCATCGAATCAATGCCTCGCCGAGTGGCCGCTCTTTTGTGGGATAAAGTGGTTCCTTAGGCTTATTAGGTAGGTGGTCATAATGTAATAGCTCATCGGTGTAGAATATCGAAATCAAATTCTTTCCTAGTGACAATTCGGTACAAAGCATCTGAACAAGGCCGCAATGTCTTCCGGGAAAGAAGGCATCCTCTAATTGTTTAAAGTTGTGTCTAACAGCAAAGGTTTCTTTTTTAACTTAGACTTTGAAAGGATTACCCTCTGAGGTAATTTATAAACAGGAACTGTACACCAACTGTACTCCAAATAGTAAAACTATATTGGGGATCCGAATTTCTTGGTATAGAATAGAAAATCAAAGTTTACGAGCTTTCGCACATCAACCAGTTGGCTTTCTCAAGGAAGATAGACAACAAAATCTCTGAGGTATTCCTTTGTAAGTTTAAGTTAGTGGGGTGTATAGCTCTGGTCGTTTTTATGCCGCATTTTGACAATGAACTGAATAATAACTATGTAGGTTTAGGTTGAAAAACTATGCAAGCGGTACATACCTGAATTCGAGAGGAGCCGAAAAGCTTCTTCTCCCAAGGAATGAAGGAGCTATGGAACGGCGCAAGTAGTGCATCGACCTGCCAGGAGACTATGTGGAGAAGTGAGATAATTGTATGTTCATTTGCTCACAATTACCTCCTTTAAAGGGCATGTTGCCTTTACTTTTTAATTCTCCCCCGTATTTAGCTCTCCCCTCGACTTTGCTTCCTAGCATGCAATTAACTTCATGGAAATTTCTTAACAGCAGCTTTGCATGTCATAGTCACTTATCAAGTCACGAATAGAGTTATACCCTTCTGCGCACCAACACATTCGCCTCCGACCTCCGCCTCTGCTCCCCCACCTTTCTTTCCATGTTTTCTTTTCATGGGGTGGGTGGGTGGAGTGGTAACATTCTTCGATATTTTACGTTTCTTCGAAGAAAAAATGGGAGAGGGGAAGATTTCTCTCTTTCTTGATCTTTAACACAAACAAGCCCTGTTCCTGTGTTGTTGAGAATTATTGGCGCCATTATTCCTACAGATTCAGCCCGATAAGTTTCCTTTTTAGACCTTCATCGTTCGTAGTGTATCATTTCAATTTTTTTAAATGTTCAATACACGAATAAATAAGGTGTTCATGCTTATAATGGAACACAAGAGTGATTTTCATAAACCACCGAAAATAAAAGCTCAGTGGATTTACAACAACGTCCAACTTCCAGGGGAAGGTCTTGCCTTTCGGAGGAGGGGGTCTGAGCCTCCTTCAACATTCCTATAGCTACGGCCCTTGCTGTGGTGCCTGTGTCAGGATAGCTACGGCCCTGGCTGCGGTGCCTGTGTCTTGATAGCTACGGCCCTAGCTGCGGTGCCTGTGTCAGGACGGCTCTGGCTGTGCTGCCTCTGTCAAGATAGCTACGGCCCTTGCTGTGGTGCCTGTGTCAGAACAGCTACGGTCCTGGCTGTGGTGCCTGTGTCAGAATAGCTACGGTCCTGGCTGTGGTGCCTGTGTCAGAACAGCTACGGTCCTGGCTGTGGTGCCTGTGTTAGAATAGCTACGGCTTTGGCTGTGCTACCTCTGTCAAGATAGCTACGGCCCTAGCTGTGGTGCCTGTGTCAGAACAGCTACGGTCCTGGCTGTGGAGTCTGTGTCAGAACAGCTACGGTCCAGGCTGTGGTGCCTGTGTCAGGATAGCTACGGTCCTGACTGTGGTGCCTGTGTCAGAATAGCTACGGTCCTGGCTGTGGTGCCTGTGTCAGAATAGCTACGGCTTTGGCTGTGCTGCCTCTGTCAAGATAGCTACGGCCCTTGCTGTGGTGTCTGTGTCAGAACAGCTACGGTCCTGGCTGTGGTGCCTGTGTCAGGATAGCTACGCCCTTGGCTTTGGTGCCTGTGTCAGGATAGCTACGACCCTGGCTGCGGGACTTGTGTCAGGATAGCTACGGCCCTGGCTGCGGTGCCTGTGTCAGGATAGTTACGGCCCTGGGTGTTGTGCCTATGTAAGGATAGTTACGGCCCTGGCTGTTGTGCCTATGTAAGGATAGCTACGGTCATGGCTGTGCTGCCTGTGTCAGGATGACTAGCCCTGCCACATCGGACCTTGAGTCATGGAGAAGAGAATAATAAACTAGAAGAAAGAGATAATGAGTTTTAACTGCTTTATGGTCGGTACTGCTGAGATAAAAGGTAAAAGAAATATTTTTCCACAGCATTTGTAAAACCCACTCACCATATGAGCATTTTTGCTTGGGAAGCGTGGAAATTATCGGCACCATTTGATTTAAGTACATCAGCTGCATAAAAGGTTAAGCACAAAAAATGCTGCACTGAATAATGTCAAATTCAGACAACAATATATTTAGACTTTCGTTATGCGTCAAAATTACGAAATCATAAAGATATGACATTTTAGGCAAGGTGTGCATACCAATATAGTTCATAGGATGGCTTGAAAGTATAACAAATCTCTAACGCAAACCAAAGTCAAACTCTAATTTGCTTTGAAGTATTTTCCATCTGCGCTTACGAGCTCAGACAACTGATGGTTCCGTTACTGAAAACAATGCTCGAAGTCAGCCTTATGCATCTAAAGTAGGCATTCTGACTCCAACATGATGTCTCCTGTGCTGCTGAATTTACAACCTCGCCATTTAGATTACCGGTTTGAAGCAGCCAGAAATCACATGGTGTGAGACAAGATAGGCATGGAAGGTGTACGAGTACAAGGATTTTTCTATTATGTGCTCAAGGAAAAGACCACTGAGCTGGAGTTTCAACGTTAACAACACGAGAAACATTTCCATTAGGTGACAGATTACGTCAAATTGCTCTCTGTAGGACAGAGCTTTCTGAATTTTCACCGTAAACCACAACAAATGTGTTATCTACGTTCATCATTATAATAACTTTTTTATCATGTGTTTAGAGAGTTCAAATAGCGAGTCCACTAGCTTTTGTTGAAAACCTATGCTCACACGCAAGCAAGAAAATGGATTCCCCCAGTTAGTGATTTTTATAGTTCTTTCCAGTTTTTTTATGTTCATCGTATCTATCACAGTCGTCAAAAATATAGGAGGAACAATTGAAAAGGATTGGGATCTTATAACAAAACCACGATATTAACTGACAAATAGAGGAAAAGCTAATTAAATTTGAAAAAAAAGTCTACTCTGTTAATAAATTTTCTTCGGTATCCTGCTTTTATTCCCAAATTTGATGTGTATTATCATATAACAATTGTGCTAAACTATAGAGTAGAAAACAAGAGAAAATTTGACTTTGTACTTAAAACCTTGGAAAACAGCATGATATAAAAAAGATAAAGGATTGGTTAAGTGTTGAAAGAAATAAGATTCTTGCCTTGAATTATACACGATAGGGCACTATGCATCAGTCAGAGACATAAAAACATTTAGTTATACGCAAAAAAAGTGTATGAAAGAAAAATACATTTCGAGAAACGTAAGGGAAACCGCAAGCGTTTAAATCCTATTTCATATAGTCGCCTAGACATCCCAGAATGTAAGAAAAAGAGACACCTTCCGAGAATGGAACTTAAAAATGTTTCTTACTTCCCACGGCGCCTGACAGAAGAAAGACTTTCTGAGGGTAAGAACAAAGCCGCAGTAATCATATGGCACGAAAAATGAGACTAAATGGAACTGATGAAATTACTGATCTGGAGGCCTGCCCTGAATCCTTTACGAATTTTCACTAAGTAATTCACTTAGCTAGCAGAAAACACCGACCATGTCTCAACTAAGAGAGCATAATGCACTTGATGTACCTACAGTAGCACAAAAAAATGTTAACTTCAAGACAGAATTAACTGCAACACAGTCTGACTGAAAAATGTCCATTGATGAGAAGTCTTTTGGATCACATAGCTAATGAGCGTGAAAATAATGGCTTTTACATTAATTCCCTCTAGGAATTTTACGTGGAAGAAAGTGCAAGTTCCTTTATTTGAATACATGAAAGTTACAGAAATTAGAAAGAAGTAATGCCAAGTCCAAAGCTTAACCTAAAGCTTCCGGAGTTGCTTGAAAATATTTTTCCGTCAATGAACTGGTAAACCAATGAATAAGCTTTAAGGACGAAATAACAGGCTAAAATACACATTTTCAGTGTAGGAGACCTATCTCAAAAACTTGAATTTATTCTGTAACGGTATCAAAAACTTACATTTTTTTCTGTAACAGTATAAGCAACATCTGAAAATAAATAAAAAAATATGTCAGAAAAGAAAATATTAAGGATTCGTAAAGTAGTTCACGTACCTGTGTTTTATTGTAGGCCATATACAGCTGACATGGTGTTTTTTTTTTTTCAGTCATAATAGATCAGTTGCGCGACGAAATTTAATCGATACTCCAATTCATTCTAAGAGCATTCAAGAATACCAGGCGTGATTACGGTTATGGCAGTGGTGATTCTGATAAGAAGTTCCAGAGGATCCTTCACCGGAATGGAGTACACGATATCTTTCTCGTTATCCCTGCAAGAAAAAATCGGCCGCCCCGGTGGCGCAGTGATCTAAGCGATGGCCTCTGATCATTCGTCCGTAAGGGGTCCGGGTTCGAATCCCGGTGAGGCATGGATGTTGTGTTTGTCTTACGGCACTGGCTCTCTCCCTTCCCTGGAACCAGTGACCCTAAATTAGGGACTGGCGACTGCTTATATCCCATTGAGTTGCTCACGGTGGTCGTTAAACCTCCAATCAAAAAAAAAAAAAAAAATCGAGTGCAACTCAATCTAGGGAACGCGACGGCCAAGAAATCACCTCTCCTCGGCAAATCTATCTTCCTAAAAGATCTTTGTAGAGAAACTATCGCAGAGAGAAATCAGTGTAAGGAAGCCCCATCTTGTTGGAACAAGATGTCTGACTCCAGTTCCTGAAGCTGTGATAAAAGCAAATTGTCCCAACATATCAAGATAAACAATTCCCTCATTCTCTTTTCGATGAAAAAAGTGTCTCGATTATCCGGCCAAGTATGACATTACTGCAGACTTTGATATTTGCACTGTTTCTCTCAAGCTGGCTTACAGCAGTTGGAGGTTCAGAACCTGACATATTAATGTTTTAGCGGTTAATATGCCCTGGTAAATGAAATGTTGCTTCGTCCAAAGACACTAAACGTTGCAGAAACGTTTTATCAAAATAAATTTCATCCAAAAGCTCTACAGCGAGTTCAGTTCGTTTAGGTTTGTCCTATGCGTGGAGAGCTTACAATTTTGAACTTTGTCAGGAAACAATTTTAGTCTCTTACGTAGCCCTTTGTGGACAGTTGAATGTGATATTTACATTTCCCAAGATGGCCTTCTTGTCGGTTTTCCTGGCTGAGTTTAAATGCTTGTTTAATGGTTCCGACTTCGCTTCTGCGACACGTGGCATTTCCTGATGAGGAATTTTTCGGAAAGCTGTACTTTCCCACAAAGCGGTTATGCCTCTTTCTTATGTCACGCATCAATGGCGGATATCGCACTGCATATATTCGAATAAAATGCAGCTGTACTTGCGTTGTTGATTTGGTTTAGATGAACCATTTTCATACACGTGCCCTTCTTCTGCACGAATGACGTCATTTCTAATGGAATGTTCACCGGCTTCTTCACTTTTCTGCTCGTCTGATAGAAGCAGCGTCATTTACTAGCACTAATACAAAAAACTCATCATTGCTTTTTTTACTAGAAAAAAAGTACATAACGATAGCTACAAGAGTTTTTTAACAATTTTTCCCTATGTGATGGTGGCACAAATGACCCATATGTTCGCTGTCACCATGTAGCAACTCCTTCAGAAAATCTGAAAATTACATTGCCCTGGATCTGGAGCCGAATCCGCATCTCCCGATTTCCGCTCGAGCATGCTATCCGTTACAAAACCCAGGATAAAAAGTTCAAGCAATTAACACTAAGCAGATGTAGCTTAAAATCTTCCTTGTAGCGTCACTATGATCTTTTCTCGTTCCAGGGTAATGTAAATTTCTAGTTTTCTGAAGGAGATGCTACATGGAAATAGTGAAAATACTGCATATTTGTGCGAAGGATTAGATTTGGATTGCTTTACATGTATTTGTGAGGAATAATTTCTTCGGGAAGATTCTTTTCCCACTTATGTGTTTATTTATTTTTTTCCGTTCGTCCGTCTGTGCACACCATATCTCTGCAACTATTAGTCCGACTTGAAAAATTCTTTTTGCATTGGGAAGCTTGAAATATGTGAATAATGATCTTTCATTTCGTTTTTTTTTACGATGTACAATTTCGCCGCAAGAGGGCGTAAATGCAGATAATATCGAATTCAAGATGCATTTTATTCCATATATTTGCTTCTAAACATTCGATTGAAAAAAATATTTTACCTTTCTATTCCATTTACGTCAAAGAGTGTTTTAATGTTAGTCATTTTTTTTTCGAATTACGCACAGATTTTCCTCTAGGGGACGTAAAGATAAGTAGAGTTTTCCCCGACGTCTCTACTTCTAAAACTGCGATTTCAATTTTTTTTTCTTCAGCGGATACAGCTCCTGCTGGGAAGTTTTTGCATATAATTTCGAATTTTTGGTAAGCAATGGTTTGGCCAATAGGGGGGCGTAATTGTTAATGTCTGCTTCTGTTGTATTTGCCACAAAGGCTGAGCTTACGAAATATCGATTCAACAAATTTGTTCGTGGGCCGATACCACTCACGTCGATGAACCTTCTCGGAATATTTTCTTCTTCAAATATTGCATGGTGTCTCCGCCAGAGAGCGTAGATGTATATTTTATTTTTGTCAATATCTCTGCTTCTAATGGTCCGATTTGAAAAAAAAATCCTTCTTTATTGGATAGAGTTTCTGGTGCGACATGTTTTTCCTATAATTCCAAAATTTTCAAGTAATTCATAGACATTCCGCTAGGGGGCGTTATGGTAAATTGTGTTTTCCCCAATATTTCCGCATCTCAAACTCCGATTTGAGGAATTCTTCCTTTATCGCATACAACTCCTGATGGGAAATGTTTTTCATATAATTTATAATATTTAATAAAGAATGGTTTGGCCATCAGGGTCATAAGTGTTAATTTCTGCTTCTGATGTATTTGCAGCAAAATCTGAGCTTTAAACTCGAATGAAAAATTGTTTTCTTGACCGATACAGCTTACATCGAAAACAACTTTTGAGAATACTTTTCTTTTTAAAAAAATGCATGTTTTTCTAGCCAGGGGGCGTAGATGCATATCTTATATTTGTCGATATCTCTGTTTCTAAGAGCCCGATTTCAAAAATTATTTCTTTGTTGGAGAGCTTTCTCATGTAATTTCAAATTTTTAATAACGCACAAGTCAGTAACCAGAGGGTGTAAGTTCAAATTTAATTTGCGCCAGAACGGATTCAAAAGACGTGCTCTTTACACCCGAAAATTCGATGTCATCATTATTGTATTCCTTTTGTGACATTTTTTTACGCCATTTCTAATGAAAAGTTTTACCCCATTTTTAATAGAAATTAAATACAAAATGTATAATTTGTTTTTAATTAGACATCCCAGCAAAAACGGTGTTGCTATGCCAGCACTATGTTGCCGATGCCCAACCGTTAATAAAACGTTTCGCCAGGCACGCATGGACCAGCAGTTCAGGCCAGCAGCTGTCCAACGGTTGGCACCCCCATCGGTTGTCCTATGCCAGAACAGGGCCATCAGTCATCCATCGCAGGCAGTGGCTGCCACAAGCGGTCCTGCAAGCACGTGTCATAAATGATGGCTGGCCTCCCGTGGTCCGCCAGTTTCCCGGCATTGGGAGCCGGCAATCGTTTGACGTAACTGATAGCTTACCGAGTCTTGTCCTCCAATTTCCCAGTAGTACCCACAAAAAAAAAAAAAGATAAACACAGTTCCCTAAGGGCACGACTTCTCTTTCTTTCCCAACGAAATTTCCGCATGACTGCACGGCACTGGAAAAATTTTCTCAACAGGTCCTGAAAAACGTTCGTTGGGATCAGGGAATCATCGAACTAACGACAGCCTGTTTGCGAAGCGGACGATTTAGCCACTACAGTAGTTTGCAAAGCACGAGCGTTTGCTTGAAGGTGAGCCTCTTTCCTGCGCGATGTAATACAAAAAGTTCTTTTTTTAATTTTATAATATTGGGAGTTATTTTTCATAAATGTCCGTTTCATATGATTCATATATTCATTTTTTTGACGTAACAAGTGTTTTTACATTGCTGGCCACCCTAATTGCAACACCAAGAAGGACACGAGATAGCAAAGCCAGATTTACTGGACACATAACAACAGATACAAAGATTGAGCTTACAGGCCCGTGCGACTTGCGGAACACGCAGATATCATTAGTTCGCATGGCTCCCATGGCTGGCAATAACGGCCGCTACACGCCGCGGCGTCGAAAGAAAGAGGCTTTGGATGTGGCTTGGGGTATATATGTCCAGGCTGCTTCCACACGTTGCCACAGTTCATCAGGCGTAGCCGCGGGTGGTGCTTGCCGGGTCACTCGGTTGCCGATTAGAGACCAGACGTGTTCGATGGGCGACATATCTTGAGAACAGAAGGACCACGGCAGCAGTGACACCTGGTGGGCCGTGAAAGATTGTTGCACGATGCGTACCACGTGCGGGCGAGCATTGTCTGTTGAAACGTGGCCGCTGGTAAGTGCTGTAGGTAAGGGAGGACTACAAGCTCCAAAACGTCGGAGATGTAGCGGTGGCCGTTGAGTGTACCGGCGATGCGTACCAGAAGGGTGCGGGTGTCATATCCAATTGCGCCCCAAACCATAACGCCAGGCAACGGACCGGTATGGCGATGCATAATGCAGGCGTCATAGAGTCTCTCGCCGCGGTGCTGCCACACGCGGATCCGACCATCGTGGTGTTGAAGGCAGAAGCTGGATTCGTCGGAGAAGACGATGTCGTGCCATTCCGTAGTCCAGGTGCGGCGTTCAACGGACAACTGCCGCCTCACTCGCCTGTGCTGTAATGTCAATGGTAATCGGAGCAGTGGGCGCCGTGCGAGAAGTCCCCGCTCCTGCAGACGACGACGAACAATACGTGCTGATACTGGTTGTTGCGCAACACACCGTAATTCCTGCGCTAACGTTCGCGATGTGGCGGTGCGAGCCGTCAATACCCGCCACACAACATGCCGGTCCTCTCCCTCGGTGGTGTGCCGCGGTTGCGGCAATCGCTGACGTCGGTCCATCCGTCCTTCCTGCACCCACCGATTCCATACTCGCCTCACTGTGGCTATATGTGGTCCCACACGGGCGCCAATGTCTCGGTACGATATACCGCTGTCGCGATAAGCCACTATTTGTCCTCTGTCGAATTCTGAAACGTGCTGGAATGACTGCCATATTCTGCGACGAGGCATCAGGAAGCTTCCCACGCACAGGTCCTGCAGCACATCACACTTCCACTACTTACACCCCGTCTTCTGTGCACCCTTCTTATAATGCTTCTCGGTAGCGTGCCGGGCGCAAATGATTTGCATATGCCCTGCAATGCTAATCGTTTGCATGTCCTCTCGCGGGCGACGCATGCTGCAAATTTCAGGCAAATCGGATGCTTCCTTCTTGGTGTTGCATTTTGGGTGGCCAGCAGTGTATTTACCTTAAAGGAACTTAACTCATTTTCAATGAGCACCAATTCCCAGACGTTTTCCAACGTTTTGTGCCGTCCTTGTTGTCTTGAAAGGCGATTGTTTAATTACATTCATGTCCCATTCCGTTACATTTTTAATGTTGTTTCTTTTTTTCCACGGTCCGAAGCTACACTTGTTTTAAAGAGGAAAGATATTTTATTTTACTCCCCGTTATTTTCAGCAGCGAATTCCTCTAATCTTGTGTATTCAACCCATGGATGAGCACATTATATCTACATCGCGTTTTTTTTTTTTTTTTTTCAATCGATCGGTAAATTTTGTATGCGTGTAATTCCTATTTCTTTTTTTCAACTTAACGATTTTTAATATCTTTCTCGGACTTTTGTTTGAAGAGGTTTAGTGTGTGTTAAGACCAAAGATTTCACAGAAATTATTGCTTGTTATTCATGGGAATGGAGTGGGTGTGTTTCATGTTTGTCTGTATTCTCGATTCTTTGTGCGTTACTGCCAGAATTTTGCTACGAAATGAGTTTCTATAAATACATGATAATAATTGGTATTTCTTACACTTTATTAATTATTTATATAATTTTCTTCCAGCGGTAATCGTCGTTGACGTGGCATTTCGTTAGAAAATTAATTAGTCTCTCTACATATGTTTTTTTCTCTTAACATCCACTAAAATTGCACGATGGCGTCGTCTTCAACTAACTGGTACTATGAGACTTCACACGTGTCATTTCTGCGCATGTGCAGTCCCGTTGCTCCTAGCTCTTGTTGGGGTTGCTTCGGTTGCCAGCTGCGGGACACTAGTGTCACTTGCTTGTAGGCGCGTAATTCACGGCGATGCTGCAGGTCCATCAATGGCTTCCAACTGACGGCGCTACCACCAATGGGCCGCTGCCGTACCGTTAGCGGCATATTTGAGCCAGCATTGACCCATCACTGCCAGGGGGTGGCCAGCAGTTTTCCAACACTTATGAATTTGTTCGGATGCAGAAGGCTACTAAATAAGTTTAAAAACTGTTGTAGGTGAACTACTATCCGTAAGATACTAGGCAATTCTTAGCCAAGCAAGATGTTCATAAACGCAAAAATACCTGATTTACATCGATGATCTATCACATTCTGACCTCCTACCTAATGAGCTGTAGGACCCCCTTTAGCCTGCAAAACAGCGGGCACTAGGCGAGGTATAGATTCGATGACGTGGCGATAGGTATCCCGAGGTATCCGGTACCTTAATATCAACAGCAGGTCCTCCAGTTCCCATGTATTTCGGGGTAGTGGTGATTTAGCACGAACCCGCTTTTCCAAGTCGAGCCACAGAGGTTCGATTGGGTTCATGTCAAGTGAATTTGGAGGCCAAGGCTGTAACAGAATGTCTCCAGCATGTCCCTCGGATCACTGCTTGACGATTCTGGCAGTATGGCATGGCGCATTATCCTGTTGGTAATGGCCATCATCAACAGGGAACACAGCTGTCATGAATGTATGAATGGGTGAACTTGGTCCGCAACGATGTTCAGATACCTGACAGCTGTTAGGGATTGTGCTATTGGGATAATAGGATCTAAACTGTCCCAAGAAAACATCACCCACCGCCGCCGCTGGCCTGTTTCCACCCAGCAGTGCATCCAGGTACCATAGCCTCCGTTAGTAATCGGCGTATCAGCACTCGGCTGACTACATGATGGAACAGGAATCTTGTCTCGTCGCACTAGGCCACTTTCTTCCAATCATCCACGATCCAATCTCGATTATTTTGGGCCTATTGCATGCGTTGTTGGCGATAACGTGCAGTAAGCATGGGGACCCAGCTAGGTCTACGGCTACGCCGGCCCATGCGCAGAAGGTTGCGATGAACTGTGTACTGGGACACATTGACCTGATCACTACTGCTGTGGCTGCGGGTGATTTGTCCCACTGTGGCCCTGCGGTCGCTGTGAATAATGCGCGTCAGTCTCCGCTCCCCTCTGGCATCAATGAGCTGCGACGACACACTGCTGAACGACGGTTCGTCGTTTGGCCATTTGTGCACCACTTTTGATACGTATTCGCTACAGCGGCACGTGAAGAACCCCCAAGCTGCGCAGCTTCCGAGATCGTAGTTCCGTGGCGCAGTGTCATCACATTTTCCTTTATTAAACTCCGATAAACTGGCATTTTTTCTCATTCTGACTCCGAACACTCTAGTAACCGAAAGCCGGCCCTGGGGTTGTATATATCGTGCTCTGTGAACTTCATCTGCGCCGCCCTTTGGTCTGCAGGTGCACTCATTGTTTTTAGTCTGGGGGTGGTCATTATGTAATGGCTTATCGGTGGATAACAACTGAATTACCCTAAAGCATTTTCGTTTTAACTAAAGGTGTTATACTTCTACAGAGAACATTCGTCGCTTCCCAGCTGGAGTTCTCAAATAAAAAACACATTGCTAGGTCACTATCATATTGAATGAAAATCGTTAACTTGTGTTTTCGCGACTTGAAATGTACAGACGACAGAGGAATGCTGTTGCGAGAAAAGAGTGGATTACGCCCTTTGTGATTGGCTACTTCCTTTATTACTTCCGTCTTACGTCAGATTTTCACTGACGCAATTGAATGACGAGCATCTTCTGTTCCAATCGAAAAATGCCCGAATATAAAATTTTCATTCCCCGCCTTTTTTGTGTTTTACGCAGAGTATCATCAGTTTTGATAAAAGGTATACAAAAAATCAAACTCATTTTCCGAGAACTTGCTTCAAATGATGCTCAAAACGTGGGAGTAAAGGTAAATTGTAAAAATTCTCATTCATACACTGTAAAAAATAAGTGTTGTGAATTCGCGGAAAATTTCTGAAAATAACGTGCAGCAAAGTTGCCGGTAGGTATCCGTCTTTATCAGAAATTTCCGTTTTTAAAAGTGCCCGTTCATTTTAACTTTTGTATTTTTACAAATATTTCCGTTGACAGAAATTCCGTTTCTTTCACAAAAGTCCATTTCTGGTTTTTCAGTATTTAAACTAAAATTCCGTAAAATCAACAACCCTGTAGAGTACTTGCTTCCAGATAATCCTTCCGGTGAGGTCAGGATCGAACACCCAACGTTATAGCTCGCCGAACAGCTAACTTGCGCCTTTACCAACTGAGCCACAAACGCTCGGCAATGCGACTCACATACATCGTAAAACAAATTCCGCGACAAAGAAATTTTGATTTTGATCATTAATGTGAGTGTATTAGTCATTTTATTTACGCTTTCCAACCGTAGGTTGAAGAAGCGTATATGTTCCAGCTTTTTCCGTCCGTCTGTCCGCCCGTCTGTCGGCACAATAACTCGCGTAAAAATGGTTCGATTTCGATGAAATTTTGGTGTGTGCTAGGGGACCACCTGAGGACAAACCGCCTTGAAAATGGACGAAATGGGGTCAAAGGTCACGGCATAGGAGCGGGATCCATTCCATGTCCTTATGCGTCATAACTTGCGTATATATGGTTCGATGTCGATGAAATTGTAGTATATTGTAGGGGATCACCTGGGAATTAACCCTATTGAAAATAGGTGAAGTGGGGTCAAAGTCAGGATATAGGTGCAGGATGCATTCCACTACCCTTATGCGTCATAACGTGCGTAAAAATGGTTCGATTTCGATGAAATTTTAGTATGTGGTAGGGGACCACCTGGGGACGAACCCTATTGAAAATGGACGAAATGGGGTCAAAGGTCAGGACATAGGATCGGGATCCATTCCATCGCCCTTATTCCATGCTATTAAAGGAGCAATTCTCGTATGTATGTAAATTTTATTTTGAAAACGGCTCTAAAGATTTTGAATAAAGTCGTTTACCTATCGTTTTCTGGTACTAGAAATCGATTTAGCTAGATCTCGACTTTAGGAAAATTTGTTCAGTGCGTAAAATAACAGCCCCGAATTACCACGTTTTTAGTATCATGGCGTCGTCCCATTAATGTTGCCCATGCTTAGAAATCTTATGACGTCACAAATTCGCGATTTAGATGTTGGCGCGTGGACACGCTATCTGTCTCATTATGTCACACGTTGTGTATGGATTCTATTAAAGTTTTATGACGTCACACTCTTTCGAGTAGATTGTCGCGATTGCCATCATCCTCATTACGTCACGCATTGTGTGCGTATACCCGTTCGCACGATAACTCGCGTAAAAATCGTTCGATTTCGATGAACTTTTAGTATGTGGAAGAGGAACACCTGGGAAGGAAACCTAATGAAAGTGAACGAAATGGGGTCAAATGTCAGCTGTACATAGGTGCGGGATCCATTCCACTGCTCTTATGCGTCATAACGAACGTAAAAAAGATTAGATTTCGATTAAATTTTAGTATGTGAACAAACCCTATTGAAAATGGGCGAAATGGGGTCAAAGGTCAGGACATAGGAGCGGAATCACTTCAATCGTCATTATGCGTCATCACTTACGTAAAAATGCTTCGATTTGGAGGAAATGTTAGTATGTTGTAGGGGCGTGCCTGGGGACGAATCCTGTTGAAAATGGGTTAAAATGGGGTCAAAGGTTAGGACACAGGTGCGGAATCTATTCCATAGCCCTTATGCATCATAACTTACGTAAAAATGCTTCGATTGTGACAAACCATTATCATGTTATTTCGGAGGTTTACTGAACTGGTTCTTTTGAAATAATCGAAATGGGATCAAAGGTCAGGGCACAGAACCGAGATTTATTCCACAGCCATTATTCTCATAACTTCAGTGATAACTTGAGTAATGATTTCTGGTATGTTGGAAAGCGTATTATAATCAATGCATTGCATGATTTTACTAACTTGTTATTTTTCTGAATAAGTTTGTTATTTTTTTTCCCCTATAGAAGAACTTTTCAAAAATTAAGCATTTTTCATCGTGGTTTTTCGAAGCAACAAAATGTTTTGCAACATGATTTTTTTAAACTGACAATGACTTCCATTTATCTTTAAAAAAGGTGAAATGTACTTTTTATAGTATTATTTCACACACACAGAAAAAACTAAATATAAAATTTACTCTTGATAGCTATAATAGGTTTGTCTTAAATTGTCCAAAGACTGATACGCAGACATCGTATAATCATCTGTGCAACAGGTACCCGGTTTCTTGCAGTAACACATTGTATAATAAGTAGCTGGTGCACCAAATAGGGGAAAGGATGGCCACAAAGAACAAATAAAATCTGCGCAATATGCTATCCACAATATCCGATCTCGCTACAGAACTTCAAAATTCGACAGACGATTGAAATTTGAAAGTTAATCAAACCTCAAGTATCTCCAGGTATCGCTACTATTAGCGGAAGCTTCTCGTCATACGGAAAAAATGAGAACGGAGATTTTCAGTTAATATATGAAAGGAATTGCGGAAAGGTTTCTGAAAATTCAGAATTTTCCGTTAACACATCTCTAAAACGGTAATTTACTGTCAATATAAGAAAGAAACTGCGGAAAAGTTTCTGAAAATTCAGAATTTTTCGTTAACACATCTCTAAAACGGTAATTTACTGTCAATATAAGAAAAAAACTGCGGAAAGGTTTCTGAAAATTCAGAATTTTCCGTTAACGCATCTCTAAAACGGTAATTTACTGTCAATATAGGAAAGAAACCGCGGAAAGGTTTCTGAAAATTCAGAATTTTCTGTTAACATATCTCTAAAACGGTAATTTACTGTCAATATAAGAAAGAAACTGTGAAAAGGTTTCTGAAAATTCAGAATTTTCCGTTAACGCATCTCTAAAACGGTAATTTACTGTCAATATAAGAAAGAAACCGCGGAAAGGTTTCTGAAAATGCAGAATCTTCCGTTAACACATCTCTAAAACGGTAATTTACTGTCAATGTAAGAAAGAAACTGCGGAAAGGTTTCTGAAAATTCAGAATTTTTCAGTTGCACGAAAACTCTGTTAATTCACGTTTCTTTCCGTCATTTCACGGAAAAGGTTGTATCAGAAACCTGCTTCGTTAATTCACTAACGAAATGACGGAAACTTGTCCGTGAATTTCAGAAATATTTTACAGTGTACTTAGAATAGTAAAACTATATTAGCGTCCAATTTATTGGCGTAAGAATAGAAATCAAAGTTTCCAAACTATCGCAAGTTAAGCAATTAGTTTTTCAAGGAAGGTAGACAGCAAACCGAACAACAGAACGCTTCAACAATTTGAACGTGGTGACTTGACTGGACAATAAGCTGATTGATGCAAATGTAATTTTCAAAGATAGAAGTCATCACGTTGGTGGCACGCGGTATATTTGAAGGAAAATAAAAACTATTCATTATTTGAAGGATTGGTTCCGAATTCGTGGCAACTCTAGTGAGACGCTATTATTGCAAGCCTCGCATTTGGAAGTGATCTCCAAGGTTTCCCGAGTGGCTGAATATCTGGAAGCGGAGTAGGAAACTAACTTCGTTAAATCATTCCACACACAGAGGTTGGACAGAATAATGTGAACACCTAGGAAAGAAGGTTTTACGTACCTAATTAGGGTCTGGGACTGACTCTGGCATTGAAAACTACCTGAATCCTTCTTGGAATGGACGCATACAAATCCTGGATGCTGATTAGTGGGATGTAATACCATTCTTCGTAAAGAAACTGCTCCAGGTCCTTGAGAGGTGCAGGAGGAGGCTAACGGGATCTTACTCTGTTTTCTAACATAGACCACAGTGGTTCGATGGTGTTTAAGTCTGGTGATTTGGGAGGTCAAGTAAGGTGTGAAGGTTCGTCCTCATGTTCCTGAAGCCATGATTGGACATTCCGAGCTCTGTGAATTGGGGCGTTATCATCTTGATAGATGGCATTCCCTGCAGGAAAAAATGCTTGAACCATTGGATGGACTTGGTAGGCCAAAATGGTTTCACAAGCCCCGCCAGTCATCCGTTATTTCAAGGTGATCAGGAGACCTGCTACGAACCACCATCATGCTGCACTTTTTGGAGTAGACACTCTGGGTTGTACGCTTGTGACGGTGTTTTCCACACATACACACGTCCTGCGGTGGGGAATAGTGTGAACATGGAATCATCTGACCATATTACACGTTTCCGTGCATCGGATTTTCACATTGTATGCTCCTGGCACCACCGTAGCAGCTGTTGTGCAGTGACCCGGGTCGCCAGAGGTTTTGCAATAGCAGCTCTGCCTTGAATATATTGTTTATGCAGTTCCCTGCGCCCTGTTTTCGTTGATACAAGGGTCTGGAGATGGAGATTGAGCTCCGCACTAATTTTCGGTGCCGTGGTCTTCTTATTACGGGTAACAATCAACAATCCTCTTTAATGCTCTTCTGTCTGTATCAGTCAGTATCGTTTTCCAGCCGCACTTGCGTTTCGCAGACGAGGCTTTACCACTAACACTGTATGCTGTCATGACGCTAGACGCAGTATCTCTCAAAACTCCCACTACCTTGGCGACTGCTGCCACGGAGGCACTAACAAGCCGGCCACCAACAAGTAGCCCCCTTTCGAAGTCCGTTAAGTCGCTCATTTCGTCGTTACTCCGAAAGAAATTTTACAACAAGACACGTTAAATGCACTTAAACAGGACCGTGAGTTTCTAAACAAAGTTACTAGAACCGAAAAATGGTGCATACCTTTGCGTATTGCTACGTATGCAGCTTAATTAAAAGTTACCTCTCTGAGCGTGGTGTTGACATTATTGTGTTCAACCCTGGTAGGAGTAACGGACAACTTGACTTCTCTAGAAAGGGCCGTGTTTACTTTAACGTCCTTTCAAATTTCTTTCATATTCAGCTCTTCCACTGTAATTATAAGTGGAATTTCAAATTCGAATGTCAATTGCATCTGATACAGACATCTTTAAATCATGTTTGTCTTCAGTTTCTCCCTGGTGCGGCCTCTCCTGAAAGAAATTCTAAAACAAAAGCCTTTTCAAAGAGTCAATTTTTTACCTCATTGTTCAATGAATAAAGTGTTTCATATTTCAAACAAATACATAGTCAAAATTAATAAGCAAGTGATTATTTATTTATTTTTTATTAGAGAAAGTTGCAAATTATGCTAATACATAAAATAACTTTTCTTTCCTTAGATAATGTGGTGTGTTATTTAACGCCCGAAATGTTTTTTCAGTGTTATCTAACGTTTCCTTTAGTTTTCTTTACAAGCATTTTCCTCCAAATCGCTTCTAATGCATGATGTGTTAACAAAAAGTATGAATAAGTCTTCAAGTGGTAATTTATTCTTTTATTAAAAATTCAATACGAATTTCTTTTTCTTTCAATTATGGGACCTATTTTTTAAATTACAGAAAGAATTCTTTTAAGCGCGGAGAGAAGCAAATGCTTTTCTTGGGCAATTTCTTCTTTACGGTCCTTTGCACACAGGAGTCTTTCTAATCACTTTCTATAAAAAAGAAAGAACCAATTATTCGCCATTTACGCAATTATTTGCACAGAAAGAAATACTGCAAATTACTTACAAAGCAAGTAGATAACAATAATTGCTTTTCTTCCAAAGGTTGGTACACCTCTGTTTTGAATATTTATTTAGGCTGAGATAAAAAATATCTTCGTACACAAAACAATTATATATGTTCAAGTTTTTACTAAAAATAATCTTTAGAAATTTGTATTTTAAAATGGGAATAATTATCGTGGTCTAGATGCCATAAATTCATAAAAATATTGAGTTTCACACATATGCGAGCAAAATGTTGGAAAAAGTTTTAGAATACACAAGCAGAACAATATACACTATACTGACAAAATTCACCGGACACTCCTGCAAAAGTAAATGGACGGATCTGCTGCACTGTTAAGATGTGCGGTACAGCTGCAAACGGTATAAAAACAAGCCTGTAGCTGACCGCGATCATATCGCACTCTGAGGTTGAGTGAAAATGTCGCGACGGTAGAGAACTGACTTTCAGAAAGGAAATATTATTGGGTGTTATATTAGTGGGTTGTCCATAAGAGAAACCGAGAGGCGTTTATATATACCCAAGTCAACTGTCTTGGATGTTCTGAATAAGTTGAAAACACATGGCGTGCTTAAAGCAGTAAAACGTACCGGCAGACCAATAGAGGACGTCGAAGTCTCAGAAGAGTGGTTACAGATAATCGACGGAGTACCGCACAAGATCTCAGTGTACAGGTGAATATAAATGCTGAAACATCATTATGTACACGTACCATTCGCAGAGAACTTCATTTCATGGGTTACCATGGTCTTGCGGCTGCTGATAAGCCTTTTATCTCCACTCGGAATGCTACTCGTCGTTCAGCATGGTTTACAAAACATTTATCGCGGACTGTAAATCAATAGAAACGGGAATCCAGATACCAGATCCATCATTCTGATGGCCGTGTGTGGGTATGGCGGTAGCACTGGGAACGATATTTACCAGAGTTTACTGTTCCTACGGTCATGTTTGGAGCTGACAGTGTACTCGTGAGGGGGTGTTTTTCGTGGTATGGTCCCGGCCCATTGGTTATCGTGGACAAACCTGCTTACCAGCACGTCAACCTCGATATTCTGGACAATTATGCTCTACTAACTCTGTGGCAATGCTATGGAACCGAGCCGTGTTGGTACCAGCAGGATAATGCACCAAGCCATAAAGCAAGGACTGTTACGGCGTGGTTTGATGATAATTTCGTATCATGTGTGGACTAGCCAGCACAGAGCCCTAATCGTAATCCCATAGAGCACATATGGGATGAATTGGAGCGCCGCATAAGAAGTTTGGAACCCAGGCCTACTACTAAGCAACAGTTAGCGGCAGCATCACGTACTGAATGGAAGCACATACCTATCGCTGTGTTCCAAAACCTTGTCGAAAGCATTGTCTCAAAAGGTCAGTACATGCATTAAGGCCAAAAGTGGACCGACACCGTGCTAATGTATGTCAGTAAATGCTATGTTGTGTTTCTATTCTAGGTGTCTGGTGACTTTTGTCAATATAGTGTATTATTTAAATGCTACAGAATACGTTTAGAAAGTCCTTACAGAAGACCTCACTAAGCTCCGTGCTCAGTTTCAACAAACGTAACCCTAAGCCAAGCAGAGACCCTTACCGAAAACTTGAAAAGCAAACAATATGGCGAATATCGTACTTCAGTGCTGAGCATAGGAAGGAATTCTGAGGAGTGCGATGTATACCCGACACAATAGTCGGTGGAATTTTAGGAAATCCAAGGTGGAATATCGTCTTCAAAGGCTTCCATTCAGTCAAATTCTCAGCAGTTTGAAACTTTAGGCTGGCAGATGAGCTTTCTTACACGAAACGTTTCTAAGGACTACGCGACGCACGGTCAAGTGGTCTCCAAAATTCAGGACAGTATTCCAACGGATGTACAAAATTGGTGATTGAATAGCAGTGTGTATATTAGAGGGAACAAAGCACCACTTTATTCCCTGAATTTTAATTGGGAGTTCTTCCCAACATGCCCTGTAACAAGTGCTCACACACGACCCTCTTGTCGATGATCCTTAAAGCGCAGAAACTGGAATCTAGATGAATACCAATGGATGCTTCAGGGAAATGAATCTTTTCATAAAGTGTTTCATCAGACATGAGGACCTTGATCTGGCTGTAACCCTACGAACACTACATCACTATTGCTTTGTTTTAATTTTACAGCCTAGTAGTTGAGGTGTTATATGCAGAGTGTTTTTGGAGTGCACAAGGTGTGACAATTTATTTCCTGGAATGCAACTGTAGAAAAAGTGTGTGCGCTAGCGGCTACTGTCACCTTTGTAGTAATCTTCTTCCGCAGCTATGCTTTTAGTGAGACGCTGTTTCCATTGTTGGAAACATACCTGGAACTCTGCTTCTGAAATACTCTTGAGTTCCCTTGTCATCTTGGAAGTAATTAATCCCCTTTCACGACAATGCATTTAGTGAGACGCTGTTTTCATTGATAGAAATATGTCTGAAACTCTGCTTCGGGAATATTCTTCAGTTCCTTTGTTACCTTCGAAGTAATCCCCTTCCGCAGCTATGCATTTAGTGAGACGCTGTTTCTATTGTTGGAAATATATCTGTAACTCCGATTCGGGAATACTCTTGAATTCCTTTGTCACCTTCGAAGTAATCCCCTTTCACAGCTATGCAATTAGAGAGACGCTGTTTCCATTTATGGAAATATGTCTGGAACTCTGCTTCGAAAATTATCTTCAGTTCCTTTGTCAACTTCGAAATAATCCCCTTCCGCAGCTATGCATTTAGTTAGACGATGTTGCCATTGCTGGTAAAGTACTTGGAACTCTCTTTCTGGAATACTCTTGAGTTCCTTTGTCACATTACGCTCGATGTCAGAAATGTCTGAAAATTCTTCTTTCATGGCAGTTTTTAGCACGTCTTTTCTAAAAAAGATCGTGCTTCTGTTATCGCTTTGTCCGTCCGTCCGTCCCCACGATATCTCTGCAACTATTAGTCCGATTTGAAAAATTCGTTTTGCATTCGGAAGCTTGAAATATGCAAATGATGATCCTTTATTTCGTTTTTTTTTACGATGTACAATTTCGCCGGTAGAGGGCGTAAATGCAGACGGATGTCGAATTCAAAAATACGTTTTATTCCACATATTTGCTTCTAAACATCCGATTGAAATTTTTTTATTATCATTCGATTCCATTTATGTCGAAGAGTATTTTAGATATAGTTACTTTTTCAAATTACGTACAGATTTTTCGCTAGGGGGCGTAAAAGTAAATTACATTTTCCCCGATAACTCTTCTTCTAAAACTCCGATTTGAAATTTTTTTCCTTAGCGGATACATCTCCTGATGGAAAATCTTTTGTATATAATTTGAAATTTTTGGTAAAGAATACTTTGGCCACCAGGGGGCGTTAGTGCTAATTTTAGCTTCTGATGTATTTGCCATAAAATCGGAGCTTCTAAAATATCGAGTAAAAACATATTTCGTGGACTGATGCCACTCACATCGATAAACCTTTTCAGAATATTTTCTTCTTAAAATATTCTACAGTTTCCGCGCCAGGGGGCGTAGATGTACATCTTATTTTTGTCAATATCTCTACTTCTAGAAGTCCGATTTGAAAAATTCCTTCTTTGTTAGATAGTTTTTCCGTGTGACATGTTTTTCATAAAATTTCAAAATTTTCAAGTAATTCATAGACTTTCCGCTAGGGGGCGTAGCGGTAAATTGCGTTTTCCCCTATATCTCTGCCTCTAAATCTCCGATTTAAAAAATTCTTTATGCACCGGATACAGCTCCTGATGGGAAATCGTTTGCACATAATTTCTAATTTTTGTAAAAAATATTTTGGCCACCAGAGGGCGTAAATCTTAATTTCCGCTTCTATTGTATTTGCAGCCAAATATGAGCTTCTAAATTCCCGATTGAAAAAAACGTCGTTTGTTGACCGATACTAGTCATGTCCACAAACCTTTTAGAAACATTTTCTTCTTAAAATAGTGCATGGTTTCTACGCCAGGGGGCGTAGATGTATATCTTATTTTTGTCAATTTGTCTAATTCTAGGAGTCTGATTTGAAAAATTCTTTCTTTGTTAGATAGTGTTTCTAGCGTGACATGTGGTTTATATAATTTCAAAATTTTCAAGTAAATCATAACTTTCCGCTAGGGGCGTAAACGTAAATTGCGTTTCCCCCTATATCTCTGCTTCTAAATCTCCGATTTGAAAAATTCTTTCTGCACCGCATACAGCTCCTGATGGGAAATCCTTTGCACATATTTCTAGTTTTTGTAAGAAAGGGTTTGGCCACCAAGTGGCGTAAGTCTTAATTTCCGCTTATGTTGAATTTGCAGCAAAATATGAGCTTTTATATTCTCGATTGAAAAAAAAGTCGTTTGTTGACCGATACTACTCATGTCCGACAAACCTTTTAGGAAAATTTTCTTCTTGAAAAAATGCATGGTTTCTACGCCAGGGGCGTAGATGTATATCTTATTTTTGTCAATATCTCTACTTCTAAGAGTACGATTTGAAAAATTCTCTGTTTGTTGGATAGTGTTTCCGATGCGAAATGTTTTTCCTATAAATTCAAAATTTTCAAGTAAATCATAGACTTTCCGCTATGAGGCACAAAGGTAAATTGCGTTTTCTGCGTTATTTTTGCTCCTGAAGCTCTGATTTGAAAAATTCTTTCTGTATCGCATACAAGACCTGATGGAAAATATTTTTCACATAATTTCTAATGTTTGGTAAAGAATGGTTTAGCCACCATTGGTCATAAGTGTTTATTTCTGCTTCTGAAGTATTTGTTGCAAACTCTGGGCTCCTGAAAACTGGACTAATTTTTTTTTCTTGGATCGATACCGCTCATATGGATAAACCTTTTGAGAATACTTTCTTCCTGAAATAATGCATGGTTTTCCCTCCAGGGAACGTAAAGTCAAATCTTATTTTTGTTGATATCTCTATGTCTAAGTGTTCGTAAGCTCACGATTCCGTTTACAGCAATATCTGAGGGATTAAAAACCCGATTGAAAATCTTCTTTCTTTCGTCAGATCTATTGTTTTGCATACCGGTTCCATTGACTTTGAATAGCTTTGATAAATTTAATTTGCGTCAAAACGGATTCAAAAGACGTGCTTATTACACCCGATTATTCGGTTTATCTTTCTTGTTGATTTTTGGAAGAGTTAGAAATCACAAAGAGGCTGTCAGGTGAATTTGATGGATGATCCAATTTGGTAATTGATTTTCTAGCCAAGAAGTCGTGAACATTGAGCGCATCATGGCTTGGGCATTGTCAGGCCACAGTTCAGCTCTTTTCTTTCGAAAAAAATTCCGTAACCTTTTCGGCACCTCTAAATAGTATTGTTGGTTGACCGTTATTTGTATTGTTGGTTGACAATTTGTTCAATTAATTCGTGATGAACTAAGCTGTGACGTACTATGGAGGTGAAAACATGTGTCAAGACGACAAATCTGCAGCGATACATTGTGCCCGCGTAGCTCAGTTGGAAGAGCGACTTACTCCGGAGTGAGAGGGCACGACTTTGATCTCTTCACGGGTAAACTTGTGTTTTCACAACCCCCTTGTGATCGAGAACACAGAAGCATGATCTTGAATTGGGAGCATGACATGCGTGCTTTCTTCGGCTCTAATACCACTCAAAGACGTTTGACTTTTTCATAGCATCCTCACCATAAGCCAATTTCAACAACTCTAACGTTTCCAATCTTCACACAGAATTTGATGTTAATGCGCTGCTCTAAATTTCTATCACTCATTTTACCGTAAAACTCACACACAGACTTGCATTGCTTTCTCAACTGCTCACACACGAATGGCTGTACTGGTCTGCAGTTAACGCATACACTACTTGAATCAAGCCCAGACATGCATAAGCACGTGATTCAACCTGCATTGTCAAAAGGGTGACACCACAGAACCTTTTCAGGGAATTAAATTGTCACATCCAGTATACTACTGACTCCGCGCAAAAAAAAAATAATAAAAAAAAAAGAGCGATGCATTTCTATGCATTCTTGACGTTCTGTAAATTTTCTTCGACGTTTTTCATAAACGACTCTGCCTTTTTCTACCTATCTGGATTTTTACAAGAAACGATATTGAAATTGCTGTATGCAATTGAAAAGGAAAACCACCAGTGTATCTGGTTATTTTTGTCAGATTTTTAAAATTTCCGTATAGTGGTACGAAAACTTGAAAACAATATCCACACAGTGCAAAATATACATACATTGAGTATATTATTGCAAGAAATAATGCATTTAATTGCTATCATTCTTTTCCTTCTCCTATTATTACTTTGGTTCAGGCAACAAAATCTTTCATTAGCCTAAAGACGCATTTTAGCTGTTTTATCGGTTTTGTTCATTTTGTTCATAAAGGTGAGGGTGCTTAATCTGGTCAGTAAGTAACTTTCGAAGCCCTTTTGCGGCAGATAAGTGAAATGAAAGTTTGTGTCTTTCAAAGTCGTTACACTCTCCCGACTAGTATGTGTTTTGCACAGGAGTAGAAATAAAAAAGGCAAAGTGCTGGAGAACAGGTTCAAGTTCAAATAGCAACTTGCCTAGAAGCATGATCTCACGCGCTGTGATTAGATTTCTCTAGGCATAGAGAAGACAGACAGTAGATACCCATCTCTAACTACAAGAAATCTCTGGTTCTCAAATCATAAGCTTTTGGAGCGTGTCAGAATGATGCGCAAAATTCCCCCACAGTCCCGGTATTTTGGAGCGTGTCAGAATGATGCGCAAAATTCCCCACAGTCCCGGTATTTTGGAGCGTGTCAGAATGATGCGCAAAATTCCCCCACAGTCCCGGTGTGTGGACGGATGAAGAACCTAGTTGTAGGCCTTTAACACCTTGTGCAAGAAGACAGAAAGGTGACTTTCAAACAAATTCCCGTAAATGCAAATTTATCTTTCAATACCGCGTGTCACGTTTGAACGTAATCATTGCGCGTGACCCAGAGAAAGACTATGTTTGCAGACGAGTTGCCACGTTTACTTGAATATGTTTCCCAGTACGTTGCCTTTTTATTCAAACTCCTGTGCCAAATAACGCCCTCTAGTGTAATGACGTTAGAATACACTTATTTACATATCCCTCGCGGGATGAATCGCAGCGCATAGTGTTTTCCTACAAGCCGCGATTCAACCTGATAACCCACGATGAACATATCATTGTACAGTGACACAGTGGTGAACGGCTGCTGAAGATATGCATTATGAAGAATCACAGGGACCGAAAACCAGGCGTTCTAGTGTGGGGTGCTGTCGGGTTCCATTCACGTTCTGGTGGGGGGTGCTGTTGGGTTCTATTCACGTTCTGGTGTGGGGTGCTGTTGGGTTCCATTAACGTTCTGGTGTGGGGTGCTGTTGGGTTCCATTCACGTTCTGGTGTGAAGTGCTGTTGGGTTCCATTCACGTTCCCACCTCCAACGCATTGCAGGAACCATGACTAGTCAGCGGTACATCGCGGAAGTTGTGAAAGCCGAAGTGCTGCCATCTTTGAACAAGATAATGCCCAACCACATGTGATACATAATGGCTTACTGCTCTTGGATGCCCTACAGGTACCACATCTTCCTTAGCCAGCGTGTTCACCTGATTTGTCGCACATTGAACAAGAGTGGGATATGATCGCTCGACGCCTACCTTGTCAGGCTCCACCGCCTGTTACCCAAAATGAACTTTGGGTACTGATCGAGATAACATGGAATTACCTTACGCAACGGGATATCCAGAACTTTTCCAGTCAATACCACGTAGTATACGATCCGTCTCGCTCCTCGTGCTGTGTACATTGTTTGTTCCACATCCCTTACAGGTGTGTACTTCTGATCACTTACATCTCGTATTGCAAGTAATTTGCCATATAAATCTAAATTCAATATCTGAGGTTTTTCTTGGTGTAGCATTTTTGACAGACAGCAATGTATTAATATTCTAACTACTTCAAACTCTGTAACGTAACTGAGAATGTAATTATCGGATTTCCTTTATTCTTTTTCCACGTGAAAGGGTTATCTTACAGCGTACAAAGCTAAACTTGCGTTTGAACTTAGTCCGAAGGTTTCGATCAGCACCTGTTTTTGGACTTCGTTCTTACTGTTTGTGTAGCAACTGAAAAAATAATGTAGCACTAGAATGTCAGTCGAAGCACAAGATTGTTCGAACATTCTCAATCAATGACATTTAGGACACATGTCCACAGATTGGTTTTACTTCCTGCACTCTCCAAGAAGTGCCACAAATTTAAGAAAACTATGTTTTCCTTCAGTTTCACCTGCGAAAGCTGAGTTTGTTTTATATAAAAACTGGTGTACAAAAATTAAGGACGAAGAGGAGAAATTAGCAGAACAGCGGAACGAGCAGGCAGAACGGACCGAAAGGCCACTTAAGATATATACTAGTGTCCTATACGGTAGGGCATGCTCATATATGCAGCATGACGGGGGGTCAGAAGGGTATAAAGCACACGGGCGGTGTACGCTCAGCAATTCGGTGAAAGCTATTGCACGGTGTGCATCGGTTTGAACGACCTCGAGTTGCTGCCACCGTGTGATATGGCCAACAGGCAATCCAGTAGACAACATCAGGATGACTTTACCAGAGGTCACGTCATTGAGAAGTTGGGAGAAGGTCGAAGTGTGACTAGTGTGGCTGAGAAGTTCGGGATCGCTCACAGCATCGCTTCACGAGCTTGGAGAGCATTTCAAACGACAGGGACAGCTGTCCAAGAGTTTAGCAGTGGTTGTCCATGAGCAACCACAGCTGCGGACGACCGGTACAATGTGCTACAGGCGAGAAGAGAGAGACGGCAGGCAGACAGCGGGAGAAATTGCAAGGCACATGCAACAGACAACTGAACGTCCGTTATCGCGTTTTACCGTGGCCAGGAGGCCCGCACAAAGGTGGTCTATTTGCACAACGACCAGTGTGGTGTGTGCCCTTAACGCCTGCTCATCGGACGGCGGTTTCTGTGGTGCCAGGAACACAAGAACTGGACGCATCAGCAATGGGGTCGATTTTTCTTTACGGATGAGAGCCGATTTAGTCTGACGAGCGATTCTGGATGTATACACATCTGGAGAGAGCAGGGAACACGCATTCTTACCTCCAACATAATCGAAAGGGACCGGTTTGGAGGTGGCGGAGTTCTCGTTTGGGGAGGTATCATGCTTGGTAGCGGTACTGACATCCACATCTTCCAAGGAGGTTCAGTCACTGGTGTGCGCTATTGTACCGAGGTTTTCCTGCCTCACGTGCGTCTGTTTAGAGGTGTTGTGAGTCCTGAGTTCCTCTTCATGGACGACAACGCTACACTTCATCGTACAGTGGCTGTCGCAGAGCTGTAGGACAGTGAAGATATTCAACGCATGGATTGACCCGCAAGGTCCGCGGACCTAAAGGCAATCGAACACGTGTGGGACATTCTCGGGAGACGCTTGGCAGCACGTCACCAGCCGCCAGCAACGATTCCGCAGCTGCGATTGGCGCTACAAGAGGAATGGGTCGCGATGCCTCCAGCTCCTTGACAACCTCGTCCTCAGCATGGACAGACGTTGTAAATCCTGCAACGCAGTCAGGGGTGATCATATCCCCTACTAAAAACTGGATTTTTCTTGGCAGCCGCTTGTCACATGGACGTTTCTGTCTTCTGTCCAGCTGTGCTCGGAGCTTCCTTTTTTATTAAAGTGCCTTTGTATCCTTTGGATTCCTTGTTTGGACGGTTTTGCTTACTTGTCCCATATTCCTACATCTGGAGAACTTACAGTATAATTTGAGTCGATGTGGAGCCCTTCTGCACGACGTTACATTCGAAAAACCGTCTCGTCCTTAATTTTTGCACGCCAGTGTATATATATAAAAGTTTTTTACAACTTTTCCCCGTTTTTTCGGATTCGAAGTTCAGACATTTGGTACCACATCAGACGAACTGAATGGAGTCACATTAATGATCGAGTAGTCCCCAGAGAATCTCCAAGAATGTTAACAGTATCCTTATCTTACAAAGTACTTCAACTGCGCGAGCCATTAACATCCTCTGAACATTTCGTGGTAGAAATGCGAATTTTAGGCTGACAAAGTATTTGAAATCAGCTACCCATATTGTAAGCAAATTCTGTAAATGGACAAAAGGGAAAGTAATGCACGAAAGCAATTTTGCCAAAACCTGTTGCGTAAGTTTCAATTCCAGTTTTAGTCAGATTGGAAAAACTTATTTTTGCGCATTTTCTTGAGCTGCAGCCTGGGCAACCGCCCTTTCTGGCATTCCCTAGTTATGCCTCTGACACAGACATTCACGAACTCAAACCTTAGAACTTAATTTTGCAAGCTGTTGAGAGATCACGTTACAAAGCCTTTTTTGTCCTTTTTGTAAATATCTGTTAACTCATTTAACCTGTGAGACACATTCCTGAAATTTGCAAAAGCGGTTTTGAGCGATTAACAAAGACATTTTTCAAAGACAACAATCGCGCTAACTTCGTGATACTTTTGCTTAGAAATAGGTTGATTATATGATGCAATGGTCAGTTGTTATTTAGCCTAAATCGTAAAAATGACTTTACGAAGCTGGTGTTCGCTTTTCTTTAAAGAATAACTTTAGACGACGCTTCCTAACACTTCTTAAGAAACACGTGCCTTCCGTTCAATAAATGTCATTTTTTTCATTACTGCATAAGCATCGTTGGTCATGAATTCAACAATTGCAATGACTTTACTGGTTCAGGCGAAAGTAAAGTTTAAAGCCAGAAAACGTTGCAATCAATCATTAAAAAAGTCGCAGCCCTGAAAGCTGATTATCTTAGTTAGGGTTTTTGTGATGGAATGACCATAAAGTTCAATTTGTTTAAATTATAACCTCATCAGCTTTTCAACAAATACTGACTGGCGTGCAAATTATGAATTTTCAGCATGTCTTTTATCGAAACAGTGTTTGCTCATAATATCACTTTTACCCATTCGATTTTTCGTCCATCTGTCTATCCGTCCTTAAGCATGATGCCTTCACATTTTATAGTTAAATTAAAAAAAAAATATTTTCTTAAGGAATAAATTTGATCATGAGAAAGATGATTCGTATTATCGGAATTTCTATGATTTACGGCTTTCATGATAGAAGGGGCGAAAATATATCTTTTTATTTGAATAGAGCAAGCAATACCCTAATTTACCATGAAAGTTTCAGCTTTATGGAACAAACTTTTTGGGTTGTTTGGCTTAAAATTATCTTTTCTTCTCTTAGAATGATATGAAAGGCGTACGTCCTCTTTAAAACCTAGAATTTGGCACCATTCTTCTTGTTCGTTTGCTTTGGTGAAACGTTAGCCTAACCTTTTTGTCTATGTTCCCATGTATATATCCTATTTGAAAAAGCTCTTTCGCTTGAGTTCAGCTTACATAAACTAAATAAACTCCATGAAATTTCTGATACGCCGACATATCTGAAGGTATGAACGCAAATATGATAGCATTACCAATGAAAAATTTATCGTATGGTAAAGGAGAAAAGGTTGAAATTAAGAACGTAATTTACCCCATTTATAATATCTTCATCACTCGAACACTTCAGTCCAGATACACATGGGCAGTACAGGAAATATTTCAGATCCACTGGATCATTTGGATCGCATTTTTCCCCTATAATGAACAGATAAGCAAACAAATACATTAAAAAAAGAACAAATATACTTTATTAAGTAATCGTATACACGTCACATTGTGGTACATCTATGATAATACGCAGCTTGAGTAGTCTGTAAAAGTAAAATTGCTTCGGAATTTTAAATAATTTACTTTCAGTAATGAAGACCATTTTCAGCATGTTTGTTAGCAGAACTCTGGCCGCCAAGAAGCTTAGCGTCCTCGGTTGCCTTTCTAATGAATAACAGGTGAATATTAAAAATAATAATTAATAGAAATATAAGTTTTATATCTGAAAAATATTTAGATTGTTTTCATGCATTAAACTGTTAAGTTACCTCATGATATATGCAGCCATGTAACCCAATTATGATGAAATAACTCTATGTGGGTGCTTTTACTTTCATCACTTCTAGACTGATCGACATCTTATACGTCTCATTTTGTAAAGCAGTTAAAAAGAAATTCGAAAATCCGTCCTACAGTATCTATACGTACGCTACCTTCCTAGATGTGTGACTCTAGAACGCAGCGAAATCCTGTACGAGAGTCGTAATGCATTATTCTCAACTTATTATTCTCTCTTTCTAAATACTCTTATCATAACCTCCTAGCGAGTACGTCTCTGTTAGTAATTGAGAGAAGAGCTATGAATCAAATGTATTTTAAAGAACAAAAGATACAATGCGCCCAGGAATTCGAGAACTTACGATCTCATTTCTTACGTTGTGACTTTTTCCAAGTCATTGCCGGTGTTTCCTCCTTCGGCTACCAACGATCGTCTGACGGATTTTTCATTCTTCACTGAACACGTTAACCTCACTTTAACAATTCACCTCATTATATATTCTGGACGTGACGTGCAACCATATGAGACTCATAAATAATTAACCTGCTTAATGCAAGAAACTGCATTCATCATGCAACGAGTGCTAATTTCAGAAACTGCTAACATGTGCGGAAAAATAGCAGAAGAAGTGTCGCAACACTTGTTAGATACGAAAAAATTCGTAGCGTGGTATCGACTGTGATAAGAAAGGATTTTGCATTTCGCATATCTTTTAGTAGCAACCAAATTGCAGAACCATCAGACTGCGATATAGATATCTGCCACTTCCTCTGCTTCAAGAGAATATCAAGACACCGATTTTGGTTTTTTTAACTTACAACACACCAAAGGGTTGATCAGTGAATGGTTCCAAAAGCAGGACACAAATAATGAAGATCGCTAATATCAACATAGGGAATCGAGAGATTTCTTTGTTGTGCCTACAAGTATTCACGACCTACAAACACCTAGTTGTTTAAATAACTGTACCAAAACTATAAGAAGCGATTTACAGGGCATGTAGTTCTATAATCTGGGCATAGATGCTGATCTGGGATGTCATCGTCTAGTCCTGAGTCTCTGTTCGACGAAAAATCGTAATGATATGCTTGTGAAATCTTTAACGCTTGAGAGACTTTTCTAGCCACCAGAGACCATTTCAGACGCGGGAAGCCCCGGGCCACGCATTTTCAAGGGTCCCCATAATTATGCAGAATTCTTGAAGAATTGAGAGAGTTCTACAGATTTTTTTTTTTTTTTTTTTTTTTTTTTTGCAGATAGCACAGCAAAAATTATAAGAAACTTCCTTGTGATAAAATAATGAGCTATTTCTCCCCCCCCCCCCAGTCCATCCTCAAATCTTTCGAAAACATTACAGA
Organism: Macrothele yani; assembly: GCA_039090855.1. Lineage (NCBI taxonomy): Eukaryota > Metazoa > Arthropoda > Arachnida > Araneae > Macrothelidae > Macrothele > Macrothele yani. Next base: position 106,152,436 of record CM077003.1, read on the forward strand.
TGTGTTTATGTACACATCTGTAATTGGGGGAAATTTTCATGCACTAAGAATTTGTTTGAATCTTGATATTTTTCATATTATTTTGCCCACTGCTTCGATATAATTTTAAATAAGCTGAACCCTGGGAAGGAGGGGGAGGGGTATTAAATTAGAACTGAACTGGTATCCATTTTTCAACCATGGATTTCTATACTTTCTTGTTACCACTGATTCGTTCATGAATCACAGGAAACACACTTCAATACGGCGGGGATATTTTTATGACTTCCTCTTCATATTTCATGAATGTCTTCTCCTGGGTATTTTTATGTATCCTCCACAGTGAAATCCTAGATGTGCTACTAATAGTGGGGCCACAAACTGCTGCCCGGCTCCCGGGCCCTGTTTTCCTAGATGTGCTCTGCTACCCACACTGTATTATGCAAGCTCAACACTTATACAACAATATGTAAAACTGAGTCCGCTTTAATTTGCTTTTTACGTTGCACAGGTTTCACAACCGTGACATCACATCAGCGGCAGCAGTAGCAACAAGCAGGTATTTCCTGCTAAGCCGTTAATAGTAGTGCTGGTTAAGTTCTTGTTAATGGCAGTCGTGTTTTATATCTCCGCACCTGTACCAATCTGTTCTTATCCCCTTACAATCTATGTTGCACGAACATTCATACAGTTTAACAGGCAAATAATAAGACAATGAATATACACTGAGTGGCCACTTTATTATGACCGCCTGACAGTTTAAAGCAAATGATCTATGGCTACACGCTGTTGCCACCAGTGGGCGGGGCTAGTATAAAAAGGGAAAGCTTAGTGCTCGCGACAGTAGTAGAAGGGATTTTTGGGTGACGAGATGGGTAAAAAAATGCGATTTGACGGACTTTCAACGTGGGATGATTATAGGAGCTCGGAGCCATGGAGCGAGTATCACCGAAACCGCCGCATTCATGAAATGTTCCAGAGCAGCTGTTGTTAAAGTGTTTAAAGACTGGAATGTCAGCCAAAAATCTGGGTCTCTACGTGCATCGTGTGGTCGTCATCGACTAGTGACTGCTCGGGCGGAACGGAGAGTGTCCAAACTGGTAACAGACAACAGAAGGGCAACAGTTCATCAAATTACAGACCATCTTAATCAAGGATCCCCTCAAATGATCTCTGCACGCACTGTTTGCCGTAAATTGCATCGGAATGGTTATGGCAGTCGAAGGTCTGTTCGAACACCTTGGATGTCTGCATGTCTGCAGTTAACACAAGACAATGTCGCCAGTTAGCACAGGAGCACAAGGATTGGACAGTGGATAATTGGAAACAAATTATGTGGTCCGATGAATCACGTTTTCAGTTGCACCATGCCAATGGCCGAGTGAGAATTTGGCGGAAACAGCACGAAAGCATGGACCCCAAACGCATTGCTACAACCCTTCAAGCTAGTGGAGGCAACGTTATGGTTTGGGGAATGTTTTCCTGGCATGCTTTGAGAACTTTAATTCGTGTTGATCAGCGTCTGACTGGCACGTCATATCTAAACATCGTTGCGGAACAAGTGCGTCCTGTCATGTGGATGGTTTATCCCAATGGCGATGGCTACTTTCAACAAGATAATGCGTCCTGTCATAGTGCTCGTATTACAGGATTGGTTTCAGAAACATGCCGGTGAGTTTACTTTGCTTAGGTGGCCCCCACAATCTCCAGATCTAAACCCCATTGAGAATTTGGTGGATGAAGTTGAACGAGCCATCAGACTGCTGGATCCACAACCTGCAATCTCACACTCCTGGAAAGTGCTTTTATCAAGCATGGTCTCAGATTTCACAAACCAAATATCAACATCTCGTGGAGTTCATGCCACGAAGAATTGACGCAGTGTTAAAGGCAAAAGGTGGCCCAACGAAGTACTGAGGAGGTGGTCATAATAAAGTGGCCACTCAGTGTATATATATATATATGGAATATTTTAAAAATAATAAGCTACTTGCACAGAGAAACCCGTGCTGGGCCTCAAACCTTGCTTATTTGAACAAATTAAATTTGATAAAAATCACATATGCTAAAAAGGCACATAAAATGCATCATATATGTTTTATTCTTAGTGCTCTTCTGAACTAAATTTGCAATGAACAAACAGTTTAATACGCTTAATTAACAAATATTTACTCAACTAAGGCAGGCAGACCCACAAGTTATCGCACTGTATCTAAATCAGAAATTGTTTACTTCTAGTAAGTCACTGATTAAATGTTCTGTTTAAGGCCGTTGTGCACACTGGTAGCTCTGCTGATTTCTTATCTATTCTGTTGTAAGGGATACAAAATTCCCTAACATATTCTTTAATTGGGAAACGCATGTCCTTGTGAATGCTCTCAATATGTGGAACTGTTTTTCAATGACTAAATCAATGACCTATATCAATGACTACCTATATCAATGACTACAGTTTTCAGTACTGGGGCCAGCGGTTATAATCATTTTGTAGTATATGTCCTTATCACTTATACCATTTGTAGTACCCATTTTTAGTACCTGTTTGTCACAGTTTGAACCGTATTAAAATACGTTTCAAACTGTGTCCTGGAACTTAATAGAGTCATACTTGATACTGTCATACGTCCTTTATTGAACGCTCTTGCTATTAACAACAAACTAATAATATAAAAAAGACGGTGCAGCATAAAATAAATAAATACTTAATCAGGCATTCAATAATGAACCACAAAAGCAAATGTGTCTTCACACCTACAGTGAATGTTAACAAAAAATATTTTTCTTTTCTTGTAAAGCAACTGCAATATTAACAAATAGCAAAACAATAAGCCAAAAGCTATGTATGTCATGATAATATGTTACTTACGTCATGAAAATATGAGCCAAGCTAAATATTTAATACTCATAAGACTTAGCTAAAGACTTATGACTTATAAATCTTATCTTACTGATAAGACTTAGGCTAAAACTTATCAGTAATATAAGACTTAGACTAAAACTTATCAGTAAGATAAGACTTAGACTAAGACATCAGTAAAATATGACTTACTGATAAGACTTAGCTAATGCTGATAAGACTTTCCTTTGCTAAGGATAGCCTTAAACAGTGAGAAGCTCATAACATCTCTGATTTAGACAACACCCAGCATCTGTAACCCCCATGAACTATCTCCCACTTTAAACCAGCATGTGCTCACTATCTGGCAGCTACACACCCTGGTGTTCCACTAGATAGCGCCATGATTGCATGCTGATGTACCCCCCCCCCCTTGCAGTAAGAGCTTGCAATCTGTTCGAATACTCTTTCAACTCTAATTTTCATTCCCTTTCCTGTCCGTTATCCTGTCAAAGCGTGCTTCCTGTTTTCTCCTTTCCACATGTAGCCTAAGCAGCAAAACGTCAGCAGACCCTTGAGAGTTAAAACGTCCCCCTTCGTAGTGGGCCAACCTTAGATTTCGATGCATCGGAATTAAATCTAAGTTGAGGGACAATGATTGATTGATTAACTGATGGTGCATTATGTAGCTCGTCGTGATATCACTGTAAAGAAGTCTTCTGGGTGTGTACTTATGTGATGTATATCGACTTTGATAATTCATCCTGAGTTTTCTGATGGATTCTACAAAAATAAATATGAAGAAATTTTTTTGAAATTGCAACAAAGTGGTAATACCCAGCCTAACTGCGTTTAATCTTTCTAAGCCACTGGAATTTCACGATAGTATTTAAAACCTCCTTTTATCATATTTGTTTCAAAGAATGTTTTCTTCAATTAGTTTGTTTTATTTTAAATGTGCAATGCCTTATTTCTGGAAGACGCGAATCATTTCTTTTTTAAACCAACAGTTACCGCACCCCTTTTATCTACCACAAAGACAGCCACACAACTCCAGTTCTGTTCGACCTCTACTGAAGCCTCCTACGATTTGTTCTAGTATTTGTATCACGGTACACTTACAGAGCAAAATAAACACAGATACGGTGAATCCCTGTTGGTGGAATGCAAGCTAATATTTTGCTGCATATTTTTTTCTGATAACAACACACTTAATATTCTTCTAAAACGGCCAGTATTCTGCTATAGCACAGTCCCAGGATACAGAGTGCTTATGCGTCACCACGGCAGCCTAGTTTGGATCGGCACCGTGGAACACGTCTGGGATGTATTTCATGGTTACTGCTTTGGGGCACTCCTGTGAAGCTATAAAGCGCATGTCGTTGCTGTGTAACGCTGACGCAGGTGATGGGATGTCGAAATGCTTTACCGACCACATCATCTATCATCTCCTTCAGAACATGATTGATTGTATGATCGATAACACGACTCACCGCCTCGATGTCTGCAACATCGCTAGACGTGATCATGATATTTTTAGGATAAAATCTAGTACCTTCTGTGTATCCGACCTTGATATTGCTTAAAACATTGTTCCCAATTTCCGAAGCTTGCTTATAAATTTGAGGAATTGCAGTTTTCATTTTAAATGCAGTATTATAACCTGGCAGAAATATAAAGAGCCACGTTAGAAAAACCTTCTCCATATCGAAAGACAATTTGCAAATTAATTGATTGATATTATTTAAAAAGCTTTGTAACATAGTCGTATCGTTTGTACGTTCATGTGCATACTTAATTAGCTTGATTCAAGTGGTTTTGCGATAGCTCAGCTACAGGGTATGTATGCACTACCGAAAAAATAAACGACTCGTTACTGAACGAATGACGACGTTTAGTCGTATATAAAATTAGCAAAGTAATTTAGGAGCCATGGTAATGGCTGATTCAGTAAATGACTCTTGATCTCGTGTTGGACAACATTCTTTCTGTTGGATAAGCAGAAATTCTACATAAGCCAAAAAGTATATTTTGTTCGCAAAAAGCACTTCCTGACTCTTGGCGGAGAATTGCGAGAATTTTACTTTGGCACTTTGCATGAAAGTGCTAATTCAATTTTTGTTTACTCGGAATGTGCTCGTCGAGAAAAAACACATGGAATGTTCACACTTCTTCACACATGTTTGGCTAACGTACTTGCTTTATTTTCCAAAGGTTTTATCAGATGTTAAGATTAGAGATTCATTGGATTTTATGAAATAAAAATTGCACATATATGCTAGTGAAGTTCAAGTGTTAATTGCTTTGATGTGGAATCTAAAAAAACAACTTACATATTTTCAGCAAACTGCTGTTTTGCGCTCTAAGAGTGAAATTTCAAAGGAAGCGGACGTAAACCAAGAGAGTACGAGGTGACCGAAAAGTCATGGAACCCAAACTGCTATTGTACATGGCTGCATGTTCTTGGCAATTACTGTATCTCAGCCACTTTATAACTCGATTCCTGCGCCTTTTCTGAATCTGTGGCTATTTTTTCCATTGACATGACTTGCTTTACCTGAGAAGACAGCAAATGACTGAAATAGGCTGTGTCTTTATCTAATAAATTACTGCGTTTAGTATTAAAGTGGCTCTTCAGTTTGCTGGAACAATACTTTCATTGCTTAGTTTTTCGCCGCATATAACCCATATAGGAAGTGGACGATTTTCAAATCCAGTGTAGGTAAGCCCATAACTTAAATAACAATCGTGATACTTGCGCAGAACACCAGACGATGTATTGCTCCGGAAATATATTTTGACACTATTACTTGGTCCGAGGGAATCGCTACTTGTGTTTTCACAATGAGCATCTTCACTTTGGCTGATTAACCTTTGACCTTTAACTAGAAACGTCTCCATATCAAACAAGCAAACAACAACAAAAAAATTGTCGGCCATAAAAAGTGTTGCGACTGAATAAAAACGAACTGCAGAGTAAGGAAACCCACCACCACTGGTCAATGACTCATTGTTTCGAATTCAGCGTAACTCAATTCTCGAGCCATTTCTCGAACTATGATTCACCTTATCGACTTTGGTTAGGTAAAGCCTCCATTTACTGTACGGGTGTACCGTAATATCCCACACGGCGAAACAACGTACCGCAAGCTAAGAAAGTTTGAGAAATACTGTTGCAAAGCTTATTTGTGATTGTCGTTGCATAATATTGAGGTTATACAAAAGTTTATATCATCGTATAACTTCTACATTTAGAAGTAAATAAAACACTTGGACTTTAACATTTGTTCTCATTCATATGAACCCAGGCCCCTTCTTTATTTTATTAGACTTACGTAATTGTGTAGTTTGTTCAACAAGCAATTTGATAGAAACACCAACTTCAAAACATCAAAGCATTATAAATGTTATGATAATCTGACTCTGAAATTAACACAGATTTGTGGTGTAACTACTGTATGATCCATGTTGTAAGCTACGTATAAAACATGCAAGAGCGTTATCCTACTTCAGTACATCAGATAACTCTTCAACAAGAAGCGCTTTTCTCCTAAGTCTGAACATTTTCTCCACTTTGGTTTTAATAAACACATTTCGTCTTCTTCGAAATCTACTGTGTAAGTGTTAATGTTTCAGTTCTGAGGTAGGAGGCACTGCTGCTTCGAACATTTTCTTGCCCAATGTAAGACCAAGGTTCGCGTTATAAAGCGAGTACTGTTCTCAAAAATGTAAAGTGGTACATTCAAGTCATACTTCAAATCTCTTGATGTGATCTTAGAAAGACAGTTTGCCTGATTAAAGCAGACCTCTCTTCAGTCCCTTTCTCTCAGGCAGAAATTCGTAGCTCTGTAACTTTTGCTCTCAAGAGTTGTTAGTGTTATTTCTACCTACGCGCACTAATGGATGCAAGGTCACCTGGTAGTCAATTTATTTTGATCTCTTTCCTCAAAAACAACATTAATTGTTTTACCAATAAGTGATGATATAAACCGTTCTTTCTTGGAAGTTCATTCATCATTTTTGCTAAAAAAATCCTTCACCAGTGATCCAGATTCCAGGTAGTCACTACGCTCACCGAGTAAATCATTCGTTGCCGCCCGATAGCGTAGTGATCTAAGCGCTGGCTTCTGATCCTTCGTCCGAGTTAGGTCCGGGTTCGAATCCAGTGAGGCATGGGTGTTGTGTTTGTCTTACAGCATTGGCTCTCTCCCTTCCCTGAAACCAGTGGCTCTGAATTAGGGACTGCGACTCCTTATAGCACATCGAGTTCCTCACGGTGGTCGTTAAACACCCAAGTAAAAAAAATCATTATTTGTTTCAAGGATCCCTTTCTGCATTATCAAGGCCACTGCACTTTTTGGCAAACTGCTCAAGTGATCGCGAACTCTTCAATCATTCACCAGTCACAATTAATGATTTGCCACGAGCCAGCTCGAGATGACCAATTAGAGCACACCATTAAAATGAATAGCATTCGTGTAAATATTATTCCCATTAGCTGAATATTGAGTGTTCACTAACACAGCAGTTGACATTTATTAATTTTCGACACTACTTTACCTACTAGGAATTCTTTTCCGAACTCATGCGCTGAGAAAATAAGAACGCGCTACGATTTCAGTATGTCCGACACAAACAGCGTATTAAAGCGGTGAGAGCAAACCATTCACACTGAAAAAGCATTCCTTGCGAACGAATCCTTGAAGAATGGGACATCACTATTGCCAACGTATTCGTTCCTGCTGCATGTTGGAATTCCTTACTTGATTATATTTTACCTGAAAATTACAATTTCCAAATATTAAAGTAGTGAGAAAGACAAACTACTTTTGTGAAGTTCCAGTTCCATGAAATAAAGAAACAAAATTAATCATTATGCCATACACTATAGGTTTTTCCCCTACATGACCGATTCTTCATAAAAAAATCAATTAATTAAATGACTCCCGCTGCTCGACGGAGCTACCGTCAGGGAAACTTCGTGGTTCCGAACTATGATAAATGATCACTTCGCCGTGGTAATTGATAATTCTGCGCCATTTGCGAATGAAGGAAGGAGGCCATCTTATTGCCCCTGATCTAGGCAGCAACTTTCACAGTGAATCCGGAAGACTAGGAAAGGGTGGATGATTCAGGCAGGACTTTTTCTCTTTGTGTACGCATTCATTATTTGGTACCCCTGAGAGCTAGACAACACTTAAGCTGTTTACATGGTAGAATTCTCGTGTAAATTTCTCTCATTTAGGATTTTATGCTTTTCATTTCCTAGAAAATATCAAATTTATTTTTATGAATACAGAAGCAGTAATCTTACGTTTTTAAACCTTTATGTAGAATCATTTCGAGATTGCTTGCATTTTCTAGACAAATTTGAGTCTATCTGACACGCTGTGAGCAGGGGCGGATTGGGGCGACCAGACCATGCCGGGAATTTCAGTTTTGTGGTGTATTACAAAAACAGACTTACGTACAGGAGAACACCTCAATGAATTCCGTCATGTAAAAAAAATCTATTATTAGATACTGGATGAAAGAGAATTGTCGGAAAATACGTTTTAAAACGAATTAGTCGTGAATGAATTTTAACAACAATTTAACGGTAAAACAATTTTCAAAATTTGCCAATGATTGAAGGGAGCATCAAGCCACGCTCAAAATGGGGTGCTGTACCGGACGACTTTTTCTTTAAAAAATGTGGTTTTGACAAAATCATGAGTCTCCCGAAAATTCCAGTTCCAACTTAATCATCACGAAGGTTATTCTGAAAGCTGAAATGTATGCACATGCCACATAACAGGTTTGTTTGGTCACTGATCACCTACTACGTGATCAGTGACCAAATAAATGCGTATTGGTACTATTTATAGTATTGGTATACCTCCTCCTTCAGTAGACCCATAGTTTGATAAATGTGAACCAGTTCTGTGGTAAATCGTTGTTGCTTTTGAAATAAATGCGGGAGAGACACAAATTTCTGAATATCTATGCCCAAGAATCGCTTTGTCTGTGAGTAAATAAGGGTGTGGAAATGGTGGGCTATCACAATGGGTGCTGGTGTAGCCTTCGAAATTAAAAAAAGGATGGTATCCCCTACCCATTACGCTGAGCTGCAAGTCCAACGACATATGTATATTAGCTTTTTCCTAATTTATATCAGTGTGCTTGGACTGCCTGCACTGTTCACATATGAGTGCAGAGAAGTTTGCTATATCTTTTTAGAGAAAACATCCAAATTATAGATAGACACCAAGAAATGCTGTTTTTTCTTAGGGAAATAACTTTTCAGACAAATATAAAGCACAAGTGAAGTTATCGATTTTTATTCATAAGTTGTAAAATAATTATTCGTTCGCTAGAAATATTCAGATTAAAAGATTACGAAAAAATAGGCCATTTCTCGAGTGATCCACCAGGAAATGTCCCAGTGTCCCGGTGGGACAATCTGCCCCTGGCTGTGAACATGGAAATGAATGAAAATTCTCTTTTGGCAATTCAATTTCATGAGAAAGTTTTCTTAAACCTTCGAAATTTTATATTAGGACACCGAAAAATCTAGTTTCCTCAACGAAAGCATTTTTCTTCCAATTAAGCTCAAAATAATTTCTTGTACTCTTGAACACTGAAAATATTCATTGAAGCAATAATTACATGTCTCTTTTCAGTTTTATTAGCACTTAGAAACATTAGGAACAGGGTGCAGATATGTGACATAAATGCAGACGCATTGAAAACGCCTCCCAGTGGAGAGCATAAACTTAGCGAATCTATATACCTTTACATACATACATACATACTTACGTACGTACGTACATATCATTAAGCTTTTCTATGAGATTTAGAGGTTAGCTCCTCAAAGAAAGACCATCTGCCAAGTAAACATTTAACTGATAGAATTAGAATTTACTTACTGTTGGTGGGCGATCTTAATAAGAGATGGGTTTCCATCCACAGAGCGCTACACTAAGCAACAGTGGAACACACGTGGCACGTAAGAAAATGAGTCAAAACATGTGTCAGATGGGCGAGCGACTTACTCCGGAGTGAAGGAAGATGGGTTCGATGCCCGTCGCGGACAAACTTGCGTTTTCGCATTGGCGCCCGATTGTGGAAAATGGGTTCCCTGGCTGTTGGGTTCTTCGAAAAATAGGTGCTGTTTGTTCCACACATTGTTTGGAATTAAAGAAAAATTTCTACTTGGCTTCAAAAAAAAAAAAAAAAAAAAAGAGAGGGAGATGATGTGAGGTACTACGCAGGTGAAAACATGTGTCAAGACGACAAATCTGCAGCGAAACATTCTGTCCGCGTAGCTCATTTGGGAGAGCGACTTACTCAGGAGTGAGGGGGACATGGGTTCGATGTCCGTCGCGGATAAACGTGTTTTCACATTGGCGCCCGATTGTGGATAATGGATCCGTTGGGTTCTTCAAAAAATGTGTGATGTTTGTTCCACACATTGTTTGGAATTAATGAAATATTTCTACTTTGCTTCAAAGAAAAAAAAATAGAGGGAGATGATGTGAGGTACTACGCAGGTGAAAACATGTGTCAAGGCGACAAATCTGCAGCGAAACATTCTGTCCGCGTAGCTCATTTGGGAGAGCGACTTACTCAGGAGTGACGGGGACACGGGTTCGATGTCCGTCGCGGATAAACGTGTTTTCACAAACGACAGCAACAAGGGCCTCAATGAATCTTGAGAGCTGACACATATTCAAGCTTTAATGGGAATATTGTTGAGGTATCAGTTGGTTTTGTGCGACATTGGCCAAAAGACCCCTACTCACTGAGTTGTTTCTGTTGACGATTCCAGTTTGATTAGCTGACGGTTCCAGTTGGATTGTGAAATAATCCAACTGGAATCATCAGCTGTGTGCAACTTCCTCGCACTGATGTACTTTCCTGATTACAAAGGCTCAAATAATACACTTCTTATGCGAGTACATAAGTTGATTTTACTACATTACGAGCTTTTTTATTATCACACTCCTGGTGTGCTTTTAACTAATATCACTATAGAAGGTTTGCCATTTCATGTGTATAGGTACTTTTCTTTCTTGTTTAAAATTTTAAAACTTAATGAAGAACACGACATACTACTTCAATTAAACACCGAGCGTTGGACTTTGTACACGGCTTGCCTTTTTATTTATCGATCACAAATATCAATCGAGTAAGGACGCGTACGTTTTCTTCGCAGAAATACAGGAAAGTTAAAAATTCTGAAGGTGGGTTGTAAGGAAAATTCAAAGAAGCAATATTTATCATAATATATATATTTTTTTTGGTTTAAAGACAGCCGTGAACAACCTGTAGGTCTAAAAGCTTTTGCGAGTCTCGAATTTAGTATTCCTGGTTTCAGAGAGGAAAAAGAGCCAATGCTTAAGACAAACACGCCATCCATGCCTTGCCCGGTATTCGAATTCCGACTCTTCTCTGAAAAATAATTAGAAGCCAACTCCTCTTACCCCTCAGTCACCGGGGCGGAATGATTTTTACACCCTCTTATGTTCATCAAGCAGTTAAGCTAGTTTGAGACATAATTCGGCTTAGAGAGGCCGCTTAGTCAAGTCGCCGTATCGCGAGATATTTTAGTCGGAGCAACGCTAATCTAAATATTGCTTTCTAAATTTAATCACCTTTCGGGACATCCTAAAGAAAAACCACATACATTTTCTTATAATATTCCGTTGCTTTTATTCATTCATTATTTGTAAGTATTTTGTGTATAGGTGTGCTGCATTTTAATTTTTCTAGCAACATCTCTGGTTGGAGTTTTAATTTAGGTGATTTGGAAAAATATAAAAAAATATACATAAAACATCGCACAATACACACGAAAATAATGGACAAATACAGAGCAACGTACCGCTTAGCAAGGTTAGCCCAAACACATAGAAATGTTGAATACACTGTTTGCCAAAATAAACGAAGCACCCCGAGAAAGTCGTTTGATCGTGATGAAACTCCATATGAAAGTACCTCAGGACTGAATATGTAAATGATTAGAACATAAGGACTAATGACGGAATAATGCCCCGCCAGTGCATGGGAACAGCGCAATCGGGAAGACTATCAAATCTCCTCAGGGACAATTGTAACAGCGGATTGTGGTTGCACTAACTTCCATGGACTGTGAGGATGCCTCGACGTCGGATACGTGCAGGATAAGAGCAGTTAAGTTAGTTTGAGACATAATTGGGCTTAGAGAAGCCGCTTAGTCAAGTCGCCGTATCGCCAAACATTTTAGTCGGAGCAACGCGGCAATCGGACGATGCTGGCGCCAACGGTTCTACGAGGGACCAGAGGCACGTGGGCAGTGGACGGCCAAGGGAAACGACAGAACGCGAGGATCAAGCGATTGTTAGGGCAGAACGAACATTACCGAATTCGTTGCTCTCAAACATGCGTCGCCATGTTGCGTCTATTCCACGCCCGGTAATGTCTTGTATTCCAGCCAGAGGTGGTGCTACAACGTACTTACTTATTTAACTCATGTAGCTGTTTTATCCGAATAAATGGCCTAACTACACTGGAATTGCAGTCATTTCCTTTTCTGTACATGCATTGCACACATCAAATTTTCATTTCGATTTGAGGATTCTTTCTGTGTACTTCTTTGGTTTTTTTTTTCCTTTTTTTTTTTTTTTTTGACAAAGAGTATGTGTTGTATTGGAATGTGAAACTACACAATAACAGTGCTGTTAGGAAGGTAATATTTTTCATATTCATATCTATGAGCTTTGCCTGACCATGTGTGTAACGTTCCCAGTTAACTTCTAAATAAAATAAGTCTCAGTAGTTAAGGCAGTGGGACTATTTCCCGGTTAAGCATCTTTCTTTTTCTCTCTGATATCCTTTCGATAGTAATAAAACAAGACTCATAGTGAAAACTGTGAAACGCACCTTCTGTTCCAAATTTTTCGCAAAATCCTTTAAGCCACGGTGTTATACCTCCAGTGCAACAAGTACCTTCATTGCAGTCGTCTTGTTGGTAACAGCGACGCTCTTCAGCACAAATCTAGAATATAAAAAAGGCAAATATAATGTTATACATTTTCCCAGATGGACAGGTTTTTAAAATGAATTAAATTATGGGAGTACCCTCCAATTTCATGAATCCTGTTGCTCTTTCTCTAGTATTCTTGTTTCAAATCTCCTCGACTTTTTGGCATCTCTCCACGTTGGTCTTTAGCACCCTTTAAACATTATCCCCTAGATTCCTCTACATTAATAGTTTTAACTACTGCCCATTATTCTTCAGCTTCCGATCTCTTCTTTATCCTGAAGTATAACATCTCTCGTCAGCTACAAAAGCAAAGGCCGTTGTCATTCTATATATAGAATTACTGTCTCCCAAGATTCAGATAACCGAATCCGAGCAACCGAACCAGGACACACTCACGGCTCAAAATCAAGTTGTTATCGCAAAACTGTAGATCCTTACACGCTCTGTGACCAACGACATAACTATATCATTTTATTAATAACAATTTCTAATTCTACAGGTTCTAAACCCAAACGCCATCTTCTCCGCCCATTACGTCACTAATACACGTCGGTATTTCTTCCTTTCATCATTCGCTCTGTCTGCATTTCTACTGTATTCTCTCCCTTAGTTCGTCTGCCTGTCTCTCTCAATCTGTTTACTTTTACCTGTATCTCCTTGCCTTCTCTTTCTCAACGCTCTCACGTTTTTCTTTTTATGCTATTCCCTTTATTTTTTCTCATTCGTGTTCATGTTTGTCATTGTTGCTACCTGTTTATCTCTTTTCCACCTGCGCATATTTCTGTGTTTCTTGCTTTCTCTCACGCTCCTTCTTCTTCTGTCGTTATTTTCGTGCCTAGGTTTTGCCCCTGAATCATCAACTCCCATCTCCAGGTCCTTCGTACATTTTTGGATTTGATTTTCTGTTCGTTTTTGCGTCTGTTCAAATTACCTCTTACCGTTCAATTTCAGCATTTTCATCACTCCAATAGTGTAAAGCGAATTTGTAGGCGACAGAAGAAGTAAAGTTTCGGAATTTTAAAACAAAACTATTTCGAGTTTTAGTATATAAGCCTCCTTATAATTTACAATTGCTCAGGAAGGGCTGAAAATTTAGACTTCATTTCAACGTTTCCTTAAAAGTGATATGTGCAGCTCTTGAATACAGTTGATGACTCATATTAAGGCTTAAATAAATAAAAACAATAAAACGAACCCAAGATAAAAGGGTTCCTTAAAATGAACAAAATCATAACAAGTTAGTAAAATCATGCAATGCATTGATTATAATACGCTCTCCCACATTACAGAAATCATTACTCAAGTTATCACTCAAGTTATGAGAATAATGTCTGTGGAATAAATCTCGGTCCTGCGCCCTGACCTTTGATCCCATTTCGATGATATTCAACAGAACCGGCTTGGTATACTTCCGAAAGAACATGATAAAGTTTTGTCGTAATCGAAGCATGTTTACGTAAGTTATGATGCAGAAGGGCTATGGAATAGATCCCGCTCCTGTGTCCTAACCTTTGACCCCATTTCGCCCATTTTCAATAAGGTTTGTCGCCAGGTGGTCCCCTACCACATACTACAATTTCATTGAAATCGAACCTTTTTTACGTTAGTTATGGCGCATAAAAGCAGTGGAATGGATCCCTCTCCTATGTACTGACCTTTGACTCCATTTCGTTCACTTTAAATAGGGTTCCTTCCCACTTTAAATAGGGTTCCTTCCCTACCAGATACTAAAAGTTCATCGAAATCCATCGGTTGTAACGCGAGTTATCGTGCTTACGCACTTACGCACACAACGCGTGACGTAATGAGGCAGATGGGAATCGCGACCATCTGCCCGCCACAAAAATGTGACGTCATAAATCTTTAATAGGTTCCACACACAACGCGTGACGTAAAGAGACAGATGGCGTGACCGCGCGCCAACATTCTCAAACGCGAGTTGTGACGTCATAAGATTTCTAAGCATTGGTAACATTAATGGAACAACGCCATCACTAAAAACGTTATAATTCGGGGTGGTTATTTAACCCACTAAACAAATTCTTCTAAAGTCGATATCAAGCTAAATCGATTTCTAGTACCAGAAAACGGTAGGTTAACGACTTTCATCAAAAATTCTTAGAGCCGTTTTCAAAATAAAATGTACATACATACATACAAGAATTGCTACTTTAAGGTGGACGTCAAGTAACTTTGCTTCCTATACTTCCAATGGAAAAACTTTTGTACACATTTTCTTCACAATTAATGCGTTCCCAAGGATGAAAATTTGAACATCGATTAAAATATCTTCATTTTGTAACTTGCAATACTTAACATTTTCTAAAACATAACCATAATTATGCAATTCAACATTTGTTTGTCTACTGACGTCATGAAAATACAGGTCGCGCCATCATTTTTCTGGACAATTAATGCGTTCACAAGGATGAAAATTTGAACATCGATTAAAATAGCTTCATTTCATAACTTGGAATACTTAATATTTTCTAAACCATAACCGTAATTATGCAATCCAACATTTTTTTTGTCCACTGACGTCATCAAAGTACATGTCGCGCCATCTTTTTTCTGGTTTCAACACCACCAAAGGAAAAGTTATTGGTTTTTAATATGATTATGGTTATGTTTTAGAAAATATTAAGTTTTCCAAGTTTTAATATGAAGTTATTTTAATCGATGTTCAAATTTTCATCCTTGGGAACACATCAATTGTGAAGGAAATGTGTACAAAAGTTTTTCCATTGGAAGTATAGGAAGCAAAATTACTTGACGTCCACCTTAATAATATGGGATAAGAACAATGGAATGGATCGCAATCCTATGTCCTGACCTTTGACCACATTTCGTCCATTTTCAATAGGGTTCGTCCCCAGGTGGTCCCCTACTACATACTGAAATTATATCGAAATCGAACCGTTTTTACGCACGTTTTGACGCATAAGGGTAATGGAATGCATCCCAATCTTATGTCCTGACCTTTGACTCCACTATACCCATTTTGAATAGGATTCATTCCCAGGCGGTCTCCTACCACATAGTAATCTTTCATTAAAATCGAACCATATTTACGCAAGTTATGACGCATAAGGGTAATGGAATGATCCCGCTCCTACGTCGTGACCTTTCACCCCATTTGTCCCATTTTCAATAGGGTTCGTCCCCGGGTGGTCCCCTACCACATACCAAAATTTCATCGAAATCGACCCATTTTTAAGCCAGTTATCGTGCGGACAGACGGACGGACGGACGGACGGACGGACGAAGCTAGAGCATATATACGTTTCTTCAACCTACGGTTGGAAAGCGTAAAAAAATTCACAACAGATGTGTGTCGATTGCTACGACAAGAAGTAGATGACAAATTTAAGGCGTTATTGAGATTCAAAGATAATTTTTCTGTACAGTCGCTAGTGTTAGCCCAAATATGTAGCACGGTCCTGAAACATTTAAAAAACTGAATGCTGCGTGTGCCTGTTGTCCACTGATGTACAACTGAAAATTTCCGTAAGGGCTCTTGTGCCAACACACAGATATTTGTGTGTTGGCACAAGTTCTGTGTGGAGAAAATACTTTATATTGCACTGATCAGTTAATTACAAAATTATTTACAATTGCATCTCAAAGTAAGGATATCACAAGGGAACCCAAAGAAAAAAATTCAAGGATCACAAAATATCCGCACATAATTATTAAGAGAAATATCGTTGTTGAAGTTATGAACAGAAACTGAGTTTATGTCATCGTGGATACTGAAATGAAGAGAAAACATTATTTTTTCAGTATGTGTTTAATACTGCCAAATGAAAAAAATAATGTTTATCACATTCACTTTATTTTTAACATTTTATCAGGAACACCCAGGTCTCAAAGATGAAATGCATGCGTTTTAGTCAATTAATTGTTTCGTATTAAAAACAGCGCCAATGCAAGCATTAACATATAGACAATTTTTGAATTTTCAAAGAAATGTATTGTGTAAAATTTTGAAAATTTTACGTATTTCTGACTGAAGGTATGTGTTACGAATAAATGCAAAACCAAGATTGCTGATTTAATTCCCCTATTTACATTCATGATTTATGAAAAAACTTGCAGAACAGTTTCCCTAATTTTTCATAACATGTATAAATAAAACAAAAAACTCTGGTAAAAGAACTTGGAAATTTCTTCACATCTGCGGTGCTGTTGGTAGAATATCGTTTGGCATCCTCTTTTTGTGTGTGTGCTCGCTTTGGAACATTTTTTCATAGTTTTTATTACGTCTTTGGTCTAAGTAAAAATTTGTGATATTTGTGAAATATTCGTGATATACCCTACACTTTTCGGAGGACATTGCCGCATCTATCAGATTTCGAAAATACTTTTTGCGCTGTGCAGCCTGAACTATGGTAATGAGGACCCATACTCGTAGCTTTTGTTTTTTTTATCTATGCACATTCTTTACTCTCGGGCAGTAATTGCAAATGGCCATTTTACACAATGTTGGCACATCACTGCTTTAAAACCTGTGATTGAAAATTGTCTTTTTTATTGAAAACCAGAGATTTGCACAGATATTTTTGCATTGCAATTTCTACTTCAAATAAGGCATAGTTTTATCAATGGGGATGCATGTTTTCTTGATCTCACTGTCTCTGCGTTTAAAAGCCCGATTTAAAAAAAAATTATGTTTCCTAGCGCACTGCAAAACTTCCCATATGTTATTACGGAGAACAATCAGCAACTTGTGTTCGGCACTTGCCTGTTAAATTATAAATATATCCGTATTCACGGTAGAATAGACCGTTACTGATTGTCAAGCGAAATTTTCACAGTATCGTTGTCCGATCCTCTTCCTGAAATGGTAAACTGGGTTTTTACTGTTAATACACAAAAAATAAGACTTATATTCCTCTGAAATAATTTCTGAATGTGTGAAACATTATTCCTATGGCGAATAAAGCGTACATTTTTATCTTTTTTACAATGCTCAATTCTGTTATTAAGCAGTGCGTTTCTATCAGCAGCCGCATCTTCGCTTTGAAAAAAGCAATGATGTTATTCACTGTGACCAACACTGTGAGGACCTGTTCTATTTTAAATAATGTGTGGTTTTCCGCTAAAGGGCATACACGCTGTGTATTTTCCATTTTTCTGATTACCCCTGCTTGTAAAACTTCGATTACGAAAATCTATTTATTAAATTTATGTGAAATGTTTCTCGTAGTGGCCATGAGAAACATTTCCCGTAAATTTTCTACTTTCGCATAAAGCACAGTTGGGCCACTAGGAGGCATAAATTCATATTCTACTGGAGCAAATGTTCTGTATTTAAGAGGACGATTAAAAAAACTCTTTTTCATCAGTTACCTATCATCATGACAAAAACTGGCATTTTCCCCTTCTACTAATGCAGTTTTTCTGCTGTGTAAATGTATATTTCTACTTTTTGCCACAAAATCTCCATTTTTAGAAGTTGTGTGTGTGTGTATAAATATATAAGGGATATTAAAGATTACACGTACATTTTCAAAACAGCTTTTGAAATTCCATAGTGCCTGAGACTGCTTATAAAAAAAATACAAAAATCATTACAAAAACTGAAAGCTGGAACAACTGAGTCGGAAACCGAAAGAAGAGACCTAAAGGATTATAGAACTATGGCAAGCTGATATCCATGATTTCATCAAGGGCTAGGCACAGATAACATCTCTCACACCTCTGTAAAGACCAAAAAGTGTGGGTTTCTGCACCATCCAGTTTGCTACAATAACATCAACATAATAATCAGAAAACATTAAAATAAAATAAATCCACCCCCAAAAAAATAAAACCCCCACAGTTAACCACCACTACCCGAGACCAACAAGCACCGACCCCCCCCCCCAATTAATAAATAAATAGAAGATATTATGCGCTTTCGCACTTTCCGAGTCAAAAGACGTGGCCATAACACCCGAATATTTACCCTAACGTTATTTTGTAGTAAGATCTTAGAAGCAGAGCCCAAGCCAAAAAGGTAAGTGTTTTCTTGATTTGAATTACTTTTCACGTATCGCATCATGAAAACAAAGAATTAACGTTCCACACAGCTTTGGAAATGACGAGAGCACTATTAATCTTCCATCAGTTATTTCCGAATTGATTTACGGATATATGGACGTATCACAGGCCCAAAGACAAAAGAAAGGTATAATATCAAAACTAGAATTTCACTTTCGGCATAGGATATCAGGCATGCTTCTTCGTATAAATTTCTTTAAATTAACAATTCATATCCGATGTCAATGGCGCAGAGAACGGCATCGAAAATTAACAGTTTTATCTTCGTTCACAAATATTGAAGATTTCAATAAATATTTTGAGAGAATTTTTTTCAACTGGGTTTGCGAGTTGTTTCTAAATAATTACTTACCAGAGCAGAGAGAAAAACCACACAGATAATGACTGACTTCATGGCTACCGAGATCGTGCACTGGAATTTCTTGATCACTGAATACATGCTAAATAACACAAAAATGAAGTTCGAAAAGTATCCGATGCGAAAAGAAGCAGGTGTTTTTAATCAGTAGGTGAGATATCCTTCGAGTGGCCCTTGCCACGTATAATCATCTGCTGGCAAAACCAGTCAAGATATTCGTTTCAACGATGTTTTGAAGAGTATATGTAACGAAACGATAGTGATGCACGTATTATTATTTTTGGTAAGCAGCGTCATTCAAACTCTTTTTCGGGTCACTTTTGATACCTCTAACAAAATTCTAGGAAGATTAACGTGTCAACAAAATTCTAGGAAGATTAACGTGTAAACAGCACGCGAGACGTGCTGCTTCGTAAAAATGCTGTATCACAATGCATTTCATTTCGCAACTACATAAAGCGACATGGTAATAGCACACCTGTCGCTTCGTCAATATCTAGGCTATTCCAGAACTGGTGAAAGCATTTATGGCTAATACAAACAGAATAACTAAACAGCATGAATTTCGTATTCATACAAATATATATTTTTAATGCTCAGTACCTAAGAAGTAGGGAATTAAATAAATATCATATTTCATCTCATCATACTACAAAAGTAAACAACCAAAATGCGTAGAACGTGAAACAAAAAAGAAATATTAACTCTATTGCTATGTACACGACTTTGACAAATAGCGTAGGGGTATTTCATTGCTGGAAAAGATAGGAAAATTATTTTCATGGAAACCACTGACTTCAAGAAAAACTTGCATTTCACCTTCTTTATGTGTCATAGTCTAGAACAGAAATCAAAATTTCCAGCCAAACTTATTTCACTTGGCGGGTTTAGGACTTCCGTGAGCAACTCAATGAGCTATAAGCCGTCGCTAGTCCCCAATTTAGGGCCACTGGTTTCAGGGAAGGGAGGAAGCCAGTGACGTAAAAGAAATACAATATCCGTGCTTTATCATGATTCGAACCCGAAACCATCTCGGACCAAAGGTCAGATGCCAACGCTTAGACCATGCGCCACCGGGGTGACAAGCACATTTATCAACATAAAACCTTTCATAAAATAATCAACAGTGTTCTCAAACCAAAATTTAACCGTTTTTTGGTTCTTATATTTTAAAACAACAAGATGACAAAATCTTATTACGTACTTGAATGTCATTTGACAATTGAAGTTTCCTTAAAAATTGCAGCACACAGGATAATTAAGTGGACAAAGACAAGACAATGTGCTTAAAAATGATCAACTTACCCAATGTAGTTTTGCGAGAAATCTTAGGATAAATGGAGTTCAATTACTGATGAGTTTTCAAATTCTTTGCCAAAAAATCTAAATGTAGGAGCAGAGAGATTCTAAAACGCGATCATTTTATCATCTTGATTATTTCAATCTAAATAAAGTCAGTTACTTTGGTCTTAAAAATTGTATGTAAGCAAATTGGTATTTTCTTAACAGCAACGCAAAACTTGTAATTATGCATTTTATTTCGCTCTGAAAATGTTTACATTGCAGTTGGGTAATAAAAGCATATTTAAGTAAACCGAATTATAATTTATGAAGTATCAACGAGGAAAGCCAACCTTAATCACATTTCTGTCTCTCTTCTTCATTACTGTTCCTTTAGTCAGTCAGCATTTCATAACGGAAGAATGTTCATAGAAATATAGATGCAAATATTAAATAAAATATTGAGCAATACAGCGAATATATGCTAGCCGCTGGGTAGGTGAAATGTGGCGTAACAACGCAAAATAAAAGTTAGTAAATGCAAAAGGAAAGCCCTGTAAAATGTAAAAGCGCAAAACAGAAATTTTACCGATTCGGGAAAACTGACATTAATACAAATAAATTCATTATCGTAGGGCATGAAAAAGTGCACATTTGGGAATTTAATACCATATGATAGAAAAGTAATATTTTAATCTTGATCTGTGGCATCTATATGCTGACAAATCATACACGAAAAATTAAATCTTCAGACTTCATATGGCGAAAAGATTCCGACCAAAAACTGGATAAAATGGAGTCATAATAGGTTATAAACTAAAAGAAAGCCTTTGCATTATAACAATTTACAAATGATTCATACGCAGAGATAATTTCACCTCTTTTAGCATGATCTTTATTTATTTATAAATTTTTGTATTCTGAAGTAAATACTAGTTTGTTTTTTAGATATTTCACCGCACGCCTAAAAGTTTCATGTAATTAATTCTATTTTGCTTGTTCATGAAACTTTTGGGTAAAACTGTGTTTCTTGGTTAATTTGTTTTTCACGCGTGACGTATACCTCTAATTTAACCTTCTTTTTGTGTTCCGGAGTTGTTGCGCAAATCTGGTTTCTGCTCGTTAAAGTTTTTCTAAACTTTACGCCAGAGCGTTTCTCTCAATAAATTTGAAGTTGGCAATCCTGAGAGAAGCTCAGGTAGCAGACAACGTAAATACTTATAGACAAGAGCTCAGTTTGCAGTGAGCGTATGTGGAATCTCAGATGAGCGATCAAGCGAGCTGTAGTCATGTAGAGAGAGAGAGCTCTCGCGCAGTTCGAGAATGTGCAGTAGTCAAAAGATATTTATATGAGTGACTTGTAATTGAAAAGATTCTTGCATTGAGTAAGCAAAGAGTGTTTTGTATCACGTACATTGTGATTCACGTCCATATAGCTCACTGTGTTACGACGTCTTGTTAGTATTGGACATTGGACATGCCTGATTTCCAAATAAAGTGGTTTGGATACTCCTAAGTAGACTTTGTTATTAGTGAATCCCGGCTGTATTATTAAAGTAACGTATATGTTTAGTTAAGACTTTCAGCTGCAACAAATAACTGAGAGTTCAACGAAAAGTTAGGCGTTTAAGTAAATGTTAATTTACTGCGCTTCAAATTAAGTGAAAGCCGAAGATGAGCTTTAGAATAAAATGCAACGCTAAAAAAGCCAACCCATAAGAAATTTTATATTAAACACGTTAGAGTCCTAATGCATAACTTAACAGACTGAACCAAGTTTTCGATTCCAGAATTAATTAAGAAGAAGAATGCTTACTTAGCCTCTTCTTCTACATATTATGTGTGTCTTTCTTTCTCTCTCAAGGATAAAATTGAAAAATTATTTTAAAACACACACCGAAGAGCTGAAATATTGTGACCAGCACATCTTTACGTAAATCAAAGCAACTGAAGATAAAAGACGGCGCGTGAGAAAGTCATGTAACGGTATAAATAGCATCTGCTACTGAGCTATGTTAATCAAGGTTATTCTTATTCTTCAGATGAGAGAGGCAGCGGTCTAAAGCGAGTTTGATAATGGCCAAATTGTAATGGCCAGACAACTGGGCCAAAGAATTTCCGAGACGTTAAGGCTTATGGGGTGCTCCCCGTCAGCTATGGTTTGTACCTTCAAAAAGTAGTCCGAGAAGGAAAAACCTCAAACCTCCTGCAATGTGTTGGCCAACCACTGCTCATCACTGTTAGAGGTGGGCCAAGGCTATCCCGTGTTGTATGAGCCAATAGAAGGGAGGGATACTGTGGCGCAAATCGCCTGTAATATGAATGCTGGTGACGGGATTAATGTGTCACAACACACAGGATATCAAATATTACTTAAAATGGAGATTGGTATCTTTCCCAAGGCTCATGCTAACTTGGGTTCACCGAAGGGCACGCCCTTACAATGGGCACGCGAGCATCAAAACTGGACCGTGAATAATTGTAAGAAGATCGTCTGGTCCGATGATTGTCTCTTCCTTTTGCACGATGTGGACGGCCGGGTACGTGTGCATCATTTACCTGTGGAAGTATTGGCACCAGGATGCACCGTAGGAAAAAAATTATGAAAAAAATGGGAAAAAAAGAAAGAAAGAGCAAGCAGGTAGAGGAAATGTAGTGCTTTGGGCAATGTTCAGCTGGGAACCCTGAGTCGAGTCATTCACGTACAAGAAACTGTGACGTCTCTCACCTACATAAACTTCATTGTAGACTAGATACATTCTTTCATGGCAGCAGTATTCCCTTCTAGTAGTCCCTTCTTTCATCAGGATAATGCATTATGTCTAACTGCCCGAATCGTTTGAGAATGGTTCGTGGAACTTGAGGAAGACTTCCAGCTATTGCCGTGAACTCTAAATTCTCCAGACATCAATCCAATAGAACATCTGTGGTTTGTGTTGGAACAGAAATTCCGATCTGCATAGACTTAACCATGTAATTTACATGATTTAAGTGATCTGCTGGGAACGTGTTGGTATCAGATACCACACGACACCTTTAGAAATCTTGTAGTGTCTATGCGTTGAGAGGTGAGAGTTGTTTTGGCGGAACGTGGAAGGCCAACATCATATTAGGCAGGAGGTCATAATGTTTTGGCTCTTTGGTATATGAATGTTACATCGTTTTGTACATTATAAGTGCTAGTTTGCTGTCGTGCACAACAATTTTACTCTCTCTCTTGCTTCCTTTGAATGGACGGCCACGCCTGTAGTTATCGCCACCACTTCGAAACCAGAAAATGGAGACCTGTGTGTATTGCCCAGATATGACCATGCCTATGCTACTCACGCTCTTCTGCTGTTACCGTTTGAGGATCGGTCAGTTATGATCATTGTCCATAGTTTGCGGTCGTCCTCGTCAATCCGGTTACATAGCGGTGACGGCTCACCGCTATGTAACCAATGCTTCAGGAACCTGTCTCTCTCCCATTTCTTACTGGGATCCCTGACACCATTTTTCAGCATGGTAACGCTAGTGTATATACTACAGGCTTTTCCTCTAAATGTATTCGTGGTGTAGGTGTGTACTGGCTTTGCCAGCCGTGTCTCCTGACTTCCCAATAGAGCATGTGTTTGTTGTGATTAGAGGCTACCTTCGCAGCCGTACACAGCCATCACTGACCACGGCGGTTCTAGAAGACTAGTCGCAGGAAACATGGTAAGAAACACCGCAGGAGGATATACGAAAACCCTACGACTCTATGCTAAGACGCCTAGCTTATCTTATCTGTAACCTAGTTGGTTTTTCATCCTATTACTCTGTCTTTAGTAAACATCTATTTGAGTCAAACAAAATTCGATGTTTACTAAGTACAGAGCAATAATGGATATGTTAATTTACATCCGCAATTTTTATCTCGTGCTACTTGCCTCCATGGTTGTCATTACTCTAGCTATCCTATTTGTATTCCTATTTCTTCAGTGCTGTAATTTTAATATCTTAGAGTGCATATTTTTCGGCAAATATTCAATGATTTACAATGAACTGTGCCACCGCTGAAATTTAGGAAATGTCTTTCTCAAACTTTCAGAAAAAAATTTTTTTCGAAAGTAATGAATATAATACTTAAAATTTGGAATTTCTTGGCAATATGTAACATGAACTTGGCTTGCACTAATGACACCTGCTAGATCTTCTCTCCTACAACGAGTACACGAGCCATCTATCGGCAGATCAGAAGCAGTCCTTATTATAATTATTGACGAAAACAGAAGCGCCTTCAAAATCAGCTAGCGCAACCGGTATAATGTTTCTACGCTCTGTGTGTCTCATATATCTAGTCCTCTTCTTCATTGCTTTAGATGGAGCATGTGGAGCGATAATTTTGCAAGAAAGCTCTTACGAGCACTTTATTTCATCCATTTCAGGATACGTTTCAGCGATCAAATTATCCGAAGGGGAACTGCTGTGTCTTCAGGTATTATGGGTTTCGCGTTGCAATTCATGTAGTTCATCGACACATTATCACTGTGGAGCTTTTCCCAGAGAAAACACGATCGCAGATTTCAGCAGTATCTTACCCTGGTCAGGGAAAGTGGTCAAGCAACAGCCAATTAGATTCTTTATATCGTGTTGACAATGTATTCAGAAAGTATTGCTTTCTAGAAGGTTAACATGTTAGGGGGTTCGATAGAAGTAAAATTTCAGACGCTCGTTAACAGATAACTTTCTTGTACTTAACTTTAACAAGCTGTGTTCGTCATCCTGTATTTCACTAAAGTAATTGAAATTACGCGATAATCTGATGTTATAATTTGGAAAATGTAAACTAGTTTTTAATTTCTGTAGTGAAAAGTCAAATATTGGCAAAAAAAAACGATATGACTTTATGACTTTTTCATATAATAGTGTACTTAACGTGTGAAAACTTAAATTTGTCGGTGGCGTAATTGCACTCACATCCTTCTGCTCCGGAGCCGAAATCTCTTCCAAATAGGCTACGTCGGCAAGGGATTTTCACTCTTACTTGCCATTTTGAAATGTGCTTCACCTCTGTGGTATTTCACAAATGAAATAAAACAGAATGTGAAGAGCCGCCAAGGTAATGAGTTTAATAAGGTAGTCCCATTATACTTCTTAATTAAAGGAGCGGCAGTTATATAATACAGGGACAATATAAGATGGGCAATTTTCTCCGCTTTTTTGCCTTCAGTAAGACTGACCTCAATTCTTCTAAATAAATCTAATTTCCCCATCCCACCATATTTGTTTTCTGTTAAATATTTGGGAACTCTTCCTGTAGGAAATTATTTTATGCCCTAGTTCATGGTTTTGCGTTATAAGTCATTAGAAATTGCCTCTTTATTTATCTTTTGATTGACATAAAATGAGGAAAACTCTGCTACATCAAACTTAATATTCTGTGATCACTCCACATGTATTTTCATTTACGATTATTTGTGAACTTTCAGTAACTCTTGCCGTAGGATATTCCGTTAGGCGGTTGCACAAGCTGCTACTTTCTAAGTCTTTAGAATTGGCCCGTTCAGTTGGCTTTTGACGGATATAAAATATGAATCTAGCTATAATTTTTGTGATGATGTGTGTGGATGTATCAGTACATGACACATATTTAATGAATATAGACCATGTGCATGTATGTGTGTATGTGTATCACTCCAACGAAAACATTTATGCTTTAAGGATAACTTTACGAATGCATTAGCAATTGTTTTTCTTCAAAACGTGTGGATAATTGAAACAT
Source organism: Macrothele yani (assembly GCA_039090855.1). Taxonomy (NCBI): domain Eukaryota; kingdom Metazoa; phylum Arthropoda; class Arachnida; order Araneae; family Macrothelidae; genus Macrothele; species Macrothele yani. The sequence goes on from CM077003.1 coordinate 106,178,684, forward strand.
ATATTTTTAAAGGAACATCAATGTTGCCAATAGAAATGTTCAGGATTTTTATTATCAACATAAATACAGACATGTGAGGGAAATGTATACTTAACATATTTCTTTTTTTGCTTGTAGATGGTGAGACAAAATATTATATGTATGTGAGAGTGAAATCGAGAATTGTGTAAGTGGGCTTCGAATAAAAAAAGCCTACGTTTTCGTCTGGGAGCAATATTATATGGACAGTCTAGGTTTGATGCAGCGGTAAATGGTTCTACTATATTTCTTCTTTTTCATAAATTTTTTGACTTGCTGGATTTTGTCTACTGTTTTATTTCACTGTAAGTTAACATTTGGTAGCTTAGACAAAACACTATCTTCAAGTTTTCTTCCAGTTTTTACCCTTAAAAATGAACTATTCAAATACACTTCTACAGCCTTCAGTGATATTCAGAACAACTGTAAAGGCATGTTATGTTCGAGTTAGAAATAAAGGAATTTATTCTAAGGTGTCACATTCATTTCGTAAATATGTAGTTTTTATATCTTCTGTAAGAAGTATTTACAAAACCAATTTCTTTGTCTATGTATGATTTTGTTTGGGAAATATAATAAGCTAATGATCTTTTCAATCGTTTCTTTATTTATTTTTGTTATTTGTTTACCGATTTTTATGGAAGATCTTTTGTCGTTCGCTTATAATTTGTATGTTTTCTTATCGAAGTATTCTTTCTGCTTTACTCGAGGAGATTCTCGTTTTATTTTTCTCGTATCTTTTTTATTCAGAGCAATTCCCTCATGCCATTTGTTCGTGAAAGATAAATAAAAGCCAGCAAGTGTTAATTTCTCTGGATTACAATTATTATCCATTTATTAGGATTCAGTACAAGTTTCTTCCTTTTTTCCCCACAGACACCGGTCTTTCTTTTTTAAATCCCAGCGTAATTTTTTCTTCTCAATGAAAAAGAAAAACATTTTTCGGAAAATGATTGCCTTCGTGTTCTTTGCAAAGATAATTTCTTTTGACCAGTTTTCGCGAAGAAATAAATAAATGAATTATTCTCAATTCTTAAGTCATTTCCTTTGGAAGCAAATATCTCAAAAAAAAAAAAAAAATAAATAAACGGAAATTAGAATAGGTAGATATGCATGGAACTTTGATAATAATGAATTTTTCCAAAAGGATAAAAAAGCTTTGTAATTTTCTGAGGAGCTACAAGACAGCTCTCAACAAATACCTGTTTTCACGCTCTGAAAACAGGTATTTGTCGGCGACTGGGATCGAACCAGCGTGTTCTCTCTGCGGAGTGAGTTACCCTAACCGACTAAGCTATACCGACGGAATGTATCGCTGTAGATTTGTTGGCTTGATACGTACTTCATCTCTATACTACTACACATCACACACACACATACACACAACACCCCTCCATCATACCAACCCCCCAAATTTCTCAGACATGCTCCTATAAAAATTCTCAACATTCCTCCATTTGAGACTATGCAACGCACACGCACACAGATATATTCATATCGCGTGCCCAATTAGGTTGGGTGTAAAAATTTTATTATGTAACCCGAGCTGAAAAATTCACGCATTGATTTTCAGCATACGAAAGCATTCTTTTTATTTAGCGGTTGTTTAGTAAAAGAAGAATACATTTTTATCCCATCCTATATGGATAACAAAAATTCAAATTCTTTTTCCAAATCTGTGCTCATAAAGACATCGATTCGCATTGCCAGGAAAAGACAGAAAAACTGGAATTTCTAGCAGAACGTTGAATTGTATTAGGGGTAAACAAAAGTTTCCGCCGTTTTAAAGAGAAAGGAGACAGGAACAATCAGGAAATAATTACACATTTATTCAACGAAATATTAGCAGTCAATATCAATGCCTTTTGCCATTTTTCAGGCGACAAATAAATGCCCCTGTGATAGAAGGACTCGGGTTTTGAGCTGAAGAACGCAGTGACAAAATTTTCCACCTCTGGAACTGTGGTGAACCGCTGTTGGGCTAGGGCATGTTGCATAGAGCGAAACAAATGAAAGTCTCAGGGTGCAATGTCCGAGAAGTAAGGCGAGTGTGGTAAAGCCTCCCAGTGTAACTGTTCAAGGGTTGATTTCGTGGTGGCACCGACACATGATCTGGAATTATCGTGTAACAGGAAGACTCAGTGGCGTCCTTTACATCTCCATGGGCGTTTTTGCTCGATTGCGATGTTCAGTTTCATCAACAGATCGCTATATTGTTGTGCAGTGACAGTTTCGCCCGGTTTCAACAGTTCAAGTACAGCACTCCATGCATATCCCACCACACAAACAACACCAGCACCTTTTTCCCGTGGTTAACCTGTTTTGCAGTGGATGTTGATGGCTGGCCTGGGTTGACCGAGGATTGCTTGCGTATGGGGTTGTCGCAATAGACCCATTTTTCATCCCCGGTGACAACCTTCCACAAGAAATTCTTCCCTTGCAACCTCTTCGGCAACGACATGCAGATGCCCAATCGTTGACCAATATTACGCTCCGATAAAGTATGTGGAACCCACTTACCAATCTTCTGGATCTTCCCCAAGGCGTGTAGACGCCGTAGCATCGTCGATTGATCCACTTTCAAACGTTTCGCCAGCTGCGTTGTCGATTATGTGTGGCATCCTCTTGCAACAGCGATTCCAGCTCCTCGTCTGCGAGTTCCTGCGGTCTACCTGCACGTGGCTTGTCTTCCAAGCTTAGATCACCTTTCTTAAACCTGTCAAATAATTCGCGACACGTTCCCTCACCCATAACCGTTTTTGCCATACGCCTGACATATATCTGACATATTTGCGCCATACGCCTGACTCGCACTTTTCCCTAAATTAAACATGAATAATAAACAGTGCCGCAAATGAACTTTATCCATCGCCATGCTTGGCTTCATGTACGAACTGACAGCAATTCTCCGGCCGGTTAGATCCCTACAACGCCTGCTAGCGGGGGCGCCGGAAACTGTTGCATACCCCTAATATATATATATGACTCCACGGGACTCCAAATGAAAAAGTATGAGCAGCAGTGTTTTTTTTAGGCGCTCACACCCTGGGAAGTTTTTAGCCTCTTTGTTGGAACTTGAAGGAGATAAAAACAGGACCTGCAGCGCCATCTGGAGAGCTTTGTATCGCAGTTGCTTTACACGCCACACCTACGGATGCGAATATTACTTATTATGATTTGTTTATTCAACGAAGCAACGAACTGTCTCCACTTTACGAAAACATTGTATAAGGGAATTGATTTTAGTCACCCCGTGAAGCCTTAGGACAAACTTTGGTAAAAAATAAAAAGGTATCCAGAAACATAATATAAAAACAACTCATATCACAACGTTGAATTGCGTTGCCTTATTGGATTGCAAGCGGTGCTCTGTTTGGCTAGCACATCCTGAAAGACAAAGCTGCAATGTTTGAAACCACAGGAAAATAAAAACGTAACCTGCAGCGCCATCTAGAGAGCGCTTCTACCACAGTTGCTTGAGCATGTCGGATGTCTTGTCGAGAAACATCACACCCGACGATCTTAGGACAAATGTGATATGATTGCTGAACGAGCCTTCTCCTGTTAATGAAAACATTGTGTAGGAAAATAAATTTTAAACACAACTCGAAGCCTTAGGACAAACTCTGGTGAGTTTTATTATAAATAAATCCGAAAATGTAATATCGTTTGTATAGGTTAAATAAATTGCGACTCCGTGTGGGTGTGCGCCGCACACCTAGCACACCCCGAATATTCGTCCCCTGATACATATATATATATATATTGTAACTTACTGTAAGTATTATTCCTTTTCATTACATTTAGCGCAGTTCGTAATAGCAGTTAACATATACATGAATTCCTCAGTTCTACTTTGAAGTATCTTTTACTACGAGGGTGGATCGAAAAGTAGCGCACAACAATTTTTTCTTTGCAGGTTGCAGTTTAGCAGACAACGAGATTGAATATCACGCTAACGACCGGTTTGACTGGATCAGGTGTCGCCATGGTGGAAGACAGTGTGAACGACGGCACAAAGATGTAGTGTTCGTTATCGTCGTCTATGAATGAAGAGAAACGTGGTATAGTTAGATTTTTGTGGGCTGAAGGGAAAACTCCGACGGAAATTCACAAAGAAATGGTCGGAGTGTATGATGGTGATTGCCTGGGCCTCAGCAGCATCTCCAGATGGCGCAGTTTCTTTGCAGAGAGCCATGGCAACCTTACCGATTCGCCAAGTTCCGGTCGACCTGTAACTGCGTCATCACCTGTCACTGTGAGAGGCATTGAACAGGCAAATCTGAGTGACTGGTGAATCTATGTGCGAACACTGGCACAGAAGTTCAACATTTCGTAAGCTTTAGCGTACAATATTGTGCATGACAAATTGCAATTTGGCAACGTCAGTGCGGGAAGGGTGTCCAAGGACTTGACAGACGACCAGAAGGGACAGAGAATGAAGCCATCCTTGGACCACTTGATGCGTTACGCAGAAGATCAGCCGCCCCAGTGGCGCAGTGGTCTAAGCGATGGCCTCTGATCATTCGTCCAAATGGGGATTCCGGCTTCGAATCCCGGTGAGGCATGGATGTTGTGTTTGTCTTACGGCACTGGCTCCTTCCCTTCCCTGGAGCCAGTGACCCTAAATTATGGACGGGCGACTGCTTATAGCCCATTGAGTTGCTCACGGTGGTCGTTAAACCTCCAATCAAAAAAAGAAAAAGAAAAGAAGATCATGAATTTCTGGCAGGCGTAGTGACGAGCGATGGGTCCTGGGCGTACCACTACCCTCCCGAAACGAATATCAGCTTAGTGTAGAAATATTTCGACTCTACGCCATCAAAAAAATTCAGAGTAACCCAATCTGCACAAAATGTCCTCGTGACAGTGTTTTGGGACATTAATGACGTCCTTCTGGTGAAGTTTCATCCTACGGGGACCACTATGAATGCCGAAACCTACGCTAACATATTAATGGGGTTGCGTCGTACCGTTCGTGACAGAAGACCCAGCAGAGATGCTACAAATGTCAGAATGCTTCATGACACCACTCGTCCACATGCTGCACAACACATTCGTGACAAAATTGCGCAATTTGGCTGGGAGGGTTCTAGAACCCACCGCACAGTCGCAATCTCGCTCCTTCGGACTTTCATCTGTTTGGTTCCTTGAAAAAAACCCTGGGCGGCCAACGCTTCGATTCTGTTGATGAAGTCAAATCGGCTCCGCAGGTGGCTACACGCCCAGAAAACGGACTTTTATGAATAAGGTATACTAAAATTGGTACTACGGTGGGATAAATGTATCGAGCGTCTCGGTTCTTATGTTGAAAAATAGCTAAGAAATCTAATTTCGCTGCTTTGTTTTGCCCAGTTATTGAACTATTGCCAAAAAGAAATAGTGTGCTTTACTTTTCGTTCCGCCCTCGTATATTGCATTTTTTTTTATTTGGTCTATGTATATGGACTTCATTTTTTTTGTTTGTTTGAAGCCTGTTCCTTTTTTTTTCTTTTCTTCTTTAAAGTCAGTCATTGTAACTACAAAACCCACGGAAAAATCTCTTCATTTCAGTATGTTACAAATTCTGCTGGTGTACTTCTGAATCATTTCAGATTTGGGAAATTTTTATCAATGTCTGCAGACACTCCATGTTAATAACTTTTTCTTTGGTGCTCTGCACAAAAGTAGTGAGATATGAAAGATGAGAAGTAAAAACAGCGCAAAACTGGAATAACCGTGTGTAGCTTTCGAAAAAAAGAAAATAATTTTTTTTTTTCGGTTTTAATCATTCTTAGCAACAAAAATTAAACAGTTCTTCCTTTTTAGCACGTCCTTTGTAAAAAAAGATCGTGCTTATGTTACCGGCTTGTCCATCCGTCTGTACCCACGATATCTCTGCAACTATTAGTCCGATTTGAAACATTATTTTTCCATTGGGAAGCTTGAAATATGCGAATGATGGTCCTTTATTTCGTTTTTCTTACGATGTACAGTTTCGCCACTAGAGGGCGCAAATGCAGATGATGCCGAATTCAAATATACGTTTGTTCCAATTATTTGCTTCTAAACATCCGATTGAACAAATTATTTTATCTTTCGATTCCATTTACGTCGAAGAGTATTTTAGATATAGTTACTTTTTCAAATTACGCATAGATTTTCCGCTAGGGGACGTAAAAGTAAATTACATTTTTTCCGATAACTCTTCTTTAAAAACTCCGATTTGAAAAAAAAATTCTTTAGCGGATACACCTTGTGATGGAAAATCTTTTCAATATAATTTCAAATTTTTGGTAAAGAATACTTTGGCTACCAAGGGGCGTAAGTGTTCATTTTTGCTTCTGATGTATTTACCATAAAATCTGAGCTTCTAAAATATCGCTTGAAAAAATTATTTCGTAGACTGATGCCACTCACATCGATAAACCTTTTCGGAATATTTTCTTCTTAAAATATTCCACAGTTTCTACGCCAGGGAGCGTAGATGTATATTTGATTTTTGTCAATATCTCTACTTATAGGAGCCCGGTTTGAAAAATTCCTTCTTTGTTGGATAGTGTTTCCACGGTGACATGTTGCTCATATAATTTCAAAAATTTCAAGTAATTCGTAGACTTTCCGCTAGGGGACGTAAAGGTAAATTGATTTTGTTTCTATATCTCTGCTTCTAAATCTCCGATTTGAAAAATTCTTTCTGCACCGGATACAGCTCATGGTGGGAAATTGTTTGCACATAATTTCTAAATTTTGTAAAAAATGGTTTGGACACCAGGTGGCGTAAGTCTTAATTTCCGCTTCTGATGTATTTGCAGCAAAATATGAGCTTCTAAATCTAGATTGCCAAAAATGTCGTTTGTTGACCGATACTACTCATGTCGACAAACCTTTTAGGAACATTTTTTTCTTGAATTAATACATGGTTTCTACGCCAAGGGGTGTAGATATATATCTTATTTTTGTCAATATCTCAACTTCTAGGAGTCCGATTTGAAAAATTCCTTCTTTGTTGGATAATGTGTCCGATGCGAAACGGTTTTCTTATAAATTCAAAATTTTCAAGTAAATCATAGATTTTCCGCTAGGGGGCACAAAGGTGAATTGCGTTTTCTGCGTTATTTCTGCTTCTAAAACTCCCATTTGAAAAATTCTTCTTGTATCGCATACAAGACCTGATGAACAATATTTTTCATATAATTTCTGCTTGGTAAAGAATGGTTTGGCCACCAGGAAGCATAAGTGTTAATTTCGGCTTCTGATGTATTTGTAGCAAAATCCGGGCTCCTGAAAACTCGACTAAATTTTTTTTTCTTGGACCGATACCGCTCATATTGAAAACCCTTTTGAGATTACTCTGTTCCTGAAATAATGCATGGTTTTCCCAACAGGAGACGTAAAGCCATATCTTATTTTTGTCGATATTTCTGTTTCTAAGAGTCCGATTTGAAAAATTATTTCTGTGTTGGAGAGCGTTTACGGTGCGAAACGTTTCTCATATAAATTCATGTTTTGTCTTAACGCACAAGTCTGCAACCAGAGGGTGTAAGCTCACGATTCCGTTTACAGAAGTATCTGAGGGATTAAAAACCCGATTGAAAAACTTCTTTCTTCCGTCAGATACTTTTGATTTCTATACCGGTTCCATTGCCTTTGAATAGCTTTGATAAATTTAATTTGCGTCAGAACGGTTTCAAAAGACGTGCTTATTACACCCGAAAATTCGGTGTCATCTTTCTTGTTAATTCTACGTTTAAAATGTAAATATTTCACCATAAAATTGTTTAGCATTTTAAAGAATTTGCTCTCATCGAACACACTACATTTTTTTTCGACACTCTCCAAACGTTTTTAGCACACTAACATTTTGAAATTCCTGGATAAACCCCTAGCTCACAGAATGCAAGCAAGTCAAAATGTCAGGTCACAAAAGGATTATGCGATAGGTAATTTCACGCCGTGCTCTAAAATGTTTCATTTATTCCTGAAGAGAATGAACTTAGGAAATTTTAAAAGGCCACCTGTGACGGAATCTTAACCAGAAAACGGCATTGGCGTCACTAAAAAAAAAATTTTCTCAGCTTTTTGCAAGCCCCAGGAGGTCCTGTGGGCTCCTGAGCGAGCCCACAAAACCCTCCATCTATCCGCGGCTAACCCTTGTCGCTCGTTTGTCAGAAGTACACTCTATTATCTGAAATGACCGTTCCTGCGCTACGGGAAAGAGCAAGAACAAACACGTCATTCATGTTTTGATCAGAAGCTGAGTCTTATATACACTGGAACAATATGACGAACGCAACCCCTAATATCTACAACTGGTGCTTGCAGATAAATTGCGTTTCTCGCTTATTCAGGAGAGGAAAAATGACAGCAATATTATAGACGAATGCATACATTTCTTCGCAAATGGGCTTAGATCCTATAATACGTGAGGCTGTGAATAAACATATGCACGCAATGCGAAAAAGATCCTTATGGACTTCGGTGTATACTTTGCGTTGCACTTCTTCCTGATCTTAAGCAGTAAAGCTTGGAACTTACATGACCGTTTTGCAATGGTTTTATCCTGTACACGTCACAGTCGCTTGTTCTGCCGATCTCCACTGCAAAGGCAAAGCACCGTGTTGAGAATAAGAGATGTCTGGATTAAATAACCTGCCAGAAAATTACTTTCAATTGTGATGTATACTTTAATTTAACTTTCCATTTTGGTTCTCGTTTGTTTATTTAAATTTTGTTTATTCTCTTTAAGCAGTTTTTCACTTAACGCTACACATTTTCTCTCACCGAATTTTGTTTTGGCAACTTGATGCTAGGTCAAAGAGTGAATGACCTATGTTAACGAAACCTTTAAGAGTGATGTTCACTATTGTATCAAGGCTCTCGTTAGAAATCGGCTACGGGCATATACATATATAATCATTGTAATTGCTTCGTGCAGAGATGTTGACAAAAGTCAGAGTACTTTCATGTTACGCGATTAGCATTTGATATTATGTAATTTTAATAATTCTTGCACGTTGAATGTTGCAGTTCGTCGATATTGAAGCCTTAGGTTGTTATCGAGTTATTCAGCTATTGAAGCAACCACTGATTAAGTACGATTGAAGTGATTTCGGCAGTTGAATTGCTAAGGTACGTGCCTGAGTTGGACATAATAAATATATGTTATACTGTAAGTGAAAGATTTGGTATTTTACGCGGTAGTCAGCGCCATTAAGTGCTTAATTAGGTGATGTGTTATCATTATTAGGGGCTGTGTTAACTTTATGGATCGTTTTAGTACGAAAAATGTTTACATTAAAGTATGCTAGTGTTTTGGTGAAAGACTGGCAGTTAAAAGGTGTCTTCAATCAGTTTCACAAGAATTATTACACAATATACACGAGACTTTATAAAATAGTAATGAATTATTTCTGGCTATCCCAAGTGCAAGCATATATTTAGGTGCAGCTCAAAGCGTACAGGGAAACGTGCATTCAAAAGTTTCGCAGTTGATGAAACCGATAGATACCTTCATGTGGCTACTGCTTTTTTACGCTTTCCAATCGTAGGTTGAAGAAGCGTATATGCTCCAGCTTTTTCCGTCCGTCCGTCCGTCTGTCCGTCCGTCTGTCGGCACGATAACTTACGTAAAAATGGTTCGATTTCGATGAAATTTTATTATGTGGTAAGGGACCGCCCGGACACGAACCCTATTGAAAATGGGTGAAGTGAGGTCAAAGGTCACGACATAAGAGCTGAATTCATTCAATTGTCCTTATGAGTCATAACTTGCGTAAATATGGTTCGCTTTCAATGAAATTTTAATATGTTTTAGGGAACCACCTGGGGACGAACCCTATTGAAAATGAATGAAGTGGGGTCAAAGGTCAGGACATAGGAGCGGGATGCATTTGATTGCCCTTATGCGTCATAAGGTGCGTAAAAATGGTTCGCTTTCGATGAAATTTTAGTATGTGGTAGAGGACCACCTGGGAGTAACCCTATTGAAAATGGAAGAAATGGAGTCAAAGGTCAGGACATAGGATCGGGATTCATTCCATCGCCCTTATCCCACACTATTAAGGTGGACGTCAAGTAATTTTGCTTCCTGTATTTCCAATGGAAAACCTTTTGTACACATTTCCTTCACAATTAGTGTGTTCCCAAGGATGGAAATTTGAACATCGATTAAAATAACTTCACACTATAACTTGGAATACGTAACATTTTGTAAAACATAAGCATATATTAGAAAACAATAACGTTTCCTTTGGTGGTGTTGAAACCAGAAAAGATGGCGCAGCCTGTGCTTTGATAACGTCAGTAGACAAATAAATGTTGGACTGCATAATTACGGTTACGGTTCAAAAAATATTAAGTATTCCAAGTTATGAAATGAAGCTATTTTAATCGATGTTCAAATTTTCATCCTTGGGAACGCATTAATTGTGTAGAAAATGTGTACAGAAGTTTTTCCATTGGAAGTATAGGAAGCAAAATTACTTGACGTCCACCTTAAAGTAGCAATTTTTGTATGTATGTATGTACATTTTATTTTGAAAACGACTCTAAGAATTTTGGTGAAAGTCGTTAACCTACCGTTTTCTGGTACTAGAAATCGATTTAGCTTAATCTCGACTTTAGTAGAATTCGTTTAGTTGTTTAAATAACCTTCCCGAGTTATAACGTTTTTAGTGATGGCGTTGTTCCATTAATGTTACCAATGCTTAGAAATCTTATGACGTCACAATCTCCTGTTTGAGAATGTTGGTGCGCGGTCACGCCATCTGTCTCATTACGTCACGCGTTGTGTGTGTATCCTATTAAAGTTTTATGACGTCACACTCTTGCGGCAAGCAGATGGTCGCGATTGCCATCTGCCTCATTACGTCACGCGTTGCGTGCGTATGTCCGTCCGCACGATAACTCGCGTAACAATCGTTCGATTTCGATGAAATTTTAGTATGTGGTAGAGGACCACCTGGCGACAAACCTTATTGAAAATGGGAGAAATGGAGTCAAAGGTCAGGATATAGACGCGGAATCACTTCCATCGCCATTATGCGTCATAACTTACGTAAAAATGCTTCGATTTGGATGAAATGTTAGTATGTTGCCTGGGGACGAATTCTATTCCAAATGGGCGAAATGGGGTCAAAGGTTAGGACACAGGAGCGGGATCTATTCCATAGCCCTTATGCATCATAACTTACTTAAAAATGCTTCGATTGCGACAAAATTTTATCATGTTATTTCGGAAGTATACCAAACCGGTTCTGTTGAATATCATCGAAATGGGATCAAAGGTCAGGGCACAGGACCGAGATTTATTCCACAGCCATTATTCTCATAACTTGTGATAACTTGAGTAATGATTTCTGGTACGTTGGACAGCGTATTATAATCAATGCATTGCATGATTTTACTAACTTGTTTTTTTTTCTTTTTTAGTAATTTCCTCAATTTGAATTTTAAAAGATGTCTACCTAAATGGAAGAAACCTTTCAGAGATGGTGTGATTTACTAACAATCGCTGAATATCCACCGTGCATCGGACGAGCACGTTAAGTGACGGCCCCCAGGCTGGACCCACCGGTTAAATGAGTATCCTTTCCTATGCCCCTCTGAAATTCTCTCACCCCTCTGTGTGCAACATCGTACTCGTAAGGTGGCGCCATATACTGTACTCAAACCTCACTACAAACTGTTCTGTTAAAGTCACTAGACTTGCTCTCATTTCTTCCGTTTATGTGTCCTGCCCAAAAGGCGATTTCGCTGTAACTGGCTAGGACTTAAATTCCACTCACTGTGGACGGAAATCCTACAAGAAAATGACAAATACTGTATTGTACTGTGGAAGAAAGTCAACTATTTGACTTCACAAAATTGGTGTTCATTAGATCATAGTGAAACCAGATTTGAAAGCATCACATCCTGTAATTTTCCTTCGTTTTTGAACAGTTAAGCAGATGAAATATTTTATAGTTTAGGGGTAACGTCTTTATTTTTCAACATTACATTTGGAATTTTGCTGAATTAGTAACTGCTACCTTAAATTACAAACTTTAAATGAATTAAAAGTTTTCGAGTCTTAACTTTTCTTAATCTATAGTAAAACCCTATGAAAATTGTCGACATTTATTAAAGCTTTACATATAATTTTACCCACGGTAAGAAAGCAGTTGTGAAGTTCATTCATTTTATTGGAACGTATGACAGATTAAATTCCAAGTTTTGCACTGCTTTTGGCAATTTCATAATATATAGCCAGGCTGACGGTTCAAGATTCATTTGCATTCATTCTGTGCAGAATGTAAGTATTATCAGATAATGGTGGTTCAACACCATATTGGTGACCATGTTTCTTGTCTCAGGTACGTCTATTACTAGCGATTCATCCTTCCTCCACGGTTCGTATCCGTCTGTGTGTGTATTATTGTATGACACATGTAGAATAAGTATACGTCATGTACAAGTGATATGTAGGCAGTTAGTGTTCATTATATAAATAAGATTTGAACAAATGAGTGCGGAATATGGTAGGGAGGTAACGAAATATCGTGTCCTTCTTTTGTTAGATTCCTATGACAATTTCTGATGCGTGCTTTTTAAGGACTCTGCCACAGAAAACTGAATCTCAACGAACATGTTTTCTACTTTCAAACCATCGGGGAGCCAAACAACAGAAAAATAAATAAATGTTCTACCTTTTACGCCTTTTAAGATTTCCCTTGGTTGGCTTTGGAACTTCTGTAAAGTCCCTGGCACTCATTTGAAAATGTTCATTTCTTTCTAGTCGCTGGTGGTTACGAAGCTACATTAAATGAAAGATGTAAAACCCTAATTCTCATAACTATAGTACAATTAGTAAGAAAAGAAGTTGTAGGTAGCACTGTGATATCTCAGTCCTACTGCACGTAACCATGTAAAAATAACTTCACGTTATTTACCAATCGTTCTCTATAGTCACCTGATATATTTGGAACTTAATACAGACATTTGACGTGGACCAGGAACATCAGAGGGCATTGCTCTTTCCACGTTTATAAGTGAGTCACGGAAAATTTTCTCATTAGCCGCCACCGCGAATCGAACCCAGGGTCTTCCAGTTACGCGCCGGATATGCTTGTGCGGGCTCCAAAAAGCAACCTACCAAATTGGCTTGGCAGTTAGTGTACGTGAGCTTGGAGGTATCTGAGGCCGTTGTGGCGCAGCGGATGCATATACGGCGCGTAACTGGAAGACCCTGGGTTCGATTCCCGGTGACAGCCAATGAGAAAATTTTTCCGTGACTCACTTATAAACGTGGAAAGAGTGAATGACCTCCGTTTGATATTTGGAACTACTTATCTGCAATTAGCTTCTTCTGGAACACAGATCATCATACATCACTCAAAATTATAGTAAAAAAAATTGAGAGAAACACCTGAAAAAGAAAATTAAAAATTAATTACTTAAGGCAAATGTTTAACCTACAAAGGGGGTTAATTGTACAGTTAGAATGCTGTTAATAAAGTTCGATTAATAGACGGTGAACGGGAACAACGGTTAATATTTAAGAAATCTTAGTTTACTGCTCTGCAAAATAACTTACAAATCTCCCATTGTTATCATCTGCAGCTGGGTCGTCACTTTCGTTATCATGTATAAAATATTGGCAAAGCTCTTCCGCTTTAGCGATTTCAGTCGGAAAAAGAAAATGTAGTCAGCCGATGCCAGATCAGGGGAATACTGTGGGTGATTCAACGCAGCAAAAGCTTGTTCGGCTAGAAATGTATGATATCGTGTTTTATACATTTTTGCCAGCTAACTGCGTACATCAGCTGCCGAGACACGCTCTCTGTGCCGCACACTTCCTCACAGCTCCGTCCGTGACTGTTACAGATACATTCCCTCATGTACTTGACTGCGTTGTGAAAGTTACTGTCGCTGTTTCAACCTTTCCTTTTACGCGTTCGGCAACATTCACGGAGCTTTATTGGCAGAGCTTGTGTGTTCCTCAAATCGAGGAAGCGTGTTTTGTAATTGGATATCATAAAAATGTAATTGTGATTGCTAGTAAAAAAACGGTCAACAAAGAGTTTTTGATGAGGTATACAAAATTCGAAGATACATCTACAAAGGGAAAAGTCCGAGACATCCAGGTACTACTCATCTGCCAGATAAAAAACCCTCTGACCTTTTCCTTTGGACTACATCGAAAATGAAGTATTTGTTTCACAGAGCCATTTACTATCGGTAATTTGAACACAACTATTTGCGAAATAGAGAAAAACACAAGCCTACATATAAACTTTGAATCTTTCAGTCGGTAGAAAACATCGTTTTAACATCCACAGAACTACTGACAAAACACAAAATGAAATTCATTAGCTCAAAAAAATTATCATATTCCTTTTCCTATTAAAAATACGTGTTTGTTAAGATCGTTTTTATTAATGCACATTCTTCCGAATCGAAAAGATCATTTAAAAAGCTCCAGGTACAGATTATACTATTCTTTAATTCACAATCAATAATATAAATACCGCTTCATTCAATAGCATGTTACATATGTTTGAGTGTATTAGGTGATTTGGAAGGAAGGCTTCTACTAACAGATTTTGAACTTTCTCTGCGGCTCAGCTTACAGGTAGTTACGACTATCTTTTATAAAAAATGTTCCCATTTGCTTTTGGTTGTTTTTGTTCCTTTCATTCCAACATATTGCTGTTCATTCTCCCTTTTTTTCACTGCAAAACGCTTTTATTCCACATTTCTTTTATCCGAAACTTTTTGGCTGTAAAATTATTTCGAAAGAATTTCCACTCAGTCTTCAGAAACAAAAAATCAGATCTTTTAGAAATAGTTTGCTTGAAAAAAAAATAGAGTATTTATCTCTGTCGATTTTCCTTTTTGCTCTTCGTGGATTTTGGTTGGATTTAAGCGATTTTTTGAATCGAGCTTCTCTTATGTGTAAAAATACTGCTTTGGGAATTCATCCCATATTTGTTCCGAATTATTTTACTTTTCTTCTTTTTCCAATCTTGTACCACGTAATTACAGATAAAAGGGGAAAGATATCTTCTGTGCCGTTAATTTGAAGTTGACATCGGGAGCTTCTGTTTTTAATGTTTTACCAATTTTTTTATTTCCGAATGGAGTCCTAATATTTACTTCTGAAATTTGCTTCACTTTAAAGATTTTGAAATATGCTCTGATGTTCTAAAGTCGAAGATATTCCAAATTAACTTAACAATGTTTCAAAGTTTATCATCGCTTTATATCTTGATCATCAAGCAATTTCGAAAATCCCTATCAGCTGCATTTAAACTTTGCGTCCTTCTCTGTACTTCCAAAACATTTTTGACGAAACGGTTACTTTACTTTTTTGGTGAAGATCTAAGTGTGAAAACCTGAAGTTCGGACTATGAGGATAGAAGTGACGGAATGTCATTCCATACGCAATTCCGAAAATATTAGTATATTTAAGGGCCTTAGGCATTATCCCGTTTCTGGTATGCTACTGTTACAGTAATTCTGGTAAGCACTCCTTTCTTAGCAGTCCCACCTTCCTGTCTCATATCATATTCATGATTTTTACTTTCTTCATTTCCGACAATTGATCTATTGATTTAAGATTTCTATTATTCTATTGATCTAAGATTTTTATTATTCTATTGATCTAAGATTTTTATTATTCTATTGATCTAAGATTTTTATTATTCTATTGATCTAAGATTTTTATTATTCTATTGATCTAAGATTTTTATTATTCTATTGATCTAAGATTTCTATTGATCTAGAATTTCCATTATTCTATTGATCTAAGATTTCTATTATTCTATTGATCTAAGATTTCTATTGATCTAAAATTTCTATTGATCTAAAATTTCTATTATTCTATTGATCTAAAATTCCTATTATTCTATTGATCTAAAATTTCTATTATTCTATTGATCTAAGAATTCTATTATTCTAAGATTTCTATTATTCTATTGATGTAAGATTTCTATTATTCTATTATCTAAAATTTATGTTATTCTATTGATCTAAGATTTCTATTATTCTATTGATCTAAGATTTCTTTTCTGGAGTGGAAAGGTCGGACACTTTCACTCTAGGTCGAAGTCCAACATCCAGGTTAAATCAATTGTGACAATCCTGAAACAGCAAAGACTTATCCTTCTACTCCGATTTGATTGCCTGTTAATAAGTCTCCTTTTTGGGGGGAGGGGCACAAATTGTGAACACACAGGCCATGGGCATGTTTGCTTCATGTGCCATTTCGTCACATTTTGCCACATCCTCTTCCAAAAAGCCTCTTAACAGACCACGGATATATCATATGTAGTTACTAAAATTATCTCATTTTTTTCCATTGCCAGGCATTCTGGTTTGACTTCAACGATAGCGTACAGCCCAAAAGTGATCTTTGCTGCGATAAAATGAATAATTACTACAAACTTCTCTTACAACATTATGGTGACATTAATTATTTGCTTGCCGCTAAAAATATTTGCCGTCATTATAATAATTAATCTTGTTATTATTGTGCCCTCGTATTGTTCATCTTATTAACATCTATCCGAAGCGATCTTCCTATTATTATTGTTGTTATTTTTTTTATTATTATGTTCCATTTAATTTTCTCATCTACAGTAATGGCATCTGCAGCATGGTTCACTTGCCAGTACGGACATAAAGTCAAGTGAAGACACAGTCACACATGGTTTAAAAATCATCGTATGATGTGGCACGTATCGAGAATTACTAAATCTTAGATTTTGAGCCTTAGGTGTTGCAGACCTAAAGCATCAAGCTCAGTTATGAGAGTCTGAGGAATTATAGCAGTTGCAGAGATAATCAATGAGCGTATGTGAACTGTTTTCAGCTTCCGCATCTGTTTAATATCCGCAGCCAATTCCACATACTTGTTAATTTTTGTTGCATAGGTGTTCAGAATATTACGGTCCAACAGTTCCGATATGTCGATAATAACTGCTTCCTTTTGCCTTTTGTCATATAGCACTATGTCTGGACGATTGGCAGAGATGGTTACGTCTGTTTTAATCTCTTGGTCCCAATGTAATTTGTATTGGTTATTATCTAGTACCTCAGTGGGTTGATCTTTATAGTATTCATGCGCTAATTGTTGATGTATCATCTTAGCAAAATTATTACGTCGCTGCATATAATCAAGGTTTGCTAGCGCGGTCCATACCCCGCAGATGTGTTCAATGATCGCACTGCACATTCCACATCTTCTACATTTGTCACTTTGCAGATCCATCTTTAAAATGTAATGTCTATAATTTTTAGGCAAAGTGATGGCAACTTTGCCTTGAACAGCTATCATCAACCCAATATAATTTTCTCCGTAATATAATTTTCCTCACTTCAGACACTGATTTAAGGCTTTCTTGTCAACTTCTGATTATTAATATTATTATTATTATTTCTACGAGTTCTTCCATTTATTATCTTTTTACGCTTGATACTTTCCCATGCAAACCAACAGATTACCGCTGAATAGCTGCAGCACATTTAGCAGTTTCAGCATTTTGCTTTTACATTTTAAATCTCACTTGTCATTCAGAATTCAAAGCAGTGGTTCCAAACAAAAGAGCGTTCTCCCTGCAATGAAAATTTCAGGTATAGGAGCAAGAGGATTTACATTGTTGAATATTTTTCAAAACTAAAAGGTAGCTGACGCCCAAACTAACCAGATTGTTTTTCTTATATATGATAATTCGAGTAATTATCTGTTATCCACAAGACAAAATGTGTCATCCTGGAGAGGGAATCTGTTTGTAATCGCTAGCTTCTTTGTGTGGTATATTTTCATTGCAGAACTTAGAATAACGTGTTTCTAAGAAGCTGCGACACGACGTGCGCACCGCCATGTTGATCGTCCTAATAGAGGCATTTTTGCCTCCTCGTTAATCCTTAACTACACTGGTGTGCAAATATTAAGGACGAAGAGGAGAAATTAGCATAACAGCGGAACGAGCAGGCAGAACGGACCGAAAGACCTCTCAGGAGATAAACTAGAGTCCGGTACTGTAGGGAATACGCATATATGCAGCATGACGTAGGGGGGGGTGTCGGAAGGGTATAAAGCACACGGGCGGTGTACGCTCAGCAATTCGGTGAAAGTTATTGCACCGTGTACATCGGTTTAAACGATGTCGATTTGCTGCCACCGTGAGATATGGCCAACAGGCAATCCAGTAGACAACATTTGGATGACTTTACCCGTGGTCGCGTCATTGGGAAGGTGGAAGAAGGTCGAAGTGTGACTAGTGTGGCAGAGGATTACGGGATCGCTCACAGCATCGTTTCACGAGCTTGGAGAGCATTTCAAACGACAGGAGCAGCTGTCAGAGAGTTTAGCAGTGGTCGTCCACGAGCAACCACAGCGGCGGACGACCGGTATATTGCCCTACAGGCGAGAAGGGACAGACGGCAGACAGCGGGAGAAATCGCAAGGCACATGCAACAGACATATTGACGACCGTTATCGCGTTTTACCGTGGCCAGGAGGCTGCACTAAGGTGGTCTATTAACACGAGGACCAGTACGGTGTGTGCCATTAACGCCTGCTCATCGGAGACGGCGGTTTCAGTGGTGCCAGGAACACAAGAACTGGACACATCAGCAATGGGGTCGAGTTCTCTTAACGGATGAGAGCCGATTTCGTCTGACGAGCGATTCTGGAAGTATACACATCAGGAGAGAGCAGGGAACATGCAATCACACCTTCAACATCATCCGAAGGGACCGGTTTGGAGGTGGCGGAGTTCTCGTTTGGGGCGGTATCATGCTTGGTAGCCGTACTGACCTCCACATATTCCAAGGAGGTTCAGTCACTGGTGTCCGCTATTGTACCGAGGTTCTCCAGCCTCACGTGCGTCTGTTTAGAGGTGCTGTGGGTCCTGAGTTCCTGTTCATGGACGACAACGCTACACCTCATCGTACAGTGGCTGTCGCTGAGCTGTTGGAGAGTAAAGATATTCAACGCATGGATTGGCCCGCAACGTCTCCGGACCTAAATCCAATCGAACACGTGTGGGACCTTCTCGGGAGACGTTTGGCAGCACGTCACCATCCGCCAGCAACGATTCCGCAGCTGTGATTGGCGCTACAAGAGGAATGGGTCACGATGTCTCAACTGCTCCTTGACAACCTAATCCTCAGCCTGGACAGACGTTGGAAATACTGCAACGCTGTCAGGGGTGATCATATCCCCTACATTGGATTTTTCTTGGCAGCCGCCTGTCACATGGCTGTTTCTGTCTTCTGTCCAGTTGTGCTCGAAGCTACCTTTTCAATAAAGTGCCTTTGTGTATTCTTTAGTTTGGACGTCCTTGCTCACTTGTCCCATATTCTTACATCTTGGGGATCTTATGGTATGATTTGAGTCGGTGTGGAGCACTTCCGCACGACGTTACAATCGAAAAGCCGTCTCGTTCTTAAATTTTGCACGCCAGTGTAATATGAGGTAGGACTTCCTCACGCCGCGAAAAGTGCTCTCGCCCAATGAGGCATAGATTTATCCAGATGTTGGTAGGTGTCTCTTGATATTTGTTACCATGGTTGCAACAGAAGACCCGCAGTTGTCGTAAATTTCCTGGTTGGGATGCTGCTGCTTGTACCCTTTTCTCTAACTCAAATCACAAATGTTCGATAGGATTCAAGTCCGGTGAATTTGGGCACCGAGGCAATAAATGGAATTACTCTTCATGTTCTTGGAGCTATTGCTGAACCTTCTTCGCTGTGTGATATGTCTTGTTACAAGACGCCATTTTCGCCAGGGAATACAGTCGCCGTAAACTGGGGTACTTGGTCAGTAACGATGTACAGGTACGTGACAGATGTGAGAGTTTGTTCTACAGACCGATAAAAGGTCCAAGTATTCCCCAAGCGAGTATTCCCCAGACCATCACACTCCCTCAAGCCGCCTGGATCCGTCGCACAGTGTATCCAGATGAGAAAGCTTCTTTGGGTAAACGTCGCACTCGAGCTCCTCCGTCAACATGGTGTAACAGAAAATGGGATTCGTCTGACCATGTGACCCTTTTCCAGTCTTCTATGGTCCAATGTCGATGATTTTGTGGCCACGATAAGCATTGACGACGGTAAATGATTATGAACTTAGGCAAACGAATGGGACTGCGGCTACCGAGACCCATATCCCAGAGCGTACGATGAACTGTGTGTTCGGACACATTGGGCCCTTCACCACAATTGAAATTATGGGTGTCAGCCACAATAGACCTCCTGTGGCTGCGGAAAAGACGAGACAGCCTGCGCTGACCTTTGGCCTCAATGAGGTGTGGCATGCCCACGCCTTTTCGATGGCTCGAAATGTTACCTGTTTCGGACCATCTTTGATGGCTACTAACTACTACATAGCGTAAACAACTTAGCAGCTTCAGTGTTTCGCAAATGCTCTTACTAAGTTGTCTTGCCATAACGATCTGGCCTTTGTCGAAATCAGATAATTTTTTTGCTTTTCCAATGCTGAGTCCAAACGAATTGCTGACTGAGAGAGCTCTAACCAAAGTAATATACACTGATGTCCACCCAAAATGCAACACCAAGAAGGAAGCATCCGATTGGCCTAAAATTCGCAGCATGCGTCGCCCGCGAGAGGACATGCAAACGATTAGCATTGCAGGGCATATGAAAATCATGTGCACTATAAGAATGGTGCACAGAAAGTAAGTAGTAAGTAGTGGAAGTGTGTTGTGCTGCTGGACCTATGCGTGGGAAGCTTCCTGATGCCTCGTCGCAGAACACGGCAGTCATTCCAGCAAGTTTCGGAATTCGACAGAGGACGAATAGTGGCTTATTGCGACAGCGGTTTATCGCAACGAGACATCGGCGCCCTTGTGGGACGACATCCAGCCACAGTGAGGCGAATATAGTTTCGGTGGGTGCAGGAGAGACGGACGGACCGACGTGAGCGATTGCCGCAGCCGCGGCACACCACGGAACATGAGGCCCGTCATGTTGTGAGGCGGGCATTGACAGCTCGCACCGCCACATCACGAACGTTAGCGCAGCAATAAGGATGTGTTACGCAACAACCTGTGTCAGCACGTCCCGTTCGACGTCGTCTGCAGTAGCGGGGACTTGTCGCACGGCGCCCATTGCTCCGATTACCATTGGCGTTACATCACCGGCGAGTGCGGTTGCAGTGGGCCGGTGAATGCCGCACCTGGACTTCGGAATGGCACGACATTGTCTTCTCCGACGAATTCCGCTTCTGCCTGCAACACTACGATGGTCGGATCCGCGTGTGGCAGCACCGCGGCGAAAAACTGTATGAGGCCTGCGTTATTCATCGCCATACCGGTCCGTCGCCTGGCGTTATAGTTTGGGGCGTAATTTAATATGACACCCGCACCCCTCTGGTACCCATCGCCGGTACACTCAACAGCCACCGCTACATCTCTGACGTTTTGTAGCCTGTATCCCTCCCTTGCCTGGAGGACTTGCCAGCGGCCACGTTTCAACAGGACAATGCGCGCCCGCACGTGGCACGCATCATGCAACAATTCTTTACGGCCCACCAAGTGTCACTGCTGCCGTGGCCCGCCTGTTCTCGTGATATGTCGCTCATCAAACACGTCTGGCCACGCTTGATGAACTGTGGTAACGTGTGGAAGCAGCCTTGACCGACATACCCCAAGCCCACACATAAAGCCTCTTTCGTTGGATGCCGCGGCGTGTAGCTGCCGTTATTGCCAGCCAAGGGGGCCACACGAACTATCGATGTCTGCGTGTTCCGCAAGTCGGACGGGCCTGTAAGCTCAATCGTTTCATCTTTGTATCTGTTGTTATGTGTCCAGTAAATCTGGCGTTGCTATTTCGTGTCCTTCTCGGTGTTGCATTTTGGTTGGCCAGCAGTGTATATATCATTCGCGGCCGTGGAACATGACGTTAAATGGCTGCACACGCGCTTATTTACATAACGCAGACGCGGTTTTGATGTTTTGGATGATCGGTGTATGTCTTTCGTGCACTGCCCACATAGTTGTTTGTTACAGTTTCTTGCACACGTACATTTTTCTTTGATTATACTTTTTTCACATATATCAACCATATTTTTTGTTTGTTGTTTCTGTAGCAGTCATACAAAAAAGTATTAATTTTTCTACTGCTCGTTTGATTTGTATCAAATCTCGGCGAGCTTTGCTACGGAACATATAAAGGCGACCAAATGCCTCTTTGTGAATTTGGGGTGCGATTGGCTCTTATTAGTTTTCGAGATCTTCAATCCAAAGTACGTATCTAGCTCAGCTTGATTCCAGTTCCCTATGCCAGTGCGTTAGTAAAACGCATGCACTTATGGTATGAGTGGTATTTACAACATTCAGTTTAAATTTTAAAATTTTGCGAACTCTTTTAATATATTCAACATTGGTTCTTGTTACTGTTTTATTGTATTTGAATATGTTCTTTTTGAAGAATTCATCATTAATATTCTTCTTGCTGCTGATACTATCAGATCACTGAATGCCTTTTATTATTTTTGGAAAACAGCAATTAAAAATGTTTAGATCATCCTGCAATTTTAAGATATCTAACATTTTCTTCCATTAGAATTTACAAATTATTTTGGAACTTCGATTTATTCAAGGTATATTCAGACATTTGGATTGATCCCAATTGGCTCATACACTGAGTGGCCACTTTATTTTGACCACCCCCTCAGTACTTCGTTGGGTTACCTTTTGCCTTTAATATTGCGTCGATTCTTCGTGGCATAGACTTCACGAGATGTTGATAGGTGGTTTGTGGAATCTGAGACCATGCTTGATGAATAGCACTTTCCAGGAGTGTGAGATTGGTTCTGGATCCAGCTGTCTGATGGCTCGTTAAACTTCATCCCACAAATTCTCAATGGGGTTTAGATCTGGAGATTGTTGGTGACACCTAAGCAAAGTAAACTCAGCGGCGCCGCCCCGGTGGCGCAGTGGTCTAAGGCGTTGGCCTCTGATCATTCGTCCGTAAGTGGTCCGGGTTCGAATCCCGGTCAGGCATGGATGTTGTGTTTCTCTTACGGCACTGGCTCTCTCCCTTCCCTGGAACCAGTGACCCTAAATTAGGGACGGGCGACTGCTTATAGCCCATTGAGTTGCTCACGGTGGTCGTTAAACCTCCAATAAAAAAAAAAAAAAAACTCAGCGGCATGTTCCTGAAACCAGTGCTGTACAATACGAGCATTATGGCAGGACGCATTATCTTGTTGAAAGTAGCCATCGCCATTGGGATAAACCATTCACATGACAGGATGCACTTGGTCCTCAACGATGTTTAGATATGATCAACACGAATTAAAGGGCCCAAAGCATGCCAGGAAAACATTCCCCAAATCATAACGTTGCTTCCACCAGCTTGAAGTGTTGTAGCAATGCATTTGGGGTCCATGCCTTCGTGCTGATTCCGCCAAATTCTCACTCGGCCATCGGCATGGTACAGACGAAAACGTGATTCATCGGACCACATAATTTGTTTTCAATTATCGACTGTCCAATCCTTGTGCTTCTGTGCGAACTGGAGAGGTTTTCTCTTGTTAACTGCAGACAGCAAAGGTGTTCGAACAGGCTTTCGGCTGCCAAATCCCATCCGATGCAGTATACGGAAAACAGTGCTTGCAGAGATCATTTGAGGGGATCCTTGATTAAGATGGTCTGTCATTTGCTGCACTGTTTCCCTTCTGTTGTCTGTTATTAGTCTGGACACTCTCCGTTCCACCCGAGCAGTCACTAGTCAATGACGACCACACGTTGCACGTAGAGACCCAGTTTTTTGGCTGACAGTCCAATCTTTATACACTTTAACAACAGCTGCTCTGGAACATTTCACAAATGTGGCGGTTTCGGTGATACTCGCTCCATGGCTCCGAGCTCCTACAATCATCCCATGTTGAAAGTCCGTCAAATCGCATTTTTTACCCATCTCGTCACCCAAAAATCACTTCTACTACTGTCGCAAGCACTAAGCGTTCCATTTTTATAATGGCCTCGCATTCTGGTGGCAACAGCGTGCAGTCATAGCCCATTTGCTTAAAACTGTCGGGTGGTCATAATAAAGTGGCCAATCAGTGTATATATGGTATTTTTAAATAAGGCTTGTATTCTTCTGATAGACTATCACTTACTTCCGTTTTTCGCGTGCTGTAGTCAATGTCTTTAGGTATTGACTACAGCATGCTAAAACCTACAGCCTGCTTCATGGACTACATCATGGTAATTACTTCACGTTAAATCTCATTTAATTTCTGGGTTTAAGAAAATCGGAAAATAGATTTCATGCCACTTTCTCAGAAATGGGTTTTTTTCCTTCTTCACGGTGTGCCTCTTTATTTTGTTCAGCTATATATACACTGCTGGCCACCCAAAATGCAACACCAAGAAGGACACGAGATAGCAAAGCCAGATTTACTGGACACATAACAAAACATACAAAGATGAAACGATTGAGCTTACAGGCCAGTGCGACTTGCGGAACACGCAGACATCAATAGTTCGTGGGGCCCCCATGGCTGGCAGTAACGGCCGCTACACGCCGCGGTATCGAACGAAAGAGGCTTTGGATGTGGACTTGGGGTATGTCGGTCCAGGCTGCTTCCGCACGTTGCTATAGTTCCTCAGGCGTACCCGCGGGTGGTGCTTGCCGGGCCACTCGGTTGCCGATCAGCGACCAGACATGTTCGATGGGCGAAATATCGGGAGAACAGGCGGGCCATAGGAGTAGTGACACCTGGTCGGCCGTGAAGAATTGTTGCACGATGCGTGCCACGTGCGGGCGCCCATTGACCTGTTGAAACGTGGCCGCTGGCAGTTCCTGCAGTTAAAGGAGGACTACAGGCTCCAATGCGTCGGAGATGTAGCGGTGGCCGTTGAGTGTACCGGCGATGCGTACCAAAAGGGTGCGGGTGTCGTATCCAATTGCGCCCCAAACCATAACGCCAGGCGATTGACCGGTATGGCGATGCATAATGCAGGCGTCATACATTCTCTCGCCGTGGTGCCGCCACACGCGGATCCGAACATCGTGGTGTTGCAGGCAGAAACGGGATTCGTCAGAACAGACAATGTCGTGCCATTCCGTAGTGTAGGTGCGGCGTTCAACGGCACACTGCCGCCGCACTCGCCGGTGGTGTAACGTCAATGGTAATCGGACCAATGGGCGCCGTGCGACTAGTCCCAGCTCCTGTAGACGGCGTCAAACGGTACGTGCTGACACAGGTTGTAGCGTAACACACCCTAACTCCTGCGCTAACGTTCGTGATGTGGCGGTGCGAGCCCTCAATGCCCGCCGCACAACATGCCAGTCCCTTCGTTCGGTGGTGTGCCGCGGCAGCGGCAATCGCTCACGTCGGTCCGTCCGTCTCTCCTGCACCCACCGAATCCATACTCGCTTCACTGTGCCTGGATGTCGTCTCACACAGGCGCCGATATCTCGGTACGATAAACCGCTGTCGCGATAAGCCACTATTCGTCCTCTGTTGAACTCCGAAACGTGCTGGAATGATTGCCGTATTCTGCGACGAGGCATCAGGTAGCTTACCACGCACAGGTCCGGCAGCACAACACACTTCCACTACTAACACCTCGCCTTCTGTGCACCCTTCTTATAGTGCTTCTCGGAGGCGTGCCGGGCGCACATGATTTGCATATGCCCTGCAATGCTAATCGTTGGCATGTCTTCTCGCGGGCGACGCATGCTGCAAATATCAGGCCAATCGGATGCTTCCTTCTTGGTGTTGTATTTTGGGTGGCCAGCAGTGTATATATATCGTGTTCGATATATGCACAGTCGAGTCACATTGTCGTGACCTATTCCTACTTTTGTCGTCAACAGCGCATAGCGAATGAAAGAAGGCACGTGTCGTGAGCTGACTTGGAGGCAGTATAAAGTGTGCTGTTGGAATTCTGAAAACATATTATTCGTTGCTGTCATGGATAAAAGGAGCGATTTATTAGATTTGCAAACGGGATAGTTACCGCATTTCGGGCCAAGGGTGGTAGTATTTCTGAAGCTGAGCAGTTTGTGAACTGTTCACGTGCTGCTGTGCTTAAAGTGTATCGTGATTGGAGAAATGGCACCATTGCGAATAAGCGATGTAGGAACTGCGGTGCACCACGTGCCATTGATGGGAGAGGTAAACGTTGGCTTTGAAGGTACGTGAGGGTCGATCGACCCGCTACAGTGTAGCAACTCATTGGCCGAAGGAACGAGGGGGCTACCTGCATTGTGTCTAAAACCACAGTTCAAATAATTCTGCTGCGTATGGGGCTCCGATGCAGACGGATGGTCACTGCACCTCTACTAACGAAGGTGCATCAGCAGAAAAAGCTTACATTTGCACTGCAGTATCAGAATTGGACCTCAGCTGATTGGCTAAGGATTGCTTTCTCCGATGAATCAAGTTTTCTGCTTCATCGAACGGATGGACTTTAGCGTATAATGCGAGAAACATCGGATAACAAACACTCTTCAACCATTGCTGGAAGAACACAAGCTGATGGGGAGCGCGTTATGGTGTGGGGAAAGTTTTCCTTGCATTACCTGGGTCCATGCATACCTGTGTCAGGCACTATGAACTGAATTCGTTAGGACTCCATACTTGCAGACCCCGCGCACTCATACATGCTGATTTTCTTCCCTAGGGCAGATGGGATCTTCCAAAACGACAATGCGACGTGTCACACAGCTAGAAATGTCCGAGAGTGGTTGGAAGAGCACGATGAAGTCTTCAAAGTACTTTCCTGGCCCCTTAATTCTCCAGACCTAAACTCAATTAAACATCTGTGGGGCCATTTTGATCGTGTTGTTTCCTCGATGGATCCTCCACCATGCTCACTCTAGCAGTTGTCAGATGCATTGCAGTCAGCATGGCTCCACATACCTGTGAACACCTTCCAGCACCTTACTGAGTGCTGGAAGGTGACGCATACCTGTTTTCAGTATACATATATATAAAAGTGAAATTCTCTGCACCTTCAACCAAGAACTTCCCGTAGAAATACCTGAATCCCACTAAATTAACACACCCAAACACCCTCCAGTGGCTCTCGGTCTCCGACACGAAGTGTTTAAAATTATTATTTCTATTATTTTTATTATTGTTGTATGTGAATTGTGAGAGTTTTAGTTTTACTTTGGGTGTGCTAATTTAGTGGGATTCAGGGATTTCTACGGGAAGTTCTTGGTTGAAGGTGTAGAGAATTTGACATATATACTCCACCAGTGGTTCTTGCTGCAGTGCGCAGTTCCCGGATGAGTAGGGCAACTTTGTAGTACACCTTTAAGATATTATAATTATATATATATATATACGGTAATTGGAATGAGATTTTGCGCATGTTTGGCAACTGCCGTCTGAATCCATATATTAGGTGTGCAACTTAATTCTCGGCCACAGGCACGACACGTTGACAGCAAATTATAGCAAATCGAATACGTACCTAATCAGGGAAATAATCCCCGTCGTGTTGGATACATTTGAGCGATCGGTCAGGGAGCTGCCGAATGTCACGGCGAAAAAAGAGGGCTGTTTCGAGTTGATAAATTCATCAATACTTGTGTGGACCTCCTCGACAGAAGTGAAGTGCGTATCACTCAGATGATGTTGCACTGTGCGAAACAGGTGATAATCCGACGGGCAAAGTCTGGAGAATACGCCGGGTGGGAAAAAATCTCAGATCCCAGGTCGGTGATCGTGTTTAAAGTCGTTTTCGCGGTGTGAGGACGCGCGTTATCCTGAAGCAGCAGGACCGATCTTCTGCCCTATAGATTGTGTATGGCCTTTTCGCCTCCATTGCTTCACTCACACGAATGAGATGCCGACAGTAACGCTCAGCATTGACCATTTCACCAGGTTTGAGATACTCATAGTGTACGATACCGCGCTGATCCCACCATATGAACCGCAACAACTTCCTGGCATGGCTATTCGGGTTGGCGGTACTGGTGGTAGGCTGAGCTGGATAAACCCACGATTTGCGCTGCTTAGGATTATCGTAGAGGATCCACTTCTCATCACAGGTCAAAATCTTGTGGAAGAAATCCTTCTTTTTGAATCTGGAGAGCACAGCAACATCGTAGCGCCTAGACTTGTTCGCAGCTGTGAGTTGGTGGGACACCCAACGGCCCTACTTGTGAATCCGTCCAAGCTCGTGCAGGCGCTTTGCAATGGCTTGCCGCGTTACTCCGAGTTTCTGGGCGAGCTCTGACTGTGTGCGACAGGGATCCGTGTCCAACAGTTGTTCCAGTTCCTCATCGTCAACTTTCTGTGGCTGCCCCGGACGTTCTGCATCACGGAGATCAAAATTTCCCTGCTTAAACCACTGGAACCACTTCTTACACTACTGTAGGACACAGCAGTCTCATTCAAAGCAGCACAGATCATTTGCTGGGATTCCGCGGCACTTTGTTTCAGCTGAAACGCGAACAAGAGGCAGTGTCTCGAATGTTGCTTCTCGAACGACATTGCTTTCACCGTCAACTTTCGTCCCTTCTATCACTACAGCTGTGAGCGGTTACGGTTACCTGGAAAGCTGTTGGATGGCGCTGCAAGCAGCCATTATCGCACACAGCTATTTGCATTTGCCGACGTTCTATGATAGCTTGAGGTTAGGGGCCGCGAATTAAGTTGCACACCTAATAAATAGAAGATGAGACTCACGTGCGGGAAACATTATATTTCCTAGGGCTTTATGTTGCAGAAAAATCCTTTGAGCAATGCGTTTTCACATTTACCCAGAGATATCACAGTGCATCTAGGAAATCGACAACAAGCAATTTAGTCCGTTGATTTCGTTAAACTGGCAGTGTTTATGAGCAACCCAGAAACCGCCGGTAGATGATTTAAACACCTGATGTTCTTCGTGATTGTGAACAGCGTCTTCAGCAGTCACCAAAAAATCGCTTCTACGTCTGTGAAACAAGTTCAACTTTGTTATACTTTAGTTCCGTTCACACAATGAAAATTTAGGGCCTATCGAATGAAAGTGGTTCATAAGCTGAAACCACTTAACAAGGATAAGAGGGTGCGTCACTCTCGCTGGTTTCGGAATTTTTCAAGGAAGAAGAGAATTCTCGACAGTATTTCTTGTACAGATGAAGCCTGGTTTCAATTGAGTGGATATTGTAACACATAAAACATGCGATACCGGTCGGTGGCGAATTCCCATGCCCGGTATGGAGTTCCATTATGTTCTCGTAAACCAGATACCGACGGAGAATAGTGAAGCCGCTCTATTCGACACCATCGTCACCTCTAACGTTTTCCAGAGCTTATTCTTTAAGGTTGTGCGTGTTATGGTTGAACCGAAACGTAGGAGTATATTTCATGGTTCGGCAAGATTAAGAAACATGTGATACCGCAAGCGCTTTAATCAAACTTCCGACAAGTTTCTTCGACCACTGTATCATCTCAGAGAGACTGTGGTCTCCATGATTTCCGAATTTCTCTCTTCCGGAATTTTTTTGTTGAGGTGCTTAAAAACGAGTGTTAGCAGATAATCCATCTGACCTCGAACTTTGAAGTTAAACATTAGTCGCTGCATAAAAAAATTATATACTTCAGTGCTGTAGCGCGTATTGCAGAACATGTACCGACGTGTCAAAATGCCTCAAGCAAGGCGGATTCCAATTCCAGCACTTTCCATGGGAAAAATTGTATTCTGAGAAGCACATAGAAGACTTACACTACTAGCACTGAAGTAAATAGACGCAAGTGTATACGTCAGGCAAAATCCTGAATCTAGAGTTCGGGAACTTTATGCTCACCCTGTATTTCACTAAAAAATCGTAGACTACTCTACTTTTTTAATGTGTTCTCGCTTTATGGAGTAGCTTTTGTTTTCAATATTACTTTCTCTCATTTATTTCCATTCCTTTTACAGGCTAAATTTAATTTTCTTTATCATCTGCTCTGTCAATAAAAGAATGGATTCACGTTCTTATCCATTTAGCTCGCACTTTCAATGGCTCCTTTAAATTTAAGTTCAGGTTTTATGTTCTATCCATATCTTTCAAAGTGAAAATGCTCCAAATACGTGGCTTTAGTTAATAAACAAAGACATCGCTCTTTCCACGTTTTACCAACACACATTGCAGAACAGATCTGAAATTCGATTCCCCAGCAGTTGCCGAATAACAATTTTTCAGTTGCTGTGTGTTGGTAAAACGTAGAAAGATCGATGTCTTTTTTTATTCCATATCTTTGAAATGATTTCACAGGAGCTTCGTATATTATATCATTTCTCTGCTCATTTTGTTTGACATAACATCGACAGAAAACTAGTCACACAAATATTTTCCACCTTCATATTCACTACTTTCTTCCCAACGGAATTTATCGTGTGCTATCGAAATATTTTAATTCCTTATTTGCTCTAGAAGAAAGTCATCCAAAGTTGATGAATAATGCAGAGAGTAAGACAGAACTTAATCTCTGCTTTTGACTACTTAGTAGAAAGTAAATATGCAATTCGATTATCATTGTAACTGAAGGTTATGCAAATTCTATTATCCCACATTTTTGTTGTCCTCTCATGCGATGATGAAGATTAACAGGATTAATAACTAGCAGTACCCCAAGCGTGCCTTTCTGAGATGCATTTGGCCAAAGATAAAAGCTGAATTCTAATTAATATTGTAAGTTTCTGCAGCAGGTGGTGTTATAATAAGCAAGAGGCATTATTAAAAAACTGACTCCTGAAAAATGAATAATAATGGTGACATATTCTGTAACAGAGAGAACATAGTCGGTTAATAGAAAACTTCTAAAAATAAATTGAACATTTTGTTTAGTGACTTAGTCACGTTAACAAGCCAGAATGGTTTCTGGAATCATAGAACGAAATGTTGCAGAACGCTATTAAACACACATACTCAATAAAACAGTTGAAAATTATTTTAGCTTGCGTTTAACGCATATAAAATAGCGACAGTATAGGAAATGATTTTGGAACAACTGAAGCAGGTGTTTCTTGGAATGGTGTTGTAGAATACGGACGCCCAAAACACTGGCAGACACAACTCCGTAAAATAGAACGCCGGCATAAAGCAGCATAAGCGGAACAAGGTAACGATAGGATCAAATACAGAAAGCGCACTCAGAATAAAATGAAGATAGAATGTCGTACGAATTTTCCTTATTTTTTTACTTCAACGTTTAATCTCCCGAACTTGCTTCTTTATTTTTGTGACAATAGTCATTGCTGAATCCGGAGCACATAAGTGATTCATGGTCCTCATAGAGATTTATCTTTAAAATAGTGGACAAAAATCTCTTTGATTCGCAGATGCATAACTAAGAAAATAATATTTTAAGCAGCAATTTTTACTTTCCGCAATTTTTATTTCAGAATACTGTTTGATCCTATATCTGATTTTATTGATATTAGTGAATACGACAGGGATTAGGAGCTTTGCCTTGCTGGTAAAACACAAAAATACTTGAAACATTCAAAACTTATTTGAGCCTCCGCAAAAATTAACGATATGTTCCTCAGCTTAAAACTTAATAAGGACCTAAAACTCTATTGGTATGTGCATGCAGCTAGTAAAACAACAAATGAAATAAAATCTTCTGTGTTGAATGGAGTTAAAAGTTATCCAAGTTTCAAGTTGGTGAAACTCAGGAGTAAACCCCATACACTCCAT
Source organism: Macrothele yani (assembly GCA_039090855.1). Lineage (NCBI taxonomy): Eukaryota > Metazoa > Arthropoda > Arachnida > Araneae > Macrothelidae > Macrothele > Macrothele yani. The sequence goes on from CM077003.1 coordinate 106,210,337, forward strand.
AACTAAACGTTTAACTCCATAACTAAACTTAGTTATGGAGTTAAAAGTTATCCAAGTTTTCAGGGCGGTGAAACTTGTACCAGTTTCATCGCCTAGCCCTCGACTTCTCCGAGGGCAAGGGCGGTGAAATTTGAATCTTAGTTAAAAGAACTTCACAAAAAGGTATGACCTGATCCCGACAGATTGACGGAAAGATGTCTTGAACAAGAACACAACGTAAACATTATTAGTTATGCATTCCGAGCATGTGAATTGTGTCTTGATATTAAGCGATGATTACCGGCACAGAAAGAAAATGCAAAAGACATGTTGCTGTTGTATCCGTTTTTAATTGTATCCATTGAGCCTTTCTTTTCACTACCGGTATTTCATGCTCTCTAGGTTTCGTGACGGTGCATTTAATTTTGTCTGAGATTGACTGTCGGTATGGACGTTCTAAAATATTCTTCCCACACCTTATATTTCTTGTGAGCATTGTGTTTTGTTTCAGGGTTGAATGACCACCATGAGTAGCCCTGAGGGATACATACACCGCTCCCTAACTTGGTGGCAATGGTTCCAAGTCAGAGACAGAGTTAGCGCCGTCGGACAAAGCCTCCACATATAACTCATCCGGGCCTCGAACCCGCGCCCAGCTCAGCTCGGACGAATGTTCAGTAGAGTCTGCAAAAGACCATTAAGGCACCGCAGCGGCTAATTATTATTTCACTTGCAATCAAAAGGAGAATAACAGAGCGTGAATATTAGCCTCAACATTTTCCTGGCCGTGATTGCATAGCTCAATTACTTGTGACTATCTATAAATACGGAAGGTAATATCTTGCGCCCTTTTTGTGGAGCTAAACAAGCTCAGTAAACCTTTGAGGCTTCGTTGGGGCAACTAAATTAAGGCGCATTTTAACGCTTAGGCGTCGCTTAAAAATTACTGGCTGAAAGAGGGACAGGAGGCGAAACTTTATGACTAGCGCGTCTTTATATAAATCGAAGTAATTGCAGGTAAACGGCGGCCAACATGAAGGTCATGAAACGGTGTAAATAACACCTGATACTCTTGTTCTTCAGACGGGAAAGCCAGCAGACTTAGGCGCATTTCACAAAGACCAAATTGTAATGGCTAGACGACTAGGCCAGTAATCAATACAGGCATTTAACGTGGACCCGGAACATCAAACAAAGATCCTCGCTCTTTCTACGTTTATAAGTGAGTCACGGAAAAATTCTCATTGGCCGTCACCGGGAGGCGGCCAATGAGAATTTTTCCGTGACTCACTTGCAAACATGGAAAGAGCGAGGATCTCTGTTTGACGACTAGGCCAGATCATTTACGAGACGGCAAAGCCCGAGGTGGAATATTCTACGAACCGCGGGAAATGTCTGGGCCGACAACTGCTCATCTATGCCAGAGGTAATCGAAGGCTGTCCCGTATCCTACGAACCAACAGAAAGGATACTGTAACGCAACTCGCCGGTAATTGGAATACTGGTGACGGAAGTAATGTGTCACAACGCACAGTTGATCGACCCCTGTTGAAAATGGGGATGCGCAGCTATACGTTGTTCTGAATATTAATCCTAACCTCGGTTCACCCTCCAAAACACCTACAATGAACATGCTAGCATCAAAACTGGACCTTGAATGATTGGAAGAATGCTGTCTGGTCCGATGAATATCGTTTCCTGTTGCTCCATGTGGACATTCGGGTACATGTGCGTCGTTTATTTGGGGAAGTGTTAGAACCAGGATGTACCGTGGGACGAAAACAAGCCGGTGGAGGAAATGTAATACTTTGGGTAATGTTCTCCTTTAAAACTCTGGGTCCAGTCATTCGTGTGCAAGAAACTCTGACGCCTACCTAAACATAACTGCAGAACATGTACACTGGCGTGCAAAATTTAAGAACGAGACGGTTTTTCGAATGTGACGTCGTGCAGAAGTGCTCCACATCGACTCAAATCATACCATAAGATCCCCAAGATGTAAGAATATGGGAAAAGTGAGCAAAACCGTCCAAACAAGGAATCAAAAGGATACAAAGGGACTTTGTTGAAAAGGTAGCTTCGAGCACAACTGGACAGAAGACAGAAACGTCCAGGTGACAGGCGGCTTCCAAGAAAATTCCAGGCTTTATTAGGGGATATGATCACCCTTGACTATGCTGCAGGATTTACAACGTCTGTTCATGCTGAGGACGAGGTTGTCTAGGAGCTGTTGAGGCATCGCGGCCCATTCTTCTTGTAGCGCGAGACGGTCCAACACATGTTCGATTGGATTTAGGTCCTGGGTCGTTGCGGGCCAATCCATGCGTTGAATATCTTCACTCTCCAACAGCTCTGCGACAGCCACTGTACGGTAAGGTGTAGCGTTGTCGTCCATGCAGAGGAACTCAGGACCCTTAGCACCTCTAAACAGACGCACATGAGGCAAGAGAACCTCGGTACAATAGCGGAAACCCAGTGGTTGAACCTCTTTAGAAGATGTGGAGGTCAGTACGGCTACCAAGCATGATACCGCCCCAAACGAGAACTCCGCCACCTCCAAGTCCCTTTCGATGATGTTGGAGGTGTGATTACGTGTTCCCTGATCTCTCCAGAGGTGTATACGTCCAGAATCGCTCGTCAGACTAAATCGACTCTCATCCGAAAAGAGAACTCGACCCCATTGCAGATGTGTCCACTTCTTGTGTTCCTGGCACCACAGAAACCGCCGTCTCCGATGAGCAGGCATTAATGGCACACACCGTACTGGTCGTCGTGCAAATAGACCACCTTTGTGCAACTTCCTGGCCACGGTAAAACGCGATAACGGACGTCCAGTTGCCTGTTGCATGTGCCTTGCGATTTCTCCCGCTGTCTGACGTCTGTCTCTTCTCGCCTGTAGGACAATATACTGGTCGTCCGCCGACGTGGTTGCTCGTGGACGACCACTGCAAAACTCTCGGACAGCTGTTCCTGTCGTTTGAAATCCTCTCCAAGCTCGTGAAGTGATGCTGTGAGTGATACCGAGCTCCTCGGCCACACTAGTCACACTTCGATCTTCTTCCAACTTCCCAATGACGCGACCTCGGGTAAAGTCATCCTGATGTTGTCTACTGGAATGCCTGTTGGTCATATCACACAGTGGCAGCAACTCGACGTCGTTCAAACCGATGTACACCGTGCAATAGCTTTCACCAAATTGCTGAGCGTACACCGCCCGTGTGATTGATGTCCTTCCGACCCCCCATGTCATATTGCATATGTGCGCATGCCCTACCGTACCGGACCCTGGTCTATCTCCTGAGTGGTCTTTCGGACCGTTCTGCCTGCTCGTTCCACTGTTATGCTAATTTCTCCTCTCCGTCCTTAATTTTTGCACACCAGTGTATATTTATTCATAGCAAGGGTATTTCCCACTAGTAGTGCCTTTTTTCAGCAGGATAATGCGCCATGCCACACAGCGTGGATTGTACGAGAACGGTTAGCGGAACATGAGGAATGCTTTCTGGCCTCCACATTGCCCAGATATCAATCGAATCAAGCATCTGTGGCTTGTGCTGGATAAGCAAATACGATTCGCGGCGGCTGAACTACGTACTTACAAGAGTTAAGGGATCTGCTGGTAACGTATTGGTACCAGATACCAGAAGACACCTTCAAAAAAAATATTGCGTCTATTCCTCGCCGGGTAAGAGCTGTTTTGGTGGCACGTGGGTAACCAACATCATATTCAGCAGGTGGTCTTAATGTTTTGGCTCTTCTGTGTATATATTACAGTGAAAAGTTTTTCGCTTTCCCATGGAAATCTGTAACTTATAAAAAAGATATCTCTCACATTAATACGCCCGGACTTACATTGTTTTGAAGTATCTCTGATTCAGATACAAAAGGGAAAATTTTGGTCGTAGTTCCGATATTTTGAACCAGGAATAGACTACAAAAAATGATGCTGATTCACCATAACCTGATCGCATGACGGCTGCCTTCTAAACCCTCTTCGATTACGAGGGATCACCAGATGTTATTTATTGCAATAAAGAGCACTCCTGTCATCAGCGAGACAAGCCTTTATTGATAGCAGAACACTCTCCTCATTATTAGTTTCTATGTCAAAAGACGGCAGTACGGGTAACACGGAGCCTAATGATGCAAGGGAATCGAAAGGTCACAGCGATGCAAATGCTTTTACTAGTTTTTTGCTTGATAGAACGCGACATTTTCTGTCCGTTTTGATGTCACATCGACGGTGCTGTTTTCAAGATTTATCGCCGTTTCTCTGTTTTTCTTCTTTCCTTTTTTTTTATGCTTAACAATGTGTGACACATGAGTGAAAAACACAAGAATCGACGTTTTGACGGATGAGACAACTTTTTGTTTGAGTTTCGACGGAAACTCAAAAAATTGCTTTCAGTTTGTCTACTCATCACTGTGACTGCTTATGCAATAACTCCAAAAAGGCTGACAACTGAAAATTTAAACACGTACTTGTATTTGCTATCGATCTACGAAGCGTATCTCGTTACAAAGCTGTATAAGCGCGCATGGGATAGAAAAAACACCATGCGACCACGCGAAAGCACTATTCGGTTGAAGCGAAGTTAAAACAATTATGTCAGTGAAATGCATAGACAGAGTTTTGTTTCTAGCAGCATAAAGGCTTTGAGACACTATTTGCATTAGAATTAACAGTAAACTCGCAAGTTTTTCCACTTACAGATTTCACAGCAATAAATACCTAAAGGCGAGCTCTTTATGAACGAAAGTCTGAGTTTCGGCTTTAAAATAACTTAGCAAATTTACCAGGTCCATCAAAATTATTGCAGTATATTGTTTTCCATTCCTGTAGTTGTGTGTGTGTGTGTTAGCGAGTGAGAGATTTAATTCTGCAGCTCTATAAACCACATAAAATTTAGAACGCTTGAATCTAGCTTGAATGTTCTATTACAGACATGCTTTTCCAATTTTACTCATGTATGTCTTAGTGTCTAGAGTACGGACATGATTTTTCAATTTTACTATTTTATAGCTTTGTCTAGAGTAAGGAAACTCTAGACACTAAGTTATAAAATGATCTCACCTGCGATTACGTATTGTTATTTGACAATTGTTGTTCTGTTAAATGTACCACAACCTGTTATATCTTGTCGTATGGTCTTACAGTTATGTGTGCCTTAAATGTACAAAAACTATAAATACTTGAAATGATTATTAACAATGTAATTTCCTTTGTCCGAACGTTTGAACGTTTTTCCCACTTTTTTGGCTCAGTGGAAAGAGCGATGGCTTTTTTTAATTGTCGAATCCCTGTCTCAACTAATATACGTTTTTTTTTATTATTGTAATGCTCACGAAACATACTTTCGCATTTGGATATCACAAACAAAAAGAATACCGAGTTATTAAAAAATGACTCTACATATATTACTCCCCGTCGTTGTTGACTGAATTTCAGCTATTTTTAAAATAATTCATTACCACGTGTTACGGAAATTGAAACTTTCTATCCGAAACAAAAGATAATCTATTTCTGAACGTCTATTGCCACCTATAGTTCAAAATTAAGTTGCCGCTCAGGTGACGGAATTATCTAGGCGTTTACATTTGACCGCTCGGACGAAAATGGCCCGAGTCCAGATGGGGTTTGAACATCAGCTGTCTCACAGCACAAGCCTACTTTCTCTTCCCTGGAACCAGTCAACCAAAATTCTGGATGGCCATTTTCGTCCGAGCGGTCAACTGCTCAAAGTGGTAACTAAACCTCGAAACCAAAAAGAAATTATACTGACCAAAGTTCTCTACTTCTTCGTGCATTTCACCTTTTGTGAAAACACTAAATCAGGTTTTGTAAGGCACTAAAATTTCAGCTTTTTGTGAAATCTAATTAACGGTGTAGTTTACGAAGTCCTCTGATGGCAGATGATAGCAGATGACATTATCCATTTTATTGTCTACTCACTACTAGTGAATCCCGAATTCTTTTTATCCGTCATTTGAAGAATGCATGTAGAAATCCTCTATATTTACCGACAATCAAAACGTTTGATGATTTTAGGCTATTTTCAAAGTCAGGAGGCAGAGCATCTTCACGGCATGCGATGATCACGACTAGACTGCGATGTAGTAATACATATTTCTTTCTTTAGTGTGTCACGCCAAGTTTTCGGAGTCCCATCGGTTTCACTCACAACATATAGCATGCATATAGGGGGGTTATTCCACAGCGCATTGAGTAATAAATAGTTCTGATAACAAGGGATAATGAATTTCGTCCATATTTCAGGAGGCAGAGCATCTTCACGGCATACATTTCTAAAGAAATTGGAGAGTTCTTGAGCACATTATCTGAGTGATAAGTAAGTTCTGAGTCTTTGTTTGGTTGTTTAGCGACCACCGTGGGGAACCCGAAGAGATATAAGCAGTCGCCCGCCCATAATTTATGGCCACTCGTTCCAGAGAATGGAGAGAGGCAGTGCCGTAAGACAAACACGGCATCTATTCTTCACGGATATTCGAACCTGGATCCAACGTGCACGAATGGTCAAAAGCCAGCGCTCACTGTGTCATCGGGTCAACGTTCCGTGTCTGGTAATGATATCAGAAGTCACGTGGTGATGACGTTGACAGCGTATGTTAATATCGTATTATTTTTAGCAATATCGAAAATGGCAAAGGCAGTGGCTAATATTAGCTGTTGGCGTTTATCAAGTCGATTCTTATACCAGCCAATAGCGGAAAGAAAAATCGCAAATCTGGGCAATGGAAATTTATTGAACTTCTAATGAAGTGAGAAATTCGCGAGCCAATATTCACGGTAGTGAGATTGAACTCAATTTGAGTTCTGTACGGCATTATTCTACCCAAGCTTTTTTTTGTCTCTGAAATCACCAAACACTTTTCAGAAGAAATCACGATAATAGAAAGTCAACAAGTCAATATTTTCAGGTCATCTAGCAGATCTTTTTCTTTTTAATAACAAATGTATGATCTGAAACAAAGATGTGCTAAATGATTTGTACATCATGGGGTTTGCGAATAATAGTATTGGAACAAACACACACACAATAGAGTCAGAATCAAGGCACGGAAACTTTATAATAACAAATGATTGAACTCTCCTCGTAAGTTGTTATCACGTCACAATAGGAAATACAAGGAGCATTATGAAGACCGGTAAACAATTCTTTCATTTTAAGAACTGCTTTGGAAACATTGGTGCTCCGTTGCACAGACCGGATTTTAAACATCGTGACTGAAACCTTCATTACGCATCACACGAAACTGCATTAAATTGCAAGTACTGTTTTGTTTTACAGAGCTCAAGTATAAGACTTTAAAAGTAACCAGGAGCCTTTGCTGTTAGCAGTCGGCAAAGACCATGGCTTCATTTTGACGTTCTCAGTTATTCCATTGTTTGTAAAAATTGCAACACCTTGAAGGGCTGCTGGTATTGGCTTGAAACTTACAGGATATGTACACAGAATTAGTACGTGAAAAGTATTAAAATTTGAGTGAAAATGCGCATGCGGTTTTGGAATAGCGCGCTCTGAACTGTCCTGTCTTGGATATAAAAAGCTGGCTCAAACGAGATGTTGAAATCAGCAAAGAGGCGACATTAGGTCGAAAGGCTGCTTCTTGGGTCTCACTATGCCCCGTCGCCGAAGAAGGTCACATCATAAACACCTGACGGACTTTGAATGAGGAAGGACTGTAGGGATGAGAGATGCTGGATTTCTTCCCGAGAAATAGACCCTCGTACGGGACAAACGCCAGTACAGTGATACAAACACGGATTCAATGGACAGATGAGGTTTGGACGTCCACAAATCCGGGAAATGGACTGTAAAATTGCACGACTGCACGGGATTACAGACACCTCAACCGCATGGCAGTGACCGATCGCACAGCGACAGGTGCGGTGTTATCCCAGCAGTGAAACACAATCACAGGTCAGACTTTGTCCTTTAGCACAATTCGACGTCGTCTGTTTAACACAGGACTGGTCGCCAGCATCCATTGCTGCGCATAATTTGATTCGCAACCACATACGCCTCGGGCTGCAATGGAGTCTCGAACACAGACATTAGTGCACTGATTAGCAACAGGTCGTGTTTTCTGACGAGTCACGATTCGACTTGATGAACCATGATGGTCGCATACGTGTTCGAAGACATCATTTTGAACGACACCTTGTAGCGTGCACTTTGCAGCGACATTCCTGCCCAACTGCAAGTGTCATGGTTTGGAGGCCATTGGGTTCAATTCTCGATCTCTCTTCTGCTACGAATTGAGGGAATCCTCTGCAACCAGTGATACATAAGGGAATTTTTAGAAGCAGAAATAATATCTTTCCTTCAAAGTTGTCCTGGTGCTATATAGTAGCAGGAATATGCTTGGCCACATATGGCCCGGAATGTCCAAGGCCTCTTCCATGCACTGCGAATACCGTTTCTTCCATGACTTCCACGTTCACCGGATATGTCCCCGCTGGGACATCCGTCAAGAGCCACCCGCAGTCAGCACAAATGAACTCTGGTTTCGCATAAAAGCAGCTTAGCTGGCTGTTCCCCAGGACGATATCAAAAACCTCCTTTTAATGCCATGCCGTGCTCAGTCTGTTAGGTTTTGTTCTTGGTGGATTCACACGATACTGAGTTTTGAAACGAAAGAATCTTGTATAACTCTACAAATGTAATTAGTTATCTACTGTAACATTATTGATGTGTGATATAAATTTCATTTGAATGGCGCACTTCATTCTTGGTGTTGCAATTTTCACAAACAGAAGTACTTACATACACTATATCGACAAAAGTCACCGGACACCTCTTCAAAAGCAAATGAACGGATTCAATGCAGTGTTGAGATGCGCGGTACATCTGCAAACGGTATAAAAACTAGCCTTCAGTTGACCACGATCATATCACACTGTGAGGTTGAGTGAAAATGTCGTGGCCGGTGAGAACTGGCTTTGAGAAAGGAACGATTGTTGGGTGTTATATTAGTGAGATGTCCATAAGGGAAACCGAGAGGCGTTTAAATATACCCAAGTCAACTGTTTTGGATGTACTGATAAGTGGAAGACACATGACGTGCCTGAAGCAAAAAGCTTACCGTCAGACCAAAGAAAAACAGTGATAGAGGACGTCAAAGCCTCAGGAGAGTCGTTTCAGCTAATCGACGGAGTACTGTAAAAAACCTCAGTGTACAGGTGAAACTAAATGCTGGAACTTCGGCATGTACACGTACCATTCGCAGAGAACTTCATTCCATAGGTTACCGTGATCATGCCGCTACTCATAATCCTTTCATCTCCACTCGGAATGCTACTCGTCGTATAGCATGGTGTAAAGAACATTTATCCTGGACCATAGATCAAGGGAAACGGGTTTTATGGAGTGATGAATCTAGATACACGATCCATCAGTATGATGGCCATGTGTGGGTATGGCGGCAGATTGGGTAACGCTATTTACCACAGCGTACTGTTCCTACGGTGAAGTTTGAAGCTGGCAGTAACCTCGTGTGGGTGTGTTTTTCGTGGTATTGTCCCGGCCCATTGGTTATCATGGACAAACCTCCTGTTGACCAGCAGGTCTACCTCGATATTCTGGACAATTATGCCCTACCAACTCTGTGGCAATACTATGGAACCGAGCCTTGTTGGTACCAGCAGGATAATGCACGGAGCCATAAAGCAAAAACTGTTACGGCGTGGTTTAGCGATAATTCCGTATCGTGTGTTGACTGGCCAGCACAGAGCCCTGATATTAATCCCATAGAGCACCTATGGGATGAATTAGAGCGCCGCATAAGAAGTTTAGAACCAAAGCCTACTACTAAGCAACAGTTAGCGGCAGCATTATGTACTCAATGGAAGCGCATACCTATCGCTGTGTTCCAAAACCTTGTCGAAAGCATGTATCGATGTGTCAGTGCATGCAATTAAGGTCAAAGGTTTACCGACACAGTACCAATGTATATCAATAAATGCTATGTTGTGTTTCTCTTCTAGATGTCCGGTGACTTTTGTCAATATATTGTATATACTCATGTAGCAGTGATGGCCTGTGTGTTTTGCTCCAGAGTATACCACTTGTTACTCAGTTATAAGCGCTATAAAGGGATTACAATGTTTGACCGTGTGATGCAGACTATACAGAATATTTCTTGCCCGTTAATATATGGCATGTATCCTATGTTTCTCAAGATAAAGCGTCCAGAAGCCGTTTGTAATTATTTCAAGCGTCCACGTTCGGTTTAAGTGTGCTTAGAGCAGAAACGCTTTTATTTATCTTGCCCTGGTAAACAGTCAGAATCGTTTTCCCATGTTTTATCCGGAATGTTGCGTCAGAAGCAAATGTTTCTTTACTAAAGAACTATAAATCGCTTCCTCCGTGAGCAATTTATAGTGCTAACTTTCCTCCTCCCTTTTGTATTCAACCTTTCATCTAACAAAATGGTGGTAAAGAAGTTGTTGGTTGTAACAATTCTGTCTTTATTTAGGAAAAGATGGAAAAGTAACCACACCACATTTTTCGGAGAGGCTCGTTTTTAGACGCATGTTTGTCATTTTTTAAACAGGAAAATCTATTCTAGATTTACCTTTTTATCATTAGATAAAAGCCGAAATTTTATTCCGAACTTCTCTGATTTATTAGCAATGGTGCGTAAACATAACCTATTTTTGGTTGGAAGCAACGTTTCATAATTGTAAGGTATCTTTCCAGGTTTGTAAGGGTGAACGCAGTTCTAAACCCTGGGAAATATTGCTTCAGAAAAATCGAATCTTTTCCATCTACAAGATATATAACAAGTGTCCAGATACCTGAACATTTCTCCGAAAAGGAGAGTCACGTGTTGCTTGATGTGCAAAAGCAATGAATAATATTAAATTTGAAATGGCGAGCTATCGGTTTTAAAATAAATCTCTATTTCGGTCAAAGTGAGTGCTGCCGCGATTCTAAGTGTAAGTTGTCATAACTTCGTTTCTTATGAAAATGCAAGCAAAGAAATCACATATTCTTTAGGGCATGTAAGAAAAAATCTAGAAATAATAGCATGTTTAAAATGTCGTTATTTGAACTGTGACAGCTGTCAGATTGATCGCTATTGCGGTTCTACTTTTAAGACATAATGTGTAGATTTAACCATTTGTCAGTTGTAACGTATAACGTTTCGCCGGTGGTGGCTTTCGAAACCTCGTGTTCCTGCTCCAGAGCTGCTGTTTTGCCAACTGAAATCAGCCGACTGGCTTCATTGTCAATTTGACTCATGAGTCACCTTAGTACACTATAAAAATAAGTGGTGTGACTTCACGAAACATTTCTGAAAATAACGTGCAGCAAAGTTGCCGATAAGTGTCCGTCTTTTAACGGAATTTCCGTTTTTAAAAGTTCCCGGTTTTTTTAACTTCCGTATTTTTAGCGATTTTCCGTAGTCAGTAATTCCGTTTATTTCAGAAAAGTCCGTTTCAAGTTTTTCCGTATTTATACTGAAGTTTCGCAAAATCCAACACGCTGAATATTTCAGCCCTTACGCGAGAGGACCTTTTCTTCGCCTGTAATGAGGATCGAACCCGGGCAGTTTAAGTTACACCCATTTATTCAAGGTAAAACTTAATTGCGCGATTGTAATTTGTTTTCTTTATTGCAAGTGATTTAGTCATTTTATTTTCTATTGGAGTTTATTATTTTTTGAATACGTTTCTAATAATTTAATTTTTTCTATACGAGGTCTTATTACAAATTACGTATTTTTTTCATCGTGATTTTTCGAAGCAACAGATTGATTTGGAGTTTTAAACTGTTTTCAACTGACAATAACTTTCAATAATCTTTAAGAGAAGTTGCAATGTACTGTTTTATAATATTATTTCACAAAACTTCTAAATATAAAATTTGCTCTAGATAGCTATGTAGCATTTAGCATTTGCCTTAAGGACTCCACAGAATGATACATAGACATAGTAAAATCACCTGTGCAATAAATTAAGTGCCCAGTTTCTTACTGTAGCACAATATATAACAAAAAATGGGAGAAAAAAATATCCTGTGCCACAGTAACCGAAATCCATGCGATATATTACTCACAATATCCCATCTCGCTACAGAACTTCAAAATCAAATACTTTGACAGACTATGGAAATTTAACAGTTAATAAAATCCCCAAGTATTCCCGTGAATTACACCTATTAACAAAATGTTTTCGTCATATGGATACGGAAAAGTGAAAATTGAGATTTTCCGTTACTGTAAGAAAATAAAAATTGCGGAAATGTTTCTGAAAATTCGGAATTTTCACTTTACACCTCTTGAAAACGGTAATTTACCGTCAATATACACTGAAGAGCAATTGAATTAGAGATACCTGTCTAGTAACGTGTAGCACCACCTTTCGCCATGATGACGGCGGCGATTCGTCTCGGCATGGACTCGACAAGACACCGGAAGCGTTGGCAAGCCATACGGATCCACGATCCCTGAACAAGCTCCCACCGTTCACGAAGATTTGATGGAGGGGGTCATCTCTCTCTCGATGGCATCCTAGATATGTTCGATGGGATTGAGGTCAGGTCAAGGAAGCGAGGTCACGTCGGTGGACTGTTCATCCAACCATTCGGATACAATTCAGGTGCGATGGCACGGTGCATTGTCTTGTTGCAGGATGAGGTATCCAGTGGAATGTTGAAGACGCAGAAACGGGAGCAAATGGTCGTCCAGGATATCCCGGTAACGTTGACCTGTGAGGGACGATGTCACATGTACTAGGGGTCCCATTTCAGTTCACGTAAACAGTCCCCAGACGAGAATGCCACCCCCACCAGCTTGAAGAGTACCTTGCTTGCAAGAAGGATCATCGCTTCATGTGGTTTTCGCCGTACTCGTATCCTGCTATCCGCATGTACCAACGTGAATCTCGACTCATCAGTCCAGGCAACATGTTTCCACATGTCTAGGGTCCAGTGGAGATGTTCCCGCGCCCATGCTAATCTTTGCCCCCTGTGATATGCGGTCAGCAGCGGTACCCTCGTGGGACGATGGCTTCTGTACCCCATAGCGAGGAGATGGTTCTGGATGGTGTGGCTGCTTATACGTTTTAGTGCATCAGCGTTAAATTTCCCAGTGATTTCTTGCACTGTGGTCCGTCTATCCGCTGTTACAATGCGAGCTATCCGACGATGACCCCACTCATCCACACGCTGTTGTTCACGGCAGCTTGCAGGGATGGTTTTACCGGATTCGATGTACTCACGATGCACCCGTGACACAGTGGCTCGTGAAAATCCCAGTGCCTGCTCGACTTCCGAGATGGAGAGATCCATTTGTCGGGCCCCGACAATTTTCCCACGATCAAATGCGCTTAGATCTTTCGTCTTACCTATACGGGTTCCGACTCTTACTTATTCCCGTCGCAACACTCCTTTTATTGTCGGATCGCTGCATGCGTCATGTCGTTTCCATTTACATGGCCGCCCACAGCGCCACATTTGCATAACGAGAGCTGTCTCTAATTCAGTTGCTCTTCAGTGTATTATGAGTATGCAAAAGTTTCCGCCGCCTCCGCTAGGTGGCGCTGTAGGGGCATAAGCACCCGGTGACCCATGGTGTCAGTTCGTACATGAAGACAAGCATGACTCCCGATAATGTTCATTTGCGGCACTGTTTGTTATTCATGTTTAATTTAGGGAAAGCATATGGTTCAATATGTCAGGCGTATGGCGAAACGATTTTCGGTGAGCGGATGAGGAGCTGGAATCGCTGGTGCAAGTGGATGACACACAATTGACCACCCAACTGGCGAAACGTTTGAAAGTGGCTCAATCGACGGTTGTACGGCGTCTACAGGCCTTGAGGAAGATCCAGAAGATTGGTAAGTGGGTTTCGCATACTTCAACGAAGCGTAATATTGGTCAACGATTGAGCATCTGCATGTCGTTGCTGAAGAGGTTTCAAGGGAAGAATTTCTTGTGGAAAGGTGTCATCGGAAATGAAAAGTGGGTCTATTGCGATAACCCAGTACGCAAGTGATACTGGTTCGACCCAGGCTAGCCATCAGCATCCACTGCACAACAGTATATCCTCGGGAAAAAGGTGCTGTTGTGTGTGTATAGTGGGATATGCACTGACTGCTGTACTTCGAACTGTTGAAACCAGGCGAAACAATCACTTCACAACGATATAGCTATCAGTTGATGAAACTGAACGCCGCAATCGAGCAAAAACGCCCATGAACAGGTAAAACACGCCGCCCAGTCATCCTGTTACACGATAATACCAGACCACATGTCGGGTCCACCATGAAATTAGCCCTTGGACAGTTACAATGGGAGGTTTTACCGCTCCCGGCTTGCTCCCCGGTCATTGCACCCTCAAACTTTCATCTGTTTTGCACTATGCACCATGCCCTAGTCCAAAAGCGGTTCACCGCAGTTCCAGAGGTGCGAAATTTCGTCACTGCATTCATCAGCTCAAAACCCGAGTCCTTTTTATTATAGTGGCATTTATTTTTTTGCCAGACAAATGGCAAACAGGTCATTGATGCTAACGGTCAATATTTCGTTGAATAAATGTGTACTGGTTTCCTGATTGTCCCTGTCTCTTTAGAATGGCGGAAACTTTTACAATACGTCTAATAAAAAAGAAATTGCGGAAAGGTTTCTGAAAACTCAGAATTTTTCTGGCATACGAAATCCGTGCAATTCAGAGTTTTTCCCGTCATCACACGGAGTATCAGGAACATGCTTCGTTAATTCGCAAAATAAATAAAGGAAAGTGGCTTGTGAATTTCAGAAAATATTTTATAGTGTAGCACGTTAACCACGTCCTGTCCCGTAGTTCGTTACATCATTCCCCCCCCCCTTGAGAAAGGCCAGGGAGGGACGAAATCTCAGGTTTCGTGTCAGCCGACAACCATATTTAAGGGGCCATCCCATGGTAGATGCATTAGTTTTATTAATTACGTCCGCTGTGTAGAAAACTCATCACACAAATGCTTCATTCCTATAGGCTAAGGGATTCACCTTCGTTCGTGTGCCAAAATAACATGTATAATTTTTTTTGTGGTAAATTTCGACCCCATGCCTTCCTACTCTGAAGCGACTGTTCTACCAACTGAATTACGCCGGTAAGTTTATCCCTGCTTCATTGTCGATTGGACTCGTGCATCACCTCAATAATACGCCATCTGCGTCATGTGAAGTAGGTGGTACGTTACTGTATCTTACAAAGTTGTTCTCTGAACCGGAGATTGTGTACCTCACGGTATCGTTATTCTAAAAACAAATATTAATTTTTTTTATTTCTATTTATATGGGTAAGTCTTTAAAAACTTGTGACCTGCCTGCCCCGTAGGACGCACATGAGATAAAGGCAGATAGCAGTGAGAGCACATGTCCGCGTAGCACAGTTGGGAGAGAGACTTACTCCAGAGTGAGGGGGACTCGGATTCGATGCTCGGCTCGGACAAACTTTTACCTAATAGTCTATATGAAATGTTCGGTTTCCAGTGCTCGAGAAATCGGTCTGACAAATATACGTGCGTGTGTGTACTTTCCCCAAAAATGTTACTAAACTGATGCTTATGTCTAAAAAAAAGGGAAACAGTGCACGTGAACATTTATTTCCACTACTATAAAATTTGCTATAAATTCAAAATAACTTACATTACTGATAATATTAGAACAGAACTTTTAATAAATGTTCATGCAACACTTATTATTTGAAATTTATGTCGTATTTTGTACTTCGCGCAAATACACTGGAGTGCAAAAGTTAAGGACGAGACGGTTTTTCGAATGTAACGTCGTGCAGAAGTGCTCCGCATCGACCCAAATCATACCATAAGATCCCCAAGATGTAAGAATATGGGACAAGTGAGCAAAACCGTCCAAACAAGGAATCCAAAGGATACAAAGGCACTTTATTGAAAACGTAGCTTTGAACACAACTGGACAGAAGACAGAAACGTCCATGTGACAGGAGGCTGCCAAGAAAAATCCAGTCTTTAGTAAATCCTGCAACGCAGTCAGGGGTGATCATATCACCCCTGACTGCGTTGCAGGATTTACAACGTCTGCCCATGCTGAGGACGAGGTTGTCAAAGAGATGTTGAGGCATCGCGGCCCATTCCTCTTGTAGCGCCAATCGCTGCTGAGGAATAGTTGCTGGCGGCTGATGACGTGCTGCCAAGCGTCTCCCAAGAAGGTCCCACACGTGCTCGATTGGATTTAGGTCCGGGTACCTTGCGAGCCAATCCATGCGTTGAATATCTTCACTATCCAACAGCTCTGCGACAGCCACTGCACGATAAGGTGTAGCGTTGTCGTCCATGAACAGGAACTCAGGACCCACAGCACCTCTAAGCAGACGCATGTGAAGCAGGAGTACCTCGGTACAATAGCGGACACCAGTGACTGAACCTCCTTGGAAGATGTGGAGGTCAGTACGGCTACCAAGCATGATACCGCCCCAAACAAGAACTCCGCCACCTCCAAACCTGTCCCTTTCGATGATGTTGGAGGTGTGACTGCGTGTTCTCTGCTCTCTCCAGATGTGTATACGTCCAGAATCGCTCGTGAGACTAAATCGGTTCTCATCCGTAAAGAGAACTCGACCCCATTGCTGATGTGTCCAGTTCTTGTGTTCCTGGCACCATAGAAACCGCTGTCTCCGAAAAGCAGTCGTTAATGGCACACATTGTACTGGTCTTCGTGCGAATAGACCACCTTTGTGCAGCCTCCTGGCCACGGTAAAACGCGATAACGGACGTCCAGTTGTCTGTTGCATGTTCCTTGCGATTTCTCCCGCTGTCTGCCGTCTGTCTCTTCTCGCCTGTAGGACAATATACCGTTCGTCCGCCACCGTTGTTGCTCGTGGACGAGCACTGCTAAACTCTTGGACAGCTGTTCCTGTCGCTTGAAATATTCTCCAAGCTTGTGAAACGATGCTGTGAGCAATCCCGAACTCCTCGGCCAAACTAGTCACACTTCGACCTTCTTCCAACTTCCCAATGACGCGACCTCGGGTAAAGTCATCCAGATGTCGTCTACTGGATTGCCTGTTCATATCACACGGTGGCAGCAACTCGACGTCGTTCAAACCGATGTACACCGTGCAATAGCTTTCACCGAATTGCTGAGCATACACCGCCCGTGTGCTTTATACCCTTTCGACCCCACCTACGTCATGTTGCATATATGCGCATGCCGTTCCGTACCAGATCCTAGTCTATCTCCTGAGTAGTCTTTCGGTCCGTTCTGCCTGCTCATTTCGCTGTTATGCTAATTTCTCCTCTTCGTCCTTAATTTTTGCACACCAGTGTATATCTGAACGTCAGTAGCACAGTATTTTTAGAAAAAGCAATTACCTGCCGTAACACAACACCGGCAACTGTGTTAATATGAAATGTTAGATTTCCAGTATAAAGCTTTAGATTACACTTGCAAAGCATTGGATTTCGAATATACATACTAAGATTTCGAACAAGCGATTTTTTTTTCAAAATATTTAAAATTTCAGAAAGTGCCATTAATGCTGTTAAAGAATCAAAACTTTTTCTTAGACTACTTATCCAGTCTAGGAACCTAAATTTTGGATATATAAAAGAGTACTTGGTGAATGTTTTAAGAGAACTCCTGGCCCGATAAGTTTCATTCTGCGCTAGGTATTTCAGTTGATTTTCGGATTCAAAATGTCTGAGAGCACACACACATGAAATAAATGCATTTTGTGCTAGGAAGACATGCAAATGTATGAAGTTCTTTGCCATGCAGTCATTATGTACTCTAATTTTGGCTCTTCATCGAACTTTGCTAAAGAAAATCTTCCTACCCCGTCCCTGATGTTAAAAAACTTCATCTTTCTTTTTTTATTAAAAGAATATTTCGTTTGAATAAGAAAACCGAAACTTCCATTTTGGGTTTCCTTTTTCTTGAAACTTATCTTTAGAAAGTATATTTCTATGCTTTCCAACGGATATACAAACTAAACGGAATAAAATTCGACACCATTAAGGTTCTCAGAGCAAAAGACTCTTACTCAATAGTAACGTATTTTGTTAGTGAATGAGTGAACAAGAGCGAAAGGCTCCGAGTCCTTGTTTTAGTGGTTCTAGGTTCGATTCCCAAGATCACACATGGATGGCGTGTTTGTTCTTCCAGTGCTCTGTGTTTCTCTTTCCTAGAGCCATTGTTTCTAAATTAGAGATCTTCGCCTTCCTGTAGCTTCAGATTCTCATATAGGTTATCAATACCGTAATATCGACAAAATTTTTCGTTATCACATTTCAGTAGTGTTTCCCACTTTAATATTTTGTGACCAAATTGCTTCATTAATGATTCACGTTTCTAGAGGTTGCGTAACCCAAATCTCCGTAAAACGGTAATATGAATAAAAATGAACACAATTAACCGCAATGGTTTGGCATCAAAGAAGTTTACATTTGGGAAATACAGAAATACTATCATTTGATAACACCTATCCGCTGTTTTTCTAAATCCATGAGCCTGGACAACTGAAAATTTTAAATTAAATTGATTGAACTCAGTACTATCACTATGTTAATAACAAGTTTTAACTTTCGATTGAATATCAGTATGTCAATATGCGGATATTAACATCCATAAAAGCATTTTGGTAAAAAGAAAAGACGTAAACGAATTATTATGTCACAATTTCTATCGTTTTATTAAGCTGGTTAATTCTGGTACGTTAAATTCAAGGATAACTTGTGTATGGTATAAGGAAGAATATAAACAACAAAAAGGGATATTGGAGGTATTTATTAATATTATCTTTTTAAGTCACTTTTGTACAGTTAACAAATGGTCATGGCCGCTGTTAAATATTTAAAATTCTTCTGCTGCTGTTTCAACATCTCCATCGCCTTCGGTTGGCTCAACGTCTGGAATAACACACTTTGGCTTGTGTTTAAAGGTATGCTAGATTTAAAAAAAATGAAAAACGGGTTAGGAACAACAAAGATCCATACTTAATTACACGAAAATAATTCATATGCCACTCAAAAAATGAGATACATAATATGTAAACGTTGCAATGAAGAGAAAATGTTTTTTGAAAGCAAGCTGAAGTTATTGCAGGATTCATAAAGAACTTTCTAATTATAAGCAGACTATATCTCTAAACAATTAAGTATTTTCTAATGAAAATATTACTGAAGTCTGTAACTATTTTTCAATTCTGTTAATTTTTGTAAAATTGTAAATTTAATGGCGATTATTTCTAACACATGCTTTATAATCGAAAGCATATTCTTTCTGGTTTGTATGAAAAAAATGTATTCAGAACAATTTAAAAGCACCAGTATACATCACAGGATGGGATCCCTAAAACGTTGGAAGATGTTTATAATTCTACTGGTTTTGTTTGTGTGTATTGTTACATTTTTTTCAAAATTTTAGTAATTCCCCCTAAATAATTCATTATCTTTCTCGCGTAGAATGTTTGTTATATCTTCCCCTTCATTTCGATTCTCACTATGAAAAATTCAGGTCTTTCTTTAATTTCTTCCCGTTTCATATTTTAATGCTGTTCCTTGTTTATTAATTTTCTCCTCGCAGACTTGAGATTTAATTTTTTTTATTGTAGGTTTAACGACCACTGTAAGCAACTCAGAGGGCTATAAGCAGTCGCCCGTCCCTAATTTAAGTCCACTGGCTCCAGGGAAGGGAGAGAGCCAGGACGGTAAGTCAAACACAACATCCATGCCTCACCGGCATAAACGCGAATCCATCTCGGATGAATGATCAGAAGCCATCGCTTAGACCACTGCGCCACCGGGGTGGCAGATTTAATTTCACAAACATGTGCAAAAAGCTAAATGGTCAAAAAACCTTTTTAAAAATAACTATCAAATTGTCTTAAAAAATCCCTTTCGCTGTTACGGGAAATATCCTTATCAACGGAAAGACAATTTTATTTATTACAAGCTCTACACATCGTTAAAATTCAATGTTATTCAATATTAACACTTTGACCAAAAAAAACAAACAAAAAAAAAAAAAAAACGAAGCACCTAAAAGGAATCATCCAATCAAGATGAAAATTGGCATGTAAAATGTACATGTATAAGAAAGAAAGTGATTGAAATTCGGGAGAAGTTGAGCCATATATTCGCAGGCTACACGAGCGGTAGAAATCAGTACGTAGTGGCCCAGTTCTTGCACGGATACCAGCGGTTACCCGGCGTGGCATAGACGCATACAGTTCACGGATACTGTCCTGAAGTATAGCATGCCAGATGGTGTCCAAAATGCTGGTTAGTTCGCCGACATTCCGGAATGGGCGTAGATGGCGTCCCATCGTGTCCCAAACATTTTCGATCGGTGAGAGATCGGCAGATCGGGCTGGCCATGGAAGGGTGTCGACATTACGGAAGCAAGCCTGGGAGAGCCGTGCCATGTGAGGCCGGGCATTATCCTATTGAAAAATTGCTCGATGGTGCTGCGATAGGAATGGCTCCCTGTGTACGAGCCGCGTGCCATTCCACGGTAAAAGCAGGATGCGTGTGCCATTCCACAGTAAAGGCAGGATGCGTGAATGCCGGTTGCTTCGACTAGCGAATCGTGCGGTGGTTATATTCAAATTAATCGGAAACTTCAGACTTGATCGTTATGGGTGATGTAGTGGTTAGCATACTTGAGCGCTATCATGGAGACGCGGGTTTGAGTCCCGCTCCAGGACGTTGAAATTTTCAAATTTTCGGATATTATCTGACTTACCATCCTTGTCACATTTACACCAACAATCGGATTGTCATCTTCAAAATGTGTATGATAATGTCATGTTCATCACCATAAATTCTGCATTTGTAGTAATGCAATGTTTGGTTACTTTCGCGGTTCACTTGTTAGGGTCGTTAACAGAGCTCAATTTGTAATACACAGAAGACAACAAAAATAGGTAAGCATGATCTCAATTTGTAATACATAGAAGACTACAAAAATAGGTAAGCATTAACACATGAAAACATGCGGAATGACGAAATGTACTACTGGCCACATAAAACTAAAACGTAAAAGTCCGAAATGCACTATAGTTGTTATAAACGTTCAAAGAGCGATGAATTCTATTTGAGGTTTCTGGTGCACTTCAACTGTGTATTTATTATTTATCCTCACTGAGAATTATGTTAGTTTGGAGTTCAAGATAATGTTGCTTATATTCTTGCAAGACATTCATTATTACGTGAAAAAGATAGTTTTGATTTTTAACAACAGGTGAGTTTCTAATTACAAAAGAAAAGACAAAAAAAAAAAAGGCACACTACTGGAACGGCTTGAAAAAAGAAAGTAATAATTTTAATTAGGAGCACATACACATACGCGCAAAGCACGACAGTAATTAGATAGCTTATAGTCATCACGAAATTCTTTTCATATCATAGGTCCGCTAATCATAAGCTGGCCTGACCATTATTTTGTCGAACGTCCTGCAATACCCTTTTGGACCCAATGGCGATACTAGTCAATGAAATGTACATATAGGCAAACGGAAGTCATATCATTTCGTCAGTTCGCAAATTCCCTAGTGGTAAAGGTTCGTAACTACCACGGAAAAGTCTCAGGATTGATCCCAGGCAAGTACGAAAGCTCGAACCACTTAATATCCGCCGTGCTTCTGATAGGCACGTTTGGCCATTGGAGGCCGTGTAGTGAACCCCCCCCCCCCTCGGTTATAAATAAGAGCGTCTTCCTCGCATTCGTGTGACCTTCCTGTCGGGCATCCCTTAGCTTCCTACTTCTAAGGGTTATTTGAGACCTGGGATCAGACACTCCCTTCGTAAAATCCTCTACATAAATCTCTAAATATTATCTCGTCTTTCGTGTCCTTAGGTTACGGTATGTGCGGGAGATGTAGAAGTCGCAGCAGATAGACACTTTATCCGAGTGGAGGTGATATTCATATTTATGAATTTTTTCTTTTCTGCTACCGTCGTCCTGAAACATTTCTTGGTATTGTTCTGCTTCTATGAATTTAGTTTTATGTCGTTTTATTAATGAGTTTTGAAGCTCACCAGGCTTACGAGGCGTGTTCAATTAGTAATTCCTCCGCGCAAGTGTCTCGCTCATGACATTTTGCCTGGCAGATGGCAACGGTTGTTTGTGCCATTGGCTTCATTTATTAAGTGATAGAACTCTGTATGTCTATTTGTTCATATTTAATTGTGTTTAAAATGGATGATTGTTTGCAATCATGTTGACTTGTGTAACATAACGATCAATTATAGAGTTTTTAACTCAAGAAAGAAATTTATTACTAAAACGACATAAAACTAAATTAAATATTTACCTCCCAAAGAAATGTACGCTAGTTCAGTGTCAGTTCATGATTCTGGATCTTTGGTCATATAGTGGTGTGCAAATTAATTGGTACAAGGTTACATTCCAACATTTATTGCATACCTTCCATACACGAATAGATTACAAGCTTTCTAGTATTTTATGTGGCCACGATTGGCTGAAATAACTTGTTTAGCACGTTTTGGCATTGAATGTAATAGTTTCTGATGAAACAATTTCAGTTCCGGGTCGCGATACCACACATGAATAATTTTCGAAATGAGGTTTTTCACTGTTGAACAATTAGTCATTTTGAGCCTGGATTTCACAATGGCTAACATATTCTCAGTGGGACTGAGATCACGTGAATTTCCAGGCCATTCTAGATTGTTAATCTTCTTTTCTTTCATCACTGCGCTCAATTTTTTGGAAATGTGGCATGGAGCAAAGTCATGCTGAAAAATGCCATGCGCACCATTAAAGCACTTCTCCATCTCTGGAACAACCGTCCGTTGTATTATTGCACAATATTTATCGGAATTCATCATTCCCTCAATAGCACGAAGGCTTCCCGGTCCTTCAAAGGTGAAATCCCCCAAAACATCTTTTATTAACAGGGTGTTTCACCTCCTGTTGCAAATGTGCTTCCTGGACTGGTTCACCTTTACTCCATCGTACAACAGATTATATCTGTCCTTGGACAAAAAAATGGATCTTATCACTAAACATCACTTTTTCCCAATAATCAGAAGTCCACTGATTATATTTTTAAGCCCATGGTAAGCGTCTCTTCTTCATTGAAGCTATCAGGAGCTGCTGTTTTACAGATCTCCTTGCAGGTCGTCCAGCTTCTAATAGTCTGCGGCGCACTGTGGACGAGTGTGTCTTTACACTTCCGGCTGCTAACTCTCTCTGAAAATCCTGACTTGTCATTAATGGTCACATTACTCTTTTCCTCATTATCAATTTATCAGTTCGTGGTGATGTCTTACGTTTTCGTCCAAAGATTCCTTTTCGTTTTGATGACATCGATCCACTATCTTTGTAGTCTTTCAATGGTCTTGAAACACTGGATTTACTGACGTCTGTTGCAGCAGAAATGTCACAAATAGTCATCGAAGTATTTTCCTTAAGTGCTAAAGCTTTAGTGCGTTTCCTTGCCGAAATATCCATTACTACACTTTACACCTCCAACTGACTCCTGTATGCTGTTATTGAATGTTGGCTCAGAAGTGAAGGTAATATGCCAGTAGGCAGATGAACTTAGCAAAACCTGGTACTGGACGGTGCCTGTTGCATTCCGGCGCAGTTTCGGTCCACCAGCTTCCGCCAATAACGAGAAACGTCCAGATAAACTCAAGGAAACGAACTTTTTTCACTTTGTCCCAATTAATTCGCACACCACTGTAAGCACTGTTCATCGTTGGGTAAGAAAATTAAAGGACAGTGGATGAATGTTGGCCGTAAAGGATCAGCCGCAAACTGGGAGGTTCGTAATCGCGACTTGTGATTAGAGCAGGCAAAATGTCGATACGCTGATCAGGGAAATCGGAGAATAACTCAGAAAATCATAGCAGGTAAGCTGAACATTAGTGTAGGTGGTGTCAATTACACATTGTTAACGTTTTAGGATACATCAAAGTGTGATCTTGTGGGATCCAGCGTCACCTAACGACTTATATGAAGAAATTAAGACTTGAAATATGCCAAAGGTTGCTTGCTCGCTATATAAAATATGGAAGTGATTTTCTCCAAAGCATTGTGGTTGGTGATGAGAGTTGGGTTCACCATTATGACCCAGAAATGAAATATCAATCGCTGGAATACCAAAACTCAAATTTCTGCCCGTAAATGCATGCTCACTGTGTTCTGGTACTACAGATGCATTATTCATCAGACGTACATGATTAACGGTACGACTATGAAATCTCAGAGCTATGTGGTACCTTAAAAACGTTGAATAAAGAATAAATCGCGTGCGTGGGGAGGCCAATGATTCTGCAACACGAAAACGCCAAACCCCACGCCAGTGCTTTCACTTCAGAGGCAATACAGAAAATCAGGTTTGAAGTTCTTGAACGCTCTACCTAGAGACCGATTTGGCGCCGTCCAACTTCTGGTTGTTTTCCGATCTCAAGAGACATCTAAAAGGAATTCAGTTCACCTGTCATGAAGATGTTGAAGCCGCTACAATGAAATGGTTCCGAGAACAACCTGAAGATTTGTTTCAGAGATGGGTTTAAACAACTTGTTAAACGTTGGCGTATCTGTATCGATGGTGGCGAGAACTATGTAAAGAAATAAAATTTGAATTAAAGTATAAATTCGTGATTGCTTTGTTTGAGTTTGATACTTGCACATTGGGCTTGTATATAAATATGGAGGCATTACTTTCTGAATACCCTGTGTACTATCGGTATCTAACATTCACAGTCGTTTTCAGTTCGTAGAAATTTCTTTGAGCGTCTACTAAAATACTGTGATAACGTATCGCTGTTGTATCAAACAGTCATCAGTTCAAGTGGTACACGGCGCTTTATCCTAAGGAAAGCGGAAAGGAAGAGCAATAACCGTCTACGTAATAGAGTAGGGTACACTTATCTTACCCGAAGGTTTCTGGTTTCCGGCATCATAGTGGAGGTTGAAATACAAATGATACTGTTACTCGTAAAATCTTTCAGGAAAATATTTCAGTTTTCACCTAGAAACTATCGAGGAATCAATAACATTATCCATAATTTCCACAATCTTAACCTCACACGAAGAAGTAATGGATTTTCATCTTCAATGAACAGGAATTTAATGCACGGAGATTTATAATTCACATAACATTTAATTTATCATATCATATCATATTAGAATACCTGTTGTCGGTGCTTCACCTGATTGCTATCATCTGATTATTTACATGGGAAAAAATAAGGGCAGCGAACCTAAAGGTAATCGCTAACAAATCTGCGTCGGAACATCACACAGTTCATACATACCGTCTCTAGCTTTTGACACTGTGAAATCATTTGCTGAAATTTTCGAATAAACACTGATAGATATGAGCATCAAATTGGAATCAGATACGATGGATTCGAAAAACGGATGAAACGAACTTCGAAAGTACAAATAAAAAGAAAAAAGGAAAAGGAATCTATTCACCCGCACACACATATCAGCCGACTAAAAGTTTGATTCATTGATAACACCTTAAAATTGTATGAAAATTTAAGAAAACAGCTATTGCAAACAAAAAAAACGTTACTTCCAGGGATATCCTTAGTAGCGTTATCAAATACACACCATCAGTGTAAATTGTATGCAGCACTGCTAAGGAATTACACACACCGGCTACTAAATTAGAAACCTTTTAACAGATGTATGCAAACGTCATTTACGCAGCATATACTCGGTGTGCTTGTTAAGAAATGAGAACTGGTTTTTTATGGGACATCCCTTTGAATAAACGTAACAAACGTGTTTATACAATGCTGGCCACCAAAATGCAACACCAAGAAGGACACGAGATAGCAAAGCCAGATTTACTGGACACATAACAACAGGTACAAAGATGAAACGATTGAGCTTACAGGCCCGTGACTCTTGCAGAACACGCAGACACCAATAGTTCGTGTGGCCCCCATGGCTAGCAAAAACAGCCGCTACACGCCGCGGCATCGATCAAAAGAGGCTTTGGATGTGGGCTTGGGGTATGTCGGTGCAGTCTGCTTCCACACGTTCCCACAGTTCATCAGGCGTAGCCGCGGGTGATGCTCGCCGGGCCACTCGGTTGCCGATCAGCGACCATACGTGTTCGATTGGCGATATATCGGGAGTACAGCCTGGCCACGGCAGCAGTGATACCTGGTGGGCCGTGAAGAATTGTTTCACTATGCGTGCGACGTGCGGGCGCGCATTGTCCTGTTGAAACGTGGCCGCTGGCAGGTCCTTCAGGTAAGGGAGGACTACAGGCTCCAAAACGTCGGAGATGTAGCGGTGGCCGTTGAGTGTACCGGCGATGCGTACCAGAAGGGTGCGGGTGTCATATCCAATTTCGCCCCAAACCATATCTCCAGGCGACGGACCGGTTTGGCGATGCATAATGCAGGCGTCATACAGTATCTCGCTGCGGTACTGCCACACACGGATCCGACCATCGTGGTGTTGCAGGCAGAAGCGGGATTCATCGGAGAAGACAATGTCGTGTCATTCCGTAGTACAGGAGCGGCGTTCAATGGCCCACTGCCGCTGCACTCGGCGGTAGTGTAACGTCAATGGTAATGGGAGCAAAGGGCGCCGATGACAAGTCCTCGCTCCTGCAGACGACGTCTAACGGTACGTGCTGACACAGGTTGTTTCGCAACGCACCCTAATTCTTGCGCTAACGTTCGTGATGTGACGGTGCGAGCCGTCAATGCCCGCCGCACAACATGCCGGTCCTCTAGTTCGGTGGTGTACAGCAGCTGCGGCATTAGCTCACGTCGTTCCGTCCGTCTCTCCTGCACCCACCGAATCCATACTCGCCTCACTGTGACTGGATGTCGTCCCACACGGGCGCCGATGTCTAGGTACGATAAACCGCTGTCGCGTTAAGCCACTATTTGTCCTCTGTCGAACTCCGAAACGTGCTGGAATGACGGCCGTATTCTGCGACGAGGCATCAGGAAGCTTCCCACGCACAGGTCCGGCAGCACAAGACACTTCCACTACTTACACCCAGCCCTCTGTGCACCCTTCTTATAGTGCTTCTTGGTGGCGTGCCGGGCGCACATGATTTGCATATGCCCTGCAATGCTAATCGTTTGCATGTCCTCTTGCTGGCGACGCATGCTCGAATTTCAGGCCAATCTGATGCTTCCTTCTTGGTGTTGTATTTTGGGTGGCCAGCAGTGTAGTTTTGACTACTAAAGTGTGCTGTAATCGCAGGAGCAACGTTCGAGTCGGGTGACGCGCCAGTTGTCTGGTGACGCACCAGTTGTCGGGTGGCCACCGTTAAAGTGAGAATGTGTGAGTGGAGCGTGTCAGAAGTTGCGTAATGGAGCAAATAACTGTGACAAAATGTTACTGTAAATTAGGGAAAACTGACACGGAAGTGTACCAAGACCTAAACTGCGTCTACCGCGATGACTCTTTGAACCGTGCACAGGTGTTCCGCAGGATTTCAGAGTTTAGAGATGGGAGGGAGTCCCTGGATGATGAATCACGCACGGGAAGTCCAGTTTTTGCACGGACAAATAACAATGTAACGAAGGCTAGAGAAATTGTTGCCCATGACTGGCGAATAACCACTAGGATACTCGCTGAACAACATAGTGTCGGTAAGGAAACGGCCGGGGTAATCTTAGAAAAATATCTACACAAGAGGAAGATTTGTTTGAGATTTATGCCACACATGTTAACACACAAATAGAGAGAGAACCGGGTTGCCTGTGAAGCAGTTTCTGGATTCGAAGTCAATCTGTATGATTAAACATCCATCCTACTGGCCAGATTTGGCCTTCGCAGACTTTTTCGTCTTCCCAAAGGTAAAGTGTGCCTTAAAAGGGGAGAGCTGCAGCGACATTGAGGACATTCAACGAGGTGTGACCAACAGACTGAAGGAGGTTCTGGTTCAGGACTTCCGTGCTTTCAAACACCTGTATGAAAGATCACACCGTTGTGTGGAGTTGGAGGGAGATTATTTTTAATCTGTAAAAGTGACAATTCAAAATATAGTTTGTTGCTTTGATATAATAATTTTGTCTGGTGACGTGCGTCACCACTTGATCTAGCGAACTACTTAAGACTGCCGATCTTTAGTAATCGCCAGTAGTGATGATCACAATGGGATAAGCAAAGGATCTTTCGGAGGTGGATAAAGGGCTGCACCTCTGTATAGAGCGTCGATTTTGAAAACAGACTGGTTTCTCAAAAAGCGAGATATCCCGGGTCTTTAATCAGTGAAGAAATAAACACATTGCTTGTATAAGAGGCGTAACTCTGGCGCGACGACAATATGCCATGAATGAGATCACCCTCGTCTGAGAATACTTTTACAGCAAAGCAATACCTTCTGTATGCAGGAATTGACCGAAGCACTCAATAAAGAATTTTCTCGACCCATATCTCGGGAAAATGACGAGAGGATCGGTATTGTCAGTCGCATGGTTATACGGAAATCACTGATTTCTACAAAGAACAGGAAAGTTCCTTAAAAATGGTGTCAGGAACACTGTGACTGGACACTGAAAGACTAGAAAAAAGCCATGTTGTCCGAAGAGTCGCAGTACACCTTGTTTTGTTACGACGATAGGCACAGGGTTTGCTGGGAACCCCATGAAGTAATGGACCAAGCTTGGCTTGTTAATAAAACTCAAGGCTCTGGAGGAAGGGTCATGGTATGTGTTCCTACGAAACGGATCTGCTGATATTGCTGGAAGATCGGGTGTTCTCCAAAGTTTTTCTGAACAATCATGCTGAACAAGTCCATTCTGCAATGTTGACTTCTTATCCAGCTGCTGACGGCTGTTTTATGAAAGACAATGCTACTTTCCATCGCGCAAGATGCGTTCAGCAGGAGTTCAGCGAGCATGAGAACGAATGTCGCCGTCTTTCCCGTCTACCACAAAGCCCGGAGCTGAATTCCACTGGGAATGTATGAGAAATGTTAGAAAAACAGATCCAGAAGCAAAGTCCTCTTTCGTGAAATGTGAGCTATTGATAGTTGAAGGACTGTCTGATGAACGCCTGGTATGCTGTAGAGCTAGATGCATTCCAACACGTTGTGGAATCTATGTAAAACCGCATACGCGCTGTGATTCAAGCTAAAAGAGGAGATCCAACCCGATATTGAATAAAAGTTCTAATTCAGTGATCGGTACGCGTATAAGTACATTGAAATCCATGCTTATCCTGATAACAGAGAAACATACGCACGGTTTTGCCTTAAAAGATATGCAATTCCATGAGTTTGTTTAACCACTTTGTAATGGAAATTGAAAACAGAACGACTGGCATCCTGAAGATTAATAACTCAAAGGATCTTAGTCAATCTCAGATAACAGAAAAAGAAAAATCACGGTGATAAGATACTCGCCCCAATTGATTTCTACGCTCACTGACCGCGAAGTTTTTGGGAACCTCTTGCTTTGTCCCTGACAGTGTGCGTATACGTTTTAAAATCATTGGTAAACAGCTATTTCAATAATACCTCATATTTTATTCGCGATATAATGGATTATTCTGAATCTTCTCGCACAACTCACATGTCTGCAGGCCGATGCTTCAAGGAAACTCTCTCTCTCTAATTGGGCATCGCTTGCTTACTCGGTAGTAAATTTCGTACCAAAGGTAAATTCTGTATGACACAAAGCTTTCCCAACAAGTCTTTCAAATTTCATCCCCAATTACTTCAAACACATCAGCTGTCTATACTTTGGTGCAGTACTGTAATGCCGTAGTATATCACCTGCATTTGGAAAAGCTCTGAGCCTTCCTTAGCTATCAGCAATGAAGAAGCACATTCTGTAAATCAAAAAAGAATTAAAATTGTTTATTTAAATTGCACCTTTTTCATAAAACTTCTCTAACAGGTAATTTCACCCTTTAGTTAAATGACCGCTGCCATTGCTTAAAAGGCCAAGTTTAGTTTGAAAGCTGCAAGGTAAATGAAAAATAACGAGAAATCATCTGAAATTTACATAACCATTAAGTTACATAAGTGCAGGAAAAACTAAAAGAAAACTGTCATCAAGGTTAAATATTTTCCTCTTTACAAACTGCGTTTCATGTGAAAATCTTGTAGGAGGGAGGATTGAAAAGTAACGCTCAGCAACTTTTTTCTCTTTTCAGTTAGCAAGTGCCAGGTCTGAGTTTGGCAGCTCACGAGTTGGAATATCACACTACACACCGGTTTGGCTGGATCAGGTGTCACCATGATGGAAGACAGTGTGAACGATGTCACAAAGATATCGCGTTTGTTAGCGTCGTTTGGTTACCTAGTCCAATTTTTGTGGGCTAAACGGAAAACTCCGACGGAAATTCACAAAAAAATGGTCAAAATGTATGGTGGTGATTGCTTGGACCGCAGCAACATCTTCAGATGGTGCAGTTTCTTTGCAGAGGGCCGTGGCAACCTTACCGATTCGCGAAGTTCCGGTCGACCTGTAACTGCGTCATCACCTGTCACTGTGAGAGGCATTGAACAGGCAATTCTGAGAGATAGGTAGATCCATCTGCGCACAAAGTTCAACATTTTACCAGAAGAGACAGAGAATGATGCCATGTTTGGACCACTTGATGCCTTACGTAGAAAAAGGGAATGAATTTCTGGAAGGCGTAATGACTGGCGATGAGTCCTGGGCGTACCACTACACTCCCGAAACAAAGAAGAAACGGCTCCAAAAAGCAACCTGTTTCTTGGAGGTTGATAGCTACAAGAAGCAACCTGCCATGTGGTTTGGTAGTTAGTCGTATGTGACTCTGGGGAATTCGAGGCCGCTGTGGTGCAGTGGTAGCATGTCCGGCGTGTAACTGCAAGACCCTGGGTTTGATTCTCGGTGGCGGCAGATGAGTATTTTCCCGTGACTCACTTATAGACGTGGAAAGAAGGCCAGTATGGTTTGGAAATATTTCGACTTCCCGCCACCAAAAAATTCAGAGTAACCCAATCTGCACAAAAGGTCCTCATGACTGTGATCTAGGACATTATCAGTTGTCTCTTTAAAATCTTATTTTAAATTAAGATTTACAAAGAGATAACTAATTACTAGTCAAAGATATATGAAAAAATGACACCACAGATGAATACTTACATTCTTTACAACAAAAAAAGTCTGAAATAAGTACTTTGTGTGGCCACCTTTGTTTTTTTTATAACGGATAGAATACGATGTAGCTTACTCTCAATGAAGGATTTGCAGTAGTCACTTGTAATGTCTTGGCACCACACGTCCTTTTTCGCGTCAATCAAAGCCTGGGAATTTGATGGCTGTTTTTCTTCTTCCTTGTCTTTTAAAATGGTCCACAATTTGTCCATGGGGTTAAGGTCGAGACAATTACCAGGCCAGTCAAGCTCAGTTATATTTTACCTCTTCAGGTAGTCTTTTACTGTCATTTATCTGTGGCATGGAACACCATCATGCATAAAATCGCGTAAAAATGATTCGATTTCGATGAAATTTTAGCATGTAGTAGGGGACCAACTGGGGACGAACCCTATTGAAAATGGGTAAAATGGGGTCAACGTTTGCAGTTCGTGTAGAAGATGATTGATCTCTAAAATCAATCAGCCAATTATTTGGTCATGTGTCCAATAGAAACGGGTACTTTTTATTTTGAGCGAGTCCGTTAATTCAATAACGTATTATTAGTACAGGCAATCCCCAGATTACAAACATCCGACTTACGTATAACCCGTAGTTACGAACCAACCCCTAACCAACCCCTGCATGTTATCACGGGACTGAAGTCAAAGGAAATAATTGCTCATTCTATTACAAATGATTCCATTCTGTAGAAGCCGAGGCCCCAAATGTTAGGTAGGTGATAGTTTGGACTTTACAAAAGGTAGCGATACGTTCTCACGAGTATATCGCTACATTTTGCACACAATCTGCTAAAAGAGTAACTTACTTCTATATCTGGATTTTATTACTACCAAAGCTAAAAATCCTGCCTCGCAAAGGTAGGATATGGCAAATGTGAACATTACTCTCATGGCTTTCTTATTCAATTTTGGGTACTTTTTTGCCATCCTATTCCAAAACTGTGGCAGAATTCCGAAAGAGAATGCCATTTTCAGAATGGAGATGCATTGCACGGGCTACGTAAGTGGGTTATCTGGTGACCAAAAACAGCTTTACTGATAAATTAAAGTTATTGGGCAATTGTGGTGACCCATATGAAATTTCATACTCACTTTTCCTGAACAATATTGAGGTCTGGCCGCGAATAGGACACGGCGATATTGTTAATTATTTGTTGTTTTTTTCCACTAACGCCGTCACTCACGAGCAGATGAAATTGGACTTGTACGATTTCATCTGCTCGTGAGTGACCACTGTAATTGCCAAAACCTATGATAACACACTGAGAAAGTTGCGTCGTGCCCTTCGTGACAAAAAGCCCAACAGATACGCTGCGAATGTCAGACTGCTTCATGACAACGCTCGCCCACAAGTTGCACAACACGTTCTTGACAAAATTGCCCAATTTGGCTGCAAGATGCTTCAGCACCCACCACACATTAGCTCTTTCGGACATTCATCAGTTCCCTTGAAAAGATTCCTGGGCTGCCAACGCTTCGATTCGGTTGACGAAGTCAAATCGGTTGTCCGAAAATGGCTATACACCCAAAAAACTGCCTTTTATGAGCAAGTATACTAAAACTGGTATCACGCTGGGAAAAAGTCTCGAACGTCTCGGTTCTTAATAGCTAAGAAAGGTAGTTTCACTCTGTATATGTTTTATTTTGCCTACCTATTAAAGTGTTGCCCAAAAATATAGTGTGCGTTACTTTTCGATTCACCCTCGTATCTTCTCACTGCTGCACAAACACTGAGATCTGTTATTTTGCTTGATATTATCCCTTGAAAATAAACTGATCCAAAAATAAACTCAATGGTTTGATAATAGTATTTATATTAGCAACCTATGTGCATAGCGGTAAATATTTCGCCAAGTCCACACGCTTTGACGATGACATCATGCAAGTGAGTTCACTTATTAGCAATTAAATTCACTTATTACGACTCATGATGACATGAGTCGTAATAAGTGCTCAGTTTTCGGAAGTCGCAAGGAAAAATGAACATCAAAAATTGCATCTTACCATTTCTTACTCAGAAGGAAAGTAATCCATTCCAGTAGACACAGTAAGTAAATTTGAGAAATCGATTTTGTGAATCGAAGAATTAATAGGTACCGAGAATCAAGCCGCATTTCCTGTTTCACACGGGAGGAAAATATTGTGTTCTGCAATTCTTACACATACACGAGCTGACAAATATAGACTCGCACAAACACAGATATATAGATTTTCAGGTTCTACTAGCAAAAACACAAAGGGCTAATCGCAGATGTATCTAATTTTTCACCTGTTCGACCATTACCTAAAATGACGTTTAATAAAACACTTACTCCAAATAGATCGAATTCTACCTCAGCCTGACATGTCATTCCATCTTTGCAATAGCATGCGTAGTGATATTTTTCCTCTTTTCCGGAAATTTTTTCCATCGGGTGACAGAATTCTCCTAAAGTGTGTATAAAACGTATTTTACAAATATTTGCAAAAACATTTTTTAACTGATTACACTTCATTAATTCTTACACAAAGTAAATATTTATCAAGGAGGTAGCTCCACCAGAAATATTTGCACTTTTGAATTAGCTGTAATTTTTGTGTCTTTTTAGATTTCTATGATTGTGATATTAGTTTTAAGAAATCGTTAAGGTGGACGTCAAGTAATTTTGCTTCCTATACTTCGAACGGAAAAACTTTTGTACACATTTTCTCCACAATTAATGCGTTTCCAAGGATGAAAATTTGAACAGCAATTACAGTAGCTTCATTTTATAACTTGGAATACTTAATATTTTCTGAAACATAACCGTAATTATGCAATCCAATATTTGTTTGCCTACTGACGTCATCAAAGTACAGGTCGCGCTATCTTTTTTCTGGTTTTAACACCACCAAAAGAAAAGTTATTGATTTTTAATGTAATTATGGCTATGTTTTAGAAAATATTAAGTATTCCAAAATATAATATGAAGCTATTTTAATCGACTTTCAAATTTTCATCCTTGGGAACGCATTAATTGTGAAGAAAATGTGTACAGCAGATTTTCCATTGGAAGTATAGGAAGCAAAATTACTTGACGTACACCTTAAGAGAGTGAGATATAAAAAATATTTCTCACGCTGTGCCTCTGAACAGTAGTTCGCTGAGCGCAACCTACATCGTATCGAATTGCATAACTTTTCCGAAGATACAATACCTTCATTCTTCATATGATTCCTTCTCCGGAATATTTTTATGAACGTATCGAGTGTTTTTTTTTGCAGCCTGTATTTTATTGAAATTTGTTTTAACTGGATGATATAAAAAAATTATTTCTTTGGTGAATATGTTACCTCAATTTTGATACATACCTCAAAGTTTCGTTGGTTTTCATTATCTGATACGGATGACTTTGCTGACGGTTCTTTTTAACAGTAAATTCAAGGATGCTGATTGCAGCTGTTTGCTTTAAATGTGTTATTTTGGTGCTTTCAATGTGTTATCTTTGTTGGTTTTAAATACGTTACTTTTGTTTGTTTTAAATGTACCACTTTGTTTGTGTATGTTTGGGGGGGGGTCAACAACTGTTGTGATAAGCACTCGCCCGTTACTGTTTTAGGACTACTGTTTGCAGGGAAGAGATACAGCCAGTGCCGTAAGACAAACGCAACATCGATGTCACACCGGGATTCGAACTGCATCCATCCCGGACGAATGGCCAGAAGAAGCGTTTAGACCACTGCACTCAATATGTGTTACTTTCCTGGGGGATGTTCATACGGGCATTCACTTAATTGTCAAAATAAAAAAAATGAAGAAACGGTCTGTTATATTCCGTTGGGAGCTATTACTTTTTAGAAACAAATTACTTTTGAAAAATCTTTGCATCAAAACCTACAGCAAATAATTTGAATTTCTCAAATATCTTTCAAAGATCTAAATACACTTGTTATTTTAAAATAATGAACCGTCGGGTATCTTATTTCACGCCCTCATCGAAATGAGAAGAATATAACATAAAAATAATAAGAACAATTAAATGAATATTTTGAATCTTAATAAAATAAATTTACAAAGATACTGATCGTGCTATATTTTTACTGATTTATTCATTTATGTTGATTACCAGATTTACGGACACAATCCGCATAATCTTAATCTGGCGTACAATAGCTATAAATAACGGCAGAATACTTATGTTCTGTTACTCAGTATTTGATCAGTTAGGGAAAGCTTGTGAGCATTGGCAAACGTGTTAGTGAATTTTACTTTTATGCGTGGAACGGCATCGACCACATCCACATGCATGCGTTAAAACGGTTTTTCAATTGCATGTCAGATTATTATTTCTTTTTACTTGGGGTTTTAACGACCACCTTGAGCAACTCAACGCAGTAACCAGTCCCCAATTTATGGTGACTGGCCTCAGCGATTGCAGAAAGCCAGTACTGTAAGACAAACACACAATCCATGTCACACTCGGGATTCGAACCCGGCCCAATCTCTGACGAACTGTCAGAGGCCGGCACTTTGATTACTACACAACCAGAGCAGCGATGCCCGAATAGAGGACAAAAATGTTCATAGCAGTTATAATGAAAGCTTGAAATTCATAGCAGTTATAATTAAAACAAAAATGTTCATAGCAGTTATAATGAAAGCTTGAAATTCATAGCAGTTATAATGAAAACAAAAATGTTCATAGCAGTTATTATGAAAGCTTGAAATTCATAGCAGTTATAATTAAAACAAAAATGTTCATAGCAGTTATAATGAAAGCTTGAAATTCATAGCAGTTATAATGAAAAAAAAATGTTCATAGCAGTTATAATGAAAAAAAAATGTTCATAGCAGTTATAATGAAAAAAAATGTTCATAGCAGTTATAATGAAAGCTTGAAATTGTCATAGTTCGTTAGTAGTAGCAGTGGGAACAGAACAAGTACTGAACAGAGTTAACGAGAATTAATTCAATTTAGTCAGCTGTTGTGCATTTTTCTGACCAACAATTTGTTTACATAATATTCTACTGGATGAATGCAGAAAGATCTAAGTGATGGTTTAATTCATAGAAAATTTCAAGGAAAAGTATGGCAGTAAGTACACATAAAGCAAACGTGTTTCTTGCATGAAGGGTGTTAAAAATCTATTTGAGAGTACTAAGCTTTAAAAGATGCTCTGGCAATGTTGGCACTTAATTAAGTAAACATACCCTGGTTCATTTCTCTTTCCTTATAGATGTGTCGGTGTGTAATAATATCGTGTTCACTCCTGCACTTTAAAGATGTGTTCTAAATTATTTCAAGCTCGGGTTATTATAAAAATTGAAATTACCCATATGAGAAACTGAACAACTTTTCTAGAATCGCCTATAGCTTTAGGTAGACAGGTTGCGCCTGCTTGGCCTACGTCTGTGATTTTAAAGCAACATACAACAGTGGTAGGGCACTTAGCACCTTGACGTGAAATCATACTCTAAAACATAATGACTTTTTTTGGGATCTTATTGGTTCACGAAAACCAGTAACGTAAAGAGATTGTGGACTGGCCGAAATGTACGTTCTGCTCATGTTAATTTTCAATGAAGTTTTTTCACAGTAAATTTGTTATTCAGTTTTATATACCATGAAACATTCATGAAATATAGTTAACATTCGTGAAGCAGACGACATCAGGGTGATAGACTGTTGAGTTTTCCTTACTGTTTGTCAGTTTTTTCTTTTAACTGTGCTTACCATTTCGCATCCCTTAGAGCATACCGCACCCCAAATGATGCAACTATCAAAAATCCTTAATAGTTGGC
This sequence comes from Macrothele yani, assembly GCA_039090855.1. Taxonomy (NCBI): domain Eukaryota; kingdom Metazoa; phylum Arthropoda; class Arachnida; order Araneae; family Macrothelidae; genus Macrothele; species Macrothele yani. The sequence goes on from CM077003.1 coordinate 106,247,166, forward strand.
ACAGAATTACGCATTTTTGGGAACAGGTATATGGATTTCAATAGCTGAATATAAGCAATATTTAGCCAGAATCCATACAATTCGAAATTTCTGGAAGAATTCAACCAGTTTAACTATTTGAATTATATTTTATACTGCGCACTGTATGCAAGTCTTAAAGAGAGAAAGCATGACGTAGCCAGAAAGAGACTTGAGACAGACTCCAGAGAAACTGCATCTCTCTCTCTCTCTCTCTCTCTCTCTCTCTCTCTCTCTCTCTATATATATATATATATATACTATGGGATGTAAGGTCAGGTGATGCGTAACATCACAGCCTCTCCTTGACAAATGTCAACCCCGCCTTCTCGTGGTACATCCTGTTCCCACTAAAGGGGCTCTGACGACCGCCAATAGCGGTATAACTATACCATCGGTATCAGAGGAAATGCTATCCCACACTCACCAACCCGCTTGACCAGCGTGGTAAGTTATGGCCAAACACCTCCAAAATGACTCCACAACTTAAATCTTGGCCCTCAGTCTCCGGCAGCTGGAATGTACCTGGCCAAGGCAGCGGCCAGTGCGACATGAAGGCAGAGGGTGCTAAGAATCCCCGGGGAGGACCGGACTAGGCTGCCATCTGATGCTGACCTTGGTGACGTATAACGGACGCTCCCAATCTTCTGATTCAAGGCTTCTTGAATTGGAAGAGGAACTACAAAGGATCAAGTGGGACATCGTCGGGCTAAGTGAGGTAAGGAGAAAAGGAGAAGATCTCATTGAACTGAAAAGTGGACATCTCTTCTACTATCGTGGGACAGATACTGGCAGAACAAGTGGTGTTGGATTTATAATAAACAAGAAACTGAAGGATAAAGTTGTAGAAGTTGAAAGTTCCTCTGACAGAGCTACACGACTCGTTATCCAACTCTCGAGAAGATACCAGGCTCAGATTATTCAAACTTATGCACCCACCACAAGTCATGCTGAAGAAGAAATTGAAGAATTTTATGAGGAAATTCGTGATCTAAATAATAAAGGTAAGCAGCACTTGAAGATAATTATGGGAGATTTCGATGCAAAAATAGGGCAACGGCAACAGAATGAAACTTCAGTAGGTAAATTCGGTCACGGCAACAGAAACCAGCGTAGAAATACTCTCGTAGAGTTTGCAGAGGCAGAAGGGTTTTTCATCTTGAACTCCTTTTTCAAGAAAAAGCCACTCAGGAAAGGGACATGGAGACATCCAAATGGGACGACAAGTGAAATTGATTTTATTATGTGTAACAAAAAATTCGTCATAGAAGACTGCAGTGTGCTAAACAAGTTCAACACAGGCAGTGACCATAGATTGGTGAGATGTAAGATGCACCTCAACACTAAACTCGAACGTAGCAAGCTCATAAGACAAACAAAATGTATTGACATAACCAACCTTAAAAAACACCATAATACCTTCAAATTGGAACTGAAGAACAGATTCTCTGCTTTAGAAGGCCTAACATCGGAAGAAGTGGATATTTCTGAAGTTAACAGAAAAGTAACCAAAGCTCTTATGGAAACAGCAACAAAATTAGCTGGGTCTAAGAACAAATTGCATGTGAACAAATTATCAGGAAAAACCAAAATGTTGATGCAAAAAAGAAGAGTGATGAGGACAACTAAAGAAGATGTGACTTCTAAAGTGGAATATATAGAGCTATGCAAGACAGTACGAAAAAGTATCACTCAAGACGTAAGAAAATTCAACTGTGAACTAGTAAGGAAAGCAATTGAAAACAACCAAAGCCTAAAGATAGCAAAGGGACATCTCAGTAAGGGGAAAAAACAGATTATGGCACTGAGAAAAGAAGATGGTTCTGTAACAAGAAATAGAGGCGAAATTTTGACAAGAGTGAAAGATTTCTACTCCAAATTATATGAAAGGGATGATACATGTACTCCAGACATCATGAAAGAAATCAGTACCAGAGTTCTTCCAGTCCTTCCAGCAGAAGTTGCTCATGCAATCAAGAACATGAAGCGGGGAAAAGCTCCAGGAGAAGATGGAATTACTGTAGACATCATACAAGAAGCAAGTGGAGAAATCGAAACAGTACTCGCCCAAATTTTCACTCGATGCCTTAATGAAGGGAAAATTCCTGAGGATTGGAACAAAGCTACAATGATCTTGCTACATAAAAAAGGTGACTTTGAGAATCTCAGGAACTACAGACCTATCAGCCTCCTATCAGTGGTTTATAAAATCTTCACTAAAGTTCTTTCACACCACTTGAAGGTGACACTGGACATGGCTCAACCGAGAGAACAAGCTGGATTCAGGAGTGGCTACAGCACAATAGATCATATCCACGTACTGAGAGAACTAATTGAAAGAGCGAGGGAATATGAACTCCCATTGTGTATGGCTTTTATCGATTATGAAAAAGCCTTTGATTCGGTGAAACCATCAGCAGTTGCAATGGCTCTGAAATCCTGCGGTATTGAAGATGCATACATTAATATTATTAATAACATCTATGAAAATGCAAGTGCAAAGATTCTGCTGTTTGAAAATACAGCACACATAAAAATTGGAAAAGGAGTGAGACAAGGTGACACCATATCTCCGAAGCTCTTTAATGCCACATTGGAAAATGTCTTTCAATCACTGAACTGGGAAAACAAAGGGATAAAGGTTAATGGAGATTATCTAACCCACCTTCGTTTTGCTGATGACATAGTCATTTTTGCAACTAGCCCATCAGAGCTACACAGTATGATCCAGGAACTTGCTGACAAGAGTAAAGAAGTGGGATTAAAAATGAACTTTCAGAAGACAAAAGTGATGTACAATGCTTTTACAAGGAATGAAGATTTATCGATTGATGGAGAAAAGCTGGAGATAACAGACACGTACGTTTATCTTGGACAGCAGATATCAAGTGAGGGTCACATTGGTGAAGAAATTAATCGGCGTACAAAACTTGCCTGGAGAGCTTTTGGAAGAAACAGCATAATTTTCAAGAGCAATATGCCATTATGTCTTAAAAGAAAAGTGTTTGATCAGTGCATCCTTCCAGTGCTTACGTATGGTGCAGAGACGTGGATCTTAGCTAAAAGAGACATACAAAGGCTGCAGACAACTCAAAGCAGCATGGAGAGGTGCATGCTTGGTGTAACCAGGAGAGATAAGAAGAGGAACATGTGGATCCGAAAATGACAAGAGTGGAAGACATCATGATCAGAGTTAAATCCCTGAAATGGCAATGGGCTGGACATACTGCCAGAAGAACAGACCATCGATGGACAGCTGAAATTTTAGATTGGATTCCAAGGGACAGGAAAAGACCCAGAAGAAGACCACATGGAAGATGGGTGGATGAAATTCGAAAGTATGCGGGAGTGACATGGAGGATACTGGCACAAGACAGACCGTTGTGGAGGAAACTTGGGGAGACCTTCGTCCAGCAGTGGATTGATAATGGTTGACAATGATGATGATGATGATGATATATACTATTAAGAAGATACAGATGCAAAAAAATTTTTATCTGGCACTAAAACAACTAAGAAAATACTCAAAACCCATTTTTGTGGGCATTTAACTTGCATCTATGGCTTTGCAGAAACCCATTTCCAACTAGGTCTTTGTGGAAGTGAGAAAATGCAGAGTTTTTCTGGTCCTTGATAAAGCCAAGGCTCGGCATTCTCGACACTTTCTACATTCAGGTTGCTATTATTTTATCTCTTTTTTACTCATACCTGTTGGATTTTGAACATTTTCTTAGTTGTTTTAATACCAGATAAATATTTTTTTGCGTGTCTCTTCTTAATAGCATATGAATTCTGAAAATTCATAACTGCTGCGTTGCGCGTCATGATATTCAGGTTTTTTGGCAAATTAAGTTTCAAATTCTTAGGTGAAATTTTGTCTCTGACTCTGCTCTTGAGTATATATATATATATATATATATATACTTAAGAGCAAAACTGAAGACTAGGGAAATGTTGTAGAGTAATGGGTTTTAGACTCAAGTTTTCTTTCAAAAATCTGTTCGTTATAAATTAACCTTTCCTTTTTTAATTGCAATGTAAAATTTGGATTTCTTTTGCATTGTTTTTCAGGTTTAAATTCTCTCTCAAACGAACTTGGAATTTCGTTATAGCTGAAAATCATTTCCATTTATTATGTCACTCTCACAGCTTGAGTTCTCTTTAATCTTCTTCTCTCTGTGTAATAGTAACAGATGAAGAGCATGGGTCGGGCCATGAAGGTTAATGGATGCAAGCGAAATTGTTAACTAGTGCTAGGTCATGCTACTCTACGGAGGACATGACTTATATATATATATTTTTTAACTATTTTAGGTGGGAATGTTACTTGCATCTATGGCCTTGCAGAAACCCATTTCCAACTAGGTCTTTGTGGAAGTGAGAAAATGCAGAGTTTTTGCTGGTCCTTGATAAAGCCAAGGCTCAGTATTCTCGACACCTTCTACATTCAGTTGTTTTGTTTTATTTTTTTATCTTTTCTCCTTTTACTCACACAGGTAGATACATAACCTTTTCTATGTTGTATTAGGTGTGAGTCAAAATTATATATGTATTTTTTTGCTTAGGTATCTTCTTTATAGAATATATATATATATATATATATATATATATATATATATATATAGACACATATAAAGCTGGGAAAACAAAGGGATAAAGATTAATGGAGATTATCTAACCCACCTTCGTTTTGCTGATGACGTAGTCATTTTTGCAACTACCCCATCAGAGCTGCAGAGTATGATCCAGGAACTTGCTGACAAGAGTAAAGAAGTGGGATTAAAAATGAACTTTCAGAAGACAAAAGTGATGTTCAATGCTTTTACAAGAAATGAAGATTTATTGGTTGATGGAGAAAAGCTGGAGATAACAGACACGTACGTTTATCTTGGACAGCAGATATCAAGTGAGGGTCACATTGGTGAAGAAATTAATCGGCGTACAAAACTTGCCTGGAGAGCTTTTGGAAGAAACAGCATAATTTTCAAGAGCAATATGCCATTATGTCTTAAAAGAAAAGTGTTTGATCAATGCATCCTTCCAGTGCTTACGTATGGTGCAGAGACGTGGACCTTAACTAAAAGAGATATACAAAGACTGCAGACAACGCAAAGAAGCATGGAGAGGTGCATGCTTCGTGTAACCAGGTGAGATAAGAAGAGGAACTCGTGGATCCGAAAAATAACAAGAGTGGAAGACATCATGATCAGAGTTAAATCCCTGAAATGGCAATGGGCTGGACATACTGCCAGACAGACAGATCATCGATGGACAGCCGAAATTTTAGATTGGATTCCAAGGGACAGGAAAAGACCCAGAAGAAGACCACATGGGAGATGGGTGGATGAAATTCGAAAGTATGGAGGGGAGACATGGAGGAGACTGGCACAAGACAGACCGTTGTGGAGGAAACTTGGGGAGACCTTCGTCCAGCAGTGGATTGTAAATGGTTGACAATGATGATGATGATGAATGCGTACATATGGAAAATGTTATTAAAGCGCGAGTTCAGTCACTATTCTTCGAGATGTCCGGGCGTGTCGTTGAAAGACACACGCTTTGCCACGTGATTCGCGTTTCTGTCGTCAGGAGTATGACCCAAACATATAATTCGTGGGAGCACTGGACTGTCACGTTAGTAGCAATCTCTACTTACGTATCTCCCGGAAGTTAGAACTGTGCTTAGGTCAAATAAACTGAATTTTTCTCTGGCAGGATAGCCTATTTAAAGATGCTAGTGTGTTTGACTACCCTTTCTTCTGCTGCTGCCCAAACATCAGTCCGTTCCTCAGTTGATTTCGCTGTTGCAGATAAGTTTTTTTCTTGTTCTACGCCTCACAATAAATCCCGTCCTATCATTCTTCTAAGATCGTATTCTGCTTCTGGTAACTCCATGCTAATAGCTGCATCTCACAGATATTTTTTCCTCCTCAATTCTTGTTCATATCAGCGCATTATTACTTACTGGACCTGTTTTGATACATTCGCTCTGCCTTTATCGCTCAAGTTCTAATTCTGCCTTTTTCTATCGACATCGCATATCTTCCTGTTAATCTTTATCTCTGTGATAACTGACTTGTCGCCACGCACATCTGGTCACTGGGCAAGTCTCACTGTCTGCAGCATTGTTAGCCTAACTTCAGTCTTGACATCTTTGCATTTCAGCATTATTGTCAGCATTTTACCAGATAATTTCCTCTCTCTGTTTCATCTCACATGCATTTCCGGTAATTTCAGTCTTCACGCAAAGCTGATCTTCGATATTTATACATAATTCATCAGATTTTCTTTGAAACCTCTTATCATCTCCACTCAGTTCGGTTTTCGTCTTCTTTCCAACAGCTCTCGATCCTGTATTTTACTTGTCTTCCTTTTCAATTTTTGGTATAGAACAACCCGTAATCTACAACATGCACGTTCCACGGTGCTGCTTTCTTCTTTCCTACTTTACGACATCTGCCAGGATTTCTAATACACTGTTGGCCACCCAAAATGCAACACCAAGAAGGACACGAGATAGCAACGCCTGATTCACTGGGCGCATAACAACAGATACAAAGATGAAACGATTGAGCTTACAGGACCGTGCGACTTGCGGAACAGGCAGACATCAATAGTTCGTGTGGCCTCCATGGCTAGCAATAACGGCCACTACACGCCGCGGCATCGATTGAAAGTGGCATTGGATGTGGGCTTGGGGTATGTCGGTGCAGGCTGCTTCCACACGTTGCCACAGTTCATCAGGCGCAGCAGCGGGTGGTGCTTGCCGGGCCACTCGGTTGCCGATCAGCGACCAGTCGTATTCGATGGGTGACATATCGGGAGTACAGGCGGGCCACGGCAACAGTGATACCTGGTGGGCTGTGAAGAACTGTTGCACGATGCATGCCACGTGTTGGCGCGCATTGTCCTGTTGAAACGTGGCCGCTGACAGGTTCTGCAGGTAAGGGAGGACTACAGGCTCCAAAACGTCGGAGATGTAGCCGTGGCTATTGAGTGTACCGACGATGCATACCAGAGGGGTGCGGGTGTCATATTCAATTACGCCCCAAACCATAACGCCAGGTGACGGACCGGTATGGCGATGCATAATGCAGGCGTCATAGTCTCTCGCCGCGGTGCCGCCACACGTGGATCCGACCATCGTGGTGTTGCAGGGAGGAGCGGGATTCGTCAGAGAAGACAATGTCGTGCCATTCCGTAGTCCAGGTGCGGCGTTCAACGGCCCACTGACTCCGCACTCGCCGGTAGTGTAACGTCAATTGTAATCGGAGCAATGGGTGCCGTGCGACAAGTCCCCGCTCCTGCAGACGACGTCGAACGGTATTTGCTGACACAGGCTGTTGCGCAACACACCCTAATTCCTGCGCTAACGTTCGTGATGTGGCGGTGCGAGCCGTCAATGCCCGCCGCACGACATGCCGGTCATCTCCTTCGGTGGTGTGTAGCGGCTGCGGCAATAGCTAACGTCGGTTCGTCAGTCCCTCCTGCAGCCACCGAATCCATACTCGCTTCACTGTGGCTAGATGTCGTACCACACGGGCGCTGATGTCTCGGTACGATAAACTGCTGTCGCGATAGGTCACTATTCGTCCTCTGTTGAACTCCGAAATGTGCTGGAATGAATGTCGTGTTCTGCGACGAGGCATCAGGAAGCTTCCCACGCACAGGTCCGGCAGCACAACACACTTCCACTACTTCCGCCTCGCCTTTTGTGCACCCTTCTTATAGTGGTTCTCGGTGGTGTGCCGGGCGCACATGATTTGCATGTGCCCTGCAATGCTAGTAGTTTGCATGTCCCCTCGTGAGCGACGCATGGTGTGAATTTCAGGCCAATCGGATGCTTCCTTCTTGGTGTTGCATTTTGAGTGGCCAGCAGTGTATTTTAATACTGAACCCAGATAGATTCCACATCTGTTGTTTATATGTATACGTATATAACCTGGATAGGTCCATATTTTACCAGTTCTTTGTATTTCTGTGACGCAATTCTGTTTCTAATCAGTTCAGTGTTACGTGTATAAGCACACTGTCGTGTTCCTTCTCCAAATCTACACTGCTGGCCCCCCAAAATGCAGCACCAAGAAGGAAGCATCCGTTTGGCCTGAAATTCGCAGCATGCGTCGCCCGCGAGAGGACATGCAAACGATTAGCATTGCAGGGCATATGCAAATCATGTGCGCCCCGGCACCACCGAGAAGCACTATAAGAAGGGTGAACAGAGGGCGAGGTGTAAGTAGTGGAAATGTGTTGTGGTGCCAGACCTGTGCGTGGGGTGCTTCCTGATGCCTCGTCGCAGATTATGGCAGTCATTCCAGCTCATTTCGGAGTTCGACAGAGAACGAATAGTGGCTTATCGCGACAGCAGTTTATCGTACCGAGACATCGGCGCCCGTGTGTGACGACATCCAGCCACAGTGAGGCTACTTTGGATTCGATGGGTGAAGAAGGGACGGACGGACCGACGTGAATGAATGCCGCAGCCGCGGCACACCACGGAACGAGAGGACCGGCATGTTGTGCTACAGGCATTGACGGCTCGCACCGCCACATCACGAACGTTAACGCAGGAATTAGGGTGCATTGCGCAACAACCTGTATCAGCACGTTCCTTTCGACGTCGTCTGCAGGAGCGGGGACTTGTCGCAGGGTGCCCATTGCTCCGATTACCGTTGATGTTACACCACGGGCGTGTGCGGCGTCAGTCGGCCGTTGAACGTCGCACCTGGACTACGGAATGGCACGACATTGTCTTCTCCGTCGAACCCCGCTTCTGCCTGTAACACCACGATGGTTGGATCCGCGTGTGGCGGAACCGCGGCGAGAGACTATGACGCCTGCACTATGCATCACCATACCGGTCCGTCACTTGGCGTTATGTTTGGGGCGCAATTGGATATGACACTCGCACCCCTCTGGTTCGCATCGCCGGTACACCCAACAGCCACCGCTACATCTCCAACATTTTGGAGCCTGTAGTCCTCCCTTACATGCAGGCCTGGCCAGCGGCCATGTTTCAACAGGACAATGCGCACTTGCACGTGGCACGCATCGCGTAAGAATTCTTCACTGCCTACCAGGTGTCACTGCTGCCATGGCCAGCCTGTTCTCCCAATATGTCGCCCATCGGACACGTCTGGTCGCTCATCGGCAACCGAGTGACCCGGTAAGCACCACCCGCGGCTACGCCAGATGAACTGTGGCAACGTGTGGAAGCAGCCTGGACCGACATACCCCATGCCCACATCCAAAGCCTCTTTCGTTTGATGGCGCGGCGTGTTGCGGCCGTTATTGCCAGCTATGTGGGCCACACGAACTATTGATTTCTGCGTGATCCGCAAGTCGCACGGGCCTGTAAGCTCAATCGTTTCATCTTTGTATCTGTTGTTATGTGTCCAGTAAATCTGGCTTTGCTATCTCGTGCCCTTCTTGGTGTTGCATTTTGGATGGCCAACAGTGTATAACGTTTATACACAATTACTCGTTTTCATCAATGTATTCCTGCATGAGGACTCTCAGAGAAAATAGTGAGTCTGTTGAAATTCTTTCCAGAATGAATCGGAATTTTTCTGCTGCCTTTAGCTCTTCCCCAAAATTAGTAACCACCAGCATTAACAATGTTTTGAACGTTATCCACCGTTTCAGTGAAAGCAACAGTAAAAGTGACTTCTTGAAGTATATTTACTCGTGAGGTGAAAGACCATTGCAGCTTCTTCGGTATTGCCAGTTTTCGGAGACAGAAACTTCCCTAAGAAAGTCCTTCTTTATAACCCAAATCCTACAAACAATTTTGGTAACTGTGCGCAATTCAGTGATTCCAACAGTGTTGTTCGTATTTTTTCGAAATCGTGGATTGTCATTTCTTTTGGGGAAGGGGGTTAACCACCACTAGGAGTAACTCGATGGGCTGCAAGCAGTCGTCCGTCACTGATGCAATGTAACTGGTTCCAGGAAAGAAGGGAGAGAGAGCCAGAGCCCCAAAATATAAATAACATCCATGCAGCACGGGATTCGAACACTGAGCCATCTCGGAAGAACGATTAGAAATCAACGCTTAGACCACTGTGCCACCGGGATAGCAGGATGGTCATCTTATTTAAATATTATTTTGGAGGAAGTATTTATTGTCGGAGTTCGAAAGTCGCTAGTTTTCAGGATCTGTTGTTTGCGAAACATTGTTGCACGATGAAATGATATATTCTTCCCGGAGTTGAAAATACGTTGTATGTGCATCTACAACGGAAAAGAAAGTAAGCACTACTAGCGAGCTTTTGGTTAAAAGATTTAGCGACCACCATAAGCAAGTCGTATGCCTATAAATAGTCACTTGGCCTTAATCTGGAACCACTGGTTCCATAGAAGAGACAGAGCCAGCGCCAGAGAAATACACCAACCCGTGTCACATTCAGCTCTCAAAGACGAGACTATTTTAGGCGAATGGGCAGCTCCTCAGACTACAGGGAAGATTACTTTCTGCTAAGTTAGTTGCTATTTGGTATGTGACATCACTGTATTGCACATGACACATGTCATATATCACCACTATTCATCATGAGATTGCAGCATGTTATGATAATTTCATATGACGGTACATGCTTTTATGAAAACTGTCAGATATTCTGTTTATCATCAGTATAACACAAACTGGAGACTGAAAGAAAAGAAAATACCAACGAACCTTCAGCAGCTAATTTTTTGCACCAGCCGCGCAGTCTTTGTAGGAGCAAATAGTTGACGCAGCATTCACCTTCTGCACAGTCATCACCGCTGTGACACCTCTCATTTTCACCCTGGAAGATAATAACCTAGGTGAGCAAAGTAAGCATCAAGGAATAACTGAAGAAGTAACTTAATTAAGAAACCGGTGTTCTGATCAGGAGAAAATGTAACCACGGCAGGCAAGATTATTTCATAAAAGCATAAAACGCAGGGGAAAACGTTTAATGCCCTTTTATTTTATTTTTCAATTCCTAAAACAACCTCTTGAGCACCGAACGCTATGAGGAATCACCCTTTCATAATTTTGTACTACTGATTCCAGTAAAGTGAGGAACAAATGGCAGCGGCCATGACACATTCTTACTCGAATCCGAGTCCAACTCGTAAGATTAACCAGCAGCCACCATCTATGAGGAGTTGGGCATCACTTTCCTCTAAGCAATGCTTCAATTATACATATTCATCATTCAGAAATTGCGAATATTTAAACTTCAACATGTTTCAATAATAAATAACGGGTCTCCTTGTACTTTGCAATATATTGGTATCAAAGCCTTACAACGTGGCTTGTCACTTATAAATCACAAGAATAGCTTTTAAATATTGTGTTCGTTTGAAAAATATTAAAAATACGGTCTACTTCATATTTCTGAAGCACATAACGTTTTCGAAATAGCAAACTGTTTTCAAAGAACTCTGTCATATGAAATTCATTACTCTGAGTAGAGCTAGCTACTTTAAATAGAATTCGAAATTTGGCCTTTTCAGTATACTTAATCCTAATAAATAAATAAATACATCGCTCTTTCCACGTTCCAGAAACACACAGCATCCGAAAAATTGTTTTCAGCCAACCGCTGTGGAATTGAACCAACAGAACTCTCGATATCGCGCAGAGTGCGTTACATTTACGCCACGGTGGCCAACAATCCACGGTGCTATGTGTATTTAAGTCAGCTTCTGACATCATAAATCCTTAAGATGGGATCAGCTACCAAAACGTCTCTATCTGGTGGGCATAAACGGCACTAGCTATATATATTATAGCAGTTAAATCAAACGGGCAAGAGCCAGGTGAAAATACTCCAAATACGGGGCGACAGTTAATAATATATTCTGGAATGTGGAAAAAGCGATGTATTTATTTATTTATTAACTGTTGCCACGTATTTGGAGTATTTTCACCTGGATCTTGCCCGTTTGATTTAACTGCTGTAATATATATAGCTAGTGCCGTTTATGCCCACCAGATGGAGACGTCTTAGTAGCTGAGCCCATCTTACGGATTTATGATGTCAGAAGCTGACTTAAATACACATAGCACCATGGATTGTTGGCCACCGTGGCGTAAATGTAACGCACTCGGCGCGATATCGAGAGTTCTGTTGGTTCAATTCCACAGCGGTTGGCTGAAAACAATTTTTCGGATGCTGTGTGTTTCTGGAACGTGGAAAGAGCGATGTATTTATTAACTGTCGCCACGTATTTGGAGTATTTTCATCGAGACTTAATCCTTTTATTTTCATTCCTGAAACAGGGCATCAGTAATAAGGATTCAAACTTTCCTATTTTTTTTTCAAATTTTAATGTCGCTTGGAAAATTTGCAAAGTCACTTCATAACTTAAAAATTTACCTCTACCTTAGTGAACCGTTTCATAAAGCTTTTTTGAGCCCAATAGGAATCTGTAAAGATTCGAAAGTACAAAGTCGTTAGTAGAATATTTTTTTATGTTTTTAAAATTTACATTTTGTAAGTTTCTCAACTGACAGTAGCAAACGACAAGAAGAGTATATGGTCTAAGTGTTTTTGCTTTTATTTCACTTAAGGAAACAGATCAGTAATAATCTTTGAATTCTTAAGGGCAAGTATTCCAGTTATTTAACTTTATTTACTAACGTATTAATGTACGTGAAGTTCAGACAAAGGTACATGTCCCCGCTCTGCAAGGCATACCGTCACCAGGGAAAGACTGATATACTTTGCGATGCACAAAATCTCAAATGATCATCATTGTACTCAAGTTCAAAAAACGTGGTGGGAATGGTGTAAGCTGAGGACACAGAAATTATCCATAGTGACATGAGCGGTATGAAGATATTTGATAGCAGAAACAGAAATCCTTAAATGGTCAAACAGTATTATATTAGTGACTACAAAAATGAATCAAAAGCACAGCGATCATCACCGTGAGAAGTTTGGCCCGGTAAAAATTCGTTCTATAAACAACTGGTGCACTAAAGATCAACAAACCTGGTAGTCTTTGAGTAATTAATCGCAATAATAATTTAAAATTTCAGGTTAATACTAATTGCAAATTCTTAATCTACTACTAATTTAGAATTTCTGGTTAATACTAATTGCAAATTATTAATCCAGTACTAATTAAGAAATTATAAGTTGCCTTAAATTATTTTATTTGTTTGTTTGTCTGTCCTTTTCGGAAAACTTTGCTACTTTAAAATTTTATTGCTAATGATGTTGTAATTAAATACTTTCTCCATGATTACCAGGATAAAAGTAGAAAAAAAGCAAATTCTGAAAGATTTTCGAAATATTAACATATCGTAAAATCTAGCATTATTTCCATGAGTTTATTCATCAATTCTTCAAGTCTTTCCTCCAAGTTCCGTTTATCCGAACAGAAGTGGACAGCAAAAATAAAGCCAATAATAAAATAAAATGTCTAATTTGAAATTTGATTATCTTTACAGTTTCTTACCCATGCTGCAGAAATGCAAAAAATGCAGAAAGCGAGGACGACGTACTTCATGATTGCGGATTCTGAACACAGATTGTACAGCTTGCCTTGCTCATACATACGTATCGTTTATATATGTAGTTCCACCAGAAGGAGTGTTCGTATCTCAGATGTGTGAATTATGACAGATGTTTGCAAAAACAATGCTTTATTATTTTTTTTACACCCCCGAGCCAAAGAGATTGTGCATCCGGGATAAAACGTGATAAAAACCTCCGAGATTTGGTAACATCTGGCATTTTTCGAAATGGAAGAAGAAAATTCTCAATTCAAACCGAAAAGTTTAACAGCTGGAGAGACAACATTTTCCTTTTATTCTCTGAAGTCAGAAACCTATAAATCTACAGAAAATAACCCACGTGATCCTAGGAAATTTGAGAGCATTCAGAAAAGCCATAGCTTCTTTTCTGAGGCAATATTGGTTTAATGTTTACAGCACGCCTTTCCATTTAAAAACACACCAGATTTTCGCAGTCATTTTCATAAGTGAAAGCATATCGCTTATCATAACATAAAAAAATCGCTGTGTATTTTATGAAACATAAAACAAAGTTTACAATCGGAATTCTACCTGCGATCCTTTTGGTAAATGGAACTCGACGGACTCAGGAGATCGGGGATGCCTTCAGAAGGTATAAAATTATCAAAATTGAGCTATATGACAAAAAGACAAACAAATGTTGTTCACAAAAGGAAGATACATAGGGTGTTCAATAAATTCTAAGCCTAACATATAAAGGTAACTTTTTTTTTCAAAAAAAGCCTTTATGTTTCTTTGATGTAGATACACTTTTACCGATCATAGAGCTACCGTGGAAAGCGTTTATCTTGTTCCTCAAACCAACACTTCATTGCTTCCTTCAGTTCAAAACCATCAACAAAAAGGTACGCCACAGATCTTTTTCCAGATTTTTGAAAAGGAAAAAGTCACTAGAGGTGAGGTCAGGTGAGTACGATGGGTGGAGAAGGATATAAGCACCTTTTGTCACGGCTTGCATGGAAACACCGACGGTGTGGATTGGAGCATTGTTCTGGAGAAGCAGATCACTCCGTTGAAATTTTCCTCGACGTTTACTCTTGATTGCTTCACTGAATTCTCACAATAGCGCGGTATACTAGAGAATATTCAAAGTCGTTTTATGAGGCAAGTAATCAGTAAACAGAAATCCCTCTGAGTCCCTGAAAATGGTGGCCATAATCTCCACGGCAGATGGTTATGTCCTGAACTCCACACTGAAGTGCAATTGAATTAGAGATAGCTGGCGTTATGCAAATGTGACGCCGTGGGCGGCCCTGTAGACGGAAACGGCATGATGTATGCAGCGATCCGACAATATACGGAGTGATGCGACGGGAATCAGTAAGAGTCGGATGCAGTATGGGTAAGACGAAGGATCTGAGCGCATTTGATCGTGGGCAAATTGTCGGGGCCCGACGAATGGGTTACTTCATCTAGGAAGTCGTGCAGGCACTGGGATTTTCACGAGCCACTGTGTCACGGGTGCACCGTGAGTACATCGAATCCGGTAAAACCATCCCTGCAAGGGCCAACTGCCGCGGACAACAGCGTGTGGGTGAGCGGGATCATCGTCCGCTAGCTCGCATTGTAACAGCGGATAGACGGGCCACAGTGCAAGAAATCACTCGGCAATTTAACGCTCGTGCACAAAAACCTGTAAACAGCCACACCATCCAGAACCATCTCCTCGCTATGGGGTACAGAAGCCATCGTCCCACGAGGGTACCGCGGCTGACCGCACATCACAGGGTGCAAAGATTAGCATGGAAGCGGGAACATCGCCACTGGATCCTAAGCATGTGGGAAAATGTTGCCTGGACTGATGAGTCGAGATTCACGTTGGTACATGCGGATGGCAGGATACGAGTACGGTGCAAACCACATGGAGCGATGGATCCTTCTTGCCAGCAGGGTACACTTCAATCAGGTGAGGGTGGCATTCTCGTCTGGGAACTGTTTACGTGGACTGAAATGAGACTCCTGGTACGTGTGACATCGTCCTACACAGGTCAACGTTACCGGGATATCCTGGTCGGCCATTTGCTCCCGTTTGTGCGTCTTCAACATCCCACTGGGGACCTCATCCTGCAACAAGACAATACACCGTGGCATCGCTCCCGAATTGTATCCGAATGGTTGGATGAACACTCCACCGACGTGACCTCGCTTCCTTGGCCAGCTAGGTCACCTGACCTCAGTCCCAACGAGCACATCTTGGATGCCATCGAAAGAGATGTTCGATGCTCTGACCCCCTCCATCAAATCTTCGTGAACTGTGGGAGGTTGTTGAGGGGTCGTGGTTCCGTATGGCTTTCCAACGCTCTCGGTGTCTTGTCGAATCAATGCCGAGACGAATCGCCGCCGTCATCAGGACGAAAGGTGGTGCTACACTTTACTAGACAGGTATCTCTAATTCAATTGCTCTTCAGTGTATTAATGGTGGTGATCCATGATGCTTCCACTGCATGCTCTCTTATTTAGTGTCAGAGTCCCAATGGAAACGCCACGTCTCATCACCAGTCAGAATGCAAGAACAATAGTCATCTGAATCGCGGTGAATGCGGTCAAGTTGAACTCGACTTGCTTCAACATGAAAATTTTCATCTCAGGTGTCAACATTCGAGAAACCCATCTGGCACAAACCTTTGACATTATTAATCTCTCATGTAAAATGGTCCAAACACTGCCCGCACTTAACTTTAGTTCCTCAACAGTTTGCACGACACGGATTCGCGATTTGACATTACCAAGTTTTCCACTTTCTGGTACATTTCATCTATGTTCACCTCCACTGAGAGTCCCTCGCGAGGGTGGTTTTTCCAACACGTCTCTTCCCCGTTTAAAGAGAGCAGCCGATCTTTGACTGTGACATATGATGATACATCATCGATGTGCACATGAACCATCCTTTCATGAATTCTCCGTGGCGCTTCACCTTCATTCTTCAAAAATTAAGTCATTGCTCGGTTCCGCAGTTTCATCTGTCAACTATCCATTGTGACCTTATATACTGTGACGTGCTACAGAGCTAAAGCACGTGTCAAGACTACAAATCTGCAGGGATACATCGTGTCCGTGTAGCTTAGTAGGGAGAGCAACTTGCTCCAGAGTGAGGGGCCGCCGATTCGAACCCCTTAATGAAAGAATTTGGGTTTCCGCAAGACTTCAGAACACTGTGGCGCCATCTCAAGTGCTGACTCGGCAACGTGGCTTGGCTGTTATAGCTGAAGGGTGACGTCATACTTTGCAATACTTGCATCAGCCACCATATACTGCTTTCAAAGTCAGGCTTAGAATTATAACTGTTTCCAAAATGAAAAGTTAATCTTATCTAATTCTAAAATATTATGCTCTCACTAAGAGCATTCCAAAATACGTGCACATACACTTTTTACGAGAGTGCAGATTACTGTGATGCTCTAAGTTTATTCATTTACAAAAGAAAGTTCAAAAAACGAAACGTTTTAATGAAACGGGAATATTTAAATATTTTTTGTTAGTTCAACTGCACAAGTTTTGGAAATTTGGAAGCAGAAATGTTCTGCTTTACTTGTTTTTCGTCAAATTCCTTTCTATTAGCAAACACTTCAACTAGTCGCCACGGTACATCATACAGTATATTGCATACAAAGTAATTCATTTTGGAAAATATTCACATAAATTTGGTCTATTGTTCTTCCGAAGCGCTCTTAGAAAAAATATTTAGTACCAATGCTGTGGCTGCAATAAGCTCTTTCTATCCTCGTTCAAAGCATCTTAATTTCTCAACTGAAAATCTAGTTTGCTGGAAAACATACTAAAAAATGTTGAAAGAAAACATACTTACAGTTTAATTTCATTTCGGTAAACAGGCGTTTGCTTCCTTAAACACATGTTCTTGGCAAAACTGATTTCTGTAACGACTGCTGTAAAGTTATTTACAAATCATTTTCTGTTCATTGAAAGAATATGCATGTATCATATTGTAATGGTACTATAAATCCCCAAAGCAGAAGATTTAGAGCTACAAGAGTAGCAGTAAGTTTTGTTCTCCCTGAGATCATGGTAGCATCAAATATTTTGTATTTAATGTTTAAGCCCCAAATATCCATTGACTTTTCACAAATAATTAGATTTCTTTACGAATGCAATGTTTTTGAGAGTTATAATACACTCTTTGAAAAAAAAAAAAAAAAGAAAACGACGCACCCTGAAGGAATCATCGAATCGAGATGAAAATTGTTGTGTGCAACAAACATTTATAAGAAAAGAAATTATTGCAATTCCAGAGCAGTTGTAGGCCATTTATTCGGATAAAACAGCTACACGAGGGAAACAAGTCGGTACGTTAAAGCGCCACCTCTGGCTCAGATACAAGTGATTACCCGGCATTGCATAGACGCATACAATTCACAGTAACTGTCATGAGTTATAAGATATGAGATGGGGTCGAAAGCCGTGCCGTGTGTGGCCGGGCATTATATTGTTGAAAAATTGCTCCGTGATGATGCAAGAGGAATGGCAGAAGAACATGTCGTAGGTTGTTGTTCGTATACCGTTGAGCCGTGAGGGTGCTATGGAGGACTGCCAAGGGCGCCCGGATATCGTAGGAAATGATACCCCAGACAGTCACTCCCTGTGTGCGAGCTGTATGCCGTTCCACTGTAAAGGAAAGACACGCGCACT
Source organism: Macrothele yani (assembly GCA_039090855.1). Classification (NCBI taxonomy): domain Eukaryota; kingdom Metazoa; phylum Arthropoda; class Arachnida; order Araneae; family Macrothelidae; genus Macrothele; species Macrothele yani. The sequence goes on from CM077003.1 coordinate 106,265,347, forward strand.
GGCCGGCTCGTTTCCAGATGCGCATGCTCTGGCTGGCTCTTCTCCAGATACGTATGCTCTGGTCGGCTCGTCTCCAGATGCACATGCTCTGGCTGGCTCGTCTCCTGATACGTGTTCTCTGGCCGGCTCGTATCCAGACATGAATAGGTTGGCCGGGTAGTCTCCTGACATATATGCGCTCGTCGGCTCGTCTCCAGAAACGTATGCTCTGGTCGGCTCGTCTCCAGATGCACATGCTCTGGCTGGCTCGTCTCCAGATACGTATGCTCTGGTCGGCTCGTCTCCAGATACACAAGCTCTGGCTGGCTCGTCTCCTGATACGTGTTCTCTGGCCGGCTCGTATCCAGACATGAATAGGTTGGCCGGGTAGTCTCCTGACATATATGCGCTCGTCGGCTCGTCTCCAGATACGTATGCTCTGGTCGGCTCGTCTCCAGATGCACATGCTCTGGCTGGCTCGTCTCCAGATACGTATGCTCTAGTCGGCTCGATATGCATATGCTCTAGTCGGCTCGTCTCCAGATGTGTATGCTCTGGTCGGCTCGTCTCCAGATACGTATGCTCTGGTCGGCTCGTCTCCAGATACACAAGCTCTGGTTGGCTCGTCTCCAGATACGTATGCTCTTGTCGTCTCGTCTCCAGATGCACATGCTCTGGTCGGCTCGTCTCCAGATGCACATGCTCTGGCCGGCTCGTCTCCAGATACGTGTCCTCTGGCCGGCTCGTCTCCAGATACGTGTTCTCGGGCCGGCTCGTCTCCAGACATGTATAGGTTGGCCGGCTAGTCTCCTGACATATATGCGCTCGTCGGCTCGTCTCCAGTTACGTATGCTCTGGTCGGCTCGTCTCCAGATGCACATGCTCTGGCTGGCTCGTCTCCAGGTACGTATGCTCTGGTCGGCTCGTCTCCAGATGCACATGCTCTGGTCGGCTCGTCTCCAGGAACGTGTTCTCTGGTCGGCTCGTCTCCAGACACGTGTTCTCTGGCCGGCTCGTCTCCAGACATATGTACGTTGGCCGGCTAGTGTCCTGACATATATGCGCTCGTCGGCTCGTCTCCAGATACATATGCTCTGGTCGGCTCGTCTCCAGACACGTATACGCTGGCCGGCTCGTCTCCAGACACGTATACGCTGGCCGGCTCGTCTCCAGACACGTATGTGCTGCACATCGGTGCTAAGTGCAACTGTGACTCATCACTATGATAACACGAGGGCATTGGACATTATCCCCCGTTGATAAGGCCCGATACCATCGCAACCGGTGCCGGCGATGCTCTATTGTCAGTGGTAGGCGGCGGGGAGTGGCCTCGTAGAATGTAGTCCATGTGCTGCAAGTCGTCTGGCAACGCTCCAGTTGGCCAGTTCCCTATCTATAGACGACGCAACATGGACACGGATTATTGAGAGCGACAAATTTGGTTCTGTTCGTGCAGCTCTCTCAATCGCTCGATCCCCGCGTTCTGCCGATGCCCTCGGCAGTCCACTGCCAGTGTGCCACTGGGTTGTGCCTTTCACGACTCATTGGCGCCGACATCGTCCAATTGTCGCATCATTCCGACCCAAGTGCCTAGCGATACGGCGGCTTGACCAACCAGCCTTTCTCACCTCAAGTATAGATTCCTTCTCAAACTCGCTCAGCTGCTGATATTGTGTACGAAGCTGTCATCAAGGCATCCTTACTGTCCGTGGAGGTTAATTCAACCTCAATCCGTTTACAGAATTGACCCTGCTTTCGAACTTTGCTCTTCATGTACCCTCCTCGATGCGCGGCTCTCATGCGCTGTGGCCGGCCACTATTTAATCATTAACAGTTCTTTTTTTATCATTTGCATATCCGGCCGTGAGATAGTTGCATGCGGAGTTTCATCATGATCGAATGATTTTCTTGGGCTGCTTCATTTTTTCTTTTTTCTTTTTTTTATCAAATAATGCAGCCAATTTAAAAAATATAGAAAAAATAAAATTATTTTAATACTGTGCTATTGTTAGCTACCTGAAGCAAAGACAATAAAGCAAAAATAATGTTATTTTCAGAAGCTATTTTAAGTTTCAAACTAACAGATTGTTGCAAAAATAAGATAAATGCATGAGAGTTCAAAAGAACAGAACTGGGAATAAGAAAAGTAATTTTGTTAGCCCTTACGTTCTATATATATTTCTGATAGGTTTCCCATGAAGTTTGGGTTTTTAGCAATACTGTGTATCTATTTATTACAATGAAATAGTGGCGGACTACAAATAAACAAATGGGGGGACTGGCCAATTTCTTCATGCTCTTTCTCAACTTTCATGACTTCTGAACAACTTGAAATCAAAAATTTACCCAACAACTTCATATTCGTGATCACACAATTTTTTTTAAGAAAAAGAAACAGGGGTAAACAATATAACTCAACGTACTTGATTAAATGATTTACAAAAACATACAAGAAATAACTATGTACGCTTACGAAGACCGTAGGATCGACTCCTAGACCAGAGGGTCAATTGACCGGTTTGTTACCCACAAGGCAATTCGTGGCTTGTTGTCCCACTTCTGTACGTGCCATTTCCGTACAAATGAATTTTTGTCCCATTTCCGTACAAATGAATATTTGTCCCATTTCCGTACAAATGAATCTTTGTCCCATTTCCATACACATTCAGATCATCTAGTGCCATTTCCGTGCACAGATATGATGATACGTAAGCAGTCAGATATGCGGGAAGGGAGACACAGGATCAGTGACGTACTGATAGCACCGCAACCCCCTTCGTCACTGCGGGAGGGTTCACTGCTATAAGAACGCCTAGCTTCAGGAAAAAGATTTTATAAAATCTTTTGTGGAAACATCATACGAAACTTGTTTAAAAAACAGCTCCCGGAATTTTTGACAGCAGCTTTAAACGAAATATTAAAAAGAAAAGCAATTTTTTTTCGCGGTTTTGAAATTAAGCATCTGTGGCGAAAATGAACACCGTAAGCCGCCGACCCTGCACCGCGGTGGTTTTTTTTTTTTTTTAATTGGAAGTTTAACGACCACGGTGAGCAACTCAATTGGCTATAAGCAGTCGCCCGTCCCTAATTTAGGGCCACTGATTCCAGGGAAGGGAGAGAGCCAGTGCCGTAAGACAGATACAGCATCCATGCCTCACCGGGGTTCGAACCCGGACCCCTTTCGGACGAATGATCAGAAGCCATCGCTTAGCCGCCCCGGTGGCGCAGTGGTCTAAGGCGTTGGCCTCTGATCATTCGTCCGTAAGGGGTCCGGATTCGAATCCCGGTCAGGCATGGATGTTGTGTTTGTCTTACGGCACTGTTTCTCTCCCTTCCCTGGAACCAGTGACCCTAAATTATGGACGGGCGACTGCTTATTATAGCCCATTGAGTTGCTCATGGTGGTCGTTAAACCTCCAATCAAAAAAAAAAAAAAAAAAAAAAAAAAGAAGCCATCGCTTAGACCACCACGCCACCGGGCCGGCCCCGATGGGGCACTGATGTTGTGTTTGTCTTGCGGCACTGCCTCTCTTCTTTCCCTGGAGTCAGTTGCCCGAATTTAGGGTCGGGCGACTGCTTATGAGTTGTTCACGGTGGTCGTTAAACCCCCAACAATAAAAAAAAAAAAAGGCCGTAGAGATGTCATTAATGGATAGCCTGTTTGCCCTTCAGTTTTATTGCTTTACCCGCTTACCCCAACATGAGCGCCTATTGGTTGACGAAAACAATAAATCGCTAGCAATTGGCCGGTTTGTTACCCACAAGGCCAATCGTGGCTTGACGTCCCACTTCCGTACGTGCCATTTCCGTGTGATCCCCAACTGATGTGTACGTTTTGACTCTCAGCGCAGTATGTTTTTGACTCTCAGCGCCGTATGTTCATACAAACACTATCTACCAACAAGTAATCAGACACCCCTACAATCGAGAATATCTGCGGTCCTGATACACGTCACGGCCACCGCCGTTAAATAACGTGTGGGAAACAACAACGCAACCAGTCGCATGCAAGATGCCACGCAGTTCGGAGCTCTCTGATTTCGCGAAAGGTGTAATCGTCGGGTATCACAGAAATGGCCGATCCATACGTGACATATCCAGCAAGTTGTAGTACCCAAAATCGACAGTGGCCTACGTGATTGGCAAGTGGAAGATGAGAGGTGACTGTCGGAATGTGCCCCGACCCGACAGACCCACAAAACTGGGAGTTAGAGACCGACGGGTGTTGGCTAAAGAAATTCGGAAGAACCGCACCAAATCGATGGGCCACAACCGCGAGGAGTTTCAACAGGCATCCGGGAGTGTTCTTTCGATGAATATCATCCGTAAGGAATTCCATCTGCTCGGTTATCATGAACGTGCTGCCGCCCACAAGCCTTTGATCACCAAGTCCAACAGCGCTGCTCGGCTAACGTGGTGCAAAAGAACGTCGACAGTGGACCGTTGAACAGTGGAAACAGGTTCTCTGGAGCGACGAATCAAGGTTTACCCTCTACCGTTCGGATGGCAGGGTCTGGGTTTGGCGTCTGCCTGGAGAACGCCTCCTGTCGGAATGTGTTGTGCTAACTATGAAGTTCGGCGGCGGTGGAATAATGCTATGGGGGTGTTTCTCCTGTCATGGCACGGGACCCTTGGTCGCAATTCCTGGTAGACTCAACGCCGAGACCCACTGCACCATTTTGGATGACCATGCGCTTCCTACGTTGTGGCAGTTTTACGGGGTGGACCCATGTTACTTTCAGAATGACAATGCCACCTGTCATGTTGCGAGATCCACCATGGCTTGGTATGGTGACAATGGGGTTAATCGAATGGACTGGCCTGCGCAGAGCCCGGACCTTAACTTTATCGAGCACCTCTGGGACGAGTTGGAGCGTTGACTTAAAGAGGAACCCCACCGTCCGAAATCGGTGAAGAAACTGACCTGTCTTCTCAAAGCCGAGTGGAAGAAAATACCGCTTGCCGTCGTACAACGCCTGGTTGAGAGTATGCCCCGGAGGGTCGCAGCTGTAATCGCCGCTCGTGGAGGCTCCACCAACTATTGAAGGTGAATAAACTTCGTTTTCCTTTGCTATCACAGGTGTCCAATTACTTGTTGGTAGGTAGTGTAGTTTAAGTGCACTTCTCTCTTCAGTAAAGATTTTTGACACTTTGCTTTCGTGCCTCAGCAAACACTCGACGCCTGAGCTTATAATTCGTTATAGAACCAGGTGTATCTACACGAATATATCGTAAGTCGTGCGAATTTTTTTCTCTTACTGTTTTCAAGGAGAAATTCAGTTTTTGTAAATAAGTGGGATTAAAAGTTTGGAAAATATTATGTAAGTTATTTCAGAAGTGATCCTGTCAAATTCATTAAATGCCAGAAACGGCTCAATTATTTTAGTTTTTTTTATGATATTTTCTTCGTAAGAAAACGGTTTACATTATTAAATTATTGATGCGACCGCAAACTCATACTAAATAATTCACCTGGACTCTTGATAGTCTGTTTTTAATGGCATAAAATATAATATTTTGTGCAATCTTTCGTGTTGCAAGGATTTGCAAGAATTTTTTCGAATGATTTTTAAGAGATTCAAATAACATTTGCTAATCTTTTAAGGTTTACGTTTTTCTCACTAAATCTTTTTTCAGTTATATAAAACCTAAGAGCTATGAAAACATATGATTCCAAAATATGATAGCTAATAAATAATTTATTACACCAGTTACATACATACAGAGGAACCAACAACTTCGTAGATATGCAGGATCAATAGATAATTATTCATCCATAACACCTGATCTCAAAGCCATTTGCAGAAACTTTCATCGGGAATTCGGAATGCGTACTACGAACATTTTCCAGTTAATTGGAAAAGATCGAGACCAGGTAACAAAGCTAAACGAATTTGGCGTTTACAGCATCCCCCTAAAAAGTACTGATGCTGACACTCCCGATAGTAAATATATAGGATCTACAAAACGTACACTAGCAACAAGACTGAGTGAACATAAATACGCCGTAAAGAATGGACTTGAAAATTCTGCATTGTCTCGACTCGTGTGCAATGGCCTGCACTATCCAATTTGGAATGATGCTTCCATCATCGTAACACCTAGTGCTGTCTCTTCATTGCTGTTCACTGAGAGCCTTGTAATTGCTACGCAGAGACATTTATGCTGTAATGACAATGCTCCAGTATTTGTACCTACAATCTGGAAACTATTTACAGGTCCGAATACGAGGCAAACTGAGGACGAGATTACTTAATCTCGATTTCTGCTGTAGTGCTCCTTGTTGTATCGCCAGATGAGAACAACACAATTAATTTAGTTACATACTAACCTTCCTTTATTTTTACAATGCAATATTGTATTTATACCTGCATTCCATTTTCTTTATTTTCTTTATTTCATGATACATGCCACGTTGTTTGACAATTTGATGCCACGTGACATTATGTCATATTAATATCTGATGTCTATATCATGTCACGTAACACTCTATTTAAACTTATTCCTTCTTCTGCATCTGATGATGAGTTCTGGGGAAACCTGAAAGTTCTGATACGGTATATACAATAAAATCTTTAAATTCAGCCAACGAATTTAAATTTGTATTGTGAGTGACTTTTGTTAATAAGATCGTGCACTGAAGGCAACTACCTCGATTACTTTTGACTATTTATGCATGAATTTGAATTCACCTAATACATACAAACTTTCTTTTTAGTTATTTTTGTTTGATTTACTTCTGGTTGATTTCAGGAATTCTAAAATTCATTTTGCCACTGATTGTTTTACTTTTTTTAATGTCAGCAAAGAATTTCAAGTGTGAGTAAATTAGGCATACGATGAAGACATTACATGCCACAGAATTCTTAAAGGTAAATTCCTTCTGAGTTTATTGCACACGGAATTCACATGTAATGGTACTTCGCAATGGAGTTAAAAACAATGATGTATACAAATATTGAAGGAATTAAATAAACGTCACTTTGATACATTTTTTTCTCCTTGACAATTTTACTGAACAAAAATTTGTCGAAATTTGTGCTACTAGGGAGTATAAACGAAAATTACACTTTACGCCCGTGTCGAATGCAATCCACTAAAGAACTCGTGTTGAACTTCAATTATAGCTAACATTTGAAATTACTTCTGTAAGTTATTAGATCAGGGAAGCAAAGATGGTTCTGATACAGATGCAGATGATGTCACAATGAGGAATGAAAGCACAGGAGGGATCTCAAGAGAAGAAGTGTGTAAAGCTCTAAAATCTCTTCAGAATGGTAAGGCTCCAGGAGTTGATGGCATAACTGCAGAGATGTTGAAATATGGTGGTGACTCTATAATTGACTGGTTAACTGAAATTTGCCAGTTGTGCTGGGAGTTAGGAATGGTCCCTCGGGATTGGAAGGATGCTATCATTGTTCCCTTGTATAAGGGAAAAGGTGATCAGACTTAATGCAAGAACTATCGTGGTATTAGCCTACTGAGTGTGCCAGGGAAAGTGTTTGGTAAGGTGTTATTGAAAAAGTACGGGGTCTTACATCATTGAAAGTGTGGGATGTTCAGAGTGGTTTTATGCCTGGTAAAGGCTGCACTAACCAGATTTTTGCATTACGCACGAAGATTGAAAAGTATCTGGCTGTTGAAAAGAAAGTTTTTACTGCCTTCACAGATTTAGAGAAAGCTTACGACCGAGTGAATAGGACACTTTTGTGGAAGGTATTGAATGAATATGGTGTTACTGGGAATCTACTTAATAGTGTAAAAGCCATGTACGCTGGTAGTAGAGCTTGTGTACGAGTGAATGGTGTTTTATCAAAATGGTTTTCCATTGGTGCATGAGTTAGACAAGGTTGTGTAATGTCACCATGGCTGTTTAATATATTTATGGATGCATGCATGCGTGATGCCAAAATAGATAATAGTGGTTTATGTCTTGGTGATATCCGTGTGTGCAGATTGCTGTATGCTGATGACACTGTCCTGTTGGCAGAGAGCAAAAGTGAGTTGCAGAGTATGTTTACTCGGATGCACGAAGTTTGCATGAAATTCAAACTGAGTATAAATAAGGGAAAAACCAAAGTTATGGTGTTTGAGAGAGGAATGGGTAGCACTGAATGTAATGTAAGTATAAATAGCACTGTGATTGACCAGGTGAGTGAGTTTGTGTATTTAGGAAGCATGTTTGACAGAGAGAACAAGTTGGATGGTGAAATCAGTAGGAGAGTGAATTCTTCTTTGAAAGTCATAGCTGCTCTGGGAGGTTTTCACAGGAATGATGGGTTCTCTAGAGAGTCCCGCATGGATGTGTTTGAAAGTGTAATTGTTCCTACTCTGATGTATGGCAGTGAAACCTGGGTACTGCAGAAGAAACATAGGAGTCGTTTGTGTGCTGGAGAAATGCGCTACTTACGTGGGGTTTGTGGCAAGACACGATCTGATTGTGTGAGGAATGAAGATGTATTGCAGTTGTGTGATGTGAAGCAAAATGTTGTTAGCAAGGTGGAGACCAATATGCTTCGGTGGTTTGGCCATGTTGAAAGAATAAGTGATGAAATGCTTACTAAGAAAATCTTTTCAGCCCAAGTGGCAGGAAGGAAAGGCAGAGGAAGGCCAAAGAAGACATGGGTGGATCAGATTCAGGAGTGTCTGCATGAGAAAAAGATTATGAGTATGAAGTATAAAAGATCTTGTGTACGGCGTGTAATGGATATTAGTGAAGCACGAGTTGTATGTCAAGATCGCTATAAATGGAGAAGTTTGATTCGACAACAATAAGTAAAAATATCTGGTAGTTTGTATTTCTTTTTGGAGCTAACCTCTGAATCTCAGAGAACAGCTTAGTGATATGTATGTATGTATTTGAAATTTCTGAAAATAAATTTTCGGGTGCATGCCCGTGAATAACTCATGTGTGTAACTTCAATTATAAATAATCTTCAAATTTCTGAACTCGTTGGTACAAAACAAAATTTGTATGTGCTCAGAAGAGGCAAATTTACTTTCTGCGTGTTTTGTGTTATTGGGACAGCAGTGATAGGACGCCAGATTAAAATGTAACACAAGCAAAAGTTTCGTCGAAGGGCGCAAGAATACCAAGTTTGACAGCATTTTTGTTCATTAGATTTTTGAGAGGAACGGAAGGGTGTTCTATTTAATAGGTAAAAAGATTTCTGGACAAAACTTCTTTAAATTTCTAAATTTCTCTTCGCTATTTAAACCATAAGTCAAGTTTAATGGTATTTCGGAACACAATTGGCATATGCATTTTTTTTAAATCTGGAGGGAATACGACAAAAAGACGGCAGGAAGTCCAGTTTTCTCCCTTAAATTTGAAATTTGTATACTTTTGTCTCAGTATAATAAATAAATATGAAAACAAACGAATAAATAGAAAATAATTTGTGGGAGATCAGATTCTCACTCGACTTCATTTTCTAAATTTTAGCTTTCCTCTAAGTGCGTGAATGACGAACGTGAAATCTATTGCGGAAGCACAAATGATATTTAATTTTAGTACAAGGTTTGGGCATAATCGTTTGAAAGTCAAAGGCTGTTATTCCGATCGCAGCGCTCTATATTCATCAAATAAAAGAGTTTTACAGTGCGACGTATACATATTTTTCAGTCGCATTTCTTGAACTTCCACAGTGCTTTCTTGAAACTAGTTATCAACTCAAACTAGATATCTTGCAACTCTAAATCGAATATTCAAGTGAATGTATTAGTAAGAAACACATTTCTTAGGGGACAGTTTTTTGTGAAATATTTCATGAAACTTTTAATGCTACATGGCAATTTTATTATACAAAAACCTTTCGCTAAAATTGTTTTCTTTATTTTACGTTCAGGAAATATAAGGCCTATTGTCAAAATATAATTTTCAGAAATACCCTCATCATCAAAAAAATAGTTGCACCCAGAAGGATGCCACCTACGGGAATGAAACTTGGCGGGTTGTTTTAGCATTGTGAACCATGTAAATGATTCAAGTATCACGCTCTGCTGCGCATGTGACGAAAGCAAGGAGGGGTCGTAGCTCTGTGACTGACTGGCTATTCTGACTCGTAGTGTTGCCATTCTGACTCGCAGTGTTGTGTTGGTTGCATCCTTTTCAAGTGACGTATGCCTCGGAGAAAAGTTCGGAAGCAATTCGAGCAATCGGAGGAGTTCGAGAGGTGCCTCATCGTCGGGCTCCTGGAAGCGGAATGGTCCTATCGCAGAATTGCGCGCCATACCGATCGTGCGGATATCACTATAGCACGCTGAAGGTGGCAGTGGATAGAACAAGGCACGCAACAACGAGACGAAAGGTCTGGGAAACCTAGACGAACCCAACAGCCACGATTACGGATATCCAGCGAGCAGTGGTGCACACCATGTATCGTCCGATTAGTGCCAGCATCATTGGCTGACGGCTGCACGATGTAGGACTACACGGACGCAGACCATCACGATAACTGCCCTTAACAACAGTGCATCATCTGCAATGGTGTCGTGCCAGACTGTCATGGAGCCACTCAAAATGGCAACGGGTATTCTTTGGTGACGAGTCCCACTTTTGTCTTGGAGGAGACGACCACCGAATCCGAGTATGGTGGCAACGTAATCAGCGCCCAGATGACTGGTTTGTTGTCGAGCGTCACACATCCAGAAGGCCTGTTTTTTTTTTTAATTGGAGGTTTAACGACCACCGTGAGCAACTCAATAGGCTATAAGCAGTCGCCCGTCCCTAATTTAGGGTCACTGGTTCCAGGGAAGGGAGAGAGCCAGTGCCGTAAGACAAACACAACATCCATGCCTGACCGGGATTATGAACCCGGACCCTTTACGGACGAATGATCAGAGGCCAACGCCTTAGACCACTGCGCCACCGGGGCGGCAAGGCCTGGTTTCATGGTGTGAGGTGCAATTGCCTACGATGCCAGATTACTTTTGGCATTCATTACAGGCACTATGACAGCCCAATGTTACATTAATGAGGTTCTGGAACCAGTGTCCTTACCTTTTCTGAACGCTCACTCCTATTCGATTTTCCAACAGGACAATGCTCGTCCGCTTACTGCTGCTCTCCCGCTTACCTTCAAGGCGCTGACACTCTACCCTGGCCAGCTGCATCGCGAGATCTATCGCCGATTGAAAATGTGTGGGATGCTACTGAACGCCCTATATACACTCCAGCCCTACCGCACACTCTGCTGGAACTGCGTGAGAAAATTCAAGCTGCATAAAATGGCTTATCACAGGACACCATTAGGAACCTGTACAAATCCATGCCGAGACGTCTGGCATGCTGTGTGAGCCAAGGAGGTTATATTACTAGAGACATTACTGGCTCTGCCGCCATAGGTCACAGCTAATCTGTGGTGTGACGTCACAAGCACGCAAAAACGAACTAAATTATACCGTTGATAAAACAGTAAGCTTGTGTATCATTGATAAAGATTATTGAATTACTCATTTTATCTGTTTATACGCTTAGAAGCTTTTGTTCCATTGGTTTCAAAGTAGCTTCTTTTCTGCGGCTGTGTCGTGCCTGCCCATGACGTCATTTGCAGCACGGACGGTGACATGGCGGCCAATGCTGCGTGGATAGGAGTGGTGTCTCCAGTAATATAACCTCCTTTGTGTGAGCAAACATGGCGGCCCGATGCTATACCGAGAGACAATACTTATTGGCATGTAGCTGAATAAATATTGCCCATATCCGTCTCAGTGTTTAATCATTTATTGTTCCTCTTAACTTTTACCTTCCTCCTGAACAGCATTGCAATCCGACACGTACTTCTGGGTGCAACTATTTTTTTGACGATGAGTGTATATGCCTTACTATCAATGATAAGTGAATGCTAGATTTACTGTCTTGATTTGCACAGTTTTAGCTTTAAATACTTCTGAAGAAAACTGCTTAGATTCTTTCCACGAGGTTAAGTATGGCGAAAAGAATCTATTGTGCTGTTTTTTAAAACCTGTTATAAATTATTTTTTTTTAATGTGGACAATTCTCACCCGTTTAAAAGTTAGGCTTATATCGCTGCCCCTTAACTTTGACTTCTGCTAATCTTTGAAACGTTTCGCTATCACGTTTAAGAAATGAAGAGATATAGTACCACCTAATTGGTTTTGAGAGCGTAAGAATCATGTGTTGGATGGAGATATTTATGGAATGAGGAGAGAGGTACGCACACAGTTTTTCATTAAATTAAATGTTTAGAATATAATATATGTTATTGTTTCCATGATTGGAAAAATGGAGTATTTTTGCTTTTCCAAAGTCTCATTCCCACCTCCAATCAGAAGAGGTGTTTCCTTTTCATCGTAAAAACGTTGCTCTTTATTTATTGCTCAGAAACGTAGAACACGTTTGTAGCACTTCTGAGTGCCTGGAACACCGAAAAACTCCTCACTCATGCGACGCTTGCAAACTTCTTACTTTTATTCGCAAGATTGTTTTACATTTTTATTCCTCTCAGTTTTTCTTATTCTTTTGAATTTAGGCTCTTTCAGAGAGAACCTGACGAACCTGGATTGCCAGTCTTTAAACATTTTTTAAGTCTTGTACACCAGGTTAAAACGATCCGAATTAATTTTGCAATATTTGTGGGACTTCAGTTTTGAAAAATCAAAGAAACAAGACCACTACATTTGTAAGAAGAGTGTATTGTTTCTGTTTTAAGATGAAACCAAGCGATCAAGATAAACCTGCTGTTGGCATCGTTTTCCGTTTGTTTGTTGAGAAATTAAAGAGCCGTGCTCTAGGTAAATGCTCATGCTTGCCTTTTGGAATACCTATCACCACAACGATTGCTATTTTTGGACGTGCTATGTTGAGGGAAACACTAAAAAACGAACTAAGGATCGTCTACCCTATTTCAAAGTCGACTGTAAGATCTGTTGCTCATAATGTGGATGTTCTTGATCTTACACATTCTGAGTACGTGGGTAGCACTGATGTGTCATTTATTTGACTCAAGACCCGATTTCACAATGCAAGATAAAGATTTGTATTTTATTCCAAAGGAAAGAGAATTACCGTATTTCCCAGCGTCATGGACGCTAATTTTTTCCTGAAATAAGTCTCGAAAATTTACTGTGTGTCCTGGAGACCAAAGGTAACGTTTTTCGTAGGTCTATGCTAACCCCCATCTATGTTAAAATGTTTACCGGTAAACCTCAATAATAACAAGGCTGCATTCGTCGTGAAACGCTATGGGAAGACTAATGTTTTTTTCTTCGCGTCGCTTTTGCTCGAATACGTTTACGGTAAAACACGTGGTCTGTACTACGAGACGAATACACACATATGGAGTTCTAGATCAAATGAGCCGGTCTAAAGTTCTTTTTTCCAAAACGTGTAAACAATTTCATCTCACCTGTTCGAAAAGCTTTTCCCACAGTCGTAGCTGGAAAACAGGTGGTATCTTGGCTTGGCAATGCGTAGTGCCATTAACGTTTGATGTGTTATCAAATAGGACAGTGTATGTTAAAGGTTCCAAAAGCGTAAGTATAAACACATCTGAACATGAGAAAACTCATTATACTGCGGTGCTATCGTGTTGTGCTGATGAAACAAAACTGCCACCGCTACTGATTTTCAAATGGAAAGCTTTACCAAAACACAAAATTCTACGTGGAATTTTTGTTCATGTCCACCCAAAGGGGTGAATGGATGAAGAGGGAGTGAAGCTATGGTTGGATAACGTCTGGTCAAGGCGTTCCTGTGTCCTCCCTAAAACACCATCCCTGCTTGTGTGGGACTAGTTTTGTGCCCACAAAACAAACGCTACTGAAGAAAGGGGGCTGAGACTGAAGACGAAAATGACAGTGATCCCTGGTGGTTTAACAAGCCAATTACAACCACTGGACATATCCATCAAAAGCCTTTTAATACACTTAAGAAAAAAGAATGGAATCAGTGAATGCGGGACACAGACCACAACCTAACCCTAACAGGTTGTTTGAAAAGGCCAACGATTGCTCAGGTGTGCAAGTGGGTCCTAACATCATCCGATATGAAGATTAAAATAGTAGTAAAATCTTTTAAAACATGTGGCGTCAGTAAGGCGTTAGATAGCACAAAAAATAAAACCAGTTTGAAGATAGTGACAGTATGAAGACCCTGATTATGACAGTGATGCCAGTGATATGGATAACACCAGTGATTTTTCTAGTTTTGAGGATGTGGATGAATGTTTTTCTTTTTATGTAGAGGCAAAATTTGTATTGCTTTTAATATTTATGAAAGTATTATTTTTATGTTTATTCTTTTTTCTCAAAATTTTGCATTTTAAAATTTGAGAGCGTCCTTGACGCCGAAAAATACGGTACCTCGAGTTTTTTACAATGAAAATTTAAACGATCTAGTGCAAGATTTAGGTTTGATAAAATAAAACACTGAACTTTAGGGGTCTCTATTAAATATATATGTTAGCAAGTGGAAGCGTATTTCCTCAGATGGTACAGAAATCGTATGAAGGAATATATATCTACCATTTTTACAAAAGAAGCATCTCTAATTAACAGCAAAAATATCCTGGATTTGATTCATCAGTTATCAGATATTCGTTAAAATCCAAGAGATTGGCGTTTACCTACGGACTTATCGAAACGAAGTTTAAGAGCCGTTTCTAAACTAGCGCTGGATAAAAACGATGTGGCCCCGTATAATTTATCTGACACTGGGCACTAAAAACACAATAAACACAATTGAAGTTAATTCACAGAAAGTCCTGCTCTTCGGTTTCATATTAAAATAGGCAATTGTTGAAAGCTCTTGATAAAAGTAGATGTTTTCAATATCTTCCAGATTTCCTTCCATGTACGAAGCAAAATTAAATGAAGGAAAAGAACTTGAGATATTTAGAAAGAGACGCACGAAATGGGTTTAAAAGTGTAGCTACGTAATTCATAGGTAATAATAATAATATATCATAAATGACCTTTATATTTTATCAATAAATGACCTTTGCAAAACATGGCCAAAATACGGCATGACTTTTCCGACAACCCAATAGTTTATTTTCCAAAGAACGTAAGTTCCGTGAGTGAAGAATAGGAGAAAGGTACCATTGAACATAAAAAATGGAAAGAAACTATCAGGGACGATGGAACATGTACATAATTGAGGATTACTTCTGGTGCATGAAACGAGAGATTGATGTGTAGAATCACTGTTAGGAATCCCTTAACAGCAGACTTTTGCCTTCAGGAAAAAGTTAGAATTCCAGTAAATTGTAAATCTTACGTTTCTGATTATTATAGAATACAACATTTGATCATAACCGGGTTAGTTTATTATATACGACTTATTTAAATAATTTATAACTCAGTTTTTGATTTCTCGTTTAAAAAAAAAATTCTTACGCGATAGGAAAAAAAACTGCCTTTCTGTTTCGAATTCAGCGTATCAAGATTAATAGAAATGACGTGAAAATTTTCAAAAAACAGTTTAATTTTCCAGGCCCGTGTAACGCACGTCACGAGATGAATTTCTCGAAAGTGTTGGTATCACGAGAATGGAATTGTTAACGAGGATACCTGGCTTCTATTCAACTGAACATGCTTGGAATCGTCTAGAGGGAACAATGCAATGCTGCAACCTCCTTCGAAGTTCTCCTTTAAGGAAAAAAATGCCCTTATGAAGTAATGTAATTTAATAAATCCTGAAGAATTTCGTTGTCAGCATGAGAAGATAGTTGCGAGCGCTTTGGAAATATGATGCTTGAACACGTAATCTACTGATCAGTTTTCTTCTATGTGCACGAACTTCTGAGCTTCTTTCAATTTCTGTGTACATCATCAATGTGCGTAAGTGTAAAAAAATAACAGTGCAACTTGTTGATTGAGGTCTTTTTAAAAATATCAAGCTTCCTTCCTTTTTACTCGTCCGTGAAGATGAACAGTATTATGTGAATTTCACTCTTTTTCCTTTTTCCATTTCCTTCTTGTTTTCTTCCGTTTTCTTTGAGAAACAGATGTGAATCCAAACGGTGGATAATTTACGATAAATCTTGATGTGTTTCTGTCGTTCAGAGAACCTCACGGTCTTCCACCACGCAGTTATGATGGATGTTCTTCAGCAAGGTTGAGAGAAGCTTTCGTCGCTCCATGCATCCCTTTTTGAAGCAGACACTTCCATCTATGGTTGAAACTAATCCAGTTTATTGGTAAACGATGTTCAAAACAAAAGCAAAGTTTGTTTTACCACACACACACATTCTGGTGTTCTTTGAGCTTGTCTGTGTTGATTGATTAGCGGCACGTGGAATGGACATTTTCATCCGCCAATCCGTCATTTAGACAGCTTTCTGACAAAGTATCAATTTTCTCTTAGGTGATACTTAGAAATCATTTCATTAGGAAAGTGATCTTTCAACAGGTCTTCTGTACAGATGTTAATTAGAAAAGGAGGTTATGCTGATTCTCTAAAAGGTGTTTTCGATGCTAAGAAAGTAATTACGACATTCAAATTTTATCGGTGTTCGCACTTTCTTTGCTATAAATATGTTCGGTGTAAAAAGCACCGAAACAGATCGTTAAGAAATCCTGCTGCAGCTGAAAAAAGCAGACGGACTCAGAATTGAAATATTTCCCAGCTGCAGAAGTTCTAATTCAGTACTTCAAAACAAAAGCTCAAGAGCACTTAATATTTATTTTGAAAGTGACAAGAACAACTTTATTCCAGAGTTTTAAAATTCCTCAACCTCAAAAGAAGTATTTATAAAATAGTACAGCAGAACACACTTTCCCACCCCTAAGATATTACTACTATTTCGTACTGAAGAGCTAAAATCAACATTTTTGTCTCTCTAATTATGTTACTAATCTCTCGATGGCCAAAAGTTTAGTTTTGTAAAATTTGTCAAATTCTTTTGCTAACGTTTCAGATCACCTCTTTTTCCCATTTTGGCCCTCAACCAAAACACAAACTGTTGGTCGACAAGCTGGGATGCCAGATTTATAATCATATTGGGCTCACTTGCCGCCTTACGTGCTTGAGTGAGCCATTTATGTGCCGAGGAGAAGTGTACATGCAAATTTTCGAATAGTTCGTAAATTCCATTCCGAAACGACTTCTAATAATGTCTCACAGAATTTCTTTATTCCAGATATCCTACAAAGGAACATTATTATCAGGTTAATTAAAAGACAACTCCCACCGCCCATCTCATATCAGTCTCCAGTGGCAAAAGACAAACTTAGAAATTAAGAGCATTTAAACATAATAACAACGTTGTAGCAATGTTTTGTTATCTCATCGATAACGTTGATAGCTCGCAGATTTCTGACACTGAACACCACTTGTCCGGCTACACGGCCGTGTTTTTATCAAAGTCTGCTTGACTTGACTGACTGCCAGTGTGATTTAAAGAAATAAACTTTTGGAAGTTTTGAAGGAACATTCCGTGAAGAAAGCATCACAAGAGGCAACCAAACTACACTGCTGGCCACCCAAAATGCAACACCAAGAAGAACACCTGATAGCAAAGCCTGATTTACTGGACACATAACAACAGATACAAAGATGAAACGATTGAGCTTACAGGCCCGTGCGAATTGCGGAACATGCAGACATCAATAGTTCGTGTGGCTCACATGGCTGGCAATAATGGCCGCTACACGCCGCGGCATCGAACGAAAGAGGCTTTGGATGTGGGCTTGGGGTACGTCGATCCAGGCTGCTTCCACACGTTGCCACAGTTCATCAGGCGTAGCCGCGGGTGGTGCTTGCAGGGCCACTCGATTGCCGATCAGCGACCAGACGTGTTCGATTTGCGACATATCGGGAGAACAGGCGGGCCACGGCAGCGGTGCCACCTGGTGGGCCGTGATGAATTATTGCACGATGCGTGCCACGTGCGGATGCGCATTGTCCTGTTGAAACGTGGCCGCTGGCAGGTCCTGCAGGTAAGGGAGGACTACAGGTTCCAAAACGTCGGAGATGTAGCAGTGGCTGTTGAGTGTACCGGCGATGCGTACCAGAGGGATGCAGGTGACATATCCAATTGCGCCCCACAAACCATAACGCCAGGCAACAGACCGGTATGGCGATGGATAATGAAGGCATCATACAGTCTCTCACCGCGGTGCCGCCACACGCGGGTCCGACCATCATGGTGTTGCAGACAGAAGCGGGATTTGTCGGAGAAGACAATGTCGTGACATTCCATAGTCCGGTGCGGCGTTCAACGACCCACTGCCGCCGCACTCGCTGGTGCTGTAACGTCAATGGTAATCGGAGCAATGGGCGCCGTGCGACAAGTCCCCGCTTCTGCAGACGACGTCAAACGGTACGTGCTGACACAGGTTGTTGCGCAACACACCATAATTCCTGCGCTAACGTTCGTGATGTGGCGGTGTAAGCCGTCAATGCCCGCCGCACAACATGCCGGTCCTGTCGTTCGATGGTGTGCCGCGGCTGTGGCAATCCCTCACGTCGGTCTGTCCGTCCCTCCTGCACCCACCGAATCAATACTTGCCTCACTGTGGCTGGATTTCGTCCCACACGGGCGCCGACGTCTCGGTACGATAAACCGCTGTCGCAATAAGCCACAATTCGTCCTCTGTTGAACTCCAAAACGTGCTGGAATCACTGCCGTATTCTGCGACGAGGCATCAGGAAGCTTACCACGCACAGGTTCGGCAGCACAACATACTTCCACTACTTACACCCCGCCTTCTGTGCACCCTTCTTATAGTGCTTCTCGGTGGCGTGCCGGGAGCACATGATTTGCATATGCCCTGCAATGTTGATCGCTTACATGTCCTCTCGCGGGCGACGCATGCTGCGAATTTCAGGCCAATAGGATGCTTCCTTCTTGGTGTTGCATTTTTGGTGGCCAGCAATGTACATACGATAATGTTAGTAAAAACGGAAGGTCAAATGGATAGTTTACTTCACGACTGATTCTAGCCGAAAAGATTGCAGAAGGACAAGATGTGTGCCACATGAATCAAAGTCTTTACTAGTTTCAGTAGTGGGAAATACCTCCGCAGCTTATATTGGTGAGAAGCAGCTAAACATCAACTGCAAGGGTTCAGTGAATGTAATGAATTTACTGCAGGAAAATTTTGATATCGCGTTGTTCTTTGGAAAAGAAATACACATGATATAACTTTTCTCATGATGAAAGATGGCTGTATATCAAACATCAAACAGAAGTCATCGCTCTTTTCACGTTTATAAGTGAGTCACGGAAATATTATCATCGGCCGCCACCGGAAATTGAACCCAGGGTCTTCCCGTTACCCGCCGGACCACTGCACCACAGCGGCCTCGAATTCCTCCAGAGTCACATACGACCAACTGCCAAGCCACCTGGCAGGTTGCTTCTTAGGACCCCGCTCAATGCTGGGGACTCACCAAAGTTGGAAAGCAGCAACAGAACAAATAACTAGGAGGCGAATGAATAATTAATACACTCAATTGACGTGGATTAGGAACATCAAACAGAAGTTATCACTCTTCCCACGTTTCTAAGTGAGTCATGGAAAAATTCGCATCGGCCAAGTGACTTCGCAGTTGGACGTATGTGAGTCTGGAAGAATTCGAGGCTGCTGTGGTGCAGTGGTAGCATGTCCGGCGCGTAACTGGAAGACCCTGGGTTCGATTCCCGGTGGCGGCCGATGAGGATTTTTCCGTCACTCACTTATAAACGTGGAAAGAGCGATGACTTCTGTCTGGTGTTCCTAATCCATGTCAATTGTGTCTATTAACTATAATGGCTGTATGTGTAATATGTAAAGAAATAGTATGAACCGCATGGTTTTCTATAAGTTTCATAGGCAATACTAGCAAACCATTGATAGAAAATGATAGAAAATTTTCAACAAAATATTCAGCTTATGAATAATTATAATATTTACTTTACCATTTTTGGAAGAGATAAAGTTATCTGTCAACTGACGATTATCTGTCAACTGTTACTGTTAAGATACCCTATATTTGCTTCGAAAACTTCTTTTTGCATTGGGAAGCTTGAAATGTGCGAATGATGATCCTTCATTCCGTTTCGTTTTTTTTTTTTTTTTTACGATGCACAATTTTGCCGCTAGGGGGCCTAAATGCAGATGATATATCAGTGCAGTATCCTAAATCCTAAAATAGAATGTTCCTCGTTAAGATCATCGATGAATAAATTACTTAACTGACAGTCATGTAAATATTTTGATTGAGTAATAAATATTTAATTTGAAACGTTATTTCCAGTTCTATTCATAATCGCATTTCTTTGCTTTATATAACAGAAATGACACAACTTCCAATTTCTATGACTGAAAATACAGAAATTGTGAATTCTTCAGAAAACTTGAGCACGGCATTTCATTAAAGCTGGAATATATCTCGCATTTTTCATTTCCTTTACACTATGACAGTTATTGCGCCATCCAAAGCAATACCATTCTTAGCACGTATTTTGCTTTGGCCGTATGTCTGTGGGCACCAGATCTCTGCAAGTTATGAGTTCCTATATTTCTTAATTGCTCTGTAGTCATTTCTTAGAGCGATTACATAGGTCTGCAACCAAAAAACTGCACAGGATTTTTATACTGCTTCTTATAGATTTTTACTCACTGAAACCGCGAAAAATACTAAAAAATTCCATCACGTCAGGTTTTCTTGCAAATCTTGTGTTTGTAGTTTCATTCAGAGTGAAACTCCCGTTTAACTCGAAATCTGGTATCCTATTCTTGATTCTAAAAATCCTATGCAAAAGTGATCTTACTTTCATTTAATATGTATTAGAGTGAGACTCAAGAATAACTACAAAGAGAAAATGAGCGGAATGGGGGGAGGGGGCAGTGGAAGGGTGACAGGGCAAGGGTAGTGTTGGCGGTGTGAGGAAGCTCAGGTTGATCATGTCACAACCGGTTTAATTTGTTTATAGCGAAAAGTGAGGAATCTTACTGGCTGGGGTGAGCATGCTTATACACGTTCTCTAGGGAATTAGGAATGAGTATAAACAAGCGTATTGTCAGATTTGATCATGTTTCAGCATGCTAAATAAGTTCAGGATCTAGGTTGCTTTGGTTATGTTGCATAGCTTATATAGATGACTACTGGATATTCGAGGCTAAAAGTGCCTAGAGAATCCCTCGAAAGCCTTAATTTTTCATCTTTAAGAACGGGAAAAACAATTATATTTTGCTGTTTTCTTTTATTTATATGCAGCGCCATTTTGAATTTTTTTTATCCAGCCAGAGGAAGAAGCAGGTGTTGCCGATTAACCTGCCCAGCTCCACAGAGAGACGATCGGCAGACGCGCAGGTGTCAACATAACCTCGTTCGCTCTCGTGTTCACCTATGTTTTACGTGTTATTTCACTGGTCTTTTTGAAGGGAACGAGGCTAGTTTCCATCTGCTTCACCCCAGGCAAAGCGTTTGCTTCCAGATGTACGGAGAGTCAGTGTGTGTACTCAATGTGGTGTATACAAACAGCGAGGAGCCACACTCAGTTTACATTTGGCATTCAAGCGTCACTGTGCTCGTGTTTTTAGTTATGTATTATGGCTCCAAGAGGTTGTGTTATTTCTCCTGACAACTTTTGTTTTATTTGGGGTGAATACACTGTTAAAAGTCAATAAAGAAACATAAGTGATTTCGTGAAGGAAAGTGTATTTTGCTTACTTCAAGTTGAAACTTGGGGATCAAGACAAAGCCTGGGCTCCTCATAAGGTGTGCAGAAGGTGCGAGGAAGATCTCCGTTTGTGGTTTAAGGGTAAGAAAGTCTCATTTCGTTTTGGCATTCCTATGATGTTGCGTGAACAGCAAAACCACACTACCGACTGCTGTTTCTGTTCGGTAGATCTGAAAGGTTTCAATACAAAAAAGAAAAAGAAAATATCTTACCCAAACTTAAATTCAGCTATTCGTCCAGTGCCTTATAGCTCTGCAATACCAGTTCCACACTTACTTTCCAGTTTGGATGATATCCTGAATGATTCTGAGGACGGAAACACATTACCTCCCAAGGACGAATCTAGTTCAGATTTTTCTGTTGATGAGGGACCCCAACTTTTTATCAGAGCGAGCTCAATGACCTGGTTAGATATTTAGGCCTTTCAAAAGATGCTGCCGAATTGCTGGAACCAAGATTAGAAAATAAAACCCTGCTGTCACCCGGAACCTCATTTTCGTGGTACAGGCACCGAGAGTGAGAATTCACTACATTTTTCTCCAAAGAGGGAAATCTCGTTTTTTGTAGTGATGTTCAAGGGCTAATGAAGTGTTTTGAAATAGAATATGATTCATCTCAGTGGCGCCTATTCATTGATTCCTGAAAAACAAGCCTCAAAGCAGTCTTGCTGCATAATGGGAATAAATTTGCATCGCTTCCTGTAGGACACTCGGTGCATTTGGAGAAAAACTATAACGATGTGGCAATGATTCTTAAGAAAATAGAATATCAAGAACATCGCTGGATGTTTTGTGGAGACTTCAAAATACTCACCGTGTTGTTGGGCCAGCAAGCAGGTTATACGAAATATCCCTGCTTCCTTTGCTTGTGGAACAGTCAAGCCAGAGATCTCCATTGGATAAAAACTGACTGGCCACTTCGAGACGCCTTAATCCCCGGCGAAAATAACGTCATTAATACAACCTTGGTTCCTCCTGAAAAGGTTTTATTACCACCTCTTCATATCAAATTGGGGCTTATGAAGCAATTTGTGAAATCACTGCCAAAAGATGGGGAATGTTTCAGATATCTGTGTTCCAAGTTCCCAAAACTGTCTGAAGCCAAGTTGAAAGAGGGAGTTTTTACTGGCCTCGACATACAAAAACTGTTATCCGATCCCCTTTTTTCAGAAACAATGGGATAAAAAGAAAAAGAAGCGTGGGACTATTTCAAAGACGTAGTGCACAAGATTTTGGGTAATACTAAAGACCATCACTACAAAACCATTGTACAAGGCATGTTGGCTGCGTATAAAGCTCAAGGATGCAAGATGAGCTTAAACGTTCATTTCTTTCACTCCCATGTCGACTATTTTCCCGAAAACTTGGAACCCTCAGTGAAGAGCAGGGTGAAAGATTTCACCAGGATGTCCGTGATATCGAGAGACGCTACCAAGGACGATGGGACGTCAATATGCTAGCTGACTACTGTTGGATGCTCAAGCGGGAAACAGAAATTGGAAAGCGGAAGCGTGTTCGGAGAAGTATCAAAGGGAAGAAGAAAAGGTTTCATATTCAAAAAGAATGAACACGGAATGTTAAGTACATTTCATGAAGAAATTGTTTGTTTATTATAAGAAATATTTTTAGTTCATTGTAATGAAATGGTGGTTTTCTCATTATTGTTATGCTTTTTTTATGCAAACCCCTTGTATTTTGCAAAAAAACTGTACGTGATGGAGGGAAATGGAGGCCATTTTTGGATTCAGCACACTTGAAAACATAATATTTACCAAAAACATCCCATGCAGCTGAAAAAAAATATTATTTTGCAGACCTGTGTTATCTGTCAACTGTTACAGTTAAGATACCCTGTATTCGCTTCGAAAACTTCTTTTTGCATTGGAAAGCTTGAAATGTGCGAATGATGATCCTTCATTCCGTTTCGTTTTTTTTTTGTACGATACACAATTTTGCCGCTAGAGGGCCTAAATGCAGATGATATCGAATTCAAAATACATTTTATTCTATACATTTACTTTTAAACATCCGATTGAAAGAATTCGTTTACCATTCGATTCCGTTTACATCGATGACTATTTTAGGTACAGTCACTTTTACAAGTTTCGCATAGATTTTCCGCTAGGGGACGTAAACTTACATTTCGTTTTCTCCTTTACCTCTGCTTCTGGAAATACGATTTGCAAAATTCTTTCTGCAGCGGATACAGCTCCTAATAGGAAATATTTTTAATATAATTTCTAATTTTTGGTGAAATATAATTTAGCCACCAGGGAGCGTAAGGGTTAATTTCTGCTTCTGGCGTATTTACCGCAAAATCTGAGTTTCTATAACCTCGATTTTGAAAAACGCTTTTGTAACCGATACCACTTACACCGATAAACGTTTTCAGAAAATTTTCTTCTTAAAATATTTCATGGTTTTTCCGCCAGGGGGCATAGATGTATATCTTATTTTTGTCGATATCTCTGCTTCTAAGCGTCGGATTCGAAAACTTCCTGCGTTGTTGGATAGAGTTTCAAGTGCGAAATATTTCTCATATAGTTTCAGAATTTTCATGTAAGACATGCGTTATGAATTGCGTTATGCCCGATATTTATGCTTCTGGAACTCCAATTGGAAAACGTCTTCCTGTATCGAATATAACTCCTGATGGGAAAGGTTTTTCATATATTTCTAACATTTCGAAAGGAATGATTTGGCCACCAGGGGGTGCAAGTGTTAATTTCTGCTTCTGATGTATTTACAGCAAAATCTGAGCTCTGAAAACTCGACTGAAAAAAGATCTTTCGTGGACCAATGCCGCTCACATCGAAAAAACATTTGAGAATACCTTCTCCTTAAAATAATGCATGGTGTTTCCGCCAGGCGGCGTAGATGTATATCTTATTTTCGTCGATACCTCTGCTTCTAAGAATCTGATTTGAAAATTCTTTCTTTATTGGCGAGTGTTTCCGCTGCGAAATGCTTCTTATATAATTTCAAATTTTTCTTAAAGCACAACTGTACCACCAGAGGGCGTAAGCGCAGTTTTCTGTTTACAGCTATAACTGCGGGACTAAAACCCGATTGAAAAACTTCTTTATTCGGATATATACTACTAACTAAGCAAACTCTGTGTGCGTATTTTCTTCCCAAAATAATGTACAATTTCACCTCTAGGAGAGCCAAGGATTAATCTGTTTTTCTCAATATCTTTGCTTCTACATATACGAATTGAAAAAGTTATTTCACCACCGGATGCCATTTACCTTGTAGAACACTTTAGGCTAGTATATGAGTATATGAGGAATTTTGTAGTTTACATTTGTGTCGGAAGGTGATGTTTGTGTACTACAGTTTGCAGCTATATGGCATCTTCTAGAGACACTATTGAGAAGTTTCTTTTTTATTGTATGCCATTCGCTACAACTGAGATGTGGAGCATTATCCTCTTTAAATGATTCAAAGATTTCATGGTAGGTGCGTAAAGATCGAAACTTTTTTCTCGCTATCTCTACTTCCGGGTGACGTATTTGAAAAGTTCTTTTTCCTTAGCATAGCTTTTTCCATGAAGAATATTTTTCGCCTATTTCCAACTTTTCGATTTTGCAAAATTCTTCCGCTAGGAGGCGTAGAGTTATATCATGTTTCCTTTTATATTTCTTCTTTTAACTGTTCGATTTGAAAATCTGTTTGCCTCTGATACCTTCCCTGTGCTATAAGAAACTTTTTTGTGCGTCATTTGTTAATTTTCGTAACATGCTTTTTAGCCGCTGGTGGAATTAAATTGATGTTTCTGTCTGGATGTTTTATCGATTGTAGGAACCGGTTGATGCTTTCCTAACCGGTTCCACTCACTTCGAATAGCTTTCATAAATTTCATTTGCGGCCGAAAAGATTCAGAAGACGTCCTTATTTGAACCGAAAATTCGGTCTCACCTTTCTTGTTCTTACCAGTCTTACACAACAACCATAAGCGACTCTGAGAGCTATAAGCAGCTTCTCGTCCTTTGCCTGGGGACTGCTGTTCTTTGACCGAGACAGAAACAGCACCGTGAGACAAACACATGTTTCATCCTTTACTCGAACCCGGACCCAGCTCGAACGACTAACCAGAAACCTACACCTCTGAACACCGGGTCGGTGACAGTACATTTCCAAGTATCTTGAGTATATGAAGCCAAATCATTAGTAAATCTGCACTTCGTAGAAAAGCATGCTTTTGCTGGAACAGAGCTGCTGCTGTTGTTTCCCTCTTCCTTTTGGCTCGTCCATCAGTGCTGCACCACTTCCTGTTTTCTCAGCTAGGATGAAGGAGTTCTCCTTTTGGCTCGTCCATCAGTGCTGCACCACTTCCTGTTTTCTCAGCTAGGATGAAGGAGTTCTGCTTTTAGGCTCGTCCATCAGTGCTGCACTACTTCCTGTTTTCTCAGCTAGGATGAAGAAGTTCTGCTTTTGGCTTGTCCATCAGTGCTGCACCACTTCCTGTTTTCTCAGCTAGGATGAAGGAGTTCTGCTTTTGGCTCGTCCATCAGTGCCACCACTTCCTGTTTTCTCAGCTAGGATGAAGGAGTTCTCCTTTTGGCTCGACCATCAGTGCTGCACCACTTCCTGTTTTCTCAGCTATAATGAAGGAGTTCTGCTTTTTTTGCAGAAGTCAAAATTATTCTCTAAGTTTTTAGACTGGGTATATGAATTTCTAGGGCTTCTGAATTACCCACAGTTATCTGAATGGAAAATGCACATAAAAGGCATTAAAATGTGGTATTGATGAATTTTGATCTCAATAAAACTTAGTCTCATTGCGGTTGACTGGATTTCATCCTTGAGACATGGTTACGTTATTTTCTTTTAAAGTCTCAAGGACAAGAGTGGTCGAGGAAAGTCAGAAGATACTCAAAAACGACACCGCTCACTCTGATTATGTTGTAGTTCACCCTACAGTGATAGTATAAAATTGTTTGATCGCGGGGTTTCACACTACCTCGTCGCTACTGCATTCCTTTGAAGAGAAAAAGTAAACTCTGCTGCATGGCTGACACCAGCAGGTGGCCAAGCAAATTGGAATATTGAATTGAGCCGTCTGCTTCTAAAAAAGAACGGTAATGATACAGTTATTTGATGTCCTACCTGCAGAGATTGACATGGTTTGTGTTGTGTA
The DNA here is from genome assembly GCA_039090855.1 of Macrothele yani. Classification (NCBI taxonomy): domain Eukaryota; kingdom Metazoa; phylum Arthropoda; class Arachnida; order Araneae; family Macrothelidae; genus Macrothele; species Macrothele yani. Next base: position 106,292,103 of record CM077003.1, read on the forward strand.
AGAAAGAATATTTGAGAACACTCCGTATGCTTTTCCTGTTACATGATGCTATGATAATGTGACGTATTTTTTGTGTGTGTGTGGTTCTTGAACTCCACAATGTGTATAACGGATTTTCAATTAAATAATTAAGTAAAAAATGGAGAAAATCTCGGTTTCCATAGATTTATTGGCATTTTTATCTCTCTGTGGAACAGAAATATTGGACTCCTCCCAAGAGTATTCGTGATATTCGTTATTCATTACAGCGAACATTTTTATTGATTATGAGACGAAAGAAACTTCTTTTCGTCGAAATAAAAAAAAAAGATGAATTCCGAAGCTTATAAAAACATAGTAATGTTTCCTTACCATAATCAATCCGAAAACATTAATGAAAATTATATTCTCTACTAGTTGTGATCTCATGAAAGCACAGATAAAGTAACTGACACTAAATAACAGACATAGGAATTTAAAATTGTAATGCTTTTGAATTCAAAATACATTAGGTGTCTATTACAGTTTTTTTTTCTTTTTTGACAAACACCATGAGCAACTCAAAGGGGTATAAACAGTCTCCCGTCCCTAATTCCCAACCACTGGTTCCAGTGAAGGAAGAGAGCCAGTGCCGTAAGACAAACCTAGCATCTATATCCTACGGGATTCAAACATGGATTCGTCACGAACGAGTGATCATAAGCCAGTGATAAGTCCAATGCGCCACCGGGGTGGCTATTATCGTTTCAGTTGAAATACATGACGTTTAGGTCTCATTAAAGCAGGCTGGCTTCTGATGATTCATCCCAGATGTGTCACGATCCAAATTCTGTTGAGGCATGGATGGTGTGTTTGGCCTGGCTCTCCCATTTCCAGGAGTCAGCGGCTGTATATTAAGGACAAAAGAATGTTTATAGCCCATTGAGGTGATCCTCGTATTTGCTAAACCTCCAAAGAAGCAGAAAGAAAATATGTGGCACACTCGCTAGCCTGCAGATTTCTTTGTCTGTCGTTGTTTCCGAATTTGCACACATCCAAAATGAAACCACAATACAGTGAAACCTCGTTTACATATTTTTCAGTTATATGTTTTCATATTTATATGTAAATATGCATCAGTCACAATACTTTGCTGTAGTTTCCTTCACTTTTTCAATTAGTTTATACGTAATTTATTTATACGATTTTGCGGTTATGCGATAAATTTTGAATTCGGGTTAATAAAAAATGCATGGTTCTTTGATTCTTTTATACGTAATGCAGTAGGTTGCAAATTTGAGAGAATCGAGACAGCGTTACCGAGTTCCTTTTGGTGCCGCCAAATCTGAACCTTGATACCACCAGAGTAGGATATGTTGTTCATTTAGGTTAGGATGAAAAATTGATTTCTCATTCCACGATCTGGGTAAATAGTGCCACCAATTTTCAATTGAAGTGTAGCATCTTTTAATGTGCTGCTGTTGGATTATTTTCAGCCATAAAACAGATGATTCAAATAAAAATCTGTTACGTAATGCTCACAGTTTCTTTTTTGCTTTGAATGTAAGAAATTTTAAGCAAGCGAAGATTAGTGAATATTTTACTGGGCAGTAAATCTAAATCAACTAGTGGAGAAACTGCTTTGAAAATAGTGTAGCTTATTAGCATAAAATGTGAAATAGAGGTATTGAACAGAAAACAAAATCATATTCAAATTAACTACCAATTTTTAAGAGATAAAGTGTTTTACACTGGCGTACAAAAATTAAGGACGAGACGGTTTTTCGAATGTAACGTTGTGCAGAAGTGCTCCACATCGACTCAAATCATACAATAAGATCCCCAAGATGTAAGAATATGGGACAACTGAGCAAAACCGTCCAAACAAGGAATCCAAAGGATACAAAGACACTTTATTCAAGCACAACAGGACAGAAGACAGAAACGTCAATGTGACAGGCGGCTGCCAAGAAAAACCCAGTCTTTAGTAGGGGATATGATCACCCCTGACTGCGTTGCAGGATTTACAACGTCTGTCCATGCTGAGGACGAGGTTGTCAAGGAGCTGTTGAGGCATCGCGGCCGATTCCTCTTGTAGCGCCAATCGCAGCTGTGGAATCGTTGCTGGTGGCTGGCAACGTGCTGCCAAGCGTCTCCCGAGAAGGTCCCACACGTGTTCGATTGGATTTAGGTCCTGGGACCTTGCGGGCCAATCCATGCGTTGAATATATTCACTCTCCAACTGCTCTGTGACAGCCACTGTACGATGAGGTGTAGCGTTGTCGTCCATGAAGAGGAACTCAGGACCCACAGAACCTCTAAACAGACGCACGTGAGGCAGAAGAACTTCGGTTCAATAGCGGACAGCAGTGACTGAACCTCATTGGAAGATGTGGAGATCAGTACGGCTACCAAGCATGATACCGCCCCAAACGAAACTCTGCCACCTCCAAACCGGTCCCTTTCGATGATGTTGGAGGTGTGATTGCGTGTTCCCTGCTCTCTCCAGATGTGTATACGTCCAGAATCGCTCGTCAGACTAAATCGGCTCTCATCCAAAAGAGAACTCGACCCCATTGCTGATGTGTCCAGTTCTTGTGTTCCTGGCACCACAGAAACCACCGTCTCATGAGCAGGCGTTAATGGCACACACCGTACTGGTCGTCGTGCAAATAGACCACCTTTGTGCAGCCTTCTGGCCACGGTAAAACGCGATAACGGACGTCCAGTTGTCTGTTGCATGTGCCTTGCGATTTCTCCCGCTGTCTGCCGTCTGTCTCTTCTCGCCTGTAGGACAATGTCCCGACCGTCTGCCGCCGTGGTTGCTCGTGGACGACCACTGCTAAACTCTCGGACAGCTGTTCCTGTCGTTTGAAATGCTCTCCAAGCTCGTGAAACGATGCTGTGAGTGATATCGAACTCCTCGGCCACACTAGTCACACTTCGACTTTCTTCTAACTTCGCAATGACGCGACCTCGGGTAAAGTCATCCAGATGTCGTCTACTGGATTGCCTGTTTGGTTATATCAGACGGTGACAGCAACTCGATGTCGTTCAAACCGATGTACACCGTGCAGTAGCTTTCACCGAATTGCTGAGAGTACACCACCCGTGTGCTTTATAACCTTCCGACGCCCCCTTACGTCATGCTGCATATGTGCGGAAGCCCTACCGTACCGGACCCTAGTCTATCTCCTGATTGGTCTTTCGGTCAGTTCTGCCGGTTCGTTCCGCTGTTATGCTAATTTCTCCTCTTCGTTCTTAATTTTTGCACACCAGTGTACATATACTGAAAATATGAAGTCGTTCAGAAGTTTTTAACCAAGTTTTTTATAACGAAATTTGAATAAAAGATCTACTGAAACATTTAAAATTGGCATGGGCTTAAAGTAACAAGAACATAATCAGGCATGTATGTCTGCCATTATAAAATTAGCGTAATGTAATATTTCGAGTTCTTTTTTTTCTTCTTGGTGGCATTCAAAATTTTACAAAACATAGTGATTTAGTACAATCAGGGTGATTCAATATATAGTATTTAACGTTTTGAACTTTCTTTTACGTGTTTTTTTTAATTATGCTATATGTATTTTGTTTATTATATTTATTTGCATGTTTGTTTGCATTGGGGTTTAATGGCCACTCTGAGCAACTCAACTGATATAACCAGTCGACCGTCTCTAACTTTGGGACTCTGGTTCCGTGATGGGGAGATTGTCAATTCCTTAATGGCTGGCACACTATCCATGCTTCACTCAGTAATCTAGTCCAATCCATCTCGGATAAGAGGTCAAAAACCAGAATTTAGGCCACAGCGCCACTATCGGGACTCATTATACAGGGTGGAAAGAAACGACCGCATAAAAACCCCAGGGGGTGATTTCTTGGGTCAATTCAAGCATAAAACGTTTCCTGACAGTTTTTGGATTTAATGGCTTAGTTTTCCAGATATATACCCACAAAGGTGCGTGACGTCACGTCCGGAATCGCCTCTTATTGAGGCTTCAAACCCAACCCGAGTGTCATGCAGGAAAGCTCGTGGCGGATGCCTGATTCTGCAAGCTCAGTACCTCGGTAGTCATCATGACTGATTTACATATCGCAGTGCTCTCCGAGGCCGTATGTCATGCAACAGGGCGACCAGTTCCGTTCGTCTCGACAATTGCGGACGACTCCGGAAGCAGACTGGATGACTGTTTATGTACTGCGATATTAGCATCAGATATCCGCCACGCGCTTTCCTGCATGACACGCGGATTGTGCTTGAAGCCTCAAAAACAGGCAATTCAGGACGTGACGTCACCCACCTTTGGGGGCTTATATCTGGAAAACTAAGCCCTAAATCCAAAAATGCCAGAGAACACTTTATGCTTGTATTGACCCAAGGAATCACTCCCTGGGGTGTTTATGTGGTTGTTTCTTTCCACCCTGTATATGTACACTGAAGTGCCAAAGCATTTTAACTATCGTGTCTTTTTGCAAATCGAAGCTTCTTCAGGTAAACGACGAAAATGTGAAGGTCATGAAATACACTGCTTTACAATTGCTAAGGACGGATCATAAACGGCTATATAGCGCATAAAAAAGTAAGTGTGGTTGGATGCCAAGTGAAATAAAATAATGTCAGAATGCCAGGACATTACAAGAAAGACAATTTATTGTGCTCTGAAATCCAGAAGGCTTTTAAACGTGTTCAAGGGACAAACAGGCCATTTTGTGCAGAATACGTAAACGTGAAAAAAATGCAATTACCGTCCGCAGGCGTTTCGGCGTAAGATGTCAATACGGGATATGGCCACCATGGAGGGCGATGCAAGATTCCACACGTCATGTCATGCTTTGCACAACATTATCAAGCAGCTGTTGGGGTAATTTATCCCATTCCTCTGTCAGTGCACGGATGAGGGTGTCCTTGTTTATTGGAGGGCATTGGCGACCAGCAAGACGCCTCCCTAAAGCGTCCCACACATTTTCAATGGGATTCAGATCTGGAGAACGTGCTGGCCATACGAGGCGTTATATATCCTCGCTCTCAAGACACTCCTGGACAGCGACTGTTCGATGACATGTTGCGTTGTCGTCCATGAAAATGAATCTATCACCGACAGCACCACGGAACATGCGAACATGAGGTAGCAGAACATCATTAATGTATCGTTGGCCAGTCATAGTCCCAGTTGGAAGCACATAGAGGGACGTACGGCCATTGATCATGATGCCAGCCCATACCATAACACTACATGTCGGATATCGGTCTCTTTCCTGTATGTTTGCTGGACAATATGCAGTACCACTATCACGCCAGATCAGTTGTCGTCGACAATCAGACGATAGACTGTATCTACTCTCATCTGAGAAGAGGACAGCAGACCAGTCGTTATCAGTCCAATTGCGATGTTGATGGCACCATTGCAAACGGGCAGTACGGTGACGTCTGGACAATGGGATGCACACAACAGGATGGCGGGCGTATAGTCCTCCTTCATGCAAACGTCTGGCGACAGTTTTTCGGGAGATCCTCCTGCCAGTAGCAGCCATAAACTGATTTGCTACCTCACTAGCTGTGCTGCGCCGGTGTCTTTTTGTTGATAGCACTATGTACCGATCTTCTGCAGGTGTCGTACTGCGAACACGACCTCCCCCGTGACGTTTGCTACACTCTCCATTTGTTTAAAATGATTTCCAAAGCCTTGAAACAACACTGTGGCTGACGTCGAACTCCCTGGCAACATCTGTTATTTTTCGTCCTTCTTCATTCTTGCCAATAATACGACCACGCGTGAAATCATCTAGGTGATGTTTGGAAGACATACTGAAAATTGCAAGTTCGTCAATTGATTCTTTCCCTTTCAACTTTGCGTTTGAACAACAACGGTCAATACGCGTCAAATCCTTTATATCTCTTATCAGCGCTATGACGTCACGAACAAGTTCGGCAATCCAAAATTTGCATACGCACAACACGTCTTACTGTATCCCGCACTTATGCTAATTTCCACATTTTTCTGCCTTCCATTTTATGGTTGCTATCGTTGCTATTGTCATCCGTCCTTAGCAATTTTCCGGCAGTGTAGTATAAATAACACTTACTGAGCTCTGTTAATTAGTGTTGTTCTTGCTCTTCAGATGGGAAAAGCATTGGGCTCAGTGAGTTTGACAAAATCCAAGTTGTAATGGCCAGACGACCGGTAACACTTCTGGGGTGCTCAATGTCAGCCGCGGTTAGTACCTTCAAAAGGTGGTCCGAGGAGGGTAAACCACGAACCTCTGGCAAGGCGTGGCCGATCACTGCTGATCAATGATAGAGGTAAACGAATGTTACCCCGTATGGTACGAGCCAACAGAAATTATGCTGGGAAGCAACTCGCCGGTAATTTGAATGCTGATGACGAAAGTAATGAGTCACAACACACAGTACATCGAACCCAGCTGAAAAGGAGACTGCGTGGGCGCAGGTCGCTCGGAGTGCCAATGCTAACATCGGTTTACCGTTGAAAGTACCTACAATGGCCACGTGAGCATAAATACTGGGCTTTAATGATTTGAAGAAGATCGTCGGTTCTGATGAATCTCTTTTTCTGTTGAACTACGTGGGCCTCCTTTTCCTATGGAAGTTTTGGAACCAGGATGCATCGTTGACGAAAGTATGCCGGTGGAGAAATGCTTTTGCATTGAAAGAAATACGGGATTACGCCATATAATACAAATTTTGAAGATGACAATCCGATTTCTGGCCTTAATGTGACAAGGATGGTAAGTCAGATAACATCCGAAAACTTGAAAATTTTTAGATTGATCGGTGTTCAAATTTATCGGAAACTTGGGGCTTGGTCGTTCTGGGTGGTGTAGTGGTTAGTATACCCGGGCGTTTTCTGGAAGACGTGGGTTCGAGTCCCGCTACAAGACGATGAAAATTTTCAAGTTTTCGGATGTTATCTGACTTACCATCCTTGTCACATTTACGCCAAAAATCGGATTGTCATCCTCACAATTTGCTTTGGCATTGTTCTGTTGTAAAACCCTGGATTCAGCCATTCATGTGCAGGAAACTATGATGTCTACCACCTACCTAAACATTATTGTAGGCCAGTTATATTATTTCATGACACCTGTTTCCCTCTAGGAGTGCATTCCTTCAGAAGGATAATGCCCCATGCCGCAGTACCCGGATTGTTCGACAATGGTTTGCGGAACATGAGGAAGACTTCCAGATGTTGCCCTTGTACCCAAATTCCCCAGACAACAGTTCAATTGAGCATCTGTGGTTTGTGTTGGAACAGCAAGTCCGACCTGCGGAGGTTCAACCACGTAACTTACAAGAATTAAAGCATCTGGTGGTAACGTGTTTGTACCAGATACTAAAAGACATTACTGGAAATCTTGTAATATCATATCTCGGTTGGTAAGAGATGTTTCCGCGGCACATGGAGAACCAACGTCATATTAGGCACTTAGTCGTTATGTTTTGACTGTTCTATTACATTAAGCAACAAGCAAGAATTGAGACATTAAAATTCTTGCTTGTTGCTTAATGTGGCTTTCTTGTGAAGAAATCAAACTGATTCCATTTCTAATCAGAGCATAGAAGATTCATGTTAGTTTTCACTTTAAGGGAAAGATGAGCATTAATGGTCGGCCTTTTATGTGGATCAGTACTGATTGTACTAAATAACATACTCGTAAGGAACATCAACAAGATGATTAAATCATTCGAAACTACATTTTATGTTCAGCATTTGGATTACGTTACATTATCATCTTGGAATATGCATAGATAGAAAAAAAGGCAGCATTTTGCTTAATCAAAGTAGTAAAGTACAAGGGATCTCAATAGACGTGACAAAATAGTAGAAAAGAACGGTTGAACTTACATAAATAGTAATTATGGAAAGGGCTGTTTAGTGGAAAACATTTCGAAGTGCTTGAGTCGTATATCGAGATAGGGAAAGCTATTATGTACGCGTATAAAAATTCTCAAATCCTGATATCTGAAGTCGATAAGTATCTTGAGCAGGAAGATGTCGAAAAAGACGACTGGAAAGTCATTATAAAATTAACACGTTTCCCCAAAGCAATACAAATTTAAAGTTTAAAAGAGACACTTGCACTTAAAATGTTCACTGGTGACAACTTGAATGGAGATAAAACTGACAGAAAATATACTTCACTTTGTAAGTGAAGTATGCCTCGGAGATAAGTTCGGAAACAATTCGATCAGTTGGAGGAGTTCTAGAGGGTGCGCGTCGTTGGGCTCCGGAACGCGGGATGGTCTTATCGCCGTACTGCGTGTCGTACCGGTCGTGCGGATATAACCATAGCACGCTGTTGCCGGCAGTGGATAGAACAAGGCACGCAGTCGCGACAGGAAGGCTCTGGGAGATCTAGTGGAACAACGGAGAGAAATGACCGACGGGTTGTTCGACATGCGTGGAGTGACCCTACAGCCATGACTGCGGATATTCAGCGAGCAGTGGTGCCCTAAATGCATCGTCCGATTAGTGCAAACACCATTGGCAGACGGCTGCACGACGTAGGACTGCACGCACGCAGGCCGTTACGACGACTGCCCTTAACACCATTTTATCGTTGCCAAAGACTGCAATGGTGTCGTGCGAGACTGTCAAGGAGGCATTCAGAATGACAGCGGGTGATCTTCAGTGGCAAATCCCGCTTTTGTCTTGGAGGAGACGACCATCGGATTCGTGTGTGGAGGCACCGTGGTCATCGCCAAGATGACCACGGTTTGTTGTTGAGTGTCGCACGTCCAGAACGCTTAGTGTCATGATATGGAGTGCAATTGCCTACGATGCCAGATCCCTTTTTGGTATTCATTACAGGCACTCTGACAGCCCTACGTTGTGTTAATGAGGTCCCGCAACCAGTAGACCTACCTTTTCTGAGCCCTCATTCCTGTGCGATTTTTCCAACTGAACAACGCTCGTCCGCATGCTGCTGCTGTCTCAAGAGCTTGCCTTCAAGGCACTGAAACTCTGCCATGGCCAGCCGCATCGCCAGACCTATCGCCGATTGAAAATGTGTGGGATCTTATTGGACGCACTATTCGCAGTCCATCCCTACCGAACAATCTGCAGGAACTGCGTGAGAAGATTCAAGCTGCATGGAATCGCTTATCGCAGGACACCATTATGAGCCTGTAAAACTGCATGCCGAGACGTCTGGCATGCTGTGTGTGCCAACATGGCTGCCCTACGCCATACTGAGGGGCACTAGTGATTGACGTGTAGCTCAATAAATATTGCCCATATCAGTCTCAATGTTTAATCATTTATTGTTCCTGGTAACCTTTACCTTCCTCCTGAACAGCATTGCAATCTGACACATCCGGCGTGGTACAACTGTTTTTTGACGTAGAGTGTATGTATTCCAATGTTTTTAAGTCCAAAAAACTCTACCACTGATTTAATGGTTCCTTCGCTCGTTTTGCTATTAATAATTGATATTCATTATTCATCATATCCTGCAGATTAAAAGCAGCCTACCCAAGTCTTGAGATAAAAACTTTGTAGAAATTAAAACCATTTCCCTGATGTTTTTAGTAAGCATCTATTTGTTTTCAACATACTGAGGAGTGAAAATGATAAAGCATACGGTATGCTGTTCGTAGCCTTAATATTAGTGTTACATTTTATTACATTAACTTTTAGCCAGTAATCTCAATTTAAAGCATCGTGCATCAGTTTGGGCTGTTTTTCTGGTAACACGTTTTCCATCTGAAGCATTTGTGAATTTTTATTTACCAAAACGTCTGATGTACAAAGCTGTAGAATAAACACCCAAAAAAAGAGACAAAGCAAAAATCAATATATTTCCTTCATCAGTTTCAAAGATCTCAGGAACGGCATTTTTATTTGGAAAAGATGCTTGCAGTAACTGATCTTTTGTTTTCCGGTTCTACTTTTTCGTCGATTTCCGAGAAATTTGATGATCTTATTTGGTCTCTGGCGCTTCGGTCTCAGGAACAGTTCCTTCGGGTACACAGGTTTCATTTATTCTACGTTTTCCTCCCTGAAACACATACACAAATATAATTCACACTTGCTTTATACCATTATTTTCAATAAATATGCCAAAACGAATTTTTATGGCAGAATTTTTTTTTACACACCGAAATGCCGTTCATTTTACAAAAGGCGTGTAAAACAAAAAATGGTCCAAAAATTGCGAAAATCATGTTCTGACATCTCGATAAAAAAGTGATGTCCAAAAATTATGTTTCTACATCCCATAAAGGAAAAAGTTTCTCAAATTCATCCATACAAGAAAGCGTTTGGAAATATTCTTATATTTAGTAATTTAAATCTTCTGCTCGGTGTATAACATATTATAAAAGTGATTAATGATATACACTGCCTGACAGAGAAAATGCTACACCACGAAGACTTGAACGCAGCGCCGTGCAAATTGCAGGGTAGGTGCACACGCACAAGTTACGCAAATTATTGCATTTGCAGGCCAATCACACGAACGACGCGTGGGATATAAGCGGACAACCATCCCGTGTGGCCATCAGTGGAGATGTCGTCACAGCAGCGAGAAGTGAGTGGTTCTGCTGTAACCGTCTCTGGAGAACGAACAAGGGTTGCCAATGCAGTTAAGAAGCCGTCGTACGCGATTTCGTCAAACGGATGAGGTCACGAGAGGTGTCATCGTAAGCCTTCGTACCATCGGATGGTTCTTGCTTCGTATTTCGGAATAAACGCAACGTGATGCCACAACCGTCGGTCGCATTTGGATACAGTGGTCCCAGGAAGGGTCTGCGCAACGTCGTAGGGGTACCGGAGCACGGAAACGAGCGTCCGATCTGACGTCATGCCGTGGCGGAGCCATAGGCCAAAACGGACGACATTTTGCGAAGTGTACGGGGAGGCTTGAATGCTCCGATTTCGACGCGGACAGTGTCGCGCTGATTGGCTGCGTCTGGTTTGCTGTCCAGCTGTCCGTTGCGAAGGCTACCCTTAACAGCAAACCATCGTTGTCACCGCTTTGCGTGGTGTCGCTCCAGAGCTGCGTGGGGTACCGAATGGAAGAGTGTGGTGTTCAGCAATCGCGGTTCTGTCTCACCACGGATGATCGCCGTGTGAGAGTCTGGAGGCGACGTGGTCAACGTGCGGATTCCGCTGCCATTGTGGAGCGCCACACGTCTCGGCAACGTGGAATCATGGTGCGGGATGCTATCGGCGCAAACAGCCACTCACCGCTGGTACACATTACGGGCATATTAACGGTACGCCACTATGTTAACGAACTGCTGCGGCCCGTGGCACTACCGAATCTGGAGGATATCTTGATCGTCGTTTTTTAACAGAATAACGCCCGGCCACATACCTCTTGGGTCATCCTGAATGCTTTACACGGTGTGCGAAGGCTTTCATGGCCAGAACGATCCCCCGAACTCTCGCCCATCGAGCATCTGTGGGACACGATTGGACGTCGGTTGAGTATCCTCCCACTCCCTCAAAATGAAGATTAACTGTGGACTCGGATCAACATCTCATGGTCCATGATACCCCAGGACTCTATTCGGACTCTCATTGCCTCGAAGCCATGTCGGATTCAACGCTGTATCTTCCAAAATAGGAGCCACGCTCCTTATTGATTATCCTGTATAGTCGGCTACTAGAGTCTTGTATGTATGTGACAATTAAATCATTTGTTCAGGACCCCCACTTGGCTATCTGTGTGTGCAGTTTGGTTGTTTTCCTTCATGGTGTGGCATTTACTCTGTCAGACAGTGTATTTTATCATTATATGATCAAGAAATAGACTGAAATAATTGGGTTATTATATTCTGACGTCTGATTGTTCCATTGTTGGTATTTAGCATTTGTTTATATTGACCAATGGTTTAGATAGAAGGTATTAGAGTAAACATACATACTTTGTAATGTATGCTTACTCTAAGCTGTTACCACGTGCCTCTTTTAAAATTCCTAAGCGTTTAAACAAGAAAAACATTTTTTCCCTATGCAGCTGCTCATTATCATGTAGTCCAAGTATATTATATAGAACAAATCACAAGAAGCAGCCGGCGTGTAGAAGTATCACTGTAAGATGTGCTTTTAGGATCAATACACATTATCTGTTAGCAACATTCCCTTCTCATTTAAGACGAAAATTTCTTCTCTTCACTAAGAGCACATGTGTTCCCTAAGGGCATATCTTTCATATTTTCTTGTTCTAGGCGTAGGGTTTTCTGCCGAATGCGTCATCTGGTGTCAAGGCATTTTCTGCCGATCTCTTTGACCTTCCGTTACTTCAAACGTCAAGTGTTAGTTATGGCATTATTATCAACTTTCTTTGCTCAAATCCAAAGTTTGCATCCTTTTTATTTCGCAGACGAATTTTGCTCTTCAAGTAAACAAAAAGCGCGTAATCTATTGTACTCGCTGTAAGATCTTTTTTTAATATGAAGTATGTATTATTGAGTGTGTACTTTTTTTATTTGTGGGTTTAAAGTCCATCACAGATAACTCAATGGCTGTAAGTAGCAACCGGTCTCATATTTAACCCTTTAACGACCATGACACAAAAATCTTTTATCACTCCAAATATCATAACCCCCGAAACTGTCTGTTGTTTCAATTCTTTGTTTAATAAAAACAATACTGAATGAGAGTGACACATGCTGATCCCTCATAGGTCGAGAAAATTTGAAGAACAGGCAATGGTAGGAACTCTGACTCACTCTAAACAGGCATTTAGGGCGGCAATGGCCGTTTGTATGCACGGGCGCTTTTAGGCGTTATGGTCGTTAAAGGGTTGAGACCACTAATTCCATGAAAAAGAGAGAGCCAGTGCCGTAAGAGAAGCACACCACCCATGCTTCATCCGGGCTCAAGCCTGGGTCCACTCGGACGAACAGTCAGAAGCCAGCGCTCAGACCACTTCGCCATCGGGGTGACAGTGTGTGCTTCCATCGCATAATATAGTCCCAGTGTATAACCACGTATTCGAGCTACCGGGTCTTAAAATATACAGAGTGTATTAAACGATGTGCGTACGTACATGAAGAAAATGAAGATCTCAGTTATGAAATAAGGTTGCCGTCTTATGCACGATTAGAATAACTAAAAGTTAAAAGAACGGATGCTCCTGTACACACCAAATGTGGTGAAGGTGATATAAATGACAGGTTAAAACAAACATGAGATCTTTCAATCCCTCTTGAGATCATCCTCAGATGTGCTCTCAAATTAGTGATTCCGACCCTTAAATAACAGAAGGGGTAAGTGTCATGAATCAAACTGTGCGTTCACTGCGCATGTCTGGATTGTTCACGGGAAATTCCGAATCGCTGAATGGGTGATTGTGTCATCTGGTGTCAAGGCATTCAAGGTGTTGTCACTTTAAACATTATTTGAGTCCCTTGGCAAAAAATGTTTCCAAGAATTGGAAATGTGCATAGGTATATAGTCATTACAACATTGATTGCCCTAGATGAAAATTAACAAGCTCTCTGCAAAAAGTAAGTAGGTTTTGTTCCGTGGTGTCGTAAGGATGGAAGCCTCCTGCCAAGCTGGGAAATTTGAACCCTTGTTGGTAGGGCGTGATAACGCAGTATTTTGGCTTCGAGTCTTAATGTCATAAAGGTTCTCCTTCATTCTGATGTTCAACGTCCTCTGAGTAGATTCTATGTAGGTGAGAGGTGGGTCATCTGGCTCAGTACTGTAAAGAAGTATGTTATATACTCCATGACGGGATCCCTGTTTGATTTGATCGCGGTCGTTGCGAATGATGGAGTAAGTATTTGATGTTCTGAGGGCAAAATCGATTTTGTGACGATGACACATGTTTTTCATAATGCGAGTGACGTGTGGGTCGTAGACCCAACAAATTAGACCCAACAAATTTTTTATCTCTTGTTTCCCAGTTTCCGAGTCTCTTGTAAATCGAATCCATCAAATGATTTCCATGGCCATGGTTTCGGGCGATTTCTTTAATTTTTAAAATTTCTTGTTTCTTCAGCCGGTTGCTGGAGGAGTGTGTGATGGCTCGCTGTATCATAAAACGAATGGCTGCAAGTTTATGACATAAAAGGGTGCATAGAGTTGTAAGGGATGATACTAGGGGCAGACATAGGATTCCTGAAAACTGAGGATTGAATAGTGTGATTTCTAATATTTCTGGTTAGCAAGATATCCAAAAATGGTAAGATTCCTTCAGTTTCCAGTGCCAACGTAAAATTCACTGACTGATGTAGTGAAGACATGAAATCCCTAAAATTCAATAATTTTTCTTCGGTGCCCAACCAGAAAACCAAAATATCATCGACATATCTCAAATATAATCCCAGTTCTTCAGTTAAAGGGTTCAACGCCTGGTGCTCTAGGTGTTGCATAAATATCTCAGCCAAATGGGGTGATAGAGGGGAACCCATTGGGACACCCTCTTTTTGTCTATGACAGACACGTCACTCGCATTATGAAAAACATGTGTCATCGTCACAAAATCGATTTTGCCCTCAGAACATCAAATACTTACTCCATCATTCGCAACGACCGCGATCAAATCAAACAGGGATCCCGTCATGGAGAATATAACATGCCTTTTTACAGTACTGAGCCAGATGAACCACCTCTCACTTACATAGGATCTACTCAGAGGACGTTGGACATCAGAATAAAGGAGCACCTTTATGACATCAACCCTTTAAACGGCTGGAACGAATTAACTCGGGGTTGAAAAAGTGGGCTGAAATCAGTTCGAACGAATATATTCGCTCTGACAAAAGTGGGCCGAATGCGACTCGGACGAATTCGTTTAGGGTATGTTTAGTGTTGGCAAAGCGCTGCTCACGTGTTACCTTAAAAACTAGAGCATAAAAAAGTTTCTTTCTTCGTTAGATTTGTTATTCAGACTGGTCATTCAAGTCTGTGATTGACACGAATCTTCTCTCACTAATTAGCTAAAAAAGGGCTGTGGCAATTTAGAGAAATTTGAAAAAGGAGAGAGATGTTTGAATCACTTATGTTTACCCTCTTGCATGATGTTTGTGTCAGGAGAACTAGTCCTTTGAGTCATGAAAAAGAAATGTAAGGCAAGGAGGGAGATGTTATCATCTGCGACAGGTTCATTCTCGGTTTTACGGAGATCGGGTAGGGGGGGGGGGTAAGATAAATTGTTTTGTCATAGATTTTGTAAAAGGCCATACCTATATCAACATTTCTGTTTGGAGATAGCAAAAGTTTTGGGCATCGTTTAGTTCAAGTATATCGGCCGCTTAAAGGGTTAAGACTCGAAACCAAAAAACTGCGTTATCACGCCTTACCAACAAGGGTTCATATTTCCCAGCTTGGCCGGAGGCTTCTATCGCTACAACACCAAGGAGCAAAACCTCGTTACTTTTTGCAGAGAGTTTGTTAATTTTCATCAAGGGCAATCAATGTTGTAATGACTATATACCTAGGTACATCCCCAATTCTTGGAAAAATTCCTTGCCAAGGGACTCAAATAATGTTCAAAGTGACAACACCTTGAATACCTTAACACCAGATGACACAATCACCCATTCAGCGGTTTGGAATTTCCCGTGAACAATCCCAGACATGCGCAGTGAACGCACAGTTTGATTCATGACATTTACCCCTTCTGTTATTTACGGGTCGGAATCACTAATTTAAGAGCACATCTGAGGATGATCCCAAGAGGGATTGAAAGATCTCATGTTTGTTTTAACCTGTCATTCATATCACCTTCACCACATTTGGTGTGTACAGGAGCATCCGTTCTTTTAACTTTTAGTTATTCTAATCGTGCATAAGACGGCAACCTTATTTTATGACTAACTGAGCATGAACTTTTCCTCTATTTTAAAGATCTGAGTTTCTTTCGAGTTGAAGAAAAAGAAAGATATTCCCGATTTGGTGACGTCATTGTGACTTTTGTCTGTCGCCATGTACATTAGGTACGATATAGTGCGACTGGGACGGTAAGCGGAAAGTCAAATAGTTTGGGTGTCCATTAAGTGTTATTTTTCTTCCTGAGGGAGAAATCGCTGATAGAAGAATCAGTGTAAAGTTTCTTTTTGTTCTTCCTCCTGTCACGGTGACACACCCTCCAAGTTTTTGGAATGGTGCTCAACACACTGCATCCCATTAGTGTCGAAAAATTCTGAAAAACTATGAGACATCTTTTTTGTGAAAAAGCAATGGCAGCTTCGAATCCATAGTCAGGTGTGGTTTGCTACGAGTACAGTATAAATATCTTCGTCAACTTAAGTAATGTCACTCTTCTTTCGTTTTTGGATTCCTGAATAAAGAACTAAGTGTCGACGTTTCTTGCATATATCCGAGTCTTCAAAGGATACTTTTGGTTTTGCTGTCCATGCGTTCTCTCTCTCTCTCTCTCTCTCTCTCTCTCTCTCTCTCTCTCTCTCTCTCTCTCCTCTAAACTTGCACAGTTTTATCATTCTGATCCAAAACAGATTTGTATTGTTTAATGAGGACAATTTTCTTTCAAATTGTCCTTCATCATAGCCAATGACAAATGTAGTCCATCTTGTTTTGCAGCTCCAGTCATTCGTGTGTCTCCGACATTCGCAGAATGCGATGTCGTGCTGCATTAACTACCAACTGATCCAAACGATATTAACTGGTTACAGCAAAATGCTATAGAAGTCCATTGGAATAGATGAAAAGCACCAAAGGTGCTTTTTTAAATGAATGGGGCTGTTGGTAACACTGTCTGAGGGCTACTATGTACACTGAAGAGCAACTGAATTAGAGATACCTGTCTAGTAACGTGTAGCACCACCTTTCGCATTGATGACGGCAGCGATTCGACAAGGCACCGAAAGCGTTGGGAAGCCATACGGATCGACAACCCCTGAACTAGCTCCCACAGTTCACGAAGATTTAGTGAAGTGGGGAGGGGATCAGAGCCACGAACATCTCTCTCGATGGCATCCAAGATGTGCTCGATGGGATTGAGATCAGGCGACCCAGCTGGCCAAGGAAGCGAGTTCACGTCGGTGCAGTGTTCATCCAACGATTCGGATACAATTCGGGAGCGATGGCATGCTGCATTATCTTGTTGCAGGATAAGGTCCCCAGTGGGATGTTGAAGACGCACAAACGGGAGCAGATGATCGTCCAAGATATACCGGTAACGTTCACCTATGAGAGACGATGTCACACGTATCAGGGGTCCCATTTCAGTCCACGTAAATAGTCCCCAGACGGGAATGCCACCCCCACCAGCTTGAAGAGTACCCTGGTGGCAAGAAGAATCCATCGCTTCATGTGGTTTGCGCCGTACTCGTATCCTGCCATCCGCATGTACCAACGTGAATCTCGACTCATCAGTCCAGGCCGCATTTTCCCACATGTCTAGGGTGCAGCGGCGATGTTCCCGCGCCCATGCTAATCTTTGCATCCTGTGATGTGCGGTCAGCAGCGGTGCCCTCGTGGGACGATGGCTTCCGTACCCCATGGCGAGGAGATGGTTCTAGATGGTGTGGCTGCTTACGCGTTTTTGTGGACCAGAGTTAAATTGCCGAGTGATTTCTTGCACTGTGGCCCGTCTATCCGCTGTTACAATGTGAGCTAGCCGACGATGACCCCGATCATCCACACGCTGTTGTCCACTGCATTTGGCCCTTACAGGGATGGTTTTACGGGATTCGATGTACTCACGGAACACCCGTGTCACAGTGGCTCGTGAAAATCCTAGTACCTGCACGACTTCCGAGATGGAGTGACCCATTCGTCGGGCTCCGACAATTTGCCCACGATCAAGTGCGCTTAGATCCTTCGTCTTACCTATACTGCGTCCAACTCTTACTGATTCCCGTCGTATCACTCCTTATATTGTCGGATCGCTGCATACGTCATATCGTCTGATTACAGTGCCGCCCACAGCGCCACATTTGCATAACGCCAGCTATCTCTAATTCAATTGTTCTTCAGTGTAGAATGCTGCTATTTGCATAATATAGTTTCAGCCTAAAAACACCTATTCAAGCTTTTCACACAAAGCGCAACTCTTCACGGCTTACCAAAAACGTGACATCGACTGCCTTTCTTTCAGGCTCGTGGGAACCACTCACAAAAATCTCTGACCGACAGAACTCTGATGACGTCACAGTGATTTAAATATTTACCTTCCATTCGTCCAGATGAATCCGAACTAAGCGTTTAAAGAAACTATAGTAGATCTTAAAAAATATATTTCATTGTGAATAAACGTTGCTCTTTCAATCTCATGAAAATTACTTTATATTTCAGATGCATTAATGAGATAAGAATTACATGAGGAATTATGAAATAGAGTTATGACTTCTAAATGTAAATTTCTGACAAAATTTACAATGATTTAAGAGATGTTCTGAAAAATAATTGTAGTTACTAATCAGAGAAATTATCTTAATTAATAGTTTAGCCAAGTTTTTAATATATTTTTGTCAATGTTTTTGGATTATCCTAATGTCGTTTGATTATTCTGAATGAAACCTTTATAATTAGTTTCAACAGAAAAAAAGAAGTGCAGATATGAACTTACAGTAATCTTAAATTCGTATTCCGCCACGCATTCTAAACCAGCTTCACAAGGACATTGTCTAAAATATGCGTTGTCGAAGTCATCTTTACTCTCAGGAGTGCTGCAGTGCTCGCCTGAAAGAGATTATGCATGTTTCCAAACTATCATTGTGACAAATGTTCAATAGAATGCTAAAACAAAATACTGTAGGAAATGCAAACTAAAAATGTATGCCATTAAATAAAGTTGTGATAATACATCTGTTTAAGGATTTACACTGCTGGCCACCCAAAATGCAACACCAAGAAGGACACGAGATAGCAAAGCCAGATTTACTGGACACATAACAATAGCTACAAAGATGAAACGATTGAGCTCACAGGCCCGTGCGGCTTGCGGAACAAGCAGACACAATAGCTCGCGTGACCCCCATGGCTGGCAATAACGGCCGCTACACGCCGCGGCATCGAACGAAAGAGGCTTTCGATGTGGGCTTGGGGTATGTCGGTCCAGGCTGCTTCCACACGTTGCCACAGTTCATCAGGCGTAACCGCAGGTGGTGTTTGCCGGGCCACTCGGTTGCCGATCAGCGACCAGGCGTGTTCGATGGGCGATATATCGAGAGAACAGGTGGGCCACGGCAGCATTGACACCTGGTGGGCCGGGAAGAATTGTTGCATGATGCATGCCACGTGCGGGCGCGCATTGTGTGTTAAAACATGGCCGCTGACAGGTCCTGCAGGTAATGGAGGACTACAGGCTCCAAATCGTCGGAGATGTAGCGGTGGCTGTTGAGTGTACCGGCGATGCGTACCAGAGGGTGCGGGTGTCATATCCAATTGCGCCCCAGACTATAACGCCAGGCTACGGACCGGTATGGCGTTGCATAAGGCAGGCGTCATACAGTCTATCGCCGCGGGGCCGCCACATGCGGATCCGACCATCGTGGTGTTGCTGGCAGAAGCGGGATTCGTCGGAGAAGACAATGTCGTGCCATTCCGTAGTCCAGGTGCGGCGTTCAACGTCCCACTGCCGCCGCACTCACTGGTGATGTAACGTCAATGGTAATCGGAACAATGGGCGCCGTGCGATAAATTTCTGCTTCTGCAGACGACGTTGAATGGTACGTGCTGACACAGGTTGTTGCGCAACACGCCCTAATTCCTGCGCTAACGTTCGTGATGTGGCGGTGCGAGCCGTCAATTCCCGCCACACAAGATGCCGGTTCTCTCATTCGGTGGTTTGCCGCGGCCACGGCAATCACTCACGTGGGTGCGTCCGTCCGTCCTGCACCCACCGAATCCATACTCGCCTCACTGTGGCTGGGTGTCGTCCCACACGGGCGCCGATGTCTCGGTACGATAAACCGCTGTCGCGATAAGCCACTATTCGTCCTGTGTCGAACTCCGAAACGTGCTGGAATGACTGCCGTATTCTGCGACGAAGCATCAGGAAGCTTCTCACGCACAGGTCCGGCAACACAACACACTTCCACTACTTACACCCCGCCTTCTGTGCACCCTTCTTATAGTGCTTCTCGGTGGTGTGCCGGGCGCACATGATTTTCATATGCCCTGCAATGCTAATTGCTTGCATGACCTCTCGCGGGCGACGCATGCTGCGAATTTCAGTCCAATCGGATGTTTCCTTCCTGGTGTTGCATTTTGGGTGGCCAGCAGTGTATGTCTTTAAGTTCATAAGAACAGTTACTGTGAATATATCGAAGATAGTAATCAGTAAAATTTTCAAATAATGTCTTCTCTCTCTCTCTCTCTCTCTCTCTCTCTCTCTCTCTCTCTCTCTCTCTCTCTCTCTCTCTCTCTCTCTCTCTCTCTCTCTCTCTCTCTCTCTCTCTCTCTCTCTCTCTCTCTCTCTCTCTCTCTCTCTCTCTCTCTCTCTCTCTCTTTCTCTCTCTCTGCTGATGATCGGTGTTAAAATATTATGATATTCCCAAGTTGTGGAATACACACAAGTACTGTAAATTCACGAAGCACTGAACGCTTCTGTAATTGTGTCACACATTTTCTGAAAGTGGAAATAGAATGGTTGTCTCATGCAAAATGCCCTTAAATGCAAGTCTTTACAAATCCTGCAGAACTGTCCCGGTGGCAGAGTGATCTAACGCTGGCTTCTGACTATTTGACAGAGATCTCTCCAGGTTCGAATCCTCGTGAGCCATCGTTGATGTGTATGTCTTACGTCACTGGCTCCATATCCCTTCTCTGGAACCAGTAGCCCTAAATTTGGGACGAGCGACTGCTTATAGCCCACTGAGTTACTCGAGGTGGTCGTTTAACTCTCAGAATAAAAAAAAACTGTATTTTTCCGGTATTCCTGATTTTACTATGCTGGCGGAAAACTTTATCCATAAAAGCGAAAATTATGTTTCACCTAAATATGTAGGTACTTACCGCTTTTAGCAGAATGCAAAACGACGTGCTTTTATTGTTACCTACATATTGAATAGCAGGGGTTGTCTTGGATTCGAGTAATAATGAAACCTCTTTTCCTTGGTCGACGTTTCCACTTTGATCAAAGGTATTTTTTATTGTGTTTTTGGAGGTAGAGAAGAGTGTTAACGACCACCGTGGAAAACTGAATGAGCTATAAGCAATCTACCGTCTCTGATTTCAAACCACTTGCTACAAGGAATGGGGAGACAGGCAGTGCTGTAAGACAAACAAAACATCCATGCCTCACCGGGATTCAAACCCAGACCCATATAGGGTGAATAGTCGGAAGTCAGCGCTTTGAATACTGCGCCACCGGAGAAACAATCGTTTCCATGCAGCTTAGTCATAAAACAATGGCTTCTGAGTTCTGTGTGGGTTATCTACGGTCATTTAGATATCAAAGTGCCGGAACCATTACATCGGGACATCACATGCAGCAGCTAGTATATCTTTCAAGTTAGAGGCTGGATCGAAGTTTCCTGCACTTAGTGATAGTCAGCTAATGATGTTAGAGATTTTAGGTGCTGTTGTTGATGTCACGAAGAAATGATTCGGGCTAGGTCATATCTACATCGCCGTCGGTTAACCCCAGGAGGGAGGAAGTTTGGAAAATGAGAATGCTGATTAGTTAATTTTTGTAAGTAGTGTTGGATGCACTTTTCGCATATTTTATTATATATTAGCATTTTATAGTTGTATTTAAGAGGATTCGTGACGCAGGAAATGAAGCACGTTCATTTGACATTTTGTAGTCTGCTGAACGTGTTTCAGGTTTTAACGACCACAATGAGCAACTCGAATTACTGTAATCTATTCCTCGTCCCTAATTTAATCACACTCGTTTAGGGGAAGGAACAGAGCCAGAGCGGGTCAGTCAAACAATTTCAGATCAGGACTCAAATGCGGTGAAATCTAAGAAAAATGATCTGTAGCTTTCTCTTCCTGATCACTCAGTCATCGGGACTTCTCGGAGAATTATCGAGAACGTCTATTGTGAGACCTATTACTTTTTTCGGGTTTAAAGTCTATCATGAGCAACTCTAAGTACTATAAGAAGTCGTTTTTGTCTAATCTGAGGCCACTGGCTCCAGAAAAGAGACGGTGTCATCTGACAAACACGCCATCCATTCCTCATCCCGAATTCGAACTCTTGCCCATTCCGGACGAATGATCCGAATCATACGCCTCAGAACAAACGGTCACAGGCCCGGCTAAACCTTGGTCTGTTAGAAAAACCCAACCTCGTTTTGTTCAAAGATTTCTATCACCGCGAATGCAGCATCTCAAATAAATAGCTTTCTGTTAGACCATTGAGACTCCATAAAAACACGCGCATGGACAAGGTGGAACCGAATATAAGTTCCTCAGCGCCAACATATGACGTCAGCCATATATTTAATTACTGACTGTAAAAAATGTTAAGACCAGTTTACTTAGAATTGGGATTCCCCTTGGTTACGGAGAAAAAGAAATATTGCGCCATCACTATTTCAGATTTGTAATTCATACCGACTATTTAAATCAAATTTTGGAACAGCATCTGTGACGAAGAAAACAGATTTATTATTATTATTATATTTAAGTTTCCCAGGCTTCGAACCTCAATAAATGAACAATAAAAATTCGGTCCATATATTTTCTTGCATGCAGTTTTTATCCCAATAATTATAAGTTATCATAAGTGGGTATTCCTTTCCACGAATGTCGCACAAGGGTGCTTTTAATGATATGTTACGAAATATTGAATCTCACTTGCATTGAAGAGCAGATCGCTTGCTGATACTCATATACTATGCAACAGTAAGCAAATAACACGTAGCTAAATCACATCATAAATATATACACCCTGATATATATATAACATCATCATCATAAACCATTATCAATCCACTGCTGGACAAAAGTCTCCCCAAGTTTCCTCCACAACGGTCTATCTTGTGCCAGTCTCCTCCATGTCAATCTCATTGAACTGAAAAGTGGACATCTCTTCTATTATCATGGGACAGATACTGGCAGAACTAGTGGTGTTGGATTTATAATAAACAAGAAACTGAAGGATAAAGTTGTAGAAGTTGAAAGTTCCTCTGACAGAGCTGCACGACTTGTTATCCAACTCTCGAAAAGATACCAGGCTCAGATTATTCAAACTTATGCACCCACCACAAGTCATCCTGAAGAAGAAATTGAAGAATTTTATGAGGAAATTCGTCATCTAAATAATTAAGGTAAGCAGCACTTGAAGATAATTATGGGAGATTTCAATGCAAAAATTGGGCACCGGCAACAGAATGAAACTTCAGTAGGTAAATTCGGTCACGGCAACAGAAACCAGCGTGGAAATACTCTCGTAGAGTTTGCAGAGGCAGAAGGGTTTTTCATCTTGAACTCCTTCTTCAAGAAAAAGCCACACAGGAAATGGACATGGAGACATCCAAATGCGACGACAAGTGAAATTGATTTTATTATGTGTAACAAAAAATTCGTCATCGAAGACTGCAGTGTGCTAAACAAGTTCAACACAGGCAGTGACCATAGATTGGTGAGATGTAAGATGCACCTCAACACTAAACTCGAACGTAGCAAGCTCATAAGACAAACAAAATGTATTGACATAACCAACCTTAAAAAACACCATAATACCTTCAAATTGGAACTGAAGAACAGATTCTCTGCTTTAGAAGGCCTAACATCGGAAGAAGTGGATATTTCGGAAGTTAACAGAAAAGTAACCAAAGCTCTTATGGAAACAGCAACAAAATTAGCTGGGTCTAAGAACAAGTTGCATGTGAACAAATTATCAGGAAAAACCAAAATGTTGATGCAAAAAAGAAGAGAGATGAGGACAACTAAAGAAGATGTGACTTCCAAAGTGGAATATATAGAGCTATGCAAGACAGCACGAAAAAGTATCACTGAAGACGTAAGGAAATTCAACTGTGAGCTAGTGAGGAAAGCAATTGAAAACAACCAAAGCCTTAAGATAGCAAAGGGACATCTCAGTAAGGGAAGAAAACAGATTATGGCTCTGAGAAAAGAAGATGGTTCTATAACAAGAAATAGAGGCGAAATTTTGACAAGAGTGAAAGATTTCTACTCCAAATCATATGAAAGGGATGATACATGTAAGACATCATGAAAGGTACCAGAGTTCTTCCAGTCCTCCCAGCAGAAGTTGCTCATGCAATCAAGAACATGAAGCGGGGGAAAGCTACAGGAGAAGATGGAATTACTATAGACATCATACAAGAAGCAAGTGGAGAAATTGAAACAGTACTCGCCCAAATTTTCACTCGATGCCTTAATGAAGGGAAGATTCCTGAGGATTGGAACAATGCTACAATGATCCTGCTACATAAAAAAGGTGACATTGAGGATCTCAGGAACTACAGACCTATAAGCCTCCTATCAGTGGTTTATAAAATCTTCACTAAAGTTCTTTCACACCGCTTGAAGGTAACACTGGATATGGCTCAACCGAGAGAACAAGCTGGATTCAGGAGTGGCTACAGCACAATAGATCATATCCACGTACTGAGAGAACTAATTGAAAGAGCGAGGGAATATGAGCTTCCATTGTGCATGGCTTTTATCGATTATGAAAAAGCCTTTGATTCGGTGAAACTATCAGCAGTTACCACGGCTCTGAAATCCTGCGGTATTGAAGATGCATACATTAATATTATTAATAACATCTATGAAAATGCAAGTGCAAAGATTCGGCTGTTTGAAAATACAACACACACTAAAAATTGGAAAGGGAGTGAGACAAGGTGACACCATATCTCCGAAGCTCTTTAATGCCACATTGGAAAATGTCTTTCAATCACTGAACTGGGGAAACAAAGGGATAAAGAGTAATGGAGATTATCTAACCCACCTTCGTTTTGATGATGACGTAGTCATTTTTGCAACTACCCCATCAGAGCTGCAGAGTATGATCCAGGAACTTGCTGACAAGAGTAAAGAAGTGGGATTAAAAATGAACTTTCAGAAGACAAAAGTGATGTTCAATGCTTTTACAAGAAATGAAGATTTATCGATTGATGGAGAAAAGCTGGAGATAACAGATACGTATGTTTATCTTGGACAGCAGATATCAAGTGAGGGTCACATTGATGAAGAAATTAATCGGCGTACAAAACTTGCCTGGAGAGCTTTTGGAAGAAACAGCATAATTTTCAAGAGCAATATGCCATTATGTCTTAAAAGAAAAGTGTTTGATCAATGCATCCTTCCAGTGCTTACTTATGGTGCAGAGACGTGGACCTTAACTAAAAGAGACATACAAAGCCTGCAGACAACTCAAAGAAGCATGGAGAGGTGCATGCTTGGTATAACCAGGAGAGATAAGAAGAGGAACTCGTGGATCCGAAAAATGACGAGAGTGGAAGACATCGTGATCAGAGTTAAATCACTGAAATGGCAATGGGCTGGACATACTGCCAGAAGGACAGACCATAGATGGACAGCCGAAATTTTAGATTGGATCCCTAGGGACAGGAAAAGACCCAGAAAAAGACCACATGGGAGATGGGTGGATATATATATATATATATATCTTTCTGTCTGGAACGCCTGACGTCACAGCAACGTCTGCGATCAATTCGTGTGTGCTCTCGAAATCTCACTGATTTCCTGTTATATAATAGCACGTGATAACTTTTAGATGTCAAGGTGATCGCGTGCTAATATAAAAACATTGGATTACCAATGACTCGAGTTCTATTTTTTGCGATCTACAAAACTCGAATTGAATTCTTAATATCGCAGCAAATTGAGTTTGCACTTACGATCACATTGAGATGTCAAGATGACCGCGTGCTAATTTAAAACATTGGATCATCAATGTGACCGATCTAGGAAATTCGAATTGAATAATTAATATCACGGCAAGCTGCATTTGCATGTTGATTTAATTTAGCACAAATCGAATATCAATTTGTACGCTTTAATTATTGTTTTACCTTTTTAATTTAACTAACTTTCCTAGTTTAGTGCTGCTTATATTATACATTTTTCAGACTATCGATCCGTCTAAACGCTCTAACCTACAATAAAAACTGAAATGTTGCGATGTCAAAGTGAGCAAAATTGCATCTAAAAGAAGATGTCGCCCCAATAGCACATTGTCGAGAATTTAGATAGTTCTGATTTGTAATATCAGATGTCGCATTGTTTTATAGAAAAAGCTTCAGTATGAAGTTTCAAATTAACCGTCGAATAGGAGAACCTAAAGCAAGCCGTGAAAAGAATAACAAATGTGCCGGAGAAAAAACAATTTAACGCGAAAAATTAAAGTAAAAGTTATTAAGGTAACTTTACACGAAAACAACTTTCCAAGTTTTAGTGCTGATTATATTACACACTTTGCGAAATATCGATGTATCTAATCGCTCTAACCTACAATTGTTAAGCAACAAATATTTAACACAGAATGTTATTTATCGCGAGGTTTTTTTTAAAAAAAATGGAAATAAGTAACCTCTAATTTTTAGTTCTAACATGAATGAGTTCTTAGTATATAAGTTTTTACTATGTTTCCTTACAGAAATCCGGCGTCTATTTCATTTGTTTTCAGTCTACTTCAATTAAAAATTTCACTCCACCATAGCATGGGTAATCCCCTATACACTGACGGAAAAAAAATCCCAACACTAAGAAGGGGTTGTGTTAGATAAACGACAGTTGGTAGGCGGTGAGAGTACATCTGTAAGATGACGTCTATGCAAATTTCGCTCTCGGCGCATACATGTAGCGCTAGTAGCGCCTCTCGGAACATGCAAAGTAGGTTTGCTGTAAATACGCGCTGTAACGTTCGTGAGCGTTACTAATCGTTGAGATTCGACGTGGGGGGTTGATGTTAGTCAAGAATGCCTTTAAGAAGACGAAGAAGCCATTATCAACAGCTCACGGAGTTTGAACGAGGTCGTGTAATAGGGCAACGAGAAGGTGGATTTTCTTTCTGCAATATTGCAGAACGACTTGGCAGGAATGTAGCCACTGTGCATGATTGTTGGCAGCGGTGGTCAAGGGAAGGTACTGCCTCAAGAAGACCGGGTTCCGGTCGGCCACGTGGCACTACTGAGAGGGAAGACCGCCGTGTACGGCGTATGGCCGTGGTGCATCGTACCGCGTCTGCGGCAGCAATTCGAGCTGCAGTTGCCACCACAGTGACACAACAAACTGTTACAAATCGATTACTTGATGGACAGCTCCGAGCCAGACGCCCTGTAGCGTGCATTCCACTTACTCCAAACCACTGCCGTTTGCGACGTCAGTGGTGTCAAGCTAGAGCTCATTGGAGGACGGAGGGGAGATCTGTTGTGTTTTCTGATGAAAGCCGATTGTACCTGGGTGCCAGTGATGGCCGTGTGTTGGTTAGAAGGAGGCCAGGTGAGAGCCTGCAACCAACCTGTCTGCGGCCGAGACACACTGGACTTACACCTGGAGTTATGGTCTGGGGAGCAATTTCCTATGACAGCAGGAGCACTCTCGTGGTTATCCCACGCACCCTGACGGCACAGTTGTACGTCAGTCTGGTGATTCAACCTGTTGTGCTGCCATTCATGAACAACATTCCAGGGGGTGTTTTCCAACAGGATAACGCTCGCCCGCACCCGCTGTTGTAACCCAACATGCTCTACAGAGTGTCGACATGTTGCCGTGGCCTGCTAGATCACCAGATCTTTCACCAATCAAGCACGTATGGGACATCATTGGACGACAACTCCAGCGTCACCCCCAACCAGCATTAACCGTCCCTGTATTGACCGACCAAGTGCATCAGGCATGGAACTCCATCCTACAAACTGACATTCAGCACCTGTACGACACAATGCATGAACGTTTGCGTGCTAGCATTCAACATTCTGGCGGTTACACCGGTTATTAATGTACCAGCATTTCACATTTAAAATGGCTCTTCTCGCGCTTACAATAAGCTGGGATCTTGAAACCTTAATTGATTAAATATGTTACCTATACAAATGTATTGCCGCCATTTCATTCCTCTACAACTATCTTTTCGTGGTGTTGGGATTTTTTTTTCTGTCAGTGTATATTAATATTTATTTAATTTTAAAGACAACCATCCTAGGACGTGCTATACGCAAGTATAATTTATAATTAGTTAACTAACTTAAATATTGGTGTTTCCAGCTGGAAGAACAAAAGGTGTTTGCTTCTGCTGACTACAGTGTTTTTTTTTGACTAAGTGCTGCATAAATAATTACGGTTTTCCCAGCGCTACTCTAAATTATACAGCTTGAGAGGAAGTTGCATATTAAAGTGTAATCCATTTATGTTTTTAAAAGTAAGAAATATGTGTAATATATTTCATTACCCTTTTTTGAAGTTTTCTGCAAGAACCCGTATGCCATTTCCATGGTAGGATGCTTTTTACTCGACAGCATTCCCCTTCACCGCAGTCATCATTTGTTTGACAATCTTTTTTTTCTGCAAGCACCTGTAAAAAATGTATGACTTTTATTTTCAAGGAAACACTGTCTTAAATTACAATAAAACTGCAAATTTTGAAAACTAATGTACACTACGAATTTTATTTGCAAGGAAACAATGTGTCTTGAATCACTAAGGAACTGCAAATTTTAGAAACCAATATACACAGCGCCGGGGTTTTGAGACGCTCTGACCAATCGCCCGAGTTAGGCCCGGGCTTAAACTTCCTATGCGGCATGGGTGGGGTGTTTTTGTCTCATGGAGCTGGCTTCTGACGAATAGTTCACGATAGGCCCTGTCTTGAGTTGCCGATGAGGCATGGGCGGTGTGCTTATCTGTTGACCCTGCGTTCTGACTCATCGTCCAAGTTAAGCCCGGGCTTGAATTGCCGATGATGCATGGTCGGTGTTCTTTTTGTTGACCCTGCGTTCTGACCAATCGTCCAAGATAAGCCTGGGTTTGAGTCGTCAATGAAGCATGTGCGGTGTGCTTATCTGTCGACCCTGCGTTCTGACCAATCGTCCAAGATTGGCCCGGCCTTGAGTTGCCGATGAGGCATGGGCGTTGCGCTTATCTGTTGATACTGCGTTCTGACCATTCGTTCAAGAAGAACCCCGAATACCTAACTGGGCGTGGGTGATGCGTTTGTCTCCTCTTTCCCTTCCTTGGATAGAGTGACTCTAAATTTGGCACAGACGATGCTTATTCCTCTATTATGTACACTTTACGGTCGTTAAACACCCGAAACGAACAAATCGCTAGGCACTTTTGATTAAAGGATTACTAAGTACATTCAATGGACAAGACATTAGAGATACTGACCTAATAGCGTGTTGGTCTCCTTTAACGCCAATAATTTAACGCTAGGCATCGACTCCGCCAAATACCGGAGAGTTTAAGCAGGTAATGCCAGCCATTCATGTTTCAGCATTCATTGTCCACAACTCCGCCCAAGACGTCAGTCCAGGATCCACGGATCCGATGTGCCCACGACATACCAGATAGCTTCCTCACGGTTTATATCCGGGGACCTAGGGGGTCACGGGATGGTTTCAAACTTAGATAAGCTTTTCTGAAGCCATTCCCGAGTGGGTTCGGCCAGGCGGGGCGGCGCATTGTCCTGTGAAACAGACCATTTGGCGCAGGATGAGTAAAAGCCTTAAAAGCGTGTAGGTGATCGGCCAGCACATGCTGGCAGCGCCCAGCGGTTAAGGACCTCTCCAGACATACTATGGGACAAAATGTGTCCCATGAGGCCGCTCCCCCGAACTATCACCAAGCCATTCCCGCTTTGAAGAGATCCGACCTGGCTCGACAGAGCCGTGGCTTCATGCTGTTGACACCATACCCACACCCTAATGTCAGTTCGGTACACCTGAAAATGGAATTCATCTGATCACACGACGCGGCGCCAGGATACAGTGGTTTGGTTTGGATGTTACCGGCACCAAGCCAGGGGTAATTTCCGGTGACGAGCAGGCAGCACTGGCACATGAATAGGGCGTTGGCTCCCGTAGCTTAGGGTACGCAACGTGCGCTGTACTGTTTGCTCGCTGACGCTGCTTGTGCCTTGGACATTTAACCGAAATGTGATTTGCACCGTCGTTGCCAAGCGTTCGATCTGTACGAATTTAGATAGTCTACGTCGACTTGGAGATCAATGGGATGTGGTCGGCTATCTCTTATGTAAGATTAAAGGTACCAGATTAGAACGGCACAAGGTTAAATAATAACAGACAGGAGCATAAGTAATAAACATTATGTAAATGAACACATAAATCATAGCCATTCACTACAAATTATTGTTAAAAGTTCGTTTGTAGTGAATGGCTATGGTTTATGTGTTTATTTACATAATGCGTATTACTTATGCTCTTGTCTGTTACTATTCAACCTTGTGCCGTTCTAATTTGGTTTCACTCAATGGTCTGATGATGAGGCCTTAGTGGTCCCAAAAGTGCTCGCCAGAGCTTTTATCTAGCATAAATTTATAAATTGTAAATAAAGACATTTGTTAGATCCTACGTTTTTAGAAGGAATACTTAAAATGTGGTATGTGTGCTTTGGCTGCTTCATGAAAATATTTACCATGTTTCGACAGCTTTGAATTATTCTTATCGGCTACCTCTTGCTCTCTGGGAGCTGGTATGTCAGTCGATTGTATTCTCGCGGTACATCCTTGATGCGGTTTCCCTCGAGAACCTTATGTTTCTTATCACTTGGGCTATAGAATGACTCGCTTTGGGCTATAGAATTAACTTAACTTTGCATTATAAAAGATAATGAGCTTACCACTTTGGGCTATAGAATGATATTGCGTCCACGATCAAAGTCTCTCAGATTATCACGTTTACACCATGTTCGTCGATTACGATGCAAGGTTGGAAAGTACTGCTGTCCATCTAATTATTGACTGCGTTCGATTTTGGTCTGTTTCACTGTGCGCTGGGGAAGTTCATGTCAAATGCCCATCACCATCATTTTTAATATTTTTGTCTGCGGAGTGCGCATGGAAATCAGGGAAGAAATATTCTCCACAAATACATGGGACAACAACAGGATTTTAGCACGACAAGCTAAGTAGCCTACACTCGTCAGCTCCAGTTGTAACCAGCTGTATGTATATCTTCATTTTAAAACGCTCGTCTTACGTTATACTATTCAATGCCCACGCTTTTGCTTCTGGTGTCTCTGTGTTCCATAGTATATGGAATTTTATCCTTTATTTATTCTACTCGTCTCTTAAAGCGATGCATCTATCAGCGTGTACCTTTTAGTTCAGTCTCTTTATTAGACGTATTTCCAGCTCAAAGAAACTCACTTTCTATCTCATGATTTTCCTGACTGCCTTAATTGTTGGTACTATGGCAGTGGTTCACGTCTACTTCATTAACTGAATTTAAAAAAACTCATTGTTTTTAATTGTGTTGACACATATTTACTGTCAACATAAAACCTGAATTTTCTGCGTCTAATAAATTGGGAGAAGACATGATAAACGTTTTTAAAAGGGAAAATGCATGCCAGTTATTGAAATGACGTGCGTATTGTAACATACGTCATTAATTACGTATCTGCACTGGGACATACCGTGTACTGTGCAGATGACAAAATAATATTACAGTCTTTGTTATTCATATGCAAAATATTTTGTGGCCTAATTGTTTTATGTTTATTACAATAACAACTTTTTTGACAGCGCGAATTTTTCTCTGAATTGAATGAGCACCTTCATTTGCAGAAATCTTAACATCTCTCACATCTCAATTAAACCATTTTTGTGCGTTTTTAAAATATAAGATTGTGCATGGAACTCCACTATTCTTCAAATATGTTGAAGGCTGATATTTTATAAATTCGAAGAAATTACTAAGCCAAAGCAAATGAAAAATCGCACAATTTTTTTTTTCACTAAACAGTAAAATTTAGCAGTTTCAGTTAATAACGAGGAACTGTACACCAACTATATAAAAAATAGTAAAACTATGCTAATAATCCCTAATTAGTAAAACTATACAAGTAAACATCAATTTGCTGCTTATCTTTCTCGAAAATATTTTCTGGTTGATGTGCGAAAACTTAGAAACTTTGATTACTATTTTACGCCAATAAATTAAGATTTCTGATTGTGTGAGGAATGAAAATGTGTTGCAGTTGTGCAGTGTAAAGCAAAATTTTGTTAGCAAGGTGGAGACTAATATTCTTCGGTTGTTTCGCCATGTTGAAAGAATGAGTTATGAGATGCTAACCAAGAATTTTTTTTTAGCCGAAGTAGCAGGAAGTAAAGGCAGAGGAAGTCATGGGAGGATCAGATTCAGAAGTGTCTGCATGAGAAAACGATTATGAGTATGAAGTACAAGTATGAAGAAACGTCTTGTGCAAGTCGAGTAATGGATGTCAGTGAAGCACGAGTTGTGTTTCAAGATCGCCGTAAATTTTGACACGGCAACAGTAAAGAAATAATCAGTTAGAAATATACTGTACTTACCAAAGGCACCGGACACCTAGAAGAGAAACACAACATAGCATTTATTGACATACATTAGTACGGTGTCGGTCCACTTTTGGCCTTAATGCATGCACTGACCCTTCGAGACATGATTTCGATAAGGTTTTGGAACACAGCGATAGGTATGCGCTTCCATTCAGTACATAATGCTGCCGCGAACTGTTGCTGAGCTGTAGGCCTTGGTTCCCAATTTCTTATGCGGCGCTCTAATTCATCCCATAGGTAATCTACGGGATTAAGATCGGCTCTGCGCTGGCCAGTCCACACACGATACGGAATTAGCTTCAAACCACGCCATAACAGTCCTTGCTTTATTGCTCGGTGCATTATCCTGCTGGTACCAACAAGGCTCAGTTCCATAGTATTGGTAAAGAATAAATGTCCAGAATATCGAGGTAGACGTGCTGGTGAACAGGTTTTTCCATGATAACCAATGGGCCGGGACCATACCACGAAAAATACCCCCACACGAGTGAACTGCCAGCTCCAAACTTGACTGTAGGAACTGTACGCTGTGGTAAATAGCGTTCCCCCGGCTTCCGTCATACCCACACACGGCCAACAGACGGATGGATCGTGTATCTGAATTCATCAGTCCATAGGACCCGTTTTTATTGATCTACGGCCCACGATAAATATTCTTTACACCATGCTAAACGACGAGTAGCATTCCGAGTGGAGATGAAAAGTTTATGAGAAGCTGCACGACCACGGTAACCCATGGACTGAAGTTATCTGCGAATGGTACGTGTACATACCGAGGTTCCAGCATTGTTACTCACCTGTACACTGAGGTCTTGTGCAGTACTCCGTCGATTAGCTAAAACGACTCTCCTGTGGCTTCGACGTCTTCTATTACTGATTTCCTTTGATCAGCTGGTACGTTTTGCTACGTCAGGCACGCCTTATGTCTTCTACTTATTCAGTACGTCCAAAACGTGTCCATTTTTCGCACCAGGTTTACGATGAGTTATTGTGGGTATGTTTAAACGCCTCTCGGTTTCTCTTATGGGCAACCCATTAATATAACACCCAACAATCTTTCCTTTCTCAAAGCCAGTTCTTTCCCGCCTCGAAATTTTCACTCATCCTCACAGTGCGATATGATCGAGGTCAGCTGCTGTCTTGTTTTTATACCATTTGCAGCTCTAAAAACGCAGCGGATCCGTTCATTTGCTTTAGAAGGGTGTCCGGTGACCTTTGTCAATATAGTGTATATCTGGTAGTTTGTATTTCTTTGTGGAGTTAACCTCTGAATCTCAGAGAACAACTTATTGATCTGTATGTACATAAATTCAGATTACTACTGTAGTTTTACTATTTTAACATTTCTTGATGATCCAAAGTTAGATAGATTCACATGAAATCGCATCATGCGTCACACGTAATAAATAACTAAATAAAATGTCAACAAATGAGCAAATAGGAGACGGGAAATAATAAATTTTTGTAATGCTATCATTCAGGTATTTTTACAATCGAAACAAATTTGTCTTTACTTCGTTCAGGAAGCATTTGGGATAAGTAAAAAAAAACATATTGCTTACCACGGCTAAAGCTACAAAGACTAAAATGACTGTACACTTCATTTTGTCAGTGTTGCTATGCGAATTCAAAGAAATAGCAGATTAGCGACAGCACATCGTTTAGTCCTCTTTGTGTGCTTTTATAAAAAATTATCTTTATTCGTGAGAACTTTCATCTGTTGAAATACCTATCTGAAAAAGACGACAAAAGTATCTTCACGGATGTCGTGTTTCCACTGTATTCCTTCGATAATCATGAGAAAACAACATTGTGCTTTTGTCAATAGAAGTTCTTCGAAAACAAAGTAACAAAAGTACAAAGATGCATTAAGATATCAGAGTTATGTAAATAGAGACGCATTAAGATATCAGAATTAGTTAAATAGAGACGCATTATGATATAAAAAAGGTATCAAGATATCTTATTTATATCATAATGCGTAAATAAAGATATCAAGATATCTTATTTATATCATAATGCGCAAATAAAGATATCAATATATCAAAGTTATACGATAATGTATTATATGTAGATATTGAAGTTATGTAAATGGTGCATTGAGATATCAGAATTATGTAAATAGAGACGCATTATGGTGTCAGATTTATGTAAATAAAGATATCAAAATATCAAAGTTATGCGATAATGTACGTAGATATCGAAGTTATGTAAATGGTGCATTGAGATATAAAAGTTATGTAAAAAAGATATCAAGATATCAAGTTATTAAGATATAAAAGTTATGTAAGAATGTAGATGTCAAAGTTATGTAAATAGAGATGCATTAATATAGAGACGCATTAAGACATTAGAGCTTGGAAAACATTTTTAAGATAAACTAAATTTTAAATTCATGATTCCTATTTATTTCTTATATTTTTTGCATCGAGAAAAAGCTTATTTCTGATATATTTAGTATTTCTAAGTTTTTGTTAAAGAGCAGAATCTTCTAGTTTTTAACATTTTTGAAGTTTTAGTATGGATACCCATTATCTTCTTGAGGACAGCTATGCCATTTGTGCAGCGAAACCACAGTTAAAAAAAAATAAGTTGTGCTCTAAATGTTGTGTTTTTCGTTAATGTCAGCATTATGTTTTGGTAAAACAACTTGTCAATTAAATATTCTTTATCATTGTTTCAGTCACTACAGCATTTTCGCTTCGTAGTAATTGTTACGGACTTCTGACATATAATCTCCGTGCACCACTTGCAAAACGTTTTATCTTGGGTGTTGCTGTTCTGAGTACTCAGCAGACTCGGGAACTGATTGAGCCTAGAAAACGTACATTTCCGTTAATGCATTTTACCATCAGAAATTATTTCAGTACTTGTAGTAGTTCCCGTATGTCCTGATAGAAACTGCATATGGAATTATTTTTCAAATTTCAAGATCTTGCGACGCATATATTGCTCTTAAATTGTTCAATAACAGTCATTATGGAGGAGAAGATGTCACTTCTTAGGTAAGTTTTCTTGAAAAGACGCAAAACTGGCAATGCACAAGTGCTTTTTTAATCTGATTTAAATTTCACGAAGTTTTAGATCGGTTTTTCAATCAGATGTCCGAATCTTTATTCATGCAGCACAATGTAACCCATTATTAGCAGGTCATTGTAAGTTTTGAAATATTCTTGAATTGTGGTAGCTTTTGGAATAATTCCGTTACGTAGACCGTGACAATTATCAATTATCATCGAATACAAACAGAAACTGCGATATGTATACTAGTCGATATAACGTACCTACTATTATAAGAGACCTTGTGGGCAGACAAATTATGATTTACTAACAAAATGTAAGGCCTCTGGGGCCTGCACATTTTTCTTGAAATAGTGTCACACATGTGTGATGACTTTTTATCACTTGAAAGGAAGACTGATAACATTCGGTTTGCAACACAAATAGAAAATTAATCGTTGGCGAGCATTTTATTTTTTTTTTCTAAATGTACTGATTGAAGATGTTCAGCGGGTTCGGATGCAACTCTTACAAAGATATTAAGTGCGTTGCGTTCTTTGTCAAGAGAAGATAGTGTTCCCCGTTGTCAGCCTGACCTTTCCCGCAGATTGGACAGTCTGCTTCATGAACTGTATTTTACATTTTGCTGGTGTGACCATTACCAACCTGCTTTTCTCCCATCATATCAATTGATTAGTGCTAAGCTATTATTTATGGCAACATCCTGTAATCGACAACAAAATTCTGCATCATTTGATCAGCCGTTTCGATAAAGCAAGTGTGTTTTATGCATTTGATTTTTCAAAAGCTCAAAAGAATGGATGATGTCTACTTAGTGCTTGATACAGGGAACAGACGGGACACCTAAATGATCGCCTACAAAATGGGTACGAAAATATACGACGAAACACTGGAGTATTTGAATAAAGAAACTGCGTTCCTGATACACGAATGTACTTACTCTGAACCTTGAAACCGTTTGACTTCACCCTACGACGTGCTGGCAACAAAGAAAAAGTGACATCACCAGAAAGAGGTGTTAATTAGGAGGGGGAATTTTCGAGAATGTACACTAGATGTAGTTGAAGCTCTGTTCCCTCAAGTTGACATAGCTTTAGAATGGCCCATGACGATATCAGGCTTGGTGTTGTCCCTTTGAATGACATCCCGCGTTCAGTCAAGGCAGTCTAGAAAGTGAAAGGCCATGACATTAGAGATGAATTCCCTTCTTTTGGGACGTCAGTCTCATGTTACACAGCCTAATACGTCGTTGTCGTGTTTGACGTCATGCACGACA
The DNA here is from genome assembly GCA_039090855.1 of Macrothele yani. Classification (NCBI taxonomy): domain Eukaryota; kingdom Metazoa; phylum Arthropoda; class Arachnida; order Araneae; family Macrothelidae; genus Macrothele; species Macrothele yani. The sequence continues at coordinate 106,328,761 of CM077003.1, forward strand.
GCGTTAGAAACCAATCGAAAGTCTTGGTTCCCGCGTGACGTCACTAAAAGAGGGAATTCATCTTTTTAATGTCATGGCCTCGTAGTTTCTAGATGGCCTGGTTTCGGTTGACTAAAGCAGGGTACCGTTGCTTTTGTTTGTCGTATATCCGATCCTATTGCACGGAATATGGTCTGGCATTGATAGCCCGATCATCCAAAACGAGCTGAAAATGAATCATCCACCACGCGCACAATGCGATTCCACCAGCGACACTGCGTGACATACATATTTTTCGAAACGTCCGTTTTGGGGGATCAAGAAAAACTGGTTTCCTTTGGCTCAACCACTGATTAAAGGTATTTGTATTACACAGATAAGTCCAATTGTCACCCCCAGTAATTTATACGTGTGATGAATCGAGTGCCAGCGGTTTCCTTCTGATTTCGACTCGTTGTTAAGACTGAGCTGAGGTCGATGCTTGCGGAATCTTACGGTATCATCTGTAAACCTTTTCGTTGGAAACTGTCGTTCAGCAGGTGAGTCCGGGTGCTATATTTTTGAATTGGCTGCAACATCATGAGCAAGGCATCTGAATCAACCACAGACGGCCTCCCTAAAATATTTCTTAATCTTCTTGAACTACAGTTGCATTGTCCAAGTAAGTCCAACACCTTTGCTTTTGACTTTTTGTTTTCTAATCCCTTCACCCGCTTTAAACTCTTGCTTCCAGTAATGGCGCAACAGAACCAAATTTTCAAACTTCATGGACATTTTGTGAAATGCCATAAATGTTCAATGCATATTTGGAAACACGTATACCATACATGAACCAGTTTCCCCCGCAGCCAGTTTTTACTCCATCAGCAACATCGAAAGTTATCCCACTAAAATTATGCAATTTAACGTTATTTTAAATATACCAGACCGTAAATACTCAAGAAACGCTTATAGGGTATCAAATCCGTTTATAGAAAATAGCAAAACTATACTCGTAATCCGATTTATTGGCGTAGAAATATATAAATAAATACGCATTTCCATGCTTTCGCGCATCAACTAAGCCAATAAATCCGATTCCTAGTATAGTTTTACTATTGTCTACGGAACTGGAGTACAGTTCCTTGTTATTAATTTAAATCCGTTTATCTTTTGTGGTGTAATATTCATAAAAATTTGCTAAGCTTTCTCTCTCCACTGGGAGAGTTTTTCAAGGCAATGGTAGACATAAAAATGCAGAGAACTAGAACACGTAAGAAACATAGATGAGTTTTTGAAAATATTGTGGGTGAGATCAAGAGCAATGTTATATGAATTTTTATCACGCATTTATACAATGTGCCGCGATGTGTTTCCATCTTTTAATAACGCATGCCAAAACATTCGTAGTTCAGTAGAGATCATATCATTGCATGCTAGTTGCAATTATATGGTCAAACTAGCATGGAATGATATGGTCAAACCAGCATTCACTGATATGGTCTCTACGGAAGTACCAAGAGTTTGGCATGCGTTATTAAAAGATGGAAACACATATTATTGCATGATAACAATTCATGTAATATGCTCTTGATGTCACCCATGTTATTATAAAATAATCATCTTTGTTACTTACGTGTTCTAATTCCTGCATTTTATGTCTATCATTGCCTTGAAAAAGCCTTCCAGTGGAGAGCGTAGGAATATATAAATAAATACGGATTTAAATTAATAACAAGGAAGCTTGGCGAATCTTTATGCTTATTTCACCACAAAAATAAACGTATTTACTACGCTAAAAGCGTTCCTTGACTATGCAAATTAGTAACAGGAATGAGTATTATCTAAAAGCAAAGATCTCTTGCGGACACCCCAAAATGAAGTACTGGAAGTCATTACGATGAAACTGCGCTGATTCTAATGTTATGGGTTTCATTTGTTCAAATAGGATTATAATAAAGATTCATTGCAGGAAATTAAAATCCCTGTTGCGTTTCTACTGATACGGTTAGTGGGAAGCGATAGTGCTGAGGAAACTCATGTACAAAACAAGAGATTAAACGAACTCTGAGATTCACATAAACTAAAAGGTAGGATTTTTATCCGTTTGAAAATAAAATAATGGCAATGTAAGAATTGATTTTCCTTTGTACCTTTATTTCCGCTGATCAGTTTTCAACATCGGTTTTCCTGTTGATGAAGGAGATTTTTCCTAACACAGGAGTTCTAGTACATTATTGCGTTTGCAATGAAAATATCGTAATGACATACACCGTTGAGCCATTACATTATGACCACCTACCTAATAAGCTGTAGGACCCCCTTTAACCCGCAAAACAGCGACCACTCGGCAAGGCATTGGTTCCATGAGGTGGCGATAGGTATCCTGGGGTATCTTGTATCATAGTTTCAACAGCAGGTCCTCCAGTTCCTGTACATTTCAGGGTGATGGTGATTTAGCACGAACCCGCTTTTCTAAGTCGAAACACAAATGTTCGATTGGATTCATGTCACGTGAATTTGGAGGCCACGGCATTAACAGAATGTCACCAGCATGTTCCTCGAGTCACTTTTTGACGATTCTGGCAGTGTGGCACGGAACATTATCCTGTGGTAACGGTAATCACCAGCATGGAACACAGTTGCCATGAATGGGCGTACTTAGTCCGCACCGATGTTCAGATACCTGACAGCTGTCAGGAATTGTGCTATTGGGATAATATGGCATAAAGTGCACCAAGAAAACATCGCCCGCAGCATAAAACCCCCGTCGGCCTATTTCCGCCCAACATTGCATCCAAGTGCAATAGCCTTTGTTGGTAATCGGCGTATTTGCGCTCTCCCGTCTAAGTGATGCACCAGGAATCTTGATTCGTCAGACCAGGCCACTTTCTTCCAATCTTCCACGGTCCAATCTCGATGATCTTGGGACATTGCATGCGTTCTTCGCGATAGCATGTAGTGAACATGGGGAACTGGCTGGGTCTTCTGCTACGCAAGCTCATGCGCAGAAGGTTGCGATGAACTGCGTGATGCGACACATTGCCCTGATCACCACTCTTGTAGCTGCGGGTGATTTGTCGCACTGTGGCGCTGCGGTCGCTGGGAGCAATGCGCGAAATTTTCCGCTCCCTCCTGTATCAATGAGCTGCAGGCGGCGCACGGCTGGACTACTGTTCGTCATTTGGCCATCTGTGCACCAATTTTGATACGTACTCACTACAGCGGCAAATGAACAACCCACAAGCCGCGCTGTTTCCGAGATCGTAGTTCCGAGGAGCCGTGTCATCACAATTTGTCCTTTATCAAACTCCGATAAATCCACAGCTTTTCCCATTCTGACTCCGAATACTCTACTAAACGAAAGCCGGTCCTCGGGTTATATATATAATGCTCTGTGAACTTCTCCTGCGCCACCGTTCTGTCTCTAGGCGCGCTCATTTCTCTAGACTGGGGGTGGTTATAATGTAATGGCTCCTCTGTGTATTTCTCTGTGCCTCTTTCATATGTGATTCGTTATTATATTATTTAAATAATAATTTAATCAGAAAGCAAGAAATGCCAGGCCGGATAATCTGGTGTAATGAGCATATCAAACGTATTTACGCTTGTAAGGGGAAAACAGTGCATTATTTAAAATGCCCAAGTGCGGAACATTTATCAAAATACAAAAACGGAAATGGTTGAAAAATAATTACTTCAACCGAATTTATAGAATCAGTAAAACATTTATAGGCTGAAATAGCTATTTAAGCTCGCTAACGTGAAACTGCGGGCTGCGAAAAATCAAAAATTATCTGCACAATACTCCTCATAAAGGAAGGTCTATGCACCATACTCCTCATTAAGGAAGATGTATGCAGAGCACCTTCATAAAGGAGGATGTATGCACAATACTCCTGTGCGAAAAATCAAATATTGTATGCACAATACTCCTCATAAAGAAAGATATCCGAGGCAAACAGATTTTTTTAATCAGAAAAATGCAATATACTTTTTACGCCACCAAGAGGGAAAACTTTAAATTATCTGTCACAGAAACTAACAAAAATTGAAGTTATCTTTCTATCGGATTTTTAGAAACAATGGTGTGGAATAAAAGATAGTTTGAATTCAATAGCACTGCGTTTTCGCGCTCTAGTGTAACGTTGCACATCGAAGATAGATAAAGGAATACAGATATTTGTTCTCACAGTTCCAGCTTCTCGATGCAAAAGGAATTTTTCAAATAGGACTCACAGTTGGGAACTATAGTGTTTACAGGCGGAAGGACGGAAGTAGCGAAACTTATGGAATCATGTACATTTTAGCACGAATTTTGAAAAATATTCTATATGATTGCTTCTAAGTATCCGATTGTGAAAAATGCAATTTCCCTTAGAAGCCTTTCAGCACGGAAAACAGTTTCCATACAGTCGAAATCCTTCCAGTAGAGAATAAAACTGTATGACTATTTTTTTCTAGAATTTCTGCATCAAAAGTTCGGATTCGGACAATTTTTTTCATTAGAATAACGTTCATAGTAAAGAATACTTTGTATATAATTTCTGTTTCGTAGTAAAATATATTTCCGATGGGGTACATCGTAATATATGATTTGCAAGAGTCCTCCTTCTTCGTGCCACATTTTAAGTCGTCATAGCAACAACCAAGTAACAAATGTTTGTGACGTCACGCTTTTCTTTTTCGTGTTTTCGTGTAGGTGACGTCATCACCTACACGCGCACAGTCTACGCTTATATGACTTTTTTGCTTTCATAGCAACAAAGAGCACAGCTACTGCTGTGACGTCCTCTAATCCAAATCATTCTCACATGACGTCAGAGATGCGTTACGTCACACGGTCAACTCTTTAGAGATTCAAAAACTTTTTTTTTTTTTTTTTATTTTAGTTTTAACGACCACCGTGAGCAACACAATGGGCTATAAGCAGTCGCCCGTCCCTAATTTAGGGTCACTGGTTCCAGGGAAGGGAGAGAGCCAGTGCCGTAAGACAAACACAACATCCATGCCTCACCGGGATTCGAACCCGGACCCCTTACGGACGAATGATCAGAGGCCAGCGCCTTAGACCACTGCGCCCCCGGGCGGCAACTTCAAAAACTTTACGTCAGGAATTTTGGTTCTATTTCATATAGGGTATATAAATAATAATAATAATAAATTTTATTTTTTGCAGCCTACAATGTAACAGCAAAAAATAAAATTCATTATCATTATTATTTATATACCCTTTATATGCTTTATTACGCTGTTTAACAGAAAAAGACGAACATTTATATTCCGAATAAATTATCAACGTTTATCGTCCTGATGATGCCGAACCAAAAGCTCTGCGAAACTATAGTCGATGCTAATAAAACATTTAATTGTGAATAAACGTTGATAATTTATTCTAAATCAACATCACAAGTGTGTAGTCTTAAATTATATTTATATTCCGGTGTTCAAACTGTGTTATCCGTAGCCCTTCCGGTTTACTGTTTTGCTTACATCTTTTTTCTTTCGTTTGAAGTCAGAGGTTTTTTTGTTTTTTTCGGGTGCGTGTGATTCGAAGTCATTTAATTCATATTGTGTTTCATTTGTCTCAAAACATCGACTTTGTTTTGCGTGAGTTTTAGCACCAACACTGCAAATATGCTTCCTAAACGGAAAAAAATCTGCTGAGGAAGTAGCTTTCCAGAAGAAAGCAGCAAAAAAACGAAAGGCGGAGCAAGAAAGGGCCCGTCGGGAAAGCATGTCTGCTGTGCAAAAAGAATGCGATCGGAACCGTCATCTCGTAGCAAAGATAACTCCTCAGCAAATTGAACGAAGTCGGGAACGACACCGAATTGCAAACATGACGTCAGAACAAATCGCAGAAGGTCGCGAATGACATCAGATTGCAGACATGTCACAATCGCAAATATTACGCCACGGACGTGGCGTTACAATCCGCCGACAAAATCCACGAACTAGAAACCAAGCTGTTCTTGACGTAGTTAACGTTGTAGAACCAAATGCAGACGCTCATAACTGTGGTTCCATGGAGAGTATTTGCGAATTTTGTCATGCAAGACATTTGGCGGCAGAACAGCCATCTGACAAACTTTTTACGCAATGTTGTCATAAAGGCAAAGTAAAATTAGATGCTATAAGATCAGCCCTTGTTATTCAGCAGTTAACGAAAGAACAGCATCAACATTCGAAAAATTTCATGAACAACGTAAGATCAAAAAATAGGGCTTTGGCGTTTGCGTCCATGGGAGCTAACATTGCTACGCCTCCTGGACACGGTCCCTGTTGTTTCCGAATTAACGGACAAATTTACCATCGAGCAGGAGCTTTGCACCTAGCAAATGGGGGCCAGAGGAAGTTTGCTCAACTGTATATATTGGATCCGGAAGAGGCCGGTGATCAATGAATGAAAATGAGGGAAAACCCCCAGTGCAATCCAAGTCTGATACAAGAGTTGAGCACTTTCATGTTTCAAAATAATTCTTTTGCTGACGCATGCAAAATGCTTTATGAAGTTGAACAAGAAAGCACTAATGATATCGCTCTGCATGGCGTTAAGCCGGCAAAAATAGTTCACGGAGAAGAACAGGGGAAATTGATACAGGGTTCACAGTCAGTGTATATGAAAAATGTTGTGTTCCAGGAAGTGTTGAAGAAATAGGGACTAAAGGTTTTACAAAACACATAACAAACAGACAGCCCGTCGTATCAAATTCCATAACCGACTGCTCGGGAAAATTTCAGAAAGCTGTGAGCCAACGTCGCCATCTATTGACGTGGAACTCAAACACAATAAATAAATGTCAATAATTTCTGTACCATAAATTTTATTTTCGCAGTCATTATTGACGGGCTTTTATCTAGTAACTGTACATCTGTTTAAAACACATTTGTACGTGTATATTTGCTTCTAACATAAGATTAAAGAAAATCAAATCTTGGTCAGATAGGGATCACTAAGAAAAATGTTTTGTACTGATTTCCTGTTCGAAATAACGCGCTTTTTTCGGTAGAGGTCGTAAATGTATATTTAAATTTTCTAGATGCATCTACTTCTAAAAGTCCGATTTGAATTTTTATTTGCGTCAGTTGCCATTCACTAAAGGAAAACTTGGACTTTACCTCATACATTTTTCACGATACACAATCCTGCGGTTCGGTGGCGTAGAATGTGCACTTCTGTTTGTAAAATTATCTACGATTTTTAAAATTGATTGAAATAGTTCGTGTCGTCCTGCATTCTCTTTAAATGATGTAAAGTTTTGAAGCCAGGCTCTCTCAGTAAGGGCTGGAAACCGCTCTTTCTGAGAGAGGCTATAACGAACATCACACTATTCCCATTGTCGGATATATGCACCGAAGAGCCAAAACATTATGACCAGCGCGTCTTTATTCAAATTGAAGCAACTACGGTAAACCGACGTCGCGTGTGAAAATCATGAATCGGTATAAATAGCGCGATACTGAGCTCTTTTAATCAATGTTGTCCTTGTTCTTCAGGTGGGAAAGGCAGCGGACTTATTTGACAAAGGCAAAATTGTAATTGCAGGACGACCAAGACAGAAGACTTTTGAGACGGCAAAGTTTGCGGCTGCTTTGCTGTTTCGGAAGTGCTCATACAAATAGACGTGATTTGTGGCACGTATTTTTAGACTAGATGCATTGCAACGGGTACAAATTGCCTTCCAAGTCTATAGCCGTAAACACTGTGAACATGTTACGTTCGGTTTGGGTGATTATTTGATGTGCTGACTAACTCGCATGATGTATTCCTTCTATGTTTCCCGCTGAACCGTCCTCAGTTGTTAATATCTCTGTCACCTTTGTTTTCTTCACACACTGCTCTTGTATGAAGAAAAATGTCGCATGACGCCAGAGCAGCATAATTAGCGAACTTTAAATAGAGCTACCATTGGTGATAGAGCCTCAAACGTTTTGGTAGGAGTGACGTCATGGGTTTACTGTTCGTATTATGTGTGAAGACAATAATGTACTGTTCATTGTACTAACGTTGCATCAAAAATTAATCTGCAACTGGCGTGGCAATTTTTTTTGCGTTAGTGTACACATTGAATCATTGCGCTTGAGGTTTTATACGCATTTGGATATTCAACTGAGCGTACCCGATGACGCAGTGGTCTAAGGGATGGCTTATGCAGATGGGTACGGGTTCGAATCCCGGTAAAGCATTGATAATGTGTTTGTCTTACTGCTCTCTCCTTTCTTCGCAACCAGAGGCCCTAAATTAGGGATCGACGACTGCTTATATCCCATTGAGTTGCTCACATTGATCGCTAAAGCCCCCGATCAAAAAATAAAATGTTCAACTGTGTAACATGTACTAAATTAGGATTATTAGATATATTGTCAAGAAGTTGGAATTTAGTGTTATGTATATTTCTTATCAAAATTAACATTAGAAGTTGATTTTTTTGTTTTTAAACTACTGACTGTGCAATTTAAAATAAGATATATCTCGAAATTATTGTAGCGCATCAGCTCTGAGACATGACGAAACGTGTGTTAATTTCGAGAACCATGTGGCATCCTTATTTCTGTTAGTACTTGAGCACTTCAATATTGATCAGCCATTTTTCCTGAAGTGCTTTTGTGTATATTTGCATAAGACAGCAAATTTTAAGTGCTGTTTCTTATGGACAGCAATTTTAAATGACATGGCGGATAATACAGAGACACAAAAAATCTGCGAGGTGGAAGTGCTGGACTCCAGGGAATGATGCAGCTGTCCACTTTCTGGAACCTTTCGTGGTTTAGTGTTCGCTCCCTGGGAGAGGTTCCTGTCAATTGCAGGAAAAAGATTTTAGTATAATTTTCTAGGCGGAAGTAATCGTTGCAGACATTGAACGAACAAAATCTCCAATATAAATAATAAAATAAGCTTTTTAGCACGTCTTTTGTAAAAAGATCGTGCTTCTGTTATCGGTTTGTCCGTCCGTCCGTCTGTACCCACGATATCTCAGCAACTATTAGACCGATTTGAAAAATTCTTTTTGCATTAGGAAGCTAGAAATATGCAAATGGTGATCCTTTATTTCGTTTTTTTTTTACGATGTACAATTTTACCGATAGAGGGCGTAAATGCACATGATGTCGAATGCAAAAACACGTTTCATTCCACATATTTGCTTCTAAACATCCGATTCAAAAAAAATTTATATCTTTCGATTCAATTTATGTCGAAGAGTATTTTAGATATAGTTACTTTTTCAAATTACGCAAAGATTTTCCGCTAGAAGGCGTAAAAGTAAATTACATTTTCCCCGATAACTCTTCTTCTAAAACTCCGATTTGAAACATTTTTTTCCATCGAATACATCTCCTGATGAAAAACCTTTTGCATATAATTTCAAATTTTTGGTAAAGAATACTTTGGCTACCAGGGGGCGTAAGTGTTAATTTTTGCTTCTGATGTATTTGCCATAAAATCGGAGCTTCTAAAATATCGAGTAAAAAACTATTTCGTAGACTGATGTCACTCACATCGATAAACCTTTTCGGAATATTTTCTTAAAATATTCTACAGTTTCCGCACCAAGGGGCGTTGATGTACATCTTATTTTTGTCAATATCTCTACTTCTAGGAGGCCGATTTGAAAAATTCCTACTTTGTTGGATAGTGTTCTCCGTGTGACATGTTTTTCATATAATTTCAAAATTTTCAAGTAATTCATAGACTTTCCGCTAGGGGGCGTAGCGGTAAATTGCGTTTCCCCCTAAATATCTGCTTCTAAATCTCCGATTTGAAAAATTCTTTCTGCACCAGATACAGCTCCTGATGGGAAATCGTTTGCACATAATTTCTAATTTTTGTAAAAAATTAGTCTGGCCACCAGGGGCGTAAATCCTAATTTCCGCTTCTGGTGTATTTGCAGCAAAATATGAGCCTCTAAATTGTCGATTGAAAAAAACGTCGTTTGTTGACCGATACTACTCATGTCGACAAACCTTTTAGGAAAATTTTCTTCTTGAAAAAATGCATGGTTTCTATGCCAGGGGGCGTAGATGTATATCTTATTTTTGTCAATATCTCTCTTTCTAAGGGTACGATTTGAAAAATTCCTTCTTTGTTGGATAGTGTTTCTGATGCGAAATGTTTTTCCTATAAATTCAAAATTTTCAAGTAAATCATAGACTTTCCGCTAGGGGTCACAAAGGTAAATTGCGTTTTCTGCGTTATTTCTGCTCCTAAAGCTCTGATTTGAAAACTTCTTCCTGTATTGCATACAAGACCTGATGAAAAATATTTTTCGCGTAATTTCTAATGTTTGGTAAAGAATGGTTTAGCCACCAGGGGTCATATGTGTTAATTTCTGCTTCTGAAGTATGAGTTGCAAAATCTGGGCTCCTGAAAACTCGACTAATTTTTTTTCTTCGACCGATACCGCTTATACGGATAAACCTTTTGAGAATACTTTCTTCCTAAAATAATGCATGGTTTTCCCACCAGGGGACGTAAAGTCACATCTTATTTTTGTCGATATCTCTGTTTTTAAGAGTTCGTAATCTCACGATTCCATTTACAGCAATATCTGAGGGATTAAAAACCCAATTGAAAATCTTCTTTCTTTGGTCAGATCTATTATTTTCCATACCGGTTCCATTGACTTTGAATAGCTTTGATAAATTTACTTTGCGTCAGAACGGATTCAAAAGACGTGCTTATTACACCCGAAAATACGGTGTCAACTTTCTTGTTTGAAATAGCCATCACAAGAAGGTGGTATTGTGTCATAAGCGACAATGCAATGCTTGCAGTCTCTCATGTGAGATGCCTGTAGCTCACCTGTACAATGTATGATCTTGTTTTATATTCAGTTTAGTTCTAAATTTTTCTTACTGCTTAAAATGTTGTACATAGCATTCAGCAGAACCAGAATATTTTAGGAGAATCAAAATTTACAATCTGTGGAAAGGAAATAGTAGCTAAGAAAAAACGGACTTCTGCTGTAGTGTAATTCAAATTTTAACAACCGCGTATACCGTAACACTAGTTGTGTACGGGAGTGATAGCTGATCGCTCCCCACACCAGGAGACCAGGTGTAGACCCTGTGTGTCGCTGGCTGGTGCAAGAAGGGTGGAGACGCTCCCCTGTGCGTCTGCGAACACGCATACGACCATCAAACTGCTTAAATACTAAAAAATGTTTCAACCTACTGAGAAGTACAAATGATAAAACATTTAATGCTTTGTTCAGGCTTACTATTTATGTTACGTCTTATCACTGTAACTTTTAGCCAGTGATCTCAAATCCAAGTATCGTGCATTGTTTCGATCTGTTTTCCTGGTAACCCGTTTTCCACCTGAAAGCCTTTGTGAATTGTTACTTACCAAAATATGTGATATGAAAAGCGTTAGAATAACCACTCAAAAAAAAGAGAAAAAAGTAAAACTCAATTTACTTCCTTTATCAATTTCAGATATTTCAGAGGTAGCATTATTTAATTTAAAAAGACCATTGTTAGAAACTGATCTTTTGTGTTTCGGCTCTCACTTTTCGTCAATTTCCGAGAAATTAGATGATCTCATTTACTCTCTGGCGCATCCGTCTTAGGCACAGTTCCTTCAGGTACACAGGTTTCGTTCAGTCTAAGTTTTCCTCCCTGAAACATACACACAAACATAATTCACACCTACTTTACAACATCATTCTTCTCAATAAATTCGTCAAACAAAACTTTTTATGATAGAATGACATCTGTCATTTTTATTTACAGTACATACCGAAATGTTTTTAATTTTACAAAAGGCATGTAAAATGGAAAATGAAGTCCAAAAATCGCAAAAATTATGTTTTGACATCTCAGAAAGAAAATATTATGTCCAAAAATTATGTTTTTCATTAAAAAAATGTAAACATTTCTCACAAGTTGTTATCCATACAAAATACGTCTGGAAATATTTTCATATTTACTCATTTGTATTTTCTGCAAGGTGTGTAGTATATTATAAAAGTGTTCAATCACATTTTAGGATTCTTCTATTCTACGCTCACATTGTTTTCTGGCTTACAGAAATTAACTGTAATCGTTGTGTTATTATCTTCAGATGTCTGATTTTTTCATTTTTGTGTCTAGCATTTGTTTACATTGAACGTATGGTTTAGATAGAATGTACTCAGAATGCTCACGAAGGGTCAGATGCCTTTAGATGTTTACCAACAGACACTCTAAGCGCCCAACGATACATCGACCATAACCTACGGCTTATTTCACTACCATTTCTAGCCTATATACTTTAAGTTTCTTTCATGCATGTTTCAAACACATCAGCAATTCGATCAACTTCTCCAGTGGGTGTCTGAAACACCTTTTTTACGCTTTCCAACCGTAGGGTGAAGAAGCGTATATGCTCCAGCTTTTTCCGTCCGTCTGTCGGCACGAAAACTCAAGTAAAAATGGTTCGATTTCGATGAAATTTTAGTATGTGGTAGGGGACCACATAGGGACGAACCCTATTGAAAATGGGACAAATAGGGTGAAAGGTCACGACGTAGGAGCGGAATCATTCCATTGCCTTTATGCGTCATAAGGTGCATAAAAATGGTTCTATTTCGTTGAAATTGTAGTATGTGGTAGGGGACTACTTGGAGAGGAACCCTATTGAAAATGGGACAAATGGAGTCAAAGGTCAGGACATAGGATCGGGATCCATTCCATCGCCCTTATCCCACACCATTAAGGTGGACGTCAAGTAATTTGGCTTCCTATATTTCCAATGGAAAACCTTTTGTACATATTTCGTTCACAATTAGTGTGCTCCCAAGGATGGAAATTTGAACATCGATTAAAATAACTTCATACTGTAACTTGGAATACTTAACATTTTCTAAAACATAACCATAATTATATTAAAAAACAATAACGTTTCCTTTGGTGGTGTTGAAACCAGAAAAAAGATGGCGCGATCTGTACTTTGATGACGTCAGATGGACAAATAAATGTTGGATTGCATAATTACGGTTATGGTTTAGAAAATATTATTACGGTAATGGTTTAGAAAATATTAAGTATTCCAAGTTATGAAATGAAGCTATTTTAATCGATGTTCAAATTTTCATTCTTGGGAACGCATTAATTGTGAAGAAAATGTGTACAGAAATTTTTTCCATTGGAAGTATAGGAAGCAAAATTACTTGACGTCCACCTTAAAGTAGCAATTCTTGTATGTATGTATGTACATTTTATTTTGAAAACGGCTCTAATAATTTTGATGAAAGTCGTTAACCTACCGTTTTCTGGTACTAGAAATCGATTTAGCTTGATCTCGACTTTAGGAGAATTCGTTTAGTGGGTTAAATAACCATCCCGAATTATAACGTTCTTAGTGTCATGGCGTCGTTCCATTAATGTTTCCAATGCTTAGAAATCTTATGACGCCACCATCTCGCGTTTGAGAATGTTGGCACGCGGTCACGCCATCTGTCTCATTACGTCACGCGTTGTGTGTGGATCCTATTAAAGTTTTATGACGTCATACTCTTGCCGGCAGATGGTCGCGATTCCCATCTGCTACATTACTTCACGCGTTGTGTGCTTATGTCCGTCCGTACGATAACTTGCGTAACAATCGTTCGATTTCGATGAAATTTTAGTATCTGGTAGTGTATGACCTGGGAAGGAACCTTATTTAAAGTGAACGAAATAGGGTGAAAAGTCAGTACATAGGAGCGGGATCCATTGCACCTCTGTTATACGTCAAAACTAACGTAAAAAAGGTTCGATTTCGAAGAAATGTTAGTATGTGGTAGGGGACCACCTGGCCACAAATCCTATTGAAAATGGGCGAAATGGGGTCAAAGGTCAGGACAAAGGAGCGGAATCACTTCCATCGCCATTATGCGACATAACTTACGAAAAATGCTTCGATTTGGATGAAATGTTAGTATGTTGTAAGGGCCAGCCTGGGGACAAGTTCTGTTGAAAATGGGCGAAATGGGGTCAAAGGTTAGGACACAGGATCGGGATCTATTCCGTAGCCCTTATGCATCATAACTTGCGTAAAAATTCTTCGATTGCGACAAAACTTTATCATGTATTTTGCAGGTATACCGAACCGGTTCTGTTAAATATCATCGATATGGGATCAAGGGTCAGGGCACAGGACCGAGATTTATTCCACAGCCATTATTCTCATAACTTGAGTGATAACTTGAGTAATGATTTCTGGTATGTTGTAAAGCGTATTATAATCAATGCATTGCATGATTTTACTAACTTGTTATTACTGTAGTAGTTCATGCTTGTTTGGAAAGCGACAGGATGTTGTTCTGAACCAACACAAAATTCAGATGAACTGTAGGACTACGTACACAAGAGTTATTGCATTATACATGATGGCATAAATGATAACAGAGAGGTTAGACTACATAACAAGAAATAAAAAGAAGTTAAGAGCAGAAAATTATGTCCACTTGAGAGACATAGTAAACCAAGATCAAAATAGTCATGCCTCCAATATTGGACAATATGTTATATTGCCTTCCATATTTACTGGCTCACCGTGCTATATGCACGAAAGAAACGCAAGATGCTAGGACGTATGTCAGGAAATTTGGCGGCTATGATTTATTTATAACATTTACGTGCAATCCGCATTGGCCCTAAATAAAAGACGAACTATTTCCTGGCCAAATGTGTCATGCTAGACATGACGTGATATCATGAATTTTCAACTTAAAAAGGAAAAAAAGGATGAAATTTCTTACAAAAAATTCAGTGTTCGGAGATCCTAAATCTTTCGTATACAGCATTGAATGGCAAAAACGAGGATTACCTCACGCACTTATTCTTTTTTTGGCTTCAAACGAAAATACAACCAAATGAGATAGATTGCGTAATATCAGCAGAACTACCAGAGAAAGAATTCGACGCTCTTCTTCAAGATATAATACTTAAAAACATGATTCATGGTCCATGTATTGAACACAACATGGCATCTCCGTGTATGAAGAACGGCATTTGCAGTCCTCTAAACTTTATTGCCGAAACACAAAGCGGTGAAGATGGCTATACGCGGTATAGACGCAGAGTTCCTGCTGAACGTGGATGTACCACGACGGTGACTATCCGCGGAAATGCAATTATGATTGACAACAGATGGGTTGTTCCCTACTCTCTCATGTTATGTCGAGTTTACAAGGCACATATAAACGTAGAATATTGTCACTTCGTTCAGGAAATAAAATACTGTACATATGTAAATACATTAACAAAGGCTCAGGCCAAGTTACTTTCTCCGTCGAAAATAATCACAATCAAGTCAAAAATTACTTAAACGGTTGTTACATCAGTAGCTCTGAAACTGTTTGGAGGTTGCTAGATTTTCCTATCCGTGAAAGGTCTCTGGCTGTTGTCCATTTTGCCGTTCACTTGGAAAACAGACGAAGGGTTTATTTTGCACCCGGAATTTTGTAACAAATTGCCGAGAATCCACCTAAGATAACACTGACAGCTTTCTTTGATTTATGCAACACGGATGACTTCGCGAAAACTTTATTATATCATGAAGTGCCACAATACTATAATTGGGCCAATAACAAATTTTCAAGAAGGAAGCGCGGACAACACGTCGAAGAACATTCCAACATAAAGAAGGAAACTGCACTTGAAAGAATATATAACGTTCACCCAAACTAATCCGAATGTTTCTATTTCAGGATGCTTTTGCACCATGTCCCTTGTCCCACATCTTTTCAATACTGACGAACTGTAAATGGCGAAGTAAAAGAAACTTTCCAAGTAGCTTGCAAAGAACGGGGCCTCTTAGAAGGGGACGAACATTGGGAACATGCTCTTGCAAATGTCGTGATTTCTCAAACACCTTCTCAATTGAGAGAACTATTTGTGATCATTCTTTTATTTTTTTATTTTGCCACCCATCTGAACCACGAAAACTGTGGGACACATTTAAAGAGGATCTATGTGAAGACATACGAAATGGGATTCGTGATCAGAACAATGACATGACTTTACCATTTACTGAAGATATGTGCCTTATTATAATTGAATACAAAGTATTTGAATTAAGTGAGAAAACCTTAGCTGACTTTTATTTTCCCTCGCCAAACCGCAACAACATTAATTTAAGGGACCGTTTGGAATCGGCCCTGAGACGACCATATGATATTGACCAACTATGAGTGGCGTCACTTTTGTTTTCGCCGGTGATTTTCGCCAAAGTTTGCCAGTAATTGTGAAACTTTGCCAGCTATCGTGTCTCCAAGGAATGCATCATAAAACTGGATGTGTGAACGAGCTATCGTGTCTCCACGGAATGATTTCATCCCTAAAAACCTCTCAAATTTGGTACCCGACTAACGAGAAGCATATGACCTAATAATAGATAGGGTTGAAAATAAAAAAAAATGTAAAAACGTTTTTCCTCGATGACCCTGGCTGAACGGGAAAAACATTCTTAATAAATTTACTATTAGCCAAAATTCTATCCTGCAGGAAATTAGCTTTATCTATTGCTTCATGTGGCATAACAGCTGCATTGCTCAACGGCGGTCGAACTGCGCATTGTACTTTCAAATTTTCATTAACAGTCTCTGTAAAACAAGAAACAGTGTGCTCAATACGCAAAAATGGACCACTGGGCGAAGATATCGAACTCATTATGTGGGATGAATGCACAATGAGCCATCGATCGCACATTGAAGCTGTCGAAAGAAAGCTCAAAGATCTCAAAAATTTCGGATAAAACTATGTGTAGCGTCACTTTTGTTTTAGCCGGTGGTTTTTGCCAAACTTTGCCAGTAATTGTGAAAGAAACAGTAGCAGACATTGCTATGGCATGTTTAAAATCCTCGCCAATGTGGAATAATATTGAAACGCTTCCTTTACGAACAAATATGAGAGCTCATTTAGGAGGTGGAGATACCCAACTTTCTACTCGGTTACTACGTGTCGGTGATGGCAAAGTACCTAATCAGAAGGGTTTGATTAAAGTACATAGTAAACTGGAAAGCGTTGTAAAATCTATTAGTTGACAAAATTAATCCTAATGGAGAAAATGTGCTCCAAAAAAGTCACAACTGGATGTGTGAACGAGCTATCGTGTCTCCAAGGAATGCATCTGTTGATGAAATAAACGATGCCATTTGGCAAAAACTGCCATGCAAATACAGAATTTACTCATCGATCGATATTGTCGTTATTTTGTAAGATACAGTACATTATCATCCACATGCATTTTTAACTTATTTTAATCCCTCAGAACTTCCGCCGCGTTGTCTCAAATTGAAAGTCGGCATTCCTATGATATTATTATGTAACCAGAATCCTCCAAACCTGTGCAATAGTGCAAGATTACAGGTCAAAGCGATGCGTAATAATATTACTAAAGACATTATACTAACTGTGCCAGCAGCTAGACAAATGGCACATATACTCATGAAGCCAATGATTTCAGGTTCAAAAGATTACAGTTTCCTATTAAACTATCCTTCACTGTAACGATCAATAAATCCCAGGATCAAACATATAAGATTGGATTTGCGTCAAGAATGTTGCTCGCACAGACACTATACTTCTGCTTATCAAGAACCGACAGTTCAGACAGTCAATTTGTTTTGATAACGACTGGCAGCAAGATAATGTTCTATATGTAGAGGCATTATGAATTATTTTCAAAAAATGAAATAAAAATTATGTACTAAACTTTATGTAAAAATTAATTACAATTTATTTCACGTGAAAAATTACCTGCCGATCATTTAATCTTTCGCCCATTGTTGTTCGGCCCATTTCCTCCATCGGTTGCTATGAAGTTTAACTACAGTTCTTATGGATGGATCGGATTACACGTGTTATATAGCCCTGTTTATCAGTGATATCTTCCACGCGAGCGAAGCCGTGGGCACAGCCAGTTTGTTATAAAGCATAATGTTGTCGCAAGTGAAAGTGAGAAATGACGACTTCAATGTCATTACTGTGGTTTACGGAATCTTATTTCTCAATCAAGTATACTTCGCAGGAATTTCTTAGGTGTCTTACAACGTTTCAACTGCGGGCTACAGTGAGTTGCATTCGAATCTGATTCTCACATTCGGAGAGTAATGCTTAATGACTTTTCTACTGTGTGGCACTTCAAGGAATTTCCAGGTATGGTCCTTATTTGGTACTGAATGTATTAGGTGTACAAATAGGTTTTAAAGAATTTTAAGACAACGCAACATGTAATTTGAGAGAAAACAACAATACCTTTACGAATCAAATTACGTACCGTCATTATCTATCACCATCTGCCATCGGTCGGGCAGCTGACGGATTCCAGCCATGAAGAATACTTCGTCGTGTGACGCGATGAAGTCGTCAACACATGTTTGCACTTCGTCACATGTCCGAAACCGTTTAGCAGACAAACCATGTTGCACTGATCAGAACAAATGATATAGTGAAAGGCCTGTGTCGAGACTATGCGCAGGGAACTCCAAAACTTCCCATCCAAGCGTCAATAACGTTTCCTTGACCGATTTCGTGGCATGCTGCCTAGCATTGTCATGCAGTAATTTCACGAGATGCCTGTGAATGGACGTTTCCGACAGATTTCCGAGTTCAAAAGCAGCAATTGTTGTTCCTAGCGATCAGCATTAGCAGTTTGACCCTGTTCCAATAGTTCATAATAAAGCACACCCTTCATATCTCAGCACAGCAGAACTTCTTTGGAGTGAATATTGCGTTTGGGTGTCGAAGTCGTTTCTTCACCGGGGTCTACCTAGTGTCTTTTGCGTTTGGAATTGCCGTACCATATCCGCTTTTCATCACACGTAATGATTTTCTACAGGAAAGACTTTCTGTGTTGTTTATTCAACAGATTCAAATACTTCATGACACGCTCATCCTTGTTCCTCTGGGTCATGCCAGAGGAACAAGGATGAGCGTTCAGAAGGAAGGAAAGTGGGTCACCCACTTTCCTTCCTTCTGAATCTCTCCCATTGCGCGTAAACGATTGGAAATGGTTTGTTGAGTTACTCCCAGTTGTTCAGCTAGTTCTTTTTGCGTTTGAGACGAATCTTCATTAAGCAATGCTTGCAGTTCCTCGTGTGCAACCTTTTGCGGGTAACATCAAATTACCTGCTTTGAACCGTCTAAACCAAAATTCATACCTGTTTTTCGATAAAATATTATCCCTCAGAATAGTGCACATGCTTTTGCAGCACTTTTTCCTTGATGAAATTCGTAACGAATGTGGTGTCGAATAATTGCAGTATCGCTTGCCATCTTTCACCTACCGATGTGCAAGTGCGTTTGACTGTTGGGCAGACTTCTGTGTCACATTTTATACTCTGGACCAGTTACGGTCACGTGACAACAATGCAGGGGAATGTCGGATAAGTAAATTAGCGGTATACGTCACGCAAAAAACACTTTAAAACTTATTTATACACCTAATAATAAGCACAAAAAACTATAACATTGGGTGAACATGATATAAGTCGAATACAGTTTTTATTAAGTTTATTTGAGAAGTACACAATAACAGAAAACGTTCCGCACGTGTTTTCTTAAGAGAGAGCGAAAAACTCATGTGTCATAATATGAGAAAAAACAAGTACGGAGTTAAAAATGGAATTTCTCAGGGAAAATGGCTAGTTTACCTAGAGATGATGAGCTTTATATTTTCTTGGTTCAGAGTAATAATTTTTTGTTATTTAATATTTTTGACAAGATCTTACAATATTTTGAAAATCCTTTGAATATTACATCTTAAATATAAAAGACTAAATCAAAATTATTTAGATTATATAAACCTAAACTAATCATTACAATAAATATGAAAGAAGAAAGGTCTTATTATACAAAGATTACCAAAAAATCAGCAATGAAACTTACTAAAAAAGTTACGACTACGAAGCTTGGAATGGTGAGATAAATTAAATCAGCAACGATTATTATTGAGAATTAAATATTTTAATTTAAGATGTTCTGTAGTTTCGCTGAGCGGCGTTTGGCTCGTCTTCATCAGAAGAAGTGGAGGGTAAACATTTAAGTCATTGCATCATCAGCGTTCTCACGGTCACTGATTTTTGTGAGTTGTTTTTACTCGCTTAGGAGAAATGGAGTCAATGCCATGACGTTGACAAGCCATGAAGAGTTATGATATATCTGAAAAGCTTCTCTGTATGTGGAGGGCCTAAAATTTCGTGTGAAGGAACACAAGGCTTAATTACAGAAATGTGAACAGAAGCCGTGTATAGCCTAACATTGTCAAGAAACTAAGCATAAAATTTGGTTTGAAAACGCTAAATTTACTGAAAAACCTAATGCGATTATCGAGCTCAAGTATTTTAGAATATTTTCACATATATCGCGACTCTTCACAGTCTGTCAACAACATGACATCCACTAATTCAAACACTTGAAGTGAATCAGGAACACCAAACAGAAACTTGACGCTGTGGTGCAGTGGTACCATGTCCGGCGCGTAACTGGAAGATCCTGGGTTCGACTCTCGGTGGCGGCCGATAAGAATTTTTCCGAGACTCACTTATTAACGTGGAAAGAGCGATGATTTCTGTTTGATGGCATCCACTTCATTTCCTTCAGGAGCGTGGAATCGACTTACCGAAATTCGTGACTGTTGGAAAGCTGATGATATCACATTAATTTAAATGTTTACGTTTCATTTGTCCTGATGACGCCAAGCCAAACTTTCAGCGAAACTATAGTAAATCTTAAAATAAAATATTTAACTGTAAATACATATTGTTGATTCAAGCTAATGAAGCTTGTATTTCAGACGCATTAAAGACAGAGGCATTACAAGAGGAAATATGAAGTGGAGCTACGGCTTTTAGAATTTAACTTCTGGTAAAATTTACACTAATTTCAAAGACGATCAGACAAAATATCATAGTTACTAATCAGGGGAATTATTTTAAATGATGGTTTAGCGAATTTTTTAATTTGCTTTCGTTGCTGATTTTCATGCATCCTGATTCCGTTTGATTTTTTTGGATAACACATTTTTAACTAGTTTCAACAGAAAAGAAAGAAATGCAGACATGAACTTACCGCAATCTTAACCTCGTGTTCCGCCACACATTCTAAACCAGCTACACAAGGACAGTGCCTATAATATGCGCCGTCAAAGTTATCTTTACTTTCAGGAGTGTTGCAGGTCTCACCTAAAAGAAATTAAGCATATTTCCGATCTGTCACTGTAGCAAATATTTGGTCGAACGCTAAAACAAAATATTGTATCCTAAGAAATATATACTTAAAATTTATGTCATTAAGTAACGTTGCGATTGTAGATCTATTTAAAGATTTTTATGTTTCGGTTCATAAAAAGATTTACTGTGAATATATTCAAGATGGCCTCTGATCATTCGTCCGAAAGGGGTCCGGGTTCGAATCCCGGTGAGGCATGGGTGTTGTGTTTGTCTTACGGCCCTGGCTCTCTCCCTTCTTTGGAACCAGTGACCCTAAATTAGGGACGAGCGACTGCTTATAGCCCATTGAGTTGCTCACGGTAGTCATTAAACCTCCAATCAATAAAAAATATATATATATATCATCATCATCATCATCAACATCATCATCATCATTGTCAACCATTATCAATCCACTGCTGGACGAAGGTCTCCCCAAGTTTCCTCCACAACGGTCTGTCTTGTGCCAGTCTCCTCCATGTCACGCCGCATACTTTCGAATTTCATCCACCCATCTCCCATGTGGTTATCTTCTGGGTCTTTTCCTATCCCTTGGAATGCAATCTAAAATTTCAGCTGTCCATCGATGGTCTGTCCTTCTGGCAGTATGTCCAGCCCATTGCCATTTCAGGGATTTTACTCAGATCATGACGTCTTCCACTCTTGTCATTTTTCTAATCCACGAGTTCTTCTTCTCATCTCTCCTGGTTACACCAAGCATGCACCTCTTCATGCTTCTTTGAGTTGTCTGCAGTCTTTGTACGTCTCTTTTAGTTAACGTCCACGTCTCTGCACCATAAGCAAGCACTGGAAGGATGCATTGATCAAACACTTTTCTTTTAAGACATAATGGCATATTGCTCTTGAAAATTATGCTGTTTCTTCCAAAAGCTCTCCAGGCAAGTTTTGTACGCCGATTAATTTCTTCATCAATGTGACCTCACTTGATATCTGCTGTCCAAGATAAACGTATGTGTCTGTTATCTCCAGCTTTTCTCCATCAATCGATAAATCTTCATTTCTTGTAAAAGCATTGAACATCACTTTTGTCTTCTAAAAGTTCACTTTTAATCCCACTTCTTTACTCTTGTCAGCAAGTTCCTGGATCATACTCTGCAGTTCTGATGGGGTAGTTGCACAAATGACTACGTCATCAGCAAAACAAAGGTGGGTTAGATAATCTCCATTAATCTTTATCCCTTTGTTTACCCAGTTCAGTGATTGAATGACATTTTCCAATGTGGCATTAAAGAGCTTCGGAGATATGGTGTCACCTTGTCTCACTCCCTTTCCAATTTTTATGTGTGTTGTATTTTCAAACAGCCGAATCTTTGCACTTGCATTTTCATAGATGTTATTAATAATATTACTGTATGCATCTTCAATACCGCAGGATTTCAGAGCCATTGTAACTGCTGATGGTTTCACCGAATCAAAGGCTTTTTCATAATCGATAACAACCATGTACAATGGAAGTTCATATTCCCTTGCTCTTTCAATTAGTTCTCTCAGTACGTGGATATGATCTATTGTGCTGTGGTGATTCCTGAATCCAGCTTGTTCTCTCGGTTGAGCCATGTCCAATGTTACCTTCAAACGGTGTGAAAGAACTTTAGTGAAGATTTTATAAACCACTGATAGGAGGCTGATAGGTCTGTAGTTCCTGAGATCCTCAATGTCACCTTTTTCTTATGTAGCAGGATCATTGTACCGTTGTTCCAATCCTCAGGAATCTTCCCTTCATTAAAGCATCGAGTGAAAATTTGGGCGAGTACTGTTTTGATTTCTCCACTTGCTTCTTGTGTGATGTCTACAGTAATTCCATCTTCTCCTGGAGCTTTTCCCCGCTTCATGTTCTTGATTGCATGTGCAATTTCTGCTGGGAGGACTAACTCTGGTACTGGTACCTTTCATGATGTCTGGAGTACATGTATCATCCCTTTCATATAATTTGGAGTAGAAATCTTTCACTCTTGTCAAGATTTCGCCTCTATTTCTTGTTACAGAACCATCTTCTTTTCTCAGTGCCATAATCTGTTTTCTTCCCTTACTGAGATGTCCCTTTGCTATCTTTAGGCTTTGGTTGTTTCCAATTGCTTTCCTCACTACAGTGAGGAAATCAATTGGAAATGCCATCAATTATCGCACTGTCTTGCATAGCTCTATATATTCCACTTTGGAAGTCACATCTTCTTTAGTTGTCCTCATCACTCTTCTTTTTTGCATCAACATTTTGGTTTTTCCTGATAATTTGTTCACATGCAACTTGTTCTTAGATCCAGCTAATTTTGTAGCTGTTTCCATAAGAGCTTTAGTTACTTTTCTGTTAACTTCAGAAATATCCACTTCTTCCGATGTTAGGCCTTCTAAAGCAGAGAACCTGTTCTTCAGTTCCAACTTGAAGGTATTATGGTGTTTTTTAAGGTTGGTTATGTTAACACATTTTGTTTGTCTTATGAGCTTTCCACGTTCGAGTTTAGTGTTGAGGTGCATCTTACATCTCACCAATCTTACATATATATATATATATATATATATATATATATATATATATATATATATATATATATATTCAAGATGGTAATCAGAACTGTTCACATAAAGCATTTTTCTTCACTGATTCTATGCTTTACAATAGGGTGAAATTTTCAATCTGTCGGATGCATGCAAATACTGTAACGTATCGAAG
Source organism: Macrothele yani (assembly GCA_039090855.1). Lineage (NCBI taxonomy): Eukaryota > Metazoa > Arthropoda > Arachnida > Araneae > Macrothelidae > Macrothele > Macrothele yani. The sequence continues at coordinate 106,352,584 of CM077003.1, forward strand.
CAATCTTTACAAATTCTTAGCCGCCTCAGTGGCGCAGTGGTCCAAGCGCTGGCTTATGACCATTCGTCCGTGGAGGGGTCCGGGTTTGAATTCCGGTGAAGCATGGATGTTGTGTTTGTCTTACGGCACTGGTTCTCTCCCTTCCCTGGAACCAGTGACCCTAAATTAGGGACGGGCAAGGCTTATAGCCCATTGAGTTGCTTACAGTGGTCGTTAAACCTTCAATAAAAAAAACCCTGCAATTTTCTGGTATTTTTAATTTAGCTACGCTAGCGAATTTTTTTATTGAAACGGGAAATTTTACTTCATCTAAATACACCACTGTTTGTGCAAATTGAATGAAAAAAATTTTTGATATCGTTCAGGGGAACAGCTTGCCAGGCAGCTTCTATCAGAAACCAAAGTTCATTTGTGGTGACTGGTGGAGGCGTTTGATGTGCCAGTCGCTTATCCACCATGTTCTAGATAATTTTCAATCGGGGACATATCCGGCGAGCACGTAGGACAGGGAACAAGCTGTATCGGCCGTGCATGGAAGAGGTCTTGGACATTCAGGGCTATATGTGACGGAGCATTGTATTGCTGAAGTATAGCGCCAGAACAAACTATGAAGGATGGGTATGGTTTATTCCTCCAAAACATTCCTGATGTATCTCTGGCTATTGAGGGTTCCTTCAATTCGTATCAGGGGAGATTGCGAATTGAACCCAATGACGCCCAAAACCATGACGATTGGCTCTGGGACGGTATAACGCTGCAAGGTGCCGTTCACCACGATATCTTCGAACACGTATGCTTCCATCATGGAGCATCATGCTGAACCGTTGGTTACTCCTCAAAAACATGACCTGTTACCAATCAGCGCGAAACTTTCTGTGTTCGAGACCCCATTGCGCTCCTGAGGTGTTTGTGGCCGAGGGTTAAAGGAATGCGCAGCAATGGGCTGCTAGCGACCAGTTCTCTGTTAAGCAGACGACGTCGAACTGAGCTGGAGGTGAAAGACATGCTGTGACAGTCTGTGCTGACACCGTGGATGTGGCTGTGGGATCGGTCACTGTAGAGGTGTCTGTCATTCAGTGCAGTCATGTGATTTTGAGATCTGTCCCCCGGTTTTCTGTTCCTCCAAGCCTCATCTGTTTACTGACACCTCGTTCACATAATCGTACTAACGTTTCGTATCGTAAGAGTGGCTATTTCGCGGAAGGAAAATCCATCTTCTCTCTCCGTCAGGTGTTAATAATGCGACCTTCTTCGGGGACGCACCGTAGAAACGCCCTTTCGAAACTATGTCGGCTCTTCATTGATTGCAACATCTCGTTTAAGCCGGCTCTTCACACCCAAGACCGTACATTTCAGTAGGCGCTGCCCCGAAACTGCATACGCATTTTCTTTGACATATTAATCATTTGCATGTTGGAACTTGTCGTGCGTATCCTTTAACCCTTTAACGACCATAACGTCCAAAACACCCGTACATACAAACGACCATAGCCGCCAGAAACGCCTGCCTAGAGTGAGTCAGATTTCCTACCCTTACTTTCTTTTCAAATCTGCACGACCTGTGAGGGATCAGCAGGTGTCACCCTCATTCACTATTGTTGTTACTAAACAAAGAAATGAACCAACAGATAGTTTCGGGCTTTACGAGTGATACAAGATTTTTGGGTCGTGGTCGTTAAAGTGTTAAATTTCAAGTTAATATCAGTATTTCTTCATTGCGTTGCAATTTTGACAGACAGTAGTGTAGTCAGTCACCATTTTTACCAATGCTATTTTTCCACTGCCATCAATTTGAATTCATTTCTGAGGGCGACGAGGGTTAAGGCCACCGTGAGCAACTGATGGGTTTGGCAGTCGCCCGACCCTAAATTAAGTCCACTGGATCCAGTGAAGGAAGACAGCCAGTGCCATAAGACAAACAAAGCATTCATGCGCCGTCGAGATTTGAACCCGGACCCATCTTGTTAGAAGTCAGAGCTTAGACTATTGTGCCACTGACCATTTTGAAACTGATTCGAGTACCATGGAGAACTTTCTTTCTCGGTCGACGTTTCCACGTGATGACAATGTTATCATGCCGCGTAGTCTTTCAACAATAGCGTCCCAGTTTTGTGTGGGGTTAACCACGGTTATCTAGAAGTCACCAGTCCAGAACCATTGCTTCATGACGTACCGAACTGCGGCTAGTGTCTTTCAAATTAGTTGGCACTGACTTCTTAGCGTTTAGCGAAAGAGCCAGCTAACGGTGCTAGAGATTTTAGCCGCTGATATTGACGTCACGAAGCAATACATGAGGGTTGATGACATTTAGATAGCAATGGGCTAACCGCAAGAAGAAAGACGCATGGCAAAAAATGAGAATGCTGATTCATATATTCTTCAAGCAGTGTTGGAAACAGTTTTCACATATTTTATGCATTTTATACTTGATGCATTTAAGAGGACTCGTGTCGTACCAAACGAAGCTTGTACACTTGACATTTCTAAACAGCAAAAATATTTTTTTTTGTTTAACACACATTTTCAGAGGGAAAAAATGCATAAATCGGGAAGTGCATTTGATTACGTACGCCGTATTGAATGAAGAATCAAAGGTGTGCCTTCTGAAGGGCAGGATCGGGTATTCTTTTTTTCAACAACTGGCTATCATTCAGAAAAGTACTATGCTAATGGGAGATATACAGAAATCAAAATTTACAGGTATGTATGTGTGTTTTTTAGCTGAAGACCTGAACACACAGATGTCATTCGCTACAGCATCATTCGCACGCGTGGAGTAATTTTTGCCTATGCAGATGGTAAGTGCCGCTTCGGTAGCCATTATACACTATCTACCAACACGTAATTGGACAGCCATGCAATCGACGATATCTGCGGTCTTCAAACGCGTCACGGCCGCCGCCGTTAAATATCGTGTGGGAAACAACAACGCAACCAGTCGCATGCAAGATGCCACGCAGTTCGTTCGGAGCTCTCTGATTTCGAGAAAGTTGTAATCTTCGGGTATCACAGAAATGGCCGATCCATGCGTGACATATCCAGCGAGTTAAAGTACCCAGAATCGTCAGTGGCCTACGTGATTGGCAAGTGGAAGATGAGAGGTGACTGTCGGAATGTACCCCGACCTGGTAGACCCATAAAACTTGGAGTTAGAGACCGACGGGTGCTGGCCAGAGAAATTCGGAAGAACCGCACCAAATCGATGGGCCACATCCGCGACGAGTTTCAACAGGCATCTGGGAGTGTTCTTTTGATGAATACCATCCGTAAGGAAGCCCATCTGCTCGGTTATCATGGACGTGCTGCCGCCTAACGTGGTGCAAAGAACGTCAACAGTGGACCGTTGAACAGTGGAAACAGGTTCTCTGGAGCGACGAAGCAAGGTACACCCCCTACTGTTCGGATGGCAGGGTCTGGTTTTGGCGTCTGCCTGGAGAACGCCTCCTGCCGGAATGTATTGTGCCAACTGTGAAGTTCGGCTGCGGTAGAATTATGCTTATGGGTATTTCTCCTGGTATGGCACGGGACCCCTGGTCGCAATTCCTGGTAGACTCAACGCCGAGACCTACTGCACCATTTTGGATGACCATGTGCTTCCTACGTTGTGGCAGTTTTACGGGGTGGACCCATGTTACTTTCAGGATGACAATGCCACCTGTCATGTTGCGAGGTCCACCATGGCTTGGTATGGTGACAATGGGGTTAATCGAATGAACTGGCCTGCGCAGAGCCCGGACCTTAACCCTATCGATCACCTCTGGGACGAGTTGGACGGTCGACTTAAGGGGTGCCCCCACCGTCCGAAATCGGTGACGGAACTGACTTGTCTTCTCCAAACCGAGTGGAAGAAAATAACGCTAGCCATCGTACAACGCCTGGTTGAGAGTATGCCCCGGAGGGTCGCAGCTGTAATCGTCGCTCGTGGAGGCTCCACCAACTATTGAAGGTGAATGAACTTCGTTTTCCTTTGCTATCACAGGTGTCCAATATACTTGTTGGTAGATAGTGTATAACCTTAAACATTGTCAGATGTTTAGCACCGAAAAGAACACCAGCCGTGAAGCAACTCTGTAAAACGTGCACTTATCATAGTAAATGCACGTTCTTTTCTTATTCTATCTTACTTCGGTGTTTAACGACCACCATGGGCAACTCGGGTGACTATAGTTAGTCTCTCTTCCCTGATTTGAGGCTACTGGTTCAAGGAAAGGAACAGAGCCAGCAACATTTGACAAATTTTTTCCTGAAAGAAATACGGGATTACGCCTTATAATAAAAATTTTGAAGATGACAATCCGATTTTTGGCGGAAATGTGACAAGGATGGTAAGTCAGATAATATCCGAAAACTTGAAAATTTTCATCGTCCTGGAGCGGGACTCGAACCCGCGTATTCAAATTGATCGGAAACTTGAAACTTGGTCGTTCTGGGTGGAGTAGTGGTTAGCATACCCGGGCGTTTTCTGGGAGACGCGGGGTTCGAGTCCCGCTCCAGGACGATGAAAATTTTCAAATTTTCGGATATTATCTGACTTACCATCCTTGTCACATTTACGCCAAAATCGGATTGTCATCTTCAAAATATTTTCCTGGTCAGGGACTCAAATCCAGTCCCATCTAGGACGAAGGGTCAGATGCCAGCGCCTCAGACCATTCGGCCACCGGGACTATTTGGAAAATTATCAAGAACGTTTACAAAGAGACCTGTTCTTTGTTTTTTTCTTTGCTTTTTTGTCGAGAAACAACCACCATGAGCAATTCTTAGAGCTTATATGCAATTGCTTTTTTCTAATTTATGACCACTGGTTCGAGAAAAGAGACATCGCTATCCAACAAGCACGCTACCCATGTCCCATTCGCGACTACAACTCCTACCCATCCAAGACGACTGATCCAAATCACCCCCTCAAATCAGACGGCAACCCGGGCTGCTAAGCATGTGAACTGTAAACAACTACTGTAACTTCAACTGATTGAAATAATTCCAGCTTCGCGGTTGCAGTCGCTCAGCTAAAACGCGTCTTAGTAGGCCATAGGAGCTCCATGAGATATGCTCATAGACATGGTGGAACCGAATCTCAGTTCCTCAGCGCCGACATATGACATGAGTTACATATTTAATTGCAAGAATTCGGTCTGTAAAACTTTTAAAACCAATTTATTTAGAACGGAGCTTTTTCCTTGATTGCGGACCAAACTTAAAGAAGTGTTGCATAGTCGCTATTTCAGATATCTAGTTCATACGGACTATTTAGTTCAAATTTTGGAGCAGTACCTGTGACAAAAAATTGTTTTATTATATTTAAATTTCGAGGTTCTCAAAACTCTGTAAATAAAAGAAAAATCTGGGAATCTTACCGCGTATGATTCAAATTGCAGTTAGTATAGTTCTTGTACGCAGCTTTTATAAGAATTGCTATATCGTATGTGTGTATTGCTCTTCACGGATCTAGCATAAGGTTTTTTTAACAATATGTGTTATGGAATATTGAATCTCATTTGCACTGAAAAGCTAGTGATTCGCTTGCTGATACATAAGCAATAAACGAATAACAAGTTGCTTAAATGCATATCATTTATAATTATTTAATTAACTTAACTAATTAGGTAATTAAAATGCGTAGTAACTAATTATGTTTCAGGAAGCACGAAGAAAGCTTTTTTGTTCTGCTGATTACTATGCTTCACAGCCTTCAACTGAGTGCTCTATAAACAATTCCGGTTTTTCCCAGTAATACAGTTTGGAAAGAACAGATCATGCTACAACATATTTCGCAATCCTGTTTTTAAAATAAAAAAATATGTGCGATGAGTTCCATTACCTAGTGTTTGGAGTCTTCTGCAAGAACCCTTCCTCCTCCATGGAATGATGCTGTTTATTCGACAGCATTCACCTTCGCCGCAGTTCTCATTTATTTCACATCCTTTGTCTTCCGCGAGCACCTGTAAAAAAAGTATGAATTTTATTTACAAAACATAATCAATTTAGTCACAATAAAGCTGAAAATTTTAGAACCAAATATATACAGCACCGCTGGTCTGAAAACCCAGCTTCTGACAAATCGTCAGGAACGGGATCTAATTTCCGATAAGACATGTATGGTGTTTTTGCCAGAAAAACCGTCCGAAACGTCCAAAACCTGAGTTCCCGATCAGGCGTTGGCTCTGATTCATCTGATGACCCTAGCTACTGACGAATCGTCCGAGATGGGCTCGAAATGAGGTCCCCAATCAGGCATTGGTGGTGCGTTTGTCTGATAGCGTTGGCTCTCTTCCTTTCCTGGAACGAGTGGTCCCAAATTCACCAGTCAAAACATTACGATCACTTGTATAATATGATGTTGGTCCTCCACGTGCTGCCAAAATAGCTCTTACCCTGCGAGGGACAGACGCCAGAAGATTTCTTAAGGTACAGTATCATATAGTATCTGGCATCCACACGTTACTAGCAGGTCCTCTTGTAAGGTACATGACTGAGTTGCCTCAGATCTGATATGCTGTTCCAACATAAATCGCAGATGCTCGATGGGATTGATGTCTGGGAAATGTGGAGACCAGGGGTGTTTTCCTCGTGTTCCGCGAACCATTCCAAAACATCAGGGCAGTGTGGTATGGCGCATTATCCTTCAAGGCATTACTAGATTTATCCTTCAAGGCATTATTAGATTTACCCTTCAAGGCATTACTAGATTTATCCTTCAAGGTATTACTAGATTTATCCTTCAAGGCATTACTAGAGGGAAATACTGTTGCTATTGAAGGATGAACCTGGTGCGCAATGATATCTAGGTATGTGGTAGACGTTATAGTTTCCTGCTCATGAATGATTCGACGCAGAGTTTCCCAGCAGAACATTACACAAAGCATTGTTCTCCTACAAGTTTATTTCCGTCCCAAGGTGCATTCTGGTGACAACACTTCCCCTACAAGTTTATTTCCGTCCCAAGGTGCATTCTGGTGACAACACTTCCCTTACAAGTTTATTTCCGTCCCAAGGTGCATTCTGGTGACAACACTTCCCCTACAAGTTTATTTCCGTCCCAAGGTGCATTCTGGTGACAACACTTCCCCTACAAGTTTATTTCCGTCCCAAGGTGCATTCTGGTGACAACACTTCCCTTACAAGTTTATTTCCGTCCCAAGGTGCATTCTGGTGACAACACTTCCCCTACAAGTTTATTTCCGTCCCAAGGTGCATTCTGGTGCCAACACTTCTCCAGGTAAACAACGCACTTGTACACTGCCGTCTCCATACTGGAACAGAAAACGAGATTCACAGGACCAGTCGACATCTTTCGAATCATTCAAAGTTCAATTTTGATACTCGCATGCCCATCGTAGACGCTTTCGACGGTAAACAGACGTTAGCATGAGCTTTCAGAGCGACCCTGCGGCTACGCATTCCCATTTTCAGCAGGATGCGATGTACTGTGTTTTGTGACGCCTTACTCCCGTAACCAGCATTCTATATTACTGGCTAGTTGCGCCAGAGTATCGCTTCTGTTGGCCCATACCATACGGAATAGCCTTCGTTCACCTGTAGACTCAAATGAGCTGTTGGACCACACTTTGTCTGCGATTCGTGGCTCTTTCCTCCTCGGACTACTTATTAAAGGTACTAACCACGGCCAACCGTAAGCACCCTACACGTCTTGCGGTCTCGGATGCTCTGGCTCAGCTGTCTGGCGATTAAAATTTGGCCTTTGTCAGTCCGTTCCCTTTCCTAACTGGAGAACAGCACTCAATAATAAATCTCAGTATTAGGTTTTGTTTATACCTATTCACGACCTACACACGCGCTGTTGTTTACTTGCAGTTTCTTAGATTTCCATAAAGATACGCTCTTCATAAGGTTTTGGCTCTTTGGTGTAACTTAACGAGTTGCTCATGGTGGTCGATAAACCTGTCAAACAAACAATATCCCAACTAAAAACTGCTTCAAATATACACTATCTACCAACAAGTAATTGGACACCTGTGATAGCAAAGAAAAACGAAGTTTATTCACCTTCAATAGTTGGTGGAGCCTCTACGAGCGGCGATTACAGCTGCGACCCTCCGGGGCATACTCTCAACCAGGCGTTGTACGACGGCTAGCGGTATTTTCTTCCACTCGGTTTGGAGAAGACAGGTTAGTTCCGTCACCGATTTCGGACGGTGGGGGCACCCCTTAAGTCGACGCTCCAACTCGTCCCAGAGGTGATCGATAGGGTTAAGGTTCGGGCTCTGAGCAGGCCAGTCCATTCGATTAACCCCATTGTCACCATACCACGCCATGGTGGACCTCGCAATATGACAGGTGACATTGTCATCCTGAAAGTAACATGGGTCCACCCCGTAAAACCGCCACAACGTAGGTAGCGCATGGTCATCCAAAATGGTGCAGTAGGTTTCAGCGTTGAGTCTACCAGGAATTGCGATCAAGGGTCCCGTGCCATACCAGGAGAAACACCCCCATAGCATAATTCTACCGCCGCCGAACTTCACAGTTGGCACAATACATTCCGGCAGGACTCGTTCTCCAGGCAGACGCCAAACCCAGACCCTGCCATCCGAACGGTAGAGGGTGAACCTTGATTCGTCGCTCCAGAGAACATGTTTCCACTGTTCAACGGTCCACTGTCGACGTTCTTTGCACCACGTTAACCGAGCAGCGCCATTGAACTTGGTGATCAAAGGCTTGTGGGCGGCAGCACGTCCATGATAACCGAGCAGATGGACTTCCTTACGGATGGTATTCATTGAAAGAACACTCCCGGATGCCTGTTGAAACTCGCCGCGGATGTGGTCCATCGATTTGGTACGATTCTTCCGAATTTCTCTGGCCAGCACCCGTCGGTCTCTAACTACCATTTTTTGTGGGTCTGCCGGGTCGGGGCGCATTCATACAGTCACCTCTCATCTTCCACTTGTCAATCACATAGGCCACTGTCAATTTTGGGTACTTCAACTCGCTGGATATGTCAGGTATGGATCGGCCATTTCTGTGATACCCGACGATTACACCTTTCTCTAAATCAGAGAGCTCCGAACTGCGTGGCATCTTGCATCCGACTAGTTGCGTTGTTGTTTCCCACACGATACTTAACGGTAATGACCGCGACGTGTATCAGGACCACAGATATCGTCGATTGCAGGGGTGTCCAATTACTTGTTCGTAGATAGTGTACTAAGGATACGAAAATTATGGAAGAAATGTCCTTCACAAATATATGAAAGGACAACAGGTTTATTAACACTACAAGTTAAGTAGTCTGCGCTCACCAAGTCCTGATGTTATCGGCTATGCGTTCGTCTTCGGTGGTTAACACATTCCTGTTACGTTATACTCCCCAGTACACATGTTGTTTCTTCTGTTTTATCTGACTTCCATAGTTATGGAAGTTCAGAGAAAACACTCCTATCGTCTGTTTAAACAGTTTGCATTTTCTCGTGTACCATTTAGCTCAGTGTCTCTGTTAGTCATATTTCCAGCTCACTCTACATCTAATGCTTTTCCTGACTACCTTAATCGTTGGTGCTCTGGTTGTGGTTCCCTTTGACTTCATTAACTAAATTTAAATGACGAAGTTTTCGTTTTTGTGGTGATGCTTACTGTCAACACGAAGGCTGGATTACTGTCAACATGAAGTAACTCAGTCACAATTTATTACACGCAAAGAATCCTGGCTTCCTGATGAAGGAAGCCAGGATTCTTGCGTGTAATAAATTGTGATCAGGCAGAAGCAACGTGCGTACAAAGTGAAATCACGAGCTGTTATGAAGGATATCATCAACCACGTGTCTATATTGGGACACACATTGTGCTGTGCTAGATGTAAAAGTAATAGTAATGTCTTGTTATCAAAAGTGGCACAATTTTTCTGTTTCTTGCAAGAAACCTTTCTTTTATAGCGCGCGTTTTTAGCAGACATTTTGAATGACTGCAAAATCGAATTATATTGGGGTGTCCAAAAAAAAAAACCCCAAAAAAACGGCGTTTTTGCGTGGGACACATCCACAACGTTAATATGCGTATTTTCTGCGGGGCAGTTTCCCTATACTGCATACGACTGAAAGCGCGTACTGTGGGGGGAATCAAACGAGGCGTGAAGCACATATTTTTTTCTTTCGAAGGTTTAACAACCACCGTGAGCAATTCAATAGGCTATAAGCAATCGCCCGTCCCTGATTTAGTGCCACTGGTTCCAGGGAAGGGAGAGAGCCAGTGTCGTAAGACAAACACGACATCCATACCTCACCGGGATTCGAACCCGGACGAACGGTCATGAGCCATCGCTTAGACCACTGCGCCACCAAAGCTGCAGCACATCTCACAATCCATGCGTTGAATTTGTACTCCTGTCAATTACAATAGCTACGAAGTTTGAAATAATTACCTCTACTGTATCATTACTGGAAACAGGTTTAAAGCTGCTAAATCAGGCCGAAAAATGAACTAAGTTGAAGATGAAGGCCTGGCGGTTACTCAGATCTCGCAAACATGGTTCAAGAAATTTGCGGCTGGTGACTTGAGCTTGAAAACAAAGGAAGTTTTGGGTAGGCCTTCTGCTTTTGATTTGGGCGCCATGCAAGTGGCTGTGGAAGGTAATCCACGATCAAGTACTCTCAAATTTTAAGAACTCGGAGTTTTTCTTTTTTTTTTTATTGGAGGTTTAACGACTACCGTGAGCAACTCAATGGGATATATAAGCAGTCGCCCTTCCCTAATTTAATGTCACTGGTTCCAGGGAAAGGAGACAGCCAGTGCCGTAAGACCAACACAACATCCATGCCTCAGGATCCGAACCCAGACCTCTTTCGGACGAACAATCAGAAGCCGTCAATTAGACCAACCACTGCGCCATCGGGGCAGCAACTTTATTTATTTATGTTTTGGATTGGAGGTTTAACGACCTCTGTGAGCAACTCAATGGGCTATAAGCAGTCGTCCGTCCCTAATTTAGGGTCACTTGTTCCAGGGAAAGGAGAGAGCCAGTGTCGTAAGACAAACACAATATCCGTGCCTCAGGATCCGAACCCAGACCCCTTTCGTCTAAGTGACGGTTCCTGATCGTTCGGACGAACGATCAGGAACCGTCACTTAGACGAACCACTGCGCCACCAGGGCGGCAACTTTTTTCTGATTGGAGGTTTAACGACCACCGTGAGCAACTCAATGGGCTATAAGCAGTAGTCCGTCCCGAATTTAGGGTCACTTTTTTCAGGGAAAGGAGAGAGCCAGTGCCGTAAGACAAATACAAAATCCACCCATGCCTCAGGATCCGAACCCAGACCCCTTTCGGACGAACAATTAGAAACCGTCGCTTAGACCAACCACTGCGCCAATGGGGCGGCAACTTTTTTTTTTTTTTTTTTTTTTTTTTTTCTGAATGGAGGTTTAACGACCACCGTAAGCAACTCAATGGGCTATAAGCAGTCGTCCGTCCCTAATTTAAGGTCACTTGTTCCATAGAAAAGAAAGAGCCAGTGCCGTAAGACAAACACTACATCCATGCCTCAGGATCCGAACCAAGACCTCTTTCGGACGAACAATCAGAAGCCGTCAATTAGACCAACCACTGCGCCACCGTGGCAGCAACTTTATTTATTTATTTATTTATTTATTTATTTATTTTGGATGGGAGGTTTAACGACCACTGTGAGCAACTCAATGGGCTATAAGCAGTCGTCCGTCCCTAATTTAGGGTCACTTCTTCCAGGGAAAGGAGAGAGCCAGAGCCGTAAGACAAACACTACATCCATGCCTCAGGATCTGAACCCAGACCCCTTTCGAACGAACGATCAGAAGCCGTCGCTTAGACCAACCACTGCGCTACCGGGGCGGCAACTGGGAGTTTCAAAATCTACCATCGCTGAACGCCTGCTCAAAATCGGAAAACTTTACAGACGATGCCGTGTGGTGCCTCATCAGCTCGCTCCAGTTCAATCTCAACGACGTGTCGAGGTATGCAAGGTACTGCTTATAAATCCATGCGATACTCGATTCATTAAATGAGTAGTTACTGGGGATGAAAAGTGGATATATCTGCGTAATCCAGATTCTTCACAACAATAGTTGAATAAAGGTGAACCACCTTTGTCTATCCCCAAATGCGGTCGTTTTAAGAAAAAGTTCATGCTGTGTGTCTGGTGGAATTATATAGGTGTCATTCACTTTGAGCTCATTCTGAACGGTGAGTCTATCAATAGAGAACTGTATTCTCAGTAATCGGAGAGGATGTATGACAAACGTTAGCGGAAGTATTCTAGCTTAGTCAACGGAAAACGAGCATTGCTGCAACAAGACAATGCAAAACCTCAAGCCGCTGATCGGGCTCAAGTTAAACTTCAAGGACTTTATGGAATCGAGTTGCTGCCTCATCTAGCATAAAGTCATCAACTTGCCCCTTCAGGCTAGCACTTGTTTTGGGAGATGGTGCATTTTCTCCGTGGAAGCAGCTGACTACTTTAGACGACGTCAAACGCTAGAGCCAATAACTCTTTGCCTCTAAACCGAAAGCTTTGTACCTCTCAGAAATTTAAGAACTGGCACGCCGATGGGTTTAAACGATTTAATATGACGGCATGTATGTACTTTGAAATGTAGCTTTAAATTTTCCAAGCTTCTAGGTAAATGATCTCAGTAGAACCAATTTTGTGCTGTTTTAAAATATTTATTTGTGCTTGGAACTCCCGGAAGCTTCCCTTTAGTAAAAGGCTGATATTTCATCAATTCGGAAAAAAAGTACCAACAAACCATCAAGTGACAAATGAAAAAACCTCACAAGATTTGATCTCAGCTGTCTGAATAAAACTTAACATCTTTTGATGATCCAAAGCCTTAGAAATACTGATATGATATGCAGTAAATGGCTGAATAAAGAGCGACCAAAATACAAATGAGCACTAAGAGAATGTTATAATAAAGGTTCTTTGCCAATCATAAACTGCTGGAAATGCGATGCTACGCTTGAGATCTATTTACAGCTATATAAGCGACGATATCTTCAAATACTGAAGTTTAGAACCCTATACAATATTTTTAACTAAAATCCTAGAATGTTTCATATACGTAGATAGTATAGTCAATGTACCTAGCAGATAGAAAAAAAGGTTGTTAAAAAAAGAAACTTTACAAGTGAAAAGGATGTATGATATATAAATTTCAAAGTATTTCTCGTTAAAACGTACGTTCAAACGATATAACAAGCCCACTAAGAATTTTCACAAGAAAAACCAATAGCGGTATTGTTGTATTCGGTGAAGATATAGCTCGATGAAAATTGGATTCTAATCTGATAAGACACACAGGAAATTTGCAAAGAGGTGGCAGCTGTTAATAATAAGCAAGAGCTTGCAATTTTATTAATTAACCCATGCCACTTGAAAGTGTTCTTAAATTTAGTCTCAATGAGCACTTTATTCATTACGTATATAAATAAAATTCGTCCAACTGTATGAATTTAAAAAAACACTCTGTATAACTTGACCGTAATCTGCTTCTACACATTTTGATAGCAAGTAAAAAAATAATTAGCACATTTATTTCAATGTAATAACGCATGGTGTAAACGAGCTCGTATTGCATTAATTACGTCAGTAGATGCTTTAGTGAATTAAAATTAATGCAACTATATGAATGCCTTAAGGTAACATATTGTTTGGCTAAATTCTGAAAATAAATTGAAGTTAAATATTGAAAAAAGTATCCAAATCCATTTGTTTTTTGTTTTTTCGTGTCAGTAATAAGCAGCAATGGATTTTTTATTCAGAATGTCTTGCTATTGTGCCCAAGTGCCATGAGTATATTGACCACCACATCTTTCTCGAATACTGAATATATCCAAAAGTAATTAGAAACTTACTTTTGGAATTATATATTGGACAAAAAGCCTGCATATGTTCTTTGATCGCACAAAAAATGCAGCTTCTTCGTGTATCTCAGAAAGGAATTTATAACCCAGATGAATAACTGCTTTACGGCAGCTGCGCTTAACTTCCTTTCTGGCTGCTTTATTGGATGACGTAAAGAAAGAATACTAGCATTTAACTTTTTTCACAGGAACTGGTTAGCTGTCATCCCAGTAGAGTTTTCAGTGTACGTTACTGACATTTAGAATATTATTAATTGCGGATCTAGAATGATTTCCAGGAGCACGTTTAGTTTTTTCTTATTTTTTATTTCCCGCGAGCTGCATTCGTAGCGAATGAAATCTCTACCTTATCTTAGATTTCTACTGTTCCTTTCATTTTTTTCCAGAATAGATGTTGATTTCAAGCTTCAAGATAGACGTTCCATTAATTCTGACCTTTTGTAATAGCTTCTTGTATCGTGAAGTTTGGCACGCTGGTTGATTATCTTGTATCAGTCTTACTCACATACATCGTTTCTACTCTGTCGGCAAACGCTGCTACTACATTTTACTACCTTGTACATATCAACCTACCCAAATACGAAGGCAATTTTTGCTGACTTCAATTCATTCTTGCTTACACATCAGACCACGACTTTTATTTGAAATAGATATGCAATAATAGCACGGCATGAAATACCAACTTTTATCATAGTATACTTTAACCCTTTAAGCGGCCGATGCATCTGAACCAAATGTTGCCTAGGATTTTCTGCACTTCCCGAACGGAAATGCTCGCATAGTAGCCAGGTGATGCCAGAGCTACGGCCAAATAGTTCCTTTCCCTCTCTCATCTGAGCTGTATCGCCATAAACCAGGTATTAGCGCTTCCTTCTAGGCCTTTATTACTGGACCCGTGACACAAGGCATGATGGACAAAGGCAAGTCCTTTTGCCTCGGACATCATGCCTCTGGGTAGAAACAAGTGACAACATCTTCTCTCTGCCTTATTAGGCAGGCCCTGATTACCGACTAGGCCCGTGGGCCACCAATTCTCAGGGCCCCCAAAATCCCAGTATCCCCCCTCCAAGGTTTTGATTTTTTTTTTTGTATTGGTTATATTTTTTTACTTTTTTCGGTTTTTCTAGAATGTATATCGCGAAGTAAGGAACGACATATGCTGCAACTACAGAATATGCTACAACTGACATGGAATTACCCCACTACCACATGATTTCGAACTAACGTTCTCATCAGGTAGCCTACGTACCAACAAGTGGTTTAATCGACATACGCGGTATGTTTATGAAGGGGTTGGGGTAAAACGCTTGGAAAAACCACACGCGGGATAGAAAAACTTCTCTGCTGGTGTCCATAATCCCCGTTTGAAAACAAAATAGGAATAGCGGGGGGTATTGCTCAATGCAACGATAGTCCAATGAAATGCGTATACGTAGGTTCAGCAGAGAGAGAAAACTGAAAAGAGTAAACAAAAAAGACATCGGAAAGTGTAGTATCAAACCGTCATTCATTCGTAGAAGTAGGATCGGAAGGGGATGAAGTTCCAACTTCAAAAATTCTTAAAAAAGAAACCAAGAACCGGCCCAACATAAGACCAACAGATGCATTCATAGATGAAGTAGACAGTAATTGTGGATAAAAAAAAATACAGGTAAACGTGCGAAGTCGTCGTATAGTGGAACCTCGGGCATAAGTGTAGGGTAATTAAATTTTCAGTAAATAAGACAGCAAAATATAGAACATTGTACAGTAACAAAAATGTAGGCAGAAAACTGTCCTGAAAAAATATAGAGAGGTTCTATTGAAAATGGGATTATCATTTTGCTGTAGGGGCCCCAAAACGCTTACTGTGCCTAGGGCCCCATAAAATCTTAAGCGGGCCTTGTTCTTAGGTTCGTCACCATTGCTACAAACGTTTTCATCAGGTTATCAGTCAGAAAAGATTGGCGTCAATCATCCCTCTAAATGATAACTTTGAATAAGAAACCTAACGGGAAAGCAGCGCTTTCTTATGAGCAGGTTCCAACCGCGTTATGCCCACTTCTTAGACAGCGAATGTATTCGTTAGAACTGATTTCAGTCTATTTGACTAACCTCGAGTTAACTCGTCCCAGTCGCTTAAAAGGTTAAAGCCATGTTGCAAATAGCGTTTGTACAACTACTTTGTTTTCTAAATAAACGGAAATTTAGAATTTAATTAGTTTAAATAACTGTCCACGAGCTTTCGTTTAATTAGAGCTTTTCAAAATTTGTCTTAATCATATATGTTCAATTAATACAGACATTTGACGTGGGTTAGGAATATCAAACAGAAGTCATCGCTCTTTTCACGTTTATAAGTGAGTCACGGAAAAATTATCATCGGCCGCAACCGGGAATCGAACCCAGGTCTTCCAGTTACGCGCCGGATATGCTTCCACTGTACCACAGCGGAATTCGAGGCCGTGGTGGTGCAGTGGAAGCATATGCGGCGCGTAACTGGAAGACCTGGGTTCGATTCCCGGTGGCGGACGATGATAATTTTTCCGTGACTCACTTATAAACGTGAAAAGAGCAATGACTTCTGTTTGATATATGTTCAAGACTTGTGTTCTGATCTCTACTGTAAAAACGAGAAAGTATGTAAAAATAACAGCTGAATAGAACTACTCTTCAACAAAACTGTAAATCGTTTTGCAATAATTTAAGCAGTAGTAATTCAATACAGTACAGGCCTTTCTTTACACAGTATGAAAACTTCTTCGATGATGATAAAAATTGTGCGTGAAATGCAAACAAATTCGGCAGCAGCTGGGGCAGAAATATACACGTAGCTCTTCGGAAGTCGGACACTGTGAACAGCAAGATCAGATTTCCAATTGTAATTCGCTCACGTCACGTCAAATTAGAAGCCATGGTTCAAGAAAACTGATCAAAACGTAGAAATAGATGGTAATAATTTATTGTGTTTAGTAGCATCAGTGGAACTGCCACCTGAAACTTAGAAAAATCAGTCGGCACCTGCGGCGAACGGATATACACTATATTGACAAAAGTCACTGGACACCTGTTCAAAAGCAAATGAACGGATCCACTGCGTTGTTAATATGCGCGGTACAGCTGCAAACGGTGTAAAAAGAAGCATGCAGCTGACCGCAATCATATCGCACTGTGAGGTTGATTGAAAATGTCGCGGTGGGAGAGAACTGACTTCGAGAAAGGAAAGAATTTTGGGTGTTATATCAGTGGGTTGTCCATAACAGAAACCGAGAGGCATTTAAACACCCAAACAACTGTTTTTGATGTATTGAATAAGTGGAAGACACATGGCGTGCCTGAAGGAGCAAAACGTACCTTCAAACCAAAGAAAATCAGTGATAGAGTACGTCGAAGCCTCAGGAGAGTCGTTTCAGCTAATCGACGGAGTACTGCACAAAACCTCAGTGTACAGGTGAACACCAATGCTGGAACCTTGGTATGTACACGTACCATTCGCAGAGAACTTCATTCCATTGGGTTACCGAGGTCGTGCGGCTGCTCATAAGCCTTTAATCTCCACTCGGAATGCTACTCGTCATTTAGCATGGTGTAAAGAGCATTTATCGTGGACCGTAGATCAATGGAAACGTGCCCTATGATATGATGAATCCAGATACACGATCCATCAGTCTGATGGCCGTGTGTGTGTATGGCGGCAGCAGGAGGAACGGTACTTACCACAGTGTACTGTTCCTACGGTCAAGTTTGGAGCTGGCAGTGTTCTCGTGTGGGCTTGTTTTTCGCGGCATGGTCACTGTCCATTGGTTATCGTGGACAAAGCTGTTAACCAGCACGTCTACCTTGATATTCTGGACAATTATTCCTCACCAACCCTGTGGCAAAACTATGGAACCAAGCCAAAGGCTGTTATGGTGCGGTTTGACGATAATTCCGTATCCTGTGTGGACTGGCCAGAACAGAGTTTTTATCTTAATCCCATAGAGCACCTATGTTTGGAACCAAGGCCTACTACTAAGCAATAGTAAGCTGCAGCATTATTTACTGAATGGAAGCGCTATGTTCCAAAACCTTGTCGAAAGCACGTCTCGAAGGGTCGGTCCATGCATTCAGGCCAACGATGGACCGACACCGTGCTAATGTATGTCAATAAATGCTATGTTGTGTTTGTCTTCTAGGTGTCCGGTGACTTTTACCTATATATTATACATAACACTTCGAGCTCGAATATTTTGGCACGATATATTAATATTGTGGCTTCTATCATATCTGGCGAGAGGTGCTTGTAGCTTACGCAAAAGTGCAATGAAATATTTTTGCCTCAACACAAAGTATTATGAAATACATCTATTGTAATGAAATATTACGTAAGAAGGAAATGAAATATTGGAGTGTTGCGTTTACGGCGCAGGAAACTGCAAGATCAAGTTTCAGGAATGTTTGTAAGCTTTAAAAATTAATTGAATTGCATAGTTAGAAATAAATATTTTCACTTATGGACCTAAATATTATTACGTACCTTATAATCCACAGCCGATATGAAGCACATTGTTGGAATGTTAATTTATTTTCTTTGTGGACACACTGATGAATCTCAACCATGCCGCTATTCTTCCCATTATGACTCCATCGGTAGGTGAAACATCTGGGTTTATTCTTTACCTTTATTGAATTATTCATTTACCTTAACTGATTTGATTAAAATTTTTCAGATTCGGATTTAAAAAATGGGCTCCACGTTGCATACATTCTTGCGTTTTTTTAAGTTTCTGCCAAATCTCTAACCTCTTCGTTCAGTAATTGATACTGTAGGCAATTGACAAACATATAGACACCGTAATTTTATCATTATAGATTTAAGATAAAACTGTACATAGTTCTAATAGGCTAACTCTAAGGTAACAAAGTTTATACAACATTCTGATGCCTAACAGAAAGCATTTCTTTGATGAATGCTATAAGATGTAAGGTTTTTCAGGTAATAAAGTGCTTATTTGCATAGTTTGTCTATATAGCTCAATGCCATTGGCGGATTTGTGACACAACTGTGTTATAGTTCACAGGAATAAAGCATTTATTTCACAAAAGAAATTTCCCTGTGGATTTGTCGACAATTTGTGAAAATTTCTGTAGATAGCTAATAGAAATACACACGATCACAAGATACGGCTCAATGAGAAGCAGTTTTTATGACAACTCCTTCAGTAGACAAATCCATAAAAAATAAGAGCAGATTGAGCCAATACCCTCTAAAACTGAAAGCCTAACATTACGTCAATGTAAGCTGACAGCATGTTTCTTTCCACTACTCGTAAGCCAAAGAGAATGTGAGGTTTCTGGTGTTGTATGAACTGGCAGAACAACAGATGTTCAAATGTAGTCAGTATTTGTAGAACTTTGTGTAGCAAAAGTTTTGAGCAAAATGCGACTGGATTTGTGCTCTGATACAACTATAGGGGACGCTGAGTTATGTCACATGTCAATGCAATTACGTTTTTATCGCTTAATCCGATTAGTTTTGTGAGGCGATATACCGTAAACAGTTATTGGTAAACATCTGCTGTTCCATCTATTTAGACTCTGTCTATTCTCGTCGATAAACAAACACGAAAAACGAAACTGCGGTCTACCTTTGATGACGTCATAAACAAGTTGTTAGGCTTTCAGCTGCAGTGGGCTTTGATTAGACCCCACCGCTTTCAACACGATATAAGATGATAAATTCGTGCAATTTGAACAACATATTTTTTTTGTTTCAGAAGACACATGTGGTTTTTGATTAACGTATTTCTGACACTGGTGATTTAAAAAAAATTAATGCACTTTTTCTCAATTCTCATGTTTTGATTTCATGTGAATTATATTCTACATTAAATATAAAATCTATTTAGTTTTAAAGAAATGGCTCAGAAAAACTGAAGTGTGGAACTGCCTTTCGTGGAAATTTTAGCAAACATACTACACTGCTGGACAATTGCTAAGGACGGATCATAAACGGCTATATAGCGCATAAAAAAGTAAGTGTGGTTGGATGCCAAGTGAAATAAAATAATGTCAGAATGCCAGGACAATACAAGAAAGAAAATTTATTGTGCTCTGAAATCCAGAAGGCTTTGGAACGTGTTCAAGGGACAAACAGGCCATTTTGTGCGGAATACGTAAACGTGAAAAAAATGCAATTACCGTCCGCAGGCGTTCCGGCGTAAGATGTCAATACGGGATATGGCCACCATGGACGGCGATGCAAGATTCCACACGTCGTGTCATGCTTTGCACAACATTATCAAGCAGCTGTTGGGGTAATTTATCCCATTCCTCTGTCAGTGCACGGATGAGGGTGTGCTTGTTTATTGGAGGGCATTGGCGACCAGCAAGACTGCTCCCCAAAGCATCCCACACATTTTCAATGGGATTCAGATCTGGAGAACGTGCTGGCCATACGAGGCGTTGAATATCCTCGCTCTCAAGACAATCCTGGACAGCAACTGTTCGATGACATGTTGCGTTGTCGTCCATGAAAATAAATCTATCACCGACAGCACCACGGAACATGAGAACATGAGGTAGCAGAACATCATTAATGTATCGTTGGCCAGTCATAGTCCCAGTTGGAAGCACATAGAAGGACGTACGGCCATTGATCATGATGCCAGCCCATACCATGACACTACATGTCGGATATCGGTTCCTTTCCTGTATGTTTGATGGACAATATGCAGTACCACTATCACGCCAGATCAGTTGTCGTCGACAATCAGACGATAGACTGTATCTACTCTCATCTGAGAAGAGGGCAGCAGACCAGTCGTTATCAGTCCAATTGGGATGTTGATGGCACCATTGCAAACGGGCGGTACGGTGACGTCTGGACAATGGGATGCACACAACAGGACGGCGGGCGTATAGTCCTCCTTCATGCAAACGTCTGGCGACAGTTTTTCGGGAGGTCCGCTTGCCAGTAGCAGCCATAAACTGATTTGCTACCTCACTAGCTGTGCTGCGCCGGTGTCTTTTTGTTGATAGCACTATGTACCGATCTTCTGCAGGTGTCGTACTGCGGACACGACCTCCCCCGTGACGTTTGCTACACTCTCCATTTGTTTGAAATGATTTCCAAAGCCTTGAAACAACACTGTGGCTGCCGTCGAACTCTCTGGCAAGATCTGTTATTTTTCGCCCTTCTTCAATCTTGCCAATAATACGGTCACGCGTAAAATCATCTACGTGATGTCGGGAAGACATACTGAAACTTGCAAGTTCGTCAATTGATTCTTTCCTATTCAATTTTGCGTTTGAACAACAACGGCCAATACGTGTCAAATCCTTTATATCTCTTATCAGCGCTATGACGTCACGAACAAGTTCGGCAATCCAAAATTTGCATACGCACAACACGTCTTACTGTATCCCGCACTTATGATAATTTCCACATTTTCCTGACTTCCATTTTATGGTTGCTATCGTTGCTATTGTCATCCGTCCTTAGCAATTGTCCGGCAGTGTATTTGCAGCATTCCAATCGCTAAGCGTTAAGAACACGTTATCTCAGAATGAAAGTCTGTTTCGCATCTTGGTGACATTTTTGTACAGTCCCGCCATTTCATTTTCTTCCAACAGCCAAGGCAGGCACATTCTTGTACTGAATGCAGGGAAATAATAAGTTTTCGTAACGATAGGATTCGGGTAATTCTAATTCCGAAACAAATTTGTCTTTATTTCGTTATGTCAGCATTTAGGATAAGAAAACATCATGGCTTACCACGGTTAAAGCTACAAAAACTAGGACGACAGAGCACTTCATTTTGGCAGTGTTGCTATGCAAATTAAGAGAAAAGGCAGTTTAATGACAGCACATCGTTTAGTCCTGCTTGTGTGCGCTTTTATAAGAAAACTATCTTTATTCATGAGAACTATCAGCTGTTTAAATAACTATCTAAAAAGGACGACAAAAATATCTTCACACTTCTGTTTCATTCCTTCGATACTCATGAGAAAACAGCATTCTGTTTTTATTTAAAGAAGTTCTTCGAAAACAGTAACATCGCAAAATTATGCAAATGGTACTCATAGAGGCGCAGTAAGATATCAGAGCTGGGGAGATTATTTTAAGATAAACTAAATTTAGAACTCATGATTTCTGCTTATTTCCTATATTTCTTGCATCGAGAAAATGCTTATTCCTGATGTATTTAGTGTTCCCTTGAATAGCTAGTTTTTGTTAGAGAGGGGATTTTCTCGTTTTTAAGTTTTCTGAGTTTTGCTATGAACGCGCATTTGCTTCTTTTTGATGGCTATGCCTTTGTGCAGCGAAAATACAGTTAAAATAAACCGGAAGGCTCTAAATGTTGTGTTTTTTCGCTAATTTCATTGTTATGGTTTGGTGGAACAGCCTCCCTACTGATTTCCGTAACAGCTACTTCAGCCACTACAGTAGTTTTACTTCGTAGAGATCGTTACGCCGCCCCTGTGGCGTAGCGGTCAAAGCGCTTGCTTATGACCATTCGTCCGGGAAGGATTCGGGTTCGAATCACGGTGAGGCATGGATGTTGTGTTATTTGTCTTACGGTACTGGCTCTTCATCTTTCCTGGAGTCGGTGTGGCCCTAAAATTTGGACGGGCGACTGCTTATAGCCCATTGAGTTGTCACGAAGGTCGTTAAACCTCCAATCCAATCCGAAAAAAGAGATCGTTACGAACTTCAGAAATATAGCCCCTGTGTTTACCACTTGCAGAAAAATTTATCTTTGGAGTTGCTTTTCAGGGTGCTCAGCGGACTTAGATGATTTAGCCCAGAAAATTTTAATTTCTGTAAATGTATTTTCTCATGAGAAATTATATCAGTACTTGCAGTAGTTCCCGTATAGGCATATGCTGTTAGGAACTGCACATGGAATAATTTTTCAAATTTCGAAATCTTTGCAATGCATGTACCATTCTTAAGTTGTTCAAAACCGTCATTATGGAGGAGCAGATATCATTGCTCAGGTAACTTTTTGTTGAAAATACGCACAAGTGATTTTTTTACCTGATTTAAATTTCACGAGATTTCAGACTGGGTTTTCAATCTGTCTGAATCTTTATTGATTTAGTGCAATGCAACTCATTTGCAGAAGACTGTGGTAAATATCAAGGATCATCGAATACAAACAGAAATTGCGAAACGCATACGAGTCGATATAATGAACTTAATACATTATGAGTGACGTTGTTTACAGACAAATGAAGACTTCCAAACAAAATGTAAAGTCTCTGGGGTCAGCATATACAGAGTGATTCAGAACTCATGGGACAAACTTTAAGGTGTGGTAGAGCACACTGCAACGAACATTTTTTGTATAGGAATGTATGGGCGAAAGTGAAATGTTGACGCACAAACACAAGAAATAGACATGAAAGGAAACATAAATTGTTTACTTACAGCATCCTTGACAAGTGCTTCTTTACAGCAATGTTTACAATATTTGCTCAAACTTGCGTCCACCAACAGTAATACATGCGTGGCAGCGTCGACGGAGTTATTAGCGTACAGTTTCAAAGATGCCAGGTATTTCTCACACACGTGCAGCCGCAACGGATATTTGAGCGAGAGGGTCCTCAACAGAGTCAACTGGAGTCTCGTAAATGAGGGCCTTCAGATGTCCCCATAAGAGGTAATCGAGGTTTGAAAAATCGGGAGATCGGGGTGGCCAACGGACTGGTCCACCACGGCCAATCCATCGCGCCCCAAAAGTGGCATCCAGGTAATTGCGCACATTAATGCAGAAATGGGCTGGCACCCCATCATGCTGAAACCACATTACTTGTCGGACGGCCAGTGGTACATCTTGAAGCAATTCTGGAAAAATCTCTTCCAGAAAATTACGATAACATCTGCCATCGAGTCTCGTTGGAAGTAGATATGGGCCAAGCAGGAAGTCGTTCACAATACCCGCCCACACATTCACAGAGAATCGTTCTTGTTACGTCGACGCTGCTACGCATGTGTTACTGTTGGTGGACGCAATTTTGAACAATTATTGTAAACATTGCTGTAAAGAAGCACTTTTCAACGCTGCTGTAAGTACACAATTTATGTTTACTTTCATGTCTATTTTTGTGTTTGTGCCTCAACACGTCACTTGCGCCCATGCATTCATATACAAAAAATGTTTGTTCCAGTATGTTCTACCACCCCTTAAAGTTTGTCCCATGAGTTCTGAATCACCCTGTATATATTTCTTGAAATAATACCCCCTATGTCTCAGGACTTTTCATCACTTTAAAAGAAGACTGCTAGAATTCAGTTAGCCACACAAAGTCGGCAAAAACTAATCCTCGGCAAACATTGTATTGTTTCTATGAATGTGGTGATTGGAGACATTCAACGAAAGCATATGTTTTTTTAAGTTATATTGTTTTCGTGGAGTATACCTACGGTTTCGAATGCAAGTTTTGCAAAGATATAATGTTTCTTCCTTGTCTGAAAGTTTTTCTATCACTATACACTGCACAGTGCTTTACTTTCCTTGTCAAGAGAATACAATCTTTGTCATTTCCAGCGTGATGTTTCTCGCAGAGTGGACGATCTGCTTGATGAACTGTGATTTACATTTTGCTGGAGTGACTAACCTCTTTCTTTTCCCTATCTATATCGATTGACTAATGCTAAAATATGGCAACATCCTGTACCCGACAGATGCGTCCGACAACATTTGATCCGCCGTTTCGATAAAGCAACTGTATTTTATGCATTTGACCTTTTAAAAGCTCAAGTTGAATGGATGATGCCTACTTAGTGCTTGATACAGAAAATGGACGATGCCCAAATCAATGAACGGAAATGTCGTTTCGGCTTAGAGGCGAAGAATTGTTAACACCCACGTTCCACGTTACCCTACCCAGGGACGTGCTTGCAATGGAAAAAAATGTGACATGGCCGGAAACAGGTGATAATGAGGATGAGGAGTTTTCGGGGATGCGCTCTAGATGCGGTGGGAACTCTGATCCTTAAAGTTCACATAGCTTTTGCTTGGTCCGAATGACGGTATCAGGGTTGGCGTTGTCCCTTTGAAAGACCTCCCCTTTCGGCTGACTAGTGTCGTTGCTTCAGTCCATTTCCGATCCTACAGCTCGGAATATAGTATGGCGTTGATAACCCACCCATGCAAAACGAGCTGATAATGCATCACACGCTCCTAATTCTACCTGACACACAGCTTTACATACAAGGTGTCTCAAAAGATTTTTAAAATTTATTAAAAAAGGAACTACTCGGGATATGAACATAAGTTTTGCAGATTTTGTTAACTTAATTAACAAAGTTATTTTCTCTTTCCCAAATAGGTCACTAGGTGGCGCTGCTGATCCAATTGCAAGGTTAGATGAAACCGTGTATCCAGCAAAAAAAAACGATATGTGTTGGTTGATGTTTCGAAACGAAATCTCTTACCCAAGTGCAAAGAAATTTTCATTTGAAATTCGGGAAAGATCCTCTAAGTCGTAATAGAATCATAGCTTGGCACCATAAGTTTCTGGAAACTGGAAGTGTCCTTGATAGGCCAAGATGTGGAACACCAAGCACGGGTGAAGGCGACGTCGAAAGCATTCATAAAGCCTTTTCACGTAGACCTACTAAATTGGTACGAACTGCTGCAAAGGAATTGGCAATTCTTCGTGCAACATTGCATAAGTTTTGCACCAAAAACTCCGCCTACATACCTACAAAATGCAAATATTGCAATCTTAGTTGTCGGACGACAAGTCACGCCGTTTTAACATTGCTATGGAGATGCTAATAATCTAGAAGCAGATAATGAGTTCCTACGGAATATTGTTCTTACAGATGAAGCAACTTCTCATGTGTCAGGTAAAATCAACCACCACAATATCAGAATCTGGGAGTCTGAGAATCCATATCACTTCATCGAACATGTCCAGGATAATCCTAAAGTGAATGTGTGGTGTGGCTTAATGGCTGATCGTATGATTAGACCTCTTTTTCTTCCAGAATCTACAGTCAGAAAAGAAATTTATTTTGAAATTTTTGCTATCCCTTAAATTTGCCATTTACATCCTAAAAATCATTTGACAACAAGATGCTGCACCGTCACATTTTGATAAGGTTGTGCGAAATTTCTTAAATAAGAAATTTTCAACCAGGTGGATTGGACGTGATCGACCCATTCTATGGACTTCCTGTTCTTCAGATTTCATGCCTGTAGACTTCCTCTTGAGGGGACATGTGAAAGACATAATGTATTTATTCAAAGTTCAAAGTTTTGAAGAACTGAAAATTCGCATAGTTGCTACAATTGCATCTGTTACAGAATCCACTTTGGCACGTACATGGACCGATATTGAATATCGACTTGATGTACACAGCGCAACAAAAGGTGCATGTATTGAAGTTAATTAACTATACGGAAATAAACTTTTTTAAAGTAAGTTTACAAGATCTAAAAAAATGTGTTCCTATCTCGAATATTTTTTTTCAATATTTTTTTTTAATGTGTCAACGACTTTTGGGATACCCTGTATTTCTCGAAACGTCCGCCTTTGAAGGTCAGGAAAAGCTCGTTCACTTGGGCCCAACCACTGATTGGAGCTATTTGGATAAATCAGATAAGTCCACTTCTCGTCCCCAGTAAATTATATACTTGATGAATCGAGTGCCTAGCTGTTTAAAACAACTTGGACTCGTCGTTGAGCTTTAGCTGAGGTCAGCGCTTGCGACAAATTGCGCTGTCGTCTGTGAACCTTTTCGTTGGAAACGCTCGTTCGGCCGATAGGGTCCGGGTGCTATTTGTTGAATTTGCTGCAACAGCAGTGAGCAAAGCTTCTGAATCAAGCACCGACTCCCTTCCTAAATCTTTCTTAATCATGGGTACCAGTTTCCTTCAGCGGCTTCATATTACCCGAATATCTTCATAAAACTAATGTTTTCCTGTTATGTATGATCTTATGATACCATATCTGTCCGTGGAGCACGCAAGTTTGGCGTTTAAAATTGGTCAAAATGAAGTTTGAAAATCGGTACCTACCCCCACCCCCCCCACCCCTGCGAAGCCTCGGCAACCGCCATTTGCAATAGCACGTAAAGTTGTTTTTACGGCATAGGTCTCGTCTGCTACGTAGAACTTCCGCTTGCCAACCGCTAAACAGTGGATGGGTAAAAACTCTTAAGCGGAGAAAAAAGCCGAGCAGAAAAAACAACAACATTCAATTACAAAATGTCACGAGACATAGGAGAACGGATTGTCGTATTTCCAGCTTACCCACGCGCTTCGATACCTCGGCAACCGCCTAATGCAATAGCACCAGATTTTCAAACTTCATGACCATTTTGTTCAATGGCATAAACGTTCAATGCATATTTCGAAACACGTGTATCATACATGAACCAGTTTCCCGCGCAACGAGCTTTTTATTCCACCTGTAACATCGAAAACCTATCCCGCTGAAGCTATGCAATTTAGCGATAGCAATGAGCACTATCCAAAAACGTAACTTTTCTTCCGGTTACCCTTAAACCAAGTGCTGGAAGTCATTAAGATGAAACTGCGCACTGCACTATGTTATAGGCTTCATATGTTTAAATACGTTTGTAAACATGATTCAGTGCAGGAAATTAAAATTCCCGTTGTGTTTCTACTGATACAGTAAGCGGGAAACTGTAGTGTTGAGAGTAAGTGGGAAGCTGTAGTGCTGAGAAAAATGTTATACGAAAGAAATGAGAATAAAAGTACTCTGAGATTCACTACAATAAAGGATGCGATTTTATGCAGGGTTTTTTTATTTGAAAATAAAGAACGGGTAATGTAAGAATACATTTTTTCCTTGTATCTTGATTTCCGTTGATCAGTTTGCAACATTTTTTTTATTCACGAAATAAATGTTACTTAAAACAGGAGTTCTAGATTATTGTTGTGTTTGCAATGAAAATACCGTAATGACACATTTTCCTGTACCTCTGTCCGTGCATCAGTCCGTCCGTCCGTCTGTACCCACGATATCTCTGCAACTATTAGTCCGATTTGAAAAATTCTTTTTGCATTCGGAAGCTTGAAATATGCAAATGATGATCTTTTATTTATTTATTTTTTTTACTATGTACAATTTCGCCACTAGAGCGCGTAAATGCAGATGATGTCGAATTCAAAGATGCGTTTTATTCCACATATTTGCTTCTAACCATCCGATTGAAAAAAAAATTATCTTCCGATTCCATTTATGTCGAAGAGTATTTTAGATATAGTTACTTTTCAAATAACGCATAGATTTTCCGCTAGGGGCGTAAAAGTAAATTACATTTTTCCCGATAACTCGTTTTCTAAAACTCCGATTTAAAAATTTTTTATTCAGCGGATACATCTTTTGATGGAAAATCTTTTGCATATAATTTCAAATTTTTGGTAAAGAATACTTTGGCCACCAACGGGCGTAAGTGTTAATTTTTGCTTCTGATGTATTTGCCATAAAATCGGAGCTTCTAAAATATCGATTGAAAATATTCTTTCGTGGACTGATGCCACTCACATCGATAAACCTTTTGAAATATTTTCTTCGTAAAATATTGCACAGTTTCTCCGCCAAGGAGCGTAGATGTACATTTTATTTTTGTCAACATCTCTACTTCTAGGAGTCCAATTTGAAAAATTCCTTCTTTGTTGGATAGTGTTTTTCGTGTGACATGTTTTTCATATAATTTCAAAATTTCCAAGTAATTCATAGACTTTCCTAAAGCTCTGATTTGAAAAATTCTTCTTGTATCGCATACAAGACTTGATGGAAAATATTTTTCACATAATTTCTAATGTTTGGTAAAGAATGGTTTATCCACCAGGGGTCATATGTATTAATTTCTGCTTCTGAAGTATTTGTTGCAAAATCTGGGCTCCTGAAAACTCGACAATTTTTTTTTCTTGGACCGATACCGCTTATATGAATAAACCTTTTGAGAATACTTTCTTCCTAAAATAATGCATGGTTTTCCCACCAGGGGACGTAAAGGCACATCTTGTTGTTGTCGATATCTCTGTTTCTAAGAGTTGGTAAGCTCACGATTCCGTTTACAGCAATATCTGAGGGATTAAAAACCCAATTGAAAATCTTCTTCCTTTCGTCAGATCTATTGTTTTCCATACCGGTTCCATTGACTTTGAATAGCTTTGATAAATTTAATTTGCGTCCGAACGGATTCAAAAGACGTGCTTATTACATCCGAAAATTCGGTGTCATCTCTCTTGTTATATTATGAAAACAGTAATTTTATGAGAAGCAAGAAATATCACGCCGGATTATCTGGTGTAGTGATCACATCAAACACATATACGCTTATAGGGGGAAACAGCGCTTTATTCAAATTACCCAATGCGGAATATTTATTAAAATAGAAAGCAGAAATACTTGCAAAAATAACTTCTTCTACCGGATTTATAGAACCTGTAAACCATTGAAAGGTTGAAATAGCTGCTTATGCTTGCTGGCGGGGAAATGTGGGATGCGTAAAATCAAAAAGTATATGCACAATACTCCTCATAAAGGGAGATGTATGCACAATACTCTTCTGCGAAAATTATATGCATAATACAGCTCTGCGAAAAATTGCATGCACAATGCTCATCTGTGAAAAATTGTATGCACAATTCTCCTCAGCGAAAAATCGAAAATTGTATGCACAATACTCCTCTGCGAAATATTGAAAATTGTATGCACAATACTCCTCTGCGAAAAATCAAGAATTGTATACACAATACTCCTCACAAAGGAAGATATCAGAGACGAACAGAATATTTTAATCGGAAAATATGCAACATACTTTAACGCCATCTAGAGTGAAATCTGTAAATTATGTCGCAGAAATTAAAACAAAAAAATGTTGTAATTCAGCTACGACGCGATTGCACAAGTACGATACCCTTGCGACGCTGTTCTACACTTAACAAGTCATCACGCTCAGATGTATTATTGGAGTACACTAGCAGCAATCTTCCATCTGAAGACCCGAAATGCTTGTGGGCTTTTAATCTTTTAACTTTGTAAATATCTGTCATATTTTGAACATTAAATTATCGTGAAAAGACGGTGTAGGTATCAATGTATTGTATATAGCACGAAGTTTCACTGGTACTATCAAAAAGATGTTATTTTTTATCGGATTTTTAGAAACAATGGTATGGAATAAAATATAGTTTGAATTCAATAGCAAGGCGTTTTCGCGCTCCAGTGTAACGTTGCACATCGAAGAAATATGCACCAAAGAACCAAAACCTTGTGACCAGCGAGTCTTTATGCAAATTGAAACAACTGTGTGGAAGCGACGTCGCTCGCCTGTGAAAATCATGAAACGGTATAAATAGCAAGATACTTAGTCTGTTAAACAGTGTCGTTCTTGAAGTGGGAAAGGCAGCAGATTTAAGCGAGTTTGACAAAGGCAAAATTGTAATGGCCAGACGACTGAGACAGAACACTTCCGAGACAGCAAAGTTTATGGGCTGCTTTGCCGTCTCGGAAATGCTCATACAAATAGACGTAGTTTGTGGCACGTCTTTGTAGACTAGATGCATAGCAACCGGTACAGGTTGCCTTTCTAATCTATAGCCATAAACATTATGCACATGTGATATTCGATTTGGGTGACTATTCGATGTGCTGACTAACTCCTGTCTTGGACTTCCACTATGTTTTCCACTCAACTGTCAACATTTGTTATTATCTCTGTCGCCTTTGTTTTCTTCATACACTGCTCGCCAATGAAAAAAAAATGCCGAATGACGTCATAGCAGTGCAATTAGAGAACTGTATATAGTGCTGCCATTAATAACAGCACCTTCTAAAGTTTCGGTAGGAGTGACGTCATAAGAATACTGTTCGTATCATGCGTAAAGGGATTAATGTCCTTTTGGTTGTATTAACGTAGCATCAAAAATTCATCCACAACTGATTTGGCAATTTTTTGTGCGTGAGTCTACACTTTGCTTCACTACACTTCAGGTTTTATACCCATTTGGACGTTCAACGGAAGAAAGTGTACCAAGTTAGGATTAATAGATACGTATTTTGTCAAGAAGTAGGAATTTAGTGTTATGTATTTTCCGTCAGAATTAACAATATAAGTTGATTTTTTGTTTTTAAACTACTGATTGTGCAGTTTAAAATAAGATGTACCTCTAAATAATTGTAGCGCATCAGCTCAGAGACTTCAAAAAGCACATGTATTCATTTCTAGAACTTCGGGGTCCTTATTTCTGTTGGTACTTGAGCACTTCGACGTATACCAGCAATTATTTTTGAAGTGCTTTCATATATGTTTACATAAGACAGCAAACTTTAAGTGCTGTTTCTTACGGACAGCAATTTTAAATGACAAGGCGGAAAATACAGTGTCAAAAAATCTACGAAGTGAAAATGCTGGACTCCAGGGATTGATGCAAATATATATTCTTTCTAGAAAATTCGTTTTTGTCTTCTTCGCTCCCAGGGAGAGGTTCCTGCCAATGGCAGGAAAACATTTCAGCATAATTTTCGAGGCGGAAGTAATCGTTCCAGACATTGGAAGAATAAAAACTCCAACATAAAAACGAAAATAAACGTTTTTGAAATAGCCGTCAGAAGAAGGTGGTATTGTGTCATAAGCAACAATGTAATACCCGCAGTCTCTCAAGTGAGATGCATTTAGCTCATCTTTTCAATCTATGCTCTTGTCTTACTTTCAGAACAGTGATAACGTTTTCTTAGTTTCTATAGCATTCAGCGAAACCAGAATATTTTATGAGAATCGAAACTTACAATATGTCAAAAGGAAAAGGTAACCAAGAAAGACGGACTTCTACTGGAATCTAATTCAAATTTTAACAACTGCGCATACCATGAACACCGATGTACAATGTGACCAAACTGATGAAATATTAATACTTTGCTTGCCTTACATATCGTTACAGCAAGGTTTATACTCCCAGTTTGTACAATACAAAGCAAAATTTAATTACGCTAAAAAACTTTACCATAGACCAGAATATTCATAACGCTGCAGAGTTCTGAGAAACCAGTCTTACATTCAGACTTTAAGGATTTTCAGTCAGAAAATGGCAACCATATATGCCTTAGCTATTGTTATAATACCAGATAAATCAAAACGTAAAGAAATTTCGTTATAATTACTTAAAGCAAATTTAAACTTAAATTACACTAACATTATTTTTCACACTATATTCCCTGCAGTGTCACACACCTTTTTTATCAATCTACTGGCTTCTGGATCCTATATTGGGAAAGAAGGTTTTCGGCTGTTTCTGGGGACATGTATTCCCCGCCTCTTGCACCTCTTCATCACTATCAAACAGTAGACCATGTGACATGAAACCAAAGAGATGCAAATAGCTTCCTGAGAGGTTTGGCCGTAAGATAGAAGTAAAAGAACTTCAGATTTGAGGTTTTGAATTGCAAGCTTGGTTGAAGCTACTCTATAGGGAGTAAACATTGTCGTGCTGAAAAATAATAGTTTTTGGCAACAATCCTCTTTTTTTTTTTTTTGCAAATTGTTTTTTTTTTAGTTGGTCTTTAAGCGATGCTGAATGTGCTGCACTGTTAACAGTTTGTCCGTGTTCCTGAAAATGTTCCAAAGTAGGCTCATGCATGTCCTAAAAAACGTTAATGAGATATTTTCACAGAAAGGATTCTTTTAAACTTCGTTTTTGCTGGCGATAAATGGTGTTTCCACCCAATAACTTATTTCTTGCTTTCAGGATCAAAATGGTGAAACCGGATCTCGTCCCAAGTGAAATTTCTTTCTAGTAAACCATGATTTTCTTCATAACGCTGCAAAAAAATCTCCATATACTGTTTTTTGTGTTAATCATACAGCTATTTCAGCACCTACCTGCTACACGTCTTCGGGTATCTTAATTGTCATGCACTGCTCCATAAGAAGAATTATAACTTATGTGAAGCCTATCGGCCGCAGGAGGCACGGTAATCAGTCGGTCTTCTTGAATGAGACAGTTCACATGTTTGACATGATTTTGAGTTCGCAACGGTGACGTGCGCCCTGATGGAACTTCGGCAGTCACACTTGTCCTGAAAGATTTATGCTTTCGTCCGTAAGCATTTTTCTGGACCATAGACTTATTTCCATACTGCGCTTCCATTCTTCTATAAATTTCAGCACGCTTAATCTCTTCTGTACAAAGAAATCTTAAGGCACACTCTTCATCCGCGGTTCAGTTGGAAAGAGCTTCCATGTTTACGCACTTACTGCGGACGCCAGGCTGACATGTAGCGTTGCATGATGCAGATAACACCTTATCTAACTACCGGTACGTCGTACTAACGTTAGTCGGCTGCAATCACTTGCGACACCAGTTTATATCCTAGATTGCCTTTACCTTTCCATTTGCTCTTTTAAATCCCTGACCTTTTGTGTTGAGATTTGAATGGGTGTTATTCCCACCACCCGTCAACAAATTTTAATACATGTGGTGGTTTCGATTCCACTCACACATACTATTGTTTTAAGGTAGCGTCAGCCAAACATATTTGGCATTTATCATCAGCAGCCCTTCCTCATTACAGCACGCAGATTGGCGAATATTTAACATGCAGCATTATTTAAATAAAATGCAGGGAGTTAAATAAATGTTTTTTTTAATAAAGCCACACGAGCACAAGAACGGTACAACATGTATGAAAACATTAAAATTACAACGTGCGCGTTCTCCTCTTACGGAGAAAAACAACAGTTCAAGACACGAAGCAATATCTGTCTGCCGGCATCGCCTTTAAAAAACGCCAACCGCTGTCTCCAAATCGCTTCTTGGTTTACAATTCACCATTCGCTCGAAAGTGTCAGCAGTTACATAAACAGAACGCCAGGCAGCTAAATGCTTTAAGTGCATGACCAGTCAGCACTTAACCAAATGACAAAAAGCTTTCACCGCTTATGTCAATTTTTCTCCACTAGGTAGTAGTTTACATAAGTACACAAATTCTCTCTTTTTTTGTGATGGCAGTTAGCATCAATGTAGTTGATCAATGTTTTCATCAGCTGTAAACATATTTTAGCAAAATTCTGTGCAAAGTTTTTTCACTTAAAATTATACTGCCAGCAAGTTCCAAGATGCGGACGTAACGGAGTATATTTCACATGGAATTAAAACATGTTTAACTTTTCTTTAAATTCCAGTGACGCCACATGACCTCACTGCATCAACAAGTGTTATATGTATCTAAATTATTCTGCATTTTGTTGAAATTGTATTACTG
Source organism: Macrothele yani (assembly GCA_039090855.1). Lineage (NCBI taxonomy): Eukaryota > Metazoa > Arthropoda > Arachnida > Araneae > Macrothelidae > Macrothele > Macrothele yani. Next base: position 106,386,653 of record CM077003.1, read on the forward strand.
TTAATAAAGTAGTGGATATACGAGCATTATTTCGAACATGACACACTTAATCTAAATGTTTTATAGATTAATTCAATTTCAAGAGCGTCAATTTAGCAGGGATTGCTTCAGTTTTGTGGCGTTCATAATAAAATATTTTGAATACATAAGGAATGGAAGAAAAAGTGTAAATTTTAAAACAATTCTTAGCAATTGTTGTGAATTTTGTCATTAAATATACTACCCACATTTACCCATTTGTACATCATAAAGTAAAAATCATTCCCACAGGCATTATATGGGGAGACAATATACCAGTTACTTTTGTTTGAGAAACATTATGTACATTTTTTCTATTGAAAAATGTTATGCCGTTCCAGTGGCGCAGTGGTCTAAGCAAAAGCTTTTGATAATTTGTCCGAAATGGGTCTGGGTTCGAATCCTGGCGAGGCTTGGATGTTTGGTTTGTCTTACAGCATGCGTTCTCTCCCTTCCCTGGAACCAGTGGCTATAAATTAGGGACGAGTGACTGTTTGTAGCCCATTGAGTTGGTCACGGTAGTCGTTAAACCTTCAATAAAAAATTTTTTTATTCATTACATCATATCTTGCAAGATACATTTTGTACTTCATTACTGTCTCATGTTCTTCGAGCAGTTTCCAGGTTTCTGAGGTGCTGTTTTCGTCCCATTCGATCAAAATTGGTCAGGGTTCAAATCCCAGATAAGGCACGGAAGCATACTTTTCAGATGACTTTAGATCTTTCCCTTCCCGGAAATCAGTGGTCCTATATTAGAGATAAGCGACTGCTTATAGACCTTAGAGTTATTGCTGTTGGTCGTTGAACCCCAACATAAAGAAAATCATGTTTACTCAGGGAACATAACGAAGAGAGCTGCCTCTGGGGCGCAATGGTCTATGCGCTGGCTAATGACTATTCATCCGAGATCGGATCGTATTCGAATCCTATGAGGCATGGATGTTTTGTTTCTCTCAAGGCACTGGCTATCTCCCTTCCCTGGAGTCAGTGGCTCTAAATAAGGGACGGGTAACTGCTTAAGCCCATTGAGTTATTCATGGTGATCGTCAAACTTACAATCAACAACAACAAAAAAAAAGAACAAAGCTAGGTATTTCGTTAATTATTCTTCTCATATTATCATTATGTATTATATATTAGTCTCTCACATTACAAGAAACTCGATTTGCAATGCACTTCAGCATTTTTATATGATATTGTGAATTCGAAAAGCCTGATACACTGACCCATTTTTTCAGTGAGAACAAACCAACACTATAAATTTTTGCATAAGTAGGTGAAGGGATCAAATGTTCCTTTCTTATCATACTGTATTAAATCACTCTTGGGCAAGAATGTGTTTTAGAAAAAGTTTGTTTCTACGACTTGCTGCATATTAAAATATTCTCTTAAGTCGAATTCATTCACTGATTTAAAAAAAATAGTTGCTCCCAGAAGGAAGCACTCGACAGGAATAAAACTTGGTGGGTAGGTTTGACATCATGAGACATGCAAATGGTTTAAGTATCACACTCGGCCGCGCATGTGCCTCACCGGCTATATAAGGTCGTCCCGTTGCGCATGCTTGCCATTCAGACTCGTCCTGTTGTATTGGCGGCATTCTTTGCAACTGAAGTATGCCTCCGAGAAAAAATTCGGAAGCAATTCGAGAAGTTGGAGGAGTTCGAGAGGGACCTCATCTTCGGGCTCCTGGAAGCGGGACGGTCTTATCGCAGTATTGCTCGCCATACCGGTTGTGCGGATATCCCCATAGCACGTTGTTGGCGGCAGTGGAAAGAAGAAAGCACGCAGTAACGACAGGAATGGTCTGGGAGACCTACACGAACCACGAAAAGAGATGACAGACGGGTTGTTCGACATGCGCGGAGTAACGTTCTCCGTGAGTGTAGATTGCATTGGTGTCGTTCCAGAATGTCATAGAGCCACGCAGAATGGCAACGGGTGATCTTCAGTGACGAGTCCCGCTTTTGTCTTTGAGGAGACGACAAACGAATCCGTGTGTGAAGGCAACGTGGTCAGCGCCAAGATGAACGGTTTGTTGTCGAGCGTCACACGTCCGGAGGGCCTGGTGCCGTGGTGTGGGGTGCAATTGTCTACGATGCCAGATCACCTTTGGTGTTTATTACAGGCACTTTGACAGCCCAACGTTACGTTAATGAGGTCCTGCAACCAGTGGTCCTACCTTTTCTGAACGCTCACTCCGGTGCGATTTTCCGACAGGACAACGCTTGTCCGCATACTGCTGCTGTCTCTAGAGCTTGCCTTCAAGGCACTGACACTCTGTCATGTCCATCCGCATCGCCAGACGTATCGCCGACTGAAAATGTGTGGGATGCTATTGGAGAAGCTGTCCACACTCCATCCCCACCACACAATCAGCAGGAACTGCGTGAGAAGATTCAAGCTGCATGGGATGGCTTATCGTAGGACACCATAGGAACCTGTGCAACTCCATGTCAAGACGTCTGGCATGCTGTGTGAGCAAACATGGCGGCCCGACGCCATACTGAAAGGCACTACATTTGGCGTGTAGCTCAATTAATATTGCCCATGTCGTTCTCAATGTTTAATCATTTATTGTTCCTGGTAACCTTTACCTTCCTCCTGAATAGCATTGCAGTCCGACACGTCCTTGTGGGTGCAACTCTGTTTTTTTTTTTTTTTTTTTTTTTTTTTTTTTTTACGATGAGTGTATATCTTGATAGCGACAATTGTAGGTGACGTTTGCAAGTATGATGACCAATATTGCTTTGGATAGTTATTTAGGTTCTATATCTTTTATTTTCATTTCCAGAAGCACAGCCACCCGAATCCCATACTTTGTGGGGATACGTAAATATCGCCCAAATCACTTTGTCTGAAAAACAATTCCTCTAGTATGTACAACGATATAAATATGTTTTTGAGCCGGATAACGTTAGCATATGCATATCCAGGTCCATGGAATTGATTTTGAAATAATCCAATTTTTGTGATGCACGACAGAATTTCCTCGGAGAAATCATTCTTTCATAATAAAATTTCTAGAGCACCTGTAGTAAGCAAATTAATTGGTACACGGAATTCTAAACTTGAGCGCATGGGGACCAAAATCATTGTCCACGCAATCACATCAAACAGCAATTTCCATTTACCTTATTATTTGGCCTGTTTTTTAAGATTTTATGTAGGCATTAATTTCTACCTTTTCATCACAAAAATGCAGTAAATGGAATAGTCAGCAACAATAGGCACAGAGTAAAATTTGGGTTTTATACCTGAACATTCTGACTGTGAAATTTAGATACGATGCACAAGTTGTGTTTTCATGTTTTGCAATATGAATCTCTATAATTGGAGTCATTTACTGGGAGACAGAACACGATTTATATAATTTCAGAAATATTTTGTTTTAGATAACAACGTTTTATTTACATAACAACGTGGTTATTGCCGCTGCAATAAGCTGCTACATGAAATTTCTTACGAAACATTAACTAACTGGTGCTCATACAGTTCTACAATGGAAGAGTTATGCCTCAGCTATTTCTTCGCTTCCTTCGGTAACTTCTCCGCCTTCTTCACCGTCACCGCCTTCTCCACCGTCACCACCTTCTCCACCGTCACCACCTTCTCCACCGTCACCACCTTCTCCACCGTCTCCACCTTCTCCACCATCTGCGGGTGTTGTAACTTCCTCAGGCTCGGCGGTAGTAGTGGGAGCCACACATCTGAGGTTCTTCTTGTATTTTCCCTGCAATAAAAAAGATCAAAATGAGCAAGAGTGATATGTATCGCAAAATTCGATAAAATCGGGAAAACAATGAGGAAAGCAAGCAAGCACTCTTTGGTTGTTGTACCTCACATCGGAGCATTTTGCGACAAACCTTTGTTCGTTGCTTCCTTTACTAAATTATTCGTATAAAAAAATTATTTCGTAAAAGCAAACTACTGCTCTTCCAAAATACTGTACATGCTTTTACAAAAACTAGGACTCGGTGGGCATACGTATGCTTGTACTTTAAAGTAAAGCACAAAGTGCGCAACAACCGATATTTTCCAGCAAAAACCAGAAAGCTCTGAAAATTCGCCAAACCTGGTACACTCTACCAATAACTAGAACTTTCGAAAAGATATATTAAATACCATAAACGAAGTGTAGAGTCTAGAACAAGATGTTCCATACTGGCTTACGTCATATAAAACATATTTAGTTTATAAGCATATACGCAATAAATTCATAGCTGAATCAAACATCAAACAGAAGTCATCGCTCTTTCCACGTTTGGCGCTTTTCCACAATGATTGCTTTGAGGATGACCACACACAAGTGATGATATTCATTCCATGATTACGTTGTTTTGTTTAATTTTAAATTTTCCAATGCTTTTCAAATTTTGCTTATTTGGTAATACCCTCTGCGTTACCATCTTGTTAGAAACACGATACTTAAGTGTGTGAAACAAACATTGCTAAAGAAAACTAACGAATTTTGGAAGGAAGTACTTCGAAAATCAGGAGAAAATATAAAAGTAAGTACACTGAAAAGCAATTGAATTAGAGACAGCTGGCGTTATGCAAATATGGCGCTGTGGTCGGCCCTGTAAACGGAAACGACATGACGTATGCAGCGATCCGACAATATAAGGAGTGATGCGACAGGAATCAGTAAGAGTTGGTCGCAGTATCGGTAAGACGACGGATCTAAGCGCATTTGATCGTGGGCAAATTGTCGGGGACCGAGGAATGGGTCACTTCATCTTGGAAGTTGTGCAGGCACTGGGATTTTCACGAGCCACTGTGTCGCACTGTGAGTACATCGAATTCGGTGAAACCATCCCTGCAAGAGCCAACTGCCGTGTACAACGCGTGTGGATAAGCGGGGTCATCGTCGGCCAGCTCGCATTGTAACAGCGGATGGACGGGCCCCAGTGCAAGAAATCACTCGGCAATTTAACGCTGGTGCACAAAAACGTGTAAGCAGCCACACCATCCAGAACCATCTCCTCGCTATGGGGTACAGAAGCCATCTTCTTACAAGGGTACCGCTGCTGACCGCACATTACAGGGTGCAAAGATTAGCATGGGCGCGGGATCATCGCCACTGGACCTTAGTCATGTGGGAAAATGTTGCCTGGACTGATGAGTCGAGATTCACCTTGGTACATGCGGATGTCAGGATACGAGTACGGCGCAAACCACATGAAGCGATGGATCCTTCTTGCTAGCAGGGTACTCTTCAAGCTGGAGGGGTGGCATACTCGTCTGGGGACTCGCAGGTATAATCGGAGTTCAATGCTGGAGCCTCAAAAAGCATCAGCGTCCGGACTGTGCAACGTACCCTGCACGAAATGGGCTTTGGGAACCGACGCCCAACTCGAGTACCTTTGATGGGTGCACGACACAGAGTTATGCGCCTCTCTTGGGCACGGCAGCACCGCCACTAGACACTTGATGACTGGAAACAAGTAGCCTGTTCTGACGAGTTGCGTTTCTAACTGTATCGGGCAGATGGAAGGATTCGTGTGTGGCGCAAACCCCATGAAGCCATGGATCCCGCCTGTCTACAGGGAACTCTACCGGCTGGTGGGGGATCCGTAATGGTATGGGATGTGTTTAGCTGGACTTCACTGGGACCCCTGGTACGGCTACAAACGTTAGGGACCGGCCAATGCTATGTGCGCATCCTTTCTGACGCGGTACACCCGTTCATGTCCTGCATTCACGCTGATGGGTTGGACTTGTTCCAAGAGGACAATGCAACTCCACAGAAGTGTTGGGACGCCACGTTATAGTTAGATGAGCATTATCTGAGTTTGGGGTGTTGCCATTCCCACCCATGTCCCCAGAACTGAACGTGATAGAACACATTTGGGATGCCATGCAACGTGCTATGGAACACAGGAATCCGAGACCTCGTAATACACCCGAATTGTGGAACGCTCTGCAGGAAATATGGTGTGCATTGCCTAGAGCATATTTCCAGAAGCTAGTGGAGTCCATGCCCCGTCGTTTTTCTGCAGTCCTGTGCTCCCGTGGGGGACTTACCAAGTAATAGACTGGTGTACCAGTTTTTCTGGCACTTCAGTGCATATACTGTATATACTGTATATGATTAGAATCAGTGTTGAACGTTAATCAAGAATGAAGGTTGATCATCTCGCAAATTCCTTTATTATATTTAATAATCCATCCTGTAGTGAAGTCATCATACAAGAATGTGCGTACATCATTGTAAAAACGCGGGAAAGCCCATCTTGCTTGATTTTTTTTCAAACAGCTGAGGAACAGCGTATTCCTGTAACATGTCTAGGTATGTATGCTGGTCCAGTTACCGTGACCTCCGCTAAACTAAAGGGACCGATGATTTTGTCCTTCATCATCACAACCCAAACACTGCGCCGTGGGGAATCCCGTTTGTGTTCATGAACAACGTACAGATTTTCGAACCCCCAGATGTTGCAGTTATGTCTGTTTACTTTTCCAGACACGTGGAATGTTGACTCGTCTGAAAATCATGCCCGGTCTAGGAATCTATCATCGGCATCAACAATGGCCAACATTGTCTCCGCAAATTTTCCCCGTAAAGTCCTGTCATGCGGCTTAACCTGTTGATGCAGCTGAATCTTGTACGGAAATAAACGCAACATGTTATGGAGTATCTGATGCACTGTTGTTGGTGCGATGCCTAGCTGCACACTAGGGTGGATTTCCTCGGGCTTCTTTGAAACGACTTTCCAATTTGTTCAACGTACGCTTAGCATGTTTACCAGTCATGTAAGTCTGAACGTCTGCCGTCGGTCCAAGATTGTACTTGCGGCGAAAACGACGCTGTACAAGCGTCACGGGCTTGAATGTCTCAAGCGATAGCACACAAAACACCTACTGCTGTGGAGTCCGCATGCGAAAGGTTTCTAATTTGGCAGAAGTAGATTGCTTCTGTGCATGAAAGCTTTCATGCGCAGAAGCTATCTATAGAGTGTATAATAAAGTCACGCTCCAGCCGTTTTGCAGGAGAACGGAGGCAGATAACGTTGTGAAAAAAAACGATACTGGTGTAAGTGCCAGAGAGCTATTAGTTCGACAACGGCGCCACAATCTGGGAAATTTGCGAACTTATCTCCCTAAATTCCAAAAATATATGCTTACAGAAAATATAACAATAGCAAAGTTGGAGGGTTCGTTTGATATGAATAAGTCATAAAAAGTGGGAGACAAAGAAAGAGTTTAGGCTGCACAATGAGACTGCAAAATGTACAAGGGCCCGACGAAAGAGAACTGTGAGCTATAACAAACGTCCCGACACAGTGCAATACTAGCCGTCCCCGTGACGCAGTGGTCTAAGCTCTGATTTTTAATTTTTCTAATCTCGAATCCTGGACGTGAAATGGGCGGTATATTTGCCTTTACGACACTGGCTCCCTATCTTCATTGGAGCCACTGACCCCACACCATGTGCGGGATACAGCTTCCAACCTTCAAGGTTATTCGCGGTGGTTGTTAGACCCTGAAAAACTGTTATTCAAACAGCACAGGGATAACGTATGCACTGGTTTCCTCCGTCCCGGTGGTCAAGGGACGGTCAGAGGGATTAGTGGTAAGACCTGGGCTCTAGCTTGAGTCCCGGAAGTTCTGAGTGGTACTACTTTGATGTAGCATTATCCGAGCCATCCAGGGATAAAGTAAAAAGCATCTGTCCCCGATTAAGGGTAAATATAAAACAATTTCTGAACACTTCAACCTGAAAGTGATTGCTTTCATTTCAATTGTTAATTTAATCTTCAGATACTCTAGTGTTCGTACCCCACCTTTCCACACAAAAGCAACGCATGGAACCTGCGACAATTATGCGTGGAATTACGATACGTAGTAAGTACCGCCTAATCGAGGAACGCAGTTACAATTATCTCTATTATAGATTTAAAACCTGGGACAGAATAACCAGACACACCTCTATTAACAGTCAGTATTCACTATCAATAGAGATGTGTCCATTAATATCCGAACACACCACTGTTGATAGTTAATTAGGCGTTACGCATCTACCACGTCACAGGTCCAACTTTAAATATGCTTGTAATGCTATGATGAGACAATAGCACAAGTGTGAATATAAGAAGCCTCGATCCTGAGTTAACTCATTTCCACTACGGATTGATTACATGGTGCCACATAAGAAATATCTCTGTACGTAACTTTTCAGTGCCATCGAGAATTCTTAGGTTAACCGTTGGTGATATAATATGCACATGGAAGAGCACTGGGACTGAATCTGCCAGGAACAGATCCGGTTTAGCACCGAAGCTAACTGAACGTGACACGAGAGCTCTGCGGAGAACCGTCAGCTCAGAACGCAAATAGACATTGTCTCAAATACCGCAAACCCTATAGACTAGCACGACATGAGTTACCACTATCAAACAGCTATCCACAAGCCCTTAATCATTTAGACTAATGTTACACGCCGATTAGCGTGGTGTAAAGATCGTCCATCTTGGGCTGTAGACCAACAGGAAACTGTGCTTTAGGCTGTAGACCAACAGAAAACTGTGCTTTGGTCTATGGACCAACAGGAAACTGTGCTCTGGGCTGTAGACCAACAGGAAACTGTGCTTTGGGCTGTGGACTAACAGGAAACTGTGCTTTGGGCTGACCAGTAACGACACGTAATCTACCAGTTCGATGGTCGTTCCTGAATGTGGTGGATACCGAGAGAAAGGTACCTTCCGTACTGTATCGTCCCAACAGTGAAGTTTGGTGGAGACAGCATGATGGTATGGAGCTGTTTTTCGTAGTCCGGCTTGAGCCCATTAGTCGTTTCGGACAGACCCGTCAATACTGCTCTCTACCTAGTCGTTCTGGATAATGCTGTTCTACCAACCTTGTGACAGTACTTTAGGGAAGTGAAATACAACTCACCGTACCACACTGGTCGCGTTGTCACGGAATGATTTCAGGACATGGGCATTAACAAGTTTGACCGGCCAGCTCAGAGTCCTAACCTAAACCCTGTAGAGAATCTCTTGGATGAATTGGATCGTCGGGTGCATGGAAGAAGAGATCGCTAAACAAACAAAAGTGAATTAGTCACTGTTTTGAAAAACGAATGGTGGAACATATCGGCGGACATTTGCAAAATACTGGTGAAAAGTTCTCCACAAAAGTTGAGGCCCTCATAAGAGCTAAAGGCACACAACATTAAATTAATGTGTAATTAAAGTTATTATAGACATGCAGGTGTCTGAATATTAATTATAGGGTAGTGTATTCTCAAAAGTGAATATACAATGTACGAGCATACAGGTAGAAGTCACAAGCCTGTTTGTATGAATACTTCAAAAATATAATTGTCGCATACGCATACTTATTGATAAAATACTGTCCCAAGAATCTGTAGAAAAACTTCAGCTTTCGCAAAAACTTTGCTTATCGTTTTATTATTCCCATGACAAGAAAACGACAGTTTTAATTACCAGTTAGGCATGCATGTGCTCTTAGTTTGCAATGTTCACATCTATTTATAGAAGTTTCGCAATTATGAGCGCTTAACAGAATTATACTGAATTATTATTTCAAGTGGCAGTATGCAATTAATGGACTTCGAAATATAAGCTTTAAAAGAGCAATATTTCACGGAATGAAATTTAAACTTTTTCACGAAATATAGAAATAAAATAAAAAAAATATTCGTTGCAAACGGTGACATGAAACAGAACTTACTTCTAGTTCAACACAGTCTAATCCCTCTTGGCATGGGCAAACACTAAAGAATTTTCCTCCAAAGTATTTTACTTTATCATCTTCTCTACTGCAGCGCTTTCCTGCAATTCGATTAAAATTATTATCGATCAAATATATATTTTCATTAAATCAAAAGTTCACAAAATACGAACATAGAATGGCTAAATATGAGTGAGTTTTTAATAAACTCCTCAGACCCTTTGCATTATGTAAACTTCTTGAGTACGTTCTGAATATGTCATATTTGTTATTTTTTCTCAGTAATATGTTTCACTGAGGTGCATTCTCTTAGGATTTTTATTTACGGTCAATTTGCAATAACAGTATGGCAGATTTCGCTTTATAAGGCAAGAGACATTGCCCCCGGTTTATAACAGCTCCATTATGGCATACAGTAAGTTATTAAAACACTCATCGTCAAATAAATAGTTGCAGCCAGAAGAAAACAACCGACAGCAATGAAACTTGGTGGGTAGGTTTGACATCGTGAGACATGCTGATGATTCAAGTATCACGCTCGGCCGCGCATGTGAAGCAAGCAAGGAAGGGTTGTAGCGCTGTTTCTGACCGGCTGTATAATGTCGTCCTGTTGCGCTTGTGTGCCACCCTGAGTCGTGTTGTTGTGCCGGTTGCGTGCTTTGCAAGTGACGTATGCATCGGAGAAATGTTCGGAAGCAATTCGAGCAGTTGGAGAAGTTCGAGAGGGGCCGCATCGTCGGGCTCCGGGAAGCAGCATGGTCTTATCGCCGTATGGCATGCCATCCCAGCCGTGCATATATATCTATAGCACGCTGTTGGCGGCAGTGAATAGGACAACGCCAAGGCAAGCAGAAGCAGCAGGAAGGGTCTGGAAGACCAAGACGAACCACGGAGAGAGAAAGCCGACGGGTTGTTCGACATTCGAGGAGTGACCCAACAGCCACGATTGCGGATAATCAGCTAGAACAGGGGCACTCCATGCATCGTCTGATTAGTGCCAGCACCAATGGAAGACTGTTGCACGACGAGGACTGCACGCACTCAGACCATTACGACAACTGCCCTTAACACCAGTGCATCATCGCCAAAGACTGAAATGGTGTTTTGCCGAACTCTCATAGAGCCACGCAAAATGGCAGTGGGTAATCTTCAGTGACGAGTCCCGCTTTTGTATTGGAGAAGACGACCACCGAATCCGAGTGTGGAAGCACCGTGGTCAGCGTCAAGATGAATGGTTTGTTGTCGAACATCACACGTCAAGCAAGCCTGATGTCATGAATTGGAGAGCAATTGCTACGATGCCAGATCACCTTTGGTGTTCATTACAGACACTTTAACAGCCCAACGTTACGTTAATGAGGTCCTGCACCCAGTAGCCTAACCATTTTTGAAGGCTCACTCCAGTGCGATTTTCCAACAGGACAACGATTGTCCGCATACCACTGCTGTCTCCACAGCTTGCCTTCAAGGCAATGACACTCTACCATGGCCAGCCGTATCGACAGACTTATCGGCGATTGAAAATGTGTGGGTCGCTATTGTAAGCGCTATCTGTTGTTGCCATCGAGTGATATGGCCGAAAGGCAATCCAGTGGACGACATCTGGATGACTTTACCCGAGGTCGCGTCATTGGGAAGTTCGAAGAAGGTCGAAGTGTGACTAGAGTGGCCAAGGAGTTCGGGATCGCTAACAGCATCGTTTCACGAGCTTGGAAAGCATTTCAAACGACAAGAACAGTTGTCCGAGAGTTTAGCAGTGGTCGTCCACTAGCAACCACAGCGGCGGACGACCTATATATTGTCCTACTGCCGAGAAGAGACAGACGGCAGACAGCAGGAGAAATCGCAAAGGACATGCAACAGAAAACTGAACGTCCGTCATCGCGTTTTAACGTGGCCAAGAAGCTGAACAAAGGTGGTCTATTTGCACGACGACCAGTACGGTGTGTGCCATTAACGCCTGCTCATCGGAGACGGCGGTTACTGTGGTGCCAGGAAAAAAAGAACTGGACACATCAACAATGGGGTCGAGTTCTCTTTACGGATGAGAGCCAATTTAGTCTGTCGAGCGATTCTGGACGTATACACATCTGGAGAGAACAATGAACACGCAATCACACCTCCAACATCATCGAAAGGGACCGGTTTGGAGGTGGCGGAGTTCTCGTTTGGGGCGGTATCATGCTTGGTAGCCGTACTGACCTCCACGTCTTCCAAGGAGGTTCAGTCACTGGTGTCCGCTATTGTACCGAAGTTCTCCTGCGTCACGTGCGTCTGTTTAGAGGTGCTGTGGGTCCTGAGTTCCTCTTCATGGACGACAACGCTACACCTCTTCATACAGTGGCTATTGCAGAACTGTTGAAGAGTGAAGATATTCAACGCATGGATTGGCCCTCAAGGTCCCCTGACCTAAATCCAATCGAGCACGTGTGGGACCTTCTCGGGAGACGCTTGGTAGCACGTCACCAGCCGCCAGCAACGATTCCACAGCTGTGATTGGCGCTACAGGAGGAATGGGCCGCGATGCCTCAATAGCTCCTTGACAATCTCGGACAGACGTTGTAAATCCTGCAACGCAGTCAGGGGTGATCATATCCCCTACAAAAGACTGGATTTTTCTTGGCAGCCGCCTGTTACGTGGACGTTTCTGTCTTCTGTCCAGTTGTGCTCGAAGCTACCTTTTCAATAAAGTGCCTTCGTATCCTTTGGATTCCTTGTTTGGACTGTTTTGCTCACTTGTCACATATTCTTAAATCTTGGGGATCTTATGGTATGATTTGAGTCGATGTGGAGCACTTCTGCACGACGTTACATTCGAAAAACCGTCTCGTCTTTAATTTTTGCACGCCAATGTAAAATAAACACAAGTCACTAAAATTGGATATGTCAATAACACCTCAAAGGTTAGAGTTTTTTACGCTTTCCAACCGTAGGCTGAAGAAGTGTATATTCTCCAGCTTTTTCCGTCCGTCTGTCTGTCGCGCACGATAACTCACGTAAAAATGGTTCGATTTTGATGAAATTTTAGTATGTGGTATGGGGACCACCAGGGGACGAACCCTATTGAAATGGGTGAAGTGTGGTCAAAGGTCACGCCATAAGAGCGGGATCCATTTCATTGCCTTTATGCGTCATAACATGCGTAAATGTGGTTCGATTTCGATGAAATTTCAGTATGTGGTAGGAAACTACCTAGGCACGAACCCTATTGAAAAATGGCAAATTGGGGTCAAAGGTCAGGAAGGGCATAAGAGCGGGATTTATTCCATTGTCCTTATGCGCCATAACTTGCGTAAAAATGGTTCGATTTCAATGAAATTTCGGTATGTGGTAAGGAACCACCTGGGAACGAACCCTGTTGAAAATGGGTGGAATGGGGTCAAAGGTCAGGACATAAAGGTGGAATCCATTTCATTGCCTTTATGCGTCATAACATGCGTAAATATGGTTCGAATTCGATGAAATTTTAGTGTGTGATAGGGAATCACCTGGGCACGAACCCCGTTGAAAATGGGCGAAATGGGATCAAAGGTCAGGACACTGGAGTGGGATCTGTTCCATTGCCCTTGTGCATCATAACTTACCAAAAAATGTTTCGATTGCAACAAAACATTATCATGTTGTTCCGGAGGTATAGTGAACCGGTTCTGTTGAATATCAATGAAATGGGGTCAAAGGTCATTGCACAAAAGCAAGATTTATTCCACAGCCATTATTCCCATAACTTGCGTAAAACTGCTTCTATTGCGACAAAACTTTAGTATGTTATTCTTGAGGTGTACTGAACCAGTTCTGTTAAATATCATCGAAATGGGGTCAAAGGTCAGGACACAGGAGCGAGATTTATTCCACAGCAATTATCCTCATAACTTGAGTAATAATTTCTGGTATGTTGGAAAGCGTATCAGAATGAATGCATTGCATGATTTTACTAACTTGTTATAAATACAACAGGCTGTTAATACTCAAGAGACACATATAGGGTATAAAATCCGTTTACGTTTGTTGTGTAGTAAGGACAAAGATTCGCCAAGCTTTCGCACTGCACTATAAGGCTTTTTAAAGGCAATGGTAGACATAAAAATGCAGGGAATTGGAACACGTAAGAAACAAAAGTGATTTTTGAAAATTACGTGGAGTATTGTATATACATTTTTACATCAAGAGCATACTACATGAATTTTTATTACGTAATTATACGGTGCGTCGCGAGGTGTTTCCATCCTTTAATAACGTATTCCAAACCATTGGTAGTTCTCCAAAAGTCAATGTAAGAATGTAAAAATCAAAGAAATCTTAATACCATAAAAGGTTTTACCGATTTTTTGGTAATTTGAAATTGTTCAAGTAGTGTATGTGGCATTACTACTTTTCTGATCTACTAAAATGATGTAAAACACTCCTAAAATGATTAAGAAATGTTGTTTCTTTTTCGAAGGAAGCTAGCCTTGAGTTTTCCAATGCATTTCTCTTTTTATACTTTATTAACCACCCCTATGCTGGCAGCGATTAAGAGTAGGGGCTCTTTCCTTTATTTAGCCTGTACAATTTCAGGTAATTAAAGAAAATTAGGTACGTAAGAATCATGAAATTCGGGTACTCTTCCGATATCGGGCCCAGCGAGTTGTCCTCCACGGCCCAACACGCCTCATTTACAGGAACCTCTCCCAAATTATAATTCTGGCCCTGGCTCATTACATACAAAACAGTAGCATTGCAGTAAGCCAAATACACTCAGCAGACAAATCATTAGAGATAGAGGTGATGGGAAGATGACATGCGCATCTCCCGCGAGAGTTGGAACATACCTAAACCAATCGCAGGCGATAAATAGTCGGATAGCAGGGCTTCCCAATAGTGTACCGCAATCGACGAACATGGGTAAACGTACTGATCTGAGCGACTTTGATCGTGGATGCATTATCGGAGCAGGACAGATGGGTCATTCTATTGCCCAAGTGATAAGAACACTAGGTCTCCAGAGAGCAAACGTATCAAGGGTGTACCGTGAGTATACCATCAACAGACGTAACAGCGCCCAGATAATAAGAGCTATTGGACCACACGCCATTGATGACTAGTGTCGATGTAGACTACTACCCGGGCTCGTACAGATCAACAGCTTGGCAAAGGCGTCCCAAATTACATCAAGATTAAATGTAGGAGGCTCAAACAGTGTCAGCGAGTGAAAGGTATGGAGCACGTAGCATACCATGGTCTACGGAAGCCGACACCCTACTCTTATGCCACTGTTCACTGCTCGTAATCGGACAATTACGCGTCGTCTAGTGGCGGAAACGTCAAAACTGGACATCTGTAGAGTAGCGCCACGTCATGTGGTCAAATGAATCCCGTTTTCAGCAGTACCAAGTTGACAGGAGGGTGCGAGTGTGGCGTCGAGCAGCATGTGACCATGGCCTCGTCGTGCACGGTCGTCTCTGTTCAAGACAATGATGGTCCTGTGATGATTTGGAGAGCCTTCTGATGGAACACATTAGGTCCCGTAGGGTGTCTGGAGAAGTTCTGAATCGCAGCGCGTTACCAGTATGTGCTGGATGATCACCTACACGCTTTCATGACC
Organism: Macrothele yani; assembly: GCA_039090855.1. Classification (NCBI taxonomy): domain Eukaryota; kingdom Metazoa; phylum Arthropoda; class Arachnida; order Araneae; family Macrothelidae; genus Macrothele; species Macrothele yani. Next base: position 106,401,951 of record CM077003.1, read on the forward strand.
TTCGCGCATCCTTTGGCAAATGGTCTGTTTGAACGCCAGCCTACCGGGTCGCAACCACCATGGCATGGCTCAAGGAACACTCATCAGAATTTAAAATCATCCAGATGGCACCCAAGGTCCCCAGATTCAAACCTTTTGGAAACTCTCTGGAATTCCGTGGAGTGAAGCATCAGGTCTATGGATCCTGGAAAGACGTCTCGGGCGAAGTTTTGAACAATAATGCAACAGGACCAACTAGTTTTGGACATTTCCTTCGGAAACCCTCCGCCGTCTGGTGGAGTCGATGCGTCGGCATGTACAGGCTGTTTTTCGCCCTACAAGAGGACCTTCATGCTATTATGTAGGTATCTCTAATGTTTTGTCCATTGAATGTTGTACATTAGATTAACAGCTAAGGGCAGAAATATGGAGTGCTACTTTCTGTCCACGCGGTATCTTTTTATTCTTTCTTTTCTATACGCATGTGACAATCCATGATGGTGTCTTATTTGCGTAGTAGTCCTTCTTACACTTCACTGATTGACTCATTGGAAGATAAATTACAACTAAAGGTGTCTTCGTCATATATCACGAAAAACCATTTGCAAATTTCATTAGATTTCCCTTTTTTTAGCCTTATAAACAACCGTTTCCTTTCGATACATGATATACTGTCGTTGCCATATCCCGTTTGTCTCAATTCGTTATCATTTCATCTTATGATAAATGTAGTCACACACTCAGAATAAAAGACAATGCAATATTTCATTTGGATAAAAAGACCAGATTATTTTTTAAGTTACCTTCTTTTGCCAACTTCGTGCATTTTCCTTTGCGGTAAGGACTAAATTTTGCAGCAATGCAGCATTCATCCTCGTCACAGTCATCTTCATCCCTACAACTATCAGCATATGCCTGTTGATGAATTTAGGAAAAGAAAATTATCCAAATTACACTGAAATCATCACAGACTACCAAAATGCGTCTATAATCAAAATTTTAAATGATGTCACTATCTCCACAATATATTGCAATTACAATAAGGGCTGTTACTATTACTGACTTAACAACTGTAAGAGGTGATGTTTTTCGACCGTATTGACAACGTCATATGAACACAGATGAAAATCCTGTAAACTGTGGCTGAATTATTACCATAACGCTTCGGACGTCTAATACAGTAAACGCAAAATCAAATTTCAAATTATAAATCGGCCCTGTGATGTCTAACTCGAAACAATGATTGAAGTAACCTAGTTAAAATATCCACGTAGAAATAGCTTAAAATTATTTGTAATGCGTGGTAGCCAACTGAGAGGTGTTGTCTAAAACGTAAACAAACCCGTCATCCAGTGCGACGAAATTATAAATACACGTAACACTTCGGAAGTGCAGCCTAAAAATATTGTTGCTTCTATCACGTTGGGCGTAAGGTTTTTGCAGCTTGCTCATCAATGAAATGAAATATTGCTGCGCTTATTTAAAGTTCAACGAAGCACTGTTGCGCATGGGTATCATGAAATAATGTTGAGAAGAAGTGAAATGAAATATTGCTGTGTGACGTACGGCGTAGTTAACCACATGATCAGATTTCAACAGTAACTCCCTCAGCTATTGTTAAAAGCTTAAAAGAAAAATAAATTAAATTAATTAAAATTTTGCAAATCCAAATTTCAAAAAAAGAAGCTCCGAAAGCCACACACTCATGTGCATCTGCAGGTTTTGATAAATTTGTGTCTTTTTGTTTGATGCGTGTAGTTTCATCTATACGCAACTAACAGACACGGCAATTTTACAAAATGAATCGTCCCTCATATGATTTTTATTTGTAGCAGCAAAATATTTGGACATATTGTTAATGATGCTAGCCATTTCAAAGTATTGTCCATCAATTTCTATATATTTCCGCCATCTTTGAAACCATTGGTAAAATCCATTTTGGAAAAATTTCGGAGGCTGTTTTTTTATCCATGAGCACACAGCCAGTTTAGCATCTGTCACGTCGTCGAAACTTTCCTTCAAAGGGTGCTTTTCAAAGGGGCAAGCAGGAAAATTTCTGAGAGAGCCAAATCAGGACTGTAGGGGGGGGGCATCACCGTCCACTCCATTTGGGCAAAATGCCTGTGAAGTCTTCATTGAGGTGTGGGGACGTGCGTTATCATGGTGTAAAACAACACTATGAAGTGGAATGTCACGTCTTTTCTGATAGCTTCCTTTAGCTTCTTCAATGTCTGCACATAGTGATACTTATTTATTGTTGCACCCCGTTCAAGGAAGTCAGTTAAAATGACACCACAGTTGTCCCACAAAATTGTCACCATGACTTTCCTTGCAGAACGGGTTGTTTTCACCTTTTTCTGTCTCGGTGAAGATTTGCGGTGCCGTTCCATTGACGCACGTTTTGTTTCTGGGTCATGAAGGAACACCCAGGTTCCATTCCCCGTCACAACATTAGAAAAAAACACCTCACTTTCCCTTTCATAACAGTCCAATAGGTTCCGGCACATGTCCACCCTGCCTCCCCGGTGGCGCAGTGGTCTAAGGCGTTGGCCTCTGATCATTCGTCCGTAAGGGGTCCGGGTTCGAATCCCGGTTTGGCATGGATGTTGTGTTTGTCTTACGGCACTGGCTCTCTCCCTTCCCTGGAACCAGTGACCCTAAATTAGGGACGGGCGACTGCTTATAGCCCATTGAGTTGCTCACGGTGGTCGTTAAACCTTCAATCACACACACATGTCCACCCTTTGCTCACATTGTTCACGGGTTAGGTTTGTTGGATGCACTTTGAACAATGTTTTATGTAGCCCAGATCCCTAATTAATGTTTCCATAGTACTATGACAACAATGGATTGCATCACACAACTCCTGGATAGTGACACAACGATAAGCTATGATGAGGTCTTTCACTCGTTGCCTGTTGGCATCTGTCACTGCAGTTGCGGATCTTCCACTCCGTTGTTTGTCTGACACTGAACCTTCTCCTCTTGAAACCACTTCATCCATCTTCGGACATTACTGATATCGATTGAGGAAGTTCCATTCACCCCCAAGAGTCTTCTGTGGATTTCTGGGGCCTCACATCCCTTTTTCTCCAAGAATTCAATTACGGCCCGCTGCTTTTCTCTATCATTCACGATCTTTATAACCGATTCTAAAAAAAAATTGTTCCCTTATTCGTAACATTTCATAGTACATGCCAGTTCATTTTCATTAAAATCAGTTCGAAATTTCAAAAGTTATTAAGGAGGAGGCATTACTTTCAGGATGCCTCTTGTATTATTATAGATGTGAAAGGAGGCATGTGATAAGCTCAGTGGCAACAGTTTTTAAAAGTCATCTGTATGATGATAGAACTTTTTCTGCATCCGGGCATAATGTCCATCACGAGCAAGTACAAGGTTTGTAAGCTGTCGCTCGTCCTTAATATGAGGTCACTGGTTCACACATAGCTGAGAGAGCCAGCCGGAAGAATATATAAAAGCCATGCTTTACCGGAAACTCGAACCCGGACCCATCTCTTACACTTCTGACCACTGGACACCGGGTAAGTGGCGTAGATTTAGCACTGTTAGAATTCAGCTGCACGCATATTAAAGTGCCTTTCATCATTATTATGAAATAAAAAGATATATAAGTTTTAGTCACGCAGTACGTTCTTTATTTAACAATTTTGCACTCGCTTTTGGTTTATACTCAGTAAAAAGAAGTATCCAAAGTGTTTCAATGAAACTGGTCATGACAGATGTACAGATAAAAATTAATTTTTTTGACGGAGGACTAACCCCGCGGATAGTATGGGGCGACTTACGGCCGACTCCCTGTGACAAAAATAGGTGCCAATTGAAGTCATTATAGCTTTAAAAATACTGGCCGTACACTAATCGTATTAGCATATTCGTAAACAGCAGGGAGTCCAATACGCGTACTGCGCAATACATCGAGCGCGTGTCGCTCCCTCTCTCTCTCTCTCTCACTGCGGGCGGGGGAGATATGCAATATTTCTAGGTGTGCCGCCGCGTTTGACTCAATCTATCTCGGCAACCGTGACTGCAACACGACTGTGCGTGGTATCGTTTCAAAGCTCTCGAGAGATATTTCCTATCTGAGGTTGAGAGACCCTGAACCCTCAGCGCTCTGCGCCTTTTGTCAGGTGAAAAGAGAAATATTAGATGTTTGGGAACAGATTTCCTGATAGAATAGTACGAAAGAAAAGTATGGAAATATTAGAGGAGAGGGAGTAGACGGTTACCCGTTAAGAAGTGAAGTTGTAAGCTGCCCTACATACTTACCTGTAACAACAAGCCATTTCAAGTGCTATTTCTCTCCGCAGAAAAATGCCTGGTACATCTGTGCCACAGAAGAGCACAGGGGGAAAGGAAGGAAAGGACACGGGAGAGGGGAACCTGGAAAAAAATTATCACACACAGAACATCTTTCCCAGAGAAGAATCGTCTTTGAACTCCGGGTAAGACGAAACTGGCCATTTGCTCAGTGTTGCTCGCCAGCCAATGAGAGAAAAGATTTTTCCCCATTGGTTTACAGAATTTTTTCACTGGTTTACTTTTGTTGATTCTTGACAGGCATGTCAGATTAACCATAGCTGAGGTGGTGTGATCACAAAGTTACACCGATCGAGGTTTCAGATGCAACATTTTTCTCGGCTCTTAAAAGGGCCCTTTTTTTTTTTTTTTTTTTTGTTTTGTTTTGTTTTTTTAATTAAGGAAAAAACAACAACAAATTTTAACATAAAAGGCAAGACCAACAATACCTTCTTGTTTTTTTTTAAGGGCAGAGATATTTAGTACAAAAAAGATAAATCTTTTATGCAACATTTTGCTCGGCCCTTAAAAAAGCCCTTTTTTTTTTTTTTTTTTTTTTTTCTCATTTTAATTTAACTAGGTTTCTTCACATGGGTGAAGTATGTTTTCAAAACAGAGTACGGCTCTTAGAGGATCCCACCCCCTTTTTTTTTTTTTTTTTTTTTATTTAACGAGATTAATTCACATGTGTGAAGTAAATTTGCATCAGAGTAAGGCCCTTAAAAGAGCCTTTTTTTTTTTTTTTTTTATCAGAAATTCTTCATAGGTGAGAAATAACCTCTAAACCTAGTCCCAGTTATTGTTATTTTTTTTGCTAGGGTAGCTATGAATTGGGTTAAAAAATTCTGTGATTTGGTTTACAGAATTTTTTCACAGGTTTACTTTTGTTGCTTCTTGACAGGCATGTCAGAGTAACCATAGCTTGGGGTGGTGTGATCACAAACAGAGTAACCATAGCTTGGGGTGGTGTGATCACAAACAGAGTAACCATAGCTTGGGGTGGTGTGATCACAAAATTACACCGATCGAGGTTTAAGATACTCGTTTAGAGTATGCAACATTTTGTCGGCCCTTAAAAGAGCCTTTTTTTTTTTTTTTTTTTTTATCAGAAATTCTTCATAGGTGAGAAATAACCTCTAAGCCTAGTCCCAATTATTGTTATTTTTTTTGCTAGGGTAGCTGTGAATTGGGTTCATTTCTGGAACTTTATTTAAGATAGTTTTTGCCTTTTATAACTGTCAGTTTCATTGACAGTATAGTTAATGGCCGCTCTGACCAGAGGATTAGGATGAATCTTAGCTTTTTCATAGTACCTGTAAGCTAAGTCATACATCGTGTAATGGATGGAATTAATATTTAGTATGCTTCGGATAGCATGGTTTGAAGTTCTTCCATCAAGTCCAACCATATATCGTAGGGTTTTATTTTGAAATGAGGTAATCTTATTTTTCTGCTGTTTGTTGCAGTTACCCCAGATAGGACAGGCATAAGTAATAACAGGGCTGATACAGGCTTTCCATATCAAAGTTTTGTTTTTCCTGCTAAGCCTTTTATTTTTTATTATTGGCTGAGACTTCCTCTGATCTTAAGGGATTTGGACACAGTTTCTTTAATATGCTTGTTCCAGTTTAGGTTGTGGTCCATAAAAAGTCCTAAATATTTAACATCATTTACCCAAGGTATTTTTTTTATACATTTCTATTTCAAAGTCTGGATTGTGATTGCATTTAATCCTAGAAAATAGAATTGCTTGAGTTTTTTCGGTATTGATTTTAATTTTCCAATCTAAGAAATATTTCTCAAGTTTTTCAACATAATGTTGCAACATGAAAGTTGCTTGATTTTTATTTTTGGAAGTATAAGCGAGTGCAGTGTCATCAGCATAGAGAGCTGTAGTCAGATTCCTGTTATTATAGTTGGGAAAGTCTGACGTAAAGATAGAATACAGCGTTGGTGCGAGTACACTGCCTTGAGGTACACCAGCTTCGATTTTTTTTTTAACGATTTTTTTCCATTGATTTTTACACAGAATGTTCTGTTAGTGAGGTATGATTTGATTATGTGTATAATCCAGGGTGGGAAATCATGTGCTATTAGCTTGTAGATAATTGCCTCATGTGGGCATTTATCGAATGCTTTTGCCACATCCAGAAATATGGCTGCTGTGTGTTCCTTTTTTATAATTCCTTCAGCACATTTTTTCAGTTATTCTAGAGAGTTGGTGCACCGTGGAGTGTTTATCTCTAAAACCTCCTTGAGTAAATGGAATTACTGGGAATTCCTCACAGAATTGTTGCATTCTAATAAGAATTATTTTTTCAAAGATTTTTCCCATGGTTGGGAGCAACGAAATCGGTCTGTGATTTTCAGGAATTGCCGGGTTTTTGCCTGGCTTGGGTAAAAGTATTACCTCTGCTGTCTTCCAAATATCAGGGAAGTAGTTTATTTTAATGGCACAATTGTATATTTTAGTGAGGGTTTGCACATATTCTTCCGGTAATGTTTTCATAATTTTATTATTTATGCCATCATTGCCTGGTGCCTTTTTATTTTTAAGATTATTAATATGAAACCTAACTTCCCTTTCACTGATGGGTAGTGGTTTTTCAAAGTCAGGAGGAACAAAATTTTTTTTTGGCCCTTAAAAGGCCTTTTTTTATTTCTTATCTTTTCAGTTTCTGGCGTTCCGGACCCGCGAGAGGTCGTAGCACCTTTAACTTGTCTATCGGACGTAAAAGAGGCCGTAGCATTTTGTACTTTTGGCTGTTGTTTTCTTTGCCTTGTGCTTCTATTTTTTTTAAAAGAGACTTTCTGTTTGCTTTTAATTGGGGATGTTAATACAGGTTTTTTTTTACTAGTAAATTCTTCATAGAGTTGTGCACTTTGGGCGATGACTCTAGAATTTTCTACATCCTCCGCGTGTCTAAAATAAGTATTCAGGGCCTTTTTCATTTTAATGGCTACATCAGTGTCAGGGATGTCATTTATTTTAAACTGTTTTTCTAGTGAGTTTGCAAAAATTTCTGCTTTTTCTTCGTCAGTTCTAACTACCGTCCCATCTTCTTTTTGAAGGGGTGGGAGTAATTTGACATTTTTATTTTGCAAGCTCGACGTGAGATTCCATAGAGTCATTTTGTTTTTTTTATCCGAATTTTCAGAGTAGTCAATATGAGCCTCCTCTAATACTTGACCCCATGACCCATTCTCGAATTTTCTGATTTCTCTTTTAATTTGTCTATTTATGCAGCAATAAAGGTCATAGAACGTTTTATTTCTTGTTCTTTGCCACTTGCTTCTCGGTACCTATTTTTTCTTTTTATAAGTTCCAAAATTTCTTTGGGTAAATAGTACGGATTTTTTTTCTCTTTAGCAGGAGTTTGACATTCTTCCATAATTTTTTTAATGGAGAGGTTAAAGAGTTTAATAGCTGTGTCAGTTTCTTCTTTGCTATTACAGTCTCCAATTACTGGGGTGGCACTAGTTTAATTTTCCCTTCAAATTGCTTGAAGTTAGTGACCATTTTGGGTGCTACCTTCACAGTTTTATCAGTATAAAGCTGGAGGTGAACTGGATTGTGGTCAGAGGAGAGTGCCGCCTCAGTATGAATTTCAAAGTAATATTTATTATTCTTCAGGAGTGCAAAATCTAGTATATTGCTAGTTCCTCTGAGCGCCGTTCGTGTGGGTTCAGAAGGCGCCCCCAAGTCAATGTTTTGGTTTAAAAGATATCTGAAAATATTGTTCCCACTTTTATTAGCTCTTGGGCAGTGCCAATAGCGGTGTTTACTATTAAAATCTCCCGCAATGACCGTAGGAATATTTTCTTCGAAAAGCTTATCTAGAGCTTCCCTGGTAATAGTGTGTTTGGGATGATTGTATAGTGCCGTAAATTTAATCGGGTTATTTTTTGTTTGAATAATAACCGAGTGCGCTTCCATGCCATCCTCAGTGTTGCATATCGCTTCACTTTGCTCTAGTTTATCTTTCACTGCGATCAAAATTCCCCCACTTTGGGAGGTTTTGTCTTTTCTGTAAACCTTGTAGTTGGGAATTTTGAATTTAATTCTGTCCGTTAGCCAGGATTCATTAATTAGCGCAATATCAATTTTTTTGTATTTTAGGTAGGCTAAGAATTCTCTATGCTGCCTTTTGATGCCTTGCGCATTCCAAATTAATATGTTAAGTCCATTTGTTTCAGAGGAAAGAAATTCATCCTCGGTTTTTTTTTCATCATTTTTTACTGTATCAATTTTATTTATATTGCTGTTAATTTCGATAACTTGGTCAGAAGTACAATTGATTGCTTCCTTGCTTTTGACCAGTTTGGCAGCTAATTCTGCTATTTGATTGATGGTCCATTCACCATTTTTTTGTTTTTTATCGGTTTCTCCATTTATTTTTTTTTTCGTAAGTTTCTCACTCGTGGACATTCCTTTAACTTTTTTAATTAATAGGTCAAATTTGCTTTCTTCCTCAGAGAATGAGGGAAAGGTTTCACTAAGAGGGCGTTTTTCTTCCTCAGAGAAGGAGGAAAATGAACGGCCCTTAAAAATGCCGTTGTTTTTTTTCCCCCCTTCCTCAGAGAAGGAGGAAAATGAACGGCCCTTAAAAATGCCGTTGTTTTTTTCCCCCCTTCCTCAGAGAAAGAGGAAAATGAACGGCCCCTAAATATGCCGTTGTTTTTTTCTTCATCGTTGTTATTAGCATACTGCAATTGAGCCTCTTCATTACAGTTATTTTTTCTGCATCTTTAATTTCTTTGCTAAGCCTGCCAGCGAAATATTTTGGTTTTTCCACGGTTGGAGTAACCAGTTTTTTTTGCTTATGCGTAGCATTTTCATCTATATTTTTATCAACATCAACAATTAATTTCTCTATCACTTTTGTGTTTTGGAATTTTTTTTTGCGATATTTTTTTATTTCTTCTTGGGGCACAGAATTCTGTATCCGGCCCTGTAAAGGGCCTTTTTTTTTCTCGCCTAGATATTTGTCAACATCGGCAATCAATTTCTCTGTCCCATTTGTGTTGTGGAAATTTTGCGATGTTTTTCAATCCTTTCTTTTAGCACAGAGTTCTGTACATTGCTTTTAGGGACAACTCTTTTTTTTCTCTGTGTAATAAATTAATATTACGCAGGTATTTGTTTGTGTCATTTTTCATTAATTCTGTGTCATTTACAGCATTCTTTATTTTTGAGCTTAACTTATGCTCATAAGATGACTGAGGTTGTTCTTTTATTTCAACCCTTTTTGTGTTTTGTATTTGCACAGTAACTTTATTGAAAAAGTACTCGGCCCCAAAAAGGGCCTTTTTTTTTTTTTTTTCATTGCAAAAGCCTGACGCCGAAGCTGTCTCAGGTCTGTTTTCTATAAAACCTTCCTCTTGGGTAAGGTTGTCCGGAATTTTCTCGGACTTTTCATAAATCATATCTGGTATTTTCTCAGATATTCCATCGCCCGGGCATCCCACCGGTGTTTTATTGAAATCTGAAAATTTTACAAATATCCCATCGCCCGGGCATCTCTCCGGTGTTTTAATGATATCTGAGATTTTATCAGATATCCCATCGCCCGAGCATCTCTTCGGTGTTTTAATGATATTTGTAATTTTTTCCAGAAATCCCATCGCCCGGGCATCTCACCGGTGTTTTTTTCATATCTGATATTTTCTCAGATATTATGTCTGGAATTGGCACAGACATACAAGAGTCATCGACAACTTTTTTTGTCAGTTGTCGATGACTACTGACAAAAAGTTTCAAAGCTCTCGACGAGATCTATTCAAATATACGAAGAACATTTCGCAGTGGTTTGAACTGAACATTTTAAAAATTGTTTTCTTGTGAACCGGTGCCCACTTTTGACAATAGCGCTGTTTATTTGGACAACCGTGAGTACAAAACGACTGAACGACTGTGCGTGGTATCGTTTTAAAGTTCTCGACAAGATCTATTCAAGTATATAAGGAACATATCGCCGTTGTCTAAACTAAATTTTTTTAATTCATTTCGTGTGAACGGGTTAACATTTTCGACAATGCCGTGGAATTCGCAGAATGAACGCAAGCAAAAGTGGAGAAAATCGAAACGTGAGGCAAGAGCTAGTGATGAGGAATGTGTCGTCCCGGTGGCGCAGTGATTTAAGTGATGCTCCGGGTTCGAATCCTGGTGACGCACGGATGCTGTGTATGTCTTACAGCCCTAGCTCTCTCGCTTCCCTGGAGTCAGTGGCTCTAAATTAGGGACGGCCGACTGCTTATAGCTTATTGAGTTGCTCACGGCGGTCCTTAAACCGCCAACCAAAAAAAAAAAAAAAAAAAGAGAGAAATGTAAGAAGCTCAAGAAGACAGATCACAACGTTGGGTAATAATTCGTGTATCGATCTGCTTTGTGTTCGCGATGTATGCAGCATTATTCGTAAAAATTATGTATGCTACTTTTCATATCATAGACCTGTGTTGTCTATAACAAATTTAATAACGCTTTGAAATCATACTTGACTAGCTCATTTCAACTCTCCGATGTGCAAGTCGTATTCATACTGTCCAAACTGACGCCTCAATCAGAACTGAGCCTACCTGTTCCTGTTTTTTTTTTCTTCGAGGGTTTGATGAATTTAAGAAGGAAAACTTATTTTTGTTGAAAATGTAACTTAGATTCTGAGTTTAAATGTTCTTAAAATTTTTGTGAAATATATGCCAGTGCTTCCGTATCTTAGAGAATTTACAGCAAATTCATGCTGCTTTTGCTCACCTTGTGCGGTGAGCGAAAGCAGCTATCAATGTGGAACAAATTGGTTCGGTTTACGACCCTAGATCAATTACCTGAATCTCAAAGGAAGGGCTATCGACGGTAATTCAAGGATGTTAGTGTGTCGTTTTCCAAATTCCTAATACACAAAGTGAAAATATCAAGTGTAAAATTGCAGAGAATTATTCGTATGATTTAAATCCATCATAAAAAGGAAAGCTCAATGGGCGAACTAGAAAGTTTAATTAAAGTGTATTTAGTTAAGACTCATGAAGTCACGCTACCAGTGAAGAAACAACACAGTAACTTGGATGTTCTACGAAAACGTGATGTGCTATTTTACTGTCGTGAAAACATTACACAAATAGATAGGAGCAGAGCAGGTCTTCAGCTTTTTCTGAAACGTTTGCCACATGATTAAATTAAATGAGACTGGCAGGAAACATACAAAAGAAGATCAAAACTAAACCGATGAGCTATTACATTATGACCACCCCCAGCCTAGAAAAATCAGCTCGCCTGGAGACCGAAGGGTGGCGCAGGTGAAGTTCACAGAGCAGTATATATACAACCCGAGGACCGTCTTTCGGTTAGTAGAGTGTTTGGAGTAAAAATAAGAAAGCTGCCCATTTATCGGAGTTTGATAAAAGACAAATTGTGATGGCACGGCGCCTCAGAACTATGATGTCGGAAACGGCGCGACTTGCGGGTTGTTCGCGGCCTCTGTAGTAAGTACGTATCAAAACTGGTGCACAGATGGCCAAACGACGAACCATCGTCCAGCCATGTGTCGTCTACAGCTTATTGATGCCGGAGGGTAGCGGAGACCATCGTGCATTGTTTACAGCTGCAACAGAGCCATAGTGCGGCAAATCACCAGCAGCTACGCCAGTAGTGATCAAGACAATGTGTCACAGCACACAGTTCATCGCAGCCTTCTGCGCATGGGTCTGTGTAGCCGAAGACCCAGCAGGATTCCCATGCTCACAGCACATCATCTCCGACAACGCATGAAATGGGCCCAAGATCATCGAGATTGGACAGTGGATGATTGGAAGAAAGTGGCCTGGTCCGACAAATCAAGATTCCTGGTGCATCACTCAGACGGCCGAGTGCGGATACGTCGATTACCCAAGGAATCTGTGGCACCTGGATGCACTGTTGGGCGGAAACAAGTGCGTGGCGGCGGTGTTATGCTGTGAGCAATGTTTTCTTGAGCCACTTTAGGCCCCATTACCCCAATAGCTCTATCCCAGACAGCTGTCAAGTGTATGAACATCTTTGCGGACTACCCATTCATGGCAACTGTGCTCCCAGCTGGTGGTGGCTATTACCAACAGGATAATTCGCCATACCGCACTTCCAGAATCGCCAAGGAGTGCTTCCAGGAACTTGCAGGTGACTTTCTGTTAATGCCATGGTCTTCAAATTCACCTGACATGAACCCAGTCGAACATATGTAGTTCGACTTGGAAAAGCGGGTTCGCGCTAAATCACCACCACCCCGAAATGTACTGGAACTGGAGGACCTGCTGTTGACATTATGGTACCAGATACCCCAGGATACCTATCGCCACCTCATGGAATCAATGCCTCGCCGAGTGGCCGCTGTTTTGCGGGCCAAAGAAGGTCCTACAGCCTAATAGGTAGGTCGTCATGATGTAATGTGTCATCGGTGTACATGTGTTTAATATGAATATCGATTATTTCAAACAATTTCAAATCCTAAAACTTAACTTCCAGGAAAAGAATCGATGTGGCTAGCATGATACAATATAACTAAGAAGTCCGAAGTAGTTACCTGATGTACCAACATTTTAAGCACTCTTTAGAAATTTAAAAAGTATAATTAGTTCCAGCATAGCTCATTTTGGTGTTCTGAAGTTCATGTACCTAATGCCCTTACTGAAATAACAGTCTTTAAAAGTTGAACAAGAATATATAAAACAATTGCTCTTAAATCTGTGGCAAATTGGCAAAATAATGTATAAATATACGATATACTAATCAATGTGTAATCGAAATTAGTGCAAATTGGAGAATTATAAAAAAAAAGAAATCAATGAAAAAAATTACTTTTAAATAATTTTGTTTCCCAATTTTTAATCCGGAAGAGATCTCGTGAGGTACTAGTGACCCGCGTGATACGTGTGCGAGAGTCTCGGAGGGTGATTTTTATTTAGTGACATAAGAAAGTCAATTCACACGCAGATGAATAATTAAAACCTAAATGTTCTGTCATCTTCTTGAAGTTGCTGAATTAGAAAATAACAAAATGGGAAATATTTCAAATGATATAAAAAACCGACATGTTATGTGCACCCAAAAAGGTAAGACACGAACTTCCGACATTCAACAAAATTTCGTTTCACTTGGAATGCGTCAAGACATATAGTCGGAAAATAACATTTGCTTAAACTTCCTTTAAACAATTGCTCGTCTTCTTTTGAATAAATGTTCATGCTTCAAGGGAAAAAAATCAATCACCCGTTTAAATAAATTTTAATGATCTGAACACAGATTTAAGGATAAAACTCGAACTCGACTTCTAAATCAGATTCTTAAAACGAACTACGTAAAATATATGTATAGGTACATGCACAAATATATAATTTTTGGATATTTAGCCAGCTCATTTTTCTTAGCAATTGTACTGATGTTGACCAATTACAAATTTCTACAAACTTACGTAATTAAACTGCAAAAAGAAAACCGTTTTTCTTCAGTTTGAGTTCAGCTGCTATAAATCCATGTAGATTCTATAATTTTTCGAACGTTAAGTGGAAAAAACATATTCGCAGACAAAGTCGCATTTTATATAAAAGAAATTGCCTTTCTACAAAAAAGAACGAAAGAATTAATGATTACATCATAAAAACAAGTATTAAAGGTAAAATATTTACCACTGAGAGCACAGCAAGAGCAGCGATAGCGAAGTAAATTTTCATGGTTGTCAGTAAACAATCTGCTTTACCGTAGATCAAAAAACAGCGTTTGAGTTCTGTAATCAGTCTCCTTTTATACTGAAGACTGTTGAGTATTTTTCACACGAGAATGAGCAGCTGTTTCGAGGAAGTATAGTTATCTTAAAGTAATCGCTCCAAGACGTGTTAACTGGATCTCTGTGCGTCATTTTTCAATAGAAGATTGCATTTGCTTGCAAAACGCTAAATATCCTGCCGATTGTTAAATGATTGCATCACTTTGGATTGCGTTGTTTTTTTGCTTTCAAAATTAATGCGTGAATTTTTTTGAGATAATTCAAATTAACTATTTGTCTATAAGTTTTTCTACGTTCCCAAGAGCATTACTGCAAACCTAGATGTAGAATCCGAAACAATTAAGTCGGTTATAAGAGAAAGTAAAATATTAAACATTTCATATCATAATTATATACCCCATGAGGTATTTACAACAGATATTCATGGGAGTTGTTATGATTCAGATATTCGTTGAAATTGAGAGAAAACAGCAACATTAAATCTTAAAATCCAAATGTAGTTTTTTTTTTTACATTGAAAATTTCCTTTGTACAATTCGAGTACGTTTTGTAATATTTGCGTAAGTTTTAAATTGTAATTCTCTATGTAACAATTATATCATAGTAATATGCAATATATTAAAAAATTAACTTCGAAATTTTATATTGGTAAATGTAAATTTCCGATGTTATTTTAAGGGATCTAGTTTAATATTAAAGGGTGTAGTTACATTATTTAAAATATTGTATGTTTTTTATTAATTATAATTTTAAGCAGTTTAGTTATTTTTCCAAGGTAACTGGGTTTCACCAAACAAAGATTTCGATTGCAAAAAGAAGGGAAGGTTGTTCACTCTAAATTTAAGAGGTCGAAGTATTCCAAAAAAAATTATTACTGTAAAATTCTTAGAAACACATTTTTTTTGTCATTATCTTAAAACAGTTAAATCAAAGTTATGTACAACATAGCTTATAAAAAGCTATTTGGTTTTGACGTTACTTGTTGTCAAACAGTCACTTAACCCTAATGTCTGTACACTAGCACATGGCGGAAACTACTAACGGATGAGGAGCGTAAAGACTTTTAAGATTCGCTAGACCCCAGGTCACAAAAAATAACTGCAAATCATCATCATCATCATCATTGTCAACCATTATCAATCCACTGCTGGACGAAGGTCTCCCCAAGTTTCCTCCACAACGGTCTGTCTTGTGCCAGTCTCCTCCATGTCACTCCCGCATATTTACGAATTTCATCCACCCATCTCCCATGTGGTCTTTTTCTGGGTCTTTTCCTGTCCCTTGGAATCCAATCTAAAATTTCGGCTGTCCATCTATGGTCTGTCCTTCTGGCAGTATGTCCAGCCCATTGCCATTTCAGGGATTTAACTCTGATCATGATGTCTTCCACTCTCGTCATTTTTCGGATCCACGAGTTCCTCTTCTTATCTCTCCTGGTTATACCAAGCATGCACCTCTCCATGCTGCTTTGAGTTGTCTGCAGCCTTTGTATGTCTCTTTTAGTTAAGGTCCACGTCTCTGCACCATACGTAAGCACTGGAAGGATGCATTGATCAAACACTTTTCTTTTAAGACATAATGGCATATTGCTCTTGAAAATTATGCTGTTTCTTCCAAAAGCTCTCCAGGCAAGTTTTGTACGCCGATTAATTTCTTCATCAATGTGACCCTCATTTGATATCTGCTGTCCAAGATAAACGTACCTATCTGTTATCTCCAGCTTTTCTCCATCAATCGATAAATCTTCATTTCTTGTAAAAGCATTGAACATCACTTTTGTCTTCTGAAAGTTCATTTTTAATCCCACTTCTTTACTCTTGTCAGCAAGTTCCTGGATCATACTCTGCAGCTCTGATGGGGTAGTTGCAAAAATGAGTACGTCATCAGCAAAACGAAGGTGGGTTAGATAATCTCCATTAATCTTTATCCCTTTGTTTTCCCAGTTCAGTGATTGAAAGACATTTTCCAATGTGGCATTAAAGAGCTTCGGAGATATGGTGTCACCTTGTCTCACTCCCTTTCCAATTTTTATGTGTGTTGTATTTTCAAACAGCCGAATCTTTGCACTTGCATTTTCATAGATGTTATTAATAATATTAATGTATGCATCTTCAATACCGCAGGATTTCAGAGCCGTGGTAACTGCAAATATGTATGCATATATGTATTCCCTACGTGAAAGTTCTTTGTTCGCGCCATTTTCCGGCAGGGTGAACGAAATAAGAATGTTTAAGGCTGTGGCTGTCAGATATTAGCGATTGGCCACATGACAATCGGCTTGTGTATAAGTATTTGAAGTGTATTGTTCTTGTTTTGTGTGTCTATGGGATTATCTCCAGGGCGCGTTAGTGAGTGAAACAGAAGCTTAAGTGTGCGGTCCCCAGTAGCGGTGATTAACTATGAAATTCGTTTAAGTGAGTACTTGAACTTTTCTGAAGTCTTAAGAGAAAAAGAGACACTTTCGAAATGGAAGGGAGGAAAGAAAGAAGGCACCGGAGTTTTGGAGAGACAAGTCGGGACGGGAGTTTCGGCGTCGGCGGTAGCAGCGAACCAACGTCGGTGGTAGCAGCGAACCAACGTCGGTATACAGGAAACACGAAGTTCGGGTCTAGGATCCATAGCACGGACTGGCACGAAGTAAATCAGACATTCCATTCACCTATTCTTCGAGAGGATCCAAGCCACATAGTTTGTGTCGGAAGAAACTGTTTGTCTTTGTTATTGTTAAAAAAGATCCGGAATTTCATTTTTCTTCCAGTGCGTGATTGTACTACGGAACGAACCAAAACACAATTATGTGACGGCTCGGCTCTCGCTGGATCATGGCTATGTTGAGAAAGAGCTAGAAGGGACCGAGGGTCGTTGCAAAGACTAATGAAATGACTGAACTTGCAGCTTTTTATTTCTCCTTCGTTTGTTGTTGCTTTACAATCCACTTACAAGATAACTGGAATATTAACTGAAATAATCAATGTCGTAGCTTTATAACAGCGGGTTACACTCATTTGTCACACAATAACAGGTAACATTCCTTTTGCAAGACAAAAATGATATCATCACACCTTTTACAAACTATATAGTTGTCGTCTCTCTGCACATAGAGAGTGCCAGCTTTTATTAGGTTGTTGCAGATGAAATGTCTGATTTTGCAGACTCGTGCAGTCGGCAGGTAATTTAGTAATTAACACCTTGTCGCTCTGACGTGTAATATGTAAATTTAAAGCGGCTTCTGGCTTCCTATATACGTATAACATCATTGGTAATTTCGCCAGTGGCATCAGTTTCAAGGGAATATTCACTGAGTGGACAAAAACATTAGAGATAGGGGTGATGGGCAGTTGACATGGACATCCCCCGCGCATAGTGTAACAGTTCCAAGTCAAATGCAGGTGGTTAGCAGGGATTCTCATCAATGTATCACAATCGACGCACATGGGTAAACATGGTGATCTGAGCGACTTTGATCGTGGACGCATTGTTGGCGCAAGACAGATGGGATATTCTACCGCCCAAGTGGTAAGAACGCTAGGGTTCCCGAGAGCCACCGTATCAAGTGTGTACCGCGGGTATACCATCGACGGCGTACCAGCGCCCAGAGAACAATCGGTGGGTGACCACACGCCATTAATGACCAGGGTCGAGGTAGATTATCCAGGATCGTAAAGACAGATCGCTTGTCAACGGCGGTGCAAATCACATTCAGGTTAAATCTTGGAGGCCCACGGAGGTTCAATGAGTGAACGGCACGGAACATTGTGTACCCTGAGTTACGGGAGCATTCGTTCTTATCGTTTGCCCCTGTTGATTGCTCGTCATCGGAAATTTTGCCTTCTCTGGTGCCGGGAGCATTAAAAGTGGACGTCTGCAGAATGGCGCCACCTGGTGAGGCCAAGTGGATCCCGTTTTCAGATGTACCGAGCTGACGGCAGGGTGAAGGTTTGGCGTCGACAGCATGAGGTCATGGTCCCGTTGTGACGGGTCGGCTCTGTTCAAAGCGGTCGTGACTCTGTGGTGGTTTGGGGAGCTTTCTAATGGGATCCATTATGTCGCTTGGTGTGTTTGGAGAGGTCCTTAAACACTGCCGGCTAGCAGATGTACTAGGAGATCACCTATATTCTTTCATGGCCTCAGCGCGTCCTGTGGCGGATGGTGTGTTTGCATGGCTCGAGGAACACTCATCTGAGTCTGGAATCATCCAGTGGCACCCAACGTCCCCGGATTCAAACATTTTGGAAACTCTCTATGATGATGATGCCATTGAGCAGGGCATTGGAACCACGGATCTTGAACCGACGTCTTGGGCAGAGTTGAGAATAATGCTGCAACAGGCTTGGCTGGCATTACCTCCGGAAACCCTCAAACATCTGGTGGAGTCGATGCCTCTATGTGTACAGGGTGTTATTTGCGCTAGAGGGTGGAACAACACGCTGTTAAGTTGGTATTTCAAATTTGTTGTCCATTGTGTGTACTACAGTGAAGAGGGCGATGGATCAGAGCCAAATTCGTGTCTTTTTATTACGTGGCTTTAAACTTGGACACTAGACATTTGACGTAGATCGCATTATCAGTAGAGCATTTATAATAGGCAACACTGGGGCACCAAGACACAACATTGGTTCGCTAAATTTTGGTATGGCGACATGATACTCGAAAATGAAGCTCTCGGCAGGCCAAAAGGAGTTGATTATGCCGAGTTGAAGACCTTGATTGAATCCTATCGTTGTCGGTGCTGGAACTTGGTGATGAACTCGGAGGGCACTACGCAGCCATTTTCTTATATAGCAAAAAGCTAAAGCAAAAAGATGTATGGACAAGTTGGTCTCTAATTGGTTGACGGAGCAGCGCAAAGCATGCGAATTTGATATCCGCTCTTCTGTGCTTATTCCCAACCAAACGAAAGACATTTTGAGTCACCTTTTCACGTGTGATGAGATGGATTCTGTGGGACAATCGCCAACGTTAGGTGCAATCTATTGACCGTTCTGAAACTTCACAATATAACCCAAAGTGTCTTTCTGGGTACTTCGTACCAGAAAGACAATGGTCAGTGCGTGGTGATCTGCAGCTGGTGTGATCCAGTCTTCCTTCCTATAACCGAGTCCAACATCGTGGGGCCCAAGAGCTTGATTTAATGCATGAAAAACTGTCTATCAAACAGCCAACAGTACTCAATCGCCATGTGCTCATTCTTTTCCTTGAAAACGCAAGGCTCCACTTTCCACGCAGGACGATCCAAAAGCTACATCTGGTAAGGCTAAGAACCTTAGCTTTTCGGCCTCATTCTTCTGGACTAGCACGTCTTGAAACACCCTTACACCTTTCCGCATAGCAAATCGTTTCCCAATTAAATAGTAGTTGAAACCGAATTCCAGAAGTTTGTTGTGTCCCGATGCTCGGCAGCTTTTCACGACAGCATACAGAAGCATGTATCTGGTTGGCAAAAGTGTGCTGCTGTTGGCCGTGATTAGTTTGATTAATAAAATTTATTTTGCACCACATTTTGAGTATTTGAAATTTTCATTAATTTTCGGGCATTTCATCCCAAACAACCTAATAGTTCTCTAATATCTGTTCATTAACTGCCAGGTTTTTGACAAAACTTACGGAGAACTGAGCGGTTTCGATGTGCTACCCAAAATGAAAATGAAACCTAGAGGTAGCATAATTCACATACGATACAGAAACTCGAAAAGTTATGTCAAAATAGAGATATACATCATGCGCTTTGTTTTCATTTTGGGCAGCACCAGATGCTGCGAGTTCTTAAGAGGAGCTTGCTTGCAACACGTAGAGTACCGCACGTGGCTATTTCTCATAGAGCTTTCCTTACGTTTCACACAGTACCGTCTGTTGTCCTTTTTCCTGGAAGCGTTCTTTGATTTCGCGCAATTACAAGCGAATTCTGTCAAAGGGAGCCGAGAGAGTTTGCCTCATGACTGAGGCTTTGGACTTCCACGTGTTTAGCAAGGCAGAGAGACGTTGGATACTTTTTCTTTGCCCATGGTGACACGGTGGACTCTTGCCAAACTGCGTGTAAATTTTCCATTTCTGTTAAAGCGGTGTTAACAACTGCAAAGATCTATGAGGAATTCTACTACACGCTTAGCTTTTCATCATCTCACAAAAGCAAGTCTTTGAGGTTTTATCCGTATACTTGAATCAGCTGTTTAAATTGGCTTAAATCGCTTTAACTTAAATTTTGCGTGCTTAATTATGATCTGAATAATACGTAGATGTCGTACGTAGATCTCCACACGTGTAAATCGCCTCGTCTGTCCTCAAATTGTTCATCGCTGCTCCTTGTCCAGTTCAACACGAGCAAAAAAAAGAGTACTTCTTGGGCACTTCGGTCAGAGGGAAGAAATCCCTGGTAGCACAGCCTTACAGTTTAACGTAGGTCCGACACTGAGCCACCGCCTTCTATTCCTAAAAGATGGTGGTTCAGTGTTGAGCCTACGTTAGATTGCAAGTCGGAGCACTTAAGAGCTGAACCTGGGAACTCTTGTGAGGATAGCAGCACAGTATTCCTTTTAGTGCTTTGCGAACCGTGTTTGAGAGCTTGCGTAAAGATTGACCAATACGACAATTAACATTGTGTCATCTATAGCATTGTGCGTACAGCTTCCATTGTGTGCAGGTATACAGGCTTCCGTCCTGTGCCTGGTTCGACATCCAAAGATTCTGCCATTTCAAACAGCAAATCATTTTACGTATTTTCAGTCACTGGCCAGGTTTTAAGCTCTTTAACGTTCCGAATTGGAGCAGTGATGTTAAGATACAGCGGTTAGTCTGGTAAAACGACTTTACGAGAAGTGTACGATCTCTTTTTTTGGTGACTGTGGCAGTGCGCTTTGAAACGTTGACTACTCTCCTATAGTGAAATGACACATTCAGCAGATGTTAGCTCTTATAGTAGCTTCTTTCCAAATATGCCGCTTTTCGGGTATCTATAAATTGAATATTTGGACGGTGGCAGCTCGTATAACTACAGCTCCTTATTATTACACGCGATCACAGCTCCACTTAACCCTCTGGAGGCGAGTTTTGGAACTAATATTTGCTTTTCGTCAAACAACTCTATCGCCTTAGGAGTCGTATCAAATTTGAAATCATTCCGACGATAGTTCTACCTACAGCTCCGTTGGAAATGTGAACTTTAATTATGAACACTCAATGTTCTATAAGTGAACAGTGATGCATTATTGTACACAGTATAATATGAAATACTTGTAATGGCTGAGAATTCCTCATGACGGCCATTTGTTTAAATCAGGTCACAATGGACACGTTGCCGGAAACTGAAGTTTCAAGTTTCTCTAAAAATACGATCATTCAGGAGAAAGCACAACTATAAGAAATCAAGCTGTTAGAACAGAGAAAAATACAATGAAAAAAACACATGTACGATTTTTCTGCAGTTTCGTAGTTACGCATCTCGAAAACAAAAATGAAGTCCCTACTTTCATTTTCAACTTCTTTGCTGTTTGATTTGTGCTATCTGCTGAAAGGGAGGATTTATTGCGGCCGCTGCTCATTGAAATGTGTTCGTGTTTAGTTTTCTTAATTCATTCTGCACACAGGAACGAATTTTTCTTCAAAGCATGTGAGAGACTTTTGTTGAAATTTAAATTTATAAATGCCTCTTTATAACATGAAACTGTTCTTATTTACCCCTTTGCTAAGTTCGCAGCCTTGCCTGAATTACTTTAATCATTCGTCCCTTTTCATCTACACTCTTTGCCAAAAATATTAAGCACCAGAGGGCATTATCCAATTAAGATGAAAATTGGTATGTGCAATGTATATGTACAGGAAAGAAAATGATTGCAATTCCAGAGATGTTGAGCCCTGTATTCGGATAAAACAGCTACATGAGTGGAACAAGTCAGCAAGCTGTAGCGTCACCTCTGGCTCGGATACAAGCGATTATCCGGCGAAGCATAGAAGTATACAATTCACGGATACTTTCCTGAGGTATAGCATTCCAGATGGTGTCCAAATTACGGGCCAGTTCGTCGACATTCTCGGAAGGGCGTAGGTAGCGTCCCATCACGTCCGAAACATGTTCGCTCGGTGAGAAGTCGGGCTACCGGGCTGGCCATGGAATGTTGTCGATATTACGGAGGCAGAACTGGGAGAGCCGTGCCATGTGCGGCCGGGCATTGTGCTGTTGATAAATTGCTCGGTGATGCTGCGACAGGAATAGAAACACAACATATTGTAGAATGTCGCCGCATACCACTGAGCAGTGAGGGTGGTACTGAGGACTACTAAAGGTGTCCTGCTATCAAAAGAAATGGATCCTCAGACAGTCACTCGTGTTATGCAATCCGTGTGCTGTTCCTCCGCAAAGGCAGCATCAGTCGCTGCCGGATTTTCTCCAGACACACATGAGCTGACCATCGGGGCCGAGTGCAAACCGTGACTCATCACTAAAGACAACACGACCCCACTGGACACTATCCCATGTTAACCGGGCCCGACGCCATTGCAACCGGTGCCAGCGATGCTCGCTGTTCAGCGGTAGGCAGCGGAGTGGCCGCTTTGAATGTAGTCACCTTACCGTACGTCGTCTGGGAGTAATCCGGATGTCTACTTCCGTACCTCTAGACGACACAAAATGGCCATGGATGGTTGAGAGCGATAAATTTTGTCGTTGCCCTCGGCCGTCCACTTCCCGCGTGTCGCTAGGTTGTGCACTCCTCGATCAATTGGCGTCAACATCGTCCGATTGTGGCATTGCTCCAACCCATGTGCTTGGCGATATGGCGACGTGACCAACCGGCCTCTCTCAGCCCAATTATACGTCCTCTCTCAAACTCGCTCAACTGCTCGTATTGTGCACAAATACGACGTCCAGGCATCCTCACACTCCGTGGAGGTTCATGTAACCACAATCTGTTGTCACAATTGTCCCTGCGTGCGAAATTTGTTCTTGATATACCCTCCTCGATGCGCGGTTTCCCATGCACCCTGGTGGGCCGCTACTTTCCAATCATTTGCATATTCGGCCCTGTGGTACTTGGATGTAGAGTTTCATCAGGATCGCAAGACTTATCTCGGGATGTTTTTTTTTTGGCAAAGAATGTATTTAATATTCAAATGTTTGTTGTGTCATAAATATCGCGAGTTCGTAAAAAGCTTGCGCATTGTATTTTTCTTTTTCAAAAGTCTAAAAGTTTATTTTATGTTGTTTACACAAGAAAAGGGATAAAAAGTTATCTGTAGCATAATCCCCTTTTTTTCTTTATAGGTAAGTGAATATTTGAGTTTCTGTCGTTTCCTTTTCTGAGACTTGATGGTAAGTACTATAAATGAATGAACAAAAATGTTAAGATATTCACTGGTCACCAAAAATAAAGGATATTGTATGAAATGAAGAAGGTATGTATCTGTATCAAGTCACACGCCTTGAAATAACTTCAGTGAGGCTATATACCACAAACGATACAGAGTGCGTTTACGAAAACAATTTATTATGCAATTTCTGCACACAAGAAAATAACTCTGCAAAATGGACAAAATGGCAAATCCAGAGAATTTCCGTACCTTTCTAGATTTCAATACCCGGTAACACTACCTCTGTGCCGAAGAATGTGTTGACAAATACCAGGCATGCTTGCAATGACATTATTGATGAGTAAATGGGACAGCTCCGCACATACTACAGACTACACGTTACGGCTGTCTGTCAGTGTACTGGGGTATGGAACATGGTTATCAATACGGTACTGTACAGAGTCCCTAATGCTATTAATAGGATTAAGGTCAAGAGACCTCGGAGCCAGCTATAACGATTTAATCCCATAATTGCCCTGCTGCTGAACCACGCTTCAGGTACGGTAACTGGTTGCATTGTCATCGAGAAAACGGGATACATGTCCAATAGCAGCGTGAAAAAGTGTCACAATAGGCACAATGATCTCGTTTCGCTACACTGACACATTCATGTTTCCTTGACAGACATACAAGGAAGTACGGCGATTAAAACACACTCCTGCCCAGACCAGAACTGACCGCCACTGGTAAGGGTGGACGGACTGCACACAGTGTGGTTGTATTCGTGTGCCGGATCTTCTCCACACGTCTCCTCGTCGAGTATCAGGATAAAGAGCGAAACAGGATTCGTCTGTGAACAGTACATGGTGCCACTCTGTGTTCCATGACATGTAGTGTTGGACCCAGGTACATCATTGATGATGGCGAGCTCATGTCATTCCTATACATCTCAGTGGCCACCTTGCTCTGAGTTGGTACTCGTGAGTGAAGACGGTTTCGTACCATTTGAGTACATACTGTGACACAAAAAGCAGCTCGGAGTGCTTCTCGGAGTTGGCTCCTGGTGATACTAGGCCTTCTGCCAGCCTTTACTGTCATATAACGATTTGGCGTCCTGGTGCTTATCCTCGGGCCACCACTCCTTGGTAGACCTGCAACATTTCCATGCCGTTGAAAAACTGCGTAGTCGACTTACTACACTTTGCGAAACTCCTGAAGCAGCAGTCACGTCGATCTGCCGTATACCTTCATGTAACATGTCAACTGCCATATTTCTGTTGTCAAAGCTTGAACTTTGTTTGGATATCATTTCAGGTTAATCCCATACTGAAGGCAATGCATTCAGCAAATTTCTAGACCAACCGGTGAAAAGACCCATTTTCCACTTCTCGTAGGGTACTTTTTATCGAAGCTCGCACGTCACGTGCTGTGTTGTCCTGATGCTAACTTACATATGACGTAGCTAATCACGCTGATAACCAGTCTCCAGTAATCGCTAAATTTGCATATCACCACGTTTTCCCTTCGAAACTGCAATATCCTTAACTTTTCGTAACCAGTCTATATTGCTTTTTCTAATAGACTTTGTGCGTGTTTTTCTCCACGCAACTGTATTTAAGCGAAACTGAACAGATTAGTTATTTTGGTACTGTGCGCAAATTGTATGATCCTTTCTTTCACAAACTGCTTCAATGCATTATCTACGAAAGATTCAAGATACGAATGAGAAAAGTCGCTCAAAATAAGCATAACAGCTGTATTTCTCAAATTGTTGAATTTTTGCGCTATGCAATTTCCATTTCGCTCTAAATCGCAGTTTTGCTAAAGTAATGATTGTATAACTTTAATTAAACAATTGTGACGTACCTGCCAGCAGGACGCACACGACATAAAGCCAGATAGCAATCAGAATAAACGTCCGCGTAGCTCAATTGGTAGAGCGACTTATTCCGGAATGAGGGGATCCGGGTTCGAATCCTGGCGTGGCCAGATTTGACGGAGAAATTTACTTCGTTGTACAATGCCTGGAATTATATTCACCGAATTTACTTTGAAACTTTTAAATACGCGGACGTTTACAGCAGGAGAATAAGGTACGCTTTCTTGTTATTATAGATAAAACATTTCGCATATATTCGATTTTTGGCACATCTTTCGAGTAAAAGGAGATTTTTCAAATACGAACTTTACGAGCAGAAATGACAAAAAGCCGGTTGCGCAGTTGTCTAAGCGCTGGCTTGTGACTACTCGGCCGAGATGGGTCTGAGTTCAAATTCCGATGAGGTACACATGCTGTGTTTTTCTTACGGCACTGACTCTCTCTCTCTCTCTCTCCCCTAGAACAAGTGACCCTAAATTAGGAACTGGCGACCGCTAATAGCCCACTGAGTTGTCCATTGTGGTCGTTAAACCTCTAACCAGAAAAGGACAACAACAGAAAAAACAGGGCCGCCCCGGTGGCGAAGTGGTCTAAGCGATGGCCTTTGATCATTCGTCAGAACGGGGTCCGGGTTCGAATCCCGGTGAGGCATGGATGTTGTGCTTGTCTTACGGCACTGGCTCTCTCCCTTCCCTGGAACCAGTGGCCCTAAATTAGGGACGGGCGACTGCTTATAGCCCATTGAGTTGCTCACGGTGGTCGTTAAACCTCAAATCAAAAAAAAAAAAAATACAGGTCACTCAGGTATGCACTTAGGAGTAAAATCTTGCATTTTTTAAAGCTGGCAATATGTGTATAATGAATTTGTATCAGATATAAAAAGAAATTTTTATGCCGGATTGTATAAGTGGTGATACGTTTGCAAAATGTAATGCGTCTTACGCCACCTAGCGCAGGACTGTGAATTATGAAATATTTCTAAATACGTGTAGAATGTTTCCAGCAGTACATTGCATCCCAATTAACAAGAATTTTTCAAATCCAAATTTTAGAAGCAGACATAGTGAAAGGAATTCCAGTGCATTTAGCGAGAAATCGTTGGATTGTTTGGAGCAGTAACTAGGCATAAAATGCCTTCACTCTGAGTGGTATCTTATTTTCTCTTCTCTTTTTTGTTTGGGGTCTTAGCGACCACCGTGAGCAACAAACAGTCGCCCGTTCCAAATTTAGAGCCACTGCTTCCAGGGAAGAGAGAGAGAGAGAGAGAGATAGTGTTGTAAGATAAACACAACGTTCATGCCGTCTCATTGAGATTCGTAACCGGAAACTCTTGGAAGAATAGTCAGAAGTCAACGCTTAAACCACTCCGCCACGGGAGCAGCAGGTACCTTACAAAAAAAAATTAATCCCTTTTTCAGAAGCAGAAGTAGTTTTAAATAAAAATATAAGTTTACGCTTCCTATTGGCAAAACGTTTTGTTATGAAATGCCAGGAAATATGTGCAAAACGTTGTTCACCGTAAACGCTATTAGAAGCAAATATAATCTTTCAAATCAGACTTTTCGAAACAGAGATTTCCAGAAAAATATTATACATATTTACGCCCGTTAGCTGAAAACGTATGCATCACATGAAGATGAAAATATTGGCTAAATAAACTTCCTGATAACAGATATCTGAAGGAAAAAAATATTTATTTCAGTAAAATTTTTACAGGCAATGATACGGAACAAAATACGTTTTGAATTCAGTTGCATCTGTATTTACTCCTCCTTGTGGAAAGACTCAGTTCGAGTAAAGAGTAAAACGTACGGATCTTCTCGAATTTCAGGTTTCCTAGTGAGAAAGTAATTTTTTTAGATCAGACAAGTAGGTGCTGACAAACAGCCAGATGAATATATTAAATTTTTGAGCGTGTGCTGTTTCTCTAAAGACGGATAAAAATATACAATGCCTTAGCTTTGCACTATAACGCGTTGGTCTGTACCTTTCTGCACAATCATGACGCGCACACGCTTAGGAGCAATTTTCAGGAGATGTCGAACATCCGCCTTGCGTAATTTGACCCATGCCCACTGAGACGCTTCGTCAGTTCACGCTGATTCCGTGGAGCAGGATCAGCAGTTCTCAAACCCCGTTCTAGCATATCCCATAAATGTCCAATTGGGTTACAGTCAGGGGAGTTTGGGGACCATGGCAATGTGGCGAATTCGTTGTCGTGTCCCTTTAACGATGCACTAGTTTTTCGAGCCCGACGACACGATGAATTGTTCTGTTGAAAAATGGAATTGTGGTCAAAGTAAACGTCCTGAAGATATGGATAGAAATGGTCGGCTAACAGGTCCCTGTACCGCCACACCATTCAGTGTTTATAGGATGATAACCAACGGACCTAAGGCCTGCCAGGAAAACTTTCTCCAGACCAGAACACCACCTCCATCAGCCTGTTGAACCCCAACTGTGCAACTAGGGTATATTCATGCATACCCTCGTTGGTCTCCTGCTGTGGAACCCCTGGGGAAACAAGGTACGGTGCACGGTGCATGTGGAAATAAATCGAACTGCGCCGGTGGGGAAGTTGGGTGAGTCACTTAAACCACCAGTCTTTTCCATGTTGCCTATATCTCTCTATGTATTTGTCTATATACGAATATCACTAATTTCTGCAAAAAACCGGAAAGTTCTTCTATAGTGGTGAAAAGAACATCGTGACCGGATACTGGAAGACTGGAAAAAATACGCCATGTGGTCCGATGAGTCGCGCTGCACCTTGTTCCATACCAACAGTAGTAACAGAATTTGGTGGGAGTCCCATGAAACGATGGACCCAGCTTGCCTTGTAAACTCAATTTAAGGTTATGGAGGTGGTGTTGTGGTGTCGGTCACATTCTGCTGATAAGGAACGGGTCCCTATTGCAGGAAGGTCGGGTGTCCTCCAAGGATTATCTGAACACTGTTGCCGATCAAGTTCGTCCTGCAATATGTTGCTAGCCAGCAGATGATGGCTATTTCACGGACGACAATGCCAGTGTCCATAAAGCAAGATGTGTTCAGTTGTGGCTCAGCGAGCATGACAGCGACTTCCACCATCTTCCCTGACGACCACAAAGCACAGATCTGAAACACATTGAGAATGTATGGTACGTGTTGAAAACACAGTTCCAAGAGCAAAGACTTCTTCCGTCACATCTGAGCCAGTTAAAAGACTGTCTGGTGACTAACTGGTACCCTGTAGACGTAGATGTACTCAAACACGTTGTGGCATCTGTGCCAAACCGCATACGTGCTGTAATTCGACCTAAAGGAAGTCCAACTCGCTATTCAATGAAAATTTCTAATTCAGTGACCTGTTTGCGTACCTTAAAAGTGACCTATTGGTATGTATGTCCGTAGCGCTTTTTTCTAGCATTCAAACAGTCGCGGGATCAGTCCCCACCTCGGACAAAACTAAAGTTTAAAAAAAAAAAAAAAGAGCAACAGATTTTTCTTCTGTAAGGGGGCTGAAAAGATGAAAGTTTTTGGAAACTCCAGACATTTTGCATAAAAAATTCCGAAACTTGTATTTCTTTAAAGAAAAAAAAATAATAATAAAGTGAATGACAACGAAAATTCTGTCAAAATGCTGGTTTCCATAAATAGGAACGGAAATTTTGTTAAACAGCTTTTCGTACCAACAGCTTTGTACCAGACATTTTGTACCAACAGCTTTCCTGCACTTTTTAGCAGGTCTTCTGTAACAAAAAACCATCATGCTTCTGTTGTCGGTTTGTCCGTCCGTCAGCCAGTGAATACCATATCTCTGCAACTATTAGTCCCATTACAAAATCATTTTTTGCATTGGAAAACTTGAAATTTAGGAACGACGATCCTTGCATTCCGGCTTCATTTCCGATGCACAGCTTCTCCACTAGAGGGCGTAAATGTAGATGATATCGAATTTAAAATGCATTTTATTCCATATTTTGCTTCTATTTTTACTTTTCTTCTTTCAATAAATCTGACTGAAAAAATTATTTTTCATTTTGATGTCATTTATAATGAATACTATTTTAAATATAGTTTCCTCTTCAAGTAATGTGTAGATCTTCCGCTAGACGGCGTAAAGGTAAATTGAGTTTTTCCCGATATCTCTGATTCTAAAAGTCCGCTTTGAAAAAATCTTTCTGAATAAAGACACAGTTCCCCATGGGAAATGTCTTGCATACAATTTCTAATTTTTGATAAATAATGGTGTGCCCACCAGGAGGCATACGTGTTTATTTCTGCTTCTGATGTATTTTGCATCAAAATTCTGTGCTTCTGAAAACTCGTTTGAAAAAATCATTTCGTAGAACGATGCCGCTCACCACGGAAAACCTTTTGAGAAAAACTTCTTAAAATTTTCCATGGTTTTCCTCAGGGGCCGTAGGTGTATATCTTATTTTCGTCGATATTTCTGCTTCTGAGAGTCCGATTTGAAAAATTCTTTTTTTGTAGAAGAACGTTATCCGTGCAAAATGTTTCTCATATATTTCGGATTTTTCTTGACGTTCAAGTGTACTACTCTAAGGCGTAAGTTCACGTTTCCGTTTACAGCATGTTTGCAACAATATCTATAGGACTAAAACCCCGATTAAAAACATTCTTTAAGGTCAGATACCACAAACTATGAAAAAATATTGTGTGCATTCCCTTCCCAAAATAACGTATGATTTCGCCGCTAGGAGCGCAAATCGTTTATGTTTTTCTCAAGATCTCAGTTTCTAAATGTACGACTTAAAAAGTTGCTTTTACACCGGACACCATTTACCTTGTGGAACACTTTAAGTTCGTATTTGAGGAGTTTTGCAGTTCACAGCTCTGTCACCAGGTTGTGCTTGTGTACTTGTGTTTGCACCTGTATCTCCGCTTCTGGAAACCCTATTGAGAAACTTCTATTTTTACTGTATGCCATTCGCTACAATGAAGATGTGGAGCTTTAACCTCCAAACCCCTTTTCTCGCCATCTCTGCTTTCGAGGAACGTATTTGAAAAGTTATTTTTTCTTAGCTTTTTTTTTCCATGAAGAATATTTTTTATCTATTTTCAACTTCTTCATTATCTAAAATTCTTCCTTTAGAAAGCGTTGATTTATATAATATTTCCTTCTACATTTGCTCTTTTAACTGTTCGATTTGAAAATTTCTGTCTCTCATACACCATATGTTGATTTTAGTAACGCCGCCCCGGTGGCGCAGTGGTCTAAGGCGCTGGCCTCTGATCATTCGTCCGTAAGGGGTCCGGGTTCGAATCCCGGTCAGGCATGGATGTTGTGTTTGTCTTACGGCACTGGCTCTCTCCCTTCCCTGGAACCAGTGACCCTAAATTAGGGACGGGCGACTGCTTATAGCCCATTGAGTTGCTCACGGTGGTCGTTAAACCTCCAATAAAAAAAAAAAAAAAAAAATTTTAGTAACATACCTCTGGTGGAACTAAGTAGATGTTTCTATTTCTGGATGTTTTATCGATTATAGAAACATTGGTGTTGACGTTTTTCTAACAGGTCCAATTGACTTTGAATAACTTTGATAAACTTTATTGGCGTCGGAAAAGGATTCAAAAGTCGTGCTCATTACAACCGGAAATTCGGTGTTATCTACCTTTTATTTATTTATTTTTTCTTTAAAGAAATTTTCAGTGAATTAATTCCATTTAGTTTTTGCAGTCTAGATGTTTACATTAACAACACATACTATCTATTTATCAAAATGCTGCCAAGTTATGGTTTGGTAGCTTGTCTTATTTTTATGCATAGCAAATGCATTTTTTTAAGTATACTTTACGAAAAGTAAAATTTATAACTCTTAAAGGATGCTACGAGGATAATTCCAGTTCTTTAAATTGCAGTGGATCATAACGTGGGTGCTATTTGAAAATAGTTTCATATTTCTTTACTCTCCAGTGATTTCAAGTGACCCACTGCATTAATACAAGCTATATGAATCCAATCCACTCATCTGCCCTCAGTACATTAGTGTTAGGGAATTTGACATTAAGCATGGGCAACTCTCAGTTTTAGTTTTACTTTGATTAAATGAATAGAAACAACTCTGACTTATTTGAATTTTCCTTCTTATAACACTTTCGATAAAAAAAAAAAAAAAAAAAAAAACCTTTTAGGCACTGAAGTAATACAGGGTGTGTCTAAAGTCTTTCCCTACTTATGATAAATCGTATAAAATGAACCAAGCTCGTTAGACACATACGGTTTTCCAATACAGCATACCTGAAATCCAGAGTTTTTTTCCGAGTCATCAGTATACCTCAACGTGGACTCCTTTTGTTCTACGGAGGACATCCAGTTGGTACTCTTATCTCTTTCCATGTCTGTCATCTGTGATGGTTGCAAACACTTCAGTTATTCTTTCCTTCAAAGTGTTAATATGTGCAACTGGTGTTGCATAAACTTGATCCTTAACGTAGCCCCAAAAAATAAGTCAAGGGGCGTAATGTCTGGGGATTTTAGTGGCCAGGGTATGTGACTATCTTTGCCTATTCATCTGCTAGGGAATTTGTAATCTAAGAATTGGCGGATATGTACACCCCAGTGCGGGACTCACCGTCCTGCTAGAACATTACCCATGGTTTCAGCTCTTCCAATTGAGGTGCAACATACAGCTGCATCATGTCGAGGTAGATACGGGATTTAATGGTGGGCTCAATAAAAAAGAACGTTCCAATTACTTTGTTCTACATTAGTCTGCACCAAACATTGATTTTAGGGCTATCCCTGTGTTTCTCCAAAACCGCATGTGGGTTCTTTGAACCCTAGACACGGGCATTAGACGTGTTCACTTTACCTGATGTATGAAAAGTTGATTCGTCTGAAAAACAAACCCGCCTCAGGTAGTCATTATCTTAGTCTATTTGTTCAAGAATAGCCGTGGCGAATGTCACACGTCTGGGCCAATCATTAGGTTCTAAGGCTTGAACAATTTGAAATTTGTATGCAAAAAAACGAAGCCGCTTTCTTAAAATGCGGTGCCCTGTCTTCATAGGTATTCCCAGTTCACTAGAGGTATGACGAATTTATTTCCTCGGGCTTCGTACGAATGCATCACTCACGGCGTCGACAATTTCCTCACTAATGGAAGGTCTTCCACTTCTTGCGCGGTCACCCACACTGCCCGTAACTTTTGATACCAGTTCGTAATGCTCTTCACATCAGGCGGAGTTCTATCCTACACACGCCTAAACTTCCGCTCCACTGAAATTGCAGATTTGGTGTTATGAAACCAGAGAACACAATTAGCCTTCTCCTGCATAGACGCCATTTCGCCGACTGACGCTTTCAACAACAAACTACGCTGCAGAGCAACAACTATTGTTCCAAAAGTACAATGAACAACAAACTTATGACTCAATCAATGCAACAAACAGCGTATGTTGCATTAACCTCGGTTCATTTTATGCGATTTACCTTAATCAGGGAAAGACTTTAGACACACCCTGTATATTACGTAAAACATACAGGAAATTCTGAACAATTAATTTAAAATGTACTTTCACTGGATGTGCTAAAAACTATGACCCACCATAAACTAACAGTAACACAATTCAATTATTGTATGGTAAAAGTTTTTATCAATTGTGTTATGTGAGGTGATCATCTTTTTCTTTTATCCTATAAAAACGGCTTAAAAATTTAATTGCGTGGCTTTTTTTAAAAACATGTTTCATATGACGTAACACTGTTTTTGCAATACCTATTCATAGACGTTGCGTCGTGTAAAACGAATTCTCCAGAGTAAAAGCGGAAAGTCCTTTCTGATATCCGGTGGTGCATGTTTATCCACGAAACAAATCCAAACATATTCTCTTACTCACTCTATTTCCGTTATTCGTATTTATGTGAATTTTGCGTTTCATTTTGCCCTAGGTTTTTAACAAAGCACTTATTTCATATTATTATCTGCCATAAATATTTTATTAAGTCTTCTTTAAAACGAAGATAAACCTGAAACAATTTTATTGTAAATAAATAATTAGAGAGATGTCAAATTTATTTTTTGTTATTAAATCAGTAAATCGCTGACAAGAATACGTATCAGAGAAAAGGTTGCATTTAATATTAACCCTTTCCTAGATAATTCTCTAAGTAGGTTTAATTTAGCTGAGTAATGATATATCTGGATATATTTTATTAGCAGGGAGTTCATAGCTTTAGATATCTATCATAATTCGTACACTTGCCTGAAATTCACATGCACTCTAATGGAGTTACACTAACGCAGGAACCATTCATGTGCAATTAAGTAACTCACAGATCACTTATGCTTTGATATGAAAGAGACTCACAGGTCCCTTTCATATCAAAGCAAAGAAATTCTCTGACAAATGAAGTCTCACGCGAACCGTATAACATCGGCATATGTGCATCAAAGACAAACACACTGCTTTGTAATAAACCTAGTTTTTAGGCAAGGGATCATGATATCTTGATATTACGCATTATGGAATTTTATCGTTTTGATTGAGCGTTTTATAGAAACCAGTTTTTATTATACCAAACACATTTGGAGTGGAAATCTGTCGCAAAACTGCTGCCTATGTAAGGAAAAACTTTACATTCAAGGCCTCACTCAGCAACACGGAAATAAATTATGACATAAAATTTGGATATTGAGTCCGAGTAGACACATTTTTCTTCTTAGATGCCAACAAAACTTAAACGAAACATAAACCCATAATGCATACCGTTGTATGTTTCGTAAATTTTCTAAATAGTCTTGGAGAAGTTTCAAAATTCACGTGCTTAACAACTTCTTTCACAGAGCTACAGTAATTAGCTCAAAAACAGGTATTTAAGATTTAAATTCATTTAGTAATTTTTTTTAATTAACCGAAGAAACCCATAACAATAGACCTCTCTCGGGCTGGGAGCAAGTGCCTCACGGAGCAACAACGTGCGAAATACTTTGCCAATATCAGGTAATAATACCTCAGATATTATGATTACTAGTCTAAATCACGTTTATAACATAAGACAACCCTTAAGGTTTGTCTCATGAATTACATATTTCGTAGTGTAACGTACCAGTAGATGTGACGTACCTGCCAGAAGGACGCACACGACATAAAGGCAGATAGGAATCAGAATAAAACGTCCGCGTAGCTCAATTGGTAGAGTGACTTGTTCCGGAATGAGCGGACTCGGGTTCGAATCCCGGCGTAGACCAAAAATGACGGAGGAATTTACTTCGTTATAATGGCGCCCGAACTATCCGGATGACCCGACCGTATAAAATCTCGCAATGGTGTGATGTTATTTCCACACCGCGAGATAGGAAAAATCAGAGAATCCCTTCTCCAGCACTTCGAAAAAAAAATAAAAAAAAATAAGGGGGAGGTGATGTAACGTACCAGGAGATGTGACGTACCTGCCAGAAGGACGCACACGACATAAAGGCAGATAGGAATCAGAATAAAATGTCCGCGTAGCTCAATTGGTAGAGTGACTTGTTCCGGAATAAGCGGACTCGGGTTCGAATCCCGGCGTAGACCAAAAATGACGGAGAAATTTACTTCGTTATAGTAGGTATTTAAGATTTGAATGTTAAACATTAGCGTTTTGACGGCAAATGGTTTTCCTGAGCTTTGTTTTGACATTCACAATTCATAACACTCTCTTATTTGAACACAAAGATGGATTTATTCTACATCAGAAGTATAGTGTTATCTTTAGATTTCGATCCCTGAGAGAGCTTTTGCAATAAAAAATGAATACTCATCTTTCTAAATCATTACAATTTAGCATGGAATGAAAGAAATGGGAAGAGCAAGGAAAAACAAATGACCATTTAGTGACACTTTTTCGTAATCTCTTTATTTGCTGTTTCATTTCTTTTCTTTTGATGTTTGATATCATTATTTTTTGTAAATAGAAAACCATACTATAGTAAATTCCTCTGTAAAATTTAAAGTTTGTGAGTTTCAAACGTTAACTACTAATCGAATGATGATTGATATTGTCCAGCTCTGATGAAGTTTTTATATAGACAGTTATTCCTGGGCTATTTCTTCACTACTCCGTCATTGTCTCCATCTTCTTCTCCACCACCGCCTTTGCCATTGTTGCCGCCACCACCCGGTGGGGTAATTCCTTCTTTAGATTCCTCCGAGGTCGTAGCTCAGGAGCACGTGGGGTTCTTCTTATAAAACTTTTTCTGAAATAAAAAGAATCAAATTGAAGAAGATAAGATATGATTCTTAGTGCGGTATTTGCCAAGAAATTCTATTCTATTGAAAAGATACCAATAGAAAATGCTAATTATCCATCTTTTCTTGTCAGAACATTTTACACCACGTATAATTGTTATCCTTCGTTGTTGCTGGACATATCGTTTAACAAATTATGCAAACAAAAAAATCTGCAGTTTTTAAAAGAGAATAAAGGTAATATAAATGAAATTATTATAGTAATGTTAAAGGCGGTATGCATGCGTTCGTGTGCGAATAAAAGAATGAAATCTGAATTCTAGATTTTACCTCTGAGTCTAAGATCCTGGAACCTTAAATTCCGTTCGTTTCATGGATATTTTTAAGTGACCTCATTCTGCTTAGGCAATTTCTGACATGTTCCCTTATTTCTTTCAGCAGGATGATATTTCGTCTCATTTCCGCAGTGTCTGAGGACGTGGTTTGAGGAAAACTGTTCCTCTGCTGTCTAGCAGGCCCAGAATCTTGATCAGATATCAGCTAAACACATCTGGGATTACAAGTATATCGGTGTTCGCACGTGAGCGTAGACGATGCTCCCAGTTATGGAAGATTTCTGGCTTCTCTTTAACCGTAGTCCGAGCAAGTGTAGAAGCTGGCGACTCGTTTTCAACAATGAATATCATTGTCCACCATTTGATGAAGAAGTTGAGAGGAGAAGCGGATGGATGGCGCGATGTATATGACTTGCGGGGATTCAAACCCAGATCTGTGTCAGACGATTGATTAGAAGACGACGCTCCGTACCACTCGCCTACCAGGATGGCAGATAGTTACTTTGCCAGATATTAAAGTTAGGCGCTTGTTAAACAACATAAAGTGATTTTCGATGAAAAATTACAATAAAATAAACTAATACAAAGCAACAACATCCCCATCTCAGGAAATTGTGTAATCGAACTTGAATATTTTGGATACCATATCCTGTCGGTTATATTTCTTTCACTAATTGTTCCTGAAAGTCTAAATCCTAAATAGAGTTTTGATGTTTTCCTTTTGTACTTTCAGTAAGTTCATATACAGAGAAACTTTATAGCAAGCAAAACTTAGGAAGTCGTTATTCTTGGCAATCTAAGCAAATTAAAAAAAACCTCGTTTTTTTCAGAGCGTCTTTTGTAAAAAACAAAAAAAAATATATATATATCGTGCCTAAAGTATCATTTTGCCCATCCCGTTCTGTATGTGGACATATATCTCTGAAACTATTTGTACGATTTGAAAACATCTTTTTGCATTAAAAAGCTTTAAATGTAAGAATGATGGTATTGCGTTCCAGCTTTTTCCCAATGCACAACTTCGCCGCCAGGGGGCATAATGAAAGTCATATCGAATTCAAAATACAATTAATTCCATATCACTATCATCGTCAGCATTTTCAACCATTACCAATCCACTGCTGGACGAAGTTCTCCCCAAGTTTCTTCCACAATTGTCTGTTCTGAGCCTGTCTCCTCCATATTACTGGCATGCTTTCTGATTTCACCTATCCATCTCCTATGGGGTCTTTCTCTGTCCCTTGGAATTCAGTCTAAAATTTCAGTTGTTTATCAGTGGTCTGTTCTTCTGGCAACATGTCCAGTCCATTGCTATTCCAATAATTTCACTCTGGCCATGATGTCGTACACTCTTGTCATTTTCCTTATCCACAAGTTCCTCTTCTTATTTTTCCTGGTTACACCAAGCATGCATCTCTTCATGCTTCCTTGAGTTGTCTGCAGTCTTTGTATATCTTTTTTAGTTAAGATCCATGTCTCTGCTCCATACGTAAACACTGGAAGGATGCATTGATCAAACACTTTCCTTTTAAGACATAACGGCATACTGCTTTTAAAACTTGTACTGTTTCTTCCAAAAGCTCTCTATCCAAGTTTTATACGGTGATTAATTAATTCATTAATGTGGCCCTCACTTGATATCTACTGCCCAAAATAAATGTAGGAATCGGTTGTTTCAAGCTTTTCTCCATCAATCAACAAACCTTCTTTTCTTGTAAAAGCATCGTACATCACTTTTATCTTCTGGAAGTTCATTTTTAATCCCACTTCTTGACTCTTGTCAGCAAGTTCTTGGATTATAGTCAAAAGCTCGGAAGGGGTAGTTACAAAAATGACTACGTCATTAGCAAACCGAAGATGAGTTAAATAATCTCCATTAATCTTTATTCCTTCGTTTTCCCAGTTCAGTGATTAAAAAACATTTTGCAATGTGGCATTACAGAATGTGGGAGATATGGTGTCCCCTTGTCACACTCACTTTCCAATTTTTATTAGTGCTGTGTCCTTAAATAACCGAACCTTTGCACTTGCATTTTCATAGATATTATTAATAATGTTAATGTACGCATCTTCAATACCGCAGGATTTCAAAGCCATTGTAACTGCTGATGGTTTCACGGAATCAAAGGCCTTTACATAATCGATAAAAGCCATGCATAATGGAAGTTCATATTCCCTCGCTCTTTCAATTAGTTATCTCCGTTCATGGATATGATCCACAGTGCTGTAGCTCATCCTGAATCCAGCTTGTTCTCTTGGTTGAGCCATGTCTAATGTTACCTTCAAGCGTTGTGAAAGAACTTTAGTAAAGACTTTATAAACCACTGATAGGAGGCTGGGCCTGTAGTTCCCGAGATCCTCAACGTCACCTTTTTTATGGAGCAGGATCATTGCAGCATTGTTCCAATCCTCAGGAATCTTTGCTTCATTGAGACATCTGGTGAAAACTTGGGCGGGCGTAGTTTGAATTTCTCCACTTGCTTCTTGTATAATGTCCATAGTAATTCCATATTCTCCTGGAGCTTTCCCACGTTTCATGTTCTGAATTGTATTTGTAACTTCTGCAGGAAAGACTGGAGGGACTTTGGTACTGGAACCTGTTGTAATGTCTGGAATAGATGTATCGTTCCTCTCATACAGTTTTAAGTAAAAATCTGTCACTCTTGTCAAAATTTCGCTTCTCTTTCTTGTTAGAGTCCCATCTTGTTTTCTCAGCGCCATAATCTGTTATCTTCCCTTACTGAGATATCTCTTTGGTCTCTTCAGGCTTTGGTTGTTTTCAATTGATTTTCTCACTAGTTCACACTTGAATTTCGTTACTTCAGTGAAACTTTTCCGTACTGACTTGCATAGCTGTATGCATTCCGCTTTGAAAGTTACGTTTTCTTTATTTGTCCTCATCTTCCTTCTCTTTTGCATCAACATTTTTGTTTTTCCTGAAATTTTTCTCATATGTAACTTGATCTTAGTACCACCTATTTTTGTTGCTGTTTACATAAGAGTCTTGGTGAGTTCTCTGTTAACTTCAGAAATATCCACTTCTTTCGATGTTAGGCTTTCTAAAGAAGAGAATCTGTTCCTCAGTTCCAGCTTGAAGGTATTATGAGGATTTTTAAGGTTGGTTATGTCAATACATTTTGTTTGTCTTATGAGCTTGCCACGTTCGACTTTAGTGTTGAGGTGCATCTTACATCTCACCATTCTTTTGTCACTACCTATGTTGAACTTGTTTAGCACACTGCAGTCTTCGATGACGAATTTTTTGTTACACATAATAAAATCAGTTTCACTGTCGTCCCATTTGGATGTCTCCATGTCCATTTCCTGTGTGGCTTTTTCTTGAAAAAGGAGTTCATGATGAAGAACCTTTCTGTTTCTGCAAACTCTACGAGAGTATTTCCATGTTGATTTATTTTCCCATAGGCGAATTTACCAACCGAAGATTCATTCTGTTGCCCTATATTTGCATTGAAATCACCTATAATGATCTTGAAGTGCTGTTTGCCTTATATATTTGTTTCTAAATATCCGACTGAAAAAATTATATTTTCTTTCGATGTCATTTATATCGAAGGCTATTCTAAGTACATATTATTAAGAACACAGTTTGCCGTCTTTACACGATTTTAAAAAATTACGGTTAAAATGATATATACATTAGAACATGAGCACTTTCAAGTCCACTGTGGACCCGTCATCAGATGGTGTGCTTGCATTATGCCCTGGGAGGGTATATATTATGTAGTATGCACACCGACGAAACAGTATGTTTTGGCATGCGCATGCTCACTACACAATCATGTCGTTTCATTAGAGCAGCCGGTATTGTCTCTTTCGCTGTAATAGTTACAAAGTAGTTTCCATGGCAACGGTATAATGATAGGGGGATCGTCGTTACAGCATTCTGCCCTATGTTTATGTATCAAAAAGCTTTCTAACAGGAGGATAGAGGAACAGGTAGTCGGCGTATGTAACAAAGTAACATCGTTCCAGATAGGTTGGTGTTGACCCTTCAGGCATAGTCTTGAAAGGGCGGTGGAGGTGGAGCATGTTTTAACATTATATCTATGTTCAGAGACACGTAAATTAATATTGCGACGGGTCGAACCTATGTATATCTGGTCGGTTACATCAGCATTCATAGCTTTTAGTGGGATTGCGTACACACCGAATTTGGAACCATGGGGAATCTGATCCCTGTCATTTTTAATTTGGGAGAGAATGTTGCACGTTTTTATGCCAAAATCTAAATTAAATGGACGACATGCGTTTTTTAGGATATTTGTGACAGCAGGGATGTATGGTAGTTTGCCGACGTATGAAGTGCTTGGTCTCGTTCTTGGTAATGTTGAGTATGATGCATTAAAGACACGGCGCATTATGGAATTAACTGTGGTAGATGGATAATTATATAATGCTGCAATATCCACAATTTTTGCAACTTCTAGGTCTCTTTGATCGGTTGAGGATGAATGTGTAACTGCTCGGTGAAACATAAAGTGAAGGGCTGATAGTTTTTGCCTGAGTGGGTGGTAGGAATTATAAGGAATCATAGATATTGTTGCAGTTGTTTTTCTATAAACAGAGTGAGTTACTTCGTTCGTATTAGGGTTTCTTTCCAACAAGATGTCCAGATAGGGTAACGCATAATTGGTCTCGAATTCTGTAGAAAATTTTATGGAACTGTATTTTGTAGACAACAAGCTGGTGAACTCGGTAAGGCTTTCTAATTTGGACTGCCAAAACAAAAGCACATCATCCACGTATCTCAGGTATAAAATAGGTTTCATATGAAAGTTTGCGAGGACTTCGTTTTCCAGGTCTTGTAACAACAACTCAGATAGAACTGCTGAGAGGGGTGACCCCATAGGGGCCCCTTCCCGTTGACGGTAAATAGTTTCATTAAATCGAAAAAATGTTCTGTTGTACACTAGTCTTAGGGCAGTAACAATGCCTTGAATTTCATTATGGGTATAAGTTCCGTGGGCTGACAACATTTCTTCGATGATACGGTGGACAGCAGGTACAGGTACATTAGGGTATAAGGAAATGATATCGAGTGAGACCATTATGAACTGCGAGCTAGATGGTGTAACAGAATGTATTTTATTTAATGCCTGAGCGGAACTGGGCACCGAGAATATGGATGAAGTAGTTAATGGAACTAGACATTTTGCCAATGCTCCCTTGAGGGGCCTAGTTGGACTTGCATAGGCCGAAACGAGGGGGCGTACGGGATTACCTATTTTATGGGTTTTAAGTTTTCCAAATAATTCGAGAACACGGGGTCCAGGTGGTGGGTGCATAGCTTTAGTGATATTTGTAGGAAGTAGACCTGAAGGACATCTTGTTGGAAAGAAACCCTAATGCGAACGAAGTAACTCACTCTGTTTATAGAAAAACAACTGCAACAATATCTATGATTCCCTATAATTCCTACCACCCACTCAGGCAAAAACTATCAGCCCTTCACTTTATGTTTCACCGAGCAGTTACACATTCATCCTCAACCGATCAAAGAGACCTAGAAGTTGCAAAAATTATGGCTATTTCAGCATTATATAATTATCCTTCTACCACAGTTAATTCCATAATGCGCCGTGTCTTTAATGCATCATACTCAACATTACCAAGAACGAGACCAAGCACTTCATACGTCGGCAAACTACCATACATCCCTGCTGTCACAAATATCCTAAAAAACGCATGTCGTCCATTTAATTTAGATTTTGGCATAAAAACGTGCAACATTCTCGCCCAAATTAAAAATGACAGGGATCAGATTCCCCATGGTTCCAAATTCGGTGTGCACGCAATCCCACTAAAAGCTATGAATGCTGATGTAACCGACCAGATATACATAGGTTCGACCCGTCGCAATATTAATTTACGTGTCTCTGAACATAGATATAATGTTAAAACATGCTCCACCTCCACCGCCCTTTCAAGACTATGCCTGAAGGGTCAACACCAACCTATCTGGGACGATGTTACTATGTTACATACGCCGACTACCTGTTCCTCTATCCTCCTGTTAGGAAGCCTATTGATACATAAACATAGGGCGGAATGCTGTAACGCCGATACCCCTATCATTATACCGTTGCCATGGAAACTACTTTGTAACTATTACAGCGAAAGAGACAATACCGGCTGCTCTAATGAAACGACTTGTTGCACCACTTGTTGGTGTAGCTTTCCGAAAATGTGGTGCAACTGGTGTAGTTCCACTTATTGGTGCAACATATCACCAAAATTAAGTGTAGTTTTTTTACATCACTGCTTTATGGATAAAATATTTTAAAAACAGTTTCTGTGTACAATTCCAAAAAGATTGTGTTTACTTCATCAATTTAGGAATAAAATGTTCTTTTTTTTTTTTTTTTTTTTTTTTCTCGCTTATTCGGAAGATTTTAATCTTCAACTTGTATTTTAACACATGTAGTCTTAATTTCAAGATCAATACACTGGGCCAATTAGTACAGCAATTTGAGCTTATTATACTACATTAAAAGCTACTTCCATGTGAACAACCTCCTCAGAAAACTAAAATTGTATTGTCCTACACGTGGTTAGGCACAGTTCATCGTGAAAATAATTATGTCACGAACACCAGATACATATGTGTGCTATAAAATTTATTTTCATCACTTATCTTTTTAACTTGTGTGAATACTTTAAAACTTTCCAAACTCGTACTCACTGTGACGACAAAACCAACATGGCGGCGCAACACAACATCTGCATGCCTCCTTCGGAAGACTTGATGACGGAAGACGCATGCGCCGTTTCCTTCACTGCCCCAAAATGTGGTGCAAGGTAACGCCGTTCCGGCTGAATTTCGTTATTTGTACGAAAACTTGGTGAAGTCAAACGTTTTCATGCACCACTTTATGGTGCAAGTGTGAAAATCACACCAGATCATAGTGTAAGTGTCAGATACTGCACGATATTGTGGCGCAATGTTGAACTGAAATTTTTAAGAGCGACCGTGCATGAACAGACCAAGAAAATGTTATCATTTCATCGTAATTAGCATGAATGGGAAAAGGATTTTTACAATATTTTGCGTCCAAATTTGAAGTTGATT
Organism: Macrothele yani; assembly: GCA_039090855.1. Classification (NCBI taxonomy): domain Eukaryota; kingdom Metazoa; phylum Arthropoda; class Arachnida; order Araneae; family Macrothelidae; genus Macrothele; species Macrothele yani. The sequence goes on from CM077003.1 coordinate 106,444,758, forward strand.
CATTTACCCGTCTAAGGATTATTAAAAATCAAATTCTGAAATTTCTGTTCGTGGCATCTTGATAAGTCAGAGAATTTCAAAGCTTTTAGCCCATGATCGTGTTGATAGACTATCATTATAATTCGTTCTTGAACAAATTCAGGAAAGAGCTGTAATCGATATGTTTTCTGGCACAGAAAAACACTATAATCGATATTTTTTCTCGTACAGGAAAGCGCTGTAATCGATATTTTTTCTGGCACAATCTCAGCAATTTTAAAAATTTTTACCTTTTGGCAACAATGGCTCCAAGAACTGCAAAAAATACCTTTTAAGTGAATCATCAATGACTCCTATATCTTCTCTGGTTACCTCTCTGCGTTTGACGAAGGTTTGGTCCCGCGAGTCATGTTACCTTGTGAAAAAAATCTAAAGAATTCAAAACCAACAGGCACTGAGATTTGCACAACCCACTGTGTCACGGGTGCACCGTGAGTTACATCGAACCCGGTAAAACCATCCCTGCAAGGGCTAACTGCCGTGGACAACAGCGTGTGGATGAGCGGGGTCATCGTCGGCTAGCTCGCATTGTAACAGCGGATAGACGGGCCACAGTGCAAGAAATTACTCGGCAATTTAACGCTGGTGCACAAAAATGTGTAAGCAGCCACACCATCCAGAACCAACTCCTCGCTATGGGGTACAGAAGCTATCGTCCCACGAGGGTACCACTGCTGACCGCACATCAGAGGATGCAAAGATTAACATGGGTGCGGGAACATCGCCACTGGACCCTAGACATGTGGAAAAATGTTGCCTGGACTGATGAGTCGAGATTCACGTTGGTACATGCGGATGGATGGATACGAGTACGGCGCAAACCACATGAAGCGATGGATCCTTCTTGCCAGCAGGGTACTCGTAAAGCTGGTGGGGGTGGCATTCTCGTTTGGGGACTGTTTACGTGGACTGAAATGGGACCCCTGGTACGTGTGACATCGTCCCTCGCAGATCAACGTTACTGGGATATCCTGGACGACCATTTGCTCCCATGTGTGCGTCTTCAACATCCCACTGGGGACCTCATCCTGCAGCAAGACAATGCACCGTGCCATCGCTCCCGAATTGTATCCAAATGGTTGGATGAACACTCCACCGACGTGACCTCGCTTCCTTGACCTGACCTCAATCCCATCGAGCATATCTGGGATGCCATCGAGAGAGATGACCCCCCCCCCTCCATCAAATCTTCGTGAACCGTGGGAGCTTGTTCAGGGGTCGTGGATCCGTATGGCTTCCCAACGCTTCAGGTGTCTTGTCGAGTCCATGCCAAGAAGAATCGCCGCCGTCATCCGGGCGAAAGGTGGTGCTACACGTTACTAGACAGGTATCTCTAATTCAATTACTCTTCAGTGTATTAGGTTGATGCATAAGGTCATTTGTTGTATTTCACGAGTGTTTCCCAGGTCAGTAGTGACGGTGCGGATGGCCAGTTGTATATCAAAATGTAGCCAGTAACATCGTGCATCTAAATCGTATCGTGTTGTGTGATTGCTGCTAATGGGGGTTTGGTTTTCAGGTCCGGAAGTATGGATTGTCAAGTAGAGAGGAATGAGCATTTTCGACATCTGCTTCTCTACGAGTTTAACAAGGGATCCACAGCCGCCGATTCTACCCGACAAATTTGTGCTGTGTATGGGGAGGATGCTATGGCTCCGAAGACATCCTGCAAATGGTTTCAGCGGTTCCGAGGTAGCAATGTTGGCCTCAACGACTCTCCGCACTCAGGTCGTCCATTTTACTTTGATGAGGATCGTTTGAACCATCTCACCCACTTGTATCCGCGTCAAACTACGCGCGAAATGGCCACTTAGATGGACTGTGATCAGGCCACAGTGGTGCGACACCTGGAACTTATGGTAAAGGTCCAGAAATTGGGGTGTTGGGTGCCTCACACTCTCACCGAGGACAACAAGAATCAGCGTGTTGACATATGTGGTTCCTTGCTCGCTCATTATCGCGAATGTTCTCAGCAACACAAACTCTTTCTGTCACGTATTGTTATTGGAGATGAAAAGTGGTGCCTGTTAGTTAATTTCAGGCATTGAAGGAAATGATTAATCTCAAGCAAGATTCTCCCACCACGTCCAAAACAAACATGACCTTCATCCTGCGAAGATCATGTTGTGTGTCTGGTGGGACATGGAAGTCTTTATTCACTAGGAAATGCTGCCGAGGAATTGGACCATCAACGCTGCACTCTATTGTTGGCAACTCCACCGCGTGGAGGGAGCAATTCAGCAGAAACGGCCACGTCGGCGCCATGGTGTCCTTCTCCAACATGATAATGCACGCCCTCACAGTGCAAGCATGACAAAGATTCCCATTCAGGACGTGAAATGGGATATCCTACCAAATCCGGGTCACCCGTTTCAGACTATCACCTCTTCCGATCTCTGTCGAATGCACTCCGTGGCAGAACGTTCAACAATGATGTTGACCTCCAGAATGTCCTTGATGAATTCTTCGCAGCAAAACCTGCACGTTTTTTCAAGAATGGCATTGCATACCGATCCAGACGTTGGGACACCATTGTAAACAATGGGGAAGGGGAATACATAGTTGATTGATTCCAATACCCTTCGGATGTAATACATTCTTGTAGTACGGTAAAATAACGGCATGAACGTATGCATCAACCTAATATTACAATCGGGGAAAACTCCAAACTGACTAGGCAACAACAAGGGATCGAGCCCACAACCGTCGCCTACAACACAGATAGCGGCTGGAGATTACCAGTTGCCTCTTGCGCGTGGTGTATCTTGGCTTTACCCCATTAAAACTTTTTCACTTATTCCGACTGAAATACGTTCGGGAAGATTCGTGATATTATCCCCCAAAACTTCACGGCAGCTCATCAAAATTTCTTTGTTGAAATGTCGTAAAGGCCACACGTGTATGTTTCCTTTTGCTACAACTGTGTCACCGCTCGAACGTCTTTTCCATTTTCCGTTTATTATCACATTTCATGATATGCATTTTCACATAAAAACAGCACACAACATATCTCGTTACTATGATGAAAACTAAATTTTCTTATTACCTTCTTGCGACAGGTTTGCACACTTTGATTTACGAAAAGGAATAAATCCGGATACAAGACAGCATTCATTGTGCTCACAGTCTTCTTCTGAATCACATTTTTCAGCAGCACATACCTGGTAATGAAGTACAAAAATAAGAGATTTATTGCACACCCTGCAATATTCTTCTCCACTCTTTGTGAAATTCAGTTTGTTATCAGTATCTTAAAAGAAATCGCGATCTTTCCACATTGGTGTATATTTTTACAACCAAAAATCAGATTTCTTAGGGACTTTCGTTTTACTTGTGTCAGAATCCTACACTGGCGTGCGAAAATTAAGAACGACACGGATTTTCGAATGTAACGTCGTGCAGAAGTGCTCCACATCGACTCAAATCATACCATAAGATCCCCAAGATGTAAGAATATGGGACAAGTGAGCAAAACCGTCCAAACAAGGAATCCAAAGGATACAAAGGCACTTTATTGAAAAGGTAGTTTCGAGCACAACTGGACAGAAGACAGAAACGTCCATGTGACAAGCGGCTGCCAAGAAAAATCCAGTTTTTAGTAGAGGATATGATCCCCACTGACTGCGGTGCAGGATTTACAACGTCTGTCCATGCTGAGGACGAGGTTGTCAAGGAGCTGTTGAGGCATGGCGTCCCATTCCTCTTGTAGCGCCAATCGCAGCTGCGGAATCGTTGCTGGCGGCTGGTGACGTGCTGCCAAGCCTCTCCCGAGCAGGTCCCACACGTGTTCGATTGGATTTAGGTCCGGGAACATTGCGGGCCAATCCATGCGTTGAATACCTTCACTCTCCAATAGATCTGCGACTGCCACTGTACGATGAGGTGCAGCGTTGTCGTCCATGAAGAGGAACTCAGGACCCAGCACAGCACTTCTAAACAGACGCACGTAAGGCAGGAGAACCTCAGTACAATAGCGGACACCAGTGACTGAACCTCCTTGAAAGATGTGGAGGTCAGAACGGCAACCAAGCATGATACCGCCCCAAACGAGAACTCCGCCACCTCCAAACCGGTCCCTTTCGATGATGTTAGAGGTTTGATTGCGTGTACCCTGCACTTTCCAGATATGTATACGTCCATAATCGCTCGTCAGACTAAATCGGCTCTCATCCGTAAAGAGAACTCGACCCCATTGCTGTTGTGTCCAGTTTTTGTGTTCCTGGCGCCACAGTAACCGCCATCCCCAATCAGCAGGCGTTAATGGCACACACCGTACTGGTCGTCGTGCAAATAAACCACCTTTGTTCAGCCTCCTGGCCACGGCATGTGCCTTGCGATTTGTCCTGTTGCATGTGCCTTGCGATTTGTCCCGCTGTCTGCGGTCTGTCTCTTCTCGCCTGTAGGACAATATACCGGTTGTCCGCCGCCGTGGTTGCTCGTGGACGACCACTGCTAAACACTCGGACAGCTGTTCCTGTCCTTTGAAATGCTCTCCAAGCTCGTGAAACGATGTTGTGAGCGATCCCGAACTTCTCGGCCACACTACTCACACTTCGAACTTCTTCCAACTTCCCAATGACGCGACCTCGGGTAAAATAATCCAGATGTCGTCTGCTGGAATGCCTGTTGGTCATATCACACGGTGGCAGCAACTCGACGTCGTTCAAACCGATGTACACCGTGCAATAGCTTTCACCGAATTGCTGAGCGTACACCACCCGTGTGTTTTATACCCTTCCAACTCACCCACCGCCCCCTACGTCATGCTGCATATATGCGCATGCCCTACCGTACCGGAGCCTAGTTTGTCTCCTGAGTGGTCTTTCGGTCCGTTCTGCCTGCTCGTTCCGCTGTGATGCTAATTTTTCCTCTTTGTCCTTAATTTTTGCACACCAGTGTATTATTGTGCTGTAAACGTCATAGGAACGGTAAAATATTTTTTTATGTTTCTCATTTTTCATGCACTTTATAAAACAGAGATATTTACTTTATTAAACGGACACTTATAAAACAGAGATAAAAATTTGGTAAGACTGAGCTTCATATTTAAGGCATGTCGAATAACTTTACTATGTATTTATAAGATATGAGATCAAACCATGTGTTTTGCTCTTTCAAAGTCAATTCTGTAACACCATTTCTTTCTGAAAATTCATGTTGCTGAAACACACTTGTGTGCAAAACTAAAGGACGAGCTACGTTTTAACATGCAGCTCCGTACAGGAACGGCCTCGATGTGTGAAATTCAAACTTTAGGAAATCCATTATTTACCAAAATGATCACAGAAACAACATCTACATAAGGGTAGATACAAATGGATCAGCCTATATTTAGCTGTTTTAACTCTAATAGGAAATTTTTCTTCTTTGCTGCTATTAGTTCAAATGGCATCCACTTTCAAAGTAGGCCAGTTTCATCCAAAGTGAACACTTGCTTGGAATGATATCCATTTTTTTCCATGATTACTTTCAATTCTTCAGGAAACTTTCTAATAGCTCCAGGATTAGCACTTGGAGTTTCTCTGCTAATTTTTAAGTTGTGCAGGTTTTTTCATCTAATAATATTATCCAACCATTCTTTACTACACTGACATGCACATTTAAAGACGAGCCAGGTTTTGAACTGTAGCGTCGCACCCAGCGGCCTGGATATGTGAAATTCAAACCATACGAACTCTATTACTTACTGAAATGATGACAGAAACAACACAAACATAACTGCAGATATTAAACGATATAGTGGAAATTTATTCAGAATTCGTTACATAACACTGGGTGCCATGATACAGATGTATTACTTCCATAGATTGTACGAGGGGAAGAAGAGGTCCTCAGTAGGGAATATGATCACCCCTAACTTGGATGCATGATTTGCACCGTCTGTCCATATTTTGCATTAGGTTGTTAATGAGTTCTTGCAGTAATATCGCCCATTCTTCCTTCACAGCTGTTGGACAATTTTTGGTGTGGGTGGGCGTGCCGAAACGCGTCTCCTCGCAGCGTTCCAGATGTGTTCTATTAGATTTTGGTCGGGGAACGTACTGGCCAATACACCCACTGAATATCTTCGCTTTCCAGCACTTCATCAACAGCCACCGTACAATGGGGTGTGGCGTTATCATCCTATAACAAACTGTGGGCCAATGGCACTTAGGAACACACGAACATGGGAAAGGTTTACCTGATTAAATTAGAGCATACCGGTTACAGTACCTCATTCCAGTATCTGGAGCTCCGTACCTTCCATTTATCAGAATTCCTCCCCATACGAGAACACCACGCCCGCGATATCCATCTGTTTTGATGATGTTTTCTTGGCGATACCGAGTGCTTACTTCACGCCATATTATCTGACGTCCAGAATCGCTAGAGAGACTAAATCTGCTTTCATCAGTAAAGAATTTCGTCCAGCACTGTGAAAATCATTTAAATGCGTGGCGTCAGTTGAGTAAATAAATCCATCGCTCTTTCCACGTTGAGCAACGCACAGCAACCGAAAAATTGTTATTCGGCCGCCGTCGGGGAATTGAACCCCGAATCTCTCGATATCAAACCGAGGGCGTCAGCCTTACACCACACTGAGCTGCGGATGGCTTAGTGGTTAGCGAGTCAGACTATCAATGCAAGGTCCTCAGGTTCGAACCTGGGCTGATCTTTCAAAGATGGCGTGATTTACTAACAATCGCTGAATATCCGCCGTGCATCGGACGAGCACGTTAAGTGACGGACCCCAGGCTTGATCCACTGGTTAAATGGGTATCCTTTCCTATGCCCGCCCTGACATTCTCTCACCCCTCTGTGTGCAACATCGCACTTGTACGGTGGCGCCATCTACTGTACTCTAATCTCACTACAAACTGTTCTGTCAAAGTCGCTAGACTTGCTCTCATTCCTTCCGTTTCCGTGCCCTGCCAAAAAGGTGATCTCGCTGTAGGTGGCCGGGACCTAAACTCTACTCACTGTGGACGGAAATCCTACAAGAAAATGATAAATACTGTGACCTTACACCACCGCAGGCAACAATTCACGGTGCTATGCGTGTTTTTCTTTTCAGTCAGCATCTGACATCATAAATCCGTAAGTTGGGCACAGCTACTGAGAAGTCTCCACCTGGTGGGCATTAACGGCACTGGCTATATATAATTATAGCAATAATCCATAGGGTGAGATCCAAGATGAAAGTCGTCTAAATTTTGAAAATCACCTAATGATTTTCACCTTGGATCTCGCCCTATGGATTATTGCTATAATTATATATAGCCAGTGCCGTTAATGCCCACCAGGTGGAGACTTCTCAGTAGCTGAGCCCAACTTACGGATTTATGATGTCAGATGCTGACTGAAAAAGAAAAACACGCATAGCACCGTGAATTGTTGGCCACTGTGGTGTAATGCTAACGCGCTCGGCTAGATATCGAGAGATTCGGGATTCGATTCCCCGACTGCTGCCGAATAACAATTTTTCGGTTGCGGTGTGATGCTTAACGTGGAAAGAGCGATGGATTTATGTACACAAATGTTCTGCTGTCCAGTCCTTATGTTCTCTGGACCACTGTGAACGTTTTGTCTGGGGGTTTCTGTACGTTGTCTAGCTAGTATAAACCGCGATTTTATGATACCTGTGCTCCTGTTCAGATGTTTTGCAAGATTACTTGTTGTCTGGTGTCGATTCCCATTGACTGTAGGGGCAGATAGCGGTCCTCGCGCGAGGGTGTTTTTGGTGCACGACCACCACTGGTCTTCCGCAGAGCTCTACCTGTAATCCTGAAGACCGATCATGCACGCCATATGATGATGAGGGCGTTTGACTTCTCGAAAAGCCAATACTCCTTGTACGTTAAGCATTTTACAAGGTTAAATGTACCTATTTAGTTCCTGCACAGGTACCGAAATATTTATTTTTTCAAGTCGACCATGGTTTCGCTAGGTATTGACCAAGCTTCACCAGTACGAATTTATCATTCGTCCAGGTGAAGCTAGGTCCTGATGACCCAGCGAAACCATGGTGAACTTGAAAAGATAAATATTTGTGACAGACAAAGTTTATATTATCTTAATACATATAATCGTCACAAGACTGTAGTCTTTGAGATCAAAAGACTGAAATAGTTAGTTTCATTGCTGCATTGACCAGTAAAGGCTACTTGTTGCAAGAAGACTAACTGCAGCTTAAATGCTTTGGCAGGCTTTCCGAAGTAGAAGCTTATTAAAAACTAAACTGCGAAAGACTTAAAATAAAAATAAAAGTTGATTTGAATTTCCCATTTTCGAAAACAAATTACTCCAATTTCCAAAATTTAGCCAAATATTGTTTCGCCTAAAATACACTGCTGGCCACTCAAAATGCAACACCAAGAAGGACACGAGATAGCAAAGCCAGATTTACTGGACACATAGCAACAGATACGAAGATGAAACGATTGAGCTTACAGGCCTATGCAACTTGCAGAACACGCAGACATCAACAGTTCGTGTGGCCCCCATGGCTGGCAATAACGGCCGCTACACGCCGCGGCATCGAACGAAAGAGGCTTTGGATGTGGGCTTGGGACATGTCGGTCCAGGCTGCTTCCACACGTTGCCACAGTTCATCAGGCGCAGCCGCGGGTAGTGCTTGCCGGGCCACTCGGTTGCCGATCAGCGTCCAGACGTGTTCGATGGGCGACATATCGGAAGAACAGGCGGGCCTCGGCAGCAGTGACACCTGGTAGGCCGTGAAGAATGGTTGCACGATGCGTGCCACGTGCGGGGGCGCATTGTGCTGTTGAAACGTGGCCGCTGGCAGGTCCTGCAGGTAAGGGAGAACTACAGACTCTAAAACGTCGGAGATGCAGCGGTGGCTGTTGAGTGTACCGACGATGCGTACCAGAGGGGTGCGGACGTCATATCCAATGGCGCTCCAAACCATAACGCCAGGCGACTGACCGGTATGGCGATGCATAATGCAGGCGTCATTCAGTCTCTCGCCGCGGTGCCGCCACATACGAATCCGACCTTCGTGGTGTTGCAGGCAGAAGTGGGATTCGTCGGAGAAGACAATGTCATGCCATTCCGTATTCCAGATGCGGCATTAACGGCCCACTGCCGCCGCACTCGCCGGTGGTGTAACGTCAGTTGTAATCAGAGTAATGGGTGTTGTGCGATAAGTCCCCGCTCCTGCAGACGACGTCGAACGGTACGTGGTGACACAGGTTGTTGCACAACACACCCTAGTTTCTCCTCTAACGTTCGTGATGTAGCGGTACGAGCCGTCAATATCCGCCGCCCAATATGCCGGTCCTCTGGTTCGGTGGTGTGCCGCGGTTGCGGCAATCACTCACGTCGAGCCGTAGGTCCCTCCTGCACCCACCGAATCCATACTCGCCTCACTGTGGCTGGATGTCGTCCCACACGAGCGCCGTTGTCTCGGTAAGATAAACCGCTGTGGCGATAAGCTACTATTCGTCCTCTGTCGAACTTCGAAACGTGCTGGAATGACATCCGTATTCGGCAACGAGGCATCAGGAAGCTTCCCACGCACAGGTCCGGCAGCACAATACACTTTCATTACTTTTGCTTCTGTGCACTCTTCTTCTAGTGCTTCTTCGTGGCGTGCCGGGCGCACACACATGATTTGCATATGCCCTGCAATGCTAATCGTTTGCATGTCCTCTCGCGGGCGACGCATGCTGCGAATTTCAGGCCAATCGGATGCTTCTTTCTTGGTGTTGCATTTTGGGTGGCCAGCAGTGTATATCAAAACGCACGGTTCAAAATCATGATTCAAGTTATGTTTATACTCATTTGTGTTACTTCAAAAGAAATCGCCCTATCGAAGAAAGAAAGAAAATCTCAATCACCCTTTTCACATGCACAAGCAGTAAGCCAAACTGAAATCACCCCGGTGGCGCAGTGGTCTAAGCGATGGATTCTGATGATTCGTCCGAAAGGGGTTCGAATCCCAGTTAGGCGTGGATGTTGTGTTTGTCTTACGGCACTTAATTTAGGGTCACGTACTAGTGACCCTAAATTAAGAACGGGTGACTGCTTTATAGCCCATGGAGTTGCTCACAGTGGTCGTTAAACCTCCAATAAAAACAACTGAACACAGATTCCAAAATAGGAGTAACGTTATGTTGTCTAAACTGAATCATAATACAGAACATGTAAAAAGTAGAACTTTAACGTACTTAGAGACGCCATTTTATTTTGTACATTTCGCAATAGTGAAACAAAATACTTTTTTTTTTTGCAATCTGCAATAATGTTGCTTAAAATTCAATTTTCTTCAAATCTGTCAAAAGTTTAAAACTTAAAAAATAAAAATTAAAAAAATTCTGGAAGTCAAAGCAATAATTTATATTGGATGCTCTGCCTCTTTACGAAAGCAGAAAAATTATAATCCCGATACAACAAAAAAAGTGAACGCTCAAAGTATTTACCTCTGAGAGTGCAGCAAAAGCAACGAGGAGAAATTTTATGGTCATTTTTAAGTAAGTCTTGTTGTTCACGCGTCCGAAACACAGTGTTAGGTTTCTGCAATCTACGGTTTTTATACTTACGTCAGTGAAGCACCTTTCCAATGTGAATCATCTGCTGTTAATGAAAAGAAGTGATTATTTCGAGATAATCGTGCCTGAAAGAATCAGCTGAATTGTCTCATGCCAATTTTTCCTAAGGCGATTGTGTTATTTGCTTGCAAAGCCATGAATATACGACACATTTTCAAAATACTGCAAAATGTTAATTACCTAAAGTGGGGAAGAAATATTCTTCTCATAATATGTGGAAAATACGTCATGATAATTAACACAGCAATCAGTCATCTCTGAATTGACTGTATTTGATAATCTCATGTAATCAATCACTCAGAAAACTTGAAAATTTCATCCCCTGGAGCGGGAATCGAATCCGCATCTCCCGATTGCTGTTCGAGTAGCATGTTCGAATTGTAGTCGGGTGATTCGCGCTCCAGGACGATGAAATTAAGTTTCCTGAGTGATTGATATTACGCGAGAACAGTAAATACAGTCAATTCAGAGATGCTTGATTGCTGTGTTAGTTATCATATTAATTGCCATTTTCTTGCTGTTTCCAAACTGATGCTTGCAGCAATTTGAAACAGTTTAGATAAATTTTTGTGTTTAACAATGATTTCTTTCGGCAGGCTCGTTTCAACAAGAAATTAAAATCCGTAGAAGAATAAGACAAAACTAATGGTAATAAGAAAGGATGCAAAACAGGCTTTCCTTAAAATCGAAGGACAATACATCGAACAAGTTAAATCATTTCGCTATTTGGGTGAAATTATTACTGAAGATGCGAGATGTGGAAAGGAAATTAGAATGAAACTGGGGATGGCAAAAACGGCTTTGAGAGAGAATCAAAGACTACTGACAGCCAAAAATATAGATCTAAAACTTTTAAAGGCATATGTTTCGCCAGTAGCTCTCTACGGTTCTGTGATATGGACATTGACCAAGTGGGAAGTGAAAAGGCTGGAGGCATTTGAGATGTGGAGCTATTGAAAATTGGAGAGAATAAATTCACTCGATAGATAGACTAATGACGAGGTCTTGGAGAAAGTGGGAGAACCCAGGTATCTGATCAACATGTTGAAGAGAAGAAGAATGCTATGGATGAGACACACATTGCGCCATGCAGGCCGTATTGTGAAAGTTTTGGAAAGGAAAATTCAAGGCAAGAGAGGAAGAGGACGGCACAGTTACTCCAAGACACCAATACTAAGACATAATATGACTAGAAGCGAATGTTGGAGAATAGAGAAAAATGGAGAGACAGTACATTTACTGAACAACCAGTCTTTGGACTGAGTAACCAAGAAGAATTGCGTGACTTACACTCATGTTTTAAAAAAAACAGAACACCTAAAATAAGTCCAGCTACGGTTTCGATTTTTACAGGATATGCTAATCAGGCAATGTCGCAGAAATGGTTACCATTTCAGCGTCATCAGATTATATGTAGATGATTTTAGGAAGGTACTGTCTGACCCCAAGTCTTAAACAACCCTTAGAAATAGGAAGCTAGGAGATTTGGGCTAGAGTTCCCGATAGGAAAGTCACACGGGAGCGAGGTAGAATGGGGGAGGAAGACCCCTTATTTATTACTGGGGGATAGTACCCGGGACCCGACGGCTTAGCGTGCCCATCCGACGCACGGTGGATATTTAGTGGTTCGAGCGTTCGTACCTGCCTCGGATCGAACCCGGGGTCTTCTCCGTTGCAGTCACGAACGCTGACCACTAGGCCACCCGCGGCCGCATTTCAGCGTCAGAGGGGCATGCGTACCACGTCTAGGCAAATCAGATTACGCAATGTCACAGCCCCGAAACCGGCAGTTTTTCTGTTAAAAGCGCCACGTGGGTCGGTCGGCGTCTCAGTTCTTGTTAAGAAGTGGGTAAGGATGCCTCCTAGTCGTGTAAAACAGTCGTACTGTCACATCAGCGAGTTCAGCCGTGGTCACATTATCGACATGACAGACTGCAAGGCTTTTCTCCGAGAGGCTACCGATCGTGTGGGACGTAGTGTGTCCGTCGTTACAAAAGTGTGCAGGAAATGGTAAGAAAAATGTCGTACGACACGAAGAGAAGGACCTGGACGTCGTACACAGACAAGGAGGATGGACAATCGTCATCTCATGAGAATGTCTTTGAGTGACCGTCGTTCTTCATCATCAACGGCGTTATCGAAGCAGTAGCGATCTGTGACACATTCTCCTATGTCACCTGTAATGGTTCGTTGCCGGCTATTACAGTTCGGACTGAAAGCTCGTCGACCCTTCTTCATACTACCTTGAGCACTGCAGCAACGCAATGCCTGGCTGCAATGGTGCATTGAACGAAGGGAGTGGTGTGACGAACGGCGCAATATCGGGTTCTCCGACAAAAAGCGGTTTTGTTCAGGCAAAAATGATTTCCGCATCTCGGTCCGCCGACGACAGGGAGGAAAGGAGTCGGGAGTAGTTAAGTTGCACCAGCCGTACTTCACCAACACGAGGCATTATGGCCTGCGGTGCTATCGGGTACGAAAGCAAATGACCTCTAGTCAGAGTCCGTACCACTATAACGATCGTTCATTACGTTAGTGATATTCTACTCCCGGTCGCCATTTCATACCTGCAGGACTTCCTCGGGACCATATTTCAGCAGCAGGGTGCCACACCGCATGTTGCAGCGATAACACGTGCCTTGTTTAGGGAAACAACGTCCCACTTCTGCTAGATCGCCGGATTAATCTACCATAGATATTTAATTTGGATTTATCTCCCCTTTTTTCCCAAAATTTAAACCCAATTCAGCATCTGTGGGACAACCTCGATCGTGTTGTTCGCTCCATGGATCCTCCACCACGCACCCTCTAGATGCACTGCAGTCTGCATGGCTCCACATACCTGTGAACACCTTCCAGCACCTTATTGAATCACTCCCAGGCCGTCTAGCTGCTGTCCGCGCTGCACACGGTGGTTACTCCGGATATTAGCTGTAGGTCACAATAATGTAACTCGACCGTGTATACGGTGAGTCATTCTTTTGCATATAATGATTTCCGAAGTATCAAGTCCGTTCATTAGAACTTAGCGCTATAAACATACCGAAAGCAGTGTACATTAAATATACACTAAACAGCAATTGAATTAGAGACAGCTGGCGTTATGCAAGTGTGGTGCTATGGGCTGCCCTGTAAACGGAAACGACATGACGAATGCAGCGATCCGACAATATAAGGAGTGATGCGACGAGAATCAGTAAGAGTGGGACGCAGTATGTGTAAGACGAAGGATTTAACCGCATTTGACAGTGGGCAAATTGTCGGGGACTGACGAATGGGTCACTCCATCTTGCTCGGAAGTCGTGCAGGCACTGGTATTTTCACGAGCCACCGTGTCACGGGTGCACCGTGAGTACATCGAATCCGATAAAACATCCCTGCAAGGGCCAACTACCGTGGACAACAGCGTGTGGATGAGCGGGGTCATCGTCGGCTAGCTCGCATTGTAACAGCGGATAGACGGGCCACAGTGCAAGAAATCACTCGGCAATTTAACGCTTTTGCACAAAAACGTGTAAGCAGCCACACCATCCAGAACCATCTCCTCGCTATGGGGTACAGAAGCCATCGTCCCACGAGGGTACCGCTGATGACAGCACATCACAGGGTGCAAAGATTAGCATGGGCGCGTCAACATCGCCACTGGACCCTAGAGATGTGGAAAAATGTTGCCTGGACTGATGAGTCGAGATTCACGTTGGTACATGCGGATGGCAGGATACGAGTACGACGCAAACCCCATGAAACGATGGATCCTTCTTGCCCTCAGGGTACTCTTTCAGCTGGTGGGGGTGGCATTCTCGTCTGGGGACTGCTTACGTGGGCTGAAATGGGACACCTGGTGCGTGTGACATCGTCCCTCACAGGTCAACGTTACCGGGATATCCTGGACGACCGTTTGTTCCCGTTTGTGCGTCTTCAACATCCCACTGGGGACCGTATCCTGCAAAAAGACAATGCAGCTCCCGAATTGTATCCGAATGGTTGGATGAACACTCCGCCGACGTGACCTCGCTTTCTTGGCCAGGCAGGTCACCCGACTGCAATCCCATCGAGCACATTTGGGATGCCATTGAGAGAGATGTTTGACCCCCTCCATCAAATCTTCGTGAACTGTGGGAACTTGTTCAGGGGTCGTGGATCCGTATGGTTTCCCAACGCTTCCGTTGTCTTGTCGAGTCCATGCCGAGACGAATCGCCGCCGTCACCAGGGAGAAAGGTGGTGCTACACGTTACTATACAGGTATCTCTAATTCAATTGCTCTTCAGTGTATAAACATTCCGTTTTTTCATATTATACTAATACAACAACATCACTAACAACATTGAGGTGATGTGACTGACGTTCAATGAAAAAAGGGCAATACTCAATCATGTTGTACCTCTGGGTGATATTTCAGGTAGTCACTGGAATTTCCATTTCGTACAATGACATCAATGTTATTCCAAAAGTTATGTATTTAACACTGCAGCATGAAAATACAGTGTTTATCAACGTAATGTAAACACCTACTGTGACCGGAGTATATGTAATGCGCCGTATGCAAATCACAAGGACGATGTCACCCGTGATGTGAGGTACATAAAATAAGGCAGCACGATGTCTGCTATCATTTAGCAGGCCCACAGTGTTTGGTTCCGACTGTAAAACACTGAGTAAAACACTGTAAAACACTGAGTAAAACACTGAGGTGGATTTCTGATGTTATAGGGTGCCATAAAATGGTGGCATTTTTTAGGGTCATTGGTTATTCTGCAAGGTCGTGTCACATCTATAACGTACGAATCCATTTTTGGGGACTACCTGCACCCAATTTTGCAGTTATAATCAGGAAACATACAATAAAAGATGTCGAATGACAGGTATCAGAAGATAGACACAATACATGATGTTGAATGACAGTTTTAAATATTCATGATATCAGTTTGTAAAAATTTGCATAATTATTTTCAAGGACACACCTTATACTTCTTGCATGATCGACTGAATGCGGCTTACGACGAAATCGGCTGTGGTCTCTCCCGAATATGAGGGAGTTCGTTAAGAGACAAGGAGGTCAATAAAATACATACACTGCTGGCCACCCAAAATGCAACACCAAGAAGGAAGCATCCGATTGGCCTGAAATTCGCAGGATGCGTCTCCCGCGTGAGGACATGCAAACGATTAGCATTGCAGGGCATATGCAAATCATGTGCGCCCGGCACGCTACCGAGAAGCACTATAAGAAGGGTGCACAGAAGGCGGGGTGTAAGTAGTGGAAGTGTGTTGTGCTGCCGGACCTGTGCGTGGGAAGCTTCCTGATGCCTCGTCGCAGAATACGGCAGTCATTCCAGCACGTTTTGGAGTTCGACAGAGGACGAATAGTGGCTTATCGTGACAGCGGATTATCGTACCGAGACATCGGCGCCCGTGTCGTACGACATCCAGCCACAGTGAGGCGAGTATGGATTCGGTGGGTGCAGGAGAAACGGACGGACCGACGTGTGCGATTGCCACAGCCGCGGCACACCACCGAACGAGAGGACCGGCATGTTGCGCAGCGGGCATTGACGGCTCGCACCGCCACATCACGAACGTTAGCGCAGGAATTAGGGTGTGTTGCGCAACAACCTGTGCCAGCACTACCGTTCGACGTCGTCTGCAGGAGCGGAGACTTGTCGCACAACGCTCATCGCTCCGATTACCACTGACATTACACCACCGGCGAGTCCGGCGGCAGTCGGCCTTTGAACGCCGCACCTGAACTACAGAATGGTACGACATTGTCTTCTTCGACGATTCTAGCTTCTGCCTGCAACACCACAATGGTCGGATCTGCGTGTGACGGCACCGCGGCGAGAGACTGTATGACGCCTGCATTATGCATCGCCATACAGGTCCGTCGCCTAGCGTTATGGTTTGGGGCGTAATTGGATATGACACCCGCTCCCCTCTGATACGCATCGCCGGTACACTCAACAGCCACAGCTACATCTCCGACGTTTTAGAGCCTGTTGTCCTCCGTTATCTGTAAGGACCTGCCAGCGGCCACGTTTCAACAGAACAATGCGCGCCTGCACGTGGCACGCATCAATCAACAATTCTTCACGGCCCACCAGGTGTCCCTGCTGTCGTGGCCCGCCTGTTCTTCCGATATGTCGCCCATCGAACTCGTGTGGTCGCTGATTGGCAAGCGAGTGGCCCGGCAATCACCACCCGCGGCTACGCCTGATGAACTGTGGTAACGTGTGGAAGCAGCATGGACCTACATACCTCAAATCCACATCCAAAGCCTCTTTCGTTCAATGCCGCGGCGTGTAGCGGCCGTTATTGCCACCCATGGGGGCCACACGAATTATTGATGTCTGCGTATTCCGCAAGTCGCACGGGCCTGAAAGCTCAGTCGTTTCATCTTTGTATCTGTTGTCATGTGTCTAGTACATCTGGCTTTGCTATCCCGTGTCCTTCTTCGTGTTGCATTTTGTGAGGCCAGCAGTGTATAATATTATACATGCATTTCCAGAATATAAAATAAAGAAACTAATGTAAACTATATCCATTTACTTACTGGTCGAATGTAAATTAAAATTTCATTTTGCATGATTTATTGTTCACAAAACTACCAACAAGTATCTTCACATCTATGTCTTGCTTGTTCTGCTTCTTCGACCGATAACCCAAAAAGGTTCTTCCCTGGATCCCTCCGGTAGAAAAAAAAAGGAAAAGAAAGAAAGAAATTAAAAGAAACAAAAATTATAGCGGAATAAATGATCTTACATGGCCTTTCATACTCTTGTACCAGTTTTCATCAGAAAATAGCCTGAGCGTGACCATTGCAAACCGTTAGGGTAAGTCGCATCCGTGGCGCAGTGGTCTAAACGCTGGCTTTAAATAATACGCCAGAGTTACGTCCGGGTTGGAATTCCGGTGAGACATGGGTGCTGTGTTTGCCTTACGGCATTGGCTCTCTTCCTTCATTGCATCCAGTTTCTCCAAATTAGGGACGGGAGACTGCTTATAGCCTATTGGATTGCTCACGTTGGTCGTTAATCCCCACAAACAAACAAAAACTTCAGCTGTTGAGCATTGGTGGACAGTTTTCATGTTTCCATTAAAAGCCAGGTAATGCATAATCCATTTTCTTTTTTAATGTTGAGCTACCTTGAGTCGTCGTTTGACTTGCCAGCTACAATGGGACGGGTCTCGTTTATGGCAGTTTTTCGACAGATGCGGGCTTTCGAAGCGGCATCGGATTTACTGCAAGCTGACTTACCCAGTCTATATATACAGATCTCCGTTTCTCAGTTAATAGACTTTGCAAGTTATATCAAATATCGAAAGGATAACAAAAATGAATTTGTCTTTGTTTTTTTCTCATTTATTAACTCATTTAATTTTACCATCTCTAAATCTTAGCGCCCCTCTCCCTCAAATTTTGGCACCCTATGCAACAACCCAATTCGCCTAGTGGTTGAATCTGCCATGTGTACAAACCTGCCAGACTTTTGATAATGTTCCAAAGACTAGTATATTTTTTGTTTGTTTGAGGTTTGATAGCCACCAGGAGTAACTCCATGTGCTACAAGCAGTCGCCCGTTCCTAATTTGGGTAATACTGCTTCCAGAAAAGGAGAGAATTCTTACCGTAGGAAAAACATCCTGTCCATGTCTCACCGCGATTCGAACCAGGACCTTTCTCGGACGAGTGATTAGAAGACACCCCTCCGCACCACTCGTCCACTGAGTGCGGTTTGGTACCTTAGCATTGTTAAAAAAATGCTAAGGTACCAAACATGCTAAAGTTTTCAACGTTTTGTTGAAAACATGCTCATTTAGAAAAGAGTAAAACTATACTAGTGATGTGATTTATTGGTGTAGTTTTATACTAGTCATGCGATTTATTGGTGTAGTTTTATACAGTGATGCGATTTATTGTATGGTTATACTAGTGATGCGATTTGTTGTATAGTTTTACTATTTATAAAAAAAGTAAAACTTTACTAGTGATGCGATTTATTGGTGTGTTGTTTTTGTTTTGTTTTTGGTGTAGGAATTTTTCAAGGAATTTAGACAGACACTGGTTGATGTGTGAAAGCTTGGGAACGCTTATGCATATATTCCTACACCAATAAATCGGATCACTAGTATAATTATATTATTTTCTACATAACTGGTGTACTGTTCCTCGTTATCAAATGCTCATTTATTATCTCCAATCTAATGTGCGAGTGACGTCACCACAAAATTAAATGTACTAACTCAAGTGGTAATAATACGACGTTGTGCTTTCGAGATGTATATTTTGAACGAGAAGGATATAACAGTTCAGTTGGTGGTCGTTGTTTTTAAGAGATAGGTAGTATAAACGTCGTTCTCTTTTGATAGTCTTCAATCATATCACTGTATTTTTATTTTGTTTGTACACCAATGTTGACTTACATTAATTGTTATATTTTCTTTCAATCAACTGCCGAACTACTCTGCTAAACTCCCACAAACGTTAGGTGATGCTCGATGGAAAGATACGATGAGGCAAACATATGCAAAGGAAAAACATCTCCATCTCAGGATATTGTGTAATCGAACTTGTATTTCATGCATACGCTTATGTAGCAGTTATTTCTTTTCAGTGATTGTTGCTGAACGTTTAAACCCTAAATACTATTTTGATGGTACTTTTTAACTTTCATTGAGTTCACACACCCGGAAACTATATAGTAAGCAAAATCTATGCAATCGTTATTTACTGTCATCTACGCAGATATCAAAACCCTCCTGTTTTTATTAAATGATTTCACAACATTTTAAGTTTCACATGTATTTGTGGTAAGTTTGCGCAAAGTGCCCCCAAGTTAAGATCAATAACTCATGTCTAAAGTTGTCCGAGTTTATTTTGTATATCTCCAAAATAAACTTTGACAACTTCAGACATGAGCTATTGATCTTAACTTGTCCCCACAAACCGCTTTTAAAAAAATCGCAAATATGAGAAGAGAAGATGCTGTTGCATATAATTCTTTAAGCAGGTATAATTAGAAAACTTTTATAAAAAGGAAGCCTATTAACAGGCACATGAGGTGGTGAATGGTGAATGAAAACCGTATTAACACTTTTAGCATCAGCTAATCTTAATCGATTTCAGCCACATGAACTTTGAGTTAATTTCCAGAAACACTGTTTTTTTCCTACTTGACGTGTAAAGTATTTCTTCATTTGACATTACACGTGCGCTTGAGATGTCGTGTACCAAACCTTCATTTTGACAGATATTTGCCATTCGTATTCTGGCCTTACCGGTTTTAAAACAGTCAATAAAAATTCCTAAGCGTACCTTTAGTATAAAAGGTTGAAAACTCTTGTCAACGACAATCATTATGCCAGAGAGCTTGCTCACGTAGGATTGCAATGTTTCATTATTACTCTGGATAGTAATTTCATGAGGTGTACAAATAAGTTTTAAAGCGTTTTCAGACAACACAACATGTAATTTGAGAGAAAACAACAATATCTTTAGGAATCAAAATATGCTCCGTCATTATCTATCACCTTCCGCCATCTGTCGGGCAGCTGACGGATTCCAGCCATGAAGAATACTTCGTCGTGTGACGCGATGAAATCGTCAATCCAATTTTGCACTTCTTCACATGTCCGAAACCGTACAGCAGACAAACTGTGTTGCACCGATCGGAACAAATGATAGTCTGAAGGGGCCATGTCGGGACTATATGCCGGGTGCTCCACAACTTCCCAAACAAGCGTCAATAACGTTTCCTTGACCGACTTGGCGACGTGCGGCCTAATGTTGTCATGCAGTAATTTCAGGGGACGCAATCCTTTGCTTGTGGATGGACGTTTCCGACAGATTCCTTGGTTCAGTCGTAGCAATTTTTGCTTGTAGCGATTAGCATTAACAGTGTGACCCTGTTCCAATAGTTCATAATGGAGCATACCCTTCATATCCCACCAGATGCTCAGCAGAACTTTCTTGGAGTAAACATTGCGTTTCGATGTCTAAGTTGTAGCTTCAGCGGTGTCTACCCAGTGTTTTTGAGTTTGGGATTGTCGTACCATATCCGCTTTTCATCACCCGTAACGATTTTCCTCAGAAATACTTTCTGTGTTGTTTATTCAACAGGTTCAAACACTTCATGACACGCTCATCCTTGTTCCTCTGGCTCAGGTCATGCGACACCCCTTTTCCTTCTTTCTGAATATTTTCCATTGCGCGTAAACGATTGGAAATGGTTCGTTGAGTTTCCCCAGTTGTTCAGCTAGTTCTTTTTGTGTTTGAGACGAATCTTCATCCAGCAATGCTTGCAGTTCCTCATGTGCAAGCCTCTGCGGGTCGTGGCTACGTTCTCGATCGCTAACATCAAAATCACCTGCTTTACACCGTCTAAATCCCAACTCACACGTGCTTTTCGAAACAATATTCTCCCCCACAACAGAACAGATCGATACATATGCTTTTGCAGCACTTGATGAAATTCGTAAAGAATGCAATGTCGAATAAACGCAGTATCGCTTGCCATCTTTCACCTACCGATGTGCAGGTGAGTTTGACTGTTGGGCAAACTTCTATGTCACATTTTATAATCTAGACCAGTTGCGGTCACATGACAACAACGCGGGGGAATGTCGGATATGTAAATTAGCGGTATACGTTACACAAAGATTTGCTTTAAAACTTATTTGTACACCTAATACAATGTGTGGTAGTAAACGTGTTGTGTCCATAAAAAAATGAATGAAATGAATTTCTGGACCAAACAGACAAATGCAAATATTCTAAAACACAGATGCAATATAACACCTATTCTACTCGTTCCTCTGTGGAAAGCAGATAGTTATTAACTACATCGTACTTATGCTATCCTTTTCTCTTTGAAAGATGTTCCCGCCGATGAAAGGAACAGTTTCTATATAATATTTCACCGATCGAATAGGACACTGCCGGCACAGTGATCTTAGCGTTGGCTTCTGATCATTCGTCCGAGATGGGTGCGGGTTCGAATCCCAGTGAGGCATGAATGTTATGTTTGTCTTTCGGCGCTGGCTCTCTCCCTTTCCTAGAAA
Source organism: Macrothele yani (assembly GCA_039090855.1). NCBI lineage: Eukaryota > Metazoa > Arthropoda > Arachnida > Araneae > Macrothelidae > Macrothele > Macrothele yani. The sequence goes on from CM077003.1 coordinate 106,466,405, forward strand.
CTTAGGGATGGGCGACCGCTTATAGCCCACTGTCTTTCGGCGCTGGCTCTCTCCCTTTCCTAGAAATTACTGATGGGAGACCGCTTATAGCCCACTGAGTTGCTCACGCTGTTCATTAAACCTGCAATCAAAAAAAAAAAGTATAACACTTTATGGGGGAAAAAGATTGAAATACCGCCACCCCCAGCTTTTAAAGCTACAAGCATTTGCACGTCCCTAATTTGGTATTAAAGGGACGAATTAGAATAGAGTGAAAGCAATAAACATATACATTTTTGAAACATCCATTAAAATAAGGTGGTTCACCTTAATAAACGACAAAGAAATAAAAAAGATCTCCCAAGGGAGACTCTGTCTCTGACTCAGTTGTTTAACACGCGCACTAATTTCATTTCTTGTGAAGCGTTAAGTGCTTTCGTAGTTTGAAAATTCATATATCTTTCCCATATAAACCCAGAATGTTTGACAGCACTAGAAACCTAAGATCCGGTTGAACAAAATGAAAAAAGATAATTTTCCTAAAAGGCAATCGATATTTTAATATCAAGGTGTGATTACAGATATTGGAAACCGCCAATTTGTTAGAAAGTTTCAAAAGCGATTACAGAGTCGTCTATTTGTACAGTTTCCAATTTGTGTAATTCAGGACTTAACCGTGATGAACTCTTAACAACTGATCCGAAAAAGCGTTTTGTGCAACGACTTCTGCCTTCAGCAATGAGCGAATTATAAAGCTTCTAATAAAATATTAGTTTCATCATAGAAGTAACGCTATAACCTGAGACATGTAAAATGTTTTGAATTTGTGACGTACACGTATGTACTCTAACTCTACTTCAATTTTCAGTTGTTTGTTCCTATTTCGATTATATTACTTCTCCTTGAATCTTCTTACTCATATCTCCCAAGAATTTACTTTTACGGAAAATCCTGGAAGGTAGTCAAGTATCACTGACTTGAATGCCTTCCAGGAGTTAAAGCCAATCGCATGAGCAATTGACTTCAGAAATAGAAATCCCATCCGTAAATAATTGAAGAGTTCTAACTGAAATTTCCAGATTTAACTGCAAGAATTATTTCTTCTGCTTCACACAAAGTTGCAATAATATGCCTAATCAACAACAGCAGACACGATTTAAAATTTGATTTTTAGGCATCTTGATGAGGAGTATGGAACATGAGCTTTGTGTTTTAATGTGCTGTACTTCTACTGGGAGACCAATCCATGATTTGGAGATAAAGACGAATTTATGTGTTTCAATATTACTGTTCCAAATGTCAGTGATTGACGCAGCTTTCAAACAGGGTGTAAGTAAAAAAAATGTCAAAACTTTTTTCAGTTTCTTTATTAGCTATTTCATTTTTTGTGGATCTAAGTAATAATACGTTAAGCACATTTAGAAGAAATTACTTAATAACACCTTATATTTGTTTTGTACAAGACACTGATTGACACAAATGGTAACTAATGTTTATGCAGTCCTGAGACGGATCGATTATGTCTCCGCTGGTTCTTCGCTTCCTTCGGTACCTTCTCCACCGTCTCCACCGTCGCCACCTTCATCACCTGTGGTAACTTCTTCTTCAGGCTCGGCGGTAGTTGCAGGAGCGGTACATCTGAGGTTCTTCTTCTTCTTGGAAACCGTTCCCTGCAATAACAAAAGAATCATTAAGATGCGAATATCGTATGATATATACAGTGTATACATGTACTCTAAACATCATGAAAGGTACCAGTACCAGTGTTTTTCCAGTCCTCCCAGCAGAGGTTGCACATGCAATCAAGAACATGAAGTGGGGAAAGCTCCAGGAGAAGATGGAATTACTGTAGACATCATACAAGAAGCAAGTGAAGAAATTGAAACAGTACTCACCCAAGTTTACACTCTATGGCTTAATGAAAGGAAGATTCCTGAGGATTGGAACAACGCTACAATGATCCTGCTACATAAAAAAGGTGACATTGAGAATCTCAAGAACTACAGAACTATCAGCCTCCTATCAGTGGTTTATAAAATCTTCACTAAAGTTCTTTCACACCGCTTGAAGGTAACACTGGACACGGCTCAACCGAGAGAACAAGCTGGATTCAGGAGTGGCTACAGCACTATAGATCATATCCACGTAGTGAGAGAACTAATTGAAAGAGCGAGGGAATATGAACTTCCATTCTGCATGGCTTTTATCGATTATAAAAAGGCCTTTGATTCAGTGAAACCATCAGCAGTTACAATGGCTTTGAAATCCTGCGGTATTGAAGATGCATACAATAATATTATTAATAACATCTATGAAAATGCAAGTGGAAAGATTCGGCTGTTTGAGAATACAGCACACAAAAATTGGAAATGATCCAAAACTCGTGGATCAGAGAAATGACAAGAAGGTACCGAAGGAAGCGAAGAACCAGCCAGCACACAAAAATTGGAAATGGAGTGAGACAAGGTGACACCATGTCTCCCAAGTTCTTTAATGCCACATTGCAAAATGTCTTTCAATCACGGAGCTGGGAAAACAAAGGGATAAAGATTAATGGAGATTATCTAACTCACCTTCGTTTTGCTGATGCCGTAGTCGTTTTTGCAACTACCCCATCAGAGCTGCAGAGTATGATCCAGGAACTTGCTGACAAGAGTAAAGAAGTGGGATTAAAAATGAACTTTCAGAAGACAAAAGTGATGTACAATGCTTTTACAAGGAATGAAGATTTATCGATTGATGGAGAAAAGCTGGAGATAACAGATACGTACATTTATCTTGAACAGCAGATATCAAGTGAGGGTCACATTGGTGAAGAAATTAATCGGCGTATAAAACTTGCTTGGAGAGTTTTTGGAAGAAACAGCATAATTTTCAAGAGCAATATGCCATTATGTCTTAAAAGAAAAGTGTTTGATCAATGCATCTTTCCAGTGCTTACGTATGGTGCAGAGACGTGAACTTTAACTAAAAGAGACACACAAAGGCTGCAGACAACTCAAAGAAGCATGAAGAGGTAGGTGCATGCTTGGTGTAACCAGAAGAGATAAGAAGAGGAACTCGTGGATCTGAGAAATGACAAGATTGGAAGAAATCATGATCAGAGTTAAATCCCTGAAATGGCCATGGGCTGGACATACTGCCAGAAGGACAGACCATCGATGGACATTCGAAATTTTATATTGGATTCCAAGGGACAGGAAATGACCCAGAAGAAGACCACATTTAAGATGGGTGGATGAAATTCGAAAGAATGCGGGAGTAACATGGAGGAGACTGGCACAAGACAGACCGTTGTGGAAGAGGCTTGGAGAGAACTTCGTCCAGCAGTGGATTGGTAATGGTTGACAATAATGATGATGATATATATATATATATATATCATCATCAAAATTACTCACCACCAACCAAGAACTCCCCAAAGAAACCCCCGAACCTTCCATAAACAAACGTACATGAACTAAAACACAAACTTTCACAAATCAGAATAATAATGAAAGTAATAATGATAATAAACACATAAGGTCGGGAACCGGGAGCCGCTCATCAGGGAAAGACACTCCGGGCCCCCAAACCTGGTTCAGGTTTCGTGGAGGTGTCAGATAAACTAGAACATAATAAGATGACAGATATCCTTTAAAACTGCCGGTAAGCTTCTCTGACGACGCACATCGTCTACTCTGGAGACATGACCACTTGTATTGAGCTTACCGACTTCCAACGAGGTGTAATTATGGTATACCATATCAGCAACCTGTCCTAGCGTGCGTGCGACTGTAGAAGAATTGCAACAACTTCGGTCATCTAGTTGTTCAAGACATTATTGGCAAACGGAAGCGTGAGGGACTGCCAGGAAACGTTCGGAAAGGCCAACTAAATTAACAAAAAAGGACAAGTTAGTAAAATCATGCAATGAATAGTTCATGATACGCTTTCCAACATGGCAGAAATCATTACTCAAGATATGAAGATAATGGCTGTGGAATAAATCTCGCTCCTGTGCCCTGACCTTTGCTTCCATTTCGTCCATTTTCAATAGGGTTCGTCCCCAGGTAGTTTCCTACCACATACTAAAATTTCATCGAAATCGAACCATTTTTAAGCAAGAGGGCAATGGAATGGATCCCGCTCCTTTGTCCTGACCCTTGATCCCATTTTACCCATTTTCAATAGGGTTCATCCCCAGGTGGTCCCCTACCACATACTAAAATTTCATCGAAATCGAAACATTTTTACGCGAGTTATCGTGCAAACGGGCAAAGCTGGAGCACATACACTTCTTCATCCTACGGTTGGAAAGCGTAAACAAGATAACTCTGAAACGTGTCGTCCGTGGATTCCGTCATTCCTCTGCACAAATCCCCTAAGAATTTCAGGATTCAACAGTATGTTCACGAAAACTGTTTGTAAGGAACAATACAAATTAAATTTCCATGGCCGAGCTGTTACATACAAACCGTTAAAAAATTGTAAGAATGCAAGTATGCGACTTGCTTGGTGCAAAGCACATCGTCCACGGACAATGGAAACGAATATTATAGAATGACAAATCTCTGTACACCATTGTAAAATCCTATGGTCGTTGCTGTGTAGTAGAATGGCAGAATGGCATCATCCCAAGTGTTCAATTTGGTGGTGACAGCGTCATGATCTAGGAACGTTTCTCGTGGTATGGACTCGGACCGTTGGTGGTTGTGGATATAGATATGAAAGCCACGAAGTACCGGTACATTCCAGACAATGCCACACTGCCTACACTTTACCAGTTTTACGAAAACGGACCACTCTTGTTTCAATAGACAACTCGCCGTGCTATAAAGCACACTCCATTTCCACATGGTGTGAGGATATGTATGTACAGAATTTGGAGCAGCCAGCTCAAAGCCTCGACCTCATCCTATAAAAACCTGTGCCGTTCCAAGTCCCGGATATTGACGTCATTTCTAACGCCAATGCAGACGTCAGAGTTGAGAGGAGAACTTTGGTGGACAGAAAAGAGACGGAGTGAAGAGCGTGGGAAGAGAGGTTGATAGGGTATAAGAATTGTATTGTTTTTTTGTTTATTAAATTAAATGTTGTGTGAATTTGTGATAGTCATAAATGAGTACTCGTGAGGATACTAAAACCCAACAGCTCTAATATGAAAATGGTGCCAGCGAAATGGGGTACGATAGTGTATTGTTTTCCATCACGGAATTTTTTTTTCGGATGCCATCTTGGATAACTTTGAAATTTGTGAACAGTGGATAAGTCAAGTTATTACCGGATATACATATATCTGCTATCAAACTAAGGATGGAAGACGACAGTGCTGTTGGTATGAAATATAATTTTGTTTTTCATTTTCAAAATACGCTGGCGGAAAGTGAAAAATAAACACCAAGAAGGAGACGTCTGATACCAACGACATTTATTCAGCATAATAACGGAATAAAAGGATAACGTGATCAAAACATTATGGCAAAATACAGCTGTGTTTGGTAGTAAACTGAAAAATAACATTTCCATGTAACATGGTTAGTACGAGGTTGAACCGCCATGAACTGCGTCACACTGTGCAATTCTGGCATGGAGTCTGTCGTACAGATGTTGGATGTAAGTTTGGGGTATTGAGTTCCAAGCCTCCTCAACCTGGACGCGTAAATCGGGGATGGTTGTGGCTGGCCGTTAAGAGACCGGATAAGTCGTTGTCCTATAAAATGCTACACGTGCTTAATGGGGGACAAATCCGGTGAACGTGCAGACCATGGAAGTTGTCTCACACCCTGAAGTGCATGTTGAGTTACACGTGCCGTGTGTGGCCGTGCGTTATCTTGCTGGAAAACACCGCGATGGACGGACCTTACAAATGGTACAACAACGGGCTGAATGATGTTGTTGATGTAGAAGGTGCTGTTTAATGTACCCGGTACAAACGCTAGTTGCGTACGGGAGTGATAGCTGATCGCTACCCACACCAGGAAACCAGGTGTAGGTCCTGTGTGACGCTGGCGAGTGCAAGAAGGGTGGAGAAGCTCCTCTGTGCGTCTGCGAACACGCATACGGCCATCGGAGGCCCCCAAACAGAATCTGCTTTCATCACTGAACACGACAGATCGCCATTGCGTTCTCCAGTGCAGCTGTTCCTGACGGTGGGCTGGAATCAGAGGTACACATGCCAGAATCACACGTGCACGTAGTCCTGCATCCAGTAGACGGTTGCGGATTGTTCAGACAGTCACCTCAGGTGCAACGGCAGCTCGGATTTGCGTCGCAGTGGATGTTCTGCTTGACAACGCCGTTCTTCTTATGCGTCGATCGGTCAGCTCATCAGTCCGTCTGTGACTCCCAGTTCCACGTCTTCTCGTGTGGGAATGTTCCTCGGACCATCTACGCCACCATCTTACCATCACCGGTACTTTCCGTCCAAATCGCTCCGCAATACGACGATACGACCACCCGGGCTCACGGAGTCCGACTAGACGACCTCGCTCAAAGTCCAATAACTGCTGAAATCGTACACGTCTTCCATGTCCAGGCATTGCAGCCTCTTCAGGGTCTTCGCACGTGTCCGTACGCCTACGACTGATTACATTCACTTCGCCGTACTTCTTAAATACCACCGACGATAATTTGCATATTATGCCGTGATGTGGCGTAAGCGCTCACCGGTTGGTCCCGAAATTAACATCACACCTACGTAAACTCGACCATTAACATATGTAAATTTCATGATCGTCCGCCAATCCCTTCTTGGCGTTCTTTTTTCACTTTCCGCCAGTGTAGTTCCTTTTTAATTTAGAACACTCGAACATACGAAAGTAAAAGTGTTCCTTAAGTGCGTCAGTACAAATAAAAGTGAATCTTGAATATATATATACGACAGTATTAAAGTTGCAGTTATCGGTATTGAGGAAATTTTGTACGCCAGTACTAAGCGTTAGAATTACAAATTCTTGTAGGTTGATAAGTTCACTGAATCTAGGTTTACTCTTTATTGTCGCAAAATGGTATATTTAGCGAAGGCAAAAAAAGAAGACTTTTGGCTGAAGAGTTAGGAAAGAAAGTATCTCCCGACTATAAGATAGTGGATTTAAAAAAATTAATTTTAGGAAGTCAAGAGTACGAAGAAGAATTCGTGAAAGAATTATTAGCCCCAATTATAAGAGTGTGAATAGATAAAGAGGAACTCGAGGAACGGAAAAGGAAAGAAGAAATAAACGAACGGAAAAGGAAAGAAGAAATGGAAGAACAGCAGAGAAAAGGGGAAAGAGAATATGAATTGGAGTTACGACGAATTGAAGCTGCAAGTAGAACACATGGTAATGATTCAGAACAAACTGTAGGAGGAATGCCAAGAAGGCCTAAAATTGATTTACATAATCTGATACCAACTTTTGATCCTAAGGAAGGCGACATAAGTCTATATTTGGTCTTGTTTGAAAGGCAAGTGCGTAAAGCACAAATAAAAAAAGGCAGATTGGGTTACGCATTTGATGGGATTACTACCGTATGAGATTAATCAGCTTATAGCGAGAGAACCAGAAGAAGAGGCAGACAATTATGAATATGTAAAAACTTTGTCGCTAAAAATATTTAAGCTAAGTCCAGAAAAATTTAGGCAAATGTTTGTGAGACATCAAAAGAAAGCAGAATTGTCGTGGCGTGATTTTAGCTATGAACTTCGAAATTATTGCACTGAATGGGTTGCAGGTCTTGAAATTTGTAATTTGGAACAGTTACTGGATATAATGGTGACCGATGAGATGAAACGTTGGGTACCAATAGAAGTACGTGAGCATTTTATTGATGAATGGACTAAGATTTCGTCATCGTCCAAACTTGCTGAGATGTTGGATGACTATGACAATGTCCGGGGAAGTATGAAAAATGCTTCAGTAAACATTCAGCAAAAAGAGAAGAATGTGCCCAAATGGCGAACAAAAAACTTGTACGAAAATAGCAGTAGAAGTGAGCCCATCACAGCTCAAAGAGATCGAGCTCATGGAGAGCCTAATGTTTCTAGAACTAGTAATTTTGAAAATTTTGAACGCCGGAGGAGATTACAATGTTTTGAATGTGTATCGTATAACCACCTTCGACCTCAGTGTCCAAATTTGAAAAAGTCATGAGTCAGCTTCTGCAACTGTAAATAGAATTTCAGAACTGACGGAAGATAAATTGTTGATACCGTTTACAACTATCGGCAAAGTAAATGGGTTTAAAATGCCTATTTTACGAGACTCTGGAGCGACTATTGATATTGTTTGTCAGAAGCATATCACATCTCAGATGTTAACAGGAGAATATGTTTGGGTTCAGCAGCCCCTTGATGTCGCACCAGCTTGTTTACTTTTAGCTCAAGTGCAACTGATAGGAGATTTTGGTCACATCGTCACAGAAGCAGCTGTAATTAGAAATGAACTTGACCAGGGCAAATATTTACTGGGAAATCGTACTGATGCTTTGTTAGATCAGATTAAGCACGATAAAGGATTAGTTCATAACGAATTAAATGCCGTGCAGAGTAGGCCACAGAAGTTTTTGGAGGAAATGTCTAATGTTCCAGAAAGTAGTGGGAAAGAACTTGGAAAGAGAAAAAATGAGGGCTCACCTAGTAAGGTTGAAGTGTCGGGAATAGAGACTGAGCCGAGCGAGGAAAATGGTGTATTATTGCCAGTTATACAAAATGATCTCGATCCAATATGTTCGCTTTTAGAAATAGATTCTGATATGTTTTCTGCTGCACAGCGTCGAAGTGAGAATTTGAAACCGTTATTTGACACTGTTGGGAATTATTCCACAGATTTGTCGAAGGAATCGTATATTTTCGAGGAACACATGATTAGTGAAACGGAGAGTAGACAAGACCGGTGTTGAGAGAGAAATACTCGTAGTTCCTGAAGAATATAGGGAACGCCTTAAAGCGTTGTGTCATGAAGGAACCTCAGCTCACCTAGGTGGGATGAAAACTAAGGATAGAATTTTCCGATATTTTTTCTGGCCTAGACGTTATAAAGAAGTAGAAAATAAATTATGTGCGATCTTGTGAAAATTGTCAAAGAGCAGGAAAATCAGGTGATAAGAAAATAGCTCCCTTAAAACTAGTACCAGTTATCGAGGAAATTTTTTCAAAGATAAATATAGATGCATGTGGTCCCTTACCACCTACTCCTACAGGAAAAATATATATTATAACTGCAATGTGTTTGTCTTCAAGATATCCTGATGTCGTGGCTATGACTCACATTGGGTTCGTATCAGTGATCGATGCGTTACCGCAGATTTTTAGTCGTATGGGGTTTCCTAAAGAACTACAGTGTGATCAAGGAACTTCTTCTATGAGCGCTTTAAAAACATCATTTTTGGAACGATTTGGGATAAAAGTTAAACATAGTTCGATTCATCATCCACAGACCAATCCTGTTAAAAGATTCCACAGTACGATTAAACTTATACTGCGAGTCTTGTGTTTGAAAGCAGCGCCCGATTGGGAACAGCACATTCATTCAGCATTATTTGCGCTTCAAACTGTGACGCATAAAGTACTGGATTTACTCCCGCAGAATTTGTCCATGGGAAGAATTTAAGGACACCAGTTACCCTGCTCTATGAGAAGTGGATGAAACCTGAAGGCATCGAAGAAGAAACTTCAGTCGTATAATAGGTGTTTCAGTTGATAAATCGATTAAAAAATGCCAGACAGTGGTTGTACAAAAAATGAGAGAAATGCAAGTAAAGAGAAAAACCTGGTATGATAAGAATGCAGTAAAAAGATAATTTAAAGAAGGTGATTCGGTGCTAGTATTGGCTACTTCTAGACCAAATAAGTTAGCTGTCCAATGGACTGGTCCAGGTACTATTGAGAGTAGAATCTCTGATACTAACTATATTTTTAAGGTTCCTGGAAAGAAAATGCCATCACAGATATATCATGTCAATAAGCTTAAACCGTTCTGCAAAAGACCAGAGTTAATTAATTTCTAACCACCGGTTCAACCTGGTTTGGAAATAGAAATTCCTGGAATAGAAAATGATCCTAATGTTTTTAATTTTGCAGAAATTGTTCAGGAAAGTTGTTTGGAAGAAAGGCTAGAGGTAGAACAAATTCGACAATTGCAGGATTTGCTTTGTAAATACGCAACATCTTTTTGAATGAACCTGGTATGACACATCTTGTCGAGCATGACATTGAATTAATTAGTGACGAAACCATCAGAGCTAAGCCATACCGTATGTCTCCTAGACAAACTGAAATTTTTCAGAATGAAGTAAGAAAAATGTTGCAATGCTAAGTAATTAAGATGGGAGAGTCAGATTATACATCTCCGATGATTTTGGTGGAATCTACAGGCAGAGATCCAAGACCTTGTCTTGATTATCGTCGATTAAATGACGTTATTCGTACACAGTATTACCCCTTACCAAACATTGAACAAAGAGTAGAGACAGTTGCTTCGGCCAGCTATATTACTGTACTAGACTTGGCGAAAGGATATTGGCAAATACCTCTGAGTAAAAAAGTACAAAGAGTAGCTGCGTTTGTAACCAGTTTTGGGACCCATCGTCCGTTACGAATGCCCTTCGGTCTCAAGAACGCTCCGTATTCTTTTAGCAAGATGATGGCTGAATTATTTCAGGGATGTGAAAAATTTGCAGTACCGTATTTAAATGATGTAGCTGTATTCTCTTGTACTTGGGAAAAAAACCCTGAAGCATCTTGATCAAGTCCTTCGGCACATTCAAAATACCCGTCTAAGCATCAAGCCTTCGAAGTGTAAATTCGCTCAAGCTCAGGTGAAATATCTGGAACATTTAGTAGGACAAGGTACCAGAACCCCTGGAAATCTGAAAGTGAAAGTTATTCGGGAATTCCCTACTCCTACTACAAAAACTAATGTAAGAGCATTTCTTGGACTGGCTGGATATTACCGCCAATATATTCCCATGTTTTTGAATACTGCCGCTCCGCTATCCGAAGTATTAAAGGGAAAAACTAAGAAAAAAACATTTTTTGGACCCCCAAAGTGTGAGAAAGCCTTTCAAAAGTTGAAAGATAAGCTTTGTAGTAACGCTGTGCTACACGATCCCGACTATAATAGAGCATTTCTTCTCCAATGTGATGCTTCAGAATTCGGAATGGGTATCGTACTCTCTCAGATCAGTGATCAAAAAGAAGAACACCCTGTGTTGTATCTAAGCAAGAAATTCACGGAAGTTGATAAACGGTATTGAACTACAGAAAAAGAATGGGCTGCCATTGTATATGCTGTAAAAAAATTGCATTGTTATCTTGACGGGCAAACTATGTTCAAGATACAGAAAGATCACAATCCTTCAGTGTGGTTTCGTACACACGCCAGTACTAACCCTAGACTCATGAAATGGGCTCTGATTCTACAACCGTATAACTACGAAGTTGTACATCGTCGTGGGACGCTACATAAAAATGCTGACAGTTTGAGTCGCATTGGTTGGCTATAAATCAGCTATTCAAGGGACCAATTCCAGTTTTGTGTTGCTGTGTTGCAGTATTGCTTTAAAATGTTAATATTTTTATTTTAGGTAAATCTCATTGTAAATTGTATCTGATCCTAACAGACTTTTGAACTTACCTACTTTTCTCTATGAACATTCTTCGAACATATCATTGAGAAAAGCTCTGGATGGGGAAGGAACTAGCTGTGCCGTTCCCAGTCCTGGGTAGTGACGTCATTGCTGACGCCAATGATTACGTCAGAGCTGACGGGAGAACTTGGAGGTGGACAGAGAAGCAAGAGACGGAGTGAAGAGCGTGGGAAGAGAGGTTGTTTGTTTTGATTTGTGGGGAGGTGACAGGGCATGAGAATCGTTTTGTTTTGTTTTTTTGTTTACTAAATTAAATGTTGTGTGAATTTGTGATAGTCATAAATGAGTATTCGTGAGGATTACTAAGACGCCACAAGCCCTTTGAGATTAACTTTAACGTCGGATTTCGGCTAGAACGACACGTCCAACTTCTGTGTCTGAACTGACCACTGCTCTGCGGGAGAAATGGAACAATATACTTGCGTCTACTTACCGAAATCTCATTGAAAGTGTGCCACGGTGTGTGCACAATGTAATTGCGGCCAAAGGTGGGCCACCTCCTTATTGATTTCGTCATAAATGCAGTATTGTATGAAAAGCACTCGTCTCCAGAGACTTTTCTCACATAGTGTAGTCGTGCAAGTGAACCATAGTGATCGTGAACCTTCCTCCTCCCTAAAAGTACGAAGAAAAGAAAATGAACAGGTCATAGGAGAGTCTCCATGAATTCAATTAAAGAAAGCCTACCTTTGGTCACTGTTATATTGTCAACTTTCCGTGGCACACTTTCAGTGAGATTCTGGTAAGTAGTCGCAGGTATATTGTTCCAATTCCTCCCGCAAAGCAGTGGTCAGTTCAGACACAGAAGGTGGGCTTGTCTTTTTAGCCCGAATTAGATTTTCAAGCCATCCCAAAGGGCCTCTATAGGACTAAAGTTGGAGCTTTGAGCTGGCAACTCCAAATTCTGTACACCCTAAAATATCCCTTTGTGGGTTGTACTAGTGAAACCGAAAATATGCTAGCGCACAATTTCGCATTGTTTTCTAAACTGCAAAGCTTACCAATGTTTTTTTACCGTTGATTGTTATGCTAAAAATCCAAAACTCATATACGGAAATACAAGTACGTATGCATAGAGAAATCATGCACGCAGTTTTTGGACACAACGGGAATTACTTCACGACACAGAGATGTTTATTTTATAGACGAAAACTCGAACGAAATGCTGGGTTTTCCTACTCTTGTAATCTTAGTAAAGGCATATTCCCTCTTTAATGAAATTACAACAGTAGGCAAATCCATTCTCGATCCGTGCGTTCTAAATTCCTGATGTCTGCAACCTTGAATGTAACTTCTAGTCATGATGCTGTTCAGTGGCACAAAACAGAATAGGTGGATCCATAGGCATAGTGTTTAATCCGATATTTCGGATAAACTGGAATTTGGATCTGATCCTGGGACAATGGAAATATAATAGTAAACTATTCTCTGCTGAAAAGTGAAATTTAAAAGAACTTACTTCTTCTGGAATACATTCTAATCCTTCCGTGCAGGGACAAGGATAAAAGAATTTTCCACCGAAATAGTCGATTTTGTCATCTTCTTTGTTGCAAACTTCTCCTGAAAATGTTTAAATTTATTTAAGAATAATTGCAGTTCTTTACTAGAAAAAATACTCATGTACTAAAACATTTAATAGTTAAAATAAGTCATTAAGAAACGCTTCAAAACGTTTGCATGATTTCCGTTTTTTATACACTATATTGACAAAGTAACCGGACACCGCTTCAAAAGCAGATGAACGAATCCGCTGCGTTGTTAAGACGCGCGGTACAGCTGCAAACGGTATAAAAACAAGCCTGCAGTTGTCCGCGATCATATCACACTGTGAGGTTGAGTGAAAATGTCGCGGTGGGAGAGAACTGACTTTGAGAAAGTTTCTAAACTAATATAACGGTGTTATATTAGTGGGTTGTCCATAAGAAAAATAGAGAGGCGTTTAAACATAGCCAAGTCAACTGTTTTGGATATACTGAATACGTGAAAGACACATGGCGTGTCTGAAGCAGCAAAACGTACCAGCAGACCAAAAAGAAAATTAATGATCAGAGGACTTCGAAGACTCAGGAGAGTCGTTACAGCTAATCGACGGAGTAGTACACAAGACCTCAGTGTACAGGTGTGTAAAAGTGCTGGAAACTCAGTATGTGCACGTGTCATTTGCAGAGAACTTCATTCCATGTGTTACCGTGGTCGTGCGGCTGTTCATAAGCCTTTCATCTCCACTCGGAATGCTACTCGTCGTTTAGCATGGTATAAAGAACATTTATCGTGAACCGTAGATTAATGGAAACGGGTCCTATGGACTGATGAATCCAGATTACGATCCATCAGTCTGATGGGCATGTGTGGGTATGGCGGCAGCCGTGATAACGCTATTTACCCCAGTGTACTGTTCCTACGGCCAAGTTTGGAGCTGGTAGTGTACTCGTTTGGGGGTGTTTTTCGTGGTATGTTCCCAGTCCATTGGTTATCATGGACAAACCTGTTAACCAGCACGTATACGTAGATATTCTGGACAATTATGCTTTACCAACGCTGTGGCAATACTATGGAAGCGAACCTTGATGGTACCAGCATGATAATACATCGAGGCATAAAGCAAGGACTGTTACGGCGTGGTTTGACGATAATTTCTTATCGTGTGTGGATTGGCCAGCACAGAGCCCTGATTTTAATCCCATAGAGAACATATGGGATGAATTAGAGCGTCACATAAGAAGTTTGAAACCAAGGCCTACCACTAAGCAATTTAGCGACATCATTATGTACTGAATGGAAAACCATACCTATCGCTGTGTTCCAAAATCTTGTCGAAAGCATGTCTCGAAGGGTCAGTGCATGCATAAGACCAAAAGTGGACAGACACCGTACTAATGTATCTCAATATATGCTATGTTGCATTTCTTTTCTTGATGTCCCGTGACTTTCGTCAGTATAGTGTATATATTCTGAACAAATCATACGATGAAGTGACGAATTTGCATAGGTGATAGTTAGTTTCTTACTGGATGGGAAGGTAATAGAAGCAAAGAAAGTTACAACTCACTACATCATAGCCGAAAGTCCTCTAAAACATGTGAATAAGGAAAATATGATTCTTACAGATTACGAAGCAAGTGTTAATCATTTTTTTCATCAACCATTATTGAAGTCAATTATGCAATAGTCCAGAAATAAACAAGGACATTAGAACGTACCAAGGTTGAAGGTTGATAGACCAATTAATTCGGAGGCGAGTAAGGATTGTGTTAGGGTAATATCTGAAGTTAGAAGCATAATCGAAACCTCACCCAGGGAGAGCATTGAAACGGAGTGGAAGCGGTAAAACATTTGTCTACTGAGGATGGTAAGTACACTCATTGTCATAAAAATCCGCGCGCTAAGAAAAAACCGTGCGATTGACGCCAATCTTGGCGAATAGCTACGGGAAGGGGAGATATGCAAATGATTAAATTTGCGGGCGATTCCGTATTCCCACTCGTCCAAGACCGTCGTTGAAATCGCAATCCTTGCGGCTTATAAGGCACAGCGCAGGGGATGCCACATTCACGCCGAAGTGCACGGTAAGAGTCAGGTGAGATCTCTGAGCGATACACATGTCAAGGAGCCACCGTAGATGTGCATACAGGTAACTGATGGAGAGGCAGAGTGGCCGGCGCGCCGAATCGCCCGCCATTTTTGCGATCGTGTTGGAAGCAATGGACACGGGAAGTCACCAGTACACGGCGGACTGGCTCTGGAAGACCCAGAAACTCCACCAACAGAAATGACCGTGGGATCGTGAGAGCGGCACGCACAGATACAAAGACGTCCTTGCGAAATATCCAGAGACATGTGGCGGCTGTACAAGGGACTCCTGTGTCCACCAGGACTATTTCCAGACGCCTGGCAAAGGCGAATCTGCACTCTCGACGACCCTTAGGTTCTCTGCCATTAACACCTGACCATCGTTGGCGTCGATTACAGTTATGTCAGCAGCGATCAACGTGGAAGGCTACGGACTGGCGACGTATAGTGTTCAGCGACGAATCCCGCTTCTGTATGGGAACGGACGACCACCGTGCCAGGTTGTGGAGGACCGCAGAATACCGCTTCAATCCCAAACTCACTGTACAGAGGCACACGTCTCGAACTGCAGGCGTGATGGTCTGAACAGCCATCACGTATGACAGCCAGATTTCTCTCGCAGTGATAGCCCAGCGTTATGTACAGGAGATCCTGCGGCCCCGTGTGCTGCCTTGCCTGGAGGGGCAGCCTGGAGCCATTTTCCAACAAGATAACACGCGTCCTCACACGGCTCGGGTTTCCCACGACTGTCTACGTCATGCTTCGACGCGTCTGTGGCGTGCCAGATCGCCTGATCTTTCTCCCATTGAGCACGTGTGGGACCAGATGGGACGCCAGCTTTCCCCATGTCCCAGTGTTCATGATTTAGATAGTCAGTTGCAAATGTTTGGGCCAGTCTGTCACAGGATGACATACGGCGTCTAGTTTGACTCCATACCAGACAGTATCCCCGCATGTATCCCAGCACGAATAGGTCAGACACGGTACTAATGCTGAACGGAATGCAGTATGTCCGCGGGAAATAGTCCTGCTGCTGTGATATCGTAATCACTTCTGTCCTTGGTATGTACCATCTCACTACTAAAATCTCATTTGAATCCAACGCCTCCTCCTTACTGCACAGATTTTTATGACAATGAGTGTGTACTGTATATCATGTAGGGTAGACCAATGTAACGACATAAAAATCACGATCCCTTGTAAAGAAGTAGAAGTAGCAGAGACTGACGAGCAAAAGGGAAAAGCTTATAGGGAGCACTTACATTATGTTGTAGGTCTGAGGCAATTTTAGTGCAATTGAAAAAGGAACGCCGCCGTGGTGGCCGAGTGCATTAGCTTCCAATCATTCGTCCGAAATGGGGTCTAATCATTGGTGAAGCACTTATAGTATGTTTGCCTAAGGGCACCAGATCTTTTAGATCTCTTATTGTATTGGTAGACAAAATTCAAATTAGAGCTGTGCAAATTACAGTATTAATGTGCGATCTGAAAATAGTTTTATTAGTCTGAAAATAATGAGTTATATGATAACAAACAAACACATGAAAAATAATTATATGTTCAACGTATATATACAGACCTGAACTTGAGCTGAAAAAAAGGAGGACAAAGTAAACCCTCATGGGTTGCAGAGTAGAAATATTGGGTTGTCGGAAAAGTCATGACGTATTTTGGCACCCGATGGCGGTTGGCCGGTTTTGGAAGTACTAGAGGCATGCGCAGCTCTGTTATCGCTATGACATTCGACAGGGGCCAGTTCTAGCTGCAGTCTAAAAGGAATAGTAAGTAATTTGTTGATTTGCGGAGATTTGACATGAAGTTGAAGATGGAAAACCAAACTGTGCGTTTTCACCATATTTTACTGTTTTACTTCTGTAAAGGGAAGAATGCGCGTCAAGCTTGTGAAAAGTTGCGTAAAGTGTACGGTGATAATGCTCTACAAGAACGTCAGTGACAGCCGTGGTTCGCAAAATTCCGTGCTGGTGAATTCGACCTCAACGGTGCTCTTCCGTTCTGGAGGCCAACCGAGGTAGATGACGACCAAATCAAGGCATTGATCGAGTCAAACCCACGTTACACGATACGAGAGATTGCAGATACGTTGCACAGCCATCATTCAAGCGTCCACGACCACCTGAAGAAGCTGGGATACGTAAGCAAGCTCGATGTGTGGGTTCCTCATGAACTCAAAGAACCTCAATTGACCGCGCGTATAAACATCTGCGATATGCTCATTAAACGTGAGGAAAACGATCCTCTTTTGAAGCGACTGATAACTGGTGACGAAAAGTGGATTGTGTAAAACAATGTGCTGCGCAAACGGTCTTGGTCCTGAAGTGCTGCTTCGCCTCAAACGACATTCAAAGCAGACATTCATCAGCGGAAGGTTCTGGCTTCAGTGTGGTGGGATTTAAAAGGTGTCGTGTTTTTCGAGCTCCTAGCACGGAACCAAACAATAAATTCGAATGTGTACTGTTGGCAATTGGACAGTTTGAACAAATCCATCATCCAGAAACGTCCAGAGCTCGTTCATCGTAAAGGTGTTGTGTTTCATCACGACAACGCGAGACCACACACAAGTTTGATCACCCGCCAAAAATTATTGGAGCTTGGGTGCGATGTGTTGCCACACCCAGCATACTTGCCTGACTTGCGCCGTCAGACTTCAACTTGTTTCGCTCCCTTCAACAGACCTTGCGTGGTATAACGTTCAATTCAAATGAGGCTGTAAATCAGCACCTTGTACAGTTTTTCGCCACGAAAGACAGGCCCTTCTATGAACGAGGCATTCTGCAGCTCACTGAAAGATGGCAGAAGGTTATCGAACAAAACGGGCATTATATCATTGATTGATCTTTGTACTTTCTCTCAATAAATGACCTTTGCAAAACATGGCTAAAATACGTCATGACTTTTCCGACAACCCAATAAATGCCCTCATTGTAGTAACAGTGAAAAACAAACAGGGGAAAAAATACTTTGTCAGGAAACAATAAATATGAACGTTCAAAGTAAGTACTAAATAAAGTACTTTCGTGAGTGGCAATTTTTAGTAAACATGCAGGCTGTAAATTATAGAGCGAATGTAAAAGTTCATAATCAATAATAGAAAGTTGTTGCATGGACAGTGATGAAAGGGTCAAAAACAATCTGATAAAATTAAGTAATCTAAAAGTGATTCCTTTCAAATGCGACAAAGCTCAGTAGAAGTAAGAACATCGCATAAAAGTCAGAAATATTAGTGCAGCAGATGAATATTGTCATGACGAACCGTTAACCAAATTTAAATAGCGGCCCATCGTGCATTTAAATGTTTCTCAGTGAATGAATGTTTTGAAATAGCATATTGTAGTTAAAGCCGTGAACGAAGATCAATCCTGAAAAGTAGACAAACCTCTTGCTGTGCTTGTGAAAGGTCGGCCGAGAAATTTTTTCTGTATAGTGAAGGTTGAATAAGTAAATAACATATGTGTGGACAAAAACCGGAGAACAGGTTGAAGCATGTCGTACTGATGAAGAATTACTGCGTGTGAGATAAAGATAATCCTCATCTGATTGCAAAGCCTAGAGCATGCAGTTTGAGCAATTCGAAATATGAGTGCAAGTAGAATCTGTAAGATAATACACTGAGAATAGATGTAAAGATCTCCAAGGGTAGAGCAGAACTTGAAATCAGAGGCTGTCTGGCAGTGGAACCTATAGAAAACAGCAAGAGCTGGAAGACCACCATGAAGGAATAACTATTCAATATCCTTAGCAAGTTGACTGTTGATTGTGATACGAGCTACAATCCAGATTCAGAGAATAGTTTCAAAAATCAGAAGTGTACAAAGTATACGTAATACAGTATGTCGCTTGAAGTTTGTTAAAACTGAAGGTAATGTTGTTTTTAAAGTGGATTTGAATTGGATTCACGTGATTTTAACTTGGAGCTGTATAATTGTTGGTGCAGTGTTCAGGCTTGTCTGCTGTAACAAGTCTTTCCGGACTGTCGCAGGACGTAATGTCTAAAAACTGAAACAGCATTTCAATGACCTAATGTTTGTTTCTATCTAAAAAAATCCTTTCAAAAACCAGAATCGTTCCCATGTATAATTATGGAGCTAACTCCACTTCGTATGAATATGAATATGGAATTGAAAATTAAAATGTATAAAATTCAAAGCTATTACCAAAAGGTTAGATTGGTTGATGAAAGAGCTTCATGGATAATGTTTTTGTGCTAGAGAAATAACTGACATAGAATTTTCAAAATTGGGAAATTTAGTCCAGGTGGTCAAGTGTTCTGAAGCGCTGGCTTTGATTTTTCAACTGCGATGATCCCCTGATGCGGTATGGGTAGTGTTATTTTTCTTTTGGTGCTGTCCCTCTTCCTTCTCCGGAAAAAGTACCCCTAAATTAGGGATGAGAGAGTGCTTAGAATCCTAACAGTTGTTCATGGTGGTAATTAAACCCCGAACGAAAAAAAAACCAGGGACATAAATCAAAATAAATCAAATTTCCAGAAAAATTTTCTATGTTATGGTTTGCACCTACATCAATCTGACGTGGTAAATCATCTACTTGGTAATAGGTTTTAGTTTTTTTATAGATTTCTTGTCTTGTGTAATTCCTAAAAAAGGTGCTGTCGGTTAACCTTTGCGAAGAGAATGTCCTATCATGTGACAAAAGTTATAATGTGCAATCGAAATGTGTCAGAAAATGTTTCCCTCCTCTAACAGGGTTATAGTCTGCAATCGAAATGTGTCAGAAAATGTTTCCCTTCTCTAACAGGGTTATAGTCTGCAATCGAAAGGTGTCAGAAAATGTTTCCCTCCTCTAACAGGGTTATAGTCTGCAATCGAAAGGTGTCAGAAAATGTTTCCCTCCTCTAACAGGGTTATAGTCTGCAATCGAAATGTGTCAGAAAATGTTTCCCTCCTCTAACAGGGTTATAGTCTGCAATCGAAAGGTGTCAGAAAATGTTTCCCTCCTCTAACAGGGTTATAGTCTGCAATCGAAATGTGTCAGAGAATGTTTCCCTCCTCTAACAGGGTTATAGTCTGCAATCGAAAGGTGTCAGAAAATGTTTCCCTCCTCTAACAGGGTTATAGTCTGCAATCGAAATGTGTCAGAAAATTTTTCCCTCCTCTAACAGGGTCATAGTCTGCAATCGATATATGTCAGAAGAATTTTGTTTCAACAATCACTCGTAAAAAGGGTATCTACATACGGAAATGCCCTTTTACTTCAACTTCACAACAGTACTTTTAGAAAAGGCTTTTCAGATCTAAATATAAGTGTTAGGCATTTCGGTTTTCCATATTTGCCATGAGAACACTTTCTCCAATAACGAAATTCAAGACCCCAGATAAATTAAATTTTTTCCTGGTTCTCTTCGTGGTATTTTGTCCTAAAGCAACTTTTAAGCGATTCAGAGCAAACACAACACCGAAATAATGTTAATAATGTGAAGCGGATTTGTTAAAACGTACTGGTTTTACAAACAACACGATCTTAGCTTTTTTGAAGAATCTTTCCCTGCTGAAATTTGATGGCCTTAGCCATTATACAAATTTAGCTTTAAAATTGTGTAAGTATTTTCGCCGCTTAGTTGAAAAGCAGTGCAACACGTCAGTTGCAAAATGTTTGAATCAATATTACTGCTATTCGACATAAAAAAAAAAAGGGAGTTTTCCAGTCGGATGAAGGCATTAATTTGCGACCACAGGACGCCGGAAGAATGAACAAAGTCATACTCTACGCACACGCGTTATTCTTTTATATACAAAGGCGCTCTTCGACAGTGGCGCAGTGGTCAAAACCCTGGCGTATAACAGTGTGTCGGGATGGTTTTGCTTCGAGACCCGGATGAAGCACGGTACTGGCCCGCTTCCCTCCCTTAAACTATAGAAGCCTTATATTAGGAGCGAGCGATTATAGCTCATAGCGTTGCTCATGGTGTGTAGAAAGGCGTATTCGTATATCCACGGTAAATTTCGAGTAGTGTTGTTATTTGAGCCTGTCCTAAAAATTATTTCATTTGGTTCAGTTGCTTTTCCCTTTAAAATATTTTTAATATATTCATCCATATTGTTTCTGCATTTTTATTCAATTACCTAATCTTCACTACATGCTAAGTTGCTGCGTTTATTTATTAAGGCAAGGCTGATGTTCTCACCCAAAATTTACTACTATATATACATCTCTTGATCTATACACTTGACGTTCTGTGGCAATATCTTACCTTTACACCGTTAAAACTTTATCCATTTATTCAGTTACAGAAAACATCAGTACGCCTACAGGAAAGGTGGACATATTATTTCGTAAAAATACGCAATAACTTGGTTAAGATACCTTTGATGAAATTTCGTGATAACAACCTTTCGTTCTGACACAACCGCGTCTTCCTTTATTATCGTGTTTCATGGTATTCTCATATGCCCAGAATAAAAGAGAAGGAAAAAAATTTTCTTCACTAGAATAAAAACTCTCAATGTTTTGGTTACCTTCTTCCGACAGCTTTGCACACTTTCCTTTACGGAACGGCATATATCCGGACACAAGACAGCATTCATCATCTTCACAGTCATCTTCGCCGTCACATGCTTCAGCAGCGTATGCCTATTGATGAATTCAGGAAAACAAAAACGTTATTTAACATGCACCGAATTATTCAATAGTCATGGAATCAAGTTGGCTATCAATACCTTAAGAAGACATTATATTTCCTTCTGTGTGTAACTAGAATTAATTTCATTCAGGAGCACACGTGTTTCTTGTGATCCAAGGTATATTGGGTTGGTGCTTATGAAATGTCCGGCTAAGGACCAGCACACATGGACGGTATAACGAAGTAAATTTATCCGTCATTTTGGTCCACGCCGGGGATCGAACCCGAGTCCTCTTACTCCGGAACAAGTCGCTCTACCAACTGAGCTACGCAGACGTTCGTTCTAGCTGCCTTCATGTCGTGTGCGTCCTGCGGGGCAGGCACGTCACATCTCCTCCCCCCGAAAGATGGCCGGGGGCATGGCCCACGGGTCAGCCGTGACGATGAAATTGCCGTAGGCAGTCATCCGCTGAAGAAAGTGCACTTGAGAACTCCCAGTCAGTCTGGTGTGTGGAATGCAACATCACACACATTTATTTTTCGAAGCGCTGAAGAAGAGATTCTCTTATTTTTCCTGTCTCGCGGTGTGGAAAGAACATCACACCATTGCGAGATCTTTAACGGCCGGGTCATCCGGGAAGTTCGGGCGCCATTATAACGAAGTAAGTTTCTCCGAAATTTTGGTCCACGCCGGGGATCGAACCCGAGTCCTCTTATTCCGGAACAAGTCACTCTACCAACTGAGCTACCCAGACGTTCGTTCTAGCTGCCTTTCTGTCGTGTGCGTCCTGCGGGGCATACACGTCACAACGGCGAGAACGGAAAAGTAGGACAACTTACCTGGGCAAAACAATCCCGCTCAGCATCGACACATAGTTGCCATCTGTCCGGCAAAGCCATGATCCCGGAACGAAAAACGTTTTGTTGCTGGGACCCGAAGAAGTCATCAACAGTACGTTGAACCTCGTTGTCTATCGCGACTTGTTTCCCGGATAGGAAGTGAACCAGACGACGAAACAGATGAAAGTCTGTCGCAGACAAGCCCGGGAAAAATAGGCAGGATGAAACAGTGCTTCATAGCTCAGTGTTCAGCATCGTTCGTTGTGCGACGTGAGGGCGAGCGTTGTCCTGGAGCAGAAGAACACCATGTCTCTTGACCGAAGCCTGTTATTTCTGCAGCAATTTCCGGTGCATCTGGTATGATGCAGCACAATAACGTTTTGCAGTGATGGTTTGGCCTCTTGCCAAGAAACACCGATGAGTTATCCCAACTGTGGTCTACCAGACAAGGAGCATCATCTTCTTGGTGTGTAGGCATGGCTTAGGATGCCGTCTAGCAGGCTGCGTCTTGCTTAACCATTGGGAAGATCGTTTCCGATTATCATTAAGGACCCACTTCTTGTAGCAGGTGACGATTCGATGCAGTAGAGGTTTCTTTTTGTTCTTGGCAAGCAGCGACGTGCGGACTTCTAAACACCTGGTCCTGCTGGCAGTTGTCAACTCATGCGGCAGCCACATGTCCAGATTTTTGACCTGACCCAGCGTAGCCAGACGCCGAACAACTGTCGTGTGGTGGACACCTACCTCTGCTGCTATCTCGCGACACGTTTTTTGGGGTTCCGCTTTAACCACATGTAACAGAACATCGTCAGAAACAGCAACAGATCGGTGATCACGTGCTTCGTTTTGCAGGTCCGTATCTCCGCTTCGAAACTTCATAAACCATCGCCGAATGGTTCGTTTGTTGGCTGCATCCTCCCTAAACTCTTTGTTAACGTTTTGAGCGGCTATTCCTGCAGAATGGCCCAGTTTAAGTTAATACACGAAGATGACTCTCAAATCCGGCGCCTGCGTGTTTCCATTGCAAGCCACGTTACGTCCAACCAAACCACGCCTGCACCTTGTTCTTCACCCACGTGCTAGCTATTTATAGTAACTCTGTGACTTAATACCCGCAACACCTCTTACTGCTTCCATTCCGCTGTGGTGGGGCCTGTCTCCAATTCTCGTACACGCCGGACATTTCATTAGCTTTCTTCATTTTTCATTTGGAATAAAGGTTTTAGAAGACAATAAAGAATTTGGAAGCAGTGCGTTTTGTATTTAAATCCTGTCGACTCCGGAGGACATGAGCTTAAACAATGTACTTTACACAGTTGATTGTATGAAACGATTTTGTAAGAAAATTGATGGTATAGAATCAAGTTTATTGCTTGAGCTTATACACTGAGTTGCCACTTTATTATGATCACCTGACAGTTTTAAGCATATGAGCTATGGCTGTACGCTGTTGCCGCAAGAGGGCGAGGCTAGTATAAAAAGGGAAAGCTTAGTGCTTGCGACAGTAGTAGAAGTGGTTTTGGGATGACGAGATGGGTAAAAATGCGATTTGACGGCCTTTAAACGTGGGATGATTGTACGAGCTCGGCGCCATGGAGCAAGTATCACCAAAACCGCCGCATTCGTGAAATGTTCCAGAGCAGCTGTTGTTAAAGTGTTTAAAGACTGGACTGTCAGCCAAAAAAACTGGGTCACTACGTGCAACGTGTGGTCTTCATCGACTAGTGACTGTTCGGGCGGAACGGAGAGTGTCCAGACTGATAACAGACAACAGAAGGGCTACAGTGCAGCAAATTACAGACCATCTTAATCAAGGATCCCCTCAAATCATCTCTGCACGCACTGTTCGCCGTACACTGCATCGGATGAGATATGGCAGCCGAAGGCCTGTTCGAACACCTTTGCTGTCTGCAGTTAACAAGAGAAAACGTCTCCAGTTCGCACAGGAGCACAATGATTGGACAGTCGATAATTGAAAACAAATTATGTGGTCCGATGAATCACGTTTTCAGTTGCACCATGCCGATTGCCGAGTGAGAATTTGGCGGAAACAGCACGAAAGCATGGACCCCAAATTCATTGCTACAACCCTTCAAGCTGGTGTAGGCAACGTTATGGTTTGGGGAATGTTTTCCTGGCATGCTTTGGGCCCTTTAATGCGTGTTGATCAACGTCTGACTGGCACATCATATCTAAACATCGTTGCGGACCAAGTGCATCATGTCATGTGTATGGGTTATCCCAATGGCGATGGTTACTTTCAACAAGATAATGCGTCTTGCCATAGTACTCGTATTGTACAGGATTGGTTTCAGGAACATGCCGGTGAGTATACTTTGCTTAGGTGGCCACCACAATATATAAATATCAACCCCATTGAGAATTTGTGGGATGAAGTTGAACGAGCCATCAGACAGCTGGATCCACAACCCTGCAATCTCACACTCCTGGAAAGTTCTATTCATCAAGCATGGTCTCAGATTACACAAATCATCTATCAACATCTCGTGGAGTCTATGCCACAAAGAATCGACGCAGTATTAAAGGCAAAAGTTGGCCCAACGAAGTACTGAGGGGGTGGTCATAGTAAAGTGCCCACTCAGTGTATACTGTAATAGCTAAAGAAGGCGTGCGGGAAGTCCAAGAAATATTCTGTTTGCAAATCTGAAGCCTCTAGCATGGGTCTTAGAAAATAAGTACCCATGAAATTCCTATCTACATAAAGACAAAGGTGGGAAACTATTAGGTAGGTCACCAGTTCTTCGTTTTGTAACTTCGTGTTTTGCATTGCGCTGCATCAAGAGAAATAGTGGCCACACTGTCTTAATAAATTTGTTTGACTTTTAAGAGTCGCATAATAATTTTTTTTAAGATGCTTAAATTTTGGGAAGTAGCAGTTCTTCTGCAGCAGAACATAATCTGGAGATATTGGGGACTGAATATTTTTTCAAATTTTATTAATAATATTTTAATATCCAGGTATTGTACAGGAAAATGACGTACGTGTACCCTGCGCAAAATGCGCTCATCTAGCAGCGTCGGTGTAAATATTTTGTAGGTATGCAATGCTCAGCTATTTTAGTAAGACAACAATATGTATAAATAACATATAAAACCTAAAAGGGTTCACTCACTGACGAATCACAAAATAAAAGATAAAATAAGCACTGCAGGATCCACCGTTGGACACAGCTGAAGTAGACAATACGTACAAATAATTTCTGAGAAGCACATACACATTAAAAAATTAGCAGACAACTGGAAAAAACTGAATAACATGCAACACGGATGGTAGAAGAGGAGAA
This sequence comes from Macrothele yani, assembly GCA_039090855.1. Taxonomy (NCBI): domain Eukaryota; kingdom Metazoa; phylum Arthropoda; class Arachnida; order Araneae; family Macrothelidae; genus Macrothele; species Macrothele yani. The sequence continues at coordinate 106,492,301 of CM077003.1, forward strand.
CATACTAGAACATATAGATTACGCGACATACTCAGTGAGCATTAACAGTGGAATAAACGTAGGTCAGCGTACAGTGGAATAAACGTAGGTCAGCGTAACGTTGTTTCACATACTGCATAAAGTAAAATGAAAAAAAAAACACTGTAACTGCACGGAACAGTCAAATGAAAAATGGCAAATGACTGCAAGTAGTAAAGGAACTGAACTCACTTGGGTAGTACGTCAAACGTACAAGAGCACAATCAGTATCAGGAACAAGAGAAATAAGAAATTAAATAAGGCACAACTGTAGTCGGTAGAGGTCATGACCAAAACGGCAAGAGCACAATCAATATCAGGAACAAGAGAAATAAGAAATTAGATAAGGCACAACTGTACTCAGGGAGAGGTCATGACCAGAACGGCAAGAGCACAATCAGTATCAGGAACACGAGAAATAAGAAATTAGATAAGGCACAACTGTACTCAGGGAGTGGTCATGACCAGAACGACAAGAGCACAATCAGTATCAGGAACAAGAGAAATAAGAAATTAGATAAGGCACAACTGTACTCAGGGAGAGGTCATGACCAGAACGGCAAGAGCACAATCAGTATCAGGAACAAGAAAAATAAGAAATTAGATAAGGCACAACTGTACTCAGGGAGAGGTCATGACCAGAACGGCAAGAGCACAATCAGTATCAGGAACAAGAGAAATAAGAAATTAGATAAGGCACAACTGTAGTCGGGGAGAGGTCATGACCAGAACGGCAAAGTTGGTCAAGCAATTAGAACTGCACCACAAAAAAATATGATTATAAACAAATGACCAATGAACAGTAGTGTGCAGATATCATTAAGTAGCACTAAAAAAAACCATATTACATACCATACACATATCGTAAAAGGAAAATATACACATCAATATCACTAATGCATACAATATGACAAATCCTCTCCCTTCTTCCCAAGTAAGGTCAATCAGCATATGAATCAGACAATGATAGGTAAATGTATAAATTAAAAACTACAACACAAGGAGCAGCATCAACAACTTTTACGCAGTCAATTGTGTACCAAAAAGCATGATAATAAGGGAAGAAGCACCCTGGTAATCTTATGGGAGACAACAATTCTCAACAAGACAAAGTAAAAGCACTGAATAGTCAAACAGAAATTGACGAATGACTGTTAATGAGGTAGAAATGCTGTAGGTGTGCAAGGCACACTTATTTATTAAAAAGAAGCACACGAAAGGTATGTCAACTGCATTTAAAACTTAAATAAATTCACGTACTAGTGAAACACGAAATGAGAGACAAAATTAAAGAAAACCTGAGAGGCAAAGTCAGATCCATCAATTACTGTAGCAGACAATTAGAAAACAGTCTGAACAATATACATCACCGTTGGAAGGTAATTTTTGTAGTTAACATTGCATAATGATGAACTAATAGATTTTTTTCAGTACCCGCTTTTGAACAATTTTAGAGTTTCTTTTGGACAATAAGAACATTGAATTATCTGGCTCTTGATAATGTAAAAATTGAAGACAATCTGGTTGGTGTCTCAATTTTACGCATAACGCAACCGCCTTATGATAAATTTAACCACGTGTCTAAGACAGTAAGGTCCATGCCAGAAAGTTATCCTCATCTAAGCTTCCAATAGCGCAAAGAATATAGTACAATTACGTTACATTTCCTGTTACTGTGTTGGCAATTTCGTATTTCTGATGTAGCCTCTGTGCTAACCTTTCTCAAAAGCTCGATTGCCAATTTTAAAGTTAGGAGAACCACTCTTGTGGCTGAGTGGTTAGAGGTGTTGTAACGTATACTCTAGATTCAGTTTCTTTTTGTTTTTACTATCTCTTGTTATTTTATTTTCCTATGCAAATTATCTTCTCACTTAACGAGATGTTGTTTCTCCCGCTGAATTATATGTGGCAACGAGTGTAAGTCATGACGTGGTGGTATGCAGTATATATAGGCGCGCTCAACTATACCAAGGAGCTTTGTTTTATATGTGATAGGTTCTTCCTGATTATTGATATGCGATTTACCTACTTTTCTACGATATTACGATAGTACGAAAGTTCGGGCTATCAGTAGTTGTGTTATTATGGAGTGTGTATTTGAGTAATACCAGGAGCTCCCCAATAAAAGGTTAAAATTTAGTACGTTTTCTTAGTTCATTTTATTGTCAGACCTCTGTCTGGCCGTTAAGTCTATTTCATTGAGTGTTTACGTTAAGTTCAGGGTATATTGTGTTTACCGCTCTAATAAGGAGCCTTCAAGGTACTAATGTACTAAAACCGAAGTTATATTACTGATATTCAAGGTAATGAGGAACGCTGAGTAAAAAGAAATTTCATATTCTTGGAATTTATTGCACGTGCGTGTCTTACCTAAACAAACTCTAGCACTTTGAAGATTAAGCACACTTTAGCCACGTCAAGTAACTTTTCAATAACCCTAACGTGACTTAACGTGAGCTTTCCTGCACTACACGTCCGCCACGGAGAATTTTATTCATTATAGTGTAGATTGCTGACCAATCGTCACAGCTCAGCATGGGTGGTGCTTTTTTACATTCGACACTGATTCTCTCCCTTCTCCAGAATTATTGGGTGTGTGCAAAAGTTCTACCCGTTTTTTGTAATAGATGGAAATTGCAATCGGAGTAGTTACGTCACAGATGATGCTGCGATGCCGAATTTTCTGCCAATAAAGCGTGGAGCAGTAGAACATATAGAGGCGCTACGTTTATCTGAGTAAGTCATTTGTAACGGAAATCACGAACGGTGTAACATGGTATGCGATAAAGAACACATTAGACATTGTTTACTGTACGAGTTCGATAAAGGCAGTACTGCAGCCGCGGCTTGCAGCAACATCTGTCAAGTGTATTGGGAGGATGCAGTTGATGCTAGCACATGTTGTCGTTGGTTTCGGAAATTTCGGGACGGAGACAGAAGCTGTACAGGTCAACCACGTCCTGGACGTCCATCCGTGGCTTCTGTCGAGGATGAGGGCCAAGCCATAACAAATGACCCACATCCAACCGTTCAGGAATTAGCGGAAAAGTTTTCTGTACACAGAACAACAGTCAAAAGACGGGTGCATGCGCTTGGGTTCATCACCGAGTTGGATAACTGGGTTCCAGCATCAGCTTCCTGCAAAGCAACGAGAGGAAAGAATCCGTACTTGTGTTCCTTTGCTTTCTCGTCACAGAAATGAACCGTTTTGGGGACGAATTGTAACGGGGGATGAGAAATGGGTACTGTACAGTAATGTAAATCGTCGATGGACTGTGTGCCAAAGTGCGGATCCTGCTCCATCGACCGCAAAGGGAGGACAGCATCTCAAAAAGGTTTTGTTGAGTGTTTGGTGGGATGTCTACGGAATAATCCACTGGGAGGTGTTGGCACCTAACCGAACGATAAATGGTGACCTCTACTGCCAACAATTGAACAGACTGCGGGAACAACTTACATCGAAGTGTCTAGCACTCGTCAATTGGAAAGGCGTGATCCTTCATCATGATAACTCCAGATCTCATGCTGCTTTAATCACTCGGCAAAAATTATTGGAGTTTGGTTGGGAAGTGTTACATCACACGGCGTGTTCCCCTGACCTGGCACCTATGGACTACCTCATTTTTCGATCGTTACAGAACGCCTTTGCTCTCCAAACCTTCGACGATGTGGACGATGTGAAAACGGCATTACATGATTTTTTTTACTCTAAAACACAGGAGTTTTTTCGGCGTGGGATTCATCTACTCATAGACAGATGGCAAAAGGTCATACAGAATTATGGCAATTATGTTAAATCCTAGTTACGTTATTTGTTGTATTCTCCTCCTTTCTTTGTAGCCTACGAAAACGGGTAGAACTTATGTACACACCCAATAGTACCCCAAAGTTGCTTACTGTGATGGTTTAACCTCTAAACAAAATATATCATCAGATAAACTTTTCCATGATGACATATTTTGTGCATTTGCCTGAGGAGATTAACTCAGCGTTACAGTGTTTTACTTTGAAAGCTGTAAACATGGTGGATTGCAAATATTATATTGATTTTTATGTATTTTTTTTAATTCCTGCTATTGGTAACTTCAAAATTTACTGCTCCGTTTGGCCTGATTTCCCTCTATTTGTTTGAATTTAATCGTTGGTTTCTTTCTTCTGTTGCTACATGTTCATTTTTGTGTATGTTGTGCTAGATGTTGGTTTCTTTCTTCTGTTGCTACATGTTCATTTTTGTGTATGTTGTGCTCGATGTTTGTTTCTTTCTTCTGTAGCTACATGTTCATTTTTGTGTATGTTGTGCTCTATGTTGGTTTCTTTCTTCCAATATTGCATGCGATAGTCCCATCTTGTTGTAAATAATACGTTTGTCTACGTTCAAATATCACCGCTTCGGTTTTCAGGAAGGAAGAACTGAAAAACAGAAATCATGTACCTGATATTATGGAAATATCACTTCGTGAGCCGAGCATATGTTGTATAATGTAGCCATCGGAAGCTTAAGCAGCGGACGCTGCGCTCTATGCGTACAGAAGTCGTGTCGAGCACGACCCAGTTGCGTAACACCATTAAGCACACGGGACATGTTAAAATTTATGGTGGCTGTCTATATTTGATAGACACGCCCTAGAGCACAACAAACAACAATAAAAATGTTTAACAAATAAAATCTTACGTGGTGCACCCTCTCAAACCTGTGATATGACAGGAAGACTTCCAATTAACAATAAATTCTACTTTCATCAAAAACAAACCCGCGAGGGTTTCTGAAACTAAATACTCTACATTTATTATCACCATTACTATTTACAGAAAGTGAGCAAACTACGAACTGGGTGATTTGAACGTCCATTGGTTGCTAGAATTATCCTCAAACTGGCAGTCAAAATGGTTGCCCAATACACAACCCATAAAGTCAGTGGGCAGCATTCCGTCGTGGAAGTGCTGCAGAATTAGTTGTATCTGAGTTATTAGATGCCAGAGATGATAAGCGTAAATGCAAGTAGCACTTACAGTTCCTTTGTAGCCTGTTTACATTATCTACTAGGACACGTGCTTTATTTTACAACACATCTAGCGTTGTGTTGTAAAACAAAGCAAGTGTCTTACAAGCATTCCTCACTTTTAACACATACAGGGGCACTTAGCACTCTTGGGGAAGTAACCCAGTGGCTATGCAGGCCAATCCACGAATGTTTCATTTTTTGCCTCTTTCACGTACACACATACACAAGTACTTGGATGTGCTCACTGCAGAGCTTTCTGGGAGGGGGGGGAGAGGCTGTGATTAACCCTCGTGATACTTATGAAGAGTTTTTAGACGAACGACTGCTGCAATAATGACCTTATTCCTGGGTCACTTAGCTGAATGGCGATGTCACTGAAACGGTTTGTGGCATTCACCAGCCGTAGGGTTCTTTCCTCTGCCAACAGATCATAATATTCCTTTTCCACTTTTTTGGAAGATAAGTGTCAGGTTTACGTTAACAATCATCTTGCTACCAGTGGCGTATCTTGGGTTCAAGACATGGGCTATCTCAGCCCCCCCCTCCCTTCCCCCGTCCCCACTACTGTTTTTTTTAATATCAAATAATTATAAGGATTAGGCTTTTAAACACGTATTTGTACATGAACTATATTCTTCTTCTGAATACTTTATTTGTAAGTGAACTGCATTCTTCTTAATTTTTGTGTGGACTTGAGTATTACGTTTTCAAAAAAAGTTTCTTCCGAGTACTTTTTCATATTTAAAAAGAATGTTTTTCTCCATTGAAAAAACAGCCAAGTTGCTCAAATGCACATGTCCTTGTGTGGCTCTAAGAAATATCTTGATTCTTTTTAATGCAGAAAAACTTCTTTCGGTAGTTGAAGTTGTTGATGGAAACTTTAATATTAGGTCTGCTAATTTGTACACCTCACTAAACACAATGTCCAATTTATTCAACTTTATGTAACAAGAAATGTCTCTTACTGATTTCTTTTTGTATTCATTAAGAGAATCAAGCACCTTTAGTTCATTATTTAGTCGAGCTGTATCAAAATTTGAAGCATAGAGTTCTTTAAATTCTGACAGTAGGTATTCAGAAAAGATTTCACAAAATTTATCAAAACAGTCCGAATCCAACAAAGCCATGAATTTAATATACAGTATTACTGATTTTAATTTATTGACACTTCACAGAAACTGAAACAACTGTCGCGAAACACATACTGTTACCTGCGGGAGCATGCGATTGACTAATGTAGACCAAGTCTTCTCTTTTCTGAACGAACCGTTGCCATTCTGAACGAACCGTTGCCAAGGCATTCCCCTTCACCTGCTCATTCATGTTGTCATGGATACGCTAGCTGGCGATCGTATCGAAGGTCTTCGGATCAGAATAGCGAAGACTGACTGGTAGAGCTGTTTGCGCTACGATGACACCATCCCGCCACTAGGAGACCCGTTGGTTTTTGCTCGCCAGATTAATCCTTTTAGTCAAAAGAAACGAATCCGCATGTGTTTTTTTTCGCAGCGAAAGTATCGACATATCTTAATACAGTTGATAATTGCCTTTTATTTGTGCATTCTATGTGTTTCGCAGGTAGCCTAGCTAGCCTCGAATATACGCCACTTCTTGCTACGTGCCTCAGTTTCTCGTGTAGCAGCCTCCTCTACGCCTTACAAACGAAAAGCTTCACTTCCTCGTCGTAAACAAAGAATGTTTCTGTATCTCTTTTGGGTGTCGGTGGATGCGACAGACCCTCTTTTTCAGCGGGTCTCAAGAATTAACTGATGTACTCCAATTCTTTCCTCCTGCGCTGATTCTGATGACTTTTGAATTTGGGGGCACGCAAGAACAAAGGGATACTTGAGATTCACTCTCTTTGCTCGTTTAAACAACAAATGTACGTGCAAATAGTAATCTCCTTCCTCCCATTTATAATAGACGGTCTACCCACTGTGTGACCAGGCGCTAAACAAATTACCTCGTTTAGTCTTCTGTTTAGTCAGTGAAGCAGCCATCCGGGGAACGAAATCACCCCAAATTTATGATTCTGTTTTGCTTCATTCCCGACAACTCACACCGGGAAAGCCTACATGGGTGATGAACATTTAACTTGGCCTTATTTTTCCTTGCCGTCAAATTCAATCAGCGCTTGCGAATTAATTAACTACTTAATTAATCGTACTGATTGACCATCCCTCCGATATGTGGGTTACATCGCAATAATACCATATGCACTTTCGTTGTTGTCACTTGCTTGAAGGACAATGGGGCAAACGAACTTAGCGATTCAGAATATATCATGTATGAAGGCTTGTAAGATAGGATTCATTGTGATTCTGACAGAGTTTTTGCGCAAAGGAATCGGATGTTCTGTCCATTCATAGAATCATTAGTTAGATAATATATCTCAAGTGGATACGTTATCATAAAGAGAGGTAAAGCAAACATCTGGTTAAATTGTCTGTCTCGAAACCAGAGAAAGGAAGACGTCATCACAATTCTACGAAACTTATTGTTAAATTCCTTTCCAACTGACTTTGGTTATTTGTGCACTCTGTTCATTGAGATATGCGCTATAGCAGGGAAAAACAAGAGCCTTAAATATCATATTTATACAAGAAAAGGGTTACTTAAAAGCCTTTTTACACTGTTCACGAAACAGCTGATGACTGGTGCATTATCCCCTGAAAATGATTTTAGATGAAATTTTGTGAATAATTGGCACATGAAACTAGTAGTTCTTGCTGAAATTTCGTATATCTTTTGTTTACGATCAACACAGTTGAAACTTTTTCACCTTTCGAAATTATGTAATAAATTCTTACAGTTTTAATATTTAAGAAAATAGAAGTTTTTGTATGACAAAGCTTCCCACGAATCTAGTGGATTTCTTTAACACTTTAAAAGTTGCCATGTCTTTCTTTTACAGCAAATATAGTCAGCTGTGGTACTCTGTTCTCTGAACGATTAGCGTGATGTACCTAAATACTCTGTACGACTTCCTCGGAGTCTGGCTTCATTGTTCTTTACTGAGGCTTTGTAAAGCATGGTTACTCGTTTGGATTTCGTACTTAAGGTGGACGTCAAGTAATTTTACTTCCTATACTTTCAATAGAAAAACTTTTGTACACATTTCCTTCACAATTAGTGTGTTCCCAAGGATGAAAATTTGAACATCGATTAAAATAGCGTCATATTGTAACTTGGAATACTTAATATTTTCTAAAACATAACCATAATTATATTAAAAATCAATAACTTTTCCTTTGGTGTTGTTGAAACCAGAAAAATAGATGGCGCGACCTGTACTCTGATGGCGTCAGTAGATAAACAAATGTTGGATTGCATAACTATGGTTATGTTTTAGAAAATATTAAGTATTCCAAGTTATAAAATGAAGCTATTTTAATCGATGTTCAAATTTTTATTCTTGGGAACGCATTAATTGGGAAGAAAATGTGTGCAGACGTTTTCCCATTGGAAGTATAGGAAGCAAAATTACTTGACGCCCACCTTAAAGCAACAAGATATGCGGTTCGTGAAGGAAAGAGCAGACCACCAGTCGAGTGTAAATTACTACAAGGGAACGTTAGAGTTATGTGTCAGTATATATTGCCATTGAAAATGCCTATCTCGGTGACCTGTGAAATCCTTTAAATGCTAGAGACAATACATGTGCATTACATATGCAATTTGTGTCTCCATACCTCTGAAATACTGAAAATCTTGAAGACTGAGAGATGTTAACATTAGGAAATATACTCTCTACCAACAAGTAATTGGACACCTGTGATAGCAAAGGAAAACGAAGCTTATTCACCTTCAGTAGTTGGTGAAGCCTCCACGAGCGGCGATTACAGCTGCGACCCTCCAGGGCATACTCTCAAATAGGCGTTGTACGACGGCTAGCGGTATTTTCTTCCACTCGGCTTGGAGAAGACAGGTCAGTTCCTTCACCGATTTGGGACGGTGGGGCACCCCTTAAGTCGACGCTCCAACTCGTCCCAGAGGTGCTCGATAGGGTTAAGGTCCGGGCTCTGCGCAGTTTTCTGGAGCGACGTACCTTGTTTCGTTGCTCCAGAAAACCTGTTCCCACTGTTCAACGGTTCACTATCGACGTTCTTCGCACCACGTTAGCCGAGCAGCGCTATTGGATTTGGTGATCAAAGGCTTGTGGGAGGCAGCACATCCATGATAACCGAGCAGATGGGTTTCCTTACTGATGGTATTCATCGAAAGAACACTCCCGGATGCCTGTTGAAGCTCCTCCCGGATGCCTGTTGAAGCTCCTCGCGGATGTGGACCATCGATTTGGTGCGGTGCTTCCGAATTTCGCTGGCCAGTACCCGTCGGTCTCTAACTCCCAGTTTTGTGGGTCTGCCGGGTCGGGCACATTCCGACAGTCACCTCTCATCTTCCACTTGCCAATCACGTAGGCCACTGTCGATTTTGGGTACTTCAACTCGCTGGATATGTCACGTATGGATCGGCCATTTCTGTGATACCCGAGGATTACACCTTTCTCGAAATCAGACAGCTCCGAACTGCGTGGCATCTTGCATGCGACCGGTTGCGTTGTTGTTTCCCACACGATATTTAACGGCGGCGGCTTTGACGTGTATCAGGACCGCAGATATCGTCGATTGCAGGGTTGTCCAATTACTTGTTGGTAGATAGTGTATGTGCTAGTCGGATCCAGAATTTTAACTCCCCGTGTGACAAGCACAAAAATGTACGTTCAGAGGTTTCTGTGCTCAAAACGGCGACGACGCCATAATACGTTCATCGAAAACCTTCTACAAATGCCTATATTGCGTCGAAAATGTTTTCACTCTATTAAGTGTGAGAACGCATATTTGCGCATCTTAACGACGACGAATACTATGTAAAAGAAAGTCTTCTGTTAGGCATGTGAAAACATTTCGCATTGTCTCTTCAAAAGCTCTTGCCACCTGGAGCTGTCAAGCTCACATCTTGAAGCTAAGGTGCACCCGTCCCCATAGAGAGAAAAAATGTCACTTTCTCAAATGATAATTCTTCCTGGAATGCCATAAAACCTCAGCATTCATTGCCAACAAATAATACCTTATGAAGTAATTTCGCAAGAAAATAAAAACGGGAAATCTGGGAGTTTGTCACTTCGCAATTTAAAAAATCGCATGCAGTGTGACCTACTACAGAGGTGAAGGACGTGTCTTGGCGAAAAATGTGCAGCGAAAAATTGCGTCGGTGTTGTTTAGTCGGTTAGAACCCCTGGCTCCGGAGCGAAGAGGCGCGAATTCGATCTTCAACACACACAAATTTGTGAATTTTACACTGGCGTCCAGTTGGGGAAAATGGATTTACTGGCCGCTCGGTTCTTCGAAAATTGTGTGGCGTTTGTTCCGCGCGTTATTTGGAATTAATAAAAATATCTCCTCTGCTTCAAAAAAAGAAAAAAAAGAATAGAAAAGAATGAAAAGAAAAGGAAATTTTAGAGGGAGATGATGTAATGTACTACAGAGGTGAAGCACGCGTTAAGACGACAAATCGGCAGCGATATTTCCCGTCGGTGCAGTTTAGTCAGATTAGAACAACTAGCTCCGGAGCGAGGAGGTGTGATTTCGATCTCGATCACCGACAAATTTGTGAATTTCACAGGAGTCGTAATCATTCCTCTTCGCATACTAGAAATTATTTTAAAGCATGATTTCAGGCTGAGATCTACGAGAGTTAAATTTTAAGGTGCTTACCATGTTAAGTATAAACACAGGAGCTTATGTAAATTAATTATGCTAAAAAAGAATTAATACATTAACGTAATAAATAAATGAAAAATGCGCAATACAATAAATAAGTTGCTATAACTATTATTTTGATTCCCATGGCGATGTACTGCTGTTTTATAAATCAGTACTGTTTCTTTAACTTGAAGATAAAATTGGTTCGTTACCTTACGAGGTAAGTTTAGGACACTTATTTCCTGATCAATATTGAATACAAATGGGCATACAGTAGATATTTGAAACTAAATCCGTATTTATAACTAAACTGATATCACACCATTAAAACTGGAAACCAAATTCATATGATACTAGTAGCTATTAAATTTGTGCTTCGAGAACTGAAAACACGAAATAATAATTCGTTTTTTATAGAAAGTAATGAAATTCGAAGTAATTTATTTGAGCTTTTTAACCTGAAGAAATTTCGAAGCAATTGCAGAGGAATGAAATTGCTAAAAAACTAACTATATACATTTGGCATTGAGAAAATTTATCTCTTTGCAAGAGTATTTCTTTTTTTAACTTTTCTAATTGCATGACATGGGAATACTTTCGAAGCAATTACAGAGGAATAAAATTCCGAAACCGCTAACTACAGCTTTTGGCACCGTAAAAAAAATATTTACAGTAGTATGTCTATGTTTCAGCTTTCCTAACTACTCGAAACGGGAAATAATAGATTATCACCCAAAAGGATGTACCCAGGATATATGAGGTTATACTTCACGGCAGTTATACCAATTACTATGTTGACATTATAAAATTTTCTGCGTGCTTTGTGTGACAAGCCCATCACAACGTTAAATGCGTTTTGCAGTTTGAAAACATTTAGCAACCTGTTGCACGGACTATTAAAAGTGAACTGAGACACAGACGAACAAATACAGCTAAAACGTTTTGGAATGCTTTGTTAATCTATGGAAAGAGCAAGAAAGCACTGCAACGCCAACGAACTCAGAGGATAAATAGAAAAACATACATTTTCTACTTAAAAGAACATTCGGATGCAAATGCATTTAATTTAACTTAACTGTTTCCCGTTCTGCTTGGAATATGTCAAGACATGCGCTCCAAAATTATGATTTTAAGTCTGAATTGTCTTTAATTTTAATGAGTTTTCCTTTTCCTCCAAGAAAGTTGCGGTCACTCGTACCTGTATCTGTCAGAGAGCACTCCAACAACTTAGTAATTTGAATGCAAATTCAAACATGTAACTGACATCGTACTTCTTAATCCAAATCTAAAAACGAAATGTCAAAAAAAAAAACACGTAATTTTGAGAAACTTATAGCGTTTAATTTTGAAGCCGGGTGGCGCAGTGGTCTAACGGCTGGCTTATGATCATTCGCCTGAGTTGGTTCAAATCACGATGAGAAATGGATCTTGTGGTTTTCTTACGGCACTGGCTCTCTCCCTTCCCTGGAACCAGTGAACCTAAATTAGGGACGGGCGACACCTTGTAGCCCACTGCATTGCTCACCGCTGTCGTTAAACCCCCAATATATATATATATATATTTGAAATCTCACTAAGATTGAAATAAAAATCGAAACTAGGGTGCATTTGTTTTGAGATATAAATTTTTGAAGAAGAACGATTGTGGAAGAAAGAAAATGACATTAATTAAGATGTAAAAGAATCAATAATCACGACACACAGACGGATTAAAACTCAAACACTTACGACTGAGAGCACAGCTAAGAGAGCAACAGCAATGTAAAATTTCATTGTTCTTTAGAAGTAATCTTCTTGTTAGATCCACACAAGCGTTTTGTTTCTGTAATCTGCATGTATTTATACTTAAGACCGTAAAGTATTTTTCACGTGTGAATCCGCAGGTGCTAAGGGGAAGAGACAGCTATCTCAAGATAATCGCACCCGGACGTATTTGCTGGATTACCACGCGTAGGACGATTGTGTTGTTTGCTTTCAAAATGATAAATATCTCTCAAGTTGTTAGAAGATTGCAACACGCTGATTCCGTTGACTTGTTGCTTTAAAGGTAATGCGTGCAATGTTCTCTGATAATTCTGGTAAACTACTTGCCTACAATGTTTTCTACGTTTCCAAGAGCATTGCTTCTATTACAAATCCGGATTCTGAGAGATGTAATGCCGGTTATATTAAAAAGCAAATACTATGATATCACCCTTCCTCTGGCCTTTTTCGCATCACCCACATTCAAACAACACAATCTTTAGAACAAATAAACGTATTCGTTATACTATGAAAGACGCTATTGGGACCTCTTTTTTTTTTTTGTTTAAGGATGTAAAGCATAGCCTTTGAAAAGTAGAAAACCATAAAAGTCACTGTTTTACGTCATACAATTGGCTAAATAGCAAATGAATAACCTCTGAAAAGTTCAGTCGGTTGTACGCTAACCTGTGATAGGTCCTGACGGCATAGGTCAGGGACGTTAAAGTTTAGGAAGCAGGTAGTAATTTTACATTTTGTTTTTTAATTTTTACTTTACTACCCTAATAGTAAAGTAAAAATTAAAACAAAAGTGCGAGAAAATTAGAGCTCTATACCCCGAGTCAACCTAAGAGTGAACCACTACGAAGAGTACGAAACAGCTACCTCCGCTACGAAAAATAGTCCCTAACATTTAGAGCGAAAAGCATCAGAATTATTGCTTAGAATCCATTTTTGTTAGCTCAACAGTTTATCAGACAAAATTGCTATCTGAAAAACAAAATTCTAGAAGTAAGAGAGCTTTTAGAAATAAATTTGCTCTGAGAAGTTGCTGAATCAAGAGCTTCGCACTTTCGGCTGTTTCTGCGCACTTGGAATACAACTTGGACAGGGGGATGGGGTGGAACTAACATTAACAACACAGAGACAATAAATTGTCAATCGGGGAAACTTGAAGGCAGTAGGGGAAGCAGTTCGGCCTCCACCAGACCCCCGCTGCTTGTGAGATTTGATGGTGGTTGTTTTTGAGGTATCAGAAAGGAAACAGTAGAAGAGCACATTGACGCGGATGTATACCGTTCTTGCGTTCCACGACGAGATTTGGTAAGGCTCTACCGCCTTTCCCAGTAGTACAATTTTAGGGTGAATTGGACAATAGAAACATACGCCAAGGCAAAGTTACTAACTACCTAAAAGTTACTATATACCTGACAGTCTTCACTCACATCGGGCTCCTATTTGTTTTAATTAAATAAGTGAATCTCAAGCATTTGGTTTTTTTAAATACAGTAAGTTGCAGTAGTGAATAATTCTAAATTAATGCGTTTATTGCATTGTACGAAAATCTACCCTGAGTAGGACCGTTTTGTAAAAATAAATATTAAGTAAACAACTGACCACCCGAATAAAAGTTTTGCGTTGCGAATGCCATTATAAGCTGAATTAAGAGATTAAAAAAAACATTATTATGCATTGTTGAAATTTTAAGAACATACGTATTCAGGTATAATCTGAAAGGGCAGTTTTCTTAAATTAATTAAAACGTGGCATATCTCTAAAAATGTCGGTTTGGAGGGAATTTATTAATTTTATAAATATAACATTAGCACGCTGGTGACAGAGCAATGTAATTTGTTAGACGTTTTTTGAATTACATTAATTGCTATCAATATTCCTGTTTTAATTACAAGATCAAAAAATAAAGTTAACGATTTCTTTTGTTTAGTGTATGTTAGTTAATTGCAAAGTGGCATATTTATTAACTAATTTGTTAAATCAATGCAAGGATTAAGATTCCATTTGAAGTGTCGGTAATGATGCTGTGAAAATGGCCACTTTTTTATTTTTACATAAATAAAATGATATTTTTCTATCTCAGTCCTGAGATCATTGACGCTGCGCCAGATGCAGAAGCAAACTTTTAAAATGAGTGCATTGGAAAAGTTTCCGGTGCAGATACAATGTATTAACTTAACGGATGGGAGGGGTGACCTACGTTAAACATCGCGCTGAGTTGTAAAGCAATACTTACCAAAATCTACCATAAAAGCACCAACCTCTTTGGTTAACTCCATGGCCAATGCACAGAATAACAAGGGAAAACAAGTATGAAATTTCAGTATATTCACTGAACAAATATCGAAAGAAACAGGCAAGCCTAGATGACCATTGTCGGCCATAAGAATTTTCACCATTAATAATAACTAGACACGATAACAACCTATAATATTCGTTTTATGAAGAAAAAAACAATCGCCATGTACTACACTGGCGTGCAAAAATTAAGGACGAGACGGTTTTTTGAAAGTATCGTCGTGCAGAAGTGCTCAACATCGACTCAAATCATACCAAAAGATCCCTAAGATGTAAGAATATGGGGCAAGTGAGCAAAACCGTCCAAACAAGGAATTCAAAGGATACAAAGGCACTTTATTGAAAAGGTAGCTTCGAGCACAACTGGACACAAGAAAGAAACGTCCATGTGACAGGCGGCTGCTAAGAAAAATCCAGTCTTTAGTAGGGGATATGATCATTTCTGACTGCGTTGCAGGATTTACAACGTATGTCCATACTGAGGATGAGGTTGTCAAGGAGCTGTTGAGGCATCGCGGCCCATTCCTCTTGTAGCGCCAATCACAGCTGCGAAATCGTTTCTGGCTGCTGGAGACGTGCTACCAAGCGTCTTCCGAGAAGGTCCCACACGTGTTCGATTGGATTTTGGTCCGGGGACTTTGCGGGCCAATCCATGCGTTGAATATCTTTACTCTCCAACAGCTCTGCGACAGCCACTGTACGATGAGGTGTAGCGTTGTCGTCCATGAAGAGAAACTCAGTACCCACAGCACCTCTAAAAAGACTCACGTGAGGCAGGAGAACCTCGGTACAGTAGTGGACACCAGTGGCTGAACGTCCTTGGAAGATGTGGAGGTCGGTACGGCAACCAAGCATGATACCGCCCCAAACGAGAACTCCGCCACCTCCAAACCGGTCCCTTTCGATGATGTTGGAGAAGTGATTGCGTGTCCCCTGCTCTCTCCAGATGTGTATACGCCCAGAATAGCTCGTCAGACTAAATCGGCTCTCATCCGTAAAGAGAACTCGACCCCATTGCTGATGTGTCCAGTTCTTCTGTTCCTGGCACCACAGAAACCGCCGTCTCCGATGAGCAGGCGTTCATGGCACACACAGTACTGGTCGTCGTGCAAATAGACCACCTTTGTGCAGCCTTCTGGCCACGGTAAAACGCAATAACGGACTTCCAGTTGTCTGTTGCATGTGCCTTGCGATTTCTCCCACTGTCTGCCGTCTGTCTCTTCTCGCCTGTAGGACAAAATACCGGTGGTCCGAAGCCGTGGTTGCTCGTTGACGACCACTGCTAAACTCTCGGACAGCTGTTCCTGTCGTTTGAAATGCTCTCCAAGCTCGTGAAACGATGCTGTGAGCGATTCTGAACTCCTCCACCACACTAGTCTCACTTCGACCTTCTTCCAACTTCCCAATGACGCGATTATGGGTAAAGTCATCCAGATATCGTCTACTAGATTGCCTGTTGGCCGTATCACATGGCAACAACTCGTGTAGGATGTGTGAAAATAGTCAGTCAATATAACAGTAGTGAGGTGACTGACTATTTTCACACATCCTACACTGGTAATCCTGTGTGACCTTGCAGCGCAGAGATATATATAGAGAGAAATTGGAGAGCTACACTGTATTGACAAAAGTCACGTGAAACCTAGAAGAGAAACACAACATAGCACTTATTGACATACGTTAGTACGGTGTCGGTCCAGCTTTGGCCTTAATGTATGCACTGACCCTTCGAGACATGCTTTCGACAAGGTTTCGGAACACAGCGATAAGTATGCGCTTCCATCCAGTATATAATACTGCCGCTAACTGTTGCTTAATAGTAGGCCTTGGTTCCAAACTTCTTATGCGGCACTCTAATTCATCCAATATGTTCTCTATGGGATTAAGGTCAGGGCTCTGTAATGGCTAGTCCACACGCGATACGGAATTATCGTCAGACCACGACGTAACAGTCCTGGCTTTATGGCCTGCTGCATTATCCTCATGGTACCAACAAGTCTCGGTTCCATAGCAGAGTTGGTAGGGCATAATTGTCCAGAATATCGAGGTAGACGTGCTGGTTAATAGGTTTGTCCACTTTAACCAATAGGCCGGGACCATACCACAAAATACACCCCCCCATACGAGTACACTGCCAGCTCCAAACTTGACCGTAGGAGCAGTACTCTGTTGTAAATAGCGTTCCCCCGGAAGCCGCCATACCCACATATGGCCATCAGACTGATGAATCGTGTATCTGAATTCATCAGTCCATAAGACCCGTTTCCTTTGATCTACGGTCCACAATAAATGGTCTTTACACCATGATAAACGACGCGTAGCATTCCGGGTGGAAATGAAAGTCTTATGAGCAGCCTCACGACCACGGCAACCCATGGAATGAAGTTCTCTGCGAATGGTACGTGTACATACCGAGTTTCCAGCACTGTTACTCACCTGTACACTGAGGTGTTGTGCAGTAGTACTCCGACGATTAGCTGTAACGACTCTCCTGAGGCTTCGACGTTCTCTATCACTGATTTTCTTTGGTCTGCCGGTACGTTTTGCTGTTTCAAGCACGCCATGTGTCTTCCACTTATTCAGTACATCCAAAACAGTTGACTTGGGCATGTTTAATTACCTCTCGGTTTCTCTTATGGACAACCCTTCAATATAACACTCAACAATTTTTCCTTTCTCAAAGTCAGTTCTCTCCCACCGCGATATTTTCACTCAACCTCACAGTGCGATATGATAGCGGTTAGCCGTAGGCTTATCTTTATAGCGTTTGCAGCTGTACCGCGCATCTTAGCAACGCAGAGGATCCATTTATTTGCTTTTGAAGGGGTGTCCGGTGACTTTTGTCAATATAGTGTATATCGTATATTACTTTCAGCGATCGTATTACAACCTGGAGCCCAAGAGCCCAATAGCTTCAATCTGTAGGACATCCAATATATTTAACGTCAAACTTGGCACTTATTTAGGCAAAGCTAAATATATCTTAAAGGAAAATGTGTGTCTTTGGTTTAATTATTTGCTTGGTTGTTTTTTTGCGTATTCGGATTTGTTCATAGAACTATAACCGACAGTTGCAGTACGCCCCTTCGTTACTTACGTCCGCCCGTAACGGCAAGAACTGCGGGGTGGAAGTTATTCCATTGCCTAGAAATTAAGTAAACAGTAGACTAATATACTGGCTATGAATCGGGTATTTTGGGGTTGTACGAAAGGAAGCAGCTTAGCAAGCAACTTTCTTGGTTAGTTCAAAGGTGTCTTAAATTTCCTAGGTAGAAGTAAAAGGTCCATCTATTCCGAGCCGCATTGGCTTGTTAAACACTATCGCTTTGACTCCTACTGCTGTTTCATAAGAAAGCACTTGAAGTTTATAGATCAGTACTTTCTTTAACTTGAAAATAAACCTGGCTCGTTACCTTCCGTGATAAACTTAGTGTTCTGATTAATGTCTGATTAATATTGAACGAAAATGCCCGCACAGTAAATATTTGAGGCTAAATTCAAATTTATAACTAAACTGATGTGAGACCATTAAAAGTGGAAGCTAAATTCACAGGAGACACATTGAATTTAAGGTTCATGATCTGCAAGTAAAGAATAGTGCCTCGGTGTTATAAAACGCAATGTAATTCAAAATAACTTTACTTCAAATTTTTACCCTGAAATATTTTCGAAGCAGTTGCAGAGGAATTAAGTTCCGAAACAGCTCATCATAGCTTTTGGCACCAAAAATGTATCCTTTTGCAGCGGTATGATTTTTTTAGCTTTCAGAATTGTATGAAGAGGGATTATCAGTTTGTCACAAATATTTTGCGCAGGAATATTTGGGTTCATCTTTCACAGTAATTGTTATCTCGACTGTAAAACATTTTCAGTGTGCTCAGTAGACTAAGTATTTCACTAAATTAAATTAATATATGTTTTTTTATTAATGTATCACTTTGTTGCAAATACTTCTAAAAGTAAACTGAGACACAGACAAAGAGACACAACTGCAACGCTTGCTAAGCAGCGGAAGTAAAAAACAGTACAATTTCAATGAACCCAAAAAATACATGCATTCCTTATTAAAAGTTATTACAAAACAAATGCCTTTAACTTAAATTTTTTTTCCAATTTTCTTGGAATAAACTAAGATTTTTGTTCCGAAATCATGATTGTATGTCTAAACTGTCATAGAAATGGAAAATACAATGATTTTTACTGCCTTTAATTTCAAACGAATTTTCACTTTTCTCCAATAAAATCGCTGTTAAGCTTACCTGTATCTGCCAGAAAGTATTAACACCACATTCGTAATCCAAACATAAATTCAAATATGTAACTGATATTTACTTCTTAACCAATATCTTAAAGCTAAATATGAAAAGAAAAGCAGGTATTGTTAACAAATTTATGACACTGTTTAATTTGGAATTCTTGCTAAAAATGAAAGAAAACGAATATTTACGTACGTGTAATAAGATTACATAAAAACTTTATTCCTAAGCGAAAGTAGTGCAACATTTTTTCCCTGAGATAAAATTTTCGAAAGGAAAAGTTTTACGAATAAAAATGACATTTCTCCTCAGGTGAAATGTTTCATTATTAAAGAATAAAATAATCAATAATTACATCAGACTGGCAATGATTTAAACTCATACGCTTACCACCGAAAGTGCTGCCAACACAGCGGTGTCCAATTTCATGTTTTAGAAGGCATATTTTTCTCTTTAGGTCAAAAACAACGGGGTTTTTTCTCCTCTGAAATCTGCCTATTTTTATACTTCAGACAGTGAAATATCTTGCGCATACAAATCGGTAGGTGCTAGGATGTCAAGGTTGCAACACGTTGATTTCCGTTGACTTTTTGCTTCAGAGGTGACACGCGTAATGTTTCTTACGACACGGCGAAGAGAAGTGTTCTCCACCACCACTTCACTTTCGTAAATAGAGCCAGCTGAGAAAGCGCCGCGCACTTGGGAAATGCATTTCTCCTTTTCCAAAGCTGTCCGCATCAGATTCTTTCTAAATGTTTCAGTACGTGTCCTGTTGCCAGTCTTCCTACATCTACTGAATAATCAGATCTACTAATTTTTAGGTACAACGATGAGCCATCACATTATGTCCACCCACAGACTAGAGAAATGATCGCTCCTGGACACCGAACGGTGGCGCTGGTGAAGTTCATAGAGCAGTATATCTACAACTCCCATTATGCATGGCTTTTTATTGACTGTGAAAAGGCCTTCGATTCCGTGAAACCATCAGCAGTAACAATGGCTTTGAAATCCTGCTGTATTGAAGATGCATACATTAGCACTATTAATAACATTTATGAAAATACAAGTGCAAAGGTTCGGATATTTGAGGATACAGCACAAATAAGAATTGGAAAGGGAGTGAGACCAGGTGACACCAAGCTCTTTAGCGCCACATTGCAAAATGTCTTTCAATCATTGAACTGGGAAAACAAAGGGATAAAGATTAATGGAGATTACTTAACTCACCTTCGTTTTGCTGATGACGTAGTCATCTTTGCAACTACCCCTTCAGAGTGGCAGAGTACGATCCAAGAACTTGCTGACAAGAGTAAAGAAGTGAGATTAAAAATGAGCTTTCAGTAGACAAAAGTGATGTACAATGCTTTTACAAGAAACAAAGATTTAGCGATTGATGGAGAAAAGCTTGAGACAATCTATTCCTACATTTATCTTGGGCAGCAGATATCAAGTGAGGGTCACATTGATGAAGAAATTAATCGGCGTATAAAACTTGGATGGAGAGCTTTTGGAAGAAACAGTACAATTTTTAAGAGCAGTATGCCAGTATGTCTCAAAAGAAAAGTGTTTAATCAATGCAAACTGCCAGTGCTTACGTACGGAGCCGAGACATGGACCTTAACTAAAAAAGACATACAAAGACTGCAGACAACTCAAAGAAGCATGGAGAGATGCATGCTTAGTGTAACCACGAAAGATAAAAAGAGGAACTTGTGGATAAGCTAAAAGGACAGGAGTGGACGACTTCATGACCAGAGTTAAGTCACTGAAACGACAATGGGCTGAACATGTTGCCAGAAGAACGGACCACCGATGGACAATCGAATTTTTTGACTGGATTCCGACTGACAGGAAAAGACCCAGAAGAAGACCCCATGGGAGATGAAAGGATAAAATTCGAAAGTATGCTGAAGTGACATGGAGGAGACAGGTCCAAGACAGACAATTGTGGAAGAGGCTTGGAGATACCTTCATCCTGCAGTGGATTAATAATGGTTGATGATCATGATATCTACAAACCGAAGACCGGCATTGGGTTAGTGGAGTGATTGTAGTCAGAATGGGAAAAGCTGCCGATTTATTGGGGTTTCATAGAGGACAAATTGTGATGGCCGGGCGCCTCGGAACTACAATCTCAGTAACGGGCTTATGGGTTTATCACGTGCTGCTGTAGTGAGTATGTATAAAAAATGGTGAATAGATGGCCAAACGACGAACCGTCGTCCAGTCGTGTGTCGTACACAGCTCAATGATACCGGAGGGGAGCGGAAAATGTCGCGCATTGTTCACAGTGCGACAAATCACCCGCAGCTACAACAGTGGTGATCAGGGCAATGTGTCACAGCTCACACTTCATAGCAGCCTTCTGCGCATGGGTCTGCGTAGTCTAAGACCCAGCCGGGTCCCCATGCGCACTGCACGGCGTCGCCAACAGCGCACGAAATGAGCCCAAGATCATTGGGATTGGACCGTGGAAGAATGTGGTCTGGTCTGACAAATCAAGGTTCCTGGTGCACCACATAGATGGGCGAGCGTGGATATGCCGATTACCAACGGATGCTATGGCACCTGGATGCACTGTTGGATGGAAAACAGGCCGGCGGCTGCGGTGTTATGCTGTGGGCGATGTTTTCTTTTGATACTTTAGGCCACATTATCCCAATAGCACAATCCCTGACAGCTGTCAGGTATGTGAATATCGTTGCGGACAAAGTTCCCCCATTCATGGAAACTGCGTTTCCTGCTGGTGATGGCCATGACCAACAGGATAATGAGCAACGCCGCAATGCCAAAATTATCAAGGTGTGGTTCGAGGAACATGATGGTGACTTTCCGTTAATTCCCTGGCCTCCAAATTCACTTGACACGAGCCCAATCGAACATTTGTGGTTCGACTTGGAAAAGCGGGTTCGCGCTAAATCACCACCACTCCGAAACGTACGGTAACTGGAACACCTGTTGGTGACATTGTGGTACCAGATACCCCAGGATACGTATCACCACCTCATCGGATTTATGCCTCGCCTAATGGTCGCTATTTTGTGAGCTAAAAGGGGTCCTACAGCTTATTGAGTAGGTGGTCATAATCATCGGTATATGTTCTGCCACATTAGTTTTACACCTAACCATGAGACAAAATGAAACGCGGTAGTCCGAAAGTCTATTGACTTCAAAGTTACTGCAGCAGAAATAGATGTATTCTACACTGGTGTGCGAGACTTAAGGATGAGCTACGTTTGACCTATAACGCCGCATAGGAGCGGTTTAGATATGTGAAATTCAAACCGCAGGAATTCCATTACGTACCGAGATAATGACGGAAACAGCCCCGGCACAACTGCAGATACCAAATGCTAGAGTGGAACTTTATTCATAATTGGCTACATAGCTAGCATGATACAGATGCATCACTGCCAAAGGCGGTACGGAGGGAAGAGGAAGTTATCAGTACGGAATATGATCACCCATAACTTCGATGCATGATTTGGACCGGCTGCCCATACTTCGGGCAAGGTTGTTGATGAATTCGTACGGTAACGTCTTCCATACTTCCGTCGGCGCCATCTACAGCTGTTGGACAGTTTCTGGAGTGTCTTCAGGCGCCTCAATGCGTCTCCTCAGAGTGTCGCACACGTGTTCTATGGGATTTAAGCCGCGAAAATGTGCTGGCCAATCCATCTGCTGATTCTTCATTTTCCAACAGCTCATCAACATCAACCGTACGATGGGGTGTGGCGTTATCGTCCATTAACACAAACTATGGGTCAATGGCACCTGGGAACAGACGCTCATTCCAGTAGCGCGAATCCGTTACAGTATTTCCTTCTACCACTTGGAGCTCCGTACCTCCACGATCAGAATGCCTCTCCGTGCAGAAAACCGTGGTCACCGTATTTATCCCTCTTACTGTTGTTTTTGGGGTGATAACGAGTCCTACCTCAAGCCAGATTAGCTGACGTCCAGAATCACTAGAGAGATTAAACCTACTAGTATCAGTAAAGATTACCGTACCCAACTGTTCTGCTGTCCAGTCCTTATGTTATCTGGACCATCGTAAACGGTGTCTCCGCTGATCAGTCGTTAATGGAACACAGCGTACTTGTCGTTGGGTTTAATATGTCCACCATTGTGTAGTCGCCTCACCACTGTAAACTGCGATATTGTGCACCCTATGCTTATGTTCAGTTACTTTGCAAGGATACTTGCTGTCTGGCGTCGATCCCTGTTCCCTGTAGGATCAGCTAGCGGTACTCACTGGGGGTGGTTTTTGGTGGACGACCCCCACCGTTCTTTTGCACAGCTGTACCTGAAATCTAACCACGCACGCGAAGAGAATACCGAACTCTCGGCGCACATTCATCACAGTTCGCTCCTCCTCGAGCCTCCCAATTATTCGATTTCGAGAAAAATCATCAATATGTTCTCGGCAGGCCATTTCGTCGTCCTTAGTTACATAACAAATACAATCGAACATCTGTAACACTTATGCACACCGTCCGGTGACTGCCGTTCAACTGATGCTATTGGACAGCGGGTGGGCCTTTTGTTCTCATGTCATGCAAACCACACGTCATACTCCATTATTACGCCTGTGCTGTTTCTCCTGTTCCCATACACTGTCCTGAGTTAATTGGTGTTTGGGTGCCGCTGCTGATGCTATTTACGGCGTTATTTTGCTTTTCCCACTTCGTCCTTAAGTTTTGCACACCAGTGTAAGTCAGAGATAATCGAGAAGGGGCAGGAAACAACCAATACTTTTCCTTTTCAACATTTTCTCTGGTAAATTTTTGAGCAGTAAAAGTTCGATCAATCCATGCTTGGATTACTGTGTTTTCTTCCTAGGAAGGGTGCACATCCTTACTGCTGCGATATTGAAACATGCCAGTGCTTAGCCTTGCAAGCTGAATACATGCTGCATTACAAATACTGAGAGTCCATAAAGTATTTCCCACATTACAAAAATTAATATAAAAATTCTATGTACGTTAAAATAAAATGGTTGGCAACATAATATAGCTGCACTCATAAAGTTAATATTTTTGTTCTTTAGGTGAGCGATTCTGCTGAATAAGAGAAACATTTCATCAATAATGACTTCCATCCAAGAAAAAGCGGCGTGCGTGTTGTGGTTCCATGAGACCAAATCGCGGTTACTGTGCTGCGCCATTTCAGAAAATAGTACGGACGATCACTACCGAACCAAAAAGCATAAGAGCCTGGTATGAAAAGTTTAAAGCGACGGGAATTATGTTGGCGATTTCTCCCGAGCCGAACGACCACCCGTTACACAAGAGACTGCAGCTGTTCGGGAGAAATTTCTGCGAGACCCCAGGAAATCCATTCGTCATGCTTCACTGGAAACTGGAATTCCCCGTACCACGGTTCACATAATTTTACACAAACGTCTTCATCGGTATGCTTATAACGTACAGATTGTTCAAGCTCTTTAGCCTGCTGACCGGCCTCGCCGTGCTACATTTGCGACGGAGATGTTACACCGCATAGCTCATGATAGTGATTATCTGCACCGTGTCTGCTTCTCAGATGAAGCCACATTTCACTTCTCTGGTACAGTAAATTGGCGCAATGTGCGAATATGGGGATCAGAAAATCCCCATTGCCATTGAACAACAGAGGGCTACCCCAAAAGTGAACGTATGGTGAGGCCTGATGCATGACAGAATCATCAGACCCTTCTTTTTACAGAGTCCACAGTAACATGTAACCTGTACCTGGACATGCTGGAACTTTTTGTGGCATCTCATTTGCATGCACTTCAAGCTTCGGTTATTTTCCAACAAGATGGGGGCTCACCACATTGGTCAATAACGGTTCGAGAGTTCCTGAATGCCACATTCCCGGACAGATGGATTGAATGCGACGGTCCCATGACATGGCCACCTCGATCGCCCGACATGACCCCTCTAGACTCTTTCCTGTAGGGTTATGTGAAAGACTAAGTTTGCTCGAGCAGTGTTCCACATGTCGGGACGTTGAAGAGCAGAATAACGGACGTCATTGGTTCAGTGTCTACTGAGATATTAAACAAAATATGGCGTGCAATCAGATATCGTTTAGATGTCCTCGGGGCCACAAATGGTGCCCATGTGGTAGTACACTGACACTGGCAAAAAAAACTTTACTTGTGCTCATTGTCGTCCAATCCCTTTCTTGTACCTGTAATGCATTTTTATATTAATTTTTGTAATGTGGGAAAGATTTTATGGACATCCATTACAGTCACTTACTTTTGTGTAGTAGTTTTTAATTCCTGGTATGGGGAACTTCGGTATTTGTTCTCCTGGCTTGCTCTTCTTCTCATTTTTTTAATTTAATCGTCTCTTCTTTTTTTGTACTGCTGCTACTACTGCGTATTTCTGTGTATATTGTGCTTGATCAAGGAGCAAATTTTGGCTCTTTCCCTCGAATGCTACATCCGGCTCACCACTCCTTCTCACTGTACCTAATACATTCGCCTCTTTCCAAATATCATCGCTTTGGTGGTGACCTGGAAGAAAGAGCTGAAAAAAACCTGAGGGGAATATAATTTTGTGAACTGAATATACACTGAGGGGCAAAATTATTATGGCCATCAGATCATTTTATACAAATTAGCTGTCCCTAAGATGCTGCTGATGCAGTATGGCTGAGTCGCCATAGAAAGAGAACGTTGAAGGTAAACTTATGGAGTGCATTGGGCAAGAAATAATTTGTAAAAGACGCGATCTGACGGACTTTGAACGTGAATTGATCATAGGGGCTTAAAGTGCTATCGCGAGCGTTAGGGAAACGGCTACACTTGTGAAATGTTCTATGGCAGCAGTTTTAAAGTTTACAGCCAGTGGGACATGCTACAAAAAAAGGTCTGAGATCAAAGCGTGTGGTCGTCAACGGCTACTGGATGCTCGAGCTGAACGGAGAGTAGACAGACTTGTTAGGTCCAACCGAGGCTGAACTGGATGAAGAAAAGGTTATAACATTAGCGTTGAAGACAATAGACTTTTGGTGATTGGCCAGTGGGCGTTAGGGACGATTTCAGCCGTTAGATGGCACTGCGTCCCAAGGTATTAACATTTCAGTTTTCACCTTGTTTGAATTGCTGGATTGTGTATGTTCGTCGTTTTTTCTTGTGTTTCTTTTAAAAAAAACATTACAGTTTTAAAACCAAACTGTTGTTTTCACAACAAAATCTAACCCATTTTAAAAATGGTTTACTGCTGTGTGCCGATATGCGCATCTTCTGAGAAGAAAAACATGGGATTTTCATTCCATGAGTTTTCCTCAAATCAGAACCTAAAGCAACTGTTGCTGAAAGAAATAACTCGTCAGGATTTTGCTCCAAATGGCAAGTTACCTTTAACTATTGTTTGTGTTAAGCATTTTCATTCTGATAATTACGTACCTAATTCAATTTTAGAAAAACCCTCAGCTATATAAACTCATATTAAGTAAAATAGTAGGTAAATGTGTAGATTTGCGTTTTAAATTATTTCGTCGGAAAAATATTAGTACCTGGGAAAAGTGCGACCTACAGATTTTAGATTATGAAAATTAATGGCAAATGGTGCAGAAATTTTCTGTTTCAAATGTCTTTTAAATATTTTTATCGTAACATTTACCTGTACGTTCGATACGTTAGGCCTACGGCAGCGTCTCTTCACAGCATCGAACTTACAGGTAAATGTTACGATAAAAATCTTTAAAAGACATTTAAAATACGAAATTTCTGCACCATTTGCCATTAATTTCCATACTCTAAAATCTGTACGTCGCACTTTTTCCAGGTACTAACATTTTTCCGACGAAATAATTTAAGACGCTAATTTACACAATTACCAAAATCTCAGCCCTAGATCGTTGAAGAATAAAGGAGGAATGAGATTTACACATAAATTACACCACTTCCTACAGAAAAATTCTCTTGCCCAAGTACTACTAATTCAGAATACAAATATCCATCTGTTCATATGAAAGTGAATATAAATAAAATCTCAAATGTAAATAATGATACGGAATCAGTTTGTTAATGTGAAAAACGTTAATAGATGGCGCTGCGGCCCAACTCATCTTTTCGCTCCTCGCTGTTTTTGCTTAATGTTACAACTTGCTAGGATCGAGTTCAGCCTTAGTCCAACAAACGGGCAACACTTCCTCAGGTTACAGATAATAATCGGAGTCAAGAACCAACTCTGCTGGCCTCTCAACTTGCAGTTCGCCATATATTACATGGTATGGACTACAGAAACAGATGGCCATTGCTGTCTGAAGCGAACGAGAAGAAACGCCTCTAGTTCTTTCAGGATCACAAGAATTGTAAAGTAAATGAGTGGAAAATGGCAATGTGATCCGGCGAATCACGTTTTCAGCTACACCATGCAGATGGAAGGGCGAGGACATAGAGACAGCAGCGAAAGCAGGGACTTATTTTTCGTCGTCACTACTCTTCAAGCTGGCGGAGGCAACGCTATGGTCTGGGGCATTTTTTCGTGGAGTATTTGAGCCTTTTTATCCATATGTAGCAACGTCTGACCACCCAAAGGTATTTAAATTTAGTTGCCGACCAAGTCCATCCGGTTATATTGATGGTTTATCCAATAGGTGTGGATACTTCCAGCAAGATAGTGCTGCACGCCATATTGCTCATATTGTACGTGAATGGTTTGAAGAGCATCACGGAGACGTTTTCCTGCTACACCGGACTCCCCAGTACTGGTTCGTGACGCATTCTCATCAGGAGAAAGCCAGGGAACTACAATGATCTCTCTAACGTTAGAGAAACAGATTGTTCTGATAGCGGTGGCTTAATAGTCTAGACAAGAGTCTTAGCATGTAGGCGCATAGACTTGCGTATCCTTCAGAATCGCTGCGTTACTTCCCTTAAGTACGGAGACGAGTTCATGAACTTATATGTCAGACATTTCAGGTGAGCGGTTGGTCTAGATTTTTTTTTTTATGTACAATAATGCTCGACCTGATTGAGCTCACTTTATCGACGATTTTCTGGAAGAAGGTATTATCCATGTAGAGTGGTCACCCATATCTGCTGATCGCAATCCCATTGAGCGTGTAAGGGATGCTCTAAGAAGACACATTGGAGTTCTCCATCCCCATACCAAAACACTAGAAGAATTCAGAACTGTTCCTGTTGAGGAGTGGTCATAAATCCTTCAAAACTTCATTAGTACTTTTATAAACAGTATAACTCATTGCTTGAGCTGGATAACAGCAATCCATATTAAAATGCCACGTTATCTTAAGCAAAGGACCTTAAATATCGTTCCGTGGACTGCTCTTTATGTAAATTACAAAATTATAATGCTAACAAATGCAAATTGTAAGATAATTAATACAGACATTTGACGTGGACTAGAAACATCAAACAGAGCTCATCGCTCTTTCCACGTTTATAAGTGAAACACGGAAAAATTCTTATTGGTCGCCACCGGGAATCCACACAGTGTGAGTCTGGAGGAATTCGAGGCCACTGTGGTGCAGTGGAAGTATATACGGCGCGTAACGGGAAGACCCTGGGTTCGATTCCGGATGGCGGCCAATGAGAATTTTTCCGTGACTCACTTATAAACCTGGAAAGAGCGATGACCTCTGTTTGATATAAGATTATTATTTCCAGCTGCGTGAGTTGCATAAGCGACGTAATACGAAGCGTTTTCAATAAGTAGTGTCTCCGTGCAAATGTCTCGCGCAAGACATATTGCCAAGAAACCAGTCAGACAGCAAACGATTCTGTGTGCCATTAGCTTCTCTTTACTGTGTAACAGAACTCCGTACATCTATTTGTTCGTATTTAATTGTGCTTAAAATGGATATATTTTTTTTTCAAATGTGTCGACAAGTATCAAGCAACGATCAGTTGTAGAGCTTTTAACTCGTGAAAACGTACATCTCAAAGAAATTCACTTTAGATTAGTGGCAATTTATGGTTCTCGAAATTTGGACTGTTTGTCGTTGTGTAAGAGAATCAAAGGACAGTGGAGGAATGTTGGCCGTAAAAGATCAGCCTCAGAGTGGGAGGCACGTAATCGCAACTTCAGATCAAAAGTCGATGAGCAGATCAGGAAAATCGAATAATAACTCAGAGAACCTAGCAGGTAAGCTGAACATTATTTTAGGTAGTGTCAGTAACATTGTTAACGTTTTACGATACAACAAAGTGTGTGCTCGTTGGGTACGGCGTTACCAACGACTGAAATGAAACAAGTTAATAAAATCATGCAATGTATTGCCTATGATACGCTTTCGACCGTACCAGAAACCATTACTCAAGTTATGATAATAATGGCTGTTGAATAAATCTCGGTCCTGTGTCCTGACCTTTGCCCCCATTTCGACGATATTCAAAAGAACTGGTTCCTTATATCTACGTAACAACATACTAAAGTTTTGTCGCAATAGAAGCATTTTTAGTCAAGTTATGAGGATAATAGATGTGGAATAAATCTCGCTTCTGTGTCCTGACCTTTGACCCCATTTCGATGATATTCAACAGAACCGGCTCAGTATACTTCCAGAACAACATGATAAAGTTTTGTCCGAATCGAAGCATTTTTACGTAAGTTATGATGCATAAGGGCAATGGATCCTGCTCCTTTGTTCTGACCTTTGACCCCATTTCGCCCATTTTCAATAGGCTTCGTCCCCAGTTGGTCCCTTACCACATACTAAACTTTCATCGAAATCGAAGCGTTTTTACGCAAGTTATAAAGCATAAGGACAATGGAACGGATCCCGCTCCTATGTTCTGACATTTGACCCCGTTTCGCCCATTTTCAATAGGGTTTATCCCCGGTGGATCCCTACGGCATACTAAAATTTCATCGAAATTGAATCATTTTTACGCGCGTTATCGTGCAGACGGACAGACAGACGAACGAAGATGGAGCATATACGCTTCTTCAACCTACGGTTGGAAAGTGTAAAAATTCAAGACTTGAAACATGCTAAATGTTTCTTGCTCTCTATGAAAAATATGCAAATGTTTTTCTCCAAAACATTGTGACTGGTGATGAGAGTTGGGTGATCACTTTTATGACTCAGAAATGAAAAATCAATCGCTGGAATACCGACACCCATCTTCTCCCCGAGCGTAAAAAATTCAAAACTCAAATTTCTGGTCGTAACTGCATGCGCACTGTGTATTCTGGGATTACAGAGGCATTACTCATCAGGAGTACATGGTCGAAGGTAAGACTGTGAACTCTGAGAGCAACCTGCATTAAAGCTAAGAATAAAACGTGTGCATGGGGGGGATGCCAATGATTCTACAAAGCGACAACGCCAAACCCCCTGCCAGTGCTCCAAATCACTCAAGTCCCGTAGAGTCAACACCTTCATCCCAGACGTTGAATCATTTTTCATCAAATATACTTGACCATTATAATTCCACGTTGACCGAATAAGATCATGTTGTAATAACTTCCGAGTATGCCAAAAGATCTTCCTGTACGCGGGAATAAGGTTTTCATTCTTATAGATTAGTGTATTTGACAGTGAACTATTTAAGTCAGAATTATTAACCATGATTTTCCTCTTTGACAGCCACTGTTCCTTGAACTTTCTTGAGTGAAACTTTCATTTGATGTCTGGAAAGAGTTCTGTCTAAAGGATATCAATATCTTGCACATTTCAACACCGCAATTCGTAAGAAACTGTTGAGCACAAGAAGCAACATGTGGGCTGCCGTTATTAAGGGGAGGGTCCACTTGCCAACCAGTCTCGGTCGCTTAATCGCGTAGATGCTTCAAGACGGAAATGTAACACTCAGCATTGACAGTGATCTGTGGAGGAACAGCATGTTGGTAGACTACACCTTTATGATCAAAGAAAATTATCATCACCTTTCCCAACTGATTTGATTTGGCGGACTTTTTCGAAGGAAAGTCTGTGTGTTTCCAGACAGTCGTTGCGCACTTCGGGAGGGGTCGAAATAGTGGAGACATATTTCGTCGGCAGTTATCACTGCGTTTAGAGAGTTTGGACCTTTCGCAATCATTTCTTTCTACTCATTAACACACCTGAACTCTGGCTAACAATTGTTCTCTCGTCAGGTGATGAGGTACCCATCTGGGACACACACGATTGTCGCGTAGAATGAGGAATGCCGAAGTTTTTGAAATTTTAGCTGAAGCCGCTGTCTTCACACGTAATTCGTCGATCTTCTTGCAGGATTGCCCAAACACTGTCAACAATACGCTTCCTAGCAACACTTTCAGGTCGACCAGGCGTAAGAGCGAGTTCTGCTGATTTTGAACGCCCGTTTTTTGAAATCATGGTGCTATCTAAAAATCCTTGACACACCCAAACATTTATCTTTGTTAGCTTTTTTCATTAAATCAACTGTTTCTGGAGCCGTTATACCCAAACGATAGCTAAATTTTATCGCGCAACACATTTCAGTTCTTAACTCTGAATCACTCACCTCCATAGCTGTATGGTGAAAACCTTAAACAACTGCGCAATAACAAAACCAGAATCGTCTGCCACGACTAATAACTGTTGCCATAGATACTTCCTTAATTCAGTTAATCGTCTGTGTGGTTATTTTTGCCGTTCGCACTGTTGCGAACTCAAAAAAAATTACTCTCAGTTTTTGGGGAACGCCTTTGTATAAATTATCCTTTGATTTTGACACCATAGTAATAGACAAATAATAGCATTGCTATGAACCTGTCCCTCTTTTTTCTCTCATCTATCAGGATTGTTACAAGACGTCGACTCTATGTAGTTCGTACAAGGCATTTAGAGCCATGGTCCTTTCTCTATCAGCTTTTAAAGATTGTTTTGATTTAATCTCGTTCGTCGTCATTATCTGACTAAAATATGCATCATGCAAATTCATGGCGTTTGTTCGAATAATTCCGACACACTGACTTACACTCCACTGCGTTGAAGGTCCTTGTTTTGATATAGGGGGTACATGAACACGAATCTGTTCGGTAATTAGAGAAGATGAACGCTAGCAACTGGTGTGATGAGAGTACTCCCAAAGACAGCAGTGGGATCATAATGTCATTACGTAGTTTTCAACACCTGTTTCTCAAAAGGAAAGATTTGCAGCATCTCTGCTCTAACTTGATGAAACACTCAAAATGAATTTTGGTCTGTCGGTTTCGTTTGGAATAGCAACTTTTTCAGCGCTGTTTCATAGATATTTACTTCTGGCTAAATGATACGCTCTATTTAGGGCCGTCTTTAAATACAAAATTTTGATTTTACAAGAGAAAATTGTGGCTAAATGATACGAAAATTGTGGCAAAATGATACGCTCTATTTAGAAGAAAACTGTGGCTAAATGATACTTCTCGCTAAATGATACGCTCTTTTTAAAAGAAAATTGTGGCTAAATGATACTTCTCTTTTAAAAAGAAAATTGTGGCTAATGATACGCTCCTTAGCCACAATTGTGGCTAATGATACTTCTCTTTTTAAAACAAAATTGTGCTAAATGATACTTCTGGCTAAATGATACGCTCTTTTTGAAATAATATTGTGGCTAAATGATACGCTCTTTTTAGAAGAATATTGTGGCTAAATGATACGCTCTTTTTGAAAGAATATTGTGGCTAAATGATACGCTCTTTTTGAAAGAATATTGTGGCTAAATGATACGCTCTTTTTAGAAGAATATTGTGGCTAAATGATACGCTCTTTTTAAAAGAATATTGTGGCTAAATGATACGCTCTTTTTGAAAGAATATTGTGGCTAAATGATACGCTCTTTTTGAAAGAATATTGTGGCTAAATGATACGCTCTTTTTAGAAAAATATTGTGGCTAAATGATACGCTCTTTTTAAAAGAATATTGTGGCTAAATGATACGCTCTTTTTAGAAGAATATTGTGGCTAAATGATACGCTCTTTTTGAAAGAATATTGTGGCTAAATGATACGCTCTTTTGAGAAGAATATTGTGGCTAAATGATACGCTCTTTTTAAAAGAAAATTGTGGCTAAATGATACGCTCTTTTGAGAAGAATATTGTCGCTAAATGATACGCTCTTTTTAAAAGAAAATTGTGGCTAAATGATACTTCTCTTTTAAAAGAAAATTGTGGCTAATGATACGCTCCTTAGCCACAATTGTGGCTAATGATACTTCTCTTTTTAAAAGAAAATTGTGCTAAATGATACTTCTGGCTAAATGATACGCTCTTTTTGAAATAATATTGTGGCTAAATGATACGCTCTTTTTAGAAGAATATTGTGGCTAAATGATACGCTCTTTTTGAAATAATATTGTGGCTAAATGATACGCTCTTTTTAGAAGAATATTGTGGCTAAATGATACGCTCTTTTTAAAAGAAAATTGTGGCTAAATGATACGCTCTATTTAGGACCGTCTTTAAAGAAAAAAATTTGATTTTCATTTGCGCCTCAAACAAAAGAAAATTGTGGGCCGACCTTCAAAATTGTTACAAGGGGTATAAATATTACTAAAAAAATGTCTATGATGACTTTAAAATAGGTAACGATATGAAATACGTATACCTTTATTGAAACTACGTCTACAATAAAATATCACATGTTAACTATTATTATCAAAAATGTTAGAAACGTAAAATTTAATTGCACATGTGGCTAAGTTTTGATAATATACACAAATTACTTTAAACAAGTTTATACAAATAAATTTCTATTTTGCATTATATAAATTTCGATAAAATTATACACTCATTTGTTTTGTTTATATTTTTTGGCAAATGCGTCTGTAATATTTTCATAATCAGTAGGATCGGAAACATTTTGTTCTATGCACAACAGTACTGATGACAAAGTAGAACGAAGATAGTGTTTTTAGCAGGTCTTTTCTTAAAACAGAAAAGTACGTGCTTGTAGCATCACTCTGACCGTCGTCTGTGCACACCACATCTCTGCAACTATTAGTTCGATCAGAATAATTCTTTCTACGTTTGGGACCCCAAAATATGAGAACGATGATCTTTATTTTCCGGATTTCATCCGAGGCACAAATTCGCCGCTAGACGGCATAACCGCAGCTGCTATCGAATTCAAAATACATTTTATCCCATATCATTACTTCTAAACATCAGACTGTGAATTTTTTTTTCTTTAGATATAATTTATAACGAAAACTATTTTAGGTACCATTTCTTTTTAAGTAATGCATATTTTTTCCGCTAGGGAGCATAAAGGTAAATTGTAATTCCCCCGACATCTTTGTACCTAAATGATGGATTTGAAAAAAAAATTGCATCGGATAGAGTTCCTGGTGGGAAATGTTCCACTTATAGTTTATACTTTTTCGTGAAGAATAGTTTTTCCATTAGGAAAAGTAGGTGCATGTTTTTGTTTTTGATGTATATGCAGCAATATCTCCGCTTCTGAAAAGTCTCCTGAAAAAAATTCTTATGTGGTCAGATATCACTCGCTACGTAATACATTTCCAAAAATCTTCTGTTTGAAATGATGCATAGTTTTTCCACCAGGGGGTGTAGATATATATCTTATGCTCCTCGACATCTCAGCTTCTAATAGTCCGATTTGAAGAATTCTTTCTTTGTCCGAGAGCATTTCTGGTGCGAAATGTTTTGTATATAATTTCAAGTTTTCCTTAACGTACAAGTTTACCACCAGAGAGCACAGGTTCACGTTTGTGTTTACAGCCTATTTAGAGCAATATCTAAGAGTGTCACTAGTTCCACAGGAGGAAGAGAGCCAGTACCGTAAGACAAATACAACATACATGCTTCTCCGGGATTCGAAACTAGACTCATCTCGGACGAATGGTCAGGAGCTAGCGCTTAGACCACTACGCTACCGGGACGACATGCGCATTTCGTTCTCGAAATGAGGCACTCTAGGCCGTAAAAATTTTAATCTGTTTTTCTCGATATTTCTGCTCCTAAAAGTCCGATTTGTAAAATTCTTTTACCAGCGGGTACCATTTATCTTTTGGAATACTTTGCCTAAACTCGTGGGTTCTTTCTAGTTCATATTTCTGGCATTAGGTGGTATTAGTGTGCCTTACTGTTTGCGGCTGTATCTCAGCTTTGAAAAATCGTATTGAAAGTTTCGTTTTAGTATATATTTTGTAAAAACGATCACACTCATGTTACCGTTCCGTCCGCCCGTCTGTGAACACCATATCTCTGAAATTATTAGTCGGATTTGAAAAATTATTTTTGCCGGGAAGCATGAATGTGAGAATGATGATCCTCGTATTCCGTTTGTTTGTTTGTTTTTGTTTTTTTACGATGCACAATTTCGCCGCTAGAGGGCGTAAATACAGATGATATCTAATTCAAAATATATTTTATTCCATATATTTGCTTCTAAATATCGGATTATTTTTTTCCTTTCGATTCCATTCATATCGAAGACTATTTTAAGTACAGTCACTTTTTCAAGTTACGCATAGATATTTTTCGTTAGAGGACGTAAAAACAAATTACATTTTCCCCGAGACCTCTGTTTCTAGAACTCCAATTTCAAAACTTCTTCCTGCACCGGATTCAGGTCCTGATGAGAAATGTTTTCCATATAATTTCTAATTTTGGTAAAGAATGGTTTGGCCACCAGGTAGCGCAAGTGATAATTTCTGCTTCTGTCATAGTTGCAGCAAAATCTGAGCTTCTGAAACTCCATTGAAAAATATCTGTCGTGAACCAATACCGCTCACCTAGGAAAACCTTTTGAGAATACTCTTTTCTTAAAATAATGCACAGTTTTTCTTCCAGGTGGCGTAAATGCATATCTAACTTTTTCGATATCTCTGTTTCTAAGAGTCCGATTTGAAAAATTCGTTCATAGTTGGAGAGCGTTTACGGTGTGAAACATTTCTCCTATAATTTCAAATTTTCCTTAACGCACAAGTCTGCCAGTAGAGGACGTAAATTCAAATTTCGTTTACAGCAATTCTGCGGGACGAAAACCCTGATTGAAAATCTTCTTTTTCGGTCAGACACTACTAATTATGAAAATTCTGGGTGCATTTCCTTCCCAAAGTTATGAACAATTTCACCTCTGGGTAGCGCAAATATTTAACTCAAAAATTATTTCAACGCCGTACGCCATTTGCCATGTAGAACACTTTGGGTTAATATATGAGGAGTTTTATAGTTCACAGTTCTGTCACTAAGTGATGTTTGTGTACTTCAGTTTACAGCTTATCTCCGCTTCTAAATGTCCTATTGAGAAATTTCTTCTTTACTGTATGCCATTCTCTACAATAGAGATGTGGAGCATTATCCTCTTTAAATAATGAACAGATTTCCAGCTAGGGGGCGTAAAGGTTGAAAACTTTTCTCTCTATCTGTGCTTCCAGGAGAATATTTGAAAAATTATTTTCCCTTAGCGTAGTTTTTTTCATGAAGAATATTTTTCGCCTATTTTCAACTTTTCCATTATGCAAAATTCGTAGGGTTATATCATGTTTCCTTCTACAGGTATATTTCTTCTTTCAACTGTTCGATTTGAAAATCTCTTTGTCTCTGATACCTTCCTTGTGCTATAACAAACTTTTTGTTCGCCATTTGTTCATTTTTGTAGCATACGTTTTAGCCGCTGGTGGAAGTAAATAGGTGTTTCTATTTCTGGATGTTTTGTCCATTGTAGAGACCTGGTTGATTGTTTTCCTAATTAGCTCCATTGACTCTGAATAAGTTTCATAAATTTAATCCGCGTCAGAAAGGATTCAAAAGACGTGCTTACTACAACCGAAAATTCGGTGTCATCTTTCTTGTTTTTTTTATGTATGCATTCGCTGCAGTAAAGATGGGGGACATTATCCTCTTTAAATAACGTACCTTTATTATCGCTATCTCTGCGTCAAGGAGACGTATCCAAATTTATTTATTTTTAGCATGACTTGTGCTATGAAGAATACTCTTTGCATATATTGTTCTTTTCCATTATGCAAAGTTCTTCCTCTAGGGGGCGTAATTATATCATCTTTTCCTCTAGATTTGTTCTTCCAATTGTTCCATTTGAAAATCCTTTGGCCTCCGATATCTTTCGTCTGGTATGAGAAACCTTTTGTGCAAATGCTTTTTAATTTTCGTAACATTCTTCTCAGTTACTAGTGGGTGAAGGTTTCTACATATTTTATCGATTGTCGAAATTCGGTTGATTTTTTTGTTCCAACTGGTTCCATTCATTATGAGTAATTTTGAAATATTTTTATTCCTGTCGGAAATGATTTAAAAGACGTGCTCATTACAACCAAACATTTGGTGTCATCAGTCCTGTTTTATTATTTTAAGGACAGAGAAATCAAGTTCACCGGCGGTTACGGGCATTACTAACAGGTGATATTAAATAAATTCTCAATATAGTGTCATCGTTTGGGAAAGTCGGTGATAGGTTTGAAGCTTCTGTGAAGAATTATAATATAAAACTTATAATACTCGTAGCTTTGGAGACTGCTTAACTTAAGGAAATGGTACATTCCTTCGTCAAATTCTTCAATATTAACATTAAGGGCATTTTATATGTCTTTTAGAGTTCTGATAATGCCAGTAAGATTTTAAATTTTTAAACTAAGTTCGACGGTAAAAATATTTTAAGTCGAATCATTGATTGAACGGTGGTTTTGACTCCTAGATAATAATTTTGAAATTAATTGGTTGCAAATTTCGTAAAATACGTCAGCTAAAAGATGATCACGTCATTTTTAGGATTATCTCATTTCTTTCCGACACATCAAAAAAATTATCTTTTCTTCAACCATCTTTTTCATGTTTAGACTTCGATTGATTTAGTGGTCTCCCTCAATATTGCCAAAATCTTCTCTAAGTATTTTTATAAATTAATTCTATTAGACTTTCTTAACAATTTTTAACAAACTGATGACATAATTGTGGTTCCTGCCATGACTTGCTGGTAGCGTTAAAGTAGTGACTACTGAGGAGAGGGAAAATTCCCTCTCCTCTGTCATCACAATATGTGGCTACATGGTAATGAATTTACCCCTTCCCCCAATCATGACCCCCAGCATTTGCCAAGTTTGGTAGAAATATAAGATGACCCTGTAGCTAATAAGTGTCTTTCTACTTCATTAGCAATGTGACATCGGATGACATGACCTAAGTATTTTTAAATCAGCAGTAACCGCGACCACAACGAGAATGGAGATGTAAGAACTAAATGTAATATTATTATTATCATTATTATATACTGTATATACAGTGGGTGAACAGAGTAAAGTGAACACCACGCTCAGAGACGTGGCTTTTAAATCAGCTGCGTACGTCGCAATACGCAAAGGTATTCCCTGTTTTTTGGTTGTAATAATTTCGTTTATAGCCTCAAGGTCCTGCTTAATTAAGTGTATTTAAAGTGTCTTGTTGCAAAATGTCTTTCAGGTTGAGGACGAAATGAGCGACCTAACGGACTTCAAAAGAGGGCTGATTGTTGATGGCCGGCAAGTTGGTGCCTCTCTGACAACAGTCGAGAGAGCAGTGGAGGTTTCGAGAGCTACTGTGCCTAGCGTCTTGACAGCATACCGTGTTCTTGGCAAACCCTCGTCTGCGAAACAAGAGCGGCCGGGAAACTACCCTGAGTGATAGAGACAGGAGAGCATTGAAGAGGATTGTTACACGTAATAAGTAGACCACTGCACCGAAAATCAGTGCGAAGCTCAATCTGCATCTCCAGATCTCAGTATCAACGAAAACAGTGCACAGGGAATTGCATAAACAATATTTTCAAGACAGAGCTGCTATTGGAAAACCCCTGGTGACCCAGGTAAATACGCAACGGCGACGGCAGTGGTGCCAGGAGCATACAACGTGGACTGCCAATGCATGGAAGAGTGTGATGTGGTGAGACGAATCCACATTCACACTATTCCCCAACGCAGGACGAGTTTATGTGTGGAGAACACCGTCATAATCGTACAACCCAGACTGTCTTCTCCCTTCTGTGCAACATGGTGGTGGTTTTGTCATGCTCTGGGAGGTCATATCAAGTCTCTTGATCACCTTGAAAGGACGGATGACTGACAGGACGTCTGAAAGCATTTTGGCCGACAAAATCTATCCAATGGCTCAGCCATTTTTTCCTGCAGGGGTTGCCATCTATCAAGATGATAACGCCCTCAATTCACTGAGCTCGGAATGTCTAATCATGGTTGAGGAACATCAGGACGAACTTTCACACCTTCCTTGGCCTCCCCAATCACCAGACTTAAACATAATCGAGCCCTTGTGGTCTGTGCTGGAAGAAAGTGTAAGATTCTGTTATCCTCCACCTGCATCTCTCAAAGACCTGGAGCGGTTTCTGCATGAAGAATGGTGTAACATCCTACTAACCACCATCCAGGATTTGTATGCGTCCATTCCAAGGAGGTTACAGGCAGCTTTGAACGCCAAAGGTGGTCCTACACCCTACTAGAAACGTACAACCTTCTTTTCCTAGGTGTTCACATTATTCTGTCCAACCTCTGTATACGTTTGTTAATATTATTTCACGGAATATGATCTTGAAATCGGATTTTTGCCACACAAAAGGACCAACTTCTTTGCATGAAAATTTGACCCGATTAAGGACGGCGACAGCTTGTAGCCTATTAAGTTGCTCATAGTGGTCGTTAAACCCCAATAAGAAAATTTTATACAAGCCAAATAATTGGCATTCCCAACTGTCTGGCTCACATCTTACTGGTTTCAGTAGAAAAAGCATAACATGGTAAATATTTTTGCTTGTATGATGTCTTCATTTTAGGGTTTCAGATTGTGATCTGTCACTTCCTCAACAGAAAACAACTTGTCAAATCTTGAAGTGCCTGACACAATTTTCTGATGAGTTATAACTGTCATAGGCAGACACTCAGACATTCCCTTTTGTTATTATGGATGATGAGACATGATTTGCTGATGAACAAAATATTTCCGTCATGCAGTTCCGGAGAGAATAAGAAACAATACAGGAAAAACGTTGTTCCGTAACCATAAGTAAGGCACCCGATGGCGCAGGATGTCATTTATTAATGCATTGGTTATGTCTGTTAAAGTAATGATCTTTAACAGCACTTAGCATCTTCTGGAATAGCAACAACTAAATTTACACGTTTCTGTATGTTGCGCTGTTGTTAAGCAAAGCTTCATTGAGCTGTTGTAAAGCAAAGTTTTTACAACGGTTCATATTCGTGCAAAGTAATGACTGCCCACGATTCATGAGCATGTCTGAAATCGATCAGTAGAACTCTTAAGAACATCTGCAACAATATTCGTGCAATGGGAGACTACTTATTTCCTTCGCTGAAGTTTTTGTACTGAAACTGTCAATCTTTAGCAGAGAAATATTATTAATATCCATCCGGCTTTCATTTGGATCTAATGTAAAGTAAACTGAAACAGTTTAGAACAGTTTGCGGTGATAGTTGCATTTTTTCATTCATGGCAACTACATCTTGCTAGTCATAGCTCTTTCAGTTTTTTGAAAATAACTCAGTAAGACTTATAACTGGAAAAAAATGGTTGTGGTGTCGCATTATTGATGTTCTCTTTGAAGTTGCTCATAGTGGTCTTTGAAGTTGCTCATAGTGGTCGTTCGAACTGTTATCCCAGTTCCCAACTATCAAACTCCCGCTAGAGTTTGAAAATGAGAATTGTTTGCCATTTCTGGATATTCTTATTAATAAGAATTATAATTGTAACTGTATCACTACTAGTGTATATAGAAAACCTTGTCATTCCCCAGTTATTATTCTATTTTTCTCATCACATCTAAACAACACAAGTTGTCAGCTTTTTTCTTTTTGTTCAGAAGAGCGCACTCACATTCGTCAACTCACGAACTCCTACAACAAGAAATTAAATACATTTTTAATTTAGCTGAGCAAGACGAATATCCTAGATACTTGACTAGTCGAGAATTTAGTAAAGTCAAATATGCCCTGAATACTACTTTGTCAAGAGATTCTAATCGTAACACTAAATATGTGGGTTCCATGCAGTATAATCCACTTTTTACAAGAACTTTATTACACCTTTGTGTAAACAACGTGATGTAAAGTTTGGCTTACAATAACGAAACCTTTTTTCAGTTGTTCGTAAAGATCGTAAACAATGCTGTAGTAGGGATCAACGGGGTAGTTACAACGTCCCTCTACTTCAGACAACCACAGGACAAATTGCCTCTAATTATTTGGGTTCCACAAAACGTAATCTTGGATTAAAGATTAAAGAACATAAATACAACATTAAAGCAGGCATGTATTGCACATCTTTAGCCAAAAATGCACTCCAAGACAATCTTAATCCAGATTGGAGTAATGCAAGAATTATCCGTACTCCTAGCAACCTAAGGGACCTATTAATAAACGAAAGTGTGTTAATAGAAGCTTCCAGTGTACAATGTTGTAATGAACATAGCCCCTAAGAATTGCACAATGCATGGAAATCACAAATTAAATCTGTTAACTTTAAATTGTAACTTTTGTTTAGAATGCTATGCTCACCCCACCCCACCCCACTCATTTTTCAGTCATTGCAATATGTTTTTTTCTCAATTACCATTAAGCATGCTGTGTACGCAACTATTTGAAGCATGCGAAATGTTATTGGTTCTTACGCCTCTCAATACTTCCCACAATGCCATAATCTATATGCTATGTACAGATTGAATGTGTTTTTGTATAATACATCTGATGATGAGGTAGCCGCTGCCTCGAAAGTGCTGATACACATATGGTTTTAATTGTATATATTTTTCATCTTTTATCATTAAATCGTGCCAAAGACGGTAATTTTTTTTTTGTATCAGTGGTTCTCTTTGAGCATTTTTTAACGACCACTGTGAGCAACTCAGTGGGCTATAAGCAGTCGCCCGTCCCTAATTTAGGGTCACTGGTTCCAGGGAAGCGGGAGAGCCACTGCC
Source organism: Macrothele yani (assembly GCA_039090855.1). Taxonomy (NCBI): domain Eukaryota; kingdom Metazoa; phylum Arthropoda; class Arachnida; order Araneae; family Macrothelidae; genus Macrothele; species Macrothele yani. The sequence goes on from CM077003.1 coordinate 106,534,197, forward strand.
GTAAGACAAACACAATATCCATGCTTCACGGGATTCGAACCCGCACCCACCTCGGACGAATGGTCAGAAGCCATCGCTTAGACCATGGCTCTCCTTTAATCATCAGTAATCAAACGAACTCTAATTTTTGTATTCCGAAAAAGTAAAAACATGAAATTTGGCAAGTGACCTCCCCGGTGGAAGTGTAATAAGAGGCATGGGCTCCTAACCATTCGTCCGAGTTGGGCCCGGGCTTGAACTCCGGATGAGGCATGGATGGTGTGCATGTCTGGTTTGTCTGGCGCTTCACTGGAAAAATCAGACCTGAATTAGAGACGAGAGCGTGCTTATAGCCCTACGAGTTGGTCATAGCTGCTGCCATTAATTCCAGAAACAACAAAAATTCACAATATTGTCAATTAATATAACGTGTGTACTAGTAAATCATATAGGCCTTGGGGATGTATGAGTGTACAAGTCCATTATAGATGTCAAAATCACCAATATTGTCGATGTGAGAACCAGAGTGATCCGTTATGGGATTACATATGCAGTTAGAATTAGTAGTTAACGATAGTAAGCCAGGAGTTTCTCAAAATCCTGTGTGCATGAAATGCACTTTGGTGCATCGGTTAAGACAGAAGTATCTCGCTTTGAAATTGGAAGAGGGTCACCAGATAAAAGCTCGAAAAGCAGTTTGTGCATTTGCGGTGATTGATAGCAACTGGCATTACGTTCTGTAAGGTGACAATAGTACATATACACTGCTGGACAATTGCTAAAGACGGATCATACACGGCTATATAGCGCATAAAAAAGTAAGTGTGGTTGGATGCCAAGTGAAATAAAATAATGTCAAAATGCCAGGACATTACAAGAAAGACAATAGACAATTTATTGTGCTCTGAAATCCAGAAGGCTTTGAGACGTGTTCAAGGGACAAACAGGCCATTTTGTGCAGAATACGTAAACGTGAAAAAAATGCAATTACCGTCCGCAGGCGTTCCGGCGTAAGATGTCAATACGGGATATGGCCACCATGGAGGGCGATGCAAAATTCCACACGTCGTGTCATGATTTGCACAACATTATCAAGCAGCTGTTGGGGTAACTTATCCCATTCCTCTGTCAGTGCACGGATGAGGGTGTCATTGCTTATTGGAGGACATTGGCGACCAGCAAGACTCCTCCCCAAAGCATCCCACACATTTTCAATGGGATTCAGATCTGGAGAACGTGCTGGACATACGAGGCGTTGAATATCCTCCCTCTCAAGACACTCCTGGACAGCGACTGTTCGATGACATGTTGCGTTGTCGTCCATGAAAATGAATCTATCACCGACAGCACCACGGAACATGCGAATATGAAGTAGCAGAACATCATTAATGTATCTTTGGCAAGTCATAGTCCCAGTTGGAAGCACATAGAGGGACGTACGGCCATTGATCATGATGCCAGCCCATACCATGACACTACATGTCGAATATCGGTCCCATTTCTGTATGTTTGCTGGACAATATGCAGTACCACTATCACGCCAGATCAGTTGTCGTCGACAATCCGACGATAGACTGTATCTACTCTCATCTGAGAAGAGGACAGCAGGCCAGTCGTTATCAGTCCAATTGCGATGTTGATGGCACCATGGCAAACGGGCGGTACGGTGACGTCTGGACAATGGGATGCACACAACAGGACAGCGGGCGTATAGTCCTCCTTCATGCAAACGTCTGGCGACAGTTTTCCGAAGATCCGCTTGCTAGTAGCAGCCATAAACTGGTTTGCTACCTCACTAGCTGTGCTGCGCCGTTGTCTTTTTGTTGATAGCACAATGTACCGATCTTCTGCAGGTGTCGTACTGCGAACACGACCTCCCCCGTGACGTTTACTACGATCTCCATTTGTTTGAAATGATTTCCAAAGCCTTGAAACAAGACTGTGGCTGGCGTCGAACTGCCTGGCAACATCTGTTATTTTTCGCCCTTCTTCAATCTTGCCAATAATACGGCCACGCGTAAAATCATCTAGGTGATGTCGGGAAGACATACTGAAAATTGCAAGTTCGTCAATTGATTCTTTCCCTTTCAACTTTGCGTTTGAACAACAACGGTCAATACGCGTCAAATCCTTTATATCTCTTATCAGCGTTATGACGTCACGAACAAGTTCGGCAATCCAAAATTTGCATACGCACAACACGTCTGTATGCTAATTTCCACGTTTTCCTGCCTTCCATTTTATGGTTGATATCGTTGCTATTGTCATCCGTCCTTAGCAATTGTCCGGCAGTGTAATATTAGTGACTATGACCAATAGGAAACAGCGCAGTTTTTTGGAACGTCACTGAGGAAATAAGACTTACAGCAATGTTTGATAATGTTGTACAGTACGAACTCTTTGAACAAAGCAGATGTCAAAAACATTTGAGTAATTACTTCAGCTCGAAGCTGTTAAGATGCTGTATGTACACTTCTCCGTGTGGCTACCATCATGAACAGTCGGGTAAAGTACAGCGTTGGAAGTGATAGTCGGAGCAGGTAGACGGTTGTTTAAGAATCTCCGCTATGTATTGTTCTCGCAATGCTTGTTTATTTTATAATACACTGCTGGCCACGCAAAATGCAACATCAAGAACGACACGAGATAGCAAAGCCAGATTTACTGGACACAAAACAGTAGATACAAAGATGAAACGATTGATCTTACAGGCCCGTGCGACTTGCAGAATACGCAGACATCAATAGTTCGTGTGGCCCCCATGGTGGCAATAACGGCCGCTACACGCCTCGGCATCTCACGAAAGAGGCTTTGAATGTGGGCTTGGGGTATGTCGGTCCATGCTGCTTCCACACGTTGCCACAGTTCATCAGGCATAGCCGTGGGTGGTGCTTGCCGGGCAACTCGGTTGCCGATCAGCGGCCAGACGTGTTTGATGGGCGACATATCGGGAGAACAGGCGTGCCACGGCAGCAGTGACACCTGGTGGGCCGTGAACAATTATCGCTCGAGGCGGGACACGTGCGGGCGCGCATTGTCCTGTTGAAACGTGGCCGCTGGCAGGTACTGCAGGTAAGGGAGGACTACAGGCTCCAAAACGTCGGAGATGTAGCGGTGGCTGTTGTGTGTACCGACAATGCGTACCAGAGGGGTGCGGGTGTCATATCCAATTGCGCCCCAAAACATAACGCCAGGCGACGGACCGGTATAACGATGCATAATGCGGACATCATTCAGTCTCTCGCCGCGGTGCCTCCACACGCGGATCCGATTATCGTGGTGTTGCAGGCAGAAGCGGGATTCGTCCGAGAAGACAATGTCGTGCCATTCCGTAGTACAGGTGCGGCTTTTAATGGCCCACTGACGCAGCACTCGCCGGTGGTGTAACGTCAATGGTAATCGGAGCAACGGGCGCCGTACGACATATCCCTGCTCCTGCAGACGACGTCGAACGGTACTTGCTGTCACAGGTTGTTGCGCAGCATACCTTAATTCCTGCGCTAACGTTCGTGATGTGGCGGTGCGAGCCGTCAATGCCCGCCGCACAACATGCCGGTCTTGTCGTTCGGCGGTGTGCCGCTTCTGCGGCAATCACTCACGTCGGTCCGTCCGTCCCTCCTGCACCCACCGAAGCCATACTTGCCTCACTGTAGCTGGATGTCGTCCCACACGGGCGCCGACGTCTCGGTACGATAAACCGCTGTCTCTATAAGCCACAATTCGTCCTCTGTCGAACTCCGAAACGTGCTGGAATGACTGCCGTATTCTGCGACGAGGCATCAAAAAGCTTCCCACGCACAAGTCCGGCAGCACAACACACTTCCAGTACTTACAGCCCGCCTTCTGTGCACCCTTCTTATAGTGCTTCTCGGTGGCGTGCCGGGCGCACATGATTTTGATATGCGCAATGGTAATCGTTTGCATGTCCTCTCGCGGGCGACGCATGCTGCGAATTTCAGGCCAATCGGATGCTTCCTTCTTGGTGTTGCATTTTGGGTGGCCAGCAGTGTAGAATAAGCGACTTTCGGAATTGTTATCTAAAAAACAGAATTTGAATTTGCAGACAAAGGGTGTTTGATTCTTGAGGAGTAAAGTTGAGTAGCGATCGTGTTTTGGGAAAATGTAAAGAGTTGAGTTTTTAGAAGTGAATGGAAGACCAACAAAGAAGGACGCCTGAAAACCAATCTCGTGTCATCAACAAGGTGAGGAAAATGTTCTTCAAACTCTGTCTGTAACTATATAACAATCGTAGTTTTCTAGGTTGGAGCAGCGCCTGGGGAAAGCAGATAAACCTTTCGGTTCATGATGATCATCGAACAGTGCAAAGACCGATATAATTACTTTTATTTATTTGGGTCACGGCAACAGAAACCAGCGTGGAAATACTCTCCTTGAGTTTGCAGAGGCAGAAGGGTTTTTCATCTTGAACTCCTTCTTCAAGAAAAAGCCACACAGGAAATGGACATGGAGACATCCAAATGGGACGACAAGTGAAATTGATTTTATTATGTGTAACAAAAAATTCGTCATAGAAGACTGCAGTGTGCTAAACAAGTTCAACACAGGTAGTGACCATAGATTGGTGAGATGTAAGATGCACCTCAACACTAAACTTGAACGTGGCAAGCTCATAAGACAAACAAAATCTATTGACATAACCAACCTTAAAAAACACCATAATACCTTCAAGTTAGAACTGAAGAACAGGTTCTCTGCTTTAGAAGGCCTAACATCGGAAGAAGTGGACATCTCTGAAGTTAACAGAAAAGTAACCAAAGCTCTTATGGAAACAGCAACAAAATTAGCTGGGTCTAAGAACAAGTTGCATGTGAACAAATTATCAGGAAAAACCAAAATGTTGATGCAAAAAAGAAGAGAGATGAGGACAACTAAAGAAGATATGACTTCCAAAGTGGAATATATAGAGCTATGCAAGACAGTAAGAAAAAGTATCACTGAAGACGTAAGAAAATTCAACTGTGAACTAGTGAGGAAAGCAAGTGAAAACAACCAAAGCCTAAAGATAGCAAAGGGACATCTCAGTAAGGGAAGAAAACAGATTATGGCACTGAGAAAAGAAGATGGTTCTGTAACAAGAAATAGAGGCGAAATTTTGACAAGAGTGAAAGATTTCTACTCCAAATTATATGAAAGGGATGATATATGCACTCCAGACATCATGAAAGATACCAGTACCAGAGTTCCTCCAGTCCTTCCAGCAGAAGTTGCACATGCAATCAAGAACATGAAGCGAGGAAAAGCTCCAGGAGAAGATGGAATTACTGTAGACATCATACAAGAAGTAAGTGGAGAAATCGAAACAGTACTCGCCCAAATTTTCACTCGATGCCTTAATGAAGGAAAGATTCCTGAGGATTGGAACACCGCTACAATGATCCTGCTACATAAGAAAGGTGACATTGAGGATCTCGGAAACTACAGACCTATCAGCCTCCTATCAGTAGTTTATAAAATCTTCACTAAAGTTCTTTCACACCGCTTGAAGGCAACACTGGACACGGCTCAACCGAGAGAACAAGCTGGATTCAGGAGTGGCTACAGCACTATAGATCATATCCACGTACTGAGAGAACTAATTGAAAGAGCGAGGGAATATGAACTTCCATTTTGCATGGCTTTTATCGATTATGAAAAAGCCTTTGATTCGGTGAAACCATCAGCAGTTACAATGGCTCTGAAAACCTGCGGTATTGAAGATGCATACATTAATATTATTAATAACATCTATGAAAATGCAAGTGCAAAGATTCGGCTGTTTGAAAATACAACACACGTAAAAATTGGAAAGGGAGTGAGACAAGGTGACACCATATCTCCGAAGCTCTTTAATGCCACATTGGAGGGTGTTTTTCAGTCGCTGAGCTGGGAAAACAAGGGAATAAAGATTAATGGAGATTATCTAACCCACCTTCGTTTTGCTGATGACGTAGTCATTTTTGCAACTACCCCATCAGAGCTGCAGAGTATGATCCAGGAACTTGCTGACAAGAGTAAAGAAGTGGGATTAAAAATGAACTTTCAGAAGACAAAAGTGATGTTCAATGCTTTTACAAGAAATGAAGATTTATCGATTGATGGAGAAAAGCTGGAGATAACAGACACGTACGTTTATCTTGGACAGCAGATATCAAGTGAGGGTCACATTGATGAAGAAATTAATCGGCGTACAAAACTTGCCTGGAGAGCTTTTGGAAGAAACAGCATAATTTTCAAGAGAAATATGCCATTATGTCTTAAAAGAAAAGTGTTTGATCAATGCATCCTTCCAGTGCTTACGTATGGTGCAGAGACGTGGACCTTAACTAAAAGAGACATACAAAGGCTGCAGACAACTCAAAGCAGCATGGAGAGGTGCATACTTGGTGTAACCAGGAGAGATAAGAAGAGGAACTCGTGGATCCGAAAAATGACAAGAGTGGAAGACATCATGATCAGAGTTAAATCCCTGAAATGGCAATGGGCTGGACATACTGCCAGAAGGACAGATCATCGATGGACAGCCGAAATTTTAGATTGGATTCCAAGGGACAGGAAAAGACCCAGAAGAAGACCACATGGGAGATGGGTGGATGAAATTCGAAAGTATGCAGGAGTGACATGGAGGAGACTGGCACAAGACAGACCGTTGTGGAGGAAACTTGGGGAAACCTTCGTCCAGCAGTGGATTGATAATGGTTGACAATGATGATGATGATGATTTATTTGGGGGTTTAATGGCCACTGAGAGCGATTCAGTGGGCTATAAGCTGTCGTATGTCCCTAATTTGAAGCCACTGGTTCCAAAAAGGGATAGAACCAGTGCCGTAAGACAAATGCAAAATCCATGCCTCATCGGGATTCAAACCTGGAACCATCTTGGATGAATGGTCAGAAGCCAGCGCTTATACCACTGAGCCACCGGGGCCCGAGATAATTTCTGAAAACATCCACTTCGGGAAATGAAAGTAGCCTGCTTTTCAATTAATTGGAATATTAAAGAGCAGAATATTGTAGTATTAGTTTCGTTAGTAGATCGGGGTGAAGCGGTTGAAGGATTTTTCACGCATATACACTGCCGGAAAGTGCAAAAAGAACACCAAGAAGGATTTGGTGGACGCTCATGAAATTTACATATGTTAATGGGGTCGAGTTTACGTAGGTGTGATGTCAATTTAGTGACCAACCGGTGAGCGCGTACGCCACAGCACGGCATAATATGCAAATTATCGTCGGTGGTATTTAAGGAGTACGGCGAAGTGAATGTAATCAGTCGTCGGCGTACGGACACGTGCAAAGACCCTGAAGAAACTGCAATGCATGGACATGGAAGACATGTACGATTTCAGCATTTATCGGACTTTGAGCGAGGTCGTCTAGTCGGACTCCGTGAGACCGGGTGGTCGTATCGCCGTATTGCGGAGCAAATAGGACGGGAAGTATCGGTGGTGGTACGATGGTGGCGTAGATGGTCCGAGGAACATTCCCACACGAGAAGACGTGGAACCGGGAGTCACAGATGGACTGATGAGCGGACCGATCGACGCATAAGAAGAGCGGCGTTGTCAAGCAGAACATCCACTGCGACAAAAATCCGAGCTGCCGTTGCACCTGATGTGACTGTGCGAACAATCCGCAACCGTCTACTGGATGTAGTACTACGTGCACGTGTACCTCTGACTCCAGCCCACCGTCAGGAACGGCTGCAGTGGTGTCGCCAACGTCTGCGCTGGAGAACGCAATAGCGATCTGTCGTGTTCAGCGAGGAAGCAGATTCTGTTTGGGAACCACCGATGGCCGTATGCGTTTTCGGAGACGCACAGGGGAGTGTCTCCACCCTTCTTGCATCCGCCAGCGACACACAGGGCTTACATCTGGTCTCCTGGTGTGGGGAGCGATCAGCTATCACTCCCATACAACACTTGTGTTTGTACCGTGTACGTTAAACAGCACCTCCTACATCAATAACATCATTCAGCCCGTTGTTGTGCCATTTGTAAGGTCGGTCCATCGTGGTGTTTTCCAGCAAGATAGCGCATGCCCACACACGGCACGTGCAACGCAAAATGCACTTCGGGGTGTGAGACAACTTCCATGGCCTGAACTTTCACCGGATTTGTCCCCCATTGAGCACGTGTGGGGCGTTTTATGGGATAACGATTTATCCGGTCTCCACGGCCAGCCACGACCATCCCCGATTTACGCGTCTAGGTTGAGGATGCTTGGAATTCAATTCCCCAAACTTACATTCACCATCTGTACGAGAAGACTCCATGCCAGAATTGCACAGTGTGACGCAGTTCATGGCGGTTCAACCTCGTACTAGCTATGTTACATGGAAATGTTATTTTTCAGTTTACCAGCAAATACAGTTGTATTTTGCCAAAAAAAAATTTTATTCACGTTATCTTCTGTATTCCGTTATTATGCTGTATAAATTTCGTTGGTATCAGACTATACATTTCGTTGGCATCTTCTTGGTGTTCTTTTTTCACTTTCCGCCAGTGTAGATACTGTATTATGACGAAGTAAATTTCTCCGTCATTTTTGAGCACGCCAGACATCGAAGCCGGGTCCCCTCAATCCGGAGTAAGTCGCTCTCCCAACTGAGCTATGCGGACGTATGCTCTCGCTGCTATCTGCCTTTGTCTCATGTGCGTCCTGCGTGGCGGGCACACATGTCACAACATTCTTTACAATAGGTGTTGATATGATCCATTTTAAAAAGGAGTTAAGCAGTGAGATTTCTGTTGATGCGTGGACTAGACGTCATACACAACTTCCCACAACAAACAAATACATGGGCGTTTGAATACAAGATTCAGAACAGTATTGAGAAAGCTGAAAGGAAAATCAAATTCTTTACGGTATATTGAAATTAACAATAACGGATACGGTCAAAGGCTTGTCTTTTGTCGATGGAGAAAATTGCGATTGGCTCCTGGTGAATATCGACTATGTTAATAAAGTCACAGAGAGTGGTCATTCAGGAACAGAGTACGTTTGGTGAGAATCACTATGTTCAATAGGAACTAAGTTTCGACATCTTGACAGAACTTTTACAAAGAATTTCTTTATTTAGTAGGCTGATGGGACACAAGTTAGTTGAAGTAAATCATCATGTTTTGGCACAAGGAGCACATAGGTAGTTGTAAAATCTCTCGACATATACACTGCCTCACAGTGAAAGTGTCACACCACAAAGACGTGAACACAGTGCCATGCAAATCGCAGGGTGGGTGCACACGTACAAGTTATGCAAATGATTCCATTTGCAGGCCAATCGCACGAACGGCACGCGGGATATAAGCGGACAACCAGCCCTTGAGGCCAGCAGTCGAGACGCCGTCACGGCTGCGAGAAGTGAGTGGTTCTGCTGTAACCGTGTCTAGAGAACGAACAAGCGGTGCCAATGCCGTTAAGACACCGTCATACGCGATTTCGTCAAACGGATGGGTTCACGAGAAGTGTCGTCGTAGGCTTTCGTACCGCCGGATGGTTCTTGCGTCGTATTGCGGAAGGAATCCAACGTATTGGAAAACCGTTGGTCGCATTTGGAGACTGCGGTCCCAGGAAGGCTCTGTGCAACGTCGTAGGGTGACCGGTGCATGGAGACGCACGTCAGACTGCACCTCTCGTCATATCTTACGTCATGTCGTAGCGGACGCACAGGCCAATAACAGGCGACATTTTGCCAGAGTGTACGGGGAGTCTTGGATGTCCGATATCGACGCGGGCAGTGTCGCGCCCATTGGCTGCATCTTGTTTGCTGTCCAGCTGTCCGTTGCGAAGGCTACCCTTAACAGCGAGCCATCGTTGTCACCGCTTGACATGGTGTCGCTCCAGAGCTGTGTGGAGTGCCAAATGGAACAGTGTGGTGTTCAGCGACGAATAGAGGTTCTGTCTCACCCCGGATGAACGCCGTGTGAGTGTCTGGAGGTGACGTGGCCAACGGACGGATTCCTCCGCCGTTGTAGAGCGCCACACGGCCCGGCAACATGGAATCATGATGTGGGGTGCTATCAGCACCAACAGCCGCTAACCGCTGGTACGCATTATGGGCACATTGACGGTACGCCACTATGTTGATGAGATGCTGCGGCCCGTTACACGACCGTATCTGCAGCGCACCCAAACACCGTTTTTCAACAGGATAACGCCTGGCCGCATACCACTCGGATCAGCCTGAATGCTTTATGAGGATTCTTCCGTAGCAGGCACGATCCCCCGACCTCTCGCCCATGGAGCATCTGTGGGATGCGATTGAACGTAGGTTGAGTACCCACCCATCGCCGCAAAATGAAGATGAACTGTGGGCTCGGACCAACACCACATCGTCCACGATACCCCAAGACTCTATTCGGACTCTCATTGCTTCGGTGTCACGTCGGATTCAACGCTGTATCGCCCAAAAATGGGGGCCACACTCCTTATTGATAATCTTGTATATTTGGCCACTGGAGCCTAGTATGTATGTGAGAATTAAATCATTTGTTCAGGACCTACTTGGCTATCTGTGTGTGCAATTTGGTCTGTTTTCGAGCATTCCTTCATGGTGTGGTATTTTCTCTATCAGACAGTGTATGATGCGAAAGAAGATCTTTGAAACCGGCGGCAGAAATCAGAAGTAATATTGGTAGAAAAGCCACTTGGAATGCAAGCGTGAGACCATCTGGAACTAAAGTTAAACTTTTATGTGGAATCGTTTTAGCTGTTTTAATTTCCGTAGGACAGATGTCTTGATCTAGAAGTGGAATCTGGTGAGGAGGGAGGTTGTGCACAACTGTCAAAAGTTAAGGTGATTCTGTTTGCAACCTACGTGAATCTGCGCAGCAATTTAAAAAAAGGTGTGGAACATAGAAGTAAATCTCTTCTGGGAAGTGAAGAGTTCTCTCATAGCTATACGTAGCACAGACTTCACTGTGGTGCGCTGTTTCTCAACAGACAGGAAGTATTGAATGGTCGATATGCAACATAGATCATCTGATGCTTTAAAAAGAGAAAATACTCTTTATACTACGACTCGTAGAGAGCAAATAACTCCTGTTCTTTGTAATCGCGTTCTTGTGAGAAAAGACGAAGTTCTCATCCATATTACATATTCGTTTCTATGAAATGTTGTGTAAGATAAATGTATGAATACAGAATATCCAAGCTTTGCTGGCTAACCACCGAATAATTAGGTCGGGAAAGAGACCAAATAGAAATTCAGCACTTGTTACCGTTTGTGGGATATTCTACTTACAACAATCGAGAGTGGAAGAATCAGCTGCGATGTGGTCATGTAAGAAAACTGTAGCAGAAGACATAATATGGGGATTGGACGAAACTCTTGCCAAATGATCAGCAGAACTCAACGCGGGCGGAACGCTCAGAGATAGGTATAAATGGTTAAGTCATGCTTCTGCATTACTTAAAGTGGACTTAGAATGAGAGGAGAGTTGTAGTAATAGGGTGTAACATGCGGCGGACATCGTTAAGGTCGAATTTCTACATCAGATGTTAAAAGTAAGGTAGAATTGTGTGGCGGTATTTTGGAAATTATATTCTGCCTAACGGTGGCTGTAAAGTGCAACTGAAAATAATGTAATCTTGGGGACCTGTGGCTCGCCTTTAAATTTCAAATCACTGAATAATTAATTGCTGAGCCGTAGTTTTTACACATGGCATGTGACTGGTTAAAAAGATGAAAGCGAGAGTTATGATGGGTAACTTAACATAGATACAACAACTCTTGAACTGATCGCAGAGGGTAACTAATCGGAGATGGTTTATCAGTGGCTTATGAAGAACGCTACTGAGAGTGAATGGATGTTAATGAATGTAAATTAAACGAACTCTGTTAATACCGATTAATTTATTTGCTTGGCCATGCTACCCATTAGTCTAAAGGACCACGCCGTTTGACCCATTCTCCAGAACTGATATGTCTTTTGCCGGTTTTGTTGTATGTTTAATTCCCTGGAAGGCATAAAACAATTTTTCTATCAGGAAAAGATTTTTGAACGTGCATACTACTGTAAGCTGTTCTTATACCTATTCCATTTGTGTTCGTATAATTTATACGTTCTTTTTCCATGTATTTATGCTTTCACTGATTATGAGATCTGTTGATGCATAAAATATATTTTAATATAACTAAATGTTCTGTTCTTCTTTTCAGGTAAGTGAACATTTCATGTTTTCCCTATAGAGCATTTTAAACTCTAGGTTGGTAAGTAATATGCAACTCCAGATTTGAATTATTTATGAGAATTCTTTTGATCTTTTGACTTTCAGTATCTTTTTTTATGTTTGGTGTTATCGCTTGCACTTCTATAGGGAAGTGAAGGACGATCCTTTAATCGTCAATCTTAAACATCCTGAGGAAGGAGAATTAAGATTTTACAGTACGTAGAAGTCGATTTGTTTCGCCTCTTTAAATTAAGTAAACTATTATTAACGAGCAGAATTTCCATGATAAAACATGATATTTTGGTAGTATTCTATGAACAGCTATGTCAAAAGAAAATTTAGTTCTGTTGGTCAAAACCTTTTTTCGTGTTGTTTTTATGCTAATTCTAAATCGCACTGCATAGTATTTGTTATGCAACCTCAAGATGAGGCAATACACGAATACTGAAAATAAAAATTTCTCTCAGTGATAAAGCAAATGTATATCGAAAAAAGAAATCCTTTTTTAAGCTTCGTAACGCGTATTGTCAAAACAGGCTAAATTTAACATGAATAATTTTAATATGCATTCACTAGACAAAACGTTAGAGATGGAGGGGATGGGCTGTTGACATGGGCATCCCCCGCGCAGAGTGGAACACATCCAAACCGAACGCATTCGATAAATCAGCAGAGATCCCTACAGTGTATAGCAATCGACGACCATGGGTAAACGTGGTGATCTGAACGACTTTGATCATGGATGCATTGTCGGCGCAAGGCAGATGAGTCATTCTATCGCCCAAGTGGTAAGAACCCCTCTGCTACAGAGGATAATCGTATTAAGGGTGTAACACAGTTTTTCTCGGAACCCTAGGGTAGTATACCATCGACTGATATGCTTTCTCTGAGGGTATACAGCCCCCAGAGAGCAAGCGGTGGCCGACCAAACGCCATTGATGACTGGGGTTGACATAGATTATCCAGGCTCTAACAGACCGAACGCTTGGCTACGGCGGCGCAAATCACATCCAGGTTATACGTCGAGAGCCCAAGCAGCGTCAGCGAGTGAATGGTACGTCGCACGCTGTATACCCTGGGCTAAGGTAGTCGACGCTCTCCTCGTGTGCCGCTATTGACTACTCTTTACCGAATATTATGCATCGTCTGGTGTCGGAAACGTTAAAACGGGCTCTGTAGAGTGGCGCCGCGTCGTGTATTCAGATGAATCCCGTTTTAATCTGTGCCGAGCTGGCGGCTAGGTGCGAGTGTGTCGTCGACACCATGAGGCCACGACCCCGTCGTGTCAGGTCGCCTGTGTTCAAGGAAGGTATTTATAGGCACATTGTTGTTGGAAAAGAACGGATGGGCCGCGGATGGCCAGCGTTCGTGACTGTTTCTGAGAAATCACAGGTTCGATCCCAGGTAGGTACGAACTCTCGAACCACTAAGTATTCGCCGTATGTCGGATGAGCACGTTAAACCGTCGAACCTCGAGTATTGTCCCCCGGGAATAAATAAGGGCGTCTTCCTCCCCCTTTTTGTCTCACTTTCGTGTAACTCTCCTATCGGGTACCCTGGTCCAAATCTCCTGACTTCCTATTTCTAAGGGTTGTTTAAGACCTGGGTTCAGACACTCCCTTCCAAAAATCCTGTACGTATATGATCTGATCTGGAAAACGTACCTTTTACAGGTTCTGTGATGGTTTGGGCAACCTTCTCATGGGACGCATTAGGTCCCTAGTGTGTATGTGGAAAGGTACTTAAGCCCTGGAGGCCACCAAAATGTGCTGGCTGATCACCTACACGCTTTTGTGGCCTTCGGGCATCCTGCGGCCGATGGTCTGTTTCAGGAGGACAACTCGCCGCCTCACCGGGGCGTGACCGCACTGGCATGGATCGAGGAATAGTAATCTGAGTTTGGAACTATCCAGTGGTCCTCAATGTTCCCCGGATTTAAGCCCTGTGGACTCTCTAGGATGCCACGGAACATCAGACCCACGAATGCTGGACCGATATCTATGGTGGGGTTGTGGACAATGCCGCAATAGGCATGGCCGGCATTGCCTCCACAAACCGTCCAGCATCTGGTAGAATCGATGGCTCGGCATGTACAGGCATTTATTCGCACAAGAGGAGGACTAACACGCAATTAGGTAGGTATCTCTAATGTTTTGTCCATTGAGGTGTACATATCTACTTGAATATGCAATTCGTTTTTGCTTTTTTTATGAAGAACCCAGAAATGCTTTTTTTATTCTTGCAGATCTTAAGAGAAAGGCTACTATCATATACATATAAATAAGTTCGCACTTTCACCATACTGCTGACAGCACCTACCTTTTCCATGAAGTGGAATACCAAAGAGCGTCTCTATTAAAAGCGGAGAAGCTGTGAAGCAGAGAGCAGCTGTTACGCTTTTATGAACTTGTAAAGATTATAGTTACGTTGTGCAGCAACTTTACTGCTTATTTTATTGGGGCCACAAAATTTCAAAGCGTACCCATTTAATTTGTACAGCAGCAGATAGTTAAGGCCGTGTTTATAGGCACATTACTGTTAGAAAAGGATGGACAAGATACCATAAAAGAAAAACTGAGATCAATTTTCTGGCATGCTCACGTGCTGTATCAGCGTGGAAAGGTTTTTTCATCTACCCAGCTTTTTTATAGATATATTCACAATAAAACGATCCTTGTTCTTAGATGGGTACAGGATTTCTCATGTTATATGGCATTATACTTGTTTAATGTTAGAAAATTGGGTTGACAATAATTTGGAAATTAATAATTTCGAGTCATACTTAAATTTAGAGCTCAGTGCTGATTCTACATTACAGAGAAATTCATTTAAATGTTTATTTTAAACAGCTTTATTGAAAACTATTTGGAGCATTTTCAAACGTTTTATTTGAACCAATATTTTACACGGTGATAATATTCACTTGTTCTTTCCAGAGGGACATGAAAAAGAATTGAATTCAAAAGTATTGAACTAAGCTTAATTTTTATAATTCAATCGCATCATAAATAATACAATGTGTTAACACATATTATATACAGAGGAATTAAACTATATACCTGTAAATCGTCAAAAATATTTTTTAAAAATACGGTTTCTTCTGTCACTTGACTGATAATTAAACTGAACTAAAACTGTAATTTACATTGGACAGCCCAAATATTTTGCATGAATTCATAACATTCAAAGTACGTGTTTCATTTGTTTATTCCTTTATTAAAAGTTCAAATACGGAACAGGTAAATAATATTTACGTCACAGTTTATGATTTTTGCATTCCTGGCCGTTCAACATTTCAAATAATAACTGATTCAAAATTAAGGGGCATTTTTATGCTACATATTAATGAGAATGTTTGATAGAAATTTAAACTTTTTATTTTATACATGCTTGGAAAGAAAGGAGGTACTTTCGAATCATCGCTGCTTCAGAATATTTTTTTTTTCAGTTTAAGTATCGTTTATCCTTATAAAGGTATCAAAATTTATTCGCGAGGTGGAATAACGATTATGAGATTTCCTAAATGAAATCTTATCGTTTTTCTCCTTCCTTCGAAATTTATTTTGTTTCAGTTAAACTGAAGAAAATGTGAATATGTTGAAGATGGCCTTTGTTTACTTATAGTATTTCCATAAGGCACCACTCTTTTTCTAATTTCTAGGTTATATTGCTATTCCGAACCGTGACCCATACTAGGTTAGTGCTAATTCGGTACATATTCCATCCAAAATCGATGTATAGTAGGACCGATTAAAAACTGCAGTCGGTTTTTTTTCTCTGTACTCACTAACGGCGCAGTACACCAAGCTTCCTTTCCTTTGTTTTCATTTTTAATGTGATTAATGCACGGAAAATTTAACTTTGGTAGAATGTTTTTTCATTAAATATTTTTATTGCAATTATTAGGCGGTCTTACCCAATAAATATTGAACAGATTACACCCTGTTGCTGAATTTTTATTACTATGGATTACTAGTATCATTTTTCCAAATATCGATTACTAGTATCATTTTTCCAAATATCGATTACTACTATCACCTTTACTACTATCGATTACTACTATGACCTTTACTACTATCGATTCATGTACTGGTACAGTGAATCGTAAACTGTGTTCATCGTGGCTATGGATTACTCCAGCGCATTTCAGAAGTCAAACCACGTCACTCAGAAAAGCTAAGCTTACTTCCCAAAATATTGTCTGTAATTGTGCATATTAAATCTCTCTAACCCAAGTCCGACTTCGATTAACACAGGATTACGAAGGCGACATTGCACGATGGAGGTAATTAAAGCTCCTCTTCGTGAATGATGTACTCTCATAATTGCGCAGCTGCTACTCAGTAAAGCTTTGGGAGTTGATTAAAAATCTTCTGTTTGCATATAATATTCGAAGATGCATCTTTCTTTGTGTTTTGCATTCTGGTTTGATGCAACGTTCATCTAATGTTCAATTTTGCTGTATTTGCCTGATATTACTAAAAGTTAGCTTAATCGACATTACTTCGAACTACGCTTCGATTTGATGTTTAAAGGGAAAATCGCATACGTTTAAGGGCTCTCGACGTGGTGTAAGATGCGGTATGATAAGAAATTTACTTCGAAGATGCCTAGAATTGTGAGCTTAAAATAGAACTTTAATTATTTTGTTGCTGCCCATACCTGAGAGAACTGTTCGTTTAGGAGTAAATTTCACTAGAGCCAAACTTGCATTTTTAGATGTGTAATCTTAGTTTACTTTTATCAATAAATCCCAGAGTAATTTTGAAAATATTTTGTGCTTCTTTGAAATACAGTTTTGTGTAGTGAAAAATGTTACCAAACAAACCGAAGGCTTATATCGTATGTCATCGATAATTGTTTCTGCGAAAAAATTTAATTCCAATTTCCATGTATTTGCCAAATAAAATGCTACGCTCAACAACGTAAAGGAATGATCTTTAATATTTGCTAAGCAAAGCTATTGTCTTGCGCAATTCATTCCACACAATTTCCCCACGTTTTTAATTGCTCGTAATATAACTCCTGATGAGATGTAAATCTCACATTTCACTGAGCTCTGTTCAGTGGCTGGGCGCATGCACTGTAAAAAGGTTTTTACATTTATTTTGATCTAAGCACATTCCAAACATCGATTTTTTCTGTGTTCAATTATCCGTGCATAATTCTAAACACCTTTACCTCTCCCAAATTTAGTGCCACTGTCCCCAGGAAGGGAGATATCCAGCGCTGCTGTAAACCAAACATTCCACTGATGTCTCATCTGTGAAAACATCAAAATGAAAACGTCAGAGAATATTCAAAGTTTTAACCGTTCTGAATGCCTTTGCAGTGTTATGTATACAACAAAAATTTGCAAAACGTTGGATGCTCATTTATTTAATGTATACGTAAACTTTCATACTCAGTGATTTTCTATCGGTAAAATTAATATCCTTCCCCCAAAAAAATAATGAATGCGGGTAATTGTATCAGGTTGTAAAGAAAGTTTCCGGAAAAAATCGTATGTGGCGTGTGCAGACATGCGGTCACGTAAACATCCGATTATGCTGAGCGCGAAAGAATATATTTTACAGACAGAACGTACGAACAAATGTGTGATATCAAAGGAAGGTGTGCGTGCAATAATACTTTATGAATATTTGAATGGCGTGAAAGTTACGTTAGGACTTGGAAAATTGTGAAACGCGTTTAGTGACGGTATTATCCGACAGAGTACTTGCTAGGACTTGTGCAGGAAATTCGACACTGGTGCTCGGGATTTGTCTAATGCGCTCAGAAGTGGCAGATCCAGTAAGGCTGAAGATGACACACTCTAACACTTGCTCCTGACCAAGCCTGATGCAAAACTACGGGAACTGGAAGACGAACTGAAGACTTCCCATACGACCATCAACACCCGACTTCGGAAGTTGGGATATTTTTAACTTTTTTACTGTGCAAATGGGTATCCCATGCTTTGTCTGACCACAATCGGATGCAACGCTACTCCATTGCTGTTGCTCTGCGTGAAAGCGAAAGTTGGGATAATCGTGTAACCTATGCAAATGGGTTCCACATGCTTTGTCTGACCAGAATCGGATGCAACGCTACTCCATTGCTGTTGCTCTGTGTGAAAGAGAAAAACGAGAGGGCTTTTTTGCATGGATAGGTCACGGGTGAAGAAAAATGGGTCAGATACGTGAATGTTACGCGACAAAGAACATGGACCAGGCAGGTACAATCCCCACAGAAGGTCGCTAAGCCCCCCCCCTTCATTGACGGAAAGCGATGCTGAGTTGCTTGTTGGATCATCGCGGTGTGATTCTCTATGAACTTTTACCGCGGAACAATACCATCACAGCGAATGCTTACATCCAACATTTGGACCGTCTCCATACTGCACAGCAAGAATAGATTTCGTTTTCACCCGGATAACGCTCGTCTACATATCGGTTTACGGACTCATTAAATATTTAACGAGATGGAATGGGAAATATTGTCGCTCTCCCCTTATTTCCCGGAACTTGTCTCGTCCGACTTTCATCTCTTCCAGTGTTTGTCGAATTTTCTCGCTGGGAAAAACTTTGCTTATGACGACGATGTGAAATGTTGCATGCATGGCTTCTTCAACTACCCTTCGCCTAACTTCTATTGCAATGGGATATTTCAACTCGTAAATCGGTGGAACAAGGTCATCAGTTTCAATGGGGACAACGTGGGCGATTAAGTTAAGTGTTTTGTACGATTTTTTAAGCTTGAAATACATGCTTCTCTATTATCTGGATACTTTGTACAGCTGCCAAATGTCTCTGGATATTGGACAAGGATGTCGTTGCATCTGTGCGTGCCACTCTCAAAATCCCACTGTCCTCTCTAATGGTGGTGTGTCTGGGTCGTCCAGAGCCAGTCCGCCGTGTCCGAGTGCCTTCCCGTGTCCATTGCACCCAACACGATCGCACAGTACTGTCCATCCGACCCAAATGGCGGCCGATTTGGCGTGCCGGCCACCCTGCTTCTTTCATCCTGATGATACGGCCTCGTTCAAACTCCCTCAGTTGCTCGTACGCACGTGTACGGCAGCTCCTCGGCATGTCTATTGCTCAGGGATCTCACCTGACTCTTACCGTGCACTTCGGCACGGATGTGGAAGTCCCCTATGCGGCGCCTTGTAAGCCCCAAGGATTGCAATTGCAGCACCGGTCTTTGACGCGCGGGCCTGCGGAATCCCACGAAACTTTATTTATTTGCAAGTATGCCCTCCCCGTAGGTATTCGCCGAGTTTCGGTTAATCGCACGGTTTTTTCTTGGTGCGCGATTTTTATGACAATGAGTATATAAAAAGTGATTTGTTCCAATGCCAACAGCATTTATACACGCCATTACAACTGAAGTTATTGTGTTGAGAGAGAGAGAGAAAGAGAGAGAGAGAGACCGACCGACCGACCGACCGACCGACCGACCGACCAAACATTTCCAGCAAACAAAATGACAGAAGAAGATGTCTGTAACCCAAAATCCCCCAAAGGGTTTGAAATAAAGTTTCGCATTTTAAATAAGACCCTGTGGGCCACCTCATATACAAAATCTGAGGTTGATTCACCCATCTGTTTCAGAAGTTTTGAAGGTAAAATTACTATGTTTTATATCATCATAACTCGACGAATTTCGAGGCGTCAGCCACTGATTTTACACATTTATATTAAGTAACGTCGATTATTTTGATGTGAAATTTCACTTCAATAGAGCTATTCGCCCTGAGAAAACGTAGAAAAACGCTAAAATTGATTTAATTTTTCGGCTACAGTATCCTTGACCAATTTCTCTTGAACGGAACATCAACGCTATCTGTATCTTCTCTACTTTATAATATGCGTTTGTCGCTATTTCTTCCCTGTCTCTTGTTTGTTTGGGGTTTTAACGACCACTATGAGAAACTCAAAGGGTTGCAAGTACTCGTTCTTCCATAATTTGGATCCACTGGTTCAATGGAAGGGACATCTGACAAACACACTACCCATGACTCATCCGAAACTTGCTTATCTCGGACGAAAGGCCAGAACCCAGCTCCTCAGAAGGTTTAGATACCGGGGTCACCTTTTGTTTTCTGTTACAAAAGATTAACAAAATTTGGTATTTGTATTTCTCAAATTAGCCGAGTGGTTCGAATAAAATTTCGAATACTTATTAAGTCCTAGGATGATGCTTTATATACAAAATTTAAAGTTTATTCATCTACCCGTTCAAGAGTTAATTAAGGACGAAATTCTGTATTTAACGTTACGCGCCCTGCTGAGCTCTACTGAACGATTTTATCGCGTCGATTGATCAGAACAGAACCAACGCGTTGATCATTTATGCTGTTTTACAATGAATTCAACGCCTGCGAAGTAGATTCTGTTGTTGTTTTTGTTATTTTGACGTTGAAAGTCCATCCTGAGAGCTAACTCGCAGGTCTATAAGCAGTCGTCCATCTTTAATTTTAAATCATTAGTTCCAACAAGGGAAAGATGCCACCTCTGTAGGACAAGCGCACCACTCATGCTTCATGCAAGGCTTGAATCCGTGCCAGGTTACGGCAACTAATCAGAAGTCAGTGGCTTTAGCCACTCGGACTGCTAAACGCTGGGTCAAGAAATTTTACAGAGTGTTTGAATGTTACTGCTTCAAATGCCAAAAGAATATTCTGTGGTTCGGAAAATGTATAACTTTCATCACTCAAAGGTGCTCAGTAACTATAACACTGAGATGATTTTAACACTGAGCACTCAAAGGTGTTTAGTGTTAAAATCATTGCTTTACCGAATCAGATACAGCTATGGACGGAGCTGAATCTGCTTTTACAAGGAAACTTTAAGTAAAATATGTACAAAGAACAGATTACAAAGTGTTCCTTTTATAAAGGTAAAACAATAAAGTTTGTTTTTACTATTAACAAGAAATATTTTGGTTTTACTATAGTTCGACTCTACAACTTTACCTTCATCACCACAACAAATGGTCTCAAGTTGGGGTTTAAGCAGGTGGGAATGATTTAGTGCTATTGGTGATGTCTCTTTAATGACGTATGAAGAATCCAGGGTGTAAGATGCATGAAGGGTTCTTCATCAGCACACCCATAAACTCTTCTTCTGTTATGGAAGGACGGTCACTGAGTTGCTAAAGAAAGAGCACAGCTGGAAGGAACGGATCTCTGACTCATACGCGAGAAGGTATAGCTCCGATAACAACACTTACCAGACTGAAACCAAAAGGCCAGTTACACAGAGCCATGACTGAAATACATTTTGAACATACTTTTCAGTACCCATATTGTAGATATTCTACACATGAATTAAAGCATAACTTTTTGATCGATTCGATCGTATTACTGAAATCATTAATGAGCTTATAATCATCATATTTTTGAAGACCGCAGCCAGGCTTACAACTTCGTGCCATTGAAACAGCCTTAGCTAGAGCCTCTTTATCTAAATATAATAAACCATTATGGAATGAAATAAAGCAATCGCCATTATGCACCCAAAAGGGGGATAGTGCTGCTAGAGAAACGATCGAAATGTTGTCAACAACCAACCTATTCAATGACAACGCATCTGTAGAGCTCCCGAGAATCTGTTATGGATCATTACACTCGAAAACATGTGATCTTACTGAGCTACGTCTTTTCTTGACGAGACTTTTTGTTCCTAGAATTGCAGAAGCACCTTTTTTTATTTTACATTTTCTCCAGGGAAATCCAATACGTAACACTCTCTTTATTCCCCTTGCGGTCTTGCAGAAGAAGAACA
Source organism: Macrothele yani (assembly GCA_039090855.1). Lineage (NCBI taxonomy): Eukaryota > Metazoa > Arthropoda > Arachnida > Araneae > Macrothelidae > Macrothele > Macrothele yani. Next base: position 106,556,117 of record CM077003.1, read on the forward strand.
TTAAAAAACATCGAAAAAAATGAAATGTCATTTGTTTTTATTGTAAGTGAACCTCAACAAAGTTCACACAAAAATGTGAAGTACTGTATCAGTAAGTCATTCGCTTCACATATTTATATTTTTTGTGTAAATGAACAGATAGGTATTATTTTGCTTGAGTGTTTAATTTCGGTTACTAAGCTAGGGTAGAAGAGTAATATTATGTAGACGCAGCTTTAACTGAAAGAGAAACTCGTCTCTAGAAAAGTAAAATACAGGAGCAGGAGAGAGTCCCTGATTGGAAAGACCAACAGAACTGAAAAGAAATTTGACATCAGAAGCCGCACGGTGATTCCCTCCGTAATCCTCAAGAAGCAATCACTTCTTTTGCAGCTTTTTTTGTCTAAGATATATTCATTTTCTATCTCTAAGCATCGCAGAAAAGGATTTTCTCGGAGCAGATGGCTTTCCATTGTGTCTCCCAGTGGCATAATACGGATAATTATGATTCCGAGGTTACCTAATACTTTGAACTAAAACAGTATTGTTGATCTTGAAAATTAACTGCAACTGATTCCTTGTATACTCTTGTTGCAACAGTCGTTCTTCATTTCACTTACGTTGTCTTGGATGTATGGTACAGAGGCTTCGTTTAGAACTATTTTAAGTAATTTATTTTTCATTAAAGGTGGTTTTAACGGTTTTGTGAGGATCAAGTTCAGCGCGTACGATAGACGCTCTGAAATGAGAGAGTCTTATTTTACGCGGACGTTTGTAATTAGCAGTTTCATGTCTGAGTTGCATTGAAGCGACTTGATCTTGAGTTAGGATTTGCGTTATGTCTCCAACAAAGACAAACTTCCTTGATTCGTTTTGATACTGGATAAGGTGAGAGACAAATGGATCTCCTTTGTTTTTATTTTTGAGTTTCGTGGATATTCCTTTCCTGTTGTGTCTTAATGATTTAAGTTGTTGTTGTTTTTTTATAAATCTGTAAAATTCAGAACAGACAGTGGCTCAAGCTTTCTGTTATGCTTGTTGATCTGTCTTGCTCTAAGCCAGTCCTGACTTATTTTCCAATATAAAAGTTATCATCTCGTATAGTTTGATTTCCGTGGTGAATTATACTGTATAATACATATATTATCAACAGTATTCGAACGCCACGGTGTTTTTGGACAAATGGCTTTATTATCGCATTTAGTTGTCCGTCGGTCCACGTTTTGCTTGAATGACTGCGAAAACACGTTGAGGCATATTATCGAACAGTTTCTGGTAGGTATCGACAGGAACGGCTCGCTATTTGACCTTCAAAGCTGCTGCCAGAGTGGGGAGTGAAGACGGTCGTTCTCGACGATTTCGTAACCGTAGCTCCAGTTCATCCCAGAGGTGTTCTGTGGGATTAAGATCAGGACTCTGAGTCGGCCAGTCTAACAATTCCCCGTCATTTTCAAAAAAACAGTCCTACGCACACTGTGAAATGTAGCAGGGAGCTCGATCGTGTTGGAAGAGACAACGGTCATTTTCATATTACTGACACATTGTTGGTAGGGCAGAATTATCCAGGACGTCGAGGTACACTTCAGAGTTCATGGTTTATGGTATAATAACGAACGGGCCGACCATCCACGTAAAACAACAACATACCATGATGGAGCCTCCGCCGAATTTAACAGTTGGAAGAACACAGTCGGACAAAAACTGTTCGCCGGGCTATTGCTAAACCAAACACGCCCATCAGATTGGAAGAGCAAAAACTGTAACTCATCCCTTATAACGTAACCCTTTTTACGTTATGTAAGATTTTCGGCTAAATAGATGTTAAACTAAGGGCAAATGCAACTACTTGTGCCGGATAGCTCACGTTACAGTAAGGCTTTTACAAAGGCCAGAAGAAACATATACACAAATCCAATTTACGTCAACTTTTTATTGGTGTAGCCACATTAGACGAAATCCAAAACACACCACTTCACACATCTTAGTCAAAATGTTAAAAACATATACAGAAGTCCAATTTATGTCAATTTTTATTGGTCTAGCAACATTAGACGAAATCCAAAACACACCACTTCACACATCTTCATCAAGAAGTTACAAACATATACAGAAGTCCAATTTATGTCAATTTTTATTGGTCTAGCAACATTAGACGAAATCCAAAACACACAACTTCACACATCTTCATCAAGAAGTTACAAACATATACAGAAGTTCAACTTACGTCACATTGTTATTGGTCCAGTAACATTAGACGAAATCCAAAACACACCACTTCACATATCTTAATCAAGAAGTTACAAGCATATACAGAAGTCCAATTTATGTCAACTTTTTATTGGTCTAGCAACATTAGACGAAATCCAAAACACACCACTTCACATATCTTCATCAAGAAGTTACAAACATATACGGAAGTCCAATTTATGTCAACTTTTTATTGGTCCAGCAACATTAAACGAAATCCAAAACACACCACTTCAAACATCTTAATCAAGAAATTACAAACATATACAGAAGTCCAATTTATGTCAACTTTTTATTGGTCCAGTAACATTAAACGAAATCCAAAACACACCACTTCACATATCTTAATCAAGAAGTTACAAACATATACAGAAGTCCAATTTATGTCAACTTTTTATTGGTCCAGCAACATTAGACGAAATCCAAAACACACAACTTCACATATCTTAATCAAGAAGTTACAAACATATACAGAAGTCCAATTTATGTCAACTTTTTATTGGTCCAGCAACATTAGATGAAATCCAAAACACACCACTTCAAACATCTTAATCAAGAAATTACAAACATATACGGAAGTCCAATTTATGTCAACTTTTTATTGGTCCAGCAACATTAGACGAAATCCAAAACACACCACTTCAAACATCTTAATCAAGAAATTACAAACATATACGGAAGTCCAATTTATGTCAACTTTTTATTGGTCCAGCAACATTAAACGAAATCCAAAACACACCACTTCACATATCTTAATCAAGAAGTTACAAACATATACAGAAGTCCAATTTATATCAACTTTTTATTGGTCCAGCAACATTAGACGAAATCCAAAACACACAACTTCACATATCTTAATCAAGAAGTTACAAACATATACAGAAGTCCAATTTATGTCAACTTTTTATTGGTCCAGCAACATTAGATGAAATCCAAAAACCCCACTTCGCATATCTTAATCAAGAAGTTACAAACATATACAGAAGTCTAATTTATGTCAACTTTTTATTGGTCCAGCAACAGTAGACGAAATCCAAAACACCCCACTTCACATATCTTAGTTAAGAAGTTTACAGTCAAAACTCATTAACAATCTAACATCTCCACGCACAAAGCATTCTCTGCATCGACTTTTTATCTAACGTTTTTATCACATACATATGTCATTCTTCCTCCGACCTCAGTGTGTTGCCAACATTATTCTCGTTTGAAGGAAAAGACATAACGTTAAGTTAAGGTTTGAAAATGTCTAAGAGAACGAACTCGAATTCACATAGAAAAAGAAACTCAAAAAGAAAGTTAAAATAGAATATACGTTACACTATCCAAAGAACAGCTTTCCAGTCGCCCACAGTCTAGAAACGACGGGAGAGAAACCACTCCAAACGGCGCTTCGCATTCACCGTAGTGATGTGTGCCTTGTGTGCCGCTGCTCTGCCATAGTAACCCACACTATACAACTCTCTGCGGATATATTATTGTATTAACCAAGCCATTATAAGTATTTGCTGCTTCAGCAGCGATGCAGATGGCAGAGGAAGAACGGGATTTCTTAACATTTCTTATCATGGCTCTTTTGTCACGTACCGTTAGTTTATGCAGCCTTCCTGAGCGCTTTTTTAGTGCAGTTGCACCCGTCTGCTTCCATCTCTTCACGACATCACTTACAGTCGGGTTTGGTGCGTTTAGTTTAGCTGCAGTGCTCCGTATGAAAACGTTACCAAAATGACATCCTATGAGCAGCCCACGCTTGAACTCCGAAAGTTCACGTTCACGCGGCATAACCTCTTCAAAGTTGCCGAGAACACGACAGAACATCTCGGCTTTATGCAGGTACATCCCCACTCACAGCGCACCTACCTGCGCAACCATTCTGTGCACTTATTCGAATATTTGGTAGTGTCCAATTACTTTTGATAATATGGTGTGTCTTAAATGCAGATTAGTTTGTTTATAAAAATCGTTGCATCTCCTTTTCCTATAAAGAAAAATAACATTTTCAATGTATTTGGGCAATTCCCTTTGCATACATTTTTTATGCTCCAGATCCCGCATAAACATAAGGTTTTCTATGAAAAGGATTCAGAATATATGATCGAAGAAATCAGCGTTTTTTCTCTCCTCCCATTTTCTTGTCGACCGCAGTTCCTTTGTGCTTTGGCCCAGCTTTGTCAAGATAAATGGCACGTAAATAGTCAAATTTTTTGAACATTTACGAACCATTCGTCCTGAATAAGCTTCACCAAAATACAACGAAAATGCTGTAGAGAAAAAAAGTCAAATTTATTGTGACTAAACCCTTGTTTCTTCAATCATATATGCTTCCCAATATTTATAGTCAACGATTTATAATAAGAATTTGGTGTGTTAACTTCGCAGTTCACTAAAACAGTCTAAAAGTGAATAAAAGGAAAAGCGATAATATCAAGCAAACGTCACGTTACGTGTAGGAAGCATATCGTGTGATTATTATTTTCAGATTCTCCAGAGTGAAAAGTTTTTGATTGAAGAATCTCAAAAGCGCGAAGTCTAAATCTTCGAAATCTGGAAGGTGGTGTAGCCCCTCTGTTTCTTCTAATGGCACAGTGGGTGGAGGCAGCATAAGCTAATTTATCTGCATAAGTATATAGTTTTGATAATGTCTACAGAAAATCCATGCTAGCTAAAGCAGATACTCTAGAAAATTCAATGGTGTTTACTTTTTACAAAATGAAAGGCAGCCAAAAGTTCGTAGCAAGATTTTCTACTTACTTAATGTGCTACAAATGTCATATTAGAAGGAGCTCTTCAAAGAAATAAGTTGAAGATTCTAGTAAAATTATTCTGCTTGGACTCTATATTAGTGTGTAGAAATAAACAACGACCTTATTGAGGTGCTTTACACTCAAATTTGATTGTCCTGGTTGTTAAAATACCCTCTCAGCTGAAAATGGGCTTCACGCTACCATAAAATATTCTACACTATTAGAGGTTCTAATGAAACTGGCACTCGTGCGTTATTACCATCAAAGCTCGTTTTATCATTTCAGAGAGATGATGGTATCAACACACGTGTCCGGTTGCACCTTATTTTTACGGTCAATGGTACCAGAAAATGTTCGCTCAAAGATCATGAACGGTCAATGCTACATGAATACGGGATCAGGTATCTAAGTGAAATTTTTAACGGTTTATTCAATGCAGCATTTTTTTAGTGCGTGAAATTACATCTCGAACACTCTTCGTAACACCGGGATATCTGGTTAGTTGCTGTTCGAGAGTGAACCTCATATTGTACCACGGGGGTCAACCACATACTGAGACCACAGGGGCCGATCTCATACTGGTACCACAGCAGTCAATCTTATACTAATACCACAGGGTCAACCTCATGCTGATATCACAGGGGTCAATCTCATTCTGGTACCACAGGGTTAATCTCTTACTCGTACCCTGGCTGTCAACCTCATGCTGGTGCTACGGTGGTCAACTTCATACTAGTTGACCACCGTAGCACCAGCATGAGGTTGTCAACCTTATACTGGTACCATGGGAATGAACCGCGTACAGGTACCACGTGGACTAGTCTCATACTGGCACCACGTGGACTAGTCTCATACTGGCACCACGTGGACTAGTCTCATACTGGCACCACGTGGACTAGTCTCATACTGGCACCACGTGGACTAGTCTCATACTGGCACCACGTGGACTAGTCTCATACTGGCACCACAGAGTTTTTGGATAAGGGCGATAAGCAACAGAATGATACAAGACTGAAATTCTTCCTATTTCCCGAGAGCTACAGATCAACTGAGAGAATTACTTCAAAGCAACATCATCATATATGGGTTACGCAACAGTTTTCTGTTTTATCCTACTTTCAAAGGCACACACACGCACAAGATCCGTTTCTTGAAATCTCGTAATAATTTTCTGAAGTTCAATGAGAAAAAGAAAACCTTGACGCAATATTTTTCAATCCTGCCAAAGTCGTTAAAACGTTCCACCTCTGACGAAAGCAGCATGTAAAAGACGGCACCTTTACTAGCCCTTTCTCATTATTCTGTTTCCGAAGAAGTAGTCGGTAACAACGACCAGTGTCACTGCCTTTATCAATGACGTAGCTCCGTGGTAAAAGAAAGGTAGCTTAGTTGTGAGCGAATTAGGTAGAAACAACCCACAAAACAAAAGTACCTTCAACATTTGCAAAAGCACTTTAAAATATGATTTTATTATTTAATTTTTTATGAACATTTATTTTAAAATATTTTTATTATTCCCTGGAACTCTGTAATTTGAGTAAATTTAGATATTACAAAGAGAGTTAAATAGAAGTCACATCCTAAGAATATCAAACTTTCCTATTTCGTCTCGGTGGCGGAGTGGTTTGAGGCTTTAGCTTCTGATCATTCATACAAGATGGGGCCCGGGTCCGAATCTCTTTTTGTGGCATGGTTGGTGCGCATGTCCAATGGCGTGTGTTTCGCTCCCCTCCCTGGAATCAGTGACTCCAAGTGACAGACAGAAGACTGATTATAGCCTTATTAGTTTCTCACGATTGTCTTTGAAGCCCGGTAAAAAAAAATCTTATTATTTTCTCCTTCCCATGGTGCCAAGTATTAAGTATGAATAATGCATGTAAATCACAGTGAGTACCGAATAAGTTAGAGGATGACTAAAACATCGTGTTTCCTAAGATTTGTGAAAAAAGTGCAGCAGGTTTCTTTTGTGTTACTTACATTGATCCAGGGAATAAGTTAGAGGAATTACTTTTATGGCAATCGATCAGTGGTAGTGCGTTGTTTAGCAGAAATACACTGACGGAAAAAAATCCCAACACCAAGAAAAAAAGTTGTAGAGGAATGAAATGGCGGCAATACATTTGTATAGGTAACATATTTAATCGATTAAAGTTTCAAGATCACATCTTATTGTAAGCGCGAGAAGAGCCATTTTAAATGTAAAATGCTGGTACATTAATAACCGGTGTAACCGCCAGAATATTGAATGCAAGTACGCAAACGTACGTACAGGTGCTGGATGTCAGTTTGTGGGATGGAGTTCCATGCCTGTTGCACTTGGTCGGTCAATGCAGGGACGCTTAATGCTGGTTGGGGGTTGACGCTGGAGTTGTCCCATACGAGCTCGATTGGTGAAAGATCTGGTGATCTAGCAGGCCACGGCAACATGTCGACACTCTGTAGAGCATGTTGGGTTACAACAGCGGTATGCGGGCGAGCGTTATCCTGTTGGAAAACATCCCCTGGAATGCTGTTCATGAATGGCAGCACAACAGGTTCAATCACCAGTCCGACGTACAACTGTGCCGTCAGGGTGCGTGGTATAACCACGAGAGTGCTCCTGCTGTCATAGGAAATTGCTCCCTAGACCATAACTCCAAGTGTAGGTCCAGTGCGTCTCGGCCGCAGACAGGTTGGTTGCAGGCGCTCACCTGGCCTCCTTCTAACCAACACACGGCCATCACGGGCACCCAGGCAGAACCGGCTTTCGTCAGAAAACACAACAGATCTCCACTCCGTCATCCAATGAGCTCTAGCTTGACACCACTGACGTCGCAAACGGCAGTGGTTTGGAGTAAGTGGAATGCACGCTACAATGCGTCTGGCTCGGAGCTGTCCTTCAAGTAACTGATTTGCAACAGTTCGTTGTGTCACTGTGGTGGCAACTGCAGCTCGAATTGCTGCCGCAGACGCGGTACGATGCGCCACGGCCATACGCCGTACACGGCGGTCTTCCCTCTCAGTAGTGCCCCGTGGCCGGCCGGAACCCGGTCTTCTTGAGGCAGTACCTTCCTTTGATCGCCGCTGCCAACAATCATGCACAGTGGCTACATTCCTGCCAAGTCGTCCTGCAATATTACGGAACGAAAATCCACATTCTCGTAGCCGTATTACGCGACCTCGTTCAAACTCCGTGAGGCCGCCCCGGTGGCGCAGTGGTCTAAGCGATGGCCTCTGATCATTCGTCCGGAAGGGGTCCGGGTTCGAATCCCGGTGAGGCATAGATGTTGTGTTTGTCTTACGGCACTGGCTCTTTCCCTTCCCTGGAGCCAGTGACCCTAAATTAGGGACGGGCGACTGCTTATAGCCCATTGAGTTGCTCACGGTGGTCGTTAAACCTCCAATCAAAAAAAAAAACTCCGTGAGCTATTGACAATGGCATCTTCGTCTCCTAAAGGCATTCTTGACTAACATCAACACACTACGTTGAATCTCAACGATAACTAACACTCACGAACGTTACAGCGCGTATTTACAGCAAACCGGCTCTACATGTTCCAAGGGGCGCTACTAGCGCCACACGTATGCGCCGAGCGCGAAATTTGCATAGACGTCATCTTACAGATGTACTCTCACCGCCTACTAACTGTCGTTTATCTAACACAACCCCTTCTGGGTGTTGGAATTTTTTTCCGTCAGTGTACTATTCGCAACGGTAAAACACTTCTCATTAAATCTTCATGCCTTTATGCCTTTTCAGTTTTTTCGTGATCTTTTCGTCCTAGCAGTGCAGTATCAACACACAAAGAAGCCAGTGCTGGACACCCAAAATGCAACACCAAGAAGGAAGCATCCGATTGGCATGAAATTCGCAGCATGCGTCGCCCGCGAGAGAAAATGCGAACGATTAGCATTGCAGGGCATATGCAAATCATGTGCGCCCGGCACGCCACCGAGAAGCACTATAAGAAGGGTGCACAGAAGGCGGGGTGTAAGTAGTGGAAGTGTGTTGTGCTGCCGGACCTGTGCTTGGGAAGCTTCTTGATGCCTCGTCGCAGAATACGGCCAGCATTCCAGCACGTACGGAGTTCAACAGAGGACGAATAGTGACTTATCGCGACAGCGGTTTATCGTACCGAGGCATCGGCGCCCGTGTGGAACGACATCCAGCCACAGCGAGGCGTTTATGGATTCGGTGGGTGCAGGAGGGATGAACGTACCGATGTGAGCGATTGCCGCAGCCGCGGCACACCACCGAGCGAGAGGACCTGCATGTTGTGTGGCTGGCATTGACGGCTCGCACCGCCACATCACGAACGTTAGCGCAGGAAATAGGGTGTGTTGCGCAAAAACCTGTGTTAGCACGTACCGTTCGACGTCGTCTGCAGGAGCGGGGACTTGTTGCACGGCTCTCATTGCTTCGATTACCATTGACGTTACACTACCGGCGAGTGCGGCGGCAGTGGGCCGTGGAACGCCGCACCTGGACTACGGAATGGCACGACATTGTCTTCTCCGACGAATCGCGCTTCTGCCTGCAACACCACGATGTTCGGATCCGCGTGTGGCGGCACCACGGCGAGAGACTGTATGACGCCTGCATTATTCATCGTCATACCGGTCCGTCGCCTGGCGTTATGGTTTGGGGCGCAATTGGATATGACACCCGTACCCCTCTGGTACTCATCGCCGGTACACTCAACAGCAACCGCTACATCTCCGACGTTTAGGAGCCTGTAGTCCTCACTTACCTGCAGGACCTGCCAGAGGCCACGCTTCAACAGGACAATGAGCGTCCGCACGTGGCACGCGTTGTGCAACAATTCTTCACGGGCCACCAGGTGTCACTGCTGCCGTGGCACGCCTGTTCTCCCGATATGTCGCCCATCGAACACGTCTGGTCGCGGATCGGCAACCGAGTGGCCCGGCAAGCACCACCCGCGGTTACGCCTGATGAACTGTGGCAACGTGTGGAAGCAGCCTAGACCGACATACCCCAAGCATAAATCCAAAGCCTCTTTCGTCCGATGCCGCGGCGTGTAGCGGCCGTTATTACCAGCCATGAGGGCCACACGAACTATTGATGTCTGCGTGTTCTGAAAGTCGCACGGGCCTGTAAGCTCAATCGTTTCATCTTTGTATCTGTTGTTATGCGTCCAGTAAATCTGGCTTTGCTATCTCGTGTCCTTCTTGGTGTTGCATTTTGGGTGGCCAGCAGTGTATAATATTATTTTGAGGACTGCCGTCTTCGTAGAGGAGTTCTCATTTTCTTTCAACTGGAACTCTTCTATTTGCTCTACTTCGCGAACCGACTGCTCAGTCTCTTCCCGAATATGAGTATGCTCTGTAAAAAGAAGAGGCGTGCAGCGAAGTTGCCCATAGGAGTCTGTCTTATAACGGAAATTTCCGTTTTTAAAATTTCCCGTTTTTCTTGACTTCCACATTTTGACAGACTTTCCGCAGCCAGTAATTCTGTTTATTTCAGAACAGACTGTTTCGGGTTTTTCACATTTATACAGAAATTTCGCAAAATCTTCAATTTTTGCATTTGCAGAACCTTTTCGCCTGCGCTTGGTGGAGATCGACTGCCCCGTCTGAAGACAAGCGTGCTACCGCTTGAGCCAGAAAGACACGTGAAGTGCCGTGACGTATTAGATAAAACTCTAATTGCACAACGATGAAAAGTCTTTTTGCTGCTATATGCGCGTCAACTATTAAATTTATTTTCTGTTGGGGCTCATTATTTTACTGAATAGGTTTGTAGTAATTTATTTATTTTTCTGTAAGAGTGCTTATTACAAGTTAGATATTTCTTCTTCCTCATTTTTCGAAGCACCAGAATACTTTGGAACTTAAGATCATTTTAAACTGGCATTAGCTTTCAATTATCTTTAAGAAAAGGTGCAATGCACTGCTCTATAGTATTATATAACAAAACTCCTAAATATAAAATTTATTGAAAATTCTATAAATCCGTGGCGTCAGTGAATAAACAAAGACATCGCTCTTTCCACGTTTATTAACACATAGCAACCAAAGAATTGTTATCCGGTCACTGCCGGGATTGTACCCCAGATATATCGATATATGATATCTAGCCGAGTGCGTTCGTCTTACGCTATAAGGGCCAACAATCAACGGCGCTATGTGCATTTATCTGTCAGCTTCTGACATCACATATCCGTACGATGGGCTCAGTAACTGAGACGTCTCCATCTGGTGGGCATTAACGGCACAAACTATATATTAATTATGGTAAATAAATCCAAAGGAGTGAGAACAATAGTGAAAGTCCTCTAAATACGTGGCTTCAGTGAATAAAAAATGGCATCGCTCTTTCCACGTTTATCAACACACACAACACGGTTGCTATGTATAGACGATTATCAACACACAGCACGATTGCTATGTGTAGACGATTATCAACACACATCACGGTTGCTATCTCTGGTTTCGACTCCCGAATGATGTATGGGTGATATGTATATCTTTCGAATCTCTTTCGCTTCTCTGGCACCAGTGGCCCCAAATTAGGTTCTAGCTACTGCTTATACAGTACTCGTAATGGCTGATGTTGTCGTTGAACTATGAAACAACTACTTAAGTCACAAAAAGGTACAGTATTACTCATTCAAAGAACTGACGCAATTTTTTTATATCATATCTGTTTCTCAACTAAGCAACAAACACTTTCCCCCTTTTGGGAATTTCTCCCACTTTTGGAAAAATCAGAATTTCAAATTAAAACCAGTTGGCATCGTATAGTCCCTATCATTTCGAAATCTTACAGTATTTACTTCTGTTAGACGTTGCATACAATTACTGAATTCAAATTCAAAATGTTTTGATGTTGAATAAATAAAATGTTCCAACAAATAGAACATTTGCTTACTTCCGTATCAGAATATATGTTTAAGTTCACTCCTTCAAATCATTCTTGTAAAACAACCGTTATCTAAAATGATGCATATTTTAAATTTTAAATGTATTTTGATGCTAAAGAAATTGCTGTCTTACCTCACACAAGCTTTTGTTTTCTGAAATGCCATCTTTTCACTAGAAAACGTATTTTAAAAATTATTCTGTGCTTTTTACTCCCCATTTAACTTCCTGAACTGTAGTACGGAGGAAGTTACTTTAAACGTCAGCAGAAGCTTCTGCCATTGAATAATTCACAGATTGTGAGAACTATTAATCAAAAGTAAACATGGATTTCATCTTTTGAAACGAGGTAGACGATAATTTTTACAACCGAATGCAACCCAAGCACACTCAATTCATTTATTTGATTGAAATCGTTCTCATTTTGTATTAAATAAAAGTGCTTCCTCTTCGTGTTATTCACGGTAGCATGCACATTATCGTTTCATTAATAGCGAATTCATCTATTCAGATTTTTTAAAATGCATTGCAATCAAAATAAACGACAGCATGATTTATTTTGAAGCCATTATTCAGCACTGCGCGAGTGTTAGGGATTCTTACCAGAAACTGCTATGCATCACTCCAAATAAAAGCAAATGAAATATATATATATATTCATCCATTAGCATATACCTCTACAAGGAAAACATAAATTTGTGGATAAAATTTATTCCGATGATGTTACCGACCACACGCTCATTTTTAAAATTTCAGAAAGCATTTTCTTTTCTAATGTCACTGAACGTACATACATTACTTGAGGCTTCAGCCGAGATTAAAGAACTTCTTTGCCTGAGAAATGAAGAAGAAAGGATCTCAGCAGAATATTTAAGATGAAGAGAGTAGTGATTCTCATTGCAACAGGCTGTGAATCTCTTTTGTTCTTCCTGATGAATGAAATCACCTGAGGATTCTAATGTAGTCCTAACATTTAATAAGAGACAACTGCAATATAAATAATCATAAAGCTCTCGAACTTATAAAAGTGGTAAAGCACACAATCTTCAGAGAGTAAACATATGAAGGAAATAAAGGACTTACCCCTGGGAATGCGCTCAACGGCAAAAGTACAATGCTCAGTTTCATGGTCTTTATTTGTGTTAAAGAGTGTAATATTCTTCCCAGTATGGTTTGATACTAGCTTCGGCACTACATTTCTGTCATCGAATCATTAGCTTCACGAGAAAAGTAATCTTCCAATTCAGAAGTGGAAACAACCTTTTCAATGCCTGAGCGTCGCTCTCCTCTGAGCAAGCAAGATCAGTCTCTCTCTCTCTCTCATACTCCCTGTCTCTCTTTCTCTCACACTGTATCTCTCTTTCTCTCTATCTCTTTCGCTTTCTCTCTCTGATTATCTCTAACTCCTTCTTTTTCTCCCTCTGTTTATCTCTATCTCTTTCGCTTTCTCTCTCTGATTATCTGTATTTCTCTCTTTTTCTCTCTGTGTATCTTTATCTCTTTCGCTTTCTCTCTCTGATTATCTCAATCTCTCTCTTTCTCTCTCTCTCTTTTTCTCCCTGTCTATCTCTATCTCTCTCTTTCTCTCTCTGTTTATCTCTATCTGTTTCTCTGTGTTTATCTCTCTTTTTTTCTCTCTGTTTATATCTATCTTTCTCTCTTTTCTCTCTCTGCTTCTCTCTCTCTTTCTCTCTCTGCTTCTCTCTCTCTCTCTCTCTCTCTCTCTCTCTCCTTCTCTCTGTTTATCTCTTTCTCTCTTTCTCTCTCGTATTAAGATAATGAATTCCGATTCGGTTGTTGAAAATGAAATGTCTGAATATCGATGGAAATTTGAAACATGTAAAATATAGGGCCAAATAAAATTTATTGATCAAAATAGTCATTCCCAGTGGCAAAAGCTTCAGTATGCCGTAGAGAAAAAAATTCGAGAGAGTACCCAGGCTCTTTGTAGATAATTTATGCTATGCATCTTTTGCATGCCAAGATCTTTGTGGATGTGCAATGAAACGAGACATTCGAGAGTACACATTTATTCACGTGCAACACATTGAATTTATTTGGGTCACTCACGACCACACCAAGTCATAGTCCGGTACATACTAAGTGGAATTAAATCATAGCAAATGTTATATTTAACCATTCATAACATTTAACAGCATTTGGGTAGGTGGATTAACGAAGGTTATTGACGTGAAACTAATGAAAGAGTAATGAAAGATTATATATCATAAAAGTCAATATTTACTAAACTGTGGCAAAGGTAATGGTACGTATTTCGACTGTTTAGGTTTTCAAAACTAATATTGTTATTATTATTATTATAAATTATTCAGATTTATACGAACGTAAGAGACGACCCCTGACACCGATAAAATGTGATGTAGCTAGGAAAGTTCAACTGCGTGCACGCAAACTTAAATGTGATCTGTGTTTTAGTTGGGTTTTTTTTATTGGAGGTTTAACGAACACTGTGAGCAACTCTGTGGACAATAAGCAGTCTCTCGTCCCTAATGTAGGGCCACTGCTTCTAGGAATGGAAGAGAGCCAGTGCCATAAGACAAACACAACAGCCATGCCTCACCGAGACTCGAACCCTGACCCCATCTCAGAAGAATGATCAGCAGTCATTTCTTAGACCACCGCGCCACTGGGGAGGCAAATCTGACCAAAAGATAGAAAAATGAATCGCACGCGTGTTAGTTAGGGAATTGGTAACATTTTGTCTAGGATGTCTAGAGTTTACACCCTATAGTGTCATTCATCGGTTTTGAAACACTCGTCAACAGCAGGAAACTCTCTCTTCGACGGAGGTCGAGAAGAAGCCGATTTCGTTACGACGCATCGTTTTCAAAGCATCAAAAATGCATTTCTTGTAATGGCTTTTATAGTAAGTTCTAGTGGCTTTTATCACATTTGGCATCAGGTTCTCGTTATTTGCGCAGAATTGCAATAAGATATTGTTACATCAAACAGAAGTCATCGCTCTTTCCACGTTTATCAGTGAGTCACGGTAAAATTCTCATTGACCGCCACCGGGAATCGAACCCAGGGTCTTTCAGTTATGCGCCGGATATGCCTCCACTGCACCTGGAGGAATTCGAGGTCGCTGTGGTGCAGTGGAAGCACATCCAGGGCGTAACTGGAAGACACTGGGTTCGATTCCCGGTGGCGGCCAATGATAATTTTTCCGTGACTCACTAATAAACGTGGAAAGAGCGATGACTTCTGTTTCATGCAAATAGTCCACGTCAAAGTCTGTATTAGAAATTGTTACATTTGTGTAAAAAGTGACGAAGTAATGTTAGGCGATAGTTTAGTAAACTACACTGCTGGCCACCCAAAATGCAACACCAAGAAGGAAGCATTCGGTTGGCCTGATATTCGCAGCATACGTCGCCCGCGAGAGGAAATGCGAACGATTAGCATTGCAGGGCATATGCAAATCATGTGAGCCCGGCACGCCACCGAAAAGCACTATAAGAAGGGTGCACAGAAGGCGGGGTGTAAGTAGTGGAAGTGTGTTGTGCTGCCGGATCTGTGCGTGGGAAGCTTCCTGATGCCTCGTCGCAAAATACGGCAGTCATTCCAGCACGTTTCGGAGTTCGACAGAGGACGAATTGTGTCTTTTCGCAACAGCGGTTTATCGTACCGAGACATCGGCGCCAGTGTGGCACGACATCCAGCCACAGTGAGGCGTTTATGGATTCGGTGGGTGCAGGAGGGACGAACGGACCGACGTGAACGTTTGCCGCAGCCGCGGCACACCGCCGAACGAGAGGACCGGCATGTTGTGCGGCGGACATTGACGGCTCGCACCGCCACATCACAAACGTTAGCGCAGGAATTAAGGTGTGTTGCGCAACAACCTGTGTCAGCACGTACCGTTCGACGTTGTCTGGAGGAGCGGGGACTTGTCGCACGGCTCCCGTTGCTCCGATTACCATTGACGCTACACCACCGGTGAGTGCGGTGTCAGTGGGCCGTTGAACGCCGAACATGGACTACGGTAAGGCACGACATTGTCTTACGAATCCCGCTTTGCCTGCAACACCACGATTGTCGTATCCGCGTCGGCATCGCGGCGAGAGACTGTATGACGCCTGCATTATGCATCGCCATACCGGTTCGTCGCCTGGCGTTATGGTTTGGGGTGCCATTGGATATGACACCCGCACCCCTCTGGTACGCATCGCCGGTACACTCAACATCCACCACTACATCTCCGACGTTTTGTAGCCTGTAGTCTTCCCTTACCTGCAGGACCTGCCTGCGGCCACGTTTCAACAGGACAATGCGCGCCCGCTCGTGGCACGCATCGTGCAATAATTCTTCACGGCTACCAGGTGTCACTGCTGCGGTGGCACGCCTGTTATACCGATATGTCGCCCATCGAACACGTCTGGTCGCTGATCGGCAACCGACTGGCCCGGAAAGCACCACCCACGGCTACGCCTGATGAACTGTGGCAACGTGTGGAAGCAGCCTGGACCGACATACCCCAAGCACACATCCAAAGCCTCTTTCGTTCGATGCCGCGGCCTGTAGCGGCCGTTATTGCCAGCCATGGAGGCCACACGAACTATTGATGTCTGCGTGTTCCGCAAGTCGCACGGGCCTGCAAACTCAATCGTTTCATCTTTGTATCTGTTGTTATGTATCCAATAAATCTGGCTTTGCTATCTCGTGTCCTTCTTGGTGTTGCATTTTGGGTGGCCAGCAGTGTATATAGTTGAGTAACAATGAAAGTAACTGTTGTTGCGTCAATTTAATGGGACAGCATTTTTTTTACTTGGAATTCACTTTACTGTTGTCAGGAAAGATGCATAGCATCAAAACATGTCGATCTTCGGGAAGCAACAAAATCACGAAATGTGTTTTTGACTGATGTCTGATTGAGAAACGATTTGCCCCATAGAAAGGTGTGCTTGTGCTTGAAGAATTGATAGTCCGTATTGGACAGATGAGAAGGATAAGGCAAATGAAGTAGGTTCCCAACCTCAACTGGTGCAGCTTCAGGATCCTGCAGCGTGTTCATCGGATGTCGCGTTATCATGGAGTGTAAGGGATCCATACGATTATATTATTCTGGCTATTTGGTTGACAGGTTTCAATTCATAATGTCAAGTTTTGGACTATACCTGTTCGCCGTTATGTTTGTATCCGGTTGCAACAAGGAAGAGTGGATCACACCAGCTGTGCACTACCGAACGCTGAATATCGTCTTACTCGGATACAGTACCGGCTCGGGGGGTGTTTGAGGAATTCGCCGCAGTCGAGCTATTGCATCAAAGTTCGGCAATTGTTAAACAGCATGTATTTCCAACAACATGTGACGTAGCATCATAAAATTAAGTTCCGTCAACTTATGTGGGACCTATTTATCCATCTTCACTTTAACTGTGGCCCATCGATATTGGAAAATGGTTTAATATGGTGTCTGAAGTTTTTTGCCAAGTTCTGGTACTGCTTGATGTAGATCGGATTCAGTCAAAGACTTCAGTTTGGCATCATCGATATCTCCCTCTGGTCTACCACGTGGTTTGTTTTCAAGGCTCATATCGGCGGAGCGGAATTTAGCAAACCAGTGTTGTGCCTTGCGTTCGCTAACCGTGACTTACGCAAATGCTAAATTGATGCTGCGAGCAAACCCCAATGCACGGTGTCCAAATTTTAACTCATATGAGTAAACGGCACAAATTCGGATCTGCTCCTTCGTCTTCTTCACTTTAGCACATTCCCTTGGAATTGATACGTACCACTGACGATATGAGCAGTGCTTTACAGGCAGCAGCCTTGACAAATTGAATTTACATACCACCAGTCCCATCGCACGATCCGTTAATTCCTAAATTACCTGACAACTGCAAGAATCTGCAAAATCCCACATTCCACCTACAACAAGCCAATGAAAGCATTCATTACGCTTAAACGTTCTCTCAAATCGCACAGAAACATTTAGTTCTTTACGCAGTGGTAATTGTTCTCTGTAAAACATCAAACTTTTAAAGAAAATTTTGAAATCGGGTGGAAGGAAGTGATTAAACTTCCTGCGTATTCCAAAATACAGTCTGCGTTTCCTTCAATTATTTTGTTCTGTGTTGTGAGCTCACGTGGTGTTAAACACTATGATCAATTTTACTATGCAGATTTCTAATCCTAGAGTGCATTCTAGAGAATACCGCCTTTTCTCTAAGAAGCCGAATATTAAAAAATAAGCGAAGAAGCTTTCGGCAGTTAGAAACTACTCATATTACATATTGAGGATACATTTTTCAACATCAATGGAAAATAGCAGATTGACGTTTAATAATTTTAAGAATATTTTTTGGGGAAATTAAATAAAAAGCATTAAGAAGTTGCAATGCAATATCACTTTCATCAAGTAACGAACAGTACAGTTCTTAAAAAATTCACGACTTAGAAATGTCAGAAACAGATATGGAAAACCCAAAATGTCAGCAAGAAAGTTAAGAAGAGTCATTCAGCTTTCACATTTTTCAATAACTCTCGAATAAAAAAAGAATTTACCAATACTCAGAAAACTGTGTTTCAATTACGTTGAACAGAACAGACTTTTGTCTAGATTCTATATTTACATAGATTTTACAAGAAATACTCCTCTTGTTTCGTGGTACGAAAATCTGACCAATTACTAATATATTTTTCTTTTTGTGTCCTAGCTGGCCAAGTAAGCCAGATCACGTCGGTGTAGTGATCATCCAACCACTCGGATACAATTCGGGAGCGATGGCACGGTGCATTGTCTAGTTGTAGGATAAGGTCCCCAGTGGAATGTTGATGACGCACAAACGGGAGCAAATGGTCGTCAAGGATATCACGGTAACGTTGACCTATGAGGGACGATGTCACGCGTACCATGAGTCCCATTTTAGTTCACGTAAACACTCCCCAGACGAGAATGCCACCCCCACCAGCTTGAAGAGTACCCTGCTGGCAAGAAGGATCCATCGCTTCATGTGGTTTGCACCGTACTCGTATCCTGACATCCGCATGTACCAACGTGAATCTCGACTCATCAGTCCAGGCAATATTTTTCCACATGTCTAGGGTACCAGTGGCGATGTTCCCACGCCCATGCTAATCTTGCACCCTGTGATGTGCGGTCAGTAGGGGTACCCTCGTGGGTCGATGGCTTCTGTACCCCATAGCGAGGAGAAGGTTCTGGATGGTGTGGTTGCTTACACGTTTTTGTGCACCAGCGTTAAACTGCCGAGTGATTTCTTGCACTGTGGCCCGTCTATCCGCTGTTACAATGCGAACTAGCCGACGATGACCCCGCTCATCAACACGCTCTTGTCCGCGGCAGTTGGCCCTTACAAGGATGTTTTACCGGATTCGATGTACTCACGGTGCACCCGTGACACTGTGGCTCGTGAAAATCCCAGTGCCTGCACGACTTCTGAGATGGAGTGACCCATTCGTCTTGCCCCGACAATTTGGCCACGATCAAATGCGCTTAGATTCCCGTCGTATCACTCCTTATATTGACGGATCGCTGCATACGTCATGTCGTTTCCGTTTACAAGGCCACCCACAGCGCCACATTTATTATCAAAGTAAGTGACTGACGATCTTTTAGACATACAACATTGCCTGAGCATATACTAATCAACAGAGAACAAATCACTCAACTGAGCAATCCATAGAGCATACTAAATATTCAAAACAGCAGCTCTCATGTCTAGATTCTGGAATACAGCGGCCTCACCGGTGGCGCAGTGGTCTAAGCGCTGCTTTATGTCCATTCTTCCGAGAAGGGTCCGGGTTCGAATCCCGTTGAGGCATGGATGTTGTATTTGTTTTAAGGCGCTGGCTCTCTTCCTGTCCTGGAACCAGTGACTCTAAATTAGGGACAGGCCACTGCTTATAGCTCATCGGGTTGCTCACGGTGGTCATTAAATCTTCAATAACAAAAAAGAGAACATACAACGGCCGTTCCACAAAAACAGAGAGTACAGCAATATATATGTTATTTTTTCTCAAAAGATCCTCCCTCGGACGACATGCACGACCCCATCGTTCAGTCCACTTTTCAAAGCATGTGGCGAAGGCATTTTGTGAAAGCTGCTTTAGCGACCCCGGTACAACTTGAATAACGTTAGCATCTGTATTGAAAGTTACGCCACGGAACTTCTCCTTCATTGTTGGAAACAACCAGAAATCGCACGGGGCGAGGTCAGGACTGTAGGCCAGCTGTGGCATGATTTCAATACCGTATTTCGTAAGAAAGTGTTGAACACAATCAGCCACATGTGGGTGGGCGTTATAATGGTGTAGGGTCCACTTGCCCACCAGTTCGGGTCGCTTAATCGATATGTGTCGTCGCAAAAGCTCTGACTGAAATGCAATTCTAGACTGAAATGCAATTCTTAGCATTGACAGTGATTTGTAGAGGAACGGATGATGTTGGTAGACTACACCTTCGTGATCAAAGGAAATTATCATCATCATTTTCCCAGCTGATTTGGTTTGGCGGACTTTTTTCGAAGGAGGCCAGTCTGTGTGTTTCCAGACACTCGTTGCGCGCTTCGGGAGGGGGTCGAAATAATGAACCCATGTTTCATCGGCAGTTGTTACTGCATTTAGAAAGTTTGGATCCCTTACAATCATTTTTTTCACTCATGACTCCTGAACTATTGCTAACAATTGTTCTCTCGTCAGCTGGTGAGGTACCGATCTGGAACACACACGATGCAGAAGTAATTTGTCACGTAGAATGCAGAATGCTGATATTTTTGAAATATTAGATGGCGCCACTATGTCTTAACACGTCATTCGTCGATCTTCTTGCAGGATTGCCCAAATAGTGTTAACAATACGCTTCTTAACAACACGTTCAGGTCGACCAGGCCTACGAGCGAATTCTGCCGACACAAGCCTTTTTTTGAAATCACGATGCCATCTGAAAATCGTTGGCTCATCCAAACATTTATCTTTGTAAGCTTTTTTCATTAAATCAACTGTTTCTGGAGGCGTTTAACCCAAACGATAGCAAAATTTTATCGCACAACGTATTTCACTTCTTTATCACTGATAGCTTGTATGGTGAAATGCAGACCTGAAGCAACTACGCAGTAACAAAACCAGAATAGTCTGCCACGACTAATAACTGTTGCCATAGATACTTCCTTAATTCAGTTAGTCATCTGCGTGGTTATTTTCCACGTTCGCACTGTTGCCAACTCGAAAACAAAATTATTCTCAGTTTTTATGGAATGGCCTTTGTTTGTCATTAACTTCTGATCTAGTCAGGTTTGCCAAACTCAAATTCATAAGACAGGAATCGGTAGCCTTAAGTCTAGAAAAATCTTTAACGAGAAAATACCGAAGACAGGAACTAAAAGGAAAGGTTAAATTAGGGTGTACGTCCCGTCCGTTAATTTTTACTTTTAATAAAAATGGCGTACTAGGGACGGACAATAATAGCCCATCGAGTTGCTCACTGTGGTTGTTAAACTGCTTTAAATTTCAAAAAATAATAATAAATTCCCTGAATCTGGCTCCTCTTACAGCCTTAGGGGTGAGTGGACGAACGGAAAGTGTCGTGTTAATTAGCTTAGAAAAGAAAGTGCTTTCACCCCTCGGAGCGGAAGAAATCGACCACACCCATGGTTCTTCTCTCGATGAATGACCTATACATCGGAATCCTGGTATGCGATTCTAGAATAGCAAATTTGTTGCTCAAAGTTTGCAGACGGCTGCATCTGTTGAGCCACCTTCTCCGCTAGGTGCAGTGCTTTGGAAAAAGTCTGCGAAGTTGTTTAACACGGACTGCGAAGTGTCGAAACAAAATGTTGAGCAAACTTGCGGTAGGCGTTTGAGGACAGGAGTAAACAAAAGTAATTAATTTATTAGCACTTCAAGTGCTGCATAGAGAGCGAGCGGGAGGCGGGCGGGGATGGCTGCTTGGGGCTGCGGAAGAGGGCAAGGCGGCAAATTAGTGATAAAAGAAGAGTTAATTAATGAATGAAACGAACGTTGTCATAAATGAGCCGAGATTGAGCTGGACCAGCAGGAAGGCAAAGAACTAATCAGATCTTGCGGCTCGGAGAACCAGCTCCATTGTTTGGAGAATTAATTAGCATTCTTATTGTTTTCATCTGTAAAGATATTTTTTCCACCTTTAAAAGCTCCTTTTACACAACGCGTTCATTAATGCTACAACGAAAGCAAAAATAAATAAAGCTTCTAAAATTTATTGCAGCGTATCAAAAAATCAATCAATAAATAAACAAGTCTCTCGAAAAAATAGGCAAGTAAATTATGTGTAAAATAGAAATCTTGTGACAGAGTTACGCAGAACATAATATGACTCAGCGTGACGTAAGTCTAACTGGAATGTGAGCGATCTTGTTTTTATCGATGTCTTTCTCAAATGAAACATATCAGGAAACTCTCCCAATTCAAGTAGCATTTAGCATATATCTTTAGAGATAATGCATTAATCAATGATAGTTCATCTTATTTACTTTTCGATTGTATGCATTCTTCGATAATTTTAAGGAAAGAGGAGAAAAGTGATATCGTAGATAGCGTTGCACAAGTTTTCTGAAGCAATTGGATGAGTTTTCTTGTTTTTCATGTCATTTGAAAAAAAAATCCTTGAATGTTTTCTTATCAAGTTTTCATTAATCTAATCTTTTTCTCCATCCTCGTCATCTGAGAAAATACCTGATGACACAGGTAACAAATTCTTATGTATTTTGAGAAATACTCAGAAAGCGAGAAAGCTGAAATTTTCTCATCAGTAATTGCACACCATTACGGGTTTTTAATCATTCACGAAGCTAGGGGGAGGCGAGAGGGCACGTTCCACCTAACTTTAGAAAATTTAAATCCGAGGGCAAACCTACGATGAAGCGGCAAATATGAATGGGAGGGCTTAATGGAGTTGCTACGAAGTTCAAAGAGCAACAAGTTAGTA
The DNA here is from genome assembly GCA_039090855.1 of Macrothele yani. Classification (NCBI taxonomy): domain Eukaryota; kingdom Metazoa; phylum Arthropoda; class Arachnida; order Araneae; family Macrothelidae; genus Macrothele; species Macrothele yani. The sequence continues at coordinate 106,578,893 of CM077003.1, forward strand.
AAATCATGCAATGCATTGATTAATTATGATACGCTTTCCAACATACCAGAAATCATTACTCAATTTACGTGTATGAGGATAGTGGCTGTGGAATAAATCTCGCTCCTGTGCCCTAACCTTTGACCCCACTTCGATGATATTAAACAGAATGGGTTCAGTATACCTCCGGAACGAGATGCTGAAGTTTAGTCGCAATCGAAGAACTTTTACGTAAGTCATGACGCATAAAGGCAATGGAATGGATCCCGCTCCTGTGTCGTGACCATTGACCTCTTTTCATCCATTTTCAGTAGTGTTCGTCCCCAAGATTTCCCCTATCACATACTAAAATTTCCTCGAAATCGAAACATTTTTACGTGGGTTATCGTGAGTACAGATAGACAGACGGACGGACAAAGCTGGAGCGATAAAAACCAAAAACTTTATAAACACACGCGCGCACACACGCACAGTTATATTCACCATTTAGATTTGGCTGTGATTTGTTTATGTGAAGTAGTAAACCACTTCAAAATGCTGTCAATGTACAGAAATCATTACGTAACGTTCTTCATGTGTCAGCAAAATGGGTTTTGGATTTGTAATAAAAAAAAAGTACTTCACTGTCAGAAAACTTGGCATTTTTTAAAAAATACGCTGGCTTGTTCGTCATTGTTCCCTCTCAGCAGTGATTGAACAGTAATGCCTAACGAGAAAAAGTTTCATATGTGCTTAAAAATGCGAATTTTCTGACATTTGCGGAGATACTATTACAATAATTGCCTCCTCACCAAGGAAAACCTCAGTTTACTTTTTTTTTCCTGACCCCCCCCTCCAAGGAAAGCATCGCTTTACAGAGTTATTCGTGACTCCTCCATCCATGGAAAATATCAGTTTACGTTGATTCGTACCACCTTTCCCATTTTATGGTCACGGTAGTCTTATGGTCAGGGCACTCAAAAAACTCATCACGTACTATTTGCATCAGTAATCCTTACACCGCAAATGAAAGCCATTCGTTAATTATCTCCTCGAAACTTCTGCTCCGTAATCGGGCATGGGTCTTCTGCACTGACCCCAATATGTGATCCTTATCAGATAGGTCAGGTGCACTTAAGAAGGAAAGGTCAAAACAGAAGCCTTACACATTTTTGCCCGCCCCCTCTAAGGGACAGGGAGCTTCCGGCATATGATGCTCTCTGCAACGTCTCTGCTGGACAATGCCCCACCAACTCTTTGCAGAACAGTGTTGTGGTTGCATTGCATCGTTCTTCAGACAGCGATTACAGAGGTAGCATGGAGTTTATGTACAGCCAAAGAGGGACAAAATTGCTGATACATTCAGGATTTAAATTCTATACAGATGTAGAAACAGGGATAGGGTGGAAGTGGCGTTGTACAGAACGCAAATGCTTGGCAAAAGTGTTCCTGGATGCTAGTGGATCGGTTATTTTACAATCCGACTTGTGTCACAACCATGACCCACTAAAACTGCTCTCCCGTTAAATCATAACAAATAGTGTTAAGCGAAAAGCAACAGAAGATATTTCGGAACGGCCATTAAAACTGATCATACTACTGCGGGAAATGACTGTTAACTAATTGAAAAAATAAATAGCAATAATTGAATATTAGTGCCAAGAAAAGGAAACGAATTAGAAAAAGAAAATCAAAAAAGCTAAAAAAAGAATAAAACAACAAAATAAGAGAAAAAAAAATTAACTAAAAAAGAAAAAAAAAGAAAAAATTAAAGTGAGATAAAATAATCAAAAATCTAAAAAAAAAAAAAAAAAAAAGAAAATGAGGAAAAAAATTTAAAAAAAAACCGTTTTGGGGGATAGAGTCAACATCTACATGGTATCCCTTGGGTAACGCTAACAGATTCTGTCAAGATTCACTGTTCCAGCAAACGTTTCTTCAGATTCTACAACTAGTAAAAATATCAATGTATTTTATTGTAACAGATTTATCATTAGTTCAAGACTTGTCCGATCTTTAAAAATATAAAACATGCAGTAATAAATAAGGAAAGTACCGGAAGTTTGCTAAGCAGAAAAAAGGCAAAGGAATCTTCGTATTTTTCTGTGAACCGAGTTTTGATAAACAGTGAACCTCTTATATCAAGTTTACTTTCCGGGAATTGCTCTCGAATCACAATGTTCGTCCTAATTCGGAAGAAGAACGCAGACTTCCAAGAAAAGTTAATGGAAAAACAACTAAAATTCGGCGGTCTCTGAGTACAGTAATCTCTGGAGGATGGGGGTGGAGAAGGGTGTCTGTGTCCAGGGCAGTTAGCCGGGGCCAACGTACCTCCCTCGTCCCTTGGTCGGGGCCTGGGCGCTCAAAGTTTTCCGCTGTCGTGACGTCACAGGAAGCGACGGACGTTAATCTGGAAGACCGCTGCTGTAACATTGCTTTCTCCTTAGTTGCTCTCGTTACCAAATATATTTTTTAAATGAATGGTTGATCTCATGTTGCTAAAACAAAGTTATACTGTTTGCGATGTACTACAGTTAAATTAAAAATTGCCCCATAGATATAAAATATAGGAAAGTGCATATTGCAGTTACGAAGAAAAATTGTAAACGAAGCCATTGACGGAGATCTGACTATGAGGGCTTGATTTTATGGCTCTTGGAATTTCATATCACTTTGATAAGATATAAAGGTTTCACATTTTCCGCTAACCAAATGCAAAAAATTAGAACAAAAACGAGTCTTCCACCGATATTAATGGGGCTTGATTTTCCACCAACGACGTCATTTTTGAGTTTTGCGTAGTTGTTTAGAAAAATGTCCAAAAACACTGAAACAGAGTTCATGGCTACCTCTATATCAGTTCTTCCACATCTAATGCAAGCTGCAGGTAGTGAAAATTCTGAAATTTTATCCCGAGCCAGTTTTTTCAGCAGTGATTTTATGTTCCTCATATGGAGTAAATGTTCGTTCTCTTCACGTAAAAACAGTTTAAATAATTTATAACATGCAATGAAAGAAAGTATTACCAGTTCACACGGATTATAACGAAGTAAATTTCTCCGTCATTTTTAGTCTACGCCGGGATTCGAACCTGAGTACGCTTATTCCGGAACAAGTCGCTCTACCAACTGAGCTACGCAGACGATTATTCTTATTCCTATCTGCCTTTATGTCGTGTGCGACCTTCTGGCAGGTACGTCACATCTCCTGGTACGTTACATCATCTCCCCCTTATTTTTTTTATTTTTTCGAAGTGCTGGAGAAAGGATTCTCTTATTTTTCCTATCTCACGGTGTGGAAATAACATCACACCAATGCGAGATTTTGAACGGTCGGGTCATCCGGGTAGTTCGGGCGCCATTATAACGAAGTGAATTTCTCCGTCATTTTTATCCGCGCGGGGGTTCGAACCCGGGTCCCCTCATTCCGGAATAAGTTGCTCTACCAATTAAGCTACGCGGACGTTTTATTCTGATTCCTATCTGCCTTTATGTCGTGTGCGTCCTTCTGGCAGGTACGTCACATCTCCTGGTACGTTACAGGATATGTTAGTCCACCTCGATCGAGTAGTTCAAAATATTTTTTCACTTCGGAATCGCCTAATTCTAAAATTAATTCTTTATCTGACGTTAATTTTTTCTGGCACAAGTGGCAGTTCAACTTTTCTTTTTGTTTGAATGCTGCATATCGCGACAAGTAAACGAATACAGGTAATAAATCGGCCTCGACACTATCTATTTCATCTAAATCAATTCCCCTTATTCCAATATCAAGTAGGTCTTCCGTAGTAGCTGGTTCTTCTTCGACATCAAATTCTTTTAAAAAATCTTTAAGTGAAAAGTATCCATACGTTGAAGAGTGGAGTTTTGTCAGCTGAACAATTTGAAGTTTTTTCTCCGATTTCACAACTTGTTCCACTGATATGTTGTAATTCCCTCCATTCAACTGCCGATATTGTCCGAACCTTCCTTCAATTGCATCAGTTTGGAATTTTCCAGTAAGAATGCAGTTATCTTTCAGCTTTAACACAAGATAAAATGTCAATTCCTTCAAGGCGCTGACTGTGTGCGTAAATGAACAAAACGTTTCCTCCGTGATACAGCCCTTGCGATTTTTTGCATGCAACATTCGTACGGATTTCCATGCCCTTAGCCATGCTGCACATTCTGACAAAAATTAAATTATTTCATCATTAACATCGGAAAACGGTAATGAATTGACATCACGAGTTGATACGCCTTGTTGTTGGTGTCTAATATTAGCAATTTTCCACCATTTTGTAATTATTTCTAAAAATTTGATAGTTCCTTCGTATTCAGGATTGTTCTCTAGTTTCAAAGCGTAGATATTGTTTTCGTCAAAAATTCTCAAACATAGACTAACATTTTGTTTTTCAATGCCAATGGGATGAAGAGCCTTTTCATTCAGATTTGGAGCAAATTTTATTATTCTGTGTTTTTCTTTTTGATGGAGCTGTATGATATGATTAAAAGATGCCGTGAGTATTCTGTCATTATCAACGATATCAGGAAAATGAAGGCTTATGCCCTGAGTAGATTGGTTTATCCAGTTATTTCTGATGCACTTCAAAATATGTACCGAGTCGAAAAGGAAAAATAGCTTCAAATCAGGATATGCTGGATTTCGAATTGAACTTTTTAATTTGCCCCCACAGAAAAATGTAAACATATTTCTGTTTATTCTGTTGTTATCTGCTGTTATCGAAATAACAGTGAATCCTGCACTTTGAATAACTCCTAAAACAATTTCTGTCATTGCAAGTAGGTCTTTGGCAGTCATGTTTTTCACTGGTAATAATGCCACGACATCTTTATTCTTTGAATACAAAGAAGAAATCATGAAACTCTGAACACAAGTGGCTCTCTGCATTTTTATTCATACTTAGGCTAGATAGAGTTCCACCCGCATAGTTTATTTGAGGTCGGATGATTATTTCGTCTAATAACAAATTTACAATCAATTCGTGGCGCTCCAGTTTCGAAGCCTTGGTTTTCAAATATTGCTCATATTCTTTACCATCATTGCTACTCTTGAAAGGAACTAATGATGATATTTTTTTTAGGTTACGTTCGTGTGGCAAAATTAAAATTCCACTTTTATGAATAATTCTGTAGGCAGCCGCCGAACTGGTAAAAGTGAGAAAGCCCATGCAAGCGTGTCAGGACTATATCTTCGAGCGGGCTGACTTTTTGACAGGAATGATATTTGTTCTTGACAAAATTTTATGTTGTGCATTTCATTGCTGCCTTCGTGATCGTAAATATAATTCTGCATCATGTTCGATATATGATTTAACGACACACTTTGAGGAACATCTTCAGTTTCATCAATGTAACTTAAGAGTTTTTCAAGTTGTGACCACCAATTTAATTTCAAATTGCCATTTTCATTTTTTTCAAGAAGCCAGATCATGCTCTTGTTTTCAACGTTAATTTGACTGACGTAAATTTCAACTGACAAATCTGAATAGATAATGAAACTGGATGATATTTTAATAGGTGATGTCTTATAACTAATTTTATAAAAATGAAAGCTATCCACTATGTCCAAACTATGCCACCCTTTTTTAAATAATTTAGAAGTTTCATTCAAAGCATCAAAAGTCTGTGTCAGATCTTTATCCAGAATTGCATCATTCGCTTCCTCTTTTGTGTCGGGTAAGTTTTGGAGTATTTTAGATGGCATTTTCCTTTTATGAGTGTCTTTGTCAGAAAGATATTTTGGCAGATTAGGAAAAATACATGGCACTGCATCTTTGCTAAGCGCAAATGAGAGCGCGGGACAACAATAATCGAACGATCGTTTCTAGTGACACTGTCTTCTGTTAAAACATCTTCATGTTTAAAATGCTTGAGGCATACATACTACGCTTCTCTTTCTTGGAAACCAATCCTCCCTAGGAATTTTCTTCAGCCACTGTTGAAATCTGCTTTCTTCACTCGGAAATTTAAACACTTTAACATTTAATAATAATTTGAGGTACATCCTGGGACACAACAGCTAGAATGCATTCTCGGTTTCAAAATAAATCAGTTAACATTACCAACAAAACTTTCTGTGTGGTGCACGAAAAAAAAAAAAAAAAAAAAAGCCTGTATCATGCAGAGTAATTCTTGTGAAATCCTCAAAATTTACAAATGAATGGAAGCAGGAAGATTGATTCTGTGAAGAGAAAACAGCTCAGAATGAAGCAAGGCAACGACTGTGACAATAAGTACACAGGTTCATCCCGGTGTTTTCTGTGACGTCACAGGGTTGTAAACGTTCAGCGCCCAGGCCCCGACCAAGGAGCGAGGGAGGTACGTTGGCCCCCAGTTAGCCCATTACCCGGGAGAGGCTGGAACGGCAGCTGCCCCTTTTCGTAATGGGGTCAGTGCAGTTGACCAACACCTCCGTAATCATCGAACTAAGATCGTCTTCCGGTATTCAACGTACCAATATGAACACACGATATTTATCTTACAAAAATCTCTATTCGGTGATAGGCATATACATTGACGGAAAAACAAATCCCAACACCACGAAAAAATAGTTGTAGAGGAATGTAATGGCGGCAACACATTTGTATAGGTAACATACAGTATTTAATCGATTAAGGTTTCAAGATCACAGCTTAATGTTAGCGCGAGAAGAGTCATTTTAAATGTGAAATGCTGGTACATTAATAACCGGTGTAACCGCCAGAATGTTGAATGCAAGCACGCAAACGTTCATGCATTGTGTCGAACAGATGCTGGATGTCAGTTTGTGGGATGGAGTTCCATGCCTGTTGCACTTGGTCGGTCAATACAGGGACGGTTAATGCTGGTTGGGGGTTGACGCTGGAGTTGCCGTCCAATTATTTCCCATACGTGCTCGATTGGTGAAAGATCTGGTGATCTAGCAGGCCACGGCAACATGTCGACACTCTGTAGAGCATGTTGGGTTACAACAGCGGTATGCAGGCGAGCGTTATCCTGTTGGAAAACACCCCTGGAATGCTGTTCATGAATGGCAGCACAACAGGTTGAATCACCAGATCGACGTACAACTGTGCCGTCAGGGTGCGTGGGATATCCTCGAGAGTGCTCCTGCTGTCATAGGAAATTGCTCCCCAAACCATAACTCCAGGTGTATGTCCAGTGTGTCACGGCCGCAGATAGGTTGGTTGCAGGCGCTCACCTGGCCTCCTTCTAGCCAAAACACGGCCATCACTGGCACTCAGGCAGAACCGGATTTCATCAGAAAACACAACAGATCTCCAATCCGTCATCCAGTGAGCTCTAGCTTGACACCACTGATGTCGCAAACGGCAGTGGTTTGGATTAAGTGGAATGTACGCTACAGGGCGTCTGGCTCGCAGCTGTCCTTCAAGTAACCGATTTGTAACAGTTCGTTGTGTCACTGTGGGGGCAACTGCAGCTCGAATTACTGCCGCAGACGCGGTACGATGCGCCACGGCCATACGCCGTACACGGCGGTCTTCCCTCTCAGTAGTGCTACGTGGCCGGCCGGCCGGAACCCGGTCTTCTTGAGGCAGTACCTTCCCTTGACCACCGCTGCCGACAATCATGCGCAGTGGCTACATTCCTGCCAAGTCGTTCTGCAATATTGCGGACAGAAAATCCACCTTCTCGTAGCCCTATTACACGACCTCGTTCAAACTCCGTGAGCTGTTGGTAATGGCTTCTTCGTCTTCTTAAAGGCATTCTTGACTAACATCAACACACTACCTCGAATCTCAACGATAACTAACGCTCACGAACGTTACAGCGCGTATTTACAGCAAACCTGCTTTGCATGTTCCGAGGGGCGCTACTAGCGCCACACGTATGCGCTGAGCACGAAATTTGCATAGACGTCATCTTACAGATGTACTCTCACCGCCTACCAACTGTCGTTTATCTAACACAACCCCTTCTTGGTGTTGGGATTTTTTTCCCTCAGTGTATAAATCACAGTTCCACAATTGTCTCACCCAAATTTTCATTTTGCGACTGTCACGCAAATTTCTTGTGTTCTGAAAAAAAAATACCAAAGTTGCCAATCTGAAATACCAAAGTTGCCAATCTGTAAGAAACACCACCAATAAGTGTGCTTGCCTGTGGGTTCCTAAATTCGAAAACTGTAGTTGCATGTGCATTGTTTAAAAGTGTTACTATGATTGCTCTGACTGGAATAATTTTCATATATTTTTTCAATCATGCACACATTGTTTTTAATGTTTTTACAATTTAAACTGTCAAAGCTGCTTCAAATAAAGCATTCGTCATTTTGTCAGTGGTATAACCAAGGGGATTATCTACACTGAAGAGAATGATGGATTAGACCCAAATTCGTGTCATTTCCTTATATGAATTTAGACTCGGACGCTGTGCATCGCAGACAGCTCACAACATCAAAACACTACTTGGAGAAGACTCGTTAGTGATCGCGGACTTAACGTTTGTTTGCTAATGTCCTTGGAAACGATCCACGCGGTAGACCAGAAGTAAATGTTGATGATGCCCAGTAATTGCCGTTGATTGAGTTCGATACAAGTCAAGTGCGTGACGAATTTAAGCCGCTGATACAATGGTCTAAGCGCTAGCTTCTGACACTTCGTTCGAGATGTATCCGTGTTTAAAATCCTGCGATTCTTGGATGTTGTGTTTATTTTACAGCACTGACTCTCTCTTCCCTGGATTCGGTGTCTTAAATTAGGATCGAGATGCTCACGGTGGCTGTTACACTCCCAGAAACAACAAGAATTTCGTTCATTTTTTTCCTTTTTGGCTGGAAATTTAATCACCAACCTCAGCAACTCAATGAGCTATAAGCAGTCGCCCGTCCTTAATTTAGGGTTACCAGTTCCAAGGAAGGAAGAAAGCCATTGCGTAAGACAAACACAACATCTATGTCTCACCGGGCTTAGAACCCGGACCCAACTCGGACGAATGATCTGAAGCCAGCGCTTAGACCACTACACCAGCGGGCCGGCAACTTCATTCATAAAACCTGTTAAAACACAGTTTTGTCCACGCCGGGCATCAGAGCCGGGTCCCGTCACTCCGGGGTAAGTCGCTCTCTCAACTGAGCTACGCGGACATGTGTTCTCATTGCTAACTTCCTTTATCTCATGTGCGTTCTGCGTGGCACGCACGTCGCAAACCATATAAATAAAGGAAATGTGACGTGGGTAGGAGAACGAGCCGCGGATGGCTTAGTGGATAGCGAGTCAGACTATCATTGCAAGGTCCTCAGGTTCGAGCCTGGGCTGATCTTTCGGAGATGGTGTGATTTACTAACAATCGCTGAATATCCGCCGTGCATCGGACGAGAACGTTAAGTGACGGCTCCCAGGCTGGACCCACTAGTTATATTGGTATCCTTTCCCATGCCCCCCCCCCCCTGAAATTCTCTCACCCCTCTGTGTGCAACATCGTAGTTGTACGGTGGCGCCATCCACTGTACTCTAATCCCACTACAAACTGTTCTGTCAAAGTCGCTAGACTTGCTCTCATTCCTTCCGTTTCTGTGTCCTGCCCATTAGGCAATCTCGCTGTAGGTGGCTGGGACCTAAACTCTACTTAATGTGGACGGAAGTCCTACAAGAAAATGACAAATACTGGGTAGGAGAACGATCAGAATATGTTTTTCAGGTAAGGTGATCTCCGCTAAAAAAAAATTTCGTGTGCAGTTGATGTTTTGATAGTAAGGGATAATGTAGCTGTCTGAGAGAAATGCCCATGTGTAGTTGAACCCATGCCACCGCTTCATAACTGTAGATTGAAAATATATCTTTTTGAATCGGATAGGATGCCTGTCACTATGACCAACATTTACGACCGTTGTGCACTTATAAGACAGTTGACGTGGAATTCAACTCAAACAGAACGCAAGTGATAAATATCGGCACAGCAGGGCTTCTCAAGATTATATTGCAGTCGACGAACATGGGTAAACATGGTAATTTGAACGACTTTGGTCGTAAACGCATTGCTAGCCAAGACAGAGGAGTCATTCTATCGACCAAGTGGTAAGAACACTCTGGTTCAAGAGGGCAACCGTATCAAGGGTGTACCGCGAGTATATAATCGACGGAAATATCAGTGGCCAGAGAACAATCAATGGTCGACCTCAACCCATTGATGACATGGGTCGAAGTAGACTATACAGGGTCGTACAGACTAGCCACTTGGCAAAGGTGGCGTAAATCACATCCAAGTTAAAGTTTAGAGGCTTACGCAGTGTCAGCAAACTAACGGTACGGCTTACGCTACATACCCTGGGGTACGGGAGCCGACGCCCTACTCGTGTACCACTGTTGACTGTTCGTCATCGGAAATTACGCCTCGCCTGATGCCGCGAATATCAAAACTGGGCCTCTGCAGAATGGCGCCACACAGTGTGATCAGATGAATCCCGTTTTCAGCTGTACCGAGCTGACGGCAGGGTGCGAGCCTGGAAGTCGACAGCACGAGGACATGGCTCCATCGTGGCAGGTAGGCTCGGTTGAAGTCGGTGGTGGTGCTATGATGGTTTGGGGAGTCCTCTCATGTGACACATTGGTGTTGAAGAGGTCCTTAACCACTACGTTTGGAGATGTCCTTAACCACTACGCGCCACCAACCTGGACTGGCTGATCACCTACCCGCGTTCATGTCCTTTGTGCATCCTGCGGCAGATGGACTGTTTCAACAGGGCAATACGCCACCCCAGGGGACCGCAACGACCCGGGCATGGCTCGAGAAACAGTCACCTGAGTTTGGAACCATCCAGTGGCCCGCAAAGTCCCCGTATTTAAACCCTATAGAAGCTACGTCATTGAGCGGAACATCAGATCCATACATACTCAAGGAATGCTTATAGCGTAGTAAATCCGTTTATTTCCGTGGTGTAAATTTGTATAAAGATTCGCCGAGCTTCTTGAGAAAGCTTCCCAGTGGAGTGTGAAAGCTTAGCGAACCTTTATACATATTTACACCACGAAAATAAACGGATTTACTACGCTATAGGCGTTGCTTGCGTATTCACAACCTGTTGTATTTAAAAATAAGAGATCCATACATCCTGGACCGACGTCTCTTGCGGAGTTCAGGACAATGCTACATGAGGCAGAACTGGTATTTCCTCTGGAAACACACCGGCATTTGGTAGAGTCTATATCTTGGCGTGTACAGGCTGTTATTCGCGCTATAGGAGAACACTCGAGCCTTGGGAAATTTTAAAGCCATATCAATAGGTAATTCGATGTAGTGAAGAAGTTGCGCCTCTAACTTCTTAAAATAAAGTTTCGTCTTACACGCCGGAAAACTCCGTAGTTTTTATACTCTTAGTTCTAAAATGTTTTTTGGCAATGAATCATTGTGACATTTTGCGTCATCACACCTTCTTCTGATTCCAAAGACATGTCCATTACAAGCGAAGATTCAGAAACGCCCCTCTTTTCGCGCTGAAGTACCCGACATTTTTGTGACTTGGAATAACACCAAATGTGCTTCACCTTCAGTCAGATATTCTTTTCAGGGATTTTAATTCATGCTAGAAATTCAAGACATTACAGCAGCTTTTTTCCCACTAAATAGGAGGTACATGTATATTTTCTTCTGTGCTTTATGTTGAATGACAACACCAAACATGGAAAGATACTTCTTCTTCTGATGTAAGGCTGGAAATGGCCATAAGCGCTCAATAACAACATATGGACAACTTGTGGATCTACAACATTTCTTCACAGTAAGATGCTTACTAATAGTGCTCTTCAACACTATTAGTGTGCTGAAGAGCACTATTACAGCACTAAAAACTGAAACAAATATTCCAATTTTTAAAAGCCAGTATCAGAAATAGATTCGAGGTACACTATTTGATCAAAAGTATCCGGACACTTGTCTATACACGAATTCTCTGTTTTTTAATCGGAAATTTTACGAAAGGAATTAATATCGGGCTGGTCCATCATTTGCTGCTACCACAGCCTCCACTCTGATGGAAAGGCTTTCCACTAGAATTTAGTACGTTACTGTGGAACTGCACAGGACCACTAGTCAAGCCAGTCACCGATGTCGGAGGGTTCTTGCAGTCGGCGATTTCTTGCACCGATGTCGGAGGGTTTCGCACCTACGTATAGCCCGCAAAACAGCTGCCAATCGGCAAGGCTGCGATTCGATGAAATGGCGATAAGTATCCTAGGGTATCTGGTACCATAATGTCAACAGCAGGTTTTTAAGTTTCCGTACATTTATGGGTGGCGCTGATTTAGCGCGAACTCGCTTTTCCAAGTCGAACCACAAATGTTCGATTTGGTTCATGTCAGAATTTGGAGGACAGGGCATTAACAGAAAGTCACCAGCATGTCCTTCGAACCACTGCTTGACGATTATGGCAATGTCGCATGGCACGTTATCCTATTGGTAATGGCCAGCACCAGCAAGGAACACAGTTGCCATGAATGGGTGAACTTGGTCCGCAACGATGATCAGATACCTGACAGCTGTCAGGGGTTGTGCTATTGGATAATGAAGCCTAAGGTGTCCCAAAAAAACATCGTCCATAGCATAACACCACCGCCGGCTTGTTACCTCCCAACAGTACATATCCAAGTGTCATAGCCTCCGTTGGTAGTCGGCGTATCTGCGCTCGACTGACTACGTGATGCACCAGGAGTCTTGATTCGTCAGACCAGGCCACTTTTTTCCAATCATCTACGGTCCAATCTTGATTATCTTGGGCCCACTTCATGCGTTGTTGGCGATGACGTGCAGTGAGCAAGGGAACCCGGCTGGGTCTTCGGATACGCAGGCCCATGCGCAGAAAGCTGCGATGAACTGAGTGCTATGACACATTGCCCTGATTACCACTGTTGTAGCTGCGGGTGATTTGTCGCACTGTGGCCCTGCGGTCTCTGTGAACAATGCGCGACACTCTCCGCTCCACTCTGGCATTGATGAGCTGCGGACGACACGCGGCTGGACAACGGTTCGTCGTTTGGACATCGGTGCACCACTTTTGATACGTACTTACAACAGCGGCAGGTGAACAACCTACAAGCCGCGCTGTTTCCGAGATCGTAGTACCGAGGCTCTGTGCGATCACAATTTGTCCTTTATCAAACTCCGATAAATCCACAGCTTTTTCCATTCTGACTCCTAACAGTCTACTAACCGAAAGCTGGTCCTCGGGTTGTATATATACTGTTCTGTGAACTTCACGATCGCCACCGTTCGGTCTCCAGGCACGCTTATTTATCTAGGCTGGTGGCGGCCATAATGTATCGGCTCATCAATGTACATCTTGTATCATAAGTAATGTATCCTATAAATCTCACTTCAATATTTCACGTTTTTCTTGGTGTGGCATTTTCAACAGGCAGCAATGAAAGCAAAAAAAATACCGTATAAAATGGTATCGAGTTTTTCCTGCAATCAGTTTACGAAGGCTAATATTTATGTAATTTTATCCTGTTAAAATTATCGCAAAAGCTTCTTTTTTTTTTTTTAATTTGTAACGGTTGTTTAACATTATAAATATGTTTCGAATGCCCCGTCGTTTCCTCCATCGGAAACGAAATATCTCCATTACGTTGAATATCATCTTTTTATCCGGAATAATAACCGCACTTTCTCGTCGTGTCTTTTTGGCATGCAATTTTTCCCTTTTCTGTTGTGAGGCACGATTTTATGTTTCATTTAACGGGGCCGCCGAGAGATTGTTAGCAGAAGGGCTATTGCAGCTATCTCTATAACAATCGTACGGATGCCGGCAGATGAGAAGGGAAGGTCATGGTGTAAAAAGTACAGAGACCCCATTCTGGAGCTGCGCTCGTATGTTCTGGGAAGAGAAAGTAAGAGCGGCAGAGCGCACTGCACAAGCAGTAATCATAACTACCCACTCAACTCATTTCCCTTATCTCACGCTGTAAGAGAAACAGGTGGTTCCTATCTCGCCGATACCAGAGGTCCTCGAAAATGTTATTAATCTTCGCCTTTTCCTATGACACAATGCCGAGTATAATCCGAAAGAACCTCTTTTAATGGATAAAAAATATATATTCCGCCGGATTTTTTCGGATAAAAAATTATCTCCTTTGATGCATACAGAATATAAAGCAATAGCTTGTGATAGTGGTGTCCTATTTTATAATCTTGGGAATTTATTGAGCATTAATCCGTCCCTATTTTACACTACATAAATTATGTTAGTTTTATGTAGCTTTTTATTTTATAAGTTCGAGCATGAATTTAATGGGAATTTTAATTCATTTTGTACGGACTTTCTCTACGATGCAATTTCACTCCAAACACTTCATTCTGAGTAAACAATAGCAAATTCTTTCCAAAGATAATGGTAGATCCTTATAAAAACTGTCGTTTAAAGTGATAATTCCTTACATAGCGCATGGCAGGCCCTGTATAAAAATGAAAACTTGAAATAGTAAAATGTATTACAATGTTAAACGAATCTAAGTGGGGACAAACCGCTATATTTAAAATCAGCTACACATTGCGACACCATTTATCAGATCTTGTTTTTATGTTCCTCGAGAAGCACTAGACCATGATAATCTTTTTTACGCTTTCCAACCGTAGGTTGAAAAAGCATATATGCTCCAGCTTTGTCCGTCTGTCTGTCTGCCTCTCTGTCCTTAATTACGATAACTCGCGTAAAAATGGTTCGATTTCGATGAAATTTTAGCATGTGGTAGGGGACCACATGGGGTCGAACCCTTTTGAAAATGGGCGGCATGCGTTCAAAGGTCGGGACATAGGAGAAGAATCCATACCATTGCCCTTATGCTTCATAACTCGCGTAAAAATGGTTCGATTTCGATGAACGTTTAGTATGTGGTAGGGGACCACCTGGGGACAAACCCTTTTGAAAATGGGCGAAATGGGGTCAAAGGTCAGGACATAGGAGCTGGATCCATTCCATTGCACGTATGCGTCATAACTTATGTAAAAATGCTTCGATTGCGACAAACTTTAGTATGCTGTTGCGGAGGTATAGACTGAACCAATTCTGTTTAATATCGTCGAAACGGGGTCAAAGGTCAAGGCACAGGAGCGAGATTTAGCTATTATCCTCATAACTTGAACACAAATGCTTCTATTGCGACAAAACGTTAGTATGTTGTTCCGGAGGTATACTGAACCGATTATGTTTAATATAATCGAAATGGGGTCAAGGGTCAGATCACAGGAGCGAGATTTATTCCACAACCATTATCCTCATAACTTGAGTAATAGCTTGAGTAATGATTTCTGGTATGTTGGAAAACGTATCATAATCAATACATTGCATGATTTTACTAACTTGTTGTATCATTCTATCCTCTCATCCTGATAATTTCCTTTTCAGTTTCTTTATCGAAGAATGTAGCAGTTATCGTAGAGTATTTTAATACAGCTAGTTCATCCTTTGTCTTCAATCAAATATAATTAGAAAGCAAGCAAAGCTTAATTTTATCTTTGTAATGTCTTTTCATTCAGAACTTAGAGTAACACTTATTTTGCTTTTAAAACGAAATTATTAAAAAAATTCAAAGCATTCAGACCGATAGTGTGACGTCACAAAAAGAATGTTACTACTTAGTGACGGATAGTGTGACGTCACAAAAAGGGTGTTACAACTTAGTGACGGATAGTGTGACGTCACAAAAAGAGTGTTATTACTTAGTGACGAATAGTTTAACATCACCCGAATAGTGTTACGACTTAAAGAAATTACTAGTCCGTAACCCGTGCCACGCACGGTTGAAAAAGCTGTGACTGAAATTGTTTCTTGTCATATAACACGAATCGTAATAAAATGCATAACTATAATAAACGGTTGAATTGTTCATGGACAGTGCATAAGATGGGTCACCAACAACAAAAATTTCGTAATATTCCGATTAATTTTTAAATTTTTCCGACTACACGTATACGACTTTAACGATGACTTTCCTCATTATTGTATGTATAAACATGTGCTTACTTGTCGTTGACGGGCTTGCATTGGAATATTGATGCATTATTTCAGTGACCAGAAATGATATCGTGTCTACATAACAACGCAATAGGGTTAAAAATGTTTTATCTTACCAGTTTGGTTTTAACATTTTTTTTTTTTTGATATCATTATATATAATCTATACTAATATATAAAGAGAGAAACTTTGTTTGTGTGTTTGAGGTAATATCGAAAACTACTGAACCGATTTGGATAATTCTTTCACCGTTGGGAAGCTTATTTCTTTCTGGTGGACATAAACTATTTCGTTTGTTTTTATTAGTTTTTATTATTTTTGGCTGTACTACCGAATCAGATCGCTTTCAAGTAGTTTCCGATGTCCCGTGTATCTTTCCGCTTTGTTTACATACAACCTGATCACACCCAACATGAAAGAAAGTAGCTCACGATAATATACGGAATTATTTTTACTAATCTCGAAAACTAAACCCATTCGGATAATTATTTCCCCGTTGGGAAGCTTATTTCTTTCCGGTGGACATAAACTATTTCGTTTGTTTTTATTATTTTTTATTATTTTTGGCTGTACTACCGAATCAGATCGCTTTCAAGTAGTTTCCGATGTCCCGTGTATCTTTCCGCTTTGTTTACATACAACCTGATCACACCCAACATGAAAGAAAGCAGTTCACGAAAATATACGGAATTATTTTTACTAATCTCGAAAGCTAAAACCATTCGGAAAATTCTTTCACCGTTGGGAAGCTTACTTCTTTCCGGTGGACATAGACTATTTCATTTATTTTTTATTATTTTTGGCTGTACTACCGAATCAGAACGCTTACAAGTAATTCCCGATTTCCCGTGTATCGTTCCACTTACGGCGGATTGTACAAAGAAACTGCCATGGTAACATAAAAAAATTAGTTATGGCAATAAAAATTAGCGATCACAAATCTGTGGGTCAGCAGCTTTCATTTAAAAAAAAATCATTAAAATCGCTCCACTGGGTGGCGCTGGCGGATTGTAGAAAGAAACGAACTTTCGCTTTAAATATATAGAAAACAAGAAAGATGACACCGAATTTTCGGTTGTAATAAGCACGATTTCTGAATCCTTTCCGACATGAATGAAATTTATCAGTTATTCAAAGTCAATGGAACCATTTAGAAAAAAAAAAGCAACCGGATTTCTACAATAGATAAAACATCCAGAAATAGAAAGAGCTACTTACTTCAATTAGCGGCTGAAAAGTATAGTGCGTAAATTAAGAGATAATGCACGAAAACGTTTCTCATAGCAGAAGGAAGGTATCAGAGACAAAGAGTTTCAAATCGAAAAGTTCAAATACAGCAGAAAACATGATATTATTCTACGCCTTCTGGCGGAAGACTTTTGCTTAATGTAAAAGTTGAAAATAGACAAAAAGTATTCTCCATGGTAAAAGTTTTGCTAAGGAAACATAACTTTTCAAATACTGCTCCCGGAAGCAGAGATAGCGAGAAAAAGGTTTTGACGTTTAAGCCCCGTAGCGAGAAAACTGTGTGTTATTTAAATAGGATAATGCTCCCCATCATTATTGTAGCGAATGGCATACAGTAAAAAAAGAAATTCCTCAATTGAGTTGTTAGAAGCGGAGATACAGCGCAAACCGAATTACACAGATATCACCTAACGACAGAATTCAGAAGTATAAAACTCCTCAAATACAAACCAAAAGTGTTTTAGAAGTAAATAGTATCCAGTGTTAAAAGAATTTTTTTAAATCGCACATTTGGAGCAGGGATATTGAGAAAAACTGATAAAACATTTGCGCCTCTTAGAGTCGAAATTGTTCATTAATTTGTAAAGAAAATCCACACCAAGGGTTTCCATTTAGTCCCGCAAATATTGTTGCAAATGGAAACGTGAACTCTAGTGACGCGCTTCTGCGTTAAGAAAAATTTGAAATATATGAGAAACATTTCTTACCGGAAACGTTCTCCAACAAAGGAAGAATTTTTCAAATCGGACTCTTAGAATCAGAGATGTCGGCAAAAATAAGACATATGTCTACGCCCTCTGGCGGAAGAACTATCCACTATTTTAAGCAGGAGGTATTCTCAAAAGGTTTTCCGAGGCGAACAGTTTCGATCCACGAAAGATTTTTTCAATCGAGTTTTCAGAAGCTCAAGTTTTGCTCAAATAAATCAGAAGCAAAAATAAGGACTTACACCCTCTGGTGGCCAAACCATTCTTTACCAAAAAAATTAGAAATTACATGCAAAATATTTCTCTTCAGGAGCTGTATCCGATGGAAGAAGAAGTTTTCAACTCAAACTTTTAGAATCGGTGATATCGGGGAAAACGCAATTTACCTTTACGGCATCGAAAAGAAAATTAATTCTTTAATCGGAGATTTAGGAGCAAATATATGGAATAAAAATGTATTTTGAATTCGATATCGTCTGCATTTACACCTTCTAGCGGCGAAGTTTTGCATCGAAAAAAAAAATGGAATGCAAGAATCGTCATTCTCACATTTTAAGCTTCCCAATGCAAAAATAATTTTTCAAATCGAACTAAGACTTGCAGAGATATGGTATCCGTAGACAAACGGACGGACAAAAATGATAGCATAAGCACGATCTTTATTTACAGAAGATGAGCTAAAAAAATCGTCGAGATCAGATGGATAACGTGGCGCCACGAGAACAGTGTCACTTGCACTTCCCGCGAGCCACGACTTAGATATGCAACCAATCCACTAAGATAATATTTCACGAAGCTACATCGGACAAAGGTCCGGTCTTGCTATAATTCTTTTATCTACGGAAAGCACTGCCCTTTCTACATATCCGATTCAAAAAGCTAGTAAATCATTTTTTCAATAGTCATGCGCATGATGAATTCCGAATGCGAATAACAAGCGCACAGACAGCAAAGATGCTTTGCAGCCAATTTAATCTCAGAAACTGCCGCCGTAAGTGTGTCGCAAAATTCTCACGAATTCTTGAGCTCGAGCCAATATCTGGGGAATTTCGGATCTGTAATTGTTCCTGTTAACGTACGTCGAAGCTGAAGGACGGCAGTGCTCGCTCTCATAGTTTCCCCCAGTTACCCCATCTTATTTAATCGCAGATGGGCAAGCTGGCATTTATTGAAATAAGGGATGACCAGCAGGCAAACCCGTTTCGAACGAGCAACAGGTGTCTGGGAAACGCGCACTACACCATATAAATGCTCTGGGGCAAGATCTGACATGAAATTCATGCTTCAAGTAATGTGAAATGAGCTCAGAACTTCCTTTACGAGAACTCTGGGCGTCGTGTAAACTGTTGATTCAGCCGACGCTCTGCAACTTGTATGAACAGTTCATCTCTAAACAACAAAGGCGCTGCTGCTTTTACTTTTAAGTGACCTTGTACCATTAAAATGTTGGTAGTCATCAAATATTTAAATCTCATGCTCTTTTTCTCTATTTAATTTTTTTCAAAATACCTACATACAGCTTTAGATGCATAAAGATTTCTCTTCATTTCTTAAGATTGACGGAAAGTAAAGCACACAACCTTTTTCAATGTAAAATAGGAACTTTACTTCTGAAGACTGCGTTATTTCCGAACATAGTGGTACAGAAACTAATTTGTTACAGTTTAGTAACAACGATTTTTTTAAGATTTTTTAAAATCTTACTCTCTTAGATCACCATAAAAATACCTTGAAAACTAAGCACACCGGGCAAAACATTAGTCACCTCTAACAGTAGGAAGTTACCGGTTGCACAGAGGGCGCCATTGTTAGGATATAAATAGCACTGACGTGGCCTACAGTATCATTTCTGTCTCGTGCAGTGGTTGAAGAGCAACGTGTGCGTTGATTTTAGTCTGCAGTATGGGTCGTAAAACAGACGTTACTGAGTGGCAAAAAAGAAGACATCGTGTTTGTCAGTGCCCACGGATACAAAGTGAATGAAGTCGCCCACTTTGTTGGCGTGACGAAGCGTACTATCTAGTGGGTCTGCAAACAGTGGTGTAGTTCGCAGTCAACTGAAAATCGCCGACGTAACTGCGTCCGAAAAACGATTCTCACCAACGGGGACCGCCGCCATGTTTCGTGCCTAGTAACTGCAAATCGGTTTCCAACCTGGTAACAATTGCTCCAAACAGTCAGCAAAAGTCCACCCCAACCAATTTCCGAAAGTACATTGCCACGAGAACTGCATGCGATGGGCATCTGGTAACTTAACAGCAAGTCACAAAGTCGCACGTTATCAATGGGATCAGGGGCACCAAAACTTTACTGCGGAGGATTTGCAAATGAGTAATTTGGTCTGATGAGTCTCGTTTTAGTTTGTACTCTAACGATGGGAGGCGACGAGTGCATCGCAGGCCCAATGAATGAAGCCTTTAATCCTGATTGTGTCGAGGGTGTTGTTCAAGGTAAAAACTGTGTTTCGCATGAAAGGAACATGTAAGTCATTAAAGCTGTCTACGTACGATTAAAATTATCCCCGCTGATACTATAGACAAGTTTAAAAAACTTTACTCACAAGTAAAAGCAAGTTAAAAGTGAGATCTTTCGGGATCCCTAGATCCCATCTTCAGGCTTAAGGCCATATAGAACAACAAGTGGCAATCAGGTTTGACTTGTTTGTATATAAGTTGACCACTTGTTGTTCTATATGGCCTTAAGCCTGAAGATGGGATCTAGGGATCCCGAAAGATCTCACTTTTACCTTGCTTTTACTTGTGAATAAAGTTTTTAAACTAGTCTATAGTATCAGCGGGGATAATTTTTAATCGTGCGTAGACACAGCTTTTATGACTTACAGGTGTTGTTCAAGTTGGAGGGGTTTCTGTGATATTTTGAAGACGTCTTTCGCACCACGAATGGTCCCTCTCGTTAGAGTGACGATAAATTTTGAACCAGCATGCGCACCTACGTATTCTGAATGACGAAATGTTGCTTTTTGCCCTACATCTCCAGGCACAGCATCGCATTGCCGCTCGTGTATTCCAAGACGACAATTGCCGTGTGCACAGGGCTAAAATTGTGTATGAGTGGCACGATGAACTATCAGCAACACTGTCTCACCTGGACTGGCACGTCAAATCCCCAGATTTATATCCTACTGAATATATGTGGGATCATTTGGAACAGAAAGGGAAATGCCGCAATAGACACCCATTTACTCTGGCGGAACTTCTGTACCAATTGACTCTCTAGGAGTCTCTACTACACCGAATTCATGCTGTTATCAAAGCAAGAGCCGCCGTCACACGTCTGTAGATAAGTTCTGAGAGGGGTGACTAATTTTTTATCTGGTGAGCTTAAAACTTTAACGATAAAAGCGCATGATAAGTTTGAGATTTCCAGGGGGGACGGTGTTTTTGCATAGGACAAACAGACTTCTGCTGCAGACAGTTGAAAGCGCGTACTATGGAGATTCAATCGAGACGTGAAGCACATGTCGCGACCCATGTGTTGAACTTGTACCGCCGTTAATTGCGATGGCTACGAATTTTGAAATATTGCTTCTTTTACGACATAGCAGTGGAAACAAAGTTTTTTAACGCTGTTGAAGCAGTCCGAAAAATTTATAAAGTTTAACGTGAAGGCCTGTGGGTTACTCGGACAGCGCGAGCATGGTTCAAGAAATTCGCGGCTGGTGACTTGAAAGGAAAGGAAGGTGTGGGTAGTCCTTCAGCTGTAGATTTGGACGCCATGCAAATGGCTGTAGAAGACAATGCACGATCAAGCACTCGCAAATTGTTAGAAGAACTGGAAGTTTCAAAATCTACCTTCGCTGAACACCTGCGCAAGATCGAAAAGTTTTACGGACCACAACTCATGCACAACGACGTGTCGAGGTGTGCAAGGAACTGCTCAGAAATCTACGCAATACTCGATTCAACAAGCGAATAGCTACTAGGGACGGAAAGTGGATACCTCTGCGTAATTTAGATTCTTCACAACAGTGATTGAAGAAAGGTGGACCAGCTTTACGTGTCCCTAAACGCTGACATTTCGAAAAAAATGATTCGTGCTGTGAGTCTGCTGGAATTATGAAGGTGTAATCTACTTTGAGCTCATTCCGAATTGTTGGACTATCAACGCAGAACAGTGTTCTCAGTAATTGGACAGAATGTATGACAAAAAGTTGAATGGAGGTACAATACCCTTTCCAACCGAAAGCGGGAAGTTCTGCAACAAGATAATGAAAAACCTTTTACCGCTAAGCGGACACAAGTTAAACTTCAAGAAATGCATGGCCTTGAGCTGCTGCCTCATCCAGACGGACCTTGCCTCTTCAAATTACCCCTTGTTTTGGGCAATGGCGCATTTTTTCCGTGGAAAGCACTTGACCATTTTAGACGATGTCGAACGCGAATGCCAAGAGTTCTTTGTCTCTAAACCGAAAGCTTCGTACCCTTCAGGAATTGAACTACTGGCACAAACAGATGGGTTCAAACTATTGAACATGATGACATGTACTTTGAAATTTAGTTTTGATTCTTCCAAAATTCTGGGTAAGAGAAACTGTTGTGTCAAAAATGCCGTTTTTTCTAGACACACCAATATTTCCAACAGAATATTTTAATACATTGTTACGTACCTGCCAGCAGGACGCACACGACATAAAGGCAGATAGCAATCAGAATGAACGTCCGCGTAGCTCAATTGGTAGAGTGACTTGTTCCGGAATAAGCGGACTCGGGTTCGAATCCCGGCGTAGACCAAAAATGACGGAGAAATTTACTTCGTTATAATGGCGCCCGAACTATATTGATGACCCGACCGTTCAAAATCACGCAATGGTGTAATGTTATTCCAACACCGCGGGATAGGAAAGATCAGAGAATCCCTTCTCCAGCGCTTCGAAAAATAAATGTGTGTGACGTTGCATTCCACACACCAGATTGACTGAGAGTTCTCAAGTGCACGTTCTACCGTGGATGTCTGCCTACGACGATTCATGGTCACGGCTGACCTGTGGGCCATGCCCCCTGCCCTCTTTCGGGGGGGGGGATGTGACGTACCTGCCAGCAGGACGCACACGACATAAATGCAGATAGGAGTCAGAATGAACGTCTGCGTAGCTCAGTTGGTAGAGCGACTTGTTCCGGAATAAGCGGACTCGGGTTCGATTCCCGTCGTAGACCACAAATGACGGAGAAATTTACTTCGTTATAACATGTATATACGTTTTAAAGGAACTTTCCAACTTTGTCAAAAATTCTAAGTAAACTTTGATAAATAATAGAAAAATTAGACAGTAAGAGTTACATTTTTCTTTTCAACCTTTTTGCACATAAAAATCGAGAAGCGAAGCTTTATGTTGCTCAAAAGTACTATAAATCTCTTTATATCAAATCACGAGATTTTCCATAGGATGGCAAAAATACGGAATTGTTGAAAATCATGTATTAGAGCAAATTTATATTATCTTTTACTGAGAATTTTAAATGCTTTTTGAAATTTCTTTCTTTGCAATTTTACGAAAATATTGCTTTCTGTGTTGTTGGTTTTGTTTCCTACGGTTTAGTTCTATTCCAAATTAAACTGAAAAAAATCGGAATATAATAAAATTTCTGTTGCCTTTGGTAAGTACAATACAAGAAATGAAACCGTTTGGTAACATAGAGACCAATTTGAACTGCTAGCTTTAGACATAACTCCAGCCTCTTAGACGGGCCTGCAATACCAAAAATTTCTGCGAGAATTCCAAAAGGGTTGACTGTAGGATTTCGACGAAAATTAACAGAATCTTCAGTCATATGTAATTTATTGTATAGTTGTGAAAGAATAAATCAACTGAATACCTTGCTCCTGGTTGGAACATTTGCTTCCCTTACATAGGAGCTACTTTATCATATTTGCGCTTTCTTTGTTTCAAAATAACACATTTGACTAGGACACACAAATGGCTCCAAATATAGTGAACTTTTCAATTTTACACTTAACCCATCGGAAATGTTCGGAGACCTTCCCACATAGGTCGAAATGAAAAATGAAGGAAAAACATCAGTTCCAAACATATTTGACCGTATGCTTACACAGCTGGATTCCTAAACTCAAATCAGTAAGTATTTATTTAGAATATCTTCTTGAGCGAAGTCTAATTTTTAAACATTAAGCATCTTCCTTTGCAACTGCTGGAGTGCAAAAACTTCAGTAAGATACTTATGAGTATGTGAAATCTCTAAGCGCACGTGGAAGCGAAATCCACGTTCAAAGTAAACAGCACAGCTAACAATGGCTAGTGCTACATATACTAATACAGTTCCATCTCGGTTAGTGTATAAATTTTATAAATTCCTGAGATGCAAACTCTCAAAATCGTCACTTTACTTACACTAACAGGCGTTCTTCATCTGGTATATCTTCAAAGGAATGATACGAGGGAACGTTCTAAAAGTTCGAGTTACAGCCTAATTTTGCTGAATATGGATATGTAGCATATTTTCGTCAAGCAAGACATATTCTTTCATGTCACTGTAACAATTTTAAAAAGCATGCACTAAAGAGCCCAAAAGTAATGGGATAGCAGTATCAAATTTTAACTGGCGCTGCCGTCGCATAAAGCCTACGAGAGAGAGGTACTCACGTGGACTGGCAAATGATGAGTTTCATTACATCTCTCAAATGTTTTGTAGGTTCATTTCGGGGGAATTTTACGGCCCACGAGAGCGCACGAAATGCTTGGGCATCATCCCTCAACCATTCCTACACAATGCACACCTTGAAACACTAGGACGTGTTGCTACTTTTGTGAAAAAGACCATGATGTACACGATCGCCACTAGGGAAAAACTTAGAAAAAAACTTCTACAAATAATCTAGCAGGAAAGATGTGCTCAACAGAGATGAGTGGACCCAAATAAGAACAATTATCAAATTTAGGAACCTCACCTTCCGTCCCATATCTGCTAAACCGCGAGATTTGATAACAGTTGTTCTCCGCCTTTGAGCCAAATTCAGACTCATTCATCGACATGTTGAACTGAAACCTGGAATCATCGGACTAGATGACTGATTTCCAATCGCAGTGTTCCTGTGCCCACCGCAAGCAGAGTTGTCGGTGATTAATGTACGTGAATGAGCATCAGACTCCGGAATCCCATCTGCACGAATATCCTTGAGATTTTTTGGGTGGAAATGTTTTTCTCTAAGGCCTGATTTTACCTGCCGTTAATTGAGGAATTATGAGCCGTCTGTCCTCGCAGACAGCCCGTGCCAACCAAAGCTGACCCCGACAGTCAAACAATGGTGGTCCCCTTTTTCAGGAACGTTGAGTGGACATATGCCCCTCTTCAGACCATTTCCATTGCACCTTCATTACACCAGTCCTCAAGCAGCTGTTAAAAATGCCTGGAGTTGCTCAGATGCTCAGAATGAGTATTGCTTGAGCTAATGATTACTTTCCATTCAAAATCTGAGAAGTCCTACCTTTTTTCCATCTCTCCGGCTTCGTTCTGGAGAAATGGTACGTCCTATCCGTGCCCTCCCCTCCCCCCTCTATGTATGTATGTATAAATATCATCATTATCGTTAACCATTATCAATCCACTGCTGGATGAAGATCTCTCGTGTTCCTACCACAACCGTTTATCTTGTGCCAATCTCTTTCATGTCACTCCCGTATCAGTTCACATTGCATCCACCCATTACCATATGGTTTTATTTTTGATCGTTTCCTGTCCCTTGAAATCCAGTCTAGAATTTCGATTTTCCACCGGTAGTCCGTTCTTCTGGCAACATGTCCAGCACATTGCCATTTCAGTGACTTTACTCTGATAATGATGTATTCCATTCTTGTCATTTTCCTTATCCAAGCGATTTTATCTCTCCTGGTTACAGCAGGCATGCATCTCTCCTTGCTTCTTTCAGTTATCTGCGTTCTCTGTATGTCTTTTTTACGCTTTCCAACCGTAGGTTGAAGAAGGGTATATGCTCCAGCTTTGTCCGTCTGTCTGTCTGCACGATAACTGGCGTAAAAATGTTTCGATTTCGATGAAATTTTAGTATGTGGTAGGGGACCACTGGGGACGAACCCTATGGAAAATGGGACAAATGGAGTCAAAGGTCATGACGTAGGTGTGGGATCCATTCCATTGCACTTATGCGTCATAACTTGTGTAAATATGGTTCGATTACAATTACATTTTACTATGTGGTAGGGGACCGCCTGGGGACGAACCCTATTCAAAATGGGTGAATTTGGGTCAAAGGTCAGGACATAAGAGTGGTATGCATTCCATTGCCCTTATGCGTCATAACGTGCGTAAAAATTGTTCGATTGCTATGAAATTTCAGTATGTGGTAGGGGATTACCTGGAAACGAACCCTATTGAAAATGGATGTAATGGGGTCAACGGTCAGAACATAGGATTGCGATCCATTCCATCGCCTTTATCCCATATCATTAAGGTGGACGTCAAGTAATTTTGCTTCCTATACTTCCAATGGAAAAACTTTTGTACACATTTTTTCACAATTAATGTGTTCCCAAGGATGAAAATTTGTACAACGATTAAAATAACTTCATATTATAACTTGGAATACTTAATATTTTCTAAAACATAACCATATTATATTAAAAATCAATAACTTTTCCTTTGGTGATGTTGAAACCAGAAAAAGGATGGCGCGACCTGTACTTTGATGACGTCAGTAGACAAATAAATGTTGGATTCCATAATTATGGTTAAGTTTTAGAAAATATTAAGTATTGCAAGGTATAAAATGAAGATATGTTAATCGATGTTCAAATTTTCATCCTTGGGAACACATTAATTGGGAAGAAAATGCGTACATAAATTTTTCCATTCGAAGTACAGGAAGCAAAATTACTTGACGTTCACATTAAAAGAGCAATTCCTGTATGTATGTAAATTTTATTTTGAAAACGGCTTTAAGGATTTTGATGAAAGTCGTTAACCTACCGTTTTCTGGTACTGGAAATCGATTTAGCTTGATCTCGATTTTAGGAGAATTCGTTTAGTGGGTTAAATAACCACCCCGAATTACCACGTTTTAGTGCAGTGTGATGGTGTCGTCCATTAGATGTTGGCGCACGGTCACGCCATCTGTCTCATTACGTCACGCGTTGTGTGTGGATACTATTAAAATTTTATGACGTCACACTCTTGCGAGCAGATGGTCGCGATTCCCATCTGCCTTATTACGTCACACGTTTTGTGCGTATGTTCGTCCGCACGATAACTCGCGTAAAAATCGTTCGATTCCGATGAAATTTTAGTATGTGGTAGGGGAACACCTGGGAAGGAACCCTTTTGAAAGTGAACGAAATGGGGTCAAAGGTCAGGACATAGGAGCGGGATCCATTCCACTGCTCTTATGCGTCATGACTAACGTAAAAAAGGTTCGATTTCGATAAAATTTTAGAATGTGGTAGGGGACCACCTGGGGACAAACCCTATTGAAAATTGGCGCAAAATGAGGATCAAAGGTCAGGACATAGGAGCGGAATCACTTCCATCGTCATTATGCATGATAACTTACGTAAAAATGTTTCGATTTGGATGAAATATTAGTATGTTGTAGGGATCTGCCTGTGGAAGAATACTGTTGAAAATGGGCGAAATGGGGTCAAATGTTAGGACACAGAAGCGGGATCTATTCCATAGCCCTTATGCATCATACATAACTTACATAAAATTGCTTCGATTGCGAAAAAACTTTATCATGTTATTTCGGAGGTATACCGAACCAATTCTGTTGAATATCATCGAAATGGGATCAAAGTGTCAGGGCACAGGAGTGAGATTTATTCCACAGCCATTTTCCTCATAACTTGAGTAATAACTTGAGTAATGATTCCTAGTATGTTGGAAAGCGTATCATAATCAATGCATTGCATGAATTTACTAACTGGTTTGTCATAGCTAAGGTACACGACTCTGCTTCATATGTAAACACTGGAAGCATGCATTGATTAAACACTTTTGTTTTAAGACATAATGACATATTGTTCTTAAAAATTGCATTGTTTCTTCCAAAAGCTCTCCAAACTAGTTTCAAAAGTATATTATCTCCTTCATCAATGTGACATTTGCTTAATACAATATCTGCTGTCCAAAGTAAATGTAGGTATCGGTTACCTCGAGATCAATCGATAAATCTTCATTTCTTGTAAAAGCATTGCACATCCCTTTTGTCTTCTGAAAGTTCATTTTTAATTCCACTTCTTTGCTCTTGTTATATACATGTACTGTATATATAA
The DNA here is from genome assembly GCA_039090855.1 of Macrothele yani. Classification (NCBI taxonomy): domain Eukaryota; kingdom Metazoa; phylum Arthropoda; class Arachnida; order Araneae; family Macrothelidae; genus Macrothele; species Macrothele yani. Next base: position 106,607,013 of record CM077003.1, read on the forward strand.
TATATACAGGGTGCATAGGAAAGTCCCTTTAGCCTGAAATAACTTGCGAACGGAGAGAGGTACAGTTATGCAAGTGAGATAACGGTATAGTAAAGCGACTACGCCCGATCGCATGCAACCGATAGCAGCGCCTCTAGTGGCGAAATGCGGAAGTTAGCGATTGCAAATCGAAAACGAAAATAGATAGAGCAAAATTTCAAAATACAGAGTTGTAGAGCATCAATAAATTAGTACAAAATGACATTTGTTTTACGCGAATAAGATAAATTGTCGCCTGAATACCCTTAACTGTCCGAAATCGATGCGCGACGATTCGAATTTGCATATTCACATTTCGCAATTTTAGCCGTATACAAATGCAGATTGTGACGTTGTACCGTACCTACGATATAAAAACCAGTAGCAGGATGTACACTGATCAGGAGTTTAGGTCTACGTACGCTGTGTGAGAATGGTGAGCTTCACTCACTCCTAAAATTGCGAGATGATGCTTATTTACGGCGAATGCCGACGAAACGCGGTGCTAGCTGCACGGGAATATGCCGTTCATTTTCCAGCTGGGCCACGTCCAAGTGCGGTTACCATCGCAAATGGAGTGAGACGGAATACAAATGTGTATCGTGGGCAATGGCGAACTCTTCGAACATACTCGACTTTAACTTTTTATCACTGTGTGCCAGTTTGCCTTTTTTTATTTTGTTTAGTCTCACGTCATCAAACTGTATTGACATAAGTACGCATTTATGCAATAAATTATTGTGTGTATTTGCACATACCTATGCCTGTTCCCTTCAAACGTTCACACAAAAGGTCGCGCGTCGATTTTGGACATTTTAGGCTATTCAGGCAATAATTTACCTTATCCGTGTGAAACAAATGTCCTTTTGTACTAATTAATTGATGCTGTACAACTTTGTAGTTGGAAAATTTGCTCTATCTCTTTTCGTTTTTGATTTGCAATGGCTAACTTCCGCATTTCGCTACTAGGGGCGCTGCTATTGGTTGCATTCGATTGGGCGTAGTAGCTTTACTATAGCGTTATCTCACTTACATAACTGTACCTCTCTCCGTTCACATGTCATTTCAGGCTAAAGGGACTTTCCTGTGCAACCTGTACAGTATATATTAATATATAATATTGTTGGGAATATTGGTAAAAAAATTGAAGCCAAACGTTTTTTCTGACATGAAAACCGGGAGGCCTTCTTCAGGAGACACATTCCTTTCGGTTTGTGTATCCAGCAAGAGAACGACATGTTTGTGAGGGGGAGTAAAACGGCCGATCTTTTAAAGGGAAGGGAAAATGCGCAAGAAACCGCTAAAATGCAACACAATCCTGTCTGCTGCACCTCGGAGCCGGGTAAAAAAGAGAAGGCACCATCCAGAAGATTTATGGTGAATTAAAAGCGCGTTGAACGCTGGAAAAACTGTTCAGGAGATAACGGAAGTCCGCTGTAGAAGAAAGATCTCTTGAGACCGCGGAACCGACATAGCCGAAGAACGAGCCCGACATTAAGGCTGGAAGATTGCTATGCCATCAGCCTTGCGTGTGCGTGCGTGCGTTTGAGTGTGTGTGCTTATCCCTCCAGTGCAGAGAAGCAAACGCTGCTGATTATTTGCGGATAAATAGAAGTCAGTGAGAGTGTAACCTGTACCCATCGTGTGTGTGATAATTAGAAGTCGGTGGGAGTGTAACCTGTTTCCATCGTGTGTGTGTGAAATTCTAGTGTAATACAACGTGCTTAACTCTTCACTTGGATAGCAATGCTTCCCCCAAGATTATGTAAGCAGACTGTTACTTTTATTCCTGGTGCCTTGCGTGCAGGATTTACAGACTGATGGGGGCATGTATTTAATGTATGGCCCTCTGTGTAAATAGGGATGTACATAGACCGCTTTGTAAATAAACCGCTGTACATAGATATTTGCGCCGCCCCGGTGGCGCAGTGGTCTAAGCGATGGCCTCTGATCATTCGTCCGAAAGGGGTCCGAGTTCGAATCCCGGTGAGGCATGGATGTTGTGTTTGTCTTACGGCGCAGGCTCTCTCCCTTCCCTGGAGCCAGTGACCCTAAATTAGGGACGGGCGACTGCTTATAGCCCATTGAGTTGCTCACGGTGGTCGTTAAACCTCCAACCAAAAAAAAAAAAAATAGATATTTGCATCTTTTTCTGCATGTTTTGGAATTGGCCGCAAATCAGTGGGGGGCAATGCGCTAATCCAGTTATTTGTTCCTCCCGCTCCCCGCTCTGCTTTATATCATTTAATACTCTAAGTAACTGTGAGTTACAGTACCCTGCCAGTCAGACAGTGGCACCACGTATGACCCACCAATCGGTCATGTAGGACTTTCGTCCACAGAGAAGGTTCAGACTCCAAGCCAGCCACATCTGTACAAGCTTTTTGGGCAGGAGATGGAAGTGGAGATAGATAGGTGAAGTCTAGCTACGTACGACAGAATAGTGGGTAGATAGAGAGAGAACAGTAGATATAGCAATTAGAATGCGTCGAGAGAGCTACTGACGTCACACAACGTCAGAGTACAGCTCAATGTGTTTTGGGGAAGAGTGAGCACAGAGAGGGAGCAGCGAAGGAGGAACAGACTCCCTTAATTTAAAACCGGAAGGCTAGTACCCTTAGACCGTCACCTCCGAGGCACGGCGGATATTCAGACGAAGTTTAACATTCGCCCTCCCCCAGAATCGAAGCAATGTCCTTTCCATAGGTAGTCGCGAACGTTAACCACTAAGACATTTGCGGCTCCTTTCCGCTCCCAAATGTATGACCGGGAAAGTTGTGATGGTTCCGGACGTTAAATAGTCCAGCCATTCTGTTACAATGTATTCCGCGCTGGTCTGTGACAGGTGCTGTAGGACGCGACAACACGTTAAGATTGGAGGGGCCATAATGATGTGGCTCATAAGTGTATGCAAAACGTTCAAAAAAAAAAAAAAAGAAAGAAACAGTAAACCCCTTTGTGAGGATCTCTGCGAATGAGAGGCCCCTTTAAATACAAATATGATTTTGGTGTCTTTTTCGTGCGTATATGTTTGTGTTCAAGTAACGGCCGTGTAAGATATCTTGTACGAGAACGGACAATTTATCCTTACAAACTCACTACTGGACATTTTGGTGACATTGGTCCTCAAAGACGCCGTTTTGCTCGAACTCGTAAGACAGTCGTTGGTTGTCAAGTACATGATGATATTCCGTACGCCTGAAACTTAAAGAACATTCGTTACGAGGTGTCAACAATGTAACCCCCAAAAACGTTGGGGCTTCGCGGAGGAAGAGAGACGAGGAGGACATTAGAGATTCGAAGCGCGAGGAGAAGGAGATGTCACGGTGATACAGTATAATGTTTTTTCGTTGTATGGGATATAACCCGTAAAGCATGTAAATAATATACAGTTCTACACTGAAGAGCAATTGAATTAGAGACAGCTGGTGTTATGCAAATGTAGCGCTGTGGGCGGTTCTGTAAACGGAAACAACATAACGTATGCAGTGATCCGACAATATAAAGAGTGCTGTGACGGGAATCAGTAAGAGTCGGAAGCAGTATCGGTAAGACGAAGGATCTAAGCGCATTTGATCGTGGACAAATTGTCGTGGCCCGACGAATGGGTCATTCCATCTCGGAAGTCGTGCAGGCACTGGGATTTTCACGAGCCACTGTGTCACGGGTGCACCGTGAGTACATCGAATCCGGTAAAACCATCCCTGCAAGGGCCAACTGCCGTGGACAACAGTGTGCGGATGAGCGGGGTCAACGTCAACTAGCTCGCATTGTAACAGCGGATAGACGAGCCACAGTTCAAGAAATCACTCGGAAATTTAACGCTAGTGCACAAAAACGTGTAAGCAGCCGCACCATCCAGACCCATCTCTGCGCTATGGGGTACAGAAGCCATCGTCCCACGAGGGTGCCGCTGCTGACCGCACATCACAGGGTGCAAAGATTAGCATGGGAGCGGGAACATCGCCACTGGACCCTAGATATGTGGAAAAATGTTGCCTGTACTGATAAGTCGAGATTCACGTTGGTACATGCGGATGGCAGGATACGAGTACGGCGAAAACCACATGAAGCGATGGATCCGTCTTGCCAGCAGGGTACTCTTCAAGCTGGTGGGGGTGGCATTCTCGTCTGTGGACTGTTCACGTGGACTGAAATGGGACCCCTATTACGTGTGAAATCGTCCCTCACAGGTCAACGTTACCGGGATATCCTGGACGACCATTTGCTCCCGTTTGTGCGTCTTCAACATCCCACTGGGGACCTCATCTTGCAACAAGACAATGTGTCGTGCCATCGCTCCCGAATTGTATCCGAATGGTTGGATGAACACTCGGCGTGACCTAGGTCACCTGACCTTAATCCCATCGAGCACATCTGGGATGCCATCGAGAGAGATGTTCGAGGCCCCTCCATCAAATCTTCGTGAACTGTGGGAGCTTGTTCAGGGGTCGTGGATCCCTATGGCTTCCCAACGCTTCCGGTGTCTTGTCGAGTCCATACCGAGACGAATCGCCGGCGTCATCAGGGTGAAAGGTGGTGCTACACGTTACTAGACAGGTATCTCTAATTCAATTGCTCTTCAGTGTATATATATATATTGAATAAATACACGGATTTCTTCGGAAATGAATTCCTGAAGGTGTTTTCCCTAAGGCCGTACATTGTAAAGGACGAAACAAATCAAACGGGCCTGGGAACCACAGGCTCGCTGAAGCATCTCGCACCCTTAAAGTTGAAAAGAACTAAGTGAATGTGTTAATGGAAATTCCTAAGAATTTAAATATGACGCGAATCAAACGCTCTCTTGTCATTAACTCTATCAGCAGTGATTTTTAGAAAAAATGACAAAATTGCTCAAGTACTTACGCTTAGTATCGTGCAAAACCTAATTAGCATTACCGAAGCTTTTCGTCTTCTGTTACCCGAAAGAAAAATACTTTGATACGGATCTCCAATTCCTAAGGGCTATCACTTTTTGCATACCAAGTTTTAGTCACACTTTTCTAGTGGAGAAGTAATGTTTCCTGCAGTTCCTAAGTGATTAAAATTATATGGTCTGCTTTGGTACGGCTCTCGCAGGGAACACGTAACTCCTCAGCTCCGGGAAATTTGTTCGAACGTGACGAGAAACTTAAATTCTTCACCAGGTTGGCTTTACTTCGTATTTTTTTTATTATTTATCAGTCATTCCCTTTTCCTTCTCTAAATGGGGGAAAGTAAACACTGATTACTAAGTACAGATGAAATCCAAAACTTCGAGGGAGTCGAACATGTAACATAAGAAAGAGGATGCCATCAACTGCTAATCTTTTAACGGAAGTAAGACTGGATCGGTTTTCCAATTCTATATTGAAAACTCAGAGTTTTCTCAAACATGGGAAAAGAGTGTTTTAACTTGAATTTTTTCTCTTTTTTTTTATGTCTTGTCGTATTTCTCGAAATTTTGCTTCATGTTTTAGGGGATGCGACTTTTTTAAACTCCTCTAACTTTTAACGTTTTTTAGCCTGCTTCAAATCTATCAGATTTCTTTTTAAGCCTTTCTCGTGGGGCATGCCTTTGCTTTATCGATTGCCTTTGTATGATTTTGAACAAGAAATAATAAAAAAAAATACTCTGATGATTTGAACACCCAGAACATATTTTTCTGCAGTCGTCACTTTCTCCTTGATGCACCTGAAAGTAACACAATGATAGGAAATAGCTTAGAAATAATTTCGAATCAAGATTTCGATGGAAATGGAAATTTTTAGTCCTCGCATTAAAATATATGTTAACTAACTTCCTGTAGGCTACTTGCCTGCCTATTTGTGAGAAATACATTGCAGTTCTCTAAAATGTTGTCTGTAATGTTTATTAATTAATTTGTTTTTACTTCACTTAAACATCACCTATCGTACTATTGGTAGATTGATTTCGTAGCACTGGAACTTCTTAGTTTTAAGTTCCGTGTAGCTAGCACACAATCCTTAATTATATAGTGAGCTAAATTAGGCAGCCTAACCGCCAAAAGAGAGAAGACATCAATTACTCACACAAATCATCTTTCATTGGTCTTCCAAGAATAGCGCATCTATGGTACAAGGTACTTCAGTTCAACAGTGCGTCGAAGAAAATCATCTGCTGCATAACAAATACAGTGAAGCATCCATTGACTGACACCATAGAAAAACGGTAACCTCCGAGCAAGGGCAAGTTTTTGATTAGTACAGAACAGTTGCAGTAGGATTAATACTGATAAAAACCTTCGCACAACGAAGCGTTTTAACAGCGGTTAACGGACACCCCAGTCAATCCCGAAGTTGATCTAACGGACACCTTGTCCCTTGGGATTTTACGTAATTTTCTTGGCACTTCAAAGGAAGGGATAATATAAGAACATTTCTAAAGGAATTGCGTCTGGTCAGGATGGATTGTTTACAGCGGCTACAGTGGTGTGCTTAATGGAAAAGAAAAGAGCTCTAGTTTAGTTTTGCTAGCTCCAGCTACCATGTATGTTTCAGTCTCCTCAGGTGGTTTTTGGGGCCTGGAATGTAGCCCATTGGAGGCAATTTGGTCCTTGTGGGTTCTGTTGCTACTTTCTCGAACGCGGCCAGCTAACTACTCAGTTGCACGTCACCGTCTAACATTTTTTTTTTTCTACCCTACAACCTACCCTAACCGTAATCTTCACGCTTATCATTCCCAAGGGCTGTTTATAACTAGACGTAAGACACTGCCTGTTTAAAATCCCATACACCATGATTTATTCACATAATTATTATATTGGATTTTATCCAGCATTTGGGGAAACTATTGCAATCGTTTTTCTCCGCACATAAGCTTCGTATACTTATTCTGCTTTTGTACAAAAACAAAGGGACTAGCAATGTTAACTTAGGCTAAACCTCTGAACAACTACTTCCCAATAACGGTCACTTTTTTTCCAGTTCGAGCAGAGACTGTTATTTGAAGGTTTCAATATAATTAGCAGCTGTACCGTTCAATGAAAGCCACAACTGAGCCTCTGTATCTTGAAGCTCCTAACTCTCAGAACAATTACAGCTTCTTTAATAACCGTAAAAATACGACGTAAAGCAACGCAAATATATTCACACCACATCTCGCTTTTCGCAGCTTTCTCCATACATTATGTACTGTAGCTCGTTCCTATCTTGTCAATACACACACGTCATTCACCCTGTCCTCAAGACTGCTACCACAAAAACATTTAGTGAGAAAATATAACGTAGAAGTTGGAATATTTAAAGAGAATGAACTCAAAATTTACATAGAAACTGAAAATGAAATTTAAATTATAGTATAGATCATAAGTCAACACATTAAAACTTAATTTTACGCTTTTAAACGAAAGCAATACGATTCCGGTGAGGATCACGAGCATGGAAAACTAGTGTATTTATCCTAGGCTTCTAGTTCTGCTTCCTTCGTTTTCCTGGGGTCAGTATTCCTGAATTTTGCAGAGCAAACGTCCAAACTGATGACAGGTTCTCTTCGGTGTTAACCATTACACAAAAAAAAAACAGCAGAAAATCCGGAACAATTTTGAATTTCTCTGCGTCATTAGTAACATCTTTTTTTAGCACGTCTTTTGAAACAAAAAGTACGCACTTGCACCGATGAGCTATTACATTATGGCCGCCTACCTAATAAGCTGTAGGACCCCCCTTTAGGCCGCAAAACAGCGACCACTCGATGAGTCATCGATTCGATGATGTGGCGATAAGTATCCTGGGGTATCTGGTACCATAATGTCAACTGTAGGACCTACAGTTCCCGTACATTTCTGGGTGGTGGTGTTTTAGCACGAACCCGCTTTTCCAAGTCGAATCGCAAATGTTCGATTGGCTTCAAGTCAGGTGAATTTGGAGGCCAGGGCATTAACAGAAAGTCATCAGCATTTTCCTCGAACCACTATACTTGACGATTGTAGCAGTGTGGCATGGCGCATTATCTGTTGGTATGGCCATCACCAGGAGGGAACACAGTTGCCATGAATGGGTGAGCTTGGTCCGCAACGATGTTCATATACCTGACAGCTGTCAGCTATTGTGTTATTGAGATAATGGGGCCTCAGGTGTCCGAAGGAAACATCGTTCACAGCACATTACCGACGCCGCTGGCCTGTTTCCACACAGAAGTGTATCCAGGTTCCATAGCCTTCGTTGGTAATCGGCATATTCGCGCTCGGCCGTCTACGTTATGCAGGATTAATCATGATTCATCCGAGAAGGCCACTTTCTTTCAATCATCAACTGTCCGATGCCGATGATCTCGGGACCATTTCATGCGTTGTTGGCGATGACGTGCAGTCAGCATGGGGACCCGGCTGGTTCTTCGGCTACGCAGGCTCATGCGCAGAAGGTTGCGATGAACTATTTGCTGTGACACGTTGCTCTAATTCCCACTGTTGTAGCTGCGAGTGATTTGTCGCTCTGTGGCACTGCGGTCGCTGTGAACAATGCGCGACAGTCTCCGCTCCCCTCTGGCATCAATGAGATGCGGGCGACACACAGATGGGCGACGGTTCGTCGTTTGGACATCTGTGCACCACTTTTGATTCGTACTCATTACAGCGTCACGTGAACAACCCTCAAGCCGCGCCGTTTCCGAGATTGCAGTTCCGCGGCGCCGTGGCATCAGAATTTGTCTTTTATCAAACTCCGATAAACCGGCAGCTTTTCCCATTCTGACTCCGAACACTCTACTAACCGAAAGCCGGTCCTAGGGTTGTATATATACTGCCTTGTGAACTTCACCTGCGCCGCCGTTCGGTCTCCAGACGCGGTTATTTTCTAGGCTGGGGATGGTCATAATGGAGTGGCTCATTGGTGTGCTGTATCATTATGTCCATCCATCCGTCTATGGACACCAAATCACTGAAACTATTAGTCTGGCTTGAGAAATGTTTTTCGCAGTAGAAAGCCTGAACTATGAGAACGACGAGGCATATGATTTGGTATTTTTCCGGTGCATAACTTCCTCGCTAAGGGGCTTAGTTTTACATGCATTTTAATTTCAAAACTAATTTTACTCTATACAACAGCTTCAAAAAAAACGATTCAATTTTTTTTTTCTTTTTGCCTTCCAGTACGTTTTACCATGAATGTCGTTTTACTGCCAGACAGCGAATATGTTTGAAATAATATCACACCTAGGGGACGTAAATGTATTAATATTATATTATTTTTTTCCTGAAATCTCTGCTTCTAAAAACCATATTTAAAACATTCATTCTTTTTGGTTTAAATAGATATCACGTCGATGGATATTTTGCATGCATTTTCAATAAATTTTCATAACATGCTTGCCACTAGCAGGAATGAGTACATATTTCTATTTCTGCTTTTAACATGTTCGGAATGTATCTTTCTCTTCTAAAACTCTAACTTAGAAAGTTGTTTTTCTGTCGGACGCCACTCACCACGGAAAGCAGTTGTTTAACTTTTACTCAGGAAAATGTTTAGTTTTCGGGCTAGATGCGTTAATTTAAAACTCTGTAGTGATTATATTTCCGCTTCTAAAAGTCCGATTAAAAACATCATCTTTCCTACCGAGAGCGTTTATGGAGAGCAAATATTCATCACATAGTTGCCAATTCTTTACCACATAGTTTTGCCCCTAGGGGATGCAAATGTTTATTTTTATTACTGCCATACTTGGAACCGTATCTTCCTTTGTAGGAACCCGATTTGAAAAGTCCCCTTTCCGTTGAATATCTTTCTTTACGGGTTACGAGAAATACTTCGTACGATTCATGATTTTCCGATGCACTCATTTCAATTTCAGCCGCTAATGTTAATGTGTGTGTGTGTGTGTGTACAACGATCAACAGAAACCTTAAAACCACCTCTAAGTTATGCAAGTTAGCGCGTGTACAGCCAATCAACGTTACGTGCCGAGGTCGCGAATATCTGGGTTAGAGCTCTCTCAGTCAATATTTCGTTTCGTTTCAACTTGGGAAAAGCAAAGATTTTTTATTTTGACAATGCCCAGATTATTATAGCGAGACGCCTTGGTAACAGAATCTTCGAAACAGGGACACTGGTGGGTTGCTCACGCTGTGCAGTAGTTCATCATCATCATTGTTAACCATTATCAATTCACTGCTGGACGACGGTCTCTCCAAGCCTCTTCCACAACGGTCTGTCTTGTGCCAGTCTCCTCCATGTTACTCCCGCATACTTTCGAATTTCATCCGCCCATCTCCCATGTGGTCTTCTTCTGGGTCTTTTCCTGTCCCTTGGAATCCAATCTAAAATTTCGGCTGTCCATCGATGGTCTGTCCTTCTGGCAGTATGTCCAGCCCATTGCCATTTCAGGGATTTAACTCTGATCATGATGTCTTCCACTCTTGTCATTTTTCGGATCCACGAGTTCCTCTTCTTATCTCTCCTGGTTACACCAAGCATGCACCTCTCCATGCTGCTTTGAGTTGTCTGCAGCCTCTGTATGTCTCTTTTAGTTAAGGTCCACGTCTCTGCACCATACGTAAGCACTGGAAGGATGCATTGATCAAACACTTTTCTTTTGAGACATAATGGCATATTTCTCTTGAAAATTATGCTGCTTCTTCGAAAAGCTCTCCAGGCAAGTTTTATACGCCGATTAATTTCTTCATCAATGTGACCCTCACTTGATATCTGCTGTTCAAGATAAACGTACGTATCTGTTATCTCCAGCTTTTCTCCATCAATCGATAAATCCTCATTTCTTGTAAAAGCATTGTACATCACTTTTGTCTTCTGAAAGTTCATTTTTAATCCCACTTCTTTACTGCAATAATTAGTACCTATTAAAGATGGTCCGAAACAGGTGAGACCTCCAGCCTTCGACAAGGCGTGTACAGGTCATGCCTCGCTGATACCATAAGTCAGCGTAGGCTATCTCGTTTTGTTCAGAGCAATAGGAGGGGCTACTGTAGCTGATATTACCCATACTTTTAGTTGTGGTGAAGGGCACAATGTGTCCGAACACACAGTTCATCGTACACTCTTGTATATGGGTCTCGGCAGCCGCAGTTCCATTCGTTCGCCTATGTTCACAATCGTTTACCGTCGTCAACGCTTGTCGTGGGCACATAATCATCGACATTGGGCCACAGAAGACTGGAAGAGGGTCTCATGGTCAGACGAATCACGTTTTTTGTTACACCATGTTGACGGACAAGCTCGTGTGCGACGTTTACTCAAGGAAGCCATCTCACCTGGATGCACTGTGGGACGGATCCAGGCGGCTGGAGGGAGTGTGATGCTCTCAGCAGAATTTTCTTAAGGAACACCCATTATTCCTGTCGAGCGTACTCTGACAGCTGTTATGTACCTATTTACATAATATATATTCACATACAAATAATTCAATCAATAAGTACAACAACAATGATTTTAAGAAATAAATACACAACCAAGTAGTCAGACGGGGTACTACTCATCAGCTCCCGGTAGCTGACCTCTATCACATGAAACCTGTCTGACGTAGGGGTCAGCTACCGGATATATCTTTCCCTGATCAGTGGTACCCGGTGGCTGACTACCAGGTTTTGTATTTATTTCTTAAGCGTATTGTAGTTGTACTTATTTATTGAGACTGCTGAATCGATTTAATTATTCGTATGTGTATTTTACTTGTTTCTAACTCATGCAGCTGTGCGTGGGGTTGGGACATATGTGACTCTCTTTATATGTATACTTAAGAGCAAAACTGAAGACTAAGGAAAAAATTTTAGAATTTAAAACGAAGGGTGCAAAATAACCTGAAAATCAAAACGCGCAACGCAGCAGTTTTGAAAATTCAGAATTCACATACAGTATAAAGATACCTAAAGCGAAAAAAATACATATATAATTTTGACTCACACCTAGTACAACATAGAAAAGGTTATGTATCTACCTGCGTGAGTAAAAGGAGAAAAGAAAAAAAGAAAATAAAACAACTGAATGTAGAAGGTGTCGAGAATACTGAGCCTTGGCTTTATCAAGGACCAGCAAAAACTCTGCATTTTCTCACTTCCACAAAGACCTAGTTGGAAATGGGTTTCTGCAAGGCCATAGATGCAAGTAACATTCCCACCTAAAATAGTTTAAAAAATATATATATAAGTCATGTCCTCCGTAGAGTAGCATGACCTAGCACTAGTTAACAATTTCGCTTGCATCCATTAACCTTCATGGCCCGACCCATGCTCTTCATCTGTTACTATTAAACAGAGAGAAGAAGATTAAAGAGAACTCAAGCTGTGAGAGTGACATAATAAATAGAAATGAATTTCAGCTATAACGAAATTCCAAGTTCGTTTGAGAGAGAATTTAAACCTGAAAAACAAATTTTACATTGCAATTAAAAAAGGAAATGTTAATTTATAACGAACAGATTTTTGAAAGAAAACTTGAGTCTAAAACCCCCTACTCTACAACTTATGACAGCACGAAAACGAGAATAAGTTAAAGATAATAATTAACTAAAGAAAACTTTGTGAAAGTTATATACCTTAAACAGTTAGTTGCAATATGTACAAAGTATTTCAGCAGTGCTTTAAGTGCATAATTAATTAGTTATTAAGAACTTAACTACTTTGAAAAAACAGCGCATAGACAGCGCATAGAAAAGGAACAAGCTTAGCCATCTTCTGTTCCTAGGTACCACAAAAGACGCTCAAAGTTACAAAGAAAAGTAAGAGTTAAAACCCGCATAAATGTTAACAGACAAACCAATGCTTAAAAGCTGAAAAGCTAAAAAACGACAGAGAAAGGTACATGAAGTACAAACATTGAACTTATAAAACCTAGAACCCAAAAACAAGGAAGAGAGCTTACCTCTTGAGTTACAAAAACTTTTCTCCTCACAAGAGGAGAACATGGCTGACCTCTTCCGCCACTCCCTAGACGCTGGGGGGCAGTGAGGGTGGGGCTGATGGCCTCCTCATACAGCAAGAAACCAACGCGCGGAGATTTTAACCAGAGAAAAAAATATATAAACTTAAGACTGTGGATCTGTATGATCAGAATGAGCAGAATTAACTCTCCAGAATACATGAGAAATATTATAAAATACACGAGCAGTTTATTTAATAATCTTTGCATGTATTAAATCAGCCTTAGTGAGCTTCTATAGATTAATCAGAATCTTATTAATTTTAATGTTGGTTTTACTATTTTTAGTATAGCTATCCTAGTGATGAATAACTGGTTTTCTTTTTTATTTGTTTTTATTTTCTTTTATAAACAGATTTTTAAGCTTTTTTTGTGATTTTGTTTATATTATTTAATTTTTTTGTTTTAATAGGACCGTCATATCCATAGCACTAAGGTTCCTTTAGGTAGTTAATAGGCATCCTCTAGCCAACTTCCTTACGGCTTTGATTGGTCAGAATCATATTATTAACTGTGTAGAAAATTAAAGCAGATCTGCCAACCTTACTCTATTATTCAGAATAATTTTTCTTAAAGTTCTTTTGATGAAAGAAGAAGGAATTTCGTTCTCTAGAAAACTTTCTAATAGTATATTAATGTGGTAATTGAAGTCCAAATTGTTGCTGCAAATTCTTGAAATTCTTAGGACCTGAGAAATTAGTACATTCTCAATTACTTTGGTTGAAATGTTATTATTCCAGTGTAGATATTTAATTACTTTGAAAGGAAAATTAACTCTTTTATCAAAGAGGCTAATAGATGGGTTACCTCTGTTGAGCTTAATGCTTAAGTCTAGGAACTCAAGTTCCTGATTACTGTGGTTGGTTTTACATAAGTTAAGAGAGCTAGGATAGATATTATCAAAATCACTCTCTATAACTTCGGAATTATTGATACACAGCAGATCATCAATATATCTAAAAGTGTAAAGGTAGTTATCTGAGCAGGTGGGGTGATTTTTAATGAATTTATATTCCTTAAAGAACAGGAATAGATTAGCGATATTCGTGGACGTTGATGTTCCCATTGGAATACCGTTCACTTGCTTATAGAGAGTATTATTATATAAGATATGGTTATTTTTTATGCAGCAATTGAGATAAGAGTTCCAAGTTCCTACATCAACAAATTGGTTAAGTTTAAATTCTGCATACAGCTCTTTAAAGGTAGTGATTATATCTGATAGAGGCAGATTAGTATATAGGTTTTCAAAATCATAACTATTAATATCTAGGGGACACACTTTGAGTATAGTAGAAATTACTTCTGCATTATTATTAATTATCCAAAAATCTCTGTACATCAAGTTAGAACAGTTTCTAATGTGTTTCAAAACCTTCTTTAAGACATCTTCAAAAGCAAGATCTATTTTCTTTTTATGACTCCTTACTCCACTAGCTATGAACCTGAACTTCACAGGATCCTTATGAAACTTAACCGTTGCAAAAAGAAATGGAAATTCAGGCCCATATCTTCTAGTTTGCGGAATTTTAAGTTTCTTGAAGAATGCCTTAAACCGTAGCTCGGACGAGTAGCCAGAAACATACTTCTCTGACCATTCGGCCACCTAGGGTGCAAAACAATCGGAATTGAGAGATCAGAATGTTATACTATTGCAGCTCGAAAAAGAGGTTACTTCTGTGTGTGCGAATGACCTGCAAAGAAGTTACCCATAGACTTCATGTGTTTTTTTAATTTTCTTGACAATAAAAGACTTCACTTTTGTAGCTTTGATTTAAACTATTTTTTGTGTGTTTGCACGTAAGGATTTAGAAAAGGAAAGAGTATTTTCCAAAGTTGCCCGTCACTAAGTTTTTTTCCTGTTTTAGAAGGCAAATTTTTCCAGCTGTAACTATTTTATTATTAATTCGGCATACATTATTTCTCCCTTAGTGTCTGAAAGCATGCGAAGAATATTTTTTGAGAACACTAACGGAAGCTAAAGGAAGTTGAGCATTAAATATAATGTTTATGTAATCTATTCGCGAACATAGAAACTTAGTAAAACCAAAAACGTGTGATAAGTAATGCATCAAGTGAAATGGCAGGAAAAGATAAATTCTGATGTTGCTCAGAGATACAGTCCGAAAATCTTGAAATAATATTTGAGGAACGTTTCTTCTTTAAACATTGATTGTACTGAAAAATTCTGTAGGAACTGAGCTGAATATACATTCTTAGAAAGTCAATTCTATTTCAGAATTGAAAAGCTTTACAAAAGATCCTTAAAATCAATGCAATGCTTTATAAGCTGAAAGGAAATGCAGTGCAATAGAAGAATCGAAACATGCATTTTGATCATATTTTCAGACTCAGCTTCGTTGCATTCCACATTTTCAATACAACATAGGTGTGGCGCAAAGATATGCAGCACAGTAGTGTTTTGGGTACGATTCTTTTGCTCTGCTACACGATTCTTTTAGTCTGTTTTCATATTAAACAAGTAAGTTTCCTTCAGAAAACACGAAATAAAAGGCTCATATTTTTTAGCACGATGACTTTCATCCCAAGCACGCATTTCGTTGAGATCGTCAGCGACTAGTGATGTATGATTCTCGGCGAAATGCGTGCTTCCAATTAAAGCAATCGTGGTAATCAGCAATCATCCGAAACTCGAGCCCGGGCCTAGTCTGGGCTCATTTTGTTTTTTGCCTATCAATTGATGTCAGATAATCGCACGTTTCTTGAACTTGATTTCTGAAAGTGCACCACCCTCCGAGGAATCTAATCATATGAGACGAAATAATATCTGGTTAAGCAGTAACTAGAATAGTTTATTTCAAAAAAGGAAAGCATTATATCTAGATGACCTCGGCAGTTCCCATTCCAATGTTTCTTCCATTTTGGAAATTTCTCCCATTAGACCCGTATGAAACATATACCTTGTGACGTGCCTGCCCCGCAGGACGCACACGACATAAAGGCAATGATAGCATCGAGAACGAACGTCTGCGTAGCTCACTTGGTAGAGCGACTTGTTGCGGAGTAAGAGGAATCGGGTTCGATCCTCGGCGTGGACCAAAAATGACGGAGAAATTTACTTCGTTATAATGGCGCCCGAACTTCCCGGATGACCCGGCCGTTAAAGTTCTCGCAATGGTGTGATGTTCTTTCCACACCGCGAAAGAACATCACAATTCATTGCGAGAACTTTAACGGCCGGGTCATCCCGGAAGTTCGAAATGGTGTGATGTTCTTTCCACAGGAAAAATAAGATAATTCCTTCTTCAGCGCTTCGAAAAATAAATGTGTATGATGTTGCATTTCACACACCAGATTGACTGGGAGTTCTCAAGTGCACGTTCTTCAGCAGATGGCTGCCTACAGCAATTCATGGTCACTGCTGACCCGTGAGCCATGCCCCCGGCCCTCTTTCGCGGGGAAGATGTGACGTGCCTGCCCCGCAGGACGCACACGACATAAAGGCAGATAGCAGCGAGAACGAACGTCTGCGTAGCTCAGTTGGTAGAGCGACTTGTTCCGGAATAAGAGGACTCGGGTTCGATCCCCGGCGTGAACCAATAATGACGGAGAAATTTACTTCGTTATAACCTCTGAAAACGGAAACCTGGAATCATTGTAACCCTAAGTCATAAGATGATTGATTTCCTGCGGAATAGAACCAATCAATAATTAAGACCCCGTCAGTTACACGATCAAAAGGTTTAAAATTTATTAAGTTAAAATTTTAAAAACATTGGATATTTCGATCCCACATTGGAATCATCCTCAGATGTTAAAAGGACACATTAAACTCTGGTGACGGATATACAGAAAAAGGACGTAAAACATGATGCTAAATACATGAAATACAGTGACATAATAAAGAAAAATTTACATAGTTTTTGTTCATGATGAGGGGCATGAACGTTGCCAACAGTGTCGTTTCCATTCTGAAAAAGTAATTTCCATAGGTGGGGAATATGTCTCGGTAAAAATCATTACAACATAGAGTGCCACAGTTACAAATATGCAAGCTATCAGCAAAAAAGTAAAACCGATTTTTTGGAGGTAGTAATGTGATGCGTGTTTCGTCCCAATCAGAGTAATATGTGCCCTCAGAAACCATTGTAACATTGTAACCCTTTAAGTAAGTTTTGTGGGCACGGAAGCGTTTAACACGCTAAACTGAACCACAAGATATTTGAATTAAGCATATAAACTACTAAATGCACTGAAATACAGAATCTTTTATTAATTAAACTGGAAGAATGTAAGAGTTCGAGATTTTGTCAATTTTCTGTACGTCCTTCATTTCACTTGTTTTATGTAAAACTTAACACATTTTTAATGATTTTTTCTTGCGATGTCACATGTGTTGAATTTATATAGACATTTTTTTTTATCTCTTTTTAATGAATTTTAGTGATAGAATCTGTGAAATAGGGTGGTTTAGTGCTTTCAAGTTTCCTAGCTTTGACTTTTTCTTTAAACTGTGTATTTTTTTATGTGTTTCAATGCACAATAATTTTAGAGAACTCACTGTTGAATTTGTTGATAAAAGAATGGTTATAATGAATTAGCTTTATTTGCTTTCCGCTAAGCTAATTATTATGAATGATTCTCTTCTTACCAGCTAGCTAATGATATACTTGCACTAAGCTTCAAAATAATGAATTCCCAAAAAGGGTGTTGTTACTAGTTAATTACGAACTTAAACAAAGTCTCAACGCTGGTTATTTATAGTCAGTAATAAAAGTTATAAACCTAACAGCCAGACAGAGGTCTGACAAAAACTATGAATTGAGAAAGACTGAACTTACTGAAAACCTCTTTATTAGAACGCCTCTAGGTCAACTAAGGCACTCATAACTCCTGTACATTATAATGAATAATCTTTCCTCCTCATAACAACACACAAGCTCACCTCATAACAACACACCAGCTCACCTCATAACAACACACAACTACTAAGTCTCGATGAACGCGCCTATATACTAGCTACCACCACGTCATGACTTACACTCATTGCCAGATCACATTCAGCGGGTGAAATAATATTTCGTTCAGTAAGAAGATAATTTACATAGTAAAATAAAATAACCAGAGATAGTAAAATCAAAAGGAAAGTGAATATAGAGTATACGTTACATGGTTACGATGATGATGAGGTGCTGGAAGGTTTATAACCATGATACCCGTGAGATATTGAGGTTTGGGATCAGACTAATTCATATGATTAATATATTCAATTTCAAAGCATAGAATATTTTCAGTGGCACAAACACGCAAATATAAAGTGATCCCTGCGCATAGCGTACCATGAAAGAAAGAACAATTTGTTTATGCAACACTAGTTCCCTTTTTGTCTGAGGATAGCTCATTCTAAGGTTCTTCACTATCTAAATGCCTACATTTATTTCATTATGAGACCCTAAAGAAAAGGAACTCATGTTTATGCAACACTAGTTCCCTTTCTGTCTTAGTTTCTATAACGCGATGTAATTTTCAAGTTTTCTGATGTAATTAATGTTACGTGATGAACAGTAAAGAACATGCAACTCAGAGATGTATGATTGCAGTATTAATAAAATTCAGATTCTGATCATACCTTTATTGCTTCAAGAAATGACGGCATATTTTCCTATGGTTCCATCTTCTGCGGAATAAGGCATTTCACATATTTCCACAGTGTAGTAACGGCATTTGCAGAACTGCTTATTTACAAGTAAATCTTTAAAATTAAAGGGTGCTGCCAATTCCTAGTTTGGACCACTAACTTGAAAGATAAGCGGCATCCGCGTCTTGCAGCAGGATTCGAAGAAATTAAAAGTCGGCACTCTAGACCATTGAGCTACTGTATTACAAAGAGAACACATATTGTCTTAATAATATTTTATTTGAAAGCAAACATTTTTGGAATTAGAAAACAACAAGAAAGATGGCACCGAATTTTCGGGTGTAATAGGCACGTCTTTTGAATCCGTTCTGACGCAAACTAAATACATCAAAGCTATTCAAAGTCAATGGAACCGGTATGGAAAACAATAGCATCTCACGGAAGAAAGAAGTTTTTCAATCGGGTTTTTAATCCCTCAGATATTGCTGCAAACGGAATCGTGAGCTTAAGCCCTCTGGTTGCAGACTTGTGCGTTAAGGAAAACATAAATTTTTATGAGAAACATTTCGCAACGGAAACGCTCTCCAACACAGAAGAAATTTTTCAAATCGGACTCTTAGAAACAGAGATAGCGACAAAAATAAGATGCGACTTTACGTCTCCTGGTGGGAAAACCATGCATTATTTTAGGAAGAAAGTATTCTCAAAAGGTTTATCCATATGAGCGGTAACGGTCCAAGAAAAAAAAAATTTAGTCGAGTTTTCAAGAGCTCATATTTTGCTACAAATACATCAGAAGCTGAAATTAACACTTATGCCCCCTGTGGCCAAACCATTCTTTACCAAACTTTAGAAATTATGTGAAAAATATTTTCCATCAGGACTTGTATGCGATATAGGAAGAATTTTTCAAATCGGAGTTTTAGGAGCAGAAATAACGCATAAAACGAAATTTACCTTTCTGCCCCCTAGCACAATCCAACAAAGAAGGATTTTTTCAAATCGGACTCCTAGAAGTCGAGATATTGACAAAAATAAGATATACAGCTACGCCACCTGGCGTAGAAACCATGCATTATTTCAAGAAGAAAATTTTTCTAAAAGGTCTGTCGACATGATTAGTATCGGTCTACAAACGACGTTTTTTTTTAATCTAGAATTTAGAAGCTCATATTTTGCTGCAATACATCATAAGCGGAAATTAAGATTTACACCCCCTGGTGGCCAAATCATTCTTTTACAAAAATTAGAAATTATGCGCAAACGATTTCCCATCAGGAGCTGTATCCGGTGCAGAAAGAATTTTTCAAATAGGAGATTTAGAAGCAGAGATATAGGGGAAACGCAATTTACACCTACGCCCCTTAACGGAAAGTCTATGAATTACTTGAAAATTTTGAAATTATAATAAAAACATATCACACTGAAAACACTATCCAACAAAGAAAGATTTTTTTCAAATCGGACAACTAGAAGTAGAGATATTGACAAAAATAATATATACATCCACGCCCCCTGGCGGAGAAACTGTCAAATATTTTAAAAAGAAAATATTCCGAAAAGGTTTATCGATGTGAGTGGCATCAGTCCACGAAAGAATTTTTTCAATCAATATTTTAGAAGCTCAGATTTTATGGCAAATACATCAGAAGTAAAAATTAGCACTTACGCCCCCTGGTGGCCAAAGTATTCTTTACCAAAAATTAGAAATTATATGCAAAACATTTTCCATCAGGAGGTGTATCCGCTGAAGAAAAAAAATTTCCAATCGGAGTTTTAGAAGAAGAGTTATCGGGGAAAATGTAATTTACTTTTACGCCCCCTTGCGGAAAATCTATGCGTAATTTGAAAAAGTAACTATATCTAAGATACTCTTCGATATAAATGGAATCGAAAGATAAAATAATTTTTTCAATCGGATGCTTAGAAGCAAATATGTGGATTAAAACGTATTTTTGAATTCGACATCATCTGCATTTACGCCTTCTAGCGGTGAAATTGTACATCGTAAAAAAAAAAGGAAAAAAACGAAATAAAGTATCATCATTCGCATATTTTAAGCTTCCAAACGCAAAAATATTTTTTCAAATCGGACTGATAGTTGCAGAGATATCGTGGGTACGACGGACGGACGGACAAACCGATAACATACGATCTTTTTTTACAAAAGACGTGCTAAGAAAGTGTAGAAACACAGGTTTCGAAAGAAAACGCATTTAAAATGCTTTGTTCAAGATGATAAAAGTTGCCTTTCAAAAGAAAAGAGTTCTTGAAATCAAAAACAAGAAGGCACGATTAATGACAATCTCATTTCTTGTCAGTCCTGCAGAGCGTGTATGTGTGCGATGTTTCACGTAACCTACCGTCTCCCAGTTCTGTACACATATTATTTTATTACGCGCATGCTGGGTAGGCTGGCTTCATATCGAGGGCGGATGTTAGTGATTTATTCTGGTACATTTATAGCTATGCCTTAAAACAGTGTAAGTGCTAGAGAAGAAAGTGGCAAAATTCATTGTCTCGCTCTCTCTTTACCCGTTTGCTATTTCTCTGTGTCTCTTTGAACAATACTTCTATCGCCTTGTTCTCCTCGGAAGGTAATTTACGTTAGTCAAGATGAGGTTCACTTAAACGGACGAGCTTCATGTTAATGTTCATTATGGGCGCAGACTTCTTCCCATGGATGTTCATCCTAATGACTCGACGAAATAACTCGTTCGTTTACAAAGTGGTGAACAATTAGCGGCCCTTTCTCTCTGAGCATTAACCGCAAGCAGTAAAGAGTGGTTTCTATCTCTCATTATCTATCCCCAGGCCAAGTGTCCCATGGCTTGCAAAACGCACAGCTCGGTTAAAACAAGATTATGATTTCGCTTTGCGGCCCAAGTGAACAACTTCAAAACAACAGCGGCGCCTGTAATTTGTCCTCTTCTCCTTTAATTTTTTTTTTTTCTGTTTCAGTGAGCGCATATTTTCGCATTTAAATTAGGTTAATCTTTCCTTCCGAAATAGAAGAGGAAATTAATTTGCATTCTTTCCTTACACATGACTTAAAGATGACGTAGAGACAATGCTCGGAGGGAATTTTCAAAAGTTTTTACAATGTCGGAAAAGAAATTTCGGAGGCATGCACTTCACTGGAAACTTTCATAGGAATAGCAAACAGCAAGACAATAAAGTTTTATTTTTAAAATTGTTCTTTTGAACAATGATTGGAATGCGGGCATATTAATGCTTATAATACTCGAAAAATTGGTTTAATTAACGTGTTCCCTGAGTTTGCTTACAATCGCTTAAGACATTTTTGGAGAATTTTGGTGTTCAATCGATTAAAATGTTGGCTGTCGATCGTTAGGCTGTATCCTGAGTAAGATCTGGGCGTTGTATTACTTTTATTATCGCAGCATTTCCCCTTATTTTAACTCTATACTAAGGATGGAGGAGCCCACACCATTTTTAATACGTACCAGTAGAACATATTGCGGCATGTGATGTACTACAGGGTGAGCCAAAACTCCCTGTGCACCTGACATGCTGTGATAAGAAATAATAATAAAAAATCTATAAAGTGAGTGTAGTTACTGCGCACATACATGCAATATTGTGAATGGAGAATGTTCGTTGTGTAGGGCGGGGTTACGCGCATCTTGCCGTCTGTCCTTGAACGACGCAACCGGTATTTCCGGCATCTGGCCGTGATTGAATCAGTAAGTAATGAGGCGTCACAGTGGGAGATTGAACGTGGTGTTGTCGCTTTAGAGTCAAGTGTTTCTGTTTGAACATATGTTCCGTAGTGGAGGTGAATATACGGACGAAGTGAAACGTAAATACACTGAAAAATTTCCCGATACTGAAGCTCCCTATGGCAATGCAATGAGGCGGTTAATTTAAAAGTTTCGCGAAACCGGATCAGTGAGAGATGCTCCGAGAAGCGGTAGGCCGCGTGTGTTAACAGAGGAAAAGGTGGAAGATATTTCCATTCGCATCACTAAAGGTCCAAAGAAATCGGTTCGAAAATTAGCACAACAATCAGGTGTGTTGTACAGCAGCACCCGCAGGGCACTAAAAAGGCGACTGAAGCTCTACCCATACAAAATCAGAACAGTGCACTAAGTGAAACACCCAAACTAAGATAAGCGTATGAAATATTGCAGATAGTTCAAGGACTTCATTAAATTCCATATTATTATCTAATTATTAGATTATTATTACCCATTCTTCCAGATCCTTGTCCCTGGGGTTTACCAAAAACTCTATTCTCTGCCGGAACTACAGGAAGCCATCACCACAGTAATCAGCCACATTTCTCCGTTGGACATGTCACGTGTCTTTGAAAACGTGTTCATACGCGTGGATGCATGTCTACACATAGGAGGAGGGTGCCATTTATAAGCTTTAAGTTGTTGTAAGTGTTTTGTCTTGCCAGTTGCACAGTGACTTTTGGCTCATCCTGTACGTTACATGACGTAGATGACTTACTACTACGGTGACGTATGAGTCAAATCTGCAAGCTGCAGCGATAATCCTGCCGGCGTAGTTCAGCTGGGAGAACAGCTGCTTCCGGTGTAGGAAGATGTGGTTTCGAATCTGCCTATCAGCAGAAAGGATTGACGTTATAGGAAGGTGGACACCCCCATTCCACCCAAATTTTGACCGGCACCGATTGAACCCCATATTAAGGCATCACTTAGCATCTGATATGCATCGGTACCATCATTAAGGTAGAAACTATTAGGATGCGAAAAGTGTGCGCAATCAGAAATTATTATTGCTTGTCTATACAATGTACAAATCAAGTACAAATGAAATGTGAAGTTTGTTTCGACTTCCTATGCTTTACATGTCTTCCAAATATGCCAGCTAAACATATGATACGGTAAATTTGTTCAGGCTTTTAGTATTCGAAACCAACTGGTGGTGCTGAGATAACAAAGAACGTTAATACTTTAGGTGCGGAAAAAAGGAGGTACGATATTTATCTGAGCACACGGAAACATTTTTATTGAAAGAGTTTTTGAAAAGAAACAAAATGGAGAAAGTGAAACGAAATGTGGTTTTTAAGTTCTGGTAAAAACTTTGAGGATATGATTATTTGGAGCTTTCTGTCAAAGACAGTTCCGAATAGTGACTAGTGATCTTCTTTAGCATCAAAAGATCTAGTGCAATGTAGTAACCAATTTCTATTTATGATGAGGTGAAACTTTAATTGTTTATCCCAGTTACTCAAGTCAAGCTAATATGGATATATCACTCCCAAGAACAAGTTAACAAAAAACTATTTAAAAAATCATGAATTTATAGATATGACATATCAGAGAGGTTTCCAGTTGGAAAAAGTAGATTCGTAAAACTGCAATGACCCATCATCTTCCAGCATTGACTTATACATGCTTCGAAAGCGTCATTTCGCCCACTGATACATTTCAGTTATACGTACGTATTTCACGGAATATTTGTTTAAATTGATCTTCCTAATGAACGAATTGTGAGTCGACAGAGATATAAGAAACAAGAATGGCATTTTGCTTCTGAATGAAGGATCGTGTCATCTTTTAATTTATTTTCTTAAAACTCTTAATGCATGGAAGAAATTACGTAAATGATGAATCATTCTGCATATTTCGATCATGCATATTCTTTCGGATATTCATGCAAGGAAGTGCACAGATGTACGAAACAAATTCTCCGATATAAACAACTGTTATGTGTGCAACTCATAGGTGAGATCTGGCAAACATTTCACAAATGAAGACAATCTACACTGAAGAGCAATTGAAGTAGAGACAGCTAGCGTTATGCAAATGTGGCGCTGTGGGCGACCCTGTAAACGGAAACGACATGACGTATCAGCGATCCGACAATATAAGGAGTGATGCGACGGGAATCAGTAAGAGTCGGACGCAGTATGGGTGAGACGAAGGATCTAAGCGCATTTGATCGTGGGAAAATTTTCGGGACCCGACGAATGGATCACTCCATCTCGGAAGTCGTGCAGGCACTGGGATTTTCACGAGCCACTGTGTCACGGGTGCACCGTGAGTACATCGAACCCGGTAAAATCCTCTCTGCCAGAGCCAACTGCCGTGGACAACAGCGTGTGGATGAGCGGGGTCATCGTCGGCTAGCTCGCATTGTAACAGCGGATAGACGGGCCACAGTGCAAGAAATCACTCGGCAATTTAACGCTGGTGCACAAAACTGTGCAAGTAGCCACACCTTCTGTGACGTACCTGCCAGCAGGACGCACATGACATAAAGGCAGATAGGAATCAGAATACATGTCTGCGTAGCTCAGTTGGTAGAGCTGCTTGTTCCTGAATAAGCGTACTCGGGTTCGAATCCCGGCGTAGACCAAAAATGACGGAGAAATTTACTTCGTTATAATGGCGCCCGAACTACCCGGATGACCCGACCGTTCAAAATCTCGCAATGGTGTGATGTTCTTTCCACACCGCGAGATAGGAAAAATCAGAGAATCCCTTCTAAAGTGCTTCGAAAAATAAATGTGTGTGACGTTGCATTCCACACACCAGATTGACTGGGAGTTCTCAAGTGCACGTTCTACAGTGGTTGTCTGCCTGCAGCGATTCATGGTCTCGGCTGATCCGTGGGCCATGCCCCCGGCCCTCTCTCGGGGGGGGGGGAGATGTGACGTACCTGCCAGCAGGACGCACATGACATAAAGGCAGATAGGAATCAGAATACATGTCCGCGTAGCTTAATTGGTAGAGCAACTTATTCCGGAATGAGTGGACCCGGGTTCGAATCCTGGCACGGATAAAAATGACGGAGAAATTCACTTCGTTATACTTCCAGAACCATCTCCTAGCTATGGGATACTGAAGCCATCGTCTCACGAGGGTACCGCTGCTGACTGCACATCACATGGTGCAAAGATTAGCATGGGCGCGGGAACACCGCCACTGGACCCTAGACATGTGGCAAAATGTTGCATGGACTGATGAGTTGAGATTCACGTTGGTACATGCGGATGGCAGGATACGAGTACGGCGCAAACCACATGAAGCGATGGATCCTTATTGCCAGCAGGGTACTCTTCAAGCTGGTGGGGGTGACATTCTCGTTTGGGGACTGTTTACGTGGACTGAAATGACACCCTTGGTACGTGTGACATCGTCCCTCACAGGTGAACGTTTCCGGGATATCCTGAACGACCATTTTCTCCCGTTTGTGCGTCTTCAACATCCAACTGGGGACCTCATCCTGCAACAAGACAATGCAGCTCCCGAATTGTATCCGAATGGTTGAATGAACACTCCACAGACGTGACCTCGCTTCCTTGGCTAGCTAAGTCACCTGACCTCAACCCCATCGAGCACATCTGTGATGTCACCGAGAGAGATGTTCGAGGCTCTGACCCACCTCCATCAAATCTTCGTGAACTGTGGGAGCTTGTTCAAGGGTCGTGAATCCGTATGGCTTCCCAACGCTTCCGGTGTCTTGCCGAGTGCATGCCGAGACGAATCGCCGCCGTCATCAGGGCGAAAGGTGGTGCTACACGTTACTAGACAGGTATCTCTAATTCAATTGCTCTTCAGTGTATACGGCTTTCTCGTCTGCGGATAGGCTCTGTCAAAATCAAGCTCTGCCAGTATATTAATTTGAAGAACTGAGGTTGGATCTAAATGTGAAGAACTCGGATCTGTCAACACATGAATAACTGAAGCTATGCTCTCTAAGTAGGCTTATTGTTTTCTAGTTGGTCGCTGTTTCACCATTCACCGGCTGAACGGCATTGACCGTTGGAAAATAATTAGGAAATTCCAAACCAAGCATTTGCGACAAAACTAATGAAAGGAGAAAGGAGAAAGAGCAACGAGATACAGAAACCATCTGTTGGCTGTCAAAAGGCATTTGCTTGTTCTGCCCGTATTTTGAATACAGTACACACTCATGAGATGATAAGCAATTCATAATCCAGATATCAGTACGAAGAGTAAAATAAACCTCGTACAGTGAACTAGTGAAAAAACTAGTGAAAAAACGAAACTGGTGAACTAGAAGCTAGTGAAAAAACGAAACTGGTGCAACAGATCTAATAAGCCATTGTTGTACTACTCTTTGCACAAAAATAAATAAGAGTAAAATCTTATTTTTCCACACGTCTGATTCCAGCCTCCTAAATGCAGCTGTTTTTAAAATCAGAATCCTCAGGAAAATATTGGGCTTTTAATTTTCGGTCATTCAAGTTGCTGAAAGATTGGTGGTGCTGGTGTTGGTCCTGTACATGGGCGCCCATAGGGAAGTGAAAGGGGGCATTTGCCCTACCCTGGAAATCTGACTTTCATTTCAGTTCTTAGGAGGAACTACAAAGATTTTCGTCATACCAGAAGTTCTAGTTGCTGTTTTCCATGTTGAACTTCTGGAGGTTTGTGTGCGTTTAGTAAAAGCATTGGAAGTTTGCAGTAGAAAGTAATATTGAAATATTTTACTGCTTGTTGGAGCACAGCATAGAAGTGGATTTTGTAGGAAGGGCACTGTGAAAGAAAAGGAGAGCAGAAACATATCACCATCTACAACAGCCATTTGCTACTGGACAAAGATTCCCGAAATCTTTTTTCAGAACTTTGTCTTCTGGGTGTTTTTACCTTCTTGGTTATGAATTGAATTATCACTGAATGTTTATAATGCATGGGACACAAGTGGCCAAAAGATGCAAGGCTCAGAAGAACAACAAAATATTTTTTTTATTGTCCCAACATACTATCTAACTTTATCTATCAGTCTTTTTATGAAGTATTTGGGTCGTCTGGTTTTCAATTAAATTTATCTAGGTTTGTGTGGTAAAAGTGATTAGAGGGTACGGACGGCACAGTGGAAGTTTACGTCGTTCATGCTATTTGCTTTTACTGTTTCTATTTTTGGCCCCTCTTGAAAGCTAAGATATGCACGCCCATGGTCCTGTAATAATGGGAAAATGTCCACCATTTCTTATACCGGGTGCGAACAATTGTCTTTGCATGATATCCGCTGAACAACCAGATGAAAAAAGAAAATCACAAAGCAGAAGTGAATTTAGTAGAAAATGAAGGGATCGCGATACCAGAGGAGTACACACGGTTGCCCCGGCGACACAGTGGTCTAAGCGCTGACTTATGCTCATTCGTCAGCGTTGGGTTCGGGTTCGAATCCCAGTGAGGCACGGATGTTGTGTTTGTCTAATGGCACTGGCTCTCTCCCTTCCCTGGAGCCAATTGTCCTAAATTAGGAAGGGACGAGTGACAGCCTATTGAGTTGCTCACGGTGGTCGCTAAACCCCAACAAAGAAATGAAGTACAAACGAAGTATATGACAGCGTATTGTCCATAGTGCAATTGCACTCTGCTCCGCTGATGGTTTGTAAATATCTGACACAAAAGGGAATTATTTGAAGTAATATGTGTATGAAAACATTGTGAACTTGCGAAAGTAATGGCAAATTAGTGTGTGAATTAGATAAATGAATGTGTATACTTGTGTAACTGCACAAGAATTAAGAAAGTACCAGGCAGATACATAAAATAATAAGCGTAGGTAGCATTACTGAAAATGCAATTCTTTTCCTTTACCATGAAGCAGAATAGATAACCTAGTATTTTTGTTACACGTTCTAAAAGGCGAGTATTTGCATGTCTCGTAATTCAGCAATTATGTTCAGTAATTCGGACTATTTTAAACACACTTTTCTCAACGTGCTACATCGTTTTCTGAAAAAAAAGTACATGGCATAGTAAAACCAAAATTGCATTTGTATAGCCAGAATCGAAAATATGTACATATGCCAAAATAACTGAAATAACTTTTAATACGTACGTAATGACATTTTGTAGACTTTTGTAATTTATATACGAGGTAATTCAAAATGTTTGCTCCGATTACAAATGACAATACCTGGTTTATGAACATACACTGGTGTGCAAAAATTAAGGACGAAGAGGAGAAATTAGCATAACAGCGGAACGATCACGCAGAATGGACCGAAAGACAACTCAGGAGATAGACCAGGGTCCGGTACGGTAAGGTATGCGCATATATGCAGCATGACGTAGAGGGGGGAGTGTCGGAAGAGTATGGAGCACACGGGCGGTGTACGCTCAGCAATTCGGTGAAAGCTACTGCACGGTGTACATCGGTTTGAACGACATCGAGTTGCTGTCACCGTGTGATATAACCAACAGGCAATCCAGTAGACGACATCTGGATTACTTTACCCGAGGTCGCGTCATTGCGAAGTTGGAAGAAAGTCGAAGTGTGGCTAGTGTGGCCGTGGAGTTCGGGAGCGCTCACAGCATTGTTTCAGGAGCTTGGAGAGCATTTCAAACGACAGGAATAGCTGTCCGAGAGTTTAGCAGTGGTCGTCCACGAGCAACCACGGCGGCAGACGACCGGTACATTGTTCTGCAGGCGTGAAGAGACAGACGGCAGACAGCGGGAGAAATCGCAAGGCACATGCAACAGGCAACTGGACGTCCGTTATCACGTTTTACCGTGGCCAGGAGGTTGCACAAAGGTGGTCTATTTGAACGACGACCAGTACGGTGTGTGCCATTAACGCCTGCTCATCGGAGACGGCGGCGGTTTCTGTGGTACCAGGAACACAAGAACTGGACACATCAGCAATGGGGTCGAGTTCTCTTTACGGATGAGAGCCGATTTAGTCTGACAAGCGATTCTGGACGTATACACATCTGGAGAAAGCAGGGAACACGCAATCACCCCTCCAACATCATCGAAAGGGACCGGTTTGGAGGTGGCGGAATTCTCGTTTGGGCTGGTTTCATGCTTGGTAGCCGTACTGACCTCCACATCTTCCAAGGAGGTTCAGTCACTGGTGTCCGCTATTGTACCGAAGTTCTCCTGCCTCACGTGCGTCTGTTTAGAGGTGATGTGGGTCCTGAGTTCCTCTTCGTGGACGACAACGCTACACCTCATCGTACAGTGGCTGTCGCAGAGCTGTTGGAGAGTGAATATATTCAACGCATGGATTGGCCCGCAAGGTCCCCTGACCTAAATCCAATCGAACACGTGTAAGACCTTCTCGGGAGACGCTTGGCAGCAGGTCACCAGCCACCAGCAACAATTCCGCAGCTGCGATTGGCGCTACAAGAGGAATCAGCCGCGACGCCTCAATAGCTCCGTGACAACCTCGTACTCAGCATGGACAGACGTTGTAAATCCTGCAGCGCAGTCAGGGGTGATCATATCCCCTACTGAAGACTGGATTTTCCTTGGCAGCCGCCTGTCACATGGACCTTTTTGTCTTCTGTCCAGTTGTGCTCGAAGCTACCTTTTCAATTTAGTGCCTCTGTATCCTTTGGATTCCTTGTTTGGACGGTTTTGCTCACTTGTCCCATATTCATAAATCTTGGGGATCTTATGGTATGATTTGAGTCGATGTGGAGCACTTCTGCACGACGTTACATTCGAAAAACCGTCTCGTCCTTAATTTTTGCACGCCAGTGTAGATACAGAGATCACATTGTTGCACAATAATGAAGAAAGTTAAAAATTTTGTTTCCATACCTTACAAATGTTCTATGTGACTCCCCTGGGTCACGCAGACAGCATCTAAACGGTAATCCATTTCACGCCATACATTATGAAGCATGTCCGTAGTCACTGATGCCAGCGCAAACTGAATGCACATCTTTAGTTCTTGCTGTGTTCTCGGAAATGATGGCGATACACATGGTCTTTGACATACCCCCAGAAAAAGAAGTCACAAGGAGAAAGGTCCGGAGACCTGGGGGACCTTAGTCCTTGAAAAAGACCTTTGAAAATGAATTTTCTGCTGAGGTAGCTATTTCTTCCCTCTGGCTTTGGCGCATGGGCAGCTCACTTTCCTACGTCACCATAGCAACACAGCAGTAGGTTCCAATAAAATTATAAACTTCCTTTTTTCTTGTGTAGGGATATCATCTGTCTATTTATCTTCACAAGCACGTTATTGTCATTTGTAATCAGGGCAATAATTTTGAATTACCCTGTATTTTGCTCTTACCTCTAATAAGTTTCACATTGTTCTTTTACATTTTGTTTATTCCCTTCAAAACCGTGCTTCTTCCACTTCCACGGTCCTAATTCTTGTGGTACATCTCTGGTCAACTTCCAGCGGTAATACTATAACATTATTTTTTATTGTTGTATCCCTGTACATTACAAGCGGAAAAGTGGTAGCCATCACTATCAGATTTTATCTCCCTCCGAATCTCTGGGCGCAACAATACCAATTGATTTAATTATCTTTTGTTCCCTGCATCAGTTCTTCAAACCAAATAAGCACATACCTGATGTAATGTGCATGATTTATCTTAGTCCTTAAGTTTCATTCCAAAGTACGCATAGTAATTTGGTGAGTTATGTAGCTTTTATACTAAGTTTGCAATGCTCCTCTGCTGCTTTTTAATAGCAAACTCGGCAGAAATGTAAGAAAAACTTTTGGGGAATTTAGCACTGCGACAAAACCTATCATTCAATACATTCAAATTAAACACAAATTTAATAAGAAACAAATAGGCAACTTTTCAGCACAACTCTTTCTGCTGGCTTTCAGCTTTACAGAGAGGAGGAGTTGAGCTCAGTTGCAAGTTTAGACATGTCTGAATCTTGTTTCCAGCCCTGTTATCCCCTCCGCCATCAGTACTTCTTCGTCTCGCTCCCCAAGTGTTGCCTCATTTATGTTCAGACGCATTACACAAGAAGTGTATTAATGGTAACATTATTTTGTAAGCGATCGTGTAGAATCAGTTATGACGAAGTAAATCTCTCCATCATTTTTATGCAAGGGGAAGGATCCGAACCTGCAACTCTCGGCTCCAGAGCTCCTAGTGCTATACAACACTGGCATGTGCTTGCTCTCACTGCTATCTGCCTTTATCTCATGTGCGTCCTGCGGAGCAGGCACGTCACACAGTAACTTATACAAACTCTTTATTTTCTGCTTAACCTGATGAATTCAAATTTTCATTTTGTGGATACTCTATACGTGGCAGACCAATTTGTTCATCATGTTTGAAACCAGCACATCAAGATAAATAAGAAACAGTCAACAAATCTTAAATATTAAAACTGTTGTGGATCTGTGAGCTAAGCGAAATACTTGATCCACAATCCGTTAGTGCATGTTGCCTGTCTTTGATTATAACACCGATCAAGGTTTTTATAACATGAACAAATGTAGCTGTTTTTAACTAATTTTTGGGTGCTGCTTTCAGATCTGACCTTAAAAAATGGCTACCCCATCACTTTTTTTATGTTAAGGGGCATTAAATATGTACTATTGTTCCACATTAGCACTTGTAGGCATGCAAAATGACACTACATTTTTTATTGTCATATTTCGCCACCCGACATGTTATGGGTGGCAATACTGATTTTTTCACAGGTAGAGAATATGTAACCGCAATCGAACCGCCATTGCGGTTTTTTTACACTGGAGGAG
This sequence comes from Macrothele yani, assembly GCA_039090855.1. Lineage (NCBI taxonomy): Eukaryota > Metazoa > Arthropoda > Arachnida > Araneae > Macrothelidae > Macrothele > Macrothele yani. The sequence continues at coordinate 106,638,941 of CM077003.1, forward strand.
AAACACGTGCTGTATGTTTATGAGCAAAAGTTGGCGAAATGGAGAAAAGGTATCGTCGCGGATGTAATAATGTTCCGGATAAGTTTTGCTAATGTGTGCGGACAGTATATTATAAAATCGCAGAGTCGTCCATTGACAAACACTGCGAGGAAAGCCTACTATTTGTATTTGGATGTCACGTTGGAGATTAAAATAAATCGTGTGCTCCACATGTCGGCTGCATTTCCTGCTTTGTTGAACTGAGTGAATGTTTGAAAGGTAAGCTGAAATCCATGCCTTTCGCAGTTTCGATTATTTGGTGGGAGCCAAATGATCACGTGAAAATTGTTACTTTTATTTAACCAAAGCCAGTGGCTTTTTAAAGAAGAACAAAATACAGTATCTAAATTTGTCACCAGCCTTGCGGCCTGCTCCGCATGAGGAAGATCTTCCTATACCAAAATCTCCATTGAACTGTGAAGAGATATATTCAAGTTCATCCAATGAAGATATGGACGCACATGAAGATCGGGATCCTTCATACACTTCTAAACACTTAGACGAGCCGCACTTGCTTGAGCAAAATGAACTGAATGTTCTCGTTTAAGACCTACATCTTTCCAAACAGCAAGCTGAAGTTTTAGGTTCCCGCTGTAAGAGTGGAACCTGCTAGCGAAGAGTACACGTGTGTCTGCGTTCAGAAATAGAAATTTGGGTCTATGCTCTTTCTATAAAGTGCTTGATGGTATATGTTTTTGTTCAGATATTCCGGGGCTAATGTCAGAATTAGAAATATCAAATCCGATCTGAAGCTGCTCAACCACATAACTTACAAGAGTCAAAGGTTCTGCTGATAATGTGTTGGTACCAGACGCTGCAAGACACTTTCTCCGGATAAGAGCTGTTTTGGATCTACGTGGAGGACTTACATCATAGTAGGCAGGTGGTCATAATGTTTTAGCTCTTCGTTGTATGTGATAAGGGCTGGTATACCTAGCAAACTGGCATCTCAGTATACACTGAAGTGCCAAAAAAACTGGTACAGACGAGCTTATGCAAAATACATAGCAACGTCACCTATGCGCGTACTCGGTTGAGTCCGCCAGAGCGTATATAAAGCGATAGACATCCTTGCCAGCTGTCAGAGCTGTTTTCGGCATGAGAATGACAAGTAATAACGATTTAAGCGATTTTCAACGCGGTGTCATAGTTGGCGCCTGTGAGATGGGCCATAGTATTTCGGAGGTAGAAACGAAGTTCGGATTTTCACGGACCACCATTGCAAGGGTGTTCCGTGACTACAAGAATTCCGGCAAAACCTCCAACCTACGATACCAGTGTGGCCGTAAAAAGACATTGGGTGAACGTAACCATCGTCGGCTGTCAAGAATCGTTTCACGCGATAGGCGTGCAACACTCTCGCAGGTATCATCGGTATTCAATGCTGGAGCCTCAACGAGCATCAGCGTCCGGACTGTGCAAAGTATCCTGCACGAAATGGGCTTTGGGAACCGACGCCCAACTCGAGTCACATTGATGGGTGCACGACACAGAGCTATGCGCCTCGCTTGGGTACGGCAACACCGCCACTGGACACTTGATGACTGGAAACAAGTAACCTGGTCTGACGAGTCGCGTTTCCAACTGTATCGGGCAGATGGGAGGATTCGTATGTGGCGCAAGCCCCATGAACCCATGGGGCTTGGTCCCAGTGGTCCCAGTGAAGCCCCATGAACCCTGTCAACAGGGAACTGTACCGGCTGGTTGGGGATCCGTAATGGTATGGGGTGTGTTTAGCTGGACTTCACTGGGACCACTGGTACGTCTACAAATGTCTGTGACCGGCCAACGCTATGTGCGCATCCTTTCTGGTGAGGTACACCCGTTCATATCCTGCATTCATGCTGATGGGTTGGGCCGTTTCCAACAGGACAATGCACCTCCACACAAGTGTCAGAACGCCACATTATGGTTATAGGAGCATTCATCTGAGTTCGGGGTGTTGCCAATCCCACCCAAGTCCCCAGATCTGAACGTGATAGAACACATTTGGGATGCCATGCAACGCGCTATCGAACACAGGAATCCGAGACCTCGAAATACACCCGAATTGTGGAATGCTCTGCAGGAAGTATGGTGTGCATTGCCTACAGCATATTTCCAGAAGCTAATGGAGTCCATGCCGCGTCGTATTTCTGCAGTCCTGCGCTCCCGTGGGGGACCTACCAAGTATTAGACTGGTGTACCAATATTTCTGGCACTTCAGTGTATACTGCCACTTTCGAAAGAAACACGGCTTCTTTGTAAGTAAATTATTTATAAATACGGTATCCTAATTGTGAAAGCGAAAATCTTAATTCGCTGATAGTATTTTTATTGCTGTAATGTTTCAGAACGTAAATGGTACAGATAATTATTTGGCCGAACACTTCATTTCTCGTAATTGGTTTTGTCTGCTGTATCGGTTTAACATTAGCACTTAGAAATGACTTAGCGCAGGCCTGTTAGTTGTTTTCCTTTCACGCGCATGTGATATAATGACGACCTTTGTAAAAAAACAACCCCGGATAAGTCTTGGGTAACATCTGCAAAAACAACCGTATATATTGCAACAATAAAACAGACAATCAGTGCTTAGATTTTGTGCCTCGAACATATTCTTATCATGGACGGCGCTGATACAATGCTCAGCTAGTAAACAACATCGAATACATTCGCCATCTTGGACACATAGAAATCTGTTACAGTCGGTGAATCGAAGCATTTCCACCGTTGTTACGTAGACTTAAAACTGGTTTCACGTATCGAGCTAGTAGCTATGCATTAAAGTAAGATATGCACAATTTTTTCGGTGTTGTGCAAACTACTCCAGTACATTTTTCTTGTGACGCACAGCCCTCGGGCTCTGTTATTTCCCTGTGTCATCCAACTGCCTTTATGAGTGCTTGCCCGGCTGCCGTTATAACTTAAACAGCCAATTACTATATGTGCATAATTGAATTTGCAGCCAGTTCTCTTTAACTACTCCTGGAAATATTTTTTCCCTTCTAAGTAATGCAAACCCGTGGAAAATTTCACTCACTACCCTGTACGGAAACTTATTGTATACCCTGCATAGCATCCGTTTCGACGTTATCACCTTGGTAAACGCTTCTACACCAGCTTTAAGAACCCTGAACCGTACATGAAAGTCAGAGGAAAAACTTAAAAAATGGTTATAATAATATCATTATTTTATTGTGATATTTTTTTTACACCAATAAAAAATTTATTGAGTCAAAAACGGAATTAAATGAATTTATAATTTGCGAAATTTAAAATAAAATTTGAATTAGGGGTAATTTTATTATAATAATAAACTAATTAATTTGAACTTAATATTGCATCACATAGATAAAAGCACACACATAACTGCAGTACATTCTCTTCTATGTTAACCTTAGAAGATCAACCAAAACTATAAACATATGAAAAAAAAAACAGCGTTTAAATCACAGTAGGTTTTTATATACCAGAGCAACTGGATGCTCGTTTTGTATGACGAAGGTTAGAAAGTGGCACTGATATCGTAATTGTCCTCTGAATGTGGTACTCATCATTTACGAAGGTCGTTCAAAAAGTAACGAGTCTGACGTCATAGACCCTAAACACACCTGTGCTGAAAATTGCAGCTGCCTATGTCTGAACACCTGCAAGGTCTGTCACGTGACGATGCGTTGTTACAGCGCTCTGCTAGTTCATTCTTATAGTAGACGGCATAGAGTTGAGGCATGTTTCTGTAACCCAATATGGATTTAAAAGCGGAGCAAACAGCAGTTGTATAATTTTGCGTGCGTTTGAACAAAAGCGCCACAGAAACGCACGAAATGATTAGAAGAAAAGCCTATAAGGAAGATGCTGTGTCCCGTACAAGAATATTTTGAGTGGGATAAAAAATTTGTGAATGGTGAAGAGTGTCTAGAGCATGCGTCACGTTCCATTAGGCCTTCGATATCGAGTACGGTGGTTGAGGTCAATATCATCGAGGCACTCCTGCGCGAAGACCGCCGAATGACTATTCAGGAGGTTGTTGATGTGTTGCAGATGTCCAAAAATTTCCCAAAACGCCCAGAATATGCACAAACTGGTTGGATTTTGCATAAGATAATGCTCCTGCACATCGTGTTTTTCTCACCCTGCGGATTATCCAAGATCTAGGTATCGAAATGGTAGCGCATCCTCCATGTCCACCGGATCTGGCACCGCGCAACCTTCCGCATATTCCCTGAAGGGAAGAAACAACTTCGTTGGCGTCGGTTTGCATGAAATACTGAAATTAACAGTGCTGTGATGGGTATCCTCAACCCCATGTCGAGAAAGGGCTTCGAGTACACCTGCGGGAAATAGATAGAAAGGTGAGACTGGTGCAGTCAGGTAGAGGGCGAACACTTCGAAAGTATGCCAGTGTAAGTATGTTTACTGCATTGCACGTCCGCCCCTTGTGAAATCAGTCTCGTAACTTTTTGAGCGACCCTGGTACTGCAATTAGTGATTCTCAGTTATAATGGGCAATTCCTTACTTTCGATCACGTCTGTGCCTTCGGAAGTCGTTAATAAACAAAATTTACGGCAATGTATGCTATGCTAAAAAACTTTTTTATATATCCAGTGGCGGTTTCTAAAGGTAGTAGTTCACTGGAAGCGATGTGTGCTCGCCGCTATCTTTTTAACCCTTTAAGCGGCCGATGTACCTGAACAAAATCGTGCTTAAAATTTTCTGCTCCCCCAAACAGAAATGTTCATATAGCGGCCAAGTTTTACGAAAGCTACGATAGAACAATGCCTTTCCCCGCTGTCATCTGAGCAATACCGACTGTAAACCTATCACTACCCACACATCACAGAATATTTCTTATATTTTGCAAGTACGTAGCCCTGAAACATTGAAACTTTTCATATACGTCGCGCAATGTAACAGTAATGTTTCAGAAATCTTACGGTTACGTCAAAATGTCCTCAAACGCTACATAACTTTGAAACATAACCGATACGTTACAGTGAAAGGTCTTTGTAACTTCAACATGCCAACTTCATGTTACGTATTTGAAAGATACTCTATTTGTAACTTCGTTACATTACTGATACGTATTTGAAAGATATTTTTAACTTCGTTACATTACTGATACGTATTTAAAAGATATTTGTGATATCATCATATTACTGTTACGTATTTACTCCGTTGAACATTATAGTTTTTATAAACTTTGTAAAATCACAATAAAAAATATTACACTCGATAGCTGTTGCCATAGCAACCCCCATATTCATTGAAGTCCGGGTTCCCACGTCGGCGCTCTTCATGGTCCCGGAGTGAAGCGATTTGGAATTGCGACTCTTATCTCTTGACATGGCCTACGCGCAGTTACAAGGGCGTCTGTTCATCAATTCGTAGTACCATTTGAAACTGCGTGCACGCACTTGTAGCTTGCTTTTAGAAACGGGAAAGCTTTCGTTTTAAAGCCAAAGCATTCTCCAGAAATCATTTTTTTAAACGCAAAGTGGCTGCTTCGAAGAATTTCTTTTTTCTTATACACTGCTGGCCACCCAAAATGCAACACCAAGAAGGACACGAGATAGCAAAGCCAGATTTACTGGACACAAAACAACAGATACAAAAATTAAACGATTGAGCTTACAGGCCCGTGCGACTTTCGGAACACGCAGACATCAATAGTTCGTGTGGCCCCCATGGCTGGCAATAACGGCCGCTACACGCCGCGGCATTGAACGAAAGAGGCTTTGGATGTCGGCTTCGGGTATGTCGGTCCAGGCTGCTTCCACGCGTTCCCACAGTTCATCAGACGTAGCCGCGGGTGGTGCTTGCCGGGCTACTCGGCTGCCGATCAGCGACTAGACGTATTCGATGGGCGCTCTATCGAGAGAACAGGTGGCCCACGGCAGCAGTGACACCTGGTGGGCCGTGAAGAATTATTCCACGATGCGTGTCACGTGCGGGCACGCGTTGTCCTGTTGAAACGTGGCCGCTGGCAAGTCCTGCAGGTAAGGGAGGAGTACAAGCTCCAAAACGTCGGAGATGTAGCGGTGGCTGTTGAGTGTCCCGACGATGCGTACCAGAGGAGTGCGGGTGTCATATCTAATTGCGCCCCAAACCATAACGCCAGGCGACGGACCGCTGTGGCGATGCACAATGCAGGCGTCATACAGTCTCTCGCCTCGGCGCCGCCACACGCGGATCCTACCATCGTGGTGTTGCAGGCAGAAGCAGGATTCGTCGGAGAAGACGTGCTATTCCGTAGTCCAGGTGTGGCGTTCAACGACCCACTGCCGCCGCACTCGCCGGTGGTGTAACGTCAGTGGTAATCGGAACAATGGCCGCCGTGCGAGAAGTCCACGCTCCTGCAGATGACGTCGAACGGTACGAGCTGACACAGGTTGTTGCGCAACACATCCTAATTCCAGCGCTAACGTTCGTGATACGGCGGTGCGAGCTGTCAATGCCCGCCGCACAACGTGTCTGTGCTCTCGTTTGGTGGTGTGCCTCGTCTGCGGCAATCGCTTACGTCGGTCCGCCCGTCCCTCCTGCACTAACCGAATCCATACTCGCCTCACTGTAACTGGATGTCGTCCCACACGGGCGCCGATGTGTCGGTACGATAAACCTCTGTCGCGATAAGCCACTATTCGTCCTCTGTCGAACTCCGAAACGTGCTGGAATGACTGCCGTATTTTGCGATGAGGCATCAGGAAGCTTCCCACGCACAGGTCCGGCAGCACAACACACTTCCACTACTTACACCCCGCATTCTGTGCACCCTTCTTATAGTGATTCTCGGTGGCGTGCCGGGCGCACATGATTTGCATATGCCCTGCAATGCTAATCGTTTGCATGCCCTCTCCTGGGAGACGCATGCTGCGAATTTCAGGCCAATCGGACGCTTCCTTCTTGGTGTTGCATTATGGGTGGCCAGCAGGGTAAATAACAAAAAAAATAAAAATCGGTCCTAAATGAGGGTGTCGAATTTCTATTATACGTGTGGAATAGATTATATTTCAGCGAAAACAGAAATAAAATAAAATTCGTCATTTCTCTAAATACCTACCAATATGAAATTTTTCAGCTTCAAGTAAAAAAAAAATATGCTGGTATAGTATACTAATACAACAACACAGCCATCTACTTAGATTTCATAAAATGCTCTTTAGAATTTAAAAATTATAATAATCAAAACAATTACTTACTTTCAGATGATCTTGAATCACAAAAAAAAAAAGGACGAAATATTAAATCAGCTAACTAGCTAATCGAGTACAACAATATCACCAAAGAATATCCCAGTAGCACGTGGAAATACGACTACGAGAGTGCTTCGTTAAAATGGCATAAATGCGCATGCGCATCCACGCCGTTGCCAAGCGTAATTGTAAGATATCTCTGAAAGTGTAACGAAAATGAGAGATTGTAATATTGCTGACACATATCTAAAACGTTTTGTGCTGTATGGGTTGTGATAAGCGCTTCCTCGAGTTCTTTATTCTCTGCTCCATGACCCAAGGCATGATGGGGAGGGTGACCTCCCTTCCATAGAGATCAAGACACTGGGTAGAAATAAGTAACTCAAACATTTTCTATCTCCTTTGTTATTCCCTATCACTTGCTGTAGCTCTCTTAGCAGGCGATCAGAAAGAAAAGATTAGTGTAAATCATTCTCCTAAATGACCACTTTGAATAATAAAGCTAAGAGGAAAGTAACTCTCCTTGATGCGCAGGTTCACTCATTCCAGCCGCGTTCGAACCACTTCTTAGATAGCGAATGTATTACTAACCCCGAATTAGTTAGTTCGCCCCAGAGAGTTGAAGGGGTAAAATATGCTACGTGAAAATTCGACTAAAAGATTTAGCAGTTCGATATTAAATAATATGAAAACCTAAATCTATTTTGACGGTAGTGTAATCTGGAGGATATTATTTTGCTCTTTTAGGTTTAATTTGGCAGAGAATAACTCGAAAAATCATTCAGGAATGAATATTTCTTCTTTCACCGTCGGGGCGAGTTGAATTTGCTGTTAATCCTTATTTAACAGCCTTGATAGCCGAGTGGTCTGAGGCGCGCGTTTATGGTCACTCGACCTAGAAGGGCTCCCAGCTCGAATACCTGATGAGGCATGGGCGGTGTGTTCTTTTGTTCTTCGGACAGCGCTGGGTCTCTTCCTTCCCTAAAACCAGTGGCCCTAAATTAGGGTCGGACGACTGCTTTATAGCCCTTTGAGATGGTTGCTCATTCTTGTTGTTAAACCCCGAAACTAAATAAATAATCCTCATTTATTGAGTACGTAATGATAATTCAGTAAAGAAAATTAAAAGGAAATTACTAAATCAGAATATATTAACTAAATTCAGTTGATCGTGTCTAACCTTTTTGTCACAAACATGATTTTGCTCTAAAATTTTGACCAAAAGTTTACGTATCACCGTTTCTGTGCAAGAGGAGTGAAATTTACGAAACTTGCATAATTGAAATATCGCAAGTTAATATCACGTAGCCTGTTCATAATTTATCGAAGCTCAACTGCCACAGTTTTTCTGGCATATCAGTTAATGTTTTCATTAAATATCAACTTGTGGAAATGACCTTTGCACATACTGCGTAATATTCAAGATGGATGAAATTTAACAATGACAATTAGCAAGTGATGCAGTCGTATTGATCACATATACTGTGTGGGGGCGAAACATAGTTTGACAGATAATTATATGGATTTTGGTTCATCTTCAGACACAAAGTGGTTGTCATTTCGTGCAGAAAATATGCCCGTACTAACACATCATCTGTCGTGAGAAAATCTTGGTAATCTATTTTAAGCTGTTCAGCAGCTTTGAAATACTGAAAAATGCCAGCAGCGTGAGCTCAATAATTCAATTCACAAACTGTGTTTTTCCTGAATCTTTATATGTTTTGAGACATGTTGAACCGCCAGAAACATAGCTGCGCAGTATTTGGAGTATATCATGACACGTCCATTTTTTCAAAGACATGCAGTTCTTCAAGTATTTGGGCTGCTGACTCATGTCTTTTTTTTTTTTTTTTTTTTTTGCCCCAAATATGGTAATCTATGAGAAGTTGCTAGGAGATACAATTTCAGATTTTGTAGTTTTTACACAATATTGATTTTCTTCTTCGATTCAAAATTTTCTAGAATTTCCATAACAGAACTGATAGTTTTTACGAGTTCTTCGACTAAAGGTGGTTTTAGTTTGGAGCTAAAATCCATGATGCTTTGCAACTTGCCAAAGTTTAAAGTCAGTCGTTGACAAAAACCATTTTAAAAAACGCTTCTGTTCGTTCAACTTGAACTTTACAGGAATGGTTTATCCACTGTATTTTGACTCTCGAGAATAAATTAGCTGTGGAATTCACTGCGCAGAGATTTTTTCTTACATGGTGTTCATGCAGACTTTTAAAATACACAATTTGCAAAAAAAAAACAAGGAAGCATCCGGAAAAAATCATCCAATCAAGAAGAAAATTGCTTTCGCAATGTATATATGTTGGAAAGGAAATGATTGCAATTTCGGAACAAGTCAGTACGTTGTAGGGCCACCTCTGCCTCGGATACAAGCTGTTACCCGGCGTGGCATAGGCGCTTACAGTTCACGGATACTGTCCTGAGAAATAGCATGCTAGTGTTCAAATTGCGGACCAGTTCGCCGACATTCCGGGATGGGCATAGTAAGCGTCCAATCCTGTCTCAAACATGTTCGATCTGTGAGAAATCGGGCGATCGGGCTGGCCATTCAAGCGTGTCGACATCACGGAGGCTGGCCTGGGAGAGCCGTGACGCTTATGTCCGGGCATTATCATGTTGAAAAATTGATCGGTGATGCTGCGACAGGAACTGCAGCACAACATTTATAAATGCACGATTTTCCGTCCACTTGTGTTTACGGACTGCGCTACGTTTGTAGAAATTAGTATGGAAGCACTGTCCAGCGATTACTTACGAATTTCTATAAACGTATTTCTACACCTTCTGTGTTCGGGCAGTTTTTAAAGGAGGAGTGTGTATGAGAAGATAGTTTCCGATTTACGCCATTTCTAAGAACGTATTCCTGGTAAAAAGCGAGGATTATCTACAGTGGAAGTCATCAGCCTCGTGGAAGAGATGAAAATTTGAATATATCCCAAATTTCTTCATGAAGCCATGGCAGCCTTGTTGGACACTTATGCTAGGACACGCGCGATTTTAAGATATATCATCATCATCATCATCATTGTCAACCATTATCAATCCACTGCTGGACGAAGATCTCCCCAAGTTTCTTCCACAACGATCTGTCTTGTGCCAGTCTCCTCCATGTTACTCCCGCACACTTTCGAATTTCATCCACCCTTCTCCCATGTGGTCTTCTTCTGGGTCTTTTCTTGTCTCTTGGAATCCAATCTAAAATTTCGGCTGTCCATCGATGGTTTGTCCTTCTGGCAATATGTCAGGCCCATTTCCATTTCAGGGATTTAACTCTGATCATGATGTCTTCCACTCTTGTCATTTTTCGGATCCACAAGTTCCTCTTTTTATCTCTCCTGGTTACACCAAGCATGCACCTCTTCATGCCCCTTTGAGTTGTCTGCAGCCTTTGTATGTGTCTTTTAGCTAAGGTCCACGTCTCTAAACCATACGTAAGCACTGGAAGGATGCATTGATCAAACACTTTTCTTTTAAGACATAATGGCATATTGCTCTTGAAAATTATACTGTTTCTTCCAAAAGCTCTCCAGGCAAGTTTTATACACCGATTAATTTTTTCATCAGTGCGACCCTCACTTGATATCTGCTGTCCAAGATAAACGTGCGTATCTGTTATCTCCAGCTTTTCTCCATCAATCGATAAATCTTCATTTCTTGTAAAAGCATTGTACATCACTTTTGTCTTCTGAAAGTTAATTTTTTAATCCCACTTCTTTACTATTGTCAGCAAGTTCCTGGATCATACTCTGCAGCTCTGATGGGGTAGTTGCAAAAATGACTACGTCATCAGCAAAACGAAGGTGAGTTAGATAATCTCCATTAATCTTTATCCCTTTGTTTTCCCAGTTCAGTGATTGAAAGACATTTTCCAACGTGGCATTAAAGAGCTTGGGAGATATGGTGTCACTTTGTCTCACTCACTTTCCAATTTTTATGTGTGTTGTATTTTCAAACAGCCGAATCTTTGCACTTGCATTTTCATAGATGTTATTAATAATATTAATGTATGCATCTTCAATACCGCAGGATTTCAGAGCCATTGTAACTGCTGATGATTTCACCGAATCAAAGGCTTTTTCATAATCGATAAAAGCCATGCACAATGGAAGTTCATATTCTCTCGCTCTTTCAATTAGTTCTCTAAGTACGTGGATATGATCTATTGTGCTGTAGCCACTCCTGAATCCAGCTTGTTCTCTCGGTTGAGTCGTGTCCAGTGTTATCTTCAGGCGGTGTGAAAGAACTTTAGTGAAGACTTTATAAACCACTGATAGGAGGCTGAAAGATATATATTGTACATATGTATATATTTGATCTAAAGCATCGGGACACCACTTTTGAGTAGTGCATTTGACTGTATACGTCACAGCCATGTAGTCTGTACAAGTATAAAAAGACACACATGACCTGGCAAGAATCATAGGCAAGCACGAATAGTAGAATGAGCTCTACGGCTGAGTTTAGTGGCTTTCAATGTGTCACGGTCAAAGGATACAATTTTAGTAAAACATGTCAGACCGGAAGATTTCTGCCCTGCCACAGCTGCTCCGGTAAACTGTGAAGGATGTTATGATGAAGTGGATACACGGATACGTCTAGGAGTAACAAAAGGTCAATCGCGACCTAGAAGACAACGTAAAATGACAGAGTGTTGAAGCGAGTGGTGTAACAAAATCTCAAAACAGCGTGTCCTCCATTGCAACACTCATCAAGTTTCAAGATGCCCCTAGAAGCAACTTGAGCGCCATAAGAGTTCATCAAGGGCTGAAGGGAATAGGATTCCATAGCCAAGCAGCAGCACACATTCATGACATCAGCAAGATCAACGGCAAGCGTCGGTCGGAGTGATGCAAAGCTCAACGCCAGTGGACTCAGTGGAAATCCATTCTCATAGACTTCTGCAGGGTCTTTTTTGTTGTTCTTCTTTTTTTTTTTGCAGATAGCACAGCGAAAACTATAAGAAACTGCCTTGTGAACTTTATTTTCTATTTCCGCTTTTTTTAGGAGAAGTCCGCAAAAAAAATAGTAGTCCCAGTCCATCCTCAAATCTTTCGAAAGCATCACAGAAGTTATTTTTGTACACATCTGTAATTGGGGGCAATTTTCATACATTAAGAATTCGTTTGATATTTAAAATTCGTTTTGATATTAAAAATTTGCATACATTCAGATTTGTTCATGATATTTGGATCATATTTTTATGACCACTACTTCGATATAATTTCAACAAGCTGAATCCAACCTTGGGAGGGGGGGAGTTAAAGCAGAACTAAACTGGTATTAATTTTTTAACCATGCATTTTTACATTTTCTTGCTACTACTGATTCGTTCATGAAACATGGGATTCACACTTTAATACGGTGGGGTATTTTTACGGTTTCCTCACCATATTTTGGGAATGTTTTCTCTTGTGTATTTTTATTCATTCACCCATAAAGAAATCCTACATGTGCCCCTGATACTAGGGCACCAAAATATAATCAAGCCCTCTGGTCTCTGTCTCCGTAAATGTGCTCTGCCTTTGGGATGAATTGGAAAGCCATCTGCAAGCCAGGCTGAAACGTCCGACAGCCGCGACTGACCTGACTACAACTCTTGAGACAGAATAGACGCCAGTTTCCCAGAAATATATCAAAACCTAGTGGAAAACCTTCGGAGTAAAGTAGAGGCAGTGAGACCAGAAAAGTATGCATCTACTCGATATTAATTCCCCTATTCCAGGGAGTTTTGGAACAGGAAAATTTCCAAGGTAGATACCATCAATTTGGAAGCAAGTCTGTTTGTACAATTAACAAAACGTACTTCTTTCAGAAATGATTATCTACGAAAAGAGGATTTCTTCAACCAAACAAACCTCACTAAATTTTCATTTTCATAGGACCTAGTTTGACTGGTTCCCTTGAGGAAAAGCACGACTTCCCTCTGTCCCCGAAAGCCGACCTCATCTCAATCAGGACATCTTCTCTCTCTCTCTCTCTCTCTCTCTCTCTCTCTCTCTCTCTCTCTCTCTCTCTCTCTCTCTCTCTCTCTCTCTCTCTCTCTCTCTCTCTCTCTCTCTCTCTCTCTCTCTCTCTCTCTCTCTCTCTCTCTCTCTCTCTCTCTCTCTCTCTCTCTCTCTCTCTCTCTCTCTCTCTCTCTCTCTCTCTCTCTCTCTCTCTCTCTCTCTCTCTCTCTCTCTCTCTCTCTCTCTCTCTCTCTCTCTCTCTCTCTCTCTCTCTCTCTCTCTCTCTCTCTCTCTCTCTCTCTCTCTCTCTCTCTCTCTCTCTACGTCTGTCTCTCTCTCTCTCTCTCTGTCTCTCTCTCTGTCTCTCTGTCTGTCTCTCTCTCTCTCTCTCTCTCTGTCTGTCTGTCTCTCTCTCTCTCTCTCTCTCTCTCTCTCTCTCTCTCTCTCTCTCTCTCTCTCTCTCTCTCTCTCTCTCTCTCTCTCTCTCACACACACACACACACACACACACACACACACACACACACACACACACACACACACTCTCTAGTGTAGGTTCACACCAGAAGATTATAATTGGAAAATTCAGGTGGTCCTGATGCGAATCCAGACCTCTCCGCCTTGTGATAATTTCCCATACCTGCCCCTCTCTCTCTCTCTCTCTCTCTTTCCAGGTGTAGAATAAAAAGGGATTTCCTAAACAAATTTTTCATGTATTGCATGCGTAAGGATTGTACGTGTATATTTTATGATTTATTTTTATACTGCATGTTTTTTTCAAATAAATTTTGAAAAGGTATGTTTCTATAGTCAATTTTTGGTATTGCCTGAAATGAAATTGGTTTCTAGAAACGGTACCTCTATTTAAAAAATTACGTACAGGAGAAACAGGAGATTCAACGTTCTGCTGCTCCGCCGGAATAAGTTAGATTGTAATTGCCGCCCTTATCGGTATATCTGCATACGCACTCAAACATTTTGGAAAATAATGGGATTCAGAGTTTGCTGTGCATCTTATACAAATCAAATCTACAGTACTTTGCGCAACAAAGAGTCATTTTGTGATGGATTACGATGCCAAGAGTGACAAGTGCAATTTCAGCTTAAACAGTAACTCTGATGCTGTGTACGTAAATTAGATATTCTGCCTTAATTAAAATTTTCATTATTTGTGTATATCCGTGTAAGATATCGTGACTGCATTAATTCGAATACGGTCGGGAACTCGGAAGCACAATTAGTGCCGTCCGATGCTCCTGCTACTGCTTTCTGTAACGAAAATTCTATCGTGGTCAAATATAACATTTCCCACCCACTCACAAGACTGATGAGTTATCTGCATCAGAGCACCAAGTTTGTTCCGCATCCGTATGAAGCTCGCTGACTGTCAGGCAGAAATACAACTCTATTTGAAGTCCCGACTACACAAGAGCTTTCAAATCGGGTTATGAATTTCACATATCAGAGCACTGAATTTTGTGTCATTTCTCTTTTGTTGGGTAGAAAGTAAAATTAAAAGCGTTTCAGATTTGCAGCAAAACCTTAATAAACCAGAATTCCATGGGGTTAGTAAATCTCTATGCCCATACTTATTTTCTAATCTTTTAATACTGAATTCTTAATTTCAATATTGAAGTGATTTTCAACACAAAAATTTTGGTTTGCTCTTTTTCATAGAGCATTTTATTGCAGACAGTCAAGATTCATTGCTGCCGAATCGAGAATTTTTACGTTAAAAATTACTTTAATATTGAAAACATTTTCAGCTGAGAAAACACCAGGTTTTACTACCCCCGATTTTGGGGTGTACTAAAACTCACAGGGAATAGAAAGGGATCAGGAGGAGGATTTTTGCCAGCCCATCCACGTATTCGCGTTATGTTTGGCGAAAGACTTTAAACTAACCCCGAATTTAATAGATTGGAAGGTGTGAATATCGCCTACAACTGTGAACTGTGACCTCCTCCCCAGAAGAAACGTTTTGCAATCAGCCAACTTCCCAACGACATTAGTCCCTTTGCTTACAGTTACAAAAATGCAGAAATCACTATATCATTCTTACTAGATTCGTCGCGTATCGACTTTTCATTTACATCAATCCATTCTATTTTAAAATGATTTTTTTTAATTCAAATAATTCTTTTTACGCATGTTCTTGTTATACCAAAATTTTTCGGCATCATAAATTTAATCACCGATGCACAACTCTTTGTCTCATGGCATGTTTGTATCTCGTAAGGTGATTGGCGTTTTCATGTTTAACTTTTTCGATGTACCTTAAAATAAATGAAACTAAAAGAAAACAGTTATGCACAATACCAAAAAACGACAGAGATTCTGCATTTAATTTGAACTGTACACCTCGACAAGAAAGTCAGTTATACTCCTTTCGAAAACATTTAAACTGTGGATTGATATAATGACGAAAAAGTAAGTTTTCGTCATTATATCAATCTATTTCTTTGAAAACTAATTTAAGATGTTTCATGAAATCCCAAAAATGGATGAGAAATCGAAGCTATCGTACCATGTGGGTTCATCGGAAAGAATTTCAATCAAAATGTGAGCTACATAACTGATCAAAACGGAAAACAGACATAGATGACACCGAATTCTAGGCGACCAATGGGCACGTCATTTGAACTAGAAAAATGTGAAGTGACATAAACTATAATAATGGTCGAAAATACACTCACGCACAATGAAATTTACGCACCTAGATGAAAACATGCTACAACCGCGAAACTTTGCAAATAGCTAGAGTGCATGTTGGTATGCAAATGACCCACACGTTTGGTGCGAGTGAGCATGATCGTACACCCTGTGGTGGCTCTGCAAGCACGAACCAGCAGCCTTATAAACTGGCGTGTTGTCGATGCCCCATGAAAGCGAAAAGCACCAGCCGACGCAAGCAAGAGTACAGAGTGACAAGAATGCCGGGTAAACGCCAGAGACGTCGATTTACGCAACATAAGAACTTTGAGAGATGCCTGATCACATGGCTGAAAAACGAAGGGTGGTCGGTGTGCCGCACAGCCCGCCACGTGGATCGGTCTGACCATACAGTCCGACTTTGTTGGGAGCAGTGGACATCTGACGGCAATGCCACACGGCAGAGTGGCTCGGGACTGACCAGGAAGAGCACCGGTAGAAAGGATCGACGGATCGTGCGCCAGGCATGAACGCATTCCAATGGGACCCGGTCCACTATACATGCAGATGTAGCGGCGCCTGTGTGCCCGCGAACCATTTCCCGACGACTCGCGGTAGCGAATCTGGGATCCCAGTGCCCATTGCGTGTGGTGCCATTAACACCGGAACATCGCCGGCTTCGGGTGCAGTGGCGCCAGACCAGAGCAACGTAGAACGACACAGACTGGCGACGTGTGGTGTTTAGCGATGAATGCCGCTTCGTTTTGGGGACAGATGATCATCGTGTCCGGGTGTGGTGGTCCCTGGGTCAACGGCACAATCCCAACCTTGCTATCGAGCGCCACACCTCCCGCATGACAGGCATTATGGTCTGGAGAGCCATTGCCTACGGTAACCGAAACATTGACGGGCCAGCGATATGTGGTGAGATCCTAAGGCCCCATGTGCTCCCATTCCTGGTCGTGATTCCAGGTGCGCTATACAAGGAGCATGATGCCCGCCCGCACACGACTCGGGTTGCCCAGGACTGCCTACGGTCATGTCCAGACACTTCAATGGCCTGCCCGCTCCCCGGAATTGTCCCCTATCGAGCATGTGTAGGACCAGTTGAAACGCAGACTGCTGTCGTGCCTCACTATCCGGGATTTGGAGCACACAGTCCAACACGTGTGGACCAGTCTGCCGCAGGACATAATCAGGCGTCTTGCAGCATGTATCGCCGCAAGGGGCCGTGCAACGCGCTGTTGAAAATGACCAGACTGCGTGCCACAGATTCCTCTGTAATTGTCCTGCAGTTATGTGTTTGCCATCATATGTATCATTCATCTGTATCATTACGGCCATAAAATTTCAGTTCAATTCGATGCTTCCTTCTTGGTGCGCAAATTTTATTGTCCTTGAGTGTATATTAGAAAATGAAATCTCGTAATGAAGGGCTTTTTGCAAGTATTTTTGCCATGCAGACAGCTCACCTGCGCAAAAAAGGACTTTGTTGTTAATATAGGTAGATACAGATACAGAGGGGTGGGGGGTGGGGAAGAAGGCCTAGCTAGCCTTGAATGTACGCCACTACTACATATGGAGATGCATTACCTGATTAAAAGTTATCAGACATTTGCCAAACCAAAAATTCCCTCTAATAGTAAAGGGATTTATATATCGAACTGATCCGCCTTTTTCTGCTAAGACAGCCTTCACTCTTCTGGAAAGGCTTTCCATTAAACTTTGGGACGTTGCTGGGGGAACTGTCTTACATTCTGCTATAAGCGCCTCAGTCAGGTCGGTCAGTTCGGCCTAGCTCACAGTCGTTTTTCCAATTTATCTTCTATGGGGCTGAGATTGGAGCACTGTACGGGCCAGTCGAGTTCTTCCACACTCATCTCATGAAATCATTCCTACACAGAGCTCGCTTTGCGGACTGGGACATTATGCTGTTGGTAAAGAAAATGGCTTTCACCGAACTCTTGCCACAATGTTGGGAGCAAGGGATTGTCGAGAATGTCATAATAGGCTACAGCATTAAGATTCTCTGGCACTGGAACAAGTCGGCCCAGCCAAAACTATGAAAAAGTGACCTAGAACATATAAATGATATGTCCTCCACCAAACTTCACAGTTAGCACAATACAATGGGGCAGGTAGCTTTCACTTGGCATCCTCCACAACTAAACGCCTCTGTCGCTCTGTCTGATGGTGAAGCGTGATTCATCACTCCAGAAAAGCATTTCCACTGCTCCAGAGTTCAGTGGTGTCCAGCTTTACACCACTCCAAAGGGCACTTGGCGTTTTTCTACATAGTACGTGATGTTAGGCTTATGTGCAGCTGCTCGGCCATGGAACTACATTCCCTTCAGCTCTTGACGAACCTTTATGGTGCTGTAGTTGCTTCCAGAGGCATTCGGAACTGGGTGGTGTGAGTGTCGCAACCGAGGACAGGCGCTTTTGCGCTTTTGTTGCACCGCTCGCTTAAACACTCCGCCGTCCAGCTCCATCATTTTACATGATTTACCAGCTTGCAGTTACGCTACTGCTGCTCCTAGGCTTCTCCACTTTACAATACCATCCTTTACAGTTGATCGGGCAGTTGCAGCAAGGCAAATATTTCCTGAACTGACTTGTTGCTGAGATAGCATCTTAGGTTTTCCACTTTACAATAACATCCTTTACAGTTGATCGGGGAAGTTGCAGCAGGGCAAATATTTTCTGAACTGACTTATTGCTATGATGGCATCCTGTGACTTGCCAAGTTGAAAGTCACTGAGCTCTTCCGTAGGGCCCATTTTACTATTCATGCTTGTTTATGATTCTTGCCAGGCCACGTGAGTCCTTTTATACCTGTATGGGCCGTGGCTGTGAAGTATACGGATCAAATCCATTACTCAAAATTGTGCCCGGACACTTTTGATTATATGGTGCATTTCTTGACGCAATCGTATCATATGCAGAGGTCCTTATCGTCGCTGTCAATTTCCCGAACTTTTTTTAAAGTTATGCCTTCTCCAAACATTACACTTTATGGTAGCTACCCGCACTCCTCCTTGATCACGAGGGTCTTTGCACGTGGTCGCGATTATGAGTTTTAGTTTTCATTACTGAAGCCTGGGAGAAGCTCCAATAACACTCATGCACTGTATTATTTTCAGTGAAATTGTTTTCTTCTATGTAGCAAGCCTTTGTGGATCGTTTTTAAAAGCCTCTTTTGGTTATATTACCTTCGAACTCTTTTATATCATCTAAAATGGAATTCGTCATTAAAAATACGTGATTATATGATTGAAAATACGCATTATTATGACAATCAAAATATGTATAACGAAGTAAATTTCTCCGTCATTTTTAGTCTACGCCGGGATTCGAACCCGAGGCCGCTTATTCCGGAACAAGTCGCTCTACCAACTGAGCTACGCAGACGATTATTCTGATTCCTATCTGCCTTTTATGTCGTGTGCGTCCTGCTGGCAGGTACGTCACATATGAAATTCCTTACCTTTATACTCGCTTATGAGGTATAAGGAAAGTAAATTATGTGAAGGAATTCTTCACATAATTTACTTACTTTATACCTCATAGGAATTCTTTCTTTAAAGAGCAGAAGTAGAGACTTTTACCCGAGTCAGTTAAAAATGGAAATAATGAAACATTTTTGAGCTTAACATACAATTTCAAGAAAGAAACCATTCGCAGTCTTATGGGAATAGTTGCTGCTAATATGAAAAATGTGAAACCTAATCTCGTTTTCAAGTAAGAGAACGGAATTTTTAGCTCCCAAAATGGAAGTAATCTTCTCTTTACTTCCCTATGATACTTTAAGCATGTCACCCCACTTTTGAGGAGGAGCGAAATGAACGAATCCGCGATCTCCTGTGTTTTCACAGCAAGTCTCTTCTTGCGACTTCCCGGGGTGCTGTTGTTGCGGAAATACAAAGTCAGTGAAGAATGCTACGTAATTAATGTCATGGATAGTGCAGAAGATTATTATAAGATGAAGAAAACAGCCACTACGATTTTGCCAACAACAAAGTTTATATTCTTATATTCAGGACACAAATTTAACGGAAAGGGATTAACATTAAACATTGAAAAACTCCGATAGCAAATCGGATTGCGAAGATTTTTAAAGATGTTGATTTCAGGCAATTGCATAATTTTATTTCAATAATTGTCATGTTTTTCAAACTCTTGAAGTTAAAGGTCGGTTTATATGTGTACCCTGATTGTTCACCAATTTTTACCTGCATAATTTGGAAGTAGCTCATATGGTAGTGTATACGGTTCATTTTATTAAAACTTTTAACTTTTGACTTCAGCTTCTGAGAATTCCCACGCACATCTGTGATGAAACTCTAGAAATAGTCCTCTAACATGGTGAAAATCCTCCAAATACGTGCCGTCAGTAAATAAACAAAGACATCGCTCTTTCCACGTTTCAGCAACACACAGCTAACATGTCAGCACTGGAGTTCCCTTGGTAACGTTTCTCCACAATAGGCCAAGGTTCCGTGGGAAGGAAACCAAACGTGAGTGTTGGAAGTGAATTTTCAGGAACATGTTGTATCCCATTGCTTCATCTGACTGAATGAGTTTTTCCATTATTTCGTGGAATCGAATCAAACTTTTCCTCTTGTGTGTTCTCTTATTTAAGGCCTCACAAAAATCCCTTCTTTTGTCTATGCCTCGCTCAAACGAGACAATTATGCTGCAGATACAAGAAACCAAGTCCACCCTTCTTCGTAGCCTTCACAGAATTTTTAATTGAACCAAGTTTTAAATGAAGTGTTGGCAAAATCACTTTAAAGACATCAATAAATGAATCGTTAACGACATTTTTGCTCAGCTGGGATGAGTGCTTAAGATTTTCTTCAATGCTTCAGTAAGTAGTACTTGTACTTGTTCATGGTCCAGCTATCCCGTTCGCATATGAATCGGTGGTACTGTGTGTATACTAACTGCATGCGTAACATGATAGTTATAACCTGAACGAATAATCTTCTTTGGAAAGGTCAACTGTATGCGTCTTCAAGAACGGAACCACTCGTGTTGGCATCTTCACAGTACGAAAGCAGAATTCCAGATGCTCTTAAAGAGGAAGGCTGCTACTGCACGATGAAGATGTCACGTAATCGTGATGCACACGATTTGCATACGACGCGCATTTCACTTTGTCACTATAAACGTGAATCAACCTCTGTAATCATCCCACACAACAAGCACTGTTAACATCGTTAACGTACTTCCGAGCCCCAATGGAGCCTACTGATCACTGAAGTAATCAGACCGAAGCAGGGACATCGCTAGACTTTGAAATTAGGGCGGGCGACGGGTGGGCGAATATCATTTTTGCTGGGGCAAATTTCGTTGCCCCCCCTCCCCCCACACACGTACTCACACACCTGGATCTAAAAAGTTATACCACTGATGTTAAACCAACAAGATTAAATGAAAATGACCAGTAGGTAGTGGTGTAACATACAAGAGTTGTTAGAATGTCGCCTTCAACTTTTTTTTTCTTGCTATGAATGCCTTGTCTTAACTGCTTTTCTAAATTTTAAAATTTTGCGTTTTTTCTTATGAAAACAGTACTGTATTTGAACTTTAAAAAAAACCTGTTCTATTTATCTAAATAAAATTTTAACGTCGTGACACGAAGGCACGACACCTTCCCCCTGCTTAACTCTCTTCCTTCAAGTCAGCGACCTTGCATTGCACTCTTCATCCCCAAAGCAGTCGTCAGCCAAGTTTCCTTCCCTCACTGCCCCAGTATACTAGTTTAGCTTTAGCTCTACTTTCTGTAAAACAAACAGTAGAGCAATTAGTAATCACCACTCTCAGTGAATTACTATTCATCCTTGGCCATACTAACATGAAAACAATGCTTAAACTAAGGATTGCGGAGTGAAGAACAATTATATTTTCCTGGCCCTGCCGTTGTTATTTTGATAACTTTCTACAGAGAAATAAACAACGCAGTACGTGGGGAAAATACGTAGAGCTACCCGACGAAAAATGCCAGACTCGTTATTACTTGGCAAAGTCCAGATTATATTTTAAAGTTAAAAAAATGAGAAATGGTACATCTTGTACTTGGTGGGCAGTAGGGTGGGCAAGAAGAATTTCAGGGTGGGCGAGAGACCTCGTCAAGGGGATGTGAGCCCACCCTCGCATCTTCTTGACGGCGTCTCTGGACCGAAGTGTTGGAAAGGACTAACGGGTTAAACGGCAGTGAAGATCTGAAACAAATTTGAGCTCGTGCAAGCCTATATGGTTGTGCACGCTTGATTGTAATATGATGTGACTATTTCTGCGCGGAGGAATACATCCTAAAGCCGAACGCCGTTACCTGAAAAACGGCGACGGCAGCTGCCATTGGGGATTTTTTTCGCTCTATGGAAAAAATCTCCACTGCGCATGAGCCCGGCTTGCTTCTATTTGTTTCTATTGGAGGGGGGGGGGTTAACGATCACCGTGAGCAACTCAATGCTATAAGCAACCATCCGTCCCTAATTGATGGCCTATGGCTCCAAATAAGGGAGAGATCTAAAACACCCATTCGAAGCCTCACCTAGGATTCGAACCCAGACCCATCTCAGATTAAATATTAGAAGCCAAACGCTTCCTAATACTTGCCCACCGGGAGTGCCGGCTTGCTTCGCTGGTTGATGTCGGGGCTACGTTAAATGAAAGAATAAACAACAAATGTTACTAAATTATGTAGGCATCATTATAAAAACCGTTTTTTTTTTTTCATATCTGAGGTTGATACAAAAATTGTTTTAAAATTTGTTATGAGATATAAATACAATGAATTATTATACATTAGGAAACAAAAAAATGTGCTTATCGGTGAAATCAATAATCAGTATTTGCTGCATAGAGCTTCTTGACCATGGTTTACAACAGAAATTAGCAATATTCACTATATATATCTAAATTATCAAATAGTTGCTACCGTCATGTAGTCGGAATTATTTTCCGCATGAGCTGTTAACAGTTAGGTGGGATGGTGATAAAAAATTGGTTGGAGTCGGTGAGTTCATTTTACTAATCCAACTTACCTACTCTCCAGTTTGTGTCTACCATTCTTCAAAACAATGATGAACTTCTTATCGCGTTCCCATCCTTTTCGCATTCGAAATTTTGCTCTCTAAAATGAATAATGTGATTCTTTTGGAATACTTTTCGGAGTTGAATACTTATATTTAATCAGAAATGCTTGAGAATGGAACAAAACGAATTAATTCTCTGAGATTTCATTTGTTTTCTTCGAGACTTATTGCTGATTCTTCTTTATTCCTACATTCTCCGAGGTAATAAGATAAAAATCACAGATACATATTCCCTCAGTCAGCATCATAATGCGCAAAACTCGGTAATTTCACGAAGAGCCTTCGTATGATGTCAATGACACCTGCTTCTGAATCTGTAATCTTTTCATTTTGCGTTCTGAGTGATGGGCTATCTTTATTGAAATTACCAAATGCTTTACGACACAGACAATCAAGACTCCGCAGTTTTAACAATCTCGGCACATCATGCTTTCAAGAGAATTTTATTCATTTTTTTATGTTTTGCAAATCTCTTGAGTCAGCTCGTTTACAAAGTATTCACTTTCAACTAAGTTCTTTGAAAAGTGTTGAAATGCAATTCAGTTTTCATCTCTACTGTACTGATATCTTTTTTCCCGAAAACGTAAATGCAGCTGTTTTTAAAATAATAAGGAAAGCAGTTATGAGAGACTTATCTGCATGGCATTTTGTTCCCATCTGGTCTACTCCAAAAAATATTTTTAACAAGGTAACTCATTGTATATATGATTTTCGTTTCTTATACATGTTGATTTGGAGTTTTTGAACCAACGTGTTCTTCTAGTTCATTCGTATGGTCAGGGTTAGTTTTATAACTCAAAGGGATTACGGTGACCACCATGCACGTTCGTCAACTAGGAAACAAAGAGATAATAACTGGTAGTAATTGAAGAGGTCAGTGACGTAGCCAGAAATTTCTTAAGGGGTGGGATCATCGATTGTTGTCATCGTGAAAGCCTCCCTTGAAAAACAATCCAAATAGGAATATGCCCCAAATCTTTAAAAGCGGTAAAAATATCCTCTCTTGGGAGGGCTTAAACTAGTAAAGCAAAATTGGCAAACTTATCCACGGTACGCGCGCGTGTCTGTTCAAATAGTGTTTTTTATTAAATGTATATATTTAAATGAAACGAAAAACATTGCTGAGGAAACACGTACATAATATGGTATATGTTTCCGAGCCTGTGAAATAAAATTCAAACCTCATGTGGGGAGTAGGATCCTTGCCGGAGGACCACCCCCATGGCTGCGCCTCTAAAAAATGTATTAAACAATGGAGTTTTAGTCCTTATTAAAACACAGTGCGTGAACTATCTTTCTATACACAGGAAATATTGCTGGGTCTCTAACACCAGTTTGCTAATACGAGGGAAAACTGGGTTAGTGTTTGCACTTGTTACACGCACACACACACACACATATATATATATATATATATATATATTCTATTAAGAAGAGACTGAAGCAAAAAATATTTTTTACTCATACCAAGTACAACATAGAAAAGGTTATGAATTGACCGGTGTGAGTAAAAAGAGAAAAAATAGAACAACTGAATGTATAAAGTGTCGAGAATACTGAGCCTTGGCTTTATCAAGGACCAGCAAAAACTCTGCATTTTCTCACTTCCACAAAGACCTATTTCGAAATGGTCCTTGATAAAGCCAAGGCTCAGTATTCTTGACACTTTCTACATTCAGTTGTTCTATTGTTTTCTCTTTTCACTCACACTGGCCAATTCATAACCTTTTCTATGTTGTACTTGGTATGAGTCAAAAATATTTTTTGCTTCAGTCTCTTCTTAATAGAATGTGAATTCTGAATTTTCATAACTGCTGCGTTGCGCGTTTTGATCTTCAGGTTATTTTGCAACTTTCGTTTTAAATTCTTAAGTTTTTATTATGTTTTCGGCTATGCTCTTAAGTATATATATATATATATATACTTTGCTTTTGGAAGAAGTAGTACATTTTTAAGAGCAGTATGCCATTATGTCTTAAAAGAAACGTTTTTAATCAATGCATCCTTCCAGTGCTTACGTATGGAGCAGAGACATGGACCTTAACTAAAAAAGGCATACAAAGATTGCAGATAACTCAAAGAAGAATGGAGAGATGCATGCTTGGTGTAACCAGGAAAGATAAGAAGAAGAACTTATGGATAAGGAAAATGACAGAAGTGGACGACTTCATGAGAGTGAAATCACTGAAATGGCCATGGGCTGAACATGTTACCAGAAGAACGGACCACCGATGGACAACTGAAATTTCAGACTGGATTCCGAGGGACAGGAAAAGACCCAGAAGCAGACACAATGGGATATGGATGGATGAAATTCGAAAGTATGCTGGAGTGAAGTGGAGGAGACAGGCTCAAGACAGACAATTGTGGAAGAAACTTGGGGAGACCTTCATCCTGCATTGGATTGGAAATGGTTGTTAATGGTGATAATGATATATACTTTACACTATTTTTATTTTCTCGGGGAGGGAGGGGGAGGTTACGTCAGCCGTGCACAACTCTATGTGTTATAAGCAATCGACTGTCCCTAACTTGTGTCCAGTGGTTCCAGGAATGTGGGTGAGCCAGTGCCGTAAGACAAGAACAACATTTATATTTGTCTTGGGATTAAACGACCTTTGCCAGCAACTTTAAGGACTATATGAAGCCGTTCGTCCCTAATTTAGGGCCACTGTTTCCAGGGAAAGGAAAAAGCTTGTATCATAACGCAAAAGTTCCACGATGCCTGATCTGGGACTCGAACTCGAGCTTACTCGGACGAACGTTCAGAGGCCAGTGCTTGGACCACTACGCCAAGCGGGCGGGCGGCCGGCCACACCACCCATAACTCACTCGGGTCTAAAGCCGGGGCCCATCTCGGACGAACGGTCAGAAGTCTGTGATTAGACCACTGCATCACCGGGGAAGGTCCTTTGCAACTCCTTAAATAAAAAGTTCAAAGAAGAACAATATCATCGCCATATATAAAGCATTAGAATTTATAGGGTTTCCATCAAAAACGGGAAAAGCATAATGAACCTAAACCGATTATCTCTTGGGAAACACATTTTTATTTTTAAAAAGTCCGTTGGTGAATTTTTCTGACAAATTATATCGCCAGTTCCATATGATCTTTTTTTTTTTGGCGATATCAACAACACATGTGAATTCAGATTGAAGCGGTAAATTGTAAGCCTCGTTTTAATTGGCTGAGATTCTAACCAAGTTTCACTTGTTGGAGTTTAATATCAAAATAATTTGTATTATCTTTATGATAGATATCGTCTAAGATGGCAGGAGAGTGATTTTGTTGAGGTTTTTTCATAGTACTGGCTAAAAATGGACTTTAATATGAGGTGTTCATTTTGTGAAACCTTCGTTCTCCTTATATTTCATTATGTGTCAGGAATCCTTTCTTAATATGGATTTCTTTACTTCGTTTTGAACGTAAGAATGTATTATTGCTAAAATAAATAGTGTTAACAATGTTTTGAAAACTCACAAAATGTTAAAAATGCTAAAACCTTACTATTAGCTGAAAGGATGAGACCAGTTAAACAGTCAGTCCCTTTCAAAATATCATTCACATTATGTCTTAATTGATGATGGTGTGTGTGGTCAGCTCCACACTGGATTTTTCGTGATCGTAGAAACGGGAAAAAATTCCGTACCCATTGATTAAAAATAAGGAAACTGATGTAGGCTTTTATTGTATCCTTCACTTGTATTTTTTATGAATCTAATACTCAAGAAAAGCACTTCTTTTGAGGCACAACATCTTAATAATAAACCTAGTCAAACACCACTCTGCAAATAACAAAATAGCTTGTCAGCCTAACTGCATAGAACAGAATATAACATAAGCATAAGCTTAACTGCATAGTACGTGTGACTTGTCCGTCGCGCCTGAGCTCTCTGTGCTTTGACGTTGTTTTGTAAATAGTACGTGCCTACATGACGTATTAATTATCACACGCGACATTATAGACAATTACACATCAACTATAACACCTGTTGAACGTAGTTTTGCTTTTAAACGACAGAAGAAATGCGAGGAAGTTGATTTGTATGACCCGTTATTGGAATGGTTCACTGTAAAGCGGAACTGTAGCTTACCCATAAATGGGCCGATAATAATCAAACTTTGAGCCGAGAAATTCACGGTTCGACTTAGTTATGAAGATTTTTTAAGTTTCAGTGGATGGCTTCACCGTTTCAAAACATGACAAAACATCAAGAAATTAATGCAAAGATATTATCAATGGGTATGAAAGAATTGTTAACGTGGTTGAATATAGTGTGGCCGGATATATTCGGAAAAAGTACAATGACGATCGCATTCATGCGGATGAAGCAGATGTACTTTACATCTGACTCCTTATCAGACTATGTAATTTAAAAGTGAGAAATGTAGTGTGAGAAAACTTGTAAAGAATCATCTGGCTGTATTAATATGCCTCAGTGTGTCTGGTAAGTACAAAAAAGTACTGTTAGTCTTAAGAAAATCTACAAAACCAAGGTGTTTTAAAAACATGCAACGTCTTTCTGTTTCTTACAAGTCCAACACTAAGGCACGGATGACATCGGATATTTTTTCAGTCTATGTTAGGGATTGGGGCCAAGAACTTCGAAAGAAAAATCATCAAAGTTTTGCTTGTTATAGATAACTTAACTGTCCAGTACATGCACGGATTAAAACCTCACTAACAACGACTTTGTCTTCTTGGATCTGAACTAAACGCCTGTGTTACAACCTATAGGTCAAGGAATGATTGGAAGCGTCAAGTGCTACTATCGACGGAAATTGATTCTAACGCTGTTAGAAGGAATGCAACAAAAGGTGGAAATTAGAATTTCTATTCTGCCTTTCGATTCATAGCTGATGCCGAGGGACGTGTATCCCAATCTTGCATTCAGAACTGCTTCAGAAAATGAGTTGTATAGCACAGACAACTTTGATGATGATATGGATCATCTGATTGGGTGATACTTTAGAACATAAAATATTTTGATGACTTTCCTGCACTTGACAGCTTCGTTAATGTATATAAGGTTTTCGCCCCATGTGGAGTTCTTTCTGCAAACGATATCGTAGAGGCAATTAAAGCGTCAGAAACTTGTGAAGGAAGCGAAAAGGAGAATACTCAGCCACCGGCGTATGCAACAGCCAATTATTGCGTGGAAAATCTCCAAAGTTTAATACAGACATTTGACGTGGATTACGAACATCAAACAAAAAAAGAGCGATGACTTCAATTTGATGATTAAAAAAATGATCGAAAAAAGAGCAAAAAAGAGCAATTGATTATAAAAAAAATGATCGAAAAAAGAGCAAAAAAGAGTAATTGATTATAAAAAAATGCTCAAAAAAAGAGCGATGACTTCTGTTTGATGATCTCCAAAGTTGTTTTTTTCTCTAAGTTTTTTTTTTTTTTGTAGGGCGATGACGAAGTACTTAATGAGCTAAGTGCTATTTGGCGAAAACTAAGAAAACAAATATAAAACAAAACAAACAACGCCAGATTAATTGCATGCATGTTATCACGGTTTGCATATTTCTACATTGTTTGTTTATCATTGTTATCACGTTTGCATATTTCTACATATTTCTACAAGCTCGTATGAAACAACATCCTATGTTTCGTTCTTGACATATTGTCTTCGCGCCACCGTTACGCCTCTTAGTCAAGCGGTGTGAGTTATTTTTCCACTGATTAAGGTGGTTCTACCTAAAATCTGTGCCTTATGTTTCCAATGGTAAAACTTTTTTACATATTTTCCTCGCAATTAATGTATTCCTAAGGGTGAAAATTTGCACATCGATAAAACTAACTTTAAGTTATAGTATGGCATACCAAATACTTGCTGAAACATATCCATAATTAAGCAATCCAACATTTGTTTGTCTACTGACGTCATCAATGTACAAGTCGCGCCATCTATTAACTGGTATGAACATTACTCAAAGAAAAATTTTTGATTTTTAATATAATTATGGTTATGTCTTAGCAAGTATTAAGTATGCCATGCTATAACTTGAAGTAAGTTTTATAGATGTGTAAATTTTCATCCTTGGGCATAAATTAATTGCGAAAAAAATATGTAAAGAAGTTTTATCATTGGAAACATAAGGCAGAGATTTTAGGTTGAACCAAAATCATCGCTCCAACCAGACTGGCACCTACAACAACCTCTTTATCAAACTCTGAAAGATCCTTTCTTTGTGATCAACACCACTGACGAGCAGTAGTATTGAATAGTTGTCTAGATCGTGTGATGACGCATATGACCACGTATTTTGCATATATGTTGCATAAGTGACGTATACGTACATCTTCATGAAGATTTCTGATTAAGTGGTCGGTGTGTGCATGAGTAAATGGCGTTTCAACACAATGTTGCGAAATTTATCTAGCTTTTATCTCACTGATATTTCCATCATATTATCCACATCTCGCACATGTCGACGTTAATGTAAACGAAAGTTGGACTTTGCAGTGATGTTAAAGCAGTGGCATGCAGAGGTTTGTTTATGCCCGAGGCCAACACCTTGATTGTATGCCCCAACAGAGCCATTGATACTAGAATCTTTTTATGCGCATGCGCACGAATATTTGATACAGATTAAAATATATCGAACACTTTGATTTCATGCTACGAAGCAAAATAAAACCATAAATAAATATAACTGTACATATTTTACAATGCTCTTGGCGCGAAATAAGGCATTCATTAAGGCATCTTATGCTCCTTTCAACACCTTTACCACACGAAGAGGTCGCATGAGGACAAAAAGGAAGTTAACAGAGACAATATAAAATTTCAAAAACTACATTTCTATTTCACTCTTTGATTGGATATCACCCCCGATATGGATACCCGGGGCCGTCGCACCCTCTGCCTCCCTTCTGCATGATCTGGGTTGAAGTTAGAACCGGAAGGCAAACTCGTGATCCAGTTTAAGTTTAAGTAGGACACTACACTCTTTGCCAAAATAAAACGAAGCACCCGGAAAGAATCATCCAATCAAGATAAAAATTAATATGTGCAATCTATATGTATAGGAAAGCAAATGACTGCAATTCCAGAGCAGTTGGTCAATTTATTCGGATAAACCAGCTACACAAGTGGAACAACGTTGTAGAGCCAACTCTGGCTCGGATACAAAATGTTACCCGGCGGGGCGCAGGCGCATGCAGTTCGCGGATAGTGTCTTGAGGTATAACGTGCCAAATGGTGTCCAAATTGAGGGCCAGTTCGTCGACGTTCTGGGATAGGGTTAGGTGGTGTCTTATCAAGTTCCAAACATGTTCGATCCGTCAAAGCTCGGGCTATCGGGCTGGCCAGAAAAGGGTGTCGTCATTACGGAGGGAGGCCTGCGAGAGCCGTGTCGTGTGTACCAGGGCATTATCCAGTTGAAAAATCGCTCGGTGATGCTGTGACAGAAATGGAAACACAACAGCTGGTATAATGTCATCGAAGTACCGTTGAGGCGTTAGGTGGTACGGCGAACTACCAAGTGTGTCCGGCTGTCGTAAGAAATGCCTGCACAGACAGTCACTCGCGCTGTAGAATCCGTGTGCCATTCCACTGTAAAGGCAGGATCCGTGCGTCTCCAGACACGTCATTGGCACCATGTGAAAACCGTGGCTCGTCATTGAAGGCAACACGATGCGAATGGACACTATCCCACGTTGTTTGGAACCGACACCATTGCAACCGGTGCTAGTGATGCTCGCTTGTTATTGGTAGACGGCGGAGTGGCCTCCTCGAATGTAGTTTTCATGCCCCAAGTCGTCTAGAAAAAGTCAGGGTGGCCATTTTCGTGCCTCTAGCCGACGCAATATGGCCACGGATGGTTAAGAGCGACGAAATCGGTTCTGTTCGTGCGACTCTCCCAATCGTTCGATCTTCGGATTCTGTCGTTGCCCTCGGCCATCCACTGCACGCTCGCCGCTGGGTTGTTCCCTCCTCGACCCATTGGCACCAACATCGACCGATTGGCGCGTCGCTCCGACCCAAATGCTTGGCGGTACAGCGACTTGACTGCCGGCCTCTTTGAGCCCAATTATACCTTCTCTCTCAAACTCGCTCAACTGCTCGTATTGTACCCCGAGGCAACCTCACAGTACGTAGGGGTTAATACAACGGCAATCCACTGTCACAATTGTCTCTGAATGCGAGCTTTGGTCTTTCTGTATCCCCCTCGAAGCGTGGGTTCTCATGCTCTGTGGCTAGCCACTATTTCGTCACTGGTCGTAATTTCTTAATTATTTGCATATTCGGCCATGAGGTACTTGCCTGCGGAGTTTCATCGGAATCACGTGTTTCTCGTGGTGCTTGTTTTTTTATTTTGTTGTTGTTGTTTTTTTGTTTTTGTTTTTTCAAAGAGGCTACTTTTTATAAGGTTACCACCCAAGGAAAGTTTATGCGCGGCTGCTACCTGGGGCTTTTGAATTGCCCACGTGTCATTATTAGTAATAAGGGTAATCACTCGAATCTCAAAAACTATGTTTTCCCAGTATTAGAGAAAACACAGGCTCGCTATTCGAGGATGGGCGTTGTGTTTCACCCAGCCGACGTTCCGTGTATCGGGGTCCGCTGAGTGCCGCAATGTTTAAAAGTAATCGTCTAGCTTTTCATTTCTTTTTGAATAATTCGTTAACTTACAAATTTTGATTCGTTTACTAGCACTGATGCGTAAGTTACTCAGTATTGCACTGGAGGATTTTTCTGAACATTCATTCCAAATCATTTATTCACACATCCAACACTCAATCGTTATTAACCTTTTTTACTTTACAAAATTGTACACTCAAATGAAATGTAGCCGACTCATAATAACGTGAAAATAAAATATGTTTATTTTGCCTGATGAAGGCTTGAAATATAGAAAAAAATATACACTCAGTCATATGAAAATGTTTGAAGACCCTTTTAGCAAAATTATTTATTTAAAGGTTAACTTTAATTTCTTATTTTCATTTAATATAATTCTGAAATATTTCGAAACATAATTTACTAAAAAAATGATTCCCTATACTACACAATTTCCTGCTCTGATCAATGGTATTTACTTTACTCAACCATTTCATTTCTTCTATTTCTGCCCTACTTTTCTCAGCATTAGTTTAGAGCTGGTTTTACTTTCAACCTTAACTTAGTCTATTTCTGCCCTGCTTTTCTCAGCATTAATTTAGAGCTGGTTTTACTTTCAACCTTAACTTAGTCTACTATGCTCTTCTTTAATTTTCGGTTCAACATACTAATTATGTAAACAAGAGGAAACATTAAGGTCGGAATTGTCCTACCTTCTATCCCACGATGAGGGCTGGAATATCATTCTCTCGAAGTTTTCATGCTATCTCCTCTCTTCCTGAAGTTCTTATGCCAACTGTCTGACTTCTGTCATCATTCTCTCGAAGTTTTCATGCTATCTTCTCTCTTCCTGAAGTTCTTATGCCAACTCCTAATTCTCTCTGAATTCTGTCATCATTCTCTCGAAGTTTTCATGCTATCTCCTCTCTTCCTGAAGTATTCATGCCGACTGATATAATTCTCTCGCTCCTCTTCCTGTCCTACCAAAAATTTGTTCTTCCCGGATCCTCCTACCAATTTACAGATTGGTCAAACAATTATCATTTCCCGATCTGATTTGCTCTGGGTTTCCCGCCATTTCTCTGACTTGCCATCCTTCGCCCCGTCCAAAATCTGTGTCCGTCCTCAAATTCTAGGAACTTCGTTGCCTACGGATCTCTGAGGTCGTAAATCTTCCTATCATAAAACTGCTATAGTTTTCCTTGGCCTGGCGTCAAGCTATTCTTTTCTTCCAGACTTGGTGCATCAAATCTCAAAACGACTGGCGCCGAGCTCCAATAAAATGTCTACCCGCTATTTCTCTGACTTGAATTACTCTGTCTTACCCAATATTGCTGGCTCGTAGCAGTTAGGGAAAGGATGCCCCGCGGTCCTATGCCACAGCAAGCGGACTGCTGGAAGCCCTTCGACTCTGAGAGAGAGAGAGAGAGAGGGTGGGGTGGGGGTGAAGGGGAAAGAGCGGTACTTTCCTGACCTTCCTAGGCGCGAACCCACGGAAGAAAATCTAAGGGGAAAATTAAATTGTGAAATGCAGAGCGTCTGAAGAGCGTGAAGTTTATAAAATCCTTATTTTAATAATTCTTACACCAGCTCCCCAAAATCTCTCCCATTCATTTGATTAATTTTTTAAATCCCATTTCTTTTCCGCTTTTCCGATTACTTCTCAATTTCCAATACAGGGAACAGGTGCACACTCGCTCACGAGTGCTGCAACACGGCTATCTTGTCCTTCGGGGGTTATCTACCGTGTACTAGGAGCGAACGTGAGGGAAACCTAGTCTAGAGGTTCCGATAGGAAAGTGGGTAGACAGGTAGAAATGTGTAAGAGTGCAAATTGGTGATCCATTGATCCGAAAGTTTATACAAGAGAGCTGCAAGAGAACAACTTTAAAACGTTACTGAATTCCTCACGCTTCGTATCACTGGGAGGTGGTGCCTAGTACTCAAGAGTTTGGAAACTTTGGGATTTAAAGACTTTTATCTTTCGGTGTTTTATTTTTACATAACTTCATGTTTCGCAGATAATAATTCAACCTGAAATATTAGTCATTGCCTGGAGTAGGAGCAAGGCATTGTTTCAAACGAAGTGATCATGAAAAGCAGTCAAAAACGAAGATTTAATATTTCTCTTTCAAGTGGAATTCATTCAGATGGGTTCGTAAAGTCAGTAGTCACAGAATGTTCGAGACCAGCAATAATCAAAGAAAAGAATGAGCACTTCACATATTCCCGAAGTCATTTAGAAATACGCCTGGCAAGACTCCTTTGCATGTTCTCTTCTTTTATTAGATAAATGGAGATTACATAATTATCTAACTTCGTCAATTTAAATGGTAGAACTAAAAACCTTCCTGAATATCCCATTGAGCTTAAATGCTCCAGAGATGTTTGCTGATGGTTAAGTACAGGTCATTAAACAGTTCCATAAACAGTTGTTCCATATAGCACTCATCCTCAGTGCGTTAGAGACTGGCTGGGTGCGTGCCTCCTCGAAGCAGCTAATTAGTCGGTTTTCATTGAAATGGGGAGAGATGGAAGAGGCAGGAAGGGCGGGAAGTAAATGAGTGAGCTTGTGCTCTTAACAAACAACTAATTAGCGATCCGAGGCCCCCACATCAAGCTGCTCTCTTCTGTGCGGTGTGTGCGTGCGGGTGCGTTCCGTGAACGAGCAAGCCCTAAGGCATGATGATGCTGCTTCCTCGACAGCCATGTCCTGGACCCCGATATTGTTGTTCCACGTTGCCAAGGCCTCTTTGTTTCTCCATCGGTTTTCCTCCGAGGAGACCCCAGTTGTTATTATTAGGACGTCAAAGAGAGGAAATTTTTGCAGTCCACGCATCGACCGGCTGCTGACGTCGCATTGAAATTGAGCACGATTTAATTGTTGAGCAGGGCACAAACTCCATGTTCCTTTCAAAATTCCAAAAGAACATACTCGTGGGCAGGAAGGTGAGATCAAGCAAACAAAGCTCCCAAGCGCAGAGGACTGATAAATTAAGTTGTTCAGAAACTAAAGTTAAAGGTTAAAAATTTATCATGTGGTGCGAAGTTTAATTATATCAGTTATAGTTTGTGCAGTAGCTTGCTAAACGACTCAGTTAAAGTCTCCTAGATATTTCATTGTTGTCATCGGTAGATAATGACGTTAAGTAAGTAATTTATTTCACTTTTTTTTTTAGGAACAAACTTTTGTCCCATTGGAATCAGGCGGGATAGCTGAAAAAGAAAATCACCACTTCATTTTAGTGCACATCATGGGCGGCAGAACCCAAACATTACAGGGGCGATCAAATTTTCCGAGAGTTAAAACGATAAAAACATGGAGACGAAACAAAACCGTATGATATATATGTATATACTTGAACATGTCATCAACCGTTATCAATCCATCGGCTATTGGATGCAGGTCTCACCAAGTCTCTTCCACAACTTTCATACATACATACCAGGGCCGTATCTTGGGCCCGAGACCTGGGCTATCTCACCCCCTCCCCTCTCCCAGTACTATTTTTTTTAATTGCGAAGTTTAATTTTTAATTGTTAAGTAATAGAAGTAACTTTTTTTCTAAATTTTAGGTACATGCGATTGCTAACATGATACCAAATAATTATGAGGATTAGGATTTGAACACGTATTTGTACATGAACTCCATTCTACTCCTGAATACTTTATTTGTACGTGAACTCCATTCTTCCTTCCTTTTGTGTGAACTTGAGTGTTACATTTTCATAAAATGTTTCTTCTCAACACTTTTTCATATTTAGAAAGAATGTTTTTCTCTACTGAAAAAACAGCCAAGTTTTTCGAATGTGCATGTCCTTGTGTGGCTCTAAGATATATCTTGATTCTTTTTAATGCAGAAAAACTTCTTTCGGCAGTTGCAATGATTGAAAGTTTAATATGAGGTCTGCTAATTTGTACACCTCACCAAACACTATGTCCAATTTATTCAACTTTATGTAACACGTAATGTCTCTTACTGATTTGTTTTTGTATTTATCAAGGGAATAAAACACCTTCAGTTCATTTTTTAGTCGAGCTGTATCAAAATTTGAAGCATAGAGTTCTTTAAGTTCTGACAGTAGATGTTCAGGGAAGCTTTCACAAAATTTATCAAAACAGTTTGAATCCAACAAAGCCACGAATTTAAGATATAATATATCTGATTTTGATTAATTGACACTTCACAAAAACTGAAACAACTCTCGCGATACACTCTTATGGCCGGGAGTATGCAAGTGCCTGAGATAGTCTAAGTCTTCTCTATTCTGAGCGAACCGTTTCCCAAAGCAATAGCCCATTCCTCTCTACCAGCTGATTCGTGTTGTCGTGGAAATGCTAGCAGGCGATGGTACGGAAGATTTTTCCGTCAGAACTGCGAAGACTCTGGAAGAGCTGCTTGAATTATGCCGTTGGTTTTCGCTCGCCAGACTGAGTCAAAAAAGCGAATCTGCAAGCGTTTTTTTTTTTTTTTCGCAGCGAAAGCATCGACATATTTAAATACCATTGATAAATCACTTTTATTTGTGTATATTAAATTCTGTTTTATTTGTGCATTATCTGGGCTACGCAGCTTGCTTATAGCTACCCTCAAATATACGCCTTTGATACATACATATCACTAAGCTGTTGTCTGAGATTCAGAAGTTAGATCAACAAAGAAATACCAGATAATGTTTATTTACTACCAGACAACCAGATATTTTTTACTTACTGTTGCCTTTTCAAACTTCTCCATTTATAGCGATCTTAACATACAACTCGGGCTTCACTGGCATCCATCACACGCCGTACACAAGATCTTCTATACTTCATACTCATAATCTTTTTCTCATGCAGACACTCCTGAATCTGATCCTCCCATGACTTATTTGGCCTTCCTCTGCCTTTGCTTCCTGCCACTTGGGCTAAAAATATTTTCTTAGTAAGCATCTCATCAATCATTTTTTCAACATGTCCAAACCACCGAAGCATATTAGTCTCCAACTTGCTAACAACATTTTGCTTCACATTACACAACTGCAACACATCTTCATTCCTCACACAAACAGAACGTGTCTTGCAACAAACCCCCGTAAGTAACGCATTTCTCCAGCACACAAACGACTCCTATGTTTCTTCTGCAGTACCCAGGTTTCACTGCCATACATCACAGTAGGAACAATTACACTTTCATACACAGCCGTGCGGTACTCTCTTGAGAACCCATCATTCCTGTGAAAACCTCCCACAGCAGCCATGACTTTCAATGAAGAATTCCCTCGCCTACTAATTTCACCATCCAATTTGTTCTCTCTGTCAAACATGCTTCCAAAGTACACAAACTCATTCACCTGGTCAGTCACTGTGCCATTTAGACATACAGTATATTACTTTCAGTACTACCAGTTCCTCTCTCAAAAACCATAACTTTGGTTTTTCCCTTATTTATACACAGTTTGAATTTCATACAAACTTCGTACATCCGGGACAACATACTCTGCAACTCACTTTTGCTCTCTGCCAAAAGCACAGTGTTATCAGCATACAGCAATCTGCACACACGGATATCACCAAGACGTAAACCAGTATTATCTATTTTGGCATTACGCATGCACGCATCCCTAATTATATTAAACAGCCATGGTGACATTGCACAACTGTTAACATGTTCGATTTAACTTCATAAATATTGCGTGGTTAAGTTGCTAAGTCTTATATGGTTGAAGATAGTAATATAACTAACAGTAATCAGCAAATGATAATAATTGTATGCAACAGGTAATGAGCAAATAACTCTTGCGATCCGTAAATATGTCTAAGAAACTTTTATTGTTCTCTTCATTTAATTCCCTGCAAAGGTTGTCCGTTAGCTCTGCTGTATTTCCTCGCTGTTCCGCTTAAAACTCCAATTCCTTTTTCTTAAGTCCCGCTTTCGATTATCTCTCGCGCTGTCGAGAAATCCCCTATCCTTCCGGTCACATTAAAACTTCCCACCCTCGCCTGAGGCAATTCCTTCCTCCTATATGCGACCGGTCGCTCTCGAAAACTCAGGACAACTGTCATCTCGCCTCCTCTTCCCTCGTAACCATAAAATGCCCTTAAGCATATCCGAAAGTTCCCCGTGAAAAACAAACATACCACCCTCGGTAAGTCTAAAGTCTTAAAGTAAAATGTGAGGGGCTAGACATTTAGTCGGCAGCATTGAAATTAAAATCTGTAAAGCATCAAAAGAGGCGCAATAGTGTTAATCTCCATTCAACATACAAAGTGCAAATATTAAGATCAGACAAACTGTCGTCTTAATAAATAACCGTGCATCCGGTGTCTAATGGGGAACTGACTCTGAGACATTTCTCTCAGGCTTTGTGGAAACAAAGGGCAGCACGAGATGGAAAAAGGTTGCATTTTGAGATTTTATATGAAATCTTAAAACCTAGTATAAAATCTCTGTAACACAACCTTGTGTTACTCCTGCACTAAAAGAAAGCCATTCTGATAAAACATCATTCACTCGTACACCAGCTCTAATTCCAGCATACATGACCTTTACACTATTAAGTAGATTCCCAGTAACACCATATTCAATCCATACCTTTAACAAAAGTGTCCTA
Organism: Macrothele yani; assembly: GCA_039090855.1. Taxonomy (NCBI): domain Eukaryota; kingdom Metazoa; phylum Arthropoda; class Arachnida; order Araneae; family Macrothelidae; genus Macrothele; species Macrothele yani. The sequence continues at coordinate 106,677,036 of CM077003.1, forward strand.
TTTACTCGGTCTTAAGCTTTCTCCAAATCTACGAAGGCAACAAAAACTTTCCGACCAACAGTCACATACTTTTCAATCATCATGCATAATACAAAAATTTGGTTAGTGCGGTGTTTACCAATCATAAAACCACTCTGAACATCCCACATTTTCTCTGATGTCAGACCCCGTTCTTATTCAATAACGACGTTACGAAACACACTCAGTAGGCTAATAGGCACACTCAGTAGGCTAATAGGCACACTCAGTAGGCTAATACAACGATAGTTCTTGCAGTCAGTCTGATCACCTTTTCCCTTATACAAGGGAACAATGATAGTATCCTTCCAATCCCGAGGGACCATTCCTAACTCCCAGCACAACTGGAAAATTTCAGTTAACCAGTCATTTACAGAAGAGTCTCTTCAGCATGTTTTCCAAACCAGGTAGTCTTCTTCTGGGTCCCCTCCTGCCAATTTATTCATTCTAATATTTCAGTTGTCCATCGGTGATCAGTTCTACTAATATATCCAGTCCATTGCCACTTGAGAATTCTTTAATGATCTTTTCAAATGAGCAGAACACAACGTTGAGTAAACCTTACGTCTTATTTCTGCAAAATCAATCTTCAAAATTGTATTCGAAGCGTTTTCCAGAAAACTGCGAAGCGTATTGACGGTCCTCAGGAAATCTTCATAAAAAAATCCCCGTTAAATCGTATGTGAACCAGAAAATGTTTAAGACGTTTCGTTGGAAGTAAGCAGACCATGAAATTTCAGGAGGGGTCTGGATCCCCTGGGTACCTACCTTCTGAGGCCCGTGGTGCGCATGTAAAAAGTAATGCAGGTGTTTAGAGGTGGGGGGGAACTGTGAAGAACGACGTTCCCTTATGAAACTGGTAAGGCAAACGGCGTTCCCCTAAATACTTGAAAAAAAAAAATGTACTGCAGAACTATATCGAGGAAATTTTGGCTCGGACTTTATTTATACCCATGCATTATATTTGTAATTTTTGTAAGATTTTTTAAGTTTGAAAAATGTGTCTCTAGTTTAGCAGTTTTCAGAGTTTATGACCCGAGACAATAATATTTGTCTTTCAGACTGTAAGCTAAAGGCCCGTAATCAGATGTTCCCATTCGAAAGCTTTGCTTTCCTATAATTTAGTACTTTATCCCGGAGGATTGTATGTTGAACTAGTAACAGTGTTGCAGGCTTGAATTAGAACGAGGTTAATAAAGTCTACTAACTTTGGCTTTAGAATACTGAACTCAAATTCATTCATAATAACAATTCGGTGCATAGCACCTGACCAAGACTGCACTGGCTTCAGGAAGAGACGACATCCTCTAATTGTTTAAAGTGGTGCCTAATAGCAACGGTTTCTTTGGTAACATAAATTTAGAAACGAACACGCTCTGAAATGTTCCTCCCTAAGTTTAAATTGCCAGAATGGGTAGTTTATGTAAATTTGATACTGCATAAAGTCGATGAACTGAATATGATCATTTACTACGATAATTACTATGTACAATTTGGTAGGAAAATTATTAGTGAATTCCAAACGTTTTCACTATTTTTCAGCTACGCAATTAAGAAAAATTAAAATCCTTCAGCTGACGCGTAACCTTCTCTTTGTGATAGAGATATTTTCAGCAGAATTATGAATTTATTAGGATTTAATTTTTATTCATTATAATATTTTTTTCTCTTTTTATTTATGCACCTATAAAAGAACGCAGACGTATAAAATACTTCTGTGTGTGTGTGTGTGTGTGTGTGTGTGTGTGTGTGTGTGTGAGAGAGAGAGAGAGAGAGAGACGGAGGAGAGAGCAGGGAGGAGAGGAGAGGGACAAAGAGAGAGAATCCGCCCAGACTCTTTATAAACACTAAGCAATGCATTCCCCCAAAACAAACCATCTACTTTCATTAATGCAGGTGTTCCGAAAAATATTTTAAAATGTGAGCTTTCTGATTAAAATGTACGTTGGTGAAAAAACATTTAAAAAAATACATAATTTTCGCCACAATTAGCTTTACTTTACATTTAGGACGCATTTAAGACTTAGACAAACTTTGGGCCACCTTACAATTTTAAGCAAACGTTTTCTTTCTTTACTATAGCTCAATTCTTTTCAAATGAAAACTTACAGTATAAATTTTTCCACTTCGTTTCATAAATTTTCAATATTTTTTTCTTAAATTTGAAGCTGTTTCTCCCTTTCTCGGATTTAAACGTTACACAGGTGTACCTAAGGCTGAGAAGTCCTTGTCCCTACATCAGGGTTGCTGTTCCTGGTAAAGGGAGGGAGCAAGCATCATAAGAACGAACATAACACACAAATATTGTTTAAAACTTAAGTCCAAATCAGCAGAATGGGAAGACAGGAAGGAGCCAGGGAGTCAGCTACTCTACTATGGAAGATGTTGTTTTTTTTTTCCACTCAAAATATCTTTCTTTCTTTCCGCTGATGTTTTAGAAAAGGAAATTTTATTTTTCTTCCTGAGTTTGAATTTGAGCTTTTATTTTGAGAAAAACGAAAAATAACTACGTTTCTCCTGAGCTTTTGCGTCATTCTTACTCAACAGCCGAAATCAATTGAATTTGTGTTTTCATAGTTTCCTCTATTCCCTCCCACCTAAGAAAGCATGATAAGAAAAATGTGCCGTACTACACGTTACCAAAAAAAAAATTTGAATTCCAAAATACAATCATTGGCAGTTTTACTTTTACAGGCGAATGATCCGCGCTGGGAAAATCCAAAGTTTTCAACGCAAGAAATCCGCACTGGCCATACACCGCATGATCAATAAGAAATAAGGTTTATTAAATTAAATTAATAAAAACTGTCGAAGAAAAATAATGCTGAATTAAGGTATTTCACTCAAATGGTATTTTTAAATACAGAACAGATTCATCATGACCTATTTACTTGTGATATCTGAAGTTTCCAGAAGCCATTTGTTTTCTGGCCAGAAACTTCCGTTATGAGAAGTAATAGGGGTATAATTATATCCTTCTCTGTCTCCACAGTTACATAATGTAACATAAAGATTACGCAGTTTTGTATTCATCGAAATATGCAGGTCGGTCAGTTCTTACTTACAAAATGTTGTCTTAGTGCTATGCATCAGGAGGTTTCTCAAAAGAAGAACTGCATGGAACTAAACTTTTAGCTTAGCATTTTCAAGATTTAATGTCGATCACAGGGATCGAGCTACTCCGCAGTAGTTTTGTGATTCTCGCTCAACCGTTGTTTTACAACTCAAAATTATTACACTGAATCCTTACATATACGTTTGCTTCCCCGTTACCTTCCCATCACTATTCCGAACGGTCGTCTCCTCCGTTCCCACTAAGTTCAGCTCCTGAATTTTTTACTTCTAACAACATCTAAAACCCCACTCCTTTTCTTTACCTGAATTCGTCACGCTCTACGTTTCCGAATACCCGCCCCCCCCCTTCCCTTCTCAAAAACAAATGCCGTATCCTACCCAGAGCAATTTTTCCACCATAAACAGGAGACTGTTTGTCCCTTAGAGAACTCTTGCTTCTTGCAAGCGCAGACAACCCCTAGTAAAATTCACTTCATAGCCGCACTTAAATCTGCCCTGGGTTTGCTAAATTCCCTAACACAAAAGATTCCGTTAAACGCTAAGGCCAAGAAAAATGTCACACTGAAGCCGTATGAAACAAAGGAGATTCTTGCCATGTTGTCAATTGCCAACATAAAAATACAATTATATACACTGGCGGAAAGTGAAATAAGAACTCCAAGAAGGAATTGGCGGACGATCATGAAATTTACATATGTTAATGGGGTCAAGTTTACGTAGGTGTGATGTTAATTTCGGGCCCAACCAGTGAGCGCTTACGCCACAGCACGGCATAATATGCAAATTATCGTCGGTGGTATTTAAGCAGTACGGCGAAGTGAATGTAATCAGTCGTCGGCGTACGGACACGTGCGAAGACCCTGAAGAAGCTGCAATGCCTGGACATGGAAGACGTGTACGATTTCAGCAGTCATCGGACTTTGAGCGAGGTCGTCTAGTCGGACTCCGCGAGGCCGAGTGGTCGTATCCTCGTATTGCGGAGCGAATTGGACGGGAAGTATCGGTGGTGGTACGATAGTGGCGTAGATGATCCGAGGAACATTCCCTCACGAGATGACGTGAAACTGGGAGTCACAGACGGACTGATGAGCGGACCGATCGACGCATAAGAAGAACGGCGTTGTCAAGCAGAACATCCACTGCGACGCAAATCCGAGCTGCCGTTGCACCTGAGGTAATCGTGCAAACACTCCGCAACTGTCTACTCGATGCAGGACTACGTGCACGTGTGACTCTGGCATGTGTACCTCTGACTCCAGCCCACCGTCAGGAACGGCTGCAGTTGTGTCGCCAACGTCTGCACTGGAGAACGCAATGGCGATCTGTCGTGTTCAGCGATGAAAGCAGATTCTGCTTGGGAGCCTCCGATGGCCGTATGCGTGTTCGCAGACGCACAGGGGAGCGTCTCCACCCTTCTTGCATCCGCCACGGCACACAGGGTCTACACCTGGTCTCCTGGTGTGGGGAGCGATCAGCTATCACTCCTGTACACAACTAGTGTTTGTACATGGTACGTTAAACAGCACCTCCTACATCAACAACATCATTCAGCCCGTTGTTGTGCCATTTGTAAGGTTGGTCCATCGTGGTGTTTTCCTGCAAGATAACGCACGCCCACACATGGCACGTGCAACGCAACATGCACTTCAGGGTGTGAGACAACTTCCATGGCCTGCACGTTCACCGGATTTGTCCCCTATTGAGCAAGTGTGGGATTTTATGGGACAACGACTTATCCAGTCTTCACGGCCAGCCACGACCATCGCCGATTTACGCGTTTAGGTTGAGGATGCTTGGAACTCAATACTCCAAACTTACATCCAACATCTGTACGACAGACTCCATGCCAGAATTGCACAGTGTGACGCAGTTCATGGCGGTTCAACCTCGTACTAACCATGTTACATGGAAATGTTGTTTTTCAGTTTACCAGCAAATACAGCTGTATTTTGCTATAATGTTTTGATCACGTTATCCTCTGTATTCCGTTATTATGCTGTATAAATTTCGTTGGTATCAGACGTATCCTTCTTGGTATTCTTTTTTCACTTTCCGCCAGTGTATATATATACAAATTGTAAACCAACTATCCAATCACACCATGGTACTACCAAAGGAAACGAACTAACTTCTTAAATGCTAGGGAAATATTTGTAAATGAGTATCAGATCTATTTCTCGAATTTCACGGGATCGACAACAGTTTGCGCTTAGCTTAAACAAACAACTAAAAAATCTGCAAACTGACAAGAGCAGGAATGTTATCAGTATTCTTTTCCTAGCACTAAAGTTCCATTTCTCAGTTGTAGTGTTCAGGCTGTATTCAATTCACCGCTGTCGCATTAATGAACACGAATGTAATTCACGTCAAGTGAGCGGTAATATCTTGATGTCGCTATACTCAGCTCCGAGATAGATATAATGGAGTAAGAAGATCTGTAAATATATTTCCGTAATAGTAATTATTTTGCAAATAATACTGAAATTTTTAAATAAATATGTGGAAGCCTGGTATATGGTAAACAATCATTTAGTTATGCAACTGGTTCTAATTTCATCTAGCGAATGACCCATTAACAATCAACCGCGCCATATCAGTGGCGACGCCAGCAATTCAGAATTGGGGGAGGGGGATTTTACGGAGCCAAGTATCGTACGGAAGAACACAAAATTTTAAGTTTTTGGAAGGGATTTTGCCGACAATTTAGTTCATGTAGATTTTACCAGACGCTGGTAATGTTATCCCCCCCCAAAGCTGGTAATGTTATCCCCCCCCCCAAAGGGCGTTCATAGGTACGAAATGTACATAGTATTTATTCAATGTATGTAGTACTTGGAACCATGGATGCGAGTCTCCATGGACTTGAACAATTTACCCATTCTTCGTAAATTTAGCTTACGCCACTTTCCATTATTGCTTTTTTTTTTTTTTTTTTTTTTTTCCCACTTTCCATTATTGCTTTTTTTTTTTTTTTTTGGCATTTTTAGCACGTCTTTTGTAAAAAAAGATCGTGCTTATGTTATCGGTTTGTCCGTCTGTACCCACGGTATCTCTGCAACTATTAGTCCGATTTGAAAAATTATTTTTGCATTCGAAAGTTTGAGATATGTGAATGATTATCCTTCATTTCGTTTTTTTTTTACGATGTACAATTTCCCCACTAGAGGGCGTAAATGCAGATGATGTCGAATTCAAAAACACGTTTTATTCCATATATTTGCTTCTAAACATCCGATTGAAAAAATCTTTTATCTTTCGATTCCATTTATGTCGAAGAGTATTTTGGATATAGTTTCTTTTTCAAATTACGCATAGATTTTTTGCTAGGGGGCGTACAAGTAAATTTCATTTTTTTCCGATAACTCTTTTTCTAAAACTCCGATTTGAAAATTGTTTTTTTCAGCGGATACATCTCCTGATGCACAATCTTTTGCATATAATTTCGAATTTTTGGTAAAGAATACTTTGGCCACCAGGGGGCGTAAGTGTTAATTTTCGCTTTTGATGTATTTCCCATAAAATCTGAGCTTCTAAAATATCGATTGAAAAAATTATTTCGTGGACTGATGCCACTCACATCACCTTTTTGGATAATTTCTTCTTAAAATATTCCACAGTTTCTCCGCCAGGGCGTAGATGTATATTTTATTTTTGTCAATATCTCTACTTCTAGGAGTCCAATTTGAAAAATTCCTTCTTTGTTGGATAGTGTTTCTAGTGTGACATGTTTTTCATATAATTTCAAAATTTTCAAGTAATTCGTAGACTTTCCGCTAGGGGGCGTAAGGGTAAATTGCTTCCCCCTACATCTCTGCTTCTAAATCTCCTATTTGAAAAATTCTTTCTGCACCGGATACAACTCCTGATGGGAAATCCTTTGCACATGATTTATGATTTTTGGAAAAAATGTTTTGGCCACCAGGTAGCGTAAGTCTTAATTTCCGCTTCTGATGTATTTGCAGCAAAATATGAGCTTCCAAAATCTCGATTGAAAAAAAAAGTCGTTTGTTGACCGATACCACTCATGTCGACAAACGTTTTAGGAACATTTTCTTCTTGAAATATTGCATGGTTTCTATGCCAGGGTGCGTAGATGTATATCTTATTTTTGTCAATATCTCTATTTCTAGGAGACCGATTTTTAAAATTCCTTCTTTGTTGGATGATGTTTCCAATGCGAAATGTTTTTCCTATAAATTCAAAATTTTCAAGTAAATCATAGACTGTCCGTTAGGGGGCACAAAAGCAAATTGCGTTTTCTGCGTTATTTCTGCTTCTAAAACTCCGATTTGAAAAATTCTTCCTGTATCGCATACAAGACCTGATGGAAAATACATTTCACATAATTTCAAATGCTTGGTAAAGAATGGTTTTGCCACCAGGGGGCATATGTGTTAATTTCTGCTTCTGATGTATTTGTAGCAAAATCTGGGCTCCTGAAAACTCGACTAAATTATTTTTTCTTGGACCGATACCGCTCATATCGAAAAACCTTTTGGAATACTTTCTTCCTAAAATAATGCATGGTTTTCCCATCAAGGAACGTAAAGTCACATCTTATTTTTGTCGATATCTCTGTTTCTAAGAGTCCGATTTGAAAAATTATTTCTATGTTGGAGAGCGTTTCCAGCGTGAAATGTTTCTCATATAAATTCATGTTTTTTTTTTAAGGTACAAGTCTGCAACCATAGGGCGTAAGCTTACGATTCCGTTTACAGCAATATCTGAGGAATTAAAAACCCGCCTGAAAAACTTTTTTCTTCCTTCCGTCAGATACTATTGTTTTCCATACCGGTTCCATTGACTTTGAATAGCTTTGATAAATTTAATTTGCGTTAGAACGAATCCAAAAGACGTGGTTTTTACACCCGAAAATTTGGTGTCATCTTTCTTGTTTTGTGTTAGTATGAGGCGGGTGGATAGGAATTCTCTGAGAGTGGCTATTACAAATTTCTCTGCTGTTTGTTTGTGCTACTAAGTAGGGGATTACAACTCGGGAAATTGGTGCATAAAGCTACGTTAAATGTTCTTTGGACTGCCTTGGGACACTAAGCGAGCAGGACGTGGATGAAGACTGCTTTAAAGGAGAGCAAAATCGCTGGCTTGAAGTAAGGGAGGAGAGGAAAAGTATTGTGTCTGTGTGTCACGACGTTAAAATTTGATTTAGGTAAACAAAAAAAAAATTTCTTTAAAGAAATTGTTCAAGTACTGTACTATTTTCATAAGCAGAAATGTAAAATTTTGAAAAGCAATTAAGACAATGCATTAACAGCAAGAAAAAAGTTGAAGGCGACATTCTACCAACGCTTGTATCTTACACCACTAATCCATCAGTCATTGTCATGTTATCTTGTTGATTTACCAGTGGCATAACTAGCCAGATCCAGGTGTTTGCGCGCGCGCGCGTGTGTGTGTGTGTGTGTGTATCCAAGGGGCTCTCGCACGAATTCCTTTGCAGCCGGCAGTGTTGCAGGGCTTGGTACTAAGTTATATTTCAGTGCTGTCTGAAAGATTCGTTGATCCTTCGCTTGCAGAGAGGTTTTGTATCGGAAGTTTAAACCGTACTTTACCAGACTGGAGAAAAAAAAAATAACAGCTAAAGTTTGTGAAAACACAAATTTGTCCCTCGTGGGGATCGAAACCGCGCCCCCTCACTTCGGAGTAAGTTGTTCTCCCAAATGAGCTACACGGACGAAATGTATCACTGCAGATTTGTTGTCATGACCTCTGTAGTGCATCACAAGTTATAAACTCGCGCTTGCAGTGAAGAATGTATTTACTCAGTTGATATGGGGAAATTCTCAAGCATTGTCGGAGATTTTCATTCATCCTCTATACTATTAAAACGTTGATCTCCTTCTCTCGCCACCAGTATTAGCTTTCCTATTTTTCCATTCTCCCACGATGATCAGTATTATCTCGGTTTCACACCAACGAGCGAGATTCTTCCACCTGGCTCTCTACCCATTTCCAACAGACTCCCTTTTTCGCTGGTACCCTACTTCCTGCGGCCTCTTGCCTGGACCCGTGCTCTTTCCCCTGACCTCTCTTCTTACTCCCTCGCAGGAGAGTGAAAATCGTAAAACCTACTTCCCCTCGATTTCCTAAGGCTACGAAACAGATAACGTACTCAAATGTTCCTAGAAGGCGCAGATGTTCCTTAATGCTCTTCTATGTGACCGATCGAATACCACTACCCACTTTCTCCTTCGCAACAAAACCCATAAATCTAACTTTCCCTCCGATGGGATGGTTAAGATGTGAGATCCATGCCCTTTGACCGCTGTATCGAAATGGCGAAAAAAGGAAAGGAAAGAGTATTCAAATTTACTATACTCAAAATGTTTTCTTAAGTTCACTCCTGACAAACATTGATGCCTAGGTTACAGTTGTGAAAAACATTAAATTTATTTTTTTTCAGTGTTTCGTAAATTGAGTTGCTATCAAACTTGCCCCAGCAAAATTTATACTCTCCCACCGTCGCCTACACTGATTTCGAAGTCGAGAGACGTCCCTGCAGCATCCACACGTTTATAATCACCGCAAAACAAAGGACTCTAAACACTCTCCGAGAGCTGTAGTTTTAACATACAACTTCTTCTGGCAGAGATAAGAGGAAAAGTCTTAGCGAACTGTAAGTGGCAGTTGATAAGAACTTGAATTCTACACCGATGAGCAATTCCATTATGATCACCCCCAGCCTAGAGAAATGAGCGTGCCTGGAGACCAAACGGTGGTGCAGGTGAAGTTCACAGAGCATTATATATACAACCCGAGGACCGTCTTTCGATTAATAGTGTTCGGAGTCAGAACGGGAAAAGCTGCCGATTTATCGGAATTTGATAAAGGACAAATTGCGATGGCATGGCGCCTCGGAACTACGATCTCTGAAATGGTGCGGCTTGTGGGTTCTTCGCGTTCCGCTGTAGTGAGTACGTATCAAAAGTGGTGCACAGATGGCCAAACAACGAACCGTCATCCAGCCGTGTCTCGTCCGCAGCTCATTGACGCCAAGGGGAGGGGAGAATTTCGCGTTTTGTTCACAGCGACCGCAGGGCCACAGTGCGACAAATCACCGGCAGCTACAACAGTGGTGGTCAGGGCAAAGTGTCACAGCACACACTTTATCGCAGCCTTCTGGGCATGGGCCTGCGTAGCCGAAGACCCAGCTGGGTACATATGCTCACTGCAAGTCATCGCCAACAACGCATGAAATGGGACCAAGTTCCTCAAGATTGAACCGCGAATGATTGGAAGAAAGTGTCCTGGTGCGACGAGTCAAAATTTCTGGTGCATCATGTAGACGGCCAAGCGCGGATACGTCGTTTACAACGGAGGCCATGGCACCTGGATGCACTGTTGGGCGAAAACAGGCCAGCGGCGGCGGTGTTATGCTGTGGGCGATGTCATCTTGGGACACGTTAGGCCCCATTGTCCCAATAGCACAATCCCTGACAGCTGTTATGTTTCTGAACATCGTTGCGGACCAAGTTCATCCATTCATGGCAACTGTGTCCAACAGGATAATGCGCCATGTCACACTGCCAGAATCGTCAATGAGTGGTCCACGGAACATGCCGACGACTTTCTGTTAATGCCCTGGCCTCCAAATTCACCTGACAATGCTGTAGTCGTAAAATCAGCAGAAGGTATACTATGTGCAAATCCTAAAAAATCAGAGGTTATACTACATGGATAAAAAAAAGGAGTACGGTACCTCCACGAGGAAACTGTGCCTTTTTAACAATTATGACTATGAGCTCATTTACCGATATGAATAAAGTATCTTCTCCTCTCTCCTGTCAATTATGACATGCTGAAGAGCATGCACAAGATTATTTTAATTCTTATTGAAATATATCCCATAAAGCCTGAGCCGACCCGGTCGCGCTGTGGTCTAGGCGATGGCCTCTGATCATTCGTCCGAAAGGGGTCCGGGTTCGAATCCCAGTGAGGCATGGATGTTGTGTTGACAGTTGTCTTACGGCACTGGCTCTCTCCCTTCCCTGGAAATAGTAACCCTAAATTAGGGACGGACTTATAGCCCATTGAGTTACTCACTGTGGTCATTAAACCTCCATTAAAAAAAAAAGAAAAAAAGCCTGACAAGATAAGTCCTCACAGCACTGTTCTTCTCTAGAAAAAACTTTTGATCTACTATCAGTTGCTAAACGATGATTCATCCACTATGATCTTACATATTTTTTTTTTTTCTGATTAAATCGTTCAAGGGGAGTCCATTTGAACTAATGAACATCAGGTTAGATACATTGGAGATTAACAAAGATGCTCTGAGATCGGTTATCATGTTGTTCATTAAACTGAACCCTCGTTCGCATTCGGCTGTCGAACATGGCAGAATTGAAATCGTTCTTATGAGGGGTTTTAAGTTTCCTGGTACAACTTGGACGTTTTCAGTATATTCTCTCAGTCTCTGAATAGCTTGCATTTCGTCGACATTAAAATGTCTACAGATTCACCTTGTTTCTAGTTCTCCATAGCACACGTCGTCTGTTTTAATATTTATTCGCTCTAATGAAGAAATATCTTTAAGAAGTTGTACATTTTCACTGTTTGAATCTGAACGCAGTCTTGATTTCATCCTGTCAACTGTGCTTTGAATAAACCGGTTTGGTTCATAGATACAATTTTGTTGATAGGAATCGATGGGATATTTTTAAATAATAATTCCTCGTTCGCTGCTAATGCTAAATGAGTTTTTTCCCCAGGATTTTTTCCGAAGCTCTCTGGTATGGTTCTTTTTATTAGATGTTCAGTTCTTGGCAGCGATGTTGTTCGAGATTGAAGTTCTGTTGATAATATGGATATTGAAGGTCACCGCTGTTGACATTTTGGTACCAGATACCCCAAGATACCTATCGCCATCTCATCGAATGGATTCCTCGCCGAGTGGCGACTATTTTGAGGGCTAAAAGATTTCCTCCAGTTTAATAGGTTTGTGGTCATAATGTAATGGATTAACGGTGTATGCAGAGGAGACTTTAGAACTTTTGGGACTCTAGGCGCTAAAAGATTCAGAGCCCTCCCTCCTCCTTCTTATCCCTTCAGAAATTTTCATCCATCAGATTAACAAAAAAAAGGGGGGGGAGTCAACAAAAAGGTTTTTGCACTTTTTTAAAATGACATCACTTCCTATTATTAGAACGTTCTGTAAGAAACAGTGCTAGTGTAATAATTTTGTCTGTCCGTGCACATCGAACTTTTTGATTTCAGAGTTATTTCAAAAATTATTTTTGCGGCTAACAGGAAATCAATGGATATTAAGTTTGGCACTTTTAATATCCCATATACTTCATGCACTGCAGTTATCATACACAGAATTTTGAGGCTAATAGGGAATTAATGAATGTTAGGTTTGGCACTTTAAATACCCTTATCCCATTTATACTTGCATTGCAGGTTTTTGAGTAAGAGTATCATTGAAACTTTTTATTGCTTTTTCAAAAACGAGTTTTAAGTCGATTTAAGGAATAGAAAAGATGAGAAAACTTGATAAATATCAGTATTAAACCAAGGGAGCAGAAAGTAATGAGAAAATGTTGTTGCAATACAATATAAATTACTTTTAACACTATTAAATAAGATAGTGTGATATTCTCAAATTTCTTTATTTTTTTCAGCCTAAATATTAATAACTCTTTTGGTTTAAGATGGTTTAGAAGGATTAGGGCCGAGAAAGAACTTGATTGTCCTGAGAAGAGTTTTCCTGTGAAGAATATTTTTTTTTTCGTTGATTATTCTACCACGAAGGAAAAAACTATTAACAGCAAACAGCAAACACGCCCGATCATCAGGAAAGTTTTTTACAAGTATTCCTCATCGCAACTCGGGAAGAAGGTGGGAAGGTTCCAACACAGATGTGTTCCATTCGCTGGAAGTTCTATGAAAGCAATTTATAGCACAGCAGGCCAGTTACGATTTCGCCTTAAACAATGAAAAGTGTGGGAAGCGTGAATACCTTCTTTACCAACCACTCAAAGGAACTCAAAATTATTTTAACCGTTCCTTTCAAAATAAGTACATCGATAAGAACTCGAAAATTCGGAATATCAGCAACAGCAAGAAAAAATGTTATTAGTAATATGAGAAAGTAAAATATCAATTGACAATACAAAAGAGTCGCTTAAAGGATTGATTTGCTTCGGTTCGTGTAAACCAAAACTGAAAATCCAATTATATGTTTTCGGGGATAAACGGTAAAAATACCCCCGGAAAAAATACCCCCGAAAACTTAAAAGCGGAAAAAATGCCCCCGGAAGAAATACCCCAGAACAAACGGTTCACTGTAAACTGCCACACAGGAACACTGATGTGTGGCAGTGTTCCTGTGTGGAAATTTACCGGCAACCCTGCCACACATCTTTCAGCAAAATTCGTTTCCCAATTCAGTTTTCAATGTAGGCCCAGAAACGGCAATCTCTATAGCTTCCCCCTCCCCCCTTTGAACTTTTGTAGCCAAGTTGCTGAAAAATGTGGGCAGGGTTGCCGGTAAATTGCCACACCGGAACACTGCCACACATTAGTGTTCCTGTGTGGCAGTTTACAGTGAACCGTTTGTTCTGGGGGTATTTCTTCCGGGGTATTTTTTCCGGGGTCATTTTTTTCCGCTTTGCAATTTTCGGGGTATTTTCTCTGGGGGTATTTTTTTTCCTGGGGGTATTTTTACCTACATCCGTTTTCGGGGTCCCTGAAATAGCGAGGCCCTAGGCCCGCGCCTAGTGTGCTAGCCGGAAATCCGCCCCTGGGTGTATGTAGGAATAATATTCGTTCTGATTTGTTTCTAAACTGTGCAAAATCATATCATATTTTGAGATATTAGCAATTACTTGCTTCACGAACCCGATTCGTGTTATGAAAGCGAAGTAAAAGAATGGCATTAATTAAAGGCAAAAACTCAGTGATTTCATGCTACTAAAAGTGCACTTCCATAGGTGTAGGGAAGCAACAGCCAACATCAAAATTAAGTGAGCACATAACTACCGATTTCCCGGTAATCTTTTATGTTATTTTTTTTTCTTTTTCTTCGATGAAAGATCCCAACACAAGCAAAGAAAGAAGAACAAAACGAAAGGAAAAAAGCAACTTGGGAGAAAAGGAACTGGAATGTAAGGAAATTGGGTAGTGCGGTGAACCCTAGTCTGTTTTACTCCACCCCATTGCTGTCGTCTGCGTTGGCAGTAAATCACTTGTCGCTTGGGGGCCATGGCTAACTCTCGGTTAATTCCACACTTAGCCGGCTAAGTACAGAGGTTACCGGGAGGAGAGAAATATCGGCATCTTCAGTGCCTAGATTGTCAGAGGAAAAAACACCCTTCAAGATTCGCTTCTCACACCCACCTACGTCTCTAAGCATTCGGCAGACAAAATCTTTTCTTTTCAGCACTCCTTCTTCGTTAATGTTCTTCTTTCTCTAGAAAAACGGCGGTACAGTCTTTTTTCTTCTGCTGTCGCCGCGAAGAGCTTTTATTTCTTATTTTTTTTCCCCTCTTGCCCTTCTATTGACTCTTCTTACAAATACACGGGGCCGCTCATCGGGAATCAGGAACCATTACATGAGTGGGTCTAGAGGAATTTTCATTCTCGTCGCCTTCAATGCCTGTTCGAATCTCAGCGGCAGATGTCGCGAATTCATTTTCACTCCAACAGTTCCCTTTGTTTTCATGCTGCCTTTTTGTTTCAATAAAAAAAATGTATTGCTCGCTCCGGACTGGCACTTTCTTTTTTACTTCACGGCTATTTTGAAATTCTACCAACGTCCGTGCAGAAAAAGAAAACGAGGCTGTCAGATCTCAGTATTTTCTGCCAGTGAGCGAGCACTTCACAATAAGGTAAAGCTACAGGCTTTTACGGGTGGTAGCTGATGGAAATTTCCACAATAAAATAAAGGGAAAGCTGTTGGGGGGGGTGACACATAACTTAGCTACTCTCTCAATCCTTTAAAAGCAGACACAATCGAGTCTGCTACCAGTGGTGATTTAAAACGACTACTGAAAAGGGCGCTTATTTGTTGGATCGAAATTTCGTTTAAGAAGTCATTCTTTCCGAAAAACAAAAGTGGGGGGGGACAATTTTTTAGGAATGTTCTTGCCTCAGAGAAACGAGTGAGTTTCTGCTTTGTTTTCAGTAATTGGTGCGTTTGTTCTTGACTGCTTGATTTGCCATTTTTCTTATGCAGTTTAATTAAATACTACATGGCATAGGCGCCAACTATAGGGGGCAAGGTGAATCTTGCCCCCTAATAATTTTACTAGGAGGGCAGTGCCAACCCAATATTTTTCGTCCTGTTTAATTAAATAATCGCTTTGGTCTCATAACGTGGACCAAGCTCCACCTTATGAGGCCAAAGTGATTTATTTCCGAAAAATTTATAAATAAAAAAATAAGTAAACTTTTTCCCCGTATATAAAGCATTGCTTATTTGATAAGAAACTTGATTGTCAACCCCGTATTTTGTTCGACGTGTTCTCGTGATGTTTAAAACAATTATGAAAAACAAAATAAATAAAAATGCAGAAACGTATAATCTCTTGCACCTTTATGTGTCTATTTATTTTTTGATCTTCTCGTTCTTTGTTTAAGTGATGGCGCTAATTTTTCCCATTTTTGCTGAACGTTTGAAAAAAAATCTCTCGGGATATTTTTATAAAATCACAGGCTGAATTTCATTTTTAAAATATTAATATTCAACAAAAGAATAATTCTATTTCCTTGTTCATTAGCTGATGAGCAATTACAATTGCGTTTCGAAATAAACGTCGAATCTCGTACTTTATCTTTTTGTTCCCTTCCCTTTTAATTTTTATTTTCCTCCTGACAAGCTCCTTCCACGTCTGATGTCTTCACGCCTGCCCCCTCCCTCAATAATTTGGTGAAGTCGGCGTTCCTGCTACATGGAAAGTAGCATCAATGTTTCTTTAAGTCTCATACAGCATAGGCGCCCGTATGTGAGAAAGGGTAAGAGGGGGCACTTGCCCTCCTCTGAAAATCTGACCATTTCAATTCTGTTCTTGAAAGGTGCTACAAATATTTTAGCGATAACACTCATTCTAATTGTTAGTTTTTCTATTGAGCTTCTGGATGAATGTTTGTGAGTTAAAAGTAGGGAAAACATTGGGAATTTACAGTAGAAAGTAATAACGTCGGAATTTTACATTGAATATTGGAACAACAGCGTACATCGGTAGAGTATGGAAAAGTATGGCGAAAAAATAGAAAATATGGTATCATCCTGTTAGCAGCCATTCGTTTTCGGACAAAGATCTCTCGAAGTTTTTTTCAGGACTTTGTCTTGAGGAAGATCTTTCTTTATTGATGATCGAATGAATGATCGCATGGAGCTCAATGCATGGGATACAAATGTTCAAAAGGCACAAGGCTCAAAAGAACAAGATATGTTTTACTGCCTCAAGAAGCTGTGTGATTTCATTCATTATGGGGTCTTCTGGTTTTCAGTTATATTTATGTGTTGAGTGCCTGCTAAAAAACATTAGATAACAAACATTCGCAGTTGAAATTTGTATATGGCATTTGTGAATGCTATTTTTAGTTCTAATATCTATTTGTCCCCTCCTGAACACTAAGTTATGGGCGCCTATGTTGTCAGAATGTCAGGTATGTTTGAATTTCAAGGTTGTATAGATGATTAAATTGCGACCATCTGCATATTCGTATCCTAAATACATTTCGAACGCAGATTGAAAAAAATTGAATTTGTTTAATATTTTGATGTGAAACTTTTGAACAGCTGTTGCACGATCCTGTTAGATTCCACGTTTGCATCTCGCTCGAAATTCTTCTAGTTACATGAAGAATTTATATCAAAATATTATATGATTTATATCAAAAAATCACAATTTTCTTTTCTTTCTTCTGATTCAAATTCTTATTCATGTACCATGCTTTCATAGTACATGTAATAAGAATTTGAATCAGTTATAATTGCAAGGATGTAATCTCATGTGCATCACAGCAATAATAAAAACAAATGATAAAAACCTTGTTTTCTTTCCTTTCTTTTTTTCGGAAAATGGCAGTAGTTTTTCCACCTAAAATTTCCATATTCTACGTAAATAACAACAATTATCGAAAATAATGCTTCGTGGAATTTAAAACCATAAATATAATAACTATTAAGTCCAAATAGTGTTACCTTAAGGAGTGGATTCAATAACTTCAACTTCACAGTTTCTCAAATAACCAAAGATGTGATCTTATAAAAATATTAAATCTCAAATCATCAGGAAAAATCGAACCCCAAAGCATCTTTTCAAGCACAAACAACTTTAAACCAAGTTCCTTAATAATTACTGTGCAACTAGTCTCATATTTGTTTGCTTTAGAGTTGATGCGAACAAATTAAAAGTCTCAATTTAGTTGCTTCGTAATTACTGAGAAACTATTTAAGTTTGCTTGCTTTAAAAAAAAAATTGAGACTAGATTTTTTCTTTGGATTGAAAAGTTCTAGTATAAAAAAGATCACATACTTGGTTGTGTGCTTGGGAAACTGTGCTATAGATGTTACAGAATGTGAGCGGTACAACACTTGAAATTAATTTTATTTTGTATTCAGCCATTTTTTAATATTTTTTTCTTTCTAGTTCTTTGATGGGCGGGTTAATTAAACAACCCCCCAAATAATGCATCATTGCCCTCCGCCAACAGGAAAGAATGGTCCCATTCGATTCTGCCTTGCTTCATTCGACCATTACAATGCTTAATTTTGGTTGCTTCTCACACCACGACGGAGTCCACCAGGGTCTCTTACCTGCTTCGACTAATCACCGAATTTTATGCGATTCAAAACAAATGTTCCTCTTTGTTTTCCAACTTTTCACGTGCTCTTTCCCATCTTCTCCACAATTAGAAAATGCCCTCTTGTTTTTCTTCCAAGGCCGTGTTAACTACCACGATGTGCTTTCACTTTATTGAACAAATTAAGCAAGTACATAAGGCCTGGATTTACAGCGCCAAACAGAAAAAAAATGAAATAACAACATGTATACAGCGAGGATGATATATGTACAAATGAAAAATGTACTATTTACAGTGAGAACAAATTCATATTCGAGGGATTGTTTCACATACTTAAGTGGATACAACAAAGATAAACAGGTGAAACAGTATAGGCAGACACTTCGTAAAATGAGACAATATGTGCAGTATCATGAAATATAGTGCATTCGAGACAATAAGTATATCCGTGACACACGGCAGACAAGGTAAAGGCATATTGTGATAAGTGCAAGTGAAACAGATGTGTATCAGATGAGCAAAATAGTAATGTATGTACAACAGGCGCATAGGCAGTGTCATATAAATACAAAGAAGAACATCAATAGAGAGCAAATACGGTAAAGCCCTAGTGGCTACACAAGTAGTCTCCGTTCCCAAATTTGGATTTGCTGGTTCCAGGAAGGACGGGTCCAAAGCCATGAAGCAGATGGTCAGAAAGCAGTGTCAGAGGTTCTGGTCTCTGACAACTGGTCAGAAATCAGCAACACTGACACTCAGCCACTTAAGTGGGGTTTGTTTACCTTTGTAACTGATATCATGCTGTTGTTTTAAAGTATTTTGATTTATACTTTAAAAGAGTGCGTAACTTCAGCTAACTTCGCTTACTGCTACTATGCTTTTCATGAAACGTCACTCGGACATCCGGGTGTTTAGAGTCACTACTTTCTGGCTAGCTGTAGGAGCTGGCCTCGGGCTCTTGGTGAGATATAAATGGAATGTTAGTCTTACGACTCTCGCTGGCTCCCTGTCTGGAGCCAGTGACACCAAATTAGGGACAGGCAACTGCTTATAGCCCTAATAGTTGCTCATGTTGGTTGTTATACCAGCCCCACCCCCTCTTCCCTCCGAAAAAATTTTTCAATGAAACTTGAGTCTGCGGAATAAATCCCATACCGCTATTTTGCTGATGTTATATCGTCCGATTCGTGAGTCCATCGTAGGGCCTATTGTTAACTATCGCGAATTCCGGAATTGTGTTGATGGACTTTTACTGTGTTGATGGACTTTAAAATGTGTTCTCCATAGTGTAATGTCACATATAACCTTCATTTCACTGCGATCTTTTAAAATGTTTGTAAAGTGAATCATGCAGACCTGTAACAGAAATGTACATAGAAATGTTATTTTACTGAAGAATAAAGGCAATTTTGAAATGTAACAGAAATCAAGCCACAGGTGAAACAGCTAATTTCTCTCATATAGCTTTCGTTGTTCTCCAAGTATACATACTTATAAATAACTCTCAGTATGTCTTTCCCGCTCAGAATTCCAACGCATTGCTGTTTCAATTAAATGATTTGTTCCACACCCTACTAGTGAATAGGTTCTCTGGACACAAATAATTACAGTCGCTCTTTGCAAGCCACGTTTACATGAAATTTCGTATGTCGTTACATGTATGAGAAGATTTTAATCCAAGCCGAATTAGATATAGTCGTTATCTGCAGCCCGAATAGCTATAATGGTTTTATCATGCTTAACAATGCAGAAACTGCTTTTGAAGAAAACGTCGTTACTTTTCCTTACTAAGGATCATTTCAGTCGCTGAGAAAATGAGATTACGTATTTTTATCTTGCGCATCTACTCGTTTTTAGTTTGGGTTGAAGATCCTTATATTCATCTCCAAAGCATTTCATTTTTGCCCCATTATCGGTCGACATGTTTTTCGTTTCTTTTACATGAATTTCACTGAAGAGAATTTTGTCATTCATTTGTCCTGCGACTTGTAGACCCTCCAACGATTGACCATGCAGCAGTTATATGAGAGTTGGCAATTTTTGTCACGAAAGAATATTTTTTTCTTGTTTTATTTCAAGTTTGAAGTGCGTTCGCAAAAACTTCTGCTTGTGAGCCTGAATATGACGAAAAGACGAACAGAGATATCTGCATGAAACAGAAAGGTATTTACTTTTTTTGTTCTGTTTTTTTTTCAATTGCTATCATTCTCTTTTTCGGTGATTTTTCTTTTGAAAACAGATGCAATAGTTTACTTCCCTATCTTTATGTACATCCTTATGACTTGTTTTGAATTCTGTTTCAGTAAAACTCGGCATATGTACAGTTTTGTTCCTTCTGTTGTGCTCGCCATTAAACATGTAACTTAATCAGATGTAGAGATAAATCCCGTTTCGATTTTTTTCCAGAACAATAAGAGGCACTTCAAACTTGATTATACCGAATTGAATGTTGAAATCCGCTGTGTGACTTACCTGCCAGCAGGACGCACACGACATAAAGGCACATAGAAATCAGAATGAACGTCTGCGTAGCTCAGTTGGTAGAGCGACTTGTTCCGAAATAAGCGGACTCGGGTTCGAAACCCGGCGTAGACCAAAAATGACGGAGAAATTTACTTCGTTATAATGGCGCCCGAACTATCCGGATGACCCGACCGTTCAAAATCTCGCAATGGTGTGATGTTCTTTCCACACCGCGAGATAGGAAAAATCAGAGAATCCCTTCTCCAGCGCTTCAAAAAATAAAAATGTGTGATGTTGCATTCCACACACCAGATTCACTGGGAGTTCTCAAGTGCACGTTCTACAGTGGATGGTGCCGCCCCGGTGGCGCAGTGGTCTAAGGCGTTGGCCTCTGATCATTCGTCCGAAGGGGTCCGGGTTAGAATCCCGGTGAGGCATGGATGTTGTGTTTGTCTTACGGCACTGGCTCTCTCGCTTCCCTGGAACCAGTGACCCAAAATTAGGGACGGGCGACTGCTTATAGCCCATTGAGTTGCTCACGGTGGTCGTTAAACCTCCAATCAAAAAAAAAAAAAAACAGTGGATGGCTGCCTGCAACGATTCATGGTCACGGCTGACCCGTGGGCCATGCCCCCGGCCCTCTTTCGGGGGGGGGGAGAGATGTGACGTACCTGCCAGCAGGACGCGCACGACATAAAGGCACATAGAAATCAGAATGAACGTCTGCGTAGCTCAGTTGGTAGAGCGACTTGTTCCGGAATAAGCGGACTCGGGTTCGAATCCCGGCGTAGACCAAAAATGACGGAGAAATTTACTTCGTTATAGCTGTTGTTATCACATCCCGCTGGTATCAGTCTTATAAACCCTTTTTGCTTTTGTAGATCTGTTTTCCGACTGTAAAATTTCTCTCTTCTGGTAAAAAGAAAGGCATTTACTAACTCTTACCTGGAACGGTTGGCCAACCCGGGCATTTCCTGGTACACCACTCGAGAAATGGGCCACTTTTTCGTGTCGTTTTCGTCTGCACTTTTTCAACGAGTAAAAAATTATTTTACTAATCATGAATGACAGTTTTTAATTATATTTGAGCTTTATTTTTTTCTGAAAGGTTATTTCCTTAAAACTAAAAATAAAAAAAAAAGAACGTTTTCTGCTATTTATGTTAGGCGTTTGCTCTGAAATGACATAACAAAAATCATTGCACTTGTGTGAGAAAAGTGCTCCCGCACCAAGCACACTCTTATATCAGGCAACCATTTTTGCCGTTTTTCGAAGAGCAAAAGAAACACCTTGTAATGATTGAATTTGCAAAAAGATGGTGTGTTGTCCGCAGTTTATGATCAGATGAAATCCCTAGATGCCCTGCGCATGTGAATCAGATGAGTAAATAGTTTGGTAGTGGAAAGATGTGCGATTACAACGGCGGAGATTATTCGTGGGTGTTTGTTATACGAACTTAAATTCGATTCATTTGCTGTAGAAACAACTTGTTATATTTGCTTAACATTTGGATGCTGTGAATGAACGCACAACTCAGGATTGGTTTCCAAAGTTCAGAGATAAATCCCTTCAAGACAAGTCCCGGAGTGGTCGTTCTGTCAGCCTTAATACGGAAGTCATGAAAGCTGCTACTCGAAAGAACAGCAGCCAAACATGCCAGGAACTAGCCCAGTCATTTGTTGTTAGTGATGAAACCGTCCGAAGACATCTATATGCAATTTGTAAGGCATACGATTTGCCTGAGTGGGTCCCCCACGAAATGTCTGCAATGAACAAACAGCAACGCGTCTCAGCTTGTCTTGCATTGCAGTCTCGTTACGACAAGGAATCATTTTTGTATAGGATACTCGTATGTGATGAGCACTTGGTCCAGTACAGCACCCCAAAATGTTCCAGATATCGGTTGTCCATAAGTGACTCAATTCCTCACACATTGAAGCCACCACTGAGTCCACGTTGCTGTGTGTGTGGTGGGAAGCACCTGGTGTTGTTCATTATGAACTCTTGCAACGCGGCCAAACGATCACCGCTGCAGTGTACTATGCAGAACTGCAACGTGTGCATGAGGACCTTAAAAAGAAAGAAAGCAGAACTGGTCAACAGAAAGGGAGTTCTTCTCCTTCAAGTTAACGCTCGTGCCCACTCTGCTTCATTGAGCAGAAAATCTATCAAAGAACTTGAGTAGGAGCATTTATGTCATCCAGCTTACTCACCAAATATCTGTCCTACAGACTATCAATTGCTTCTTTTACTCGATAATTATTTGCGTGGAAGCAACTTCTCCAACTCTGATGAGTTGAGCGCTGCCCTCCAAAACTTTTTATCTTCCCATGACCCAGAATTATACCGCAGGTATATACACTCAGTGGCCACTTTATTATGACCACCACCTCAGTACTTCGTTGGGCCAACTTTTGCCTTTAATACTGCGTCCATTCTTCGTGGCATAGTATCCACGAGAAGCTGATAGGTGGTTTGTAAAATCTGAGACCATGCTTGATGAATAGCACTTTCCAGGAGTGTGAGATTGCAGGGTTGTGGATCCAGCTGTCTGATGGCTCGTTCAACTTCCTTCCACAAATTCTCAATGGTGGTGATATCTGGAGATTGTGGGGGCCACCTAAGCTAAGTAAACTCACCGGCATGTTCCTGAAATCAATCCTGTACAATACTAGCACTATGGCAGGACGCATTATCTTGTTGAAAGTAGCCATCGCCATTGGGATAAACCATTCACATGAAAGGATGCACTTGGTCCGCCACGATGTTTAGATATGATGTGCCAGTCAGACGTTGATCAACACGAATTAAAGGTTCCAAAGCATGCCAGGAAAACATTTCCCAAACCATAACGTTGTTTTCACCAGCTTGAAGGGTTGTAGCAATGCAATTGGGGTCCATGCTTTCGTGCTGTTTCCGCCAGATTCTCACTCGGCCATCGGCATGGTGCAACTGAAAACGTGATTCATCGGACCACATAATATGTTTCTAATTATCGACTGCCCAATCCTTGTGAATCTGTGCGAACTGGAGACGTTTTCTCTTGTTAACTGCAGACAGCAAAGGTGTTCGAACAGGCCTTCGGCTGCCATATTCCATCCGATGCAGTGTACGGCGAACAGTGCGTTCAGAGATCATTTGAGGGAATCCTTGATTAAGATGGTCTGTAATTTGCTGCACGGCTGCCCTTGTGTTGTCGGTTACCAGTCTGGACACTCTCTGTTCCGTCCGAGCAGTCACTAGTCGATGACGACCACACGTTGCACGTAGACACCCAGTTTTTTGCCTGACAGTCCAGTCTTTAAACACTTTAACAACAGCTGCTCTGGAACATTTCACGAATGCGGCGGTTTCGGTAATACTCGCTCCACGGCTCCGAGTTCCTACAATAATCCCACGTTGAAAGTCCGTCAAATCGCCTTTTTTACCAATCTCGTCACCCAAAAATCACCTCTACTACTGTCGCAAGCACTAAGATTTCCCTTTTTATACTAGCCTCGCCCTCTGGCGACAACATCGTGCAGCCATAGCTCATTTGCTTAAAACTGTCAGGTGGTCATAATAAAGTGGCCACTCAGTGTATATATAAGTTGTCAACTCGTTGGCAGAACGCTGTTCATACCCATGGTAATTATTTTGATGAATAAATTGCTTTTATACTATGTATATAAAGAAAATCAATTTATTCATCAAAGTAATGTTTCAGTCTCATAAACGGCAAATTCTTTTGTGGTTACCATATAAGTTAATTAAGCTAAACCAGTTACGTTTAGACGTAGGTCGTTGGCCTCGGAACCGAGTGTCATTGGTACGCCATATCGTTCTTTTGCAATCTTGAAAAACACATTAGTGCTTACTGTGATAATCCTCCATATTCACACCCTGATCCATAGAGTGGCATAGAGCACAAAGCGACTTTCCAGCGGAGATACACTCATTGTCAATTCGCGCGCTAAGAAAAATCCGGGCGAGTAACTCGAAACTCGGCGAATAGCTACGGGGACGGCAGACATGCAAATGATTAAAGTTTCGTGCGATTCTGCATGCCCGCACGTCCAAGACCGACGCTGGCAGCCCTGGTGGCGCAGTGGTCTAAGGCGCTGGCCTCTGATCATTCGTCCGTAAGGGGTCCGGGTTCGAATCCCGGTCAGGCATGGATGTTGTGTTTGTCTTACGGCACTGGCTCTCTCCCTTCCCTGGAACCAGTGACCCTAAATTAGGGACGGGCGACTGCTTATAGCCCATTGAGTTGTTGACGGTGGTCGTTAAACCTCCAATAAAAAAAAAAAAAATGACCGATGCTGCAATCGCAATCCTGGGAGCTTATAAGGCGCCGAGCAGGGGACTCCACATTCGTGTCGAAGTGCACGGTAAGAGTCAGGTGAGATCTCTGAGCGATAGACTTTCCGAGAAGCCACCATAGTTGGTACGGGCAACTGACGGAATTGGAACGAAGCCGTATCGTCGGGGTGAGAAAGACAGGGTGGCGGGCGCGCCGAGTCGGCCACCATTTGGGCCAGTCTGACAGTACAGTGCGATCGTGTTGGAATCAATGGACACGGGGAGACACCCGGACACGGCGGACTGGCTCTGGACGACCCAGACACACCACCAGCAGAGAGAACCGTGGGATAGTGCGAGAAGCACGCAAAGATGCAACGACGTCTTTGTCCAATATCCAGAGACATGTGGCGGCTGTACAAGGGACTCCTGTGTTCGCCATAACCATTTTCAGACGCCTGGCAGATGCGAATCTGCACTCTCGACGGCCCTTACCTTTTCTGCCATTAACACTTGACCATCGTAGGTGCCGATTGCAGTGGTGTGAGCAGCGAGTAACGTGAAATGCTACGTACTGGCGACGTACACTATTCAGCGATGAATCCCGCTTATGTATGGGAAGAGACGACCACCGTGTCAGAGTGTGGAGGACCGCAGGTAAGCGCTACAATTCCAACCTCACTGAACAGCGGCACACGTCCCGAACTGCAGGCGTGATGGCCTAGGGAGCCATCGCGTATGCCAGCCGGAGTTGCCTCGCAGTGATCCGAGAGATTTTAACAGCCCAGCGCCACTTGCAGGAGATCCTGCGGCCCCATGTGCTTCCTTCCCTGGCAGGGTGGACCGGAGCCATTTTCCAACAAGATAACGCTCGTCCTCGCACGGCTCGGGTTTCCAGAACTGTCTACGTTATACTTGGATGTTTCCGTGGCCTGCCAGATCGCCTGATTTGTCGCCCATTGACCACGTGTGAGACCAAATGGGACGCCAGCTTTCTTCATGTCTCAGTGTTCGTGATTTAGAGCTTCTGTTGCAAGAAGTGTGCGCTACTCTGTCCCAGGATAACATACGGCGTCTCTTTGACTCCACGCCGGAGCGTATCACCGCATGTATCCGAGCACGAGGCGGTCCGACCGGTAATAACGCTGACCGGAAAGTGCACCGTATTTCCGCGGGAAATCGTCCTGTTTCTGTAATATTGTAATAACTTCTGTCCTTGGTATGTACCATCGCACTACTAAAATCTCATTTCAATCCAACGCCTCCTTCTTGGTGCGAGGATTTTTATGGCAATGAGTGTATTCTGAAATCCGTGCCCCACCCACATTAAACAACCATTTACAAGTACTAGTTCATAGGGTGGAAATAATAAGCATGCACCTTTAATTAATTTCTTAACTTTATATCCCACAGCATAATATTCTGAATGGAACTGCAAATCGCAAACAACAGATTTATTGACTTGAAGATCCCGAGAAACGGGTTTCAGCAACTTCTGTCCCAAAGTAACATCAAGCAGAAATTCATGAAACGATATGCACGAAGGACAAATCCGTAAAGAGAATCCGCAGCATGGTACAAGAACTATCGTAAACTCTTCAAGTACAGAATCTACGCTCGAGCTAAAAAAAGTCCGGTTTTTAAATAAAACAGATTACTGTATGAATTGTCTATGTAAAAATACAATAAAATGAGAGACAGCAAATACAATGCAGTTACATACCCCGCCAGTGAGGAATCAACGTTATTTGTGGTGAGCTGGGTGATGCCAAATGTAGGAAGGATATCTGAACAACAACAATTAACAATAAAAAAACTTGTGAAAACGCAAGTTTGCCCGTGAAGCTGATCTTAGTCGCGCCCCCTTACTCCGGAGTAAGTTGCTCTCCCAATTAAGCTTCACAGACGGAAAGTGCCGCGATGAATATTTGTCGTCTTGGCACGTGATTAACCTCTGTAGTACGTCACAAACTGCATTGAAATTCCCTAAAATGTTTGTTTGTTTGGGGGTTTAACGACTACCGTGAGCAACTCAGAGGGTTTTAAGCAGTCGGCAGTCCTTGGTTTAAAGCCACGAGTTCCAAGCAAGGGAGAGAGTCCGTACCGTAAGACAAGCATACTCCCCATGCTTCATTTGGACCTCGAGTCTGGGCCCACTTGAATGAACGCTGAGAAGCTAGTGCTTAGGCCACTGCGCCACCAGGGATGCTCTCTAAAATGTACAGGTCATCCAAAGATGAATCAGTCAGGCAGAGATCTAGCTTATACCTACACACTGTCCAAATAATTATGAACTTCCATGATTAGAAAGTCACAATCAATGAACGGCAGTGAAATGTGTTTGGCATAAATATAATATGATCCAAATATCTCCTAAGCTAATGACGTTTTGCCTTGTCCTTTGTAAAGAGCATACAGACTATTCGGCTCAAGTAACTCATGCGAGCATGGGAAACCCCGAATTCGTCGGAATTCGAAAAAGGTCTAATCACTGATGGACGTTTAACGGGAGCCACGATTAACAAAACAAAATAAATTACTAGTTCCCCAAAATCAAACATTTTAGTTACTGGAAAACGTCTCTATCCAGAAGACATAAATGTGGCCGGAAAACTGGATTTAAAGAACGTGGCCGTCGTCCTGTGATTAGGATTATACGGAAGAATACGTCCCCTTCCCCGTCCCCGTGGGTATCAGTTGACTGTTGAATTCAAGCAAGGCTAGGAGAAGCCCATTTCGATCCAAACTATGCGTAGGAAAGTAAAGGAACTAGGTCTTTGAAGTCGTCTGCCCACTCGGAAGGCACTAACCTGAACAAAAAAACAAATAAAAAAACCCCAGAAAAGTCCGCTTACAGTGGGGCCAAGTAAGTTGGGAGTGTACAGCACTGCAATGGAAGAAAGTGATGTGGTCAGATAATCACCGTACCCACTGTTTTGCACTGATGGTTGGCAGAAAGTGTGGTGGGATTCTCATTAATGCGATGGTCCCGGCTTGTCTTGAGAGCACAATCTAAGCATCTAGAGATGGAATAATGCCATGGGAGATATTCTGTTGGTAAAGACTGTGTCTGCTGATACCAGTGGAAAGTAAGATGACATACCTGAGGGTTGTAGGGGACCAAATGCACTCTGCAATGTTGCACTTTTATCCTGCATGTGGTGGCACTCTTATGGATGGCACTGTAACAGCTGACGTACCAGATTTATGATACAACAGTTTGATGAGCACGAGGAGGATTTCCATCTTGTCCCTAACAGTTTTCTGAACTCAGTCTTATTGAAAATATGCGGGACATGATGGAAAGACCTGTTCCGCGTTGATATCCTCCTCCTGCAACGCCGAGAGAGTTGAGCAATATCTTGCTGCAGGGATGGCTATCTGTGGTTCGAAACAAATAGAATCCATGGCTGCTCGTATGCTTACTGTCATTCGCAACAAAGGTGGCTTTACTCGATACTAAATAAAGGTTCATATTTTATTTTATTTACGTATTTTTATATTTTTTGGACAATGTATGTGTGTTTACCTGTTTCCTCCGTATATAAGCTATGCGTCATCTTACAGTGATTTCCAAAAATCCTAATTTCTAAACTGTGTTCCTCAATAAAATTCTTCGAAGTCCAAGATGACTTAATTTTTTTTTCAAGGAAAACAAACTGGCCCTCAGGAAGTTTATTTTAAAGCAGCTTTTTATAAAGAGATGGTGGAACCCCAAATTTTTGGCTGTAATGGTGGAAGTAGACAGATAAGGGCCAGTTGCCATATTTTTTCTTCTTTGCTTCATCATGGTTCAAAAGGGTTCTCTTCGCTTTCAGTTAAACTGCCATGAAGAACTAAAATATGAGATGAAGAATGCACCATCCTTAAAGGAAAAACTTAAGGCAAAAGTTATAACGCTATGAGAGTTAAAGATCTAGCAAAGAACACGAGCACCCAGCCCTACAGCCATAAAGACGTCAATCACAATGAGCAGAGGTGATATCTACTAAGCTTCGTGATATCACAAGCTGCTAAGATCTGTTAGAGTCGGTCTTCTCTTTGTGACTGAGAAGTCACAGTCAACCAATATGCTGACAGGCTTTGCCGACATTTCATCACACCACGAGGCAACCGTACACACTTTCTGTATGCCAAATGGCCGTGCTGCAATAAAGAGCTGTGATATACACTATATTGACAAAAGTCACTGGACACCCTTTCAAAACCAAATGAACGGATCTACTGCGTTGTTAAGATGCGCGGTACAGCTGCAAACAGTATAAAAACCAGCCTGCAAATGACCGCGATCATATCGTACTGTGAGGTTGATTGAAAAAACGTGTTCTACTTCCCGAGTACAGTACTCCCAACATGGTACTCCCGACATAGGAGACCCATGTTGGGAGTAGTACTCTCACGAGAGTACTCCCGACATGGCGACTTTGGGAAAAGAAAGATTGTTGGGTGTTATATTAGCGGGTTGTCCATAAAAGAAACCGAGAGGCGTTTAAACATACCCAAGTCAACTGTTTTGGATGTACTGAATACGTGGAAGACACATGGCGTGCATGAAGCAGCAAAATGTACCGACAGACCAAAGAAAATCAGTGATAGAGAACATCGAAGCCTCAGGAGAGTAGTTACAGCTGATCGACGGAGTACTGCACAAGACCTCAGTGTGCAGGTGTGTAAAAATGGTGGAACCTCGGTATGCACACGTACCATTCACAGGGAACTTCATTCCATGGGTGACCGAGGTCGTGAGGCTGCTCATATGCAACCGTAGATCAATAGACACGGGTCCTATGGACTGAAGAATCCAGATACATGACCCATTAGTCTGATGGCCATCTGTGGGTATGGCGGCAGCCGGGGGAACGCTATTTACCACAGTGTACTGTTCCTACGGTCAAGTTTGGACCTGGCAGTGTGGGGGTGTCTTTCGTGGGATGGTCCCGGCCCATTGGTTATCGTGGACGATCCTGTTAACCAGCACTTCCACTTCGATATTCTGGAACCTTATGCCCTGCCCACTCTGTGGCAATACTATGGTACCGAGCCTTGTTGATACCAGCAGGATAATGCGCCAAGCCATAAAGCAAAAACTGTTGCCGCGTGATTTGAAGATAATTCCGTATCGTGTGTGAATTAGCCAGCGCCCTGATCTTAATCCCATAGAGCACCTATGGGATGAATTAGATTGCCGCATGAGAAGTTTGGAACCAAGGCCTACTACTAAGCAACAGTTAGCGGCAGCATTATGTTCTGAATGGAAGCGCATACCCATCGCTGTGTTCCAAAACCTTTTCGAAAGCATGTCTCGAAGGGTCAGTGCATGCATTAATTAAGGTCAAAAGTGAACCGAAACTGTACTAATGTATGACAGTAAATGCTACATTGTGTTTTTCTTCTAGTTGTCCGGTGACTTTTGTCAATATAGTGTATAGCACAAACTGTAACTCAGACACTTAATCCATGCATGGTCGTCCACAGTTTAGTTTTTAGGAAGGTGCCAACAGAAATACTAGAAATAACATGCACAAACACCATACGAACATTTTTACAGTGCCTTCTCTTATGCAACCCATTTCTACCACACACACAACGCACAAAATAAAAAATGAAATTGAAATCCAAAATACCCAAAAGATATATAAAAAATGAAGGATAAACGGAATTTAGCAGTATATTATTATAAATAAGAAATTCTTGGTTATTGTCTTGCGCCGTCCTATGCGTCACGAAAACCCAGCAAAATGATTTTTGCTGGGTTTTCATCTCCTTCGATTTTTTACTTTTCATAAATAATCCAGTCGGTAATCAACCAGGAAAAAGTCCCTCAAGGCAAATTTCTGGAAGAAACTTCGGGAGAGCTTTGTCCAGCAGTGAATGGCTGTTGCAAAGGATATTACTATAGCTTTCATTTCTCCGCATCAATGGCGGAGAAATTGTAATATCCTATATTTAATTGTAATATGTATGCTGTTTTATAACATTCAATGCAAAGATTGAATATTATTACTTTCTACTATAAATTTCCAATTTTCTACTATGAATTCGTAACATTTTTCAAAATTTTACTGCAATACAATACATCCATAAGTTCAACAGAAAAATTACCAATCAGAATTTGCGTTATTGCTTGTAGTACCTCCCAAACACTGAAATGGTATTTTCAGATTTTCAGCGGAGGACAAGTATCCCCTCTCCTTTTTCATATAGGCGCCCAAGTACTCACATGAAAGATTCGAATTTCACCATCTAGGAGGATAACAAGAGAAACTGCCCTCCTCATGAAAAGGTAACGGAAGACTGAGTGTGTTAAAGTTTTGGACCGGAGTTTCCAAACCCCGAAAAAATAATTAAATGTTTGGCTTGTTCAAAAGCTATTTATAACTTTCATTTCGCTGAAACACTTGCCTTTCAGATAGAAACGAGATGAAGGGATATTTATAAGTTGATGAGCTTACAAAAGAAAATCTTATCTTAATCACAGCGTAATGGTTTTGTGAAACACAATTTTGTAAGACTTTCTGCTTTGGAGCCGAATTCGATGATTTCTTAACTCCCAAACCACTTTATAACCCTTTACAAAGCGTTTTGGGATTCAAGAAATCGTCCAATTCGACATCATCATCTAAGGTAATTAAATTTTCATTAAGACCAGAATTTTAGAAGCTCACGTTGGCATAATTTAATTCTCGAATCATAAAGAATGAATCATTTGTCTGAATATTTCCCGAACTACTCTTGAAATCTATCCCGCTAATTGATTTCTACTACGATTTTTTTCCTTTTCACGAACAAATGGAGGTATAATGTCGCCATCTTCCCAGGAGACAACTTACGACAAACGTTGAGAAGTATTTCATTTCAATAAGGAGGATCTTGATCTAAATTAAGTAGCACATGAAGGAATGAACTTTTTTCAATACTCGTAAAAGTGATCCCAAAACAAAATAATTATCCGTATGCATGCGCGCGCGCGCCCGCACACACCCACTCACACACACACACACACACACTCACACACACACACACACACACTCACACACACACACATAATAGAAGTTCATCTACACTGCTGGCCACCCGAAATGCAACACCAAGAAGGAAGCATCCGATTGGCCTGAAATTCGCAGCATACGTCGCCCGCGAGAGGACATGCAAACGATTAGCATTGCAGGGCATATGCAAATCATGTGCGCCCAGCACGCCACCGAGAAGTACTATAAGAAGGGTGCACAGAAGGGGTGTGTAAGTAGTGGAAGTGTGTTGTGCTGCCGGACCTGTGCGTGGGAAGCTTCTTGATGCCTCGTCGCAGAATACGGCAGTCATTCCAGCACATTTCGGAGTTCGACAGAGGACGAATAGTGGTTTATCGCGACAGCGGTTTATCGTACCGAGACATCGGCGCCCGTGTGGAACGATATCCAGCCACAGTGAGGCGAGTATGGATTCGGTGGGTGCAAGAGGGACGGACGGACCGACGTAAGCGATTGCCGCAGCCGCGGCACACCACCCAACGAGAGGACCGGCATGTTGTGCGGCGGACATTGACGGCTCGCACCGCCACATCACGAACGTTAGCGCAGGAATTAGGGTGTGTTGCACAACAACCTGTGTCAGCACGTAGCGTTCGATGTCGTCTGCAGGAGCGGGAACTTGTCGCACGGCGCCCGTTGCTCCGATTACCATTAACGTTACCCCACCGGCGAGTGCGGCGGTGGTTTCTAACATTCAACATGAGCACCATCTTTCGTGACACATCGTGCAAACCATTTTTAACTCGTTAAAAACATTCCTCAGTCGCTGCTCAGTGATTTTATGGATTGCTTCTGTGATCCTAACTGAAGAATGTGGATTGCTTCTGTGATCTCATCAGATTTTATGGATTGCTTCTGTGATCTCATCAGATTTCATGAATTGCATCTGTGATCTCATCAGATTTTATGGATTGCTTCTGTGATATCATCAGATTTCATGGATTGCTCCTATGATCTCCTCTAAAGAATGTGGATTTGACTAGTAGTCAACAGTTTTGACATGACCCCGTAAAAAATAGTCCAATGGGGTCACATTGATCCCTTCTTTTTTCAAGAAGCAACAGTCAATAGTGAATGTTACTTTGCAATGTTGCAGAATTTCCACGACCCTGAAATAAGACGATTAAATCTTTTAGATGGTACTTCTTTCAGCAATACGGCGCAACCTCAGCGAAAGATGAGGTAAGTCGTAACATAATTGAGCTACCGGAAGGTAACTCAAGAGACATAAAAAACTTTATAGCACTTCATTTACACACCCTGCCACCGTGCTTCAGATGTGCGACGGTTTCTGAATGACGTCTTTCCAGTCAACTGGATCAGTTAAGCTGGACCAATTGCGCAACCCCGTTCGTGTAGTCTGACTCTATTGGACTAATATTTTGTATCGGGCCATCTCAAAGCAAATGTCTACTTATCAAAGCCAAATTCTTTAGATGAACTTAGAATCAGGATCACAGAAACAATTCACGAAATCACTGACCAGCAACTGAAGAATGTTTTCAGCGAGCGAGGAAACCGGTTTACACGATGTTTCACGAAAGATGGTGATCATGTTGAATGTTAGAAATGTGAGCTGTATTACATAAAAACTATTAAAAATAATGCTTTTATGTGGAGTTTACAGTGTGTATTTCTATCATGCGCACATCCAAAGTTATTAACGTGTAAAATTGCACAAGGAGTTCATAGACACCCTGTACAACTTTCGATGCCTGGTAAGAACCGTTTGGTATAACGAACGATATCCAAGACAAAAGAGATTTTTCCAAACGGGTTCTTGGAAATGAAGATACTGTTCCAACTACAGTACGAATAGAAATAAACACTTTCATCCCTAGTGGAAATACTGCGTGGTACAAAAATAAGCATATATGGGGAAATATTCCCGGCCACAAAAATCATCAGTAGAAAAAAAAACACTTTAAATCGAACTTTAACAAGAAGAAATGTCACCATTACAGAGATTTCCAATAATGCCCATAGATGGAAAACAAAACATTTTTTGGACAAAAAAAGATTTCTTCGCGGTAAGTGGAGCAGTCTTTTGTGAAAAGAATTTTTTTCAGTTATACACTGAGTGGCCACTTTATTATGACCACCCCTTCAGTACTTTGTTGGGCCGCCTTTTGCCTTTAATACTGCGCCGATTCTCCGTGGAATGGACTCCACGAGATGTTGATAAGTCGTTTGTGGAATCTGAGACCATGCTTGGTGAATAGCACTTTGCAGGAGTGTGAGATTGCAGGGTTGTGGATCCAGCTGTCTGATGGCTCTTTCAACTTCATCCCCCAAATTCTCAATGGGGTTGAGATCTGGAGATTGTGCGGGCCACCCAAGCAAATTAAACTCACCGGCATTTTCCTGAAACCAAACATGTACAATATGAGCACTATGGCAGGACGCATTATCTTGTTGAAAGTAGCCATCGCCATTAGGATAAACCATCCCCATGACAGGATGCACTTGGCCCGCAACGACGCTTAGATATGATATGACAGTCAGACGTTGATCAACACGAATTAAAAGGCCCAAAGCATGCCAGGAAAACAATCCCCAAACCATAACGTTGCCTCCACTAACTTGAAGGGTTGTAGCAGTACATTTGGGGTCCATGCTTTCGTGCTGTTTCCGCCAAATTCTCACTCGGCCATCAGCATGGTACAACTGAAAACGTGATTCATCGGACCACATAATTTGTTTCCAATTATCCACTGTCCAATCCTTGTGATCCTGTGCGAACTAGAGACGTTTTCTCTTGTTAACTGCAGACATCAAAGGTGTTCGAACAGGCCTTCGGCCGCCATATTCCATCCGATGCAGTTACGGCGAACAGTGCGTGCAGAGATCATTTGAGGGGATCCTTGATTAAGATGGTCTGTAATTTGCTGCACTGTTTCCCTTCTGTTGTCTGTTACCAATCTGGACACTCTCCGTTCCGCCCGAGCAGTCGCTAGTCGATGACGACCACACGTTGCACGTAGAGACCCAGTTTTTTGGCTGACAGTCCAGTCTTTAAACACTTTAACAACAGCTGCTCAGGAACATTTCACGAATGCGGCGGTTTCGGTGATACTCGCTCCATGACTCCGAGCTCCTACAATCATCCCACGTTGAACTTCTACTACTGTCGCAAGCACTAAGCCTTCCCTTTTTATACTAGCCTCGCCTTCTGGCGGTAACAGCGTGCAGCCATAGCTCATTTGCTGAAAACTATCAGGTGGTCACAATAAAGTGGCCACTCAGTGTATATTTAAAAGCAAAGATATGATTGCCATCATGTTATAAACAGAAATATGCGCTTACGCTGTCCAGCGACGAAACATTTTGTCACAAAAACATTATAAGCGCATGCAAAATAATTATCATTATCTTTAATGCAGAAATAATTTTTAAATCCACTTTTAGAAGTTGATATTTAGGTAAGAATACGCCCTTTAGCGGGGACACCATGTATGATGTACATATAGACTGGGTGGAAAATAACATCTGTGGTGAAAGGCATCGGAGGAAGGAAATTAATTAATGCTTAGAATAAAACATGTTTCGAATGTAATAGCCTGTGCATTTACGACCTCTAGTAGCTAGGTTATGCATGGTAAAAATGTGTGGATTGTAGTTCTCACAGTTCATGTTCTTGGCTGTATATAAAACATTTTAAATTAGGCTAGAAGTTGCAGAGATGTTTTTTCCACAGGGAAAAATGGACGGCAGTAATTATACTATAAGGATGTACTTTCTTTTCAAATGACGTGCTAAAAAGCACATTGAGCGTAGGTGTTTCTGTTGTTGTTGTTTTGGGTTTAACATTTCCCGCTGCTAATTTGGGTTAAATGATTGCAGGGCAAGGAGAGAGCCAGAGCCGTTGTTACAATTGCTACACCCATGTCCTATCCGGGACTCGAACTCCTACAATTGGTCTTAAACCTAAGCCTCTGGTTACTCTACCACCTGGGAGACGTAGGTGTTTTGAGACTTAGGTTAAAGGTCATGGATTGTTAAAGAGTGGGTAGTGCGGAATGATAGAATGTTATCAAATGCAGAATGATGATTTCTCCAACTAAAGGAAAGTAAATAACGTGCAAATAACTAGTGCTCAGAGGCCCATGTTTGGATCATCGGAATGATTGCCTGTGAATGATTTCCAATAAGAATTTAAAAGTTCCCAGACTCCTTCATCGTCGGCGGAAATCGATATGTAGATCCTGTAAAGCTAGATAGGTTTCTGTGCAGAAAACCCTATAACTGCGAGCTTTTGCTATTCTTTCAAATATCTTTGAGACATTTTAGGGACCTATGTAGGTACCTAGTCCTGGAATTTCTCGTGTGATAACTAATTAAGTTTTCTTCAAATATCGTTAACCACTGAATATCAACATGGAGTATACATTCAGTGGACAAAACGTTACAGATACCTACCTAATAGTGAGTTGGCTATCTCTAGCTAGAATAACAGGCCCGTATACGCCGAGCTACCAACTCCACAATTTCCAGAAGTAACTCCACAAATGCCTGTTGCAGCACTCTCCACAACTTCGTCCGAGACGTCTGTCAAGGCTCTGCTCCACGGCAGCGCAGAATCTTCTACAGGGTTAAATCCGAAGTCCTTGTGGGATACAGTATGGTTCCAAACTCAGAGTGTTCCTCGAGCCATGTCTGCGTGGTTGCGGCCCGGTGAACGGAGGCGCATTGTTTCCCGAAACAGACCGTCGGCCGCAGGACGCGGGAAATCCATGGAAGCTTTGTGAAAACACAAATTTGTCCGTGACGGGGATCGAACCAGCACTCCCTCACTCCGGAGTAAGATGCTCTCCGAACTAAGCAACACGGACAGAATGTATCGCTTGCAGGTTTGTCGTCTTGACACGTGCTTTACCTCTGTAGTACGTCACATCATCTCCCTCTTATTTTTTTTTATTATTTGAAGCAAATTAGGAATTTTTTTCATTAATTCCAGACGATGTATAGAACAAACATCACACATTTTTCGAAGAACTCAATGACCAATACATTCATTTTTACGTTCGAGCGCCAATGTCAAAACACAAATATGTCCGTGACGGGATCCGCGCTCCCTCACTCCGGAGTAAGTTGCTCTCCCAACTAAGCTACACGGACAGAATGTGTTGCTGCAGATTTGTCATCTTGGCACGTGCTTTACCTCTGTAGTGCGTCACAGCGTGTAGGTGATCAGCCAGCGCATGCTTTTAGGGCGCAATGGTTAAGGACCTAACCAGACAGACGGAGGTATCTAATGTGTCCCATGAGAATGCTCCCCAAAACATCAGAGATCCACCACTACCTTGAACAGAGCTGACCTGGCACGACGGGGCCATGGCCTCATGCCGTCGACAGCACACCCTACCGTTAGCTCGGTACAGACGAAAAGGGCATTCATCTGACCACACAACGCGGTGCACTCTGCAGAGGGACAGTTTTGATGTTCCCAGTACCAGGCGAGGCGTAATTTTCAATGATAAACAGTCAACAGTGGCACAAGAGTAGGGCAACGGCTCCCGTAACCCAGGGTATACAACCTGCACCATGCCATTCGCTCGCTGATGCAGCTTGGGCTTCCGATATTTAACCTGGTCGTGATTTGCTCCGCCGTTGCCAGGCGGTCGTTCTGTACGAGTCCGAATAGTCTACGTCGAGCCCGGTCATCAATGGCGTGTGGTGTGCCACCACTTGCTCTCTGGGCGCTGGTATTTCCATCGACGGTATACTAGCGGTACAACCTTGGCACGGTTGGACCCTAGGGTTCTTTCCACTTGGGCGAGACAATAACTATATTTTTTGCACCGACAATGTGTCTACCATTAAAGTCGCTCAGATCATCACGTTTATCCATGCTCTTTGACTGCGATACACTATTGGATAGAACTGCTGTCCTCCTATTTATCACCTGCGTTCAGTTTTAGTCTTTTCCACTCTGCGTGGGGAATGCTCTTGTCAACTTCCCATCACCACCATCTTGTCTACTGAATGTAGTTGAATTTCATTTCATCGGTCAAGAAAATCAATTTTTATTGGTCAAGCGAATCAAATTTTATTGGTCAAGAGAATCAAATTTTATTGGTCAAGAGAATCAATGTATGTCTCTATGTACTGGTTAGGAAATATTTTGTTTTCATCTAAAATTTAGGAGTTAAATAGGAAGAGTTTAATGATCCTCGTGGTTTTATTTCCAAACTGTGTTGCCTCTAATTTATTCACTTTTAATACAATCTTAGACAAAAGGAAATATATGCACCTCAAAGCAATCCTTCCATCTTAGTGAAATTTAGTGCGTGCTTTGTGAAGAAAGAGATAAAAAAGTTATTACAATATCACAATAGCAGAACTTTTCAGAGGAATCGCAGCATAACTCTTACGGATTAGTTCCTCGTAAAACTACATCTGCCTGGGTCTCACGCTGATATACGGCATGCCATGACGTCAACCAACACTCTGATGTCCTGTGGCAGATTGAGCCAAATTCTACACATCTCCAACATTCCGTAATTGCCCGAGCTGAAGTCTCAGCTTGTCTCAAACATGCTTGAATAGGAGAAGAATCCGCTGTTAAGTTGGCTTACGGAGGATTGCAACACTGAGGAGGCACTCCAGGGAGAGGCGAGCCGTGTGTTGTCGCGCATTATCCTGTTGTTTGTAACTCTTTCTTGGACTTCGTTATATACGAGTAGAACTCGTATATAACGAAGTATTAGCCGATGGTTGCACTATTCATATACGCTCTTGGAGCGAACCAGGACGTTCATTGGCGATGAATCTTTGATCCTTTGAATGGCTGGTCCAGATGTACTTTCATACCGGTTTTCACTGTTAGCAGATAATTTCATCGGGGAGCGTGGACTTTTTTGTCTAAGAGTGTCAGTAAATTCATATATTACATCATTCTCTTACGTCTTTCTTACAGTCACTAAAAGGGAGTGGAGGAATATTAGATTTTCTTTACTTTATTTTACTATCACTAAGCTGTTCTCAGAGATTCAAAAGAAATACAAACTTCCAGATATTTTTACTTATTGTTGTCGTATCAAACTTCGCCATTTACAGCGATCTTGACATACAACTCGTGCTTCACTGATATCCATTACACGTCGTACACAAGATCTTTTATACTTCATACTCATAATATTTTTCTCATGCAGACACTCCTGAATCTGATCCACCCATGTCTTCCATGGCCTTCCTCTGCCTTTCCTTCCTGCCACTTGGGCTGCAAATATTTTCTTAGTAAGCATTTCATCACTCATTCTTTCAACATGGCCAAACCACCGAAGCATATTGGTCTCCACCTTGCTAACAACATTTTGCTTTACATCACACAACTGCAATACGTCTTCATTCCTCACACAATCAGATCGTGTCTTGCCACAAACCCCACGTAAGTAACGCATTTCTCCAGCACACAAACGACTCCTATGCTTCTTCTGCAGTACCCAGGTTTCACTGCCATACATCAGAGTAGGAACAATTACACTTTCAAACACATCCATGCGGGACTCTCTAGAGAACCCATCATTCCTGTGAAAACCTCCCAGAGCAGCTATGACTTTCAAAGAAGATTTCACTCGTCTACTGATTTCACCATCCAACTTGTTCTCTCTATCAAACATGCTTCCTAAATACACAAACTCACTCACCTAGTCAATCACAGTGCCATTTATACTTACATTACATTCAGTGCTACCCATTCCTCTCTCAAACACCATAACTTTGGTTTTTCCTTATTTATACTCAGTTTGAATTTCATGCAAACTTCGTGCATCCGAGTCAACATACTCTGCAACTCACTTTTGCTCTCTGCCAACAGGACAGTGTCATCAGCATACAGAAATCTGCACACACGGAGGATATCACCAAGACATAAACCACTATTATCTATTTTTGCCTCACGCATGCATGCGTCCATAAATATATTAAACAGCCATGGTGACATTACACAACCTTGTCTAACTCCTGCACCAATGGAAAACCATTTTGATAAAACACCATTCACTCGTACACAAACTCTACTACCAGCATACATGGCTTTTACATTATTAAGTAGATTCCCAGTAATACCATATTCATTCAATACCTTCCACAAAAGTGTCCTATTAACTCGGTCGTAAGCTTTCTCTAAATCTATGAAGGCAGTGAAAAGTTTCTTACCAACAGCCAGATACTTTTCAATCATCATGCGTAATGCAAAACTCTGGTTATGTGCAGCCTTTACCAGGCATAAAACCACTCTGAACATCCCACACTTTCAATGATGTATGACCCCGTACTTTTTCAATAACAACCTTACCAAACACTTTCCCTGGCACACTGAGTACGCTAATACCACGATAGTTCTTGCATTCAGTCTGATCACCTTTTCCCTTATACAAGGGAACAATGATAGCATCCTTCCAATCCCGAGGGACCATTCCTAAATCCCAGCACAACTGGAAAATTTCAGTTAATCAGTCAATTATAGAGTCACCACCATACTTCAACATCTCTGCAGTTATGCCATCAACTCCTGGAGCCTTACCATTCTGAAGAGATTTTAGAGCTTTACATACTTCTTCTCTTGAGATCCCTCCTGTGCTTTCATCCCTCATTGTGACATCATCTGCATCTGTCTCAGAATCAGTTTTGCTCTCCTGATCTAATAACTCACAGAAGTATTCGCCCCATCTGTCACTTAATTCATTGGCCTCCCATATCATTTCCCCAATCTCATTCTTCACACAACTTACAACTTTGTTTCCCCTATTTTTCCTGAGTCTCATGTACTTCCAGAAGGACTTTCTATCTTTCCAAAAAGCCAGTTCATGCCTTTCCACTTTCTCTTTCCTATCTTTTGCCTTACAGTGGCGAACCAGCTTAGCAGCTTCACGCTTCTTACAGCGATATTCATCCACAGAGACTCTACCTTGCAACATCCCCAAATAGGCTTGCTTCTTTTTCTTTACTGCCTCATCAGTCTCACTATTCCACCAAGCATCACCTCTATTGTTACCCACTATTGTGGTGCCACAGACCTCTTTAGCAGCAGTAACAACACAGTTCTTAAAACATTCCCACTTCTTTTCTACATCCCTCTCACAAGATTTCAGATCCTTCAGTCGTTCTCTGAGTAAGTCAGAATACCGCTGATGATCTTCAAGGAGCCTATCAACCTTTATTCTTTCTATCCTGGGTCTCTTCCTATTCATGTTCCTCCAACCAACATTAAGTTTCCACTCGTGACACTACCAAGTAATGATCAGAACGAACATCCGCACCTCTCATCACACGGGTGTCAACAACTAAGTGTTTTAAACGCTGATCGTAAACAACCAAATCTATCACACTCTTTTGACCAAGAGTACGATTTTCCCAAGTATATGTTATAACGAAGTAAATTTCTCCGTCATTTTTATCCGCGCCAGGATTCGAACCCGGATCCACTTATTCCGGAATAAGTCACTCTACCAATTGAGCTACGCGGACGTTTTATTCTGATTCCTATCTGCCTTTATGTCGTGTGCGTCCTTCGGGCAGGTACGTCACATCTCCTGGTACGTTACATAATCTTCCCCTTATTTTTTTTATTTTTTTTTCAAAGTGCTGGAGAAGGGATTCTCTTATCTTTCCTATCTCGCGGTGTGGAAATAACATCACACCAATGCGAGATTTTGAACGGTCGGGTCATCCGGATAGTTCGGGCGCCATTATAACGAAGTAAATTTCTCCGTTATTTTTGGTCTACGCCGGGATTCGAACCCGAGGCCGCTTATTCCGGAACAAGTCGCTCTACCAATTGAGCTACGCGGACGTTTTATTCTGATTCCTATCTGCCTTTATGTCGTGTGCGTCCTTCGGGCAGGTACGTCACATCTCCTGGTACGTTACAATGTGTGTATATGCTTGTGGTTGAAAAATGTATTAGATACACACAAATCATTCTCAATGCAGAGTTCAATTAATCTTTCACCATTATCATTCACACAAGGATCATTAAACTTACCCAGAACATTGTCAGAAATTGCATTCTGCACACCTACTCTAGCATTAAAATCCCTTGCTATTATAACTTTTTCTTTAGCACCAAACTGGCTCAAAACTGCTTTTAGCTCATTCCAGAAATCTTCTTTCTTATCAGAAGGTTCCGAGTCACAAGGAGCATACATACATACACTACAACAATTACAATTCTCTGAAGTTTCACTTTCAAACGAATCCAGAGAATTCTCTCACTTATGCAACTATAGTGAATCAAGTTGTTCTTCATCTTTTCACTTAAAATCACACCTACACCAGCCTGTCCTCTCATATTATCCAATACTCCAGACCACACACTCACCGTGCCATTCACTTCTTCTACCCCAATTTCCTTCTTTTGGTTTCACTTACACACAGCACATCCAGTCTATACTTATTCATCTCCTCAATCACCTCACTCATCTTGCCATTTATACCTCTTGTATTCCATACACCAATCTTATATTCACTCAGCTGAGGA
Organism: Macrothele yani; assembly: GCA_039090855.1. Classification (NCBI taxonomy): domain Eukaryota; kingdom Metazoa; phylum Arthropoda; class Arachnida; order Araneae; family Macrothelidae; genus Macrothele; species Macrothele yani. The sequence continues at coordinate 106,719,156 of CM077003.1, forward strand.
CGCTTTCTCATACGCCTTTTAGAAAGTCCAGGTCGATTCCGTGGTGGACCGTCCTTCTCAAGTGTGGTAGGTCCACCATATCCCACACTTGAGTCATTCTTAATATTTCTTTTTGTCTTTTTAATCAGGTAAGTACATCAGTTTTCTGAACATTAATTTAATGTAGAAGGAGAAAATAACTCATCCAAGATACCAGCATGGTCTGCTGCGTTCACAAAGTTTTGTACCAAAACAAAAGAAAATTATTTTAAATGTGACTCTTGAGGAAGTGTTGCCACGTTAATTACAAGAATATATCAGATTAACCATTATCTTCGATGAACTCATGACAGGATTTCTTGTAGAGTCTAAATATTAATCCACATGCGCACCATAAAAGCCACCTTAATAATTTATCTGCCATTTCGTAACTCAAAATAGGCTCCACGAAGAAAAAGAAACCAAGGAAATTGATCTCAATGCACTTTACTGTTTTCTGTTTAAATTCCAAAGAAGTGTGAATCAAATAACTTAGACAAACACTATTACTTCACCGATTTTTAAGATTTTCTTTCAAAATGATTGCATAGCTTCCGACAAACCCTACTCGACTAACAGTTTCAAACCAGAAAGACCGGTACAAATTACTTCTAGGAGTGTGAAGTGTGAAGAAGTTGTTCCCCTTGCATGTCGTGAATTCGTCAAACCAGGAGCTTATAGTTGGTGCGTATGACTAAAGTATGCAGTACGTAACTATTGAAAAATTCAATCGTAATGTTTCAATGATGACATTAAAGTCATTTACCGAGTTTATTGTAAAACATTTACAGAAAATTCTACTTTCTTCTGCTGGGAAAGAAAACTTGCGGGAACGTAACTGCACCTTGAGAGCTTCAAATCGAAAAAGATCACCTTTCCGTGAAAAGAGGAGATTTATCATTCAATAAGATTGATCCCTTAAGTGCGTTGATGCCTGCAGCACTCGGCGTTCTGACGACTCTTGTAACAAAATAGGAGGCATAGAATATAACTTTAAAAAAGTGCTCATCCTTGAAAAATAGGTGCCCAGTCATATTACCCACACGAAATTTCCCTGATTTCGACAAAGAACTGAAAGGAAATGACGAAATGAAAACGTATCTGGACAATCAGACGAACAAAATAATTAAAACAATAGTGTTATGCACTCTCTTTAAAGAAGTTTGTACACAAATTGAAGATAAACCAACGAAATGCTCTTGTGAACTATGACACAGTGAAACCGAGAAAGAATGTATGCAAAAATTTGTGCAGAATATCTAATTATGCATTTCCCCCAAAATACGTTAAATGCGGTATTTCAGTTACTTTTAAAAATAGTTCTAGCATTAGGCATGGGATTCTTTGTGGGCCAAAAATAGAACAATCGAGAAACAAACAAACGAAAAAAGATCAGAGAATATAACATTTTAAATAAAATGTAGCATTATCTATTAACTGCATCTCAGCATTCAGTTCATGTAGTAAACTTCTTGCTTACCCCTGATAAGATTTATGGGAAATTAATGTTCTCCCTTCCTGTCGGAATGTCTTTAGCGAAATTAGTCCTCCCGAACGTTATTATATGAGGAGTTCCAGTTCATACCATAGGCTTACAATCAAGTTTAGATGGCGAGGGGGAGGGGGTTGAATCTGAAAAGATACCTTCATTATTTTCACACAGGTAAGAATCGCAAGCATTAAAACATTTAAATTTTTGCTTGATATAAAACAATATAATTTTGATCAAGAGAAATTGAAAAATTAAAAAGGTAGTTATTTTGTTTGGGTTTTTAACAACGACCCCCGTGAGAAACTCAATGGGTATTACGAGACAGATAATGAGAGACTTGGAGTGGATGAGTCATACTTCAGCTAGGGGGCGTATATGTAGAAATCTTCGTCCCATTTTATCGTGTAGCTTTCACCGAAAGGAAATTTTCCACATATAAAATTCTAGCTTTTTGCAGTCCACAGTTCTCCTAACACTAACTGGACGTGCGTGTATTTTTCTATTTGAAAAAGTATCTCCGATCCTAATAATCTCTTGAAACAAACTTTTCTTGCTGTGATACCATTCACTATGAAGAATATTTTACGCGCGTTTTCTTCTTCAAACAACGCCCAGTTTTCCCGCTAGAAGGCGTAAAGGAACATCATAATTTTCTTCACATCTCTTCATCTAATCGTTCAATTTGAAAATTCGTTTTGCTTCGGATATTTATTGATATTAGAAACATTTTCGGTGTAATTTGTGTTTTTTCCTAAAGCACATTTCTGCTGCTTGTGAGAATAAACAGCTATTTGTACATATAAATGTTTCATAGATTCCAAAAACCTGGTCCAAAAAAACATTTTGCAACTAGTTCTAGTCATGTCTAGGATACTGCGCATAGAGAGACAACGTATGTTAAACAATACGCAGTTTCTTCATTATAGGGAGTAAATGCGTTATCTTTTACGTCGGTTTCTCCTTTCTCTAAAAATCTGCATTGAAAATTATTGCCGTGTGGGAGGGATTCAAAAGAACTGCTCATTATACCCAAAATTCTGTGTAACTTTTCTTTTGGGGCGGGGGGGGGGGCTTATCAAATTCCGTTATCATCAAAGCCTATAAGGAATATATCACTCCAAATTTAGTGCCACAGGTTGCAGCACGGAGAAAGAGTTAGTTTTACATTACCCATTCCTCTACCGACACTAATTTCTTTCTTCGTATACAAAAGCAAGAATTTAGAGTTTCTGCTAAAGTTTCTTAGAATGCACTAATGTTGGGCCTTCCAGGGCGATTTTGCATAAGGCTATCACTCTGGCCACTCGCTTTTGGCAGTTTTTGAAAACTTTTTTTTTTTTTTTTTTTTTGATTGGAGGTTTAACGACCGCCGTGAGCAACGCAATGGGCTATAAGCAGTCGCCCGTCCCTAATTTAGGGTCACTGGTTCCAGGAGAGGGAGAGAGCCAGTGCCGTAAGACAAACACAACATCCATGCCTGACCGGGATTCGAACCCGGACCCCTTACGGACGAATGATCAGAGGCCAGCGCCTTAGACCACTGCGCCACCGGGGCGGCTTTTTGATAGCTAGTTATAGGACAAAACGGAGAAATGAGGTTAGATTATTCCATATCACATCGTAATTAATTATGTTAAATGAAGATCAGTAATTGGCTCACCGTTTGTCAACGTATGGCTTTTATGATAATATTTCCGCATGAGGACCTGAAATCGAACTGCATATGTTAGAGGAATAATGGTAGGACATGCTATTGATCTGTTGGCAGGATTACCAAGAATAAGAAGCTTAAGGAAACAGCGATCAAGGGAAACCATTTCAAGGACCTTAAAGATAGATACACTCTAAGAAAAAAAAAACACCTCTAGAAAGCCGTGTAATCCTGATGGAACTCCGAATGCAAGTACCTCAGGGCCGAACATTCAAATTATTGAAAAATAGCGACCAATGACTAAATACTGTCTCTCCACAGCGCATGAGAACCGCGCATTGAGGAGGGTATATCAAGAGCAAAGGGCACACTCAGGAACAGTTGTACCAGCGGATTGAGGTTACTTTAACCTCCACGGACTGTGACGATGCCTCGACGTTATATCCTTGCACAATACGAGCATCTGAGCGAGTTTAAGAAAGGACGTATAATGGGATGTGAGAGGCCTATTGGTCAAGTCGTTGTATACCCTGGCATTTGGGTCGGACGATGTCGTCGCCAGTCGGTCGAGGAGGGCACAAACCCAGCGGCACGGGGGAAGTAGACGGCCGAGGGCAACAACAGAAACGAGATTGCGAGAGCTATACGAACAGAACCAAATTCGCCGCTCTCAAACATCCGTGGCCATATTGCGTCGTCCACAGGAACGGAAGTGTCCGTCTGGAACGGAAGTGGCCGTCTGGAACGGAAGTGGCCGTCTGGAACGTTGAAGGCGACTTCCGGCGCGGCAACTACATTTGAGAAGGTCACTCCGAAGCCCAACGTTGACCAGCGAGCATTGCCGGCACCAGTTGCAGTAGTGTCCTACCCGATCAACATGGAATAGCGCCTAGTGGCGTCATGTTGTCTTCAGTGATGAGTCACGGTTTGCGCTTGGCACATGTGATCAGGACATGTGTGTCTTAAGACGAGCCATCCAGCGCACGGATTGTGTCTTTATCGTGCAATGACGTACGGCTCACACACCGGGAAGGACTGTCTGGAGAGCCATTTTCTAGAATAGCCGGACACCCTTCGTATAAATCCGGACCACCCTCACGGCTCAAGGGTACGTGGACGTCATGCTACACCCTGTTATGTTGCCATTCTCGTAGCAACATCCCCGAGCAATTTTTCAACATGTTAATGCCCAGCCACACATGTCTCTCCCCAGGCCTGCCTCCGTAATGTCGACACCCTTCCAAATGCAAGCCCATCGACCGACCTCTTACCGATCGAACATGTTTGGGACATGACGGGATGCCCATCTCGGTACGTCGACAAACTGGCCCGCAATTTGGACACCATCTTGCATGCTACACCTCAGGACAGTGTCCGTGAACCGTATACGTCTATGCCACGACAGGTAACCGTTCATCAGCGCATGAGCAAGCTTAAATCTGACCTCAAGGTAGAAAGAAAAGCTGAATTACAAGTGTTTTAATGAGAGGGATAGGAAACGTTTGATGAAGGATATCTGCAGGTTACACCCCATCGTGTTATACATCACTTTAAGCATTCTTCAGTAACATGTAAAGAGGTTGGTAGGTTCCAGAGGAACCCAAATTTTGCTACGACGCATCGTTTTTGTGATTAACTTTTATCACATTTAGCATTGGGTTCTCGTAATTTACGCAGATTGCAATGAGATATTGTTACGTTTATGTAAAATGTTATAACACAATGTTCGGTGATAACTTGATAAATTATTTTTTACTAACAATGGCATTAACTATTGTTGCGTCGAATCATGGAACAGCATTCAAAAATCAGTTTTCAACAATGTTTTTGGACTACTTCTGTTACCCATTTTCGTTACATCGAAATTTCATGCATAGGATTTACTTCACTGCTGTCGGGAAAGATGCATAACATCAAACATTCAATCAAAAGACAGTTATGTTTTCTTTAGAACCAATAAGAATATCGAGTGGAAATGTAAAACTAAGAAATTTTTAAAAAATGCCACTTGGAAAAACTTTTACCCACAAAAAGAAACAAGTTAGTAAAATCATGTGATGCATTGATTGTGATACGCTTTCCAACATACCAGAAATCATTACTCAAGTTATGAGGATAATGACTGTGGAATAAATCTCGTTCCTGTGCCCTAACCTTTGACCCCATTTCGATGATATTCAAAAGAACCTGTTCAGTATACCTCCGGAACAACATACTAAAGTTTTGTCGCAATCGAAGCATTTTTAGTCAAGTTATGAGGCTGTGGAATAAATATCGCTCCTGTGCCCTAACGTTTGACTCTATTTCGATGGTATTGAACAGAACCGGTTCAGTAAACCTCCGGAACAACATGATAAATTTTTGTCGCAATCGAAGCAGTTTTACGTAAGCTATGATAAGGGCGATGGAATGGATCCTGCCCTTTGACCCCATTTTGCCCATTTTTGATAGGATTCGTCCTCAGGTTCTCCCCTACCACATACTAAAATTTCATCGAAATCGAACCTTTTTTGCGCGAATTATCGTGCGGACAGGCAGACTGACAAAGCTGGAGCGTATACAATTCTTCAACCTACGGGTAGAAAGCGTAAAAAGTGAAATCTAGTAAACGAATGTAAATCGAAGGAGATAAATTTTCCAATTTTTTATGTAACAAACAATCAACTTTGACACACGAAAAAGTTCTGAAGGGCAGGTCAGATCAAACAAGGTTATACACATCCCTCATCCCCTTCGTTAAAAAAAAACAAGAAAAAAAAACTTCCGGTTTCTGTGCCCCGGATGGCCTAGTAGTCCGGTTTCTGTGTCCCGGATGGCCTAGTAGTCCGGTTTCTGTGCCCCGGATGGCCTAGTAGTCCGGTTTTTGTGCCCCGAGTGGCCTAGTAGTCCGGTTTCTGTGCCCCGGATGGCCTAGTAGTCCGGTTTCTGGGCCCCGGATGGCCTAGTAGTTCGGTTTCTGTGCCCCGGATGGCCTAGTAGTCCGGTTTCTGGGCCCCGGATGGCCTAGTAGTTCGGTTTCTGTGCCCCGGGTGGCCTAGTAGTCCGGTTTCTGTGCCCCGGATGGCCTAGTAGTCCGCTTTCTGGGCCCCGGTGCCTCGGGCCCTGGATGGCCTAGTAGTCAATGTTCATGACTGCCACGGGGGAACCGCAAATTCTATCCCTGGCAGGTACGAACGCTCGAACAAATATTTATCCGCCGTGCGTCGGAGGAGCATTTTAAGTCGTCGAACAAGGGTACTGTTCCCCCGCTAATAAATAAAGGCATCTTCTTTCCCCTTTCTACCTCGCTTCCATGTGACTTTCCAATCGGGTACTCTAGCCCAAATCTCCTAGCTTCCCATTTCTAAGAGTTGTATAAGACCTGCGGTCAGACAGTGTCTTTCTGAAATCCTTTACATGTGATCTGATCTGATCTAGAATGTGGGTCGAGAAGACTTTAACCGAATGACCGGAAATTGATGATCAAGTGCTGTACCAGATCCAGAAAGTACCGGAAATCGATATGAATCTCTAATACTTTGAGCAAAATATATGTTATTCTTTCTCAAAGTATCTTCTCTCGGATGATATGCAACGGTCCCATCATTCTGTCCACTTTCCAATTAATGTGGGGAAGGCATTTTGTGGAAGCTGCTTTAGAGACCCTTGAACAGCTTGAATAACGTCAGCATCTATGTTGAACGTTGCGCCACGGAACTTCTCCTTCATTGTTGGAAACAACAAGAAATCGCACGGGGCGAGGTCAGAACCAGAACTGTAGGCAGCCTGTGGCGTGATTTCAATACTGCATTTCTTAAGAAACTGCTTAACACAAACAGCCACATGTGGACGGGCGTTTTCATGGTGTAGAGTTCACTTGCCCATACGTTCTGGTCGGTTAGTCGATGTGTCGTCGCAGGCACTTCAAGACTGAAATGCATTGAGAGTGGAGGAACAGCATGCTGGTAGACTATACATTTATGTACAAAGAAAATTATCATCATCACTTTCCCAGCTGATTTGGTTTGGCGGACTTTTTTCGAAGAAGACGAGCCTGTGTGCATGACCAGAAACACTCGTTGCGCGCTTCGTAAGGCGGTCAAAATAGTGGACCCATGTTTCATCGGCAGTTATTACTGTATTTAGAAAGTTTGGATCCTTTGCAAATATTTGTTTCCGCTCATGAAACACATGGTTAACAATTGTTCTCTCGTCAGTTGATGAGGTACCTATCTGAAACACACACGATGGAGCATTAATTTGTCGCGTAGAATGCGGAATGACGACGTTTTTGAAATATTAGTTGACGCCGCTATGTCTTCACACGTCATTCGTCGATCATCTTGCAGGATTGCTCAAACAGTGCTAACAATACGTTCCGTAACAACACTTTCAAGTCCACTAAGCTTAGGAGCAAGTTCTGCCAACAAAAGGCCCTTTTCTAAAAACATGGAGACATCTAAAAATCTTTGACTCACCCAAACATTTATCTTTGTAAATCAACTACTTCTGGAGCCATTTTATCTAAACGGTAGCAAAATTCTAACGCACAACCCATTTCGCTTCTTAACTCTGAATCACTCACCTCCATAGCTGTATGGAGAAATGCAGACGTACCTTAAACAACTGCGCGATTAGAAAACCAGAATCATCAGCCACGGCTAATAACTGTTGCCATACATACTTCCTTAATTAAGTTAGTCGTCTGCGTGGTTATTTTTCCCTTCGTACAGTTGCCAACTAAAAAAATTACTCTCAGTTTTTATGAAACGAACTTTGTACATATAGGAGAATATCATCATTGTATTCTAAGTTTTTCTTTTTTTATTTCATTGTTGTATTTTAAAATAATATTACATGACTATTAGTCATATATTTTGAGAGTGAATCTGCGAATTTCTAAAAGTTTAACCACTTGCTTTTTGAAAAATTTTAATATTCAGAAAAAAATCATGTTGCAATAAGCAGGAAATAACAATGTAATCCAAGAACCAAGTACGTATGTTACTCCTATTTAACTCTATGCGTAAAACTGTACTTCAGTGGGATCACACAGAAACATAAATTTAAAATATTCAACACGTTTTAACGGGACATATCAAAAATGCAGGAATTTCAAGCTTTAATTCTAACTCTTCCCAATTTCCTCAGGGATCATTATTTTTTGAATACATGCGCATCTTACATTTCCAACAACTGGTATATCTAATATTCATTTCGTTCCTTAGGAAGATACAATTCATCACGGAGATAGCCTAACTTCGTATTTGTATGGAGGCCTGTATTTTCTGTATTTTAAATATATCTCATTAAAATGGATTGAACATTTTGCATTTATATGAGATTTATATTACTGTATGATGGTGAGATTTATATTACTGTGTGATTCCGTATGGAGTTTATAAGTCTGATTTTTTATTTCTTTGAATGAATAATTTAAACTGATCAGGATTACGCAATATTAAAGAAATGTATAAGCATACTAAGAAATTCATATGATTCTTGACAAAATTCTTTGTTTTGCCAAATAAATATAACTCTGCAGTTTAGTGAAAAGTATGATATATTTGCACAAGGAAAAAAAAACATTTCATAGTTCAAAGTTTTCTTTTTTGGGGTTTAACGTCCACCCTGAGCAACTCTGGGGGTTATAACCAGTCACCCGTTCCTCATTTGGGTAATTAATATACACAATTGACGTAGATAAGGAACATCAAACAGAAGTCATCGTTCTTTCCACGTTCATAAGTGAGTCAAGAAAAAATATTCTCATCGGCGGCCGCCACCGGGAATCGAACCCAGGGTCTTCTAGTTCCGCTCCGGATATGCTGCCATTGCACCACAGCGGCCTCGAATTCTCCAGACTCAGACTATAAACGTTGAAAGAACGATGACTTCTAAGTGAAATCCTCCAAATACGTGGCGTCAGTAAATAAACAAATACATCGCTCTTTCCACGTTCCAGAAATTATTTACTGACGCACGTATTTGGAGGATTTTCACTTTGGATTTAGCTGCTATAATTAATATATAGCCAGTGCCGTTAATGCCCACCAGATGGAGACGTCTCAGTAGCTGAGCCCATCTTACGGATTTATGATGTCAGAAGCTGACTTAAAAACACACACATCACCGTGGATTGTTGGCCCCCGTGGTGTAAGGCTAACACTCTCGGTTAGATATCGAGAGATCCGTAGATTCAATTCCCCGGCGGTGACCGAATAACAATTTTTCGGTTGCTTTGTGTTTCTGGAACTTGTGGAAAGAGCGGTACATTTGTTTATTTGCGATTACTTCTGTTTGATGTTCCTAATCCACTTCAATTGTGTACATTAATTATTCATTCGCCTTCTAGTTATTTGTTCAGTTGCTGTTTACCGGGTTTGGTGACTCCCCAGCATTGTGCGGGGCTCCAAGAAGCAACTTGCCAAGTGGTTTGGTAGTTAGTCATGAGTGAGTCTGGAGAATTCGAGGCCGCTGTGGTGCAGTGGTAGCATGTCCGGCGCGTAACTGGAAGAAACGATTCCTGGTGGCGGCCGATGAGAATTTTCCCGTGACTCGCTTATAAACGTGGAAAGAGCGAAAGAGCGATGGCTTCTGTTTGATGATCCTCATTTGGGGCTACTGATTCCAGGAAAAGGACAGCGACATTGGGTAAACACACCATCCATGCCTCGTCCGGGACTTGGGCCCATCTCAGACGAATGGTGAGATCATTTCGAAGCTAGTGACTCAGTCCACTTGAACACCCGGACAGCAATGTCCAATTCCCCCAAAATTTACAAAATTATGGAGCACTTCTAATGATCTATTTTGCACTTTGCAAAGAAAGTGCAGACTCCAAAGCTCTTATATACGTCGATTTTATTAATCGAAAAATAAATTACTAATATAGAGCCAAACGAAGAGCCAAAACATTGTGACCAGCTGCCAAATATAACGTTGGTCCTCCAATTGCCGCCAATGAAGCTCTTGCTCTGCCTAGCATGGAGGGTACAAGATTTCTAAAGGTGTCTTGTGGTATCTGGTACCAACACGTCACCAGCAGATCCTTTAACTTTTGTAAGGTACGTGGTTGAGACGCCGCAGATTAGATTTGCTGTTTTAACACAAACCACAGATACTCAATAGGATAGATGTCTGGGGAATTTGGATTTGCTATACCTGGAAATCTTCCTTATGCTCCGCGAACCATTCTAGAACAATCCGGGTAGTGTGGAATGGCGCGTTATCCTGCTGAAAGAAGAATACGCTTCTTCAACCTACCGTTATCCTCCTAGAGAAGAATACCATTGCCATGAAAAGATGTACCTGATCGTCAATGATGTTTTCGTGGGTGGGAGACGTTATAGTTTCCTTTACATGAATGACTGGATCCAGAGTTTTCCAGAAGAACTTCTTCCACTGGCTTGCTTTCCTTTCATGGGGACATCCTGCTCCCAACACTTCCCCAAGTAAACGACGCACACGTACTCAGGCAGCCCATATGGTGCAACAGAAAACGAGATTCATCGGACCAGATGACCTTTTTCCAATCATTCAAGGTCAAGATTTCATGCTCGCGTGGCCATTGTAGGTGCTTTCGATGGTGAACTGAGGTTTTCATGGGCACTCGGAGCAACGTATGGGTACAAAGCCCCATTTTCATCAGGGTTGGATGTATTGTTTGCTGTGACACATTACTGCAGTCACCAGCATTCAAATTTCCGGCCAGTTACGTCACAGTATCCCTTCTGTTGGCTCGTATCATACGGGATAGCCCTTGCTTTCATCTACGAGCCATAGTCTGCCCACAACTTGGCGGCGGTTCGTGTCTTTTCCCTTCCCCCGACGATTTCTTAAAGGTACTAACCACGGCTGACGTCAGCACTCCTCATTCCCTGCCGTCTCGGAAATTCTCTGACCTAGTCGTCTGGTCGTTACAATTTGGACTTTGTCAAACTCGCTTAATTCCACTACCTTTCCCAAATGAAGAGCAAAAATAACACTGATTAACAGAGCTCATATCAGATGTGATTTGTACTTTTCCATGCCTTCACATACGTCGTCCTTTATCTGCAGTTGCTTTGATTTGCATAAAGACGCGTCGGTCATAATATTTCGGCTCTACCGTGTATTCTGTCAAATTTAAAATTCTGTAGTAGCATGAACGTTCTCCTTGGTACAGATGAAGTGAATTTAAATTCACAGTTCCTTAAAAAATGGAGAAAATTAGGCGAAATACGTAAATTATATAAAGAAAACCAAAACATGGGTGAAAATTTGCATACGTCTCACCCGAAATTCGATAACATCGAAGAAATAACGCGGCCTTATCATTAATATTTGGGCACCTCTCTATTCATAGTGGACTCGGTCTTGCATAAGCACCATGTCACAGGACGAACCATAAATATCCTCATTGGATACGAGAGAGTTAACTGACTTCCAGCGAGTATCGATAATAATGCATACATAAGCAACTGCTCCATACTTGCCATTTCAGGAGTATTGAAGATTCCTAGTTCGACTGCTGGTGATGTGATATACAAATAATAGAGGTATGGAGCTGAATCTGCTTATAAAACGGTTCGGTAGTCCGCCGAAGCTAACAGAATGTGACAGAAAAGTTTTGAAAATAACTTCCCACTCAGAGGGCAAGTCACCATTGTTTCAAATCATGCAAACCCTAAATAAGACTATTAAGATTGATGATAACACCAGTGCAAAGCGCAAAGTGACACATGACAGGGGTTTCTATGGTCGAATAGTCATCCAAAGCGGCTAATCACTTCGGTTAACGTCATACGCCGATTAACGTGGAACGTCCATCTTAGACCAAAGGAAAACTATACTTTGTACTAATGAGTTCCAATATACAGCCTACTAGACTGATGGTCGTTTGTGGATGTGGCGAATGCCAGGAAAACTCTACCTTCCAGACTGTGTCATCCGGACAATGAAGTTTGGTGGAAGTATCGTGAAGGTAAGGAGCTGTTTTTCGCGAATCACTTTTTAAGCCCATTATTCGTTTTGGACAAAACCGTGGATGCTGATGTTCTGTACAATTATGAACTGCCAAAGTTATGGCAGTACTTTGAAGAAAGTCCATACCTCCATCAGCAGGACAACGCATCTTGTCATTCTGCTCGCGTCGTCACGGATTGGTTTGAGGACATGGACTGTAAAACGTTGGACTCACGACCAGCCGAGATTCCTGATCTGAACCCTCTAGAGAATCTTTTAGAAGAATTGAATCGTCGGGTGCGTGGGAGAAGACAGCATCCAACAAACAAAGTTAAAATGCTCCGGTTTTCAAGCCGAATGGCAGAACATATCAGCGAACACTTACAAAAAGCTCGTGGAGAGTAATCCACAAAGATAACAGGTCGTCATAAAAGCCAAAGGTTTGAGTGCACAGCATTAAATTTTTGATAAATAAAGAATTTGGTAGACATCCAGGGTAACCGAGATTAATGGAAGGGCAGTGAGTTATCACAATGGGTGTTAAGGAATCCAGTCATTTAAGGTGGTTCCACCTAAAATCTCTGCCTTATGTTTCCAATGGTAAAACTTCTTTACATATTTTCTTCGCAATTAATGTATTCCCAAGGATGAAAATTTGCACATCGATAAAACAAACTTTAAGTTATAGCATGGGATAGTTAATACTTGTTGAAACATAACCATAACTAAGCAATCCAACATTTGTTTGTCTACTGACGTCATCAATGTACAGGTCGCGCCATCTGTTAACAGGTCAGAATATTACTCAAAGAAAGTGATTGATTTTTAATATAATTATGGTTATGTTTTAACAAGTTTTAAGTATCCCATGCTATAACTCAAAGTTAGTTTTAACGATGTGCAAATTTTCATCCTTGGGAATACATTATTTGCGAAGAAAATATGTAAAAACGTTTTACCATTGGAAACATAAGCAGAGATTTTAGGTGGAACCACCTTAAATTCCAAAAGGAAGGGGCCGCGGGTGGCCTAGTGGGCAACGTTCGTGACTGCCGCAGAAAGGACCTCAAGTTCGATCCCAGGCAGGTACGCACGCTCGATCCACTAAATATCCGCCGTACGTCGGATGGGCACGTTAAGCCGTCATACCCTGCGTACTCCCCCCCCCCCCATTATAAATAAGGGCGTCTTCCTCCCCTTTCAAATTCGCTTCCGTGTAACTTTCCTATCGGGCACTCTAGCCCAAATCTCCTAGCTTCCTATTTCTAAGGGTTGTTTAAGACCTGGGGTCTGACACTCCCTTCCTAAAATCCTCTACATATGATCATATTCCAACAGGAAAACCTGTAGTTTGTGGCCAGATTATTGTATCTTAAAACTTTTTGCCCAATTACAGCGCTAAATATAATTTCCAAAATTAAATCATGACAAAATATGAAAAAAAGATTTTCATGATAGGCGAAACATCATTGTTTTTTGGAGAACTCGTATATAGTGAAGAAGGCTGTGAAATTAATCAACTGAACAAGCAGCAAAGGTGGAATGCGTGCTGCAAATGGTCGCGCAGAAAGGTACAGAGGATTGGGGGCATCATCCCCCAACGCTAATCATTAGTGCGCCCTCTTTTATCGTGTGTGTATGTGTGTTCGTTCTTATGGCCTCTGTTATATCTCTTCCCTGAAACTCCATCAGTTTGGGAAGCAAATTTTCTTTTCTTGGCCCAAATGCTCGTGTGGTCGCTAAACGCCCTAAAAATATAAATTTATTGCTTCGTTTTTGCGTACCATTTTTTGTTTGTTATGTAAAAAACTGAAATGGCCTTCATTCCTCCTAACTGCTACTTTATCCTGCTTTTTATTTATTTTTTTTTCATTTTTGTATTTAAAGTTGGGTCTTTTTCTTAAGGTATTTTCAAACCTTTAATATGTCTTTATATTTTATGCTTCGGAACGTTCCATTGCATTTAATTGTCGGCATCATTTGCTCCAGCGATATCATTACTACAGCATCCAAAGGCATAAATCTTTCGAGAGGAATCAGAAAAATTTAGCTTATTTCTTACTAAAAGCTTGAACTTGCTCTCTCGCTGCGAGTGGTAAACCAACTAGATCTCTGGGCGACATTTTCATTAAGTGCGAAAAGCGTCTGTTTCTTCTCTCTCTCTCTCTCTCTCTCTCTCTCTCTCTTGTGTTTCCTCTGTTGCTCTTCTTTTTATGTGTGTCCAATACATTTCAATACCAAAGCGAATGCTCGTGCCTTTCAAAAAAAAAAAAAAAAAGACATGTGCATTGGCTTTCGAAATGGTCTTCATTGTTCTTTTCTTCGTCCCGATGATACAAGATACATAATTTTTTTTATTGGGGGTTTAACGATCACCATGAGCAACTTGATGGGCTGTAAGCAGTTGCCCGTCCCTAATTTAGGACCACTTGTTCCAGGGAAGGGAGAAAACCAGTGCCATTCGACAACCACAATGTCCATTCCTCACCGTAATTCGAACCCTGACCCATCTCGGACGAATGGTCACAACCCATCGCTTATACCACTGCGCCACTGGGGCGGCTATGCAGAACTTACAGTGGGGGCCTTTAAAGTTTGAATTCAGAGCCTAACTCTGATTTTTCATTCATCATAAAACTTCTGTTTCGCTTTGTTGTTGTTGGGGTTCTTTTTTCTTTTTTTTTTTTTTTTTTTTTTTAGTTTAGGTTTAACGACCACCATGGGCAAATCAATGGGCAATAAGCAGTCTCCCGTCCCTAATTTAGGGCCACTGGCTCCAGGAAAGGAAGAGAGCCAGTGCCGTACGACAAACAAAACATCCATGGCTCACCGGCATTCGAACCCGGACCTGTTTCGGACGAATAGTTAAAAGCATGCGCTTTGAGCACTGCGCCATCGGGCCGGTTGTTTGTTGTTAGCATCGTCTTTCGAAAAAAAAAATAAAATAAAAGAGGTTCTACTTATGTTATCAGCATATTCATCCGTCCGACTGTGAACACCATATTTCTGCACCTATTAGTCCGATTTGAAAATTTCGCTTTGTGTTGGGAAGCAGACACTAGAAGACCAATGTTCTTTGTCCTCTTTTTTTCTGCGGACGCACAACTTTGCCGCTAGAGTGCGCAAACGCAGTTGATATCAAATTCGAAACACATTTTATTTCGTATCATGGCCCATATATATGTTCAATTGAAAAAAAAATATTTCTTACCTTCGAAACAACTTACAGTAAAAACCATTTAATGTACAGTTCCTTTTTATGTACTGCAGATCTTTACAGCTAAGGGGCGCCACTATATATTATATTGTTCCCGATATCTCTGATTTTAAAAATCCAGTCTGAAAATTTACTTTTGCATTGGGTAGATATCGTGGTGTAGAATGCTTTGCACATAATTTTAACTATTTCTTACCGTATAGTTTTGCCACTACAGGGCGTAGCTACGTACTTCTGTTTCCGATACATTTGCAGCAGTATCTATGTTGCTAAAAATTCAGCTGAGACAATTCTTATTCGGCAAGATACCGCTCACGCCGAGAAGCATCTTGGGAATATTCCCTGCTCATAATGTACCATTGCAGTCACTTCTCGCAGTAGAAACTGCAATGTAATCCATTGCTATTTAGGTATTTAAGATTGATCTGATCAGATCATATGTAGAGGATTTTAGGAAGGGAGTGCCTGACCCCAGGTCTTAAACAACCCTTAGAAATAGGAAACTAGGAGATTTGGGCTAGAGCGCCCGATGGGAAAGTAACACGGAAGCGAAGTAGAAAGGGGGAGGAAGACGCCCTTATCTATTACCGGGAGGGCCGGTACCCGGGGTCCGACGTCTTAACGTGCCAATCCGACGCACGGCGGGTATTTAGTGGATCGAGCGTTCGTACCTGCCTGGGATCCAACCTGAGGCACTTCCCGTGGCAGTCACGAACGTTGCCCACTAGGCCACCCGCGGCCCTGCTATTTATAAGCTAAGATTTTTGACTTGCCAGCTATTTATAGAAAGGACGCTTCACTGGTCCCAAGATTTCGATCCTACCATGTTTCACTGGGCATTCCAACTTAGGCCTTGGCTGCAACAGTACTCCTTCATTGCTCTACTCCTCATTAATGTATAAATATTGATGCTACCAAGAGTATTTATTCTGATTACGTAGGCGTGATACCTTGTTCACTTAATCGCAGAGACTGTTTAATGAGAGGCTTAACTAGAATCGCAAATGACATGCGTGTATTAAAAAATTATAGCGTTAATTTACCCATAGCAGAGCTAGGTAGAGAACTCAAATCCTCACGAGCACATACATTTATTTATAGTAAGAAATAATAAACACGATGCTTTTCACTACACTTAACAAGCGCAGAGGTGTATCAAATCTCCCTTTTCCTTCGACTCACTTAGATTTATCACAGTTTCCTAGAGATGAAGCTGATAAAGCCCAATTAGCAGTGGCGGATTTAAGGACAAAAGCCCAGGCGGGAAACGTTCCAAGGGGCCCATTTCAGAGACTCAATCTTTAAAATTATTTTTTATTGAATAATACGAGGGATGTTTCTCTTTTTCGTAGTAGAGTTATGTTTTATTTTCTGAAATTTTAAGCAGGTACAATTAACTTCTGATTTGCTTTGATGAGCTTAAATATAAAAATATCCTACATACGAAGTATACACTGAAGAGCAATTGAATTAGAGACAGCTGGCGTTATGCAAATGTGGCGCTGTGAGCGGCCCTGTAAACGGAAACGACATGACGTATGCAGCGATCCGACAATATGAGGAGTGATGCGACGGGAATCAGTAAGACACTGAGCCGCGGATGGCTTAGTGGTTAGTGTTTCAGATTGTCGATGCTGGGTCCCCAGGTTTAAGCCTGGGCTGATCTTTCAGAGATGGTGTGATTTACTAACAATCGCTGAATATCCGCCGTGCATCGGACGAGCACGTAAAGTGACGGCCCCCAGGCTGGACCCACTGGTTAAATGGGTATCCTTTCCTATGTCCTCCCTAAAGTTCTCTCACCCATCAATGTGCAATATCGTACTTGTACGGTGGCGCCATCTACTGTACTCTAATCTCACTACAAACTGTTCTGTCAAAAGTCGCTAGACTTGCTCTCATTCCTTACGTTTCTGTGTCCTGCCCAAAAGGCGATCTCGCTGTAGGTGGCTGGGAACTAAACTCTACTACCTGTGGACGGAAGTCCTACATGAAAATGACAAATTCTTTTGAATCAGTAAGACGTACAGAAGCCATCGTCCCACGAGGGTACCGCTGCTGACCGCACATCACAGGGTGCAAAGATTAGCATGGGCACGGGAACATCGCCACATGATCCTCAACATTTGGGAAAACGTTGCCTGGACTGATGAGTCGAGATTAACGTTGGTACATGCGGATGACAGAATACGAGTACAGCGCAAACCACATGAAGCGATGGATATTTCTTGCCAGCCTGTGTAGTGTTCAAGCTGGTGGGGGTGGCATTCTCGTCTGGGGACTGTTTACGTGCACTGAAATGGGATCCGTGGTACGTGTGACATCGTCCCTCACAGTTCAACGTTACCGGGATATCCTGGACGACCATTTGCTCCCGTTTGTGTGTCTTCAACATCCCACTGGGGACCTCATCCTGCAACAAGACAATGCACCGTGCCATCGCTCCCGAATTGTATCCGAATGGTTGGATGAACACTTCACCGACGTGACCTCGCTTTCTTGGCCAGCTAGGTCACCTGATCTCAATCCCATCAAGCACATCTGGGATGCCATCGAGAGAGATGTTTGAGGCTCTGACCCCTCCCCTCCATCAAATCTTCGTGAACTGTGGGAGCTTGTTCAGGGGTCGTGGATCCGCATGGCTTCCCAACGCTTCCGGTGTCTTGTCGAGTCCATGCCGAAACGAATCGCCGCCATCATCAGGTGAAAGGTGGTGCTACACATTACTACATAGGTATCTCTAATTCAATTGTTCTTCAGTGTAGTGTAGTATATGCATAACCAATGTTTTGATATTATCATTAATCACTTGTATTTCTAAAGGTAAATTACAATCAAAATCGTTACAAATCAATATCAAATGAAAATTGTCGGAAATGTACATTTCACATTTTGATATTTACTTACATAATTGTAATTCCTCGTCTTATCTTCTGTTCGGCCATTATTTCGATTGCAGAATCCAAATTTATTTTATCGGTAACTATTTTTTTGGTGTAATGTATACAGTATAGTCAGTGAGGACTTCTACAGTGATAGCAGCACGACGATATTTAATTATTTTCGGGAAACTCATTTAGCGCTCACTGTGGTGACAGGCAGTGTTAGAAACAATCTAAACAACCCGCAACACAGGACGATAGTCACTTTACGTCACAGCCAAGTGATGAGGAGGAATATGTGCTTCCGATCATAGGATTCATACGTCTGAGTCACATGATGCGGGGAAAAACAAAGGACCATCTGTAAGGCCTGCAACATCACGAAAATGTCAAAATTAAAAAAAAAGATGTTTTTTCCAATGAAGGTACTGCGGCCCGTTTGGACAGGGGCCCAAGCGGCAATTGTTCACTTTTCGCCTAAGTTCAATCCGCCACTGCTAGTTAGGCACGGTTACAGTTGCCTGGAAGTGTAGTTCCTATTAGTTCTGCATACAAGATGAATATCGCTTCCAAAAGATAAGCAATCGGCACGCACAAAAGCAAGAAATACTTATAATTGAACGGAACAATTATACATTCCTTTGGTTACACACACACACGATCTGTTTTTGTGATGTGTTGACAAGCGTCACAAAGCTTTCCTTTTTTTTTAATTTTTTTGTCGATGTTTATCTCTACTCTTATTGATCATAGTGATCATTTAGCCTGTATTAGATACGGCGTTTCTCCTTTACCGCCCTCGCAACACTTAGTCACTTCTCTTTCTTTCGATGGTCACACGACAGGGCAAACTTTGTGTCGTTTCCGAAAATTTGTCCTCCACCGCCATTTTCGGAAGGGGATTTCTGGGACAGCTTGCATTCTCTCTGTTGTCCACGGAGTTCGTTGATCAGCCACGGAGGAATTTTCTTTATTGCCTCTTCCACACGATGCGTCTGTCTTCCGCCATCAGTCTTTGAGGCTACGGAATTCGCTGCGGTGTCGTACCTTTTTCGACACCTTTCCTTTTAGTTTGGTTTTCTCTCAGAACTGTTAAGTACGTGCGGCTATATGTGTTCCGTAAAAACTACCTACTCGGAACTATTCGTTGCTAGTGGTAAATCTTCATTACTTCTAGTTCAGATACAGTCTCCGTATGCATTGAGATATTGTCGTCCTCCGGATTTACATCGACCAATAAAAATACAGGACCATCCTCTTACAGAATTTGGAATGCGACTGCAATTATTATCAAATCGTGGAAAAACTCTTCCTGCTAGACTGACACCTGCTAGTTAAAGACCCATGCTTCTTTGTGGCCAGAACACGACTACCTCTCTATTTGGATCCTGCCACTCTTTATTTCTTCGTACTTTGTTCACAAATCATTTTTAGGTCTAGTTTTTAGCAGTGTATTCTCATTCCGTACAGGGTACGACAGTCTGCCTGATCTAAAATTGATTCTCGTCTCTCACC
Source organism: Macrothele yani (assembly GCA_039090855.1). Classification (NCBI taxonomy): domain Eukaryota; kingdom Metazoa; phylum Arthropoda; class Arachnida; order Araneae; family Macrothelidae; genus Macrothele; species Macrothele yani. The sequence continues at coordinate 106,738,856 of CM077003.1, forward strand.
TCAATTACCATAATCAACAATCCTAAAAACACCTTTCCATACGCCTATGTCTCGTGGTAGATGAAAAGTCACGATCTTGTTTACCCCTAGCGAGAAAATTCCTTTAGCCCGTCCCCATGGCTGTACTACAGCAGTCTTCAAAAGGTTTTGTAACACGGAAGGGAGTGAAAGACTTCTTATCCCTCCCAACACACAGCTTCCTTTCCCCCTTTCACTGTCCCACCCACTTGCTAACACTTTTAATTATTTCCAATTCAAAATAATTGATCTCCTAATTATCCTCAATTATTTACAAGATTAATTCATGCCTCTGCCTCCCGGCTAATTAATAAACCAGAAGGTCAACCTCGGATCAATATGTAATAATCCAAGATCCCCGGTGATCAAATGGTCGGAGGTATTAGGGTACTGATTACTCGTATTAGCTTGTCTCTGGTTCGAATCTCTGACAAGATCTACGTGACTCACTTGTTCTACCCGTTTCTGTAGCATGCTCCTGGCCACCACCGCTACAGCTGCGAGTGCTCCTGGTCGTGAAAGCGCAAATTGTAGCACGATTCCCTTGAAGCAGCGGTTGGTTGGCCCAACAGGACACTGAAACCTTTCTTGGTGAACCACTGGAGAAATGACCCACTTTCACGTTTCTTTTTTTTTTTTTTTTTTTTGTCTGGATTTTTTCGAACCACGAATAATTATTTTGGTGCTTATGAAAAATAACCATTAACTTCATTTGAGCAATATTTCTTTCAGAAAACTATTCCCCTTAAAGCGGCTGATATACCTGAACTAAATGATGTCCATAATGTTCTGCGCTCCTCAAACAGAAATGTTCACATAACGGTCGGGTTTTACGAAAGCTACAGAAAAACTGTTTCTTCCCCTTTCTTATCGCAGCAGTGCTAATAGCAAACCTGTCGCTAGTGGAAAGCGCGCCCTACTAGTCTTTTATTCTTTGCTCCATGACTTAAGGCAGGATGGGGAAGAAAATGTCCCCCTGACACGGACATCGTGCCACTGGGTAGAAATAATTCACTCAAACATCTTTTCTCTCCTTTCCAGAGTTCTTCATAGTCGCTGCAGCCCATTTAGTATGTTATCAGGCAAGAAATATTAGTATCAATCATCCTTCTTAGTAACCACTTTGAAAAACAAAGCTAAAGGAGAAAGATACGATTTTTGATGTGCTGGTTTATTTGTTCCAGCGACGTTTGCCTCACTTCTTAGACAGCGAATACAAGGGCTATATTGAATTTAATGAGCAACAATGTTTTAAAAAATTGCGAGATGTAATGATTGAAGAAACAAATACCACACCTTAACCTATTTTTCTACAAAATCCCCGTTTCTTTGGATACATTTTCCCCATCATTCTGACAGTTTAAAGGTGCCCTTCCGGAAGAACTTCGTTCCAGTTGCGCGAAGACACCGACGTACAGTTTGCTGTGTTACTTCCGTGATCTGGTACGATTTCTAAAAAAAAAATAACAAGAAAGATGACACCGAATTTTCGGGTGTAATAAGCATGTCTTTTGAATCCGTTCTGACGCAAATTAAATTTATCAAAGCTATTCAAAGTCAATGGAACCGGTATGGAAAACAATAGTATCTGACGGAAGAAAGACGTTTTTTCAATCGGGTTTTTAATCCCTCAGGTATTGCTGTAAACGGAATCGTGAGCTTACGAGCTCTTAGAAACAGAGTTATCGACAAAAACAAGATGTGACTTTACGTGCTCTGGTGGGAAAACCATGCATTATTTTAGGAAGAAAGTATTCTCAAAAGGTTTATCCCTATGACCGGTATCGGTCTAAGAAAAAATATTTAGTCGAGTTTTCAGGAGCCCAGATTTTGCTACAAATACACCAGAAGCAGAAATTAACACTTATGACCACTAATGGCCAAACCATTCTTTACCAAACATTAGAAATTATGTGAAAAATATTTTCCATCAGGTCTTGTATCCCATACAGGAAGAATTTTTCAAATCGGAGTTTTAGGAGCAGAAATAACGCAGAAGACGCAATTTACCATTGTGCCGCTTAGCGAAAAGTCTATGATTTACTTGAAAATTTTGAATTCATGAGAAAAACATTTCGCATCGGAAACATGATCCAACAAAGAAGGAATTTTTCAAATCGTACTCTTAGAAGTAGAGATATTGACAAAAATAAGATATACATCTACACCCCTGGCGTAGAAACCATGCATTTTTTCAAGAAGAAAATTTTCGTAAAAGGTTTGTCGACATGAGTAGTATCGGTCAACAAAATGACTATTTTTTCAATCGAGATTTTAGAAGCTCATATTTTGCTGCAAATACATCAGAAGTGGAAATTAAGACTTACGCCCCCTGGTGGCCAAACCATTTTTTTTACAAAAATTAGAAATTATGTGCAAACGACTTCCCATCAGGAGATCCGGTGTAGAAAGAACTTTTCAAATCGGAGATTTAGAAGCAGTGATATAGAGGGAAACGCAATTTACCTTTATGCCCCCTAGCGAAAAGTCTATGAATCACTTGAAATTTTTGAAATTATATGAAAAACATGTCACACTGGAAACACTATCCAACAAAGAAGGAGTTTTTCAAATCGGACTCCTAGAAGTACAGATATTGACAAAAATAATATATACATCTACGCCCCCTGGCGGAGAAACTGTGTAATATCTTAAGAAGACAAATTTTCGTAAAAGGTTTGTCGACATGAGTAGTATCGGTCAACAAAATGACTATTTTTTCAATCGAGATTTTAGAAGCTCATATTTTGCTGCAAATACATCAGAAGTGGAAATTAAGACTTACGCCCCTGGTGGCCAAACCATTTTTTACAAAAATTAGAAATTATGTGCAAACGACTTCCCATCAGGAGCTGTATCCAGTGCAGAAAATAATTTTTTTCTAATCGGAGATTTAGAAGCAGTGATATAGGGAGAAACGCAATTTACCTTTATGCCCCCTAGCGAAAAGTCTATGAATCACTTGAAAATTTTGAAATTATATGAAACACATGTCACACTGGAAACACTATCCAACAAAGAAGGAGTTTTTCAAATCGGACTCCTAGAAGTACAGATATTGACAAAAATAATATATACATCTACGCCCCCTGGCGGAGAAACTGTGTAATATCTTAAGAAGACAAGGTTTCTAAAATGTTTATCGACATGAGTAGTATCGGTCTACAAACGACGTTTTTTTTCAGTCGAGAATTTAGAAGCTCATATTTTGCTGCAAATACATCTGAAGCGGAAATTAAGATTTACGCCCCCTGGTGGCCAAACCACTTTTTTACAAAAATTTGAAATTATGTGCAAACGGCTTCCAATCAGGAGCTGTATCCAGTGCAGAAAATAATTTTTTTCAAATCGGAGATTTAGAAGCAGAGATATAGGGAGAAACGCAATTTACCTTTACTAACGGAAAGTCTATGAATTACTTGAAAATTTTGAAATTATATGAAAAACATGTCGCACAGAAAACACTATCCAACAAAGAAGACATTTTTTAAAACGAACTTCCAGAAGTAGAGATATTGACAGAAATAAGATATACATCTACGCCCCTGGCGGAGAAACTGTGTAATATTTTAGGAAGGAAATATTCCGAAAAGGTTTATCGATGTGAGTGGCATCAGTCCACGAAATAATTTTTTCAATCGATATTTTAGAAGCTCAGATTTTATGGAAATACATCAGAAACAAATATTAACACTTGCGCCCCCTGGTGGCCAAAGTATTCTTTACCAAAAATTTGAAATTATATGCAAACGATTTTCCATCAGGAGGTGTATCCGCTGAAGAAAAGGTTTTTCAAATCGGAGTTTTAGTAGAGTTATCGGGAAAAATGTTATTTACTTTTACACCCCCTAGCAGAAAAGCTATGCGTAATTTAAAAAAGTAACTATATCTAAAATAATTTTCGACATAAATGGAATCGAAAGATAAAAGAATTTTTTCATTTGGATGTTTAGAAGCAAATATGTGGAATAAAACGTATTTTTGAATTCGACATCATCTGCATTTACGCCATCTAGCGGCGAAATTGTACATCGTAAAAAAAACGAAATAAAGGATCATCATTCGCATATTTCAAGCTTCCCAATGCAAAAAGAATTTTTCAAATCGGACTAATAGTTGCAGAGATATCGTGGGTACAGACGGACGGACGGACAAACCGATCACATAAGCACGATCTTTTTTTACAAAAGACGTGCTAAATAGGTACAAAGTGTCAAGGGGATAACCTGAATGGTGCCATATCTCTAATCACGAAAATAATTTGAATTCTTTATCTTCGATTCACGAGAGAATTGTTAGTCATAATAATGGTGCGTGAGCAAACTTTGCGGAAATGTCGAAGGTACTGAAAATCATGAAACGTTGTCTACTTCTTGACGTTAAGATTTATGACTTTTGTTGCCCTCAAGGATAATATGAAAGACATCACGAAGAGAAAAACTTCATGTAAGAAGGAACAGAAATTTTATTGCGACCGTATGAAATCTGAAGAATGATAAGTACATGCAAAAATTATCAATGACTGTGTAATTGATCCATTAACAGCTGGTAAAATGCGCGGAACACATGTAACTGGTTGGGTTAAATGGCATCAAGATATTGCCAGCAGCACTATCGAAAAGATATTTGCAATGCCTCACGGGATGCCTTTTGGAAGGAAGTATCCTGATTAACACAAGGCACACCTGAATATTCCGGGGAAAAGTGCTTCTCAGAATTGAAACCGAGCCAAAGGCTTAGGTCAGACAAAGTTTTTTTGATGCGAGAATGCAAGGTAACTGTTTGGAAGGATTGTGTCATTGAAGTTTCTGACTACGTTCTTGTTCATTAACGAAACAGCTTCAACAGCTTGCTTATTTGGACGTTATCCACAAAAAAAAAAAAAAGATACACGTGAAAGGGAACCAAAAATCTATATTTCCGCTAACGTAACGAATTGCTGATATTTCTCTGTGTACCACGACACAATGTGTTTCTGTACGTCTGCTATATTTTTCTGACTAGCTAGATGATGTTTTTGTTTAGTTACGAGATAAGTTGCGATTTATTTCTCGTACTCGCACACAGGAGACGATGTCATCTGCTCAATTTTTCTCAAAAGGGGTTGGAAGTATTATTATGGCACTGTCACATGACATAGTAACAGTACCCACAGACGTTACTACAGCTATGGTTGCTCGTGAAGAGGAATTCTTCCTAACCATTGGGAGGCAATTGAAGGCTCTGTTTTAATTCCAGTTTCAACAGCAAGTAAAACATCCTTTCCAATGATAAAGAGGGTTAAATCCGTTTTAAGTAACAAAACTGGACATCAATGACTGAATGGTTTGATTCTTCTTTATGTACATTCAAGGGTTTCTCTTAGTGTTGACAAAGTCTTAGGTGCAATGTCTAATGTCAGGGTAATGTTAGCCCAAGATATCTTCGATTTGGTCTTCAATAAAATACTTTTATTGTGATCCCAAGTTTCCAAATAATAATAATCTGTATGTATGAAATAGAATGTCTGTCTGCATATTGTCTACAAACTCATAAACCCCTTTGGACAGAATTCTGCATAGTTTCTCTTCAGAACAATGCGGTAAATATAGGCTACCATATAAAACCTGGACACCTTCTCCAATTTACCCCCCATTTCATCCCCCTCGACACTTTGGGACTAAACCCCTTGACCGCTCAGAACCAAGTTTTTCAAAGATACGCTCTATGACCGTGCGGAAAATACGAGAAAATCGTATAAGCTACCATGTAACTTAGTCAACCCACTCCCTACCCTTCAGTTTATCCGCTTGACACTTTGTACCCAAACCCTGTGATCGACGTGGATTAATTCTTGCATAGTTACTATATAGGACCCTGCGAAAAATACACAGTCGAGTCACATTATTGTGACCACCTCCTACTTCTGACGTCAAAAGCGCGTAGCCAATGAAAGAAGGCACGTGTCGTGAGCTGGCTTGGAGGGTATATGTGGTGTGCTGTACGCATTCTGAAAACATATCACCCACTGCTGTCATGAATAAAAGGAACGATTTATCAGATTTGCAAAAAGGGATGTTTATCGGCTTTCGGGACAAGGGTGGCAGTATTTCTGAAACAGCGCAGTTTGTGAACTGTTCGCGTGCTGCTGCGGTTAAAACGTATCGCGATTAGAGAAATGGCACCATTGCGAATAAGCGACGTGAAAACTGCGGAGCACCACGTGCATTGATGTGAGAGGTGAACGTCGGCTTCGAAGGTGCGTGAGGGCCGATCGACAAGCTACATTGGAGTAAATCACTGGCCGAATGTATCAGAGGGCTACCGGAAGTGTGTCTAAAACGACAGTTCAGCGAACCCTGCTGCGCATGGGGCTTCGATGCAAACGGATGGTCACTGCACCTATGTTAACGAAGGTGCATAGGCAGAAAAGGCTATACATTTCCACGGCAGTATCGGAATTAGGCCTCCACTGATTGTCAAAGGTTTGCCTTCTGCGATGAGTCCGTTTTCTGCTTCATTGAACTGATGGACGTTGGCGTATAAGGCGAGAAACATCGGAGAACAGACACTCGTCAACCGTTGCTGGAAGAACACAAGCTAATGGAGGCAGTGTTGTGGTCTGGGGAATGTTTTCGTGGCATTCCCTGTGTCCACTCATACCTATGGAAGGCACTGTGCATAGAATTCGTTATTAATCTATCCTTGCAGACCACGTGCCCGATACATGGTGATTGTCTTCCCTGGGGTGGATGGGATCTTCCAGAACGACAATGCGACGTGTCACACAGCTTGATAAAAATGTCCGAGAGTAGTTGGAAGAGCACGATGACGACTTCAAAGTACTTCCCTGGGCCCTTAGTTCCCGAGACAGAAACCCAATTGAGCATCTGTGGGACCACCTCGATCGTGTTGTTCCCTCTATGGATCCTCCACCACGCACCCTTCAGCAGCTGTCAGATGCACTGCAGTCAGCATGGCTCCACATACCGGTGACCACCTTCCAGCACCTTATTGAGTCACCCCAAGCCCGTCTAGCTGCTGTCCGTGCTGCACACGGCGGTTACTCTGGATATTAGCTAGTGGTCACAATAATGTGACTCGACCGTGTATAAGCTGCGATGAAACCTAGGCACCCCAATGTCTTTCTGTGAATTCAACCATTTAACAGTTTGTGCGTAAGCCGTTTGATCGATGTGGAACAAATTTTGTATAGTCGCTCACTATGATTCTGCTGAAGATTTAGGCAACCATGACCCCTAGACACCCAACTCCCTCCCCCTGATTTCATCCCCTTGGCACTGTGATAATTTATGTTTAGTGCATGAATGCGTCAGTTAATTATAAAATATTATATTTTGACGTAATTGCTGCAATAAAGAATAAATGGGATTTCTTCCATAACCACATGAATTTCAGTCAATTATTATAAAATTATATGCTTTTTATGTAATTTTAATTTAAATTGAAAAAGCGAAAATATATTGGACAAATCAACCCAAAATCCAAGAAAGTGAAATTATTAAGAGATACTGAGATCTCACAACAGCGTGAATTCCAAAATGTCCCCGAAAAAGCGAATATCTATTGGACAAACCAATCCAAAATCCAAGAAAAATGTGCGTAAAGCGCTGGCTCAGAAGCTGATTCGTGTATTTTTTGTTAAACCCGGACAACGCCGGTACTTCTGCTTGTTACAAAAATGAAACATGAAATACATACATGTTATCTGATGTAAAATAAACCAATTTAACTTTAGTCACTTCTGGTAAGTTCAATTAATATACAGTACAGAGCAGTGGCGTATCTTGGGTCTGAGACCTGGACTATATGCCCCCTCCTCCTACAATACTATTTTTGAAAAATTGCGAAGTTTATTTTTTAATTGTTAAGTAATAGAAATAACATTTTTTCTAAATTTTAGGTACATGCTATTGCTACCATTATACCAAATAATTATAAAGACTAGGATTCGAACACTTATTTGTACAGGAACTCTATTCTTCTTTCCTTTTGTGTGAACTTTAGTGTTACGTTTTAGCAAAAATGTTTCTTCTGAGTACTTTTTCATATTTAAAAAGAATGTTTTTCTCTATTAACAAACCAGCCAAGTTGCTCGAATGTACATGTCCTTGTGTGGCTCTAAGATATATCTTGATTCTTTTTAATACGGAAAAACTTTTTTCGGCAGTTGCAGTTGTTGATGAAAGGTTTAATATTAGATCTGGCAATTTGTACACCTCAATAAACACTATGTTCAATTGTTCAACTTTATGTAACAAGTAATGTTTCTTATTAATTTGTTTTCTATTCATCAAGGGAATAAAAAACACCTTCAGTTTATTTTTTAATCGAGCTGTATCAAAATTTGAAGCATAGAGTTCTTTAAGCTCTGATAGTAGATGTTCAGGGAAGCTTTCACAAAATTCATCAAAATAGTTCGAACCCAACAAAGCCACGAATTTAAGATATAAATTCGTTAATTAATTGAAACTTCACACAAACAATTCTCGCGAAACACGTGCTGGGAGCATTTTAAGGACTGAGGTAGTCCGAAGTCTTCGTTTTTTTCAGCGAAACCTTTGCGCCAAGTAATGGTTCATACACTCATTTATGTTGTCATGGAAACGCTAGCAGGAGATAGTATGGAAGCTCTTCGCATCAGAACAGCGAAGGCTCTCGCAGACCTACTGCGTTATGCCGTTGATCATCGCTCGCCTTACTGATTCTCATAGTCGAAAAAAGCGAATTCGCTCGTGTTTTTTTCTCACCGAAAGCATCGACGTATCTTAATACCGTTGATAATTGACGGCGGTTACTCCCCCTGATTTCATCCCCTTGGCACTGTGATAATTTATCTTTAGTGCACGAATGCGCCAGTTAATTTTAAAATATTATATTGTGCATATTTAATTGACTTTTATTTGTGCATATTTAATTGACTTTTGTTTGTGCATATTTAATTGACTTTTATTTGTGCATTCTCTGAGCTTCGCAGCCAGCCTAGCTACCCTCGAATATACGCCACTGATACACAGCTTGTATCAAAATATCTGAGAATGTTTTGATAAAAAATGTGCAATACTGCGTTCGGCCTTCACACGAGTCACGAGAAAACGGTAATCGTTGTAGTAACCATAGCAACGGGCCACACCTGTTTATCACGCATGCGTCGTCGGTAGTGCGCTATTTAATAAGTGTAGTTTCCTAAATCCCTAATAAGTGTTTTCGCGCTCTGATTTTTCGAAAAAATGGATGTCACTACGTACTTCTAGTTTTTCCCCATTTAAAAAAAAAGACATTTCGGGGGCGACAAATTTAGACTGATCAAATACTTATTACAGCTGCGCAGCGGCATTTCATAAAAACAATTCCAGAAGACATTCAGAACGTAAGAGGAATTTTGGGATACCTATATTGGATGCGATGAACAATGTTTTGAAAAAGACGTCCATTCCTTCATAATTAAGGTGCACATAGTTTTCTTAAAAACAGATTCTCAGTTGTTTTGGGACAACCCTTGTATATACATATCAACTGAACTTAAATAAATAAATAAATATATATAATATATATATATATCATCATCATCATCATCATTCTCAACCATTATCAATCCACTGCTGGACGAAGGTCTCCCCAAGTTTCCTCCACAACGGTCTGTCTTGTGCCTCCATGTCACACCCGCATACTTTCGAATTTCATCCACCAATCTTCCATGTGGTCTTCTTCTGGTTCTTTTCCTGTCCCTTGGAATCCAATCTAAAATTTCGGCTGTCCATCGATGGTCTGTCCTTCTGGCAGTATGTCCAGCACATTGCCATTTCAGAGTTTTAACTCTGATCATGATGTCTTCCACTCTTGTCATTTTTCGGATCCACGAGTTCCTCTTCTTATCTCTCCTGGTTATACCAAGCATACACCTCTCCACGCTTCTTTGAGTTGTCTGTAGCCTTTGTATGTCTCTTTTAGTTAAGGTCCACGTCTCTGCACCATACGTAAGCACTGGAAAGATGCATTGATCAAACACTTTTCTTTTAAGACATGATGGCATATTGCTCTTGAAAATTATGCTGTTTCTTCCAAAAGCTCTCCAGGCAAGTTTTGTACGCCAATTAATTTCTTCATCAATGTGACCCTCACTTGATATCTGCTGTCCAAGATAAACGTACGTGTCTGTTATCTCCAGCTTTTCTCCATCAATCGATAAATCTTCATTTCTTGTAAAAGCATTGAACATCACTTTTGTCTTCTGAAAGTTCATTTTTAATCCCACTTCTTTACTCTTGTCAGCAAGTTCCTGGATCATACTCTGCAGCTCTGATCTGGAAGTTGCAAAAATGACTACGTCATCAGCAAAACGAAGGTGGGTTATATAATCTCCATTAATCTTTATCCCCTTGTTTTCCCAGCTCAGCGACTGAAAAACACCCTCCAATGTGGCATTAAAGAGCTTCGGAGATATGGTGTCACCTTGTCTCACTCCCTTTCCAATTTTTATGTGTGTTGTATTTTCAAACAGCCGAATCTTTGCACTTGCATTTTCATAGATGTTATTAATAATATTAATGTATGCATCTTCAATACCGCAGGATTTCAGAGCCATTGTAACTGCTGATGGTTTAACCTAATCAAAGGCTTTTTCCTAATCGATAAAAGCCATGCACAATGAAAGTTCATATTCCCTAGCTCTTTCAATTAGTTCTCTCAGTACGTGGATATAATCTATTGTGCTGTAGCCACTCCTGAATCCAGCTTGTTCTCTCGGTTGAGCCATGTCCAGTGTTACCTTCAAGCGGTGTGAAAGAACTTTAGTGAAGATTTTATAAACCACTGAGAGGAGGCTGATAGGTCTGTAGTTCCTGAGATCCTCAATGTCACCTTTTTTATGTAGCAGGATCATTGTAGCGTTGTTCCAATCCTCAGGAATCTTCCCTTCATTAAGGCATCGATTTCTCCACTTGCTTCTTGTATGATGTCTACAGTAATTCCATCTTCTCCTGGAGCTTTTCCCCGCTTCATGTTCTTGATTGCATGTGCAACTTCTGCTGGGAGGACTGGAAGAACTCTGGTACTGGTACCTTTCATAATGACTGGAGTACATATATCATCCCTTTCATATAATTTGGAGTAGAAATCTTTCACTCTTGTCAAAATTTCGCCTCCATTTCTTGTTACAGAACCATCTTCTTTTCTCAGTGCCATAATCTGTTTTCTTCAATTACTGAGATGTCCCTTTGCTATCTTTAGACTTTGGTTGTTTTCAATTGCTTTCCTCACTAGTTCACAGTTGAATTTCCTTACGTCTTCAGTGATACTTTTTCGTACTGTCTTGCATAGCTCTATGTATTCCACTTTGGAAGTCACATCTTCTTTAGTTGTCCTCATGTCTCTTCTTTTTTGCATCAACATTTTGGTTTTTCCTGATAATTTGTTCACATGCAACTTGTTCTTAGACCCAGCTAATTTTGTTGCTGTTTCGATAAGAGCTTTGGTTACTTTTCTGTTAACTTCAGAAATATCCACTTCTTCCGATGTTAGACCTTCTAAAGCAGAGAATCTGTTCTTCCGTTCCATCTTGAAGGTATTATGGTGTTTTTTAAGGTTGGTTATGTCAATATATTTTGTTTGTCTTATGAGCTTGCCACGTTCGAACTTAGTGTTGAGGTTCATCTTACATCTCACCAATCTATGGTCACTACCTGTGTTGAACTTGTTCAGCACACTGCAGTCTACGATGACGAATTTTTTGTTACCCATAATAAAATCCATTTCACTTGTCATCCCATATGGATGTCTCCATGTCCATTTCCTGTGTGGCTTTTTTTTTTTGAAAAAGGAGTTCAAGATGAAAAACCCTTCTGCCTCTGCAAACTCAACGAGAGTATTTCCACGCTGGTTTCTGTTGCCGTGACCGAATTTACCTACTGAAGTTTCATTCTGTTGCCATTGCCCTATTTTTGCATTGAAATCTCCCATAATTATATTCAAGTGCTGCTTACCTTTATTATTTAGATGACAAATTTCCTCATAAAATTCTTCAATTTCTTCTTCAGGATGACTTGTGGTGGGTGCATAAGTTTGAATAATCTGAGCCTGGTATCTTCTGGAGAGTTGAATAACGAGTCGTGCAGCTCTGTCAGAGGAATTTTCAACTTCTACCACTTTATCCTTCAGCTTCTTGTTTATTATAAATCCAACACCACTGGTTCTGCCAGTATCTGTCCCACGATAGTAGAAGTGATGTCCACTTTTCAGTTCAATGAGATCTTCTCCTTTTCTCCTTACCTCACTTAGCCCGACGATGTCCCACTTGATCCTTTGTAGTTCCTCTTCCAATTCAAGAAGCCTTGAATCAGAAGATAGGGAGCGTCCATTATACGTAGCCAAGGTCAGCATCAGATGGCAGCCTAGTCCGGTCCTCCGGGGATTCTTAGCACCCTCTTCCTTCATGTCGCACTGGCCGCTGCCTTGGCCAGGTACATTCCAGCTGCCGGAGACTGAGGGCCAAGATTTAAGTTGTGGAGTCATTTTGGAGGGGTTTGGCCATAACTTACCACGCTGGCCAAGCGGGTTGGTGAGTGTGGGATAGCATTTCCTCTAATCCCGATGGTACAGTTATACCGCTATTGGCGGTCGTCAGAGCCCCTTTAGTGGGAACAGGATGCACCACGAGAAGGCGGGGTTGACATTTGTCAAGGAGAGGCTGTGCATATATATATCAACTGAACAGAAACATAGCTGTATATTTTAACTGGACTTAAATACACTAAGGAGCAATTGAATTAGAGACAGCTGGCGTTATGCAAATGTGGCGCTGTGGGCGGACCTGTAAACGGAAACGACATGACGTATGCAACGATCCGACAATATAAGGAGTGATGCGACGGGAATCAGTAAGAGTCGGACGCAGTATGGGTAAGACGAAGGATCTAAGCGCATTTGATCGTGGGCAAATTGTCGGGGCCCGTCGATTGGGTCACTCCATCTCGGAAGTCGTGCAGGCACTGGGATCTTCACGAGCCACTGTGTCACGGGCGCACCGTGAGTACATCAAATGCGGTAAAACCATCCCTGCAAGGGCCAACTGCCGTGGACAACAGCGTGTGGATGAGCGGGGTCATCGTCGGCTAGCTCGATTTGTAACAGCAGATAGACGGGCCACAGTGCAAGAAATCACTCGGCAATTTAACGCTTTTGCACAAAAACGTGTAAGCAGCCACACCATACAGAACCATCTCCTCGCTATGGGGTACAGAAGCCACCGTCCCACGAGGGTACCGCTGCTGACCGCACATCACAGGGTGCAAAGATTAGCATGGGCGCGGGAACATCGCCACTGGACCCTAGACAGATGGCAAAATGTTGCTTGGACTGATGAGTCGAGATTCACGTTGGTACATGCGGATGGCAGGATATACGAGTACGGCGCAAACCACATGAAGCGATGAATCCTTCTTGCCAGCAGGGTACTCTTCAAGCGGGTGGGCGTGGCATTCTTGTCTGGGGACTGTTTATGTGGACTGAAATGTCACCTTTGTGACATCGTCCCTCACAGGTTAACGTTAACGGGATATTCTGGACGACCATGTGCTCCCGTTTGTGCGTCTTCAACATCCCACTTGGGTCCTCATCCTGCAACAAGAAAATGCACCGTTCCATCGCTCCCGAATTGTATCCGAATGGTTGGATGAACACTCCACCGACGTGATCTCGCTTCTTTGGCCAGCTAGGTCAACTGACCTCAATCCCATCGAGCACATCTTGAATGCCATCGAGAGAGATGTTCGAGGTTCTTACCCCCTCCATCAAATCTTCATGAACTGTGGGAGCTTGTTCAGGGGTCGTGGATCCGTATGACTTCACAACGCTTCCGGTGTCTTGTCGAGTCCATGCCGAGACGAATCGCCGCCGTCATCAGGGCGAAAGGTGGTGCTACACATTACTAGACAGGTATCTCTAATTCAATTGCTCTTCAGTGTATATATAATTCAATTGAACTTAAGTTAAATATTTGTATTTTAATTGAACTTAAGTCTCAATTCCAGAGACATGCTCTGACATTGTTTAGGGAAAGCATCTGTTTCAATAGATTAAAAAACAATTTAAATCAATTGAAAAAATCGATAAGCATTTTTATTGCTATCAATGATAGTACAGTCATTTCCAAAAGTTTAAGACCTCCTGTCAATTTATTGTAAATTAAGATTTTCAAAAAAATAACTAATTACTAGTCAAAGATATTTGAAAAAATAACACCACAGATGAATACTTACATTCTTTAAAACACACAAAAAAAAAAAAACCAACCCCGAAATCAGTACTTTGTGTGGCCATCTTTGGTTTTCATAAGGGACAAAATACGATGTGGCATTCTCTCGATGAGGGATTCGCAGTAGTCACTTGAAATATCTTTGCACCACACGTACTTTATCGCGTCAAGCATAGCTAGGGAATTTGATGGCTGTCTGCTACCTTGTCTTTTAAAATGGTCCACAAATTTCCGATGGGGTTAAGGTCGGGACTATTACCGGGCCAGTCAAACACAGTTATGTATTTCCTCTGCAGATAGTCCTTTGCTGTCTTTGATCTGTTGCATGGAGCACCATTATGCATAACGATTTTGCATCTGTGCGCTTGCATATGAGTTAACAGCTTTTTACCTAACATTTCCACATAAAAAGAACCAGTCATGGTAATTCCTGTCGGCAAAAAGGATAATGAAGCACTAACCGATGCTGACATAGCACCCCATATCACCCAACTAGGCGGATGTCTCACGGTGCTTACGGTGTATTTTTCATCAGACCTTTTGCCTTTTGGTCGTCGAGCATGTGCTTCACGTGATTCAAATTGAAGCACAGTTGATTCACCGGAGAAAAGAACTTGGCTTCAATTTTCAGCAGTCCACGATTGATGACGCTTCGCAAACTGGAGTCTATTCTTTTTCATAACAGAGGTTAGTCTAGGTTTATGTGCAGGTTTATAGACCTTAATCCGAAATCTTTGCTAAGACGTCGGGAAACAGTACTGATATTAATATCAGACCCTTTTGAATGTAGAAAGGCCTTGATTTTCTAGCACGAACTTCTCGTAGAACGCATAACTATTCGCCTTATGGTATTGTTATCATGTAAGCACCTGTATCTTCGATATTTCATGATCATGTTATACATAGCAGTCTTGCTCACATTCACCTTTCTGTTTATGTCACGTGCGGAATATCCTTCCTGATGTAAAGTCACTATTTGTGCCCTCTGACTAACACTTAATGACGCTTTTTTGCCCATTTTTCGCTATATAGAAATTACATACAAAACTTCTCGGCCTGAAAACCAGAAGCAAACTGACACTCGCAAGCTTCCCCCAACTCTTAGGATAATGCAACACCTAGAGGAAGTTGAGTACCACAAACAGTAGCTGACACAATCGGCCGAAATCTAATACCAACAGGTGGTCTGAAACTTTTGTAAATGACTGTATATGTAATATAAAGCTTTGGTAATTAAAAAACCTGATTTCGCGCAAAATCTATATTTCAAAGTTTGCCTGCGATGTCTGCTACTCACAAAGATGACATTTCTCTAATTTTGACATAATACAGGAGAAATTACCATCCTGTTTAAAAGAAAAATTCTAATGACTCGCTGTCAAAATGCCCCTAGCCTATCAACACTCCATTCGCTTTTCGCACTTACAATGTTTTAGGTTTTGGCGTTTTGCAGGTTCTTTGTTGATACATCAGGCACTTACTACTAAATGGTTAACACTAATACTTAGACGACCACTAACGGTCACAGTTATAGATATAGCCAAAAATGGAACTTACAACGAACTTGTTTATTCGACTTATGGTTGTTGAGTTAAAGCTTCTAAACTTCCAACAGCATCCCTCTTTGAACAATTAAAACAGCCTCGTATACTGGATTATATTACCAATCTCGTAGATAAAACTCATTCAGCATGCAGATCGAGACAACGCGCGGTCAAAATTCAAACATCAAATCATCTTACATTTGTACCACCCCATCATATACTTCTTTGCACTCAGCATGGCATTTTATTTATCTTCGGTTCAGAGTCGGTCGCTGCTAAAAAAAATGTAAAGAAATTGGAGACGCTGACGTGCCGTGGAGAAAAAAATACATTACGTAGAGCTACACAATTTCCATAAGAACGGAAACTCAGAAAGGGAGGTTAATTTAAAGATAAACGTCATACACTCTTGGTGCCCAGCGCAATACAAATTAGCTGAAATCCGGCGAGACCACCCATAATGCGCTAAAGAGTCGGTTAGGCAAACATACACCCAGCTTACGAACATTTAACATATCTTTAACTGTAGTACTTCTACGAGTAAGCTATATGGATAAACTTTGAAATACGATTGTTCTATGATTTTTACAGCTGTTTAAAATTTGGAAAAATGGGAAATTGGATGATGAACATTCAACTCTACAGCGCAATATACTTTCCCATTCAGGATAGAAAACCTATTTTAATTATGAATATAACAACACTTTTGCAGGTTTGACCAACTATTTATTTGCCGACAGGTGGCATGGTGGTTTAAGCGTTGACTTCTGACTGCTCCTCCGTGATGGGTCCGGGTTCGAATCCCGGTTAGGCATAGATGTTGTGTTTGTCTTACGGCACTGGCTCCCTTCCTTCCCTGGAACCAGTGACCCTAAATTAGGGACGGGCGACTGCTTATAGCCCATTGAGTGCTCACGGTGGTCGCTAAACCTCCAACAAAGAAAAAAACTGTTGTTTAGGGGTGCCAGATTTTATTCAGCAAATTTCAATCTGTTCAGATGAGTGATGCAATTCTTGCTCAGATTTTCATTGATTACTGATATTTTCAGTTTTTGTGTTGTTGTTGTTTTTAAGAAATTTGAGTGACTGATTTGACGAGTTAATAAAAGGCATAATGAGGCGCTCACCGCTTCATGTCAAGTGTGAATATTTTTTTCACCTTTTTTCACGATGTCAAAGAAATAGTTTGGGTGAAGTTCTATTTGTTTTCTTCTTTCCCTGCCGATCATATTTCAGCAAAGAATCGCGTTTTTGTCAATTATTTGTTCATAGATTATTTCCGTGTCCGACCTTTCTCGCCATCCAACAAGCAACCTTCCCAGACTTGTTCCCCGCTCCCCTATAATCATCCGCCTTATTGTTCTTCCAGTGACGTGTAGAGGGCGCATCAGATTGTGTCTCGTCACTTATTGATGTCTGCGTCGCATGCTGCGCGTTGAACCTCCTCAGCTTCCGGGTCATTCAAGCCCACTTCCGCCATGCGGGAGGAAAAAAAAAAAAAAAAAAGAAGGAAAATAAAATAAAAGAATGAAAGAAAGGAAAAGAAGGCAAAAATCAATGTGTTGTGGACCCGACAGAAAAATCGAATTCCTCTGCGGCCGAACGGCTTGCTGTCGAGAGTTTGGGAGCGAGGGAGTTAAGAGGGAAATTGCGTTAGATAATGGGAGGAAATTAAAAGAATTCGTTGCAGCGCCGGTCACAAAACAATCGAAGAGAAAAAGAGAATAATGATATGGTGTCTTTTAAAGCGAAAACTGGGAAAGGTTGTCACCTTTTGTTTTTCGCTCTAATACCATGTTCCACCGTCGCCCTTTAACTTGATTTCCCTTTCATAATAAATCAAAGCTTCTGTTCTCTAAGGTGGTGTAAATCAGCGTCGTCTGTCATTCTGCCTTTCGAGTTAAAGAACTTTGACCCAAGTTGCGAAGGGAGATGGAAATGTTGGTATAAATAAATAATCAGCCTTTTCTAAAGTGCATTTATTCCGACTATAAATCCGTTTAGTTTTCATGAATTCATTTTTGTTTCCCTAAAGAGTTTAGAGAAAGCGATATAACGCTTAACCTAATTCGCCAGTTCAGTTTAATTTTTAAAGATAGACAGTCAAACACAACGTATAAGAAATTCAAAATATGATTTTAATCGTGTCTTAGTGAAAAAGAAAAGTCGTACATATCTTGATTGGACGATAACATTGTAAAGGCAACATTGTGCTACAGTAAACGCTGCCGGCTTAACCACTCCACTATTTAATAATCGCAAATGCTTTTATTTAATAATTTACGAATTATTTAATATTTACAAGTGAAAACTTTCAGATGTTTTTTTTTTTTTTTTACATTCCGCGGTGTAATCGAAACAACATATTAATAATTTAATTTAGTAGCTAGACGCACATTGACTAACGACCCGGAAGTAAATATACAATTTAAAATAATTACTCGTGTGTTTGTTGCCCGCCGAAATCTTATTAATCGGGGAAGAGTGTTTAGTCAAAAAAAAAAAATTTGCTAATAAAAATCCAATTTCTGGGACGCTCAAAAGTGGTCTATTCAACGGCAGGACTAGCATGAGACAACAGATATTTAATTATCATGAAGCTGAAAAACAAAAATGATGAAGACGTTACTTTCGAGTACACGAAAGAAAAAGGCACTAAACAGCTTCAATTTCCATAGGTCGTACCGATTCAGTGCTTCGGAGCCTAGTCCTTTAAATTGTTCATTTACGAACTGTCCGATGGCGTAATTTTTATTAGATATAATTTTGATCAGTATGTCAATGCAGGCTGATGAGTCCTACTGAATCCTGTGCTCTCCTGTGAAATAGTCATGCTAATAAAAGGGGGTTTGAAGTTCTTTTTTTCAGGTTAATACATATATGTAGGGGTTGACACTAGGACCACACTGATATGCTCATTTAAAGCGCACTCTGACTTGAATATTTTGCGATACGGTAGTGATTTCATGATACAAGTTCACGCTCGTGCAGCCGAACTTTTCATAAACACTCATTCTGACTTGATGCGCTGCGCCGGTTTCGGCAGGTTAGGTAGAGAGAAGGAGATATCAGCTACCCTCTCCTATCGCGTCTCCTCCTCCCCCACTTTTCTTTGGGGAGAATTGACCGATTGGGGTTGCTGGACGAGAAAAGCTACGATCCCTTTGCACGGCAAAAGCTACGAGCTGTTCATTTTTGTTTACGAAAATCAACGCTGTCCGTTCCCGCCTCTTACAAACGGAAATGTAGTGCTAATTAAAAAAGTACAGGAACGCACGGTGCATTTACGTCTTTAATATCTTTCCCTTGTTGACAGCCCACCCAGTTCCCTTCTTTTTATTTTCGTATATTTATAGTCTAAGAAAGTATAGTGATCGGCAGAGATCAAACTTCCGTATTTATTCATGACTAGATTAATTAAATTCCCAATCATCATAATTTCCCCACTCTAATATCGTGTTTTCCACAACAGTAGAAAAAGGAGTTTCAAGGGACTGCCAAGTGCGAATGGATTTAGAGACTAACTCTACCTTCAAACAAACATGGGACGTTAATTCCACTAACTGTGCAGTTTTTCTGTTACATTTTTATTGGAAAAAATTTACAAGACATTCGCATTTTAAAAACAAAAAAACAAATGATGTTACAGGAATACGTGCCGGCTACAAGAAAAGTACACTACACCACTGCTTACAAATTCAGTTAATTAAGATAAACAAAATTATGCGTCAAAATACAAAAAGTATTGGGAAATGAGAAAACTTCCGAAAAGAAAGGTAGAGAACTTGCATGTGTTTACGTTTGTTTATTTGTCTTTCACAAGAATCATTTGAATACATTTCATATTAAAAAAAAATTCAAATGCTCCCTTACAGAGGGCGAGTCAAAAGTTTTGCAATATTTGGATCACTTTATGTCTTCGTACGTAGCTTTAGGACGATAGCTGACTAGCATTAAAAGTATAGGCCATCGTGTTGCACGGTCTTTAGCCATCTGTCTGCCAGTTCTTCGATTAATACAGAGGGTGAGTCGAACGTTTTGCAATATTTGGATCACTTTATGTCTTCATACGGACCTTTACGACGAAAGCTGACTAGCATTCAAAGTATAGGACATCGTGTTGCACCGTCTTTAGCCATCTGTCTGCCAGTTCTTCGATTAATACAGAGGGTGAGTCGAACGTTTTGCAATATTTGGATCACTTTATGTCTTCATACGGACCTTTACGACGAAAGCTGACTAGCATTCAAAGTATAGGCCATCGTGTTGCACCGTCTTTAGCCATCTGTCTGCCAGTTCTTTGATTCTACAGAGGGTGAGTCAAAAGTTTTGCAATATTTGGATCAGTTTATGTCTTCATACGTACCTTTACGACGAAAGCTGACTAGCATTCAAAGTATAGGCCATTGTGTTGCACCGTCTTTAGCCATCTGTCTGCCAGTTCTTCGATTCTACAGAGGGTGAGTCGAAAGTTTAGCAATATTTGGATCACTTTATGTCTTCATACGTACCTTTACGACGAAAGCTGACTAGCATTCAAAGTATAGGCCATTGTGTTGCACCGTCTTTAGCCATCTGTCTGCCAGTTCTTCGATTAATACAGAGGGTGAGTCGAACGTTTTGCAATATTTGGATCACTTTATGTCTTCAAACGCACCTTTACGACGAAAGCTAACTAGCATTCAAAGTATAGGCCATCGTGTTGCACCGTCGTTAGCCATTTGTCTGCCAGTTCTTCGATTCTGCAGAGGGTGAGTCAAAAGTTTTGCAATATTTGGATCACGTTATGTCTTCATACGTACCTTTACGACGAAAGCTGACTAGCATTCAAAGTATAGGCCATCGTGTTGCACCGTCTTTAGCCATCTGTCTGCCAGTTCTTCGATTCTACAGAGGGTGAGTCGAAAGTTTTGCAATATTTGGATCACTTTATGTCTTCATACGTACCTTTACGACGAAATCTGACTAGCATTCAAAGTATAAGCTATCGTGTTGCACCGTCTTTAGCCATCTGTCTGCCAGTTCTTCGATTCTACAGAGGGTGAGTCGAAAGTTTTGCAATATTTGGATCACTTTATGTCTTCATACGTACCTTTACAACAAAAGCTGACTAGCATTCAAAGTATAGGCCATCGTGTTGCACCGTCTTTAGCCATCTGTCTGCCAGTTCTTTGATTCTACAGAGGGTGAGTCGAAAGTTTTGCAATATTTGGATCACTTTATGTCTTCATACGTACCTTTACGACGAAAGCTGACTAGCATTCAAAGTATAGGCCATCGTGTTGCACCGTCGTTAGCCATTTGTCTGCCAGTTCTTCGATTCTGCAGAGGGTGAGTCAAAAGTTTTGCAATATTTGGATCACGTTATGTCTTCATACGGACCTTTACGACGAGAGCTAACTAGCATTCAAAGTATAGGCCATCGTGTTGCACCGTCTTTAGCCATCTGTCTGCCAGTTCTTTGATTCTACAGAGGGTGAGTCGAAAGTTTTGCAATATTTGGATCACTTTATGTCTTCATACGGACCTTTACAACGAAAGCTAACTAGCATTCAAAGTATAGGCCATCGTGTTGCACCGTCGTTAGCCATTTGTCTGCCAGTTCTTCGATTCTGCAGAGGGTGAGTCAAAAGTTTTGCAATATTTGGATCACGTTATGTCTTCATACGGACCTTTACGACGAGAGCTAACTAGCATTCAAAGTATAGGCCATCGTGTTACACCGTCTTTAGCCATCTGTCTGCCAGTTCTTCGATTCTACAGAGGGTGAGTCGAAAGTTTTGCAATATTTGGATCACTTTATGTCTTCATACGTACCTTTACAACGAAAGCTGACTAGCATTCAAAGTATAGGCCATTGTGTTGCACCGTCTTTAGCCATCTGCCTGCCAGTTCTTCGATTCCGCGGGGTACCAGTTCTTTTCTTTCGAGGCGAAGAAGTCCTTCACTCCAGCTGCCACCTTTTCCTGGTTGTTTACGTGCCACCCGTGAAGGAAGTGGGTCATGGACCGGAACAAGTAATAATCCGACGGGGCAAGATCCGGACTATATGCTGGGTGTGGTGTCAGTTCAATGCCCTCAAGTGCCCGGGGCGTTCGCGTGATATGAGGCCGAGCGTTGCCCTGCTGTCGGAGAGCTGTTCACCAGTGCTGGGGTACTTCTCCAAAACGGCATACATCTGCCCCAGCTGTTCAGAGTAGAGGTTGGCGTTGATGGTCTGACCGTCTGGAACAAATTTGTAATGGATTATCCCCTCGAAATTTCACCAGACGCAGGGCATCCCCTTGTGCTCGAAGCGCCCACGTTTGGCAACAGATTCAGGAAGCTAGCCGGGCCACAACCACTGCCATTGTGTGTTAGGATTACGGAAATAGATCCACTTTTCATCACACGTAACAATTATCTTGATGAAATGTTCATCGCGCTGGTTTTCTAGGAGTATAACGAAGTAAATTTCTCCGTCATTCTTGTCCACGCCGGGCTCGAACCCGGGTCCCCTCATTGCGGAATAAGTCACTCTACCAATTGAGCTACGCGGACGTTCGTTCGTTTTGACTGCTATCTGCCTTTATGTCGTGTGCGTCCTGCTGGCAGGTACGTCACAGGAGTTTCTTCCGCACTTCGACTCGGCGGTTTGCTACAGCTGGAGTCCGTTCGTAAGAGACAATGCGCAGCTCCTGTAGACCTTGCCGAGGTCCTAAAGGTGACGAACCATGGTGGTCTGTGATATGCCCGGCTCGCCTGATAATCTCGTAGAGGATTTGCCTCTACGACCTGGCTTACGGACTTCACTTTATATCCCTTTCGACTGACTGCAGTGAGTAACTTGAACTAGTTTAAACACGTGACACCCGCCGCAGCACATGCGTTTATGCAAATATTGCAAGCTTTCGACTGACCCTCTGTAATAGACACGTCTCATTTTTGTTGTATTTAAAAAAAAAAAGAATTCTACAAGTTACTCTATTTCCCACTTTGAAATGTATTTTTTTTCTTTCTTACGAATCAGTTTTCCTGTTTCGCATTCTACATGACACACTACACGGTACGGTTATATAATTTAAACGACGTTTTGTGTTTTACCGGTAGAAAATGAGTTTTAAGAGGGCGACAAAAGATTGAAACAGCATCCTTTATGAGGTTTAGGACTCAATCGCGTAAATTCAACAAAGGAGGGAAACGAAAATATCGATTTCATGCAACACTGGATACCCAAATTATACACATGTGAAAGAACAGTCACCAAAAATGAGTGATTTCTTGCTATTTCAAAGGCTAACCAAGAGCAGGAAGATATTCATTGTAATCAACTCCCAAAAACAATGCATGCGAATGAAATTCTTACAACTACTCAGGGGAAATCAGTATTTCGTTGGGACGTCAAAGTGGTTTGAAGCAATTCTTCGAAAACATTCGTCACCGAGATCATTGAAATCATATTTTATTCAAGAACTGCAGAAAACTGACAAAGTAGTAGAATTTGCCCATGCTTTTCTGTTGGCAAGCGAATAATACGGTATCAGAACATAATTAAGTGCTCACTGTATTCTAAAAGGGTCCTACTATTCCGGAGCGCTTACGAAATATTTCTCACCTGCAGTTTCTTAGCACGTCGTCTTTTGTAAGAAAAGATCGTGCTTATGTTATCACTTTGTTCGACTGTCCGTCCGTCCGGCTGCCCGTGAGCAACATATCTCTGCTAATATTCCGATTTGAAAAATGCATTTCACATTTCGAAACTTGAAGTGTGAGAACGATGAACCTGGAATTCCGTTTTTTTTTTTTTTTTTCAATACACAATTTTGCCACTACAGGGCGTAAATGCAGCTGATATCGAATTCAAAATATATTTTATTCCATATAATGTATTTGCTTCTAAACATTAGATTGAAAACATTTTTTTCCTTTCGATGCCATTTATAACGAAAGCTATTTTAGGCAAAGTTTCATTTTCAAGTAATGCATAGATTTTCCACTAGAAGGCGTAAAGGTAAATTACGTTTCCCCCGATATTTCTGCATCTAAAAGTCCGATTTGAAAAATTCTTCCTGTGTCGGATACAGCACCTGATGGAAAATATTTTTTCGTATAATTTCCAATTTTGGGTAAAAAGTGGTTTGGCCACCAGGGAACGTATGTGCTTATTTCTCTTTCTGCTGTATTTGCAGCAAAATCTGAGCTTATGAAAACTCGATTAAAAAAATTATTTCGTGGACCGATACTGCCAACCTGGAAAAACCTTTTGTGAATAATTTCTGCTTAAAATAGGTCATACTCTTTCTGAAAGGGGGCGCAGATTATTCTTATTTTGGGCGATGTTTCTGCTTTTACGAGTTCGACTTTAATTTTTTTTTTTTTTTTTTTTTTTTTTTTTTTTTTTTTTTTGCTTTGTTGGAGAGCATTTCCGGGTAGTGATAGTTTTCATATACAAAGGTCATCCTGAAAGTAATGCCTTGTCCCTCACAAGATTTTATTTGTAGCAGAAAAAATGTGAAACTCGGTAGCAAAATATTTGGGCATATTGTTAGTACAGTACTGGCTACCCAAAATGCAACACCAAGGACGAAGCATCCGATTGGCCTGAAATTCGCAGCATGTGTTGCCCGCGAGAGGACATGCAAACGATTAGCATTGCAGGGCATATGCAAATCATGTGCGCCCGACATACCATCGAGAAGCACTATAAGAAGGTTGCACAGAAGGTGGGATGTAAGCACTGAAAGTGTGTTGTGCTGCCGGACCTGTGCGTGGGAAGCTTCCTGATGCCTCGTCGCAGAATACGGCAGTCATTCCAGCACGTTTCGGAGTTCGACACAGGACGAATAGTGGCTTATCGCGACAGCGGTTTATCGTACCGAGACATCGGCGCACGTGTGGGACGACATTTAGCCACAGTGAGGTGAGTATGGATTCGGTGCGTGCAGGAGGGACGGACGGACCGACGTGAGCGATTGCCGCAGCCGCTGCATACCACCGAACGAGAGGACAGGTATGTTGTGCGGCGGGCATTGACGGCTCGCACCGCCACATCACGAACGTTAGCGCATAAATTACGGTGTATTGCATAACAACCTGTGTCCGCACGTACCATTCGACGTCATCTACAAGAGTGGGGACTTATCGCACGGCGCCCATTGCTCCGATTACTATTGACGTTACACCACCGGCGAGTCCGGCGGCAGTGGGCCGTTGAACGCCGCCCCTGGACTACGGAATGGCACAACACTGCCTTCTCCGACGAATCCCGCTTCTTCCTGTAACACCACGATGGTCGGATTCGCGTGTGGCGGCAGCGCGGTGAGAGACTGTATGACGCCTGCATTATGCATCGCCATACCGGTCCGTCGCCTGACATTATGGTTTGGGGAGCAATTGGATATGACACCCGCATCCCTCTGGTACGCATCGCCGGTACACTCAACAGCCACCACTACATCTCCGACGTTTTGGAGCCTGTAGTCCTCCCTTACCTGCAGGACCTGCCAGCGCCCACGTTTCAACAGGACAATGCGCGCCCGCACGTGGCACGCATCGTGCAACAATTATTTACGGCCCACCAGGTGTCGCTGCTGCCGTGGCCCTCCTGTTCACCCGATATGTCGCCCATCGAACACATCTGGTCACTGATCGGCAACCGAATGGCCCGGCAAGCACCACCTGCGGCTACGCCTGATGAACTGTGGCAACGTGTGGAAGCAGCCTGGACCGACATACCCCAAGTCAACATCCAAAGCCTCTTTCGTTCGATACCGCGGCGTGTAGCGGCCGTTATTGCCAGCCATGGAGGCCACACGAACTATTGATGTCTGCGTGTTCCGCAAGTCGCACGTACCTGTAAGCTCAATCGTTTCATCTTTGTATCTGTTGTTATGTGTCCAGTAAATCTGGCTTTGCTATCTCGTGTCCTTCTTGGTGTTGCATTTTGGGTGGCCAGCAGTGTAGTTCTAGCCTATTCAAAGTATTGTCCATCACTTTCTATACATTTCCGCCATCTTTGAACCCACTGGTAAAATCTATTTTGGAAAAATTCCTGAGGCTGTCGTTTCACCCATGAGTTCACAGACAGTTTAAAGTCTGTCACACCCATGGTCGAAACCTGTTCCCACGAAGGGTGTTTTTCAAACGGGCAAACAGAAAGAAGTCTGACGGAGCCAAATCAGGACAGTAGGAGGTTGGGGCATCGCTGTCCATCCCATTTTAGGAATAGCTTGTGAAGTCTCCATTGATGCGTGGGGACGTGCGTTATCATGGTGTAAAACAACACTATGAAGTAGAATATCTCTTCTTTTCCTTCTGATAGCTTCCTTTAGCTTCTTCAATGTCTGTACATAATGAGCACTGTTTATTGTCGCACCCCGTTCAAGAAAATCTGTCAAAATGACATCGCGTTTTTCCTAGAAAATTGTTATCATCACTTTCCTTACGGAAAGGGGTTGTTTTCACATTTTTGTGTCAAGGTTAAAATGTGCTGTGCCATTCCATTGACGCACGTTTTGTTTCTGGGTCACGAAAGAACACCCGGGTATCCACCCTTCACTCACATTATTCACGGGTTAGGCTTCTTGGGATCCACTTTGATCAAATTTTTTGTATCCCATGCAGATCCCTAACTAACCTTTCCATAGCACTATGACCACAATGAATTACATCACACAATTCCTGGATGGTGCTACGACGATCAGCTGTGATGAGGTCTTTCACTCGTTGCCTGTTGACATCTGTCACTGCAGTTGCGGGTCTTCCACTCCGTTGTTTGTCCGACACTGAACTTTCTCCCTCTCGAAACCTCTTCATGCGTCTTCAGACATTACTGATATCAGCTGTAATGTCTGAAGACGAGTAGGAGTGTTCTGTGGGTTTCTGGAGACTCACATCCCTATTTTTTCAGGAATTCAATTACGGCTCGTTGCTGTTTTCTATCAATCATGATATTTATTTCCGATTCTGAGAAAAATTTGTTCCCACATTGATAACATATTGTAGTACATCTCTGTGCAGTTTCATTAAAATCACTTCAAAGTTTCAAAAGTTATGAAAGAGGGGGATTACTTTCATGATGGTCTTTGTAATTTCAATTATTTCTTAACGCACGAGTGTGCCACTAGAGGACATAATTTCACGTAAACGTTTACAGCGCTATCTGCTGTACTGAAAACGCGACGAAAAAGTTTCTTTTTGGTCAGATACTACAGTACTGAATATGGAAACTGTGTGTATTTCCTTCCAAAATCAATGCACAATTTCGCAGTTGGGAGGGGGGCGGAAACGTCTTAATGTATTTATCTCAATATCTCTGCTTCTAATTGTGCGACTTAAAAAATTATTTTAAAGCCGGATACCATTTCCCTTGCAAAATACTTTTTGTTTGTATTTAAGGAGTTTTGTAGTTCTCATTTCTGTCGCTAGTTGTCGTTTTTGTACTTTTGTGTGCAGCTGTATCTCTGCTTCTAAAGACCCTTCGAGATATTTCTCTGTTTTTATTGTATGCCGTTCGCTACAATAAAGATGGAGAGCTCTATCCCTTTAAATAATAACAGCTTTCCCGCTAGATGGCACAAAGGTCATAACCTTTTTTGGGCTGTCTCTGCTTTCGGGAGAAGTATTTGAAAATTACTTTTTGCTTAGCATAGCCTTTGCCACGAAGAATACTCTTTGCCTATTTTCTACTTTTCCGTTATGCAAAATACTTCCAATAGAAGGCGTAAAGTTATATCATGTTTCCTTCTACACTGAAGAAAAATTGAATTGGAGACAGCTGGCGTTATGCAAATGTGGCGCTGTGGGCGGCCCTGTAAACGGAAACGACATGACTTATGCAGCAATCCGACAATATAAGGAGTGATGCGACGAGAATCAGTAAGAGTCGGACGCAGTATGGGTAAAACGGAGGATCTAAGCGCATTTGATCGTGTGAAAATTGTCGGTGCCCGACGAATGGGTCACTCCATCTCCGAAGTCGTATAGGCACTGGGAGATTCACGAGCCACTGTGCCACGGGTGAACCGTGAGTACATCGAATCCGGTAAAACCATCCCTGCAAGGGCCAACTGCCGTGGACAACAGCGTGTGAATGAGCGGGGTCATCGTCGGCCAGCTCGCATTGTAACAGCGAATAGACGGGCTACACTGCAAGAAATCACTCGGCAATTTACCGTTGGTGCACGAAAACGTGTAAGCAGCCACACCATCCAGAACCATCTCCTCGCTATAGGGTACAGAAGCCTTCGTCCCAAGAGGGTACCGCTGCTGACCGCACGTCACAGGGTGAAAAGATTAGCATGGGCGCGGGAACATCGCCACTGGAACCTAGACATGTGGGAAAATGTTTCTGGGACTGAAGAGTCGAGATTCACGTTGGTGCATGCGGATGGCAGGATAAGAGTACGGCGCAAGCCACATGAAGCGATGGATCCTTCTTGCCAGCAGGGTACTCTTCGAGCTGGTGAGGTTGGCATTCTCGTCTGCGGACTGTTTACGTGGACTGAAATGGGACCCATGGTACGTGTGACATCGTCTCTCACAGGTCAACGTCACCTGACGACTATTGCTCCCGTTTGTGCGTCTTGAACATCCCACTGGGGACCTCATCCAGCAACAAGACAATGCACCGTGCCATCGCTCCTGAATTGTATCCGAATGGTTGGATGAACACTTCACCGACGTGACCTAGCTTCCTTGGCCAGCTAGGTCACCTGACCTCAATCCCATCGAGCACATCTGGGATGCCATCAAGAGAGATGTTCGAGGCTCTGACCCCCTCCATCAAATCTTCGGGAACTGTGGAAGCTTGGCCTCGACAAGACATCGGAAGTGTTGGGAAGCCAATGCTTCTGATGTCTTGTCGAGTCCATGCCGAGACGAATCGCCGCCGTCATCAGGCTGAAAGGTGGTGCTACACGTTACTAGACAGGTATCTCTAATTCAATTACACTTCAGCGAATATCGCTTCTTTTAACTGTTCGATTTGAAAATCTCTGTGTCTCTGATACTTTCCTTCTGCTATGAGAAACTTTGTGTGCGCTATTTGTTAATTTCATATCATACTTTTTAGCCGTTGATGGAATTAAGCAGCTTTTTCTATTTCTGGATATTTTATCGATTGTATAAATCCGCTTCAGTTTTTTTCTAACGGCTTCTATTTACTTTGACGCAGGGGTTGGCATTAAAAAAATATCTGAAGCATTCTTGTCTTCACGCAAATTGACCTTTCTATAAGGGGGACGACGGGGTGCCGTGGTTCCCTTTTTTCTGATTCCTTTTTTTTTAACAGTAAAGAAGGAAGTTTTAAAACCTGGTTGAATGCCACTTATTTTGTCTGCTTTGTACAACTGTGCTGAATTTCCATATGTGCAAAAGTGTCGGAATTATTTTTTGACAGCTGGAGCAAGATGTCAGAATACAATTTTTTTTATCAGAACATTACATGCATCGTACAACAGGACGTCCTGACGTCATTTGGGAGAGCTGAAAACAAAATGATTACATCGATACAACAGTCACCTAAAAAAAGCTCTTGTTTCATGTTGATGTACACTTAAAAAGTGCTAAATAAAACTAATATGGGTATTTCCTTATTGGCATGAATTCCACAAGAATTGCGGCTTTAAATATTATAAGCAAATAATAAATAAGGCGTACCTCATTCCTCAATATACACTGAAGAGCAATTGAATTAGAGATACCTGTCTAGTAACGTGTAGCACCACCTTTCGCCCTGATGACGGCGGCGATTCGTCTCGGCATGGACTCGACAAGACACCGGAAGCGTTGGTAAGCCATACGGATCCACGACTCCTGAACAAGCTCCCACAGTTCACGAAGATTTGATGGAGGGGGTTAGAGCATCAAACATCTCTCTCGATGCATCCCAGATGTGCTCGATGGGATTGAGGTCAGGTGACCTAGCTGGCCAAGGAAGCGAGGTCACGTCGGTGGAGTGTTCATCCAACCATTCGGATGCAATTCGGGAGCGATGACACGGTGCATTGTCTTGTTGCAGGATGAGGACCACAGTGGGATGTTGAAGACGTACAAACGGGAGCAAATGGTCGTCCAGGATATCCCAGTGACGTTGACCTGTGAGGGACGAAGTCACACGTACCAGGGGTCTCATTTCAGTCCACGTAATCAGTCCCCAGACTAGAATGCCACCCCCACCAGCTTTACGAGTACCCTGCTGGCAAGAAGGATCCATCGCTTCATGTGGTTTGCGCCGTACTCGTACCTTGCCATCCGCATGTACCAACGTGAATCTAGACTCATCAGTCAAGGCAACCTTTTTCCACTTGTCTAGGGTCCAGTGGCGATGTTCCCGCGCCTTTGCTGATCTTTTCACCCTGTGATGTGCGGGCAGCAGCGGTACCCTCGTGGGACGATGGCTTCTGTACCCCATAGCGAGGAGATGGTTCTGGATGGTGTGGCTGCTTACACGTTTTTGTGCATCAGCGTTAAATTGCCGAGTGATTTCTTGCACTTTGGCCCGTCTATCTGCTGTTACAATGTGAGCTAGCCGACGATGAACCTGCTCATCCACACGCTGTTGTCCACGGCAGTTGGCACTTGCAGGATGGTTTTACCGGATTCAATGTACTCACGGTGCATCCGTGGCACAGTGGCTCGTGAAAATCCCTGTGCCTGCATGACTTCCGAGATGTAGTGACCCATTCGTCAGGCCCTGACAATATTCCCACGATAAAATTTGCTTAGATCCTTCGTCTTACCCATACTGCGTCCGACTCTTACTGATTCCCGTCGCATCACTCCTTATATTGTTGGATCGCTGCATACGTCATGTCGTTTCCGTTTACAGGACGCCCACAGCGTCACATTTGCATAACGCCAGCTGTCTCTAATTCAATTGCTCTTCAGTGTACTTCTATTTTCTTTTCTTTTCTTTTTTTTTTTAACCGGAAGTCTGAATTTTTAATATCTAGTGAAACACAAGGCGCTACTGGCCTCCGAACGGGATCCATTTCTCTGCACTGTTTACTTGGGCGACATTTTTTCTTTAATGGGCAGAGCGAACAAAGTTTAACCCCGCGTCTCAGGTGCTGGATTAAAAAATCAGATTTTTATATGAAACTTTTTTTCTTTTACTGTACAGAGCGAAGGAAGTTTAACACCGCGTCTCAGGTGGTGAATTAAAAAAAGTCCGATTTTTAGATGAAACTTTTTTCCTGTACTGTACAGAGCGAGGAAAGTTTAACCCGGCGTCTCAAGTTTTAGATTTTAAAAAATCAGATTTTTAGGTGACCCACGGTAAAAACCTATACTTAATTTTATCAAAAAGTACATACATTAAATGAAAAAAAAAATCCAAATGTTTGCGATTTCCGGTCACGAACAAAATTTGAAAAGGAGGAAAAGTGAGGGGACAAATGTGATGTTTTGCCTTCGCGCTCATTTTGCGGCAACTGCCCCCCCCCCCCCCCCCCCGCTCGGTCCGACGCCGTGTGTATGTGGGGTTTTCCACAAAATATTGTTCGTATGATACGGTTAAAATAACAACAGGAATATTACGAAGTTCAAGGGATCTCTAAAAATTTCCATTTATTCGGAACTTCGTATTATTTGAACTCGTTATGTGGATTCAACTGCATTTTGCGTACTGTGACACATATCTCTCATTTGACCTTCCTTTTGAGTTTTTGTGTTACATGAATTTAGTTTCCTCTCATTCAACATTTCCTCACTTAACAACACCTTGTTTTTCACAAAGGGCTTTTTAAGTTTGGAAACACTGATAGTTGGGCAGAGGTCAATAAAATATAAACACTGCTTGTAGGGCATTTTTGTAAAGAGTGACGTGGTATATTTGCATTGTAGAGATAGCGTCCGATTAGCAAAACGTAAGAGAAATTTGGGGTGGGGGAGATTAGTGCTGGTATTTCCTCTTTCAAACTCGCGGAGACAGAAGTTAAAGAGAGTGAAGAATTTTTCCATAATCATAATCTTTTTTCCTCGATTTTGCCTCTATCCAGTATTGTATTTTAATATCATTTTATTGCACTAATGTTTGTATTTTAGTTTGAAACTGTTTGCAACAATTCCCAAAAAACGGAAGTTAAACAGCGCGAAAATTTCACCGTGAGCTTCAGGCATGAGCTTCTTTTCCAGATTTGAGGAATTAATCCTTTCACGTTATCATTTGGGAAAATTCACAAGATCGATGCACACTGAACAGATATTATTAGGGGATTGGTGATGGTCTGTGTGTGTGTGTGGGGAGGGCTGAGATATCGTTTTTTCTGACGGAGGACGCAATTCCGTCTTTCGAAAATTTCGAAAACGGAAGGTAGGTTGTAACGTACCTGTCAGAAGGACGCACACGACATAAAGGCAGATAGGAATCAGAATAAAATGTCTGCGTAGCTCAGTTGGTAGAGCGACTTGTTCCGGAATAAGCAGCCTCGGGTTCGAATCCCGGCGTAGACCAAAGATGACGGAGAAATTCACTTCGTTATAATGGCTCCCGAACTATCCGGATGACCCGACCGTTCACAATCTCGCAATGGTGTGATGTTATTTCCACACCGCGAGATAGGAAAAATAAGAGCAGCACTTCGAAAAAAAAAAAAAAAAAAAAAAATAATAAGGGGGAGATGATGTAACGTACCTGTCAGAAGGATGCACACGACATAAAGGCAGATAGGAATCAGAATAAAATGTCCGCGTAGCTCAATTGGTAGAGCAACTTATTCCGGAATGAGGGGACCCGGGTTCGAATCCTGGCGCGGATAAAAATGACGGAGAAATTCACTTCGTTATAAGGTGAAGCGAAGATTTCTCCCGTAAGTGTAATTTTTTTCTCGCGCGATGTTCCTTCTTCCCACTATTGTACGGAAGTCGAACGGAGCGAAGAATTTCTCTGGTAATCGCAATTCTCCCCTTCCCCTACCCCTACCCCGCGATATTCCCAGTCTACTGTGTTAAATGCTATTTTCCCCTCATAAATGTTTGCCTTTATGCTTGATAAGACAGGCAAAATTTTACGAAAATGAAAGTGACGAAGTTAGGAAATTTGTTAGAACTGAGTTCAAAAGTATTTCATGTTCTCAAAGTTACACCGTTTACCTAAACCACTGAAAGATTTTACATAACGCATTCATGATCCTCAGGCTGAGAGTTCTTTCAGCATTGTGAATGAAATAATTTCCATCTGAGGGCTTAGAAAAAAAGAATGAAAAGCAACAACGAATAAATGGGAAGGAAAAGAAAGAAAAATTAAGTAATGATTCTGTGCAGCTGGAGTCAACAAATGACAAATCTGGTTGTGGAACTTGCTGAGAAGAAAACAAGGCTTACTCACAGAGGAAATTTGTTGATTTTCTAAGAGTATGACAACAAAACAATAAAAAACGTGTTTGAAGTAACATCTTTTAATACAAATTTATTTCGCTTTGGGTTCAGTCATTTTACTTTGTGAATACAGTGATTTGCTCCAGTTTAACATTTATGTTTATAAATTACAGTGAACAATTCTATCTTTCTCGTGCTGCATGTTATTTACACTTTCTCGCCGTGCGTTCTGATTTTTCAACCAGTTAAAATGTTCAGCTTTTCTTTCTCTGTCAGTCTCATGTATGGTGGTCAATATTGCAAGTGCGACGCGCACACCTGATTTATTGAAATATGTATAATATGAATAACAAAAGAACAATCACATAGTGTAAAATAATACGAACATTATTGTGTGTTTGAAGAAGTAGATATCAGGACAGTTTTAAACATTTAACCGATAACAAGCAAAAGCACATATTGAATACACGAGGACTTAACCAGAAACCGAAAAAAAAAATCGCAACATACCAAGTACATTCAATGATGTGATAAACCACGTAAAACAAAGCACAGCAACCGAAAAATTGTTATTCGGCCGCCGTCGGGGAATCGAATCACGAATCTCACGATATCTAGCCGAGCGCGTTAGCCTTACACCACAGAGACCAACAATTCACCGTGCTATGAGTGTTTTTCTTTTTCAGTCAGCATCTGACATCATAAATCCGTAAGAATGGCTCAGCTACTGAGGCGTCTCCATCTGATGGGCATTAACGGCACTGGCTATATATAATTACAGCAATAATCCAAAGGGCGAAATCCAAGGTGAAAATCATCTAAATACGTGGCGTCAGTTGAGTAAATAAATCCATCGCTCTTTCCACGTAAAGCAACGCACAGCCACCGAAAAATTGTTATTCGGCCGCCGTCGGGGAATTGAATCCCGAATCTCTCGGTACCTTGTATTTCTCCCTTTGCATTATTGCTATAATTACATATAACCAGTGCCGTTAATGCCCACCAGATGGAGACATCTCAGTAGCTGAGCCCATCTTACGGATTTTTGATGTCAGATGCTGACTGAAAAAGAAAAACACACCTAAAACTGTGAATTGTTGGTCGCTGTGGTGTAAGGTTAACGCGCTCGGCTAGATATCGAGATATTCGGGGTTCCATTCCCCGACGGCAGACGAATAACAATTTTTCGGTGGCTGTGCGGTGCTTTACGTGGAAAGAGCGATGGGTTTATTTACTCAACTGACGCCACGTATTTAGAAGATTTTCAAGCAATAAGTTGTCAACATGATCCCGTCGTGAAACTGCAGGGCTGCACCGAGGCGGCTCCGGAGTCTTAAACTCTGAATCCAAAAGTCCAGATTGTGGAATCTGATCCTTTTGACCGGAATCAGCCTGACTCGTTACGCAAAGTCGTTTAATACTGGTATTGGCCTGTAATAATCCAGTGCGCTTTAATGCTGCTCCCACACCATCCCGTTCAGACTCACTGTCCATCGCGTCATCAGTGGAGGGATCACCAACACCTGAAGGAAGCAACGGAATATCTGAAACAAGCGACTCCTGATCCGTGTCGTGAACACCAGACGCAGACTGGTGTTCACACCCAGGCCTGACTCTCCCGGTTGGCGAAGCCTCTGATCCAATTGTATGAGGTACATAGGAAATACACAAGCATATCATTTTTGGCAATCAGATCTTGGTATTGAATTCTCTTGAGATCCGCACCAGGTCGATGTAATTTTCAAGTTTTCCGAAACGCTGTTACATGAACAGTGAGCTTAAACGATTCAGTACCAAAATCTGATTGCTGAAAATAATATACTTGGTTAAGGTCATATGTGCTCGTCGATGAGCGTGTACTCATGGCGCTGGGTGTCGCGTTAGGTAAGAAATTTTCAGCTATGTTCAAATTTGGAGTTGGCAAGAAACTCCTGTACTTGCAGATCTTTCTCCCATATTTTGTACCCGTAATGTTGCTCTGTGTTCATTAATTTCAGCGATAGTTAACGTTAGTAACATATTTTAATATCATCAAAGTTATAATCATTTCCCTTTTTCGTCAATTCTCGGAGAGATATTGAGATGATCCCTCATTTAGCTTTCTGCCAGTCGTTAATGAACCACTACATGCTAGGCTGTAGATGTTCGGAAAAAACATTACTAATGGCCGTTTCCGCGTGTCAGCTTTTCATGAAGTTCAATGTTGAATTACTTTATTGCTCAGGAAAAGGCTTTACCCCGCATCTGTGGCCTAGTAGTACCAAGCGTTCGCTTCTAATGATTCGTCCGAGATGGATTCGGATCCGATTATGCTGACTTGTCTTCGGCACGGACTCCCTCACCTTTCCAGGAACAAATGGCTCCAAATTAGGGACGGGTGACTGCTCATATCCTACTGAGTTTCTCATGGTGGTCGTTAATCCTCCAAACAAGAAGACAAAGAAAAAAACCCTGGACTCCTCAGAATCCATCTCTTTTTTTCAGAAAGTTGTGGAACGAAGTGTCTTACACGTAAGAAGAAGACACACGTGCAAAGAAAGTTGCTAATGAAGAGGCGTGAGAGGCACGAAGCGGACCTGATAATCACAAGGGAGACACGCAAAGTGGACTATGGGACAAACCCGCGCTTTTTTCAGTTAAGGAATTAGAAACAGGTGAGAGTAGTAGGAAAATGAACATTCTATGCGTGAGGTATGCGAGTATGTGGGAGTGGACTTCGAAAAATCCATCATCATCATCATACTACCGACCACGCCCCCATACCTCGCATATCTCACGCACAGAACCCTCATTTTCCTACTACTGGGGAGTCTTGATCTACCGCTAGAAGGATGTAGTTTGGGTGATGATTCTCTGTGCGACGGAGAGGGTTTTCGTCTCGCTTAACAAAGAAGGGAACATTTGGGAAAATAGAGATTTAGAATGTCCGATTCGAAGATGTGAGATTGAAGCAGAAATTAAATTTTAAAACGTAAACTTGGCACCGAGAGAAAGGTCTGATAGAACAAGCTGGAACAGTTCAATGTGTACGCAATAAAAACAGTGATATAGGAATCATGACAAACAAATCCGTGACCTTCCAGATTTACAGCATTGAATAAACAACGGTACTGCAGAAAAGCTATTTATAGGTAGTAAATAATTTATTTCATCATCGAGGAAATGCATTTCTAAAAACCTGGAACTGCTAAATTCCTTACAAGTGAAGGCCTAATGAACCCACGCGACGGGACACTCAAAGTAATATCTAGTGAACATCCTGTAACACTAATGTATGAGAAGAGCGTAAATGGGGAAACATTCATGCAAAAAACTTACGTGCCTTTCTAATTTGAACATTCATCTGTAATAATATCTGTGAAAAACGAAAAAAAAGTGCACACGAACGGTCTAACATGCTTTGTTTTGTTCTTTATCTTGAAACTGTCTATCAAGTCGATACGAAGAAAAGTAATATTGGAATTTCATTCTTTTTCTTCATTTCTCATCCCTTCTGTTCTCTCTTTCCCCCTTCTTTTAGCAAGCTTTATTTTTCCGCGAGTAAAAGATAGGCGATAGGGAATTGTGGTCTCGTGAAAGACCCGGTTTCTTGTGACAACCTTGGTGACCTCCTTTTCCTCGTCTCCCAGCACAGGAACTCACACATCCTCTCATCCGGACTGCTGAGGATGCTCCCCACTTCTCCATCACTCACACGTGATCAATGATAGTCTCTCTATCTTTTCGGACAGTGTCTTTAGGGGTGGTGGTGCCCGCGGTGGGGTGCTCTTTCGGGGAGGGAGGGGCGCAGATCGATGTTAATTGTGATTGATTGGTTCATTCTTCGGTTACCGTACGTCGTATAATATTTATTTGCGCTGATTCTATCCTTTTCTTTGTTTAGGTTGAGAGAGGTTCCCTGTTTCTTCTCCCTACGTAATTAACAAATAATACTTCGTGCCGCTCACGCTTACATCCTTAGATGTACAAAGGTTTTGCGAATTATTGCTCCCTGTAGTCTTATTTTTCTCTTCTTTCCTTGTTTCTGCTTACCGAAAGGGATGAAATAATGTATTGCGCTAGCGCAGAAGCTCTTAAAATTTTCAATACCACTGCTCTCACGTAGATCTGCGGCCTCTAGCTTCCGTCTTCTCATTATATGTTTTTATTTTCTGTCTTGCATGAACGAAGTAGAGCAAACATATTCATATAAATCGAAGTACATTTTCGTATTTTACAGTAAGAGATCATCATAACCATTGATTTATACAGTGTCATCATTAGAGAATGGATTTTCTGGTGCTAAAAAAACAAAAACTATTTAATTTTTATGTGTTAATAATTTCAAATATATTTGCTAATTATAGAAAAATATTTGCTCGAAAACATTTACTAAAGACATCAAGTCAGTAAAGTCATGCAATGCATTGATTATGCTACGCTTTCCAATATACCAGAAATCATTACTTAAGTTATTACTCAAGTTATGAGGATAATGGCAGTAGAATAAATCTCGCTTTAATGCCTTGACCTTTGACCCATTTTGATGATATTCAACAGAACCGGTTAAGAATACCTCCGGAACAACATGATAACGTTTTGTTTAAATCGAAGCATTTTTACTTAAGTTATGATGCATAAGGCCAATGGAATGGATTCCGCTCCTATGTCCTGGCTTTTGACTCCATTTCGCCCATTTTCAATAGGGTTTCTCCCTAGGTGGCCCCCTACCACATACTAAAATTCAATCGAAATCGAATTTGTTTTAGTCAAGTTATGACGCTTGAGAGCAATGGAATGGATCCCGCACCTATGTCCTGACCTTTGACTTCATTTCTCCTATTTTCAATAGGGTTCGTCCCCAGATGGTCCCCTACCACATACTAAAATTTCATCAAAATCGAACCAGTTTTACGCGAGTTATCGTGCGGACGGACAGACTGACGGACAAAGCTGTAGCATATACGTTTCTTCAACCTACGGTTGGAAAGCGTGAAAAAGCATTTATTAAAAAAAATATATTTTCTTCATCGATGCTCTGTGTAGTTATTTTCTGTGATAAAATGATAATGTTAGTACTGAACTTACTAATCACAGCTATAAAACTGACGGAAAAATTTCTTTGGAGTTGCAGTGGACAGCAAACATTTTCTTTAAATTTTTCATCACAGATTCATGTCTATTAATGAAACACTGACCTATATTGAGAAAGAGATCACTACGCCTGAGAGGAAGTCAACCTTGCATGTTTTAAGAGAAGGATGCTACTAATATATAAGCAGTAAATTTTCCATGAAAGTTGGACTTCTAAAACTTGAGCAACTCTACACACAGTTTGAAATTCAGTGAATTTTTCTAACACATGTAGGGTTTGTTTCTTAGGGATCCTATTTCTGAATCCGGAAATGTGTTAAGTTTCATTTTAACATCCTGCACTCCTTTAACGGCTTTTCTTTATTGGGGATTTAAGGACCACCATGAGCAACTCGTTAGGCTGTGAGAAGTCCCCCATTCCCCAATTTTGGGCCACTGGTTCCAGGGAAGGGAGAGAGCCCGTGCCGTAAGACAAACACAACATCTATCCCGCACAGGGATTCGAGCCCTGACGCATCTCGGAAGAGTGATCAGAAGCCACCGCTTAGACCATTGCGCCACCTGGGTGGCTCTTTAACTGCTTCAGACAGCAGGTTTATTGCTGTTTCTAATTTCTTTATCGAATGACGTAGGAAACTTAGGTTCTCAGTATGTCGAGCCACTTTTTAAACAGGTATTCATTAAATGCTGAACAATCTCAATAGGAGCAGCACCGTCATTGTCCATTTCATTTACAATATACCTAAAGTCTTTTTAACGATCTGCATAGTGTACCATGGCATTGAGCTAGGTACTCCTGTGTGTTACCACTGCAAAGTGTGCCAACTCAGATGAAGCAGGCTACGATAAAGGAGTGGCAGAAAAGGTGGAAGGAGGGGATGCGGGAAGGAAGACACGCCGTATCTTTCCCAGAGTTTCAACCAGAAGGGTAAAATCAAATGGTTTCCTTGACCAAGTACACTGGCGTGCAAAAATTAAGGACGAGACGGTTTTTCGAATGTAACGTCGTGTAGAAGTGCTCCACGTCGACTCAAATCATACCATAAGATCCCCAATATGTAAGAATATGAGACAAGTGAGCAAAAACTTCCAAACAAGGAATCCAAAGGATACAAAGGCACTTTATTGAAAAGGTAGCTTCGAGCACAACTGGATAGAAGACAGAAACGTCCATATTACAGGCGGCTGCCAAGAAAAATCCAGTCTTTAGTAGAGAATATGATCACCCCTGACTGCGTTGCAGCATTTACAACGTCTGTCGATGCTGAGGACGAGGTTGTCAAGGAGTTGTTGAGGCATCACGGCCCATTCCTCTTGTAGCACCAATCGCAGCTGAGGAATCGTTGCTGGCGGCTGGTGACGTGCTGCCAAGCGTCTCCCGAGAAATTCCCTCACGTGTTCGATTGGATTTAGGTCAGGGAACCTTGCGGACCAATCCATGTGTTGAATATCTTCACTCTCCAACAGCTCTGCGACAGCCACTGTACGATGAAGTGTAGTGTTGCCGTCCATGAAGAGGAACTCAGGACCCACAGCACCACTAAACAGACGCACGTGAGGCAGGAGAACCTCGGTACAATAGCGGACACCAGTGACTGAACCTCCTTGGAAGATGTGGAGGTCAGTACGGCTACCAAGCATGATACCGCCCGAAACGAGAACTCCGCCACCTCCAAACCGGTCACTTTTGATTATATTGCGTGTTCCCTGCTCTCTCCAGATGTGTATACATCCAGAATCGCTCGTCAGACTAAATCGGCTCTCATCCGTAAAGAGAAGTCGACCCCATTGCTGATGTGTCTAGTTCTTGTGTTATTGGCACCACAGAAACCACCGTCTCCGATGAGCATGCGTTAATGGCACACACCGTACTGGTCGTCGTGCAAATAGACCACCTTTGTGCAGCCTTCTGGCCACGGTAAAACGCGATAACGGACGTCCAGTTGTCTGTTGCATGTGCCTTGCGATTTCTCCCGCTGTCTGCCGTCTGTCTCTTCTCTCCTGTAGGACAATATACCGGTCGTCTGCCGACGTGGTTGCTCGTGGAAGACCACTGCTAAACTGTCGGACAGCTGTTCCTGTCGTTCGAAATGCTTTCCAAACTCCTGAAACGATGCTGTGACCGATCCCGAATTCCTCGGCCACCCTAGTCACACTTCGACCTTCTTCCACCTTCCCAATGACGCGACCTCGGGTAAAATCATCCAGATGCTGTCTACTGGTTGCCTGTTGGCCATATCACACGGTGGCAGCAACTCGGCGTCGTTCAAACCGATGCACACCGTGCTTTCACCGAATTGCTGAGCGTACACTGGCCGTGTGCTTTATACCCTTCCGACCGACACTCACCCCCCCGTCATGCTGCATATGTGCATATGCCCTTCCGTACCGGACCATAGTCTATCTCCTGAATGGTCTTTCGGTCCGTTCTACCTGCTCGTTCCGCTGTTATGTTAATTTTTCCTCTTCTTCCTTAATTTTTGCACACCAGTGTACTAACCGGACATGACGTATCGCCGGAGTACTTTAGTAGGTTCGCAATTAAGGGAAGGGCGTGGAGATGCGGATCGCAGTCCGCAGATTGTCGCACATGATCCTGGAATGTAATTTCCTTTTAGATAGAAGAAAAGTCTTCGCTTCAGAAATGGAGAAGATGATGGACATAACGATTCTGCTCGCTTTCGCAGAGCAAGACAAAGAATCGTCGAGTTGACCAAAGAACTCTTCACGGGGCAAGAATAGTTTCTGGTGATACCACAAGATGGAAGACAGGACGGGGAATATGACTACGGCCCAGAGTCATTACCATAGCACCCGCCCAGTGATATAGGTTTGTATCATATTTTAGTGGGAATACCATTATCATTGTCTCAGTTCATCTTTGTGAGATGTCTCGTGAAAATAAAGGGTTTTCCCAGATTTATGAGAACCTCGGTGTAAAATTTCATATGTATGCATAATTTTAGCCTGGACGCAATGAAGGATGAGCGATTCACATAGGTTTCGCGATGGCAAATAAATCTCCCAGCCAGTCACAATTTAGAGTTCCTGCGCATTAGCACATTGCACGTATTGGCAATGGTAAGGGGATGGGAAGTGGTGGTAGCGTGGGGGCAGTGTATACTGGTCGGTTCCTTGAGCGATCCTGTCTGGGTAAAGACTCGTCGTATCCTGGCAGTATTTCTCTCGTAATTCTTTTTTAATAATTTGAGAGAGTTCTATGTATCCGGGCAAAGTCAGCATTTTGACTGCGCATGAAGAAGTTGTCAGATGATTACCCATGTAGGCTCCAGTGATAGATCAGGATTCTTCTTTTTGAAGA
Organism: Macrothele yani; assembly: GCA_039090855.1. NCBI lineage: Eukaryota > Metazoa > Arthropoda > Arachnida > Araneae > Macrothelidae > Macrothele > Macrothele yani. Next base: position 106,780,362 of record CM077003.1, read on the forward strand.
GATTGATCCTTGTTGGTAATTTAACAAACAACTTTCCCCATTCCGTACTAATTTTTCAACGCTTCGATAAAGGGGTCAGATATTTTAACACCACCTGTGTAAAGCATTAATGACACTCGTTACGTGTGTCATTTTCTGAAAGCTCACTGAAAGACTGTCAGGGACTTTCTTCATGCATGCAGCTGCTTCCATAAGCAAAGGTAATAAATTGTTGAACTTCACACCATTCCGCCACAACAAGTGCACAGATTCATTAAATAATCTAGCAAATGTAACACAATTCGCTGTGAGAAAATGTCTTAGCACGCCAGCAAAACAAAACAAACAAGTAAAAAAAACCGTCTGGAAAGGGTTTCATCATTTTACAACACACCGACTATAACATTTCTCACTTTTCTGCCACTGCAATTGATTAGTAGTTTCATCACTGTTGTGCTACTGGAATCGGTAGTTTTCATCAAATTTATGAATTTTAGCGGAATTTTGGAAAATATGTATTTACATTGTAACGTACCAGGAGATGTGACGTACCTGCCAGAAGGACGCACATGACATAAAGGCAGATAGGAATCAGAATAAAAAAAAACGTCCGCGTAGCTCAATTGGTAGAGCAACTTATTCCGGAATGAGGGGACCCGGGTTCGAATCCTGGCGCGGATAAAAATGACGGAGAAATTTACTTCGTTATACCATACACAATTTTTCAGAAGTATGTCTTTCTGTGAAAATATTCCGTAGTTATCTTGTCAAATAATTTATAAAAGGAAGTTACTGAGATGGATGAACTCATTTCTTTGAACTCAAAATAATTACGTTCCCTTCTATCGATCCGGAATAGGAAGGCTTTCGCGATATGTTGTTTTAAAGATTGTGACATGTACCTCTAATTCAGCCATTCTTTTGAGTTTCTGTGTTCTTATGTAAGTTTGGTTACTGATCGTTAAAACTTTTCTGACTTAACGCCACAAAGTTTCTACTAGCGAGATGGTAAACGTTGGCTACGTGGAGAAGCATGTGAAGAGTGATAGTCAACGTGCAGATTGTGAGAGTGAATTATACAGGGTGATCCATTTAAACCAGTACCCTGAAAAAACCTTACATTTTTGCAAGGGATCGCGCAAGGAACTTCTTCTTTTTTTCAATAGAAGCAGCAACTCCTGGAGAATGAAAACCGCCACCGTGAAGAAGATTGTTAACCGTAGCTGTAACTCAGCTCGTGATTTGTTTGTTGTTGCCTTGTCATTCACTTGCGTGCATTCGGAAACATGCAGTACTCTGTTCCAGAGCGTATTTTTTTAGTGAAATCGTGTTGGGTAACCAATTCTGTCATCAAAACGCAACGAGCATTTCGAAGAGAGTTTAGAGTTCGAAAAGTGCCAAGCAAGTCAACAATTCTGTCGATGGCAAAAAAACTGGAGCAAACCGGTTCTCTTCTCAGCGGTAGCGGTAGACATCACCCTCCGATGCCCCAAACGCCTGTGGACGATGTTCGGCAACGTTTACTTCAATCTCCGACGAAATCGTTGCTCAGATTAAGCCAACAGACAGGATACCCATACGGAACTTGTCAAAGGGCAGCAAAAAAGCGAATATTCGACCATTTAAAGTGCACGTAATCCATCAGCTGCAGGAACCGGACAAGGGGAAAAGAGTACGTTACTGCAAATGGTTTCAAAATTTTCTTAATTTGCGATCTGATATTCTCTCCAACACATGGTTTACGGATGAAGCCTGGTTTCATCTGTCAGGCTACGTCAATTCGCAAAATAGCAGATACTGGGCTGCCGAAAACCCGCACGTTATGTGTGAAACACCGATGCCTTCACAAAAGGTTGGTGTATGGTGTGCGGTTTCGTCTACGAAAATTATTGGCCCCATTTTTTTCTCTGAGACTGTCAAGACTAACGTTTATTGCCGCATATTCAATGAATTTGTGGAACAACTTGATGACATTGAATTGACAGAGGGCTACTTTCAGCAGGATGGCGCTACGTGTCACACATCGAAAGTCTCAATGGAACTCATAACCAGCTTCTTTGATGACAGATTAATTTCAAAGAACATATGGCCTCCCCGATCTCCGGACTTAACTACCCTTGACTTATTTTTATGGGGCTACTTAAAGGATAGAGTTTACAAAACCCATCCAAAAACATTGGATGCATTGCGTGAAACAATCACGACTGAAATTGGCAATGTTACTGCTCGTACTCTGCATGAGACATCACTGAATATGGTGCGGCGTGTTCAACTGTGTTTGCAGGAAAATGGAGGACAATGTTAGTGTTTCGAAATCTTTTGATTATACTCGCCAGACTTGTTAGTAACGTCTGCAACCCTTGAGAAAGCCTCCCGGTTGGAGAACGAAAGCTCGGGAGATACAATTTTCCCTTGTATTCCTTCTTTAATTATACTTTGGCACCAATAAACGGAGTTTGTGTAGATTTGTTTACTGTATTGTTTAGGTGTGAATCCCGTTCAACAAGGGATTTAATTTTCAGAACAGTGCAATAATTTTTACCTGGAAACATCAGTGTCTTGTGAAGGCTCCGCGAGCTGCAATAAGAGCTTCTAGACGGCGTGGCATTGAATTGAAAAGGCGTTGGATGATATGCTGGGTAATTACTTTCCAGGCGGCATGTATGCGAGTCAACAGATCATTTGTACTGACTGCTGAAGGGTTTTGATGGGCCAGTTGCCGAGTGACCATATCCCAGACATCAATAGGTGATATGTCTGGCGAACGTGAAGACCAGAGAAGGAGCGGTAACTGCTGTGTTACGAAAAGGGCTTGAACATTCCTTGTGATATGTGGTCCGGCATTGTCCTGCAGAAATATAGCGCCAGGAGGACTGAAGGAAGGGTATGACTTCTGCCTGTACAACTTCCCTGATGTAGCGGTCGTTGTTGAGATTGCCCTCAAGTCGTAGCAGCCGAGATCGCAAATGATACCCAATGGCATTCCACAGCATCACACTTGGCGTTCGGCCTGTGTGACACTCGACAATGCATGCTGGAAGAAGGCGTTCACACAATACCGTCTAATATGTATGCGAACATCATGGTAGTCCAAGTTGAATCGGGACTCGTCCGAAAACACGACGTTGCCAATCAGCACGCCTTTGTCTGTATTGAAAACAGACAATACAGACAACGATACAGACAAAGTTTTGGTGGTCAGTGTTCCGAATCCAAGCACATCAACAGATCGTGTAATAAATCCAAAGTTTTCCTTAAACTGATCCTTTGGTTAGATGATCTTTCGATGGAATGAACGTTTGGAAGAAGAGAACCTTCGGTGAGATGTTCCTTTCAATTAAGTGACTCTTCGGTAAAACATGTTTTTCGGTTTAGTGATGTTCGGCCAACTGATTTTCGGTGAAGCGATCTTTCGGTCAAATGAATTGATTGCATTCTTCGATTATTTTGGGTGTAAACTCCTGTAAAATTTTCCTTGTTTTAGAAAAGAACGGACCTCTAAACCACATACATGGCTTCATCTAAGTCATGAAATGTTCTCCAACTAGGCTTTTGATTTTCGTAAGGTACTTCGAAATCAGTAAAATTGTTTTAGTAGAGAGATATATATTTGTATCAGCAATGAATCCAGTGATGAAAATGAGCCATTCTTCTAGAGAACAGTCCGGAAGATTTTATTACAGCATCGATTATATCTACCTAAAGCCGAGCAATTGAGCCAAAGTGGTCAGTCGTTTTGTATCTGCAAAATAGTCTGAGTACTGTAACTCAGTGGTCAAATAGATTCACAACTTCGCTTCTGAGCTCAGTAAATCGACACGGAATCTTGCCTTTTGATGAATAAATCAATTGTATCTGAAGAAGAATGCGTACGTGTGTGTGTGGGCACACTTCTGCACATTCATGTATTGGCAGTTGGCATGAGACGAGCCTTGATTAAATTTACAATACAAGCGTTCTTACCTATTTTTTTATTTTACTGGCACCTCTTTTCGCTACTATGTCATCTCTAATTATGCTGCAAGATATCCAACAAACACTTGAATGCATACAAAGCTCTACTATCTGTCACCACCGGGAGCCACCTATTGAGCCACATGCTGTGGTTTCATATGTGTAATTGCTGTTTCAAATAACGGTAGGGACGAAGCTAGGTCCCCAAATCTGGAGGGTCTGAAAGTCATCCTGGAGGGAGGCTGAAGAGTCACCTGTAGGAGGGGCTTTGTTTTCAACTACAAACTGCAGTTTTCTGCTAATATAGACGTAAGTTTTGCTTTGTTTTTATTCTCCTTTTATTTTGTACTTCCTTAACGAATAATTATGCCAAGAGATAAAAACAATTAAATAAAGTACAAATTATGAAATAAAAAGCCTGAGAAAAGAAACAAAACTCTCTTGAAATGTAAAAAAATAAATCACCTCCTTTGAATTTGCTTGATGGTGGTTGAGCTGCACGCTCCTTATCGCTGGAAACAAAATAACTCCCAAATAGCGTATTTTTTTATTTTTTAGTTTAATGGTATGTTCTCTTTTCATGTGGATCCACACAATGGGCATGGAGGATTTATTGATGCCATATTTCAACATTTTCTACTCCTCTTCTTCGGCTCAACTTTTTTGTTCTCCATCTTTAATCAAATCCCTCCCCCCTTTCCCTCTCAAAAGCCAAGAATTCCACCGACAAATCCGTTTCTCCAACACAGGCATCATAAAACCCATCCTACTGGACCAAAAACAGCGAACGATAAGATGTTGAAAGCCCTTTCTCTCTCGCGCACGCAAGAGGATTTACCTTTAGTATTATTTTCTAACGATTAGAGGGATACATTCGTTTTAAATGTCTCCCCGACAGCATGTTTTGTAGGCAACAAACTATCTGGAAGTTTTTAAACAGAAGATTAGCATCTCATAGGAACTTTCCAAATAACGAGATGGTTTAGGTCTTCTGCAGGACTACGCCTCCACCTCCGCCACTCTTTTTTACGCTTTCCAACCGTAGGTTGAAGTAGCGTTTATGCTTCAGCTTTGTCCGTCCGTCTGTCCGTCGGCATGATAACTCGCGTAAAAATGGTTCGATTTCGATGAAATTTTAGTATGTGGTAGGGGACTACCTGGGGACGAATCCTATTAAAAATGGAGGAAATGGGGGTCAAAGGTCACGACACAGTATCGGGATCCATTCCATTGCCCTGATCCCATACTATTAAAGGAGCAATTCTTGTATGTATGTAAATTTTATTTTGAAAACGGCTCTAAAGATTTTGATGAAAGTTGTTAACCTACCATTTTCTGGTACTAGAAATCGATTTAGCTTGATCTCGACTTTAGGAAAATTCGTTTAGTGGGTAAAATAACCACCCCGAATTACCACGATTTTAGCGTCATGGCGTCGTCCCATTAATGCTACCCATGCTTAGAAGTCTTACGACGTCACAAGCTCGCGATTGAGATGTTGGCGTGCGGTCACGCCATGACGTCACGCGTTGTCTGTGGATCCCATTAAAGTTATATGACGTCACACTCTTTCGAGCAGATGGTCACAATTCCCATCTGCCTCATTACGTCACGCATTGTGTGCGTATGTCCGCCCGCACGATAACTCGCGTAAAAATCGTTCGATTTCCATGGAATTTTAGTATGTGGTAGGGGAACACTTGGGAAGAAACCCTTTTGAAAGTGAACGAAATGGGGTCAAAGGTCAGGACATAGGATTGGGACCTATTCCATTACTTTTATGCGTCATAACTAACGTAAAAAGGTTCGATTTCAATGAAATTTTAGTATGTGGTAGGAGACTACCTGGGAACAAATAAAATCAGATTGAAAATGGGCGAAATAGGGTCAAAGGTCAGGACATAGAAGCGGAATCACTTCCATCGCAATTATGCGTCATAACTTACCTAAATAAGCTTCGATTTGGATGAAATGTTAGTATGTGGTAGGGGCCTGCCTGGGGACGAATTCTATTTAAATTGGGTGAAATGGGGTCAAAGGTTAGGACACAAGAGCGGGATCTATTCCACAGCCCTTATGCATCATAACTAACGTAAAAATGCTTTGATTGCGACGAAACTTTATCATGTTATTTCGGAGGTATACTGAACCGGTTCTGTTGAATATCATCGAAATGCGATCAAAGGTCAAGGCACAGGACTGAGATTTATTCCACAGCCATTATCCTCATAACTTCAGTGATAACTTGAGTAATGATTTCTGGTATGTTGGAAAGCGTATTATAATCAATGCATAGCATGATTTTACAAACTTGTTCTTTTTACCTTTTATTTGTCTCTTTTTTTGGTAATGTTCTTAAAACTTTTACGTTTCCCGGAAAAATGAAAAAAATGGCGTTTCTCTCTTCCCTGGCCCATGAACCAACAAGCCCTTTCACCATACCATATGGCAGCGAATCATGGACATAGCTGTTCCTACTTATTTCACTTTGAAAAGTAAATTTTATTCACCTTGAAAAGTAATTTCCTTCTAGTTATACACTGTTTGTGCTGCATCACTTGAATTTTTTCTTGTTTTAAAAAAGTGTAATGCATGACATAATAAGGTAAAGTATTTATGCTTATAATGAAATTCGAAAATAGTTTTCATAAACTACCGAAAATAAAAGTCCAAAAGAATTTACAACGTGCATTTTCCAAGGTGAAGGGGGAGGTGGGGAATTTGCCTTGCAATAGTGCTGAGCCCTCTCTAGATCCCTGCTAGCTACGGCCCTGCAGAACGATCCACTTCACCAAAAATGTTGCTGTTTCCAGTTTTTTTTCTGCCAGCCCACTAGTAAGGAAAGTGCAAATCTTCTTTAAAATGTTGTTGAATTCGTGTCCGACACTATTAAGAACAAAGAACGACTTGTAACACCAATATACTAGTCCAGGAAACTGAGCTCTTTCTTTCCCCCCTCACTGGCGTTTCCTCTGCATTTGTAGCTATGTCAGAAATTCATTTATTTATTGTCATTATGTAAAAAATGGGGCAGTATCTAATCATTTTGGGTCATTGAGCATTGAGAATATCAATCAGTGGTGACGCTAGCGATTCAAAGACGGAGAGCTGTTCTGACGCTGTCTTGTGGGGGATCGAACCATTTTGTGTCATTTTATAGAAATTTCACCAAAAAATATATGTTTCCTATGGATTTAACCTAGTTGGTAACCATAAAGGGAACGATTTTACGGTAGCCTATACAAATTCCCATGACTTTAGACAAAGTATCGTTTGTCTAGAGAATTAATCTACTGGAGTTTTTCTATTTTTTTCCCACGTGAGCAGAGCTTCTGTTACAAGGTTGTTTATTAGTTCTTATTTACAATTTGACTAGCTTTATTACCCGGCTTTTCCCAGTACAGAATGTATGGAATCGGTAGTATCAAACGGACCAAAAGCGCTACGAATTATTTAACTCGCGTCCAGGAGACACAGCATTAGAACACTGACTGAATAAAATTCGTTAACAATTTGTTATCGTTGCTTTCTGTTTCAAACGTGTTTGAGCGGCGAATGTTTGGGTTAAAAAAGTTAAAAACTTATCTTTCCGAATATTTTATGAAACTGGCTGAAATTTTAATGAACACTATAAATCGTTAATAGGAACATGATCTCCAAATTTCGCCTGAATCGGTAAATAACTTTTTAAATTAGCCGTCAAAATTTTATTAACCGTTTTTGCGTATATATTTCTGTTTACCGATGAATTAAAAAATCCATGCCCATTTTAAAACGTTTTGGCCGGATTTCGGTGGAATTTTGAGGGACTCCTCTTATTACCAATTCATGGTTTTGATAAAAATTTCAGCCCGTTTCTTTAATATTTCGCAAAGTTCGTTTTTGCATTTTTTTATGCACAGTTCTCAAAGAATAGAAACACATGTGGATATGCCGGAGCGATGAATGCAGTCACGTGCTTTCAGTTTTGGAACAGGATGATGTAGCAAATAACGCTGATTTTATTGATTAGCTTATTAATTAATTCGTAACTCGCGAACGGAACAACGCATACATCTTTAAATAGTTGCGTTGACCTAGAAATTCCATTATTAATAAGCTATGCAAATTTTGCGATGCCACAGTTCGGCTTTCGAGAGTTTTTGCTGCTTCAGACAGACGTTTTGTGTTTTATTTATAAGATTAGAAATGGCAACTTTCAACTGTAAAAACGTTGTCGCCATTTTCATTTTGTACCGATATTCTGGCTTCCTCCAGTTGTACAAAATGGTACACAATACTTAATTTAAGCTAAAATTTGTTCACAGCCGAAAATTTTATGTAACACTTAATTCAAAGCAGGAAAAATGGAAAAAGTCGAATGTAGGCCGATAGGAATGGAGCAAATTAAACTCCAGTGGTTGATAACGAAATAAATCTCTTCCGTCTGTACACGATATTAGTGGAGTCCAAATTAAACTATTGAGAGTACTTTAATTTAATGAAAGACATATTTTAATATTTGCACACAGCGTTAGATCTTTCAGGTTCTCAACGGACCCATCCTCAGATGTAAGTAGTACAATTGGAATAGAATGATGACATTTAAATACAATAATACGAGATTCGATCAAAAAGTTCCAAGACTAGTCCGATATATAACAAAGTACTTAAGTTACTTAAGTCTGGCTATTATCTCCCTCAAAGTAGTCTCCTTGAGCAGCGATACACCGCTGCCAGCGTTTTTGTCACTGTTGGAACGCTCCCTGGAAGTAATGTTCGCGAATCGTGTTACTTAAGTCTGGCTATGATCTCCTCAAAGTAGTCTCCTTGGGCAGCGATACACCGCTGTCAGCGTTTTTTCCACTGTTGGAACGCTTCCTGGAAGTTCTGTTCGCGAATCGTGTCAAGCACCGTCTGCGATTCGTACTTGATCTCGTCCACGGTTTCAAAACGGTGACCCTTGTTCTTCATCTTCTGGAACAGAAATAAGTCGCAGGGGGCCAAATCCGAAGAGTAAGGCGGGTGAGGAATGGTAGTCATGCTGTTGCGGCTGCAAAACTGGCGTCTTGCTAACGTTCTGTGAGCTGCTGCATTATCGCTATGGAGCAGGAAATCGCCCTTGCTCCACATTTCAGGTCGTTTGCGGCGAATGTCCTCCCTAAGACGCCGCAGAACGTCGCAGTAAAAAAAGGTGGTGACGATCCGGCCCTGGGTGGGGGGGAGAATTCACGGTGCACAACCCCTTCGAATGTCGAAGAATACGATGAGCATGCTTTTGGTTGCGTTTCGGACCTACAGGGCCTCCTTCTTCGGTCGTGGAGATGTCGGGCTCTTCCACTGCGACAACTGTTGCTTGGTCTCCGGGTCGTAACTATAGACTCAAGTCTCGCCCACAATGATGGCCAGCGACAGGAACATTTCATGCGTCTTCTTTCCCGATTTGCCGAGTTTGACGCAGATTTTGATGTTCGCTCGCTGCTCTAGTTTGCAGTCCATACCGAAATCGCAGCTGTGTTCTGTACGTGGTCACCAAATATCGTGTAGCACAGCTCCCGATGTTCACAGAACGACACCACTCGGCAAAATGATTCATGAAGGTCACTGCCCTCGACCGCTGCTCGCGCATCCCCGTACTGTCATCTGTTGGCGCGCTACGTACCTAGTCTCGGAACTTTTTGATCGCACTACGTACGAGACGTGAACACGTGATAACGTGTGCGTGATAACTTATCCTTCATAGATGCGATGTTATCACGTGTTCACGTCTCATATTACTGTATTTAAATGTCATCATTCTGTTCCAATTGTACTACTTACATCTGAGGATTGGTCCTTGCGGACCTGAAAGATCTAATGTTGTGTGTAAATATTAAAATATGTCTTTCATTAAATTAAAGTGCTTTTAAACTCTCAATAGCTTAATTTGGACTTCACTGTGATCGTGTACAGACGGAAGAGATTTATTTCGAGATACAACGCTACACGATAAAACTTCACTAGTAGTACGTTAATATCGAATTTTTGATTAGGTGATGCATGCAATTAAAGTCCTATAATTGACTTTAAATTGCAATTTAATACGTGAATCACTGGTCAACCGAGTTCTCTAAAATCTAAAATTTTTGCATTCAGATTTAGTTTCTTCAGAAACTGGTTAATTCTGCAGGACGCCCTATACATTATTTAATAGTAAAGCCCATATGATCTTTTTTTATTTTTATCTCACTTAATTTCTTTAAAAATGACCATCTCTATTTTAGACATGTTTCGTTTTCAAAGGACTGATCATTTTATGTGGTGCCGTCCCATTGCAGTGTATTTCACACTACGGAATCTCATTCGGATTATTATCTATGGCATATGTGCTCAGTAAAATCCATCTGATATGTTCTGTCTTTCTTCTCGGCACATTCTTATATTTGTTTCCTGTCTTTTATTTATTTATTCCTCTCTTGTATTAATAAAAAGAAATAATTTAACTGTCTTAAACTATTCGATGTTAAAGACGCCACGGAGCACATCTGTTCTCCTACAGAAATAGGCCCAAAGAATAAAAAGCACTGTACGTCTACTAGAAAATAAGTTGTAGGTGATTTTTCGTCATGACTTCCTGTGTCTAGAAATAATTCCTCCTTAAGTAGAAAAAAGTCCCTCGAGTGACCCATAATGCATCTTGAAAAAGCTCAAGACGAAACTGGAAATCTGAGATTTTCAAAAAGCTGTGGCCTTTTGCCGACAAGATGAGACCCGAAGCTGTCCTTTCACCATTTTGTAACAATATCATTGCAGTGTTCACGAAATGTATTGCAAAAATCATGTTGCTTCCTAAAGAAATAAAAAGGAAATGGCGCCTTCTAGAAGAAACACCAACTGTATTTCTCAGGAACTATATATTCAACCGCTTTCAATATAGTTTTGTTCTAAAATTTCTCGCCGAATCTAAGAGCTGGTAGAGTTTTAAACTTTTGATAGCAGTAGTTTATGTGATTAAGTAAATGGTATAGCTCTCTACCTAGTAAAAAGAAAAGATTAAGCACAAAATGCCTTTGCTGATGGCTGGGAAGCGCTTGAGTGTGAAGAAAGGTAGCAAGTTAAACAAGAAAGTTGACACCAAATTTTCGGGTGTAATAGGCACGTCTTTTGAATCCGTTCTGACGCAAATTAAATTTATCAAAGCTATTCAAAGTCAATGGTACCGGTATGGAAAACAATAGATCTGACCAAAGAAAAAAGATTTTCAATCGGGTTTTTAATCCCTCAGACATTGCTGTAAACGGAATCGCGAGCTTACGAACTCTTAGAAACAGAGATATCGACAAAAATAAGATGTGACTTTACGTCCCCTGGTGGGAAAGCCATGCATTATTTCAAGAAGATAGTATTCTCAAAAGGTTTATCCGTATAAGCGGTATCGGTCGAAGAAAAAAATATTAGTCGAGTTTTCAGGAGCCCAGATTTTGCAACAAATACTTCAGAAGCAGAAATTAACACATATGACCCCTGGTGGCTAAACCATTCTTTACCAAACATTAGAAATTATGTGAAAAATATTTTTCATCAGGTCATGTATGCGATACAGAAAGAATTTTTCAAATCAGAGCTTCAGGAGCAGAAATAACGCACAAAACGCAATTTACCTTTGTACCCCCTAGCGGAAAGTGTATGATTTACTTGAAAAATTTGAATTTATAGGAAAAAACATGTCACACGGAAAACACTATTTAACAAAGAAGGAATTTTTCTAATCGGACTACTAGAAGTAGAGATATTGACAAAAATAAGATGAACATCTACGCCCCCTGGCGTAGAAACCATGCACTATTTTAAGAAGAAAATGTTTCTTAAAGGTTTGTCGACATGAGTAGTATCGGTCAACAAACGACGTTTTTTTCAATCGAGAATTTAGGAGCTCATATTTTGCGGCAAATACAACAGAAGCGGAAATTATGATTTACGCCCCCTGGTGGCCAAACTATTTTTTTACAAAAATTAGAAATTATGTGCAAACGATTTCCCACCAGGAGCTGTATCCGGTGCAGAAAGATATTTTCAAATCGGAGATTTAGAAGCTGAGATATAGGGGGAAACGCAATTTACCGCTACGCCCCTAGCGGAAAGTCTATGAATTACTTGAAAATTTTGAAATTATATGAAAAACATGTCACACGGAAAACACTATCCAACAAAGAAGGAATTTTTCAAATCGGACTCCTAGAAGTAGAGATATTGACAAAAATAGGATGTACATCAACGCCCCCTGGCGGAGAAACTGGAATATTTTAAGAAGAAAATATTCCGAAAAGATTTATCGATGTGAGTGGCATCAGTCCAGGAAAGAAATTTTTAATCGATATTTTAGAAGCTACGATTTTATGGCAAATACATCAGAAGCAAAAATTAGCTCTTACGCCCCCTGATGGCCAAAGTATTCTTTACCAAAAATTTGAAATTACATGCAAAAGATTTTCCATCAGGAGATGTATCCGCTGAAGAAAAAAATTTTCAAATCGGAGTTTTAGAAGAAGAGTTATCGGGGAAAATGTAATTTACTTTTACGCCCCCTTTCGGAAAAGCTATGCGTAGTTTGAAAAAGTAACTATACCTAAAATACTCTTCGACATAAATGGAATCGAAAGATGTAATTTTTTTTTTCAATCGGATGTATAGAAGCAAATATGTGGAATAAAACGTATTTTTGAATTCGACATCATTTGCATTTACGCCCTTTACCGGCGAAATTGTACATCGTAAAAAAAAAAAAAACGAAATAAAGGATCATCATTTTCATATTCCAAGCTTCCCAATGCAAAAAGAATTTTTCAAATCGGACTAATAGTTGCAGAGATACCGTGGGTACAGACGGACGGACGGACGGACAAACCGATAACAGAAGCACGATCTTTTTTTACAAAAGACGTGCTAAAAACGAATTAAAATTGGTAAATAAATTTTGCAGAACTCATAATGTAGATTGAATGAAATATAGAGATATGAATTTTATATTTTCAAAAACATCTTGTTCAGAGTAGCACAACGGTACTGAAAATACGGGCAGAACTAATGGTTGTTGCCATGAGAACTATTAAACCTTCTCACGATGTATGGCATTTGCACATGTTTTTCTTGTATGTATATTTTTATCTCACATGAAATTTCTTAGTCCCGATGGGTTCTGCCACAGGCCTACGACCTCTTCTGCGAATGATGCAAGATTCAGCTGCTTTAGAAAAGGGTGCACAAATTCACGGCCACTGTCATAGAAAAGTACAGGATAAACATGCCGCCTGTACTTTACCCGACGTTTCAAACTAGTCAAAACTCCATACTTTAGACCAGGATTCTTCACCTCTTTTGGACACGACCCAAAATCAACAAGACGATCAGCCTTGCGACCCATAGGTCTATTTTAAAATTAAAAGTGCCAACGTAATAACATAAATAAATGTAGTAACTGTTCATTATTACACAAAGTGTAACAAATTTTTGGGTTTTGAAATCAGAGTCAAACCAGTGGCGCAAGCAAGTTGGGTGGATGGAGGTTAAGGTTATCTATGTAGTGGGAAGGTATTTAGCTGGCAAATTTAGGTTTAGGGGGAAATTTTGCAATGCTGTGACGTCATTAAAAATTTCCACGATCCCAGTGACCGGGAGAAGAAACGCTGGTGGCCCCCGTGATGTCATCTCCAGAAATTCCGGGGCCTTTGCACGTGTTAAACACGAAAGAGGTTTAAAATTTAAAATATAAAAAAAAATTACACTTTAATTTTTCTTTCTGAGAAGCTACGACGACCCATAGGTTAAGGACCCCTGCCTAAGACCATTCGACCGCTAAAGACCGCTATTTTCTTAAATTTGATAATTTCCATATAAAACACAATGAGAGAGAGAGAGAGAGAGAGAGAGAGACCCCGAGATTCTTGGGGTCCCGAATTCTTGGGGTAATGAAAATACACTCTAGGTCAAAAAAATAGCTGCACTCAGAAGGAAACAACCGACAGAAGTGAAACTTGGTGGGTACGTTTGGCATCGTGAGACATACAAATGATTCAAGTATCATGCTCGGCCGCGCATGTGACGCAAGCAAGAAGGGGTCGTAGCGCTGTGCCTGACCGGCTATCTAAGGTCGTCCCGTTGCACGTGCTTGCCATGCTGACTCGTGCAGTTGTGTTGGTTGCATCCTTTGAAAGTGAAGTATGCCTCTGGAAAAAGTTCGGTAGCAATACGAGCAGTTGCAAGAGTTCAAGAGGGGCCGCATCGTCGGGCTTCGGGAAGCGAGGTGGTCTTATCACCGTATAGCGCGCCATACCGGTCGTGCGGTTATCACTATAGCACACTCTTGGCGGAAGTGGATAGAACAAGGCACGCAGCAGCGACAGGAAGGGCCTTAGAGACCTAGACGAACCACGGAGAAAGAGGACCGACGGGTTGTCCGACAAGCGCGGAGTGACCCAACAGCCAAGATTGCGTTTATTCAGCGAGCAGTGGTGCCCCCTCCATGCATCGTCCGATTAGTGTTAGTACCATTGGCAGACGGTTGCACAATGTAGGACTACACGCACGCAGACGGTTACAACGACTTCCCTCAACACGATTGCATCGTCACCAAAGATTGCAATGGTGCCATGCCAAACTGTGATGGAATCACGGAGAATGGCAGCGGGTGATCTTCAGTGATGAGTCCCGCTTTTGTCTTGGACGAGACGACCACCGACTCCGTGTGTAGAGGCATCGTGCTCAGCGCCAAGATGAACGGTTTGTTGTCGAGCTTCACACGTCGAGAAAGCCTGGTGTCATTGTGTGGGGTGCAATTGCATACGATGCCAGATCACCTCTGATCCAGAGTTCGAACCCGACCGATTCGGTTTCATCCTTTGCGTGGCGTCTCGAAGCTGATTCGGAGAAGGACACCAGCGACGTAGCAATATTTACATGAAAGTTTCAATGAATCTAGATTCACTCTCTGAGTAAATGTTCACCTCATTGTGTTTAGACTGGTCAAAGCAAAGGATGGATATTCGCCTAAAGCAATGAGCTGTTTTTGAGTTTTGGGAAATGGAAAATTGCAATGGAAACACAACACTGGACATCAGCAATGTCAGAAGATAGATGAAGAGATTTTAAGCAGGAGAAAGCTTCATAGGTAGACAAAGAACGGAGCGCAAGGCCTTCAACTTCAGTCATCGATGAGAACCAAAGGCAAAATCATGAACCCATTCGGAATGATATGACTACTGGAGAGATCTATGATTCACTGCATTATGATCTTAGTGTTGTGGAAACAATGATTCATGACCTGGAACATGGGAAAGTGTGTGCAAAGCGAGCTTCACGCTAATTTACTCAGGATCGTTGTAACCAATGTGTTGAAGTGTACAACATTCTACTGATAATATTTAAGGAGAACCAGGACACATTTCTTTTTAATGTGTTTACTGAAAACAAAACCTGGACATCCCTTTAAGAGTCGGAAACAAAGCGCAGTCTATGAAATGATGACACAAGACCTCGCCTAGTCCTGAGAAGTTCAAAACGCAGCGTTCAGCAAAAAAAGTGATGGTGGCAATTTTCTGAGATGTCATAGGAATCATTCTTGCTGATTTTCTTAAACAAGGTGGCACTGACAACAATTCTCGCTATATTGAGACACTGAAAAAGCTCAAGGAAGTTGTACGCAAGAAGAGACCAGACATGTCTCTTAGTTCTGTTCTCCAACATTACGACATGACAACGCTCGACCTCACACCTCACTTAAAACATCACTGGCCATTGCCAAATTGGGTTGGACAGTTGTCCCACACCCACAACGCAGCCCTTATTTGACACCTTCTGACTTCCACCTGTCAGGTCTTATGAAATGAAGTCTCCGTAGTCAATGTGTCAATGATACAGATGAAGTTAAACAACTGTAAGATTCTGGGACGAAACCAGTTACACATGTTGAAACTAGTAGTATCTAGTAACAAACTAGTTACACGTGTTGATTTAAACGATGCCGCAAATGCTTGATTTCAAGAGAGAACTATTTTGAATAGCACCGTTACATTCAGCAGATTCAATGCATTTTATACCAAATTTCATTAAAATTTCCCATCTGAAAGGAATGGTTATTTGCAAAGAAGCATTACTTTGTGGACAACCATCGCACATAGGAAAAAATAACTTTTATAATCGGGCATATAGATGCGGAGACAATGTGTGCACACAGGTGAGGGAAGAAGGCGTCAAACAAATGAAAAGAAGAGTCATTTATATTGACGATGTTATCTCATGGGTTTGTGAGACAGGTTAACAGGAATGTAACTTACAAACCTTTTGTCAAAATAATTCATTTTGAAAATAATGTATCAACGGTTATGGTGGAACCAGAACAGTTCAAAAGATGTTCAATTTGTACAGTTATTTTTTTATTCAAAGATATATGACACTCTATGAAAGACTTTCCTCAATCGTTTTATCCGGAATATAAATAATCGGCAATTCAACAAATTATTAAATGAGGTTGAGATCTCATATGTGCAATTTTTAATTAACCAAGCTGTTCCTTGCTTAGGTTGTGGAGAGCTGATTGATCTTTTGGCTTTAAAGAAAGAGACAGAGAGAAAGAAACAGTCAAGGAAATGTACGATGAACTTTGAGGCTGAAGTTGTGTTATAAAAATGTTTTAACATGTTCTCAGAAATCTTTCGAAATGACTTCCCGGTGGAGCAGTGGTCTAAGTGCTGACTTTTGATCATTCGTCCGAGATGGTCCTGAAGTCAAATTCCGGTGACGCATGGATGTTGTGTTTGCCTTACGGCACTGATGACCCTTAATTAGGGACGGGTGACCGCTTATAGCTTATCGAGTTGCTCACGGTAGTCGTTAAACTCCTAAACAATAAAAAAAACTTTCAAAAATGTCTTTCACAAGATCTTAAAATAATAAAAGTGAATTCCTCCTTTACTGAAACAGACACAATTTCCGTTCAAACTTCTGACATTCCAGTCTGAAACATATGTACATTCCTCCTAATGAATGCCTACCGGCACTACTGAATTCCAAGTGACCTACTAATTCTGTATTAAATTTGGGCTATTATTATACTGCAATAAATGTTTTTTGCCGCCGCCGGGGCCGAGTTGTCTGAGCTGCTGATCTCTGCTATTCTTTCGAGATAACGCTGGATGATTGTAATTCTTGATGACATATCGTTGGTGTCCTTCTCTAATATCACTGGCTCCGTTCCTTTTTCGGAAAAAATAGTCCTAAATTAGGGGTGACTAATGCTTTTATCCTTTTTCTTGCTCATGTTTGCCGTTAAACTCCATGAACAAAAAGAAACAAACAAAAAGGAAGTCCCAATCATGTGCAATTTGTTTAGGGGTTTAAGGACCACCGTGAGACACTCACTGGGCTATAAGCAGTCGCCTGTCCCTAATTTAGAGCTATTGGTTCCAGGGAAGGACAGCGCCAGTGCCGTAAGACAAACACAACATCCATGCCTCACCGGGATTTGAGCCCGGACCGATCTCGGATGAATGATCATAAGCTAGGGCTTAGACCACTGCTCCACCGGGCGGTCTGACCTCGTTTAACTGGGTAGTTTTGGAAATAAAAGTCAGACTGTGTTGTAAAGTAACTGTATCAATCTAATATATTAATGGAGGATGCTGCATATGCAAATAATGAGCAGGTGGATGATGCTCTCTATTCTTGCAGAATAGAGAGCATTGCACATATTTATTGTATCAACCGTTTTCAGAGGGGCTATATATGACAAATCCATTCTTCAATAAATATTTTTATCCGCTCTAAAGAATGACGCGTGAGACATGTACATTTTCCCAATTTTAGAAATATTCTGCGCCTGATGTGCAAATATTATGTCGTGAAAGAAATCAGAAGTTGTTTAATTGCTGCCTATGAATATTTGTTAGAACAAATGAATTGACTCGAATATTAAAAAGCAGCACTTGAACTCCAGGCTGCTTCAATAAAAATGAAACCTAAGTAACAACTTCAGCTCTTCCGGCGGCGAAAGTATAAGCTCCAAATGTTATTGTTTCTGTTTACAAAGAAGGGGCCTTTTATCTTTCCCCTCGCACTAATTCTGCCGCATTGTTTTATCAAAAACAGAACCTCTCTCTCTCTATACGTAGTGAGAAAGTACTTAAAACTAAGTGAGTTAGTCGCCCATCATCTTCAATCTTGGGAAAGGAATGTCATAAACTCATTTTAACTCTTCATCTGATAAAACCGCAACATTACATCCGGGTAATGTCCTTTCTTGCTCCGTCTTCCACACTAGATACGCGTTTCCCGTTCGACCAAATCTTTGTGAGTGTACATCTGCGTCCCTCTCGTATCCACATTCTTGTGAAATATTCCGTCGCCATTGCCTGCTCTCTGCTTCTCTCCATCTGCTGCTGCGATGCCCAGTTTCCCTGCAGTTGCGGTTATTACAGAAGCTTTAGCCAGTCCCAAATGGGAGGGCTTGGACTTTACAAGTCATTGGGCTTAATGGTGATTCATTCTAGCCCCTTTCCGCTACGACTCAAGGAGGAGCGGAACTCCATCATTTATGCAAATCGTTTCTCTTTGCCCTCCCAGAGCTCCTTCCCTCCCACCAAACAGTGTAGGTTACCCGCGTGACTCCTCCATTCATTTCTGTCCCAAATACGTTATGCTTATTGCCCCATTTCTGACGCTTCGGATTTCGCGAGATGACCGTAACATAAATAAAGTATATTAAGATGATTTTTCCTCCTTCTTCCAAACATGAAGACACCACACGACGCATCGCCCGCTTTCTTGACGTTATTTAGAGCAACACGTCGTAGATTCTAGCTTTTCAATGCACACACGCGGGACAAATAAGACGAAGGCCAACATCTCCGAGGAGTAAATAGTGCTCACGAAATGCCATAAACAATATTAAGTTCTGCAAAACAAATGACAGAACGATCTTAATACTTTTTGGGACACTAGTTGCGTTTTCGATATTTATTGGTAAAAAACTGGAACCTTTTTTATCTCCCAGGGTTCTGACTCCTAATACTGTGTGAAGCATATGACATGATTAACTTTCCCGTTTTGTTTGATATCTCTTATGTAAATATTTGATTATCACTCGTTATACTTTCCGGACTTAATGCCACATCAGAACGCCGAAGTGTTTTTGTTCCATGTGGCATTGCTGGCAGTCAGTGAGATCATGCTGACTAAGATATAAACAAGGATTAGAGGTGCTAAGTGTGACCGGTTTCTTAGATATAATGTTAGTGATATTTTTGCAAGATAAACAAAGTTCTGATGGACTACGTTATATTTTGTTTTTGCTTTTTTGTTTGGGGGTTTAAAAAAAGTTACATTTTTGACCTGGTGGTATAGATACAGTACAGAATATACAGACACAGTATTGTCAGGCAGACATAGACAATATATTCATGCAACAATATACATAGCAAACATGGTAGACAGTATGCCAAATGATGAAGTAACACAGAGAGAGCCAGTGCCGAAAGACAAACACAAACATCCATGCCTTACCGGGATTCGAACCCAGACCCCTCTCTGGGCTAATAATTAGAAGCCATCGCTTGCCGCCCTGGTGGCGCAGTGGTCTAGGCGATGGCCTCTGACCATTCGTTCAAAAGGGGTCCGGGTTCGAATCCCACGAAGGCAAAGATGTTGTGTTTGTCTTGCGGCACTGGCTCTCTCCCTTCCCTGGGACCAGTGACCCTAAATTAGGAACGAGAGACTACTTATGGCCCATTGAGTTGCTCACGGTGGTCGTTAAACCTCCAATAAAAAAATCCAAGCCATCGCTTACGCCATTGCGCCACCTGGGTGCCTACATTATGTTGTTTATCAAAGTTAAATACGAATAAGCATTGTTAATGTGTTCTTGTTTAGTTAATTTGTTCGACTGCTTATCTACTTATTAAATCATCATCTTCTTTACTTATTTTTGTTTGCTTGAGGGTTTAACGATCACCTTCAGCAACTCGATGGGAAATAAGCAGCCGCCCGTCTCTAATTTAAGTCCACTAGTTCCAGGGAAGGGAGAGAGACAGTACCGTAAGACAAACCCAACATCTATGCCTCATCGGGATTCGGACCTACTCCCATCTCAAGCCATGGTCAGAAGCCAGCTCTAGTGTTTAGACCACTGCTACAAAAGGGAGCATAATATCATCTTCGTGCTTCATTTTGTGGTGTCCTGTGTGCAAGTTTGTCACTGTCGTGCGTATGCCAATAAAGAACGAATAAAGACGAAGGCCTTGGTTAAAACTGTAAGAAGTTTTGTTGCCATCTTTTGCCCTCGCAATAGTTATTTTTCCCAGTGTAACATTATAGCTGCTTTGTCTGAGTTCGAATCCCGGGTACTACATTAATACTATGTGCGTATGTTTGTTCTTACGGCACTGTTTCGTAGATTATTGTTAAGCGACTCCTTCTAACCTCAGGTGCTCATGCGAGTGTTAAAACCCTAAGAACGAAGATAAATTTGCTGGGGAAGAATCATTTACTTTGTGACACTTGAGTTCTTAACAGCAATCCGCTCAAAACAGTGTCGTGGCCTCCCAGTGGTGCAGAGGTCTAAGCCCTGCCTTCTGACCATTCGTCTGAGATGGGTTTGGGTGAGACATGGATGCTGTGTTTGTTATACGGCACTGGCTCTTTCTCTTCCCTTCGAATCCCGGGAGAGACATATAGAGGGTGTGCTTGTTTACCGTAGCGGCTCTTTCCTTTCCCTGGAACCAGTGACCCTAAATTAGGGGCGGGCAACTGTGATTAAAGCCCATTGAGTTGCTCATGTTTGTCGTTAAACCCCCCAAACAACCACATAAAAAGACTGTGCCGTCTAGATCTGAAAATAATCTTTTGGGGAGACAAGTAAGTCAGGAGAGCGGTGGGCAAAGATTCTTGGATGGACACGATTTAATATAGGCAATAATTTCGAAGCTCGCGTCTCCGCTTTTTAAGTAGAAATAAAGAAACCTTCATTTCTTTAAAAGAACAATGACCTCCGTGTTTTCCGAAGAAGCAAATATTTCCAATATTCCCGTTTCGGTACCCCTGCAAGCAAATTTAGTTCAAATATAGCTCTTTACGCAGGAAAAAAAAATCAGGACAAAATAGCTTTGCAGACTTCTGGGAAGCGCTTAAGTGAAAAACAAAACGCAGCCAGTTAAAATTATCGATTTAATGCAGATTCGTCGAAAGGCACGATTTGTCCAATGTCGATTTATCCAACTGTATCACTCAACCAACGGCCATTTTTTTCTATTTTTTACGAAATAAGTAAGACAAGTTAATCTCCTGTGTATAGTGTTTCCAGAAATGATTTCCATCACCGGAACTTATGTTGTTTCAGCCAGATTTTACAGATTACTCTACATATATTTAATGCTTAAAAAATGTAAATTTCCTAAAATATGAAAATGTTATTTGCAAAAAAACTTCTACAAAATGCGAAAGTATATTAATATAGCAAGGGATTTTTCCATTTGAGGCACTCTTAGTGTTTTCTATAATATTAGGGTTTTATTACAAGAAAGTGTTTTCACTGGTGTTGGGAACTTTTCTCATTCTCGCTAAAAATCGCTAATCTCATTCACCGTTTTATATCTCTCTATTTCTCTTTCGTTTCTCTGAGTGATCGTTTTACGCGTAGGCAGCAGGCCTTCCGCATTGAACGTCAAAGATAAGTATGTAGAGGTGATGAGGAGCGGGGACAGAGGGGGGGTGTAAATAACTGCAGCCAAAAGGATTTCTGCTACTTGGTTGTCTTATTTTCTAATAATATTGTGAAATCGTGAAGATTATAAAATACCTCGTGCACGATGGGAAAGGGATGTTAGAATGAAAGCTAAATGCATATTTATGCACTTAAAGCATGGATTCATGACTGTTGCTCATTTACTATTTCTATTTTAACTTGTTTTTATCTAACTTCGAAAACGTATAAACAACTGTTTCAAACCAACGGCAAAAGTACACATAAAAAAGAATGATATAATCATATTTTCGAGTAGAATGAGCACTTCTTTTGAACACAAGAAAGTGTAAAATGCAGTAACGTAAAATGCAGTAACAAAAAAAACCTTTTGTTGGCATGTGAAATCGTACAGTAAAAGGTTTATACACTATCTACCAACAATTAATTGGACACCTGTAATAGAAAGGAAAACGAAGTTTTTTCACCTTCAATAGTTGGTGGAGCCTCCATGAGCGGCGATTACAGCTGCGACCCTCCGGTGCATACTCTCAACCAGGCGTTGTACGACGGCTAGCGGTATTTTCTTCCACTCGGGTTGGAGAAGACGGGTCAGTTCCTTAACCGATTTCGATCGGTGGGGGCACCCCTTAAGTCGACGCTCCAATTCGTCCCAGAGGTGTTCGATAGGGTTAAGGTCCGGGCTCTGCGCAGGCCAGTCCATTCGATTAACCCCATTGTCACCATACCAAGCCATGGTGGACCTCGCAATATGACAGGTGGCATTGTCATCCTGTAAGTAGCGTGGGTCCACCCCGTAAAACTGCCACAACGTAGGAAGCGCATGGTCATTCAAAATGGTGCAGTAGGTCTCGGCGTTGAGTCTACTAGGAATTGCGACCAAGGGTCCCGTGCCATACCAGGAGAAACACCCCCATAGCATAATTCCACCGCCGCCGAACTTCACAGTTGGCACAATACATTCCGGCAAGAGGCGTTCGCCAGGCAGACGCCAAACCCAGACCCTGCCATCCGGACGGTAGAGGGTGAACCTTGAATCGTCGCTCCAGAGAACCTGTTTCCACTGTTCAACGGTCCACTGTCGACGTTCTTTGCACCACGTTTGCCGAACAGCGCTGTTGGACTTGGTAATCAAAGACTTGTGGGCGGCAGAATGTCCATGTTAACCGAGCAGATGGGCTTCCTTACGGTTGGTATTCATCAAAAGAACACTCTCGGATGACTGTTGAAACTCCTTGCGGATGTGGCCCATCGATTTGGGGCGGTTCTTCCGAATTTCTTTGGCCAGCACCCGTCGGTCTCTAACTCCCAGTTTTGTGGGTCTGCCGGGTCAGGTCACATTCCGACAGTCACCTCTCATCTTCCACTTGCCAATAATGTAAGCCACTGTCGATTTCGGGTACTTCAACTCGCTGGATATGTCACGTATGGATCGGCGATTCCTGTGATACCCGACGATTACACCTTTCTCAAAATCAGAGAGCTCCGAACTGCGTGGCATCTTGCATGCGACTGGTTGCGTTGTTGTTTCCCTCACGATATTTAACGGCGGTGGCCGTGACATGTATCAGGACCGCAGATATCGTCGATTGCAGGGGTGTTCAGTTACTTGTTGGTAGATAGTGTATTTCACAAAATTAGTGTCATAAAATATGACCAGACTAGGGTGAAAAATATGTGCAAATTTGTTGTCGTAGCTATCTGTATCTGATACAAAATGGAATTTTTCAGTAGCTTAAAAAATATCAGACTTTGTTGTCATTAATGGAAAAAGCATGGAAATGCAAGCACATGGCAAAGATTATTTTGCAGTGGACTTGTTGCAACTGTTGGCAATAAAAGTACAGTGATGTAACCTGAACTATTTTTTATTGAACTGTGAAACAAATTGCCTCTGAATAACCCAACAGAAATATCAGACGAAGAAACATAAAACCATACATATAATCAAGAAACCATATTAATATTTAATGTACTCTAGTTTGCTTTTCGACACAGTTTAAGAAGAATATTATGTAGAGCATGAATACATGTTAAGGAATTTTTTTATATTCCGCATCATGCATTCTTGAGCATTGGCGTAACTACCACCCCGCAGCTGCGGGAGGCGCAGGTAACGAAGGAGCGTACTGCAGCTGCTAGCTATAATTTTATGAAAAAATTCGAACACGCACAATAATTAACCCAAAGATTCATATTTTGCTTTAAGAGATATTTAGCTTTGCCTAAATACAATAAATGTCTAGTTTCACTTTTAAAACACCGAATGTCCTACAGATTGAAAGTGTTCGGTTCTTTGGCTTCGGGTTGTAATACGATTGCTCTCTAATCGCCCTCTCTCTGCGTTGCTGAGAAAAAGCCCGAGACCACAGGGGCACTCCCCATGGAGGATGTGGGAAAGTAGTCAGTTACCGAGGATTACGTGCACGACAGGCGTCAACATTTATTTACAGCAGCTGTAGATCTTCCATGTGTAAGAGGGTGATTTCTTCAAGTGATTTATTTTAGTTTTGGACAAAGCAATTACACATTTTGTCAAATCTATTACTTAAAAAGTAAAAACTACGGGGCTCTAGGTACCACCATTACCTTTGCAGACACTCTCCCTGACTTTCACCCCCCCCTCCAACCAGCACACACACATCGCGAAAAATGCATTCTCATTCGTGTTCGAAATCCTGGGTTACTGTGCTTAAAGATGCTGAAATAAATCTTGCGTAGAAGGGGGGGGGGGGGGCGCACGTTGTGCTAGTTACGCCACTGTTCTTACATTTTTCATATTAGCATTGCGACGAATATTCAAAGTTTTTCATTTTCATTATAATGAAATGTCCTCATTGTAATAAACTGTGATTGTACTTTATAAGGAGACAGAAAATAAAATATTTACAGTAACAACAACCAAGGGGGGTGCATTGGCAGGGAGGTAGAAAGAGAAAATATTCCCGCCTTACAGGGCGAATGAAAGAAGCCCCCCTCTCCTTTATTGCAGGAGCTGAGGAATTCAAGATTTGAACACCTAAAAACCAAACCCTTTTCTTCCATTCTGCGCAAAAATTACAAAAGAAAGGTTTTCACTAGTTCAAAAGATAGTGCATGCGGAGAGATAAACGGAATTAGGGAGGTTCTGTTTTGCGTTAGTTAATGCACAAGCGAAACATCGATGTTGATTGAATGGTTCGTACAACATCACTTCATATAACAGCGAGGGCAGCATACTCGCATTTTATCTCTTGAGAAAGAGAAAAAGCAAAAAACAAACCCGAAAAAATTTTTATGACCACAACATTATGCATAGAATGTAAAATTATTTTACATTCTCTGGGCTACTGATACTTTTATTTGACAACGAAGATCGCATCGGGACTGACGAGCTTCGTTTCGCACGAGTGACTCTTGTGACAAATCTGTATTGGACTAATGGTACCATTGGACCAATCGTACCATTGGTTGGAAGAATTGTGCCCTTTGGACGAATCGGCACGGAACCCGTTGTCGTTGGACGAATCATACCAGATCCGATAATGAGCTTTCAGGTATTGGCGTTATGCATTCTTTAACCCCTGAGACTGAAGGCAAAAGAAGTGAAAATATATTTTTCCATCATTAAGTTGTTTTCTGTTTCCTGAAACCACAAAACTAACTGGTAAAATTGTTTGACAAAGATTCGAACCGTACTTGTTTAAGTTGAGAATAGCACAAGACGAACTGCATATTAAATGTATTACCTGTACGTAACTGTTTAAGTGGGTTAGTTTAACAAGCATATTACCCATTTACTTAGTAGCTTCAGACACATTCCTTGCCTAAAATGTAGTATTTTGTACACTGATATTGCTGCAATTGTACAGCATGAGAATTTTTGAGAGAGGTTCCCAGCCTGTATTTTAGTAGTACGAGTACGTCGTGCGAGTTTTTAGCATTTTGTGGTCAAATAGATGTCATATTTTCCCAAGCAGGTCACTTTTAATAATGACTATCGCAGTACGCACCTTACGCAACTCATCTTGTAGCTGTACAATGCAATCTTAAAAGATCGAAGCTGATTTCGATGCGGTGAAGATGTCGTCGATGCATTTGCCAAACCGCTGGCCAGCCAAGAAGCGGATGATAGATAGGGCTAGTGCTAGGGAGTAAGCCGCATGAGGGAGAATCAATCCCATACTGCTTGATGATTTGTTGGGTCGCTGAAGCTACATGGAATCTTGCATATCCATACAGTATAATAAACTTTCTACGCCCGTGTTCCGAAAATAGTCATTTCCGATGCAGTTCCTCGTTCAAAAGCAATAGCTGATGACTGTTGCATTCAGCATTCCATGTTAGACTTGGTGGTATGAGCTCAGAAACCATAACTTACATGTCCCACCAGATACAGAGAAGTATTTTCTTATCATGGATGTTGGGCTTCCGTGTTGATGTCGTTGACTGGCTGGGGTCTACCCATATAATTTTGTGTTGCTGGTTGTCATAGTGAACTAATTTTTCATCACCCGTAATGATTTTTCCCACGAAGTCCTTTTCTCGATGTCTGGAAAACAATGCAACATATGTATTCAGCCTCTGACAAATGGTATTGCGCTAGGTGAGTTCGTGTGAGACACACTTTCCCATTATTCGAATCTTTCACATGGTATGCAATCGTCGAACCACTGTCGACAGATTCACGCCAAACTGTAATGCCAGTTATTTGTTCTACTGGGCAGCATCTTCGTCCAGAAGAGTTTGCAAATCCGCTCTCTGGATCCTCTTCGGCCGTCCGCCATGCTGCTTATCCTCCACACATCAAACACCACTCCTAAGTTTCACACACTCCTCATGATACGTGCTTGCACCTGCAGTTTTCTTGCCGTACGCCGAACAAATTCACTCTTGTGCTACTGCAACGGTCTTCTCGAGATTAAACATGAACAACAGACAGTGATAAACATGCACCTTGTCTGTCACCTTGTCCTGACTCAACTAACCGCACGTGAGGGCTGTCCGCCAACACGTGTTGTTCGGCGCAGTATTGCCACCTTACTCTCGCATGACAAAAATTTAATATTCCCGTGTTTACAACCCGCTATCAGGAGACCTAACAATATTCTAAAGAAAATGGCACGATGAACTTACTTCATCCGAGGAGTAATTATTTTTACTTTTCGAAGAGTTCTCTCCTTCAGCATGGTCACTGACTGTCAATCCAGTGCCATATTTTCGCCGTACCAATACGATTACTTCTTCAAATTTGTTCTTTCCATACAACACAACAACAAAAAACATTGTACTCAGTGGTTATACTCGACCATAATCACCTTTGTACGGATGTACATACTTTCTACAAACACATATGCACATGCATTTACGCGAAAAACGAACAAGTAACGCCGTAATTTTTATTTTTATGTAAAAACCCAAATGACTGAATTACAAACTAAAAAAAAATCCTATATGTATCTTCCGACACAGGTATGTCAAAACAAGTTAGTAAAATCATGCAATGCATTGATTATGATACGCTTTCCAACATACCAGAAGGCATTACTCAAGTTATTACTCAAGTTATGAGGATAATGGCTGTACAATAAATATCGCCCCTATGTCCTGACCTTTGACTCCATTTCTCCCATTCTCAATAGGGTTCATTCCCAAGTGGTACCCTACCACTTACTAAACTTTAATCGAAATCGAATCATCTTTACGCAGGTTATGACGCATAAGGACAATGGAATGGATCCCGCTCCTATGTCCTGACCTTTGACACCATTTTGTCCCATTTTAAACAGGATTTGTCCCCAGGTAGTCCCTTACCATATACTAAAATTTCATCGAACTCGAACCATTTTTTACGCAAGTTATCACTCATGAGGCCAAAGGAATGGATCCCGCTCCTATGTCCTGACCTTTGACCCATTTTATCCCATTTTAAACAGGTTTTGTACCCAGGTAGTCCCCTACCACATACTAAAATTACATCAAAATCGAACCATTTTTTTACACGTTATGACGCATAAGGGCAATGGAATGGATCCCGCTTCTATGTCCTGACCTTTGACCCCATTTCGTCCATTTTCAACAGGGTTCGTCCTCAGGTGGTCCTATACCACTTACTAAAATTTCATCGAAATCGTACCATTTTTACGCGAGTTATCGTGCGAACAGACGGACGGACGGACAAAGCTGGAGCATATACGCTTCTTCAACCTACGGTTGGAAAGCGTAAATAACCCAGCTAGATAAATAAAACGCCTTAAAATTAAATTATCCATTTTGCTGCAAAAGCACTTCAATAAATAACTTTTTTGTTACACAGAAATATTTTCTTAAATCGTAGTTATTTCACCTATTCTCTCGGTAAAATATGCATGCGTGATTTATACGGCAGCCACGTATATTGCTGGTATTTGTATAAAATATACATATATGTATGTAGTTAAGTTCGAAGGACATAAAATTTTTAATGAAACACACGGTCACTTAAGAGAAATCTGCGCTTTATTTCATGACTTTATTTCCAAAGAACAAAAACATGAAGCTGTTTTATGACTGAATGCAATGTCATTCGAAGAGCCAATTATTTTCATTTAAAATTTCTAGGAGTGTTGTCCTTTCAGCGAATTTTGTATAATTCATAGGATCCAAGTGCGCCTTATGGAAGGCATTGGTGAATTTTGTAATTGGCAGTCTGAAAAAAAAAAAGAAATATCATCTTAAAATGTGAATGCGTTACATTTGTATGCCAATAATTGCACAATCAACATGCATGTATTAAAGTACATCATTTCAAAGAGAGCAGTCCTTCTAAAGCAGGTGTTCTCAAACTTCCTACTATAGCGACCCACTTTGCGTTGTTATTGTAACTCGTGACACAGGATAATCGTAATAAAAACGAAATTAATGTTAAATATAAGATAATTAAACGTAGTTTACATCTAATTTCAATTAAATTCAAAAAACATGATTGCATGTAGAATTTAAATAATTTAAATAATAAACACAAAGTGAAAAAAATATATTAACTTTATTATGCAAGCATGACGACTGTAAAAAACACTTATGTTTTAAATATCAGCTTCACAGAACAAATCATGAAAATTAACTGAAGTCTGTGGATAAACTGACTGAAGAAAAAAAACAGTTCTGCATTGATTAAACACTAGCTCCTAAAATCTCTGCTCTTTCGAACATTTTTAGGAATTAATGTATGATGAACTAAACAAATATTTATGAAACAGGGAACACTATTATTTAAAATAAGCTTCTTGGGACTGCGGAATTAAACAAATTAATATATGCAAAAGATATTTTTAATTCATATATTTACTATTTTAAATAGCTGGTGAATCTTCGAACAATTCTAACTAAAGAAATTCCGTGAGGAATGTTATAAGCGGCATAAAATCATGCAAAATATTTCCCTTGAAACAATAAGACGGAAAATGTCCAGACAGGCGCATTGTCTAGTACTGGACGCTAAATGTTCTGCAACCATTTTGGTAAACGCTCCCTAGAGATACCCATTTTGGTAAAAGAAAGACCAACTCACTCTTTCAATCAACACATGTACCGCGTACGAAAGCCACTATCATTTTTTTCTTTTAAATTCATGTCAGATTTTTTCCGAATACAGAGGTCGTATTATTTTATGAAATCCTTGTAAAATTGAAACTGTGGACAATGCAGAAATGGCATGGTATTTAGGTATTTTCTGCATCTAGGAACAAAATGCAGGATATTGCCATTCCTGATTTTCAATATGCCTAGGAACAAATTCGAATCACATTATTATTAAACTATGCAATAAATTTCAATCTTTCCCCATGAATTCTTGCTTTCTCGGTGGGGGCGGGGAAGTATATTTTATTTATCGCGGTTTTATATATATATATATATATATATACAAAAAAAGACGCGCTTATTTATCACTATGCCCTCTGTTTGTCTCTGGACACCATATATCTACCTCTGCCGAAAAGATTTTAAACAATTCTTTTTGCATTAGAAAGCCTGAAATATGAGAACGGTGATCCATGCTTTTTGATAATTTCCTAATCCATAACTCAGCCACTAGAAAGCATAAATGCAGATGCAATATAACTCAATATACATTTCATTCCATACCATAGTTTCTAAATATCCGATTGAAAAAATTACTTCTTTATTTCCATACTATTTAAAGCGAGGACCATTTCGAGTACAGTTTCTTTCTTAAATGAAACACAGTTCTTCTGTGAAGGGCGCAAATAAAAATTGCATATTGTTCCCTGATGCCCCTGCTTCTAAAGATCTCATTTTAAATGGGCTTTTCGAGTCGGATAAACTTTGGAGTGAGGTGTCTTTTGCATATGACTTTAATTTTTCGTAATGAGAAGTTTTACCACTATGGGGTATAAAGTGTTTTATTTCAGATACCGCTCACTACAGGAAACCATTTACTCGTATTTTTACCGGCGGGGGGGGGGGGGTTGATGCATACAGTATAATAGTTTTCTCTATATCTCTGTTTTTAAACAGTCCGATTTGAAAAACCCCTTCTTTGTCGGACAGCGTTTGCGATGAAGAATGTGTCGCATATGATCTTAATTCTCTCTTAATGTACATGTTTGCCAGTAGAGGGTATAAGTTAATATTTCTGTTTACAGCATGCTTTTAGTAATGTCAGGGCTATTCTCGTGCCCGCTGATGGTAAGCGCGATATATCTTGGTTACGAAGAGGTTATCTGTGGCATTATGAAGCTATGTTTTCCCTGATTAGGGCCGAGATAGTCTCATCATCCAAAGGCGGTGCCTTGTGTTTCATATGGGGATACCTCCGGTTATTGTATGGCACAATGGACTCCGCTTTCCGTAACTTTCCCATTGATTCATTTTAGCTAATTTTCTCGAACCTTAGATAAACATAATAACAAAAATATTCAACTGCAAAGTCAACCTAACTACTGCTCTTCTAAATTTAGGAATTGTGATTTTACATGTCAATCTCACACTCGTGAGCATTGCAACAGGACGTCTAAAAAGTTGATTGAGAAAACTCATTTGCAGTTAGATACCACTATAACTACGAGAGCATTTTGTGATAGTTCATGCCTAAAATAATGCACAATTTACCCGTTACGCGGAAGAAATGTCTAATCTATTTTTCTCGGTATCACTGCTTTTAAAGCCCAGTTAGAAACATTTCTTTAAAACCGAATATCATTCACTTTACTAAATATCTTGCATGTACTCGTGGATTTTTATAGTATGTACTTGACGCTAAGTGATGTCAGTGTGTATTTCTGTTTGCAACTGCATCTCCACTTCTGAAAATCCTATTGAAAAAAAAGCTGTTCTGTATGCCTTTTGCTACGGTAAAGATCAAGATAAAAAGCTTCTTTAAATAATATTTTATCCTCTGTTAACAGTTTTCTCGCTATGAGGTGTAAATCTAAATACCTTTTTAATGCTACCTCTGCTTGCAGGAGCAGTATTTGAAAAATGATTTCTTTCACATAGCTTTTACTCTGAAGAATATTTTGAGCATATTTTCTACTTTTTCGCTATTCTCAATTTTGCCCATAGGGCGTCACAGTATAAGTCTATTTAAAAGAGTTTCATCTATGCTAAAAAGGCCTAGAAAAAACTCCTTCTGGCAATTTCTCCATTCTGGAAAGTATAAAAAACAACTTCTCCATTATGAAAAGTATAAAAAACAACTTCTCCATTACGAAAAGTAATTTAAACTTTTTTTCCTCTTTAAGTAACACAAAGCTTTTCCACCCGAAGGAATACAGTAATATCACGTTTCTCCCATATCTCCTCTAGTAGAGGAGCTTATTAATTTCGAAGAATTCCTTTTGTCACTGATATCTTCCTCTATGAGAAATATTTTGTGCACGATTTGTGAGTTTTCTTAATGCACATATAATCCGCTAGCGGGCGTAAATAGCTGCTTCTATTAATGAATTGTAGAAATCTGGTTGCCCTTTTTTTATAACGGGTTCCATTCACAGAAGAACATTGTTCTTCATAATAAACTAATCCAAAACGAGACAATATATCACCAAAGAATATTGTTACGGAGGTTATAAAAAGTTTTAGAATTCATTCGTTTTCAGGAATAGTAGGGAATATTCAGCAATAGGTCTTTCTTTGTCATTCAGCATGGAAGCTTCGACTTCAAGATGTTGTCTATCGGGGGCAAAGGTAATTAGCAAGAGTTGTAAATCGTCATTGTCAAGCAATCAAGCTAAATTCGTGGATTAAGTGCTTTTATAGTTTCATTACCCTATGCAGTGAATAGTGCATTATAATAAATTAGCGCATTCATTCGGCATAAATTGCTCTTGGAGGCTACAGAGAAGTTGAGGGAATCAGGGGGTCACAGAGAAAGAGGGTCGGACAGAGGAGAGATACGATTTCGGACAGCGAGCGAGAGAAGATGTTATGAGTAGAATGAACGACTCCAGAGGTTTGGGATCCGTGAGCGATAGGAAATGAAGGAAAAGGAAATTAGCGGTAGATCATGCGATCGACAAGCGGAACGTAATGTAATTCAAATCATTCGTGTAACTAAGATACTCTTAATTCTAGGACATCCAATGTGATAAGTCTAAGCAAATAACGAATAGATCGAAACGACAATTGATCTCATCAATTCCTTCGTGTTATATTTTCCTACACAAGGAGCTGCATTGGGCTTAAATATCGAACCTGAACGAGAAGTAGAAATCCAGCTTACAACAGCAAGCTAACAATATGCTGATGTGTCTATTTGCTATTATGAAGATTAAATGTGCAAGAGCGTTAGTTAGATGTGACTATGATACTGACTATACACTATTTGTACCTTTAATGAAAGCACATCAACATGAACCACGGAAGTTTGTCAAGGGGGCAAATGCAACATGTAAAGCTTGGAAGAATCATTTGGCTTCCCTGGTGGCCGAGTTGCACGAAACGGAGGTTTCTGCTCATTTGTCC
Source organism: Macrothele yani (assembly GCA_039090855.1). Lineage (NCBI taxonomy): Eukaryota > Metazoa > Arthropoda > Arachnida > Araneae > Macrothelidae > Macrothele > Macrothele yani. The sequence goes on from CM077003.1 coordinate 106,812,943, forward strand.
GAGATTGGCCTGTGTCCGAGTTCCAGATGAGGCGTGAATGGTGTACGCCGGGATTGTCCCTTTCCTGGAACCAGTGGCCTTAAATTTTAAGCCGATGACTGCTTATAGCTCATCGAGTTACTAAATGTGGTAGATAAACCTCCCTGTCTCTCCAAAGCAGAATCACCTACTTCTAAGTTAGGGCCATTGTTTCCATGGAGGTGAGAAAGGACAGCGACATCATTGCTGTGCTAATGTGATTCGAACGTAGGTCCAGAAGTTCTTGAGCTGATACCTTGAAAAACGAACCACTACGTGGTGGCAAAGGAAGGATGATTACCATTTAACAAGAAAGCATGATGACGGTGTGAACAGATTATATCTTATGCGTTATGTTAAAAAGAATTGTCTTTTCCCAAAATATGCCTTCAAAGAGGAAGTAATTAAATTGGCAACTGTGTTAAAATCGGGATCCACGCTGGATAATTCTTTATTTATCTTATACCGAGGGTTGAAACTTAAATTACACTTTATTTTTAATGTTTTACAATCCGTTGCATGTATATGTTCTCTTCTAAATCCGATTTTGACAGGTTAATCATTTTATCGCATATGCTTTTCTTTCTGTGGGTAACACTAACACCAATTTCCTTTCGTATGCTTTACTTTGTTTGGGGTTTCAGCGATTATTCTGAGTAACTCTTGGAACTGAAAGCAGTCGCCCCTTCCCTCTAAATTTAGAGCCAGTGGTTCCAACGAAAGGATAGGGTAAACGCCATCAGACAAGCAAAACAGCCATGCCTCATCCAAGCCGGACTAGGACAAATTCTAAGATGCCAGTGCCCGGGTCATTCTACACAGGGCAGTCCATTTTGTTTGATACAGAGCAAATCGTTTCTTCTTTCATGTATTGAAGCATTTTTGATTTCACGTACTTTTGAAAATCCCTTAAAATTACTTACGAGTTAGTAATACCAGATTTTCCAAATTATGTTTAAAGTCATAAAGACCGCCCTGCGACAGAATGATACGAGTGGTGCTGGCTGCTAACCATTTGTCAGAAATAGGCCCGAATCTTTGGCGAGACATGTATGATGTGAGTTGTTTTATGGCACTTGGTTCTCCCTTCCCTGGAACCAGTAGCCTAAGATTTGGGAGGGGGCGACTCCTGACAGCTCTAACAATTGATCCCCTTGTTCGTTAAGTCCCCCCCTCCCCTTACTCCAAGAAAAAGAGAGAATGATAAAGACAGGCATCATTAGTGACTCCCAGATGTTTCCGGCGTATGTCTCGAGTCCAGTATTCTTTGCTCGGCTCTGGACAATATTTAGTCGCACAACTGATATCTCACGGCATCCAGTAAGAATCCATCATTTGGAACAACGATGGCTCTTTTTAACATTCACGCGGATCGATATTGACACAGTTTTGTTTCGGCGAATCAATCGATACTCCGGGTTTATAGATTGATCAGTTCTAGCGAACATGCCAAAATCATATTGTCAGTTCCAATAATAATTAGTTTCTGAGCTGTGTATTTACTAATTCGAAGTGATTAGGGCCGAAAAATATTTGATTTCGAATTATGATATACATATTTTCTGTGAGGATATAGTGTTAGGAGCGTAAAGCTTTGATGTTTGTTCATTATCTCTTAGGATTCGAATTTACTAAACTTAGTTTCAAGAGCATTCTTAAACGCTTTTGAAGCAAATTCTCGTGCAGTTCATTTACAGCTGTAACGATTCTCTCGCCAAAGTCACTCAAACTTAAAATAGAGCCCGAACAGCAATTAACGAGCCTTTGCGAGCGGGCGACCCGGAAGGGAATGTATTTCCCAAAGGAAATGCATTCGGCAAAAGTTATATCTTTGCAAATCAGACACACAAGTGAAATGTTGGCTCTTTTGGATTGCCAGCAACACAGCCGCCAAAGGAATGCCTAAACATCAGGAGTCTTTGAAACCATAACGCGCAAAGAACATACTTGCTGCTCGGGTAAAAATTCCTTTTTTTTTTTCCTTTTCTTAAAAAAAAAAAACTGGAGGGAAAAACTTAAAATAGTTTGAAATAATTTAAATTTTATGCCATTGCTTGGCTCAAATGTAGCCTTGAAATGCAAATTATGCGTGTTTCGAATTAAATAAATTAAGAAAAGGTAAAGGCCGCCCCGGTGGAGCAGCGATCTAAGCGATAACCTCTGATCATTCGTCCGAAAGGGTCCGGGTTTGAATCCCAGTGAGGCATGGATGTTGTGGTACTGGCTATGCCCCTTCCCTGGAGTCAGTGACCCGAAATTAGGGACGGGCAACTGCTTATAGCCCATTGAGTTGCTCACGGTGGTCGTTAAACCTCCAATGAAAAAAAAAAAAAGTAAAGATTGCGGCAGTTTAAGAAAAAGAAAAAAAAAGAAAAAAGTAAAGATTGCGGCAAACAGTTTAAGAAAAGAAAAAAAAAGAAAAAAGTAAAGATTGCGGCAAACAGTTTAAGAAAAGAAAAAAAAAAAAGAAATGTGACGTACCTGCCAGCAGGACGCACACGACATAAAGGCAGATAGTAGTCAGAACAAACGTTTGTGTAGCTCAGTTGCTAGAGCGACTTGTTCCGGAATAAGCGGACTCGGGTTCGATTCCCGGTGTAGATCAATAATGACGGAGAAATTTACTTCGTTATAATGGCGCCCGAACTTTCCGGATGACTCGGCCGTTCAAAATCTTGCATTGGTGTGATGTTCTTTCCACACCGCGACATAGGAATAATCAGAGAATCCCTTCTCCAGCACTTCGAAAAATAAAAATGTGTGATGTTGCATTCCACACATTAGATTGACTGGGAGTTCTCAAGTGCACGTTCTACAGCGGATGGCTGCCTGCAACGATTCATGGTCACGGCTGACCCGTGGACCATGCCCCCGGCCCTCCTGGGGGGGTGACGTACCTGCCAGCAGGACGCACACGACATAAAGGCAGATAGTAGTCAGAACAAACGTCCGCGTAGCTCAATTGGTAGAGTGACTTATTCCGGAATGAGGGGATCTGGGTTCGAATTCTGGCGTGGACAGAAATGACGGAGAAATTTACTTCGTTATAGGAAAGATTGCGGCAAACAGTTTAATAAAAAAAAGAAAAAAGTAAAGATTGCGGCAAACAGTTTAAGAAAATAAAAATAAAATAAAAAAGTAAAGATTGCGGCAAACAGTTTAAGAAAATAAAAAAAAATAAAAAAGTAAAGATTGCGGCAAACAATTTAAGAAAAGAAAAAAAAAGAAAAAAGTAAAGATTGCGGCCAACAGTTTAAGAAAAGAAAAAAGTAAAGATTCGGCAAACAGTTTAAGAAAAGAAAAAAGCATGTTAATAGTTTAAGAAAAGATAAAAATTATGTTAAGTTGTTTAAAAAAGACTGAAATTACTTTAAACAGTTTATGAAAAGCTAAAAGTTATGTTAAACAGTTTAAAAAAAGCTAAAGATTTTATTAATAAACTGAGTAATTGCCCTTTTCTTCGAAGAAACGAGTGTCTTTAATTAACCCTCGTCGAATTGCTTAGGCCGTGTGTTCCAAGTTACACTAAAACAGAATTTATGTTTCACAAAAGTAAATTAGATGTACTTACTCCCCATGTAACTTCGGTCTCTAGGCAAGTTAAACCTTTGTTGCAAGGGCAAGCAAAGTGAAATATATCTAGATCGTCCTTCTGGTTTGGATTGCAGAGGTCACCTATAAACAGAAATTCATCATTTCACAGTTATGTTTCAAACAATGACATTAAATTAAAGACAAAACAACTGACCTCAAAAAGCGATATCGATATGTGATCGCTAAGTATGTTGCAGGTGCTGCCATTGGAAGAAAGTAAAAGAAATGTATTTAGGTTTATTTGTAGTTCATTGAAATATCGTACAAATCCTCTGGGGCTGACAAAAAAGAGTATGGTTCTCTACGCAACAGAGATGGAAATGGGTCAAGGGTCAACGGGTCGACAATTTCTTGCGAGTCAAACGAGTCGGTTCAAGGTGTTCCTGACCCGATTTGCACCCGGTTTTATTTCCCTTTTTATTTTTGGAAAGAAAAATGCGTACTGTGTAATTTTGTGCTCAATCCTGGTGCCAGCAGGATGAAAAATGATTTGTCATACAAAAATATTGCCGTTTCTTAAAGCAAAGAAGATTTCCACCTACCATCGATACGACACAGATGCTAGACTCACCGATACCATATCGCAAAATGATATTTAATTTGCATTTCTTGTCAGTGCGATTGTCCGGAGCGAGATACAAGCAAACGCCTGTCGTTTGCTTCTCTGGTGATTCATTCTCTCACACCCCGCGTGTCACATTGTAAGACTAAGAGTTACTTTTCACTTAGTATCTTTTGCATTGAGCATTCCGAGGTTTTCGTTTGACTTACTAACATCACGTTCTGTTGCATATCGTGATAAAATTAATGCCTTATTTGTTTAATATGGATGAATTTAACATTAAGGAGATTGAAAAAAGCGTCGAGGCCAACAAATACGTTCTTGTTGAAAACAAAAAGGGGAAGGGTTAATGATATAAGTGCTTTCGTCTCATTAAGGAACCAGAATACATGTATTTCACAGCAACACCAATTTTCACAAGCTTGTGATGAGTTGAAAGTTTCCAAAATGTGAATGTTGGTTTCATGAGTGTCCTTTCCTTCTAAGGGACAATGATGAAATCAACATCCACATTTTGGAAACTTTCAACTCATTAGAAGCTAGTGAAGATTGGTGTTGCTGTGAAACATATCTTGTATTTTGAAGCCAGATATGTTATAAAGAAAACAGCAGAAACTGAAATTAAACAAACAACAAGTTACTTAATTCAAAACGTTTGACTGTAGCACCATCAAAATTAAATGGAACAGCCTCAACATCACTGCGGAGGGATATTTTGACTCTCGCAGATGTAATGAATATTAGGACAAAGTCCTCTATAATACTGTTACATACGTAGTATATGAGTTTCGAAAAGACAAGTTGACTTCAATGACAATGAAATATTTATAGTTGAGCTTAAGAATATTTCTTTATGTACAGTATATATACATTTAAATGTTGAAACCTTTCATAGGTGAGACATAAAAAACAGCAATGAAGCATATGGATCAACACATTGCGCTCACCTTACTCCGGTTTCAGTCCCTCTGGCTTGCAATCAACCATGCTTCTTGTCCAGTGTTGTACCACATCATTAAAGGTATTCCACGCTCAAAGTTCAACACAAGCACGAACATCAGCACAGTTCTAAGAAGGGGGTGATGAGTTAAAATAATTTTGAGACCATTGTCAAGACTAGATTACGTTGACGCAGCCAGAATTTTAGCAGTTGAAACATTTCGCTGTTTTATGCCAAGCTATTATGAAGTATCAAGACTAAAAGATTTTAAAAAGTCAACAAGTTCCTCCTCGCTCGTCCGGACATGTTTCAGGCTACACTGTGTTCATCTTCAGGGGTCGGTTGTAAGAGACATCCATATGCTTTTATTGTACTGATTACCTAACTGTCACCAGTCGACTCATCGCTCATTGGTCCTGTATCCGTGCGTAGGTTAATCATGTGATTTACGACTTTTGCTATTGTTGCACCATGTGGTGCTCTTTTTCTGTAATTTCATTATTAATCGTTGTTGGATGAGACATTTTCAACAAATTTAGTTTTTATGTACTTTTTTTCAGTTCCATTTTCTTTTGTTATTATGTATCGCCAGGTAAACTGCAATTCAAGTGGTGATTGTTGATTGAATCCTCTGTTTTTTTCTATCACAACGGACTCAGAATACAATATCTTTTTATATGTGTTATGCTTAGTATATATTTTGGCATTTTCCCACACGGGGATGGAATTATTATTAATGCAATATGTAATAAGAGATGTTCGTTGCCCACCCTTTTTCCAATGTCTCTTGTGTTCTTTCATTCTTGCTTTTAGTCGTCTTTTAGTACTACCTTTGTAGGTATTATTAATATTACTGGTGTCGTTATTCTTCGTGGGTATACCGTATACACCTGCTCTATGCATAATTGCGTTATTACTGTAATCGGCGGTAAGGAATTTGTTGTTATCGATTACAATATCGGCGAATCTTATATTCACTTTATTACATTCCTTTTTCAAAATGCTGCTTAACTGTGGTATGTAAGGTAAACGTGCGCAAAACTGTGTGATGTTGTCAACGTTATTTTCACTCTTAGGTCTGTTGATATTGGTTTTATAATTTCTATACATCTTCCAAATGTGTCTTTTATCATAACCGAATGCTGTGGCTGTTTCTACGATCCATTTCATTTCTGCCTGTTCTAAACTTCTATTTGACGTATGGGAAATAGCTCTTCTAATGAATGAATGAAATGCAGCTTCTTTATAATGTTTATAGCTTAATGAGGTTTATTGAAAAATATTACGAATACTATCCAACAAAACAAGTTACTGTCGAGAAAGAAAATAATCGACAATTGCCCTTCCTTGACATTCTGCTTTTTAAACATCATGGTCGTATTAACTACTCAGTATACAGTATAGAGACATACAAAGGCTGCAGACAACTCAAAGAAGCATGGAGAGGTGCATACTTGGTGTAACCAGGAGAGATAAGAAGAGGAACTCGTGGATCCGAAAAATGACAAGAGTGGAAGACATCATGATCAGAGTTAAATCCCTGAAATGGCAATGGGCTGGACATACTGCCAGAAGGACAGATAATCGATGGACAGCCGAAATTTTAGATTGGATTCCAAGGGACAGGAAAAGACCCAGAAGAAGACCACATGGAAGATGGGTGGATGAAATTCGAAAGTATGCAGGGGTGACAAGGAGGAGACTGGCACAAGACAGACCGTTGTGGAGGAAACTTGGGGAGACCTTCGTCCAGCAGTGGATTGATAATGGTTGACAATGATGATGATGATGATGATACAGTATATAGGAACGGAAGACTTACGCACGGAACTGTAAATTAAATAAAAAGTTCACAGAACACTCTTATAAAAATAAGTATAAATTTCGTTCTAACACTCATAAAATAATCATAAATTTCTAATCATAAAAATACATAATAAATTTAGTTCTAAACACTCATAAAATAATAATAAATTTCTAATCATAAAAATTTCTCATAAATTTCGCTCTAAACACTCTCATAAAAATAATCAATAAAACGTTCTAAACACTTTCATAAAAATAATCATAATGTTCTTTCTGAAGAACTTAAGCTTATTGACATACCGGATTCAGACATGAAGCTTAATATTTTGGAAGCTTATACACTCATCGTCAAAAAAAAAAAAAAATAGTGGCGCCAAGAACGAAGCAACCGACAGGAATGAAACTTGGTGGGTAGTTTGGACATTGTGAGACATGCGAATGATTCAAGTACCACGCTCGGCCGCGCATGTGACGCAAGCAAGAAGGGGTCGTAGCGCTGTGCCTGACCGGCTATATAAGGTCGTTCCGTTGCGTCTACTTGGCATTCTGAGTCGTGCTGTTGTGTTGGGTGCATTCTTTGCAAGTGAAGTATGCATCTGAGAAAAGTTCGGAAGCAATTCGAGCAGTTGGAGGAGTTTAACAGGGCTGCATCGTCGGTCTTCGGGAAGACAGATGGTCTTATCGTCGTATTGCTCGCCATACCGGTCATTCGGATATTACCATAAAACACTGTTGGCGTCAGCGGATAGAACAAGGCACGTAGCAGTGACGGGAAGGATCTGGGAGACCAAGACCAACCAACGAGACAGAGGACTGATGTGTTTGCCGACATGAGTGGAGTGACCCAACAACCACGACTGCGGATATTCAGCGAGCAGTGGTGCCCTCCATGCATCGTCTGATTAGTGCCAGCATCACTGCACTGCCCTTAACACTCCGAAGGCCGATATGTTGTCGTGCCAAACTGTCATGCATCCACTCAGAATGGCAGCGGGTGATCTTCAGGGACGAGTCCCGCTTTTGTCTTGAAGGAGACGACCACTGAGTCCCTGTGTGGAAGTACCGTGGTCAGCGCCAAGATGAACGGTTTGTTGTCGAGCGTCACACTTCCGGAAGGCCTGGTGTCATGGTGTGGGGAGCAAATGCAGTGTATATATAAAAGACGCAGGTCTCTGGTTTTCGCCCTTGCGAAAAACAACTTTTTAGTTCATTATGTAAGAACATATAGCTATGTGCAAACAACTGCTGTACATCACATCTTATCCTACAAATATTTCATTCATTGAACTATTATTTCTTTCATATTCTCTTGTTAATAGACGTGTATAAGAACTATTGCAGTGTCTGTGAAAAAGAACCACAAGTCCTCTGAAATGGTCGCTTACCCTGTAACGTATACTCTAGATTCAGTTTCCTTTTGATTTTACTATCTCTCGTTATTTTATTTTCCTATGTAAATTATCTTCTTACTTAACGAGATGTTATTTCTCCCGCTGAATGATATGTGGCAACGAGTGTAGTCATGACGTGGTGGTAGGCAGTATAAATAGGCGCGTTCAACGATACCTAGAGGGAGCTTTTGTTTATGTGCGAGGAGAGCTTTTGTTATATGCGGAGAGCTTTTGTTCATATGTGGAGAGGTTTTGTTCGATGTGAAAAGAGCTACGTTATTTTGTGTCGAGAGCTTCGTTCTATGTGATTAGGTTCTTCTTCATTATTGTGATACGATTAGTGTGACTAGTAGTGTGTGTGTTGGATGATACCAGGAGTTTCCTAATAAAAGGTTTTTTAAGTAAGCACGTTTTTCTCAGTTCATAGTACTGTCAGACCTCTGTCTGGCCGTTGGGCCTCTTTTCATTAAGTGTCTTTATTAACAACAACCAGTAAAACTTTATTCATGATATAATAACTACCACACAACAAACCATTATTAAACCTAATTCATTATAACCCGTCATTCATATTTTATGCATTAAAACCGCGAAAATGATTTCTAGAGATTTTACTTATTTCCTGGGAGAAAAATTATTTTTATTTTTACTACTTCATTCAAAGCCATCGTCAAATAATTCTGGCTATTTGTTTAACCAGTTTTACATGAAATTTCGGCAAAAAAAAAAAAAAAAATTATGAAACTTTTTTTTTAGGCTAGAGGCCCTTTCAGCCGCACTCCCCCCCCTCACCCGCATTACAGGGGTTGCGGGGGCTATCAGTAAACTCCTGCGTAGGCCCAACACTGAGCCACCGTCTTCGATTCTTAAAAAACGATGGCTCAGCGTTCGGACTTTAAATTTCAAGGCTGTGCTACCGAGTAAGGTCTGTTCGATTTATAAGAAAGACACTGTACTTAGATTCTTCTTTTAAGCTTTGAATGAGGGCCTTGATTTTAGGATGTGGTCTACTCATTGAGGTGTTAAACTTATTATTCCAGCCCTCCACCGCATTATTGGTTCCGTGCTGTAGATTATGACAGTTCCACATGCTAGTTGGAAAGACAGAATTTTCTAGTGATTCATTCACAAAATAATTGTAAAATTCTCTGGGCCATTACGAAAGTACGCAAGATGTAAATAAGTGTTTAAAGTCTTTAGCTTATATTGCTAAATTAGAGTAAATTTTGGAAAAGTGAACTTTAGTAAAGGTTATGTTACAGGGAGAATCTAATGTTGTACGCAAGTGCCACGTCTTTTCTTATGTTGCACCTGTTAGATTTGGGAACTCTTTGATATGTACGCAAGTGCCGCCAATTCAATTAGGGACGGGAGACTGATTATAGCCCCTGGAACTGATCATGGTTGTCGTCATACACCGAAACGAAAAAAAAAAGAGTTCTTAAGATTCAAAAGAATAAATAAATTAAAATTAAAATATAAAAACAATTATTCTGAACTCATACGGGAGTTCTATGACATTAACGTAATGAAAAATTCGTATCATTTAGGTTCACGAAATATCTGTATCGTATTCATTTAATATAAACAGAAAATCTGTCTCATTTTACCTTAGTCTTAAATCTTATACTAAAGAAATTAAGTAATCCACGAACCATTCTGGCATAATTATACTCCTGGCCACCCAAAACGCAACACCAAGAAGGAAGCATCCGATTGGCCTGAAATTCGCAGCATGCGTCGTCCGCGAGAGGACATGCAAAGGATTAGCATTGCAGGGCATATGCAAATCATGTGTGCTCGGCACGCCACCGAGAAGCACTATAAGAAGGGTGCACAGAATGCGGGGTGTAAGTAGTGGAAGTGTATTGTGCTGCCTGACCTGTGCGTGGGAAGCTTCCTGATGCCTCGTCGCTGAATACGGCAGTCATTCTAGCACGTTTCGGAGTTCGACAGAGGACGAATAGTGGCTTATCGCGACAGCGGTTTATCGTACCGGGACATCGGCGCCCGTGTGGGACGACATCCAGCCGCAGTGAGGCGAGTATGGATTCGGTGAGTGCAGGAGGGACGGATGGACCGATGAGAGCGATTGCCGCAGCCGCGGCACACCACCGAACGAGAGGACCGGCCTGTTGTGCAGCCGGCACTGACGGCTCGCACCGCCACGTCACGTACGTTAGCGCAGGAATTAGGGTGTGTTGCGCAACAACCTGTGTCAGCACGTACCGTTCCACGTCGTCTGCAGGAGCGGGGACTTGTCGCACGGTGCACGTTGCTCCGATTACCACTGACGTTACACCACTGGCGAGTGCGGCGGCAGTGGGCCGTTGAACGCCGCACCAGGACAACGGAATGGCACGACATTGTCTTCTTCGACGAATCCCGCTTCTGCCTGCAACACTACGATGGTCGGATCCGCGTGTGGCGGAACCGCAACGAGAGACTGTATGACGCCTGCATTATGCATCGCCATACCGGTCCGTTGCCTGGCGTTATGATTTGGGGTGCAATTGGATATGACGCCCGCACACTTCTGTTACGCATCGCTGGCACAATCAACAGCCACCGCTACATCTCCGACGTTTCGGAGCCTGTAGTTCTCCCTTACCTGCAGTACCTGCCAGCGGCCACGTTTCAACAGGACAATGCGCGCCCGTACGTGGCACGCATCGTGCAGCAATTCTTCACGGCCCACCAGGTGTCACTGCTGCCGTGGCCCGCCTGTTCTCCTGATATGTCGCCCATCGAACACGTCTGGTCGCTGATCGGCAACCGAGTGGCTCGGCCAGCACCACCCGCGGCTACGCCTGATGAACTGTGGCAAACGTGTGGAAGCAGCCTGGACCGACATACCCCAAGCCCACATTCAAAGCCTCTTTCGTTCGATGCCGCGGCGTGTAGGGGCCGTTATTGCCAGCCATGGGGGCCACACGAACTATTGATGTCTGCGTGTTCCGCAAGTCGCACGGGCCTGTAAGCTCAATCACTTTATCTTTGTATCTGTTGTTATGTGTCCAGTAAATATGGCTTTGCTATCTCGTGTCCTTGTTGATGTTGCATTTACGGTGGCCAGCAGTGTATATTCGAGTTAAATGTAATGACAAACTAAAAGGGGTGATAACTATTTTTTCATCATTTTTTTATAGATCCTGAGAGTCATTTGTCCAAATAAAATTCACTGCATGAAAACAGCAGAATACAGAAGGTTTAACTGCTTCGATAGTAGGATTGTATGCATCCCCTCATAGTGGAAACAAAGTTGTAAATGATAAGACTATTCAAAGCGGGAAAACAGTACATTCGAAACAATTTATCCGCAATAAATGCAGCAGAAACTTACAAAACGTTTTAATAGAAAGAGTTAAGTTATCGTTTTGAGTATATCAAATTAGTTTTTATGTTTTCACAGCTTATACACAGTCGAGTCGCATTATTGTGACCACCAGCTAATATCCAGAGTAACCGCCGTGTGCAGTGCGGACAGCAGCTAGACGGGCTGGGAGTGACTCAATAAGGTTCTGGAAGGTGTTCGCTGGTACGTGGAACCATGCTGACTGCAGTGCATCTGAAAGCTGATGGAGAGTGCGTGGTGGAGGATCAATAGAGCAAACAACACGACCGAGGGGTTTCCACAAATGCTCAATTGGGTTTACGTCTGGGGAATTAGGGGTCCAGGGAAGTACTTTGAAGTCTTCATCGTACTCTTCCAACCACTCTCGGACATTTTTAGCTGTGGGATACGTCGCATTGTCGTGCAGGAAGATCCCATCCACCCCAGGGAAGAGAATCAGATGTATGGGTGTACGTGGTATGCAAGGATGGATTCATAACGAATTCAGTCCTCAGTGCCTTCCACAGGTATGAGTAGACCCAGGGAATTCCACGAAAACATTCCCCAGACCATAACTCTGCCCCCACCAGCTTGTGTTCTTCGAGCAATGGTTTAAAAGTGTGTGTTCTCCGATTTTTCTCACCTTATGCATCAACGTCTGTCCGTTCAATGAAGCAGAAAACGTGACTCATCGGAGAAGGCAATCTTTTGATAATCAGCAGAGGTCCAATTCCGATACTGCTGTGCAAATGTAAGCTTTTTCTACCGATGCACATGCGTTAGCATAGGTGCAGTGACCATACGTCTGCATCGGAGCCCCATACGCAGCAGGGTTTGCTGAACTGTCGTTTTAGACACACTCCCTCTGCTCCCATGGTTCATTCGGACAGTGAGTTGCTGCACTTAGCGTGTCGATCAGCCCTCACGCACCTTCGAAGCCAACGTTCACCTCTTACATCAATGGCACACGTGGTGTTCCGCAGTTTCCACGTTGCTTATTCGCAATGGTGCCATTTCTCCAATTACGATACACTTTAATCATAGCACCACGTGAACAGTTCACAAACTGCCCTGTTTCAGAAATACTGCCACCCTTGGCCGGAAAGCCGATAATCATGCCTTTTTTACAAATCCGATAAATCGCTCCTTTTATGCATGACAGCAACGAATGATATGTTTTCAGAATGCCTACAGCACACCTTATATACCTTCCAAGCCAGCTCACGACATGTGCCTTCTTTCGTTGACTAAGCGCTGTTTACGCCAAAAGTAGGAGGTGGTCACAATAATGTGACTCGACTGTGTATGTGTGTCCATGGATGCATTTATTTACCTCTTTAAAATACATGTTTAATAAATTCCATGCGGAGTTCTAAGTAACACGGCTGAGAAAATATAATGTTGATGTTTGATTAATTGTAACCCATGGAATTATATGTGGACACATGCCAACAAATCTAGGAGAGAATCATAAAAGTTCTTTGTTTTTACGTTCTTGGTGATATTTCTTAATTAATCAAAGCAAAGTGCTAAAAATCCAAGTACCATTTGCACGTTTAAGTTTGTTTTCCCATCCTGATCTCACGCTAATAGATCTGCGTAAATGCAGACTAGTAGTTCATCAGTTCGGAGTTTGTGATGGAAACAAGATTAATATTATACTAAAAGTATATCATTAATTATGATACCTTTATTTTATATATCAGACTTCTTCAGTGCTGTCAGTTTGATATTTACAAAACGTGCCGTTAGTAATTGATTATTTCTCTAATTCATTCGAAGTTTTTTGACCTCTTGGCAACTTCTTTCAAAAAATCACGAATTTTAGGTACGAAAGTCTTACAGTAGATAGTAGTAATTACCGATTCTATAATTTTAAGATACTGTGGATGTTCATAATCGGATGATTTGAACAGATGGTTATATGAGTCTCAATATCCCTCTTTTGGAGGAACGAATCCGTTAAACTGAAGATGAGGTTGGTAAGCCGATTACACAGTTTAAGAACTCTTTCCATTTCCTCGAATACTTCGTGAAAATCTATCACGAATGAGGTCAACGGCTAGAGCTAGAATCAATGTTGGGTTTCTTCTTAACGACGCTGCTTAACCTTTTTCACCCTCAGAGTTTCTGCAGTTGTGCCGTTATAAGAGATGCGATAGGACACGCACGACCATTTGTAGCACCGAAGAGGGTCTCGGAAAAAACAGTAAAAGATCAGCTAGCTGGTTGACAATACTAAACGTCAATCGCAGCGTGTAGCGTTCGGATCTTTAAGTGCCATATTTAAGATAAAGACAGTCGTTTTCTATTCCAAAATATGCAAGATTTCAGTTGCTATCTCTGTTATGGAGTCGCAGTATCATACTCGGAAATAATATCAGAGTAAGAGTTTTTATTCTCCTTTTGCTTTGGTTACAGTACAAATCCTACTCGTTTCGAAACTAATTTATTTTCAATATGCATTACAAAAGAACTGAAGTTGTTTACGGATATTTGTTTAGTGTCACATACATTTTGAAAATTTCTTTTGAACAATGCTCTGCATGCCAAAGCTATAATGCTGAACACGTTTTGGAGCTTAATTTGTGTGCCTCCTTATAAACAAACACAATTAATTTGTGTGCCTCCTCACACACACACACATGTGCATATGTGTGTCTTCGTGAATTGAGTGTCCATTTATTAGACAGACCCTTACAATGTGTATCTGGAAATAAACAGCCACATCTGGTGTTGTTATTGAAATAGCAATTGAACTTCTCGCCATTCATCCAAGATGGGTCTGGGTTCGAATTCCAGTGAAGTATGGATGTCTGTTTTACGAAACTGGCTCACTCCCTTCCGTGAAGCCATTGGCCCTAAATTAGGGACGGGAGACTGTTTATAGCCCCTCTAATTCCTAACAGTGGTCGTTAAACCTCCCAAATGAACAAAAAAAGTAGCAGCTACGTGTAGCAAAAGTGTTTAAAAATTGTAGAGCCAGATAAAATTTCATTAACACTGTCGAATTAATCATCATCAATATTTCACACTTGAAGAACGTCGTGCTAAATTAGTTCTCTGTCTCACTTATTAATTAAATTAAAATGGGAAAACAGTAGCTGTAACTATCTCTTTGAATTCTTATTGAATTCAAAATTTTTCTATTGAATTCAATAAGTATGATTCCATTCAATTGAGAAAAGGGTTTGAAACATTCCGCTTTCTGTTTTGCCCAAAAATAAAGTCTCTTAATTTCAAACGTTTGAGCACCCGTTTTTTCGAATTTGGAACTCTTAATTTCAAACGTTTGAGCTCCCGTTTTTTTCGTTATTCAGTACGTAACTGATTCCATACTTCACTGAGTTCAATAGACTATACAAATTCAACTTGTCTTCGATTATTTCCTTCTGCGATATTGCTGCTTAAAATGATTTCCGCAGATATAATGTGATGTTCTGCACAACAAAGCTGCAACTCACTTAACATGAAAGGATTTTCTTTACATTTTTTTCGTTACCTTTAAAAGATAACGAGATAGTATCAAGTAAGATGGAGAAATGATATTTGATTTACAGATTTTGAACTATTTAAGGATCAACGCGACAAAACTCATTTTCCTATATTATATTTTAAAATATAAAACAAAGTTAGGTGTTGATACTTCTTCGAATCATCTTACTGACTCGATACTGAAAGCCTGCAGAAGAGTAGAATACTCGAAGTCTAACTCGAATTTTATTCTGAAAAAAAATCGGATTAAATAATATATCTGCATTGATGTATGAAACATTTTTTTATGTAAAGCTTCATCTTCTGGAGAAAAATATCTTTCCTTTAAAAAATCACTGATCTTCAAGAACTGAATGGATTACCTTGGCGAGAATACAAGCTGCAGAGTCCGCCCTTTTGGAAGGTAGACTCCGTGTCGATACAGCACTCTCCGGGATCACAGTCATCATTTTTAGAGCATTTCTTCTGCGCCAACAGATGAGATGCTTCCTGCGCATTGGAATCCGATGGAAAAATCAATAACATTTCATTTTTCAAATATTCATGGTATCATGATAATCGGAACTTCAAAAAACTGCGTATACTTTAGTTTCATGCATATATTTTAAGCATTTACTCTAGAAACGTTTGGTTGAAAGAAAGGGATTCGTTGGAATTGTTGGATGTAAGTGCTTTTCTCTCTAGGGTATGATTTGCCTAGAGTCCGTTATTTTAACGCCTAGGCAACAGAACTCCCTCGTTTGAATTGCTCATTGAATTTGTTCTCATCCTGAAGCATAGTTATTTATGCAAATCCAAACATTTAAATATTTATGTCGCGGAAGTGAATTCATACACGTCAGTGTTTCTCTTTTATCTACATGCATACACACATGTACACATACGAGGATTTTTCTGCTCTCTTGCTGAACGAATACGTACGATATCGTGTACGAAACGAAACAAGATGTCAAACGACTCTCTCAGACCTCTGCAATATACTCTACCTAATTCACTTACACATTTAGAAAGTAGAAACGGGACATTTCTAACGTGAAACCGCGAAATAGATTTCTTGACGCAAATCATATTAAACAGTTTTTGAATGTCGATAAATCTGATGTATAAAACTTTTTTCACCAATGCCAATCACTCAAATATTGAAAAGATATTTGCCCTCCAAGGGACTGAAAATACATATTTTACTTTTGAGTTAAACCTTCTTATTTGTATTTCTTCAAATAAGAACTTCGTCACAAAATATAGAATGCAGATTTAATTTTGCATGGTAATAATTTATCTCTTGCTACCGTTTATTCTCATTCCGCTCCACGCAGACACACGCACATATCTTAGAAATTAACTACCTTCACGTTTGAATTAAAATCTACTGGAAACCCTTATAAACTGTATGCAATATGCATATCTGTGGTAACAGAATCTGACAAGTTTTAAGACATGCCTCTGAATGAATAGCACCATTGGCAAACCGAAGTGGTCTTTCCGGTGGCGCAGTGATCTAAGCGCTGGCTTTTGATCATTCGTCCGAGATGGATCGGGATTCAAATCCCGTTGAGTCATTGATGTTTGTTGTGTTTGTCTTACGGCACTGGCTCTCTCCCTTCTCTTGAACCAGTGGTCCTAAATTACGAACGGGCGACTGTGAGTTGCTCATGGTTGTCGTTAAACCCCCAAACAAATAAACTGAAGTGTCAGCTGGACTACAATAATAAAAAGAAAGAGAAGGGCCTTAATATGACTAATTTCTTTTATTACTAACAAGATTTAACGTCTACATAACAAAAACTTGGCTTAATGCGATTTTCATCGAATTTTTTCTTAGCCTGAAGCTCAGTTATTTGTTCAGATTGTGACGTATCCCTCTAATTTAGCTTTTCGTTTGAGTTCCTAGTTTCTTATATAAATTTGGTTCGTCCCCGTAAAACGTTTTTCTGACTCAACGACACACATCCCTTCTCGATGAATTTGAAGTTTGCAACTCCTGACAGAAGGTCAATGTTCAACCTACGTAGCTAGAGTTGGACTCGAAATGTAAGATAGTCTGTGTTCAATATTCAGTGTGCTTTGATGTTTAGGCAATTTTAAGGCAACGTTGATTTGACTATGCTTAGACGACCTTCTGTGAGATATTTGCAGTAGGCAATTTGTCTGTTTCCGTAACGATTCTTAGACAGTCCTTCTTAGTTATTTCTTGATTAATGTTGTAATCTCTAATTCACGAGCGAGCGACAGTTGTACCTTCAAGATTGTGAAGAGCTGAGACGATATTTATATTTGGATGTTGAATTTACCAAGTGTTGTTATGACTTGATTCAAGCCAAGTGTGCGCAAGCTGAGGGATGTGGTGACGTGCTAAAGTCCTGTTAAAAAAATACTTTCGAAACGCACGTTGCGTTATTCATTTCTGAACCCTTGACTTTTTTATCTGATATTAACTTGCATATGTTACTTAAAACTTTCAGATGCTCCGACTGAGAATTTTACCAGGGTTTGGCAAAAAACTGATTTGATCAGTGTTTTTAAAACCTAATGAGCTTAGCTTTTTGTTTATTGCGGAGAAGTTAACTTAACGAAAAGGATTTCTCACAAAGGAATTTGTACACATCAATGTTTTTTATAATTCAAAGGTACATCAACATCATTGAACTATATATTTACATAAAATTCAAAGAGAAACATTATATATATATATATACACGGGCGTATCAGAATAATGTGACTACCTACCTAATAATGGGAATTATCATCCTTGACCCGGATGATAGCGGCGAGACAGCATGATGAACGCAATGAGGGCCTGGAAGGTTGCCCGATGCACATGGGCCTATTCGGACTGCAGCAGAGCTCGGAGGTTCCGGAGATTACGTGATTGTGGGTCGGCACGTTGAACCTGTCGATCCAAATAGTTCCACAAGTGCTCCATGGGATTGAGGTCGGGAGATTTCGCCGACCAAGGAGCAACCGAGACATCACTGTCGTGTTCCTGTAACCAGTCACGCACCCCCTTAGCGACATGGCAGGGCGCATTGTCCTGTTGGTAGACACCATCATCACCAGAATAAGCGTCCAACATGAAGTGATGCATGTGATTGCCGAGGATGGACGGGTAGCCATTGCCATTCAGCGGCCTATCCAGTGGTACCAGCTGCCCCAGGTCATAACTGGAAAACATCCTCCAGACATGCGCCCTGCCACCACCTGCCTGTGCTTGACCGACAAGCGTGTCCGAGTGTTGGCTCTCGTGTGTCAGACGAGAGCCAACACTTCTGTGGAGAAGAAACCTCGATTCGTCGGAGAAGGAAACCTTTTTCTGCTCTTCCACTGTTCAATAACGGTCGTCCCATGCGAACTGCAGGCGTCGTTGCCGATGAACGTGGGTTAACATGGGCGCCTTAATGCAGCGTTGACTCCGAAGACCCATGCGTCACAGGGTTTGCTTAACTGTTAGCTGGGTGGCCCAGCGTTCATTTGCGTGGTTAGTTGCTGCGCAGTTGTGCTTCGGTTGTCCTTTACCAGTCAAAGGAGGCAACGTTCTCCTCTGAGGTCAAGAACCTTTGGCGCTCAAATGTTATGACGTCGGGAGGTATTCTATGTGCCAGCGGTCCATCCTTAGTACACCCTAACTACAGGACCTCGCGAACATCCCACGAAGTCTGCTGTTTCTGAGACGTTTCCACCCTTGCCGCGGTAGCCGATGATCATTCCCATTTTGAACGTGCGTCAGATCACTACCTCTGCCCATTGTGCTCACTATGGCTCACCTGTATTGGCCAGCCACTTGTATCTCCGTGTAGCCGACCTTTTTTCGCACACCTTTTCGATTTCATTTTTAACTCACTAATCGGAAATCCGTGGTATACTCTTTTAATATTTTCACTCAGTTAGTTCACCCGTTATCGTGTATATACACTGACGGAATTACGAACGCATAAAGAACATTACATAATCCCCTTTATTTGATCCTGCAAAAGCAAAACTAAAGTTTCTGCGAAAAATTTGTCATTAAGATTTTTCTCTGCTTCAATTGTTTTCATGCTTCAAATAGTAAATGGAAACGCTGTCTTTGAATGTTTTAAACAAACCGGCCACGTCATCAGATCTTCTCTTGAGCCCTGTCAGGTTTATATTGGTGCATCCCTGTATAGAAACGTCTTGTTCATTTGATTTTGCAAAGTGATTGTTTTACGATAGAGCACACCATGAAGCTTTTGGGCATGATTTGTCTTTCTCTCAGTTCTAGAAACTATTGAGTTACTTCCCCATAATTCTTTATATTGGTTTAAGTACCAAGTAGGTGAAAAAATCAGCATCTTTTGCAGTTCTTTCTAATAAAATGAATACGTTTGCCTGATCAGTCTCAAATATGTAAAGCTCATAACGAAACAATGAAACTGCAGAGAACCTGGATAGTAGAACTTATTTTATGACTCCGTCACACATCTTTTGAAAGTTACATACCGAATGAACAGTCCGTATGCCCCTTACTCCTAGAATCGTCGAATATGAATATTTGAAACGACATTTTATATATAATTACGGACTCCACATGGCACTGATAAATTGCGCATAAAGGAATAATGTTGGATTTTATTGTAAATGAAGCTCCACTCAAGTTCTCCTCAGAATTAAAAATTTTATTTGGATTATGCGTTTTAATTATAATGCCATAAGTTCTTTAAATAATGTTCATAAACGTTCGTTGAAAGATACGTGATGAATTTTTTTATTTATTTACTGTGCTTTTTCTAATTTTTCAGCTTCCTAATTTAACTAAGAAGCATGCTGCTCCTTTTTCACGAATACCATAAGCAACATTTATTTGTGATTTTGTCAAATGCGTTTCGCTTAAAGCCTGTCATTCAAATCTGTATAATTATAAAACTGCCGAAATGCTACTCAGATTAATTTATAAAGCAGATATTCTTAAACTTGAGCCAATGATCCCTGTGGGGGTTTATGAAGGGCAGCCATGCTTTGAAAGCAAACCTGTCTAACATGCTAAAAGTTATACGAACAGGTATCAGGTGGGCCTATGCTTGCATTATGAAACGGTGGTTCAAAAAGTAATAAAGATGGATGACTTTCAGAGAAATACAAAATGCTTTCAAAGAAGTAATAATAAAAATTTAGCACAAATTGTGGCCAAGTACTGCTTTCAAAAGGTTAGTATAGAATACCAAGTAGTGTCTTCCATTGTTGGCTGTAAACATTGATGACCAAAGCAGAGGGGATGCTGGCTAATACCGCTGAAGCGGTAAAGTACAGTATTTAGCAAGAAACAAATAAGTACAAGTCTTTGATGATAATCCGGTTTTCACAGATGTAAACAGGATCATACAGGATCTCCCGAGATTTCACTCGCCAAAAAGTGGCTTTTTCAGTGTACTAGAACAACGTACAGACTAAATCTGAAAAGCATAAATAGAACAGAGAGGTTAAAATCAAACACATAATGGTCACGCGAGATAGCATTAGCTTAGTATTTCGCGGTATACATCTGATATAGCTATTTTATGTTTAGCACTAACAGTGCGATCCATTCAATTTGTAGATCTAGAGACAAAATCGTTGTACTCTTCACCGTGAGAGGGAATCCTCATGTTTTCCCTTAGTAAAGCTCCTTTTGTGGTGTGTACTGGGCAATACCCTTGATGCGCTCCAGAATGTGATTAGTTCATATTATTTTTCTGGCAGGTATAGGTGCACTAAGTTGATAACAGAACACACACCCAATAACTGTGCTTAAACCAAATAATCTGAATAACGAATTTATTTGGTGGGCTAGCTGAAGGTTTAACGCTTCTACTTTCGAATATGTAACATCGTATAATAAAACACTATCACCGAAGTCGTAGCATCGAGTTTCATAAATCATAAATTCAAGCTCCATGATCTCTATTTTTGACAGCATGATTTGGCTATTGCTAAATCATGCTGTCGTAGAACAAAAGGCGATAAACTCATGGAAGTTCAGATGTAGCATGGAAAGGAAACGAGAAGCAACCAAAATTTACATATGTGAAAAGTAAATAAAAACAGAAGCTTAAAAGGGGCAATATACGGTACACAATGTAGTACTCTGAACAGCTTTGATAAGCTCTTCCTATAATCATAACATTTTGGTAACTCATAGGATTTGGTTGACCTAAACTAATTTTTAGCCATCATATTGGCATGATTAAGATTAGGCTGTCATCAGGTGTTTGGCACTAAAGGCTCCAAATGGAGTAAGAGTGTTCTTACAAATAAGTAGGGAGAAAGTTCTTGGCAGTTTAGAATGCCCGTTTTAATTCTATGAGACGTTCCACGAAATCATCAGTAGCGGATCTAAAAGCTGCTCTTGGGAGAGGAGGGTTCCGGTCTAAAATAAGAGAGAGATACTTAGGGGGAGGGGGATGCACACACACTATAAACTTGCAGCGCTGCCCCAAGGCTTTTTAAAACTTTCCATTAAAAACTGTTCTAAATTTTTAAATCACAAGCTACAAACGAGAACTGAAAAATCAGCACTATTTCCAATGCCCTTTGTTCGAGGCAAAAACCTGATGGCTTTTAAATTTCACGTCTTGATAAAACCTTTCAAAACAAAGTTTTATCCCTAATTAGATGGGTTAATTTCTGGAAATTTTTTTCTAGTTTTTGTTTATGGGACAATCGAGGTACCTACTTTGCTCATTCACGCACATTATTTCACATACACTTCAAAGTCTACCCAACATGATGACTTTCCCTGTTCCCAATTGCTAATGATGCCAGACAATACTAAAGAACAGAACAAAGCTCTTCCATTGCTTTTCGTGTCAGACCAAATCTCTTTTCACTTCCGCTCTTATTTTTCTGTGTTTCTGAACCTTTAGTTTTTTGTTGGTTTTTTTTTCTGCTGATGCTGGAACAGAACATTTTATTTTCAAATTTACAGTAAATTTTAGTTGTTATGAAAACTTTTACGAAAACTTGTGAATATATTACGACAATTTAACAAAGAGTAAATGCATTAATTATTTACATATTGACCATTTAGAAAGGAAAAACATGCTTTATGTAGGCGATCACCCCAATCGCCTCGAGCTGCTAGAATCCACTGTAAAATATTCTCCTCTGAGAAAAAAAATGTGTGCCTCAGGCTTCAGAAATACGTGCAGCTTCTAGATTTCAATATGCGCCGTTTCTCCCCCTCGCCAACTTTATTACTGAGATCCCTTGTCAACAAAATAGTCATCATCTAACATTAAATATAACCAGCCTATCTTACCCCTATTGAAAAGAAGGCACATAAGAAACAAGGTTTCCATCAGACACAAATTTTAATGTTCTAGTTTTTTTAACACATACCATGAATGGAAGCAACGCAACGGCCAGCAGAGTGATCGAAATAAGGAGCTTCATGACAGGAAGACCAGGATCTGACTGATAACAATGCAAAGAGCGCTCCAAATCATATCTTTCACACCATTCTGAACACACGTTCTTTTCCCACGCGCCTGTAATGACGTATATGAAGGGAAAAGGCCATGCGATGTAAAAATGAAATGTTATATTTAAAACAAAAAATAATACTGTAGCTTCTGGAATCTGTGCGAGTTTAAGCATGCTTGTTCTGCGGTGCATCATGGCGTTAATGACCAAATGTTTCCTTTTGATGGATATCAGGCTAATTTTAACGGTTAAAATACCTGGATGCGGGATATTTGTAGCAAAAGTAGTTTCTTAGGTACCTGCTGGGTTTTTTATTCACCAACAATTAGTTGTACCAAAAATTAGTTTTTGTAGGAAACTTTTAAATAGTAAGAATGACCGGGACCTCATTTAATAAAAAGCTTTCGTAAAGTTTTTCCCAGTCTGATCCAAAAAGGATGAATAATTTTTACTTTGAACCGATGTTAATAGGTGCGTTATACTCAGAAAACTTTTAGGGTGAGTCAAACGTCCGCACTGTTATGAGCTACACATAATGCTAGGCCATATGTGTACGAAACGCAGGTTTTCGAGTTTGTCGACAACCATGTTGAAGGACCAACACATCGTACGGAAAGATTTTTTTATCAATTTCATAAGGTGTGTGGAAAAATCATCACACGTATTTTCTAACCTCACGGCACACGGATATTCATCCCTGTTCGGGCGCCAGTATACCTTAAAACCTTTTTTGCCGGTTATGGGATTCGAATCCATGTCTTCCTTATTTGGAGAAGGGTATTCTCTCAAATAAATTACGCTGGCAAGGCTTTGACTCGCATGTTATTGCCGTTGTATGACATTTACGTCATGTTATGTACTACGTTACGAAGATCAGGGTGTCCAAGGTCCACCAACACTGACACCCTGGCCGAAGCTGTGACAGCCAATCCAGGTACCAGTACACGACAATTCGCAGCTGATGTGGAGTCTTTTCAATATATTATTGTTATTACTTGTACCAATTGATTTCAGCCCCGTCGAATGGTTCTCCGTTAATCGACTCCCCAGCAGGAGGAACAACGTGCCATTTTCTTTCGCCAGATTACTGTCAACTTCACAGGATGATAGGTTTTGGAATCGTATCGTCATAGGGGATTAAAAGTGGATATTCTATATTATCCTACAACTGAGAATCAGTGGTAGAAGCCACGCCAGCCTCTCAAACCTCCTTGGGGCAAACAAGGAGGTTTGAGAGAAAAGCCAAGCTGTGCATTGGTGGAATTTGGAAGTTATGTGCACTGTAAACGCATACCAGATGATCAAACTGTGTACAGGAACTTCTGCGTCGAACAAGAGTAGCGCGAACAAGGGCAGCGGGTCTATGATGTTATGGGCCAACGCTATATAATGCTAATATCAATAGGAAGCGGGCGTTACTGTAAGTAGCTAATGCCCCAAGTCACATCTCCAGAGTGGACCATGATATTCTGCGCCAATGCTACCCCACGTTCATCAATAGAAAGTGGGCGTTGCTGTAAGTGCCTAATGCCCGAAGTCACATCTCCCGAGTGGCCCATGATGTTCTAGGCCAATGCTACCCGACGTTCATCAATAGGAAGCGGGCGTTGCTGTACGTGGATAATGCTGCAAGTAACTCCTCCAGTGTGGTCCATGGTGTTCTAGACCAAGGCTACCCAACGCTCATCAATAGGAAGCGAACGCTGCTGCAAGTGGATAATGCTCCAAGTCACACCTCTAGAGTGGTCCATGATGTTCTGGTCCCACGCTACCCAATACTCATCATTAGGAAGCGGGCGCTGCTGCAAGTGGATAGTGCCCCAAGCTACACTTCCAGAGTGGTCTGACTGAAAACTACAGGACCTGGAAGGAATTGAGATTCTACTCATCCGCCATAGAGTCCGGACCTGGCTCCCCCATCCCACTACCACGTTTTTTGCTTCATGGCCCATTTCTTACAAGGACTCCACCTTGCTTTCAGTGGTGGATGAGCAATCTGGCATCAGAGAGTTTCTGTCCTCGAAACCTGCTGAATGGTAACGCAATGAGATCTAGCTGTTGCGGTACATTGACAAAAGACTATAAAAAATAACCTGTGATTTGCAGAATGAGGTAAGCGTGTGTGGCTTTCTAGCATCACTAAACCTTTTAGCTTCAAACGAGAGCGTTTTATTCACCCGTTAGTACGTTCATATTGAGCGTCCTTAGTTAGGTTACAATAGAACCAAAAAGGTAATTACTACAGTGGAGCTATTTTACATTGAATTTCGAGGATTGTGCTTTTACTTTAACATTTCAGCTTCTTCAAACAGTGTAGCGAAGCTTTCAGCTTGTATACCAGCATTAATTTTGCGAATGTTTAATAGAATTAACTAACCTTTCATAGGGTCCCCGTAAATTCATTTAAATGGAGATTACGAAACGTTCGTTTTTAAAAGGCACACTTTCTATTAGTCACTCTTCGAAATACCGGGTATTCCACTTAGACGTGTAACAAAAGAAAAATTCGTAACATGCAAAGTACTAGCACGACAGACAGTCAGCCCAAAGAGCAACTGTGAAATTTATGAACCAGTTGAATTTGGGCTTGCAGGGCATGCACAGGAGCTATCTACTTCTACCGCAGTGTAGCAGAATTAGGTAGCCTCTGCGTCACTCACCATGTGTGCTCCACAGCAGAAAGTGGTTTGTGTGCTATCTCTGGCGGAATTGAAATCGGTGACGCTTGTACATCCCCGTTTTTGCCGCGAGTACAATCTTGAAGCGATGGCAGACGTCGCGACTTGCGTGTCCATTATGAAATAGGGCAAGCAACTCAGAGAAACGGGAAGTTTGTTACCGACGAATGGTAAACATGCTGAGTGTACGGCGTCTGAGGAAAACGTTGAACGGATTCGAAAGTCATTACAGAGGAGAAGCCCGCGGAAATCTATCCGCGAGGCTAGTGTGCAGCTAGACAGTACACCAAAAGTGCATCGGGTACTCCATAAAAGGTTGCGTTTACATGCTTACAAGAGTCATCTGCATGAGCAAGTTAAACCACATGACAGGACGGGACAGGAAAAATTGTGGAAACAATGTTGGCCAAGATTGATACCGATGATACATTCCTCGACCGGGTATGCTTTTAAGACGAGTCAACATTCCACCTGTCTGGAAAAGTAAACAGATATAACTGCCGTATCTGGTGGTTCGAAAATCTGTATGTTGTTCATGAACGAAAAGGGGTTTCTTTAAAATGCAATGTTTGGTGTGAGATCATGAAGGATAAAATCATCTGTCCCTTTATTTTTGCGGAGGCCACGGTTACTGGACAAACATACTTGGACATGTGGCAGGAATGTGCTATAACTCAGCTGCCTGAAGGAACAATTTTCCAACAAGATGGGACTCCTCCTCACTTTGCCAATTAAGTCCACACATTCTTGGATGATCACTTCACTACACGATAAATTGGGCGAGGATCAACTTTCATAGCATGGTCTCCCAGATCACCAGACCTAACTCCATCTGACTTTTTTCTGTGAGGGTTTGTTAAGGACCACGTGTACGCTACACCGATGCGTAATCTGGAAGACTTACGCGACAGAGTTTGTACTGCAATCAACAAAGTGTCACCACAAATGCTTCTCAACACGTGGACTGCGGTAGAATACCAATTGGGCGTTTACGGTACCACCAGTGGATCTAATGTTAAAGTTTATTAAACAATTAAAAAAAAGAATTCTCAGTTTGTGTACTTGGAACGATACATATCGCTAATAAATTGTGGTAAGTTCACAATTTATTATACTGCCTTTTATTATACGTCTAAGTGGAACACTATATATTGCAGAAGAAAACTATCCTTTATGTGGACTTCAAAAATAAAACGATGTCTAATTTCGGAGAAACCTTACCCTTTACCTAACAGTGTTGTTCTCTCAACTCTGAATCCTGTATGATTCAGATTCGTGGCCTTACCTGGCAATGCTACTGTAATGCAGTGTTGTTATCCGCT
This sequence comes from Macrothele yani, assembly GCA_039090855.1. NCBI lineage: Eukaryota > Metazoa > Arthropoda > Arachnida > Araneae > Macrothelidae > Macrothele > Macrothele yani. Next base: position 106,839,499 of record CM077003.1, read on the forward strand.
TCGGTCATTTAAATTGGAGAAAAGTTTCTCAAGAGGAAAATGGAGTGACAAAAAATCGAACATTTTTTATTTTTCGTTTCCAGGCTTAATGACCCCGTTAGCACCCAATGCTAAGTAGAGAGCGCCACCTGTACACAATTTAGCGTCACTGTTTCCAAAGAAAGGACAGAGAAAGCACCATAAAACAGACTTTTCACCTAACTTCCATCTAAGAAAGGACAGAGAAAGCTTCGATCACCGATGATTAGGCAGAAGCTCGGCATCTGACCACTCAGAAACTAGTACGCGCAGAAACTTTTGTGAACTATCAGCTCTCAGTTATGCAAGTTCTACCTACTAAACCACAAAGCACGCACAAATTTTATATAATCTGGGTTCATTTCTTGATTTGACAGAATTATCTGACCTTATCCATTTGGTTAGGACAGACAAATAAGAAAGGATAAAATCTTTTACCTGGTATGGTTTAAAGGATCACATTGTCATCTCTTTGCCAGTTACGAGTAAGACACACAACACTGATTGAAGTTACAGTTAACAAGAATGTTCTGTAGCTGGAGCTTAACGAAAGGATATAATATTATGCAATAAGCCTGCTACTGAGTTGGAAGTACTGCATAATTAGATCCTGGAACCATCTCCGTTTATTACAGTGTGTATTGCGTTCCCCAGCTCTATAAACTATTCTCTTAAAATCCTGAAGTCTGCACAAAGGACCATTTCAGTTGCATCTCCATGCTCAATATTGTTGACCTGCTGGATTGTAAGCCCCTTGCTCCGCCCGTGGGGTCACTCCCTAACTCAAAGCACTGCTTGCTAACTCATTGGAGAGACGTTATATTTACGCCTCTGACGACGAACGCTTTCTGGTGGATTTCTGCTCTGTGAAAATCTTTTGGCATGCAGCAAGAAAATTACTTGTCGTCGCTCCGGTGGCCGAGTGATACGAGTCTTCTGAGATTAGTTGAGTGTCGAATACCTGATGAGGCATGGGTAGTGTGTTTGTCTTACAGCACATGCTAGTTCTCTTCCCCTGAACCAATGACTCCAAGCTAGTAAAGAGCGACTGCTTGCAGCCCTTGCTCACGACAGTCGTTAACGCTAGAAGCAGAAAGAAATGATTCATGGGACTTCTTCAATTCGTCATTGCTGCTAAGCCGTTGTCGTTTGAAAACAGCTAGCTTTACGTTTACCGTTGTCACTGGCTGCAACTGAAACTCTGAGCTCCCGGTTATGATGCTACAAACACATTCTCTGAACCCAAGTATGTCTACCTCCAAAACATTAATGACAATAAATTCAACGGGAAAACAATGTGTGATGGTTTTCTGTTTCTCTTTATTTAATTACGAAATATCTCACTGTGGTAACGAAAAAAAAGACTACTTAGTGAACATGGTGAAAACTTTTTCTTTGTTCAGAGTTTAGCGAATGTCATGAGTTTTTTTCTTTTGTTTGCAAGTTTAACGACCACCGTGAAGAACTTGATGGGGTATATGCAGTCTCTCCTCCCTAATTTGGGTCACTTGTTCCAGAGAAGGATATGAACCAGTGCCGTAAGACAAACACAACATCCAAGGCGCCCCGGGATTCAAACTCGGGCCTATCTTGGGCGGATTATCAGAAGCCAGCACTTAGGCCATTGCACCGCCGAAGCGGCGACTACCATGAATAACTGTAAGGTTTATAAATAGTCCCCTGTCTCTATTTTAGTGTTACTTTTCTACAAAAGGGAAGGGACCAGGGCCATCGAACATGCGCACCACTCATACCTCATCCGAGACTGAAACCAGCGCCGTTCTAGAGCGAACGGTCAGAGGTCAACACATCGGACCCTGGGGTGGCGATGAAAACTTCCGGCTTATAAGATAAATTAGTTTTGAAACAATGCAAGTGAAAACCCAGTATTCCTTTCTTTTTTTTTTTTTTTAGATTAGGGGTTTAAAGACTACCGTGAGTAGTCACCCATTCCTAATTTAGTGTCACTGGTTCCAGGGAATGGAGAGAGACAGTGCAGTAAGACGAACAAAACATCCATGACTTACCAGGATTCGAACCCTGACCCATCTCGGACGAATGGTCATAAGGCAGCGCTTGGACCACTGCCGCCACTGTTTTTCAACGACACATTGTGAAATCACAAATTTGTTGGTGTTGGCAATTGAACCTGCGCCTCCTCACCCCGGATCCAGTTGTTCTAAACGACTAAACTACATCGACGGAATGTATCGCTGCAGATTTGTCGTCTTGGTATGTACTTCACCTTTGTAGTACCTTACATCATCTCCCTCATTTCTTTCTTCTTTTTTTTTTTTTTTTTTTGAGGCGAAGAAATAATTTTTTATTAATTCATTTTTTGAAGACCCCAAAGGCTAGTAGATCCAGTGTACATAATCGGGCGCCAATGTGAAAAAACAAATTTGTCGGTGGTGGGATCCAACCGCGCCTCTTCGTTCCGGTACCAATGGTTCTAACCTACAAAACTACACCGATGGAATGTGTCACTGCAGATATGTCGTATTGACACATGCTTCACCTCTGTACTACGTCATGACATGAAGTGAGAGTTTTACCTGATTACCTGCGTATATTGTTTTTTCAGCTTGTTTGCCATAATGAAACAGAGAATTTTAAATATTTTAACCCTCCTCTCATCTCAGCAGTACTGATCCTCATCAACATATCACTAGTGATAAGCCCTGCCTTTCAGTCCTTTATTCTCGGTTCCATGAGCGAAGATATGATGAGGGGACCCCCTACCACGGACATCAAGTCACTGCATAGAAGCAAGTAAATCAAACATCTTTTTCGTTTCTGATGTTCGTTGCATTATCATAGTCCTTTTGAAAGGTCATCAATCAGAAAGGGTTAGTGTTAATCATCCCATTAAATGTCCACTTTGAATAACAAAGAAATAACATGCTTTCTTGAATAGCATACTTTCTGATGGACAGTTTCACTGGTTCGTCCACTTCTTAGACAACGAACATATCTGTTCGAGCTGATTTCAATCCATTTTGCTAATCCGGAGTCAATTACTTCCAGCCGAGTGTTAAGGTACATAATAAAACTTTGAGGTCATCAGCATTCGATAATTTAACTTTTGTTTTGTGAAGCAGCTCTATAGTTTCAGATTTCTTTAACTAAACTTATTAAACACTTAGCAACAGCACTTTTCCCTGTTCCGATTTGTAATATATTTTGTAAAGAATTAAATTTCATACAAACGGCAGAGGACGTTGCTATTAACAACTACAGTTTTGATTTAAAAATCCAAGTTTAAGAGCAAGAATTGTTCGAAAATAACTTCGGCTTAATTTGTTTTCTACAGTTTTCCTTCACGTCATTATGCGCCATGTGGTAAATGCTCTGCATAACAGGAGTAGTGTTGAAAACAAAAATCAGGAGTGGAAGTAGACAGGAAATTAAAACGTGGACAGAAACCAGACTGCGAGATTGTTTAGAGAAATAGGTTTCCATCAGAAGCACCTCATCACTTTCATCTAGATGAGAACCACATGTTAAGTGTTACTACAATTGCAGACCAAAATAAGATATGTATGTAGAGTGTAACGTCGTTAATCATCTGGAATTCGAGTTGTCCAAAATTAGGCTTTTGAAATAGAGCAGATGAATTCTGATGATGTTTATTCTCCTAATTTCGAAATTCAGGAGATATGCTGTAAACAATGAGTTGGTTTTCTTGCATTTAATGTTTGAAATAAAGTGATTCAGAAAGGCTAAACGAATTAATGTTTGACGAAATAAAGTCATTTCGGAAGGCAAAACAGAATTTTACGGAATTTCTCTAATCTGTGCTGTTATTTTACATCCATTCTAGTGATAAATTCTTGTTTGTTGGCAATGATACTCCAATAACACATTCTTCTTTATTCAAAGAAATTTAGTACTCAGGATCTTATTGTATTTAGTAACATACTTATTTGTAGTGATGAGATAAATGTATGATCAGAATTCTTGTGGTCATTGCGCATTTATTTCCCCAGATCAACTCCTAAGTGGAACTCAGAAGATTCAGAATATTTTCGAGTCCTCTTAAATCATCTTGCTGATCTGAACTCACTCTCACGACTGACACCTTAAAAGATCATGTACTACACATTCAGTTGGAGTCAGGAAAAAATGATAGCTCTCAACAATGTCCAATTTGTATTGCCATCACCAAGGGGAAATGATTTAAAACCACCGTGTATCACGGGAAAAATTTCTCTCTGCAACCCCCGCCCCCAGAAAACCTCAGTGTTTTGCATGAAGTTCACACTCCATGTGTGCCTTGACATGTCATTCCGGAAGAGTCATCTCCATGTGTGCTTTCAATTCACTTTGGCGGAGTCAGATATCTCACCAGCTCTTAAGCCGAAGATAACTTCCTCTACAAGAAATCATCACCAAAGATACACTGGTGTGCAAAAATTAAGGACGAAGAGTAGAAATTAGCATAACAGTGGAACGAGCAGGAAGAACGGACCGAAAGACCACTCTGGAGATAGACTAGGGTCCGGTTAGGTAGGGCATGCGCATATATGCAGCATGACGTAGGGGGCCAGGAGGGGTGGGGGTCGGAAGCGTATAAAGCACACGGGCGGTGTACGCTCAGCAATTCGGTGAAAGCTATTGTGCGGTGTACATCGGTTTGAACGACGTCGAGTTGCTGCCACCGTGTGATACGGCCAACAGGCAATTCAGTAGACGGCATCTGGATGACTTTACCCGAGGTCGCGTCATTGGGAAGTTGGAAGAAGGTCGAAGTGTGACTACGGGGAGTTCGGGATCGCTCACAGCATCGTTTTACGGGCTTGGAGAGCATTTCAAACGACAGGAACAGCTGTCTGAGAGTTTAGCAGTGGTCGTCCATGAACAACCACGGCGGCGGACGACCGGTATACTGTCCTACAGGCGAGAAGAGACAGACGGAAGACAGCGGAAGAAATCGCGAGGCACATGCAACAGACAACTGGACGTCCGTTATCGCGTTTTACCGTGACCAGGAGGCTGCACAAAGGTGGTCTATTTACACGACGACCAGTACGGTGTGTGCCATTAACGCCTGCTCATCGGAGACGGCGGTTTCTGTGGGGTCAGGAACACAAGAACTGAACGCATGAGCAATGGGATCGAGCTCTCTTTACGGATGAGAGCCGATTTAGTCTGACGAGTGATTCTGGACGTATACACATCTGGAGAGAGCAGGAAGCATGCTATCACACCTCCAACATCATCGAAAGGGACCGGTTTGGAGATGGCTGAGTTCTCGTTTGGGGCGGTATCATGCTTGGTAGCCGTACTGACCTCCACATCTTCCAAAGAGGTTCAGTCACTGGTGTCCGCTATTGTACCGAGGTTCTCCAGCCTCACGTGCGTCCGTTTAGAGGTGCTGTGGGTTCTGAGTTCCTCTTCATGGACGACAACGCTACACCTCATTGTACAGTGGCTGTCGCAGAGCTGTTGGAGAGAGAGAGATGATATTCAACGCATGGATTGTCCCGCAAGATCCCCGGACTTGAATCCAATCGGACACGTGTGGGACCTTCTCGGGAGATGCTTGGCAGCACGTCACCAGCCGCCAGGAACGATTCCGCAGCTGCGATTGGCGCTACAAAAGGAATGGACCGCGATGCCTCGATAGCTCCCTGACAACCTCGTCCTCAGCATGGTCAGACGTTGTAAATCCTGCAACGCAGTCAGGGGGGAACATATCCCCTACTAAAGACTAGATTTTTTTGGCAGCCGCCTGTCACATGGACGTTTCTGTCTTCTGTCCAGTTGTGCTCGAAGCTACCTTTTCAATAAAGTGCCTTTGCATCCTTTTGGATTCCTTGTTTCGACGGTTTTGCTTACTTGTCCCATATTCTTACATCTTAGTGATCTTGTGGTATGATTTAAGTCGATGTGGAGCACTTCTGCACGACGTTACATTCGAAAAACCGTCTCGTCCTTAATTTTTGCACGCCAGTTTAGTTCTCCATTTCCACAACATGAAATCTCCGAATTCCCGGGACTCAGCGCCATTCTATCACAATAATTTCCATCATAACTTTATAATTTCCCCGAAAGAACAATAAATATGTTCCTGTTTGGCCCTTAAAAGAAATTACAGAGATTCATTTCAATTTCCTAAATTAATACAGTTTAACTCCACTTAAAATGATTCCTCATTTAAAAATTAAGCCTTTAATTTTTTCCTTTTCCCTCTTGCCAATTTCCAAAGTAGCGTTTTTAAGCTAAATTTCCAAAGCAGGTTTTTAAACTAAACTCCCACTTCTGCTTTTACAAAATATTTAAATCTTTACAAATTCCTCGACGCCAACGCATCTCCGAAGGAATTACTGTGGATTAAGTCGCACTCGTCGCTCCAGGATTAAGTCTTCACGTTGCCCCCGCACGGCAGCCCCTATCCTACTATAACGCCATATCTTTTATTAACACTTAAATTTAAATGTTTTTCTTCCTCTGAACACCCTTCCCTCCCAAATTCCTTGCCTTACTGCCTTTTCCCGCCGACATGGTATTTTATTTTTGTTAGGTCAAAATTGTTAGGAATCTTTTTGGATGTATTTTTATTTCTTGGCTCACAAGGCAGAATAAAAAAATATGCAGTGAATTTATCCGCATCTTTGACAGCATATTCCTCCAAATCCATAATTTCATTTTCTTCTTTAAAACACTTTTCATCAGATTACCCTACTCCGAACCTATTTTTAGTCCCTCAACTTACATAACTGAATGTGAGATAAACTCTAGACCTAAAGAAATTATCGTATCGTATCGTTAGAATGACGTCATTCCTACTTTAGTCTTTGGCAAAGACACTCTCCTTAGAAGTTAGCAAAAATTACATTTAGTCAAAACATTATCACAATAACTAAAAAATATTAGAGATATAACTCAAGAAACACTATTTCGAAATTTTTAAAGTACTTTTGTCAAACACTATTCAGTTGAATTTTTAAAATCATTTATAAATTAAAACTTAGTTGTCCATTACGTTCGCAACTATTTTCCTTTTAGTAATATGTTACTTAACATGGTAAAAATAATAAACTCTCTAAATATTGTTTTTTTATATACACTTTATTGATAAATGATGAAAAAAATATTTTAATGAGATTCATTTCATAAAACTTTAACGTAACAATATAATGATAAAAATTACCTAGACTTTTCACAATTCTGGTTTTTTCCCACAGCAAGACGGGTGTGGTCAAGTTTTAATAACCCCTATGACTATCTCTTTAGATAGTTCATGGGATCACAAATTAAGATACGGAGTTAAATCCCTTTTCTTGATGAAACATCTCATTGTGAGTGCTAAATTGGAGGATAAAACACTTTGTATTATGAAGCGACAACCACTGCTTTACATCATCATTGTCACTTATTATCAATCCACTGCTGGACGAAGGTCTCCCCAAGTTTCTTCTACAACGGTCTGTGTTGTGCCAGTCTCCTCCATGTTACTCCCGCATACTTTCGAATTTCATCCACCCATCTCACATGCGGTCTTCTTCTGGGTCTTTTCCTGTCGCTTGGAATTCAGTCTAAATTTCGGCTGTCCATCGATGGTCTGTCCTTGTGGCAATATGTCCAGCCCATTGCCATTTTAGGGATTTTACTCTGATCATGATGTCTTCCACTCTTGTCATTTTTCGGATCCACGAGTTCCTCTTCTTATCTCTGCTGGTTACACCAAGCATGCACCTCTCCATCCAGAAGTTGGCTTTTGACAATTCGTCCAAGTTGGACTTGGGTTCGGGGCTCGAATGAGGCATTGTGGTATGCTTGTCTTATGCCGCTAGCTCTCTTCCTTTCTTCTGGAATCAGTGTCCCCAGATTAGGGACGGAGAATGCCCACTGAAATGCTTATGGCGGTCGTTAAACCCCCAAACAAGAAAAACAAAAACCACGCACAAATTATGTACACCTCTTGCATATGTGTACGAGTTAAACATGCTCCTATAAGTGCCCCTGAGTTCGAGATTGTAGTTTTACTGCAAAGTAGCACCGTTTTGCCCTCAACAAATCTGAATGGCAAATTCAGCTGAAGGTTTTCGGGCCATGGTTCAGTAGAGATGCATTTCTGTGAAAATGACACTGAAAAGCGTCAAACTTTATAAAGAAACAAATGTAGAGGACCTTATGAATTTCCGATATCAATCAGCAACCAACAATGGATCTTCCAGCAAGACTCAGAAGTCGCTCAAAAAGCCAAAACCACCAACTGTGGAGCCAGGACAACGCACCAGAATTCATTTCCCATGGTGTTTCTCAATCTTCAAGTCTCATCCTGAACTGCGATATCCGGAGAGCACAGTATGCATTTCCAGACGTGAGAGTATCGATAGATTAATGCGAGATTTGTGGTAAACATTTAGAAATTTTGATTTAACTGTCATTCGTGCAACTTCTGGTGCTTAAATTGTTTGAAATCCAGTTTAAAAGAAGACATTTTATACAATTTTGTGTCTAAGTGTACTTCATGAAATGTACAAATACATGATAAAAACGTTGCAATCTAATAAATATTTTCCGTTGTGGCATGACTAGGTACATGTCTTATATTATTATATCACGATGGTCTTTTCTTCAAATGAGCTCCTGGGATAAATGCCAAAAACATTCCTCAAGCTATGATGAAACGTGACAGAGCATGTGTGCGTATATCTTTGTTTTAGCTGAAGTAGTGTTGTTGGAAAATCATATTGAAAAATCAAACGAAAGTTTCCTGTGTCAGAAAAGAATTACTCTTTAGACAATATGGAAATTAGCGTTACCTCACCTTCGCCAGGCATTGAACACAGACTGTTGCGGATTGTGATTGTGGCGTAGAACGTAACTGAATGTAACAGGTTTTTTCCCACGACGCAGCAACTATCGGCCATTACATTACAACCGCACAAAACTTAAAAATAGCATCACGAGAGTAACTTGAACTTTAATCCCTTTATTTCTTCTGTACTGTGCTTCTATTAGACTTCCTAAGGCAATGCATTCATAGGAAACTGAAGAATATCCACAGTATGTTAATCGAGTACTTTCCGTGTCTCGTAGCATAGAGCCTTCCTTCCCGTTTCGGCGCAAACGAATCTTAAGATCAGCAGTATACTTTATGCAAACATATCATTGAATAATGAAGTCGCCAACCCACGGATAAGTCAAATGAACTCGCTATTTTTGACATTGCTTTGATTCTTAATTGTTGGTGCAGGAAAATAGTGTTTGTTACCTGTTGTCCCTGCTAGAAGCTCAGACCACGAGCAAACATTATAATTTTGAAGATGACAATCCGATTTTTGGCGTAAATGTGACAAGGATGGTAAGTCAGATAATATCCGAAAAAATTTTCATCGTCCTGGAGCGGGACTCGAACCCGCGTCTCCCAGAAAAACGCCTGAGTATGCTAACCAGTACACAACCCAGAACGACCAAGTTTCAAGTTTCCGATCAATTTGAATATAACCAGCACAGGATTCGCTAGTTGAAGCAACGGGCATTCATGTTTAGCGAATCTGGAATTTAAAAATCCTATCCCGTGATTGCCCAGAGAAGCAGATAAATCATGAAAGAAATACGGGATTACGCCATATAATACAAATTTTGAAGATGACAATCCGATTTTTGGCGTAAATGTGACAAGGATGGTAAGTCAGATAATATACGATGAAAATTTTCAAGTTTTCGGATATTATCTGACTTACCATCCTTGTCACATTTACGCCAAAAATCGGATTGTCATCTTCAAAATTTGTATTATATGGCGTAATCCCGTATTTCTTTCAAAACATTATAATGTAGCATATTTTTGCCAAGAATTATTATATCATTTGCTTACCATGTAGTTAAGTGTTTTTGTCTTCAGTATTTACTGACTGCTGCTACTGCAGAAGTGCCGCCCCGGTGGCGCAGTCTAAGCGATGGCCTCTGATCATTCCTCCGAACGTGGTCCGGGTTCGAATCCCGGTGAGGCACGGATGTTGTGTTTGTCTTACGGCACTGGCTCTCTCCCTTTCCTGGAACCAGTGACTCTAAATTAACGACCACCGTGAGCAACTCAATGGGCTATAAGCCCATTGAGTTGCTCACGGTGGTCGTTAAACCTCCAATAAAAAATAAAAAAAATACTCCAGAAGTGGATGATTTAACTTCCTTTATGTCTTAATTAACTTGTATTGCAATGTTTGCATGCACTGATGATGCTACAAAAGGAAGCAAATGTGCTTCTGAAGCTTTTAGTACACGAATGTTGAGAGACATCCCTTCTTCCACACATCGTGCTATAGAGCTGACGCACATGTCAAGACGCAAGTAGTAGTGGTAAGCTCTTGACGACGAAGCTTCATTGGAAAAGCATTCGGCTCCGGAGCAGAAATATGTGGGTTCGAGGTCGCCACCAACCGAGAGAGAGAGAGAGGGGGTTTGAATTTCACATTAGCAGCCAAACGTAAAAATGAATCTGCAGGCCGTTAGGTTTTTCGAAAAATCTGTGATGTTCCTTTCACGCGTTGTCTGGAATTAATGAGAATTCCTTCTTCGCTTCGAAAAATGTGCGATGTTTCTTCCACACATCGTCTGGAATTTGTGAGAATTCCTTCTACAGAGAGTTACTTGAAGTATTGTTTGCGGCTGACCCGAAACCTGCGATTTCGTGCTCCCGCCTTTCTCAGAAAGAGAATACATGTGACTACATAGGTGCTGCACATATCAAACCGGCAAGTGGCAGTGATAAGTCCTTGCCTGGTGTAGTTTATTTGGGAGAGCATTCGACTTCGGAGGAGGAGGATGTGAGATCGAGTTACGTCACCGGCAGAGAGAGGGTTTAATTTCACAGCTCCTGAAACTCATCTGCAAACGAGTGTGTTTGTTTTTCAGTAGATGCTTCATGTTGCCCACTTTTAAAATACTTTCTTCAATTACCTGCACTAACATAGAATATTACCTTCTGCACCTACCTATAACAATCTCTTTTCATGGTATGATTCACAGTGTGCCCTGGCCGACCCGTTGGAGCAGTGGTCTAAGCCTGGTGTCGGCAAACTACGGCCCGCGGGCCTAATCCCTCCCCCCCACACACACACCGCCTCTTTTTGTACGGCCCGCGAGCTGTAAGAATGGATTTTACATTTTCAAATTCTTTAAAATTTCAAAGTCTTTAAAATGCCAAAGTACGCGTTGTAACGGAACGGCGGACCGCTGAGGTGAGAAGTTGCGAGATACGACCGTATGTGGCGCTCCTGTAGCTTCGCATTCGGTGGCCACTGGTGTGACGCCACGCAGTTATAATTCGGCAACATTTCCGGTGCCACGTGTATCACTGTTCTGCGACACGTTGTCCTCGTTTGATTACCATTGTATATCCATCATGTCACTGTCGTCGAAACCAGAAAAGAAGAGAAAAGTGAATATCTGTATTTGGCAGCACCTACCTGTGAGAAAAGACATTTTCAAAGATGAAATACGTAAAAACTCAATACAGGTCAACATAGATGATCATTTGCAATCAATTTTAATTATATGACTTTGACTCCCAATTTGGTGAAACATCACCCCCCTCCGCCAAATATATATCCATTCTTCTCATTAGTATAGCTGTATTTCAAACAATTGTATTCTCTTTTAGTCTACTTATTATTAACATTATCACGTTACGTTTTGTTCAATAAATTTGTGAAAACGTGTTTTTTTGGAAAAAAAAATACCTACACAAATATCCTCGAGTTTGGTTCTTGGCCAGCAGAGCATAACATATTTACTATTTGGCCCCTTACAAAAAATGTTTGCCGACCCCTGGTCTAAGCGATTCGTCCGTGATGGGTCCGGGCTCGAATCCCGGTGAGGCATGGATGTTGTGTTTGTCTTAGGGCACTGGCTCTCTCTCTCTCTCTCTCTCTCTCTCTTCCCTGGAACCAGTGGCCTTACATTAGGGAAGAGCGAGTGTTATAGCCCATTGAGTTGCTCACGGTGGTTAAAGGTTTACTTCAATCAAAAAAGAAAAAAAAAGTGTGCCCTATATTCCTGTGCGTTTCAAAATCATTTGATTTATATAGATTACGTTATGAAATTGTATGACTCATCAATTGGCCTTCTCACCATGCTTTACTGAAGAGGAGCAAGAATATCGTGATATTGACTGATCAAAAAAGTTACGGACCTTACGGGGGAAAATGGTGATTAGCAGCTCGTAAAGCAGCCGTATGCATTTAATTGATTACAGTATAATATGCATAACACAAAACAGGCTTGAAATGGTCAGAAAAAAGTTGTAGCGTGGTATTACTGGCGTTCGAACGAGCGAACACTTATTTTTCTCAGAAGAAATTCGTCACACACGGGGGGGGGGCTTATCTTGGTCAGTTAGTACGTTGCACAACTTGCATTGAAAGCCAGCTCTTTACATTCTCTATAACGACTTTTTCCCGCAAATTATGGAAACACTGATTTTTTTTTAGTATCGAAATAACCCTCTGCCCAACTGTCGCCACCATATCTCAGAGCCTAGTTCGTTTGAAAAACTTTTTTTTTTATGGTTAGCGTCAAATAAAGGAACGAATGATTCAGAACTTTTTTTTTATCTTTTTGGTATGTGCGAATTTGCCACTAATAAGGCCTAAATCCAAAATCCAATTGCTACCGACCTCGACAGGGGTTCGTTCTCTCCATATCACACCTATTTGAAGCATCACATCCAAAAATTGCTTTGCTGTTGTTGAAGAATATTTTGCGCACAATTTTTAAATATTCCAATAATTCTGAGTTTCATACCGCTAGAAGTTAAGCCATATATATATATATAAAATTTTCCTTTGTGCAACATAGCTTCAATGATGAGGAATATTTTGAATGTATTTTCTGCTTTTCCTGAATGAACAGTTTTATGTCGCTAGCTGGCGTAAGTTTAATTACATTTTCAACGGTACCTCTTATTCTAAAAACCAGTTTGAAAAAATCTATTTTGTCACCAGCGGGAGTAAGTGGTTAAATATATTTTCAACGACATCTCCTACTCTATTTAAAAAAAATTCTTTTTTGCGTCAGATATCTCCAACTATATGGAATATTTTTCACGTCATTTCTTATCTTTCAGAATGCACAGTTCCACCAATATGGAACAGAAGTGTGTATTTCTGTTTGCAACTGTATCTAAAAATCCTTTAGGAGAAACATTTTTTGCAACGGATATTATTCAGTGTGATGAACGCAATTTCCACATCAAGTAATATCCAGCACACTGTGTAAATGTACATACATCCAGTTTTTATATCTCTGCTGCAAAAAGATCTAGTTAAAAATTCTGTTTTTCCATTGCGTATCTTGTATTATATGTTAACTACATTAAAGGATATATTACAGAATGTTTATTAATAATATATCAGAATATATATTGAGAATATAATGGAATATATAATAAGAATATGTAAGAATATATATTAAAGAATATATAAAGTACATTTCTCCATTTTTATAATGAACAGGTCTGCCGCTGGAGTATGGGTGTATTCCCATTTGAAGAAATATTTTACTCTTACAAATATTCGGCTAAAAATGTCCTTTTTCTTAACTAGGAAGAGCATTTCGTTCAATTTTCTTACTTCAAATAATAAGCTGGGTTTTTTTTTCGTTAGAGAGTGTAAATATATATATATTGTTTTCCTCCCTGTCTATGCTTCTAAAAAAGTTCGCTCTGAAAAATTGTTCTTACGTTGGATATCTTCCAGTATGTAAGAGTCTTGAACCTTAAATTTTCTCATTTTTCATAGTGCAAGTTCTACAGCTAGAGGGACGTAAAGATATACTGTATTTCTATTCGCAATTGCATATCAACGCTCTTAATCCGTGCCTCAAAACGATTTTCCTTTTTTACTTTCACCAGATACTGTTCGATATCTAACATTTTGCGCAGATTGTTCACTTAACAAGACACACAGGAGATATATAATAATCACTTTAAATAGATACAGCTTTTCCGTCAGGAGATATATACACTGGCGGAAAGTGAAAAAAGAACACCAAGAAGGAGACGTCTGATACCAACGAAACTTATACAGCATAATAACCGAATACAGAGGATAACGTGATCAAAACGTTATGGCAAAATACAGCTCTATTTGCTGGTAAACTGAAAAATAACCTTTCCATATGACATGGTTAGTACGAGGTTGAACCGCCATGAACTGCGTCACAGCGTGCAATTCTGGCATGGACTCTGTCGTACAGATGTTGGATGTAAGTTTGCGGGATTGAGTTCCCGGCATCCTCAAACTGGAGGCGTAAATCGGGGATGGTCGTGGCTGGCCGTGGAGACCGGATAAGTCGTTGTCTCATAACATCCCACACGTACTCAATGGGGAACAAATCCGGTGAACGTGCAGGCAATGAAAGTTGTCTCACACCCTGAGGTGCGTGTTGGTTTGCACATGCCGTGTGTGGGCGTGCGTGATCTTGCTGGAAAACACCACGATGAACCGACCTTACAAATGGCACGACAACGGGCTGAATGTTGTTGATGTAGGAGGTGCTGTTTAACGTGCCCGGTACAAACACTAGTTGTGTACGGGAGTGATAGGTGATCGCTCCCCACACCAGGAGACCAGGTGTAAGCCCTGTGTGTTGCTGGCGGATGCAAGAAGGGTGGAGACGCTCCCCTGTGCGTCTGCTAACACGCATACGGCCATCGGAGGCTCCCAAGCAGAATCTGCTTTCATCGCTGAACACGACAGATTGCCAATGCGTTCTCCAGTGCAGACGTTGGCGACACCACTGCAGCCGTTCCTGACGGTGAGCTGGAGTCAGAGGTACACATCCAGAGGCACACGTGCACGTAGTCCTGCATCCAGTAGACGGTTGAGGATTGTTCGAACAGCCACCTCTGGTGCAACGACAGCTCGGATTTGCGTCGCACTGGATGTTCTGCTTAACAGCGCTTCTCTTCTTATGCGTCGATCGGTCCGCTCATCAGTCCGTCTGTGACTCCCGGTTCCACGTCTTCTCGTGTGGGAATGTTCCTCGGACCATCTGCGCCACCATCGTACCACCACCGATACTCCCTGTCCAATTTGCTCCGCAATACGACGATACGACCACCCGGCCTCGCGGAGTACGACTAAATGACCTCGCTCAAAGTCCGATAACTGCTGAAATCGTACACGTCTTCCATGTCCAGGCATTGCAGCTTCTTCTGGGTCTTCGCACGTGTCCGTACGCCGACGACTGATTACATTCACTTCGCCGTACTCCTTAAATACCACCGACGATAATTCGCATATTATGCCGTGCTGTGGCGTAAGCGCTCACCGGTTGGTCCCGAAATTAACATCATACATACGTAAACTCGGCCCCATTAGCATATGTAAATTTCATGATCGTCCGCCAATTCCTTCTTGGTGTTCTTTTTTCACTTTCCGCCAGCGTATATATATGTTCCGCCAGGAGATATAGATTGTCTACTTTAAATAAGACACAGATTTTCCGCCAGGAGTTTATATAGCCTTCTGAAGATCTGCTGTGAAAAAAATAATTTGAGTGTTGGAAAGTTTTATAATGGGAAATTTTCATGTACGTTTCTATACCTTTCTAACGGCACAGTCCTACAGCAAAAGGAAGAAAATGCATATTTGTATAACAAATAATGGCTTCCTTTCTAGAATAACGATAGACAGATCATGAAAGAAATACGGGATTACACCATCTTTGTCGCATTTACACCAAAAACCGGATTGTCATTTTCAAATTTACTATCGATAGATAGAATTTTTTTCTGAATTGGATACAAGTTTCATTACTCTGGAACGCAAGGATTTGTTTTGCTTTGCGAATACATTTCCTTTTCTGAAAATCCAACCGAAAAACGTATTTCTTTTCCTTTAAATTCAGATGTCAATTTATAAAAAACTGCAGCCATCGTCACATCAATGATTTACTTCTACAGGGTGATTCATCTAAGCGTGCACAAACTTCTGAGGGGGGTAGGTTGCACAAAGACAAATCGGAATCACATAGCAATGCAGGGTCGGAAACGCCATCTTCATGTGCTAGTGTACAGAGAGGACGAGAAATGAAAGAGCATCACGTAAGAGGACAAAATGCTTTTTATTACTCTCTAGACATTTGAGAAATGCGTTGAGGTTACAGAAGGTGTTCAAAGTTGCGATCATGAGCTGTAACGCACGCTTGATATCGTTTGCGCATGGAATCACGTACATTTTGGAAATATTCTGGCGTGTCTCGGACTTCCGAAGCAGCTACAGAGATGCGTGCTACAAGGTCCTCATAACTTTCAACGGGGGTGTCTTACACCAGTCCTTTGATGTAACCCCAGAAGAAATAATCAAGGCATGTTAAGTCCGGCGGTCTTGCAGGCCAATGAACGGGACCACCACGCCCGATCCACTGATGTCCAGATGTCATGTTTTAGTGATGACGAACGTCATTGCTGAAATGAGCGGGGGCCCCATCGTGCTGGAACCACATTATCTCTTCAATCATCAGTTACCGTTCTGTTGATGGTCGGAATAGGTGAAACAAGTGATCTGAGATACTCTGAAAGTGGCATGGTAATTGATGTAGGCGTGCCGTTTCGGGGCAACAAACGAACAGCCGTCTTTCCCGGGATTTTCGCGCGATCGTGCCAAGGGTTTACTATGAATCATAGAAATCAAAGCAGCTGAGTAACATCCTGCAAATCAATGCAGAATCCATCACTGGTGTACCGACGATCATCTCGGAAAGCACCACTCATAGGACCATGTCGAATTCCGATACTGTCCACAAAGAAGAAAGAGCGCCCCAAGTAGATTCGGGAGCATCGACACTGAATCATTCAGGACTGAGAAAAATCACCAGGACGTGCGAATCAAAGTTCCTCTTCCATCGTATGGATGGTAGGATCCGAATGGCCATGCGTGGCCTTGTGGTTTTGCACTGTTATGGTCTCGGGTTCGATTCCATTGTGTTTAAATCGTGTTGAACCACAAAATATCCGCCGTGCGTCTGATAGGCACGCTAAGCCGTCGAACCCGGGTACTGCTCTTGCCCCTGTTAAAAGTAAGGACATATGTTCCTTCAGTCACCCCTTTCTCTCTCCCCCACCACTAGTCTGTACTTTGACATTGTGTGACGTCAGCGCCTCATTCTGATTTTTCTCTATCTATCCACTTTCTTATCACGAACCTCTAGGTTCCAGGAAATGTCACTTCGTTTCAGGTACTCGGCTCTAAAATTTGTAGCCGGCATAGCTAGTCGAATCTAAACCTCTGTGTGTGTGTGTGTGTGTGTGTGTGTGTGTGTGTGTGTGTGTGTGTGTGTGTGTGTGTGTAAACCCTATAAGCTGATCGTTGAGTCAGGGCTGGCCCCAGTTGAATTTGTAGCCAGAGTCTTGTCCCGGGTTGACCCATTAAATGAATGGCAATGAACAAGATCCGAATTTAACGCAAACACCATGAGACTATGGATGCATGCTGTTTGGTGTCAATAATGTTGGCTGGTGGCGTAGGTGTACTGGTCTGGGGAATGTTTCCTTGGCACGGATTAGGCTTCCTGCAACCCATCGAAGGACTTCTGAGTTCAACCTTGTATTTGATCATCACTGCCGACCAAATCAATCCCTTTATGGCTACCGTTTATCCTCAAGAAGATGGACACGCCTCGCAGGATGAGGCACCCACCCACAAGACTCGTATCGTCATCGAAAGGTTCCAGAACATGCCGACGAGTTTTTTTGCTTCAGTGGCCTGCACATTACCCGGATTTAAAATCCATCAAATATCTCTGGAATGTAAACTTTTCCCCCATCCAATATGCAGCGACTCAGTCGTTTTCGCATGGTACAACATTCGGGCACAATGCTTTCAACATTTGGTATGTCCTATGATTCGACGAATTCTGTCTATTCTGCAGGCCAAGGGTAGCTTTAAGTTACGTGTTAGCCAGCACGCTATTAGGTACGTGTACGTAATGAACTAACACCTCAGTTCTTTTCCTTGTAAATAATATTTACGTAAATTTTCTATTGCCGCAATTCAGTTTTCCGCTAGAACTGAAAATGTGTATTTTCGTTTGCTCCTATATATTCGTTTCTAAAAGGCAGATTCGTTTAAATCCAAAGGCCTGTTCATTAATCTCGAAAATTCTTTGGAAGTTCCCTTGCTAAGCTTTGAAGTTAGCATGTTCTTCATTCATCGAGACGTCTTTATTCCGTTAAGAAACTCTTTCTAATGTGTTTGACTTCTATTCAGAATTATTTGAGAAAAAGTTTCCTGGTACTATTAATAAATCGATATACCTACTTGTCGCGAAAATTCCTTCTCATCTGATTTGCATTTTTGAGGAATGAAAGTTGATTCCCCGCAGTTAACTGGCCCCTGATTAATTCTCCTGCTCTTTTACATCTACGTCCAATTTCACCTGCGGATTTAATAAAATATGGCGAAATAAATCAGAATCCACCATCCACATATTTTAATTATGAGACTGCTTTTGCACGAGCTACGTTCAGTCTTCTTGGAAATGAGAAGCAAATCGTTTTAATGACTTCAGTGAGACGCAAATCTGAAAAACCATTTTGCTGGTTTAATGATCTCCGCCTAATTCTTATCATTCTATGTAAGTTCATTCCCAAAAGAGAAACAATAAAGAAAATCTTCACATTGTACTCAATAATAAATGTGATCAATATTCAATAAACGTTTTAGTTAGTGACTGACCTTTATTAAGTGGTCCAATGAGAAAGCGTTTGCATAAAAAGGCTGAATATATAAGACGGACGGAGTCACATTACGAAGATAAATACACTATCTACCAACATGTAATTGCACACCTGTGATAGCAAAGGAAAACGAAGTTTATTTACCTTCAATAGTTGGTGGAGCCTCAGCGAGCGGCGATTACAGCTAAGACCCACCGTGGCATACTCTCAACCAAGCGTTGTACGACGGCTAGCGGTATTTTCTTCTACTCGGCTTAGAGAAGACAGGTCAGTTCCTTCACCGATTTCGGACGGTGGGGGCACCCCTTAAGTCGACGCTCCAACTCGTCCCAGAGGTGCTCGATAGAGTTAAGGTACGGGCTCTGCGCAGTCCAGTCCATTCGATTAACCCCATTGTCACCATACCAAGCCATGGTGGACCTCGCAACATGACAGGTGGCATTGTCATCCTGAAAGTAACATGGGTCCACCATGTAAAACTGCCACAACGTAGTAAGCGCATGGTCATCTAAAATGGTGCAGTAGGTCGCGGCGTTGAGTCTACCAGGAATTGCGACCAAGGGTCCCGTGCCATACCAGGAGAAACACCCCCATAGCATAATTCCACCGCCGCCGAACTTCACAGTTGGCACAATTCATTCCGGCTGGAGGCGTTCTCCAGGCAGACGCCAAACTCAAACCCTGCCATCCGAACGGTAGAAAGTGAACCTTGATTCGTCGCTTCAGAGAACCTGTTTCCACTGTTCAACGGTCCACTGCCGACGTTCTTTGCACCGGTTCTAGTACAAAACACCGACAATCAAAACACCGACAATCACATTACTGACAAATCAAAATACCGACAGTTAAAAATACCGACAAATCAAAATACCGACAGTTCAAAACGCCAATAGGCCGAAACACCGACAAATCATAACACCGACAATCCTAACACCGACAGTTCAAAACACCGACAATCATAAAACCGACAGTTCAAAACACCGACAATCAGAACACCGACAATTATATGGATTAATATAATTGTCCGGCGAGTAGAAGAACTTTATTCGGAGCGATGCAACAATAGAGTGGGTGGGAAAGGCGATGTCAACACCCAATCGATGGATGTGGTTACCCCTAGCGGTAAACGACGCAACTTCATACATTTTTATTCTGACCGATGGCAACATATTTTTATTCCGAGAGATGGCAAAATCGGAGTTGATGAGTGGGAAGGGGATGCATAAGTGTTGGATATGTCGATACTTATGTGCTGCCTCTAGCGGTGAACGATGGAACTTTATTAATTTTATTACGAGAGATGTCAACATGGGAGTGGATGCACAAATGGCTGGGTGATTGAAAGGGATAACAACAACGAAACGATGCTTATGTGCTACCTCTAGTGGTGAACGACGGAACTTCATACATTGTTATTCTGACCGATGGCAACATATTTTTATTCCGAGCGATGGCAACATCTTAGTGGATGATTGGGAAGGGGGATGCGGTGTTGGATACGTCGATGTCTATGTGCTGGCCGTAGCGGTGAATGATGGAACTTTATTATTTTTATTCCGAGAGATGGCAACATCGGAGTGGATGCACAAATAGGTGGGTGATAGAAGGGGATGACAACAACCAAACGAGGCTTATGATCTGCCCCTAGCGGTGAACGACGGAACTTTATAAATTGTTATTCCGAGTGATGGCAACATCTGAGTGCATGGGTAGGAAGGGGGATACATAGGTGTTGGACATGTCGATTCTTATGTGCTGCCCCTAGAGGTGAACGATGGAACTTTATTATTTTTATTCCGAGAATGGCAACATCGGACTGGATGCACAAATGTGTGGGTGATAGAAGGGGATGACAACAACCAAACGGTGCTTATGTGCTGTCCCTAGTGGTGAACGACGGACTTTATGAAGTTTTATTCCAAGCAAAGGCAACATATTTTTATTCCGAGCGATGGCAACATCGGAGTGGATGAGTGGGAAGGGCGATGCATAGATGTTGGACATGTCGATGCTTATGTGCTGCCTCTAGCGGTGAACGATGGAACTGCATTAATGTTTGTTCCGACCGATGGCAAGATCTGAGTGGATGTGTGGGAAGGGGGTTGCATAGGTGTTGGATATGTCGATGCTTATGTGCTGCCCTAGTGTTGAACGATGGAACTTTATTATTTTTATTCCGAGAGATGGCAACATTGGACTGGATGCACAAATGTGTGGGTGATAGAAGGGGATGACAACAACCAAACGGTGCTTATGTGCTGTCCCTAGTGGTGAACGACGGACTTTATGAAGTTTTATTCCAAGCAAAGGCAACATATTTTTATTCCGAGCGATGGCAACATCGGAGTGGATGAGTGGGAAGGGCGATGCATAGATGTTGGACATGTCGATGCTTATGTGCTGCCTCTAGCGGTGAACGATGGAACTGCATTAATGTTTGTTCCGACCGATGGCAAGATCTGAGTGGATGTGTGGGAAGGGGGTTGCATAGGTGTTGGATATGTCGATGCTTATGTGCTGCCCCAGTGTTGAACGATGGAACTTTATTATTTTGATTCCGAGAGATCGCAACATTGGAGTGGATGCACAAATGGGTGGGAGATAGAAGGGAATGATAACAACCAAACGATGCTTATGGAAGAAACTGTACAATTTTCAAGGACATTGTGTCTCAAATATTTCAATATCTTAGGAACCAGCTATTTCTTTTTATGTGAAAAAATCATGTTTTCATGGCAAGTACCATTATCCATATATTGTTTAAAAAAGTCAGTTTATTGTCATTTGATTTGTGGAAGTAATAGTTATAATTTGTAATATAAATTTATTGTTTGCTGTCACCTGCCAGGAAACAATCTAGTATTCTATCCCAAAGTACAGGATCAGCCATAGTTATGTTTGCATGTAGTCTAGGCATTTGCCCCTGATTACCTCCAGTTCATCTACATACACTGAGTCATCTACATACACTTCTAGAACTCCGATTTGAAAAATTCTTCCTGTATCCCATACAACACTGGATGGAAACTATTTTTCATATAATTTCTAATGTTTGGTAAAAAAATGTTTTGGCCACCAGGGGGCATAGGCGTTCATTTCTACTTCTGATGTATTTTCATCAAAAACTGGGCTCCTGAAAACTCCACTATTTTTTTTTTCTTTGACCGATATCGATCATATCGAAACACCTTTTTAGAATACTTTCTTCCGAAAATAATGCATGGTTTTACCACCAGAGGGCGTAAAGTCAGATCTTATATTTTTCGATATCTCTGTTTCTAAGAGTCCAATTTGAAAAATTTCTTTCTGTGTTGGAGAGCGCTACCGGTGCAAAATGTTTCTCTTATAAATTCATATTTTTCTTAACGCATAAGTCTGCGAACAGAGGGCGTAAGCTCACGATTTCGTTTACAGCAATATCTGAGGGATTAAAAACCCGATTGAAAAACTTCTTTCATCCGTCAGATACTATTGTTTTCCATACCGGTTCCATTGACTTTGAATAGTTTTGATAAATTTAATTTGCATCAGAACGGATTCAAAAGACGTGTTTATTACACCCGAAAATTCGGTGTTATCTTTCTTGTTTTTTTTTTTTTTTATTGGAGGTTTAACGACCACCGTGAGCAACTCAATGGGCTATAAGCAGTCGCCCGTCCCTGATTTAGGGTCACTGGTTCCAGCGAAGGGAGAAAGACAGTGCCGTAAAACAAACACAACATCCATGCCTCACCGGGATTCGAACCCGGACCCCTTTTGGACGAATGATCAGAGGTCATCCCTTAGACCACTGTGAAATCACTCAATTTTGCCACCTCATTTCCTTCCAATGAAACGTGAATTTCGGTTAGATTTTCCTGAGATATACCATCAGAAGTGTATGCAGCTAAATTGATAGCAAAAGAAGCAGCGTTGTTGTTCATTTCAGAAGCACTTCCTTCCTTTTCGAAGATCGTAAGAAGACAACGGCTACAATAAAATCAACAGAGGGCAATGTGAATCAGAAATTCGGCGATAGAAAATATCCGACGTCGAAGGAACGGCGCAGCGAAGAAGTTGCCTCTTCAAATGACCGATTTCAACGCTAGGGTGCAACACGTAAGCATCGTTTCGTTGTTGTCATACCCTTCTATCACCCACCCATTTGTGCATCCATTCTGATGTTGCCATCTCTCGGAATAAAAATAATAAAGTACTATCGTTCACCTCTAGCGGGAGCACATAAGCATCAACATATCCAACACCTATTCACCCCTTTCCCACCCATCCACTCAGATGTTGCTATTGCTCGGAATAAAAATATGTTGCCGTCGGTCGGAATAGAAATCAATGAAGTTCCTTCGTTCACCGCTAGAGGACATAAACATCCACATATCCAACACCTATGCATCCCCCTTCCCACCCATCCATTCAGATGTTGTCATTGCTCGGAATCAAAATATGTCGCCAGAGGTCGGAATAAACATTTATGCAGTTCTATTGTTCACCGCTAGGGACAGCACATAAGCATCCACATATCCAACACCTTTGCCTCCTCTTTCCCACCCTCTGATGTTGCCATCGCTCCGAATAAAAATATGTTACCGTCCTTCGGAATAAAAATCTATGCAGTTCTATTGTTCACCGCCAGGGGCTGCACATAATCATCAACATATTCAACACATATGCATCCCCCTTCCCGCCCGTCCACTTAGATGTTGCTATTGCTCAGAATAAAAAAATGGTGCCGTCGGTCGGCATAGAAATCAATAAAGTTCTATCGTTCACCGGTAGGGGCAGTACACAAACATCCACATATCCAACACCTATACATCCCCCTTCCTACCCATCTACGACGATGTTGCCATCGCTCGGAATTAAAATATGTTGCCATCTGACCGAATAAAAAATTATGCAGTTCTATTGTTCACCGCTAGGGGCTGCACATATTCATCGACATATCCAACAAATATGCATTCCCCTTCCCACCATTGCTCGGAATAAAAATATGTTGCTATTGGTCGGAATAGACTTCAAAAAAGTTCTATCGTCCACCGCTTGGGTCAGCACATAAGCATCCACTTATCCAACACCTTTGCATCCACTTGCCCACCCATCCACTCAGATGTTGCCATCGCTCGGAATAAAAACATGTTGCCGTCGGTCGGAATAGAAATCAATAAAGTTCTATCGTTCACCGCTAGGGGACATGAGCATACACATATCCAACGCCTATGCATCCCCTTCCCACCCATCCACTCAGATATTGCCATTGCTCGGAATTAAAATATGTTGCCAGATGTCGGAATAAAAATTTAAGCAGTTCTATTGTTGACCGTTAGGGGCAGCACATAAGCATCGACATATCCAACTCCTATGCATTCCAATTCCCACCCATCCACTCAGATGTTGCCATATCTCGGAATAAAAATATGTTGCTGTCGGTCAGAATAGAAATAAATAAAGTTGCATCGTTCACCGCTAGGGGGAAGTACATTTATTCGTTGGGTGTTGTCATCCCCCATACCCCCACTGTGATTTTGCAATCGCTTGGAATAAAGTTCGTCTACTCGCCGGCTTAGAGTCCATATGATTGTCAGTGTTTTGAAGTGTCGGTGTTATGATTGTCGGTTTTTTGAACTGTCGGTGTTATAATGTGTCGGTGTTTTGATTGTCGAGGTTTTGAACTGTCGGTGTTATGATTGCCGGTGTTATGATTTGTCGGTGTTTTGATTGTCGGTGTTTCGACATGTCGGCGTTTTGACCTGTCGGTGTTTTGATTGTCGGCGTTTTGACCGGCATCCCTTTGCACCACGTTAGCCGAGCAGCGCTATTGGGCTTGGTGATCAAAGGCTTGTGGGCAGCAGCACGTCCATAATAACCGAGCAGATGGGCTTCCTTACGGATGGTATTCATAGAAAGAATACTCCTGGATGCCTGTTGAAACTCCTCGCGGATGTGGCCCATCGATTTGGTGCGGTTCTTCCTAATCTCTCTGGCCAGCACCCGTCGGTCTCTAACTCCCAGTTTTGTGGGTCTGCCGGGTCGGGGCACATTCTGACAGTCACCTCTCATCTTCCACTTGCCGATAACGTAAGCCACTGTCGATTTTGGGTACTTCAACTCGCTGGATATGTCACGTATGGATCGGCCATTTATGTGATACCATCCACTCAGATGTTGCCATTGATTACACCTTTCTCGAAATCAGAGATCTCCGAACTGCGTGGCATCTTGCATGCGACTGGTTGCGTTGTTGTTTCTTACATGATATTTAACGGTGGCGGCCGTGACGTGTATCAGGACCGCAGATATCGTCGATTGCACTGGTGTAAAATTACTTGTTGGTAGATAGTGTACAACACATAATGTTTGTAAAAACTAATGGGAAGTGAATCTTCTCGGAAGAAATCATTCTGCACAAACACACACCAAAGGCAGGCACACCAAAAAGCCAAAACATTATGACAAGTGCATCTTTATGAAAATCAAAGCAACAGCATGTAAACGAAGGCTCATGTGAAGTTCACGAGGCAGTTGAGATAACACCGATACGGAGATCTGTTAAGTAGTATTATGCTTGTTCTTCAGATGGGAAAGTCAGCGGACTTAAGCCAGTTTGACAAAGGCCAAATATTCCAACAGCCAGAAGCCTGGGTCAGAGCATTTCCGAGACGGTAAGGCTTCTGGGATGCTCAAGGTTAGCCGTGGTTAGTACCCTTCAAAAAGTGGTCCGAGGAGGAGGAAAACACGACGCGCCAGCAAGCTGTGGGCCGACCAGGGTTTATCAATGCGGGAGGTGAGGGAAGGCTATCCTGTATGGTATGAGCCAACAGAAGGGATACTGTAACGAGACTCGCCGGTAATTTGAGAGTTGATGACGGAAGTAATGTGTCACAACACACAGTACATCGAGTCCTGTTGAAAATGGGGCTGCGTAACCTCAGGCTGCTACGAGTGTCCATCCTAACCTCTGTTCACCGTCGAAACCGCCTACCATGGATACGTGAATATCAAAACTGGACTTTAAATGATTGGAAGAAGTTTATCTGGTACGATTAATCTCGTTTCCTGTTGCACCATGTGGACAACCGCTTACGTGTGCCTCGGGGTGTAGGGGTGTCCAATTACTTGTTGGTAGATAGTGTAATTCTTCTCAAATATATGGAAGGCAATACAAATGTAACCATTGGCACTGATGTACCGTACTTTTATTGTTGTCCGTGTAGCCACTCTTTCAGAAAACTTGAAAATTACATTCCAGGGCAATGTAATTTTCAAGTTTTTTGAAATAGAGGCTACACGGACAACAGTGAGAATGCGGCACCTCAGTGCCAATGATTACATCTTAAAGCTCCTTTTTGCGCAGTACAACAATAACTGATGGTCTTTCATGACTGTCATTTTCTTAAAAATGTGTTTAATTTCAACATGAATAAACTGACAATTTTCAGAGCAGATAATATGTTCTTAAATTGAACTGTTTGTTGTGAAAAAATATTTAAAAATAAAATTATTTACGAGAGAAACATGAAAATGATGTAAATTCGAATTGCGGTTTTCTAAGACTAATTGCGTTTCAACAGTAACCTTGTACTGGTACCGTTAATTAAATATTATACATAACTGTCGGCATATAGAATCCCTAATTTACAAGGCGCGATGTATCCATCCTTCAGAAAACTTGAAAACACATCGCGCTGCAACGGGGATTGAACCGCATCTCCCGATTTGCGTTTCAGCGTGCTACCGTCACCCCACCTAGGACAACGAAGTTCCAAGCAAATGAAGCTAAACAGATGTAGCTTAGGAATCTGAACAACGTTTCGGATGTGCGCAACTCGAGACAGTTCCAGTTTCTTAACGTGTAGCACCACCTTTCGCCCTGATAACGGTGGCGATTCGTCTCGGCATGGACTCGACAAGACACCGGAAGCGTTGGGAAGCCATACGGATCCACGACCCCTGAACAAGCTCGCACAGTTCACGAAGATTTGATGGAAGAAGGTCAGAGCCATAACAATCTCTCTCGATGTCATCCCAGATGTGCTCAATGGGATTGAGGTCAGGTGACATAGCTGGCCACGGAAGCGAGGTCACGTCGGTGGATTGTTCATCCAACCATTCGGATACAATTCGGGAGCGATGGCACGGTGCATTGTCTTGTTGCAGTATGAGGTCCCCAGTGGGATGTTGAAGACGCACAAACGGGAGCAAATGGTCGTCCAGGATATCCCGGTAACGTTGGCCTGTGAGGGACGATGTCACACGTACCAGGGGTCCTATTTCAGTTCACGTAAACAGTCTCTAGACGAGAGCTTGAAGAGTACTCTGCTGGCAAGAAGGATCCATCGCTTCATGTGGTTTGCGCCGTACTCGTATCCTGCCGTCCGAATGTACCAACGTGAATTTCGACTCATCAGTGCAGGCAACATTTTCCCACATGTCTAGGGTCCTGTGGCGATGTTCCCGCGCCCTTGCTAATATTTGCACCCTGTGATGTGCGGTCAGCAGCGGTACCCTCGTGAGACGATGGCTTCTGTACCCCATAGCGAGGAGATGGTTCTGGATGGTGTGGCTGCTTACACGTTTTTGTACATCAGCGTTAAATTGCCGAGTGATTTCTTGCACTGCGGCCCGTCTATTCGCTGTTACAATGCGAGCTAACTGACGATGACCCCGCTCATCCACACGCTGTTGTCCACGGCAGTTGGCCCTTGCAGGGATGGTTTTACCGGATTCGATGTACTCACGGTGCACTCGTGACACAGTGGCTCGTGAAAATCCCAGTGCCTGCACGACTTCCGAGATTGAGTGACCCATTCGTCGGGCCCCGACAATTTTCCCACGATCAAATGCGCTTAGATTCTTCGTCTTACCCATACTACGTCCGACTCTTACTGATTCCCGTCGCATCACTCCTTATATTGTCGGATTGCTGCATACGTCATGTCGTTTCCGTTTACAGGGCCACCCACAGCGCCACATTTGCATAACGCCAGCTGTCTCTAATTCAATTGCTCTTCAGTGTATAGGTTTTTCATGCTTTTGTTCATATATATCCATACATGGATGAGAAATGGTCCTTGACGTTACGATGAAGCAGGGATTACTTCGACTAGAGCACATCCGAAACGCCGTTATGGTTTCTTAGTAAATCTGCTGAGCTTCAGTTCGTTCGAATTTCCTTCTTAACATTTGCTCTTAGTAGACAGTTCCTAACTAACATTTGCTGAGCTTCGGTCGGTTCAAACTTCTCCCTGGACGACGTAACAATAGCATGCTCGAATACAAAATGGATCATGGGAGTTTGATTCCTGTTTCAGGTCAATGTAGTTGCAAGTTTTCTGTAGACTGGCTGCATAGGACACATCAAAATACACGACATCTATATGCCAACAAAGTTATTACAAGGAAGAGACAAAACATACGACCACCTTCCCAATACGATGTTGGTCCTCCTCGTGCCGCCAAAACAGCTTTTAACCGGCAGGCAAAGACACTATACAAGATTTCTAAAGATGTCTTGTGGTATCTGGTATCAACACGTCATCCGCAGATCCTATAATTCTTGTAAATTAGGTGGTTGAGCTGCCTCAGATCGGTTTTTCTGTTCCAACACAGACCACAGATACTCGATTGGATTGATGTCTGGGGAAAAGACCTGGAAGTCTTCCTTATGTTCCGCAAACCATTATCGAACAATCCTTTGATGATAGTTGAGCAAACGTTTTTGCAATAGTTTGAAGCCGTCCCGGTGACGCAGTGGTCTAAGCGATGGCCTCTGATCATTCCTCCGAACGGGGTCCGGGTTCGAATCCCGGTGAGGCATGGATGTTGTGTTTGTCTTACCGCACTAGCTCTCTCTCCTTCCCTGGAACCAGTGACCCTAAATTAGGGACGGGCGACTGCTTATAACCCATTGAGTTGCTCACGGTGGTCGTTAAACCTAAAAAAAAGAATAGTTTGAATTCTGTCCACTATCCCATTTACATCTCTCTCTCTCATGAAACATTGTTTTGTGTATTTTTGTGACATTCCATAGCAAGGTAAGATTCTTTCAAAACTAGTATATACCCAATCAACACAGCTCACTCGCGTACCACTCTGCTTTATTGTCATAGCAACAAAAACCGGTTTTTTACAGCTGTTTGGGTGACGTCATTTCATCCAAAATATTATCACATGACAACAGAGAAGCGCTACGTCACACGATTAAAATCGTTTAAGCAACTCTTTGGAAACAGCAAAACATTACTTCAGGAATTTTGGTTCTACTTTGTCGTTCATAAACGACATACAGAATGTCTCATTTAAATTCTATCGTATAAAATTTAATTTTAAGATTCCCCTTGCGAACCTAAGATTATTATTTTAAATTCTCAAACCAGGCAGTGTGACAAAGCACATTATCCTGCTAAAGGAATGCACTACTAGAGGAAAATATTGTCGCACGAAAATATGTACCTGGCCTGCAATGATGTTAAGGTAGACATGACTGGACCTAGGAGCACAACCTTGCCCAAAGTATCACATTTCCTTTCCCGACTTGTTTGTCCCACGGTGCACCCTTGTGCCAACAGTTCCTAAGGTAAACGAGGCACACTAACTAGTAATTGGACACCCCTGCAATCGACGATATCTGCGGTCCTGATACACGTCACGGCCGCAGCCGTTAAATATCATGTGGGAAACAACAACGCAACCAGTCGCATGCAAGATCCCACGCAGTTCGGAGCTCTCTGATTTCGAGAAAAGTGTAATCGTCCGGTATCACAGAAATGGCCGATCCATACGTGACATATTCAGCGAGTTGAAGTACCCAAAATCGACAGTGGCCTTCGTGATTGGCAAGTGAAAGATGAGAGGTGACTGTCGGAATGTGCCCCGACCCGGTAGACCCACAAAACTGGGAGTTAGAGACCGACGGGTGCTGGCCAGAGAAATTAGGAAGAATCGCACCAAATCGATGGGCCACATCCGCAAGGCGTTTCAACAGGCATACGGGAGTGTTCTTTCGATGAATACCATCCGTAAGGAAGCCCATCTGCTTGGTTATCATGGACGTGCTGCCGCCCACAAGCCTTTGATCACCAAGTAATAGCGCTGCTCGGCTAACGTGGTGCACAGAACGTCGACAGTGGACCGTTGAACAGTGGAAACAGGTTTTTCGGAGCGACGAATCAAGGTTCACCCTCTACCGTTCAGATGGCAGGGTCTGGGTTTGTCGTCTACCTTGAGAACGCCTCCTGCCGGAATGATACGTGCCAACTGTGAAATTCGGCGTCGGGGGAATTATGCTATGGGGTGTTTCTCCTGGTATGGCCCAGGTCCCTTGGTCGCAGTTCCAGGTAGACTCAACGCCGAGATCTACTGCACCATTTTGGATGACCATGCGCTTCCTACGTTGTAGCAGTTTTACGGGATGGACCCATGTTACTTTCAGGATGACAATGCCGCCGGTCATGTTGCGAGGTCCACCATGGCTTGGTATGGTGACAATGGGGTTAATCGAATGAACTGACCTGCGTAGAGCCCGGACCTTAACCCTGTCGAGCACCTCTGGGACGAGTTGGAGTGTCGACTTAAGGGTGCCCCCACCGTCCGAAATAGGTGAACTTGTCTTCTCCAAGCCGAGTGGAAGAAAATACCGCTAGTCGTCGTACAACGCCTGGTTGAGAGTATGCCCCGGAGGGTCGCAGCTGTAATCGCCGCTCGTGGAGGCTCCACCAACTATTGAAGGTGAATAAACTTCGTTTTCCTTTGCTATCACAGGTGTCCAATTACTTGTTGGTAGGTAGTGTACTTTTTCTGGAAAATAAGTTTCCCATTTATGTGTGAGGAGCTTTAAGATGTTGTGAAACATATATCCGTTGGAAGGTGCCAGTAACGCGTGTTATCTTCCTACCATCGCCCGTAAGAGCCAGACACATATCCCGGTAAAGAGCAAACACCAGTAAATGAGAGGTTTATACATAAACGGGCAATCACAACATTAATGCAATCATCATCATTCAACTTGGCATTCTACGTTCCAGCAATGCGCAGTCAGAATCCCTATGCAGCGCCTTTGCTGAATCAGAGACACGGAATGCAAATAACCACCGTTGCAAATAAATTCAGAAAATTCATTGCGTCTGGATCTACCATGCACAATAGCTTGTATTGCATTCTCCCTGGCCATCATATTTATACATGGTTACTTCGGAAAGTGTACTATATATCAGGAAAGATTATCATAGCGGAAAACTGAATCAGGAGTCATGTAAACATGATACCTATAATGAGCAGTTACAGAGATGGTTATATATTTAGAAGCATACTTTACCTGTCCTGTGGAAAGGGATTCTCGCAGTGACTTGTGCAGCTACTTAGGACTTATAGTTAGATAATTTTGTAGGTAGGGAAATCTGACGTGTATCGCGTATTCCCCTGGAAACATACTCATTCTCATTATGATTCAGTCACCTAGTGGTCGGGGCTTCCCTCAGTTTACATTTTGCAAACTGATCTGTTGTAACGCCCTAATACAGTATAATAGCCCATGCACAAAATGGGAAAGAGGAGAAGAAATATCCTGTGGCATAGTAACAAAAATATATTCCATGCACAAATTTGGAAGTTGTGAATCCATTCATTGGTGTAAATATGACAATGAATGGTAAGTCAGATAACATCCGAAAATTGAAAATTTCGTGGTCCCGGAGCGGGAATCGAACCCGTCTCTCCTGGATACCACTCGAATATGCTAATCAGTACACCATCCAGAACGACCAAGTTTCAAGTTTCCGATTAATTTTAATATAGCCATCAGCCATCACAGGATTCATTCATTCTATATGCTATCCACAATATCCGATCTCACTACAGAACTTCAAAATAAAATACTTCGACGGACTATTGCAATTTAGCAATTAATCAAAGCTCCGAATATTGCCGTAAATCTCTCCTGTCACCGGAAAGTTTTGTTCATATGGATACGGGAAAAGTGAGAACGGAGTTTTTTCGTTAGCGCAAGAAAAGAATTGTGGTAAGGTTTCTGAAAGGTCAGAATTTTCTCATTAACACATCCTGAAAAAGGTAATTTACTGTCAATATAAGAAAGGAATTGCGGAAAGGTTTTTGAAAATTCAGAATTTTCTCATTAACACATCCTGAAAAAGGTAATTTACTGTCAATATAAAAAAGGAATTGCGGGAAGGTTTTTGAAAATTCAGAATTTTCTCATTAACACATTCTGAAATAGGTAATTTACTGTCAATATAAAAAAGGAATTGCGGAAAGGTTTTTGAAAATTCAGAATTTTCTCACTAACACATCCTGAAAAAGGTAATTTACTGTCAATATAAAAGAGGAATTGCGGAAAGGTTTTTGAAAATTCAGAATTTTCTCATTAACACATCTTGAAAAAAGTAATTTACTGTCAATATAAGAAAGGAATTGCGGAAAGGTTTTTGAAAATTCAGAATTTTCTCATTAACACATCCCGAAAAAGGTAATTTACTGTCAATATAAAAAAGGAATTGCGGAAAGGTTTTTGAAAATTCAGAATTTTCTCACTAACACATCCTGAAAAAGGTAATTTACTGTCAATATAAAAAAGGAATTGCGGAAAGGTTTTTGAAAATTCAGAATTTTCTCATTAACACATCTTGAAAAAAGTAATTTACTGTCAATATAAGAAAGGAATTGCGGAAAGGTTTTTGAAAATTCAGAATTTTCTCATTAACACATCTTGAAAAAGGTAATTTACTGTCAATAAAAGAAAGGAATTGCGGAAAATTTTTGAAAATTCATAATTTTTTCTGGCGTACGAAAATTCCGTTAAATTCAGTTTTCCCTGTCATTTTACGGAAAAATTGTATCAGAAATATAGTTCGTTAATTACGAAGGGAATCACGGAAAGTGGCTCGTGAATTTCAGAAAATGTTTTACAGTGCACACCCCAAATGCATTCCTCAGAAGTTCTAGATGTCGTCTTGTATTCAGAACTTCATGCTCCTCGTTGACTCTCGTAGATGTAGGACTTCGGTCTGAGCATCTGCGTTCCCATTGCAACTCATACTCAAATTTAACTTCCTTGTTTGCTTTCTGTTATCTTACGTAAATTTTGGTTCATTCTTAATCGTTTAATGAACTTAAAGCTACAAAAATATTAATATTAATACATTTTCTCTCTCGCTGAATGCTTTTGTGGCTATCTGACTTAACGTCAAAAGTTAAATGACATGTTAAAGAGACAGATACGCGTGATGTTTATGAATGTGTCACAGCTTTTGTTGTGAGATCGTTGTTTTGCGTTAACAGAGCTTATCCTATATGTTTATGATTAATTCTTTCAAGTTGAATATTACGCTTCCTAGATATTGAAACTTTAAATTGCTGTTGAGTTTATACAAAACTGGAGAAGTATTCTGTATATTGAGGATCTCTTGCATTTCTCTGTTGAAGTACTAGATAATTACGCACAAAGTGAATTCTGTTTTATGTGCTGACTTGAATAACTATCGGAACCAATAAAAGTTTAATTTCGTTAGAAGACGTGATTTTTCTGACCGTTAGTACTATTTAGTGTCTAAGCTTGCTTTAGACATCATACAATCACCTGCACAATAAATGACTCTCACATTGCCTAAGTGGTAAGTCGTCTTTCGGATAGCTAGGCTATTCGGATCACGAGTTAACTCTACCGAACGCTTCCGTACGAAGAGTATTTATTGTTAAATAATGGTAGTTTTGGTTTAACATAGACATTTAACTGATATTTGCAAACAGTTATGCAAAAAGCATTACACCGTAACTCATTATCAACATCGAGGACTGCCTTCGACGAGGTACATGTCCGTGTAGAAACCGCTTTCTGTTCAAGCTGGCAGCTGCAGCAGAATTTCCCGAAAATTGTACAAACATCTTATGCACATCAGTGTACTCAATATTCATGTAACCGCGCATGGCATCAAGATGACTGAACTTGCGATGGTGGCCAACGAACAACTTATATTGTATAAATTGTCATTAAATAAATCTTACGTTATTTGCTTCAAGAGAGAAACTGGGTGAGTCAATAGTGAACCCCTTCCGTCTTTGTTTTCTCATGCGTTACCGAGGCTATTATCAGATTTACTACAGCAATATTTGGCAAATGCATGTTTACATGTAATGCTTGACTGATGCCTATGCCCATTTGCAATGTGGACGTGCACTTGTACATGACCTAGTGTGATTGTACAGTTTGCATCTCCACAGAACATCACGTTCGAATCTCCATACCTATTGAATTAGCTTTCTGTTGAATGTCACTTCAGGAGATTTCCACACAGCAAAGATAGCAAGGACGCAGCTATGGGAGAGGAGGGGTGGTATTCACGGGACTTGCTGCCCAGCTGGGTGCACTATTTTGCGCCCATCTTCGTCATTAGCATTGAACTTAACAACCAATGGAGCAACATAACATTTACCCAAATCTATATCAAAACAACGCAAAGACAGAAAGAAAAAGCATGAATACAGCATGTATTTGTACTTAATTTACCCAAATCTATAAAAAAAGCAATAGAAAGAAAGTAAGAAAAATCATGAGCACAATATTTATTTGTACCTACTTTACCCAGATCTAAAAAAAATAATAGAAAGAAAGAAAGAAAACGCATGAGCACAACATGTATTTGTACCTAGTTTACAGTTTGTACTCTTTCTCGTAGACAAGGTAGTAATAATAAGTAAAATTTCCAAAACCTAGCTGCTGTTCAGTAAAACAATGGTAAATGCTACCCCATTTGCATGATAACCAATTGATAAGAACCTCCAGGACAGAGTGACGCTATGGGCGGGCTTCTTCTTTGAACTAACCTTTTAGCACCCCCTTCCTCCCAACCAAAATATTTAGGCAGTTAGGACACATGGCGGATGTAATCATCTGAGATTTTAGGGAATTTGGATAAATCTACGAGAATTTCTAAAATTCACTGAAATTTTGTTATATAAAAATGATTTGTTAAATTAGTATTGTACTTCTGGAGGAAGTCCTCTGAGCGAATTTTTAATAGCATTGTAGAAACACACCATTTTTGTAATTATGGTTTAAAGAGAGAGAGAGAGAGAGAGAGAGAGAAATATATATATACACAATCCTTGTCAGGTTATAACCTAAAATTCATAAACAGCCATATGAAATTAAAATATAAGAAAAATCTACCTAAGTAAGCTAAAATTGCGAAGAAATTGTAACTTGCCGTAAAGACTCGTATATTCCCGTACTACATACTTTGAACAAATACTACGTACAGTATTCACTTGAATTTCTTTTTTTACTAGGGATAGCATTATCAGCGTCGGGTAAAATGTATCAGAACAGAATTTATTTTTTGCCAAAATTTGTGCCCCTCCTCCCAATCATTCTTAGCCCCCTAATAGCCCACCCAGTTCTGAGCGGCTGACCTTGCCTCTGTTCCAGGGTTCAACTAGGGATGAGTACATTGGTTGTCGTTGATGCGCTGCTTCGGTTAACATCAGCAGATAAACAACGGGGCAGCCCAGTTGGCGTAGACCATTCGTCCGGGAGAGGTCCTGGTTCAAATCCTGGTGTGGCATGGATGTTGTGTTTGCCTTACGGCACTGGCTCTCTTTCCCTTCCCTTGAACCATAAAGGCCCTGAATTAGGGACGGGCGGCTGCTTATAACCCGTTCAGTTGCTCACGGTGGTCGTTAAACCTTCAATCAAAAATAATAAATAAACAACGGGCAATATATAGATAACGGGTTTCAGCGTTTTGCGAATAGCATATGCGTGCAGCTTATGGTGCATTTGGAAGTTTTGGTTATTTCGCTCTGATGCCCTACTTAGCAGTCACATGGGAGAACACGCTGGAGATTGGTGTGGATTCTTCTTACTTTGATTGTTTGTCGCTTTCGAAAAGAAAATATTTCGTTTTCACTGTTATACACAGTGCGTAAAAGAATTTTTAAGACTCGCGCTAGATTTAAGCCTACGGTGGCGCCACCAGTGTAATCGCGAATGCGTTATAAACCGTGACCATCTGCTTGCTTTCTGCCAAAAGTACTGCGCAGTTGTTAAAGTAACTCAAACGAAACGGCCGTTCATTAGAGAAGTAAAAATTTTTTCATGTTGAATTATTAAGATGGAACAAAGGGCTGTTATTAAATTTAACGCAAAACTTGGCAAACGTGCCTCAGAAACGTACCAAATGATGAAACAAGTTTACGGTGAGTTTTGTTCAAGTAGATCAAATGTTTGCCTGTGGCACAAACGTTTTTTGGACGGAAGAGATACGCTAGAAGATGATAAGCATACCGGAAGACCACGTTCATCTAGAACACCTGAGATTATTGAAAAAGTGCGTGATACCGTGGCAAACAATCGATGTGCGTCACTAAGAATGATGGAAGAGTCTTTGAACATCAACAAAGAAACCATTCGAACCAACCTGCATGAAGATTTGGGCAAAATTGTTCCGCACATGTTAACCAATGAACAAAATCTCTGTGCTACATTTGTTCCGCACATGTTAACCAATGAACAAAAATCAAGGAGAAGTGCACATTGCAGAGACATCATTTCAGCCGCTGAAAATGATCCAAACTTCTTAAAATCGATTGTTACAGGTGATGAAACATGGTGTTTTCAAAATGATCCTAAAATAAAGCGACAAAGTGCGGAATGGAAGTCAAAAACTCGCCACAAGCCAAAAAAACAAGAAAAGTTCCATCGAAAATCAAAACAATGCTCATTACATTCTTCGATAGTAAGGGTATTATCCACAAAGAATTTGTTTCAAGTGGACAAACAATTACTGGTGAGTTTTATTTAAATGTTTTGAGGCGTTTGATGGACAGAATTCGTCGCATTCGTCCAGAATATCGGGATGAAAACAGTTGGTGTTGGTTGCACGATAATGCACCCAGTCACACCTCACTTCTTGTTTGTAGATTTTTGGCGAAAAATAACGTCTGTGTGTTGAATAATCCATCGTATTTGCCTGATTTAGAACCCTGCGATTTTTCTTTATTCCCAAAGCTTAAAATGACGTTAAAAGGGTGTTATTTTGATGATATTTCGACCATACAAACAGCTTCGACGCGTACTTTGGAGGCAATTCCGCAAAGTGAACTGGAACAAGCATTCGAATCATTATTAAATCGCTGTAACAAGTGTATTGAAGCCGGAGGGACTTATTTTGAATAACAAACCAAAACAAATTATAATTTCTTGTTTCTATTTCATTTTACAGACCCAGTCTTAAAAATTATTTGCCACACTGTGTATATCTTTTAATTTGCCGCGTATTCTTCAGAACAATACAAAATTAAAACTTCAAATAAAATATTGTACCATGTTTTCACGAGAAAAATATTTTACTGTGCGCGTCCTCTGTGATTTTTGAGATAAATGTATAAAATAGAGAGTGAAAATACATATAATGTTATATGGCTTAATATATCAAAGATGAAATTCAAAATGTTTCAAGGTCTTTAAATTTTAATTTTCGCTTCCAACTTTAGTACAAATGTTTTTCTTAATTATTGCAAATAATAATAATATTAATTAGTAGATTCTGTTTTTCCAGATTAAAATCGCCCTCTTTCCGCAGGCTAACCCCCCCCCCCGCGAAGCACACGGGCTTTGCGCCTGAAAGGTAGAAACACTGCCACATTTTAGGGACCAAATTTACTGAAACCTGTTGAACCAGTATGATATCCTGATAAACTACCTGTTTTGTGACATGCTCATCAAGGTCGTCTCATATATTTCTTTTAATTATCTTACACAACAAACTGCGTGACATCATATTTATTGTTAGAAATTATCGTTACGAGGGGAGATGAACTAGATGAACTGTGTTTTCTGTAAATACACTAATGAACTTCCATGCTATTAATAATTAAAATTAGTTTCAGCTTGAAAGCTTTTTCTTCTCAAATAAGAAAAAATTCTTTTGCGCTATTTTCTCAGTTCTGCTGCTTGTGAAAATAACACTTTCCCCAAAAAAGGTATCAATGCTAGAACTGCGTGATCGGTCGTAGAGAAAAATCTCATTTTTGTCTTCTTTCCCGAAAGGCGCCGAAGATAATGAAGTAAATAGAAGTAAGAGATTATATTTAGTTCCTTCGAAGAAGAATGAAACAATTTGCTAACGTTCAAATCAACAGCCATTAGAGTCGATCCCCAAATGCGACTGGCTGAGTGGTTTTCTGAAGAAAAGGAATTAATTGGACACAATAGCCGGTGATTACACATTTCCTTACTCTTCCATTTTCTTTCTTTCTTTCATTCTTTCTCTTCGCCGGGTTTTGTTTCCGTGAGTGAACCTCGACGTCGCAGCAGTGTTGTGCTCCCGCCGCCAACTATCCCCACCCCACGTATCGATTCTTTCATTTTGCGAGACAGTCTTTCTTTCCGCATTGGCTGTTGAGAGACCCCCTATGACGTCAACGAAGATCTAATTTTTTTCTTTGCCTTTTTCTGAACACCGGCACTCTTGATTGTTTCCCAGTGTTTGACTCGAAAAAAGGTCCCAGACCGAATAAACCCTAAAAGGTGGCAAATTGATTATTTAAATATTGATAAATCAGCTTGTCGATAGATATTCAATCAAAATTAAAAGTAATTTAAAAACTGAAAGTGAACTATTGAAAATATTTAGAAGAGGTAAAAGGTGAGAGCGAGAAATTAGCAGATGTGTGTAAAAAATAGTTGAGGCACTGCTCCTAAAGCTAAACACTTCATTTAGGGAAATGTGTTTTCTTTTCTTTGAGTTATGTGTAAATGTTTACGTTAGTACATTGGGTAGCTCAACTCAAGTTCCATTTATTATTCTCCTTGCTTCATTATGATAATTTCAGACTTCTGCAAGTCCGAAAAGAAAGTTCTGATTGATTTGTACTTCTATTTCGTCAACTTCTGAATCACTCAGGTTTTGCAAAATGTATCAGCCAATCCCTTTATATTAACTGGATGAATTTTAAGCAGTTTACTGTGCTTTGTGAACCGAAGTTTCTTGCATTCAAGTACCACTTTCCTGCTCTTAATAAAGATTTAAAGGATAAATATGATCTCTTTTCATCTTCATTTTACTTCAGATCTTCTTTTCTAGTTCGGTTAGTCCAATTTCGGCGTTTGATAGATTGAAATTCATCTATAGAATACTTTTTCTGACAGCATTTGCAGTTTCTTGCTCCTGCTAATTTCTTCAACGCCAGCTTGTTTCAAAAAATGTATTAAGATATTGTTAGTTTTATTTTCGAACTACCTTTCTTCTTCTGTCCGTGATTCAATGTTACTGGTAAGTCCATTCTTTTTTTTGTTGTTTCTTCTACAAGCATCGAAAACTTCAAGGAGTTGTTCATCTCTAACTTAAGGCCACTGACTCCAGGAAAGATGGGAACGAGCACAGAAGTGCAAACGCAACGTTTGTACCTTTTCTTGACACTCTAGCCTCCAACCAATAATACGAGCTGAAGTCGGACCATTCAGACTACGAACAAATTCTTTTTTCAAAGCCAAGTTTATACTTATGGGTTTCAATGATTTAAACTCTTCCTGATTTGAAGAATTTGCTCTTTCAGATTGCAGTTTCACAGCGGGGTCATATTCTTTTCACGATGTTTGACGACCATCATGAGCTTCAACAATATTTTATTTGGAGCAAACATGGACAGGAAGATACAGATGGCCTGTGCTTAACAGTTACCAAAAGGTAAACAAGTGGATGACCTATTTACAATGACAATGAGATATTTACATTATGTGCATGCACTATATACAATGTAAGCAAATTCATAACACTGACAATACTGGACTGATGGGTTGACTTACTCTATGTACAACATATGTTCGCAAAGTGCATCAGCAGAGTGCCATCTCTAATAGGTGAACACCAGTACAAGGTATAACTATAAATTTTACAGTGTAAAAACAAACATGTATATTTTGAGCAATCTTGAAAAAAAGAAGAAAAGAGCAGAAGGTTTATACTTTTCAGTATCTGAAAGATAAGCGAATAAATGATCTATCCACAATGATGGTGTGAACTCTATACAAATTGAATGCAATATCTCTCTTGTGAAACGCTGTCAAATTACAAAAAGAACTATTACTTAGGCTTAAACAAGTGCCTCAATCACAGTGCTATAGATTAACTTGTAGTGAACAACAACATATGTACACAAGATGCAACGGCATAGGGAAGACACTAATAAGGAATTACAATTCCATGGTACAACTGTAAATTTCACAGTGCAAAGAGTAAAGTATATTAGTACAAACAGAACTTGCGTTTTACAGAAAATTTATACTTCGAGTACAATACAAATAATGAAAATATGAAACTGACTCTTTGTACAGCAAATATGCAATACAGCAACTCTGAGGGCTATAAGCACTCGCCCGTCTCTAATTTAAAGACACTGGTTTCAGGTAATGGGCAAAGCCAACGCCGTCAGACAAATACACCACACATGCCTCATGCACAATTTGAATATGGGCCCTTTTTCGGACGAATGTTCAGGAGCCAACACCTCAGGCCACAGGAGCGACATATTTTTCTCTTTCTTTCTTTTCATGCTAACACTATGAAATTCCAGATATTTTATTACCATGCCCTTTCCAGAGTCTACTGCATATTACATTACATTACATTCTTTGGATTTTAAAGCATTAAATTATTGAAATGAGTAAAAAAAAAAACGAAAAAAACACAACATTCGCATCCTTCCCTGCCCGTTAAAGAATAAAACTTAAGGCAGCGGAAAAACAAAGGACTTGCGTAACACTCTCTGCTCGAGAAGTAGAAAAATTAAGGCAGAGCCCAGAATGTCTCAAATAAATAAAGTAGAGAGACTAAAAAAACGCGAAAAAGTCAGCCTAACCAATTTTGCCTGAAAAACAACTAGTAATAAAATTATAAAAAATCAATAAATTTGGAGCACGCTGATAGGGATCACCCACCCCAAGAAGGTAGAACGTGCAGGGGAGAATAAAAGAGACACTACAGTGTCTCTTTGAGCTAAGGATCCTTTTGAGTTTCTGAATCGTTCCCGAGTCTAATTCTTCATCCAAAGAATACGATGGAGAACGTTTTGCGCTTGGGTGGCCTCCTTTGAGCTTCTCGAGGGTGGAAAATGGATGAAGGATTGGAGGGGTCACAAATTACTGAACTGCTGCGGTGTGCCCGAGCAGCTCAGAAAGTTAAGGAACCCCAGGGGCCTTGACATGGAGCATGAAAAAGCCCGTGGGATTGTGGCCAACTGGGTGTTTAAGACGATAGGCCTTTTCACAGGCAATTGGCAATGGCATCTCCCAGATACTAATTATAACTGGCACATTAAACCGTAGAACAGATTACAAAGCAAACACGACTGACTGCCCGGTATTTCGGAGAAGTGAGTTAGGAACTACAAAAATTCACTGAACAATGATTCGGTTCCCTCTCGCAAAAGTAATTCTTAAGTAGGAAGACTTCGTCAATAAGATTTATGATATACTCTTATTTAACTTTTATTTTTAGTTGTCTTTCTGTATGTAAATTTTGAGTTTGTTCTTGTTTAGCGTTTGAACCTTAACGTCATATTTTCTCACTCACTGAATGCTATCTGGCCTTGAAGTCAAGGATTATAACGAAGTGAATTTCTCCGTCATTTTTATCCGCGCCGGGGTTCGAACCCGGGTCCACTCATTCCGGAATAAGTTGCTCTACCAATTAAGCTACGCGGACGTTTTATTCTGATTCCTATCTGCCTTTATGTCGTGTGCGTCCTTCTGGCAGGTACGTCACATCTCCTGGTACGTTACATCATCTCCCCCTTATTTTTCTTTCGAAGTGCTGCTCATATTTTTCCTATCTCGCGGTGTGGAAATAACATCACACCAATGCGAGATTTTGAACGGTCGGGTCATCCGGGTAGTTCGGGCGCCGTTATAACGAAGTAAATTTCTCCGTCATTTTTTCCGCGCCGGGGTTCGAACCCGGGTCCCCTCATTCCGGAATAAGTCACTCTACCAATTAAGCTACGCGGACATTTTATTCTGATTGCTATCTGCCTTTATGTTGTGTGCGTCCTTCTGGCAGGTACGTCACATCTCCTGGTACGTTACAGGATGAATGACGAATGCATATCTGATAAGCAAGATCACTGCATGTATAATGTGTTAAGCTAGCAGTTGTGTGTTGTGCGTTAGCGGTATAGTCGTGGAAGTTGTCTAAGTCTGTAAGCGATATTTTCATGCAAATGATGTTTGTCGGTCTGTAGTATGTATTCGTGAAAGGGGTCTTATGCTGAAGCGGTCTGTTCTTGAAGTTTGCCTGTTCGACTGATGTTATAATCAATTAATTATTAGTGCTGTTAAGAATTAGTTCTTCATGAGTATCAGATATCGAGTGAAGTGTCTGTGAGGTACTGATGAAATAAAAAAAAAACTAAGTAACTTTTCTTGAACTTTATTTGAGTTACCCCTGTTTCACTTCAAGTGAGTGAATAAGAACAATAAACTTTACGTAGTGTTCCGTAACCTACACATATATACACGTTTCAAATAATAAAGAACCCTACATATTGTTCTTGAAAATCAGTTCGCTAGAGGATACCAACAATCTGATGCGATCAAAAGTAAAAGGAATTGCATGCTATCTCTCTCTAAAGCACTATGAACGGGAATGAAATTTACAGAACTCTCAGAGTATCAGACTAGAAATTTCTATTTCACATGTATATAGGTTAAAA
Source organism: Macrothele yani (assembly GCA_039090855.1). Taxonomy (NCBI): domain Eukaryota; kingdom Metazoa; phylum Arthropoda; class Arachnida; order Araneae; family Macrothelidae; genus Macrothele; species Macrothele yani. The sequence goes on from CM077003.1 coordinate 106,881,929, forward strand.
TACTTTTCTATAATCAATTACATTTGTTTTCCATACTAAACAACTGATGTAGGCTTTCATGTAAATATCAAAATCTAATTTTTGTAAATCAATTGCCGCATTTATTTTCCGTACCAAAAAAAAATGTATGTTGACGTGGTATTGAAAAACAATAAAACAGTTACATAGTTGAACATTTTTCTGAATTTGAACAACGAGCGTGCGAAACGATTATTTATATTGTCAAATGAATAGATGTGTTACCACGGGTGCGAATGATTTAAAATATTTATACTGTTACATTTTGCGATTTAAAGATTATTTCCTGAGTTTTAACGACGAGAATGTAAGGATGTAGGAAGTCCCCTTCCCAAATTTAGGGCTACTGGTTTCAGGGGAGAAACATAACCGATGTCATGAGACATGCACAGCCGAACTCGAACTTTGAACCACATAAGACCATTTGCGTGCTGCGGTTCCTTTGATCATTCGGACATCAAAACAGTGACTGGATAGATAAACCTACGCTAAACATGGTTCAATGAAGATCAAGTTCATTCTGGGCAAAAGGAAGATTTTTCTGTCACTTTTCTCATACGACTGCCCTGTTGAAAGACTCTCACTTTTCAGAAAATTCTTCTTTTCCTGAGTTTTACTCTGAAAACAGTGACTAATCCCTTTTTGTTTCTTAAAGAAAAGAGTGGGGCTCATTATGGAAGAATATATATTACTTATTCCAAAATTTTAGATGCATCTAAATATTGTGTTGAAAAGAAAATAATGTCTGTAAATGCAAGGCAACAGAAAAGTGCTAATTGCTGTATATACAAATACAGGTCAGTCCAAAATGTAGGCGCCATGTATGCCACGACTTGTTCGCATCTTTTCAGCAGCAATTTGATGCCCTCCCTGCAGAATTGTGACGGCTTGAACGCAAAGAAGTGAGTAAGTGCGCTTTCGATATCATCCCGGTTGGTGAACAAAGGGCATAAATTCAAGTTTCTGTTTACATGATATTTGCAGCAATACTTCTTGTCTAAATATACAATTAAAAAAATCCTTCATCGGTCAGACACTGCTAAGAAATAAAACATTTTACGCTCATCTTTTGCCGAAGGAAATTTCCTCGCTAGGTGTGCAAATATTTAACCTGTTTTTCTCTAATCATCATCATCAACAACCATGGGACAAATACCCGTAGGAGCCAGCCACCAGGTATCAGCAGATTACGATCGTTTTGTACTGTATTTTTACTATTAGTGCATGGACACTCATCTGATACACCCTGTCAGGGAAGGGGGGACCAGTGACTATGTGCCTCAGGGGCTGACTTCATCATCATCAACAACCGTGGGACAAATTGGAGTTGGTCACCAGATGGCAGTAGATTACGATCGTCTTGCATTGCATTTTTACTATCAGTGCATCGACACTCATCTGGTAAAAGCTGTCAGGGGGGAACGTTGACCAGGGAATAAGTGCGTCCGAAGCCGACTTCATCATCATCAACAACCATGGGACAAATGCCCGTAGGAGTCAGCCACCAGATGGTAGCAGATTACAATCGTCTTGCATTTTTGTTATCAGTGCATTGACACTCATCTGGTAAAGTTTGTCAGGGAAGGGGGACCAAGGACTAAGTGCGTCCGGGGCCGACTTCATCATCATCAACAACCATGGGACAAATGCCCGTAAGAGCCGGCCACCAAATGGCAGTAGATTACAATCGTCTTGTAATTTTACTATGAGTGCATCGACACTCATCTGGTAAAGCCTGTCGGGGAGGGGGGGGGGGGTACCATGGACTATGTGTGTCCGGGGCCGACTTCAAATAGGAAACCATCCATGCGTTCCTGTCCGCACACCCGGGGAGTCTGCGGAAAACCCCGGAAAAACCGCAGACCTTTTCTCTAATATCTGCTTCTAAAAATCCGATTTAGAAATTGCTTTATCATCGAACAAAACTCACATTGCAGAACATTTATTTCCATGCACTCCTGGCTTTTTTTTTTTTTTTTTTTTTTAGTTAACAGTTCTAGAGATAGGTGAAATTAGCGCATATTTCTGTTTCCATCCTTACCTCCTCTTCTAAAAATCCTATTCACGATTTTCTTCTTTTACTGCATGCCATTCGGTACAGTAAAAATTGAGAACATCAGCCACTTTAAATAATTGACAATTTTCCAACAATAGAGCGCAAATGTCAATGTCAAAACTATTTTCTCGCTATCTCCGATTTTAGAAGAGGTATTTGACAAAAAAATTGTCTCTAACAACTATTGTTATGAAGAATACTTTCCCTATTTTTTTCTACTTGTCAATTTTTTTAAATTCTTCTCTCATGGGGCGTCTGGGTAAATTTCTGTTTGAAAGATTTTATTCGATGTTAAAAGTCGCTTAAAAAGTCGCTTTCCGGTAAAACACTCTTTATTACGAATAGTATTTTGCACCAATTTTCCTCTTTAAATAACGCAGAGCTTTTCAGTTAGGAAGTGCGGGCCGCGGGTGTTCTAGTGGGCAACGCTCGTCACTGCCACGGAAAGGGCCTCAGGTTCGATCCACTAAATATCCGCCGTGCGTCAGATGGGCACGTTAAGCATTCGGACCCCGGGTACTGGCCCCTGGTAATAAATAAGGGCGTCTTCCTCCCCATATCTACCTCGCTTCCGTGTGACTTTCCTATCGGGCATTCTAACCCAAATCTCCTAGCTTCTTATTTTTAACGGTTGTTTAAGACCTGAGGTCAGACACTCCCTTCCTAAAATCCTCTACATTTGATCGTTAAGAAGTGCAAATCTTCGTATTATATCTGGTTTTCTTCTATGCCTCTTCATGTAATTATTCGATTTGAAAATCTTTTTTCCCCTTTGATATCATCCGCATTGAGAAACTTTTTTGTGTGTAATTTGTTAATTTTCGCAACACACTGTTCAGCCGATAGCGGGCGTAAAATTTGCTTGAAACCTTTTCTCTTTGTCGGGAGACCATTACAACCGAAAATATAATGTCATATTCCTTGTTTTGTTTACAAATGAAGCTTATGTCCGGTGTCATTCACACCCTCTGCCTTTCGTAAAAAGCTTTGGTCATTCAAAAGGTCATTATTGCGCAGTCAGGCATTGGTTTCAAGCTTACAGGGACAGTTTTCAATGGATTTAATATTCCCAAACGAATACTTGTTTTCCCGATTTCACGAAAGTTAGATACGTAGTTCTTCAGCATTTCACCGCGTGGAAATTCTGTTACTGATCAGCAGATTTTAATAGCCTGTACATGAAAGCAAGATATATAATCATCAACTCTGAATAATTAACATAAATTATATTTACGTTGCATTCTTCACTTAATACGAATTTCAAAGGAACACACAATAGGAATTCAATTTAAGAGTTAAGTATAAAGCACTATACTTTAATTAAACTGAACAAAGATACATACACTATATTAACAAAACTATTCGGACACCACAACGTTTTGAGACAAATGGCTTTATTATCACAATTAATAGTTAGTATGTCCACTTTTTACTTGTATGAGAGCGGCAACATATCCAGGTGTACTATCAACCGATTTCCGGTAGGTATCGATAGGAAAAACTCGTCATTCGTCCTGCTAAGCTGCTACCACAGTGGAGAGCGAAGACGGTCTTTGCTGTCGATTTCGTATCCGTCACTCCAGTTCATCCCAGAGGTGTTCTTTAGGATTAAGATCAAGATTTTGAGCAGGCCAGTCTAACAATTGCACCTCATTTTGAAGAAACCACTCTTGCACACGCCATGCAGTGTGGCAGGGAGTTCGATCGTGTTGGAAGAGACAACGGTCATTTCCATAATACTGCCACATTGTTGTTAGGGCAGAATTGTCCAGAAGGTCGAGGTACATTTCAGAGTTCATGCTTTGTGGTATAATAGCCAACGGGCCAAGTCCCATCCACGAAAAACAACTCCATACCATGATGGAGCCTCCGTCGAACTTAATAGGTGGAAGAACAGAGTCCGACGAAAATCGTACGCCGGACTTTCACCAAATCCAAACACGCAAATCAGATTGGAATAGTGAAAAGTGTGACTCATCACTCCAAAGAACAGCTTTCTTGTCGACCACAGTCTGGAAATAATAGAGGACACACTACTCCAAACGGCGCTTCGCATTCACGGTAGTGATGTGTGACTTGTGTGCCGTTGCTCTGCCATAGCAACCCACACTGCAGCTCTCTGCGGATAGTTATGGTACTAACCGAGCCATTACAAGCATTCCCTACTTCAGCAGCAATGGAAACGGCAGAAGAAGAACAGGTTTCTTAGCATTTCTTACCACGGCTCTTCTGTCACATTCCGGCAGTTTGTGCGGCCTTCCTGAACGTTTTTTTTTTTTTTTTTTTTTCGCTGTAGTTGCACAGTCCTGTTTACATCTCTTCACGACATCACTAACAGTCAATTTTGGTAAATTTAATTGAACTGTAATGCTCCGTATGATAACTTTACTTCAATGACATCCTACGACCGGCCCACGTTAGAACTCGGAAAGTTCACGTCCACGCGACATATCCTCTTCAAAGTTACTGTTAATACGATAGAACATTACGGCTTTATATACTGAGTGGCCACTTTATTATGACCACCTGACAGTTTTAAGCAAATGAGCTATGGCTGCACGCTGTTGCCGCTAGAAGGCGAGGCTAGTATAAAAACGGAAAGCTTAGTGCTTGCCACAGTAGTAGAAGTGATTTTTGGGTGACGAGATGGGTAAAAAATGCGATTTCACGAACTTTCAACGTGGGATGATTGTAGGAGCTCGGAGCCATGGAGCGAGTATCACCGAAACCGCCGCATTTGTGAAATGTTCCAGAGAAGCTGTTGTTAAAGTGTTTAAAGACTGGACTGTCAGCCAAAAAACTGGGTCTCTACGTGCAACGCGTGGTAGTCATCGACTAGTGACTGCTCGGGAGGAACGGAGAGTGTCCAGACTGGTAACAGACAACAGAAGTGCAACAGTGCAGCAAATTACAGACCATCTTAATCAAGGATCCCCTCAAATTATATCTGCACGCATTGTTCGCCGTACACTGCATCGGATGGGATATGGCAGCCGAAGGCCTGTTCGAAAACCTTTGCTGTCTGTAGTAAACAAGAGAAAACGTCTCCAGTTTGCACAAGAGCACAAGGATTGGACAGTCGATAATTGGAAACAAATTATGTGGTCCGATGAATCACGTTTTCAGTTGCACCATGTTGATGACCGAGTGAGAATTTGGCAGAAAAGCACGAAAGCATGGACCCCAAATGCATTGCTACAGCCCTTCAAGCTGGTGGAGGCAACGTTATGGTTTGGGGAATGTTTTCCTGGCATGTTATGGGCCCTTTAATTCGTGTTGATCAACGTGCGACTGGCACATGATATCTAAACATCGTTGCGGACGAAGTCCATCCTGTCATGTGGATGGTTTATCCCAATGGCGATGGCTACTTTCAACAAGATAATGCGCCCTGCCATAGTGCTCGTATTGTACAGGATTGGTTTCAGGAACATGCCGGTGAGTTTACTTTGCTTAGGTGGCCCCCACAATCTCCAGATCTCAACCCCATTGAGAATTTGTGGGATGAAGTTGAACGAGTCATCAGACAGCTGGATCTGCAACACTGCAATCTCACACTCCTGGAAAGTCATCAAGCATGGTCTTAGATTCCACAAACCACCTATTACCATCTCTTGGAGTCCATGCCACGAAGAATCGACGCAGTATTAAAGGCAAAAGGTAGACCAACGAAGTACTGAGGGGGCTGCCATAATAAAGTGGCCACTCAATGTATACGTACCTTCCCACTCACCTTTTGCGAATATTTGGTAGTGTCTGAATACTTTTTATTTGTAATTATAATATAGGGCATGTATATGACGCTAAATAATCCAAGAATATTACTTATTTAATGTATCGATATTTGATTGCTTTCTTAGTATAGCGCTGTGCTCACTGTAAACACAACTTTGAAAATTAAAAAAAAATGTAGTTGGCTGCGTTTAGATCGCTCAATTCAAATGAAATTCTTCTTAAAAGAATAGGCCAAAGTTATTTCTCTTAGAGATTTTATTAAGTGAGCTTCAGCTTCAAATGATACAGTTGAGCTTTTGTTCTTTCTATACCGTCTTCCCTAGCTGCCGGTACGAATTTCGCACGAGATTTATTAAAACTTTCTGGTTGCTTCAATATTTTTTTCAACATACACACAAAGCTTTCAAGGGGCATTGGCGTTAAGCGTGGTACTTATCACGTTTGAAGTATTCGACTTGAGTGTTATAGGACGCCATCTTTCATTCCGTTATGCTTTTGCCTTTCTTTGATAACTCAACAGGAAGAGCTCACTCGGCGCGTGACGGCATTTAATACACAAACGGAGCTCCGTCGAATGATATTGGTAGTGATCGTAACGATGGCTAAATGTTGATCATTAAAAGAGGTCGTAAACGTTACATACACTGTTTATCCTCTTAGAACCTTTTGATAATGGCGAGCGGCGGCAGCAGCAGATTTTACGACACCACTCTGGGTGGCTGGGCTTGATTCATTATTGTTCGAGGAGCATAAGTCGGAGAGTGAATGAAGGTTTTTGCAGCCGGCAGAGAACTATTGGAAATTACTTAAGTGGATGAATCATGAACAACTTTTGACTTCTCCTATTCCTGTTTGATGTGGAGTGGATCAATTGCAAATTAAAAATTTTATTGAAATGCTTCTCTTACATTTCGCGAAGCTGTGGCTTTTGTTTCCTTGTCTGAACGCGATGCTACTCTCCGAGGCGCTGTTTGATTCTCCAAAAATAAAGATCTGGTATATTTCAAAGGAATTTGCTTACCGTATCTTATTAAACATAAAATTGACCAAGTATTCCTTTGTGATTACACAACTCCTGAATTTTGCCCTTGGAACTTAGAATAAGGAATCAGTGATCTGCTATCTTTGAATTGACTTAATCAGTGATTTGAGATGGTTTTGAAAGCATTGAAAGAGGTCTTTTTCGACAAGATTCATTAAAATCAGTCGTCAAGTTTTGGAGTCTGTTATTAGCAAGGACAAAAAAACCGTGGTGTGCCATAACATCAGCCCTTCATATTTACGCTTTGGGAAATATATAAAAATTTCCCTTTCTCACAAAGCTAAGAATACGATTACAGAGAAATTCTAAGAGCGCTGTAAATTCTAAATTACATCGTCTGGAGCCTTCCGGATATTTTAGAGGGTTCGCATAAACACCCGCCTCGCTGGTGTGACAGGGTTTGTCAGTATTTCTCTTTAGCGTAGTATATAAAGATGCAGAAATCCTTATGCCAACACCGTAGTGTATCTTCTTGAAGGCGTTCTTGAGTTTGTAAGACGCATTTGGTATGTAGGGAACTGAGCTCAGGTAGCCAAGCTGCTGGCTTACAAAGATTCAAACGTTTAGCTTTGGCTTTTTGAGTAAAGTTATGTATCTGATTCAGTGAATATCCTGCATCAGTGGCCAATTCGATGACGCTTTCAATTTTGTGTTGTCCAGAATGGGCATCTGAAAAGACGCGAAGGCTCTTCTAATTCGAGAAGGGAAGATAGCTGTTTTGTTTTCTGCGGGACAGAACGAGCTGCGGAGCATCAGGTTGGGAACGGACGTGGGTTTATTGTAGACTTGTGTACAGAGGCTGTTGTCAGGCGATTGCCTCGTGTCTTTTAATGAATATTACGGCATATTTATTTATTGTCAAGTCAAGTCACCGCTTTCAAATTGTTGAAGAGTTCTATTATTCAGATTGCAGTTTCGGCCCATCTTCCTTGAAAAAGCCATCTGGTTGATGTAAGAAAGCTTAGAAACTTGTATTTACATATTCTTACGCCAATAAATTGGATTACTAGTGTAGTTTTACAATTTTCTACATACTTGGTGTATATAGTTCCTCCTTATTAATTTGAAATTCTAAGAGATTTAGAAGTTCAAAGCATTGACTGGCTTTGATATTAAACGTGCACCAAGAGTCCATTGCACTTACCACTAATTGTATCCCATCTCAAAACATGGACGACGGAAGAGTGATATTTTTTCACGGAACTATCACGATATTTCTGGTTTGCTCTACATTGCCTACCTCGTACTATTGTGACTCTCCCCGATGGTCTTAATTTTTTTGTTTTATTTGGGTGTTTAGCGGTTGCCGGAAACTACTCTAAGGGCTATATGCAGTCGTCTGTCGCTAATTTGGGCCACAGAGGTTCCAGGCCTTGCAGCAGAATCACCCGACGGGAGCCGTGCATTTCCGATTTATTTTGGTCCTGCAGACAAAAATTATATCTCAAGAACACTATTAAATCTCTTTGCAGACTCGCGATCATGGGAGTAAGTTTTCCGTCTTCAGCATTTTCAAAAACGGAAGTTAGACGGAGTGAAGATTTCTCCGGTAATCGTAATTTTTTTCTCGCGATGTTCCCTTGATGGTGAAAGAGAGTATTTTCCGATATTGTTGCTAAATATCATTTTATTGCATAAATGTTTGTATTTCAGTTTGAAAAATGGAGGCGACAGTTTCCGAAAACTGAAGTTAGTCGGATCTCTGTAATCTTCAATTCTTTTTATTGCGATGTTCCCTCTGCCCAGTATGGTCATTGAATATCATTTTATTAGACAAATGCTTGTATTAAAGATTGAAAATGAAGGAAATTTTTCCAAAAGCGAAAGTTGGACGGAGCGAAAATTTATCCCGTAATCGTAAAATGGAGGCGAAAACTTTCGACAGTGGAAACTGAAGGCAGCGAAGATTTCGCCCGTAATACCTCCCCCCCCCCATCACTCGCTGGTTTTCCCTGCAATGTAGTATTGTTTAATCATCATTTAATTACATAAAAATTTGTATTTGAGATTGATAATGGAGAAAATGTTTCCGAAAACGGAACCAGGACGGAGCGAAGATTTCTGCTATAATCGTATTTTGTTTTCTAGGGATTGCTCGGTCCTTTATTTTTGTTAAATATAATTTTATTCCATAAACTTTGTGTTTTAACTTGAAAATGGTGGCAAAATTGTAGGTATAGTGGGCCAGAGTGTTCTTGATCCTAGTTATCATTGCAATTGCTAAAGTACCTAGGTTAAGACATAGACATTTGTTTTTAAATTGAAGAAATATAAGGTGGTCAGTTCTTTTCTTTTTTAAAATTATTTTGTCTAGTGACCCCCGCCGAATATCTTGTGGCACCACGTTATCTGCCGTAAGATGGCCAAGAACTTTCTGCTATGGGAGTTCCAGGTAAGGGAGAAAGCCATTGAAGTAAGACAAACACACCACCAATGAATCTCTCTGGATTCAAACAGTAGGCCAGTAGGGCGAACCGTCGGAAGCCAGTGCTTAGAGCACCGCACCATTGTCGGCATACTCTTAATTCTAAGGAACTCCAGTGGTAATATAAGCAAAGTAATAGAAATTGTGTACAAAATATTTGAAAGGTATGAATGTGCCTAAAACACTTTATCTGCCATGTTGGCATTTCTGTTTCACACTGTTGCTATCTGTGTCTAGGTGTAACGTCCTTTCACGAAGAAGAAATTTGCCTAGGGGTATGAAATACATGTCGTGGGAGGATAACTATTTTAGCAATGTAGTCCCCTCAGTGTAAGAATAAAATTTAGGTTCAAGAATTTTTGGTAATGTGCTATTTTCCCGACAGTAGCAGTAAAGTAAATCCCAAGTAAACAAATTTTGATGTAACAACATTGGATAACGGAAGTAGTCAAAACAATTGTTGAAATCTGATTTTTAAATGCTGTCTCATGAAGTGACTCAACAATAATTAATTTTATTGTTACTCAACAATATATTTTACTTAACTACCCAGCAAAAACACCAGTGCTGGGAAACTGCTGGCCACCAGCTGGCAGTGGTGGGTTACTGCTGGCTGAAATCTGCTGCACACGGCCCGGTACCGGTCCGTTGGTGGCAGTACTATCAGTTGGCGAGCCATTGATGGCCCCGCAGCATCGTAGTGGATTGTGGGCCTCCAAGCAAGTGCCACCAGTGGCCCGTTGCTGGCAACCAATGCAACCCCAACAGCAGGTGGAAGCAACGGGACTGCGCATGCGCAGAAGCAACACTTGCTGTTTCTCCAATGATACCAGTTAGTTGAAGACGACGCTATCGCCATCGTGTTATTTTAGTGGATGTTAAGAAAAAAAATCCATATGTAGAGAGGCGAATTAATTTCCTAATGAAATTCCACGTCGACGAAGATATCAGATTAAGCCATGAAATACACCCACTCCATTCCCATGAATAACAATTCATGGAATGGAATGGGTGAATAACAAGAAAAATTTGAAGCCGCTTGAAACAAATGTTCTGGAAAAACATTAAAAAACGTTTGTTGGAAAAAAAAAAAAAAAAAGAATTATACGCATACAAAATTCATTAATTATTTGAAAGAAAAAAAAGCAACGCTATGTGGTGTACTTATCCATGGGTTGAATACACAAGACTGGGAGGAATTCGCTTCTAAAAATAACGAGAAAAAATATTTTTCCTCTTTAAAACAAATGTAGCTTCGGACGGCGGAAAGGAAAGATACAACGTTAAAAATGTAACAGAATGTGGCATGAACCCAGGTAAATATACATTTATTCAACAATCTCTTTTCAAGACGGCAAGGACAGTACAAAACTTTGGAAAGCAACTTTAAATTGGTACACTCCTTGAAAATGAGTGAAGTTCCCTTAAAGTAAAAAAAAAAAAAAAAACTATCGTTACGTTGAAAAAATAAATTTGTGAAATAAATGAAACTGACTTTTATGATAAATACCTCGCAATATTGTAAAATGAAAGAGAGAACCATTCGATTACACATTCCGCACAAAACAGACAGCTTCAAGCACAAACTCGTGCGTGGCAAATTAGTCCAGTTGGTAGAGAGCTTACCTTCCACGCCGACAGACCTGGTTCGTATCCACCCAGATCCCAACGGGGGTTTTTTCGGTCTGTTGAGAAAATTTCCCCAGTGCAGTACTGTAATTCCATACGTTTTGTAAGGGGAGAAAAAATGTTGTAGCTTTGGGAAACTGCGGTTGTTCTTGATTTTTATTTTATTTTTATGGCTACTACTAGGAAATTGGCGGACAAGATTCGGCCAGCCACCAGTTACGTCACGTGATTGTCGGCAGCCACTGCTGGGAAACTAGCGGACCACATTAGGCTACCCATCATTTCTGGCACGTGCTTGCACGGCCGCTGAAGGGCCACTTGTGGCAGCTACTGCCTGTGATGGATAACTGATGGCCCTATTGTGGCATACGACAACTGATGGGATGCCAACTGTTGGCCTGAACTGTTGGCCGCCCGGACATTTTATTGACGGTTCGGCAGCGGCAACATAGAGTTGGGCCATCAAGACTGTTTTTGCTGGTTATCGCCGAATATTGTTTCATCACGTTTTACATAAACATAACAAAATCTTATTGCGTAAGATACGAGAACCTGATGACAAATGTGATAAATGCCATTACAAAAAATGCATTTGGATACTACGGATCTCTCGCGACAGTGGTAAATTATGCGTCGTAGCGAAATTTGGCTTTCTCTTGACCCTTAACCAAGAGGGCTTGCTTGCTATTGAATATGTATAACACGAAGGGGTGTATGTAACCTGTAGATATCTTAGACAAAAAGTTACAAATACTCCTCGATAGCACACTTGCGTTTTACTTTCTATCTTGAGGTCAGATTTTAGCTTGCGTATGCACAGAAGGACTTTCGTAGCTCAAACACATTTCATCCGTGTAGAGAAGTTTCTTGCGTTTGTCTAAAACTGAATAAAAAATATTGGTTTTAAAAAATTAAACAGGGGAAATACTTACAATTGCTGCCGCCATAGTTTAGTAAATACTGATTTTTATGACTCACATATCTTCTTTCATCGGTTTTACAAAAATAACATTCATTAATCCACCTACTGCTCAATGTCAGGAAAGAATAAACTTTACTGTTTGTTATTTGATTTAATTCCACTCATTATGTACCGGAGGGTAGCCAGGTGTGGTCGTGAATACGTGAATAAATGCAGTGTGTGGTACGTAAATAAATGTATACTCTCGAATCAATGCTTTTATTTTTCACCCACAAAGATCTCGGCATGCGAAAGATACATAGCATAAATTATCTGACCAGAGTACGATAATTTATGCCATGTAAAAGATTACCAGAGTACGTTCACGATATCTTTAGCACGTCTTTTGTAGAAAAAGATCGTGCTTATCGGTTTGGCTGTGCGTCCGTCCGCTTGTGGATACCATATCTCTGCAACTATTATTCCCATTTGAAAAATTCTTTTTGCATTAGAAAGCTTGAAACATGCGAATGATGATCCTCCATTTCGTTTTTTTTTTTACGATGTACAATTTTGCCTCTAGAGGCCATAAATGCAAATGATATCGAATTCAAAATACTTTTAATTCGATATATTTGCTTCTAAACATCCGATTGCAGATTAACATTTCGATTCCATTTATGTCGAAGAGTATTTTAAGTCTAGTCACTTTTTCAAGTTACTCGTAGATTTTCCGCTAAGGGAAGTAGAAGTATATTGCGTTTTCCCCGATATCTAAAACCTCCGATTTGAAACACTTTTTCTTCAGTGGATACAGCTCCCGATGGGAAATCTTTTGCATATAATTTCTAATTTTTGGTAAAGAATGGTTTGGCCAGCAGAGGGCGTAAGCGTTAATTTCGGCTTCTGATGTATTTGTCACAAAATCAGAGCTTCTAAAATCGCGATTGAAAAAATTCGCTTATGGACAGATGCCACTGACGTAGTAAATTTTTTCGGAATATTTTCTTCTTAAAATATTGCATGGTTTATCTCCAAGATGCGTAGATATATATCTTATTTTTGTCAATATCTCTACTTCTAAGAGTTCGAATTGAAAAATTATTTCTTTGTTGGATAGAGTTTCCGGTGCGAAATGTTTTTCATATAATTTCAAAATTTTCAAGTAACTCATAGACTTTCCGCTGGGAGGCTTTAAGGTAAATGGCGTTTTCGTTTACACTTCTGCTTTTAAAACTCCGATTTGAAACATTCTTTCTATATTGCATACAGCTCCTAATGGGAAATGTTTTTAATATAATTTATAATATTTGGTAAGGAATGGTTCGGCCACCAGGAAGCGTAAGTATTAACTTCTGCTTCTGATATATTTGCAGCAAAATCTGAGTTCCTGAAAACTTGATTGAAAAAATTATTTCGTGGACCAATACCACTCACATCGAAAAACCTTTTGAGAATATTTTCTTTTTAAAATAATGCATGTTTTTCCCACCAGGGGGCATAGATGCATATCCTGTATTTGTCGATATCTCCGTTTCTAGGAGTCCGATTTAAAAATTTCTTTGTTTGTTGGAGAGCGTTTCCGCTGTGAAATGTTTCTCACAAAATTATAAATTTTTCTTAACGTACAAGTCTGCAACCAGAGGGCGTAAGTTTACGATAACGTTTACAGCAATATCTGCGGGATTAAAAACCCGATTGAAAATCTTCTTTCTTCGGTCAGATACTATTGCTTTCCAAACCGGTTCCATTGACTCTGAATAGCTTTGATAAATGTAATTCATGTCAGAACAGATTCAAAAGACGTGTTCATTACACCCGAAAATTCGGTGTCATCTTTCTTGTTTTGTTTTCTAACATGGATTGGTAAAACTTAATACTTTGTTTACTTTGCTTTTCTGGGGAACTATAGCATTGGGCTGCACCGTGGCGCAGTGGTCGAATAACTGGACTCCAATCATTTATCCCGCATGAGTCATGATCATGATCATATGTAGAGGATTTTAGGAAGGGAGTGTCTGACCCCAGGTCTTAAACAACCCTTAGAAATAGGAAACTAGGAGATTTGGGCTAGAGCGCCCGATAGGAAAGTGATACGGAAGCGGAGTAGAAAGGGGGAGGAAGACGCACTTATTTATTACCAGGGGGCCAGTACCCGGGGTCCGACGGCTTAACGTGCCCATCCGACGCACGGCGGATGTTTAGTGGATCGAGCGTTCGTACCTGCCTGGAATCGAACCTGAGGTCCTTTCCGTGGCAGCCACGAACGTTGCCCACTAGGCCACCCGCGGCGTCCCGCATGAGTAAAGGTTGGTATTCTTGTCTTACGGTACTGGCCAGTGGTCCCCATTTTAAAGATAATCCACTGCCTACAGCCTTTAGAGTTGTTCACGATGATATTTAAACCCTGAAGCAAAAAAATATGTGTATATATATATAGCGCTTGTATTTTATGTGATCTAATATTGTTTTTTACTTTAAATTTGTAGGACAACACTAGATTGTTTTACTTTATAACACCAGCAATTAAAACTTTTCATTGAGTTGCTTTAGTTTATAGCGCACTTTTATTTCCTTTTTTTTCCACAGCTTTGTATGACCAAAACAAGAAGTTATGAGCTATTTGAGGCCAGCATCTGTTGTTGCTCACAGAAGACACCACTGATTTACAAACTCTCAGCTGCTTCCAAAATTCAATTATAGCAAAGTCCACTTTTGGATTATAGCGTACAACAAACACCGGCAACTGAATTAGAAATCTTTAGGCAAATGTACATAAACGTCTCTTACGCAGAGTATATACAAAATCCGTGGTCAGGAGCATCACGACCTGATCTGCGCAAGTATTTAGGACTGTTGCTAGTCAGTAATTTTCAGTAGTGTTGATCACAATGGGAAAAGCAAAGGATCTTTCGTAGTTTCTCAACTTATCATATATTTTGGGTCATTTATCAGTGGAAAATAACCCATATTGCTTATGTAAGGGTCGTAGCTCCGGCGCGACGACAATCTGTCAGGAACGAGATCGCCGTCGTCTGAGAAGACTTGTATGGAGAAACAGGACCTTCTTGTTCAGCAATTAACTGAAGTATTGAATTTAGGCTATTCACGACCCACATCTCAGCCAACTATGCGCAGGAAATTGAAGAGGTTCGGTACTGGCTGTCACATGCCCAAAAGGAAACCACTGATCTCTGCGAATAACCGGAATGTTCCTTTACAGGTGTGTCAGAAGCAACGTGAAAGACTGGAAAATCTTCATGTGGTTCGACGCGTCGCCGTAAAACATGTTCTGTACCGACGGTAGGTATTGTTTGCTGGAAACCTCATGAAGCAATGGATAAAGCTTGGTTTGTAAACACAACTCAAGCTCCTGGAGGTGGTGTCATGGTGTGGGTCCCGTTCTGTTGGTGCGGAATGTATCCTCTGATATTGCTCGAAGGTCGGGTGTCCTCCAAGGATCATTTGAACATTGTTGCCGATCAAGTCCGTCCTACAATATTGACTTTTTGTCCGGCAGGTGACGACTCTTTCATGGACAACAATCGTCCATTGCGCAGGAGGTGTTCAGCAGTGGGTCAGAGAGCATCACAGCGACTTCCACTATTTTCCCTCACACCATAAAGCCCGGATCTGAATCCTATTGAGAATGTATTGGACATGTTAGAAAAACAAATCCGAGAGTAAAGTACTCTTGTGTCCAATCTGAGCGCCGCCCCGTGGGCGCAGTGGTCTAAGCAATGGCCTCTGATTATTCGTTCGAAGGGGGTACGGGTACGAATCCCGGTGAGGCATGGATGTTGTGTTTGTCTTACGGCACTGGCTCTCTCCTTTCCCTGGAACCAGTGACCCTAAATTAGGGACGGGCGACTGCTTATAACCCATTGAGTTCCTCACGGTAGTCGTTAAACCTCCCCCCCCCCATTTTTAGCTGTTACATGAAATATTTTACTACAATTAATACAATTATTAACATATCAATCTGGGAAATGATGAAACAGCACGGAAAATGAAGGAAAAGGTCTACCTCTTGACCTGACTTAGCCTTGATACCCCGAAATCATAGTCAAATAGCCAAATAGAGCCCAGCTTTTGACAGATCATGAGAAGAAAATCGAAGTATCAAGATGAAAAAGGCAATGTTCATTTTATATTATTTACCCACCCCTTTCAGGCTTGTTGTTTACTCCATCCACCCCCCCCCCTTTTTTTAATAATAATATGATTATTACTGTGCAAGTAAGTACCTTTTTACTTTCTTTTTAAATAAATTATAATTGTTAATTATAGTTATTTCAGAAGGTAAATTTTTCCAATAGTGTGGGCCCTGATAATTTTTGCTTTGCTTAATCAGTTCAGTTTTGGCTTACATGTTTTCCAATCTATAGAAAAAAAATCTGTGCGGGTTAAAGGACTGTATGGTGAACGCCTGGTATGCTGTATACGTATATGCACTCCCAAACCATGTGTAATATATGCCAAACCGCACACGTGCTGTGTAGTTCGGGCTAAAGAAGGTCCAACACGGTATTGAATAAAAGTTTCTAATTCAGTGGCCGGTATATGTACATGCCATGACGTAGATAATGTACTACTGCGTAGACGTTTGAGTCAAATCAGCAATATTGCAGCGATAAGCCTTCCAGCGTATATTAGTTGGGAGAACAGCCGTTCCGGAGCAAAGACCACTAGCAAATGGTATATGTCATAAGATATACTGTCTTTGGTGAGCATCTGGAATTTCATTTTGTTTAAAATATATTACGCCGCGTAGAGATTAATAGAACTAGTTTTCATTTAAATACCCTCATGTTTCTTTTCTTGAAGTCTATCATGTGCACACACCTCAACGTCATTTTCAGAAAATTCTTGCAACGCATCGCATCATAAAACGAAGTCTCAAAGAATTCCGCATTCCTTTTTAAGTAATTTTCCATGAATTTTTCGGCGAACATTGTCTTTTCTTCTATCTTCTCTTCTAAGTTGTTCAAAATGTTCCATAGGATCTTCCGAAATAATTTTTCATATTGCAAATACAGTTTTAAAGCAAAAGAAACAAACCAGAAGGATTTGTAATTATCTCAGTTTTAAAAATGTTTACCTCAAAAAGTTAAGCGCGGTGTTTTCAGTTTTCAGTCTCCTAGCATGATACAAATTACCAAAAAAATCCAAACCGATTAATGTTTCTCAGTCTTTTCCACGTTGTTTTCAGTCCATAGCTTAAATCTTTGACAAGCACAACGCAAAAGAAAATTTAATTTAATTTAATTTTTAATCAATTTTGACACCTCGTTCATTGTACCACGGGTATCCGCTACAATTCACACACAAGAGCAATGTAATCCCCGCTTAAAATATATTCATTTAATAGCACCCATTTGAAGTGGGTTAAGTTGCCCCGGTGACTGAGTGGTCTGAGGCGCGGACTTCGGATCAATCGTCCGAGAGAGGGCCAGCTCGAGCTCCAGATGAGGTATGGGTGACATGTTTTTTGGATGGCGCTAGCTTTGTTCCTTTCCCACGTTAGTGGCCTTATATTACGGAACAGGCGACCCTTTGTGATCCTTAGAGTTGCTCATGGTAGTCACTAAACCTCGAAACAAAAACGAGGTTTCATTATGGAATGAAACTCAAAAGTTTTTTTTTAACATATTCTAATTCTTTGGAATATTTAATACATTCGTTTATCGCACCATGTCTGAGAGAATTTTTTCAAAGATTTTATTAAAGAACATTTTTTATACAAGCACTGTATTGGATCAATCAATAATGAATTTTTACATTCGGATAAAATAATCTCCTCAATAAAAAAAAAAGGGATCTTTTTTCGTTCCCTTTCTTGAATATTAAAATGCTCGAGAACGCATTTGGACGATAAAGTTGGGTGTTTTTTCTGTCATAATGCCACTAAATCCTAAAAGGTCCATTTGAGGTTCAAAATCATTGAAAGCCCGAATTTTTCGCTTCAGATTAGAGCACTGCTCCAAACAATTTCCCTGTAGTTTCTGTTCTTTTCTCAAATTCTTTTCAGCCTAGAGTTTCTCGGGTCTTAATTTTTATTTTATTGTATTACTGTCTTTCGTTTGACAATGGTTATTACTTTTCTGCGGAAAAGAGTTATCCTTTCTTATTTTGATTTTACTTTGGTTCTTTCCATTGTTGACAGTGGTTACTGCACATTTTTTTATAACCTTAGCAGATTAACTGCTATCATAACTATGCGTTTTTCTCTCTTCAGAAGCCAAAGAATGAAAAACTGGAATGAGACTATGCACTATAGATTCATAGTTTCATGCTTTGCATCCATTTTGGAACATGAAAGATTCAAGTTATTTCGATGCCAGCAGTCAAGTGTTTTATTCTTCATAGTCATCATGTCCCTTTTTTTGGAAGAAACCATTTTCTTTTAAACAGAAGAAAACTGACTCAAGCTGAGCAACCAAGCAGAACTTCTACAATTTCCTTTTTCGTTCGTCCTTTTTTTTTTTCTTTTCTTTGTCACTTTTATGACTATAATGCCTTATTTTGTTTTGTTCTGTACGGTATTTTCAATATATATCATCATCAACCATTATCAATCCACTGCTGGATGAACGTCTCTCCAAGTTTCTTCCACAATTGTCTGTTTTGAGCCAGTCTCCTCCATGTTACTTCCGCATACTTTCGAGTTTCATCCACCCATCTCCCATGTGTCTTCTTCTGAGTCTAGAATTTCGGTTGTCCATAGATGGCCTGTCCTTCTGGCAGTATGTCCAGCCCATTGCCATTTCAGGGATTTTACTCTAATCATGATGTCTTCCACTCTTGTCATTTTTCTGATCCATGAGTTCCTCTTCTTATCCCTCCTGGTTACACCAAGGACGCAACTCTCCAAGCTTCTTTGAGTTTTCTTCAGTCTTTGTATGTCTTTTTTATATAATATCCAAATCTCTTCACCATACGTAAGCACTGGAATGATGCATTGGTCAAACACTTTTTTTTAAGACATAATGACATATTGCTCTTGAAAATTATACTGCTTCTTCCTAAAGCTCTCAGGCAAGTTTTATACGCTGGTAAATTTCTTCATCAATGCAACTCTCACTTGATATGTGCTGTCCAAGATAAACATATGCATCTGTTATCTCCAGCTTTTTCCCATCAATCGATAAATCTTCATTTCTTGTAAAAGCATTGTACATCACTTTTGTCTTCTGAAAGTTCATTTTTAATACCACTTCTTTACTCTTATCTGCAAGTTCCTGAATCATACTCTGCAGCTCTGACGGGGTAATTGCGAAAATGACTACGTCATCAGCAAAACGAAGGTGAGTTAGATAATCTACATTAATCTTTATCCCTTTGTTTTCCCATTTCAGCGATTGAAAGGCATTTCGCAGTGCAGCATTAAATAGTTTGGGAGATAGGATGTCACCTTGTCTTACTGCCTTTCCAATTTTTATAGGTGCTGTATTTTTCAATTTATATATATATATATATATATGGTATCACGAGCGGTAAGACTGATGGGACTATCGTATTGTCTTTCAGGAAATAATGGGCCAAAGGTAAAAATACTGTGTCCCTTCTACTGCTCTGCTGGAACAGTTCCATATTCTGCTGCTAGGCGTTTTACTGAGACTCCGCGAAAGAGACGTGTATTAGTGTTTCTATATAAGAGTGAGCCAAATTTAAGAGATCGCATCCTTTTCCGTATCCTTTATTGATGCATCCGACAAAAGAAATAACTTCTTCATAGTTTTTTTAATACTTTCACATTAAACTGGAAAACAAAAGTCATGTTGAAGAGCGTTTTGCGAAAAAGGTAAAATCCGACTTTAAAATTATTATTTTTAGCAGTTTTGTTTATAAAAGAATACTTGAAATTTCTTGAAATACTTAAATTTAATTCTTGAGCAATCTCATCGAATTCCGTTATTACAAAAGCAAAGTTAACGAAGTCCTGGGGCCAAATTCGAATCGTTTTCCAATTTTTCTCGCACCAATTTGCGTAATAAATTAATAACAAAGAAATAAATGATACTGGATTACCTAGAAAATAATAACTGAATACATATCTTTAAAACCAAAGAGGTAGAATTCCAAACAGTGTGAAAACTATTAATAACAAGAAAGATGACACCGAGTTTTCGGGTGTAATAAGCACGTCTTTTGAATCCGTTCTGACGCAAATTAAATTTATCAACGCTATTCAAAGTCAATGGAACCGGTATGAAAACAATAGATCTGACGAAAGAAAGAAGATTTTCAATCGGGTTTTTAATTCCCTCAGATATTGCTGTAAACGGAATCGTGAGCTTACGAACTTTTAGAAACAGAGATATCGACAAAAATAAGATATGACTTTACGTCCCCTGGTGGGAAAACCATGCATTATTTTAGGAAGAGAGTATTCTCAAAAGGTTTATCCATATAAGCGGTATCGGTCCAAGAAAAAAAAATGTCGAGTTTTCAGGAGCCCAGATTTTGAAACAAATACTTCAGAAGCAGAAATTAACACTTATGACCCCTGGTGGCTAAACCATTCTTTACCAAACATTAGAAATTATGTGAAAAATATTTTTCATCAGGTCTTGTATGCGATACAGGAAGAATTTTTCAAATCAGAGCTTTAGGAGCAGAAATAACCCAGAAAACGCAATTTACTTTTGTGCCCCCTAGCGGAAAGTCCATGATATACTTGAAAATTTTGAATTTATAGGAAAACATTTCGCATAGGAAACACTATCCAACAAAGAAGGAATTTTTCAAATCGTACTCTTAGAAGTAGAGATATTGACAAAAATAAGATATACATCTACGCCACCTGGCGTAGAAACCATGCATTCTTTCAAGAAGAAAATTTTCCTAAAAGGTTTGTCGACATGAGTAGTATCGGTCAACAAATGACTTTTTTTCAATCTAGAATTTAGAAGCTCATATTTTGCTGCAAATACAACAGAAGCGAAAATTAAGACTTACGCCACCTGGTGGCCAAACCATTTCTTACAAAAATTAGAAATTATGTGCAAACGATTTCCCATCAGAAGCTGTATGCGGTGCAGAAAGAATTTTTCAAATCGGAGATTTAGAAGCAGAGATACAGGGGGAAACGCAATTTACATTTACGCCCCCTAGCGGAAAGTCTATGAATTACTTGAAAATTTTGAAATTATATGAACCACATGTCACACTAGAAACACTATCCAACAAAGAAGAAATTTTTCAAATCGGACTTCTAGAAGTAGAGATATTGACAAAAATAAGATATACATCTACGCCCCCTGGCGGAGAAACTGTGCAATATTTTAAGAAGAAAATATTCCGAAAAGGTTTATCGATGTAAGTGGCATAAGTCCACGGAAGAATTTTTTCAATCGATATTTTAGAAGCTCCGATTTTATGGCAAATATATCAGAAGCAAAAATTAACACTTACGTCCCCTGGTGGTCAAAGTATTCTTTACCAAAAATTTGAAATTATATGCAAAAGAGTTTCCATCAGAGGATGTATCCGCCGAAGAAAAAGTTTTCAAATCGGAGTTTTAGAAAAAGAGTTATCGGGAAAAATGTAATTTACTTTTACGCCCCCTAGCGGGAAATCTATGCTTAATTTGAAAAAGTAACTATATCTAATATACTCTTCGACATAAATGGAATCGAAAGATATAAAATCTTTTTCAATCGGATGTTTAGAAGCAAATATGTGGAATAAAACGTATATTTGAATTCAACATCATCTGCATTTACGCCCTCTAGCGGCGAAATTGTACATCGTAAAAAAAACGAAATAAAGGATCATCATTTGCATATTTTGAGCTTCCGAATGCAAAAAGAATTTTTCAAATCGGATTAATAGTTGCAGAGATATCGTGGGTACAGGCGGACGGACGGACAAACCGATAACAGAAGCACGATCTTTTTACAAGACGTGCTAAAAAGAAGTAAGCACTTTTCTTAGAAAAGGAAAAGAATTGCAAAACACTCCATTGATGTTGCTATAACATAAGCAGATCATAAAAGAAAGAAAAATGCAAGATCTCACACAGCCAAGAAAAGCTGTTGTAATATGAATATGAGTCTGTTTATTTTATAATGACAAAAGTGTGCAGAGGACACTCATGTAAAATTCATGTCTCTTTGCGTGTATGCATATTGGATTTCAGACTGACGTTCTCCACAACAGTGCATCGCTGTCCACGTGGCTCAGTGGTCTACGCACTTGATTCTGACCATTTTTCTGAGGTTGGTCCGTGTTCGAATCCCAGTCAGGTATGGATGTTGTGTTTGTTTTACGGCATTGACTCTCTCTTTTTCCTGGAGCCAGTGGCTCTGAATTAGGGACGGACGACTGCTTACAACCCATCCAGTTTCTCACAGTGGTCGTTAAATCTCCAAACAAAAAAAAGGTGCATCCATAACAAAATTAAAAACCATTTTACAGCAAATCCGATACGGTGTTTCATTTTTTTATTTTGAAAGGGTTAACGACCACCGTGAACTACTCAGTGAGCTGTGAGCAGTAGTCCATCCCTAATTTGAAACCACTGATTCCAGAGAAGGGAGTCAATGAGTGCCGTAAGAGAAACACATCATCCATGCCTACTTTTGGGTCAGGGATTCGAACCCGTACGCATCTCAGACCAATGGTAAGAAATAAGTGCTTAGAACATTGACCCATTAGGACAGCTGTAAAAATATCAGTATAGATTATAGATTTCAATACTTGCCATGGATTAATTTTGAAATTTTGGGGGGAAAAAATAACGATCGCCATAAGCTACTCGACGGGTTATAAGCAGTTATCACTCCGTAATTTAGAACCACTTGTTCCGGGGAAGGGAGGGAACCAAAGTCGTAAGACAAACACAACATCCATGCACCACCGGGATTCGAACCCGGAGCCATCTCGGAGAAATGGTCAGATACCAGCACTTAGACCACTGTGCCCCCGGGCGGTGGGTTTGGTCATAACTGACAGCTGCAGAATGACACACCATCAACTGTCATTAAAAGGTTTAGCAAATTTCAAATTTTTCCAGAAGTTTTCTATTATTAAACCTTCTTTCGGTATTTGACAAAATTCACAGGAAAAGTATGCTAAAGCAAAGTGAAGAAAGTTTAAAAAAAAAAAAAAAGATGCAAGCAGAATCCTGTGACTAATTTGAATCGACGTTTTTCTTCCTCTTTAAATAAACGCATATTTGGGAATTTTTGAAAACATCAAGCTGATATCGATAGTCCTTTATTATTTGTTTCTATGAAAATAATTACCCGTTTTTGGTGGAATTGTTAGTGTAAACTCCTGGAAAAGAGTAAGCCAATTTTAATGAACCGAACCTATTCTTCTTTTCCTCTAGAAAAACAATTCTGCTTTTCCAGAACTGAAATTTGCATTTGTCTTTCGCTTGGCAAAGAATTTAATGCCCATTAAATGTCATGGTTAACAGAATAGCAATACCTTTTTTTTCCAATTCTGTTTTTATTTCCTAATTATGCGACGCATGTTTTTCAGATTCTTCTAGAAAGGAGCCTTAGTAATTTTTTTTTTAATTATTTCTTTTCCACCGTTACTGTTTAGAGCAGATAGGATGCTTTTCAGCGACATTACCTGCAGTAAAAAGGGTTATCGGCGATGTTTCGGTGACTTTTCTTTTCTTTTCTTCAGAAAGCAGTGTTGCCAACATAGCATGTCTTCTTCGTACGTTGATTTTTTATTCCACACCACTAACTCGAGTTCACGTTAAATACTGATCATCCGTGAATAAAGCATTTTCGTGTCGTTAAAACTTCCGCCTCTGTCTGAAGTAGTAGTTAAACTTATTTTAGAATCCTCTTTTATACTTGTGGTAACTATATCGGAGAAGCATGTCACACAAGAGAAATTATAGTTGTTGTTTTTTTCGGTGATTTACTGAACAGGTCGATACTATTCTAAGGAGGAATTGCATGCATTAAACAACAATGGTCTGAACCTTATTCACTTAAAAACATTTTGGAAATCCTGTAGCGCAAAAAAATAAAACAAATCACGCAAGCTTAATATTTCAAGCTCATTCTAACTCATAAAAAATACTTGTTCACCATTCACTCTGTTTTTATGTGATTTTAAAACAGCAAAACATAAAGCATGCACAGTAAAAAAATTCTGAAATTCACGAGCCACTTTCTGTCATCTCTTTCGTGAATTAACGAAACATATTTCTGATGCAACTCTTTCAGTGAAATGACGGAAAGAAACTTGAATTTCATGGATTTTTCGTACCACGGGAAAATTCTGAATTTTCAGAAACCTTTCCGCAGTTCCTTTTTTATATTGACGGTAAATTACCGTTTTAGAGATGTTAACGGAAAATTCTGAGTTTTCACAAACCTTTCAGCAATTCGTTTCGTGTATTAACGGAAAAAATCCGTACTCACTTTTTCCGTGTCCGTTTGACGAGAAATTACAAGTAATAGGGGCAATTGGTGAGAATACTTGAGGTTTGATTTAATTTTAAATTTCAACCGTCTGTCGAATTCTGAAGTTCCGTAGCAAGATCGCATATTTTGGATAGCATATGGCATGAATTTTGTTAACTGTGGCACAGAATATTTCTTCTCCTCTTTCCTGTTTTGTGCACCAGCTTATTTAATATGTATATTGTGTTACTATAAAAAACAGGGTACTTAGCGTTTTGTAGAGATGGTATTATTGTACGGATGATTATACGATGTCTATGTAACAGTCTTTAGACAGCGTAAAGCAAAAGCTATTATAGCTGTCAAGAGTAAATTTTATATTTAGGATTTTTTTTATGGTGGTATATGCTATAAAGAAAAGTGCATTTCAACTTTAAAAAAAACGCTGAAAGTCATTGACCGTTTAAAACAAGAAAGATGACACCGAATTTTCGGGTGTAATAAGCACGTCTTTTGAATCCGTTCTGACAAAAATTAAATTTATCAAAGCTATTCAAAATCAATGGAACCGGTACGGAAATCAATAGTATCTGACGGAAGAAAGAAGTTTTTCAATCGGGTTTTTAATCCCTCAGATATTGCTCTAAACGGAATTGTGAGCTTACGCCCTTTGTTTGCAGACTTGTGGGTTAAAAAAAACATGAATTTATATGAGAAACATTTCGCACCGGAAACGTTCTCCAACATAGAAAAACATTTTCAAATCGGACTCTTACAAACAGAGATATCGACAAAACTACGATGTGACTTTACGTCCCGTGGTGGGAAAACCATGCAATATTTTAAGAAGAATGTATTCTCAAAAGGTTTTTCCATATGAGCGCTATCGGTCCAAGAAAAAAAATTTAGTCGATTTTCCAGGCGCCCAGATTTTGCTGCAAATATATCAGAAGCAGAAATTAACACTTATGCCCCCTGGTGGCCAAACCCTTCTTTACCAAACATTAGAAATTATGTGAAAAAATTTTCCATCAGGTCATGTATACGATACAGGAAGAATTTTTCAAATCGGAGGTTTAGTAGCAGAAATAACGCAGAAAACGCAATTTACCTTTGTTCCCCCTAGCGGAAAGTCTATGAATTACTTGAAAATTTTGAATTTATAGGAAAAACATTTCGCATCGGAAACACTATCCAACAAAGAAGGAATTTTTCAAATCGGACTACTAGAAGTAAAGATATTGACAAAAATAAGATATACATCTACGTCCCCTGGCGTAGAAACCATGTATAATTTCAGGAAGAAAATGTTCCTAAAAGGTCTGTCGACATTAGCAGTATCGATGAACAAACCATTTTTTCTTCAATCGAAATTTTAAAAGCTCATATTTTGCTGCAAATACATCAGAAACGAAAAAATTGAGACTTACGCCCCCTGGTGGCCAAACCATTTTTTTTTTACAAAAATTAGAAATTATGTGCAAACGATTTCCAATCAGGAGCTGCATCCGGTGCAGAAAGAATTTTTCAAATCGGAGATTTAGAAACAAAGGTATAGGAAAAAACACAATTTACCTCTACGCCTCCTAGTGGAAAGTCTATGAATTACTTGAAAATTTTGAAATTATATGAAAAACATGTCACTTTGTAAACACTATTCAACAAAGAAGGAATTTTTCAAATCGGACTCCTGGAAATAGAGATATTGACAAAAATAAGATATACATCTACGCCCCCTGGCGGAAAAACTGTGTAATATTTTAAGAAGGAAATATTCCGAAAATGTTTATCAATGTGAGTGGCATCAGTCCACGAAAGAATTTTTTCAATGGATATTTTAGAAGCTCAGATTTTATGGCAAATACGTCAGAAGCAAAAATTAACACTTACGCACGCCCCCTGGAAATGTAATTTACTTTTACGTCCCCTAGCGGAAAATCTATGCGTAATTTAAAAAAGTAACTATATCTAACATACTCTTCGACATAAATGGAATTGAAAGATAAAATATTTTTTCAATCGGATGTTTAGAAGCAAATATGTGGAATAAAACGTATTTTTGAATTCGACATCATCTGCATTTACGTCCCTAGCGGCGAAATTAGACATCGTAAAAAAAAAACGAAATAAAGGATCATCATTCGCATATTTCAAGCTTTCCAATGCAAAAAGAATTTTTCAAATCGGACTAATAGTTGCAGAGATATCGTGGGTACAGACGGACGGAAAAACCGGTAACATAAGCACGATCTTTTTTTACAAAAGATGTGCTAATAAAGGTGCAAAGCATTTTGTTTCTTCGAAAAATCACGATGAAAAATGCTTGATTTGTGAAATGTCACCTACAGAAAAAAAAATTATTACAAATCTGTTAAGAAAAAACTTAAGCCCAAACAGAAAATAAAATGACTAAATCACGCTTATTTATGATAAAAAATAATTCTTGCGCAATTTGTTTTACGATGTACCTGGCTCGAATCCCCGAGTGTCTGTGGCTCAGTTGTTCAAGCTGTGGCTCAGTTGTTTAAGGTCGATACTATTCTGCATTATTATATGATACTATTCATATGTTACCTGTTCAAACGGCCCTGCTTCAATCCTGACTGGAGCGGAAGGATTATCTGCGTAAAGTGCTGAAAAATGCAGGGTCGTCGTTTTTTTGCGGAATTTCAGTTTAAATACGGAAAACCCTGAAATGGATTTTTCTGAATTAAACGGAATTTCTGACTACGGAAAATTTGTGAAGAAACGGAAGTTAAAATAAACGGGCACTTTTAAAAACGGAAGTTTCTGAAAAACACGGATACCTGCCGGCAACTTTGCTGCACGATATTTTCAGAAATGTCCCGTGAATTCACACCACTTATTTCTTACAGTGTGACGAGGTTTAATTTAGCATTTCTTCAACTATAATGAGAATTAAAGCTGAGACCAATGTACTATCTTTGATTTAGAGTTACTACACGGCTCAAAATAATTACCGGAGCACGTGACTTTGACGACATTATGCAAGCCAATCATCTGATATCTTACCGAAACGTGGAAAACGGAAATAGAGTGTGACGTAGACAGCAGAATCATGCATATCCTTATATAAATTAGTGTCCGTGACGTCATAATGCATAAATCACAGATTGAAGTTTTCCGGAAGCTCCCGTATTCTTCCGCTTTCATCGTGACATTTCGTTTCTTGAAGACTACGGCTCGTAAGATGTCTCAACGGTATGATTTACAGGAGTCAATAGCGTGGAGAGTTATTGGCAGGCTGGAAGGAGGTCAGAAACAGCGGGCGGTAGCAGAAGCCACTGGAGTGTCATGAAGTGTCTTTTCCCGACTGTGGAAATGATTTTAAGATACGGGAAGTGTTCGAAGTAGGCAAGGTCAAGGCCGTCCTTGAGCAACTGCAGCAAGGGATGACCGTTATCTATTGTTACCCAACAAAAACAGTCTTGCTGGGAGAGCACTGAGCCATTGCTGGCAGCCAGCACTACCAGCAATGGCCCAGCACTACCAGCAATGGCCCAGCACTATGTTGCCGCTGCCGAACCGTCAATTAAATGTCCGAGCGGCAAACAGAAGGGCCAGTAGTCCAGGCCAACAGCTAGCCAACAGTTGGCACCCCCATCAGTTATCATATACCACAACAGGGCCATCAGTTATCCGTCACAGACGAAGTAGTTGCCACAAGTGGCCCTTCAGTGGCCCTGCAAGCACGTGCCATACATGATGGTTTTCCTAATGTGGTCCGCTAGTTTCCCGGCTGGGGCAGCCGGCAATCACGTGACGTAACTGATGGCTTGCCGAATCTTGTCCGCCAATTCCTCAGTAGTAGCCATAAAAAAAATAATAATAATAAAGGACAACCGCAGTTTCCCAAAGCTACAACAACTTTTTTTTCTCCTTACGAAACTTCTGAATTATAGCACGGCGCTAGGGAAATTTCCTCAACAGGGCCGGAAAAACGTCCGTTTGGATCTAGTTGGAAGCGGGCGCTCTACTAACTGGACTGATTTGGCACGCACGAGCATGGCTTGAAACTGACCCTCTTTTCTGCGGAATGTGTAAAGAATGGTTCTCTATTTAATTTTACAATATTGCGAGATATTTTTCATAAATGTCAGTTTCATATAATTCATAAATTTATTTTTTCAAAGTGCGATTATTTTTTTTTTTTACTTTAATGGAACTTCACTTTTTCAACGAGTGTACCAACTTAAAGGCGCTTTCCAAAGTTTCGAGCTCGCCTTGTCTTGAAAGGCGATTGTTGAATTAATATATTTACCCCTTCATGTCACATTCTGTTACATTTTTAACGTTGTATCTTTCCTTTCCGCTGCCCGAAGATGCTTGTTTTAGGGAGGAAAGATATTTTATTTGACTTCTCGTTATTTTTTGAAGTGAATTCCTCCAGTCTTGTGTATTTAACCCATGGATGAGTACATTATATCCACATAGCGTTGCTTTTTTTTTCAAAGAATTGATAAATTTTGTACGCGTATAATTCTTCTTTTTCTTTTCAATATAACGCTTTTTTAATGTTTTTCCAGGACTTTTCTTCAAGCAGATTCGTGAATGTTAAAACGACAACCGCAGTTTCCCAAAGCAACAACAACTTTTTTTTCTCCTTACCAACTTAAAGGCGCTTTCCAAAATTTTGAGCTGGCCTTGTCTTGAAAGGCGATTGTTGAATTAATATATTTACCCGTTTATGTCACATTCTGTTGCATTTTTAACGTTGTATCTATCCTTTCCGCTGTCCGAAGCTGCTTGTTCTAAGGAGGAAAGATATTTTATCAGTTAATTCTTTAGTTCATGAAAAAATAGTGAAGAGTAAAAGGTGGCTGTTTATAGATGAATTTTTAAGGGTGTAGATTTACTTGTTTACAGAAATTGTTTCTTGTTATTAATGGGAATGGAGTGAGTGTATTTTATGGCTGTAATCTAGTATTTTATGGCTTAGTCTGATATCTTCGTCGACGTGGCATTTCATTAGGAAATTCTTAACATCCACTAAAATAACACGATGGCGATAACGTCGTCTTCAACTAACTGCTACCACGAGAGACACAGCACGTGCTACATCTGCGCATGCGCGGTTCCGTTGCTTCCACCTGGTGGTGTTGGTGTTTCATCGGTTACCAGCTACGGGCCACTAGTGGCGCTTGCTTGTTGGCCCGCAATTCACGGCGATGCTGCAGGGATATTAATGGGGATAACTGATGGCGCTGCCACCAACGGATCGCTACCAGGCCGTGATCGACAGATTTCAGCCAGCAGTTTCCCAACACTTGTGTTTTTGCTTGGTAATAGCCAGTCGGAACAGGCGGCAAAATGCTTCTCAGCTTTAGCGATAGCCCCTCGTGTCAACAGGACGCAGGTTGTCGACTTAAACTCTCTGCAATCGCCACCACCGAAATGGCCTTCATTCATGTAGACCAATGGTGTTCTGTGTATTCCTTTAAACGCACGTCAGCTTGCGGCCAGCAGAAAGTAGAAACTGGACTGAGGAATATCGGGGTTGGGGACACTACCAGCGGAATCAAGTTCTCTTCTCTGACGAGTAGAGGCTCAGTCTGGAGTCTGGTAATCGTCGAAGTCTTATCTGGAGTAAATCAGGCACACGTAATAACCCAGCTTATGTGCAGGAACATCACATTATGGCGGACGTGAATTGATGGCCTGAGTAGGCATAAGTATCGATGGACGTAAGGACCTGTACGTTATCCGAAAACTAAGTCTGGCGGCCCAGAGATTCTCAGATCTATTGTCATACGTATGCTGCAGCAGTCGGTGGTTCGTTTTTTCTCATGGACGATAGCACTCGACCTCACAGAGCTCTGCTAGTGGACAACATGCTTCAAGAAGCGGGAATCGAGCGTATGGAGAGGCCATCATGTTTTCGTGACTTAAATCCAATTGAACATGCCTGGTACAAACTTGTCAGACGCATTCCAGCTCTGCTGGCACCTTTATTAGCTCTGCGTGAACTGGAGACTGTCCTCATTGAGGAGCGGAGAAGATAAACCGGAAAACCTCCTCGATAACCTCATAAATTCCATGCCACACAGGAGTGCAGCAGTCTTAGCCGTTCAAGAGGACTGCACACCCTACCAGAGGTCAGTTAAAGCTTCCGAATGTCATTTTTTTCTTGTTGTACAGAGGTTAATATTGTTGTGTAGCATATCGCATCATGTGCATTAAATTATAATATTGCATAAAAATTCGCTAATGTACTTTTTCTTATCCATATCACTGAACATTCTACTATATCTTACATAAAATTAATATTTTACGTTAAATAACGTCAGTCCCATATGATTTCCTTTACAATATCTCTTGCTGCCATAATTCTTTTGAGCAATGTTAAGTCCAGGAAAATGAAAAAAAAATATATCAAAAGACTAAAACATTCACAGCGCATGTGCTTTTCTGAGATTTATTTTCACTGTCTCCGGAAAACAAGGTCTCCCATTTCACGAACGATATAAATGATTACCGAGCAGCTTTGAGATGTACTGGTGTATTTACACATATCTTCTTTTGTTTTCTCTTTTCCTAAATAATCCGAACATTTCGCTTTCCTATCTTTGAAAAATCAGGATTTGACAGCTTTCCTAAAGCTCATGGTTCAAAAACGAAAGCATTGGCGAGATAGCAGTTTTTTTACTTGGCATTTTATCGAACTTTTAGTGCGTGAAAGCTTCATCGTACTGTGATATTCTGTTGGTGCTTCGGGATGAAATTCGAAAAGAATGTCCAGGCCTACTGACTAGAGGAGTACTTTTCTGCTGGGTTAATCTCCATCACAATTAACCCAACAGAAAATTGAACAACTAGGCTGGGAACTTCTTGAACATCCGCTTTACAGCCCAGACTTATCCCTGAGAGATTTTCACATGTGTGGTTAGCTAAAAACTCACCTCACCTTGGCGGCAAACGTTTCGCGGATGATGACGATGTTTAATGTGAAGTATGAGTGCAGCTGAGACAGCAGAATATGCTGCAGGTTTCGACGCACTCTTAAAGCGATTGGATGAGTACATCAATATTAGTGGAAATTATGCTGAGAAGTAAGGGGAAATGTGAAGGTAATAATAAATGTTTTTCAAGTTGGTATCTTACTTACAAGAGAAACTATCGGACCTCCCGACGACAATCGTCACGTAACGTTCTGTGGTGGACAAGCATGACACCAAAGTAACAGGTGTAAAGTACGGCATTTCGCAATCCCCCGCAACCCCTAGAACATCCTAATATATAATTTGCTAGAGTCCTCCTCCTTCGTGCCACGTTTTAAGTCGTCATAGCAACAACCTAGAAACAAATGTTTGTGACGCCTCGCTTAGCTTTTCGTGTAGGTGACGTCATCACCTACACGCGCACAGATCAAGGGGAAAATCACTTTGTTTTGTTGCCATGCAACGAAGTGTGACGTCATCTAATCCAAATCATTCTCACATGACGTCAGAGATGCGTTACGTCACACCATTGGTGCACCAGGGAGGAGGCTTTGGGGGATTAAGCCCCCTCCAAGGAGATTAAGAGTGATGTACGTCAGAAATTAAACATTCAAAAATATCATTTTACATGTTCAAAAATTGCATAGTGTCTTCCATTGCATGGTGTCTTCTTCACAAAAAGATTAAGAGCGACGTACGTTACAAATTAGAAATTCAAAAATATTATTTTACATGTTCAGAAGATTACATAATGTCTGGCATAATGTCTTCTGTTACATGGTGTCTTGTTCCCAAAGACCCAAAGAGATTAAGAGCAACGTACGTCCAACGTACGCCACACATTGTGTACGTATACTATATACATGTATATATAGCCCCCTCCAACAGGAATTCTTGGGTGCGTCACACTGTCAACTCCTTAGAGATTCGGAAACTTTACATGAGAAATTTTGGTTCACTACCTGAATCGGTGTTTAGCCATCTGTATGTGGCAACATTAAGAGTACGACGATCTGACGACGTCAAGATAAAAATAGTTCACGGAAAAGGCCAGGGGAAATTGATACAGGGTTCACAGTCAGTGTATATGAAAAATGTTGTGTAAAAGGAAGTGTTGACGAAATAGGGACTAAAGGTTTTATACAAAACACATAACAAACAGACATCCCGTCGTATCAAATTCCATAATCCACTACTCGGGAAATTTTCAGAAAGCTGTGAGCCAACGTCGCCATCTATTGACGTGGAACTCAAAAACACCATAATAAATGTAAATAATTATCATAAATTTTATTTTCCCCCGTCATTACTGACGGGCTTTCACCTAGTGGCTTATAAAAGTGGGACGCCCGCCTGTAATGTATGCAGCCATAAAGTGTCAAACAACATGTAAATGTGGGTGTGATGTGATTGGGTGATACTGCGCATACATGGTAGGTGTTTTTTTTTTTTTTTTTTGATTGGAGGTTTAACGACCACCGTGAGCAACTCAATGGGCTATAAGCAGTCGCCCCTCCTAATTTAGGGTCACTGGTTCCAGGGAAGGGAGAGAGCCAGTGCCGTAAGACAAACACAACATCCATGCCTTACCGGGATTTGAACCCGGACCCCTTACGGACGAATGATCAGAGGCCATCGCTTAGACCACTGCGCCACCGGGGCTGCCCTGGTAGGTGTACTACGTTGTGTACGTCAGTCACTGTTAAACGTAAGTATTGTGAGACAGCGACGCACTGGCCTGTTCGTACGCATACAAATATTGTGTTGTGTGTTTTAAGAAAATGGCTTATAGTACAGATACTGGTGAACGAGGTGACGCAGAAATACCAAGCGGACGACACGGCTCCAACGTACATTGACAGGCTAATTGCAAGGCAGTTGTATAGCGTTTTGGAGCAACATGTCATTGGAGGCGCTGACATATTTGAAGGACAGACATTGTGGTGTAATAGTGATGAAACGTTGGACACGTTATCTGAACATAGTGATACACCGGGTACTCTAGCACAAAACGTGCCAAGCAGCTCGAGTTTCCATGAACCATATTCCCCCCGCTCCTCCGTCCCCAAAGTAAAACGGAAAAGCATTCACGAACAGTTTTCCGGACAAACCATGCAGAGTGTCTATGACAATATGAAGGTCGCAAAGAAAACCGTTGCAGCACTGCCTTCTCTCAACACATTACCATGACGTGGAGTGAGTTATGTATATGACATTTGCAACTTAATGGTGTATAATGAATACAACTTCTTCTAATGGTTGTTGTGTTGTTAATTATATCATGAATAAACTTTCCTGCTAGTAGTGTAGTAATAATAATGAACAAGCTCTTAACTGCTAGTAATGTTGTAGTAGTAAATAAGATGAATAAAGTCTTATGCTTTTTATTAATAATAACAACTAATGAAATAAACCTAACAGCCAGACAGAGATCTGACAAAACTATGAACTGAGAAAAACGTACTTACAACAAAAGCTTTATTCAGGGAAAGTCCTGGTATCCTCCAACGTACAACGAAGCTCTACTCACATAGACGAAGATCTCTTTACACACAAAAGCTCTCTCACGTAACACAAACAAAAGCTCTCCTCCACATAAACAAACGCTCTCTGGCACATAAACAACAGCTCTCCTAGGTATCGTTGAACGCGCCTATTTATACTGGCTACCACCACGTCATGACTTACACTCATTGCCAGATCTCATTCAGCGGGAGAAATAACATCTCGTTCAGTAAGAAGATAATTTACATAGGAAAATAAAATAACCAGAGATAGTAAAAATCAAAAGGAAAGTGAATCTAGAGTATACGTTACAGGTGTTGTACGTGGTCTCTCTCGACATTTAGGTGCTTCATATCTAACAGGTAAATGTTGTTTGACACTTTATGGCTGCATACATTACAGGCGGACGTCCCACCTTTATAAGCCATGTTCTAGGGGTTGCAGGCGCTTACGAAATGCCGTACTTCACACCTGTTACTTTGTTGTCATGTTTGTCCACCACAGAACGTTCCGTGATCATTGTCGTCGGGAGGTCCGATAGTTTCTCTTGTTAGTATTTTTTAAATAACTGTAACCTATTTACTGACTTCCCCATGTAGATATGCTCGGACAAATTTGTAAAGTCCTGAGTAAAGGAGACAGATATTTTTCTTAATGTTATCGTGCCATGATATCTTTCATACTAATTCTAGGCAATACCTAAGTGCTACGGTATTTTGATATCGGAGACCTTTAATGCGAAATACTGGAAAACAAAGCGAGTTTTTTTTCTAAACGCTATCAGTCATTTTTAATGCAAATTTCTGGTGAATAAAATATTTCCAGGTTACTAAAACAAAATTAAGTACAACATATAAATAAATATAACTGTCTAGATTCCTCAAATCTCTCGCTCAAAGATTAGCGAATCATTACACCAGCCCTGGAAATAAATGTGGAAACTTTATCACCACAGGTGCCGATTATGCGGATCATCAGGAGCTTGAGCACTCCTCAAAATTCCTGTTGTCATATGCATACGGAAAATTAAATCGGAAGAATCGATAGGGAACTCAAGAATTTCTGTTATATAAAAAAAATTAAATACTTTTTTCAGAAACTACTGTATTAATGATGAATGATTTCTTAAGAAACAAGATTGTCAACCAACAGGATGGGTGATAAGTGCGATAGAGGAAGTTTCTTATACCTTGTCTTGCTATAATTATTCAAAATTGTCAAAGTTAATCTTCATTTATAGTAAACAATAAATGAATAAAATTAAAACAACATACATAATGTAATCATTTGTTTTTAGCCTACCGATGTTTTTTTTTTTTTTTGTCGATTTAGTTTATATAATTTATACAGAGATTGAAACTCTGACAATTTAGATTTGTTGTATGTACTTCAAATTTCGTAAATGGACGATTTGAATTGAAGACTGAAAGCGAAATAACTTATTCTCTAAGATTTTTATCAAATTTAACGTATTAAAAACAATTAAAAAACTGAAAATCGCAGCTTAAGTTTTTACTGGGCTCATTAAGTTTTTCTAACTAAAAGAGACCAAATTATCTTTTTTTTTTTTTGATTGATTGAAGGTTTAATGACCACCGTAAGCAACTCGATGGATTATTAACAGTGGCCTATCCCTAATTTAGTACTACTGGTTGCAGGGAAGGGAGAGAGTCAGTGCCATAAGTCAAACACAATATATCACACTGGGATCGGAACCCAGATCCTTTTGCGGACGAATGGTCACAAGCCAGCGCTTAGACCACTGGGCCAATGGGATGGCCAAATTATCTATGAACACAATTCTAATTTCGGTTTCTGCCTTTCCTCTTCGTTAATTCAGATATCTCCCAAATACGGGCTTATTGTGAGGATTCCTTTGCATTTTTATCGTATGGCGTCGCACTCGATTCAGTTAAATAAGTTTGACTGTAGAAAAGGAAATATGATCACTTAGTAATCTTTAGAGAACAGCGAATGCAGGCGACAAAGCTTCATCACTAAAAATGAAACGAAAGAGATCACATAACTCAGCCTTTCCGCTTATTCCTAGGTCCTTTTTTTTGGCTACATCAATATTGCACCTCACTAAGCAGATCTTTCTCTCTGCGTGATAGCTAATCTTCCAAATTGTTTCCCTGACGATTTTCTTTTTAAAGATCCTGTTGCACTTGGTTTCATTTGGTAGCTATAATGGGTATTGAGAGACGGTTTGACTCCTTTATTTGGCCATTCGGGTAACTGTCCTACCGCATTGCAATATCAAACGAGTGCTTACTTGTATTTCCGCAGAGAACTCAAGCCGAAACAAAAATAAGATGAAAAGCCTCCTAGTGGTCTAAGCGCTGGCTTATGACCATTCGTCCAAGATGGGTCCGGGTTCGAGTCCCGGTGAGGCAGGGATGATGCTTTTGTCATACGGTCCTGGTTCTCTTCCTTCCCTGGAACCAGTAGCCCTAAATTAGGGACGAGCGACAGCTTATATCCCATTGAGTTGCTCACGTTGGTCATTAAACCCCCAATAAAAAAAATACTTTATATGTAACATGCCGGCGTCTGCTACTGTGATTGAGTTTGCATAAGAGCGATCAGGAGCGTCATACTGGTTAGTGACAATATAAACCTACACATCTCTCTGGCAGCATACCAACATTTGGGTCAGCGTTAGACCAACGTATTATAACAGGTGATTTCTCAGCTGAATTAAGTATCGTTTTTTTTTCTTTTAGCTATTCCCCAGTTAACAATTTATCTCAGACGAGGATCCAAGGCATTTACCAACGAGAGTTTGTCACAGAAGAGACTGATTACTGTACATATATCGTTGGTAAATCATCTGTGGCAAATGCATTACTGAGATAAAGATGTAGAAAGGTACCGATCTTCTAGAAGTATTTAAAAGACAAAGAAAAAACTGGAGGTAGAATTAATTTGCTTGTTGTCTATAACGATATGTCATCAGCTGGCAAAATGTTAGCAATCCAGATATCTCATCGCTGATCCAACGTGATATCGCATAGAACTGACCAACATACGTAGGTGATAACAATAATCTGTGTTAGTAATTACTTTTATTTTGTGTGGCCTTTGAAATCCTTATATATGTAGCCTAATGCGAAAAACTGCCCAAACAAGTGAAACTTCTCTGTTCAAACTCCTCCTCTTTACATGACCCTCGCTTTTCGAGGATTAGATGTTCTGCGTTTCTTTTTATTTCGCAAATTTAAATATTTGGAAGAAAAATGTTCCTGTATGTTTTACATTTAGTTTTCCATGCAGTTTGTTTTTATTTAGTTCACTTCGTATCCTGCGGAAAGCCTGATTCCACCTTTTGGCGGAAGGGAGATTTAAACCCAGGACCAATAGTACGAATGAGACGGGATGTCTGTTTGTTATGTGTTTTGTATAAAACCTTTAGTCCCTATTTCGTCAACACTTCCTTTTACACAACATTTTTCATATACACTGACTGTGAACCCTGTATCAATTTCCCTGGCCTTTTCCGTGAACTATTTTTATCTTGACGTCGTCAGATCGTCGTACTCTTAATGTTACCACATACAGATGGCTAAACACCGATTCAGGTAGTGAACCAAAATTTCTCATGTAAAGTTTCCGTATCTCTAAGGAGTTGACAGTGTGACGCACCCAGGAATTCCTGTTGGAGGGGGCTATATATACATGTAAATAATATACGTACACAATGTGTGGCGTACGTTGGACGTACGTTGCTCTTAATCTCTTTGGGTCTTTGGGAACAAGACACCATGTAACAGAAGACTTATGTAATCTTTTGAACATGTAAAATAATATTTTTGAATCTTTGAACATGTAAAATAATATTTTTGAATTTCTAATTTGTAACGTACTTCGCTCTTAATCTTTTTGTGAAGAAGACACCATGCAATGGAAGACACTATGTAATTTTTGAACATGTAAAATTATATTTTTGAATGTTTAATTTCTGACGTACATCGCTCTTAATCTCCTTGGAGGGGGCTTAATCCCCAAAGCCTCCTCTCTGGTGCGCCAATGGTGTGACGTACCGCATCTCTGACGTCATGTGAGAATGATTTGGATTAGATGACGTCACACCAGCAGCTGTGTTCTTCGTTGCATATCAACAAAACAAAGTGATTTTCACCTTGATCTGTGCGCGTGTAGGAGCATATCCTTTTTTTAGAGTACTCTATAATCTTACGCTAAAACCTCTTTGTTAAAAATACCCGGTACCGTGTGAAAAATCTGAAAACATTATTTTGGAGTCTGACTGTTACGGCCAAAGGCTTAGTTAAAAAACCGTAGAGAAGTGCAGTGATTTTTGCCCCCGTTGAAACTTCAACAGAAAAAGAAGTTTATTTTTCATATTTTCTTGATGGATTAACTAATCATCTACAACACCTGCTCTAAGTAGATTTCTATACACTGCAAAACATAAATTCACGGAATATTTCCGAAAATAACGTGCAGCAAAAGTGTCAGTCTTTGAATGGAATTTCTGTTTTTAAAAGCTCCCTTTTTCTTAACTATCATATTTCTACAGATTTTCTGTAGTCAGTAATTCCGTTCATTTCAGAAAAGTCCGGTTCAAGTTTTTTCGTATTTAAACAGAAATTTTGCAAAATCCAACTTACTATTTCAGCCCTTACACAATAGAATCTTCTAGCTCCAGAGGTGGGGATCGAGTCCAGGCCGTTTGGATTGAAGCCACGAGTCTTAACCACCGATCCAGAAAATCACAGGATTAGGCTCACGTTCAAATTAAAACTAATTGGGCTACAAAAAAGAAATTTCATTAATGTGAGTGATTCAGCCATTTTATTTTATTTTGGAGTTTATTATACTTTTAATACGTTTGTAATAATTTTATTTTTTCTGTAGGAAGTCTAATTACAAATTAAGTATTTCTTTCATCGTGAATTTCCGAAGCAACAGAAAGATTTGGAGTTTGAGATCTTTTTCCCAACTGACAAATGACTTTCAATTATCTTTAAGAGAAGGTGCAATGTACTGCTTTATACTATTATTTCACAAAACTTCTAAATATAACATTTACTCTTGATAGCTATATAGCTTTTGCCTTAAGGATTCCAAAGACTGTTACATAGATATCGTACAATCGCCTGTACAATAAATTAAGTACCCGGTTTCTTACGGTAAAACAATATTTAATAGCTGATACACAATATTGAGAAAAGGAAAAGAAATATCCTGTGCCACAGTAACAAAAATTAATTCGATATACACTGAAGAGCAATGGAATTAGAGACAGCTGGCGTTATGCAAATGTGGCGCTGTGGGCGGCCCTGTAAACGGAAACGACATGAGACGTATGCAGCGATCCGACAATATAAGGAGTGATGCGACGGGAATCAGTAAGAGTCGGACGCAGTATGAGTAAGACGAAGGATCTAAGCGCATTTGATCGAGGGCAAATTGTCGGGGCCCGACGAATGGGTCATTCCATCTCGGAAGTTGTGCAGGCACTGGGATTTTCACGAGCCACTGTGTCACGGGTGCACCGTGAGTACATCTAATCCTGTAAAGCCATCCCTGCAAGGGCCAACTGCACAACAGCGTGTGGATGAGCGGAGTCATCGTCGGCTAGCTCGCATTGTAACAGCGGATAGACGGGCCACAGTGCAAGAAATCACTCTGCAATTAAACGCTGGTGCACAAAAACGTGTAAGCAGCCACACCATCCAGAACCATCTCCTCGCTATGGGGTACAGAAGCCATCGTCCCTCGAGGGTACCGCTGCTGACCGCACATCACAGGCTGCAAAGATTAGCATGGGCGCGGGAACATCGCCACCGGACCCTAGACATGTCGAAATATGTTGCCTGGACTGATGAGTTGAGATTCATGTTGGTACATGCGAATGGCAGGATACGAGTACGGCGCTAATCACATGAAGCGATGGATCCTTTTTGCCAGCAGGGTACTCTTCAAGCTGGTGGGGGTGGCATTCTCATCTAGGGACTGTTTACGTGGAATGAAATGGGACCTCTGGTACGTGTGACATCGTCCCTCACAGGTCAATGTTACCGGGACATCCTGGACAACAGTTTGCTCCCGTTTGTGCGTCTTCAACATCGCACTGGGGACCTCATCCTGCAACAAGACAATGCATCGTGCCATTGCTCCCGAATTGTATCCGAATGGTTGGATGAACACTCCACCGACGTGACCTCGTTTCCTTGGCCAGCTAGGTCACCTGACCTCAATCCCATCGAGCACATCTGGGATGCCATCGAGAGAGATGTTCGAGATTTTGACCCTCCTCCATCAAATCTTCGTGAACTGTGGGAGCTTGTTAAGGGGTCGTGGATCCGTATGGCTTCCAACGCTACCGGCGTCTTGTCGAGTCCATGCCGAGACGAATCACTGCCGTCATCAGGGCGAAAAGTGGTGCTACACGTTACTAGACAGGTATCTCTAATTCAATTGCTCTTCAGTGCAATATCCACAATATCCGATCTCGCTACAGAACTTCAAAATCAAATACCTCGACAGACTATTAAAGTTTAACAGGTAATCAGACCCCCAAGTATTTCAGTGAATCACTCCTATTACCGAAAATATATCGTCATATGGATACGAAAAAAGTTAGAACGGAGTTTTTCCGTCAATATAAGAAAGGAATTGTAAAAAGGTTTCTGAAAATTCAGAATTTTCCGTTAACTCATCTTGA
Source organism: Macrothele yani (assembly GCA_039090855.1). Classification (NCBI taxonomy): domain Eukaryota; kingdom Metazoa; phylum Arthropoda; class Arachnida; order Araneae; family Macrothelidae; genus Macrothele; species Macrothele yani. Next base: position 106,922,270 of record CM077003.1, read on the forward strand.
AAACGGTAATTTATCGTCAATATGAAAAAGAAATTGCGGAAAGTTTTCTGTAAATTCAAAATTGTTCTGGCGTACGAAAAATCCGTGAACTTCAGAGTTATTTATTGTCATTTCACGGAAAAAGTTGTATCAGAAATATGCTTCATTAATTCACAAAAGTGGCTCGTGAATTTCAGAAAATAATTTTAGTATGCACACTAAAGAATATTCAGGTAACCAAACAAAGAATGAATGTGGATATATCTTTTAAGAACAGAGAATTGCCTTCGAGTGTTAAAATGCCAAAGACTTTCCCTCGTAATGACTGCGGCAGAGATAATAACTTTATAACAATCGGAAGCTGCAGCTATAAAAATCATGAATAACTTCCTTAGATGGTAAACCGTGGAAAGTATTTACATCGGATATTGTATTCAACAAAATAACTACCTTTAAGATTAATTACAACTTAAACAAGAAGAGTGTCAGAAAATTGGAGGGGAAATCTTGTTTGAAGAATCTCAGGAAAGTACAAAACCCATTATTACATAGCCGTCTGAGTTTCGAAAGCAAGGACGGCAAAAGCTCGTGGAATAAGGAATCGGATTTCGGAATCATTAAGTGGAAAAGAATTTAAAAATGCCTTCACGAAGAAGAAATTACTGTGCAAAAACAAAATGCCACAGTTTAAAGAAACACAAGAAAAGTAATACACAGTGCGTATTTACAGGAGACGTCAAACAAAAATGGTACTAACGAATTTTCGGGTGTCATGAGCACTTCTTTATATATATATATATATATATATATATATATATATATATATCATTGTCAACCAATATCAATTCACTGATGGGTGAAGATCTCCCCACGTTTCTTCTGCAATTGTCTGTCTAGAGCCTGTCTCCTCCATGTCACTTTGGCATGCTTTCGAATTTCATCCAACCATCTCCCATGTGGTCTTCTTCAGGGTCGTTTTCTATCCTTCGGAATCCAGTCTGAAATTTCAGTTGTCCATCGGTGGTTTGTTCTTCTGGTAATATGTCCAGCCCATTGCCATTTCAGTGATTTCACTCTAGTCATAATGCCGTCCACTCTTGTTATTTCCTATATCCACAAGTTCCTCATCTTATCTTTCCCGAGCACACCAAGCATGCACCTCTCCATGCTTCTTTGAGTTGTCTGCAGTCTTTGTACATCTTTTTTAGTTAAGGTCTACGTCTCTGCACCATACGCAAGCACTGGAAGGATGCATTGATCAAACACTTTCCTTTTAAGACATAATGGCATACTGCTCTTAAAAATTGTGCTATTTCTTCCAAAAGCTCTCCATCCAAGTTTTATACGCCGATTAATTTATTCATCAATGTGACCCTTACTTGATATCTGCTGCACAAGATAAATGTAGGTATCGGTTGTTTCAAGCTTTTCTCCATCAATCAATAAATCTTTTTTCTTGTAAAAGCATTCATTGTACATCACTTTTGTCTTCTGAAAGTTCATTTTTAATCCCACTTCTTTTCTCTTACAAGCAAGTTCCTGGATCATATTCTGCAGCTCCGAAGGGGTAGTTGCAAAAATGACTACTTCATCAGCAAAATGAAGGTGAGTTAAACAATCTCCATTAATCTTTATACCTTTGTTTTCCCAGTTCAATGATTAAAAGACATTTTGCAATATGGGATTAAAGAGTTTGGGAGATATGGTGTCCCCCTGGTCTGATCATGATAATATGTAGAGGATTTTAGGAAGGGTGTGTCTGACCGCAGGTCTTAAACATCTCTTAGAAACAGGAAGCTAGGAGATTTGGGCTAGAGTGCCCGACAGGGAAGTGACACGGAAGCGAAGTAGAAAGGGGAGGAAGACGCCCTTATTTATTACCGGGGGCCAGTACCTGGAGTCCGACAGCTTAATGTGTCCATCCGACGCACGGCGGATATTTAGTGGATCGAGCGTTCGTATCTGCCTGGAATCGAACCTGAGGTCCTTTCCGTTGCAGCTACGAATGTTGCGCACGAGGCCACCCGCGGCCCTGTGTCCCCTGGTCTCACTCCCTTTCCAATTTTTATTACTGCTGTATCCTCAAATATCCGAACCTTTGCACTTGCATTTTCATAGATGTTATTAATAATATTAATGTGCGCATCTTCAACACCGCATGATTTCAAAGCCATTGTAACTGCTGATGGTTTCACGGAATCAAAAGCCTTTTCATAATCAATAAAAGCATGCATAATGGGAGTTCATATTCTCTTATTCTTTCAATTAGTTCTCTCAGTACATGTATATGATCCACAGTGCTGTAGCCACTCCTGAATCCAGCTTGTTCTCTTGGTTGAGCCATGTCTAGTATTACCTTCAAGCGATATGAAAGAACTTCAGTGAAGACTTTATAAACCACTGATAAGAGGCTGATAGGTCTGTAGTTCCTGAGATCCTCAACGTCACTTTTTTTATGGAGCAGGATCATTGTAGCATTGTTCCAATCCTCAGGAATCTTCCCTTCATTAAGGCATTGAGTGAAAACTTGGGCGAGTACTTTTTCAATTTCTCCACTTGCTTCTTGTACAATGTCCATAGTAATTCCATCTTCTCCTGGAGCTTTCCCACGTTTCATGTTCTGAATTGTATTTGTAACTTCTGCAGGAAAGACTGGAGGGACTTTGGTACTGGTACCTGTCGTAATGTCTGGAATGGATGTATCATCTTTCTCATACAGTTTTGAGTAGAAATCTTTCACCCTTGTCAAAATTTCGCTTTTATTTCTTGTTACAGTCCCATATTCTTCTCAGTGCCATAATCTGTTTTCTTCCCTTACCGAGATATATCTTTGTTTTCTTCAGGCTTTTGTTGTTTTCAATTGATTTTCTCACTAGTTTACAATGGAATTTTTTTATGTCTTCAGTGACACTTTTCCATACTGTCTATATATACATTGTACATATATATATATATGCAAAATAATATTAACACATAAGCAACCAACTTTCATAAACAAATAATTGCGGCAATATGACTTCCAGATAAAAAAAACCACAGTAAAGAGAATTATAAAATGACAAAATGAGGTTAAGCAAATTATTATAGATACTCACTCAGAACCCCTGGACCACTACTCTTCAGGGAAAGACATTCAATGGCCCTCAGCATAAAAATTTAGATCAGGTTTCATGTGAATGCCAAATATCTCGAAAAAAGCAACAACAGACGTCCACTTTAAAATTTTGTGTTATAAATTTCAATGCATTCTGTCTTCCCCACCTGAACTGTAAAATATGCAACAAGTTAGTAAAATCATGCATTGCATTGATTATGATACGCTTTCTAACATACTAGAAATCATTACTCAAATTATTACTCAAGTTATGAGGAAAATGGCTGTGGAATAAATCTCACCCCTGTGCCCTGACCTTTGATCCCATTTCGATGATATTCAACGGAACTGACTCAATATACCTCTGAAATAACATGATAACGTTTTGTCGCAATCGAAGCAATTTTACGTAAGTTATGATGCATAAGGGCTTTGGAATAGAACCCGCCGTTCCTGTATCCTAACCTTTGACCCCATTTCGCCCATTTTCAATAGGATTCGTCCCCAGGCAGGTCCGTACAACATACTAACATTTCATCCACATCGAAGCATTTTTACGTACGTTATGACGCATAATGGCGATGGAAGTGATTCCGCTCCTATGTCCTGACCTTTGACCCCCATTTCGCCAATTTTCAATAGGGTTTGTCCCTAGGTGGTCCTCTACCACATACTGAAATTTAATCGAAATCGAACCGGTTTTACGTTAGTTATGACGCATAAGAGCAGTGGAATGGATCCCGCTCGTATGTCCTGACCTTTTAACCCCATTTCGTTCACTTTCAGTAGGGTTCCTTTCCAGGTGTACCACTAACACATACTAAAATTTCATCGAAATTGAGCGATTTTTACGCGAATTATCGTGCGGACGAACATACGCACACAACGCGTGACGTAATGAGGCAGATGGGAATCGCGACCATCTGCTTGCAAGAGGGTGACGTCATAAAACTTTAATAGGATCCAAACAACGTGTGACGTAATGAGACAGATGGCGTGACCGCGCCAACATCTAATGGGACGACGCCTTGACACTACACTAAAAACGTGGTAATTCGGGGTGGTTATTTAACAAATTAAACGAATTTTCCTAAAGTCGAGATCAAGCTAAATCGATTTCTAGTACCAGAAAACGGTAGGTCAGCGACTTTCGTCAAAATCCTTAGAGCCGTTTTCAAAATAAAATTTACATACATACAAAAATTGCTCCTTTAAGGTGAACGTTAAGTAATTTTGCTTCCTGTACTTCGAATGGAAAAATTTCTATACACATTTTCTTCCCAATTAATGCGTTCCCAAGGATGAAAATTTGAACATCGATTAAAATAGATTCATTTTATAACTTGGAATACTTAATATTTTCTAAAATATAACCATAATTGTGCAAACCAACTTTTGTTTGTCTACTGACGCCATCAAAGTACAGGTTGCGCCATCCTTTTTCTGGTTTCAACAAAACCAAAGGAAAAGTTATTGATTTTTAATATAATTATGGTTATGTTTTAGCAAATATTAAGCATTCCAAGTTATAATATGAAGTTATTTTAATCGATGCTCAAATTTTCATCCTTGGGAACACATTAATTGTGAAGGAATGTGTACAAAAGTTTTTCCATTGGAAGTATAGGAAGCAAAATTACTTGACTTCCACCTTAATAATATGGATAAGAGCGATCGAATGGATCGCAATCCTATGTCCTGACCTTTGACCCCATTTCTTCCATTTTCAACAGGGTTCATCCCCAGCTGGCCCCCTACCACATACTGAAATTTCATCGAAATCAAACCATTTTTACGCACGCTATGACGCATCAGGGCAATGGAATGCATCCCGCTCTTATGTCCTGACCTTTGACCCCACTTCACCCATTTTGAATTGGGTTCGTCCCCTGGCGGTCCCCTACCGCAAAGTAAAATTTCATTAAAATCGAATCATATTTACGCAAGTTATGACGCATAAGAGCAATGGAATGATCCCGCTCCTACGTCGTGACATTTGACTCCATTTGTCCCATTTTCAACAGTGTTCTTCCCCAGGTGGTCCCCTACCACATAGTAAACTTTCATTAAAATCGAACCATATTTACGCAAGTTATGACACGTAAGGGCAATGGAATGATCCAGCTCCTACGTCGTGACCTTTGGCCCCATTTGTCCCATTTGCAATAGGGTTCGTCCCCAGGTGGTCCCCTACCACATACTAAAATTTCATCGAAATCGAACTATTTTTACGCCAGTTATCGTGCGGACAGACAGACGGACAAAGCTGGAGCATATACGCTTCTTCAATCTACAGTTGGAAAGCGTAAAAAAGAGAGTAACTGAAACTAAAAATGAACTGTAAAACTCCTTACAAGAATTGTAATCCTTTTCAAAGATATTACTGCAGGTGTAATGAGCCCACGTCCCGATTCCTCAAGTCAAAGAATATAAGAAGTTGAGGCTCAGGGAGACGTAACTAGGGCAGCCGTATCTTCAGGGAAACCATGCAGGTCAAGCCAACATACAGGCTGATCGGCTGATGCCGGAGCAGACTGCGCATGCGTATTTTTGTTGACTTCAATTCTTTGGGATACTTTGGGTAAAGAACAGTCAGCCGTCAGCCGAGCTACTCAGACTCGCAGCACGTGATTGTAACTTTCTCGGTAGCATAATCACTTCGCAAATCGGATATGTTAATTTTGTTACGCCAACCGGGTTAGTTAAGGCTTTTGTTACTCTTCAGTTTTTCAGAAATATTTTCAGTAATGCCAAATACTAGGGAATGTCTGCATTTTGTACGGATCCTTAGGCCTTACTGTAATATTTGCTGAAATTTAATTTAAATAGTAATACTAACGTTATTGAATATTTTTCTCACCAAAATAAGGCATGGGCGGGATATCGGAAAACAGCACAACAACAAAAAACTGCTCTAAGCAAATAGTCATCGGATCGAAAGAAACCATCGTGGATCAAAGAAAAGCTTCACTGCCGTAGTGCCCCTTAACGTGTTTTCCTCCTGAATGTTAACTTTCCCACAGAGCATATTATCTCTTAAGATGTGGTGGCGCTGTTGCCGCCTGTTTTACGTTATATCTATGAGAGTTGACCTTCTTTAAGCGTTAGATATTCTTTGCTCAAGTCCCGCACTACAACTGACGGTAACATCGTTGCGACTGCATTATGAACTCAGCGGCGTTGCTACATTGTGTATTTTATATTAAATGACCCCCGTGTCACTCGTATCACAATTTCAGGTGGCGCGTCTCTGCTATAAGAAAGCATGCATCTCAACTACAGTTATTGTTCAAATTTATACTCCTCAGTTGCTTGAAACATTCACCCAGGTAGTGCAACGTTTGCTTGCTCGGAACAAAATTGCCAAATGTTGCGCTCAATTTTTCAATTATTTGAAGAGTTAGTTTCGTGGAAGCAAACTAATTCCACAATCTTTATACCCAAGGAAAACACAATATGGAAATTCCAGGTAGGTTTGATGTCAGCAAAATTTTAAGGACGGAAATACAATCAAAGTTGATATATATAAAATAGCTTCGCTTTTTATAATAAGGAAATTTCTTCTTTTGTCAAAAGAATTTGTACCATTTTTCATGATCTCCAATGAACAAATTTTAAATTTAACACAAAGTGTCATATTTCTTCAAAACGGAAATGAATCGCCGATCTGTTCTCTTCTGAATGACACCCCACTCCCAAAAAAAGAAATGAAAAAATATGGGCATATACTTTTGATTAAAAAAATTCTAATATCGCATTCTTCCTTTTGCCCTTTTTCTGTCTGCGTGTCTTCGAGTCTCTTTTCAAATTGCTGTATCTCTCTCAATATCTCGCCCGGTTTTTTTCTGTATTTTGGAAATGAAATATTTTTGTTCTCATCTCTCTTACCTTTGTAGGTTCTCATCTTTTTCTATGATACTTTTCTGTTTGCCTAAATCTCTTTCTTCCACTATCAGCTTCATGTATAGTTCAAAAACTTTCTTGTCGGAGGAATTCCGAATCCACATCTTTTCGCTCCGGAGTCGGTTATTCTCCCGACTAAACTGCACCGACGAAGCTTAACGCTGCAACTTTACCTTCTTGATATGTGCGTCATGTTTGAGGTAGGTACGTTGTATATATATATATCCCTCCCCCTCGAGAAAGGCGGGGCTGGAGAACGCATGTTTCGGGTCCGCCGCAAACCGTGCATAAACGTAGCTGTAGAAGAAGAAATTGTAATTTATTCCAGACGATGTGTGAAAGAAGCATCACACATTTTTCGAAGCTTTGAAGAAGGAATTATCATTAATTCCAGACGATGTCTAGGAGGAATATCACACATTTTTCTCGAACCTCAAGGCCAGGAGATTCATTTATCGTTCGGGCGCCAATATACGTAAAACCTTTTTTGCCGGTAGGGGTTTCGAAGACACGTCTTTCAGCTCCGGAATAAGTTGTTCTCCCGACTGAGCTAAACCGACGGAACTTATCACTCCAACTTTCCCGTTTAGACATGTGCCTCTGAGGTAGACACGTTGCACATGACTAAGGTTTTCGTTGTCTAGTTTATATGTTTTTTCGTCTTCCTAATGCAAATTTAATTGTTACTTTATAATTTAACCTACTTGCCCAAATGTTACTTTCTTAACAAAGTTAGAAATTGTTTCCTGAGATACATGGCGGCGTGCTGTGTAAACATTTATTTCGCTTCAGTCTTCTTGAGACTCTCAACCATAAGTTGTAACACAAATGGTGACAATTCTGCCCCAGATGAGAATTCTTGAATTTATGAGGTACAGACTGTTCATAGACTGTTCAAATGTTTAATTTTCCTGGGAGAAAAGTCATATCTTGTCTTTGCTTAACCAAAGCAAAGCAGGTTGTGCTTCTACTATTTTGTTTGATTTTCATTATTCTTGTTATATTTAAATGAAAAGACACAAGTACATTAGTTCAAGTTCTGTCTCTTCTGAAAGCAAATGGTAAAATATTTATCATCTTCGTAAATAATGCGCACATTAAAGATAGTGTTGCGCGATAAGAAGAAAATGTCGTTCTTAACACCCATGTGGGCTTTTCTCACACTCAAGGTCTATTGTTTCTTCGGCAAAGCAAACTGGGACAGGAGTTATACATCGACGGTTTCGCAAGATGAGCGTCGCAGTTTCTGATTCATTTCTTATCAGCATTTCATTCTGTTCTTTTCTTTACGAGTCTGCTTGTTTTGTGTTTTCTTCTTCACTTAAATATTTGTGAAAATCATCGCTGAAGCGGAGAGCTGAAACACTTGCGTCTCAATGTCTTAAATTAGTAATCAAGAAGCTTTCAAAATAAAATGAATGCTCGTAAGAAAACGTTTTCAAAAACCTTCAGATAAAATATTTCTACAAACCATTAATGTACCTATCTGTTGAGAGAGGCAGAACAAACGAATTAATTTGTCCTGTATATCAAAGCAGTTCAATACCTGGTAAAATATATCAAATATACGGGAAATGCGGGCGTGTGTGTGTTTGTGCGTGTGTGTATGTGTTTTTTATACACTATATTAAGAAAAGTCACTGAACACCTAGAAAAGAAACACAACATGGCATTTATTGACATACATTAGTACGGTGTCAGTCCACCTTTGGCATTAATGCATGCTCTAACCCTTCGAGAAATGCTTTCGACAAGGTTTTGGAACACAGAGATAGGTATGCGCTTCCATTCAGTACAAAATGATGCCGCTAACTATTGCTTAGTAGTAGGCCTTATCCAAACTTCTTATGCGGCGCTCTAGTTCTTCCCATAAGTGTTCTATGGTATAAAGATCAAGGCTCTGTGTTGGCCAGTCCACACACGATACGGAATTGTCGCCAAACCACGCAGTAACAATCCTTTCTTTATGGCTTGATGCAATATCCTGCTGGTGCCAACAAGGCTCGTTGCGATAGTATTGCCACAGAGTTGGTAGGGCATAATTGTCCAGACTATCGAGGTAGTCGTGCTGGTTAACAGGTTTGTCCACGATAACCAATGGGCCGAGACCATACCACGAAAAACACCCCCACACGAGTACACTGCCAGCTCCAAACTTGACCGTAGGAACAGTACACTGTAGTAAGTAGCGTTCCCCCTGTTTCCGCCGTACCCACACACGGCCATCAGACTGATAGATCGTGTATCTGGATTCATCAGTCCATAGGACTCGTTTTCATTGATCTACGGTCCACGATAAATGCTCTTTACACCATGCTAAACGACGAGTAGCATTCCGAGTGGAAATGAAAGGCTTATGAGCAGCCGAACGACCATGGAATGAAATTATCTCCGAATGGTACGTGTACATACCGAGGTTACAGCATTTTTACTCACCGCTACACTGAAGTCTTGTGCAGTACTCCGTCGATTAGTTGTAACGACTCTCCGCAGGTTTCGACGTCCTTTATCACAGATTTTCTTTGGTCTGCCGGTACGTTTTGCTGCTTCAGGCACGCCATCTGCCTTCCAGTTATTCAGTACATCCAAAACAGTTGACTTGGGTATGTTTAAACGCCTCTCGGTTTCTCTTATGGACAACCCACTAATATAACACCTAACAATCTTTCCTTTCTCAAAGTCAGTTCCCTCCCGCCGCGACATTTTCACTCAACCTCACAGTGCGATATGATCGCGTTCAGCAGCAGGCTGGTTTTTTGTACCGTTTGCAGCTGTACCGCACATCTTAACAACGCCTCGGATCCGTTCATTTGCTTTTCAAGGGGTATCCGGTGACTTTTGTCAATGTAGTGTATATACTGAATGGACAAAACATTAGAGACACCCACCTAATAGCGTGTTTGTCCTCCTCTAGTGCAAATAACAGCCTGTACATCCGAGGTATCGTCTCCACTAGATGCCGGAGGGTTTCTATAGGTAATGGCAACCATATCTATTGCAGCATTGTTCAAAACTGCACCCGAGACATCGGTCCAGGATCCATGAATCTGATGTCCCGCTCCACTGCTACCCAGAGATCTTCCACAGGGTTTAAATACGGGGACCTTAACGGCCACTCTATGGTTTCAACTCAGATGAGCGTTCCTCGAGCCATTTCTGGGTGGTTGTGGCCCGGTGTGGTGGCGCATTGTCCTACTGCAACTGACCTCATCCACAGGATGCGCGAAGGCTATGAAAGCGTGTAGTTGCTCAGCCAGCACATGCTGGTAGCGCGTAGCGACTAAAAACCTACCCAGACACTCCAAAAGACCAATGTGTCCCATGAGAAGGCTCCCCAAATCATCACAGAGCCACTACCGCCTTGTTTGTTTGTTTTTTTTATTTTTTTTATTCTGGGTTTAACGACCACCGTGAGCAACTCAATGGGCGATAAGCCGTCACCCGTACCTAATTTACGGCCACTGGTTCCAGGGAAGGGAGAGAGCCAGTGCCGTAAAACAAACACAACATCAATGCCTCAACGAGATTCGAACCAGGACCCCTTTCGGACGAATGATCAAAAACCATCGCTTAGAGCCCTGTACCACAGAACGGCCCGCTGCCTTATACAGTGCCGACCTGGCACACTGGGGCCATGATCCCATGCTGTCTACGCTACACCCTCACCCTCCCGTCATCTCGGTACAGCTGAAAACGTCTGACTACACAGTGTGACGCCACTCTGCAGATGTCCAGTTTTGATGTTCTCGGCACGAGATGAGGCAACATACGTCCAGTAAAGAAGGAGAGAGAGAGAGAATTTTCTTCTTATTTTGAAAGGTAATTTTGTATGATTTAAAATACGAGATTTTCTAAGACTTTCTAATTGGTAAAGATAATTCTTTGGCAACTGGGACTGGGCTGGGAGTGGGAACTCGGGATGGCTCTTTATTCCGGGCTTGCGTAGCAAATGCCATAGGTCACGTATTAGCGGCATTCTGAGGAGAAGGAAAGGCTTCTTCATGAACTACAGACGCTAGATAATGGATAGTCCGCCAACGAAATTCTGTCAGTAACTCCACGCAGCAGATTCCTGATTATTCTGTCAGTAGATAATATATAGTGCGCCGACGAAATTCTGTCAGTAACTCCACGCAGAAACTTCCCTGATTATTCTGTCAGTAGATATTGGACAGTGCGCCGACGAAATTCTGTCAGTAACTCCACACATCAGCTTCCTGATTATTCTGTCAGTAGATAATGGACAGTGCGCCAACGAAATTCTGTCAGTAACTCCACACAGCAGCTTCCCTGATTATTTTGTCAGTAGATAATGGACAGTACGCCGACGAAATTGCGTCAGTAACTCCACACAGCAGCTTCCTGATTATTCTGTCAGTAGATAATGGACAGTGCGCCGACGAAATTCTGTCAGTAACTCCACGCAGCAACTTCCTGATTATTCTGTCAGTAGATAATCGACAGTGCGCCGACGAAATTCTGTCAGTAACTATACGCAACAGCTTCCTGATTATTCTGTCACTAGATAATGGACAGTGCGCAGACGAAATTCTGTCAGTACCTACACGCAGCAGCGTCCTGATTATTCTGTCAGTAGATAATGGACAGTGCGCCAACGACATTATGTCAGTAACTCCACGCAGCAGCTTCCTGATTATTCTGTCAATAGATAATGGACAGTGCGCCGACGAAATCCTGTCAGTAACTCCAGGCAGCAGCTTCCCTGATTATTTTGTCAGTAGATAAAAGACAGTGCGCCGACGAAATTCTGTCAGTAACTCCACGCAGCAGCTTCCTGATTGTTCTGTCAGTAGATAATGGACAGTGCGCCGACGAAATTCTGTAAGTAACTCAAAGCAGCAGCTTCCCTGATTATTCTGTCAGTAGATAATGGACAGTGCGCCGACGATATTATGTCAGTAACTCCAGGCAGCAGCTTCCCTGATTATTCTGTCAGTAGATAATGGACAGTGCGCCGACGAAATTCTGTCAGTAACTCCAGGCAGCAGCTTCCCTGATTATTTTTTCAGAATATAATTGCCAGTGCGCCGACGAAATTCGGTCAGTAACTCCACGCAGGAGCTTCCCTGATTATTCTGTCAGTAGATAATGGACAGTGCGCCGACGAAATTCTGTCAGTAACTCCACGCACCAGCTTCCTGATTATTCTGTCAGTAGATAATGGACAGTGCGCCGACGAAATTATGTCAGTTACTCCACGCAGCAGCTTCCTGATTATTCTGTCAGTAGATAATGGACTGTGCGCCGACGAAATTCTGTCAGTAACTCCACGCACCAGCTTCCTGATTATTCTGTCAGTAGATAATGGACAGTGCGCCCGACGAAATTATGTCAGTTACTCCACGCAGCAGCTTCCTGATTATTCTGTCAGTAGATAATGGACTGTGCGCCGACGAAATTCTGTCAGTAACTCCACGCAGCAGCTTCCCTGATTCTTCTGTTAGTAGATAATGGACAGTGCGCCGACGAAATTCTGTCAGTAACTCCAGGCGGCAGCTTCCTGATTATTCTGTCAGTAGATAATGGACAGTGCGCCGACGAAATTCTGTCAGTACTTCCAGGCTGCAGCTTCCTGATTATTCTGTCAGTAGATAATGGACAGTGCGCCAACGAAATTCTGTCAGTAACTCCACGCAGCAGCTTCCTGATTCTTCTGTTAGTAGATAATGGACAGTGCGCCGACGAAATTCTGTCAGTAACTCCAGGCGGCAGCTTCCTGATTCTTCTGTCAGTAGATAATGGACAGTGCGCCAACGAAATTCTGTCAGTAACTCCACGCAGCAGCTTCCCTGATTCTTCTGTTAGTAGATAATGGACAGTGCGCCGACGAAATTCTGTCAGTAACTCCACGCGGCAGCTTCCTGATTCTTCTGTCAGTAGATAACGGACATTGCGCCGACGAAATTCTGTCAGAAACTCCACGCAGCAGGTTCCTGATTATTCTGTCAGTAGATTATGGACAGTGCGCCAACGAAATTCTGTCAGTAACTCCAAGCAGCAGCTTCCTGATTATTCTGTCAGTAGATAATGGACAATGCGCCGACGAAATTCTGTCAGTAACTCCAGGCGGCAGCTTCCTGATTATTCTGTCAGTAGATAATGGACAGTGCGCCAACGAAATTCTGTCAGTAACTCCACGCAGCAGCTTCCCTGATTCTTCTGTTAGTAGATAATGGACAGTGCGCCAACGAAATTCTGTCAGTAACTCCACGCAGCAGCTTCCTGATTATTCTGTCAGTAGATATTGGACAGTGCGCCAACGAAATTCTGTCAGTAACTCCACGCAGCAGCTTCCTGATTCTTCTGTCAGTAGATAATGGACAGTGCGCCGACGAAATTCTGTCAGTAACTCCAGGCGGCAGCTTCCTGATTCTTCTGTCAGTAGATAATGGACAGGGCGCCAACGAAATTCTGTCAGTAACTCCACGCAGCAGCTTCCTGATTCTTCTGTTAGTAGATAATGGACAGTGCGCCGACGAAATTCTGTCAGTAACTCCAGGCGGCAGCTTCCTGATTCTTCTGTCAGTAGATAACGGACAGTGCGCCGATGAAATTCTGTCAGTACCTCCAGGCTGCAGCTTCCTGATTATTCTGTCAGTAGATAACGGACAGTGCGACAACGAAATTCTGTCAGTAACTCCACGCAGCAGCTTCCTGATTCTTCTGTTAGTAGATAATGGACAGTGCGCCGACGAAATTCTGTCAGTAACTCCACGCAGCAGCTTCCTGATTATTCTGTCAGTAGATAACGTATATTGCGCCGACGAAATTCTGTCAGCAACTCCACGCAGCAGGTTCCTGATTATTCTGTCAGTAGATTATGGACAGTGCGCCAACGAAATTCTGTCAGTAACTCCAAGCAGCAGCTTCCTGATTATTCTGTCAGTAGATAATGGACAATGCGCCGACGAAATTCTGTCAGTAACTCCAGGCGGCAGCTTCCTGATTATTCTGTCAGTAGATAACGGACAGTGCGCCGACGAAATTCTGTCAGTACCTCCAGGCTGCAGCTTCCTGATTATTCTGTCAGTAGATAATGGACAGTGCGCCAACGAAATTCGGTCAGTAACTCCACGCAGCAGCTTCCTGATTCTTCTGTTAGTAGATAATGGACAGTGCGCCGACGAAATTCTGTCAGTAACTCCAGGCGGCAGCTTCCTGATTCTTCTGTCAGTAGATAATGGACAGTGCGCCAACGAAATTCTGTCAGTAACTCCACGCAGCAGCTTCCTGATTCTTCTGTTAGTAGATAATGGACAGTGTGCCGACGAAATTCTGTCAGTAACTCCAGGCGGCAGCTTCCTGATTCTTCTGTCAGTAGATAACGGACGGTGCGCCGATGAAATTCTGTCAGTACCTCCAGGCTGCAGCTTCCTGATTATTCTGTCAGTAGATAACGGACAGTGCGCCAACGAAATTCTGTCAGTAACTCCACGCAGCAGCTTCCCTGATTCTTCCGTTAGTAGATAATGGACAGTGCGCCGACGAAATTCTGTCAGTAACTCCACGCAGCAGCTTCCTGATTATTCTGTCAGTAGATAACGGACATTGCGCCGACGAAATTCTGTCAGAAACTCCAGGCGGCAGCAGGTTCCTGATTATTCTGTCAGTAGATAACGGACAGTGCGCCAACGAAATTCTGTCAGTAACTCCAAGCAGCAGCTTCCTGATTATTCTGTCAGTAGATAATGGACAATGCGCCAACGAAATTCTGTCAGTAACTCCACGCAGCAGCTTCCCTGATTATTCTGTTAGTAGATAATGGACAATGCGCCGACGAAATTCTGTCAGTAACTCCACGCAGCAGCTTCCCTGATTATTCTGTTAGTAGATAATGGACATTGCGCCGACGAAATTCTGTTAGTAACTCCAGGCAGCAGGTTCCTGATTATTCTGTCAGTAGATAGTGGACAGGGCGCCAACGAAATTCTGTCAGTAACTCCACGCAGCAGCTTCCCTGATTCTTCTGTCAGTAGATAATGGACAGTGCGCCGACGAAATTCTGTCAGTAACTCCAGGCAGCAGCTTCCCTGATTATTCTGTCAGTAGATAATGGACAGTGCGCCGACGAAATTCTGTCAGTAACTCCACGCAGCAGCTTCCCTGATTCTTCTGTCAGTATATAATGCACAGTGCGCCGACGAAATTCTGTCAGTAACTCCAGTCAGCAGCTTCCTGATTATTCTGTCAGTAGATAATGGACAGTGCGCCGACGAAATTCTGTCAGTAACTCCACGCAGCAGCTTCCTGATTATTCTTTTGAGCAAAGTATGTAGATTGTAGGGCCGTCCGATCTTTCTGGGTGTCCGACCGTCCACAACATTTCAAGAAGAAACGACCGATAGAAAAAAGTCGCTCAAGTATTCTATAGAAACTGATAGAGGTCCTTTCCCCATTGCTCCGTTGTAAAACACACCGGTTAATTGTGGGGGAGGAAAAAGTGGAACTCTGGAAGAGGAGATTTTTTCTTATTAATGCCTAATCAAGTTAGTCGTAGCTTTCGGGCTTTTGGAGCCTGGACTGTATCTTGCAATATGAAATTCGGGTTCGGGAAAGATTGGATTGACATACTTCGGGATCTGACTGGCTCGGGATCTTAAAATTAAGCCAAAAATCAGAACTGGGGACTATCAAGCTTCCAAGCCGAAACTATGCGATAGACGAGTGAAAAAGGAAATTATGGCTCAGGTGTAAGGAGCTCCCTCCAATCATACCAAATGCAATAGTAATGTTGTCGTTTCCATCATACTGAGAGCTGGAAGCATGTGCGGTCGGAAATACATATATTTAGACATGTTACCTACCCATAGCAAAATCACTCGTCAACTGATTCCACGGTCTTAACACCGCTACCATCAGTCTGCATTGCCTCCCTATGGGCTGATGTCAAATGAAATTAATTCTGGAATCTCAGTGCCGTAAAATAACAGCAGGATAATTCTGTGGCCACCCCTGTGGCGCAGTGGCCTAAGGGCTAGTACCTGACCATTTGTCCGAGAAGGGTCCAGGTTTAAATCCAGGTGAAGATTGGTTGTTTTGTTACGGCACTGACTCTCTCCCTTCCCTGGAACTAGTAGCCATGAATTAAGGAACGGCAGCTGCTTATAGCCCATGAAGTAGCTCACGGTGGTTGTTAAACCAAGAAATAAAAATAAGAATAATTCTCTGCGGATTTCATAAAATTTCGTTGTGAGAATTAAACTGTTTAGAGTATTTTTATCCAACTGTTTATTAAAAACAAGTCAGTACATGCGCATTTTATTGATGACGACGCGGGGAACGATTCTTCTAGGATTTTAAATTCAGATATCCTCACTAGTGCAGAAAATTTATTTCTCGCATGCTTTAAATTTTTATAAATTGTTTTGAATTATTTTTACTGAAATCTACGTGTTTTGTAATAACCCTTTTCCTTAATTATGACGCTCTTTGAACCCATTTGCACCGAACATTAACATTTAATAAAAAATTTTGCATGTAGACCTTACCGTAACGGAAAATCTGAAGTAAATTAACAAAAACTACTTCCATCTGTGACGCTCAGCACAAGCTCATATTGGTTGTGCAACTGATCTGCTACGGTAAGAAGTTCCATGCGCATTTTTATCTGTACCGCACAAAAGAATATCCTGAATATTGCGGAAAACTTCATTAAAATCTCTTCACGAGGACAGTTTTAAATATGCAAGCAGCGAAAATGTTTCTATTATGACAAAATATGTGTATTAAATACTCTTTGTATTTTCTCATATGCTGTTATTGGCGGATTTTTGAGTACAATTTACAATCGCCGATTCTTTTAAATCTTCTGTAATATATAATAGTTGAACTAAAAGTGTATATCTTTAAAATAGTTATCAATGCCATATTTTCTATATCATATCATATGACATATTTTCTCACCAGGTGGTATAGCAGTATATTTGCACTTAGAACAGCACCGTACCGGTGGCTGGCGAAGTCTCATTTGAAAAATTATATTATCAACCCTTTGCTGCAGCCGTCCCTAAATTTTTCCACACGTTTTTCAGCTTTTCCGTGGGTATATTTCTTTTCTAGGAGATATAAATTTACATATTTTCTTTCAAGGAAATGGCCGCTTCGGAAAGTAGTATACAAAAATAATTGGTTTAACATTGATTCGATCTAACACACAAATATTAATATTATGTTTGCAGATTTTTCAAATGCACTGTTTTCCCCAGAGGGAGCAACATTGAGCTTGCACTCTATCTGGCCTTCCAAAAGTTTATTTTCGAAATTCATTTTTCATCCGACTGATATGATTACGACCACTCATTTTCATTCCTTTTACCTGCTTGATGCCAAATTTTGTCCGTTAAGTGCCCTAAAATCGAATTCTGTAATTGGTTTTTGAAACTTCTAGTGATTGCAGAGTTTAAATTTTGAAGCAAGAAAAGTGATACCGAATTCTTGGGTGTAGTGTGCACGTCTTTTGAATTATTTCCGAAAAAAATGAAATTTTCTAGCAGATAGTTCGGAAAAGGGCAAATCAGAAAAGAAGAAAATGCATTTACATAACAGAAAAATCGCCCCTTATTTAAAATTTCCGGTGTGCTCAGTATTTCCCTGTGAATTAAACGATTTATAAAAACATTTTTTTTTGCAATCGATTTCTAGAATCAGTAGAACATTTAAAGTAGAAATAGCAATTATTGTAGGAAGCGGCAAAGCTGTGAGCTATGAAAGTCAGGTATTGGTATGAATAACTTACCTCATAGCGGATGATATCCAAAACAAAACCAGTGTTTCAAATCGATCAGTTAGAATTAGGGATATGGAGATAAACGTAACTTAACTAACCGGCCCCTAGCAGAAAACTGTGAAGGAAGTGATGGACACAAAATGTTTTTTGCAGTCATCCGACGGAGAAAGTTTTTCTGTTGAATATTTAGAATCGCAGATAAATAGAAATATATAGTGACTCCCCCAAGCGTAACGATTTTACATTACGAAAAGTAGAAATTATGTAAAAAAAATCGACTTTATATAGGGTTTAATGAAACTAAAGATATTTTTTTCAGATATGATTTATAGAAGCGGAAATAGCAAGAAAAGAGTTTATGCATACATGCCTCCTAGCGGGAACACTCGGCGTTTTTTAAAAGTCCATAATGTTCGTAATCTTTAGCATACGTACAACACAGAAAGAATCCTTTCAGTCGGTTTTTTGGAGGGAAGATACGTTTGCAAACAGTATCTTACACATACGCCGTAGCAATCAAGGATGGAATCCGATGCAACAAGATCTTTTTTTTTCAAATGGGACACACCTTTCTCATGGTACATAACCCGTCTTTTACTCCACATGATGCTTTATGTCTTTAGTTTATCATCTTGGCTCTGCAAATCAGTCTGCACCTGTTTACAAGCATCGAAATCAGAAAGAAACGAAGAAACGTTTTTGTTGTTGTTGTTTGTTATTTGTAAAAAAAAAGAAGAAAACTGAAATTTGCGAATTTCGCAAAGAAAATATTGAAATCAAAAGCACAAATGAAAATAGACGATTTTTTAAAAGGAACTAAGGTATGTAAAACAATTTTGTACAATGATATTATTTTTCACTTGACAAAGTTTTAGTAACGTAGTATAAGTTTTTATTTATTGCCTTATAACTGAAATATTTTTTTTATACTATGCAAAGTAAATTTCCGCATTTAATGCATACTAAGAGCTTCCAAAATCATACGGACACTCCGAACTACGCTACGCACTGGATACACAACACATAACTGCATTGTTTTAATTGACATATTTTTTTATTTAGTGCTAAATATGATTTTCGAGGAATCATAATAAACTTGGGTTACTTAAAAATAATTTGTAAATATAACAGCACAGTGTAATGTAACAAACGCTGGCGGTATATCAAGTGTTGACTGTACTTATTACGCAAGTTTTGGTTGGTAAATATTACTCCGATAAAAGAGTGCTCATTACCCAAGCTGAGGTTGGTAAATATTACTCCGATAAAAAAGTGCTCTTTACCCAAGCTGAGGTTTGTAAATATTACTCCAATAAAAAAGTGCTCATCACCCAAGCTGAATTTGGTAAATATTATGTAGATAAAAGAAGTGTTTTTTTTTTCTTTTGATTGGAGGTTTAACGGCCACTCAATGGGCTATAAACAGTCGCCCGTCCCTTATTTAGGGTTCCTGGTTCCAGGGAAGGGAGAGAGACAGTGCCGTAAGACAAACACAACATCCATGTCTCACCGGGATTCGAACCCGGACCCTTTCGGACGAATGGTCAGAGGTTATCGCTTAGACCACTGCTCCACCGGGGCGTCAAAGAAGTGTTTAGGGTAGTGTTAATAATGTACAAGTTTTGGTTGGTTGCCGTCGCTAAAGCCAGAACTTTCACATCAGGAATGGGTGGCATCTCAATGTACCCCCCTCCCCCAAAAGACTTGCTTACTCGTTTTATTTACACTTTCCAACCGTAAGTTGAAGAAGCGTATATGCTCCAGCTTTGTCCGTTTGTCAGTCTGTCCGCACGATAACTCGTGTAAAAATGTTTCGATTTCGTTGAAGTTTTAGTAAGTAGTAGGGAACAACCTGGGAAAGAACCTTATTGAAAATGGGTGACATGTTTCAAAGGTCAGGACATAGGAGGGACATCCATTGCATTGCCCTAATGCATCAGAACTTGCGCAAAAATGGTTCGATTTCTATGAAATTTTAGTATGTCGTAGGGAGCAACCTGGGAAGGAGCCCTATTGAAAATGGGCTACATGTTTCAAAGGTCTGGACATAGGAGCGGGATCCATTGCATTGCCCTTATGCATCAGAACTTGCGTAAAAATCGTACGATTTCTATGAAATGTTAGGATGTCGTAGGGAACAACCTGGGAAGGAACCCTATTGAAAATGGGCTACATGTTTCAAAGGTCTGGACATAGGAGCGGGATCCATTGCATTGCCCTTATGCATCAGAACTTGCGTAAAAATCGTACGATTTCTATGAAATGTTAGGATGTCGTAGGGAACAACCTGGGAAGGAACCCTATTGAAAATGGGCTACATGTTTCAAAGGCAGGACATAGGAGCGGGATCCATTGCATTGCCCTTATGCATCAGAACTTGCGTAAAAATCGTACGATTTCTATGAAATGTTAGGATGTCGTAGGAAACAACCTGGGAAGGAACCCTATTGAAAATGGGCTACATGTTTCAAAGGCAGGACATAGGAGCGGGATCCATTGCATTGCCCTTATGCATCAGAACTTGCGTAAAAATCGTACGATTTCTATGAAATTTTAGTATGTCGTAGGGAGCAACCTGGGAAGGAGCCCTATTGAAAATGGGCTACATGTTTCAAAGGCAGGACATAGGAGCGGGATCCATTGCATTGCCCTTATGCATCAGAACTTGCGTAAAAATCGTACGATTTCTATGAAATGTTAGGATGTCGTAGGGAACAACCTGGGAAGGAACCCTATTGAAAATGGGCTACATGTTTCAAAGGTCTGGACATAGGAGCGGGATCCATTGCATTGCCCTTATGCATCAGAACTTGCGTAAAAATCGTACGATTTCTATGAAATGTTAGGATGTCGTAGGGAACAACCTGGGAAGGAACCCTATTGAAAATGGGCTACATGTTTCAAAGGCAGGACATAGGAGCGGGATCCATTGCATTGCCCTTATGCATCAGAACTTGCGTAAAAATCGTACGATTTCTATGAAATGTTAGGATGTCGTAGGAAACAACCTGGGAAGGAACCCTATTGAAAATGGGCTACATGTTTCAAAGGCAGGACATAGGAGCGGGATCCATTGCATTGCCCTTATGCATCAGAACTTGCGTAAAAATCGTACGATTTCTATGAAATTTTAGTATGTCGTAGGGAGCAACCTGGGAAGGAGCCCTATTGAAAATGGGCTACATGTTTCAAAGGTCTGGACATAGGAGCGGGATCCATTGCATTGCCCTTATGCATCAGAACTTGCGTAAAAATAGTACGATTTCAATGAAATGTTAGGATGTCGTAGGGAACAACCTGGGAAGGAACCCTATTGAAAATGGGCTATATGTTTCAAAGGCAGGACATAGGAGCGGGATCCATTGCATTGCCCTTATGCATCAGAACTTGCGTAAAAATCGTACGATTTCTATGAAATGTTAGGATGTCGTAGGGAACAACCTGGGAAGGAACCCTATTGAAAATGGGCTACATGTTTCAAAGGCAGGACATAGGAGCGGGATCCATTGCATTGCCCTTATGCATCAGAACTTGCGTAAAAATCGTACGATTTCTATGAAATGTTAGGATGTCGTAGGGAACAACCTGGGAAGCTACCTTATTGAAAATGGGCTACATGTTTCAAAGGCAGGACATAGGAGCAGGATCCATTGCATTGCCCTTATGCATCAGAACTTGCGTAAAAATCGTACGATTTCTATGAAATGTTAGGATGTCGTAGGGAACAACCTGGGAAGGAACCCTATTGAAAATGGGCTACATGTTTCAAAGGCAGGACATAGGAGCGGGATCCATTGCATTGCCCTTATGCATCAGAACTTGCGTAAAAATCGTACGATTTCTATGAAATGTTAGGATGTCGTAGGGAACAACCTGGGAAGGAACCCTATTGAAAATGGGCTACATGTTTCAAAGGCAGGACATAGGAGCGGGATCCATTGCATTGCCCTTATGCATCAGAACTTGCGTAAAAATCGTACGATTTCTATGAAATGTTAGGATGTCGTAGGGAACAACCTGGGAAGGAACCCTATTGAAAATGGGCTACATGTTTCAAAGGCAGGATATAGGAGCGGGATCCATTGCATTGCCCTTATGCATCAGAACTTGCGTAAAAATCGTACGATTTCTATGAAATGTTAGTATGTCGTAGGAAACAACCTGGGAAGGTGCCCTATTGAAAATGGGCTACATGTTTCAAAGGTCAGAACATAGGAGTGGGATCCATTCCATTGCCCTTATGCATCAGAACTTGTGTAAAAACGGTTCGATTTCGATGAAATTTTAGTATTTGGTAGTGGACCACTGGGAACGAACCCTAATAAAAAGGGACGAAATGGGGTTAAACATCAGGACATATGAGCGGGATCCATTCCATTGCCCTTATGCGTCATAACTTACCTAAAAATGCTTCCATTGCGACAAAACTTTAGCATGTTGTTCCGGAGGTACACTGAACTGGTTCTGTTTAATATAATCGAAATGGGGTAAAAGTTCAGGACACAGGAGAGAGATTTATTCTGCAGCCATTATCCTAATAACTTGAGTAATGATTTCTGGTATGTTGGAAAGCGTATCATAATCAATGCATTGCATGATTTTACTAACTTGTTGAACATACATACATATTTTTAGTTTCGTTCTGAGTTCTTTATGGTGCATTAGAGTTCTGATATTTTTTTATAAAAGTTCTGATGTCTTGAAACATTACATGTTTCCAATATTTCTGCAAGGCTTTCTTTCATTTATTTTAGCTTAACATATCTATCCATGACGTTTACGGAACGCATCATTTCTGCAGCTTTCAAATCAGCTGTGTTTAAGCTCTCGCGGATCGAGACACCAGACTAATTAATTTTCTTATTTTGTGAGCATTTTTATCCTAAAGATCATTTGCGGAGGAAGAAAGAGAAAATATTGTTCCATTTAAGAAAGTAATCGAAATAATTCCTTTAGATCTGGAGCCTAAATTGCATTAGAATACGCATGACTTCGAGTTGCAATGATCGTCTCGGACTCCATCTGCTATTATGCTTTCCATTAGTTCTTTGATCTAATGAAATTAATCGGACTTCATTAATGGAAACTCGTGATGCGCGTAGGAAAATGGGGTACCGAAGTACGAAGCATAATCTTTTCCCCATTAATAGAGTAGGAAGTGATGCAGAGTCCTTTAAAAAGATAATCGTATTAGGATATTGCATTCATAAAATAAACAAAATGTTCTGTAATTCTCCTTCAGATATGAAATATCATCGTTTGTTTGACGTGAAACATTCCATAGGACCTATTGCGAAAGTCGACAAAATATATGTGTGTGAGATACGCTAGCACTTTCTATTGAAAAGCATAAAAAATATCCAATATTTTTAATCATTATTTAATACTTATGGGAAATAACGTTTATTTTGGCGCAGTGCGGAACCACCGAAAAACTCAAATGACTCTCTCATCAATAATTACCTTCTTCTGTGTTGTACATAATTTATGAGCGGTTATTGTTTTATTGAGTCAGAAAAAAGACTGTACGTGGATTTGAAGAAAACTTGATCTAATTTATTATTTGTTTTCATTGTTTATTCTCTTTATGTTTCCTCTCATTATTTCAATGATTTCACCGATGTAATTCATTTTGGTGCTCATGAAGTGCATCATTAAATCAAAATAAAAAAAGACAAAAGGGTTTTCCGGAAAACTGTGAAATTTTCAGTTTGTGTGTTTTTTACATTTATATTATGTCAAAATTTTAATGGGTTAAATCTGTGCAAAATTCACAAAATTATAGCGCTACTTTGAATTATTTGATTTAAAGAAATTATATATTTAGATCTTCACGTCTTACTCACAGTTTAAAACAAACCAAGAAATGAATACAGATTTCAGATTTTTAGTGAGTTCATATTTGTTGATGCTTCGGATCTGCTTTAAATATAAGACATAGAGGTAAAAAAATGTTTTTAAAAATTTGTTCTGATGAAATGCTTACACACCGCAAGCATTATTGAAATGTTTTTTTTAGATGAAGAGCAGCCAATTCAAACTAATTCAGCGAAATAAAATGCATTAAAACTTACCTCAATACATAGTGGTTTCACCAGAAGCATTTGAAAAATTTGACTCGTTTGTGGATTCGAACAGACGTTTATGATCCCTTATTACTGTAGCATGATAAATAACAGATGCTAAACTTAATAGCTATAGACCCCGTAGCTGGATCACGGCGACGGGCGATGTACGTCGTAGATATTATTTTGGCAATGCAGACAAAAACGATATCACCATAACCCTACAATATAAAAAATAAATAGTGTGAATTTACGGAAAATTTCTTAAAATAACGTGCAGCAAAGTTGCCGGTAGGTGTCCGTTTTTTTCATAAATTTCCGTTTTTGAAAGTGTCCGTTTATTTTAACTTCCATATTTTTACAGATTATCCGTAGTCAGAAATTCCGTTTATTTCAGAAAAGTCCATTTCAGATTCTTCCGTATTTAAACTGAAATTTCGCAAAATCGACGACCCCACATTTTTAAGCCCTTACCCCAAATAATCCTTCCGGTGCAGTCAGAACGAACCCCCGTCGTTTGGATTGGTTCCACAGTAACGCACACCTTTAACCACTGAACTACAAACGCTTTGAAATCCGAATTACGTACATCGTAAAACAGATTGTGCTACAATGAATTTTTTTGTTGTTGATGCGAGTGATTCAGTCACTTTATTTTATGTTGTAGCTTATTATTTTTCTGAATAGGTTTGTAATATTTTTTGTTCTTTTTTGTAGGAGGACTTTTCACAAATTAAGCATTTTTCATCGTGATTTTTCAAAGCAACAAAAAGCTTTAGAACTTGAGATCTTTTGAAATTGACAATGACTTTCACTTATCTTTAAAAAACGTGGCGCAGTGGTCTAAGCGATGGCCTCTGATCATTCGTCCGAGAGGGGTCCGGGTTCGGATCCCGGTGAGGCATGGATGTTGTGTTTGTTTTACGGCACTGGCTGTCTCCCTTCCCTGGAACCAGTGACCCTAAATTACGGACGGGCGACTACTTATAGCTCATTGAGTTGTTCACGGTGGTCGTTAAACCTCCAATCAAAAAAAAAAAATGTGAAATGTACTTTCTTTGTTTTTAGTGTTATTTCACAAAAAAAAACACCTCCTAAATATAAAATTTTCTCCTAATAGGTATAATAGCTTTTGTCTTAAGTTGTCCAAAGACTGATACACAGACATCGTATAATCATCTGTACAATAAGTTAAGAACCCGGTTTCTTACAGTAACACAATATATAATAAATAGCTGGAGCATAAAATAGGGGAGAGGAGAAATAGCTTCTGCCACAATAAACAAAATTCATGCGAAATGCTATCCACGAAATCCGATTGATTGAAATTTAAAAGTTAATTAAACCTCAAGTAGTCTCACCAATCGCTCTTATTACAGGTAGTTTCTAGTCGTACGGATACGGAAAAAGTGAGAACGGAGTTTTTCCGTTAATATGCGAAAGGACTTGCGGAAAGGTCTCTGAAAATTCAGAATTTTCCCGTGGTACGAAAAGTACGTAAAATTCAGGTTTCTTTCTGTCATTTCACAGAGATGGTTGCATGAGAAGTATCCTTCCTTAATTCACGAAACAAATAACGAAAGTGGCTCGTGAATTTCAGAAACTGTTTTGCACTGTATTAAAACTTCTGTCACGGAATCCCGATTATGAATGCAAGTTTTCCGTGTTTCAAAACCTTCCGAAAACGAAAGTAGACGTAATGAAGATTTCTCCCGTAATCGTATTTTTTTTCATCTCTTTTCGCGATGTTCCCTCTGTTGGGTATAGTTGTTAAATATGATTGTATTGCATAAATGTTCGTTTTAGCTTGAAAATGGAGGAATAAATTTGTAAACTTTTCTCCCGGAATTGTAAAACGGAAGTCAAAATTTTGAACAAAGGAAGCTAAAGGCAACGAAGCTTTCTCCCTTAATCTTTTCTTTTTTTCGGTGCTTTCCCTGCATTGGATTACTGTTTAAACATCGTTTAATTACAGAAATGTTTATATTAAAGATCGAAGGGGGGGGGGGGCGATTTTGCGAAAACAGAAGTAGGACGGAGCGAAGGTTTCTCGAGTAATTGTATTTTTTTCTAGTGATGTTCACTCTGTCCTGTATTGCTTTTTAATATGATTTTATTCCACAAACTGTGTTTCAGTCTGAAAATGGAGGTAACATTCTAGGTACAGAGGGTGGAGTGCTCTTAATCCTAGTTGTCATTGCAATTGCTATAATTATAAGTTAGGCTTTTTTTTTTTTTTTTTTTTTATCGGTGGAAGAAATGTAAAGTGGTCAGTTCCTTTTTTAATTTTTACCTGTGCAAATTTTAATTGTTTTTTCGCATCTAGAAGTTATCTAGGCCATTGGCCACTTGCAGATTATTTTATATTTTGTGTCACCATATCTGTCGCAAACAGAACAGCACAAGAACTTTTTTTTTTTATTGGAGGTTTAACGACCACCGTGAGCAACTCAATGGGCTATAAGCAGTCGCCCCTCCCTAATTTAAGATCACTGGTTCCAGGGAAGAGAGAGAGCCAGTGCCGTAAGAAAAAGACAACATCCATGCCTCACCGGAATTCGAACCCGGACCTCTTTCGGACGAATGATCAAAAGCCATCGCTTAGACAACTGCGCCAACAGGGCGGCCAGGAACTTTCTGTTATGCGGGCTATAGATACGAAGAGATGTGAATTTTTATACCTTTTTTTATCACATCTTTTATTTATTTCTTTTAAAGTTGTACGAATGTCAAACTGCTTTACACAGGCAGATTGCTCATTGACAGAATGATAATTCGTGGACAGGTAGCGCCATCTCTCGTTGTGACGATGAATGCCAAATCACGTTAGCAGCGTCAGTCATTTGAACAAACAAAGGCGAGAAAAGATGGCTGACAGCTATACATCGTTCCATCAGCGTACTGGGATTCAGTTCCTTGTGAAAGGGGAAATCCCTGCTGCCGATATTCATAGTAAGTTTCCGTGTGCGTACGGAGATGTGTGTATGGATGCCAACAGTGTGAGAAGGTGGGTGAAACATTTTTAAGACGGGTTCACAGACATTAACGATCAGCCTCGTAGCGGTCGCCGTCGAACATCCTCAACGGAACGCAACAAGGTTGGTGGTTTAAGTCGTGATGACAGACGTGTGACGGTGAAGGAAATTTCGACAAACTGGGGCATAGGACACAATGGAGTTCAGGAAATGATTAGCAGCTTGGGATATAAGAACATTTGTGCCCGCTGGGTCCCAAGTTTGCTGACGGAAGACCGCAGAGGCCAGCGCAAAAACATCTCGTGACCACTTCTGGAGCGGTACCAAAAAGAACGGGCCGAGTTTTTTCACACCATTGTAACAAATGAGGAAAGTTTGTTCCACCATTTCGAACCTGAAACAAAACACCAGTGCATGGAATGGCATCCTCTCCATTCACCAAGTAGGAAGATGCCTAAGACAGTTCCGTCAGCTGCAAAGGTTATGGGAACTGTCTTTGGGGACGCAGATGGGAGCATTCTGGTAGATTTTTTAGAGCCCGGACAAACCATAAATTCAGCTCGTTATGTCCAACCATTAGAAAAGCTCCGCTGTGCATTGCGCGATAAAGGCCGGGAAAGAAAGTCGTCCTCCAGCACGAAAACGCTAGGCCTTAATCAGCTCGTTTGATAGCAAAAATCTTCCAAATACGTGGAGACAATGTGAATAGACAAAGACATCGCTCTTACCACGTTTTCTTTAATTAACACTCAGCAACAGAAAAATTGTTGTCAGGACACCACTGGGAAACGCGAACGCACTCGGCTAGTTATCGAGAGATCTGGGGTACGATTCCAGCGGTGTTCGAATAACAATTTTTCGGTTGCTGTGTGTTACTTTAAGAAAACGTTGAAAGAGCGATGACTTTGTCTATTCACATTGTCTCCACGTATTTGGAAGATTTTCACTATCACTCTCGCCTCCTTTAGATTTATTAGCAATAATTTGATAGCTTGTGCCGTTAAGCCTCATCGGATGGAGACATCTCAGTTGCTCAGCCCATCCCTACGGATTTGTGAAGTCAGATGGCAACAGATAAACACACAAAGCGTCGTGGATTGTTGGCCACCGTAGCGTAAGGCGAACGCACTCAGCTAGTAATTGACAGATCTGGGGTACGCTGCCAACTGTGTCCGGATAACAATTTTTCGGTTGATGTGTATAAATTAAAGAAAACGTGGAAAGAGCAATGGCTTTGTGTATTCTGCCCCGTTTGATCTCGGAAAAATTCCTGAAATTTGGATGGGAACTTTTACTTCACCTGCCTACAGTCCAGGTCTCTCACCCTCCGACTATCATCTTTTGGATTCTTAAAGAACCAGATGCGCAGCCAATATTACCAGAGCACGGAAACAATGCAGCAAACTGTGCGTTCGTGTCTTCCCGCAATTGGAGCGGATTTCTTCCGCAAGGGTATCTTTAAACTACGAGCACGATGGGGAGAATTATTTCAAAGAAACAAAGATTTCGTAGAAAAATAAATTAAGGCATGTAGATTAAGGTGCCGTACTTATTTATTCAATCATTGCAACTTGCAGTTTTTAAAACATTGTTGCTCATTAATATCAGTGTAGCCCGCGTACTAATATTTACTTGATTTATAAACTCAATAATCTGGGTATTCCATGGAATAATTTTCGTAATATATGGGCATAGAGGGCATTTCCTTCGCAATTTTAACATCTTTAGTTTGATGTCTCTGCGACGACCCACTATCTTGTCGCTATGAGAAGAACTCTCAAAGGCGCATTTCTTGTGTATAGTGAAACCTATGTAGTAAGGTCTTCCATGGTTCTGTAAAAACAGGTAACCGCCAAATAGAGTGATTCGATTTGTGAAAACGTCTTACCTCCACACTTGAAAATAAATTTTAAAAGAATTACCTTTTTTAATGCAGCCTGTTGTGAAGTGTTTGTACTTTCTTTCTTTCTACTCAGCCGTTTTATTATTTAGGAATGATATTCACTAAATCTCTAAGATGCAGAAGTAAAATTGAGGAATACAATAAGGCGTTCAGAACTCACGTACGCCATCGCAAACCAGGCACCCCAACCACATGTTCTCCTAGAGGAAATAGAAGGTAAGAAGCTGCCGAACACATTAGCAGCACTACCGCGGCTGAGCTTTGAAACAATTCCACTTTCCCCTTCTTTTCTTTTCCTTAAAGTTGTTTTCCAATCCGGAGCGGATCATCAAGCCTGCTCCAACAATGTGACAGCTGCGAGAAAAGACTATATTCCTTGGGGTTAGGGAGGTGAACTCCTTCGTGGGGTACGCGCGTGAACTCCGGACAGTTAAAGATTGAACATGCATACCCTAGTTAACAGAAAGCCATGAAGTCTGGAAACGAAATTCTAAGAACTTGGCCTGTGAGCCTCCGTGGCGCAGTGGTCGAAACAATGGCTTCTGGCCATTCGTCCGAGATTGGGTCCGGGTTCGAATCCCAGTGAGGCACGAATGTTGTGTTTGTCTTACGGCTCTGGATCTCTCCCTTCCTTGGAACCAGTGACCTTAAATTAAGGAGGAGCGACTGCTTATAGCCCATCGAATTACTCGTGATGTTTGTTAAACTCTCAAACAAACAAAAAAAGTTTCTCGCTTTCCAAATACTTCGAGCCTTTATTCTGTGTACAATTATCATGGCCTTTTCTAAACTGGTCAGATCTTAAACACGCACTAGACCTTTACACGTGCGCAGCCCCAGACCAGAAACGATCAAACGTTAGATAAGAAGATTGCTATATTGTTTTACTCTCACAATGCATTTCCTTATCTTAGCCTTTTGTTTAGAAAAGTGAGCTGAGTTGATTTGCTTTTATGCATTTGAAGTTCCTCTACCTACAACATCCACACTAGTCCACCATCATAGACGCACTCTATCGTCTTTGCAATCGTCATCAAGGAGATCAAACTTTTGATCTCTTTAATATCTTAGTGAAAATTTCACATTGCTCTTTTCTAACGGCACTCTGAGGATCATTTGGGAACTTATATACATAAACTTCTAAAACTCCGATTTCAAAATTTTCTTTTCTTATCCTATTTCTGTTATCATGACGACAACATCCCATGGCATTTCAAACTTTCCTTATGCAAAATTTCCCAAGCCGTTGGTACAGATTTATAAATGACGTTTAACGATCCTTTATATCTGATTAAAGAAAATTTTATATCGCAGCCCTAACATATGATCATTGTTATCTACATGTGTGTGATTTTCTTGTTGCACTGTTTTCTGATCAAGGGAGTAAACGTATATTTGTCTGTGGACTTCAAGAATCGTACTTTTAAAATTCTTCTTTTCCATTCGATTTCTGGAACCGTGACCACAATTTAGATGCATTTTTTTCTTTTCCTGCTAGGTGTCATGGAATTCAATTTACACTGAGTGGCCACTTTATTATGACCACCTGACAGTTTTAAGCAAATGAGCTATGGCTGCACGCTGTTGCCGCCAGAAGGCGAGGCTAGTATAAAAAGGGAAAGCTTAGTGCTTGCGACAGTAGTAGAAGTGATTTTTGGGTGACGAGAGTGGTAAAAAATGCGATTTGACGGACTTTCAACGTGGGATGATTGTAGGAGCTCGGAGCCATGGAGCGAGTATCAGCGAAACCGCCGCATTCCTGAAATGTACCAGAGCAACTGTTGTTAAAGAGACTGGACTGTCAGCCCAAAAACTGGGTCTCTACGGGCAACGTGTGGTCTTCATCGACTAGTGACTGCTCGGGCGGAACGGAGAGTGTCAGCAAATTACAGACCATCTTAATCAAGGATCCCCTCAAATAATCTCTGCACGCACTGTTCGCCGTACACTGTATCGGATGAGATATGACAGCAGAAGGCCAGTTCGAATACCTTTGCTGTCTACAGTTAACAAGAGAAAACGTCTCCAGTTCGCACAGGAACACAAGGATTGGGCAGTCGATAATTAGAAACAAATTATGTGGATCGATGAATCACGTTTTCAGTTGCACCATGCCGATGGCCTAGTGAGAATTTGGCGGAAACACCACGAAGGCCTGGACCCCAAATGCATTGCTACAACCCTTCAAGCTGGTGAAGGCAACGTTATGGTTAGGGGAATGTTTTCCTGGTATGCTTTGGGCCCTTTAATTCGCGTTGATGAACGTCTGACTGGCACATCATATCTAAACATCGTTGCGGACCAAGTGCATCCTGTCATGTGGATGGTTTATCCCAATGGCGATGGCTACTTTCAACAAGATAATGCGTCCTGCCATAATGCTCGTATTGTACAGGATTGGTTTCAGGAACATGCCGGTTAGTTTACTTTGCTTAGGTGGCTCCCACAATCTCCAGATCTGAACCCCATTGAGAATTTGTGGGATGAAGTTGAACGAGCCATCAGACAGCTGGATCCACAACCCTGCAATCTCACACTCCTGGAAAGTGCTATTCATCAAGCATGGTCTCAGATTTCACAAACCACCTATCAGCTTCTCGTGGATACTATGCCACGAAGAATCGACGCAGTATTAAAGGCAAAAGGTGGCCCAACGAAGTACTGAGGGGGTGGTCATAATAAAGAGGCTACTCAGTTTATTTTGTTACGATACTATGCATTTCACAATTTAAAAGTAATAGAAACCTTCAACATTGTAAATTTGAGCTTCTTGTTGAAATATATGCCCATTTTACCCAAAACGTATTGTGTGATTCTTTTTTTATTACATATACCTAGGGCTTTTATCTTGAGGAACGAGCCGGAACACGTTTAGGCACATTTTTTAATACAAATGTTTGGTTTTTAGTTTTGGAGAAATTATTTAAGACATATACCGTAACATGTAATTACCATAGCATATGAAGAATAGAGATGGCGGGAGTTTGACTTTGTATAGCGATGCATCATATGTAAAGCGAAATATAATATATGGTGAACAAGAAACCAGGAACAGATTTCAATTTGATGAAAGAGACATGATTCGTGGTTTCATAGAATAACTACAACTTCAAGAAAAAGAGAAACTTAAGAAACTTTTGCAGTTGAAGTTAACTTTGCTGCTGAATCTTTTAGCGAACGTGAAAGGAATTTTCCCAGACGGATTTGATAATCATTCCGGTTAGGTCTTCTGTTTCAGTCACAGCAATAACTTCATTGTTATTCATGAAAGTTGTTGAGCGTCTGCTAAACGAATTTGATTCTACAGAATACGTCCAATCATGACTTCTTCGAGTACACCATTTGGCAATAGATCGAAAAGGAAGGAGTGTACGAGAACGGTAGGAATATCTCAAAAGTTAAACAAAATGTGCGCTGTATTTTAAAATTTTTTTATATTTTAAAATTAAAATACAGTTCCCTTCTGTTCCTCAGTGTAACATAATCTGATAAATAATACAGAACTATACACCAACAATACTAAAAATAGTATAACTATAGTAGGAATCCGAATTTCTTGGCATAGAACAGAAATCAAGGTTTCCAAGCTTTCGCACATCAACCAGATGGCTTTTTCCAAGGAATGCAGACAGCTGACTGCAAACTGAATAAGTTTCGAAACTTTAATTCCTGCTCTACGGCAAGAAATTCGCATTTCTAGTATAGTTATACAATTTTTAGTAACATAATCCATTCACTCTGATATGTGGGTAAGCTTAGTAGATATTTTAATTTCAGCATTTGCTATGTACACTAATGTTCATAAAAAACAACACCTGAAAGGAATCCAGCTACGACTTTGATTTTTACAGAATATATTCATTAGGCAACACAGAACAAATTATTAGTATCTCTGTGTCATAGCCCCCCCCCAGGTGAGCCGATGTAGTTAATAATCGGTGTGGCCACCTCTTGCTTGTATCACCTACTGTGCGCACTTTAGGCATCGAATAAAATAATGCGTTAATGGTGTCCCGTGGAATAACCTTCCAGATTGTATTGAACCGCGTCCAAAGTTCATCAAAAGTTGCTGGCGGATGGTCGTACCACTGCACCAGTCGTTTGACCATGTCCCAGAGATTTTCTATAGGTAATAAATCCGGCGATCTAGCCCGCCACGGCAGAAGTGGAACGTTGTTATACCTGAAGAAGGCACACGTTGTCGCTGCAACATACGGTGGGGCATTGTCCTGCCGAAATATAGCGCCGGGGACGTTCTGCACGTGCGGAAGTGCTACAAGCCGTAGAATGTCATTAACATAACGGGCGATCGATATGGTTGTACTCTCACGAGAGGTAATCTACTGTCGTTCCCGATAGCACCCCAGGTCATAGTGTACCTCGTGTTGGTGCGGTATGCCTGGTGCCAATACATTTTTCCCAAAGCCTCTGTCTCTATCATCGGGGAGACAGGATATTGTGCCGTTCGTCACACCACTACCTTTGTTCCATGCACCATTACGACCTAGAAGTCCGCTGCTGCAGTGTCAAAGGTAGAGACGTACTATTACAGCTGGCATGGGAGAATACGTCACAGTTCGCCACTGCCAGTTCTACCCCAACGCCGGGCGTAGAACGGTCACTCTAAGACATACTCATGAGATGAAGGTTGGCTTTCGGCGTTGTCTGTGTATGACGTCCAGAACCTTCTCTTCCTGTCCAACCCACTTCTTCGTATCATTCCCTGAACACTTATAACGAAGTAAATTTCTCCGTCATTTTTGGTCTACGCCGGGATTCGAACCCGAGGCCGCTTATTCCGGAACAAGTCGCTCTACCAACTGAGCTACGCAGACGTTTATTCTGATTCCTATCTGCCTTTATGTCGTGTGCGTCCTGCTGGCAGGTACGTCACATCTCCCCCCCGCCCCCCGAAAGAGCGCCGGGGGCATGGCCCACGGGTCAGCCGTGACCATGAATCGTTGCAGGCAGCCATCCACTGTAGAACTCCCAGTCAATCTGCTGTGTGGAATGCAACATCACACATTTTTATTTTTCGAAGCGCTGGAGAAAGAATTCTCTGATTTTTCCTGTCTCGCGGTGTGGAAATAACATCACACCAATGCGAGATTTTGAACGGCCGGGTCATCCGGATAGTTCGGGCGCCATTATAACGAAGTAAATTTCTCCGTCATTTTTGGTCTACGCCGGGATTCGAACCCGAGGCCGCTTGTTCCGGAACAAGTCGCTCTACCAACTGAGCTATGCAGACGTTTATTCTGATTCCTATCTGCCTTTATGTCGTGTGCGTCCTGCTGGCAGGTACGTCACACACTCCTGTCACGACGGACACAGTGCGTCCCACACGACTGGCAATTTTCCGGAGGGATGCGTTTCAGTCTCTCACGCCGATAATGCGACCCCTGTCGAACTCGCTGAAGTGTCGATTATAGCAGAAAAACGGCCGGTTTCTGGTTTGTGACGTTGCGCGATCTGATTTGTCTAGACGCGGTACGCAGGCACCTATGACGCCGAAATGATAATGATTTCTGCGATATTACCTGATTAGCATATCCTATAAGAATCAAAGTCGTAGCTTCACTCTTTTTAGGTGTTCTGTTTTTTTATGGGCATAAATGCATTATTAAATCAGTATGACTTCTGAAGCGTTTATCGAAAAAATACGAACATAGTCGTATATGCATACAGTACATTTTCATTAGTTTACGTGCCACTACACGTTGAACACAAAAACTACGTTCTTCTCTATCCTATCTGCCTCCAACCTCTCTCTATCTTCCTCCTTGGCTCACCCTTCTCGTGAGTTTTTTCGCCTCGATCGCTTTCCGACAGTTCTTTTATTTATATTCCATATCGACTTATAACCCGAGAAATACGGTATATAAAAAATACTGCATTTTCATCTCTGTAACCCAAACTGAATAATACCGGTGTTCCGCTTAGACGTATAATAAAAGAAAAATTCGTGACATGCAAAGTACTAGTCCGAATGACAGAAGGTGGGCGCCATTGTAAAGAGCAGCTTTATAAACTAGGTTTATTTCTGCGCGCAGCGCATGCGCAGAAGCTACCTACTTCTGCGTCAGTCGCCATGTGGCCTGCATAGCAGTAGATGTTTTTTTGTGCTATTGCTTGCGGAATTAAAGTCCGTGACGTTTATACGGCTGTAACGTACCAGGAGTTGTGACGTACCTGCCAGAAGGACGCACACGACATAAAGGCAGATAGGAATCAGAATAAAACGTCCGCGTAGCTCAATTGGTAGAGCAACTTATTCCGGAATGAGGGGATCCAGGGTTCGAATCCTGGCGCGGATAAAAATGACTGAGAAATTTACTTCGTTATAATGGCGCCCGAACTATCCGGATGACCCGACCGTTCAAAATCTCGCATTGGTGTGATGTTATTTCTACACCGCGAGATAGGAAAAATAAGAGAATCCCTTCTCCAGCACTTCGAAAAAAAAAGAAAAAAAGGGGGAGATGATGTAACGTACCAGGAGATGTGACGTACCTGCCAGAAGGACGCGCACGACATAAAGGCAGATAGGGATCAGAATAAAACGTCCGCGTAGCTCAATTGGTAGAGTGACTTATTCCGGAATGAGGGGATCCGGATTCGAATCCTGGCGTGGACAGAAATGACGGATAAATTTACTTCGTTATAATGGCGCCTGAACTATCCGGATGACAGGACCGTTCAAAATCTCGCATTGGTGTGATGATGTTCTTTCCACACCGCGAGATAGGAAAAATAAGAGAATCCTTTCTTCAGCACTTCGAAAAAAAAAAAAAAAAAAAAAAAGGGGGAGATGATGTAACGTACCAGGAGATGTGACGTACCTGCCAGAAGGACGCACACGACATAAAAGCAGATAGGAATCAGAATAAAACGTCCGCGTAGCTCAATTGGTAGAGCAACTTATTCCGGAATGAGGGGACCCGGGTTCGAACCCTGGCGCGGATAAAAATGACGGAGAAATTCACTTCGTTATACGGAGCACTGTTCCTCGCAGGCACAACCTTGTAGCGATGGTAGACGTCCCGACTTACCTGTCCGTTTTGAAATGAGACAAGCAACTCAGAGAGACGGGAAGTTTCTTACCGACGAAGGGTAAACATGCTAAGCTTTCGGATTCGAAAGACATTACAGAGAAGCCCGAGGAAATCTACCCGAGAGGCTAGTATGCAGGTAGATATCCCACCAAGACTGCATCGGGTACTCCATAAAAGGCTGTGTTTACATGCTTACAAGATTCAACTGCATCAACAAGTTAAGTCATATCACAGAACGGCACGGAAAAAAATTGCAGAGACAATGTTGGCCAAAATTGTTGCCGATGATGCATTCCTAGACCCTGTATGCTTTTCAGACGAGTCAACATCCCACGTGTCTGGAAAGGTAAATAGACATAACTGCTACATCTGGGGGTTCGAAAATCTGTACGTTGTTGATGAACACGAACGGGATTCTCCAAAATGCAATGTTTGGTGTGCGCTCATGAAGGACAAAATCATTGGTCCCTTTATTTTTGTGTAGGTCATGATAACTGGACTAGCATAGGACATGTTACAGGAATGCGCTATGACTCCTCTGTCTGAAGGGAAAAAATTCCAACAAGATGGGGCTCTCACGCACTTTGCTAATGATATCCTCACATTCTTCGATGACCACTTCACTACAAGATGTTGGGAGATGATATCAATGTTCATTGCATGCCTCCCCCTCCCCCTCCGAGATCACCAGACCTAACTCCACATTTTGACATTTTCCTGCGGGGGTTGGTAAGGGCCAGGAGTACGCTTCACCGGTGCGTAATCTGGAAGACTTACGCGACAGAATTTGTGTTGCAATTAACAACCGTGACACCACAAATGTTTCTCAACGCGTGGGCTGAGGTAGAATACCGGTTGGACGTTTGCCACGCCACCTATGGAGCTCACGTCGAAGTTATTCGACATGTAAAAAAACTCTCACTTAATGTATCTGGTCGTTAATAAATTGTGATAAGTTCATACTTTACGATACTTCCTTTTATTTTACGTCTAAACGGAACACCCTGTATTTAAAATAAAATCAACACATAAAGGCTATCTGAATATACACTATCTACCAACAAGTAATTGGACACCTGTGATAGCAAAGGAAAACGAAGTTTATTCACCTTCAATAGTTGGTGGAGCCTCCACGAGCGGCGATTACAGCTGCGACCCTCCGGGGTATACTCTCAACCAGGAGTTGTACGACGGCTAGCGGTATTTTCTTCCACTCGGCCTGGAGAAGACAGGTTAGTTCCTTCATCGATTTCGGACGGTGGGGGCACCCCTTAAGTCGACGCTCCAACTCGTCCCAGAGGTGCTCGATAGGGTTAAGATCGGGGCTCTGCACAGGCCAGTCTATTCAATTAACCTCATTGTCGCCATACCAAGCCATGGTGGACCTCGCAACATGACAGGTGGCATTGTCATCCTAAAAGTAACATGGGTCCACCATGTAAAACTGCCACAACGTAGGAAGCGCATGGTCATCCAAAATAGTGCAGTAGGTCTCGGCGTTGAGTCTACCAGGAATTGCGACCAAGGGTCCCATGCCATATCAGGAGAAACACCCCCATAGCATAATTCCACCGCCGCCGAACTTCACAGTTGGCACAATACATTCCGGCAGGAGACGTTCTCCAGGCAGACGCCAAGTCCATACCCTGCCATCCGAACGGTAGAGGGTGAACCTTGATTCGTCGCTCCAGAGAACCTGTTTCCACTGTTCAACGGTCTACTGTCGACGTTCTGTGCACCACGTTAGCCGACTAGCGCTATTGGACTTGGTGATCAAAGGCTTGTCGGCGGCAGCAAGTCCATGATAACCGAGCAGATGGGCTTCCTTACGGATGGTATTCATCGAATAAACACTTCCGGATGCCTGTTGAAACTCCTCGCGGATGTGGCCCATCGATTTGGTGTGGTTCTTCCGAATTTCTCTGGCCAACACCCGTCGATCTCTAACTAAACGTTTTGTGGGTCTGCCGGGTCGGGGCACATTCCGACAGTCACCTCTTATCTTCCACTTGCCAATCACGTAGGCCACTGTCGATTTGGGGTACTTTAACTTGCTGGATATGTCACGTATTGGTCGGCCATTTCTGTGATACCCGACGATTACACCTTTCTCGAAATCAGAGAGTTCCGAACTGCGTGGCATCTTGCATGCGACTGGTTGTGTTGTTGTTTACCACACGATATTTAACGGCGGCGGCCGTGACGTGTATCAGGACCGCAGATATCGTCGATTGCAGGGGTGTCCAAATACTTGTTGGTAGATAGTGTATAAAGAGGTATCCCTTCCACTGAGATTCGCACATTCATGTACATCACTTTTGCATTTCGTACCTTGAAAGAGTAAAAAGGTTTAAGAAAAAGGTTTAAAAAAATTGTTTGCGTTTTATTGTCGATCTTTGCCCATTTACAGAAACTTATGTTTAAGAGATCCGGCACATGTCTCCAGAAAAAAAGCACTGCATATACTCAACCTACACTGACGGAAAAAAAATCCCAACACCACGAAAAAATAGTTGTAGAGGAATGAAATGGCGGCAATACATTTGTATAGGTAACATATTTAATCGATTAAGGTTTCAAGATCACAGTTTAATGTAAGCGCGAGAAGAGACATTTTAAATGTGAAATGCTGGTACATTAATAACCGGTGTAACCGCCAGAATGTTCAATGCAAGCACGCAAACGTTCATGCATTGTGTCGTACAGGTGCTGGATGTCAGTTTGTGGGATTAAGTTCCATGCCTGTTGCACTTGGTCGGTCAATACAGGGACGGTTAATGCTGAATGGGGGTGACGCTGGAGTTGTCGTCCAATGATGTCCCATACGTGCTCGATTGATGAAAGATCTGGTGATCTAGCAGGCCACGGCAACATGTCGACACTCTGTAGAGCATGTTGGGTTACAACAGCGGTATGCGGGCGAGCATTATCCTGTTGGAAAACATCCCCTGGTATGCTGTTCATGAATGGCAGCACAACAGGTTCAATCACCAGACCGACGTACAACTGTGCCGTCAGGGTGCGTGGGATAACCACGGGAGTGCTCCTGCTGACATAGGAAATTGCTTGCCAGACCATAACTCCAGGTGTAGGTCCAGTGTGTCTCGGCCGCAGACAGGTTGGTTGCAGGCGCTCACCTGACCTCCTTCTAACCAACACACGGCCATCACTGGCACTCAGGCAGAACCGACTTTCATGAGAAAACACAACAGATCTCCACTCCGTCCTCCAATGAGCTCTAGCTTGACACCACTGACGTCGCAAAATGCAGTGGTTTAGAGTAAGTGGAATGCACGCTACAGGGCGTCTGGCTCGGAGCTTTCCTTCAAGTAACCGATTTGTAACAGTTCGTTGTGTCACTGTGGTGGCAACTGCAGCTCGAATTGCTGCCGCAGACGCGGTACGATGCGCCATGGCTATACGCCGTACACGGCGGTCTTCCCTCTCAGTAGTGCCACGTGGCCGGCCGGAACACGGTCTTCTTCAGACAGTACCTTCCCTTGACCACCGCTGCCAACAATCATGCACGGTGGCTACATTCCTGCCAAGTCGTTCTGCAATATTGCGGAAAGAAAATCCACCTTCTCGTAGCCCTATTACACGACCTCGTTCAAACTCCGTGAGCTGTTGATAATGGCTTCTTCGTCTTCTTAAAGGCATTCTTGACTAACATCAACACACTACGTCGAATCTCAACGATAACTAACGCTCACGAACGTTACAGCGCGTATTTACAGCAAACCTTTTTTGCATGTTCCGAGGGGCGCTACTAGCGCCACACGTATGCGCCGAGCGCGAAATTTGCATAGACGTCATCTTACAGATGTACTCTCACCGCCTACCAACTGTCGTTTATTTAACACAACCCCTTCTTGGTGTTGGGATTTTTTTCCCGTCAGTGTATTTGGAATATTTGCAGTTCTCCTTGGTTTTATTGTCGGATATTTTCATTCGGTTCCTACGTAACTGATTCATTTTTCTCGGAAAAAGCTATTCTGCATATTCAACCCACAGATAAATTAGAGATGTGTTATAAGTAGAGAAGGAGATCTGGTGTATAGTTACAAAACGCAAGAATAATTCACGTGATCACGCTACACAAATAACTGAAGTATAGGGAATGTTCAGTTCTCTGTGTTCCAGCAGAATTTTGCGCCGGACGGTGCAAGGGAAAGAGAAGAAAGATTTGTTTCCCTATTCAACGTTCACAGCAGGTTTCACATTACAGGGTGAGAGTATTTCGGGGAGAAAGTCCTGGAGGGTGGGTTGATTATCCCTCAAGCGAACCTGTGCCGGAGGGATAATGTATAGCTTAACATGGTCGGTTAGATTTTATTTGGGGAGGGCGATATTTCAAATGCCGGCATGCGGTTGCCGGAACGAGAATTTGCATAATTTTATGGCCTCTCACAGCCGAAAGTAGCTACCACAATAAATACGAGCGCGATCAGGAAAATCTCTCCCCAGCCTACGCCGCATGAAAAGAAAGAGTCGGTAGATGGGATGAGATTCGCACGCAATTTCATGAAAAGAATTTTTAAAAATTGGGGGAAAGGATACGTAAAGAATGGTAAAAGTATGTAGATGTTTGTAATCTACAGAATAATGAAAACTTATCTAGATCGATAAAGTTATTGATATCCGGTTTAAATTTGAATAAATCACATCACATTTTACCTTTTTTATTCATCTTAGAAGTTGATTCGTCTTTACGCATCACAAGTTAAAAGGTAGCTCTCTAACAGCGTTATAAATTGCGCATTAAATAAATATTCGCATCTCACATTAAAAATCGCGGTATTTTATTACCGTTATTATCTCTGAATATTTTAATGGTTTTACGAGAGCATTTTATTACGTACTGATTTAGAATGAAAAAAAAAACCGTCATGAATTGACCCCTAGTGTTATTCAGAGCTCAAAGAAAAATCAATTTGCTATAGTACGAGAGCGAACATATAGTATGCCAGGTCTGACAATTTAATTCCAGAAACGTTCACGTAGTGTCACCCTTATGACGTGCCTATGCGTGTGTAAGAACGGACATATTAACTATATTAATATACAGGGTGTCCCGGAACTTCGTGTGCAAACTTGGAGGGGAGGTAGAGAACAGCGTTAGGAACCAGAATTAAATAGGAAAGCATGGGCGGAAACGTCACCCTAACGTGAGAAAGAGACACAAAGACACAGTAATTCCAAAATACAGAAAGCAGTGTAAAACGCTTTACTACACAACAAAAGAGCACAATGTAGGACTTACAAGCATCACAGGAAGTGTTCGAAATTGCGTCCATTGGCCTGGATGCACGCATGACACCTATGCGACATGGATTGGCGAACATTGTCGATGATACCTGGCGTTTCGCGGATCGTAGCAGCAGCGATGGAGATTCGTGCCAGCAGGTCTGATCTCCATCGCTCTTCATGGCACCCCAGAGATAATAATCTGGAGGAGATAATTCAGGTGATCTGGGGAGGCCATTTGACGGGACCGCCACGCCCAATCCACTTGGTTCCAAATGTCCGGTCCAAATGGTCACGTACGCACCTTGAGTAATGAGATGGCGCCCCATCATGTTGCAACCACATTCCGCGTCGAACATGTGCGGAGACATCGTGCAGAATTTCCGGAAGAACCTCCTGAAGAAAGACGATGTACTTGCGAGCGTCCAGTCGAGGTGGTAAGATGTATGGCCCGACCAAACTGTCCGCCACGATACCCGCCCACACATTAACAGTGAAGCGTTGTTGTGTGGCTCGTGGTCGGCCCACATGTGCGTGTTGTGCGTATTGAACACCCCGTCACGTGAAAAGGTTGCTTCATCACTGCTTTCTGTATTGTGGCCTTACTGTGTCTTTGTGTTTCTTTCTCACGTGAGGGTGACGTTTCCGCCCATGCTTTCCTATTTGATTCTGGTTCCTAATGCTGTTTTCTACCTCCATTCCAAGTTTGTACACGAAGTTCCGGGACACCCTGTACAATGATGCTGAACATTATGTTACTTTTTCGCAAAGAAAAGTAAGACAATACAAGCCCAAGAAGGCGACAGAAGGTTCGAGAGCATTTTTTTCAGATGTCGAGAGCTTCAAACATTGAACCTTAGTTCCTCACGCCTTAGAAAGGGAGAGGTATTTTCGACGAACTGATAACATCTTCAATGATAACGCGACTTTCGCTGTATATTGTCAGCGTCTCCCAGACGCCTAAAACTCTGGAAAACAGCCATCCACCTTTGTGTAAATATAACAATGTATATTGTGTTAGTGTAAGAATGTACTTCGGCGGTAGGATTACTTTCTCAAAGGGTGCGCTTCCTAATGGATAGATCTGACAGGCCGCAGAGACACGAAAGGTAGGATTAAAACCCATCAGCGAGGCACGCCTAGCCAACGCCCAGGGTTAGTCGGCGAATGACGTCAATGGTGGACCACGTGGCCGGAGAATGCGAGCCACGTCAGCAAGTCAGCGAGAGGGAAGGGTCAGCGCAGAGGCTTCACGCATGCGTAGCGCGGAGGAGGTGAGGAGGAGCAGGTCTCTTAGAGAGGACCTGTTAGTCAGTCTGCTTTCGCCCAACGGAGAGAGTAGTTCTTCGATAAAGCGGACGCGAAGCGGTTTTTTTTTGTGAGCAGACGGACGTTCCAACCACTGAGGTCCGGGGCTCTGGATGAGTTTAGCCAGTACACTATCCTAGAAGAGATAGAGTGTTCGGCTGCAGCGATACAGGTCCCAGTCAGGGAATCCCGCTTGCGTAATAGATATTCCTCTACAGTGAATCAAATCTTAGCACAGGCTAAGATTGAAATCGTATTGACAGAGAAGTATAGTTAGACTACTCACCACAATATTTTCAGAGATACAGATCTACCTACTAGCAGGTAGATTCTTTCTAGAACGTCAACGCCGAAAGAAAATTTCTTCGGAAGTGGTTCTCCTAGATTTCGTGTTACGCCACTGTCCATGTCTGAGCCTTAACCTAACTTATTATGTAATAAATGTTTGTGTTTTATTAGTATCTCCTCTCGATATCCTTATATCTTAGTTGTGAATATTATTCTGTCCGTTCAGCTGTTTAGATCCGCATTCCCGATTCATAGATTTCATAATATAGTGGGGAAGGCTTCGTTTGTTTGCACGAATAGAGTTTGGGGAGTGTTTCAGAGAAACACAAGCACTTCCTTGTGTCTGTGGGAAGCCCCTTTAGCGTGGATGCCTCAGATTCATAAGTAGGAGGTGGAGCCACGACACGTGACCAGTACTTTCGCTCTCACAGCGTGTTTGTACATGTTTCAAGTAGTGCATGCGTTAACCGCAGACCAGTAGAAGTATTCGAGAGTGAGCAGTTGCAAAAGAAATTCAAGTTTGTGTGTGAGGTGAGTTTTGAGAGGAACATGAGTGATAGAAATTTAGAGCAGCGCATGAACATCAAATTCTGTGTGAATATCGGTAAAAGTGCTACTGAAGCGTTAAAGCCATTAAACGTGGCGTATGGTGAGGATGCTATGAAAAAGTAAAGTGTCTTTGAGCGGCATAAGAATCGAAACAAGCACGCATGTTACCAGCCCAAGACCTAGTTCATCACGAATTTATTAAACAGGGACAAACGGTCTACCAATAATGGTATTTAGAGATGTTGAAAAGGTTACCGGCTTCTGTTCGAAGGAAAAGAGCTAAACTGTGGCCTGACAATGTCTGCGTTCAATGTTCGCGACTTTCTGGATGAGAAATCAATTCTCAAATTGGATCGTCCACCCTATTCACCTGACTTAAATCCTTGTGATTTCTGGATTTTTCTAAAAATAAAAACTGCTATTTAAAGACGAAGATTTTCAAACATTTCTGACGACCAGCGTAACGTGACAAAGGCACTCATGAGTATTCCAGAAGCAGTGCCCCAAGTATGTTTCCAGCAATAGCAACAGCGTCTAAATAAACGCATAGCTGCGGAAAGGAATTACTTCAAAGGTGACCGTAGGCAGGTACGCACCAGAGATGGAAACGGGTCACGGGTCAAAGGGTCGACAATTTCTTGCGGGTTTAACGGGTCGGCTCAATGTGTTCCTGACCCAATTTTGACCCAGTGTTATTCCCGTTTTAATTTTGAAAAGAGAAAATATATTTCAAAGTAAAATGCGCGTTGTGGAATTCTGTAGTCGATACTGGTGCCCACGGAGTGAATAATGATTTGCCATGCAAAAATATTGTCGTCTCTTTCTTAAAGCAACGAAGATTTCCACCGACTGAC
The DNA here is from genome assembly GCA_039090855.1 of Macrothele yani. Taxonomy (NCBI): domain Eukaryota; kingdom Metazoa; phylum Arthropoda; class Arachnida; order Araneae; family Macrothelidae; genus Macrothele; species Macrothele yani. Next base: position 106,966,237 of record CM077003.1, read on the forward strand.
GTCAGATACACCGACACCATATCGTAAAAAGATACTTCCTTTGCGTTCTTTTACAGTGTAGTTGTCCTGGGCAAGGTACAGGCAAACGTCATTCGCCTGCTTCTCAGCTGATTCACTCTCTCCGTGCGAAGTTCACTGTATGACTAAGAGTTACTTTTCATATCGCATCTTTAACATTGAGCATTCAGAGGTTTCCGATTGATGTGCTAACATCCCGTTCCCATGACATGTCATGTCGAAATTAACTCCTTATTTGTTAATACGGATGGATTTAATATTCAGGAGGTTGAGAAAGGCGTCGAGGCCGACAAATACGTGCTTGTTGATAACCACAAGGGGAAGAGTGAATACTGGAAAATTTTTCGTCACATTAAGAAACCGGCGAATAATTCTGTGCTGTTTGCTCTTGATTGTTGTACAAAATGTGTTAAGTGTATAATTACAAAGAAAGATGTCGATGGTGTAATAAAAGATTACGGAACAAAAAATCTAACGGATCATATGAAAGTATGCGCACCTCCATCAAAGCGTGTAAAGAGTGAACAATCTAAACACATTAAAAAAAAAATTTGTGTAATCGTAAATAATGATTCCCATTTGTAATGTACTCCATGGTCACGGTCATAATCAGCCATTACTTCTGGATTACACAAAATAGTGGCACTAAAAGGGCACTAAAATTTAGCAAGTAAACAAATTTCATTATTAAAAAAAATTTCAGTTATTAAATATCAAGCAGTTATATATATATATATATATATATATTTAAAATATGGGATGTAAGGTCAGGTGATGCGTAACATCACAGCCTCTCCTTGACAAGTGTCAACGACCGCCAATAGCGGTATAACTATACCATCGGGATTAGAGGAAATGCTATCCCACACTCACCAACCCGCTTGGCCAGCGTGGTGAGTTATGGCCAAACCCCTCCAAAATGACTCCACAACTTAAATCTTGGCCCTCAGTCTCCGGCAGCTGGAATGTACCTGGCCAAGGCAGCGGCCAGTGCGACATGAAGGCAGAGGGTGCTAAGAATCCCCGGAGGACCGGACTAGGCTGCCATCTGATGCTGACCTTGGCTACGTACAACGGACGCTCCCTATCTTCTGATTCAAGGCTTCTTGAATTGGAAGAGGAACTACAAAGGATCAAGTGGGACATCGTCGGGCTAAGTGAGGTAAGGAGAAAAGGAGAAGATCTCATTGAACTGAAATGTGGACATCTCTTCTACTATCGTGGGACAGATACTGGCAGAACTAGTGGTGTTGGATTTATAATAAACAAGAAACTGAAGGATAAAGTTGTAGAAGTTGAAAGTTCCTCTGACAGAGCTGCACGACTCGTTATCCAACTCTCGAGAAGATACAAGGCTCAGATTATTCAAACTTATGCACCCACCACAAGTCATGCTGAAGAAGAAATTGAAGAATTTTATGAGGAAATTCGTAATCTAAATAATAAAGGTAAGCAGCACTTGAAGATAATTATGGGAGATTTCAATGCAAAAATAGGGCAACGGCAACAGAATGAAACTTCAGTAGGTAAATTCGGTCACGGCAACAGAAACCAGCTTGGAAATACTCTCGTAGAGTTTGCAGAGGCAGAAGGGTTTCTCATCTTGAACTCCTTTTTCAAGAAAAAGCCACACAGGAAATGGACATGGAGACATCCAAATGGGACGACAAGTGAAATGGATTTTATTATGTGTAACAAAAAATTCGTCATAGAAGACTGCAGTGTGCTAAACAAGTTCAACACAGGCAGTGACCATAGATTGGTGAGATGTAAGATGCACCTCAACACTAAACTCGAACGTAGCAAGCTCATAAGACAAACAAAATGTATTGACATAACCAACCTTAAAAAACACCATAATACCTTCAAATTCGAACTGAAGAACAGATTCTCTGCTTTAGAAGGCCTAACATCGGAAGAACTGGATATTTCTGAAGTTAACAGAAAAGTAACCAAAGCTCTTATGGAAACAGCAACAAAATTAGCTGGGTCTAAGAACAAATTGCATGTGAACAAATTATCAGGAAAAACCAAAATGTTGATGCAAAAAAAGAAGAGTGATGAGGACAACTAAAGAAGATGAGACTTTCAAAGTGGAATATATAGAGCTATGCAAGACAGTACGAAAAAGTATCACTGAAGACGTAAGGAAATTCAACTGTGAACTAGTAAGGAAAGCAATTGAAAACAACCAAAGCCTAAAGATAGCAAAGGGACATCTCAGTAAGGGGAAAAAAACAGATTATGGCACTGAGAAAAGAAGATGGTTCTGTAACAAGAAATAGAGGCGAAATTTTGACAAGAGTGAAAGATTTCTACTCCAAATTATATGAAAGGGATGATACATGTACTCCAGACATCATGGAAGGTAGCAGTACCAGAGTTCTTCCAGTCCTTCCAGCAGAAGTTGCACATGCAATCAAGAACATGAAGCGGGGAAAAGCTCCAGGAGAAGATGGAATTACTGTAGACATCATAAAAGAAGCAAGTGGAGAAATTGAAACAGTACTCGCCCAAATTTTCACTCGATGCCTTAATGAAAGGAAAATTCCTGAGGATTGGAACAACGCTACAATGATCTTGCTACATAAAAAAGGTGACATTGAGGATCTCAGGAACTACAGACCTATCAGCCTCCTATCAGTGGTTTACAAAATCTTCACTAAAGTTCTTTCACACCGCTTGAAGGTGACACTGGACATGGCTCAACCAAGAGAACAAGCTGGATTCAGGAGTGGCTACAGCACAATAGATCATATCCACGTACTGAGAGAACTAATTGAAAGAGCGAGGGAATATGAGTTTCCATTGTGCATGGCATTTATCGATTATGAAAAAGCCTTTGATTCGATGAAACCATCAGCAGTTGCAATGGCTCTGAAATCCTGCGGTATTGAAGATGCATGCATTAATATTATTAATAACACCTATGGAAATGCAAGTGCAAAGATTCGGCTGTTTGAAAATACAACACACATAAAAATTGGAAAAGGAGTGAGACAAGGTGACACCATATCTCCGAAGCTCTTTAATGCCACACTGGAAAATGTCTTTCAATCACTGAACTGGGAAAACAAAGGGATAAAGATTAATGGAGATTATCTAACCCACCTTCGTATTGCTGATGACATAGTCATTTTTGCAACTACCCCATCAGAGCTGCAGAGTATGATCCAGGAACTTGCTGACAAGAGTAAAGAAGTGGGATTAAAAATGAACTTTCAGAAGACAAAAGTAATGTACAATGCTTTTACAAGAAATGAAGATTTATCGATTGATGGAGAAAAGCTGGAGAAAACGGACACGTACGTTTATCTTGGACAGCAGATATCAAGTGAGGGTCACATTCATGAAAAAATTAATCAGCGTATAAAACTTGCCTGGAGAATTTTTGGAAGAAACAGCATAATTTTCAAGAGCAATATGCCATTATGTCTTAAAGAAAAGTGTTTGATCAATGCATCCTTTCAGTGCTTACGTATGGTGCAGAGACGTGGACCTTAGCTAAAGAGACATACAAAGGCTGCAGACAACTCAAAGAAGCATGCAGAGGTGCATGCTTGGTGTAACCAGGAGAGATAAGAAGAGGAACACGTGGATCCGAAAAATGACAAGAGTGGAATACATCATGATCAGAGTTAAATCCCTGAAATGGCAATGGGCTGGACATACTGCCAGAAGAACAGACCATCGATGGACAGCCGAAATTTTAGATTGGATTCCAAGGGACAGGAAAAGACCCAGAAGAAGAGCACATGGAAGATGGGTGGATGAAATTCAAAAGTATGCGGGAGTGACATGGAGGAGACTGGCACAAGACAGACTGTTGTGGAGGAAACTTGGGGAGACCTTCGTCCAGCAGTGGATTGATAATGGTTGACAATGATGATGATGATGATGATATATAACATCATCATCATCATCATTGTCAACCATTATTAATCCACTGCTGGACGAAGGTCTCTCCAAGCCTCTTCCACAAAGGTCTGTCTTGTGCCAGTCTCTTCGATGTTACTCCCGCATACTTTCGAATTTCATCCACCCACTTTCCATGTGGTCTTCTTCTGGGTCTTTTTTCTGTCCCTTGGAATCCAATCTAAAATTTCGACTGTCCATCGATGGTCTGTCCTTCTGGCAGTATGTCTCCATTGCCATTTCAGGGATTTTACTCTGATCATGATGTCTTCTACTCTTGTCATTTTTCTGATACACGAGTTCCTCTTCTTATCTCTCTTGGTTACACCAAGCATGCACCTCTGCATGCTTCTTTGAGTTGTCTGCAGCCTTTGTATGTCTCTTTTAGTTAAGGTCCACGTCTCTGCACCATACGTAAGCTCTGGAAGGATGCATTGATCAAACACTTTTCTTTTAAGACATAATGGCATATTGCTCTTGAAAATTATGCTGTTTCTTCCAAAATTCTCCAGGCAAGTTTTATACGCTGATTAATTTTTTCATGAATGTGACCCTCACTTGATATCTGCTGTCCAAGATAAACGTATGCATCTGTTATCTTCAACTTTTCTCCGTCAATTGATAAATCTTCATTTCTTGCAAAAGCGTTGTACATCACTTTTGTCTTCTGAAAGTTCATTTTTAATCCCACTTCTTTACTCTTGTCAGCAAGTTCCTGGATCATACTCTGCAGCTCTGATGGGGTAGTTGCCAAAATGACTACGTCGCCAGCAAAACGAAGGTGACTTGGTATTTCTCCATTAATCTTCATCCCTTTGTCTTCCCACTTCAGTGATTGAAAGACATTTTCCAATGTGGCATTAAAGTGCTTCGGAGATACAGTGTCACCTTGTCTCATTCCCTTTTCAATTTTTATGTGTGCTGTATTCTCAAACAGCCGAATCTGTGCATTTTCATTTTCATTGATGTCATTAATAATATTAATGTATGCATCTTCAACACCGCAGGATTTCGAAGCCATTGTAACTGCTGATGGTTTCACTGAATCAAAGGCCTTTTCATAATCGATAAAAGCCATGCACAATGGAAGTTCGTATTCCCTCGCTCTTTTAATTAGTTCTCTCAGTACGTGGATATGATCTATTGTGCTGTAGCCACTCCTGAATCCAGCTTGTTCTCTCGGTTGAGCCATGTCCAGTATTACCTTCAGGTGTGAAAGAACTTTAGTGAAGATTTTATAAACCACTGATAGCAACCTGATAGGTCTGTAGTTCCTGAGATCCTCAATGTCACATTTTTTATGGAGCAGGACTATTGTAGCATTGTTCCAATCCTCGGGAATCTTTCCTTTATTAAGTCATCGAGTGAAAATTTGGGCGAGTACTGTTTCGATTTCTCCACTTGCTTCTTGTATGATGTCTACAGTAATTCCATCTTCTCCTGGAGCTTTTCCCCGCTTCATGTTCCTGATTGCATGTGCAACTTCTGCTGGAAGGACTGGAAGAACTCTGGTACTGGTACCTTTCATGATGTCTGGAGTATATGTATCATCCCTTTCATATAATTTGGAGTAGAAATCTTTCACTCTTGTCAAAATTTCTCCTCTATTTCTTGTTACAAACTTACATTCTGAAGATCATGACTCGCAGCGCAGCAGTGACGAAAAATCAGATCAAACACACTACAAAGCAGAGACTGAAACAAAAAAGTTTTTTAACGATGACAAAAATTACAAATTGAAACTCAAAACCAAACAGGCAAGAGAAAAAAATAATAAAAAATAACAAAACCAGAATGCAGAAAGTGTCGAGAATGCCGAGCCTCGACTTTATCAAGGACCAGCAAAACTCTGCATTTTCTCACTTCCACAAAGACCTAGTTGAAAATGGGTTTCTGCAAAGCCATAGATGCAAGTATAAGTCCCATCCAAAAAAAATTATTTTACATAACCGTCCTCAAAGGTGCGGAAAAAATAATTTAGCAAAAGTTTTAGCATACATCTATCACTTTCCTGGCCCAACCCATGCTCATCATCTCCCACAAAAAACAGAAAAACTTTGCCAATAAACTCACAAAACGTGTGAGAAGGCTTAAACAACCAACAGAAAGATACAGTTTTAGCACGTGGTTAAGCAACCAGACCGCCCAAGTGAAGTTCCAAACGTGAACCAAAGAATCAACAAGTTTGTAAAATCATGCAATGCATTGATTATAATTCGCTTTCCAACATACCAGAAATCATTACTCAAGTTATCACTCAAGTTATGAGAATAACAGCTGTGGAATAAATCTCGATCCTGTGCGCTGACCTTTGATCCCATTTCGATGATATTCAACAGAACTGTTCGGTATACCTCCGAAATAACATGATAAAGTTTTGTCGCAATCGCAGCATTTTTACGTATGTTATGATGCATAAGGGCTATGGAATAGATCCCGCTCCTGTGTCCTAACCTTTGACCCCATTTCGCCTATTTTCAATAGAATTCGTCACGAGGCAGGCCCCTACAACATACTGACATTTAATCCAAATCGAAGCATTTTTACGTAAGTTATGACGCATAATGGCGATGGAAGTGATTCCGCTCCTATGTCCTGACCTTTGACCCCATTTCGCCCATTTTCAATTGGGTTTGTCGCAAGGTGGTCCCCTACCACATACTAAAATTTCATCGAAATCGAACCTTTTTTACGTTAGTTATATGACGCATAACAGCACTGGAATGGATCCCGCTGCTATGTACTGACCTTTGACCCCATTTTGTTCATTTTAAAGAGGGTTCCTTCCCAGGTGATCCCCTACCAGATACTAAAATTTCATCGAAATCGAACGATTGTTACGCGAGATATCGTGCGGACGGACATGCGCACACAACGTGTGACGTAAAGAGGCAGATGGGAATCGCGACCATATGCTCGCAAGAGTGTGACGTCATTAAACTTTAATAGGATCCACACACAACGCGTGACGTAATGAGACAGATGGCGTGACCTCGCGCCAACATTCTCAAACGCGTGATTCTGACGTCATAAGATTTTTAAGCATTGGTAACATTAATGGAACGACGTCATGACACTAAAAACGTTATAATTCGGGGTGGTTATTTAACCCACTAAACAAATTCTCCTAAAGTCGAGATCAAGCTAAATCGATTTCTAGTACCAGAAAACGGTAGGTTAACGACTTTCATCAAAATTCTTTGAGCCGTTTAAAAAAAAAATGTACATACATACATACAAGAATTGCTACTTTAAGGTGGACGTCAAGTAATTTTGCTTCCTATACTTCCAGTGGAAACACTTCTGTACACATTTTCTTCACAATTAGTGCGTTCTCAAGGATGAAAATTTTAACACCGATTAAAATAGCTTCATTTCATAACTTGGAATACTTAATATTATCTAAACCCTAACCGTAATTATGCAATCCAACATTTATTTGTCCACTGGCGTCATCAAAGTACAGGTCGCGCCATCTTTTTCTGGTTTCAACACCACCAAAGGAAACGTTATTGTTTTTTTAATATAATTATGCTTATGTTTTACAAAATGTTAAGTATTCCAAGTTATAGTATGAAGTTATTTTAATCGATGTTCAATGTGGGATAAGGGCGATGGAATGGATCCCTATCCTATGTCCTGACCTTTGACTCCATTTATCCCATTTTCAATATGGTTCGCCCCCAGGTGCTCCCCTACTACGTACTAAAATTTCATTGAAATCGAACCATATTTACGCAAGTTATGACGCGTAAGGGCAATTGAATAGATCCCGCTCTTATGTCGTGACCTTTGACCTCATTTCACCCATTTTCAATAGGGTTCGTCCCCAGGTGGTCCCCTACCACATACTAAAATTTCTAAAAAATGATACTATTTTTAAGTGAGTTATCGTGCCGACAGACGGACGGACGGACGCAAAAAGCTGGAGCATATACGCTTCTTCAACCTACGGTTGGAAAGCGTAAAAAAGCACTTAAAAATGTAATTCCTTGGGGGAAAAGGCACTTCCAAAAATAAAATAAAAATAAAAATTAAAGAAAAAAAATAATAACAGAGACCACAGTAGTAAGTAGGAACGTTTTACATACAGTTCCCACGAAAAAACGGAAGCCAGAAGAACAAAAAACGCGAAATAATGCTTTGGAAAAGGTACTTAAAGTTAAAAATAAAAGTTGAAATATTTACAAAGTATTCTAGGAATGCTTTAAGATTACAAATATAGCAAATTTGTTCCAACCAACTCCGAAGAACTACGTCAACCACGAGGTCGAGTGACCAGCTAACAGCTCTAATAAAGTGCACAAAAAACGAGCTCATGGCCGAAAGAAAATACTCAAAAAGTTAGGATACAATTTGCACCAATGCCAAAATCGAAAAATAATATATTTTAAGCATTAAACGAAAACAATTAAAACAAGAGAAAAAACCTGCACAAGAACAAAGGCAAGAGCTTACTCATATATCATCATCATCATTGTCAAACCATTATCAATCCACTGCTGGACGAAGGTCTCCCCAAGTTTCCTCCACAACGGTCTGTCTTGTGCCAGTCTCCTCCATGTCACTCCCGCATATTTACGAATTTCATCCACCCATCTCCCATGTGGTCTTTTTCTGGGTCTTTTCCTGTCCCTTGGAATCCAATCTACAATTTCGGCTGTCCATCTATGGTCTGTCCTTCTGGCAGTATGTCCAGCCCATTGCCATTTCAGGGATTTAACTCTGATCATGATGTCTTCCACTCTTGTCATTTTTCGGATCCACGAGTTCCTCTTCTTATCTCTCCTGGTTATACCAAGCATGCACCTCTCCATGCTGCTTTGAGTTGTCTGCAGCCTTTGTATGTCTCTTTTAGTTAAGGTCCACGTCTCTGCACCATACGTAAGCACTGGAAGGATGCATTGATCAAACACTTTTCTTTTAAGACATAATGGCATATTGCTCTTGAAAATTATGCTGTTTCTTCCAAAAGCTCTCCAGGCAAGTTTTGTACACCGATTAATTTCTTCATCAATGTGACCCTCACTTGATATCTGCTGTCCAAGATAAACATACGTATCTGTTATCTCCAGTTTTTCTCCATCAATCGATAAATCTTCATTTCTTGTAAAAGCATTGAACATCACTTTTGTCTTCTGAAAGTTCATTTTTAATCCCACTTCTTTACTCTTGTCAGCAAGTTCCTGGATCATACTCTGCAGCTCTGATGGGGTAGTTGCAAAAATGACTACGTCATCAGCAAAACGAAGGTGGGTTAGATAATCTCCATTAATCTTTATCCCTTTGTTTTCCCAGTTCAGTGATTGAAAGACATTTTCCAATGTGGCATTAAAGAGCTTCGGAGATATGGTGTCACCTTGTCTCACTCCCTTTCCAATTTTTATGTGTGTTGTATTTTCAAACAGCCGAATCTTTGCACTTGCATTTTCATAGATGTTATTAATAATATTAATGTATGCATCTTCAATACCGCAGGATTTCAGAGCCGTGGTAACTGCTGATGGTTTCACCGAATCAAAGGCTTTTTCATAATCGATAAAAGCCATGCACAATGGAAGTTCATATTCCCTCGCTCTTTCAATTAGTTCTCTCAGCACGTGGATATGATCTATTGTGCTGTTGGCACTCCTGAATCCAGCTTGTTCTCTCGGTTGAGCCATGTCCATTGTTACCTTCAAGCGGTGTGAAAGAACTTTAGTGAAGATTTTATAAGCCACTGATAGGAGGCAGATAGGTCTATATATATATATATTCCGTGGGTAGAATTTCCTTTTCGTGACCTCTCCGGCAATGGAATGACTACTTTGATTTATTTCGTTCGAGGGAAACAACTAAATTAATCACATGCTCTGAAGTAGCAAATTATTAGGAACATCCAATGGCAAACAGACTAGTACCATCCTCAATTACGTACAAACTATAACGTTAAGATGGCTTTGTAAGCAGCTCATTGCAAAGAATTGAGACGTGAAAAAGAGTAGATAGCGTCAATACGGGAAAGACTTCGACTTTTAAGTGACCTTGCAAGAGGCATGTAAGTGGGCTCTAGGCGGGCGGTCGTAAACCTCTCGGAAACGGCAAACTTATCCGGCTGTGTAAAAACAGCAGCATCGAATGAGTACAGTGAGTGATGAACAAACAACAAAACAAGCAGTCCGTTGTCTTCCTGTGTGCGGAATTGACTGATCGATGTCCGAGGGCAAACACTGCCCAAAAGAGTACAAACTTTATGCGTTTAGAGCATGGTTCCGTACAGCGTATAACGTATGCCACCCCGACTACCAAAATAATAAAGAAATCGGTAATATTTATAGCAAAGGTCTAAAGAAGGATGATATAGACAGAATGCATAGAACTGTAAGAAATCGTATAATGTCAGCAATAAAAAAATCACCTAGTAAGACGATGATATACGCGGGATCCATCACATATATCCCAGGCTTTACATATTGGTTAAAGAATTTATTACGCAAATACAACATAATAACCGCAATGAAGTCCCCGGCTCCGTTATCACATATAATTTCAAATTGCAAGGAGAGACAGTGTGAGAAAGAAAAAGCGGGTGTGTACCCTAAACCGTTGGTATATCCTGACAACACTATCTACCAACAAGTAATTGGACACCTGTGATAGCAAAGGAAAACGAAGTTTATTCACCTTCAATAGTTGGTGGAGCCTGCACGAGCGGCGGTTGCAGCTGCGACCCTCCGGGGCATACTCTCAACCAGGCGTTGTACGACGGCTAGCGGTATTTTCTTCCACTCGGCTTGGAGAAGACAGGTCAGTTCCTTCACCGATTTCGGACGGTGGGGGCACCTCTTAAGTCGACGCTCCAACTCGTCCCAGAGGTGCTCGATAGGGTTAAAGTCCGGGCTCTGCACAGGCCAGTTCATTCGATTAACCCCATTGTCACCATACCAAGCCATGGTGGACCTCGCAACGTAACAGGTGGCATTGTCATCCTGTAAGTAACATGGGTCCATCCCGTAAAATTGCCACAACGTAGGAAGCGCATGGCCATTCGAAATGGTGCAGTAGGTCTCGGCGTTGAGTCTACCAGGAATTGCGACCAAGGGTCACGTGCCATAACAGGAGAAACACCTCCATAGCATAATTCCACCGCCGCCAAACTTCACAGTTGGCACAATACATTCGGGCAGGAGGCGTTCTCCAGGCATACGCCAAACCCAAACCCAGCCATCCGAACGGTAGAGGGTGAACTTTGATTCGTCGCTCCACAGAACCTGTTTCCACTGTTCAACGGTCCACTGTCGACGTTCTTTGCACAACGTTAGCCGAGCAGCGTTATTGGACTTGGTGATCAAAGGCTTGTGGGCGGCAGCACGTCCATGATAACCGAGCAGACGGGCTTCCTTAAGGACGGTATACATCGCAAGATCCCTCCCGGATGCCTGTTGAAACTCCTCGCGGATGTGGCCCATCGATTTGGTGCGGTTCTTCCGAATTTCTCTGGCCAGCACCTGTCGGTGTCTTAACTCTCAGTTTTGTGGGTCTGCCGGGTCGGGGTACATTCCGACAGTCACCTCTCATCTTCCACTTGCCAATCACATAGGACACTGTCGATTTTGGGTATTTCAACTTGCTGGATATGTCACGTATGGATCGGCCATTTCTGTGATACCCGACGATTACACCTGTAACGTACCAGGAGATCTGACGTACCTGCCAGAAGGACGCACACGACATAAAGGCAGATAGGAATCAGAATAAAACGTTTGCGTAGCTCAATTGGTAGAGTGAATTATTCCGGAATGAGGGGATCCGGGTTCGAATCCTGGCGCAGATAAAAATGACGAAGAAATTCACTTCGTTATAATGGCGCCCGAACTGTCCGGATGACCCGACCGTTCAAAATCTCGCAATGGTGTGATGTTATTTCCACACCGCGAGTTAAGAAAAATAAGAGAATCCCTTCTCCAGCACTTCAAAAAAAAAAAAATATGGGGGAGATGATGTAACGTACCAGGAGATGTGACGTACCTGCCAGAAGGACGCACACGACATAAAGGCAGATAGGAATCAGAATAAAACGTTCGCGTAGCTCAATTGGTAGAGTGACTTATTCCGGAATGAGGGGATCCGGGTTCGAATCCTGGCGTGGACAAAAATGACGGAGGAATTTACTTCGTTATACACCTTTCTCGAAATCAGAGAGCTCCGAACTGCGCGGCATCTTGCATGCGACTGGTTGCGTTGTTATTTCTCACACGATATTTAACGGCTGCGGCCGTGACGTGTATCAGGACCGCAGATATCGTCGATTACAGGGGTGTCCAATTACTTGTTGGTAGATAGTGTATATCGGAATTACAAAGCGATCCTTGGACACTAGATGTACAGAACACGTAGGAAGTGTCAACCAGGACATACATAATACAGCCCTCACCTGAGAAGTCATGCATTGCTCTGCCGTTCCTGTATGGAATAATATTAGAAGAATTTCCCCTTACACGAATTTTAAAGAGACTGCCATCAGAAAAATAGTGGTAATCCTATACAGCAAATTGGTATGCAATGATATAGTCTCTACTGAACTACCAATGGTTTGGCATGCGTTATTAAAAGATGGAAACACATCACGGCTCACCGTATGATTGAGTGATAAAAATTCAGGAAATATGCTCGTGATGTCACCTACGTTATTTTCAAAAATCGTGTTTGTTCTTTACGTGTTCCAATTCCCTGTATTTTTATGTCTACCATTGCCTTGAAAAAGCCTCCCAGTAGACTGCAAAAGCTTGGAGAATCTCTGTGCTTATTACACCATAAAAATAAACGGATTTAATACGCTATATGCGTTTCACGATTTTATTTGTCTGTGCGGAAAGATCCAATTAAACAATATTTAACGAGGTATTTCTATTCTGTATAGAATGGAGTCGATTGTTCAGGCTTAAAAGCAGTTGCTCCAGAAAACAGCATGGTTATTTTAATTGCAACTTTCTGAAGTATTTTTTTTTATTGGGGGTTTAACAACCATCGTGAGCAACTCAATGAGCTATAAGCAGTCGCCTTTCCCTCACATAACCGCCCCGGTGGCACAGTAGTCTGAGCGCTGGCTTATGCTCATTCGTCCAAGAAGGGTCCTGGTTCGAATCCCGGTGAGGCATTGATGTTGTTTTTCTTACGACACTGGCTCTCTCCCTTCCCTGGAACCAGTGGCCATAAATTATAGATGGGCGACTGCTTATAGCCCATCGAGTTGCCCACGGTGGTCGCTAAACCGTAAAAATCAAACTTCTCTAACTTAGATCCATTGTCGTAAGACAAACACAACATCCATGCCTCACCAGGCAGGGATGTTGTGCTCACCAGGCATGGATCGGACGAATGTTCATAAGCCAGCATTTAGACAACGGCGCCACCGAGACGGCCTTTGTGGTATGGAAAAAAATTAAAACATTTTGTTTTCACTCACTTGTATGTATATTTACTAACCGCTGTACAGTTGGATCATACAGTAAAATACCACTGCGACAGGTATTTCGAAACTGAAATATATAACAGCAGAGTACTTAAAAAATGTTTAGGATATTGCATATTCGTCGAAGTAAAATAAATAATTCCATATATGATATGATATCCACAATAGCGAGGTAAAAATAGGCTTATGTTACTATTTGTTCTAACCGAAGGACACGTTTGCTTAATTCCCTTCCGGCGCAGGACATGAGCATACGATGATATCGTACGATAATTCAATTTATTTATTTTCAGAGGAAAAAAAGCATGTTTCCACTGTCTCACAAAGTCCGAAATACTCAACACACACACACATGTATATATACAGTATATATACAGTGACATCCGCTTATAGTGTACCTCTGGGGACTCGAATATTTCGTTCACTATGTCCGAGGTTCACTAAAGCCGAAGTGAATTGAGTGGAATGGTGAGCAAGAAAATAAAATATGTGCATATGTATCTAAAAATATGTTTTTATGTACGTAGTGTTTATTCATTAAATTAAGTAAACAAAATCAATTTTGCATTACCTTAATTAACATGAAAATAGTCTTTTATGTACCGCTGTTTGCTGCAAACAGTTTTAATAAATATTTTCTCTATGTCCCTTTCCAGTATATGTGCTTTTGCTACACTCGATTCTACATTTCCCATACATTCTAGGAACTTAAACACAGTCCTGACACCCTCCAACATCTCTTTCACTGTTGAAACACATTCTTCATTATCGTCCTCGTCATCTTCAGTCTCGTTTTCTTCCGTGCTGGAATCGTCTTTCACAGCCTCGGCAATAGTTTCACGATGGGATTTCGTTCGTTACAGCTTCATAGTCATCATCGATAAAATCTTCACCTTCAGTGGAATTCGAACCGATGTGCTGAAGCAAGTGCTGAAGAGGCACATCATCCTCTTCTTCGAATGCATCACTTCCAGTAAACAAACCAAATCTCCGGAAACAGTTCTGTATAGTGACAATTGACAAACTCCTGCACGCTTTGTTTCCAAAACGTACAACATTCAGAACATTTATTGATGTGTTCTGCTTTGATTCCAAGGTTTGGATTAAATGAAGCGTTACTTCCCTTCTGTAATAGGTTTTAAAGCTGCGAATCACACCTTGATCCATGGGTTGGAGGATGATATGGTGTTGGCAGGCAGGAACACCAGCTTGATGTTGCTGAGGTTTTTAATCCTAGCATTGTACTTCAATGCACTTCACTTAAGGAGTAGTAGGTCTACAATATTGCTCTCAAGACATTCTTCCCAAGTTTTACAAGAAGGTTTCCTTTGAAATAAATTACAATTTCATGTTAAAAGTACATTCTTTCCTTTGAACTTTTATTTTTTAGGTTGCCTATAACCGAAGTTGAGGGTTCACTATAAACGAAAGTTTTAATGTACATTTCTGATGTTGCGGGTCGGGATCAATGATTTAGGTTCACTATAACAGAGTTCACTATATCCAAAGTTGACTGCATATATATATTATAGATTCCGGTTAATTGGGTCATCGAGGCAGCAGTTTATTTATTTGGGGCAAACCAAATTTTTCTAGCCCCAACGTGTCTCAATGTCCCAATTAACTAGAATCTACTGTATTTAAATTTGGGGAGATACTAAATAACTTGCTGTTGACAGTCATAGTCACGAGCAAAATATTCTTATTACTTTCTGTAAGGCTTGGGTGTTTCGCAACATTTTTCATTGAGATCGGGTGTTTGATGTCAGGTAATTAACATCTGTTAGGCTCATTTAATGCAAGGTAGCTGAATCATTCTGAAATGTTTCAGATTCAGACGTCGATAACAGTAATAAGGTGTGAACTATTACATTAGTCATCAGTCGGACTGTCCTTACAGATCTATCAGTATTACGCACCGATGGAGGCTCATGACGAAAGTATAAAATGTTTACCGCTCAACAGAAACCCACCCAAATCACGTGACGTAAGCAATCAATGAGTGAGCTGAAATAGAGGAGCTGCGCACATGAGCATGCCGAATACTAATAGCTCACGAGTGTTAAATCCCTTTCCGATGCACCTGACCGGAAGAGAATCGACCCCTGACTTGTACACAAGAACAGAAATATTCTTGGCTTTCTTCGGATAAAACGGGTTTGACTTTTGCTCGAGATAGACCTACACAGGAGTATACGCGACACATACTTTTCTTTCTGTGCATGTATAAAGCAAAGAGAAAAATATAACTTGGAAGTCTTTGTACGATAGTGGTATAGTGAATTTTGAATTTCACAACAAATAAGAATATTCGTATCAATTAAACAGATACAGCTTCTGTAAGCGAACTGGTATGTTTTCTTGTTTGAATTGACTTTTGGCCGGTGGATCTACATGTACAGAAGTGCTGAAAAGCATTATTTTTACATCTTCACTAAGCATTTAAGAATCTTAGATATTGTATCTGCCTGAGAACATTTGCTTCTTCCTTTAATCTTTTATTTTTTCATTTTGTTCTACATCTCGAACTTTTAAAAACTCCGAAATCGGTTCTGCAAATATAATTGTTTTAAAATCCCCGGACGGTTGAAAAGTCTAAGATTCACGGCTCCGATTATTTGCTCTGCTTGTCCTGGTATAGAGTCATGAGTACAGTATGGATAGCATACTGTTCTTCCTTCAGCACGAGTACTGGACATCCTTGCTGCGCGTGTCTGCCTCTTTCCAAGTTTTCACTTTTCACCGGCGGCGGAGGTCAGACTTCGGTGTAAGAAAATAGTCTGCGGACCTATTTTACAACACACAAAAAAGGAGGAAATTGAACTCATCTACAGAAAGATAAACATTTTCGATTTTCACTGTGCGCCCAGATTTTTTTTTTAAACAAATAGGTTCATAATGGAATCGAATTAGTAAGGATGAAACTCCGGGTTTCAGAGATCAACAATCACGTGCTTCACGATGGTGGGGGAGGGTTCAACGACCGGCTCTTAGGGATAATAGCAGGCTTCCGTCCCTAATGTAGCGCCACTGGTTACAGGAAAGAGGCAGAGACGGTGCCATCAGACAATCACAACACCCATGCCTCATATACAATACCATTATTTATTTCACACATTTAAAACTTACAGTTATATGAACATGCAATACACCAGGAGGAATCTGAACACATTGGTTGTAAGGCGATTCCCCTATCAGATGTAAGAAAAAGAATAAAACATATGGCATATATGAAAGCAAGCAAGATTGTTATAACAGAAGCACCACTGTTAGCAGCATGCTTGGAACTACAATTTAATGATAGGGTTGAGATTCGTTATGGAGATCAGGGTGATTTACAATGTAATTTCGCAGAGACAAGGAAAACTTTTTGATATTTTCCAGGGATCTGATGCTCTCTGGGAGATTATTCCATAGGATAATGGCTTTATACAGTATGCTATTTTAACCATAATTAAGTCCAACACACGGCTGACATAATTTGTTGTTAGCAACAGATCTGGTGAAGATAGAATAATCCAGATATTTGATGTCAGATTGAAAAATAGGCAGTTTAAGATGCATTATTTTAAAAAACATGATACCTACTTTCAAGGCAAAAATTTCATGAATTTTTAGAATATTTAGTTTTAGAAATAATGGTTTTGAATGAAACATGTAGTCTGTGTTCAGCATATAGCGAACAGATTTCTTCTGTAATTTGAGCAAGCATAACTTATTGTTATACATGTAATCTGTGTTCATCATATAGCGAACAGATTTCTTCTGTAATTTGAGCAATCATAACTTATTGTTTGCACTTATACTTGAATACCAGGATTCCAGACAATAGGAGAGATGGGTATAAATAAAGGCATAGTAAAATGTTTTTAGGACATTGATAGGGAAGAAATGCTTAATTTTACCAAGCAGGCCAACCTGTAAGGAAACTTTTTTAAAACAAACTGAACATGCGTATTCCAGTTAAAGAATTCATCCAATTAAACACCAAGATACTGAACTTTGTCCACAATTTTAAGGGGAGATCATTAATCCTGACTGGAAAGTTATTAATGTCCTCTCTTTTATGAACGTTTCGGAAATATACGGCGTTGGTTTTTAGAATATTAAGTGATAATTTGTTAGAGCATAACCAATGAAATAAATTTGATAGATCATTATTGATCATTATCTGTAACTTATGCAAATCATCACATTTTTGAAAAATGACAGTGTCATCAGCGTATAGCAAAGCATGAGTTGATTTCAGGCACAGAGGAAGGTCATTAATATATAACAGAAGCAGTAACGGTCCCAATACCAAACCTTGAGGCACCCCACATGAAATATTAAGTAGATCGGAGTATATTTTATTTACAGTGACATACTGTTTGCGATGAGAGAGGTAGCTCATTAAGAAGGGAAGAATTTTGCCACGAAAACCGTATTTGGGTAATTTATGTAACAGAATGTCGTGATTTACCGTGTCGAAAGCTTTTTAGAAATCAATAAAAACTCAAATGGTATAATAACTGTCATCTAGTGCTTCGGAAATGAAATCTGACAACTTAGCAACAGCCATTTCAGTAGATCTGTTTCTTTGGAAACCGAACTGTTCCAAAGAGAGCATACCATGGGTGTGTAAAAAATCAACCATTCTGCTGCGAATAGACCTTTCAAAAATCTTACTCAAAACGGGTAACAAAGATATCGGTCTGTAATTACAGGTAGATTCCCTATCTCCTTTTTTAAAAATAGGAACAACCTTAGCGATTTTCAGACTGTCAGGAAACTGACCTGAATAAAAACTCAGATTAAAATAGAGATCGAGTTTTTTATGACTCTGCTGTTAATAATGTCTGAACCAGCACTTCTTTTTAGGGACAATGAAGTGATAATATTATAGGTTTTAGTATCATGGATGCGAATATGGGCTCATCTCAGACGAATAGCCAGAAGCCTGCTCCTTCGACCACTAGGGTACCGAGGCGGTGTGCTTCACTACAGAAATTACGCATAAGAGCTACTTGAGCAATTTCATTTTAATACTCTTCCTGTTGAATTACACTACTGTTTGTGAAAATTGCAGCACCAAGAAGGAATCGTGCTCTTCAAATGAAATTTATATCACAGATTCTTTATGTTACAATAGATAACTGATTACATCTGTAGAGCTATACATGATATTTTCGCTTCAGAACTCAGTATTGTGTGAAGCCAATTCGAGTGTGGCATTGAATGGAAGAGGTGTTTGATACCGTCCTGTAGAATAGCTGTCAGCTATTCTGCATGATGTTGCTTGACCAGAATTAATTTGTGCTGACTGGCAGAAGCGCTTGACGAACCAACCTGATGAAACGAACCGCTTGATGCCCCAACCTGTTGTATATATCCTGTAAGTTTCAAGTTAAGGTCGGCAGTCCATCATGATGTTGCAATTATCACAAACATTAGTGTATTTTACAAACTACGTGAGTTGTTACCGCCCAGGTAGCAATATTATGTTGGACCAACCGTGGGCTTTCAACGGTCGGCCCAGCGACTTGGCGGCCAACAATTGGATATGTGTTGGTTCAACGGTTGGACCCACATTAGAAAACTGTTGCAAACAGTTTTCCAATGTGATCATGTGTTGTTGGACAACCATCGGACAACCGTTAAGTGGTCATTTGTTGATAAATGGTTGGTCATGTGTGGTTGGAAAAACCGTTGTCCATTCTTCTATAAACAACACAACCTTCGCCCAACGCTGCCGACGCAAAAATATCATTGGGTCAACCGTTGGCCAATGACAGTGTGCTACTTGGGTACCAAGGTGCTTCTCTACTCTTTCTGGATTTCTTCTGCTCTGAAATGGTTTTAATGCCTTTGCATGAATCGACAACATTCAAGATATATCATTCAAAACTAACAAAGTTCTTAATTTTGTCCACGGCACCGCTTTCGGATTTCACATTCAGAAAACACAGAAGGTACCTCTCTTGGGATATTTGATATTAATTGAAATCTTTTTTAAACCGTTTTGATTTCAAGCATAATCCGCTTTGACCTATTCCGTGCATCCAAATAGGTAAAGTCACTTCATGCAAAATTTTTAATCCACGACTTACGAGATTTTTTTATTTTATTTTTACATATTACTCTTAAATATTTGTTTTGTTCCGATCGGGAACCGCTGGTTCCTTAACATCAGTAGAGTATCGCACGACTAAGGGAAGTTCTAAAGCAAAATATTCAAGTTGTTAGCTCTGTTGACACATTTGCAGCAGCATGTTTAATTCCTTTTATTGTTTTAACTAAATGCACTCGGTTTGGCAATTTCGTTCTACAGTGCTACGCTTTCCTTTAAAACTTACTCACTATTCTTTTGAAGAGAAATTTTGCTCTTCCCAGTTTTGTCGTAATTGTTTTACATAAAGGCACAACATCAAGAATTCATACACACTATTCTTTCTGTAAATTGCAACCCCATGAAGGACTAGATAAAAACGGGTAGTAGTACGCCAAACAGCTAGGTAAAGAACGATAATATCCGTCTATTGGCATAAAACAGTAAACAACTGGTTGCAAGCTTTCAGCACCTACGGGTGCCTTCTTCAGGTTACGTTTGTTTAGAACAACGTTAGTAACCTTAGGTTACTTTAGAACAACCTTCAGCACCTACGGGTGCCTTCTTCAGGCTTAGACGTGGTTTAAAACAACGTTAGTAACCTTAGGTTACTTTAGAACAACAGGTACTAACAAAGCATCCTTAAGTTACTTTTAGTAACCTGAGGTTACTTTAGAACAACGTTAGTAACCTTAAGATACTTTAGAACAACTTTCAGCACCTACGGGGGCCTTCTTCAGGTTTAGACGTGGTTTAGAACAACGTTATTAACCTTAGGTTACTAACAAAGTAACCTAAGGTTAACTAACAAAGTAACCTTAGGTTACTTTAGAACAACTTTAAGCACCTACGGGTGCCTTCTTTAGGCTTAGACGTGGTTTAAAACAACGCTAGTAACCATAGGCTACTAACAAAGTACCCTTCGGTTACTTTAGAACAACGTTAGTAACCTTAGGTTACTTTAGAACAATGGGTACTAACAAAGCATCCTTAAGTTACTTTTTAGTAACCTTAGGTTACTTTAGTACAATGTTAGTAACCTTAGGTTACTTTAGAACAACTTTCAGCACCTACGGGTGCCTTCTTCAAGTTTAGACGTGGTTTAGAACAACGTTAGTAATCTTAAGTTACTTTAGAACAACTTTAAGCACCTACGGGTGCCTTCTTCAGGCTTAGACGTGGTTTAAAACAACGTTAGTAACCTTAGGCTACTAACAAAGTACCCTTAGGTTACTTTAGAACAACGAGTACTAACAAAGCATTCTTAAGTTACTTTAGAACAAGTTAGTAACCTTATGTTACTTTAGAACAACGGGTACTAACAAAGCATCCTTAAGTTACTTTTAGTATCCTTAGGTTACTTTAGAACAACGTTAGTAACCTTAGGTTACTAACGTTGTTTTAAACCACGTCTAAGGCTGAAGAAGACACCCGTAGGTGCTGAAAGCTTGCAACCAGTTGTTTACTGTTTTATGCCAATAAACGGATATTATCGTTTTTTACCATGAAGGACTGCTGGTATTAGCTTGAACTTACAAAATATATACAACAGGTTGTGACATGTAAATTTGAATTTTGAATTTGAATTTGAATTTAATGAAAATTCTGCCACACAACACAGTACATCAAATTTAACAAAACACAAACATCAAAATTGTCATATGTACTAAACTAAAATTAAATAATAACACAATGGAATGAAAACATGGAATCACAGTAATATCACAAAGTTCAATATAAATTAATAACATTTAGTACTAACTATTTACTCCAAGAATAAACAAGAGCTCAAACCACCTCAGATATATCTAGTATAATAATCATAAACATACAAGCACTAAAACTCGTTTACAATTGACCAAAAAATCAATACAAAGTAATGCATAAAAAAGAAAAGATAACATAATGTACTATGGAACTGTAGCATGGAGCCAAGGAAATAGGCTTAAATTTAAGCCTGACGAGCCCCTGATCTCCAAAGGTAAATGTGTCAGGTCAAAACGATAAAAATAGCAGCATTAGAAATACGACCGGTGTTGAGCATACCGTGAAAGAAAGAATACAGGAACTCAATGAAACAACAAAAACTCTCGTAGCAGTTTTTTAAATACTCCTGAGTCCACTATTTTCCTGATGTATAATGGCAGTCTGTTCCACTCACGAGGTCCAGCTGCAATAATACTGTTATGCAACAATCTGCTGCGTGCCCTAGGAGCCACAAAACTTGCATGACCTCGAGTATCATGTGAATGGGAGAAACGCTGTAACTGCAGTAGTTCAAGATACCTATTCGTAAAGACTCTATCATGCATAAGTAGTAATAACCTGAAAATGAATATTTTATCGAAGGGAAGTATGTTATAAAGACAATAAATACTACCAGTATTTAAAGATGAATTTACAAGTCGAATATATTTTCTCTGAAGAACAAGAATTCTGTTAACGTTACCATCCGTTGTCTGACCCCAGGCCAAAGTACATTAAGACAGCATGGGATAGATAAAGGAATTATATAGTATTAATCTAAGTCTGTTTGTCAAAAAACCAGAAATCCTAGAAATAGCAACAATACGAGACTTAAGAGTATTTGCTAAATAACTTATATGGACATCCCAACGCAAAGTCTCACGTAGTATATAACACCCAGAAATTTCACCGAAGACCCGAATGCAACAGGATCCCCATTCAGGAAAATACCAGTAGGCGACGACAGCTGAAGACCACGGCCCGAAAAAAGACACAGGTTGTTTTATTAGTATTAATTGTAAGAGCGTTACAAACAAACCAGCGAGAAATCTCCTGAAGGTCACGATTTGCACGGGGCAATATCTCGGACAACGAATCCCCAGGGGAAAAAAAGTTGGCGTCGTCAGCATATAAGACTCGGTGAGAAGTAGAAACAACATTAAATATATCGTTAACATAAATTAAAAAAAGCATAGGGCCCAAGACGGAGCCCTGAGGAACTCCAAAAGGACCTCTTTGAACTGAAGAGCGAATACCGTGTGTTTGTACATATTGTGTCCTGCTTGACAAATAATTCTCGAAAAATGAAAGTGCGACTTCCTTAATCCCAGTATGTTGTAATTTAGACAAGAGAATATCATGGCGAACACAGTCGAATTCTCTTGACAAGTCGCAAAACACATTTACCGCAATCTGCATTTGACTTTAAAAATTCGTAGCATCCATGATTAAAATGCCAGTGAAAATGCGCATGCGGTTCCGCAGCAGAGTCCTATGAACTGTCATGTTTTAGGTATGAAGAGCTGGCTCAAACCAGATGTTGCAATCAGTTAACACCCTGCATTGAGTCGAGAGGGTTTCGTTTCTTGTGTCTCACGCCGAAGAAGGTCGCATTATGAACACCTAACGAGCTTTGAGAGAGAACTAGAGGATTGTTGGGATGAAAGTAGCTTCATTTTCCTACCGCGAAATTGCCACTCGTAACTGACGAAACGCCAGTACTGTGGACAGATGAAGCCCGATTCACAGAAATTTGAAATTTAGACCGTAAATCCGCACGACTGCGCGGGATCACTGGCACCTCTACCGCATGTCAGTGACCGCCGATCGGACAGTGACATCCACGCCGCACTGGATCACTATCACAAGTCAGGCTTTGTCCTCCAGGACAGTTCGACGTCGTCTGCTTAACAAAGGACTGGCCGGCTAGCGGTCCATTGCTGTGCATTCGTTTGACCCTCAACCACAGACGTCTCAGGTTGCATTGGGGGGTCTCAAACACAGACAATGACAATATCATTATCAACAGGTCGTGTTTTCTGACGAGTCACGATTTAACTTGATGCTCGTGGTTAATGGCACTTGACATCGTGGTTAACGACACTTTGCAGCGTGCGTTTCGTCGCGTCATACCTGCCGAACGCCAAGCCTCATAGTTTGGGCACCATTGGGTTCATTTCGCGATCTCGCCTGATACCAATTGAGGAAAACCCTCAATATCCAGCGGTACATCAGGGATGTTTTAGAGGCAAAGGTCATACTCTTCCTCCAGAGTTGTCCTGGCGCTATACTCCAGCAGGACAATGCTCGACCACGTGTGGCCCGGAATGTCCAAGACTTATCCCATTCACCGCAGATTCCCCATTACCCCTGGCATGCACGTCCGCCGGATATTTCCCTATCAAACATGTCTGGGACATGGTAGCTAAGCGAACGGCCAGTCAAACGCCTTCACCAGTCACCACAAAAGAACTGTGGTCTCGCATAGAAGCAGCCTGGCAAGCTATTCCCAAGGACGATATCAAAAACCTCTCCCGTTCAATGCCACGCCGTCTAGAGGTTGTTCCAATTATTAGTGGATTTAGTTTTTTGAATACAATTAAATTGGCGCGTAAATTCAATGATCAGTTCTGAGTTGCGTGCATTAAGCTACCATTCAATGCTTCTTGGAGCCCCAGCATTGTGAGGGGCTCCAAGAAGCAACCCGCCATGTGGTTTGACAGTTAGTCGTATGTGAGTTTGAAGAATTCGAGGCCGCTGTGGTGCGGTGGAAGCATGTCCGGCGCGTAACTGAAAGACTCTGGGTTCGATTCCCGGTGGCGGCCGATGATAATTTTTCCGTGACTCACTTATGAACGTGGAAAGAGCGATGACTTCTGTTTGATGTTACTAATCCATGTCAATTGTGTGTATTAATTAGAGGTTGTTATTGTTGCTCAAGGTGGCTTCACGCGATATCGCGGTTTGAAACGTAAAGACCCTGTACAGCTTTATAAATGTAATTAGTTATCTCCTGTAACATGAGGAATCTGTGATAGAAATTTCATTTGAATATGGTGTTGCAATTTTATGTTCAGAGGATAAAGCCAGTTTTATCTCATCATGTAATCCTGACTTCACAGATTATGTGTAACACTGCTTTACCTGTTTATGGGTGGTGATCAATTCGGACGGTTAGTAACTCAAACTGCATTATTCGAATCAAACTGTCAACATTTATTTGGTCAATTTTTCATCAGAAGCTCTGCTCCATGTGCCCAATTTTGCTGTAAATCTCGGTCACATTTCTCAGTTGTGTTCAAATTTAATTGCCGTATTACTCTCTGCAGGTAGTCATGAAGTTCTCTGTCACTTAGTTTGGAATAGTGCCTACCACGGGTGTTAGTGGATTTTGTTTTTTGAATGCAATTCCATTGGCACTTAAATGCAATGATCAGTTCTGAGTTGCGTGCATCAGGTTCCATTTCAATGCGTTTTAGTCAACTAATTTCACCACCAGCCCACATACGTCGCTTAAATATGAACGTCACAAATCTTTGGATGAAGTAATATTTTAGCTGAAGGTTGAGCGTGGATCATTTTTGCATTTGTTCTTGCAGTGGAGTTACTACTATGAAAATGATATTTCCGTTCTACCAAGGGTTCACGTTGAAGACTGACAGTTTTATCTCGCAAAGCACAAATGTACAAATCTTAAGCGAAATTGTTACCAACCGAAGTGTAGGATTAAGAAACTACAAAAGTACTATTAGAGCATGATTATTTTTCCCTGACCGATCACAATGGAAATACAAGAATGCGTCTTCTTACTTTTTCAGAAAATATGAGTCATGTACGTCTAAGATCTCTGCCATAATGAAATAAACCTGTGCTTATCTTCTCTATGTTTCACACCGGTCACTGAATTAGAAATCTTTATGCAGATGTACTTACATAAAAATTGGAAAAGGAGTGAGACAAGGTGACACCATATCTCCGAAGCTCTTTAATGCCACATTGGAAAATGTCTTTCAATCACTGAACTGGGAAAACAAAGGGATAAAGATTAATGGAGATTATCTAACCCACCTTCGTTTTGCTGATGACATAGTCATTTTTGCAACTACCCCATCAGAGCTACAGAGTATGATCCAGGAACTTGCTGACAAGAGTAAAGAAGTGGGATTGAAAATGAACTTTCAGAAGACAAAAGTGATGTACAATGCTTTTACAAGAAATGAAGATTTATCGATTGATGGAGAAAAGCTGGAGATAACAGACACGTACGTTTATCTTGGACATCAGATATCAAGTGAGGGTCACATTGGTGAAGAAATTAATCGGCGTACAAAACTTGCCTGGAGAGCTTTTGGAAGAAACAGTATAATTTTCAAGAGCAATATGCCATTATGTCTTAAAAGAAAAGTGTTTGATCAATGCATCCTTCCAGTGCTTACGTATGGTGCAGAGACGTGGACCTTAGCTAAAAGAGACATACAAAGGCTGCAGACAACTCAAAGCAGCATGGAGAGGTGCATGCTTGGTGTAACCAGGAGAGATAAGAAGAGGAACACGTGGATCCGGAAAATGACAAGAGTGGAAGACATCATGATCAGAGTTAAATCCCTGAAATGGCAATGGGCTGGACATACTGCCAGAAGAACAGACCATCGATGGACAGCCAAAATTTTAGATTGGATTCCAAGGGACAGGAAAAGACCCAGAAGAAGACCACATGGAAGATGGGTGGATGAAATTCGAAAGTATGCGGGAGTGACATGGAGGAGACTGGCACAAGACAGACCGTTGTGGAGGAAACTTGGGGAGACCTTCGTCCAGCAGTGGATTGATAATGGTTGACAATGATGATGATGATGATGACTTACGTAAATGTCTCTTACGCAGAGTGTATGCAAAATATGTGGTCACGTGCGTCACCACGTTATCTAGGCAACTATTTAAGACACCAAATAGAAATCATCGCTCTTTCCACGTTAATAAGTGAGTCCCGGAAAAATTCTCATTGGCCGCCACCGGGAATCGAACCCAGAGTCTTCCAGTTATGCGATGATTTCTGAAAAATTTTCATCGGCCGGATGAGAATTTTTCCGAGACTCGCTTATTAATGTGGAAAGAGCGATGATTTCTGTTTGGTGTTCCTGATCGACGTCGAGTGTTTAAGTTAACTATTTAAGAATGCTGCGCGTCAATAATCGTCAGTAGTGTTGACCACAATGGGAAAAACAAAAAATCTTTCGGAGTTCGTTAAAGGGTTTATTATAGGTGCCCATCTGCAGCGGGTCTTTATCAGTGGAAAAATAACTCACATTGCTTGTCTGCTGTGGTGCGACGAATCTCTCTGAAACGGAATCGGCGTCGTCTGAGAAGACTTGTACGGAAAAACAGGACTCCCTGTGCGCAGCAGTCAACCGAAACTTTCAAAGAAGGCTGCTGTCGTTCCATATGAAGAAGATCGTTATTGGCAGTTGCTTGGCTTTATGGAAACTATTGATTTCTACAAAGAACTGAAAAGTTTGTCTACAGTGGTGTCAGGAACTTCGTGACTAGATACTGGAAGATTGGGGAAACGATGTTGTGGTCCGTCGAGTCGCGGCACATCTTGTTCTGTTGCGAAAGTAGGCAGAGAGTTCGGCCGGAGCCTTATGATGCAATGAACTCAGCCTGTAAACACAACTCAACGTTCTGGAGATCGTATCACGGTGTGGATCACGTTCTTTTGGTACGGAACGGGTTTCTGTTTTTTTTTTTTTTCTGGAAGGTCGAGTGTCTTCCAAGGATCATCTAAACATTGTTGCTAATCAAGTCCATCTTTCAATGTTGATTTTTTATTCAGCAGGTGACGGCTGTTTCATGGATGGAAATACTACTGTCCATCGCGCAAGATGTTATCAGTAGCGATTCAAAGAGCATGACGGCGACTTCCACCATCTTCACTGGCTACCATAATATCCAAATCTAAACCCCATTGAAAATGTATGGGACATGTTACAAAAACACATCTGGGATATATGATCAAACATGATCCAGTTAAAAGACTGTCTGGTGAACGCTTGGTATGCTGTCGACGTATATGCACTTCAACTACTTGTGGAATCTATGCCATACATCATATGTGCTATAATTTGGAGGTCCAATTTGGTATTTAATAAAAGTTTCTAATTCAGTGGCAGGTATATGTAATTAAAATTTAAATAATCATTCTTCTCGTTTACGTCTGTGGTGTCTCCTGTGTGTGAAGCTTCGTCCGTCCTGTTAGAATAAACGTATGTCAAGAGAGCATTATTAGTGAGTCATTTGCCAGCATTTTGTTCAGTAAAAATTTGAACCTTGAGCAATATTATCTGAGACTAGGTTAAAGTCCGTCAGTAATGACCGAGGGAAATAAAATTTATGATAGTTATTTACATTTATTTATTGTGTTTGAGTTCCCCGTCAATAGATGGCGACGTTGGCTCACAACTTTCTGAAAATTTCCCGAGCAGTCGATTATGGAATTTGATACGACAGGCTGTCTGCTTATGTGTTTTGTATAAAACCTTTATTAAGGTGGACGTCAAGTAATTTTGCTTCCTATACTTCAAATGGAAAAACTTTTGTACACATTTCCTTCACAATTAGTGTGTTCCCAAAGGATGAAAATTTGCACATCGATTAAAATAACTTCATATTATAACTTGGAATACTTAATATTTTCTAAAACATAACCATAATTATATTAAAAATCAATAACTTTTCCTTTGGAGGTGTTGAAACCAGAAAAAAGTTGGTCATTTGTTTGTTGACTGACGTCATCAAAGTAAAGCCTGTACTTTGATGATATGTCTCATTGTGGTTGCATTAGCTACGGTGTAGGATACCAGGGTTCACAAATGTTTGTGACGTCACCTACACAAAAGCTAAGCTTGACGTCACAAACATTTCTTTCTCGGTTGTTGCTATGACAACTTAAAAAGTGGCACGGAGGAGGACTCTAGCAAATTATATGTTAGGATGTTAGGGAAGGTAGGCCATCAACCATTTAATTCACAAAAGTGATGGAAAACACCTACAACCCAAGTTATAAAAATATGTAAACCCTGGTATCCTACACCGTAGCTAATGCAACCACAATGAGACATATAATCAAAATATTTTTCAACACAGAAGCAACTGAATTATCAGCAATGAAGAACATAGATAAGAAGTCGTGCCTCATCCCAGGTGAATCCCTTTCCATTATTTGTTCATTAAGTAAAAGGGCATCACTCTTAAGATTTATATCCGTATTTTTTTCTCCGATCTAATAATTCCGATTTCAATTCTTTCAACCTAAATAGACCTATTTCTTTCTTTTTAAGGAGGGATCTTCATTTTTTTGCGTGAAAAAAATTGTTTTTTTTAAGTTATTTTATTATTTCAGGTCGAAATTCACAAAATTAGCCAAGTTATAATCTATTATTGTCCTGTGGGGTCTCAGAGAAAGCCGAAGCTGAGAAAACTCTGGACGAATTCAATCACAAACGCCACTTCATAAAGACGTCGAAAATGCTATAAAGCCGGTTTACAACGATTTGTCAAGAGAGTTGCTAGAAAGATGTTTGGGTGGTGACACTCAAAACAACAACGACAGTTTCAGTTCTACTGTTTGGAGGTTCGCGCTCAAACATCTTCACTGTGGCTGAAAAACCATCGAAACGACAGCTTATGTAGCAGCAGGCATTTTTAATGAAGGTTTTGCTGCCGTCCTGAAAATGATGACAACAATTAGGAATCGTTATTGGCGAGCAAACAAAGATATTTGCCAACGCGCGGGACCAACAGCGTCTGCAGAGATCGTCGAGACGCAGCCTCGAGGCTACAAAAGAGGATCGTACAAGGCGTAGAAGTGAGCAAATGTCTCTAAACGAGTTCTACGAAGCAGAGGAAGGAACACTGTATGGCCGTGGTATAGCAGATTAGCAGAAAAATTCTGTAAGTACTCGATATGCCTCCGTGAACTGTACTTGAAACTTTAAACGCGTTTTTCTAGAAACAGATTTTTCGCGAATGGTTGGCATGATATTTCAAAAACTATTGGACCGACCGACTTCAAATGTAAAACTGCATGTTCAGCAAACATCCTTTTATCGTTTGATGAACCAGAAACGCGATACATTACGTATATTTTTAATAGCAAAAAACATTGTCAATTTTTTGAGCTAAATTTATAATTTGAGTTTGACAAGCCACCATTTCCTCAAAAATATATTTTTTTATCTGGTTCATCAACGGATAACTACTTTTGCATAAAGTAAAACGCCGTTCGAATTTTTTGTTTCAGATCACCTGGAATGGAGAAATCATGCCAACCAAGTACAGCGGATCTTCGCGCAGTGTCATGGTCGAGGGGGATTTGCGGGCGTGATTCTTCATGAAACTTATTAAATATTGTTTTTTAAATACCTGAAAAGTTAATAAATAGATGTTCCTACTTTGGAATCAATTGATTTTCGTCAATAATCACTCAAAGAAAAAAGCGGTAATTTTAGCGTAAAAAATGAGAATCTCCCCTTAAATGCCTTGATAAAGACATCCGTGCATCCGTTTCATTACATATCTGAACCAATTGAACGGATTGATTTATTCCTTTTATTTTTATTAATTTATCTTGCAATGCTTTCATTCGTTACTCCTCATTGGGTTTCTTCTCTTTGTTACTGAATTGTTCAAAGCAGATTGAAATGTTTTAGTTTGTGACTGCGCTCCTCCGTCACAATTTTTTAAAACATTACACTTAGGACTAAACCGTTCATAAGAGATTCCATTGAAAATAGGTTCAATTGATATTGAGTGACGATGAGGCACCTAAGTATAATTGCACAAAATGTTCATTCGCCCCTCCCCTCCCCAAATAATGCTGCATTTACCAAATTTGCGGAGCATTTAGAAGAAACTGTTGCTCTACATTTTTCATTAAACATAAATTGCACTTCAGAAACACTTAAGACGACCAAAGATGGATTAGGAATCAACTATTTTTAATTCGGAGTTTGATTTACCGCGTGTAATGCGGGCCACCAGAAACGATAGAAATCTTCTCTTTACAAGTTACAGCCGAAAAATTACTTTCAGCGAAAGTGCCAAACCTTAAAAGTAAAAAAGTAGGTAGACCCGACATTTACTAACGACGTCAGGCGACAAAATGAACGTCTTCTCTGATCCGAAGATTTACAGAATTTCTTCAGGTAGAGAGAGGGGGAAGGGGGAGGGAGAAAGGGATCTTGCTAGTATGCTGGTGCGCGTAAAGGGGGTGAAGAGAACAAAACGAAAGCAAAAAAAAAAAAAAAATTAGAGCTTTTAGCGTTCGAGTACTGCTTTAACTTATATCCCCGTGATGATTTTCGTGGATATCGGGTTTGCGAGGCTTCGTTGAGTTAGAACAAGAGGAGCCAGTGGTGGAGGGGCTGTCAGGTGTCGGTAGTGGCGCTAGGCGGCAGATGGTGACAGAGCCCTGGGAGAAGGATGGATGAAAGAGGACGCAGAGATCAATAGCACCCCCGGGAAGTCTCGAGCATGGGATATGGAAATGACTTCGGTAACCGCTCTTGCTGTCAAGGACCGAAGGACTACGGGGATGCGCTCAATCTGTCTTCCCACTTACCCCGAATTAAATTTCGATGTTCAGAAGGCTTGGATCCGATTTCAGTAACTCTCCGATGAATGACACGCAATCCAGGACCACATTCCACTTCTGAATACACTCAATAAAAGTAATGAGAACAGCCACGGGATTCACTTTACACCCCACTACATTAGAATTCGGCAATCCGTTTGCTGGAATATTTCAAAAGCTCTAGTTTCAATTTTCATAATTGAATTTCGAACTAAAACATGATTTAAACGATTGCCTGGTCACGTGTTCCAGCCGCTGAAAAAACAAAACGTTCAAGATCTGTTGGGCGGCAATATTTAATAATCACAAATATTCTTCTTTGTAGGAGTAGCATTCTAAACTTACAAAACAGATTGATATCCCAAATTTCCAAAGCGCAAGATCAGAATATGCTCTAACTTCTATTCCTTGATGGTGAAGACTATCAGTTTCCTTTTCATAGGGCTTTTCAATATATATATATATATATATATATATATATATATATATATATATATATGGAACTGAAGAACAGATTCTCTGCTTTAGAAGGCCTAACATCGGAAGAAGTGGATATTTCTGAAGTTAACAGAAAAGTAACCAAAGCTCTTATGGAAACAGCAACAAAATTAGCTGGGTCTAAGAACAAATTGCATGTGAACATATTATCAGGAAAAACCAAAATGTTGATGCAAAAAAGAAGAGAGATGAGGACAACTAAAGAAGATGTGACTTCCAAAGTGGAATATATAGAGCTATGCAAGACAGTACGAAAAAGTATCACTGAAGACGTGAGGAAATTCAACTGTGAACTAGTAAGGAAAGCAATTGAAAACAACCAAAGCCTAAAGATAGCAAAGGGACATCTCAGTAAGGGAAAAAAAAACAGATTATGGCACTGAGAAAAGAAGATGGTTCTGTAACAAGAAATAGAGGCGAAATTTTGACAAGAGTGAAAGATTTCTACTCCAAATTATATGAAAGGGATGATACATGTACTCCAGGCATCATGAAAGGTACCAGAGTTCTTCCAGTCCTTCCAGCAGACGTTGCACATGCAATCAAGAACATGAAGCGGGGAAAAGCTCCAAGAGAAGATGGAATTACTGTAGACATCATACCAGAAGCAAGTGGAGAAATCGAAACAGTACTCGCCCAAATTTTCACTCGATGCCTTAATGAAGGGAAAATTCCTGAGGATTGGAACAACGCTACAATGATCTTGCTACATAAAAAAGGTGACATTGAGGATCTCAGGAACTACAGACCTATCAGCCTCCTATCAGTGGTTTATAAAATCTTCACTAAAGTTCTTTCACACCGCTTGAAGGTGACACTGGACATGGCTCAACCGAGAGAACAAGCTGGATTCAGGAGTGGCTACAGCACAATAGATCATATCCACGTGCTGAGAGAACTAATTGAAAGAGCGAAGGAATATGAACTTCCATTGTGCATGGCTTTTATCGATTATGAAAAAGCCTTTGATTCGGTGAAACCATCAGCAGTTGCAATGGCTCTGAAATCCTGCGGTATTGAAGATGCATACATTAATATTATTAATAACATCTATGAAAATGCAAGTGCAAAGATTCTGCTATTTGAAAATACAACACACATAAAAATTGGAAAAGGAGTGAGACAAGGTGACACCATATCTCCGAAGCTCTTTAATGCCACATTGGAAAATGTCTTTCAATCACTGAACTGGGAAAACAAAGGCATAAAGATTAATGGAGATTATCTAACCGACCTTCGTTTTGCTGATGACATAGTCATTTTTGCAACTACCCCATCAGAGCTACAGAGTATGATGCAGGAACTTACTGACAAGAGTAAAGAAGTGGGATTAAAAATGAACTTTCAGAAGACAAAAGTGATGTTCAATGCTTTTACAAGAAATGAAGATTTATCGATTGATGGAGAAAAGCTGGAGATAACAGACACGTACGTTTATCTTGGACAGCAGATATCAAGTGAGGGTCACATTGGTGAAGAAATTAATCGGCGTACAAAACTTGCCTGGAGAGCTTTTGGAAGAAACAGCATAATTTTCAAGAGCAATATGCCATTATGTCTTAAAAGAAAAGTGTTTGATCAATGCATCCTTCCAGTGCTTACGTATGGTGCAGAGACGTGGACGTTAGCTAAAAGAGACATACAAAGGCTGCAGACAACTCAAAGCAGCATGGAGAGGTGCATGCTTGGTGTTACCAGGAGAGATAAGAAGAGGAACACGTGGATCCAAAAAATGACAAGAGTGGAAGACATCATGATCAGAATTAAATCCCTGAAATGGCAATGGGCTGGACATACTGCCAGAAGAACAGACCATCGATGGACAGCCGAAATTTTAGATTGGATTCCAAGGGACAGGAAAAGACCCAGAAGAAGACCACATGGAAGATGGGTGGATGAAATTCGAAAGTATGCAGGAGTGACATGGAGGAGACTGGCACAAGACAGACCGTTGTGGAGGAAACTTGGGGAGACCTTCGTCCAGCAGTGGATTGATAATGGTTGACAATGATGATGATGATGATATATATATATATTTATATATATATATATATATATATATATATATATTCTAAACAAAGCAATGATTTGAACATATCTCTGTACAAAATTAACTAATAAGCAATGAGAAATATAACGCACCTCAGCTGCTAATCAAATTCAAACCTGAAAATAAAGCTAAACCATAAGTTGCTAAGGATAAACCCAAAATTCACTCAAACAGTGAAAGTAAAAACAATTTGCTACTATTGCAAGAGCAATACAGATGAGCACGGGCTGGTTTTTAAGGCCCGCGTCCAGCCTGGGTCAGGCGCTGGCCCGGTAAATCATTATTTATGACTGACCTGGACCCTGCCCGGATTTGAAAATTTGCTCAAATTTTCCCTATGTGAATAGGGAAGAATAAAGCATATAGTTTTGCTCCTATTTATACATCAGATAAGAATGTTAGTGCTTCCCATTAATGTCGACCCCCCCCCCTCCCACAAAAAAAGAGAGAAATAATTACGACTATGTGCATCATATTCAGGTAAGAAAATGTCCTTCATTTTGTTTCCCTAGTGTATCGAGATAATTCGTTTACTTAATTAATTGAAACTAATTGTTTTCATTCAAATTTAAGAAAGGATTTTGAACCCTTAAATTTTATTATCAAATCATTACGAAATCTATGTCATTTCTGAATGACATGAGAATTGCGTATTCTTGTTTTGCTGATGGAATAGGTCCCATTAAGTATTGAGTAAATGTGCTTATGCTTCTTAATACATGGACATTTATGTTATGAGCTCTACTGGGACAGAGCTGGATTTGGCATTCATTTTATTTATTATTTGGTGAAACTGCCACACGTACTCTTATTTTTAGTGTAGTAATCTTTATTAGCAAATCATTAAATTTGATTGTTCACGGCTTGTTAGATGTTGCAAAGTTGCATGTAAAACAGCATGGAACTCAGTGATTCAGTGGTTTGGCTTTACTCTGGCTGCTGTAAATAAATAAATTACATAAAAATACAAGCACAGCACTGAATGATTCACAATGCAATTTAGAGTTGTTGTTTTTTTTTATTATTATTATTGGAGGTTTAACGACCACCGTGAGCAACTCAATGGGCTATAAGCAGTCGCCCGTCCCTAATTTAGGGTCACTGGTTCCAGGGAAGGCAGAGAACCAGTGCCGTAAGACAAACACAACATCCATGCCTCACCGGGATTCGAAACCGGACCCCGTTCGGACGAATGATCAGAGGCCATCGCTTAGACCACTGCGCCACCGGGGCGGCCACAGTAGTTTGTACTATGTATTATGTATTATAATTCGGGATATCTTTGTTTCCTTGATATCAGATATACATGGTAGAGTCACATTATTGTGACCACCAGCTAATATCCAGAGTAACTGCGGGGCCGCAGCGCGGACAGCAGCTAGACGGGCTGGAAGTAGCTCAGTAAGGTGCTAGAAGGTGTTCAGAGGTATGTGGAGCCATGCTGACTGCAGTGCGTCTGATAGCTGCTGGAGGGTGCATGGTGGAGGATCCATAGAGCGAACAACATGATCGAGGTGGTCCCACAGATGCTCAATTAGGTTTAGGTCTGGAGAAGTAGAGGGCCAAGGAAGTAATTTGAAGTCTTCATCGGGCTCTTCCAAATACTCTCGGACATTTCTAGCTGTGTGACACGTCGCATTGTCGTTCTGGAAGATCCCATCTGCCCCAAGGAAGACAATCAGCAGCTATGGGAGTAGGTAGCCTTCAAGGATGTATTCATGAATTATTCGGTCCATAGTGCCTTCCATAGGTTTGAGTGGACCCAGAGAACACCACGAAAACATTCCCCAGACCATAATGCTGCCCTCACCAGCTTGTTTTCTTCAAGCAATGGTTTAAAAGTGTTTGTTCTCCGATGTTTCTCGTCTTATATGCCAACTTTCATCCGTTCGATGAAGCAGAAAACGTGACTTATTGGATTGGAGAAGGCAATCCTTTGCCAATCAGCGGAGGTACAATTTTCACACGCCGTGCAAATGTAAGCCTTTTCTGTCGATGCACCTTCGTTAGCATAGGTGCAATGACCATCCGTCTGCATCAGAACCCCATACGCAGCAGGGTTCGCGAACTGTTGTTTTAGACACACTTCCGGTAGTTCCCTGGTTCATTCGGCCAGTGAGTTGCTCCATTGTAGCGTGTCGATCGGCGCTCACGCACCTTCGAAGCCGACGTTCACCTCTCATATCGATGGCATGTGGTGCTCCGCAGTTTGCACCTCGCTTATTCTCAATGGGGCCATTTCTCCAATCGCAATATACTTTAACCACAGCACCACGAGATCAGTTCCCAAACTTCACTGTTTCAGAAATTCTGCCACCCTTGACCCGAAAGCCGATAATCATCCCCTTTTGCAAATCTGATAAATCGCTCCTTTTATCCATGACAGCAACGAGTGATATGTTTTCTGATTGCCTACATCACACCTTATATACCATCCAAGTAAGCTCACGACATGTGTCTTCTTTCATTGGCTACGCTCTGTTGACATCAAAAGTATGAAGTGGTCACAATAATGTGACTCGATTGTGTATATTCTTGATAATGAAATACAAGAAGATACCCGAAATCTTAGCTTAAAGCAAACTCCCAAACATTTTCTTCACTTGTTTTGAATCTTCTGCCTGACTTGCTGGTAGAGAGTCATCAACACAGACGATTAGATGTGTGATGTTTTCGCTTTCTGGCCAAGTAATCAGAGTGATGCTATTAGCAAATACACTGCCGGACAATTGCTAAGGACGGATGACAATAGCAACGATAGCAACCACAAAATGGAAGGCAGGAATATGTGGAAATTAGCATAAGTGCGGGATACAGTAAGACGTGTTGTGCGTATGCAAATTTTGGATTGCCGAACTTGTTCGTGACGTCATAGCGCTGATAAGAGATATAAAGGATTTGACACGTATTGACCGTTGTTGTTCAAACGCAAAGTTGAAAGGGAAAGAATCAATTGACGAACTTGCAATTTTCAGTATGTTTTCCCGACATCACCTAGATGATTTTACGCGTGGCCGTATTATTGGCAAGATTGAAGAAAGGCGAAAAATAAAAGATATTGCCAGGGAGTTCGACGTTAGCCACAGTGTTGTTTCAAGGCTTTGGAAATCATTTCAAACAAATGGAGAGTGTAGCAAAGGTCACGGGGGAGGTCGTGTTCGCAGTAGGACACCTGCAGAAGATCGGTACATAGTGCTATCAACAAAAAGACACCGGCGCAGCACATCTAGTGAGGTAGCAAATCAGTTTATGGCTGCTACTGGCAAGCGGATCTCCCGAAAAACTGTCGCCAGACGTTTGCATGAAGGAGGACTATAAGCCCGCCGTCCTGTTGTGTGCATCCCATTGTCCAGACGTCACCGTACCGCCAGTTTGCAATGGTGCCATCAACATTGCAATTGGACTGATAACGACTGGTCTGCTGTCGACTTCTCAGATGAGAGTAGATACAGTCTATCGTCTGATTTTCGACGACAACTGATCTGGCGTGATAGTGGTACTGCATATTGTCCAGCAAACATACAGGAAAGGGGCCGATATCCGACATGTAGTGTCATGGTATAGGCTGGCATCATGATCAATGGCCGTACGTCCCTCTATGTGCTTCCAACTGGGACTATGACTGGCCAACGATACATTAATGATGTTCTGCTACCTCATGTTCGCATGTTCCGTGGTGATGTCGGTGATAGATTCATTTTCATGGACGACAACGCAACATGTCATCGAACAGTCGCTGTCCAGGAGTGTCTTGAGAGCAAGGATATTCAACGCCTCGTATGGGCAGCATGTTCTCCAGATCTGAATCCCATTGAAAATGTGTGGGATGCTTTGGGGAGGAGTCTTGCTGGTCGCCAATGTCCTCCAATAAACAAGGACACCCTCATCCGTGCACTGACAGAGGAATGGGATAAATTACCCCAACAGCTGCTTGATTATGTTGTGCAAAACATGACACGACGTGTGGAATCTTGCATTGCCCTCCATGGTGGCCATATCCCGTATTGACATCTTACGCCGGAACGCCTGCGGACGGTAATTGCATTTTTTCACGTTTACGTATTCTGCACAAAATGGCCTGTTTGTCCCTTGAACACGTTCCAAAGCCTTCTGGATTTCAGAGCACAATAAATTGTCTTTCTTGTAATGTCCTGGCATTCTGACATTATTTTATTTCACTTGGCATACAACCACACTTACTTTTTTATGCGCTATATAGCCGTTTAGGATCCGTCCTTAGCAATTGTCCAGCAGTGTATCGAATGGGGCTTCAGAAATACATTCCGTAAAAATTCAAATTAAATCAAAAGCCGTAATTATTAGCATGTATTTTAGCTGATTGTCCTAGAGGTACCTGAAGGAATTTCCTATATGGGTGTTATACATATCTGACATGCTCATTAGTACAGGTCTTTCTGTAAGATGTCTTAGGCGAAATACTTCCATGTTGCTCCAAGGAAGTCAAGTTGTAATTCTAATTCACGTTACTTTTACAACTAAACGAAAC
This sequence comes from Macrothele yani, assembly GCA_039090855.1. Lineage (NCBI taxonomy): Eukaryota > Metazoa > Arthropoda > Arachnida > Araneae > Macrothelidae > Macrothele > Macrothele yani. Next base: position 107,004,141 of record CM077003.1, read on the forward strand.
GTTGATTCTATCGACGATGATAAACAGCAAGGGAGCCTGGTAAATTTCAGACTTCAAAAGTATCCGTCTTGTCATAAAATCCAAAAAACCCATACACGCTCTAATGTAAATTTTCTCAAGATTGGTATTCGATCAGATAAAAATTGTAAAAGAATTGTGTAATGTTAGTTGAAACGATACTTTGAACTCAGTTTGGCTAAATTTCAAGCACAAAATGTTTTCTAGAAATGTGCAATTGTTTTGTATGGATTTAATATCTATGTCAGACACTTGGTGTTAATTCTATCATGAGTTTAATAAGAAATTGTTGTGTTCTACGACTTATAGATATGTGCATTTATAAGTTATAAAACACAACTATTTTCTCGAGTTCACTTAACTGCTAGCAGAAGAAACAGCAAGGAAAATGTAACTGACGGTCAAATCCTCGGAGAAACGGTTTGTTCCATCTTGAGGGAACCAGAGTTGAACACCACTACGACCCATGATAGATACAACTTTTTTTTTTTTTTTTTTTTTTTTGATTGAAGGTTTAACGACCACCGTGAGCAACTTAATGAGCTATAAGCAGTCGCCCGTCCCTAATTTAGGGTCACTGGTTCCAGGGAACGGAGAGAGCTAGTGCCGTAATAAAAACACAACATCCATGCCTGACCGGCATTCGAACCCGGACCCGTTACGGACGAATGATCAGAGGCCAGCGCCTTAAACCACTGCGCCACCTGGGCGGCCATAGATACAACTCTAATACACGCACCAGCATACTGTGGAGGAGATGGAACAATCGTATCATAGACTGATAACTCTTAACATATTTGACGACTTAACAGCACATCATAGAATAATTGTTTTGATTATAACAAAGCTCTCAAAGTTGAAGAATCGTACAGGAGGCTTAATGAATGAGAACACTGACGAAATATAGAAATTAATCATTTCAGTAACAAACTTTTCGGTCCTGGCTTGCCTGACTATCTGCCATGATCTCTAGAAGAAGCTCTTGGGAGTTCAGACATGGCGTTCAGTATAGAAAGCATAAAAGAAGCAACTGAAATTTCCACAAGCAAAAAGTAAACAAGATTGAAAAGGCAGTATACGTCACAAGGTATTTCTACTAGCTGATTTAAGGCCAGTGGTAACAACAATGGAACAAAATACGGAGGAAACTTTTACTAACAATCTGATTGGTTTAATACTACCAAGAAAATATTCGGAAAAAATTATTGAAGAATATCAAGAAAGTATTGAAGTATTGTAAGAAGGTATAAAATTTTACCCCATTCCGTAAAACTAACTATATGACCATTTTACCATATTGTGATCAGTTTTCGGACTATAAGATATGCTCTACGAATTGTTATACACAAATTATTTTCATGAATACAATTAGAGAGAGATCTACATATAGTAAGTAATGACCTAAAAATACGCAGATGATATATTTCGAAATTTTTGATTTGAAAATATATCATCAGTACAGGATGGCTCTTATATGAAACATCTGAAAAATGCATGAATTTCTTTTGGTTAATATTGCTTCAGCAGAGGCGGGTTTAAACATCACAGCACCCAAGGCCAAGAAAAATTAGACACCCCAAGTAAGCTTATGTTATTGAAAAAAATTTTTATTCCAATTTGAATTTCATGTTTAGAATATGCACAGATTTTTTTATCACTAAAAAATCTGCATATTCTCAAAAACAATTCTGTAGAAGTTTTAGCACATGTACTAAAACTGGGCATTGAAGTAAAAGTTTTAATTACCGTTTTGTCGCAAGTTTGCTTTGCACAATTTTGAAACTTCACTTCACCCTCAATTTTTATATTTACAAATAAAATTGCTGGATTTGAACATACATATGAAACATTTGCCTGCAAGATTTGCATTTAAATTTTCAACGTAGGCAATACTATTTTCAGTACTTTATTAAAATATAGTGGTACTACCAATGCTCATTGTAAATCAATTATGTGACTGAGAGGAAGAGGAAATGAATAAACTTAAATTAGTAAAATTAGTAACGTGTTCTCTCTACAACTTTTTTGCAAAGTCTTCTACTATGTCATCAAATGTTAATGTTCCTACAATGCTTGAATTAAGTAACAAAGTTGCAAATGTGCTTCTTCTTTCCTGTGAACTCCAAGTCCCCAAACAATAACGGATGATTTCCAAAAGAAAAAAAAACTTTTTCTACAGAGGCGATAATTATGCATAGGTAAATCCTTAGGATAGCACGAATGTTCAGAAAAGTTGAATCGATTCTGATTTTTGTTTATATCTTCTTTTTTATAATATTGCAGCACACACTGAGTGATCACTGAATTATGACCCATAGGTAAATCCTTAGGTCCTCCTTTTGCTCTCAGTACAGCAGCTATCCGACGTGGCATCGATTCACTAAGATGCCGGAAGCATGTGGGGTGGGTGGTATGGCCAACCAAGCTGTGTGTAAAGCGGCCTTCAATGCAGGTATGGGGGTGATTGGTGTGTCCATACACTTGATATCCCGTCCCATAGCGTCCCACAAGTGCCCTATGGGGTTAATGTCGGAGAAATTCGAATGCCAGTCGATATGCTGCAAGTCTGAACTGTTTTCCACAAACCATTCCTGTACAACACTGGACCTGCGGCTTGGCGCATTGTCATCTTGAAAGGCACCGTCACCATTCGGGAAAAAGTGCAACATTGCAGAATCAGAGTTGTACAGAGTCAGCAAGCAATTCACGATAGTGAGCACCAGTCATACGTTGTTCCACGTGCACCAGGAATCCAAATTCCTGCCAGGTAAACATGCCCCACACTATATACAACCGTCTCCACCAGCTTGCAAAGAGGAGGCCATGCAGGATACATCGAGTGCCTCATGTTGTTTGAGCCAAATACGTACACGACTATCCACGGAGTAGAGTAAAACGCAACTCGTCAAGCCAGCACACTTTTCCACTCATCTGACATACGACCTGCATGAAATTTGCACCAGGAGAATACTTCGCACTGACGAATCGTGGTTCGGAGAGGATGTCGTCCAGGTCGTCAACTGTTATAGCCCATACGTGCGAGCGTGTGACGCATAATCACGTCAGATACTATCTCGGGTTGACCCCTGTTGCATTTGGTAGTGCCCCGTTCGACAGCACTGCGTCTGTTGGCCTGCACGATTCGTATTGCCAGGTACTCATCTCTCACATCAACCTTTCGTTGTCCTGTGCGATTTTGCCTCCGAGTCATTGTTTGACCATTTTTACGCCAGTCCTGATACAGTTTAACTACGACGGATCATAAACAACCCACCAGTTCAGCAGTTTGGGAAATCCAGGCATTCGTTCTTCTAGCTTCCACAGTCTGTCCTTTCTCAAATTCTTATAAATCCTTCCTTTCAGCCATAACGCTCCGAATTTTACTACTTACTGCTCCAATCACATATATGATACGTAGGTCGACTAATCGTGCCTCTAGGAAATTACGTGGTCAATGGCCTGCATCTACTTTTGATAGAGGTGGTCATAATTCAGTGATCACTTGGTGTATATTTATTTTTTAATAATATTGCAATACATACACTCACGGAGAATTAAATTTGACCACCAAGAAGGAAGCATCGGATTCAACTGAAATTATGGATGTAATGATACAGATGAACGATACACATAATGGCAAAAACAGAGCTGCAGGACAATTGCAGAGGGACCTGTGGCACGCAGTTACATCATCTTCAATAGCGTGTCGCACCACCTCATGTTGCAATACATCCTGCAATACTGCCCGGCATGAAGGCGAACAGACGCCTGATCTTGTCCTGCGGCAGACTGGCCCACGCATGTTGGACGGTGTGCTCCAAATCCCGGATAGTGCGACACGGCGTTTCAACTGGTCCCACACATGCTCGATAGGGGACATGTCCCCTATCGAGCGGGAAGGCCATGGAATTGTCTGAACATGACGTTGGAAGTCGTGGGCAACCACGAGACGTGTGCGGGGGCATTATCTTGCTGGTATAGCGCACCAGGAAACCTGGTCAGGAATGGAAGTACAGGGGACTGTAGGATCTCATCCACATACCGCTGGCCCGTTAATAATCGAGCTCATTGGCTATCATAGGCTGAGGCTCCTCAGATCATAATGCCTGTAGTTGGCGAGGTGTGGCGCTCGATAGCGAAGTTGAGATTGTGCCGTTTACCCAGGGACCACCACACCCGGACACGATGATCAACTGTCCCCAAAACGAAGCGGCACTCATCGCTAAACACCACACGTCGCTAAACTGTGGCTTTCCACGTCGCTTTGGCCTGGCACCGCTGCACACTGAACAGGCGATGTTTCGGTGTTAATGACAGCACACGTAAGGGGCGCTGGGATCGTAGATTCGCTTCCGCGAGTCGTCGGGAAACGGTTCGTGAGCACACAGGAGCCCCTACATCTACCTGTATAGTGGACCGGGTCCTCGTGGGATCCGTTCGTGCCTGGCGCACGATCCGTCGATTATCTCTACCGGAGCCGCTCCGCCGTGTGACAGTGCCGTCACGTGTCCACTGCTCCCAACACAGTCGAGCGGTATGGTCAGAACAATCCACGTGGCGGGTGGCGGGCAACCCTGCGGTTTTCAGCCTGATGATTCAGCCTGTCTCAAAGTCCGTAAGTTGCGTAAATCAACGTCTCTGGATTCTACCCAGCATTCTTGTCACTCAGTACTCTTGCTTGCATCGGCCGGTGGGTTTCGCTTTCATGGGGCATCGATTACACGCCGGTTTATTAGGCTGCAGGTTCGTGCTTACAGCGCCACCACAGGGTGTGCGATCATGCACACTCGCACCAAAAGTGGATCATTTGTATACCAGCAAGCAGTCTAGTAATTTGTAAAGTTTCGCGGTTGTAGTAAGTTTTCTTCTAGGTGCGAAAATTTCATTTTCCGTGAGTGTATATGCGCAAGGTAAACACTTATATCTGTCATTGGTCCACCTTAATTATGCAAAAATGTCTGAAAGTGAGGAAATTCTTGTTCAAATTTAGATAAATAATCTAAATGGAGCTGCATGCTTCGCAGTGTCTTGTGTAACCAGTTCACTTTCCTCCCATGTTACCCACACTACCCTAGGGAGCCTTGATCTTGTAGAAATCTGCTTCGTAGAGTAAATCATTCCGATTTTAGTCTTTCTCTACTGCCACCTTCAAATTTGTTAAAATGTTTTATAAAAACTATCCGCTCCCACCTCACAGCCTCCCAATCCTTATGCCCACATCCCCGGGCTGTAAGCGAGCAAAAAAAAAAAAAAAAAAAAAAAAATGCCGTCCCCATCTCTCTGTGTCTTTTGAATATTCAGTTTGACCTTGCTAGGAAGAAGTTGCTTCGCTAGCTTACTAAACTCACCATTTCCCGTTATGTTATGACCCTTTCCGTCGGCCTTGTTTCAAAATGAATTGATATTTTTAATAATTAAATAAATCAAAAGAATACTAATGCAATATAATATTAAGTATCAATTGTATCATGAAAGAAATACGGGATTACGCCATATAATACAAATTTTGAAGATGACAATCTGATTTTAGGCGTAAATGTGACAAGGATGGTAAGTCAGATAATATCCAAAAACTTGAAAATTTTCATCGTCCTGGAGCGGGACTCGAACCCGCGCCTCCCAGAAAACGCCCGGTTGCTTCGACTAGCCAATCCTGTGATGGTTATATTCAAATTGATCGGAAACTTGAAACTTGGTCGTTCTGGGTGGTGTAGTGGTTAGCACACCCGGGCGTTTTCTGGGAGACGCGGGTTCGCGTCCCGCTCCAGGACGATGAAGATTTTCAAGTTTTCGGATATTATCTGACTTACCATCCTTGGCACATTTACGCCAAAAATCGGATTGTCATCTTCAAAATTTGTATCAATTGTATTATACATTACTCGATTTTGATTTTTATAAATGCAAAATTCTGTTTCAATGCCACTCCGTTTCCATAATAAGATAAAAAAAGCTTTCGTCATACATATTCCCTGAAATTTTGGCTCCCCTCAATATACAGAGCGCCATGGCCCAGGTTGATCCTATGGTAAACCCGCCTCTCTGCGTTAGCACACGGTGTAGAAGTGCAACCCTCATTCTCTGTGGAAACCCATTACGATGCAGAGCACTAGAATGTTCTGAGTGATAGGTCGAACTAATTTACAAAATGTATTGACATAACCAACCTTAAAAAACACCATAATACCTTCAAATTGGAACTGAAGAACAGATTCTCTGCTTTAGAAGGCCTAACATCGGAAGAAGTGGATATTTCTGAAGTTAACAGAAAAGTAACCAAAGCTCTTATGGAAACAGCAACAAAATTAGCTGGGTCTAAGAACAAATTGCATGTGAACCAATTATCAGGAAAAACTAAAATGTTGCTGCAAAAAAGAAGAGTGATGAGGACAACTAAAGAAGATGTGACTTCCAAAGTGGAATATATAGAGCTATGCAAGACAGTACGAAAAAGTATCACTGAAGACGTAAGGAAATTCAACTCTGAACTAGTAAGGAAAGCAATTGAAAACAACCAAAGCCTAAAGATAGCAAAGAGACATCTCAGTAAGTTGAAAAAACAGATTATGGCACTGAGAAAAGAAGATGGTTCTGTAACAAGAAATAGAGGCGAAATTTTGACAAGAGTGAAAGATTTCTACTCCAAATTATATGAAAGGGATGATACATGTACTCCAGACATCATGAAAGGTACCAGAGTTCTTCCAGTCCTTCCAGCAGAAGTTGCACATGCAATCAAGAACATGAAGCGGGGAAAAGCTCCAGGAGAAGATGGAATTACTGTAGACATCATACAAGAAGCAAGTGGAGAAATCGAAACAGTACTCGCCCAAATTTTCACTCGATGCCTTAATGAAGGGAAAATTCCTGAGAATTGGAACAACGCTACAATGATCTTGCTACATAAAAAAGGTGACATTGAGGATCTCAGGAACTACAGACCTATCAGCCTCCTATCAGTGGTTTATAAAATCTTCACTAAAGTTCTTTCACACCGCTTGAAGGTGACACTGGACATGGCTCAACCGAGAGAACAAGCTGGATTCAGGAGTGGCTACAGCACAATAGATCATATCCACGTACTGAGAGAACTAATTGAAAGAGCGAGGGAATATGAACTTCCATTGTGCATGGCTTTTATTGATTATGAAAAAGCCTTTGATTCGGTGAAACCATCAGCAGTTGCAATGGCTGTGAAATCCTGCGGTATTGAAGATGCATACATTAATATTATTAATAACATCTATGAAAATGCAAGTGCAAAGATTCGGCTGTTTGAAAATACAACACACATAAAAATTGGAAAAGGAGTGAGACAAGGTGACACCATATCTCCGAAGCTCTTTAATGCCACATTGGAAAATGTATTTCAATCACTGAACTGGGAAAACAAAGGGATAAAGAGTAATGGAGATTATCTAACCCACCTTCGTTTTGCTGATGACATAGTCATTTTTGCAACTACCCCATCAGAGCTACAGAGTATGATCCAGGAACTTGCTGACAAGAGTAAAGAAGTGGGATTAAAAATGAACTTTCAGAAGACAAAAGTGATGTACAATGCTTTTACAAGAAATGAAGATTTATCGATTGATGGAGAAAAGTTGAAAATAATAGATGCGTACGTTTATCTTGGACAGCAGATATCAAGTGAGGGTCACATTCATGAAAAAATTAATCAGCGTATGAAACTTGCCTGGAGAGCTTTTGGAAGAAACAGCATAATTTTCAAGAGCAATATGCCATTATGTCTTAAAAGAAAAGTGTTTGATCAATGCATCCTTCCAGTGCTTACGTATGGTGCAGAGACGTGGACCTTAGCTAAAAGAGACATACAAAGGCTGCAGACAACTCAAAGAAGCATGCAGAGGTGCATGCTTGGTGTAACCAGGAGAGATAAGAAGAGGAACTCGTGGATCCGAAAAATGACAAGAGGGGAAGACATCATGATCAGAGTTAAATCCCTGAAATGGCAATGGGCTGGACATACTGCCAGAAGAACAGACCATCGATGGACAGCCGAAATTTTAGATTGGATTCCAAGGGACAGGAAAAGACCCAGAAGAAGACCACATGGAAGATGGGTGGATGAAATTCGAAAGTATGCGGGAGTGACATGGAGGAGACTGGCACAAGACAGACCGTTGTGGAGGAAACTTGGGGAGACCTTCGTCCAGCAGTGGATTGATAATGGTTGACAATGATGATGATGATGATGATGGACGGTGAAAATTCGCAAGTAAATCCCTCACAATACGGTATTATGCCCTCTGTGTTTTGAATTGAAGTACGTTCTGCAGGATCGAACGCTAAGATCAGTATGCAAGACTAGGTTGTCACTACGTCATGCTATTGTAAAATTCTATGCACTTGTTTTCAGTAATTGCCATAAATAAATTTCGGGCTCCGGTGAAACCAAGTTTTAAATCGAAGCAGATGGGGTGCAAAGAGCACATTTGCTAACAGAAATCGATTACTGAAAATTTTAGACGATTTTCCCATGTTACCGCGGCATTATCCAAGAAATGTTCATTTGGCTATATACACTGACGGAAAAAAATCCCAACACCACGAAAAAATAGTTGTAGAGGAATGAAATGGCGGCAATACATTTGTATAGGTAACATATTTAATCGATTAAGGTTTCAAGATCACAGCTTAATGTAAACGCGAGAAGAGCCATTTTAAATGTGAAATGCTGGTACATTAATAACCGGTGTAACCGCCAGAATGTTAAATGCAAGCACGCAAACGTTCATGCATTGTGTCGTACAGGTGCTGGATGTCAGGGATGGAGTTCCATGCCTGTTGCACTTGATCGGTCAATACAGGGACGGTTAATGCTGGTTGGGGGTGACGCTGGAGTTGTCGTCCAATGATGTCCCATACGTGCTCGATTGGTGAAAGATCTGGTGATCTAGCAGGCCACGGCAACATGTCGACACTCTGTAGAGCATGTTGGGTTACAACAGCAGTATGCGGGCGAGCGTTATCCTGTTGGAAAACACCCCCTGGAATGCTGTTCATGAATGGCAGCACAACAGGTTGAATCACCAGACCGACGTACAACTGTGCCGTCAGGGTGCGTGGGATAACCACGAGAGTGCTCCTGCTGTCATAGGAAATTGCTCCCCAGACCATAACTCCAGGTGTATGACCAGTGTGTCTCGGCCGCAGACAGGTTGGTTGCAGGCGCTCACCTGGCCTCCTTCTAACCAACACACGGCCATCACTGGCACCCAGGCAGAACCGACTTTCATCAGAAAACACAACAGATCTCTACTCCGTCCTCCAATGAGCTCCAGCTAGACATCACTGACGTCGCAAACGGCAGTGGTTTGGAGTAAGTGGAATGCACGCTACAGGGCGTCTGGCTCGGAGCTGTCCTTCAAGTAACCGATTTGTAACAGTTCGTTGTGTCACTGTTACGGCAACTGCAGCTCGAATTGCTGCCGCAGACGCAGTACGATGCGCCACGGCCATACGCCGTACACGGCGGTCTTCCCTCTCAGTAGTGCCACGTGGCCGGCCGGAACCCGGTCTTCTTGAGGCAGTACCTTCCCTTGACCACCGCTGCCAACAATCATGCACAGTGGCTACATTCCTGCCAAGTCGTTCTGCAATATTACGGAAAGAAAATCCACCTTCTCGTAGCCCTATTACACGACCTCGTTCAAACTCCTTGAGCTGTTGATAATGGCTTCTTCGTCTTCTTAAAGGCATTCTTGACTAACATCAACACACTACGTCGAATCTCAACGATAGCTAACGCTCACGAACGCTATAGCGCGTATTTACAGCAAACCTGCTTTGCATGTTCCGAGGGGCGCTACTAGCGCCAGACGTACGCGCCGCGCGCGAAATTTGCATAGACGTCATCTTACAGATGTACTCTCACCGCCTACCAATTGTCGTTTGTCTAACACAAAACCTTCTTGGTTTTGGGATTTTTTTTCCGTCAGTGTAGAAGCAGTCGCCCGTCCCTAATCCGGTACTAGAACCCAGGCCCAGCTCTGGTGATTAGCCAGATACCATCGCCACTACACCCCCTCACAGCAAAGGCCTATTTGAAGTGCAGTAGCCAAATTATTTTTAAACTACAAGAGATGAACTTATATGTACAAGAGGAGTTCTAGTTTCTTTTGCTTTCTTCGAGGTTAAATGACACCCAAGAGCATCTAAAGCGACGAGGAGCCGCCTGACCCAAATTTAGGATTTTGGTTCCAATGTCGAAATTCCGGAAGTCTGAGCTCGTCTCCACTCGGTATCCGGTGATCGCTAGTGATACTATGGACAAACTAACTTTTAAACTTTGACACATACACAAAAGAAAAGCAAGAACGTTAAAATCATAAAAATAAAAAAAATTCTCAGAAAAACGCATGTAGCTTATTAAATCGGTTTATATCTGTGGTGTAATAAGCACAAAGATTCGCCAAGCTTTCGCACTCCACTGTGAGGCTTTTTTAAGGCAATGGTAGACATAAAATGTAGACGTAAGCATTTTTATGTCTACCATTGCTTTGAAAATGCGGAAGCTTGGCGAATCTTTGTGTTTATTACACCACAAAAATAGACGGAGTTAATACGCTACATGCGTTTCTTGAGTATTCACAGTCTGCTGTATTTAAAAAAAGAATTAAAATTTTATTTTCAAAGTCACTTTATTTGGTTTTATTTATGAATGACAATATTAACTTAGTGATCATGTTAGAAATTACCGAACGAATTTATGCGTTGTGATTTTCTTTTAACGAATGAGAGCAGCACATTCACGTTAGAAGCAGTCTTTAAATTCTAAATGTTTGCGACACGCACTTTTTAAGATTTTCCCCATAATGTTTTAGAAAATATATCCTTTATGTCATTTCAACAACTGACGGTAAACGAAGAGTGGATGTTTGAGAGCTCCCGAATGAGTAACAATTGCTGAAATTTAGCCTCCTCGCTGGCTAAACTTCGGTTAACTAAAATGCACGAAAACCTCCAATACACCGAAAGGTTCGTAACTATTTCTGGTTTGCGAAACTATTCAGCAAACGAGTTCTAAAAACTTTCGAACTTCTTTTTTCAAGTTATTTATTTTAAGTAAGCGCAAGCCTTCCAAAGAAATATATTGGAAAAGAAATATCCAGCGTATGAGCGTGAAATCTCTTTCGCTTTTCTTTGGATCGAAGTTCTGTTCAAGCCGAGGGAAATGTTGTCTATTTGTAGGACCCGATCAAATTAAGTTCTTCGTGACTCTGATTTGGTAGCTCATCCCACCGAAACTTCAATCTGAAGATGTGCAGCTCTCTCTAAAGGCGAATTCAAAGAATGATGGAAAATCAATTTTATGTATAAAAAATAATAACGATGAAAATCATCAGAGGAAACTACGATGGTCTAAGAATGATTGATCCAGCAGTTCGTCCAATAGCTGTTGATCTTCCTCGGCCGGAGGAACTTCCTCCATTTGACATCACCCAAGGAGAACGCTCTGTCCACACGTCCGCCTTTGCTCTCACAATCTTCCACCTCCCTGAGACCTCCTCATCTTCTTTTTGCCCCCCAACCCTCCACAGCCGATCTCCTGTCCATTTCTATTGTGAAGAGGAGACCTTGGAAGGACATTCCTACACTTCATCATCGTGCGGAGGAGACATACTCCCCCTGACTCCCCCTCCGCATCAGATCGATGTCATCTTCTGCGTAAATCATCTGGGAGTCAGGCATGTCTCTGGCTGACCGGTGATTTCATATATGCCCTTCTCAGAAAAGGACAGTAGTAGTCTCCCTTGCTGCCCATCTTGCAGAATGAGTTTGGCTTCAAAATCTGGGAGAGCTTTCCAGAAAATTCGGAAATAAAATTCAAATTGTGTTTCCGCTTATCAGCTTTGATCTAGCGCTAAATATTTATTTTTTCGTCTATTTATTCACCTTTGATTAAGAAATAAAAGTGCTGGATCCCTGCATATACGAGTATAATCTTAAAAAATACATCAGGGCATTTTTAAACCACGACATTAAATTTGCTATTGTCATACTGCATCTGATTTAATAGTAATAATAATAATAATAATAATAATGATAATAATTAGCGGAAACTCTGAAACTGTGTCTCATCTTATATGTGAATGTATTAAAATTGCACAGACAGATTATAAAACTAGACATGACAGGGTTGCAAAATTGATTCACTTGTCATTATGCAGAAAGCAAAATCTGCCAGCATTGAAAAACACATGGGAACATCAGGCAGAGAAAGTCGTAGAAAATGATCAGGCTAAGATCTTGTGGGATTTTCGAATTCTAACCGATCGGCACCTAGAACAATAATACACCAGACATAGCAGTCATAGAAAATCGGAAAGTCTGGATAATTGATATAACGATTCCTGGAGATGCCAGAGTCGATGAAAAAGAACTGGAAAAGAATGACTAAGTAGATACCTGTCCATAGAAGTTACCCGATCATGGACTAAACACACAACGGTAGTTCCCCATTGTCATCGGGACATTTGGAACAATGTCAAAAATGTTTATGAATCATTTCGAAAAAATGCAGCATTCTGATACACCACCTGCAGAAGACAGCTTTACTTGGGACATTATATATTTTACGATGATTCTTGACTGATACCTAGGTCTCCGGTGGAAACTTGTATCAGCAAAATAACACCAGTCAATGATAATTTTGTTGTTTTTGTTTGATTGTTATAGGCTGTGTTTGGTATATTTCGAATAAAAAATATAATAATAATAAATTTATTGTTATTATTATTATCAATATTGTTATTACTACTATTAATTTATCATCGTTATTATTGTTATTTTTTATTATAATTATCGGACTTTAATTTTTTTTAAATATAGAGATGCACTGTTTCCTGCTCCCTAAACGTAGTATAAATAAATCCTCCTAAACCCCATAAAATATTTATCAAAAGAATAGATTTAATTTAAGCAAGCTCAAGGAAATGGTAGCGGAAACTCTATCTGCACCAAAAAAAAAAAAAAAAAGAAACAAAAATAAAAAAAAAATGAAAATAATAGCAGGTGAGCTCGCATTCGATTTCTGGAGAAGGCTTCTAAATAATCCAGATCTATGGTGGCTTTTTTATTTTGTTTTTCTTGTTTTGTTTTTGTTTAGCTGCTTTTCTCTATTTCGATATCTAAATGAATTTCGTTTTCATTTTAGTTGAAGTTCATACACTCGATAAATAACACTACGCTACGAACTCAGGTATCACAGAAATAACGAAACCTAATTTTGGCTAGTTATTTCTCACCCATACAAAATCGAACTCTGTGTGATTATGAAAAAATATCCCTGAATTTTTTAATGAATAAATCCAAAAAAGTGGGGGAGGGGAAATAGGTACGCATCCAGGGAAAGCGAACTCACACATGTGGAAGATGTTTTGCAGTCTTTTGGGAAAGTTCTCTTCCTGAAGCTTACTAACTACACCATTATTGATTTTTTTAAATTGCAAGCTCATTTATGTAAAAATAATTTCATGATCGGTAAATCAAACAAAAGTATCTATTAATATCGTACAGTGCAAAAGAGACCAACCTATGTTTTTATGACTCTTACATTTAATTGCGGAATTTCCTCATTTGCGTTTACTGTTGCTCTTCGATAAAAAATAAACTAGTGTGAAAGTAAATGCAAAGCAGAAATACAGCCGCTTTTCTCAGTTTACAAAGTGATAACGTATTCGAGTAAACGTTCGAGAATGTTTTTTCACAAGATGTCAATTGACCGAAAAGACACTAACTGCCTACCGTGTATATCGGTGAAGTAGTTTCATTTGTATCCTTGTAGCAACGCGTTGAGTAGTGATGATTGCGAAAAAATGGTCAGGTCCTGCATTTTCGTATGAAAACTTAGTTTAATGAAAACAGTAATACACAGCATTATTCGTGATGTTCTTGGCAAGCGGAAGGTGAGCGCTAAGTTCTTCCAGCACTTTCTCACTCCAGAACAAAAAGAGCTGCGAGTGACTGCTTCGCGAAACTTGGTGAATGACGACCCAGATTTTCTGATCAAGATAACAACTGGTGATCAATCATGGTGCTTTGAGTATGACACATGCACGAAACGACAAACTGGCAGATGGTCAAGTTCGGGAAAGCTGAAATCAAAGAAGGTGAGGGCTGTGAAGTCAAAACTCAAAAACGATTCTGGTTGTGTTCTTCGCTTCTCGTGGGATTAACCACCATGAATTTGTGCCTGAAGATCAAACAATCAATGGCTTATTCTACGAAGGAGTAATTGATCGCCTTCTGAAGACGATTAGACGAGTTCGGCCGGATTCGCATCGAAGTGGAGAATGATTCCTCCACCGTGACAATGCTCCGTCGCACATCTCGACCGTTGTTACCCAGTTTCTGACTAAAACCTATGTGACAACGACCATACATCCTTCCTGCTCGCCGGATCCAGCCCCTACAGACATTTTTCTGTTCCCAAAACTCAAAATACCCATGAAGGAAGACACTATGTGTCGATAGAAGAGTAACAATGAACCTGAATAACATGATTTCCCCAGTGCATTTGAGAGACTTCTGGAAGAATCCAAGATGTTCATCGAAAGAGGAGGAGACTATTCTGAAAATTAAATCAACAAAATTGCTACAAGTAAGATGTATTTATTTTCAATGAATTATTCCTGGAACTTTCTGAACTGACTGTCTACAGTCAAACCTCTGAATAGCGGACACCCTGGGACTTTAACATTTGTCAGCTATTGGGAGGTTGACTTCTGACTTCAACTAGGTTCACAATACAAAAACTTTGTATTAAATACGTACGTACATTATATAATTAAAATGTTGTTTTTGATTAATTTTTTTGCTATTGTTTTGCAGTGAAAACAATACAATACGTTTGAACGTTTGAATACATGCAGTACGTATAGAGTACGAATTTCACTGTATGTTTAAACGTAACAATAAAATATGTTACACCGTGAATTTTAAAAACTACGTTGTTACCGCTTGTCATTTAATGAAATCAGTCAGCAATTTTTGGGTGTAAAAAATTTAACGAAACTTTTATTTTCAGTTTGTAGCATGTTTATCAAACTTCAACAGTGCAAAAACTTTTGTAATTCTTCACTACAGTTTACAGCGTCTTCAAATAAATCGCATACGTCTTCCTCAACTGCATCAGATGCTTCCTCAATCAGATCATTTTCTTCCGATGTCTTCAAAGCAACGAAATCACGCACATTGCGTTGCCTCTTCGATGCAAAGTTCTTCAACGATCATAATGAAATCTGCATTTCCTTCGCTGTTCAGACAAGTAATTAGTTCGAAAATGTCGTCTAAATTCGCCTCTGAAGTGACAGAGAATACCCTATTTTGTTTAAAAAGCGCTGTTTTGCCTCCTCCTAAGGAGAGGTTGGTCATATTGAAACCACAGACCAGTAGTTTTTGTATTAGGGATCTGAAGGACAAAAAGCATTCTTTTCCTATCCAAAGATCGAAACAAACTCTTTGCAGCAAAAATTAGACGTTTTTCTTCCTTTGAACATTCATGTTTTAATTGTCTTGTGACTTTCCGTTATTCGGAAGGTCCTCTACTTGGGGTAAATATACAGAAGCGTATATACTTTGGGACTGGGGAACACAAAAATGTCCGCCAAATGGTGGTGTTCGCTATTCAGAAGTGTCCGTTAAGAAGGTTTTACTGTATCTGAGAGAGGAAGTAAAACTGTGCATTCACGTAAACGTTCTGTGATCGACGAAATTAACGAAGACAAACTATCTGCTTTGGGGCAATATAACGGAACTATTCAAACACAACGCATGGCACAAAGTTACGAAGTGCAGGAAGATGATCCTGAAGACCATGAACTTTGGAGTTACATTGATTTCAGCAAGACAGACAATCACTTAGTGGCCAATGATTTGCTCACCCTTTGTGGAAAGTTCACAGTTTCCCAAAGGACGGTGAGTACATGACGTGAAAAGTGTGTAAGCATCAAGCAGCTACGTAGGCGGAAAGGGTTTTAGTTCTACGGTACAAAATTAGCAGAGATTATATTCGAATTAGATCCTTTGAAAAGATTCTATTTTTGAGAAGTTACCATAGATTATAAAGTAAGATGTTTTGCCCGCTTCTTAGAAACGATCGGCCATATTAAAGCCGTAGAGCAGTAGTTTTTGTACTGGGGATCTGGAGGACAAAAAGTAACCTATTTATTTCCAAAAAAGCTAAAAATATCTTCCCGGCAAAAATTCGCAGATTTTTTTCCCTTGGAAGTTCGTGTTTCTAACTGTTTTACGGCCAAAATTATTATCCGTTATTCAGGGGTTCCGCTTTTTTTTTTGAGGTAACTATACAGCACTGTATATACTTTGGGACTAGGGATCATAAAACTATCTGCCAAATGGAGATGTCCGCTATTCGGGAGTGTCCCTTAAGGAGGTTTTATTGTATCTTCTTTTTAACAGTTATGTGTTGTGTTTGAAGCGAATACAGAAATAAATTAACAATGA
The DNA here is from genome assembly GCA_039090855.1 of Macrothele yani. Lineage (NCBI taxonomy): Eukaryota > Metazoa > Arthropoda > Arachnida > Araneae > Macrothelidae > Macrothele > Macrothele yani. The sequence goes on from CM077003.1 coordinate 107,020,650, forward strand.
GTAGCAGTCACGTACAATCAGTTGTATAAAAAGACGTTTGTTAAATATGCTCATCAATTGAATGCTTCCGTTAGGCGACAACAAGCTGATTCGAAAAATGGTCCGTTATTACGTATCACTTGAGGCCACGGTTATGAAGACTAGACATGAAATGTTTACTGTTGAGTGATCTCTAATCATTCTTGAGTTAAATGAGATGAACCCGACCAAGAATATTTCTAGGCAGAAAGCAAGGTAACCGATTTTTTGGGCATTACACTAGAAGGGGCCCGCAGGCACACAAACTCCGGGTCACGGGGGACAGAAAATTTAAGGAAACCATCTATACCATCTGTTCATGAAGCTCATTAAAGTATGTTCTCAAATCTAATTAGAGAGAAGAAAGAGCTCTAAGCGACTTAGCGGCACAGAATGATTCAATTAATTGATTTTTTAGGGGAAACTCTCCTTTGTTAAAAATTCTGTTGTTTGAAGAAGTTAAATCCTTCTAATTTGGTGTAAGCCACGTCAAACTTAATTTTTGAAATAATTGAAGAGCAGACACAAATCAGTTTCGAAATTCTTCAAATGCAATGTATGTCCGGAGGATATTTTTCATGCTATTTCTTCTGTTAAAGGAAATTTTCAATCTGTCTTTTTGTGCTGGCTTCAGGTGAATAAAATGCATCAAATTTTGTAACTGTGTATTCCTTTGCTCTGGAGATCGAATAATTTGACTGAAAATATAAACCAACGGTTCAATGGCTTTGACATTGTTTAGGCATTATTTACTTCAGGAATAATTTACGATTAACAAATATTTTTGCTTCTGATTTTACATTAAAAGTGACAGCAACACATTCGCACTAACCATTTGTGTTACCAGTACCAATTCATAAGATTGGAAACAGAAATTGTCTAATTTTCAAAGTAGAAATCCTAAAGTTCAAAAACAATCGGAGGAGAGGAGCAATTGTGTCAAAACTTTGAATGTTTCAAGGTTTTAAGTAAAATTGATACTGCTGTGTTAGATGCATAGAATCAAAGCAAACAGACGATGATAGGGCGCTTCTGTTCTAGCCCAACACCACGCGGTTCATCAAGGGTACCCAAATACGAATGTGGTTTAAGGTCGAACTGAATTTTTTTTTCACGAAAGAAACAGAAATAAACGGAATGTGCTTACTAACCTACGGGTTCTTCTGTAAGTAATCTACTGTAGCATTAACACACTTGTCCCATATCCGTAGAAGACTGTATTTCAGCCAGATGGAACGATTTGAGTTTCTGTAGAACACACTCCTGTAATTGTTTATCTGTAGTGAATTTATTCTCTTTTAAATGCTCCTTAAGTGGCCCGAACAGGTCGTAATCACTTGGAGTCAAGTCAGGATTATTGGGAGGTTGGCTGATTATATCTCAGCCCATTGATGCCGCAAATGCCGTTGCCACATGAGCCGTGTGTGGTATAATATTGTCATGCAGCAAAATAACCGTTTTCCACGCAATTTTATTGTCCAATACTTGCATAGAGAGGACCGAAGCTTCTTTCTTAAGAGGGAAGATTACTGATGTGAATCCGTTATTGCTCCCCATGCAAAAAATTCCACTAGGAGTACCCCGTTTGCATTCAATTATAAAACAGTAATCGTTAGCTTTCTTGCAGACGGCACTACCCTTAATTTATTCGACCGTGGATACATTAACAGCTGGCTCGCTTAATTTCTGGAGTAAAATAATTAATTAACACAAGACACATTAATGGTCAGATCTACTGTATAAATGCATCTTCCTCAGGCTTAAAGCGTTGCAAAAGCTTCGTGCAGATATCGATACGAAATGATTTCTGAAAAAATTCCAAGGCCTTTGCTACCCAACGTAAACAAACATATTTTTTTGAGCATCAGGTGCTCATTGGTGATTTTTCAACGTTACCAACACTGATGTTGAGTATTGCAGCTGTATTACGTACGCTTAACCTCCTGTTTTTCAAAATAACCTGTTACCAAAGACGTATGTTCGCTTCGATCACTGCAATAGCCGACATACGTCAATCAGATTCGTTTGCTACTTCGGCCTTCGCAAAACTTCTTACACAAATCGTAGTCATTTGCCTTTGACAGAGTTTTATTCCCATACTGGGTTTGCAAGTATCGCTAAAAGTCATTGTGTTTCTCTTTATCCTTCATAAGAAATTTAATGATACAACCCAATTTCACACTCACTGACACCTTACTCCATGATTCACACAATACTCTATTTTGCGTGTGGACAAAACGCCTACTGGCTTAAAGGAAGGGCTCACACATACAGTATTTAGATTAGAAATTTTTTTGCAATCAGTGCAAAACATGGATAGTTGCAATAAAGTTTAGTTCGATCTTGAACCATCCTCGTACTTTCCTCAAAAGACCCTGCAAACTGATCTAAAATTAATGACAGAATTAGAAAAACGATTGTCGAGTAAGGATTTCTCACAGCCAAAAATGTTGCATAAACGTTTCATGAAAATGGTGGGAACTTTGCATAGTAGCTTAATTACTTAGAGTTCTTCATGAACAATTACCTGGAAACATGTGTTTTTCATTTTATTCCTAAGGCATACGTTGTATTGTACTTTTTTCATCTGTTGTATGTAGTGATAAAAGAGGACAATAAAACTATTAAGGATTTTTTTGTAAATATCCATATTCTTTTTTGGGTCTGAATGAAAACGAAACTAAAACAAGTTAGCAAAATCATGCAATGCATTGATTATGATACGCTTTCCAACATCCTAGAAATCATTACTCAAGTTATGAGGAAAATGGCTGTGGAATAAATCTCACTCCTGTGCAATGACCTTTGATCCCATTTCGATGATATTCAACAGAACTGGTTCAGTATACCACCGAAATAACATGATAAAGTTTTGTCGCAATCGAAGCAATTTTACGTAAGTTCTGATGCATAAGGGCTATGGAATAGATCCCTCTTCTGTGTCCTAACCTTTGACTCCATTTCGCCCATTTTCAACAGTATTCGTTCCCAAACAGGTCCCTACAACGTACATACATATATATCACTAAGCTGTTCTCTGAGATTCAGTGGTTAGCTCCAAAAAAGAAATACAAACTTCCAGATATTATTGAATGAACATTTAATCCAAATCGAAACATTTTTACGTACGTTATGACGCATAATGGCGATGGAAGTGATTCCGCTCCTATGTCCTGACCTTTGACCCTCATTTCGCCAATTTTCAATAGGGTTTGTTCCCAGGCGGCCCCCTACCATACAGTAAAATTTCATTGAAATCGAACCATATTTACGCAAGTTATGACGCATAAGCGCGCAATGGAATGGATCCCGCTCCTATGTTGTGACCTTTGACCCCATTTGTCCCTTGTTCAATAGGGTTTGTCCCCAGGTGATCCCCTACCACATATTAAAATTTCATCGAAATCGAATCATTTTTACGCTAGTTATCGTGCGGACGGACGGACGAAGCTGGAGCATATACGCTTCTTCAACCTACGGTTGGAAAGCGTAAAAAAGCGCGTTTAGTTAAACTTTCTTTTCAGTTCTGAACTAACCTCTCTTCTTTAAAAAAACATGTCGATGGAGTGTGAGAGGCACTATTATACATCAATGAAGATTGTATTTCAGATTAGTGATGGACCATTTGTGAACGATTCGTTTGCAACAATAGACCCTTCACCGTGAATTATGTATGATTGGCTCTCACCCTGTAAATGGTCATTCAATCCGCCATAACTGCGACACACTCTGAAGTCGCAGGACATTTAACTTCCATTCGCCTGCATGAGCTCGGAAATGAATTGCCCATAAGAAAAGTAATGTTGAGAATTATTAAGAGGCAACCGTTATGTGAGCGGCCAATCAAATCAGCTAGAAAATAATGGTGAAACTTAAGAATGGGAATGATGCATGAATGCCATTCATTTGGACGTTGTGCCCGAATTGCTTCGTGGCAAATCTTGAATGGTTGAAAGTCTCGCGCTCTTTTGGGCACTTTGCCAAAAAGATATGTGAATCATCATTTTATCCGCCATTACTGAACACACGCACACACTGAAGTCGCTGCACGTTTAGCATAAGTTCAGAAACGAGTTCGCAATGAAAAAGTGTATTAAGAATTAATAAATGTCAACTGCTATGTAGGTGAGAAATCAGCAGTCAGCTAGGTAATAATGGTGAAACTTAGGAATGGGAATGATGCATGGAAGCCATTCATTTGAACGTTGGGCCCGAATTGCTTCGTGGCTAATCGTGAATGATTTAATGTCTCGCTCTCTTTTGGGCACTTTACCAAAAAGAGCTGTGGTCGTGAACGTACAACACAGGATCCTTGTAACGAATGATATACTCAGTGAGCGCAGTGACACTTGGGAGTTGGATCATTCGTTGGAATAATTTTTCGCGAATGACTCTTTTGCGTGAATCGGGAATTATGAATGAACTCCCATGTGAATGATGAATAAATCCCTTCACTTTTTTTCTGCTGTTTTCAAAATTTTAATTTTTATGTAATTCAGTTATTACATGTATCATTAATTGCCTTAGTAAGAAATTTTTTTAATGATTTATAACTTTAAAAAAAGGTTCAGTATTTTTTGGAATTTACAAAACAGTGAACATTTTTTTATAAAACAGTATTGCAACGATAGAGATTTGCAAAATTACTTAAGGCAGCAAAAACTTTTCGTTGAGGAACCGGAAATATTTGTATATATGTAGAATTGAAAATATCCAAAATACTTCAAATAAAATAACAAAAAATGGCAGTATACAAGTGCAGATAGACATTCATGCAAACGGAAGGTTTAATTAAAGGTATTCCCCCAATCCCTGTTAAAATACGTATTTCGAAACATGATGCAGTCATTTTTATTTCAACTATTATTTTCATTTTTTCTTTTTGAAGTTACTGAAATTTCGGTAGTGAGTAGAAATACTTTGACGCAAATTCTCATAATTTAGCAAAACTTTACTGACCTCATAGAAATTGCACTTCATAATCGCATTATTGTAAGTATAGGACAGAAGCGTTGCATAAATCTCTTGATTTATATAAGAACAGAAAACCCTTAAACATAATATATGTTTTTAGAAAACACTTAGGGAAAATATTTTTAAATTTAATTACCATTTTAACAGTTTTATTAAGTTTTCTGTTTTACTAGCAAGATGGGGAAGCTAAATTTATTCCAGTCATATCTAAACTACGAAGAACTGGAATTTTTTATTATTGCTATAAATATATTTATTTGCATTCCAACAGCGGCTGAACTACTCTATCCTCGGAGGAATTTTATTGAAGATAATTGAATAAAATTCTTATATGTCAGTATTTTAGATGTTATATCCAAACTGTATACCATAGTTAATGTGTATTGGGAAATTTTTTGTCCGAATTCTATCATCGTTCTGTGCATTTTGTTTTTATAAATTAAAATCACTCTTGGATGGGGGAAGGACTCATTCTGTTGAATTTACTTGGGAAACCAGAGTGTTTATAGCATCAACAAAATTGAACTTAGTATATATTATATGCAAGGCTAACACTATTCTGGTAAAGAGAGCATCAAGCGCCGGAGCAGGGTTCAAGTTTCTTTATTAAACGCTGCTTTCATATTCTACCGAAGGAAAATGTTGTTAATAAAAGCACAGCGGCAGTGGCTTCTGGTCTGAAAAACATCTTTCCTGGGAGTAGGAAGTCGCATGATTGTTGTGTAGGATACTTGTTTTCATAAGAAGAAAAGCATTAAAAATGAAACTGTAATAAATATTGAAATAAGTTATTTGTTCCGGCGTAGCGTATTCTTTGTCCTACAATTTTTTTCTGCAAGTATTTTTTCTCTCCAAAGATAATGGAAATTTCAGTTCATAAGGTGGAGCGGGGAAAACAAATTTTCCATTTCGGCTGAATATGAAAAAAGCTCCCTTTTTACTACCTATGTCGTAAAACTCAAACTCAAAATGCTTGCTAGAAGCGATATTTTGAGAGTTTCAGGTAAATTTTTGTACGTACTCCTAAATCATTTGTCATGTACCCTTCTTTATGCCTTATACAGATACCTTCTTGTCTTTTCGAAGCGCTCTGCTTAAGTTTACATAAAAGTTTTACCACTATTTAACTTTGAGCACAAGATGCCGATTTTCTACTTGTTATTCTAGAAACAGTAGTCCTTAGTAAGGTAGAAATAACTTGTTGGTGTTTTTGAAAAACATCTCTCCCCCCTCTCACTTGTCTTACTTTATCGATCTCTATGTCACCCTTATCTCTGTATCTTTAGATCAGCCCTATCTCTGTATCCCTATATTACACTTATCCTGTGTTCTCTTATTTGTCTCTCCCTCTTTTTCTTTTCCAATATTATTTTATCTTATCTGTCTCCTTTTCTTTACATCTCTCTCTTACCTATATTATCTTATCTGTCCCTATATCGCTGTTTCCCATATTATTTTATATTATCTGACTTTTTTTATCTCTGCTTCCAACTTACCCAATATTTACTTATCCGTCTCTTTATCTCTTCGGGTCCACATTATTTTATCTTATGTGTCTCTTTCTCTCTTTACCTCTCTTCTTTTTACATTACATTTGTAATCTTGCTAGTTCCCTCTCATCATATATTTTCTTATATCTCCACCTATCTCTTTTATCTTACATTATTTTAAATTAGCTATTTCTCTATCTTTCCCTTAGCATATCTTATCTGTATTTTCTAGCTTATCTTCAGTGTGCTCTTATCTTTTACCTTAGGCAGTTATTTATCTTTCATTTTATCTTATCTTATCTTATCTATATCTCTATGTCACTCTCATCCTATGTTACCTTACTTATCTCTCTATATATTTCTTATCCTATATTACGCATCTTTCTATATTTATTTCTCTATCATTCTGTATTACCTTATTTACCTATTGATTTCTCATTGTATAATAATTTATCTATGTCTTTTTATTTTTGTTTTGTCTCTGATCTTCCCTGAAAACCCCAGAATGTTTATTTAGAAAGGTAAAATGGGCATATTTCTTCCTGTACTATGATTGTTACTACTTTATACATTTTTGGTCGTTGATATTAATGAATAAGTCGTAAGACACCGTGTTAAAACAGCCGAAAGAGCCTAGCAACTTAACACCCACCAGAATATAAATTGTTCACAGGCTCTCCCATTCAGTTTTTGAGCCAACCTAATTCATTTCCGAACCCACCATGGTGTAAAAACGCATATAGATCTGAAAGTTAATACTACACTACTGTTTGTGAAAGTTGCAACACCATGAAGGACTGCTTATATCAGCTTGAAACTTACAGGATGTGTACAATAGTTTGTGACGTATATTGTAAAATACCTTTCATTTTTCGTTCCTTTTCCAATGTAAATTTGAGTTTGTTCTCCTTTACTCTTTCCAAACTTAACGTGATATCTTCCCTCTTACAAGAATGAGGTTGGCAACACAATTGAGGTCAGAGAGAGAGAAAGAGAGTGCCGTACGAATGTGATAAGAACGATAGATAAAAAGGACGATACAGCAGTTGCTTTGTGTTGTGTATGTGTGTGAGATGTTCGCTGTGTGTAAAAGCTAGATCATACGTGGCTCTATTGTGGATTTACTGAAATATTGCTGGACCAATAAAAGTTTATCGTAAGTTGACTTCTGTTTATGCTTCGTCTGTCTGTAAACTATTGCATCGTATTCTTATTTAGTTTAATATTCCTTAGTCATGGTTTTAGACATAGCGTAACACCAATCTTGCTCATGAAAACGTTGTAAGTTTGCGGCAACAAATGATTAAAATATCAATGAGAAAATGTCAGCTCCCTCTGAACTGTCTGGTATCGGGTATAAAGAGCTGGCTTAAATAAGATGTTGCAATCAGTGAAGAGCCGACATTGAGTAGAAAGGGTGCTTCTTCTGTCTCATGATGTACCGTAGCCGCCGAAGAAGGTCGCATTATGAACACCTGACGGACTTTGAGCGAGGAAGGATTGTTGGGATGAGAGAAGCTAGATTTTCCTCCTGCGGAACTGTCACCGTGCGAGACAAAACGCCATTACAGTAATACGAGCATGGCTTAAGTGGACTGATGAGGCCCGTACGCACAGAAATCCAGGAAATGCACCGCAAAATCGCACTACTGCACGGGATGACAGACATCTGTACCGAATGGCAGTGACCGATCGGACAGATGTCTGGTGCATCACAGGTCAGGCTTTGTCCTCCAGCACAGTTCGGCATCGTCTGCTTAACAGAGGACGGGTCGCTCGCAGCCGATTGCTGCGCATTCTTTTAACCCTCAATCACAGACGCCTTAGGCTGCAATGGAATCTCGAACACAGACATTGGCGCGCTGATTGGCAACAGGTCGTGTTTTCTGACGAGTCCCGATTCAACTTGATGCACCATGACGGCCGCATACGTGTTCGAAGACATCGTTGTGGACGGCACTTTGCAGCGTCATACCGGCCCAATGCCAAGCGTCATGGTTTGGGGACGCCATTGGGTTCAATTTGCGATCTCGCCTGACACGAATTGAGGGAAACCTCAACATCTCCAACGATACAACAGTGGTGTTTTAGAAGCAGAGATGATTCCCTTCATTCAGAGTTTCCCTGGTGTTATATTCCACCAGGACAATGCTCGGCCGCATGTGGTCTAGAATGTCCGATATATCTTTCATGAACAGCAGGTACCATTTCTTCCCAGGCCCGTACGTTCGCAGGATATGGTCCCGATCGAACATGTGTGGGACATGGTAGGTAAGCGACTTGCCCGCCTAGCGCCTCCGCCATTCGCCACAAATGAACTTTGGTCTCGCATAGAAGCAGCTTGGCAGGCTATTATCTAGGACGATATCAAAAATCTCTGCCATTCAATGTCACGCCGTGTACTGTCTGTTATTTTTTTTTCCAGGTGGCTTCACACGATACGGAGTTTTGAAGCGAAAACATCTTGTATAGCTGTACAAATGTAATCAGTTATCTCCTGTAACATGAGGAATCTGTGATATAAATTTCAATTGAATAGAGCGATTCTTTCTTGGTGTTGCAATTTGCAAACAGTGGTGTGCTAATAATTCCAGCATGCGGAGAGGTAATAAAAAAATACAATCCTATCTTCACTAGAGCAATATAGACAAATCTTTTTTTATTAACGCTAAATTTGCCTTAGGTAAAATGCCCTTACATTCAACATAACAGTTTTGAACCGGGAAAGATCGCTTAATTTATTTTATACGAGGTCCGATCAAAAGGTTCCGAGACTAGGCCGATATTCAACAAAGTACTTACGTTACTTAAGGCTGGCTATGATCTCGCTCGCAGTAGTCTCCATGGGCAGAGATACACCGCTGCCAGAGTTTTTGCCACTGTTGGAACGCTCCCTGGAAGTTCTGTTCAAGAATCGTGTTACTTAAGTCTGGCTATGATCTCCCTCAAAGTAGTCTCCTTGGGCAGCGATACACCGCTGCGATTTGCCGCCCCGGTGGCACAGTGGTCTAAGCGATGGCCTCTGATCCTTCGTCCGAAAGGGGTCCGGGTTCGAATCCCGGTGAGGCATGGATGTTGGTTTTGTCTTACGGCACTGGCTCTCTCCCTTCCCTGGAACCAGTGACCCTAAATTAGGGACGGGCGACTGCTTATAGCCCATTGAGTTGCTCACGGTGGTCGTTAAACCTTCAATAAAAAAAAAAAAAAAAAAAAAAAAAAAAAAAAAAAACACCGCTGTCAGCGTTTTTGCCACTGTTGGAACGCTCCCTGGAAGTCCTGTTCGCGAATCGTGTTACTTAAGTCTGGCTATGATCTCCCTCAAAGTAGTCTCCTTGGGAAGCGATACACCGCTGTCAGCGTTTTTTCCATTGTTGGAACGCTCCCTGGAAGTCCTGTTTGCGAATCATGTCGAGCACCGTTCGCGATTCGAGCTGGATCTCGTCCACGGTTTCAAAACGGCGACCCTTAAGCTTCAGCTTCATCTTCGGGAACAGAAATGATGGTGTAAGTTAAAAAACTAAGAAATGATTTGCAACGGTAACTATGTTCATAATCGACAGACTCCTGATTTAAGTTTTTATGTTATTTATTCTTGACTAAACACACAACTAAGACGCTATTGTAAGTTGACGGATAAAACTAAACAAAAAACGAATGAGTTATTATTAACAACGAACTTTGCTTTCTATTTAGTCTGTTTTAAACAGTCTTACCATGATAAATATTCCTTTTAGGAGTTTGTACAACACACATCTTTTTTCCTGCGATAATCCTTTTAGGTCATAAAACATGTACTCTTTCAAACCAGTTTTTGTAAGAACAACAACACAGCGTGTTCACACGCAGCGAAGGGACGCTATCATCTCCTCTCACCACCTTCTCAGGGTCGTGATACCATAATTCTTTGCAACGCACCGCTGATTGTTCTGTTCTGCATCCTCGCAACTGAAACTTGCAAATCGTAAACAAACTTGCAGCAGGTGTCCGATGAAAAAATAAAAAAAACGAGAAAAGGACGCTAACACCAACAAGAAAGAAGTTGCAGGGTGCCAAATCCGGCGAGTAAAACGGGTGAGGAAGGGTAGTCATGCTGTTTCGTCTACAAAACTGGCGTGTTGCTAACGCTCTGTGAGCTGCTGCATTGTCGTGATGGAGCAGGAAATCGCCCCTGTGCACATTTTAGGTTGTTGGCAGCGAATGTCCTCCCTAAGACTCCGCAGAACATAGCAGTAAAAGAAAAGCGGTGACGGTCTGGCCCTGAGGGACGGATTCACGGTTCACAACCCCACGAATGTCGTAGAACACGATGAGCATGCTTTTGGTTGTACTCCGGACCTGTCGGGCCTTCTTCGGTCGTGGAGATGCCGTGCTCTTCCTCTGTGACGACTGCTGTTTGGTCTCCCGGTCGTAACCGTAGACCAAAGTCTCGTCCCCAATGATGACCAGCGACAGAAACGTTGGTTCCCGATTTTCCGAGTTTGACGCAGAACTTGATGTTCGCTCGCTGTTCTAGTTTGCAGTCCGTACCGAAATCGCGAGCTGTGTTCTGCACCTGGTCACCAAATATCGTGTAGCACAGCTACCGATGTTCACAGAGCGACGTCACTTGGCACAATGACTCATGAAGGTCCCTGTCCTCCATGGATGCTCGCGCACCCGCGTACTGCCATCTGTTGGCGCGTTACGTACCTAGTTTTTCTCAGAACTTTTTGATCGCACTACATATATTAAGTTATTTTTTTGTCATAGTTAATAGAAAAAAAAACCCATATGGAACTCTTCCTTATAGCCTATGAACTATGAAGATAACTTTCTTCAGCTCGTCTGATACTAGAAATATCTCCAACGTAGCATTGAGAAAACTCTAACTGTAACTTTTTGAACGTCAGTTGCTTCATTCCGATACCTGTGGACAGATTCGGAATGGGAAAGTTATACGTATATACGTTTATGTATATAAATATCATATTATGCAGAAGAATAAGAACAAGTATTACACAGAACGAGTGACTCTTTTTTTTGTCTGTTTGTGCAAACGTCATGAGTATGAAAAATGAGTCATTCATATGATTTTTACAGCAATTCTGTGAAAGGAACAGAGAGAATGAGAACAGAAGTGCGGCCACTACCCTTTGCAATAATTTCACGAATTCTTGTTAGTAAAAATTAAACTTTGCGCAGCTGAATAATTTTACGATACTTCACTGCCTTTTGCAGGTGCAATCCAGTAATAAATTCACTCCGTGTAATTAGTATTTAGGCGAAAATTCATGTAGTGTGGTGTAATATCAGTAACTTATCTATGCTGTACGTGTGAATGTAGCACAAATATGCGTATTACCGTAATTGTTTCTCCTTTGGACAAAATAAATATTTTTTCTCAGGTATGTAGAATCAGAGTGCTACCACAAGTTATTTTGGTAACGTCTCAACTTATTTTATAATAAATAGCGGAAAACCGTGAGGAGTCAGCTGGTATTCCAGATGATTGAGGATTAGTGTTTTCAAAATCCGAACTAACCATTGTCCATATGTGTCGTCACCTGGAGCGCTATAACTACACTTGACTTTGGCGCCACACAAATTAGGAAGGAAGAGTAAAGATTTTCGGTGACATCTCACGTTATTTTGAATGAAACTAAGATAATATGTAACGGTACTTTTATCTTTTCAACCCTAACTCCTGGAAAAAAATCATATCCCTCTAATTTCGTCTGGAAATGAAAGTAAGGCGAGTGTATCAAAATGCATCTAACTAATGATTAAAGCAAAGTTAATGTCAGTACCTTTTTTGTTTCATTAAACTGAGATATGAAGTTTTAAATTCAGAGCATTATCTTCGTCGCAGAATGTGTTATTTTCTGGCTTTCAATATAACACGAAACACTATCATGCACTTGTCCTTGAACACTGAATAACTGAAATCATTTAGAGTCTTAACCAACTTTAACATCTTCACAAATCTAGTTAAAACCGGAAATGAGAGATGCAGACTATATCTTGAAACTTTAATCTTCCACTTCTTAATTTGATAAACAACGGATATTACACCTGAAAGCTGCAGCTGTGATTTAAAGACTCAAAAGTTACAGAATTTCGCATGTTTCTTCGCATTTTCGAAATGGTAATGGATAATCTGACACAGTTCATTATTGTGGCTTTATTAATGCCAAAAAGGAAACAATTAGTAACTCTCTTAATTTCCACTCTGCTTGCAAGTAACACATCTACACAAAAGAAATTTTGTTGAATGAGTAGCAGAGGGAAAAATAGTTTGCTTCAAAATATTATTGCTTACAACTCTCCGAAGAACGTATGCTATCAGCTTGTTAACCAGATATAGTGGTAATTTTGCCAGACGAAATTCCATACGTTGATCCATTATTTTGCTTTTGCCTCACTCTCTGGCCCGAAAACAATGAACATTTCCTCCCAGAGTTTCTTCTGTTACATTATTGCAGTAGTAACTTTCTGACAAGGGAAGCTGGTGAGTGTGTGTGTGAGTGAGTATGTGTGTGCTGAGGAATTTTGCAGGCCGTGGGTTAATAATTACCTGAATCATCTGGCAGAATGCCAGGACATCCGCAGCAGCAGCAGCAGCAGCAATGTCCCCTGCATCGCATCGTCGAAGCATGCACCACCGAGCAGCCGCTCACGGACGAAGCCATCCAGCAATTGATTCTGTATCTCCTCCACAGTCTCCGGAAAATTCCTCTTCGCCATCGCTTCTCTGTTATCCCCTTTTTCCACTCTCTTCCCTCCTATCTCCTTTGAATACGAGAGCGTTCATTCGATCCTATAAAAATACAGAAATCCGGAAAGGGGGTGGGTGAGGGAATTGGCTGCTGAAGTATGAGGAACAAAGCAAAACAGAACAAACTCGAAGAGAGACGGGAAACAGATTTCCCTTCTTTAATTCAGGGATATTTCAAGTTGTACACGCTACTCATGTAGAATTCATCTTAAAATGGAATATGGAACAGATGTGAATAGAGAGAGAGAGAGGAGTGATCGATCGACATTTTTGGAATTCAAGTGACATTAACCCCTCGTACGAACAAAAGCATGGATTTCTCTCAAATCAGAGGTACTCGACTGCCCTGACTCTGAAGTACCTCAAGAAACTTCTGATACGGCACATATAGATTCTTTAACCGCTGTAATGGCCTAAGATACAAGTGGATATCGTTCTCCAAACCATCTTTATCCCGTGAAAATGTTTAAAAATGCAGTATCGAGAGATAGCTGCTATCCCCAAATTATCTTTTTCGAATGCCTCTTCAGATCGTAACGAAATGCTCGTTCGAAACCTGTCATGTACGTGAGTAGCGTACTAAGAATTTCTCGCGCAATCATTATGCTAACAAATACCAGAACTTACGAACTCAGTTTTGCCATTCGAGTTTGAAGATTTAACTTACTGTTAACAGCACGTTCACCTCGTTTCTGCAGCGAAAAGTCTAATATCCCATGTAGTGTTTTTAAGTTCTGAAGAAGTTGTTTATTTGAATTAGCTAACTGACTAATGTTCCTGGTGAACGTATTGCACTTCTGAAGTAACTAAGTGAATAATAATAATAACAATAATAGTAATAATAATGGCCAGGTTGAAAGAATCAGCATTCACCTGTGACATCAACTTTTTCTTTATTTTCCACTTACTTTAATGTTAGGTCATTAATAAAATATTACCTTCACCTTGTAATTTACTCACTGGCACTAAATGGCTCGTGTGTCAATATACTATATGTATATATATATACTCTCAATCCTATAAAAATACGTTTTCACCGATTCACGTAGATATCCAACAAGCTTGAATATCTTTCGCTATAAAGCAATCTCCACTATCTCAACTGTATTCATGTTCAACGCAATCCACTTTTTTTTTCTGACTAACGTCAGTGTTGCCAAAATTTTCAAGCAGTTTGGGGAAGAAATATACGATTCAGTAACCAAATCTTTAACGAAGAAGGAACTAAATTTACATAAGAAAACAGATACTGAAAAGAAAAGTTAATTAGAGGTATACACTGAAGTGCCAGAAAAAACTGGTACACCAGTCTGATACTTGGTAGGTCTCCCACGGGAGCGCAGGACTGCAGATATACGACGGGGCATGGACCCCACTAGCTTCTGGAAATATGCTGTAAGCAATGCACACCATACTTCCTGCAGAGCGTTCCACAATTCGGGTGTATTAAGAGGTCTCGGATTCCTGTGTTTGATAGCGCGTTGCATGGCATCCCAAATGTGTTCTATCATGTTCAGATCTGGGAACTTGGGTCGTAATGGCAACACCCCAAACTCAGATGAATTCTCCTCTAACCATAATGTGGCGTTCTGACACTTGTGTGGATGTGCATTGTCCTGTTGGAACAGGCTCAACCCATCAGCATGAATGCAGGACATGAACAGGTGTACCTCGTCAGAAAGGATGCGCACATAGCTTTGGCCGATCACAGACGTTTGTAGACGTACCAGAGGTCCCAATGAAGTCCATCTAAACACACCCCATACCATTACGGACCGCCACCAGCCGGTGCAGTTCCCTGTTGACATGCCGGATCCATGGCTACATGGGGTTTGCGCCACACACGAATACTTCCATCTGTCCGATACAGTTGGAAACGCGACTTGTCAGACCAGGCTACTTGTTTCCAGTCATCAAGTGTCCAATGGCGGTGTTGGCGTGCCCAAGCGAGGTGCATAGCTCTGTGCCGTGCATCCATCAAGGGGACTCGAGTTGGGCGTCTACTCCCAAAGCCCATATCGTGCAGAGTACGTTGCAGAGTCCGGACGCTGATGATTGATGAGGCTCCAGCATTGAGTTTCGATGATACCTACGAGAGTGTTGCACGCCTATCGCGTTAAACGATTCTTGACACCCGACGATAATCACGTTCACCCAATGTCTTTTTACGGCCACACTGGAATCGTAGCTTGGAGGTTTTGCCGGAATTCTTGTAGTCACGGTACGCCCTTGCAATGGTCGTCCGTGAAAATCCGAACTTCGTTCCTACCTCCGAAATACTATGGCCCATCTCACGAGCGCGCTAACTATGACACCGCGTTGAAAATCGCTTAAATCGTTATTACTTGTAATTCTCATGCCAAAAACAGCTCTGACAGCTGGCAAGGATGTCTATCGCTTTATATACGCACTAGCGGACGCAACCGAGTAGCGCATAGGTGACGTTGCTATGAATTTTGCATAAGCTCGTCTGTACCAGTTTTTCTGGTACTTCAATGTACGTCATCCCGCTTTTTGAATGATTTTTGTTTCGAATTCAGAGCAGAATTGGTCATTTTGTCTGAATTTTAAACAAACGCGAAATGCTTTTAACGTTTTCCAGAAACAGTTTCAGAAACGAGCAAAAAATCACTTCTTATAATACTCTTAAAAAATGCATAATCGTGATTCATTCTGATAGATATCAGCAGTTACTTATTGAGTCGTGGTAAAAGTTCTCGATTTTCAAAAATAGTCGAAAGGTGCATAATGCCGAATAAGGAGAATAAATGAGATGCTAAATATGTTTTAGACATATATATATATATGATATGCTGCTAAACTAAAATATTTAGTGTAGTCCTTAATTGCACCATTATTTAAAAAAGAACGTCACCTGCAATTTTAAATGTCTACGTCCTTCCGACTAGTCCTTTTCAGATGGCTATAATAGTACCAATGCGAAAGTACTTCGTGTTACGTGCAAACTTTTGGCACCTTGTATTTATATAAGACTCAAATCTAAAACTGAATTAAATTAGTCACAGTTTTCTCACTAATTTGTGCTTTTGAACTAAACTGTCCGAGCGTTTGTTTTATACATCCTATAAAACGCAAGCGTCCTAACTTTTAAAAATGTGTTTTCTAAACGATGATACATTTCTGGATTTTTGTACATTTAATATAATTTTTTAATTATATTAAATGTACAAAAATCAAATGATAAGTTTTCCATAGGACATAATTAAATGATAAATTTTGAATAGGATATAAATGATTAATTTCTCAGGGGAAAGCAATTCATTAAGTCATGTCTATCACATCGAGAACTTTCGTATCATAGGATGTGCTTTAGCTTTCTTGAGAATTAGAAATGTTCTGAAATAATAAATTTACATCAGTGGCAGCATAAAAGCGGGAAATTCTATTAGTGTATTTTAATCGCTTTATAATGACATTGCTTCCTTAGAACATGAGAAAAAGTTTACATAATGACGTAGGAAATCAGAAAATGCTTGGTCCAAAGTATCGTGGTTTCAACTACAGTATGCCGACGGGAGGTTGCCTGTGTAGTTTAGATCACACGAGGCCATGGACTCCAAATGTAAAGTAGGCGTGTTACTGACAGGTGGAGGGGTTGAATGTTCTAGGACGTGATTACGTGAGCCATCTTGGGGTCCCTTGTACTTATTGAGACCACCATCACCGTACAGAGCTATGTTGATGTATTCGCAGACCACCTACACCCGTTCATCGTTATCCATTTTCCAAGCAGGATGCCTTCTTTCAAGAAGACAATTCCCTGTTCCATCACTCCCGTACAAGGATACGTTGATGTACTTGCAGGCCACTTAAACAAATTCATCGGTATAAATTTCCCAGAGCAGTATGCCTCCTTTCAACTACACAATGCCCAGTCTCATCACTCTCCTACAAGGATACGTTGATGTACTCGCAGACCTCCTACACCTGTTCATTGCTATCCATTTCCCCTCGCAGGATGTCTTCTATCAATAAGACAACGCCAGTCTCATTGTTCCTGTTTGACGAAGAACTGGTTTGAGGAACATTCCTGTAAGATTGCAACCTTTGAATAGGCTTCTCGTTCTGCAGATTTGAACCCAATTGAGCACCTGGGAGACTAATGAAGGGATCTATTCGATCCCAAAACCCACCAAGAGAAACTCTTAGTGCTTTAGGGTCGGATGTCTTGGAATTATTGGCCCTAGTTGCATTCGAACGTTTTCAACAGCTGAAAATGTCCATGCCACGAGTTATTGAAGTTGTCAGGGCAGAAGGTGGACCTACACGTTATTAGGTGGCTGTGTATAATAATAATTCCAACACCTGGTATGCAAGCCACGACGTGTTGCTGCCGTTGTCAGGGCGACCGGTGGGCCCACAAGTTATTAGGTGGCTGTATATAATACTACGTCCAACACCTGGTAGGTTGAATTCATAGCACTAGGTGTTACTGCTGTTAGTAGTAGAAAATGACGGATCCGAGCTTAAAGTGGAGCCCATAGACTTAACATTAGGCTCCTTCTGGAGCAGGTGGAGCCAGCTGGAGCAAGCTGCAGCCGAGCGAACGGAGGGGGCGTGGTCAGTAGCAGCCTCCAATTCCCCGCTACAATTTTCCCCCTCGACTGAAGGGTGTGCTTATCTCCGAAGATAGTAGTATTTATTGGACTTTGTCGAATTTTGGGGGGAAATCAATGAAGGTTTATTCCTTTTTTTTTTTAATTTAATGAAGGTTTATTCATTATTTATTTTCCCCTCTCTCGACCCCATCCCCTTAGATTATTGTTATGTAAAACGTTTTTTCCCTCGTAATTTGTTGATGTATTTTTTTTTCAATTAATTTTCATGAATTCCTCATGTGTCTTCCCTAATGAAAATTATGTAGGGTAAGTATTAATTAATCATTTCTCTTTTTTTCTCGAATAATACGGTCATGTCCTCATCTCAAGAAATGTTATTATGATATCTTATTTTTGTTCATAAATGTTTGATTTTGAGGGATGGCAACACCCAGTGGGAAAGGGGTTGGATATAGGGGGATGGCAATTCGATGTGTTGCCCCTAGCGGTGCTTCTTGGAACTTTCGATTGATCTTTGATTTTGAGGGATGGCAACGCTCGAGTGGGAAGGGGTTGGATATAGGGGGATGTCAACTCGATGTGCTGCCCCCTAGCGGTGCTTCTTGGAACTTTCGATTGATCTTTGATTTTGAGGGATGGCAACGCTCGAGTGGGAAAGGGGTTGGATATAGGGGGATGCCAACTCGATGTACTACCCCCTAGCGATGCTTCTTGGAACTTTCGATGGATCTTTGATTTTTGGGGGATGGCAACGACCGATTGGGGAAAGGGCACTGCGTAGGTGTTAGATATGATGATGCTTCTTGGAACTTTATTATTTAGATGGATCTTTGATTTTGAGGGATGGCAACGACTGAGTGGGGTCCGTTGGGAATTTTTGCATTAATTCCTGTGGTTTGCAAGCAAGATTTCCCCCTCTTCAATACTATTTTTCCCCCGGAGGAAATTTTTACGTAACGATGCTGGGGAATTTTCTTTCCAAGGGAATAAAAATGCTCCTAAGGTCTTAGCGAGGTTCTAACTCACGATGATTTGGTTTCCAAAAATAGTCAGGGGTCAAATGGTTTTCGTGTACTACGTATTCCCTATATATATATATTTTTAAATTACTTTTACGTTATTTCTTCATGTGTTTTTATATATTTTTCATATGTTTTGAGGGAGTTTTTTCGTGTAGATGTAATGAATTTTCTGGGGAACTTTTCTTTTTCCTCCATTCAATTTTATTTCAGACCATGAGACGAGGAAATGCTTCTTTAGAAATTATTTCGTTCTTGTTCGCAGTAATTACTGGACATAGACTTCATGTTAATTCTGAGTCTTTCACCCCTGCAATAATATTTTCTCGTAATTCTTTCGTATGTTCAAGAACTCTACAGATCTTTCCCAGTTAAAATTCTGCTCAAACAATATTTTCGGTCTTTATTTCCTTATAGCTTCCCAATTTCCGATATTTTTCTTCCTCTATCTTTGAAATTTCATTAAACTTCTCAATAGGTCAAGTTCTTTTTTTTTTTCTTGGACAAACTTATGAGTCCTTTTATTTACACTATCTTTTTTTTCCATTTCATTTCAGCAAACGATTATTTTAGATGCAACAAATCGTCAGATTTTGGTTTCCTTATATAGCATATTTTCCAACTTGCTTAAAAAATATTCCTCAAAACTTGCATGTATGTCAAATATACATTTTTTTTATTCTTTCGTAGTTAGCCATACTTTTCGTGGACTGCCTCGACAGGAAAGCATTCAATGTCAAGACATACAATCTAAAACCTTTTTCTTTCAATAAAATTTGTATTCTTTGGGCTGAATATTTTTCCGTCTCGTCCGAAAAACATTCATTCTAGAGGCAAAGCGACTAATTCCGTTCTTCCCATAAACATTATTTTTTTATTTATTTGATATTCAGAGTTGTATACATTTACTATCCAAAAAAGAGATATATTTAATGTAAAGGTATATTCTTCCAAGCTGGGGAAATATATGTATATATTAGTTCATTTCCAGTTAAAGGAAATGCATCTTTATATTTCAATATGAAAAAAGAAGCCCTATAAGTGAAAGCTCAACCTAAAGACGGATAGATTGTTCCCACTCTCTCTACTCTATGACATTTCTTTACTGAATGAACCATGGCCTTTTTTTTCATGAACTGCTTTAAAATCTTCGTTCTCACTTTACTATTGTCAGATTCCATGTCCCTTCAGTTCTTTACTTATTCAATTTTAATTTATTAGAGAGTAGAACTCTTTTAGGCTTTCGAACTCTTTTAGGCTTTCTATTGACAGATTCCATGTCCCTCCAGTTCTTTACTTATTCAATTTTAATTTATTAAGAGAGTAGAACTCTTTTAGGCTTTCGAAGTACTTTCAAGTCTTTCATTACGAAAATTTTCACTGTCATGAAAGAAGCCATAATCGAGATGATTTACTATCGTTTCAATGAAAGTGTTTACGCATTCATTGCTATGATGTCAGATTTCATTTTCTTGTACTTCGAACAGAAATGAGTTTTGAATCATTCGTCGAGAAAACATTTTTCATATATATATATATATATATATATATTTTGCCTCCGAATCAAACGAACTCAAAAAATAAGAGACGCACTTTAATATTTTTTTCCTCTTATGAGAGGAATACGGGAATATGATACCAAAATTAAAGAATATAGAATATCGACTTTCCTCTCAACACCTTTCATCTACGTTTTTTTATTTTTTTTATTTTCAATAAGCTGTTTCTATATTTTTACAACTGAATAGAATTATTTATTGAAAAGTTCTAAGTAAGACGAAAAATGGTTTTGTTGATTTCCTAAGAGGATGATTTTGGAAATTTTCGTTTTCTGGTAATTGTAAAAATCTCATAGAATAACATGGGAAAACTAGCATGCATAAAAGACTGTTTTGGATCGAGTAAATTGAAAGAATTTTACAAAGTTCATTTCAGAAAAGTACATTCCTTCCTAGTGTCAAAACGAATCACTTCGTTTTTTCTAAGATACACTTTGGAATCTTATAAAAGTGCATAGGGTCAAAAACGATTTTGATGATTTTACTAAGATGACAGATTTCGGATTTCTTATGATAGAAAATACAGTGAATTTCCCATTGAATAACATGGGGAAACTGCGAAATTTAAGAAGTACGTTTCGTACAAGTAAAATATTTTAAAAGTCTTTTTTCGAATCAGTTGAAAACAGACAGGGTGTGTTTCTGAACAGCTCATTATTTCCCAAGATCAAAACGAATCACTTCGTTTTCTTTTTTTTTTTTTTTTTCCTAATGTGCGTTTCTGAAAGAAGTAAAAATAGTTTAGCTAGAAAATTGGAAAGATATTTTTATGAATCCTAGACTGGTTATTTTCGTATAGCTAGAAGGGTCTTCAGTGAAAGCACTTATTCTCTTTACAAACTAAGAGAATGAAGTGTAGTCAGTTTGAAAAAAAAAATTCAAACTCCCCTAAATTTAGCCTTTTGTCCTGGTTTCGACTCAATACTGTAAAGCATTGCTCTCAGACCAGTTGAATTCCTGGCCCTTAATGAAATACATTAAGCCTTTCCCTTAAAAATAAGCAATCTCTTCTTCAATACCAGATCCCCAATAAATTTCTTTAAGAGTTATTCATTCCCACTTTTACTTTTAAAAACTTAAAATTCATTATTATTTAACTCATTACAAAAAATGAAACTCATTCATACAGAAAAAATATAAATGAATAAAAATAAATAAAGTAGTCCTAAAAAGGACTGTTTTCTGGGGTCCCCTTCATACAGCTGCTCCATGATCGGTATAAAGGAATTTTTTTTTTTTTTTACCTGCTGATATCTCAGCACATTGACTTCACAGTCTCTAGCAAGTTCTTTACAATTATACTTTCCAAGAACGCTTTGGACGGGACATGGTCTCCAGTGACTGCAACAAAAAGATTCTGCTAGAATCTTGGGGTTAAGCAATGCAACGGCATCATCGAAATACTTTTGCCACTTGGATTCGGGGGTGGCATATGCACAGCTGTGGGCCGTGATGTTTGCGAATATGCGATTTGGGGGTTGGTGGCACTCCATACAATAATATAAGTTATTGACATGTTCCTGAAGGCGATCCCTTACCATGTCAGCAAGCATGATGAAAAACTCTTCATCTCTCGAGATGGAAGCAACAGGGAAGAAATCCTTGGATGGTGCAAAACAGCCTTTCTAAAGACAGGTCCAAATAGTAGTTGAGTAATGCTGTCCCATATTTTTCCACATTGATCAATAAGAGTTCCAAATTGTTGACAAGTCAGCTTTATCGGAACAGGATTCAATCGACGAAAACCATGAATTCTGGGGAAAGCACTTCTAACGTGTAACTGCCAGAAGCATCTAAGAGGGAAGGACAGCAGGAAACGATAAGTTCACGATTAATCAAGATGTCACAATTCATGCCTTGAATCCAGTGTGATTTTCCCATGAATTTTCGGAACGTTGAAGCTGACATTGTTATTCCATTCTTAGAAGGGTAGAAAGATTCCCCATCTTTCCTATAACTTCGAATATGAACTCGGACCGTGTTGTTAAAATCGCATACTTTTGCAAACGTGTTTTCACCTAAATAAAAATGATGAGGTGCAAGATTTTTCATAGAAATTCTTGGGAGGATAACTTCTCCACACGATTTGGGCTTTAAAGGAACGGACTCACATAGCTTCTTAGCGAGAGTAGCAGAAATTTCACCACTTTGCTTCATCGTGGAAATGGAATCGGTAGCGCTCAAAGCAACAGACAAAAAGAAAGTGACTCGTTTGAAGACTAAAGACAAACTGAAGGAACAGCTCTTATTCTAAGTCAAAACTGAGAAGAGGTTGGAGTTCGTCACTTGTTTACTGCTTGAGAGGGAAAGAGCAGAGTCATGGGTAAAGAACACTCGGTTATCTTCTTTCTAAAAGTCAAATTCAATCTAATGTTTGGAGCATTCTTTTGTCGAGGCAGACCATGACTCCAATACGAATTAGTTGGTGGCAGGATCTGTAGTAAAGTTCCAGATCTCAAAGATAAGGAAACTGGTTTAAACCCGTTTCGCTTGAAAAAACAAGAGTCTCTTTCCTGTCCGAGAGATACTGATGTAATACAAGACAAAGGATCTAATTCAGCTTCGTCATCATGGTGATCACCGATTTGGTTATCACCATTTCTTATAAAAGTGCATGGGGATCAAAAAACGATTTTGATGATTTTACTAAGATGACAGATTTCGGATTTCTTATGATAGAAAATACAGTGAATTTCCCATTGAATAACATGGGAAACTACGAAATTTAAGAAGCACGTTTTCGTTCAAGTAAAATATTTTAAAAGGTAATCAGTTGAAAACAGACAGGGTGTGTTTCTGAACAGATCATTATTTCCTAAAATCAAAACGAGTCACTTCGTTTTTTCCTAACGTACGTTTCTGAAAGAAGTAAAAATAGTTTAGCTAGAAAATTGGAAAGAATTTTTTATGAATCCTAGACTGTTTATTTTTTTATAACTAGAGGGGTCGTCAGTGAGAGCACTTATTCTCTTTACAAACTAAGAGAATGAAGTGTAGTCAGTTTGAAAAAAAATTCAAACTCCCCTAAATTTAGTCTTTTGTCCTGGTTTCGACTCAATACTGTAAAGCATTGCTCTCAGACCAGTTGAATTCCTGGCCCTTAATGAAATACATTAAGCCTTTCCCTTAAAAATAAGCAATCTCTTCTTCAATACCAGATCCCCAATAAATTTCTTTAAGAGTTATTCATTCATCCTTTTACTTTTAAAACTTGAAATTCGTTATTATTTAACTCCTTATAAAAATGAAACACATTCACACTTTTACTTTAAAAAACTTGAAATAACTTCATACAAAAATGAAACCCATTCCCTTTTTTACTTTTAAAATTATAGAAAAAAAATAGATGATACAGAACATAGGTTCACTTTCTCATTCACACTCATGCATACAGAAAACAAAATTAAATAGTGCTATTTGAGCTGCATGGAGGTGTCAAGATGGGTGGGAAAAACCTCCATCTATCATTCAATTGGACTAAAACTGTTGAAGGATGTGAGCTATTCTCACTAGCTCCTCCATGCAAGCTGTCTGTCTCGAGGTTGGCCATCCCAGTCGATGATTTTATTTCAATCATTTCCACTTCGGAATCTGAATCCCAAGTAAGATCAATAATTTCAACTTCGGAATCTGAATCCCAAGTAAGATCAATAATTTCCGGATCTTCAGAAGTTAAGTCAACAACCTCCGGTTCTTGGGTAGAGTCTTCCACAACCCAGAAGTTTTCCCACTGTGAGGGGGGAGGAAGAGACCTAATCCACTGATTAACGTAGAAATCGTCTCTAGATTCCTGGAGGAGAGAAAAAAAAATATATATATATATAATAAGAAATAAAAAAAAATAAAACCCTACATCCTAGATAAAGCAAAGAGAAAAATTAAAAATATTCTTACCGAGTCGAAGTCCAGGGGAGGTGTAGGGGAATTATTTCCTTTCAACATCTGTGATTCTAATAGCATGCGTTACTTCAAAGAAAACTTCGAGAAGCTGTGAGAATCTGATATCTCTCTTGCTACTATTATACTAGCAGAAGGATTGATAAGGAGGGATCATGTGATAACATACACGGAATAGAATGGTCTTTGAGGTCAACTTAAATCGACAGATCGCTCTATTTTATAAACTTTCCATTGTACAGGAAATAACATCTTTCTCAATCACCATAGTTCATGGGACCTTCTAAGGAGGTAAAAATATTCTAACGCGTATCTAATCAATGTTCTGTATACTTAAGACCAAGCGTAAATGGAATCGATAGCACTCTTCCTCCCTGAAGGAAATGACGTCTGCATACATCTCAAAATCCTTTGTTCCCTAAGTCAAACGCATGGAGGGAAAATCAAGTAATCTTATCTGTATTCCTTCGTTGAAAGTGTATGTTTGTTTAGAAAAGATACAAAACATTTCCTTTCTCAAGTTAAATTCGAATCAGCATTACACTTTCAACGCAGGAATACAGTTAAGATTGCCAGATTTTCCTCCATGCGTTTGACAAGAAACAAGAGATTTTGAGATGTATGCAGACGTCATTTCCTTCAGGGAGGAAGAGTAGCTATCATTCCATTTACGCTTGGTCTTAAGTATACAGAACATTGATTAGATACGCGTTAAATATTTTTACCTCCTTAGAAGTCCCATGAACTATGGTGATAATTGAAAGATGTTATTTCCTGTACAATGGAAAGTTTATAAAATAGAGCGATCTGTCGATTTAAGTTGACCTCAAAGACCATTCTATTCCGTGTATGTTATCACATGATCCCTCCTTATCAATCCTTCTGCTAGTATAATAGTAGCAAGAGAATATCAGATTCTCACAGCTTCTCGAAAGTTTTCTTTGAAATGTAACAGCGCTATTAGAATCACAGATGTTGAAAGTGAATTCCCCTACACCTCCCTGACTTCGACTCGGTAAGAATATTTTTAATTTTTCTCTTTGCTTTATCTAGGATGTAGGGTTTTATTTTTTTATTTCTTATTATATATATATTTTTTTCTCTCCTCCAGAATCTAGAGACGATTTCTACGTTAATCAGTGGATTAGGTCTCTTCCTCCCCCTCACAGTGGGAAAACTTCTGGGTTGTGGAAGACTCTACCCAAGGAACCGGAGGTTGTTGACTTAACTTCTGAAGATCCGGAAATTATTGATCTTACTTGGGATTCAGATTCCGAAAGTTGAAATTATTGATGCTTACTTGGGATTCAGATTCCGAAGTGGAAATGATTGAAATAAAATCATCGACTGAGATAATAACCTCGAGACAGACAACTTGCATGGAGGAGCTAGTGAATAGCTCATCCTTCAACAGTTTTAGTCCAATTAGTGATAGATGGAGGTTTTCCCACCCATCTTGACACCTCCATGCAGCTCAAATAGCACTATTTAATTTTGTTTTCTGATGCATGAGTGTGAATGAAAGTGAACATATGTTCTATATATCATCTATTTTTTCTATAATTTAAAAGTAAAAGGAATGGGGTTTCATTTTTGTATGAAGTTATTTCAAGTTTTTTAAAGTAAAAGTGTGAATGTGTTTCATTTTATAAGGAGTTAAATAATAACGAATTTCAAGTTTTAAAAGTAAAAGGATGAATGAATAACTCTTAAAAGAAATTTATTGGGGATCTGTATTGAAGAAGGATTGCTTATTTTTAAGGAAAATTTAATGTATTTCATTAAGGGCAGAATTAACTGGTCTGAGCAATGCTTTACAGTATTGAGTCGAAACCGGACAAAAGACTAAATTTAGGGGAGTTTGAATTTTTTTCAAACTGACTACACTTCATTCTCTTAGTTTTTGTAAAGAGAATAAGTGCTCTCACTGACGACCTCTACAAGTTATAAAAAATAAACAGTCTAGATTCATAAAAAATTCTTTCCAATTTTCTAGCTAAACTATTTTTACTTCTTTCAGAAACGTACGTTAGAAAAAACGAAGTGACTCGTTTTGATTTTAAGGAAATAATGATCTGTTCAGAAACACACGTCTGTTTCAACTGATTACCTTTTAAAAATATTTTACTTGAACGAAAACGTTCTTCTTAAATTTCGTAGTTTCCCATGTTATTCAATGGGAAATTCACTGTATTTTCTATCATAAGAAATCCGAAATCTGTCATCTTAGCAAAATCATCAAAATCGTTTTTTATCCCCATGCACTTTATAAGAAATGGTGATAACCAAATCAGTGATCACCATGATGACGAAAGCTGAATAGATCCTTTGTCTTGTATTACATCAGTATCTCTCGGACAGGAAAAGAGACTCTTGTTTTCAAGCGAAACGGGTTTAAACCAGTTTCCTTATCTTTGAGATCTGGAACTTACTACAGATCCTGCCACCAACTAATTCGTATTGGAAATCATGGTCTGCCTCGACAAAAATGCTCCAAACATTAGATTGAATTTGACTTTTAGAAGAAGATAACCGAGTGTTCTTACCCATGACTCTGCTTTCCCTCTCAAGCAGTAAACAAGTGACGAACTCCAACCTCTTCTCAGTTTTGACTTAGAATAAGAGCTGTTCCTTCAGTTTGTCTTTAGTCTTCAAACAGAGTCACTTTTGTCTGTTGCTGAGCGCTACCGATTCCATTTCCACGATGAAGCAAAGTGGTGAAATTTCTGCTACTCTCGCTAAGAAAGCTATGTGAGTCCGTTCCTAAAGCCCAAATCATGTGGAAAGTTATCCTCCCAAAATTTCTATGAAAAATCTTGCACCTCATCATATATTTAGGTGAAAACACGTTTGCAAAAGTATGCGTCGGGATTCATATTCGAAGTTATAGGAAAGATAGAGAATCTTTCACCCATTCTAAGAATGGAATAACAATGTCAGCTTCAACGTTCCGAAAAATTCATGGGAAAATCACACTGGATTCAAGGCATGAATTGTGACATCTGATTAATCGTGAACTTATCGTTTCTGCTGTCCTTCCCTCTTAGATGCTTTCTGGCAGTTACACGTTAAATGCTCCCCAGAATTCATGGTTTTCGTCGATTGAATCCTGTTCCGGATAAAGCTGACTGTCAACAATTTGGAATATTATTGATCAATGTGGAAAATATGGGACAGCATTACTCAACTACTGCTATTTGGACCTGTCTTTAGAAGGCTGTTTTGCACCATCCAAGGATTTCTTCCGTTGCTTCCATCTCGAGGAGATGAAGAATTTTTCATCATGCTGCTGTACATGTAAGGGATCGCCTTCAGGAACATGTCAATAACTTATATTATTGTATGGAGTGCCACCAACCCCCAAATCATGCATATTCTAAACATCACGGCCATCATTTTGCTATATGCCACCCCCAGAATCCAAGTGGCAAAAAGTATTTCGATGATGCCGTATGCATTGCTTAACCCCAAGATTCTAGCAGAATCTTTTGTTGCAGTCACTGGAGATACCATGTCCCGTCAAGCGTTCTTGGAAAGTATAATTGTAAAGAACTTGCTAGAGACTGTCAATGTGCTGAATATCAGCAGGTAAAAAAATTCCTTATACCGATAAATGGAGCAGCTATATGAAGGGGACTTCCAGAAAACAGTCTCCTTTTTAGGACTACTTTATTTATTTTATTCATTTATATTTTTTCTGTATGAATGAGTTTCATTTTTTGTAATGAGATTAAATAATAATGAATTTTAAGTTTTTAAAAGTAAAAGTGTGAATGAATAACTCTTAAAGAAATTTATTGGGATCTGGTATTGAAGAAGAGATTGCTTATTTTTAAAGGAAAACTTTAATGTATTTCATTAAGGGCCAGGAATTCAACTGGTCTGGGCAATGCTACAGTATTGAGTCGAAACCAGGACAAAAGGCTAAATTTAGGGGAGTTTGAATTTTTTTTTCAAACTGACTACACTTCATTCTCTTAGTTTGTAAGAGAATAAAGTGCTTTCACTGAGACCTTCTAACTATACGAAAATAACAGTCTAGGATTCATAAAATATCTTTCCAATTTTCTAGCTAAACTATTTACTTCTTTCAAGAAACGCACATTAGGAAAAGAAAACGAAGTGATTCGTTTTGATCTTGAAAATAATGAGCTGTTCCACACCCTGTCTCAACTGATTCGGAACTTTTAAAATATTTTACTTGTACGAAAACGTACTTCTTAAATTTCGCAGTTTCCCATGTTATTCAATGGGAAATTCACTGTATTTTCTATCATAAGAAATCGAAATCTGTCATCTTAGTAAAATCATCAAAATCGTTTTTGACCCTATCTACTTTTATAAGATTCCAAAGTGTATCTTAGAAAAAACGAAGTGATTCGTTTTGACACTAGGAAGGAATGTACTTTTTCTGAAATGAACTTTGTAAAATTCTTTCAATTTACTCGATCCAAAACAATCTTTTATGCATGCTAATTTTCCCATGTTATTCTATGAGATTTTTACAATTACCAGAAAACGAAAATTTCCAAAATCATCCTCTTAGAAATCAACAAAACCATTTTCGTCTTACTTAGAACTTTTCAATAAATAATTCTATTCAGTTGTAAAAATATAGAAACAGCTTATTGAAAATAAAAAAAATAAAAAAAACGTAGATGAAAATTGAGAGGAAAGTCGATATTCTATATTCTTTAATTTTGGTATCATATTCCCGTATTCCTCTCATAAGAAGGAAAAAAATATTAAGTGCGTCTCTTATTTTTTGAGTTCGTTTGATTCGGAGGCAAATATATATATATATATATATATATATATGAAAAATGTTTTCTCGGCGAATGATTCAAATAATTTCTGTTCGAAGTACAAGAAAATGAAATCTGACATCATAGCAACGTGAATGCGTAAACACTTTCATTACGAAACGATAGTAAATCATCTCGATTATAATATGGCTTCTTTCATGACAGTGAAAATTTTCGTAATGGAGACTTGAAAGTACTTCGAAAGCCTAAAAAAGTTCTACTCTCTTAATAAATTAAAATTGAATAAGTAAAGAACTGGAGGAGAACATGGAATCTGTCAATAGAAAGCCTAAAGAGTTCGAAAGCCTAAAAGAAGTTCTACTCTCTTAATAAATTAAAATTGAATAAGTAAAGAACTGAAGGGACATAAATCTGACAATAGTAAAGTGAGAACGAAGATTTTAAAGCAAGTTCATGAAAAAAAGGCCATGGTTCATTCAGTAAAGAAATGTCATAAATAGAGAGAGTGGGAACAATCTATCCGTCTTTAGGTGAAGCTTTCACTTATAGGACTTCTTTTTCATATTGAAATATAAGATGCATTTCCTTTAACTGGAAATGAACTAATATATACATATATTTCCCCAGCTTGGAAGAATATACCTTTACATTAAATATATCTCTTTTTTGGATAGTAAATGTATACAACTCTGAATATCAAATAAATAAAAATAATGTTTATGGGAAGAACAGAATTAATCGCTTTGCCTATACAAAATGAATGTTTTTTTCGGACGAGACGGAAAAATATTCAGCCCAAAAATACAAATTTTATTGAAAGAAAAAGGTTTTAGATTGTATGTCTTGACATTGAATGCTTTCCTGTCGAGACGTCAAAATATGGCTAACTACGAAGAATAAAAAAATGTATGTATTTGACATATGCAAGTTTTGAGGAATATTTTTTAAAGCAAGTTGAAAATATACTATATAAGAAACCAAAATCTGACGATTTGTTGCATCTAAAATAATCGTTTGCTAAATGAAATGGAAAAAAGATGAATGTAAATAAAAGGACTCATAAGTTTGTCAAGAAAAAAAAGAATCCTGACCTATTGAAGTTTAATGAAATTTCAAAGATAGAGGAAGAAAAATATCGGAAATTGGGAAACTATAAGGAAATAAAGACCGAAAATATTGTTTGAGCAGAATTTTAACTTGGGAAAAATCTGTAGGATTCTTGAACATACGAAAAAATTACGAGAAAATATTATTGCAGGGGTGAAAGACTCAGAATTAACATGAAGTCTATGTCCAGTAATTACTGCGAACAAGAACGAAATAATTTCAAAAAGCATTTCCTCGTCTCATGGTCTGAAATAAAATTGAATGGAGAAAAGAAAGTTCCCAGAAAATTTCATTACATCTACACGAAAAAAACTCCCTCAAAACATATGAAAAAAATATATAAAAACACATGAAGAAATAACGTAAAAGTAATTTAAAAATATATATATATAGGGAATACGTAGTACACGAAAACCATTTGACCCCCTGACTATTTTTGGAAACCAAATCATCGTGAGTTAGAATCGCTCTAAGACACTTTAGAACATTTTTTATTCCCTTGGAAAAGAAAATTCCCCAGCATCGTTACGTAAAAATTTCTCCGAGGAAAATAGTATTGAAGAGGGGGAAATCTTGCTTGCAAACCACAGGAATTAATGCAAAAATTCCCAACGGCCCCCTCGGTCGTTGCCATCCCTCAAAATCAAAGATCCATCGAAATAATAAAGTTCCAAGAAGCATCATCATATCTAACACCTACGCAGTGCCCTCGGTCGTTGCCATCCCCAAAATCAAGATCCATCGAAAGTTCCAAGAAGCTCGCTAGGGGGTAGTACATCGAGTTGGCATCCCCTATATCCAACCCCTTTCCCACTCGAGCGTTGCCATCCCTCAAAATCAAAGATCAATCGAAAGTTCCGGAAGAAGACGCTAGGGGCAGCGTACATCAGTTGACATCCCCAAATATCCAACCCCTTCCCACTCGAGCGTTGCCATCCCTCAAAATCAAAGATCAATCGAAAAGTTCAAGAAGCACCGCTAGA
Organism: Macrothele yani; assembly: GCA_039090855.1. Lineage (NCBI taxonomy): Eukaryota > Metazoa > Arthropoda > Arachnida > Araneae > Macrothelidae > Macrothele > Macrothele yani. Next base: position 107,051,797 of record CM077003.1, read on the forward strand.
GCAGCAACATCGAGTTGACATCCCCTATATCCAACCCCTTCCCACTCGAGCGTTGCCATTTCTCAAAATCAAAGAGCAATCGAAAGTTCCAAGAAGCACCGCTAGAGAGCAGCACATCGAGTTGACATCCCCCTATATCCAACCCTTTCCCACTCGGGCGTTGCCATCCCTCAAAATCAAAGATCAATCGAAAGTTCCAAGAAGCACCGCTAGCAACACATCGAGTTGTCATCCCCCTATATCCAACCCCTTTTCCACTCGGGCGTTGCCATCCCTCAAAATCAAAGATCAATCGAAAGTTCCAAGAAGCACCGCTAGGGAGCAACACATCGAGTTGCCATCCCCCTATATCCAACCCCTTTCCCACTCGGGTGTTGCCATCCCTCAAAATCAAACATTTATGAACAAAAATAAGATATCATAATAACGTTTCTTGAGATGAGGACATGACCGTATTATTCGAGAAAAAAGAGAAATGATTAATTAATACTTACCCTACATAATTTTCATTAGGGAAGACACATGAGGAATTCATGAAAATTAATTGAAAAAAAAATACATCAACAAATTACGAGGAAAAAACGTTTTACATAACAATAATCTAAGGGGATGGGGTCGAGAGAGGGAAAATAAATAATGAATAAACCTTCATTAAATTTAAAAAAAAGGAATAAACCTTCATTGATTTCCCCCCAAAATTCGACAAAGTCAATAAATACTACTATCTTCGGAGATAAGCACACCCTTCAGTCGAGGGGGAAAAAAATTGCAGCGGGGAATTGGAGGCTGCTACGCCCACGCCCTCCGTTCGCTCGGCTGCAGCTTGCTCCAGCTGGCTCCACCTGCTCCAGAAGGAGCCTAATGTTAAGTCTATGGGCTCCACTTTAAGCTCGGATCCGTCATTTTCTACTACTGCTGTTGTCAGGACAAAAGCTGAGCCCACACTTTATTTGGTAGCTCTGATAATAATATTTCCAACACCTAGTAGATTCTATGCCACGACGTTTTGCTACTGTTGTCTGAACGAAAGGTGAGCCACACGTCATAAGGTAGCGGTGTATAATAAGTTGCAGTTTAAATGTGCGTGTGTCGCTTCTAAAATGTACTGGGAAATTACCGTGAACTTAATGATGTTAAAGTAACATTCTGGCGGGTTTTTTTTTTTTTATGATAAAAAACAAATATGCAGAAAATGTAGAAAGAAACCAATTTATTCATCAACATAGTTACCCTCACACACACAATAGCCTTTTCCCAACGGCAAACAAGCTTATTAATACCGATTTTGTAAAAGTCACGATCTCTGGCGGTGAAAAAGCTCTCCAACTCCTTTTCCACATCCTCTCTGTTTCTGAACTGTTGGTTACACAGTTTATTGTCTAGGCTTAAAAATAAGTGATAATCCGAAAGATTAATATCAGCAGAATGAGGAGGGTCCGCAAGAAGTTTTCATCCATGAGTCTGAGTCGTGTCACAGGTGGCACAGTGGCACATGAAATCTTGCTTTTTTTTTTTTTTTTTTGATTGAAAGTTTAACGACCACCGTGAGCAAAGCAACTCAATGGGCTATAAGCAGTCGCCCGTCCCTAATTTAGGGTCACTGGTTCCAGGGAAGGGAGAAGAGAGCTAGTGCCGTAAGACAAACACAACATCCATGCCTCATCGGGCGGGAATTCGAACCCGGACCCCGTTCGGACGAATGATCAGAGGCCATCGCTTAGACCACTGCGCCACCGGGGTGGCCATGAAATATGAAATCTTGCATAACCGTGTAGGAACAGAATGCCTTTGTGATTCATTAGCACTGGTTGTTGTTTTTATTTTAAACATTATTCGTGAATTCGCTGTAGTTGGCAACAGTACACAGCCGTAGTAATGGTCTGGCCAGACGGTAGCAGTTCATAGTGAACAATTCCAGCTGCAGTCCACCGTACACACAATAAAACCTTCTGCTCATGGATATTGGCCTCTGAGATCCGTAGCACAGCGTAAATGACTAATAACCAATGCTGCGGTCTCTTAGGTTCGATGTACAAGATCCACTCTTCATCACAATTTAACAGTCCAGAAATGGTTGCATTTTGTAGCGAGAGATTAATCACATGCAAATGGTCAAGTGATGCTGCTTGTTGGAAAGCATCAGTTCATATGGTATCCATTTTTAAAACCATCTTTGAGTGATGCGAATACTAGCAGATCCTTCTCCCCTAGCAAATCTTTGGGCCATTTTCATAGCTTTTTTTCCACATTGAAACTCATACATATAATGAATACATTTTTACGCCTGGACGTGTAGTGCAGGAAAGTTTACGTTAAGTCACGTTAGGGTTATTGGAAGGTTACTTGACGTAGCTAAAAGTGTACCTAATCTTCAAAGTGCTAGAGTTTGTTTAGGTAAGACTCGCACGTGCAATAAATTCATTGAATATGGAACTTCTTTTTACTCAGCGTTCCTCATTATCTTGACTATCAGTACTATAACTTCGGTTTTAGTACATTAGTACCTTGTAGGCTCCTTATTAGAGCGGTAAACATAATATACCCTGGACTTAATGGAGACACTTAATGAAAGAGACTTAACGGCCAGACAGAGGTCTGACAATAATATGAACTGAGAAAACGTACTCACTTTAAACTTTTTATTGGAGAACTCCTGGTATTATCAAACACACTCTCAACAAATCACACTACTACTGAATATCCGAACTTTCGTAGAATCGCATAACAATAATTAAGAAGAACCTATCACATGAAACGAAGCTCTTTTGGTATAGTTGAGCGCGCCTATATATACTGCATACCACCACGTCATGACTTACACTCGTTGCCACATATCATTCAGCGGGAGAAATAACATCTCGTTAAGTGAGAAGATAATTTGCATAGGAAAATAAAATAACAAGAGATAGTAAAATCAAAAGGAAACTGAATCTAGAGTATACGTTACATACAGCATAAGGCATAAATAACTGAGGTTGGAGTACTCATTTCCGGGTCAATATTCACACAGTTATAGCACCGCTTTTCCAATTTCCTGTATGTAAATAGACTCTGCAGTACGTTTTGTTTACAATGTCACTGGCAGTGTAACACCACCTCTATCAGTGTCTTTCGCGTCACATACGTAAAAGTTTGTAGTTCTGGAAAAACACCAGAACGTTTCTGGTTACCTAATATAAAACTTTATCATTCAGTTTTTCTTCATACTTTTCTCTGTAAAATTTAAGAGTTAATCACTTTGATTACGAAACTTTAGTTACTCGTACATAAACATTTAAACTTTGCCACGGGTTTCAAAATACACTGAAGAGCAATTGAATTAGAGACAGCTGGCGTTATGCAAATGTGGCGCTCTGGGCGGCCCTGTAAAAGGAAACGACATGACGTATGCAGCGATCAGACAATATAATTAGTAATGCAGCGGGAATCAGTAAGAGTCGGACGCAGTATGGGTAAGGATCTAAGCGCATTTGATCGTGGGCAAATTGTCGGGGACCGACGAATGGGTCACTGAATCTCGTAAGTCGTGCAGGCACTCGGATTTTCACGAGCCACTGTGTCACGGGTGCAGCGTGTGTACATCAAATCCGGTAAAACCATCCCTGCAAGGGCCAACTGCCGTGGACAACAGCGTGTGGATGAGCGGGGTCATCGTCGGTTAGCTCGCATTGTAACAGTGGATAGACAAGCCACAGTGCAAGAAATCGCTCGGCAATTTAACGCTGATGCACAAAAACGTGTAAGCAGCCACACCATCCAGAACCATCTCCTCGCTATGGGGTACAGAAGCCATCGTCCCACGAGGGTACCGCTGCTGACCGCACATCACAGGGTGCAAAGATTAGCATGGGAGTGGGAACATCGCCACTGGACCCTAGACATGTGGGAAAATGTTGCCTGGACTGATGAGTCGAGATTCACGTTGGTACATGCGGATGTCAGGATACGAGTACGGCGCAAACCAAATGAAGCGATGGATTCTTCTTGCCAGCAGGGTACTCTTCAAGTTGGTGTGGGTAGAATTCTCGTCTGGGGACTGTTTACGTGGACTGAAGTGGGACCCCTGGTACGTGTGACATCGTCCCTAACAGGTCAACGTCACCGGGATATCCTGGACGACCATTTGCTCCCCTTTGTGCGTCTTCAACATCCGACTGATGACCCCATCCTGCAGCAAGACAATGCACCGTGCCATCGCTCCCGAATTGTATCCGAATGGTTGGATGAACACTTCACTGACGTGACTTCGCTTCCTTGGCCAGCTAGGTCACCTGACCTCAATCCCATCGAGCACACCTGGGATGCCATCGAGAGAGATGTTCAAGGCTCTGACCCCCCTCAATCAAATCTTCGTGAACTGTGGGGGCTTGTTCAGGGGTCGTGAATCCGTATGGCTTCCCAACGCTTCCGGTGTCTTGTCGAGTTCATGCCGAAACGAATCGCCGCCGTCATCAGGACGAAAGGTGGTGCTACACGTTACTAGACAGGTATCTCTAATTCAATTGCTCTTCAGTGTATATTGTAACACTAAATATAATAATTCAAAAAATGCGTCCGTATTATGTTATCGTATATTGTATGAAAGGTACAGAACGTGTAAGAAACTGTGATTCCAAGTACAATACAGTACTTTCGTAATAACAAATGCTTCATGACATGTCCTGTTTAACAAAGTCGATAAGTAACATTTTCTGGAATTCTCTAAACATACTTTGTATCATCGTATTTATTGTGCAAGGTGTCCAATCATGTAGTTTATCGTGTCTTGTTACCTGCATTCGAACAGCATGCACTCAGGTGTCTATCAACATATAATCGTTATCTTAAAATTAATAATTCACTGAGTTTGACATAATCGTTATCTTAATATCAATAATTCGCACAACCGTTTTTTAAACATCAACAATACGAGACTTTAAAAATCAATAATTCGCTAAGTTTATAAAGCAGTGTAAGCGGTTTGTATAGAAATGCACAGAATGACACGGGATTTTTTTGTGAAGTAAAAACATTTATTGGACATTTTAGTTTTTTTCGTGATCGCCAGATGGCGCTTTACCGGAGTTGATATCGGAGAAGCGACAGATATAATAAAAGCAGGTGCAGTCTAAACTGTAACGTGTCATTAGGTTGTCATTACCGGATAAAGATATATTGGTGAAATTGTTTTATCTTAACTCGGAATCTGAAAGTGCCGCTGTGCGATGTTTTCGTTCACTCAGAGATGTTCGAAGTGGGAAAGTATCGATGTCTTGTTCGCACTGCAGCGCATGATTAAGAGATTTCAGGAGACTGGAACTTTGGAAGCAAGTCCACGACGTGAAAGACCGGCAAAGTCTGTTTCGGTTGCGGGTACAGTTTCACAGGAAAGAGTAGGAAATATTTCGATGGCATCCGCACGTTGTATAATATAGTGCTCGTGAAGGTGAGAGTCAAACTGGCAAATCCATATGGAATTGCTTGGGAAGCACTGAGACAAGTCTTTCGCAGATATTTATACAAACTTCAACGCCTTCAGGAACTGAAAGCTCCCTATTTCGCGAAGTGGAGAGATTTTGTAACTTGGGTTTTTCGGCAAATAGATGAATGAACTAGCTGAATGTTTTGTGGACAGATGAAGCACACTTCGCTCTCAACGGCTCAGTAAACAAACAGAACTTCCGCATTTGGGCTACGGAAAATTCCCGGGCTGTTACAGAAACTCCACTTCAGTAGCCAAAAGTCACAGTGTGGTGTGGGTTCGCATCGTCCTCCATTACTGCATTTTTGCCGTTTTTTATTCGGGAAAATTTGTGATACTGCTTTCGAACGTCTCGATCACAGGTGCGATTTACGCGGAACTTTTACGAAACTGAATTATGCCAAGAATGCAAGAAAATTATGCACTGAATGGTGTAACATTCATGCAATATGCAGAGCCACCGCGCTTCGCATCTTCTATCAAACTACTCTTAAAGTCAGCGTTCGGAGAAAATCGTGTGACCAGCAGCCATTTTCGACACTAGACCTTGCACCATGTGATTTTTTGTTATGGGTCTACCTGAAGTCGCGGATGTACAAAGATCGTTCCACTTCATCGGACATATTGAAAGACTCGATTCAACATCATGTGTCAGCCATACCAGCGGATATGCAATGCTGTCCGTGGTGTCTTCTCTCGTGTGCAGGTAGGGTTCGTGAATGATGTGCACCACAATGATCCCTCATTACCACAAGCAACCTTGTGTGGACGTTACGTCAATTTGCCTTGTATGTAGAGTCATCTGGCGACTATGAATAAAACCAAAATACCTAATAAATATTTTGATTTCCCAAAAACGTCCATGTCATTCTGTGCATTTTTGTGCAAACCGCATTGTGCTACTGTCAAAATGCAGCGATTTACTGATTTTTAAAGTTTTGCGCGACTTTTGGATCACCCGGTATTTCGTCAAAAGTTTCGCTTTATTATATTTTAGTTTTTGTTTCTATGTTTAAAGACTTCTATAAGCATCTACGGCTATAAAAGAACCGTTCATCACTAATTTTGAGCCACTCATTACAGATAAGGGAACGAGCTGTCCATAGACGGACAAACAAGATGCCTTACACAGAGACTCAGGTCCAGACCAGGCCATACCAGAAGGTCAAAGCTCGTGAACTACACAACTCGATCGCTGGGCGACACTGCCACTTACGTTCTTGGTAGTTCTCCTTGGGACTTCTTGGAGACCGTACATAAACTCTTCAAGAGTACAAGAAGAACTTCTAGAACATAACGATTTTCTTGGTGTTGTAGATGCCTTGCAACAGTGCTTGTACTTTAAAATCTGATATCCATCATTTTGTTCTTTATACAATATCTATCACTGAAACTGAGACACCCAGAAGAGGTGGAGAAATTCAGCAGATGCTTACGGATGGATCAGTGTGGGAGACAAGAAAGACGTGATTAAGTTTTCAAAAGTAATGGACAGTTTTATTACCTGAGAAATAGGGAACATCAGTAAGAGGTGCAGCTACTTCTGTAGGCGATGTATTCAACAAAGCTTTATGGTGTTAAATAGTTCAGATATCTGGTGCTCTTCTGCAGTACTGCACAACAAGCTTCCTTTGCCTGGCATTGCAGGGCCACCGCTGTCTGCGTTAGCTACGGGTGAATGTTGAGATGCCCTCTGCCATGTCTAATATATGTTCTACCGGTGATTGATCCAGGAATCTTGCTGATCTTTCCAGGTTGTTGCTAAGACGGTGATATTTGTATCACGAGGACGTGCATTATCTTGGCGAAACATGCTGTCCCCCTTACGAAAGGGATAGCAATAGTACCCATGACATTATCAACGTACAAAGCTGTTAAACTGCATATGGGGAATACTAGAAATGTTTGTCTGTCATGGCTGACTGATCCACAGACCATAACTCTTGGTGTTAGCGCTGTATGTAGCTGGACAATTACCCTTGAATTAGTCCGTTCTTTCCGTTGTTTCCACAAGGGACCCCTGCAGTCATTGGACCTCAAATAAAAGTGATATTCTTCACTGAAGGTCACACGACGACATTTTGTCTGTCGGTTTACTGGAGCACGGCACTACTCTAGACGCTTGTAACAATGATCGTTGGATAAGGATAAGGGATGCAATGGACTCCGTGTCGTGACGTACTGCCTTCGTCAGTCTTTGATGTAGGGTCTCTCTTGCGGAGAAATGACATGAAGCAAAATTTACCGCTCTTCTGATTGTAAAGAGATGGAAGCTCATAGCCACATCAAACGGTCTTCCTGTCATGAAGTGGTGCTGTGCATTCCAGTTCCAGGCCGACGAGATATCGTACCTTCTCTCAAAAACTGCTGCTATGATTGAAGTACTTTTTGCGTTTTCAGGGATCAAATGCTGCTCAATACTGCGATTCGACCATCCGCCCTCTCAGAGACAATAATGCGTCCCATCTCAAGTGACCTCAGTTGGCGATATGATAGGCGAATTAGCTACCTTGGCCTTATGTACGAAGTTCGTCTCCTCCGAGAATTCTTTGTTCGAAGCAAGAATACCCTTCTCACAAAGATACCGGTCTTAGTTGTGTCGTTACGGCAGAGTCATTCTGTCTTATATTGGCAAATGTTGCCATGAGAATGAACTTGTATTACAATCATGTGCATTTCTCAGTGCATTTTAGCCACCTGCTGATATGCATGCGCTTTCCATGTTGAAATGTTACAGAGCGTATTTTACACTTTCGTTGAAGCTTATTCCGTGCAGTGAATCATTGCTCGCTTCATCTCTTATGCAATGAGCATCTATTTAGAGACACATGGAGGTTTCATCGACGAAGAGATGTGAATTCCACTACTATTGGATTTTAACTTTATGTAGGGCGTTCAATAAGTTCTAAGCCTAACATACAAAGACAAACAAATTTTCAAAACGCACCTTTATTTTTCCACATAGTCTACCCTGACTTGGATACACTTGCTGTACCGATCACAGAGTTGTCGAATCCCCTCTGCGAAAAACATTTTGTTTTTCTCCTCAAACCAACACTTCGTTGCCTTCTTCAGTTCAGAATCCTCCGCAAAACGCCTACCTCGCAGATCTTTTTTAAGATTTTTGAAGGGGCGAGGCCAGGTGAGTACGGTGGATGGGGAAGCAGTTGGAAGCCACATTCTGACACAGCTTGCATAGAAATACCGGAGGTATGGATTCGAGCATTGTCTTGGAGAAGCAGAACACCACGTCGCAAATGTCCTCGTCGTTTACTCTTTTGATGGCTTCATGCAATTGTCGTAACAACTCGACATAATAGGCAGCATTCATAATCCTCCTATCAGGCAATTAATTAATTTACAGCAACCTTTCTGAGTCCCAAAAATGGTGGCCATAATCTTCTTTGCAGATGGCTGTGTTTTGAACATTTTTGGTGTTGGTGATTCATGATATTTCCACTGTATGCCTTCTAGTTTAGTATCAGTGTCGCGATGGTGAAGTCACGTCACATCACCAGTCTCCATGCATGAATAAAAGTAATTTAGGTCGTGGTTAATGCGGTGAAGTGGAACTCGACTTGGTTCAACACGATAATTCTTCATCTCAGGTATCGACACTCTTGGCACAGACGTTTGACATGCCTACTCTCTTATGCAAAATGGTCCAAACACTAAAGGTACTTAACGTCAGTTACTCAGCAATCTGTACGACATGGATTCAGCAGTTTGACACCCCCAGGTCTTCCACTTTCTAGCACATTTCATCTGCTTTAGCCTCCACTGAGCGTCTCTCTTGAGGGTCGTTTTCTAACGAGAGTCTTCCCCGTTTAAAGAGAGCAGCCCATTTTTTGACTGTGGCATTTGAAGATGCACCATCCTCGTACACACGGACCAGCCATTAATGAAAAGTGCGTGGCGTTACACCATCCTTCGTCAAAAATTTAATCCCCGCTCGGTTCCGCAATTTCATCTGTCGCTCATCCATTGTCACCTCATAGATTTCAATGTACTGTAGCACCGTCTCAAATGCTGATACAGCAAACGGTGGCGTGGCTGTTACATAACTGAAGAATGATGCAATAATCTGTAGCACTTGCTTCAGCCGCCAACAACTACTTTCAAGGTTAGGCTTAGCTCTTAATGAACGACCCTCATATGTTTCCAAGATCACTGGTATGTGCTATGTATAATAGCTTGAAGCGTACATGCGAAAGATGAAGATCTCCATTAGAGATCGTCGGTGTCCACCCTTTCTTTAGCTGCAGACCACTTCAAAATTTTACAGAAGCTGGCGAGCACCATTAAAAATTTGCATATTAGACGTTTTCCTTATTTACAACTGAATGTTATGACCAGATCCACTTTGACTTCTTACAAGAAGGCTTTGCGGTTTTCGTAGAATATTGGTGGCATGCATTAGGTACATGTGAATGATAAATAAAACTTATAATTTGGATTTATCCATAGATTTCTTAAGATTACAGTCTAAATATACGCGAAGTCGAATAAATATACCAAAATTTCTTAAAGAAGAATTTTGATCATTAAAATTGGGAGACCTCAGGTACCTCACTCCAATGGACATAGGACAACCAGTAAGATGCTTAATTTGCTCAGACGAATCGCTGTTTTCAATTTTTCTTCGATTAAGGAATCTCAAATCGTAAAATTAAATCAAACATTTTTCTTAATATTACGCTAAAAACATAATTTAAGAATCGTAGATCAAAATCTGAAAGAAATTCCGGATACTTACTGCTTATCTGCTAGGCGTCACACAGCACAAACGGTAGGAGGGCCGTAGCTTTGAAAACCGGTGGTCAAGATGTGTAAGGATGATACTGATGCACAAACTTAAAAATCGAATTCTGTGTATAATTGATTGTTACAAATGAAAAAATAAAAAAAAATACTCCTTTTAAATCATATTTACAAAATACCACTTACACTAAATCTATATATTTTATGGAAATAACAAAAACTGAACTACTAACTGAATTAACCCATATAAAAACAAATACTGGACCTGGCTATGATGAAATTCACCCACACGTTATCAAACACGTAGCTGAAATTATTATTGAACCCCTATTATTTATATTTAATCTCATAATTAAAACAGGAATTTTCCCAGAGAAATTAAAAATTACTAAAATTTTTCCTAAACACAAATCTGGATCTAAAAACATTATAAATAACTACAGACCAATTGCAAACTTATCTACTTTTGCAAAGATTTTAGAAAAATTAATATATACCAGATTAATTTCATATCTGACAAAATTTAAAATTTTAAATCAGTATCAATACGGATTTCAACAAAATAAGTCAACAGAAATGGCAGTACTTACAATTTAAAATAACATACAACAGAATCTTGCAAATCACAGCTTCACATTAGCTATTTTTTTAGACATAACAAAGACATTTGATTCAATAAATCACGAAATATTATTAAAAAAGCTGATGCATATAGGGATAAGAGACGCTTCTTATACACTTCTTAAAAACTACTTAACAGATACCCCTCAATTTACACAAATTGAGAAATATTCATCTCTACAAAAAAAGATAAACTCTGGAGTTCCTCAGGGTTCTATACTTGGGCCTTTGCTATTTAACATATACATAAATGATATTTTCAATGTAAATAAAGAAACTAATATAATTTTATATGCAGATGATACAACTATTCTAATTCATGGCAATCATATTGATAAAATGATCAATAAAGCAAATATACTGCTCGAAAAATATTCTAACTGGATGGCAGCAAATAAAATGCTAATAAACTTAGAAAAGACTAAAGCAGTAATATTTACTCGGCAATTATCTCCTCTACAAATAATTGAAAAATTGGTAATTGACAAAACAATAATTCAAATAATAGATAAATTTACTTATTTAGGAATTACACTTTACAAAGATTTAAAATGGACTATACACATATATACATTACTAACAAAAATATCTAAAAATATAGGAATAGTCAGTAATATGATAAACAACCTAACTATTAAAACCTTAATGTTATGCCTTGATTCATCCATATTTAAATTATTGCTTTTTGGCTTGGGGCCAGACAACGAATACTAACCTCAAAAAACTTCAAATACTACAAAACAAATACATTAGATTAATTGATCTTAAATTTAATAATAACAAGGATAATATTATACAAATATATAATTTTAGGTACTCTAAGGTATATCCACAAAAATATAAAATATTAAATATTAAACAATTGTATAACTTCAATCTGGGAAAAATTATGTTTGAACGTATAAAATCAGATAATTACAATCTTACTGAAATAATTAAAATAGCACCAATATTACATCTATATCACACAAGATCAAAAGTGTCTTTACAAATATCTTCACCAAGAACACAAGTGGCACAGCAAAATAATACATATAGTGGTCCAATGTACTGGAATGCACTCCCAAACGAATTAACCAATATTAACAATTTCAATTTAGTTAAGAAAAAATTAAAATCATATATACTTCAACAATAAGAAAATTGATTTTCAGATTAAAATGTTATATGAGCATGTAGAGAATTTAACATCTGTATAGTTATAAAATTGACTTGACTGTTATCAATTGATTACAGGGAAGCCTGAGCTATGTCAGGACTCTTGAAAGAGGCCTTTTCTTAGGCTTCCCATACTGTTACAAACTTTAAGTTACTCTGTAAACTAATTTATTCAATGATTCTATTGTAACAGTTAAACAAATAAAAAAAATATTACAGTCCTTGAGTAGTATGCACAAATTATACTTTTCACACATTGTTTGAGCATACTACCTTTAATCTGCACAAAGGGTGTGATGTGTATTTTTTGTTTAACCTTTCTTTTTTTTTGAGTTCCTGTTCTTATGTAAATTACGCTACTTTACCGTTAGATTTTCTTTCTGAACAGCACATAATTTCCTCGAAATTTCTTATACTTTTTGGCAACAACTGACATTGAGTTGAAAGTAAATAAAAAGCCATGCAGATTGTAAAGCAGTGTGGTGGTGGTGGTAGTACGACGAAAGATCATTCACTAATCGTATTTTGACACAGGCTATCTTAATAAGCTGCATGCTCAATAATTATATTTACGGGTGTGATATTGTGAATAAATCAACGAAGCTCTATTATTCGTTAAAAGAGGAATTGCATTTGTACTCTGAAAGTCAACAAGTAGGAATCGAATAAATTCGTCGTTGTAAGTTCCATTTCTTGCTATTTTGATTCCTGAGACTGTGGGCGTCTAGACGTTTTGTTAAGCATTTAGTATCATTTCTACATATAAACCTAAACCGAACTTAAAATAAGAAAGATAACACCAAATAATCCGTTGTAATGAGCACGTCTTTTTAAGTCCTTTCCGGTAGAAAAAATATTTGAAAGCAAATTTTTTAGAAAAACTAAAAATTCAGCAAAACAAAGGATACGTTTACACCACCATGACAAAAACTGAGCGCAATTTAAAATACGCGGCATGGGAGGGAATTTTTCAATAGGATTTTTGGAAGCGGTGGTACATTGGCAAACAGAAATACGCACTGATTGTGAACTACAAAAAAAGCAGATATACATGCAGAATGTTCCACACGGCGATTGGTATTCGGTCTTAAAATAAATTTTTAAATCGGACTTTTAGGAGCAGAGATATCAAGAAAAACCAATCAAACGTTTGCGCTCTCTAGTGGATTACTTTGGGCAGGAAATACGCACAGTATTTTCGTAGTTAATGGTATCTGTCCGAAAAAGGACTTTTTCAATCGAGATTTTAAACGCCGCAAATATTCTGTAAACGGAAACGAGCGAGTAATTATGCCCTCTAGTAGCTATCTTGTTCGTTAAAAAAATTTAAACTATAAGAAAAACATGCCACACCAGAAGCGCTGCCCGACAAAGAAAGATTTTTTTTTCAAATCGGATCATTAGAAGCAGAGAAGTCGAAAAAAATACGATACATATCTATACCCCTGGCTGAAAACCTTTGCATTATTTTTAGCGGAAAATAAGCGCAAAGGTTTACCTTTTGTGAGCGTTGTCTGAGTGCCCAGGAATGTTTTTCAATCGAGTGTTTCGAAGTGCAGGTAGTGCTACAAAAAAGAGGGAACTGATATATACATTTACGCCTCTGCAGTGGCTGGCAAAACAATATCTAACAAAAAATTAGAAATTATATGCGCAACATTTTGCATCTGGAACTCTATCTGAAGCAAAAAGAAATTTTCAGATAGGACTTTTAAAAGCAGAAGTAATGGGGTAATCGCAATTTAACTTTGCTCTCCTAGCTGGAAAACTATGCGTTACTTGAAAAAGAAACTCGACCCAAAATAGTCTTCGTTATAAATGGTATAGCAGGAAAGAAGGAATTTTTTCAATCTAATATTTAGAACCAATTCAATGGAAGAAAATGCATTTTGAATTTGATAGCATCTCCATTTGCGCCCTCTAGCGGCGAAGCTATGCCCCGGAAACGTACCGGACAGCAAGGATCATCGTTGCAAAATTTCGGGTTTTCCAATGCAAATAGAATTTTTCGAATCGGACTAATAGTTGCAGAAATGTGGTGTCCAAAGGCGGACGGATGGACGAAAAACAGGATGCTACAAGAAAGTTCATGTTTTTACACAACGCGTGCTGAAAATTCGGAACATTGTAAGGGATTTTATTTTCACACATTTTGAAATCAAAGTTTATATCTCATTTTTTGCGTCCCAAAACTTTAATATATGAAATTTGGATCAAGGAACAACCTGCGCATAAATACTGTTGTGTATTCTATGCAGATGATTTGGAATTATTTCTAATTAATTGGGACGGTGGTAAGAGTTGGTTGTGAATGCCAAAAACAGGAAAAGAAACTGCTTAATAATGTTGTGTTGAAAAAAAAGGGGTACGCGTCCTTGTGATGCTTTATTACAAGCCTTCGTTTCATTTTATTTGCATCCGTCTATATCTTATTATTTACGGGAAAGTAACCCAATTTCTACCTGAGAAAGCAGCGTTAAAGAGTTTAACCCCTGAGCGCAACAAAATAAACCGAATCATCCTTTTTCCCTTCTTAAAGATTTAAATGCCAGCACTGATGTTTGTAGAACACAGCAGGTAGTCTCTCTGCAGTATTACGTAAGGAGTGTGAGTGTGTATGTGTGTGTGTGTGTGTGTGGAATTTATGCTCTCACGTTTTTCGTGAGATTTTCTTCCCCTCGGTTGAAATTCCTCGCTGATAAATGCGTCCTAGTTCCTTAGGAGATGCTCAAAATAATGAAAAATGAAGAGAAAAGTATTCCCATCAGCTGTTTACCTGTTCCTCATCTCTCTCGCATATCCCAGTAGCATTACGCTGGTCGACTTGATGCAGCGGATAATTCGCCTTCTGCCAAGTCTCATCTGTGCTGAAGCATCACGCTGTGGGTTGTGTCTTGAAGGAGGGAAAGCGCTTTAGAGAATAAGGAAGGAGGGGGAGCAAAGAGCCTAATAGAACGATGCTGCTCGCTCCTCTAAGCTATAGCCTAATCCTGATGAATGATGAGCTGTTCCGTGACGGATGAACATAAGGAATCGCTAGGCCGCTCACCGGTAAAGGTCACTCGGATCCTAAGGTCAAAATCTCGCATGGCATCACTAAGCAATTCGGCAGTCATAACATGATTCTTCATTTAAGAAATGGAAATCATCGCTGCGCAATAAACAAAAGATTCGTGGTAAAGTGTAATCCCTTTCATTCTCTTTCTACCTTTCTCTGTCTTTCTATTTCTTCGTGTTCCTTTCTGTTGCATTTTACGTCATGATTAAGTAAATCTTTGGTGTTAAATGATTTATCCAGTGATGCCTTACAGGATTCAACAACTGCTTTCTGGCTTTTAAACAGTAACTCTATTTTGAGCCATAAATACGAAAGGAATTAGCTAATGATTCCTATGAACGATGTAAAACAAAAGACACTCTCTTAGCGCGTACTGTATCGGGACGTCGCGAAGGGGATGTGATGGTGGGCGTTAGCCCACCCCAAAATGTTTCTAGCCCAACCAGTTCAAGTTGTGCTATTTTTCAATTAATTTTTTAACTCTAGAATATAATCTGGACTATAATATAATAATTTTTCGTCGCTTAGACCTGAGTATTTGTCCCTAAGAAGTGCGTTGTTTACTTCAGAGTAGAAAGGTTATGAAAATTCGATTGCTCTCCACTCTTCCAAATATGTATTTAGTTTAAGCCTTTTTACATGTTAGTACCAGGGGCGAATGAAATTCACTGTCAAGATTCAGTGTCAAGGTTTCATTAAAAACATTTTGCATTTCCATGCAGCCAAACATTCAAGGGTTTACATCCCGAGCCCGTGTACAACTTTTATTTCTGCCTTCTGTGAGCACAATTCCCTGCGGCTCAAGTTCAGTGAATATTTCAGCAAGCGCAGTTAAGCACTCTGAAAGTTAGCCAGCGCTTCTTAGGAATGCATTGGGGCACATTTGCACTTTGCTCATTCTCGTTTTGTTATCCTGGAAAAACTCAATTGCTCGCTCTTGTGTCTTGCGTAAGTAACTGAATTATTTCGGTTCCATTCGTCTGCTTCATTAGTGCAACAGTTTCAGTGATAGCTAAATATCCTTATGTAGATAATGAATTATAAAAGCGAAATGTTTCTTCTTAATCATGAATACTCTTGATTACTTGGCAACTGTTCTCGCATCCGTTGAAACAGAAATTGGAAATTAAAAGACTGGGTAGACCTACGCCAGGTTTGAAATTAAAGCCAAAATATAAAGATAAAAATACTGAGCAAATCAGAGGAAGTTCAGTTCCGCCGCACACAATAGGGATCAATGGAGTATCGTTCACTTGATCGAAAGGTCACTTGACCGAAAATCACTTGATCGAAAGATACATTTCACCGAAGGGACACTTGACCGAAAAGTTCATTTCACCGAAAGGTCACTTCGCCTAAAAGTTCACTTCATCGAAAGGACATTTTATCGAAAAATTCATTTCACCGAAGGATTACGTTACCTAAATGTTCATTACATCGAAAGATTGTTTCACCGAATGGTCAGTTTCTCTAAAACTTAAGAATCTTGTTGTTAGAGATCTGTTGGAGTGTGGTGCGGGATTTTGAAAAACTGGCCACCTAAACATTATCGGATTGTATAGAAAATCACACTTTTAATATCTATGAAACACTTCCCCATGGGTAGGTTTTTCGTAATATAACATTAATTATAAGGCCTAGATCTGTGACTTTTTATCAAATTTTAATCCTCCGAGCTCATATTCATAAGGGTTACATAGCAAATCAAGTAAATAATGTTCCACTTTTACTCAACCACAAAACATTATTTTTTTTTACCGTAGGCCTAGATACAGGCCATTTTAACAGATTTTAACCCTACTCATATTCATAAGCATTACATAAAATGTAAAGTAACTTTTTATGTAAACCTTATGAACATGAACACGTACGATTAAAATTTTCTAAAAAGGCCTAAGCCGAGACCTAGGACCCTAAAATTGATTCTTTTTGGCTGAAAATATGTCCAACATTATTAACTTGACTTTTCATGTAAGCCTTATGAATATGAGTACGCACGTTTCAAATTTGCTAAAAAGGCCTAAGCCGAAGGCCTAGAGCCCTAAACTTGATTATTTTTGGCTGAAAATATGTGCAACATTATTACATATTAACTTGACTTTTTATGTAAACCTTATGAACATGGGTTCGCACGATTAAAATTGGATAAAACGGCCTTAGCAAAGGCTTAGGGACCTAAAATTGATTCTTTTTGCCTGAAAAAATGTGCAACATTATTAATTTTACTTTTTATGTAAACTTTATGAACATGACTTTTATGTAAACCTTATGAACATGACTTTTATGTAAACCTTATGAACATGATTAAAATTTGCTAAAAAGGCCTAAGCTGCATATTGTTTTAAAAAATATATTTGTCTTAAAACTAAATCTTTGCATTCTCTGTGACACGGAGAAATCAAAAGTGCAATTTGAGTATGATCCCTTAACGTTTCGGTGGTCTGTCTGCCGAACTTGCACAACGCTTTAACAGATCCTGCAATGAAATCCAAAGTTTTCGATAAACTGACCCTTCAGTGAAATGACCTTTCGATGAAATGAACTTTTAGGTAAAGAAACCTTTCGATGAAATGAACTTTTAGGTAAAGAAACCTTTCGATGAAATGAACTTTTCGATCAAATGACCATTTGGTGAAATGAACTTTTCGATCAAATGACCATTTGGTGAAATGAACTTTTCGATCAAATGACCCTTTGGTGAAATGAACTTTTCGATCAAGTGATCTTTCGGTGAAACAATCTTTTCGGTGAAGTGATTTTCGGTCAAATGACCCTTCCGTGAAGTAAACTTTGGGCAAACGAACCAGACCCGGATCAATGGTTCGTCTGTGATAAAAAAGTTTTGCACTTCCCATGTTTATTGTTTAGTTCAGACATTTGAGGTCTACAACAGGTGTGAAGGTTTTCCCCATTTTACCGACACAAAAAGTTCAGAAGCATGACGTGTCCTATGAGCACATGCACAATGTACTGATTTTGGCTGTAGTTTGAAGGGAAACCTAAGATCGCAACTAAATTCTAGTTATAGGTGAAAAATTCAACAGTAAAACGAAAAAATAAAAGATGATCAACATATGTTGTCACATCTTATGAACTGTATTCATTTTTCTGACGCATTTGAACTTGCTCTGCGAGGACATGATGAATGGGACTTGGTGTGGATTTTTTTTCAATCTTGTTCCTTGATGTACTTTTAATACCATTGTGAAACATATAAAAATATTAACATATCAGCTCTCGTCATGTGTATTATACCTGTTAGCTACACCAAGAGCAGCCACTGGGTCTAAGGCGTTGGCTTGGAATCATTCGTCCGACATTGACCCAGGTCCGAGTCACTGAGGAAGCTCGGGTAGTGAGTTTGGCACTTCACCTTTATCAGCCTGTTCATATTGCATTATTTGACGTACGAACTGTAAACATAATTCTCGATTTGTAAGAGTGATATACACTAAAGTGCCAAAAGTCATGGGATAGAAGTATGGAAATATTTAACTGGTGCTGCCGTCATATAAAGGCTTCAACGCACACCACGATTTTTATCAGTTGCAAGGTGTAATCTCATTAGTCAGGCTGAACAACCGCCATTAGGATTATGGCAAGACGACCGGAGTTTGAACGAGAAATGGTAGTGGAAGCCAGATGGATGGGACATTCAATTTCCGAAGTTGTGCTAGCATT
Organism: Macrothele yani; assembly: GCA_039090855.1. NCBI lineage: Eukaryota > Metazoa > Arthropoda > Arachnida > Araneae > Macrothelidae > Macrothele > Macrothele yani. Next base: position 107,070,537 of record CM077003.1, read on the forward strand.
CAACATTCCTCGATCCACGCTGTCACGTGTGTACCGAAAACACCTCATGGGAAGTATTACCACCTACCGTGGACAGCACAGTGGCCGGCTACGAGTGAGTGTTCAATGACCGTGACCAGCAGCGTCTGTCCAGGATTGTCCATGATAACAGATAAACGACACTGGCTCAAATAACATTCACATTCAATGCAGGAAGTACCAGAGACAATCCATCAGGTCAGTGAAGCATAATTTAACGTCCATGAGATATGGGAGCAGAAGACCCACCAGAGTGGCCGACAGCGCCTCACCTGGGCCCATGAATACGATAATTGGACCCTGGAAGACTGTCAACATGTGGCGTGGTCCGATGAGTCAGGCTACCAGTTGTTACGATCTGATGGTAGGGTTGGGTTGTGGCCTAACCCTACCATCAGACCCCATGAGATCATGGACCCCAGCTGTCAAAAAGACACTGTGCAGGCTGGTGGTGGTTCCATACATGTGTGCTGTGTTTTACGTTGTATGGTTTGGGCCCTCTGGTCCTCGTAAACACGTCATTAACCGGTAATCACTTTGTTGCTATGCTGGGTGACAATTTGCAGCCCTTCATGGACTTCATGTACCCCAAAAAGCGATAGGATTTACCAAGCGGACAATGCACTATGTCATTGGGCCAAAAATGTCCAAAATTGGTTCGAGGAGCATTCTGGATCATTCCGACGGATGGTGTGGGCACCACGTTCTCCAGACATGCACCAAATAGAGCACTTATGGGATGTGGTGGAAAAGTCTATCCGCACCCAATAAGATGCACCTAGAAAAACTAGGGAACTGCGGGCGGCTGCTCAGACGGCATGGTTCAACAGCTCTCTAGAACTTTATTTTTAAATACACCAGAGTTGAATAATTATGAAACGCATACAGCGTATGAAATCCGTTTATTTTCGTGGTGTAGTCAGCACAAATATTCGCCAAGCTTTCGCACTCTACTGGGAGGCTTTTTCAAGGCAATGATAGACACAATTGATAGACATCATTACCTTGAAAAAGTCTCCCAGTGGAGTGCGAAAGCTTCGCGAATATTTGTGCTGACTACACCACGAAAATAAACGGATTTCATATGCTATATGCGCTTCGTAAGCTCTCCAGAAGTCTTCCGGCCATTTATGGAATTGAAGCCTCCTCGAGTTGCTGCACTTCGGCGGACTAGAGGAGGTACTACACGATACTAGGTACGTATTCTATGACTTTTGGCAGTTCAAAGTATTACCAGCAATTGCAGAATAAAGTTCTTTCATGAGGAAGTTGAAATGATCTTCACATCTTAACATACATACGATGTCGGTAATCATAACGAAAGGTTGCTACACTTGAAAATGAAGACGATATGGTGGAACGCATTTCCCTTTTTGATTATATCAGGATGTTAAAAACAAGGATGGCCTTCAAAGTGCCGCAGTTGCTTTTAACTTTGTTAAAAGGTAATTTTGTTCTAAATACGCCGGATTCAGCTGGACATTTTAGCAATAAGCAAAGACTTCTAATCACGATTTTCCCCTCAACGATGCGTTTCTCAGTAGGAAAAGGTTACATTTACATAGATCGTATACCATGTACTGCATTTTAACCTTTAATCCTATAATTTAATTATAAAATATATGAATGCAAATAATGCTTATTAGCACTTATTTTGCAAACAGCTTAATTGTTAAATATATGAATGCAAATAATGCTTATTAGCACTTATTTTGCAAACAGCTTAATTGTTATTTTTAGATGGAAAGCTAAACTCCATATTATTAAAAAAAGACTTTCGTTTTTCTGGTTCGCTGTGAATTTTTTTGGGGAATGTCATTATCGCACTTTTAGCATCTGTAACGTACCAGGAGATGTGACGTACCTGCCAGAAGGACGCACGCGACATAAAGGCAGATAGTAGTCAGAACAAATGTCCGCGTAGCTTAATTGGTAGAGCAACTTATTCCGGAATGAGTGGACCCGGGTTCGAACCCCGGCGCGGATAGAAATGACGGAGAAATTTACTTCGTTATAATGGCGCCCGAACTATCCGGATGACCCGACCGTTCAAAATCTCGCATTGGTGTGATGTTATTTCCACACCGCGAGATAGGAAAAATAAGAGAATCCTTTCTCCAGCACTTCGAAAAAAAATTAAAAAAAAAATCAAGAGGGAGATGATGTAACGTACCAGGAGATGTGACGTACCTGCCAGAAGGACGCACGCGACATAAAGGCAGATAGGAATCAGAATAAAACGTCCGCGTAGCTTAATTGGTAGAGCAACTTATTCCGGAATGAGTGGACCCGGGTTCGAACCCCGGCGCGGATAGAAATGACGGAGAAATTTACTTCGTTATAATGGCGCCCGAACTATCCGGATGACCCGACCGTTCAAAATCTCGCATTGGTGTGATGTTATTTCCACACCGCGAGATAGGAAAAATAAGAGAATCCTTTCTCCAGCACTTCGAAAAAAAAATTAAAAAAAAAAATCAAGAGGGAGATGATGTAACGTACCAGGAGATGTGACGTACCTGCCAGAAGGACGCACGCGACATAAAGGCAGATAGGAATCAGAATAAAACGTCCGCGTAGCTTAATTGGTAGAGCAACTTATTCCGGAATGAGTGGACCCGGGTTCGAACCCCGGCGCGGATAAAAATGACGGAGAAATTTACTTCGTTATACATCTCCAGTGACGCAGAGGTAATGCAGAGTAATAAGCACTGGCTTCTGATCATTCTCCTATGACGTGTCCGGGTTCGAATTCCGGTGAGGAATGGATGTTGTCATGTCTGTCTTACTGGCTCTCCTCCGTCCATGGAATCAATGGGTCTAAATTAGCCCTTTTACCGGCTGGAATAAATTAACTCTGGGTTAGCAAAATGGGTTAAAATCAACTCGAACAAATATATTCGCTACCTAAAAAGTGAGCTGAACGCGTGTGAAATGACTGTACCTGCGCACATTGAGTGTTTCTTTCCCCTTAGCTTTTCAACGTGATCATTTAGGGCGATCATTGATACTAAATGACCAATTTGCTTATCCTTTTTAAATGACCAGTTTGTCAAAGTAAGCATTTAGAGGAATGACTCGCACTAATCCTTTCTTACTGATTACGTGCTAAAAGTGCCATAACAATATCAACTAACCTAGAAGAGAGAGAGAGAGAGAGAGAGAGAGAGAGAGAAGATGTTTTGTGACGTACTACAGAGGTGATACACATGTCAAAACGGCAAAGTTGCAGCGATAAACTTTGTCGGTGTAGCTTAATTGGAAAGGCATTTAGCTCCGGAGCAGAAGGATGCGCTTTCCATCCCCGCTGTCGACATATTTGTGTTTTGCTATATTGGCGCCCGAACGTAAAAGTGGATATGCTGGCCGTTCGGTTCTTCGAAAAATGTGTGATGTTTCTTCTACACGTCGTCTGGAATTAATGAAAATTCCTACTCTCGAAAAATGTGTGATGTTCCTTCTACACATCGTCTGGAATCAGTGAAAATTCCTACTCTCCAAAAATGTGTGATGTTTTTTCTACACATCGTCTGGAGTTAATGAAATTTCCTACTCTAGAAAAATGTGTGATGTTTCTTCTACACATCGTCCAGAATGAATGGAAATCCCTACTCTCGAAAAATGTGTAATGCTTTTTTCCTGGAATTAGTGATAATTCCTTCTACTACAGAGAGTTACTTCAAAAATGGTTTGTGGCGGACCCGAAACCTGCGATCCCGTGCATCTCCTTTCTCAAGGAAGGGGGGGGGATATATGTGACGTACTATAGCAGTGTTTCCCAACCGGGATTCCTCGAAATTTTTAAAGACCAAATATTTACACTGGACTAGATGCATATGTTGCTTATAAGACGTAAGAAAAAGTAATTAACAAAAAGGAACCGTACACCAACTGTACACTCAAAATAGTATAACAATACTAGTAAGCCGAATTTTTCCAATAGAAAACCAAAGTTTCCAAGCTTTCGCACATCAACGAGATGGCTTTCTCAAGGAAGGTAGACAGCAAACTGCGAACTGGATAATAGAACACTTCAACAATTTGAACGCGCTGACTTGACCAGACAATAAATGAACAGATGCAAATGTGATTATGATTATTCATTCGCAGAAACGAGGCGTCATGTTAGTTGGGCACGCGATATCGCGGGAGAAAACGCAGCATTATTTGACGAACTGGTTCCAAACTGGTGACAATTCTAAAGAGATCTATCCGCTATTCGGGAAGTTTACTTCTGAGCCAGATGGGCACACACGATGCAAAAAGCTTCACATGAAATACGAACGTGCAATATGTAATTAAATGTATGTTTTTGGTTAAATGTTTTATCGTTTTATGTTTTATCGATACGTTTATCTATTGGGTTGTCGGAAAAGTCATGACGTATTTTGGCACCCGATGGCGGTTGGGCGGTTTTGGAAGTACTAGAGTCATGCGCAGCTCTGCTGTCGCCATGGCATTCGACAGGTGCCAGTTCTAGCTTCAGTTTAAAAGGAATAGTGAGCGATTTGTTTGATTTGCGGAGATTTGATATCAAGTTGAAGACGGAAGACCAAACGGTGCATTTTCGCCATATTTTACTGTTTTACTTCCGTAAAGGGAAGAACGCGCGTCAAGCTTGTGAAACGTTGCGTAAAGTGTACGGTGATAATGCTCTACAAGAACGTCAGTGTCAGCGGTGGTTCGCGAAATTCCATGCTTGTGATTTTGACGTCAGTGATGCTCCTTGGTCCGGGAGGCCAACCGAGGTTGATGACGACCAAATCAAGGCATCGATCGAGTCAAACCCACGTTACACAACACGAAAGATTGCAGACACATTGCACACCCATCATTCAAGCGTTCACGACCACCTGAAGAATGTGGGATACGTAAGCAAGCTCGATGTGTTGGTTCCTCATGAACTCGAAGAAGCTCAATTAACTCATAAACATCTGCAATATGCTCATTAAACGTGAGGGAAACGATCCTTTTTTGAAGCGACTGATAACTGGTGAAGAAACGTGGATTGTGTACAACAATGTGCTGAGCAAACGGTCTTGGTCCCGACGTGCTGTTTCGCCTCAAACGATATCCAAAGCAGACATTCATCAGCGGAAGGTTCTGGTCTCAGTGTGGTGGGATTTTAAAGGTGTCGTGTTTTTCGAGCTCCTACCACGGATCCAAACAATCAATTCGAATGTGTACTGTCGGCAATTGGACAGTTTGAAAGAATCCATCATCCAGAAACGTCCAGAGCTCGTTCATCGTAAAGGTGTTGTGTTCCATCACGACAACGCGAGACCACACACAAGTTTGATCACCCGCCAAAAATTATTGGAGCTTGGGTGGGATGTGTTGCCACGCCCAGCATACTGGCCTGACCTTGCGCCGTCAGACTTCCACTTGTTTCTCTTTCTTCAACAGTTCTTGCATGGTATAACGTTCAATTCAGATGAGGCTGTAAATCAGCACCTTGTAGAGTTTTTCGCCACGAAAGACAGGTCCTTCTATGAACGAGGCATTCTGCAGCTCACTGAAAGATGGCAAAAGGTTATCGAACAAAACGGGCATTATATCATTGATTGATCTTTGTTCTTTTTATCAATAAATAACCTTTGCAAAACATGGCTAAAATACGTCATGACTTTTCCGAAGACCCAATATTTCCATTGGAAAAAGAAAAGGGTTTTTCCAGTTTCAAAAAACTAAGCGGATCTTGCCCTACCTGAAATTTCAAAATTTTAAAAGCTGGATGTTTTTCATTTTGGAAACATTTTCTAAGTGTTAAGAAATACTAAAACGCTGTTGCACAAAAGTAACGGAATTGTTTAATTCAAGCACACAGAACCCATTCTCTACAGCATTTGCGGCCATCTTGCCTGACTGGTCACGTGAGAATGAAAACATACAATCTTTTAATGACGCCATCTTAACTATATAAAAGGTAAGACTTTCGACGACGTGGATCACTTTTTAACCATAAACATCTACGTACGCTGTTTAACAGAAAACGAACATTTATGTTCCGGTGTTCACATCGTGTTATCCGTAAACGTTCCTGTTTAATGTTTTGTTTACATCTTTTTTCTTTCGTTCGAAGTTAAAGTTTTTTTTGTTTTCGGGTTGTCAAGAGTTCGACGGTTTGATGATGTCACAGTTAAAGTAGTCCATGGGCCAGAACAAGGAAAAATACTTTCAGATTTCGAAAAGATATTTACAAAATATATCGTGTACAAAGATATTTTTCGACGCCGTTGACTTAATTTTTAAATACTAAAAAAAAAACACAAAAAACAAGTAATACAAAAAAAAAAGAGCAAAATAAAAAAAAAAAGAAAAAAGAAAAATGAGGTAGCACGCGAAAGAGAGTCCGCGTCCCTTACCAAGGGAGGATTATCATCCTACAAACGCTTCCGTATTTTGTATTTCTATGCATGAATAATGAAGCACATCAAGGGTAAGGGTATGTTTCAATGCACACTCATTATTTACGATGACTCCGCAAAAGGTAGGCCTAGTAATAAACGCTTGAATAGCAATTAATAATTTCTAGAACCCGTTGCATTCTTATCCCAACGGGCCTTACCGCTAGTCTATATAATAAAATCGTTACTATTAGTGATAGAAAAGTGCGTCGTGGGTGTCAATATCTTACAGAATTTTGGTTTTGTAAACTGTTGAAACAGTTTATGCCATTTGCAATAACCGTGTACTTCGAAACTGGGGGTCACAAAAGTGTCAGCTCTTCAAGAGTGTCCGTTAAGGAGATTTTACAGTACATCACTTTTATTCTGTTTTGACAAATACCGGAACTTCGCTTTTTAGAACAGTAGGATACTTCCATAAAAAGATGAATCTTTGCGGCCATTTATTTTTTTAAATAGTCCTGCCTCTTTTCTTTACTGCCAGTATGATACTGTTCTCGTTTCTTTGCAAATGACTAGCTCAGAATGCATCTCAGTTTCTTCACTGATAATTAAAAACAAGCGGGTTTCCCGGGGTCATCGATTTCACCGCCAGTTCTGAATGCAAAGTACAACCAATCATTTAGATGAATGAAAAATGGGAAACAGAACACACGGCGTTTCAGCTTCAATGATTTTTGTAATTGACTTCGTAAAGACAAGAAGGAAACGAAGAAGCAAGCAAAATTAAAATCAAAAACATCCGTGTTTTAAAAGAGTCAGGAACGCATTTTAAATGCAGAATGAAAGAGAGGCAAGGGAGGGAAGGGAAGGAAAAAAAAAAGTACGGCTGTGCAAGAATTTTAACTTTCTCCCTGACACTCCCTCCATCATTCTGTCATTTTAATAACGGCAGAACATGTAGTAAGTTGTTTTCCAAGTTTCCTAGATCTTTTGTTTAGAGTCCTATTGATTATCTCGAAATCCAGAAGGGTAGCTTTAAGTTGCCGCGCGGAGAAGACGGAAATAAAAAGCACAGCGGCGAACACGGAGAGGGGAAAGAAATTGCAGTTAGCAACACCGACTGCTGCGTGCCTTGATTCTCTCAGAGCTCGGCGGTCACGGCGAGGAGGTGATGTGAAAATAATTATGTTTCGGCGGCTGGCAATAAATCTGGCCTCTATAATAACCACGTGACTGGCACTGTGCAAAAATGAACCGGGGGCGCAATATAGCTGGGAAGCAAAGAGAATGGCTTTTCTTCCCATGAAGGGGGTTCAAACACCTCTACATGCATTCTTTTTATTAGACGTCCATTCAGAACGCTCTCTGAGTTTCGCATAAAGGCCTGCCGAGCAGACGATTGAATTAAAGCGCTGCATATGGAAAATAGGTATACTGGAAAGAAACACATTAAGTCAACAACAATGCTATGGATCTAAATACTGAAATAAAGAACGATAAAAATAGGTTTTAGACAACCATTCTCTAGGAGAAATAGTTCGGTTTTTCTGTGGAAAATGAATGAAAGGTCACCAGGTGCGGCTAGGATACTTTCCATTTGCTTAGCAGCATAGATCCCGGTAATTTGTCACGTTGCGTCGCACAAATGAATCTCCTCTACTACGGACACAATTCTTGATTATACACTGCTGGCCACCCAAAATGCAGCACCAAGAAGGACACGAGATAGCAAAGCCAGATTTACTGGACACATAACAACAGATACAAAGATGAAACGATTGACCTTACAGGCCCGTGCGACTTGCGGAACGCGCAGACATCAATAGTTCATGTGGCCCCCATGGCTGGCAATAACGGCCGCTACACGCCGCAGCATCGAACGAAAGAGGCTTTGGATGTGGGCTTAGGGTATGTCGGTCCAGGCTGCTTCCACACGTTGCCACAGTTCATCAGGCGTAGCCGCGGATGGTGCTTGCCGGGCCACTCGGTTGCCGATCAGCGACCAGACGTGTTCGATGGGTGACATATCGGGAGAACAGGCGGGCCACGGCAGCAGTGACACCTGGTGGGCCGTGAAGAATTGTTGCACAATGCGTTCCACGTGCGGGCGCGCATTGTCCTGTTGAAACGTGGCCGCTGGCAGGTCCTTCAGGTAAAGGAGGACTACAGGCTCCAAAACGTCGGAGATATAGCAGTTGCTGTTAAGTGTGCCGGCGATGCTTACCAGAGTGGTGCTGGTGTCATATCCCATTGCGCCCCAAACCATAACGCCAGCCGACGAACCGGTATGGCGATGCATAATGCAGGTGTCATACAGTATCTCGCCGCGGTGCCGCCACACGCGGATCCGACCATCGTGGTGTTGCAGGCAGAAGCGGGATTCGTCGGAGAAGACAATGTCGTGCCATTCCGTAGTCCAGGTGCGGAGTTCAACGGCCCACTACCGCCGCACTCGCCGGTGGTGTAACGTCAATGGTAATCGGAGCAATGGGCGCCGTGCGAAAAGTCCCCACTCCTGCAAACGGTGTCGACCGGTACGTGTTGACACAGATTGTTGCGCAACACACCCTGGTTCCTGCGCTAACGTTCGTGATGTGGCGGTGCGAGCCGTCAATGCCCGCCGCACAACATGCCGGTTCTCTCGTTCGGTGGTGTGCCGCGGCTGCTGCAATCGCTCACATCGGTCCGTCCGTCCCTCCTGCACACACCGAATCCATACTCGTTTCACCGTGGCTGGATGTCGTCCCACACGGGCGCCGATGTCTCGGTACGATAAACCGCTGTCGCGATAAGCCACTATTCGTCCTCTGTTGAACTCCGAAACGTGCTAGAATGACTGCCGTATTCTGCGACGAGGCATCAGGAAGCTTTCCACGCACAGGTCCGGCAGCACAACAAACTTCCACTACTTACACCATGCCTTCTGTGCACCCTTCTTATAGTGCTTCTTTGTGGCGTGCCAGGTGATTTGCATATGCCCTGCAATGCTAATCGTTTGCATGTCCTCTCGCGGGTGACGCATGCTGCGACTTTCAGGCCAATCGGATGCTTCTTTCTTGGTGTTGCATTTTGGGTGGCCAGAAGTATATTTTGATGCTATGTATCTTTCCCGACAGCAGTGATGTGAATCCCAAGTAAAACATTTCGATGTAATGAAAATGGGTAACGGTGTGTCATTGTCAAATTTATTATCTCGAAATCCAGAGTGGTCACTATACACCTGTCTCATGGATTGGCGTAACAGTAGTTATCTTCATTGTTACTCAACAATCTATTTTTCTAAACTATTGCTGATCATTAGTTCATCACATTTTACATAAACGTAACAATATCTCATCCCGATCTGCGTAAATTACGAGAATCCGATGCTAAATGTGATAAAAGCCATTACAAAAATACATTTTTAATGCTATGGAAACGGTGCGACTAGCGAAATTTGTCTTCCTCTCGACTACCTCATGGGGGTGATATTATCTGTTATTGACGAGAGCTATAAAATGATGTATATTCTGATGGGGTGTAACCTGTAGATATCCTTCACCAAAAGTTACCAATACCCTCTGACTAACACACTTGCGATTCAGCTTGTCTTCCTATTTTGAGTTCATATTTTGGCTTGCGCATGAGCAGATTCGTTTTCTTAGCTACTTCATTTTCATCGCAGTCAGCAGGGGCGGATTGGTCCACCGGGAAACCGGGACATATCCCGGTGGACCATTCAGGAAATGGCCAAACTTTTCGTATTCTTTTTGTCCTGATTTTTTGGAAAAAACAAACAAATAATTAATGATTTAGGTACTTATGAATGATAATCGATCTCTTCATTTGAGCTCGATATTCGTCTGAAAAGTTATTTCTTTAAAAAGAAAGCGTTTCCTTCTATCTATTTGTTTGGCGCTTGCTGTGAAATGGAAGAGCGAAATTCTCTGTACTTATGTAAGAAAAGTGTCGCTGGACCAAGCCCAGCCTTCTAGAAAGTACAAGGCCATGACATGAAAGCCATGAGTTTACTCCGTTTTGACGTCACTCTCGTGTTACAAGGAATGGTAGGTTATGTCGTGTTTGACGTTTCAGCGTTGGAAACCAATCGGAAGCCTTGGTTTCCGCATGACGTCACTAAGAGAGGGAATTAATCTCTGTAATGTTATGGCATTGTATTTTCTAGATGGTCTTGGCCAAGCACGCGGTCGTAAATTAATTGAGATAAAGCTAACAACTGTAAGACGTAGGTAGTTACCAATACCCTAGAGTAATTAGTAGGACCTACGCTCATTTCGTAATGAAGGAGACACACTATGACAGCCCGACATTCCTACCCTCCTATCTGCAGCCTGATGGAGCACAAAGCGATTCCTTGGCAGAGATATTATGAAACCCATATGCACCAACATTTACTTTGAAAGAAACGACGCTTTGACAGTACTGGTTTGTGAGTCAAAATGGTGTATAAAATAATGGGTCGACTTAGAAAGGGCATCTACTCCAGAAAGTTGTACCAGTATCATTGCACAGTAAGCACTCAGTGACCAAATAAAGATAAAAATTAATCGAAAAAAAATGTTTAACAGCGTACACAGCCAACATATGTTCAAGACTTTTCTCTAGCGATTCAGCCTTTTTCTGTGCGCTAGGATGCGTTCTATCCAAGCTATTATATTTCTGAAATTAAAAACGCTTCCTTTTCGCTATATAAAATACTATGTAAATGTAAAATAAAAGTTCCATTCAAAATCTATTTTCAGAGATAAGGAGCTCCTTCAAGCTTCTTTTCTAAAGCTCAAAGCAGTAAAACTTTGGTGTAAGAAAAACTAACAGTGATAAATGACTAGCTGTTGATGAACCTATCGTGTTGCTTGCTGTATTTATATTGGATTCATTTTACAACCGTTATGGAAAATATATTACGTCACGGGCTTACAAGGAAGAAGTCGTTTTCATAATATTCCATATCTCGCATGTTAATGGGAACAAGTTTATTTGAAATATCTGGTATCAGCATTTTTTTCTGTTTATTTAAGAAGTTTCAAATGAAGCCTTGAGCAACAGCCCTAACTGCTTTAGGAACAGCATGAATTTCAACAGCAGTCAAACAAATAAATTTGCCTGAAGTCTTCGCAATTATTTTTTATATTCCCTTAATTTCTATTTTATCAAACCGTGTTGCTCGTCTTTACTGTAGTACCGTTCTTTTCGTAATTGGTTCATTATAATCTCTCGTTCGGTGCGATTTTTTGCCATTAGGAGTTCGCAGTGTTTTCTTTACTTCTTAATTCCGCGATGCTGTTGGAAAACAATATTCTTCCTGCAGAACTGTCTTCTAAACAACAACAGAGATGTCTTCCTGTAACGCACCTATTTAAATAATGTACTTTTAGCAGCCTAAGACATGGTTTTCAATAGAACAGAATTTAAAATTACGCTCGTAATGTTGAACAAGGTCTGTGCTCCAGATGAAGATAAACAATTAGAGCCAAACGGACTCACAGACACGTGTTGAAACCAACTCCTGCAACCCAGAGATATTGCTTAGTGTGGTCTCTAAACCCCGAAGCAAACAAACAAGCAAAACCTCAGAGATTGAATTAGCGTTGTTCCGGATGAGACATAGGCGTCATGTTTTCTTCGGCCCTCTTTCGGTTCTTTCACTGGAAAACGCAGCCTCAAATTTCGATTTTCAGCTTCATCTAGCATTAACAACTCATTAGCGATGCTTGACTACTATAAAAAAAGAAACCAAAAGGTTCAGAGAAAACCTACTCTGAACAGAACAGAGAGTAGAGCATAATTTTCATTCCCCGCGATTTAACGAGCCAATGATCATCCAGAGCTATAAGGAGTCGTCCTCACTAAATTATATTCAGTTACTGTTTTCAAGTGCCTAAATTCAGGAACAGTCGATTGGCTGGGGATAGTTGGTTGATTTTATGGCGCAAGGGCAATTGCCAGGTGAGGCTTACAACTTAGATATTGCATAACCAAAAAATTCCTGTCGTTTTCCGCAAAAAGGCAGAGGCGATGACGTACGTGGAAAACGGAGAACGGGAAGAGCTACCTTTATGCAATGATGCAAGGTGATCATTAATCGGGTAGGTGGCATGCGTCTGCTGCGGCTGTACACATATATGGAAATATCGTGTAAAATGGTGCCTTCTCAGACTGTAATAAAGGGGTATATGCTCTACGACTCTAAAGTGGGCACAAATGTGGCATAGGCGACGAAACAGATACACACAGCTTTTGGATTTGCGTGGTAGTGAAACATCACTAGAAAGAGATTACAGAAGTTTTATTGTCGGAGGAATCGTTGGACGATGCCTCACGTAGTGGACGACCAAAAGAGATTCATGGTGGTGATCTCTGTTGAGGAAGAAACCACACAAACGTATCAGCTTCCACAAAGCTCGGTGTAAGTGATGGAGCCATTCGTGTACGTTTATGTGCCATGAAAAAGACATATAGACTAAGATCTTGGGTCCCACATCATTTGCCAGATGAGAACAAGCAACATTGGCTTGCTGCATGCATGTTGTTGCTCTCACGTCAGCACCAGGAGCACTTTCTCAACCGTGGGCCCAACTGAGAAGTGGGTTCACTATAACATTCCGAAACGTACCCGATACAGGTTACCACGAAATGAACCGATACCGCACACCAGTAAGCCACCTGTGGTTAACTGTCAAGGGCATAGCGCATTATGAGCTTCTCCTACGTGAGAACACTTCGAGAGATACTCTTTGTAGAAAATGTATGCATCTTTTGCGAGCCATGATTGGGTGTGAAATAAAACGAATGATTCGAGAGCATACAATTATTTACGTACAACAAATACATTGCATTTATTCGAATCACTCACTGCCATACCAAACCCAAGTTTGGTACATACTAAATGGAATTAAACCATAACAACAAAAAAGAAGGTTTACTAATTCCTGACATTAAGCAATATTTATGTAGGTCGATAAATTAATGTTATTGTCGTAAAATCAAAGAGAAAAGATACAGTGGAAGCAACGCTGAATCGGATATAACGCGGGTCCTATTGTGTTCCCCAAATTAAATACATACACAGACAAATACATAAATATTGAGTTGATGCATAAGTTCATGTCTTTTTTTTCACCATACTACAGGAATGCATTACATTAGAAGGGAAACGGAATCAATCAACTATGTTTTCCGCCCCCCCCCCCATTGTTTACGATGGTGTCCCAACCTCTGGATAGGCCTGCAATGCCATTCTTGAAAAAACTTGCAGGTTTTGCTGCGAAGAAATCATCAAGGAAATTCTGGAGATCAACATCATTGTTGAACGTCCTGCCACTGAGTGCATTCGACACAGATCGGGGCGACATCTAGGGAATAGGCCAGATGTGGAGGGATCTCCCATTTCATGCCCTGAATGGCCAATTTGGTCACGTTTGCACTGTGAAGGAGTGCGTTATCATGTTAGAGAAGGACACAATGGAGCCAATGTAGTCGTTCCTGCTGAATTGCTCCCTCCACACGGCGGAGCTGCTCACAAAAGAGTGCATCGTTGATGGTCCGATTCCTCGGCAGCATTTCCCAGTGAATAATGCCTTCCATGTCCCACCAGACACACAACATGATCTTCGCAGGATGAAGGTCATGTTTTGAACGTGGTGTGGGCGTCTTGTTTGGGCTTAAATATTCCCTCCGATACCTCAAATTCACGTACAGGTACCACGTTTCATCTCCAGTAACAATACGTGACAGAAAGGGTTTGTGTTGCTGAAAATATTCACGAGCAAGGAACCACATATGGCAACACGCTGAATCTTGTTGTCCTCGGTGAGAGTGTGAGGCACCCAACACCCCAATTTCTGGACCTTTCCCATACGTTCGAGGTGTCGCATCACTGTGGCCTGATCACAGTCCGCCGCCCCGGTGGCGCAGTGGTCTAAGGCGTTGGCCTCTGATCATTCGTCGGAAGGGGTCCGGGTTCGAATCCCGGTGAGGCATGGATGTTGTGTTTGTCTTACGGCACTGGCTCTCTCCCTTCCCTGGAACCAGTGACCCTAAATTAGGGACGGGCGACTGCTTATAGCCCATTGAGTTGCTCACGGTGGTCGTTAAACCTCCAACCAAAAAAAAAAAAAAAATAAAAAATAAAAAATCACAGTCCAGCTCAGTGTCCAATTCGCATGTGGCTTGACGCGAATCCAAAGTGGATGAGATGGTTCAAACGATCCTCATCAAAGTGAGATGGACGACTTGAGGGTGGGGAGTCGTTGAGGTCAAAACTACCACCTCGGAATCGCTCAAACCATTTGCGGGCTGACCTCGGAGCCATAGCATCCTCTCTATACACAACACAAATTTGTCGAGTATGCCCTGCAGCTGTGGATCATTTGTTAGACTAGTAGAGACGCAGATGTCGGAAATGCTCATTCCTCTCCACTTGACACTACATACTTCCGGACTTGAACACCAAAAAACATTAGCCACAATCACACAACGCAATATATGATTTGGATATACAATATTACTGGCTACGTTTTTATATAGAACTGGCCATTTGCACCATCATTACTGATCTTGGGAAACACTCGGGAAATAATACGTACCTAGATTCAGATATACCGCGGATATCTCTATAACGCGGTTATCGCCGTGTGCCCGCGTTATAACAGGCTTTCACCATGGGCGTCGCTGGCAAATAGGAATTGCGGGGGGGGGGCACAAACGTGCAGTAATAATAGTCAATTTCTTTGATTTTTAAAAACGTTTTTTCAAAATGTGCTGGAGACAGCAAATCTTCTAAGTGTATTGAATAAATGCATATCTGAATGCATTGCAATATCAGAAATATGGAGGGTACTCAGAAATATTGAAGGGTTCATATCCCACTCCCCCGTCCTCCCGCCAGCGACGTCCATGCTTCCACTGTATGTTAATCATAAAAGCAGATATTTACTAGACTATGATGGCAGCAATAGTAAGTATTTCAACTATTTAGTTTTTTCAAAAACAATATTTATTATTATTGTTATTATTACCGTAGTATTACTATTAATCAGATTTAGACAAACGTAAGAAAAGACCCTAACACCTATGAAATGTGATGTAGCCATGAAAGTCCATCTGCCTGAAGCCAAAATCAAACCTCAAGATAGAGAAGCTGAACAGCAGAATCGTAAGTATGCTAGTGAAAGGGATCGGTATCTTTCAGTCTATAGAACATCATTTTAAAGCTCTCGTCAATAGTAGGCTACCCCGTCTGGGAAGAGGAAAGAGAAAGCCAAATTTCGCTAAAACGCACATACTGTATTACTACTGTCAAGAAATATGCGTAGCATCAAAACGCATTTTTGTAATGGCTTTCACCACATTCAGCATCAGGTTCTCGTAATTTACGCAGATTGCAATGCGATATCGTTACGTTTATGCAAAACATGACGAAATAATGCTGTGCGATAGTTCAGTAAAATACATTGTTGAGTAACAATGAAATGAACTATTGTTGCGTCACTTCCTGGGAGAATATTCAGAAATTAGATTTCAACAATGGTTATGATTACTTCCGTTACCGATTTCCGTTACATCGAAATTTTATGCATGGGATGTACTGGACTGCTGTCGGGAAAGATTCATAGCGTCAAAAAACATCACAGCTGCCTTGTACTCCTGCCAGCTTGTAAATGAATCAGCATTTACTGATTCACAAGGATCTGATTACAGTCCATCTCAGTAGTTATGATTGCAGTGGACTGCGTTTTACCACGGAGATATCTACATACTACTGTACGCCGATGAGCCGTTACATTATGACCACCTCCAGCCTAGAGAAATGAGCGCGCCTGGAGACCGAACGGTGGCGCAGGTACACACAGTATTTGTCATTTTCTTGTAAGACTTCCCTCCTCAGTGAGTAGAGTTTAGGTCCCAGCCACCTACAGCGAGATCGCCTTTTGGACAGGACACAGAAACGGAAGGAATGAGAGCAAGTCTAGCGACTTTGACAGAACAGTTTGTAGTGAGATTAGAGTACAGAAGATGGCGCCACCGTACAAGTACGATGCTGCGCACAGAGGGGTGAGAGAATTTCAGGGGGGGGGCATAGGAAAGGATACCCATTTAACCAGTGGGTCCAGCCTGAGGGCCGTCACTTAACGTGCTCGTCCGATGCACGGCGGATATTCAGCGATTGTTAGCAAATCACACCATCTCCGAAAGATCAGCTCAGGCTTAAACCTGGGTACCCTGCATCGATAGTCTGACTCGCTAACCACTAAGCCATCCGCGGCTCTGTGGCGCAGGTGAAGTTCACAGAACAGTATATACAGAACCCGAGGACTGGCTTTCGGTTAGTAGAGTGTTCGAAGTCAGAATGGGAAAAGATGCCGATTTATCGGAGTAAAGGAGAAATGCCGACTAAAGCTGCCGATTTAAAGGACAAATTCTGAAGGCATGGCAACTCGGAAATACGATCTCAGAAACGGGGTGGCTTGAGGGTTGATCACGTGCCGCTGTAGTGAGTACGTATCGAAAATGGTGCACAGATCGCCAAACGACGAAATGTCGTCCACAGCTCACTGATGCCAAAGGGGAGCAGAGACTGTCGCGCATTGTTCACAGCGACCGCAGAGCCACGGTGTGACAAATCACCCGCAGCCACAACACTGGTGATTAGGGCAATGTGTCACAGCACACAGTTCATCGCAGCCTTTTGTGCATGGGTCTGCGTAGCCGAAGACCCAGCCGCGTCACCATACTCACTGCGTGTCATCGCCAACACCGCATTAAATGGGCTCAAGATCATCGAGATTGGACCTTGGATGATTGGAAGAAAGTGGCCTCGTCTGAAGAATCAAGTACTCAGCCGAGTGTGGATACGCCGATTACCAACGGAGGCTATGGCGCCTGAATGCATTGTCGGGCGGAAACGGGCCAGGGGCTCCGGTGTTATGCTGTGTGCTAAGTTTTCTTGGGACACTTCAGGCGTCATTATCCCAATAGCACATTTCGTGACAGCTGTCACGTATCTGAACATCGTTGCGGATCAAGTTCACCCATTCATGGCAACTGTGTTCCCTGCTGGCGATGGCCATTACCAACAGGATAATGCGCCAAGCCACACTGCCAGATCGTCAAGGAGTGGCTCAAGGAGCATGTTGGTGACTTTCTATTAATGCCCTGGCCTCCAAATTCACCTGACATGAACCCAATCGAGCATTTGTGGTTCGACTTGGAAAAGCAGGTTCGCGCTAAATCACCACCACCCCGAAATGTACGGGAACTGGAGGAACTGCAGTTGACATTATGGTACCAGATACCCTAGAATACCTGTCGCAACCTCATGGAATCGATTCCTCGCCGAGTGGCCGCTGTTTTGAGGGCCAAAGGGGGGTCCTTCAACTTATTAGGTCGGTGGTCATAATGTAATGGCTCATCCGCTGGAAAAAGGTTGTGGTCGCACATATGGACTAGAGTAAAAGTACGTTTTCCTTAGTACGTGCTTTGTTATCTATGAATTCTTCTACGGCTGCACGAATTCGTTTGGTTATTCGATATTTGTGGAAGGATACAGCGACTACAACCGGCTTCACATCGAAGGTAAAAGGCATTTCACGTTCAAGAAATGAAGCCTAAATTTTCAGTTCCTGCAAAGAAAGCTTAAATTTGATACTAAGTATAGAGCACTTAGAAGGAAGGCTGGTCCTCTGAGAGCAACGTAGTGCGTATTAAAACTGCTTTTGGTAGGGAAGTTAGTTGTAAACATAAATAAAATTCATGCCCAATAAAAATTCAAAACCAAAAAAAAAAAAAAAAAGAAATAACCTAATAATAATGTGGCTCTTTCGACAAAATATCTTTTGACCTGTAAGCGTGTAAGCTGGAAGGGAGGCTAGAATTGCTTATATGCCAATAATGAATCACTGAAATTTGACAGAAATAGGAAATAAGTACCCATGCATCTCTAAGTGGCGACAAAAAATATTCAATTGCTTCTTCAAGAGCGTTTCAGAAACGAATCGCTCGCAGGAGGAGAAAAAGATATATTTTCGCCTCAAAGAGTGAGAATATCTCCCTCCTCCTCTTCTTTCTCTCTCTCTCTCTCTCTCTCTCTCTCTCTCTCTCTCTCTCTCTCTCTCTCTCTCTCTCTCTCTCTCTTCCAAACGGATGGGGAAACTTTTCATCGCCATTTACGTGAATGGCCGGGCAAAAAAAAGATATCGAGGAAATACAGATTCAAGTAGCAATGTCGCGAAATTACTAGAAATCTTCGAAGAAGGTCATAAGTACCATGCAAACATCTACCGCTGATAGCTTCATCGATTCTGACAATTTCCGACGACTTCTATCAAAAGAAAAAAAGCAAAATAAATATAGTGAGATGAATATTGTGTAAGAGCATCAGAGAAGAACCACTTTGTAGAAATTGTTCGAAAACTAAAAATCCCATTCGCTTCCTAGCATTGGAAACTGTGAAGAGATGGTTTGTTCGGAGAATGAATCTACTCGACTTGTTCGAAGCAGGTCTTTGTTGCCAAAACTTATTGCCAAACTTCCCAACCCAAAGAATTTTCACTAGATCTCGTCGTAAAGGGGACATACAAAATAGAGACTGAGTCTGCGTCGTATCATTTGTTCCACTTGAATCGTAACAGAATGATAAAATGGCCGCTACATAAAGCCTCTCCTACCCCCTCTCTTATTGATGAACGTGATGACTTCTGTAAAAGAAGTATGTTTCTTGATCCGGAATTCTTGAAAAATGCTAGTAGAGGAAGTACACGTTCATGAAAGATTGAGCAGAGTTCAGTGTTTCTTTCATAAAATAGCACGATATTTTAGATGTATTGAAGCAACACTTTTGTGAATAAAATATATCCCAATCCGGGATAAATTCGGCAAAAATCTGTTCAAATTTAACATCAGCTATACACCGAAGAGTCAAAACATTATGATCCCCTGCCTGATATGACGTCAAAACAGCTCTTACCCGGCAAAGCGCGGACGCTACAAGATTTCTAGAGGTGCCTTGTAGTGTCTGGTATCAACACATTACCAGCAGAACTTGTTACTCTTGTAAGTTAAGTGGCTGAGCAGCCGCAAATCGGATTAGCTATTTTAATACAAACCACAAATCCTTGATTGGAATGATATCTGGGGAATTTGGAGGCCAAAACAATACCTGGAAGCCTACCTCATGTTACGCTAACCATTTTCGAGCAATCTTGGCAGTGTGGCATGGCACATTAACCTCCTGAAAAAACTACTAGAAGGGACTACCATTGCCATGAAACGACGTACCTGATCTGGAGTGATTGATGTTTAGACTTCATAGTTTCCTGCACATGAATGACTGGGCCCAGGGTTCCCAGAAGAGAATTGTCCAAAGCATTACAGTTCCCCCCAACGGCTTGTTTCCGTCATACAGTGCATATTAGTGCCAACACTTCTCCAGGTAAACGACGCACACATAGCATGGTGCACCAGGAAACCAGATGCATGCGACCAGACGACCTTCTTCCAATTATTCAAGGTCCAGCCTTAATGTTTGTAAAACCATTGTAGGCGCTTTCGACAGTGAATCGAGGTTTGCATGGAAACTCTGAGCGACCTGAGTTTACGTAGCCATTTTCAGTAGGATTCGATGTACTGTGTGTTGTGGCACATTACTCTTGTCACCAGTATTCAAACTATGGGCAAGTTACGCCTCGCCATAGTATTCCTTCTGTTGGTTCGTGCCATACGGGATAGCCTTTGCTCACCTTTAGCATTTATGAGCCGTGGTTGGCCCGCTCCTGGGCGGAGGTTTATAGTTTTTTCCTCCTCGGACCAGTTTTTAAAGCTACTAACCATGGCTGACTGCAAGCACCCCTCAAGCCATGCCATCTCGGAAATACTCTGATCCATTCGTCTGGCCATCAAAATTTGGTCTTTGTCAAACCCACTTAAGTCCGCTACCTTTCCCATATCAAGAACAAGAATAACACTGATTGACATATCTCAGTGTCAGGTGTTATTTATACCGTTTCATGACCTCCACAAGCACTGTCGTTTACCTGCAGTTGCTTCGATTTGCATGAAGACGCGTCGGCCATAATGTCTTGGCTCTTCGGTACATATGTGATTCATCATCAACATTTTCATCAACCATTATCAATTCACTGTGGGATGAAGTTCTTCCCAAATCTGTTCCACATATTTCTGTTCTGAGCCAGTCTCTTCCAAGTCACTACTCCAGCATGATTTCGGATTTCATCTACATATCTTCCGCGTGGTCCTGTTCTGGGCCTTTCCTTGCCCCTAGGTATCCATTTTACACTGAAGTGCTAAACGTCATGGGGTACATACCTAGCATCGTGTAGGACATCGTTTAGCCCGCCGAAGTGTAGCAACTTGACATGGCATCGATTCCACGAGTGGCCCGAAGACTTCTGGAGAGATGTTGAGTCATGCAGTCTGAACAGCCGCCCACAGTTCCCTGGTATTTGTAGGTGCAGGATATTAGGTGCGAGTGGACCTTCCCACCACATCACGTAAGTGCTCTATTGGGTTCATGTCGGGCTGTCGTGGTGGACACACCATCCGTCGGAACTACCCAGAATGCTCCGCGAGCCAATTTTGGACAACTTGGGCCCGATGACATGGTACACTGTCCGCCTGGAAAATCCAATCGTTGTTGGGGTACATTAAGTCCATGAAGAGCTGCAAATGGTCACCCAGCAGAGCAACAAAGCGATTACCGGTTAATGACGTGCTTACGAGGACCAGAAGACCCAAAACCGTGCCACGTAAAGACACCACACACATGTATGGAACCACCACCAGTTTGCACAGTGCCTTGCTGACAGCTTGGGTGCATGGCCTCATGGTGTCCACATCCGAACCCTACCATCAGCTCGTAACAACCAGTAGCGTGACTCATCGGACCACGCCACATGTTGCCAGTCTTCCAGGGTCGAATTACCGTGTTCACGGGCCCAGGTGAGGCCCTGTGTCCGATGTGGCACTCTGGTGGGTCTTCTTCTCCCATATCCCATGGACGCTAAATTACGCTGCACTGACTTGATGGATATGTCTCACGTACTTCCTGTATTGAATGTTATTTGAGCCATTGTCGTTTGTCTGTTAGCATGGACAATCTTGGTCAGACGTCGCTGGTCACGGTCATTCAGCACCTGTGGTCAGCCCCTGCGCTGTCCACGGTGGGTGGTAATGCCTTCCATGCCGCCCCGGTGGCGCAGTGGTCTAAGCGATGGCCTCTGATCATTCGTCCGAAAGGGGTCCGGGTTCGAATCCCGGTGAGGCATGGATGTTGTGTTTGTCTTACGGCACTGGTTCTCTCCCTTCCCTGGAACCAGTGACCCTAAATTAGGGACGGGCGACTGCTTATAGCCCATTGAGTTGCTCAAGGTGGTCGTTAAACCTCCAATCAAAAAAAAAATGCCTTCCATGAAGTATTCTCGGTACCCACGTGACATCGTGGATCGCGGAATGTTGAATGTTCTCACAACTTCGGAAATTGAAAGTCCTATCCACCTGGCTCGCACTACCATGCCTTGTTCAAACTCCGATAATTCACGTCGGCTTGCCATAATTCTACTGGCGGTTGCTCAGCTTAACTCACGAGATTATACCTCGCAACTGATAAAAATCGTGACTTGTGTCGAGGCCTTTATACGACGGCAGCGCTAGTTAAAACTTCGCGTACTACTACCCCATGACTTTTGGCATTTCAGTGTAATATTTCAGTTTTCTAACAGTGGCCAGTTGTTGTAGCAATATGTCCAATCCATTATCACTTCAAGGTCTTCCTTTTGGTCATGATGTCATCCATTTTTTTTGTTTTCCGATTTTCGTTTCCTGTATTTCTTGGTCACACCAAGCATACGCCTGCCATGCTCTTTCGGCTGTTCGCTGCCTTTGTAAGTTTTTTAGTTAACGTCCATGTCTCTGATCCATTAGTATGAACCGAAAAGTTGCATTGATAAAAGCTCTTCTGAGACATGATGGTAAATGGCTCTTGAAAATTGTAGTTTCTTCCAAAAGCTTTCCAACCAAGTTTTATACTGCTATTTGTTTAACTTACTGACAAAAGCAAAAACGTGGGCTGAAACACGAACTTTTAAAACAATGTCGCTTCTATGTTGTGATAGGACATATTATCGAAGCGACAGTGTTTAAAAGTTCGTGTTTAAGTTTTCTTCTTCTATGTGGCCCTCGCTTGATATCTGTTGTTCAAGATAATTGTAGTCATCCGTCATTTCTATATTTGTCCTATTATAGTATAGAAGCGACAGTGTTTTAAAAGTTCGTGTTTAAGCCCACGTGTTTGCTTTTGTCAGTAAGTTAATAAATCATACACTCTAGCCCTGAGGGGATACTTGCAAAACTGATACATCGTAATTACATCTGTTGTAAAATATGAGAAAACTCATGTGCAAATATGTGAGACTGGAGCAGAAGATGAAATTTTATCTCTGAATTACACGGGTCTTAGAATCTGTTTCTTTGACATTATAGTGATTTACATAGCCTTAAATCCAGTAATATTTCGTCTAACGTAATAACGGCTTGCACAAAAATCGAAGTTGCATAGCCTTATCCCAATTTTCTTCTTTTTTAAAGAACATGTGAAATACAGCCGTTTAATCTTAAAACTTATCAACTTCTGAAACATAGTACGATTTAAAGACTTGAAGGTTATATTTTCTGGTAATTAGTAACCAGGCAACGAATTCCAAGGGACTGCTGGAACGAATGAAATGGCAAAGCGATTACGGTAGTTATTCAGCTGCACACGGAATTAGCTAAGTGGATCACTATATTTCTTGTACAGGAATAGAACACTGCAGGAAACGGGACGAAAGGCGGATCAAAGTAAAACAGACGTTTTCGTAGTTTCAGAAAATTACCGTATAGATCGAGTGAAAAACTTCAGATATGCTGATGCATATTTAGCTGCAAAAGAAAGCCAGCCATGCGAAGATAACCTGTAAGAACTATTTTTATCAAGAAGACAAGGACGTTTTGCTTGTTGTTTTGTTTTTTGTTCGTTACAGCAAAGGAATGAGCTTTGCAAAAATTAAGAGTTTAAGGTATCTTGGTCTCAAAGACTAATGCTCTCGATGTCGAAGGCAAAGAAGAGGCTGCAATGAATCTTTTTTATTAGCAACATAAGTGCAGTAGAGCTGAGTTCGGGCTCAATTTTAAGAGCCCGAGCCTGCCCGAGACCGTCCGAGCCCGACGTATGTCAGCCCGAGCTCGAATTTTATATTACAAGATAGAGCCCGGGCCCGAACGAGCCCGAAAACTGTGATTAACCTGTTTAGGCATTAAAAAAATAATGTCTTCTCTTCCAGACTTCCAGTCTTTCATACCCGTGCAATTAACCGATGTCTTTCTCAACTACGGAGTGGGAAAGGGATGTCTATCTATTTCTATAGTTTCTTTGACCATTCATTTCTTCCTGAAATGTTTCGGGGGGAGGGTGGTATCAGGAAATCAGGAAAATCGGGAGTCATGGCAATCTACGTCGTACGTTGCTCAATAAAATTAGCAGGGAGTTGCCCCTTTGATGTAGGGAGCAAAATTTCGTCAGCTTGCTATCTACTGCCTACAGTTCTTATAGAAACTTTTCCTTCGCAGAAATTCTTTAATTCATTGCCTATGTTATTTTGTTACCCAAGCCCGGAAGGGATAACCGTGCCGAATTCCTACTCCCGATCTAAACCCAGTTGCCGAATAATTCTCTTTAACAACTCGAAACTGTAAAAATGTCTCGTGTAATAAATCATGTAAAATCACATTAAAAGAAAAAGGAAGGAAATTCTCTCCCTCTCTCAGAGCTCGAGCCCGAACTCCAGTAAGTATTACGCAGCCCGAGCCCGGTTCGGGCTCTCCTTCGGGCTTTCGGGCTCGGGCTTGGCCCGTATCTGCTCTGAAGTGCAGGGATAACGGGAATTTCGTAACCCTACGTAATGATTTTAATAGTTTCCACACGCCTCTCTCACCGTCTTTGCTATGTATTAATCGGACTTCTTTTTAGGAGTGGAAAGTGGTTACAAACACAGTAGATGACAGATGCCTCAAATGTAAAACTGAACAAATATTTATTCAGGATCCCTTCACCGGCTCGTATGCTCTAATTTAGGGTCAAGGTTTCAGCTCAACCAAGCTAAGGATTCCGCCGTATTTGATTTTTTTTTTTTTTCGTATTCTTCCAAAGAGTCCATACTGGGTTTCTGCCACGATGGCTCCGGCAACAGACACACTGTTTTAGCAAAACAACAGTCTTCCGCCCGGCTCTCGTCTCTTCCGAAAACTCAATGCGTAAGCCACCTCCGCTGTCCGTTCCCGGAGTGCAACTCACACTCTTCGCTTTGGGTTGCATGAAGATCAGGGTCAAACTTTCTTACTTTTGAGAACGAAAACCACTAGTACAAATTTCGGACAAAGATTCAACGATGAGACAGTTCTACTGTAATCCATAGAATCTTCTGGGCGATACCTCTTGCATTGTCTGAGCAACACCTTGGCCCGACATTTTCTCATATCAGTGTACATAGCAAAGCATCATACAGAACAATAGAACAAAGAGAGGATATTTGAAAAGAAGGGATTCGCTCCGTTTTGCAAACTGGCACAGCAAATTAATCTTTATTCATGCTGCGAACTAATGTGTTCTTCTCAAAGATTAGAATACCTTCCGTCGCCTCTCAGTCTAGGTTCCTGCTGACCAGACAACAGTGTAAAACCGATTCTTTAAACAAAGAAGATATCTGCGCTATTGCCGAAAGATATGAAATACATAAAAACAGTGGTTCCCAAAGTGTGTGCCGCGGCGCCCGGGGAGCCACGAAATATTACAAAATTTTCATAATTTTATTTCCATTTTCAATTCAGTGTGATAGGACGCAACATCACGACATCTAGCGGATCTGGTGCAAACCAGTAACTCACTTAGTAATAACTGTTTGCAGAAGCCTCCATAAACTAGATGGCGCTCTACCATAATGTTACAAGCGTGTTGTTTCCCCCGCACGATAGCCGCCCGACATGCGCACGTGTGTGTTCCGCGCGACCGCTACCGGAAGTAACCTGAGCTTTCACACTAGCTACCGTGCTTCAGAAAAGCATTCCTCCCTCGTTTTCTGAGCGTCTAGAAATGAGACTCTCAGTCCAGATTTTTTGAGGTCACCAGATCCTTTAAATATGCTCATCCGTTTTCCTTTGTGACTCATTTGGCGGTTAACAGTCTGTTATGTTGATGTTCTGCCGCTGAGTTTCGGCGTTTATAAGCTTTCGGCGTATCAACTGAATATTGTTGTGATTAAGTGAAGTGAAATTTTTGAAGTTTTTCTTCTCGTATGTATTTTTAAAAATGGATCGGTTTTTACTAAACATTTACTTAGTTTTGTATCCCATCGGTACTGTGATAAAAACTAAGCATCGCGCGAAAATCAATGTGGAGTAGGAAATGAGTGTGCCTGTTACCAGTTTGATTTCAAGATTTGAGAAAATGTGCGATGATCAACAGGCCCATCCCACTTATTATAATTAGTTGAATTTTTTCAATTACATTTTTGTGATCTTCAATACGTGTTTTATTTATTTTTACCTAAGTGTACTTGTTAGAATTGTATACTTGTTAATATTTGACATAGACAAAGTGTACTTGTTAGAATTTGACATAGGGCGCTTTGGGAAAATCTGGATTCAGCAAGGGCGCCGAGAATCGAAAAAGTTTGGGAAACACTGCATATAAAAATAACACAAATAGGTGATATTGGAAGGAGGATGAGCGTGTAACGGTAGCGAATGCTATAATGTGAATAACTTGGTGTTTTAATATATGGAGGTAGAGTCTATCATCAGCAAAACTGTGAAATGAATCATCTATATATTAATTCCATAAGGTTTTTGTACTGTCAATCCTGTTTTGAGAGAACGGCTGAACGTAAAGATATGGTTGAGGTATGAAAATAAATGTCTTACCATGAAGATGCCAGTCGTAGAGAAAAATTAGATTGGGGCAACGGTTCGGGCGTTGTGGGGCGGCAAAGTTCCCATGTAAAGTCTATGGGAGAAGAGTGCGGTTGACTCACGCGCTGTTGAAGGCGGCGGCATGGAGGGACTGAGATAGTCCAAAGACCGAAGTCGTCTCCTATCTGAGCGAACCGTTGGGCAAAGCAACGCTAGCAGGCATTCGTATCAAAGTTGTTCCCATCGGAACAGCGAACACTCTCGAAGACCTGATTGCAGTATGATGTTGGACTATGTGATGTATATATGCAATTTAATATTCATTCGATCCAGTTTATTCATGTAGATAAGACGTTTCACATTATGTAAAGATGTAAATAAACATTCCGTTGACCATTGTTAGTGAAAATATTACGGGCGACTGCTTACAGCCCATTGAGTTGCTCACGGTGGTCCTTAAACCTTCAGTCCAAAAAAGAAAAAAACACGAACCTGGACTATTGTCTTTCTTGAAGTGGTTGAATGAATTTGTCATCAAATGAAGTTTACATTTGTTGTTTCGTATGATTTTATTCTTTTCAAAAAAGAAAACAAAACTAACCTTCGATTCCGACGGGTGAAGAGTATTTGCAAAGCGAATCTCATTCTAACAATATTTACAAACACAATTGCGACTGAAGAGGAGAGTGAAAGAGTGCGCTATCCAGTTGAATGTTCACACGATTGAGATGAGTGGACTTCCGCTTCATATTTTACGACTGAAAAAGGGTGCAGTCGTGATGCTCATCACGAACCTGGCCGCCCCAGTGGCTCAGTGGTCTAAGCCCTGCATTATGATGATTCGTTCGTGAAGGGTCCGGGTTCGAATGCCGGTGAGGCATGGATGTTGTGTTTGTCTTACGGCACTGGCTCTCTCGCTTTCCTGGAACCAGTGACCCTAAAGTAGGGACGGGCGACTGCTTATAGGCCATTGAGTTGCTCACTGTGGTTGTTAAACCTTCAGTCAAAAAAAAAAAAAAAAATCACGGACCTGGACTATTGTCTTTAGGGAAGTGGTTGAATGAATTTGTCAATCAAATTAAGTTTACATTTGTTGTTTCATATTTTATTCTTTTCAAAAAAAAAAAATAATAACCGTCGATTCCGACGGGTTTCGTCTAGTAGGTAATGAAAAGGGGGTTATTGATATGTAAGAGAATGTGGTAACTGACAAACTGTCCCTTATGTTTGTCTAAAATGAGATAAATTTATCAGGACATGAAACTTTAAAAGAAATCAAATCCGAAAAGGAAATTAGAAAGTTGCAAATAGGAGAGGAATAAAACCTATATTCATTTAAGAGCCGCCTCAAGCCTCTAGGGCCCTAATTTGGAATGTAATAACACGCAAGACAAGGACGCCACCCATGACTCATCCAACCCTCGAACCCAGTCCTCAAGCTGACGATTATCCAGAAGCCATCGGCTCTGCTCACTGAGCCACAGCACAGCTTAAAAGACTACAATCTAAGGCATCATCAAAAGCCTTTGAAATATCAAATGCCGCAATTCGGGCTTCTCCGCTTTTTCACAACAGTATTTTAATCATGATTATTGTAGTCTAAAATATAACTGATGAGATATTTCAAGGTTTCCACACTGGCAATGATTAATAAGCTCTTTTGAAAATGAAAAAGCTACTCAACATTTGCTATTTCTATAGTTTTGACTAAAAGAAATCTTAAATATGTATGCCAATCAGTGGCGTATCTTGGGTTCGAAACCTGAGCTATCTCTCCCCCCCTCTCCTCCCCCAGTACTGTTTATTTTTAAATTGCGAAATTTATTTTTTAATTGTTAAGTAATAGAAGTAAATTTTTTTCTAAATTTTAGGTACATGCTATTGCTAATATGATACCAAATGATTATGAGGATTAGGATTTGAACACTTATTATTTGTACATGAACTCCATTCTTCTTTCCTTTTTGTGTGAACTTGGGTGTTACCTTTTCACAAAAATGTTTCATCCGAGTACTTTTTCATATTTCAAAATAATGTTTTTCTTTATTAACAAACCAGCCAAGATGCTCGAATATACATGTCCTTGTGTGGCTCTAAGATATATCTTAATTCTTTTTAATACGGAAAAACTTCTTTCGGCAGTTGCAGTTGTTGATGGAAAGTTTAATATGAGGTCTGCTAATTTTTACACCTCACTAAACACTATGTCCAATTTATTCACCTTTATGTAACACGTAATGTCTCTTACTGATTTGTTTTGTATTCATCAAGGGAAGAAAACACCTTCAGTTCATTTTTTAATCGAGCTGTATCAAAATTTGAAGCATAGAGTTCTTTAAGCTCTGATAGTAGATGTTCAGGGAAGCTTTCACAAAATTTATCAAACAGTTTGAATCCAACAAAGCCACGAATTTAAGATATAATATCACCGATTTTAATTCCTTGATACTTCACACAATCTGAAACCACTCTCGCGAAACACACGCTGTTAAAGGCGGAAGCATGGAGGGACTGTGGTAGTCCTAAGCCTTTTCTTTTCTGAGTGAACCGTTGAGCAATGCAATGGTCCTTCACCTCCATACGCTCATTCTCATTCATGTTGTCATGAAAACGCTTGCAGGCTATCGTATCGAAGTTCTTCGCCTCAGAACAGCGAAGACTCTCGAAGACCTGCTTGCGTTATGCCGTTGATCATCGCTCGCCGTACTGATTCTCATAATCGAAAGAAGCTAATCCGCTCGTGTGTTTTTTCGCATCGACATATCTTAATACCGTTGATAATTGACTTTTATGTGTGCATATTTAATTAACTTTTATTTGTGAATTCTCTGGGCTTCGCAGCTAGCTTAGCTAACCTCGAATGTACGCCACTGGCACCGATATTTTTGGGAGACAGTGTGAGACAGTCACTACTTTTTGCATCATGTTGCTCACAAGCAAGCGTCAACCTACTAGAAAGGTTCGTGCAGAAAACGACTACTAAAGCAGCCGACACAAAACTTCAAAATACTAACGGGTATACCACATTGACTTGACTATTAATTTCGGGAGTGTGAAGCATTCTTCGTATTGTGCGCTGTTGAAACGCATATAAAAGCGGTTTGTCAGAAGTATCCAGAAATGTCAGGAGATTTATCGGAGCTGTTCAGTGTACAGCTCTCATCAAAACCAAAGGCAATCCTCTCCCTTAGGGGAACTAATGACAAGTCGAGAGGGAAGGACATAGATTGCAGCCAACAACTTTGGCATATGATCGAGACGGACGACTACCGATTAGACACGATACAAACTGCTCGCAGTTTCTCTTATCAAAATACCGCAGTGCGTTGGAAAATTCTTTCATGTATCAAGAGCAATGCCTCACTTTTCTTCCAAAGCATCGCATGGAAAAATGCTTTAGATTTTCAGTGAAAGGTGTTCAATGAGTTTCAGGTATTCATTACAATATGAAGTAATCAACTTTTGCTTGGATAGCACACGCAGAGAGTGTAACTCGGTTTCAACATCAACTCAGAGACTGCCATATTTATGACGTTATATCTGAGTCCCGGTTTAACCAAAACTTACTCTTATCAGAACACAGTACAGTTTTTTAAACGCCTAAAACGAAAAAAGGGTTACTTAGAAGGGAAAGTAATTAATAAAATAGAGTTTTGATAATAGGACATACAGTATGTCCTTGTAAAATTTTAACTAAAGCCATACAATACTTGTATTGCATTTTTTAGTTTTGAAATTAATGAATAAATTGTAAATACAGCTGGATTAATTTTTGCGAACGAGTAGGTTGCGATGTCGCAAGGGAAAAGTTTCCGCCATCTAGATCAGCTCGCACGGACCTCGTTTCCTTTTTTGGTCTATTTCCTTAAAATGAACTCTTACTCTGTTCATATGGTACACATGGTTGAATTAACTAAATTGAACTCACGACAGACACTGGCTCTTTTTTTTTTTTTTTTGCGTTACCTAACGTTTTCATACTTTTCACTTTATTCATCAAGGTCAAAACTTTCCTCTTATAGATAGCTATAAGAAAATGACTTCAGTATTTCGATGTTGCAACGCCGTGAACTCGAGGGCAAAATAAGCCCTATTTTACACCAAATTGATGATCTGCTTAATGAGGTGCAGCAAGATAATAAGCTGAACATCTTTCACCCGCACGTTGAAGCATCTAGTAACATACGATGCAGGAGGACAGGGCGAATTTCCTTCCTCCCTTTGTATTCTGAGAAGTTCGTCGAACCCACCTATAATATACAAAGAAATACCGCACTCTCTACGTACTGTTCAATCAGTTAAATGACTATTACTGTCATTCGATTAATAAATCAAAGATAGCTCTCAAGAAGCCTTCAAGAACTTTTTTGCAAACCAAGTACAGCCCACTTCTGTACTTAATTACTTTCATGTTCACTTTCTCAACCGGATTTTAAGAAAACACATTTCACAGTCTCAATGGTAAATGTACATTTGTAAATTAGTTTTATTGGACTTACTTTTTAAATGATGAGAGTTGTAATTTGAACGAAAGTTTTTTTCCTTTTCTCTTTTACGCTTTCCAACGGTAGGTTAAAGAAGCATATATGCTCTAGCTTTGTCCGTCCGTCCTTCTGTCTGTCTGTCAGTCCGCACGATAACTCGCGTAAAAAGAGTTCGATTTCGATGACATTGTAGCATGTGGTAGGGGACTACCTGGGGATGAACCCTATTGAAAATGGACGACGTGGGGTCAAAGGTCAGGACATCGGAGCTGGATTCATTCCATTGCCCTTATGCATCATAACTTGCATAAAAATGGTTCGATCTCGATGACATTTTAGTATGTGGTAGGGGACAACCTGGGAACGAATCCTATGGAAAATGGACGAAATGGGGTTGAAGGTCAGGACATACGAGTGGGATCCATTCCATGGCTCTTATGCATCATAACTTACGTAAAAATGTTTCGATTGAGACAAAACTTTAGTATGTTGTTCCGGAAGTATACTGAACCGATTCTGTGGAATATTATCGAAATGGGGTTAAAAGTCAAGACACAGGAGCGAGATTTATTCCACAGCTATTATCCTCATAACTTAACTAAAAATGATTCGATTGCGATAAAACTTTAGTATGTTGTTCCGGAGGTATACGGAACGGATTCTGTTGAATATCATGGAAATGGAGTCAAAGGTCAGTACACAGGAGCGAAATTTATTTAACAGCCCTTATCCTCATAACTTGAGTAATAACTTGAGTAATGATTTCTGGTTTGTTAGAAAGCGTATCATAATCAAATTACTCTTTGCAGCCATAGGTTGAAAAAGCGTGTTCAAACGGACAAAGCTCCAGCTTTGTCCGTCTGTCTGTCCGTCTGCACGATAACTCGCGTAAAAATGGTTCAATTTCGACAACATTTAGGTATGTGGTAGGAATCTCCTGGGGATGAACCCTATTGAAAATGAGCGAAATGGGGTCAAAGGTCAGGACATAGGAGCGGGATCCATTCCATTGCCCTTATGCGTCATAACTTGCGTAAGAATGGTCCGTTTTCAATGAAATTTTAGTATGTGGTAGAGGACCACCTGGGAATGAACCCAATTGAAATTGGGCGAAATGGGATCAAAGCTTAGGGCATAGGAGCGGGATCCATTCCATCGCTTTATGCGTTATAACTTACGTAAAAATGCTTCGATTCAGATAAAAATTAATCATGTTGTTCCGGAGGTATACTTAACCGGTTCTGTTGAATATCATCGAAATGGGTTCAAAGGTCAGGCCATAGGAGCGAGATTTATTCTACAGCCTTTCTCCTCACAACTTGAGTAATGATTTCTGGTATGTTGGAAGGCGTATCATAATCAATGGATTGCATAATTTTACTAATTCATTTTTAATTGAGGGTTTAACGACGACCGTGAGCAACTCAATGGGCTATAAGCAGTCGCCGGTCCCTAATTTAGGGTCATTGGTTCCAGGGAAGGGAGAGAGCCAGTGCCGTAAGACAAACACAACATCCATGCCTTACCGGGATTCGCACCCGGGCCCATCTTGGATGAATGATCAGAAGCCATCGCTTAGACCACTGCGCCGCCGGGGCGGCTAGAACAAAAATCATGGACGAGGTCAGAATTGAAATTTACATTTGAGCCGTAGTGCAACAAAGTTGCTTAATTTTTTCCGAGGCAATTTCTCGAAACCGAAATATGCACTGAGTTTTTAACGTCACAAAGGAAGTTTGACCCATGGTGAGGAAACAGGGACAATGTTACAGCCAAATTCTGCTCTGTGTGTGTATGTGTGTTTGAGAGAGAGAGTCTTTTGTAAAAAAAAATGCGTGGTGAAGTTATCCCTTTGTCCGTTAGCCCATCCATCTGTGGACACCATATCTTTGCAACTATTAAACTACAGTATTTGACCGATTTGAAAAATTCTTCTTGCATTGAGAAGCTTGAAATGTGAGAAGGATGATCCACGCTCTTCCCTTTTCTTTTTTTTTTTTTTTTTTTCCTGATGCATAACTTTCCCATCAGAGGGCTTAAATTCAGGGGTTATCAAATTCAAAATACATTTTATTCACATCATTGCTTCTGAACATCCGATTGAAAAAAATTATTTCTTCCCTTCGATACCATGTATAACGAACGCTATTTTCAATACAGTTTCTTTTTCAAGTAGTGCACAGTTTTTCCTCAAGAGGGCGTAAAGCTAAATTGCTATTTCTCCGATATCTCTGCTCTTAAAAGACTTATTTGAAAAATTCTCTTTCTATCGAATCTCAGCAAAAACGTAAGTGTTGGGAAACTGCTGGCCATTAACTGGCAGAGATGTGTCACTTGAGGCTGAAATCTGCCACTCACGGTACGGTAGCGCTCTGTTGGTGGCAGCGCCATCAGTTGGCAGCCATTGATGGCCCTGCAGCATCGCCGTGAACTACGGGCCTTCACGCAAGTGCCACTATTGTCCCGTAACTGGCAACCGAAGAAACCCCAACAAGAGGTGCAAGTAGCAGGACTGCGCATGCGCTGAAACAACACGACAGTCTGTTGTGGTACCAGTTAGTTGAAGACAACGCCCTCGCCATCCTGTTGCTTTAGTCGATCTTAAAGAAAAAAGGCCATATGTAGAGAGACGGATTAATTTCCTAATGTAATGTCGCGTCGACGAAGATTACCGTTGGAAGGAAAATTATTTAAATATTTAATTAACTGTAAGAAATAGTCAATTAGTCTCATGTATTTATAGAAACTCATTTCGTAGCAAACCTTCTGCACTAACACTTGAAGAATCGAGAATACAAACAGCCATGAAAAGCACTCACTCCATTCCCATGAAAAACAAGAAATAATTTCTGTATAATCTTCACACACTAAACCGCTTCAAACAGAAGTCCCCGAAAGACATTAAAAAATCGTTGTGTTGGAAAAATAATAAGAGTTATACGAGTACAAAATGGATATTTTTGTTGCAAAATTATCCAGCGTTGGTAAAAAAAAAAAAACAAAAACGCTATGTGAATGTAGTGTACTCATCCATGCGTTGAATACACAAGACTGGAGGAATTCTCTGCTAAGAATAACCGGACGTAAATTAAAATAGCATTCCTATTTAGAACAAATGTGGCTTCGGACCGTGGAAAAAAAGATACAACGTTAAAAATGTAACAGAATCTGACATGAATGTATAAATTAATTAATTAAACAATCGCCTTTCAAGACCAGAAGGACAGTACAAAACTTTGGAAAACGCCTTTAAGTTGGTACACTCGTTGAAAGTGAGTGAAGTTCCCTTAAAGTAAATAAAAAATATCATTACGTTGAAAAAATGAATTTATCAATTATATGCAAGGTGCATTTACGAAAACGACCTCACAATATTGCGAAATTGAAAAGAGAACCCTGTGTTTTACATCGCGTAGGAGAGAGGCTCACCTCCAAGCGTTCGGTCACGCATGGCAAACTAGTGTAGTATTTAGAACATCCGCTTCGCAAACGAGCAATCCTTGGTTCGATGTCACGCAGATCGATCGGTCGGTTTTCCGGACCAGTTAAGGAAATTTCCTCAGCGTCGTGACATCATGTAGGAGTTTCGCTGGGGAAAAAAGCAGTTGTGTGTGTGTGCCTTTGGTGAACCATGATTGTGTTGTTTTTTTTTACTACTATTGGGAAATTGACTGACAAGATTCTGCAAACCAGCGGTTAGGTCACGTGGTTGCCGGCTGCCACTGCCGGAACACTGACGGACCACATTAGGCTAGCCATCATTTATGGCACGTACTTTCAGGGCCTCTTAAGGGCCATTTGTGGCAGCCACAGCCTGTGACTGATAACTGATGCCCCTGTTCTGATATATGACAACTGATGGGGTGCCAACTGTTGGCCAGCTGCTGTCCCGTCTGGTGGCCGCCGGGACATTTTATTGACGGTTCATGTAACGACAACATAGTGATGGGCCACTGGTGGCACTGCTGGCAGCTAGCAGGGGTCCAGTGCTGGCCTTTTTTGCTGGGATAGAGCTCCCCGTATGAAACGTTCTGCGTGTAATTTGTAATTTTTGCGAAATAACGGTTTTTCCACTAGGGGTCGTAAGTGTATATTTCCATTTCTGACAGATTTGCAGGAATATCCTCCCGTGTCTAAATTCGATTCAAAGAATTATTTTATGAAAAGACACCACTCACTACGCAAAACCTTTTGGGAATACCTTCTGCTTAAAATAATGCATAGTGGGCTTTTTGTCAGGGGGGCACAGTTGTATATCGCACATTTCTCAATATCTCTGCTTCTAATAGTCTGATTTGAAAAATTCTTTCTTTGTCGAAGAGCGTTTTTGGTGAGAAATGTTTTGCATATAATTTTCAATTTTTGAACGCAAACGTTTGTCACTAGCGGGCATAAGTTTACTTTTACATTTACGGAAATATCTGCGCGTTTAAATATTCGATTCGAAAAAAACCTTTTCATTCAAATACAACTAACCACAAAAGCATTTTGTCTCCATTTTCTATCCACAGTAATGCAAAATTATCCTGCTACGTGGCAAAGATATTCAATCTGTTTTTCACAATATCTCTGCTTCTAAAAGTCCTATAGAGAGAAGGAAAGTCCGATTCTGAACTTACAAAAACGTTTTTCTGTATGTGGAAGCGCTGGCAGCGGTTGAAAGATGAAACAATATAGATAAAAGTACGAATCACTGTGTATGAAAGGTGATAAAGGATAAGTGGTGAGATTGTTATCAACGGCTATCTTACGAGATAGTGAACTGTTACTATGTGAACTTTTTTTACTATTAGTAAATAATTTGTTATGTTGAATAAGTTGTTGAAGTGTTCATCTAAACGTTGTTTCTTGTATTCTTTAAGTCAGCTTCTTTTTTATTAAATTCTTCTGTCACAGTGAGTAGCAGGCGTATATTTACCTCAACAGAAAACCAAACGTGAAGTCTGTTACAAGAACAGAAGTAAATCTTTATTATTTTGATGCCTTTTTAGTGAGTTTTAGAAAATTGCAATGCTTAAGTGCTAACTAAGGCACATTTGAAATGCTAAGTGCCACAATCAGCCAAAGAGTACCCCTTATATTTCGTTACGCTAACACTGCCTCACTGTTGAAGTGTATGCTAGGCTTCGTCTTTGAGAAGACAAGTTTTATTTTCTAATGAGCTCTGAACTGCAAAACACTTTGGGTAGAAAGCAACGCTTTTTGTCTTAAAAAGAAAAATACACAAGCAGTACCTTCATTGTTTTAGTAATAATCAATATACAAGTTTTTGTAATAAATCAAACACACTGTGTGATGTATAAAGTAAATATACGAGGTCCACTAAAAAATTTCCTAGACTAGGCCGATATACAACAAAGTACTTACATTACTTAAGTCTGGCTATGATTTCCCTCAAAGTAGTCTCCTTGGGCAGCGATACACCGCTGCCAGAGTTTTTGCCACTGTTGGAATGCTCCCTGGAAGTCCTGTTCGCGAATCGTGTCAAGCACCGTCTGCGATTCGCGCTGGATCTCGTCCACAGTTTCAAAACAGCTACCCTTGAGCTTTAGCTTCATCTTTCGGAACAGAAAGAAGTCGCAGGGGGTCCCCATGGTGACCCGCACGAGTCTCGTCCCCATAGATGACCCGCGACAGGAACGTCGGATCATTCACCACCTGCTGACGAAGATCTGGACAGAGTTCGACACAGAGCGCCTTCTTTTCGGGGTTCAGAACCTTTGGCACAAACTTTGCAGCAATACGGTGCATGTTCAAAACCGACTTCAGATTTTCTTCCACTGTTCCGTATGACACATTGACGATGGTAGCAATGTTTTGAATTCTTCTCCGACGACCCTCATGCACCAGTTCCCTAATTTTGTCTACATTTCCGGAGGTTTTGCTCGTGGACGGTCGGCCTGACCCCTCGTCGTCTTCCAGTGCCGTTCTGCCGCTCTTGAAGCGCGAGTGCCACTCAAAACACCTCACACGACTCATTGCTTTATTACCATAAGCCTGCTTCAACATTTCATTCCTCTCCGTTTCCTATTTGCCTTGTTTGACGTAGAATTTGGTTTTCGCTCGCAGCTGTAGTTTGCAGTCAATGCCGAAATCGCAGCTGTGTTCTGCACGTGGTCACCAAATATCGTGTAGCACAGCTCCCGATGTTCACAGAACGACGCCACTTGGCACAATGACTCATGAAGGTCCCTGTCCTCGACCGCTGCTAGCGCATCCGCGTACTACCATCTGTTGGAGCGCTACATACCTAGTCTCGGAACTTTTTAATCGCACTACGTACATCACACTTCTGTGATGTATATTTACTTTATACATCACACAAGTGTTTGTCATCTCCGTATTAATGTAGAATTTAAAATACCTAGCTTCCTTCCTCTGTCGGATTTCAAGTAGCTTATGTGACTCCAAATCATAACCGCCGGATAATATTCAAAACCATGCATTTGCTCGATGTTAAACATTTTCGTTTCACTACAGAAAGATAAAATTTGTACTCAGGTACTATTTCGTAAAAAACATCCTATACTCTAAGTCACCCTAAAATGTGCTGCTGTTAAAGGCTTCTTGTGTCCATGACGAGCCTTGTCACGACTCGTCATGGGACGCAAGAACAGTATCCACCCGCGTTAATACGCTCTCCTACTGTTTCCTTTCTGACCCCTCCCCCCCCCTCCCGACACACACGCACACATCACACAAGCAGTGGGGATTGTGAATGCAGTATGGTGGTGTCTGAACTTCCTCTACTGCGTGTTTAAGTAATCTTCCCTTCGAATTTTCCCGATTGTCAATTTATTGTTTCTGTGTTGTGAATGTTGGAGAGGTCTTCCATTCCTTCCCCTCTCCAAGTTGTACCAAAGCCGTCTAGAAAACACAAGGCCATGACGTCAGTGAGATCAGGCCCTGATTTACGGGAGGGCACACGGGGCACGTGCCCAGGGCCCCCGATTTTGGGGGCCCCCAAATTTAAATTAAATGTGTACTTAGTTAATGGGAATTTTATGTGTGTATATTCAAAATTTATTATTTTTACTTTTGCATGCTCATGAGTCATGTGTTTATAGATGTGGTACTTACACACAGTGAGTTTGAGTTTCGAATTTCACGTAAACACGTGGCCATTAATGAGTTTCAGTGGTTTAATAGCCTTCAGGTGGCCATTGAGAAGGAGGATCGCTTCCATTGAGTCACATGCCTTTTCTTGCGTTTCCGAACGCACCTAAACTCAACTGATCCTTCAACTTCCTGCACATGGCTTGTCGTTGTCGTAACTGTAACCACGGAGGCTTGGTTGTATTTTGCGTTGCGTTTCTTGTAGTCTGATGGAATGTTGAATATTAGTTAAATTTATATATAATCAAATTTAGTTAGTTGTAACAGTATATTTAAGTTGAATTATTTAACAGTTAAATTATGTCAAAATGTACATACTTATCAGGCAGCGCTAAACGGAAAGCTAAACAATTGAAACTGAAGGATGATGACCTGCAGCATGGTAGCATTGAACGTTTTGCCATTAAAAAATTGGATATTTCACTTGGTCCCAAACGTTCTACAAATTCATCTAATTTTACTACTGGTGAGTCTCTTGAGTGTAATTTGTCTTTGGAAGCCAGTAATCTGACTTCAGAATCATCTAACATCACAGATGCTCCTAATTTGGAAAATCTTTTGAATTCATCTAATGAAGAGAGCACAAGTTCCACAATGAATGCAGTGGATTCTGCCTTATGGGGAGAAATTACAGAAGAAATGCGCGAATGCTTTTTGAGCGATCCACCAGTCCAAGATTTGAAGTTGCTGGCATTCACAGGGAAGGATATATGTGGTAAAAAACGTTTTCTAACAGAAGGTAATTTTTTCAGAATAAAAAAAATAATGAGAAGGTAAAACGCGACTGGCTTCTTTTATCCCCATCAACTTGTTTACTATTCTGCTGGATATGCAAATTGTATGCTAGGAGCACTACAGCATTAGGATCCACAGGTTTTTCTGACTGGAAGCATGCAAGTGAACGTCTTACAGAGCATGAAAATTCACACATACACAGGCAAGCAGTATGTGACTATTCATCACGCATGAATGCTTCTGCACGCATTGACTGTAAGATAGTTGTGCAGTATCGGAATGAATCCAAGTACTGGCAAGATGTTTTGCATAGAGTTGTTGCAACAGTTAAGTATCTCTCAGTTCGTGGGTTGCCAATGTATGGTGATGATGAAACAATTGGATCAGTTCAGAATGGAAATTTCCTGGGCTGCTTAGAATTAATTGCAGAATTTGATCCATTCTTAGCTCAACACTTTGAAAAATGTGGGAATCCAGGAAGTGGTAACACCAGTTACTTATCTTCAACATGTGTGGATGAATTTGTTGAATTAATGGCTGTACGTGTTTTTAATGTCATCACTGATGAAATAAAAATGTCAAAATATTTTTCTGTCTTAGTTGACTCTACTCCAGACATTACACACATAGATCAACTGGCTTTTATCATAAGGTATGTCAACAAAGATTGTGAAGCAAAAGAACGGTTTTTGACATTTATTCCATTCCATGGACATACTGCAGAAAACATTACAAATACCATGATATCTTTTCTACAGGAGGCTAGCTTGGATATTATGAATGTCAGAGGCCAAAGCTATGACAGTGCCAGCAACATGTCTGGGAAGTATTCTGGTGTTCAAACACGCATTAGGGAAATCAATCCACTAGCGGAATATGTGCCATGTTCTGCTCACACTTTAAATTTCGTTGGTGTGAATAGCATAGATAGTTGTGGTAAAGTTCTCTCTTTTTTCACATTTTTGCAAAAACTCTATACTTTTTTTTTCTGCATCAACTCACAGTTGGAAGATGCTTCAGGAGAAAGTCCAGGAAGCACATGGAAATTCATCACTCACACTGAAGAGTCGGTCAGTTAGCAGATGGTGTGCAGATGCTGCAGCTACACGATCAGTGGGGGAAAATTATCGTGAAATAGAGAAAGTTTTAGTATTTCTGTCAGAAAATGTAGATGATTCTCCACAGACAAGAGATGAAGCAAAATCACTGCTGAAGAAAATGAGAACAATGGAAATATCGATCAGCACAGTAGTTTGGGACACAATACTTCAGAGATTAAACTGTGCAAATCAAACTTGCCAGAATCCAAAAGGAAATATTTCTGAAGTACATAAAATTTTCCAGTCGTTAATTGAATTCATTCAGTTCGTGAGGGGAAATTTTGAAGTCTATGAAGAGGAAGCTCAAACATTAGTGTCTGAAAATGTGCAATACCATGGTCATGATTCCCGAAGAAAGAAGGTGCCCCAAAGAATAAACACCTAGATGAATGTAACATTGAACATATAGAACTCAGTGCAAGGGATATATTTAGAACTCAAGTTTATTATGTGCTTTGTGATGTTTTAGTCACTCAGCTTTCAAGCAGAAAAAGTGCTTATGAAAATATAATGAGAAAATTTGAATTTTTTACAAAAAAAATCAAGATCTGAAATTTTTGAAGGTGCAAAAGCATTGCAGGAATACTATAACAATGACCTTGACGACCAGTTTGCAGATGAGTTTTTGCAATTCTCCTCAATGATGGGGGAGCATGCAACCATTCCCCAGATGCTACAAACTTTGAAGGTAAACAATTTAGAAGCCACATTTCCGAACACTGAGACTGCACTTAGAATGTTCATGACATAACCGATTTCAAATTGTACAAGTGAGAGATCATTTTCTTTGCTGAAAAGACTGAAAAATCCCTTACGATCAACCATGTGACAAACGAAACTGGCATCATTAGCTCTGCTGTCTTTGGAGAGTGATGTGACACAGTCTTTAAATTATGATTCTCTGATACATGACTTTGCATCTAGGAAATGTAGAAGAAAAATATTCAACCCAACTGTTTCGTCCTGATATAGGAGGTAAATTTTCAATTGTTTTTATTCATTCCTAAAAATAAAGAATAGTAAACGAGTTATTACAAATAAAAAGATCTGGTGCCCAAACACAGCACTTTGTCATCGTATTGTCAGTTTTGTTTGACATTGGACAATTTATACATTCATGGCATGTGCTCATTAGATTTTGGTAAAAATTGGGTAAATGTGTAGTTTAGCTGGTAAATTATTTGGTCGGAAAAGTTGTAAAATTTCTAAAAAGTGTGACGTACAGATTCTAAAATATGCAATTTAAGGGGAAATGGTGAAAAAATTCATTGTTAGAATGAATATTAAAGATGTTTACCGAAAAACTTGAACTCCAAGTGTGACGAGTCAGCAGACACTGCGGGAGGCCTTAAACAACGCTGAGGCGTTGACATGAAGCTGTGCTCCGTTGAAAGGAAGGATCGCTGCAGCCAGGACATTCACGGGCGGAATAGTACAACAGGAACCGGGTACGCTGTTGTCAGGAAAGAGTGTAGTGCTACGCTACAGAAAATAGTTAATTTCGGTGTCAGTTCATGACATCGCAATCGGACAGTTTCTTGTTTTTTTCACATGGGATTCTTTGATGCTGAATGTATGAACTCATTTCTCCGTGGAAGCTTTTTTTTTTTTAGTAATCAAACTTTCACTTTGAGACTTGCCATCTAACTTCCGTTAGAGAGAATGCGACACCTACTCTAACGCTTTTCTAGAAACAAGAAAGGCATGTGCATACTTACTATTTCGTATCACAGAATTACATACCAAAGAACGAAGACAGTCTCTGGAAGGTTTTTTTAAAAAGTGAGACAGAAATTACAAACTACATTCTTTAGCGTAGCAGTATATTCTGTTACTCTTTCCTGACAAGAGCGTACCTGATTCCTGTTGTACTCTTCTGCCCATGAATTCCCAGTAGCAGCAAACCTTCCTTTCAACGGAGCAAAGCTTCAGGTTGTCGCCGCAGCGTGTGTTTACTCATCCTACTTGGACTACTTGGAGGTAAGTGTTTAGGTAAACATCTTTAATATGCTTTTTTTTTTTAAATTTTACAACTTTTCTGACCAAATAATTTAGGATGCCGAAGTACAACACATTTACCAAAAATCGAACCGGACTAGGTGTTCCCCTCAGCTTTTCAGATTATTATGTTTTTCGTTTTGTTATTACTTTTTTTTTTTTTTGTGTAACTCAGACTCTTCCTCATCAACACAAAATTTTATGTTTTG
Organism: Macrothele yani; assembly: GCA_039090855.1. NCBI lineage: Eukaryota > Metazoa > Arthropoda > Arachnida > Araneae > Macrothelidae > Macrothele > Macrothele yani. The sequence continues at coordinate 107,112,503 of CM077003.1, forward strand.
CAGTTTTCTGATATATTGATCACGATGCGCTGATTTGATCTTGGTAGAAACCGGGAAGCTGGAAGTAGGAGTTCCCATAGCACTTTTTCAATTGTTTATGCATTTTCACATCTCTATTTATGAGGAAGTCCAGTGGAGGTCACCATGGATTTTTTTTTCTTGTTTTAGTTCACATTTTTTGTTGGATGCATTGTTCTCATGTTCTAGACGCACGAATCAGTACATTGCAAGACCACAATATTCACTAAAACTAAGATGTCCATCCATTTTGTCATAGATATATTGTTATAGTTAGAGTCTATGGGGGTCATTAACACCACAAACTACTGATAAACCAGCTGTACCCGCACAGCCAGAGTTGTATAAAAATAAAATGTATCTGCGTACACAGCTACTGAAACAGAAGACTCGCTGCCAACCCGCAAACCATGATAATAGAATAAGATAATTTAAAGGAAAATTAATAAAACAAATAATTATTAGAACATTACAGATTCCAATGAGGACAAAATAGTACTTTCTAATTGAATGTGCAGCAATGTGTGTAAAATGGACTTTTATGGCAAAATATTAAAATATTGGACTACGAACCTCATAAAAACAAGAGATTAATTAAAGAAAGTTTTTATATCCAGAAAAACAGTTCTATCAATGAACCTTCAAAAATTATAAATATGATTTTCAACAAGTTAGTTCAAAAATACTGGACTTACAAAATGCATAAGGAAATATTTGTATTTAATTGGCAACTGAAAGAGGAACCTGGCAATAAAATTTAAATTCTGTGTAAACAAAACTTTTAATACAGTGCGTATACATTGAGAACAAACAGGCCTTGATAAAATCTAGAGGCCAGAAATGTCTGTAAAAACAAAAGAACTCAGAAGATGTGAAAAATAATTTTCTTCAGTTAAAATAGAATTAAGTATATTAATCTGTGTAAAGCTTTGAGTAAATGTTTTAATCGCTGTATATAGGCCTAGCATTTTAATTTTTTTAATCTACATGAAAAAACTATCTGCAAACCTGCTAATGATTTGGAAACTATCAGCGTACGCATGTACGTCTACATTCTGCTACTCTGCACACAGTGACTATTATTTGGTCGATAGAGAATAAGGAGGGGGCCCCGAAAATGTTTTGTGCCCTGGGCCTCGCATGTAGTAAATCGGGCCCTGAGTGAGATGAATTCTCTCTTTTAGTGACGTCACACGGAAATCAAGGGTTCCGATTGGTTTCCAACGCTGTTGTGTGTGACGTCAAACACGACACCGACGTATCAGTCCGTGTAATATTAGAGTGATATCATAAACGGAGGGAATCTATCTCTCTAATGCCATGGCCTTATGATTTCTAGACGGCCCTGGTTGTATCTCAAATGGACAGAAACAGCGGAAAGTGCGAAACTCTTGATTGAGGAACCTCTCATATCAAATTTATTTCTAAAAGCGTTCTAACTTCTGGAATTTTTTTTTAGATCGTAATTTTGTCTGACAAATTGCTGAGAAAATAAAAAATGGATTCTAATGCTAGGGACTATTTTTCGTAGCGGAGGTAGTTGTTTTGTACCCTACATAGTGGTACATTCTTAGGTTGACTCAGAGTATAGTTTTGCATTTCCCAGTATTCCGGTGGTGTATAATATATTAGCAGATTTTACCATCTTCCAGTGGAAATATAAATTTATGCAGGAATAATCAGAATGACATACCGTACCGTTGCAACCACAGTATTGTAGCTATATGGTGATAGGTAATGTGAAAGAACAATGCAGAATTTTCGAAGGCATATTAAAGCGCATTCAAGTAAGATTTTTATCTAAACAACATACTTCAAGATAGTGTGGTAATCACCCAGTCAGTTACATTTTCTCCACTCTCCTGTTAATTTCAACAGCATTGTTTCAAAGACGTGCGTTTGGAAGTACTACAGTTGTGTATGTTTTGTTTCATCGTGAATAATTCGCGAACGCTCGTACATAATAGATGTATTGGCCATGCATAATGAAATGAAATAATGGCAAGAAACTGTACCAGTCAACTTCAGAGCTCGCAATGTCAGAAAAAGAACTGAAGCGCAGAAGCAGTTTGTTTCTAGGCAGGCCACGTACGAACTGTGTAAAGCATGAAGATAAGTTACAAAGGAAATAGAAAGAATATTAGATCAGAGGAGACGGCACACGCAGATAGTACAAGCTCTCGGTTGTGTAGTTTCAGAAATAGCATGTAGAGAACGCTGGGGGCTCACATACGTGAATTTGCAGACGATTCGTCTCAACACGCCGAGAAAAGAAAGCCAAAAGGCCGAATAGCCATTTTAGCGGTCCATTGCACACAGTAATTGGTTTTCCGTTCTTCCTTGGAAACCCTCTGACATACCATGACTACAATATCTGTTTCTCGCAGTCTTCGTCGCATTTTCCTTCTTCCTTTCCTATTTTTTTTTCTTTTCGTTTTTTTTTCTGAAATGATTTCAGTCAAGAGACAGAGCTAAAAATTAGACATATGCCAGGCGGTAAGCGTGATGCATAAATATTGGTTTTTACAATGGCATTAAGCTTTTACATTGTCTTTGAGCAAGAACTTCTGCAAATGGTTTTCGGAAGGCACAGATCGTGAAATATAGATATGCTCAATACATTTTCTTTTTTACATGCATTAATATTTTATATAATTTTATAGAAACCCAATCGTTAAACAACTTTTCCTATTCTCCTAGTTTAGCATGGTGGCGAACGTCATGAGTTTAGCATGGTTCAATCCAAAAAGCAGAAAACAAGACAGTTAACGATTCGGCCGATGTATGATGCCGATATTGTTTCTCTAGGGCGCTATTGACCGCGTTTGTTGGTTTTGACCAGAAAACTAGTAACTTTCGATTACCGGGCATAAATTTCACGCACCCTCCCGTGAGCTCGGTATAGCTGAAAACGGGATTCATCTGATCACACTATGTGGCGCCATTCTGTAGGGGCTCAGTTTTGATATTCTTGGCATCAGGCGAGGCGTAATTTCCCTTGACGAGCAGTCAACAGGGGTACACGAGTAGGGCGTTGGCTCCTGTAGTCCAGAGTATGCGACGTGCAAAGCACCGTTCGCTCGCTGATGCTGCTTGGGTATCTGGCATTTAACCTGGATGTCATTTGCGCCGCGGTTGGCAAACGGCCGGTCTGTACGAGCCTGGATAGTCTATGTCAACCTCGGTCTTTAATGGCGTGTGGTCGGCTACCGCTTGTTTTCTGGTCGCAGGTACGTCAGTCAGTGGTATACTCGCAGTACTAAATTGATACGGTTTCTCTTAGCAATCCTAAGGTTCTTACCACTCGGGTGATACGATTTCCCATCTTTCTTGCGCCGACAATGCGTCTACGATCAAATTCTCTCAGATCACCACGTTTACCCATGTTCGTCTATTGTGATACACTCTTGAGAAACCCTGCTGTCTGCCTTTTTATCGTCTGCGTTCGGTTTAGATCTGTTCCACTCTGCGTGCGGGATGCCCATGTCGAACACCCATCACCCCTATCTCTCAGAAGTCAACGCTCTTTCCACGTTTATAAGTGAGTTACGGAAAATTTTTTGGAGAATTCGAGGCCGCTGTGGTGCAGTGGTAGCATGTCCGGCGCGTAACTGGAAGACCCAAGGTTCGATTCCCGGTGGAGGCCGATGAGAATTTTTCCGTGACTCACTTATGAACGTGGAAACAGCGATCACATCCGTTTGATGTACCTAATCCTCGTCAATTGTGTGTATTAACCCCTATCTCTCATGTTTTCTGGGCTCTGGTACGTCCGTCGATGGTATACTCGCTGTATACTGAGTGTATGTCACCCAAAGAAGAACGAATTACGAAAACTTGTCACTCGGGCAATAAGGATGCCATCTCGCAATCCACCGGCAAATCTGACGAAAACGTACACGAAAGAACGGAGGAACTACGTTTTAGTTTGTAACCAGCATATGTTTCTGGAAAAGCTAAGATAGCCCGTAGTGTAGCGCTCCATTGTTTGATAATGATAACAAATGTTTCCAAACTAGGAAGCGCTCTTTCGTTGATTGACGGGAAGCCAAAAACTAGGCTCTTGTTGTCATCAAATCATTACGCTTTTGACTGATTTGTACAAACAGTTCATCAGCATTGTAGTGTTAAAATAATCAGAGCAGTTCGATCCGACCTTCAGCAGGCACTATTCATCGTAAAATGGAAGAGCATCTTTTTGTACCGCTGAACGTCCTCAGAAAGGAGGCATTTTTTCTATACAAAAGGGCTTGTGATGCGTGTAAATTTAGCTACTTGTCTCATACCTATTACGATGCTCAAAAGTCTTTTGTTTATCTTCTGCAAGACAACTACTGGCGTGGCTGGCACAAATGATTTGTGTGGGTACTTTAGTTGTAACCACTTGCACCTACTCACGAGACCTACACTATTAAAACTTTTGTGGTAGGTTGCACTAAAAATAGGAACTATAACAGCTGCACCACTTTCTGAGAAAAGATACACTATTGTGTGGTACAAACGAAACTCAATAACATAGTGCAACTTTGTATCACGTTATGGTACAAGGTTGTTCGACATAATGCTACATAGTTGCACCATGTTTTCGGATTTCGTTTGTACCACACAATGGTGTACCTTTTCTCAGAAAGTGGTGCAGCTGGTATAGTTCCACTTTTTGGTGCAGCCTTCCATAAAATTTTTAACAGTGTACCCATCCTGCTAATTGTAGTCCAATCGCACACGTTTTTCCTCGTGTTGCATTTTCAACAAACAGCAGTACAAGTATAGTAAATTCGATAAAATTTGTATACTTTGCATAAGCGTTTTGAAAATAGTGGTTCAACTTCCGCCTGTAAATAGAATTACGTAACTCTTACGGCTTTCACCATAGCATCTTAGTAGAAGTCTTATTTTTTTACTGGTTATTAAAAGCACATAAAGGTGAACGAATGTAAAATACGAGTATTAAAAGAAATCCGTCTTGTTGCACGATGATATTAATTCAGCTAAAAAACGAAATCTATGTACAGGTTAAAAAACATGAGCACTTTCGGTGTCACAGTGACACCTTCATCAGATGTGATTTCCATCATGTGTTTACATGTTGGTCTTAAATACGTGGAGCAGATGCATCATGGGAAAGGTAATTTCAGTGTTACATGATAAGCCAGATAACATGGCACTCGAAAAAGCATAATTAGCTAACGAAAATTACTCAACAGAAACAATAGTTGTTGTACTGTCCTCCCTAATCAGATTGCTCCAGGGTTCAGGTAAAACACAAGGAAAATAGTCATTACAGCAACGTGCATTATAAGCCGAAATATAGAGGCTTCCTGTAAATAACAAGGAATAAACAGAGTTAGGTGTGTTTATGATCTTAGCGTTGTCCCAGTCTGGGATGGAATTTCCAGCACTTACAGTTCTTGCAAAAGAGGTGCTTTGGTGATTCATTTTTAAATTATATCTGTGTTCATTTAAAAAGTGCTGGAAATTCCATCCCATACTGGGACAACGCTAAGATCATAAACACACCACTATGTTGTTTCCTTGTTATTTACAGAAAGTCTCTATATTTCGGCTTATAATACACGTTGCTGTAATGACTATTATTCTTGTGTTTTACCTGAACCCTGGAGCAATCTGATTAGGGAGGACAGCACAATAACTATTGTTTCTGTTGAGTAATTTTCGTTGGCTAATTATGCTTTTCCGACTGTCTTGTTAACTGGTTTATCATGTGACACTAACATTACCTTTCCCATGATGCATCTGCTCCACGTATTTAAAACCAGCATGTAACCACATGATGGAAATCACATCTGTTGAAGGTGTCACTGTGATACCGAAAGTGCTCATGTTTTTTAGCCTGTACATAGATTTCGTTTTTTAGCTGAATGAATATCATCGTGCAGCAAGACGGATTTCTTTTAATACTAGTATTTATGCACGAATTATAGTGTTTACCGTAAAATACGAGTATAAATGCAATTTTTTAAAGAAAACAAATACTATAATTGTATTCAAAAGTTATCTTAGTGACATCTTCTTTGCCTTATCTTTGTTTTCAGTACGATATTTAGGTACTGCTTCTATCTCAATGGTGTACCACAAAGAAACAAAAAAAGAACAACTGATTATAATCAATTTCTCTGCATCTAATCTATTTCCAGATTTAGGTTTAATTGTAACTATAGTGCTAGATTCGTCTTCATAACCAACCTTATCCGTCAGTTTTTCTCCACAAATTTACAAAGCAACTAATGCATTTGTAGTTCCGAGCTTATGACATTTTGACACGTATTCTACAGAATATGCTTGTCTTGAAGCACTCTCAAACATATCAGCATTTTAAATTTCGAGGTTCCAACATTTTACGTCACGGTAATGCTAACTTTTTTAAAATTGAGATCAATGGAAAAATTGGTTTTCCGAGAATGGTCGAAGTGCGATTGCGCAGCTTAGATAGAACACTGGCGATATCATCTCTTCCTAAAAGTCATTCGCCACTGTATTTTAATTTTTTTAAGTCGTCCTTCAGTTTCCTTTCTTTTTATGTTTATCTTATACTTGACCCTCTGACTTCCACTACAATAAATATAAGAAAAAGCAATTCTAGAATTAAAGAGGATTTTCGAAAACAGTTCTGATCGGTAACAACGAGTCCTTTTAATTCTTATTACTGGAAACACGACATCGTTCTCAAATTCTCATCAAATAATGGCTTTCGACTTCAAGCTAGAAAATGTTTGCACAGCAATTCAGAGGCAGTGACCACATTTGATGAAAGGAATTTAAGCGACGTTGAAAGAAAATTCCTCATACTGCTTTCTGTTATGCAGCTAATTATTCGCATTCTGCTGAACTATATATTTGAACACGACCAAACTGCAACTGAAGCCAGGCATTGCATTGACTTTGAAAAACAAAAAGATCGAAAAGCTGTTCGGTTTCGCTTCCCACATTTCACTTTCTCTTCGGCGATCGTTGATCTTTGTCTCGACTTAAAAGGATTTGTGAAAACACGAACAAAAAAGGTCAGTGTCATTTAATGAAATAAGTTTTCTTCACATCGGAAAACAGCAGAGTGGGCAAAGCAAAAGAAATGCCATTTCCAGATGCTAAAGTAAATGATTATCCCAATTTCTTTCAATCGAAAACCCAACGGTGAAACTTCCTTCAGAGATAATGCCACTTATGCTTTGACGAATGGTTTTTATGTCATTGTTATTCTTCAAGCTAACTTCAGTTGAAATCCTCATCGTTCCAAACTAAAAAGTTGTCATTCCGTTTTTTTCCTTTTGACTCGCTTTATATATATTTCTTTCCGCGTAATAGAAAAGTGAATGATTGTTGAAAAATGCGACTGTTTCGTACAACTTACGTGGATTCCGTAAAAAGAAAAAAACGTAGTAGCACATAATAGCATCATTCAGCAGAGATAGACCCTTTTTGGTGTATATTTTAGAGGTTTCCGTGTGCTGTGTTTATTGGCATATGTATAAAATGAAAACTTCATATTTAATTTTCGGAAATAAATGAATGTTTTCAATAATTCGAAAACATAAAATGTGAATTTTATACCATCTTGAACTTGTTCTGCTTGCGTAACGAGATAAAACTGTTTGAATTTCAGAATAAATGGGGAAGCAATTGGTTACCCTTGAGGGATGGAGACACAATACTCCAATGCATATAGGCAAATATATAACAAGTTAGTAAAATCATGCAATGCATTGATTATGATAAGCTTTCCAACATACCAGAAATCATTACTCAAATTATGAGGATAATAGCTATGGAATAAATCTCGCTCATGTATCCTGGCCTTTGACCCCATTTCGATGATATTAAACAGAATTGGTTCAGTATACCTCCGGAACAATATACTACAGTTTTGTCGCAATAGAAGTATTTTTAGTCCAGTTATGAGGATAATGGCTGTAAAATAAATCTCGCTCCTGTGCCCTGACCTTTGACTCCATTTCAATTATATTCAACAGAATCGGTTCACTATACCTCTGGAACAACATGATAAAGTTTTGTCACAATGGAAGCATTTTTATGTGCGTTATGACTCATAAGGACAATGGAATGGAATACCTTCTATGTCCTGACCTTTGACCCCATTTCGTTCATTTTCAATAGGGTTCCTTCCCAGGTCGTCTTCTACCACATACCAAAATTTCATCGGAATTGAACCATTTTTACGCGAGTTATCGTTCAAAAAACAGACAGACGGACAGACGGACAAAGCTGGAGCATGCACGCTTCTTCAACCTACTGTTGGAAAGCGTAAGAAATGAGAAAAAATCTTAGATATCGAATAAACTGCTGGGCATTGAAATTGCAATATCAAGAAAAAGTACTCGGAGCGCCCGGAAAATTGCATGAGGGGGTAGGCCGGGGCGTGGGATGCAATTAATTACAGACGCTGATCATATGTAGATTTCGTGTGCGACCCACGCCCTCTGAATTGATTCGGTGTAGGTACAAAAGTAGGTCGCGGAGAACGTGTTTCCATAATTGTATCGCACGAATGCGGGAAGTGTAGCATTTCTAGCGGGTGACTATGCCACACAGCAGCGGAACAAATCTGAATGTATAGTTGTCACAGTTTGAGCGAGGCGAAATTGTAGGACTGTGGGAAGCCGGATTGTCTTTTCATGGATATTACCATTCCTGTCGAATGAAATACAGGGTGATCCGTTTGGGTAGGGATAATTTAAAGATGCTGTGGTACTGCTTGGAACGGATATAATACGGTAGTATTTAGCATAAATTACCTCTATGGATGGCAGTTTGTATAAGCCTCTACACGAGCCCCTTTGCGGACACGGCAGAGTTCATACTGTGTGCTCAATTATTTCCACGTAACATCTGCGGAATGATTTGTGCAAACGCTGCAGACATTTTCACCTTCAAGTCATTCAGGCTTGATGGTCGTGCATGGACGATGTTCTTCACCCCCCCCCCCCACACACACGAAGAAATCAGGGGGAGTGAGATCCGGGTAGCTTGCAAGCCAAGGAATAGAACCGTCGTGGCCACACCAGTTATCATAGAACGTGATGTTGAGAAAGTTCTTGACTTTCAGTGGCAAAAGAAGTGGGGCACCGTCTTGATGTAAATGACGTCGTTACCCAGTTGGGATATCAGGAAGATTTGTAACATGTCCAGGTATAGCCCTGATCGTACAGTGTTATCTGGCAGAATTTGACCGCTGTACTGCAGATTTCGCACAAATCACTTCCGCAGATGTTAGAAAACACGTGGCAAGAACACGGTATGAGCTCTGCCGAGTCCGCAAAGGGGGTCATGTACAGGACTAAGCAAACTACCATTCATAAAGGTAATAAGGTACTTTCTGCCAAAAATTGACTTATTATATCTGTTACAAGCAATACCATAGCCTTTTTAAATTATCGCTACCCAAACGGATCACCCTGTATTAGCACAATGATAAATGTACAACGGCAGTGAGAAGAGGAGGTTGGTATGGACTCACCAACGCAAGAGGTCTGGAGCGCTACGTCGCACGAATGTAATGGCGAAGTGCCGAGCCGCTTCCCGAACATTGTCCTAATACTGTTGGTCTGCCATACATCTGAAGATATCCACAAGCTCTCTTCGACGCCGTTTGCTGAGGAAAGGAGTCACCGCTTGGCCTCTGTTGCAGCGACTTCCATTTACCATATACCATCGACATCAGAGATAGCAATAGCGCAAAGAACAGAAATAGTATCACTGCGAATGGCATCGCATTGTATTTACAGAGAAGTAGAGGTTAAACCTGATGGATCATGATTGACGAACTCTCGCACGGAGACGCTCTGCTGAACCGCTGCTGGAGGAGTGCATCTCGAAGCGTCATGCAGCTCCGACACAGAAAGTTATAGTCTGGGGTTCTATTGGGTTTCTTTAATGTCTTAATACCTACTGCTGTGATCCTGAACAGCCAGTGGTACATCGAAGACAGTTCGGGGGATAAAGCTCTACCGTATCTGGAGATGGCCTTTGGCTCCGTCTTTCAACAAGAAAACTCCCGGCCACATCTGAGGCGGAATTTTTAGATATCGGGGACCCGACATGTTCAAGGTCCACTTCTGATGACGCTCGCCATATTTATCACGAATTGAATATGCCTGGAATAGGGTTCCGCCGTGACTGGCCCACCAGGCTACGCTGACATTTACCGAGTATAACTTACACTCTGGATTTTATTACGAAAGCCAAGCAACAGATGTCCTACAGAGCGACATTGTCCACAGCTTCACCATGGTTTCCCTTTACCCTTCGGTCTCCGAAGCAAAATCTATCAGGACGCTAATGGAGGCCATATCTAATTCACCACTTTATACACAGGAGTCTTGCCTCAGCATCTTCAAATTAATGGGCTCCGTCTCAAATACTAGTTGTTCACAGATTTCAAGGGCAAACCTGTAAACGGACTAATAGCGCTCCGATGGGATTCTACCTTTCAGCCATCCTCGCGGAAGCAATCCTTCGCGCAATCGATCAACATATATTATCTAGCATCACCCCACGGCCTACTACCAGGATACGATTTGCGGACGACTATTTTTCATATGGCCTAACGGAAAGGAGACTCTCCCGTTTTTTCTCGATAAAAATCAATGTTATACACCCTAAGATTAAATTTAATTATGGATCCTGAGGACAGTAGTGCCTTACCTGGATGTTTTACTGAGAAAATAGCCTGAAAATAATAGCCTTTGTACCTACGTCTTTTATAAACTTACGTCCGCCCGCAAACTGACCCTCCGCAGCTCGTTCTGTCAGATAAAATACAAAACAGCTATCTTCCGTTCTTGAATTAGAAGAGCCTCCGCCGTTTTCTCCGATGCCCATTCTAGACAATGTGAAATAATAAGTGTCATCGAACTGGCCACTAATGCAGAATACACTGTGAACCAGATATAACTTTATCCAAAAAAAAAAAAAAAAAATCGAACGTTCTGATCCTTCTATGCTGCTGCTACTACGCTACCTGGGATCAATTCCCTAAATACTAAATGTTTCTTACGAACTCAAGAATGCACTCAAAAAGATCAATTACGTTGTTAGCATACGGCTCCCTGCATATTTATATACCATGCTTAAGAAAAACTGTCAAATCCCCTCTTTCCAAAGACGAAGGTGATTATGCGATCCCCCTGAAATATCCAGATGACTCTACACGTTACTACATGGAAATGATCAAGCGTTCGTTTAGAATTAGAGTTGATGAATATAAAAAAGGTCAAAAGATGGTAAAGTAACCACGGCCCTATTCAGAGAAGTCAAATTCAAATCCTCTACTCCTATGTGGGATGATTTAAAGAAGTTAGCAACCTACTCCATCCCTAAATCTACAGCAGTTCGAGGAACCTTGGAGACCATCACCAACAGTAAGGCTGGTAATGATAGCGTCTCTCTTGAGTTGCCACGAATTTGGAACAAATTCTTCAGATAACGCTCTTTCCTTCTTTTCCTTCCGAGATACCGCGTGCCCCACAAACGTGCCGCTTCGTGTCTTTGAATGAAAATTACATTAGTATCTATTTGTTTATTGTCTGGTGAAATCACTACGTTCAAATTGTTCTATTATTCGGGTTGTAGTTTTCTGTCTGCCTTCCTTAAAAAGGCCATCTGGTTGATGTGCGAAGTTTGGAAACGTTGATTTATATTATTATGCCAATAAATCGGATTACTGATATAATATTACGCATATTTGATGATTACTTATAATTTTACGCACATTTGATGCACAGTTCTTAATTATTAATTTGATAAGACATTCTGCAAGCATATATTCAGGAGCTCTTCAGTTCACTGCTACTCCACATACATTCGTGATCGTTGTGTCTTTCTCTGTACCTACTGAGCTGCACTTCTAATCGTTCAAGTCTCGTATCACAAGTAATTTACTGTATAAATCATACTTTGTTATCTCGTGTCTATCTTGATGTTACAATTCCTATGAACAGTAGTGTATTTGACTCAGATGCCCGACCATTTTAAAAGATTCTCAGAACACTTCTTTATTCATCGTGGGAGGCATAATGGTTACTGCAAAAGGTCACAACAGAGCAGCTGAAGGTAAAAAAACCCAGAAAAATAGCAGTAAAATTATTTGTTTCTGGATTCTTTGGATTTCCATTCGTAGGTTCTCTTGTTTCGAGATTTTCGCAGACATTATTCTTTGGATGTATTTCTGTTTAAACCCAGCTGTAATTGTAATTAGTCTACAATTCAATGACAGAACGATTGTGATCAATGATCCTGTCTCTAATGATAGGTTTGTCCTAGTGCATGATGTAATTTTCATATTGAGGAATAGGATCTGTTTGATACTTATCATAAGGCCGAGAATAAGGGCTTGAATTAGGCCCCACTTAAGACCAAGCGCATGATGTAAGTTTTTAGCTACAGAGTCATATCTGTTATTGGTGTACATATGTAAATATACATTGTTTTCATTGTGGTGAGGAGCTGTTATTATTATTATTATTATTACTATTTATTATTATTATTATTATTATTATTATTATTATTATTATTATTATTATTATTATTATTTATTATTATTATTACTATTTATTATTATTATTATTATTATTATTATTATTATTATTATTATTATTATTTTATTATTATTATTATTATTACTATTATTTTCTTTATTCGAAATATACGAAACACAGCCTATGACAATCAAACATAAACAACAAAATTATCATTGACTGGTGTTGTTGAGCTGATACGAATTTCCACCATTCCTAGATATCAGTCAAAAATCGGCGTAAAATATAGGTATAATGTCCCAAATAAAGCTGTCTTCTGCTGTTCTGTAGGTGGTATATCAGGAAGCTGCAATTTTTTGAAATGGTTCATAAAAGTTTTTGACATTGTTCTAAGTGCCCCGATGACAATGGGGACTACCGTTGTGTGTTTAGTCCATAATCGGGTAACTTCTATGGCCAGGTCTACTATCATTATTATTATTATTACCGTTATTTTTATTTTTCTTGTTGTCGTCTACTTTGTTGGTCAGGAACCGTGAAAAAAAGGCGGATATATTCATCTCATGCCTGGAAATTTAGGAATTTTCTAGTGGTATGGCAGGTTTGTAGAATGACTGCCTTTTGGATTGAGTGAAGCAGTCTCTGTGGTAACCCAATTCCTCGAAAATTTTCAGAAAATTATTTAGTACCACTGTGTTTGCGGAAATGACAACTGGTATGATCTTCGTTATGCTCTGTTTCCAGTCCCTCTGGATTTCCATTTGCAGATTCCTACATTTCGAGATTTTCTCAGATACCGTTTTTTAGATGTTTTCCGTAAGTGTAACCGCTACATCTATAGGTGGAGATATAGACTTGCTAAACCCGTCGAATCCCAATTCCAAGGTCTTTGCTGGAAAGGGAAAGATGGGGGGGGGGAGAGAAGTAAGTCGTAGCATGCACATTTTCAGCGGCAAAGGCTGCCACTGGTTTTGCCTAACGGCCATTGGTGAAGGTATTCTTTAAAAAGCTCAGATGAGCAGAATCTCTAGCCTGAATGGACTAATTTTACCGTAGGTTTTTCGGTCAGGCATTCAAAATCATATCCAGACATAAATCCAAAGAAAACACTTGCTAAAATCAAATTTAAAACCGGAATTATATGAAACCCTAACGTCGCCATACCACACCAATGCGCCCTTTAGTGTGTATTATTATTATTATTAAGTGTGATGCGAATTCTTCATTTTGAATTTAGGCGGAAGGGCTGTTTTATTTAAGCCTGCCTTGCCAATTTCTTCTCGCAGTTTAATGGAGCTTGGCTTGCAATTACGAATTAGTTTTATTTCTCCTTTTCCCTTTTCACTCGATTTTTATAGTTAACTCTCAGCAGAATGAACTAAGAGCTTCTAAAAAATACAGTCGCAGTGAAGATTCAGTAACTCCATGTCATTAGTTGGTAATAGATTTTTAAAGCTGTTGAACAAAAAATTTATTTTTCATAAAATTATTATGCATGACTTTTTTCCTGATGAAAGTAATTTCTTTTCTATTTTCTTTTCAGGGTTAATAACTGGGCCTTGCGCTTTGGGAAGTCGCTTGCGGAAGGAAGTGCCGAAGCCACCTACTTAAAAATCATCGCCGACGTAAGAAGTCGACTTCTTAATGTTCCTCTTTCATGAAAAAAATCGATTAACGCTTTTAATGTAAAGTATCATTACTTATAAAGGAAGGAACTACAAATTAGCGTCTTGAAGACATACGCTTAAGCTTGAAACCTGTTTTATCTTTTTACTTTGATTAATAATATTTTTTGTTGGGCCTTTCTTAGCCATTTTGTTAAATGCAAATACTATCGTTTAGCAGGGTTATAAATCAGAAAGATGTCTGTCTTACCTGTGCAATCACTATTTCAGATTTTTGTTGCCTAATTAGAGATCATCCCTCCAAAGAACTTGTTTGCAAGTTAATCTTGGCTCTCCAGGTGACTTTAAAACTCAATGCAACTCAAAATATTCTTTGAAACAAAATGCGGCGTTGAAACTGCAACACCGCCAAACTAGCGAGAGTCGTTTAAATCTCGCCAGGCGCGGATATTCAAATGGTTACATTTCCTAAGTGAACAACACTCCTAAGGCAAATTGGGTACCTGTTAGTAAACAGCGTTCTTGGGACGCATAGCTACTGGATTAGGACGCTGTTCGAAACAGGTTCCTGTCTGTGGAAAAATACGGTGTACAACAAACATTACATTGCTGTATAAAGTACACCATGTGAAACTATGTTACATACTTCACGAAATGCGACCCCGGAGCTTGCAGTTGCTGTTGGTAATCCAACGAGAAACACGGTCGCACATGTTTACTTAGATATTGATACTGTACAACACTGCTGATGTTGCTCGGTTTGGTTATTATAAAATACGCTGCTGTCGGAGACCAGATCCTAACGCATGACAACAACCCTAAAGAATCCCTAGTTCCAGCGCTGAGACATGACGGAGTAATTTAAGAGAGCTAGTGGTGTAGCTGTGTCTACAATATTTTTTAACGACATTTATCTCAAGCTAGGCTCCTGTGTTGCGGACCACTCTATCCATCCACCGTGCTTCGACGAAGCCACGCTATTCGGTTGGAGCACAGAACTCTGCGTTGGTTGAAGCACCTTGAATTCCTGCTATCTGCCGACACGTTCGTTTGGCTCTTTTTCATAGGGCATTATTGAAAGGAGGCGCAAATATTTCTAGAATATATTCTCTGCATGAAAGTGATTGACGTTAAGTCGATTTTCTTTTGTAACACGTGCCTTGGCTGCTGCGCAGTTAGTTGGATTACCCAATCACTATCAACACCCCCTGTAATTCAGTCTGACAACTTATTCATTACGTCATCGTAAGTGGACCGAATGTTTGTTTCCTGTGCTCATCTGTTTCCCGAGTCCGATCAGGCAGAGAAGCAAATGTTCGAGTGTAGTCCTTATTTGTAGTAATTTGTGTAGCAAACCGACTGGATTTGTGATATAGCACGACTATAGGGGGCGCTGAGATATGACCAGTCAAAACAGTTATGTTTTTATCGCTAACTCAGTTGGTTTTGTGACCCGAAATACTATGAACAACGACTATGTGTAAACGTCCGCTGTTCCATCTGTTTAGGCTCTGCCTATTCTGGCCGATAGATGAACATGGGGAAACGAAGATTTGGTCCACTTCTGATGACGTCATAAACAAGTTATTAGGCTTTCAGTTACGGGGGCGTTAGCACTATGCCACAGAAATACTATGCCCTCCTACGATAAACCTGCGTCACGATGAATAATTTACGTAGCGTAAACACGGTGCTATAGTCCTCACGATTTCTAAGCTTTTCGTGCAAGGAGGCTTTCTCCTGCCCGTTGGCACAGAGGTCTAAGCACGGGCTACTGACTTTTCGTTCGAACGGGTACGAGTACGGGATAAGTCATGGGTAGTGTGTTTGTCTTACCTCACCGGCCCTCTCTCCTCTCCAGAATGAGTAGCCACAAATTAGCAAAGGGCGGCTGCTTATAGCCCTTAGAGTTTCCCACGGCGTTCGTTAAACCCCAAAACAACAAGGAATACATTTTGAACCATGTTGGTCTACAAACTTCACGAAACCTCCAGCTCATTCTAACCTCAATAACTTTACAATCACTGAGTGTACAGCTTACTGAATAAATGCTGCTGTTCTGCACATTTCTCTGGCCAGCTTTAATCATTTCATTTCCGTGATTTCCTTCCCGTACATGTATACACGCATGCTATTTCAAAAAATTCATTCAGTAACTTTTTCATAGTGCTAAAGTTTTAATTTCTTTCGTTTTGGGGTTTAAAAATTACAATAAGCAAATCTAAGGGCTATAAGCAGTTTCCCGTTCCTAATTTGAGGCTAATGGTACCAGGGTAAGCCGGTGTCCTAAGACAGACACACCGCCCATTTCTCATTCTGGACTTGAACCCGGGCCCATCCCTGACGAATGGTCAGAAACCAGCGCTTAGACCACTTCTACACCGGGTCAGCAATTTTGCACTGTCCCCATAACGCAAAAAAGTGGTCCTGCTATCTCCCTAACGCTATAAAAGATTTTTCAACAAATGAGGTGTTATATGTACATGTACACTATATTGACAAATGTCACCGGACACCTAGAAGAGAAACGCAACCCAGCATTTATTGACATGCATTAGTACGGTGCCGGCCCATCTTTGGCCTTAATGCATGCACTGACTGTTCGATAAATGTTTTCGACAATGTTTTGGAACACAGCGATAGGTATGCGCTTCCATTCAGTACATAATGCTGCCGCTAACTGTTGCCTAATAGTAGGCGTTGGTTCCAAACTTCCTATGCGGCGCTCTAATTTATTCCATAAGTGCTCTATAAGATTACGATCAGGGCTCTGTACTGGCCAGTCCCCACACGATACGAAATTATCGTCAAACTACGCCGTAACAGTCCTTGCTTTATGGCTCGGTGAATTATCTTGCTGGTACCAACAAAGCTCGGTTCCATAGTATCGCCACAGAGTTGGTAGGGCATAATTGTCCAAAATATCGAAGTATATGTGCTGGTTAACAGGTTTGTTCATGACAACCAATGGGCCAGGACCGTAAAAAAGAAAATACACCCCACACGAGTTCCCTGCCAGCTTCAAACTTGACCGTAGGAACAGTACACTGTGGCAAATAGCGTTCCACTGGCTGCCGCCATACACACACACACACACACACACACACAGGCAGCAGACTGATGGATCGTTAATCTGGATTCATCAGTCCATTGGACCCGTTTTCATTGATCTACGGTCCACGATAAATGTTCTTTACAATATGCTAAACGACGAGTAGCATTCCGAGTGGAGATGAAGGGCTTATAAGCAGCCGCACGACCACAGTAACCCATGGAATGAAGTTCTCTGCGAATGGTACGTGTACATACCGAGGTTCCAGCATTTTTACTCACCTGTACACTGATGTCTTGTGCAGTACTCCGTCGATTAGCTGTAACGACTCTCCTGAGACTTCAACGTCCTCTATCACTTATTTTCTTTCTTCTGCCGGTACGTTTTGCTGCTTCAGGCACGCCATGTGTCTTCCACTTATTCTGTACACCCAAAACAGTTGACTTGGGTATGTTTAAACGCCTCTCTGTTTCTCTTATGGACAGTCCACTTATATAACACCCAACAATCTTTCCTTTCTCAAAGTCAGTTCTCTCCCGCCGCGACATTTTCACGCAACCTCACATTGCAATATGATCGGGGTCTGCTTGTTTTTATACCGTTTGCAGCTCTACCGCGCATCTTAACAACGCAGCGGATCCTTTCATTTGCTTTTGAAGGGTTGTCTGGTGACTTTTGTCAATATAATGTAAATACGAGTATTTATATACAGTGAAAGTCCGATATTACGAGTATGGCTATAGCAAGAATCCTGCAGTTACTAGAGATTCAAAATGCACCGTCAATTTGTTGAAGATAGGAAAAATCTTTGTGTATTACGAGTGGTAAGCCTAATGAGCTCCCGCTGTAACGCGAGAGGCTTTCATTGACAACATTTCTTCTTTCAAAGATTTCTTACATTTTTTCCCGTGATATTCTAGGAAGCGGTAGGGAGATAAACGCGTACAGCTGCACACAGACGTGAATCATCAGTGGTTACACTGCTTGATTGTTTGGATGCTGTCCTTCCGCTTTCTTCCACTCGTCTCCGCACGGTGGGAAGTTGAAACACTTTTACTCGTGTTCGTCGTGTGTTTTCTTTATCTAAATGGAGAATAAAAAAAAAATGTTTGACTTTGGAAACAAAGTTAAATGTTTTGCATGAATATGAGAATTGTTTGAAGACGAAAAAGGAGCTCGCAAGAAACTTTGGTCTTGCATCATCAACGCTGTTTACAATTTCAAAGAACAAAGGGAAGATCAAAAAGGAGACTATGCAAAATGACGCGCAGGCGAAATCCATGAAGTTACGCAGTGGTGGACATAGAGAATTGGAGGAAGCGTTGTTTACGTGGTTTTGCCATACTCGAGCCAAAAACATTTCTGTTAGTGAACCGATGATAAAAGCTAAAGCTAGTGAATTAAGCGTTGAATTGAAGATCGGAGTTTTAGTTGTTCGGACCGTTGGCTGAACCGATTTAAAACTAGAAAAGGGATTTCTATGCAAAAAATATTTGGAGAATCAGTTCAGTTCACGACTGGTCTCCTATCCGTTCAGAAGTTCTAGCTCGAGACAACGCAAAAGTCATTTGCAATGCAGATGAAGCCCTTTGTTTTACGAGTATAACTTGTTGCCTGACAGGACCTTAGTGGTAAAAGGCGATCCACGTAATGGAGGAAAACGCAGTAAAGAACGTTTAACTTTTCTATGTTGCGCCGGTATGGTGGTAGTCATAAATTATAGCCATTAATGATTGGAAAATCACAAAGGCCGCGCAGCTTTCTTGGTTCTTTCCTACTGTGCGCATATGAAGCTAATAAGAAGGCATGGATGACAATGCCGGTTTTTGTCTACGGCTTTCGACGTTCAAGTTCAAATTACAGAAAAATAGCGATATTCATCGATAATTGTCCTGCACACCCAAGTACCAAAGATGTTCAATTGGATAACATTGAACTGGTATTATTGCCACTTAACTACACTAGTGTGCTTCAGCCTCTTGTCCAAAGAGTTATGAAACTCATAAAGCAAAAACAGCGGACCATTCTGGTAAATGACGGAATCAGGTGGACGTCATCAGATGAAAATCCAATGAAATGGAACGTCCTTGATGCCATTAAATCTATTGCAGAGGCATGGTATGAACTGCCAGAAAAGCACATTGAATCGTGTTTTAAACCTGCTGGCTTCATTACAAAAGGTGATTTGAATAAGAAAATCGTTGAGGACAAACCTGCAGAACAGGAAGCAGATGGATGGAACATCA
The DNA here is from genome assembly GCA_039090855.1 of Macrothele yani. Taxonomy (NCBI): domain Eukaryota; kingdom Metazoa; phylum Arthropoda; class Arachnida; order Araneae; family Macrothelidae; genus Macrothele; species Macrothele yani. The sequence continues at coordinate 107,131,953 of CM077003.1, forward strand.
TTGCCGAAGAGATAAGATTGGAATTTAGCTTTCAAAACTATGTCAATGCTGACGAAGATGTAGTACCCTGGAATGGCATGTATGATGCAGAAATAATGGAATCAGAAAGAGGAAGCTCAGAAGAAGAAGATCCGGGGGATGAAGAGGATAGAAGTGAAAGCTCGTACCATCCCAATCAGAACGCGTGCAAGTTTCAAACCCAATGGGACAATTTTATAGTGCATCAAACGCACGTAATAAAGAAACGGCAATTTTCCATAAAGTCGAGTGTTACGTGTTGCAGTCATCAACGTTAAAGAGGAAACAAAAGACACTCGATTCTTATTTTTTGTAAACACCGGAATCTGAATTAAAAACAAACATAAGGTGTGTGTCGTTTTTATCAAGTTTTTATTATGTAGTACTGTTATTTTTATTTGTATGTACAGTACGTAGTATTTGTATGATCCGGCTATAACGAGAAGTTCGTTCGTTATAACGACAATTTTCCGATTTTTGCCAGGTCTCGTAATATCGGACTTTTACTGTACACAGTCGTGGCAAAAAGGAAACAAAAGTCAATTTTTGATGTTTGAAGTCAACTTATACAACGTAATGGCAATGTCAGGAATGCATATTATACGTTATTTTAAAGGAAATTTTATGCTGAATTCCAATATTTTTACAGAATGTTATTACCAGTAATAAAAGCGAAGTTACAAGCAAACGTACAGCGTCTAGTCACAAAAAGCAAAAAATAGTGGAATTTGTGAAATTAGTGTACAATGCATTTAACGTAAAATTACTGTACAATACATTATTGAAACTTGCAGGACACTTGAAATAACTTACCAACAAGCAAAATACGCTTTAATATTTAATTGGATAACCACCGTTTCTTAGTAACAAAGTGCACCTTCTTGGCATGGAACTAATGAGCTTCTCTAGTTGCCCATTGGTGATAACACGGTGCCAAAATTGCTGTTAAATGTGGTTGTGATCAATCCACTGTCTTGCGCACCATTAAAAGAGTTGCAGAAACTGGATGTGTGGGAAACAGAAGAAGGACAGGTTGACCAAGTCTGTGTACTGAACGTGATGATCGCATGTTGATTCGTCGTTCCTTAAAATCAAGGTTTAACACAGCCACTGATTTAAGAAATGAGTGGGAGAATGAAGTAGGCATTACTGTCTCTGCACGTACAGTGTGTCGTAGACTACAAGAAAATAGAATGTCAGCACGAAAAGCTGCACGAAAACCTTTCGTTAATAAACAACAACGGCTCAAAAGAATTGCTTGGGCCAAGGCACACAAGAATTGGACTGTTGATGAATGGAAAAATGTTATTTTCAGTGATGAAACAACTGTTACTATTTCCGCTAATAATGGAAATACTTATGTACGTCGTCGGGCTGGTGAAGGATATAAGGCATGCTGCACCCAGCCAAAAATCAAGCACCCGTATTCGGTGATGTTATGGTCCTGTATTTCAGCCAGTGGTGTTGGCCATCTGCATATTGTTGATGACATATTGAATGGATCGAAATATGTGGATTATTTGGAATCCAGACTGCTACCATCTGCACAAGACATGGGTTTGCGTAATTTTATCTTTCAGGACGATAACGCGCCATGTCATCGGTCAAAGTTGGTTGACGAGTGGTTTAAACGAAAAGTTTTAAGAAAATTTCAGAAGCCGGCACAGTCACCGGATCTTAATAACATAGAGTATCTGTGCGTGATATTGAAGCAAAATAAACAAGGACCCACATCTGAAACAGTACTAACTGAATCTTTAAGGGCCATATGGTATCGTGTTATAACCAATGGACAACTAGAGAAACTCATTAGATGCATACCAAGAAGGTGCACTTTGTTACTAAGAAATCGTGGTTACCCAATTAAATATTAAAGCCTATGATACTTGTTGGTAAGTTATTTCAAGTGTCCTACAAGTTTCAATAATGCACTGTACAGTAAATTTAGGTTAAATGGATTGTACACTAATTTCACAAATTGCACTATTTTGTGCCTTTCATAACTTGAAGATGTACTTTTGCTTGTAACTTCACTTCTATTACTGGTAATAACATTCTGAAAACATATTAGAGTTCAGCATAAAATTTCTTTTAAAATTATGTATATAATATGTATTCCTGATTTTAACATTACATTGTTTAAATTGACTTTCAGTCTACTGGTGCAGGACTTTTGGCCACGAATGTATATACACTGGCGTGCAAATATTAAGGACGAGACGGTTTTTCGAATGTAACTTCTTGCAGAAGTGCTCCACATCGACTCAAATCATATCATAAGACCCCCAAGATGTAAGAATATGGGACAAGTGGGCAAAATCGTCCAAAAAAGACTTCAAAGGATACAAAGGCACTTTATTGAAAAGGTAGCTTCGAGCACAACTGGACAGAAGACAGAAACGTCCATGTGATAGGCGGCTGCCAAGAAAAATCCAGTTTTTTGTAGGGGATATGATCACCCCTGACTGCGTTGCAGGATTTACAACGTCAGTCCATGCTGAGGACGAGGTTGTCAAGGAGATGTTGAGGTATCGCGGCCCATTCCTCTTGTAGCGCCAATCGCAGCTGTGGAACCGTTGCTGGCGGCTGGTGACGTGCTGCCAAGCGTCTTCCGAAAAGGTCCCACACGTGTTCGATTGGATTAAGGTCCGGGACCTTGCGGGCCAATCCATGTGTTGAATATCTTCACTCTCCAACAGCTCTGCGACAGCCACTGTACGATGAGGTGTAGCTTTGTCGTCCATGAAGAGGAACTCAGGACCCACAGCACCTCTAAACAGACGCACATGATGCAGGAGAACCTCGGTACAATAGCGGACACCCGTCACTGGACCTCCTTGGAAGATATGGAGGTCAGTGCGGCTACCAAGCATGATACCGCTGCAAACGAGAACTCCGCCACCTCCAAACCGGTCCCTTTCGATGATGTTGGAGGTGTAATTGGGTGTTTCCTACTCTCTCTAGATGTGTATACGTCCAGAATCGCTCGTCAGACTAAATCGGCTGTCATCCGTAAAGAGAACTCGACCCCATTGCTGATGTGTCCAGTTCTTGTGTTACCGGGACCACAGAAACCGCCATCTCCGATGAACAGAAGTTAATGACACACACCGTACTGGTCGTCGTGCAAATAGACCACCTTTGTGCAGCCTCCTGCCCACGGTAAAACTCGATAACGGACGTCCACTTGTCTGTTGCATGTGCCTTGCGATTTCTCCCGCTGTCTGCCGTCTGTCTCTTCTCGCCTGTAGGACAATATACCGGTCGTCCGCCGCCGTAGTTGCTCATGAACGACCACTGCTAAACTCTCGGACAGCTGTTCCTGTCGTTTGATATGCTCTCCAAGCTCGTGAAACGATGTTGTGAGCGATCCCGAACTCCTCGGCCACACTAGTCACACTTCGACCTTCTTCCAATTTCCCAATGACTCGACCTTGGGTAAAGTCACGCAGATGTCGTCTACTGGATTGCCTGTTGGTCATATCACACGGTGGCAGCAACTGGGCCTCGTTCAAACCGATGTACACAGTGCAATAGCTTTCATCGATTGCTGAGCGTACACTGCCCGTGTGCTTTATACCCTTCCGATACTCCTCCCTCCTACGTCATGCTGCATATATGCGCATGCCCTACCGTACCGGACCCTAGTCTATCTCCTGAGTGGTCTTTCGGTACGTTCTGCCTGCTCGTTCCGCTGTTATGCTAAATTCTCCTCTTCGTCCTTAATTTTTGCACACCAGTGTATACTGATGCCCGAAAATTAAGGATTAATATTTTCACAGCATACTTTTACTCCGATAGGATATAGATGAAAATATTTTAAAGAGGAAGAAACAAAGATGAAAATGACATGTACACACGTAAATAAGCATGAATTTGTGCTTATTAATAGACAAAATCGATAAAAGGACAAAACATACCATTTTCTGACATTCGCTCACAGTAACTAAAATTGACAAAAAAAATTAATAATATTTCATGGATTATTTTAATAGAATATATGTTCACCTCAGACAACAATGCATGATTGTCATCGATCGGTCATGATTTTCACGAGATTGTCCGGACGATCCTGAGGGACATTTCTCCATTCTTCTTTCAGCGCCATCACCAGTTTTTGTTTGGTGCCAGGTGGGGGATCGCGTTCAGCAATGCGCCTCCTCAGAGGTTCCCAAACATTTTCGATGGGATTTAGGTCGGGGGAGTATGTACGCCATTCCATTCAGTCGATCCCTTTGCTCTCCAACAGTTCATCAATACATGATGCTGGATGAGGACGGTCGTTATTGCCAATAAAAACCGAAGAATTTTCCATAGCACCTCGATACAGCTTTACATGCTCTAATATAACTTCCCAACAATAACGCTAGGCATTCATTTACCCTCTTTCCAATACTAGGAGCTCTGTACACCCATTGATCATAATCCCAGACCAGAACACTACTCCACTACCCCTGTAATGATCAATTTCTACGATGTTTCTGTCTGAATAGGCAATGCGTGGTTCTTGCTAGATGTATTGCCACCTTCAGTCAGACGATGAACAAAATCGGCTTTTGTATGTGAATAGAACATTGGCCCATTGCTCTTCACACCATGTGGAGTGTTCATGACACCACTGATAGCGAGTTGTTTTACGTGCTGGCGTTAATGAAATGCACTGAGCAAGTTTTCGGACATAAAATCCGAAATTATTCAAGCGCCTTGACACTGTTTGACGTGATATTTTGGTACCTGTGCTTGATTCCAGCTGGTTTGCAAACTTGCAAACAATCATTCGGCGAGATCTTTTAGCCGGTAAAACAAGATAACGATCTTGTGATGGAGTAGTTTTGCGTGGTCGACCACTACTTAATCTCCTGGTAGCTATTCCATGTTCAGAAAAATTGTTAGATCCGTGATACTACGCTCCGGGCACTTCCGAATTCCATCGCTACGTCTCTCGTTGTCTCCGCCCTACTTCCAGTTTAGCAACAATTCGCCCTCGGGAAAAATTATCCAAATGAGTAATTTGAGATGCACTACAAGTCGCCGTAACAACAAACAAGAAAGGTGAAACCGAATTTTTGGTTGCAATGAGCACGTCTTTAATCCTTTGTGATGCGAATTAAATTTATCAAATTTATTCAAAGCCAATGCACCTCGTTAAAAAAAGTCACAACCGGATTTCTACAATCGGTAAAACATCCAAAAATAGAGAGAGCTACCTTCTTCCACCAGAAGCTAAAACGTATCTAACAAAAATTTACATATGGTGTACAAAATGTTTCTTATAGAAAATGAAAGGTATGTGATTTTCAAATCGAACAGTTAAAAGAAGAAATATAGAAGGAAATATGATATTACTGTACGCATTTGTATTTTGCATAATCGGAAAGTTGAGAAAAAAAGAACACAGGTAAGTTCAGTTCTGATTGAGCCGTCAGTTTGGAACGTACGACTTTCAGATCAGAGAGTTGAAATGAGCTGGTCGAGTATGGCTTCAAAGCGTTCATTTAATTTGTTACAGCAAACACTATGACATGAAAAGTAGCTTACATAATTTTCACAAACAGTGCTGGATACATTGTGAACACAAAGCAGATCGATATATGAATTACCCAACGTGTGCTATCTTCTTGGGCTTCTTTGATTCTTCATCACTTTTAATGCTCTCCACTTTTGCTTGCTTTCATTCTGCGAATTGTGCGGCATTGTCGAAAATGTTAACCCGTTCTCACGAAAACATTTTTTTTAATTTTAGTTTAGAACACTGCGATTTGTTCTTTATATATTTGAATAGATCTCGTCGAGAGTTTTAAAACGATATCACGCACAGTAGTGTTGCGCTCACGGTTCCCGAGATAGACTGAGTCAAACCCCTGAAACATTGCATCATCTCTCTGGCGCACAGGGAGCTAGGGGAACGTTGCGTGCACGATGTATTGAGCAGAACGCGAATTGCACTCCATGCTGTTTACGAATATGTTAACGCGATTAGTGTGCGGCACGTATTTTGAACACTATAATGATTTCAATTGGGACCTATTTTTGTCACAGGCTGTCGGCCCGTACTATCCGCGTAGTTAGACGTAGTCCTGAGTCAAGATATTCTTCATGGGAAAAGCTATGCTAACGAAATAGAACTTTCCAAATACGTCCCTCGGAAGCCGAGATAGCGCGAAAAAGGTATTGACCTTTATGCCCCTTAGAGTATTATACACTAGTGTATAATATACACTAGTGTATATTATACACTCATGTCCAAAAATTAAGGATCAATAACAAAAAGTTAAATTTCTGACTCGCAAGTTGTTGGTTAGCGATCAAAACATTCTGACGTCATCAAAAGACGTAACAGCAAGCAAGCTACGTTAGAATGTTTGGGCATATGCAAATTGTCAGGAATCACATGACTGCTGTGTACTGCCGATTGGTGATAAAAGCTGAAGCGTGAGTGGGAAGAAATCGTTTGTTTTGTAGGTGTTGAAGTGTGTATCGGCCTTTTTAGCACGTCTTTTATAGAAACGATCGTGCTTATGCTATCGGTTTGCCCGTCCGTCCGTCTGTTCTCTCGCCCGTCCGGCTCTGTGGACACCATATCTCTGCAACGATTAGTCCGATTTAAAAAATTCTTTTAGCATTGGGAACTTGACATATGAGAATGATGATCCTTGCATTCCAGTTTTTTTTATGCACAATTTCGCCGCTAGAGAGCGTAAATGCAGATGGTATCGAATTCAAAATACATTTTATTTCATATAAACTCATCGTCAAAAGAAATAGTTACACACAGAAGGACGTGTCGTATTGCAATGTTATTCTGGACGAAGGTAAAGGTTACCAGGAACAATAAATAATTAAACATTGAGACTGATATGGGCAATATTTATTGAACTACATGCCGATAAGTAGTGTCTCTCAGTATGGCGTCAGGCCGCCGTGTTTACTCATACAGCATGCCAGACATCACGGCATGGAGTTGTACAGGTTACTAATGGTGCCCTGCAATGAGCCATCCCATGCAGCTTGAATCTTCTCACCCAATACCTGCAGATTGTGCAGTAGAGGTGGAGTATGGATAGCACGTCTAACAGCATCCCACACATTTTCAATCTGCGATAGGTAGCGCGATGTGGCTGGCCATGGCAAAGTGCCAGTGCCTTGAAGTCAAGCTCTCGAGACTGCAGCAGTAGGCGGACGAGCGTTGTCCTGTTGGAAAATCGAACCGGAGTGAGCGTTTAGAAAAGGTACTATCATTGGCTGCAGGACCTTTTTAACGTAACGTTGGGCTGTAAAAGTGCCTGTAATGAACACCAAATGTGATCTGGCATCGTAGGCAATTGCTCCCCACACCATGACACCAGGCCTCCTGGACGTGTGACGCTCGACAACAAACCGTTCATCTTGGCGCTTAACACGGACCTTTTACACAGGAATTCGTTGGTCGTCTCCTGCAAGACGAAAGCGAAACTCGTCACCGAAGATCACCCACTGCTATTCTGAGTGGCTCCACGACAGTCTGGCACGACACCATTGCAGTCTTTGGCGACGATGCAATGGTGTTAAGAGCAGTCGTCGTAACGTTCTGCGTGCTTGTAGTACTACGTCGTGCAGCCGTCTGCCAATAGTGCTGGAACTAATCGGACGATGCGTGGAGGGCACCACTGCTCGCTGCATGTCCGCAATCGTGGTTGTTGGGTCACTCACCGCATGTCGGACAACCCGTCTGTCCTATCTCTCCGTTTTTCGTCGATGTCTCCCAGATCCTTTCTGTCGCTACTGCGTGCCTTGTTCTACCCACCACCACCAACAGGGCGCTATGGGAATATCCGAACGACCGGTATGGCACGCAATACGGCGATAAGACCATCCCGATTTTCGGAGCCCCACGACGCAGCCCCTCTCGAACTCCTCCAACTGCTCGAATTACTTCCGAACTTTTCTGCGAGGCATACTTCACTTGCAAAAGATACAACCAACATAACAGCATTAGTTAGAGTAACAAGCACGCGAAACGGGATGATATTATATAGCCAGTCAGGCACAGCGCTACGATCACAGCTTGCTTTCGTCACATGCGCGGCCGAGCGTGATACTTGAATTATTTCCATGTCTCACGATGTCAAACCTACCCACCAAGTTTCATTCCTGTCGGGTGCTTCCTTCTGGGTACAGCTATGTTTTTGACGATGGGTGTATTTGCTTCCAGATATCCGGTTGAAAAAATTATTTTACCTTTCAATGCCATTTATGACTAAAACAAATTTAGGTTTTTCAAGCAAGACATAGATTTTCCGCTAGGGTACTGGACTAAAGGTAAACTACGTTTTCCTCGATGTCTGTGCTTCTAAAACTCAGATCTGAAAAATTATTTCTGCATCGGAACCGTATATATATATATATATATATATATATATATATATAATATACACTATATTGACAAAAGTCACCGGACACCTAGAAGAGAAACACAACATAGCATTTATTGACATACATTAGTACGGTGTAGGTCCACCTTTGGTCTTAATGCATGCACTGACCCTTCGAGACATGCTTTCGACAAGGCTTTGGAACACAGCGATAGGTATGCGCTTCCATTCAGTACATAATGCTGCCTTGCTTAGTAGTAGCCCTTGGTTCCAAACTTCTTAAGCGGCGCTCTAATTCACCCCATAGGTGCTCTATAGGATTAAGATCAGGGCTCTCTGCTCGCCAGTCCACACACGATACGGATTTATCGTCAAACCACGTCGTAACAGTCCTTTCTTTATGGCTCGGTGCATTATCCACGGTCCATGATAAATGTTCTTTACACCATGCTAAACGACGAGTAGCATTCCGAGTGGAGATGAAAGGCTTATGAGCAGCCGCATGACCACGGTGACCCATGAAATGAAGTTCTCTGCGAATAGTTCGTGTACATACCGAGATTCCAGCATCTTTACTCACCTGTACACTGAGGTCTTGTGCAGTACTCCGTCGATTAGCTGTAACGACTCTCCTGAGACTTCGACGTCCTCTATCACGGATTTTCTTTGGTCTGCCGGTACGTTTTGCTGCTTCAGGCACGCCAGGTGTCTTTCACTTATTCAGTACATCCAAAACAGTTGACTTGGGTATGTTTAAACGCCTCTTGGTTTTCCTTATGGGTAACCCACTAATATAACACCCAACAATATTTCCTTTCTCAAAGTCAGTTCTCTCCCCCGCGACATTTTCACTCAACCTCACAGTGCGATATGATCGCAGTCAGCTGCAGACTTGTTTTTATACCGTTTGCAGCTGTACCGCGCATCTTAACAACGCAGAGAATCCGTTCATTTGCTTTTGAAGGGGTGTCTGGTGAATTTTGTCAATATAATGTATATGTATGCAGGGCGTATTGTTTGCCTTGAGAAGCTTAAAATATGAGAACGTAGGTTAGTTCCTTTCGGTCTATTTCCAATTCATTCTTTTGCCATTTCTGTTTCTTCGTTACTCAGTCCAACGACTGGTTGTTCAATAAATGTACACTCTGTCTCTCCATCCCTCTTCATTCCCGCCGCTCTTTTCAACTGATAGTATGTCTTGGTGTTAGTGTCTCGGAGTAGCTGTGCCACAAAACTCTTCTTTGGCCTCCCTCTTCCTCTCTTGCCTTGAATATTTTCTTCCAAAACGTTCACACTCCGGCCTGCATGGCGCAATATGTGTCCCATCCATAACATTCTTCTTTTCTTTAACATGTTGATCAGATTCCTGGGTTCTCCCACTCTCTCCGGGACCTCCTCATTATTCTTTCTATCGAGCCAACTTATTCTCTCCATTCTTCTATAACTCCACATCTCAAATGCCTCCAGCCCTTCACTTCCTTCTTGGTCAATGTCCATGTCTCAGATATGTAGAGAGCTACTGGCCAAACATATACCTTTAAAATTATCTTCCTCAATTTTAGATCTATATTTGCCACTAGGAGTTGTGAATAGTGATGCGACTGAGGCTGTACTTAGAAGTTCGCAACTGGACTATAGTTATAGGTGGCAAATTCAAAGTGAAAAAGTAAAAGAAAATTGCTTTATGTTGTCACATCTTACAAAATGTGTTCATTTTTGTGCCGCATTTGAATTTGTTCTGAGAGATTGTGAATTCAATTCCGTATTTCCTTTCCTTGTTTTTTTTTTTTTTTTTTGGTGGGGGGGTATCTTGTTTCTGAAAGTACTTTTAATACCTTTATGAAGCGTTTAAAAATACACTTACTGCCTACTCAAATAAAAACTCTTATTCAATTCCGACTTGGACTTCCTTCACTCCGCATTACAACAAGTATGCGGGATGAAGTAGGTCCGACACCTGAACTCCAACACCTGGATTCCGACAAGTTGTTGGAGTGAATCTTCGTCTGCAGCACACCAGGTGTTCACCAGACAGTTCTTCAACTTGCTCAGATCTGACAGAAGATGGCTTTGCTTACAAAGCGGTTTTTCTAATATGTCCCATACATCCTCAATGGGGCCCAGATCCGGACTTTCTCGTGGTCATGGAGGATGGCGGAAGTTGCTTTCATGTTCGCTGCTCTACTGCTGAACGCATCTTACGCGATGGACAGTAGTGTTGTTGTTCATGAAACAGCGGTCACCTGCTGGATAAAAAGTCAACTTTATCGGCAAGAATGTTCTGATAATCGTTGGAGAACACCCGACCTTCCACCATTATCCGGCGACGCATTCCAAACCAACAGAATGTACCCCACACCATGGCACCACCTCCGAAACTTTTCAGTTGTGTTTACAAGGCAAGCACGGTCCATTGGTTCATGGGGCCCCCGCCAAACTCTCCGCCTACCGTCGGTACAGAACAAGCTGCACCGCGACTCGTCGGACCACATTACTTTTTTCCAGTCTTCCAATGTCCAGTCACCAATCACAGTGCTCATGACACCACTGTATAGGAACTTTCCGGTTCTTTTCAGAAATCAGTGGGTCTTGTATAAGCACGCGACTTCCAATACCAATCGTCTGCGTTGTTCACTTAAATAGGGATCTGGAACAGTCTTCATTGAATGTTCCAGTCCATTGTTGCACCCAGCAAGTCCTGTTTCTACGTACAAGTCTTCTCAGACGATGGCGATCTCGTTCCTGATGTCGTGACCCCTACACATACAGATTGTCATCGCGCCACAGTCACGCCTCTTGGTTATTTTTCCACTGATAAAAGACCCGGGGTATCTCTCCTTTTGAGAAGCCAGTCAGTTTTCCAAATCTTCACTCAAACCATACGAACACCTACACTCACTGCTATCCAAATCCTAAGAACCAACACTATTTTGAAAGGTTACAACCACAAAATCAGAAGCAATAGCTTGTAGAAATTTTCCTAACTGGGAACGTTCTGTAGAAAGCCGATGTACAAGCAAAATATCGAATCGTGCTCACTGGGGTCACTTAAACGGACAAAAGAGAAAAGGGCGTGGCTGGCGACATGTGTTTGAAGGAAAATCTGGACGTGATGTCAAAAAGGTATGAACATGTAATTTATGTTATGTCTTAAAGACATCATCTAGATGATTTCAAGCTGGAAACAATTATAGGGAAGATGGAAGAAGGCCGCCGCGTGAATTGCAGTGAGTTTGAAATCGCGCATGGTGTGGTATCCAGGCTCTAAGCAGCATTTAAAACCAAGGAATACGTTCCAGACGCGTGCTAGGAGTTCGCCCTCGCTCTACTACGACGCATGAAGGCAGATTTTTAGTTGTAACAGCAAAACCTAATCACCTCACCCTTTTTTTTTTTTTTTGATTGTAAGGGTTTAACGACCACCGTGAGCAACTCAACGGACTATAAGCAGTCACCCGCCCCTAATTTAGGGTGACTGGTTCCAGGGAAGGAGAGAGCCAGTGCCGTAAGACAAACACAACATCCATGCCTCACCGGGATTCGAACGATTCGAACCCGGACCCCGTTCAGACGAATGATCAGAAGCCATCGCTTAGACCAACGCGCCCTGGCTGGACAGCTTTTGAGTCGGCTCCATTCCAGCACAGAAACGCGAACATCCTGATAAACTGTGACATGATATCTGCGATATATAAGCTATGTACCTGAATGCCTGAAGGCCTCCCAGGCGACGCAGTGGTCTAAGAGATGGCTTTTGATCATTCTGCCAAGATGGGTCTGGGTTCTAATCCCGATGAAGCTTGCATGTTGTGTTTGTCTTACGGCGCTGGCTCTCTCCCTTCCCAGGAACAAGTGGCCCTAAATTAGGGACGGGCGACTGCTTATAGCTCACTGAGTTGCCCACGGTAGTCGTTAAACTTCCAATAAAAAAAAGGTGTGTAGTCTGTGTCCTTCTATCCAGAGCTCAATGTAGCTCACGTTTTCAGTGGTGTCGTATACACAAAAATTAGACACGTCATCAATGCGCCAATGTACTCTACACAGTTGAGAGTCGTTTCAGTCTGCCCTCGGATTCTAGACGTCAAATGATTTTGAATGAAAGTGGTACTGCGTACCAGCGTGAGAATGTGCAGGAAAGGGAGAAATGCGGCGGTCCCGGAGTCATGGGACGGCATCATGATTAATGGACGCATCGAGCTACAGGTGCTGAAATATGGGAACGTGACGGGCGAACGATATTTCAAACAAATTATTCTACGTCATGTTTGATTATTCTGTGGTTCTGTAGGCGAAGACTTTTTCATGAATCACAATGTGAAACCTCATCGTACCAGAGCAGTGACACTTCTGCAGACCGTGGACATTCATCGCATCGACTGGTCAGCACGTTCCATAGACCCCAATTCCATCAAATACGTCTGGGACGCAATGAAAAAGGACACATGTAAATCGCCCCTCCAGGAAACATGCGAGGCCTCCTTCGTGCTCTAAGGAAGGAGTGGGCTAATTTTCCTTAGGAACTCCTGGATCACTTGGTGCTCAGCATTCCACGACGTTGTGAGAGCTAAATCACATATAAGGGTGGACATATTCTATACTGAAATGTCTCTTCGCCTGGTTATCGGAAAGCACTGTGCAATCAATTTTCAACTATGTCCTTCGGAAATTTGTAACTTTTGCGTAAACACTGATTACAGTGTAATTTGTTTGTCATTTATAAACAACTTTTTTGTGCGTGTATTTTCATGCACTGTAAAAAAAATTGTAGCTATAGCTTTGCTCTAACACCGTAAGCTATAGCTTTGCTCTAACACCGCATTTAATGAAGAAAACAGCACAGAATTTAGCTGGAGCGAGTCACAGTCCAAATAATCACGAAAACACAAAAATTTGGCTGGAACGAATGTGTTGATTGTGTTGGAGCACAGCTATAGCTTTGCTCCAACACGGCATAAAACTGTAGATTTTACGGTTTTGTGTTGGCACCCTGGGAAACGATTTAAAACCGTAAAATCTACAGTAATTATTTTACAGTGTGTGTGTCCGTATATGCTGTCAATATAATTATTTCCCCATTTGGCTGCGGTCATGTATTGTTTTTCTTATACAGATAAAAACGTAGTCCATTCTTAGGTTTTAGACACCAGTGTATAATAAGCCCTTTGTCGAACTCCGAAATATCCTTTGTTTTCCCCATTGTGATCAAGACCAGTGACAAGCAGCAGTCTTAAATAATTACTTAGGTCACGTGATGACGTACGTGACCATGTATTTTGCATATATTGACAACGGTCACAGACACCAAGAAGAGAAACACAACATAGCATTTATTGACATACATTAGTACGGTGCTGGTCCACCTGTGGCCTTGATGCCAGCACTGACCCTTCGAGACATGCTTCCGACAAGGTTTTGGAACACAGCGATAGATATGCGCTTCCGTTCAGTACATAATGCTGCCTCTAACTGTTGCTTAGTAGTAAGCCTTGGTTCCAAATTTCTCGTGCGGCGCTCTGATTCGTCCTATAGGGGCTCTATGGGAATAAGATCAGGGATCTCTGCTGGACAGTCCACACATGATACGGAATTATCGTCAAACCACGCCGTAACAGTCCTTGCTTTATGGCTCCGTGCATTATCGTGCTGGTGCCAACAAGGATCCGTTCCATAGCATTGCCAGAGAGTTGGTAGGACATAATGGTCAAGAATATCGAGGTAGACGTGCTGGTTAACAGGTTTGTCTACGATAACCAATGGGCCGGAACCATACCACAAAAAACACCCCCACACGATTAGAGTGCCAACTCCAAACTTAACCGTAGGAACAGTACACTGTGGTAAATAGCGTTTCCCAGGCTGCCGACATACCCACACACGGCCATGATACTGATGAATCGTGTATCTTGATTCATCAGTCCATAGTACCCGTTTCCATTGATCAACGGTCCACGATAAATGTTCTTTACACCATGCTAAACGACGAGTAGCATTCCGAGTGGAGATGAAAGGCTTATGAGCAGCCGCATGGCCACGGTGACCCATGGAATGAAGTTATCTGCGAATGATACGTGTACATACCGAAGTTCCAGCATTTTTACTCACCTGTACACTGAGGTCTTGTGCAGTACTCCGTTGATCAGCTGTAACGACTTTCCTGAGGCTTCGACGTCCTCTATCACAAATTTTCTTTGGTCTGCCGGTATGTTTTGCTGCTTCAGGCACGCCATATGTCTTCCACTTATTTAGTACATCCAAAACAGTTGACTTGGGTATGTTTAAACTCATCTCGGTTTCTCTTATGGACAACCCACTAATATAACACACAACAATCTTTCCTTTCTCAAAGTCAGTTCTCTCCCACTCGACATTTTCACTCAACCACACAGTGCGATATGATCGCAGTCAGGAGTAGGCCTTTTTTTATACATACCGAAGTTCCAGCATTTTTACTCACCTGTACACTGAGGTCTTGTGCAGTACTCCGTTGATCATCTGTACCGACTTTCCTGAGGCTTCGTCGTCCTCTATCACAAATTTTCTTTGGTCTGCCGGTATGTTTTGCTGCTTCAGGCACGCCATATGTCTTCCACTTATTTAGTACATCCAAAACAGTTGACTTGGGTATGTTTAAACTCATCTCGGTTTCTCTTATGGACAACCCACTAATATAACACACAACAATCTTTCCTTTCTCAAAGTCAGTTCTCTCCCACTCGACATTTTCACTCAACCTCACAGTGCGATATGATCGCAGTCAGGAGTAGGCCTTTTTTTATACATACCGAAGTTCCAGCATTTTTACTCACCTGTACACTGAGGTCTTGTGCAGTACTCCGTTGATCATCTGTACCGACTTTCCTGAGGCTTCGTCGTCCTCTATCACAAATTTTCTTTGGTCTGCCGGTATGTTTTGCTGCTTCAGGCACGCCATATGTCTTCCACTTATTTAGTACATCCAAAACAGTTGACTTGGGTATGTTTAAACTCATCTCGGTTTCTCTTATGGACAACCCACTAATATAACACACAACAATCTTTCCTTTCTCAAAGTCAGTTCTCTCCCACTCGACATTTTCACTCAACCTCACAGTGCCATATGATCGCAGTCAGGAGTAGGCCTTTTTATACCGTTTGTAGCTATACCGCGTATCTTAACAATGCAGAGGATCCGTCCATTTGCTTTTGAAGGGATGTCCGGTGACTTTTCTCAATATAGGGCGTAAGTGGCGTTTATGTACATCTGCCTAAAGGTTTCTAATTCAGTGACAAGTGTGTGTATATTAATATGTCAGATCTCTTTACGTGTGCTGTACCTACTTGCTAAACCGTGTGCCACAACTGACTGGTATGCATCACCACATCCGTGTTGTTAGGAACTCGTGCAGTGTCTGTGGCCGAAGGTTTACACACCGCACATTCCAATCCATATTGGCCAATGTGTTCAGTTGTCTCATTTTGGGACCATGGGCGGACATGATGCAGCATGGAAGTCATTTCTTTGTATTATACCATAAACCACTCCTGGGGAATACTGGCCTTATGACATGGCTTGTGTTGATGGTACAGCCCCATCTTGTTTTAGAAGCACTTTCAGCTTAAACGGAAGAACCCAGTCTGCAGGGTGGCGGATTACTTTGTCCGTGTTCATTTCGTCCACGCTCACTTTGTCCAGTTCATTTCGTCCAACGTTCACTTTGTCCACTGTTCACTTCGTCCGCTGTTCACTTAGTCCAATGTTCGCTTCGTCCAATGTTCGTTTCGTCCACCGTTCACTTTCTCCAAGTTCATTTCGTCCTCAGAATGAATGAAATTGTTACGAATATGACGTACTTAGAATAAAAACAGCGGGAAAAAGGCTAGGCCTAGTGCCTATGAAATAATATTTAGTGCCTGAGCAAAAGCGCAATGTTGTTACCTTAATTTGATGTGAAAATATTAGAAATATGACGTACTCAGAATAAATACAGTGAAAAAGGCCTTGGCCTAGGCCAAATAATATTTAGTGCTTGAGCAAAAGCGTGATATTATTACCTTGACTTGATACGTAAACATTATGAATACGACATCCGTAGAATAAATATTGCAAAAAAGGCCTAGGGCCCATGAAATAATGTTTAGTGCCTGGGCAAATGAGCAGTATTATTACCTTGATTTGATATGTAAATATTATGAATATGACGTGATTAGAATACAAACTGTGAAAAAGGCCGCGCCTTAGGGCATATGAAATAATATTTAGTGCCTAAGTAAAAGCGCAATATTATTACCTTGAGTTGATAAGTAAACGTTATGAATATGAGATCCGTAAAATAAAACTGTTGAAACGGCCTAAGCCTAGGGATTTTGAATTAATATTTCGTGCCTCAGTAAAATCACAATTATTACCTTGAGTGGATACGTAAACGTTTCGAATATTGCATCAGCAGAATAAAAACTGTCAAAAGGCCTACACATGAGGCATAGTAATTAGTATTTAGTGCCTAAGTAAGTAAAAGAGAAATATTAATAACTTGGCATCTTATGTAAATATTTAGTGCCTAAGTAAAAGTGCAGCGTTATTAAAAACTCCCACTTTATAGTTCTTTTCCGAACATAGCGTGAGTCATGCTGTACTGATTAACATCGTACCACACAAAAGAATTAAAAAGCACTTCAAAGTTAAGTTCCTTGTTTTACTACTTTAAATAACATTTAAAATCGTTATATTTTAATCGAGAAACTCTGACAGAAAAAAAATCGCTTGCAAGCAATGTCCACTGACCTTTTCTTCTACCTATAACAAAAGTTCCATGAAAACAAAAAATTTCGATGGTATTCCATTCATTCTGAGGACGAAATGAACGTGGACAAAGTGAACTGTGGACGAAATGAACATTGGACAAAGTGAACATTGGACTAAGTGAACAGCGGACGAAGTGAACAGTGGACAAAGTGAACGTTGGACGAAACGAACTGGACGAAGTGAGCGTGGACGAAATGAACACTGACGAAGTGATAGGGAACCGTCTGCAGTGATGGACAGCTAGCTGCACGGAGACGTTCAGAAGGAGACTTAGTGACTTATCTCTCACAGAAGATCAAGAGTGTCCTAGAAAAACATCCCTCAAAGTGTTTCACCCCCGCCACCTGCCTGTATTTTTTAGGTCAAGGCATATTGTACCATCTTCTTTTGAGGTGTTCACCTTACTCTCCACTGTCTATCCACTGGATGCAATAGTAAACGTTATTCACTAGAGAAGGGAAACCGTCTTCCAGTCTTCCGCAGTAGACTCCAGTCGTTGTCTCCGATGGCCTGCTGTGGTCGTGGATGTTGTGGTCATGCTTTTACACCAGAGCTGAGTTCGGGCTCAATTTTCGGAGCCCAAGCTTACCCGAATTTTATATTGCAAGATAGAGACCGGGCTCGAACGATCCCGAAAACTGTCTAACCTGTTCAACCATTAATAAAAAACATCTCCTTTTCCACACTTTCATTCTCTCCTCCTCCTGCAATTAACCAATGTATTTCTCAAATGGGGAGTGAAGAAGGGACCTCTATCTATTTCTACAGTGTAACTGTACGATTTTCTTTGACCGTTCGTTTCCACCTGAAGTGCTTCGGGCGGTCGAGAATCCAAAATGATCGGGCGGTACTGCAAATATATGTTGCTCAAATAATGCTAATATTATCGCGCCATAATCTGCTGTAACATGTACGTTGCTAAATAGAATTAGCAGGAAGCTATTGCGTGGAGATAAGGGGTAAATTATCGTCGGCAAGCTATCAACTATCCAATATCTATAGTTTTTGAAAAAGCTTTTTCTTCTCTGCAGAAACACACTAAAAGCGCGGCCTATGGCATTTTCTACACAAGCCTGGAATAAATATCCATCTCGAATGCCCGCTCCCCAACTAGAACCAGTTGCGCCGAAGAATTCCCTTCACCAACTATAAAGTATCTCATTTGCTAAATCATATAAAATCCCATTTATATATAAAAATAATTATCTCGCTCTTCCTCTCTCTAAGAGCAGAGCCCGAGCTCGATTCGGGCTCTCGGGCTCAGCCCGCCTCAGCTCTGCTTTACACAGTAGATCAGCATGGTAAAATTACCGTTGCATATAGGTCTCCTCTGAGCTCCCTCAGTCCATGGTCAGCTGTCCAAGGTAGCACGTCATTATTCCGGGCAATACAGCCAGACCACATCTCTCCTCGAACATTAAACAGCCGTGGCCACCCAATACCCACTCCCCAGTTATGCCTTGCATCTCTTTCCATCCACTCTCGATACACTTTAAACAGCGGACAAAGTTCGCCGTTTCCATTATAAATCTACCCTTTGCTCTGTATGCCCTTTCCTAAGGGGGTTAGATCTCACCCCCTTACTTATTACAGCACACCTTTCAGCTTCGACTGAGACAACACGTGCTCTTGACTTTCACAAATAGAAACGATCCAAAAGTCAGATAACAGGGATTCATGATGTTTTGTTCGTACCGTGTATATTAACCTACATTCTTTTTATTCTAAAGGTGTGCTCGTTACAGCCGGTGTCCTCTTTCACGTTCAGTGAACATGAAAGAGGACACCGGATGTACGTTGGCGAAACTTAGTTCAATGAAGAACTGAAAGATATGTGAACATTTTCACATATCTTTCAGGTTTTCATTGAACTACGCTTCAGCAACGTACATAAATTTGACAATGTACAAAAGGTTACTACATATTTATACATAATATAATATGAAACGGAACAAACAAAATAAAATTGAGACATGTCTGGAGTAGCGACTGTAGGTAGCTCATTTTTAGTGAGGCACGCATATGTACCTCCGGTGCAGTTCGTGCATGTCTGTTGTCCCCTTCCGAGATGTGGATGTATATGAACGGGAATTGTACATACGTACGAATCTGTGAGGCCACAAATATTTTGTATGACGATTCTTAAAGAAATGTTAAGGGTGGTTCAGAAGCCGTTTCGAAAAAGCGATAACCAAAATAAAGAACTGAATTATATCCATAGTACGCAGTATTTTCTTTCTATTGTGTCTGTGAACATCTGCAAGGATAGTAGCTTTCTTTTAAGGAATGTGTTCAATAGATCCATCACCAAAAACAAAAATAGAATATAAAAAAAGCGGGTAGAGTATCAAGGGTCGGAGACAGAAATGGTATCTCGGTGGTCAGAGAATGTGAACATTTGTTTTTTAATAATGTATGGGCTGAGCCTAAGTCATGCGACAAAAGCTGCGGCTTCTTGATTCAATAATGTAACAGAAAATGACATAAAGACTTCTTTTCTCTCCCACAATCATTAGATTAGTAACTCCTGGGAAGCAAACTAGTGGATCAGTACCACGCATTAAGAAAACGAACACGACGCCAAATGAAGCCAAAATAACAATACATAGGATCACGCCACTAATCTAATTTGGGATGGCTCGCAAGTTGCTCGCAGACTGTAGATCAAACTTCTCGTACAAGAAAACAAGACAAAGAAGTAACTGAATCATTGCTTCATTGGAGTTACAACTAAGCGAGACAGCTGGGAAAACCGAGTTTCTGTTTCTCTGCGGTTATTATATGGCAGAACAAAGTGCCAAATAAAACTTATGTAAATAATAGGTGGAAAAGTTATGCTCTCAGTTTAATCAACAGCTTAAGAATCAGCTCAACAAAGTGGCTTGCATTAAAAATGGTTTGCTCATTTGTGAAAGCTAAGAGCATCTTCTTCCTTCAGTTCTCGCTGGTAGGATCTTTGTGCAGATCTTGAATTCTGGGCACGTCAGTGTTTACTCGTCACCTCCGGACTTTTTTTTTTTTTTGCCGTAGAACTACGTCTAACTCCGCGGATAGTATGGGGCGACTTACGCCCGATCGCCTGTGACCAAAATAGGTCCCAATTGAAATCCTTATAGCGTTAAAAATACGTGCCTCACACTAATCGTGTTAGCATATTCGTAAACAGCATGGAGTCCAATTCAAGTACTGAGCATTACAAAGTGCGCGCGACGCTTTTCCCCGCTCCCTGTGAGCGGGGGAGGTGATGCAATATTTCTGGGTGTGCCGCCGCGTTTGACTCAGTCTATCTCGGCAACCGTGACTGCAACACAACTGTACGTGGTATCGTTTTAAAGCTCTCGACGAGATCTATTCAAATATATAAATAACATATCGCAGTGGTTGAAACTAAAAGTTTTAAAATTGTTTTCGTGTAAACGGGTTAACATTTTCGACAATGCCGCGGAATTCGCAGAATGAACGCAAGCAAAAGTGGAAAAAATCAAACCGAGAGGCAAGAGCAAGTGATGAGGAATGTAAGAAGCCCAAGAAGACAGAGCACCACGTTGGGTAATTCGTGTATAGATCTGCTTTGTGTTCGCAATGTGTCCAGCACTATTTGTAAAAATCATGTAAGCTACTTTTCATATCATGAACTTATGTTGGCTATAACAAATTAAATAAATGCTTTGAAACCATACTCGACTAGCTCATTTCAACTCTCCGATCTGCAAGTCATAGTCCTACATTCCAAACTGACGGCTCTATCAGAACTGAGCCTACCTGGGGGTTTTCTTGTTTAGGCTTTCCAACCGTAGGTTGAAGAAGCGTATATGCTCCAGCTTTGTCCGTCCGTCTGTCTATCCGTCCGTCCGTCCGCCCGCACGATAACTCACGTGAAAATGGTTCGATTTCGACCAAATTTTAGTATGTGGTAGGTGACCACCTGGGGACGAACCTTATTGAAAATGGGCGAAGCAGGGTCAAAGGTCAAGGCATAAGAGCGGGATATATTCCATTGCCCTTATGCGTCATAACTTGCGTAAAAATGGTTCGATTTCGATGAAATTTTAGTATGTGGTAGGGAGCCACTGGGGACAAACCGTATTGAAAATGGGCGAAATAGGGTCAAAGGTCAGGGCACTGTAGTGGGATCCATTCCATTGCCCTTGTGCATTATAACTTACCTAAAATGCTTGGATTGCGACAAAACTTTATCATGTTGTTCCGGAGGTATAGTGAACCGGTTCTGTTGACTATCAACGAAAAATGGGGTCAAAGGTCATTGCACAAAAGCCAGATTTATTACACAGCCATTATTCTCATAACTTGCGTAAAACTGCTTCTATTGCAACAAAACTTCATCATGTTGTTCCGGAGGTATAGTGAACCGGTTCTGTTGAATATCATCGAAATGGGGTTAAAGGTCAAGGCACAGGAGCGAGATTTATTCCACAGCCATTATCCACAAAACTTGAGTAATGATTTCTGGTATGTTGGAAAGCGTATCATAATCAACGCATTGCATGATTTTACTAACTTGTTGTTGTTGTTGTTTTATTGTTGTTGGAAGTTTAATGACCGCCGTGAGCTACTCGATTGGCTATAAGCAGTCGTACTAGTTCCAGGAAAGAACCAGTGCCGTATGAAAAACGCAATGACACTAGTTCCAGGAAAGAACCAGTGCCGTATGAAAAACGCAATGTCCATGCCACACGGGATTCGAACCCAGACTCATCTCGGACGAAAGATCAGAGACCAGCGCTTAGACCAGTGCGCCACCGGGGTGGTAACTGGGTACTTTGATCTCTTTTCTTCAAAAGCATTTTCTGTTATGCGAACGAGTGTGAAATAAGAACAAAGCACTAAATTGTCCATTAAAAAAAGGTAAATCCATGCTCCATTTGTCATATATTATATTAAAATATACAAAATCGAGTACATAAAGAGCCACCTGGATGACTGAGTGATCAGCTGGGCAGTGTTCTAGTTTCGGACATCGCATAGATGGTATGTTTCCCTTTCCGCTGCCTAGAACCATTGACCATACGTTTGGGAAGGACAACTTCCAATAGCCATCAGATCTGTCCTTGGTGGTCGCTTAACCTTGAAACAAAGAAAAAAGACTAAATACTTGAGCATAAAAATAATTTTTCAACTTAATATCCATTTTCTTTCGGAGTCTGTCGCGCTGGTGTACAAGCAAGAAAAATAGCTCAAGCTGCATAACTACATAGTTTTTAAAATTAGTTCCAGTCCTTTCAGAAATTTGTTATTATGAATCATTTTTGCATTTATTTGTTCGCTATGGAGTTTAATTACTACCACATAAGTCTACAAGGAGTTGTAATCCCTAATTTGAGATTTCTGGATCCACAGAACAGACATGTTAAGTAACGTTAACGTCAGTTCAGAAGGCATTTCGGGAACGCAATAACCAGAATAAGAACTCTCAGCCAATGAGCTGCACTTGGAATTGTTAAAAATTTCGTTACTTAAAAGAAGTACGGAATTTTCTTCATATAATTCGCTGTGACGTACGATCCGCCGACAGTCAAATTCAGGAAAAGAAGAAAAAAATATTTCGTATAATCCGCGGTGGCGCATTATATTTATATATAAATTCAGGAAAAAAATCGCCGCATAATCAGTACCTGCAATGTTGATCCCGAAGAGCAATTTCATACAGAAATGTCGCGATTCATGGGATGACCAAGCAGTCCAAAGGCATAGGAGGAAACGATAACCTTTTAAAAAATAACTGTGATTTCTAAATGCTTTTCTGTTACTTTCAAGTGAATAAAGAACAAAAATTGTAAGCTTTTGCAGTACTACCGCCGATAGTTCCGTTGTTAGATTTCGTAATTAGACGCGATAGTTCATGAAAGTTCCGTTGTTAGATTTCGTACTTAGACCTGCAGCACCCACGAACGTGTGTCTCTGAGCTTCCCACAGTACGTTGATCGTTAGATTATCATTTTTAATACAGCCTTCGTGCCATTGTATTTCCTGTCAAAATGGCCATAAGGGAAAAA
Source organism: Macrothele yani (assembly GCA_039090855.1). Taxonomy (NCBI): domain Eukaryota; kingdom Metazoa; phylum Arthropoda; class Arachnida; order Araneae; family Macrothelidae; genus Macrothele; species Macrothele yani. The sequence continues at coordinate 107,155,118 of CM077003.1, forward strand.
AAAAGTCTTCTTTCTGACTATTTGCGAACTTCCATCTTCGTATTGCATTACGTCTTCCTGTTATTAACGCATTTCTGGTAAGTTTCCAAATGTGCGACCTCTTCTGACAATTACGACGCGAATTTTTGATATTACGCATCTTTCCCAACAGTGGTAAATCCCAAGTAAAAATTTCGATGTAACGAAAATGGATAACGGAAGAAATCGGTGAGTCACCTAGGTTGATATTCTCAAATATCTCAAAAACTGTGCGTCGTAGCGAAATTTGGCTTCCTCTCGACCTCCCTAATGGGGGGGGGATTACCTGCTATTAACCAAAGCTTTAAAATGATGTATAACACGATGGGGGTAACCTGTAAATATCCTAGACCAAAAGTTACCAATCCCCTCACTAACACACCTGCGATTCAGCTTTTCTTTCTATCTTGAGGCCAGATTTTAGCTTGCGCATGCGCAGATTGTCGTTAGAGCACATTTCCTAAAAAATATTGTTTTTGAAAAGCTAAACAGTCGAAATACTTACTGTTGCCGCCAGTAGTATTTTTTATGACTTACATATCTTCTTTCATGGGTTTCATGAAAAAAACATTCATTAACCCACCTACCTAAGTACCGCTCAGTGTCAGCAATTAGTAAACCTAATTTGTTGTTATGATTTAATTCCATTTAGTATGTACTGGTCTGTGGCTCGGTTTGATCGTGAGTGACGCGAATAAATGCAATGTCTTGTACGTAAATAAATATATGTTCTGGAATCACTCGTTTTACCTCACACTCACAAAGATCTTGGCATGCGAAAGATGCATAGCATAAATTATCTACAAAGAGTAGTAGGTCGATTTTTTTAAAACTCGAAGTATCGCAAAAACGTCATTTGTTTACAGAGGGGTTTTGTCAGCATCGTCATACAATCCGCAGAATCTAAATTTATAAATTTTTAACATGTAATCCGCGAATTATATGACGAAACATACGGTACCTCTAAGCCAAAAGTACAAATACGAACAAACCTGCACCTAAACAGACTGAGTCTAAAACCATTGTTAACCCTTTAACCGGCTGGAACGAATTAACTCGGGATTAACAGAGTTGGCTGCAATCAGCTCGAACGAATATATTCGCTGCCTAAAAAGTGTGTCAAACGAGTCTGGAATAAACGAACTTGTTCACGTCTTCTCAAAGTGGTCATTTAAGGGGTGATTGACACTAAATGACTACCCTTAAATGTCCACTTTGTTTCTCAAAGTCGTCATTAAGGAGGATGATTGACATTAATCCTTTCTAACTGATTATATGTTAAAAGGGCAATAACAACATCGACTAACCTAAGAAAAGAAAGAGAGAAGATGTTTGAGGCACTTGTTTCTATCTAGTAGCACGTTGTCTTTAACAAGGGAACAAGGCCTTCAGATCATGTCTAGGGTCATGGAGCAGAGAACAGAGGACTATAGAAGCGAGATCTTATCACTAGCGGCAGGTTTAAGTTCCGTACAGCTGAGGTGGGAGTGGTAAAGTGATTGTTCTTTTCGCAGCTTTCGTAAAATCCACTCGCTATGTTAACAATTTCTGTTCGGGAAGCTTAGAAAAGTGAACTGAAAACACTATTTGAATCAGAAACTTCGGCGGCTAAAAGGGTTAAAGAGAGATTTTGAACGCACTCACTTGTATTTGCCATCTTTATCAAATGAAAGTAGAAATTTCACTCGAAAAATTATTTTAGGTTCTAAATGGATAAAATTATTAACAGCTTACAAGAGGAGTGATTTCGTTGTGAGTGGTTAGACATTTTGTGCCTTTTAGATAGTTTCTACAATATTTTCGCACTGATCTCATCTCAATTGGTTGAAATTTCAACCCTCAAGGGTTAAAATATTTCAACCCTTGAGAGTTGAAATATTTTAATGCGCCCATTTACCTGAAATTCTTTCAAAAATCTGGGCTTACGAAACTGGAAAAATATCGATTGACCCCTAACATTTTCAACAACGATCTCGTAAATGCACTTTCTGCCCTGCTAGAGATTAATATGCCAAAGTGCTGGCTATTTTCATTTGTTTTACGGCTCCAAGGTTTTAAGAGTGTGGTTACTAGGTGCACTAAATTAGTGGTGTACAAGCATTGAACTGAGGTCAAATGTCAGTTGCTAGACGAAAATGAATTGTCAAATAAAGTTCACGGAATTCCTATTTTGAGTGGATGTCAACCTCCATGTAGAAATGCTGTTAATGTGAATAGAATTGCGAATGTTAGCAAACGTCTGTGTCGTTTTGTGATGCAAACTACAGGTTCTTAGACACAGTGATGTAGTTTTAAATACAAAAGTGCCTTACCCGTGAGCGGATCAGGCGAAAACAACTCTAAAAGACCTTCAAGACCTTCAAAACTTATTAAAGTTTGACATGTTTTTATCATTTAGCATTTAATTATTTTTTTGTTATAAATTAATTTTATCAGTTTTGATTGAAATTGCTGGCGTTCTTTGGCCAAACATGGCCCTTGCGCCATAAAAATCAATCAACTAACCAAAATTGCTTAATTTAGGCAATTTCAAATAAAAGAAACAATGTTACGTGGGAGTCATTTCGAACAATTCTAATAATAATTTGAATATTTTGGGGCAATACGAATCACGTATATTGCATACATGTGAAATACAGGACGCTTTTCTTATGATTTTAGAGCAGAAATAAAGGATACTTTTTTATAATTTGCTTCTTTTTTTTCAAAGTTTCGGGGTTTAACGAGTACAGTGAGCTAGCAGTCATCCGCCCTGATTTAGGGCTACTAGCTGTGGGGAGGAAAGAAGCAAGACCCGAGCATGCTTCTTTCTGTTCTCCGGTCTCAGATTGGTTCCAGCGAATAGACAGAATCCAGCGCCTCTGACCACTCGTCAACCGGAGCTCACCTTTGTGTTACCCATAAGGAACCAAGAGATGGGCTCAGGAGATTACTTTTATTGAAGCCATTGGCGACTTTAGCAGAAATGCCCATTGCACCTATGAAACATTTGTCATCAATGTTCCGTCTAAGCTGCGAAAAGATCGGCCAATGATCTTTTCCGCGCAGTAAGCAGTTTATAAAAAAATTCCCAAATCCCTAATTAATTTTCATAAATTGAAACTCAATCACCTGCAAAAATATTAATAAATAAATAAAATTCGAGCTCTCAAAAGTCAAAACAACACTTTTCTTAAATGCCATTCGCCTCTTTCTAAGTTCGTCTCATTGTCTTCTTCAGTCTCAAAGGCTTCTTGCAAATTAGCCTCCTACAAGCACATAGTGAACGCGAGAATTCGTATTAGGGATTTTCCCACACCGAGAAAGAGGCAGCAGCAATTGAGTCTTTTCTCAAAACAACAGCTTTTCCTAATTTCTACTGTTTTTTTTTCCAGAAGGAAGTTTGAGCTTCTCGCTTTTTATAAAATAAAAATGTTAACTAATGAAATACTTTTAATAGTTTTTTTCAATTTAAAATCAATTGCGGAAAGAACAGTGACAAACATTCTGGTATTCGAAAAAAATAAGAGTTCCAATCCAAATTCCAACTTCTACTGTATATTAGCAAGAGAAGCTGAGAAAATATTGTTTTTTGCCCAAGTGGTTTTGATGCCTGCCCAGCTCATTGGGTTAGACGCGCATTGCCCATGGCCACTTAAAGGGAATATTGCTTGTCAATCAGCCTAATGCTTATTAAATTTTACCGTGTTATTTCCTTCGTATCATTGAAGATTTAACAAACAGAGAAGCCACCTCCTATAACGATATTTTGAAAACTACGGTCTTGACAAGGTAATTACTATTCTCTTGACGCTAAAATTCTTATGAAATTCTAGCGAATTACTATTCTCTTGACGCTAGAATTCTTATGAAATTTCCTACCTCATGAGCAGATTATTTAGCTTTATCCTGTATTACGATTATTCGATTAATATATGAATATGCTTGCACATAAAACACAGCATTCGCTTTTTTTTTTTTTTTTGTCTAGAAGGTCATTCAAAGAATCTCCTGAAAATCGTATTGCCTGTGAATAAAATGTCTCCCCCGAAGCTGGGTCATGCCGCACTGACGCGCCATACTGTCAATGGTTTGCCAAACTTTTCGCCGAAAACCCCGCCCTGTTGGACATAACATGGTTTAATGAAGAACCATGATTCCATTTATCCGGTTATGTAAACTCACAAAATACACGAATGTGGGCCAGTGATAACGCCATCCATGAAGAGCCATTGCGTCCAGTGATAATCCCCACGCCATCCATGAAGAGCCATTGCGTCCAGTGAAAATCCCCACGCCATCCATGAAGAGCCATTGCGTCCAGTGATAATCCCCACGCCATCCATGAAGAGCCATTGCGTCCAGTGAAAATCCCCACGCCATCCATGAAGAGCCATTGCGTCCACTGAAAATTCCCACGCCATCCATGAAGAGCCATTGCGTCCAGTGATAATCCCCACGCCCTCCATGAAGAGCCATTGCGTCCAGTGATAATCCCCACGCCCTCCATGAAGAGCCATTGCGTCCAGTGATAATCCCCACGCCATCCATGAAGAGCCATTGCGTCCAGTGAAAATCCCCACGCCATCCATGAAGAGCCATTGCGTCTAGTGAAAATCCCCACGCCATCCATGAAGAGCCATTGCGTCCAGTGATAATCCCCACGCCATCCATGAAGAGCCATTGCGTCCACTGAAAATCCCCACGCCATCCATGAAGAGCCATTGCGTCCACTGAAAACTCCCACGCCATCCATGAAGAGCCATTGCGTCCAGTGAAAATCCCCACGCCATCCATGAAGAGCCATTGCGTCCAGTGAGAATCAATGTCTGGTGTGTTGTGTTCCGACTCCGTATCATTTGGCTAATTATTTTTAAAGACACTGTGAATACCGACTGATACTTGGAAATCTTTAATGAGTTTGTGAACCAGCTGGATGATCAGGAACTTGCAGATGGTTACTTTCAACAGGACGGTGCAACGTGCCACACCTCCAACAAAAGCATGGCAGAAATTCGCAGCTTTTTCCAGGACAGGTTTATTTCCAAAGATCTGTGACCGCCTAAGTCTCTCGACCTGACACCCCCAGAAGTCTTTCTCTGGGGTCTTTTAAAAAGCAAGGTTCATACCAGCAAACCAAAGTCGATTGAGAAACTGAAAGACAACATCACTTGTGAAATTGTTGCCATCGAAGTCGCTACGGTAAATCGTACATTCGCCAATCGTCGGGTGAATATGTGCCTGGACGCTGGCGGTAGGCACTTCCAGCATGTTCTATGAGACATTCCTTTTTGTCATGGATCAAGGCATGTTTTACATTAATTTCATTTAAATGTGCCTTTGCAATAGCGAGTTAATTAAAAAAATAAGCCTTCAGTCCCTAGTGAATCACCCTGTATTTCTTTCTATTCCTTATGCTCTCACTAAATGGAAGCCGCCCCGGTGGCGCAGTGGTCTAAGGCGTTGGCCTCTGATCATTCGTCCGAAGGGGTCCGGGTTCGAATCCCGGTGAGGCATGGATGTTGTGTTTGTCTTACGGCACTGGCTCTCTCCCTTCCCTGGAACCAGTGACCCTAAATTAGGGACGGGCGACTGCTTATAGCCCATTGAGTTGCTCACGGTGGTCGTTAAACCTCCAATAAAAAAAAAAACAAAAAAAAACACTAAATGGAACATCAGGATGCTTTAGGAGTTTTCCTGTGCTACTCTACTGTAGGCATGCTGAACTGTGATCTTAGAGCTTAAAGAAAGGACGTTCTCTCTTCTATGCGTCACAGAGTCGCATCTACTAATGTGTAGCCACATACCCATAAAAAAAATTAATAATCGGTGTCCTGCACCTTTGACTACAGCACAATGACAACGGACGGCCTGCTGCGTTGTGAGAGAACAATGAGTGCTTCTCCCTTAAGAGAGTGGAGACATTCTTCTATATCATCGTGTTTCATTAAGATTGAAAAGTGCCAGAAACTCAAGAAATAATTCCATCGCCCAAAAGAATCGTTAATTGTCTAAGACATGCCGTGAAAAAGAGAATGCCTCCCGTATGGTGGCGTTTTTCCTCTTTCCTTCTGTTGGGACGAGAAGGTTTGGAAGTTCAAAAAATTTTCGAGGGGGCAAGATATACTTGGATGACTTCATCCATCTGATGGAAATTTTGCGCGGTCACTCACATCACTCAACATAAAAGGAAAGCACTTTGCTTATTTTGTTTTCCTTGCGTCATGCGGCAAATCTTAAACCTTGATGTACAACCTATGTCAGAAAAGTTCCAGGACTGACGCAATAAAGAATATAAAAAAGTACTATACCTACAATTAATACTGGTCACTTTCAAAACAGCGCCCTTCTGAATCAACACACAATTTCCATCGTCTTTGAAACTCCTGAAAACTGTTCTGGAAGGCACTTTCCAGTATGTCCGTAAATTGTTTTGTCACGGTTGCTTGGATAGATGTAATGTTTGCATGATACTGTCCTTTTAGTGCCTGTTCTTTCTTGGAGAATAGGAAGAAGTCACAGGGTGATAAATCTGGGGAATACGGCGCATGTGGCAATACAATGATTTAATGGTGAGCCAGGAACTGTTGGGCTGACATCGGAACAGATCGACGAACGAGCCTCCTTTTGGTCATCATTCAGAATGCGGGGTACCAATCTGGCATGAAGTTTTCCTTTTCCCAGATCCTCGTGTAGAATCTCATGACAGACAGACTTACTGGTGCCAACCGACTCAGCCAAAAGTCTCACTGTAATCCAGCGAGTTTTCTTTAACTGATTCTACACCTCTTCGAGTTTTTTCGCTGTCCGCACACTGGAGGAACGCCCAGATCTCGGATCATCATCAAAGTATTCCGGCCTGTCACGAATTCGTGCATACCATTATAAAACTCTGCTGCGAGATAATGCTGTGTCTCCATACGCTTCTATTAACATTCTGTAAGTTTCAGTTGTTGATTTACCAAGTTTCCAACAAAAATGGATGTTTACTCTCTGCTCTTCCATGGCTAACATGCAATGGGACGAGAACGCTTGCTATGACTCCCTTAATAGCCGTCTGCCTGTTGTCGGTACCGGAATAAATAGGTTTCCAGCTGTTCGCTGATTGGGCAAGGACTGCTGTCGTCTGGCATACACGTGCTATTTTATCCCACTCTGTTACGTCAGTTATGCGGTCAGTCCTGAAATGGAAATGTAAGTCATTAGTGCCACGAACTGTTCCTAGGAAAAGTATCTTCGAAAAATCCCAATATTCTGTTTGTAGTCTATTGACTTCCGTGTTGCGGTTATTCTTAATTCTGCAATAATTTTTGACATCCCTATATTAACAAAAAGTGTTCAGAACACAGGTTTTGCGCAAATAACTTTAACAAGTATAACGAAGTAAATTGCTCCGTCATTTTTGTCCACTCCGGGGCTCGAACCCGGGTCCCCTCATTCCGGAAGAAGTCGCTCTACCAATTGAGCTACGCGGACGTTCGTTCTGACTGCTATCTGCCTTTGTGTCGTGTGCATCCTGCTGGGCAGGCACGTCACACAAGTATCATCATCATTGTCAACCATTGAAGGTCTCCCGAAGTTTCTTCTACAATTGTCTGTTTTGAGCCTGTCTCCTCCATGTCACTCCGGCATGCTTTCGAATTTCATTCATCCATCTCCTATGGGGTCTTCTTCTGTGTCTTTTTCTGTCCCTTGGAATCCAATCTAAAATTTCAATTGTCCATCGGTGGTCTGTTCTCCTGGCAACATGTCCGGCCCATTGTCATTTCAGTAATTTCGCTGTGGTCATGATGTCGTCCACTCTTGTTATTTTTTATCCACAAGTTCCTCTTCTTATCTTTCCTGGTTACACCAAGAATGCATCTCTGCAGGCTTCTTTGAGTTGTCTGCAGTCTTTGTATGTCTTTTTTAGTTAAGGTCCATGTCTCTGCTCCATACGTAAGCACTGGTAGGTATAACAAGTATATGGTAGATTAAATAAGCAATAAATACTCATATTGTAAGATCTACTATAGTTTTGCTTAGTGCTTGGCTTGGTTTGGCTTAGCTTGGCTTCATCAGGACAAATGGAGCGTAAACATTTAAATCATTGTCACATCATCAGAGTTCTGACGGTCACTTATTCTGGTGAGTTGTTTTAACGCTCTTGAAAGAAATTGAGTCGATTCTAAGTCGTTGATGAACGGCTAAAAGCTGCGATATATGTGGAAAACTTTTAAAATGCTGTCGAACCCGTACACAAAGAAGTCGAAGGGACAGTAAAAAATATTCGATACATATATCGAATATATGCGAAATTCATTATTGTCGGACAAATAAAAAAAATGACTATTTTTGGCATATTATATTATGTCAGATTAAAATTAGTCGTTCATAATCTGTTTATCATTTAATCGTAGGTCAATAATGATTTTTAATTGAAAACCATAGCTAGCAAAATGATATGAGTCAGATCTGTAATAAACAAAACATTTAACGAATGTGGAAATTAAAGTAACTGACAAAAATCTGAGATTTCACTTTGAAGTAATTATCTACTGAATTAAAAGTAAATAACACTGCCGAGAATTTCGTGACTTGCATGTTATGTCGGACATAGAGAGAAAATTCTTTTTTGTTTATGCTTATCATGATAGCTATTTTAAATGTTTTCACCTTCCTTTGACGCAATGGTTAAAATGTTTCTATATGCAAAATGAACTTTAAGCGATTGAAAGGTGAAGAAGGGCGTAAAAGACAGCATTTTCACATGAGATATACGTTTTGTAAGCGCGAGGAGGGAGCGAGATGTGGTTAAAACACAACTGTGACATTCTTGTCTTTATGAGAAATGACCTATCTCTAAGGAGAACCAGATGGCTTTGTCAACAGCAAGTAATACCTTGTTTTCCAGTGAAAGATAAAGGTTTAAAAATTGTGCGATAATGCCACTTATCTGTTTGTTTTAACCATGCTGAGCTTCGATATATGCCGTTTTTCCAAAAAATGTTATTCGTAATATGCGGTTAAAATAACAAGGAAGATTATTATGAAGTTTAAATGATCTGTAAAAGCTTCGATTCATACGGAGCTTCATATTATGCAAGCTCGTTATATGTGGATTGCACTATATTATTCTTGATAGATGAATCAGTTTTATCAATACGTATTTCAAAAAGTGACCAGGTGCTGTGCTTTTCTCGTACGTTTAAATAAAACATATTTTTCTATGCATCAATGTTTCAGTGGTTTTCTGCAAGCTTTTATCTAATCTATAGGAATAATTCCACAGAATCCAGTCAAGCTTTCACCGAAACTGAAATTTCTTATACTGCAGATAGTTGTTTGAGCAAGTGTGTCTGTAGTTGGAGGGAATCTTTGTCGTGTTGGATGAGCATAATCTTCAGTGATGGCAACAATCGGTGAAGCCGATTTGGTTAAAGGAAGACAAAAGCTACAGCGATAAGTAGCGGTCTTGTTACTTGTAGGGCCCGACGACCCAGCCACATTTCCAGTTCAACGTGTTCCTCGAGGAAGAAATCTCGCCAGTGTTTAAAGACACGGAAGACAAGGCACTAAACGAAGTCTCCGCGCTGTTCAGATAACAGAACCTCAGTGGGAATCTCGCTTCTTCGAAGTTCCGAGAGTGGTGATCTGTGATAGCGTTGCCATAGAAACGATTGTGTCCACTGGAGCTACTTCGAGACGGACGCTATTTGAAAGCTACTTAACTCGAAATAGCCATACTTAAAATTTGACCACCTCGTTTCACGGGAAGAAAAAGCGCAAAAGAATTCAGATAGAAAATTGGAAATCTCGGTGTCCCAGTGAAAAGAGATTCCGTGACAACGCCTTTTTTGGTTGCAGAAAACACGAAAAATACCAATCTAATGCGGCTGAAAGCAGAGTTAGAGGCAAGAAAATAACTGGATTATGGAATTTATAAACCGACATCAGCAGTAAAGATCGAGGGATATTTAAGCTTCCTGAAACTTGAAATCGAAGATTATTCGCAGTTAACTTTTGGGTTTTGACGAGCTCCCGCTTTCTCCTTTTTCGTTTTTGTCTCTAAATTTGAACCAATCACAGAAAAGGAATCCCTGATTTTTTTTAAAAACAGTAGGAAATCTATTTTTCCCAAATTCGACAAGCAGACCTGCGTTTAACAAGCAAGGAAATAATTTTGAAATGCTTTTCTGCGCGGAAAAGAAAAAACATAAGCTCAGGCTTATCTGACCTTTTTCTTTAAACTCAGGCTTTCTATTTTGCTTTATAGTAGCGGTGTATTGAAATCGGACAAATCAAAGAACCTTTTATGTTTATTCTACAACTGAGTATTATTTTGTTGTTCACAACTATCAATCAAGAGATATAGGTGACTTTCACGAGCTTATAATTTTTTGTTTGAGGATTTAACGAGCGCCTCGAGCATCTCAGTGGGCTATAAGCTGTCACCTGTTCCAAATTTAGGGAGATTAGTTCCAGAGAAGGGAGAGAACCAGTACCGTAAGACAAACAACAACACCCATGCCTCATCCGCGATTCGAGCCCAGGCTCATCTCGGGCGAATCATTAGAAGTCAACACTTCGTACCACTCGGCCACTGGTTCGGCCGGATTTATAATTACACAATCCGCATGATTTTATACTTAGTAAATTCTGGAGCACCATTCTGACTGTCTCTCATACATGTCTTTGTTTTGGTGTGAGTTTGCAGAAAATGTGAAACGCAATTGACTGTCCTCAATACTTTTCTCGGTTTTTCGTAATTTAGTTTAGTAATATTAATAATTATAATAATAATAAATGGAAAAATACTGATCTACAGAAAATTGACAAACTCACTAGAAGACTTTTAACCAAAATGCAGAAGAATCGTCAGTTCAAAGACTCTACCTAAAAAGAGAAGAAGGAGCTAATCAGTGTATCAGATCTTTGCAGGAAACAAGAGAAACAACTCAAACATTACTTCTTATGGGAAAACATGTCAGCGCTATAACGGTGGCTGCTGCTAACGAAGCCTTTACGCCATTGAACCTGAATACTTCTCAGTTCCTTCTTCAACCAGAAAATAATTCAGATCCACTGATAACGTAAGTCTTTTTCGTGGGCGAGATTGGTGTTACGCTATGTCTAAAACCTTGACTAAGAAAAATGTTGAACTAAATGAGGATACGATGCAATAATAGTTTACGGCCAGACGAAACATAAACAGAAGTCAACTTACGATAACCTTTTATTGGTCGGGCAATATTTGAGAAGATCCACAATACAGCCATATGTGATCTAGCTTTTACACAGAGCGAGCATCTCCACACCCACACATGCACATAGCAACTGCTGCATCATCCTTTCTATTTATCGTTCTTATCACATTCATAGGTCCCTCTCTCTGACCTCAAAATCTTGCGAATCTCATTCATGTGAAAGAGAAGATATCGCGTTAAGTTTGATAAGTGTAAAAGAGAACAAACTCAAATTTACATAGGAAAAGAAACTAAAAATGAAAGTTAAATTAGAATATACTTCACACACTGCAAAGTTGGAAAAGTAAAATTCTGCACGGTAAATATCTAAAGTCCTTAGATCTGGAAAACACTGGCTTGACATCAAACAGAAATCGTCGCTCTTTCCACGTTTATAAGTGACTCACGGAAAACTTATCATCGGCCGCCACCGAGAACCAAACCCAGGGTTTTTCCAGTTAGGTTTGGCAGTTAGTCGTATGTGAGTCTGGAGAAATTCGAGGCCGCTGTGGTGCAGTGCTAGTATGTCCGGCGCGTAACTGGAAGACCCTGGGTTCGATTCCCAGTGGCGGCAGATGATAATTTTTTCGCGACTCACTTATGAACGTTAAAAGAGCGATGACTTCTGTTTGATGTCCCTAATCCACGTCAATTGTGTGTATTAATTATTCATTGGCCTCCTAGTTATTTGTTCAGTTGCTGCGTACTATCTTTGGTGAATCCCCAGCATTGTGTGGGGATCCAAGAAGCAACCCGCCATGTGGTTCGGCAGTTAGTTGTATCTGAGTCTGGAGGAATTCAAGGCCACTATGGTGCAGTGGTAACATGCCCGGCGCGTAACTGGAAAACCCTGGGTTCGATTCCCGGTGGCGGCCGATGAGAATATTTCCGTGACTCACTTATAAGCGTGGAAAGAGCGATGACTTCTGTTTGATGTTCCTGTGTGTATTAATTGTGTGTATGAACACTGACATAAACTCCTCGCTACAATGGTTTTAAAAAAAGGTCTGCTTTATCCAGAAACCGAGGAATTCTTCATTGGGATTCAAGACCGCATTATCGCAACCCAGAACTGCAAGAAACACATAATTAATGTTTCTGATGATTACTCCTGTAGATGTGTGTGAAAAGCCAATCAAAATAACATAGAACACATTTCAAATTATTGCTCTTTTCTTGCTTCAAAACAGTACCTTAACAGACCCGACCAGGGAGCGAAGAACGTACATCAAAAGCTTGGCGTTAAATATGATCTTATTTCAAGAACCAACCAGAACCTATTCTCGAAAATCATAATTGTATCATGTACAGGGACAAACTTGTTTTCACAGACAGGACCATTGACCACAATCGACCTGACACTGTAGTTGTAGGCGATAAAACTGAAAAAAATGATAGATGTAGCTGTCCCACTTTAAAAAAAAACTTCCGAAGAACAGTATCTGAGAAAATCTGGAAATACGAGAACTTGCCGAATGAAAATCCAAAGGATCTGGTAACAAAGCACAACACAGATCGTACCAGATGTCGTTTCGACAACCGCAGTGGTACCAAATAACTTTTTTGAAAAATCTCGAGAAATTAGGATTGCCACAGAAACTGCTTCATCCAATCCAAAAGGCAATCATTCTACAAACCTCAAGAAATTTCCAGATTTTTCAGGTATCACATCTCCGCGTTTTGCTCACCGGCTCTGGCCAAGAAAATCGACGACAAAAGAATTAATGATCTTTCGGAATTTTTATTAAAGTATAGAAAATAAGCTTCCCTCTGCCCTTAAAGAAAAACACTCAAATTCCTCATAAAAAATTAACGAAACAAATCAGGTTATTTAAATCAGGCTCAAGTAAGGCGTAAGCGGGAGCGCATTCTGTACATGAAAATAAATGTTAGAGGTAGGCTTAGTTGTATCAAATAAATAAAACTTAAAAGCTTAATAAAACGCATACAAAATGACTAGAAGCCTACCTTACAATTTTGACCTAACCAAGTTAGCAGGGAAGGAGGTAAAAAACACGCACACACAAAAACAAAAAAAAGAGCCAATCCAGGTCAGGCTCCACCCTAGCCCCTCAAGAAATAGCTGGACTTCTGTAATCACTCCGGAAAACTTCCGATGAGGTAATTAAGTGAAATGAACTGGAGAATGAGCATTAAAAGATAATGACGAATTATTTAGTCACTGGAGAAAAAAAAAGACAACAAAATGAGGGAAAATCTCCAAAAATATGGAACAAAAAGACCAAATCACGAAAGAATATGTCACCTAAATATATTGACATATGAAGCTGAATGAGGTTCCGGTTTGAAAGGATCCTATATGAAAATGTTTTATGCAAGCTTCTAAAATTTAAAGGTTTCCATCATGAGATCATGAGGAAGTCCATGAAAAAAATAAGCAAATGTCTTCCAACCCGGAGTAAAAGACTAAGCAGACTCCGCAATGTATACCTGGGAAGGAGATTCACAGGTCCCAAGAAATCTTCCCAAGTTGCCTCAGTGAAAAGGAGGAGTATGCACATTGCTCCACCCATAATTAAAATTCTTAACGAAATAGCAGAAGCGAGGAAGAAGTGCGCAATTCTAAAAAGGCAAATCGACAAAATAGTGACTTGTGAAAAAGTATGTCAAGTTATATAAAAAAAAATCTTTGTAAAACGATGAAATTTTGTAAACTACCAAGAGATCAAAAGATTTCTGACAACCACTTCACTAAAACACAGAAAGAGCCAATAACATGAGAGAAAAATTGTAACTGACTGAGACATAGGCCTGGTAAAGCCGATGATCGTTAAATAAGTTCTTTCCCTAATATATATTTATCCCTATTTAATTTGGTAACGGATAATCGCATATCAGCTGTATGTATAAATCAAAATACAAAGAACCATGTCTATATTGTTAAAATTCTTTGTTTTATCAAATGGACTTCCCTGGATAACCCATGGATAATGGATATATGTAAGCAGATCTTTTTTCAAGCATTTTGTTTCCATCATTTCTTTGTTTCCACTTTTTTTTTAACCAAAACGAAGAAGAACATCCTAATTTCGTTCAAGAAACCAGCTTGGGCTACGATGATGGGGTATAAAAGATATAATCGGATTCCCAGGCATGTATGTCTACAGGACTGTCAGGTAATTGCGAACTATTTCGAAACATCCAGATCTCTGCATTCAGAAAAGATTAGCGATGAAGGCAGAACCTCTTCGAATGACGAAACAGTGATTTACGATTTCAAAAACAGAGAGATTACTGATTTGTCTTTATCTCTAAGTGCAGAAAGTTTGAAGAATACGATAAAATTTACGTATTTGAGAGAACAAACAGTTGACAAGACAACAGCAGCTTGCAAAGAACATGAGATCTCGGCCAAAAAAAAAAAAAAAGAAAGATCGAGAGAGAGTACTTTGGTATTATATGTAGATAATTTATGCTATGTATCTTTCGCATGCTAAGATCTTTGTGGGTGTGAAATAAAACGAGCGATTCGAGAGTATACATTTATTTACGTACAACACAGCATTTATTCGCATCACTCACTGCCACGCCGTGTCATATACTAAGTGTGATTAAATCACAAAAACAAACAATAAAATTTGCTAATATCTGATATTGGGCGATTCTTAGGTAGATGGATAAATGAATGTTATTGTGGCGAAACTAATAAAAGAAGATATGTGGGTCATAAAATTAAATATTTACTAAACTATGGCGGAGGCAACAGTAAGAATTTCTGCAGTTTAGTTTTTTTAAAAACCATAGTTATTTTTATTATTATACAGTATAGTATTCAGATTTATAAGAACGGAAGAAACGACTCTGACTCCGGTGAAATGTGATGTAGCTACAAAATTCCATCTGCGCATGCGCAAGCTAATAACTGATTTCAAGATAGAAGTGTGGCGTGCCTGCCCAGCAGGACGCACACGATATAAAGGCAGATAGCAGCGAGAACGAACGTCCGCGTAGCTGAATTGGTAGAGTGACTTAATCCGGAATGAGAGGACCCGGGTTCGGGCCAAAAATTACGGAGAAATTTGCTTCGTTATAATGGCGCCCGAACTTTCCGGATGACCCGGCCGTTCAAAATCTCGCAATGGTGTGATGTTCTTTCCACACCGCGATATGGGAAAAATAAGAGAATCCCTTCTTCAGCGCTTCGAAAAATAAATGTGTGTGATGTTGCATTCCACACACCAGATTGACTGGGAGTCCTCAAGTGCACGCTCTACAGCGGATGGCTGCCTGCAACGATTCATGGTCACGTCTGGCCCGTGGGCCATGCCCCCGGCCCTCCTTCGGGGGGGGGTGTGACGTGCCAGCCCAGCAGGACGCACACGACATAAAGGCAGATAGCAGCGAGAACGAACGTCCGCGTAGCTCAATTGGTAGAGTGACTTATTTCGGAATGAGGGGACCCGGGTTCGGGGCCCGGCGTGGACAAAAATGACGGAGAAATTTACTTCGTTATAGAAGGGAAAGCTGAATCGAAAGTGAGTTACTGAGAGGGATTGTTAACTATGTTCTAGAATATCTACAGGTTTATACAACATTTTAGAGCTCTCATCAATAGCAGGTAACCCCCTCCCCCTCCCCCGCTCCAGTGGGTTCGAGAGGAAGCCAAATGTCGCTACGTCGCATACTTTGCTACTGTTGGGAAAGATGCATAGCATCAAAATGAATTTTTCTAATGGCTTTTATCATATTTAGGATGAGGTTCTCGTAATTCACACAGACGACAATGGGATATTGTTACGTTTATGTAAAACGTGATAAAATACAAGTTTTGGGGATAATTTGGTAAATACATTGTTGGGTAACAATGAAATTAACTATTGTTACATCACTTCATATGGCAGCATGCGTCACGATCACACTTCAACACATGTTTAGACGACTTCCGTTACCCATTTTCGTTACATCGGATTTTTTTACTTGGGAATTAGTTTACCACATGTCGGGAAAGATACATAAAAAAAAATAAAAAAGAGGAAGACTGGCAGTTTTGCTTTTCTTCCCGCATCCAAAACGGATGTTCATAAATCAGTGAATCTTATTCGAAGATATTTTGAGGCTCAAGCGTGAAATTATGAATATTTTTACTCACTAGAATAGGTGAAGATCAAATAAATTATCTGATTAAAAGTCTCCGGACACTTGTCCCTGTAATAGAAAGGAATTAACATCGAGTTGGTTTAACCTTCGCTTCTATCACAGCCTCTACCCTGCTCAGAAGGCTTTCCACTAGATTTTGGTACGTTGCTGCGGAAATTGCCTTCCATTCTACCCCAAGAGCATTAGAAGGTGTGACGTATATTCTAATTTAACTTTCATTTTTAGTTCCTTTTCCTATGTTAATTTGAGTTTTTTCTCTTTTGCACTTTCCAAACTTAACGTGATATCTTCTCTCTCACATCAATGAGGTTGGCAACACTTTTGAGGTCAGACTGAGTGACGTATGAATGTGATAAGAACGTTAGATGAAAAGGACGATACAGCTGTTGCTTGGTGTATATGTGTGTGTTCTATCGTTGTTAAGCTATTATACGGTAGATAAGATATTATATGTGAAGTATAAACATAGCCGTGCTATATAGTGGATTTCATCAATCGTTGCTGGACCAATAAAAGGTTATCGTGAGTTTGGCTTCTGTATATGTTTCGTTTGGCCGTAATTTGAGCTGTTCCGTGCAACTATTTCATCTTATTCTCATTTAGTTCAACATTTCCTTAGTCATGGTTTTATACATAGCGTAACACCAATCTCGCCCACGAAAAAGGGTTACGTTATAAAGGCAAGTAAACGATGTTGGGCGGTTCGGCCTGGTCGATAGTAGTTGTTCCAGTCATCCCAAAGGTGTTCAGTGGGGTACAGATCGGGACGTTGTGGAGGCCAGTCAAGTTCTTCAACACTTATCTCATAACCAATCCTGCACGGGCCTAGCCTTATGGATGGGGGCGTGGTTCTCTTTGTCAAGGAAAGGGCCTTCACCGAACTGTTGCAATAGCGTTGAAAACGAGAGGATTTTCGTGAATATCATTAGAAGCCGCTGTGCTAAGATTCCCAGGCACTGGAACTATGGGGCCCAGACCAAACCATGAAAAACACCACCAGAGCATGATGCCTCCTCCACCAAACTTCACAGTTGGCACAACACAGTCGGGAAGGTAGCGTTCACCTGGCATCTTCCACACCCAAACCCGTCAATTGGACTGCCACATGGTGAAACGTGATTCTTTACTACATAGAACATGTTTTTGCTGTTCCAGAGTCCACTGGAAAGGAACGTTACACCACTCCAACCGATATTTGACGTGATCTTGCTGATGTTAGGCTAGTGTACGGCTTATTGCCATGGAAACCCATTCTCTTCAGCTCTCTAGGAACCATTATGGTGGTGGCGTTGCTTCCAGAGGCATTTTGGAACTAGATGGTGAGTGTCACAACCGAGGATAGGCGATTTTGCCTCACCACCAGCTTCAGCTCAGTCATTTTACGTGGCCTGTCAGGTCGTGATTGCGCTATTGTTACCCCTAATTATTTATACTTCGCAATAATATTCCCTAAAGTCAGTTGATCAAGACAACTGCAGCAGCGCAGAAATTTCCCAAACTGATTTGTTGATAACATGGCATCCTAGGACGTGCCACGTTGAAAGTCACAGAACTTTGCCGTAGGACCATTTTCCTTTTCATGCTTGCCAATGATGTTTGCTTGGCTATTTCGTCTGCTTCGGTATGAGCCATGAACGTGTCATTATCGGTAAATCCACTACTCAAAAGTAGCGCCCAGATACTCTTTATCACATGTTTCCAAAGTAGGCAACTTCAAAAACAATCACAATAAGTTTTTGTTCAGGAATAATATTATAGTCTGCTCATACTTATACCCACTTAACGTAATATCAATAGAAATAATAACTCTGTCCACATAGGGGAAGAAACTTGCTGTCAATGAACGATGTTCAATCTTGCTGAATGATTTCAGTTACAAGTAAATCTTTAATAACTAAAACACACACAAGTTAAAAAAATATATACATATCAAAATCACATGAGTACTTTCGTGCTCGCCGCGAGCAAATCATCAGATGAAAGGCCAAGGTGGAGTTCCAGAAAGACATTTATATAAGGGGGTCGTTGCCAAACGTTCACAATGAGAGTAAAGACTAGCTGATGACCATTAGCCTGTACCGTCCAATTGCGGACTCCACATGGTTAAGCAAACTCTCTCGAGGTAATTCAGAAAAAGCTCATTTAGTATAGCGTAATATGACGAAGCAGAGGCCTATAGAGTTCAGTAAGTGCTATTCAGAATCTGCAATGTTATAGGGAGGTACAGGAATCGAGGAAAAGTTTTCCAGGCGTGGGAAATATAGCTGGGTACTTCATCATTGCAACAAGTGCCCAGTCGATGTAGAATATATAGACTCTCAGTAAAGAGTACTGTTTCCCTCGTGGTGTTGGTTAGGATAGATACGTCAGTCCAAGGTGGTTAATGTGTACCACCTGAAGTAAGTGTGGATAAAGCAGATGACGAGCATTTCTCACGTTGTATCCAGGCGTGGGAAATATAGCTGGGTTCCTTACTTCTTGTTTGTGATCTCCGTAGGTTTGACCCTATATATGTATAAGGTCCTTGACTTGAGGATCGATTGATTTCATTGTGATGGAATAGATACCTCATTTGTCCGTCAGGTCAACACGGTCCCGATCATTTTTAATCAGGGAAAAAATGTTCGAAGTTTTTAGCCCAAAACTGACGCCGTACCTATGACAGATGTTCGATAAAGTCACATTCCCATGAGGAAAGTAAGTCAT
Organism: Macrothele yani; assembly: GCA_039090855.1. Classification (NCBI taxonomy): domain Eukaryota; kingdom Metazoa; phylum Arthropoda; class Arachnida; order Araneae; family Macrothelidae; genus Macrothele; species Macrothele yani. Next base: position 107,174,164 of record CM077003.1, read on the forward strand.
TGATCCAACATATTTAACATCTCCTCGTTCGCGTGTCAGGGTAGTGAGTGTCGAGTTCGGAATTTTGCGGTAGTTCCGGTGAACTTGTAAAAATAAAATTCCGTGTTCGTAAGCAATGGAATATACTTTTTGAAGTTCTTCGTCAGGGATGGAAAAATGCTCTACGAATGAGGAAATGTAAGGGTGAAACTTTATACCTAGTCGGTTGGTCAGAAGCGCGTGGAATCATGGTGGGTATAGAAAAATACTTTCTGTAGACCGAATAACTAAGAAACTGAGAGATAGGGTTCCTGGAAAGCCGGAAATCTAAAAACGGAAGGAAGTTAATCCTTTTTGCTGAACTGCAGGGACCTACAAGTTCCCCCAACTACCTAAAGTTGCGCCGCTACCCAGTCTCCCGTCGAGATGCCTCTGTACTTTCTTTTGCTGAACACAAAAGACTCACTTTTGATATTCGAACGAAGCGTGGGTTTATAGATTATTTGCACAGGAAATCCTATTACGCATTTCTGCATTTACCATTGCACCTACACCCTGACTTGCTTGATAGGTTTCTAATCACCTTTCTGGGCTTCTGTAATACAGAAGTACAGCTATTTCAAAATAGATAGGTTAAGAGACTATGCAATTTAGTTGCTGACTCTTGTTCTGCCAAACCTTGTTCTTCGCAGTAACAAAGGCAAAGTTCAACTTCTCAAACTTCATATATTAATTTCAGTTCTTTTTCTCTGAATTCTTTGCAAAAGTCTGCTTTAAATAGAGGTCTCAAATTCGCTTATCCCAAGTTCCTCCCTAATCCATTTCAGCTAATTTCTCAAGCAGAAAATATCATCCAATCTCTCCCCACTCCTGAACGGGGACCTGCCAGATATCAGGTAGCAAAGGCCATCAAATTCAGTCGGAGCTCAGATGTTTCCCCTGTTTCTAAATCCTTTCTTAAAGAAAAAAATTCAATTGCAAGCTCTTCGCTCTAACCCTAATTTGGCAGTCATTTCTGCAGATAAATCTAATCAGGTTTTAATTCTCGATAAGGATTACTATGTAACGAAAATGGAAACTGCTATTGGTAATATTCCCCATTCCATTATCCAATCTAGTCCAACCTCCGCTGTTATTTCTGCTTTAAGCATACTTCGTAATCACGGTTCCTTACCTCCTTGCATTTCTAACTTCATGCGCACCCCTTTTGGACCTAGGGTCCCGGAATTGTTTGGGAAACTAAAAACCCATAAGGAAAATCACCCCATTAGACCTTTAGTTTTTGGGTATGCTAACCTACCAGGTCTTTGGAGAAAGCACTAGTTAAATATATTTCCCCTCTTAATCTCCTCCTGACAATATTCTATTTCTAGATATACAAAAGCCTTGCAAAGAATTAAGGCTTTTAACCAATTTGGTTCCCCTTTCCTTATGGCTTCTTTAGACGTTTCGTTTTTGTTTCCCAACGTCCCTATTTCTAGTGTACCCAATATCATTGAAGGTAAACTTTCCCAATTGGGGTCTGTATCCCCTGAGGGAATCCAAGCTGTTCTGCAGGCATTATGCCTCATCCAAAAATGTTCTTTTTTGAAGTTTAATGATATTTTGTATCGCCAACTTGATGGAACTGTTGGCTGAGCTTCTTCTCCAAGATATGAGGAACCGCATTCTGGATTCTTATCAGATCGAAAATTTATTATACCTACGTTATGTTGACGATGTTTTGGTATTTTGGCCTTCGTTACGTGAAAACTTGTTTTCTTTAGCAAAGAAGTTGTTGTCTTCTGTTTACCCTTCCATATCCTTTACTGTGGAGGTCGAATGGGACAATTCCCTTCCGTTTTTAGATTTCCGGCTTTGTAGGAACCCTACCTCTCAGTTTCTTAGTTATTCGGCCTACAGAAAGCCTTTTTTTATGCCCACCATGATTCCACGCGCTTCTGCCTATCCGACTAAGTATAAAGTTTCACTCTTATATTTCCTTATTCACAGAGCATCTACCCACTATTCTTCTGTAGTCATCCCTGGTGAAGAACTTCAAAAAGTATATTCCATTACTTTTGAACACGGATTTTTATTTTTAGACGTTCACCGAATCCACCGTAAAATCCTGAACTCGACACTTACTACCCTGACACGTTAACGAGGAGATTTTAAATATCTTGGATCAATGACTTACGTCCCTCATGGGAATGTGACTTTATCGAACATCTGTCATAGGTACGGTATCGGTTTTGGGCTAAAAACTTCGAACATTTTTCCCCTGATTGAAATTGAACCGGACCGTGTTGACCTGATGGACAAATGCTGCATCTCTTCCATCACAATGAAATCAGTCGATCCTCAAGTCAAGGATCTATATATAGTGTCAACCCTACGGAGACTACGAACAAGAATTAAAAAACACCAATACAGTGTGAGAAATGCTCGTCATCTGCTTTATCCAGACTTACTTCAGGTGGTACATATTAACCACATTGGACTGACGTATCTATCCTATCCACCACCACCACGAGGGAAACAGCACTCTTTACTGAGAGTTTCTATATTCTACATCGACTGGACACTTGTTGATCCCAGGCCTGGAAAACTTTACTTTCCTCGATTCCGGTACCTCCCTATAACATTGCAGATTCTTAATAGCACTTATTGAACTCTATAGGCCTCTGCTTCTTCATATTACGCTATACTAAGAGGACTTTTTCTGAATTACCTTACTCTCATTGTGACCGGTCACTCTGTTGCCGACCGGGTGAGAGTTTCTGTGTGTGATTTGGTTGAGCTATACTGCAGTGTCAAGCAGAACTGACGATTTCAACCGCGAGACGGGTTTCATCCGATCTCGCGATTTTTTTTTTTTTTTTTGAGAATAGGTGTGACTTAGCTTCCCTATTAAATGAGCAGTGACGGGACTTAGTGAAAACGCCCTTGTGAGGGCTAAGTTCCTTTCAGCCCGCATAGACTCCGGCATCAGTTTCGGGTACGTCGTCGTCGTTCCGGTCCGGCGGACGAAGGGACCCTTTGATCCCTCGTCAGCCCAAAGCCCGAGCGCCCGGTTTCTAAGGTTTGACTAGAGTGGGAGAACCTCAGGGTGCCCACTCAGTACTTAGAAGAAATTTGTGTTTTGCATCTCTTTCACAGAGATGTCAGCTACCCAGAAGGGTAAAGCGAAACCTAAGGGGTCAGTCCCCAAATCGTCCGGGTCAACCCGGACGCAGAAGGTAGCGGCAGAAGCACTACCAAGCCCTGTCGGCAGTGCTAAAGGGCTTAGCCCTTCTTCCGAGAACAGCCGGAAGGTAGAGCCCAATGCCAGGGGAAACCGTCAAAAACGCTCCCCCAGCAAAAGGCTCTAAAGCCGCTACACCCACGAAGGGAGCCTCGACTGAGCCTTCTCAGTCAGCTAGTGGTGTAAGCACGACCTTGCCAGTTCCGCCCATGGCAAGGAAGGGTAAAACACCACACCAGCCCGAACCCTTTCGGGCTCCTGAGAGGTCGTCCGTAGGTCGCCCAGAGGTAAGTTTGGTGTGAAGCACGCATCCCAGGACACCCCCGGTGCTTACACCTGAGGCTTTCATGAGCTACATTTTCACCCTCATTGGGGAAGTTGAGTCCGTTCTCTTGGACTCGCGGGTCACTTCCTCAGGGAGAGAAAAGGTGAAAGCGGTCCTGAGCAGTATTAATAAGGCTTGTTACGAGCAAGCTGAACGGGTAGCCTATGTCGAAGGCAGGCTGTCCGTTTGGCAGGAGTCGGGCTGCGAAGCCGACGTGAAAGTGGTTTCCTACGCCGAAGTGGCTAGGAAAGGGGCTAGCACTGTGAAAGGGTCTTCGCCCGCCCCGATTGAGATTAAAAAGAAGAAGAAAAAGTCGGGAGACGGGAGACACGTACTTTTGGTTTACCCGACAGTCGAGAGTGCGTCCTCAGAGGACACCAAGAAGACCCTGAAAACTGCAGTCAACTCAACTAAACTGCAGATAGGGGTCAAGAGCTTTCGGAGCATTAGGAAAGGAGGGGTCGCGGTGGAGTGTTCCCATCACGGGGAGCTCGACCGCCTTGCCCAGGAGTTGAGAAGCAATCCGCTGACCAAGGATTGTACATTCCCCACGGCCCCACGAAAGAGACACCCCCGGTTGATAGTTTATGGGGTCGACGGGGATCTCTCAGGGAAAGAGTTCGAGCAGGCGGTTTACGGGCAGAACCCAGAGCTCAAGAACGGGTTCAAAGCCTGTTTCCCCATCAAGGGCAAGGGAGATAGGGTCCACTGGGTGGCAGACGTGGAGCCCAAGGCCTTCAAGCACTTGGTGAGGCGGAAGACACTGAACTTGGGTTGGTCAGTGCTCCGCCTAAAGGAATTTTTGAGGGAGGTTAGGTGCTTTCGATGTAATGGCTTCGGTCATTTTCGAGGCAACTGCCCCGAGTCAGAAGCAAGGTGCGGCAATTGCGGTGAAGTTGGGCACCAGCACCACCAGTGTGCAGCCGCACCAAAGTTCAGCAAGTGCACTGCTGCGAATGCCAAGTTCCGCCTGAAGTTGGACGTCGCTCACTCCAGCTTCAGTAAGACATGCCCTAGTCTTATCAGGGAACTTGAGCAAAGGAAAAGCCGGTGCAACTATGGTTGACAGATGGAAGTACCCTCGGAGGTACGTCGCGCTCGATATTGAGCTTTTGAGTCTATTGACTAAGGTATTTTTGATGACCCTGGCCCGGGGTCATCAACACAGCACTGGCCCTAGCGCTGTGGACCATGTTGTTTTTGTGAGTGTTTTACTATTTTTCAGTGTTTGAATGTTTGTGAGAGGGGTGCATGGGAACCTCAGAGTAATGTGCATATATTTTGTCACTATTGATACCGAATAAAGGACTTTTGTCCCAAAAACTCGCGTTGGCGGGCGATCTCCCGGCCACGAGATGGGATATTTTTGAAAAAGTTGCTTGCCCCAACTGCCCATAGCACGTCGCACACACGAGTTGTGACAGAAGGGTGTAAGGTACCGGTCCCGTGGGGGAGGCAGATCCCCACACGTCTCTAGACCGATTCTGTCCGAGTGGAAGACTGTGGTTTCCGGTGACTGACAGGCTGGCTGTCGGAACGCCGTCAGGGATTCTATTAATCCCAAACTATTCGAGAGAGTTCCGCATTTCCCTGCGAGGTCTACACTAAGACGGTGCAGGTAAAGTCATCAGCCTAGGTTACTCTCATTGTGAACGTTTGGCAACAACACCCATATATAAATGGGTTTCTGGAACTCCATCTTGGTCTTTCATCTGATGATGTGCTCGCGGCAAGCACGAAAGTACTCATGTGAATTTACTCTGTATATATATTTTTTTAACTTGTGTGTGTTTTTAGTTATTGAAGTTTTACTTGTAACTGAAATCATTCAGCAAGATTGAACATCGTGCATTGACAGGAAGTTTGTTACCCTAAGTAGTATTTGTGGCACGAAAATTTATTTCATTTTTTATAATAACTGTGTGTGTGTGTGTGACTTCAGAAGCTGCCAAAATCTACAAAAGTATCCTATATACGTATATAAAAATAAAATTATATTTCCTCACCACATTTATGCAGAAGCACAGTGAATTTCTTATTTTATGTTTATTTCACTTTACTTTGCAGAAATAGGCAACAGTAATCGTACATATTAACCCGAATGTACGTGAGATGCCTCCCCTTAATTGTGTACCATATTATTACTAGGAAACATCCTCATACTTTTAATCATATCTTACAGCTAATTTTTCCTTGGCAGTAAAAGACTTTTTCATGTCTTGCAAAACCCTTGCTTTGATGGCTTCCTGAAATACCTAGCTATCTTACATGTAGAACCTTTTTTTTATTATTGAAATGCTGAAGGGCGAAAAAATCTCTAGAGGATTATGGACATGGTTAGAAATCTAGTTCAGTACCCAATAAAATCTGAAGGATGTGATCAAAATTATTTTTCTTCCTTTCTTGTGTCAGCATTCTTGGAGCTCAACGGCGTTTTTCCTGAAAATTAGTTCTACGGTTCCAGTACTCAATTTCGTTCCTTTATCACTCTGTACAACCGTAACACAGAGATTTTATATTTCCACAAAACGTAAATAGTGACTCACATTTGTAAAGAAACCACTTATAAAGTTCTTTAAGCTGGAACCAATATCTTGTGACTACCAATTGCATGAAACGTTTCATTCAGGTCATCTGAATACTTGCAATGAATTCATGCAAATTCAGCATAAACTGAAATTGTTTGAGTAATTCTTCGATCGTCACATCTAACTGCATGCAATATTTCATTATTAAGCGGTTGATCATCTGTATTTTTACACTACCAACACGAACTGAATGTGTATACTAGATTCGATTTTTAATCGTAAGGTCCGTAAGGTATTTTTGATCGTAAGGTACGTAAGGTATTTCTGATCGTAAGGTACGTAAGGTATTTCTGATCGTAAGGTCCGTAAGGTATTTTTTAATCGTAAGGTCCGTAAGGTATTTTTTTTAATCGTAAGGTCCGTAAGGTATTCCTGATCGTATGGTCCGTAAGGTATTTTTGAACGAAAGGTCAGTAAGGTATTTTTGATCGTAAGGTGCGCAAGGTATTTTTGATCGTAAGGTACGTAAAGTATTTCTGATCTTAAGGTCTGTGACTCCAAAATCAATTGTAATTCTGGTCTATAATGATAAGTTCTCAACAGATTTTGAAAGTGGCCTTCTCACTCAAAAATGAGGTCAACCCATGTTTTTAAAGCGTGCTGCTAGATCTCATCCATACGCAGCGGTGTTAACCATTAACTCAAGAAGACAGGTACGGTTCTTTCCTTCAAATAAATCTTATAGCAGGAAATCCGGGTAGGTAAAATATAGGGTCCTGTTGGCCAAAGTTCTTTTTATATCTGTATCACCGAGAGCACACTTCACTCGTTGTACAAACCATAGAATCTCCTTTGCTCGTATCAGGAATACTGCGGCACTTTTCCACGGTGAGACAATCCATAGTTTTGTCTTTGTGGATGACAATGCAGGACCACATCGAGATCACATCGTGGTTCCCAAGATCGAAGATCGCGGTACTCCATGTTTACCTCTACCTCCAAAATGCCCGAAATGAATCATGTTGAACATGTTTGGGATACGATACATAAGAGCTTCGACAGACATCATCCTACCCCTATGACACTTTCAGAACTTTGTTACCTTTTGCCTTTTCCGTGAGGGACACTACTCTAAATCCGGTTGAATCATCTTATCTGTTGTATGGCACAGAGATGCAAAACAGTTGTGAACAGCGAAGGAGATAACACATCGTACTAACTGACCAAAGTAAGTCTCGTGTGATTTTCCTTTTTTCTAAGTCAATGAAATGTGTTCTCCTTTGAACCGAAAGTGCCACGCTCGGCGTACAATCGTATGGGAACTCCCTGAAATTTTTCTTTAGCAGGAATGGTCGCCCTCAATGGCTTTAGTTTTTCTCCCAGCATAATATGCTTTTCTAAATTTTTCAATTTCAAAAGTACGTTATATCCAGAATTTTAATAAAAATTCAGGATAATTGAACACTACAACTTTCAAACACCAAGCGTATTGTTTTGAGATTTGCTGGATGACGTGGGTGGGAACTCTTGGTCCGAGACTAAGCCTCCGTCCTTAGGCACGTATCTTTCCTAATCCTTATTGCTTGCTCCAGATGTCTTATGCGATCCACAGACTCAGGGTGATTCTCGAATTTAATGTCATGTCACTTCATTAAATGTTATGTCATTAAATATCATTTCATTAAATAGTGAGATGAACGTTGAACGAAGGGTTCAACATTGATCTCCAGTTACCACAGTTAGGATGACGCAGGCAGCAGCTGTTATTTTTACAATCCTTAGGGGTGATAAAGTTTGAAGCGTTGACTTATTGCTTTCGTTGTATCCCTTACTTTATGGCATGCCATTCATTCGACGGCCTCTCTGTTCTCCGTTCTGATTGGTAATAGAATAATTTCAGCATAACTATTCAAGTTATATCAGATTGTTTTTGCGCTCTTCCCATTTACAGTGCTTATTTTGTTATCACTGTTATTTGTTTAAATGCATCTAACGTTACCAAGCTGAATTCTGTTTTTATTTTGTCTGATGAAAGGAGACCGTTAATCTATGTTTGCTGTAAAACATTATTTCCACAGAGCAGCTTAATTATAATTTTTACCTTGAAGTTTAGGCATTTATGCTCTTTATATGTCTGAATGAAACACAATGCTGTATCGATTTCTTATTAAAAATATAGTAATTACGGAAATTCCTTACACACACCCAGACACACACATATACAGATGTTGGACAAAATAATATGTGTGAACACCATAATTATAAGGGGAAAGTGCTACTCGCATAAGCTAAAACTGAAAAAAAAATGTGATTATCTTTGGTGTATCTTTTCTTTGTCTTTTTTGTATCTTTTCTTTGTCTTTGGTGTACCTTTTCTCTAGCTTTGGTGTAATTTTTCTTTGTCTTTGTTGTATCTTTTCTTTGTCTTTGTTGTATATTTTCTTTGTCTTTGGTGTACCTTTTCTCTAGCTTTGGTGTAATTTTTCTTTGTCTTTGTTGCATCTTTTCTTTGTCTTTGTATCTTTTCTTTGTCTTTAGTGTACCTTTTCTTTGTCTTTGGTGTATCTTTTCTTTGTCTTTGGTGTAACTTTTATTAGTCTTTGTTGCCTCTTTTCTTTGTCTTTGGTGTACCTTTTCTTTGTCTTTGGTTTATCTTTTCTTTGTCTTTGGTGTAACTTTTCCTTGTCTTTGTTGTATCTTTCCTTTGTTTTTGTTGTATCTTTTCTTTGTCTTTGGTGTATCTTTTCTTTATCTTTGGTGTATCTTTTCTTTATCTTTGGTGTAACTTTTTTTGTCTTTGGTGTATCTTTTTTTGTCTTTGTTGTATCTTTTCTTTGTCTTTGTTGTATCTTTTCTTTGTTTTTGTTGTATCTTTTCTTTGTCTTTGGTGTACCTTTTTTTGTCTTTGTTGTATCTTTTCTTTGTTTTTGTTGTATCTTTTTCTTTGTTTTTGTTGTATCTTTTCTTTGTCTTTGGTGTACCTTTTCTTTGTCTTTGGTGTAACTTTTCTTTGTCTTTGTTGCCTCTTTTCTTTGTCTTTGGTGTACCTTTTCTTTGTCTTTGGTTTATCTTTTCTTTGTCTTTGGTGTAACTTTTCTTTGTCTTTGTTGTATCTTTTCTTTGTCTTTGTTGTATCTTTTCTTTGTCTTTGGGGTATCTTTTCTTTATCTTTGGTGTAACTTTTTTTGCCTTTGTTGTAACTTTTTTTTGTCTTTGGTGTATCTTTTCTTTGTCTTTGTTGTTACTTTTCTTTGTCTTTGTTGTATCTTTTCTTTGTCTTTGTTGTATCTTTTCTTTGTCTTTTGTTGTACCTTTTCTTTGTCTTTGGTGTACCTTTTCTTTGTCTTTGGTGTACCTTTTCTTTGTCTTTGGTGTAACTTTTCTTTGTCTTTGTTGCCTCTTTTCTTTGTCTTTGGTGTACCTTTTCTTTGTCTTTGGTTTATCTTTTCTTTGTCTTTGGTGTAACTTTTCTTTGTCTTTGTTGTATCTTTCCTTTGTTTTTGTTGTATCTTTTCTTTGTCTTTGGGGTATCTTTTCTTTATCTTTGGTGTAACTTTTTTTTCTTTGGTGTAACTTTTTTTTGTCTTTGGTGTATCTTTTCTTTGTCTTTGGTGTATCTTTTCTTTGTATATATTATCTAAGTTCTATGCCAATGCAGTACAAGCTGCGCTCAGCAGCGGTTCGTACGAGCGGCCGGTGAAATGAGTGATGTGTCAGACTTCAAACAGGACTAATCGTGGAAGCCCGTTTAGCAGAAGCGTCTGTAAATGTAACTGTCAAATTGTTTGGTTTTTCAAGAGCAAGAGTCTCCACGGTTATGACTGCGTACACAAGCCATGGCAAGACTTCATCGGCAAAGAAGAATAGTGGGGTGCATCTGTGATGATTTTGGAAGCCATATCTCGGTATTCGGTTACCCGCATCATTTCCCTACATAGTCGAGTTACTGCCAGCCTGTACTTAGACATTCTAGATGATCAGGGGCAATCTTATGGTGTAAATATTGTTTCCAAACAATGATGCCTGTTTTCAAGATGATAATGCGCACGTATACACACACAGCCAGAGCAATTCAGTCTTGATGATTTGTTTGAAGAGCACCAGGATGAACTTCAACTTCTTCCCAAGCCAGCTCAATCACCTGATCTGAATATCATCGAGCCAGTGTTGGCAGCTTTGGAGAGCAGAGTGAGAAGCATGTTCCCTCCTCCAACATTTCTGAAGCAACTGGCCGATGTTCTGATTGACAAATGGTACAACATTCCCTGGAGCATATTCAAAAGCTGTATGACTTTATTCCAAGAAGGTTGGAAGCTGTATTAAAGGCAAATTGTGGTGCAACACCTTATCAATAAAGACATATCTCCTTTCTTCAAAGTGTTCACATAATTTTGTCCAAACCTTGTATATTACGTGAAATATTTCATCTAATCATAACATCCCCACTCCTAGTGATTCGAAGCAGCGCTACAAATACATTTACAATAGCGTAACGTGTAACATCGCTACAAAATACAGTAACTTGTATCGGAAAATTACGTTAAATCGTGCTATTTTAAAAAAGTGAAACAAAAAAGAATCTTCAAAACACGTGACACATCTGCATTACCTGGAATATTATTGGCTGAAACAGGAGGCTTAAGTGTGCCCTGCCTTCAGTCATGTTCCTGGGTTGACTTTCATTGTCAAATTTAGCCAAACTGTTAAACCTAAGGTATTATGTTCTTTACTTTATGCAGGGAAGTAAGTTTGTCCAGTCAGCCTGAGGAGACAGCGTGTATGAAATAATCGACGTACTTAGCGATTTTGTTGATGCTATTTGATGGCGAGACTCGATATTCTTGGTAAAGAAAATGAGAATTCGCCTATACTTGTTGATAGCGTTTTTATTTGAATTTCCTAAGCATATCAGCTAGGCTTGAATATAAGCCACTGATTGTGGTAAAATGTTTTACATATAATTACCAGAACTGAAGTACATACCATAATAATATATGTTACTTGAGCAGTTCACCTTGGTATTTAGCTCTGAATGCCATATGTAAAAACGTAAATAATACAAATAAATATAATGATATATTACTTGTGTAATACATCTTGGTATTTTACTCTGAATTCCATATGTAGAAATGTACATAATACAAATAAATGCAAAGGTATACAGGGTGTCCGAGAAATAGCTGCATTCAAAGTAACGCTTGCCATGTCGAACTGGTTCCTACAGGAGGTGCTGAAAATAGGCCTCACGCACGTCAAGACATGTCTGCACACGTTTCTGCATGTTGGTAAACACCTTTCTCAGGGTATGATGTGTGATTTGTTGGGTGAGGGTCGTTATTGCAGCCTGTAGCTGTTGAAGTGCGTGCGGATTACCTGCGTACACCCTTCCCTTTAGTGCTTCTCACAGAAAAACGTCAGGCGGTGTCAGATCCGGTGACCGGGCAGGCCACGGTCCCCGGAAGATGATGTGATTTCCCAAGAATTCCTCCAAGAGCTGTATTGCTGAGCCAACGGTGTGAGCTGTTGCACTGTGTTGTTGGAACCATCCTTCGTTAATTTCCCGTTCCGTGAGTTCGAATATGAATGGTTGGATATTCTGGGCACGTAACCGTTCAGAGTTAATGGTTTCACTGAAGAAAATGGGACCAATAATGCGCGTACGAGTCATGGCACACCAAACGCCGACCTTCTGGTTGTGGAGAGGCACTTCTTTAAATTCGTGGGGACTTTCAGTGCCCCACAGACGAGTGTTTTGGCTGTTGATGTATCCGGACAGGTGGAACCATGCTTCATCTGTAAAAAAAGCCACGTCCAGAATGACCTCACCTTCTTCAGACAGAAACAAATGGAACCACCTGCAGTACCGAACACGGATCACGTGGTCTGTTTCTTTCAGCTGATGCACGACAGATACTTTGTACGGGTGGAAATGCAACTTCCTTTTCGGAATATCGTGGACTCTACTCTTGTGCACGTTAACTTGTTGTGAAAACCGCCTCACAGGCTTGTGTGCACTCCTTTGAATCCTGTCCTGGATATTCTGTATGGTCTCGTCTGCTGTTGATGGACTACCGGGGTGGGAGCATCCAGAACACTGCCAGTTTCCCAAAACTTCGCTATGAGCTGACGTACCGCATTACGTTGGGGATCATTTGCATAACGAAATTTCCTACCCAACTGTTTTTGCACTTCGTCCGTGTGCTTGTTGTCATGGGGAAACACATGTTCCACCTGACACACTCTTTTTTCAACCATCAACACCATTGTCCTTGTGCCAAGATGAGTGATCAATCGACACGTCTGCCTCCGTCGACCAAGCACTCGGGAATCATCTTCGCTTGGAATGACAGCGGCGCGCGCCTCGAGGCGGAGAGACAAAAAGGTTACCAGACAAAGTGCACTTTCACATGGCGGGTCACTGCTATTGAAATTCCATTCAAAATTTGTTTATTATTACATTATTACAATTCGTACATTTGGTGCGCAGTCATTGTTTGGACACCCTGTATTACTTGTGTGCGTAATTTACATAGGTATTTAGCTCTATATGTCATATGTAAGAATGTACATAAAAACAAATAAGTACAAAGATATACACTGAAGAGCAATTGAATTACAGGCAGCTGGCGTTATGAAAACGTGGCGCTGTGGGCGGCCCTGTAAAAGGAAACGACATGGGGTATGCAGCGATCCGACAATATAATAATCAGTAAGAGTCGGAGGCAGTATGGGTAAGACGAAGGATCTAAGCGCATTTGATCATGGGCAAATTATCGGGGCCCGACGAATGGGTTACTCCATCTCGGAAGTCGTGTAGGCACTGGGATTTTCACTAGCCATTGTGTCACGGGTGCACCGTGAGTACATCGAATCCGGTAAAACCATCCCTGCAAGGGCCAACTGCCGTGGACAACAGCGTGTGGATGAGCGGGGTCATCGTCGGCTAGCTCGCATTGTAACAGCGGTTAGAAGGGCCACAGTGCAAGAAATCACTCGGCAATTTAACGCTGGTGCAAAAAAACGTGTAAGCAGCCACACCATCCAGAACCATCTCCTTGCTATGGGGTACAGAAGCCATCGTCCCGCGAGGGTACCGCTGCTGACCGCACATCACAGGGTGCAAAGATTGGCGTAGGCGAGGGAACTAAGCCACTGGACCCTAGACATGTGGGAAAATGTTGCCTGGACTGATGAGTCGTGATTCACGTTGGTACATGCGGATGGAAGGATACAAGTACGGAGTAAACCACATGAAGCGATGGATCCTGCTTGCCAGCAGGGTACTCTTCAAGATGGTGGGGGTGGCATTTTCGTCTGGGGACTGTTTACGTGGACTGAAATGGGACGCCTGGTACGTGTGACATCTTCCCTCACAGGTCAATGTTACCGGGATATCCTGGACGACCATTTGCTCCCGTTTGTGCGTCTTCAACATCCCACTGTGGACCTCATCCTGCAACAAGACAATGCAGCTCCCGAATTGTATCCAAATGGTTGGATGAACACTCCCCCGACGTGACCTCCTTTCCTTGGCCAGCTAGCTCACCTGACTTCAATCCCTTCGAGCACATCTGGGATGCCATCGAGTGAGATGTTAGAGGCTCTGACCCACCTCCATCAAATCTTCGTGAACTGTGGGAGCTTGTTCAGGGGTCGTGGATCCGTATGGCTTCCCAACGCTTCCGGTGTCTTGTCGAGTTCATGCCGAGACAAATCGCCGCCGTCATCAGGGCGAAAGGTGGTGCTACACGTTACTAGACAGGTATCTCTAATTCAATTGCTCTTCAGTGTATTATTTGCGTAATATATCTAGGTATTTTTCTTTGAATGCCATGAGTAAGAATGTACACAAAGAGATCACTTTTTTGAAAAATAGAAAAAGTAGCTACTATAACGAAGTGAATTTCTCCGTCATTTTTATCCGCGCCGGGGTTCGAACCCGGGTCCACTCATTCCGGAATAAGTTGCTCTACCAATTAAGCTACGCGGACATTGATTCTAATTGATATCTGCCTTTATGTCGTGTGCGTCCTTCTGGCAGGTACGTCACATCTCCTGGTACGTTACATCATCTCCCCCTTCTTTTTCTTTTTTTCGAAGTGCTGCTCATATTTTTCCTATCTCGCGGTGTGGAAATAACATCACACCAATGCGAGATTTTGAACGGTCGGGTCATCCGGATAGTTCGGGCGCCATTATAACGAAGTAAATTTCTCCGTCATTTTTATCCGCGCCAGGATTGAACCCGGGTCCACTCATTCCGGAATGAGTTGCTCTACCAATTGAGCTACGCGGACGCTTATTCTGATTCCTATCTGCCCTTATGTCGTGTGCGTCCTTCTGGCAGGTACGTCACATCTCCTGGTACGTTACATCATCTCCCCCTTATCTTTTTTTTTTTTTTTTTTTTTGAAGTGCTGCTCTTATTTTTCCTGTCTCGCGGTGTGGAAATAACATCACACCATTGCGAGTTTGTGAACGGTCGGGCCATCCGGGTAGTTCGGGCGCCATTATAACGAAGTGAATTTCTCCGTCATTTTTATCCGCGCCGGGGTTCGAACCCGGGTCCACTCATTCCGGAATAAGTTGCTCTACCAATTAAGCTACGCGGACATTGATTCTAATTGATATCTGCCTTTATGTCGTGTGCGTCCTTCTGGCAGGTACGTCACATCTCCTGGTACGTTACACTACTTTAAAAAAAGCACTAGTTTCACTAGCTACTTTTCGGAAAAAGTAGTTGTAGTGAGCTACGTTTTCAAAAGCGTAGTTGTAACAGTAGCTAGCTATTTAAAAAAATAGCTTTTCAGTCATTGCCCATCCCAACATTTAAAACCTGTCTACACCCATGGTGCAGAGCAACAGTTTTCGCCAGACCATTTCGTTCTGCTTTTTGTTCTGCATTCAATATTGTCCATATTTTGTTTTCTTTTGTTTCGGGATTCAAGGGACAGCCATGGTCAGCTCCCTCTAATGGTCATACGCAGTCGTCCGTCCCTGATTTGGGGCCACTGGTTCCAGGAAAGGGAAAAATCCAGTACCGGGTAGGGCTCCAGGACACTAACCCGGGCCTTGCCAAGACGGTTAGCCAACATCTCTAACCGTCTGACCATTAAGGTAGTATGCTGTCCACAAGTATACACACATATGACTTTTTTTTTTTCTTTTTTTTGATAGGAGGTTTAACGACCACCGTGAGCAACTCAACGGGCTATAAGCAGTAGCCCGTCCCTAATTTAGGGTCACTGGTTCCAGGGAAGGGAGAGAGCCAGTGCCGTAAGACAAACACAACATCCATGCCTGACGGGATTCGAACGCGGACCCCTTACGGGCGAATGATCAGAGGCCAGCGCCTTAGACCACTGCGCCATCAGGGCGGCCACCTATGAATGATTCACGTGCTGTCGATCTGTTTCTGTTTGTTTTATTTTCGGTAGTACCCCTAACTCTTTTGAGCAGCTTACTTCAAAAGCTGTGAAAAATGAGCCGCTGTTTAAGTAACGCTATGTTCAGTGCGGAAAGGAGATCTTAGCAACTTAAATATATATGAATAAAGCTAGGTATGTGGCAAAGGTAAATAAAAAGCTTTGGAGTTTCAGAGCTTTGAATTTTCTATTAATGGATGATTTTATCATTCTCGATTTTGTAGATGAGCCATGGCTCTTTTTCTTCTAAAAATGAAGTTCTTATTATGTTTTCATGATGGATTACAATGGGAAACGGATGCGCATCTTGTTAATCTACTCTGTCATGCATTTATTCATAACGTTCTTTTGATAAGTGATTTTTGATGACTTTATTTTTTTGTACATCGCAAACAAAAACTGCTTTGTAGCGCCGTCAGATAAAGCTTTAATGATTCTGGGCTCGCGTATTAAAATTGAATCTATTCCAATCGCTTTTTTTATTGGATAATGATCCCAGAGTTTTCTTAGCATTTCTGACAGAAAATTAACCCCGAGTTTAATGCCAATCTCTAAAAACTCTTCTCGGAGTTTTTTTTTCTGTCGAAATTCCTATGGAGTTGTCAAACCCAGAGAGTAAAATGCCATAGGTCTGAGGCAGATTGCGAAGTCATCACGGAGAAATGAATGATGAGAAGGATGACTCTTAATTTCTATGAAAATAAAAAAGGTTAAAGTTTAAATGACCCGAACGAGCACGGACGTCAAAAGGTACAGTGGTGTCCAAAAATTAAGTATAGTTAGAAAAACAGACATTTCAGAAAAACCGAACGGCAAAAGAAGGGTAGTAAAGTACAGAGCACGTGGGGATATGCAAATGCAGAAAACATGACGCAATACCATGTGACGAATGATAATCGGCATAAAAATCGAAGCAGCGGGTTTGTAGATTTGAGAAAGAGCTGTAAAAATGCGAAAAATGGCATTTCTTGTTGTCATCGCGCTCTGCTAGTCGAAGAATTTATTTTTTAATTAAAACAGTATGTCAAAAATATGGCAAGTGGATATATTTACACGTGGTCAGATTATCGGAATCCGACTAGACGCAGAATAATGTCAGAGCCATTGGCTGAATCATTCCATTGTATCTAAACTGTGGAGAAGGTATCAGGACACTGGAGATGTTAATCGTCAACCTCTGGCAGGTCTTCCATGGATTACAACGTCTTATAATGATACAGGTATGTGGCATTAACAGCGAGACACAACAGATCGGTGTCATCGAGAGCACTTGCTTTAGAGCTGTCTGCGGCGGGTAGACTAGCTGTTTCAAGGCAAACAGTATACAGACGTCTCAACGAACAAGAACTATACGCGAGAAGACCTACAGTTTTGATCCTATTCGCTCCGTGAGCAAGAAATGCCGGGGTATTGTGGTGCAGACAACATCGCGACCGGAATGAAAGTCAGTGGGTTACTGGCCTCTTCTCCGATAAATCCAGGTTCAGTCTCGAAAGTGACAACCGTCGTGTTCTCATCTGGAGAGAGAAACTGGAATCCGTTATTCCCCCACAAACATCCAAGAAATGCACCATTAAGTAAGTGATGGTATACTTATCTAGGATGGCATTACGTCCCACAGACACACACATTTCCATGTCTCTCCTGGTGGAATTGTATCAAGTGGGAGATGCAGAGAAGAAATCCTTGATTCCCACGAGAAGCTTTTCCTGGGTGCTATTGACCTAGATTTCTTCTTCATGGACGATAACGCGGGACCTCATAGGGCTATTATTGTCTGTGATTATCCGGAAAATGAATATATCCACTGCGTACTATGGCCAGCGCGTTCCCCGGACCTCAACCCAACAGAGCATGTGTAAGATGTATTGGGGAGACGCATTGTATGTCGTCAACCTTTTGCCAGAACTCTCGAGGAACTCCGATCTACTCTTGTTCAGGAATGGGATTTGCTGCCACATAGTCTTCTTGTTTCCCTTTCCAACAGCATCAGACATCGGAGTGACATTTCTACCGATGTAAGCTTTACTTGAGCGAAAATGAGTGGTGAAGGCAATTTTTATTATATTTTTTTAACAGAGAAAGAATCATCCACAATGTCTTTGTTCCATAAAGAGAAACTGAGAATGCTATATCATATCTTCAAGTTCTGACACTAGTGTTTAAGCTCATTCTTCAAATACGTCCGCAATTTGCGCAGGTAAGATGTTGGTTTCTGATTCATGACATTGTCTTGTCCAGTTCATCAGCGATAGAAAAATGCATTCTAGCCAAGCAAACCCCTTGCCGCGTTCAATTACCCACCGTAATCGCCCAATCTGGCACAGCCTAACTACTTTATGTTTCCTCGACTGAAATTAGCGCTGAAAGTGATAAGATTTGTGGACAATTTAAACATTCAAAGTAACGTGACGTCCCAGCCGCAAACGATGGATAAAGAGAATTTTTCATAGCTTCCAGCAGTTATACGAACGATGTCAAATGTGTATTGTATCCAGGAAAGAAGATTATTTTGAACCAGTAATGTAAGTTTTCTTAAGCGTTGCTTGCTATTAATCTTTATTGTGCATTCACTGAACTTTATTAACACACACTTTCGTATATACACCGAGGAGCCAAAACATTATGACCAACTGCCTAATATGATGCTAGTCCTCCTCATGCCGGTAAAAAAGGTCTTACCCAGCGAAGCATGAACGCTACAAGGTTTCTAAAGGTTTCTTGTGATATCTGGTACTGAAACGTTACCAGTGTCTTGTGGTATCTGGTACTGAAACGTTACCAGTAGATCCTTAAACTCTTATAAGCTACGTGGTTGAACCGCCGCAGATCGGATTTGCTTTTCCAACACAAACCACAGATGCTCGATTGGATTGATGTCTGGGGAATTTGGAATACCTGGAAATCTTCCTCATGTTCCACGAACCATTTTCGAACAATCCGGGAAGATCGGATTTGCTGTTCCAACACAAACCACAGATGCTTGATTGGATTGATGTCTGGGGAATTTGGAATACCTGGAAGTCTTCCTCATGTTCCACGAACCATTTTCGAACAATCCGGGAAGATCGGATTTGCTGCTCCAACACAAACCACAGATGCTTGATTGGATTGATGTCTGGGAAATTTGGAATACCTGGAAGTCTTCCTCATGTTCCACGAACTATTTTCGAACAATCCGGGAAGATCGGATTTGCTGTTCCAACACAAACCACAGATGCTCGATTGGATTGATGTCTGGGGAATTTGGAATACCTGGAAGTCTTCCTCATGTTCCACGAACCATTTTCGAAAAATCCGGGAAGATCGGATTTGCTGTTCCAACACAAACCACAGATGCTTGATTGGATTGATGTCTGGGAAATTTGGAATACCTGGAAGTCTTCCTCATGTTCCACGAACCATTTTCGAAAAATCCGGGAAGATCGGATTTGCTGTTCCAACACAAACCACAGATGCTTGATTGGATTGATGTCTGGGAAATTTGGAATACCTGGAAGTCTTCCTCATGTTCCACGAACTATTTTCGAACAATCCGGGAAGATCGGATTTGCTGTTCCAACACAAACCCCAGATGCTCGATTGGATTGATGTCTGGGGAATTTGAAATACCTGGAAGTCTTCCACATGTTCCGCGAACCATTCTCGAACAATCCGGGCAGATCGGATTTGCCGTTCCAACACAAACCACAGATGCTCGATTGGATTGATGTCTGGGGAATTTGAAATACCTGGAAGTCTTCCTCATGTTCCACGAACCATTTTTGAACAATCCGGGAAGATCGGATTTGCTGTTCCAACACAAACCCCAGATGCTCGATTGGATTGATGTCTGGGGAATTCGGAGGCTCTGTGCAATATCTGCGTTCCTCACGTTCCGCAAACCATTCCAGGGCAGCGTGGTAAGGCGCATTATCCTGCTGAAAGAAGACATACTGGAGGGGAATGCTATTCCCATGAAAGGACGTACCTGGTCTGCAGGGATTTTTAGGTACGTGGTAGGCAGCATAGTTCCCTGCACATGAACGACTGGACACAGACTTTCCCAGCAGAATATTGCCCGACGTATTACATTTCCTCCACCGGATTGTTGCCGTTCCACGGGGCATCCTGGTGCCAACACGTCCTCAGGAAGACGACTTAGACGTGTTCGGCAATCCACACGATTCTTCTTCCTATCATTCAAGGTCCAGTTTTGCTACTCGCGTACCTATACCTATGTCGTACCTATTGAACGCGCTTTCCACGGTGAACTAAGGTTAACACAGGCACTCGGAGAGACCTACGGCTACGCAGCCCCATTTTCACCAGAGTTCGATGATTGTACGTTGTGACACATTACTCCCGTCACCAGCATCCAGATTAACGGCGAGTTACGCCACATTATCCCGTCTGTTGGTTCGTACCGTACAAGATATCCTTCGCCACTTTTAGCATCGATGATCCGTGGACAACCCACACATTGCCAGCGGTTTGTGGTTTTACTTTCATCGGACTACTTTATGAAGGTACTAACCACGGCTGACAGTGCGCACCCAACAAGCCTAGCTGTCTCGGAAATGGCCTGACCCCTCCGTCTGGCCATTACAATTTCGCCTTTGTCAAACTCTCTTAAATCCGTTGCCTTTACCATCACACACAAAAAAAGAATAACACTGATCAACAGAGCTCAATACAGGCGTTATTTATACCGGTTCTTGACCTTCACACCCACCGTCGCAGTTGCTTTGATTTGCATAAAGACGTGCTGGTTATAATGTTTTGGCTTTTCGGGGCCGCGGATGGCCTAGTGGTCAACGTTCGTGACTGCTACGGAGGAACCTCAGGTTCGATCACAGGCAGGTGCAAACACTCGAACCACTAAGTATCCGCTGTGCGTCGGATGGACACGTTAAGCCGGGTAATGGCCCCCGGTAATAAACAAGGGCGTCTTCCTCCCCCTTTCTACCTCTCTTCCGTGTCACTTTCCTATCGGGCACTGTATCCCAAATCTGCTAGCTTCCTAAGGGCTGTTTAAGACCTGGGGTCAGATATTCCCTTCCTAAAATCCTTCATATATGATCTATTTTGGCTTTTCAGTGTATACAGTACACTAAAGAGCAATTAAATTAGTGACAGCTGGCGTTATGCAAATGTGGCGCTATGGGCGGCCGTGTAAACGCAAACGACATGACGTATTCAGCGATCCGACAATATAAGAAGTGGTGCGACGGGAATCAGTAAGAGTCAGAAGCAGTATGGGTAAGACGAAGGATCAAAGCGCATTTGATCGTGAGCAAACTGTCGGGGCCCGACGAATGGGTCACTCCATCTCGGAAGTCGTGCAGGCACTGGGATTTTTAAGAGCCATTGTGTCACGGGTGCACCGTGAGTACATTGAATCCGGTAAAACCATCCCTGCAAGGGCCAACTGCCGTGGACAACAGCGTGTGGATCAGCGGGTTCGTCGTCGGCTAGCTCGCATTGTAACGGCGGATAGACGGGCCACAGTGCAAGAAATCACTCGGCAATTTAACGCTGGTGCACAAAAACGTGTAAACAGCCACACCATCCAGAACCATCTCCTCGCTATGGGGTACAGAAGCCATCGTCCCACGAGGGTACCGCTGCTGACCGCACATCACAAGGCGCAAAGAGTAGCATGGGCGCGGGAACATCGCCACTGGACCCTAGACATGTGGAAAAATGTTGCCTGGACTGATGAGTCGAGATTTACGTTGGTGCATGCTGATGGCAGGATACGAGTACGGCGCAAACCACATGAAGCGATGGATCCTTTTTGCCACAGCAGGGTACTCTTCAAGCTGGTGGGGGTGGCATTCTCGTCTAAGGACTGTTTACGTGGACTGAAATGGGACCCCTGGCACGTGTGACATCGTCCCTCACAGGTCAACGTTACCGGGATATCCTGGACGACCATTTGCTCCCATTTGTGCGTCTTCAACATCCCACTGGGGACCTCATCCTGCAACAAGACAATGTGTAACGTACAAGGAGATGTGACGTACCTGCCAGCAGGACGCACACGACATAAAGACAGATAGGAATCAGAATAATCGTCTGCGTAGCTCAGTTGGTAGAGCGACTTGTTCCGGAATAAGCGGCCTCGGGTTCGAATCCCGGCGTAGACCAAAAATGACGGAGAAATTTACTTCGTTATAAATGCAGCTCCCGAACTGTATCCGAATGGTTGGATGAACACTCCACCAACGTGACTTCGCTTCCTTGGCTAGGTCACTTGATCTCAATCCCATCGAGCACATCTGGGATGCCATCGAGAGAGATGTTCGAGGCTCTGACCCCTTTCCATCAAATCTTCGTGAACTGTGGGAGCTTGATCAGGGGTCATGGATTCGTATGGCTTCCCAACGCTTCGGGGTCCATGGCGAGACGAATCGCCGCCGTCATCAGGGCGGAAGGTGGTGCTACACTTTACTATTTTACAATTCAATTGCTCTTCAGTGTATATATGAACACACACAAACACGCACACACACACACACACTGAAGGTGTATCAATAAAATTCGGTAAATGACTTCCACGAACACTGAAAGTTACTTACGTGCTATTTGTCACTAATTTGGAGTCACTGACTCCAGGAATGGGAGAAAATCAGAACTACATGAAAGCAACATACGAAACGCACTTGAAGCCCAATTACTGGTGCGAGAAGTTAATATTCCAAACACCTTGGAAACCTACAGATTTTCATTCAGCTTTGTTATTTCATGCAGACGGGTGAGTGTATTTGCTATGACTGAATCAGTCATATCTTTGAACTAAATTCGTTCCAAGCTCTTATTGTAGCTGAAGTTTCATCATTTGCCTTTTGCAGCAATTAGGTTTCTTTTTCACTTCCTTTCCTTTGTACAGCGTAAAAAAATGTTTCCAGGTAAAAAAAAAAGGGGGGGGGGAGTTTCCAGATGTAAAGTGCAAGTAAATTATGCTTCTGGTTGTATGAGAAAATGCCTGTAATTTTGTCCTTTTGTCCACTTAAGACGAGATCCACGTTAAAGTTCTCTACTGTGTTTTCATGAAGTGAAATTCACACAATTTTTAATTAGTTTACTTAGTTTTTAAATCATCCAACCATTGCTGAAATCTAATTCTGCTGTATTCTGTTCCATAGATTCACTCAACAGTATTTATTTTTTTCATTGCTACGCAATATTATTTCATTACAGTCTTGCACAACAATATTTTATTACACTTCACGTAAACGCACCAATGTTTCATCGAATTACTGTGCGTAAATTAGCTTTGAGCAGATGGAATATGGGTGACATTTTAAAGGTGAAGTTTTTAAACAGCTCAGTTGATTGCCACGCCCAGTGAGACATTATTTGTACCTTTTCACCATTATGGTAATATGGAATTGATCTTTTTTTGGTCACAAAACGTATACTTGTTTTAAAACGAGATAGTACGATACATTTGGATATGCCTACCATCGATTAAAGCACATGCTGGTGTAATTTTTCATCCGTAATTTTACATGGAATATTAATTTTTCTATAATTTTTTTGTTTTTTAAGAAGCAACTAGAGTGTCGTTAGGAAACTGTTAGTTCTGAAACTTACCATATTTTTATAACACGAGAATTAAGCTTAACCTTACTCTCAAAAAATCATTTAGAATAATGTATTCACTTACTATAATCGATATAACCTTATTATTTGTGTTATTTTTTTACCTAATCATACTGATGTATGAGGATCTTGATCTGTACTTTCGGCGGCGGAGAGAGTGCATCTTTCTCAGACATGCATGCATATAATATAGTAAACAAATGTTTAATACAAAGGGAAATATTAGTGTTCGTACGTTTAGCGCTCTTTATGTTTAGTTGCAGTAAACGTTTAAACGAAGTTTTCATTACAAAAATTACGAAATATCAAAAATTTGAATGGACAACCACACATTTTCATATTAAGCGGTGCAGTTGATGTGATCTGAAGAGATCGATTTTGCAAAGGCACGGCCTGTAAATAATAATACTCAGAGCTAATGCACGCGTGTCTGATGTCATTGAACATGTCTGATATTAAAACTTTTCACCGAACATGCATCATTGCGAATCCTAAACGTTTATTATATATTACCTAATAATCGCTATTTTTTTACTAATCCATTTGTTGAAGTTTAAAGATACAGACCAAAAATCTCTTAAATGGCAGTCCCATCCTCACAACTCAGTGTAATGTTTTGATTAGAATTGTTCCACCAACATGGCGGCAGAGGCTGTGACGTCATGATCGTGATGTTTTTTGTTTGCAGGTTTAGCGACCACCGTGAGCAACTCAATGAGCTATCAGTAGTCGCCAGTCGCCCGTCTCTAATTTTGGGTCACTGGTTCCAGGAAAGGGAGAGAACCAGTGCCGCAGGATAAACATAACATCCATGCCTCACCGGGATTCGAACCCGGACCCCTTTCGGACGAATGATCAGAGGCCATGGCTTAGACCACTGATATTTTGTTGGCTTCATTTTGATTACACGAGGTGAATATGCGGACCCTTTCCCCTCTTTTTCAACTTCTTTGTTTTCTCCAAACGTGATAGAATCTACTACAGGAAAATGTTTTTCTTTTATTGGCACAGCAACTTATATGTGCCAATATTTCACACACCTACGCGTGTGTTTATTAGGGCAAACATAATACTATAAACTTATTCGAGAGAACACCTACGGAAGAATAGAAGCGAAAGCATCAATAAATTGTGCTAAAATTTTTGGCATGCACTTTGAATTGTTTTGTGTATCCTTTCGACGCAGTTGCCGGCATTTCGTTTACGTTTTAGATCGAGGCTGTCCGTGTATTGTTACGCACTACAAATAGTTCCAAGTTATTTCTACGGAAGATTTTTAGAGGGTTTTTTAACCATTTTCTCGAATATGATATACCGCGCGATTTACAACTAGAAATTTGATCTTGCTGTCTAATGCGTTAAACTTCCTTAGTGTTACATACATCCTTCCGCCTCAGTTACCGACGGGTTTGTTTACGTTTCAGACTACGGCTCTTTGTGTCTACTATACTCTACAAATAGTTCCAAATTATTTCTACGGGAAGATTTTAACTTGTTTTTCTCAACCATTGTTTCAAATTTAGCATAAGCCGCGCAATTTACAATTTTGAAATTTGATTTTTCTAGTTACGGAGTTAGACTTCTGATTTGTGTATCCTTCCGCCGCAGTTGCCGGCGGGTTTCTTTACGTTTCAGACTGCGGCTGTGTTTTCCTGTTCTTTTCAGCTTCGCCATGAGTACCAACAAACACAAGGTCAATCGTTAAAAGTTTTGACTCAACCTGTAAAACCCATGCTTTCTCCATATCCAGCTGTATCTTGGTTGCTCCACAGTTGGAAGGAATTAAAACCTCTTCATCTTGGCTCCAAATGAAAGAACGCTCAAGGTCGTTGATCTAGAGGCTTTTAAAGGATAAATTTATTTGCGCTTTGGAAGAATTGTACATTACATTGATCGCAACACAATAAAAAAAGCGTGGATGTTTCGAAATTTTAAAAAATTTCTTGTGTTTAGTCATTCAATTGTGCCAGCAGAAGTATTGATTTTATTATTTTCTTTTAAATTCCTTTATTTTCTTTATTGCAACATCTTTCAACTAAAGTTTCCGTGAATTATATCCTAATCATAAGTTCAGGAAAACTCTGTAAACGCTGGCCCAGAAACTGAGATATATATATATATATATTTTAAACCCAGAAAACACCGGGTACTTTTGCTAGTATAAGCAATGAAAGAATTACACAAGCTTTTATTTCTCCGTACTTATGAAATTTGGAAGCTAGGTACTATATTTCATCTGCAAAAAGTAATAATTAAAAAATATCAAAATAGTACGAATATATGATCATGCGAAATCTTCAAAGTTTATATGTTAAAGGCGAAGTACTTTTCCGATATAGAATAAATTCGACCTGTACGTCACCAAACTTTCTCGGGAGAAATCTTATCTACAGCTTTTGTATTCGACTGCTGTTACACCAGAGAATTTTTCTTTCTATTCTCCAGATGCTCGTTACAGTCAATGTGTGTCTCCTGTATGTTTAAGAAGTATGCACATTCATCATTCCTCGTAAATTTAAGACATAAATCACTCGCGTATTTTACTTCTTATTTCACTGATGTTGATAGCCAGCAATCCATTTAAATAGATTTCAGTTTCAACATGAAGCCCACAGTTCTTTTTCGGGGAGGGATTTTAGACATTGCTTACTATGTTAAAAGAAAGAAGAAAGCTTTAGAACTTGAAAATATATTTCTCCTGGGAATTCTTCAAAAAAAAAAAACATTTCATAATTTATACAGTTTGTTTCCGATGCATTTATTTTGAGATAAGAACTAATTGTTTTTTTTTAACTCCTTTTGGGATGATTATTCTGTTTGGAAGCAATGCCGGTAGAAGCAACTGGGCCGCCCCGATGGCTTTCGACCATTCGCCCGAGATGGGCCGGGGTTCGAACCGCGGTGGGACACGGATGTTGCGTTTGTCTTACGGTACTGGCTCTGTCTCTTTCCTAGAACCAATTATCCTAAATTAGGGGCAGACGACTGCTTATAGCCCTCCGAGTTGCTCACGGTGATCGTTAAACCTCAAAAGAAAAAAAAAGAAAGGAATCGACTGGAAAAAGAGCTTCGGTGAGCATAATATCGGATTCTACATTCGGATTAGACTAGCGCTTTACTGTTCTTGGTATATGATGTTTCTTTAACAAGAGCAAACAAGCCTAAATAAGAGAATGCAGCTTTCTTTTTGCATCCTTAGATATTCACGTGAGCTTCTGCGATATCTTGTAAGCTTTCATAAGACTTGTATTTTTGTTCATTCTCGCAACCTCAGAAATCCTGGGAACAGTCTTTAACCTTGTGACCCACCGTTAGCCACGTGACCATTAAGAAAGACGCAATCTCTTCTCTCTATATATATAAAACAGACTGTGTGTGTGTCTGTCGGTTGGATGTCACATAGAATTAGGCGACCTAGAGAGACGAAATTTGTTATGAAGGTACCTGTAAACATATTCTGGTGTACCTCGAAGCGATTTTTTTTATAACTTGATTTTTATTTATTTAATGTTACGCGTTTCTACCCGATCTGAGTGTGTGTTTCCGCTTTGTTGACATCAGCCTGATCACACCGAACGTTAAGGCGTGCAGAAAAGTAGTTCACCATAAATTTTAGGCGGGTTTTTTTAATTCCGTTACGACTATTTTCATTTGTAAATACATTTATTACGCCCCTTTTTTGTAAGCGTTGTTTGTCTATTGTATTATGACCTTGAGGGTGGAGAAGAAAAAAAGAAAATGGAACGTAGTTTTTCAATCTGCGTTATAAATTCAAAAGTGTTATACGTCAGAAGGTCATCCTACTGTGACGACGTTGTGACTAGAAAATAGAAAGTTGTTTTAACGTAATTCTAAAAAAAGAAATGGCTCAAATTTATCGTGAATTATTTACATTGGACTTGACAACTACTAAATAATTCAAATAAATTTTTTATCCTAATATTCTATTCCGGAAAGTTGTACTACAAAGTTGTATAAACCTTGATTTACCAGTTTTACTTTAATTGCCGATATAGCTTTTACTTTATATTATCACTAGCCCGTCAACGACGGTTACAACAGGCTAGTCCATAATATACGAATCACTTTTCAAATCACTTCTTCGTTCAAATTAAATTTCATTGTCACTAACTTGTAGAATCCAAAACGTATTGTTATGTTGAACCGAGACCGGAAACAGTTTTAAAAGTTCGAGGCCGAAGTATGTCAGCCACAGCCCAAATTTTGTTTTGCAAGACAGAGCCCAAGCCTAAACCCGAACAAGCCAGAAAACTATGCCTAACCTGTTTTTTTTTTTCGAAGGTTTTACGACCACCGTGAGCAACTCAATGGGCTATAAGCTGTCGCCCGTCCTTAATTTAGGGTCACTGGCTCCAGGAAAGGGAGAGAACCAGTGCCGTAAGACAAACACAACGTCCATGCCTCACCGGGATTCGAACCCGGACCCCTTTCGGACGAATGATCAGAGGCCATTGCGTAGACCACTGCACCACCGGGGCGACCTAACCTGTTTAGACAGTAATAAAAAGGATCTCCTCTTCGAGACTTGTAGTCTCCCTACTTTCTTAAATTAATCGATGTCTTTCTCAACCGGGGAGTGGTGAAAAGACACCTCTGTCTGGTTTTGTACTCTAGCCACTGAATTTTCTTTGACCATGTTTTTCTTCCTGAACTGTTTCGGGCGGCCGGTATCCTAAACAAGTTAGTAAAATCATGCAATGCATTGATTATAATACGCTTTCCAACATACCAGAAATCATTACTCAAGTTATGAGCATGATGGCTGTGGAATAAATCTCGGTCCTGTCCCCTGACCTTTGATCCCATTTCGATTATATTCAACAGAACAGGTTCAGTATACCTGCGAAATAACATGATAAACGTTTGTCGCAATCGAAGCATTTTTACGTAAGTTATGATGCAGAAGGGCTATGGAATAGATCCCGCTCCTGTGTCCTAACCTTTGACCTCCTAATGTTAGTATGTTGCAGGGGATTGTCCCCTGCAACATACTAACATTTCATCCAAGTCGAAGCATTTTTACGTAAGTTATGACGCATAATGGCGATGGAAGTGATTCCACTCGTATGTCCTGACCTTTGGTCCCATTTCGCCTATTTTCAATAGGGTTTGTCCCCAGATAGCCCCCTACCAGATACTAAAATTTCACCGAAATCGAACTTTTTACGTTAGTTATCAAGCATAACAGCAGTGGAATGGATCCCGCTCCTATGTCCTGAACTTTGACCCCATTTCGTTCACTTTCATTAGGGTTCCTTCCCAGGTGTTCCCCTACCACATACTAAAATTGCATCGAAATCGAACGATTTTTACGCGAGTTATCGTTCGGACGGGCATACTCACACAACGCGTGACGTAATGAGGCAGATAGGAATCGCGACCATCTGCTCGCAAGAGTGTGACGTCATAAAACTTTAATAGGATCCACACACAACGCGTGACGTAATGAGACAGATGGCGTGACCGCGCGCCAACATCTCAGTAGCGAGATTGTGACGTCATAAGATTTCTAAGCATTGGTAACATTAACGGGACGACGCCATGACACTAAAAAAGTAGTAATTCGGGGTGTTTATTTAACCTACTAAAATAATTTTCCTAAAGTCGAGATCAAGCTAAATCGATTTCTAGTACCAGAAAACCGTAGGTTAACGACTTTCATCAAAATCCTTAGAGTCGTTTTCAAAATAAAATTTACATACATACAAGAAGTGCACCTTTAATAGTATGGGATAAAGGCGATGGAATGTATACCGATCCTATGTACTGACCTTTGACCCCATTTCGTCCATTTTCAATAGGGTTCCTCCCCAGGTGGTCCCCTACGACATATTAGAATTTGATCGAAATCGAACCATATTTACGCAAGTTATGACGCATAAGGGCAAAGGAATGCATCCCGCTCTTATGTAGTGAGCTTTGACCCCACTTCACCCATTTTGAATAGGGTGAGCGAGTTGGGAGAGCGACTTACTCAGGATGAGAAGGGGGAAGGAGACGGATTCGATTCGCAGCGTGGACGATACGTTATAAAAGGTTTCTCAAATTTCAGCGCATTTTCCGGTAACGTATCTTTAAAACGGCAATTTACCGTTAATATACGAAAGAAATTGAGGAAAGTTTCTCCGAAATTTCTGAATTTTCCTAGCGCACGAAAATTCCGATAAATTTGAGTTTCTTTCCGTCGTTTCACGGAAGAGGTTGAATTACAAATATGCTTCGTAAATCCAAGAAAGAAATCACGAAAAGTGGCTCGTAAATTTAAGATTTTTTTTTTCAGTGTACTTATTTCTTCTTTC
The DNA here is from genome assembly GCA_039090855.1 of Macrothele yani. Classification (NCBI taxonomy): domain Eukaryota; kingdom Metazoa; phylum Arthropoda; class Arachnida; order Araneae; family Macrothelidae; genus Macrothele; species Macrothele yani. The sequence continues at coordinate 107,203,557 of CM077003.1, forward strand.
ATAACTCAGAATTTGAAAACCTATCTGTAGGATACCACTTTGAAGATGTAAAAATTTTTACTGCAATTGAAATTTGCCCAAATGAAATAAAAACGGGTTAATACAGCGCAGCGAGGAAACTTCTTACAGTGGCTATTTTGCAATGTAAATAATCTAATAGCATCAGGAAATGTTGGGTGACGTATTGCATTCCAAGAAAGAATTTTTCATCGTAGCAGCTTTATTTGTCTTACTAAAGTACCGCATTTTTTCCTCATATATTCCGCAGTTTATCTGTTAAAAAAGTTATAAATTTAAGCTCTGCGGATTATACGCCGATACGGATACTACGCCGCTTTAAAAACAAATAACGATTTTTCTTCACTTATTTAAAAAATCTAGCGTCGCAAGTGTCAGGAGAAGTTGTAACATTTCGAAATTTGTCAAAAATGCGTTAATAACAGGAAAACGTAGCGAACTAGAAAGTTTGTAGTCCACAAACAGTTGGAAAGGGGTTTTGTTGTTGTTGTTGTTGTTGTTTTCGCTTACGGGCATGTTGACAGAAAAACTGTAAAGAAAGCGATTTATTTGCTCTCGCGTAAGATCACGTGATGTGGGAATTTAGCGCAAACCGCTTACTACGGAATATAATACAGGAGCTGCTGTAATGCTGAAAAACCCCATGACTTTCGTTCTTTATTCACTTGAAAGTAACAGAAAGATAATTTTTAACTGACATTTATTGTTTTAATAAGAAGACCGTTTTTTATTTTCCTATTACCGTATTTTTCAGTATATCAGAAGAGATATTTTTCATCAGAAGTCCAGGCCTAGAATTATGCGCCACATAGACTTTCCTATTGATTATTGATTCAAATATATCAATAAGGAAAAAATATATTGTGTTCTAATCCTTTAAGCGGCCAATGTTCGAGTAACAAATGATGACCCACAATTTCTGCGCTCCCCAAAAAGAAATGTTCACATAGCAGCCTGGTTTTAGGAAAGCTACTGTAAAACAATTCCTTTAACCCCCCCCCCCCCCCTCTCATTTCAATAGTCCTGACATATTAGGGCCGGCCAGCTGCTAATAGCCCACTGAGATGCTCACGGTGGTCGTTAAACCTCCAATCGAAAAAAGAAAAAACAAGAAAGATGATACCGAATTTTCGGGTGTAATAAGCACGTCTTTTGAATCCGTTCTGATGCAAATTAAATTTATCAAAGCTATTCCAAATCAATGGAACCGGTTTGGAAAACAATAGATCTGACCAAATAAAGAAGATTTTCAATCGGGTTTTTAATCCCTCAGATATTGCTGTAAAGGGAATCGTGAGCTTACGAACTCTTAGAAACAGAGATACCGACAAAAATAAGTTGTGACTTTACGACTCCTGGTGGGAAAACCATGCATTATTTTAGGAAAAAAGAATTTTCAAAAGGTTTATCCATATAAGCGGTATCGCTCCAAGAAAAAACAAAAAAATTGTCGAATTTTCAAGAGCCCAGATTTTGCAACAAATAATTCAGAAGCAGAAATTAACACTTATGACCCCTGGTGGCTAAACCATTCTTTACCAAACATTAGAAATTATGTGAAAAATATTTTCCATCAGGTCTTGTATGCGATACAGGAAGAATTTTTGAAATCAGAGCTTTAGGAGCAGAAATAACCCAGAAAACGCAATTTACCTTTGTGCCCCCTAGCGTAAAGTCCATGATATACTTGAAAATTTTGAATTTATAGAAAAACATTTCGCATAGAAAACACTATCCAACAAAGAAGGAATTTTTCAAATCGTACTCTTAGAAGTAGAGATATTGAAAAAAATAAGATATATCTCTACGCCCCCTGGCGTAGAAACCATGCATTTTTTCAAGAAGAAAATTTTCCTAAAAAGTTTGTCGACATGAGTAGTAACGGTCAACATACGACTTTTTTCAATCGAGATTTTAGAAGCTCATATTTTGTTGCAAATACAACAGAAGCGGAAATTAAGATTTACGCTCCCTGGTAGACAAACTATTTTTTTTACAAAAATTAGAAATTATGTGGAAACGATTTCCCATAAGAAGCTGTATACGGTGCGGAAAGAAGTTTTTAAATCAGATATTTAGAAGCAGTGATATAAGGGGAAACGCAATTTACCGCTACGCCTCCTAGCGGAAAGTCTATGAATTACTTGAAAATTTTGAAATTATATGAAAATCATGTCACACGGAAAACACTATCCAACAAAGAAGGAATTTTTCAAATCGGACTCCTAGAAGTAGAGAAATTGACAAAAAAAAGATGTACATCTACGCCCCCTGGCGGAGAAACTGTGCAATATTTTAGAAAGAAAATATTCCAAAAAGGTTTATCGATGTGAGTGGTATCAGTCCACGAAAGAATTTTTTCAATCGATATTTTGGAAGCTCCGATTTTATGGCAAATACATCAGAAGCGAAAATTAACACTTACGCCCCCTGGTAGCCAAAGTATTCTTTCCCAAAAATTTAAAATTATATGCAAAAGATTTTCCATCAAAAGATGTATCCGCTGAAGAAATTTTTTTTCAAATCGGAGTTTTAGAAAAAGAGTTATCGGGGAAAATGTAATTTAACTTTACGCCCCTAGCGAAAAATCTATGCGTATTTGAAAAAGTAACTATATCCAAAATACTCTTCGACATAAATGGAATCGAAAGATATAAAATCTTTTTTCAATCGGATGTTTAGAAGCAAATATGACCGCCCCGGTGGCGCAGTGGTCTAAGCGATGGCCTCTGATCATTCGTCCGAACGGGGTCCGGGTTCAAATCCCGGTGAGGCATGGATGTTGTGTTTGTCTTACGGCTCTGGCTCTCTCCCTTCCCTGGAACCAGTGACCCTAAATTAGGGACGGGCGACTGCTTATAGCCCATTGAGTTGCTCACGGTGGTCGTTAAACCTCCAACCAAAAAAAAAAAAAAAAAAAAAGAGAAGCAAATATGTGGAATAAAACGTATTTTTGAATTCGACATCATCTGCATTTACGCCCTCTACCGGCGAAATTGTACATCGTAAAAAAACACGAAATGAAGGATCATCATTTGCATATTTCAAGCTTCCGAATGCAAAAAGAATTTTTCAAATCGGACTTCTAGTTGCAGAGATATCGTGGTTACAGGCGGACGGACGGACGGGCAAACCGATAACAGAAGCACGATCTTTTTTACAAAAGACGTGCTAAAAAAATGACACAACCAACCATCACCAATGCCCACCATAATTCTGGTGCTGCGAACTCCCTCTAGTCATCAAACAGAGGTCATCGCACTGAAAGAGCGATGGCCTCTGTTTGATATTCCTGGTCCACGTCGAGTGTCTGTATTGTTATTCATTCGCCTTCTGATTATTTGTTGAGTTGCTGATTATCATCTTTGGTGAATCCCCAACATTGTGCGGGGTTCCAAGCAGCAACCTGCCAAATTGGCTTGGCAGTTAGTGTGAGTCTGGGGGAATTCGAGGCCGCTGTGGTGCTGTGGAAGCATATTCTGCGCGTAACTGGAAAACCCTGGGTTCGATTCCCAGTGGCGGCCAATGAGAATTTTTCCGTGACTCACTTATAAACGTGGAAAGAGCGATGACCTATGGTTGACGTTCCTAGTCCACGGCGAGTGTCTGTATTGATTATCCCTTCTAGTCTTTGTTCTCTGCTCCATTACCCAAGGCATGATGGGAAATGACATGTAACTCTGACACGAGCGTCATGCCACTCGGCCGAAACAAGTGACTCAAGCAACTTCTCTCTCCTTTCTTAGGATCGTAGCCATTATTACAGCCTTTTCAGCAGGTAATCATTCCGAAAGGATTAGTGTTAATCATCCCCCTAAATGACCACTTTGAATAAGAAAGCTAAAGGGAAAGCAACGCTTTCTATGCGCAGATTCACTCCCAACCGCGTTCGGACCACTTATTAGACATCGAATATATTCGTCGAGCTGATTTCAGCTCATTTTGCCAACCCCGACTTAACTCGTTCCCGCCTGTTAAAGGGTTAAATTTGGCTGTGCTCTGAGAACCCGAATCGCAATATTATATTCATAAGAGACCATTCCAAAAGCGTGCGAAATGTAATATTCCGTTCACTAAAAATTCGTTTAAACGATGTTGAAATGGATGTTTCCGTGCTACAAAAATATCATTAAAATCGCTTTGACTAACTTGAAGTGGCAGCTGTCGTATGTTACTTGAATCCCTCTCGTGTTCCCACCAAGACCCCTTTAGTGGCATTCACTCCTGATTTAGCAAAGCCGCCAGAACTACTATTGGTTCACCTTACTAATCTAACAATGATTGAACCTCTGAAACACGTCGCAGTCATGCAGTTGAATGGCTGGTGAAAATCATGTCGACAGCCGACGGTACGTGAGCTTTAAGAACAGCAATAACCAGGGGCTAGCGAAAGCAACCTTTTCTAATTTTGCCAATCTCTGAATTGTATCTCTCAACTGAATTAAAATCAACAACTGATTCCCTTATCTTAATTTATTTCATGTTTCCGATTGAAAACAAAAGCTCTTTTGGTTTCTGATTTCAATCGGACTCGGTGAGAAAAACAGAACGATAGCTCGTGCTGTAAGCATCATTTCGATTTGACACACTTGTTGGGCCACGCTTTCTTTCTTTTATTTTTTTTTTTCACCATTGCGTTGCGGTTTTTACTGGTCACTTGGAGATGAGGAATACGTTGAGTCTGTTCGTAAAAAAAAAATAACTTACGAAATTCTACTTTTTGCTAAAAAGGAAAATGCGGACGTTACCTCACTTTTTCTAACTTACTGAATCATTAAAAATGCCGTTACAGAGTTTCGTAGCACTAACTGTTGGTGTTCTAACCGCGTCTTATACTCAAGGTGGACTAATCTATGAATGAAAATAGCGAAATTGAGATATTTAACCCATTTCACTTGTACTCTGTATTCACTTATAATCCTAAAACTACGGTACTTTGGACTGCTGTGTCACCCCCATAAATCACGACTTCCTTGTATGACATTCCGGTTCAGGATCAATGTCGTGGATACGGATTATAGGGCGAGTTTTTTCCTGAATTCCACTGCCTGGGGATTACGTGAAGGATTTTTTTATTCTAAATTTCACAATCTCCGGATTACGAGACACTGCTGATTATACGAAGAAAAATACGGTATATCTAAAAATCAAGCGCATGTCACAAGTAGTAAGTGTAAGTAAAGTCTTGTTGCATGTAACTACTCATCAGATTCATTAAACTGTATATAGAAAAGGTAGGAGATGTGCATTTCGCCGTTAAAATCTGTGGAATAGCTTTTGTGATTAAATGCTCTTTTCTCTTCTCCTGTACTCATGTGCAATACCGAACAGATATGGAAACGGGTCACGGGTCAAAGTGTCGAAAATTTCTTGCGGGTTCAACGGGTCGGGTCAAGGTGTTTCTGACCCAATTTTGACCCGGTTTTATTCCCGTTTTATTTTTGAAAAGATAAAAATATATTCCAAAGAAAAAGGCCATTGTGGAATTCTGTAGTCGATACTGGTGCCCACGGAGTGAATAATGATTTGCCATGCAAAAATATTGTTGTCTCGTTCTTAAAGCAACGAAGAATTCCACCGACACCATATCGTAAAAAGATACTTCCTTTGCGTTCTTTTACAGTGCGATTGTCCAGGGCAAGGTTCAGGCAAACGCCATTCGCCTGCTTCTCAGCTGATTCGCTCTCTCCGTGCGAAGTTCACTGTATGACTAAGAGTTACTTTTCACATCGCGTTTTTTACACTGAGCATTCAGAGGTTTTCGATTGATGTGCTAACATCCCGTTCCCATGACATGCCATGTCGAAATTAACTCCTTATTTGTTAATATGGATGGATTTAATATTAAGGAGGTTGAGAAAGGCTTCGAGACCAACAAATACGTGCTTGTTCAAAACCACAAGGGGAAGAGTGAATGCTGGAAATTGTTTCGTCTCGTTAAGGAACCGGTGAATAATTCTGTGTTGTTTGGTCTTGCTTGTTCGAAATGTGGAAAGCCTATAATTACAAAGAAAGATGTCGACGGTGTAATAAGATATTATGGAACCAAAAATCTAACGGACCATATGAAAGTATGGGCACCTCCATCAAAGCGTGGAAAGAGTGAACAATCTAAATATACTTAAAAAAATACATTTGTATAATCGTAAATAATGATTCCCATTTGTAATATGCTCACGGTCATAATCAGCCATTACTTCTGAATTACGCAAAATAGTGGTACTAAAAATGGCACTAAAATTTAGCAAGTAACCAAATTTTATTATTAAAAAAGGATTTTAGTTATTAAATATTAAGCAGTTATTGGGATGAATTTATATATATTACGTTTATATGTATTTATACAGCGTGATTCAGAACTCATGGGACAAACTTTAAGGGGTGGTAGAGCACACTGCAATAAACATTTTTTATATAGGAATGTATGGGCGCAAGTGACGCGTTCAGGCACAAACACAAGAAATAGACATGAAAGGAAACATAAATTGTGTACTTACAGCATCGTCCACAAGAGCTTCTTTGCAGAAATGTTTACAATAATTGCTCAAAATTGCGTCCACCAACAGTAATACATGCGTGGCAGAGTCGACGTACCAAGAACGATTCTCTGTGATTGTGTGGGCGGTATTGTGAACGACTTCCTGATTGGCCCATATCTACTACCAACGCGACTCGATGGCAGATGCTATCGTATTTTTCTGGAAGAAGTTTTACCAGAATTGCTTCAAGATGTACCACTGGCCTTCCGATCAGGACTGTAGTTTCAGCATGATGGGGCGCCAGCCCATTTCTGCATTAATGTGCGCAATTACCTGGACGCCACTTTTGGGGCGCGATGGATTGGCCGTGGTGGACCAGTCCGTTGGCCACCCCGATCTCGCGATTTATCAAACCTCGATTGCTTCTTATGGGGACATCTGAAGACCCTCGTTTACGAGACTCCAGTTGACTCTGTTGAGGACCTCGTCGCTCGAATATCCGTTACGGCTGCACGTGGGAGAGAAATACCTGGCATCTTTGAAACTCTACGCCAATCACTTCGTCGGCGCTGCCACGCATGTATTACTGTTGGTGGACGCAAGTTTGAGCAATTATTGTAAACATTGCTGTAAAGAAGCACTTGTCAACGATTCTGTAAGTAAACAATTTATGTTTCCTTTCATGTCTATTTTTTTGTGTTTGTGCACAATGCGTCACTTGAGCCCATACATTCCTATACAAAAAAATGTTTGTTGCAGTGTGCTCTACCACCCCTTAAAGTTTGCCCCATGAATTCTGAATCACCCTGTATATAAATTGAGTTTTGAATTTATAGTTCAAAGCAGATTTGTCCAGATCAGTTGCGAGTCCGGATCGGGTCGAATCGGGTCCGGGTCTGAAATTTTTGACCCATTTCCAACTCTGATACCGAACACAGCCGTCACGAGCTTCAGGTGTATCAGTAATTTTTTATTTTAAGAATTCTTTCTGAGATGTGCTTGTTTTGCAAAAAAAAAAAAAATGACTGCATCTGCCAACAAGAAAAATTTTCTTCTTAGCCTTGAAATAAGATAACTTCATGAATAAACCGATCAGGATAAAAGAAGTAACGCTTACATGTAACATCAACTATTTATTTCCCAAGCACTGGAAGTTCTGGTCACCAATACACTGAAATCCTCAAGTTGCACCGCTGGCACTTAATAACCAGCTTTATATCAACATATAAATATTAATCAGATAGCTACAGCACTTATTCGTCGGTTCACATAAATCTACATCTTTCGCTATTCCAAGTACATCGCCTACATATCCACTATATTCATTGTCTCGACACTTTTTCATTCAACGTTGTCTATTTATTTTTCCTCAGTATCAGCTTTGCTAAAATGCATAAGCTGTTCGGGAAAGTAATGCGCCGTTCAGTAAGAAAATCTTTAACCGGGAAGTAAGAAAATTTACACAGTTGTATAAGAATAATATGATCACCCCCGAAATCACAGTGTACCCGCACAGGCGCGTCACAGAGTGCACGTGACAAGGTCGACTACACGGAGATATAAGTGGCCGGCTAGGACAAATGAGCCATATTGTGCGTAACGTGAGTGCCATGGACAGAGGTAGTGATTTGACGGACGTTCAAATAGGAATGATCATCAGCTACAGCGCCAAGGGTGGAAACAGTATATTTTGTGGGTTGTTTGCGAGAGGTGCTGCAGTAAGGGTGTACCAAGAAAGGACAGCAGGCACACCGAGTACTTCCTGACGTCACAATTGTGGAACCCCGATGGCCATCGACCCCAGAGCACAACGTCGCCTCCTTAGACTGGTAAAGGGCAATTGACGCGCAACAGTGCAGTAATTGACAATACAGATTAACACTGAGTCATCCAGGTGCTTGTCCACAATAACAGTAGAGCGAACCTTGTTACGCATCGGTCTCCGAAGTCGACGCTGCGTCAAGGCGCCCATGCCAACCCATGTCCACTGGAAACGACGCCTGCAGTTCACATGGGACCACCGTCATTGGACAGTAGAAGAGTTGATAAAGGTTGCTGTCCGACGAATCGAGGTTTCTACTCCACAGAAGTGACGGGCGGTTGCGGATACGGCGTCAGACACCCGAGAACCAACACCCGGAAACGCTTGTCGGTCAAGTGCAGGCCAGGGGGGGCAGTGCGCATGTCTGGAGGATGTCTTAATGGTATGACCTGGGACCGCTGGTACCACTGGATGGGTCCCTGAACACCAATGGCCACCTATCCATCCTCGCTTACCACATGCATCCCTTCATGTTGGACGTTTACCTTGGTGGCAATGGTGTTTACCAACAGGACAATACGCCCTGCCGTGTCGCTAAGGGGTGCGCAGCTAGTTCTAGGAACACGACAGCGATGTCTCCGTTTTCCGTTGGCCGGCGAAATCGCCGGACCTCAATCTCATAGAGCACTTGTGGAACTATTTGAATCGACAGTTTCGACGTGCCGACCCGTAACCACTTCATCTCCAAGACCTCCGTGCTCTGCTGCAGTCCGAATGGGCACGTGTGCCTCGGGCAACCTTCCAAGGCCTAATTGCGTCTATGCCACGCCATCTCGTCGTTGTTATCCGTGATTATTCTCATTATTAGATTGGTGGTCATATTATTCTGAAACGACCGAGTACATAAGAAAGCTGAAACTCAAACGGAAGATTCAATTAGAAGCGTAAGTCATAGTGTACATAGTTCAGTCGCTTTAGTTCTGAATACGCACTGCAAATTCCCCGTCGCATTTGAAGTTTTTTTTCCCGGGATCGGCTTCATGTGTAGTAGAGTATGAATATCCATGTGGCATCAAAAGATTCAACAAAATCGCCCATGTGTTTTTCAATTGCATAAACTTCGTTCTTCCGGCTATCGAAATATGTCGGCAACGATCATTTACGGAGTCAAGGGCAGGATGCAATAAATAATATTCATAGAAAACTAATTTCTGAAGAAAACTTTGTTCTGGACATTCTTCAGTTACCATGTGTTTTGTTACAAAAACGTTGTAATCCTGTTTCCTCTAACACTTCTATGTGGAATATGATGAATGATCCAAAAAGCGACGCAACGTCGAAATTCCATCTAAATTGTTCTACGTCTTCTCGAATTGTGTCATATTTTGGTCAAAATCAAGATCTCGAACTTTTTCAGTGTTATGAACTAACGGTGTCTCCCTACAGCGATTGGAATTCTTGATATCAAGGTTTCTAGATGAATGAGATAAAGTCCCAAAGATAGAGATTCTTTCACTGTTTGCTATGCTGGGGACCACTTAATACTCTATGTCGCATCCTCAAGGAAAAAGGTCCTCCCTAACCACACATATTCCAGTTAAATTTTCTGTTGACTCCGCACCGGTTCACAGCAGTTTTGTCAGAAGTTTGCTGTGGAGATGGAAAAATAAATGCCGATGTATGAAGGGCTTGGATCCAGTATTAAAATACGCAGTAAACATTTATTTATCTGTTCATTCACACATCTCAACAAGCGCCGTAACTGAATTATACGGATGGAGTAATTGAAAGGATCAAACTTTTTTTAGTATGCAGATATAACAGAAGTACATAAAGACATGAAAACTAAACGAAAGCTGCACAGCTCTCACCAATTATTAAGATTATGAAAACACGCAGCTGTTGTTCATCGAAAATATAACAGTGCCATTCCGGTAAATAGCCAACACGGAAAACCCTACAACAAGAAACTGACAAGCTGCTCCTTCTACCCGGTGGCCCAATGATCTAAGCGTTGGCTTCCGACAATTCATCAAATATGGGGCCGGGTTCAAATCCCGGTGAGGCATGGATGTTGTATTTGTCTTACGGCACTGGCTCTCTCCCTTCCCTGGAACAAGTGGCCATAAATCAGAGACGGGCGACTGCGTATATATAGCCCATCAAGTTGCTCACGGTAATCGCTAAACCCCCAAACCAAAGAAAATGAAACTGACGCATCGAAAATGGCATTGGGACTGAGAGCAACAGGGTTGACGCGAAGAAAATACACTGGCGGAAAGTGAAAAAAGAACACCAAGAAGGAGACGTCTGATACCAACGAAATTTATTCAGCATAATAACGGAAAACAGAGGATAACGTGATCAAAACATTATAGCAAAATACAGCTGTATTTGCTGGTAAACTGAAAAATAACATTTCCATGTAACATGGTTAGTACGAAGTTGAACCGCCATGAACTGCGTCACACTGTGCAATTCTGGCATGGAGTCTGTCGTACAGATGTTGGATGTAAGTTTGGGGTATTGAGTTCTAAGCATCCTCAACCTGGACGCGTAAATCTGGGATGGTCGTGGCTCGCCGTGGAGACCAGATGTCGTTGTCCCATAAAATCCCACACGTGCTCAATGGGGGACAAATCCGGTGAACGTGCAGGCCATGGAAGCTCTGTCACACACTAAAGTGCATGTTCCGTTGCACGTGCCGTGTGTGGGCGTGCGTTATCTTGCTGGAAAACACCACGATGGACCGACCTTACAAATGGCACAACAACGGACTGAATGATGTTGTTGATGTAGGAGGTGCTGTTTAAAGTACCCGGTACAAACACTAGTTGTGCACGGGAGTGATAGCTGATCGCTCCCCACACCAGGAGACCAGGTGTAGGCCCTGTGTGTTGCTGGAGTATGCAAGAAGGGTGGAGACGCTTGCCTGTGCGTCTGCGAACACGCATACGGCCATCGGAGGCTCCCAAGTAGAATCTGCTTTCATCGCTGAACACGACAGATCGCCATTGCGTTCTCCAGTGCAGACGTTGGCGACACTACTGCAGCCGTTCCTGACGGTGTGCTGGAGTCAGAGGTACACATGCCAGAGGCACACATGCGCGTAGTCCTGCATCCAGTGGACGGTTGCGGATTGTTTGCACAGTCGCCTCAGGTGCAACGGCAGCTCGGATTTGCGTCGCAGTGGATGTTCTGCTTCACAACGCCGCTCTTCTTATGCGTCGATTGGTCCGCTCATCAGTCCGTCTGTGACTCCCGGTTCCACGTCTTCTCGTGTGGGAATGTTCCTCGGACCATCTACGCCACCATCGTACCACCACCGATACTTCCCTTCGAATTCGCTCCGCAATACGACCACCCGGCCTCGAGGAATGGGACTAGACGACCTCGCTCAAAGTCCGATAACTGCTGAAATCGTACACGTCTTCCATGTCCAGGCATTGCAGCTTCTTCAGGGTCTTCGCACGTGTCCGTACGCCGACGACTGATTACATTCACTTCGCCGTACTTCTTAAATACCACCGACGATAATTTGCATATTATGCCGTGCTGTGGCGTAAGCGCTCACCGGTTGGTCCCGAAATTAACATCACACCTACGTAAACTCGACCCTATTAACATATGTAAATTTCATGATCGTCCGCCAATTCCTTCTTGGTGTTCTTTTTTCACTTTCCGGCAGTGTAATACTGATATTATCAATATGATTTTTAGTGACTTTGAAGGAAAGCATCAATAGCGAGACTTATTGTCTCGTTCTGAGGTCGTTTATTAATTTGTCTTGAATCATTTCCTTTTTCTCGTGTACTACGGTAATTCTTAAAATTCAGATATTTGGGGAAATTATTCTCATCAATTTCTGGTTATTTACTAATTGCTAGAATGCCGTCGTTGCACGATATAAGATGAAATTTAAATTTAACAAGGAAAAATGACTTTCATTTACACTGAAATAAAAGTTGAAAGTTAAAATCATATCACTAGATCTTTCGTGCTGGCTCCCAGCACATCCTCAGGTGAATTCTAAAACAGGTATTGTAAAAATTTGGAAAAGAGTCCACCGTGGAACATCGCTTTTGTTTATATACATCGCGTTCAGTTCACGAATGACTTCAAAAAACGTCACCATAGTCTGACTTATGATTGTTGTGTCTTAATTGTTATTGGGTGAGTTCCGAAATAAAGTTCGAGTCATTGGTTTATTTGCTTCTTCTTGTTTGAAATTAACTGCATTCAAGTTGGAGGTATGAATCTGGGCACTTCATCGTTACAACATTTATCAGCGTTATTGACGATGTGTAAAATTCCACTAGCAAAGTCGCATTTTTGTTTTTGTGAGAAGAAATAACTCTTGCCTCATTACACAGAGGGATGTGGGCTCCCTGGTTAACTAATCTTGCAAGTGCTGTACAGTTTGAATATGTTTTGACACTGTACACGTGCTGCGCAATACGAAAGTTCAAATTCCTCATGGTGGATCCAACATAAATTCGATCTATGTCAACAGTATCCACGGCCTGTAAAGGTATTTTGTAAACTCCGAATTTGCTATTACTCTGAATTGGGTCCCGATCTTTTTTAATAGTTCACATTAGGTTGTTTGTTTTAATTCCAAAATCCAATTTGTATTTTTTACAGAAAGATTTAAGTATATTCATAACTTTTGTAATACAATCCACTGACCCAACATATTTGCGTTGGCTGGCTTCTTTAGTTAATGTAGAAAAGTGTGTTCTTCTTATTTTTCGATGGATTCGGTTTACAATATTTCTGGGGTACCCATATTCGTCTGCTATGGCATTTATTTCATTTAATTCTCGTCTCCTAGCAGTAACGTTTGAGCAATGTGTGTATGCTCTACGGATGAGAAACTGGAATGCAGATAGTTTATATGTATTAGGGTGTGCTGAATAATATGGTATAATTGTTGATGTTACCCTTGGCTTGCGGTATACTGAGAAAGAAATCATTTGTGATATAGGGTTTCTCTTCAACAGAAAGTCTAAAAAAGGTATAGTACAATTTTGTTCCAGTTCTACTGTAAAATTAATTGAGGTAATCTGCGAAGACATTAGTTCAGTAAATTCATATAAGAAATCTACGTGATGGTTCCAAAAAACAAGAATATCATCTATGTATCGTAGATATAGGCACGGAGCTAGAGGAGTAAGTTGCAAAACGCTTTGCTCTAAATCTGTAATACAATCTCTGCCAGGAAAGGTGAGAGTGGGGAGCCCATAGGTGCTCCTTCCTTTTGTTTGTAAATGACATCTTGAAAATTGAAATAAATTATCTTGAAAACCAATTTCAAGGCTTCCATGAAAGCTTGGATTTCCAGATCATTCATGGTTCCCAAGGATTGCAGTTTTTCTTCTATTAACTCATGTGCATATGTTATCAGTACACTTGGGAACAATGACACAACGTCCAGTGACGCAAACCAGAATGGAGAGCTCCCTGGTACAAAGTCTTTAATATTCTTTAAGGCTGCAACAGAACTGGGTACTGAATAGGTTGAATTAGAAGTTAAAGGTGATAACAATTGTACTAGAGCTTTTTCAAGTGGTCTCAGAGGGTTAGTGACACCTGAGACAAGCGGACGAATCGGGTAGCCCACTTTGTGGATTTTGATTCTTCCGAAAAGTTCTGGGATTCTAGGTCCAATTGTTGGGTATAAAGTTCGGGTGAACGATGAAGGTAAATTTCTATGATTTCTCAATCTTCTTAAAGCATTCACAGTTGCTGCTGTAGGATCTGATTTTATGACACTATGCGGAATTTTGTTGATGGCTTCTAAGACTTTAGTATGGTAATCCTTTCTATCAATAATAACGATTTAATTTGTTTTGTCGGCAGCTACCATTGCTATGTCAGGTTGATTTTTCAAATTCTTGAGTTAAAATTGTTCCTTCGCAAATTGTGTATTGCGGTCTTTTGTTGTACGTCTTTCGTTTAGGTTTGTGATAGCTTTTGCTATCTTGATTCTGACTCAGTCTTGATCAGAAGAAGGTAATGTACTGATGATATTTTCAACTTGAGGAATAGTTTTAAACAATTTAATATGCATTTTGGGAAAAGCGAAATTTGGGCCTCTTTGTAATGCTGAAGCTTGTAAGTCATTAAGTTACAAGGAACTAAGGTTTATGTAGGTTGAATGTATTACAAGATTAAGAGGAAAGAGTTTTACAATTTGCTCCTGTAGCTCCGTGCCTATATCTACGATACATAGATGATATTCTTGTTTTTTGGGCCCGTGACGTAGATTCCTTATATGAATTTGCTGAACTAATGTCTTCGCAGATTACCTCAATTAGCTTTACAGTTGAACTGGAACAAAATTGTACTATACCTTTTTTAGACTTTCTGTTGAAGAGAAACTCTATATCACAAATGATTTCTTTCTCAGTATACCGCAAGCCCAGTGCAACATCAACAATTATACCATATTATTCAACACACCCTAATACATATAAACTATCTGCATTCCAGTTTCTCATCCGTAGAGCATACACACATTGCTCAAACGTTACTGCTAGGAGACGAGAATTAAATGAAATAAATGCCATAGCAGACGAATATGGGTACCCCAGAAATATTGTAAACCGAATCCATAGAAAAATAAGAAGAACACTAAAGAATCCAGCCAACGCAAATATGTTGGGTCAGTGGATTGTATTACAAAAGTTATGAATATACTTAAATCTTCCTGTAAAAAATACAAATTGGATTTTGGAATTAAAACAAACAACCTAATGTGAACTATTAAAAAAGATCGGGACCCAATTCAGAGTAATAGCAGATTCGGAGTTTACAAAATACCTTTACAGGCCGTGGATACTGTTGACATAGATCGAATTTATATTGGATCCACCATGAGGAATTTGAAGTTTTGTATTGCGAAACACAAGTACAGTGTCAAAACACGTTCAAACTTTACAGCACTTGCAAGATTAGTTAACCAGGGAGCCCACATCCCTCTGTGTAATGAGGCAAGAGTTATTTCTTCTCACAACAACAAAAATGCGACTTTGCTAGTGGAGGTTTACACATCGTCAATAACGCTGATAAATGTTGTAACGATGAAGTACCCAGATTCATACCTCCAACTTAGATGCAGTTAATTTCAAACAAGAAGAAGCAAATAAACCAATGACTCGAACTTTATTTCGGAACTCACCCAATAACAATTAAGACACAACAATCGTAAGTCAGAGTATGGTGACGTTTTTTGAAGTCATTCGGGAGCTGAACGCGATGTATATAAACAAAAGCGACCTTCCACGGTGGACTCTTTTTCAAATTTTTACAATACCTGTTTTAGAATTCACCTGAGGATGTGCTGGTAGCCAGCACGAAAGATCTAGTTATGTGATTTTGACTTTCAACTTTTGATTCAGTGTAAATAAAAGTCATTTTTCCTTGTTAAATTTAAATTTCATCTCATATCGTGCAATGACGGCATTCTAGCAATTAGTGTTATTGGCACGAATTTCTTCAACAACTTCTAGTTATTTTACATTCATAGCATGACGTGCATTCCAGATAAAGAAAGTAGTTTGTAAACACGGTCTTACGTACATCAAGTAGAATTTCTTCGGAATAATGATGTCATGGAAATTACTAGAGATAGTGCACTACAAAACCAAACTTTTATCGTCGACATGGTCAGAAAAGTTGAAAGAACCGTTAAATGTGATAGTTAGGTGTCTGTTGTGATCTAATTTTAAAAGCACATAATCCTTCAATCATATGTGACGTGATACTAGAAACTCATCCGATAAGAAACAAGAGCGCATTTTGAGTTATTCAAGAAGATTTGATTCCAACTGTTCAGTGAATTAAACTACATTGGTGTCCAAAATTAACACGACAAACACAAAATCACGAGTAATGCAAAATCCATGCGATAGAGTTTAATGATAGTTGGTAGTGACATACATGTATCGATAACGCAGAAGTACACAACAGAGAAGGAATGCCATAACCGCATGAGGAGGAAGAATGCGCATAACAGCATGGCAGTACAAAGGTGGCGCAGCAAGTGCCGCGGATTTCGAGGGGATAATAGAGTATGTTGTTACCCCGAACAGAGATACAGCTCAAACGACGAGCCCATAAGGCTGTGAATGAAAGTTTGGAGCAATAAGTGCCACTTCTTTATCAAGGCACGTCAGAGTACCAAGAGGGTTTTGGGAAGGGGGATTCAGGTTTGCAAGTTCTGTTCCTAGGGCATCCCACACATACTCTGTCGGTCTCGGGTCCGAAGATTTCGCGGGCTACTCCATCCTGTGAACCGCGACTCGTCACTGAAGAGAACAGAAGCCCAACATTCATAGGTACCGCGACTCGTCACTGAAGAGAACAGAGGCCCAATATTCATAGGTCCAGGGCTAATGTTGTCGGGCCTGATTCAGACGACCGCTGTGCTCGATCCGGATAGTGGGTTACAGACCACTGGCCTTCTTGCATACAGACCTCTCTCGTGGAATCTTCTGTAAACCGTTTGCCTCGATATCGCGGTTCTCGTAGCAGAGGAGTGCTCCTGCGAGAGTTACCTCACTGTCAACTCCCTATGGCGGCGAACTGTTAGAAGCAGATACCAGTTGTCTTGACTTCTGGAAAGTGGGCGTCCCTGTCCCGGCCTTGTGGCTATTGTTCCGTTTTCCTGGAACTGTCTCCAGAGATAGACCACTTACCTCGAGACATTCAGCCTTCTTGCTACCTCAGCTACCGATTGCCCTGCACCTTTAAGAGTCTAAGCGATGTTGTGGAGCCATTCTTCCACTAACAGTCCAATTCAAGCTTCAATTACTGCACATCGCTCTGAATAACGTTTATCAACGTCGCGTGTCTACCAGCTCGATGACGTATGGCCGTCATTTAAATATTTCGATAAGAGCTAGCACAATGTTTCTTGGGTACATCCACTTAGCGTTTTCCCTTGCACATGTCTCTGAATTTTTTTTTACAATCTGTCGTCTCGTTTTGGTTATACTTGTATTCTCGGATCTGTATTTGTGACGTTAATTTTGGACGCCAGTTTATCTAGACTACTGTACACTGAGCGCATGAAACTTCCTCCGAATTGCATGATCTTGAGATTATCAACGTAACGACAACGTGATGAACTACAGACAGAACGCCGAAACAAAGTTCATTTGTTTATTACCTGCCAAAGACTGATAAACTGCTAAAGCCTAGAAAGGAAATCATTGCAGCAGTAAAACTCCTTCAAAAAGGAAGGCACCCTTTTTCCTCTCATCATTCTATGTGGCAACCTAAGAAATAAAAGCAGTCCTTTTTTTCGTTTTCAACATTCCATCGATTTTTTCCTGCTATTGTTGCTGCTCTTGTTCTCCAAACGAAAAGCTCATAATATTTTCTTTACTTTCTTTTGTAAAATTAAATTTTTTCTGGAGTTCACTGAATGTTTATCGGATAAAAAATCGTTTCCTACTAAGTTCATAAAGGCTAATGAGATTATATGAACAACGTGAAGAAACCTTTCAACCATTTTTCTCAGCAGAAGCAGCTAAAGCATAAGTGATTTTTTTTATTAATATAAAAAACTACAGTGGAATAACGAATCTTTTCATTACTATTAATGAAAAGTAATGGGACACGAAACCCTGACACATTAGGACCTCCATTTTTGAGCGGATAAAAAGAGGCACAGCAAACATTTTCTTCATTACGACATGGGGAATATGTTCAGTACATGCAGACGGAAAATTGCTTAAATTAATATTCTACTTTATTTGAGGCATAAAGGAAGCGCTTAATTATAAGGTGCCCAAAACCACCGCACAAAAAGAAGCTTAACTTTTGTAAAGTAAACAAGACAGCAATAAGCGTAATGTCCTTTGTATGGATGAATTCCTGTTGAGAACTACTGAGTCACATGGTTCGCTTCATTCGGGTGGAAAAAAAAATAATTTCTTAAGGTGGATCCACCTAAAATCTTTGTCTTGTATTTCCAATGCGAAAACTTCTGTAGCCATTTTCTAAACAATTAATGCGTTCCCAAGGATGAAAATTTGAACAACAGTAAATATAAGTTCATATTATAGCCTAGTATACTTAATATTTTCTAAAACTTAACCATAATTATATTAAAAATCAGTAACTTTTCCTTTGGTGGTGTTGAGACCAGAAAATAGATGGCACCACATCTACATGTGACTTACTAAATGTTATGACGTCTTTTTTTTTCAATAAATTTTATTAATTTTTGGAATGGAATCAAAATTTGAGTGTATGCATGGGACAGTCTGGAATGTTTAGAATGATCTGAAGCACTTAGATTAAATGTTCTGATAGTAATTTAGCTGAAAATGTTAACAGAATTGTAGATGCTGCTGATTTTTAATTCCGAAATAAACAAGCAAGCTCAGTCTGCAACATTCTTAGCTAAATTAATGTTAGAATATTTAATCTAAATGGCTCGAATCATTTTAAACATTCCGGACTATCGCATGGATGCATACAAGTGTTTATTGCAGTCCAAAAAAAAATAATTGAAAAAAATGCGACGTGATCACATGTAGATGTGGCGCCATCTATTTTCTGCTCTCAACACCACTAAGGGAAAGTTATTGATTTTTAATATAATTATGGTTAGTTTTTTAGAAAATATTAAGTATATTAGGATATAATATGAAGTTATTTTTATCGATGTTCAAATTTTCATTATTGGGAACGCATTCATTGTGAAGAAAATGGCTATAGAAATTTATCCATTGGAAATACAAGGCAAAAATTTTAGGTGGATCCACTTTAAAAGAAACTTACTTTGATTTGAAAGTGTTTTGATGCAACTCGACAAATTCCTGCTGAGAGATAGAATGTTTAAAACGGGTTCTACCGTTTCTGTCTTAGTTTCTGTCTCAGCTATTCGGTTAGTGAGCAAGAAAGTTCATGCCTTTGATGCAATGCATCTTTCCCAACAGTAGTAACGCATATTGCCGCCCCGGTGGCGCAGTGGTCTAAGCGATGGCCTCTGATCATTTGTCCGAACGGGATCCGGGTTCGAATCCCGGTGAGGCATGGATGCTGTGTTTGTCTTACGGTACTGGCTCTCTCCCTTCCCTGGAACCAGTGACCCTAAATTAGGGACGGGCGACTGCGTATGGCCCATTGAGTTGCTCACGGTGGTCGTTAAACCTCCAATCAAAAAAAAAAAAAAAAAAAAAATAAAGCATATTATGTGAAAAATTTCGATGTAACAAAATTTTTTACTTAGGAAATTCTGTATTTCTTATAACGAAAATGGGTTACGGAAGTATTCGGTGAGCCACCTAGGTTGATTTTCTCAAATATCTTGAAAACGGTGTGTCGCAGTGAAATTTGGTTTTCTCTCAACTTCCCCAAGAGGGAAAAGGTTACCTGCTATTGACGAAAGCTTTACAATGATGGGTAACACGATGGGGTGTGTAACCTGTTGAAATCCTAGACCGAAAGTTACCAATGCCCCTCACTAACACACTTGCGATTCAGCTGTTTAGCACGTCTTTTGTAAAAAGGATCGTGCTTATGTTGCCGGTTTGTCCGTCCGCCTGTAGATCCCATATCTCTGCAACTATTAGTCCGATTTGAAAAATGCGCTTTGCATTGAGAAGCTTGAAATGTGCGAATGATGACGGTTAATTTTGTATTTTCATGATGCACAATTTCACCGGTAGAGGGCGTAAGCGCAGATGATATCGAATTCAAAATACATTTTATTTCATATATTTGCTTCTAAACATCCGATTGAAATGTTTTTTACATTTCCATTCCATTTAAGTCGAACACTGTTTTAGGTATAGTCACTTTTTCAAGTTTTGCATAGATTTTCCGTTAGGGGGTGTAAAAGTAAATCCCCTTTTCCCCGATATTTCTGCTTCTAAAACTCCGATTTGAAAAATTCTCTCTTCAGAGGATACAGCTCCTGACGGGAAATCTTTTGCATATATTTCTAATTTTTGGTAAAAAATGGTTCAGCCACCAGGAAGCGTAACGGCTAATTTCTGTTTCTGATGTATTTGCAGCAAAATCTGAGCTTCTAAAATCTAGATTGAAAAAATTCCTTCGTTGGCCGACGCCACTCACGTCAGTAAATCTTTTCGGAATATTTTCTTCTTAAAATAGTGTGTGGTTTCTCCGCCAGGGAGTGTAGATGTATATCATATTTTTGTCAATATCTCTGCTTCTAATGGTCCGATTTAAAAAAGTATTTCTTTGTTTTATAGGGTTTCCGGTGCGAAATGTTTGTCGTATAATTTTAAAAGTTTCAAGTAATTCACAGACTTTCCGCTAGGGGGCGTTATATTGAATTGCCCCCTCCCGCACCCCATTTGGAACATTCTTCCTGTATCTCACACAGCTCTTGATGGAAAATCTGTTGCATATAACTTCCAATAATTTGGGTAGAAAGGTTTGGCCACCAGTGGGCGTAAATGTTAATTTCAGCTTCTGATTGCAGCAAAATCTGAGCTCCTGAAAACTCACCTGAAAAAACAAAATCTTTCGTGAACCGATACCACTCATATCGGAAAACCTTTTGAGGATACTTTCTTCTTAAAATAATGTATGGTTTTCCAACCAGGGGGCGTAGATGCATATCTTATATTTGTCGATATGTCTGCTTCCAAGAGTCCGATTTGAAAAATTATTTCTTTGTTGGAGACCGTTTCCGCTGCGAAATGTTTCTCATGTAATTTCAAATTTTTCTTAACTCACATGTCTGCAACCAGAGGGCGTAAGTTCACGATTTCGTTTACAGCAATATCTGCGAGATTAAAAACCCAATTGAAAAACTTCTTTCATCGGTCAGATACTATTTATTGTTTTCCATCATACCGGTTCCATTGACTTTGAATGGCTTTGATAAATTTAATTGGCGTCATAACGGATTCAAAAAAAGTGCTCATTACAACCGAAAATTCAATGTCATCTTTTGTATTCTTTCTATCTTGAGGTCAGATTTCAGCTTGTGAATGCGCTGATGGACTTCCGTAGATACATCACATTTCATCTGTGTCAAGGTCGTTTCTTATTTTCGTCTAAATCTGAATAGTGTATAATAATAATAATAATAATAATAATAAATATTGTTTTTGAAAAGCTATAAACAATCGAAATACTTACTACTGCCGCAGCCACAGTTTAGTAAATATTTACTTCTATGACTTACACATCTTCTTTGATTGTATTTACGACAATAGCATTCATTAATCCACCTACCTAATTGCTGCTCAATGGCAGTAATTAGTAAACCTTATTGTTGGTTGTTATGATTTAATTCCATTTAGTAGGTACCGGACTATGGATCGGTTTGATCGTAAGAGACGGGAATAAATGCAATGTGTTTTACGTAGATAAATGTATGTTCTCGAATCACTAGTTTTATTTCAAACCCACGAAGACCTTGTTATGCGAAAGATGCATAGCATAAGTTATCAACAAAGAGTACCAGGAAACTCTCTCGATTTGTTTCGTGATTTTAACGGCCCTATGAGCATCTGAGGCCAAAAGAAGTCGCTTGTCTGTAATATAGATCCACTGATACTGGAAAAGGCAGACGTGGGCCGCGGGTGGCCTAGTGGGCAACGTTCGTGACTGCCACGGAAAGGACCTCAGGTTCAATCCCATGCAGGTACGAACGCTCGATCCACTAAATATCCGCCGTGCGACGGATGGGCACGTTAAGCCGTCGCACTCCGAGTACTGGCCCCCGGTAATAAATAAGGGCGTATTCCTCCCCCTTTCTACTTCGCTTCCGTGTCAATTTCCTATCGGGCACTCTAGTCCAAATCTCCTAGGTTCCTATTTCTAAGGGTTGCTTAAGACCTGGGGTCAGACACTCCCTTCCTAAAATCCTCTACATATGATCTGATCTGATCTGAACTGAAAAGGCAGACGTAGTGTCGAGCCTGTGGTACCAAAAAAAGGACAAATTCGTTACTCATAGTTCACTCAAGACCTGAACCCCTTCCCCTTTCGGAGGCTTAGTCAGAATCCCGAGCAGAGTTCGCCAAAAACAAAAAAAAAATTCAAGGAGTATTTTTACTCGTTTGAAAAAATTTAGGGAGTAATTTTTAAAAGTGGGGAGCATTTTAGAAAAATTAACAGATGAAATAAAAAACTTACAAAAATGGTGGGCAGTTATGAAAAATCAATGCAGATTTTTTTATATTAAAAAATATTTTACTACCGCTCAGTGTATTTAGAATTTGGATCCGCTTTGCTTCTTATTTTAGTAATAAATATAATATTCGTATTTTAAAGCAATAACATTAAATTTATCATGTTTTATAATGACCACATGCAACAGCAATGGGTTCAAGAAGTGAATACATTGTACTTTTGATATTCTATAGATATCTAAAAATATCTAATAAACTTCTTTGCAAGTTCCACAGCCACATCGCCTTTTGTCGATTTTGCAGCTGCACAGCATCCAGTGCTTAAATTTTCACTTTGCTGATATCATTGTTTCCCTTCCCATTTCTTTATTATCGCTTTTTTTCTATGCCCTTCGATGACAGTTTCATTCATCATGCTGAAAGATCTTTCAATCTGAGGACCATGAATGCATGATAGCTTTCACTATTTCAGATATAAGATAAATAGTGTAACTTTGATAATAAGAATACTTTTCAACACCATGCATTAATTCATACAAACTTTTCAGCTTCTTTGCTTTCGTTTTCGGACCCGCCCCCCTTCTTCCTCCCTTTATCAAGCTGAAATGCAAACCTTTTAGGGGTGAATATTTAAGAACACAAGACACATGTTCGGAACATCGTTGGGGAAAAAATACTACAGTTACGAGAGAAATCTTGGCTACGTCCGATTTCCGTTTTCGGACATTTCCCTCCCTTTTTAAAGTGAAACACATGAAATAAAATGATATTTGACAACAATACTAGGCAGAGGAAACATCGCGTGGAAAATAAAATCACGATTACGGAACAAACCTTCACTGCGTCTAACTTCCGTTTTCGAAAGTTTTGAAAGACGGAATTTCTGTTTTTGAAAGTTTAGCAAGTTTTAGGCGGAAAGCATCCTTCACCACTACCAATTGCCCCAAAATTTCTGTTCAGTTATGAATTGATCTCTAGGGTAACCCAAATTATGACGGAAAAGGAGAAATTCCTCGAAGCCGTGGCATTCTCATGCCTGAAGATTACAGTACAGGGGAATTTTTGCGCCGTCGAATTTCCGTTTTTTTTGGAAATGTTTCCTCTATTTTCAAACTTAAATGCAAATATTTATGGAATAAAATTATATATAACAACAAAACTGAACAGAGGCAACATCGCAGGAGAACGAAATTACGATTAAGGAAAAATCTTTTTGTTTACTTCCGTTTTGAAAGACGAAATACCGTCCCGATGCATATTTTTATGCGTTGGTAAAATTCTTCGATGCATAGTTTTACGCGTTGATGTGTATTTTAAGCGTTTCTCAATGCGTAATTTTACGCGTTGATGTGTAATTTCACGTATTTTTTCGATTCGTATTTTTACGTGTTGGTAAAATTTCGAAGGGCAAACACACTTTTCTGTGGTTACTACGCGTAATTACACATTTTGGCGAACTCTGAATTTCCCGAGTCCTCTAACTACTTGAACTCAGGGTAGACGCATGGAACTTCTTCTGCTTTGCTAATTCTGTTGTCTAATTTCTTATTGCGTTTTCTGCTCTGTCCAGTAGTCATGCCCACATAAATCTGTTACTTGTAGTCTTTTTCTCAGTATTACACAATAAGTTTTCGGATTCGACTTAGAATCAATTATCTAGAATACCCAATATTTATTTTCGTTCTAAATTTGGGTGACCAAAATAAAGTACGAATGTCATTGCATTACTCTGTAATAAAAATCATAATTTCTTCTACTTTTACTATACTCATATCAACTGTGATGACGTATTTTTACGTTTCAAGACTTTCTGCGTTTTATTTGGAATAATTTTGTATAGAAATGCCATCTGTAAATGGCTCATATTTTTGGAAATAAATATATTTTCATCCTTTCACTGCCATTCAGAAAGCATTAGAGAACAAAAGATTTACGCACCATAATCGGTGGATAGAGGCTTCTCCTCTACAAAATAATTTGTTCTGTGGTTATTAAACAAATTATGGTAAAGTCGAACAGAATTGTCAGTTGCTTCATTAAGCACAAACAATCTTCACTGGAACCAATTATTTAATTATTAGTGTGATGCAATTATACTTGAACCAATGTGCAGTGTTTGTCGAAGCTCTCCAGCCTTTATGTATATTGAATGTCTCGTCTGAATCTGGCAATGAAAACGTCTTTTCGAAATATCTCATTGGGTGTCTAACAGGAGAATAGAGAAATTTTGAAGTGAGGTAATTATCGCAGACATGAATTATTCAGTGTTTCTGACAGTATTCAAGCTGCTGTCATGAATCGTTCATGAAACTGCACTTTAACATAAATATGCGCATTTTAAATGGATATTCGAGTTGAAAGAAGCAAGTGTGGCAACATCGCGAGGAGCGATCGTACTGCAAAACAAAAATGGGATTTTTAGGAACGCTTACATGTCGAATTTTTCCAGCAGTATGCTTTTACAAATGGCGTTGTTGTTATGCCTTCCACATTAAAATTTTGATTCTTCGATTCCTCTGTTTTTTAGTAAAATATATCAGGCCTGGCATGAGCGGAACTTCTGAGTTTTTTCTCGCAAGAATTTTGAAAAATGTGGAACTACAATTCATCACTAATCCCGATACCAGCTTATTGATTTTTCCATACAAGGAACACTTTTTTTAATCTCCTGTGGTGAGCAAAAGTCTGAAATTCACTGCCTGAGTTTCTGCAGTATCTTGTTCATTCCTCTTTTTTCTGTTTTTCCTATTTTTGACCTCTTACAATGTCATGAAGATTTAATGCTGAATTACCATATTATATCCATAGTTATGAACGTTGTACAATGTTTAATGTTTATGAAGATTTAATGCTGAATTACCATATTATATCCATAGTTAAGAACGTTGTACAATGTTATGAAGATTTAATGCCAAATTACCGCATAAAGCCCTAAGTTATGAGCCCCAAATGCCCAATAATGTTAAAGGCTTTCACTAAAATGTCGCATTGAAAAAAAAATTAAACCGACAAATCTTTCAAACGTACTGACGCAATGAAATTTAGCAGAAGTTATTCATCAAGATACGATAATACTGAATCTGACATGCACGTATAACACCTATTCTCGATTCCAAAGTTGCTTATCGAAATCCAAATAAGAAGTAGGAATATGGTATGAAAAATATGCGTCATCTTTTCATGTTAAATACTGTTTACATATGTTACTAACAGTGGTTTTTTTTGTTTTATTCATCATGAGTTATGTGTTTAAAACCAATTACGTAAATTCTCTCGTGCATATAGAATGATTTCTTCTTCTTGAGAGGAGACGAACCGAAAGAAAAAGAAATATCTGCGTCATCAAGACTTGCATTATATCACATTGCAGAACTCAATAAGATTTTCGCAAAATGTGGAAATGAATTTATGCATTTGCAAGTTCTACCACTTTTACTTCACAGCATTTTCCTCAGGTGCATTCAACTTCAAAGTTATTTCGCCCCTATGGACATAACATACTGAGCTTTCAGTATCTTGATAGTCCCGTGTTTCTTTCCACCGAGTGAAATGTTGAACTTGTAACTCTCTGTGTTACCCAGAAAGTGGTAAGACGATCTAGGATTGGACAGAACAGATATTATATGTAATTATAATGTGTGACACTGAAATTTTACCACCTAAAAGTAGTAACGGCAGATAAGCGCAGAACGGTATCATGTGATTCCACTTTCATACAAATCAGGAGGAGAGGTTAGGCATTATACAGAAAGAAATTTCATCGCGTTAAATTTAATGCTCCATTATTTTGTGGCCAGTAGAATTTTTTTTATTGGAGGTTTTAACGACCACCGTGAGCAACTCAATGGGTTGTAAGCAGTCGTCCGTCTCTAATTTAGGGCCACTGGTTCCAGGGAAGGGAGAGATCCAGTGCAGTAAGACAAAAACAACATCCATGCCTCACCGGGATTGGAACCCGGACCCCTTTCGGACGAATGATCAGAGGCCATTGCTTAGACCACTACGCCACCAGGGCGGCGCCAGTAGAATCGTCGGAAACCCTACAGTATGTATTCTATATGAACCACATCGCTTGATGAATGTCAAAGCAACGTATACGTCAGCCCTACTGCTCGGCTTATAGTGTTGGAAATGTTGTACTCCATAAGCCGCACCAGACGTCGGAAGGAGTACATGGTACTTGCAGACGTCAGAAGGAGTGAATGCTGCATCCCGTAGGACAGGCTGATTTTGTGATTTTGCAATGGAGGTTAGAGTCGACGCTGGGGCGGAAGCATCTATTGATTTTGCAATAGATGTTTCCGCACCAGCGCCAACTCTAACCTCCATAGCAGAGTTGTTACATCAGATTTCTCTAGCTAGTATGACGAACACTTTTCGTCAGTTTGTAACCTCAGAGTTGCATGGATGTGGTTCACTGCTTTGCTTTTCACACTCCAACTAGAGGTTTTAGAGTTCTACGGAGGTGACGGTGATATTAAACGATTACAAAATCACCGTTTCCGACACCGGTGATGGAGCTGTAAAAAACCTGAAACTGCAAGTCACCGTCTTACTTGTAACCGTGACAAAATCACCCTTTGTGAGGGATACGATACGAAGCAGGAACGAACAGAGTGCAGCACCACTGTACAGAAGCTGAGAACCAAATGATGAAAAAATATAATAAAAAGGTATTGTTCCTCTATTTGGCAAAACTAGACCAGCGCTTTCACCTTCCCATGTCCGTACCCTTTACCCCGACGGACATTAGGGTGAGAACAATCTCACTCAACTTATCTTGAGAGTAGTTAAGAGTCCTTAGGGAAAACAACCCTTTAGAGGAAACATTTCTTCTTAGCGTGCAATGGTCACCAAACCCAAAACTGTAGCACCTTAGAATATACAAAGCAAACAGTATATAAATTCTGAATTTGCTTGTAGCACTTACTGATCATCCATGTAACACCTCTCAGAAAACTTTAAAATTCCATCGCCCTGGAGTGGAAATCGAACTCTTATCTCCCGATTTCCGTTCGAGTATGCTAACCGTTACACCACCTTGGACAGTTTATATTGAATTTATATTGTGTTTGCTTTGAATATTCCATCGATTTCCCATGTATTATGAGTATTATGTTTTCCTTTATCGATTTATGTAGCACCTTAATAGTGATTTTGTAAATGTTTCTATTTGACACTAGTAACGGTGACAGTCATTTTTCATTAACGGTGACGTGATTTCTGACGCTTTCTCTTTGGCCGACAGCGTCTGGAGTGGCACAGACCAAGAACGATATGGAATGCGAAATCGCGTCGTGTCATTTTTAGTGCCGAATTTCGGCTTTGCCCCTACACCGTTGATCACCAAAGGCGATGAATCAACGTTCCAAGGATGTTGCCATTGACGACCTACATGTCTTCCTAGAACAGTGAAACCCCGATTGTACGTCCCCAAAGTTTTTTTTTTTTCGTTTCGAGCGACGTTTTTCTAAAGTCCTGATGATTCTCCTGTATTTTCCCCGTGTTATACGTTTTTCCAATCACACGATTTCCTGCATCGAACGCCGTTTAAGATTCTTGGGGCCAAACCTGATTTTCCACTAATTTTGTGTCTTTCTTGATTTCCGTACATATAAGATTGTTTTAAACCGGTTCTTCCCCCTCCTTCCACATTCCTCAGCAGAATATGACGACCAAGTAGCCTTAAACGGGTTCTTCCTCCTCTGAATTTGCCAAAAGCACATGACGCCCAGTTGGGGTAGTGCCGCATTCCTCAGACTATGAAAACACTTGCAGAAGCACTTACAAAATCTTACAAACACTGACTGTAAAAACACTTGCGAAGCCTACCAATTACAATTATTGGGAAAGCTTTGCTTGAGCTAAACACTAAAAATAGGAAGCAAACTGATTTTTTTCCAAACCAACTTCTCATAATGTAACTACGTACGGAGTTACACTGCATTTTTGGTTGTTACATGAATGCGGTTACAATACGCACGTACTATGTACTAGTATAGTACAGGTTGTCCCCCTCGCTACCGAACCCGGCATTTCTTTAATAATATTAACACCAATGAAGATATTGCAACGAAATTTGAAGTGGACTTACCTCATTTTGTGCGAAATGTGATGACATTCCACCATGTGCTGGAAGTGGCAACCATTTCCGTCCAGACAGCATTGAACCCGGCACTGTCTGCCAGCTAGCTGGAGTGCGCCTTAGTGGCAGACACATTCCAAAATGTGACGCCACTGAGGCGCAGTCCACCAGCCAGCCGGACACGCCTCTCTACTATATCAGTATACTCTGGACGAGCCAGTGTTTATTGTTCGCACTTATCGGAAAACAGAATCGATAAAGTCTTGCAAAAGCAATTCCTGGAGAGGTTTGCAGGCAGACATCCGCCGAGCAAGTCCACCATTTAGGCATTGTCGAAGAAATTGAAAACCAAGGGGTCTTTATTAGACCACCATGCAGGAGGTCGTCCACAAATGTCCGAGGAAACGATCCAGAATGTGAAGGGCCGACTACTTGCGTCTCCCAGGAAGTCACTTAGCCGACTGTCACAGGAAACAGGTTTGTTCAAAAGCACTTCTCAACGTGCTGTGAAAAAAGCGAAGCTCCATGCGCACCGTATCTCCGTCGTCCACGAACTGAAATAGCGTGACCACGTGACGTATTGTCGATGGTTTCAGACATTTCTTCAGGAAAATCCGGGCATTCTGGACTACACGTGGTTCTCGGACGAGGCGTGGTTTCACATGTCCGGATAAGTCAATTCTCAAAATTCCCGCATTTGGGCCAGTGAAAACAACAACGCCCTACATGAATACCCCTTCATTCACAGAAAATTGGTGTTTGGTGTGGGATGACCCGGTGCCGCATAATTGGTCCAATCTTCTTCGATACAACCATCACAACAGCAGAATATAATGAAATCTTCAACACCTTTTGTAAATCAATTGGACAACGAAGAATTCTCCGTTGGATATTACCAGCTTGATGGAGCGACATCACACACTAGTATGTCTGAAATTCTGTCCTTTTTCGGCGACCGCGTCATTTCGAAGGGTCTATGGCCACCGCGCTCGCCCGATCTAACGCCTCCTGATTACTTTTTATGGAGATATCTAAAAGGGAGAGTTTACCAAAGGAAACTGCGAACCATAGAAGCCTTGAAAGCAAGTAACACCGAAGAAATTCAGGCAGTGACGGCGGGCTTACGGGCAAGGACTTTCCACAATATGGTGCGCCGGTTTCAATGCTGTCTGAAAGCAAATGGTGGCCACTTTCAGCACATGTTGTGATATCATCAAATTTCGCACGAAATGAGGTAAGTCCACTTCAAATTTCGTTGCAATGTCTTTATTGGTGTTAATATTATTAAAGAAATGCCAGGTTCGGTAGCGAGTGGGACATCCTGTACTACTAGTGTACATTGCGTTTCTATTTTTGTACTCATTTATATGCCTGTAAAGTTCGTTTTACTTCGACCACCGTTTTATTATTTCCTGCATCGTACGACTTTTTATGCTGGTGCGCTGAAAAGCGTAAAATCGGAGCTTCACTGCAATAGCCATTTGGAATTTAAGTGCAATAAGGTGCGAATTCCAATTAATTTAAGTAGTTTTTTTAAGAAAGCGTCTGACCCCATGTCCAGAACTGCCCTTGGGAAATAAGAAGCTAGGAGATCTGAGTAAAAATCTCCTAGGTAAAATAGGGGGATTTAGAGCCAGTGAGAGAAAACTCAGAAGTAATTGCTGTTACTTCTGAAAACTCAGAAGTAACAGCAATCCACCATCATAACCCTTAGGGGGAAGTGAAACATCAGAAAACCACACCCGGTACCGGAGCAACCACCACTACTTATCCTCACAAGTCAACCTGAAAAAAAGAGGGTGGTGGCCTATCTAACACCCATCAGTTATGTTCACAATACTTACCATTCTATCCGATCCACATCTTCATCTAATACAAGGCCCCCAGCACAAGAACTTGTGCTCAACAGAGCTTCTATACCTTTGTTCCCATCAGGGGAGAGGACTATGACCGCTACCTTAGATCTTTGATGTCTAAGGACTGCACTGGAAACATAGTCAACCACAAGCTCATTGAGATGAGCTTCCGCTTTCTCAAGGAAATTTGTGGTAAGTCTAATTGTAAACTCACGTACGTTTTCAACTCCAAGTCTATCCCTCAGATTCTGAAGTGAGATCCACGGCGAATCCCCAGAAATTATTCAAAGTACTCGGCTATGCACCCTCTCGAATATCTTCTGCTCTATCTTACACCTACCGCGATTGGAGCTGCATAGGTGAACACTGGCCTGACCACCGTCTTACACAGCAGTACAGCAGCGTGTTGTTAGCAAGTTTCTCCAGTGGAGGAGTAGAACTAGCTGCCCATGGCTTTGTCTAGCTCTTTTCCTTAGGTAGTTGGTGTTGGCTACCCACAAAAGACGACAATGAGCCCCAGGTACTTAGCAGATGTAACCCAGGAGATTGTCTCCCGGAATATGGTCAGTCTTTTTATTCCTTGGAGAGATCAAAAGAACAACAGTGATGCTCTTCAACGGATTGATTTTGATCCCCCAGTCAGTGAAGTAAGGCTCCAGCTCAAAGAAATAGTTCTGGAGGAGCGTCACTGCTCTGCGTTTGTTCCGGAACCTGATGACAACCGCTGTATCATCTGCATACATCATGACCTGGTGCGACTGCTAGCTATCTGTGATTTGTATTCCAGGAACTTTGATGGCGGGAGCTACGTTGGGGCTCTCCTGGAACCCACGGATCTCTCCAATTCAACGCTCTGGAACCCTGTTTCACCAAGATAACGACAAGTTACATCCCCTTAACATCCTCCATGAATGTTTATCACTTGTAAACACTAAAACGTGCTTGATTTATCGTCCATCGAACGTGCTGATGGCGTTCAGACGTCATCTACAATTTCATCCGTACCAGGCGTAGGCTGTCCCCACACAGAAGGACCAGCTGCAATAGGCATGGTAAGCCATACCTCAGGATTGTTTGATGTGTCTGCGACTTTGTACGTGATTTGAAGCTGCATGTGTAATGAAGCACGTAGAATGTTCAAGGCACTGTCTACCTCCATGTGATACGTCTGTACCCAAAATAAAATTGAGCCTTTACTCTACAGTAGCAATCAGGTTTTACCAATCTGCCAAAGTGTTATGTCAATTATTTCGGTCAGTGCTGAACGAATTCTTCTGGTTAGTGCAATTTCAATCTCACATAGTCCTTTGCACTCAAGGAGAAAGGGAAACTGAAAGAGATTTGCGTCTAAAATATATATTCCAATAAGACGACAGACCATCACAAGGTTTCTCTGAAACGTCAATGATATGAAAGGTAATTACCTTTCATATTATTGACGTTTATGCTCTTCGACGGATTGATATGAAAGGTAATTACCTTTCATATCGCTTGGGACAATGTCCTGGGAATCGGTGGGTGCTGCAGCAGCTCCCAGCCCAGGTGCCTGATCACGTGACAGTTCACCCGTGCGGTGTAAGATCTCGCTCCATCCTGCTGCAGGAGAACGCCCTTGCTGTTCACCAGTGGTGGTCGTTTCAACGTGAGCGATACCTGCAGATCGTCAAGCTGACGGCAACACATATTGGTGGTGATAGTGCTGGTGTCCGGCAGCAGCTCAAAATACAAGACAATCCGCATATCCTTCCAAACAGACAGCAGGACTTTACGTGAGCGTAAGCCGGCTTTTGGGGGTCGGCGTGGACTTCTGTTTTGGGTCCAACCACTGTTTCCGAGCTCTGACATTACTATGGAGGACCCATTTCTCGTCACCTGTCACAATGCGATCCAAGAACGGCTCAGCTTAGTAATGCGTAAGAAGGGAAGCGCACGCACTCATGCGATTTGCTTTCTGTTCAACTGTGAATTGATGGGGATCTAAACTTTCCTTCTGTGTATTTACCCAAATTGGCGTAAGTACGTGATAATATTCATGCGCGTATTCCCAGCTGTTCGGCCAACTTCCGCGTAGTCATACGTGGGTCGATCTTCACTTAGGTCTTCAGCATGTCCACATCCACGGTTGCTGATCTTTCGGGTTTGACACTGTCTGACGGGTCACAAATTCCCTCTCGAAATCGTTCAAACCAACGACAGTACTGGCAGTGTGATATGGCACTGAGGTCAGGGGCGCGCCAAGGGCATTTGCCTTCCCGGGTGCAAGCCCAGATTTGTCGCCTCCTTATACGAGAATATTTCTTCAATTTTTATTCATTTTACATGAAATAAATACCTTTAGCAACATTATTTTCTATTTCCGGTAAATTGAGATTTTCCATAAAACACTACTGTCTCATATAAAACTGAGGGAAAAAATCTGTAATACTCTAGTTCAGATGACGCTACGAATAATTCAAGGTCAGCTTCCTCTCTCTTTCTCTCTGTCAATTTACATAAAAGTCTGCATTACCGGAAAAAAAAAGTTTCGCCATGTACGATGATAAACATATTACAGCTCCTCGATGGACACACACGCACCCCCCGCCCCCCGCACACACACACACATACAGTATATATAACTAAGCAAGATAAGATGAGGAACCCATGGGTAAGGAAAAATGATAAAAGTGCAGGACATTATGATCAGAATAAAATCCCTGAAATGTTAATGGGCTGGACATATTGGCAAGAGAACGGACCATCGATGGACACCCGAAATTTTAGACTAAATTCCAAGGGACAAGAAAAGATTCAAAAGAAGACCACGTGGGAGATGGGTGGATGGAATTCGAAAGCATGTGGGAGTGAGATGGAGGAGACTGGTCCAAGACAGACCATTGTGAAAGAAACTTGGGGAGACCTTCATCTAGCTGAAAATTGATAATGGTTGAGGAGGATGATGATATATATACATGTATTATATTAAACATGACAGGCGTATCTTTAACTATTCTAACCAAAATATCTAATATCGTGGAATACATCGAAATTGTACCCCAGTGCTCGTTGCCCGTATTGCATTGATCCTATAATATTTTCCCGCCCTGTTTTACGGTCAACGCTGGAAGCTCTTTCTTGAAAATTTGCCAACGATAAGGTAATTCAGGAAAGTAAGC
Source organism: Macrothele yani (assembly GCA_039090855.1). Classification (NCBI taxonomy): domain Eukaryota; kingdom Metazoa; phylum Arthropoda; class Arachnida; order Araneae; family Macrothelidae; genus Macrothele; species Macrothele yani. Next base: position 107,237,044 of record CM077003.1, read on the forward strand.
ATATATTTCTTGAACAGTGCTGAAAATGTTCACAATCTGTAGGGAAATTTTTTCGTCGGCATTTACGACCAGATTTAAAGTATGAGCCGCTGAAAGCACATAAAATGCGTAAGGGTCTTAAGTCGACAAATTATACTTTTTGAAGTCCATTGTGTTTTTCCTACATATTGGCCCCATTTGTCATAGCGCTGGCCACGCATTCATGAATGCTGAAATCTTCAAAATTAAAAAAAAAATTAGAAAAAGAATTTTTCATCCTTTGCCCGCGGTATCTGTTGCTGAACAAAACAGTAAAAATTATTCACTGATTTCAAAACGTTTTCTGTTGAATTATAAATGAGTTATTTTTACTAAAAAAGTAAACGTTCCACTTAGCATTACGATTTCTCACAGTAAAACGTTTTCATAACTTCTCTCACGTCACTGATATTACTTTATCAACCGAAAAACTTGATTGTGGGTCCTTCCGCCCCCGTAATCTGGCGCCCAGGTGCTTAGCACCCGTTGAATCCCCGCTTGGCGCGTCCCTGACTAAGGTACACACTGGTAATGTTTCTTACGGCATTTGCGGTGGTGCTACCGCGACAAAACTCATACCGCCTGCAATGGCAGATGTGCTCCTTGTCCATTTCCATGTTGGCTGGCTCTTACACTCTTCGCTTTCTGACAGCTATAACTGCCACTAACTTAAGCCACCTTTCTATTGATGTCGTGCCGGCATGCTGCCCAATTTCAGTGTCCTGTGTGCTGTGTCTGGAGCTTCGATTTCGGGTACCTCGTCATCGGATATTACTTTCTTTCCAACCCAGTATATCTTCGTGAGTGCGAATTAAGACCGCTGTCAATAGCCTCCGAATGCTTCTAAGTTTATTTTGTAGTGTTTGATAGAAAACTTGAAAACTGCTGCTTTTCTAGTAACACTGGGTTTTCTTGAGAAGTAACTCAAGGAAGGTCTGTATCTAAAATAACTATCCCTTACTAGCACTCTTCAATGTTACAGGAATATTAAGGCTGTGATATATGACTATACGAATACTTAAACCACAAAGGTGTCCAAAGGCCAGAAGATAGAGTCATCATAGTTCTTGATCATTGCATCAGATAGGCAGCTTAGTCTCAGAAAAACAAAAGGGTTGCATTTGAATTGCTTTCTCCCGGCAGTGTTATTAGTTCGGCAGTTAAGTGGCATCACTCATTGTTTAGAATCTTTTCTCCACTGTTCTGTTTTAAGGCACTTTCCTGTTTAAATTCCACTCCCTCTATGAACAATGACATCATTGTTTACACTCTCCCTGTAACTCTTACGGAGAGAATCCAATAAGTTCCAAGCACGGATGTGATGCAATAACATATGGATGTCAGCAAAGATTGCCAGTTCCGCATATCCTTTGGCAGAAAAAAAAAATGACGAAGCAGCCATCGAACATCAGTTGTTCAATTTCAGCAAAGTTGATTGGTTACGCCAGAACTGAAATATCGAGGAGAACCGTAGCTGCAAAGCACGAGTAACGGCTGAATTTTTAAGAAGCAAGAGGCTGTGCTGAATAATATCTCCTAGCGTATGTTTTTATAGGGAGGGATTCAGTGTCATCCTATATAATTGCACATTTCCAAGTTATGCGAAGCTGCAAAAAGCTAGTTTAAGAGGCATTGTAAAGATCTTTAAAATCAAAGATGTGTTAACTGAATTGAAGTTACTGGGTAATACGCCGAAAATGAATGAAGTAACATTGCCAGAAGACAAAACGCAAGTTGTAGCTTGTTGATTAGAGTTTACTGAACGCTTCTCGCAAGTTTTCTGCATGACTACGTTTCATGTATTCTTCACCTCTTCTTTTCGTGTTCTTTCCTGCCAAAATATTGCTCCTTGTATCTTTTTCATAGCTTCTATCATCTAAGTCTTTTTCTTATTCACTGTCGAATGTATAATCAATTTTAACTTTCAGTTTTTGTTTCTGTCTTTTGTGGAGATTTTATTTACGGTATTTTACATTTTCGCCCTTAACTTCATTTCGTAACTCCCGAAGTTTCTGATTTGGAATCAAAGGCAGCGGGTCAAAGGTAAACACGATAGACAAAATCTAGCAGCACTGTGTGAGAGACATGATAGGCGACGAGATCTCCTCATAGCATTTGCAGTCTTCTTGAATTATAATAACTTACGTGTTGTGTCAGAGATACGTCGATGTTCTGCCACTTGTGACTACTTCAACAGAAACAAGAAACAAGAAAGATGACACCGAATTTTCGGGTGTAATAAGCGCGTCTTTTGAATCCGTTCTGAGGCAAACTAAATTTATCAAAGCTATTCAAAGTCAATGGAACCGGTATGAAAAACAATAGTATCTGACGGAAGGAAGAAGTTTTTCATTCGGGTCTTTAATCCCTCAGATATTGGTGTAAACGGAATCTTGAGCTTACGAACTCTTAGAAACAGAGTTATCGACGAAAATAAGATGTGACTTTACGTCACCTGGTGGGAAAACCATGCATTATTTTAGGAAGAAAGGTATTCGCAAAAGGTTTATCCATATGAGCGGTATCGGTCCAAGAAAAAAAATTTAGTCGAGTTTTCAGGAGCCCAGATTTTGCTACAAATAACATCAGAAGCAGAAATTAACACTTATGACCCCTTATAATCGCTCGGGTTCCTAATTGGGTTCACCCGGCGTAATATTGGGAGCCAAGGGGGTGTCGAGTGGATTGTGATTCTGCGATTCCCTGATTTAGGGCTGACGCAGCTTCAGAATCCACTGACGGGGCGTTGTGTTTCACACAGCAGATTTTCCTTTGGGAGTCAAAGGGTCCGCTGTGTGCCGCAATATTTTTGTGAACGTCTAGATTTAAAATAAAAAGCATAAGTGAAGTGATTTTCTAAGTTCTGGTTCCAAAAGTTATATATATTCTCCAAGTAATCTAGGGTTGAGCACACATATTGTAGTTAACGACACACGCATCATAGAACTTAGACAAAATTAAGTAACAAAAACAATTTATTGGTTATGATTTGGCATAATAATAAATATAAGCTCATGATATTAGCAAAAATGATTTACGACTCTCTGACAGGAACCTGTACTCAATTAGCTATTTGCTTATAAAAAATATTAATTCTATGTGTGGACTGCTCCGATAAAGATTTTTTTGTGAGGGGACACCAAAGAAAGAATAGGATGGATTTCCTACCTCAACATCCGAATCTGGCCTAGATATCGCGCTGCTGACCACTCCTGATCTGGAAGAATTCTCGTCCGGTGGTTATTATAGCTTCCATCAGCAGCTGCGACCGTCGTATGGGCCCTAATGGTCCTTAGTGGGGGTCCGTTCATCCGGAAACCTCGGTTTCGATCTTACATCGGCAGCTTGGACAATTGTCTGCCGCTTCTTAGGTGACAGTCATGGAGGACAGTGCACGCGATGCACGCCGTGAAACCAGCCAAGGTAAAGTTTCGTGCAAAAACTGTAAACGTGAAGTGACAAAGTTTCGTTACATGTTGAATGTAAAAGTAAAAGTCAAGTGACTCGTGTAAAAACTAAACGTGAAGTGACCAAGTTCTTCTCTTTCCTTGTAAAAATTTCGACGACCCCCAAGAAGACCCACACTACCTCAAAACATCCCATCATCCAATCACTAGCTGGCAAACGCAAGCCTCCCTGAATTAAATTCCCCAGTGTAGATCTTACTGGTCGGAAAATTAACATTTTGATCTTCCATTCGTTAGAGGGTCAAGATTCCAGCCCGCTCCAGTGAAATTCTAAGAACCCCTCGTTTCCCGCGTGATACTACTCCCGGCCGTAAATTCTCTACCCAATTAAACTGTTAGCGCCGGTTCCAACAAGTCTACGGTCGGCCCAACACGCATTGTGGAAGCTAGACACGGTTAATACTTCTATTTCCCCAATAAAACATACTACAAAGCCAGCTCGCCGATGGCTGTCGCCAGCGTTGTCTTCTTACAGCGTCGGTCCGTCCTGTGCCGCCTTGTGCTGGGAGAGGGGGACGGAGAGAAAAAAAAAGAAAAAATTCACCCGAAAGTATATGGCAAAATAAAACATACTCTTTCTTCAAAAAATACATGAATTAATAAAAATGAACAAATAAATGAATAAATAAAATAATAATTAAATAAATAAATAAACTAGGGAATGGGTTTTCGACTAAATGTGCATCGCTCGAGTCAGAGCGCTGTCACACCCTGGTGGCCAAACCATTCTTTACAAAACATTAGATATTATGTGAAAAATATTTTCCGTCAGGTCTTGTATGCGATACAGGAAGAATTTTTCAAATCGGAGTTTTAGATGCAGAAAACGCAATTTACCTTTATGCGCCCTAGCGGAAAGTCTTAAATCATTTGCGTGAAAATTTTGAATTTATAGGAAAAACATTTTTCAGTGGAAACACTATCCAACAACGAAGGAATTTTTCAAATTGGACTTTTAGAAGTAGAGATATTGACAAAAATAAGATATACATCTACGCCCCCTGGCGTAGAAACCATGCATTATTTCAAGAAGAAAGTGTTCCTAAAAGGTTTGTCGACACGAGTAGCATCGGTCAACAAAAAACTTTTTCATCAATCGAGATTTTAGAAGCTCATATTTTTTTGCAAATACATCAGAAGCGGAAATTAGGACTTACGCCACCTGGTGGCCATACCATTTTTTTACAAAAATTATAAATTATGTGCAAACGATTTCCTATCAGGAGCTGTATCCGGTGCAGAAAGATTTTTTTAAATCGGAGATTTAGAAGCAGAGAAATAGAGCGAAACGCAATTTACCTTTACGCCCCCTAACGGAAAGTTTATGAATTACTCGAAAATTTTGAAATTATATGAAAAACATGTCACACGGAAAACACTATCCAACAAATAAGGAATTTTTCAAATTGGACTCCTAGAAGTAGAGATATTGACAAAAATAAGATATACATCTACGACCCTGGCGCAGAAACTGTGGGATATTTTACGAAGAAAATATTCCGAAAAGGTTTATCGATGTGAGTGGTATCAGTCCACGAAAGAATTTTTTCAATCGATATTTTAGAAGCTCAGATTTTAGGGCAAATACATCAGAAGCAAAAATTAACGCTTACGCCCCTGGTGGCGAAAGTATTCTTTACCAAAAATTTGAAATTATATGCAAAAGATTTTCCATCAGGAGATGTATCCGCTGAAAAAAAAAATTTTAAAATCGGAGTTTTAGGAGAAGAGTTATCGGGAAAAATGTAATTTACTTTTACGCTCCCTAGCGGAAAATCTATGCGCAATTTGAAAAGGAAACTATATCTAAAACACTCTTCGACATAAATGGAATCGAAAGATAAAATAATTTTTCAAGCGGATGTTTAGAAGCAAATATGTGGATTAAACTGTAATTTTGAATTCGACATCATCGGCCTTTACGTCTTCTAGCGGCAAAATTTTACATCGTAAAAAAAACGAAATAAAGGATCATCATTCGTATATTTCAAGCTTCCGAATGCAAAAAGAATTTTTCAAATCAGACTAATAGTTGCAGAGATACCTTGGGTAGAGGCGGACGGACGGACAGACAAACCAATAACAGAAGCACGATATTTTTTACGCTTTCCAACCGTAGGTTGAAGAAGCGTATATGCTCCAGCTTTGTCCGTCCGTCCGCACGATAACTGGCGTAAAAAGGGTTCGATTTCGATGAAATTTTAATATGTGGTAGGGGACCACCTGGGGACGAACCCTATTGAAAATGGGACAAATGGGGTCAAAGGTCACGACGTAGGAGCGGGATCCATTCCATTGCACTTATACGTCATAACTTGCGTAAATATGGTTCGATTTCAATGAAATTTTACAATGTGGTAGGGGACCACCTGGAGACGAACCCTATTCAAAATGGGTGAATTGGGGTCAAAGGTCAGGACATAAGATCGGGATGCATTCCATTGCCTTTATGCGCCATAACGTGCGTAAAAATGGTTCGATTTCGATGAAATTTCAGTATGTGGTAGGGGACCACCTGGGGACGAACCCTATTGAAAATGGACGAAATGGGGTCAAAGGTCAGGACATAGGATTGTAATCCATTCCATCCCCCTTATCCCATATTATTAAGGTGGACGTCAAGTAATTTTGCTTCCTATACTTCCAATGGAAAAACTTTTGTACACATTTCCTTCACAATTAATGTGTTCCGAACGATGAAAATTTGAACATCGATTAAAATAACTGCTTAATATAACTTGGAATACTTAATATTTTCTAAAAGATAACCATAATTATATTAAAAAACAATAACGTTTCCTTTGGTGGTGTTGAAACCAGAAAAAGAATGGCGCGACCTGTACTTTGATGACGTCAGTAGACAAACAAATGTTGGATTGCATAATTATGGTTATGCTTTAGAAAATATTAGGTATTCCAAGTTATAAAATGAAGTATTTTAATCGATGTTCAAATTTTCATCCTTGGGAACGCATTAATTGGGAAGAAAAAAGATGGCGCGACCTGTATTTTCATGACGTCAGAAGTCAATCAAATGTGCGGATCCTATTAAAGTTTTATGACGTCACATTTTTGCTAGCAGATGGCCGCGATTCCCATCTGCCTCATTACGTCATGCGTTGTGTGCGTATGTTCGTCTGCACGATAACTCGCGTAAAAATCGTTCGATTTCGATGAAATTTTAGTATGTGGAAGGGAATCACCTGGGAAGGAACCGTATTGAAAGTGAACGAAATGGGGTCAAAGGTGAGGACATAGAAGCGGGATCCATTCCACTGTTCTTATGCGTCATAACTAACGTAAAAAAGGTTCGATTTCGATTTAATATTAGTATGTGGTAGGGGATCACCTGGGAACAAACCTTATTGAAAATTAGCGAAATGGGTGTCAAAGGTCAGGACATAGGAGCGGAATCACTTCCATCGCCATTATGCGTCATAACTTACGTAAAAATGTTTCGATTTGGATGAAATGTTAGTATGTTGTAGGGTCCTGCCTGGGGACGAATCCTATTGAAAATGGGCGAAATGGGTCAAAGGTTAGGACACAGAAGCGGGGTCTATTCCATAGCCCTTATACATCATAACTTACGTAAAATTGCTTTGATTGCGACAAAACTTTATCATGTTATTTCGGAGGTATACTGAACTAGTTCTGTTGAATATCATCGAAATGGGATCAAAGGTCAGGACGTAGGAGTGAGATTTATTCCACAGCCATTTTATGATTTCTAGTATGTTGGAAAGCGTATCATAATCAATGCATTGCATGATTTTACTAACTTGTTTTACAAAAGACGTGCTAAAAACTGGTTGTTCGTCAGCTGAGCTGTAAGTTAGTATTTAAAGTGTATTTCTATTCGTTTTGAGACCTGAACAATTAGGTTAAGTACTGAAGTGAAGTGATAAGTTAGGTTTAAGATTCATGTGAGGGAATATTTAACTTACAATACTTTATCGCCCATTCCTAATTCCATTCCTTCCCAGTAACATTACATATCTAGCTGAGTTACTCCTTTCTGCAGAGTTTATCTTATTCATTACACATCTTGTAGTCGGCCAAGGCTCAGCAACAAGGATTTCTTAGCTTCAGCTTCGAGCTTTCTTTGGTATGAATGATAATTTGGTTCTCCCACTGTCGAGTTTCACTTATCATCCTTGCGAGTCCTAGCTGAGTTTGGCGATTGATCGGCAAAGTAGTTTCAATACGAGCAGACGTTTATTCTGTTATTATTACAATTCCTGCCAAATGGCTTCTGTCCATCAGGTGCTTGAAAGAGACACAAATTGCTGTTTCTGATAAGGTCAAACACACCGAGCTTCTGCAGCATAGTCAAAAACACGTGATGCAAGATTTCTTCACCAAATAGTTATCGTTTTCGGCAGCCCGAGCTCTTGTGACAATGGCATCACACTTAAACTTATGGTGGTGAAGTTTGCTGCAGTGTATAATCACCGACTGGACCGGCTCGGTGAATTTATTTATTTATTTTATTTAACTACAATTCCATGCCACACCACAACAAGGACTACATCTACAATCATAATAAACAACAAAAGACCAAGAATACGGTAATACCAATAATAATATAAATGTGCAAAATGAATGAATGAACTCAAACTTTTTATATCGTAGAAATTAACGGTTGCACACAGCATGCAGCCAGAGTAGCTAAGAAATTAACAAAAAAAAAAAAAAAAAAAAGTAACTAAGAAATTGCAGCACTTCAAAAGTATAACTGTTACAAAACTTCAAAAGTATAACCATTTCCATACAATTCGATTTTTGCAAATAATTTCATATTTTCATTAAGACATACACATGACGAAGTATATACCAATGAAATTAATGTTTCAAAAAGTTACATACTAAAATAAATAATTTTGTCACACAAACCGACAAGAAGAAGATGCAAACACTTCGTAGTCAATGCATCAAAATCTCACCACAGGGAGCATAACCAAAGTATAACTAATAATAGCAAAGCATCAAAATAACACTATAATCTTTTAGTTTTAAATAAATTAAAGCACTGCAACAGATTCTTTATAACAAATCATTGCGATGTAATCTGGTAAGAGAACGAGGGGAAAAGTCTAACAAAAATAGCCTGACGAGCCTCTAGTCCCCAAGAAAAAAAAAAAGAATCCAAATCGTCAAGTCAAGGAACAATTTAATCGTAATACAGTAAATTGAAGTAATAATAAACAATATGAGCCATTAAGTAAGAAATTCTTAAGCTCTGTTTTAAATACCGAATAGTGCGTCACCGTCTTTATCCGAAGCGGCAACCCATTCCAGGACCTAGGGCAGGTCACGTTAATATTATTAAATAAAAAATTTGTACGCCCTCTAGGTGTTAAAAAACTAGTATTACTACGAGTGTCATGATCATGGGAACGCAAATGTAAGATAATTAGATCTGAATATTTATTAGCATATATAAGTCCATGCATAAATAATAATAGTCGAAAACTGTATAATTTATCAAATGTGTATTACAAATCATTTAAAGAGAGAACGAAAGGAACGGCCATCCCGGTGGTGCAATGGTCTAAGCGCTGACTTTTGACCATTCGTCCGGGAGGTGTCCGAGTTCGAAACTCGAGAGGCATGGATGTTGTGTTTGTCTTACAGAACAGGATCTCTCACTTCCCTGGAAACGTTATCCATATATTAGAGACCCATTGTGTTGCTGACGGTGGTTATTAAACCCCAATAAAAAAAAGGCACATATAAGCGTAGAGTGGGGAAAAGACACAGAGAAACAGGTGAGTAAAAACAGAGGAGAGGAGGACACACACACACACACACACATACACACACACACACACACACAGAAAAAAGATTTCCCTACGTCGCCTTTCAGACGGAACATCTATCACGAATCTAGACAATGAATTTAATTATACTTTGCCGCCGCAGTGGTCGGAGCTCTGGCTCTGGCCATTAATCAGAGATGGGTTTGGGTTCGAATCGAATCAGGCATGGATGATGCTCACGTCTTACCACACTGGCTTTCCCCCTTCCCTGGAACCAGTGGCCCCAAATTAGGGACAAACTGCATACTGTCCGTCGAGTTGCTGAGGGTGATCGTTTAACCTCCAAACAAAACCACCGGTTGGTATTCGTTTTTTTACGCTTTCCAATAGTAGGTTGAAGAAGCGTATATGCTCCAGCTTTGTCCGTCCGTCTGTCCACACGATAACTCGCGTAAAAATGGTTCGATTTCGATGAAATTTTAGTATGTGGTAGGGGACTACCTGGGGACGAACCCTATTGAAAATGGACGAAATAAGGTCAAAGGTCAGGACATAGGAGCGGGATCATTCCAATGCCCTTATGCGTCATAACTTGCGTAAATATGATTCGATTTCAATGAAATTTTACTATGTGGTAGGAGACCGCCTGGGGACGAACCCTATTCAAAATGGGTGAAGTGGGGTCAAAGGTCAGGACATAATATCGGGATGCATTTCATTGCCTTTATGCGTCATAACGTGCGTAAAAATGGTTCGATTTCGATGAAATTTCAGTATGTAGTAGAGGACCCCCTGGGGACGAACCCTATTGAAAAGAAATGTGGTCAAAGGTCACGACATGGGATTGCGATCCATTTCATCCCCCTTATCCCATGTTATTAAGGTGGACGTCAAGTAATTTTGCTTCCTATACTTCCAATGGAAAAACTTTTGTACACATTTCCTTTACAATTAATGTGTTCCCAAGGATGAAAATTTGAACATCGATTAAAATAACTTTATATTATAACTTGGAAAACTTAATATTTTCTAAAACATAACCATAATTATATTAAAAATCAATAACTTTTCCTTTGGTGGTGTTGAAAACAGAGAAAAGATGGCGCGACCTGTACTTTGTGACGTCAGTTGACAGATAAATGTTGGAATGTGTACAGAAGTTTTTTCATTGGAAGTATAGGAAGCAAAATTACTTGACGTCCACCTTAAAGTAGCAATTCTTGTATGTATGTATGTATATACATTTTATTTTGAAAACGGCTCTAAGAATTTTGATGAAAGTCGTTAACCTACCGTTTTCTGGTACTAGAAATCGATTTAGCTTGATCTCGACTTTAGGTGAATTCGTTTAGTGGGTTAAATAACCACCCCGAATTATAACGTTTTCAGTGTTATGGCGTTGCTCCATTAATGTTAGGAATTCTTAGAAATCTTATGACGTCACAATCTCGCGTTTGAGAATGTTGGCGCGCGGTCACGCCATCTGTCTCATTACCTCACGCGTTGTGTGGGGATCCAATTAAAGTTTTATGACGTCACACTCTTGCGAGCAGATGGTCGCGATTCCCACCTGCCTCATTACGTCACGCGTTGTGTGCGTATGTCCGTCCGCACGATAACTCGCGTAACAATGGTTCGATTTCGATTAAATTTTAGTATCTGGTAGGGGAGCACCTGGGAAGGATCCCTATTTAAAGTGAACGAAGTTGGGTCAAAGGTCAGTACATAGTAGCTGGATCCATTCCACTGCTGTTATGCGTCATAACTAACGTAAAAAAGGTTCGATTTCGATGAAATTTTAGTATGTGGTAGGGGACCACCTGGCGACAAACCCTGTTGAAAATGGGCGAAATGGGGTCAAAGGTCAAGACATAGAAGCGGAATCACTTCCATCTCCATTATGTGTCATAACTTACGTAAAAAATGCTTCGATTTCGATGAAATGTTAGTATGTTGTAGGGGTTTGCCTGGGGACAAATTGTAATGAAAATGGGTGAAATGGGGTCAAAGGTTAGGACATAGGAGCGGGATCTATTCCATAGCCCTAATGCATCATAACTTACGTAAAAATGCTTCGATTGCGACAAAACTTTAACATGTTTTTTCGTAGGTATACCAAACCGGTTCTGTTGAATATCATCGAAATGGGATCAAAGGTCAGGGCACAGGACCGAGATTTATTCCACAGCCATTATTCTCATAACTTGAGTGATAACTTGAGTAATGATTTCTGGTATGTTGGAAAGCGTATTATAATCAATGCATTGCATGATTTTACAAACTTGTTTCTTTTCTTTTTTTTTCATCCGTCGTGGGTTGGTAACGGCATTTGCATTTAGATGTAACTCTTGCTTCTTTTACGAAAGCGAAAGGCCTTTTCTTGAGCACAGGATTCGGTTTACCCATGAAGTTTCCCTCAAAACCTGTCATCTAGAAGAATGTTTCAGTTGCTTCATGACAGAGTCCTGTAAAATCTGCGAAACAAAATTTGGTATGTAAGAAATTCAGCAAATCACTGTCAAATAAAAAATGCGTTCAACACTTTCAGAATAATGTTTCGGTAAAAACATTTTAGCGTACCAATAACAGCACTGAAATTCTTTAAAAACAATTGCAAACTTAGTTTTATTTCATATTTTCAATGCAGAAGGCATGTAAATTTATTTTTCGTTTGTTTTCTCAGTATTCTCACAGTACATAATTTCACTAGAGAAATTTCATTTTGATAATACGTTTTAATGTGAACAAATTAATTTGTATCCATTTGCTAATATGTTGAGGTCATATAAGCCAGCAAGGAAAAATCTTAGATTTATTGAAATCCATGGAACTGAATCCTTTCTCAAATATTCGGCTCAATGTGGGTAAACTGTGATTGTATCAACTTACTGCATAACAGAAATTGTTCTCGGTGTGAAATTATTGATTTCAGATAATCTCGTAGGTCCAGTTTCCTGCGTAATGCTTTAACTGCATACTGTTCAGTAAAAGTACTTTCAATAAATTTCTCAGGAGAGTCATCAATGAGAGATGATGGAAAATGGAAAATGAGCAGTCTTCACTTCAAACGACCGAAATTCTTTAGATCACTATCAGTTCTCGAAGAAAAAAGCAGTATCAAACGCAAAACTAGCAGTAGATGTTTTATAATCGCTAGTACCTAAATATTTTTAATTTAAAGTTTTCACACTGGTTTTAATAAAATGCGTTTTCTGTTTCGTGTGATATATTTCAAATATTTAATTGAAATATTGGAACCTGTTTTAGAGAAAAGTCTTCGTCGTCAATCCCTTATTAATCAAACGGCACGAAATAGCTTAGTGTTTCTTCTCGTTAAGTTTCAAGAGGTATAGTAGATGATTTGCTCTTTTAAAATCTTGGAAAAAGAAAGTCCAATAACAGATATGTCATTTATAATATCCAAAATCTTTCATCCCAAAAATTCTTCTTCTTGTCTGGGACCAATAATATTTTCCGATTTCACAAAATATTTCTTGTACATAATACATGATTTCAAAGGTAATTTGAGGACTCTAATTTTAAAAGCTACCCGTGTTACTTATGCATAACATCGAGTTTTGGAATTTTTGCAGAAGAGGGCTCTCTAGCATTGTGGATTTCATTTTTTCCCCTTTGAAGAACTACTGTAAAATATAAAAATGGGCAAATACCAGTTTTGTCAGCTATGAGAGATACAGAAAATCTTTCGATGCTGAAAAGATAGGCGTAATTTATGTGCAATGCAATATACAGAAATAAAATATTTTCGCATTATCTTTGTTTCTATTGTCACTTCATAGACATTAGCTGAAAATATTACAACTTTATCTGTCACTACCATTTTATCTATTTTTCACTGACGTCAATGTTTATGTAGTTCTACTTGAACTATACGAAAATATTCTTCACCTACAGCATTCTTGAACAGAACTTGGACTCAAAAACAAAAACAAAAATCATCAAAAGTACTTTTCTTTATGACTAAACAATCAGACAAATCCGTTTAATAGGCGTAATGCAGATACAAAGATAACTAAACGCAAGCTTTCACCAAGCACGGTTGGCTTCCTTGGGAGAATGCTATAAAATATAAACAAAGAATTCCCATTTAAATGCACAGAGTAATGTGTAAAACAATGACACAGGTGGTATGTGATAGGCACGCGCTGTTAAAGTCATAGAGCAGATGCGCGTGGGTGAGAATTAAATACGGCACGCCAGGCATGGGGAAGCTCAATTGATGTTTCAGAGTTGCATACGTTATGCCTTGACAATATTTCTATGGCTTCTCGAAGAAGGGTCAACCGTATGGGTCGGGTATCCCGCAGAGTTGGCCAAATTTCTTTATTTAAGATTTAACGACCACCGTGAACAACTCGATGGGCTATAGCCAGTGGCCCATTCCTAATTTGGGTGTACTGGCTACAGGGATAAGACAAGCTCACCATTCATGCCTTACCCGAGATTCGAACCAGACACACTCTGGATGAATGGGGTCTGGTTCTTACCCAAAATTCGAATCCAGACCTATCTCTATGAACGGTGAGAGCTAGAGCTTTGACCACTGCGGCACTATAGGGTGGCAAAGCACAATTGAATTCACTGTCTAGATTCGAGACAGATGTTGGATCTGAAAGGCGACGTATGGAAGCTTTGTGTGTGTGTGTGTGTGTGTGTGTGTGTGTCCCTCTCCTCTTAGCTCTACCGTTTCTCTCTGTCCCTCCCTGTTCTCTTCGCTTTTTTGTTTTTCTCTCTCACCCTGTCCTCTTCGCTTTTCTGTTTCTCTCTCTCTCTTTCTTCTCTTCGCTTTTCTGTTTCTCTCTCTCTTTCTTCTCTTCGCTTTTCTGTTTCTCTCTCTCTCTCTTTCTTCTCTTCGCTTTTCTGTTTCTCTCTCTCTCTCTCTTTCTTCTCTTCGCTTTTCTGTTTAATGTTGGTGTGCGTATTCCCAGCTGTTCGGCCAACTTCCGCGTGGTCATACGTGGGTCGATCTCCCCTTAGGTCTTCAGCATGTCCACATCCACGGTTGCGGGTCTTTCGGGTTTGGTACTGTGTAACGGGTCACAAATTCCCTCTCGAAACCGTTCAAACCAACGACAGCACTGGCAATGTGACATGGCTCTGAGGTACACACTGGTAATGTTTCTTACAGCATTTGCGATGGTGCTATCGCGACAAAACTCATACAGCTTGTAATGGCAGATGTGCTCCTTGTCCACTTCCATGTTGGCTGGCCCTTACACTCTTCGCTTTCTGACGGCTAACAGCCACTAACTTAAGCCACCCATCTATTGATGTCGTGCCGGTATGATGCCCAATTTCAGTGTCCTGTGAGCCGTGTCCGGAGCTTCCACTTCGGATACCTCGAAAGGCGACGTATGGAAGCTTTGTGATTCTGTTTCTCTCACTCGCTCCCTTTGCTTATCTGTCTCTCTCCTTCCCTTCCTCCCTCCGTCTTCTCTTAATTTATCTCTCTCTCTTTCTCCCACCTTACTTCCTTCCTTCTACCTTCTTTTTAACTTATCTGTTTCTCTCTTTCTCTCTCATTCTCCGCCTCGCTTTTGTGTTTCCCTCTCTCTCCCTCTCCTCTTCGCTTTTCTGTTTCTCTCTCTCTCTCACTCTCTCTTCCTTCGCTTATCCTTCCCTCTTTCCCTGTTCCCTTAACTTTTATCTCTCTCTCTCTCCCTCTGCGTTTCTAGAACTTTTTAGTTATTTTTTTTTATTGGAGGTTTAACGGCCACCGTGAGCAACTCAATGGGCTATAAGCAGTCGCCCGTCCCTAAGTTAGGGTCCCTGGTTCCAGGGAAGGGAGAGAACCAGTGCCGTAAGACAAACACAACATCCATGCCTCACCGGGATTCGAACCCGGACCCCTTTCGGACGAATGATCAGAGGCCATCGCTTAGACCACTGCGCCACCGGGGCGGCCTAGAACTTTCAACCAAGGCACCAAGTAAAAATGGCAGAAAACGGCGTTTTCTGGTGAAGGAAGAAACAAAAGCTTACGTACAAGGTATTTTGTGTTCGAAGATAAAACCGGAACAAAATGAACTTGCCAATACTTTGCCAAAGGCATAATTTTCTTGGAGGGGAGTGTTAGTGACTACCATGAACTATAGGGCTCTAAGCAGTCGTCCATACCTAAATTGGGCCATCTATGGACCATACGTAATAGTCCATTCCCAAATTGGGGCGACCGGTTCCAGGAAAGGGAGTGACCCAGCACCTTAAGAGAAACAAAACAATCATGTATCATCTGGGACTCGAGCATCTAGCCAGAAACTTACATTTCTGGTATCTCGGCCATAAGGCGGCTTTTGCTGAGGTTAGAGGTCGGCACGGGCAAGGTCGGATTATTTTGGTTTAGAGAACAAAGCAACTGGCCGGGCCTTTTTCCAGACACTTACCGCCTCCCGGTCCGGGCCAAGTCCGCCCACTTTTTTTTTTATCGCAATGACAAAAAAATAAAGAAGTCGTGTTTCCCGATTTCCTGGTGTGTTTAACTGTTTTGCTGGCTTTACTTACTTTCATAACATAGCCTAGGGTGTAATCACAGAGGCGAGGAGAGCCACTCATAGTGTTTTTACCATCTGTAGGTATTAAGTTGGTAAAATCACTTTGGAGCTTGTTGACAAAAAAAAAAAAAAAAAAAAATCCGAGGCCGAGCGAGTGAGTGTGTTGTGTGGAGTGGGGGATGGGTGGCTACAGTGGGGTGGAGCTTGTACATGTGGTTGTATGAGAGAGAGGGACGATATCGATTGTTTCTCCTATTCCTAATCCCTATAGGTTAGGATAGGAGAAACAATCGATGTCGTCCCACTTTTGTAGTGTTAGCGCTTGCAGTTAAGACAACGGGGCATTTTATTACCCTCCTGCGGCATTTCTCGTAAAACTTCTTCGTAGCAGACCCATGTCGATGTCTTTATGTACTCATTGTTGCTAACGTTACTTTTTTTACCATGGAATTTAAGAAATCAAAAGAATTGCACGAAAAAATTGCCACAGGAGAATACGTCCTAATAGATAACGTAAGAGGGAAAAGTGATATTTGTGGGCGCATTTTAAATTGCTTGGCAGTGAAGAAACTCTTCGGCTGAAAAACTTCGTGCAGTGCATTAAATGCAACAAATTTTTAAGCCATTTCAAAATCCGAACGCTTAAGAGACTTTCTTAAGAGTTCCAGATTTTAAAATGCCTTTCTGACGCAACAAGCTCCTCGTCCAAATTTTCTGTTTATATACTGCATAGAAGGAAACGTTTCCTGCTGCAATCAGGTATGTCAATGTACTTATGTTTATTCAGAGTTTTTATAAAAATTAAATGGTTTAATTTTATTAAAACTTTAAGTTTATGAATCAACTAGTGTTTAGACTAGGGGTTGGAACCACGTGTTTCAATGAACAGCCTTTTTTTTCTTATTTATCTCTCATTGTGCATACAAAAGTAAACTGCAGAATTTTTTTATTTACTGGGCTATACTTTTGTAAATTTATTTTCAGCACGCTTAGTCCTTTTTTTTCTTTTTTTTTTTTTTTTTTTCTCTTTTAAAGTTATATTCTCTGATAATTGCCAAAGTTTAGTTAATATTTTTAGGCTGACATTCAACTAAATATTTTTAATAGTGCCTCATTTCATTACTTAATTTTTCGCAATTTTATAAAATACAATAGAAAGACAAATTAATTCAAAATTGACGGGCCGGGCATAAATAATAGCTGCAATTGACGGAACGAGCCCATAGTCTAATATCTGAAACGGGACCAGCCTTAAACTCCCGCGCATGAGCCGGTCCGGGCTCACAAAATAAGGCCTGTGCGTTCCTGGTTGCCAATTTGAACTGCGGCAAGTATACTATATTCTATAGTATAATCGTAAGGTCAGGTGATGCGTAACATCACAGCCTCTCCTTGACAAATGTCAACCCCGCCTTCTCGTGGTGCATCCTGTTCCCACTAAAGGGGCTCTGACGACCGCCAATAGCGGTATAACTATACCATCGGGATTAGAGGAAATTCTATCCCACACTCACCAACCCGCTTGGCCAGCGTGGTGAGTTATGGCCAAACCCCTCCAAAATGATTCCACAACTTAAATCTTGGCCCTCAGTCTCCGGCAGCTGGAATGTACCTGGCCAAGGCAGCGGCCAGTGCAACATGAAGGAAGAGGGTGCTAAGAATCCCCGGAGGACCGGACTAGGCTGCCATCTGATGCTGACCTTGGCTACGTACAATGGACGCTCCCTATCTTCTGATTCAAGGCTTCTTGAATTGGAAGAGGAACTACAAAGGATCAAGTGGGACATCGTGGGGCTAAGTGAGGTAAGGAGAAAAGGAGAAGATCTCATCGAACTGAAAAGTGGACATCTCTTCTACTATCGTGGGACAGATACTGGCAGAACTAGTGGTGTTGGATTTATAATAAACAAGAAACTGAAGGATAAAGTTGTAGAAGTTGAAAGTTCCTCTGACAGAGCTGCACGACTTGTTATCCAACTCTCGAAAAGATACCAGGCTCAGATTATTCAAACTTATGCACCCACCACAAGTCATCCTAAAGAAGAAATTGAAGAATTTTATGAGGAAATTTGTCATCTAAATAATAAAGGTAAGCAACACTTGAAAATAATTATGGGAGATTTCAATGCAAAAATAGGGCAACGGCAACAGAATGAAACTTCAGTAGGTAAATTCGGTCACGGCAACAGAAACCAGCGTGGAAATACTCTCGTTGAGTTTGCAGAGGCAGAAGGGTTTTTCATCTTGAACTCCTTCTTCAAGAAAAAGCCACACAGGAAATGGACATGGAGACATCCAAATGGGACGACAAGTGAAATTGATTTTATTATGTGTAACAAAAAATTCGTCATAGAAGACTGCAGTGTGCTGAACAAGTTCAACACAGGTAGTGACCATAGATTGGTGAGATGTAAGATGCACCTCAACACTAAACTTGAACGTGGAAAGCTCATAAGACAAACAAAATCTATTGACATAACCAACCTTAAAAAACACCATAATACCTTCAAGTTGGAACTAAAGAACAGGTTCTCTGCTTTAGAAGGCCTACATCGGAAGAAGTGGACATCTCTGAAGTTAACAGAAAAGTAACCAAAGCTCTTATGGAAACAGTAACAAAATTAGCTGGGTCTAAGAACAAGTTGCATGTAAATAAATTATCAGGAAAAACGAAAATGTTGATGCGAAAAAGAAGAGAGATGAGGACAACTAAAGAAGATGTGACTTCCAAAGTGGAATATATAGAGCTATGCAAGACAGTAAGAAAAAGTATCACTGAAGATGTAAGAAAATTCAACTGTGAACTAGTGAGGAAAGCAATTGAAAACAAACAAAGCCTAAAGATAGCAAAGGGACATCTCAGTAAGGGAAGAAAACAGATTATGGCACTGAGAAAAGAAGATGGTTCTGTAACAAGAAATAGAGGCAGAAATTTTGACAAGAGTGAAAGATTTCTACTCCAAATTATATGAAAGGGATGGTACATGCACTCCAGACATCATGAAAGATACCAGTACCAGAGTTCCTCCAGTCCTTCCAGCAGAAGTTGCACATGCAATCAAGAACATGAAGCGGGGAAAAGCCCCAGGAGAAGATGGAATTACTGTACACATCATACAAGAAGTGGAGAAATCGAAACAGTACTCGCCCAAATTTTCACTCGATGCCTTAATGAAGGAAAGATTCCTGAGGATTGGAACACCGCTACAATGATCCTGCTACATAAGAAAGGTGACATTGAGGATCTTGGAAACTACAGACCTATCAGCCTCCTATCAGTGGTTTATAAAATCTTCACTAAAGTTCTTTCACACCGCTTGAAGGTAACACTGGACATGGCTCAACCGAGAGAACAAGCTGGATTCAGGAGTGGCTACAGCACAATAGATCATATCCACGTGCTGAGAGAACTAATTGAAAGAGCGAGGGAATATGAACTTCCATTGTGCATGGCTTTTATCGATTATGAAAAAGCCTTTGATTCGGTGAAACCATCAGCAGTTACAATGGCTCTGAAAACCTGCGGTACTGAAGATGCATACATTAATATTATTAATAACATCTATGAAAATGCAAGTGCAAAGATTAGGCTGTTTGAAAATACAACACACGCAAAAATTGGAAAAGGAGTGAGACAAGGTGACACCATATCTCCGAAGCTCTTTAATGCCACATTGGAGGGTGTTTTTCAGTCGCTGAGCTGGGAAAACAAGGGGATAAAGATTAATGGAGATTATCTAACCCACCTTCGTTTTGCTGATGACGTAGTCATTTTTGCAACTACCCCATCAGAGCTACAGAGTATGATCCAGGATCTTGCTGACAAGAGTAAATAAGTGGGATTAAAAATGAACTTTCAGAAGACAAAAGTGATGTTCAATGCTTTTACAAGAAATGAAGATTTATCGATTGATGGAGAAAAACTGGAGATAACAGACACGTACCTTTATCTTGGACAGCAGATATCAAGTAAGGGTCACATTGATGAAGAAATTAATCGGCGTACAAAACTTGCCTGGAGAGCTTTTGGAAGAAACAGCAGAATTTTCAAGAGCAATATGCCATTATGTCTTAAAAGAAAAGTGTTTGATCAATGCATCCTTCCAGTGCTTACGTATGGTGCAGAGACGTGGACCTTAACTAAAAGAGACATACAAAGGCTGCAGACAACTCAAAGCAGCATGGAGAGGTGCATACTTGGTGTAACCAGGAGAGATAAGAAGAGGAACTCGTGGATCGGAAAAATGACAAGAGTGGAAGACATCATGATCAGAGTTAAATCCCTGAAATGGCAATGGGCTGGACATACTGCCAGAAGGACAGATCATCGATGGACAGCCGAAATTTTAGATTGGATTCCAAGGGACAGGAAAAGACCCAGAAGAAGACCACATGGGAGATGGGTGGATGAAATTCGAAAGTATGCAGGGGTGACATGGAGGAGACTGGCACAAGACAGACCGTTGTGGAGGAAACTTGGGGAGACCTTCGTCCAGCAGTGGATTGATAATGGTTGACAATGATGATGATGATGATGAATCGTCGCAAGTAAACTATTTTTTTTTTTTTTTTTGGAGTTTAACGACCACCGTCAGCAACTCAATGAGCTATATGCAGTCGCCCGTCCCTAATTTAGGGCCGCTGGTTCCAGGAAAGGGAGAGATCCAGAGCTGTAATACAAACGCAATATCTACACCTCACCGGGATTCGATCTCGAATCCATCTCGGACGAGTGGTCAGAAATCAGCGCTTAGGCCTCTGCGCTACCCGGGCGGCGCAGTTCAACTATGGTATACTACATCAGGCTATAGCATATATGCTGATATTAAATATTACCAGCCTTACTACCCGGCTTTGCCCGGTACAGAATGAATGGAATCTGTAGAATCAAACGGAGCAAAAGCATTACGAATTATTTAACACGCGGCCAGGAGACACAGCATTAGAACACTGACTGAGCAAGATTCGTTAACAATTTGTTGCCGACGATCAAATGCATTACGTGATTTCAGTTTCAGACGTCTTTGAGGGTCGAATCTCTGATACAAAAAAGTTTAAAACGTATCTTTGCGAATATTTTATGAAACTGGCTAAAATGCTAATGAACAGCACAAATCATTAATAGGAACATGACCTCCAAATTTCGCCTGAATCGGTAAATAACTTTTTAAATTAGCCGTCAAAATTTTATTAACCCTTTCTGCGTATATATTTCTGTTTGCCGATGTATTAAAAATTCCATACCTATTTTTAAAAGTTTTGACCGGATTCCGGTGAAATTTTGAGGGACTCCTCTTATTACCAATTCATGGCGGTGATGAAAATATCAGCCCGTTTCGTTAAGATTTCGTAAAGTTCGTTTTTGCATTTTTTATGCACAGTTCTCAAAAAAATAGAAACACCTATGGATGTGCCGGGGGCAGCCCCGGTGGCGCAGTGGTCTAAGGCGTTGGCCTCTGATCATTCGTCGGAAGGGGTCCGGGTTCGAATCCCGGTGAGGCATGGATGTTGTGTTTGTCTTACGGCACTGGCTCTCTCCCTTTCCTTGAACCAGTGACTCTTAAATAGGGACGGGCGACTGCTTATAGCCCATTGAGTTGCTCACGGTGGTCGTTAAACCTCAAAAAAAAAAAAATGGATGTGCCGGGGCGATGAATGCAGTCACGTGCTTTCAGATTTGGAACAGGATGACGTATCAAACGCTGCTAGCTTTATTGATTAACTTATTAATTAATTCAGAACTCGCGAACGGAACAACGTAGAGATCTTTAAATAGTTGCGTTGTCCTAGAAATTCCAGTATTAATAAGCTATGCAAATTTCACGATGCCATAGCTCGGCGTTCGAGAGTTTTTGGCGCTTCAGACAAATAGACGTTTTGTGTTTTATATATAAAATATCAGACTATAGTATTACCGGTGCTGGACAGAATAATGTGAACACATAATATCAGCAGAATAAAAAGAAAGTTTCACGTACCTAATAGGGTGTGGCACCACCTATTAGGTACGCGTGGGACTATCCAGGATTTGTATGCGTCCTCCTTGGAATGGACGCAAACAAATTCTGGATGGTGGTTAGTAGGATGTTACACCATTCTTACACTGTTTTGCAACACAGACCACAGTGGCTCGATGATGTTTAAGCCTGGTGATTGGAGAAGCCAAGAAAGGTGTGAAAGTTCGTCCTCATGTTCTTCAAACCATGACTGGACATTCCGAGTTCTGTGAATCGGGACGTTGTCATCCTGATAGATGGCATCCCCTGCAGGTAAAAATCCTGAGCTATTGGATGGACTTGGTTGGTCAAAACGGTTTCATACGCCCTGCCAGTCATCCGCCCTTTTAAAGTGATCAGGGGACCTGCTGAAAACCACAATACGACCGCCCAGAGCATGAGAAAACCACCCCCATGCTGCACTGTTGGGAGCAGACAGTCTGGGTTGTAGCCTTCTGACGGTGTTCTCCACATGCAAAGACGTCCTGCGGTGGGGAATAGTGTGAATGTGGATTCATCCGACCACATTACACTCGTCCATGTATTGACAGTCCACGTTGTATTCTCCTGGCACTATTGCCATCGTCGTTGTGCTTTCACCCGGGTCACCAGAGAATTTGCAATAGCAGCTCTGCCATAAATATCTTGTTTATGAAGTTCCCAGCGTACTGTTTTCATTGACGCTGGGATCTGGAGATGCAGATTGAGTTCCGCACTAATATTCGGCGGTGTGGTCTTTTTATTACTGGTAACAATCCTCTTAAATGCTCTCCTGTATCTATCAGTCAAGGTCGTTTTCCGGCCGCTCTTGTGTTTCGCAGACGAGGTTTTGCCGCGAACACTGTATGCTGTCATGACGCTGGACACAGTAGCTCTGGATACCTCCCCTATACCCTGGCGACTGTTGTCAAGGGGGCACCAACAAGTAGCCCTCTTTCAAAGTCCGTTAGGTCTCTCATTTCGTCGTCCCCTTTAAAGAAATTTTTCAATAAGACACTTTAAATGCACTTAAACATGACCTTGAGGTTCAAAACAAAGCTGTTGCAGCCAAAGAGTGGTGGATACCTTTGCCTATTGCGACGTACACAGCTTCATTAAAAGTCACATCTCTGAGCGTGGTGTTCACATCATTGTGTCCAACCCCTGTAGATACTAATACACTGGTGTGCAAACATTAAGGACGAAGAGGAGAAATTAGCATAACAGCGGAACGAGCAGGCAGAACGGACCGAAAGACCACTCAGGAGATAGACTAAGGTCCGGTACGGTAGGGCATGCGCATATCTGCAGCATGACGTGGGAGGGGAGTGTCAGAAGGGTATAAAGCACACGGGCGGTGTGCGCTCAGCAATTCGGTAAAAGCTATTGCACGGTGTAAATCGGTTTGAACGACGTCGAGTTGCTGCCACCGTGTGATATGGCC
The DNA here is from genome assembly GCA_039090855.1 of Macrothele yani. NCBI lineage: Eukaryota > Metazoa > Arthropoda > Arachnida > Araneae > Macrothelidae > Macrothele > Macrothele yani. The sequence continues at coordinate 107,260,222 of CM077003.1, forward strand.
AACAGGCAATCCAGTAGACGACATCTGGATGACTTTACCCGAGGTCGCGTCATTGCAAAGTTGGAAGAAGGTCGAAGTGTGACTAGTGTGGCCGAGGAGTTCGGGATCGCTCACAGCATCGTTTCACGAGCTTGGAGAGCATTTCAAACGACAGGAACAGCTGTCCGAGAGTTTAGCAGTGGTCGTCCACGAGCAACCACGGCGGCGGATGACCGGTATATTGTCCTACAGGCGAGAAGAGACAGACGGCAGACAGCGGGAGAAATCACAAGGCATATGCAACTGAAAACTGGACGTCCGTTATCGCGTTTTACCGTGGCCAAGAGGCTGCACAAGGGTGATCTATTTGCACGACGACCAGTACGATGTGTGCCATTAACGCCTGCTCATCAGAGATGGCGGTTTCTGTGGTGCCAGGAACACACGAACTGGACACATCAGCAATGGGGTCGAGTTCTCTTTACGGATGAGAGACGATATAGTCTGACGAGCGATTCTGGACGTATACACATCTTAGGAGAGCAGGGAACACGCAATCACACCTCCAACATGATCAAAAGGGACCGGTTTGGAGGTGGCGGAGTTCTCGTTTGAGGCGGTATCATGCTAGGTAGCCATACTGACCTCCACATCTTCCAAGGAGGTTCAGTCACTGGTGTCCGCTATTGTACCGAGGTTTTCCTGCCTCACGTGCGTCTGTTTAGAGGTGCTGTGGGTCCTGAGTTCCTCTTCATGGACGACAACGCTACACCTCATCGTACAGTGGCTGTCGCAGAGCTATTGGAGAGTGAAGATATTCAACGCATATATTGGCCCGCAAGGTCCCCGGACCGAAATCCAATCGAATACGTGTAGGATCTTCTCAGGAGATTCTTGGCAGCACGTCACCAGCCGCCAGCAACGATTCCGCAGCTGCGATTGGCGCTACAAGTGGAATGGGCCGCGATACCTCAACATCTCCTTGACAACCTCGTCCTCAGCATGGACAGGCGTTGTAAATCCTGCAAGCCGCCCCGGTGGCGCAGTGGTCTAAGGCGTTGGCCTCTGATCGTTCGTCCGAAGGGGTCCGGGTTCGAATCCCGCTGAGGCATGGATGTTGTGTTTGTCTTACGGCACTGGCTCTCTCCCTTCCCTGGAACCAGTGACCCTAAATTAGGGACGGGCGACTGCTTATAGCCCATTGAGTTGCTCACGGTGGTCGTTAAACCTCCAATCAAAAAAAAAAAAAAAAAATCCTGCAACGCAGTAAGGGGTGACCATATCCCATACTAAAGACTGGATTTTTCTTGGCAGCCGCCTGTCACATGGACGTTTATGTCTTCTGTCCAGTTGTGCTCGAAGCTACCTTTTTCAATAAAGTGTCTTTGTATCCTTTCGATTTCTTATTTGGACGGTTTTGCTCACTTGTCCCATATTCTTACATCTTGGGGATCTTATGGTATGATGTGGAGCACTTCTGCACAGCGTTACATTCGAAAAACCGTCTCGTCCTTAATTTTTGCACGCCAGTGTATATCCGACTACGATATATGCCGGCCAGTTTTTAAAATCCTCTTTAATTCAGTGCCTTATCAGCGACAACAGAGAAAGGATTCTACTGAGTGACAAATTTCAAATAATATGAACCTACCCCGCGGATGGCTCAACGATCTACTGACCATTCGTCCGAGAGTTTCATTCGTCCGAGGTTCGAATATAGGTGAGTCATGGGTGTTGTATACGTTTTACCGCGTTGGCTCTCTACCGCTGGCTCTAAATTAGAGACGGGCAACTGCTAATATCCCATCGAGTTACTCGTGGTCGTCGTTAAACTCCAAAACAGTGGGGGAGGAGAGAGAAGACGAACTTGTTCCTAATTGTGTTAGCTGAACACAGAAACTAACAAGTGGAACATTCCCTAATTTAAACAAACTATAATGCTAAATATTTCATGACGTCAAAATAATTAAGCAAGATATAGTTGTTGTCCAGCTCAGATATTGAGTCAGGCAGGTGTCTTTCCCACTTGCAAGAACCACAAAATCAGCATGTGCTAGTATACGCATGCGTGCACTTCAGGATTCTACTTTGAAACTTAATTACCTCCCTTCTTTCTGATTGAAATATTCCATTTTTTTACAGATTCAGTCTTGGCATGTTTTGAATACCACTTTTATCTAGTTGATTAAATTAATATGATTTGCATTATTGATAAGTTAGGCCATCTAGAAAAACTTTTAGAACGATAAGAAATCGCATTCTTTCGTCTCAGTTTCTTTCTTTCATCTTTCAACTCCTGCTTGGATCTTTTTCTTGAAGATTTAACTTTTAAAGGCATTTGTTCGCATTGTTTCCACAGCGGCGGTGCTCAGTTCCTTGCTTTCCATATATACCATGTCGTCTTTATTTTTCTTAAGAAAGTGCATCCCATTTTCCAAAGCCCTAGAGAATTCTTCCGCTGCGAATTTCTACAGTTCTTTTGTGCATGTAATTCAAAAGTGGTTTTATTGATCCAAGAGTCTTAATATTTTTCTTTCTTCCTGAATTCTTTGCCGCTGCGTTTTAATAATTTTCCACAGTTCATGCGGTTAAATTTCTCCTTTAATTTCCGTTCGAACTGTGAATTTATTTTCTCTTTCAAATAAACAGTTGTCAGAAACATTTTCACCATTCAACGACTTGCAAATGAAGAATAAAATGTTAAGCTTCACGCGAGCATTTCGACATTTTCATTTTTTCCCCATGTGTATGGAACTCTTACAATAATCTTCATGAAGGTTTTATGATATTTTTTCTCAGAGTGAATTTTGGAAAGTTCTTAGCATTGTCATCGTTTAATTTTTGTAGCATTTTTATTTAACTTAAAACGCTGAAAAATTAACTCGTAGATACATTCTTTGCTTACCTGCTTTCAACAACTTTGTTCAAACTATTATAATTCTCACAATTTCCTGCTCAAACAAGTATTATTTTTGGTTTATTAGTAAAATGAAAGTGATCTGGTTTGACTCCCACTACCTTATTCACACGATCGTTTCCTTTTTTGGTGAGGCAGTAAACATAGTTTCTCCTACCAGTGTAAACTGAAAAATTCAGCTCAAAGAAGGCTTTGCTGTCCGGGTGACTGAGTGGTCAGAGGCATAGGTTTCTGACTAGTCGTCCGAGCTGGGCACGGGCTTAAGTCTTGGATGAGGCATATCAGGTACCTTTGTCTTGCAGCTTTGGTTCTGTCCTGACCCTAAAACCAGTGGCACCAAATTACAGAGACTGCTTATAGCTCATTGAAGTACTTACGGCTGTCGTTAAACTCCCAAACGAAAGAAAACAAAAGAACGACAGAAAAAAAGTCACGAGAAGACTTAATCGGGCAAAAGCTTTCATGCCTAATACACCCATGTCCAAAATTAAGGATCATTTACATTTTCATAGCATACTTTTACACAAACAGGATGTGACGTGCATGCACCGCAGGACGCCCATGAGATAAAGGCAGATAGCAGTGAGAGCACCTGTCCGCGTAGCTCAGTTGGGAGAGCGACTTGTACGTTATATTGGCGCCCGAACTTCCAGGATGACTCGGCTGTTAAGTTTCTCGCAATGATGTGATGTTCTTTCCACACGGCGAAACAGGAAAAATGAGAATCCCTTCTTCAGTGCTTCGAAAAATAAATCAGTGTGATGTTCCACAAACCAAATTGTCTGGCATTTTTCAAGTGCACGTTCTTCATAGGATGACTGCCTACAGCAACACATGGTCCCGGCTGACCCATGTACAATGCCCCCGGCCCTCTCTTTCGGGGAGGGGGAAGAGATGTGGCGTGCTTGCACCGCAGGACGCACATGAGATAAAGACAGATAACAGTGAGAGCACCTGTCCCGTAGCTCAGTTGGGAGAGCGACTTACTCCGGAGTGAGGGGACAAACTTGTACGTTATAAGGATGTGGATGTTAATATTTTAATAAGCAGTAAACAAAGATCAAAAGGACATGTACACACGTAAATAAGCATGAATTTGTACTTATTAATAGGGAAATCGTTAAAAGAACAAAACATGCTATTTTCTGACATTGGCCCATAATAACTAAAATTGACAGAATTTTTTTTTTCATGGATCATGATAACAGGGTATATGTCCTTCTATGACTGCAATGCATGATTGACATCTGTGGACCATGCTTTTCAAGAGATTGCCAAGAAGATATTGAGGGAGGTTTTTCTCTTCTTCTTTCAGTGCCGTCATCAGGTCTTTTTTTTTTTTTTCCACGTGAGAGATCAAGTTCAGAAATGCGCCTCCCCCGAGCGTCCCAGCCGTTTTCGATTGGATTCGTTCGGGGGAGTACGTAGGATACGCCGTTCGGTCGATCCGCTCGCTCTGCTACAGTTTATCAATAATGATCGATGAGGACGGGCGTTAGCGTCCATACAAACGAAATAATTTCCAACAGCACCACGAAAGAGCCTTATATGTTCTAAAATGATCTCCTCACAATAACATTGGGCGTTCATTGACACTTTCTGTTACACTATATTAGCTCTGTACGTTCATTGATCGTAATACCAGACTTGACCATTACTCCACCACCCCTGTAATAATCAATTTCTACTACGTTTCTGCCTGAATAGGCAATGAGTGGTTCTAACTAGATGTATTGCCGCCTAGAATCAGACGATGAACAAAATCGGCTTTCATATGTGAACAGAACATTGGCCCATTGCTCTTCACACCATGTGGATTGTTCATGACACCATTGATAGCGAGTTGTTTTACGTGCTGGCGTTAATGAAATACACTGTACAAGTTTTCGGGCATACAATTCGAAATTATTCAAACGCCTTGACACTGTTTGACGTGATATTTTGGTACCTGTGCTTGATTCCAGCTTTTTTGCTGGCTTGCCAGCAGTTATTCGGCAAGGTCTTTTAGCCGTTACAATAAGATAACGATCTTGTGATGGAGTAGTTTTGCGTGGTCGACCATTACTGAACGTTCCGGTTGTTCAGAAAATTGTTTCCAGATTCGTGATACCACGCTCTGGGTACTTCCGAATTCCTACGCTTCGTCTCTCGTTGTCTTCCCTTCTTCCAGTTTACCAACAATTCTCCCACGGGTAAATCATTCAGATGAGTTCTTTTATACAGTATAGTGGCCAAAATTGTGGAAACTTTTTGGAAAAAGTGTATTTTTGAGGTTTGATGGCTTATATCACCACTTTTGTTTGGGGAAATACCATGAAATTATATATCAATGGAAAGATAATTTCATCAAAAATGTAATACAATGAAGTTTGTTCAATTCTCTGTATTCTATGAAAAGTTATAGCCAAATAACCAGAAAAAGGAAGCACAACTTGCTTAGGTTAGTATGAAGTATAGCTTTCCTTCTTTAGAATGTAGCCAATGAGCATGAGTATTTAGATCATCAATCAGGTGTCATCTTGTTTTGGCAATGAGCCAATCAGGTCACAGCAGGATTCAGCTATTGATGTCATGTATTGGAGCTAAGAGGAGGGCATTTTTCAGCGTGTTATGTGATTGCTATCAAGTTGGTTGGGGTTTTTTTTGTGTGTGTGTTCTTTCATTTAGTGAGCTTGTAAAACGTAATAAAATTTAAAAATGGCGCAAAGAGTTGACTGCTCACCCAGAAAGCGATGTAAAATGGTACTATTAAGTAAACAAGGCTTCAGTTATGAAGAAATTAGAAGAAAAATTGGTGGAAACTTAAACAAAGGTGGCATTTCTAAATTTTTGAAGAGGTTTACGTAGATTCGGTCATTACAAAACGAGATTGGTAAAGGCAGGGAAAGGTTCACAACAGCAAGTGATGGTAGAAGAAAGAGACTGTGCCTATAGGTGACAGAAGAAAATCGTCTGGGTATATGCAAGATGAAATGGCGCAATGCAATGTGAAGTTGAGTGCAAAGACTGTTCGGCGCAGATTGCAGGACTTTGGTCTAAAAGCTAGAAATTCACTATAAAAAAAGCCATTTTTATCTCTCAAACAAGGTTGAAAATATTAAACTGGCTTGAAACCCTTGTTAACTGGACAGCGGTACAACGGGACAGTGTTATTTGAAGTGATGAGACCAAAATATCCCTGTTTGGTAGTGATGGCATAAAATACGTAAGGAGAAGAATCGGAGAAGATTTGCGTCCTGATTGCATTACATGTAACGTGAAACACCCATTTAGTGTTATGATCTGGGGTTGTATGACATCAGAAGGTGTTGGCAGAATTTGCGTGATTAATGAGAGTATAAATGGCCAAAAATACATTAATGAAATACATACTTGAGCCCAAATTGAAGCCTTCCGCACGTGATCTTATCCAAGATAATGAAGCGTTTATATTTCAACAGGATTCAGCTTCAGGTTATGTTGCTACTGTGTGCAAAAAGTGGTTTCAAGATAATCATATTCCACTGCTGGAATGGCCTGGGAATAGCCCGGACCTTAACCTCATCGTAAATACATGGAGCTGACAAAAGAGACTTGTTAGTCAGAAGCAACTCAGCAATAATAACCCAATTAATAGAAGCAATAATTCAATCTTGATTTCACATTATAACAGCTGCAGAACTAAAAAACTTGGTTCACTCCATGGGAAGGCGTTGTAAGACCGTAATTAACGCTAAAGGTTACCCAACTAAGTGTTAAATGACATGGTGAGAATTTTTGTGTATCTCATTTTTTCTATGTGTTTCACTTTTCTTCTTTATAACTGCTGTTCTAATACAAAATTTTTCAGAAAAGTTATTGCATTACATTATTGATGAAATTATCTTTCCACTGTTACATAATTTTATGGTATTACTCAAAAAAAAAAGTGGTGTTATGAGCCATCAAACCTCAAAAATACACTATTTCCAAATGGTTTCCACAATTTTGGCCACTACTGTATGTACCGCAAGTCGCCATAACAACAAACAAGTTAGTAAAATCATGCAATGTATTGATTATGATACGCTTTCCAACATACTAGAAATCATTACTCAAGTTATTACTCAAGTTATGAGGAAAATGGCTGTGGAATAAATCTCACCCCTGTGCCCCGACCTTTGATCGCATTTCGATTTTATTCAACAGAACTGGTTCAGTATACCGCCGAAATAACATGATAAAGTTTTGTCGCAATCGAAGCAATATTACGTAAGTTATGATGCACAAGGGCTATGGAATAGATCCCGCTCCTGTGTCCTAACCTTTGACCCCATTTTGTCCATTTTCAATAGGATTCGTCCCCGTACAGGTCCCTACAACATACTAACATTTCATCCAAATCGAAACATTTTTACGTACGTTATGACGCATAATGGCGATGGAAGTGATTCCGCTCCTATGTCCTGACCTTTGACCCCCATTTCACCAATTTTCAGTAGGGTTTGTCCCCAGGTAGTCCCCTACCACATACTAAAATTTAATCGAAATCGAACCTTTCTGACGTTAGTTATGACGCATAAGAGCAGTGGAATGGATCCCGCTCCTATGTCCTGACCTTTGAGCCCATTTCGTTCACTTTCAATAGGGTTCCTTCCCATGTGTTCCCCTACCACATACTAAAATTTAATTGAAATCGAACGATTTTTACGCGAGTTATCGTGCTAACGAACATACGCACACAACGCGTGACGTAATGAGGCAGATGGGAATCGCGATCATCTGCTCGCAAGAGTGTGACGTCATAAAACTTTAATAGGGTCCACAAACAACGCGTGACGTAATGAGACAGATGGCGTGACCGCACGCCAACATCTAATGGGATGACGTCATGACACTACACTAAAAACGTGGTCATTCGGGATGATTATTTAACCCACTAAACGAATTTTTCTGAAGTCGAGATCAAGCTAAATCGATTTCTAGTACCAGAAAACGGTAGGTTAACGACTTTCATCAAAATCCTTAGAGCCGTTTTCAAAATAAAATTTACATACATACAAGAATTGCTTCTTTAAGGTGAACGTCAAGTAATTTTGCTTCCTCTACTTCGAATGGAAAAATTTCTGTACACATTTTCTTCCCAATTAATGCGTTACCAAGGATGAAAATTTGAGCATCGATTAACATATCTTCAGCTTATAACTTGGAATACTTAATCCTTTTTAAAACATAATCATAGTTATGCAATCCAACATTTGTTTGTCTACTGACGTCATGAAAATACAGGTCGTGCCATCTTTTTTCTGGTTTCAACACCACCAAAGGAAAAGTTATTGATTTTTAATATAATTTTGGTTATGTTTTAGAAAATATTAATTATTCCAAGTTATAATATGTAGTTATTTTAATTGATATTCAAATTTTCATCCTTGGGAACACATTAATTGTGAAGGAAAATGTGTACAAAAGTGTTTTCCATTGGAAGTATAGGAAGCAAAATTACTTGACTTCCACCTTAATAATATGGGATAAGGGGGATGGAATGGATCGCAATCCTATGTCCTGACCTTTGACCTTATTTCGTCCATTTTCAATAGGATTCGTCCCCAGGTGGTCCCCTACCACATACTGAAATTTCATCGAAATCGAACCATTTTTACGCACGTTATGACGCATAATAAGGGCAATGTAATGATACCGCTCCTACGTCGTGACCTTTGGCCCCATTTATCCCATTTTCAATAGGGTTCGTCCGTAGGTGGTCCCCTACCACATAGTAAACTTTCATTGAAATCGAACTATATTTACGTCAGTTATCGTGCGGACGAACGGACGGACGGACAAAGCTGGAACATATATACGCTTCTTCAACCTACGGTTGGAAAGCGTAAAAAAGGCAATTCCACACTTCAACATCTACGAAACAAACGATTTCTTCCGGCTCACGCTTCAACATTTTTCGCCGATTGGTAGTACACAACTGTTACATGATTTCTGACAATTTGCATGTCACCAAGCAGTCTTACGTAGCTTGCTGTTTCGTATTTCGAAGATGTCAGAATGATTAACCGCTAACCAACGATTTGTGAGTCCAAAATTTAGCCTTTTGTCGTTGATCCTTAATTTTTGGACATGAGTGTAATTATGCGTCTTCATCCCACTGCTTTAGACATCATCAGCAAATCTCGACGAAGTGATACAATTATTTTAGCTTATTTTACCAATAATCTTAACCACTATTTTTTCGCCCACCATTGCGGTCCCCTAAAGTAACTATTTTTCGCCATATAATCCGATGATTAACTATTGAAAAGTTATAAACTTAGTTTCTGAGTATTATTGGCAAATGCGGATAAAACGCCGTTTAAAACAAAATCGAGAGAGTATCCTGGTTCTCGTTTTGTTTCACACCCACGGATATTTGTGGGTGTGAAACTAAACGAGTGATTCGAGAGTATACATTTACACTGTAAACAAGAAAGATGACACCGAATTTTCGGGTTTAATAAGCACGTCTTTTGAATCCGTTCTGAGGCAAATTAAATTTATCAAAGCTATTCAAAGTCAATGGAACCGGTATGGAAAACAATAGTATCTGACGGAAGAAAGAAGTTTTTCAATCGAGTCTTTAATCCCTCAGATATTGCTGTAAACGGAATCGTGAGCTTACGAACTCTTAGAAACAGAGATATCGACAAAAATAAGATGTGACTTTACGTCCCTTGGTGGGAAAACCATGCATTATTTTAGGAAAAAAGTGTTCATAAAAGGTTTATCCGTATGAGCGGTATCGGTCAAAGAAAAAATTTTAGTCGAGTTTTCAGGAACCCAGATTTTGCTACAAATACATCAGAAGTAGAAATTAACACTTTTGCTGGCCAAACCATTCTTTACCAAACATTAGAAATTACGTGAAAATTATTTTCCGTCAGGTCTTGTATGCGATACAGGAAGAATTTTTCAAATCGGAGTTTTAGGAGCAGAAAACGCAATTTACCATTGTGCGCTCTAGCGGAAAGTCTATGATTTACTTGAAAATTTTGAATTTATAGGAAAAGCATTTCGCATCAGAAACACTATCCAACAAAGAAGGAATTTTTCAAATCGGAATTTTAGAAGTAGAGATATTGACAAAAATAAGATATACATCTACGCTCCTGGCGTAGAAACCATGCATTATTTCAAGAAGAAAATGTTCCTAAAATGTTTGTCGACATGAGTAGCATCGGTCCACAAAATACTTTTTTTCAATCGAGATTTTAGAAGCTCATATTTTTTTGCAAATACATCAGAAGCGAAAATTAAGACTCACCTCACCTGGTGGCCAAACAATTTTTTACAAAAATTTGAAATTACGTGCAAACGATTTCCTATCAGGAGCTGTATCCGGTGCAGAAAGAATTTTTCAGATCGGAGATTTAGAAGCAGAGATATAGAGGAAAACGCAATTTACCTTTACGCCCCCTAGCGGAAAGTCTATGAATTAATTGAATTTTTTTAATTTATAAAAAAAACATGTCACGCTAGAAACACTATCCAACAAAGAAGGAATTTTTTAAATCGGACTTTTAGAAGTCGAGATATTGACAAAAATAAGATATACATCTACGCCCCCTGGCGTAGAAACCGTGCACTATTATAAGAAGAAAATGTTTCTAAAAAGTTTGTCGGCATGAGTAGTATCGGTCTACAAACGACGTTATTTTCAGTCGAGAATTTAGAAACTCATATTTTGCTGCAAATGCATCAGAAGCGGAAATTAAGGTTTACGCCCCCTGGTGGCCAAACCATTTTTTACAAAAATTAGAAATTATGTGCAAACAATTTCCCATCAGGAGCTGTATCTGGTGCAGAAAGATTTTTTCAGATCGGAGACTTAGAAGCATAGATAAAGGGGAAAAGGCAGTTTACCTTTACGCCCCCTAGCGGACAGTCTATGAATTACTTGAAAATTTTGAAATTATATGAAAAACATGTCACACAGAAAACGCTATCCAACAAAGAAGGAATTTCTAAATCGGACTACTAGAAGTCGAGATATTGACCAGAATAAGATATACATCTACGCCCACTGGTGGAGAAACTATGGAATAATTTAGGATGAAAATATTCCGAAAAGGTCTATCGATGTGAGTGGCATCAGTGCACGAAAGTATTTTTTCAATCGATATTTTAGAAGCTCAGATTTTAGGGCAAATACATCAGAAGCGAAAATTAACACTTACGCCCCCTGGTGGCCAAAGTATTATTTATCAAAAATTCGGAATTATATGCAAAAGATTGTGCATCAGGAGATGTATCCGCTGAAAAAAAATTCAAATCGGAGTTTCAGAAGAAGAGTTATCGAAAAAAATGCAATTTGCTTTTACGCCCCCTAGCGGAAAATCTATGCGTAATCTGAAAACGAAACTCTATCCAAAATACTCTTCGACATAAATGGAATCGGAAGATAAAAGATTTTTTCAATAGGATGTTTAGAAGCAAATATGCGGAATAAAACGTATTTTTGAATTCGACATCATCTGCATTTACGCCCTCTAGCGGCGAAATTGTACATCGTAAAAAAACGAAATGAAGGATCATCATTCGCATATTTTAAGCTTTCGAATGCAAAAATAATTTTTCAAATCGGACTAATAGTTGCAGAGATACCGTGGGTACAGACGGACGGACGGACAAACCGATAACATCAGCGCGATCTTTTTTTACAAAAGACGTGCTAAAAATAAGTGGTGTGAATTATCGGAAAATTTCTGAGATAACGTGCAGCAAATTTGCAGGTAAGTGTCCGTCGTTTAACGCGATTTCCGTTCTTAAGAGTTCCTGTTTTTTTAACCCGTATTTTCAAAGATTTTCCGGTCAGTAATTCAGCTCATTTCAGAAAAGTCCGTTTCAAGTTTTCCCGTATGTATACAGAAATCAAAGATGCTGAATTTTCCAGCTCTTATGCCACAGAACCCTTTCACGCCGGTGGTGAGGATCGAACCGAGGTTGGGCTTCTGATCATTTGTCCGAGATGGGTCCGGGTTCGAATCCTGTTGAGGTATGGATGTTGTGTTTGTCTTACGACGCTGGCTCTGTTCCTTCCCTGGAACCAGTAACACTAAATTAGGGACGGGAGACTGCTTATAGCCCATTGAGTTCCTCACGGTGGTCGTTAAACCTCCAATCAAAAACAAAAAAACAGGAACCTAGGTTGTTTAGGTTAGTTTCACTGAACAGCCTTGTCTTCACCACTGTGCCAGAAAATCACAGGAACCGCGCTCACGTTTAGCGTAAAACTAAATGAGCGATGATAAATTTATTTTTTACTTTTCATTAATGCGAGTGATTTGGACATTTTATTTTCTGTTGCAGCTTATTATTTTTTAATCGGTTTGTAACAATTTTATTTCTTCTCTAGTAGGACTTATCACAAATTAAGAATTTTTTTCAGCGTGATTTTTCGGAGAAACAGAAATGCTTTGGAACTTGAGATCTTTTTCTAAACTGACGACAACTTTCAATTATCTTTAAGAAATGCTGAAATGCACTGTTTTATAAAAAGTGTCATTTCACAAAACTTCTGAACATAAAATTTACTCTTGATAGCTGTTATAGCTTTTGTCTTAAAGACTCCACAAACTGATACATAGACATCGCATAATCGCCTGCACAATAATTTAAGTAACCGATTTCTTACGGTAACACATATAACAACTGGTGCACAAAATGGGGGCGAGGAGAAGAAATATCCTGTGTCACAATAACCAAAATTCATGCGATATGATATCCACAATATCCGATCTCACTACAGAACTCTAAAATCAAATACTTCTTCGACAGACTATTGAAATTTAACTGTTTATGAAACCTCAAGTATTCCCGCAAATCTCTCCTATTACCAGAATGTTTTCGTCATGTGGATGCGGAAAAAGTGAGAACAGAGTTTTTCCTTTGTGCACGAAAGGAATTGCGGAAAGGTTTCTGAAAATTCAGAATTTTCTGTTAACACGTCTGAAAAACGACGGCAATTTATCGTCGATATATGAAAGGAATTGCAGAAAAGTTTCTGAAAATTCAGAATTTTCCGTTAACACGTCTTGAAAACGACGGCAATTTATCGTCAATATAAGAAAGGAATTGCGGAAAGGTTTCTGAAAATTCAGAATTTTCCGTTAACATGTCTAAAAACGACAGCAATTTATCGTCAATATAAGAAAGGAATTGCGGAAAGGTTTCTGAAAATTCAGAATTTTCCGTTAACATGTCTAAAAACGACCGCAATTTATCGTCAATATAAGAAAGGAATTGCGGAAAGGTTTCTGAAAATTCAGAATTTTCCGTTAACACGTCTTAAAAACGACGGCAATTTATCGTCAATATAAGAAAGGAATTGCGGAAAGGTTTCTGAAAATTCAGAATTTTCCGTTAACACGTCTTAAAAACGACGGCAATTTATTGTCAATATAAGAAAGGAATTGCGGAAAGGTTTCTGAAAATTCAGAATTTTCCGTTAACATGTCTAAAAACGACCGCAATTTATCGTCAATATAAGAAAGGAATTGCGGAAAGGTTTCTGAAAATTCAGAATTTTCCGTTAACATGTCTAAAAACGACCGCAATTTATCGTCAATATAAGAAAGGAATTGCGGAAAGGTTTCTGAAAATTCAGAATTTTCCGTTAACATGTCTTAAAAAGGACGGCAATTTATCGTCAATATAAGAAAGGAATTGCGGAAAGGTTTCTGAAAATTCAGAATTTTCCGTTAACACGTCTTAAAAACGACGGCAATTTATTGTCAATATAAGAAAGGAATTGCGGAAAGGTTTCTGAAAATTCAGAATTTTCCGTTAACATGTCTAAAAACGACCGCAATTTATCGTCAATATAAGAAAGGAATTGCGGAAAGGTTTCTGAAAATTCAGAATTTTCTGTTAACACGTTTGAAAAACGACGGCAATTTATAGTCGATATATGAAAGGAATTGCAGAAAAGTTTCTGAAAATTCAGAATTTTCCGTTAACACGTCTTGAAAACGACGGCAATTTATCGTCAATGTAAGAAAGGAATTGCGGAAGGGTTTCTGAAAATTCAGAATTTTCCGTTAACATGTCTAAAAACGACGGCAATTTATCGTCAATATAAGAAAGGAATTGCGGAAAGGTTTCTGAAAATTCAGAATTTTCCTGTCGCACGAAAACTCCGTGAAATTCAGGTTTCTTACCGTCATTTTACGGAAAAGGTTGTGTCAGAAATATGTTTCGTTAATTCACGAAAGGAATCACGAAAAATGGCTCATGAATTACAGAAATTTTTTACAGTGTATTTATGTACAACAGAGTGCATTTATTCTTGTTACTCATGACCACACCGAGCTACAGCCCGGTACATACTAAGTGGAATTAAATCATAACAACAACCAATAAGATTTACTAATCCCCACATTGAGCGGTACTTAGGTAGGTGGATTAATGAATATTACTGTCCTAAAAACAACAAAAAATATACTTGAGTCAAAATACTCAATATTTACTAAACTATAGCTGCCGCAATAGCAAGTATTTCTACTGCTTGATTTTCAAAAACAATATTTATTATATATATTATTTAGATTTAGACGAACGACCTTGACACCAATGAAATGTGATGTAGCTACGAAAGTCCATCTGCGCATGGGCAAGCTCAAATTTGAAGATAGAAAGAAAAGCTCAATCGCAAGTGTGTTAGTGAGTGGGATTTGTAACTTTTTGTCTAAGATATCTACAGGTTACATCCCATCGTGTTATGCATCATTTTAAAGCTTTCGTGAATAGCAGTTAACGTCCTCTCAGTGTAGTTGAGAGAAAACTTCGTTACGATGCACCTTTTTCGAGATGTTTGAGAAAATCAAAGTAGGTGGCTCCCGACTATTTCGGTTGCCCATTTTCCTCACATCGAAATGTTTTACTTTGGATTACTTTACTACTGTCGAGAAAGATGCATAGCATGAAAATAAAGTTTTTGAAGAACTTCGATTTTTATGAACACGGTGTCGTTGTCAGAAGATGTATATTTGAAAAACTACCAGAAATTCGTTAATAACAGGATATTACAACCCAACGCGAAGATGGATGTCCGCAAACAATTGAATAGTTTTTTTTTTTTTTTGCACTTCTTCTGTAAAAAAAGATCGTTATTATATGTTATCAGTTTGTCCGTTCTTCCGTCTGTGGACACCATATCTCTGCAACTATTAGCCCGATTTGAAACATTCTTTTTGCATTGGGAAGCTTGAAATATGCGAATGGTGGTCCTTCATCTCGCTTTTTTTTTTTTTTTACGATGTACAATTTCGCCGCTAGTGGGAGTAAATGCAGATGCCGAATTCAAAATACATTTTGTTCCGTATATTTCCTTCTAAGCATCCGATTGAAAAAATTATTTCATCTATCGATTCCATTTATGTCGAAGAGTATTTTAGGTATAGTTACGTTATCAAGTTAGGCATAGATTTTCCGCTACGGGGCGTAAAAGTAAAGTAAATTACGTTTTCCTCGATATCCCTTCTTCTAAAACTGCGATTTGAAAAATGTGTTCTTCAGCTGATACAGTTCCGGATCGAAAATATTTTGCATACAATTTCTAATTTTTGGTAAAGAATGGTTTGACCACCAGGGGACGTAAGTGTTAATTTTCGCTTCTGACGTATTTGCAATAAAACCTGACCTTCTAAAATCTCGATTGAAAAAATTCTTTCGTGGACCGATGACACTCAAATCGATAAACCTTTTCGGAATATTTTCTTCTTAAAATATTGCATGGTTTCTCCGTCAGGGGGCGTAGATGATCATCTTATTTTTGTCAATATCTCTGCTTCTAGTAGTTCGATTTGAAAAATTCCTACTTTGTTGGACAATGTTTCCGATGTGAAATTATTTTTCATATAAATTCAAAATTTTCAAGTAAACATAGACTTTCCGCTAGGGGGCGCAAAGGTAAATTGCGTTTTCTGCGTTATTTCTGCTTCTGAAACTCCGATTTGAAAAATTCTTCTTGTATCGCATACAGCTCCTATTGAAAATGGTTTTCATTAAATTTCTAATATTCGATAAAGTGTGGTTTGGCCACCAGGAGGCATAAGTGTTGATTTCTGCTTCTGCTGTATTTGCAACAAAATCTGAGCGCCTGAAAATTCGACTAAATTTTTTTTTCTTGGACCGATACCGCTCACATCGAAAAACCTTTTGAGAATATTTTCTTCCTAAAATAATGCATGGTTTTCCCACCAGAGGGCGTAGGTGTATATCTTATATTTGTCTACATCTCTGTTTGGAAGAGTCCGATTTGAAAAATTATTTCTTTGTTGGAGAGCGTTTCCGCTGCGAAATGTTTCCCATATAAACTCAAATTTTTCTTAAACCACAAATCTGCCACCAGAGGGCGTAAGCTCACGATTCAGTTTACAGCAATATCTGCGGGATTAAAAACCCGATTGAAAAACTTCTTTCTCCCATCAGATACTATTGTTTTTCATACCGGTTCCATTGACTTTGAATAGCTTTGATAAATTTAATTTGCATCAGAACAAATTCAAAAGACGTGCTCACTACACCAGAAAATTCGAAGTCATCTTTCTTGTTTTGTTTTTTTTATTTACAAGCATGTTGACAAGAAGTGTGGTGCAACGAAGGTGATATTATACAGGGTGATTTATAAAGAAGTATACAGTTTCAACGCACTATAAAACAAGAACAATGTGAAATATTTTATGTTACCTGTAACAGAATTGTAGGGTAATGCTTTAAGTTTTTTAGAGACAATTACAGATGTTCTATGTGTGCGTTGATTTACCCTCCGCGTTGATTTTCCCGGACTTCGTTGAATGGTGGTGCAAACACTATCGGCCGCCCCGGTGGCGCAGTGGTCTAAGGCGCTTGCCTCTGATCGTTCGTCCGTAAGGGGTCCGGGTTCGAATCCCGGTGAGGCATGGATGTTGTGTTTGTCTTACGGCACTGGTTCTCTGCCCTCCCTGGAACCAGTGACCCTAAATTAGGGACGGGCGACTGCTTATAGCACATTGAGTTGCTCACGGTGGTCGTTAAACCTCCAATTTTAAGTTTGCGCAAACAGCCTGTAGTTTCAAATTTTTTATGCCAATCGTAGATAGATTTTCTGGTTGGAGGTTCTTTTCCGAATCGCGATCGAAAATGCCGTTGCACAACAGTTACAGATTCCGTTTTGCTCAATTCAAGAACGCAAAACGCCTTCTCCACTGCAGACGCTGCCATTTTGACTGACTAGTCAAATGACACGCGCGCTGTCGCCTACGTCACTTCCCTCAGTAGTGGGACACAAACTTTTTGAGTACATCTACCTAACGGTTCGCAGTTGTGGTGTGTGTGTTCAACTGTTACTGTTTTACAGCATCTGGAAACTGTATACTTCTTTATGAATCACCCCCGTATTTGCTCTCGCAAACGATCACGTGCTGTGGAAAGTGTCACATTCGTGGGTGCCCATGTGTAACTACGGAACTGCATACTAAGGAATCTAACTAAAAAAGGCAGTCAGGTCTAACTAATACTGAAAAAAAAAACTCAACTTTTTTTTATCTTTAGACGCTGGAAAGTAACAGAAAAACATTTAAAAATGACAGGGGTTTTTTTTTATACGAAGATCGTTTTTCCCCCGGTTTTCTTGAATCGCGATTTTTCTGTATGAAATCACAGTTCGAGATCAACATCACGGATATGGATTATATGGCGATTTTTCCCTCTGAATTTCACTGTCTGAGGATTGCACGCCGCCACAGAATGTAAGATTTTTTTCTTTTCCTGAATTTCACGGTCTGCGGGTCATATGAAGAAACACAATACTTCACCGAGCGGTATGATCTGTCTCTAAAAGTGGGCAAGACATTGGTGACACATTGGTTTTTCGAACCTTGTTATCTCCGCTGTATGGTGTCACGAACTTTAAGTTACTGAAAAGCCACTTTTCCCGAACTTCTAGGCTTAGGGCTGTCATTATTTCTACAAGAATGCTACACACACCGAGTGGTCGATTTATTAAGAGTTTAAGACCTGTAGGCCATTTTATGAAAATTTACTACACAATCAAGTGAACTCTCCGAAGTGTTTCAGAAAACGTTAGTGAATGTCTGATCGGAAATGTTAAAAATCATTATTGAATTGAACAGTTCAATAATGTAATCTGTTGAACTGTTTAAAATTGCTTTATTGCTCAAAACACAAAGCCACAGTTATATGGGCTTTCGGTCAAGGCACGCGGTGCCTAAAAACCGAAAGAATTAAAAACACTCACTTGGAGAATAATGGTAAAAACCTGTGCAACCGTGGAAAAGTTCAATGAAGGAACAGGATCGAGAGCAGAAGCCAAAGTCTAATATAATAACAGATGCGTGACATATAATCTTGAGTGCGCAAGGAGAGACGAAGCGAAAAACAGTAAAAGGAACAGAACTCACTCGGAAACGGGGGAAGTACAAAGCAAATCATTGAGAGTCAGTTGAAGAACATTGTTTTCTAAAACAGCAGTAAAACATCCAGAAACGTTTCCGGATAGCAGGCGACATAATGTCTTCACAGGAGAAACGCTCAGCGTCATCATCATCGAGGTAGAACACAGTAGTACAGGAAAACAACTGTTCCATACTTCAAAGCAAAGTCAGGGAGACGAAGGAAAGGCTTTTGAGGGTTGCCGGGCGTGCGGAGGTGGCAAACGTTGTATTATTCTGCCCACAGGTCAGCACGGTAAGCAGGATCGTCAAGCTCAAAGAGGGCAAAGTGAAGGTCGTACTTCGCAAGGCGAAACACATCACAAAGAAGTCCCACGAAGTCGTCAGCAGAAAGGTCGGAAGTAAGTCATAGCAGATTAGATGGAACTGTGATCGTGGAATGATAGTGGATGCTCGGAAGAGTGGGATGAATCTGAGAAAACATGGTGAACATGCAGAAAGTAAAAGAGTAAGAGCATAAATAAAGTTGTTGAAGAAGAAAATAACTAATAATGAGTGTATACCTGTTGTCAGGAACGGCTGGTTGAAGACTGAGGTGAGTGTAGGAGAGCCAGATTTGGACGGGCCAACAGCCACACAAGAGTGAGTTCAATAAAAGGAGATTTGAATATCAAATTATACTGTATAAATAGCATCACATTCGCAGTACATTGAATCTTCTGAATTGCAACAGCAGAGAGTCTGTACGTATGACATCTATCTGCAGCGAACAAGACAAGACTTCTTAGCTGGACTCATGAAGACTGAAGACGGCAATGAAGAAGAGCACAATGACTCCGGCCCAGAGTCATTACCGCAGCACACGCCCTAGTGCTGCGAACTTTGAAAATAGCAATGCAAATACTTCTATTTTTCATCTCGGTGAGAGGGCTAGTGAAAATAAAGGATTTATTTCCCATTGCATGAGACCCTCAGCGTAAATAAATGCGTTTGTACTTTTAGCCTAGACACCAATGAAGGATTTTGGTCCCAAAAATCTATCGCGCTGGAGAACGGATAACCCAGCCAATCGCAAAGTTAGAACCCCGGCCCATTAGCACGTCGCACGTATAGGCTATGACAAAGGGTTGGGAAGTGTTGGTCCCGTGGAGGCAGCAGACACTTGCCGGTCCGTAGACCGATCCTATCCGGGTGAAAGACTGCTGATTCCTGGCAGGGTTTCTCGCGCAACGCCTTCACTGTCAAGTTTTGCGAGAGTTCTGCAGAGTCGACATTTCGACGGAGCAGGTCAAGTCATCAGCTTAGCTTAGGCGAACTCCGAAGCACCGGAGATGGACTCAAAATAATTACAAACTGGTTGTGTGTTTGACGAACACGTTTTGAACCACAACATGCCAACGGAAGTTAATAACAAGAAAGATGACACCGAATTATCGGGTGTAATAAGCACGTCTTTTGAATCCGTTCTGACGCAAATTAAATTTATCAAAACTATTCAAAGTCAATGGAACCGGTATGGAAAACAACAGTATCTGACGGAAGAAAGAAGTTTTTCAATCGGGTTTATAATCCCTCAGATATTGCTGTAAACGGAATAGTGAGCTTACGCCCTTTGGTTGCAGACTTGTGCGTTAAGAAAAACATGAATTTATATGAGAAACGTTTCGCACCGGCAACGCTCTCCAACACCGAAAGAATGTTTCAAATCGGACTTTTAGAAATAGAGATATCGATGTGACTTTATGTCCCCTGGTGAGAAAACCGTGCATTATTTTAGGAACAAGGTATTCT
This sequence comes from Macrothele yani, assembly GCA_039090855.1. Classification (NCBI taxonomy): domain Eukaryota; kingdom Metazoa; phylum Arthropoda; class Arachnida; order Araneae; family Macrothelidae; genus Macrothele; species Macrothele yani. Next base: position 107,280,310 of record CM077003.1, read on the forward strand.
CAAAAGGTTTTCCATATGAGCGGTATCGGTCCAAGAAAAAAATTTAGTAGAGTTTTCAGGAGCCCAGATTTTGCTACAAATACATCACAAGCAGAAATTAACACTTATGCCCCCTGGTGGCCAAACCATTCTTTACCAACATTAAAAATTATATGAAAAATATTTTCCAACAGGTTTTGTATCGATACAGGAAGAATTTTTCAAATCCGAGTTTTAGAAGCAGAAATATAACGCAGAAAACGCAATATACCTTTGTGCCCCTAGCGAAAATTCTATGATTTACTTGAAAATTTTGAATTTATAGGGAAAACATTTCGCATCGAAAACATTATCCAACAAAGCAGGAATTTTTCAAATCGCACTCCTAGAAGTAGAGATATTGACAAAAATAAGATATACATCTACGCCCCCTGTCGTAGAAACCATGCATTATTTCAAGAAAACAATGTTCCTGAAAGGTTTGTCGACATGAGTAGTATCGGTCAACCAACGACGTTTTTTTCAATCGAGATTTTAGAAGCTCATATTTTGCTGCAAATACATCAGAAGCGGAAATTAAGACTTACGCCAACTGGTGGCCAAACTATTTTTTACAAAAATTAGAAATTATGTGAGAGCTCCATCAGGAAGAATTTTTCAAATCGGAGATTTAGAAGCAGAGATACAGGGGGAAAGCAATTTACCTTTACGCCCCCTAGCGGAAAGTCTACGAATTGCTTCAAAATTTTGAAATTATATGAAAAACATGGCACACTGGAAACACTATCCAACAAAGAAGGAATTTTTCCAATAGGGCTCCTAGAAGTAAAGATATTGACAAAAATACGATGTACATGTACGCCCCCTGGCGTAGAAACCATGCATTATTTCAAGAAGAAAATGTTCCTAAAAGGCTTGTCGACATGAGTAGTATCGGTCAACAAACGACTTTTTTCAATCGAGATTTTAGAAGCTCATATTTTGCTGCAAATACATCAGAAGCGGAAATTAAGACTTACGCCACCTGGTGGCCAAACCATTTTTTACAAAAATTAGAAATTATTTGCAAAAGATTTTCCATCAGGAGGTGTGTCCGCTGAAGAAAAAAATTCAAATCTGAGTTTTAGAAGAAGAGTTATCGGGGAAAATGTAATTTACTTTTACGCACCCTAGTGGAAAATCTATGCGTAATTTGAAAAAGTAACTATACGTAAAATACTCTTCGACATAAATGGAATCGAAAGATAAAAAAAGAATTTCAATCGGATGTTTAGAAGCAAATATGTGGAATAAAACGTATTTTTGAATTCGACATCATCTGTATTTACGCCATCGAGCAGCGAAATTGTACATCGTAAAAAAAAAACGAAATAAAGGATCATCATTCGTATATTTCAAGCTTCCCAATGCAAAAAGAATTTTTCAAATCGGACTAATAGTTACAGAGATATCGTGGGTACAGACGGACGGACGGACAAACCGGTAACATAAGCACGATCTTTTTTTACAAAAGACGTGCTAAAAAATGTGAAGACAGCAGTATCACAGTATGGATTTCAGTCATTTAGAAGTGTCGATATCGTGCCAAACATAGAAACTTGTTTACCCCACTTGGAAGGAAACAATGAATCACAACTCTAGTTTAGTTTAGTTAAATTTATTTTTATTTAAGTTTATTTTATCTCGGGATTTAACGATTTCCCATTAGCTTCTAAGACTATACTGTATATGAGGAGTCTCCCGTCCGTAGCGGACATAGCTACCGAAGTAAAGAAACTACACCACTCATACAGGGCCATAGTCAGGGGAGGCCTGCCCTGGAAAAATTTTGCGCATGTCCTGCCAATGATTCGTAGAAAATTAAAAACTCCTAATTGCAGTTTCCAGTGCTGGAGACGAAAATGTTGATTTAGACAAAGTCAAATATTTACAAACTTTAGTTATGATACTTCCATAGCCGCCCCGGTGGCGCAGTGGTCTAAGCGATGGCCTCTGATCATTCGTCCGAACGGGGTCTGGGTTCGAATCCCGGTGAGGCATGGATGTTGTGTTTGTCTTCCGGCACTGGCTCTCTACCTTCCCTGGAACCGGTGACCCTAAATTAGGGACGGGCGACTGCTTATAGCCCATTGAGTTGCTCACGGCGGTCGTTAAACCTCCAATAAAAAAATAAAAAAACTTCCATCTCCAGAAGAAATTGCTGCAGTCAACAGATTCATACAAACCCAGAAGAAAGAAAACCCAAATTCAGTCATTTTTGATGAAATCTTTAAGCAGCGAGTAGTCTTCAGAGATACTTATAATTTATTGGCCACAGCCAGGACTTTCGGCTGTAGTACGGCTACTTGTGAATCCACCTTTTCTGTTTTAACGAGAATTAAATGCCCATAGCGGCTTTTGATGTGCTACCAACGAATGTCGAATTTGACTCTTCTTGCATTCGAACAAAACCGCACAGAAACTCTTGACATAGACTTACTTTTGAGAAAATTTAACGGTCAAAAGAACCGACGACTACAACTATTTTGATTTTCTATTGGTAAACAAGGATTATTAATGTATTTTTATTTTACAAAATGTTTCTTGTTTTTTTTTATTTATATTAATCAAAAATGGTACTTTTATACCTGATGTACCTAGATACGGTACCTAGTCTGGGTTGAAATTTGTAAAATTTCAGTAATGCTCAAAAAAAGGTAAGAAGTATATAGCTTTTTTGAGCATGCCCTAAATTTTATTGAGCCTCCTCTAAGTATAGAGTTTGGCTACGGCCCTGCACTCATACTTCATCCGGGACTTGAAGTGTGACCAAACTTGGAGATTAATCAGAAATCCACACCTCTTAACTCTCTGCTGTCGTGACAGCATAATAAATTCCAGAGCCGGTTCGGTGGCCGAGCTGTCCGAAGCGTTGGCTTTAGACCATTCGTCCGAGTTTGGCCCTGGTTTGTATCCCGAATGAGGCATGGACGGTGTGTTTCTATTACGGCGCTGGCTCTGTCCCTTCCCTGGAACTAGTGACCCTAAATTAGAGACGGGCTACTGCTTATTCTTTATCGAATAGCTCGTGATGGTCGTTAATCTAGGAAAGAAAAAGAAAATAAAAATAAGTAAGTAAAAAATTGCAAACTGAATGAATCCTCATTCTCATGGTCAACACTAACCTGTGCAAAAGGAGGCTTTTGATTTCGAGCTAGCCATCCCGGTGATCGAGTGGTCATGGGCGATGGCTCCTGACTATTCGTCCAACATGGGCATGGGTGGTGTGGATCTCTCTGGAAATTGATCTTTCTCGTCCCCGGTACCAGTTCCTCCATATTTGGGACTGGCATCTGCTTCTGGCCCTACTATGTAGTTGCTCATGGCAGTCGTTAACGCTCGACTGTAGTGGCAGCATAATAAATTCCAGACAGAAGCAAACAAACAAAAAGCATTTAAACCCCGAAACAAATAAAATGCAAAAAATCATCTTTGAAACTCGAAGATACCTTGTCTACTTTCAGAAAGACGCACGTATTTATTTGTTTTTGAACTGTACGTTCAAAGTCACTATGAACATATAGGATATATATTTTTAAATAGGAGTTTAGCTTATATTTGTTCATTACACCATCTTCTTATTTAAAAAAATCGGTATTTTCAGCGAAATCAAATTTTTTGGCCCTATTATGACGCCGTTTTCTGAAGTCATAAATTGAATCCTAGATCAGCGGAAGCATGAGTTTAGATTCCTCCTTCGCTTTAAAAGGTATCCCACTACGTTAGGGGCACTTTTTTGAAAAAATGCAAAAATGGGTAATTTTTATTTTTTTAGGAAGGGTAACACACAAAAACATATAAACGCTGAAAAAAAAATGATATCAATATAAATTTTCAAGAAATTTGGAAATTTGTGAAAGAATATAAGGAAATATAGCGTTTACGGTAAACGCCCTAGATAAAAAAGTTACAGATATATGATGACATGTTTTGCATCAGTATATGCACATGACTATTATCTATGCAGCGAACTAAACGGTAAGTGATGTTCCTAAACACTGCTGAGATACACTCATTCCTACATGCATTAGCGTGAATTTTCGACAAGTTTCTCCACTATGTTGAATGTAAATAGCTGCTATTACCTAACTTTGAACTGACAAACAGCAAAACTTTTAGTTCATTGCATACATAACATTGTAAGAAAGATGTATACCAAGTTTCATCAATTTACTTAGATACCTTTTTCAGTTATCAGATTTTCCGTAAAGACTACGGGACGAAAATCTCATCCTGCAGAAAACGCGTTTCAAGTGTCACTTCCCGTTCGTTTGACACCTGGGTTTAGATATTCCGATTGCCTATAACTCTGTATCTATTAATCGTAGACAAGAAACAAAGACAGTTTTGGAATCGTAAAGAATGGGGCTTTAAAAAATGTATTTTTACAAAATGTGAAATTTGACCCAAAACGACTTTTTTAACGTAGCAAGTTGTAGCAAAACAGGCATTAGCTACTCGACTTAGCCGCCGCTGATCACGACAATTGTTAAACTGTATAAGCAAAGCAAAATGTTGTCAGCGTAAATGACCAGCATTCTGGAAAATCTTTGTGAGGAAATGACAAAATTCATTTGGGAAGTGAACATTTTACTAACTGCTTAGCCTACGGATTCTTAAAGTGTTTCGTTAAACTCAAAAGTTCCGTTAGAAATATTCAATAATTTCTAGATTAAAATTCTCCAAAAACTCCACGAGTATTCAAACAACTAAAATGTTTGTAGATTGTTTTCTTTCCCTCGTGCAAATTCGCAAAAGCGTTTGTTGAAACAGAATGACAAAGATGTCAGATTCAGTTCCCTACATTTCAAAATTTAGGGAACTTATCGATTTTCCTGATTGTAATTAGATGCATATGGTTCAAAGCGGAATCACTCAATGTTAACATTTCCTGGATGTTGACTAGTTATGCTGACATGTTGGGTGTGATTCGATGGGCGATTTCCTTGGTTAACCGACTAAGAACAGTGATTCAGTGTGCTTCCTTGATGATTCCAGATGTGGTTGTTTACGATTCCTTCATAATCAATATTTTGTATAAAACTGAAAGCCTATTTAAACAAGTTAGTAAAATCATGCAATGCATTGATTATGATACGCTTTCCAACATACCAGAAATCATTACTCAAGTTACGAGGATAATGGCTGTGGAACAAATCTCGCTCCTGTGCCCTGACCTTTGACCCCATTTCGATGATACTAAACAGAATTGGTTCAGTATGCCCCCGGAACAACATAATGAAGTTTTGTCGCAATAGCAGCAGTTTTAGTCAAGTTATGAGAATAATGGCTGTGGAATAAATCTCGCTCCTATGCCCTGACCTTTGACCCATTTCGATTATATTCAACAGAACCAGTTCAGTATACCTCCGGAACAGCATACTAAAGTTTTGTCGCAATAGAAGCACTTGTAGTCAAGTTATGCGGATAACGGCTGTGGAATAAATGTTGCTCCTATGCCCTGACCTTTGACCGCATTTCGATGATATTAAACAGAATAGGTTCAGTATACCGCCGGAACAACACGCTAAAGTTTTGTAGCAATACTGTAGAAGCATTTTTAGTCAAGTTATGAGGATAATGGCTGTGGAGTAAATCTCGCTCCTGTGCCCAGACCCCATTTTGATGATATTCAACAGAACTGGTTCAGTGTACCTCCGGAACAACATGATAAAGTTTTGTCGCAATCGAAGCATTTTTACTTCAGTTATGACGCATAAAGGCGATGGAATGGATCCCACTCATATATGTCCTGACCTTTTCACCATGTTTCGTCCATTTTCAGTAGGGTTCGTCCCCTACCACATACTAAACTTTCGTCGAAATCGAACCATTTTTACGTGCGTTATCGTGCGGACAGACAGACAGACAGACGGACAAAGCTGGAGCATATATACGCTTCTTCAGCCTACGGCTGTAAAGCGTAAAAAACCGATGCTTAATAACTTAGATTTTTGTTGAAGTTACCAGCACTTATTACTTTGGCCCTAGAACATTTTGAGTTATCAAGCTAACCTAAAACAACACATTCTAAGCTTTCCCTATATAAGAAGTTTGCAAATTTTTGTTTCCTGCTTGAGTTTCAGAAAAACGGTCAGTGTTATACAAGGGTTAATCACATTAAGGGAAACACAAACTGCGAATGGAGTACACGCAATGCGTCGTATGCAAAGCACAGGGACGACGTCATCCGCGATGTGCAGTATATAAAGGGGTGCAGTACTATGTCGACTATCACGTAGCAGCGCTACAATATCAGGTGAAAAAGCTGTTGTGGAGTAAATATCTACAATGTCCGATTTTAGTGACCAAAGAAAAAAACAAGAAAAATGACACGGAATTATCGGGTGTAATAAGCACGTTTTTTGAATCCGTTCTGACGCAAATTAAATATATCAAAGCTATTCAAACTCAATGGAACCGGTATGGAAAACAATAGTATCAGAAGGAAGAAAGATGTTTTTCAATCGGGTTTTTAATACCTTAGATTTTGCTGTAAACGGAATAGTGAGCCTAACGCCCTCTGGTTGGAGACTTGTGCTTTAAGAAAAACATGATTTTATATGAGAAATATTTCGCGCCGGAAACGCTCTCCAGCACAGAAATAATTTTTCAAATCGGACTCTTAGAAACAGAGATATCGACAAAAATAAGATGTGACTTTACGTCCCCTGGTGGGAAAACCATGCATTATTTTAGGAAGAAGGTATTCTCAAAAGGTTTTTCAATATGACCGGTATCGGTCCAAGAGAAACAAAATTTAGTCGAATTTTCAGGAGCCCAGATTTTACTACAAATACATCAGAAGCAGAAATTAACACTTATGCCCCTGGTGGCCAAACCATTCTTTACCAAACATTAGAAATTATATAAAAAACATTTTCCATCAGGTGTTGTATGCGATACAGGAAGAATTTTTGAAATGGGAGATTTAGCAGCAGAGATATAGGGGGGGGGGGGTACCTTTACGTCCCCTAGCGGAAAGTGTATGAATTATTTGAAAATTTTGAAATTATGTGAAAAACATGTCACTCTGTAAACACCATCTAACAAAGAAGGAATTTTTCAAATCGGACTCCTAGAAGTAGAAATATTGACAAAAATAAGACACACATCTATGCCCCCTGACGTACAAACCATTCATTATTTTAAGAAGAAAATGCTCCTAAAAGGTTTGTCGACATGAGTGGCATCAGTCCACGAACCATTTTACTTCTTTTATTCATTTGCAATGAAATACTGTTATTTCTCATTGCAGTAACTCTTTTTGACAACTGAACTATTATACAGTCACATATACTTCCTGCAAAAACATTTTCTCCAAAGTTAAAGTCAGGATGGCAATAGCAGACAAATAATCCAAAGCACTCAATGAAATGTTACGATGTTTACAGGACATAAACAAAGCGGCACAAGAAAAAATGCCCGCAGTAAAATTTGTATATGAGTGAGCAAATTTCTGTCTAGCTAGCCTATAGTCCGTCCTAGGACGGTTGATTTTAAGCTTTAAATAAATATTAATATATAGGGGATATTTTCCGTCCTGAGACTGAAATTTTTAATTGAAGCAAATTGAAAACGAATCAAATAGACGCCGGCTTTTTTTGTGAGGAAATATAATTAAAACTTATATAGTAAGAACTCATTCATATTAGAACTGAAAATGATATGCTATTTATTTCAGTTTTTCAAAAGACCTCACGATAAATAAAAATTCCGTGCGAAATATTCTTTGTTCTTTAAACAATTTTCCTTGTAGTCCAGTTGTTTTCGTGTAAACTTATACCTTAACTTTTGCTTTGATTTTTCGCGTTAAATTGCTTTTTCTCCGGCACACATGCTATTCCGTTCGCGGCTTGTTTTATACTGTCCTATTCGAAGGTTAGTTTGAATCTTCATACCGAAGCTTTTTCTACTAAATAATGCGACATCTGGAGTTACAAATCGAAACTATTGAAATTATCGACACCTAGATACCCGGCCCGGCTTCGCACGGTAGCAATTCAGAATTTACGGGAGACGATTATTACGTTCAACGGGCGACTGTCTTTCTCTTTGAAGAGCCATTCTTTGTCTGTCATTTGTTAATCGAGATTCTGTTTCTTGGCAAGTTTCATTATGACGGGATAAACAAATTCTTTTAGCGTCCGGTGTACTACGACTTACATTCGATTTTCGTCTCGGCATAATGTTAATACAAGATTTAAATTTTAATTAAAGAGCTACTCAAAGTGATACATACGTGTGGAACTACACATTTAGTCTGTGTGAGCGCCGATAAAGCAATTATTTCAGCTTCCGATGAACTACGCATTTAGTCTGCGGCCTTACACGCTGTCAGACCGGGAGCCGCGCATGCGCCTCGCGTCTTGTCCCCAATGAGCAAAAACGTTTCGTAAACCGGCCGCTCCGCATCGTTGTTTAGGCAGTGGAAGCCATAAAGTAATGCAAACAGCGGTTTTTTCTTTGACTTGTCACTAAAATCGTTACTGCTCGGCTCTCTTTCGCCATAGATTAACGTTTCATACACCTAAACCTTCCTCGACAAATGCTATATGCAATGGTGAAAACCGCATCAAATTCCGTCCAGCGATTCTTGAGATTAGCCCGAACAAGCAAACAGACGCATACTGGGAAATTTATTTTATACCATGTATAAATGTGCTGTTGGTGCGACATCTGTTTTTAGATGCAATTTTGCTCACTTCGACATCACAAGATTTTAGTTTTTACAGTAGGTTACAGCGTTTAGATAGATCGAAATTTTGCAAAATGCATAATATAATCACCACTAAACTCGGAAAGTTAGTTAAATTTAAAAATAATTAAAGCGCACAAATTAATATTCGAATTGTGCTAAACTAAATTAATATACAAAAGCAACTTGCCGTGATATGAAGATTTTAATTCGAATTTTGTAGATCGGATAAATAGAACTCGAGTCAATATAATCCAATGTTTATAATTTAGCACGCGATCACCTTTACATCTTAAAGTGATGGCGTGCTATTATTAATATATAGCGCGCAATCATTTTGAAATCGCGAGAGCGCACACGAATTGATCAATAAGTGATGGCACAACAATGCAGACGTTGCTGTGACGTCAAGCGTTCCAGAGAGACAGGGTGTTTATATTATATATATGTAATTGAGTTACATGCATATTGCTGACGGGTAACGGAGTTTTTCGTTGACGGCTCATGTAAGAAGCGTTCCGGTGGCTGCAAATGCTTTCCTTTTATGTCTCATTCACGCGTATCCGATGCTATACGGTGGTGAGCAATTGCATGACTAGAAGTAAGCCAGTCTCGGACTTAGGACTCAAGGGACTTGAATATCCATATCAGAGTAATTGCACGGTCATGGCAGCCATTCAACCACACCGAAGGGATGTACGAAGGCCAGAGCAAGGTCGTCTAATGCGTACGACAACTCGTGAAGACCGTTATGTCGCTTCAACTGCACGGTATCATATGTCTTACACAGCCCGGCAATTGTCTTCGGTGCTCTCCGTTGCAACTGGGACTATGATATCAAGGCCAACGATATATCGAAATATCAGTGTAATTGGTTTTTATTCCAGGAGATCTATGGTTTCTGTTCCGCTTACCTCATCTCACAGGAGAGCTCGCTTGAACTGGTGTAGACACTATTGTTTCTGGAGTCTGGGCTAGTGTTCTTCTAACATACGAGTCGAGATTCAGTCTACAAACGGATTCTTGTTGGCATTTCTTCTGCAGGGAGCGTGTAATGGTCCTGCAAACGTCCACCAAATGAGACTTTTTTGGAGTTGGTGCTCTGCTCGTGTGGAGTGGCATTATGTTCGACCGCCGTACACTACTCTATGTGTTCTCATGAGGCAATGTGAATTCTAAGCGCTATAGGGACGAGATCCTAGTGCCCTACGTCAGACTTTTTCAGAATGCTATTGGCCCTCAGTTCCTTTTAATGGATGATAACGTTCGCCCCATAGGGTTCAGCTTGTCGGTTATTTCCTGAAGAGCGAGGATATTCGGCGTATGGACTGGACAACCGGGTCTCCTTACTTGATCCCTATAACAGCATGCGTGGAATGCTCTGGGACGACATGTAGTAGCTGGTTTCTTTGAAAATCTTAATTATCAAAGAAACCATCTGCTACGTGTCGCTCTTCAGGAGATCATTGACAAGCTACGCCCGCACAGGGCTCAGCCTGTCGATGGTTCCTGAAGAGGAGGATATTCGGCTTATGGACTGGACACCCGGGTCTTCGGACCTGATCCCTGTACATATTGCGTGGGATGCTCTGGGACGACACGCAGCAGCTGGTCAGCCCTCTCCCAGAACCCTTCCCTAGCTATTCACCACCCTCATCAAGGAATGGAATTCTTTGGCTCCAGAATTCATTAACAACCTATTGATGAGCGTCGTTGTGAAAGTTGTCTGTCCGTACGAGGTGATCACATTCCTTATTAAGACATTTTTTGGTAACATCTCTCCTTGGTGACATTTGAGAAAATGACCCTGTATATGCAAAATCTATACACTTATATCTCTTGTTATAAAGTGTGTATTACCCTTATTATTGTGTCTGTTTACATGACAAACGTCTCTACCTGCTGCCACGTGTTTTCCTTTACAGTCATTTGCAAAAGTTTAAGACCACCTGTTAATTTAATGAAAATTAAGATTTTCAAAAAAAACAAACTAATTACTATTCAAAGGCATTTGGAAAAATGACACCACAGATCAATACTTACATTTCGTAGAACACAAAAAGACCGAAATCAATATTTTGTGTGGCCACTTTTGTTTTTATATGTAACGGATAGAATACGATGTGGCATACTCTCAATGAGGGATTTGTAGTAGCCACTTGAAATGTCTTTGCACCACACGTACTTTATCGCGTCAAGCATAGCTGGGGAATTTGATGGCTGTGTTTTCTGCTACCTTGTCTTTTAAAATGGTCCGCAAAGTTTCGATGGGGTTAAGATCGGGACTATTACCAGGCCAGTCAAGCACAATTATGTTTTTCCTCTGCAGGTAGTCCTTTAAGGTCTTCGATCTGCGGCACGGAGCACCTCACGCATAAAGATCGTGCATCTGTGCATTTTAATATGAGTTAACAGGTTCTCGCGTAACATTCCCACATAAAAAGAATCAGTCATGGTAATCTGTAGGCAAAAAGAATAACGAAGCAGTACCGGATGCTGACATAGCATCCCATATCATCTGACCAGGTGGATGTCTCATGGTGATAACGGTGTATTTTTAATCAAACCTTTTGCCTTTTGGTCGGCGGACATGTACTTCACGTGATTCAAACTGACACATAGTTGATTCATCGGAAAAAAGGCACCTTAGCTCCAATTTTCAGCAGTCAACGATTGATGACGCTTCGCAAACTGGAGTCTCATCTTTTTCATGACATAGGTTAGGCTAGGTTTATGTGCAGGTTTTTTTAGACTTTAATAATAAAAAATCTTTGCTAAGACGTCGGGAAACAGTGCTGATCAAATCAGATGTAGAGGATTTTAGGAAGGGAGTGTCTGACCCCAGGTCTTAAACAACTCTTAGAAATAGGAAGCTAGATTTGGGCTGAATGCCCGATAGGAAAGTGACACGAGGTAGGAAAGGGGGTGGAAGAGGCCCTTATTTATTACCGGGAGGACAGTATCCAGGGCCTGACGGCTTAACGTTCCCATCCGACGCACAGCGGATATTCAGTGGTTCGAACGTTTCTACCTGCCTGGGATGGAACCCGAGGTCTTCTCCGTGGCAGTTACGAAAGTTGACCACTAGGCCACCCGCGGCCCCAAAACAGTGCTGACAATTTTGAATCTAGAAAGCCCTTGATTTTCTTGAACGAACTCCTCGGAGAACGCATAACTATTCGCCTTATGGTATTGTCGTCACGTGGGATTGTTTTCCTTGGACGTCCATTTCTCTTTCGGTTGCTGAATTCACATGTATCTCGATATTTCATGAACGTACTGTGAATAGCAGTCTTACTCACATTCACCTTTCTGCTTATGTCACGTTCGGTGTATCCTTCGTGATACAAAGTCACTATATGTGCCCTCTGAGTAACACTTAATCCCGCTTTTTTGTCCATTTTTCGCTATACATGTAAAAAATACGTACGAAACCTCTCAGCATGAAAACCAGAAGCAAAGTGACGCTCGTGCGCTTCCCCAACTCTGTCAACAGCGGTAGCTCGTGACATAAAGTTGAGTAACAGTAGCTGACACAATCGGTAGAAATCTCCAAATACCAACGGGTGTTCATAAACTTTTGCAAAAGACTGTATATAGCTATGAATGCCTTACGGGCTTTGATTTGCGACACCAGAGTATAATCGCACAAAAAACTTAAAATTGAAAAAACTTAAAATTTATTTATGAAAGACCCTCTCAAAACTAAGTTTCGGCATCAGTAGTACTTCCCGATACTGATGGCATTTATCTAGTGAAAAATTCAACAGACGTGGGTTATGATGATGCACTCGCGCTCCGTCTATAGGAGTGATACCATGAGACTAAATCTGGGAACACATATCAGAACAGAAAGAAAACCAACCAGAAAGCTGTAATTTTTACAATTTCCAAATCATCCCAAAAATTTCTTTTACAACAGTGGCTTCATTTTATTCTGAAATGCGTTTACTTTGCCTTTACCGATATTCAATTAAATCAGCTAAAATACAAAAGCTTTCAACTAGTACAGTTTATCATAAAAGATTTTCTTTCCTATTGAATGAAAGTTGGTTGCAGTCTACAATTTAAGAATGCTACAGTAAAATATACAGAATAAACACTGAAGAGCAATTGAATTAGAGATACCTGTCTAGTAACGTGTAGCACCACCTTTCGCCCTGATGATGGTAGCGATTCGTCTCGTCATGGACTCAACAAGACACCGGAAGTGTTGGGAAGCCATACGGATCCACGACCCCTGAACAAGCTCCCACGGTTCACGAAGATTTGATGGAGGGAGATCAGAGCCTCGAACATCTCTCTCGATGGCATCCCAGATGTGCTTGATGGGTCTGAGGTCAGGTGACCTAGCTGGCCAAGGAAGCGAGGTCACGTCGGATGAGTGTTCATTCAACCATTTGGATACAATTCGGGAGCGATGGCACGGTGCATTGTCTTGTTGCAGGATGAGGTTCCCAGTGGGATGTTGAAGACGCACAAACGGGAGCAAACGGGAGCAAACGGTCGTCCAGGATACCCCGAGAACGTTGTCCTGTGGGGGACGATGTCACACGTACCAGGGGTCCCATTTCAGTCCACGTAAACAGTCCCCAGACGAGAATGCCACGCCCACCAGCTTGAAGAGTACCCTGCTGGCAAGAAGGATCCATCGCTTCATGTGGTTTGCGCCGTACTCGTATCCTGCCATCCGCATGTACCAACGTGAATCTCGACTCATCAGTCCATGCAACATTTTTCCACATGCCTAAGGTCCAGTGGCGATGTTCCCGCACCCATGCTAATTTTTGCACCCTGTGATGTGCGGTCAGCAGCGGTACCCTCGTGGGACAATGGCTTTTGTACCCCATAGCGAGGAATTGGTTCTGGATGGTGTGGCTGCTTACACGTTTTTCTGCACCAGCGTCAAATTGCCGAGTGATTTCTTGCACTGTGGCCCGTCTATCCGCTGTTACAATGCGAGCTAGCCGACGATGACCGCGCTCATTTACACGCTGTTGCCCACGGCAGTTGGTCCTTGCAGGGATGGTTTTACCGGATTCGATGTACTCACGGTGCACCCGGTACACAGCGGCTCGTGAAAATCCCAGTGCCTGCACGACTTCCGAGATGGAGTGACCCATTCGTCGGGCCCCGACAATTTGCCCACGATCAAATGCGCTTAGATCCTTCGTATACTGCGTCCGACTCATACTGATTCCCGTCGCATCATTCCCTATATTGTCGGATCACTGCATACGTCATGTCGTTTCCGCTTACAGGGCCGCTTACAGGGCCGCTTACAGGGCCGCCCACAGCGCCACATTTGCAAAACGCCAGCTGTCTCTAATTCAATTGCTCTTCAGTGTATGTACAGTTGTTACGTAGTGATATTGTCTTGGTGCGCGATAAGTCCATAAAAGGCATCCAACCACAAAGACTTGCAGATATCTAATGTTAATCTGAAGGACGGCTCACCATACCTCATGCACCTGATCCCATGCGTATTTCACACATCTCAGGATGTCCATGCTGACAACCACCGATCAATTTCCATCGTGTTCGATAGGTGATATATACCAACGTAGGTAGCCGCGTTGAAGTCTTGACACTTCACAGATGGCACTCGAAGGAAACATTTTATTTTGTCCTTTTGCCAAGATCATAACGCTACTGGCTGAAAAATACACCGAAGAGAGAAAACATTATGGTCAGCGCATCTTTCTGCAAATCGAAGCAACTGCATGCAAATGACGACGTATGTGAAGTTCACGAAACGATATAAATTCGAGTAACACCTGATACTGAGCTCTGTTGATCAATGTTATTCTTGTTCTTCATATGAGAAAAGTAACGGACGTAAGCGAGTTTGACAAAGGACAAATCGTAATGGCCATATGATTGGGTCAGAGCATATCCGAAACGACAAGGTTTGTGGGGTGTTCACCTTTAGCCGTGGTTATTACCTTCGAAAAGTAGTACGAGGATGGAAAACCACAAACTACCGGTGTGGTGTGGGCTCACCACTGCTCATCGATACCAGAGATGAGGGAAGGCTATCCCGTATGGTAAGAGCCAACAGAAAGAATACTGTGGCGCAACTCACCAGTAATTTGAATTCTGGTCATGGGAAATAATGTGCCATAGCACTCAATACATCGAACCGTGCTGAAAATGGAACTGCGTAGCTGCAAGCATCTCCGAGTTTCCATGGTAACCTCGATTCACAGTCGAATGCGCCTACAATGGGCAGGCGAACACCAAAATTGGACCTTGAATCATTGGAAGAAGGTCATCTGGTCCGATGATTGCACATCCCTACCCATTCCGGTGGATCGTCCCGAACGGGGACACGCTGCAATATTGCCTGTCTCTCGTAGCCGTTGAACCACGCGACTGATGGTCCACGCTGTCGGCGATGGATGAGTCGGAAATCGTAAACCATACTGACGTGACGCTTCCCTCGCGTTGCGTTCAAATTCTCCATATAGCAGTGCCATCTCGCAATACTGTTCATTCAAATAGCCTGCCGTGCTCGTTCTTCACCCGATACTCACGTTACGAATGACATAGCTCTTGACCGACGATCCTTTATACATTGCCACGCCGCACCTGATACGGCAGGTGAGCCGTTATGTCACACCAGAATTTGTATACGACGCTCACAGGCGTGCGGTCGCATACGTCATACATTTCTCTCTGCTATACTGTTACCGTGACAACGACACGAACCGGCTTCGCACAAGGTTCGTGTTTCCAGCATTCTACTTACCCCAGCCGTTTCTACGATATGTCGTTTCCTACTAATTCGATGATGCTCTACAAGTTTCTAATTGATCTCTTTCCCGTATCTCTTATGGTTTCCGAGATAGGACTGCTAACTTCCAATTTTGGCCACTAGGGGCGCTGCAGTCAATCTCATGCGATAGTGCATGGCTGTTTTACTATACCATACCTTCTTACTCCCATAGCTCTAGCTGTCTTTGTTCCCAAGTTATTGAGGTGACTTCGGACTTTAGGAATCACAATGTATATATTGTATGCATACATATATACTATGTGCATATACACACATACCTAAATATACATCTAACCCCCCCCCAACAAGAATCCCTCGGTGTGACTGATGCCAGCTCATACAGAAATATGCAAATGACGACTTACGTCATCGAACTGGCAAGCACACGAACCTTGGTAAACGTTGTTGTGAGCGGGGTGTGATAATTGAAGCTTTATTTGGACTGCTAGTGAAAGAGTGATGATTCCCACCATCGCCTAGAAGACTCTTTACGGTGAAGAGCGATCGGTAGATTGGAAGCAAGGCAATCGCAAGCTGAGGTATCAAGATGGCTGAATGTGTCTTGAGTTGGACTGTTAGGGGAAGAATAGCTCCGCACCATCGCTTAGAAGACTATGGTGGAGAGCGATCGGTAGATTGGAAGCCGGGCAATAGCAAGCTGAGGTAGCAAGATGTCTGAATGTGTCAAGTCAAGTGGTCTCCAATCTCTGGACACAGTTCCAGAAAACCGGAACAATAACTAGAAGGTCAGAACAAATACGTGCACGAGCCATAACTAGTCCAGTTGACCAGTATCTGTCTTCAAAAGAGTTGCGAGAGTTGCTTAGCTGTCTCTTGCCTTCAAAGGAAATAGACAACTAAGCAACTGTCGCAAGAGCTCTATCCTAGGCTGATCTCTCGCAGGAACTCTCCTCTGCTAAGCGAAACGCGATATCAAGGCAAACAATTTACAGACTACCTGAGAGAGGTCTGTATGCAAGAAAGCCGATGGTCTGTATCCCACTCGCCGCATCGAACAGACGAGTATGTCTGAATTGGGTCCAACAACACCACCCCTGGAACCCTGATCAGTGAGTCTGTGTTCTCTTTAGTGACGAATCGCTGTACAGCCTAAACACGGTTTCTCGACGTTTGTATATTTGGGGAGAAGCGAGAAACCGAAATCTTCCCTCCAACATTAGGAAAATTGACCGCTACTGTAGTGGAGGACTCCTGGTTTGGACCGATACCGCTACACGTGTTTCCAGGTGACACCCTATCTACTGCACGCAACAGAGATAACATCCTACAGCCCTGTGTGCGGCTTTTCAGGAGAACTGTTGGCCCAGCAGTTCCTTTTTTGTGGACGATAACACCCGTCTCCACAAGGCTCGGCTAGTCAACGAATACCTGGAAGTCAGGACATTTACAGGATGAAGTGGCCCGCTATATCACCGGACCTGAAACCGATATAGTATGTCTGGGAAGCTTTGGGAAGAGTAATTGCAAACCAGCAGCTCCCTCTTAGAACTCTCCTGGGATTCAGGTGCTCCTTGGTTAAGGAGTGGCACTTATTGTCCCAAACTCTCATTCACAGTCTTGTAAACAGCATAAGGGAACGTTTTGCGAGCTGTATTTCTGTTTGAGGTAATCGTACTCCCTATTTCCTCCTTGAAATCCTCTCCACTTGCTGCATCATTTTTGGACTGCCATGCTATTATGCTCATGCTTCGTCCTCAAGCAGTGGTGGCATTCCTTTTCTGTTGTACACGGTGATTCATAAAGAAGATTACAGTTTCCAGATGCTGTAAAACAGTAACAATTGAAGACACGGACCACAACTGCGAAGCGTTAGGTAGTCGTACTCATAAAGTTTGTGCGCCGTCCCGGTGGCGCAGTGGTCTAAGGCGTTGGCCTCTGATCATTCATCGGAAGGGGTCCGGGTTCGAATCCCGGTGAGGCATGGATGTTGTGTTTGTCTTACGGCACTGGCTCTCTCCCTTCCCTGGAACCAGTGACTCTAAATTAGGGACGGGCGACTGCTTATAGCCCATTCAGTTGCTCACGGTGGTCGTTAAACCTCAAAAAAAAAAAAGTTTGTGCCCCGCTACTGAGCGAAGTGACGTAGGCGATAGCGCGCGTGTCACGTGACTAGTCAGTCAAAATGGCAGCGTCTGCAGTGGAGAAGGCGTTTTGTGTTCTTGAATTGAGCAAAACGGAATCTGTAACTGTTGTGCAACGGCATTTTTGATCACAATTCGGTAAAGAACCACCAACCAGAAAATCTATCTACGATTGGCATTAAAAATTTGAAACTACGGGCTGTTTGCGCAAACTTAAAAGTCCTGGACGACCGCGTGTATCGCGTTTGGGCGGAAATGAATTACCGGCTCGATGTGTGTCGTGTGACTAAGAGTGCACACATAGAACATCTGTGTCTGTCTCTAAAAAAACTTGAAACATTCCCCTATAATTCTGTAACAGGTAACATTAAATATCTTACATTGTTCTTGTTTTATAGTGCGTTGAAACTGTATACTTCTTTATGAATCACCCTGTATATTTCAGCGCTATCGATATATGCATGTTCCTACCAACTGTCAATAAACTCTGTCATGTGGATTTCGCGTTATTTAAGATTTTTGTTTTATCACTTTAATTTTGAACAACAAAGTAGACCATCGTCTGAAGAATCACGTGCCAAAGTTTTGTTTTAGAAATTAGCAATTACTGCATAAAATTTTATGTTTTTCAATCAAGTGATAATTTTTTTGTCAAAATCAGTTTTCAAGAAATGTCTTACTAGACCCGCTGCCTTCTTTTCCACGAAATTCATTTACAGTAATTACGTTGTTTTTTTCTTTTTGTCCTCGTACGTTCAGCGTAGGGTTCCTTCTTACGGAGCTCTAAATAATTAATCATTTTTGGCATCTCTGCTATTCATTCTTGTAGTTTTCGAAATTTTCTTCTTCGCGAGGCACAGCTGGTATTATCTAATTTTTTACTTCCGTATTCAGGTTTTCATAAAAACAAAATATTAAGAAAAAATGCGTTGTCCTTCTTCCTGGTTTTATTTTTAAACACCAAATCATGAGCACACTCTATGTTGGTAATTTGGAACTGGAATTTTACGACGAATTCACTAAATATTCGTAATGTTATATTTTAGTTTCACACAATAAAGCTGCTTACAATTTGATCATAAATTGATTTTAATTTATTTTACCTCATCTAAAGTGCCATATGAGTAATTTCATAATTTTTTAGTGTTAAAAGCAACTAACAAAATATTGTTCGCTAACTTGGTTGCATTAACACTTAAATCAAGTTACAAGTTAGTTTTGTGCCTCAGTTTGAGAAAATAAAGCGGAATCTGAAATTGTCGGGTTGCATTTTGTACGTTGTGCACGTTCTGTTTATAGTATGAAATCCAAATTTGCCGAATCCACATCCGTCTGCTCCGGAGCCGAATGCTTTCTCAATTAACTACCCCGGCAAGGGCTTATCACTGCTACATCCCGTCTTGACACGTCTGTAACCTATGTAGTTCGTCACATATATCCCCCCTTGAGAAAGGCGGGGGCGTGAAATCGGAGGCTTCTTTTTTTTTTTTTTTTTCTTACATTGGTGGTTTAACGACCACGGTGAGCAACTCAACGGGCTATAAGTAGTCGCCCGCCGCCCCGGTGGCGCAGTGGTCTAAGGCGTTGGCCTCTGATCATTCGTCCGTAAGGGGTCCGGGTTCGAATCCCGGTCAGGCATGGATGTTGTGTTTGTCTTACGGCACTGGCTCTATCTCTTCCCTGGGACCAGTGACCCTAAATTAGGGACGGGCGACTGCTTATAGCCCATTGAGTTGCTCACGGTGGTCGTTAAACCTCCAAACAAAAAAAAAAAAAAAAAGCAGTCGCCCGTCCCTAATTTAGGGTCACTGGTTCCAGGGAAGGGAGAGAGCCAGTGCCGTAAGACAAACACAACATCCATGCCTCACCGGTATTCGAACCCGGACCCCTTACGGACGAATGATCAGAGGCCATCGCTTAGACCACTGCGCCACCGGGGCGGCCCGGAGGCTTCGGGTCCGCCGCAAACCATGCATGTAGTTACTCATTGTAGAAGAACTAATTCTCAGTGATTCCAGACGGTGTGTGGAAGAAGCATCACATATTTTATTCGAAGCGAAAAAGGAATTCTCCTTAATTCCAGACAATGTGTGGAAGAAGCATCACACATTTTATTCGAAGCGAAAAAGGAATTCTCCTTAATTCCAGACAATGTGTGGAAGAAGCATCACACATTTTATTCGAAGCGAAGAAGGAATTCTCACTAATTCCAGGCAATATGTGGAAGAAGCATCACACATTTTATTCGAAGCGAAGAAGGAATTCTCACTAATTCCAGGCAATGTGTGGAAGAAGCATTACACATTTTATTCGAAGCGAAGAAGGAATTCTCATGAATTCCAGACAATATGTGGAAGAAGCATTACACATTTTATTCGAAGCGAAGAAGGAATTCTCACTAATTCCAGACGATGTGTGGAAGACGCATCTCACATTTTATTCGAAGCGAAGAAGGAATTCTCATTAATTCCAGACAATGTGTGGAAGAAGCATCACACATTTTATTCGAAGCGAAAAAGGAATTCTCCTTAATTCCAGACAATGTGTGGAAGAAGCATCACACATTTTATTCGAAGCGAAGAAGGAATTCTCACTAATTCCAGGCAATATGTGGAAGAAGCATCACAAATTTTATTCGAAGCGAAGAAGGAATTCTCACTAATTCCAGGCAATGTGTGGAAGAAGCATTACACATTTTATTCGAAGCGAAGAAGGAATTCTCATTAATTCCAGACAATATGTGGAAGAAGCATTACACATTTTATTCGAAGCGAAGAAGGAATTCTCACTAATTCCAGACGATGTGTGGAAGACGCATCTCACATTTTATTCGAAGCGAAGAAGGAATTCTCATTAATTCCAGACAATGTGTGGAAGAAGCATCACACATTTTATTCGAAGCGAAAAAGGAATTCTCCTTAATTCCAGACAATGTGTGGAAGAAGCATCACACATTTTATTCGAAGCGAAGAAGGAATTCTCACTAATTCCAGGCAATATGTGGAAGAAGCATCACAAATTTTATTCGAAGCGAAGAAGCAATTCTCACTAATTCCAGGCAATGTGTGGAAGAAGCATTACACATTTTATTCGAAGCGAAGAAGTAATTCTCATTAATTCCAGACAATATGTGGAAGAAGCATTACACATTTTATTCGAAGCGAAGAAGGAATTCTCACTAATTCCAGACGATGTGTGGAAGACGCATCTCACATTTTATTCGAAGCGAAGAAGGAATTCTCATTAATTCCAGACAATGTGTGGAAGAAGCATCACACATTTTATTCGAAGCGAAAAAGGAATTCTCCTTAATTCCAGACAATGTGTGGAAGAAGCATCACACATTTTATTCGAAGCGAAGAAGGAATTCTCATTAATTCCAGACAATATGTGGAAGAAGCATCACATATTTTATTCGAAGCGAAGAAGGAATTCTCACTAATTCCAGGCAATGTGTGGAAGAAGCATTACACATTTTATTCGAAGCGAAGAAGGAATTCTCATTAATTCCAGACAATATGTGGAAGAAGCATTACACATTTTATTCGAAGCGAAGAAGGAATTCTCACTAATTCCAGACGATGTGTGGAAGACGCATCTCACATTTTATTCGAAGCGAAGAAGGAATTCTCATTAATTTCAGACAATGTGCGGAAGGAACATCACGGATTTTTCGAAGAACCTAACGGTCATTAGATCCATTTTTACTTTCGGGCACCAATATGAAACCCGATTTTGCTGGTGGTAAGGTTCTAATCCACATCCTTCTTCTCCGGAGCAGAATGTCATTCCCTATCGAGCTACGCCGGTAAGTGTAATGTCCATGTATGTATAGCTGACTAAACACTACATAAATCAGTTCTCAAAAACTTCACCTACAGTGAAACAGGAGTCATTCAAGTAAACGTCGAGAAAAAGTTACTTACAGTTAGTCTTTATTCAGCCAAAACTCCTTTGGCACAATTCACTCTTCAACAATATTATTGACGCAGTCCAATTAATGTGAGAGAACTTGGTTAATGAAAAACAAAACACCAACACTAAACATAAAACGCAGACGTCCAGAAATCACAATTTCAAGTAACTCAACTTCCGCAATTTTTATTATATCATCATACTACCATCTCCACTCTTTGCTGCTGCTCAAACATTATACACAGTCGAGTTACATAATTGTGACTACCTCCTACTTTTGACATCAACAGAGCGTAGCCAATAAAAGAAGGCGCGTGTCGTGATCTGGCTTGGAGGGTGTATAAGGCGTGCCCTACGCATTCTGAAAACATATCACTCGTTGCTGTCATGGATAAAAGGAGCGATTTATCAGATTCGCAAAAAGGGATGATTATCGGCTTTCGAGTCAATGGTGGCAGTATTTCTTAAACAGCGTAGTTTGTGAACTGTTCGCGTGCTGCTGTGGTTAAAGTGGAGAAAATGACACCATTGCGAATAAGCAACGTGGAAACTGCGGAGCACCGTGTGCCATTGATGTGAGAGGCGAACGTCGGCTGCGAAGGTGCGTGAAGGCCGATCGACACGCTACAGTGGAGCAACTCACTGGCCGAATGAACCAGGGGCTGCCGGAAGTGTGTCTAAAACGACAGTTCATCGAACCGTGCTGAGTATGGGGCTCCGATGCAGACGGATGGTCACTGCACCTATGCTAAGGAAGGTGCATCAGCAGAAAAGGCTTACATTTGCACGGCAGTATCGGAATTGGACCTCCGCTGATTGGCAAAGGATTGCCTTCTCCGATGAATCACGTTTTGTGCTTCATCGAACGGATGGACGTTGACGTATAAGGTGAGAAACATCGGAGAACAAACACTCTTCAACCATTGCTGGAAGAACACAAGCTGGTGGGGGCAGCGTTATGGTCTGGGGAATGTTTTCGTGTCATTCCCGAATTCGGTCCATAGGACGGCACTATGGACCGAATTCGTTATGAATCCATCCTTGCAGACCACGTACACCCATACATGCTGATTGCTTTCCCTGGAGCAGATGGGATCTTCCAGCACGACAATGCGATGTGTCACCCAGCTAAAAATGTCCGAGAGTGGTTGGAAGAGCACGATGAAGACTTCAAAGTACTCCCTTGAGCCCCTAATTCTCTAGACTTAAACCCAATTAAACATCTGTGGGACCACCTTGATCGTGTTGTTCGCTCTATGGATCCTCCACCACGCACCCTCCAGCAGCTGTCAGATGCACTGCAGTCAGCATGGCTCCACATATCTGTGAACACCTTCCAGAACCTTACTGAGTCACTCCAAGCTCATCTAGCTGCTGTCCGCGCTGCACACGGCGGTTACTCTGGATATTAGCTGGTGATCAAAACAATGTGGCTCGACCGTGTATATCTTTCAGTTCTCAGCGCATCATACACGCGTTATACGTTCCGACCTCAAGATGTTGCCAACCATGCTCTTGCGAGTTTGAAAAACGTTAAGGAGAATGAACTCAAATTTGCATAGAGAAAGTAACCAAAAACGAAAGTTAAATTAGAGTGTACGTCACACAAGGGCTTAACACTGCTACTAAAACCGTCTTTGCATGCTCGTCACCTCAGTAGCACATGACATTAGATACACGCAGATAACCATATGAAATTTTGCAAGGAAGCATTTCCTGACTCCATAAACGGTTTTTTCAGGTCCAGTAGAGTTAATGTTTGTATTTTAGGGAAACATCTTAAAAGGAAGTAAATTATATATTTCCATTTTTCGTTTTTGAATCCAAAAATTTTAAAATCAATAATAATTATTGACAATGAAGTTTGATAACTTGTGGGAAAATCATAAAGTTAGTTTTAATGAATGGATTTGCAAAACTTGATAAAAATGTACACACACGTAAAGCCCCTAGTGAACTTCTGTTTCCGTTTGATTCAATCAATGCCGGCATTCTTTTGGATTTCATTTGATATAATACGAGTAATCTTTCTTGTTTAGTTCCGCCACCTAGTACGTGCTCCGAAACTTGACCTTCCGTTTCTAACAGAGAGGTAGCATTTTAATTAAATTCTTCGAATAAAGTTGCCTTCTTCGTGAGAACGCAGATGTCAAGTTACTACGTAACAATCAGGAACACCATGCTGTTCTGTTTAAAAACGAAGAGGTTTTCTTTTCTTCTTTTTTTTATTTGTTGATTGTTGCTGACTGCTTGCTACAATCTACGTCAGCATAGTGTTCCGCATCACTACGTGCATCAACACAATGTTTCTGATCTCTATGCGTGGCAAGACAGTGTGTCTTATCAGCATCTAAAGAAAAGCTACATCGTCTCACATCGTCAACAACTTTATGAAAAGAGCTGGATTTTATTACTGCACTTTGAAAAAATCATAAGAGGCTGATTAAAAAGGAACAGCAAAAGTGGAAAAAAATTGTTTTATCGCACTCTGGACAACAGATGCAGTGGCGTAACCATGTTTTAAAATCTGGGGGTGGGGGTGGGGGTGGTGGTTCGATCACACATACACACATTATATGTATACATACAGTATACACTGAAGCTGAAGCGCCAGAAAAACTGGTACACCAGTCTAATATTTGATAGGTCCCCCACGGGAGCGCAGGACTGCAGAAATACGACGGGGCATGGACTCCACTAGCTTCTGGAAATATGCTGTAGGCAATGCACACCATACTTCTTGCAGAACGTTCTACAATTCGGGTGTATTTCGAGGTCTCGGATTCCTGTGTTCGATAGCGCATTGCATGGCATCCTAAATGTGTTCTATCAAGTTCAGATTTGGAAACTTGGGTAGAAATGGCAACACCCCAAACTCAGATGAATGCTCCTCTAACCATAATGTGGCGTCCCGACACTTGTGCGGATGTGCATTGTCGTGTTGGAACAGGCCCAACCCATCAGCATGAATGCAGGACATGAACGGGTGTACCTTGTCAGAAAGGATGCGCACATAGCGTTGGCTGGTCACAGACGTTTGTAGACGTACCAGGAGTCCCAGTGAAGTCCATCTAAACACACCTTATACCATTACGGAACCCCCCACCAGCTGGTACAGTTCCCTGTTGACATGCCGGATCCATGGCTTCATGGGGTTTGCGAAACACACGAATCCTTCCATCTGCCCGATACAGTTGGAAACGCGACTCGTCAGACCAGGCTATTTGTTTCCAGTCATCAAGTGTCCAGTGGCGGTGTTGAAGTGCCCAAGCGAGGCGCATAGCTCTGTGTCGTGCGCCCATCAAGGGGACTCGAGTTGGGCGTCGGCTCCCAAAGCCCATATCGTGCAGGGTACATTGCACAGTCCGGAAGCTGATGCTCGTTGAGGCTCCAGCATTGAATTCCGACGATACCTGCGAGAGTGCTGCACGTCTATCGCGTGAAACGATTCTTAACAGCCGACGATGGTCACGTTCACGCAATGTCTTTTTACTGCCACACTGGTATCGTAGGTTGGAGGTTTTGCCGGAATTCTTGTAGACACGGTACACCCTTGCAATGGTCGTCCATGAAAATCCGAACTTCGTTTCTACCTCCGAAATATTATGGGCCATCACACGAGCGCCAACTATGACATTACTTGTCATTCTCATGCCGAAACCAGCTCTGACAGCTGGTAAGGATGTCTATCGCTTTATATACGCAATGGCGGACGCAACCGAGTACGCGCATAGGTGACGTTGCTATGCATTTTGCATAAGCTCGCCTGTACCAGTTTTTTCTGGCACTTCAGTGTATATACAATATTATATACCTTCTGTATAAGATAAAGTTTGGGACCTCCTCCTCTACCCCCCCCCCCCCCCACACACACACGCAGGAGCAAAGCAGTTGTTGAGGCATGATCTAGCACGACATAGGCGCCTCTGTTGGCGAATTGTGGAACTTTGCGAACACAATTGCAAAACTATGATAGATAGGGCAGAAATGTAAATCACAAAGTTGTAAAACTGATTTTGCTTATTAGGAATCGATATCGCTGTTTTATTAAGTACACATTATACACGTGTTTGCATTCTACGAAAAATTACAATCTTGTATTATTAAATTTAGTTGGTTCACATCATAAAAACGTGTGCATTATATCATTATATTCCCGAAAATTTTGAGGGGTCCTTTACATTGCGGATCCCCGACCCAGAAAATCTGGGGAGGCCTGACTCCTGACCAACCTAGTGGTTACGCCTATGAACAGAAGAATTCAATTTTTTTGCGTATTTCCGTCCACTGGCAATGCACATTCGATATCACTAAGCCAGCGCATGGATTCCGTCCTATAAAACTTTTATAGCATGGGCAGTTACTTCTGCTTCTTTTATTGAGATTTCACTCGCAATATTTCCTTGACAGTCAAAATTACGAAAATTAATCCGAGCCGAGTGCTAGAAGTAAGAGGAATGCAGTAGCCCATCAAAATGTAATTCCTAAATATGTCGCAAGGGGGTCGTGCTACGAACAAAACCTCTCTGTGATGGATACTTCGACCTTTAGACAGGATTGCAGGCTTCAGGGTGCATAATGTGTCCAACTCAAGAGAAACATAGAGTCTGATCGATTTTTTTTATGCACCAAGAGCTGAAGGCCCTTCTGTGTGCTGTTGGTTCTACACCTCTACCGACTTCCTCCTAAGGGAACAGCAGAAGTCTACTTGACGACCATTCACTCGCCATTTTACGGAGTTTAGTACTTGAGCAAAGCCTTCAGGCTACATTCCACTAAATCTCCACTAAAAATATTTCAAGAAATTTGGATGGGCAGGGACAAAAATCGGAAGCCAAGATATGCGTAGTATGTTATTTATTCTAACGCCTTACCCGAATTTTCTTCGTGACCTAAATTTTATGTGACGAAAGAGCTACCTATCTGTAGTGTGACCCACTCCCTCACCCACCTCACTCAAATTTTATAATGGAAGATGTCAAATTCTTCAAACCAATCTGATAGCCCTCTTCGAGGTAATCGGGACGGGTGTAGGTTCCCGTTCGTTAGTTCGCAAGAATGTCTTCATCCCGTCAGAAAAAATCTTGAGAACAAACCTGGTACTTTTCTGGTTGGACGGACTATATATACTTCAGCAGATGGCAGTATGATAACTGTTAATAGTTGTTCGTTTCTCTAAGTAATTCTCGAGGATGACTTCCGTATTTCTTTCAAACGCAATCAGTACGTTCTCTTTTTGGGAAGGTGTTGCTTTGAATTTTTGGATGTTCAGCGAGGTTGAATGCCGATATCCTTTATTTGCGGATTCACAGACAGAACGTTATTAACATAGGTCTCATCACCAGTCTGTCATGCTAGTGTCCAAAATAACATCCACTTTCATTTATTCAGAGAAGTGAGTCAGAGCTCGCTGTGTCACGTTTTTTGCTTCAGATCGGAAATGTGGTGCCGAACCGCCCACCTGGCGGAGACTTTGTGAAACCCAGTGTACTAGTGTATAAAACTTTTCAGTCAGTGGCAACAGTGTTACATATGACTAAGTGATACTTCTAGCAGCCTGGCTGTACAGCATTCTAAACATCTCTCTTTAAACGTTTCAATTCCTTCAAACACTCTCCGTTGTGAAAATCTTCCAAATATGTGGAGACAATGTAAATAGACAAAGTCATCGCTCTTTCCACGTTTTTCTTTAACCAACACACAGCAGCCGAAAAATTATTATTCGACACCGTTGGGATCAAACCCCAGATCTTTCAATAACTAGCCAAATGCGTTAGCTTTACGTTGCGGTGCCAACAATCCACAGCGGTATGTGTGTTTATCTGTCAGCATCTGACTTTACAAATCCGTAGTGATGGGCTCAGCAACTGAGATGATTAAAGAAACACGTGGAAAGAGCGATGACTTTGTGTATTTACATTGTCTCCACGTATTTGGGAGATTTTCACCATTTCTCTCGGCTTTTGGTTTTACTAGCTATAATTAAATAGCTTGTACTGTTTTAAGCCCCACCAGATGAAGACGTCCCAGTTGCTGAGCCCATCGCTGCGAATTTGTGAAGTCAGATGCTGACAGATAAGCACACATTGAGCCGTGGATTGTTGGCACCGTAGCGTAAAGCGAACGCACTCGGCTAATTATAGAGAGATCTGGGATTCAATCCCAGGGTGTCGAATAACAATTTTTGGGCTGCTGTGTGTTGGTTAAAGTAAAACGTGGAAATAGCGATGAGTTCGTCTATTTACTCTCCGTTGCATTAAACAATATTTAGGCATACAAATGTACATTTTAACAATTTTCTTGTGAAAGCCGCCGGGTTTCGCTTCGAGTGGAAAACGTGTTAATTGATCTGATGTACACTTTTGTTTAAAGTTCTGTTGGTTTTTTTTTGTTTTTTTTTTGTTTAATGGCACAAGTGTCTTAATGGGCCAAAGAGAGCTAAATCTACAGGTTCAGAAAAACAGTGTTAGGAATATATACAATAATTTACAAAAATATACGGTAGTTGCATAAATCTCGGTATTAAAGGTATATGATCTGAATAGTCAAATTACAGCCCAAGAGTTCAGATATCAGTTCTAAATGCACTGTACTAGAATAGTGTACTATAAATTTTCGCAGCCATTAATTTGGTTTAGTCGGTTACACTTTGACTTTCACAAATTTTCATGGTGTTAAAATAGAACGCTATAAAAAAAAAAAAAAAAGGAGAAAAAACCCTTAAGAGAATATCAATGTAGTTTCGTGCCTTCATCGTACAATTCATCAATTTAGACAAGCTGTGGTGTTCAAGGAGCATAGAATAGGGGAAGGGAGCATGGTGAAGCCAACTGAGTTGCGTTACTCTGAGTTGTTGATCTGGGCATTAGTGTATTCTAAGTTACGGGAGTGAACGCTAGCTTAGGTCTAATTTGGGGGGGGGTTGTGATGTTTTTTGGCGAAATAAACTTCTTAAAAATCCCCATCATGTTCACCAGTAAGCTGCGCGCCACAAATAAAAGAACTTCCTGAAATCATGTTTCACAGATGAGTGTTATACATCTAATATTCTAGTTTCAAGTTTAAAACTTTCTGATGGAATATTACGAACTAGAAAGTTGTTGTGTTTTCAGTAACTTCCTGTCAAAAACTATATTGCTGAAAACGTTCTATTAAATTTTGTAAAAATCAAAGACATTTTAAGTCCACAATGAAATCCGTTTTTTTTGTTGTTGTTTTTAAAATTTTGTAAATTATCGCATTATTTATCGGTGTATAGTGATCGGCCTATCAACCCCAATAATTGGATTTTATTGCGCGCTACAAACGCTTTTCAATTTTGTATATTTCGTGTACTATTCGTTAAAGTTTTGTAAATTTTCAGGTTTAGCTCGAATTATCGGTTTTTAAGGTAATATTTCGCTGTGTTTGTGTTTTCAAGAATATTCACATGAAATAATTAAGCGTGTATTATGTTCACAAAACCTGCAAGCTCTTCAGAGATCCTAAGATGGCCGCCCCGGTGGCGCAGTGGTCTAAGGCGTTGGCCTCTGATCATTCGTCCGTAAGGGGTCCGGGTTCGAATCCCGGTCAGGCATGGATGTTGTGTTTGTCTTACGGCACTGGCTCTCTCCCTTCCCTGGAACCAGTGACCCTAAATTAGGGACGGGCGACTGCTTATAGCCCATTGAGTTGCTCACGGTGGTCGTTAAACCTCAAAAAAAAAAAAAAAAAAAAAAAAGATCCTAAGATGTTAGCTGATTGGCTGAAAATCTTTCATCTATCTCGCTGCTGTTCAGCTCGGTCGTAAACGTCAAAGACCACAGCGAAGATACAGTCATCATTACTCATTGGTGCTATTGCTGACTGAAATTGGACAGTGGGCGTGAAAGACGTTTTCTACCGTTAGAGGGCAGTGCGTTCCAATGTAAACAATACAGTTTTCGCGATGTTTGCATGGCTGGATTGTGTTTGTTGAAAAAATTCTCTTTGCAGTTTTAGAAACAATCCGTTGTTTTTATACCACAATATAATCCATGTTCATTAGAGTTTACTGCTGTTTGCCGATGTGCACCTCTAAAGAGAAAATTGTGGAAATGTCGTTACTATTATTGGAAGCAATATCTGGGCAGTATTTTCAACCACATGACTGGTCACCATGAAGTGTTGTTTGTGGTAAGCATTTTCAGCCTGATACTTACGTACCTAGCATGTGGTAGAAGGGACTGAAGGAAGATGCTGTACCATCTATATATTTCCAGGTTATCCACATTATATAGAAAGTGCCTCTACAAAGAGAAGAAATGATGCTGCAGACTAACTGTACTAGGACGAAAAGAAAAACGACCAGTACCACATGCTTGGATAATATATAATTATTAGTTTATTTTGTAAATATTGTCCTGAGGGCTACAACAGTGCCTATTTGCCCAAAGAATTTGCCCCCCCCTTCTCTTCCCTAAACTTGAAAAGCCTTATATTGTAAAATATCAAAGCATAATAAAACAAATGTGAATGTCCTGACAAAAATACTTTATTCACTCAACAATAAGAAATCAAAACAATTACAATTAGCAGGTTAGTAGTTTACATCTTGCCTTTTCATTAGCACATTTGTCTATAACACCTTCATAGTCTAATTTTACAGTTACATCATTTTCAGTGGCAAACACAGCAAGACAGACAAAGTGATTAACGTAAATAAAAAATCAAGATTAGTTTCTGTGAGGTTTGACAAAAATGATAATCAGAAAACTTGTAAACAGATATTTGGATTTTTAATTCTGTTTACAATTTGTGCAATGTCTCCATATAACTGGGATGCAGGATACAATTTACATCATTTTCATTGTCTCATTAAGATTTAGATTCTGACTCATCAAAGAACCTCTATGCTTTTTAATTCATTTAGGCCTACTTTCCTCTGTTTTTACTACTAGTTGGATGTCTTGAAAATTTTTTTTTCTCTAATACTTTTATACACATCAAATGACAGTTTCATTTCATTCAGAAAGTTAATGATAGAGTTATACAACTTGACCATAGTACCAACATCCATTTCCTCAGACTGTAATTTTTCACTTACACCATTGAATCTTTTCAGAATAGCTCCCGAGAGTGCAGCCATGAAAGTAATTTCAGAAGAGTATAGTTTTTCTCAAAATTCCTTTTGCCTCTTGTCTAGTGACTGACTTCTCATTTTCATCCTTTATACATCTTAGGGCACTAATAATGGTTTCAAAATTATGGTTTAGACTTTTACGTGCCTCTTCTTGTGTGGACCATCTTGTTCCAGAAAGTGATTTGAAAGGTTTTCTGTTGTCAAAAAGGACTTTAAAAGCTTCCAACTATGGGTTAATCCTGAGAAAAATTTTTACAGATTTTGCAGCACCTCACAAAAGGTTGTAGCCAGCTTGTAACAAGTTGCAGTGCTCGATCCCACTAAATTAAGGGAGTAAACTGAACACAGTATGAAAAATGTCAATTAGCCAGCTCTTGACTGGTATGTCCAGGATTTTTTAAGAACTGTAAAAAGTGTTCTGCTGCAGCACCTTTGTTTACATATTTGAAAGTAAAGCTTACTTGGTCATTGTGTGTGATGTCAGGTGTGGAATCCATACTAATTGCAAAATATTTGAATTCTTTTCCTTCCTTTACTATTGCATTGATGTCTGTTTTTGCCATAATCTGTATGAGCTCCTCATAGGTACCAAATGATAAGTATGAAGTCTTAACTTTACCATGATTTCTATACTGGGCTATGTGACCTTTCAACAATGGATCAAATTCTGCCTTAAGCTTCAAGCACATAATAAAATTTCTATTCCTTACAGAACCAAACATTTCATCTTCACCCCGGAATGGTAACCCACTACTCTTTGGAAAACACGTCTCCAATATTTAACTTCTTCTAATTAACATAGTAGATGCCTGTCAACTATGCACAGTTTATTACCAAGTCTTTTAAACATTAACACACAATCACGATGAGAGTGGAAATTCTTATATTCTGTCACCTGCTGATCAGCATGCTTCTAATCATTAAAGCCACTTGCAGCAAATTGTGATGTCTCTCTAAAAAGTTTACATGGAGCACAAAAAAATGGATCCTTAGCTGCAGGAATACACTAGATAGGCACATTTCATACTGTCTCCATTTAAAAGTTTTCAAACAGCATTTTTATCAGGGCCTGTTTGTCTGGGTAAATCTTAGAATTGAAAAAAATTGCTATCTATATTTTGATTCATGCCATTTTAGGCAAAGTAGTTCAGTGTAACATTTATCACCCCCCCTCTCCCCCCAAAAAACAGATAATTATTTGGTTTTTAAATTTTTTTGCTTTTTTATTGTCACGTAGGGACATTTGTACACACACTGCATAAACAATAATATTTTTAATTATTGGATTTTTCGTGTTAAAGTAAACTTTCTGTGTACATGTTATTAATAAACCTTTACTATTGCTTAAACACCAAATTTTGGATACTTACAGAAATTCTAGTTCAATCTATTAGTTAAAGATTACCCCGTCACATGCAGGACAGTGCTTGTCCACCATGAGTATGAAAGTTCTAGTCTCTCTCTAAAGTTAAGCAAATATAGGTGTCCTATAATCAAAACATATTTTTTTCCCTTCATCTAGAAATCTTAAGCTATGATATAGGTGAAAAACATGTCCAAATTTGGCTTATCAAATTGCAGAATATTTTAGATAATTGTCACCTATGGGACAACAGTGTCGCATGCAGGACTTGTACAAATTGTGAAAGTCAAATAAGGCAAATCATTGAAAAAAGAATCATTACTCCTTGAAATTACATTTATTGATTTCATATTCAAGTTACATTTGTAAAAAAGGTCATAGCAATATTGGCATGTAAACCTAAGTCATGTGGCCTGGAACTGTAAATAAAGAAACACTTATGCATAAAAGATGAACTGAATTTTTTGGAAATTTCGACTCTTGGACAACGTTGAAATAATTATGTAAAATACAAAAACCTTTTGTGTGCATAGATCCTTGAACTTAAAAAGACCTCTACTGTTTGCCACCTCTGTAGGAAAAAAATTCTGACAAATATCTTCAATATTATATCAGATAGTCTGGTAATTGCAACCTCTTATAATAACTTTTAAGAACTTCCATCATAACCGGTGAAAGTTGTTCAAGCCGCCCCGGTGGCGCAGTGGTCTGATCATTCGTCTGAACGGGGTCCGGGTTCGAATCCCGGTGAGGCATGGATGTTGTGTTTGTCTTACGGCACTGGCTCTCTCCCTTCCCTGGAACCAGTGACCCTAAATTAGGGACGGGCGACTGCTTATAGCCCATTGAGTTGCTCACGGTGGTCGTTAAACCTCTAATAAAAAAAATAAAAAAAGTTGTTCAATATCTGTAGCTGTGTGAATTTTTACAATTTCGCTTGGGTAAATAAGTGTGTCATATCAAACAATCACCCAGTCCTCTTCAGAAAGCTGCAGTTCAACAGAATCCATATAATAATTCACCTTCTTAGCCAAAGCATGTAATTTCAAATGTGTGTTCCCAACTTCATCACAACCAAGCACATGACACTGAGAAATCCTTGGAACACCTGGCATTACATCCCATGGTTTATCCATGAGAACCTGGTTCTTGATTTGTTCTGCAATGAACAGAGCATATGTTGATGGAACTAAAGTGGCTGCTAACTGAGCAAAGTGCTCTGCTGATTGAATAATAGCTCCTGTTCCTCCTTGACTCACGATTTTCTGCCTCACAAATCTTTTGCCATTAATTCCTATTCGATAAGCCACACCTTTTCCATGAGATGTTGCGAAGTACTTCGAGCTAAATTTTTTAGAATATTTCTTACATAGCTGCTGAAGTGTCTTAACCATAAATTGATTTTTAAACTCTGATAAATTCAAAAATTTTAATTCAGCCCTATCACCACTTTTTTCTTCTTCCTTGGAAATTTTGGTAGAGCCCATAATGATTTAAAAAATTCTCGGCTGTGTGTTTGCTTGCAATTGTATGGTGATTCCAAGTTTTTGCATGGTGAAGTGCTTGGAAATACAGTGACATTGCTAGTGGTCTTTTTTTGCTCTCTCTGTTCATTTTCTGCCCCTTTCATATTTCCTTAGGTTAGCCTTTTCTTCAAACAGAAGTCATTGCTCTTTCCGCGTTTATAAGTGAGTCCCAGAAAAATTCTCATCTGCCGCCGCCGGGAATCGAACCCAGGGTCTTGCAGTTATGCGTCAGCCATGCTGGAAGACCCTGGGTTCAATTCCTAGTGGCGGCCGATGAGAATTTTTACGTGACTCACTTATAAACGTGGAAAGAGCGATGACTTCTGTTTGAGGTTCCTAATCTACATCAATTGTGTGTTTTAATTAGCATGTTCTTTGTCTGTCATTGTTTCTTTCTTCTGATGTCATAACTCATAATTCATTAATCTTTGCATTCTCTTCTTTCTGAAAATCAGGGTTTTCAGATTTCAGCTTTTGTCTCATGTTTTCATCCTGTTTGCACTGGTTGATTTCTGCCTTTTATTATCAGTCACTAAATCTAAAGTAATAACATAGATAACAGATGCCAAGATAAAGGGGGAGGGGGTACTCAGGAATGTTTTTCCTGAAATATATTTTTAATATTGAAAGCAGGACTGCATTTTTGATTAGAAAACATTCACTTTTGTGCCTGTTTCTATAACCAGATTTAATAAAAATCACTGAAACAGATTATTATTATTTTTTTTTTTGATGAAAGAGAAAACATTCACTTTTGTACATATTCTGATAATTGGATTTCATAAAAACCACTGAAAAAAAATATTTTTCTTTTTGATTAAAAAAAGGTAATCTGAAAAGATTAACCACTGTTGGTCAAATTTCTAAAAAGTCATTTATGGCACCTATCACATACAGGGCAATACTCATTCATTAATAGCAATTGGTTGTTAAACAGTTGGGAGCCCAGACTGTGGTCATATGTTATTGCCAGCCAACCTGATTTAGTGCAGTTTTAAGATTTTAGCAAATACAGTTCACTAGATATTTAAAGATAATACCTCTAAGTGTCACGTGCGGAACACAAGCATTTGTGGTCTAAATAAATTGGCACCCTGAAAAGTTGAAAACAATATTCACGAACTAAAATCATACAGTGTCAAAAAATTGGGAGTTTACCTTCATTTTATTTCGAATAAACACTGACTCTGGTGTTTTTCAATTGCTAACATCCACTAATAAATTGAACAGTTAAATGAGGCTAGATGTAATAAAAACAAGAAAGATGACACCGAATTTTCGGGTGTAATAAGCACATCTTTTGAATCCGTTCTGACTCAAATTGAATTTATCAAAGCTATTCAGAGGCAATGGAACCGGCATGGAAAACGATAGTATCTGACAGGAGAAAGAAGTTTTTCAATCAGGTCTTTAATCCCTCAGATATTGGTGTAAACGGAATCTTGAGCTTACGAACTCTTAGAAACAGAGTTATCGACAAAAATAAGATGTGACTTTACGTCCCCTGGTGGGAAAACCATGCATTATTTTAGGAAGAAAGTATTCTCAAAAAGTTTATCCATATGAGCGGTATCGGTCCAAGAAAAAAAAATTAGTTGAGTTTTCAGGAGCCCAGATTTTGCTACAAATACATCAGAAGCAGAAATTAGCACTTATGATCCCTGGTGGCCAAACCATTCTTTACAAAACATTAGAAATTATGTGAAAAATATTTTGCATCAGGTCTTGTATGCGATACAGGAAGAATTTTTCAAATCGGAGTTTTCAGAGCAGAAAACGCAATTTATCTTTGTGCCCCCTAGCGAAAAGTCTATGTTTTACTTGAAAATTTTGAATTTATAGGGAAAAACATTTCGCATCGGAAACACTATCCAACAACGAAGGAATTTTTCAAATTGGACTTTTAGAAGTAGAGATATTGATAAAAATGAGATATGCATCTATGCCCCCTGGCATAGAAACCATGCATTATTTCAAGAAGAAAGTGTTCCTAAAATGTTTGTCGACATGAGTAGCATCGGTCAACAAAAGACTTTTTTTTCAGTCGAGATTTTAGAAGCTCATAGTTTTTTGCAAATACATCAGAGGCGGAAATTAGGACTTACGCCACCTGGTGGCCATACCATTTTTTTACAAAAATCAGAAATTGTGTGCAAAGGATTTCTCACCATTAGCTGTATCCGATGCAGAAGGAATTTTTCAAATCAGAGGTTTAGAAGCAGAGAAATAGTGGGAAACGCAATTTACTTTTACGCTCCCTAGCAGAAAGGCGGAAAGTCTATGAATTACTTGAATATTTTGAATTTTTAGGAAAAACATGTCACTCTAGAAACACTATCCAACAAAGAAGGAATTTTTTAAATCGGACTCCTAGAAGTTAAGATATTGACAAAAATAAGATATTCATCTACGCCCCCTGGTGCAGAAACCATGCACTATTTTAAGAAGAAAATGTTTCTAAAAGGTTTGTCGACACGAGTAGTTCGGTCTACAAATGACGTTTTTTTCAATCGAGAATTTAGAAGCTCATATTTTGCTGCAAATACATTGGAAGCGGAAATTAAGGTTTACGCCCCCTGGTGGCCAAACCATTGTTTTTTTACCAAAATTAGAAATTATGTATAAACGATTTCCCATCAGGAACTGTATCCGGCGCAGAAAGAATTTTCCAAATCGGAGATTTAGAAGCAGAGATATAGGGAGAAACGCAATTTAGCTTTATGCCCCTAGCGGAAAGTCAATGAATTACTTGAAAATTTTTAAATTATATGAAGCACATGTCATATTAGAAACACTATCCAACAAAAAAGGAATTTTTCAAATCGAATCCTTAGAAGTAGAGATATTGACAAAAATAAGATATACATCTACGCCCCCTGGAGTAGAAACCATGCACTATTTTAAGAAGAAAATGTTCCTAAAAGGTTTGTCAACATGAGTAGTATTGGTCTACAAACGACATTTTTTTAATTGAGAGTTTAGAAGCTCATATTTTGCTGCAAATACATCAGAAGATTTACGCCCCCTGGTGGCCAAACCATTTTTACAAAAATTAGAAATTATGTGCAAACGATTTCCCATCAGGAGCTGTATCCAGTGCAGAAATAAT
The DNA here is from genome assembly GCA_039090855.1 of Macrothele yani. Taxonomy (NCBI): domain Eukaryota; kingdom Metazoa; phylum Arthropoda; class Arachnida; order Araneae; family Macrothelidae; genus Macrothele; species Macrothele yani. The sequence goes on from CM077003.1 coordinate 107,316,919, forward strand.
TTTTCAAATCGGAAAGTTAGAAGCAGGGATATAGGGCGAAACACAATTTACCTTTATGCCCCCTAGCGGAAAGTCTATGAATTACTTGAAAATTTAGAATTACATGAAAAACATGACACACAAAAAACACAATCCAACAAAAAAGGAATTTTTCAAATCAGACTCGTAGAAGTACAGATATTGACAAAAATAAGATATACATCTACGAGCCCTGGCGGAGAAACTGCTGGATGTTTTAGGAAGAAAATATTCTGAAAAGGTTTATCGATGTGAGTGCAATCAGTCCACGAAAGAATTTTTCAATCGATATTTCAGAAGCTCAGATTTTATGGCAAATACATCGGAAGCAAAAATTAACACTTACGCCCCCTGGTGGCCAAAGTATACTTTACCAAAAATTTGAAATTATATGCAGAAGATTTTCCATTAGGAGATGTATCCGCTGAAAAAAATATTTTTCAAATCGGAGTTTTAGGAGAAGTTATCGGAAAAAATGTAATTTACTTTTACGCCCCCTAGCGGAAAATCTATGCGTAATTTGAAAATGAAACTATATCTAAAACACTCTTCGACATAAATGGAAGCGAAAGATAAAATAATTTTTTCAATCGGATGTTTAGAAGCAAATATGTTGATTAAAACTTAATTTTGAATTCGACATCTGTATTTACGCCCCTAGCGGCAAAATTGTGCATCGTAAAAAAAAAATGAAATGAAGGATCATCATTTGCATATTTCAAGCTTCCGAATGCAAAAAGAATTTTTCAAATCGGACCAATAGTTGCAGAGATACCGTGGGTACAGACGGATGGACGGACGGACAAACCGATAACAGAAGCACGATCTTTTTTTACAAAAGACGTGCTAAAAATAGGAGTCCTTTTTTTTTTTTTTTTTTTTTTGCGCGTGTTGCAACTCACAAAGATGACAAATTTTATGTTTCTGTAAAAATTATATTTTAACATCTATCTAGTTAATGTGAAGTTTATTTAATTTGGAAATGTTTATAAATTTGACCAAAAGTTAACTTTTCTGTGGAATCTCCCTTCTTTTGATACTAGATTGTATACACTACCAACACTTGGGCCTACTGAGAACACCACTAAAAATAGATGCACACTCATCAAGTTTGTCTGTATAATCATTTTTATTTTTGGCAATTAATTGAGGTGAAGTTGCTTCAGTTTGAGTTGTGCTTCTGCGGAAAAAAAGAGTGTAGCTTTGGTGTTTGAGACAATTCACTTTTCTTCCTCTTATTCTCTTCTGCTAATCTGCAGTATTTTGCACCACTTGATCGTTTTCAGTCATGTGTTTTGTAAAAAAACATGAAATATGCTCTTAATAAAGCAGAACTAAAAAATACGAATAAAAAAAAACGCAAGCAAAATATAGCAGCAAAATAACCACACAGTCAGACAGCGCAATATGAACAAACAATAATGAACAGTGTAATGTTTATGTTTCACACCTCCGGTATGAGTATGTCGAACATCTTTTATTATTAAAGCTACAATAAAAATACAGAACATGCAACAGATGCATGCTTAGCATTTACAATGGCAACTCTGGTAAACATACTTCTCTTTTCACGGTTTTAGGTTACTTACCCGGTAGTGGTACCAGGTACATTCCCCTTTCAAACAGCATTGACTTAATACCATTATCATACAAACAGTGTGACCAATTTCCATCTGCTACCACACCGCGGTAAGAAACTTTTCTCATTCATGTAGTGCTGAATATCCCTTTCCGTTCAAACACTACCATACAGCGCAACTCATTTTAAAACTATTTACTGTTTATTTTTTTGGCCACCCCCAAAAATTGTCACCCTGGGCCTGTGCCCATTAAGGCCCATGCCTAAATACGGCCCTATGTATGGCTGGTTCTTAGATTTTAAATGTTTTTGTGTAATGGCAGTTGACATACACATCCCTGTAGGTAAAAGTTTTATTTTATTTTTTTCTAATAAAAATAAACCATTCTATAGTGGAAAAAAACTATTAACTACCACTTTAAACTTGCTGTTCTACTTTTTAAAAATAAAAGTAACCCACATAAAGGTCTGAGAGGTTGAAAAACAATGCATGCCCACTAATCATGAAACACTGGTAAACACAAGCAATTTTTTTTCTAATAAAAGTAAACCATTCTCTCCTGTGTCCATGCTTGCAAATAAATTTGTCAAAAATTTCTGGATCTTCCATTGTGGCCTAGGTTTGAATTGACTAGAAAGTGCTGCCATTTATCTCCTAAGGATGTAGACATTTTTATGTAATACACACCAGGGCAGTTTTTTTTTTTTTTTTTTTTTTTATTGGAATTTTAATGACCACCGTGAGCAACTCAATGGGTCTCCCGTCCCTAACCAGGGCAGTTTATTGGGTCATCTTCACCTTTGGTTTTTGGCTAACTGACAGGTTTGTTCCCCAACATTTAAAAATTTTTAACTAGTTTGTAGGCGAAGTAGCAAATCAGAATCAAGCCAGTGAATTTTAAAGATCTTACAGCAGGTAGAGAGATGTACCTGTACTTTGGCTCTAAACCTGGTAAGTTTGGTGATTGTTTCAGGTTTCAGGGGGATAAAGATAGTGAGCTGCTGTTTCCTTGATTTATTCTTTTTGTAAAGGAAGGAGATTGCTGCGAATTATATTTTCATTGCAGACAAATGGTTTTTAATCTATGAATTTGTAAGAGCCAGCAGTATTTTTGTGTGAATGTAAAGGTAGTGATGAATAATGTGTTCTGATTTTGACCATCCTGATTAATTTGCTATTTAATTTTATTCATGTTTGATACTAATGTAAATTAAGGTGATTGCCTTTTTTATGATACCATCGTCCGAGAAATAGGTGCTAATTAACCATTTTTATCCTCCAGTAGTAGTCAAATAGTCAATAAATAGTAAGCAGTCAGTTGCTAATTAATAATTTTTATCAAATGTCAAATTTGTAAGAAAATTTAAAGCCAAAGTACCAAATACATCTCTCCAACTTTTGCACCTTTAAAATTCACTGGTTTGATTTCCTCTATCATCCATCTTCCACCTACAAACTGGTTAAAATCTTAAAATATTTTAGTTACCAACAGCAGTGGTATAGTAAATAATGTATAACAGCTGGTTTGTATTGACTTCAATATGATTTGTGCGTAGGGGTTCAAACTGCATTTGTTTGTCTAAAGTACAAGGGAGAATCAAAAAGTAAAGGCAACATACCCTTTAACACTGGTAACTGCTGTAAAATGAACATAATGGTTATTTCATCTCTCCACATAGTCCTCCTGCAGGTTGATGCACTTCTTGTATTGTTCCACTAGCTTTGTTCCTTGGGAAAAGAAGGTTTTCAGCTGCTCCTGAATCCAGGTGTGCACCACTTGCATAACCCCATCATCAGAGGTGAACCTGTGACCACGTAAATCCTCTTTAAATGGACCTAAGACAATATTCGCATGGTGCCAGATCAGGGCTGTAAGTAGGATGTGGGATATGTTCAAACCACAGTATTGCCTTCACCATTGTGGCCACTGCAGTGCATTGTCATGGCGCAGCAAAACTGTTTTTGACAGCATTCCTCATCTTTTGCTATGAATCGCAGGTTTCAGTTTCTCTCTAAGCATAGCACAGTATGTTGCCCTGGTCACTGTTTGTCTGTGTTTCTAAAAATGCATCAGAATAAGACCCTTCTTGTCCCAAAAGAAGGGCAACACAATTTTTTTGAAGGAGAGCTATCGTTTGAATTTCTTCTTTATGGGAGAAGATGGATATTTCCACTGCATGCTTTGTCTCTTGCTTTCCAGTTGACAGTGATGAACCCATGTTTTGTCACTAGTGACAATCTACTCTGAAATTTTCAGTTCTTCGTAACGTTTCAGGAATTAGATCGCAACCTCCTCACGCTTGCACAGCTCAGTAAGCTCTTTGGGTACCCAACTTGTGCAAACTTTACAGTACCCTAAGTCATTGTGCTCTATACATGGTTCGTACACATCCTGGAAATCCTTGAAAAGTCCTGGAATTCCATTTAGTCCTGGAAATGTCCTAAAATTCTGCTACATGTCCTGGAATTTTATCCATTCCAGTCTTTTTGTCCCTGTGCGAAGTTTTGTAGTTGAGGATTTTTCTACTGACATAACTTATGTCTGACAAATTTGCCTCTCCCCCACCCCTGTGAAATGCGGGGAGTGGGGGTGCTGTTGGTTTTTTTGTCTGTTAGGGGGACTGAAGCTGTGTTATTAGCATATTAGCATTTTTTGGCCTCGTGCTTATGTTATCACTTTGTCTGTCCGACCGGGAAGATCATATCTCTGCAATTATTAGTTCGATTTGTAAAATTCTTTTTGTGTTGGGAAGCTTAAAATGCGAGAATGATGATCCATTCATTCCGGTTTTTTTTATGATGCACAACTTTGCCGCTAGAGGGTGCAAATGAAGATTATATCGAATTTAAAATGCATTTTATTTCGTACATTTGCTTCTAAATATCCAATTGAAAAAATTATTTTTCCTTTGGACAACATTTATATCGAAAACTATTTTAGTTACAGTCCCTTTTTCAAATAATGCATAAATTTTCCGCTAGGGGCGTAATGGTAAATTGCAATTTCCCCAGTATCTCCGCTTCTAATAGTCCGATTTGAAAAATTCTTTTTTGTTGGATACAGCTTTTGAGGAGAAATTTTTTGTATATAATTTCTCATTTTTGGTAAAAAAATGTTTTGGCCGCCAGGGTCGTAAGTGTTTATTTTTGCTTCTGATGTATTTGCAATAAAATCTGAGATGGAAACTCGATTGAAAAAATTCTTCCGTGGAGCGATACCGTTCACCTCCAAAAACATTTTGAGAATACCTCCTGCTTAAATAGTGCATAATTTTTCCGCCAGGGGGCATACACGTACATTTTATTTTTGTCCATACCGCTGTTTCTAGGAGTATGATTTAAAAAGTTCTTTCCTTGTTGCAGAACATTTTCAGTGCGAAATGTTTCTCATACAGTTTCAAATATTTCTTAACGCACAAGTGCGCCACTAGAGGGCGTAAGCTCACGTTTCCATTTACAGCAATATCTACGGGATTAATAATTTTCCGCTAGGGAACGTAATGGTAAATCACGATTTTTCCAATATCTTTGCTTCTAAAAGTCTGATTTGAAAAATTCTTTCTGTGTTGGATACAGCTCTTAAAAGGGAAATGCTTTGCATATAATTTCTCATTTTAGATTAAGAATGGTTTGGCCGCTAGGGAGCATAAGTGTTTATTTTTGCTTCTGATGTATTTGCAATAAAATCTGAGCTAGAAACTTGATGGAAAAAGTTCCTCCATGGACCGATACCACTCACCTCCAAAAACTTTTTGAGAATACCTCCTGCTTAAATAGTGAATAATTTTTCCACTAGGGGCGTACATGTCTATCTTATTTTTGCCTGTATCTCTGTTTCTAGGAGTACGATTTGAAAAATTCTTTCTTTGTTAGAGAACATTTTCGGTGTGAAATATTTCTCGTATAATTTCAAATATTTCTTAATGCACAAGTGCGCCACTAGAGGGCATAAGCTCACGTTTCCGTTTGCGGCAGTATCTACGGGACTAATAATCTGATTGAAAAATATTCTCTTTCGACCAGATACTACTAACTATGAAAACTCCTTGTGTGTATTTTCTTCCCAAAATAATGCACAATTTCGCCGCTGGGGGTGCAAATATTTAATCTATTTTTTCCATATCTGTTCTTCTAAATGTCCAATTTAAAAATTCTTTTAACAACAGATACCATTTACCTTATGGAACACTTGAGGTTTGTATTTGAGGAGGTTTGTGGTTCACATTTCTGCTGCTGGGTCGTGTTTGTGCACTTCCATTTGCAGCCTATCTTTGCCTCTAAAATCTATATTGAGAAATTTCTTTTTTTACTGTATGCCATTCTCTATAATAAAGATTTTCAAATTTTCCCATTGTGCAAAATTCTTCCACTAAAAGGCATACAGTTATATCATGTTTCCTTCTCTATCTCTTCTTTTAATTGTTTGATTTGAAAATCTTTTTGTCTCTAATACCTTCCTTCTGCTATGTGAAACATTTTTTGCGCCATTTGTTAATTTTCGTTACATACTTTTTAGCCACTGGTAGAAGTAGGTAGCTCATTTTTTTTTTTTTTTTGTGGGTTATTTTGACCTTTACTGAAATTTGCTAATGAATGCTTTATATAAAAATTTGTCATAAAATTAGATTGCTTCCTAACATCAGGAACTTAAATCTAATTGTTTCTTAGTATTTTCTGAGCAAATGAACCACTTTGCATCTTCTATAATTAGTTTTCTAATCCTGCTCAGTTAAATTGCCTTCTTCACTAATAAATGCTGTTGTGCACAGCCTTGGTATTTAAGGCTTTCCCATTATTCTCTTTCATTTCATGTTGGAAATTTTTGTGCATACATGGTTTGCTGGCAAGTACAAATTTAAAACATAGCTACTGCATCAATATTATGTTGAAAATTCCTTCCCTAAATCAAATGTAACAAAAATACTTGCTCCCATGATTATGTGTTTAAGAAATAACAATCCCTTTGGTCCTTTGAAAAAGTTCCAAATATTTCATCTTTCCTTACCCTTAAATTTCCAATGTAATCGTTATTTCAAAGTAATTAAATATAAATATTTATGTATTGATTGTGTAATACATTATATATATACATATAAGGTCAGGTGATGCGTAACATCACAACCTTTCCTTGACAAATATCAACCCCGCCTTCTCGTGGTGCATCCTGTTCCCACTAAAGGGGCTCTGACGACCGCCAATAGCGGTATAACTATACCATCGGGATTAGAGTAAATGCTATCCCACACTCACCAACCCGCTTGGCCAGCGTGGTGAGTTATGGCCAAACCCCTCCAAAATGACTCCACAACTTAAATCTTGGCCCTCAGTAGGCGACTGGCACAAGACAGAACATTGTGGAGGAAACTTGGGGAGACCTTCATTCAGCAGTGGATTGATAATGGTTGACAATGATGATGATGATGATATATATTTATATTTTATGTATTGATTGTGTGGTATATGAAAGCATTTTAAGAGTAATGCCAACATACCTACATGTTTTCGAGTATTATGTTGTTGCTTTTTTATTCTGTAATTTGTTTAAATAATCGAACTAAAGCCAAAGTAGAAAAATAAAAGTTTCTGAAAATCAGTGTAGTATAGTATACAAAAGTTTCATAAATATTAAACCTGATCACATTTTCAGTGACAGTTTTGGTATTTCAGTATTTATCCGTGATTCTAAATTTCTGATTAGCTGCAGTGGACAACATTTTTAACATTCTGCAGCCTGTATTAAATTTGCCCAAGCATGTAAGAAATTGTTTGTTGTAGGTTACAAGTTGAACAGACCTATGGTTTCATTATATTTTAAGTATGAGCGTTTGGATCCTATGTCTTGGGAAAAAATCCAAATGTCCTGGAATTTTGTGATTGAAAAAGTGTATGAACCATGTCTATAGCATGTGTGGATCCATAGCTGATATCCAAATGAGCAGCAACAGCAGACAACGTAATCTGCCGATCTTCTCTGATCAAACGATTTGCCCTGTTGATTTAGGTTTGTGTGAGCGATGTTGATGGCCAACCAGATCAAGCTTCATTGGTTAAACTTGTTCTTCCCTCTTTAAAATTTTCTACCCTTTCATGAACTTTTTGCTGAGTCATGCATTTTCACTTCTGTACTGAGCCAACATCCTTTATTAATTTCAGCAAGTTTCACTCCTTCCCAAAGAAATCTCACTGCAGCACGTTGTTCAACAGTGGTGCAATCCTGCAGCTGAGTGGCCATGTTTATATGACCTAGCCTTCGACTAGACTAATGGCAGAGTGTTACGCTGTGTATGTTCGAACTACCCATAAACCATTGCGAAAGTGTTATATTGGATCAGCTTCTATCTGTTAGGGTTACTGCATAATTTTCAAATTGCCTTCACTTTTCAATTTACTGATGTGAATTTTTTTCACTGATTTCAGAGCCTGAAAGATAGCCAGAGGCCAGAACAATTTAAAATCAGTATAGACTGGAAAGTATATTTATAGGTAGAACAGTGGCGTATTAATAAATAAGACCAAACCATTTAACTGCAATAATAACAGTCCATACAACCTTTCGTATGCTTGGAGGAACCTGATTGAAACTGAGAAGAAATTGAATAGGGAGAGGAGAGAGAGGAAGAGAAAAAGGAAGGGTGAGATTGGCATAGATGAAGATAAAGTTGATGCGACTTGACACTAGATGGCATTGACGCTAAAGTTGATGCGACTTGACACTAGATGGCATTGACGCTAAAGTTGATGCGACTTGACATTAGATGGCATTGACACTAAAGTTGATGCGACTTGACACTAAATGGCTATATGAGGAACATGCGCACTGTGGACACAAGACTTTCAGATAGCAGACTTCGACAGAGGGTGTGCGGTCTCCGTTAAAAATGCCAGGGTAGAGTATAGGTGAAACGCGCGTCCGGCGATTGAGACTGTGGACGGTATGGGGTGGTGTATACAATGATTTTAACTGGAATTTTTTAAAGCTTTTTAAATTTTTTATGAACCTGACCTAACTTGAAGATTTCTTCGGCAATTCTACAAGAGTGCAGCATTGACGAGATAGCCCTAATGACCAAGTATGACATGGAACTTCAAGTGGTATGTAAAAAGTAACTCTTAACTCAAGAATCTTTAACTATTATCTGGAAACCTTTACCCATTCAATATGATGTCGACACTGCCAAAACTGAGTTAACCCTAACAACTGGGCATAATTGAAGTAGGGTACAACTTTTGACGAAATGGCTCTCGAGCTAACCCTAACAACTGACCATATTGAAGCAAGATACAACTTTGGACAAAGAAACTCTCAATAATTTATATTTTAATTGAATAAGTTAATGCACCACCGCAGACTGTATCCACTTTATAGAACGTGCAAAACAGAACTTACAGACGTCAAAGCGTCTACCTGAAGAACGAAGGAGGATGCAGCATTTTTTTTATGTGTGTTGTGTATGGGGGGGGGGGAGGAGTGTTAGGAAGTCAGGGAGAGTGTCTGCAAAAGTAATAGTGGCACCTAGAGCCCTATAGTCTTAACTTTTCAAGTAATAGATTTGACAATACGTGTAATTGCTTTGTCCCAAACTAGAATAAATCACTTGAAGAAATCACCCTCTTACACATGGCAGATCTGCGGCTGCTGTGAATAAATGTTGATACCTGTCGTGCACATAATCCTAGGTAGCTGGCTGTTTTTGCACATCCCATCCCACTGTGGCCTCACGCTTTTCATCAGCAGCTCAGAGAGAGAGAGAGAGAGAGAGAGAGAGGGAGAGGGCGATTGGAGAGTGATCGTATTATTTACAACCCATTGCAGAGCAATCATATTAACAACCCAAAGTCAAAGAGCCGAACACTTTCACTCTGTAGAACATTCAATGTTTTAAAAGTGAAACTAGGCATGCATTTAGGCAAAGCTAAATATATCTTAAAGCAAAATATGAATCTTTGGGTTAATTATTCTGTGTGTTCGAATTTTTTCATAAAATCATAACTGGCAGCTACAGTACACCCCTTCGTTACCTGCACCCCCACAGCTGCGGGGGTGGTAGTTATGCTGCTGAGGTAGAGAGGTAGAATAAAGTTGTTTTCTGACTTGATAGTTCCAGTTAAAACATGACATTTCTTTACGAAAAAAAAATGATATTACTATATGCCCTCCATGTGAATATTTATTTTCATTAACATCCAATTATTCTTCAGTTATGTTAACTATTTAGCTACAATATTGTTAAAAAATTAAGTTTTGCCGCCAAATTAAGATATAAAATGAATAGTTAACACTATATCAGTGTAGGTTTTTCTATACTCTGGAACTGTTTGTTGTAGGTATGCAAATTATGCATTCTTATAATTTACACTTGATTTTGAACAACAGTATGAACATGTGTTTTTGCCATATCTAAACTTTAATGCCTTTTTTTTCTTTTTAGAATTTTATTAATTTAGGAGCAACTGTAGAAAATGTTGATGCGCCACAAATGATTGGAGAAATGCGAGTAGATGTCCAAAATGTCTTGTCATGGAAAAGATTAGCTGTAGAGGTATGTGTTTTCTTTAATGTTAAACAAAATTTCTGCTACTAAGCATTCATCACAATGTCATAAATTAATTTTATTTTTACTTTTGTATTTTATTCTTGTGTTATTTTCAGTTCTTATTGCGTATTATAAATTTTAGGAATTTTCAGTGTGTAATCTACAAGCAAGTTATGTACTTTAGCTAGATATCGATTTTGAAAATAAGGTGCATTGTAAGCACAAAGTATTTCATACCTGAGAATAGCTGCATAATTCCAGTGCAATATTATTTTGTAATATAATATGAATCGTATCTGATTTAAGAATTTCAGCAATTCTGGAGAATAGATTCTATTTCATGCATAATTAGTTTAATCAGTGATAGATGCCGTTCCATAATCAGTGTTCGAATTAACCAGTGGTCCGCTGGCCACTGGCCAGTAAAACTTCTGTCGGACCACTGAACTATTGATTTTACTGGCCTGAATGGCCAGTAATTTTTTTTTTCTAATTTGTCACAAGTTAAAAAATGAATTTCTACTTATTTTACCTTGTGCGGTTTTCCTTTTAGGTTAAAAACTGGTGATAGGTTCTTGAAATGCTATTGGATAACAGCTACTTTTTTTATCCCTCGTGATTTGTAAAGAGTGAGAGAAACAATAAATACAGAAAGGCAGTTTTTCAGTCATTGTCTTGTAATGGCAACAGCCATTTTTTCTTACCTCTGTCCCTACCATTTGTAATGAGCCGAAGTAAGCAAAATAAACGTCCTGCTCTTCCTTGGATTACCCACCCTAGTGAATTCAGCAGATACTAGACACAAGCCAGTTTTTGTTTCTGTCCCAAGAAAACACACTAACAGAGGAGGTCAATTGGATGTGTGAGGGTAATTTTTTCAAAATAACAATTCACGTAAAACAGTGTTCAATTAGGAACTTAAGCTAACTTCATGCGGAAGTAGGTGGGACGAGCAATAAGACTAAAATAAGAAAAAGGTAACTAAACCCTAAAAATAAAACATATAAGAAAGGCTGCTAATGTGTGTGAATTTTTGTACCATTGGAGTCTCCTCGTACCAAACTATTGGGATTGATGTGAGCACTAGTAGTGTGCAGAACAAACACTACATTGTGTGGGTTACCACAATCAAACAGTCATCCATACGCCTCTAATAACTTGGGACTAATGCAAGACACCAGTTTGTGTAGTGTAAGGAATGTTGATCTTGGGCTGTAGACCAATGGGAAAATGTGCTTATAACCGACTGTACATATAGCCTACAAGTCTGGTGAACCCTCCTGGGTGGAGTGGATTCTGGGAGGAAGGTACCTGCTTGATTGTACTATCCCAATAATGAAGTTTGGTCGAGCCAGTGTGATGGTATAGAGCTGTTTTTCATGGTTCTTCTTGGGCTCATTGGTTATTTTGGACAAAACCATGAGTGCTGTGCTCTTCCTTGACATCCTGGATAATTATGCACCACCAATGTTGTGGCAGTGCTTTGGGAAAGACACATACCTCTATTGTCAGGACACTGCACCATGTCAAATGGCTCACATTGTTGCAGATTGGTTTAAGAAAATGGGCATCAAAATGTTGGATTGTCTAGCCTAGAGTCCTGACTTTTGAAGCCTGTAGAGAATCTCTGGGATGAATCAGGTATGTGGAAAAAAAAGATCACCCAACAAAAATAGCTGAATTTGTCATTACTTTGAAGGCTAAGTGGTGGAACATATCAGTGAATATTTATGAAAAAGTAAAGCAAAGAAACTGGTAGAAAGTATTCCATGAAGACTAGATGTGGTCATAAGAGACAAAGATTTCAGCATAGAATATTAATTTTTTTGTAAATGAAGATTATTTGTGGACATACACACTGGCATGTTCAGATATTAAAGGTAAAGTAGTATACAAGTATCATATACCCTATAAGCTAGCTTTGTTGGTTCATAATGCTTTAAGGCAACACATTAGACCCAACTTTGTGTGTGATGCTGTAAGAAGGTACATCAGATGTACACTAAAATTCAGTGTATGAAAATGTGCACTTGGGCACCACTCAAAGTGCAAGAACAAGTGATAACTCTAAGAATAGCTGAATAGCTGTTTTTACTTTTCTCATATCATTCCACTGAAAGAATTCTGTATTGCACATCAAAGTTGGCTTCTACATTACACAATGCACCAAGCTCAGGGTTGTTCTTTTTTGCTAGTTGGAAAGGCCTTATTGTGCAGCTCAGGTCTTACCCAACCTCCAGAAAGACTGCATCCTTGTAATATTTTGCAAACTTTAAGCATGTAGCATTATTGATACTTTTTCCCCACCACTGCAAATTCAAGCAAATGAATTTAAAGTAAATTAGAGGTAAAATGAATTTATGCCAACATTAATTACTATTGTAAGACAAATTTTGCCATTCAAGTGTTAAAAACAAATTTAAATTGCTGAATTTATCAAAATATGGTGTCATTGGAAGATATGAATGAGAAGACAATTATGACTAAATCACAAAAGTTACCAATGGGGGGATTGCATTAAAATCCACAACTAAGTCAAGCAAGAGGACTCTCAGTGGATAACAATTTTTGGAAGGAGCATTCATCAGAAGGAAAATTCAGCAGCTATTGTCAGAAAAGTAATGTTCATCTGCAACCAGGGCTTGCTTTAGGGCAGTGCAGCCACACCGGGCGCCAATTCCAGAGGAGTGGCTACCTGTGCATTTTTGTCTTATGAAATGGTAAGAGTATATATATAAAAAAAGAAAAAATAATAACTTACAAGTATTGTAATTCAAGACGATGAATGGTGATGTTTGGAGAAGATAAAAGGTCTTGCTCTCACTACAACAATCCAAATCATCGCAATAGAGTGTTGTTGCAATTAATCCAAAAAAAGAAGATTGATATGGCTTTGACCATCAGATCAAAGCATGCAATTCTTAATTTATATTGTATATCCTTCACATGTGGGTAAAAAACCATACAATCTAGCAAATAAACAAATACACACACACACAATAGATTGTGGGGGTGTTAACAAATATTACCACACCAGGCGCCACAATAGCTGAAGCTGCCCCTGTCTGCAACTGTCTCATGCTGATGGAACTGTAGTAGAGTACCCTCAATTCTTGTATGAGCTGATGTCAAATCTAGCTTATGTAAGAAACTAAGAGTTGCTGAAATTTTCACAATAGCATTTGCTGAAACTGTGTTTTGCACATAATGTAAATATTCCAGGAACTTAAAAATTTTCAAATTTGCTCATACAATAATTTTTTTAAGAAAATAAAAGAAACATATAATTCCATTTCTTACAACTGATATAATATTTTGAGCAATATCATCGTGCATTTCCATTAAATTTGACAAGCCACCAGCTAGTTTTATATAAACCAGAAAATTTCTCTAATATCTCAGTGGTAATTGTTTGCTAAAATGCATTCATGACATTTGCAGATGAGTTTGATATCTTATGAAATGCAGTTTAAAGGCAAATGTATTTAAAAATCACCAAGTGGCCACACAATTAATATTCCAGAATACCTTTCTCTGTGCTTTCAAAAGATCTCTTAATTTTGTTATAATGAAATCATATGCCTTCTATAGGTTTGTGACTATGCTGTTCTAAGGAGTTTTCCTGGTGCACTGGCATTACTCTTGATTTTGTGTTGTGTCAATGCTGTATGTGTGAAAACTAGCACTGATTAACTCGTGAACACTAACATGCATTTTCAAATTGGTTAAATCTAATTCTGTGCTTGAATTAAACAATGGTAAAGTTAATACATTTTGTTGAAATCATATAAAAGCAAAGTATTCCTATACTTTTTTATTGCCAGGCTATTTTTAAAAGGATCGCACTGTATGGAGCTGTATGTTGCAATTCATTTGGCCTATTTGTGTAATATATTTTTGTGTGACAGAAGTAAAGGTGATCATCTTTCCTCACTGCTTTCATTCTTTAAATTCTGAACCACTGTGGTACTGCAGAAATATTTTATTTTCACAAACAGTGAAATCTAAATCCATCATTCCCTGTTGATTACCATTTCTCTCAGTTATCATTAATAGTTTATTGTATTCAGTACAGAAAAACTTCAAGATGAACTTTTCAAATATTCTCTGTGTCATGAGGGAGGGCAATCCATTGCTGTATATGCATTTAGTCTCACAACTAGCTTAAGTCTGCAACTCATAAATAGTTGGGAATTTTCCGCTTTTCATTCGAGTTTGATTTCAAATTTTGTTGTTTGTGAATTAGTAAGGTTTGTATTTCTTTTGTGTGACTAACTAATGTGCATGTCACTCTGCTCCTCCTCCCTTTTTTTCTTGATTATTGCAGCTAATTAAATAAGCATAATATATCTTCACAAAGCATTTTAAAATAAATGAAAGTGTGTGATAGTGTGATAAATAGCATACTCTGCATTGGGATTCATTTATTTTGTGGTAGGTAATATCCATAATTCTTCTCAGGTAGCGCCACCATAGTTCCATTTGAAAATTCTACTCTTTTATATAGGTGTTGTTATTACAGGGCTGTGTTTTCTTCAGTGTAGAGAGATTTCATCAAATTATGATCTAGCAATTGTTTTACTGGAAATCTATCAGCAGGCAAAATTGTTTAAGTAATATTAGATCGTATCGGTAGAAACTAGGAAGTGAGAATCATTTTACGAGACTTTTCCACACATCATCATTAGTTCCATAGCTTTGCACAAATCTACCTTGTCAGTGCAATTCAGTGTTAAGTCCACCGACAAGAATTAATGGAATAAATTTTGGAAGTGTAAAGCTCCATGGTGGAGAACATGCAAGAATTGTCCAGAAATAGTGGTGAGCATAAGATGATGGATTTTTAAGCCTGCCTTGCCAATTGTTGTGTAAATCATCTGCAGAAACAGCTAACACAACATCCACTTGTCACAAAATGACAAGATATAGTTGCCCATATGTGTGTTTCCCAACAGCTGTTCACATATTGAAATTTTCAGACACCACAAAAGAGGATGCCCATATGTGAATATTTCCATCTCTTTTTGGCTTCTAGTTCCATTGTCTTTTAGTATACAAGGTTTGCTGTTAAAAACTAATTTTCTGGGCTGTGAAATAAACTTATGAAGCACTAATATATGGGCAGGCAGCGTACCTGAAGCCATACCTGTTCCCAACTGGCCAGAGTCATGGCCCTCTAGCTGATGGATGGGTCACTGCTATTTGTTTGCCCTGTATCTGGTTTTATGCTTTTCCTGGAACCAGTGGCCCAAAATTGGGGGCTGGGTACACTTTATAGGCTTAGATGATCACACAGTTTGTTAAAGTTCAAAAAGAGAAAAAGAAACAATAAGGAACCTCACATTCTTGTATTTAATGCCTTTGCATATTCTGAAGACATAAGGTTTACTTCTGATGTGGAATGTCCTCAATTTAAATTATGTCCACTTTTCTTTTCATCACACTAAATTCTAGAATTATCTATATTTGTTTTTATGAATTTATCAGTCTTCTGCACAAAATCTAACTATGTTAGGGGTATTCCCAGTCGGATTCAGCAATGGATTCTTTGTCATGCAGTCTGGCTGAGGTAGTGCTTTTTTTGAAGATAGGATTATTTCAAACCATTTATCTGCTCATCTGATTTAGATTTTGAACTTCTTGCTGTGGTACTTTGTAAATGACAAAGTTTGAATGAGTTAATCTCAAGACAGTTTTCAAAGTGGAACAAAACATCCGGCTTCAGTAAGAACACTGGCTGTGGATGCATCAGTAATTCCAATAACATTTTTTTTGTAAAGATATATGTTCAGAGCCTCCCAGGTTTGCTGAGTATATTATATCTGCAACTGGATTAAACACAATGTTAGTCATTGAATTATAAACCGTATAGTTGCAGGTGTGAGGAAAGATGATTTACTTTGTTTCTATATGTATTTTGAAGACAGGCATGTGTGTTAGTAGAGATTATTATCAAATAAAAAAAGAAGCCTCAAGTCATATTGTTATCTCAGAAAGATTGTTCTAATGCATCTTTTTGTTTCTTTGACACATTTTTTTTTGTGTTAGATGTTTTTAACTATGAGTATACAACATTTATACTATATTTTTTTCTTTGTGGATTTAGAGGATAGCTGAGGTTGCGGAACATGCTGCATATGCACATTTACATGACAAAAACATTAAAGTAAGTTGTTTAAGTATTCTATTTTTATCATGTAAGAGTTACATTTTGCTATCATTGTTAAGGCATTCTGGACAGCGAGCTTAGTTGAACTATCTACAGTCATTTGATGCTATCTATTTTGTAAAAGTCCATCAGAATTCTTTACTGTATACCATTTGAAATATGGTGACATTTAAGAATATGATTTGCATTTTATAACATTTAAATATGTAATTTGCTATATAAAATAGATTTTGCAATTGTTTGTTAATGAGCATGAGAGAAATGTAAACTCAAATGACCAACTTGTAACATCACCCATATCAATAGGAAGCATATCTCCCTGAAGAAATAATTCTTCACATATACAGTTGTGGCCAAAATTGTGGAAACCTTTTGGAAAAAGTGTATTTTTGATGTTTTATGGCTCACAATACCATTTGTTTTTGGAGTAATACCATAAAATTATATATCAATGGAAAGATTATTTCATCAAAAATGTAATGCAACAAAATTTGTTCAATTATCTGTATTCTGTGAAAAGACAGCCAAATAATCAGAAAAAGGAAGCACAACATGCTTAGGTTGATATGAAGTAGCTTTCCTTCATTTGAATGTAGCAAATGAGCATGAGTGTTTAGAGAGCCAATCAGGTGTCATCTTGTTTTGGCAATGAGCCAATCAGGTCACAGTAGGATTCAGCTACTGATGTCATGTATTGGAGCTGAGAGGGCATTTGCCAGTGTGTTATGTGATTGCTATCAAGTTTTTTTTTTTTTTTTTTTGTGTGTGTGTGTTCTTTCATTTAGTGAGCTTGTAGAACGTAATAAAATTAAAGAAATGGTGCAAAGAGCTGAATGGTCACCCAAAAAGCTATGCAAAATAGTACTATTAAGTGAACAAGGCTTCAGTTATGAAGAAATTAGAAGAAAAATTGGTGGAAACTTAACCAAAGGTGGCATTTCTAAATTTTTGAAGAGGTATAAGGAGACTCAGTCACTACAAAACCAGACTGGTAAAGGCAGGAAAAGGTGCACAACAGCAAGTGATGAAAGAAGAATTAAGGGACTGTGCCTAGGTGACAGAAGAAAATCATCTGGGTGTATACAAGATTAAATGGTGCAATGCGATGTGAAGTTGAGTGCAAGGACTGTTCAGCACAGACTGCAGGAATTTGGTTTAAAAGCTAGAATTCCACAAAAAAGTCATTTTGATCTCTCAAACAAAGGTTGAAAAGATTAAACTGGGCTAAACCCCATGTTAACTGGACAGCATTATTTAGAGTGATGAGACCAAAATCTCCCTGTTTGGTAGTGGTGGCATAAAATATGTAAGGAGAAGAATCGGATATGATTTGCATCCTGATTGCATTACATGTACCATGAATCACCCAGTTAGTGTTATGATCTGGGGTTGTATGACATCAATAGGTGTGGGAAGAATTTGCATGATTAATGGGAATATAAATGGCCAAACATACATTAATGAAATACTTGAGCCCAAAACTGAAGCCTTCTGCACGTGATCTTTTCCAAGATAATGAAGCATTTATATTTCAACAGGATTCAGCTCCATGTCATGTTGCTGCTGTGTGCAAAAAAGTGGTTTCTAGATAATCATATTCCACTGCTGGAATGGCCTGGGAATAGCCCAGACCTTTACCCCATCGAAAATCTGTGGAGCCGACTAAAGAAACTTGTTTGTCAGAAGCAACCCAGCAATAAAACCCAATTAATAGAAGCAATAATTCAATCTTGGTTTCACATTATAACAGCTGCAGAACTAGAAAACTTGGTTCACTCCATGGGAAGGTGTTGTAAGACCGTAATTAACACTTAAGGCTACCCAACTAAGTATTAACTGACATGGTGAGAATTTTTGTATATCTCTTTTTTTCTGTGTGTTTCACTTTTCTTCTTTATACCTGCTGTTCTAATACAAAATTTTTCAGAAAAGTTATTGCATTACATTTTTGATGAAACTATCTTTCCATTGATATATAATTTTATGGTATTACTCCAAAAAAAGTAGTGTTATGAGCCATCAAACTTCAAAAATACATTTTTTCCAAAAGGTTTCCACAATTTCGGCCACTACTTTACATGGAAGGCAATGCAATAGTGAAAATACTGCACATCTGTGTCAACAATGACATTACCATCTCTTAATCTGTCAGATTGCATTTGTTTAAGGTTTGAATCCTTAAATTTATATAACAGACGCCATTCTTTTTTAGCACTTAACCACTTAAGAGAACAGCTATGCTCTTAACCTCAACTCCAGTCATCCTGGTTCCTTTTGCTTTATGTTGACAATAAGGCTTTAAGTAAATAACTCTGGATGTTTATGAGAGTAAGTTGTTTAGGAAGGAGCATTGTGGTGAGAGATATCATGAGAAAGGTGAAGAGGTGAGCCACATTTTGTCTCGGAGTGCTAATGGATGTATATTGCTCAGTGAGATGAGATGCTATATTGCTCAGCAAGATGAGATGCTATATTGCTCAGCAAGATGAGATGCTATATTGCTCAGCAAGATGAGATGCTATATTGCTCAGCAAGATGAGATGCTATATTGCACAGCGTAAAAGCGTCAAGCTCAGACAGAGCTCACCTAAAAACAAGTTAGTAAAATCATGCAATGCATTGATTATGATACGCTTTCCAACATACCAGAAATCATTACTCAATTTATGAGGATAATGGCTGTATAATAAATCTCGCTCCTGTGCCCTGACCTTTGACCCCATTTCGATGATATTAAACAGAATTGGTTCAGTATACCTCCAGAACAACACGAAAACGTTTTGTCGTAATCGAAGCATCTTTACGTAAGTTATGATGCACAAGGACAATGGAATGAATCCCACTCCTATGTCCAGACCTTTGACCCCAGTTCACCCATTTCAGTAGGGCTCGTCCCCGGTAGGTCCCCTAGCACATACTAAAATTTCATTGAAATCGAACCCTTTTTTATTAAAGTTATTACGCATAAGGGCAACGGAATGGATCCCTCTCCAGTGTCGTGACCTTTTACCCCATTTCACTCATTTTCAATAGGGTTCGTCCCCAGTTGATCCCCTATCATATACTGACATTTCATCGAAATTGAAACATTTTTACTCAAGTTATGGCGCATAAGAGCATTGGAATGGACCCATCTCTGATGTCCTGACGTTTGACCCCATTTCACCCATTTTCAATTGGGTTCGTTCCCAGTTTATCCCCTATCATATACTGACATTTCATCAAAATCGAAGCATTTTTTCTCAAGTTATGGCGCAGGGCAATGGAATGGATCCCGCTCCGCTGTCCTGAACGACCTTTGACCCTATTTCACCCATTTTCGAAAGGGTTCGTCTCCAGGTGATCCCCTATCATAAACTGAAATTTAATCGAAATCGAACCATTTTTACAAGTTATGTCGCATAAGGGCAACGGAATGGATCCCGCTCCGATGTCCTGACCTTTGACCCTATTTCACCCATTTTCAACAGGGTTCGTCCCCAGGTGATCCCCTATCATATACTGAAATTTCATCGAAATCGAACCATTTTTACAAGTTATGGCACATAAGGGCAACGGAATGGATCCCGCTCCGATGTCCTTACCTTTGACCCCGTTTCACCCATTTTCAACAGGATTCGTCCCCATGCGATCCTCTATTATATACTGAAATTTCACCGAAATCGAACCATATTTACGCAAGTTATGACGCATAAGGGCAATGGAATGGATCCCGCTCCTATGTCGTTAGCTTTCGCCCATTTTCAATAGAGTTCGTCCTTGTGTGATCCCTTACCACATACCAAAATTTCACGGAAATCGAACCATATTTACGCAAGTAATGACGCATAAGGGCAATGGAATGAATCCCGTTCCTATGTCGTGACCTTTGACCTCATTAACCCCATTTTCAGTAGGGTTCATCCTTATGTGGTCTCTTACCACATACTAAAATTTCACTGAAATCGAACCATATTTACGCAAGTAATGGCGCATAAGGGCAATGGAATGAATCCCGTTCCTATGTCGTGACCTTGACCCCATTAACCCCATTTTCAATAGGGTTCGTCCGCAGGTGTTTCCCTACCACATACTAAAATTTCATAGAAATCGAATGATTTTTACGCGAGTTATCGTGCGGACGGACAAAGCTGGAGCATATACGCTTCTTCAACCTACGGTTGGAAAGCGTAAAAAAGGCAAACTGTTTATTCTTGTTTGGCTTTGCCACTAAGGGATTACAGCTGCCTGAAAAAAAGGACCCTTATAGATTCATTTTATTCAATGGTATTTCCTTTTGTGGAAAAGTGTTCCCAAATGACTGAGTATGTTAATGGCTATAAATAACTCTTTTATCAAAAGAAGTTAATCTATTGTCCTCATGTAAAGTAGAATATCAGTTTCTGATAATTTTTAATTACTGTAAACAGCTTATTCATCATGTGACACACAAATGATTTACCATCTGTGTTAATCTAATATTGCCCATTAAGAAACTGAGTTGTGATATAAGTGCTGCACGAACATCGCATGTCCATTTACATTAAGTGTGCGATTGTGAAAAAAGAACAACAATGTAACATCCTTATGATTAATCCAAGAAACATCCCAAGGCAGGATACACTAAACACATTTATTAATGCACAAACAATAGATTAGGAACAACAACATGGTGCTGTACAACAAATTCAATACACACCATTCTGCCATACAACATGGCTGCCCCAGGTACGGTTACATATCAGTTGACTGGGAAAAACACTGTTGCCAAATACTACAAACAACAACAAAAAACAAAAAAGGTTTAATGCGATCTGTACTTCAAAATTCACCTATTGAACATAAAATTGCATTTTTATTGGTCTGAAAGTTTTTAGAGTGACTAATGCAGTAGTAGACTTTTCAGTTGCTCTAATGGGATTAATTGTAGAAAATTTTTGATAATTTTAAATATGGGCCGCATAGAGGTTTCCTATTTAAAATAAAAACAGTAGCTATGTTTCACAAGTGCAGTTGTGTGAGGTGCATGGAGAGTCAAAAACTTTGCACTCCAAGAAGTGAAAATCTAGAAACCATTGCAAATATTAGGGTTAGGTATAAATTATCTGCATTTTATGATTTTTAAATACAGCTATATAATATGTGCAGGAAACTGAAAAAGTAACAACTTAGAGAAAAGTATATTTCTGTATTAAAACAAAGAAACTCTGTCGTAAAAAGCTTATGCCCTTCACTTATTTATGTACTAGTTCCAACCGCAGACACACAGAAAAAGAAAAAAAAAGTGGTAACATATGACACAAGGCTTTATTAGATTAGTTCACACAACAGCTATTCATATTCATTTATTTCTCCAGAGTGCTATAGTGCCACTGTACATGTTAACACACTGTACCGGCCATTGTGGATCCCCTAAAAAGGCAAGATGGTGCCATTTGCATAGCTCTTTAAAGAGATCCAAGGTGTTGTCTGCTACCTGCCACACACCCCAGCAGGATTGTGCTCATAATGCAAATGTAATGCAGTGTTTTTGCACCAAACCTTCATGTCTTCGTAAAAACATTGCATGTGGGATTTAATTTTAGGTACCACATGAATGAAGCCTTAGGGGAAATTTAAATAAGAATAAATCCAAAAATATAACATTGGTTGCATTGTGATTCCATAAGTGTGTATTGCACTCCTAGCACATACTGAATATATGCCCCTGGAATGCTGCTGTCTTCTTGACTGTGCTTGATCTAGTAGTGCAAACTCATTTTTCATCTCATCCTTGGCATTATGCAAAAATTGTGTGATAAGTATTTTAAAAATATCTTCAGACAGATATGCAACATACCAAAACTTCAGATTAGAGCAAACAACAGTTCATCATGGTTTCACAATTTTTTCTAAGAGTGCCAGTTATTTCTACAGCTCTGTTACAAAATCCATGAGATAGCATCAAAAACTTATTGCACTCTAATGAAATCATAGAGTACTTAATAAGGTGTAGTGTAATTTATTTATTGATCCAGACATTTCAGGTGCCTAATATCTAGTGCCTGGTGTTAGTGGCTACTAAATTTATGGTTTACATAACAAAGGAAATTAGAAGGATAATTCCACATCAAATCAAATAGTATTTTTACACAATCACACCCACCTATATCTGATTTTGATGAAAACTGGTGCGCATTATTATGTGTGCAAGATTTAAATTCTCTGAAATTTTCATGTCCATTATCCCACTAAAAATTTGGTGCATTGGTCATAACAAGCAAACCTAAAATGTATGATTTCAGAACTCCTGTACCAAGCAAAAAAAGAAAAATAAAATAAAAAAATATATAGGTTGACACTTAATTGGCCTAACCATTTAATTTTTTTCCCTAAATGATCCCCTTGATCTGCACATTTCATACAAAAAATGTTCTCCAATGTTTGTTGCTGTAGAATGTTAAATGGCCAAGAAATTTATACACAATGTGTTTCTTTCAAAAAGTGCCACTATTTGGAATTAGCTGAAAATGATTTTATATTTCACTCTGTCTATGGAAAAATAAGTGTCTTGTACTCTTGAATTTTTGAAGAAAAAATTAATTTCTCTCTGTGGTTACCATTCACATATGTGTTTTTCTGTTACACAATAATTGTCATTGTTTCTACAAAATATACTCCCTGTCTTAAATGTGTCCAGAATATTTTTATTTATATGTTATGGCACAACCTACCTATATAATGAAAAGACACACTTAAGGATACAACAAATTAGTGTGTGTGTGTGTGTGTGTGTGTGTGTGTGTGAAAGATGCCAAAAATTTCACATATGCTTTATTTTTACATGAGTCCCTTCTATCTATTATGTAGAAGTATTTTTCAGTGCAAGCTGTTAGTGTGTGCATTTAAATAGATTTTTACATTAAATGCATGAACACAAGAGAAAATATATTTTAAATAAAATATGTGCCCATAAAAAGCAATGCTGAAAGAATATACCCACAGTTCTGTCATTTGTTTCTTTGAATTATTTTCTGCCTACAAGAATTAATGAGGGTCTGAGTACAGTTTCTCACAGCTCAGTTTATACCTTATGTTGGATGACTTCTGCTTTCCAAGCTGCCATAAAACATTAAGATTCCATTAGGAGAGGTCAGCTGCTATACCACCTGTGTGTGCAGTACAAATTTTTTCCCTTTATAGAAATGGCATATTTACCATTGTTGTAAAGGGGAAAAAAGTAATAGTATTCTACAAATGATGCATGCATCTCTCTTACTTTATTTAGGGCATTTTCACTTTTGTGCCGTATTGGTTTGGCAAAGCAGGAAATACTGTGTTCTTGTGCTTTAGTAACAGCACCAGAAGAGAGGTCTGGCAAAAAAATATCAATTCCTGTAGCAAACATAATGAAGGTATTTTCTTCATTTTGGTAACACAGAAATAGCAAGTTGTCAAAATAAGTTTTTTTTTTTTGTACTTTGTTTTTGTGTTTTGTTGTTGAAAAGTGTAAAAAATGTTTCTTGGATTGATAGAAATACTGCATAGTATGATGCAGAAATTTGCTTTCTTCATGAAGGAAAGTTTAGTTTTTGAAAAGAACTTCTTTGCATTTGAAAAATGTTCTGAACTATTTAACTGCCACAAGACGAAAATTGCAAAGTGAAGGCAATGGGTTTCAAGTGAAGAAATGGACTGTGTCAGACAGATGAGCAAATGGCCAGAATTTCCTGGTAATTTCTCATGCTTTTATTGTTGAGTCTCACAGTCTAAATATTTAAGAGAGAGAGAGAGAGAGAGAGAGAGAGAGAGAGAGAGAGAGAGAGAGAGAGAGAGAGAGAGAGAGAGAGAGAGAGAGAGAGAGATATGTGTGTGTAAGGGCATTTCTGTCACATGCTGCTATAATATATTGTTCAAAAGGTGGTGAAATTAATTTGAAGAGTTTTTGAACAATTTCAGGTGATTTAAACTTGTATGTATTTAGATCCCCAAATTTCTTCAACTGCTAATGAGATTTTTAAAACTATTATTATAATTCCAGAGTGTGCTCTTAAATGATGACTTTTTGTTTTAAAAGTTTCCTCTATGTCAGGGTTTGGCAAAGATGTGAGTAACAGCTTAATCACTGCTGAAACCAATATTCGTTTTTGAATTATTTTGTTTTCCAGCATGCTGACTAAGGAACTAACCAGCAAATAGAAGAGGTAATCAGTAGAAATTCCATATTTGCTATGGAGTCCTTTTTTATTGTTATTATCCATAAAAATGGTGCCTCTCAAATAATTAAAAAAAAAAACAAAAAAACTAACAGTTCTGGTATTTCTTGATGTTCCTATGGACTGCATTTTATGTGGCATCCATGTAGTGAAGGTTGAAACTGCTTGTGCTATGATGTAAGGCACTTTTATTAAGGCTATGCGGTATAATCTAATGGACTTAACTGTTACACACATCAAAACCATTGGTTTGTTACCCCATATTAAGTATCATTCCCACTTGCAAAGCATGCATGTTATGGTGAATTTACATCACCTCTGATGTAGTTAAGGCCCACCCCATATATATTTATAAAATTTTCAGCAGAGGATCATGGGGAAGCCATCAGTTGGGTAGCCAGTCAAGTGTGGGTCTTATTCTGCCCCTCCTTCCTCCCTTGTTTTTGTCATGTTACAGCATGCAATACCATTGGGTTCCCATTGTTTTATCATTTTGAGGGAAAACACTGGGACTCCTCACCTTGTTGATTGGTACTCACTATTCCTTCTGATATTAAGGTGAGAGAGAGATAATTATATGGCATCAGAAGCATTATGTACTCATAATCATTATCATCATCATTGTCAACCATTATCAATCCACTGCTGGACGAAGGTCTCCCCAAGTTTCCTCCACAACGGTCTGTCTTGTGCCAGTCTCCTCCATGTCACTCCCGCATACTTTCGAATTTCATCCACCCATCTTCCATGTGGTCTTCTTCTGGGTCTTTTCCTGTCCCTTGGAATCCAATCTAAAATTTCGGCTGTCCATCGATGGTCTGTTCTTCTGGCAGTATGTCCAGCCCATTGCCATTTCAGGGATTTAACTCTTTATCATGATGTCTTCCACTCTTGTCATTTTTCGGATCCACGTGTTCCTCTTCTTATCTCTCCTGGTTACACCAAGTATGCACCTCTCCATGCTGCTTTGAGTTGTCTGCAGCCTTTGTATGTCTCTTTTAGCTAAGGTCCACGTCTCTGCACCATACGTAAGCACTGGAAGGATGCATTGATCAAACACTTTTCTTTTAAGACATAATGGCATATTGCTCTTGAAAATTATGCTGTTTCTTCCAAAAGCTCTCCAGGCAAGTTTTGTACGCCGATTAATTTCTTCATCAATGTGACCCTCACTTGATATCTGCTGTCCAAGATAAACGTACGTGTCTGTTATCTCCAGCTTTTTCTCCATCAATCGATAAATCTTCATTTCTTGTAAAAGCATTGTACATCACTTTTGTCTTCTGAAAGTTCATTTTTAATCCCACTTCTTTACTCTTGTCAGCAAGTTCCTGGATCATACTCTGTAGCTCTGATGGGGTAGTTGCAAAAATGACTATGTCATCAGCAAAACGAAGGTGGGTTAGATAATCTCCATTAATCTTTATCCCTTTGTTTTCCCAGTTCAGTGATTGAAAGACATTTTCCAATGTGGCATTAAAGAGCTTCGGAGATATGGTGTCACCTTGTCTCACTCCTTTTCCAATTTTTATGTGTGTTGTATTTTCAAACAGCCGAATCTTTGCACTTGCATTTTCATAGATGTTATTAATAATATTAATGTATGCATCTTCAATACCGCAGGATTTCAGAGCCATTGCCACTGCTGATGGTTTCACCGAATCAAAGGCTTTTTCATAATCGATAAAAGCCATGCACAATGGAAGCTCATATTCCCTCGCTCTTTCAATTAGTTCTCTCAGTACGTGGATATGATCTATTGTGCTGTAGCCACTCCTGAATCCAGCTTGTTCTCTCGGTTGAGCCATGTCCAGTGTCACCTTCAAGCGGTGTGAAAGAACTTTAGTGAAGATTTTGTAAACCACTGATAGGAGGCTGATAGGTCTGTAGTTCCTGAGATCCTCAATGTCACCTTTTTTATGTAGCAAGATCATTGTAGCGTTGTTCCAATCCTCAGGAATTTTCCCTTCATTAAGGCATCGAGTGAAAATTTGGGCGAGTACTGTTTCGATTTCTCCACTTGCTTCTTGTATGATGTCTACAGTAATTCCATCTTCTCCTGGAGCTTTTCCCCGCTTCATGTTCTTGATTGCATGTGCAACTTCTGCTGGAAGGACTGGAAGAACTCTGGTACTGGTACCTTTCATGATGTCTGGAGTACATGTATCATCCTTTCATATAATTTGGAGTAGAAATCTTTCACTCTTGTCAAAATTTCGCCTCTATTTCTTGTTACAGAACCATCTTCTTTTCTCAGTGCCATAATCTGTTTTTTCCCCTTACTGAGATGTCCCTTTGCTATCTTTAGGCTTTGGTTGTTTTCAATTGCTTTCCTTACTAGTTCACAGTTGAATTTCCTTACGTCTTCAGTGATACTTTTTCGTACTGTCTTGCATAGCTCTATATATTCCACTTTGGAAGTCACATCTTCTTTAGTTGTCCTCATCACTCTTCTTTTTTGCATCAACATTTTGGTTTTTCCTGATAATTTGTTCACATGCAATTTGTTCTTAGACCCAGCTAATTTTGTTGCTGTTTCCATAAGAGCTTTGGTTACTTTTCTGTTAACTTCAGAAATATCCACTAAATCCGATGTTAGGCCTTCTAAAGCAGAGAATCTGTTCTTCAGTTCCAATTTGAAGGTATTATGGTGTTTTTAAGGTTGGTTACGTCAATACATTTTGTTTGTCTTATGAGCTTGCTACGTTCGAGTTTAGTGTTGAGGTGCATCTTACATCTCACCAATCTATGGTCACTGCCTGTGATGAACTTGTTTAGCACACTGCAGTCTTCTATGACGAATTTTTTGTTACACATAATAAAATCAATTTCACTTGTCGTCCCATTTGGATGTCTCCATGTCCATTTCCTGTGTGGCTTTTTCTTGAAAAAAGAGTTCAAGATGAAAAACCCTTTCTGCCTCTGCAAACTCAACGAGAGTATTTCCACTCTGGTTTCTGTTGCCGTGACCGAATTTACCTACTGAAGTTTCATTCTGTTGCCGTTGCCCTATTTTTGCATTGAAATCTCCCATAATTATCTTCAAGTGCTGCTTACCTTTATTATTTAGATCACGAATTCCCTCATAAAATTCTTCAATTTCTTCTTCAGCATGACTTGTGGTGGGTGCATAAGTTTGAATAATCTGAGCCTGGTATCTTCTCGAGAGTTGGATAACAAGTCGTGCAGCTCTGTCAGAGGAACTTTCAACTTCTACAACTTTATCCTTCAGTTTCTTGTTTATTATAAATCCAACACCACTAGTTCTGCCAGTATCTGTCCCACGATAGTAGAAGAGATGTCCACTTTTCAGTTCAATGAGATCTCCTTTTCTCCTTACCTCACTTAGCCCGACCATGTCCCACTTGATCCTTTGTAGTTCCTCTTCCAATTCAAGAAGCCTTGAATCAGAAGATAGGGAGTGTCCGTTGTAAGTAGCCAAGGTCAGCATCAAATGGCAGCCTAGTCCGGTCCTCCGGGGATTCTTAGCACCCTCTGCCTTCATGTCGCACTGGCCGCTGCCTTGGCCAGGTACATTCCAGCTGCCGGAGACTGAGGGCCAAGATTTAAGTTGTGGAGTCATTTTGGAGGGGTTTGGCCATAACTCACCACGCTGGCCAAGCGGGTTGGTAAGTGTGGGATAGCATTTCCTCTAATCCCGATGGTATAGTTATACCGCTATTGGCGGTCGTCAGAGCCCCTTTAGTGGGAACAGGATGTACCACGAGAAGGCGGGGTTGACATTTGTCAAGGAGAGGCTGTGATGTTACGCATCACCTGACCTTACATCCCATAATATGTCACTTATATTGGTTCATAGATCTTTGCATTTTTTATCAGATCAGTGACTGCTTAGAGTTGTGAGGATGAAGAAATCTGTAGTCCTGAAAACCATTTTGGTTGCAAGTGACATAATTTAAAATTTGCAGTTATGGATGAAGAAGTTAGGACCAGCTAACTTCTTCATCCATAACTGTAAATTTAAAGCTACGCACACACTCGTATGGGGTGGGGCATAGCTATGGATAATCACTGTCACCTATGACTGCCGGTGCATTTGATAGTTGTACAAGCATAAACAAACTGGACTCACCAAACATTGGCAGCATATTTTTAATGAAGTTGAATAAAACACACACACGCCTCCCTCTGAAATATATTTTTTCTCACCAAAAATTTATTTTTTATCACCAGTGGCAAGTGGGCATCCAAAAATTTAGTGCCCTGGTATAGGGAACTCCTGTTTGTGCGTGATTGCTTAATTTTGAGGTAGTTGCTGCCTAGCTGTATCAAAAGAAACTTTTAAGCAGCCTATAATTCTATCATAAATGTTGAATTTGTAGATAATTCAACTTTTATTGTGACTCTCTATATTTACAATTTCTTGTGTTCCTTCTAAACTTTGCTGGTCATTTATGTGAGCAATTTATTTATTTACCTATACATATATATTTTGAAATAACTAATTACATTACTTATGTGTTATCTTTTTGCAGCATGAATATTATAAATCAAAAGTGGAAAACAACAACAATAATGATGATGAAAACAAACCAGTGAAATATTCCAATAAATCTGTAAAGTCACGGCGCATACAGAAGAGTTTAAAAGCTCTAGATCTAAGACCTCACCGCAACTTTGCAAATGCCCCTGTGAATTTCAATGAAAGCTCTGTTCATGTTCCACCTAATGTGTATGACAGAGGTATGTGTTGCCATGTTACTTTTTTGAATGCTTATTTTAATTTGTTAACAATTGATAATTTTGCAGAATATAATTGCAGGTACTGCTTGAAACAGATGGCTTCTTGTTCCCTTTGTCTTCTTAGTGGAGCAAATTAGTGTTGCTTGTGTTACAGTGGACACCCCCACCCCCCCATCCTAAAACCTGAAGAAAACTCTAAAATTTGTCCGCCATGTCGCATATTGTATGAGGCAGCTAGGAATCGCAGTTCGGCAGGCTCACATGTTCTTTTACAGTTTACAGTTGTTGTTTTTTTATTTATTTCTTATTTACGTTGTTTTTTCTTTCGGCTGTTCTCTAAATTAATTAACAAAATTGCGGGATAATTAGGAAGTCGCTCCAGTGCTCGTGAAGGCAAGAAACGTAATATTTTGCCATTTTGAATTGCTAGACCTCACACATAGCTCTGAAGTGAAACATAAAAATTCCTATCTCAAGGGTCTTTGAGGGGTGAAAAGCGAATGAGGGAAAATGTGTTTTCGAATGCGGATGGAAGCAGCAATGTCCGAAGTGATTTTTCACTTTTCTTTTTTTCTTCTTTCCGCTTGTAGCTTAACGCTGTGGTCCGTATGTTTATTTTAGTGGGTGGGCCAAGAGACCCTCAGCAGACACATAACTCTGTCAGCAAGAACGATACTTCGACATCTGCAAGGGACAATGGGCAATTAAGAGTACAGAGTCATCGAAGAAAGGGGGTGAATTCAAGCATCGTTTTCGGTTGGCAGTTGCTGATATACGCTTAAAGAAAAAGCACGTCTGATTTCGCTCGGCCGAGAAAACTAATCTCAGGGCTGGCGGTCACAACTCGTTAAAAAATGGAAACAAAACCTGCGAGGGGCATATTTGAACTGCGTACTCAGGCAGGATAGATGTTATGCTAACGGAAGGGAACTGACTGAATTGGGAATGAACGATAAAAAAAAAAAAACAGAAGGTAGTGACGGACGGAATCTACTATTGCAGCAGCGGAAGTGAGGGGGTCCCACTCTCCAAGCAGCTGACGGTCAGAATCATTTCTTCACGACAACAGAAATCATTTCCCAGGAATGCGGAAAATCAGTCTCGGAACCCGCAACAGCAGATGTGAGAGGGGCTATTTTGTTTAACGGCCACCTTCAAATCTTCACAAGAGTGGATCCGTGTATACTCGCATCAGCGCAACAAAGTGCGGCGTGATATCACCATTTTAATTGTGTGCTTCATTTACATCAAGCGTCAAAGTGAAGTGTTGAATCATCGGTGCGGCCACATGGTGCAAGTGTCTGTGTGTGTGTGTGTTTTTTTTTTTTTTTTGTCGTGTTATATTATGTGATGCACACTGGATTTGCACAGCAAAGTCACGAAACTGTAAGTAGATGAATATTTCCTTTTTTTTTCTTCGCACATCTGCGAACTTGGGCCATCCCGACACCCAAAGCTGCTTGGACATAGATGCAGTAATACTGAGTGACTGAACCTCAGAGGAAGTACCTGCACATACAAACTTCAATTTCTTTCAGGGCCCATTTCCTGATTATTTTTTTTTTACAAGAATAAGGGAGAGGGTGTGGCCACAAATTCCGCTTTGACGGACAGTTTCTTTTAACTTTGGTTCAGGGCCAACGTCAGCGGGGCAGGGTTTTGCATGTGCATGCTTAGATTTAGCCAAAGTTATTTATTTAGTTAAATAACTTTGGCAGTATTTTGCACCTATAATCATATACCGCAAATTAACGTGCTTGTGTATTTTGTGTCGCAAGTATTTTTAATGTGATCGTTTGTATATAATTTTTTTCATTCTCTAAGCGATTGTATATGAATATCACCTGCTGCTCTATTTTGGGTGTTAACGAGTAGTATCTCTTGACCAGATCGTCCGGTGGTGACTCAGTCGGCTTGCGTCTTCCGACAGTAAAGTGTGATACTGTATGCTGCCCACATAAGAGGGGCAATTGTCTATGCGCCCAGAGAGCGCCGTATCTGTTTAAATCTCACAGAATGTAATTAAATGTTGTGTTGTGCATTTGTGAATCATGTGTTATTTGTGAAAGTGAGTGTTGTTCTGGCTGGTTGGTGATTGGATGTACCGGAGTAAGATCCAGACCACTACACTCAGTCACGAATTGGTGATTGCGGGTGAACCTCATCACAACTCTCTGATCCCAAAGTATCGTTTTTTATTTTATTTATTTTTTTTATTGTTGTTGTTATTTTTGTTCACACGGTGGATCACCCAAGCCTTATGCTTCGGGTCATTCTTCAACTTTTCATTTTTTATGTTCTGGAGTGAATCTTTGAGTGCAGCGGTGCACCTGAGATTCACACCTGGTGCCGCGGCCAACAAAATTGTATGACAGGTTTCAAGCACCGTTACCGGCCGACTCGGCAGGACCCCTGCTAGCGCCGTGCAACACTTGCATTGTAAACTAATCTTTTGAATGTGTGTATTTGTGAGAAGGAGGTGGTGAAAAGACTGCTGGTGTAAAATGTAAACACTGAAATTGATGAGAAATTTTGTTCATCTGTTGTCGCCCAGTGGCTGAGCAGTTAGTGTGCTGATTTCTTATAATGAGGGCTTTGGCTCAAGTTCCAAGTAACATGTTTATTCTTCAGCTCTCTGCTTTTCTTCTGTCTTAAATCAGAATTTTGTATTTCCTAGCAAAGGGTGGGAAATTAGAAAACTGTGGTATTAACAAAATTGCTCCTGTAGTTGAAATTCTTGGTGCAAGTCTTATTATTTCATGCACATGTGCTCTTGTGTTTATAAAAAGAAAATGGTAATTATAGGGTACTGAAAATGCCTTCTTTATATGTTTTCAGAATTTCTACATTCAGAAACAGAAATAGCATTACTTTGTTGAATGAAAATATCTAAATAATAAAGTACAGTTATTTGCTAAAATATTAATGTTCGTGCATTCAATTGCAATTAAGTGTATGTGAAACAGAAATACACTATCTACCAACAAGTAATTGGACACCTGTGATAGCAAAGGAAAACGAAGTTTATTCACCTTCAGTAGTTGGTGGAGCCTCCATGAGCGGCGATTACAGCTGCGACCCTCTGGGGCATACTCTCAACAAGGCGTTGTACGATGGCTAGTGGTATTTTCTTCCACTCGGCTTGGAGAAGACAGGTCAGTTCCTTCACCGATTTCGGACGGTGGGGACACCCCTTAAGTCGATGCTCCAACTCGTCCCAGAAGTGCTCGATAGGGTTAAGGTCCGGGCTCTGCGCAGGTCAGTCCATTTGATTGACCCCATTGTCACCATACCAAGCCATGGTAGACTTTGCAGCATGACAGGTGGCATTGTCATCCTGAAAGTAACATGGGTTTACCCTGTAAAACTGCCACAACGTAGGAAGCGCATGGTCATCCAAAATGGTGCAGTAGGTCTCTGCATTGAGTCTACCAGGAATTGCGACCAAGGGTCCCATGCCATACCAGGAGAAACACCCCCATAGCATAATTCCACTGCCGCCGAACTTCACAGTTGACAGAATACATTTCGGCAGAAGGCGTTCTCCAGGCAGACGCCAAACCCAGACCCTGCCATCCGAACGGTAGAGGGTGAACCTTGATTCGTCATTCCAGAGAACCTGTTTCCTCTGTTCAACGGTCCACTGTCGACGTTCTTTGCACCACGTTAGCCAAGCAGCGCTATTGGACTTGGTGATCAAAGCTTTGTAGGCGGCAGCACGTCCATGATAACCGAGCAGATGGGCTTCCTTATGGATGATATTCATCAAAAGAACACTCCCGGATGCCTGTTGAAACTCCTCGCAGATGTGGCCCATCGATTTGGTGCGGTTCTTCCGAATTTCTTTGGCCAGCACCCGTCGGTCTCTAACTCCCAGTTTTGTGGGTCTGCCGGGTCGGGGCACATTCCGACAGTCACCTCTCATCTTCCACTTGCCAATCACGTAGGCCACTGTCGATTTTGGGTACTTCAACTCGCTGGATATGTCACGTGTGGATCGGCCATTTCTGTGATACCTGGCGATTACACCTTTCTGGAAATCAGAGAGCTCCGAACATCTTGGCATCTTGAATGCGACTGGTTGCGTTGTTGTTTCCCACACGATATTTAACGGCGGCGGGTGTGACTTGTATCAGGACCGTAGATATCGTCGATTGCAGGGGTGTCCAATTACTTGTTGGTAGATAGTGTATCTCTGAACATGAGAAAATTGACATATACCTAGAAATGATTAAAGTCTTAATTTGTTTTCAGTAGTTTCATCTCATTATTGAGTAGATTTATGATGCATTTCTCAAGACCCAATAATTTGGCAGGCAGTCTTTCTCAGGAACTGGCTGGAAAATTTTAAGTCTTGAATTTCAAAAACAAATAAATAAAAATAAAACTGTTTATGTGCCCCCCCCCCCCCCTCCAGCTTTCTAACATTTGTCATTGACAGAAAAGTCCTATAGTGGGACTCCTGTCAATGACAGTCCCCAACCATGATGTTCCTCAGCCCAGTTTTTACAGGCTGTACTGTATGGTGTCATGCAGTAAAAGGGATACACACCATTGGTGTAAAACATTTTCTCATGGTAAAATGTGCATGCTAAATATTTTCTTAC
Organism: Macrothele yani; assembly: GCA_039090855.1. NCBI lineage: Eukaryota > Metazoa > Arthropoda > Arachnida > Araneae > Macrothelidae > Macrothele > Macrothele yani. The sequence continues at coordinate 107,350,705 of CM077003.1, forward strand.
AGTATGTCTGTTTTTTCTTTTTTCTATTGTGATTGCATGGAACAATTGATATAATTTCTGGAAAAATTACTTGCTGACCATACACTTGTTCTTTGTTTCAGATCCCAATGTTGCAAATGCAATTACATGGTCAGAATATCTTACAAATGCTTTTCGAAATAATTTGCAAGTGGATCAATCTCTGAATTGGCAATATTTTGGGAGCAGTACTGGATTTCTTAGGGTTTTCCCTGGTAAGTGAGAAATGTGTTAGTTCTTGTATTTAAGTTTCTGTTTTATTGGAATTAATGTTTAACTTTTGGAACAAAGAGTATGGACTGAAAAACAAATGTGAATGAATAGGTATATAGCATTTTTTTGTCTCCCCCACCCTTGTTTTGGACTTTAATAATTGCCATGAGCAATTCAAATTCAGTGGGATATAGTTATCTCCCCTAATTTAGGGCCACTGGTTCCAGGGAAGAGACAGAGTCAGTGCAATTGGGCAAACACACTACCCATACCTCATGCAGGTCTCGAACCTTGGACCATCTCGAGTGAATGATCAGAGTCCAGTGCCTCAGACTGCTTTCCAATTAGTGTAATGCATGGTAGTGGTGAACTTTATCCTCACTGAAGATTGATGGTTGAGAGCAGATGTAGGGGAAAAGGTAGACTGTTTTAATTTTAGTAAATTTTGGTAGAAAAGAAATTTAAAAATGGTGTGAGAGAGAGAGAGAGAGAGAGAGAGAGAGAGAGAGAGAGAGAGAGAGAGAGAGAGAGAGAGAGAGAGAGAAGATTTATGGGAAATATGTTGATAGCTAACATTTTTAGGTAAAGTAGCATGCAAATCTTAGTTTTTTAATCGAACATATTAATCATATGTTTGAAAGATAGTCTTGTGTACCTCTGCTCATAAGAATTCTGGACTGAAAAGGAGACAACTGACATAATTTTCTTTTCTTGTTTTGCTGTGGAACAAAGCAACTGAAATGTTTTTTAGGTAGGTTAAATGTGTGCTGATCTCAGTGAAAGCCAGACTGTTCAGCAATTTTGTGTAATTACAAATTTCTAGATTTCTTAGTCACCATGCTTGAGTGAACCAAACACTAATTTCGGAAATGCCAGTACAGTTATTGCAACCCTTCTTGCTTTATAAACACCTATTAGCTGTCGTGGTCCAAGTGGTGAGAGGTTCTGGTTTCTGGTAGGACATCTGAACTAGGCTCTAGTTCAAGTTCCACTCGAGACATGGGTGGTGGTTCTAAAGCATTACTGTTGATTGAAGATATGCTTCCACTTGGTAGTCTGCAACAGAAGATACACTGCCATTTCTTAATCTAAACTGAGAAAGTTGACTGAAGATAAAATTCCACTTCATTTTCTGAAACATCAATGTTGACTTAAGATATGCCTCCACTTAGTGGTCTAAGACTAGAATGCTGACTGAAGATATGGCTACGGTGCTGGCTCTCCCCTTTCTCTGGGACCATTGGCACCAAATTAGGGCGGGCAACTGCTTATATCTGTAAGAGTTGCTGTAGCTGATCATTAAACATTGAAACAACAACAACAGCAGCAGCAGTAGCAGCAAGAAAAACACCTCAAGTCATCCCTCAGCATTCACATAATCATTGACTGTCCAGTTGCTCTTGACTTTTGCTGAATAGTGTTTCAAAAGATTCAGTTCATGCACTGAGTGCATCTTCCTATGAGATAAGAAGCCATGTGTGCTAATTAAATCTTGAAAAGTCTTTTCATCTTATAAGTATAATATCAAAGGTATTGTTTACCTAATATTGAAAGGTATTTTGCACGTTGTCACTCCGTGAGACACGTGCTCCTACCCAGAGAGAGGCCTTTTTGTGCAATGGTTTTTGTTAGTTAAAAGAATATATTTATAAATAAAACAATTTAGTTGAATATTAACTTACCAATTTTCAGTTAATCACTCACTCAATAGCACAATCATACATTTAAAACTTTCTTTAATTAAAACAATCGCATTAGAAAAGGCTATACTCATTAATCTTATAGAGCACTTATGGGATGAATTAGAGCACCGCATAAGAAATTTGAAACCAAGGCCTACTACTAAGCAACAGTTAGTGGCAGCATTATGTACTGAATGGAAGCGCATACCTAACACTGTGTTCCAAAACCTTGTCGAAAGCATGTCTCGAAGGGTCAGTGCATGCATTATTAAGGCCAAAGGTGGACCGACACCGTACTAAAGTATGTCAAAAAATGCTATGTTGTGTTTCTCTTCTAGGTGTCCGGTGACTTTTGTCAATATAGTGTATGTATGGATGCATGTTGCTAAAATAGACAATACTGGTTTATATCTTGGTAATATCTTGTGTGTGAAGATTGCTATATGCTGATAACATAGTCCTGTTGGCAGAGAGAAAAAAGGGAATTGCAGAGTACAAGAGGATGCTGAAAAGTTCTCAGCCTAACCCACTTCCTGTAACTGTAGCATTATTTTGTCACTGCTGCTCAAAAGAGTTTTTTTTTTTGTATTGTAAAGTGCCGATTTTCAGACTAATAGCTTTTTTTTTTTTCAAGAGTTTGACATCCTGAACTGAATCATGTCAATGCAAAGTGTTAAATTTTTGAATGTGGAACTCCTGGCTGTCATGAAATTTGTGTTCCTGCAGAAGAAAACTCCAAAGGAAATCTATGAGTGTATGACGTGAACATTAAGTGACAAGTGCCCTTCATATTCCACTGTGAAGAAATGGTGTGCCAACTTTCAGCGTGGAGACTTTGAGACCAAAGATGCAGCAAGATCTGGGAGGCCTTCAACAGTAACAACACCTGAAATTGTTGATCGTGTTCATGACTTGATTTTGTCAGAATGGCAAATCTTGGCTAAAACAATAGCTGAGACACTAGAGATATCCAGGGAATGCATTGCGTTCATAATTCATGAGCACTTGGATAAGCAGAAGCTGTCAGCAAAGTGAGTGCTCAAATGTTTGAATGCCGATGAGAAACAAAAATGAGTGGACACTTCCAAATCGGTTTTGCAGCATTTTGAGTGATCTGGTAATAATTTTTTGCAGCGATTTGTCACTGTTGATGAAACATGGTTACATCACTATGATCCAGAGATGAAACAACAGTCCCTGCAGTGGTGGCACTAATGTTCTCAACGATCAAAAAATTCAAGACTCAAAGGCCCGCAGGAAAGGTCCTGGCATCCGTTTTTGAGATTCGGAAGGCGTTTTACTGACTGACTATCTCCCGAATGGCCAAACAATAAATATTGAAAACGATTCCAACTTGCTGTGGTGATTAAAGGAGGTGTTGAAGGAAAAAAGGCAAGGAAAACTGTAGAAAGGTGTTCTCTTTTTGCAGGACAATGGATATGTTGCTGAAAATTTGTAGACACCTGATCAATGTTTTTCAGATTTTCATCAACATTATCCACATTTTTTCGTGAGGAGCAAATCGAAAAAGTAATGGTGATCAGTTCAGGGAGGGGTAACAATTCTTCCCCGGATTGGTTTTCTGTTTAATTTTTCGAAACTCAGATTTTTGCCTCCCCGGTTTCAGTCTTTAGGTCCAGAGAAAAAGCCAAGAAAAAGTAAATGAAATTCTGTTTCTCATCTGTTTTTTTCCCCTCTCCTTTATTCTGTGGGGCGTACGAGAAAGTGTTCTTATTATTCAAGAGGAAAAAGGAAAAAGTGCAGTATAAGTTGAAATTTCCTTCACGTCATATTTATCATCTCTTCATGGGGATATGCTGAAAATTTTGTTAGTCCTAAAAATCTTTATATAGTGTGAAATTGCAGTTACAATGATGTTCCTTTTGTTTGGATATTACTCGGCCCAGCAGGAGAGAAAGGAAAAGCATACTCAGTATAATCAAAGTGAGCAGTGTAAATATTTTTTTTTGCCCTCGATGTGTATGAACATAATGTAGCATTCGTATTATTCATTATCTAAGCTATGAGTAGGACGATTCAGGAGTTAATAGGATGTATTATAATTTTAACTTTGAAATTATGAGGTTGGTGAGGTAAGGCTGTGGTAGACTTGATAAGTAGGACTTAAAAACAAGAATAAATATAATCATAAAAATAAAAATAAAAAAAATAATCTTTCGCCGGGAAAAGCAACTTAATAAATGATATTTTTTCTTGGGTGAGTGATAAAAGGAATGCAAGAAAAGGAAAGCTGGTCTATACTCAAAATAGGTAATGAAAAAAAATGTAGTTCTTTTTATGGTATATGATGTATGTATTTATATTGTCTGTAAGTCAAATGCAGTTCCCTTCTTCGTTCCAGCGGTCTTTCGAGCTCCTTCCAAGAAAAGGGAATTTTAGTCGGGAATTGTTAGAATGTCATTTTCTGGGAATCGCCTCTAACAAGAAGACCACCCAAAAAATGTGCCATTATTTCCACAGGAAAGCATTTTTCTCTCTCACTAATGCCGTGGTGAATTTCTCTGAACTGAAACACTAAACCGATAATCCCAGGTTGGGTTTGTTGGCTGAGAAAAAGGGCTTAACTCTGAAAAGTTATAGGTGCGTGCTGTCAAGCTGAACAGCAGGACGGCGGGCCCACATAAAAATTTATGTGTTTACGTCCAAAAGCAAGAATGGGCCATATCAAATAACACATGTGCCGGTTGCTGTGAGTTTTTTTCACTGCGCTACTTCTCCCCCCCCTTCCTCTTTCTCTTCCTCGCTAGGACATGGAGAGCATGTGGTCAACAGGCGATCCCGGCGTGTTTGTGACTGACTGACCAATGAGGAGCTAAGCGTTCCTTGTGGACGACGCTGATTGGCTCTCTTTGTTCCTCTGCCAGAGAGATGTGAGAGAGCACTTTTTGAGTCTGGAGGAAGAATCTCTCTCTCTCTTGGAGTTGGCTCATTGGTAGGAGGCAAGGATGGAAAAAAATGCAGGGCAGTTGGAAGATTGATCTTGTCCTAGAAAATTATCCTCCTCCGAGGAAGAATAAAAAAAAAAAAAAAAGAAAAAAACCACAACGATCTTCCCACCCTCAAGTTGGGGACTTTTCAAAATGTCTTTCCTGCCTCTTGCTAATTAAAAATTGGACAACCCTGAGGCCTAAAGGGGTTTTTAATCTAAAATCATAGGGCAATGGGACCCTTCTGCGTTTCCTCAGCGGGCCTGCCAGTAATGCCTGGCTCTTAGCAATCAGCAGTGGAGGAACCCCTTCTCATCACATCCAAGCGGCCAGTACATAGAGGATCTAGGCGGCACCAGGCGCCATGATCGCCCATGTGGACCTAAGGTAGTTGTATCCAGACACCGAACTATTGACCCAATCAAGGAGAGGAAACGTCTGTCACGAGGAGAGAGAAAGTTCCAACACGAAAGGGACTGAAGTTGCCATGTGATGTTAACCTTTGGCTAGCTTGGCCAGAATATCCTGAAGGATGCCAAAAAACAAAAACAAAAAAAACAAAACAAAAAAAAAAACAAAAAAAAAAACCACAATGGTGGAACTAAAACCTATTGTCCACCCAAGAGCTATCCAGGAGTAAGTCAAATATACTAATTAATATCTGAGGCTGAGACAGAACTGCTCCTCCAGTATACGCCTAATAAAAGCGAAAAAATGACAATACACACAACAGTCTTCATACACACCGGGTTTATTTTGATCTCCATTTGAAGTTTTTTGCTGGCATATTGGTTTTCCACCGTTGGGACTAGGAGAGGGAGGAAACTGCAGCTGACCAATAAAACTAATAAATTCAATGATGGTGTAATTTGTAATGTAGAATGCACATTAATTAATATTAGTTTTGCTCATGCCAGTTACTCGCCTCTTAAAGGAGGGCGTTGCACTGTTACAATGTCGAAATTTTAGTTTAAAGGCACTTACGAGCCTTAAGAAAATTACTTTTCGGGTTCTGCCCTGAATGGTGCATATATTCCTATAATCATATGTTGCATATATATATATATGTGTGTGTGTGTGTGTGTGTATATATACCTAAATAGTTGAATCAAATTATTTGGTATATGTCAAAATTACTGAAAACATGTGAGTGGCGTATTAGTTAAGGAAACAAAATCACAGTGTTAACAACTATCAGTATTCAATAGGACTCTCTACCATGGCCATAAGTTTGATTATTTGAATTGTTGATCTCTACATATGAGTGGGCCAGTAAAGGCTTAGCGAAGGGCCTAATTGTCAATTGTAAGTACAGTAATGCTCTCATAGCAATATTAATACGTTTCTTGGTTAATCATGTTGTGTTGTTGCCGAAATAAATACAGGCATCAGCCTTTCTAAAACCAAATTTTGGCATAAGTTGGCATTCGATTTCTATGTGTGTCTCATAGATTCTGAGCCATCGCATTCATCAACCAACGTTTTGATGTTGGCCTAGGACGAGAATCAAGGTTATTGACGCAATATATACCAATGTCTATTTAATACAATGAAGTGATGATTACACGACCATTTTTTATGCTTATATACACGAGTTCCAAAATTACTGATCTGTCCAGAGTTGACACATTTATACACATGTAACACGAATGCAGTGTGATGTCGTAATATATAGAAATATTGCAAGTGGTGAAAACAAAATTGTATATGTGTACACACAAGCAGACTTACAAGTGAAAACCTCAAGAATTTCTGTTCATTTCTTTTTTTTTTTATGTTGCACTTACAAATATGTTATAACGTTGGAAAATAGGCTCACAACATGATTGTTTTGCTTGATTCTGGTATTTGGTTTACTCACACATACACAATTGTCAATTCACAGTAACAAGAATATAGCCACCACATAAACACTTGTTTCAAAATACACCTACCCATTTCCCTAATTCTAATTTTTGCCTAAATTCAATATTTACCTTCTATTTTTATATTGGCATTAAATTTTATAAATATCCATAACCTTTCTTGGTTTTTGCCACAACACAATGCACCAGTTCACAAGGGTGGCAAGACAATGGATGTTTTGAGGGGTCTGGGATTTAAGTGCATAGACCATCCACCCTGCTCACCAGACCTTGCTCCATCAGGCTACTTCGTGTTCCCAAACCTTAAATTTTTTTGAAAGGGAAGCATTTTTCAAATGATTCAGAGGTGATATCAGCAGCAGAGCAGAATTTGAGTGATCAGACTTCAGAATTATTTTTGGAAGAGTTAAAGAAACTCCAGAAATGCTGTGCCAAGTGTGTTGAACTTCAGGGTGAATATGTGGAAATAGTCTGTAAGTTTCATGGCTCTAGCGCATTTCCTTCATGATGAAGCCGAGAACTTATCAGCATCCCCTAGTATGTTGTTCAGGATGTATGAAGTTTGTATGAAATTCAACCTGAGTATAAATAAGAAAAAAACCCTAGTTTTTTTTTTTTTTTTTTTGGGGGGGGGATTTTTGAGCAAGAAACTGTTATTACAGAATGTGAGATCAATCTAAATGGTACAGAGTTAGACAAGGTGAATAAGTTTGTGTATTTAATTAGTATGTTTGGTTTTGATTTAATCTTCCTTCCCTCTGAGTTCTTTTGGATTTTTAGAATTACAAAATACACAATGAAAACATTTCAGTTTAGTAATTGGCAACAGTATGAGGAACCTGGCAACATTTCAATTCTTCAGCAATAAACAAAACTTTTGTTAATCCTTCTATACATTGAGAACAGGCCTTGACTAAAATCAAGAAGCCAGAAACATCTGTAAAAATCCAAAAGAATCCAGAGGGAAGGAAGATTAAACAAAATTTCTTCAACTGGAACTAGAACCAAATGAATATATCTGGGTAAAGCCTTGAGTAAGTGATTTAATAAGTATGTTGGGCAGGGAAAACAGATTAGATGATGAAATCAGTAGGTGAGTGAATTTAGCTATGAAAGTTGTAGGGGCGGAAGGTCTTACGTTAATTTTCATAGACCCATGTCGGTCTTACCTTCCTTGATTTGATTAATTGTTCCCCCAGCACAAGAGAAGTGAGGTTCTTTTTTAAACAAACTATCCAACATATATTTAACATGGATAGTGAGGTGCTCTATGAATTAATCTGCTATCGAGAGCGGGGACCCAGAAAAAACAGTCTTGCTGGCCCAGGACTATGTTGCCGCTGCCGAACCGTCAATAAAATGTCCGGGCGGCCAACAGAAGGGCCAGAAGTTCAGGCCAACAGCTGCACCCCATCAGTTGTCATATGCCACAACAGGGCCATCAGTGGTCCATCACAGGCAGTAGCTGCCACAAGTGGCTCTTCAGTGACCCTGCAAGCACGTGCCAGAAATGATGGCTAGCCTAATGTGGTCCGCTAGTGTGCCGTTAGTAGCAGCCAGCAACTGCGTGACGTAACTGGTGGCTTGCCGAATCTTGTCCGCCAATTTCCCAGTAGTAGCCATAATAATAATAAAAAAAAAAAAAAAAAAAAAAAGCAAGGATAACCGCAGTTTCCCAAAGCTACAATTTTTTTTTCTACACTTACGAAGCTTGTAAATTAACGCACTGCGCTGGGGAAATTTTATGAACAGACCGGGAAAACGCCCGTTTACATCTGACTAGATTTGGACCAGGGCCGTTAGCATGGCAGCTGAGCTCTCTACCGACCGCACTAATTTGCCATGCTCGAGCATATGCTTAAAGCTGTCTGTTTGGTATGCAATGTGTAATTGAAAGCTTCCCTCTTTCATTTTAAAATATTGTGAGGTATTTTCCATAAAAGTCAGTTTCATATAATTGATAAATTAATTTTTTCAACATAACAATAGTTTTTTTTTTTTTTACCTTAAGGGAACTTCACTCATTTTCAAGGCATGTACATACTTAGAGTCGCTTTCCAAAGTTTTGTACTGTCCTTGCCGTCTTGAAAAGAGATTGTTGAATAAATATATATTTACCCGGGTTTATGTCACATTCTGTTACATTTTTAACGTTGTGTCTTTCCTTTCCGTTGTCTGTTTTGTTTTAAAGAGTAAAACATTTGTTTTAAAGGGTAAAGGATATTTTATTTTACTTCTCGTTATTTTTAGAAGCGAATTCCTCCTAGTCTTGTGTATTCAACCCATGGATGAGTACACCACATGGCGTTGCTTTTTTTTCTTTCAAATAATTAATAAATTTTGTACGGGTATAATTTTTTTTTTTTCCAACAAACGTTGTTTTAATGGTTTTCCAGGATATTTGTTTCAAGCGGTTTCAAATTTTTTCTTGTTATTCATCCACTCCATTCCATGAATTGTTATTCATGGGTATGGAGTGGGTGTATTTCATGGCTGTAATCTAGTATTTCACGGCTTAATCTGATATCTTCGTCGACGTAAAATTTCATTAGGAAATTAATTCGCCTCTCCACATATGCATTTTTTCTTAACATCCACTAAAATAACACGATGGCGATAGCGTCGTCTTCAACTAACTGGTACCATGAGAGACACAGCAAGTGTTGCTTCTGCGCATGCGCAGTCCCGATGCTTCCACCTGCTGTTGGGGGTTGCATTGGTTGCCAGCAACGATGCTTCCACCTGCTGTTGGGGGTTGCATTGGTTGCAGCACTAGTGGTACTTGCTTGGAGGCCCACAATTCACGGCGATGCTGCAGGGCCATCAATGGCTCGACAACTGATAGCGCTGCCACCAACCGACCACTACCGGGCCGTGATCGGCAGATTTCAGCCAGCAGTGACCCATCACTGCCAGCTAGTGGCCAGCAGTTTCCCAGCACTTGTGTTTTTGCTGGGGAGGTATGGATCACAAGATCATTCATTCAGGCACGAAGAATGTTGGTAGACAAAAATAAAATTCAACAAATTTAATATTTGCATCAAGTCCAGCTGTAGCGACATTACTGATCCGTGTCTTATTGTTGCAATTGAGAGTTCGGCTACGATACCTGCTCCTCGCCAAAAAGTTCCTCTTCGTGTAAATCACCAGTAGCTTACTCAATGATAAGTGAGAGTTCTCCATATGCCTGGTACAATATGACGTTTCCGACGATCACTTCACTACATGATCCAAGTTGTGGTGGTGAGAGCCTCATAGGCCTGTATCACCGTACACACACAAGTCCTGCTAACTCCGGAAAACTTAGCATCTCCTGCTAAAGAGTGCTACTCAGCAGATTCCCTCACTTGAAAATGGCTTCTCTTAAACGCCAACTTCCTCCCACGAAAACCCAAGAACAAAGCCTCAAAAAAAAAAAAACTTCTTTTTTCTGTTGCTCCCTCTTCGACGAAACTCTCCTTCCTTCCTATTGGCTCTGACTTCCTTCTCTCCCTGGAGGCAACCCTGACACTCCTGTCTTGGATGCTCTTTGCTAGGGTCACCTGACTTCTGTTCCAAGCTTTCTTCTCCCTCCCATTCTCCTCTTCTAGGGGCTTCCGTCCTTCACCCTCCTGCGCACAACCGCCCGCTGATCTTGGACCAGCACACGTGAAAGTTTTAATCTACCGTGACTATTGCAATTCTAAACGCACAGATTGTAATGAACGCTAACGGCATGAGTGAATATACAGATTAAGAAACAACATACATTAGTACATAAAGGATTATAACAGATAAGCCAGACACCCTGGCTCTTGGCTGGTTTTAACAAAGTATTGTGTGTATTCTCATTCATCAGAGAAGATCTTATCTATCTACTTAAGATAAATCTTCATAGCCCAAAGGCAAGGATATTATACTCTAAGATGTCTCCCTGGCATCATCCGAAGTCTGGGGATTTTCCCGCACATACACAAAGATTGCTTTTAGAATATCCAAAATCTTAGGAATGTCTTGTTTCTTTGTTGGGAGAAATACAAGTGCTTTCCTTCGCCCATGTGTAGCATTAGGTTATTAATGTTCATCAAATGATAAGTCCGTCTCATCGCATAACATCTTAAAACTTAAGTAATTTTATGTGCCATTATGATACACATAATTATGACTAATTAATGTTCATTAGCATAACACCACACATAATTAATGTTCGCCTTTACAAAAGTCATTGCTGCTTTAGGAGATTTTCACAGGACTGATGGTTTTTCAAGAAGATCCTGAATCATTGTTTATGAAAGTGTAATTATTCTTGCTGTGATGTATAATAATGAAACCTGGGTGCTGCAGAAGAGATACAGGAGTCATTTGTGTGCTGGAAAGATGTATTACCTATGGGGAGTTGTGGTAAGACATGTTACGATCATGCACGAATGAAAATGCGTAGTAGATGTGTAATGTGAAGTAAAATGTTATTAGTATGGAGACAAATATTTTGAAGTGGATTTGTCCTTTAAAAAAAATGAGTGATGATGTTCTAAGAGAATTTATTCAGTGCAATTGGCAGGAAAGAAAGGCAGAGGAAGGCAAAGGAAATCATGGTAGCGTCAGATTCAGGAGTTCCTGCGATAGAAAAGGTCTGATGTGTGAGGCAGGTCAATCAAGATTGAATTGTGAGCCAAGATCACATCAAACAATAAATAAAAGCTAACAGCATCAGTAACTTTGATTTGGCCGATGACCTTTATTTGAGTCCCCGAGAACAGCTTAGTGATATGTATGATATGATATATGTAAAGTTTCTGAAGTTGATTATATATTTTTTTAATATTGATATATTCTGATATATCAGCTTAAAAACATGTAAAAATAGCAATCAAGATAGAAAATACTCATTGAATAGTTTGTTTGTTTTTATGTAAAGCTACCAATTGGATCACATATGGTAAAGAAAGACCTGAATTCTATGACTGCCGGACTAGACCTTGGTAAGTAAAATGTGAAAATGGCAATATCCCAATTTTGTTCTCTTGTGAATTTTGTGATTTTGTCCAGTATTCTAGAAAAATTGTTTCACACAATTCAGAACGACTGAAAAGATATGAAGAGAGCGAGAAAGGACTAACATATTTTGGTGGTTGCCACCTCAATCACAATTTAAATTTTGATTAATGTTAATGCTTACAATTGCTTTTGCCAGCAGATGATACCCTGAATGTGGCATGACTGCTTGATTGCATCAATATGACCACATTAAAAAAAACTTTGTCCTGCAGCCCATGGAAGCTAACTTTTTGTGATCAGTCTTCATGCTTCATATACACTATATTATCAAAAGTATTCGACACTACCAAATATTTGTGTAAGTGCAAAGAACAGTTGCACAGGAAGGTGTGCTGTGAGTGGGGAGGTACATATATAAATCTGAGATATCCTGTCATGTTATCAGTAACTCTGAAGCGGATATGCCATGTTGACGTGAACTTTCCCAATTCCAGTGTGGGCTGCTCATAGGATGCCATTTGAGTAACTTTTCCATATGGAGCATTGCAGCTAAACTAAACATACCAAACAACTGTAGGTGATTTTGTGAAGAGATGGAAGCAGGACAGTTCAACTACAGCTAAAAACATTCAGGAAAGCTGCACAAACTGACAGAATGTGACAGAAGAGCCATGGTAAGAATTTTTAAGAAATCACATTCTTCCTCTGCCATTTCCAATACTGCTGAAATAGGAAATGCATGTAATGGCTTGGTTAGTAACATAACTATCCTCAGAGAGTTGCACAGTGTGGGTTTTTATGGTACAGCATTGGCACACAAGCAACTCGTCACTACCATGAATGCAAAGCACCATTTGGAGTGGGGTGTCTGCTGTAGTTCCTGGACTGTGGGCAGAAGCTGTTTTTGGAGTGGCTGGACAGCTGTTCTTTGGAGTGTTGTGTCATGTTTTTCACTCTTTCAATCTGATGGGCGTGTTTGGATTTGGCGACTGCCTGGTGAACGATTTTCATCAGACTGCGTTCTTCCAACTGTTAAGTTTGGCGGAGGCTCCATCAAGGTATGCAGTTGTTTTTCGTGGATGGGACTCGGCCTGTTGGTTATTAATATACCACAAATCATGAACTATGAAGTGTAACTCAATTTTCTGGATAATTTTGCCCTACCAACAATGTGGCAGTGTTATGGAATTTACTGTTGCCCCTTCCAACACTATGAAGCTCCCTGCCACACTGCACGGCATGTGCAGGACTGGTTTTGTGAAAAAGAGGTGGAATTGTTAGACTGGCCTGCTCAGAGCCCTGATATTAATCCTGTAGAACACGTCTGGGAGGAACTGGAGCGATGGATGCAAAATCAACTACGATGACCATCTTCACTCTCCACTCTGGCAGCAGCTTTGCAAGACGAATGGTGAACCATTCCACATTGGTATACAATGTTACTTATTACTGTTTCACACGTTGTATTGTTTCATTAACTAAACTAGTTTCAACTCTTCATTTTGCGAGTCATCCTCAGTAGCGTACAATGTTTGCTTTCCCAAAGAGCTCATTGTATCACTGGGTCACTGATCGTTCTCATTATCTGCCGTGTCATTGTTGCGCATGCGTATTATGGTCGTGCTTTATTTTGTTTCATTGCGGTATACCCTGGTGGGGCTATTGGTTAGGGTGTGGGTTTGTTTGGACATCTTCTTTTTTATTTGCTTCTCACGTTCCACCAAGAATTTCCATGCATATGGCAGGTCGTAGGGGGTGTTGTTATTAAAATGTAATAACAACACCTGTGATATAAATTGTAATAACAACACCCCCTACGACCTGCCATATGCATGGAAATTCTTGGTGGAACGTGAGAAGCAAATAAAAGAAGAAGAAGATGTCCAAACAAACCCACAACCATAATACGCATGCGCAACAATGACACAGCAGATAATGAGAACGATCAGTGACCCAGTGATACAACGACCTCTTTCGAAACGCAAACATTGTACGCTACTGAGGATGACTCGCAAAATGAAGAGTTGAAACTAGTTTAGTTAATGAAACAATACAATGTGTGAAACAGTAATAAGTAACATTGTATACCAATGTGCATAATACCATGCAATTAGCCACGTATTGATGTAGAGCATTTATTGAATATTTGACTCACAAATCACATGGTGAACCATTCCTGTCGAGACTTACCGGAAATTAGTTGATAGTATACCTCGACATGTTGCCACTGTCATACAAGCAAAAAGTTGACCAACTAACTACTAATTGTGATAATAAATAAAACCATTTGTCCTAAAACATTGTGGTGTCTGAATACTTTTGATAATGTAGTGTATTTAAGGATACACTCACACATGTTATCTGAAACAGGCATTTTAGGTATCTTCAAAGTACAATTTTGTAATACAGGGATTTCTAGGGTGACTTTAACTTTATTGTAAAATTTTTGGGTTGCACACCAACCTGTCGTTGGGAGTGACTCAAAGAGCAGGTGCTGCCACTCATGCAATAATACCCAGGCTTTCTGTTCATTAATTGTGGCACCTCTTCTTCTGATTTGTTGACTTTCTTCCAACTTCTGTTTTACAAAGTGCTGTTGATGTGAAAGAATTTTGAACCGATAGGCCTGTAAACCGGCCTGAAGGATCAATGCACATTCCCGAATGGCTGGTTCACCGGTCTCCGCATCTACCGTCATTACCCTATGGCCCAGTATAATGGGCTGTGAATGAAAGGGTAGGGGAATAGTTAAAATGAAAGTCTAGGGGGATAGTTTGGTGGTAGGGATGGTGAATGAAAGAGTACAGGAGAGCTTAGGTTTCAAAGGGAAAAATGAAATGAGTCCCAGTTAATCAAATGTCTGGTGCTTTGTATGTGTCTGTCAATGCCTGTCTTGTTGGAAACATTCCTTATATCAGCCTTATGTTCTGCTGTGTTGGTACGAAGTTGTCTCTCAGTTTCTGCTACATATGTGTTACCACAATTTCAGTGTACACTGTAGACCACTCCTTCTTGTAGTAGGAGATTTTTTTCCTCTTTTGTTTAATGGGAGGGAATAATTTTTTTATTTTATTGTTCAGGTCTGAAGCATGCTGAACATGAAATTTTAAGCTAATCTTCTGAAGCTTTTCAAATAAACCTTTATGGTAAGTGACCTACACCTATCTGTTACTTAATGTTTTTGCTTCATTGATTGTTTACGATTTAACTTTATTTATTTTTTTATTATTTTCTACCATTATAGAAGAATAATTATTTTCAGTAAGGGTACTTTTTAATTCTTTTTTACAGAGTTTCTTTGATGTTTCTGAAGAATCCAGAGCTTCTATTTTTTTCAGGAATCGTGAAGCCAGATTAAATTTAATATAGGAACGGATGGTAAGAGTGGTAGTTCACAACTTTGTAGGGTAGTTCAGAACTTTTTAGTTTTTATATAACTTTGTAGTAGTTTTTTCTCCTGAGACTTTTGTAAGGGTTACATCCAGAAAGTTCAGGTAATAGTCTTGCTGAAGTTCTAAAATGAAATTCTAGACAATTATCAAGCCTATGAAGTAGACTGAGGATATTTACTGGAAAAGATTCATCATTGTTGTCAACTATTATGAGGATGTTATCCATATATCTTACTTACAGGTAGAATAATGAAAGTTGGGGCAGCATTATTTTATTTTCAAGCCCCCCCCCCCCCCACACACACACAATAACAGTTTTCCAGAAAAGGAGCCAAAGGAGAACAAGTTGCTAAGCCTGAGGTCTGTTTGTAGAATTTTTCTTTAAATTGAAAGAAGTTATGCTTGGAAGTAAATAACAGCCGTTCATAGAGTCCAATGAGCTTTTCTTTACTGTGGCTGATGAAAACAATTTTGTCTGCAAAATCTTGTGCCGAAAATTCTGTAATGAGGTCAAGGTAGATGTTTGTGTACATCAATACTGCATCGAGACTTGCAAGAATAGGGTGTTTCACAATAGGGAGTCTGACTTTTTAACTAGTTCTTTTAAAATTTTTATGATTGCCACAGGAGTGAAAAAAACCCTGTTTTATATGGTCCAGGAGGTAGTAGTATGTGAGGTTTGATAGTGGTAATGCTTGGTGTCAGCTATTGGACATGTGGGAGCACCTGATTTGTGTAATTTTATTGTACCATATAGCTGGGAAATTCTGAAGTGTAGTTTTGAAAAGTTTTTGTAATTTTCAAAAAGCTGGTTATTTTTTCTTAGTGATATTAATTTTGAGAAGCTTTTAATAGTTTGGTCCACTGGGCTTTCCTTGACCTTTTCATATAATGGTTTTTTTAACTCATCTTCGATCTTATTAAAATGTTTTAAATTTTTGTTCTAATAATACTATGGCTCTGCTTTATCTACTTTCAAGACAATAATTTCTCCATTTTTTAATATTTTAGTAGGTTTAATTGGCTACTAGTGTTTCTATTATCTTGCTTTTTTTGTTTATATTTTCAGAATTTGGTAATACACTGGGAGTAGTAGTGTGCTTTCATTTCACCTGCTGTTATAGAATCTAGGATTTCAACAAAGTTACAAATGATTTCTAATTCAATAATTAGTTGCATTTTGTTAATGCTTTTTGAAGATAAGTTGCTACCTTTATTCAGGATGTTTTTAATTCTTCATTAGCTCCTGTCTCAGTAAGATTAGTGACAGTTCATTTTTTTTTATTTTCTAGTTGAGTACATTCCTTTAGCCATCTTTCTTCCTTTTTTATTAATTTTTCTTGGAATTTATTTTTGTCAGAAACAGCCCTATAAACCAATTTTTAATTTCAACTTTAGTAGCTTCAGCTAAATTTTTTAGATTGGAATTCTAAATGTAATCTTCAATAATTTTACAATTTGCCAAATTTTTATATTTGTCTCTTATAGGCCCATTACCGTTTTTTTGTTCCATTTTTCTTACAAAACTTTTTGACAGTAATTTTGACACATTTTCTTTTAATTTCAATGACTGGAATTTAATTTTGTTTCACAGTTCCTGGAAAATAGAAGCTTTGGATTCTTCAGCAACATCAAAGAAACTCCATAAAAACTGTTAAAAAGTACTCTTGCTGAAAATAATTATCCGTCTACAAAGATAGAAAAAAATTCAACAAAAGAAAATAAAGTTAAATCATAACAATAAAGCAAAAACATTACACTTACTAGAAAGGTCACTTAGCATAAAAGCTTATTTGAAAACTTCAGAGGACTAGCTTAATATTCCATATCTGACTTGTTCTGGATCTGAACAATAAAATTCAAAAATACTTCTCTCCCGTTAAACAAAAGGAGGAAAAAAATCCTACTACAAGAAGGAGTGGTGTACAGTGTACACTGCGTTTGTGGTAACACATATGTGGGAGAAACTGGGAGACAGTTTCATATTTGTGTATCAGAACATAAAGCCGCTATAAAGAATGTTTCCAACAATACAGGCTTTGACAGACATACAAAGCACCAAAAATTTAATGAGGCCCCTAAAAATTCTCTCACATCAACAATACTTTGTAAAACAGAAGTTGAAAGAAAGTCTACAAATTGAAAGAACAGATGCCGCAATTAACAAACAGAAAGGCTGGGTATTACCTTCTGAGTGGCAGCACCTGCTCTTTTGAGTCAGTCCTGATGACAGGTTTGGTGTGCAACCCAAACATTTAACAAAAAAGTGAAAATAAAGTCATCCTAGTAAACTATATTATTAAATACTTTTCAGATATCTCATCATTGGGATTTTCCGTGAGTTCATTAATACCCAAGCATTTTAGTTTCTGTAATCATATCTGATCTTTATTATTATCTTGTTTTGAACTGCATTTTAATACATTTTATACACTATTAAATTTAGTTGTTGTTATGTATTATGATTGATTTGTTAATATTGATGTATAATAAGAAAGGGTTTATGGCAGGTATGTCCAGGCTGCTGCTTCTGCCAAAGATATTGTCATTTTAGTTGATGGAAGTGGATCCATGACTGGAATGAGAAAAGAAATTGCAAAAAATGTTGTTAAAGACATTCTGAGTACTCTTAGTGAAGATGATTTTGTCACTGTTCTTAGGGTAAGTAGGTTTCTTCTTAATTTTACCTTATACCAAAAATGCGAGCTATCAAATAATACAAGAAAATATGCTAGCAAAACAACATAAGAATACATTGCTATCAGTATGTTGTATTGAGACATTTGTTGAAGTTTAAAGATTAACTTTTTAAAAATAGTATAGAAATTTCCATATTTAAATTGATCCTATTATGAATTAAATCACTTACTCAAGGCTTTACCCAGATATATTCATTTGGTTCTAGTTCCAGTTGAAGAAATTTTGTTTAATCTTCCTTCCCTCTGGGTTCTTTTGGATTTTTACAGATGTTTCTGGCCTCTTGATTTTAGTCAAGGCCTGTTCTCAATGTATAGAAGGATTAACAAAAGTTTTGTTTACTACTGAAGAATTTAAATGTTGTTGCCAGGTTCTTCATACTTTTTCCAAGTTCCTCACACTGTTGCCAGTTACCAAACTGAAATGTTTTCATTGTGTATTTTGTAATTCTGTTGTTGTTGTACTTAAGTTGTTTAAAACACCACTTATTAGTTTTGAAGGCTCATTGGTGGCTCTGTTTTTTTGGATGTGTAATAACTTTCTTTAATTAGTCTCTTGTTGGAAAAAAATCAAAATATTGGACTATGAATCTCATAAGAACAAGAGATTAATTAAAGAAAGTTATTAAATCCAGAAAAACAGAGCCATCAATGAGCCTTCAAAACTGATAAGTGGTGTTTTAAACAACTTAATTACAACAACAACAGAATTACAAAATACACAATGAAAACATTTCAGTTTGGTAACTGGCAACAGTGTGAGGAACTTGAAAATAGTATGAGGAACCTGGCAATAACATTTAAATTCCTCAGTAGTAAACAAAACTTTTGTTAATCCTTCTATACATTGAGAACAGGCCTTGACTAAAATCAAGAGGCCAGAAACGTCTGTAAAAATCCAAAGGAACTCAGAGGGACGGAAGATTAAACAAAATTTCTTCAACTGGAACTAGAACCAGATGCTATTATATAAAAATGCTTCATTTTGCTGGAATCCTTAGCATACCATCATGAAACATATAAGCATGTAGTTTCACTACCTAGCTGTGAAACTGTTCTGCTAAATATTAATAAAGATATATGGTAAAATCATGATCACTATACGATCAAAAGTATTCAGATACCCCTTTTGTGTAGTAGATTTTCCCATATACGTCACAGCCATGGGCCGCCACACAAGCATAAAAAGACCCACTTGTCTTTGCAAACATCATAGACAAGCATAAAAAGTAGACTGAGCCTTATGGCAGAGCTCAGTGATTTTCAGTGTGGCACAGTCATATAATGTCATCTTAACAAAAAGTCACTTTAGGAAATTTATGCCCTGTGAGCTGCCAAAATGTTATTGTTAAGTCAAAATGCCTAAGAGCAACAACAATGCAATCTCACCACGTGAGAGGATAGAGTGGGACTGCTGAGGGCTGAAGCAGGTGGTGCGACAAAATCATCTTTGAATCCGCAGTTAAACCATCTTCACATATTCTTAATCTCATTCTTAAAGACAGAGATCCCAGTAAACTCCTAGATTTACAAGGTGCCTATTCCATCCCTGCCAACACTTTCACAGGCATTTTTGGCAAAAAACATGAGTCCTTCAGAAGAAAGTTCTCTCTGTTTGTGATATAACTTTCTGCATGTTGTCTCCCAGTCTCTGTGTGTGGCATAAGGAGGAAACTCATTGATAACTCTAAAATCTCAATAGATAAAAACTTTACTCTAGAACTCTTTAAAGTTTTTATTTATTGAGATTTTAAAGTTATTGATGAATTTCCTCCTCATGCTGCACATGGAGACTAGAAGACAACATGCAGAAAGTTATATCACAAACAGAGAGAACTTCCTTATGAATGACTCGTGTTTTTTGACAAAAATGATATTTCAACATGTTATTGGAAACTTAAAATGTCATATTGGTGAAGCTCACATACTTGGGTTGTCGCTAAGGATATTTAAGAAGTTTTTCTGTGTACTTCCACAGGCGTGACCCACTACATTTGTAGTACTTACCGCAACATCAACCTGCATTTGATATATCGCTGATGCTAAGAAAGGCAACCCTTCCACCTTTCTTTCAATTTTATCCATCAGTGATATGTTCACGATTTCTGATTGGCAAAATATTAAACGTATCCCTCCATTCAGCAATCGGAAAGCCCTCAGGTACCGCAAAAGCATTGAAATCTACCTTACCCCTAACACCTGCAATACAGATGCACCTTTTTACATCCCAATCATTTGGAAAGCTATTTTGAAATCTGGCAACAACTGTTGCTTATACCACATGGTTCTTTCCATGTGTTTTATTCCATGGCTGATGAAGGTAGAAGTCACTGCCGAAACGCCCCACCACTTATAGTTTCTTAAGGTAACCTATGGGTGATATGATGATATTAGGAATTCTAATTTTTTGTGTGTTACATGTTTCACTGCCAATCCTTCCCACTATGATTCGGATTGTATGCCCCAAAAGCTGTACAATGTGTTCCATTGACCCTAGCACTATAAAACAACTCGCTATTGATGGTAATGGTGTCATGAACACTCCACATTGAGTGAAAAGCAATGGGCCAATGTTCTGTTCAGAGATAAAATCTAGTTTTGTTCATCCTCTGACTCTAAGAAGCAATACATCTGGCAGGAAGTCCACTCTACCTATTCAGCCAGAAACATTGTAGAAATTGACCATTACAGGGGTGGTGGTGTAATGGTCTGGTTTGGGATTATGATTAATGGGCATACAGCTTCTGGTGTTGGAGAAAGGGTCAATGAATGACCTGCGTTATTGCGAGGAGGTCATTTTAGAATATGTAAGGTTGTTTCATGGAGCTGTGCGAAATTCTTTCGTTTTTCTGTTTGCCCTTATTGAACATCATGTATTGATGTACTGTTGGAGAGCTAGGGAAATTGACCGAATAGAATGGCCTGCATACTTCTCCGACCTGAATCCAATAAAAAATTCTTGGGACGCTCTGGGGAAGCGCATTGCTGAACGCTATGCCCCACCTGGCACTTAAAAAAATCCTGTGATGGTGCTGAAAGAATGGATAAACCGCCCTCAGGATCTTCTGGACAATCTCATGAAAAGCATGACCTACCGATGCCAGTAACGCACTGCAGTCAGGGTGGACATATGCCCTATTAAAGTGATCCATCAAAAATTATTAATTTTTTTTGTTGTCAATTTTAGTTATTGTGAGCCAATGTCAGAAAATGGTGTTTCATTCTTTTATGGATTTTCTGTATTAATAAAAGTATGTGTCCTTTTCATCTTTGTTTACTCCTTATTAAAATACTTTTTATCCACATCCTTTTGGAGTAAAAGGATGCTATGAAAATATAAGTGATCCTTAATTTTTGGACATGGGTGTATGATGTGTGTGTAATATGTAAATAGTGTGTATCTGTTTTGTACATTACATTATACAATATAATACATAAATAATGTGTATGTATGTATAAATAATGCATATTATTTATGTATGTAGCACTGAGATCAGGGTTCAGAGGCTTATGTTTCATCTCACAATCACCCCTGAAATAATTAAAGCTTCCTTCATTCATAAAGTGAAGTTCAACAATATGGGAATGAGTCAGTCATCTAGTTTGTATCTTGTCTTTCAAGTAATCTTGAATCTGATTATTTTGTGTGTTATGCATTCTCTCATGATGTATCATATAAAGAGGCACTTTGAGGTTTTATATGTACACTGACGGAAAAAAATATCCCAACACCACGAAAAAATAGTTGTAGAGGAATGAAATGGCGGCAATACATTTGTACAGATAACATATTTAATCGATTAAGGTTTCAAGATCACAGCTTAATGTAAGCACAAGAAGAGCCATTTTAAATGTGAAATGCTGGTACATTAATAACCGGTGTAACAGCCAGAATGTTGAATGCAAGCATGCAAACGTTCATGCATTGTGTCGTACAGGTGCTGGATGTCAGTTTGTGGGATGGAGTTCCATGCCTGTTGCACTTGGTCGGTCAATACAGGGACGGTTAATGCTGGTTGGAGGTGACGCTGGAGTTGTCGTCCAATGATGTCCCATACGTGCTCGATTGGAGAAAGATCTGGTAATCTAGCAGGCCACGGCAACATGTCGACACTCTGTAGAGCATGTTGGTTACAACAGCGGTATGCGGGCGAGCGTTATCCTGTTGTAAAACACCCCCTGGAATGCTGTTCATGAATGGCGGCACAACAGGTTGAATCACCAGACTGACGTACAACTGTGCCGTCAGGGTGCATGGGATAACCACGAGAGTGCTCCTGCTGTCATAGGAAATTGCTCCCCAGACCATAACTCCAGGTGTAGGTCCAGTGTGTCTTGGCCGCAGACAGGTTGGTTGCAGGCGCTCACCTGGCCTCCTTCTAACCAACACACGGCCATCACTGGCACCCAGGCAGAACCGGCTTTCACCAGAAAACAACAGATCTCCACTCCATCCTCCAATGAGCTTTAGCTTGAAACCACTGACGTCGCAAACGGCAGTGGTTTGGAGTAAGTGGAATGCACGCTACAGGGCGTCTGGCTCGGAGCTGTCCTTCAAGTAACAAATTTGTAACAGTTCGTTGTGTCACTGTGGTGGCAACTGCAGCTTGAATTGATTCCGCAGATGCAGTACGATGTGCCACGGCCATACGCCGTACACGGCGGTCTTCCCTCTCAGTAGTGTCACGTGGCCGGCCGGAACCCGGTCTTCTTGAGGCAGTACCTTTCCTTGACCACCGCTGCCAACAATCGTGCACGGTGGCTACATTCCTGCCAAGTCGTTCTGCATTATTGCTGAACGAAAATCCACCTTCTCGTAGCCCTATTACACGACCTCGTTCAAACTCCGTGAGCTGTTGATAATGGTTTCTTCGTCTTCTTAAAGGCATTCTTGACTAACATCAGCACACTACGTCGAATCTCAACGATAACTAACGCTCACGAACGTTACAGCGCGTATTTACAGCAAACCTGCTTTGCATGTTCCGAGGCGCTACTAGCGCCACACGTATGCGCCGAGCGCGAAATTTGCATAGATGTCATCTTACAGATGTACTCTCACCGCCTACCAACTGTCGTTTATCTAACACAACCCCTTCTTGGTGTTGGGAATTTTTTTCCGTCAGTGTACATATAGCCAAGTAAAATTCAAGTGAAGCATCTCAAATTATTTAACATAAGAGCTGTACCTAACAAAATGTTATTAACATTTGGATTCCTGCAGTAAATATGAAAGTGATTTATGACAGCCATTGTATAATTGAGTTTCAAGGGGAATAGAAGAAGAAAGATTCTAAAGTGGACACACTCATCTGGAAAAGTATCACTTAAATTGTCACAATATTGCACTGCTTTCTGCATGGCTATCCTCAAAGAGGCAGGGTCAGATTTAGTTGATTTCTTGAAAAAATATTGATTAAAGTACCAAATAAATGTTTGGTTTATTCTTCAATTATTTGTTTTACTTTAAAAAAAGGTCTATATTTTAGTTTCTCTGAGTCAAAGTTTGGCACCTTAGGCAGCTGCCCAATGTGCCTTATGTATAAGGCATTGGTGACTATATCGAAATTTGCTGCCGTACATTTATTTTACATTGAATGTGCCACTCTCGTAACAAATATAACATTGAATTGTGTTATTTTATTGGGTTTGTAGATCCTGGTTAGATTAAAATATAACCTAAACTGAATCTACAGAAACAGTATAGCTTTGAGTTGTACTATGCTATTGTTTTTGTAGATTCAAGCTAGATTATATCTTGCCATGTGAAAATTCTCCATAGTTTTAATTGTAAATATGAAAGATTGTATCCAAATCTTATTGAATGTTCAGTTTGTGTCAAGATTTTGTAGTTATCTACTTTGAATATGTAATTTAATAAATGTGTTCTGACTTATAATTGCTTTTTAGTTTTCAGATGTCATTGAGCCAGTTGTAGAATGTTTTGAAAACTCTCTTGTCCAAGCCAATGAGGAAAATATAAGAGTAAGCATGGATTGAACAATATAATTAATTGACTACCATGTTGTACAGTTCGAATCAGATACACACATTCAACATTTTGGGCATATAAGTGTAAATTTCCATCTGAAAAAACTGAACTGATGGATAAACCAAGTCAGTCTTTTGAAGCTGGACACTTTGCAAATCTTTTATACATTTCCAAATTACTGACAACTCTGTAGCAATTATACCTCTGTTCCATTTCTGTTAAGATTGTGGAAACAATTTACTGTAATTTTTGTCGCTTCATCCACGGATTATCTGCTAAAAAAGTTACAAATATAAGTTCTGCAGATTATACGCCAATTTGAAAAAAAAAAAAGTTTCCACTGCCCTTTAATTTTTAAAAAAATCTGCAGGGTACTTGTGCAGAAGAGGGGTAATTAGAAAAGAAACTCTCTAAAAAAAAATTTCCTCAGTTCAGGAGTTTGTACGGAGAGGAGAGTAGTGGAGGGGTGTCATAATGCAAGATCAGGAACGTTTTGGGGAGGGACGCAGGGTCATTTTGTATCATTGAGAAGGATAACTCTGACTGTTGTGCCGTCTCTGTTTTTGGCAACTAGCCAATGAAGTATGCACAGCGCTTGCTGCACAAACTTATGACTTCCTTCTTTCAGATCTCATGTGCCTTCTGTTTAGTTCGTCCTTTGCTGTTTTGACCAACGCCTTTGCTGCTGATGTTTTCCTTCATTGCTATTCATGATGCCTTTGAAAAGGAAACGTTTCAGTTACATTGCCGAATTTAAACTTAAAAGTGGTGGGCACTGTTCAGGATATGATCGTGTCGCTGTGCTATAGTTTTGAAGTCAGAAAACAATCACGCAGTAACACCCGGAAAGCAACGATCTAAAATGTAAACAAATCCGTCAGTAAATTCTGCGGAAGAATTCACGAAGGTCTGGCCCTATTTTTTATTGGCCCACGTAAAAACCAGTCCCCCAACTCTGAAAGCAGGATTTTCTCCAAAAACTTTTGACTTATACGCTAGTGCATACGGTATTTCTATGCCTTGTTCTGTATCAGCCTTTCGTCATTGGCAGGGTGTAATGCAATACTCTGGAACTGCATCGGCATGATCTATGGATGCCACGCCACTGAGCTGTTTATCTGTCCGGAGATAAAAATATGAAAAAGTAACCTTTAAAAATGAATTTCTTCATTTAATAAAATAATTTTTTTCTTACTTCTTCGGACACCTGGATCATTATGTGACTGACTTTTCTGTCGGAAATTCCACTTCTGGTTCAACATCTATGTTGTATGGATTATACAGTGATTTTTTTCCCTGAATGTCACAATCTGCAGATTATACAAAGGAAAAAAAAATATGTGAATTTCGTGGTGTGCAGATAATATGATGAAAATTACGGTACAAAACATCTATGTCACCTCACTGATGTCTTATTAAATAAAATAAAACATAAATTTTCCCGATGAAGCTGCGTGTTATGAACGACAGAACTGCAGTTGACATTAAATGTCATTTTGCTTAAAATGTGTAGTTTGTATTGTCCAATGAGTTACATATGTTTTCAGAAATTTGGTTTAAAATCTTTGAGAGTGGATAGTTATTTTTAAGATTTAAAATATTGTTGCCATATCTTAGTTGTAGAATTCCATACCTGCCAAGTTTTACACTTTACCCATTAAATTTACAGAAATTGTACATGTTTTACGGTTACTTTACAGAGCAACATATTTTCCAGATAGGTTAAGGCCATGTACATGCCATATATATATATACAGTATATTTATATACACTGATCAAGTCAAATATATACTAAAAGTATATATATATATATATATAGCATAGGAAAGTTAAATTTTCACTCATGTAATATAATATATATATATCATCATCATCATCATCATCATCGTCAACCATTATCAATCCACTGCTGGACGAAGGTCTCTCCAAGCCTCTTGCACAACGGTCTGTCTTGTGCCAGTCTCCTCCATGTTACTCCCGCATACTTTCGAATTTCATCCACCCATCTTCCATGTGGTCTTCTTCTGGGTCTTTTCCCATCCCTTGGAATCTAATCTAAAATTTCGGCTGTCCATCGATAGTGTGTCCTTCTGGCAGATGTCCAGCCCATTGCCATTTCAGGGATTTTACTCTGATCATGATGTCTTCCACTCTTGTCATTTTTCTGATCCACGAGTTCCTCTTCTTATCTCTCCTGGTTACACCAAGCATGCACCTCTCCATGCTGCTTTGAGTTGTCTACAGCCTTTGTATGTCTCTTTTAGTTAAAGTCCACGTCTCTGCACCATACGTAAGCACTGGATGGATGGATTGATCAAACACTTTTCTTTTAAGATATAATGGCATATTGCTCTTGAAAATTATGCTGTTTCTTCCAAAAGCTCTCCAGGCAAGTTTTGTACGCCGATTAATTTCTTCATCAATGTGACCCTCACTTGATATCTGCTGTCCAAGATAAACTTACGTGTCTGTTATCTCCAGCTTTTCTCCATCAATCGATAAATCTTCATTTCTTGTAAAAGCATTGAACATCACTTTTGTCTTCTGAACGTTCATTTTTAATCCCACTTCTTTACTCTTGTCAGCAAGTTCCTGGATCATACTCTGCAGCTCTGATGGGGTAGTTGCAAAAATGACTACATCGTCAGGAAAACGAAGGTGGGTTAGATAATCTCCATTAATCTTTATCCCTTTGTTTTCCCAGTTCAGTGATTGAAAGACATTTTCCAATGTGGCATTAAAGAGCTTCGGAGATATGGTGTCACCTTGTCTCACTCCCTTTGCAATTTTTATGTGTGTTGTATTTTCAAACAGCCGAATCTTTGCACTTGCATTTTCATAGATGTTATTAATAATATTAACGTATGAATCTTCAATACCGCAGGATTTCTGAGCCATTGTAACTGCTGATGGTTTCACTGAATCAAAGGCTTTTTCATAATCGATAAAAGCCATGCACAATGGAAGTTCATATTCCCTCCCTCTTTCAATTAGTTCTCTCAGTACGTGGATATGATCTATTGTGCTGTAGCCACTTCTGAATCCAACTTGTTCTCTCGGTTGAGCCATGTCTAGTGTTACTTTCAAGTGGTGTGAAAGAACTTTAGTGAAGATTTTATAAACCACTGATAGGAGGCTGATAGCTCTGTAGTTCCTGAGATCCTCAATGTAACCTTTTTTATGTAACAGGATCATTGTAGCATTGTTCCAATCCTCAGGAATCTTCCCTTCATTAAGGCATCGAGTGAAAATTTGGGCGAGTACTGTTTCGATTTCTCCACTTGCTTCTTGTATGATGTCTACAGTAATTCCATCTTCTCCTGGAGCTTTTTCCCGCTTCATGTTCTTGATTGCATGTGCAACTTCTGCTGGGAGGACTGGAAGAACTCTGGTACTGGTACCTTTCATGATGTCTGGAGTACATGTATCATCCCTTTCATATAATTTGGAGTAGAAATATTTCACTCTTGTCAAAATTTCGCCTCTATTTCTTGTTACAGAACCATCTTCTTTTCTCAGTGCCATAATCTGTCTTCTTCCCTTACTGAGATGTCCCTTTGCTATCTTTAGGTTTTGTTTGTTTTCAATTGCTTTCCTCACTAGTTCACAGTTGAATTTCCTTACGTCTTCAGTGATACTTTTTTGTACTGTCTTGCATAGCTCTATATATTCCACTTTGGAAATTACATCTTCTTTAGTTGTCCTCATCTCTCTTCATTTTTGCATCACCATTTTAGATTTTCCTGATAAATTGTTTATATGCAACTTGTTCTTAGACCCAGCTAATTTTGTTGCTGTTTCTATAAGAGTTTTGGTTACTTTTCTGTCAACTTCAGAAATATCCACTTCTTCCGACGTTAGGCCTTCTAAAGCAGAGAATCTGTTCTTCAGTTCCAAGACAAACAAAATGTAATATGGTGTTTTTTAAGGTTGGTTATGTCAATACATTTTGCTTGTCTTATGAGCTTGCCACATTTGAGTTTAGTATTGAGGTGCATCTTACATCTCACCAATCTATGGTCACTACCTGTGTTGAACTTGTTTAGCACACTGCAGTCTTCTATGACAAATTTTTTGTTACTCATAATAAAATCAATTTCACTTGTCATCGCATTTGGATGTCTCCATGTCCATTTCCTGTGTGGCTTTTTCTTGAAAAAGGAGTTCAAGATTAAAAACTCTTCTGCCTCTGCAAACTCAACGAGAGTATTTTCACGCTGGTTTCTGTTGCCGTGACCGAATTTGCTTACTGAAGTTTCAGTCTGTTGCCATTGCCCTATTTTTGCATTGAAATCTCCCATAATTATCTTTAAGTGCTGCTTATCTTTATTATTTAGATGACGAATTTCCTCATAAAATTCTTCAATTTCTTCTTCAGGATGATTTGTGGTAGGTGCATAAGTTTGAATAATCTGAGCCTTGTATCTTCTCGAGAGTTGGATAACGAGTCGTGCAGCTCTGTCAGAGGAACTTTCAACTTCTACAACGTTATCCTTCAGTTTCTTGTTTATTATAAATCCAACACCACTAGTTCTGCCAGTATCTGTCCCACGATAGTAGAAGAGATGTCCACTTTTCAGTTTAATGAGATCTTCTCCCTTTCTCCTTACCTCACTTAGCCCGACGATGTCCCACTTGATCCTTTGTAGTTCCTCTTTCAATTCAAGAAGCCTTGAATCAGAAGATAGGGAGCGCCCATTATACGTAGCCAAGGTCAGCATCAGATGGCAGCCTAGTCTGTTTCTCCGGGGATTCTTAGCACCCTCTGCCTTCATGTTGCACTAGCTGCTGCCTTGGCCAGGTACATTCCAGCTGCCGTAGACTGAGGGCCAAGATTTAAGTTGTGGAGTCATTTTGGAGGGGTTTGGCCATAACTTACCACGCTGGCTAAGCGGGTTGGTGAGTGTGGGATAGCATTTCCTCTAATCCCGATGGTATAGTTATACCGCTATTGGCGGTCGTCAGAGCCCCTTTAGTGGGAACAGAATGCACCAAGAGAAGGTGGGGTTGACATTTGTCAAAGGAGAGGCTGTGATGTTTGTTACGCTTCACCTGACATGGGTGGATGAAATTCGAAAGTATGCGGGAGTGACATGGAGGAGACTGGCACAAGACAGACCGTTGTGGAGGTAACTTGGGGAGACCTTCGTCCAGCAGTGGATTGATAATGGTTTACAATGATGATGATGATGATTATATATATATATACTGTATATATAGAAATGTGAAACCAAGGAGCAAATTTTGAAAGAAAGAAAAAAATAATAAAACAAAAAATTTCGAGAACGAGCAGAAGAGCAACAACCACCAATCTCCAGCCGCCCGAAGCAGGCAAGCTTCAAACAATTGAAAATTAATGAACAGAAGAATGCAGGGAAGCATATCAATGACTGATTCTGTGATGGCTTTGTCAAGGGCAAGCATTAAGAAAAACACTCATTAATCTACTGAGACCAGAGAATTGTGGATTTCTGCTATTTTAGTTTGCTATAAGGACAGATTAAATTTAGGGAAAAAATTGTCAAATTAAAAAGGGATTTCTAATAAAACCAACCCAGCAAACTAAAAAACATTACCTGACCGCACAACAACCAAGATAATCACAACTAAAAAGAAAAGGAAGGGAGCCGAGCACCACAAAAAAGCAAAACCAGGGAAGAAATTAGTATTAAAATATCAAGAAAAAACCTAACCAAAGAAAGGTACAGAAAGGATAACTTTAAGCTTGTCACAGAAAAAATTAAAAACAGAAAAAATTAAAACTTTTAGCCTGCCAGATAAAAAGAAAAACAGAAAACATCAGAAAAAATTAATGTAAAAAAATAATAAATTTAAACAAAAAGAGTAACTTTACAATTTAAAAAAAGGCAAATTCAAAGCAACAATTTTAGGAAAAAAGAAGCAAAAAGTGCACAAGGAACAATGTACAGTTGCAAATCCCGAGAGTCAACCCAAATAACCGAGTTGCATGTCTCAGAAAGGCAAAGCAAAGCAAACCCAAAGCAAACATTTGTTTTTTTTTTAAAGTAAAGTTTAATACCAAAGTGCAAGGTTGCAAGTGAAGAAATCCATTGAAAACTTCAAAAGTTACACATTTATTTTTTATGGCATGCATATTCTTCATGGGATGAAAAAACTATCAGGCTGACATTAAGGCCTATTTACGCTTTCCAAATATGTTTCAGGAATTTTTTTTTCTTTTTAAATAACGTTGTGCGTTACGACTTTTGGTAAATTCATCACAATTCATTTGCTGTGGGAGCAAATGCTTTACTCTCCATGAATGAAGTAACTGCAGAAAACTCGCTCGCAAAATTTGGGAGAAGGGGGAGGGGGGGGGGCGGACTATGTGCAAAAGTGGGTTCATATATTGTTAAAGTGTGTAACCTTCCCCTGAAAACTCTCTAACCAGCGTGATGAGCCCTATCATCTTCCACCCACATTTTGCAGGAAACTGCCACAAGCAAAATTACGAGAGCCAGCTACAACAATAAATAGTAGGTTCACATTTCCGCATGCGGGCACATCCTCAGAAAAGATTTTTTTTTTTTTAAATTTATACACAATATAGGCAGGTATACAAAAACTGCAGATATTCACATAAAAATCAGGGGGGGTCGACTTATACACGGGATATACAAAAACTGCAGATATTCAGATAAAAATCAGGGGGGGGGTCGACCTATACATGAGTATATACGGTAATGTTTTAATGCATTATGATCATTCAAATGTATATGCATTAATGTATATGCATTATGTTCATTCAAATGTGCTGAAAAATATTCCCTTCACTCAGCCTTTTGTAAGTTTTAATACTGATAAATTTCAATTTAGAGTTTTTCCTTTTCCTATTTTTAAATTGTTTTATAGCTATTGTATTTTAACTCATTTCCTTTTTATTTATTTTTTTATTTTTTCATCTAGATGTTTCTTAGACATGTGAGCCAAATGAAAACAGAGAATATTGCAAATTTTACTGTAGGCCTAATAACTGCCTTTGAATTATTACAAAAGGTGAGTAACATTTTAAATCCTGTATGAAGCTATGAGTGCTTCAAAATAATGTTAAATGTTACTTATTAAATTATTTTCATTATTCCTGTTTTCTGCACTTTTTATTATGAAAACAATGCAAAATGGTTTTGATTATACCTCGTAGATTAGAGTTTGGACAAGTAATTTTCAGCTGAAGAATTCAATTTATTTCCCTAGTCATTTAAGTCAAGCTGTCCAACCATTTAAGGAACATGGAAAACTTCAACAAATGAATGTAAGGTTCAAGCAAATCATCCAAATGGAGAGATTACATGTGTTCTGCATATTCCAGTTGAATATGTACAGTAATGTGTCCCTTACTTACAGTAAGTATCTGATTGGTTCCAAATATTTCCATGCAAGTTGGAAACAGCATGTCCAGCAATGTTTCATCAGGAGATTGTAGAATATTTGTGTACAAGAAAAGCTTTCTGGAAGTACATAAGACATAGGAAAAATAGGGGAAATAAAATTCTAAGTTGTGTAAAGAATAGGGTCGGAGAAAAGATATGAGAGCCCAATGAGCTAAGTGAAAGGTAGGGTGAATACTTCTGTGAGTTATTAGGTCATGAAAGCAAAGACAATTCTGAGGCAGAAGCAGATGATGTCACAGTGAGAGATGGAAGTACAGGTGGGATCTCAAGAGAAGAGGTGTGTAAAGCTCTAAAATCTCTTCAAAATTGTAGGGCTTCGGGAGTTGCCATCAACTGCTGAGATACTAAAATACGGTGGTGACTCTGTAATTGACTGGTTAACTGAAATTTGCCAGTAGTGCCGGGAGTTTAGAATAGTCTCTCAAGATTGGAAGGATGCTATGATTGTTCCCTTGTATAAGGGAAAAGGTGATCAGACTGAATGCAAGAACTATTGTGGTATCAGCTTATTGAGTGTGCTAGGGAAAGTGTTTGGAAAGGTCATTAATGATAAAGTATGAGGTCTTACTTCAGAGAAAGTGTAAGATGTACAGAGTGGTTTTTTATGGCTGCACTAACCAAATTTTTGCATTATGTATGATGATCAAAAAGTATCTCTCTGTTGGTAAGAAAGTTTTTGCTGTGTTCATAGATTTAGAGAAAACTTATATGACCGAGTAAATAGGATACTTCTGTGGAAGGTACTGAATAAATATGGCATTACTGGAATCTACTTAATAGTGTGAAAGCCATGTATGCTGGCAGTAGAGCATGTGTACGAGTGAATAGTGTTTTATTGAAATGGTTTTCTATTGGTGCAGGAGTCAGACAGTGTTGTGTAATGTCAACATGGTTGTTTAATATATTTATGGATGCATGCCTGTGTGATGTCAAAATAAATAATACTGGATTATGTCTTGGTGATATCCATGTGTGTAGATTGCTGTATGGTGAGGACACAGTCCTGTTGGCAGCAAAAATGAGTTGCAGAGTATGTTGTTCCGGATGTAGAAGTTTGTTTGAAATTCAAGCTGCGTGTAAATTAGGGAAAACCCAAAGTTATGGTTTTTGTGCAAGGAACTGTTAGTACTGAATGCAAGTTAATGGCACAGAGATTGACCAGGTGAATAAGTTTGTATATTTAGGAAGTATGTTTCACAGAAAGAACAAATTAGATGGTGAAATTAGTAGGCGAGTGAATTCTTCCTTGAAATTCATAGCTGCCTTAGGAGAATCTCACAGGAATGACGGCTTCTCAAGGGAGGCTTGCATGGCTGTACATGAAAAGTGTAATTGTTCCTACTCTGATGTACTGCAGAAGAGATATAGGAGTCATTTGTGGTCTGGAGAGATGCATTACTTATGGGGAGTTTGTGGTAAGACACGTTCTGATCATGTGAGGAATGAAGATGTGTAATGTGAAGCAAAATGTCGTTAGCAAGGTGGAGACTAATATGCTTCGGTGGTTTGGCCATGTTGAAAGAATGAGTGATGAGATGCTTACTAAGAAAAAAATTTCAGCCCAAGTGGCAGGAAAGAAAGGTAGAGGAAGGCCAAGGAAATCATGGATGGACCATATTCAGGAATGTATGCTTGAGATGAAGATTATGAGTATGAAGTACAAAAGGTCTTGTGTGCAGTGTGTGATGGATGTCAGTGAAGTTCGAAATGTGTGCCAAGATCACTGTAAATAGAGATGTTTGATACACCAACAGTAAGTAAAATCTAGTTTCATTAGTTAAATGCTTATCTAGTAGATTTTCTTTCTTTCAGGAGCTAACCTCTAAATCTCAGAGAACAGCTCAAAGATGTGTGTGTGTGTGTGTGTGTGTGTGTGTGAATGATTTAACAGAGTTAATAATTACATTTTGCTCTCTTGAGATCCTGAGAGTCCTGAAAAATCTGGGGGTTAAGCTTCTTACAAACGGTATTCCTAGTTGATACTCTAAATTCATCCCAGATAACATTGTTGATCTTAACATCTTAGACACTGTCATATTCTTCCCAGAACTGTTTCTGTGATTTTTCATTCTCTCCCTTTAGTAGCCATCACTGCCCATTTAAATCTCTCCCTGCAGTATCCATCACTACCTGTAACAATTTTTAAAAGTTTGTTTCATTTTTATGTCATCATGCTTTGAGGGCATAAAAGGCTCCTCTTCATAGTGTGTCCAAATTATCAGAGCCATCTACATATTAATGTGTTGGAGCCCCTTTGGCCTCCAAAATATTGAGATCTAGGGACTGAGGTGTTCAGTGAAGCAGAGACAAGTTTCCATCATGTTCCTGAAACCACTCTTGAGACAGTGTGGCATTGTGCATCGTCCGACTGGAGGTATCCAT
The DNA here is from genome assembly GCA_039090855.1 of Macrothele yani. NCBI lineage: Eukaryota > Metazoa > Arthropoda > Arachnida > Araneae > Macrothelidae > Macrothele > Macrothele yani. The sequence continues at coordinate 107,384,282 of CM077003.1, forward strand.
CACCATGGGTTGAATAAAACTGATCGGCAGCAATGTTTAAATAAATACACTTTAGCGTTCAAACAAGGATCCTCTCTGATTTAGTACTTAGTCTTCCATGAAAGCATAGGAGTTTTTAATCTCTTATACTGCCTCTGCCAACTTGAAGAGTCATAACCATGTACGTATCTTGGTTTTTGAAAGTCTGACCAATTTCTTTTTTGTTTTTCCCTTTAAATATAGATCTGAATCTCTCAAGTGAAAAATTAGTTGGTATGGTATCTGCAGTACATACATACATATCACTAAGCTGTTTTCTGAGATTCAGAGATTAGCTCCACAAAGAAATACAAACTACCAGATAAAATTTTAACTGATTATTTACTTACTCTTGCTGTATCAAACTTCTCTATTTACAGCAATCTTGACACAGCTTGGGCTTCACTGACATCCATTACACGACATACACAAGACCTTCTATACTTTGTAATCTTTTTCTAATGCGGACACTCCTGAGTCTGATCCTCCCATGACTTCCTTGGCCTTCCTCTGCCTTTCCTTCCTGACACTTGAGCTAAAAAAAATTCTTAGTAAGCATCTCATCACTCATTCTTTCAACGTGGCCAAACCACCGAAGCATATTAGTCTCCACCTTGCTAACGACATTTTGCTTCACATTACACAACTACAACACATCTTCATTCCTCACATGATCAGAACGTGTCTTGCCACCCACCCCCGAAAGTAACGCATATCTCCAGCACACAGCCGACTCCTATGTTTCTTCTGTAGTACCCATGTTTCAATGCCATACATCAGAGTAGGAACAATTACACTTTCATACACTGCCACGTGGGACTCTATTGAGAACCCATCATTCCTATGAGAACCTCCCAAAGCAGCTATGACTTTCAATGAAGAATTCACTCTGCTACTACTAATTTCACTATCCAATTTGTTCTCTCTGTCAAACATGCTTCTTAAACACACAAACTCATTCACCTGGTCAATCACTGTGTCATTTAGACTTATATTACATTCAGTGCTAACAGTTCCTCACTCAAAAACCATAACTTTGGTATCGGCAGTGACAAAATAAATAAAGGAACAGAGGAATCATACCATTCAAGGAGGCTGCCAAGATTATGATATGTAACTTTGCATGGCAAAGTTGTTAGATTTGATCATGCAATGCCCAATGTGTTGAGCTACTGTTAACTTTATTTGTGGTATATTTATTGAGCCATTGTGCATTCCAGGAATGTTTAAGAGAAACTGATGTGCTGAAATAATCTTAAATATTACACAGATTTATGCTGCTTAATACACAGGAATGTCTTATAATGTTTTGTATCACTTATGGAATGAATAATATAATTTTACCCACAGTTACACTAAATCTGGTCTTAAATATTTACACTTTGCAATAATATAGAAATTAAAAAGTTGTTGCAGTGTCAGCACAGCACCTCATTCAGGTCTAAAAATTTAGAAATTTAATGTTCAGCACAGAAGGTTATAGTCACCGTCCTCTGGGATGGCAAGAGTAACACCACGATTGGGTTGCAATCAGGTGAGTTTGGGTGTCATTTGAGATATCTCAGGGATTTCCCTGGAGGCAACAGTGAGCAGTTCCACTGTACTGTGTGACACTCAAGAAGCTTCCAGAAGTGCCATAATACTTCCTCACGTGTCTCTCACTGCAAATCAAAGAATTGTAAAAGATAGGCTGGTATGTAATGCCACATTCCTCTTACAGCCTGGATTTGGCATTGCCAAACTTTCCCTTGTCCGGAACCCCACAGTTTTTTCAAAGAAGATTCCAGTCTTGGATTCAGTGGTGGTGTGCACATAGCATGTGCTATGGGGTAATTTGGTGTAATGCAGCAATGGGTGTACATACTTGTGAAACTGGATCCTTCTATTCGTAGTAATAAAGCTGTTGTTACTTAATCATAATGTTCACTTTTAATTCATCAAGGGTGTGCGCATTAGTTGCATACACTTTCCTTTTCAATGCTCCCCACAGATAAGTCACAGGTGGAGAGTTCGGGTGATCTGGGTGGCCATAGTCCCATCAATATAGTTCTGTCCTCCTCAAACACTTCATGCACAGCACATAGACTGTTCTGTGCAGTATGCGCCATTGCACCATCCTGCTGAAAGAAAACATATGTTTGCGCTTCTTCTGTAAGTGTGGCAAGAAATGGGTTGAACAGTTACTGAACATAGCGCTCCGAGATGATGGTGTCAGTGAAAAAAGAATGGTCCGACTATCCTCTTTGAAGACACAGCAAACCAAATGCCTATCTTTTGGTGATACAGAGGAATCTCCATTGTCCATCTGGGATTCGTGTCGGTCCAAATCCTGTTGTTTTGAGCATTGACATACCCGGACAGATGAAACCATGCTTCATCTGTCATGTAATAAAGTGTTGGGTCCATTTCACTGCTGACAATGGTCTCCTGAAACTACTTACAATAATGCATCCATTTTGCATAATCAGGAGTTTTAAGTTCTTGGAGTGCCATAATTTTCTACGGCTGAAAATGCAAATCCACCTTAAGTATGTGTCGGCACGACATGGCAGATATTCCCGTTACAGACAGTAATCGGAGAAACGACTTCTGAGGGCTTTGTAACATCATTTTGCACACATCCTTGGTATTGTCTTCAGTACAAATTGTCTTGGGTTTGTTTCTTTTCCTGTTTCACACTGTGCCGGTTTCGCGAAATTTGCACACTAACTTCTGTACCACTGATTTCTTCGGTGCTGCACAATGTGGAAATTTTTTTGTAAAGAACTCATTTAAAACCTTGTATGAGTTATTTCTGAAATACTGTCCGACAATAAAAAATTCGCTGTTCCATACTTAAAACCATTTCTGTTGCGTTTTTTCTCTTTTTACTTACACTTATGATCGCGTACCTATACTGCTTTGGCTGGGACTAACCACTCCGGAGAATTCCTTTGCAGCTGTACACGCACAAACTGGTTAGAAGTGGAACAAAACGGTTTTAACTGGAAACCCACCAAACAACTTTAACCCGCTTAACAACATCTGGCCACAGGGCCTCTTTTATATGGTGCACCCAGTATCTAATAATTAAAATTACCGTATATACTCGTGTATAGGCTGAAATTAGGAAGTCGAACTATACATGAAAAATATTTCTGATAGGTTAAAAACCAAAATTTTGATGCCTTATGGAAATGCACATACTTAGCCCTTTGTGCCATCAGTTCATTTGCAGTTGTATATTTAGTCATTTTCCGGGTGTTACTGGTACAGAAGAAAATTATTGCTAAGAATTTTCTTGATTTTATATTTACGAGGTTTTTTTATTCTCAAATAGAAAAACTCATTTTACAAGGATGTCTCAAAGTCCATTTTAGATCTGTCAATGTGGCCTTGACTGCCCCGCTGGTAAATCACTCAGAGGAAAGAGGTGAATGCGTCAGCCAGTAGTTCAAGTTGCACCGTGCCGTGACCTATGATCGTGCTCAATCAAAACACCCTGGACGTAATCTTCAGGGGTTTGGCTCAATTCTTGATGGGGGAGGGGATGAAGAGGGATTAGAACAGAATATTGCAAAAGGACACCGCTTCCCCTGCTTAGCGATGGTGGAGTAGAGAGGCGCGACAATCTATAGAACAGCAGTAACTTGATCGATGCATCCTGAAAACGAAAGTGTTTAAACTTAGCCGATTGCTTAAAATAACATTGCCACTGATAGTAAAAAAGTGCATTAGTTTAACAACCTACTTGCGTTTGTTATTAAATTGAGTGTGCCCTGGCTCTAAAAATCAAATAAACAGTAACCTTTTCTGAAGACTAAGAGTGAGCAAAAAGGATTGTATCTTTACTGAATGGGGCAATGTTTGGTTTTGTCACTAAAGCCGATTGTTTGTCCCAAACACGGTGGAGAGCGGGGATGAAACTCGGGAGTAGATAAACAACCTCTCTGTCAATCACACACTCGTCCAGCTCAGCAGTTGACCGACAGCTGCTATGCTGCACAGGGTAGTGGGAGAAAATTTTGCAGAACAAATTTTCTTCAATTTTTTAAATAGTTGCGTGCAAATTTTAGTGTCCACAATATATCAAAATAAAGATTCATTTTAAATTTTGAAGATCCATTGAAAACTTCAAAAGTTACGCTTTTATTTTTTATGGCATGCATATTCTTTATGGGATAAAAAAAACCTATCAGGTTGACATCAAGACCTATTTATGCTTTTCAAATATGTTTCAGGAAGTTTTTTCTTTTTAAATAACGATGTGCCTTACGACGTTTGGTAAATTCATCACGATTTGTTTGCTGCGGGAGCAAATGCTTTTCTCTCCATGAATGAAGTAAGTGCAGAAAACCCGCTCGCAAAAAGTGAGAGAAGAGGGGGGGGTGACTATGTGCAAAAGTGGGTTCATATATTTTTAAAGTGTGTAATCTTCCCCTGAAAACTCTCTGGCTAGGGTGGTGAGCCCTATCATCTTCCTAGAATTGTTCCTCAATTCCACCCACATTTTGCGGGAAACTGCCGCAAGCAACATTGCGAGAGCCAGCTACAACAATAAATAGTAGGTTCACAACAAAACTCATGGGGTTGGGAAGCACGGTTCACTCAAAAACATTCCGTCAAATGTATCGGCGAGTGCTTTCACAACCTCACAGGTTGCATCATTGGGCCGTCAACAAACTGCACGAGGATACCCTTGCGTGTGTGTAACATTCAGAAGTTCCATGCCGGCCAGGAACGAAAGAAGGGAAGTGGCTCATTTGCCACATATCTAGGTGAATCTCCTCAGGTGTCGCCATCTGCTGAAGGAGTTGGTAAATAAAACTGTCTTACGTATAAATCATTTCATATTAATATAGAAACAAATATAATGTGACGATGATTGGCAAAACACATAACAATAATAACAAATAAAGGTAACTTGATCACACTAGTTACGTTAAAGAAAAGAACTTTTACGAGAAAGCTCGTAAGTTGGGAGCTTTCGACCTTATCTTAGGTCTTCATCACGCCAATGGAGGACTAAGATTGTTTCCAGATTCTACATTTGAATTTTTTTCTGAATTAAAATAGCAAAAATTCAAATGTAGAATCTGGAAACAATCTTAGTCCTCCATTGGCGTGATGAAGACCTAAGATAAGGTCGAAAGCTCCCAACTTACGAGCTTTCTTGTAAAAGTTTTTTCTTGTAATGTAACTAGCATGATCAAGTTACTTTTATTTGCAAATGTAATATTATTAACTTTTTGTTAAACCGTGTAATTTTTATAAAAATATTTTTTTGTTGTCTTTTTCTATGCATTTTTTTCACTTTTTATTTATAAAACTCTTCCAAGCTGTATCAAGAGTAGTAGGATCCTGTAAATTGCATATTTTATCCTTTTTTTTGTTCAATTATAACACTCTGAAATCCTCGATTCTTTTTCTTTTGTATGAGTAGTTAACATTTTAATATTAATACAATATTGAATTAGTGTGGTTCTTTCTCCTTCTTTATTCCAGTTTTTTATATGTTGATGTAACCTTTTTATTAATCTATTTTTTGTACTACCTATATAAGAGATTTGGGTAAATGTGTACTTTAGCGTCCTAAAGTATTTCGTCGGAAAAAATTTAACTGTGTGGGAAAAGTGCGACATACAATTTTTTAAGCATGCAAAATAATGGGGAAAGGTGCAAAAATATAGTATTTGTAGAGAACAGGAAATAATTTTACCGATGTATTTACCTGGGAGTACAATGGTTTGGAAAAGGACGTGCGGTAGGCCTAGGATGGCGGAGGGGCAAAGGCATCAAGGTGTAGTCCGGTGAATAGAAGCTTCGTTGAGAAAGGCCAGTAATGGGCGGAAGAATACAATAGGAAGTGGTTGAACAGTACATAGTCATAGAAGCATCTTGTAGGAATACGCTGAAGGAAAGAGGTCGGCTTTACGCAGCATTGTAAGCGGTGTTAGTAGCTTTTTCAACAGTGTTAGTGGATCTTTTCAAAGTCGTGAGTTTCCATACTTAATTTCGGATTTTGTCAGTGCTTAAAATTTCTTTATCTGGGACAATACAACAAGAAGCTCTTGGCCTCCCTGCCATACTACAATTTCTGAATTGAAGAAACTCATTTGTTTTCTAAAATATCCATTTCGGGAAGAAAAAATGTGAGCTATGATGTATGGAATAACAGCACAACTACAAATGAAGTGCTTGAAGAAATCAACTACCCCTGTACATCTTCGAAACCATAACCAAAACTTGGGGTTCAACTGGAACCAAAACTTCTTATTCAACACTTCTGTCGTATATGAAAACATTTACATTCCTTCATTTCTTTCCATTCAGAGACATTGTAAAACTAATAATGACATTCCGCACATTTCGTTCTCAGAAATTAAGAAAAGAGTTTTGAACTACTTCCACTTGCATAGGATTACAGCGCGCATCACACTCTTCCGAAGAATACACTCCATTCCTATTGTATTCTTCCGCGCATTCACTACAAACTCTTGCTCTTTTCCGAAGCATGGAAGCTTCACGTCATCGCCGTTAACATCTTTTAAGCCTCCCGCACCAACTGCTGCACACCATCGTACTTGTAAGTAAATACTTCGGTAAAATTATTTCACGTTCTCTTAAATTACTGTATTTCTGCACCTTTCCCCATTATTTTGCATGCTAAACAAATTGTACGTCGCACTTTCCCCACACAGTTAAATTTTTCCGACTAAATAATTTAGGATGCTAAAGTACACATTTACCGAGATTTGGTTTCCAGAATCATGTGGAACAATAGGAATTTCATATATACCTGCTGATTGTAAAATATTTTTATTAATTTTTTTCTTATAACCAAATCACCAATATTTTGAACAGAATGACCAAAAATAATGTTGTGTTTCTTCATTAATTAAAAAAAAAAATTCCACTTATTCCTCAAACAACAGAAAAGAACCTGAAAATTTATATTTCTTTTGTGTATTTTGATTGATGTTCTTTAATTTCTTTTTATATTCAAAAATCAGCTTTTTAACTATCTTTGTATTATATCTATATTGTTTAGTTGTGTTAATAATCCATTGAATTTCTTCTTCTCTGTACTTTCTATTTGAGGAATGTGTAAAAGCATGTTTTACCCAATTTCTGATACTATTTATTTTATGAGTTTTTGGATGTGCTGATTGACATGGAATCATAATAGGTACAAAGGTTGGTTTTCGAAAAACTTTGTATTCAATATTTAATTCTTTTTTAATTAGTTTAATATCCAAAAAGAAATCCTTCCATCCTGTTCAAATTCCAATGTTAACTGGATCTCAGGATAATAAGCTGTGTATTCAATCTTAAATATTTCTAATTCTTCATAGTTTAGCTTAGACAGCATAAAAATATCGTCTACCTATCTGCAATAAATAACAGGGGGATCTGGGAGATTTTTAATAATTCTGTTTTCTGTATCACACATAATAATTTCAGAAAATAATGAAAATAAAGGGGATCCCATTGGGCTTCCAACCTTTTGCCTGTAAATTTTTTTATCAAATTCAAAGTAATTGTTATTAAAAATATATGTTAATATGGTAAATAACTCTTGTGATTGTACATTATTAAATAGGGATTTATTTTTTAACTCTCTTAGAATAATATTGATGGCTTTTGGAACAGGGGTACTGGGAAATAATAATTTAACATTCAAGCTTGTCATATATGTATAAATTAGATAATGGAACATTAACAGATTTTATTTTCTCAATAAAATCCAAACTGTTTTTTAACTGTATTCGTTATTCATGACAAAAGGAGCCAAAAATTTGTATAATTTTCTTTCTAAATTTATTAATGGAGACTTTCACTTAGGAACAATAACTCTAAATGGTCTATCGGGTTTATGGGTTTTTATTTTTTCCAGAAATACTGGGAACTACAGCACCTACTGGTGGAAAAGCTCTGGTAATATCTGAAGGAAGTGAACTGTGGTTTCTAATTTTAGACAAAAAGTCTGAGAGTCAACCTGGTCTTTTTTAGTTATTTCGTATTTTAATTCTTCAATAGCGGCATTCATTTTTACGATGTATTCATTTTTATCAACCATTATCAATTGATTTGATTTATCTGCCTCACAAATCACAACGTTCGGGTCATTTTTTAAATCCATTAGTTGTTTCCTTTCATTTGTCATCTTTCCAATTTTAATTTCTTTTTTAAACTGCAAGTTATATTCATCCAGAATATTTCTATATAACTTAAATATTATATCTGGTTTATAAAAATATGGAGAGGTTCAAGTGGGACATCATCGGGCTAAGTGAGGTAAGGAGAAAAGAAGATCTCATTGAACTGAAAAGTGGACATCTCTTCTACTATCGTGGGACAGATACTGGCAGAACTAGTGGTGTTGGATTTATAATAAACAAGAAAAGGATAAAGTTGTAGAAGTTGAAAGTTCCTCTGACAGAGCTGCACGACTCGTTATCCAACTCTCGAGAAGATACCAGGCTCAGATTATTCAAACTTATGCACCAACCACAAGTCATCCTGAAGAAGAAATTGAAGAATTTTACGAGGAAATTCGTCATCTAAATAATAAAGGCAAGCAGCACTTCAAGTTAATTATAGGAGATTTCAATGCAAAAATAGGGCAACAGCAACAGGATGAAACTTCAGTAGGTAAATTCGGTCACGGCAACAGAAACCAGCATTGAAATACTCTCGTAGAGTTTGCAGAGGCAGAAGAGTTTTTCATCATGAACTCCTTTTTCAAGAAAAAGCCACACAGGAAATTGACATGGAGACATCCAAATGGGATGACAAGTGAAATTGATTTTATTATGTGTAACAAAAAATTCGTCATAGAAGACTGCAGTGTGCTAAACAAGTTCAACACAGGTAGTGACCATAGATTGGTGAGATGTAAGATGCACCTCAACACTAAACTCGAACGTGGCAAGCTGATAAGACAAACAAAATGTATTGACATAACCAACCTTAAAAAACACCATAATGCCTTCAAGTTGGAACTGAAAAACAGATGCTCTACTTTAGAAAGCCTAACATCATTGGAAGAAGTGGATATTTCTGAAGTTAACAGAAAAGTAACCAAAGCACTTATGGAAACAGCAACAAAATTAGCTGGGTCTAAAAACAAGTTGCATGTAAAAAAAATTATCAGGAAAATCTAAAATGGTGATGCAAAAAAGAAGACAGATGAGGACAACTAAAGAAGATGTAATTTCCAAAGTGGAATATATAGAGCTATGCAAGACAGTTCAAAAAAGTATCACTGAAGACGTAAGGAAATTCAACTGTGAACTAGTGAGGAAAGCAATTGAAAGCAACCAAAACCCAAAGATAGCAAAGGGACATCTCATTAAGGGAAGAAAACAGATTATGGCACTGAGAAAAGAAGATGGTTCTGTAACAAGAAATAGAAGCGAAATTTTGACAAGAATGAAATATTTCTACTCTAAATTATATGAAAGGGATGATACATGTACTCTAGACATCATGAAAGGTACCAGTACCAGAGTTCTTCCAGTCCTCCCAGCAGAAGTTGCCCATGCAATCAAGAACATGAAGTGGGGAAAGCTCCAGGAGAAGATGGAATTACTGTAGACATCATACAAGAAGCAACTGGAGAAATTGAAACAGTACTCGCCCAAATTTTCACTTGATGCCTTAATGAAGGGAAGATTCCTGAGGATTGGAACAATGCTACAATGATCCTGTTACATAAAAAAGGTGACATTGAGGATCTCAGGAACTACAGAGCTATCAGCCTCCTATCAGTGGTTTATAAAATCTTAGGGCGAGAACCAAGGTGAAAAATATTCCAAATACGTGGCGACAGTTAATAAATAAATACATCGCTCTTTCCACGTTCCAGAAACACACTGGACGGCGGCTGAAAAACAATTTTTCGGTTGCTGTGTGTTTCTGGAACGTGGAAAGAGCGATGTATTTATTTATTATTATAAAATCTTCACTAAAGTTCTTTTGCACCGCTTGAAGGTAACACTGGACATGGCTCAACCGAGAGAACAAGCTGGATTCAGGAGTGGCTATAGCACTATAGATCATATCCACGTACTGAGAGAACTAATTGAAAGAGCGAGGGAATATGAACTTCCCTTGTGCACGGCTTTTATCGATTATGAAAAGGCCTTTGATTCGGTGAAACCATCAGCATTTACAATGGCTTTGGAATCCTGTGGTATTGAAGATTCATACATTAATATTATTAATAACATCTATGAAAATGCAAGTGAAAAGATTCGGCTATTTGAAAATACAACACACATAAAAATTGGAAAGGGAGTGAGACAAGGTGACACCATATCTCCCAAGCTCTTTAACGCCACATTGTAAAATGTCATTCAATCATTGAACTGGAGAAACAAAGGGATAAAGATTAATGGAGATTACTTAACTCACCTTCATTTTGCTGATGACGTAGTCATTTTTGCAACTACCCCATCAGAGCTGCAGAGTATGATACAGGAACTTGCTGACAAGAGTAAAGAAGTGGGATTAAAAATGAACTTTCAGAAGACAAAAGTGATGTACAATTCTTTTACAAGAAATGAAGATTTATCGATTGATGGAGAAAAGCTGGAGATAACAGATACATATGTTTATCTTGGACAGCAGATATCAAGTGAGGGTCACATTGATGAACAAATAGATCAGCGTATAAAACTTGCCTGGAGAGCTTTTGGAAGAAACAGCATGGTTTTCAAGAGCAATATGCCATTATGTCTTAAAAGAAAAGTGTTTGATCAATGCATCCTTCCAGTGCTTACGTATGGTGCAGAGACGTGGACCTTAACTAAAAGAGGCATACAAAGGCTGCAGACAACTCAAAGGAGCCTGGAGAGGTGCATGCTTGGTGTAACCAGGAGAGATAAGAAGAGGAACTCGTGGATCCGAAAAATGACAAGAGTGGAAGACATCATGATCAGAGTTAAATCCCTGAAATGGCAATGGGTTGGACAGACCATCGATGGACATCCGAAATTGTAGATTGGTTTCCAAGGGACAGGAAAAGACCCAGAAGGAGACCACATGGGAGATAGGTGGATGAAATTCGAAAGTATGGGGGAGTAACATGGAGGAGACTGGCACAAGACAGACTGTTGTGGAAGAAACTTGGGGAGACCTTCGTCCAGCAGTGGATTGATAATGGTTGACAATGATGATGATGATGATATAAATATGGAACATCCTGAATGATAGTTTCAATTTTTGGAATACACACTTCAGTTGGGGGAATGGGCTGCGGATAAGCAAATTTTTTACCTTTCTGTAATGCTGCCTGTTATACTTCTGAGAGTTCTATGTTAGAATAATTTTGAAAAGTGGGTAAAGAGTTTTCATTGTCAAAATTACTGATGGGAATGTTTTTATCTATTAATCTATTCAATTTTTCGTGATGTCTTTTTTAAATGATTTGGGCTTCATTTTCTAATATTGTGAAAGTTTGTTTTAAAATTTGGTTGATAACAGTATCAGTCCATATTTTATTTAAATTTTCATATTTATTAATTTGTATGTAGTTCCATAAATTAAAACAATTATTATGTAAATTATATACCTTCTTTCTTTTTAGTACAATTTCTGCTCTTAATCACTTTATCTCACATTGTTTCACTATACTAGTATCTTTATTATTCAATGTGTAATTATTAAGTTGCAGATATTTTGATATTAAATTCAAATCTCGACAATTTAACCAAAGTTCTAACTGAATATTTTTTTGAAGGTCACTTCTTTTTTTGAAATCCTCTAATTTTTACAACTCATTAGGTCTTATCAGATTTCGACAATTCATTGTCTTTCTTCCTCCTTCCTTCCTGGTCTTCAAATGTGTACTATGTATGTAATTAAAATATATACATATCATGAGATATATCCCAAGGAACTGTCTCATGGTAAACATGCTTCTAAATGAACAAATGAAATAACAAAGGTATCACATACCTAATATTCAACCATATGTAGCAAATTATGTGCTAATGAAGCTCTCAGGGTGGGAACACATGTTTCACGAGCATGTAACGTGCTACATATGGTTCAACATTAGGTATGTGATACCTTTGTTATTTCATTTGTTTATCTAGAAGCATGTTTTACCATGAGAACTGCCCTTTGGGTTATATCTCATGATATGTATATATATTGATAAAAGCATTGCATAAGAGCAGAATATTAATTTATCTACACTTCAAAAAGAAAAGAAAAAAAACCCCACTGATTTCCAATTCTGAAGTGGCAGGTTGAGAATACAACTAAACACAAAAAAGAGTTTTTATGTTTTTCAACATGAAGTTAACAAAAGTATATTTTGATAAGACTGCTGAAGTATATTTTGTCTGTGCATTACTTGATTTCATTGCACGTTCAGAGTAACAAATGACTGATTCAGAATAATGTGAAGCAGATTACTAGATTAATGCAAGGCAAAAATGAGAATAAATACTACAGTTTCTTGTTGAAAGATAAATTTCCAAACTTTCATCATGATGTAGTACAAGTTGATTGACAAACAGTACTATTTGGTTTGGTATGATTCTGTATAGGGTTCTGCAGAAGTGTTCTACAAAATTAAGGTGGACAATAAAATGTCAGGATTTTAATGCACATTTTGAATTTTATTGTATTCATTTTGTAATTTCATTACCAGCTATGTTAATGGCATCACAACTTTCCATTTTTATGTCACTCCTTTTTGCATTTCGTAGGCATTACTCATAATGAAGAGAGAGTTATTTAATATTCCCATTACTTCACCACCTTTCTTGCTCACATCATCAATAACCCTCACTGTCCCTCATAATCTTTCTCCATCAAGCTAAAAGGTTCTTCATTGGTTGATTATGAATAATGCAGTGCTAATACCTTCTTACTCTTACTTTGATCAACTTCTTTCCAAAAATCTGAAAATCATGCACACATTTCAGTTGCAATTACTGAACAGCATTTATTTTCTTTTTGTTTACCTGCTTTGCATTACCAGGCAGTAGCATTGTTGTGATAGTCATTTTGATGTCATGACAATGCTGCTGCCTGATGAAACAAAGTATGGGGAAAGGGGAATTCACAGTTGCATAATGACTGATTTGTTTTTGTCATTAGCTCCTGATGGTGTCTGTAAGTGATAAATTTTGCAAATGGCTATAACCCAAAGTATAAAAATGATTTTGGAAGAAAGTTAAAACTTGGTTATTTTCTGGCTGGCCTTCAGTAGTGACAAAGTAACAGACAGCATTATCAGTAATCAGATCTTTTTAGAGGTTGTATTACTATATCATCATCATCATTGTCAACCATTATCAATCCACTGCTGGACGAAGGTCTCCCCAAGTTTCCTCCACAACGGTCTGTCTTGTGCCAGTCTCCTCCATGTCACCCCTGCATACTTTCGAATTTCATCCACCCATCTCCCATGTGGTCTTCTTCTGGGTCTTTTCCTGTCCCTTGGAATCCAATCTAAAATTTCGGCTGTCCATCGATGATCTGTCCTTCTGGCAGTATGTCCAGCCCATTGCCATTTCAGGGATTTAACTCTGATCATGATGTCTTCCACTCTTGTCATTTTTCGGATCCACGAGTTCCTCTTCTTATCTCTCCTGGTTACACGAAGCATGCACCTCTCCATGCTTCTTTGAGTTGTCTGCAGTCTTTGTATATCTCTTTTAGTTAAGGTCCACGTCTCTGCACCATACGTAAGCACTGGAAGGATGCATTGATCAAACACTTTTCTTTTAAGACATAATGGCATATTGCTCTTGAAAATTATGCTGTTTCTTCCAAAAGCTCTCCAGGCAAGTTTTGTACGCCGATTAATTTCTTCATCAATGTGACCCTCACTTGATATCTGCTGTCCAAGATAAACGTACGTGTCTGTTATCTCCAGCTTTTCTCCATCAATCGATAAATCTTCATTTCTTGTAAAAGCATTGAACATCACTTTTGTCTTCTGAAAGTTCATTTTTAATCCCACTTCTTTACTCTTGTCAGCAAGTTCCTGGATCATACTCTGCAGCTCTGATGGGGTAGTTGCAAAAATGACTACGTCATCAGCAAAACGAAGGTGGGTTAGATAATCTCCATTAATCTTTATCCCTTTGTTTTCCCAGCTCAGCGACTGAAAAACACCCTCCAATGTGGCATTAAAGAGCTTCGGAGATATGGTGTCACCTTGTCTCACTCCCTTTCCAATTTTTATGTGTGTTGTATTTTCAAACAGCCTAATCTTTGCACTTGCATTTTCATAGATGTTATTAATAATATTAATGTATGCATCTTCAATACCGCAGGTTTTCAGAGCCATTGTAACTGCTGATGGTTTCACCGAATCAAAGGCTTTTTCATAATCTATAAAAGCCATGCACAATGGAAGTTCATATTCCCTCGCTCTTTTCAATTAGTTCTCTCAGTACGTGGATATGATCTATTGTGCTGTAGCCACTCCTGAATCCAGCTTGTTCTCTCGGTTGAGCCATGTCCAGTGTTACCTTCAAGCGGTGTGAAAGAACTTTAGTGAAGATTTTATAAACTACTGATAGGAGGCTGATAGGTCTGTAGTTTCCGAGATCCTCAATGTCACCTTTCTTATGTAGCAGGATCATTGTAGCGGTGTTCCAATCCTCAGGAATCTTTCCTTCATTAAGGCATCGAGTGAAAATTTGGGCGAGTACTGTTTCAATTTCTCCACTTGCTTCTTGTATGATGTCTACAGTAATTCCATCTTCTCCTGGAGCTTTTCCCCGCTTCATGTTCTTGATTGCATGTGCAACTTCTGCTGGAAGGACTGGAGGAACTCTGGTACTGGTATCTTTCATGATGTCTGGAGTGCATGTATCATCCCTTTCATATAATTTGGAGTAGAAATCTTTCACTCTTGTCAAAATTTCGCCTCTATTTCTTGTTACAGAACCATCTTCTTTTCTCAGTGCCATAATCTGTTTTCTTCCTTACTGAGATGTCCCTTTGCTATCTTTAGGCTTTGGTTGTTTTCAATTGCTTTCCTCACTAGTTCACAGTTGAATTTTCTTACGTCTTCAGTGATACTTTTTCTTACTGTCTTGCATAGCTCTATATATTCCACTTTGGAAGTCACATCATCTTTAGTTGTCCTCATCTCTCTTCTTTTTTGCATCAACATTTTCGTTTTTCCTGATAATTTGTTTACATGCAACTTGTTCTTAGACCCAGCTAATTTTGTTGCTGTTTCCATAAGAGCTTTGGTTACTTTTCTGTTAACTTCAGAGATGTCCACTTCTTCCGATGTTAGGCCTTCTAAAGCAGAGAACCTGTTCTTCAGTTCCAACTTGAAGGTATTATGGTGTTTTTTAAGGTTGGTTATATCAATAGATTTTGTTTGTCTTATGAGCTTGCCACGTTCAAGTTTGGTGTTGAGGTGCATCTTACATCTCACCAATCTATGGTCACTACCTGTGTTGAACTTGTTTAGCACACTGCAGTCTTCTATGACGAATTTTTTGTTACACATAATAAAATCAATTTCACTTGTCGTCCCATTTGGATGTCTCCATGTCCATTTCCTGTGTGGCTTTTTCTTGAAGAAGGAGTTCAAGATGAAAAACCCTTCTGCCTCTGCAAACTCAACGAGAGTATTTCCACGCTGGTTTCTGTTGCCGTGACCGAATTTACCTACTGAAGTTTCATTCTGTTGCCGTTGCCCTATTTTTGCATTGAAATCTCCCATAATTATTTTCAAGTGCTGCTTACCTTTATTATTTAGATGACAAATTTCCTCATAAAATTCTTCAATTTCTTCTTCAGGATGACTTGTGGTGGGTGCATAAGTTTGAATAATCTGAGCCTGGTATCTTTTCGAGAGTTGGATAACGAGTCGTGCAGCTCTGTCAGAGGAACTTTCAACTTCTACAACTTTATCCTTCAGTTTCTTGTTTATTATAAATCCAACACCACTAGTTCTGCCAGTATCTGTCCCACGATAGTAGAAGAGATGTCCACTTTTCAGTTCGATGAGATCTTCTCCTTTCTCCTTACCTCACTTAGCCCCACGATGTCCCACTTGATCCTTTGTAGTTCCTCTTCCAATTCAAGAAGCCTTGAATCAGAAGATAGGGAGCGTCCGTTGTACGTAGCCAAGGTCAGCATCAGATGGCAGCCTAGTCCGGTCCTCCGGGGATTCTTAGCACCCTCTGCCTTCATGTCGCACTGGCCGCTGCCTTGGCCAGGTACATTCCAGCTGCCGGAGACTGAGGGCCAAGATTTAAGTTGTGGAATCATTTTGGAGGGGTTTGGCCATAACTCACCACTACTGCAATGTAAGATAAAAGGCAGATTGTAACATTGTCAACAGGAATTTTCACTATTAAAAATGTCTTCTGATTAAAGTGTCAAATCACTGATATTGCTGCTATTTTGTTAATGCTTTAATTCAAGGCCTTTTGTCTTTTTGAGAACAATGAACCAACAACACTTCATATTTCTTTCAAGATTACAACAATTACAACAACAAAGTTATGAGATGGTCCTTTAAAACTTTGAAGTCAGTACTTTCAAATTCAATGCTTTGGTATGGTATTTTCTTTCAAGAAGCTGTATTAATAATGTGCTTTGATCAATATCTTCCTTCCTTGATGGATTTTTGCAACTCGTTTAATGATATTTTTGCTCCTTTCTTATCTGCACCAATTTTTGCCTTATGTTCTGAGGCTATGAAACCTTGCATGACTTCTAAATCGCAAGAGAAGATCCATCATTTTTCCTTTTCTTTCTCAGTCTTTTTTTTTTTTTCCAGTTCTTGAATAATGAGAAAGCTTTCTATCAGAGAGATAATAAGGAAGTTAGGTTTCATGTTTAGATTAACTGTCAGTCCAGTAGAATGGTAATGCCCTCAACTTTTTTTTATTATTATATACCTTACACTTGTTACCTGCTATTTCAATTTGATTCCACCAACACTCATAAGTGCATCTTCCTTCTTAAGCTTATCCTTTTTCAAGTAAGTCACTCATTCATAGGGTTGATGAAGATAAAATTTAGGGTAGCTCCAAATGGCTTTTTATATTTCACCTTTTTCAGCTCATGCTGCGATGTGTTGCGAGTCACTTTGTATTACCTTAATTTCTTGATCTTACCTACATCAGTATCACTTTCAGCACATTTTGGACCCATGAGGCATGTTAATGAGGAAAAATAATTTGAAGATCACTAGGTAAAGACATTATTAACACATAGAACGGTTCAAATGCATTGAAAAGTAGTTTACGAGCTAATAAAGTTGTTCTGATGCTTTCCAAGTTGATCAGATATCTGCTGCCTTTAGTGGTCATTAGTGGTTTCAGTAGACTTAGAGGTGATGCCTGTCTGACCTCATTCCTAATCCAAAGTTCTAAATGCACCAGAATGATGCCTGATATTATAGCCTTGGAAAAACATAAATTAAACTTGTATGATATAAAAAAATTCTAGGTAAAAAAAAATCTCATACAAGCAAAAACTTAAAAATTCTTCATTTAACAATGGACAGGGTGGTAATTTAAATAAAATACCTGTCCATTTACTCACAACATGCTATTTATTTACTTACCTTATTGATCTGTCTCTATATTTTCACAACATATTTATTTATTTACTTGCTTATTTATGCCTCTCTATTTTCAGTATAATAGGTCTGGGTTAGGCACACAGTGCAACCAAGCCATTATGCTTATCACTGATGGTGCTCCAAACACTTTTCAGGACATATTTAGGAGATATAACTATCCAAACATACCTGTAAGTAATATCAGTAATCTGCCAAATTTTAGGTTTTTGGTTTATTAATGCAATAGTCAAACTTAAGGATTTCTGTAAAGAAATTTTAATTAATTCAACAATTAATTTCTCCCATTTTTTGTATGTATGTGATTTTGTTAGCACGTCTTTTGTAAAAAAGATCGTGCTTATGTTATCGGTTTGTCTGTAGTTCCGTCTGTACCCACGATATCTCTGCAACTATTAGTCCGATTTGAAAAATTCTTTTTGCATTGGGAAGCTTGAAATATGCGAATGATAATCCTACATTTAGTTTTTTTTTTTTTTTATGATGTACAATTTTGCCACTAGAGGGCTTAAATGCAGATGATACTGAATTCAAAAATAGGTTTTATTCCACATATTTGCTTCTAAACATCCGATTGAAAACATTATTTTATCTTTCGATTCCATTTATGTCGAATAGTATTTTAGGTATAGTTACTTTTTCAAATTACGCATAGATTTTCCACTACGGGGCGTAAAAGTAAATTATATTTTTCCCGACAACTCTTCTTCTGAGATATCGATTTGAAAATTTTGTTCTTCAGCGGATACACCTCCTGATGGAAAATCTTTTGCATATCATTTCTAATTCTTGGTAAAGAATACTTTGGCCACCAGGGGGCATAAGTGTTAATTTTTGCTTCTGTTGCATTTGCCATAAAATCTGAGCTTCTAAAATATTGATTGAAAAAATTCTTTCGTGGACTAATGCCACTCACTTCGATAAACCTTTTCGGAATATTTTCTTCTTAAAATATTCCACAGTTTCTCCGCCAAGGGTCGTAAATGTATATCTTATTTTTGTCAATATCTCTACTTCTAGGAGTCCGATTTGAAAAATTCCTTCTTTGTTGGATAGTGTTTTCAGTGTGACATATTTTTCATATAATTTCAAAATTTTCAAGTAATTCATAGACTTTCAGCTAGGGGCTGTAGTGGTAAATTACGTTTCCCCCTATATCTCTGCTTCTAAATCTCCGATTTGAAAAATTCTTTCTGCACCGGATACAGCTCCTGATGGGAAATCGTTTGCACATAATTTCTAATTTTTGTAAAAAAAAATGGTTTGGCCACCAGGGGACGTAAATCTTAATTTTCACTTCTGATGCATTTGCAGGAAAATATGAGCTTCTAAATTCTTGATTGAAAAAAACGTCATTTGAAGACCAATACTACTCATGTCGACAAACATTTTAGAAACATTTTCTTCTTGAAATAATGCATGGTTTCTATGCCAGGGGCGTAGATGTATATCTTATTTTTGTCAATATCTCTACTTCTAAGAGTCCGATTTGAGAAATTCCTTCTTTGTTGGATAGTGTTTCCAATGCGAAATGTTTTCCCTATAAATTCAAAATTCTCAAGGAAATCATAGACTTTCCACTAGGGGGCACAAAGGTAAATTGCGTTTTTTGCGTTATTTCTGCTCCTAAAACTCCGATTTGAAAAATTCTTCCTGTATCGCATACAAGACCTGATGGAAAATATTTTTCATATAATTTCTAATGTTTGCTAAAGAATGATTTGGCCACCAGGGGCCATAAGTGTTAATTTCTGCTTCTGATGTATTTGTAGCCAAATGTGGGCTGCTGAAAACTCGACTAAAATTTTTTTTCTTGGACGGATGCCGCTCATATAGAAAAACCTTTTGAGAATACTTTCTTCCTAAAATAATGCATGGTTTTCCCACCAGGGGATGTAAAGTCACATCTTATTTTTGTCGATATCTCTGTTTCTAAGAGTCCGATTTGAAAAATTATTTCTGTGTTGGAGAGCGTTTCTGGTGCGAAATGTTTCTCATATAAATTCATGTTTTTCTTAATGCACAAGTCTGCAATCAGAGGGTGTAAGATCAGGATTCTGTTTACAGCAATATCTGAGGGATTAAAAACCTGATTGAAAAACTTCTTTCTTCCGTCAGATATTATTGCTTTCCATTCCGGTTCCATTGACTTTGAATAGCTTTGATAAATTTAATTTGCATCAGAACGGATTCAAAAGACATGCTTATTACACCCGAAAATTTGGTGTCATCTTTCTTGTTTCTCCTTGTTTTCATTTAACACAAGTGTTTGCCCATGGCTGTAATATGTACCTTTTTCTTTTATTAATATGTAATGAAAGAGGGCTATACTGAAATTAATGAGCAACAGTGTTTTAAAAATTGTGAGTTGTAATGATTAAAGAAATATGTACAGCACCTTAATGTACATACCTTAATGTACATACCTTAATCTGTTTTTTTTACAAAATCCTCTTTTCTTTGGACACATTTTCCGCGTTGTTCTGGTAGTTGCGCAAAGATGCTGATGTACAGTTTGTTGTATCACTTCCGTGCATTTGGTCCTTTAGGAATCTAAATAGATGATAGTTGGAGGGTGCCAGATCTGGACTGTAAGGAGGGTGAGTAAAAGTTCCCATCCGAATTTCTGGATTTTTTTCCAAGGTCTAACGAGCAGAGTTGGGCCTGGTGTTGTGCTGGAGGATGGCTCTCTGTCCGAGCCGTTTACCATGCAATGCATGGCAGAGCTTTTCTAATGTTTGGACATAGTGAGTAGCATTTAAGGTTTGTCCAGGCTTCAAAATATCAGCCAGAATGCAGCTGTTGCTCTGGCTTTTTTAAAGTTTTTGCCAACCCATTTGACAAATTAAATTGTTTTCTCCAAATGCAATCTGAATAAACCACACAAAAATAAAGTATTGTAATAGAACAAAAACAATAGGGTATATATTCTTTACAATTAAGCAGCAACATATTATGTTTTAGATCCCGAATCTTAATAGAAAGAAATACAGACCCTTAATTTCAATTTCATAATTTTTCACTACCTATAAAATTTCTAAACAAAGAATTATTGATAGGATAATTTTCAAATTAATTGAAAAATTGGGTAATACATTTTTATTCTGTGGCTTAGTTCTAAAAGGGCCATTTACAAAGAAAAAGTATAAGATGTTGAAAAATTGCACTTTATTATTCATCAAACTTTCAGCTAATAACTATTTTCATTCAGACTAGTTAACTTTTTTATGCGATTTATCTAGGTAAATTCTTAAAATTTACCTAGATAATCCCATAAAAAAGTTAAGTAGTCTGAATATAATAATCTAGGAAGCCACATAACAAAGATGAGTTTGATTTACAAACTATTTTCACACAAATTGTGCAATATTTGTTGATGGCTCACATCAATAGGTAAGAAAACCACAAATGTGATTGCATTTAAGTGATTCTATGTTAATTTTGAAAAGATTCTTGGCATTGCCAAAGCAAAATTTGACATGACATCCAAGCAAAAACAATTATTTTTAAAGATTGGTTTTGTTCGGATGTAATTAAAACAAGAAAGATGACACCGAATTTTCGGGTGTAATAAGAACGTCTTTTGAATCCGTTGTGACGCAAATTAAATTTATCAAAGCTATTCAAAATCAATGGAACCAGTGTGGAAAACAATAATATCTGACGGAAGAAAGAAGTTTTTCAGTCGGGTTTTTAATCCCTCAGATATTGCTGTAAACGAAATCGTGAGCTTACGAACTCTTAGAAACAGAGTTATTGACAAAAATAAGATGTGATTTTACGTCCCCTGGTGGGAAAACCATGCACTATTTTAGAAAGAAAGTATTCTCAAAAGGTTTATCCATATGAGCGGTATCGGTCCAAGAAAAAAAATTTTAGTCGAGTTTTCAGGAGCCCAGATTTTGCTACAAATACATCAAAAGCATAAATTAACACTTATGCCCCCTGGTGGCCAAACCATTCTTTACCAAACATTAGAAATTATGTTAAAAATATTTTCCGTCAGGTCTTGTATGCGATACAGGAAATTTTTGAAATCGGAGTTTTAGGAGCAGAAAACACAATTTACCTTTGTGCGCCCTGGCGGTAAGTCTATGATTTACTTGAAAATTTTGAATTTATAGGAAAAACATTTCGCATCAGAAAATACTATCAACAAAGAAGGAATTTTTCAAACTGGACTTTTAGAAGTAGAGATATTGACAAAAATAAGATATACATCTACGTCCCCTGGTGTAGAAACCATGCACTATTTTAAGAAGAAAATGTTTCTAAAAGGTTTGTCGACAATCGAGAATTTAGAAGCTAATATTTTGCTGCAAATACATCAGAAGTGGAAATTAAGGTTTACGCCCCCTGGTGGCCAAACCATTTTTTTACAAAAATTAGAAATTACGTGCAAACGATTTCCTATCAGGAGCTGTATCTGGTGCAGAAAGAATTTTTCAAATTGGAGATTTAGAAGCAGAGATATAGGGGGAAAGGCAGTTTACCTTTACGTGCCCTAGCGGAAAGTCTATGAATTACTTGAAAATTTTGAAATTATATGAAACACATGTCACGCTGGAAACACTATCCAACAAAGCAAGAATTTTTCAAGTCGGACCCCTAGAAGTTGAGATATTGACAAAAATAAGATATACATCTATGCCCCCTGGCTTAGAAACCATGCACTATTTTAAGAAGAAAAGGTTTCTAAAAGGTTTGTCGACATGAGTAGTATAAGTCTACAACTGACGTTATTTTCAATCTAGAATTTAGAAGCTCATATTTTCCTGCAAATACATCAGAAGCGGATATTAAGATTTACGCCCCCTGGTGGCCAAACCATTTTTTTACAAAAATTATAAATTATGTGCAATTGATTCCCCATCAGGAGCTGTATCCGGTGCAGAAAGAATTTTTCAAATCGGAGATTTAGAATCAGAGATATAGGGAGAAACACAATTCACCTTTACGCCCCCTAGCTGAAAGTCTATGAATTACTTGAAAATTTTGAAATTATATGAAAAACATGTCACACAGAAAACACTATCCAACAAAGAAGGAATTTTTTAAATCGGACTCCTAGACGTAGAGATATTGACAAAAATAAGATATACATCTACGCCCCCTGGCGGGGAAAATGTGGAATATTTTAAGAAGAAAATATTCCGAAAAGGGTTCATTGATGTGAGTGGCATCAGTCCACGAAAGAATTTTTTCAATCGATATTTTAGAAGCTCAGATTTTATGGCAAATGCAACAGAAGCGAAAATCAACACTTACGCCCCCTGGTGGCCAAAGTATTCTTTACCAAAAGTTTGAAATTATATGCAAAAGATTTTCCATCAGGAGATGTATCTGCTGAATTTTTTTTTTTTTTTTTGAAATCTGAGTTTTAGAAGAAGAGCTATTGGGGAAAATGTAATTTAATTTTACGCCCCCTAGCGGAAAATCTATGCGTAATTCGAAAAAGAAACTATATCTAAAATACTCTTTGACATAAATGGAATCGAAAGATAAAATAATTTTTTCAATCGGATGTTTAGAAGCAATTATGTGGAATAAAAATGTAATTTTGAATTCGACATCATCTGCATTTACACCCTCTAGTGGTGAAATTGTACATCGTAAAAAAAAGCGAAATAAACGATCATCATTCGCATATTTCAAGCTTGCGAATGCCAAAAGAATTTTTCAAATTGGACTAATAGTTGCAGATACCGTTTGTACAGACAGACGGACGGACAAACCATTAACATAAGCACAATCTTTTTTTACAAAAGACGTGCTAAAAAGTAATCGCCAATATTTTCGCCAACATTTCTTTTCCATTGACAAAATGATCTTTTTACACAAATTGCAAAGAATTCCATCAGCAGCACGACCCCTAAGAATTCACCCATTTACATCCCAAAAGACAGTTCTTATAACCTTTGTAGCTGATGAAACTATCTTAGGCTTCTTCCTGCATGATGAATGGAGATGCTGCCATTCCATGCTCTGGTGCTTTGTTTCAGGTTTGAAATAGTGGAACCAACTTTCGTTACCTGTCAAAATACTGTGCAAAAAGTCTGCCCATTCATTTCGATACCACTGCAGCAGTTGTAATGAGATATACTTTTGTGTTGGCCTTTGTGGTCTTCTGTCAGTAAACGTGGCATGCAGCGGACACACATTTTTTGATATCCCAAGCTGCTAATCATTTCCTGAACTGCGCTATGCCCAAGTTTGCCACAATTTCCTTCATCGTCGCATACCTGTCATCAGGAATTAAGGCATCAACCCTTTCCTTGTTGTGTTCCATAGAGGCTGTTCGATAGCAACCGCCACGAGGCTGGTCATTAATGTCTGTGAAACCATCTTTAAGATGTTTTATCCACCTTTTCATACTGCTGGCACCCGTACAAGTATGTACATATGCATGCTAATGCCTATAGTGAATATTGGCAGCTGTAATTTCCTCTTTCACAAGGAACTGAATCGCAGCACACTGATGGAACGATGTATCACTGTCGGTTATCTTTTCTCACATCTGTTTGATCATCCAAATGTTCGTGGTATTCATGCCAACTGATATGCATCAATCACTTCACTGCTGTCTATACACGATATTAAAAAACGGAGATAGTTGCAAATTAAAGAATTAATTTTATTTACAGCTAAAACCAAGTTAAAAACATGCGAAATCTTTCGGACCACTATGGCCCATCATCAGGCACCACATGGGTAGGATTCCTATTTTTTAAACTTGCATCAGCATGAAGGTGCTGCTTCCAAATTCACGCATGCACACTCGGCATAATGCACATGACATGCAAATTATGTGAAGCTACAAATAATGACTGTTATGGATTACAATGGTTAAAACAATGGTTTAAAATATAGTGTTTCCAAGATGAAGGCAATGCACATGGTGTGTCATCATTATAACATTGATTAGAAAGCATAGTAATGCAATGTGGTGTGGATCTCAGAGTTTAAAAGATCGGAATCCTACCCATGCGGTGCCCGATGATGGACCCATAGTGGGTCCGAAAGATCTCGCATGTTTTTAACTTGGTTTTAGCTGTAAATAAAATTCATCCTTTAGTTTGCAACTATCTCTGTTTTTTAATATCATGTATAGACAGCAGTGATGTGATTGATGCATATCTGTTTAAACACATGACTGATGCTGGGGACGTCATTTGGCATCATGGCCTCAATGAGAGATAGCACTCACTACCTGTTCACGAACTATCGTTTTCCCTATGCGCAATCCACATGTGTAATGCAGCTTTGTTCATTACTTTCTGTATGAACTACGGAACTTTCTCAAAACTTCAGGAATCATGTAAATAATATGTTTTCAACTCAAAGACTAATGCTAATTTCTTTTTAAGAATTCTGTATAAGAAAGTGACTATCTGTTCATGTGAAATTTATTTTCTCATTTCTTCCCAAAATTGCTGAATAAATGCACCATTTTAGGTATTTATTCATAAATGCCTAAAATGGTATTTATGAATAATACTTTCATTATGTCTAGAAGAGAACAAATGCTACAGCATAGTGATTCTAGTTGAGAAAATAATTACAGCAACTAACTCATATTATCATTGTTGTCCAACACAGGTTTCATTATGTATGTATGCAGTATACTTCTACTGTCTGGTTTCACTATTTTTCTGTGCATCATGTCATTGTAGATTTTTATTACATTTCTTTATATTGATTTGTGTCTCCCAAACAAGTGTTTCACACTTCTGTAGAGGACTTTACTGAGGAAAAGTTCATAACATACAGTATACCATGCATAAAGAAAATGCATATAGTCAGGTAACAACAGGAGAACATGTCAGGAAACCTGAGACCATTGTTGCTTTTGGTGTAAAGATGTTGTAATTAACCATCATTTGAATGATCTTAGAAAATTTGAATATTGTATCTTCCTGGAAGAGAATTGCACATGCATCTCCCAATTTTGTTGGTATTTATATCACATCCTAAGAGTGCGGTTTCGAGCAGTTGGGGGGTTTGTTGCATGTTCAAGCAACTAGGGGATAGTTTGTTGCATTTTCAAGCACCAGAATTTTCAGATTTTCTGAGGAAATAGTCACATTGATGGCAGTTAATAAAATAATTTCTGTACCAAAAAGTAATGAACTGTGTGCCTGCCATATTTTTGGAAATTAGTTTTTGGGGAATTTCTACACAATGTTATGAGCGAGGACCATCTAAATACAATTCCCTGCTGTTGGGAACTAAAACATGTAACAATAATTATATACATATATGTGTGTTATTGCGAAATTATAGTTTTGAAGATACACATTTAGACTTTTTCAATAGCAACAAAAGCTTCTGCAAAGTATTCATAGCATACTTACAACTTAGTATTCCTATGCTGGAATTCATGTATGATGATGGACACTACTTGGAGCTAACCACTAATACACAAGGGCAAATATTTAAAAAAATACTGTCTTTCAGTATTTGCTGACTTTTGGGCGAAAACTGTATATCTTATATTCCTGTGGAGAGTGTTTGATAAATTATAATGTGTTAAACAAACTACAAGATTATTTTTTGTAAAACAGTGCTTAATTTTTTGTGTTTACTTGAAATGTCTATATGATAATTAAATGTATATTTAGGAGTCTTTATTAACACTCTTACTCGTGCATGAAAACATTTTTCCGCAGGAAGGTAAATATTTCCTTTTTCTTAAGCTGAAATGTTATCAGTCATGTGTTTTTATTGGAATTTTAAATCAAATCTTACATCTAATTTATTGCATTGATATAAATATTTTTTTCATCATAGTTGTGAATATTTCAGGTTCGTGTGTTTACATACCTTATTGGTAAAGAAGTAACTGAATATCATGAAGTTAACTGGATGGCATGCCACAATAAAGGTAACTGATAACAGTTCAGCTTTTCATTGAAAATTACAGTATATTCTGGAATATTATTTCTTTTTTCATTAGTTTTCCATATTACATGTCTTCATCAGTACTTTATGCAAGTGAACCTTATTTTAGGAATAAGGGGCCGTTTGTGAGAGAAACGAAGTCACTAGCCATAGTTTGCATCTTTTCTTCATAAAGTGTTATTCATTATACTGGAAAACAATATTTTTTTTTTCATGGTGCCTAGAATGTTTGACCTGATTCTGGGTATTTTTGTGCCGCTGATTCTGGAAATGTTTTCCCTTTTGCTCTAGCAGTTCTAGTTTTCAAGATATTGTTGGCATTATTACCTAGTATTACTTTATTTTCCCACCAGCATTTGTTACCTGTTCGTATGCATACCTTTGAATTTTTTTGAATTTTTTGTTGCTGTCTGTGTTTACGTGTGCACATTACATGTTCAGACGTCTTTTATTTTTATTTAAAATGTGTCAATCATCCGAATGTTTTTTGTTATATTTGCGGAGAGTACACGTTCGCTCAACAGAGACAAGCTATAACAGACTTTTTGAAAACAGCTTATTTTGCCTACTTCACAGTAAAACTAGGGGACCGAGATAAGCCTTGGGTGCCGCATGTTGTGTGTAAAACATGTACAGAGCACCTGCAACAGTGGATGATTGGGAAAAGGAAGTGCATAAAATTTGGCATACCAATGGTATGGCACTAACATAGCAACCACAGTGATGGCTGTTACTTTTGTCTGATGAATATAAAGGGCATCAATGGGAAGAACTGGAGTAAGTGAATGTATCCTGATCTAGCCTCTGCTAGATGCCCTGTTCCACATTCAGAAGAGATACCTGTCCCTACATGTAGCAGGCTTCCAGAGCTCTCCGAAGAGTCAGATGAATCGGTTGGTGAGAAAGAAAGCTATGCTGAACAACATGATAGTGAGAAACTGGGCACAGCATGGATTGGAATTCCCTTAAAGTAATCAGTTTCCAAAGCAATTTCCAAAAAAGAAAACTGAAAGAAGGAATAGAGATTGAGAAAAATCAAAATTCCATCATCAATGACTGCAAAGGATTTTCCCTGCCTAACATCTGGCAGGATTTGTTGAAAAATAACCTAAACCGTCAAGGTTAACCGTAACCGTCAAGGTAAACCGTAACCATGATAGTGACAAGCAAAAAGTGACAACAACAAGAGAGCCTGAAGAAGGAGAAGAGTTTTCTCCGAAAATTTGCTATAAATGAAAAAATTTCCTTGTAAATTCCCATAAGTTGCTTTAGATTATTAATTCAATTAAACTAGGAAGCCATTTCTCAATATGAGCTTTATTCAAAGGATGATAGTGATTTCCAAAGACCTTCATCAGCTTTCAGTCAAACGGAATTGAACAACCTTATAAGGGACCTAAGTCTTCCAAAGAAGGCAGCTGAATTGTTAGTTTTCTGGAAGGCAGCTGAATTGTTGTTAGTTTAGGCTGGCAGAAAAAACTGTACTGTTACCGGGAACAAAAATCAGTGTATCGCAACAGATAAGAAGAGTTTCTGCCATTCTTTACAAAAGAAAACAAATTCGTTTTCTGCTGCAATGTGCCAGGATTGCTGATGAAATTGGGTGTACAGGAATACACACCCGTAAATGGCGGTTATTCAGATAGCTCAAAACGCAGCCTCAAATGTGTACTTCTACATAACGGGAACAGATACAGATCAATCCCAATCAGTCGCTCAATTGTTATGCTGGAAAATCGGGCAACAATAACCGTAGTCCTAAAGAAGATAGCATACCAGGATCACTAATGGGTCATCTGTGTGGATTTAATGATGGTGAATTTTCTCTTAGGGCAGTAGGCAGGGTACACATAGTACCCGTGCTTTGTATGTCTGTGGGACAGTACAGCTAAAGATCAACACTGGGTGAGAAGACAGTGGCCTGTGAGAAGAAACATGGTAGCTGGAGAGAAAAATATCATCACAGAACCTTTGATGGACAGAGAAAAGATCATATTGCCACCATTGCACATCAAACTTGGTTTGATGAAACAATTTGTAAAGGCACTTAAGAAAGATGGAATGTGTTTTGGCTACATATGTAAAAAATTTCCAGCATTGAGCATGAAGAAAATAAAAGCAGGTATATTCGATGGACCAGAAATCCAGGAACTCATGAAAGGCCAGCGTTTCCAAGACTCAATGGACAACATTGAGGCATGTGTGTGGTTGTCATTTTGTATGGTTGTACAGAATTTTTTGGGAGCCATAAGGCCACTAACTACCGCGAACTCATGGAGAATATGCTCACTGCATTTTGTACACTTGGTTGTAACATAAGCATTGAATTGCATTACCTTTACAGTCATTTGGATCAATTTCCACATTGTCTTGGTGATATCTGAGATGAACAAGGGGAGCAATTTCACCAAGAAATAAGGGCCATGGAAGAACAGTACCATGGACGATGGGATACGCATATGATGGCGGACTATTGTTGGAGCATCCAGCGTGAATGTCCAGGAACATCGCATCACAGGAAATCACAGAAATGCGGGTTCAGCAGCATGTCTCAATGGCGAAACTTGTGTGTTGTTTTTCGTGTTCTAGGCTTCTTGGGATTTCTCTGCATATGTCATATCGTGAGAAGTAGATCTGATGGATAAAAACTAATGACATTTTCGGAATCTGTGACCCCAAATTACCTCAAAGAGGGTCTAACATCTTTGGCACCAAAAGTTGTGTTCCCTAGTGAATTATCTGTTAGGTATGATGTTAGTGTGCAAAAATAGTAGTGCAGGACAAATTTAGGTATTCAACTGCCATATTGCTGCATGTTTGAAAGTGTGTGTACCCAGACTACAAGCTTTTTTTTTTTCTCTTCTCTGAAATTATGGAGAAATTGAAAAGAAGAAGCAGAAAAGGAACATGGTGAATTCATATGATTACAGTTAGATGCTCAATTCTGAGTTGCTATGTGTTTGAGAGTTACAGTGCATTCACAATTTAACCCTTTAAGCGGTCGGTGTATGTGAAAATGTTTTTGCCAAAAATCCACGGAAGCTGCAGGGATTGTGGCTCCAAATTCTCCCCTCTCCTGGAACTTGAAATGTTCCCATAGCGGCTGGCATTCTGCTGTCCTTGCAAAACAATTGCTGTCCCCTTCTCACTCAGCAGGGAGCAACACAAACCTGTCACAGATTACCCCTGCCATCAAGTTCTTTATTCCATTCTTTGTTCTATGACCCAAGGCGAGAGTAGACCCCCACACCCCCTTCTGCCTGGAGACCAGAGGTCAGTTGCTGAGTCATTCGGTGGGCACACGTCAAAGGGGAAATTCCGTAAGGTGCAGTCTCCAGCTCCCGCCAATAAAAATCTTGTCCTTCATTGCTCAGATGAAGCATTATTCCCCCTAGTTATTGCATTAATACTAGTTAGATGGCAATCGCAAACTTTCGTGTGTGTGTGTGGGGGGGGGGCTCTAGTGGGACGCCGAAATGTTTGGGGTACCTAGAATTCTCTGCCACTACCTATGCTTTTTTCCAGAAAAATGAAGGTATGAGAGCTTGGTTTAAACAAAGCTTCAAGCACAGTCTTTATCTGCACCCAGGGGCTCACCCAAAAATTCGGAATAGGGGGGGTCCGGCTATGCAAGTAAAAATGCTCGTGTATGTGTACTTACGTGACGTGACAGTTATTAATAAATGTTTTGATCTGTAAAAGAATTTAATACATTATATTCATGAATTATCCAGCTCAGGGGCACCGACTTCATCAAATTATTGAGGGTGCAAACTTGAAGAGATCAGACGTGGGAGAACCACATCTCATCCTTTGTCAGGAGGAAAATAAAAATTGAAAAATGAGGGAGGGAGTGGAGAAAAAAGATAAACTACGAGATTCGACGTATATTTTGAAACTTAATTGTAATTTGTACAGAAAACTAGCGGATAATGCTTACCTTGGCATTCCTTTCTAGCGACGGGGACATTTCACGCACGTGTTTTCCGGTCAAATGTCCCCGTCGCTAGAAAGGAATGCCAAGGTAAGCATTATCCGCTAGTTTTCTGTACAAGTTACTTTGAAATATCGCACGTAAAAGAGAATAGTACAATAATTAGAGCTATATAATAGTCAGAATTAGAACTACTAAGTGGAAGTAATTGTAATTGATCATCAGCAAATGAACAAGGAAATAGAAATATTCTTTTGTGGAATATTAATATTTAAAAAAATGAAATTCAGCCTGCCATTTTTATAAAAATATCCCGAGAGATTTTGTTTCCAAATGTTTATCAAAAATATGAAAAATCAGCACTATTACTCAAACAAAGCACGCGAAGCGCTAAAAATAAATACAGTAGATACATAAGGGCGCTGGAGATGATACATTTCTGTATTTTTATTTATTTTATTTTTCGTAATTGTTTTAAACATCACGAGAACATGTCGAATGAAATATTGACTGACAACCAAGTTTCTTATCAAATAAGCAATGCTTTATATTCAATGGGAAAAAAGGTTTACTTATTTTGTTATTTATAAATTTTTCGGAATTAAATCGCTTTGTCCTCATAAGGTGAAGCTTGGTCCACTTTATGAGGCCAAGGCGCGATTATTTAATTGAACAAGACCAAAGATATTGGGTCGGCACTCCCCCCTAGTAACATGGGCATGATTCACCTTGTCCCCCTATAGTCAGCGTTTATAATCCAGCTGCAAAGGATGTTTTCATTGTTTTTTTTTACTTTTAATAAAAATACATATTTCAGAAAAAGAGTTAACCACAAATGTAATTATTTTATCTATTGCTATATTATAGGTTCAGATAATGTATTTTAGAACAAACTCTATAATGCGTGATTTCAACAATTTTTAAAATTAAAATTCACCAATTAGGAAAATTGGAGAACAATTGGAGGGTTAGGAATCTCTCGGGTCGGACACCAATGGTGTCGGAATCCTATTACAAAACACTTGGCCTCATGGCAGGGTGCGGACCCGAGGAACCACTTGGGTGCGCCCCTGTTTGCAGCCCATTCTTCGAGCGAATGGATCTATAATAAGCGTCCAATTTTCTGCAGCCCAAATTTACAGTTTAATGAGCAACAACGAAATATTTTTTCTAATTTAGTAAAATTAGAAAAAATAAATAATATAATAGAAATTTGGAAAAACAATGCTCCCCATTTTTGTGACTCACTGAAAAAAAATCTGTGAATGCCTTTTCATATTTTAAGGAACCGGCGAATGACTTCCTTTTTAAAGCTATCGGTGAATGACTTTTCTCTCAGAATGCATGTCATATCCTTTATTGTAAAAGCAAAGATTATTAATTAAGTGTTATATGATACAATTCGTTCGGAAAGCTGTAGGCACGTAACTTAATATAATTCAAAATTCGCTCGTGAAAGTTGAGGTGAATTAAATCTTGTTTTTACTTAGCTTTTTCATTTTTCATCGATGGTATATGTGTCTGTTTTTTAACAATATAATAAACAGGTTTCTCTTTCTCTCTCTCTCCCTCACACTTACACACACACACAATCTGATTAAACAAAGCTGCAGGTGAAATCTTTACTTGCAGCTCATTCGACTACTTCTCGGGGATGTATGTATCATTGATGATCATAATTCCCTGCAGCACGAATTTTCAGTTGGAATAGCAATAGTGGATTTTTTTTTTTTTTTCAATTTAACAAAAAATAATTGAATCGAAATTTGGGAAGAAACACGCCTCAGTTTTGTGACTCCCTGAACAGTAAACAGTGATGTACTTCATTTTTAAGCGATCAGTGAATGAATTTTTTTTTCTCAGAAGCATGTCATGCCCTTTGTTATGAAAACATAGGCTATTTAGTTTTAGATTGATTTCATTCGTTCTGAAAGCTAGCTAGACAATGCAATAAATATGAATATAACATGACGCACTTTGTTCGTTGGATTTCTTGTTGGACCACCCCATTTAAGAAATTCTGTGCGCACTATTGTGTGAACATTTAATCACATGGGAACGGGATTTGCTGGATGTGGGGGTACAATTCTGGATTAGTTTGGGTACAATTCTGGCGAGCGGAAGCTCGAAGCTCTGAGCTTCCGCCCGCCAGAACTGTACCCAGACTAATCCTCCTTGTTTATTGCAATTGCTCATAAAAACTGTAGATCCAAACTTTTCCTCCTATTTTACATCACGGCATTCAATTTTAATAGCTTCGCAGTATGATGATATCATTGTTAACCACAGTGCGAATGACACAGGACGCAGTGCTCATTTTCACTTTTTAATGAAAAATAATTGAAGATGTATATGAAAAAAGTAATTCTTTAATAAAAAATAATTATAAGAATGTTTTTATGTCATACAAAACGATGCAAAATTATCTCTGATGAAAAGTATTTGTAAATACATGAGATATAAAAATAAATCTTCAACAAAAACATGTACATTACTTGAAATATTTCGTTTAATCATAACAACTGCCTTCCTCCCAATTTTGGGAAAGTCTATATCAATATATTTAGCCATATTTAATAGGAAACTTGTGCTGGATGAATAGAAAAGAAATGGTGTATATACATATATTTTTCGGTCTTCAAAATGCCTGAATGTATTTTTCTACTTTCCGAATATTTGTACAAAAGTTTGAAAAATCGAGTGCCTTTTCCTCATGAGATCCCTTTTTCCCCCTGGGGGCAAAAGAACAGCATTCTGGAATAACAATACCAGTAATACTCATAATTCATTTTAAATTTCGCAAGCATTTTGCAATGCCTAAATTGTGTGCTATTTTTTTCTGTGTCCGGTATATCATCCCAAAACGAAGCTGGCTTTGGCATACCGTTGTGTTCAAAATTGCATCTCTCGCGAATTTTCTGCTAGAGAACATTCGAATCTTTTAACAGGTTTGAAAAAGACTATTTCTGTCACATCTAAAAATTCTAATTAGTTTTCTCCTAACAGAACTTAAAAAACTATTAATTTGGGAAGTATGCAATTTTTGTTCATTTCAGCTTTTTCCACTTATTCTCCGCTGAAGTTCGAAAACTAAAGTACATCTCTCGCGAATTTTCTGCTAGAGAGGTGAAAGTAAGTACTTTGTAATGCAAATGTGATTGTTACTCGTAACCCTGAAAAGACACAAAGAGTTTCCGCCGGCCGTGCAGTAAAATACTGAGAACAGGAGAAATCGTTCGTGCAAATTCCTGTGGAAAGATTTTGGGTTTGGTAGTGGGTGGGCCTTCCCGCTCCCCATCCAGGCAAAGCAGTGATCATGATCATATGTAGAGGATTTTAGGAAGGGAGTGTCTGAATCCAGGTCTTAAACAGCCCTTAGAAATAGGAAACTAGGAGATTTGGGCTAGAGCGCTCGATAGGAAAGTGACACGGAAGCGAAGTAGAAAGGGGAGGAACACGCCCTTATTTATTACCGGGGGCCAGTACCCGGGGTCCGACGGCTTAACGTGCCCATACAACGCATGGCGGGTATTTAGTGGATCGAGTGTTCGTACCTGCCTGGAATCGAACCTGAGGCCCTTCCCGTGGCAGTCACGAACGTTGCCCACTCTGCCACCTGCGGCCAACAAAGCAGTGAAACTGTGTTAGTTCTACTTATATTCGCAAAAGGTAACCGACATAGGAGGTTAAATTGATTAGCAAGCCCTAATCCTCCAGATTCTTGTTCTTCACGAACGTGTACCTAGAATATATTCGGACCCTTTATTGTCGGTACGTTATAGTTGGTCATACCTGAGATAGGCGTGAAGGGTGCCTTCTCTTGGGAAACTAAATCCATAATACACATGGTTTGTAAACCGAAAGATGTGTCGTCTGCACCATAGTCATAGATCTGAAAGGTGCCAGTGAGAAAAAAATACAAGATTCACTCCTAAACCACCGCAGGTATAGTGCTAATTTAACGGCGGGGATTCCAGTGCATCGCAAAAATCTGTTCCGATCACCAGCCATGAAAGTTTAAAATTTAGGATACACAGTTTGGTAGAGGGACCTACTGGGAAGTTTAATCTCTATTATTATAAATTTCTAAAGTTTTCAACTGACACACCGGCATAACTGAAAATGGCAAATACACACAAAAGCAAGTGCCTTTAAAAATGTTCAGAGAAAAAAAAAACTGACAGAAGTTTGTTTTCCTCCATAGTAAATTTTATTGGTACAGGACACAGCAACATTTGATTTTCAGGACGCACATTCCACCGTGAGGATAAAATATGGAGATCGCAAGGTTATAATTTCGGACTATCCACGTTATTAGTCGAGGCGCCCTTCTCCCTGATCCTACACAAAATAATCATAAAACTTAAAAAAATTGGACAGCGGACTGTTTGGCCAAAACGGATTTTTTCCGTCGTTTTAGCGAATTGTGTTTCAGACATAAATGTGTATTAAGTTAGATATTTTGGCAAAATCTGAAATTCACGGCCCCCTAGGCCTTTTCATAAACTTCTGTTTCTCATAAATGTATTTCTGTTTTTCATAAATACTTTAATATAGTAAAGTATAGTAAAGGCGAAAAAATTCCATTTGGACATTTCAACAGGAATACAAGTTTTATGGTTCTCCAAATGCAATTTGACAATTTTCGCGGTTGTTTCTGTCTATCCTTCTGTAATTGAGTGTGTGTGTTTGTGTGTGTGTGTGTGCGTGTGTGTGTGTGTGGGAGGGGTATGACCACCATAAGTCAAACTATTATAGATA
This sequence comes from Macrothele yani, assembly GCA_039090855.1. NCBI lineage: Eukaryota > Metazoa > Arthropoda > Arachnida > Araneae > Macrothelidae > Macrothele > Macrothele yani. The sequence goes on from CM077003.1 coordinate 107,419,462, forward strand.
CCAAAACGATGAGCTGATCAGATTTTCGTAGAAATCAGAGTACAGTCCCAAAACAGTTTTCGATTATTTATAATCCAAAAACTCTGTTTTTTTTTATTATATTTAATCGAAAACTCAATCACAGCTGATAGTCCCAAAACAGAGTTTTTGGTTATTAATAATTCAAAATGTACAACTATTAGTATGAAACAACACGAATTTTATCAAAAAGTAACGGACTGAGTAGATATTGGTTTGGAAGTGGATAGATAGAAGAGTAGGCGTTATATTCCTTAGAATGTTGACTTGCACATTCCATTTGCGCAGCTGTGCAGTGTCCCACTACACCGCAGTAGGGGTGTAGTGGGACACAATTTGAAATAGTGAAATAAATTGAAATATTAATTTATAGCCATTGAAAGTTCTTCGGGTTGCTAAAATGCAATTTAGAATAGTGAAATACATTGAAATATTAATTTATAACCACTGAAAGATCTTCCAGTTGTTAAAATACGTAATGGTTTTACCGCTCTGCTAATGTACGAAAAAGTCTAGTGGAGGCAAATACAGAGATTTTTTTTTTTTTCGCTGTAATTTGTGGGAAGTCAAGGTAAACTTTCTGAAATCATCATCATCATCATCATCATTGTCAACCATTATCAATCCACTGCTGGACGAAGGTCTCCCCAAGTTTCCTCCACAACGGTCTGTCTTGTGCCAGTCTCCTCCATGTCACTCCCGCATATTTTCGAATTTCATCCACCCATCTCCCATGTGGTCTTTTTCTGGGTCTTTTCCTGTCCCTTGGAATCCAATCTACAATTTCGGCTGTCCATCTATGGTCTGTCCTTCTGGCAGTATGTCCAGCCCATTGCCATTTCAGGGATTTAACTCTGATCATGATGTCTTCCACTCTCGTCATTTTTCGGATCCACAAGTTCCTCTTCTTATCTCTCCTGGTTATACCAAGCATGCACCTCTCCATGCTGCTTTGAGTTGTCTGCAGCCTTTGTATGTCTCTTTTAGTTAAGGTCCACGTCTCTGCACCATATGTAAGCACTGGAAGGATGCATTGATCAAACACTTTTCTTTTAAGACATAATGGCATATTGCTCTTGAAAATTATGCTGTTTCTTCCAAAAGCTCTCCAGGCAAGTTTTGTACGGCGATTAATTTCTTCATCAATGTAACCCTCACTTGATATCTGCTGTCCAAGATAAACATACGTATCTGTTATCTCCAGTTTTTCTCCATCAATCGATAAATCTTCATTTCTTGTAAAAGCATTGAACATCACTTTTGTCTTCTGAAAGTTCATTTTTAATCCCACTTCTTTACTCTTGTCAGCAAGTTCCTGGATCATACTCTGCAGCTCTGATGGGGTAGTTGCAAAAATCACTACGTCATCAGCAAAACGAAGGTGGGTTAGATAATCTCCATTAATCTTTATCCCCTTGTTTTCCCAGTTCAGTGATTGAAAGACATTTTCCAATGTGGCATTAAAGAGCTTCGGAGATATGGTGTCACCTTGTCTCACTCCCTTTCCAATTTTTACGTGTGTTGTATTTTCAAACAGCCGAATCTTTGCACTTGCATTTTCATAGATGTTATTAATAATATTAATGTATGCATCTTCAATACCGCAGGTTTTCAGAGCCATTGTAACTGCTGATGGTTTCACCGAATCAAAGGCTTTTTCATAATCGATAAAAGCCATGCACAATGGAAGTTCATATTCCCTCGCTCTTTCAATTAGTTCTCTCAATACGTGGATATGATCTATTGTGCTGTAGCCACTCCTGAATCCAGCTTGTTCTCTCGGTTGAGCCATGTCCTGTGTTACCTTCAAGCGGTGTGAAAGAACTTTAGTGAAGATTTTATAAACCACTGATAGGAGGCTGATAGGTCTGTAGTTCCTGAGATCCTCAATGTCACCTTTTTTGTATATAGCAGGATCATTGTACCGTTGTTCCAATCCTCAGGAATCCTCCCTTCATTAAGGCATCGAGTGAAAATTTGGGCGAGTACTGTTTCAATTTCTCCACTTGCTTCTTGTATGATGTCTACAGTAATTCCATCTTCTCCTGGAGCTTTCCCCCGCTTCATGTTCTTGATTGCATGAGCAACTTCTGCTGGGAGGACTGGAAGAACTCTGGTACCTTTCATGATGTCTGGAGTACATGTATCATCCCTTTCATATAATTTGGAGTAGAAATCTTTCACTTCTGTCAAAATTTCGCCTCTATTTCTTGTTATAGAACCATCTTCTTTTCTCAGAGCCATAATCTGTTTTCTTCCCTTACTGAGATGTCCCTTTGCTATCTTAAGGCTTTGGTTGTTTTCAATTGCTTTCCTCACTAGCTCACAGTTGAATTTCCTTACGTCTTCAGTGATACTTTTTCGTGCTGTCTTGCATAGCTCTATATATATTCCACTTAAGAAGTCACATCTTCTTTAGTTGTCCTCATCTCTCTTCTTTTTTGCATCAACATTTTGGTTTTTCTTGATAATTTGTTCACATGCAACTTGTTCTTAGACCCAGCTAATTTTGTTGCTGTTTCAATAAGAGCTTTGGTTACTTTTCTGTTAACTTCCGAAATATCCACTTCTTCCGATGTTAGGCCTTCTAAAGCAGAGAATCTGTTCTTCAGTTCCAACTTGAAAGTATTATGGTGTTTTTTAAGGTTGGTTATGTCAATACATTTTGTTTGTCTTATGAGCTTGCCACGTTCCAGTTTAGTGTTGAGGTGCATCTTACATTTCACCAATCTATGGTCACTACCTGTGTTGAACTTGTTCAGCACACTGCGGTCTTCTATGACGAATTTTTTGTTACACATAATAAAATCATTTTCACTTGTCGTCCCAATTGGATGTCTCCATGTCCATTTCCTGTGTGGCTTTTTCTTGAAAAAGGAGTTCAAGATGAAAAATCCTTCTGCCTCTGCAAACTCAACGAGAGTATTTCCATGCTGGTTTCTGTTGCTGTGACCGAATTTACCTACTGAAGTTTCATTCTGTTGCAGGTGCCCTATTTTTGCATTGAAATCTCCCATAATTATCTTCAAGTGCTGCTTACCTTTATTATTTAGATGACGAATTTCCTCATAAAATTCTTCAATTTCTTCTTCAGGATGACTTGTGGTGGGTGCATAAGTTTGAATAATCTGAGCCTGGTATCTTCTCGAGAGTTGGATAACGAGTCGTGCAGCTCTGTCAGAGGAACTTTCAACTTCTACCACTTTATCCTTCAGTTTCTTGTTTATTATAAATCCAACACCACTAGTTCTGCCAGTATCTGTCCCATGATAATAGAAGGGATTTCCACTTTTCAGTTGAATGAGATCTTCTCCTTTTCTCCTTACCTCACTTAGCCCGACGATGTCCCACTTGATCCTTTGTAGTTCCTCTTCCAATTCAAGAAGCCTTGAATCAGAAGACAGGGAGCGTCCATTATACGTAGCCAAGGTCAGCATCAAATGGCAGCCTAGTCTGGTCCTCCGGGGATTCTTAGCACCCTCTGCCTTCATGTCGCACTGGCCGCTGCCTTGGCCAGGTACATTCCAGCTGCCGGAGACTGAGGGCCAAGATTTAAGTTGTAGAGTCATTTTGGAGGGGTTTGGCCATAACTCACCACGCTGGCCAAGCGGGTTGGTGAGTGTGGGATAGCATTTCCTCTGATCCCGATGGTATAGTTATACCGCTATTGGCGGTCGTCAGAGCCCCTTTAGTGGGAACAGGATGCACCACGAGAAGGCGGGGTTGACATTTGACAAGGAGAGGCTGTGATGTTATGCATCACCTGACCTTACATCCCAACTTTCTGAAATAAGAGTAATTAAGTGTTAAACAGAACTGTTTTTTACCAAAAATTATTTTAACAATTTCGAAATTGTCGAGAATAAAGGATCTGTGTGCGGAAGCAGTTACAGTACTTTCAATTTTTTGGAGATTCGTTATGATAGTTGATTTGTGTGCGACCCCACAGGGTGCTTTTTATGCTGTACTAAGGGTTAAATATACCTAGGTCTATGCATATGGCACTAGTCCTAAGGTTAATGTTATAGTTAATGGTCTCTGCCCCAAAGTCATCAGCTTATCGAGGCCCATGAACCTCCACGAATTTGTGGTGATGCAGTTGAACTCGAACACAGCAGGTACCGAGGAACGCTGACCGCTGTGCCACCGCAGAGTCTGTATACTGAAACATATTTAATATTTCAATGAAACAGTGTCCAACAAGCATGTAATAGCTAAAAAGTTACCGCATTCAAGGAACAAAAAAGCAAAACTCGCGGTACCATGATTTCAGTTTTTTCGATATTTATTTTTATATTATTGTGTTTTCAAATTAAAAAAAGCAAGTTTTTGTATTGTTTTTCAGACAATAGGATAACGAGTTACTATTATAATGCTACTGTAAGTAGGTACTATATTTATGTGGAAAGTGACTACCAGATAAACACTAATATTTTACTTAAGTGGATAATAGTAACTGAACTTCAAAATGTCCCATGTATTTCTCTATTCCCCATCTGGGTAGATGAAGCGAGAAAGGGATACAACTGTGAATCGTTGTTATTCTGTGCATAATCACTCTAAAATCAGCCCAGTACCTATCAATGTTTTGGAGACAATTTTTCGAATGCTTGAACACGTACCAAGCATAGAGGTAGAACATTTACTTTCTTCCCTACGAAGCCGCCCCATTGGCACAGTAGGCTACGAGATGGCTTCTGATCGTTCGTTCGTCCGTGAAGAGCCCGGGTAGAATCCTGGTGAGCCATGGGTGTTGCGTTTGTCTTACGGCGGTGGCTCTCTCCCTGCCCTGGAACCAGTGGCCCTAAATTAGGGACGGGCGTCTGCTTACAGCCCATCGAGTTGCTCACGCTGGTCGTTAAACCTTAAATCAAAGAAAGAAAGATCAGAATTGTCGTTCTTTTTTTCTTTGTACTTTACACTTTGAGACAAACTGCATAGTAATAACACAGGAAAAAGAACTAAGGAAGAATCCCACAACACTATAATACACTAAATATCTCAATTAAAAGGAACACAAATTTATGAGATTCGTTATGAGGCATAACTCGGAATGTTTACTCGGAGCAGTCAAATGGTCGGTTATTATACTGTCTCTTAATATGATCGTTCGTTCGTCTGTGAAGGGTCTGGGTCTTAATCCCGGTGAGCCATGGGCGTTGCGTTTGTCTTACGGCGGTGGCTCTCTCCCTGCCCTGGAACCAGTGGCCCTAAATTAGGGACGGGCGTCTGCTTACAGCCCATCGAGTTGCTCACGATGGTCGTTAAACCTTAAATCAAAGAAAGAAGGATCAGAATTGTCGTTCTTTTTTTCTTTGTACTTTACACTTTGAGACAAACTGCATAGTAATAACACAGGAAAAAGAACTAAGGAAGAATCCCACAACACTATAATACACTAAATATCTCAATTAAAAGGAACACAAATTTATAAGATTCGTTATGAGGCATAACTTGGAATGTTTACTTGGAGCAGTCAAATGGTCGATTATTATACGGTCTCTTAATATATTTGTGTCCAGTTCTCTGGGTGACTAATTCTCCGATGGCCAGTTCTCCGATGGACACTTCTCCTACACCCATGTCATAATTATCAACCGTTATCAATCCACTGCTGGATGAAGGTCTCCCTAAGTTTCTTTCACAGCGATTTGGCTCGAGCCAGTCTCCTCCATGTCCCTCCCGCATGCTTTTGAATTTCATCTCTCCATCTCCCATGCGGTCTCCTTCTGGGTCTTTTCCTGTCCTGTGGAATCCAGTCTAAAATTTCGGTTGTGCATCAATGGTTTGTCACTCTCGCAATATATCCAGCCCATTGCCATTTCTTGGATTTTACCCTTATCATACCGCCTTCGACTCATGTCATTTTCCTTATTCATGAGATCCACTTCTTTTCTTTCCTGGTTACATCAAGCATCTTTTCAGTTGCTGTATTTTTTGTATGCCTTTTTTCGTTAAGGTCCATTTCTCCGCTCTATATGCAAGCACTGGAAGGATGTATTAATTAAACACTTTTCTTTTAAGGCATAATAGCATATTGCTCTCAAAAAATGCACTGTGTCCTCCAATAGCACTCTAATCAAGTTTTATACGCAGATTAATTAGTTCATCAATGTGACCTTTGCTTGATATCTACTGTCCAAGGTGAATGTAGGTATTGGTGAATGTAGATATCCAGCTTCTCCCTATCAATCCATAAATCTTTATTTCTTGTAAAAGCATTGTACACCATGAATGGAATACAGGATTACAACATAGAATACATATTTGGAAGACGTGAATCCGTTTTTTGGTGTAAATATGGCTTTGATGGTCAGTCAGATAACATCCGAAAACTTGAAAATTTCATTGTCCTGCAGCGGGAATCGAAACCAGGTCTCCCTCCATACTCTGCAGTTCTGAAGTGCCAGTTCCAAAAATGACTATGTCTTCAGCAAAACGAAGGTGAATTAAATAGTTTCCATTAATCTTTATATTTTTGTTTTCCCAGTTCAGTGATTGCAGAACATTTGCAATGTGGCATTAAATAGTTTGGGAGATACAAACACCTGATGACTGATATATTGCTTCAAACATCAGATCATTGGTATATTGATATCTCTTTATCAATTTTTCTTATTTATTTAAACATATCAAATATTATGATATTAACAAAAATTTTGCTGAAAAAGTCTAGGGGCTTTGCACGAGTTTCATGTGTAGCATAATTTTTTTATTTGTAATTATCATCTGTATACATAAATGAAATATCAAACAATAAACGGACAACGTCGTAAAAAGTCCTTAGGCCTTTTTGTTGATGCAAGAATCTAAGGGTTGATATACTGTTTCACCTATACCAATTTTAGAATGTATATTTGAACACACCTCCCCTTAAAACTCGACTGTAAAAGTTAAATTTTGTTAAAAAGTCCGAGGCATAGGAATTTTGTAAGCTTTTTAGGTTCAGTGCGTTACTGCTTCTTGATAATATTGGATTTCAAGTTCACATTTACGAGATATAAAAATTGCTGCGTTTCTTCGAACAAGACTTGCAAAATTATATATACAGCAATAGAGTCAACCACAAGTAATTTACATTCCCAATACAATATTATCGAAATAAAAACCTAAAAATCCTGAAAAGAGAATCTGTGATTCTCTTTTCAGGAATTTTAGGGTATTATTTCAATAGTGTTGTATTGGGAATGTAAATTTCTTGTGGTTGACTCTATTGCTATACTGCTAGTGTTTGAAACCTGCACAGCTAGGCGCGGTTTTGCAGTGATCATGTTATATTTGTATGATTTCTACTGATTTTTTTAAGTTTTGTGATATATATATATAATAAAATTCGAGTACTCAACTTATCTTTTAATTGCATAAATCTGTTAAGAAAAACGGGGCTGCAGTCGCAGAAGAAACTCCCGGGAAAGGGGAAATAAATAGAATAGAAGTATTAAATATTTTTATGGAAGAAAATGGGGAGCAGAAAAGAGGGAAATTTTTCTGCAACTGTCTTCGTACGCTGATCGACAACCGACCTACTATTTAATCCTGTTAAATTAATGAAACTCGTCTTTGTGTCTTGTGTGTTTTATCTACTTTTCATTCCTTACACATATCTGACTATCTGTTCTCACTGATAGTTCAAATCACTGCTGCTTTCATTTAAAATAGCAAAGCACTTTTGAAAAGTCCTAAAAAAAATAATTTTTGTTTTCAGTACAACCTAATGAGAAATTTCATGTCATATCCTTTAAATTCTTTTCAGGTCGCCGTTGCAAACCGAAAAATCTGTTTCACAGTGGAATTCCTATTTCTTTGAACAAAATCGCATTAATTAAATATTTTAAAATTAAAAGATTGTGTTCCCGGAAGTAATATTTTTTCTTGCCAAGTTGATTACAGAAAGAATTACTGAAATACTTTAAAGTTTTCCTTCAGTTTTAATCGTCGCATTTCATGAATTCATGTTTCCAAGACAAAAATGTAGAAACTGCGATGTCATCCAAACATCTCTGGTTCAGTGCCATTGTCCGAACCCTTTTAGCAGGTAATCAGTCAGAAAGGATTAGTGTCAACAATCCCCTTAAACGAGCAGTTTGAGTAACAAAGCAAAGGGGGAATGCAACGTTCACTGTTGTCCGGAGTTCGAGGTCACTCGTTCGAGCTGGGTAATGCAAAGATTTTGTTCCCCGGGTTATTTCGTTTCAGCCGCTACGGGCTACAAAAACATACCCCGAATTACTTCGGGCGAGCCGTTCCGGGCCAGGAAAAAATACCCTGAGTTATTTCATTCAAGCCGCTTAAAGGGTTAAGGTGGTTCCACCTAAAATCTCTGCCTTATGTTTCCAATGGTAAAACTTGTTTACATATTTTCTTCGCAATTAATGTATTCCCAAGGATGAAAATTTGGACATCGATAAAACAAACTTTAAGTTATAGCATGGAATACTTAATACTTGCTAAAACATAACCATAATTAATCAATCCAACATTTGTTTACTGATGTCATCAATGTACAAGTTGCACCATCTATTAACAGGTCTGAGCATTACTCAAAGAAAAATGATTTCTTTTTAATATAATTATGACTATGTTTAGCAGACTTAAGTATCCCATGCTGTAACTTAAAGTTAGTTTCATCGTTGTGCAAATTTTCATCCTTGGGAATACCTTAATTGTGAAGAAAAATATAAAGAAGTTTTTACCATTGGAAACATAAGGGAGAGATTTTAGGTGGAAAACCATATGATTATTACCATTTTATTTTCACTTTTGGATGTATTCTGTACAGTTCTTTTCATTAAAAATGAAAAAAACAAAATAACAAAAAAATCTCAGCCGTAGATTACATTTTGGAGTTGATCTGTGCATTGCACTTTCCATATCCACCTACAAAGCCACATACTAAGTGTAGTGTACTGATTAAAACATTAAATGACATGTTTTCAAACTTTGTCATTTTGTTTTTAATAATCTTAGAAAAAAAGAGAAGAAATTAGTTAAAAATACTGTTGAAAATGAAAGAAAAAAACCAATTATATATTTAATAGCATTCATTTTTACGTAGGTGTGCATGTTTGGTACAGTCTAGTTTGATTCAGCAGGAAGTATATAACAGGATTAGCAAAGAAGTCTGTGAAGTGGGGGCCTGTTAAAATGTATATACCATCAATTACTGCCTTACATACTATCAATTACTGCCTTTTCCCTTTATAATTAATGATTTATGATGTTTGCTTATTTAATAGACTATTTTTTTATCCATATTTGTTTTTTGAGCTATGGCCCAAACAGTTTCACTTCACATTTTTTATCTGTATTTTGTTTAATAATGTATATTTTTCAGGTTTATACACTCATGTTGCAAGTTTAGCAGAAGTCCATGATCAAGTTCAGGTAATGCATCATAACTTTTTTCAAGTCATTTTAACTATGAATTACTAAATAGTAACATTAAATTATTTAAAAAAAATTGTGCCAGTTTCTCCAAGGAAAAAGCAGTACAAAATAAAATGTCTGTTGTTTACATAGTATCTAAAATAATGTGTAGACTACAAGAATTGAGCAAAACATTCTTTTCTGATAAAAGTAATTGCACATGCAACTGTATTTTTATGTGAATTTTGTGTGACAAGTGACTTTTTAACTTTTTTTTTTTTTGCTGAAACTGAATGAGTTTAAGTGTTCAGTATAAAGTTCTATTTCCTTATTATCAGACATGTAATTATTGTTACTCTTTTCTTAGAAATACATTCCAGTAATGAGCAGGCCAGTTGTTCTGTCTGGCACACGGCCTTTCATTTGGACATCTGTTTATGCTGATGTTCCTGTAAGTACTACTTATGATTTCTTTTGGCTAAAAGTTAAAAATAATGTCATATTTAATGAAACAGTTTTACAGTTTTCATTGGTTGGAAATTGTTGTTGAATGACTCTGAAATTAATTTACACTTGAATTTTTAAGTTCATGGTAACTTAAGGAGTATTATTTTTCCCATAGAAGAGCTGTAAGGAGCTCATACTGTTACCCACATTGATAATTTTTAGGGAAATTTGAAATTTGTATCATCATGGAGCCTCAATTAAGCCTTTATCTTCCAGTATCTGTCCAGATATGCTAGTTGTTGCATCTATGTCCAAACATGCTCAATTTCTTGATATCTTTTTTTTATTAAATTGCTCTTCTTAGTTTCTACTTTCATTGAATTACTTTTGTTCAAACTGTTGCAAAAACTGTAGTAAAATTTCCTGATAGGAATATATTAATAATTTCATATCTTCCTCTCTCATGCCTCAGAATGTTTCCAAAAATCTTCAGTAAGGGCAGTAATTATTTCTAGCTGGTAACAGTTCTGTCAGATGTTCAACTTTGTCTTATCCAAGAGTTCCTGTAACTTCAATTTTCAAGCAAAATGAGAAAGTTGTGTCTGTAATGAAATGAGTAGGGGATGTTACCAATCAAAAATCGCATTCATTCTTCTTGGTTGCAGGTTTCAGAATGAGTTTCTCACCACAGAAATTATAGAAACTATTGAGAAACTAATCTTCATGAAGAAATGACTTGCAATATCTCCAGTACATGTCAGGCACCTATAAATGTCATTTTTGGCACAGAAGCACATAGTTTTAGTTTCTCATTTTATCATCTCTTCAGAAAACCTGAAAATTGTTGCAATGCATTGTTTTGGAATAGAAATAGAATCTGTATCTACCAATTTCCAGTGGAGTTATACTACCTTTATACCATCCAGAACAACAAACTTCCAAGCAAATGAAACTAAGCAAGCTTCAGGACAATGAACTTCCTTAATTGTTCTGGGTGGTGTAATGTTAGTGTACTCAAATTCAAATCAAGAGATTATTGGTTCAATTCCTACTACAGGGTGATGCAATTTTCAAGTTTACTGTAGAGATTGCATGGCTGATGAGAAAGAGTGAAAATACAACCCTTCTGCTCTGAAAATTAAGTTCCTGATTATTTCCACTGAGCAGGAGTGTATTTAGAGGGGGACAAGGGGCATTGCTTCCATCCCCCTAAATGTTTCATTTTTTTTTATGTTTTTGGTTAAAATGTGACTTGCCTCAGAAAAAATGTTTTAATTTAATAAAAATGCACCAACTTACATAAAAAAATATTTAATTTTTTTCTTCTGTTTTTCATTAACTTTTGTTTGGTCCTGATGAATTTCAAAAACTTCCATCCCCCCACCCCTGAAATTCTATAAGTGCCTCTGCTACTGAGCATTATCTCTGTTTTCCTTGGGATGAAAACATGTGCCTTATATTATAATTTTTAAATATCCAGTTCAAAAACAGTAATGTTATGAAGCAGGAAATTTATTTGAAGTTAATGAAAATAATATTTGCCTTTGGATTAAAATAATGGCTTACAAAATCAGAAAAGGAGCAGTGGATAAACTTTGCCACTGATTCTCAGTTGACTCTTTGAAGGAAGCTTCATTAAATTGATCACCATTCAGTGAGATGCTGGTCCTACAGTTACAGTCTCACCCATAAAGATTTGGGCAAAGTGTTAAATAATGGCTTGGCAAATGGAACTGTGAAATTTTTAAGTTGGATCATGCAATACAAAATTTTAAAAATACACAACGGAACAAAAATATTCAATTGTGTAAAAAGGGTGAAGGGTTTTCCAAAATTTATAAAAAATTACTATCAAGAAATCTAATTATATAGTTCCAGTTTTAAATTATAAACATGGATTACCTAGGTACTGCTTAGTTTTTTTCCTCTTTTCCAAGCTGTGTTGTTAATGTTTGTGGATTCAAATAGCACTGTTTCCAATTCAGGGTTGGGTTTCTGCCATGCCAGTGGCAGAAACTGAATATAACGTGTTTTAACCGGCAGAAAATGGCAACAACTGGCAGAAACTAAAAAAAGTACTTAAACTAGTTTTGTATCAATCAGTACATGAAATTTACAGTGCATCAGAGATGACACATTTTTTTTATTACAATAATTTAGTATTATTGTAATTTGTAATAATTAATCATTTCAATAATTAAAATATATTACATATATTTTTTAGACATGCTTGATCCTTTGCTATAATATAAGAAGCAACGTGATTGTCAGAATGGCTGTAAGGAGGAACCTCATTGGCTTATGACTCTGTCTCAAGTGCACCAACCAGATAAGCTGTATGAACCACAATTTTTTGAGCCACCAATCACAGCTTGTCTTACATAATTCAGAAGTGGTTCCATTTTTAAGCAAGGGGAGCCATTTTGTCAAAAAGAAAGTTTGAATGTGGTTTGTTTTGTTGAGTTATGTTTATGCTATTATGTCTACTTCTAGAGGTGATAGGCCAGTAGACCCAATTTGGGGTTTTTATGTGGAGAAAAAAGGAAATAATAAGCTAATAGTTGAATGTATCAACTGCAAGGAAGTTGTTAGTGCTAAACCTTTCAGATTAAAGGAGCACCAGAAAAAGTGCTGTGGTGACAGCAGTAGTAGGCAGCAGGTAGGCCAACCTGTTGGCATGGAACTTATGGAAGTGGAAGTACTTAGTGGTTCAGAAGAGCATTCAGCTCCAGCTGCAAAGAAACCAAGACAAGGAGGAGAAAAAGAACCTGAAGAAGACAGACCTTCAACAAGTCAGGCCAGTATGAAAAATGTTGTTCATTAAAACAAGTTCAACGGACAAAGATACTTTTGATGCGGCAATCACATTTTTTTTATTTTACAGTTGCAATATTCCATTCTTGGCTAGTGAGCATTCATCCTTTACAAGAATGATCAGTTTACTAAGACCAAATTACACACCTCCAAAAAGGAAACAACTGACTGGAGACCTGCTAGATAAAGTACATAATGAATTGCAGTCAGAAGTTGAAAAGAAAGTCAGTGGTAAAATAGTTACATTGATTCAAGATGGTTGGAGTAACATCCACAATGAACCGGTTATTGCTAATTGTATTCATACTGGTACTGAATGTATCTTCTTTAATTCTGTAAATACAGGGTCCAAGAAAAAAAACCCAGCAAGTTGCTGTGCTGATTTAGCCAAGGCAGCAATAACAGAAGTAGAAAAGGAATACAAATGTAAAGTGAAAGCTCTTGTAACAGATAATGAAAATAAAATGGAATCAATGAGAAAGATCATTAATAAAGAGAACCCATCAGTTACAACTTATGGGTGTTCAGCTCATTATCTTAACCTTCTTGTATTACACCAGAGTCTGTTTTGAAGCATGTGGTATCTGTTCAGAAATATTTCAGAACTCATCACAGACAAGGTGCTTGGCTTAACGAACATCCGAATGCTGTGAAGCCACAATTACCAGGCAATTCAAGGTGGAACAATCAGGTAGATTGCTTGGAATTATTCATAAAGAATTATCCATATTAATTTGCAATTACTTGAAGGTCATGAAGACGATAAAGATGATTAAGGTGTTGTTCAAGTCATAAATAATTGGATTAATAATAAAGAAGTAAAACATGTGTTGCAACTTTTAAAACCTATTGCTACTGCCTTGGATAAGATCCAAACAGAGGACTGTTCTATTGCAGATGCTTGTGAAATTTGGTTGACCCTAATGGATGAGGATAATCTCATGAAAACTAATGAATGCAAGGTTAAGAATAGATTTAGTCAGGCAATAACTCAACATCATATGCTAGCTTATATGCTTCATCCAAATATCATATGCTAGCTTATATGCTTCATCCAAAGTACATGGGACCTAAATTCTCACATGAGCAGGAAGAAAGTGCTAGGAAATTACTTTATGACATCAACCCAAATTTTGTGCTTTACATCATAGCTTTTCAAGCAAAATCAGCTCCTTTTCCTGAAACATATTACTCCAATGAAGTCTTAGAAAATGTCTCAGCTTCTACATGGTGGTCTAGTTTAAAGAAAACAACTGTAAATGAAGATTTCATAACTCTTGCTTGCACAATGATGATATTGCCTGCAAGTTCTGCTGGGCTTGAAAGAATATTCTCAAGCTTTTTGTTTATTCACAATAAATTAAGAAATTGTTTGGAAAAAGCAGCAAAATTGGTCTTTTGCTATAGACTACTTCATGGAAAAAGTGCACTTGCATAGTGAATTTACTGCAATGTAACCTTTGAATAAATACTGTAAACATTGCAACTGAACTTGTTTTACTTTAAAGTGCATTTCCCTATGCTATTCATTATATGCTATTTGTGGTACTTCAGTAATTCGTTATATGCTATTTGTGGTACTTCAGTAAGTTTTTATTACAAGACATAATTAATTTCTGGGTTTTTGCCGTGCTGGTTTTAACCACCTTGGCAGAAACTTGCCAACTTTCCATTAGAGCAACAGGTGATCAAAATATCAAATTTTATCAGTTTGTTTTGCAAATGCAGACAAAGAAGTGAACAATATTTTTAAACTTAGTAATAAATGAAGTCATGGCTTTCCTAGATGATCAAATGATAGTTACAATAGACAGATTATGGGAATTACTTAGGAATACAGGATGTTAATTCTAGCGTCAAATTTTTGGGTAGTAATCCTACCCTTCATCAGGACTAAAACTACAGTAAGTGTTGCTAACCTTGGGTAAAACTCGAACCTTTGAAATCATTTAATGTAGTTCCTCTTCTCTCAATCTCCAGACCTTCCAACAGTTTTCTCTTGAAGAAATGCTTTTGGTGGGTCAGAATTTCTACTGAGTCCCACAGGATTTTATGTCCAGTAGATTGAACATGCCTATCAAGTACAGTTTTATTTGTCATGTTTCTTATGGCTGCTTTATGTTCTTTCAGCTTAGTCTTAAGCTGTCTACCTGTTTCTCCCTCATAGCTAAGACCACACTCACACTGTATATTGTAGACTACTCCTTTTAACAAGATGTTAGTTTCTTGCTGTTTTAATTTAGGAAGGTAGTTATTAATCATATTTTCTAAACCTGGAGATTTCAAATCAGACTAGCTCCAGGTTTAGGAAATAAGATTAATAACTACCTTACCAAATTAAAACAGCAAGAAAATAACATTTTGTTAAAAGAAGGAGTAGTCTACAATATACAGTGTGAGTGTGGTCTTAGCTATGTGGGAGAAACAGGTAGACAGCTTAAGGCCAGGCTGAAAGAACGTAAAGCAGCCATAAGAAGCATGACAAATAAAACTGGACTACACAGGCATTTTCAATCTACTGGACATAAAATCCTGTGGCACTCAGAAATTCTGACCCACCAAAAGCATTTCTTCAAGACAAAACTGTTGGAAGGTCTGGAGATTGAGAGAAGAGGAACTACATTAAATGATTTTAAAGTTTCGAGTTTTACCCAAGATTGGCAACACTTACTGTAGCGTTATTCCTGATGAAGGGTAGGGTTACTACCTGAAAATTTGATGCTAGAATTAACATCCTATATTCCTAAATATTTTTAAGTAAAGGGACTGTACATACCTCAGAAAAAGTTTTCTGAAGAAGTTGACCAAGTAAATTAAAATCAAGATGGTTTAACATCATGTAGCAAACATGTAAAAACATGTAAACAAGCATTGTTGTTCTTTCCAGTCCAAAAAGTTCTTAACAATGGACTTTATGAAAGTTGATATTTAGAATGAAAACAAAAGACCTTTGTACCAGTGTCAATCCAGTCATGGCAAATTCTAATGCGTATTATTGTTTAAATTGAATTTTACATGGATTACTAGGACAAATTATTTCATCATTAGCCAAATTTTTGGGTTGAACTCCAACCCATCATTGGGACTGTAGAAGTTGTGAATTATGGCTCCTTTTCATAATTCAATTTCTACACCTCCTTCAAACTTCCTTTTTGCAAAGTGCTGTTCATGTGATATAATTTTTATGGATTCCCAGTTGATTTAGTATCTGGTGTTTTGAATGTATCTATCAGTCATTTGTTTTTATGGCAGTTTCATGTTCTGCTAGTTGGGTCTTAAGTTGTCTCCCAGTTTTTCCCTACAATTGCAGTTAACACTGTAGGCAACTTGTTGCAGGACAATATATAAAATTCTAATAAAAGCTAAAGCACTATTTTTGTTTTCCATTGAAGAAGAGTTTTTTATATGAAAGTCAAAACATAGGAATTTGTTTCATATTGCATGATGAGGCTATATATATATATTCACTTTCCACTTATTCCTTGGTCCTGTTCATGTACCTGGAATAATGACATACATATATTCATACATGTGTTGCATAAATCTATATTTGTACATATATTATATGTTAGGTCATATTTGTATTGGCAATGATTATGAAATTAACTCGTTCTTTCTCTCTCCTTTTTACATACATGTTGTTTCTGGTCCTTAATGAATCATGGATGACTGGTTATGAATTGCCAATGGTTTTTGAATTCTCCTACCTTGTCCACTTTGGATTTCCGGATGCTTCACATTATGTCAACAGGTTCAGCGTGGTAAATATAAGAAGAAACAGGTATTAATTATATTTATATTTTTTTTCAATGTAATATGTTTTTGGTTAAAATGTTTTGCTATGTAAATTATTATCTGTTTATCAATATTGATATGTTTTCCCCTATTGGCCACTTTTTATAAGAAAAAAGCTTATTTCAGTTATTACTAAACATTCATAATTTTTCTAATTCAAAGTTTTTTTTGTTTTTTTATTGGGGTTAAATGACTTCATTGAGCTATAAGCAGTCACCCATCCCCAATTTAGGGCCACTGGTTCCAGGGAAGAGAGAGAGCCAGTGCTGCAACACAAACACAACATCCATGCCTCACTGGGATTCGAACCTGGACCCACTTGAAAGAATAGTCATAGGCCAATGCTTAGACCACTGTGCCACTGGGGAAGGGGGGGTTAAAAGGTAGCAAATAATTATTTATAAATAAAATCCTGAATTCTTAACAACTTCACATTAGCAGTTGTTTAATTTTGAGTGTGAGGATTTCATACTCTTAAAGTAGGTCTTTATTTTGTATGCAGTACGCTTCATTTAAATGAAAATATCAAAAACATACTTCCATCCCAGTGTAATTAATAATAATAATGAATATATGTTTAATTATTTTCATCATATGAAAATGATGCATATGATATCCAACTACCACTCACTGCATTATTCTCTGTACATAAGTCAAACTTTGTATAACTTCAAGAATACCACATCGTTGAGTGATATGACAACATAATAGCCATAACTGATAAATCTTTAATTGTCATTTCATTGAGCTCCTTAAAAAGTATTTGGTAGTTGTTTGAATTGCTTGAAGATTAATAAGAGTGTATATATAAACATACAGGGTGATCCAATTAAGACGCTCATCAAAGTCGATTGTACAATGTGCTTTTAATATATATATGTATAAGGAAATGATGTTTAATGTGCAGTACTTATCTGACATAACAACATCTTACAACCAACAGGTGCTGGAAATGTCAACCTTTAACTTGCATACAGGTGCAAGCACGTTTCACCATGTTGAACGGCACCTTGTGTAGAAGCTGTACATTGATGCCTGCAATGGCAGTTGTAATGTTGTTTTGCAGTTCTTGCAGGGTGTGTGGTTTATTTTTGTACACCAGACCTTTCAAGTACTCCCATAAAAAGAATCTTCTGGCAACAAGTCAGGAGAGCTTCTGGGCCGCAGTCCTTGAGAAATCAGACAGTCCCCAAAAAATTCCTGTAGGAGGGCCATGGTTGTGTTTGATGTGTAGCATGTGGTGCCATTTGTTGGAGCCAGCAGTCATGTTCTCCAACCTCAAGTAGAGCAATAAACTGTGAGATTATTGTGGTACAATTTGCTATTTAATGTCTTGTGGAAAAAATGGGACCAACAATGCGACAATGTGAAATTGCACACCATACACCAACTTTCGCAGAATGCAGAGGTGTTTCATAAATCACATGTGGGTTTTTGGGTTTTCAGCGCACCAATACCTGTTTGTTTGACTGTTTATGTATCCCCTGAGATGAAGCCATGCCTCATCACTGGAAAACAGTAGGCCACCCCTGTGGCACAGTGGTCTAAGCATTGGCTTCTGATCATTTGTCTGAGCAGGGTCTGGGTTTGAATCCCGGTGAGGCATGGATGTTGTGTTTGTCTTACGGCACTGGCTCTCTCCCTTCCCTGGAACCAATTACCATAAATTAGGGACAGGCAATTGCTTATAACGCATTAAATTGCTCACGATGGTTGTTAAACCTCCAATAAAAAAAAAAAAAAGAAAGAAAAACCAGTAGATCTAACACTGTCATTCCATGCTGTTTCACAAGTGAACAAAGCCTTGCACAATATTCATAGTGTTTTCGAACATCTGGTTGTTTCAGTTCCTGGACACATTGAGCAGCATATGCATAAAAGCATATGTAATTTAACTTGAATTGACATTAAATGTCCGTCATTACTGTTTCACACGTTATGCAAGTTCGGCAATTGGGAGATTGTTAAATGATGTTAGATACGTATGTACGTATGGGGCATAGTATCGGCAATTAATATCAAGAAGCAATGAACTATATATGTACTTACTATATTCGTAGTGGCTGTTATGAACGCCTGAAATGTGTTTATTCACAAGACATTGCCGTAACTATCCGACTCATTCAAATAACTTTTTCCAATTGTGAAGTTTAAAAAAAAAAAGTTCTTTGAATGAGTCGGAAAAAGTTTTTTGAATGAGTCGGATAGTTACGGCAATGTCTTGTGAATAAACATATTTCAGGCGTTCATAACAGCCACTACGAATATAGTAAGTACATATATAGTTCATTGCTTCTTGATATTAATTGCTGATACTATGCCCAATACGTATCTAACATCATTTAACAATCTCCCGATTACCGAACTTGCATAACGTGTGAAACAGTAATGACGGACATTTAATGTCAATTCAAGTTATATTATCGTAGCAAATGCAAAAATTATGTTCATCGCAAATTAGCGAAATTTGAACAACGATATGTAATTTCCTTGTAGCCCTCAGAGCACTGCCATAAGATATCTCTGCTTGCACTGCAAGTTTTTGTAGACTCTTTGTAGAGGAATGCTGTAGCCCACTTTACACCTCATCCAGTTCAGGTGCCATCAACACACTGCATCTTCTGTTCTCCTTCCTATCTCCCACACTTCCTGTTTCACGAAAATGAGTTATGTGTCTTGTAATGGTTGAACTATTCAGAACGGCAGCTTCCGGGTACTTACGACAAAAACTCTCAGCAGCATGTGCATCAAAACGCTTGGCAAAATACTCCTCAACAATAAAAGTCTTTGCTCTTTAGAAACAAGCATTCAGCTCCTTCCGTGAACAACAATACACTGAAGACAATGCATACATACCACTCAGCATGTAGCCAAGCTACTCAGTTCAGGAATCTGGAACTATAGCAGGTTGCGAATACAACATTGGCATGATTTACATGATCATCTGTGCAGATGTCTGCGATAATTGGATAAGCCTGTATATATATATTACATCAGCTTTTGCCTCTTCCCTGTGCACTGTAGTCAGGCAGTTTAAAAGCAGTTGCAGTCCATGCAATTGGTGAACTGATTGGCAAGTGTAATGATAGACTTTTTTTCAATGTTGCTATGGAACTTATCAATGAATGAACTGAATTTTGACATTTTGTTTATTGTTGTGCTTCTTCAATGGCGGTTTGCTAGCATAAAAATTTTAAAATTAACTTTTTCTTTCCATGTGATATTAACTATGAGGTACAAATACATATGTCATGTGTTAACTGACAATAAAATGACCAGACCAAGCAAACAATGAACCCTGACAAATGTTATAAAGAAATGTGCAACTGCTATCCCAGTGGCCGGCTGGTCAGGGACATAAGTCTCTGGCTAATCATCCAAGTTTAGTTCAGGTTTGTGTCCCCCGAAGAGGCATGGATGGCAAGTTTGTCTTTCAGGATGATTAACTGCTTAATACTCCATAGAGTTATTTGCTCATGGTAATTAATTCTCAAAAAACAAAAAAACAAAAAACTGCAAATAATGTATCATACCACAGATAATTTTAAAGAATAAAACTATTGTTTAAATGTGCTCCTTCAGTATCTGCATTGGACAATCACAAATTCTTTGTACTTCATCTGAAGCATGAGGTGCTTACCTAGACTTATTAAAATTTTGGTCATTATATATGATTTCCCAGTATCTCATATAAATATACATTCTAATGATATGATGAATCACACAGATATGCAACTGAATGATGATCATATGGAGCCATACGATTCCTGGTTGGTGTTTGGTATGAAAAGAAAAGTCATGCACGTGTAACATGAAATTAAAAAAGGTCAAAGTTCATGAGATAAAATTTCTGTTAAATGCTTATGCTTTCAGAATATATCATCAATTTCTAGGCAAAATTCTTAAATGAAAAATACATGTACTGAATCCACACATCAAAAAGTAGCATCAACAAGTTAGTAAAATCGTGCAATGCATTGATTATAATACACTTTCCAGCATACCAGAAATCATTACTCAAGTTATGAGGACAATGGCTATGGAATAAATCTCGGTCCTCTGCCCTGACCTTTGATCCCATTTCAATCATATTCAACAGAACCGGTTCAATATATCTGCGAAATAACAAAGTTTTGTCGCAGACGCATCATTTTTACGTAATTATGATGCATAAGGGCTATGGGATAGATCCCACTCCTGTGTCCTAACCTTTGACCCCATTTCGCCCATTTTCAATAGGGTTCGTCCCCAGGCAGGCCCCTACAACATACTAACATTTCATCCAAATCGAAGAATTTTTACGTAAGTTATGACGCATAATGGCGATGGAAGTTATTCCACTCCTATGTCCTGACCTTTGACCCCATTTTGCCCATTTTCAATATGGTTTGTCCCCAGGTAGTCCCCTACCATATACTAAAATTTAATCGAAATCGAACCTTTTTTACGTTAGTTATGACGCATAAGAGCAGTGGAATGGATCCCGCTCCTATGTCCTGACCTTTGATCCTATTCCGTTCACTTTCAATAGGGTTCCTTCCCAGGTGTTCCCCTACCACATATTAAAATTTCATCGAAATCGAACGATTTTTATGCGAGTTATCATGCGGATGGTCATATGCACACAACGCGTGATGTGGCGTAATGAGGCAGATGGGAATCATGACCACCTGCTTGCAAGAGTGTGACGTCATAAAACTTTAATAGGATCCACACACAACACGTGACGTAATGGTACAGATGGCGTGACCGCACGCCAACATCTCAGTCGCGATATTGTGACGTCATAAGATTTCTAAGCATGGGTAACATTAATGGGACGATGCCATGACACTAAAAACGTGGTAATTCGGGGTGGTTATTTAACGCACTAAATTAATTTTCCTAAAGTCGAGATCAAGCTAAATCGATTTCTAGTACCAGAAAATGGTAGGTTAACGACTTTCATCAAAATCCTTAGAGCCGTTTCCAAAATAAAATTTACTTAGATACAAGAATTGCTCCTTTAAGGTGGACGTCAAGTAATTTTGCTTCCTATACTTCCAATGGAAAAAATTATGTACACATTTTCTTCACAATTAATGCGTTCCCAAGGATGAAAATTTGAACATCGATTAAAATAGCTTCATTTTATAACTTCGAATACTTAATATTTTCTAAAACATAACCATAATTATGGAATCCAACATTTATTTGTGTACTGATGTCATCAAAGTACAGGTCGCGCCATCTTTTTTCTGGTTTCAACACCACCAAAGGAAACGTTATTGTTTTTTAATGTTAATTAAGGTTATGTTTTAGAAATGTTAAGTATTTCAAGTTATAATATGAAGTTATTTTAATCGATGTTCAAATTTCCATCCTTGAGAACACACTAATTATGAAGGAAATGTGTACAACAGTTTTTCCATTGGAAGTATAAGAAGCAAAATTACTTGACGTCCACCTTAATAGTATGGGATAAGGGCGATGGAATGGATCCCGATCTATGTCCTGACCTTTGACCCCATTTGTCCCATTTTCAATAGGGTTCGTCCTCGTACACAGGTGGTCCCCTACCACATACTAAAATCTCATTGAAATCGAATAGTTTTTATGCGAGTTATCATGCGGACAGACAGATGGACGGTTGGAAAGCGTAAAAAGAGCATGAACACAAATATAACCTAACAAGTTAGTAAAATCATGCAATGCATTGATTATAATACACTTTCCAACATACCAGAAATCATTACTCAAGTTATGAGGATAATGGCTGTGGAATAAATCTCGGTCCTGTGCCCTGACCTTTGACTCCATTTCGATGATATAGAACCGGTTCAGTATACCTCCGAAATAACATGATAAAGTTTTGTCGCAATGGAAGCATTTTTATGTAAGTTATGATGCATAAGGGCTATGGAATAGATCCTGCTCCTGTGTCCTAACCTTTGACCCCATTTCGCCCATTTTCAACAGCATTCGTCCCCAGGCAGGCCCCTACAACATACTAACATTTCATCCAAATCGAAGATTTTTTACTTAAGTTATGACCTATAATGGCGATGAAAGTGATTCCGCTCCTATGTCCTGACCTTTGACCCCATTTCGCCCATTTTCAATAGGGTTTGTCCCCAGGTGGTCTCCTACCACACACTAAAATTTAATCAAAATCGAATCTTTTTACGTTAGTTATGATGCATAAGAGCAGTGGAATGGATCCTGCTCCTATGTCCTGACCTTTGACCCCATTTCATTCACTTTCAATAGGGTTCCTTCCCAGGTGTTCCCTTTCCACATACTAAAAGTTCATCGAAATCGAACGACTTTTATGCGAGTTATCGTGCGGACGGGCATACGCACACAACGTGTGACGTAATGAGGCAGATGGGAATCGCAACCATCTGCTCGAAAGAGTGTGACATCATAAAACTTTAATAGGATCCACACACAACGCATGACGTAATGAGACAGACGGCGTGACCGCGCACCAACATTTCAATCTCGAGATTGTGACGTCATAAGATTTCTAAGCATGAGCAACATTAATGGGATAATGCCATGACACTAATAAAAACATGGTAATTCGGGGTGGTTATTTAATGCACTAAACAAATTTTCCTAAAGTCGAGATCAAGCTAAATAGATTTCTAGTACCAAAAAACAGTAGGTTAACGATTTTCATCAAAATTCTTAGAGCCGTTTTCAAAATAAAATTTACATACATACAAGAATTGCTCCTTTAATAGTATGGATAAGGACGATGGAATGGATCCCGATCCTATGTCCTGACCTTTGACCCCATTTTGTTCATTTTCAATAGGGTTCATCCCCAGGTGGTCCTCTACCACATACTAAAATTTCATCGAAATTGAACCATTTTTACGCACATTATGACACATAAGGGCAATGGAATTGATCCC
This sequence comes from Macrothele yani, assembly GCA_039090855.1. Classification (NCBI taxonomy): domain Eukaryota; kingdom Metazoa; phylum Arthropoda; class Arachnida; order Araneae; family Macrothelidae; genus Macrothele; species Macrothele yani. Next base: position 107,442,804 of record CM077003.1, read on the forward strand.
GCTCCTATGCCGTGACCTTTGACTCCATTTCGTCCATTTTCAATAGGGTTCGTCCCCAGGTGTCCCTCTACCCCATACAAAAAATTTCATCGAAATCGAACCGTTTTTATGCGAGTTATCGTGCCGACAGATGGACGGATGGACGGATAGACAAAGCTGGAGCATATACGCTTCTTCAACCTACGGTTGGAAAGCGTAAAAAAAGAGAAAAATCAAACTTCAAGCTAGTACTCTGTAAATAATAAAATCAAATTTAATTAAAAATGTTGAACATATCATAGAGTTAAGAAATGGAAAAGAAATTAAAACAGGCAATCCCATCATTCTTAAATAAATCAAAGACAGTAAGTGCAGTGGTAAACACCTATTGGCACCTCCACTTCTCCCAGGAATTGTTCACCACAAAAGAACATACAAACTCCAATGGAAGCAAAAACATTCGAATTTACCCTGAGGGCAGATACCATCCCACTAATAACCTGACAACAGGAATAGAGGATTATGGGAAAATGCACAGACTTGGTGGTAGTAATGAGATCCAGATGTTAAACAATAATTTTATGGAATATACTGTCTTGATGATGAGTATTTGTATGCTTGAAAGATACATTGAGATTGTCTTTCATCACAGACCAGATGCATACTTTTATGAGTAACTGTTGCCATGTTTTTAATTGTTTAACAGCACACAGCATCTATTTTTCAATGCAGAACTTCCTTCATCACTACTAGCAACAGTATCAGTCTGTCATCATCATGTGCATGTATAGTGAAAAGACATAAGTGTTACGAAAATTAGCAAAACACTGACCATGTTTCCAGTACATATAAGGTACAAGAGTATTAACGCTCTTAATAGCATGTGATACAGCAAAGATTTTACTATAAGTTTGTTTTTACTGTGCCACAGTAATTTTGAATCATTTTGCTAAATATACCTGTCACAGATAGATTTGTGGATCATGTTACTAACTACTCTCTTGTGATTTCCTTATGATTCTGATATGAATATGCTCCAGTGAGTGGGAGATGTAGCAGGTTCTAATACCTTTTCTGGCCACCCTTTATGTGCATCTTCTATAGTTTTTGATGAATACTGATATCAGTATGAATATCCTTGGATGCCATCCTCTTTTCCTTCTCATTTTCTAGGGCAGTAAACTGGGCCAAACATGGTTTATGTGAAGGGGCATCCCATATGTAGTATGGGACCTTGTGTGCTGAAAAGATAGCAGGGCTCCATCAGCTTGCCAGCTACATCTCCCTAAAAGTTAGATGTTAAGCCATCCTTTCTGAAATTGAAGCATTTTTCTGTGGATCTGTCCATTTCAGTAATAAAAATTGAAAATTACTTTTCAGTTGTGTTAAATATATACCAATCTGGGGTTCATTATTATTTCTCTCACACTTTTTTGTTACATTCTCTATTCATAGCATTCAGTTCTCAAGTTATCTTTTGATAGTTGATTTCCTGAACAAGTAAAATAATGGCAGTATTTCTCCATTCCTTTTGGTGCTTCTCTTTTTATTTATATCGTGTTGCTTTTTTTTTTTTTTTTGTCAAAAATTTGATTTCGTGAAGTTAAACATTAAACACTCCGTATTGTATGGAAAGGAAAAAAATACTTTAGCTAGTGAAAATCAACATGAAAAAGCTGCATTGGCAAAAACCAAAGAAGCACACTACATCTTAAGAAAGCAAAATACTGGTATTAATATATTACCTGCAATCTTGATTTCAGAAAGATACGAAAGCCTACATATGAAATATAGGGGGGAAATTCTTTGAAAAGATTTTTCTTTTACTTTAATGACCTTTTGCACATAGAATGTCATAACTTTTTTAATGACACAGCATATCAGTATATTATGTGCACGTAAAGTGAAGATTTTTTGAGCAATAATTGGTAATGAACATGAACTTTGTGTCTTGGTTTTTTAGTATTATTATTTTATTATTTGTTGTTATTTCCAATTTATTTACTTATTTTTGTTTATTTACATATGAGCTGAGTTATTTGCATATAGTAAAGTTTTCTTTTGGCTGCTATTGATCACTAATTGCTATATTATTGGCATTTTTCTTCATTTGTATGTTCTGTTTGCTTTCTTACAGCCTCTCCAGTTAATGACAACTGTAGCAACACCAGTGTTTGATAAAAAAAGTGTAAGAATTGTTCTTTTTCGACTCCTTCTTTTTCTTTTAAATTTGTGATTCTGTAAAGGACTGTTTTAGAATCAATTAATAATATGTGTCTTAAGATTAATGTATAAGTAAATGTATTTCTTTTTATACAAGGTGATCCAAAAGTTACGTGAACTTCAATTTGAAACTGCATTGGAGCGGCAAATTGATTGTATGGATAACATGAATGTATGTCGTGGCAACAGTAGACACTGCAGGTCAAGGCCAGAATGCACTGATCTCGTGATCTGACTCACATCTGCCGCCATTAGCCCTTAGGTCATGACCAAGCGAACATGTGTTTCGCCCAAGCTCAGCACACTTTCATTGTCAAAAGTTATATGAAATGGCAAATAAAGGTAACTTGATCACGCTAGTTACGTTAAATGAAAACTTTTACAAAAAGTTCGTAAGTTGGAAGCTTTCGACCTTATCTTAGGTTTTCATCACGCCAATGGAGGACTAAGATTGTTGCCAGATTCTACATTTGAATTTTTCCTATTTTTGTTGCCAAAACTTAGAATTGATCTCCAGATCATCGGAATGTAGAAAGGAGATTCGGAATTGCAAGTCATTGAGGTGAAAATAATTTCCAGGCTTTCACGGTAACAGAGGGCAAAACGATTGTCAAAAGAAGCAATTCGTTATGCTTTGTTCCAGTGGGGAACTGCAGATGTGTCTTCCATTGTCAAAATAGATCCTACTGGAGATAACTTATACATTGGAAGCACATACAGGAGCATTAGCCATAGAATTTTAGAACATAAAAAAGATGTTTCGAAAGCCAATCCTAATACTGCCTTGTCTATTTTGACAATGGAAGGCACATCTGCAGTTCCCCACTGGAAGGAAGCAAAACGAATTGCTTCTTTTGACAATCGTTTTACCCTCCGTTACCGTGAAAGCCTGGAAATTATTTTCAACTCAATGACTTGCAATTCCGAATCTCCTCTCTACATTCCAATGATCTGGAGACCAATTATAAGTTTTGGCAACAAAAATAGGAAAAATTCAAATGTAGAATCTGGCAACAATCTTAGTCCTCCATTGGCGTGATGAAGACCTAAGATAAGGTCGAAAGCTTCCAACTTACGAACTTTTTGTAATAGTTTTCATTTAACGTAACTAGTGTGATCAAGTTACCTTTATTTGTTAATCTTGTTACGTGTTTTGCCCACCATCGTCATATGAAATGGCAGGCATTCTCTAAATACAAGATGAATTTAGAGGTCATTTTCCAGAATCTAAAGTGCAGAATAAGTCCACAACACGTTGTCCGGTCTCCCATTTTAGAGCAACTGCTCATTTGGACAATTGTAAATGTTCAGGCAGTCCATTAGTCTAAACCAAGGTGTCCTTGGAAACTGTCCATCAGTTTTTTTCATGTGTTCACTACAAAATTCAATTCAAAAAGTGTTCCAACAAACCAGAATATCTTACGGGCGGGTTCACAGAGCAACAAAGAAGCTAAACTTGCATTCCTATGGGATTTACAGTGTGCAGAAGGTGCAAGTACCTAAAAAAAGATAAAACACTCCAATATTGTCAATGGTTACTGCATTTTATCCACAATGATCTTTAATTGTCCAGAATCCTGGATTGCACTTTATTTTCTGATGAAGTGTGGTTCCATCTAAGTGGGTATGCAGTCAGAATAATAGGTTCTGAAAACCTGCACATTTTTCATAAGAACCCATTACATTCCCAGAAAGTTGGTTTGCTGTTTTGCAGAAAAAAATAGTGGGTCCAATTTTCTTCACAGAAACAGTGACAGCTGATCATTACCAGGACATCATTCAGCAATTCATATTATTGTTGGATGTTGATGAACACAATTGCTGGCTGCAGCAAGATGGTGCAGCAGTGCACACAACAAATGACACTATGATTGTGTTGCATAAATTCTTTGGTGAGCACGTCATTTCTCGTAGACTGTGGCTGCCTAGATCACCTGACCTGTCTCCTCTAGACTTCTACCTCTGGTGTCACCTCAAAGGAAATGTGTACAAGAACAACCCTCACACACTTGCCAAATTAAGACTGAAGATCGGGGACCATGTCTCCAGCATCAGTGCTGCAACAAACATGAAGAAACACATTGACGCGCATATCTGCTGATGGATAATATTCCCAGCATCTGTTGTGAGGAAATTGTTTCTTACAGTGCATGCCATTTACATATTTAAGTTTTCCATTAGCTCTACATCATAACACACAGCTTTGTTTAGTATAGTTTATTAATGGGTTGCATAACTTTTGGATCACCCTGTGTTATATTTTGTGTATGGATATTGAATATATTCATATTCCATGATTGTGCAGTCAGTTACATAGTACAACTGTGCAAATATCTTGAAAACAGCAATCTATTTTCATAAAACTAATGTATTCTTCACATATTTTTTAGGCATCTAATAGCTTGACAAATCCAGATTATAGTGTCCGCCATAATATTCCATGTTAGAGGCAGATTTCAATCCAGTAGGTGAATTTATAAGATATTCTCACCTTCATTTTAGGTGGTTGGTTGTCTAAATTGTATGTTCTGTTCTAAACTCATTAAACTTCAAATGTGATCATATGCATTTTTTCTGCTTACTTCCTTCTGCAGTTGTTTCCCTTTTAGAAAAGTAAGGTTAAAACTGTGTCACAATTAAAAACATCTGGGCATTTCCATTACAATATTGGGATACTTCATTGGCCCATATCACATGTTCTGTTCGAAACCCATTAAACTTCAAATGTCACCATATACATTTCTGCTGCGTCAGACCAGCTATCATCAGTGGGACTTCCTGTGAAAGTGAGGTGAAATCACCTATGTTATGGTAACTGCTGGTGAGAGAGGTTCATGTGGTGCAGCTCACCTTGTGTTACATTTCCATTGGTTCTAACTCTCTGTGTGTTATATTGCATAGTGTGTTTGGATCCTACATCATTTTTTTAGTGTCCCCATCTGTCATTAGGTTCCCAAAGTTTCCTGTATTTCAATGATTGGATTTATGTTAAACTGATCTACACTGCTGGAAGAAAATGCCCCACCAGGAAGTATTTGTCGGAGCACCATGCAAATTGGTGGGTATGTGTTGACAGTTGGGTTACGTAAGTGATTATATGATGCAAACCAATCATATGATAGGTTAGGGAGATGAAAGGGCAAAACGAGTCAGCATAGCTAAGTTTGATAGTCATCACCTGTGTTTGTGGATCACTGCATCAGAGTAATCTGGGTGGCAAAAGCACATGTAAGGAGTGAGAATGCCTGGACAACATCATTGGGAATCCTACCATCACAGGGACACCTTTACCAGAGGCTTCATCATAAGGCTACATACAGTTGTTGTATTGTAGTAGAAACACATCAGGATGTAACAACTGTTTACAAAATGTGGAGACAGTAGTAGGATGAAGGTAATGTGCAACTTCGTAGTATGCATAGGAAGGTAACATGCATTGCCCACAGTGGTTGGAAGAGAGTAGCGTGCATTGTCATAGCAGCCCCACAATCCACAGTGGAAGACATTTGATGAGGTATACAGGCAGCTATGGACATCTCTGTATTGATACGGACTGTGAATTGCAGATTAGCTAAGGCAGGTTTGTGCTCTCGCCAGCCATTGCGATGACTCCCACACACTGCGGCACATCGTCATGCAAGGTTGCAGAAGTGCTGTGCCAGATATGTGGCGGGATGAATGGAACCATGTTATATTCAGCTATGAGTCTCAGCTGTGATGATCACTAATGGTGAGTCTGGAGACATGTTCATTGGGTTGATCTTGCTGCCATCCATGAAATTCATGCAGCTCCTCAGCCTGATGTCATGATTTGGGGCACAATCAGTTTCAACAGCAGTTAACTGTTCATACGCATAGGAGATATAGTGGCAATACATAGATGAAGAGCAAAATACATTGGCAATGATAAGATACAATGAAACAATAAAAATACAATGACAATACATCAGTGAGGTGCTGCAGCCCGTTTTGTTGCTGAGTCTCTGTGGTATCCCTGATGCCCAGTTACAATAAGATAATGCCCGTCCACATACTACCAACATAAGCAGACAGTGTATGGAAGATGTCCAGGGGCTACCCTGCCCAGCTCAATCCCCAAACTTCTCCTCAATAGAGAAAGTGCGGGATATCATCGGCAGATGACTTAGCACTTCTACACATCTCCCACGCAGTGTTGATGAATTGTGAACACAGGCCAATGATACACAGTCAGCGATACCTCAGGACACTATCTGGGGAGTTTTTCACTCAGTACCATGCCTTGTTCCCAAATGTGTTCAAGAAGATGCTGAAAAGTTCTCTGCCTAACTCACTTCCTGTAATTGTAGCCTTATTTTGTCACTGCAGCTCGAAAGTTTGTTTTTTTTGTATTGTAAAGTGCCAATTTTCAGACTAATAGCTCTGTTTTATTGCAGATGTTTGACATCCTGAACTGAATCCTATCAATGCAAAGTGTTGAATTTTCAAATGTGGAACTCCAGGCTGTCATGAAATTTCTGTTTCTGCAGAAGAAAACTACAAAAGAAATCTATGAGTGTATGACACAAACATTAAGTGACAAGTGCCTTTCATATTCCACTGTGAAGAAATGCTGTGCCAACTTTCAGCATATAGACTTTGAGACCAAAGATGCAGCAAGATCTGGTAGGCCTTCAACAGTGACAACACCTGAAATTGTTGATCGTGTTCATGACTTGATTTTGTCAGATCCGCAAATCTCGGCTAAAAAAAATAGCTGAGATACTGGAGAAATGCAGGGAAGGTGTTAGGTTCATAATTCATGAGCACTTGGATATGCAGAAGATGTCAGCGAAATGGGTACCCAAATGTTTGAAACCTGATGAGAAACGAAAACAAGTGGACACCTCCAAATCGGTTTTGCAGCATTTTGAGTGATCTGGTGATAATTTTTTGGAGCAGCTTGTCACTGATGATGAAACGTGGTTACAACACTATGATCCAGAGACAAAACAGCAGTCCCTGCAGTGGTGGTACTCGGGTTCCCCATGGCCAAATAAATTCAGGACTCAAAGGTCTGCAGGAAAAGTCATGGCAACTGTTTTTTTGGGATTCGGAAGGCGTTTCACTGACTGACTGTCTCCCAAAGGGCTAAACAATAAATGCTGAATACTATTCCAACTTGCTGTGCCAATTAAAGGAAGCATTGAAGGAAAAAAGGTGAGGAAAACTGCTGAAAGGTATTCTCTTTTTGCAGAACAATGTACCGGCTCCCAAGGCTGGCAAGACAATGGATGTTTTGAGGGATCTGGGGTTTAAGTGCATAAACCACCCACCCTACTCACCAGACCTTACTCCATTGGACTATTTCCTGTTCCCAAACCTTAAAGTTTGAAAGGGGAGCATATTTTGAATGATTCGGAGGGGATATCAGCAGCAGAGCAGTATTTGAGTGATCAGACTTCAGAATTTTTTTTGGAAGGATTAAAGAAACTCCAGAAACGCTGTGCAAAGTGTATTGAACTCTGGGGTGAATATGTTTAATAGTCTAAGTTTCATGGCTCTAGCCCATTTCTTTCTTGGCAAAGCCGAGAATTTATCAGCATCCCCTCATAGTTCAGCATGGCAGTCATATGACCTATAGACTCAGGTCACATTGTGCTGTCTCCCTGCACATCACATTCATGTAATCCCTCAGAAATTAAATAGCTTATTTCTCACCTACTTGTCTACATGTGTGATAAGTTTCTTCTTATTTCATGTATTCCTTCATGGTACAGCATTTTCTATGTCAAGTAGTGTACTTTTTGCTAATATCGTAAGGAGTACCCAACAGGAAAGCTCATATAGGCAAAACCAACAATCAGTTTTACAAAGAGCATCATGTAGTATTCACAAGAATTATTGGCTACCATAGTACAGTGATGTCATTGTACATTAAATGGCATTTGCACAGACCTTTTTAGGTGCTCCATTATCTAGTCTAACATTATTCTTTCTAGTGAGGCCCTCTGTTCCAACGTTACGATACAGGAGAGGCTGCATTCACGTGAAACACCAATGGTCCACTTATGATCACATTTTCTCCAGCTGCTACTAGTTTTGCCAGTTTTGATGTAGTTCTGGTACTCAAGTGCAGCAGTCACATGCATGAATTCCAGATGTTCTCCAGTCATAGAGATGGAGCAGCTCGGCTTCCTCGCACTGATTATCTGCTCACGATTGAATTTGCTCATGTCACCATGCTTACCATCATACATCAGTCATAGGTACACTGTACAACAGGTAAGTATTCTACATATTATTGCCTACGGGAGGTTTCGGCTGGCCACGTAATTGTGGCAAGGTGGGAAGGCTATGGGTGTGTGTTTAATAAATTGTGTCTTCAGTGTGTGTACAGACCTCCAAAAAAAAAAAGCGAACCACCCCCTTAACTTTCGAACCGTTTGGCGCATGTAAACAAGTAAGGTATCATTGGAAAGCCCTTGAAGGGAACTATCATGTGATATGAAGGAACATGCTAATTTGCTCTCTATCTTCGAATTTTTCCGTATAAGAGGTATGATATTTTACGTGCATTCTATTCAGCACATAATAAAACCCCTAAATTCCAAATTTCATACGAAATGACCAATAAATACGAGTACGTGAGCTATGGAAAAAAGATGGCGCTAATGTTAAACTGTGAAAATTGTTTTTGATTTGTATCATTTAATCGAGAACAGATGCAGTGATTCAGTGTTGCAACAGTAAAACACAAAGAAACCCAGATAATATGAGTCGCTATATAGGAACAGAACTGATATATTAAGGGAATTATGAAATATGATCATGAAAAAAAAAGAAATATGACCATAATCAGATAAATAGTACATGGGATGTGAAATATTTTTAAACTCCTAAATCCAAATTTACAACTTGATAGCATAAAACCTTGTTGAGATATAAGCACAAACTCAAGCATACATCCATTAAGAGGCCGAGCATAAAAAACATATTTTCCTGTATTTACTGTAAAACTGTTTATCTCGCAATACTATAAGCGCTTAGGAGAAAGTGTTTCTACGTGACATTGTTTGATACTGAAGCTGTATTAATACAAGACGGAACCCATGGGATTGAGGAAATCCAATGTGTAATTGCAACTTTTAATGATGAACATTATAAGTTAATAATTTTGCACGAAAATAACTTACAACATAGTTCCTGCAGTTACATATATATATTTTTTTCTATTGGTTACATAGCTGACTTCTGTATATTGTTTAATTCAAGAATGCAAATAAACAGTGTGTTCCATAAAACAAAAGCTTCATATAAACGTGTTTTCTGTATATATCTTACATTAATACCTTATTATGAAACTGTGGTCACGCAAATAAAAACTGGAAATTGTTTCCTGCGTGAGTGAATCCTAGTGCCTAATCTTTTTTATATTGCAGATTTGCTCTTGTACACATTCCGTCTCAAATTATGGTGCAATCAGCATGTATTTTTTTATTGTTCCAATTCATTGATGTTTTTCATTGTAGTTATACTGCTTAAACTGTCTGCAATTTGCAAAACGGAACTGCCTTTCGCTGCAATACAGAAGCCGAATCTATGCGTGTAGCTTTGATCTGCATGCAAATCGCCTCTTCGGCATTAGACATTTTCTACTACTGGTTAAGAAAATAACAGTAACTATTAGTGTTTGGAGCATTAAGCTTACTTAGTGTAGTTTAATACGGATGTAATTGCATTTTTCTTTTCTTTTTATTTCTTTTTCATTTCTTCTTCAAATATAAATAAAATAATAACTGGTTATACTCTGCAAAAAAAATTTAGTTATATTCTGAGAATTTCTTAGTTTAAGGTAAAAGTAAGTTCCCAAATCATGTTTCTTCAGCTTGCGCATGAAATAATAAAAACACACTGTTACCTACTTTATTGGAACTCTCCATTTTTTTACCTAAATGAGAAAAGAAACTGGTTTGACAATCTAAAATAAACATTTTAGGTTCGTAAAGGAAATCATAAAATTAAATTTCATACGACAGAATTATTGTCGGGTGTTCAAATCTCGGACCTGCGGGCCATCTAGTCTGGGTTTTCCGGGGTTTTCCACAGCCACCCTGGGTTGGGGACGCCAGTGTGTAGATGATTCCCAGTCAAGTTGGTCCCAGATGCACTTTGTTTCTCCTCATGCTGGCAGTAGCAGAAAAAGGCATTTCCCAAGCCGTCTGGTCAATGTGGGAAATTAGACAATTACCCTCCCGAATAAAGAATTGAGAGATACCTATCATCAGAAGTGGCTATAAAAAGGGTTAACAGACAGACAGACAGACGATAGGATTCTAAACGAAAAATTTGATATGTTGTTCATGAACCTACAAAGTAGAACTAAAATTCCTGATGTAACGCTTTCCTGTTTCAAAAGAGTTGATCGCGTGACATAAATCGTGTGACGTAATGTCAGAGTGATTTAGATGAGATGGCATTACGCCAGCAGCTATTGAAAATCAGTCCTTTTTGCTATAACAACACAGCAAAGTGGTATACGTGTACACTGTGGGTGACAAAATGAGAAAAACGTTCATATTTTTGAACAAAGAAAATTTTATTGTTTTAGATTGACATGTGGAATTAACATATGAGAGGTGCAAATTTAAATTGCACGACATAACTGTTCCCATTAATTCGTATGTTAAGCATGATAACTATGAAAAACAAGTGAGTTTTTGAGGTGTAAAATAACAAATCATTTGGAATAAATTGCACACTTTCGTAGCATTTTGCAAAAGCCATTTCCAAAAATTGGGTGATCATTGCGTTCCTCATATGTTGCCAAAGTGTTCTGAATGTGTATCAACCTGTTCCACATGTGTTATCAAAGCTCTTTCCACCGTAAAATGTTTTATGATAGAAGATACTAGTATTTTTTACATAACACATTTAGGACACTTCATGGCAAAAGCGTGGAACACTCTCGTAGCACACTACGAATACATTTTCCGGAATTACTTTCTCGATGTGTTCCGAATGAGTTGTCAACCTTTTCTCAATGTGTTCCACTGGGAACACATGATGTGCTATATATTCTGAAATGTCCTCGACACAGGGCCATAGCCAGGGGAGGGCCAAGCCGGGCTGAGCCCGACCTGTGTTTCCTTTTGCCCGTCCTTGCGACTCACACAACAGTATAGTGCCCGACCTCTTTTACATCTTTTGCCCGACCACTTTATATCCTTCGCCCGACCACTTTATGTCCTTCACCCGATCTCAATCATCAGCCGCCCCTCCCAGCTTGCTTGTCTGGCTACGGGCCTGCATGGACAGCTAGAAAAGAAATTCTCAAAATAGGGCATGGCTCAAGCATCTGCATCCATTTAACTGTACTAATACCCTAATTTACTTAAATAGTAGATTTTGGGTAAGTGAAACTTGACTTCAAACATGTCCTGTGTCTTTTGGTGCACGTAGACATTAATCTGTAACAATTCAGTAGGGTAACAGCAGTGCCAGTCCTTATATATTCCATGGTATATACTTTATATAAGAGTTGATGACTTTAATCATTGTGACAAAGAACCTTTTCACAGTTCGGTATATCAGAGTAGAGCGTAAACTATATTTGCGGGTTTATTTCAATTGAACCAGTCCCTGTCTTAATTTGCACTGTTGGGACTTTGTGTTCATGTGTGGTTGTGCCTGTCTCGAATGTGAACTTTTCAGCTGGTTCTCTTAATATGTGACCAATGGCAAGCAGCATAGAGTTTTATACGTATTTCCAGTTATATTTGATATTTACATCCTCGTTTTCTATATTTGTGCCTTCCAAATATTTGAAATATAAAGAATGATGACACCGAATTTTCTGTTGTTATGAGCACATCTTTTGAACCGTTTCTGGTGCAAATTAAATTTTTCGAAGTTATTCATAGCCAATGCAACCAGTTAGAAAATATCAATCGAATTTTTACAATCACTAAAACATCCAGAAATATTGGGTTGTCGGAAAAGTCATAACGTATTTTGGCACCCGATGGCGGTTATCGCTATGGTAGTCGACAGGTGCCAGTTCTAGCTGCAGTCTAAAAGGAATAGTGAGCAATTTGGTTAATTTGCGGAGATTTGACATCAAGTTGAAGATGGAAGACCAAACTGTGCATTTCCGCCATATTTTACTGTTTCACTTCCGTAAAGGAAAGAACACGCATCAAGCTTGTGAAAAGTTGAGTAAAGTGTACAGTGATAATGCTCTACAAGAACGTCAGTGCCAGCGGTGGTTTGCAAAATTCCGTGCTGCTGATTTTTACCTCAACCATGCTTCTCGGTCCGGGAGACCCACCGAGGATGATGATGACCAAATCAAGGCATTGATCGAGTCAAACCCACGTTACACGACACGAGAGATTGCAGACACATTGCACATCCATCATTCAAGCATTCACAATGACCTGAAGAAGCTGGGATACGTAAGCAAGCTCAATGTGTGGGTTCCTCATTAACTCAAAGAAGCTCAATTGACGGTGCGTATAAACACCTGCGATATGCTCATTAACCGTGAGGAAAACGTTCCTGTTTTGAAGCGACTGATAACTGGTGACAAAAAGTGGATTGTGTACAACAATGTGCTGCGCAAACGGTCTTGGTCTTGACGTGCTGCTTTGCCTCAAATGACATCCAAAGCAGACATTCATCAGCGGAAGGTTCTGGTCTCAGTGTGGTGGGATTTTAAAAATGTAGTGTTTTTCGAGCTCCTACTATGGAACCAAACAATCAATTCGAATGTGTACTGTTGACAATTGGACAGTTTGAACGAATCCATCATCCAGAAACGTCCGGAGCTCGTTCATCGTAAAGGTGTTGTGTTCCATCACGACAACATGAGCCCACACACAAGTTGATCACCCGCCAAAAATTATTGGAGCTTGGGTGGGATATTTTGCCACACCCAGCATACTCGCCTGACCTTGCGCCATTAGACTTCCACTTGTTTTGCTCTCTTCAACAGTCCTTGCGTGGTATAACATTCAATTCAGATGAGGCTGTAAATCAGCACCTTGTACAGTTTTTCGCCATGAAAGACAAATCCTTCTATGAACGAGACATTCTGCAGCTCACTGAAAGATGGCAAAAGGTTATCGAACAAAACGGGCATTATATCATTGATTGATCTTTGTTCTTTCTCTCAATAAATGACCTTTGCAAAACATGGCTAAAATATGTCATGACTTTTCCGACAACCCAGTAGAAACAGCTACATTTCTTCTAACACCATCTAAAATGTATGTTACAAAAATTAACAAATACTGCACAAAATTTTTCTCATAGCAGAAAGATATCGGTGACAAGCAGATTTTCAAATCAAACAGTTAAAAGTACAAATATAGAAAGAAACATTATATAACTTTACGCCTTCTAGCTCAAGAATTTTGCATAATAGGAAAGTTGAAAGAAGGCTTAAAATATTTTTCATGGAAAAAGCTATGCTAAGGATAAAGAAGCGAAAAAAAAAGCATTGGCCCTTATTATACCACCTAGCGGAAAATCTGTGCATTATTTAAAGAGGATAATGTTCCACATCTCTATTGTCGTGAATGGCATACAGTAAAAAAAGCAATTTCTCAAAAGAGTTTTTAGAAGCAAAGATACAGCTGCAGACAGAAGTACACAAACACCACCTAGCAACAGAACTGTGAACTATAAAACTCTTCAAATACTAACCTAAAGTGTTCCATGAGGTAAATGGCATCCGATGTTGAACAAAGTTTTTAAACTGCACATTTAAAAGCAGAGATATAAAAAAACATTGGTGTCCCCTAGCTGCAAAATTTTGCGTTGTTTTGGTAAGAAAATATGCTCACAGAGTTTGTACATTTAGTAGTATCTGACCGAAGAAAGAAGTTTTCCAGTCGGGGTTTTAGTCCCTCAGATATTGTTGTAAACGGAAATGTGAACTCACACCCTCTCGTGGCGGACTTCTGCGTTAAGAAAAATTTGAAATTACATGAGAAACATTTCACAGCAGATATGCCTCTCGAACAAAGAAAATTTTCAAAATCGGACTCTTAAGAGCAGAGCAATTGACAAAAATTAGATATGCATCTACGCCTCCTGGTGGTAAAACTTTACCTTATTGTAAGAAGGGAGTATTCTGAAAATGTTTCCCGTAGAGAGCAAAATGGGTCCACGAAAGATTTTTTTCAATCAAGTTTTCAGGAAATCAGATTTAGATGCAAATACATCAGAAGCAGAAATAAACACTTATGCTCCCTGGTGGCCAAACTATTCTTTACCAAATATAAGAAATTATATGCAAAACATTTCTCATCAGTAGTTGTATGTGATACAGGTAGAATTTTTCAAATCGGAGTTTTAAAAGCAGAGATCTCTGGGAAAACACAATTTACCTTCATGACTCCTAGCACAAAGTCTATGAATTACTTGAAAATTTTGGAATTATATGAAAAACATTTTGCAAAAGAAATTATATGCAACAAAAAAGGAATTTTTCAATTCGGACTCTTAGAAGCAGATATATTAACAAAAATATTATATACATCTACGCTCCCTGGCGGAGAAACCACGCATTATTTTAAGAAGAAAAAATTTTGAAAAAAATTATCGATGTTAGTGGTATCACTCCACGAATGAACTTTTTTCAATCCAGATTTTAAAAGCTCAGATTTTGCTGCAAATGCATCAGAAGCAGAAATTAACACTTATGTCCTGTGGTGGCCAAACCGTTCTTTACCAAAAATGAGAAATTATATGCAAAAGAATTCCCATCAAGAGCTGTATCCACCGAAGAAAGAATTTCTCAAATCGAAGTTATGCATAACTTGAAAAAGTGACTATACCTGAAATGCTTTTCAACATAAATGGAATTGAAAAGTAAAATAATTTTTTCAATCGGATGTTTGGAAACAAATATATGTTATGAAATGTGTTTTGAATTAAATATCATCTGCGTTTACACCCTCTAAATGCAAAATTGCACAACATAAAAAAAAAAATGAAATGAACGATCATCGTTGGCACATTTCAAGCTTCCCAAGTGCAAAAAGAATTTTTTTTAAATCAGACTAATAGTTGCAAAGATATGGTGTCCACAGACGGACACACGGACAAACCGATAACACAAATACGATCTTTTTTTTAAAAAAGACGTTCTAAAAAATCGGATTTCGTGGTTCTTCAATTTTCTATTATGAAACAACCTTTCAATGATACGCGAATACTCAAATCCTTGAGAAAGTGTAATGATCGGAAACAAGAATATTCAAAACAAATTTCAGCTTGCACAGATTTGGGTTTTCCATTATTAGAAAAATACACACTGTTTATTCTAACACTAATTTAAGTTATTAGCACAAATAAATGGAGTTGTTATAAAGGAAACGGCAAGAGTAAATGAACTCCATCCCTGGATGGCCCAAGTTATCATACAAAAATCACTGTAAGGGCCTTTGCTCGTCTATACACTGAATTCAATTTGTCATAGGTTCGGGCAAGACGTAGACTTTCCAGCATTATCACTCTTCTTGCAGGGAAGGAAACATTCCAGGTGTGTTTCCCAGATGTAGATATATGGATGCCCCCTCTAACTTTATTTGCAAATATCTTCATTATTAATCATCCAATTTGGATGATATTTAAGATTTAGGGTTTTTTTTCCATTTGCTAAATAGAATGCGCATAAAATAACATACCGAATATATGGAAAAATTCTGAGATAGTGACCTAATTAGCATTTTGCTTTGCATCACATGATAGCTCCCTTCGAGTGCTTTCCAACTATACCTTACTTGTTTATCTGCGGCAAATGGTTCCAAAGTTAAGGGGGTGGCTCGTTGTTTTTTTTTTTTGTTTTTTTTAGGTCTGTACATATGTATATAGTTGGTCCATACTGTTTGCAAAGCTTCCATTCTTGAAGAATACAAACTATGAATCTGTTACTGATGAGGAAACAAGATAGATGTTCTACTCCTAACAGGTAAAGAAATACTTGTAGTTTTTTTTAATATGTGTTTTCTTCTATGTTTTACTTTTTGAAAAAATTAGGTGTTAAATTTGTTATGAAGTATGAAACAATTGTGTTCAAGGAGTGCATAAAATGGCATTCTTTCCCTGTAGTTTTCAATGCAAAAAAAAAAAAAAAAAATTCTGTGGGGGAAAAATTGTATTTCAAGATTCTTGTCTCTCACACAAATACACATACTCTATGAAATTGGGTTTGTGGCTGTGAAAGAGAGAGAGAGAGAGGGTATTTTGCATATGTATGTGTATGTTGGGGGGCAGGGGGCAAGGAGTCAATATTGCAATGCAATTGCTGGCATCCATAAGTATAATGTGAGCAACTTAGGGGAATATGATACAAAGTTGTGAGCTAGATTAGCTATAATGGAAAGGAAGTCATTAATACACACTAAAGCTACAGAAAAGTTGACAAAACAAATCCCTAAGACATACACAGAAGTAAGCATCAGTCTTCAGATGCTGCACATATGCTGTGGCCATGATTTGTATGCTCCTTGAAAACCTTTTGAATAAAAAAGTTCATTTTCAAGTCCTTGAAAGTACTTGAAAAAGTTTAAGGCTCTATAAATAGTAATTGAAAAAAATTGTTTTGTTTGTTAAGTAATGATATGAAGGAGCATGTGTAAAATAATTGTTTCTGCTAAAAAGTTGTGTAGGAGATTTCCGTGTAGTTCCAATAAAAACACCAAGCTGACCAAATAGCGCAGAACTTGCGTTCAACCCAGGGGAGTGTGTGGACAGCTGGTGTCTTGGCTATGATATCACTACAGAATAAAGCATCAGCCATGTGAGTAAAATAAGTGGAATGATGTATTCACAAATTGTGATGCGCTTCTGTTTACTGGGGTTAGGGACGCATTTTTGCCAGAGGGTGGAACTTCCAGGAATTGCTTGTGCTTCATGCTTTAAACCCTTTCCTCTCCTGACTGCATCAAAAAATGCATCAAAGTCATGCATCAAAAATAAAAGGTTAAAACAAACAGTAAGTGTTATACCAGCAAATGAATACGGATATAGTGTACCCTTTCAAAATATTTCGCAAGATAAAATGATTTCGAAAAATACCAAAACGGAGGGCAATTCAAAGTTAATAAAATAAACAAACTGTGGGCAAGAATTAATGGCAGGTCATTGAAGGTGTGCCCACCCCAGCTAAGATTAATACTCTGAACTTACTAAGACACCTACCTACTGACTGACGGACAGTACACACATATGATAATTCGGGTTTAAAAAATCCTTGAAAAGTGTTTGAATTTATTTTGCTTGGAAAAGTACGAACGATGGTGTTTAGGAAGAGTAGCTGGAGTATTCTACATGACTTACAATGATAGAACACAACCAGTAGCATAGAGATCACAAAGCCTATGGAAGTACAATGGGAAAACTCGCATGATTATTGACCTATAATTCACAGGGGAAAAGGGGGAATAGGTGGGGTGTAAGGAATTAGCTTTTTCGTTTGGAGAGTTAACCACAAAATGTCCAGATAGGTAAGTAAAGGAAAGGAAGACAGCTTTTTAAAAGTCCAAAATGAATGTGTTTCTATTTGGAAAGGATATGAGCTTTTTATTCTTCATTTTATTGAAATTTGTAATTTTGCTTTAACCAATCACTTATTAATATTAATGTTGACACTGACCATTTGTCAACATTATTCAAACATCCATTTGACATATGTGAAAGCTGTTGTTTTTGAGACTCAGAGAATGTCAGAAAACTTTGCTGAACCAAGGTTTGGTACAAATTCTAATGAATGCATAATAGAGCCATCAAATACAAAACAAAATTATATAAAAAATAATGCTTATAGTATTTCTGATTTAAAAAACCCTCATTTTTCAAAATAGTAGGTGTTTGAATTTTTTAATTATTTATCTTTTTTTTATCTATTTATTTTTTATGGCAACATCTTTGGGCTATAGTTTTGTCCATTTTTTAAGGCAAAATACTGTGAGCTGTTGTTTTCATGTTAGGTAAAGTAGAGTGTCTGATGACCAAATTTTGGATTACTAGATTTTATTGTTGTATACTGTTGTTGAATTTTTAGTGGTTTGCAAGTAAGTGCACTAATCCTTTTAGATGGAACAATGTCAGTTATGAGCAACATATTTATTTTTTGGTAATGTTCCATGAGTAACTTTGCCATATATATTTTGCATTGTATTTTCATTCCACAATTAGGGAAATTATGAATAATTCTTGCTGGTTGTTTTGTATCTAAAAATTATCATATTTATAGTGTAAGTATAAGTTTTCCTTAACAGATGTATGTGATATTGAGATTTACATATCTACTTTTACAGGCAAAGACTGCCAATTTGTTAGGTGTTGCTGGCACAGATGTCCCCACTAAAGAGATAATCAAATACACAAAACCTCATAAGGTACAGGATTTTTTTCCTAAATAAGTTTTGAAATTTAATTTTTATTTTTGTTGTGAACATGCATACACCTGCATTTATTTCACATTTAGAAGTGTAAAAAGAAAAAAATATGTATGTTTTTAAGAAAACCTGATAATGATTAGTAAAATAATCATTATTTTTGGGGCCTGTGCTAAGTGTCTAACAAATGTTTTTCTTTTTATTGAATTATATGTTTTGTAGTGTTACTTTATTAATTATGGCAGCCCAAAATATCTACACTTTTATGCACAAACTTGAGGGACTGTAATAGAAGACGGCCTCAGTGGTCAAAAGTTTCTCAAAATTTCAGGGGCAAAATGTTTCCTTTGTGTTAAAATATACCCACAAAAATTCATGATGTGTATGTTACCAAATGCATACACCATTTGCAAGAAATGCATTATAGTTTGTACAAAACATATAAATCTGTAAGAAAGCCATGTGAGGGAGGACCAGTTGCATTCATAATAGACAGGATGAGTAACTTACTGTAATGAGACCTACTTTCTTTTCATTGAATAAGAGTTGGGTGCAAAATAAAGAGCTTTGTAGGAGATTAGCAGCTGCTGACATTAAAACACCCATAGAGTAGTATAAATCCATTTATTTGCTGGCCTAATCTTGAATATGAAGGAAATCAAGAATATTTATAGTAAAGGTATAAAAGCTGGATGTAAAAAAGATGATTTAGACAGAATACATAGAAATATAAAAAACAGTACAATGTCTGCTGCACTAACAAAATCAACTAGACCAACAATGAGATATGCAGGATCCATCACATATATTCCAGGCTTTACATATGGGTTGCAGTATTTAGTACATCAGTACAACATCACTATAGCAATAAAAATAACGACCTCTTTATCGTATATAATATCTAACTGCAAGGAGAAAGAAAAAGTGGGTATGTATATTCTATACCCTAACAATGCAAAAAAGTTATATATTGAAATAACAAAGTGATCCTTAGACATTAGATGTAAAGAACACAAGAAATGTCAACAAGGACAATAATATTATAAGAGTTGCCCATTACACAAGCATGAAAGTGGCTTCCATCAGGGAAATAGTTGTAATCCTCTTCAGCAAATGAGCATGCAACGATGCTGTCTGTGGAACTACAAATGGTTGGCATTAGAGTTTATGCTGGCTCAGAAAATGCTTTAGCAAAAATACTAAAATAGTGAAGTAAATTATAGCAAGATCTAAAAAAAGTCAGCCGATTTTGTCGCTTGGTAAATCGTAACATCAATTTAATCAGTTATACCAACAACACCTTGAATCATCACCAGCAGCAGCTATTATCAATGCACTGCTGGATGAAGTTCTCCCTAAATTTCTTCCACAGTTGTCTGTCTTGGGCCTGTCTCCTCCATGTCACTCCAGCATACTTTCGAATTTCATCCATCCATCATCATTTCAGTGATTTCACTCTGGTCATGATGTCGTTCACTCCTGTCATTTTCCTTATCCACAAGTTCCTCTTATCTTTCCTGGTTACACTAAGCATGCATCTCTCCATGCTTCTTTGAGTTGTTTGCAGTCTTTGTATGTCTTTTTTAGTTAAGGTCCAGGTCTCTGCTCCATACATAAGCACTGGGAGTATGCACCTATTAAACACTTTTCTTTTGAGACATAATGGCATACTGCTCTTAAAAATTGTACTGTTTCTTCGAAAAATTCCCATCCAAGTTTTATACGCCGATTAATTTCTTCATCAATGTGACCCTCACTTATTATCTGCTGCCCAAGATAAATATAGGAATCGGTTGTCTCAAGGTTTTCTCCATCAATCAATAAATCTTCGTTTCTTGTAAAAGCATTGTGCATCACTTTTGTTTTCTGAAAGTTCATTTTTAATTCCACTTCTTTACTCTTGTCAGCAAGTTCTTGGATCATACTCTGCAGCTCTGAAGGGGTAGTTGCAAAGATGACTACGTCATCAGCAAAACGAAGGTGAGTTAAGTAATCTCCATTATTCTTTATCCCTTTGTTTTCCCAGTTCAATGATTGAAAGACATTTTGCAGTGTGGCGTTAAAGAGCTTGAGAGATATGGTGTCACCTTGTCTCACTCCCGTTCCAATTCTTATTTGTGGTGTATCCTCAAATATCCAAACCTTTGCACTTGCATTTTCAATACCACAGGATTTGAAAGCCATTGTTACTGCTGATGGTTTCACGAAATCGAAGGCCTCTTCATAAGTCAATGAAAGCCATGCATAATGGGAGTTCATATTCTCTTGTTCTTTCAATTAGTTGTCTCAGTGCATGGATATGATCTATAGTGCTGTAGCCACTCTTGAATCCAGCTTGTTCTCTTGGTTGGGCCATGTCTAGTGTTAACTTCAAGCGATGTGAAAAAACCTTAGTGAAGATTTTATAAACCACTGATAGGAGGCTGATGGGTCTGTAGTTCCTGAGATCCTCAACATCACCTTTTATGGAACAGGATCATTGTAGCATTGCTCCAATCCTCAGGAATCTTCCCTTCAATAAGACATCTGGTGAAAACTTGGGCGAGTGTAGTTTCAATTTCTCTACTTGTTTCTTGTATAATGTCCACGGTAATTCCATCTTCTCCTGCAGCTCTCCCCAGTTTCATGTTCTTAATTGCATATGTAACTTCTGCAGGGAGGATTGGAGGGACTTTGGCACTGGTACCTGTCGTAATGTCTGGAATAGATGTATCATCCCTTTCATATAGTTTTGAATAGAAATCTTTCACCCTTCTCAAAATTTCGCTTCTATTTCTTGTTACAGTACCATCTTCTTTTCTCAGAGCCATAATCTGTTTTCTTCCCTTACTGAGATGTCCTTTTGCTCTCTTCAGGCTCTGGTTGTTTTCAATTGCTTTCCTCTCTAGTTCGCAATTGAATTTTCTTATGTCTTCAGTGATACTTTTTCACACTGTCTTGCATAGCTCTATATATTCCACGTTGGAAGTTACGTCTTTATTTGTCCTCATCTCCCTTCTCTTTTGCATCAACATTTTTGTTTTTCCTGAAATTTTCTTCATGTGTAACTTGTTCTTAGTACCACCTATTTTTTTTGCTGTTTCCATAAAAGCCTTGGTGAGTTCTCCGTTAACTTCAGAAATACCCACTTCTTCCGATGTTAGGCCTTCTAAAGCAGAGACTCTGTTCCTCAGTTCCAACTTGAAGGTATTATGGTGTTTTTTAAGGTTGGTTATGTCAATACATTTTGTTTGTCTTATGAGCTTGCCACGTTCGAGTTTAGTGTTGAGGTGCATCTTACATCTCACCAATCTATGGTCACTACCTGTGTTGAACTTGTTTAGCACATTGCAGTCTTCGATGACAAATTTTTTGTTGCACATAATAAAATCAGTTTTACTTGTCATCCCATTCGGTTGTCTCCATGTCCATTTCCTGTGTGGCTTTTTCTTGAAAAAGGAGTTCAAGATGAAAAACCCTTCTGTCTCTGCAAACTCAACGAGAGTATTTCCACGCTGGTTTCGGTTGCCGTGACCGAATTTACCTACTGAAGTTTCATTCTGTTGCTGTTGCCCTACTTTTGCATTGAAATCTCCCATAATGACCTTCAAGTGCTGTTTGCCTTTGTTATTTAGATTCCGAATTTCCTCATAAAATTCTTCAATTTCTTTTTCAGGGTGACTTGTGGTGGGTGCGTAAGCTTGAATAATCTGGGCCTGGTATCTTCTCGAGAGTTGGATAACGAGCCGTGCAGCTCTGTCAGAGGAACTTTCAATTTCTACAACTTTATCCTTTAGTTTCTTGTTTATTATATATCCTATACCACTAGTTCTGCCAGTATCTGTTCCACAATAGTAGGAGAGATGTCCACTTTTCAGTTCAATGAGATCTTCTCCTTTTCTCTTTACCTCACTTAGCCCGACGATGTCCCACTTGATCCTTTGTGGTTCCTCTTCCAATTCAAGAAGCCTTGAATCAGAAGATAGGGAGTGTCCGTTGTAAGTAGCCAAGGTCAGCATCAAATGGCAGCCTAGTCCGGTCCTCTGGTGATTCTTAGCACCCTCTGCCTTCATGTTGCACTGGCCGCTGCCTTGGCCAGGTACATTACAGCTGCAGGAGACTGAGGGCCAAGATTTAAGTTGTGGAGTCATTTTGGAGCGGTTTGGCCATAACTCACCACACTGGCCCAGCGGGTTTGTGAGTGTGTGATAGCATTTCCTCTAATCCCGATGGTATAGTTATACCACTACTGGCGGTCGTCAGAGCCCCTTTAGTGGGAACAGGATGCACCACGAGAAGGCGGAGTTGACATTTGTTAATTGAGCACTATCATTTGACATACAGCAAATAGCTGAGTAAAGCCTAAGGATTTATTTCTAAAATCATGATTAGATAAGCATAAAATCCAGATCTCCTGAAATTTGATTTTGTAGGTTAGAATGTTTTTTGCATCAATGATTCAATTAATGACCAGTAGAAACTGAATCAGTAAGAAATGGTAATTGCCGCCCCGGTGGCGCAGTGGTCTAAGGCGTTGGCCTCTGATCATTCGTCCGTAAGGGGTCCGGGTTCGAATCCCGGTCAGGCATGGATGTTGTGTTTGTCTTACGGCACTGGCTCTCTCCCTTCCCTGGAACCAGTGACTCCAAATTAGGGACGGGCGACTGCTTATAGCCCATTGAGTTGCTCACGGTGGTCGTTAAACCTCCAATCAAAAAAAAAAAAAAAAAAAAAAAAATGGTAATTACAAAAGTATTAAAACATCCAATTTTTACAATTTATTGCCATTTAGAGATTACAAACTTTTTAATCTTTATATAATTTCCTGAATGGTTTGTCCCCAGAAATTCTTGTGCTTTTCTTATTAGTCCACCTCTGAAATGCCTGTTTTAAATGAAACTGTCTTCTTTTTGGCCCTTCAGTGTTGATCATTTATGTTGTTTACATTGGAGAGTGAAAGCCTATTTCTAACTCTGGCTTTCACTAAATTTAGAGTGCTGAAGCCTAAATTTAGAGCACCCATTATTGAGTGCTCTATGCTGTATGGAGAGGGGTGAAAGGATTGAGCCAGCAGGTTCTGTAGAAACATACCTTAAGGATTTAGAAAATAACATTAGCGAAATGTGAATCACTTGCAGAATTTTGGAAACTTTAGTTTTCAGAGAAATAGAAAAGCAGGCGCAGAATTTGCTAAATGGGTTGATATATAAACGGAAGGCGCTATTTTGCGATGGACACTCATTTTTCTCTCGCATTTTGGATTAACTCTTCGCTTTTCGAGAAAATAGCGACTGTAGTGTAGCCTCTGGTTGGCATGCATTATTAAAAGATGGAAACATGTCACAGCATAGTGTATAATTGTGAGATAAATACACATAATACTGCTGAGGATGGCATTTATGCTATTTTCAAAAATCATCTTTGTTCCTTACACATTTTAATTCTCTGCACTTTATGCACATCTACTGCCTTGGAAAAGCCTCTCAGTGAAGACTGAAAGCTTGGCTATTTCTATATCTATAGGCCAGTAAATAAATTGATTTATACTACACTATGAGTACTTTGATCTGGCATAGTCTGGTGTAAAAAAATAAACAAGAAAGATGACACCGAATTTTCGGGTGTAATAAGCACGTCTTTTGAATCCGTTAAATTAAATTTATCGAAGCTATTCAAAGTCAATGGAACCGGTATGGAAAACAATAGTATCTGACGGAAGAAAGAAGTTTTTCATTCGGGTTTTTAATCCCTCAGATATTGCTGTAAACGAAATTGTGAGCTTACATCCTGTGGTTGCAGACTTGTGCATTAAGAAAAACATGAATTTATATGAGAAACATTTCCCACCGGAAATGCTCTCCAACACAGAAAGAATTTTTCAAATCGGACTATTAGAAACAGAGATATCGACAAAAATAAGATTTTACTTTAAGTCCCCTGGTGGGGAAACCATGCATTATTTTAGGAAGAAAGTATTCTCAAAAGGTTTTTCCATATAAGTGGTATCGGTCCAAGAAAAAAAAATTTAGTCGAGTTTTCAGGAGCCCAGATTTTGCTACAAATACATCAGAAGCAGAAATTAACACTTATTCCACCTGGTGGCCAAACCATTCTTTACTAAACATCAGCAGACGTGCCAACTCTACGGGTTTAGGCCATCTTTTAGGCCGGTAATGCCGGATATTATTACACTTCCCGGAATTCCGGATTAGAACCTAATATTGCCGGATTCCATCATGATTTCCGTAGCGTAAATTAAAAGGTAATGAGAAAAGTTCGAAGTTCTCCAAGGCATCGTAGAACTTCGATGATTACCGTAGCGTAAATTAAAAAGTAAGGAGGGGAAAAGTTCGAAGTTCTTCGAGGCATCGGTTCATTAGCGGAGAAGTGACCTTTCCCTTCTGAGTCGGCATCGAGCAGTTTTGCTTTGCGTTGGCAGCGATGTTTCCTCTTCTGTCCGTTAATGATCTCTGGCGCTGCAGGCACTGAGTACGAGCGGGCGTGGCCTTGGCGTGCACCGTACGTACTGACGCAGATTTTTATCGGAAGCGCGCAGTAGTGTTTTGGTTTGTTTTATGTACTTCGCCTGTCTTCACAGGAATTTCTGGGAACTTTTTGTGCACGTGTTTAATCATGTGATGGCTGGTAGAAAATATCAGTCTGTTTTTAAGAAGTATAGGACAGATTATCCGCCAGATTATCCGTGTATAATCGAATCAAGGAAGCGCCAACAATTTTCCTTTTGCTGTTTTGTAGGTGTGATTTTTCCGTTGTCCACAAGGGCAAAGGATATATCGTTAATCACATGCGTACGCAAAAACACGTGGACAATTCTAAGTGCGTGGAAAATAACAAAACATTAAATTTTGCTCGAGATAGTTCCTCTTCCGATGCCATTATCCATGCTGAGTGCTTGTTTACTTCATTCCTCGTTTAACATAACTTACCTTTAAGCTGTGTTGACCATGCAAGTGTGATTTTTAAGAAAATATTCCCAGATAGTAACATTGCAAAAAAATATGCATGTGACAGGAAAAAAACATCGTGCGTTGTTGCCGAAATCTTAAAAAATAGACTTGCATACTTGCCAACTTTTACGGATTTCTGCTTAATTTTACTGATTTAGGGATAGAGGTCTTTTTTAACAGATTTTTTTAATATTTCGAGTACTCAATCGAAATATTTCAACCCCTGCAACCATCCACTTAGATTTTCTACCAGACCTTACGAGCGCTGTGTCACGCGATGATGTCATCTTTGACTCGCTGCTTCGTGACATCGTGCAGTAGCTCTCTCTTTCTCCACGGTAGTGCTCAAGTGATGTGCCGACCAAAGTTCGCCAAAATGCGTAATGCGCGTTTAGTACGCATCGAAATTTTACCAACGCGTAAAAATACGCATCGGGAATTTTTCTCGATGCGTAAAAATATACGTCGGGAATTTTTTTCTCGCGCGTAAAACTATGCATCGAATAATTTTACCAATTCGTAAAAATGCGCATTGGGATGGTACTTTGCCTTTCAGAAACGGAAGTAAACAAAATAAAGATTTTCTCTGTAATCATAATTTCCTTTTCCTGTGATGTTGTCTCTGCCCAGTATTGTTGTTATATATCGTTTTATTCCAAAAATATTTGTATTTCAGTTTAAACATGGAAGTAAAATTTCCGAAATCGGAAATTCGACGGCGAAAACTTTTCGCTGTAATCTTTAGGCATGAGAGTGCGACGGCTTCGAGGAATTTCTCCTTTTCCGTCATAATTTGGGTTATCCTCCAGACCGATGCATAGCTTAACAGAAATTTTTTAAATATTTTTTTTTTTATTGGAGGTTTAACGACCACCCGTAAGCAACTCAATGGGCTGTAAGCAGTCGCCCGTCCCTAATTTAGGGTCACTGGTTTCAAGGAAGGGAGAGAGCTTATGCTGTAAGACAAACACAACATCCATGCTTCACCAGGATTCGAACCCGTACCCCTTACGGACGAATGATCAGAGGCCATCGCTTAGACCACTGCGCCACCGGGCGGCAACTCTTTCTTTGATTGGAGGTTTAACGACCACCGTGAGCAACTCAATGGGCTAAAAGCAGTCTTCCTTCCCTAATTTAGGGTCACTGGTTCCAGGGAAGGGAGAGTCGGTGCCGTAAGACAAACACAACATCTATGCCTGACCAGGATTCAAACCCGGACCCCTTACGGACGAATGATCAGAGGCCATCGCTTAGACCACTGCGCCAGCGGGGCGGCAAATTTTTTTTATAACAGAAATTTTTTTTTTACATTTTTTATATGCCTTAACGTAACATTAGTGCTTCAAATTATGTCCATTGATATTTCAAACATACGAAAGTAGGCTTGCAGGATTTTCATAGAAAAGTGCAGGATGTTTCTCTTCTTAAGGTTGGCAAGTCTGCATCAGAAATTATGTGAAAAAAAATATTTTTCATCAGGTCTTGTATGTGATACAGGAAGAATTTTTCAAGTCGGAGTTTTAGAAGCAGAAATAACACAGAAAACGCAATTTACCTTTGTGCCCCCTAGTGGAAAGTCTATGATTTACTTGAAAATTTTGAATTTATAGGGAAAACATTTCGCATCGGAAGCACTATCCAACAAAGGAATTTTTCAAATCGGACCCCTAGAAGTAGAGATATTGACAAAAATAAGATATACATCTACGCCCCTTGGCGGAAAAACTGGAATATTTTAAGAAGAAAATATTCTGAAAAGGTTTATCGATGTGAGTGGCATCAGACCACGAAATAAATTTTTCAATTGATATTTTAGATGCTCAGATTTTATGGCAAATACATCAGAAGCAAAAATTAACACTTACGCCCCCTGGTGGCCAAAGTATTCTTTACCAAAAATTATAAAGTATATGCAAAAGATTTTCCATCAGGAGGTGTATCCACTGAAAACAAAAAAAAAAATTCAAATCGGAGTTTTAAAAGAAGAGTTATTGGGAAAAATGTAATTTACTTTTATGCCCCCTAGCGGAAAATCTATGCGTAATTAGATAAAGTAACTGTATCTAGAATACTCTTCAACATAAATGGAATCGAAAGATAGAAGAATTTTTTCAATCGGATGTTTAGAAGCAAATATGTGGAATAAAACGTATTTTTGAATTCGACATCGTCTGCATTTACGCCCTCTAGCGGCGAAATTGTACGTCGAAAAAAAAACGAAATGAAGTATCATCATTCGCATATTTCAAGCTTCCCAACGCAAAAATAATTTTTCAAATCGGACTAATAGTTGCAGAGATATCGTGGGTACAGACGGATGGATGGACTTACGGACAAACCGGTAGCATAAGCATGATCTTTTTATACAAAAGACTTGCTAAAAATGGGGAGGACAAGAACCAGATTTTTTGTGTTATGTGTCAGGTTCTGCGCAAGGGAAGTGAGTAGCCCTGAATGCAGTCTTGAGGCTTTCAAGAGTGCAAAGCAGTTATCTTAGATTTGCTGATGATAATCTAAACCATTGCAGAAACAACATCTAGAATTAGAGAGGATGCTGAAGCAGTATGGCAAAGATGGTGTTAGAAGTCTTCAATGCGCAAAGCATCACTGGGTGTCACATTTGCTTTGGGAATTGTGAGTGCTTGTAACCAGGGGCTGCACTGGCTTTTCTAAAGTTTTTGCCAATTTGGTCGCCAAATTCAATTTGTTTTCGCCAAAGTGTTATAACATAATAAAAAGGTAATCGCCAAAGCAGTTTTTTGTATCGCCAAAACGATTTAATTTTTTGCAAATTGCAAAGATGGCGATCGGCAGCGCGGCCCCTGCTTGTAACACTTTAACCAGCAAGTATGGTATCGTCTGGTGAGTGCAAGGAAATGAAGCTGAGATGCATTATTGGAGCATGAAAGTCTATAGAAGGTGAATGGCAACATTGAATTAGAGTTGACTTATCTTTGCTGTACCCCGAGAAGGCAAAGTTCCAAAGTTGAGTCTTCATGAGTTATTAATGCTTTCTGGAAAAGAGTGGTGAATGGCTGTTTGCGAAAACAGGAGGTTTGCTATATTGATTTGAAAGTCAGTCAGTCAAAGGTTGAGCAAAGTAACCACTTCAGCTCATAATTCAAAAAGCATCTGATGGAAGTAATTCTAGTTGCAATCAAGGTCACAAATTAAACAGGTCTTCCTGATGGTTTTAGTAAGTTTAATCAAGGATTTCTTTTTCAGGGCTTGTGAAATACAGATTTGCTGGATGACCTCAAATTTGCAGGCAGCTTCATAGTAGGGATTGATGTGTGGAGAAATGACTGGGTGCTGGTCCATTTTATGGAGCTAAGTAAAAGAGAGCTAGATCTAGTGTCTACTAAAAATTTGGGGGTGCAGGCAGTAAGCCGGATAGATGATTGAGAAAGAATGGAAAGTGCTGGAGACAGAATGATCATTTTGGGATGTTAAGACTGAGATATTATTTTGACCTCTGAGAAGTATTAGAAGACTGAGAGTAAAGGCAGTCCAGTGGACTTTGTCCCACACAAAACTGCCAGGTTTTCAAATACCTTATAGCTATCAATCTAGGTTAATTTATTTTACATGGTTTTCTTTATGTATTTTTCAGCCTTATTGTGAAAGAATATTATAAAACTCTGGAATAAAAAAACAATGTTCCTTGGTTTAGAACTCAGGCTTCACACGACAATAACACATAAACATATAAAACGAGCAAAACACACAGTCACGTACAGTAAAAGGTTCATTTAGCGGTAGCTTTCGGTCATCCTACGACCTTGATCACCCGCAATCGACTGGATGGGCTGATTGCCAGAACTACAATTTGAAGTTGGGGTGTTGGAAATGTTGCCAGATTTTAGAAGAGAACCATGTATCCAACACCCAACTTCAAATTGTAGTTTTGGCAACCAGCCCATCCAGTCAATCGCGGGTGATCAAGGTCGTAGGATGACCGAAAGCTACCGCTAAACAAACTTTTTACCTACATGACTCTGTGTGTTTTGCCCGTTTTATATGTTTATACAATGTTTCTGAAATAAATGAAGAGCAAGTGTAGTTTTCACCATCTTATGTATATGTTTTATGTATATTTTTATTTTGTTGTGCAATTTTTTTGTGATATAAATTTGATTTTGTTCCCTTGAATTCCATAATATTTACTATATTTATTTCCTTAGATAGGAGTAAACGCTTACACTTTTGCAATCACAAACAATGGGTATATCCTTTATCATCCTGAACTACGGCCATTAGTAAGTTTATTTTTCTATATGTTTTATACTTTGCATAAAATGTGCAGAGTGTGTTTGCTATGTAGAACTACATTTATTTCTTTTTTGCTAGACCCACCCCCTTGAATAAAAAATGTATATATATATTTTCAAGTATCATAATCATGTAATCTCCCCCCCCCCTCCTGTGATTTCCTTTTACTTCCTCTACCTGTCTTTCATGCCACTTGGGCTGAATAAATTATCTTAGCTAGTAGCTCGTCACTTATTCTATCAACATGGCCAAACCACCTAAAAATATTTGTGTCCAATTAACAACATTTGGCATCACATTACACATCTGCAACACATGTTTGTTCCTCATATGATCAGAAAACATCTTGTGATGATCCCCCTAATCCCTTAAGTAACACATCTCTCTAGCATACAAATGACTCCTGTGCTTCTTCTGCAGTACCCCAGGTTTCATTACTGTACATAAAAATAAGAACAATTACACTTTCATACACAGCCATTCATGACCTTTCCAAAAACCAATAGTCCCATGAAATCCTCCTTAACTAGCTAAGATTTCCAAAGCTGAATTCACTTGCCTACTGATTTCACCATGTAATCTATTTTTTCTGTTAAATAAGCTTCCTACGTTAACGAACTCGTTCACCCGGTTTTACTGTGTACCATTTAGACTGACTTTTCATTCAATACTAAGAGTTCCTCACTCAAAAACCATAACTGAGTTTTCTCTTATTTGTACTCTGAATTTCATACAAACTTTGTACTTCTGGGACAACATACTCTGCAACTCACTTTTGGTCTCTACCGGTAGGACTGCGTTATCAGCATACAGCAACCTGTATACATGGGAATTACAGACATGCCAACTCTCCGAATTTAGGTGGGAGACTCCAGATTTTCAGCCCTTCCTCCCACCCTGAATGTCAGATTCTCCTGATTTGACATTCAGTTCAGGAGGAAGGATTCCTCCCTCTGGATGCATGTCAAATTCTCCCGATTTTCACCGAGAATTGGCCATTAGGATGGTTAAAATTCCATCAACCGCCATGATTTCAAACCGCCTATAAAATCTTTTTCTTTCTGCATGGATGCATGGCAACATTACAGTCATCTGTTTAGTACTTTTCCTCTCCTCCTATCTGCAAAGAGAAAGCCACCCCAGTGCACAGTGGTCTAAGTGTTGGCTTGTTACCAGTCGTCCAGGATGGGTCAGAAAAAATTGCTTTAAAAAAATTTCTCCCAGTCTGATTGTCATACAACTCCTTCAAGAAAGAGCTCACTCGCTGTAGCAGTGGAATGCCAGGGAGGGTCAGTAATTGATTGATAGATGGGTGCTTCTCTGCCTTCTTTTTGCAGTTCAGTCTTTCAACTGCTCGCCTCAACAGAGCCGCACGCATTCTAAGTGATGGGAAACAGTTGAGTTGCAGCGAATCGCTTAAAGACGAAATGGGAATAGTTACAGTTGGCCTCACCTTGTAACGATGTCTTTTGTCATCTTTGCCTTCACGCACAACTTAAGGAAGATGAAAAACAGTCGGCTGCTATTTTATTCATAAAAATCAACAACACGCGGGCCATTTTACATTTTCATAATCTTGGAGAATCGATGTACCTGAAAATGAATTTCAGTAGGGTGTTAATTTTCGCACTGTTTTTTTCTCTTTCTCTAGAACTTTTAGTGGACCAATAATACCACTTCTGAAAAATTGTTCTTATTTCTGGAAAATGTCGATAAGAAATAGCTCTCGTGTGATTTTATGAGTTGTAAAAATCTCCCAATTTTCAGACCTTGAAGGTTGGCATGTCTGGTATTATCAAGACATGAACCAATACTGTCTATTTTGGCATTACACATGCATGCATCCATAAGCATTAAGCATAGTGGACAGCCATGATGGCATCACACAACCTTGTCTGACTCCAGCTTGAACAAAAAAGAATTAAATGAAACACTATTCACTTGTACACATGCTGTACTGTCATCATACACAGCTTTCACTTATTCAAGCAAATTTCTGGCTAGACCAGAATTATTCAACACTTTCTACAAAAGCACCATGTTTACTTGGTCATGAGCTTTCTCCAAATCTACAAAAGGCAGCAAAAAATTTCTTACTAAGAGAGATTATTTTCAATCATCATACATAATACAAAAATTTGGTAAGTGCAGCCTTTACTAAAAGCATAAAATGGTTTGTACATCCCACAGCTTCTAGGATGTAAGGCCTAGTAACTTATCAATGACAATTTCTCTTTTCCAAGTGCTTTCTCTGGTACACTCAGCATCCTGATGCCAAGATAACCCTTACATTCAGTCTGATCACTTTTTCTCATTTACAAAGGGACAGTGATAACATCCCTCAAATCCTGAGGGGTCATTCCTAACCCTCAGCAAAATTGAAAATTTTCATTTAAACAGTCAGTCACCTCCATAGTTAAACATCTGAGCTGTTAAAAGTAGATGATGCTATCTGCTTCAAGGGCTTTTCCATTTTGAAGAGATTTTATAGTTTACAAACTTCTTCATTTGCTTGCTCTCTGCTATTCTTCTTCCTATCCCTACTTGGTTCTCTCTCTGTGGCATCATCTACTTCCACCCCCAAATCATCTTTGCTTTCATGTTCTAATAATTCACAGAAGTATTCACCCTATGTTTCACTTAACTCATTAGGCTTCTGTATCATTTCTCTGATCCTACTCTTCACGCAGCTTAGAACTTTATTTCCTCTGCTCTTTCTACATCTTGTGTACTTCAAAAACGATTTCATATCTTCCTGAAATGTCGATTCATGCCTGTCCATCTTTTATTTCCTACTTCTTGCCTCACTGTTATGAACCAGCTTTTCTGCTTCATGCCTTTTACAGCGATATTCATCTTTTGTAACTCTGTCTTGCAATCTCCCCAGATGTACTTCTTCCTATTTACTGCTGCTTTAATCTGGCTGTTCTGCCAAGCATCATATTCAATGCTTCCAACTGTTCCAGTACCATAAACCTCTTCAGCAATAGTGACAACAGAGTTCTTTAAACTCATCCACTTCTTTTCCAAATCCCTCTCACTTGCATTCAACTGATTCATTTATTCACTGAGTATTTCAAAGAAACAGCGATGTTCTTCAAAGAAAGCTTTTCAATCTTTATTCTTCTCATCAGAGGTGTCTTTGTATTTTCCAACCAACATTCAGCTTCATTTGTGGCACTAACAAGTGATTGTAAGTCCCAACATCTGTGCCTCTCATCACACAAGTGGCAACAATTTTTCTAGTGCTGAATGTTAAAAACAAAATCTGTTACACTTTGCTGCCTCAGAGTTCAATTCTCCTACATGTACTTGTATGTGTGAATATATTTTTGTTTGAAAAATTTATTAGATATGTGCAATACATTCTCAATGCAAATTTTAATTAAACTTCCACCATTGTCATTCACACTGGGGTCATTTATCGTACCCAGAACATTGTCAGAAAACTCATTCTGAACTTCTGCTTTAGCATTGAGATCCCCTGCAATAATAACTTTCTCTTTTGTATCAAACTGTTTCAAAATAGCTTTTGGGTCATTTTAGAAATTATCCTTTATATCAGAAGATTCTTAATCACAAGGAGTATACACTACAACAATTACTATTCTTTGAAGCTTCACTTCCAAATGCACACACAAAATTCCCTTATCTTTGTAGCTGTAGTAAATCAAGTTATTCATCTTTTCAGTTAAAATCATGCCTACTTAAACACTGTAGTGCTTCTGTTGTATTTGATATTTTCTTACTTTTCATCTCCCCTGAGCTAACATATCGTAGGAGTGGCCAAATTGCTACAGCATGCAGATCATCCAAACATTTTCACCCATTTCTCCATCTTACTTCTGGATCTTAGTGTGGTAGATTTAGGTGATGTGCTCTGCTGATTATGTCCCTGAATTACAAAATGACAGAGAAAGAAAAGATAGAAGGTTTATTGTTAGAAAAACGGATAGAAGTTATAAAAGAAAGTTCTGCTGGTTTATCGCACAGACAGTTCATCTAAGTTCAATTGTTAGCAAACGCAAATAGCAAACATTTAAAAAATAAAAAATTCTGAATGATTTGGAATGAAAAGGGAGCACCAAGAGACTTATGAAGAGAGAGTTTTCTTACCTTTATTGGTTAATGCTATGACTATACGTACAGCTGTATATTTTTAAATCACAGTACATTGTTCCATCGCTAATATCAAAGTTATGTTCATCATTTTAAAATTTTGTTTTATAATTTGTCACTTATGATAGATTTGTTAGTTCTGTACTTCATAGTTATGCAGATTTATTTATTTATCAGAAATATGTTGTTTATTTTTAGCACCATGACATTCTGAAACCTGGTTATAGAAATGTTGATCTGACAGAAGTGGAGTTGGTGGATGAAAATTCCATACTATATGTGAGTAAATGAAACTATCTTTCCATCTTCTGTTCTAGAGTTTCTGAAGAAAAAAGTTCTGAGATTGCAGAGTGTATTATGAAGTATTTTAGCATATTTCAAAGTTGGGAAAGTTCATTATGTGAACAAAGCAAATTCAATTATTTACTTCCCACAAATGTTATATTTTTCAAACAGACAGAAAGATAGGTATAGAGGCAATCATGTGATGACACTATGAGCAGGGTTCACATGACCCCTGGAATCCTGGGATAGTCCCGGAATTTGATTTCCTGTTTTCCAGGCCTGGGAAATCCTTGACGTTTTCATGGGTTTTTTTTTGTGAAAGATCTTGGGATAGTCATGGAATTTTTTCATGCAATTGAAAAAATTGGTTGAAATGTTTGGAATGATTGCATCACTTTGTTCTAGCTCCCTGTGTCATCTGCTTGATATCCCTTCTTTCCATGGAGTTTAGAGACATGATGCCATCTTTTTCATCTCGTGTTGCACTGCAGTGCAAGATGTTTAAGTGCCACATTTCCAGTGACCTTGGTTTGTGATATAGCAGTTGTGTGTAGCTGGAGTTACAACAGCATGTAGAAACATTCCTGCAAGTTCAAGATATAGCATTCCTGCAAGTTCAAGTTTAAGTGAGAAAACCGCGTGCTAAAAGGAAATCAATATCTAGCCATTCTGACACCAATGTTTGTGGAAATAGAATAGGTGACTATGGAGTAGGAAGTCTTCAGTTCTGTGGCAAAATTGTTTTGTAGTACAAATTGTATTATCATTGTGCTAAGTTCTGGATCACTTCATATAAGTTTTATACAGAGCATATGGGGAAATTTTGTCAGTTCATTGAAGATGTAGCACACACTGAAGAACACTCTGTAACAGCAGAACCCATAGGACTTCACAAGAATTCTAAATGCATAGTAAATTTCACCTCAGTTTTAAAATATAAAACAAAGTCCTATGATTCTAGCTAAAATTTAAGCCATGAAAGAAATTCGGGATTACACCATATAATACAAATTTTGAAGATGACAATCCGATTTTTGGTATAAATGTGACAAGGATGGTAAGTCAGATAATATCCGAAAACTTGAAAATTTCGTCGTCCTGGAGCAGGACTCGAACCTGTGTCTCCCAGATAGCGCCCGGGTATACTAACCACTACACCACCCAGAATGACCAAGTCTCAAGTTTCCAATTAATTTGAAAATTAATAGTCTCAAGTTTTCTGATTAATTTGAAAAGTAGTGGTTAGCATACCCGGGCGCTATCTGGGAGACGTGGGTTCGAGTCCCGCTCCAGGACGATGAAATTTTCAAGTTTACAGATATTATCTGACTTACCATACTTGTCACATTTACATCAAAAATCAGATTGTCATCTTCAAAATTTGTATTATATGGTGTAATCCCATATTTTTTTCATGATTTATCTGCTCCTCCGGGCAATCACGGGATAAGATTCTTAACCTCCAGATTCGCTAAACATGAATGCCGGTTGCTTCGACTAGCAAATCCTGTGATGGTTATCTTCAAATTAATCAGAAACTGAGACTTGGTCGTTCTGGGTGGTGTAGTGGTTAGCATACCCGAGAGCATCTGGGAGACGCGGGTTCGAGTCCTACTCCAGGATGATGGAATTTTCAAGTTTTTGGATATTATCTGACTTACCATCCTTGTCACATTTACACCAAAAATCGGATTGTCATCTTGAAAATTCGTAAAATTTAAGCTACTGGAGATTTTTGAACTCATGGGAAACCCCTGGAGAAGTCCTAGAATTTAATTTATTTGCATTTGTGTATAAACCCTGTATGAGGTGTGGGCATCTCAAATAATGCAATTTGAAAGTTTAAATTATTTACATATAAAACAGCCTGTAATTATTTAGAAATGTATTGTCCTTGGTGGTATAACAATATCATCCTCAGATGGAAACCAGGAGATCCAAGAAGTTACAATTTTCAATTTTTCTCAAAAGTTCAAATGCATAGCAATTGAAAGCGTACCTATGGAAAAAATAACAATCTTATGTAAATGATTTTCAGAATGTATTTACAGCACTAAACGCTGTTTAGCTTTTGAGAAATATGAAAAGTTTGGCAAGCTGAAAAACCATTCTTCAGGGTGTTTGTCCTGCAGCGTTCCTAGAAGGCAAGATGTACTATTGATTGAAAAAAGTTGAGCAAAAGATAAGTCATGGAAAGTCATTCCATGGCATCTACTCCAAAAGTTAAAGTGAATCCAAAGCCTTTATTCTGTGTTCTAGAATATACATTAATAACATTAAAAGCACAAGTGCAGTTTAGTAATTCTTTGCCAACCACAAATTTGAGTAAACACAAAAAATTTGTTACATACTCCTTATCTAGCATAAACGCAATGCTTGGAGCACACATAGGTCGACAGCCTTTCTTGAACTTCCACCTTAGCATTTAAGCACTGGTTTCAAGTTTTACCTAAGTGTCTTGGATTGCAGATCTAATTTTCACATGTTTAAATTTTTTTTGTCCATTGCAACACAAAATATCTTGTGTCTCTTGAACTGTTTATGAAAAACATTCAAATAAAAGCTGTGTGATGGGAGAATAACAAGAATGTAAAGCTTTTGGGAGGGAACAGGAAGTACAGTAAATCCTTCTTATAACAGACCACTAGGGGAGAATGGTGTTTATTATTGCCAACTGTCTGTTGTAGCCAATTAAGGGGGTTACATATGTGTGCTACTGAAAAACAGCCAATAAACATACTCTAAGTTAGACATTCAATTAACAGAAAAACACCCAAAAAATATGTAAATACCATAATAAATAAACGAAAAAGTTAACAAAATGAAATTTCATTTGCATTTTGTAGATGACAGATGAGCTATTTATGTGGTAATTGATCTTAGACATCGTAACTGTTTATTGTGAGCTATGTTGCTCTACTGGCAGTGACATCCCACTTGTAAAAAGCAGGGTCAAGAACTGGTCTGAAAAATAAGTCAAATTTCATTTGTTTACCTTGTTGATGCTGCCTCCACATAATGATTTCCCTGAAAATGTTCATAAGAAGGCTGCATATCATGAAGGAGATAATCATTTCATTTGAATCATGTATACCAGATAATTTTGGTTTTGTTCACCACAGTTGCCTCCTCATCATCATCACTTCATATTATCACTAGCTATAACTTCTTCCACTATTTCTTTTTTTGTGTGTGAAGACTTGGTATCCATGATCACCCTCTGTACCATGTAGCTAGGTTCTAACACCTGTTTCTCATGCCTCTAGAAGGATACAATGGAAGTCTGTTGCTTCAAGCTCTATGAATTTTTATTCTGCATACACATTAAGCAGAAGTTTTTTTCCATGCATTAGCTAGTGTTGTTACTTTCCTTTCCTTTATGATGATGCTATGTTGAATACTGTTGACTTGTGATTGTAGTTCTTGATGTTTATTGAGCAGGGAAGGGAATTCCCTTCAAGGGTGTCTTCAAGGAAATCCACTTCTTCCATTACCATGGGAACTTCCTCTAAATATCTTCCCTGGTACAGTCTTTTGCAAGCTAAATTTACACCCTAATGCGTTGACTGGATTAGCAATGTAGTATTAGGCAGCAAGAGCATCACCTTATTTTCCCATCGTAACTGTCAAGCTCACAGCACCAGGGTGAGCTAGTACATTATCCAAAATTAGCAAAACTTTCACTTTATGAGTAATAAGTTTGAGGACATCTTTCTGATACTTAAATACAGCAGGAATAAAATGAACAAAAAGCCATCACTAAAAAATGTGCAAATTTTACCAAGCTTTCTTGGAGTTGTATTAATGCACTGGGAGCTAGTGCATGATATCTTTTAAGACTGTGAGCCTGCTGATCTCCCCATGAAAGCTAATTTTTGATGAATCATACCATTTATGATTGCACAACACTATACTGTCATATTTTATGGCCTAATGTGGAATCTTCATGTTTCAATGCTTGGATATTTCAGGAGAGTCACTACCAAAAAAGACCTGTTTTATCGATATTATGCCATTGGGAATGTAGTTGACCTTCATTTTTGATTGCATCATTCAACTGCTTCCTGAAAAGTTCTACTTCTGTAGGTGCACTGCCAGCCTCAACAGGAGTATTTTAATTACCTTTGCCATCATGATTTCTAAATTACCATAAACACACATCACTATCTGCAAACTTCTTTACTACCATATGTGTGGGTAGTTTGGTTGTGGTGTTTTGAATTTGTCTCATGGGTATTGATTGACCTTAGAAGAATGTTCTTGCAGAAACCACTTGTAGGCAGCTCTTGCAAGATTTTTATCTTGCACAACCTTCACATGTATGCTTTCTTTCACGAATAGAGGAAGTTTTAGCAGTGGAATCAACAGTGAACTTCAATGAAAGTTCAGTAAGATTGTTCAGCACTTTTTGTATGTCTGACACAATTTGCTCTTTCACATCATAGTTTTCACATATGCATGCCACAGTAGCACTAGCTTCTAACTTCTTGATTAGTTTTAGTTTCTGGCTAACTAATCAAGAAGTTAGTGGCACTAGCTTCTAACTTCTTAATTAGTTTTAGTTTCTGGCTAACTAATCAAGAAGTTAGTAGCACTAGCTTCTAACTTCTTGATTAGTTTTAGTTTCTGGCTAACTAATCAAGAAGTTAGAAGCACTAGCTTCTAACTTCTTGATTAGTTTTAGTTTCTGGCTAACAATTAAGCTGAAAAAAAATTTATTTTTATGCTTTCACTCTCTGGAAGCCATGGGTATCACCGATGTAAAATGCATCACGAAAAAAAAAAGAAAATGAGTAAGCACTGTGTGCACACAATAAAGACTAAACCAATAATAAGGAGAGACTTATGATGTCAGCTGCGTAGCAGGCACTCCATGCGACATGGTCCTTTATTCCTAATAGAAAGATATACCTTGGCTGTCATATATGTATTTCATCTGCTGAAACCAAAATCCATTATGAAGTGGTCCACAATAACAAGGTTGTGTGATTATAGCCACAAAAAAAAAAAAAAAAAAAAAAAAAGACACATCTGGTGAAAATTGATAACTTAATGAATAAAATCCAGTTAGTAATTCTTTTTTTAGTATTTTTATCAAGCATGCTTCTTAAACTATTACTTGAAAGTTTAAGAAGCACACTTGATCAAATCCTTTTTAACTTCAGTTCCTCTAACCCTATTTTCCCCATAACATTTTAAGTTTACCAACTAAGAATTCTCCAACCATGGAGGTTTTCACACCCAAAACCTTTGTGGTTGGCATAGGGTTACTGTAT
Source organism: Macrothele yani (assembly GCA_039090855.1). Taxonomy (NCBI): domain Eukaryota; kingdom Metazoa; phylum Arthropoda; class Arachnida; order Araneae; family Macrothelidae; genus Macrothele; species Macrothele yani. The sequence goes on from CM077003.1 coordinate 107,482,278, forward strand.
ACATTTGTATCACTTAAAGTTTTAAGTCTACACTTAGAAACATAGGAAAATATGTGGATTCATACTTACATCTCTCACCTCCATAAGAAAATTTTCCAATTACAGAGTATATCTCTTAGATATGAAGGTACTAGAAATAATTCAAATACTGTATATGCTGACTGCCCTTAGAAGAAAAACCGTGCACTCAAAAACTGCATATATATGAACAATCAAACAGAGGTCATCGCTCTTTTCACGTTTATAAGTGAGTCACGAAAAAATTCTCATTGGCCACCACCGGGAAGCGAACCCAGGGTCTTCCAGTTACGCGCCGGATATGCTTCCACTGCGGCCTCGAATTCCTCCAGACTCACGCACACTAACTGCCAAGCCAATATGAGAAAAAACCTGCCAAATTGGCTTGGCAGTTAGTGTGCGTGAGTCTGGAGGAATTTGAGGCCACTGTGGTGCAGTGGAAGCATATCCGGCACATAACTGGAAGACCCTGGGTTCGCTTCCCGGTGGCGGCCCATGAGAATTTTTGTGACTCACTTATAAACGTGAAAAGAGCGATGACCTCTGTTTGATGTTCCTGGTCCACGTCAAATGTCTGTATTAATTATTTGAACAATGTTCTCTGTGATATTTCCATCAAATCCAAGACTATTTTTGTGTTCTCTGTGATATTTCCATCGAATCTAAAACGATTTTTGCAGTTACTTTCCTGAAACGGGTATGATTCGTTATCGTATCACACCTGTATACCCAAAATTGGGTGTTCAAGTTGATGAAGCATAACACATGAATACAGGGTATGATTAACAAAATAAATTTGAAATGAATTTCATGTCAGTTACTCATAAACTTATTCCATCTCTTTCAGAGCTGCACCCAGAAATTCGGAATGGGGCGGGGGGGGGGGGTCTGGCTCTGCAAGTAAAAATGCTCATGTATGTGTACTTACACAACATGACTGTTATAGTAAATGTTTTGATCTGTGAAAGAATTTAATACATTGAATTCATGAATTATCCAGCTGCAAATGGTGTTTTTTAATTGTTGTTTTTACTTTTAATAAAAATACACATTTCAGAAAAGAAGTTAACCACAAATGTAATTATTTTATCTACTGCTATATTATAGCTTCAGAGAATGTATTTTAGAACAAATTCTATAATGCGTCATTTCAGCAATTATGAAAATTGAAATTCACCAATTAGGAAAACTGGAGAATAGTTAGATGGTGTTGGAACCATATTACAAAACACTTGGCCTCATGGGGGAGGGTCCGGACCCGGGGACCCCTCCTTGGGGGCTCCCCTGATCTCTTTCGATCCATTACAAGATCTTTGGTCTCTGATAAATCAACCATTCTATCACTAGTGACCAATTTTGTACCATCAATCTATCTTGATCTAGGTCTTTCCCTTGGTCTGCAACCAACTTTTTTAGCATGTTGCAGCTATCATGGAAATCTTTCCTTTCTCATATTACACCCTGGCCCAAACCACCTAAGCATGTTTTCATTAAATTTGTCTTCTACAAAGGAAGTACTAAACTCAGATCTTATTTTTCTCTCTCTTTCTAAGTAATGGTATCATAACAAGTATGTGTTTATGTTAAATCTGCATATTTTAGGAGTAGTAAAAAATAAAAGAAAAATCTGGGCCATGTTTGCCTCTGCAAGAAACAAAATTGGTTTTCTTTACACACTTAGAAGCAAAGATATGTTTATAGATAAAGGGAGGGATAAGCAAAATGTATGTGTCTGGCCAAAAATGCTAACAAGGGAAGTGTTTGATAAAATTCAAATAAAGGGCAAAAATAAGAAAGAAGTACATGTGAGCTTGCAAAAGTGTGAACACAAATAAAATGAAAAAACTTTTAAAAGTAGCATGTAATTTCCTGAAATAGCCCATTGCATTATTGTGACAGTTTTCCTAAGAAGACACACATACATACATATACAGATATAAGTTGATCAAAAAACAAGACCTCTTCTCTTTATCTGTTGAACAGAGTCAGATAATGAAATGGCATTTGTTTTTGTTTTTTTATTCCAGATATCTGATCCTCCTTTTCATATCATTCAGTGGCAAACTGTTTTTTTTTTTTTTTGATCAATTGCATTTTCTCATGAGTTAAAATGAAGATGTCTGAAGTTATTCATCAATATGTTTCAAACAGCAAGCAGTAGTTAAATTTTAATTCACTGAAATTTTGCTGCTGTTGAAATCTATCAATGAACACAGGCTGTGTACAACACAAAATTGTGTTTTTGTGAGACTGTGCTCTGGTGGAAGAAGCAATTTAAAGGAACTAGTGCAGGCAAATTTGTTGGATGAAATGCATAGTGGAAGACCTGATGTGGCCACTTGTAATTTGCATAAAATTCTTTTTGGTGAACTAATAAATGGAAAGTACCAATGTGGTTAACATTATCAACAGTCACCTGAATACAAAAAGATCTGTGTCATGAAATGTCACTCCTGTAATGAAAGTTGGAAGAGATTACATGTGGCAAGTTGTAAACTCTTTCACCATTATGAAAATCGAAGAGAAGAATTTCTTCTCAAAATTATCATGGCTGTAAAATGTGGTGTTTGCATGAGATTTTGGAAACCTGGCATGAAAATTAAGAAAATTAATTCAAAGCATAATGTTGAAATATTAATATTTTAAATATATGTATTTCTTTAATCAGCTTAATATTTAAATATACACACACACACACACACACACACACACACACACACACACACACAATCGTATCAGAATAATATGACCACACCTGGAATCACGGTGTACCTGCCCAGGCGCGTCATAGAGTGCACATGACAAGGTCGACCACTCGGAGATATAATATAAGCAGCTAGCCAGGACAAATGAGCCATGAGATATAAGCGGCCTGCCAGAACAGATGAGCCATAGTGCGTAACGTGAGCACAATGGGCACAGGTAGTGATTTGACAGACATTCAAAAAGAAATAATCATCGGCTACTGCACCAACGGTGGAAATATCTCGTAAACAGCAGACTTCGTGGGCTGTTCGTGTGGTGCTGTAGTAAGGGTGTACCAAGAATGGACCACTGGCACACTGAGTAACTCCTGATGTCATAACTGTGGAGCCCCAAATGCCATTGGCCCCAGAGAGGAACTTCAGCTGGTAAAGGGTAATCGACACGCAACAGTGCAGCAATTGACCACGCAAATGAATGCTAAAGCACCCAGGTACATGTCCGCGATAACATTAGAGTGAACTCTGTTATGTATTGGTCTCTGGAGTTGATGCTGTGTCAAGGCACCCATGTTAACCCAGGTCCATCAGCAATAACGCCTGTAGTTCGCGTGGGACTACCGTCATTGGACAATGGAAGAGTGGAAAAAGGTTGTCTTCTCTGACGAATCGAGGTTTCTGCTCCACAGAAGTGACGGGCCTGGCGGATTAGAATCAACACCTAGACACACTTGTTGGTCAAGTACAGATCGGTGGTGACAGTGGTCATATCTGGGGGATGTTTTCCTGGGATCGCTGGTACCACTAGGTGGGTCCCTGAATGCCAATGGCTACCTGTCCATTCTCGCTGACAGCATGCATTTCTTCATGTTGGACGTTTACCTTGGTGGTGATGGTGTTTACCAACAAGATCATGCGCCCTGCCATGTCGCTAAGGTTGTGCATGACTGGTTCCAGGAACATGACAGCGATGTCTCTGTTCTGCCTTGGCCAGCAAAATCGCCCAACTTCAGTCCCATAGATCACTTGTAGGACTATTTGGATCGACAGGTTCAACATGCCAACTTTCAACCATGTCATCTCCGGGACCTGTGTGCTCTGCTGCAGTCCGAATGGGCACGTGGGCCTCGAGCAATCTTCCAGGGCCTCATTGCGTCCATGTCACACCATGTCGCCACTGTCATCCGGGCCAAGGGTGGTTATTTCCATTATTACGTAGGTGGTCATATTATTCTGATACAACTGTGTATATATAATTCCGTAGTGCTGCACAAAATTGCAGGACATAGGTATATCATACAAACTTGGGAAATGGCTCATTTTAGAGTTCTTGATCTCAAGAATTAGCGAAAAATAAAAGTTGTCTTCTAAATTCAATCAGCTAATTGCTGTACATGTCACAACACTCATTCTGACTTCGTCATTGCAATGCGAGGCAGACGAATAGTCGTACGGCCTTGGGAGATGGCACAACCCGGAGCCAGTGAGCAAGGAGCTGATTGGCTGTTATCAAGGCTGCACATTCTTCCACTGCTATTCAACTGTAAACTGTGTTACAGTGAGGACGGAAACAGGGTACTGAATGAGTAGCATTCGAGGAAGACCACCCAAACGAGGGTCTTCTAAATTCAATCAGCTGATTGCTGTACATGTCACAACACTCATTCTGACTTCGTCATTGCAATGCGAGGCAGACGAATAGTCGTACGGCCTTGGGAGATGGCACAACCCGGAGCCAGTGAGCAAGGAGCTGATTGGCTGTTATCAAGGCTGCACATTCTTCCACTGCTATTCAACTGTAAACTGTGTTACAGTGAGGACGGAAACAGGGTACTGAATGAGTAGCATTCGAGGAAGACCACCCAAACGAGGGTGTGTTTTTCGTAATGTACGTGAGCGAAGGAATTTTGAAAGCACATGTAATGATCGCTGTAACACATGTGGCAACCCATCTTTCCAAATGCTTTATTTAATTCCTGTTGTCATAACTGCCTTATTTCCCTTCCAGAACTACAGATAAGTACAGGGTTCAAAGACTTACTTATGAAAAGTCCTAATTTTGTGCTACACATCCAGAAATACAATAGTGTAATGCCATTTGCTTCCCTCTCAGCCACAAAAAAAAAGAGATTCCAAGTAATGGTCTGTACTGCTTTAAAATTCAGGGATAGATTCACCAGTACATCTCAGATTTATTACCACTTACTGGTGAAAATCGTGCATGATAGATTCTTAGGCAGTTACTGATATACGTTTTGAATAAAATGAAAAGAAAGAATTAATGTGATCGATATTGACAGCCCTGACAGATAGTCTGGCTAACAGTACTTACGCCCAAGCATACAAGACTGCAGCTGAGGCGATTAAACATAAAGTAGCAGAACACAATCTGGACCTGCGTTTTGTTGATAATATATTTACACATTCTCTGTATTCCCTTAACAGAATACATTAAGCATGAAAAATGGCACAATTTTATTACCACTTTACTTTCTTGAAAATTGTGAAAAATACATACATATATATCACTAATCTGTTCTCTGAAATTAAGAGGTTCGCTCCGCAAAGAAATACAAACTACCAGCTAATTTTTACTTACTGTTGCAGTATCAAACTTCTCCATTTACAGCGATCTTGACATACAAATCGGGCTTCACTGACATCCATCACACGCCGTACTTAAGATCTGAACTTCATACTCATGATCTTTTTCTCATGCAGACACTCCTGAATCTGATTCCCCCATGAGTTCCTTGGCCTTCCTCTGCCTTTCCTTCCTCCCACTTTTGCTAAAAAGATTTTCTTGGTAAGCATCTCATCACTCATTCTTTCAACATGGCCAAACCACTGAAGCATATTAGTTTCTACCTTGCTAACAACATTTTGCTTCACATTACATAACTGCAACACATCTTCATTTCTCACACAATCAGAACGTGTCTTGCAACAAACCCCTCGTAAGTAACGCATTTCTCCAGCACACAAACGACTCCTATGTTTCCTCTGTAGTACCCAGGTTTCACATACTTCTTACTAAATTGGGGCTTTTTCCCACAAAGCCACTAGTGTGTGTGTGAAAACTATGTAGAAAAATAAATATGCTAAATGAAAAGAGTTATTCTAAGCTACATTTTTTATTTAACCATATAATTCTCTTTGCCCATTCATAAGTTATAAACCAGCAGATATTATATCTCAGATGCTTATGGTGTGTGTGTTCATACTTCTGTTTTGTTATATAGATCAAATAGATAGCCCGTTGTGTGTAAATTTGATGACTTGCTCTTTTTCTGTTGCAGTTGTTAGTTGATACACAAAATATTTTATCTGATATCGGCTGAAGAGTGAAAAAAATTTTAAATGCGTAATTTCATAGTTTATTATCATCATTATTCAGATTTTAATTAAATTATTCTCAAAACTTAGGCATCAAACCAGTAAGTTTTATATTAATGCCAAATTCTGTTATGCACTTTTAGCACTTTTTTGTGTGATTATCTTGTATCTATACAATCAAAAGAATATAATTGCAAACTATTATTTTGTTTCAGGAATATAATGCTACTTTACTTACAGTGAGTATTTTATTTTCATTTCTTCTTTGATCTACTTTCCTGTGTTGATGCACTAATTTATTAATGAGTTTTATTTTGCATTGAATTTTTTTTTATTCATGAGAAAAATGTCTGGATGCTTGTCTTATGTTCATACAATAATGGATTATTTATGACTTTTAGTTTAATGCAAAATTGCTGAAATTTAAATCTCACTGTTCTTTGTAGCAGTTTTATGAAAATAGTTTCTGCTTGAAAACTAAAGCCTGATGCTCTTGAATAAAATTTGTACACATGTAGAAAACATTTTAATTTGTTTTTTCATTATTTTTAGCATGTCTTTTGTAAAAAAAGATTGTGCTTATGTTATTGGTTTGTCTATCCGTCCGTCTGTACCCACGATATCTCAGCAACTATTAGCCCGATTTGTAAAATTCTTTTTGCATTGGGAAGCTTGAAATATGCAAATGATGATCCTTTATTTCGTTTTTTTTTACGAAGTACAATTTCGCCGGTAGAGGGCGTAAATGCAGATGATGTCGAATTCAAAAATACGTTTTATTCCACATATTTGCTTCTAAACATCTGATTGGAAAAAAAATTATATCTTTTGATTCCATTTATGTCGAAGAGTATTTTAGATATAGTTACTTTTTCAAATTACGCATAGATTTTCCGCTAGGGCGTAAAAGTAAATTTCATTTTCCCGATAACTCTTCTTCTAAAATTCTGATTTGAAATTTTTTTTTCTTCAGCAGGCAGATCTCCTGATGGAAAATCTTTTGCATATAATTTCAAATTTTTGGTAAAGAATACTTTGGCCACCACGGGGCGTTAGTGTTAATTTTTGCTTCTGATGTATTTGCCATAAAATCGTAGCTTCTAAAATATCGATTAAAAAATTCTTTCATGGACTGATGTCACTCACATCGATAAACCTTTTCGGAATATTTTCTTCTTAAAATATTCCACAGTTTCTCCGCCAGGGGGCGTAGATGTACATCTTATTTTTGTCAATATCTCTTCTTCTAGGAGTCATATTTGAAAAATTCCTTCTTTGTTGGATAGTGTTTTCCGTGTGACATGTTTTTCATATAATTTCAAAATTTTCAAGTAATTCATAGACTTTCCGCTAGGGGCGTAAAGGTAAATTGCGTTTCCCCTATATCTCTGCTTCTAAATCTCCAATTTGAAAATTTTTTTCTGCACCGGATACAGCTCCTGATGGAAAATCGTTTGCACATAATTTCTAATTTTTGTAAAAAAAGTAGTTTGGCCACCAGGGGGCGTAAATCGTAATTTCCGCTTATGTTGTATTTGCAGCAAAATATGAGCTTCTAAATTCTCGAATGAAAACGCCATTTGTTGACCTATACTACTCATGTCGACAAACCTTTTGGGAAAATTTTCTTCTTGAAAAAATGCATGGTTTCTACGCCGGGGCGTAGATGTATATCTTATTTTTGTCAATATCTCTACTTCTAAGAGTACGATTTGAAAAATTCCTTCTTTGTTGGATAGTGTTTTCGATGTGAAATGTTTTCCCTATAAATTCAAAATTTCTGGTAAATCATACACTTTCCGCTAGGGGGCACAAAGGTTAATTGCGTTTTCTGCGTTATTTCTGCTCCTAAAGCTCTGATTTGAAATCTTCTTCCTGCATCGCATACAAGACCTGATGGAAAATATTTTTCACATAATTTCTAATGTTTGGTAAAGAATGGTTTAGCCACCAGGGATCATATGTGTTAATTTCTGCTTCTGAAGTATTTGTTGCAAAATCTGGGCTCCTGAAAACTCTACTTATTTTTTTCTTCGACCGATACCGCTTATACGGATAAACCTTTTGAGAATACTTTCTTCCTAAAATAATGCATGGTTTTCCCACCAGGGGACGTAAAGTCACATCTTATTTTTGTCGATATCTCTGTTTCTAAGAGTTCGTAAGCTCACGATTCCGTTTACAGCAATATCTAAGGTATTAAAAACCCGATTGAAAATCTTCTTTCTTTGGTCAGATCTATTGTTTTCCATATCAGTTCCATTTACTTTGAATAGCTTTGATAAATTTAATTTGCGTCAGAACGGATTCAAAAGACGTGCTTATTACACCCGAAAATTCGGTGTCAACTTTCTTGTTAAATTTTTGAGTCACCATACTGAAAATCTGATGAAGTCAGGGAAAGGTAATGCTATTTTTGTCTGAAATTGTTTATCTTAAGTTTGATAGTGGTATCTCAATGTGATACAAAGTTAACTCATAAATGCATCCATTAAGTATTATGTATTGCACCTATAATAAGACATCATTCATCAATGCAGAACAGGTTTGTTTTGTGAAGCACAGAAGGTAGGCCATGAAATACATATAAAGATCAGAAACATGTTTCATAAAAAAGGAACTCAAAATGTAAGAGAGATCATTGCTCCTTCTTTAATATTCTTTTGGAACAAGTTTTGTAATATGCCACAATCTCCTGTTATGTTTGTGTCCATGATGTGTATCATATTCCTCCCAGGATAACACATTAAAAAGAAAAGAAACAGAAGTATTTTAGAATGATACATCTGTCATAATTTTCAAATAAATGAGCTAGTTTTGGTGAAAAGATCATCACCAGTCTGGACAACAAGCACGGAGGCCAGAAATCATGTTTGATCAGTTTGGATGGTGCTATTTCTGAAATTTTAGTTGACTAATGAATCAGCATGATAACTTTTTCAGAAATAAGTGTTTAGCTAACATACTGGAATATCAATCATGAGATTGAAGTTCAGTTTAGATGAGACATTTCCTCACTATTTCAGACTCATTCATCAGAGAGAATGCACTGAAAAATAAATTTGTTTTGCTACAGTAGCCTCTATTCATGCTAGTTATAGCAGTGCTGCTTATAAATTTCATGTTTGTCAATGATAAATGGCACCTGATGTTTTCACAAAGTGACATGACAGTTGAAAAAAATAAATTGTGTAATGATCTGAGCATATTAGACCTCTGCAAACATAAATGGCAAATTAGCAGATAAATGGCAAATTAGCAGATTGTAGCTGAACAAGTAAGCAATTTCAAAAAACAAACTTGCTGAAAAATGCATTGTACTGTGTGGTGCATAATTGGATGGCTATTAAGAAATACATGTTCAAGTCTTTCTCCAGGACACTTGTTTTCAAATTTTTTGAGCTAATTCGTTGTTGATGGTCTTTCTGTTCTTAAAAAATAATGTTCTTTTAGTTAATACAATCTTGGACAATAAGATTTTTATGTGAATGTTTTCTATCACTAGCATCCATATTTTCTATTGATAGGAGTGGTATTTGCCACAATAGTACACTTGTCTTGATTACCCATTCTAGCAGATGAAGTGGCATAAAATTCCACAGCATGGATATGAACTGCAATCAGTCCACCAATTACTAGAAGCAAATTCTCTTTGTAACAGATACATTCTCTTTGCAAAAGATACCTGGGTATCCTTGCATCTTTGTACAGTACTAAACAAAGTTTCATTGTCGGGAATACCTGCTTCATTACAATGGATATATGTGTCAGAGGTCTAATGGGCTGGGCCATACCATTTTCTTTTTCTTTTATAACCTATTACACCAAATCAACAGTACATCACTTTTGTTTTTTGTTTTTCTTTATAAATTGTAGGTTAACACCCAACAGGGTGTAGATGACAGTGAGCACTCAATACATAATTAACTACCCAGCCATTTGCCTTTCTTTTGTTCATGATCTGAAGCATAAAATGACTAGATCTAAATCTTATAAACATGGACAGAGCGATGACCTCTGTTTGATGTTCCTAGTCCATGTCAAATGTATGTATTCATTATTCATTCGCCTTCTAATTATTTGTTCAGTTGCTGCTTACCATCTTTGGTGAATCCCCAACATTGTGTGGGGCTCCAAGAAGCAACCTGCCAAATTGGCTTGGCAGTTAGTGTGTGTGAGTCTGGAGGAGTTCGAGGCCCCTGTGGTGCAGTGGAAGCATATCTGGCGCATAACTGGAAGACTCTGGGTTCGATTCTCGGTAGCAGCCAATGAGAATTTTTCCATGACTTACTTATAAACGTGGAAAAAGCGATGACCTCTGTTTGATGTTCCTAGTCCACGTCAAATGTCTGTATTCATAGATCTAAAAGTTTTTGCTGCTTCCATTTCAAAACCAAATGATCGGTACAGCAGACACCTTGAAACAGTTGAGCAATAAAAGTTAGGATGTTGTATGTCCTTTTTTTCTGAAGAAGCTGAAGCTGATTTTTTTTACTGAGTAACCAGTGTGATCTTATTCTTTGTTCTTTTCATATTTAACTATTTGTTAGTGGTCAGGCTACAAGTCTGCCAGTGTAAAACAAGCTAGGCATATGCTGGCGGGCCTTTGACATTCAGGTTTGGGATGGAAATGGGCATTCCCAATTAAGAATTATGTAAATCCCTAACATGTGTCATGTGCAAGGATTAGGTCTGATGTCCCATGCAATCAGTTCACTGAATGATAACACTTTTTCTTTCTTTGTTGGATCTAATTTGTTTCAAATATATTTTTACACCCAGTATTGCCTGTACCACTCTCCCAACGATGCTAAACTGCAACGATATATTTGTACATCACATTCTAAAAATTGATAATATGGAGTGTAACTTTCTGTGAGCTGATATAATTGTGCTTGGAGATTTCAGTGAATATTTGCTACCCAGTAGAATGCTGAGAAAACTGGGAATTGTCAGGAAATCTTGTCAACTGAAAGAAAAAAAAAATCAGGGAAGTCTGCTTAATTCCTTGAAATTTTTCATGTTCTGTAAAAGTGCCATCTGTAGAAGAAATCATGTCTGTAATAAATTGTTAAATATTTAGTGGTGTTTATGTTTGCTGAAGTTTCTCCATCATGAGACTGATTGTATCATAGAGTGAGGCTAGCAAATAGACAAAGAAATGTCTAAATTTGTACACCCAGTGTGTGGCTAGCAAATGGAGAAGGAACCTCAAGGATTTTGTACAATTTTCCAAAGCCACAGCTGATATGCCAATAAAATATTCTCAGAGCTGATGACCCCCCCCCTTTTTTTTTTTGTAGCCATGATTTATTTTCCCTTTTGGTAATAAAATATAATCAAAGCATTCATAATGTATCCCCCCCCCAAAAAAAAGGCATGTGTATCACTATGCCATTTTGTCTGTTGAAGAGTGCTATATCTCTGTACCTGTTAGTTTGTTTTGATTGTGTCTTTTGAGGTTAAGCCAGACATTAAACTTCTGAAAGATATGTTTATTTGTATAATGTATCTTATTTATGTGCTTTTTTCTCTATTTTTTCTTCAAGATTCGAACAAATATGGTTGATCGAAGAATCGGTTGGAAGAAAATGGCTGTTAAGATTCCACTGGATAATTTTGTAGGTATTATCTTTAGTGAGAAATGTACTTTGTATCCTGATTTTTTTCTATCTTATTTTTTCATCTTGATGATTATCAGCAACAGGTGTTTCAAATATTAAACTTAGAAATTATTTTGTTTTATGTGTTTTTGTGTTAAAATTATTGTGTGATCAGCACTCTTTTTTTTAATACAGCCATTAAATTTTTCTCTGTACAATGTTTATAAATATGTAAAAAAATTATGAGTTATATAATATTTTATTTAATTATTATGTTTATAAGATACATAAAAATGGTAAGATACATATTCCAAACTGTGTTATGTCTGTAGTTCATTCACTTCAGTGTCATGTGATTAATTATGAAAATGATATTTGTATATACTTATCTCTCCATGTTTCAAACATAAGTTATTGAGTGAAATATCTTGTTTGGGGAATAAATATTTTGGTCATATTGCCCCCCCCCTTCCCTCTCTCCATTGTTGTCTTGCAGAAAATAGCACTAATTAAATTAGTGAGTGCGTGTTTTGTAAATATTGTAATTCTTAAAAAACACATCAGATTTGTAAAGTAGCATGAAATTAGCATATTTTATAGGTAAGCTGTGGTTCTTGTCAATGATATTTCTTGTACCGCATACAAAACAATCTTTCATTCTTGCAGAGGCAAGTAATAGCACATTGTTGGAAACACATATGTTTATGACTTGTGAAACATTCATTCTGTGCTCTTATATCTGATGGGTAGATAATATTTCCCTGAATTTCAGATAATGTACTTAATGCAGCTGATTTTGAAAACCTGTGTTTAAATATTTTTTATGCAGCTGATTTTTAAACTCTTTGTTTTTGTTATACACAATATATTTTATTACAAGTTAATAAGAATATATGAAATTTTTTCTGTATTCAAAAAATCGTATGAACAATTCTTTTTTTCTGTGTCATCCTACACATCAACTTTAAACATATGACCCCCCTTCAATTGAAGAGTAAATTTTTTTATAAATTTTTAGCATCTGCAACTGTAAGAGCATTCTGATTTATCTAGGTTTTGTGAAAACTATGATACAAGTAAACAATTTCAAGTGACTTCTTTTCTGGAATTGACTTTGAGCATTTCTGTGATTTCTAGACCCTTTTGGCTTTTTAACAGAAGTAACATGTACGAGAAACAGATCTCAATAAAAATGTCATCCTTCCATCATTTTATATTAACAATTTTGATCCTTCATTATGTTATGAAATTAAGGTAGTGCATTTTCTAGGACAAAGATACATAATGTTTTTTATATCATATATTTGTCACCCTGGTTGTTATGTTTTTAATTTTTAGTCAATATGTAAAACATATTTTTAAGAACAAGTTACACTACAATTTTACTGAGAAATGCATGCTTGCATCAGAGCATATTTATGTATATCAAGTGATAAGTAGCTTAACATGCACTAAGTGAGCTATGCATATCCACTGAATTGAGATGCAGCTTATATTTTGCTTTAGATTTAACCATATTAAAGTTCTTGTATGATTTAAGGATTTCTTAATTCAACTTAATTGAAAAATCAAAGCAAATGTAGTGTATGGTGGAACCTGTTTTAGGTCGTATTCATTATCTTTCAGTAAGAATAAAGTACTGAATATGTAAAAATTTTTATTTATTTGAAAAAGAAATCTTATAAGCACTTATGTCATAATCTTGGGTGATCTGATTGGTTCAGCATCCCAATCTAATTATTAATTAAATCATTTCAATTTTATTATTAATTAATTTCATTATTATTCTTTTCCAATTTGATTATTCTTCAAATACGTGAACTTTAAAAAAAGTGACATAATGCTGAACAAATCAAAATTTCAAAGTCGAGTTTGATATATTTAGCCTGCACTCTAATTTTGTCAAACTTGGTTCATTTCTGTGGCACTGTTCAACCATTAGAGTGAGATGACTCTCATTCCAGCTCTTTTTAAATTTTGGTTTGCTCCGATTGATGTTTTTTTATGACAACCTTAAAATGAAATTTAAGATTAACTCTTTGTGGCTTTGATTTACTTATTCAATTTTCTTTTGAATTGGTAGTTCCCATCCTGTGGGGAACTCCATGGCACTGTTGTTACTATTGTATCTCATATTGTAGTTCTAGCTAATTGTTACATTAGCCATGACTGTATTATGTGGATTATATCATCATTATCATCATTGTCAACCATTATCAATCCACTGCTGGACGAAGGTCTCCCCAAGTTTCCTCCACAACGGTCTGTCTTGTGCCAGTCTCCTCCATGTCACCCCTGCATACTTTTGAATTTCATCTACCCATCTCCCATGTGGTCTTCTTCTGGGTCTTTTCCTGTCCCTTGGAATCCAATCTAAAATTTCTGCTGTCCATCGATGATCTGTCCTTCTGGCAGTATGTCCAGCCCATTGCCATTTCAGGGATTTAACTCTGATCATGATGTCTTCCACTCTTGTCATTTTTCGGATCCACGAATTCCTCTTCTTATCTCTCCTGGTTACACCAAGCATGCACCTCTCCATGCTGCTTTGAGTTGTCTGCAGCCTTTGTATGTCTCTTTTAGTTAAGGTCCACGTCTCTGCACCATACGTAAGCACTGGAAGGATGCATTGATCAAACACTTTTCTTTTAAGACATAATGGCATATTACTCTTGAAAATTATGCTGTTTCTTCCAAAAGCTCTCCAGGCAAGTTTTGTACGCCGATTAATTTCTTCATCAATGTGACCCTCACTTGATATCTGCTGTCCAAGATAAACGTACGTGTCTGTTATCTCCAGCTTTTCTCCATCAATCGATAAATCTTCATTTCTTGTAAAAGCATTGAACATCACTTTTGTCTTCTGAAAGTTCATTTTTAATCCCACTTCTTTACTCTTGTCAGCAAGTTCCTGGATCATACTCTGCATCTCTGATGGGGTAGTTGCAAAAATGACTACGTCATCAGCAAAACGAAGGTGGGTTAGATAATCTCCATTAATCTTTATCCCCTTGTTTTCCCAGCTCAGCGACTGAAAAACACCCTCCAATGTGGCATTAAAGAGCTTCGGAGATATGGTGTCACCTTGTCTCACTCCCTTTCCAATTTTTACGTGTGTTGTATTTTCAAACAGCCTAATCTTTGCACTTGCATTTTCATAGATGTTATTAATAATATTAATGTATGCATCTTCAATACCGCAGGTTTTCAGAGCCATTGTAACTGCTGATGGTTTCACCGAATCAAAGGCTTTTTCATAATCGATAAAAGCCATGCACAATGGAAGTTCATATTCCCTCGCTCTTTCAATTAGTTCTCTCAGCACGTGGATATGATCTATTGTGCTGTAGCCACTCCTGAATCCAGCTTGTTCTCTCGGTTGAGCCATGTCCAGTGTTACCTTCAAGCGGTGTGAAAGAACTTTAGTGAAGATTTTATAAACTACTGATAGGAGGCTGATAGGTCTGTAGTTTCCGAGATCCTCAATGTCACCTTTCTTATGTAGCAGGATCATTGTAGCAGTGTTCCAATCCTCAGGAATCTTTCCTTCATTAAGGCATCGAGTGAAAATTTGGGCGAGTACTGTTTCGATTTCTCCACTTGCTTCTTGTATGATGTCTACAGTAATTCCATCTTCTCCTGGAGCTTTTCCTCGCTTCATGTTCTTGATTGCATGTGCAACTTCTGCTGGAAGGACTGGAGGAACTCTGGTACTGGTATCTTTCATGATGTCTGGAGTGCATATATCATCCCTTTCATATAATTTGGAGTACAAATCTTTCACTCTTGTCAAAATTTCGCCTCTATTTCTTGTTACAGAACCATCTTCTTTTCTCAGTGCCATAATCTGTTTTCTTCCCTTACTGAGATGTCCCTTTGCTATCTTTAGGATTTGGTTGTTTTCAATTGCTTTCCTCACTAGTTCACAGTTGAATTTCCTTACGTCTTCAGTGATACTTTTTCTTACTGTCTTGCATAGCTCTATATATTCCACTTTGGAAGTCACATCTTCTTTAGTTGTCCTCATCTCTCTTCTTTTTTGCATCAACATTTTGGTTTTTCCTGATAATTTGTTCACATGCAACTTGTTCTTAGACCCAGCTAATTTTGTTGCTGTTTCCATAAGAGCTTTGGTTATTTTTCTGTTAACTTCAGAGATGTCCACTTCTTCCGATGTTAGGCCTTCTAAAGCAGAGAACCTGTTCTTCAGTTCTAACTTGAAGGTATTATGGTGTTTTTTAAGGTTGGTTATGTCAATAGATTTTGTTTGTCTTATGAGCTTGCCACGTTCAAGTTTAGTGTTGAGGTGCATCTTACATCTCACCAATCTATGGTCACTACCTGTGTTGAACTTGTTTAGCACACTGCAGTCTTCTATGACGAATTTTTTGTTACACATAATAAAATCAATTTCACTTGTCGTCCCATTTGGATGTCTCCATGTCCATTTCCTGTGTGGCTTTTTCTTGAAGAAGGAGTTCAAGATGAAAAACCCTTCTGCCTCTGCAAACTCAACGAGAGTATTTCCACGCTGGTTTCTGTTGCCGTGACCGAATTTACCTACTGAAGTTTCATTCTGTTGCCGTTGCCCTATTTTTGCATTGAAATCTCCCATAATTATTTTCAAGTGCTGCTTACCTTTATTATTTAGATGACAAATTTCCTCATAAAATTCTTCAATTTCTTCTTCAGAATGACTTGTGGTGGGTGCATAAGTTTGAATCATCTGAGCCTGGTATCTTTTCGAGAGTTGGATAACAAGTCGTGCAGCTCTGTCAGAGGAACTTTCAACTTCTACAATTTTATCCTTCAGTTTCTTGTTTATTATAAATCCAACACCACTAGTTCTGCCAGTATCTGTCCCACGATAGTAGAAGAGATGTCCACTTTTCAGTTCGATGAGATCTTCTCCTTTTCTCCTTACCTCACTTAGCCCCACGATGTCCCACTTGATCCTTTGTAGTTCCTCTTCCAATTCAAGAAGCCTTGAATCAGAAGATAGGGAGCGTCCATTGTAAGTAGCCAAGGTCAGCATCAGATGGCAGCCTAGTCCGGTCCTCCGGGGATTCTTAGCACCCTCTGCCTTCATGTCGCACTGGCAGCTGCCTTGGCCAGGTACATTCCAGCTGCCGGAGACTGAGGGCCGAGATTTAAGTTGTGGAATCATTTTGGAGGGGTTTGGCCATAACTCACCACGCTGGCCAAGCGGGTTGGTGAGTGTGGGATAGAATTTCCTCTTATCCCGATGGTATAGTTATACCGCTATGGGCGGTCGTCAGAGCCCCTTTAGTGGGAACAGGATGCACCACGAGAAGGCGGGGTTGACATTTGTCAAGGAGAGGCTGTGATGTTACGCATCACCTGACCTTACATATATATCATCATCATCATCAACCATTATCAATCCACTGCTGGACGAAGGTCTCCCCAAGTTTCCTCCACAACGGTCTGTCTTGTGCCAGTCTCCTCCATGTCACCCCTGCATACTTTCGAATTTCATCCACCCATCTCCCATGTGGTCTTCTTCTGGGTCTTTTCCTGTCCCTTGGAATCCAATCTAAAATTTCTGCTGTCCATCGATGATCTGTCCTTCCGGCAGTATGTCCAGCCCATTGCCATTTCAGGGATTTAACTCTGATCATGATGTCTTCCACTCTTGTCATTTTTCGGATCCACGAGTTCCTCTTCTTATCTCTCCTGGTTACACCAAGCATGCACCTCTCCATGCTGCTTTGAGTTGTCTGCAGCCTTTGTATGTCTCTTTTAGTTAAGGTCCACGTCTCTGCACCATACGTAAGCACTGGAAGGATGCATTGATCAAGCACTTTTCTTTTAAGACATAATGGCATATTGCTCTTGAAAATTATGCTGTTTCTTCCAAAAGCTCTCCAGGCAAGTTTTGTACGCCGATTAATTTCTTCATCAATGTGACCCTCACTTGATATCTGCTGTCCAAGATAAACGTACGTGTCCGTTATCTCCAGCTTTTCTCCATCAATCGATAAATCTTCATTTCTTGTAAAAGCATTGAACATCACTTTTGTCTTCTGAAAGTTCATTTTTAATCCCACTTCTTTACTCTTGTCAGCAAGTTCCTGGATCATACTCTGCAGCTCTGATGGGGTAGTTGCAAAAATGACTACGTCATCAGCAAAACGAAGGTGGGTTAGATAATCTCCATTAATCTTTATCCCCTTGTTTTCCCAGCTCAGCGACTGAAAAACACCCTCCAATGTGGCATTAAAGAGCTTCGGAGATATGGTGTCACCTTGTCTCACTCCCTTTCCAATTTTTACGTGTGTTGTATTTTCAAACAGCCTAATCTTTGCACTTGCATTTTCATAGATGTTATTAATAATATTAATGTATGCATCTTCAATACCGCAGGTTTTCAGAGCCATTGTAACTGCTGATGGTTTCACCGAATCAAAGGCTTTTTCATAATCGATAAAAGCCATGCACAATGGAAGTTCATATTCCCTCGCTCTTTCAATTAGTTCTCTCAGCACGTGGATATGATCTATTGTGCTGTAGCCACTCCTGAATCCAGCTTGTTCTCTCGGTTGAGCCATGTCCAGTGTTACCTTCAAGCGGTGTGAAAGAACTTTAGTGAAGATTTTATAAACTACTGATAGGAGGCTGATAGGTCTGTAGTTTCCGAGATCCTCAATGTCACCTTTTTTATGTAGCAAGATCATTGTAGCGTTGCTCCAATCCTCAGGAATCTTTCCTTCATTAAGGCATCGAGTGAAAATTTGGGCGAGTACTGTTTCGATTTCTTCACTTTCTTCTTGTATGATGTCTACAGTAATTCCATCTTCTCCTGGAGCTTTTCCTCGCTTCATGTTCTTGATTGCATGTGCAACTTCTGCTGGAAGGACTGGATGAACTCTGGTACTGGTATCTTTCATGATGTCTGGAGTGCATATATCATCCCTTTCATATAATTTGGAGTAGAAATCTTTCACTCTTGTCAAAATTTCGCCTCTATTACTTGTTACAGAACCATCTTCTTTTCTCAGTGCCATAATCTGTTTTCTTCCCTTACTGAGATGTCCCTTTGCTATCTTTAGGCTTTGGTTGTTTTCAATTGCTTTCCTCACTAGTTCACAGTTGAATTTCCTTACGTCTTCAGTGATACTTTTTCTTACTGTCTTGCATAGCTCTATATATTCCACTTTGGAAGTCACATCTTCTTTAGTTGTCCTCATCTCTCTTCTTTTTTGCATCAACATTTTGGTTTTTCCTGATAATTTGTTCACATGCAACTTGTTCTTAGACCCAGCTAATTTTGTTGCTGTTTCCATAATAGCTTTGGTTACTTTTCTGTTAACTTCAGAGATGTCCACTTCTTCCGATGTTAGGCCTTCTAAAGCAGAGAACCTGTTCTTCAGTTCTAACTTGAAGGTATTATGGTGTTTTTTAAGGTTGGTTATGTCAATAGATTTTGTTTGTCTTATGAGCTTGCCACGTTCAAGTTTAGTGTTGAGGTGCATCTTACATCTCACCAATCTATGGTCACTACCTGTGTTGAACTTGTTTAGCACACTGCAGTCTTCTATGACGAATTTTTTGTTACACATAATAAAATCAATTTCACTTGTCGTCCCATTTGGATGTCTCCATGTCCATTTCCTGTGTGGCTTTTTCTTGAAGAAGGAGTTCAAGATGAAAAACCCTTCTGCCTCTGCAAACTCAATGAGAGTATTTCCACGCTGGTTTCTGTTGCCACGACCGAATTTACCTACTAAAGTTTCATTCTGTTGCCGTTGCCCTATTTTTGCATTGAAATCTCCCATAATTATTTTCAAGTGCTGCTTACCTTTATTATTTAGATGACAAATTTCCTCATAAAATTCTTCAATTTCTTCTTCAGGATGACTTGTGGTGGGTGCATAAGTTTGAATAATCTGAGCCTGGTATCTTTCCGAGAGTTGGATAACAAGTCGTGCAGCTCTGTCAGAGGAACTTTCAACTTCTACAACTTTATCTTTCAGTTTCTTGTTTATTATAAATCCAACACCACTAGTTCTGCCAGTATCTGTCCCACGATAGTAGAAGAGATGTCCACTTTTCAGTTCGATGAGATCTTCTCCTTTTCTCCTTACCTCACTTAGCCCCACAATGTCCCACTTGATCCTTTGTAGTTCCTCTTCCAATTCAAGAAGCCTTGAATCAGAAGATAAGGAGCGTCCATTGTAAGTAGCCAAGGTCAGCATCAGATGGCAGCCTAGTCCGGTCCTCCGGGGATTCTTAGCGCCCTCTGCCTTCATGTCGCACTGGCCGCTGCCTTGGCCAGGTACATTCCAGCTGCCGGAGACTGAGGGACAAGATTTAAGTTGTGGAATCATTTTGGAGGGGTTTGGCCATAACTCACCACGCTGGCCAAGCGGGTTGGTGAGTGTGGGATAGAATTTCCTCTAATTCCGATGGTATAGTTATACCGCTATGGGCGGTCGTCAGAGCCCCTTTAGTGGGAACAGGATGCACCACGAGAAGGCGGGGTTGACATTTGTCAAGGAGAGGCTGATATGTTACGCATCACCTGACCTTACATCCCACATCCCATATATATATATATATATGGACATGGAGACATCCAAATGGGACGACAAGTGAAATTGATTTTATTATGTGTAACAAAAAATTCGTCATAGAAGACTGCAGTGTGCTAAACAAGTTCAACACAGGTAGTGACCATAGATTGGTGAGATGTAAGATGCACCTCAACACTAAACTTGAACGTGGCAAGCTCATAAGACAAACAAAATCTATTGACATAACCAACCTTAAAAAACACCATAATACCTTCAAGTTAGAACTGAAGAACAGGTTCTCTGCTTTAGAAGGCCTAACATCGGAAGAAGTGGACATCTCTGAAGTTAACAGAAAAGTAACCAAAGCTCTTATGGAAACAGCAACAAAATTGGCTGGGTCTAAGAACAAGTTGCATGTGAACAAATTATCAGGAAAAACCAAAATGTTGATGCAAAAAAGAAGAGAGATGAGAACAACTAAAGAAGATGTGACTTCCAAAGTGGAATATATAGAGCTATGCAAGACAGTAAGAAAAAGTATCACTGAAGACGTAAGGAAATTCAACTGTGAACTAGTGAGGAAAGCAATTGAAAACAACCAAAGCCTAAAGATAGCAAAGTGACATCTCAGTAAGGGAAGAAAACAGATTATGGCACTGAGAAAAGAAGATGGTTCTGTAACAAGAAATAGAAGCGACATTTTGACAAGAGTGAAAGATTTCTACTCCAAATTATATGAAAGGGATGATATATGCACTCCAGACATCATGAAAGATACCAGTACCAGAGTTTTTCCAGTCCTTCCAGCAGAAGTTGCACATGCAATCAAGAACATGAAGCGAGGAAAAGCTCCAGGAGAAGATGGAATTACTGTAGACATCATACAAGAAGCAAGTGGAGAAATCGAAACAGTACTCGCCCAAATTTTCACTCGATGCCTTAATGAAGGAAAGATTCCTGAGGATTGGAACACCGCTACAATGATCCTGCTACATAAGAAAGGTGACATTGAGGATCTCGGAAACTACAGACCTATCAGCCTCCTATCAGTAGTTTATAAAATCTTCACTAAAGTTCTTTCACACCGCTTGAAGGTAACACTGGACATGGCTCAACCGAGAGAACAAGCTGGATTCAGGAGTGGCTACAGCACAATAGATCATATCCACGTGCTGAGAGAACTAATTGAAAGAGCGAGGGAATATGAACTTCCATTGTGCATGGCTTTTATCGATTATGAAAAAGCCTTTGATTCGGTGAAACCATCAGCAGTTACAATGGCTCTGAAAACCTGCGGTATTGAAGATGCATACATTAATATTATTAATAACATCTATGAAAATGCAAGTGCAAAGATTAGGCTGTTTGAAAATACAACACACGTAAAAATTGGAAAGGGAGTGAGACAAGGTGACACCATATCTCCGAAGCTCTTTAATGCCACATTGGAGGGTGTTTTTCAGTCGCTGAGCTGGGAAAACAAGGGGATAAAGATTAATGGAGATTATCTAACCCACCTTCGCTTTGCTGATGACGTAGTCATTTTTGCAACTAGCCCATCAGAGCTGCAGGAGTATGATCCAGGAACTTGCTGACAAGAGTAAAGAAGTGGGATTAAAAATGAACTTTCAGAAGACAAAAGTGATGTTCAATGCTTTTACAAGAAATGAAGATTTATCGATTGATGGAGAAAAGCTGGAGATAACAGACACGTACGTTTATCTTGGACAGCAGATATCAAGTGAGGGTCACATTGATGAAGAAATTAATCGGCGTACAAAACTTGCCTGGAGAGCTTTTGGAAGAAACAGCATAATTTTCAAGAGCAATATGCCATTATGTCTTAAAAGAAAAGTGTTTGATCAATGCATCCTTCCAGTGCTTACGTATGGTGCAGAGACGTGGACCTTAACTAAAAGAGACATACAAAGGCTGCAGACAACTCAAAGAAGCATGGAGAGGTGCATGCTTGGTGTAACCAGGAGGGATAAGAAGAGGAACTCGTGGATCCGAAAAATGACAAGAGTGGAAGACATCATGATCAGAGTTAAATCCCTGAAATGGCAATGGGCTGGACATACTGCCAGAAGGACAGATCATCGATGGACAGCCGAAATTTTAGATTGGATTCCAAGGGACAGGAAAAGACCCAGAAGAAGACCTCATGGGAGATGGGTGGATGAAATTCGAAAGTATGCAGGGGTGACATGGAGGAGACTGGCACAAGACAGACCGTTGTGGAGGAAACTTGGGGAGACCTTCGTCCAGCAGTGGATTGATAATGGTTGACAATGATGATGATGATGATATATAGTGCTTAGATGATATAATTATGTAAAAAAATCAACATGTGTTGTCTGTTCCTCATGTTATACTGTCTTAGTTAATGATAGAGGCTAGAATCTGCTTATCTTATACTATGGTAATATGGGCATCCTTAAGTAAGTTAGAATAATAAGAAAATGAAAAGCTTACCTTGTTAGGTAGAAGTTGCGCTTTCTAATAACCAACAAATTCATTAACATGGTGCCGAATCCCCAGCGTAAGATGAATTATTCATTAATCTCTATCCATATATGATTGCTGTGGTAGAAATATTATTACATAGTTGAAGCGTTACTGGAATATACAAAGTTGAAAAAATATGGGATAGACATTACAGTTGAAATTGAAAAACATTAAAATGGATTAAGTTGCCGAGATGCAATAGAATGTGATTCGTTGAAAATCGAGAAGTTTGCTGTTGCTATACATAGAGGATGCACTGCATTGAAAAACTGAAAGGGAGAAAATGCTGCAAAATAATTCCAAAAAAGTTTACTCGGATGTGATACCTTGAAATGCAATTTTTGAAATAGAGATTATATTGTAGTATACAAATTACCTAAAGAAAAGTGAAAAAAAACAACAGAATAGTATAAGGTAGAGATGAAAAAACTGTCTTCTTGATTGGTACAGATTAAGCAGATATACTGTTCTCCGTCGATTGCCAGATGCACTTCAACAACCTACTTTGTGGTCATCCTCAGTGGCAACTGATGTAACTGTTGTTGCAATGGCTGTTCTCTGCCGTATTTGGGCCTCTGCTGATTCAATGCGGTATTCCGTGTCGATGCAAGTCCTCAACACCATCTGTTGATTGTGTTTTGTACAAACTCTTTCGTTTACATTGTTTGCCTCTGTTATTTTTAGTCTTCTGTTCAAACAGCTCCCTTTTCTTGATATCAAGTTAATAAATAATAATTAAACAGTTGACTATGAAGTGTATAGGAAACCAACTTATGTATCTTCCATTATTTCTAAGGAATAACATCACCTATGGAAATACAAAATAGCAACATTTCGATATTATTGGGTTGTCAGATAAGTTTGTTCGTTTTTTTTCAATGTTATTTGAAGGAACATAAACAATATTTTGATCATAGTGTTATATGTATTTTTGTAGCTCTATTCTTCATATACAACTTTCGTCCATCGGTTTCGATATTAAATTATATAACTCTTTTTAGCCGTGTGAAGATGGAGTGCCAAGTAGACAGAAATGAGCATTTTCGATACCTGCTTCTCTTTGCTTCCAATCAGGGTACTACAGCTGCTTGAGACATTTGTGCTGTGTATGGAGAAGGCACTATTACTGACAGAGCTGCGCAGAAATGATATTCACGCTTCAAGAAGGGGAAATTCGACCTCACAGACTTTCCGTGTTGCGGCAGACCTGTTCAGTTCAATGAGAATGGATTGAATGAGCTCATCCATGAGGATCCACATCAATCCACTAGGGAATTGGCCCAGCAGATGAGATGCTCTCATGATACCATCGCCCATCACCTTCACTTGAGAGGTAAGGTCTGAAATCTCGGTGCATGGGTGCCACATTCTCTGAACACAAGAGGCAAACTCCAGTGCTCCACTATTGCTGCCAGTTTACTCGCTCGATACCAGGCTACTCGTGGACACAGAGATTTATTTACCACATCATCACTGGCAATGAAAAATGGTGTCTCAATGTCAACATGAAGCAGAGGAAAGAATGGCTGAGTCCTCACAAGCAAGCAACACATGGAGCCAAGGTCGAGCTGCATCCACGCAAGACCATGATCTGCGTTTGGTGGGATTGGGAAGGTGTAATCCACTACGAATTGCTTGAAGAAATACAAAATAGCAACATTATGGTCAGTGCACAGGTTTACGTTCAGCAAATGCACTGGCTCAGTGAGGCAATTCACCACGGTCAGTGCACAGGTTTACGTTCAGCAAATGCACTGGCTCAGTGAGGCAATTCAGTTGATACGACCCAACCGGCGGCACAGTGTGTTTTTCAACACGACAACGCACGCCCTCCATGTTGCTAATCTGACGAAAACTGCTATTCAAGATCTCGATGGGAAAGTTCTACTGCACCCACCGTATTCTCTTGATATAGTTCCCTCAGATTATCACCTTTTCCGGTCGCTCTCCAACAGTCTATGAGGCATATTGTTTAACAACACCGTCTAGCTGAAACGGGGCTTGATGTCTTCTTCGAATCAAAACCCGGGGATTTCTACTGTCAAGGCATTGACAACCTAGTGGAATGTTGGCAAGAGCTCGTGAGCAATGAAGGAGAATATATTATTGAATGATTTGTGAAAACTTTTTCATGAAAATGAAGATTCCAATAATTGGAAAAAAAAAACCGAATGAACTTATTTGATGACCCAATACATTCAAAGAACATTAACCCGCTCCTCTAATTCCTCTGCTGAAACCAAAGAGTTAAATTGGATTATAAACCTGGCTGCTAATTTGGTTATAAAAATATCTAATAGTCAAACTATACAAAGAAGTAAACAAAAGGTTATAACCAACAAAGAAGCAAATAAGAAACTATCAGAAGCTCATACATATTGTGGCGGAATTCCATACTGGCCAAATATTACTGGAATCATAAAAAAAGAATGCCGAAAAACAAACCTGAGAATCACAGAAACAGTGAAAGACAGCAAGTTTCTTAACACACAGCAGTAGTTCAGCTTCGATCCTAGACTGAGCTGGAGTGTGCCAAATACCAAAAACAACTGGTACAACACTGCACAGTGACGACGTCATGTATTTTGGTAGTACAAAAAGGAACTTAAAAACTAGGCTTAAAGGAGCACTTTGATAACTGGAATATGGGTGAAATCAAAACATCATTAAGGCCACACTGTATAAAGGAAAGCATCAAACCAGATTGGACAAACATAAAAATCCTCACCTCGCATCATAACCATAGGCAAATATTAACATCTTAAGCTGTGATGATCGAGAAGACCAAAGATTATAATTGCAATATTTACACACCCATAGGACTGCCACATGCATGGAAGTACCTTATAAAACAAGAACAGAAGACCAAAAATAACAAAGGTGAACAACATAAATGAAAGTGTTTGTACAAAACACAATCGACAGATGGTGTTGAGAACTTAATCAACACAGAATGCTGTGGTGAATCATTGGAGGCTCAAATACAGCAGGGAATAGCCATTGCAAACCAGTTACATCAATTGCCACTGAGGATGACCACAAAGTAAGTGGTCAAAATGCATCTGGCTATTGATGGAGGACAGTATATCTGCTTAATCTGTACCAATCAAGAAGACAGTTCTTTCATCTCTACCTTATACTCTTCTAGTTTTTACACTTTCTTTTTCATAATTTGTATACTGCAATATAATCTATATTTCAAAAATTGCATTTCAAGGTATCGCATCTGAGTAAACTTTTTTGGAATTCTTTTGCAGCATTTTCTCCCTTTCAGTTTTTCAATGCAGTGCATCCTCTATGTATAGCAACAGCAAACTTCTCGATTTTCAACGAATCACATTCTATTGCATCTTGGTATCCTAATCCATTTTAATGTTTTTTCAATTTCAACTGTAATATCGATCCTATGTCTTTTCAACTTTGTATATTCCAGTAACGTTTCAACTATGTCATCGATTTTCAACCACAGGTATAGAGATTATAGTATACGTATATGGTATAGGGGATGTAAGGTCAGGTGATGCGTAACATCACAGCCTCTCCTTGACAAATGTCAACCCCGCCTTCTCGTGGTGCATCCTGTTCCTACTAAAGGGGCTCTGAGGACCGCCAATAGCGGTATAACTATACCATCGGGATTAGAGGAAATTCTATCCCACACTCACCAACCCGCTTGGCCAGCGTGGTGAGTTATGGCCAAACCCCTCCAAAATGACTCCACAACTTAAATCTTGGCCCTCAGTCTCCGGCAGCTGGAATGTACCTGGCCAAGGCAGCGGCCAGTGCGACATGAAGGCAGAGGGTGCTAAGAATCCCCGGAGGACCGGACTAGGCTGCCATCTGATGCTGACCTTGGCAACGTACAATGGACGCTCCCTATCTTCTGATTCAAGGCTTCTTGAATTGGAAGAGGAACTACAAAGGATCAAGTGGGACATCGTGGGGCTAAGTGAGGTAAGGAGAAAAGGAGAAGATCTCATCGAACTGAAAAGTGGACATCTCTTCTACTATCGTGGGACAGATACTGGCAGAACTAGTGGTGTTGGATTTATAATAAACAAGAAACTGAAGGATAAAGTTGTAGAAGTTGAAAGTTCCTCTGACAGAGCTGCACGGCTTGTTGTCCAACTCTCGAAAAGATACCAGGCTCAGATTATTCAAACTTACGCACCCACCACAAGTCATCCTGAAGAAGAAATTGAAGAATTTTATGAGGAAATTTGTCATCTAAATAATAAAGGTAAGCAGCACTTGAAAATAATTATGGGAGATTTCAATGCAAAAATTGGGCAACGGCAACAGAATGAAACTTCAGTAGGTAAATTCGGTCACGACAACAGAAACCAGCGTGGAAATACTCTCGTTGAGTTTGCAGAGGCAGAAGGGTTTTTCATCTTGAACTCCTTCTTCAAGAAAAAGCCACACAGGAAATGGACATGGAGACATCCAAATGGGACGACAAGTGAAATTGATTTTATTATGTGTAACAAAAAATTCGTCATAGAAGACTGCAGTGTGCTAAACAAGTTCAACGCAGGTAGTGACCATAGATTGGTGAGATGTAAGATGCACCTCAACACTAAACTTGAATGTGGCAAGCTCATAAGACAAACAAAATCTATTGACATAACCAACCTTAAAAAACACCATAATACCTTCAAGTTGGAACTGAAGAACAGGTTCTCTGCTTTAAAAGGCCTAACATCGGAAGAAGTGGACATCTCTGAAGTTAACAGAAAAGTAACCAAAGCTCTTATGGAAACAGCAACAAAATTAGCTGGGTCTAAGAACAAGTTGCATGTAAATAAATTATCAGGAAAAACGAAAATGTTGATGCAAAAAAGAAGAGAGATGAGGACAACTAAAGAAGATGTGACTTCCAAAGTGGAATATATAGAGCTATGCAAGACAGTACGAAAAAGTATCACTGAAGACGTAAGAAAATTCAACTGTGAACTAGTGAGGAAAGCAATTGAAAACAACCAAAGCCTAAAGATAGCAAAGGGACATCTCAGTAAGGGAAGGAAACAGATTATGGCACTGAGAAAAGAAGATGGTTCTGTAACAAGAAATAGAGGCGAAATTTTGACAAGAGTGAAAGATTTCTACTCCAAATTATATGAAAGGGATGATACTGCACTCCAGACATCATGAAAGATACCAGTACCAGAGTTCCTCCAGTCCTTCCAGCAGAAGTTGCACATGCAATCAAGAACATGAAGTGGGGAAAAGCTCCAGGAGAAGATGGAATTACTGTAGACATCATACAAGAAGCAAGTGGAGAAATCGAAACAGTACTCGCCCAAATTTTCACTCGATGCCTTAATGAAGGAAAGATTCCTGAGGATTGGAACACCGCTACAATGATCCTGCTACATAAGAAAGGTGACATTGAGGATCTCGGAAACTACAGACCTATCAGCCTCCTATCAGTAGTTTATAAAATCTTCACTAAAGTTCTTTCACACCGCTTGAAGGTAACACTAGACATGGCTCAACCGAGAGAACAAGCTGGATTCAGGAGTGGCTACAGCACAATAGATCATATCCATGTGCTGAGAGAACTAATTGAAAGAGCGAGGGAATATGAACTTCCATTGTGCATGGCTTTTATCGATTATGAAAAAGCCTTTGATTCGGTGAAACCATCAGCAGTTACAATGGCTCTGAAAACCTGCGGTATTGAAGATGCATACATTAATATTATTAATAACATCTATGAAAATGCAAGTGCAAAGATTAGGCTGTTTGAAAATACAACACACATAAAAATTGGAAAGGGAGTGAGACAAGGTGACACCATATCTCCGAAGCTCCTTAATGCCACATTGGAGGGTGTTTTTCAGTCACTGAGCTGGAAAAACAAGGGGATAAAGATTAATGGAGATTATCTAACCCACCTTCGTTTTGCTGATGACGTAGTCATTTTTGCAACTAGCCCATCAGAGCTGCAGAGTATGATCCAGGAACTTGCTGACAAGAGTAAAGAAGTGGGATTAAAAATGAACTTTCAGAAGACAAAAGTGATGTTCAATGCTTTTACAAGAAATGAAGATTTATCGATTGATGGAGAAAAGCTGGAGATAACAGACACGTACGTTTATCTTGGACAGCAGATATCAAGTGAGGGTCACATTGATGAAGAAATTAATCGGCGTACAAAACTTGCCTGGAGAGCTTTTGGAAGAAACAGCATAATTTTCAAGAGCAATATGCCATTATGTCTTAAAAGAAAAGTGTTTGATCAATGCATCCTTCCAGTGCTTACGTATGGTGCAGAGACGTGGACCTTAACTAAAAGAGACATACAAAGGCTGCAGACAACTCAAAGAAGCATGGAGAGGTGCATACTTGGTGTAACCAGGAGAGATAAGAAGAGGAACTCGTGAATCCGAAAAATGACAAGAGTGGAAGACATCATGATCAGAGTTAAATCCCTGAAATGGCAATGGGCTGGACATACTGCCAGAAGGACAGATCATCGATGGACAGCCGAAATTTTAGATTGGATTCCAAGGGACAGGAAAAGACCCAGAAGAAGACCACATGGGAGATGGGTGGATGAAATTCGAAAGTATGCAGGGGTGACATGGAGGAGACTGGCACAAGACAGACCGTTGTGGAGGAAACTTGGGGAGACCTTCATCCAGCAGTGGATTGATAATGGTTGACAATGATGATGATGATGATGATATGGTATAGAGATTAAGGAATAATCCAGCATATGCTGGGGAGTCGACACCATGTTAATAAACCACATTCTTGGTTATTAGAAAGTGCAACTTCTACTTAACAAGGCAAGCTTTTCATTTTCTTATTATTCTAACTTACTTAAGGATGCCCATATTACCATTGCATAAGATAAGCAGATACTAGCTTCTATCATTAACTTAGACAGTATATAACATGAGGAACAAAAAGCACATGATGATTTTCAACATTGTTATATCATCTAAGCACTATTATATCTAATTTTTTCAACAATAATGGTCTCAGTTACAGTAATCTGATTTTCATTTTTGCCATGACAAATATTTCAAAAATTGCATGAATGAATTTTTGACAATTTCGGAAACTGTACTGATTAATTTTTTTTATTTAGTTTTTTGCATAGTATTGCACATTTTATTGTAATGATTTATTTTAATGATTAAGCAAATAACGTGAAGTTACTTTCATAATTTATAAAATACTAGAAGTTCCTTTGTAACTAATGTTGTTTCTCTAATATTGATTTCAGAAGCGAGTTGTAACACGAAATAACTCCTATTATTATGGTCCAATAGATGACACACCATTTTCGTAAGTACTTCGTTTTTTAACTCTATCCACTTAAATTTTGCATTCTATCATCTTAATCATTTTAATAACATCTGTAACTACTCTCTGCAACAAAATTGGACGTGAAGTTGTTTCAATAACAAGACAGCTCTTAATTTACGCTTTGTAGCTTTAAAGGTACTGCTTAAATGGGGCTTACTAAGAAATATTAATTCTATATTGCATAACAACCCATGTTTCAGTCAATGGAGTAAACATTTGCAGACAAATAGTAATGAACAACCCTTTAACCCTTTTTGTTACTTATCATGGATCCCTTTGTTTTAGCTTCATGTCATTCTCTTAGTTTTCTCATACATAAAGTGCTGTTGACAAGCTACAGTGCTTTTCTTGATGAAGCTGAATGGCACAAGTACAGTATCATATATACACTTACCTAAACCAGGATTATTTGACATGTATTTTTTTTCTGCTGCTTTTTACCATTTTTCTAGTAACCACTTGTTAAAGCCTAAGTTCTTAAAATTATAAAAATCTGCTTTTTTCTTATTGATGCTCAAAAGTATAAATGCAAAGTAGGCTCCAAGAAAGAGGGAAAGCCGAGGACAAATGCAAAAGTGGCTTTAAGCAAACTGTGAGTGTAAAAATTTCACTTAACTGGTAAACAGCAATGCAAGGTACCTAGGTGTGTCCAAACATTGGAAGCCGCCCTGGTGGTGCAGCGGTCTAAGTGATGGCCTCTGATCATTCGTCTGAAAGGGGTCCGGGTTCGCATCCCGGTGAGGCATGGATGTTGTGTTTGTCTTATGGCACTGGCTCTCTCCCTTCCCTGGAACTAGTGACCCTAAATTAAGGACAGGCTACTGCTTATAGCCCATTGAGTTGCTCACAGTGGTCGTTAAATCTCCAATAAAAAAAAAAAAAAAAAAAAAACTTTGGGACATACCACATTTATGTATCATTGAAAGTATGTGAATGACCAGCATTAACATGGTTGGTCATGCACATACTTATTTCTTGGACAAGTTCAAAACTTATCAGTATTAAGTTGGCCAAAAAGTAATTGCATTTTTTACACATAGATGGCGAAGCATGTCTGGAAATGTAACTAACGTCATTTGAAACTGCAAGTTCATTATGTAATGTGACAGCTGCTAGTTCAAGCTTGTTTTAGGAACAGAAAGTGCACAATTTTGTTAGCAAGTATTTGTTTGGCGTCGATTTCAAAAAGGACAATCAAAATGAACATTTTTGTCATGTTTTGCTGTGTTCTGAAAAGGAAAAAAAAACAAAAAAACAAAAACGCTGTGCTAGCTCATAAAAAGTTATGTGATGTGTGTGGTGAAGATGGCTTAAAACTACAGCAGTGTCAGAATTGGAAATTTGGGTCTGGAGATTTTGACATGAAAGGTGCGCCATGCTCAGGAAGACCAATCCAAGTTGATGGCGACAAAATAAAGGCATTGATCGAATCCAATCAGCGCTTAATGACACGAGATTGCTGAGAATCTGAACACATCGAAATCGAGCATTGAAAACCATTTACAGCAACTGGGATAAGTTAGTAAGCTTGATATGTGGGTAGTTGACATCTGCGATTCACTCTTTAAACGTGAAGAAAATGATCCATTTTTGAAATGTTTGATAACAGGCGATGAAAAATGGATCGTCTACAACAACCTCGAACAAAAAAGGTCGTGGAGCAAGAGTGATGAAACTGCTCAAAGCACTTTAAAAGCAGATATGCACCAAAGGAAGGTTATGCTGTCAGTCTGGTGGGATTTCAAAGGTATTGTGTATTTTGAATTGCTTCCAAAGAACCAAACCATTAATTTGGACATGTACTGTCATCAGCTGGATAAATTAAGTGATGCAGTCAAACGGAAGCATCCAGAATTAGTGAATCACAAAGGTGTGTTTCACCATGATAACACAAGACTACTACAAGTTTGGTCACTCGTCAAAAATTGTTGCAGCTCAGATGTGATGTGTTACCACATTCACCATATTTGCCAGACCTGGCACCATCAAACTAATATTTGCTTCATTCGTTGCAAAATGCCTTGAATGGTAAAATATTCACTGCTGATGAGGCTATCAAATCGTTCTTGGAACTGTTTTTTGATGAAAAAAACAAAAACGTTTTGAGCACGGAATCGTGAACTTGCCTGCAAGATGGCAAAAGGTCATTGAACAAAATGGATAATATGTTATTGACTAAAGTTTTTGTTTCCCATTTAAAATTAAATTTGCCTTTCATTTACACAGGAAAAAATGCAATTACCTTTTGGACAACCTAATATGTGTATTGAAGTTGTTACTGCTGTAAGATAGAAACCTGTGGAGGAACAGCCGTGTTAACTTGATGTACCACATTTCTTCAACGAGATGTGTTAAAAAAAAAAAAAGTGCATCCTTCCAATTTTGTCATGTGTCTAATCAGCATTGAGCTTATCCCCATGTAAATTATACCCGTACCTTTTCATGAAGTTTTGAATTTGAAGTGCAAAATATATAGTGAGATTTTTCTTGTGCTCACTGTGTATATGATATTGAACTAAGCTGTGGAATAGTTAGTGAAGTTTATAATCAACATCACTATATAAACTTGCAAGTAAGGTTCCCATCATGAATTTAAAGCAAAATATGTATCAGGTGTTTGATATGAATAATTTTTTATCACTCTAAATTATAACTGTTATTAATTATTAGGAATTTCCAATTTTAATCTTTTATATGCTAAATTACAGCTGTAATTAATTGTATTAAAACTTTTAAGACATTTGTTTCATGTATTCTGGAATATTATGTCCTGTTTTGTTGGTGAAAAGGGATGGTTCACCCATGTGTGTGTTGTAGTTGCTATTGAGTAAGCATGGGGTTCTGTAGATTTCTTTTAGGATTATATGTGAAGACTTCACGTACTTATTCTTTACCCTCTCCTCTGTGTTATTGTTTTCTTGCAGATGTTTCTGGCCTTTATGTGACTATCAAGTCCTGTTATTTATGCTTCACTTCTCCCCACTTATGTTGTTGACACGAAATGGTGCAGAATGGGTCAACAACGAAGGCGGAGTGAAGTGAAACATTGATAAACAAGTCTTGATAGTCACCTAAAGGCCAAAAGTTTCTGCAAGAAAACAAAATGACAGTGATGAAGAAGTAGGTAAAGTCTTCAATTAAAGAAAACTTTAAAATATTTCTCAGAAAAGCCAATAAGTTAAACTTTCTGATTGCGTATGAATAAACGGAAAGCTTAGTTTTTCTTTGATAGCAAGCCTTGAGAAGCATCAAAGGCCAAAAATTTCAGGACTTGTAAAATGGATTGTCAATACTATAGAATGTTTTATCTCTTAGTTGTGTTTGTTGTGTTCAAGGTTGCATATGAATGAAAAAAATGTCATAGACTTTCCTTTTTTTCTTTCATTTTTTCATTCTGATATCTGTTTCGTAGCCTCTTTTATCTTTTTTTTATTCCTCTTTCAAATGATCATTTCATTATATTTTAATATGTTTGCCATATCTCTGTTATCCTTATCCTACACATTTATTAAAGTTTTATGTAACACCTTTTAAAGACAACTCTCTTTTTTTTTAATGAATTCATTGTTGTCATTCTTCTGAAAGTAGGTACTTTTGATCTGGCTTCATTGTCTGAGCCTTTACTCATAATTTCGAAATTTGCTAGGCATCTGTAAAGACAATCCTGTGCACCCGGGATAAGTAGACATGAGCTTTTCTCCTAATTGTTAGATATGAAGAAATGCATAAAATACAAGTTCAGAGTTCTCATTTGTTTCCATTTAGAGAAATGCACAGAATTATTCTGGTTACAAAAACATTTAATGCATGACTTGATGCATGTGTTTAAAATTGTTTATTGGCACATCATATCAGATAGAATTAATGTAACTATGATTTTAAATAGTTAAAAAATGTATCAAGCCATCTTTTTTTCACTATCTCTGGACTTAAATTGTAATATACTCAGCATAATCATTACATGTTAAATGATGTTATTAACTTTTATTTGCGTCATATTACTGTGATTAATTGTTATTAAAATGAGAAAAAAGTTATCAAAATTTCCTTTGGAAGCTATTTTCTATCTGAAACACCAAAATTATTTGAAGGCAGCATCTTAAAATTCTCAGCACTGCTGCTAGAAATACACTTCATGTACTGCAGAAATTATCATTAGTAGTCAGTTTTATTAAGATGCACATCCAAAAGCCTGTGTGTTTGCTATTTTTTATTTTAAACTGCTTGTTAGCTCCATTCTGTATGACAGAGTTCAGTTTCTCTCTAAAAAACAACAACACTGTGGGCCTTTATTAGCATGTTAGAAATTTTAAGTATTTGTGTTTTGTTCTTGTTTTTTTATGTTTCTCTTAAGCGTAATTGTCATGTTTATAAAAAAGATGCATATACCATTTAATTTGTTCACTTTTTTTTGTTATTGTAGTTTGGCCGTTTCACTACCTGAACCATATGGCCACTATCGTGTAGTGGGACATGTTGAAGTGAAAATGAATTCAGAAGAGTGTAAGTTGATGAAATTTTGAAATAACATGCTTTCTAATGTACAATTTCATCTTTTTTGCCAAGTAAATCTTACAATTTATTTACTTGCATTAGTTATGTTTACATACAGATCAGTTTACACTCAGCTTAATTGCAATAGTGATTCATACCAGATAGCAGGCAGCCTTCTGGCTTTTCATACTGTATGGTCTGCATTCAGATCCTAAAAAACGACATGTGTTGTCTGTTTTTCTGGCATTGGTTCTTTCATTTTCCTGGAACCAGTGGCCCTAAATTAGGGACAAGTGGCTTTTTGTAGCCATAGAAAAAAAATATAGGGTGTTGTTAAATTCAAAAAATAAAAAAAAAAATGAACAAAAAATTAATAGCAGTTACTAATGAATTCATCTTGCCTGTTCTGTTGTGCACCTCTAAAACTTGTATGTATGAGGGGCTCTTCATTTATTCCTTTCCAACTAGGTGTAACAAAAAATCTTCACATGTCATGCTGCAAACACTAGTAGTCTACTTACAGCAGTGATTACCACTGTGATTGATTACATCAGCATTGTACATGCAGAATGGCAAATGTGAGTGCATGTATGAAGCAGAAAATGGTCATTGAATTCCTTACCACAGAGGAAGTTAGTCGGATCAAAACTCATACACTTCTGAAAATGTGCATGGCATATGATGATACCAAACAAGTCAGTACAGTTTGATATTTGGTCAGACACTTGAACAGTGGTGAAACCAATATCAGATACAGACACCTGGCAGCAATGGAAGTGATGACTGAAAACAAGAGCCAGATTGATGCACTGTTTAAAGAATACTGCTACATCACAACATGTAAATTGTGCAATGTAGCTGGCTTTGGAAAACCAGTGTTTGTGTCCATGATTATGGACCTTGACTACAGCAAGTTTATGAATGGTGAATGCTGACACACAAAGACACTAAAGCCTGAAAAATCATACATACAGAATAATTGATCACAATAAGGAAGAGGATGATTAATTTCGGTCATGTATAATTGCAGACAAAATACGATTCAGGTCCACTTTATAACCCTGAAATGAGAACACAGTCAATAGGATGTCTGGTACCTCAAATAGGGGTTATGGTGCACAAAGAAATTCAAAAGACTGCTTTCTGTGGATAAAGTTCAGTTATGGAAACCATCTTCTAGAGCAAAGATGGGGTCTTGCTTGTAGACTTCATAGCTAAAGAAACTGAAGGCACCACAGTCAGTTCTAAGTTTACATCTGCTTTTTTCGCGTATATTTAATGTGTAATTCCTTGTATTTAAAATCTTGTGAACTCCATCTTCTTAGTATGTATCTAATTGTTTCAACCATTTTTCTTTATGGTTGTTTCACATTTCAAAAGTAATTACATGAATTGAAGATAATAATAAGTCCTCAATTTGTGCTCTACAAAAATTTTCATAAATTGAAATTGTATATATTGAATGCACTAGCACATTTAGGAAAAGGAGGCTGCATGCTGCAACACAAAATATAATGTCTCAAATACATTTTAAGCACATTGAATTTATGTTAAAATACACCAGGAATATAAACACAAACATTGATAGCAAATATTATTTTAAAATAAATCAACATTCACCAAGATAAACAGTTAGTCTACTTCTAGGGGATAAAGTTGTAGTTGTAGTGCTAGCTGTTTACACATCACAAGAGAGCTGCATTGTCATCTGGGCTAGAATATTCCAAACCAAGCAGAGTTACATCAATTGAAGGAACTTTTTCTATTGAGCTGTAAACAGCAGATGTACCAGTGGTAAAACTGAAGTTGTTGAAGGTGATCTACTTTCCCTTTCAGGAAGAGGTCTTGGCACTGATAGTTCTGGTTCAGAAGCAGTTAGAATGGGAGAGGCAGACTGTCATTGGAGGTTTTGCATCATACAGGCCTACCTGGCCAGTTTTTGTTTCTGATCATAGATTTCCTTGACAGGCACAAGGATGTTGTCAAGACCACGACATGTTCTCAGATCTTGAACCTTGATCTAAACACTTGTGCACTACTGTCCAACTGCAAAAACAATGATGCCAATCTTTTCATACTCCAATCTTTTATTTGGAGAACTTCACCCTCTTTTTGGATCATGTCCATCAGATCATTATTAAGTTCATCATGTGAGTCCTATCAATTCCATCACATCATCCTCTTTCATGTCTGAGAAGCTATCTATACCCACCTTCTGTCAAATAGTCACAATGCTATGCAGTGTCCCTGAGAAATTAGAGAGATCTTTGATGTCCTCAATGTCTTTACACAAAGTTTTCCACGATTCATTCTATGCCAATATTTAACTTCTTCCCATGATGCTTGAATACTGTTGATGGCACCCTTGATGTTGTAGCATATTTACCACTCCCAAATTATAGGATTACTCCTTAGGTTATCAAAATCGTTGGTGTCTCTAAGGAGCTGGAATACAGTCCTGCCCAGGAAATATTCCTTGAAATTTGTTTGACTCTTTGGTCTAGTGGTTGGATCATAGAAACAATGGCACACAACAGCAACAAGGGCCTCTATGAATTTTGGAGAGGTACCATCTAATTCTGTTTGACATTGGCAAAAAGACCCCAACTCACTGAGTTTTTGTTCCAAAATCCTCAGGTGGAAAGACCAACTGGAACTGTTAAGCTGTGGGCTGATCACCTGCACTGATGTACTTTCATGATTTCTATGACCCAAAGAGAGAACTTTTACAACTCAAGTGTGGGATATGGTGGACCTACCACGCTTGTGAAGGATGCTTCACCATGGAAACAACATGAAAATGGTGTATGGGAAAGAGATCTTGGCTGAGTGAGTGTAAGATTGGTATATAGAACACTAGAGGTATAAATGGAAAGATAAATGAAGTGATTCAAGAAGTGAATAAGTATAGATTGGATATGCGTTGTGTAAGTGAAACTAAAAAGAAAGAAATTGGAATAGAAGATATAAATGGAATGGTGAGTGTGTGGTCTGGAGTGTTGGATAATATGAGAGGACAGGCTGGTGTAGGTGTGATTTTAAGTGAAAAGATAAAGAACAACTTGATTCTTTACAGCTGCATAAGTGAGATAATTATCTGGATTCATTTGAAAGTGAAACTTCAGAAAATAGTAATTGTTGTACTGCATTGCATAGGTGAAGTCCTTAGCTCCAAAATAAAAACAAAAATATTAAATAAAAAATTTTCTCTTATGGCAGACGAAAGTACATCTTAAAAAAGTGAATTTCAACTCAGTGTTTATGTAAGATATGTTGAGAACAACCATTCCATGGAAACATTTATTTCTGTTTGCATTTTTGAACTTCACTTTTAGTTGGTAAAGTTCGATGAACACTTACCGCACGTGGGGCTTGGCTTTCAATTCATATTTCCGTTATGTGGATGCAAGCCAAGCCCCACGTGCGGTAAGTGTTCATCGAACTTTACCAACTAAAAGTGAAGTTCAAAAATGCAAATGCATTAATGCACGTTAAAAAATATAACCTCCAATATCGGAAGTAAATTGAAATTTATTTCTGTAGTAAAAATCCAAAATGATTTGTCTGAAATAATAGCCTATAGCTTTAGAAATCAGTAAAAAAAAAATTGAATTACAACAACCTTGTTGCTTTTGGGTTTGATGGTGCTTTGAATTTTTCTTGTAATACAGCAGGTATTCACAGAAAATTGTCTCAGAAAAAGCTGGCAGGGATATACCTTATACCTACTGTTGAGCTCATATTTTGTCATTAGCTGTTGTTTGTTGCTTCAATCAAAATCCTAAAGTGAAAAGATTTTTTTACATATTGTGAAGGATGTATACAAGCTTTTTAGTCAATCTTCAAAGAAAGAAAATATTCTGCATAAAACCCAAGCAGTGATGAATGACCTCATACTGAAAATCCCTGAATGTGTTGAAATGTGGTGCTCCAACCACTATAGGATTGTGAATGCAATAAAAGGAAGCTACTTGGCAATGCTGCTCACTTTTGAAAATATACATAAGCAAGGAGCAGATCTTGCATAGTCAATTGAAGGAATATTTCTCAAAATAAAAAATAAGAGTTTTTTCATCATCTTAATCATAACGGATGAAGTCCTGAAAGCTATGTCCAATTCGAGTAATATGCTGCAAAAAGTGGATGGTCCTTTTCATCTTTAATTTTTCTGATAAAATCTACCAAAGAACATTTGAAAGATATAGCGAATTCATGTAATGATAAAACGAGGCAGCTTAAAACAACTATCTCTTACATGATGAAGAAACCATTAGAACTGTGTGATTCCACGTGTTTGACTGAAGTTGAAAACCCCAAGCATACCTTCAAGTACATGCAACAGTGCATATTATCCATTAATGATGAAATCTCAATTAGATTTAATGACGAAGCCATAAACATAATGCAAGGTGAATGTAGCCTCACATTATGTTTAGGGCCTTGTTGAGGTGAATGTACTGTTGCACATGCAACAGTACATATTATTCATTAATGATGAAATCTCAGTTAGATTTAATGACAAGCCATAAACATAATGTAATGTAAGAATGTATGTATAAATATTATCTTCGGAATTTCCACTTTTAACTGCTAAATGTAAAAAAAAAAAAAGTACTGTAGCTACTTTTCGGAAAAAGGCGCTGTAGCAAACTACTTTTTCAAGAATGTAGTTGTAGCAGTAGCTAGCAACTTTTAAAAAGTAGCTTTCCAGTCTCTGTCAATGAGGTGAAAGCAGGGTGCAATAAACAAAATGGTATGTGATATATTTATAGTTCACAACAGTACAATGTATACTGCGAGACTGAATTATCCTTCTTGTTAACCACAATACCTTCCACATGTTCCATCAAGACCACTCATATTTTGTGAAGGGAAAGCAGTAGGTGCAGAAGCATCCAGTCAATTTGTGCTCCAGTGCACAGAATCGTATAACAGAAAAATCTTCTCACATGCAATGATTAGCTGGAAGAAATTCTCTTTCACATACCAGCGAAATTGTGTATGCCAGACTCACATAAATTTAGGACTTACTGTGCTTATGTGTACTGATATATTAACAACTTTCTTTGATTTGTAAATATTGCATGACTTTTGATGAAAAGATATTAAATTTCTTTAGAAGGTACATCAGAGTTTATAGAAGAAAAAAATTACTTTAATTTTTCTGTGATTTTACCTGTGCTGAGAGGCATTGTATCAGTTTCATGTTTTGGTTATGACTTTGCTTTTCATGGCAGTTGTCCTGAAAACATAGCGCATTTTCTTTTGCCTTTCTCTTAATATAAAATAAGATGTATTTCTATTTCTTTATAACATTGTCATTAATATCAAATTTATTTCAGGGATGCAGTATTTTTCAGGCAATAACTGGAAAGTTCACCCAGAATGGTAAGAGAAAATTCGTAGCATTGTGCACATTGCGTGCATTTTTTAACATATTATTTTTAATGTAGTTTCATTTGTAATTTTATTTCACTTTTTATTATTTATCATCAAATTATTTTTAATATAATTTAACTTTTAATGTTCAGGAAAAATAAAATGCTATTGATGAATATTTCATTTGTTTCTGGGAATATCAATAATAGGGCCTGATTGCAACAATATAAAGATTTTTTCTTCATATCTTAAAATATCTTTAGCACATTAAGAATGACTGTTCAATTATTTGCAGCACTTGCATTCTATTCAGCTCTTTAAATTTATTTTTTTTTTCACTGTTAAAAATAATTCACGTGTGAAAGGTGGATACTTCTCAGAAAGACAAACTTTTTTAGTTATTATTGTGTGAATAAAATAACCTTTTAATCAAATACCTCAAATGAAAAGCATGTCTTGTGTACTTTAAAATACATGGACTTTTTAAACACAATTAAAATACCCTATGTAGAAAACTTGATTATTTTGTCATCCTAGAGACCATGATGTTTATGATGCTATATCCAAGTGTCATCTCAACTGAGGTTGACTTACATCCGAGCATATTGTAGTGATTGTACTCTTTTGAAGTAAAATGGCTTTTTTAGAATGTTGTGTGCATTCAAAGTAATAATTAAATTGGTAGTTTTGATGAAAGGAAGGGAAAAAAACCCAAAAAACTAGCATGCCTGTATATCTTTGCTGCAAGCAGCATAAGAGTGAAATTTCATTTTTTTTAATTTGCGAATTTCATTACCCTATACTAATATTTTTTTAAACAAACAGGAAGCATAAGTGAATCAATTTTCAGGGATGACTGTACCTATTATGTCTTACACTTTAATATTTATGATGGTGTTAAGCAGAGTTGCAGAATGTAGATGTACATGTGTACACTGTATGCAGATAGTTTCCAAATTATTAGCAGGTTTTGCAGATAGTTTTTGCTTGTAGATTTAAAACATTATGTTATTCACAGGAATTAAAACACTTTCTTAAGGCTTTACTTAGAGTAATATACTTAATTCTACTTTAGCTTGAAGAATTTTCAGTTATTTTTCATGTCTTCTGAGTTCTATGTTTTTACAGACATGTATAGAAACTCAATGTATAGAAACTGCATCAAAAGTTTTATTTACACAGAAAGAATTAAAATTTTGTTGGCAGGTTTTTTTTTTTTTGCAGTTGCCAGTTATTTTGAATAAAATATTTTCTTTATGTATTTTGTAAGTCTACTATTCTTTAATTAAGTTGTTGAAAATGCTGTGTTTGCAGTTTTTGAAGGTTCATTGATGGAACTGTTTTACCAGATGTAAAAACTTTGTTTAATTAGTCTCTTCTTTTCATGAGGTTCATAGTCAAATATTTTGCCATAAAGGTCCATTCACACACATTGTTGCACATTCAAGTGTAATGTACTGATTTTGTCCTGATTGAAATCTGTAATGTTCTAGTAATTATTTATTGTTTTATTAATTTCTCTGTATATTATTTTTGTTACCATGGTTTGCACTTCGTAGGTTTGCAGCAAGTTTTTAGTTTCAGTGGTTGTGTACCCAGATACATTTTATTTTTATACAACTTTGGTGCTAAGAAGTCTGTAAGTTTTGTTTGGCTTTCTTTGGAAGATCAATACGCACATTAAAAATTGTATCTGATATCAGAAATTTTTGTGATATTCCTTGATAATTTTCTTTTGTTTTATAGAATCTGGACTCTATAGAGCTTCCAATACATTTCATTTTCTCTAGGGACATCTTCCTCTGTAATTTCAGCTTTTCATTGTCATCTTTTTTGATAATGTTTTCATCACATTTGTTATTATTTTTTCTTTTTTTTTTTTTTGATGTAGGAGGGTGACCATTCCAAACTGTGTTTGTACAAGTTAATGCAATTTTCTGATTCCTGTCTACTAAAAATTTGCCTGGATGTTTTACAGGAAAACTCACTTTGAGACAATCTGTTAAGCCACTTGATGGGATGTATGTCATCTGTATTGCCAGTTGCATGTGTTGTTGTTTGTACCTAGGAACTAAAATGTATGAAATGGAAACATTATTATTTGTTTTCTGTAACACTTGTCTCTGTGCTTTGCTTAAAAAATTAATGGCATAGCAAGCTTATAATGCAGTAATTTGTTTTTCTTTTGAAGTATTTTATAATTTTTATCAAAACTAGCTTGTCTTGTTTGGGAATGTAATTTGCTGTCATAGTCAGATGGAAGCAACAGTTCTCTACATATTGAGCTTGTCATAAACAGTCCACCCCCTGAGCTTAATGGCATCATCATTGTATTTTCTTATGTGATTTTAAAAGTGCACAACTGACAGCTGAATGAGCTATGTGTAGTATTTTAAGTTACCTTTCCAGAGGATTTTACGTTACCAACAAGATCTGTCAGAAAATGAAAGTAATATATAATGTTAAAATCAAGGCTGGTAATGAGCAGTGAGTAATGTTAAAATCAAGGCTAGCATTTTTTTGTGGCAACATTTATAATTGAGGTTAAGTATTATTTGTAACAGCAAATTTCTTGGGATCAAAATATATGTTACTTTTATGATGTTATAGCCAACATGTTACCCAAAGCAAATGTAACAAAGTTCTGTTGTCTGCTTTTTATTTCCATGCAGAATTTTTAATTGTGTTTTGTTCAACTTTGTATTTTTTTTTGTTTTTAATTTTGATTATGGTGTCTGATGTTTACTGTGCCTTGTTGTTTATATACATTTTTAATTCTTCAGCTTTGATTTTTGGTAGAAGTAGATTAAATACATTCGCATATGTTTCATTTTATAATACATATTGGATTTTATTTTGTAAAGAACTTTTTTCCATATTTCTTTTCCAAAGATTTTGTTGTGTTTTATTTGTTTAGGGTCAATATCTATTCATGGCTGACTTAATAGGTAAAAATTTCAAAATGTACTGAAAGATTTTTGTTGATTAATCCAAGCGTGAACTTGCTTTTCACTTCCAGCTGATATGTACTTTGCCTAAGTTGTGGATATTGATCAGTCTAATGTTCATTTCATTTCTTGTGGTGGTTCATGGGTTCATGAAGCATGTAGCACTTATAGAATTTTAAACAAATAAAATGCAAGTAGACAACTACTTCAGAAATGTAGAAAAAAGTCTTTGCAAAATGAAAATCTGCTATGTAATATTAAATGAAATATGTTAGTGGATGTAGTCTATTTCATGTCATTTCAGATTTAAATTCCAGAAGCTGAACAGCAGTGAACAGTTGGTTTTGTTATTTTCTGTTTACTGGCTTTGGGAGTTTAGTTTTTACTTGCTTTTAAACATTAACACTGTGGATGTTGCTCTATTATCTTGCAAGGTTTTATACCAAAACTCCAACTAACCAATCAATGCAGAACTAAATAACTCCTCCCCCATTTCACTTTTTTGCCATTTTCAGTTGTGCAGAATTTTGATTTCAAAGAAGTCTCTGCTCAAAATTTAAATGGTATTTTTTGGCACTGAATTTTTTTCACGTCCATCTAATATTTTTGTGACTCATAGAACTTTCTATGATAAGTTACTATGAACAAAGAAAACAAGTTTGAAAAGTTTAATTTTGCTCATTCCTAAATGTTTGTTTAGTATCTCATTATTTTGTGTAGTAAAACAAATGCTCAAATAAATGAATAACTAATTGGCAGAGCCCTAGAACATATCTGCACCAAATTTCTCATGTTCTGATTTACATGACATATTTGCTACTAGTGATGTATATATGAGGAAAGTAATATTTCCTTAAGTTTATGTAGTTTTTCTGTATGCTTTTGCCACAAGGAATCATTTTTACTGATCTAGCCTGGTTATTTTGAGGAATACTTTTTGAGCCTTTAATCTAAATGTTCTATAGTAATGCAAGTTTATGTATTTTGCTCTATGTCGCTTCTACTT
This sequence comes from Macrothele yani, assembly GCA_039090855.1. Taxonomy (NCBI): domain Eukaryota; kingdom Metazoa; phylum Arthropoda; class Arachnida; order Araneae; family Macrothelidae; genus Macrothele; species Macrothele yani. Next base: position 107,526,132 of record CM077003.1, read on the forward strand.
TATTCGATATCAGTTAGAATAAACATTTCAACTCTGTGTTTGAAAGGGTTTTTTTTTTTTCAGGGTGTATTGTGAAAATCCACAGAAATACAGTAATGAAACTTTAAGTCCTGAAGATAACATCAGACTCTTCTTGTCTAAAGCTCTTCCAGCCCAAGATTTCAGGTGGAAAACAAGCAGCACACGGCCACCTATTTTTGACAAAACTACATGTAATAATTTTTTCCTGTGTTCTTGTAAAAATTACAGTTGTTTTTATTTAAACTTGTAGTTCCTAAAATTTACTTAAAAGCACCTCTGAAATCCAAATGAAAATAACAAATGCTTGTTGTTTTTATATGTCCACATTTCCACAAAATTTTTCATGTCACTGTGACCATTTTTAAACACAGCTAGTAAGTGTTCCATGCTACCAAGTAGACATTTTAATTTTTCAATGAAAAAGGAAAAAAATCCTTGTGTGACTTGCTAAAAGGAATAAGAGCTCGATTGTATTTTCAAAGTATTAAAAACTATAAAATTGGTGGCACCAATATGTTAAACATGTATTTAAATCAGGTTCCAACTGCTTGCATTCAGCATCCTCCACAGGTTAGCCAGAATGCCATTAGAAGCTACGTCACCAAGGGAGTGCGAGGGTGGGCTGGAGACAGAAACGTAACGATAGGGTGGCTGGGTTGGCAAAATGCCTGGTGCCCTGAGGCTGAGGGGGCCCCCAGCTGGCCCAATTTTAACCCTTTCGAAACCAAACATTTGAAACAGTTTTTATTTTTACAATGAAAGAAATCCCAACATGGAATTGTTCATAACCTAAACCTAATGTTTTGTGAAATATCGCTGCTGGGTGAGTTTTAGTTAATAACCTTGAAGCTTCTATTTACTTGTTGGCTGCCTTAACAAAAGAGAGGATTCTCATTCTTAGGCAGAATTCTGAGAATTCTGCATTCCTGAAAAACAAGTTCGCTGCACAAAGCATTTCTCTCAGCAGGGAAGCGGGGCAGAGCTGTCACTGTAACATGCGTGAAGAAGAGACCCAGGTGTAGAAATTGGCATGTAAATGAGCATGCGCATTGCACGGACTCGCCTAAATGTTGTGGTACCTTAAGGGGGCAACCTCGCCATTTTCAGTTGTCTTTTTCCTGATTCCGACACATTTAGTGTTTTTGATTTTTAATTAACGTTTCAAAATATATATGTCGGGTAGAAAATATCTAAGTGGATCCGAGAAACGCAAAATAAAAAAAGATGAAGAAGGCAAACGATCAAATTTCTGGCATGCAGTTAACCTTCAAAAGCGAAATAGAAAAGTTATCATCTATCTGCAAATTTGCAAACCTTTTTATTGTAAAAAAACATTTTGTTTGTTCAACCTTTCCTGAGGTTTGCTCCGTTTTATAATTATTTTTGACAATTCCTGTTACAACTGCTAGTGTTGAATTGTCATTTTCAAAGTTGAAAATAAAAAAAAACTACTTGAGAAGCACAATGGCCCAGGGAACATTGCATGGTTTGGCCATACTATCTATTTTAACAGTCTTTAGCTCAGAAATTGGACTTTGAATAAGTAGTTGACACCTGTACAAAAAACTAGCGGATAATGCTTACCTTGGCATTCCTTTCTAGCGACGGGAACATTTCACGCACGTGTTTTCCGGTCCTTTGTTGATGTTATTGTCCTAAAGTCCGTTGTATGCGCTGACTGGCTTTACTTCTCACCCTTTTCACTGGGTATACTCATTGGATCTTTGCCTTAGGATTCAAACATCAATTTTTACCGTTCTTTATACTCGAAATTTTCGCCCATACTCTGGGCATCTTCAGGAGCGTGGCGACTTTACCACCGATGTTCATGGTTAACTTCGCGCTAATGGAGTCCGATACTCCTTGTTGCCATTCGTCGGAAAAACTTTCCTGGATATATTTCTTTATCAAGCCCGGGTGGCGCCATCTATGTTTCGTTAAGAACACTTTTTTTTTTTCCGTATTTTTTTTTTAATTTTTTTTTTTTTAATTTTCTTCTCCTATCCTGGTTTTCTTGTCTTTTTTTGCCTGTTTTTCTTTTGTTGTTGTTTTTCTTGTCTTATTAGTTCTTTCCACAGGCCTGATAATGTGCTAGGGTCGTTCTGGTTACATACCCTTGCTTTATTTTTGTAGATTAATATTACTTCTTCCCTCCTCATTTGCCTTTCCGATTTTTTATTCTTTTTTAGCATTTTAATTTCATCAAACTTTGGGAATGTCCGGTTTTCCAAGCAGAATTGCACTAAAGCAGTTTTGGCTTCTTTTTTTTGCCAGTTAGATATGTGTTGTTTAAGTCTTTTTTTTTTAATCTGTTTTTCGTACTTCCAATGTATGATATTGGGGGTATGTGTGCTATTGGAATTTCGTAGGTTCCTGATTCTTCTAGCTTTTTTTCCTCTGTTTTTTTGTTGACAGTCATACTTTTCACGGTGTGCACTGAGCTTCCTAGTTGTAAGTCATATTTAGCACAGTGCCTATTGATTTCTTTACTCACTCCTTCCAGGTATGGGAAAGCTCCAATGTATTTCAATTTTTTATTTCTTATCTTCCTTTGGTTGTGCACTTCTTGGCCTTCTTTACTCTGAGTCATATGCTTTTTACTCTCATGTATCCATTTATTAATTAGCTTCCTCGGGTACCCATACTCTTGTGATATTTTCGAGATAAACTCTAGCTCTTGATTTTTTAGCCTGTTGTTAGATGTGTGTGTGTACGCTCGCCGTATCAAGTTTACTATGCTGTTTTTTTTATGTATCACTGGATGGTGCGGCGAGTATGGTATCAGTACAGGTATGTAAGTTGCTTTTCTGAACACAGAGTATTCAAAACTATTTTGTTTTTCTTTAGTTGAATGTCCAGGAAGGATAGGCAATTATCCTCTTCAAACTCAATAGTTAGCTCTATGGTGTTACAGATTTTGCTAAACTGCTGTGCTAGATCTTGTAGCTCGGCTTTGTTAAGTTTAGACATTATAATAATGTCGTCTACATATCGAGCATAAAGTATTGGTTTTTCAGGTAAATTTTGAATAATTTCTTTTTCGAGGTATGCCATAATCACTTCTGCGTATAATGCCGATAATGGGGATCCCATAGGGCCACCTTGCGTTTGTTTAAATATATTTCCTTCAAAAAGGAAGATGTTGTTTTCCTTGATGAAATATAAGGTATTCTTTAGCTCTTTCAGTTGTGACAAGTTTAGTTCTTTGTTGATGCTTAGTTGTTGCATAATCAATTCGATGGCTAGCTCGACAGGAGTGTTTGGGTTTAACGCCTTAACATCCATGGAGGCCATAGTTATTTGCTCTAGGTCTTGATTAATTAATTTGATTTTTTCTATAAACTCATAGCTATTCTTTAATGTATATTGATTCCTCATGAATATTGGGGATAGATAGTTGTATATCTTTTTTCTAGGTTGATGAGTGGTGAGTTTTTTTTCGATAGAATCAGTCTTAAAGGTGTGTTTTCTTTATGAGTTTTAATTTTCGAGAATATTTTTGGTATCCCTGCTCCCATTGGAGGGTTTGCATTTTTTATTTCTGTTGGTAACGTGCTGTGGTTCCTTATATTAGCAAGGAAGGTAAGTTGTTTGTCGGTGGGATCTTTGTTGATGCTATCGCACTGTAGCTCTGAGATGGCCGTCTGCATTTTATCATTATATTCCAAAGTGTCCATAATAACAATTTGCCCTGTTTTGTCCACTTCGCAGAATTTGATCGACTATTTCATTAATTTCAGTGAGAACATCGAGGTGAATATTAAAACAATGCAAATACAAAAATAAAGCAAGGGTATGTAACCAGAACGACCCTAGCACATTATCGGGCCTGTGGAAAGAACTAATAAGACAAGAAAAACAACAACAAAAGAAAAACAGGCAAAAAAAGACAAGAAAACCAGGATAGGAGAAAAAAATTTAAAAAAAAATACGGAAAAAAAAAGTGTTCTTAACGAAACATAGATGGCGCCAACCGGGCTTGATAACGAAATATATCCAGGAAAGTTTTTCCGACGAATGGCAACAAGGAGTACCGGACTCCATTAGCGCGAAGTTAACCACGAACATCGGTGGTAAAGTCGCCACGCTCCTGAAGATGCCCAGAGTATGGGCGAAAATTTCGAGTATAAAGAACGGTAAAAATTGATGTTAGAATCCTAAGGCAAAGATCCAATGAGTATACCCAGCGAAAAGTGTGAGAAGTAAAGCCAGTCATCGCATACAACGGACTTTAGGACAATAACATCAACAAAGGACCAGAAAACACGTGCGTGAAATGTTCCCGTCGCTAGAAAGGAATGCCAAGGTAAGCATTATCCGCTAGTTTTTTGTACAAGTTACTTTGAAATATCGCACATAAAAGAGAATAGTACAATAATTAGAGCTATATAATAGTCAGAATTAGAACTACTAAGTGGAATTGATTCGTTATACATGCATTAGAATCGGCCACGGGCGGAACAACGATACATGAACGGATAATGAAGTATAGAAGCCTGCTGACGCCTAAAGAACTAAATATCATAAGGAAGTTTAAAAAAAGAAAATTAAACTGGTAAAAGAAGATATCCAAATAAAGTTCTTAACGAACTGTAGATACTTTAATATTATACCAAAATACTTACGAATTTCCAACAAACCTATGCATGGAAAAGACAAAAGGCTGCTACTGACGTGTCAAGAGAAAAGACTAAGTGCAGAAATCATTTATAAAAGAAAACAACTATACCAAAACCACATTCAGTGCTATAATATGTGGAACCAGATACTGAATACTGAATATATGAATTTTAACGGGACATGGAAAACCCTTATTATAGACGATGTTCTCACTGAAATTAATGAAATAGTCGAAAGCCAACAAAAGGCGGCAGAAAGCTCAACTGCCAAGAAATTTAATACCCTTTTAGATGGAATCAAAATGAGGGGTGATGAAAGTACAGAATACCCAGTGTTTGTGAATCAATCATCGAGAGCGCTAACTTTTAATGAAAAGGCAGTGCTACAACGTGGGAAAAATACGCATTTCCACCTAAAACCCCAAGAACAGAAGAGTACATTCCTATCTTAGAAGATATTGTGCTGCGAGTGCATCCAGAACATGCTACCGATCTAAGGTTTAAGCTGTTCAGAATCATGCTTAAAGAGTATAACGCTAAGCACAAAAAAAAACTGTAAGATTAATAAATTAAAGTATGACAGAAAACAACTAGTAAATCTTTGCAAAGACCCCACGATCAAATTCTGCGAAGCGGACAAAACAGGGCAAATTGTTATTATGGACACTTTGGAATATAATGATAAAATGCGGACGGCCATCTCAGAGCTACAGTGCGATAGCATCAACAAAGATCCCAACGACAAACAACTTACCTTCCTGGCTAATATAAGGAACCACAGCACGTTACCAACAGAAATAAAAAATGCAAACCCTCCAATGGGAGCAGGGATACCAAAAATATTCTCGAAAATTAAAACTCATAAAGAAAACACACCTTTAAGACTGATTCTATCAAAAAAAAAAAAAAACTCACCACTCATCAACCTAGAAAAAAAGATATACAACTATCTATCCCCAATATTCATGAGGAATCAATATACATTAAAGAATAGCTATGAGTTTATAGAAAAAATCAAATTAATTAATCAAGACCTAGAGCAAATAACTATGGCCTCCATGGATGTTAAGGCGTTAAACCCAAACACTCCTGTCGAGCTAGCCATCGAATTGATTATGCAACAACTAAGCATCAACAAAGAACTAAACTTGTCACAACTGAAAGAGCTAAAGAATACCTTATATTTCATCAAGGAAAACAACATCTTCCTTTTTGAAGGAAATATATTTAAACAAACGCAAGGTGGCCCTATGGGATCCCCATTATCGGCATTATACGCAGAAGTGATTATGGCATACCTCGAAAAAGAAATTATTCAAAATTTACCTGAAAAACCAATACTTTATGCTCGATATGTAGACGTCATTATTATAATGTCTAAACTTAACAAAGCCGAGCTACAAGATCTAGCACAGCAGTTTAGCAAAATCTGTAACACCATAGAACTAACTATTGAGTTTGAAGAGCATAATTGCCTATCCTTCCTGGACATTCAACTAAAGAAAAACAAAAATAGTTTTGAATACTCTGTGTTCAGAAAAGCAACTTACATACCTGTACTGATACCATACTCGCCACACCATCCAGTGATACATAAAAAAAACAGCATAGTAAACTTGATACGGCGAGCGTACGCACACACATCTAACAACAGGCTAAAAAATCAAGAGCTAGAGTTTATCTCGAAAATATCACAAGTATGGGTACCTGAGCAAGCTAATTAATAAATGGATATATGAGAGTAAAAAGCATATGACTCAGAGTAAAGAAGGCCAAGAAGTGCACAACCAAAGGAAAGTAAGAAATAAAAAATTGAAATACATTGGAGCTTTCCCATACCTGGAAGGAGTGAGTAAAGAAATCAATAGGCACTGTGCTAAATATGACTTACAACTAGGAAGCTCAGTGCACACCGTGAAAAGTATGACTGTCAACAAAAAAACAGAGGGAAAAAAAGCTAGAAGAATCAGGAACCTACAAAATTCCAATAGCACACATACCCCCAATATCGTACATTGGAAGTACGAAAAACAGATTAAAAAAAGACTTAAACAACACATATCTAACTGGCAAAAAAAAGAAGCCAAAACTGCTTTAGTGCAATTCTGCTTGGAAAACCGGACATTCCCAAAGTTTGATGAAATTAAAATGCTAAAAAAGAATAAAAAATCGGAAAGGCAAATGAGGAGGGAAGAAGTAATATTAATCTACAAAAATAAAGCAAGAGTATGCAACCAGAACGACCCTAGCACATTATCAGGCCTGTGGAAAGAACTAATAAGACAAGAAAAACAACAACAAAAGAAAAACAGGCAAAAAAAGACAAGAAAACCAGGATAGGAGAAGAAAATTAAAAAAAAAAAATTAAAAAAAAAAATACGGAAAAAAAAAGTGTTCTTAACGAAACATAGATGGCGCCAACCGGGCTTGATAACGAAATATATCCAGGAAAGTTGTTCCGACGAATGGCAACAAGGAGTATCGGACTCCATTAGCGCGAAGTTAACCACGAACATCGGTGGTAAAGTCGCCACGCTGCTGAAGATGCCCAGAGTATGGGCGAAAATTTTGAGTATAAAGAACGGTAAAAATTGATGTTTGAATCCTAAGGCAAAGATCCAATGAGTATACCCAGTGAAAAGTGTGAGAAGTAAAGCCAGTCATCGCATACAACGGACTTTAGGACAATAACATCAACAAAGGACCGGAAAACACGTGCGTGAAATGTTCCCGTCGCTAGAAAGGAATGCCAAGGTAAGCATTATCTGCTAGTTTTGTGTACAAGTTACTTTGAAATATCGCACGTAAAAGAGAATAGTACAATAATTAGAGCTATATAATAGTCAGAATTAGAACTACTAAGTGGAATTAGTTGACACCTTTGCAGAGCAGAAGGCAAGGAAGAAACAATTTTAGGAGAAATGCAAGTACTAATAGAGGCATTGTTTTAATATTCACCTCGTATTCCCGAACGGAATCAAAAACGACTAATGTAGCTACGAAGAAGACGGTGGGGGGGGGGAGGGGGTCAACACCTCGAAATTTCGGGCTGTTTATTTTACTTGGTCAATAATGATTCTTACGAACATATATTTTTATGTAATTCCTTGTTTGAAAAGTCACAGTATCACTATAACTATTCAAAAGTTTACGTGCCTACAATTACTTTAATGAGAGCAATGAGAGGAACTTACCTCTACTAGAAGGTCTGTCCTCTCTGAAAAAATACATTTCTTTGCACGTTTATTTCCATTTTTATATCTACGGTTGGTTTGGGCTGCTGGTGCGGCGGTTTTTATGTTGTCTTCAACTTGTTTATTTATTTGACTGAGTGAGTAATTTATTAATCCATACTGTTGCAATGATACTTGATCCAAGAAACCTCTTTTTTACTTACATACATCATACATACATATCACTAAGCTGTTCTCTGAGATTCAGAGGTTAGCTTCAAAAAGAAATAAAAACTTCCAGATATTTTTATTTATTGTTGTCGTATCAAACTTTTCCATTTACAGAGATCTTTGACATACAACTCGTGCTTCACTGATATCCATTACACACCGTACACAAGATCTTCTATACTTCACACTCATAATCTTTTTCTCATGCAGACACTCCCGAATCTGATCCTCCCATGACTTCCTTGGCCTTCTTCTGCCTTTCCTTCCTGCCACTTGGGCTGAAAAGATTTTCTTAGTAAGCATTTCATCACTCATTCTTTCAACATGGCCAAACCACCGAAGCATATTGATCTCCACCTTGGTAACAACATTTTGCTTCACATCACACAACTGCAATACATCTTCATTTCTCACACAATCATATCGTGTCTTGCCACAAACCCCACGTAAGTAACGCATTTCTCCAGCACACAAACGACTCCTATGTTTCTACTGCAGTACCCAGGTTTCACTGCCATACATCAGAGTAGGAACAATTACAGTTTCATACACAGCCATGCGGGACTCTCTAGAGAACCCATCATTCCTGTGAAAACCTCCCAGAGCACCTATGACTTTCAAAGAAGAATTCACTCGCCTACTGATTTCACCATCCAACTTGTTCTCTCTGTCAAACATGATTCCTAAATACACAAACTCACTCACCTGGTCAATCACAGTGCCATTTATACTTACATTACATTCAGTGCTACCGGTTCCTCTCTCAAACACCATAACTTTGGTTTTTCCCTTATTTATACTCAGTTTGAATTTCATGCAAACTTCGTGTATCCGAGTCAACATACTCTGCAACTCACTTTTGCTCTCTGCCAACAGGACAGTGTCATCAGCATACAGCAATCTGCACACATGGATATCACCAAGACATAAACCACTCTTATCTATTTTGGCATCACGCATGCATGCATCCATAAATATATTAAACAGCCATGGTGACATTTCACAACCTTGTCTAACTCCTGCACCAATGGAAAACCATTTTGATAAAACACCATTCACTCGTACACAAGCTCTACTACCAGCATACATGGCTTTTACACTATTAAGTAGATTCCCAGTAACACCATATTCATTCAATACCTTCCACAAAAGTGTCCTATTCACTCGGTCATAAGCTTTCTCTAAATCTATGAAGGCAGTAAAAACTTTCTTCCCAACAGCCAGATACTTTTCAATCATCGTGTGTAATGCAAAAATCTGGTTAGTGCAGCCTTTACCAGGCATAAAACCACTTTGAACATCCCACACTTTCAATAATGTAAGACCCCTTACTTTTTCAATAACAACCTTACCAAACACTTTCCCTGGCACACTCAGTAGGCTAATACCACGACAGTTCTTGCATTCAGTCTGATCACCTTTTCCCTTATACAAGGGTACAATAATAGCATCCTTCCAATCCCGAGAGACCATTCCTAACTCCCAGCACAACTGGCAAATTTCAGTTAACCAGTCAGTTATAGAGTCACCACCATATTTCAACATCTCTGCAGTTATGCCACTGCATAACTGCAGTGGCATAACTGTAGAGATGTCTATACTTATTCATCTCCTCAATCACCTCACTCATCTTGCCATTTATACCTCTAGTATTCCATACACCAATCTTACATTCACTCAGCCGAGATCTCTTTCTCATATGCCGTTTAGAAAGTCCAGGTCGATTTCGCGGTGGACCGTCCTTCTCAAGTGTGGTAGGTCCACCATATCCCAAAAACCTATATTTACACTGACTTTGAATAACCCTAACCGGTAGTCTAATTGGCTTATAAAACTTATTTTTCAGTGAACCTAATTGTGTGAACATTCACAAACCATAAACTAACTTCTTATTTACAAACACCAAAACACCTAACAAAAACATTTAAAAACCTAAAATGCAATTATCCACAACAAACTTATCTCATGGCCCTCTATTTACAAACTCATCTCACTCTCTCATTTATGCACCACGCCTGTGCCGTTCCCAATGTAGATTGCCCCGAGCAGCCGTCCACCCGTCCAGGGTCGTCACCAGGAGGCTAGATGTATCAGTCCTGCTATCACAGTGCGAGTGAGTGAGAGAAGCGATTTCTTGCGTCAGCCGCATCTCTCACGTCATATTGAACACTTGGCCACCGTGGCTCCATCTGTTAGGAACTGTAGTTAATATTTTATTTTCTTCTGCAGTATTTTTTTCTTTTTTGTTCTAATTTTATTAGTTCTTTCCATTTTTTGTTAAGTATATTTGGGTCATTATGATTACATACTCGATCCCTATTTTTTTTCGATCAGCACAGATTCTGCAGTACGCAAATGTCTTTCATTGTTACATGATTTAAAATAATTAAATAAATTACTCACTCAATCAAATAAATGAACGAGTTGAAGACAACATAAAACCACTGCACCAGCAGCCCAAACCAACCGTAGATATAAAAATGGAAATAAACGTGCAAGGAAATGTATTTTTCAGAGAGAAAAGACCTTCTAGTAGAGGTAAGTTTCTCTCATTGCTCTCATTAAAATATATTTTTACATTTTAAATACACAATCCAGCAATTCAAACAATGTGGAAACTGAGTTGTTTACAAATAAAGGTAACTTGATCAACTAGCGTGATCAAGTTACCTTTATTTGTTAATATTGTTACGTCTTTTGCCCATCATCGTCATGCTGAGTTGTTTATACCTTGGTGCCGTCTAATGGCTGAAATCGTCCCTAACGCCCAAAGGCCAGCCACCAAAAGTCTATAATCATAAAATCAAGGCTGAACTGGATGTTCTTCATCCAGTTCAGCCTTGATTTTATGATAAATCATTTGCCGGCTATGATGTGGCAACAGCATTTGGGTGAGAATTGTACAGATAATTATTTACGTTGTGCATGACGTCATTTGGTGGAAGAACATTGTCACATCTCTGTCATGGAGCAGAGAGCAAATATCTGGTTGAGAGAGCAAATATCCGGTTCTGTTTGAAAGAGCAAATATCCGGTTGAGAGAGCAAATATCCGGTTCTGTTTGAAAACCGGTAAAACTGCATCTGAGACATCCATCAGGCCTAACATAAACAATCCTCTTCCACAATTGTTCCAAAATGGATGTGTAAGCATTGCCAGCGACTGTTGTACCTTCCGGAACATACTCTTAATGTAGAATTCCCTTGATGTTGTAAAAGCACACATGCATTGTCTTGATTTTGGAATTCTGTAACCTGATCTTCTTTCCTCTGTGTGACTGTGGAGGCTTCCACTCAGCACTCAAATGCTCCGTTTCAGGATCATAACAAAAATACCATGCCTCATCATCTGCCACAATGCTTTGGAGAAAATGTTGCATTGTTTCTGCAGTTTCCAGGATGTCTTTTGCGTACTCCACTCGTGCATCTTTCTGGTCGTCTGACAAAGCATGTGGAACAAAAAAAGCACACGCTTCTTTTTATCCCCCAAATCTTGCACTAAAATTGAACATATCGTCTCCTTATTAATACTGAGCTCACATTCCAGCATCCTCAAGGTCACACAACAATCACTTTTTATCCTTTCATGAACTTTGAGTTCAGATAGGCGCACTGAAATCAGCCGTTCGGGCCTTTGGTCATTTTTTTGCGTGCTGTGCATGGGGCTAATTGCCGACCTCGTGCACAAATATTCCGATGGTATGCTAGTTTCAAAGATGGGTAGGAAGATTTGGAAAATGACGAAAAGCCCGGCTGCCTGATTTCAGTGCACATGTCTGAACTCGTAGAGAAAGTTTGTGAAAGGATAAAAAGTTATTGTTGTGTGACCTTGAGGATGCTGGAATGTGAGCTTGGTATTAATAAGGAGATGATATGTTAAGTTGTAGTGCAAGATTTGGGGGATAAAAAAGTTTGTGCTCCTTTTGTTCTGCATGCTTTGTCAGACGACCAGAAAGATGCATGAGTGGAGTAAGCAAAAGACATCCCTAAGACTGCAGGTAGCGAGGCATGGTATTTCCGTTATGATCCTGAAATGAAGCATCAGAGTGGAAGTCGCCACAGTCACCCAAAGGAAAGAAGATCAGGTTACAGAAATCCAAAATCTAGACAGTGCTTGTGTGCTTTTACAACAGTATGAGAATTTTGCATCAAGAGTTTGTTTCTGAAGGTACAATTGTCACTGGCAATGTCTACATGTCAATTTTGGAACAACTGTGGAAGAGGATTGTTCGTGTCTGGCCTGAGTACAAAACCAGGCAATGGTTCCTTCTTTACGATAACCCACACACAGAGAAGTCAGTGTACAGCAATTTGTGGCATAAAAACAAGTGTATGCACTCAACTGTACCCCTTATTCCTCAGATTTGTGACTGTGTGACTTTTTTCTACTCCCTAAATTAAAGCTGCCTTTAAAAGGAAATTTTTTTCAAGACATTGAAGACATACAAAGAACTGTGGCATCAGCTCTACATTTCACATCAAAAGATGACTTCTGCAAGTCCTTCTTTTCATTGGCTGCTCATTCACTTCTTGTATTAGCACAGGAGGAATGTACTTAAAATAAAATATATCCACATAAGATTTCCTACTTTGCCATTTTTTATTTATAAAATTCAGTCTCATTACTTAGTTGCTGCATTGTGTATAAATATATGTTCATGTACGAAGTTTGCATGAAATTCAAACTGAGTATAAATAAGGGAAAAACCAAAGTTATGGTTTTTGAGAGAGGAACTGGTAGCACTGAATGTAATGTAAGTCTAAATGGCATAGTGATTGACTAGGTGAGGGAATTCGTATATTTAGGAAGCATGTTTGTCAGAGAGAAAAAATTGGATGGTGAAATTTATACTACAGAAGAAACATAGAAGTCGTTTGTGTGCTGGAGAAATGCATTACTTACGGGGAGTTTGCATCAAGACATGTTCTGATTGTGAGAGGAATGAAGATGTGTTGCATTTGTGTAATGTGAAGCAAAATGTTACCAAGGTGGAGACCAATATGCTTCGGTGGTTTGGCCATGTTGAAAGAATGAGTGATGAGATGCTTAGTAAGAAAATATTTTTAGCCCAAGTGGCAGGAAGGAAAGGCAGAAGAAGGCCAAGGAAGTCATGGGAGGATCAGATTCGGGAGTGTCTGCATGAGAAAATGATTATGAGTGTGAAGTATAGAAGATCTTGTGTATGGTGTGTAATGGATATCAGTGAAGCCTGAGTTGTATATCAAGATTGCTGTAAATGGAGAAGTTTGACAGGGCAAGTAAAAATTAACAGTAAGTAAAAATTATCTGGTAGTTTGTATTTCTTTTTGGAGCTAACCTCTGAATCTCAGAGAACAGCTTAGTGATGTGTATGTGTGTGTTTTTTTTTTCAAGGAGACATTACTAATACTAGGATTGCGAATGCAGGGCACCTCAATCAGCTGAGCAAACAGACTGCCACAATAAGCAGTCAGTCTGCATGCAGTTGTACAGTTAGTGTAAAACTAAAGAATTTTCAAATAAAATTTTGTCATCAGCCAAACTGTTGTAACCCAAAAAATTTTAATCTCAAAAATGAAGATAAAATATGTTCTTTAGAAAAATTTGGAATATGCAGAAATTTCATGAAAGCCAACAATAAAATAGAAAAGAATTGAACCACACACACACACACACACACACACATATATATATATGTATATATATATTGGTGAGATGTAAGATGCACCTCAACACTAAACTTGAACGTGGCAAGCTCATAAGACAAACAAAATCTATTGACATAACCAACCTTAAAAAACACCATAATACCTTCAAGTTGGAACTGAAGAACAGGTTCTCTGCTTTAGAAGGCCTAACATCGGAAGAAGTGGACATCTATGAAGTTAACAGAAAAGTAACCAAAGCTCTTATGGAAACAGCAACAAAATTAGCTGGGTCTAAGAACAAGTTGCATGTAAACAAATTATCAGGAAAAACGAAAATGTTAATGCAAAAAAGAAGAGAGATGAGGACAACTAAAGAAGATATGACTTCCAAAGTGGAATATATAGAGCTATGCAAGACAGTAAGAAAAAGTATCATTGAAGACGTAAGAAAATTCAACTGTGAACTAGTGAGGAAAGCAATTGAAAACAACCAAAGCCTAAAGATAGCAAAGGGACATCTCAGTAAGGGAAGAAAACAGATTATGGCACTGAGAAAAGAAGATGGTTCTGTAACAAGAAATAGAAGCGACATTTTGACAAGAGTAAAAGATTTCTACTCCAAATTATATGAAAGGGATGATACATGCACTCCAGACATCATGAAAGATACCAGTACCAGAGTTCCTCCAGTCCTTCCAGCAGAAGTTGCACATGCAATCAAGAACATGAAGTGGGGAAAAGCTCCAGGAGAAGATGGAATTACTGTAGACATCATACAAGAAGCAAGTGGAGAAATCGAAACAGTACTCGCCCAAATTTTCACTCGATGCCTTAATGAAGGAAAGATTCCTGAGGATTGGAACACCGCTACAATGATCCTGCTACATAAGAAAGGTGACATTGAGGATCTCGGAAACTACAGACCTATCAGCCTCCTATCAGTAGTTTATAAAATCTTCACTAAAGTTCTTTCACACCGCTTGAAGGTAACACTGGACATGGCTCAACCGAGAGAACAAGCTGGATTCAGGAGTGGCTACAGCACAATAGATCATATCCACGTACTGAGAGAACTAATTGAAAGAGCGAGGGAATATGAACTTCCATTGTGCATGGCTTTTATCGATTATGAAAAAGCCTTTGATTCGGTGAAACCATCAGCAGTTACAATGGTTCTGAAAACCTGCGGTATTGAAGATGCATACATTAATATTATTAATAACATCTACGAAAATGCAAGTGCAAAGATTCGGCTGTTTGAAAATACAACACACATAAAAATTGGAAAGGGAGTGAGACAAGGTGACACCATATCTCCGAAGCTCTTTAATGCCACATTGGAGGGTGTTTTTCAGTCGCTGAGCTGGGAAAACAAGGGGATAAAGATTAATGAAGATTATCTAACCCACCTTTGTTTTGCTGATGACGTAGTCATTTTTGCAACTACCCCATCAGAGCTGCAGAGTATGATCCAGGAACTTGCTGACAAGAGTAAAGAAGTGGGATTAAAAATGAACTTTCAGAAGACAAAAGTGATGTTCAATGCTTTTACAAGAAATGAAGATTTATCGATTGATGGAGAAAAGCTGGAGATAACAGACATGTACGTTTATCTTGGACAGCAGATATCAAGTGAGGGTCACATTGATGAAGAAATTAATCGGCGTACAAAACTTGCCTAGAGAGCTTTTGGAAGAAACAGCATAATTTTCAAGAGCAATATGCCATTATGTCTTAAAAGAAAAGTGTTTGATCAATGCATCCTTCCAGTGCTTACGTATGGTGCAGAGACGTGGACCTTAACTAAAAGACACATACAAAGGCTGCAGACAACTCAAAGAAGCATGGAGAGGTGCATACTTGGTGTAACCAGGAGAGATAAGAAGAGGAACTCGTGGATCCGAAAAATGACAAGAGTGGAAGACATCATGATCAGAGTTAAATCCCTGAAATGGCAATGGGCTGGACATACTGCCAGAAGGACAGATCATCGATGGACAGCCAAAATTTTAGATTGGTTTCCAAGGGACAGGAAAAGACCCAGAAGAAGACCACATGGGAGATGGGTGGATGAAATTCGAAAGTATGCAGGGGTGACATAGATAAGACTGGCACAAGACAGACCGTTGTGGAGGAAACTTGGGGAGACCTTCGTCCAGCAGTGGATTGATAATGGTTGACGATGATGATGATGGTTCAGCGACTGAAAGACACCCTCCAATGCGGCATTAAAGAGCTTCGGAGATATGGTGTCACCTTGTCACACTCCCTTTCCAATTTTTATGTGTGTTGTATTTTCAAACAGCCGAATCTTTGCACTTGCATTTTCATAGATGTTATTAATAATATTAAGGTATGCATCTTCAATACCGCAGGATTTCAGAGCCATTGTAACTGCTGATGGTTTCACCGAATCAAAGGCTTTTTCATAATCGATAAAAGCCATGCACAATAGAAGTTCATATTCCCTCGCTCTTTCAATTAGTTCTCTCAGTATGTGGATATGATCTATTGTGCTGTAGCCACTCCTGAATCCAGCTTGTTCTCTCGGTTGAGCCATGTCAAGTGTTACCTTCAAGCGGTGTGAAAGAACTTTAGTGAAGATTTTATAAACCACTGATAGGAGGCTGATAGGTCTGTAGTTCCTGAGATCCTCAATGTCACCTTTTTTATGTAGCAGGATCATTGTAGCGTTGTTCCAATCCTCAGGAATCTTCCCTTCATTAAGGCATCGAGTGAAAATTTGGGCGAGTACTGTTTCGATTTCTGCACTTGCTTCTTGTATGATGTCTACAGTAATTCCATCTTCTCCTGGAGCTTTCCCCTGCTTCATGTTCTTGATTACATGTGCAACTTCTGCTGGAAGGACTGGAGGAACTCTGGTACTGGTACCTTTCATGATGTCTGGAGTGCATGTGTCATCCCTTTCATATAATTTGGAATAGAAATATTTCACTCTTGTCAAAATTTCGCCTCTATTTCTTGTTACAGAACCATCTTCTTTTCTTAGTGCCATAATCTGTTTTCTTCCCTTACTGAGATGTCCCTTTGCTATCTTTAGGCTTTGGTTGTTTTCAATTGCTTTCCTCACTAGTTCACAGTTGAATTTCCTTACGTCTTCAGTGATACTTTTTCTTACTGTCTTGCATAGCTCTACATATTCCACTTTGGAAGTCACATCTTCTTTAGTTGTCCTCATCTCTCTTTTGTTTTTGCATCAACATTTTGGTTTTTCCTGATAATTTGTTCACATGCAACTTGTTCTTAGACCCAGCTAATTTTGTTGCTGTTTCCATAAGAGCTTTAGTTACTTTTCTATTAACTTCAGAAATATCCACTTCTTCCAATGTTAGGCCTTCTAAAGCAGAGAATCTGTTCTTCAGTTCCAATTTGAAGGTATTATGGTGTTTTTAAGGTTGGTTATGTCAATAGATTTTGTTTGCCTTATGAGCTTGTGACGTTCAAGTTTAGTGTTGAGGTGCATCTTACATCTCACCAATCTATGGTCACTACCCGTGTTGAACTTGTTTAACACACTGCAGTCTTCTATGATGAATATTTTGTTACACATAATAAAATCAATTTCACTTGTCGTCCCATTTGGATATCTCCATGTCCATTTCCTGTGTGGCTTTTTCTTGAAGAAGGAGTTCAAGATGAAAAACCCTCCTGCCTCTGCAAACTCAACGAGAGTATTTCCATGCTGGTTTCTGTTGCCATGACCGAATTTACCTACTGAAGTTTCATTCTGTTGCCGTTGCCCTATTTTTGCATTGAAATCTCCCATAATTATCTTCAAGTGCTGCTTACCTTTATTATTTAGATGATGAATTTCCTCATAAAATTCTTCAATTTCTTCTTCAGGATGACTTGTGGTGGGTACATAAGTTTGAATAATCTGAGCCTGGTATCTTTTCGAGTGTTGGATAACGAGTCGTGCAGCTCTGTCAGAGGAACTTTCAACTTCTACATCTTTATCCTTCAATTTCTTGTTTATTATAAATCCAACACCACTAGTTCTGCCAGTATCTGTCCCACGATAGTAGAAGAGATGTCCACTTTTCAGTTCGATGAGATCTTCTCCTTTTCTCCTTACCTCACTTAGCCCGACGATGTCCCACTTGATCCTTTGTAGTTCCTCTTCCAATTCAAGAAGCCTTGAATCAGAAGATAGGAAGCATCCATTATACGTAGCCAAGGTCAGCATCAGATGGCAGCCTAGTCCGGTCCTCCGGGGATTCTTAGCACCCTCTGCCTTCATGTCGCACTGGCCGCTGCCTTGGCCAGGTACATTCCAGCTGCCGGAGACTGAGGGCCAAGATTTAAGTTGTTGAATCATTTTGGAGGGGTTTGGCCATAACTCACCACGCTATCCAAGCAGGTTGGTGAGTGTGGGATAGCATTTCCTCTAATCCCGATGGTATAGTTATACCGCTATTGGCGGTCGTCAGAGCCCCTTTAGTGGGAACAGGATGCACCACGAGAAGGCGGGGTTGACATTTGTCAAGGAGAGGCTGTGATGTTACGCATCACCTGACCTTACATCCCATATATATATATATATATATATATATAGCATAAGGCTTCTTGAATTGGAAGAGGAACTACAAAGGATCAAGTGGGACATCGTGGGGCTCAGTGAGGTAAGGAGAAAAGGAGAAGATCTCATCGAACTGAAAAGTGGACATCTCTTCTACTATCGTGGGACAGATACTGGCAGAACTAGTGGTGTTGGATTTATAATAAACAAGAAACTGAAGGATAAAGTTGTAGAAGTTGAAAGTTCCTCTGACAGAGCTGCACGACTTGTTATCCAATTCTCGAAAAGATACCAGGCTCAGATTATTCAAACTTATGCACCCACCACAAGTCATCCTGAAGAAGAAATTGAAGAATTTTATGAGGAAATTTGTCATCTAAATAATAAAGGTAAGCAGCACTTGAAAATAATTATGGGAGATTTCAATGCAAAAAATAGTGCAACGGCAACAGAATGAAACTTCAGTAGGTAAATTCGGTCACGGCAACAGAAACCAGCGTGGAAATACTCTCGTTGAGTTTGCAGAGGCAGAAGGGTTTTTCATCTTGAACTCCTTCTTCAAGAAAAAGCCACACAGGAAATGGACATGGAGACATCCAAATGGGACGACAAGTGAAATTGATTTTATTATGTGTAACAAAAAATTCGTCATAGAAGACTGCAGTGTGCTAAACAAGTTCAACACAGGTAGTGACCATAGATTGGTGAGATGTAAGATGCACCTCAACACTAAACTTGAACGTGGCAAGCTCATAAGACAAACAAAATCTATTGACATAGCCAACCTTAAAAAACACCATAATACCTTCAAGTTAGAACTGAAGAACAGGTTCTCTGCTTTAGAAGGCCTAACATTGGAAGAAGTGGACATCTCTGAAGTTAACAGAAAAGTAACCAAAGCTCTTATGGAAACAGCAACAAAATTAGCTGGGTCTAAGAACAAGTTGCATGTGAACAAATTATCAGGAAAAACCAAAATGTTGATGCAAAAAAGAAGAGAGATGAGGACAACTAAAGAAGATGTGACTTCCAAAGTGGAATATATAGAGCTATGCAAGACAGTAAGAAAAAGTATCACTGAAGACGTAAGGAAATTCAACTGTGAACTAGTGAGGAAAGCAATTGAAAACAACCAAAGCCTAAAGATAGCAAAGGGACATCTCAGTAAGGGAAGAAAACAGATTATGGCACTGAGAAAAGAAGATGGTTCTGTAACAAGAAATAGAGGCGAAATTTTGACAAGAGTGAAAGATTTCTACTCCAAATTATATGAAAGGGATGATATATGCACTCCAGACATCATGAAAGATACCAGTACCAGAGTTCCTCCAGTCCTTCCAGCAGAAGTTGCACATGCAATCAAGAACATGAAGCGGGGAAAAGCTCCAGGAGAAGATGGAATTACTGTAGACATCATACAAGAAGCAAGTGGAGAAATCGAAACAGTACTCGCCCAAATTTTCACTCGATGCCTTAATGAAGGAAAGATTCCTGAGGATTGGAACACCGCTACAATGATCCTGCTACATAAGAAAGGTGACATTGAGGATCTCGGAAACTACAGACCTATCAGCCTCCTATCAGTAGTTTATAAAATCTTTACTAAAGTTCTTTCACACCGCTTAAAGGTAACACTGGACATGGCTCAACCGAGAGAACAAGCTGGATTCAGGAGTGGCTACAGCACAATAGATCATATCCACGTGCTGATAGAACTAATCGAAAGAGCGAGGGAATATGAACTTCCATTGTGCATGGCTTTTATCGATTATGAAAAAGCCTTTGATTCGGTGAAACCATCAGCAGTTACAATGGCTCTGAAAACCTGCGGTATTGAAGATGCATACATTAATATTATTAATAACATCTATGAAAATGCAAGTGCAAAGATTAGGCTGTTTGAAAATACAGCACACGTAAAAATTGGAAAATGAGTGAGACAAAGGTGACACCATATCTCCGAAGCTCTTTAATGCCACATTGGAGGGTGTTTTTCAGTCGCTGAGCTGGGAAAACAAGGGGATAAAGATTAATGGAGATTATCTAACCCACCTTCGTTTTGCTGATGACGTAGTCATTTTTGCAACTAGCCCATCAGAGCTGCAGAGTATGATCCAGGAACTTGCTGACAAGAGTAAAGAAGTGGGATTAAAAATGAACTTTCAGAAGACAAAAGTGATGTTCAATGCTTTTACAAGAAATGAAGATTTATCGATTGATGGAGAAAAGCTGGAGATAACAGACACGTACGTTTATCTTGGACAGCAGATATCAAGTGAGGGTCACATTGATGAAGAAATTAATCGGCGTACAAAACTTGCCTGGAGAGCTTTTGGAAGAAACAGCATAATTTTCAAGAGCAATATGCCATTATGTCTTAAAAGAAAAGTGTTTGATCAATGCATCCTTCCAGTGCTTACGTATGGTGCAGAGACGTGGACCTTAACTAAAAGAGACATACAAAGGCTGCAGACAACTCAAAGAAGCATGGAGAGGTGCATGCTTGGTGTAACCAGGAGAGATAAGAAGAGGAACTCGTGGATCCGAAAAATGACAAGAGTGGAAGACATCATGATCAGAGTTAAATCCCTGAAATGGCAATGGGCTGGACATACTGCCAGAAGGACAGATCATCGATGGACAGCCGAAATTTTAGATTGGATTCCAAGGGACAGGAAAAGACCCAGAAGAAGACCACATGGGAGATGGGTGGATGAAATTCGAAAGTATGCAGGGGTGACATGGAGGAGACTGGCACAAGACAGACCGTTGTGGAAGAAACTTGGGGAGACCTTCGTCCAGCAGTGGATTGATAATGGTTGACAATGATGATGATGATGATGATATAGCATAAAACATTGTAAAACAGGCTGTAAAAAGAAAAATGATATAACAATATTTTATGAAAAGAGTAAAGGTATACAAACTTTAAAGGCAAAAAATATCACTTTCAGAATAAATTTGACAAAGCAAAATTTGATTGGTGGCATAAATTTTATTAAGAAAACAATCACAAAATTTTAATGCGAAATATGTGTGTAAGAGTGCTAACAGCTTTGGAATTGTTGATTAAGAACAAACAGTGAAATTGTTCTCTTAAAAAACAGAAAAAAAAAGAAAGGTAGAAAAATAATAATTTATTCAACACCATAATCTGTAATTAGGACTATGTAGTATCACTGTTTAGAAATTACTTGTGACTGAGTTGGTGTGCAAATAAAGAAAACTGAAAACCTGTTGCACGTGCTAATTAAGAACTTTCATAATCACTAAAGAAATCAGATTGTTTAAAATGCTACATTTTGGCAGTGATATTTTGTGATGTCATGATAGAAGTTTGGCCATACAGTTCACAGGACAATGTATGAAAACTCAGATTTACCTTAAAAAGTGTGCAGCTGTCTTCTGCACTTATGAATAACTTTGTCTTATGCCAGTTCTTGTGAAAATGAAAGGCATTAATAATATTTTTGGAAAACAAAGAATTCTAGTAGTTCTTTTATTTTACCGATTCCCTTTTTCCTGAGTTACTTCATAAGTTTATACATGCACCGTACATTATTAGCTATCATTTCTTGCGAAACCCCATTTTTCTAATTTACTTTTTTGTGTTCATACATAACTTCATATGTAATGCATTTTATTTTGTTTTAATTTGTACTTAAATAAATGTTCCAGGTGAAAAAGACTTAATTCAGAGTCTTGTTTTTGATGCCAAGGCAACATTTGTAGATCCGTCGAAAAAAAAAAGTGCCAGTGAGCAGCATTCAGAACCCGAGTAAGTAATTATGTGCTATGAATTTTGTAAGTTCTGCCTTCGTACACTTAGTTTTCTTATTTAGGATATTCTTTCGGTTTAAAAATAATACCACTGGCATACTTCACATCCATTTACATTCCATCTTCAAGGGCTGCTCAACAAAAACAGAAATATATTTTTACTGCAATATTCAGCAGCCATGAGGAAACTTCCAGTTTTAATAGCTGATAGTATTGATAAGTGTGAATTAATACTATAAGTTAGCTCTTTTACTTAATTAGCAGTTCAAGTTGGGGTGGTAAAATTATTCAATTATTGTAAAGTAATTCATATATGTATCAGTATCAACAAATTCAGCAATCACCTGAGCATACTGCAAGTCAGTTTGCTACAATAATGTGCACCACTGCAGCAGAAAACAACTGAATCTTGGTGGATTCTTTGTAGTGGCTGCACCAGACGTATTGCGAACAAACGGATTTAAATTTCAGGAAGAAAGACATTTTGAGTATCTTCCACCCTTTCTGCATTCCAGATCTTGTAATTGATTTATTTATTAAAAGAGCTTTAAGAATGACAGTTCCAAAAATAGGGGTGATTAAAAAAATGTTCAAAAGTAGACTCCAATATAGTATGTAATGAGTAACAAGAATGTTAGGATTACTATATTGACTTCAGCCTGTTTTGAAAAAGAATGCACCACTAATTCTTCCAAATTAACTTGGTTTTATCTTAAAAGCTACCTAAATATCATTTTCAACCTCTATGGAAGACACCCTGTTTATAATTTAATCATACTTTTTTATCACTAAGCATTTAAAATAAAGGAAGAAGTAATAAATCATTAGGACTAATTTTTGAGCTATTTAGCAACTATGTTTAAATTTAAAGGAATGCTAATGTCTGAGCTACTTGATAGCATATGAAATGTGACAGTGAAAAATATTATGTGTGAAATTATGTTGATATGCAGCAGGAATCAGTACATTTTCAGATATTCTGGCAGTCTGAGAATACATTCAAATCTTAAGTATCTATAATGCCCTTAATTACTATAAGTATAGAAACTTGAAATGTTCAACTTAAAATTAGCAGGCACAGTTTTGTATGAAATATTATCAAAGGTGTCAGGCAAGTTCAAAACCTATGCACTCTGTAAACTGTTATTTCTCTTCATTAATGGAAGGGTAATACCAAAGTTGAGAAAAAAGAAACAACTACTATATCACATCTAAAGATAGTAGTCACTTTTAAATTTCTCACAGGCATTATTTATAAGAGTACTAAAAAAATTCTGGGAAGCATCTGATGGGAATATTTAAGTATTTTCAGATTTTGTTTATTTGAAAAGATGAGCCAAAATAAGTACATGAAAACAACATACACGCACGCACAAGCACCAAAGCTGAGATGGGCTGAGCAGGAGCCTGAAGCAGAGCCTGGGCCTGAATGCTGCAGAATATTTCCGTTGGTTCGGGCTCTAATAGAGAGGGTGAGAGAATTATTTTATATATAAATGTGAGTTTATATGATTTAGCATATAAGATGCTTTGTAGTTGGTAAAGAGAATTCTTCAGCAACTGGTTCCGGTTGGGGAGCGCACATTCGAGATGGCTCTTTATTCCAGGCTTGGGTAGAAAATGCCATAGGCCATGCATTAGTATGTTTCTGAAGAGAAGAAAACCTTTTTCAAGAAACTATATTGAATAGTTGATAGCATGCCAATGATAATATATACCCCCTATCTCCACGCAGTAGCTGCTAATTCCATCGAGCAGTGTACATACTGCAGCACATTATGGTGCAATAATATTAGCATTATTGAGCAACATCCAATTGCAGCACTGCCTGGTCTTTTTGGATGTCCGGCTGCCCAAAGCATTTGAGGTGGAAAAGAATGGTCAAAGAAAATCATACAGTTACACTATAGAAATAGAAGAGGTCCCTTCCCAACTTCCCCTGTGAGAAATACATTGGTTAATTGCAGGAGGAGGAAAGAGTAGAAGTGTGGAAAAGGAGATGTTTTTATTAATGGTTTAACACGTTAGCTAGTTTTCAGGCTCTTTCGGGTCCGGGCTCTATCTTGCAATATAAAATTTGGGCTCTGAAAAGTGAGCCTGAACTCAGCACTGACACACACAAATGCATTGCTATTGACTTTCTTAAAACTATTTTGTTTTTCCTCTTGCATGTTTTTAACATTAAAAATAATCTTTGTTTATTGCTAAAATAAATGTCTCACCTTCTTGTGTTGCATTACTGTTACAAAACCTGTTATCTTTTTCACTAATAATGTTATGTTGTATTTTTCACTGATATTATGTTGTCCTTTTCACTGATAATATCAGAAATTTACTGTAATTACTGTTACTATTTTACTGGTAATATTTCTCTGTAATCACTAATTTTATCTCTAGTCATAAAATTATTTTATCAGTAAGTCTCATTGTTTTTATGTACATTTTCATTCTCACAATTTCTTTAAGACATTTGTAGCTGGTACTTAAAATTTTAGTTTTCTGATTTTTTGTATAGGGAAACTTTCAAAAAATACATTGATTTTCAATAAAATGCTTTTATGTCCAGCTATTATAGGATAGGAGGAATATATATACATTAAGAGAAAATTGTAAGAATGGGTTCCTAAAGCTTCACAAATTTCAGTCATTATTTAAATGCTACAACATTGTTTTACATAACTTTGTGCTATGCAAATCTACATATTGACCGTACACTTGTTTAACATTTCTGATTAATATTATTATTATTATTATTATTATCCTTTTTTTTCCTTAAAGGGCAATATAAAAAAATAATGATCTTTTAGATTAAAACCTAATATCGTACCTAGAAAAAAATCATCAGAATAAACCATTCTCAATCAACTGCTGGATGAAGGCCTCCCCAAGTCTCTTCCACAACTCTCTGTCTTGAGATATTCTCTACCATGTCACTCTCACATGCTTTCAACTTTCATCCACCCATCTCATACATGGTCTTCCTCTGGGTCTTTTTCTGTTCGTTGATGTCCAGTTAAGTATTTCAGTTGTCCAATAGGTGGTCATTTCATTTAGCAATATCCATCCCATTGCCACTTGAGGGTCTTTACTTTGATCATGATGATAACTCTTGTCATTTTCCCTGATCCATGAGCTCTTTTTACTCTGGGTGTGCATCTCTTCATGCTTCTTTGAGTTGTGCACAGCCTCTCTATATCATTTAAATATGTTAATGTGTTAACAATAAACGGTAAGGTATTTTAAAGTTTGCAATGTTATTAAAAAAATAATTGAACTGATTACTACGAGGTCCATCGATGTTGATGATTTGCTATGCTGTTGGATTTATTTAACATATATTTTGTGTTCATCATTACCGTAATTTTCTTGTGTACTACCAACATAGTGTTCAGGCACATTACTGGCACATACCATTCAAAAAATATATCCTGCAGATTTTTTTAAATATTGTTTAAAACCCTCTGAGAAATTCTGTTCTTTAATCAGTATTGCATGTGTTCTTATTAGGGGGGGGGGGGTTTATTGACCTAGTTGCCCTCAATTTCACCCATTTAAATGAAATGAAACTATATCCTTTACAGATTTAGCGTCTTTATCATTATCATTAAAAAGTACCGTCCCCTCTCTTCTCTTCAAGATCACTATATACATGACGATGATGGGCAAAACACGTAACAATATTAACAAATAAAGGTAACTTGGTCACGCTAGTTACGTTAAATGAAAACTTTTGCAAAAAAGTTCGTAAGTTGGAAGCTTTCGACCTTATCTTAGGTCTTCATCACGCCAATGGAGGACTAAGATTGTTGCCAGATTCTACATTTGAATTTTTCCTATTTTTGTTGCCAAAACTTAGAATTGATCTCCAGATCATTGGAATGTAGAGAGGAGATTCGGAATTGCAAGTCATTGAGTTGAAAATAATTTCCAGGCTTTCATGGTAACGGAGGGCAAAACGATTGTCAAAAGAAGCAATTCGTTTTGCTTCGTTCCAGTGGGGAACTGCAGATGTGTCTTCCATTGTCAAAATAGACAAGGCAGTATTAGGATTGGCTTTCGAAACATCTTTTTTATGTTCTAAAATTCTATGGTTAATGCTCCTGTATGTGCTTCCAGTGTATAAGTTATCCCCAGTAGAAGAAGAGATAGGAATGCAGTAAACTCCTGGGAGGCTCAGGCTTTCAACTTTGTCCCTATCCCTTTGTAGAAGTTTCAAGATGTTTGGGGTAGATTTAATGGCAAGATGGTAACCAAAACTTCTAAAAAGAATCTGTAACTTATAAGCATCGGAAGGATGGTAAGGAACAGAACCACAGAATTTCAGGTTTTCTTTCTTTTGAGGAAGGAGGCATTCAATTTTCGAATGGTTTTCATATTTTTTTTTATGAGGGAGTTGACTGTAAGAGCAGGGAAACCATGAGAGAGGGCTATTGTAGAAATTTTGGAAAGTTCTTCTTGAAGAGAGAGTTGGTTCTTGCAAATGATATGAGCCCTGTGGATGTAGGACTTCAATGCTGCAAGCTTGTAGAGATGCAGGGTGAAAGATTTGTATGAATGATGTTAGTGGCCGCAGAAGGTTTACGATAGACGGAACGAGTAATGGAGAGATCAGCGTTTCTGCAGATAGATACATCCAGGAAATCAATTTTGTGGTTTACTTCCTTAGATATAGTGAGATTAATGGAAGGAAATTTTTCCATAATGGAGTTGATCAGTGTCTGTAGTTCAGACTCGGTATGTGGCCAACTAATGAAAATGTCGTCTACATATCTTAACCATAGGGAAGATTGAAAAGGGTGTTGAGGAATGATGGGAACTTCAATATGTTGCATGTAGATTTCTGCAAGCAGAGGGGAAAGAGGTGAGCCCATGGGGAGACCAGATTGTTGCCTATACACAATTTTGTTGAAAACAAAGCAACTGTGTTGGTGAATAGTGTGGAAACAATCATAAAGATCTTTGATAAGAGTACCGGGGGTTCAAAATGAAGAATCAATTTCTTCATGAGGAGCATGTAGGAATCAAAAGATGGTACAGAGGGAAACAAAGATTCTACATCAAGAGTATACAGATTAACACTAGGAGAAAAGGAATTAGGAAGTTTATGGATGAAGTTTGAAGTAGAGACAACAGTGTGAGGATGGTTTGCTGCCAGTTATTTGCATTTGAGGACCAATCTCTTTTCAAGGTTTACTGCTGGAGAAAAAGAATATTTCTCCAGCAGTAAACTGCTAAAGGAATGCTGCTAACTGCATTCCTTTGCAGTCAGACACCACCAACTCACTCAAAAACTCAGTTGACAGATTAGCTAAGAAAGAAACTCATCAATCCTTCCTTGGTGATATATCACCCCCTCCTTACTTTCGAACTCCCAGGCTTTTCCTGCAAGTGAAACTGCATAAAGCTGGTAACCCCATCAGACCTTTAGTTGAATATTCTTTTTCTCCAGCAATAAACCTTGAAAAGAGATTGGTCCTCAAATGCAAATCCCTGGCAGCCAACCATCCTCATACTGTTGTCTCTACTTCAAACTTCATCCACAAACTTCCTAATTCCTTTTCTCCTAGTGTTAATCTGTATACTCTTGATGTAGAATCTTTGTTTCCCTCTGTACCATATTTTGATTCCTACATGCTCCTCATGAAGAAATTGATTCTTCATTTTGAACCCCCGGTACTCTTATCAAAGATCTTTATGATTGTTTCCACACTATTCATCAACACAGTTGTTTTGTTTTCAACAAAATTGTGTATAGGCAACAATCTGGTCTCCCCATGGGCTCACCTCTTTCCCCTCTGCTTGCAGAAATCTACATGCTACGTATTGAAGTTTCCATCATTCCTCAACACCCTTTTCAACCTTCCCTATGGTTAAGATATGTAGACGACATTTTCATTAGCTGGCCACATTCAGAGTCTGAACTACAGACACTGATCAACTCCATTACGGAAAAGTTTCCTTCCATTAATCTCACTATATCTAAGGAAGTGGGATGTAAGGTCAGGTGATGCGTAACATCACAGCCTCTCCTTGACAAATGTCAACCCCGCCTTCTCGTGGTACATCCTGTTCCCACTAAAGGGGCTCTGACGACCGCCAATAGCGGTAAAACTATACCATCGGGATTAGAGGAAATGCTATCCCACACTCACCAACCCGCTTGGCCAGCGTGGTGAGTTATGGCCAAACCCCCCAAAATGACTCCACAACTTAAATCTTGGCCCTCAGTCTCCGGCAGCCGGAATGTACCTGGCCAAGGCAGCGGCCAGTGCGACATGAAGGCAGAGGGTGCTAAGAATCCCCGGAGGACCGGACTAGGCTGCCATCTGATGCTGACCTTGGCTACGTACAACGGACGCTCCCTATCTTCTGATTCAAGGCTTCTTGAATTGGAAGAGGAACTACAAAGGATCAAGTGGGACATCGTCGGGCTAAGTGAGGTAAGGAGAAAAGGAGAAGATCTCATTGAACTGAAAAGTGGACATCTCTTCTACTATCGTGGGACAGATACTGGCAGAACTAGTGGTGTTGGATTTATAATAAACAAGAAACTGAAGGATAAAGTTGTAGTAGTTAAAAGTTCCTCTGACAGAGCTGCACGACTCGTTATCCAACTCTCGAGAAGATACCAGGCTCAGATTATTCAAACTTATGCACCCACCACAAGTCATGCTGAAGAAGAAATTGAAGAATTTTATGAGGAAATTCGTGATCTAAATAATAAAGGTAAGCAGCACTTGAAGATAATTATGGGAGATTTCAATGCAAAAATAGGGCAACGGCAACAGAATGAAACTTCAGTAGGTAAATTCGGTCACGGCAACAGAAACCAGCGTGGAAATACTCTCGTAGAGTTTGCAGAGGCAGAAGGGTTTTTCATCTTGAACTCCTTTTTCAAGAAAAAGCCACACAGGAAATGGACATGGAGACATCCAAATGGGACGACAAGTGAAATTGATTTTATTATGTGTAACAAAAAATTCGTCATAGAAGACTGCAGTGTGCTAAACAAGTTCAACACAGGCAGTGACCATAGATTGGTGAGATGTAAGATGCACCTCAACACTAAACTCGAACGTAGCAAGCTCATAAGACAAACAAAATCTATTGACATAACCAACCTTAAAAAACACCATAATACCTTCAAATTGGAACTGAAGAACAGATTCTCTGCTTTAGAAGGCCTAACATCGGAAGAAGTGGATATTTCTGAAGTTAACAGAAAAGTAACCAAAGCTCTTATGGAAACAGCAACAAAATTAGCTGGGTCTAAGAACAAATTGCATGTGAACAAATTATCAGGAAAAACCAAAATGTTGATGCAAAAAAAGAGTGATGAGGACAACTAAAGAAGATGTGACTTCCAAAGTGGAATATATACAGCTATGCAAGACAGTACGAAAAAGTATCACAGAAGACGTAAGGAAATTCAACTGTGAACTAGTAAGGAAAGCAATTGAAAACAACCAAAGCCTAAAGATAGCAAAGGGACATCTCAGTAAGGGGAAAAAACAGATTATGGCACTGAGAAAAGAAGATGGTTCTGTAACAAGAAATAGAGGCGAAATTTTGACAAGAGTGAAAGATTTCTACTCCAAATTATATGAAAGGGATGATACATGCACTTAAGACATCATGAAAGATACCAGTACCAGAGTTCCTCCAGTCCTTCCAGCAGAAGTTGCACATGCAATCAAGAACATGAAGCGGGGAAAAGCTCCAGGAGAAGATGGAATTACTGTAGACATCATACAAGAAGCAAGTGGAGAAATTGAAACAGTACTCGCCCAAATTTTCACTCGATGCCTTAATGAAGGGAAAATTCCTGAGGATTGGAACAACGCTACAATGATCTTGCTACATAAAAAAGGTGACATTGAGGATCTCAGGAACTACAGACCAATCAGCCTCCTATCAGTGGTTTATAAAATCTTCACTAAAGTTCTTTCACACCGCTTGAAGGTGACACTGGACATGGCTCAACCGAGATAACAAGCTGGATTCAGGAGTGGCTACAGCACAATAGATCATATCCACGTACTGAGAGAACCAATTGAAAGAGCGAGGGAATATGAGCTTCCATTGTGCATGGCTTTTATCGATTATGAAAAAGCCTTTGATTCGGTGAAACCATCAGCAGTTGCAATGGCTCTGAAATCCTGTGGTATTGAAGATGCATACATTAATATTATTAATAACATCTATGAAAATGCAAGTGCAAAGATTCGGCTGTTTGAAAATACAACACACATAAAAATTGGAAAAGGAGTGAGACAAGGGGACACCATATCTCCGAAGCTCTTTAATGCCACATTGGAAAATGTCTTTTAATCACTGAACTGGGAAAACAAAGGGATAAAGATTAATGGAGATTATCTAACCCACCTTCGTTTTGCTGATGACATAATCATTTTTGCAACTACCCCATCAGAGCTACAGAGTATGATCCAGGAACTTGCTGATAAGAGTAAAGAAGTGGGATTAAAAATGAACTTTCAGAAGACAAAAGTGATGTACAATGCTTTTACAAGAAATGAAGATTTATCGATTGATGGAGAAAAGCTGGAGATAACAGACACGTACGTTTATCTTGGACAGCAGATATCAAGTGAGGGTCACATTGGTGAAGAAATTAATCTGCGTACAAAACTTGCCTGGAGAGCTTTTGGAAGAAACAGCATAATTTTCAAGAGCAATATGCCATTATGTCTTAAAAGAAAAGTGTTTGATCAATGCATCCTTCCAGTGCTTACGTATGGTGCAGAGACGTGGACCTTAGCTAAAAGAGACATGCAAAGGCTGCAGACAACTCAAAGAAGCATGGAGAGGTGCATGCTTGGTGTAACCAGGAGAGATAAGAAGAGGAACATGTGAATCCGAAAAATGACAAGAGTGGAAGACATCATGATCAGAGTTAAATCCCTGAAATGGCAATGGGCTGGACATACTGCCAGAAGAACAGACCATCGATGGACAGCCGAAATTTTAGATTGGATTCCAAGGGACAGGAAAAGACCCAGAAGAAGACCACATGGAAGATGGGTGGATGAAATTCGAAAGTATGCGGGAGTGACATGGAGGAGACTGGCACAAGACAGACCGTTGTGGAGGAAACTTGGGGAGACCTTCGTCCAGCAGTGGATTGATAATGGTTGACAATGATGATGATGATGATCTAAGGAAGTAAACCACAAAATTGATTTCCTGGATGTATCTATCTGCAGAAACGCTGATCTCTGCAATTTTGTTGTATAGAAATTTTTGAATTTTGCATAGCATGCTTTAATTCTTGTGCTTCTTGTTGTCCTTTAAATTTCATGTTTACCTTGTTTCTGGCCATCACAGACAAAAATATTGCTACAACCTGGCTTTAAAACTGCCAGTCACGTTGTAACTGAAGAACGAAGGTTCTCTCGATATTGTAGGTGAGAGAGATAAACTATTCTGAGAGATGTGGCCAGTCGAGGCTGGATTGCCCAAACACATCAAATAAAATGGTAGCCAAGAATTTAAAAGACAAGCATAGACATTTAATAATTCAGGTATTTGACATAATTAAATTTACACAGACAATGACTGAATAAAATCGAGAAATGTGGGCCAGATTTTGTGCTATTTACATTATGTATGAGCTCATATAACGATTTCATTCAAATTAGAGTTCCTGATAAGAAACAACATTTCTGTTCTCATCTAAGTCTTGTTATCAATTGGTGTTACTGATTCTGAGTCACAAATAAAGTTCAAACAAGAGACTTACATACTTGGAAGTGCACACAAGTATCTTCATCATGGCACACAGGGTTTTCAATATTCAAATTTGATTATTGCCAATTATGTGGGGGAGCACACATGCTTTTTTAGTGTACACAGCCATACATGCGCACACTCACTTTCTTTCAGAGGCTGCTGGAGTAAGACCTCTCTGGTTGTAGCAGCATACTGTCAATCAGCTGAAGTCTGGCAAACAACATCATCTCCGAGCTATGGCATGGTCCATTTCCGTCAGCTATCTTGGCAAAAGGAGGTGAAGTCAATTCCCCTTTTCTGCTATTTAGCATTGCTCCTTTTGAATCATCTGGCCGGTTATCTGCCATGTAATTTGGTTTGCAGGTAATCTCGACACTCAAAACATGTTTTGCCTCACATGGACTTGTGAAACTCTGCAACACCAGATTTCCAGGGTTAGTTTAAGTTTTAGCTCATACTCAAATGTGAGATTTTTCTGTGTTTCTTTCCTTATGTTGTACCGTGCAGCTCAAGGCCCAGGATGGCACCAGGGAACCCTTTTATTTCCATCCCTCCACTGGAGCCCTTCTTTTCCTGATGCTTGTATTAATCAAGCTCAACTCCCATCACTTTGGGGGCAATTCACAGGTACTGCAATTATATCTGCAATCTGTGACAGTACCAATACAACTACCTCTCTCTTAATTTTCCATTGTCACAAACAGAATACTTAACCCTTGTCATTTAATATGATGTTATGTCTGGCTCTGAAATTCCTTCTCTGTGAGTCGACATCTTAATAACCTTGTTTATGTCTCTGGGCTGCATTCACTACCCAACTACTCTTTGTGTCCCTTGCAAGGTTCAAGGTGCCTAGTTGGAGATTCCTTGCATCTGCATGATTTTTCAGCATTCAATTCTTCACTTTTTTAAATACCACCAAAAATGCTTTATTCTTCGATTTCCAAAATTTACCAATTTCCTTGTTCACAACAATATTTAGGAACAACGTCACTAGCATCAGCATGTGGTGATGAAAAAAAAAATTAGATTCTATCTGAAGAGGGGTAACATTAAGTCATTAAAAGTGTATTTAAAGAAGAATCATTTTATATGTTTTATTGCATGGTATAGCAAATTGCTTATTTAAATATTTACTCATTTCAAGCCCTTAAGTCACAGTTTCTGTATTTTTAAGGCTGTATTAACTGCTTATCTCATTTGTATTAGAAATCCATTAATTTGATTGGGAAATTGCATAAAATTGTATTGTAAAATTTACTTAAGTTAATTTCTTTAAACTTGTCAATGTGTGTGTTTTTCATACATGATTGAGATACCTGTTATATGTTTTGTAAAAAAGTTTCCACTGGTTATTTTGTATGGGGCTGCCTTTGTCATATCAGGAACAGATTTCAGAAATTTTCCATTCATTTTAATTGATTGTTTTGTTATGCTGTTTTTTGGAAGTTGAGTTGACTTTGCTTCAATTTTAGTTACTTTTCCATATCAAGTAAGGTCTCAGGGTTGAATTTTGTGATGTATGAAACAGTGTGCCACAGTATGATCTAATTAGTTTTATAAACTGCTTAAAAAATCTTGTTCTGCATATTTTATGTGGTGTTTATATTTTATATGTTTGCTCATCTTAATGATCATTACACTTATCTGTTTAGGATTTGAGTCATAATTCTTATTATAATTTATTTTTATTTATGTTTGGAAAATGGGATCAAAAGTTTGGGTTCTTTTTAATACTGTTGTTACAATGAAATAATGTTGTTACTTTTTTATTTTCTTAGGCAATATGGCTTAGGTGTGAAGTTATTGCAGGAGCTGCCTGCATATGTCATCATATTTTGCAATAATGTTGTGCAGATTTAAATTGTTTGTGGTTGCAGGAATGGTCATACTGATGCAGCATTTTGACTGTCTAAAAAAATGAGAAATTATTTCAACTGACACAAAATGTAAGTTTTTAATAAGACTTGGAGAAAATGTCAGTGATGTTCAAACTACAGGTCTATGTAGGATTATGTCAAACACAAATGTTTATGTGAGCCTAGAGATTTCAAAAAAGAACCAACGTATCTGATGATTTTCAAGAAAGTATGAGCGTATAAATGACAGTGAAGGTGTCAGAGGGTTTCAAATAGGAAAACTTGGAGTGTCTGCATGAGAAAAAGATTATGAGTATGAAGTATAGAAGATTTTGAGTACGTCGTGTGATGGATGTCAGTGAAGCCTGAGTTGTATGTCAAGATCACTGAAAATGGAGAAGTTTGATATGGCAACAGTAAGTAAAAATTATCTGGTAGTTTGCATTTCTCTTTGGAGCTAACCTCTGAATCTCAGAGAACAGTTTAGTGATATGTATGTATGTGTGCATTATTGTAGTTTTTGAATTTTAAAAGTGTATTGCTGTAGACAAGAATTTTACTTAGTCTGTAATAGTGGTTCTATTTATCTCCTGCTGGTACTTCTGTGGGCATTGCCTTCGAGAGCTGCCACTTGCTCTTTGCACTTCAAGAAGGCTAGCATCTTATGATAACATATTAGCATTGAAGTGCCATTTTGTAGCATGTTATTATAGCTTTTGTTCTAAGCCATGGCATTTAGTGATCCTTGGCCCACTGAGGTCCTTGTGCAGGGAAAATCAGATTAAACAACCATACTATTTAATGAGTAATATTTATAAGAATTAAATGCAAACTGAAATCATTGGGAAATGAAAACAAACAAAAATTAACCATTTTTACTAAAGGGTTTAAAATTTTTTTACTCACAATCGCATAGTCAGACAGTTCTTTTTTCATTCATATGACCTTAAACCTGCATAAAGTATAAAGCTAATGAGAGCTGTGATACTGTGTTTCTAGTGAACTAAAAGTTCAAGTTGAGGCTTCAATGTTATGCTGCTTATCTTTAAAATGGATTTTAAATGCTCATCGCAAAGAGAGGGCTTGTATTTGGGTTTCATGTATTTCATTTTTAAAGTACATTGCATGCAAATCTCATTACAATTAAGTAATGTGTTCCTGAGATATCTTTGTAGTTTTTCAAGTTTTACTCATTAAATTTCCTTTTTATTGTGCCATTAGTTTAATGTTTTATTGCTTTCAGGTATAAATAGGACAGTTTTTCCAATCACAATCAAGTGGATTGTGAAAAAAAAGTATTTATCAGCATGCATATCAAAAACAGTGAAGTTGAAATTGTCTCAAAATTGCAATTTTGGTTGTTTTGACATGGGAGTTATTTCTAGAACAAACGTTTTTAGAAATAAGGATTGACATTGTGGTTCAAGCTTTTGGTAACAATGAAGAAAGTTATTTTTGAAGACTAAAGTTCAAAATTATATAGGGCATGAAATACTTCGTTCTGAAGTAGGATAAAGTTTTTATTGCAGTTCTTTGGAGTAGTTTGTACAGAGCTAACTGGTCACTCAGTGCCTGTCAAGGTCAGAATCTGGTGTCCCACTGATTTAAGAGCAGTGTACACACAAAGCAACTATCCACTGATCACACTATGTGGACGTATGTTAGCATTTCGATTGAAAGTAGTAAATATGAAGTGTAAAAGGCTTTTCTTTTTTTTTTTCTTTTTTTTTTTTTATGAAACTACCAGGCTGCAGATGAAATAAAACATTGCCACAAATTTTAGGTTAGGAACCTCTGATTCTGATGATAAGCTTTCCTCAAATAACCAGTTTTTTGTTATTGTGGTAATACCTAAGAGCAGCAGTCTTTTTTTTCTTCTTTCCTATGAAAATGAAGTATGGCAGTTATTCCCAAAATAAAGATCTATACAATAAATTTCAGATTTCCTAAATGGAATGTTATTTTTTATGTTTTCATAAAGTTATTCAGCCAAAAGTTTTTGTGCACATGTTTTAGCTCTTAGCTATTTTTAAGATTACATTTGTATCTGTCTTTTTTTCAATGAAGAGCACCATGATCATATCAAGATTTGTGATTAATATAATTCATTAATAATTATGAGAAAAAAATCTGGACACGTAATTTTATGCTATTAAAATCTTTCATAGACTTTAAGTTTAATTCAGCAACATAAAAGTAAAATCATTTTCAGACCTTTTAAAATAATTGTAACTAATATTTGTGTTACATACTGTTGAACAGTAGGAGGGGTAAGTATGGTAGCAACCTAGTGTTTTTCCAAATTTCAATAGCTCTCAGGATTTGAGGTAAGCAGAGACTTAATGCTGAGTTTGTTCCTGAAAAAAAAATGAAGATCATGGGCTCTCTTTAGAACATATGACCTGGATTTAGTACTTGGGAAAACTCATTTGCCATTTACTTTTTAATGAAAAAAATATTAACTTCAGGTGATTGCAAAACATTTTATGTATAGCATTTCATCTGTAATGAGAAAGTTTATTATATAATTTTGTATTAATTGAAAGAAGAGGAGCATGAGCACATTAGCTCTGTAGTTCAGAAATTCCTTCACTTTTCTATTTCCTTTAAATTTTGGGTGATCTGCAGATAAGCAGCTTTATTCATAAAAGCTGAAGTTTGGTTTTGCCAGTACCTACCTGCCTATATCTACCTACCTACCCTGCCTTACCTTGCCTTACATTATTGCATTACCTTACCTAACCTAGTCTGTTATCAACACTTTTGCTACGTTTTTTCAAACCCCAGTAAGCATGATATTTTAAGTAATTTTCCAAACTTTTAGGAGGGAGATCTGCAAATTAGTATTGTTTTAAAAGTTAGTATTTTCAGTTTTCAAATCTGGAAAACCATTGATGGGGATGTGTATATATGTTAACCCTTTTAATTCAGGTTTTATGATTTTAAAGAAAGCCAATGATGTCATTATAAATATGGCAAATGGTATGCCCATTTTTTTGTGTCATAACGAAACTAATGTTTGCTTCATTATTTAATGCAAAAGCCCAATAGGTCTGCTACTGTCACTCTTACCAAGGTAAAGTGTTCCTAGATTAATTCAAATATAAAAAAAAAATATTATGTCTTCTTATTTTTTACATGAAATTAAGCGATTTTTTTCTTTTTCTGTGACAAGATGTGTAGTGTTGGTTTGTTGCTACTGTGATAAGTTATTTTTGTGTGGTCTGCATTGCAATTTGTTTCACTTGCTTAATAGCTCTGAAATTTAACACAACCACTAAATTTGAGCCCTGTAACTTAAATGATTGTATTTGACCTCAATGAAGTTATTTTAACATTATTAATATCTCATACCTACAGATATCTAATTAGTTTTTATGCAATTGGCATAAAAACGTTTTTCTTCAACAATGAATTTTGACAATGACCATTGTGTTATTTTTCATATGAATCAGTTGGACTGAATGTCACATTATTCAAATGATTTTAAATACTCAGTAGATTTCTTTTCCCATTATACAAAATGAAACAATAGTTGAATGTTTGGGAAAATAAAGACTTGTGAACAATGATTATTGTGCAAGATAGATTCAACCTATGTGATATCAGGGCATTTCCCACGCATGGTCTAAATGATAGAAGTGCATTGCTGACTCACAAATTAAATAAACCACTGCTGTTCCTGTGCAAGGTGTGTGAAAATTGTGTACAGCATGTTTTACATGTCTTGAGCACTGATATTTTGAGAATGAATGGAACACTGAAAAGATGTATGTCATGTAAAGGCATTACTCCAAATGAAAAATAGTTTCAAACTTCAAGAATCTTTTCTACTGAGCAGTATTAAGTAGATTTTTTTTCAAACTCATCTACTCATAAGTTAAAATATTAAAGATTTGACTCTGAGTAGGTTGTGTATGCAATTGAATGTGATTACAACAAATTTTATTTATCTTAAGTGGCATAATGTGAATGCCATGTGTTAATTTTTACATAGGAGCTGTACAAATAGTTACTAATTTACTTGGAAAGATCCCAGGTAAGACAGTGATTATGCATGAATTGATTTTTCACTATCTACCATGCAGCTGACATCAAGGTTGTATGATGTTATATCTATTCATTACTTGAAGATGCGGAGGATCAGCCCCCTAACATCTCATAACTTAAAGTCTCAGGATTTATTTTCTGGGGAGAGGGATGAGAGAGTGTTCATACAGTATAAAAGCAAGTCTCAGGATTTCTGTCCTAGGGAAGGGCCTGAGGGAATGTAAATACAGTATAAACACAAGTCTCAAGATTTATCTTATGGAGAGAGTTAAATTATGAGAGGGTGTGAATACAGTATAAAAGCAAGTCTCAGAATTTATCTTCTGAGGAGGGGCTGTAAATACTGTATAAAAGCAAGCTCTTTAAATTCAAAGACATAAAAAAAATTTCACTTAAGGAAAAAAGTTTTTAAAGTAACACATTTGTCTAAAAGTTAGCTGTTTCAAAATTTTAAATATCTCATTTTGATTGTGTGATATGAGTAAAAATTGTTGGAAGATATTCATCCACATTTGTTGAGAACAGGTTTTCTCAAAAGGAATGGATAGAAAACTAAAAAGATATATTTTAATAAGAGCAATGAGAGTGAACTTACCCTTACCAGTAGGTCCGTTCTCTCAGACAAGTAGACATTTCTCTGCACGTTAACTTCCATATTAATTGTGGAATAACTTTTTTACGGGTCTTATAGAGGTTATTTTTCATGAAAGTTGGTTGTCAAATTTTCGAACTAAAGCCTAGTTCGTCATCAGGACTATGTCACTGGAGTAGTTGCTGCCACTCAATTGGAAGAGTCCATCCGCAATTATCGTTAATTGTGGTACTTCTTCTTCTTGCTATTTCGATCCCTTCTTCTAGTTTCCTCTTTACTAAGTTTGACTGGTGGGCGATTATTTTCACTGAATCCCAATTTATGGAGTTTCCACTTGCTTGTATATGTCTGTCTAGCCCTGTTTTGTTCCCAATGTTCCTAATGGCTGCTTGGTGTTCTTTCATTCGGACCTTAATACTTTTCCCTGTTTCTCCTATATAGCTGAGTCCGCAGTTACAGTCGATGCAGTAAATTACTCCTTCCTGCAATTGGATGTCCAATTCTTTCTGCTTTAAAGCTGGAAGGAATTTCTTTATTTTGTTATTAAGATCTGGAGCTAGCCTGATATTATATTTTGCTCCGATCCTTTTCAGTTTCTCGAAAAGTCCCTTGTGGTACGTAATTTTGCTGGTGAATTTGAAGTTGGTTTTTTCCTGCTTCTTTTTTGGCACTTGTTTAAATATTTTCTCAACATATGGGGAGGGGTAATTGTTTTCTGCCAATATTTCCTTTAATTCTTCTTTGTGAAGATCTTTCTGAGTAGCTGAAGAGACCAGGATTTCAATTTTTTCTAAAAATTGTCTCGCCGTATTCGATTTAATATAATCAGGGTGGAATGAGCAGAAGTCTAACATCTTCCCTGTGTTGGTAGGTTTTCTAAAAAGCTGAGTGAATATTTTCCCCTCTCTTGAGGTCAAGGTTAAATCTAGGTAATTGATGCTATGGTCTCTTTCCTGTTCCAGGGTGTACTGCAAGGTACCCTGGAAGAATTTAACTTACTAGAGAATACCTTGCAGTACACCCTGGAACAGGAAAAAGACCATAGCATCAATTACCTAGATTTAACCTTGACCTCAAGAGAGGGGAAAATATTCACTCAGCTTTTTAGAAAACCCACCAACACAGGGAAGATGTTAGACTTCTGCTCATTCCACCCTGATTATATTAAATCGAATACGGCGAGACAATTTTTAGAAAAAATTGAAATCCTGGTCTCTTCAGCTACTCAGAAAGATCTTCACAAAGAAGAATTAAAGGAAATATTGGCAGAAAACAATTACCCCTCCCCATATGTTGAGAAAATATTTAAACAAGTGCCAAAAAAGAAGCAGGAAAAAACCAACTTCAAAATCACCAGCAAAATTATGTACCACAAGGGACTTTTCGAGAAACTGAAAAGGATCGGAGCAAAATATAATATCAGGCTAGCTCCAGATCTTAATAACAAAATAAAGAAATTCCTGCCAGCTTTAAAGCAGAAAGAATTGGACATCCAATTGCAGGAAGGAGTAATTTACTGCATCGACTGTAACTGCGGACTCAGCTATATAGGAGAAACAGGGAGAAGTATTAAGGTCCGAATGAAAGAACACCAAGCAGCTATTAGGAACATTGGGAACAAAACAAGGCTAGACAGACATATACAAGCAAGTGGACACTCCATAAATTGGGACTCAGTGAAAATAATCGCCCACCAGTCAAACTTAGTAAAGAGGAAACTAGAAGAAGGGATCGAAATAGCAAGAAGAAGAAGTACCACAATTAACGATAATTGCGGATGGACTCTTCCAATTGAGTGGCAGCAACTACTCCAGTGACATAGTCCTGATGACGAACTAGGCTTTAGCTCGAAAATTTGACAACCAACTTTCATGAAAAATAACCTCTATAAGACCCGTAAAAAGTTATTCCACAATTAATATGGAAGTTAACGTGCAGAGAAATGTCTACTTGTCTGAGAGAATGGACCTACTGGTAAGTGTAAGTTCACTCTCATTGCTCTTATTAAGGTAATTGTAAGCACGTAAATTTTTGATTAGTTATAGTGATACTGTGACTTGTCAAGCAAAGAATTAAAAAGATATATGTTTCTATTATATAAATATACAGAAATATCTTTGAGAAAAGGAGGCGGGGAGAATAGCTGGAAAACGAAAAATTACGGCTAACAGTTTTAGCAAATCTCTAGATGATAGATTGCTGTTTAAATAAATAAAAACTGTTTACACCAAATGATTGTATGAATGTCTACATTTGTTTTGTCATTCATCTGTTGTGTAAGTCATCCAAACGAAACTTATTTTATTGAATTAAGGTTTCTGCACGTCCTTATTAGATAGAAATTCCAGTAAATAGAATGAAAGCATCTTCAAGTAATGAATACTATTTCATGATTGTTTTTTATTTTTCCACATTGAACATATTATTCTTTGTCTTGAGAATTATGAAACATAATCAGTGTGGAGGATCAGCCCCCTGCCAAGTAAAATCTAGCACCATAAGTTTTAAACTTTTATTTGGCAGCTGAGCTTTCTTTAAGGAGCTAACCTCTGAATCTCAAAGAACAGTATTACTGATATCTATGTATGTACTGTATGTATGTATGCATGTGTATAACATATCTTTTTATCTTTAGCCTACTCAGGAGGTATAGTCTTGGAAATATTTATATTATTCCATACATTGACAGATGTTATTTTAACTTGTTTTGAATCTATTTGCAGCTTCAACAAAAACAAATGCATGGGATCGAAATATTTAATTGTTGTAAAAACTTGTCTCAAAATTTTCTTAGCTGTTTTCATTTATTTTTAGGTGCTATAAGTGTAATGGCATCACTGGAACCAAGACTGTTATTTGTTGTAATGAATGTATGCAAAAATTTTATATGCTATATTTTTCATCATATAACCCGAGGATTATGTGTTAAAGATTTAGGTTCTGTAGAATATATGCTAGTGTTGATAATACGCTGCTTTAATAAAAAAAAATTGTTTTTGTGGCACTTGCATTAAAAAATTCCACATCATAATTGTCAGGAGAGGTTGTATATTTGGAAAGTTTCCAGAAATGCATTAATAACAGGAACACATAATGCAACACAGGTGGAAGTTTGTGAAGAGTTGGAAAGAAGTTTCATTTTCTTTACTTATGAGCATTTTGACAGAAAATACAATGAACGAAGGGGATATTATTTGCTCTCACGGACCATCACATGCTGTTGAATGCTCAGTGCCACCCAAGTTTGTGGGCGCCTCAAATCTAACTATGGAACTGTTAGGTCTTACTATGAATCTACTGTAATACTGAAAAAACTCGTAATTTTTGCTCTTTATTCACTTGAATGTAAGAAAAAACCATTAAAGAATGACAGGTTGTTGCTGTTTTTTTATAAGATGATGTTACATACCCACCCAGCCCCTATTTCTTTGGACTACTAGGTCATCTTGTGAATCATGACTTTTCTTTAAGAAATTACGGTTCAGGGTCAACAACATGGGTATGGATTACACTTTAATTTTTCCCCTGAATTTTACAGCCTGTGCATTTTGCTCCAATGCAGATCATACAGAGGGGTTTTTTTCCCTCTTCTTGAATTCCATGGTCTGCAGATTATATGAAGAAAAATGCATGTGTGTGTGTATATATATAGCTAAAAAAACCAACAAGAAGCATCAAACGAAAAACAACTTTGAAATTCTAAAGCGCCAAAGGCTGCGTAAAAGAAAGATCAATCCAAATACAGAAATAATGCAAAACCCGAAGCAAGAATTTATTTTTTTTAAATATAAGGAGGAAAAATAAAACAAATTAAAACCGAGAATAAACCAGAGAAAAACAAATTAAATCCCAAACGTTCCAAGCAAACAAGCTTCAGAGCAAGCAAAAAAAAAAAAAAAAAAAAACAATTAAAAAGAAAACCGGAAGAACATAGGGATTCAGACCAGTGACTGATTCTCTTATATCTTCGTCAGGGGCAAGCATGAAGAAAATCACTCACGTATCCACAAAGACCAGAAACGTGTGGGTTTCTGCTAATTTAGCAAACTAAAAAATAGGGGGGGGGGGGTGATCACCATATTTAGAAAAAACACCTGTCATTCTTTAATGGTTTTTTTCTTATATTCAAGTGAATAAAGAGCAAAAATTATGAGTTTTTCAGTATTACAGTAGATCCATAGTAAGACCTGACAGTTTCTGTTATATATAAATATGCCGACCTGGTGGCGCAGTGGTCTAAACGATGGCCTCTGATCATTCGTCCGAAAGGGGTGTGGGTTTGAATCCTAGTGAGGCATGGATGTTGTGTTTGCCTTACGGCAGTGGCTCTCTCCCTTCCCTGGGAACCAGTGACCCTAAATTAGGGACGGGCAACTAAATTAGCAGAAACCCACACATTTCTGGTCTTTGTAGATACATGAGTAATTTTCTTCATGCTTGCCCCTGACAATGCCATAAAAGAATCAGTCATTGGTTTGTATCCCTATGTTCTTCTAGTTTTCTTTTTAATTCTTTTTTTTTTCTGCTTGCTCCGAAGCTTGTTCGTTTTGTTTTGTTTTGTTTTTTCTCTGGTTTGTTCTCAATTTTAATTTGTTTTATTTTTTCTCCTTATATTAAAAAAAAAAAAAAAAGTCTTGCTTCAGGTTTTGCATTATATATATATATATACACACTGCTGGCCACCCAAAATGCAACACCAAGAAGGAAGCATCTGATTGGCCTGAAATTCGCAGCACGCATCACCCGCGAGAGGATATGCAAACAATTAG
This sequence comes from Macrothele yani, assembly GCA_039090855.1. Taxonomy (NCBI): domain Eukaryota; kingdom Metazoa; phylum Arthropoda; class Arachnida; order Araneae; family Macrothelidae; genus Macrothele; species Macrothele yani. Next base: position 107,569,143 of record CM077003.1, read on the forward strand.
CATTGCAGGGCATATGCAAATCATGTGCGTCTGGCACGCCACTGAGAAGCACTACAAGAAGGGTGCACAGAAGGGGGGTGTAAGTAGTGGAAGTGTGTTGTGCTGCCGGACCTGTGCGTGGGAAGCTTCCTGATGCCTCGTCGCAGAATACGGCAGTCATTCCAGCACGTATCGGAGTTCGACAGAGGACGAATAGTGGCTTATCGCAACAGCTGTTTATCATACCAGACATCGGCGCCCGTGTGGGACGACATCCAGCCACAGTGAGGCGAGTATGGATATGGTGGGTGCAGGAGGGACGGACGGACCGAAGTGAGCGATTGGTACGACACACCACCGAACGAGAGGACCGGCATGTTGTGCGGCGGGCATTGACGGCTAGCACAGGAATTAGGGTGTGTTGTGCAACAACCTGTGTTAGCACATACCGTTCGACGTCATCTGCAGCAGCGGGGACTTGTCGCATGGCACCCATTGGTCCGATTACCATTGAAGTTACACCACCGGCGAGTGCGGCGGCAGTGGGCTGTTTAACGCCGCACTTGGACTACGGAATGGCACGACATTGTCTTCTCCGACGAATCGTGCTTCTGCCTGCAAAACCACGATAGTCGGATCCGCGTGTGGCAGCACCGCAGCGAGAGACTGTATGACGCCTGCATTATGCATCGCAATACTGATCCATCGCCTGGTGTTATGGTTTGGGGTGCAATTGGATATGACACCCGCACCCTTCTGGTACGCATTGCCGGTACACTCAACAGACACCGCTACATCTCCGACGTTTTGGAGCCTGTAGTCCTCCCTTACCTGCAGGACCTGCCAGCGGCCCGTTTCAACAGGACAATGCGCGCCCACACATGGCACACATCGTGCAACAATTCTTCACGGCCCACCAGGTGTCACTGCTGCCGTGGCCTGCCTGTTCTCCCGATATGTTGCTAATTGAACACGTCTGGTAGCTGATCAGCAACCGAGTGGCTAGGCAAGCACCACCCGCGGCTATGCCTGATGAACTGTGGCAACGTGTGGAAGCAGCCTGGACCGACATACCCCAAGCCCACATCCAAAGCCTCTTTCGTTCAATGCCGTGGCGTGTAGCAGCCGTTATTGCCAACCATAGGGGCCACACGAACTATTGATGTCTGCGTATTCCGCAAGTCACATGGGCCTGTAAGCTCAATCGTTTCATCTTTGTATCTGTTCTTATGTGTCCAGTAAATCTGGCTTTGCTATCTCGTGTCCTTCTTGGTGTTGCATTTTGGGTGGCCAGCAGTGTGTACATATATATATATATATATATATATATATATAGAGAGAGAGAGAGAGAGTTTTTTTTTTTTTGACTGGAAGTTTAACGACTACTGTGAGCAACTCAATGGGTTATAAGCCGTCACCCGTCCCTAATTTAGGGTCACTGGTTCCAGGGAAGGGAGAGAGTCAGTGCCGAAAGACAAACACAACATCCATGCCTCACCAGGATTCGAACGCGGACCCCTTTCAGACGAATGATCAGTGGCCATCGCTTAGACAACTGCACCACAGGGGCGGCATATATGTATATGTAACGGAAACTGTTAGGTCTTACTATGGATCTACCGTAATACTGAAAAAAACTCATAATTTTTGCTCTTTATTCACTTGAATGTAAGAAAAAACAATTAAAGAATGACAGGTGTTTTTTCTAAATAAGGTGATCCCCCCCCTCCCCTATTTTTTTGGACTGCTGGGTCATCCTGTGAATCATGAGTTTGAATAATTCTTGATATCCTCATATCACGCATAAGTTACTTTAAAAATTATAAGTGGTGGGACGTTTCAGTAGTGATTTTTACCTTCATCAGCCATGGAATGAAACACATGCTATAAGCATCAGTTGTTGCCAGATTTCAAAATAGCTTTCCAAATGATAGGTATGTTAAAAGGTGCATCTGTATTGCAGGTGTTAGGAGTAAGGTAGATTTCAGTGCTTTCGAGGTATCTGAGGGCTTTCCGATTGCTGAACGAAGCGATACGTTTAACATTTTGCCAATCAGGAATCGCAGACATATCACTGATGGTTAAAATTGAAAGGTAGGTGGAAGGGTTGCCTTTCTTAACATCAGCGATATGTTCCACCAATCACCAGTTGATGCATCAGTAAGTACTACCAATGTAGTGGGTAATGCCTGTGGAAGTGTTGACAGGGATAGAGTAGACACCTTGTAACTCTAGGAGTTTATTGGGATCTCTGTCTTTAAGGATAAGGTTAAGAAGATGTGGAGGTGGTTAAACAGCAATCCTGTAGCCAAAAGACCTGAAATTGGGGCAAATTTTATAACTGAAGGACTGGCTAAAGGGCAAAGTACCAAGAAACTGATGAGTGGTGGAAGGTTCAAACAGTACACTAGTAGATCTATTCTGTGATTCAAATTTCTTAATTAGTCTATGCACTAAGAGGTGTGGAAAGACATGCAATTTGCCAATGTTGATGATTTTCTGATATTCGTTTTGAAGAGCAGAAGGGCTGTTGCAAATAAGGTTAGCTTTGTGGATGTACACCTTTAAAGCAGCCAGTTTGTATTTACCAAAGGTGCAAGAATGGTAAGGGATGATATTATGGGTGGCAGAAGGTTTCCTGTAAACAGAGAGACCAAATGAAAAATCTGAGCTGATTTTGATGTTAACATTGAGAAAACTAATATTGTTGTTGACCTGTTCTTGAGACAAGAACCTTATATGAGGGAATTTGGAAGTTATAGAGGACATAAGTTCAAACAGAAAGTGTTTCTCGTGTGGCCAAATGATGAAGATGTCATCAATGTACTGCAACAAAATAGAGGGTTTTAAGAGGGATGGGGCAACGATTAATTTTTCAATATTCTACAAATAAATTTCAGCAAATAAGGGGAAAAGAGGAGAGCCCATTGGTATGCCTTGTTTTTGTCGGTAGTAGATACCATTGTATACAAAACAGGAATACTTATCCAATGAATCAAAACAGTCCTAAAGATCTTTGATGAGTTCCGCAGGAAATTCTTGGTGCTCCATTAGTTTTTTTACTATAAGCATGTAGGCATCAAAGAAAGGAACAGAAGGAAATAATGAATCCATGCCAAAGGTGTACAAGAAATCTTTAGGTTTGATAGATGAAGGAAGTTTCTGGATAAAGGCTTTGGTCGACACAACAGAATAAGGATGATTTTTTGTCTGAACATTGCAACATTTGACCAGTTGCCTTTCAAGATTAACTGCTGGAGAAAAGGTATTTTCAATTAAGGGCCTAATAGGATATCCAACTTTATGTAGCTTGATCTGTAAAAACAACCTGGGAGTATGATAATAAGCTGGGGAGAGTCCCACACTTATAATAACATCCCACCACTTATCATTTTTAGCATAACTTATGTGTGATGTGAGGATATCAAGAATTATTCTAATGTTTTGCGTGTTACGTGTTTCACTGCCAATTATTCTCACTATGAATCATGAGTTTTCTTTAAGTAATTATGGTTTTCTTAAGTAGTTTTCTTTAAGTAATCCTGGGTATGGATTACACTTTAATTTTTTCTTTGAATTTTACAGCGTGTGGATTTTGCTCCAATGCAGATTATACAAAGGATATATATATATATATCATCATCATCATCATCATTGTCAACCATTATCAATCCACTGCTGGACAGAAGGTCTCCCCAAGTTTCCTCCACAACGGTCTGTCTTGTGCCAGTCTCCTCCATGTCACTCCCGCATATTTACGAATTTCATCCACCCATCTCCCATGTGGTCTTTTTCTGGGTCTTTTCCTGTCCCTTGGAATCCAATCTAAAATTTCGGCTGTCCATCTATGGTCTGTCCTTCTGGCAGTATGTCCAGCCCATTGCCATTTCAGGGATTTAACTCTGATCATGATGTCTTCCACTCTCGTCATTTTTCGGATCCACGAGTTCCTCTTCTTATCTCTCCTGGTTATACCAAGCATGCACCTCTCCATGCTTCTTTGAGTTGTCTGCAGCCTTTGTATGTCTCTTTTAGTTAAGGTCCACGTCTCTGCACCATACGTAAGCACTGGAAGGATGCATTGATCAAACACTTTTCTTTTAAGACATAATGGCATATTGCTCTTGAAAATTATGCTGTTTCTTCCAAAAGCTCTCCAGGCAAGTTTTGTACGCCGATTAATTTCTTCATCAATGTGACCCTCACTTGATATCTGCTGTCCAAGATAAACATACGTATCTGTTATCTCCAGTTTTTCTCCATCAATCGATAAATCTTCATTTCTTGTAAAAGCATTGAACATCACTTTTGTCTTCTGAAAGTTCATTTTTAATCCCACTTCTTTACTCTTGTCAGCAAGTTCCTGGATCATACTCTGCAGCTCTGATGGGGTAGTTGCAAAAATGACTATGTCATCAGCAAAACGAAGGTGGGTTAGATAATCTCCATTAATCTTTATCCCTTTGTTTTCCCAGTTCAGTGATTGAAAGACATTTTCCAATGTGGCATTAAAGAGCTTCGGAGATATGGTGTCACCTTGTCTCACTCCCTTTCCAATTTTTATGTGTGTTGTATTTTCAAACAACCGAATCTTTGCACTTGCATTTTCATAGATGTTATTAATAATATTAATGTATGCATCTTCAATACCGCAGGATTTCAGAGCCGTGGTAACTGCTGATGGTTTCACCGAATCAAAGGCTTTTTTCATAATCAATAAAAGCCATGCACAATGGAAGTTCATATTCCCTCGCTCTTTCAATTAGTTCTCTCAGTACGTGGATATGATCTATTGTGCTGTAGCCACTCCTGAATCCAGCTTGTTCTCTCGGTTGAGCCATGTCCAGTGTTACCTTCAAGCGGTGTGAAAGAACTTTAGTGAAGATTTTATAAACCACTGATAGGAGGCTGATAGTTCCTGAGATCCTCAATGTCACCTTTTTTATGTAGCAGGATCATTGTAGCATTGTTCCAATCCTCAGGAATCTTCCCTTCATTAAGGCATCGAGTGAAAATTTGGGCGAGTACTGTTACAATTTCTCCACTTGCTTCTTGTATGATGTCTATAGTAATTCCATCTTCTCCTGGAGCTTTCCCCCGCTTCATGTTCTTGATCGCATGAGCAACTTCTGCTGGGAGGACTGGAAGAACTCTGGTACCTTTCATGATGTCTGGAGAACATGTATCATCCCTTTCATATAATTTGGAGTAGAAATCTTTCACTCTTGTCAAAATTTCGCCTCTATTTCTTGTTATAGAACCATCTTCTTTTCTCAGAGCCATAATCTGTTTTCTTCCCTTACTGAGATGTCCCTTTGCTATCTTAAGGCTTTGGTTGTTTTCAATTGCTTTCCTCACTAGCTCACAGTTGAATTTCCTTACGTCTTCAGTGATACTTTTTCGTGTTGTCTTGCATAGCTCTATATATTCCACTTTGGAAGTCACATCTTCTTTAGTTGTCCTCATCTCTCTTCTTTTTTGCATCAACATTTTGGTTTTTCCTGATAATTTGTTCAAATGCAACTTGTTCTTAGACCCAGCTAATTTTGTTGCTGTTTCCATTAGAGCTTTGGTTACTTTTCTGTTAACTTCCGAAATATCCACTTCTTCCGATGTTAGGCCTTCTAAAGCAGAGAATCTGTTCTTCAGTTCCAACTTGAAAGTATTATGGTGTTTTTTAAGGTTGGTTATGTCAATACATTTTTGTTTGACTTATGAGCTTGCCACGTTCCAGTTTAGTGTTGAGGTGCATCTTACATCTCACCAATCTATGGTCACTACCTGTGTTGAACTTGTTCAGCACACTGCAGACTTCGATGACGAATTTTTTGTTACACATAATAAAATCAGTTTCACTTGTCGTCCCAATTGGATGTCTCCATGTCCATTTCCTGTGTGGCTTTTTCTTGAAAAAGGAGTTCAAGATGAAAAATCCTTCTGCCTCTGCAAACTCAACAAGAGTATTTCCACGCTGGTTTCTGTTGCCGTGACCGAATTTACCTACTGAAGTTTCATTCTGTTGCCGTTGCCCTATTTTTGCATTGAAATCTCCCATAATTATCTTCAAGTGCTGCTTACCTTTATTATTTAGATGACGAATTTCCTCATAAAATTCTTCAATTTCTTCTTCAGGATGACTTGTGGTGGGTGCATAAGTTTGAATAATCTGAGCCTGGTATCTTCTCGATAGTTGGATAACGAGTCGTGCAGCTCTGTCAGAGGAACTTTCAACTTCTACCACTTTATCCTTCAGTTTCTTGTTTATTATAAATCCAACACCACTAGTTCTGCCAGTATCTGTCCCACGATAATAGAAGAGATGTCCACTTTTCAGTTCAATGAGATCTTCTCCTTTTCTCCTTACCTCACTTAGCCCGACGATGTCCCACTTGATCCTTTGTAGTTCCTCTTCCAATTCAAGAAGCCTTGAATCAGAAGATAGGGAGCGTCCGTTATAGGTAGCCAGGGTCAGCATCAAATGGCAGCATATATATATATATATATATATATATATATATATATATATATATATATAAAACAGAACAATAATAGCAAATATAAAAAAAAAAAGAGAGAGAGAGAGCTGGAGAAAACTCAGATTCAGGTTTACAAAGGAAATACTGGTGTATCAACCAGGAGAAAAAGAGGATTGTAGAACATATAACAGCTGTCATTCCTGGCTTCATCAGGGGCCAGCATAGATCATCTCTCTCACATTTCTACAGAAACCAGAAAGTGTGGGTGTCTGCATTATTTAGTTTGCAAGCAAAAATCTAGGTAAAAATTTAAAAAAAAATAGCGAAAAACAAAAGCAAACCCCCTTCCCACTGCTACCAAGCCACCCTCAGATCAATTTACCTACTCTAAATATACAAAGAACAAGAAGCCGTAAAAAAATAGAAGCAAATAAAAAATAAAAATTTAAATTAACAAAGAAGACTAAAACAAAGGAACTAGAAAAAAAAAACAATACTTGCAAAATACCATTAAGAGACACAAATATATACCTACACTACATCAAAATTACTACTTGAAGTGCATCCTTTTGCAAAAAATAAATGAAAAGGAGAGAACAGCTTGTTTAAATAGTTTACCTATTTACAAATTATTGCAAAATGAGTTCTAATTTCCTAAAGCAAGAGTAAGCCTAAGTTGCGCATGTGCAAATCAAACTAAAATCGTGGTCTTCTAAACAAGGAAGCAAACTCTGAGACTTCCCTAAGAAACAGAAAAAGGAAAACCATGGCTCCAAAACTCTGATTTCTGATAGATAAAGGGAAAGCCTCAAAACTTAAGAAAAAAAGAAAAGAAAGGAACATATCAAAGGGGGGGGGGCAAGGAGACCTTAAAATCTGACTCAAATGTGTCTTCCTCTCTTCAAAAAACTGCTCCAAAGAAGGAATGCCGTCAGTGCCACCTAGTAGAGAAGAACACAACCTGCCCCCTGGGAGAGAGGCTAGGTAGCATGCTGCCAAACACACAAGCAAAATAACTAGATGAGCACATAAATGAGTGGTAGGCAATGCACGTAACTAACAAACAAATTAAGAAGAAGGTAGTGTAGAACACACTAAGTTACCTATAAAAGTTTAATGCAAATATATTTTAGCCATTACTATGGCCTTCATCAGTGCGACTACGATTGGTTTACGTTGCCAGATTGGAAAGGTAAGTTTTGTAATGGTAACTCTGGGTGACGTGATGCAATTAGGGATTTCCAGATGTAAGGAATGAAAATGGGGAGCTCAGAGTTGCAATTTTTTGGAAAATAAAATTTCCAAACTTTCTCTAAACCTCAGAGCATACCGATTTTGGAAGGAAGCCAACTTTCTTGTATTGGACCAAAGTGGAATACCAGAAGTGTCAGCCATGGTAAGTTGAGACAAGGAAGAGGAAGGTTCTCCAAATTTCACATCAGATTTGTGTTCCTGAAGTCTTGAGAGAATTTTCCAGAATGAACTTTTAATGTATGCGGTTAATCCAAAGTTAGTCTTGATCAGAATTTTATACACTTCAGGCGAAGAAAGCGGAAGTCTCTGTCATTACGGAGGATAACAGAAATTGCAGGAGAAGAGTGAATGGCAAGTCTATATCCTTCTCTTTTGAAGATACTGATGAGCTTGTAGGAAGAAAGTTTGTGGTAAGGGATTGAGCCAGCAAACGTTAGTTCCTTTTTGGTAAAACAGGTTGAAGAGCAACAACTGGTTTTTCTTTGCATTTGAATTAATTTAGAAACCAGGAGAGGGGGAAAGCCATGTTGAGTAGCGATCAAGCGGATGTTTGCTAATTCACTTGAGGGCTGACAGTTTATATTGGTGGAAGGTATGAGAATTGAAAGGAATAATGCTATTGGTAGAAACTGGTTTTTGGTAGACAAGTGGAAAGAAGATTATTACATTTTGAGATGCTGACATCCAATAAATTTATCTTGCCATCAATTTCTTCACTAATAGGGAATCTAATGGATGGGAATTTTTCAGTGATTAAATTTGTGAGTTGCGATAGATCTTTTTAGGGATGAGGCCAGATGACAAAAATATGGTCAACATAATGGAGCCATAAGGTAGGTTGTTGGTCATGTTGCATCACTATTGATTGTTCAATATTTTGCAGGTATACTTCAGCCAAAAGTGGGGAAAGAGGTGACCCCATCGGTACACCTTGGTTTTGTTGATAGCATTGATTATTAAAAACGAAGAAACTGTGTTGACAGAAGAGAATACAGGCAATCGTACAAATCCTTGGTTAAAGGGCCGTCCATGGGGACTATAAACTGTCAGCCCTCAAGTCTCTCATTCATCGAGCTCATTTGGTTTGTAACACTGAAGTTAATCTAACAAATGAATTAGCAAACATCCGCTTGATCGCTACTCAACATGGCTTTCCCCCTCTCCTGGTTTCTAAATTAATTCAAAATGCAAAGAAAAAACCAGTTGTTGCTCTTCAACCTGTTTCACCAAAAAAGGAACTAACGTTTGCTGGCACAATCCCTTACCACGAACCTTTAGCCTATAAACTCATCAGTATCTTTAAAAGAGAAGGATATAGACTTGCCATTCGTTCTTCTCCTTCAATTTCTGTTATACAGAAAATCTCTGTAATGACAGAGAGCCAAGACCTCCGCTTTCTTCGCCTGGAGTGTATAAAATTCCGATCAAGACTAACGTTGGATTAACCGCGTACATAGGAAGTTCATTCCGGAAAATTCTCTCAAGACTTCAGAAACACAAATCTGATGTGAAATTTGGAAAACCTTCTTCTGCTTTATCTCTTCTTACCATGGCTGACACATCTGCTATTCCACTTTGGTCTGATACTAAAAAGTTGGCTCCCTTCCAAAATCGGTATGCTCTGAGGTTTAGAGAAAGTTTGGAAATTTTATTTTCCAAAAATTGCAACTCTGAGCTCCTCATTTTCATTCCTTACATCTGGAAATCCTTCATTGCATCACATCACCCGGAGTTACCATTACAAAACTTACATTTCCAATCTGGCAACGTAAACCAATCGTAGTCGCACTGATGAAGGCCATAGTAATGGATGAAATATATTTGCATTAAACTTTTATACGTAACTTAGCGTGTTCTACACTACCTTCTTCTTAATTTAGTTGAGCACAGAAACTGATTTAAAGTTGCAACCAACAAACTAGAATACTAAAAAATTCTCTTTGGGATCAGAAATATCTGCTCCCAAATTGGCTTTTGAAGTATTAATACATGAAAATAAACAGAATCCTTCCCAAACCTTTAATTATTAAAATTTTACTATTTTATTACCTAGTTTCATTTTTAAACTTTTTGTGTAAATATTTTATATTATAAACTTTTTTGGTAAATTTGTACTTGTTAATTTTAAACTTTTTTGAATCAAAGCAGAGGAAAATAATAATGTATATTAGGTTCTAAACTAAGTAATGTTGACCACATCATCATTTAAACCTGTAAATATAGCTTTAATTTAGACGATTCATTCGGTCACCAAGTAATTAAATTAAGTCTGCTATCCTAACACTATACTTAAGAACTAATTTCCTTAATGCTACTTCTAAGAAGGGTTTTAGGTTCTTGGTTTTCAATAAACTGACTGATTAGAGTTTCAACATGCTTCTCAAATTCTGACTAAACTGCATTTTCTTGCTAACCTTTAAACTTGCAAAATAAAGACATTCTCAGTAACCTTACTGGAGATATTACTGCACCATGCCACATATTTTAAAATTTTAAATTTAAAGTTGTTTCTCTTATCATACAAACAAATAATTGGGTTACCATCATTAAGTTTAGTAGACAAATATAGAAAATCAAGTTCCTGGTTACTAGCATTAATTTTATTTAATTTAAGGCAGCTAGAATATATAGTCGATAAATTATTTTCATGAATTCCTGAATTGCTTAAGCAAAGTAGGTCATCTATATATCTGTAAGTATACAAATAGCTATCACAATTGGAAGATTTTGTTTTAATAAACTGATAATCTTTAAAAAACAATAACAGATTACAATCACTGGTAGAATGAGAGCATCCCATAGGAATACCATTAACCTGCTTGTAAAACTTATTGCAGAAAAGGACATGATTATTTTTAATGCAGCAATGTAACAATCTCGTTAAATGTAGAACAAATTTAACATAAAGGGATTTATGAATTATAAACAGCAATTCAGAGGTTATTTCTGACCTCCTTGAAATCAGGCCTGTAGATGTTAATAGCTATGACTTTGAGAATTTGTATACCAGCCTCCCAATAGATGATATTATTACCACCCTGAAGTTACTTGTCGTTGAATTTAAGGTTTCATACATAGTTTTGGAAAGTACCTGACTTTCACTGTTGAAAATCCTCCAAATACGTGGCGTCAGTAAATAAACAAATACATCGCTCTTTCTACGTTCAAGAAACACATAGCAACTAAAAAATGAGAGATCAGTGGGTTAAATTCCACGGCGGTGACCGAATAACAATTTTTCGGATGCTATGTGTTTCTGGAACGTGGAAAGAGCGATGTATTTGTTTATTTCGCTGTTGAATTCTTTCCGAATGCTAGTTCTCTCTCTCTCTCTCTCTCTCTCTCTCTCTCTCTCTCTCTCTCTCTCTCTCTCTCTCTCTCTCTCTCTCTCTCTCTCTCTCTCTTTCTCTCTCTTTCTCTCTCTTTCTTTCTCTCTCTTTCTCTCTCTCTTTCTCTCTCTCTCTCTTTCTCTCTCTCTTTCTCTCTTTCTCTCTCTCTCTCTCTCTCTCTCTTTCTCTCTCTCTCTCTCTCTCTCTCTCTCTCTCTCTCTCTCTCTCTCTCTCTCTTTCTCTCTCTCTTTCTCTCTCTTTCTCTCCCTCTCTTTCTCTCTCTTTCTCTCTCTCTCTTTCTCTCTCTCTCTTTCTCTCTCTCTCTCTCTCTCTCTCTCTCTCTCTCTCTCTCTCTCTCTCTCTCTCTCTCTCTCTCTCTCTCTTTCTCTCTCTCTCTCTCTCTCTCTCTCTCTCTCTCTCTCTCTCTCTCTCTCTCTCTCTCTCTCTCTCTCTCTCTCTCTGCGCTATAATTGTTCTGTTATGATTTTTGTATATGCAGCTATCAGTGCTTAAGAATTTCAAAACTGATTAGAAGATAATTAAGTATCTCCCTATTTTGTTTTCATATTGTATAAATACACTGATGAGCCATTACGTTATGTCCATCTACCTAATAAGTTGTAGGACCCTCTTTAGCCCACAAAACAGTGGCCTCTCAGCGAGACATCGATTCGATGAGGTGACGATAGGTATCCTGGGGTGTGTGGCATCATAATGTCAACAGCAGGTTCTCCAGTTCCTGTACATTTCTGGGTGGTGGTGATTTAGCGCGAACTTACTTACTTTTCCAAGTCGCACCACAAATATTCGATTGAGTTCATGTCAGGTGAATGTGGAGGCTAAAGTATTAATAGAAAGTCAGCAGCTTGTTCCACCAACCACTCCTTCATGATTCTGGCAGTGTGGCATGGCGCATTATCCTGTTGGTAATGGCCATCACCAGCACGGAACACAGTTACCATGAATGGCTGAACTTGGTCCGCAACGATGTTCAGATACCTGACAGCTGTCGGGGATTGTGCTACTGGGATAATGGGGCCTAAAGTGTCCCAAGAAAACATCGCCCACATCATAACACCATTCATATTTTAATAGTTTTCAAGGAAAATTTTTTTTAACATATTAGCCACTTGAATGCATTTGGTTTGGAAAAAAAAATTTAAAAGTAATTTCATACAATGAAAATTATCACTTATTTCTGTTGGTTTATAACACAAAACCAATCAACTTATGTAGGGCTTCATCTTCCTCTTTAGATATTTACTTTGAGTGTTGTAATGTGTTACCTACCTTTCATGTCAACATTTCTGAAAAACATTATTTTGGCTAACTTAAGCAATTTGTCTTTTACATCTTGACTTTTTAATACACTGAAAAATTGTTTTCTGGAGATCCTGTGAAAGGTTTAAGTCAACAAACAATATATGTGAGAGTCATTTAAGTGAAATGCAGTTTTGGTTTGTTAAGCTTCATTTATTTGCTCAGTTAAAATACAATGGACAGTACTGCTGTTTAATTTACATGTACACACCTCCAACATTCAGACATGAATCCCGTCACTGCACGAGTTTTGGGGCACCTTCTGCATAGAGACCTTTCAAAACAAAATGACAATGATGTCTGAGAAGCTCAACAGCTTCTTGGACATTATCATCTGACATGAATCGGAAAATTCTTCAGGTATGTGAAATGTAAAAGTGGCATAGCAAGAGGTTAGGACTATAGAAAAGGTAATCAAGACTTCACAACAAAAACACTGCAGTGTCAGGTCAACTTGAGGCCTAGCACTGTCATACAGCAGCACAATACCACATGTCAGGATGCTTGATTTTGATGGCATGGGAGTGTCACAGTGCCTTTCAGTTTTAGTGGTCACACCACGTGTCAGTCAGTCAATGTATAATGGATCCTTCTGATTGAAGAAAATGGTGAGCATGACCTTGCCTCCACCAGTGAAGACACAGGCTTTCTTTGGTGGTAATGCAGTGTTCCTTCAGTGCATGTTCAGCTGTTTCATTGGTGGCTTGAAATGGTGGCACCAAGTGCTATTGGTAGCAGTAATTCATGACAAAAACTGATGTCCTACTTCCCGGCAGTGTTTATGTTCCACTTCCTTCTGACCTGCCAATAAATGCTTTAGAACCCATTGTGTGCACACCCTTTAATACACCAAGATGATTGTGGATGATACTAAGGAGGGATCCCATGCATGTGTGGGTCTTGCATTAGTTGTCAAAAGATCACTCTGAGGTTTTCCCTCACCACATTTTCCACCACTGCAGTGGTTTCCTGAAGGATGTCATGGTGACACTGCCAAGGTATGGAATATCTGCTATCCTTTCACATCCTTCTTGAAATTCTTTCCACCATTTTAACATGGTACTGCATGCTAACAGTAAATAGGTTTCTCTATGTATTACCTGCATGCACTGAAAAGTCTTGGCTCTCTTAGCATCTTCCTTGGTTATAAACTGGTTCATGATGTATTACACTTGCTTGGATGTATACATGTCATAGCAATCATCATTGAGAAATTTTAAATTTTAGGGGCCCTACGTGAGCCTTGCTTGGAGCCCCCCCCTCCTTCCTCTTCACCCCCAAATATTAGAAATCATCATGCTCAGGAGAATTCTTAACACAATGACCAGGTTAGGTAAAAGTGAAGTTAAGTCACGAAGTACTTTCAGGAATTTGTGTGACCCCCACAGCCCAGAGGAGCTTAAACCACAGCCTAGGTTAGCCTAGTCACAAATCCGCACCACCTAGTAGCACTGTACAGCTGTGTTGTAGCAACTGAAGATGATCTTGGCACATTAATTGATTTTGGTTAGTAAAAATAACCAAAAGTAAAAATATGTGGTATTATATAATAGAATAATAGCTATATACTATACGCACTACTGTTTCACACGTTATATACGTTCCATGCGTTGTATGCATATTTGCAGCAAAATCATCTTGGCATTTATATATCATATATGACTAGGAATATTACTACAAGTTTCAATTATTATCTCATCAAGGACTCACCTTGTATCGGTATTCCAAATTAGTAAGCTTCATCCTGTATCTTGAAATAAAATGTGTATCTAGCGTGTTACCACATAGAATCATCGTATTGCAAATAGGCCCAATTGAAATTTGCGACCAGGGTTTAAACTCAAATAAAATACGACTATGGATATCATACAAAGAGAGTGTGAAAGAATTATATACAATGCAATTAAAAACCATTTACCATCAACAGGTGTCGTCAATCTTTAAAAGAAGGAATGGACATAATCAATGACAAACCAAACAGACCTTAAATAAAATTTTGTCAATTATTGAACAATGCCAAACAATCTCTGCAACACGCACACAACTCCGCATAAACCACCGGACATGTTTCGGCATGACTGACTTTCGGCCATTATCAACGGTATGCATCCTGGATCAATGTTCAAAGTTGTTATATATCTAGGTCACCTCGGCATCACCTCTGCTACAGTTGCTCCACGTCGACTTCTTCCGTCATCATTACATGGCACATTGTTCTTATATGTCTGTGTATAGTGGCACCACTATTGTCTGCAGTATTCTCACTGCAATGGTGCCATCTCTCAAGTTTATATTCTATTTGAATGACCCTTATGCACACCTTGGTTTAGTTCGTAAAACTTTTCAGAAAGTTATCTGAAATATAAATACATCATTCTGACATCCTCTGACTCTTAAAGCTACTCTATCCTTCATTCAAGTGATTTTCCACCACTTTCTGCATTGCTTATCTACAGTGCATGCATGAACTTTGCTAGGTGCATTAAGAATATTCCATTATAGTAATCACAGTCTTTCTTGTTACCTTTCTTGTAGGTTAGCACTGCAGTTGACCTCTGCCAGTCATCAGGAACCAAGCCAGTTCCCTATGCTAACTGAAAAATCCTGCAACCAGTGAATACTTGTTATTCTACAGTTCTTAACTAATTCTAGATTATGTTCATCAAAACCCGATACTCTGCCATTCTTCATAGACAGAATAGCATCTCTTACTCATGGTTGTCCAGTCTCCTTATTTTATCACTCACACCTAAATCTTCATTTGCTGCTATCTCTCCACTCTATCAGGCTAGAAGCTGGTCCTCTTTGTCAAGCAAATGTTCAACTGTAGACTACTCCCTTTTTCTGATGCTTAGCAAGACTCCAAAATACTTGCGCTGTTCTGACATATTGACCAAGGCCAGTATCATTACTATTACCAACATCAGCAACAAAGGATTCAGTCCCCATTTTCTGCATCATATGTGTGTCTGTAACAGCAGCCATTTTCTACGGATTATACATGGTGCATTTCGTTGGTCAGTTGTAGTGCCATTTTTATAAATGAGAGAAAGCAGGCGTTTATTGAAGTCATATGCTGTAATTACGCTCTTGTTTGAGGCAAATTTAAACTCAGAGGTGAACTTTGAATTTATTTCCTGTTTTTTTTTTTTTTTTTTTTTGGTCACTATCAGGTTAGTCTTAAACTGGGTTAATTGTCAAACATGTAGAAATTTAAAAAATTAACAATTTGTTACTTTAAAAAAGTTATTCTAGAATTTAATCCACCAAGATTTTGTTGCTGTTGTGCCCTGCCGTGTAAGAAATGTTTGCCTTCCTTGGTACACATAAAGCATTCTTGTGGAAACTCCTCTCTGTGTGTTTATTTTTTGTTTTTATAAAACTTCAGGTTCTTTTTTAATGAAACTCACTCATTTCTGAAGCTACTGTTTCAGGCCAAAAGCAAAAATAGAACTAAAAAATATTTTCTTTAGGTTTTTGTTAAAGAAGAATATTGTGATATTGAATATAATATTTTCATCATACTGGGTATGTTGCTAAATAGAAGGGCGTTTTTAGCATCTTTGTTTTTAGATTCAGTGTGAATATCAATAGTTAAACTACAGAGGAATAATAAGGTAAATTGAAGTGTTTCAGGCTGTAATGGAATGTTTGTAGAGTACATTTAATCTGTAGACTCGAAACTATGTTGTTGTTGTTATTTTTCATATCCATCCAAATATATGTAATTAGCCATTAGACAATCCATTTGGTAACCAAAATGGAATATTTTCTTATTTGACGACAGTCTATAAAATTAATTTTTTTTGAATTCCAAATTATGTAATTTGAAAATGTATGTTCCATAGTCCAAGTAATATGTGAATGAATGAATTATATCATTGTCTTATACATTATATCAGTACAATGTGCAGGCATATTTCAGGCACAAACTGTGAAACAAAAGAAGATTTAATGATTCCTGGTTGTAGTAAACTCTGCATCTCTGGCTGTCTAAAGTTTTTTTGCCTCTACCATGTTTCTTTCTCAATCACTAATAGCTGATTTCAAATCTTGTTCAAGATCTACTTCTTAATCTGCATCTTGTTACCACAAAATTAAGCACCTGTCTGGGCAGTTATTCACCTCCTATTTAACACACATAAAAACCATCTCAGTATGTTCTCCATAAGTTTTTCTTCTATGGATCAAGTACTCCACTCAGTTCTAATGTCTGCATTATTACTTTTGTTTTGCACTGAATCCACCTATTTTTCCCAGGTATTCATCTTACCATTTTCACTTTGAATCCAACTCTCATGGCTGTAAAATAGGGTACGACTAAATACTTTAATTTTATACTATATTAGTTTAGTTCTCTATACTTATATTAGTTTAGTTCTCTAGCTGACCTTCTTACTGAATATAATCTTACACAGCTGATAAGACTGTTTTGCCATTTCTGTTGTCTTGTTCCTTATCAAGCTTTCCAGTCCCATCAATAATCACTCCCATATAATTAAAATCTGTTAACCATTCTGTAGTCAGTCCCCTGTAGTACAAAATTAATAACCTTTGTCACTCTACTGAGAACCATTAATTTAGATTTTCCAACATTAATGTACATCTTAAATTTCTCATATGGAGGTTATACTGTAATTTGTTTACACTCTTTAAAATCAGCAATAAGTCATCAGCATACAGCAAACTAATGCTATCTGAATCACTTACTTCAGTGTCTAAATCTAAGTTACTTCATTTAGACAGTATATCCAAACAAATCACAAGTCTGTCTTATTCAGGAACTTGCTTGAAAGCATTTGTTGGTACTTCGCTCCGTCCTACTGTTGAATGAATCTTATTGTATGGCTTGTGATTTATTGCAGTAGCTTAATTTCTACTCTATAGCTTTTTGGTACATTGAACAACCTGTTCTTAGGTACCCAGTGAAAAGCCTTGGCTAAGTCAATGAACAATATATGTAAATAGTTATTCACCTGCTGAAATTTTTCATAAAGCTATATGGATGCAAATATATTAACTCTTGCATCTCCCACCCCTTACTGTTGTATCCCCCTTACCCCTTCTGAAGCCATGCTGTTCTTCACTTTACTGATTTCCGTTATCTGTCTGAGCATGATGAGCGCATAGCACATGTAATGATGTTATTTACATTTTTGTGTTATGTATGTTGTTTGAAACATACATGACACAAAAATGTAAATAACATCTTTACATGTGTTATGCACTCAATAACTGTCCATTGGGAAGACAGTTTTGCAGCATTTGCCGACCTGGAGATATGATAGAGTAAATGTAGTGCATATGTGGAAGGTTTGAAAAATTAAGGTGTAATTGGGAATTTCCTTCAGTTTGTGAAAGCTATGTGTGCTGACAGTAGAGCATTTATATGTGTAAATGATGTTTTATTGATTAATTTTTCCATTGGTATAGGTGTCAGACAAGGTTCTGTAAATTTTACCATGGCTGTTCAATATATTTATGGATGCATGCATGATGCCAAAATATATGGTACAGGTTTATGTTGCAGGAATTTTCACATGACTAGATTGTTGCATGCTGATGACACAATGCTGTGGTCTGAGATCCAAAGTGGGTTGCAGAGTATGTTGTCTAAGTTGAGAGAGAGAGAGAGAGAGAGAGAGAGAGAGAGAGAGAGAGAGAGAGAGAGAGAGAGAGGGGGGGGGAGGGGGGAGGGGGGAGGAATAGAAAAACCACTGTTTTCGAGCAAGGAACATTAGTACTGTGTTCAAGATCTGTCTAAATGATGAATAAGTATGTTTGTTTAGGAATCATATTTGACAGGGAAAATTAGTAGGTGAGTAAAATCATCTTTGAAAATCATAGCTGCCTTAGGAGAATTTCAAAGAACTGATGGGTTCTTGAAAAGTTCCGAATGGCAGCTGTGTATGAAAGTGTAATTTAATTGTTCATACTTTGATATACATCAGTGAAACCTGGATACTGCAGAAGAGACATAGGTGTCATTTGTGTGCTGCAGAGATGCTTTACTTATGGGGAGATTGTTGCAAAACACATTCTGATCATGGAACATAGATGTGCTGGAAATATGTAATGTGAAGCAAAATGTTAGTGAGGTGGAGACAAATATTTTGAAGTGGTTTGGCCATGCTGAAAGAATGAGTGGCAAGATGCTGAGATAATTTATTCAGACCAAGTGGCAGGAGTAGAAAAGCAGAGGAAAACCAAGAAAAGCGTGAGAGGACCAGTTCAGGAATGCTTGCAAGAGAAACAGATGATGAGTATGAAGTGCAAAAGGTCTTGTATGAGATTTGTGATGGATACCAATGAAGCTCAAGTTGTGCACTAAGATTGCTCTAAAACGGTACATTTTGTACATGAACAGTGAGTTCAACCTAACACCAACAGTGACTTTTATTTGGTAGATGAACTTGTTTTGGAGACCTAAGCTTTGTATCTCAGAGAATACAAGATTGCACATATGACCAGAGAGATGTGGATGTAATTTTCTATCAAAAAAGCAAGCAGCTTTCCGGAGGTCAGATGAAGTGATGGAATTGCAGCCCCAAGGGTTGCTAGGATGGACGACCTGTGATGTAAAGAGAATCACCTTTACTCGTTCGGATCTGGGACAGATGGACGAATCTTGCTATCACGTCAGTGGCCTCGTTCAACATTAGTGCGCAATAAAACGCTTTTTTGAAAGAGAAAAACAAAGAAAAGATGCATACATGGCTTCATACAGGCCACATAGATACATAACAGGCCACATAGATACATGCATGGCTTCATACAGGTGAATGCAGTGCACAAGAGTAAGTGGAGATGGGGGTTAAACTCCCCTCTTCATCGGTCATAATGTGGCCTCTGAAATGGGCATGCCGTCACACAGGTACGCTTCAGAACATTCATAACCGACTGCATCAAATATGGATTCCTAACTGGAAAAGTGGAATATCTGTAAGTACTGTATTTCTTTATGTATGCTAGTTGTGGTTAAATTGACCCCAGTCAGCCAATAGATTTTCATCGGCTGAGAACTGCTTTAAGCAGGACAGTCGATGCCAATGAATAATCATTGAACTTTAATGATGAATGCAGCCTATGAGCTATCCCAAAAAGGGATGAGTCTATTTGACGCCCCTCCTTCTTCCTCTGTATATAGATATCTTCATCATTATCTGTTTTATTTTAATTAATTAAATGTCTGTTGTCTCGTGCCAGTCCTGAAGTTGCATGAATAATTTACGAGTGTCAGAAGAATTTCTTGGTTTAAATTGGCTAAATAGTAGGCTAAATTATTTTCACCAATACATAAGATTTCAGCGATAAAGAGCTCACAAATATTTATTTGAAATTCTAATGTTTACCTCTGGGTTGTCAGCCAATGCCTGACATCCTGACGTCTAAATTCATAAAGCTATTTTTATTCAATAATCTGGCACCCTGGGGTGTAACAATATTGTTTTGTTTGATATTATGCATTTGTAATTATGCACTTCTCTTATTTGTCTAATGCATTACTGAAGTGAAATATTTGAAAAACAGGATTAATTCAATTGCTGTTTCATCTCAATTTATGGTGAAGAGTGACAATCAATTTTATGGTTTTTCTGATTTATTTGTGCTTTAGTATATGTTTGAACTCATGTTCACACATGCACACACACGCACACAGTGGAAGGATGTTTTATACTTGTACTACTAATGAGCTCAATTTGAGTATCTTACATATTGGCTTATGATTAATATCACTATTTGAAAGGAAATTTAGTGCACAAATTTTATCTGCTGTCTATTAACTGGAGAATAATTTTAATTATATATATATATGAACAGTGAACTTAATAATTTTGTTATGACTGGGAAATGCCAGTTAGTATTGAAGTGAGCCTCACTTTTTAGATTTGAACAGTGTACTTAATATGTATTGTGGAATTAACTTTTTTATGGGTCTTATAGAGGTTATTATTCAAAAAAGTTGGTGGTCAAATTTTCGAACTAAAGCCTAGTTCGTCATTAATACTACGTCACTGGAGTAGTTGCTACCACTCAGTTGAAAGAGTCCAACCGCAATTATCGTTAATTGTGGTACTTCTTCTTATTGCTATTTCGATCCCTTCTTCTAGTTTCCTCTTTACTAAGTTTGACTGGTGGGCAATTATTCTTACTGAGTCCCATTTTATGGAGTGTCCACTTGCTTGTATATGTCTGTCTAACCCTGTTTTGTTACTAATGTTCCTAATAGCTGCTTGGTGTTCTTTCATTCGGACTACTACTAGGATTAATATGTATGTTGTTTTGGGGAAGTATCAGTCAATATTGTCTTAAGTTTCACCCCAGGTATAATTTGGTAATCATTGTGAATATTTGTTAGTTATAATTTTCTTTCTCTTGTAATAAATAGTTAGATACTGTGTCATTATGTTTTTACTGCTCCTCGTGAGCTGTTGCTAGATATGGGCATGGGATATTTACCAGCCATACCCTAATATAAAGTTTATTGTAACTTGCATTGTCCAGGATATGCAGTTAGGTACTGACACCTTCTATCATAGAGATATTACTTC
Source organism: Macrothele yani (assembly GCA_039090855.1). Taxonomy (NCBI): domain Eukaryota; kingdom Metazoa; phylum Arthropoda; class Arachnida; order Araneae; family Macrothelidae; genus Macrothele; species Macrothele yani. The sequence goes on from CM077003.1 coordinate 107,590,053, forward strand.
AACATTTACATCAAGTACGGGATACAGGGGATAGATAGTCACTGGCATCTACTTCAGTATGGATAACAGGAGTCACTCTGGTCTTTCATATAAATCCCATACAAAGTATCGCTGAGGAATGACAATATTTTGTAATATTATATATTCTATTTGAGATTTGCTATGGCTTTTTGTGTTGTGTGTGTGGTTGGTTGGTTCAGCATTCACGTACACTTCCATTTTTCTCAGTGTCATTAATATCTCTCACACCAGAAAATCGAACAAATTCATCAGAATATGCATTCTAGTACTTCAGTTTTATTTTTATTAAAAAAACAGCCCAGAAATAAGTGTGTCATTTAAAAAATATTTTGAATCATAAATATTAAAAGTTCAACTCTAACTTCATTTACATCAGTCAATTGTAATAAACTAAACTGTATGTATTTCTTCTTGTTCCAAAGTATACATGATTAGTATAATAAATGTGTGTGTATGTGTGTATTTTTTTTTCAGGTTTTCTTCTTCATTGACCAGTATATCCATATGGTTCAGTTTTAATACTACTGATTTTTTTCTCAGAAATGAATTCTCATTTTGTATAACCGATTTTTGTCTTTAGGAGTCGTACTCCCAAATGCTTCAGGCACTAAAATAAAGGGCATGTAATGTCAAAAAAACGAGGTATCTCAAGTACATATGTCAAAAAAGAAAACAGAAAGGTTAATTAGAAGATCATAACCAGAATTAGTTATAAGAGCTAAATGCATGTATGTTAATTGTTAATACTTATAAATTTGAAGCAAAATTTAATTTTGAAAATGTGAATTCAGAAATTTTAATAAATTTTAGTTGCTTTTGCTGTCCTCTCTTACCATATGTTATTAAAGTGAAGCCCTTCTTATTACTGTTTTTTTTTAAAGCTTGTGTTTCAAAAAATGTGTAATAGCTGATAAAATTTACCACAAACAAAAAAATTAGATAGCAACTGACTAAAACCACAAGACACACCAATAATTATTCTTAAGACAATAAAATATAAGCCCAAATGTTAGAATATGTATAGACTAGCATGTAGTAGTGAATTGAGCAAATTTGTGTTTGACCTTTTAATGATGACATAGAAAACAATGGGTGTCCATGATTAAGTTAAATGAAATTAAAAGTAGCATGTTATGTTAGTCTGATGTGTGCCTTTTTTATTATTATGAAATTTGCATTCATCCCTTGTCATATTTTATTCTTACTGTTGTTTCTAAATCTCCAGAGTTATGGTATTCATAAATTCAGAAATGCAAATCAGGGCCAACATACAATTTTTCTCAAAGATATATGTTTCTTTTGTGACCATTAAGAGCAGAAATCAAGTGATAGAATTTTAATATTGCAGTGAAACAAATTGCTAATGTCAGAGATACCATAGTTTGATACTTTGTTAGCACATTATTGTTAACAAGTATTATTTACCATGTTTATATGAAATAAGGCCACTTACTTATTTTAACTTAGTTTTTAATTTATTATTTTATTTTTTAGTTTTCACTTTGTTATTAAGAGCAATTTTATATTTTTGCATGAAGTGTCAAATTGAAATTATGAAAATTGTATTTTCAGGCCTAAGGTTATTAAGATGTTTGGCATCACAACTACCTTTGTTGTTACACGTAGTGGTTTAACAAGATATGAAGATCTTCGTCCTGTGAATGATAAATTTAACACGTCAGAAAAGTATGCTATTTAAATTTTTTGTGTTTATTTATCTCAAAAATGTTATTAAAAGGGCATTTTATGTAAAACTTTTCCAATTTTTTTAAACCAATAACAAAGTGTAATAAGGCAGTTTAAATGTGAGGCTTAATTGCCTTCTGGAAATGATGATGACCTGTTATATGTTGTGTTGCCAGTTTGGAAAGAAATGTACAAATGTTAGGTAGAAATCGAAGCTCATTATTGCAGGTATGAAGTGTGGTTATTAAAGTGAATTCTGTGTTTATATAACTCTCTCTCTCTCTCTCTCTCACTCTCTCTCTCATGCAGGCGTGCTCATGCACACACACACACACACACACACACACACAGGGGGAGAAAATGAAACGATAGATGATGAAACATCTTTAATGATGGAGACTCACTGAATCAGCAAAGCTGATTTTTCAAATTTTTCATTATTGATCTTTTTATATTCATCCAAATGTTTTGAGATATTTTGAATGGTGTTTCTACTCGTATATCTAGTGACAACTGATGTGGTTTTTGGGTTTTTTTTTTTTAATGAAAATACAGTCAATTTTAAAATGGTTCAGTTCATTGATAGGATGGGGGTCTTGCAGAAAACATTAAAGTAAAATATATTGGGTATATAAATGAGTTTTGAGGGATTTTGTTTGGTGTCGTACTTATTACTGCTCGCATGTATTTTAAGGTGGCAACACTGCGATATCGCAGTCCGAGACGTCAGCTGTCAGAGTCAGTATACGGCGTTCAATTGAGGTGCGAAGACGTATTTGTTTTACTCGATTGAAAATGGCAACTTTCGTCCTAACAAAACAGCATTTGTGGGAAGTGTTAGTGCATTAGTTTATTGTCAAGAAAAGTGCTGCTGACAGTTATCGCTTAATGTCAGAAATCTATGATGAACATTCCCCATCCATAAAAACATGTGAGTATTGGTTTAGACGATTCAAAAGGAATGATTTCGATGTCAGTGATGAAGAACGTTCTGGACCACCCCAAAAAATTGCTGACGCCGAATTGGAAGTTTTACTCAATGAGGATCTGTGCCAGACCCAAAAAGAACTAGCAGCAGCATTAAATGTTAGTCAACCATGCATTTCACAACGTTTAGCTGCCATGGGAATGGTGCAAAAAAAAGGGAATTGGGTTCCACATGCTTTGCGGGAAAGAGACCTTGAAAGTCGAAAAACCATTTGTGAATTGCTGCTTCAAAGGCAAAAAAGAAAGTATTTTTTGCATCGTATTATTACTGCCGACGAAGAATGGATATGGTACGATAACCCTAAATGGCAGAAAGCATGGGTGAAGCCAGGTGAACCAGGTCCTTCAATGCCAAAACATAATATCCATGGTTCAAAGGTAATGCTGTGTATCTGGTGGGACCAGAAGAGTGTGATCCACTATGAACTGCTGAAACTGTCAGAAACTATTACTGGTGATCGGTATCGAACCCAATTAAAGTGTTTAAAATGAGCTCTCACTCAAAAACGGCCGGAATGGAAGAATAGACACAACAAAGTCATCTTACAGCACGACAACGCAAGACCACATGTTTCTCGACCTGTGAAAAAGTACTTAGAAGGATCCGACTGGGAAGTTCTACCCCACCCGCCATATTCGCCAGATATTGCGCCATCGGATTACCATTTGTTCCGGTCGATGCAGTCAGCACTTTCTGGAGAACGGTTTAGTTCTTATGATGACAATTGGCTGGACAACTGGATCTCTTCCAAGGAACCGGAATTCTTCCTTTGGGGCATACATTCACTGCCCGAAAGATGGGGTAAAGTTGTGGCTTCAGAGGGAGCATACTTCAATTAATATTAAAATATTGTTTCTGTTCTCCAACAATGTGTTTTGTTCACCTCAAATCCCTCAAAATTTATTTATATACCCAAGATATGTGAAAGTTTGACAGAACCCTTAGATAGAATAATAATAAAAACGTTTCGCACAACAAAATGTTTATTATACATCAACTACAGTTTCGCAGAGCGTTTGGCTCAGCTTCCTCAGGACGAATGGAGCGTAAACATTAAAATCATTGTGACATCATCAGAATTCTGATGGTCACGGGTTTTGGTGAGTTGTTTCCAGGCGCTTGAAAGAAATGGAGTCGACGTCATGTTGTCGACAAGCCGTGACGAGTTCTGGTATATGTGGAAAGCTTCTAATATATTAAGCTTGATAGTTGAGCCTGGTTTATCAATAAGCGTAGCGTTTCCAAACAAAAATTTATGATTATTTTCGTGACAATGTTGAGCTATAGACGACTTCTTCAGTTCATAGTTCCGTACATAGGTCTTGTGTTCCTTCACATGGAAACTTAAAGCCCTGCGGGTTTGTCCTATATATGAAAGTCCACATTCACAAGGTATCTGATAAATTCCCCAGGAGTTTAAGTCTTCGACGTAGTCTTTTGCCCGTAAAAATTCATCTTGTTTATGGGTTTGAAAATAACTTTTAAATTAAAACTTTTAAGGATTTTTGAAATTCCGAAGCAAATCTGAGGATCAAATGGGATCACTGCCCAATTATTTTGCACTGGGAGATCTATAGGCATGAGCGTGCAAACAGGCTTTGGTTTTCTAAATTTTAGGACAGCTTTGTCTGTAACGGAAGGGCTGTATCCTCTGTTGTGTGCTGCAATTCATTTAAGAAAATTAAGCTCTTTCTGTAAGAATCCTCAGTTGAGCAGATATGTATTGCACAATATACGCATGTGAAGAAGGCAGAGATCTTTTGTTTCCATGGATGATTTGATTTTGTATGAGGGGGTAAGGAAACGGCAAATGGTTTTCGATAAACTGTTGTACTAAAGGATCCTTGATAGCGTGACACAAGGAGATCAAGGAATGGTAAGCAGCCATTATTTTCAGTCTCATATGTGAATTGTATATGAGGTTACATTTTTTTTTTCTACATGAAGTTTCAGAAGACTGTACTGGTTTCTGAATGATTAATTTCCAAGAGGAGCAAAGAATAACTGAAGGTAACTTTTCTTCATGGCTAGTTCATTCCTGAAGTTTTTCAAACAGTCCTTCAGAGGATTAATGAGAAATTTCTAGTCAGACTGGCTCCAGGATTATAAAATAAAATTAGTAATTACTTTCCAAAATTAAAGCAAAAAGAAGAAAACATCCTTTTACAGGAAGGTGTGGTCTACAACATAAAATGTGAGTGAGGTCTCAGCTATGTGGGAGAAACAGGTAGATGGCTTAAAACCAGATTGGCAGAACATAAAGCTGCAATTAAAAATATGATAAACAAAAAAGGTTTGGACAGACATGTTCAAAATACAGGACGTAAAGTGCTTTGGGACACCATAGAAGTTCTGACACATCAACAGCACTTTGTCAGAAGGATTGGAAATAGAGAGAAGAACAGGTACAGCATTAAATAATTTGAGAGTTTAGAATTTACTTCATGTATGGCTATACTTACTACAGCTGTAATCCTGAGAAAGGATAGGTGTACTACCCAAAAATTGGCTTATAAATGTACTTTTATTCCTTAGTAAAACCCCATAATTTTGAAATATTTATAGTGCATTAAGACTAGGAATAGCCATGTCATCAATTATTACCAAGATAAATAAGTTCTTATCATTTATTCAAAGTAGTATTTAGTCACCTTCATGATGTGGTACATATGATTTAATATGAATCTATCCCATTCTTGACAATAAGACTTCTTTTCTGTAGGGCAATATATGACAGCCATACCAGAGCTACAGAAGAAGTATTTTACAAGAGGGCTGTTGATTTTTATCATATTAACAGCTCTGCCTTTGTTTTCTCTGTTCCTTTTGATGCAGGTAAGCTTCTTTTTCTTCCCCCCCCTTTTTTTCTAATTTTAAATGCTACTTGCTTCTGGTTGAATTTTTATTGCTTGGTATATTCACCATTGGCTGTGCATTTAAATAATAATTGTTCAAATATTTCATGTTTTGCCTGTAGAAGGCTATACTGAACCTGTACGCTCTTTAAGTGACAATCTCACAAGAAATGTGCATTAAAAATATATTTACAAAATCATTTTAAAATTTAACAGCCCATATTTTTTTTAATTTTTAAAAGTATGGGAGCAACAGTACCAGATCTTAGATAACAGCAGTGAACTTATGAATTTAATAATACTTCATTTTGACTGAAACGTATTAAAAGTTATAACATTAAAAAGCTTTTGCTTCAGACCTATAGATTCTCCAACATAATGAATGGATGTTATCAGATTATTAATATGAATTTTGACTTTTTTTCATGGTTATTCAGCAGTGCTGCACTATGTTCTTTATATATCACTAAAACTATTGCAGTGGTGTCCCATTTTGTTTTAAACATAACAACATTAGAGTGATAAGTATGAAGCTTAAAATTTGTGCTATCAGCTTAATAATTACAAACATATAGAGATTAGGCCTGAAGAATGATTGGCTTCTTTAATTCTTGGATATTAAAAGTGTACATGAAAATGAGTTAAATTGCTTTGCTTTATGATTTGTTAACAGTTGCAGAGGCACCAATTAAGTGTTGTTAAAAAAATACAATCACAAACAAATTTTACTTCAGAGTAGTAAATTTTTTAATAAGCATTCAAGTTAAGTGAGCATCACTGCAGTGAGTTGTGGTATATTTTCTTATGCTTGCTGAAAATGGAAACCACAACACAGAAAAAATTCACATATAGGTCGAAAAATCACAAAATGCAAAGAACTGGCAAAGACATGTAAACAATAAAAAAACAACATGTGAGAATGTAGTAGATTTTCTTTTATTCAGTATTGTTTGGTTTGGAGCTGATTCACCTTGGGCAGTTATACATACCATAAATGAGATCTCAAGATGTGCTGGGGTATAGCAATCCAAGCTGGAACCAGCTAAGCACATAACTCTTGCAGGACTGCTGCTGGAGAAAAATGGCAACCCATAAAGTGCCAAACATGGTTGATGAGTGACAAGTCTGGGGAGTTTGGCGGCACGGGAGAATGTCGATGCCCTGTATTCTGTCCCTTGTAGCATAATCAGAATGCAGACAGCTGTTATCCTGCTCCAGGATTTTTCTTGGCATAGTAGCAAGGAACACAAGATTGATGATGGTATTGAGTCTCACAATCACAGTACCAGGATTATGAAGAAGGATTATGTCATGTTGGATTCTGCTTTGCACCAGTGTAACATGATAGAGTGTTGTATGGCAACTGATTGTAAATGCCCCCACATGTCACACTGATAAAGATAGCACCTTATGGATGCAGACGTGGTACAATTCCACAGAAACGCGGAATTCCACTTTTTTATAGGCACCAATTTCTATCATTCCCGAGATCGATAAAAATCCGTTGTAAAGTTTTGTTGGGGGACGGGGGGTTGGCGGAAAAGCCGTGCCTGGGCAGTGAAACACGTTTGATCATTTGAAATGCATGGTTCATACGCTACTTGAAAACCTTGAAAAGTCCTTGAATAACAAAAGTTCATTTTCAAGTCCTTGAAAGAACTTGAAAAAGTTTTAAGGCTCTGTAAATAGTACTTGAAAAAAATTGTTTTGTTTGTTAAGTAAAGATCTGAAAGAGCATGTGTAAAATAATTGTTTGTGCTAAAAAGATTTATAGGAGATTACTGTGTAGTTCTGATAAAAACACCAAGCTGATCAAATAATGCAGAACTTGCATTCAATGCAGGGGAGTGTGTGGACAGCTGTTGCCTTGGCTATGATATCACTACAGAGTAAAGCATCAGCCATGTGAGTAAAATAAGTGGAATGATGTATTCACAAATTGTGATAGGCTTCTGTTTACTGGGGTTAGGGACGTGTTCTTGCCGGAGGGTGGGACTTCCAGGAATTGCTTGTTCTTCATGCATCATCTCCTGACTGCATCTAAAATAAAAGGTAAAAGCAAACAATAAGTGTTATAACAGCAAATGAATACGAAAATAGTGTACCCTTTCAAAATATTCAGCGATATAAAATGATTTCGAAAAATACCAAAACAGAGGGGCAATTCAAAGTTAATAAAATAAACGAACTGTGGGCAAGGGGTAACAGCAGGTCATTGAAGGTGTGCCAGTCCCAGCTAAGATTAATGGTCTGAACTTACTAAAATACCTACCTATTGATGGATCGACAGTACACACATAATAATTTGGGTTTAAAAAGCCCTTGAAAAGTGCTTGAATTTATTTTGCTTGGAAGAGTACAAACCTTGCAATGGTGATCGTCGAATGCAGCTGGGATCCTAGGGGAGGATATCAAAGAAAAGGGGTTAGAGGTAAAGGCTAAAGGGGTGGTTGGTGTCACACGAAGGTTAGAGAAACCGACTTCAAAACATCGTGTTTGGACGGAAGGTGTAGGAGGCAGTGGAAGTTCGATGTGCAAGATGAGGCAAGGGGATTACGTGTACGCGGCATGTGGTGTGATCCGTTGTTTAGGATTCATGTTATTGGCCTCAGTTGGGTATTTCCTTTCTTCCAATTTGGCATCTTCAAGAAAAGTAGAGTACAAAGTAGTTGTTATTTCCCACCCATTCTCCGTTATCTTGCGTTTTAAGTTTGTCGATTTTTATTTTAGCAGTTCATGTGAGAATTAGAGTGGGGAATATTGTTTCTGTTAGTTGAAAAGTGTATGACATTGATCATCCGGAAAAAAATTAATTTAGATGTGACTGGTTAACGAAGTGTGTAAAATTGAAACTCGGTGCTAAACAAATTGCATTGTTAGTTGGTGACTGCATGATAGGGTGGGCCGAAAAAAACTTTTTATCGAAATCGATCTTGGTATAGCACGGAAAAGTTGCCTAATGCGTCAGTTAGAACCCACAAGAAATTTAATCAATTTTACTCAATATCTAGCCGCACCCCTCTGGCATTGAAAAAGTCAAAAAAAGATGAAAAATCCGCTTTGAAGCCTTTTTCGGGAAATTTCTTTTCGGAATTTTTTTTCGAAATCGATCTTGGCATAGCGTGGAAAAGTTGCTTAATGGGTCAGTTAGAACCCAAAAAAAATGTAGTCAATTTTGGTCAATATCTAGCCGTGCCCCTCTGGCATTGGAAAAGTATAAACAATGCGAAAAAATAAAAAAGTCAAAAGTGCAATTACTAGTATATTACTTCTTGCAATACAGAAATCTAGAAATTGGAAGTATAATAAAGCAAAAAAGGGGAATATTTACAAAGGTTAGACTTTAGAAAAATACTGTCCCTTGTCAAAGGTTAGAAGTTCTCTTCTTGCTTGAATCTTAGCCCGTATGTAACCGTCTCTTGCAGTATCACCACAAACTTTCGGGCCCCTATCAGTGCTATGTGAGCTTCAGATTTTATCTCTCGACGACATGTCATCAGCTTAAGAGTCTGATCTTTGCGCCCATCAAAATACAAGCTTTTAATGGGGGTCTTTTTTACTGCCTGCAACTCATTTTCTCGGATTTGTTTTCTTTTCTTTTCTACTTCCCTTCTGATCTTGTTCTTGTCAACTATCATCATCATCATCATTGTCAACCATTATCAATCCACTGCTGGACGAAGGTCTCCCAAGTTTCCTCCACAACGGTCTGCCTTGTGCCAGTCTCCTCCATGTCACTCCCGCATATTTACGAATTTCATCCACCCATCTCCCATGTGGTCTTTTTCTGGGTCTTTTCCTGTCCCTTGGAATCCAATCTAAAATTTCGGCTGTCCATCTATGGTCTGTCCTTCTGGCAGTATGTCCAGCCCATTGCCATTTCAGGGATTTAACTCTGATCATGATGTCTTCCACTCTCGCCATTTTTCGGATCCACGAGTTCCTCTTCTTATCTCTCCTGGTTATACCAAGCATGCACCTCTCCATGCTTCTTTGAGTTGTCTGCAGCCTTTGTATGTCTCTTTTAGTTAAGGTCCACGTCTCTGCACCATACGTAAGCACTGGAAGGATGCATTGATCAAACACTTTTCTTTTAAGACATAATGGCATATTGCTCTTGAAAATTATGCTGTTTCTTCCAAAAGCTCTCCAGGCAAGTTTTGTACGCCGATTAATTTCTTCATCAATGTGACCCTCACTTGATATCTTCTGTCCAAGATAAACATACGTATCTGTTATCTCCAGTTTTTCTCCATCAATCGATAAATCTTCATTTCTTGTAAAAGCATTGAACATCACTTTTGTCTTCTGAAAGTTCATTTTTAATCCCACTTCTTTACTCTTGTCAGCAAGTTCCTGGATCATACTCTGCAGCTCTGATGGGGTAGTTGCAAAAATGACTACGTCATCAGCAAAACGAAGGTGGGTTAGATAATCTCCATTAATCTTTATCCCCTTGTTTTCCCAGCTCAGCGACTGAAAAACACCCTCCAATGTGGCATTAAAGAGCTTCGGAGATATGGTGTCACCTTGTCTCACTCCCTTTCCAATGTTTATGTGTGTTGTATTTTCAAACAGCCGAATCTTTGCACTTGCATTTTCATAGATGTTATTAATAATATTAATGTATGCATCTTCAATACCGCAGGATTTCAGAGCCGTGGTAACTGCTGATGGTTTCACCGAATCAAAGGCTTTTTCATAATCGATAAAAGCCATGCACAATGGAAGTTCATATTCCCTCGCTCTTCAATTAGTTCTCTCAGTACGTGGATATGATCTATTGTGCTGTAGCCACTCCTGAATCCAGCTTGTTCTCTCGGTTGAGCCATGTCCAGTGTTACCTTCAATCGGTGTGAAAGAACTTTAGTGAAGATTTTATAAACCACTGATAGGGAGGCTGATAGGTCTGTAGTTCCTGAGATCCTCAATGTCACCTTTTTTATGTAGCAGGATCATTGTAGCATTGTTCCAATCCTCAGGAATCTTCCCTTCATTAAGGCATCGAGTGAAAATTTGGGCGAGTACTGTTTCAATTTCTCCACTTGCTTCTTGTATGATGTCTATAGTAATTCCATCTTCTCCTGGAGCTTTCCCCCGCTTCATGTTCTTGATTGCATGAGCAACTTCTGCTGGGAGGACTGGAAGAACTCTGGTACCTTTCATGATGTCTGGAGTACATGTATCATCCCTTTCATATAATTTGGAGTAGAAATCTTTCACTCTTGTCAAAATTTCGCCTCTATTTCTTGTTATAGAACCATCTTCTTTTCTCAGAACCATAATCTGTTTTCTTCCCTTACTGAGATGTCCCTTTGCTATCTTAAGGCTTTGGTTGTTTTCAATTGCTTTCCTCACTAGCTCACAGTTGAATTTCCTTACGTCTTCAGTGATACTTTTCGTGTTGTCTTGCATAGCTCTATATATTCCACTTTGGAAGTCACATCTTCTTTATTTGTCCTCATCTCTTCTTTTTGCATCAACATTTTGGTTTTTCCTGATAATTTGTTCACATGCAACTTGTTCTTAGACCCAGCTAATTTTGTTGCTGTTTCCATTAGAGCTTTGGTTACTTTTCTGTTAACTTCCGAAATATCCACTTCTTCCGATGTTAGGCCTTCTAAAGCAGAGAATCTGTTCTTCAGTTCCAACTTGAAAGTATTATGGTGTTTTTTAAGGTTGGTTATGTCAATACATTTTGTTTGTCTTATGAGCTTGCCACGTTCCAGTTTAGTGTTGAGGTGCATCTTACATCTCACCAATCTATGGTCACTACCTGTGTTGAACTTGTTCAGCACACTGCAGTCTTCGATGACGAATTTTTTGTTACACATAATAAAATCAATTTCACTTGTCGTCCCAATTGGATGTCTCCATGTCCATTTCCTGTGTGGCTTTTTCTTGAAAAAGGAGTTCAAGATGAAAAATCCTTCTGCCTCTGCAAACTCAACGAGAGTATTTCCACGCTGGTTTCTGTTGCCGTGACCGAATTTATCTACTGAAGTTTCATTCTGTTGCCGTTGCCCTATTTTTGCATTGAAATCTCCCATAATTATCTTCAAGTGCTGCTTACCTTTATTATTTAGATGACGAATTTCCTCATAAAATTCTTCAATTTCTTCTTCAGGATGACTTGTGGTGGGTGCATAAGTTTGAATAATCTGAGCCTGGTATCTCTCGATAGTTGGATAACGAGTCGTGCAGCTCTGTCAGAGGAACTTTCAACTTCTACCACTTTATCCTTCAGTTTCTTGTTTATTATAAATCCAACACCACTAGTTCTGCCAGTATCTGTCCCACGATAATAGAAGAGATGTCCACTTTTCAGTTCAATGAGATCTTCTCCTTTTCTCCTTACCTCACTTAGCCCGACGATGTCCCACTTGATCCTTTGTAGTTCCTCTTCCAATTCAAGAAGCCTTGAATCAGAAGATAGGGAGCGTCCGTTATAGGTAGCCAAGGTCAGCATCAAATGGCAGCCTAGTCCGGTCCTCCGGGGATTTCTTAGCACCCTCTGCCTTCATGTCGCACTGGCCGCTGCCTTGGCCAGGTACATTCCAGCTGCCGGAGACTGAGGGCCAAGATTTAAGTTGTAGAGTCATTTTGGAGGTGTTTGGCCATAACTCACCACGCTGGCCAAGCGGGTTGGTGAGTGTGGGATAGCATTTCCTCTGATCCCGATGGTATAGTTATACCGCTATTGGCGGTCGTCAGAGCCCCTTTAGTGGGAACAGGATGCACCACGAGAAGGCGGGGTTGACATTTGTCAGATACGTTGGGTTTTCTGGTGAAACTAGACTGAAATCAGCAAGAATTGCTGTAGTAATTTTGGCCACGGTTCTACTTGAGATGCCCGTTAAATCTGCAGCCAATGCAGTACGAGACATGCTAATCCTTATTTGACTTGATGATGGTCTGACTTCTTTCTTATAACTTTTCTCTAAAGGATAGGTCCACTGGAAGTCTCTATCTGTGTCCATTACTGATTCATGTTCAGTGTCTTTGGTTGTCACTTCCAAATTGTCCTGACACCCCAGATTTTCCTTAACCAGAGTAACCTTGTCCCTCTAAAGTCCACTCGTACTGGGATGGGACTTTTTATCTGGAGGGAAGGGAAGGGAAGGGAATGACACAACGGTTATTTTGCGGTATTAATCGCATATACATTTTGAAGGCTAGAGGGGCGTATTTAGATATTGAGCAAAATTGACAAAAAAAATTTGGGGTTGCAACTTTTCCGTGCTATGCTAAAATTGATTTTGGAAAAAAATTCCAAAAAGAAATTTCCAGAAAAAGGCTTCAAATTGACTTCTTTTTTTTTTTTTTTGGTTGACTTTTTCAATGCCAGAGGGGCACGGCTAGATATTGAGCAAAATTGAAAAATATTTTGGGGGAGGTTCTAACTGATTCATTAAGCAACTTTTCACGCTATGCCAAGATCGATTTCGAAAAAAAAATTCCCGAAAGAAATTTCCCGAAAGAGGCCTTAAAGTTGATTTTTCGTCTTTTTTTTTTTTTTTTTACTTTTTCAATGCCAGAGGGGCGCGGCTAGATATTGAGCAAAATTGAAGAATTTCTTTGGGTGTTCTAACTGATTCATTAAGCAACTTTTCCACGCCAAGATCGATTTCAAAAAAGAATTCCAAAAAGAAATTTCCCGAAGAAGGCTTCAATGCGGATTTTTCGTGTTTTTTTTTACTTTTCCAATGCCGGAGGGGCGTGGCTAGATATTGAGCAAAATTGATTAAATTTCTTGTGGGTTCTAACTGACGCATTAGACAACTTTTCCGCGCTATACCAAGATCGATTTCGAAAAAAGTTTTTTTCGGCCCACCCTACTGCATAAAAAGTAGATGTGGGTGGAAATTGAAAGGTTTTGTGCAATATTTGTTGTGACTTCATTTACTATGGTAAAAGAGGATATGGGGCAATAGCTAAGCACCTGAAAACAATGAAGCACATGGAGAAAGTGTTCGTTAAAAATGTAAACTATACTACGCAATTTAAAAAACTTGAGATTTTAGTGCAAAAAATAAGAGAATCAAAACAAATAATTTTATTTCTTTCATTAATTTTAATCTTTGCTTAGTTTAATTTACCATGTTACGTTTCTGCTGGTAGTATGCAATGTGTTTGTGCGAATTTAAACTTGTCATGATTGATGTCTTACAGAGTTCAGCTTTTTCTGGTGGAGGCCTGTACCATGTCTGTGGATGTGTGGCCATTTGGCATGCCGAAGCAGAACCTGGATTTGTTTGTGAACAGCATGCTCCACCATTCGATGACATGACATGCCCCATGATATGGCAGCAACAAAAGGTTTCAGGCTAGGCATCTTGCTCGTAGTTCCACGATATGTAGATATCATCATATCATTAAGGTGAAATCCTCTGCAAATGTAGCAGCTTTCAGGTCACACTGAAGTATGGTCACTGTGTTGAATAGGTCATGAATAGCCACCCTGTTGAGCAGGCAATCTTCACATGCTGTTATTTAGTGTTTTGGTCCACTTCCTTCCCATCACATCATTCAGTGCTCTGTGATGTAGAGTGACACACAGTGTTTCACTGTGTTCACATTGCACTGCATCCATGTGGAAACTGCTTTTAAGCTGAAACCCAGCTCTTACATATCAGTGATCCTGTGTTGCTTTATATCAGTCAAATGAACATAGGTGTCCCATCGCCATTTACAAGGTATATGTGAAACCCTCTTTTTTGACAAACACTCTCGATCTTAAATGTCTACCTTACTCCGAGGCGAGCCCATCCATGCATCCTCCACCTGACTAATTGCTGCGAAACTTTGATTGTTTGTATATTTCTGGTAGCCCATTTCCTCATACGATTTTCGTGTCTCTATGAGGGGGTTCTGAAAAGTTCTCATCCTAACCCACTTCCTGTAATTGTACCATTATTTTATCACTGCACCTCAAAAGAGTGTTCTTTTGTATTGTAAAGTGCCAATTTTTAAATTAATACCACTTTTTTTTTTTTTTGCAGATGTTTGACATCTTGAACTGAATCATGTCAATGCAAGGTGTTCAATTTGAATTTTCGAATGTGGAACTCCGGGCTGTCATGAAATTTCTGTTTCTGCAGAAGAAAACTTCTAAGGAAATCTATGAGTGTATGATGTGAACATTAAGTGACAAGTGCCCTTCATGTTCCACTGTGAAGAAATGGTGTGCCAACTTTCAGTGTGGAGTCTTTGAGACTGAAGATGCAGCAAGATCTGGGAGGCCTTTAACAATGACAATACCTGAAATTGTTGATCGTGTTCATGACTTGATTTTGTCAGATCGGCAAATCTTGGCTAAAACAATAGCTGAGACACTAGGGATATCCAGGGAATGCATTGGGTTCATAATTCATTAGCACTTGGATAAGCAGAAGCTGTCAGCGAAGTGAGTGCTAAAATGTTTGAATGCCGATGAGAAACGAAAATGAGTGGACACTTCCAAATCGGTTTTGCAGCATTTTGAGCGATCTGGTGATAAATTTTTGCAGCGACTTGTCACTGTTGATGAAACGTGGTTACATCACTATGATCCATAGACGAAACAACAGTCCCTGCAGTCGCAGCACTCCGGTTCTCCACGGCCAAAGAAATTCAAGACTCAAAGGTCTGCAGGAAAGGTTATGGCAATGGTTTTTTAGGATTCAGAAGGCATTTTACTGACTGGCTATCTCCCCAAGGGCCAATCAATAAATGCTTGATACTATTTCAACTTGCTGTGCCAATTAAAGGAGGTATTGAAGGGGAAAATGCAAGAGAAACTGCAGAAAGGTGTTCTCTTTTTGTAGGACAATGCACAAGCTCACAAGGCTGGCAAGACAATGAATTTTTTGAGGGATCTGGGATTTAAGTGCATAGACGATCCACCCTACTCACCATACTTTGCTCCATCAGACTATTTCCTGTTCCCAAACCTTAAAGCTTGAAAGGGAAGCATTTTTCGAATGATTCGGAGGTGATATCAGCAGCAGAGCAGTATTTGAGTGACCAAACTTCAGAAAAAATTTTTTGGAAGGGTTAAAGGAACTCCAGAAATGCTGTGCCAAGTGTGTTGAACTTTGGGGCGAATATGTGGAATAGTCTGCAAGTTTCACGGCTCTAGCCCATTTCCTTCTTGGTGAGGCTGAGTACTTATCCGCATCCCCTTGTACATCAACTATGTTATGGTGTTGGGATTTCCATACTGAGGAGTGCATTTAAGGACATTTTTACTTTTCCATTTAGTCATGAATGTTTAATATCAAAGCAGTTGATTCCTTCATTAAAAAATACATTTGGCAGAGGTTATTACTTTTCAGATGTTGCCATCCCGTGTAACATTTACTACGGAAAAAAAAAGAAACTACTTGTTTTGATGTCCTTTCACTCTAGCTTAAAACGTGATTATAGTTTGAATAGATTAGGTAAATAGAATTAAATTTAATGTCTTTGCTATCAAAGTTATGTTAGTTTTTTACAGAAATTTCTGGCTTTCTTAGGTTCTTGTTCTTACTGCCTTCACTTGCCATATCATATTTGTTGGCAATAAAATTATCTTAGGTGTTGTTGCTGAAATTTGTTACATTTTTATTTATGTCCCTTCTAGATTTTGTGGGATATTAAATGCTAGAAAACAAAACTTAAGTAATTTAATTATTTTATTGCCTTGTCAACTGTTCCCATTTTCTTGATCATGTAATGTTCTTCAAAAAGTCTTGTGTTTATGGACTTGATTCCATAATAGTTTGAAGTTTCATGCTTTTGGGTGCTTCTGTTGGGCCTAGGTTGAAATACTGAGGTAAGGCATGGATGTTATGTTTGTCCTTCCAGTGCTAGTTGTTTCAATGTGGTGGCTCTAAATTAGAGATTAAACTTTTAATAGCCTTAGATGCTTTTGGGGGTAGTTGATACATGAAAAAAAAAGGAAGTTTTCATGAGTTTCACAGTTCATTTAGGCATGAGATTATTTTACAGATATACAGGATTTTGCTGTTTTTGTCAACACTTGTGTTATTCTCAAGATCTGTGCAAAAATGAAGATAAATTTTGGGGGATTGGTTGCTGTAATGGGTATTTCTACTGAAAAACCCTTGCATAGAATATGGGCTATGATAAAGAGACTTTTGAAGGGGACACGAAGGAGGTATAAATCAGCCGACAAACTTTCTGTTTTCAGAAACTCTTTCAAAACTTTCTCCTGTAATCACATTTTTTTCTCAAGTTGTTCCCCCTATCCATTGCTCTTATTAAATTGCATAAATGTTTGTATTTTAGCTTGAAAATGTAGGCAGCAACTTTCAAAAATAGAAGTTAGATGGAGTGATGCTCCGTCATCTGCCCTGTATTGCTGTTAAATATTAGTTTATTCCATAAATATTTGTATTTCAGTTGAAAATAAAAAAATTCAAAAGTGGAGGTTGGGCGCAGAGCAAAGATTTTTCCCACAAACTTTTTTTTTTTTCCAATTTTCCCACTGCCCTGTGTTGTTAATGTAATTTTCCCCCATAAATGTGTGCATTTTGACTTGATAAGGCAGCAAAAAATTTTCAAAAACAGATTGACAAATTGGACAATTTGTGAAAATTGATGCATGGTTTTCAAAAGTATTCATCCTCTCCAAATTACACCATTTATCTACATTACTGAAAGCGTTGGTATCATGCATTCATGGTCCTCAGACTAAAAGTTCTTTCAACATGATGATGAAATTATAGTCAAAGTCAAGAAGAATGAACATTGAAACCTGTGCACTATACAAACTGTGAACTAAAAACTTAAAGCATAGGGTTAGTCTGCACAGTTCAGTTCTGCTGTAAAATGGATTATTTGGGCGAAGCAGTTCATTCCAGCTTTGCTAAAATGTGAGGACAAAAAAAAAAATATAAAAAAAAAGAGATAGAGGGAGGGAAAGAAAGAAATTTAAGATGAAGAAATGGGGAAGGAAAGATATCAGCTGAAAAAATTTAGCAATGCATGTTGTCTTCCGTTACAGAATCAGTGTAAGACAAATATTTCTGTAGAACTTAAGATTTTTGTTTTTCTGTGAAACTTTAGATTTTTGTTTTTCTGTGGAACTTTAGATTTTTGTTTTTCTGTGGAACTTAAGATTTTTGTTTTTCTGTGGAACTTGCTGAGAAGAAAAGAAGTCTTACTTGCAAGAGAAAACTTGTGCTGATGTGCAAAAAAGTGCAATGACAAAAACACTATGTTTGAAGTAGTTCTTTAAAACCATTTTATTCTGCTTTGAATTCAGTAATTTTATATTGTGAAAACTGTGATATGCTGCAGTTTAATGTTTACATAAATAAATTATAGTGAATACTTCCATCTTGCTGCATTATATTCACACTTTTCTGCCATACATTACAATTTTTTCACCCAGTTCAAATGTTCACCTTTATGTTTTCCTTCATCAGCTTCGTGTATGTATATTGGTCTGATCTATGTTTTCAATACTGTATGAGAGTTCCTTGAAACATGCCCAATGCTGTTTATTTGCTGCCCAATGGTATTTATATAAAACATTGCTTTGTTTTTATTTTTCAAGTTTTATCCTATGTGGTATTTCACTTATCTTTATTTTCCTATTTTCATAATCATTTTTGGCTTTAGTTTTTGTTTTTACTTATGCTTGTATGTATTAATCACTTCTTCATGACTTGTGGCATACACTGATTTTATTTAGTGATTATTTTTTCTTCATTATGAAGCTAATCTTGGTGTTGACAGCAATCTTCCTTTATTTCTTGTAAAATATTTCTCTTTGAAATTGCTATCTTTGTATGTTTAAGCATTTTAAATACTACTATTTATTGATATTATTTCAAAGAAAATATTTGTTTTGTTTATTAATTTTTTTGTTAACTTTTAACTGATCTGGTATGACAAAAACTGTATAATTTAACGTCCAATTAAATTGTTCTCTCAAAAAAATTTTTTTTTTAATTCATGATCTGCCCATTAATTTTTTTTTTTTTTCAGGATTCACCCTGATTTGCTTTCTCCTCCTCCAATTGAATTTTGATAATTCATAAGCCATGCAACTGAACTTATTCAAAATCTCTTCTTCAAATTAAGATCTACAAATGTGTAGCAATTAATTCCCTCCTCCTTAAATGGTCATTGATGTAAACAGGTCACTGATCTTACTCAAAATCTATTTAGGGATAGGCTGTCTTGAGTCTTAAACTAGCGATACCATTTATTCATCTAACATGGCATTCCATGTGTGGCTTATTTACCTTAAAAACCTGTTCTTCCAAATCGTATGAAATTATTTGGTTTCAAAATAAAGTTTAAACTAACTGAATGTCCCACTTTTGCCTGTAAGTGTGAAATTTAGGTGAACAGAACTACAATAACTGGTTCATATTTCATAATGAACGTATTTTTATTTTCTGCTTGCAGAGGGTTTTTTTTTCTTATTTACTATTTTATACAAATTATATAAGGGAGGCATTTATATCTAAACCAATCAATCATGTCTATTTACTAAGGTAGTTTTTTTCTAGGACCTTTTAATAGCAGTTTTTGTTTAATAATGTTGAGTAAATATTGCTCATTTTGTAGTAACCACCACAGCTATCTTTGATTGATCTTCCTTGGGAGGTTTTATGAATCCAGATTATTAAAGAATGTTGTTACGTCATTCTAACTTTCTCAGATAATTGAATAATGGAATGTGCCACTTTAAGCTATCTATTTTCCCCATCTAATACTTTTCCAGTGAATAGTTTTTTAGTGTACAATTGCTGATGAAGCATTATTTGCTAGGTAATCATTGTCAGTAGATATTTGCTCTAAATAATGTGAACATTGTCTGCTATAAAATACAGTACTGTTGACTAAATTGGAATTCTGATCATTGACTTATAAATACTTTGGCATCAATAAGATAAAATTGTTGTTTCTGATTTCAGGTGATCAATCTTCTACACTTGTCACTGGTAGTCATGCTTTGTTCTTAGGTACTGGAAAGAAAAAGCTCCTGCTGCTGTTGTTGGACTTCAATTCAACCATTCAGTGTTTGCAGATAGATTTTTTGAAACTACGTCCAAAGTAAGTTTGATATTGATATTATCCTGCAAGTACACTGTATTATTTTCTACAAAGTTGTAAAACTATGTTGGTAATTTTTCTTTGTATTGGAACTTTATACTTTACTTAATACATGATATCTCTGATTCTTTGTTTCTCTCTAAGATTTCTTTCCCGTGGTAGCTGGGTGACTGTTACCACTATAATCACACAACTGCAAATTAACACGGTGCTGCCACTGAAGTGCTGTAGCACATAAATTACCCTAAAACAAAAAAAGAATCCCTAATTACAAATTCTACGTGTCCTTTTGGGGCCCTCATTTTATTTCGGATTTTTTAACATGCCATTTGGCAAAAGTCAAATTCGTGAGGATTAGGGAAAGAATAAAAACAGCTAGCAATGCACCGTCCGTCAAGATTATGTTAATATACAATATAAGATTATGTAAATGTACAAATGTCCTAATTAATTTCTTAAACCAGGGCTGGAAAAATAAGCTCCAAATCTAGGAGCCAGCTCCAAAATTTATGAGCCAGGTGAAAAAAAAATCTTATTTCAAAGTATCATGCACAAACGTAATGCATGGTGATGATGTCAGAACAAACAGTAATAATATAAGTGTATTAAGCACTGCCTATTACCCAAACTACTTATTGCTAAATGAAATTCGAATTTGGTCTATAAATCTCAGGATAAAGTTTTGATAAAAATCTAAACATAAAATAGAATGTGATCTTCCAGAATAATTAATTGCAGGTTTTTGTTACTGTATAACACAAATTAGAAAATCATAAAAACGGCAGTTTCAGTAAGTTACCTTTTAAAATTTCCTGAATTTTAAATATATGGAACCTCACGTTTAGTTGAATTTTTCTTTTATCTAAAAGCAAAAAAGTTGTTTTACAGAACCAAAATACTAACAAAAAATATGGAATAAACAGTCTGTCATGCAGTTTCATAACTGATGACTTAGAATTATAAGATAATAAATTAAATACCTTCCTCAAAAAATAAATCCTTTTTTTTTTTTTTTTTTTTTTTTTTTCGTCTTCAGAGTGTTGAACACATACATGGTAAAACCTTTACAAATTCAATGAAATTGGAAAGATCTTCGAATTCTTTCTTCTGCTCAGAACTGACATGAGTTCTTGGAAATATTAATTATTCAAACTTCAATAAAATACCTGTGCTTTTTATAATTATATCAACACATAAGGGAGTTATATCAGTTTTTCTGAGTGGAGCGCAGTTTTTTTCGCACTGTTCACTCAGTCCGATTTCCATTTTCAGAAATTTTTCCTCCATTTTGAAGCTGAAACACAAGAATTTATTCAACAAAATCCTATTTTACAATACTGAACTGAGGGAATTGTGAGAGAAAAAAAACGATTACGGGAGAAATCGACACTCTGTCTAGCTTTGATTTTCAGATGGAACCCCCCCTCCTCCTCATTGCTCTCAAAAATGACGCAAGTAATGACAACAAAGGCAAAATTCCCCGAATCCACGGGAGAAACTCGTGGCTAAAGGTTACAGGGAAAGTTTCACTCCGTCGAATTTACGTTTTCGGAAATTGTTGCTACAGTTTCAAGCAGAAATACAAACATTTATGCAATAGACTGATATTTAGCAGCAATACTGGGCAGAGGCAACTGCGGAAGAAGAAGAAATAACGATTACGGGAATTTTTTTAAGTTTTGAAAAAACGAAATACTGTTCCCAGACGGAAAACGACCCCCCCCCCCCCCACACACACATTAATTCCTTCCCCCAAATTCTCTTCAGTTTTGTATGGATACCAAATAATGAAAAATGTCTAATTCCACGAAACAATCTCATGCCTGATTTGTAACAGTCAGCAATATGCAAAATGAATTGCCCAGGCCGTTACGTATCGAAGCCAATTCACGTGTCCATAAATTGATTATATTTCCGACATGAACGATGTATTCGACTGCAATTTTCGGAGTTCTGTGAAGGATTAATTTTTTTACGCACATAATTTTATGATGGATACATTTTTAAAGCTCGAATTTTGTGAGTGGTCAAAATACGGGCCCAAATTTTATTTTCTTAAAAATTTTCTAAGGCGGGAGACTCCTTTCTAGCAACTTAACTTTGGCAGGAGCAAGGCTTCAGCCTTGGTGGGAGTTTAAAACTTTGGGCGAGAATCGCTCCATCCGGCATGTTCTGCTGTTGTTGACTTGAGGTGATTTTTATCCAGGATGGACACCTAACAAACACTCTCTCCAAGCAATATCTGGTTTAACACGGCTTTGGCGCCTCCCACTTTCACAACATGCTAGCAGGGAGGGGAATGCTAGCGGGGAGGGGAAAATTAGAAAATCATAAAAACGGCAGTTTAACGAAGTTACCTTTTAAAATTTCCTAAATTTTAAATATATGGAACCTAAAAAAAGTGCAGGGAGAAACAATCTCCTACCATCCCAAATGGTAGGGGTGGATGATGGGGGTGGGGGGGGGAGGCAGGAGGTTGTTCGGTGCTCCGGGCAGAAGGGATGGGAGTGTAGACAAGAGGAGTTACCAGCATATACGGGACTGAGTGTTGCACTTGCAAATTTAAGATAAAAAAAAAAAATTCTGCATGAAATTTAAATTTAAGATTTAACAAAATATGTTCTATAAATAAAAATATTTTACAAGGAAACTGAAATCTAAGATAAAAATGTATATATATTCCGCAAGGCATTGAAATCTGAGATT
The DNA here is from genome assembly GCA_039090855.1 of Macrothele yani. NCBI lineage: Eukaryota > Metazoa > Arthropoda > Arachnida > Araneae > Macrothelidae > Macrothele > Macrothele yani. The sequence continues at coordinate 107,612,364 of CM077003.1, forward strand.
AAAAAGAAAATGTTCTGCAGGGGGGGGGATTTTGTTCTGCTCCTGGGGCTTCCACGATCTGACTGGTTACTCACGTCACTCGGAGGGTTTCATCACATTTCTCTGCGTGGAACACACGCATCAGGATAAAAGCTAACAGAATTTATAAATGCGATCAAAGCAGAGAATTTCAGTTTGATTTTATTAAATTACAATTTGTTGAAGTTACATTTTGCATCTATGAACTCAAAGTAATGACTGAAAATTATGAAATTTGAAGTAAAAAAAAAAGTTGGGCGCCAGGACCAAATTTCTAGGCAGCCGGGCGACCTGACAGCGGTAATTTTTTTTGTTATTTGGGGTCAACTGTTCTAATCAATATTAGAACAGTTGAATTTAAAATTTTAAAAACAAACAAACTTACATTTAATGAAAGTACTGTGAACGATATATACTGTAGTAAAAGTTGTACTTCTGCTTCAATGATTGTTAGTTAAAAGTCTAAAAAACTGTTCAAGAGTAATCATCACACAGTTCCTGTGTTTTGAAAAATAAAAACCACTCTGGTTTTCTGAGCTGACTTAAAATGCATTGTCTTTGTGTAGTTCCATTATGATAAAATTTAGTTGAAAAGGATAAAATTTAACTCTGTCAGTACTTCATTTTTTTTAAAGGTTGCTTTCCAAAAATCATACATAAGTTAAAGTGTCAAACAATGTACATTACATTTATTTTTCCTTTGCTTATGTAAGCATAAATATTCATTATCTCTTGATTCTTTTGATTTTTTTAAAAAGACCCAGAATATCTTACAAAGTACCCACTTTTTAAAAATCTGTGGGTCCCTAGGACCCAGCTTGATAACAATGCAATGGCAGCTCTGTTAATATTTGATGTAATGTTACATTCGGTGATGCATTATAATCGAAGTTCATTGCAGTTTTTCAATGTGAGTAGTTTGTAGAGGTTTCATAAATAGTAAAACATACATAAAAATCTGAATTTTTAAACACTAGAGAGCTGCTTTAAATTTGCTACAAATTTTCTGGATAGACACAGTGCTTTCATTTTAGTGATGATTGCTGTCTACTACTTATAACTGTTTTTAATTACTTAATTTGTAAAATGTATTCAGCATATTGTTTGTTGAATAAGTACTCCAATATTAGTATTAACTGCTAAACATCTGTAATGAACTGCTGCTTATGAATGTGTTTTGTACATGCTCTGGTCCATCCACTTTGAGGAAGACTGGTGCACAATTAATATCCTTCATTTTCATATTGGCTTTTGTGTGCAATTCATGTCTTCTAATTGAATACTTAACCAAATGGGTTGAATTCTAAGTTGGTGCTGTAATTTATTTAACTTCTACTGAGGCTAAGTGTACATTTTGTAGTTTAATACTGCTTTTTAAATAAGGACATATCTTTTTCACTTGTCTATATTTGAAAAAAATTGTTCATTCACTGAATCTCCTTGAAAGACTTTACAGTTGCTTCCTTTGCAAATGTGATATACTAGTTGCAGTTGTTTAAGTTCATATTTTATCAGTAGATTTTATGATGTGCAAGTCAATCATAAAATTTATCATTTGGTTGTGACTTTAGGCTCTCTGTTTATTCTATGTTGATTTACTATTTAGGGGTGAAAGATTCAAAAATTCATATGGCATTGTTTGCAGGTCATCAGTTTATTTTTTTTACTTCAGTTAAACTGGCTTGCAAAAGGTTTTCCATTTATGAACTTCGAGATATAGTTTTAAACAATTAACTGATGACTAGCAAATAGCACCATAATAAACTTTCATGCCTTTTGCATAAGTAGCAAACAAACTCAAGCTGAGACACAAGAATGCTGCAGTTATCAAGTGATCAGTTTTTATTACCTAACTGATTGTGCATATCATACAATATACTGAAAAACTTAAATTAAAAACAGTTGCAGTTAGTGCATCATTTCACTTTATTGTCTTCAATTTAATTACTTGGTTTTCCACTCCTGGTGTTTCATATTGATGCTGAAATGTATATTATCTTTTTTGCGTAATGCTATAATGAGAGGTGTGCAAATCATGGATGTATATCATAAAGAGAACACATCTTTGATCATAGCTCTGACCTAATTTCTGTTTAAAACCTCTTGCCACAAATTTAGCCTAATATCTGTTTGCTCCCCTGCTTGCATGGTTTCTATCTTAAGTATTTATCTTCATCCTGTCTTTATTCTTGGGTGATAAATTGACCTATTTTCCAAGCATGCTTCTTCATGGATTTGTTTGTTTGTATTATGCATAGTTTTTCTGGCCTTTTTTTCTTCTTTCTTTTCTTCTTTCAAGGCATTTTCTTCTCTTCTTGTAAGCTCTGAAATTCTTTCATTTGTTGGTCCTTGTAAATGTTCCACTGAGGCAATATTCAACAGCTGTTCTGACGGTTTTCATTTTGCATTCTTGTTGACTTTTTGAAGGCTAACTTATGGTTTCATCTGCACTTAAATTTACATATTTTGACACATTTATTTGAAGTGTTATCATTAATCCAACAGGGGATGGAATGATTCTTCTTATGTTATGATGTTCCATCAGTACTTATGGTCAAATCTCTGTCTGGTGCATTCTCATTAAATATTACAAATTGTGCTCAGATCTTTCTGGCTGTCTTTATTTCACATATTCATTATTACTTTGGTAAAAGTTTCTAGTTGTAAGTTGTACAGAAATCATATATAATATATATATGATTTCAAAAATCTGATTAATTTGAAATCCTTAAAATGTAGCAAAAGATATGCAAAAACATAGTGTGGTGTTGGTTGTTAGTTTCATTTTCCCTCCTCACAAATGTACTAATAAATGTTTGTTATTCTGGTTTGGTTGTTTTCCTCTTGCTGCATATTTCAAGATCGCTGTAAATGGAGAAGTTTGATATGGCAACAGTAAGTAAAAATTATCTGGTTGTTTGTGTTTCTTTGAAGAGCTAACCTCTTACTGTCAGAGAACAGCTTAGTGATGATGATGATGATTTATCATAGTATGTTAAAGTAGGTGTCCTTATCTAGAATGCCCATCACACCCAGGAGATTCTTTCCTTCTCGTGTTACTCTTTACAGGAACATCAGTTTCTCTCGGTGTGTCCTGCACAAACATAAATGCATGTGCATGCTGATACTACTGTAGTGATTTACCACTGTAACTTGTTCTTTGTATGACTTTTTATCCAGATATAGTATTCATGTTAACTGCATCAACAGCCTTTCATGCTATGTGAACAATATTCAGGGTTGCCAGCAGACTGGGAAAAATCAGAGAATTCGAAAATAAGGCTAAAAATCAGAGAAAACTCAGGGAGAAATAAATTTTTTTGCAAAAACCTGGAAAAGTCAGGGGAAATTTAACTGATAATTTTTTGGGTAATGCGTATGCAGTTACCTTAGGTGGGAATTTTGCGCCAAAACAAAAAGCTTGCGCCATCTTGCTACAAAAGGCAGATTTTGCGCCAAAATCGCCATGCCCCGTCGTCATCGTCGGTACTTCGGCATACTACATTCTCTTTGCGCACCGTTCCACTTGACGCTGAGTAAGACCATGCGATGGAAAGAAAGATTCAGCGATTCCAAGTACTAAGGGTTTTACGTAATTACTATGGAAATCTTCGATCCGCTACGAACGACGGAAAATATCAAGTATGCTGTGGAAATCGTCGGTCCGCTACGGACGACAAAAAACGTCGAGTATGCTATGGAAATCGTCGATCCGCTGCGGACGACAGTAAACATCGAATATGCTATGGAATTCATCAATCCGCTGTGGACATCAGAAAACGTCTAGTATGCTATGGAAATCGTTGTTCCGCTGCAGGCATCAGGAAACAACTAGTATGCTATGGAAATCGTCGATCCGCTGCGGACAATGGTAAACATTGAGTATGCTATGGAAATCGTCGGTCCGCTACGGACAACGGAAAATGTTGAGTATGCTATTTAAATGAAATCGAAAATCTCAGTGAAATAATATATTAAACATCTGGGAAAAGTTTATTTTCAAGATTCTAACACTTGTTAAACATTTTCGGGAATATTTCTTGGGTGTTGAGAAGTCACGTCATCTTCTGTTTCCGCATAATGAATTTAATTTTTCCATCCAAGTTTCCTTTTTTTTATTTTTTTTTCTATGTCTGATTATGTATTTATTTCTGGTGTTTTCGGATCTTGTTCCTCGTTTTTAGTATCTTCGGTAATTGTGAAGAGGAGCGACCTTGTATTTTTGAAGATTTTTTTCTAATGAAATGCATGTTTCCCTATTTCTAATATATACTTCTTCAAAACTAATCAATAGAGACAAATCGTTTTTGCCCCTTTCCCTTTTATTAAATGAAATTAAATTTCTAGATCGGTTCTTTAATCTATCCGTGGTGGAATCCACGCCGTTTCCGTGCCCTGTAAAATTATTTCACAGCAGAGTGAGCATCGCAGTATCGATTTTTCACTTTAATTATCCATAAATTTCATGTTTCTCCATTTCTTAGTCACTTCTTACTCATACTTGATATTATTTTGTGGATTCGCGGAATTCCACTTTCTCTGTCATCATTTGGGTATACTTGAGATCGATCTAAAACTGAATTATTATTATTTTTTTTTTCAGTTTTATCCGTCTGGGGTACGATATTCATCTTTCAAAACATTCGAAAATGGAAGTTAGATGGAGTGATGATTTTCCCCATAATCCTAATTTCTTTTTCTCGCAATGTTTCTTCTGCCCAGTATTGTTATTAAATATTTGAATGCATAGGCGTGCTGATTATTTTGCCATTACTGGGAGTTCTACATTTCCTATGAAGTTTTGCCAGGTCAGATGGGTATGAAATGCAGCTGTTTCTTAGCGAGCTGTTCAGGTCTTCCCAGACGTTAAAAAGTACATAGTACACAGATAGTAATTGATCACTACCTCATACCTTTACTTGTGATCAAGTTGAAAAAGCCTGCATGGATAAACTTATTTTAGCAAAGTTGGCATTTTTTTCATTTGTTGCGTCAATGTATGTTAGAATCATTTCTTAAAAAGTTCCAGACTCTGAAACCGATGGTACCTTTCCTGTATGAAGCCTTGTATGACCTGATTTCCCAGTTAATGAAAAAATGTGTCAAAAAGGAAGTTCTGGAATGTACTGAAGCTCATGAACATCATTATCTGCAAATTTTACCTGAAATTCCCTGCAAAATTATCTTTTGAAAAACCTGGAAAACTCAGGGAATTTTTAAAGTCAATATGAGTAGCAACCCTGATATTTCATTGTTTCTTTGAATACGTTGTAGGTCATATCCAGTTATAACAAGTTCCAAGAGACTGATTTTTTTTCCCATTATATTGAAATAATGAAGTTCTGGTTGAATGCATTTTTAATTCCCTCATTGAAGAAGAAACTATGTGTCATACAAAATAAGTTCTGATTTCTTAGTGAGATAAGTAGGTTGACAGAATTAAAAAAGCACTTGATTGATAGTCTTGTTTATGCAAATGGTTACATTGGTACTTCCATCTTCATCTAATAGTCTCTTGAGAGGCAAATAAAACAGTAATGTGTCTTATGTTATTGTTCACCGGGTGTTAAAAAGGTTGTTTGCAAATATCTCCAAGTTATGGGATTTTCCTAAGGAATAAAAGGAAATGATATGTCGGCTTTTCAGGTAGCATTCCTACCCTTCCTCAGGACAACAGCTATAGTAAGTGTTGCCATTCGTGAGATAAATTCCAACCTTTCAAATAATTTAATGTTGTACCTCTTCTTCTCTCTATTTCCAGTTCATCTGACAAATTTCTTTTGAAAAAATGATGTTGATGTGTCAGAACTTCTACGGTGTCCGAAAGCACTTTATATCCTGTATTTTGAACATGTCTGTTCAAACCTGTTTTGTTTATTATACTTTTAATTGCAGCTTTATGTTCTCCACCAATCTGGTTTTAAGTTGTCTGCCTGTTTCTTCCACATACCTGAGACCTCACTCACATTTTATGTTGTAGACCACACCTTCCTGTTAAAGGATGTTTTCTTCTTTTTCCTTTAATTTTGGAAGGTAGTTACTAATTTTATTTTGTAATCCTGGAGCCAGTCTGACTAAAAACTTCTCAATATAAAAGGTGAGTGTGGTCTCAGCTATGTGGGAGAAACAGTATAAAGGCAACGAAACATTCTTGTCTTCATGCAAACTTATCTATCTGCAAGGGGACCCACTGGGTGCCGTCAGCAGCAGGTAATTCCTTGTTTTCCATTGAAAGAGGAAGGTTTAAAAACTTAATGAATGCCACTTATTTTGTTTGCTGATAACCATAATGAACTTCAAAATATGTAGTTTGGTTTGTCCAAAAACTATTGTTCATGATATGTGGTTAAAATATGAGGGTTGTACCAAAAGTAATGCAAAAGTGGGCATAATTTTTTTATTAACTGACAGAGATCATTCAAATCGCACATGTTGATAGAGTAACTCTTCATCTATACAAAGGTGTACTACTCAACATAATCTCCATCACAAGGGGTGTGCCATCGTTGAATCCAACTCTTGAATCCTCTTTGAAAAAATGCAGGTGTGGACTGTTGTACCCACTTCTTCACAGCCACTTCACCTTGTCTGTATCATCAAATTGTTGTCCCCAGAAACATTGTCTATATTTATTTTGTCCTTCATTGGACCGAACAGATGGAAGTGAGAGGGCGCCTGATCTGGGCCGTACGGTGGATGCGGGACCACCGACCAGCCTGATTTGTTGCCAGAGATGTGTGTGGTCTCGCATTGTCATTGTGAATGTGGATCCTTTTCAGATTCTTGTTTGGTCTCTCCCTTCTTATGGCTTCTCTAAGCTTGAGTGACTCGATGTACTGTTCACTGGTCACGCTACAGCCATGTTCCAAAAATCAAGGAGAATAACACCCCTGTCACCCCCCCCCAAAAAAAACTGTCACAATGGGTTTCTGTGCTGATCGCTGGTTCTTGAGCTTTCTTAGGCCATGGTGAAGAGGTGTGATGCCATTCCATGGATTGATTCTTCATTTCCGGATCATAAAGATATGCCCACATTCAATCCCCTGTCACCAGATCGAAAAAAAAACTTTTCTTCACTAGCTTCAATGCTTCCAGCAGATCAGAGCAGACTTCCACCCTTCTTTCCTTCAAATCAGGTGCCAACTGCTGAGGTACCCACTTTGCACACACTTTTCAATACCCTAAGTCTTCCACCATCTTCTGTATGGCATTGTGAATACAATCCAGTTGTGCAACAAGCTCATGGATTGTGATTCGTCTCTCCGTGCGAATCAATTCATCCACTCGCTGGCAATTTATGTCAGTGGTCGCAGATGATGGTCCCCCACTGCGTGGTTTGTCTTCAATGCTGGTTTCCCCTTCTTTAAACTTCTTCATCTATCTGTGCACATTGCTTTTGTCAATAGTGTCATCTCTGTAAACATTCTGTAGCCTTCTGTGGACATCAAGAACTCAATGACGGCACATTGCTTCTGCTTGGAATCCATTATTTACCTGCGATGAAGAAGGGTTACTATAGAGGAAGAGTTGCTCTACCAACATGTGCAATTTGAATGACCTCTGTCAGTTAATAAAAAAGTTATGCCCACTTTTGCATTAGTTTTGGTACAACCCTTGTAACAAGGGAGAGTATTGCAAAGTTTAAGCAATCTATAAAACCTTTAGTTTATGCAGAACTTTATATTATGTGAGCTTATTATATGTGTGTTCAACTGTATTTCCACTAAGCAGTGCATATGCATTGCTTTTCACTTTCTGTGACGCTTTTCTTCTAACATTAAGAACTTTGTCTTACATTTCACATCCAATTTTTAAAGAAGGGCAGAAATTTCCATCACAAATTTAAACCACAGAATAAATGTTATTTTTTAAATTGCTGAAAAGCTGTCCTGAGGATTATAAATTTTCTGTTTGTGGGTGTGAATTAGTCTCGTGATGAAGTAGGATGGAAGAGGAACACACATGCAGCCCATGGAAAAATAAAAGATTTCTTTTAATACTTTATATATTCGAACATATCCAATATCTAAAGGTTTAAGTTTAATGTGCAGCTATGTAATCAATACATTAAGGGCAACTTACCATTTTCATGGCCTTGCTCCCAGTTCAACATTTCCAGCACATGAGTTGTGATCAAAATGTCGCATGTTTTTAGAGGTAGCATGGGGGCTATTCACTTTTTGTATATGAAGTCATTCACTTTAGGGCACCACAGCGGCCAAAAGAACGAAGATTTAAGAATCGATATTGCCCCGAGATTGTCACTCACATGCTCTGAGGATACTGAGAGTATAGGTCAGAGTTTCCGTACCCCCCCCCCCATCTCCCTCCTGATGATGGCAGCGGGTTGCTACAGAAAGTACTAGAGTTGGAGTGTTGCAAAGGGCAAAGTGCAGCATGGGAGAGCTCCTTTTACAAAGCCATTTTACAATGGACGTGGGATATTTGCAAGCGGAAGGCGTGGTTAAATAACATCGATGTAGTTGACTGAGGAGGAAATGTCTTATGTATTGGGTTGTCGGAAAAGTCATGATGTATTTTAGCCATGTTTTGCAAAGGTCATTTATTGATAGAAAGAACAAAGATCAATCAATTATATAATGCCCGTTTTGTTCGATAACCTTTTGCCATCTTTCAGTGAGCTGCAGAATGCCTCATTAGTAGAAGGACCTGTCTTTCGTGGTGAAAAACTGTACAAGGTGCTGATTTACAGCCTCATCTGAATTGAACGTTATACCACGCAATGACTGTTGAAGAGAGCGAAACAAGTGGAAGTCTGACGGCGCAAGGTCAGGCGAGTATGCTGGGCGTGGCAACACATCCCACCCAAGTTCCAATAATTTTTGGCATGTGATCAAACTTGTATGTGGTCTCACGTTGTTGTGATGGAACACAACACCTTTACGATGAATGAGCTCTGGACGTTTCTGGATGATGGATTCGTTCAAGCTGTCCAATTGCCGACAGTACACATTCGAATTGATTATTTGGTTCCGTGGTAGGAGCTCGAAAAACATGACACCTTTAAAATCCCACCACACTGAGACCAGAACCTTCCGCTGATGAATGTCTGCTTTGGATGTCGTTTGATGTGAAGCAACATGTCGGGACAAAGACTGTTTGCACAGCACATTGTTGTACGCAATCCACTTTTCGTCAGCAGTTATCAGTCGCTTCAAAAAAGGATTGTTTTCCTCACGTTTAATGAGCATATCGCAGATGTTTATACGCGCCGTCAATTGAGCTTCTTTGAGTTCATGAGGAACCCACACATCAAGCTTGCTTACGTATCCCAGCTTCTTCAGGTGGTCGTGAACACTTGAATGATGGATGTGAAACGTGTCTGCAATCTCTCATGTCGTGTAACATGGGTTTGACTCGATCAATGCCTTGATTTGGTCGTCATCATCCTCGGTTGTCCTCCCGGACCAAGGAGCATCATTGAGGTCAAAATCACTGGCACGGAATTTTGCGAACCACCACTGGCACTGACGTTTTGTAGAGCATATCACCGTACGCTTTACGCAACTTTTCACAAGCTTGATGTGCATTCTTCCCTTTACGGAAGTAAAACAGTAAAATACGGCGAAAATGCACAGTTTGATTTACCATCTTCAACTTGATGTCAAATCTCCTCAAATCAACCAAATCGCTTACTATTTCTTTTAGACTGCAGCTAGAACTAGCACCTGTCGAATGCCATAGCGATAACAGAGCTGCGCATGCCTCTAATACTTCCAAAACAGCCCAACCGCCATCGAGTGCTAAAATATGTCATGACTTTTCCGACAACCCAATATATATGTATAATATATATATAGCGAGTTCATAGAGCATTTGTTGATTGTATATAGTGTATAATGAAGTTTTGTGTGTATGTTTGGTGTATGTGTATGGCAAAAAAAAATGCCTGTTTTTTGAATGTTGATATGTAAAAGGACTGCAGATGTTTCTGGTTAGCATATATGGTGTGACTGTGTTTTTTTGTGTGAAAATGGAGTAATAGAGGATTACTACATGATGCCTCCAAAAAACCCTACATGACCAGGGAACAGAATATTATAAAGTGAATGACTTCAGATACGAAAAGTGAATAGCCCCCATGCTACCTCTAAAAACATGCGACATTTTGATCACAACTCATGTACTGGAAATGTTGAACTGGGAGCAAGGCCATGAAATGGTAAGTTGCCCTGAATGTATTAAAAAATTTCTGTTTTATTCCAAGCAATTTATTTTGCAAAAGTTTATGTTGGTTAATGAGCACCTGGAGCATCTAAGTCTATAAGGAGTCATGTATTCTTAATTTAAGGCCACTGGTTTGAGGAAAGGGACAAAGACAACTTCATAGGACAAATATACCACATATACCTTATGCAGGACTCTAATCTCAGCCTAACTTGGATGATTTGCCAGAAATCCTTATCTTTGGCCACTCTACCACCAGGGTAAAATGGCAGAATTCAATGTGGTTGAACACACCCTGGAAGTCAATGAAGGATCAGGCATTGATCTGGTCAGTACCTACTACTGGTGCAAAGATCAGAATGCAGACTACATAAAGTTAACCTACGGAAACTGAACTTAGTTCACACTCAAAATTTTTGAGATTTAAAAGAGTAAATGAGTTAGAATGAAAGTTTCTGCTGATGAATTTAGGAGGCAGTAAAATTTATTCCTAGAATGATTTTAGGTGCCTGAAACTTCCTAATTTTTGCACCATATTGCTCACTGAAGTTACATGCTCTCTAGCTAAGCTTTTATGCCTTTCTTATCACATGAGCTTGATAGTGTATTTGCTCATACTGCAACCCAAGCTGCACGAGGCAGCTTTCTTTTAACAACATAGTTTGGGCCTGGCTTCCTTTTCATGCGATAGTACTGCGCAACAGGCAGTGGTGTCATTTCCTAACTTGAGGAACTACATAAAGCCTAGGTGACTATTGGTCATCCTTTAGGACTAACTGGGGAGTCCATTGACCCCTGTGCATTTGTTGCATTGTATGTAAGTTATTGTTTATGTCAATTTTGTCACAGCAGTTTTGTACCAACCAAAACTTTCCACTTTTGAAGGTTACTGTTGTTGAAAGGTATCTGTTGATACTAGTTTTTTTATATATTTGTCATTTTTATGCATATATTTGTCCTTTTGCTTTCAGTGTAATACATGTAGTTGTAAAAATATGTATGTTAAATACTGTGTCACATCAGTATTGTATAGAAATGAAGTTTTAGATGATCATATTTTTATTGTATGGATTTTTTATTGTTATATTAAGACCATAATATTTCTCTTGTTACTTATTTTAGTGCATGATTAAGTCCTGCAAACACAAATGTAATGATGAGGTAAGTTTGAGACATGAGTAACTTCATCCATTGCTTTTTGCTTTTTATTTTAATGTTAATTACTGTTAGTATATTAGCTTTTGACTGAGCATTGTTCTGATTTCTTATGCCCAATCTGAAGCTTTTTTTTGTGATCAAACATGTAATTTATTGCCATTGTTGGTCATTGCCATAAATCATGCATAAGAGAAACAGCAGTGAAAAAAGGCTTCATTTAAATGTGTTGGAAATAGTGTGTATGATTCCTGCTGAAATACACAGAAGTAAGCACTGAGACTAGAAACTTCAGCATAAATATCTTAGAAACTGCAGAGTTAGCCTCAATTTCTGCAAAATATTTTAAACTGTGTTGGTAGGTTTTATATATATTTTTGTTGTTGTTGTTGATGGATATATCTAAAACATTATACATCTGCTATTATATTTTTTTAGTAAACTTATTGGAAGTAATTTCCTGAAATCATATTTCTTCTCAGATACTTCTAAGGTTTTATAGAACATGCTGAATTGTCATGTGTGTGTGCTAATTATGTGTGTGAGAGTGAAAGAGAAAAAGGTTGCAATGTGTTCAAAATCAAGCTTCTCAACTATGCTGTTCTCACAAAGCTTTCTTTTATACTGTCTCATTGTGCAGAAGTTTTTTTTTTTTTTTTTTCCTAAGAAAAAAAAATGTTTGAGCTTCTAAGGTACTGAATTCATTTAGTTTGGAGTTAGTGGAATTTATTTAAGGCTGTCTTTGAATGAGTGTAACAGAAATTCTTTCCTATATCTGTAATGCAAATTCTTTTGTACACATTTTCTCGAAAACTATTACTTTGTAGAGTTTGAAATTTTGAGCACAAATGAAAACGACCCATAGCTAATACGTGTGTCACAGTTATTTTTTCGAAAAATGTTTTAGAATTGTTTTTAAAATTCAATTTATCTGACTCGAAAGTATTAAAATTTGGCACTAGATGGCGCCATAAGTTAGCTTGGCAGTGTTTCTGTGTGGAAGAAATTAAATCTCTCATTTCTGTCTGATTTTTTTAATTATCTAGGACAAATAGAAATCAAAGAATGGGCACTGAAGTGAGATTGGAATCTTGTCTTCTATAGATCATTTTAAATTCTACTGTACGTTCATTTTTTGAAGAGAGAATATGTACATTACCGGAAAACACTTGAATTTGAGACAGTAACTATGCCTACCTACTAAGCTCCACCCCCATTGGTTAAAACGTAACAGTGTGTGTTTTGTCTTTTCATTGTGGAGCCAACGAGAGACCGCTTCCATTCTGAATATGGTAAGGTCTTCAGTCATTCGCTGACGCCAACTTCTGGGACAATCCCTCAAGACGTAAAAGCCATGCCCAAGGAGTGATATTTTGCACCATCTATCACAGAAGATGAAGTCTAACACTCATTCAAAGACAGCCTTAACATAAGTCAAGTGCAACATTCTTGTATAGCTTTCAATATATTTTTCTAATAGTTAGTGGTGTACACAAAGCTGTGTCGTAGAAGGAAGTTCAACATGCTTTCAACACGGTAAGCAAGGTACATGCACACTGAAAACTTTAATATTTACCATTGATATTTCGATGCAGTTGGAATTCAATCCAATCAGCTGCCCATGTCTCTGTATGTCACTTCTACAAGTGTGTATTCATTATTTGTTTTTAGTTATTTTTATTATTTCCTTTTATTTTCCTTTTTCCTGCTGTTAGCCATAACTCATGTATAAGGTAACTGAAAATTTATATTTGCTTCACCAAGATTTTTACTTCATATTGAGGCATAAATTTTAAAAAACATAAAATTTGAATTAATAAATAATTCAGAAAACACCTAAATTAATTAAGTCTATACAACAGGCTATATATAATTTAATAGACTTTGTAAGTTCAAAGATTAAAAAAATAATTGACACCATGCTTTATTTGCAGACATCTCACTAGTATTATGTTACACATGTTTTTCTCATTTACAATAGGGACCCTGATACTTAAAATTGCAAATTTCATCAAAATTTCCATAACTCACAATATTATGCCTTAAAAGTTTTTTTCAAACTTTGTTTTAAAAACATTAAAAACACTTAAAATTAGAATCTACAGGCATACTCAAAAATAGATTATGCAATATTTAAGACCCTATAACTCTTATAGATACTCAGAAAACAATAATTAAGAAAACAAATTTTCAAAAAAAATATATATTTTTCCGAAATAAATAATAAAAAATATACGTAAAAAAAAACTATTTCTGCCATGTCTAAAATAACTTAACCTTGAAATTTTAACAGATATTACCACGAGATGGAATCTATTCATGCCTTACTGAATAGCATTGTGCATATCCAGCAAACTGGGTGTGAACAGCGCTGTTTTTTGAAATGAAATGAGGCACTCACCATTAAACAGCACTGATGTGTCATGAACACGGGGACATCATGATAATCGATTGAAGCAGTTCTGAAAAGTAGTTTATATTGTAGCCCTTTGGTAAAGAAAATGGCTAAATTTGCATGGGACCTCTGTGTTTTTTAATATTTTAAGTTTTTTTTTTTTTTTAAAGTGCTTTTAATGTTTGGTGTTTAAGTGCCTTAGTTTAAGTAAATATAGGGTTAATACTTAGCAAACATAGATGCCTAAATGCTGTATTTAATGGTTGACATGAAGGGCAGTTATTGAGTATGCATGTAAATTAAAATTTTTAGTGTTTTTAAATGAAATTTGCAAAATGTTTTTAAGACATAGTCCGGTGAGTTATGCAAATTTTTATAACCTGATTGTAAATTAGATAAACATATGTAACATAATGAAATGTTCCTACAAATAAGGTAGGGTAAGTAAGTGTTGATTACATTTATAATTCTTGAATTTACAAAAAATATTAAACTAAGTATAAATATCTTTATATACACTATCTACCAACAAGTAATTGGACACCCCTGCAATCGATGATATCTGCGGTCCTGATACACGTCGCGGTCACTGCCGTTAAGTATCGTGTGGGAAACAACAACGCAACTAGTCGCATGCAAGATGTCACGCAGTTTGGAGCTCTCTGATTTCGAGAAAGGTGTAATCGTCGGGTATCACAGAAATGGCCGATCCATACGCGACATATCCAGCGAATTGAAGTACCCAAAATCGACAGTGGCCTATGTGATTGGCAAGTGGAAGATGAGAGGTGACTGTCGGAATGTGCCCCGACCTGGCAGACCCACAAAACTGGGAGTTAGAGACCGACGGGTGCTGGCCAGAGAAATTCGGAAGAACCGCACCAAATTGATGGGCCACATCCGCGAGGAGTTTCAACAGGCATCTGGGAGGGATCTTTCGATGTATACCATCCATAAGAAAGCCCATCTGCTCGGTTATCATGGACGTGCTGCCGCCCACAAGCCTTTGATCACCAAGTCCAATAGCGCTGCTCTGCTAACATGGTGCAAAGAACGTCGACAGTGGAAACAGGTTCTCTGGAGCGATGAATCAAGGTTCACCCTCTACCGTTCAGATGGCAGGGTCTGGGTTTGGCATCTGCCTGGAGAACGTCTCCTACCGGAATGTATTGTGCCAACTGTGAAGTTCGGTGGTGGTGGAATTATGCTATAGGGGTGTTTCCCCTGGTATGGCACGGGACCCTTGGTCGCAATTCCTGGTAGACTCAACGCCACCTACTGCACCATTTTGGATGACCATGCACTTCCTATGTTGTGGCAGTTTTACAGGGTAGATCCATGTTACTTTCAGGATGACAATGCCACCTGTCATGTTGCGAGGTCCACCATGGTTTGATATGGTGACAATGGGGTTAATCAAATGGACTGGCCTGGGCAGAGCCCGGACCTTAACCCTATCGAGCACCTCTGGGACGAGTTGGAGCGTCGACTTAAGGGGTGCCCCCACCGTCCGAAATTGGTGAAGGAACTGACCTGTCTTCTCCAAGCCGAGTGGAAGAAAATGCCGTTAGCTGTCATAGAACACCTGGTTGAGAGTATGCTCTGGAGGGTCGCAGCTGTAATCGCCGCTCGTGGAGGCTCCACCAACTATTGAAGGTGAATAAACTTTGTTTACCTTTGCTATCACAGTTGTCCAGTTACTTGTTGGTAGATAGTGTATTTCTGCTTCAGTAGAACAGTACAAACTTATTGATATTCATATAGTGGTACATCAAAAATGTGCTCATTAAGTAAGAGCAACATAAAATTTAGTTTCTTTTTCAGCCTGCAGTTAGCAAATAGGTTTTGAGAATTTCGTGCATTCAGTTGCTACAAATAAATTAGCATTTAGCATAGCTGAAGTGAAAGTTTTCTTGACCTGGTTCTTTTATGTGTTATTTTCATTCACATTTTTGAAGAGTTCATTGATTCTTTGTTAGGTTTTTATTTCTGCCATGTATTTGTAAAACTGTCAGTTGTGTTTTGCTGTACCTATATAACACATATATTGTCTCTTTGCAGGGACTTGATTGCTATTTGTTGGACAACAATGGTTTTATTGTAGTATCTGAAAACCGTGAATATGTAAGTAAACTTGTAGCACTTCAAAAATATGTATCAATTTTAACATATTATTTCATTTAGATGCACAAAAACAAATAGTGATAGAAACCAAAAATAAGCAATTAAGAAACCAATGAAAATGTTAAGATCAGGGTTCGCACAGTCTCCTGAATCCTGGAAAAGTCCTTGATTTCACAGTCCCTGGAATCCTGGAAAAGTTGATGTCCCTTTTTTCCAGGCTTAGGAAGTCCTTGATTTTTCCTACTTTTGTGAAAGATCCTGGAATAGTCTGAGAATTTTTGGTCAAAATGTTTGGATTAATTGCATCATTTTGTTCTAGCTCCCTTTGTCATTTGCTTGCAATGACATCACTTCCATGGAGTGTGGAGATGGGATGTCATTTCTTTCATCCCATGTGGTGCTGCAGTGCAAGATGTTTGAGTGCCATATTCCCAGCAACCTGATTTTGTGGTATATCAGTTGTGGACAGTTGGAGTCATAACAGGACTCTCAGGAAGGAAGTGAAAACATTCCAATGAGTCCAAGATAGCCATTCCATCTAACATGCACTTTCCTCACTGAGGGAGATTGATACCTGACCTCCTTGCCACCAATGTGCATGGGAATAGATGACTGTGGAATAGGTAATCTTCAGTGCCATGGCAAAATTATTTTGTATGAATTATCATTGGGCTAAGATCCAGATTGATTTATATAACTTTTATTCAGAGTAATTTTAATACTTGGAAATTTTGCAAATTCATTGAAGATGTAACAAGCACACTACAGTACATTCTGTAACAGGGGAACCAATAGGACTACATAACAATTCTAAATGCATAGTAAATTTCATCCCAATTTGCAAAATATAAAACAAAGCACTGTGATTCTGACAAAAATTTAAACTCCTGGAATTTTTTAATGAATTCCTGGAAAAGTCTTGGAATTTATTTCCTGTAAATGTGTACGAACCCTGTAACAGGCATTAAGATTCATAGATTAAATTGTATAGATGTGATGCAAGATTCCCAGATGTGCAAATTACTGATAGTTATAGCAAAATCAAGTCCTAAATAATATAAAACATATAGGTTGAATGGAACAGGTCTAGATGATGGGATATTGAGGCTGCAATGAAAGTGTGGATGAGAATTTTCCATGACTCAGTCACCTATAAATGTGGAGAGAGCGATAACTTCTGTTTGATGTTCCTAGTCCACGTCAATTGTGTGTATTAATTATTCATTCGCCTTCTAGTTATTTGTTCAGTTGCTGCTTTCCATCTTTGGTGAATCCCCAGCGTTGTGCGGGGCTCCAAGAAGCAACCTGGCATATGGTTTGGCATTTAGTTGTATGTGAGTCTGGAGAATTCAAGGCCACTGTGGTGCATTATTAGC
Organism: Macrothele yani; assembly: GCA_039090855.1. Taxonomy (NCBI): domain Eukaryota; kingdom Metazoa; phylum Arthropoda; class Arachnida; order Araneae; family Macrothelidae; genus Macrothele; species Macrothele yani. The sequence goes on from CM077003.1 coordinate 107,629,620, forward strand.
ATGTCCGGCACATAACTGTAAGACCCAGGTTTTGATTCCCGGTGGTGTCTGATGAGAATTTTTCCATGACTCACTTGTAAACGTGGAGAGAGCGGTGACTTCTGTTTCATGATGTGTGGAAGTGTGTGATAATAAAAAGAGTCTGGCCATTTGATGAACAGCAAAAGTAAGTAAAAGCAGTCAATGAAAAGAAAAAAAGCCTACAGAAAGTATTTAAGAAGTTTGTCACAAGGAAGATTTTTAAAGTTCTGGCCAAAAAAGGCAAAGTTTTGTTTCAGAGTGAAGTAAGAATAACATAAGCTGTAGATTCTTTTTCTACCTGCAGTTAGCAAATAAGTTTTAAGAATTTCATGCAGGAAGGTTTATATATATTTTATTTTATTTTGTGATTCCAAAATAGTCTACAAGCATCTTGGATAAACTTATGAAAATAGGTAGAAAGTCTGTAAACCAAGTTGTATAGTTCACCCAACTTAAGAAAAACCACAGATCTCACTGACATCAATGAAATCTTTGGTTCTTTTTTATTAGTTGAACAGAGCTGTACTTTTTGAAGATGAGTAGCTTCTTTTATCGGCAGAGATTATATTGAATACCTAAAGTGAATTTTATAAAGGAAAGTTTTGAAAATGGTGTTTAATCTGGTTTAGTCTTATAAAATGTATGTATGCATGCTCTGGTGGCAAGTTGGTACTCTGTCAGCCTGTAGAAATTTCTGTCACTGGATTTAAGCATTTCCCTTGGGAATTTGCCACTTGGATGTTCTGCTGCTGTGCTGCTTAATGGGGTCCTGTACCTAACATAATTTATTTGGTGAATTTTGTTTTTTTTCAACATTCTTCAGAAACACAAATATTTTGGTGGAAACCCACTAAAAAAACTGCTGTGCTTCTGTACTTTTCTCATACTCTTTTGACCTTTACTGAACTGTACAATAGTTATTGAATTTTCATTCAAAATGTACAATATCTGTAATTAAAAATTATCAAAAATTTTAGTTCATGAACAAACATTTATTATACTTTTTATTCACAGTTTTAATGATTGATAAACTTAGAAAAAATTTCTTCCAATGAAAATTCCAGTAGAAAGATTTTCTTGTCTGAACAAATTTTCAGTGTTTAAACTAAAATTTTCTTCATTTATTTTATTGTTTTTATTAATTTATTTATGTTGTTGTTTTCTGTTGAGTTTTTTTTTTATATATAAAGCGAAACTCAGCTTCCTCATACTTGCTTAGATGTGGAACATAACTATATTAAACTTTTAGTTGGCAGCTGACTACAACTGTCTCTAAGCAAATGACTACAATCCAAATGACAAGAGGTGATCCTGTTAAACTGCTTGAAATCAGCTTAAATTGAGAAATTCAAAATTTCATTTATACCAAAATTTGAATTATTAGCAAAGATATCTTATTTTTAACCATGGAGAAAAATTTATTTCATTAAATGGATATTGCATTCACCATTAGACAGAGGCCCACTTTTCCATTCAGCTGCATCTGGTGAATAATGAATTGTCTGATTGACTTTTATTGTGTTTGTAGAATGCAGTTTCAGAGAATATTCCATGTCAGAAAATTTCCTTTAAAAAAGTAGTACAAATATGTTTTTTATGGTGGTCATTTGTATCTCAATTCATGGAATGAGTTATTTTACTCTTTTTGTAATATATCCGAATTCAAATGAAAGTAAAGTCAAATGAACATTTGAAATGTCCCCTGATCTTGAGTTTGTGGCAAAAACGTTTTCAAGGCATGGATTGGGTTCTGCCTACAATACATTATATAAGCATTTTCTAGGGGAAAATGTTTTTCAAACACAAGAACTTTGATTGATTGTTGAGAATTGCGTTTCTTTCTGAAAGAATTCAGTTTTTGAGCTTGCTGTTCACAGTTCATGTTTACTCATAGCACACTAATGCACGAGTTCTTTTTGCAAGGTTTGTATTATGTAATTGATGAAAAATATAACTGTGTCACAAAATTAATTGTTAGCAAAAGTTCTGAACATGTATTTCATCTTGCATAGTGCATCTTTCTAGAATTTCTGTTTGTGAAGTCAGCTATGGCAATCACATAATTTCATTCCTTCATTATTTTTTTTTTTTCATTACAGACTGGAAAATTTTTTGGAGAAATTGATTACACCTTATTTGATTCTATGATTGAAATTGGAATTTACAAAAGGTATAACATATTTTGTTCTTTCTAACTGAAATTTTGTCTGTTATTAGAATTTTAAAGTAACCAGTTATATATCAAATGAAGCTGCCTAATGACATCAGACCTTCTTATTTTTAATAACAGAATTCTGACTGTAGCTTTTGTATGCTGACAATACGGCAATAGCGTACACGTCAAAAAATAAAAACCAAGGAGTTTTTATGTTGCAATACCATGTACAAAAGCTTGAAAATTAATTTTTTTCCTAGATTGGAAGATTAAAATTAACACAGACAAAACACAGGCTATTCTTTTCTCTAAGAGAACAAGAAACTATAACCCAGGTTGAAATTGAGTTTTATGGGGGAAAAATCCCCTGTGTAAAAGAAGTTAAATATTGTGGCTTAACTATGGACCACAACGTGAACTGAAATAAGCATATTTCAGAAGCTCTAGCTAAAGCTATGAGACTCGGAGACTGCTTTGTACCTATTTTTAAAAATAAAAATCTGAGTCTAAAAAATAAAGCGCTGTTGTGGAAAGTTTGCTTTAGTCCTGTAATTACTTATGGCAGCACCATTTGTGGTGTATGTACTAAAAAACAAAAAAATAAATTAATAAAATCACTTCTTTCCAAAATAAAACACTTAGAATGATAACAGGACATGATGGGTGTACCTCTAATCATGACATGAGATAAGAAACATGCTATAAAAGTAAGTTCAATTCACCATACTATGTATGAACTGGCAAAGAGGTACTATGATAAGGCAATAGAGCTCCCAAACCCACTAGTGTGAGGCCCTTAATTACAATACTAATAGCCCAATGAATTATAAAAGACCTAAAGCTATTCTTGAAAATATGCCAGAAAAAAACCTGTTAAGAAGTGGCTCCAAAAACTCAGCTGCCAACTGAGATTAGCCTTTTAAATGTATAATAATAATAAATGAAATGGGTTTTCAAAAATGTGTGAAAATACTGAAATTGTTTCTAAATTCAAAACTTGGAAACTCCCGGTGTCCATTACTTTTGCAAAGATTCTGAAAATTCCAGTATCCAATATGTTCGCTAAACCATTTTCACACAGATAGAGCAAAGTTGGAAAAAAAATAATCTTAAAGGCAGTTTGGTGAAAAACTAAATGTTAACTCATATCTTTATGGTGTGCTGTCTTTTGTTTAGGCTCCCCTTTTCCCTGGCCCTTTCCTACATTCATGCAGCCAGTGTTCTTGCTGTTCAGTAACAGTCAGGTAAGTATGTAGGGCAGCTTACAACTTCCATTCTTAAAGGGAAACTGTATACACCTAAAACTCTTAATTTTTTCCTGACTTTTGCTTTCTGATATTTCCTATCAGGGCACCTCTTCTAATTTTCTATATTTTTCTGTCCTTCCAAGCAGCGCAATGCGCTTTAGGTTGGATGGACACTTAACCTTGATTAGGAATCGCGTTATTATTATGAAGCTCCCTAACACGAAATATTACTCAAAATTCAAAAGTTAAAATGTGAACACCCCAAGCACCTTGTATCTCAAACATACCCATATGAATAATTTGAGAAAATGTGTTGTAGTCAAGGTTGTTTCTATGCTGGATGCAGAGTTCAGCTTCAGTCCGTATCTCTGCATATGAACATGTATCTTTCAGACATTACTTCGTTACAGCTATTTTCTTTATGTATTGTTATGTAATTTAAGTTTTTTAACATACCCTAACATTGAGTGCTGCAAGCAAGGGAAAATGTGCTTGCATTGAAACTGAGCTTGAAACTATAAAAATGTAAAAAGATTTTTTTTTTTTTTTGATTGAAGGTTTAACGACCACCGTGAGCAAAAAGAAATTAAAAAGTGGCTTTGGAACTAGATGTAGAAGTCATGGTTAATACTGACACTGAAACAGAACAGAAGTGCATAGAAAAAAGTTATGAAAGTGCCTTGATCTTATGGAAAACTATGAATGATGCTGAATAAAAATAGTAAAGCTTTTTACAGCAGAGACTGAAAAAGGATTTCCAGTTACAGGGCCAATGTTGCAACAAAAAATCACTTAATTTCTGAAAGCAACTTCAAGATGGAGAGTGTGATTTTATTACATTACAGACACTGGCTAGACAAATGGAAGAAAAGATATGAGGTGTTTCAAATAAATATCTATGAGAAAAAACTTTACTGAAATTGGAAGCAGCTGAAACATATCACTAAGCTGTTCTCTATGATTCAGGGGTAAGCTCCACAAAGAAATACAAACTACCAGATAATTTTTACTTACTGTTGCTGTATCAAACTTCTCCATTTACAGCCATCTTGGCATACAACTTGGGCTTCACTGACATCCATCACACGCTGTACACAATATCTCGTATACTTCATACTCATAATCTTTTTCTCATACAGACACTCCAGAGTCTGATCCTCCCATGACTTCCTTTGCCTTCCTCTGCCTTTCCTTCCTGTCACTTGGGCTAAAAAGATTTTCTCAGTAAGCATCTCATCACTCATTCTTTCAACATGGCCAAACCACCGATGCATATTAGTCTCCACCTTGCTAACAACATTTTACTTCACATTACACAGCTGCAATGCATCTTCATTCCTCACACGATCAGAATGTGTCTTGCCACAAACCTTCCCTGTAAGTAACGCATTTCTCCAGCACACAAACGACTCCTATGTTTCTTCTGTAGTACCCAGGTTTCACTTCCATACATAAGAGTAGGAACAATTACACTTTCATACACAGCCATTCGGGACTTCCTTGAGAACCCATTATTCCTGTGAAATCCTCCTTAGGGGCAGCTACGACTTGCAATGAAGAATTCACTCACCTACTAATTTCACCATCCAATTTGTTCTCTCTGTCAAACGTGCTTCCTAAATACACAAACTCATTGAAAGCCGAAACATTCTGAGATAAATTATGAAGACCATATAGCATGAAAGTCGTTCAAATGACCAACTATGTTACTGTAATAAAACAGTATTAAAATATGTCAAAAAACTATTTTCTTGCCTTGAAAAATCGGCTGCAGGCCACAATACAAGCAGAGTGACCATACTTGATTGTCATAGTGCATTTGTGCATCATAAATTACTTCTTCCATCAGTTGACAGATATCTTAAACTAAATGGGGGGGGGGGGGGGCTTTCACACACATTTCCTTGGCAGCCTTATGATTTCATATGACACAACCTATTCAAACAATTTTTTTTTAAAATACAGAAATTTCTAAGAGAGAGAAACCTTCCCCACAAAGCTCTATTGATGCTAGATAATATACATTGTCTTCAAAGTGAAGAAGGAAAATTGCATTACGTTCAATCTGTTGATTGAAGATCGTGCAAGTGTATTTTTGGCCAAGATGCATGACAGTATATCCTAAATTGTTATAATCCATGTAGGCCATCCATAATTCAGGGCAATCTCTGTAGATTCTCCAAATCTGAAAATGTTGTAGAAACTTTCACACTGGCAGACAAATTCTTTCACAATACCACAGGGTGTTAGAATCATTTACCTTGCTCTTCACTTCTGTGCTGCTGTTGATGTCACTTAGGCTCCATTTCTTGTGCGTACAGAGAAAAAAAAAGATGAAAGCAAGGTAGCATAGCACTAGCTGTTATGGAAAAACTTGTATAAAATATTGCATGTAAATTCAGAAGATTTTAGAACCAAATACTTTCCAACTGTCATACATTACCCCAAATTTAGTTAATACAGCTCTTACACTTAGTGCTAAGCTGTTCTCTGATGTTCAGAGATTACCTCTTCAAGTAAATACTATCTACTAAGTTAAAACTTTTATTGATGTTAAATTTTGTTTACTGTTGATGTATCAAATGTTGCCATTTACAGTGATATTGGCACACTACTCAAGTTTCACACTCTTTTTACACATGACCTTTGTGTTTCATACTAGTTATATCCCACACTTGGCATGTTTTAGTCATTTAATTGTGTTTAATAAGTTGTAATGTTTAATGTGTAAATAATAATTTTAGTGTTTTGGAGTTGTTGCGTTTTTTTCAAAAATGTGTAGTTATGTAAGAGAGAGAGGCTCTGAGTGAAAATGCTGATGAACGTGCTACATATTTGAAAATATAAAAATCATAAAAAGCTGTAAATCCGAAAAACATCTCAGAATAGCAGAGTCGGTAATGATAGAAAAAAATAGAGCAAAAGTTTGCAACCATAATGACCCTAATATTTTAAGAAACAGTTGGAGGAATTTAATTAAAATTGAGCAAAAAAATGGAAAATTTTGAAAAATGAGATCGGTGACCAACAAGAGATGGCGCCACAACACCCAAGAGGAAGCGATAGCCGTTAACAGATGCAGCCCGCGATAACCACCCAAAAGCTCTACTGACACGGTCCGTGCCGGTCGAAGCAAACATCCCCTAGATGACGGTAACGGAGTGTTACCGAAAGTACTCGGGTAAATAAATGTATAGAAGTATATGTGGAAGCAGCAAAGGAAAAAATCCATTTAGTAACGAGGCCAATTAAAAACCAACGGGAAAAAACTGAAGAGGACCAGCAACTGAATGAAAAAACCCCCATGCCGCATCTACATAACGGAAATATGGGAAAAAAACCAAGATCCACATGCTTGGAAGTGTTCAACTTGGAACTTCACCAATGTAACGATAAGTCCAAAATGCAATTGCATTAATGCACGTCAAAAAAATTAACCTTCAATAGCGGACTTTTACTAAAGAAATCCAATATTAGAAGTACTTGAAAAAGTGCTACCAACATATGTTGTAATAAAAAAACTTGAGGTCAGTGAATATTATTTTATACCAAAACAAAGGTTTTAATAAATAAGTTAAACCCAAATTGATATGATTATACCGTGAAAAAGACTATATTAACTATGTAAAAGCAATATGACACCACAAGTGAAGAAAATGTCAGAGAGTCTTCCTTTAAATACACTGCTGGACAATTGCTAAGGACGGATCATAAACGGCTATATAAGCGCATAAAAAAGTAAGTGTGGTTGGATGCCAAGTGAAATAAAATAATGTCAGAATGCCAGGACATTACAAGAAAGACAATTTATTGTGCTCTGAAATCCAGAAGGCTTTGGAACGTGTTCAAGGGACGAACAGGCCATTTTGTGCAGAATACGTAAACGTGAAAAAAATGCAATTACCGTCCACAGGCGTTCCGGCGTAAGATGTCAATACGGGATATGGCCACCATGGGGGCGATGCAAGATTCCACACGTCGTGTCATGCTTTGCACAACATTATCAAGCAGCTGTTGGGGTAATTTATCCCATTCCTCTGTCAGTGCACGGATGAGGGTGTCCTTGTTTATTGGAGGGCATTGGCGACCAGCAAGACTCCTCCCCAAAGCATCCCACACATTTTCAATGGGATTCAGATCTGGAGAACGTGCTGGCCATACGAGGCGTTGAATATCCTCGCTCTCAAGACACTCCTGGACAGCGACTGTTCGATGACATGTTGCGTTGTCGTCCATGAAAATGAATCTATCACCGACAGCACCACGAAACATGCGAACATGAGGTAGCAGAACATCATTAATGTATCGTTGGCCAGTCATAGTCCCAGTTGGAAGCACATAGAGGGACGTACGGCCATTGATCATGATGCCAGCCCATACCATGACACTACATGTCGGATATCGGTCCCTTTCCTGTATGTTTGCTGGACAATATGCAGTACCACTGTCACGCCAGATCAGTTTTCGTCGACAATCAGACGATAGACTGTATCTACTCTCGTCTGAGAAGAGGACAGCAGACCAGTCGTTATCAGTCCAATTGCGATGTTGATGGCACCATTGCAAACGGGCGGTACAGTGACGTCTGGACAATGGGATGCACACAACAGGACGGCGGGCGTATAGTCCTCCTTCATGCAAACGTCTGGCGACAGTTTTTCGGGAGATCCGCTTGCCAGTAGCAGTCATAAACTGATTTGCTACCTCACTAGCTGTGCTGCGCCGGTGTCTTTTTGTTGGTAGCACTATGTACCGATCTTCTGCAGGTGTCGTACTGCGAACACGACCTCCCCCGTGACGTTTGCTACACTCTCCATTTGTTTGAAATGATTTCCAAAGCCTTGAAACAACACTGTGGCTGACGTCGAACTCCCTGGCAACATCTGTTATTTTTCGCCCTTCTTCAATCTTGCCAATAATACGGCCACGCGTAAAATCATCTAGGTGATGTCGGGAAGACATACTGAAAATTGCAAGTTCGTCAATTGATTCTTTCCCTTTCAACTTTGCGTTTGAACAACAACGGTCAATACGCGTCAAATCCTTTATATCTCTTATCAGCGCTATGGCGTCACGAACAAGTTCGGCAATCCAAAATTTGCATACGCACAACACGTCTTACGGTATCCCGCACTTATTCTAATTTCCACATTTTCCTGCCTTCCATTTTATGGTTGCTATCGTTGCTATTGGCATCCGTCCTTAGCAATTGTCCGGCAGTGTATATACCTGCTCTTAAAGGATTTCATATTAATCTTCTAGATGGATCTTGGCATCTGATATCTAGAGAGCACCATTTATGAAATACTCATTCATTTGGCCAGAGTACATTCAGATTGGCCAAACACCACACCTCAAAAAAATTTACATAGTGTTTTTAAAACCTTTTTCAAGCAAGAGCAAAAGAGTGAATAAAACCATTTCCCTGGAATTACTTATAGCCCATTAAGTTACTCATGTTGGTCTTTAAACCACAAATGAAACAAACAAAAAATCCATGCATAATTCAAATTAAGTCATGAAAGAAATACAGGATTACGCCATATAATACAAATTTTGAAGATGACAATCCGATTTTTGGCGTAAATGTGACAAGGATGGTTAAGTCAGATAATATCCGAAAATTTTCAAGTTTTCGGATATTATCTGACTTACCATCCTTGTCACATTTACGTCAAATTAAGTTATAGTAATGCATTCAAACACCTGTGTGCTATTTTTTGGCTTCTATTCCAGTACATAAATGAGTATGTTTTTTGACTTAAAAAGGAATTGAATTATTAATGTTGGAAAAATAAAAAAGTGAAGAACTTATTCCAATGCAGAAGGATTCCATAGCTACCCCTGATATATTGTAACATTAGAAATTGGACAATGTTCTTTTGTTAGATTTTTAATGAAACAGCTGTTATTTTTAGATGGATCTTTATTCAGATCCTGAAAATTCCATTAAAAAAACTGTTTCAATTTTGATCAAATATTAACATTTGATGATGGTCCTGCAATACAAAGCACATGAGAGCGCCTACAAAATTTAATTTCAAATCGATTTGGGTGGGTTACACTGAAAAGTGAAGCAATGCAGTAAAGGTATGTACAGTAAGGTTATTGAAAGGTATATAAGACCCATTTTCTCCTGAAGTATGACTAGCAATTTTTCCTTCAGGACTGCCTTCGGATATTATGCTATTACTACCATGACTTTATTCATACTTAAAGTATGAATAAAGGATGTCACCAGTATTTATATCAAAGTTTTCTGATTTGTTATGACATTTTCCCCAACCATGATGTCTTTCCCACTCACATAGTGTTACAGCTAGCACACACACATGCACGTATGCATACTCATTCACTCACTCACTCACTCACAAGTAATTCTGTATTTTAATTCACTGTCATTCAACTCTTTAATGATCACTTTTTTATGCAAATTTCTGAAATTATTACAGGTCTTTTTATCTTTCATTGTAATAAAAACAAGAAAAATGACACTGAATTTCCGGGTGTAATAAGCACGTCTTTTGAATCCGTTCTGACGCAAATTAAATTTATCAAAGCTATTCAAAGTCAGTGGAACCGGTATGGAGAACAATAGATCCGACGAAAGACAGAAGATTTTTTAGATATTGCTGTAAACGGAATCGTGAGCTTACGAACTCTTAGAAACAGAGATATCGACAAAAATAAGATGTGACTTTACCTTTTCTGGTAGGAAAACCATGCAATATTTTAGGAAGAAAGTATTCTCAAAAGGTTTATCCATATAAGTGGTATCGGTCCAAGAAAAAAAAATTAGTCGAGTTTTCAGGAGCCCAGATTTTGCGACAAATACTTCAGAAGCAGAAATTAACACTTATGACCCCTGGTGGCTTAACTATTCCTTACCAAACATTAGAAATTATGTGAAAAATATTTTCCAACAGGTCTTGTATGCGATACAGGAAAAAATTTTCAAATCAGAGCTTTAGGAGCAGAAATAACGCAGAAAATGCAATTTACCTTTGTGCTCCCTAGCGGAAAGTCCATGATTTATTTGAAAATTTTAAATTTATAGGAAAAACATTTCGTGTCGGAAACACTATCCAACAAAGAAGAATTTTCCAAATCGTAATCCTAAAAGTAGAGATATTGACAAAAATAAGTTATAAATCTACGCCCTGGAGTAGAAACTATGCATTTTTTCAAGAATAAATTTTTCGTAAAAGGTTTGTCGACATGAGTAGTATCGGTCAATAAACAACTTTTTTTTCAGTCGAGATTTTAGCTCATATTTTCTGCAAATACAACAGAAGCGAAAATTAAGACTTACGCCACCTGGTGGCCAAATCATTTCTTGCAAAAATTAGAAATTATGTGCAAATGATTTCCCATCAGGAGCTGTATGCGATGCAGAAAGAATTTTTCAAATCGGAGATTTAGAAGCAGAGATATAGGGGGAAATGCAATTTACATTTACGCCCCCTAGCTGAAAGTCTATGAATTACTTGAAAATTTTGAAATTGTATGAACCTTGTGTTACACTAGAAACACTATCCAACAAAGAAGGAATTTTTCAATTCGGACTCCTAGAAGTAGAGATATTGACAAAAATAAGATATACGTCTACGCCCCCTGGTGTAGAAACCCTGCACTATTTTAAGAAGAAAATGTTTTTAAAAGGTTGGTCGACATGACTAGTATCGGTCAACAAACGACGTTTTTTTCAATCGAGAATTTAGAATCTCATATTTTGCTGCAAATACAACACAAGCGGAAATTAAGATTTACACTCCCTGGTGGCCAAACTATTTTTTTACAAAAATTAGAAATTATGTGCAAACAATTTCCCATCAGGAGCTGTATCCGGTGCAGAAAGAATTTTTCAAATCGGAGATTTAGAAGCAGAGATATAGAGGGAAACGCAATTTACATTTACGCCCCCTAGCAGAAAGTCTACGAATTACTTGAAAATTTTGAAATTATATGAAAAACATGTCGCACAGAAAACACTATCCAACAAAGAAGGAATTTTTCAAATCGGACTCCTAGAAGTAGAGATATTGACAGAAACAACATGTACATCTACGCCCCCTGGCGGAGAAACTGTGCAATATTTTAAAGAAGAAAATATTCCGAAAAGGTTTATCGATGTGAGTGGCATCAGTCCACAAAAGAATTTTTTCAATCGATATTTTAGAAGCTCTGATTTTATGGCAAATACATCAGAAGTAAAAATTAACACTTACACCCCCTGCTGGCCAAAGTATTCTTTACCAAAAATTTGAAATTATATGCAAAAGATTTTCCATCAGGAGATGTATCCGCTGAAGAAAAATTTTTTCAAATCAAAGTTTTAAAATCAGAGTTATCGGAGAAAATGTAATTTACTTTTACGCCCTCTAGCGGAAAATCTATGCGTAATTTAAGAAAGTAACTATAACTAAAATACTCTTTGACATAAATGGAATCGAAAGATAAAAAAAAAAATTCTATCGGATGTTTAGAAGCAAACATGTGTAATAAAACGTATTTTTGAATTCGACATCATCTGCATTTATGCCATTTAGCGGCAAAATTGTTTATCGTAAAAAAAAAAAAACGAAATAAAGGATCATCATTTGCATGTTTCAAGCTTCCGAATGCAAAAAGAATTTTTCAAATCGGACTAATAGTTGCAGAGATATTGTGGGTACAGACGAACGGACGGACATGTTCAGCTTTTCCTTTTATGTTCAGCTTTTCCTTTTTTTACAAAAGACGTGCTAAAAACTGCTATGTTGAATGAATAAAAACTACATAAACAAAAAAAATACAAGAAAATGTGATTCCTGTACTGTTATTCATGGAGAAAAAATGGTTTTACTGTGTGAGAAAATATTTCTGGGTTAAAAACTGCTGTTTTGCTGATATGTTCAGCTTTTCCTATTTTTGTCATTGGTTTCTTGATTTGCAACTAAACAGTTTTCTTAAGCATGATTTTTTATTTATTTTAGGGTGCATGTGTATGATTACCAAGCAGTGTGCTTAGAAGAAGACCCTAGTCATGGATTTGGTCCACTCCTTCTGACAGTAAGCTTCCATAGTTATTATTATTTTTGAGATGCTTATGTACATGTGAAAAACTATTTCATCAATCATCAGAAATATATATATATGTATATCATCATCGGGATGTAAGGTCAGGTGATGCGTAACATCACAGCCTCTCCTTGACAAATGTCAACCCCGCCTTCTCGTGGTGCATCCTGTTCCCACTAAAGGGCTCTGACGACCGCCCATAGCGGTATAACTATACCATCGGGATTAGAGGAAATTCTATCCCACACTCACCAACCCGCTTGGCCAGCGTGGTGAGTTATGGCCAAACCCCTCCAAAATGATTCCACAACTTAAATCTTGGCCCTCAGTCTCCGGCAGCTGGAATGTACCTGGCCAAGGCAGTGGCCAGTGCGACATGAAGGCAGAGGGTGCTAAGAATCCCCGGAGGACCGGACTAGGCTGCCATCTGATGCTGACCTTGGCTACTTACAATGGACGCTCCCTATCTTCTGAATCAAGGCTTCTTGAATTGGAAGAGGAACTACAAAGGATCAAGTGGGACATCGTGGGGCTAAGTGAGGTAAGGAGAAAAGGAGAAGATCTCATCGAACTGAAAAGTGGACATCTCTTCTACTATCGTGGGACAGATACTGGCAGAACTAGTGGTGTTGGATTTATAATAAACAAGAAACTGAAGGATAAAGTTGTAGAAGTTGAAAGTTCCTCTGACAGAGCTGCACGACTTGTTATCCAACTCTCGAAAAGATACCAGGCTCAGATTATTCAAACTTATGCACCCACCACAAGTCATCCTGAAGAAGAAATTGAAGAATTTTATGAGGAAATTTGTCATCTAAATAATAAAGGTAAGCAGCACTTGAAAATAATTATGGGAGATTTCAATGCAAAAATAGGGCAACGGCAACAGAATGAAACTTCAGTAGGTAAATTCGGTCATGGCAACAGAAACCAGCGTGGAAATACTCGTTGAGTTTGCAGAGGGTTTTTCATCTTGAACTCCTTCTTCAAGAAAAAGCCACACAGGAAATGGACATGGAGACATCCAAATGGGACGACAAGTGAAATTGATTTTATTATGTGTAACAAAAAATTCGTCATAGAAGACTGCAGTGTGCTAAACAAGTTCAACACAGGTAGTGACCATAGATTGGTGAGATGTAAGATGCACCTCAACACTAAACTTGAACGTGGCAAGCTCATAAGACAAACAAAATCTATTGACATAACCAACCTTAAAAAACACCATAATACCTTCAAGTTAGAACTGAAGAACAGGTTCTCTGCTTTAGAAGGCCTAACATCGGAAGAAGTGGACATCTCTGAAGTTAACAGAAAAGTAACCAAAGCTCTTATGGAAACAGCAACAAAATTAGCTGGGTCTAAGAACAAGTTGCATGTGAACAAATTATCAGGAAAAACCAAAATGTTGATGCAAAAAAGAAGAGAGATGAGGACAACTAAAGAAGATGTGACTTCCAAAGTGGAATATATAGAGCTATGCAAGACAGTAAGAAAAAGTATCACTGAAGACGTAAGGAAATTCAACTGTGAACTAGTGAGGAAAGCAATTGAAAACAACCAAAGCCTAAAGATAGCAAAGGGACATCTCAGTATGGGAAGAAAACAGATTATGGCACTGAGAAAAGAAGATAGTTCTGTAACAAGAAATAGAGGCGAAATTTTGACAAGAGTGAAAGATTTCTACTCCAAATTATATGAAAAAGATGATATATGCACTCCAGACATCATGAAAGATACCAGTACCAGAGTTCCTCCAGTCCTTCCAGCAGAAGTTGCACATGCAATCAAGAACATGAAGCGAGGAAAAGCTCCAGGAGAAGATGGAATTACTGTAGACATCATACAAGAAGCAAGTGGAGAAATCGAAACAGTACTCGCCCAAATTTTCACTCGATGCCTTAATGAAGGAAAGATTCCTGAGGATTGGAACACCGCTACAATGATCCTGCTACATAAGAAAGGTGACATTGAGGATCTCGGAAACTACAGACCTATCAGCCTCCTATCAGTAGTTTATAAAATCTTCACTAAAGTTCTTTCACACCGCTTGAAGGTAACACTGGACATGGCTCAACCGAGAGAACAAGCTGGATTCAGGAGTGGCTACAGCACAATAGATCATATCCACGTGCTGAGAGAACTAATTGAAAGAGCGAGGGAATATGAACTTCCATTGTGCATGGCTTTTATCGATTATGAAAAAGCCTTTGATTCGGTGAAACCATCAGCAGTTACAATGGCTCTGAAAACCTGCGGTATTGAAGATGCATACATTAATATTATTAATAACATCTATGAAAATGCAAGTGCAAAGATTCGGCTGTTTGAAAATACAACACACGTAAAAATTGGAAAGGGAGTGAGACAAGGTGACACCATATCTCCGAAGCTCTTTAATGCCACATTGGAGGGTGTTTTTCAGTCCCTGAGCTGGGAAAACAAGGGGATAAAGATTAATGGAGATTATCTAACCCACCTTCGTTTTGCTGATGACGTAGTCATTTTGCAACTACCCCATCAGAGCTGCAGAGTATGATCCAGGAACTTGCTGACAAGAGTAAAGAAGTGGGATTAAAAATGAACTTTCAGAAGACAAAAGTGATGTTCAATGCTTTTACAAGAAATGAAGATTTATCGATTGATGGAGAAAAGCTGGAGATAACAGACACGTACGTTTATCTTGGACAGCAGATATCAAGTGAGGGTCACATTGATGAAGAAATTAATCGGCGTACAAAACTTGCCTGGAGAGCTTTTTGGAAGAAACAGCATAATTTTCAAGAGCAATATGCCATTATGTCTTAAAAGAAAAGTGTTTGATCAATGCATCCTTCCAGTGCTTACGTATGGTGCAGAGACGTGGACCTTAACTAAAAGAGACATACAAAGGCTGCAGACAACTCAAAGAAGCATGGAGAGGTGCATGCTTGGTGTAACCAGGAGAGATAAGAAGAGGAACTCGTGGATCCGAAAAATGACAAGAGTGGAAGACATCATGATCAGAGTTAAATCCCTGAAATGGCAATGGGCTGGACATACTGCCAGAAGGACAGACCATCGATGGACAGCTGAAATTTTAGATTGGATTCCAAGGGACAGGAAAAGACCCAGAAGAAGACCACATGGGAGATGGGTGGATGAAATTCGAAAGTATGCAGGGGTGACATGGAGGAGACTGGCACAAGTCAGACCGTTGTGGAGGAAACTTGGGGAGACCTTCGTCCAGCAGTGGATTGATAATGGTTGACAATGATGATGATGATGATGATATCATCATTGTCAACCATTATCAATCCGCTGCTGGACGAAGGTCTCCCCAAGTTTCCTCCACAACGGTCTGTCTTGTGCCAGTCTCCTCCATGTCACTCCTGCATACTTTCGAATTTCATCCACCCATCTCCCATGTGGTCTTCTTCTGGGTCTTTTCCTGTTTCTTGGAATCCAATCTAAAATTTCTGCTGTCCATCGATGGTCTGTCCTTCTGGCAGTATGTCCAGCCCATTGCCATTTCAGGGATTCAACTGTGATCATGATGTCTTCCACTCTTGTCATTTTTTGGATCCACGAGTTCCTCTTCTTATCTCTCCTGGTTACACCAAGCATGCACCTCTCCATGCTAGTTTGAGTTGTCTGCAGCCTTTGTATGTCCCTTTTAGTTAAGGTCCACGTCTCTGCACCATACGTAAGCACTGGAAGAATGCATTGATCAAACACTTTTCTTTTAAGACATAATGGCATATTGCTCTTGAAAATTATGCTATTTCTTCCACATCGTCGACTTTACCAAGTGCCGCTGAGGAGAGTCCAGAAGGACGAGTTATTTGTTTCTCCTCGCTGGCGCATGCAGCACGTGTGTTCGTTTCAGATTGCATTTCTTTATTTTTACTGTTTGTGCATTGTATTGTAACTCAACAGTTGCAATGCTGTTATTAGGCTAGTCTAGTGAGAAGTACTACTCTTCCAAGAATGTGTTGAAAGGAGAGCATTATGGATTTATGCATTACTCTTGTGTGAGACAATTAAGTACACTACAACATAAAATTCATTACTTCAAGATAACTCTGAGAAATTGAAACAGCTGGAAGTTGGCGTGAAAAATAAGTGGAAATGGGATTGGTTGAAGGAAACTGACAAAAAAGGATGTAAGTATATGGAATGGTGTCACAAAATTGGACAACCTGGACATTGCTATTGCATGTCATGTGGAAAAACATTGTTGTATGGAAACAACAGTAAAAAAGTTCTTCGGGTCCACAGTGAAGGTCCAAAGCATCAGAAGGCTATGGTAACCCATTAATTTACCCAAACATTTCCTGGAGCAACTGAAAAAGCAGCATGCAAGAGTATGTGTGACAGAATTACTGATCTGCGAGCCATAACAGCTGCTTTCGTGAGTGAACATTGTCTGCCTTTTCCTCTTGCACCAGAACTAGTTGCCTATGCCTAAAGGTTAGGACAAGATAAACCTGCACTGAATAGGCTAAGCCTCTCGGCAACTAGTGCTACTTACATTAATATGTATGGTTTGGCAAAAGGTATGCTTTCTGAACTTCAGCATTCTGTCCATGCTAGTGGTGGATTTTTTTCCATTGATGTTGATGAAATGACAAGCAGCAGTTGTGTAAAAATGTCTTATTTCCCAAAATCCAAGTTCTGCCCTTCCATTGTGGTAAGTAATCTCACTGAGATATCAAAAATGCCCCTTATAAGTAATTTCATCAAAATAATATATCAAGGCAATCTATCACTGTATGTCAATGCACTTGACTAACTGAAATATTGGGACATAGCATCAACAGAGAGTGGAAATAAATGTCATTAGTAGATAGCTGTATATTTTTTTATATACACTATCTACCAACAAGTAATTGGACACCTGTGATAGCAAAAGAAAACAAAGTTTATTCACCTTCAATAGTTGGGGAGCCTCCACGAGAGGCGATTACAGCTGCGACCCTCCGGGGCATACTCTCAACCAGGCGTTGTACAACAGCTAGCGGTATTTTCTTCCACTCGGCGTGGAGAAGACAGGTCAGTTCCTTCACCGATTTGGGACGGTGAGTGCACCCCTTAAGTCGACGCAACAACTCGTCCGAGAGGTGCTCGATAGGGTTAAGGTCCGGGCTCTGCGCAGGCCAATCCATTCGATTAACCCCATTGTCACCATACCAAGCCATGGTGGACCTCGCAACATGACAGGTGGCATTGTCATCCTGAAAGTAACATACGTCACCCCGTAAAACTGCCACAACGTAGGAAGCACATGGTCATCCAAAATGGTGCAGTAGGTGGCGTTGAGTCTACCAGGAATTGCGACCAAGGGTCCCGTGCCATACCAGGAGAAACACCCCTATAGCATAATTCCACCACCACCGAACTTCACAGTTGGCACAATACATTCCGGTAGAAGACGTTCTCCAGGCAGATGCCAAACACAGACCCTGCCATCCGAACGGTAGAGGGTGAACCTTGATTCGTCGCTCCAGAGAACCTGTTTCCACTGTAAACTGCCCACTGTTGACGTTCTTTGCACCACGTTAGCAGAGCAGCGCTATTGGACTTGGTGATCAAAGGCTTGTGGGCGGCAGCACGTCCAGGATAACCGAGCAGATGGGCTTCCTTACGGATGGTATTCATTGAAAGAACACTCCTGGATGCCGATTTGGTGCGGTTCTTCCGAATTTCTCTGGCCAGCACTCGTCAGTCTCTGACTCCCAGTTTTGTGGGTCTGCCGGGTCGAGGCACATTCCAACAGTCACCTCTCATCTTCCACTTGCCAATCACATAGGCCACTGTCGATTTTGGGTTTTTCAACTCGCTGGATATGTCACGTATGGATCGGCCATTTCTGTGATACCCGACGATTACACCTTTCTCGAAATCGGAGAGCTCCGAACTGCATGGCATCTTGCATGCGACTGGTTGCGTTGTTGTTTCCCACAGGATATTTAACGGCGGCGGCCGTGACGTGTATCAGGACCGCAGATATCGTCGATTGCAGGGGTGTCCAATTACTTGTTGGTAGATAGTGTATGTATATATATATCAGTACCATACATTTTACTATTTCACATGTAGTTAGCCTTCCAAAAACTTGAAAATTGCATCACCTTGGAATTGGAATCAAATCCACATCTCCTAATTTATGTTCAAGCATGCTACCATTGCACCACCCAGGAAAATGAAGTTCCAACCAACTGAAGGTAAGCAGATGTAACTTAATCATTTGAACACCTTTCCAGATGTACTTGAATGTAAATCAGGAGATGCAGATTCATTTTCCATTCCAGGGTGATGTAATTTTCAGGTTAACAGTAAAATGTCAGCATCTATATGCCAATAATGATGTTTGTATGTGTTTGTAAAGATTAATTCTTCCGGTGATTTCCTTTCCATTGATTTCAACAGTTTATGCATTTTACATCAGTTGGAGTTGGATAATTTCTTGTATTTAATATTGTTGTAGTACTTGATTTACTTTTTCCTGTGGCCTACATGCGATTTCCTCATTTTTTTTTTTCTTTTTTAGCCTTTCCATCATTTAAGAGACATTTTCTGTTGGTTCTGGAGCAAGTTAGCACTGTAAGTTTATCTTTGTTCCACACTTTTGTTCCCTTATAATGTTAAAATTTTTGGCAATTTGTTCATTAACTCATGTTGTATTAAAAATATTTTTTTTTCTCAATCATTTGCACTGACATTTTTCCTTTTTATGTTTTATAGGCTATACATACATTTAAGTTTGTATGAATGGTGGTCAAAGGACTGGATAGTATCTGCTTCAGGTATTATATATGTTTTATGATCTCATATTTTTACTTAGACTTATTTTTATTTCAATGTATTTATTTGCAACTTAAAGCTGTTTAAAGTTATTAGTAATTTATAGCAGAAAATGATCCATAGTTTCTGTATTTTAAGAACATTCATTCAACATGTTGCCTTACGAGGGCTAAACTGAAATTAATGAGCAAAAACGTTTTAAAAATTGCGAGTTGTAATGATTGAAGAAATAAATACTACGCCATAATACCTTAATCTATTTTCTTACAAAATCCCCATTTCTTTGGACACACTTTTCCCATTGTTCTGGCAGTATAAAGATACCCTTGCAGAAGAACTCCATTCCAATTGCACAAAGACACCAATGTAAAGTTTGTTGTATTACCTTCATGCTGTGGTAGTGTTGGCCACGCATCTGGTCCTTTAGGAATCCGAAAATGTGATAGTCGGATGATGCCAGATTTGGACTGTACAGGATGAGATAAAAGTTCCCATTCGAATTCCTGGATTTTTCAAGGTCAAAGGAGCAGAGTGTGGCCTAGTGTTGTCATGCTGGAGGATGACTTTGTTTCCCATCCGTTTATCATGCAACGCACAGCGGAGCTTTCCTAATGTTAAGATATAAGGAGCTGCATTTATCGTTTGTCCAGGCTCTAAGAAATCAACCAAAATACACCCATCTACATCCCAAAAGACAGTTCCCATAACCTTTGCAGCTGATGTCTTAAGCTTCTTCCTGCTTGTTGAATGGAGATGATGCCATTCCATGCTCTGGCATTTTGTTTCAGGTTCAAAATGGTGGAACCAACTTTTGTCACCTGTCACAATACTGTGCAAAAAATTGGCCCTTTCTTTTCGATACTGCTTCAACAGTTATGACGAGATTTTTTTTGCACTGGTTTTTGTGGTCTTCTGTTAGTAAACATGGGACCCAGTGGGCACAAATTTTCTGATATTCCAAGCTGCCAATCATTTCCTGAACTGCACTCTGCGTTCTATGCCCTAGTTCACCACAATTTCCTGCACCATCATGTCTCTCATCAGGAATTAAGGCATCAACCCTTTCCTTGTCGTGTTCCATAGAAGCTGTTTGACTTTGACTGCTATGAGGCTGATTGTTAATGTCTATGAAACTGTCTTTAAATGCTTCATCCACCTTCTCACACTGCTGGCACCCATACACACATCTCTGTATGCATGCTGATGCCTATGGTGAATAACGGCAGGCACAATTTTCTTCTTTACAAAGAACTGAATCACGGCATGCTGACGGAGTGATGTATTGCTATTGGCCATCGTTTGTTTCATCTGTTTAGTTACATGACTGATGCTGGTGACCAGGGGCATACTGATAGCCTTTGCAACCCCCTCATTGCAAGGAGCGACCTTACTGTTAAATAGCCTCTAACCTCAAGAAAAACATTTTACAGAATTTTTTTCGAAAACTGCATGTGAAGCTGGTTAGAGAAATAGCCAGGAAGTTTTTACTGCAGCTTTGAATGAGGTATTAATTTGAAAATCATTTTTGTGGTTTTAGTTTATAAAAACTGGATTATGGGAAAGCAGCTATTCCAGACAAATGGAGGCCCCTTTTCACAGCCATGGCAATAGTCTGTATATGTTGTATATTAACAAGAGAATATGAAAGAAATATCGATTGATGGAGAAAAGCTGGAGATAACAGACACGTACGTTTATCTTGGACAGCAGATATCAAGTGAGGGTCACATTGGTGAAGAAATTAATCGGCGTACAAAACTTGCCTGGAGAGCTTTTGGAAGAAACAGCATAATTTTCAAGAGCAATATGCCATTATGTCTTAAAAGAAAAGTGTTTGATCAATGCATCCTTCCAGTGCTTACGTATGGTGCAGAGACGTGGACCTTAGCTAAAAGAGACATACAAAGGCTGCAGACAACTCAAAGTAGCATGGAGAGGTGCATGCTTGGTGTAACCAGGAGAGATAAGAAGAGGAACACGTGGATCCGAAAAATGACAAGAGTGGAGGACATCATGATCAGAGTTAAATCCCTGAAATGGCAATGGGCTGGACATACTGCCAGAAGAACAGACCATCGATGGACAGCCGAAATTTTAGATTGGATTCCAAGGGACAGGAAAAGACCCAGAAGAAGACCACATGGAAGATGGGTGGATGAAATTCAAAAGTATGCGGGAGTGACATGGAAGAGACTGGCACAAGACAGACCGTTGTGGAGGAAACTTGGGGAGACCTTCGTCCAGCAGTGGATTGATAATGGTTGACAATGATGATGATGATGATGATGAAAGAAATATCAGTTCAGTGAATGTAATTTTCATACCAATGAGGATAAGATGCCATGTATTGCAGTTGTTTACACATAACTATGCATCATTCAGAATATTATGGACTGAAAGGTTTCTTTGGGGGCTGAAGGGAGAAACCTGTATCTTTTTTTTTATAACATTATCAGGAAAAACAAAATTTACTATGTGCAAAACATTGTGGCATTATATTAAGTGTGCTATTTACTTTCACAAGAGTAAATAATTTAATGTAATTTTTTATATGTTCAAGAATATAAAATTTTTAACTGTGACTTATTTTTTTGCTTACTTATAATTCCGAATAAATCAGAAAATGTCATTAGACACTGCTCAACCACAGGTTATGTGTTTTGTGTGTGATCGTGAGACGTTTCAAGAGGCTGGCCTTAGTTCTCTAAAAGAATAAAATTTGTGTGATATGATTAACTTTAGACTAGTTTTATAATATTACTAGTACTTTTTGTAATACTTTGGTCTTATGCAATGAGCAATAATTTGGGTTTTACGAAAAATGTCTGTAGGTTCTACAGAATTTCAGTTATTAAAACACCTATAAAACCATATTTTGGCGCAGTGGTCTAAGCGATGGCCTGTGATCATTCATCTGAAAGGGGTCCGGGTTGGAATCCCGGTGAGGCGTGGATGTTGTGTTTGCTTTACGGCACTGGATCTTTCCCTTCCCTGGAACCAGTGACCCTAAATTAGGGATGGGTGACTGCTTATATAGCCCATTGAGTTGCTCAAGGTGGTTGTTAAACCTCCAATAAAAAAACAAAAACAAAACATATTTTGAATTCCATATTAGTTAATAATGTGGAGTTTAAAATTTTCAGTGATTGAAATGTTATAGATTTTCACAAAAGGGCCTAGAAGATATTTTTTGTGAGGGAGGGGGCCCAAGTTTTTCCGGTACGCCACTGCTGGTGACATCATTTGGTGTTCATGGCCACAATGAAATACGGTTCTACGTATCCATGAACTGTCATTCTTCCAATGCACTATCTGCCTGTGTAATGCAGCTTTGCTCATTACTTTCAGTATGACCTATGTATTTTGGATTTCCAGAACACCCATTCAAATTAATTCCATATAAACTGAATGGACAAATTATTATATACACCTACCTAATAAAGCAATGCTTCACCTTTTGCCTACACAGCAGCAGCTAGACGTCTTGGTAAGGTGTTGAAAACACTGAGGTGATATTGCCCCCCCCCCCCATAATGAAGCGAGAATCTCCTGTTGTACAGCATCCATGGTTTCTGGTGAGGATTGGTAAACGTAAGCAGGTCTTTCCAGTTCATCCCACAAGTTCTCAATAGGGTTGAGGTCTGGCAATGATTTGAGTGTGATAAATTCACTTGAATGCTCCTGGGGCCAATTGGTTGCCACTCAGAAAGTATGCGATGTGGTGTCCTGTTGATTGAAAGATGGCATTACTGTGCCAAAAGAATATTGTGACAAATAGGTGTAGATGGTTGGTGAGCATGTTCACACACTTTGTGCTGGTGACGAAGGTCTCAACGGGCACGAGGGCCCCCAACGGAATGCCTATGTAAATACCCCAAACTGTTACACCACCTGTATGACCTCAAGTTGGCAAGCTGGGTCCATCGCTCTGTGTTGTTTACACCACACATGCACCCTACCATCAGCGTGATGGAGTTAAAACCTTGATTCATCAGACCATATGATGTGTTTCCAGTCTTCCGCATTCAAGTTGTGATTGGATGTGCCTTCATTATATTCTGACGTTTTGTGCTCTGTGATAGCCATGCAATTCCTTGCAGACACTCCCTCATTAAATGTCCATCTCCGGTCTGCTGTAAAAAGAACTCCACGGTAGCCATGTGATTCCTTGTAATGATGCAAGACAGTCTGCACTCACCTCGAGAGCCAACTGCACATTTATGGGCCACATTTCTCTCATTTGTTGGATGTTTTACCATATTTCACATAGTTTTGGTATACACATGTGATAGTCTGACATGGAAATCCCAACAGTTCAGCAGTTGTGGTGACTGAGCAACCTGCCTTCCTTGCCAGCTGCTTTCCCACCAAAGTCAAACCCACATTACTACCTTTACTCTTGATTACTTTTCTGTGTCTGATTTTCAGTGCATAAAGCCTTATATGCATTGCCAGTTTCAGCATCCCACATGACTGGACAAGATATTTCTAATTTGCATGTTGTTATCGGGCTGTATATAATAATGTGTTAATTCCATGTAGTAACCAAATCATACTAAAAATGAAGCACCAGTAGATTGTGTCCCTGATATTTACTCAGGGCAATGAATTTTGCAACCATGCCATGAGATTATGTAATATATGCATGAAGAGTGAAGAATTTTTGCTTTTTTCATTGAAACATTCCATGTGTTATCTACTTCGCTACTCATATGGACAGCTAACCCATCAGTTTCTTGAGAAAGAAATATCTCTGCATGTATTGCCACTTTGTTTGCTTTTGGTAACTCAACTTTTCCTTGTTGTGGCATTCTTTGCCCAAACATTACTGCATAGCACCATCCAGTCTGCTGTAAAAAAAAAAAGAAGGATTTTGGACAACCAAACTTTGTTTTCATTCCCTTTCGTTTAACTGGACAACACCTGCATTAATTTACTTATTTATTTGGTTGTTTGTTTGTTCAATTGTTCTTATTGTTTTATTTTTGTTTTGTTTATTACTTGTATATTTATTACGAAGAGAACTGGCACCATACTAATGTCTACAGATATGCAAAAATAATCATAAAACAAAATTTTGTGAATTGGCCTCGTGCTGTTGCTCAACTTTACATCCCACTTTGTTCCTGTAAACCAATCACAAACGCTATCAGAGAGAGTGTTACTAGCAATGCTTCAACTAAAACACTTTTTGGAGATTTTGAAAAGTTATGCTTTGTCAGCTGATGAAGTACATCAATCCCCATGTTTCAGAAGTCATACTTCAAAGGAAGTGATTGACATTTATTATGAAAACAAACTTTTGTGCCTTTATATATGTTAATATTTAATTGAAAAATCTGTTTTAACACACATTTCGACACTAGACTTTTTTTTTTTTACATTTGGATGCTATAGACTTTTTTTTTTTTTTACATTTGGACACTGTAGACTTTTTTTTTATTTTTACATTTGGACACTATAGACTTTTTTTTTTTTTTTACATTTGGACACTATAGACTTTTTTTTTTTTTTGTGATGAAGAGCAGATGAATTTTGTTCTTTTTCAAAGCATATATTTTTGCAAGTCTTAATTTTTTAAAGGAAAAGTTTAGAAAATATATTTCCTCAGTGCTGACAGCACAGCAATGTTGTTGCATCAACAATAAAGTTTAAGTTTGGTTATTTTAACTGGTAACAGAAAGAGACTTTTGTAAGCCAAGTTTTTGTAATGTTTAAAAATTCCTTTCAGACAAAATGTAAAGAATTCAAAAAAGAAATCTGCAAATTCATGATGAGCCATAACTTCCATAAATTTTTGAAAAATCATGATGTGCATTTCAAACCTTTACTGTGGGTTCTTCTTAAGAAGAAAAATTTGTCACTGTGTTTCAGTGTGGAACTGAATTTCAAAATCCTCCCAGTCATGGTTGGTACATGTTCAGAGAAATGCAGTCATTGTCTCATCATCATCTGCTTGTCATACTGTGGTGTAGTCTAGTGGTTTAATTATCTTTTGATTTATCTTTGTTTTTATTCTGTTATTAGTCTTCTCCAAGGCAGTATTATGATTATCGCATTTCTAATCCTTTTATTTACACTTTCCAACCGTAGGTTGAAGAAGCGTATATGCTCCAGCTTTGTCCGTTCGTCCGCACGATAAGTCACGTGAAAATGGTTCGATTTCGACAAAATTTTAGTATGTGGTAGGGGACCACCTTGGGACGAACCCTATTGAAAATGGGCGAAGCAAGGTCAAAGGTCAGGACATAGGAGCAGGATCTATTCCATTGCTCTTATGCATCATAACTTGCGTAAAAATTGTTTGATTTTGATGAAATTTTAGTATAGGGAACCACCTGGAAAATGGGTGAAATTGGGTGAAATTGGGTCAAAAGTCAGGACATAAAAGCGAGATCCATTCCATAGCCTTTATGCGACATAACATGCGTAAATATGATTCGATTTCAATGAAATTTCAGTATGTGGTAGGGAACCACCTGGGCACAAACCCTATTGAAAATGGGCAAAATGCGGTCAAAGGTCAGGCAGAGCATAAGAGTGGGATTTATTCCATTGCCCTTATGCATCATAACTTGCGTAAAAATGGTTCAATTTCAATCAAATTTTAGTATGTGGTAAGGAACCACTTGGGGACGAACCCTATTGAAAATGGGCGAAATGGCGGTCAAAGGTCAGGACACTGGAGTGGGATCCATTCCATTGCCCTTGTGCATCATAACTTACCTAAAATGCTTGGATTGCGACAAAACTTTATCATGTTGTTCAGGAGGTATGGTGAACCGGTTCTGTTGAATATCAACGAAATGAGGTCAAAGGTCATTGCACAAAAGCCAGATTTATTCCACAGCCATTATTCTCATAACTTGCGTAAAACTGCTTCTATTGCAAAATAACTTTATCGTGTTGTTCCAGAGGTATAGTGAACCGGTTCTGTTGAATATCATTGAAATGGGGTCAAAGGTCAGGACGCAGGAGCGAGATTTATTCCACAGCCATTATCCACATAACTTGAGTAATAATTTCTGATATGTTGGAAAGCGTATCATAATCAATGCATTGCATGATTTTACTAACTTGTTTTTAAAATAAAGATGGCTTCTGCTAATGTAAGTTTTCTTTTTCACAGACTTTTTTGTCAGGTCACTATTTTATGTTTTATAATTTGACTTTTAATTTGTTATTCAAGTAATGTTGAAAAAATTATGTTTTTGATCTTTTGCTGTTCCAATCTTTTATTCTTCTTACATGTGTGTATCACCTGTTTTAAAATAAATTGTTTATACTACTTCAGCATTAGATGTGGTTTATGCATGTGTTGTTGTCTCTATATGCTTTGTTTAATAATCATGTTTCTTGATAATGTTGCATGCCAATTTTAATATGTGGCTCCTTATTGAAAAATTTTCATCAATAAAAATGCCCAACATTATATTGTTTTCATGATTATCTTTAGGTTTTTCTTTAAAAATCCTTTATTTTTAACTTCATGTCCTTTTTAGATTATGACTACGATGATGATGGCTCAGTGAACAAAACCATCCCTCATCCTTGTGAAATGGAATTGGATCTTTACGAAATGCTACCTCGAGATTTTGTAGAGCCTGTAAAGGGAAGGCTGTCCATGTGTCATTCTTCAAAATGTGATAAGTACTTGCCATTTTTGTCATCTTTGTTCCTCTGCTGTTAAATTGTTTTTAATGTTTTTCAATTTGATTGAAATACCTACAATATACACTATACATAGCATGCTTTACTCAAAGGGAATAGTAGTATATCCATATTTTTACTGTGCTAAAAGTTGTTTTCAGCCAGTTTGGGGCTAAAGAGAAAATTATTATAGCAGGGGATTTCAATGCTTGAGTAGGTGTTCAGAATGGGATTTCTGACAGTGTTCTGAGCTAGTTCAGTGATCCTGGTGTGAATGATAATGGTGAAAGATTAATTGAACTCTGCATTGAAAATGGATTATGGGTATCTAATACATTTTTCAACCACAAGTACAAGGCTTGAAAAATACCATGCTCAAGATGCCCGGGGCATGTAAATTATTGGCCTGGGCAGGTAAATAAAAAATCTAGTTGCCCGGTCCGAGCAACTAAATTTAAAAAAAAGTTTAGAATAGAATTTTCTACTACAAGAAAACAGACAGTCGTCGCATGTCGTGTTTCATTCCACTGCTAATCAACAAAAGTTGTATTATTGTGACGGAGTGCCAAGGATAGAAGAATATCACTTCTTTAATTATATTATGCTATTATGCTGTAGATCCAGAAATTGGAACCATATGTAGTTTCTTTTCTTTTTTTTTTTTTGCTCCAAATGTTTATAGTCAGCGATGGGATGCGTACCTTTGATTGAACTAGCCTCTTGTATAGGGATACATCCAGAGGAGAGGTGCGAACCCCTTCCTCAGGAACCAAGAAAAAGCTTCGATTTGTTAAATTTTAATAATAAATTGAATATTTTTTCAAAAAAGAAAGTATTACTTAAAAGTATATTACTTTTGTTGATTAATTGGAAGATATCAACGACTGATTTTATCATTCAGAACTAATGGGGATTTGTATTTTCCATTTCCATATGGTAATTTCACGCTGTGTACTCATTATTTTGGCAACACTACCACTGACTAAAGAGAACGAAAATCCTAGATCCGCCCCTGCTCCGGTGCTTAGTAACAAAGGGCAAAAACTTCAACAAAAGGAATATGGCAGAATCACTATATTTCTCAAGTACCAATATCATCTCCATTCAACACGCTTTTGGGCATTGAACATTTTGAAAAGACCTTTAAAACAGGAATGCAAAACATGTAAAAAACATTCATCATATTTTTTAACTTAAAAAAATACATTAGGGTTCTGATTTGTTATCTTAAAAAATCAATTTTCATGGGCATCCAGCTTTACTACCTGAGCAGGTAAATAATTTCTGCACATGCCCAGCTGGGCATGTATTTTTTCAGATATCTTTGAAGCCCTGAAGTATATCCACTCATGCATTTGGGAAGAGTGTAATAGATTTTGTTGTTTATGATCAGCATCTGAAACACTTAGTTGTTGATACCGGTGTGATGAGAGGTGCAGATGTTGGCTCAGATCATCACCAGTTAGTGTCATGGGTGAAACTGAATGTTGGCCGTAGAAGAAGGTATAGGAAGATGCCTATGATAAAAAAAAAAAAATAATAAAGGTTGAAAAACTGTCTGAAGAACATCATTATCATGATTTACTCAGTGACTCAGTGAATATCTGAATGAGCTGAAGGTGTGTGAGAGAAATGCAGAAAAGAAGTGGACATGCTTTAAGAAATGTGTTATCACTGCCGCTGAAAAGGTCTGTGGTACTGCAACAGCGGATAATTTTAAAGGTGATGCTTGGTGGAACAGTGAGATTTAAGAAGCAGTAAAGAGAAAGAAGGAAGCTTATTTGGAGATGTTTTGCAAGGTAGAATTTCTGAGAATGAATATCGCTGTAAAAAGTGTGAGGCAGCAAAGCTGGTTCACCAGAATAAGGAAAAAGATAAGAAGGAATAATAATAATTGGAGAGGGGAAATAAAATTCTAAGTTGTGTAAAAAATAAGGTTGGAGAAATGATATAGGAGACCAATGAGCTAAGTGAAAGATGGGGTGAGTACTGTGATTTATTAGATCATGAAAACAAAGGTGATTCTGTGGCAGAAACAGATGATATCATAGTCAGCAATGGAAGCACCAGTAGGATCTCAAGAGAAGGTGTGTATAAAGCTCTAAAATCTCTTCACGGGGTTCCCACGGTCCTTGAAAGTCCTTGAAAACTCCTTGAATTAAGTTTTCCTTTTCAAGGGCCCTTGAAAGTCCTTGAAAAGTACTTGATTTGTTTTTATTTCTTTTTTTTTTTTCTGTTCACCAAATTTCAGAATAGCTGCAGTTCGTTGAAGAGAAGCTATCACCAAAATGTCACAAGTGGCTACACTGTGTTTCTTGGAATCAAGAGCACGTAGCTAAGAGATTTCTGGTTTTCACATGGTTGTGATTCTGAACTATGATAAGCTAATGCAAGGAGAATTCTTTTGAACTATGATAAGCGAATGCGAGGGGGTGTAAGTGTAAGGTACTAGCATCTCAATCTGCGTTTTCTATCTGCTGAATGCTTGTAGCCCAGGAATTCAGTCTAAAATTTTGGTTGTCCATCGGTGGTCTGTCCTCCTATATGTTTATACACTGCCGGACAATTGCTAAGGACGGATGACAATAGCAACGATAGCAACCATAAAATGGAAGGCAGGAAAATGTGGAAATTAGCATAAGTGCGGGATACAGTAAGACGTGTTGTGCGTATGCAAATTTTGGATTGCCGAACTTGTTCGTGACGTCATAGCGCTGATAAGAGATATAAAAGATTTGACGCGTATTGACCGTTGTTGTTGAAACGCAAAGTTGAAAAGGAAAGAATCAATTGACGAACTTGCAATTTTCAGTATGTCTTCCCGACATCACCTAGATGATTTTACGCGTGGCCGTATTATTGGCAAGATTGAAGAAGGGCGAAAAATAACAGATGTTGCCAGGGAGTTCGACGTCAGCCACAGTGTTGTTTCAAGGCTTTGGAAATCATTTCAAACAAATGGAGAGTGTAGCAAACGTCACGGGGGAGGTCGTGTTCGCAGTACGACACCTGCAGAAGATCGGTACATAGTGCTATCAACAAAAAGACACCGGCGCAGCACAGCTAGTGAGGTAGCAAATCAGTTTATGGCTGCTACTGGCAAGCGGATCTCCCGAGAAACTGTCGCCAGACGTTTGCACGAAGGAGGACTATACGCCCGCCGTCCTGTTGTGTACATCCCATTGTCCAGACGTCACCGTACCGCCCGTTTGCAATGGTGCCATCAACATCGCAATTGGACTGATAACGACTGGTCTGCTGTCCTCTTCTCAGATGAGAGTAGATACAGTCTATCGTCTGATTGTCGACGACAACTGATCTGGCGTGATAGTGGTACTGCATATTGTCCAGCAAACATACAGGAAAGAGACCGATATCCGACATGTAGTGTCATGGTATGGGCTGGCATCGTGATCAATAGCCGTACGTCCCTCTATGTGCTTCCAACTGGGACTATGACTGGCCAACGATACATTAATGATGTTCTGCTACCTCATGTTCGCATGTTCCGTGGTGCTGTCGGTGATAGATTCATTTTCATGGACGACAACGCAGCATGTCATCGAACAGTCGCTGTTCAGGAGTGTCTTGAGAGCGAGGATATTCAACGCCTCTTATGGCCAGCACGTTCTCCAGATCTGAATCCCACTGAAAATGTGTGGGATGCTTTGGGGAGGCGTCTTACTGGTCGCCAATGCCCTCCAATAAACAAGGACACCCTCATCCGTGCACTGACAGAGGAATGGGATAAATTACCCCAACAGCTGCTTGATAATGTTGTGCAAAGCATGACACGACGTGTGGAATCTTGCATCTCCCTCCATGGTGCCCATATCCCGTATTGACATCTTACGCCGGAACGCCTGCGGACGGTAATTGCATTTTTTTCACGTTTACGTATTCTGTACAAAATGGCCTGTTTGTCCCTTGAACACGTTCCAAAGCCTTCTGGATTTCAGAGCACAATAAATTGTCTTTCTTGTAATGTCCTGGCATTCTGACATTATTTTATTTCACTTGGCATCCAACCACACTTACTTTTTTAAGCGCTATATAGCCGTTTATGACCCGTCCTTAGCAATTGTCCAGCAGTGTATATACAAACATAGTAAACATAAAATTGCAAAAATTATAATGCCATGACCTCGAGCTCTGCTGCAGGGGTCAGTGTCACCTGAAATAAAATACATAAATAAAGCAGACACTACAAGCACAATAGAACTCTATTAAATATGTGACAACCATAAATAATATAAGGTCAGCCACCGGATGCCAATCTTCAGGGGAGGATGGCACCCGGTGGCTGACCTTATATTATTTATGGTTGTCACATATTTAATAGAGTTCTATTGTGTTTGTAGTGTCTGCATTATTTATGTATATATATATATATATATATATATATATATATATATATATATATGTAAAAGAGAGATACATTATACATCTGTAGTTCTGTTTAAGAGCCAGAATTCCAAATGTAAGTAAAACCAGATATGCATTTTATAAGTCAAAATTGATAAAAGGTGAAATTTTGGCATATAAACTGTACTTGCAACTTGATGATGCTTTTGGCTTTAAGTAATACTAATGATAATTAAGTTTTTGCTGTCAAGCATTCCTTTTTTTCTAGTGTTTTCCTTGTGTTTGTCTGCAACTGATGACCATATTCCATAGTGCCCAAGTGGATGTTGCTTTCAATTTCTTATATTTTATTCTTCAGTTAGTTTGACTTTAATGAAAAATATTTTGCTCTCAACTGTTTTGTTAAATGTGTAACACATTGTTTCTTTGATGAGGAAACCTGAAATCTTGTGGAACAAAAATACCTCACCAAGGTGTGCCCCTATTTTTAGATATAGCTATAATTGAACTTTTTGACTGTTTGTTTCAACTTATTTTAATGTTCCATGTGAGTTCTTATTAGGCACGAATATAGTCTTGAAAATTTTTATGAGTCCTAGAAAAGTCCTTGATTTTTTTTTTTTTTAATTTTTTTTTTGGGTGGAAAAAGCGTGGGAACTATGTCTTCAGAATGGTAAGGCTTCAGGAGTCGATGGCATAACTGCTGAGATGCTAAAATATGGAGGTGACTCTGTGGTTGACAGATTAACTGAACTTTACCAGTTATGTTGGGAGTTACGAATGGTCCCTCAGGATTGAAGGAATGCTATCATTGTTCCCTTGTACAAGGGAAAAGGTAATCAGACTGAATGCAAGAACTGTTGTGGTATCAGTTTGCTGAGTGTGCCTGGAAAAGTGTTTTGGGAGGTCATTATTGATAAGGTACGAGGTCTTACATCAGAGAAAGTGTGGGATGTTCACAGTGGTTTTATGACTGGTAAAAACTGCACCAATCAAATTTTTGCATTGCACATGATGATTGAAAAGTATCTGTCTGTTGGTAAAAAAGTGTTTGCTGCCTTCATAGACTTTAGAGAAAGTTTATGACAAAGTAAGTGGGACTCTTTTGTGGAAGGTAGTGAATAAATATGTTATTACTGGGAATATACTTAATATTGTGAAAGCCATGTATGCTGACAAAAGAGCAGGTGCTCAAGTGAATGGTGTTTTATTGAAATGGGTTTCTATCGGTGCAGGAGTCAAGCAAGGTTGTGTAATGTCACCCTGGGTGTTTAATATATTTATGGATGGATGCATGCATGCATGTGCAATGCCAAAGTGGATAATACTAGATTATGTCTTGGTAATGTCCATGTGTGCAGATTGCTCTTGCTGACGACACAGTCCTGTTGGCAGAGAGCAAAAGTTAGTTGCAGAGTATGTTGTTTTGGATGTACGAAGTTTGTATGAAATTCATACTGAGTCTAAATAAGGAAAAAAGCAAAGTATGAAAGTGTAATTGGTCCTATTCTGATGTACAGCAGTGAAACCTGGGTACTGCAGCAAAGATGGCAGTTATTTGTGTGCTGGGGAGATGCGTTACTTACAGGGGGCTTTGTGGTAAGACGTGCTCTGATCATGTGAGGAATGAAGGTGTATTGCAGATGTGTAATGTGGAGCAAAATGTTGTTAGGAAGGTGGAGACTAATATCCTTTGATGGTTTGGTCATGTTGAAAGAAAGAGTGATGAGGCGTGATGAATATCTAAGAAAATATTTTCAGCCCAAGTGGCAGAAAAGAAATGTAGAGGAAGGCCAAGACAATCGTGGGAGAACCAGATTTGGGAATGTCTTCTTGAGAAAAAGAATATGAGTGTGAAGTACAAAAGGTCTTGTGTTTGGTGTGTGATGGCTGTCAGTGAAGCCCAAGTTGTGTGTCGAGCTCATTGCAAATGGAGACATTTAATACACCAACAGTAAGGAAATTCTAGTTCCATCAGTTAAATCTTTACTTGGCAGAAGGTCTTTCTTTGAGGAGCTAACCTCTGAATGTCAGAGAGCAGCTTAATGATATATATGTATGTATATTTTTATTATGAAGTTATGTGCATTTGTTCCATAATTTTTATTCCTAATTATGTGACACACTAATGGAAAATGATATATATATATATTGAGACTTATGTTTTGGTATGCTTTTGTGAACCTGTTGAATATTACAAAATGCTGTTCTCTGAGATGCTCTATATATTTGAGATTTTTAATACTAATATGTAGAACTTTAAGAGATCATGTGTAGTGAAATTGGTAGCAACTGGCTAAACATTGAAGGCAACTAAAATGATGATGTCATAGCTTACATAGATCATGTTGCCATGGCTTAACATGGAATGTGTCATTAAGAAAGCAAAGAAGTAAAATATTAAACATGGTGCATGTTGTTTCGAATTTTATTTCAAAAGTTGGCTCTCTATGTCTTTATCAGCATGTTTGTTACCTTATCCTGATTCATTCATCTGTTTTAGCTGTTTTTCCTAATAGCTCTTGTCAGTAACTGTTCTGTTCTTGTTTACCATTGCAGTTCTGAACCAGGTCTGCTGTTTTCCATATTTTAATGAGCAAAAATGGCCAACAAAAGATGTGTGAACCTTTTATTTTTTAAGATTCTGTCCCATATTTTCTGGGGAAGCTAAAAATGTTCATCCGCTTGACTTTCAGGGTTCCCACATTCATGATTCACCATTAACACTTTAAAATGATACTAACAAAATTTTTTCCAGAAAGGAATTATTGATCTGTATGTAGTATAAGTTTGCAATTAAAATTTTCAGCATGGTAATTAAACTAATGATGAAATGCTTTTGACGTTTTTGAGTTAATGCAATGAAAGCCGCATCTGAGCTCAGCTGTGATTTTTAACTTATTCTTAATTAAAATGTCGTGCATATACAATACATTAAAGAGCTTACACCGTCTTTGCACGATATATTTAATTTAAAAAACGACAGATATTTACATATTTAAAAGATTAAAAACCCATTAGTACTTTCGGGTCGACAATCGACCGGTCTTCAGATGGAGGAGAGCCGCTGCTGCATATGTGCTCCCATATATATGTCCGAGTATGATGACGTACAAGGTATGGACTAGCGTTGCAAGGGTGTCACTGTTGCCATCATTTCATTGCTAAATCACAAATCAGATGAGGTCCATATGGAAATATGATAAACAAGGTGCAAAATATATGCATTTGTTATAACTCACATATTTAACAAGAAATGTTATGTAAGTTCATAACTGTAATGAGTCTTTTCCAAGTCCTGTGTAATTCAATTGGGGAATTATCATTACAGCAGCCGTCCCCGAAGGCCTCGACGTATAAACTTTCAGTTATATGCAACGAGTATGCAGAGGCGGGTATATGTAGCAACTTAATGTTTTTCCAATCCGGTTGGGCAGTTCCTTGTGCCACATATCTGGCGAGCGCTGTGTTACTATGATTAACGCGAATGTCATATTTATGTTCCTGCATTCGAGTTTCAAGGCTACGTTTTGTAGAACCTACATAGTTGCTTACTTGTTCACCATTGGAGACATCTATTATTGGTATATTATATACACCCCATTTACACAAAATATCCGGTGGTTCTCTATCTTTTTTGATAAGTGAAAATAAATTTCTGGATCTAATGCCAAAGTGAGTATCATATTTCATACATGCGCGTGTCAGTACATTAGTAATGTTTGGGTACTGCTCTATTGTACCAACAAAACGCTTTGCTGGTTTTTGTTCTTTGGCCAATCAAGTAGATCTATCGTTTAAGATTCTTCGATAGATTCGGTTGATCATATATTTGGGATATCCATGTTTGGCGGCTAAATCAAAAATGAAATCTATTTCAAGTTTAAGCAAGCTGTTAGCAGATGAGTGCAAGAAGGCTCTTTTGATTAAAAAGTTGATAGCTTATGTGGTAATGGATGTGAGGTGTTAAAAGAGATTAAACTACTGCCGGCAGTGGGTTTTCGATATACAGAGTAAGAAAGGTTGCATGTTACTAGGTTATGGGTGATTTGAAAGTGCAAGAATGGTAGAGCATAGTTTGATTCAGTTTCTATCATGAGCCCAATAGTGGAAAAAACAGATGAAAACGCGTCGGCGAACTTAGCTAAATCCTCCTGCGTATGAAGCCAAAATACAAGGATGTCGTCGACGTACCTGATATATATACTAGGGGGAAGGGGAAATTCATTGAGAACTTTGTTCTCAATGTGTTGAAGCAGAATTTCTGCAAGTACGGCTGAAAGTGGAGAACCCATGGGGAGCCCTCCACTTGCTTGTAGATTCAATTATCGAATTTGAAGTATGAACGCTGCTTAACAAATCTAAGAGCGTTCATAACGGCTGAAATTTCAGATGTGGGGACTTGGGACTCAGCAAGTTTGGCCTCTATAATGAGGTGGGTGGCGTCCACTGGTACCTTAGGGTACAGTGAAACAACATCTAGGGAGGCAAAGGTGAAAGGTTTAGAATGTGGCTGAAACATTCTAACTTTTTCAATTCCTACAGTAGAACTTTTCACAGAATAAGGGGAGTTCACAGCAAAATTTGCTAAGTACTGAGCAAGAGCTTTTTCAAGGGGTCGAGTCGGGTTAACATAACCCACGACTAGTGGCCTAATAGGATGCCCCTCCTTATGTAGTTTTAGACGGCCAAAGATATCGGGCACACCAGAGTTCGCCAAAATGCTTAATTACGTGTCTAGGACGCATCGAAAAGTGTGTTTACGCATTGAAATTTTGCCAACGCGTAAAAATTTGAATCAAGAATTTTAAGCTGAATTTTTTTTATTTTCAACTTTTTATTCGAATTTTGTATTTCAAACATATGATCAACGGTATCCTTTGTTACCTCAGGCCAGATCTCATGTTGTAGACGACCATACCTGGCTGTGGTTTTCTTGGCGCGACCGGAGCTTTGGTGGCCTGACCCGCCAGCCAGTCAGGGCGTGACATCAGGGAGACATCGTTCCTTACCTTGACGTCATCGGCTCATCGGGAGCGCAATCGCATCACAAAACTCCTGTCATTGCTGCTACAACTCATGCTCGATCAGATGAGTGAAGTACGCTTTCACAATTGCAATTCCGGAGCGCCTTGCTTGTGGTCGTGGAGTCGTGATTTGTAGAGATTGAAACAGCTTTATCGAACAATGTGTCGAAACAGCGTACTTTAAAGTCTTTTTTCTTTTTTTTTTTCGGCTAGACGTCCAATGGTGTAGAAAAGAAAACGCAGAGGAAGGAAACAATGAAATCTGCAAAAAACTAGTGGTGGAAATACGAAAGCAGCCAACGAACATGAACACTTCATTAGAAAATAAAGAATGCGTGTGTTACGTCGACGTCAAAGTTGGAAATTCATTCTTGTTCTTTACTAAAATTGTACAAAGAATTTCCAGGGATTACTTTCCATGCGTTTGTAGTGTTTACATTATTTATGTATTATATATTTTTTTTTAACTAAAAAAAGAAGCAAAACGTCAAAATGCATTCAGTAGTAGTGAAATATTTTTAATATGAAAAAAAAAAACAATTTTTTTTTTATTTTCCGGTGTTTTTGCACCTTTTTTTTTTTATTTCACTCGTTAATTTTTCTAAAATACTCCTCACTTTTAAAAATTATTCCCTAAATTTTTCCAAAGGAGTAAAAATACTCCTTCAAATTATTTTTTCGGCCAACTCTGGGGCACACCACAGCCGGGTATGGGGGGGGGGGAGTGAAGGCCTTTGAGAAACTATCTGGGAATGTGTGAGCTTTTTTAATTAATCTGGTAAGTGCTGAACATGTTGCTTTTGTAGGAACCCGCTCTACCACTGTGTGCAGAATGGATGAAATGGCTTCATGCATCTTATCCTGATATGTTGTTCTATTCAATAGTACTGTTTGGTGTGAGTTATCAGCTGCCAGAATGGAGATTTCGTCATTATTTCGAATTAACTTCAGTTGACATTTTTCTTCATGATATAGTTTTCCTGATTTGGATTGTTGTTCCCTATCACTTTTTTGCAGACATTTGTAAATCTATATTCTGACATAATCCCTTTCCTTCTCTGGAAGGCTTTTAATGATTGCCTCAGTTTGCGGTATAACATTAAAGACATTAGGGTTATAGATATGTGGCACACGGAACTGTCCAACCGGATTGGAAAAACATTAAGTTGCTACATACAACCGCCTCTGTATACTCATAGCATATAACTGAAAGTTTATACATCGAGGCCTTCGGGGACGGATGCTGTAACGATAATTCCCCAATTGAATTACACAGGACTTGGAAAAGACTCATTACAGCTATGAACTTACATAACATTTCTTGTTAAATATGTTTTATAACAAATACATGTATTTTGCACCCTGTTTATCATATTTCCACGTGGACCTCATCTGATTTGTGATTTAGCAATGAAATGATGGCAACAGAGTGACACCCTTGCGACGCTAGTCGATACCTTGTACGTCATCATACTCGGACATTATATGGGAGCACATATGCAGCAGCGGCTCTCCTCCATCTGAAGACTGGTCGATTGTCGACCCGAAAGTACTAACGGGTTTTTAATCTTTTAAATATGTAAATATCTGTCGTTTTTTAAATTAAATATATCGTGCAAAGACGGTGTAAGCTCTTTAATGGATTTTTAACTTGCCCAGTCTTCCGGAACCAGAAATGTTCATGAGCTAAGGAAGTAATGTAACACATTAACTTTTTTCTTCTTTGTCGAAATGTTCTAGTAGTGAACAAACTCATGGCTGTCTCAAGTGTTACTTGAAAATTAACTTCTTATACACTGGCTTGCAAAAATTAAGGACGAGACGGTTTTTCGAATGTAACGTTGTGCAGAAGTGCTCCACATCGACTCAAATCATACCATGAGATCCCTAAGATGTAAGAATATGGGACAAGTGAGCAAAACCGTCCAAACAAGGAATCCAAAGGATACAGAGGCACTTTATTGAAAAGGTAGCTTCGAGCACAACTGGACAGAAGACAGAAACGTCCATGTGACAGGTGGCTGCCAAGAAAAGTCCCGTCTTTAGTAGGGGATATGATCACCCCTGACTGCGTTGCAGGATTTACAACGTCTGTCCATGCTGAGGACGAGGTTATTAAGGAGCTGTTGAGGCATCACAGCCCGTTCCTCTTGTAGCTCCAATCGCAGCTGCGGAATCGTTGCTAGCGGCTCATGACATGCTGCCAAGCATCTCCTGAGAAGGTCCCACGTGTGTTTGATTGGATTTAGGTCCGGGGACCTTGCGGGCCAATCCATGCATTGAATATCTTCAATCTCCAACAACTCTGCGACAGCCACTGTACGATGAGGTGTAGCGTTGTCATCCATGAAGAGGAACTCAGGACCCACAGCACCTCTAAACAGATGCACGTGAGGCAGGAGAACCTCGGTACAATAGCGGACACCAGTGACTGAACCTCCTCGGAAGATGTGGAGGTCAGTACGGCTACCAAGTATGATACCGCCCCATACGAGAACTCTGCCACCTCCAAACCGGTCTTTTTCGATGATGTTGGAGGTGTGATTGCGTGTTCCCTGCTCTCTCCAGATGTGTATTCGTCCAGAATCGCTCGTCAGACTAAATAGACTCTCATCCGTAAAGAGAACTCGACCCCATTGCTGATGTGTCTAGTTCTTGTGTTCCTGGCACCACAGAAACTGCCGTCTCCGATGAGCAGGCGTTAATGGCACACACCATACTGGTCGTTGTGCAAATAAACCACCTTTGTGCAGCCTCTTGGCCACGGTAAAACGTGATAACGGACGTCCAGTTGTCTATTGCATGTGCCTTGCGATTTCTCCCACTGTCTGTCATCTGTCTCTTCTCGTTTGTTGGAGAATATACCGGTCATCCACCGCTGTGGTTGCTCATGGACGACCACTGCTAAACTCTCGGACAGCTGTTCCTGTCATTTGAAATGCTGTCCAAGCTCGTGAAACGATGCTATGAGCGATCCCAATTTCCTCGCCCACACTAGTCACTCTTCGACTTCCAACTTCCCAATGACGCGACCTCCGGTAAAGTCATCCAGATGTCGTCTACTGGATTGCCTGTTGGCCATATCACACGGTGGCAGCAACTCGACGTAATTCAAACCAATGTATACCGTGCAACAGCCTTCACCGAATTGCTGAGCGTACACTGCCCGTGTGCTTTATACCCTTCAGACACTCTCCCCCCCCTCCCTACGCCATGCTGCATATATGCGCATACCCTACCGTACCGGACCCTAGTCTATCTCCTGAGTGGTCTTTCGGTCCGTTCTGTCTGCTCGTTCTGCTGTTATGCTAATTTCTCCTTTTCGTCCTTAATTTTTGCACACCAGTATACTTCTATGTGTATTTTCATATGAGACTGTTCACCATATGAATAAGTCGCTTCTGGAAGAGTAGTTCTGAGTGAGTAACTGTGTATAACTGTAAATGCTACAGAGACACAAATGAAGAGAGGTTGAAGATCTGGTGATACAAACTTGTTTTTGAAATTTTTTCCCAAAACTGGTCAAGTTCTGAAAAGAAACTATATAAAAATGTAAGAAATTGAAATTGTTCTTCATTCCCATAGCTTTAGAAAGTTAAAATTCTTGACTATATAAATCTGCCTCCAGTGGTGCAGTGGTCTAAGCTCTGGCTTAAGATTATTTGTCCTTGTGGGTCCAGGTTTGAGTCTCAGTAAGACATGAATGTTGTGTTTGTCTTAAGGCACTGGCTCCCTCCTTTCCGTGGAACCAGTTACCCTAAATTTGGGACAGGCAACTGCTTATAGTCCATTGAGTTGCTCATGGTGGTCATTAAACCTAAAAAAAAAGAAAAAACAGCAAGAATTATGATGGAATTTTTCTCTGGGATTTTGTTATTGATATGACATCACAGTGACCTCTGTGTAGCTGTATTACTGTATATACATATACATACCTGCCTACTTCTATGCATATGGCATAGAATCTACGCCTTTGTAATGTCCATTATTCTCTATGCATCATTCTTATGAATACTGTTTTTTATGTAAAATCATGTTTTGCAAATAATGTTATATTTGCTAAGTTTTCATTATTTTAATATTGGGGTGCAGCTAAAACCATGAAGAATATACCAATGTGAAACATGGACTTTTAATGCTGCGGCTCTCTGCTCTTTTCACATGAACGTGGTTGGTGTTGTATTTCCAGAGGTGAAGCGTGTCCAACTCAGGTGCAATTTTTATTTTCATCTTCACTGTGGCTGTGGTGTACTCTCAAAAATTTACTGCATTAAAGTTAAACTTTATATTGACTGTGATTTTTCTGTCCTTTTACCAAAAAAAAAAAAAAAAAAAACGTATGGTGGCAGATGCCTACTGAGCTTTGCTGCGGAGTTACGTTTACAAAGACCGATTACTGCCATTTTGGCAGATCACACAGTCACCAGTGATAGTGATACGCTTACCTTAGCCTTCCTTTAAATGGTTGTGCATGTCGAAAGTTTTTACTATAAAAATATGTAAAAACCATTTTTCATGAAAGTTTTATGCCATTTTATTTCAAATTAGGTATTCTAAAATATGTATATCCCTTTTTTGTTGGAATTTCACACCAAAAAATTAGAGATATTCTCACATTGAGTGGTGGCTATGTTCAGCACATCTTCCATTTATTTCAATAGCATTTTCTTCAGTGTGCTATGGAAATTTTTTAATTAAATCTGGTGGGTTTTACAACTGCTGCTGCCGTATTGTGACAAAAAAAAAAAGATAATTCTCTCAGCAAATTTAAAACAATTCTTAGTATTTAAAGTAGTAAACACTATAATTCGTGCATAAATACTAGTATTAAAAGAAATCCGTCTTGTTGCATGATGATATTTATTCAGCTAAAAAACGAAATCTATGTACAGGTTAAAAATACCAACCTGTACATAGATTTCGTTTTTTAGCTGAATAAATATCATCGTGCAACAAGGATTTCTTTTAATACTAGTATTTAAAGTGATTGAAAGTAGGCAGAGCCTTTTTTTTATCTCTTTTTTTATTGCATACTTACTGACTTGCCTTACATTTTGTGGTGCAGAGGTACTGAAAATTTGTGCACAAATGTAGGTATGCATAAGGGCCAGTAGTTACATGTATGGAAAAAAGTTTTTATTGATGCTCTCCTATGAAGAAGTGCTATTTATTTTGTTGGTCTGTTTAGTTTTGAATAACTATTACTTACATTTTGGATTGAGTATGGTGCTTCTTATTATGTAAAAAGGGACCAGTTATATTTTGTATCACTTCTGTTTTTCAGAGAATTTATAGTTCAACCAGTGCCATACACAAATCTTGTGATGTTGGTTGTGTTTACCAATTGTCCATGTGAAACAACATCTGTAAGTCTCAAACCAAGAGAAGTAATACAAAATGAAACTCAGAGGTGTTTAAGGATGAAACAAAATATGTACAGACGACGTCCAAGTGTGTGTCTCAATTATCACCCAGAAGTATGCAATCTGTTCTTTATATAAAATCATGTTTTGCAAATAATGTTGTATTGTTGTAAAATCATGTTTTGCAAATAACATCTCCATGAAGATATATCATTGTGAAATATGGACTTTTAATGGCACACAGTGTCAATATTAGGCATCAGATCTGTAAAGTGATCTGTACTTTTACATCACTTAATAGACAGAATAAAATATACAGGGGGCGCAGTCGTCCTAAAATTCCTAAAATTTCCCTAAAAAAACGTAAAAGATCCTAAAAAAATTTACAGCATTAATTTTTTGGTTTTATATGTGAAAAATGGTTTCTTTGTGACACATTTTGTTATGTACAGTCATTTTCACATGGTTCGTATGTGTCCCGGAGATCCTGGAAAAGTCCTGGATATGTCCTAAAATTCTGTTATAAGTCCTGAAATTTGATCCATTCTTTGCTTTTTGTCCCAGTGCGATGTTTTCTAGTTGAGAATTTTTCTACTGCCATAGCTTATGTCTGACAAATTTCCCTCCCCACCCCCTGGAAAATGTGGGGTGGGGGCACTGTTGGTTTTCTTGTCTGTTAGGAGGACTGATGAAGCTGTGTTAATAGCATCTTTTGCATCGTGCTTATGTTATCACTTTGTCTGTCCAGCTGGAGTGACCATATCTCTGCAATTATTGGTTTGATTTGTAAAATTCTTTTTGTATCAGAAAGCTTAACATGTGAGAATGATGATCCATTCATTCCGTTTTTTTCCCGATGCAAATGGAGATCGTATTGAATTTAAAATTCATTTTCTTTCATATATTTGCTTCTAAATATCCAGTTGAAAACATTTGTTTTCCTTTCTGATGACATTTATATTGAAGACTATTTTAATTAGAGTCCCTTTTTTCAAATAATGCATAA
Organism: Macrothele yani; assembly: GCA_039090855.1. Taxonomy (NCBI): domain Eukaryota; kingdom Metazoa; phylum Arthropoda; class Arachnida; order Araneae; family Macrothelidae; genus Macrothele; species Macrothele yani. The sequence goes on from CM077003.1 coordinate 107,672,300, forward strand.
ATTTTCCGCTAGGGGGCGTAAATGTAAATCGCGATTTCCCTAATATCTCCGCTTATAAAAGTCCGATTTGAAAAATTCTTCCTGTGTCGGATACAGCTCTTGATGGAAAACGTTTTGCATATAAATTCTCATTTTTGGTGAAGAATGGTTTGGCCACCAGGGGGTGTAAGTGTTTATTTTTGTTTCTGATGTATTTAACCTGAGCTGGAAATTTAATTGAAAAAATTCTTCCGTGAACCGATACTTCTCACCTCGGAAAACTTTTTGAGAATACCTCCTGCTTAAAATAGTGCATAATTTTTCCACCAGGGGATGTACACGTATATCTTATTTTTGACCATATCTCTGTTTCTAGGAGTCCAATTTGAAAAATTCTTTTTCTGTTGAAGAACATTTGCGATGCGAAATGTTCGATATAATTTCAAATATTTCTTAACGCACGAGTGTGCCACCATAGGGCATAAGTTCATGTTTCCATTTATAGCAATATCTGCGCAACTAAAAATTCGACTGAAAAATATTCTCTTGCGATCAGATACTACTAACTGTGAAAACTCCTTATATGTATTTTATTCCAGAAATAGCGCGCAGTTTCGCAGCTAGGGGGCGCAAATATTTAATTTATTTTTGTCAATATCTGTACTTCTAAATGTCCGATTTAAAAAAATATTTTAACACCAGATGCCATTTACCTTATGGAACACTTTAGATTTGTACTTGAGGAGGTTTGTGGTTCACAATTCTTCCACTAAGTGGTGTTTGTGTACTTCTGTTTGCAGCCTATCTCTGCCTCTAAAAACCCTATTGATAATTTCTCTTTTTACTGTATGCCATTGGCTATAATAAAGGTGGAGAGTGAATAAGATTTTTTGCTACAATAAGAAGATCCTCTTCAAATAATGTACAACTTTCCCCCTAGGGGTTGTAAAGGTCAAAACGTATTTCTTGCTATTTCTGCTTCCAGGAGACATATTTGAAAAATTATTTTTCCTTAGCATAGCTTTTGCTATGAAGAATGCTTTTTGCCTGTTTTCAACTTTTCCATTATGCAAAATTCTTCCGCTAAAAGGCATAGAGTTATATCATGTTTCCTTCTATATCTCTTCTTTTAACTGTTCAGTTTAAAAATATTTTTGTCTCTTGTGCCTTCCTTCTTCGTCCTGCCATGGGAAACGTTTTTTATGCCTTTTTTAAATTTTTGTTGCATACTTTTCAGCCGCTGGTGGAAGTAAATAGCTGATTTATATATATATATATATATGTATTGCTCTTCGGGATGCAAGGTCAGGTGATGCGTAACATCACAGCCTCTCCTTGACAAATGTCAACCCCGCCTTCTCGTGGTGCATCCTGTTCCCACTAAAGGGGCTCTGACGACCGCCCATAGCGGTATAACTATACCATCGGGATCAGAGGAAATTCTATCCCACACTCACCAACCCGCTTGGCCAGCGTGGTGAGTTATGGCCAAACCCCTCCAAAATGATTCCACAACTTAAATCTTGGCCCTCAGTCTCCGGCAGCTGGAATGTACCTGGCCAAGGCAGCGGCCAGTGCGACATGAAGGCAGAGGGTGCTAAGAATCCCCGGAGGACCGGACTAGGCTGCCATCTGATGCTGACCTTGGCTACTTACAATGGACGCTCCCTATCTTCTGATTCAAGGCTTCTTGAATTGGAAGAGGAACTACAAAGGATCAAGTGGGACATCGTGGGGCTAAGTGAGGTAAGGAGAAAAGGAGAAGATCTCATCGAACTGAAAAGTGGACATCTCTTCTACTATCGTGGGACAGATACTGGCAGAACTAGTGGTGTTGGATTTATAATAAACAAGAAACTGAAGGATAAAGTTGTAGAAGTTGAAAGTTCCTCTGACAGAGCTGCACGACTCGTTATCCAACTCTCGAGAAGATACCAGGCTCAGATTATTCAAACTTATGCACCCACCACAAGTCATCCTGAAGAAGAAATTGAAGAATTTTATGAGGAAATTTGTCATCTAAATAATAAAGGTAAGCAGCACTTGAAAATAATTATGGGAGATTTCAATGCAAAAATAAGGCAACGGCAACAGAATGAAACTTCAGTAGGTAAATTCGGTCATGGCAACAGAAACCAGCGTGGAAATACTCTCGTTGAGTTTGCAGAGGCAGAAGGGTTTTTCATCTTGAACTCCTTCTTCAAGAAAAAGCCACACAGGAAATGGACATGGAGACATCCAAATGGGACAACAAGTGAAATTGATTTTATTATGTGTAACAAAAAATTCGTCATAGAAGACTGCAGTGTGCTAAACAAGTTCAACACAGGTAATGACCATAGATTGGTGAGCTGTAAGATGCACCTCAACACTAAACTTGAACGTGGCAAGCTCATAAGACAAACAAAATCTATTGACATAACCAACCTTAAAAAAAACCATAATACCTTCAAGTTAGAACTGAAGAACAGGTTCTCTGCTTTAGAAGGCCTAACATCGGAAGAAGTGGACATCTCTGAAGTTAACAGAAAAGTAACCAAAGCTCTTATGGAAACAGCAACAAAATTAGCTGGGTCTAAGAACAAGTTGCATGTGAACAAATTATCAGGAAAAACCAAAATGTTGATGCAAAAAAGAAGAGAGATGAGGACAACTAAAGAAGATGTGACTTCCAAAGTGGAATATATAGAGCTATGCAAGACAGTAAGAAAAAGTATCATTGAAGACGTAAGGAAATTCAACTGTGAACTAGTGAGGAAAGCAATTGAAAGCAACCAAAGCCTAAAGATAGCAAAGGGACATCTCAGTAAGGGAAGAAAACAGATTATGGCACTGAGAAAAGAAGATGGTTCTGTAACAAGAAATAGAGGCGAAATTTTGACAAGAGTGAAAGATTTCTACTCCAAATTATATGAAAGGGATGATATATGCACTCCAGACATCATGAAAGATACCAGTACCAGAGTTCCTCCAGTCCTTCCAGCAGAAGTTGCACATGCAATCAAGAACATGAAGCGAGGAAAAGCTCCAGGAGAAGATGGAATTACTGTAGACATCATACAAGAAGCAAGTGGAGAAATCGAAACAGTACTCGCCCAAATTTTCACTCGATGCCTTAATGAAGGAAAGATTCCTGAGGATTGGAACACCGCTACAATGATCCTGCTACATAAGAAAGGTGACATTGAGGATCTCGGAAACTACAGACCTATCAGCCTCCTATCAGTAGTTTATAAAATCTTCACTAAAGTTCTTTCACACCGCTTGAAGGTAGCACTAGACATGGCTCAACCGAGAGAACAAGCTGGATTCAGGAGTGGCTACAGCACAATAGATCATATCCACGTGCTGAGAGAACTAATTGAAAGAGCGAGGGAATATGAACTTCCATTGTGCATGGCTTTTATCGATTATGAAAAAGCCTTTGATTCGGTGAAACCATCAGCAGTTACAATGGCTCTGAAAACCTGCGGTATTGAAGATGCATACATTAATATTATTAATAACATCTATGAAAATGCAAGTGCAAAGATTAGGCTGTTTGAAAATACAACACACGTAAAAATTGGAAAAGGGAGTGAGACAAGGTGACACCATATCTCCGAAGCTCTTTAATGCCACATTGGAGGGTGTTTTTCAGTCGCTGAGCTGGGAAAACAAGGGGATAAAGATTAATGGAGATTATCTAACCCACCTTCGTTTTGCTGATGACGTAGTCATTTTTGCAACTACCTCATCAGAGCTGCAGAGTATGATCCAGGAACTTGCTGACAAGAGTAAAGAAGTGGGATTAAAAATGAACTTTCAGAAGACAAAAGTGATGTTCAATGCTTTTACAAGAAATGAAGATTTATCGATTGATGGAGAAAAGCTGGAGATAACAGACACGTACGTTTATCTTGGACAGCAGATATCAAGTGAGGGTCACATTGGTGAAGAAATTAATCGGCGTACAAAACTTGCCTGGAGAGCTTTTGGAAGAAACAGCATAACTTTCAAGAGCAATATGCCATTATGTCTTAAAAGAAAAGTGTTTGATCAATGCATCCTTCCAGTGCTTACGTATGGTGCAGAGGCGTGGACCTTAACTAAAAGAGACATACAAAGGCTGCAGACAACTCAAAGAAGCATGGAGAGGTGCATGCTTGGTGTAACCAGGAGAGATAAGAAGAGGAACTCGTGGATCCGAAAAATGACAAGAGTGGAAGACATCATGATCAAAGTTAAATCCCTGAAATGGCAATGGGCTGGACATACTGCCAGAAGGACAGATCATCGATGGACAGCCGAAATTTTAGATTGGATTCCAAGGGACAGGAAAAGACCCAGAAGAAGACCACATAGGAGATGGGTGGATGAAATTCGAAAGTATGCAGGGGTGACATGGAGGAGACTGGCACAAGACAGACCGTTGTGGAGGAAACTTGGGGAGACCTTCGTCCAGCAGTGGATTGATAATGGTTGACAATGATGATGATGATGATATTGCTCTTCAGTCTATATATATATATATATTGTGTGTGGGTTATTATGACCTTTACTGAAATTTTCTAATGAATACTTTATATAAAAAAATTTCATAAAATCAGATTGCTTTCTAATATCAGAAACTTAAATCTAGTTGTTTCTTAGTATTTTCTGAGCTAAGTAATCACTTTGCATCTTCTATAATTAGTTTTCTAATTATGCCCAGTTTAGTTGCCTTGATCACTAATGAATGCAGTTGTACACACCCTTTGGACTTAAGGTTTTCCTGTTATTCTCTTTCAGTTCATGTTGGAAACTTTTGTACATACATACTTTGTTTACTGGCGAGTACAAATCCAAAACATAGCTACAGCATCAATATTATGTTGGAAATTTTTTCCCTAAATAAAATGTAACACAAATACTTGCTCCCATGATTATGTGTGACACTTCTGCTATTCCACTTTGGTCCGATACTAAAAAGTTGGCTCCCTTCCAAAATCGGTGTGCTCTGAGATTTAGAGAAAGTTTGGAAATTTTATTTTCCAAAAATTGCAACTCTGAGCTCCTCATTTTCGTTCCTTACATCTGGAAATCTCTCATTGCATCACGTCACCCGGAGTTACCATTACAAAACTTACCTTTCCAGTCTGGCAACGTAAACCAATCATAGTGGCACTGATGAAGGCCATAGTAATGCCTGAAATATATTTGCCTTAAACTTTTATACATAACTTAGCGTGTTCTACACTACCTTCTTCTTAATTTGTTTGTTAGTTACGTGCATTGCCTACCACTCATTTATGCTTCAATAAAATTGAACTAAAACCAAAGTAGAAAAATAAATTTTTCTCAAAATCAGTGTAGTACACTGTATATAAAAGTTTAGTAGATATTAAACCTAATCCCATTTTCAGTGACAGTTTTGGTATTTCAGTATTTATCTGTGATTCTAAGTTTCTGATTAGCTGCAGTGGACATCACTTTTAACATTCTGCATTAAGTTTCCCCAAGCATGTAGGAAGTCATTTGTTGTAGGTTACAGGTTGAACAGATCTATGGTTTCACTATATTTTAAGTAAGAGCATTTGGATCGTATGTCCTGATAAAAAATCCAAAAGTCCTAGAAATGTCCTGGAAAAGTCCTGGAAATTTATGATTGAAAAAGCATATGAACCATGTTAATCAATTTAGTTTTTGGTTTACTTATTTTAATTAGTCTTTTTTCTGGTATCATATTTATGAGTAACACTATGGATATCAATTATTTCACAATTGATATATCAATTATTTCACAATTGATATTATTCTTTATTCTTTTATACATGTTTAGTCCAAGGTTATAGTTAATTAGTTGTTTAGTATATTTTGTCATTCATCATAGACAAAATAACATCCCTCACTTCATGAGCTTCTACAGTCATGCAGTTATAAATTTTCATCACTTATATTCACATGTCCGTTCACATTCATTATTGTCTAAGTACTTTCTTTTATTGAGGTTTAAAATATTCATGCCACTTCTCATATATCAAAAGGTTAAGCAATTTATATTAAGTAATCCCCAAAAATGCAACATGGTTGAAAACAGCAGGCATCATGCAACAATATCACAATAACCATGGAATTAAGTGAGAACACACACAGTAGATTTGCTTAATTGGGACTCATCAGAGCTAGAACACCTCAGCCCAATTAAGCGGCTGCCCCTTATTCCAAAGAGCTAGTTTCGGATGTTCTTCAAGAATTGTCCCAAATAAATAGCTGCTCCAATCAACCAGAATCTTCTGTAGTAATAAATTCATTAAACACAAGCTTTTGGCCAATCTATGGCCTTGATCACCTGCAATCAACTAAATCAGAGGACTGGTTGCTATAACTACAATGTGAATTGGAAGTGCAGGGACTGTTGCCAGATTTTAGTTATTTCTGAATTGTAGTTCTTGGTAAACAAAATTTCAAGACAGCATTGAAATTTTGTTTACCAAGAACTGCAGTTCAGAAAAATCCTCACCAAATCCCATTTATTTGGATCTCTGCTAAAATCTTGAACTAGTCCTCTTATCCTCTGATTCAGTTGATCGCAGGTGATCAAGGCTGTAGAACAGTCGACAGCTTCTTCTTAATGAATTTGTTATTATACATAACTTTGTGTGTTCTCATTTAATTCTATGGTTAGTCTCAATCTTCCTGTGCTAAATTTGTGGGTTAGTAATGGGCAACTCCTGAAAACATTAGATAACTAGTTAAACTGCCAACACATAATGACATTATTCAATATTATAGGAGCAAACTACAAGTACAGTTAGTTGCCCATGTGACTGACTGTAATGTACACACTCTGCAAGTGCCTTGTCTGTCATTGCTTTCTAAAAAATAAAAAAAAATAAAAAAAAAGAAGAAGAAAGAGAAGGTCTGAAGGAAGAAAAACTAGCAAACAGCTTTGTAAATAAAACTTCTCCTTTCTCTGTCTTATACATTTATAGAATAGAAAATACGTGATAGAAAATGTATGCATAAATAATTGCAAAAACGTTTGTTTTCCACTTACCAGAACTCTTAACCAAATAATTTGGTTGTTAAACTCAAATGGATACTTGTACGAATAATTTCTTCAGCCTTATGCATATACATGAATACTCAAGAGATAGATAGATAGATAGATAGATAGATAGATAGATAGAGATAGAGAGAGAGAGAGAGAGAGAGAGAGAGAGAGAGAGAGAGAGATAATATTTAAGAAGAAAAAACTAGATGTCACCTTTGCCAAAATTAAGTAGATGTTACGTTTGCCAAAGTTAGTTTGTGTGAGAGAGAGACAGAGAGAAGGGTGCAAATTCAAGGAACCTACCTTTACCAAATTGTGACATGATTGTATAGCTCATTTACTTGTCTTTTATTATATTAAAATTACTTCCAACTGTGATGTGGGGATTAATTTGTAGCCAGAAGATAGGTTTGTATTGAAATTGTTTAAAAAAAAAATGTCATGCAGTCCAGATTGACAGAAACCACAAAAGCAGATTTTCATTCTGTATTTTTAGTTCAAATCTTTTAAGCTCCACACTTCACTGAAACCATCTCCAACTGAAATTGCTGAAAATTTGCTACTGTAATGGAAAAGCTGTTATCAGTGACAGTGTTCCTTGATATTAATGTATTAAATTCTTGTGGTTAGCTGCTATTTCACTGCACAGGGAGTCCTAGAAGTCTTCGGGTCACTTGTCCTATATTTATTTTTCCAGTAAATTCCTGTATGCATCCTTATATGAATATGAGAAGAATAGTTCTTAGTGTTCCCACTGGAAGTTCTACAGGTGGATTAGATTGTGAATACATAAGATGTAGTACCCTCTGTTAGCCTTGGAATCACCCCACCTTAAAGATTTACTAGTACAGGGCTAATTCACCTTTCCAGTTCCAGGCAGTGTGTCAAATACAGGGTGAAGAAATAGGGAATAGAATACCTCTAGGATTGGCCACCTGTGAGATTTAAACCTGATGCTCAAGGATAGAAAATTATTGTGTCTTACCTGGAAAAACTGTTCATCAGCGTGAGTTTGTACTGCTCACTGTATTTCTGGCATGCTGTGTTGTGTAGGGAGAGGTATGCAGAGATGCCAACTACTATGGAATCTCCATAGTTCCTATGGAAATAGCTCTTGTACTACGGAATACAGAAAACCGTGATTTTTCTACGAAAAATTAACAGAAGTCAGAAATTTTTATTTTGCTAGCCACCCTCCGCGCAGCGGCTGGCACTTGACGATCCGTCATTTGTCTCGCTTACAATTTTGTCTGGCCGCCCCGGTGGCGCAGTGGTCTAAGGCGCTGGTCTCTGATCATTCGTCCGTAAGGGGTCCGGGTTCGAATCCCGGTCAGGCATGGATGTTGTGTTTGTCTTACGGCACTGGCTCTCTCCCTTCCCTGGAACCAGTGACCCTAAATTAGGGACGGGCGACTGCTTATAGCCCATTGAGTTGCTCACGGTGGTCGTTAAACCTCCAATCAAAAAAAAAAAAAAAAAAAAAAAAATTTGTCTGCACTTCAAGTTCTGCCTCTCAAGGCTGCTCAGATCTTGTGTGACTGGCACTCCATGGGTGTGGTCTTCCGCTGAGCCATTCTAAGTGAAAACCCTCCCTCCCCAGCATGCAACATTCTGGGGACATTGAGCGCAGCTCGCGTTGGTGGGCATGGGTGGAGTTTGGGTCAGAACACAGTAATCTCCTGAATGCGCTTGCGCAGCACAGCGCCGAGCTCTTGAAAATCGTTTGGTGCTGAAAGTGAGTGTCACTGCCTGGCATCGGAGGGTTTTTTTATGCATGTGTCGTCCATTCATGTCATTGATATTTTGAAGTTTTTTTCTTGCGTTGCAGAAAAGTATGATTGAATTTTATTCTTATGTGGACTGACTCTGTAAGCCGTTGATTCGGTGCTGCGTAACATTGTTTTATGATAATGATTTAATTCTGTTTAGTTTTCATTCCTGAAAATAAAAAAATATGGATTCCAGGAAGTAAACATTATCAAATGAAGCAACACCGCAGGCAGTAGCTAAAATACCCAAGAACTGCCAGAAGTTTAAAGCATCGTATGCTATGGAGTTTCCTTGCCTTCAACAATCAAAATTATCTGAAAATATGGCATTTTGTGCGTTGTGCTCAAAAGATTTCAACATAGCACATGGCGGTGTGGATGATTGTCGTCGTCACGTGCATTCCAAAAAACATACAGAGTATTTGTCAGCCACAGCAAAAACGAAGATTGTTACAAGTTATTTTACAAAGAGATGATGCTGCAAATGTAATTAAAGCTGAGAGCTTATTTGTTTGATTTCTAATAGAACATAATAATATTCCAATTTCTGCAGCAGACCACGGGAAGCATTTATTTTTGGCAATGTTCCCAGATTTAAATATAGCCAAACATTTTACTAGCAGTGGCACGAAAACTACAGCAATTGTGAAAAATATGCCAAGAAGTAACGTTTCAGAGGTGGTTTCAACATTAAATAAATGTCTGCCATTCTCTTTAAGCACTGATGGCAGTAATGACTGTCAAGATGTAAAACTTTATCCACTACTTATAACATATTTTGATGAGACTATTGGACGCATTACAACAAAATTAATATCGTTATTAGAATCTTCTGATAACACAGGTGAAGACATATTTCAGGTTATAAATACTGAATTTCAGAAGAAAGAATTAAAGTGGGAGAAGTGGGAGCTTTTCAGCAGATAATGCAAATGCAATGATGGTGAAAAAGAAAGGAGTTGCATCATTTCTATTAAAAGAAAATCCATCAATGGTAATTAGATGTTGTCCTTGCCACTTGATACACATTGCTGCGAAAGAAGCTACATCAATATTCGATGAAAATATACTCTTAGTTGACATTTTTTATTTTCTCAATAAAAGCTCCAAGCTTAAAAGCAGCTTTAAATTGCAGCAACAGCTTTGCAGCCAGAAAATGAAGCCTCATCGAATTTTGAATTATGCCAATATGAGATGGTTGTCACTAGCGAATTGTATGGACCATATCCTGGAGCAGTGGGAACCATTAATAGCTTACTTTGTAGAAGATGAAAGTCACAATTTTCAAAATAAATGTTTTTAACATATAAGATCATCTTTGGAAAAACCTAGCACAAAATTGAATCTGTTATTCCTTCATAGTGTTTTACCATTATTCACAAAAATTAATCTTTTGCTCCAGCAAGATGCTCCATTCATTCATAAGTTAAGAAGAACCATTGTGCAGTTCTTTATGGATCTTTTGGTTAGATTTGTGAAGCCTACTGTTGTAGCTGATGGTGATGTTGAGCTTAATTTTTCAAATAACGTTTTTTTTTAAAAAAGAAAAATCAGAAAGAGGACACAGAACTGGTAACTGGAGTAAAAACAAGAATGTATTTAAGTGAAATCATTTTAAACGAGAATTAACTTTTTAAGTTCTATGCATCTGCCAGAAAATTTTACATTGAAGGATGTTCTTATATTCAAGAAAAGATACTGATCTATAATGAATTCTTAAAACATGCAGAAGTAGCAGATCTTTCACTTAGAGTCAGAACATAATTTACTTCCGTAGTATACATAGTCAAGCGTTTTCCAATTTATAATAACTGAAAATGAACTTGATATACTGGAAGTGGAATTTGCTTGTTATCAAGCTAACGAATTAGAGACCATAGCAAAAACAGATAGAATAGATGTCACTTGATCAGAAATCTCAAAATTAAGAAGCTGTAATAGAGCTGTGCACTATTCTCTCTGAAAGTAATGTTTGCAATGCTTGTAGTTCCACACTTGAATGCTGCGAGTAAGAGAGTTTTTAGTTAAGTGCGAAAAAACCAAACCCATTTCTGACCTAATTTAGGTTTAGAAACTGTAAAAGCACTTCTTATTGCCAAAGTGAATATGTTCTCCTCTGGACAAGTGTGTTATGAAAAAATATTTTCTGCTGAGGAACTCAAATCTGCAAAACAATGTACAGCAAAGTCACTAAATAAAGCTGTTTAATCAATTTTTTGTTTGTAAAAAAAATGTTTCAGTCATGGTGTATATTATTTTCAATGTGAAAAATTTGAAATATTTTGATACAGATTTTTATGTATATAAATGAATAAGTAAGTAAAAAATACTAATTAAATTAAAAGAGTAATAACACGTTTTCCTCGGTTAAAATTATTCTTTTTGGTATGACTACTGAAAAATGGCAAAAACTACTGAAAATTTGTATGAGTACTATTGAAAATATCTGTAACAAGTTGGCATCTCTTGGTATGTTAGCATTAAAAATCCTGTAATAATTTGTAGGCATTTTAGTTTTAAAAAAGTACCTATACCTCATTAAAAATTACTTGCACATTAGGTTGTGCATACTTTTACACCCAACAGATGACAATGATAACAGTCACTGTAAAAACATATTTTCTTTTGTGCTCACAGGCATGTTTTTTACTACCAGGTGGAACATTTAGCAGATGGTTTGGACTTTTATTTGCCTTTGTTGTTGTAGACTGGTTTTTTATTCAAGTCAAAATTCATTTGGCTAAACCCTTGTTTACTTGTTACCATAGAAGTTATTACAGCCCAAATGTGCATAAAATGCTAAAAATTCTTTCCATGTGTTCTGTAACTTTTAACAAAATGTCTGCCACTCATCATAAAATCTTGAGCTCTTCATTTCTTAGAAGGTAGACTGAATTTTTTACTAATGCATTCAGTGCTTTTCCTGCATCTTGTCTCAATAATCACTTCTTACTTAGTTTATCACAAAATTGATCATATATATTCTACTACTATGACAGTTCAGCTTCCAGGTAACCTAAGTCTCCCACTACCAAAGTAATATCTTTAGGTAGTCATGTAGTCATAAGCAACTGAGTCATAGTTACATCACTATGATCATCATGATGGTGGGCAAGAAAAAAAGAAAAGGAAATAAAAACATGTTTGCAATGTGTATGTAAAAAGAAGTGTTTTTCTAGAGAGAAGACATTTCTGCATTAGCATTAGTTTAAAAATTCAGAAAAAAAGAATTTGAAAAACCATACCATGTCATTAACTTCTTTAAGCATATTACTATTTTTTTCAATTCTATGGAAGATAATTGATCGAATTATATATAACTTTGAACATCAAATGTTCATAAAATTTCCAGGAAACCTTTTGCTGGAAAACTGCCCAATGTCTTATTACACAAGTAAAATTGAACCTAAAATGATTTTTCACTTTTACAAGCCAAAATGAAGAATGTGTTTCTAAACTTAAGCCTAATTCGTTGCTCCATTTTTCTTTTTTCTGAACTTCATTTACTGAAGTTAATCCATCATATTTGACAATTTTGTTATTTTTCCATTTTAATGTACACTATTTTTCCATTTAATGTACACCCTTTCCAAGGGAGCATTGAAGATGAAGACAGAAAAAAAATTATTTCGTAGATTGAGATCATCTATTGACTAGAACTATAGTCCATTACTTTTAAATCCGTGGCTCAAGGTCACACGGTCCCTCCTTACCTTCACTTGTAACCATGATAGCGTCTATCGTGATCAAGATGCTAAACTCAGTTTTCCCCATTTCACTTTAGGAAGGAAAACTGGTTTTATCTGTGACCAAACAGGGGTTGTTCATACTCAAGCTTATCCAAAACTAAACTGGAGAAAGTGAGTTCGCCATCTTGAGTCCCCTTCGTGGTAAACGCTACCATGGTTGCAGGTGATGGTAGGGTGGGCGTTGATGACCTTGAGCCGCCAATTTAAAAGTAATGGACTATAGTGGAACAGCTGTTTGCTTCAAGCCAGTTTACCAGGTTCAATAGAGTGGAGACTTCTTATCTTCTTTGGATATTTTATCTATACAAATTTCAGAATAATGCATTTATGACTTAATGGGTTTAATGTTTTCTCCATATTTTTTTTAACACAAAACTTGTACCTTTTCTTCACACACACACACACACACAAAAGGAAGACAGTTGTGTAATCATTCCATTTTAGCACAAATAAAAAGACATATCTGCTTTTTCCTTTCTTGGGGGAGAGAAGATTATTCTGATTGTTCTTTTAATGATCTTATCACACTTTTATGAGCTAATTGATGTAATCTTGTGGCATTTTTTGCTGCTATTTCTTTAAATCTTCTTTTCATTTTCCTGCATTTGCTTTTAATTAGCTTTGTGATCTTTTATGAACCACTTTTCTTTATTTATTTACAAACTAAATATTTAAGACATCCACATTACACTTTGCAATTACATTGAAAACTTTTTTCCTGCAGTGCACTTTCATTCATTTATTTTAATTTTCAGCACCAAACCATGCTAGATGCTGCATAACTGTATGGTACATGAGCATCTAGAATGTTCAAGCATATTAATTAGCACATGGTTCCATAAATGCAGTCTCTTCACACTTGTAAAAGCCAGTTTTTCTATGGGATAAGTCAGTAATAGCAAACTTATCACATTATTCTTTACATTATTGTAATAGTATTTTTTATAGTTAATCTTGAAAACCCAAAAGTCAGAAGCACATTGCTAGTAAAAATGTTATTCTTTACGTTATTGTAATAGTATTTATCGGTATTCCACACTGTAAAAGTGCAGAAAAGGACTACTAAAAATTGTATCCTTATTTTAACAAAACTGTTGTGTTAAGTTATTGCTGGAAATTGTACTCACACACCTTGGATAGAAAACTGTGTAATTATTAAAATAACATCCAGTTACAGAAATTGAATAGTCTGAAAGGCATGCTCGCCAGTCACAAACTAACAAGTATGTTTCCCCATGTCAACTGATGTTCATGTTAATTTCCGAAAATGATGGGCAGACCATCCAGAGGGGCAGTGAAGCTTTGATCATCTACATAAGCTTAACATTTAAAAGAATGACAAACACTATAAGTGATTTCACCCTCCACATAGTTAATCTTGAAAACCCAAAAGTCAGAAGTGGTTTTCCTTTCTTCTTGTGCATTATTTTTAATGCTCTATTGTTAAAAAAATAGCCATGTTTAGCTAATCAGATTATATTTTTTCTCTGTCATTACAGGAAACTGAAATGAACTATGAGTGTGGAGGATGTAACAATTTAAGTGCTGTAACTATATCAAATCTCCTAGTGACATTTATCACATCACATATCCTCACACGGTGCTTCCTCTTTGTTTGAGCAGATCTTTTGTCTGCTTTGCCTTGTTATGGGCTTTCCAGGATTGTCTGGTACTGCCTGCCTCACCAACATGGACACTGTTGTTAATGTTTCTACTGCTGTGTTGGCTGACTTGGTTGTACAGCCAGGCGTTGCTGGATTGCAGCTGTTGCTCAGTGATGAAGTCAGTATGCTATCCCAAGGCTTGGCTGCCTGGTGAATTCGAAGACTGCTACACAGGTATGAGTCAGGGTTATTTCAAGCAGAGGCATTCTTTGTAAAAAGAACCATAAACTTCAGAAACAGATTATAATGTGACTGCTAGAATTGTGTTGTATATCTTGTTGCACAAAATATGGATTCTATGTAAATTTCTTTTATATTTTACTGTTTCTGCCAGAACCGATTTGTTGCCACCCTGCAAGTAGGTGTAATGTGATAAAGTGTTCATACTCAAAATGTGAATTAAGTTACAAACAAAAAAGAGGAAGATATAGTTCTAAGGAAGTATTCTGAAATATTTAATGCACTTTTTAAAGAAAGCCTCCTTTTTCAGTACATACCTAAAAAAATGTCATATTGTTTTCATGCATAAGAAATCAGTACACATGTGTTTATGTGTCTGTTTCCTCTTAGCATATTGTTGAAAATAATAAAATAATATTTATATTAGATCTTCCAAAAGTAAATGCCACGATTTGGCAGAAAATGGCATCACCTGTGAAATTCTTGAATACTTACTAGAAGTATTTTTCTCCTAAAGCACTGCAATATATTTTCCTTAAGGAAAATAATTTTATACAGTAATGTGCAGACCACTAGATATGTGTGTTGTCTTGCAAGCATAGATAATACATCTTTATGAGTAAATAGAATGGTTTGCTGTAACAATCTGCTTTACCTATATCTCATGTGCACTTCTGCTTTTGTCTTCTGCAATGATATTTCTTTGTTATCTATTTTACAATGTCAATTACCTTTACATATTCATAAACTAAGACAGCTATTAAAAAGTGTGAATGACAATAATTTTTGGTATATATTCTTGCACATGGAAGAAAAAATATATTTCAAAAGAAGATAAAAGAAAAGGGGTCCAAAAAATAATAAGTATTTTTTGAAATGATAAAATTAACCTGAAAGTAAGTATGCATTTTGTAGTGTTAAGCGTAGAACATCAATAAAAATATTTAAAAAATGAAATAATGAAGATGGCACAAGAAAGGTTTTCAGTACAGATTTCCTCGCCTGATTTGTAGAGATTATATCATTACTAGTTGCTGATTTTCCTTGGGTTTATTTACCCACAGGAAATGCCTCTTTCAAAATGTGACGGACATATTTTTATTTTTATCTCCCTTTCTGAATAATGCCATGGCAACTAATAAAACGAATTATATTTGATAAATGTTGGAAACCTGTTAGTTACAACTCAAAGTGTGAAATGAGCCTCTGCTTGCAATAACCCTCGATTTTAGGTGCTGTCACCAACCTGTATGCAGTACAGCAAATGGAGAATGCACTGTACCTGTTATTTGCTGTTGATCTGACTTCCAAGTGGTTTTTGGTGGGAAGCGTTACAACCTCAGTGCATCATATTTGTATGCTCCTCGGCTCAGTTGGTCATGTGTGCCGTGCTGTGTGTGCATGTGTATGTAAGCATAAGGAACTGTTTTGTAAATTTCAACTCTTCTTGCCCTCCAAGCCTCTTCCTTAGTTGATTTTCAGGTGGTGGTTCTATACCGACTCGATATGATCGATCATGCAGCATCCATCTGTTTCTTTTGGCTTTTGTAGCATCATGTTTTTCTAAGACGCTTGTATCATATATCACCAGGAAGATGATTGATATATATATATGTGTGTGAATTTTATTATGAAGCATTTTCATCGGGAAGTACTTATTTGTAATTACTAATGACATACTATTCTTATTGTTAATTGTTCACAAAATGTGCTTTAAAACACTTGTTTGTACTTCAAAGTATAATTAATGGAATAAGAGCAGCAGAGATTGAGAAGTTTGGGTTTCTTTTCCTGCTGTTTCTGTTGTGTGGTTTCTAAATTTATGTAAATTGAAAGGTGACTCAAGTTGGTGTACAGTATAGCTATATACAAGTATACATATCATTAACATGGTTTTTAAATGATGTAAAATCTCAAGCAGTTTATCTAATTTCTCTTGCTTTTTAATTTTTCAATACTGTTTATTTCGGGTTTCATAAACTTCCAGAATTATTCGTGAGTTTATTTTAGTGGGAAATTTCTTGAATTGTTGGAAAAACAAGGATGTTTATGTCTGCATATATGCATTTGAGTGTTTCCAGTCATATATGCATTTGAGTGTTTCCAGTCATATATGCATTTGAGTGTCTCCAGTCACAATGCAAAAACTGAAAAAAATTAGTAAGATCTTCACTTTTTGTTTTATTTTTTTATGGAATAATGCCTAGAATTTCAAACACCTTGAAGTATTTTAAAAATATATCAGGGACATGTATACATTTTATATGTGGCTCTAACTTCACCAAGCTAAGCTGCTTGATACTGATACTTGTTCTGTTCTTTGCATTGACTCCCAGTGATGGTATAATGCAGTGTAAAGTGCTTGAGATTTTATTATACATTTGTTTTGTGAAAACATCTATGGTTTTCAGAAAGTGGGCAATTTTTAAACTGCATCGACATCTAGCGAAAATGTGTTCATTTTTTTTAATGGGTTATAAGCCTGCTACTTTCTACCTTTTGTTATTTTATGCATTATTATTACATCCTACCAAATACTTCTACAATTTCATCTAAGTCCAGTAAATGTTTCCCAGCTTTTTGTGTTGTAAATTATGTAATGATATATGTATAAAGAGGGAAAAAATTATCCTATGTTAAGAAATATCCATTGAAATCTGTAATACCATTTTAATTCATGTTGGTCTTTTGAAACAGTGTTAAAAATGTTCAACTGCACTTTTTGAATGGATGATTTCAACCGATTAGGAAATGTTTCACTGTATTTCAATTATAAGGAATCTATCATTGCAACTTCATGTATGCTGAATGCCTTGATGCTATTAGGCACAGTGATTTTCAACAAATTACTAGGCATGTTTTTTGTTGCTACATTGCCATTATTATCTTGTACCAGGATTTGTGTTAAACAATATTTATAATAGTAATCGTTGGTACATAATATGCCATATTTTCACTGTTTCCATGTAGCCATTCCTTCATAAAACTTGAAAATTACATTGCCCTGGAGTGGGAATGGAACACGCATCTCCCGATTTCCATATGATATGTATGATATTTATAATAGTGTTTGATATAATATTAATATAAATTATATTATTATCAACCAAATAATATATTTTATTAAATACTGTTAATTAAATAATAATTAATACTGAAGTTAATGAAACTATCTCAGCCAGTGAATGCTTAAAAGTGAATAAATTATTGTATGACCAAATAAGATTTAAATATCTACCAATCCATGAACTTAATTAGTATCCATCAGTAGTTAATCAAAGCATATGCATTGCTTTTACTAATTCAAAATGTTGTTGCTCTGAGCTACATGGAAAATATTATCACATTAAGCAATGCCCAATTTTTAATACTGTATAAAAAAAAATCATAATCATGGTGTGGTATTACTCTGTTGGACACACAGCCTTCTACCATCTTAGACCTTTTTTTTTTTTTTCCTTCAAATTTAAATCAGAGCAACTGCCTTTATACCTTTATCATATGAAAAATAATCAAAGAGTGATGATGTTTTTGAAAATGGCAGCAATACTTCTGTCATCAACTCAGTTTTCAGGAAACACATATCTATGTTCTGATGAAATCAGAATATCTTCCAAAATGTGATTGTAGATTCTGTAATTTCATTTGTGTGCCTTTTGCCTGAATTATACTGGGCATTTCCAATTTCACATTTTATATCTGCCTGCTTGTCTTACATATACATATCATATCTTTCTTCTATATATCCAGTGATTGGACAGATTCGGTTTTCAGCTGAAGACTTAAATATTCATTATCTGTCTAGTTAACTATATGTTTTTCTAGCCACTAGAAGATTATAACAGCTTATCCTCAGTACAAGGTAGTTAGAATGAGATAGGTAGGTCAAAGATTGTAAACAAACAGCGGGTGGTCGCCCCTCGTGGAGGCCTGTGACATAGTTGGTCCCCACCAGTGTTCGGTCGTGGTGGTAAAGAATGGTTAAATGCATGATTCTTAGTTCAGATTAGAAGATTTTAAGAATATGTAGGCAGAATTTTTTTAAAATAAGAATTACAGAATTAAAACAAAACTTACCGATTACTAAAACTTGGAACTTTCCCTCCATTGTTTCATTTTTTTCATCTCCCTGGAATTCAATGCATGTGCTTGTTTTTTTCTCTTCATTAAGTTTTGTTGATTGACTTTGTTAATATATTTAATACGAAAAATGTTCTTGCTCTCACATAGGTTTTAATGATACCGACATCAACTTCGGGAAACTTTAATTTCAATTTCGATTGAAGTTGGTTTATGGCTCCTTGGGATTTATATATGTCAGCTCTATGAATTTCTGAAGAAACTGATTCAAACTGTTTGACAGTTTCCATCCAAATGTTGTTTGGTATCATTAGCCCACCTCTTGATAAATTCTCAATCCAGCCTTTGTTTTGGTTCCCTGTTAAGTAGGAAAATATTTCTAATTCTTTATCCTTGTGATGAGAGGCTAAATATCCAGCAAAATATCATATGGCTTCTTCCTCTTCAGGATTAGTAAAATTGCAAGTATTAATAGATGCATTGTCCATCTCACAGGTGTTTGAATTTTCTGCCTCGTCTTGTGTTTCTATTAAATAAAAAAATAAATTGGCCCTTATTATTTTGTCTTCGTCGTAGGGCCAGATGGAGCTTTTGCTGGGCCTGGTGCAAAATTTCATTATGGGCACTAGAAAATAAATCTCATATTTTAATAAAATCATTACTAAAAAATGCTGTTCATAAAGAGCACACACGAAAACTGTCCTAAAGACATAATGATTATCTCACAGAAATACGTCTTGGCTTTAAGCTTAAGAAAAAGACCATAATATGGATTGAAAATTCCGAGAGAGAGAGAATAAAAAGTGTTAAAGTCCACGATTTTCTTTCCAGGTCGAGGGTGGTCGAGGTTGTATTGTGACTTTTATAAAAACTTCCTCACAAAAACATACTTGCGTATCAAAAAGTTTTGCATTTTCCGAATACTTTTGTGTAGGAAATATTAAGGACACTTCTAAAATAAATTTGTAAAAATAGATCTTTTGTTATACAAATGTTGCAGTGATTGATTTTTTTATTTTGTTAAATTTAGGTATTTGGTTTATACACAAATTGCTGAATATATAAAACTAGTGCCAGCAAAGTGATGAAATTTAATTTGCTATTTCATGAATGCAGAAAACATTAAGGTGGTTACAATAATCATTTGAAATCTGAAAACTCAATATCTGTACGACAAAGGGCGATAACCTATTAAAAAAAGGGAGAGGGATTGAAAAAAAAAACTTAATAAAAATATTTTTAAGGTCCTCATTCTCCAAAACTTACAAAAAAAATAATTATAAAAAATTATAAAAAAAAAGATTTTGTTTTTTCTTCTTAAAGTGCTGGACCTGGAACAATGGGCCCCAGTTGCCCTTTTTTTTCCAGCCAGCTGTGCTTCGTCGTTTTTAACATTGCCATTTGCAGGCAGTGGAAACTTTGATCCAAGCAATAGCATTTTCAGCCTGTGCTTGAAATCAGTTGATAACGGATGATTGTAAAATTATCTGTTGATTAAACAAAGAAATATGACTACCTTGATCTGAAAACGAGTTCACGATACCAAGTGGACGTCTGCACTGGGGAGAAGGGAGCATTGGACAGCTCCAAGAGAGTTCCACTGGCATCACTGATTCCTGAAACCCTTAGCCAGAGTGGGTTGGGCAAACTCATTGACCTACCTTCTCTCATTCTAACTACCTTGTCTGCAGTACTTTCACTAACTATGATAAAGATTGTTGAAAATTAATAAATTTTATTGTTGTTGACAGTTCCTGAAAATAATTTTTTTCTGAATTTTATTGAGTGTATTTACCATTAATCTTACTGAAAACAGAGCTCATATGAACATTCAAGTGTTTTGTGAGTTCATCACCTCCCCCTCCCTCCCCGCCTTCACTTTTGAGTGGGGTGTAGAACGTTTTCCCTGTGTTGATACGGGATTCGAAACCTTACGTTTCTTGAGCTTGATTACCTAAGGAGTTGAACTTGCATTCCCATGTTTCTACTGAATGGTAACTCAAGGTTGGTGCAATTGTCGTCCAGTAATATTAGATAAATAGTGTCCTTTTTTGTGTCGCATGGTGTGTTTCACTGAATTTTATTTGCAAAGTTCCATTTGCTGTAGTTGCCAGTTTCAGGCTGTAGTTGCCAGCTTCATTTCTGATTGCTATTCTGTTTTTTAGCTCCATTTACTATAGGATCATATGTTGTAATGATTTGTTCTTCATTGTACATTTGTCTTCCTGCATATTTGCAAGTATTCTTCTTCGACAATTGTTTTCAATTAATGATTTAACCAATAATTTGATACTGAGTTATTCAAAACTCATGATATCTATTAAACATATCATACTGTCTAACATTCACTCCTTCAGTGCTGGGTGTTGCTGTCAACGAGGACATGGCAGGGTCCTCAGTCACTGATGATGCGTGTTGAACACGTAAAAAGCTTTAGTTCATAGGTTTTCTTGTGTTCGAGGGAGCATTTGACATGTTGGTGATGTATATAGTGTACATAATTTGGGGTTTGTGATATGTAAGTTGCATGTGTAATTAGTTTGCCATTTCAACTGAATTTTAATTAATTGTAATGAAATGTCAGTTTTTATAAATAAAATGTTAGGTTATTTTAATTTTAGAGTTAAATTATAAAATTAGTAATATTTAAATAATAGGTTACAATAGATATTTATGATAAAAAAAAATAAAAGAGGCACCGTGCCAACTGTGCCGCAACCTATAACATAGAACTACGCCAACTGTCACTTTTTCATGGCACTATCTCACTAGTTCTATGTCCTTAAAGTATTCAGCGAAGGACAGTTGACGTATCCTACAGTGTAGGTCATGGCACAGTTGCTACCGTGCCCCTTTGATTTTTTTTTTTTAATCTAAAAAATAATAATCCATTTTATTTCGGTTTATCACATGGGTCCGTTAGCTCTGACCCCCAGCTACAGAATGCAGGTCTGAGGTCATCGCTATTATTATCTATTCACTAGTTTTCAACCTTAAAACGGTGTGTGGCAAAACAAAATCACACAAAATTTTGCTTAACTTCCTAATGCTACTGTATCAAAGGGTTAAGGGGTAGTGGGTGGAAGCTTGTTTTGTTATAGTGGGACTCTAATGAAGTATTATTTATTTCTCTACAATTATTAGTTTTGAAGATATAAGCATTCAAAGTGTGACATGTTTTCGTTGCATCCGTGCTCCCAATGTTACCTCCCACCCAGCACTGGAAAAGATGTGGTTCTATGTTAAGAAAATGCTACATTTGCTGGAATGCCCCTTCAGCATAGGCCACACCCTAAGATAATGTGAAAATTTGCCAATGCGAGTAAGGTTAGTGAGTTTATATTTTAATCTACGATATCTTTACTACATGATTTAATGGTATTGTTTTGTCTTACGCCACTGGCTCTCTCCCTTCCTGAATCAGTGACCCTAAATTAGGGACAGGCGACTGTCCCTAATTTAGGGTCACTGGTTATATAGCCCATTGAGTAGCTCACGGTGGTCGTTAAACATCCAATCGAAAATAAAATGGTATTGTTAGAGTTTTAACCTCTTTGTTTGTTTGTTTTGTAACTTCCATTTGTTTATATTGTTTCAAAGCAAACAGAAAATTATTCAGCTACTTTCATCAGATTTTACATGTTTTTGCTAATTTAATGTAGAAAGAACTATGATGTAGCATTATATTTGATATTACTTTCTGTTAATTATGGGCAGAAATAGCCTCCCTCTGACATTACCTTCAAGATTTATTTGTGGTTATTTTTTCTTCAAATTTAAAGGATTTTAAACTTAATAATCTAATCTAGATTACTGCATCTACTCATAATCTGTTGACTGATATTGCTACCAGTTCATAACAAGAAAGATGACACCAAATTTTCGGGTGTAATAAGCAGGTCTTTTGAATTTGTTCTGACGCAAATTAAATTTATCAAAGCTATTCAAAGTCAATGGAACCGGTATGGAAAGCAATAGATCTGATGAAAGAAAGGAGATTTTTCAAACGGGTTTTTAATCCCTCAGATATTGCTGTAAACGGAATCGTGAGCTTATGAACTCTTAGAAAAAGAGATATCGACAAAAATAAGATGTGATTTTACGTCCCCTGGTGGGAAAACCATGCATTATTTTAGGAAGAAAGTATTCTCAAAAAATTTATCCGTATAAGCGGTATCGGTCCAAGAAAAAAATAGTCGAGTTTTCAGGAGACCAGATTTTGCTACAAATACTTCAGAAGCAGAAATTAACACTTATGCCCCCTAGTGGCCAAACCATTCTTTACCAAACATTAGAAATTATGTGAAAAATATTTTCCATCAGGTCTTGTATGCGATACAGGAAGAATTTTTCAAATTGGAGCTTTAAGAGCTGAAATAACGCAGAAAGCACAATTTACCTTTGTGCCCCCTAGTGGAAAGTCTATGATTTACTTGTAAATTTTGAATTTATAGGAAAAACATTTTGCATCAGAAACACTATCCGAAAAAGAAGGAATTTTTCAAATCGGACTCTTTGAAGTAGAGATATTGACAAAAATAAGATATACATCTACACCCCCTGGCGTATAAACCATGCATTATTCCAAGAAGAAAATGTTTCTAAAAGGTTTGTCGACATGAGTAGTATCGGTTAACAAACGACGTTTTTTTTTAATCGAAAATTTAGAAGCTCATATTTTGCTGCAAATACAACACAGAACCGGAAATTAAGGTTTATGCCCCCTGGTAGCCAAACTATTTTTTTACAAAAATTAGAAATTATGTGCAAACGATTCCCCATCAGGAGCTGTATCCGGTGCGGAAAGAATTTTTCAAATCTGAGATTTAGAAGCAGAGATATAAGGAAACGCAATTTACTGCTACGCCCCTAGCGGAAAGTCTATGAATTACTTGAAAATTTTGAAATTATATGAAAAACATGTCACACGGAAAACACTAACCAACAAAGAAGGAATTTTTCAAATTGGACTCCTAGAAGTAGAGATATTGACAAAAATAAGATGCACATCTACGCCCCCTGGCGGAGAAACTGTGGAATATTTTAAGAAGAAAATATTCCGAAAAGGTTTATCGATGTGAGTGGCATCAGTACACGAAAGAATTTTTTCAATCAATATTTTAGAAGCTCAGATTTTATGGCAAATACATCAGAAGCAAAAATTAACACTTACGTCCCCTGGTGGCCAAAGTATTCTTTACCAAAAATTTGAAATTATATGCAAAAGATTTTCCATCAGGAGATGTATCCGCTGAAGAAATTTTTTTCAAATCGGAGTTTTAGAAGAAGAGTTATCGGGGAAAATGTAAATTACTTTTACGCCCCCTAGCGGGAAATCTGTGCAAAATTTGAAAAAGTAACTATACCTAAAATACTCTTCGCTATAAATGGAATCGAAAGACAAAAGAATTTTTTCAATCGGATGTTTAGAAGCAAATATGTGGAATAAAACGTAATTTTGAATTTGACATCATCTGCATTTACGCCCTCTAGTGGCAAAATTGTACATCGTAAAAAAAACGAAATAAAGGATCCTCATTCGCATATTTCAAGCTTCCTAATGCAAAAAGAATTTTTCAAATCGGACTAATAGTTGCAGAGGTATTGTGGGTACAGACGGACGGACGAACAAACCGATAACAGAAGCACAATCTTTTTTTACAAAAGACGTGCTAAAAAATAGGAACATCATTGACATATCTAGCATAGATTTTCCGGTACAGCCCAGTTTTTGAAAATTCTGTTCTTCCATGTATGCACATACATACATACATATCAGTAAGCTATTCTCTGAGATTCAGAGGTTAGCTCCTCAGAGAAAGTGCATCAGCCAGATTACAGTTTTAAACTGATGGAATTAGATTTTATTTATAGTTATTGTTGATGTATTAAATGTCTCCATTTACAGCCATCTCCACACACGACTCGAGCTTCTTTTTTTTTTTTTTTTTTTGATTGGAGGTTTAACGACCACCGTGAGCAACTCAATGCTCAATGGGCTATAAGCAGTTGCCCGTCCCTAATTTAGGGCCACTGGTTCCAAGGAAGGGAGAGAGCCAGTGCTGTAAGACAAACACAATATCCATGCCTCACCGGGATTCGAACCCGGACCCCTTTCGGACGAATGATCAGATGCCATCGCTTAGACCACTGCGCCACCGGAGCGGCCGACTCGAGCTTCACTGACATTTATCACATGTTGTTTTTCTCATGTAGACATTCTCGAATCTGGTCCCCTTATGATAATTTGGCCTTCCTCTACCTTTCTTTCCTGCCACTTGGGCTGAATAAATTCTCTTAGTAAGCAATCTGGTTCTCCCATGAAATACTTGGCCTTCCTCTACCTTTCTTTCCTGCCACTTGGGCTGAATAAATTCTCTTAGTAAGCAATCTGGTCCTCCTATGAAATACTTGACCTTCCTGTACCTTTCTTTCCTACCACTTCGGCTGAATAAATTCTCTTAGTATTAGGCTATCTGGTCCTCCCATAAAATACTTGGCCTTCCTCTACCTTTCTTTCCTACTACTTGGGCTGAATAAATTATCTTAGTAATCATTTCAACATCATTCTTTCAACATGGCCAAGCCGCCTAAGAATATTTGTCTCCACCTTACTAAAAATAATTTGCTTCACATTGCACATCTGCAACACATCTTTGTTCCTCGTGTGATCGGAACATGTCTTGCCACAAACCCCAAAATTATGCATCTGTCCAGTGCACAATTAACTTCCATGTCTCTTCTGCAGCATCCAGGTTTCACTGCAGTACATCAGAGTAATGGCAATTACCTTTCAATTATTTCTTTGAGTCATGAAATTCATAAAAGTACGTCAGTGTGGGTGATCAATCAGCTCACAGCCAACAGTTCCAGTTGGTCATTCAGCCTTAGGGTTCTGGAACCAAACACATTAATTTAGATTCTTTTGGCCAATGTCACACAGAACCAGCTGGTATTTCAACAATGTTTATACTAAATCTTAATTTTGTGTCAAATTCATAGAGGCCGTGTTGCTGTCGTGTGTGCAATTGTTGCCCAGCGGAGCACCCTGTGGAGGCAAACTCGTATCTCACTATGATTACCTACCTCTTCCATGTATGTGGTGTAAAATATTTTCAATTTTAGGAAAATTATTAAATTAATTAATAATGCTATCTTTTCTCTGTGTGTGGGATGCACTGGATTAAAAGAAAATGTAGTACCACAATACATGTGATGGTAAATCAAAAAGTGAAGGCAGTTGTATTGTATTTACAAAAAACAAAATGAAACTTACATGACTGCAGCATTATTTTTAAATGTAGTTTTCTGTGCAGCTTTTCATAATGCTCCACAAGCTTCTTGATTCCAGTGAAGTAGAAGTGTTTATGCTGTTGCTGAAGCCATGTGTGCATCACTGCTTTTACCTCATGATTACCAAACCACTGAACACATAATGCATCTTTAAGTAGACTGAAGAGAAATTTAGGCCGCGGGTGGCCTAGTGATCAGCGTTCGTGACTGCCATAGGGATGACCTCAGGTTCGATCCTGGGCAGGTACGAACGTTCGAACCACTAAATACCCGCCGTGCGTCGGATGGGCACGTTAAGCCGTCGGACCCCAGGTTCTGGCCCCCTGGTAATAAATAAGGGCGTCTTCCTCCCCCTTTCTACCTCGCTTCCATGTCACTTTCCTATCAGGCACTCTAGCCCAAATCTCCTAGCTTCCTATTTCTAAGGGTTGTTCAAGACCTGGGGTCAGACACTCCCTTCCTAAAATCCTCTACATATGATCTGATCTGATCTGAAGAGAAATTGGATGCTATATGGCTACTTAACATGTTGACTGTCAAAGCTTATTTGGGTGAGCAAGTCTTGGATGCCAATTTTAAGATAGACATGTTAAATTATTCAAAACCCAAATTATAATACAGGGCTATTCAAAATGATTGTCAGTGTTTTAAAAAATCACTGCACATACTACACTTGAAATAGAAACATTTTTGTAAATTGTGCAAGTAATCTCACCAAGTTTTATTCTGTGCCTTACAAATGCTCAGTATGAGCTGCTTTTGGCACACTGCATAAATCTCCACAGAAGTCCATCTTCCCATACACAGCATAGCATTTCAGTGTTGATGGTTTAAATGGTACGGGATACTCACGGGTACAGGAGAGACAAAAACTTGATCCTTCACATAGCTCGACAGGAACTTCTGATCAACGTAGGTCCTTTGTCCGATCCATCGCTGCGGTAAGTGCTGGTTTAAAAATGCCATGACTTCCTGTTTGAAATGAGGTGGCGCAAATGGAATTGTTGGAGGGCTGACCCTTCCCAAAGTTCATGCGGAAGTGCCACTGGACAATGGAAACGGACAAACTTTGATGATATTTGAGGACACAAAAAGCTTTCTCCTCTTCATCAAATGCCATCTCATAAACACGTAAGCTACAAGCTAGTGAGATGCGTTACTGAATGGCGGGAAGTTAAAAAAATTTCACTATTCACCAGTATGGCTATAACTGTCATATGTTAAATGCACTACACATAAACAAGTACTTTTCTTAAATTCCTTCTGGCTAAGAACAGAAAATAGGTTAGCTCTTGTCAACAGGATTTATTTTATTGAGTTTTTTTTGTTATTATAGCAGGGGTAGTTTACTTATTAAATAATATACCCAAGTTCTTTAATGCCACATTGGAAAATGTCTTTCAATCACTGAACTGGGAAAACAAAGTGATAAAGATTAATGGAGATTATCTAACTCACCTTCATTTTGCTGATGACATTGTCATTTTTGCAACTACCCCATCTGAGCTGCAGAGTATGATCCAGGAACTTGCTGACAAGAAAAAAGAAGTGGGATTAAAAATGAACTTTCAGAAGACAAAAGTGATGTACAATGCTTTTACAAGGAATGAAGATTTATCGATTGATGGAGAAATGCTGGAGATAACAGATGCGTACGTTTTTCTTGGACAGCAGATATCAAGTGAGGGTCACATTGATGACAAAATTAATCGTCCTATAAAACTTGCCTAGAGAGCTTTTGGAAGAAACAGCATAATTTTCAAGAGCAATATGCCATTATGTCTTAAAAGAAAAGTGTTTGATCAATGCATCCTTCCAGTGCTTGCGTATGGTGCAGAGACGGGGACCTTAACTAAAAGAGATATACAAAGGCTGCAGACAACTCAAAGAAGCATGGAGAGGTGCATGCTTGGTGTAATCAGGAGAGATAAGAAGAGGAACTCTTGGATCAGAAAAATGACAAGAGTGGAAGACGTCATGATCAGAGTAAAATCCCTGAAATGGCAATGGGCTGGACATCTGTTAGAAGAACAGACCATCGATGGGCAGTTAAAATTTTAGATTGGATTCCAAGGGACAGGAAAAGACCCAGAAGAAGACCACATGGGAGATGGGCGGATGAAACTCGAAAGTATGCTGGAGTAACATGGAGGAGACTGGCACAAGACAGACCGTTGTGGAAGAGGCTCGGAGAGACCTTCGTCCAGCAGTGGATTGATAATGGTTGACAATGATGATGACATATGATAAATATGAAAAATGATCATGATTGTAAAAACTTCATTTGGTTTCATGTTTGACTGTTTGAATTGAAGTGTAATTAACAGAGCTCATTGTAAATCATCATGACTAGTATGAAAATACTGTTCCATTTGGAAACTGTTTTTGAAAAGTAATAGCCAATGCCAGTCATCTTAAGGGAATTTTAAAACTTAAAAAAATTGCAGAAATCAAGGTTGTTCTTTAAATTGCAAAAATCAATACATGCCTGTGTTTGTAGATTTTTGGAACAGACTTTTTCTCATGATGCAATATGCAATTTTAAAGGAATTTTGTCTGTAACATTATGTTTCTGATAATAACTTCAAAAAATAAAAGCTGGAGTTACAAAATGTGCCTTAGTATTTGTTGAAAATCCTGTATATTAGCCAATCTTTATTATCTGGTCTGTAATTTGATATAGGTGGACGTGTTAGTGAAACAGTTTTGCACTTCTTTAATTGAAGTACCTTGGTATGATCCTGTAAATATGTTACACTGCATCCATTCTCAAATTGCTCATTAAGGGACTTTAATAAATATTTTATTTACGAATGTCGATTTTCGAATTCATAAACTCAACTGAGTGCTTCATGAAAATGTTATGCTAATAATCACCCCAATTATTATTGCTGTTGCAATTATTATTCAGTTATTCCACATTTGTTTTACCATTTTCCTTAAGTTCATATATTTAGTCTTGTCCTGGCATACTTTAATGCATCTGCATTTTGTGATAAGCATACCAACTCAGAAGGTGTTTTTCATGTTCATTTTAGATATGAAATGTATGTCTGATTGTTATGAAATGTTGTTTCTCTGAAAAGATTACATTACAAGTGTTTATAATGCTTTATGAACAAAACTAGCACTAAGACTTGCAATTGTCACCATATACACCAACAGCTGTCAAAATCTATTGCATCTAAAAATTCAAATGTTCTTCACAGACACAAAATATTGGATCATACTGTGGTGTGGAAGTGCTTCAGATTGCTCTTATAAGTTAACTAGGTGCAAATGTACTCTACACTGTTTTAACTGCACCTGCGGGCAGCATAGAATATACATCCACACATGCTGCATAATTAACAACTGTGGACTATCTCTGTCTTCCAGTAGAAAAAAATGTAGAAGAAAGAGAATCATATCAAGATATATTCCCAAATGTAATATTTTATAAAAGTCGATTAGGTTTATAAGATTTAGATTGCTGCATTTCCAAAGAAATTGCAGTTTCATTTTATATTTTTATTCTCTGTGTGTATATGTGCTTGTGGAAAAAAGATTAGGATATTGTAATTGGTAAACAAATATTTATATGATGTTGAACCAGTCGTGAACATTCCTAAAAATTTTTTTTTTTTCTGTAACCTTGTGGTTTATTGAAACTACAGTTTTCTTAAATGTAAAAACTACTTCCATTTTTTTTTTTTTTAAGATGTACTTTTCTCTTTTCTCCAGTTTACCTGACAGAAATCTACTGCACATGCTCCTGTGAAAACTTTCATTTTTATATGCTGTTGCTCCTAACTCATCCATTATCTTTCTCATGTTCCTTTACTTAACTTCTGTAAATATGGACATATCATGTTTGCTCCAGCAGCAAGGCTTCATTGCAAATATTTGGAACTGAGTTGGTTCATGGGATGTTCAGAGATGGTGGCTTATGTACCTCACTACTAACAGTGGAAGATATCAAATGGTACCAGACCAAGAAGGTGGCTTTTCCAGGGAAACTAGCAGCTGGTGGAATTAGTAGTCTTAAAAATATGTAAAGGGAAAGAAAATTAATGTTGCATTTGAACAGTGCCCCACATTGTGATTTCTGTTTTGGGTTCTTTCTAGAATTATTTAATACTTTTTATATTGTTTCTTGTTGAAAAGAAAATGTAGAATGAAAAAATTTAACATCATGCAGTTTTGTACTGGGTTAACTATCTTAACACAGAGCTGATACTAAGTCACAGTAGGTGAACATAATCTCTCAATAAACCATTCTCCCACAAAAATGAGGTCTGGCATTTAATGATAGCCTTAAATTAAGTTCACTGTAAGAATAAAGAATTCAATATTTAGTCACACAATGATATTTATTTATTTATTTTTTATTTTTTTTTTTTTTTTTTTTTGTCGACCAAAGTTTCACTGTGCTTTGGCCTTGTTTCATCAGGATGATTTTTCGTGATGAAGCTAGACCGAAGCCCAGAGAAACTGTGGTGGACTAAAAACAAAAGCATATACATATCACTAAGCTGTTCTCTGAGATGCAGAGGTTAGCTCCACAAAGAAATACAAACTACCAGATAATCTTTACTTACTGCTGCCATATCAAACTTCTCCATTTACAGCGATCTTGACATACAACTCGGGCTTCACTGACATCCATCACATGCAGTACACAAGATCTTTTCTACTTCATACTCATAATCTTTTTCTCATGCAGACACTCCTGAATCTGATCCTCCCATTATTCCCTTGGTCTTTCTCTGCCTTTCCTTCCTGCCACTTGGGCTAAAAAGATTTTCTTAGTAAGCATCTCATCACTGATTCTTTCAACATGGCCAAACCACTGAAGCATATTAGTCTCCACCTTCCTAACAACATTTTGCTTCCCATTACACAACTGCAACACATCTTCATTCCTCACAAGATCAGAATGTGTGTTGCCACAAACCCCCGCAAGTAACGCATTTTTCCAGCATACAAACGACTCCTGTTTCTTCTGTAGTACCCAGGTTTCACTGCCATACATCAGAGTAGGAACAATCACACTTTCATACACAGCAATGCAGGACTCTCTTGAAAACCCATCATTTCTGTGAAAACCTCCCAAAGCAGCCATAATTTTCAATGAAGAATTCACTCGCCTACTAATTTCACCATCCAATTTGTTCTATCTGTCAAACATACTTCCCAAGTACACAAACTCATTCACCTGGTCAATGACTGTGCCATTTAGACTTATATTACATTCAGTACTACGAGTTCCTCTCTCAAAAACCATAACTTTGGTTACTAATCTAAAGCAACTATTATGGGAATTTTACTAGGAAATTTTTTCATTAATAGCAAATTTTCGGAGAAAACTCTTCTCCTTCTTCAGGTTGGAAGCCATTTCTCAACATGAGCTTTATTCAAATAATAACTTTGGTTTTTCCTGTATTTATACTCAGTTTGAATTTCATGCAAATTTCGTACATCCAGGACAACATACTCTGCAACTCACTTTTGCTCTCTGCCAACAGACAATGTTGTCATCATACAGCAATCTGGACACATGGATATCATCAAGACATAAACCAGTATTATCTATTTTGGCATCATGCATCCATAAATATATTAAACAGCCATGATGACATTACACAACCTTGTCTGACTCCTGCACCAATAGAAAACCATTTTGATAAAATACCATTCACTCGTGCACAAGCTCTACTGCCAGTATACATGGCTTTTACACTATTAAGTAGATTCCCAGTAACACCATATTCATTCAATACCTTCCACAAAAGTATCCTATTTACTCAGTCGTAAGCTTTCTCTAAATCTATGAAGGCAGTAAAAACTTTCTTACCAACAGCCGGATACTTTTCAATCATCATGCATAGAGAGAAAACAAAATCATTGTGACTAAAATGCTTCTAGTCCACAATTTGTTAGTGCTGTGTGTTGTAATTTCTTGAAAATTAGAACTGATTGTCTCTCTATTTCCTGTCATTACACAAGATCAATTTTTCTCAAATGTACTTCATATTTTTGATCTAAAGTGGTAATGAAATGTCATTTTCATAGGCCATTTGAAACAATACATTTCCCCAGTATCATGTGAAATATCTTTCATTTACCAAGTTAGAACATAGTAAGAAATATCCTTCATTAACTGCTGAATGTGCTAATACATTAAAACTGTCAATTATTTAAGGGTTTTTTTTTCTTTTAAATGTAAGCTTATATTAAAAAGTAGCTAAATTTTTGAAATTGTAGGTTCTTGCATCATTAATCTGAAATTTCAGTTTTCATTTTGGGTTACAGCATGGGTGTTATATTTACTTCTCATAGTGTGTTCTCAATTCTTTGGCTTCAAGATTTCCTGAACAGGCATTAAATTTTGTGGTGTCAGGTGGCATACTGAGCAGTGGTTCATAAACAAGGTAGAATGAAGGTGTGAAATTAGCCATTAATGATTGAAAAAGCTATATAGTGAAGGCAGGTAACCTTACAATAAGCAAACAAAAAAAGATAAAGGTTACAAAAAGTATTCATGGGCTAGATTAGTATGGCTACCATGTCTCCAGTAGTGCAGACATGGTGGTAGCATCACAAAATTGTGCTGAATATGTGTAGACAGCAAAGGCAGAACATGTCAGTACTCAGCCCATACAATGGAGAAAGGGAAGTACTTGTTAGATTTTAAAGGAAGATTAATATTGGCACAAGGAAGGTGGAGGGCAAGCATGGCAGTGTTGACATCTCTAGGACCATTGTGGTGAAGGTTTGACAGAAATGGTTCAAAGAGATAAATCCATCCACCCTACGAACCAAAAAGAGGAAACCACCACTAGTTAACAGGTGAAGTGCACAATGGTTGTCACCTATGTTGGACAACAGACAGCTCATAATCCCTCAACTAATGGCAGACAGGGCACATGGTGAAAAATTTTCTGAGTACATTATACAGTAGATGATCTTGTGGATGGGCCTGAAGAGTTAGCGTCCCATTCACATGCATGATCATCAACGACAGCTCTACCTGCAATAGGCACAGGAACACCATGATTGAACGACTGGGAAAGAGACACCTGATCCAATGAGTAGAGGTTCTAGATGCAACATGCCAATAAAGTCCAAATTTGGGAAAATGAGGCAAAGCAGCTGCAACCAGACTTCACAGTTGGAAGGAAACAATCCACAAGTGGCTGCCAGATCCCACCCAAGCATTGGTTTGGAACATGTTGCCCTACATGTGACTACATGTTTAGATGGTACTCTGTTAGTGAAACAGCACCCCATGTTTCAAGGCCCATATTGTGCTGGAATAGTGAGAGGACCATGTCATAGCACATTGTGTCCCACAGAATTCCTCTTATCTGAATCAAATATGTGTCATACAGTGGAATGCTGCCTTTGCTGGCCCATGTCAGTGCCTCACTTTGTTGCCCAACTCCAGGAAGTATTCTGTCTTGCTGATTGCAGAACATTCAAAGATACTTTCCATTTTCTAGTGGGATCAATGCCACACATCAGATGCAAGTGGTTATTGCAGTAAAAGACTGCCCAGTTTGCTATCAGGTAGGTGGTTATAATATTATGTTTCTTTAATATACAGGGTGCTTATAAATAGTGGGAACACTTTTTTTCATTGATTTATTGCACAAAGACTCAGATAGATATCAGTGTAATATACATACCTTGTGAAAGAGTAAATGCCCAAGTTTTCTTAACATCGCATCACTTCACAATGATTCAGTGTGAAAACCTCGCGTGACATGGCAAATATCCACACGGTAATCGAACTTTTGCCATACTGTGTCCAGCATATCCTGTGTCACTGTGGTGATAGCTTCTTCAGTTCTCTGCTTTAGTTCCTGGACATCACATGATTGAGGTGGTACATAAACAAGATCCTTTATGTAGCCCCACCAGAAGAAATCACATAGAGTTAAGTCCAGTGATCTCGGCAGCCATTTCAAGAAACATTCATCCCTTTTTTCCAGCATGTATGATCCACTGCTTGGGTAGCTCAGTGTTAAGGTAAGCCTGAACTTCATTATGGAAGTGGGGAGGAGCCCCATCTTGCTAGTAAATAAAGTCACTATCTTCTTGAACTTGAGACATCAACCATTGCTGCAGCATATCAAGGTACGAATGCCCAGTTGCAGTGCCCTCAGCAAAGAAGAGAGGTCCATACAGTTTTTAGCATGACAAGGTGCAGAAAACATTCATCTTTAGCAAATCACGCTCATATTCAATTATCTCTTCAGGTTCCTGGGTGTCCCTGATTCAACAATTATTTCAGTTGACCTTCCCATTGGTGTGAAATGTGACCTCAGCACTAAACACTGCGCAATTAAAGAAGTCATTATGTTCTTCTGTCACTCTTTGCAGTTCACAACAAAATTGGAAATGCTTCTCTTTGTCATCTTTAACATATACACCAACTGCAATTTATATGGCTTCATAGAAAGCTTTTAAGAAGAACCTACCACACTGACATTTGCAGCTCACGTGATGCACATAGCACTGATTTATTGGAGTCCCTTGTGATTGATTCTCTCACTCGTTTCACATTATCAAAAGTAACAGTAGGCCTGCCTCTGCTCTTTCCCGAACACAAGCAACCCACATTTACAAATTTCTGATGCTACTTGTAAATAGCCTTCCTGGTTAGTGGCTCTTTACCATACATACTTCAAAATTTCCTTTGAACATCTGTTGCACACTTATTCTCATTAAACAATAGCACACAAAATGCCTTCTTGGGATTGGAAGCCACCATCATTCAACAAGGCTATGCTTGTGGTAGGTGTATGACAGATAATACCAACGGTGAGTGATGGAAGAAATGCTCGCCTCATTAATAACAATGGGGAAACTTTCATGTTTTCTCTTTCACGTGGTATAGATATGCAAATGATATCTCTCTTAATCTATGTGCAATAAATTATTGAAAGAGTTCCCACAATTTATAAACATGCTGTATAGTGGTTTGAGCTAAATACATCCCTAAACATCATGTGGTTACATAAGTATTAGATGATGATGATATACCCGAAAAGCCTGTTACTAGTCTTAACATTGCTAGATGCACCAATTTAAGTAAGGAACAACACTTTACTACTGGAAAATATGATTCGTGCTATTTTTTTAAAAAAAGAAGATCCTGCTTTTTTTATTAGAGTTTTATTTACAAAGACCTAGTTTTAAACATAGCCTGCTTAATTTTTTGAAAGTTTTTAAGAAAACCAAACATACTGGGCAGTGAGTTAGATAAGTAGTTAGCAGAAATGAAACACAGTATGTAATGTGGATATCAGAACACTTACAGCATACAATTTTTCTGCTGTTTCCTATTAAAAAGGAATGCAGGATTTTAAAAAGGTATTTTTAAGTGAAATGTTTTTCAAAAATGTCATGAAAATTTTGAATTAAACAGTACCACTTACATGCTTTTGTGAAACAGCTTCAAAGGTTATTAGTTACAGATTTAATGTTTTCTCTTTAGAGCAAAGTTTTTCTTTTCTTCTGTTTCTCTTTCTTTTTTGAGGGGCAGAAAGTCACTTTTCTGAGAGCAATGCCTTCAAGAATAATCTTATAGAAGCTTTTTCTGTCTTTGTATGGTGTTCCTTCAGTCACGCAAAATGATTTTTAGTTGTTTTTTTTTTTTTGTGTGTGTGTCATGAAAGTTTTTTCAGTTCGTGTGGGAGAAGGAGGCCATAGTAAATTGAAGTCATAGCTCAGCACTCGGAACAAAAATTAAAGCGAGTCCTAAAAATTGAAGCTCAAATTTAAAAACCATTCAAATACACACTGAACCACTGCCACCACTGCCACCACATTGGGGGAAAGTGAAGGAAAAACAAGTATACAGCTGTGATTTATAGCACAGAATCACAAGTTATGGCGCCGCCCCGGTGGCGCAGTGGTCTAAGCGATGGCCTCTGATCATTCGTCCGAACGGGGTCCGGGTTCGAATCCCGGTGAGGCATGGATGTTGTGTTTGTCTTACGGCACTGGCTCTTTCCCTTCCCTGGAACCAGTGGCCCTAAATCCTAAATTAGGGACGGGCGACTGCTTATAGCCCATTGAGTTGCTCACGGTGGTCGTTAAACCTCCAATCAAAAAAAAAAAAAAGTTATGGTTGTTGGACAAAGATAAGAAGGGAAATGCTGTCTTAAAAATAAGCGAATGATTGGAAACAAAGCCAAAAAAATTTAAATATTATTGAAAGTAAAAATATGTGGGTTGTGGAATAGCTGAATTACAATTTGTTATTGTCCCATAATAAAGGCACATTAACTTTTTTTTTTTTTTAGAAGGAAAAAAACATTTTCAAAAAATAGTTAACTGTTAAAAGTTGTATGAGTAAACAACATAAGCTGAGACCAAACTGAGTTGTCCAAGAAGCCTGGAATGGAAACAAACTAGGAGCAGACAGTTTTGTTGTAAGATGTGATGCAAAAGGAATGAATATCTGGCAGGCAATGAAAAAGTGTAAATTCTGTGGATAACTAGGAGCACGCAGTTTTTGTTGTAAGATGTGATGCAAAAGAAATGAATATCTGGCAGGCAATGAAAAAGTGTAAATTCTGTGGATAACTAGGAGCACGCAGTTTTTGTTGTAAGATGTGATGCAAAAGAAATGAATATCTGGCAGGCAATGAAAAAGTGTAAATTCTGTGGATAACTAGGAGCACGCAGTTTTTGTTGTAAGATGTGATGCAAAAAAAATGAATATCTGGCACGCAATGAAAAGTGTATATTCTCATATTGCGTGGAAATATTTCGGAAATGTTAACACTGCAATCAGACATATCTTAATTTCTTGTATCATGTAACATTAATCACATCGATTTTTGTTCAAGCATGCTATCCGTTACTGCTCCAGGGCTATGTGGTTTTCAAGTTTTCTAATGTAAGTAATGTTACATGATACAGGCAATTCAGAGATGTCTGATTGTTGTGTTAACAATTCTGAATGAAAAAGAGTTTTAAGAAATATAGACCAGTAAGGTTTCAGTTGAAGAAACAATGATGTTGCTTGTCTCATTTGAGAAAAGTAATAGAATACCACAAGAAGTGAATAAAAGTTTCTTTTTTCCAAATTTTTTAGGTATGGAATAATAATATAGGACAAAAATGTGTCGAAATCTCAGAATTCTTTGCAGGTGAAAACTACCATAGGAATTTACTTGGATCACCAGTTTTTTAGGAAATTCAAAAAATTCTCCCATAAAAATTAATTAGGAGTGAGTAAGCACATTTGTGGAGAGAGAGTGTTTGTGTGTGTGATTCCATATTTACTTTCTCCTAAATTTCATGACTATGGAAATGTGATTAAACAAAGAAAAATGCATTGAAAAGCTTTATTAAGTCTTCCAATAAGTGGGAGCACACACGCACAGCACTAGACAGGCGTGTAGAGTAATAGTGGATGAAAATATGATTTATAAATTAAAAATTTGAGTTTCTTGAATGAAAAAGTTGGCTGTTTTCCCAATGAGATTAAAGTGCCTCAGAACTGCCTATCTTTTTTTTTTTTTTTTTTTTGTTTGGTTGGAGGTTTAACGACCACCGTGAGCAACTCAATGGGCTATAAGCAGTCGCCCGTCCCTAATTTAGGGCCACTGGTTCCAGGGAAGAGAAAGAGCCAGTGCCATAAGACAAACACAACATCAAATGATCAGAGGCCATCGCTTAGACCACTGCGCCACCGGGCGGCCCTACCTTTCAAGAGCATACTTGTGATATATGTTGCCCAAGTAATGTTTTGATCAAAACTGAAACACTTTTTTTTTTTTTTTTTGGGGGGGGGGGCATTTTCTGGTGGCATAATGTTCTAAACACTGGTTTCTAATCATTTGTCTGGGATCGATCTGGATTAAAACCCCTGTGAGGCATGGATGCTGTGTTTGTCTCAAAGCACTGGCTCTCTCCCTCCCTTGGAACCAGTGGCCCTAATTTAGGGATGGCGACTGCTTATACCTCCCAGAATTGCTCACAGTGGTCATTAAACCGTCAAACAAAACAAAATACAAGTGTCAATCAGAAAAAGAGGTTACACGTTCGAGTAGAAGAAAGATAAAACTCATCATCCAGAAAGTGTTTGTGTGATGTGACAAAGGATATGGAGCACTATTTCTCAACGAAATCATCGTGATGGTTCAGACATTTGTCAAACCGCACGACCAGCTTGGCCATCTCAGACCGAAAACATTCATGTACTTGCTGATGTAGACAGTTTGTTCCAGCTGTTTTCACATCATCAGACGAGTACCAGACAGGTGCTGTTTCAGGAAAGGGTGAAAGTCACTAGGAGCAAAGTCCGGTCTGTAGGCTGTGTGCTTCCACACCTCCTACCGGAATTTGTGGAGCATAACCTTCATGGTGTTTGCGGTATGCGGCCATGCATTATCATAAAGGAGAATGCCACCATCGCTCAGCAGATCTGGTCGGATGCTCACGTGCAATTTTTTCAGCGTGGTACAGTACCGATCAGCGTTAATGTTGCGTCCACCAAAAGCACACCCGAAGAATTCCAAACAAGTTAGTAAAATCATGCAGTACATTGATTATGCTATCCAACATACTAAAAATCATTACTCAAGTGCCGCCCCGGTGGCGCAGTGGTCTAAGCGATGGCCTCTGATCATTCGTCCGTAAGGGGTCCGGGTTCGAATCCCGGTCAGGCATGGA
Organism: Macrothele yani; assembly: GCA_039090855.1. NCBI lineage: Eukaryota > Metazoa > Arthropoda > Arachnida > Araneae > Macrothelidae > Macrothele > Macrothele yani. Next base: position 107,710,704 of record CM077003.1, read on the forward strand.
TGTGGTGTTTGTCTTACGGCACTGGCTCTTTCCCTTCCCTGGAACCAGTGACCCAAAATAAGGGACGGGCGACTGCTTATAGCCCATTGAGTTGCTCACGGTGGTCATTAAACCTCCAATCAAAAAAAAAAATTACTCAAGTTATGAGGATAATGGTTGTAGAATAAATCTCGCTCCTATGACGTGACCTTTGACCAAATTTCGATGATATTCCACGGAACCGGTAAAGTATACTTCCGGAACAACATGACAAAGTTTTGTCTCAATCGAAAATTTTTTATGTATGTTATAACGCATAAGGGCGATGGAATAGATCCTGCTCCTATGTCCTGACTTTTTACCCCAGTTCGCCCATTTTCATTAGGGTTCGTTCCCAGGTGGTCCCCTACCACATACTAAAATTTCATTGAAATCGAACCATATTTACGCAAGTTATAATGCATAAAAGCAATGGAATGCATCGCGCTCCTATGTCCTGACCTTTGACCCCATTTCGCCCATTTTCAATAGGGTTCGTCCCCTACCACATACTAAAATTTCATCGAAATCGAATGATTTTTACGCGAGTTACTGTGCAGACGGACGGACAAAGCTGGAGCATATACGCTTCTTCAACCTATGGTTGGCAAGCGTAAAAAACGGATGCCATGGTTTTTTCAGCAGATGTGACTTTTTAAACTTCCTCCTTGGTAGTGAAGCGCATGTTTCCATTGCACGGAAGCTCTCTTGCTGGCGGGAGCGAAGTCAAGTGGTGGAGCAACATTTTGTTCGCAGCAGTATTGCTGGAAAGTTTTGCTTGAAATATGTACCAGCTGTCAAAATTAAAGTAGCCTTAGATGCATTCTCAATGTAAAAGGAACATTAAAGACTACTGATTTTTCAAATATTACCGGTATTCCATTCATTCTTAGTCAACATTTTAACGCAATTTCAAACTAATATGAGCCTGGTTCACTTTTTTTAAACGATGTTAGTAATAATCATTTTTTTAAAACTAATGGTGCAGGTAATAATGTCATTGGCCGTAACATAATCACTGTTGTACTGGTCCCATTTGTTGTCTTCCATGAAAACAAAATAATGAACTTACATGTTTTAGTAAACAACACCCAGATGTTCTCCATAATAGGTGAAACAACTTCCATGCTCCTAAAAGTATCAGTAACACAAATATTTAACCATAAACGTTTTATTTAGTACTTTGAGTTTTAGCAAAATGTTGGAGAGAATCTTTGTATAACAGACTAATTATCCATCTAGATTAACAAAAATCTCGTGATAATATGGATTTGGAAATCAATTTAATTTGCAGGTGATATTAAAATTTAAAGGATGGTTTGCTTCTCCTGCTCAGACAAGTGCTGGTTTGAGTATCTATTATCAACTGAATCAGCATAAAATAAAATCCTCCCCAACAGTGTCAGTAGACTGCAGCTAAAACACACACACACACACACACACACACAAAGGAATCCATTGAACTAACTCCAGGCTTCTCCGATGGCGCAGTGGTATAATCGATGGCTTCTGATCATTTTTCCGAGATGGGTTCGAATCACGGTGAGGCATGGATGTTGTGTTTGTCTTACGGCACTGGCTCTCTCCCTTCGCTGGAACCAGTGGCCCTAAATTAGGAACAAGCGACTGCTATATAGCCCACTGAGTTGCTCTTGGTAGTCGTTAAGCCCCCAATAAAAAAAAGCAATTCTGGAATTTTTGAATTCTCTAAAGTATTTGATAAAAAGTAACCAAATTAAGTGCTTGAAAAATTATAAAAAAAAATCAGTATCAGAAGTGCATTATAAAAATTATTTTAAAGTTTATAGCGTCTGTCAAAATATTATGCCGCCTGCCAAAAACAGGCACAACAGTAAAAAATTAAGGAGGTTGCCTTAAAACCTAAAAAAAAATCAGTAGATTCCTGTTATTTACTAAAATCTACCAGTAGACAGGCGCCAAAATCAGTAGAATGACAACACTGGTTCCCTGTCACAATACTGTCAAGGAAGGTCTGTCCGTCTTCAGCGTAACGCTGCAGGAATGGCAAACATGCAATCGTTCATGTTGCCTCGTGATCAACGAATAAACGTGGCACCCATCTGGCACAAACCTTGGAGTACTTCAAAACATGCACCACAAGATGTTGAACAACGCCATTGCTTAATCCCAGCTTGGATGCAATATGGTCCAAAGTTACCCTGAGGTCGTCTTGAATCATTTCGTCCACACGTGCAGTGTTTATCTCTGTCATAGACTAACTTGGACATCCACCGCTTGTGCGATGTTAGTTACCCAGATCATCCCTGCCGAAATGAACGACACCATTTCGCCACGTGTTGTCGAGACATCACGTTGTCACCATAGACTTCGATGAAATGACGATAAATTTTGGCTGCAGGCATGTTCTTGTCCCAAAAAACATCACTGCTCACTTTTACGTGAGACCACTTTCCAACCGTGTTGCCATTTCTAAATGTCACTGCACATCTCACGCTAGGCACAGGAGATCGCAGAAGTGCCTGGAGCACTAGCACCTTCTCTCGAACGTACATCTATGCCACTCGTACGACATCCCACATTTAGTTTATAGCATATGTAATATTTTTTTCTGATCTACCTACATATTTCTTGGAACTCAAGGTATTATCTGATGAAAGATTTGAAGTGAAGGGTTTATTTATGGACTTTATAGCTGAACATTTTTTATATATAACTTTGATCGTAATTGGATCAGTGTATACTCTGGATTTGCAATTGAGGCTTTCTTAAGTATATAATCTCATTTTCTGGCTATTTTTTTATTTACTTTTTACTATGCTGTTTTCTACAGTTCAGTGAAGTTAATTAGCTGTTTCTGTAATCAGTCATATTTGCTTCATGATCTTTAAAAAAATATTACAACTTCTATTATAAAAGCATTTGTCTTAAATTCTGTCATACATTGAGTCATCTGGAACTCATAGCATTCCAAAAATAAAGAAAAACTTGGCCAAATACTTATGAAGGTCGTGTGCATTTAGTGTGAAGCAGGTACATTTCCAGCTTTGCCCACATGCTCTTCTTTCTTTTTTATTTATCAGCTTAAAACATGGGCTATTATTACAGACAAGTTTCACCCTGAAGTAATTTGCTCATAAATTTTCTTTTTGACTGAATACTTGTAGTAGGAATGTTGAAGACAGTGCTGTATCTACCACCCCAGCAGCTGCCTGGGGAAGGAAGGGGGTGCAGATGATAAATGGGCACACTGCAGCTGCCAGTTATAGTTTTATGAAGAAATCCGAACACACACAAAAACAAATAATTATCCCAAAGATTCATATTTTCCTTTAAGATATATTTAGCTTTGCTTAAATGAATGTCGAGTTTCTCTTTTAGAACTCTAGATGTCCTACAGATTGAAGCTATTCGAGCCTTTGGCTCCGGGTTGTAATACGATCGCTCTGCAATCTCCCTCTGTGCTGCTGAGGAAAAGTGTGCTAGGCTACATGGGAGTAGAGTTTGTGGGAAAGCATCGCAGATCTGCGATGTGTAAGAACGTGATTTATTTTAGTTTTGGACAAAATAATTACACATTGCTATTACTTTTAGTTCTTATAATAAGTATTCTATCTCATTCACTATGTGGAAACTTTAATATTCAAGCAAACGACATCCATTTGCCAAATGTCATAAAAGCATTCAAGTGCAGCACAGCATCAGCGAAAGAAAAGAACTCGAAGAAACTTCCAAAAATCAACCAGTTCTTTTTGCCGCAGTTAGTTAAGCTCCAGTTCAGTTTCTGATGAAAGAATGATGATTTGTCGAATTCGTTTCTTGCAATAAAATGTATATTCATGCATCAGTTCACGCACCACATGAAGGCTGAGTGATAGCCTTGCATTATGTACTTCTGTTCCAAAAATTACTTAAAAAGTTAAAACTACAGTGCTTTCCCGCTAACTTTTCACACACTCTCTCTCCAACTTCCTGCCCCCCCCCTTCAACCACACACCGTGAAAAACACATCCTCTCTCGAGGTCTAAATCCTGGAAAAATTACTGTGCTTAGGGGTGCTGAAGTAAATCTTGCATGTTGTACTATTTACACCACTGGTTAAAGAGTTCACGATACATGTGTTGAGTTGGCAGATTGTTCGTTTTAACTTATAGCAAAATAATTCACTTTTATACCAGCTGTTGTGCAACTGTAGATTCTTTCAGTCTGCCACTGTACAATGAAGTGTACTTTTATCTTGGAAATGGCATCTACAGTAACTAAGTATACACATCAATTTTATTCACAAGGATTTGGTGTTCTTACTTGGTGTGAAATTGGAACTCTATTTGGAATATCAGTTTTTTTTTCTGTTTCTTTTTGTATAAAATATGCTTAACATTTTCCATTCATTCGTTAAAATATCATGTGACAGCAGATGATTATCATTATTTTTAAATACCGATATTGTTGATTTGATCTGTAGTTACTCATTTTGTTCCAACTTGAACTTTTTTTTTAATTTTTTACATTCCTTTTCCACAAATTCCCTCACTTTCTTTTTCATTGATATCTGTTGCTCCCTTTATTAAAACTGTGTCAAGTGAATGAAATTTCACTAATCCCTGTAGCAGTCTTGAGTGTTGCAAAAGAGTACTTGTTTCAGATAAAAATATTTCCTGAGTGTTGATCTGATTGTGTTGATCAAGTTTTCTGTGAGGAAAAAACTAATACAGCCTGGCTAAATGTTTTACTCTTAAATTTTGGTGTTATTGAAGTGTTCAAGAACTAAATGTTATTTAGCAATATATATATAAAAAAAGTGTGCTAAACAAGTTCAACACAGGTAGTGACCATAGATTGGTGAGATGTAAGATGCACCTCAACACTAAACTTGAACGTGGCAAGCTCATAGGACAAACAAAATGTATTGACATAACCAACCTTAAAAAACACCATAATACCTTCAAGTTGGAACTGAAGAACAGGTTCTCTGCTTTAGAAGGCCTAACATCGGAAGAAGTGGACATCTCTGAAGTTAACAGAAAAGTAACCAAAGCTCTTATGGAAACAGCAACAAAATTAGCTGGGTCTAAGAACAAGTTGCATGTGAACAAATTATCAGGAAAAACCAAAATGTTGATGCAAAAAAGAAGAGAGATGAGGACAACTAAAGAAGATGTGACTTCCAAAGTGGAATATATAGAGCTATGCAAGACAGTAAGAAAAAGTATCACTGAAGACGTAAGGAAATTCAACTGTGAACTAGTGAGGAAAGCAATTGAAAACAACCAAAGCCTAAAGATAGCAAAGGGACATCTCAGTAAGGAAGAAAACAGATTATGGCACTGAGAAAAGAAGATGGTTCTGTAACAAGAAATAGAGGCGAAATTTTGACAAGAGTGAAAGATTTCTACTCCAAATTATATGAAAGGGATGATATATGCACTCCAGACATCATGAAAGATACCAGTACCAGAGTTCCTCCAGTCCTTCCAGCAGAAGTTGCACATGCAATCAAGAACATGAAGCGAGGAAAAGCTCCAGGAGAAGATGGAATTACTGTAGACATCATACAAGAAGCAAGTGGAGAAATCGAAACAGTACTCGCCCAAATTTTCACTCGATGTCTTAATGAAAGAAAGATTCCTGAGGATTGGAACACCGCTACAATGATCCTGCTACATAAGAAAGGTGACATTGAGGATCTCGGAAACTACAGACCTATCAGCCTCCTATCAGTAGTTTATAAAATCTTCACTAAAGTTCTTTCACACCGCTTGAAGGTAACACTGAACATGGCTCAACCGAGAGAACAAGCTGGATTCAGGAGTGGCTACAGCACAATAGATCATATCCACGTGCTGAGAGAACTAATTGAAAGAGCGAGGAATATGAACTTCCATTGTGCATGGCTTTTATCGATTATGAAAAAGCCTTTGATTCGGTGAAACCATCAGCAGTTACAATGGCTCTGAAAACCTGCGGTATTGAAGATGCATACATTAATATTATTAATAACATCTATGAAAATGCAAGTGCAAAGATTAGGCTGTTTGAAAATACAACACACGTAAAAATTGGAAAGGGAGTGAGACAAGGTGACACCATATCTCCGAAGCTCTTTAATGCTACATTGGAGGGTGTTTTTCAGTCACTGAGCTGGGAAAACAAGGGGATAAAGATTAATGGAGATTATCTAACCCACCTTCGTTTTGCTGATGACGTAGTCATTTTTGCAACTACCCCATCAGAGCTGCAGAGTATGATCCAGGAACTTGCTGACAAGAGTAAAGAAGTGGGATTAAAAATGAACTTTCAGAAGACAAAAAGTGATGTTCAATGCTTTTACAAGAAATGAAGATTTATCGATTGATGGAGAAAATCTGGAGATAACAGACACGTACGTTTATCTTGGACAGCAGATATCAAGTGAGGGTCACATTGATGAAGAAATTAATCGGCGTACAAAACTTGCCTGGAGAGCTTTTGGAAGAAACAGCATAATTTTCAAGAGCAATATGCCATTATGTCTTAAAAGAAAAGTGTTTGATCAATGCATCCTTCCAGTGCTTACGTATGGTGCGGAGACGTGGACCTTAACTAAAAGAGACATACAAAGGCTGCAGACAACTCAAAGAAGCATGGAGAGGTGCATGCTTGGTGTAACCAGGAGAGATAAGAAGAGGAACTCGTGGATCCGAAAAATGACAAGAGTGGAAGACATCATGATCAGAGTTAAATCCCTGAAATGGCAATGGGCTGGACATACTGCCAGAAGGACAGATCATCGATGGACAGCTGAAATTTTAGATTGGATTCCAAGGGACAGGAAAAGACCCAGAAGAAGACCACATGGGAGATGGGTGGATGAAATTCGAAAGTATGCAGGGGTGACATGGAGGGAGACTGGCACAAGACAGACCGTTGTGGAGGAAACTTGGGGAGACCTTCGTCCAGCAGTGGATTGATAATGGTTGACGATGATGATGATGATGATATAAAAAAAAAAAAAAAAAGAGAATGCAGATAATAAACCCAGAATGATGAATCATACCAATTTACCATTCCTTCAGTTCAGGCATTTTCACTAGTCCTCAAACAAACAGAACTACAATTATTTCAGTATAGGGATTGATTTACTCCTTGAAAAATAATCTGCACACAGAAATCACTACTCTTCTTTGTACAGTTTTTTTTATTGTTATTTAACTGTGCATGGGTGTAGGACTTAAAACTCGGGTTCTTGTATATATTTTTTCAGTTATTTTACAAATATCTCCTTTAGAATTAAATTTCTGAAAAAGATGAGTGATCAGTTGATAACAAAAATATGAGCATAAAGACACTGACGAACATAATGGCAACCGGTGGAAACCAACTGAACAGGCAGTAGCACACTGTGGATTGTACAGGGTTCTTCAACTGCTGCTTTCATTATATGTTTCCTGTACTTAAATTAGTACTAGTGATCCAAATTTCTTGGCGTAGAATATAAATCAGAGTTTTCAAGGAAGGTAGACAGCTAACTACAAACTGGGTAATGGACCACTTCAACAATTTGAACGTGGGGACTTGACTAGATAATAATCCAGTTTGCAGTTAGCTGTCTACCTTTTTTGTAAAAGCCATCTGGTTGATGTTACAAAAGCTTGGAAACTTTTATTTGTATTCTACTCCAAGAAATTCGGATCACTTGTACTATTTTAAGTGCAATTGGTATACAGGTCCGTGTTATTAATTAATGTTTCCTGTAGTTCTGGGTTATGATAAAACTGCCTTGAATCCCAGTGATCAGTTTCTGGATACAGCTGACTATTTTTTTAACCCTTGTAGTGAGGAATTTTTGTCATTATTTCCAAGATGTATAGAGTTTGGTGGATATTTTCTCTGCAGAATTTTGCTTTTCCAATTCTCCAGAGGGTCTGAATTATTTTCTGTGTGAGGAAGGAACTGAGCAGTATTCAGGTTCAGTGGGGGAAAGCCTTTGTCAGCTGTTGCTACCGCTGTAGTAAAGACATGTTTTTTTTCTCTAAGAAGTATTTTTTTAGTTGTTTTGGGCAGATATCTAAAATATTGATTCATCCCCTTTCACTTTTTCGTTTCAGGTATAATCATTCAACTGATGAATTTGGATTCTGGCATCTGTATTTGGTTTAAATTCTAGTGAATCGGTTAAGTTCCTGTAGAGTTGATCAGTATTGGTCCATTCAAGGATCCAAATGAGTACATTAATATAACCATAGCCCAGGAGTTGATAGCAACAGTTTTATTTTTGGAGTATAAGTTAGTGTTAAGAATTTTTTGAAGGCAACTGGCATGTTTTGTTGTAAATTTCGTTTTAAGTGTTCTGTGATATAGCATTCTGTTTTGCTCTATTCTTAGATATTTGTAAGTTTGTTCATCTTCAAGGTTTGTCAAAGAATTGATTCTCCAAACTTAGAATTTTCCACCGATTTCACTCTCTTGATATTTAGTATCACACACATTTGCTGAATTCGAATTCCATACCTATGTCACCACTTTCTGAAAATTTTGGTTCTGTTGGATAAATGAAGTCATAAGAAATCCTGTTGACATTAATTTTTAAATTTCATTTATATTTAAAGGTATTAATTACCAGGATGACTTTTTATTCGTCAAATTTTGGGGTTGTACTCCAACCTGTTTTTGGAACTGACTCAAGAGATTAGTCCCAATAATGGGATGGAATTCAACCTGAAAATTTGATGGATGATAACAAGAAGTCATCCTCATAATCTCAGAAGATAGATTATGTTATCCATTAACTTATCTGTTGTTTTATGTGAGAAAAAATAAATTGCAATTCAAACATACACGGTCATGTCAGAATAATATGACCGCCTACCTAATAATGGGAATAACCACCCTTGGCCTGAATGACAGTGACGAGACAGCATGGCAATGAAGCCGTGGAAGGTTGCCCGAGGCACGTGCCAATTCGGACTGCAGCAGAGCAATGAGATCTCAAAGATGGCATGGTTGTAGATTGGCATGTCAAACCTGTCAATCCAAATAGTTCCATAAGTGCTCTATGAGATTCAGGTCGGGCAATTTCGCCAGCCAAGGGAGAACAAAGACATCACTTTCGTTTAGCATCCATCAAATCACTACATCTGCCCATTGTGGTTGTGTCACACACTATGGCCCATCTATCTTGGACTGCCGCTTATATCTCCGTGTGGTCGACCTTGTCACGTGCACTCTGTGACGAACCTGGACGGGTACATTATGATTCCTGAGGTGATCATATTATTCTTATACGACTGTGTATATATGTTTACTAAATCCACTAAGAGATCAGTTTTTGTGTATGTTCCAAGCACACAGTTTATATCAAAAAAGTGAATGAACTGAATTTGGCCAAAGTGTTATAAGAAATTTCCATAAAATATTCTGAAACACATTTTAGCAGAAAATATCTACCTCACTTGAATAATTTATGAATTAGGGAGAGAAATTGTTGACATCCATGTAATGTTGTGTAAAATTTCAGAAACTCCAAAGAAAAACTTCAATGTGAGCTTGCTCCAGTCTTAAAAAATAAAATGGTTTCTCCCAGAATTTCACTCTTTTAGAATACCTTGCGTTGGATGAAATTGTTTTTCAGTACAGAGTATTCATGTGGGCTTTCGTAAAGACTGCCGATATTGTGAAACTTGTTACTGCAATAAAAAATGTATTGAGCAGAACAGGACTAAAATGGTCAAAAGAAAACAGGACATGCAGTGAAATTGGAATCTCTAAGTACAGTGAGTTACTGAAACGCATTTTCTGAAGTAATTGATAAGGACATGCAACAAAAGAAAAGGGAGGCATAATTAACTGTCACAGGGGTGACCTATGTCTGTCCGTCATAGTTGCACTAAACATTACAAAAGTATCTTTGATTCCACATTGATGTTCTAATCTTCTTTTTCTCCTTTCTTGGAGCTATAATCTGAAACAGTATGTTTTATGTACACACTTAATTGTAAAGTGTTAGCTCAAAAGCTTGACGTTTTCGTAAAAAAATTTATGATTCTTACCGAATGTTTACTAATGTGCTCCAAGGCATCTTATCCTCATATCGCTGTATGTTTGTAAAAATGTCATCTGACTATTACAGCTGATCAGTGTTTTCCTTTTCAAAATGTCTTAAATATTTTAAAAAGAAAAATGGTAGTCAGCCGTAGCCTTTTTACTTTGCTGGATACATAATAGATCATTAAATGCTAAGTAAAATTGCTTGTGGAAAGTTTTGAATGAGACCCATTGTTAATATTCTTTTCTTTCGGAACTGAAAGATAATTGAAGATCTGAATGTACCTTTTCTCTAACAAATAAAGTTCATGGCCTACAATCCATTCTTTCTTCTTTAATTTCAAATCTTTTTTAAATCGGAATTCAAGAAGAAAAGTTGAGTTGTATGGCTGTGTGCTTCATTTGTTTTACATTCCTTAGTAGTTCTGGTACATATGTCCATCTCATACATCCCTGCTTTAGAAAATCAGTTCGTGAATAAAGATAAGCCATCACCACACTTAGGTTTTGCTTGCACCCCAGATTGATGAATAGTTTGTACAAAATGTTTATTTTTTGTGGAGATGATTTGGCAAAATCGTTTCATCATGTGAACTTTCATTAAAGTAAAATTTAATGAAAAGTGCATGACCCATAATTATGTAAATTTCAAAAAATTTCTTATCTTGTATAAAAAAAATACTGATTTGTCATGATAATTTTTGTTGTTAAAAATATTTCTGTCTTAGAGTAATGTACTGAAGCCATTTCTCATAATATGTCTCCATATTTAATTTGACATTTGAACAATGTCATTTCATGCAATGCAGTGTTGCTTTTTTACTCGATTTTGTTTAGCATGAAAAGTTAAATATCAAATTGGTAACTTACGAAAAAATTTACGTAGTTAAAAGTAATAAATTCATTCAAAGTGTCTCAAAAAATGTTTTATCTTCATGAAATATACATGAAGAACAACATCCGTTGTCATCATTACAGTGAGCTCACTTTAAAAATTCAGTATGGTTCTTTTAGTCATTTGTCACTTAGTTTTCTTCAGCTTTTACTAAATCTCAACTGCTTTGTGAAAAGACTGTGGGAATTAAATGAAAAGATTAGTCTTAAAAAATGTTCTGTAATTTTTTCGTGGAACAGGATCCCATTTTCTTAAACGTAAACTAGTACATTCTGCGAAGGTAAATCAATGAGAGACAATTTTTTTTCATTCTTATATTTTCAGTGTTCTGAAAATTTCCATATCAATAAGAAAACATATCTTTTTTGCCATGCATGTGACTTTTAGAATTATCTATATATTGTTTCAGTTGACAGGGGACAAAATGCATATCACTGAATTTATACTGAACATTCCTTTGCAGTTTACACTCTCAATAGTTGATCAGTAAGCAACATGAATGTTTTGTTACTGTAACATAGGAGAAAATGACTATACTAATGCTCAACTTCAGCCTAGGCTGTCATACATACGTAAATACCGAATCTAAATGAGGTGGCACTGAATTTTAATTATGACTCGGTTGAGTGCTGTTCAGTTTAACACCATTTCCACAAAATTCATAGGTAGTTGTTTTAACATATGGTTACATATTAGACTTTAAAATGCCTTAGGTTTCAGATGCACTCATGCATTCTGCTATCAGACTAGTCAAGATCTTTAGACCACACCAGTATTGGGTTTTGTAAATGGCTATTGTATAATATCATTTGTGTTTTGGTTCCTCAGATATAATTGTTGAGATTGTTGGATGTTAACATTGTCATACGTTCTGGTTTGTTATCCACATACTTAGATTAATATTGATTAAATTTTGCTAAATGACTGATGTTTAATAATAATTAATGTAGATAAAGTTATATAAAGGATTAAAAAAGTTTGTGTACTTTGTGTTTGTTTTATTGCTATCGATATCTACTTTTTACATTTTTACATGACAGCTGTAGTCAACACAGATTTACTTTTTGTTCTACAGAAATAACTAAGTACCATTTTCAGTTTTAAGAATTTGCCAACTATCAAAATGAACCTTGGACCCCCCCCCCCCGGTATTTACCACTCATATTTGTAGGGCATTTTGTAGCCGTGCAGAATTATTATTAAGTGTGTGGGGAATTCACAAGGCACATGAAACTTACAGATGGTATTCTGTTAGATCTGAGCTTTAATATAGTGCGTTCATGCATGGATGTTAAATGTAGGGTGTCTGTGTACACTGGAGGGGAGGGGTCAAAGGATGTGTTCATCCTCTCCTGGATATTTGAGTGTGCTGTTACAGTCCTCTGAGATTTCATCCAAATATCGTTGTAATAGCAGTCATGAGAGTTTACTGAGTTAAATTTTAAAATACCTTACTTCGAGCAGTGTATATTACACTTTTACATGTGTACTTTCTGCTATGATTTTAACTTTGACAGTTTTCGTAAATTTATTGTAGGCTATTAAAAGACTATTCAAATGACGTGCATTCATTATTTCACACATAATTTCATGTTTGTAGATTTAAGTTTCATTTTTATGACCTACCCCCTTGACAGTCATGCTGTTAAGTGATTTACAGCAGAAAATTATACTAAAATTTTGCAGAACATCGTATATTTGCTGCAGTAAGAAAATATGTGGGGAAAATGATTTATTTACATTGTCATTATCTGTAACAATCATTCTTGGCTGATTTACAGCATCTCCCCAAAAATATTTGGCAGTTCTACTTCTTCGGCGTATTTTATTCTTATGTTCTATTGTTTATATTCATCTCCTTTGCAGCTTTTTCAATACCAGATAAATTGTTTTATTGTCTAGTACTCTGTTACGTGTAATTGTTTAGGGAACAGTTTCCCGAGGACAAAAAAAGTATACATAGGTGCTTTGTGTGATTGCATTTTATTTATTAATTCTCATTTGATCTGCCTGAATATATTATGGGAATCCATGTTGTTCATAGTGAATCTTAGTACTACTTTCGGAAGTATAGAGACGTAATGAAAATAGCAAGGCAGCTGTTGATTTCTTACATCAGTCAGTAATGGCAAAGAAAATTAGAAGTCCAACTCATTGGTCAGTGATTCAATTTTTAACGAAAAGATTTTTGGTAACCAACATCGTGAACATACTACGGTGTGTGAAAAGCTCGCCCCGTTTTCCCTTGCATGTAATGCTGGGCCTCTATTCCTGTGAGAAACGTGAGCCAGCGTCGATTGGGTATCGCGATGACAAAGAACACGTGATGCTGATGTCGTACACTTTGCATGAAACCACTTTGTTTATCCAGTGGGCACAGAAGGGAGGTCAATAGACGTACTGTTCTAGTGCTACTATGTCATTGTAAAAAAAGGGGGTTAAAAAACGACAGCAACATCGAGAGAAACTTCTGCACTTGAAGGTGAGGAAACAGTGGACTGCAGCGTTGCACGAAAATAGTTCTTTGCTGGGGCACCGGTCTCGAAGATAAACCCTAGTCAACTGGTCAAGACTTCCAACGACCATAAAATACTGACATTCCTGTACCAGTATATGATAATTGGCAGCTGGGGTGCGGTCTTCTGATTTCGACAACTGCAACAGCTTGATATTTCTCTTCCTGACGCCATCTAATATTTCCCCAGCAGGCGGGACCACATGTCGCATATTGTCACCCATTTGTCAATAGGTGTACTACCTGTAAGATATACACTTTTCATCACTTGTGACTTCATATCGTCACAAGTGATGAAAAGTGGATATTTTACAGATAGTACAGCTAGTAATGAAAAGTGAGCAGTTCGAGAGGAAAGTCATGCTATGCATTTAGTGGAGTTATGTCTTATGCCCTAGGTACTAGTACCAGGTGGTCAGGCTGTGGGCGAAAAGAGGGGTGCAGTTGGGACATTGCCCAGCTAGGCCACTCTTTTTCTAGACCTGGCGGCGCCAAGTTACTTTTGACCTAACTGAATTTAACTTTTTTAAATTTATTTGTTCAATCGTCGCCCATCGAAATCGGCATTAGATAACAAGGAGGCACAGTGAAGATTCGTATATGGTGTTTGTAGACGTGGGTGCTGTCGATTTCTATCTGTGTATTCGATTTCGAAGGTTTGATAGCGCCTAGGCCAGTCTTCGAAGCTCCAGGCCACTTCTTTTTTCAGGACTGCACCACAATTGCAGCAGGTTCATGGTGCTCTAGACGCCACGGTGGCGCAGTGGTATAAGCGATGGCCTCTGATCATTCGTCCGAAAGGGGTCCGGGTTCGAATCCCGGTGGGGCATGGATGTTGTGTTTGTCTTACGACACTGGCTCTCTCCCTTCCCTGGAACCAGTGACCCTAAATTAGGGACGGGCGACTGCTTATAGCCCATTGAGTTGCTCACGGTGGTCGTTAAACCTCCAATCAAAAAAAAAATGGTGCTCTATGCCAACTCAGCCCAGCACTCTTCAATAGGAAGTAGACTTTGATGCAAGTGGATAATGGGCGCAGTGGTCTAAGCGATGACCTCTGATCATTCGTCCAAAAGCGGTCCGGGTTCGAATCCCGTGAGGCATGGATGTTGTGCTTGTCTTACGGCACTGGCTTTCTCCTTTCCCTTTAACCAGTGACCCTAAATTAGGGACAAGCGACTGCTTATAGCCCATTGGGTTGCTCACCGTGGTCATTAAACCACCACCCATTCACAAAAACGTTCTACGAATCTTAAAAAAAAACATTCCTATACCAGAAATACCTACCCAGCAAAAACACAAGTGCTGGAAAACTGCTGGCAGTGATGGGTCACTGCTGGCTGAAATCTGCCGCTCGCAGTCCGTTGGTGGCAGCGCTATCAGTTGGCGAGCCATTGATGGCCCTGCAGCATCGCCGTGAATTGTGGGCCTCCAAGCAAGTGCCACTAGTGGCCCGTTGCTGGAAACCCCAACACCAGAGGCAAGCAACGGAACTGCGCAGAAGCAACACCTGCTGTGTCTCTCTTGGTACCAGTTAGTTGAAGACGAAGCTATCGCCATCGTATTATTTTAGTGGATGTTAAGAAAAAAAATCCATATGTAGAGAGGCGAATTAATTTCCTAATGAAATTCCACGTTGACGAAGATATCAGACTAAGCCATGAAATACACCCACTCCATTCCCATGAATAACAATTCGTGGAATAAAGTGGGTGAATAAAAAGAAAAAATTGAAACCGCTTGAAACAAATGTTCTGGAAACCCATTAAAAAAACGTTTGTTGGGAAAAAAGGAATTATACGCGTACAAAATTTATTAATTATTTGAACGAAAAAAAAGCAACGCTATGTAGATATAATGTACTCATCCGTGGGTTGAATACATTAGACTGGGAGCAATTCGCTTTTAAAAATAACGAGAAGTAAAATGAAATATCTTTCCTCTTTAAAACAAATGTAGCTTCGGACAACGGAAAGGAAAGATACAACGTTAAAAATGTAACAGAAGGTGACATGAACCCGGGTAAACATATATTAATTCAACAATCTCTTTTCAAGACGACAAGGGCCGCCCCGGTGCGCACTGGTCTAAGCGATGGCCTCTGCTCATTCGTTCGAACGGGGACCGGGTTCGAATCCCGTGAGGCATGGATGTTGTGTTTGTCTTACGGCACTGGCTCTCTCCCTTCCCTGAAACCAGTGACCCTAAATTAGGGACGAGCGACTACTTATAGCCCATTGAGTTTCTCACGGTGGTCGTTAAACCTCCAGTAAAAAAAAAAAAAAGACGACGAGGACAGTACAAAACTTTGGAAAATGACTCTAAGTATTATATACTCTTTGAAAACGAGTGAAGTTCCCTTAAGGTAAAAAAAAAAAAAAAAAAATTATCGTTACGTTGAAAAAATAAATTTATGAATTATATGAAACTGACTTTTGTGAAAAATACCTCGCAATATTGTAAAATGAAAGAGAGAACCATTCGATTACACATTCCGCACGGAACAGACAGCTTCAAGCATACGCTCGTGCGTAGTAAATTAGGCCGGTCGGTAGAGAACTCAGCTACCTCGCCGACGGCCCTGGTTCGTGTCTACCCAGATCCAAACGGGCGTTTTTCCGGTCTGTTAAGAAAATTTCCCCAGCGCAGTACTCTAATTCACAAGTTTCGTAAAATTAGAAAAAAAGAAAGTTGTAGCTTTAGGAACTGCGGTTATTCTTGATTTTTTTATTATTATTTTTTTTTTTATGGCTACTACTGGGAACTTGGCGGACAAGATTTGGCAAGCCACCAGTTACGTCACGTCGTTGCCGGCTGCCACTAGCGGACCACATTAGGCTAGGTATAATTTCTGGCACGTGCTTGAAGAGCCACTTGTGGCAGATACTGCCTGTGATGGACAACTGATGGCCCTGTTGTGGCATATGACAACTAATGGGGGCCAGCTGTTGGCCCTTCTGTTGGCCGCCCGGACATTTTATTGACGGTTCGGCAGCGGCAACATACTGCTGGGCCATTGCTGGCAGTGCTGGCCCAGCAAAACAGTTCTGTTTGTTCAATTCCACAGCGGCGGCTGAAAAACAATTTTTCGGTTGCTGTGTGTTTCTAGAACGTGGTTAAGAGCGATGTGTTTATTTATATTTATTTACTGTCTCCACGTATTTGGAGTATTTTTCAACTTGGATCTCGCCCTTTGATTTAATTGCTATAATATATATATAGCTAGTGCCGTTAATGCCCACCAGATGGAGACGTCTCAGTAGCTGAGCCCATCTTACGAAGTTATGTTGTCAGAAGCTGACTTAAAAAATACACATAGCACCGTGGATTGTTGGGCACCGTGGTATATATGTAACGCACTCGGCTAGATATCCAGAGTTCTGTTGGTTCAATTCCACAGCGGCGGCTGAAAAACAATTTTTCGGTTGCTGTGTGTTTCTAGAACGTGGTTAAGAGCGATGTATTTATTTATTTATTTATAGTACATACATACATACATATCGCTAAGCTGTTCTCTGAGATTCAGAGCTTAGCTCCAAAAAGAAATACAAACTACCGGATATTTTTACTTACTGTTGTCGTATCAAACTTCTCCATTTACATCGATCTTGACATACAACTCGGGCTTCACTGATATCCATTACACGCCTTACATAAGATCTTTTATATGTCATACTCATAATCTTTTTCTCGTGCAGACACTCCTGAATCTGATCCACCCATGTCTTCCTTGGCCTTCCTCTGCCTTTTTTTCCTGTCACTTGGGCTAAAAAGATTTTCTTAGTAAACATCTTATCACTCATTCTTTCAACATGGCAAAACCACTGAAGCATATTAATCTCCACCTTGCTAACAACATTTTACTTCACATCACACAACTGCAACACATCTTCATTGCTCACACAATCAGACCGTGTCTTGCCCGTAAGTAGCGCATTTCTCCAGCTCACAAATTTTCAAAATGTTTTATTCTGAGCGAAATTTACAGGGAACGAAGGCGGTAGGCGGCATGTGCCTTTACAATGCCTGAAATCATAATAACAGGAGTCGGATATATACAAAGTGTGTGCAATTTACATTATGCAAGGGGTATATACAATCCAAGTGAAATAAATGAGCGGACTACAAAACAAAATTACCGTAGTATGTATTCAAGAAGTGCGCTATTAACAGTATGAGAGGTGTATATATACAGCGAAAACGCAAGTTACACAAACGACTTCTATGTTTCTTCTGTAGTACCCATGTTTCACTGCCATACATCAGAGTAGGAACAATTACACTTTCATACACAGCCATGCGGGACTCTCTAGAGAACCCATCATTCCTGTGAAAACCTCCTAGAGCAGCCATGACTTTCAATGAAGAATTCACTCGCCCACTAATTTCACCATCCAATTTGTTCTCTCTGTCAAACATGCTTCCTAAATACACAAACTCACTCACCTGGTCAATCACAGTGCCATTTATACTTACATTGCATTCAGTGTTCCCAGCTCCTCTCTCAAAGACCATAACTTTGGTTTTTCCTTTATTTATACTCAGTTTGAATTTCATGGAAACTTCGTACATCCGGGACAACATACTCTGCAAATCACATTTGCTCTCTGCCAACAGGACAGTGGGAGGAAAAAAACTTCACAACCTTTGTTTGACAGTGCTGGTGTGAAATTTGAGCTTGAATCTTGGGAATGATGCTCCCCATTCTTGGTTTTGAGAAATATTGGTAGGGCAGCTGCTGCTCTTAAAATAAAACGTACTAGCTAGGGATTGGTTGTAAAAATGAACATTATTTATGTAAGAAAAGAAATAGTGGTTACGCTAAAAATGGTTCATTTTAAAATCCATTGCTGAGAATGTCATTTCCAGTGTCATGGTCCAAGTTAAACTTTAGTGACATTAATTCTCGTGTAGTCATTTCAGGGTCCCGTTGTTCACGTGTAACGAAGACTCCCTACACAACAGAAAAAAGTAGCTGACATACCTTTTTTTGTAATGTAAATTTCCCTAGCTTTAGCTGTGGACTATAACGTAAATGTCTTGTCGAACAGCTACGTTATTTTAAAACATCACCATACTATGAAATAGTTCCTAAATTAAACCTTAACAGCTAGACGAAACATTTAGAAAGCAGAAGTCAAACTTACGGAAAAGATGCTTTATTTCTCGATGGGCACTTCACATAACAAATCGGTATCAACATTAAACACACCACACACCAACAACGCTACGTTCCACATTAATCGCTCTCCAACACAACGCTCCACAAGCAACAGTTTACTCGTAGTTTATATCTCTCGTTCTTATCATCACAGGCATACGTCACGTTCATTCAACCTCAATTATGTTGCCAACAGTATTCGTTTGAGAGAAAAGATATCACGTTAAGTGTGAAGTATAACTGAGAACAAACTCAAGATTTACATAGGGAAAGAAACTAAAAGGGAAAGTTAATTTAGAATATACGTCACAGGACATTGGCTTAAATCTATAACTTCCACCATGAAAACAAATCAGGTGACCTTCGTCATATGGTAAAATCATGTAATGAGTCAATTCAACGAATCTTTCCTATTTTTTACTGATATCCTCTCACACTGTAAAGAAATTTCTGAAATTCACGATCCACTTTCCCATGATTCCTTTCGTGAATTAACGAAGCATATTTCTGATACAACATTTTCCGCGAAATGACGGAAGGAAACTTGAATTTCACGAATTTTTCATACACCAGGAGAAAAACCTTTCCACAATTACATTCTTATATCGACGGTAAATTGCCGTTTTTTTAGATTATTAACGGAAAGTTCTGAATTTTCGGAAACCTTTTTCAGCAATTCCTTTCGGATATTAACCAGTGATGTAGTTCTACTTCAAAAAAGTGCCTCAGCGGTAAACTGATCAGGTAAAAAAATATTTGGAAAGGAGACTCACACACACAAAGGTTTTAAAAACATTATGAATTTTGATTTGCTATTTTTCTTGTCCAGTGTATTTTATAAAACTTTTATTACTAATTACTTTTATTTAAATCGCTTAATTTGAGCAATTTTTAATAAAATAGGAAAGAAATTGTGTTTCTCAGTCACATCCTAAAGGCAGGCCTGACGAGAGGGGGGGGGGTGCGGTGCTGTAGCAGTGCGCGTTTCTAAAGTAATTTTTTTCTAATTATTATTTTATGGTGTCCGAATATTTTGCAAGCCACCGGGGTTGAAAAGTTACGCGTAAAAAAAATATTTTCTATGTGACGCGTAAAATACGCGTTAAAATGCGTAATTATGTCATAAATGTAAAAAATGTAATAAATTCAAAACTTGCTTTAAATACAATAAAAAATTGAAGAGAGTTGCAACCGGTCGGGTTGTCGGAAGTAGGGGTATAGATGAGGAAACGGAAATATGGATTATGTGGTGGAGCCCGGAGATTTTATTGCACTGGGGCGCGAGCTCGCTCTCCACGGCCCTGCCTAAAGGTATTTTTCTTTTTTTTTTGATTGGAGGTTTAACGACCACCGTGAGCAACTCAATGGGCTATAAGCAGTCACCCGTCCTTAATTTACTAATTTAGAGTCACTGGTTCCGGGGAAGGGAGAGAAACAGTGCTGTAAGAAAAACACAACATCCATGCCTCACCGGGATTCGAACCCGGACCCCTTACGGACGAATGATCAGAGGCCATCGCTTAGACCACTGCGCCACCGAGGCGGCCCCCATTTTGTGCACCAGCTATTATAATATATTGTGTTACTCTAAGAAACCGGGTACTTAAGGGGGATTCTCAATTTTTTTTTTTACGTTATTTTGTTATTTTAGGTCTTAAGAATATGTGTACCAAATTTCAAGTGGAAATTTGCAAAATTGGCCAAGTTATAATCTATTATTGTCCAACGGGGTCACAGAGAGAAAACTCTGGATGAATTCAATCACATGCCGCCCCGGTGGCGCAGTGGTCTAAGCGATGGCCTCTGATCATTCGTCCGAACGGGGTCCGGGTTCGAATCCCGGTGAGGCATGGATGTTGTGTTTGTCTTACGGCACTGGCTCTCTCCCTTCCCTGGAACCAGTGGCCCTAAATTAGGGACGGGCGACTGCTTATAGCCCATTGAGTTGCTCACGGTGGTCGTTAAACCTCCTATCAAAAAAAAAAAAAAAAAAAAAAATTCAATCACGAACCGCTACTTTATAAAGATGTCAAAAACGCTATGAAGCCAATTTACAATCATTTGTCATCAAGAGAGTTGCTAGAAAGGTGTTTGGGTGGTGACACTCAAAACAACGAAAGTTTCAATTCTACTGTTTGGCGGTTCGCTCCCAAACATCTTTACTGTGGCTCAAAAACCATCGAAATGGCAGCTTATGTACAGTAGCAGGAGGCATTTTTAACGAAGGTTTTCCTGCCGTCCTGAAAATGATGACAACAATAGGAATCTTTATTGGCGAGCAAACGAAGATATTTGCCAACGCGCGGGACCAACAGAGTCTGCAAAGATCGTCGAGACGAAGCCTCGAGGCTACAGAAGAGGCTCGTAGAAGCAAGAAAATGTCTCTAAACGAGTTCTACAAAGCAGAGGAAGGAACACTGTATGTCTCTGGTATAGCAGATTAGCAGAAAAATACTGTAAGTACTTGATATGCCTCCATAAACTGTACTTGAAACTTTAAATGCGTTTTTCTCGAAACGGCTTTTTCGCAAATGGTTGACATGATATTTCAAAACCTATTGGGCCGATCGACTTCAAGTGCAAAACTGCATGTTCAGCAAACATTATTTTATAGTTTGATGAGCCAGAAACACGATACGTTATGTATATTTTTTTTAATAGCAAAACACTTTGTCAGTTTTTTGAGCTAAATTGATAATTTGAGTTTGACAAGTCCCCATTTCCTCAAATATGTATATATATATATATTTATTTCTGGTTCATCATACGATAACAACTTGTGTATAGAGTAAAACGCCGTTCGAGTTTTCTTGTTTCAGATCACCTAGAGTGGAGAAATCATGCCAACCAGCGACCGCGGATCTTCGCACAGTGTCATGGTCGAGGGGAATTTGCGGGCGTAATTCTTCATGAAACTGGCTAAAAATTGTTTTGTAAATACCTGAAACGATAATAAATAGATGTACCTACTTTAGAATCAATTGACTGCATAGTTTCGTCAATAAACACTCTGAAACAAAGCGGTAATTTCAGCGCAAAAAATGAGAATTAAACTATTTTACAGGTGATTTTGCGATGTCTATGTATCAGTCTTTTGACGCCTAAGGCAAAAGTTATATCTATCAAGAGTAAATTTTATATTTAGGAGTTTCATGAAATAGTACTATAAAGCAGGACATTTGAACTTCTTAAAGATAATGAAAAGTCGTTGTGAGTTTTAAAAGATATCGAGTTCCAAAGCATTCTGTAACTTCGATTGCGAGGGTGAGGTCCTTCTTTACCTCGCTCCCGTGCAGTAGTTAGGGCTAACTCCACGTTCGTGTTGAATGTTCGTATTATTGTATTGTGGTGTTTTGTTTAGCTTGTTTTTTCTCAAAATGTTAGCGAGTTTCGTATTATTTCTTCACTTTGGATGTTGTTAAGTAACACACCCAGCTTTTTCACGGCCATTGGACATCCTGCGATGTCGGGTGTCGATGGCGTCAAGTGCCTAGTGGCTCTCAACTAGTATCGTGCTGCTGCTTCTAATGCTTCAGCTGCTGGATTAAGTGTTTTTCAACTGCTTCAACTACTATGTCAACGTTTACAAGTGCTTCTTCAGCTAGTGTTTTGTGGCCTGCGTTAATTGCTTCATCGGCGGTCGAGAGCAAACTTACCCCTACCTCTCAAACGTTTTTCTTCTGCTGCACGTTCGTCTGTTCCTGTGATGAATGCTTCTCACACTGGATTATCTGCTGCTACTGCGCCGGAAATAACAAGAGTTAATAATGTTCTTCGTGTCCGCATCAGTGAGCACTCGTCTCACGGTAAGGCTTTGCATTCAGCATTATTACTCAATGTTTATTTTTCATCCTTACGTGACACCCACCTTCCCCGAGTGCTATTGTTAAAGTTATTTCCAAGACCGGAATTGAATCTATCACGCGCTCGGGAGGGGGATTGTTGTGTATTTCCCCAACCGTGAGATCCATGAACGGGTCCTTGCAACTGAAATTGACATTAAAGATATTCATTTGATACCCACTCCAGCCTCTCAGCGACCAGTGACTTTATCGCCGGTGCCGTCCGAAATTCCGGATGATATCTTGGTACAGGCTTTAGGAACCATGGGACGAGTAGTAGGTGTGAACAAGAAACTCCCTGCCGCTGCTCAGGACTCCCCTTTTAACTATGTGAAAGGACCTCGGAGACAATACCGAATGGTCAGCGATCATTAATTTCCTGGAAAGCCTAGAATTTTGTACGGATACCAAGTGTTATCTGTTTAATGTATTTGTAGGCGTACAGTGTTTTAGGTGTAAAAGTGAAAACATGTTGTTTCACAGTGTCCTCATCAGCCTAGACCTGCTGATGCTTCAATCTCCACTGCTACCGACGACAGGGAGTCAGTCTTCGCCCGTTCCCTTTCAGCCGGACCAACTGTCGACTGTGGACGTTACCATGTCTACGACTGCCACTTCCGTTCCTCAGTCAGAGCCTACCAGCTGAAGTTATTGAAAAAATTCGTGCCAATAACACTAATTGCTAGAATGCCGTCGTTGCACGATATAAGATGAAATTCAAATTCAACAATGAAAAATGACTTTTATTTACACTGAATCAAAAGTTGCAAGTCAAAATCACATCGTTAGATCTTTCATGCTGGCTCCCAGCACATCCTCAGGTAAATTCTAAAACAGGTATTTTAAAAATTTCAAAAAGATTCCACCGTGGAACGTCGCTTATGTTTATATACATCGCATTCAGCTCCAGAATGACTTCAAAAAACGTCACCATACTCTGACTTATGATTGTTGTGTCTTAATTGTTATTGGGTGAGTTCTGAAATAAAGTTCGAGTTATATGTTTATTTGCTGCTTCTTGTTCGAAATTAACTGCATCCAAGTCGGAGGTATGAATCTGGGTACTTCATCGTTACAACATTTATCAGCGTTATTGACGATGTGTAAACTCTCCGCTAGCAAAGTCGCATTTTTGTTGTTGTGAAAAGAAATAACTCTTGCCTGCTCCGAATCTATATATATTGCTAGCGGAGAGTTTAATAACTCTTGTCTGCTGGAAGACGAGAATTAAATGAAATAAATGCCATAGCAGACGAATATGGGTACCCCAGAAATATTGCAAACCGGATCCATCGAAAAATAAGAAGAACACACTTTCCTACATTAACTAAAGAATCCAGTCAACGCAAATATGTTGGGTCAGTGGATTATATTCCAAAAGTTATGAATATACTTAAATATTCCTGTAAAAAATCCTACTTGGATTTTGGAATTAAAACAAACAACCTAATGTCAACTATTAAAAATGATCGGGACCAAATTCCGAGTAATAGCAGATTCGGAGTTGACAAAATACCTTTACAGGCTCTGGATACTGTTGACATAGATCGAATTTATATTGGATCCACCATGAGGAATTTGAACTTCCGTATTGCGGAACACAAGTACAGTGTCAAAACACATTCGAACTCTACAGCACTTGCAAGATTAGTTAACCAGGGAGCCCACATCCCTCTGTGGAATGAGGCAAGAGTTATTTCTTCTCACAACAACAAAAATGCGACTTTGCTAGTGGAGGTTTACACATCGTCAATAACGCTGATAAATGTTGTAACGATGAAGTACCCAGATTCATACCTCCAACTTGGATGCAGTTAATTTCGAATAAGAAGCAACTAAACCTATAACTCGAACTTTATTTCTGAACTCACCCAATAACAATTAAGACACAACAATCATAAGTCAGAGTATGGTGATGGTTTTTTGAAGTCATTCGGGAGCTGAACGCGATGTATATAAACAAAAGCGATGTTCCACGGTGGACTCTTTTTCAAATTTTTACAATACCTGTTTTAGAATTCACCTGAGGATGTGCTGGGAGCCAGCACGAAAGATCTAGTTATGTGGTTCTGACTTTCAACTTTTGATTCAGTGTAAATAAGTCATTTTTCATCGTTAAATTTGAATTTCATCTTATATCGTGCAACGACGGCATTCTAGCAATTAGTACCCTTGATTCTATTTCTTTTTCAGCCTCTTTCCTTAAAGCGCTTTCTTTGCACCATAAAGCACTAGGTATCAATCAGTCAATCACACGAACTGTCTGAGAATCTTGAATTTCTCGAGGCAGGAAGAGCTGAAGGAGATAACAGACAACATACACAATGGGAAACTTTTCCACATGTCAAAGGCGCTCCCTTCGCTGACGTCAAGATCTTTTCTGACATCACGACTTAATCTAAAAAAATCTTCAGGGAGGAAAGGAGTAGTAGCTGTGCTATTTCGTTTGGTAAGTAGCAGCCAGGTGCTGTTTACAGAAAGAAGGGATGATGAGCGCTGCAATGGGCCAACGGAGGCTTGATGCTACTTTCGGCGGGACTTGGGTGATGCTCATCACCGCGGCGTTGTGTGCGACATTCCCACTGAGCGGCTCAACGCTGGGTGACGAAGTCAAAGAGTAAGAATGATCATATTGTTTCCCCATTCTGTTTGATATCATTACGAAGGAAATGTAATACCCAAATCATCAGAATTCTTAAATATAATTTTTTTTGGAATGCTATATTTAAACAGACTGTCTTAAGAATGTTTGGATATAAATAAACTTCATTCGGTTCCGCAAAATTACGCAGGGAATTCGTCAACATTATATTCCCTTTCAAATAGTAGTATTCCTGGAGTTAGAAACGCATTCGGGAGACGGAGAATTATAATAATTATTTCTTGTTTGTTTTTCTCATCTATAGCATGGTCCATTTGTCAGAACGGACAGTGTCGATCATGGTTTTAAAATGGCCGTACGATGTGACACGTATCGAGAATGACTGCTTCCTGGAATTTTTGTTGTTGTTGGTGGAAGTTTAACGACCACCGTGAGCAACTCAATGGGCTATATGCAGTCTCCCGTCCCAAATTTAGGGTAACTGGCTCCAGGGAAGGGAGAGAGCCAGTGCTGTAAGACAAATACAACATCCATGCCTCACCGGGATTCGAACCCGTACTCATCTCGGACTAATGATCAGAAGCCAGCGCTTAGACCACTGAGCCACTGGGACGGCTCTCCTGGATTTTGGGGTTTAGGTGCTGTAGACCCAAAGCATCAAGCTGAGTTATTAGAGTATGAGGAATTATATCAATTGCATATATATATATATAATCGTCACAAGACTGTTGTCTTTGAGATCAAGAATTGTAGAGATAGTTAGTGGACGCATGTGAACTGTTTTGCTATCCTATTTCGGACATGTAATTTTTAACTTTTATTCTTCTTATTATTATTGCTATCACTATTGTTTTACTGTTTTCAGAAGTCTTTTTTTCGGGTCCCGCTAAGTCTAAACCGACTTGATTATTTAACGCAATTTAAACTGAAAATGCTAATGATTTAAACGCATATCGATCAGTGGATACGCTAGATGTTCAGAAGGGGGGGGCTAAGTATCATACGCGAAAGGGGAGCACAGATTTTGAAGTGCTTGGTAGAAATTTTGCCAAAAAATTATGTTTCCGTAGATTTCACTCGATGCTGATGTTGCCTCCAGTAAACACAAAAGAGCGTTTTCAGGAGCATACTGTGCGTAATATTTATTCAGTGTATGTAACACTGAGAATCATGGATATTAGATATTAAATAAACTACATGACCTTTAACAAGTTATTGTTTTGCAATTTGAACTTTTTTTAATATTTGCTGTCATAAGGCTGTTTGTGAATTTTAGTTTGTAACCTGGCAACGAATATCTCAATATTTTTAGATTATAATTACAAAAATACTGTCTTTCTGCTATTCATTCAGACATTTGTTTGGAGGACTCCCTTCGTTTCACAGAATAGTACAACACAAAACTTAGCAAAAAATTCATTTTATGTAACACAATTTCTGTGAATTCGAAAAATTCCCATACGTTTATCCAACTCCCCTAAAACCTTAGATAGGTGCACTCGCAGAATGTTCTAATTGCTTAAATATTTTGGGGCGGCTAGAAGGTGGGTTAAAAAAAGAAAATTGGGTGGGCTCCCCTCCCATGGCGTCGCCCCTGACAAGGACAATGTCTGAATTATTTCCACGACGTATTTGACTGAAACATTACAAGAATAGGCAGTTATAAAAATGTCTTTACTAGGCAGTTATAAAAATGTCTTTACTAGGCAGTTATAAAAATGTCTTTACTAGGCAGTTATAAAAATGTCTTTACTAGGCAGTTATAAAAATGATACACATATAAAAATGTCTTTACTCCCGAAACGGTAAACCTCATGGAATTGGATACTAAAATGTTACTCCATTCTTTCTTCAAAGTAAATAGGACTTGGGAAAAGACATTGTCCTATCTTGGCAATGTCTTTTCGAAAGGCCAGATTTAAACTTTTTAAGGCCATAGAAGGAATTTTAATTCTAGGTCACTTTCAAATAAAATACAGAGTGAGAGGGTCCTTTTTCCAAAAGACGCGATTGAGTCCTTTTTTTTCTTTTCTACTCTTTAAAAAAAAAAAAAAACTAGTAATACTAAAGGTAAAGTGAAAATATGAACTGCCTTAGTATCAAGTTTCATTATTTTATTCTTTTTAAACTGAGGGTTTTTCAACAGCAGGTTAAACTAGTTTTTTATCAACTTGCTGTTCGGAGCACAGATTCTTACTATAATAATAATAATAATATACACAATTTTCAGTCTCTTAGTTTTATTAGTTACTTTGGGGTATAAACCTTTAGAAAAAGTAGAGCTTCTCTTTGACGGAACACACTAGAATCCTGCACCTTGAATTTAAGTAATGTAATATCCGTAACACGTGAGGGAGATAGATGGCGGGAGTTAACGCCTTTCGATTAATTTTTTCCAAGCTCTACAGGGAAAGGTTTCTTTCTTGCATATAATATATCGCTGTACAACCTTTTGTACAGCGACACATTACGTATAACGGGAAATATACTATGTGGTTAAGAAAAATCTGGAAGTTATCTAAAAAGTTACAACTCAGCGAAAGAGACGTGGTTTTAGAGGGGACCTACAACTTCAAGGAAAAGAAATAGCTAAGCAATTTTTACAGCTGAAGTTTACTTTGGAAACCATTGCTATATCTCCATTGCGAAAGGGGATTTTCTCAGACGAATTTGGTAGTCACCCCAGTTAGGGTTTTTTCTCTTTCAATCACAGAAAATTCCTTCTTCTACAATAAGCTGGTAACCTAATTGTTATTCGTGGAAATCGTTGGGCCTTCGCTAATCCAGTTTGGTCCTACAGATACTTCTCATCGTGGCTCCTACGAGGACACCAACGGGCAGCGGTTGCAAAAAAGCAAGAAGAGGACGAGAACGTTAGAAATACATATCACAAAAGTTGATGGCGTTTAACCCTTTTGCCGGTGGTGGATTTCGAAACTACGTCCTCCTACTTCAGAGCGGGATATTCTCCCGACTGAACTACGCCAGCAAGGCTTACCGCGGCAACTTGCTGATTTGTCTCATACGTTACCGCAGAAGTACGTCATCTATGTCTTGTTACATAGTACTTTCTATAAAGAAGATACCTAAGCAAAAAAAATACATATATAATTTTGACTCACACCTAGTACAACATAGAAAAGGTTATGTATCTACCTGTGTGAGTAAAAGGAGAAAAGATAAAAAAATAAAATAAAACAACTGAATGTAGAAGGTGTCGAGAATACTGAGCCTTGGCTTTATCAAGGACCAGCAAAAACTCTGCATTTTCTCACTTCCACAAAGACCTAGTTGGAAATGGGTTTCTGCAAGGCCATAGATGCAAGTAACATTCCCACCTAAAATAGTTTAACAAATATATATATGTCATGTCCTCCGTAGAGTTGCATGACCTAGCACTAGTTAACAATTTCGCTTGCATCCATTAACCTTCCTGGCCGACCCATGCTCTTCATCTGTTACTATTAAACAGAGAGAAGAAGATTAAAGAGAACTCAAGCTGTGAGAGTGACATAATAATTAGAAATGATTTTCAGCCATAACGAAATTCCAAGTTCGTTTGAGAGAGAATTTAAACCTGAAAATCAATGCAAAAGAAATCCAAATTTTTACATTGCAATTAAAAAAGGAAATATTAATTTTTAACGAACAGATTTTTGAAAGAAAACTTGAGTCTAAAACCCCTACTCTACAACTTATGACAGCACGAAAACGAGAATAAGTTAAAGATAGTAATTAACTAAAGAAAACTTTGTGAAAGTTATATACCTTAAACAGTTAGTTGCAATATGTACAAAGTATTTCAGCAGTGCTTTAAGTGCATAATTAATTAGTTATTAAGAACTTAACTACTTTGAAAGAACAGCGCATAGACAGCGCATAGAAAAGGAACAAGCTTAGCCATCTTCTGTTCCTAGGTACCCCAAAGTTACATTATTTCCCTCTGAGAGCGAGGTGGAGGCACAAAATATCATGTTTTCCGGTCCATCGATAGCCATACTTGCAGGACCAGTTCATTGTAGAAGAATGAATTTTTATTAATTTCTTACGATGTGTGGAAGAATCATCACACACATATTTTATATACTAATAATTGAAATAGAAAAAAACAAACAAAAAAACGTATCGTTCCTCCATTGCATTAACATGCTAACATTCTGAATTCTATCAAACTGGTAAATAATTAAAATTAATAAAAAAAAAGTACATTTAATACCAGGAAATTAAAAGCAAAATAATTTGTATCTTGAAAAATGTGAATTTTAAAGACTCTCTTAATCCTAATCAATATCCAAAATGCTTCTGCCATATCCTTAATATAAAACTGTTCATTTTGGCTTGGAACTTTTAACTGAAACTACAGATATAATGAAAATATTTCACTAAAACCGTAAATTTTGTCTTTAACGCTCTCTCATAGTAAATATCACACAAAATTGCTCATGCTATCAACTGCGACGTCTTGTAAACTTAAATTAGAAACCTCCTTCCCTAAAAATAAAAAAAAAGCGTGAAAAATTAAAGATGTGGGGAAGACTTTGAAGTGTGTGTGAGATAGTGTGGGTATCAGAGCGAAGTACGTACCTCGATCGGGCAGTGAACAAAAACTAGAAGCAAATCCAAGCTGGAAATTTTTCTATTAAATTAACCCATCTGAATAGAAGGGATCAAATTTTATTTTTAAAGATTTTATCCAGGCGTGAGATTTAAAAACCATCAAGTTGGTTTCCTCGAAAAGCAGGGGAGTTCTCGTTCGCAGTTTGTGATTTAAAAATTTAGAACAATTTTTTAATGAAAATTTTTGAAAAGCCTTGTGATGCCAGAACGCTGCAAGTTTATAGTGTGCGAGCTCTCCACAAAGTCCCTCTCTCTTTTTTTTTTTTTTTTTAGACCGGAGCAATCGCCTCCACTAAGGTGAACTTCAACTACTGGCAGTCCTACACCATAATATGGTGTGCTGTTGTACCATGTTATGGTGTACATTTGCATCACTTTCGAACACAATAGGCACAAATTTGCTCCGTTAAAGTGGTGCATAATTGCACAATATTGTATTTTTTTCGTCCACCACATATTGGTGCACCTTTCCTCAAAAAGTGGCGTAGTACCACATTTTGCCGCACTGGTGGCGCAGTTGTCTAAGTGATGGCTTCTGATCATTCTTCGGAGATGGGTCTGGGTTCGAATCCCGCTGAGGCATGAATGGTGTGTTTGTCTTATGGCTCTCTCTCTCTCTTCCCTGGAACCAGTGGCGCTAAATTAGGGACGGGCAATTGCTTATAGCTCACTAAGTTGCTCACGGTAGTCGTTAAACAAAAACAAAAAGTAACGCTCTAAAAAAAAAAGCACCACTTTTTGGTGAAACATACCACAAAAGTTTAAACAGTGTAACGTCAGTTATTTTAGAAAAAAAAACTGCGACATTTTTTATCCATAAACGGAAGTTACAAAATATAAAATATTTTACGATCATGGTAGATAATGAATAATTTAGTTGTAACTGTCCTTATTAAAGTCCAGGGACAAAAATTGCGTGGTTTATTCATTGATGAAGGAAAAGCAATGTATGTTAAAAGCAAACAGCGGCATGATCAAAAAGCTACAAATTTTTGGCAGGCAGCCAAACACGCTGCTGATAAAAAAAATTCCCGCTGCACAGTGGGAAATTGCCAGGAGAGTACGGTAGCTCTCACTTCAGTGCAAACAAGTCCAGCAAACTGGCAAGGAAGAAATTAGCGCACTGGCCGTTTTTTTTTTTTTGCATGAAGGGTTTTTTTTTTATTGAAAGTTTAACGACCACCGTGTGCAACTCAATGGGCTATAAGCAGTCACCCGTCCCTACTTTAGGGTCACTGGTTCCAGGGAGGGAGAGAGCCAGTGCCGTAAGACAAACGCAACATGCATGCCTCACTGGGATTCGAACCCGGACACCTCACGGACAAATGGTCATAAGCCACCGCTTAGACCATGAAGATTTGAAAAAAATTATTTGTTGGACTTAGTTGACTGATTCATACAGAATAGACATTTTGTGTTTCAATATCAGCAATGTACATAGGTGTACAAGGAAATCGGTGAATAAACCCCCGAAAGACAAACAACCATGCCTTACCCGGGATTCGAACCCAGACTCCTACGTTGTGCGAATGATCAGAAAACCATCGCTTAGACCACTGCGCCTCCGGGTAGGCCACTGAGCGATGAATATAACGATATATTTCCAGAATTTGAAATTTAAACAGCAAGTACAAAAGCTGAGTGCATTTTCTTGAAAAAGTCAATGTAGTCTTGCAATGTAGTACCAAGAAATTTGTCATAGGAAGGGATAAATTCACGGTATCATTATTCATGGAAATATTTTGGCTGTGATTAATGTTTCCCTTGCTCATTAACAGAGTGTGAGATTAAATTTTAATAAAAATAAATAAGTTCATAAATAAAAACAGTCTGGCGAAATAAGCTTCACACTGAAACCGTTTCAGACTTCGCAACGGTATTCCTAGGCAGACCATTCAAATATTGCACAATTCTCTCCACTTCCTTCAGTGTCTCCATGGTTCCAATAAAGTGAAAAGCAGGAACGTCGCTAAGGGAATGCGAGGGTGGATTCCCACTCATCCCAAAATTCCTCTTGCCCACCTTACCGTCCACTCAGTTCAAAATGTGGCACTTTTCAGTTTTTAACTTCATAATGTGAACTTTGCCAAGTAATAACAAGTGTCATGTTTTACGTCGGGTAGCCCTACGTATTTCCCCCTAGTAATTACGCTGTTTATTTCTCCGTACCAAGTTATCAAAATAGCATCGGCAGGGCCAGGAAAATATAATTGTCCTCCACTCTCCGAATCTTAATTTGAGCCTTTTTTACGCTTTCCAGCCGTAGGTTGAAGAAGCGTATATGCTCCAGCTTTGCCCATCCGTCCGTCTGTCCGCACGATAACTGGCGTAAAATTGGTTCGATTTCGATGAAATTTTAGTATGTGGTAGGGGACCACCTGGGGACGAACCCTATTGAAAATGGAACAAATGGGGTCAAAGGTCACGACGTAGGAGCGGAATCATTCCATTGCCCTTATGCGTCATAACTTGCGTAAATATGGTTCGATTTCAATGAAAGTTTACTATGTGGTAGGGGACTACCTAGGGACGAACCCTATTGAAAATGGGACAAATGGGGTCAAAGATCACGACGTAGGAGCGGGATCATTTCATTGCCTTTATGCGACCTTCTTGGCATGGAACTAATGAGCTTCTCTAGTTGCCCATTGGTGATAACACGGTGCCAAAATTGCTGTTAAATGTGGTTGTGATCAATCCACTGTCTTGCGCACCATTAAAAGAGTTGCAGAAACTGGATGTGTGGGAAACAGAAGAAGGACAGGTTGACCAAGGTTGTGTACTGAACGTGACGATCTCATGTTGATTCGTCGTTCTTTAAAATCAAGGTCTAGAACAACCACCGATTTAAGAAATGAGTGGGAGAATGAAGTAGGCATTATTGCATCTGCACATACAGTTCGTCGTAGGCTACAAGAAAATCGACTGACTGCACGAAAAGCTGCAAGAAAAACTTTCCTTACTGAACAAAGTGGCTCAAAAGAATTGCTTGGGTCAAGGCATACACGAATTGGACTTTTGATAAATGGAAAATGTTATTTTCAGTGATGAAACAACTGTTACTATTTCCGCTAATAATGGAAATAATTATGTACGTCGTCGGGCTGGTGAAGGATATAAGGCATGCTGTACCCAGCCAAAAATCAAGCACCCGTATTCGGTGATGTTATGGTCCTGTATTTCAGCCAGTGGTGTTGGCCGTCTGCACATTGTTGCTGGCACATTGAATGGATCGAAATATGTGGATATTTTGGAGTCCAAACTGCTACCATCTGCACAAGACATGGGTTTGTGGAATTTCATCTTTCAGGAAGATAACGCGCAATGTCATCGGAAAAAGTTGGTTGGCGAGTGGTTTAATCGAAAAGTTATAAGAAAATTTCAGTGGCCGGCACAGTCACCGGATCTTAACCCTATAGAGAATCTGTGGGTGGGATTGAAGCAAAGGATCCGTCAACAAGGACCCACATCTGAAACAGCATTAAATGAGTCTGTAAGGGCCATATGGCACCGTGTTATCACCAATGGACAACTGGAGAAGCTCATTAGTTCCATGCCAAGAAGCTGCACTTTGTTACTAAGAAACCGTGCTTATCCAATTAAATATTAAAGTGCATTTTGCTTGTTGGTAAGTTATTTCAAGTGTCCTGTAAGTTTCAATAATGTACTGTACAGTAATTTTACGTTAAATGCATTGTACACTAATTTCACAAATTCCACTATGTTTTGCTTTTTATGACTAGACGCTGTACTTTTGCTTGTAACTTCACTTCTGTTACTGGTAATAACATTCTGTAAAAATATTTGAATTCAGCATAAATTTCCTTTAAAATGATGCATAATATGTATTCCTGACTTTACCATTACGCTGTATAAGTTGACTTCAAACATCAAAAATTGACTTTCGATCTATTGGCGCAGGACTTTTGGCCACGACTGTATTATTACTTAAACTGTACATTAATTTTTCATTTGTAATTAGGGCGGCGTGTGCCAACTGTACCTTCCCGTCCAGGGCATTGAGTGATTCCTGTGTTCTTAAGGGGATGCTGTTTCACTTGAGATGTTTTTGTAGTTCTACCGGTGTTGCATAGACACTGCCGAATTACTGTAGGTGTTGACTATATCTTTGTTCTCCTGTAAAAGAAATCGGCTGAGTAATGCTGCTCAAAAGGTAGCTTTCATTTTAAGGCGAATATTACTCCTTTAGTTTCAGTAAACATTTTCAGCCTGCATCCATGTAGCATTACGTTTACTTCTGTAATAATACAATTACAGTGTCTCGGTGTCTGTCTTCTGTCTCCTACATAGGAAATTACTGGACGTAAAGACTCAAAATTTGAGAAATAGAAAGAGAGCCAAATGAGGTTGTGCATCTTGGAGCTCCTCCTTTTTGTTTTCCTAACGAGTCACTACTCAACTTGATGCATCGTGATGGTCGCATAAGTGTTCAAAGACATCGCGGTGAACGGCACCTTGCAGCGTCATACGGGTACAACGCCAAGCGTTAGGGTTTGGATGGACATTGGGTTCAATCTTGTCTGATACGAATTAAGGGAACCTTTAACATCGAGCGATACATCATGGATGTTTTAGAGGCAGATGTGATACCCTTCTTTCAGAGTTGTCCTGTAGTTATATTCCAGCAAGACAATGCTCCGCCACATGTTCCCCGAAATGTCCAACAACTCCTCTATATAGGATAGACAGCGCTTCTTCCCTGGCTTGCACGTTCGTCGGATATGTTCCCGATCGGACATGAGTGTGACATTGAAGCTAAGCGACTGGCCCGTTAATCGCCTCTACCAGTCACCACAAATGAATAACTCTGGTATCACATAGAAACAGCCTGGCAGGATATTCTCCAGGAAAATATCAAAAACCTCTTGCACTCAATGCCCCGCCGTGTAGATGCTGTTTTAGTTGCTCCAGGCGGCTTCACACTATACGGAGTTTTGAAGTGAACAAATCTGGAATTGCTATAAAAATGTAATCAGTTATCTCCTGTAATGTGAGAAATCTGTGGTATACATTTCATTTGAATAGCGCGATCCTTTCTTGGTGTTGCAATTTTCACCCACACAAACATTAGTTTATCTTTTAAACTCCCTTCTTGTCGTTAGTACAACATGTTTCAATAAATGTTTCCATGTAATATATCCTAATCAAAATTTCAGGAAAACTCAAAAAAGGCTGACCGGGAGTTGGCTAAACCTTAGTAACGCAAGATATCTTTGCTAGTAAAAGAATAAAACGTTGACCAAATCAATTTAATAATTAATTTTTTAGCGGCTGTTTGCAGTCTGAGCCAAAAAGAAATAACTACCTTATTTTCCTAAATGCAGAAAAAACATTCGTGCACATGAACCATTTGGATGAATACCGTCTTCACACGATTTTAATGATCTTAAAATATGAAATATATATACAATTAAAATACTCTAAAACACACTAGCACTTTCAGAGCGACAGTCGCCCCATCATCAGGTGTGATCGGATCTCCCAAACCGTTCAGTATAAATATCTGTACTGCGCCATAACTGCAATCGACGTAACAGAATCTTGCGACGTACGCGCCATCTGTCCCGGCGGTTAAACCACAATCAGAGCGACACCACATCACAAATCGTAAACATGATTATAACTGCAACATCAAGTATTAAAGCCTAAAAAAGGAAGATAGTTCTGTGGATTGTCCAACACTTGTAGACAAAAGACGTCTCCAAATATCTGGTAGATCCCAAGGGCAATTATCATTACAGCAACTTCGTTTGAACGCGGAAATGAACAAACCCTCAGTCACCAGTAGCATGTGTGTAGAGGCTGGGGTTATCAAAGTTTTGGCAATGTCCCAATCAGGGATTAAATCTTCTGAATCAATGCACTTGGTAAGGGCTGTACAGATATGGCTTGCTTTTAAATTATAATTATGTTCCTGCAGCCTGAGGCACAGATTCCGACGAGTGGAGCCTATGTAATAGTTAATACTCTCATGCGAGGCATTGTCCAATAGTGGGATGCAATAAACATCCCACCTCTGTGAATCATCAATTTTTGGGCGGTCTTTCCTCAAAACAGATGATAGGTTGTTAACTCCCACACCAAAATGTAGCCGGTATCTAGAGCAAATTTTAGACATTAAGGTAGTAAAACCAGGTAGGAAATCCATTTTTCCAACAAACTTTTTAATAGCATGTGGATCACCGACTAAAATTGAGAGAGGTCGACGGGATGCATAAACTCGACGAAAAATTTAACAAACAATCTGTCGAGGATAGCCGAACGAGTGGGCTAAATCAAAAATGTAATTGATTTCCTGATTAAAGAAAAACCTAGTGGAAGCATGTGTAAATGCTCTATGAAACAAAGAGTAAAGCGAAGCAACTTTATGTTGCATAGGATGAAAGAAGGCAAATGGCATTATGGAACCCGGGATAGAAGGCTTACGATAGACCGAAAAAGATAAGTGATTCGAAATTGGGTGTCTGTGAATACAAAAATCTAGAAAAGGGATTTCACAGTTAGACTCAAGTTGTACCGTGAGCTTGATAGTGAGATACTAAGAAAGTACGTCGGCGAAACAAAATAAATCATCTTGGGAGTGAGGCCACGCTACCAAGATATCGTCAACGTACCTTAAAAATAAAAGCGGGGGAAGTGGAAATTCACTAATAACTTTGTTCTCAAGATCCTGCACCAGGATCTCAGCGAGAACTGCTGAAAGAGGGGAACCCATAGGGGAACCTTCAAGTTGCTGATAAATGCAGCTTTGGAATTTAAAAAACGAATGCTGCTTAACAAATCGCAAAGCATTCATAATAGTCGAAATTTCGAGGGGGGGACGCGGGTATCAGCAAGTTTAGCCTCGATAATTTGATGTGTAGCCTCTATGGGTACATTAGGGTACAATGCTACAACATCTAAAGACGCCAAAATTAGATACCCTGGGTGTGGCTGAAGTACCCTAAGCCTATCTAAAGCCTCAACGGGACTCTTAACCGAGTAAAGTGAACTCTCGGTAAATTTGGCAAGATAATTGGCCAAGGCTTTTTCTAAAGGTCTGGTGGGGGCAAACATAGCCCGATACCAGAGAACGAAACTGGTGCCCCTCCTTATGCAATTTAATGCGACCAAACATATCAGGCACACGGTAACCGGGGTGGAGTAAATGCAGACGCAAAGCCCTCAGGAAATCCATGAGCTTTCTTTAACCTACCTAAAGCAGAAACTGTGGACTTCGTTGGATCGGCACGTAACTCCTTGTGCAAGATAGTATCAATTACTTCATTCATACCTTGAAAATTAAAGCTGCTGTTTACAATAACCAACTGCGAAGATTTATCAGACAACACAATAGAGATCTGAGGGTTTCTCCTAAGCAGAGCAAGCTGTCGCCTTTCCTCAGCAAAATCAGAACGTACGCCAGGAGGGAGAGAGATACCTTATTTTCCTGTATGCGTTTAATCATACTTGCATCTTAGCAGCTGTAAAAGACAAGACTTTGGGGGGGATTAATTATATTGTTTTCTCTGTAAAACTGTTGTTTTTATAACAAAACACAAAGCCAAGTTACACAGCACGATAAAGCAATATAACTTCGTATTGTTTACCAACGGAATGAACGCACGACACAAATGTTTGTGAGCTAGTTAGTGTCTTTTGTTTTTTTTTATTCTAGTAAAACAGTTGTATGCCCATATACATGAATTAAAAATGTGTTTTCGGGATACAGCCTCTCCCAATAGTCATCAATTCCTCATGCTATCTTCAGCTCAAAATTTTCAGCCTTCCAACTGGAATTGCAGGAACGCTGACAACTCTCAGACTGTTGTTTTTCAGCTTACAATATAATTTCCGAAAGCTTATTTAAAGTTATCCTGTGTCTAAGTTGTTTATTCTCTAAAAGGTTGGACCATACTTTTGGAGGGGAAGGGGGTTAACGACAACCGTGAGCAACTGGATGGGCTATAAGCAGTCTCCCGTTCCTAATTTAGGACCACTGGTTCCAGGGAAGAGAGAAGGCCAGTGCCGTAAGACAAACACAACATCCATGCCTCACTGGGATTTGAACCCGAATCCATTTCGCACAAATAGTCAGAAGCCAACGCTCAGCCGTCCTGGTGGCACAGTGGTCTAAGCGCCAACTTCTGATCATTCGTCTGAAATGGGTTCGGGTTCGAATCCCGATGAGGCATGGATGTTAAAAGAAAAGCCAGCGCTTAGACCACTGCTTCACAGAGCCGGCCTGTAATGAAAATTGCAAAAGGCAAGACTCACAATGTAACGTATACTCTAGATTCAGTTTCTTTTTGATTTTACTATCTCTTGTTATTTTATTTTCCTATGAAAATTATCTTCTCACTTAACGAGATATTGTTTCTCCCGCTGAATTATATGTGGCAACGAGTGTAAGTCATGACGTGGTGGTATGCAGTATATATAGGCGCGCTCAAGTATACCAGGAGGTTCGTTGTATATATGATAGGTTCTTTCTAATTATTGTTATGCGATTCTACGAAAGTTCGGTCTAACAGTAGTTGTGTTATATTGGAGTGTGTATTGAGTGATACCAGGAGCTTCCAATAAAAGGTTAAAAGTGAGTACGTTTTCTTAGTTTCATTTTATTGTCAGACCTCTGTCTGGCCGTTAAGTCTATTTCATTGAGTGTGTGCGTTAAGTTCAGGGGATATTGTGTTTACCGCTCTAATAAGGAGCCTTCAAGGTACTAATGTACTAAAACCGAAGTTATATTACTGATATTCAAGATGAAGAACGCTGAGTAAGAATAATTCCATATTCTTATTATTTATTGCACGTGAGTGTCTTACCTAAACAAACTCTAGCACTTTGATGATTAAGCACACTTTAGCTACGTCAAGTAACCTTTCAATAACCCTAACGTAACTTAACGTAAGCTTTCCTGCACTACACGTCCAGCAGGAGAAAGCTATTCATTATAACACATACAGTATTGATCTATCACTTCATATTCTGAATTAGCATATCGACCTGCTAGGGAGCTCGTGCCGACGCACAAAAATACCATGTCTGAAAATTTCTGCTTTGTTTAGAAATGTAGAATAAATGCAACTGGAAATTGCTCATCTATGTTTTATTTCAGTTGTATTGTTACTGTGAAAGGAGTTAGAATATAATTAAAGTAAGGTGTTTCTGATGGTAAATCTTATTTTGTTTTATTTTCAGGGTTAATAACTGGGCCTTAAGCTTCGGAAAGTCTCTGGAAGAAACAAGCTCCCAAGCCACGTACTTCAATATCATCAAAGATGTAAGAAGTTAGCTTAGTTCTTGTTTGAATTTACGTTAATGAAAAACTATATTAAGACTCATACCGCGTATTTACATTTAACTTTCCTACCTTAAAAACTGTAGATTTTCTTTCACAGTGTTAGTGATTCTTCTGATGGTGTTCAGTTCATAATATGGAATGATCCCAGGCAATGATGATTGACATAGTTGTCTAAAATCATGGCAAAATTATTGGTTATTCATTACTAAGCATTTCTTGCAGAACGTGGTGAAAATGTCCGCCATTTCTACAAAATTCACTTGTAGCGTGTTAGAGGGGCGCGCATGCGCGTTTACCCATTCGAAAGCACGCATTATACTGTACTACTAAGTGTGTTTCTGTCTGCTCCATATGCGCTGACAATGAATTCCAGAGTCGTGCTCTGCTTATTATGCTGCTCTCACAATACAATGATGAGACACTTTTGGACGCCTTGTTGACGTGCAATGAAATTGGTTAATGTACAGCAATACTAAATGATCCTATCATTGTTTATCGTCTGTGGACCCTGTACCCCTCACACCAAAATAAACATCCATTAAAATAAATAAATAAAAATAGAAAAGTAGTCGTATGTTTGAACTACAGCAGGAATTATCCATTTTGAACTTCTAGCCTATTGCCAAACAGCCACTGCTGTACGCAACTGCAAACACAAACGATAGACGATGAATAACTGAAAGAATGATCTTTGGTTCATCGCAAAGGTGTTGCGTTTTTTGAAAGACAACACCAGCCATGATACAGAAAGAACGACTGAAGAAAGAATTCACAGCCTTGGGTAGAACGATTTATCTCATTCACTATTTCACTCCATCCGATTATCGCATTGTTTTTCTATAGATAAAATGCGCAACCAAAAATCATGGAATCGATGAGCTCTAAAGAATATGGTAAATAATTTCTTCCAATCGAAAGATCATTAGTTTTTATCGAAGCGGCATCCATAAGCTGGCGTGTTACTGGAAAAAATTTCTAGAGTGTAGAATGGGGATAGCTTTCCTTAACAAAATGTCTTCATGCGTTTTTTACTGTCGCTTAATTTGAATCTTTAAAACTCAAAGAACTTTTTTACGACCTGATATTTAATGTACTCATTTATTCTAAATTATTGTATAACAACACAGTATTTTTAATGAATTACCTTCACAAGGAGAAGTATTAGAAAATGGTCATAAGAGAAGAGTAAAGCCGGGATAGCCGCCCCGGTGGCGCAGTGGTCTAAGGCGTTGGCCTCTGATAATTCGTCCGTAGGGGTCCGGGTTCGAATCCCGGTGAGGCATGGATGTTGTGTTTGTCTTCCGGCACTGGCTCTCTCCCTTCCCTGGAACCAGTGACCCTAAATTAGGGACGGGCGACTGCTTATAGCCCATTTGAGTTGCTCAAGGTGGTCGTTAAACCTCCAATCAAAAAAAAAAAAAAAAAGCCGGGATAAAATGGAAATGGAGAGGAAACCGACATTTCTAAAAAAAAATCGATAATAGCAGAGCCGCCCCGGTGGCGCAGTGGTCTAAGGCGTTGGCCTCTGATCATTCGTCCGTAAGGGGTCCGGATTCGAATCCCGGTCAGGCATGGATGTTGTGTTTGTCTTACGGCACTGGCTCTCTCCCTTCCCTGGAACCAGTGACCCTAAATTAGGGACGGGCGACTGCTTATAGCCCATTGAGTTGCTCACGGTGGTCGTTAAACCTCCAATCAAAAAAAAAAAAAAAAAATAAATAAATAATAGCAGAAAGTGCAGCACCTTTACCTCATGAATGAAGAGACAGAGCGGGTGAGTATTATTGCCTGACAATTCTGAGAAATAACCTAAAATGCGACCAAGACTTGTCAAACCGTTCGACGGAATGGTAAGTGTGGCGACAGCAGAGTGGAGTAGGATTTGAGTAAGATTTGTTCTGTGTAAAAAAAAAAAAAAAAACAGCGGTTGAGGTGAAAGAAATCCATTAAAACAAAAACTAAAATTATGCGAAATAACTGAATTTTATGTTTTTCCACTCTATCTGGTGAAGAAATTAGAAAGACGTAGAGATAATGCAAATAGACAATGACATCGCTCTGTCCACGTTATTATAATCAGCGCATAGCAACTGAAAAATTGTTCAGTTGCTATGGTGAGCCCATCAATATGGATTTATGTAGTCAGATGCTCACTGATAAACCACAAATAGCGCCGTGAATTGTTGGCACTGTAGTGAAAAGCGAACACACTCAGCTAGTTATCGAGAGTTTTGGGGTTCGATCCCAGCGATGTCGGATGAACAATTTTTCAGTTGCTATGCGCTGGTTATAATAACGTGGACAGAGCGATGTAATCGTCTAT
Organism: Macrothele yani; assembly: GCA_039090855.1. Lineage (NCBI taxonomy): Eukaryota > Metazoa > Arthropoda > Arachnida > Araneae > Macrothelidae > Macrothele > Macrothele yani. The sequence continues at coordinate 107,751,986 of CM077003.1, forward strand.
TTGCATCGTCTATTTCCTCTCTATTTAATTGGAAAGTTTCATATTTTCATTTACTACAAAAGTTAAACTTACGATCACTTTCAGCGCTTATATTGCTATTCGGTTTAAATCAAAGGAAAAAAATATATAACTTAGCGTTTGATACCGTTATAAAAGTTCATCGCGTGTTCTCAACACACGCAACTTTCCTCTCTTTTGTTGTTGTTGATGGCCTTTCGCTGCGTTTTTGATCCGTCAACGCATTGCGTCCATTGGCGAGTTCGGAACACCGTTCTGATACGCTCCGTGTGCTCACGATTTCAGGACCATAGCCTTCATGTAATTGGCGATGGATCTCTGCTGCCAAATAAACCTAATCAACGCGCGTACCCGTGAGTGAGACAATCTTTCCAGGCAGGTCGTCATCTTCTCTTGAATGTGTTGCTTTTTTTAAGCTTTCCAATCGTAGTTTGAAGAAACGTATATGCTCCAGCTTTGTCTGTCTGCCTGTCCGTCCGTTCGCACGATAACTCGCGTAAACATGGTTTGATTTCGATGAAATTTTAGTATGTTTTAGGAGACCACCTGGGGACGAACCCTATTGAAAATGGACGAAATGGGGTCAAAGGTCAGGACATAGGAGCGGGATCCATTCCATTGCCCTTATGCTTCATAACTTACGTAAAAATGCTTCTATTGCGGCAAACGTTAGCATGTTGTTCCGGAGGTATACTGAACCGGTTCTGTTGAATATAATCGAACTTGGGTCGAAGTTCAGGATAAACGAGCGAGATTTATTACACAGCCATTATCCTCATAACTTGAGTAATAACTGGAGTAATGATTTCTGGTATGTTGGAAAGCGTATCATAAGCAATGCATTGCATGATTTTACTAACTTGTTTATTCAAACTGCTGTGCCAAACAACGCTCTCTAGTCAGGAGAGTGTAATCACATTGGGAGACACCTATTTTACATATTCAGCAATTAAAGGTAACCGTAAGTTGCTTATTGATCAGCATACGTAGTTTCAGATTTAGCAACGGCAGGAGTGAGGGAAGAAGCAGTGCGGACTGTGTTGTTTATAGCTGATGCAATTACCTATGTAAAGATTTAAAAAATATAAGTAAATGAACAACTATTGGAGAAGAGCACTGGAAGGCAGAGGCCTGAAGAATGGTAAATACAAGACAGATCACGTGCATTCGAAGATGATAGGGCAGCCAATACCCATAGCACGATGCATCAAGTCCAGCTGGGAAGGAACACACACTCCATTCCCGCTTATGTTTATCATGTCTGTATAAATACAAGTTTAAAATTACTATGAGATCTTTCGGGTCCACACTGGACCCGTCCTCAGGTAAACAAACGACTACATAGAGAATCTTTTAAATATACAGATGTAATGTGAGCGTGACATATCTCATGTGCAATTGCTGAATGAGTGAAGCGTTACTTTCTGCACATGAAGATAACATCTTGTACATTATATTGGATATTTAACATTCAACTGCTTGTATGTCGTATATAAAGGTTACAGCCACAGTCATTATGCATTTGCTATGCAAAAGTTCAATAAGGTAAAAAGTTCAATAGTATGCATATAGCTAGCAATAAAACATATTAATAAATTTAATTATTTCGATTTATAATATTCAGTTTCTTCTTAAATCCAGAACATTCTGGGTTCTTGGTTCGATCTTCCAATAAGTATATCAGAAAGGGCATAGTTTTTGTTTTTTGTTAGGATGTCCTTTCTTAGAGAGGCATAGGAAGGTTTGGCTTCATTAATTCGTCTTAAACAAAGTTTCCGTCGTCATCATACGATGTTTCGTTGGTCTGATCATGAGTATCAGAAGACAGCAAAACTTTCCATGGTAAGGGAATGAGCAGTGGAGAGTTATCATTGCAGCATTTTTGGCCACATTTATACATAGCTAAACTCTCTGTGAATAATAATAATAATAAGAAGAAGAAGAATTTAGTTGTGAATTTACATTATATTCTGGCATAATAACTATGGCTGTAACGTTTATAGACGACATACAAGCAGTTGAAGGTTAAATATCCAATATAATGTACAAGATGTTATCTTCACGCGCACAAAGTAATGCTTGATGCATTCAACAATTGCACATGCGATATGTCACGCGCACAAAGTAATGCTTGATGCATTCAACAATTGCACATGCGATATGTCACGCGCACATTACATCTGTATATTTAAAAGATTCTCTCTATGTAGTCGTTTGTTTATCTGAGGATGGGTCCAGTTTGTGGACCCAAAAGGTCTCATAATTTTTGAACTTGTATTTATACAGGCATAATAAACATAAGCCGGAATGAAGTGTGGGTGTTTCTTCTCAGCTGGACTTGATACATCGTGTTTATAGGTATTGGCTGCCCTAACATCTTCGAATTCACGTCTGCACGAATATATAATAATACTATGATCACATGTATGCCAACGAAGTAGGAAAGGATCTTTTTAGCGATACTAATATCAAGGAAGACGATATGGAAATATTCAAGTATTTGCATCAGTGTTGGGAGAAGATCAAGATATAAAAGGACAAGTTTATAGCAGAATGGAGAAAAAGCGGAATAACTAGATGAAATCATCGAGTGCAGTGTACGACAGTAAGCTGCCAGTGGGGTTGAAAAGTAAATTTTCCAAGATTAGTAAGACCAGTAATTCTGTATAATGCTGAGATCTGAATAACTATTATACATATGGGGAAGGCTAAATGTTGTGAAACTGAATATGCTGGGAAAGTGTGCGGTATTACCGAAAAGAATAGCATTTCAAATGAGAAGATAACCGTACAGGTATAAGTAACGGAGGTGTAGAAGAAGACTCAATAAGCAAAGTTTTTCTGATAGGTAAGTACGTATATCGTGTATCTATGAACCGGGAGCCACCAGAATATAGAGCAGAGAGGCCTAAGATGAGATGGAGATACTATTTGACCAAGAGCGTGAACGATAATATTTAAAAGAGGACAAAAGTTAGCGGAGGAAGAAGGCACGCAGTGGTAAATTCACTTAACCGTGGAAATCATAATACTGCAAGAGAAATTGCTGTGGTTTCTTTCTTATATGTCATGAATTCAGGAGGAAGAAGAATCTCCTACGACTCTCATTAAAATAGAAAATGGGCTTAAGTTCACTAGCAAGGTGGGATACCAGGAGTAGAAGTGGACTTTTGGTATTTCCTGTGCTGTATGTGTCATCAAGTTTCTGGCTTGGGTAAAAGGAAAAGGGAAACCAATTATATTTGTTTCGGAGATAACTAGATACCATGACACCCCTTCCCTACCATGTCTATAAGTGTCAATCTTTCGTCAAGAGATCTCAGCAAACCATTTTCTTAAAATGACACCAACTGACAATCACAATGTCGCCTCCCTGGTGGCGCATGGCTTCTAGTCATTCGTCCGAGATGTCTCCGGGTTTGAATCCCGGACAGGCATGGATGTTGTGTTTGTCTTACGGCACTTGTTCCCTTCCTTCCCTGGAGTCATTGGCCCTAAATTAGGGACGGGCGACTGCCCATTCAGTTGTTCACGATGGTTGTTAAACCCCTAAGCAAAAGGAAAACGAACATAATGTCCGGTGCACCTTCAAACTATAAACATGTGCTACAACCAAATGGCATGGACATCCGGAGCTTAGTTTTCAGGAGGGAAAGGTGGAGGCAAAACAAAACTTTAATTACAAATAACATACACAACACCATATGCAAATTTCTACGGCGCCTTAACTGTTTCGCAACCGGATTTATCGCGCACACGACAGAAGTTTAATTATGACCCAAAGACCCAAAAATTACCCAAAAGAGATCGATAAATAAAATTAGACAGCATGTTGAGACAATAAGAAAATTTCTTTGTACTTTCGAGCATTGCACTTTTTGTCCACTTGTGTCAAATGCGCCACTAAGCACCAGAGGTTACTCAATCTGTCATCAAGTTGAAAACAAACACAATCACGACCAAACGATCTTCTTTGTACAACAGAAAGTTACTGCTGCAGATGACCGTTCATTTTTTTTTTTTTTTGATTGGAGGTTTAACGACCACCATGAGCAACTCAATGGGCTATAAGCAGTCTCCCGTGCCTAATTTAGGGTCACTGGTTCCAGGGAAGGGAGAGAGCCAGTACCGTAAAACAAACACAACATCCATGCCTCACCGAGATTCGAACCCGTAACCCTTTCGGACGAAGGATCTGAAGCCATCGCTTAGACCACCGCGCCACCGGGGCGGCCCGTTCATTTCTTCGCCTTTCATATTTTAAGTACATAAGCTGCACTCCGATATCTATTGAGAAATTTCAATATTTACCACTTTCTGCTAAAAACTCCGCAATGTTTTTATTATTTTTACTGCTCACGTGTACACACGCATCCAGAAGTTCGACAGAAAGATTTGCAATCATAATTTGCGTTATCGCGAAAATCCTTGTAGTACCTCCCCAAACTCAAATGGCTATAGTAAGATACTACCTCTCTATTCTACCTCCCCATATGGGCACATATGCCAAATAGCGACCATTTTCGTAATGACAATGCACTATGTTATGAACGTGATCCGTGGTTTTATGAAAGAAAGAGACCAGTATTTTAGATTTGTTATTCAGGACTATGTCAGTCTGAACTAGTCAAATCATAAATTCTCAAAATTAAAAGCATATAAGATGTGTTTTTTCGTGATCCACATTTCCTTTGGTTATTTCCTTTTTCCTTAGCTCGATTAACAGTCTGGCGGCTTCAAAAATAAGTACTTCAAAGAAAAATAATTCCGAAAGGACTTCTTTTTAAATAATTGGATGGTGCTTTTCTTCCAAGCAGCCATTCGTTGGTAGACTGTGACAATACTATTGCTCCTGCAGTTCTCAACGAGATGTGATTGCCAGCAGAAAGATGTTTGCTGGATTTCGCCCCCACCCCCTTACTCCGAGAAGCTATTTTTAGAAAATAGGAGGAAAAATGCGCTGGCAGAAGAGAACTCGGCGAAGCCCTCTATAAGTAGAAAGCTTTGAATCACGTGACCCAGGCAGAGCTCTGCGTCGGGAGTGAAGGCCCACGCTGCACCCATTGTTTACTGAATTCATTCCCAGATCTTCATAATCAAACAGTACTTGATGTTGTTAGACTTCTTATTTAAATGCAGTTTGCTTCAACGGATTGTTTCAGTTTGATTTGAACGAAATCTTAAATACAAGACGGATACTTGCGAAATACAAACCTGTGTTTTTTATGCACAATCTAATCGTTTAAACACTGGCAGAAACCAGAAAAAAAGGTGATAAACCTAGAATAAGTTTAGACGTGTAGCTTAAACGAAAATGGCAACTCAGAAATGAAATAACATGAAAAAGATAGAGAACAGAGTTGGATCACGTCATATTGTTGCTTGCAGGGCTCTGAATTACGGCTTCTTTGAGAAAATTCCTCATTTCTATAAGTTATTTTGCTATAAATTATTTTTAGTAAAACATAAAGTTGTCATCGTTAGGGGGGGGGGATAATAGAAAGAAATCATTGTATCGCTATTATCGTCACTATAAAATCATAGTTATCATATTTATTATTGTTAGCTCGCATTTTTAGCACGTCTTTTGTAAAACAAGTTCGTAAAATCATGCAATGCATTGATTATGATACGCTTTCCGACATACCAGAAATTGTTACTCAAGTAATGAGGATAATGGCTGTGGAATAAATCTCGCTCCTGTGTCCTGACCTTTGACCCCATTTCGATGATATTCAACAGAACCGGTTCAGTACACCTCAAGAAAAACATACTAAAGTTTTGTCGCAATAGAAGCAGTTTTACGCGTTATGAGACTAATTAATGGCTGTGGAATAAATCTTGCTTTTGTGCAATGACCTTTGACCCCATTTCGTTGATATTCAACAGAACCGGTTCACTATACCTCCGGAACAACATGATAATGTTTTGGCGCAATCGAAACATTTTTTGGTAAGTTATGATGCGCAAGGGCAATGGAATGGATCCCACTCCAGTGACCTGACCTTTGACCCCATTTCGCCCATTTTTAATAGGGTTGGTCCCCAGGTGGTTCCTTACCAAATACTAAAATTTCATCGAAATCGAACCATTTTTACGCAAGTTATGACGCACAAGGGCAATGGAATAAATACCGCTTTTATGCCCTGCCTGACCTTTAACCCCATTCGCCCATTTTCAATAGGTTCGTGTCCAGTGGTTCTCTACCACATACTAAAATTTCATCGAAATCGAACCGTATTTACGCAAGTTATGACGCATAATGGCAATTGAATGGATCCCGCTCTTATGGCGTGACCTTTGACCCTACTTCACCCATTTTCAATAGAGTTCGTTCCCTGGTGGTCCCCTACCACATACTAAAATTTCATCGAAATCGAACCATATTTACGCAAGTTATGACGCATAATGGCAATTGAATGGATCCCGCTCTTATGGGGTGACCTTTGTCCCCACTTCACCCATTTTCAATAGGGTTCGTCCCCTGGTGGTCCCCTACCACATACCAGAATTTCATCGAAATCGAGCCATTTTTACGTGAGTTATCGCGCTGACAGACGGACAGACGGACGGAAAAAGCTGGAGCACATACGCTTCTTCAACCTACGGTCGAAAAGCGTAGAAAAGATCGTGCTTATGTTACCGGTTTGTCAGTACGTCCGTCCGACTGTACCCACGATATCTCTGCAACTATTAGTCCGATCTGAAAAATTCTTTTTGCATTGGGAAGTTTGAAATATGCAAATGATGATCCTTTATTTCGTTTTTTTTTTTTACAATGTACAATTTTGCCGCTAGGGGCGTTAATGAAGATGTCAAATTCAAAAATACGTTTTATTCCACATATTTGCTTCTAAACATCCGATTGAAAAACTTATTTTATCTTTCGGTTTCATTTATGTCGAAGAGTATTTTAGATATAATTACTTTTTCAAATTACGCATAGATATTCCGCTAGGGGGCGTAAAAGTAAATTACATTTCCCCCGATAATTCTTCTACTAAAACTCCGATTCAAATTTTATTTTCTTCAACGGATACACCTCCTGATGGAAAATCTTTTGCATATAATTTCAAATTTTTGGTAAAGAATACTTTATCCACCAGGGGGCGTAAGTGTTAATTTTTGCTTCTGATGTATTTGCCATAAAATCTGAGCTTCTAAAATATTGATTGAAAAAATTCTTTCGTGTACTGATGCCACTCACATCGATAAACATTTTCGGAATATTTTCTTCTTAAAATAGTCCACAGTTTCTCCGCCAGGGGGCGTAGATGTATATCATATTTCTGTCAGTATCTCTACTTCTAGGAGTCCGATTTAAAAAATTCCTTCTTTGTTGGATAGTGTTTCCAGTGTGAGATGTTTTTCATATAATTTCAAAATTTTCATTTAATTCATGGACTTTCCGCTAGGGGTCGTAAAGTTAAATTACTTTCTCCCCAATATCTGTTTCTAAATCTCCGATTTGAAAAATTCTTTCTGCACCGGATACAGCTCCTGATGAGAAATCCTTTGCATATAATTTCTCGTTTTTGTAAAAATGGTTTGGCCACCAGGTGGCGTAAGTCTTAATTTCCGCTTCTGATGTAATTGCAGCAAAATATGAGCTTCTAAAATCTCGATTGAAAAAAGTGGTTTGTTGACCGATACTACTCACGTCGACAAACCTTTTAGGAACATTTTCTTCTTGAAATAATGCATGGTTTTTACGCCACTGGGCGTAGATGTATATCTTATTTTTGTCAATATCTCTACTTCTAGGAGTCCGATTTGAAAAATTTCTTCTTTGTTGGATAGTATTTCCGATGCGAAATGTTTTTCGTGTAATTTCAAAATTTCGAAGTTAATCATGGACTTTCCGCTAGGGGCACAAAGGTAAATTGCGTTTTCTTCGTTATTTCTGCTTCTAAACCTCCGATTTGAAAAATTCTTCCTGTATCGCATACAAGACCTGATGGGAAATATTTTTCACATAATTTCTAATGTTTGGTAAAGAATGGTTTGGCCACCAGGGGGGCATAGGTGTTAATTTCTGCTTCTGATGTATTTGTAGCAAAATCTGGGCTCCTGAAAACTCGACTTATTATTATTTTTTTTTTCTTGGACCGATAGTGCTCATATGAAAAAACCTTTGGAGAATACTTTCTTCCTAAAATAATGCATGGTTTTCCCACCAGGGGGCGTAAAGTCACATCTTATTTTTGTCGATATCTCTGTTTCTAAGAGTCCGATTTGAAAAATTCTTTGTATGTTTTAGAGCATTTCCGGTACGAAGTGCTTCTCATATAAATTCATGTTTTTCTTAAAGCACAAGTCTGCAACCAAAGGGCGTAAGCTCACAATTCCGTTTACAGCAATATCTGAGGGATTAAAAACCCGATTGAGAAACTTCTTTCTTCCGTCAGATACTATTGTTTTCCATACCGGCTCCGTTGACTTTGAAAGCTTTGATAAATTTAATTTGCGTCAGAACGGATTCAAAAGACGTGCTTTATTACACCCGGAAAGTCGGTGTCATCTTTCTTGTTCTTTATCTAACTAGCGATATATACATTAACTGTATTTTTATCAATATATATTATAACCGGACTACCCAAATCAATTGCCTTTAACTAAAAATATTTTTAAAGACTACATTAAAAAGACGGCAGCTAATATCCAAGAGTATTTACATACATTCTGTAAGGTCAGAAAAAATATTTTCATTAGTACAGTATGTACAAAGTTTTCAGCTTATAATACAAACTATTCATATTTACAGTGGCAAAAATGCTGGCGATTTCAAAACGTTTTAGGTAAATTTTTATTTCGTAATTTTGCGCTTGCGAAGTCCCTTAAAGCAGTGATTCTCAACCTGTGGAGCGTGGCCCCGAAAGGGGACGCGAAGAAAAGTGGAAATCGAAGGAAAAACTATTTATTGAAACAACAAAACGCAAAAAAAATAAAAAAATAATAATAACACATAAAATACATTCTGAAAATAAAATACTTTCCCCGCGGCAGTAAATGTACGCGCACTCCAAGCGTAGTTGTTATAAACGGTAAGAAAAGGGGACTCTTTAGCTTTCGTAAGGAAACCTGTTTAATAAACAAAGTACTCACCTTGAGCTATGGTTTACAACAACAAGTTTGTAAAATCATGCAATGCATTGATTATAATAGGCTTTCCAACATACCAGAAATCATTACTCAAGTTATGAGAATAATGGCTGTGGAATAAATCTCGGTTCTGTGTCCTGACCTTTGATCCCATTTCGATGATATTCAACAGAACTGGTTTGGTATACCTCCGAAATAACATGATAAAGTTTTGTCGCTATCGAAGCATTTTTACGTAAGTTATGATGCATAAGGGCTATGGAATAGATCCCGCTCCTGTGTCCTAACCTTTGACCCCATTTCGCCCATTTTCAATAGAATTCGTCCCCAGGCAAGACCCTACAACATACTAACATTTCATCCAAATCGAAGCCATTTTACGTAAGTTATGACGCATAATGGCGATGGAAGTGATTCCACTTCTATGTCCGGACCTTTGACCTCATTTCGCCCATTTTCAATAAGATTTGTCGCCAGGTGGTTTTCTACCACATACTAAAATTTCATCGAAATCGAACCTTTTTTTACGTTAGTTATGACGCATAAAAGCAGTGGAATGGATCCCGCTCCTATGTACTGAACTTTGACCCCATTTCGTTCACTTTAAATAGGGTACCTTCCCAGGTGATCCCCTACCAGATACTAAAATTTCATCGAAATCGAACGATTGTTACGCGAGTTATTGTGCGGACGGACACAATCACGCAACGCGTGACGTAATGAGGCAGATGGGAATCGCGACCATCGCTCACCGCAAGTGTGACGTCATAAAACTTCAATAGGATCCACACACAACGCGTGACGTTATGATACAGACGTCGTGACCGCGCGCCAACATTCTCAAACGCGGCGAGATTGTGACGTCATAAGATTTCTAAGCATTGGTAACATTAATGGAATAATGGAACAACGCCATCACTAAAAACGTTATAATTCGGGGTGGTTATTTAACCCACTGAACGAATTCTCCTAAAGTCGAGATCAAGCTAAATCGATTTCTAGTACCAGAAAACGGTAGGTTAACGACTTTCATCAAAATTCTTAGAGCTGTTTTCAAAATAAAATGCACATACAAACATAGAAGAATTGCTACTTCAAGGTGGACGTCAAGTAATTTTGCTTCCTATACTTCCAATGGAAAAACTTCTGTATACATTTTTTTCACAATTAATGTGTTCCCAAGGATGAAAATTTGAACATCGATTAAAATATCTTCATTTTATAACTTGCAATACTTAATATTTTCTAAAACATAACCATAATTATGCAATTCAACATTTGTTTGTCTACGGACGTCGTGAAAACACAGGTCGCGCCATCTTTTTTCTGGACAATTAATGCGTTCACAAGGATGAAAATTTGAACATTGATTAAAATAGCTTCATTTCATAACTTGGAATACTTAATATTTTCTAAACCATAAGCGTAATTATGCAATCCAACATTTTTTTGCCCACTGACGTCATGAAAGTACAGGTCGCTCCATCTTTTCTTTGGTTTCAACACAACCAAAGGAAAAGTTATTGATTTTTAATATAATTATGGTTATGTTTTAGAAAATATTAAGTTTTCCAAGTTATAATATAAAGTTATTTTAATCGATGTTCAAATTTTCATCCTTGGGAACACATTAATTGTGAAGGAAATGTTTACAAAACTTTTTCCATTGGAAGTGTAGGAAGCAAAATTACTTGACGTCCACCTTAATATGTAATATGGGATAAGGGCAATGGAAAGGATCGCAATCCTATGTCCTGACCTTTGACCACAATTCGTCCATTTTCAATAGGGTTCGTCCCCAGGTGGTCCCCTACTACATACTGAAATTTCATCGAAATCGAACCATTTTTACGCAAGTTATAACGCGTAAGGGCAATGGCATGCATCCGGATCTTATGTCCTGACCTTTGACCCCACTTCACCCATTTTAAATATGGTTTGTCCCCAGGCGGTCTCCTACCACATAGATAACTTTCATTGAAATCGAATTATATTTACGCAAGTTATGACGCATAAGGGTAATGGAATGATCCCGCTCCTACGTCGTGACCTTTGACCCCATTTGTCCCATTTTCAATAGGGTTCGTCCCTATGTGGTCCCCTACCACATACTAAAATTTCATCGAAATCGAACCATTTTTACGGCAGTTATCGTGCGGACAAAGCTGGAGCATATACGCTTCTTCAACCTACGGTTGGAAAGCGTAAAAAATCGGTACAAACACTGTAACAGGCATCTCGAGATATGCGTGGAAGCATTGCTTCTCCCAAAACTCGGAGGCAATAAATTTATGCGCACCCAGCTCTCGTCAGACTTTGTTCGGTTGGACTTACAAGAATTCACGATACGGTAGACAGGTGATGACAATCAGAAATTTGCAACGATGCATATTTTACGACGTGGACGACGATCTATGCGTACAATAGATTTGAATAGATATTTTAAACAGATCAATACTAAAGAAGTTGTGTAATGTAAAAATTGGACTGCAATTACGTAATCACAGTATTCAGATGGCAATAGCTAACTAACCCAAGTAACAAGTGTGGTGTTTTGGCAGCGTCCCGGTAAAAGAATTGGAAGCGTAGTGCAATAAAAATATATATAGAAAAGGTGGCTACAAACACAAAATGTTTGAGAAACACTGCCTTAAAGTTTTTTCAGATGTCAGTCGAAGTATGACATTGCTTTTAACAGGCATTAAAGTTAATGCATTTAAACGTTCTTCACATGTAGTTAATCGAACCTGATTTTTTTCAAAAAAAAAAAAAAAAAAAATTAAGGAAGACTCTTTAGTCACGTAGTAGGATACGGGAATTGATAAATATAATCGTAAAGTAATATAAACTTTGAGGGAAAAGAAAACATAACAACAAAGAATCCTTCAGCACACAAAACTGGACCGAATTTCCGAATAGTTAGATTTTTTAACTCTTAAGAAAAGGGGGAGAATTCTTCAACTTGCTATTTAGCAAAAGTTATTTTAAATTCGTGGAAAAGTTAAACTTCAGCAAAGCAAGTGCAAGGTGCACTTTTTTTTAAGTATGTAAGTGTATATCCCGACCAACCCCAAACTCTCGTCGGTTTATGTAACCAGAGTCACGATAAACAAATCTGTAGAACATCGGGTAACTCAAAACCAGAAACTCCGTTTATATCTGTGCGTAAATGGCTGCCTGAAAAGATACTAAAATTCAAAATTTCGATAAAATACTATACTTATTCGCGCACGACTCAAAACAGATTAAAAACAGGCAACCAATTATATGCATCATCGTGAATTTTTTTACCATAAAGTTTTTCTCTTCAAGAATGGAATGAAATTAATTCTTATGCTATTGTTTGTTTGCAAAGCTTTCGAAAAATTCTGTAATTTTTCTTAAACATTTAAATAAATAAAAGTAAGAAAAGAAAGGTAAAAATGGTAAATAGTGAAGCGTTTACTTCGTGAAAAATGCATGTGCGCATTATGAAGTTATAGGACTCTAAAAACAGAGCGATTGTGTGACTTTCTTGATACATAGCATGTAAGCTAACAAAATTAACCTTAGCGGTTTTCCTATACAGTCGAACCCGGATATAACAAATTATTGCGTATTTCGAACTTTTGGAAATTACAGCCAAAATAGCCTAAAAACAACATGTAACGAATTTTCATATATCGAACGAACTGAAGCAGCCTTACTGTATATATGGAATTTTTCGAATAAAATTACTCTCAAATCTTCTCGAAAACAAATCTTGTCAGGCAAGATCCCCATGTTTTCAGCGTAAGTGGGAATTTCCCTTGGCGAATTCCTGAACGCTTTCAACGTTTCCAAACTGGAAGCAATATTTTCTTTCATTGTTCAAGAGACCCTCTTTTTCCGAACTTTTCAATGGGACGACCTTTCTCCCTACCTCCACCAAAGCATACTGTGGCAAAAAGGAAAGAAGGGTGACTTTGCGATCTTCGCGATGGGTTGATAAGAGAGAAAGATGCTGTAGGGTGAAGGAGGGTGGCAGAGGGAAACCTTGTTCAAGGGGAGGGCAATCGTTGGTCCTGACAGAGAGAGCCAGAGGTAGGGAGAATCTGACTGTCAAAAGAAAGAAACCGTACACCTGCGCACCTAGCTTCTGCCTGTGAACTGGTTAACCGAGACTGCGCCATGAGGGAAAGGAGGATTGCACTCCCAAGAATGTAACTTCCGGCATTCTCGTGAGCAGACGTCAGAACATCTCGTTTCGTTCAGCCGAGGGCGCACAATGACCACCAAGCCCCGGCAAAATCTTCCGTTTTCGAAGAAGCTGGAAATTATCTGCAGAGTTGAAAATGGAGAGAAAAAGTCACTTGTTGCGGAAGAATTTAAAATTCCTAGAAGCACTCTCAGCACGCTGATGAAAAACAAGGCAGAAATGAAGAAAAAGGCTAGCGGACGTCCCAACGCGCAGATGCTCGTCATCTACGCACGCCGGTTCACAACGATGTAGAAAAGGCGCTTCAGAAATGGTTTCTTGATATCGGAGCTCGAAACAACCCAGAAACTGAGAGTCGTACCCGTATATCGAATTATTGTGTATATCGAACTATCTAGTTCTCCCCTTCGAATTCGATATAAACGGGTTCAACTGTATTTGTTCTCAAACAGATAATATTTATTATTGAGAAACTATGGAAACGTTTGCATGGCTTGGAAAGAAATACGTTGAAAACAAAACAAAACAGGTAATCAAATGAGTCTGGTACGTTAGGCAAAACTGGCTTTTAGAGTTCAGAAATAGTTCATATATTATCATAAATACCTGCCAAGGAGCGTTGAAAACATTCTTGATATGCTACTGCAGGATAAACTCCATCGCACTAACCTCAGTGAATCATTTACTGTCATTGAAAATACTCTCCCCAAGCATCTATGGAAAGTTGCAGAGTGTGAGCTACTACGGAGGTAACGCACGCTTCAAGGCGACAAATCTGCAGTGATACATTCCGTCCGTGTAGCTTAGTTGGGAAAGTAGCTTACTCTGCAGTGAGGGGCACGGGTTCGATCTGCGTCACCGACAAATTTTGTGTTTTCACAAGACGTGTACGCCAGTTCTGAAACGCTTGGCGATACTCTTGTGAAAAACAGTCCGCAGCTCTGAATGAACGTATTTTGCACCCTTGAAAAAGGCTTTCTGATTAATTTTTGGAAACAACCAAAAATCGCATGATGCAAGCTCGAACGAATAATCAGGATGAGACAGCTGTCTGATTTTTTTTTTTTTTTTTTTTTTGCTCCAGAGAAGCAGTAGCTTGTGTTTTGTAAGCGCTAGCATTTTAACGTAAAAAGAGAATCCTTCACACGCCTGTTGTTAGACGCTGCTCTTTCATCTCCTTAACCATTTTGGATGAAATAATGGTGGCGTAGTATTATTTGTCATTTATCGTCATTTGTTTTCAGGTAAGGGATCCACGGCTACCATTCCATTGTGAATATTCTCTTCCTTGAGCGAAAGTGTTGTTGGAGAATTTTGGGGTGCTGCTTATTTTCTGCAGATACCTTGGCATAGAGAACAAAAACGTGTCTATTGTGAGGATTAAAACAATTATAGCCCAGTTACTGGGTTCAGAACAATATAGAACCTGTGGCTATGTTAAATTATAGTGCTTATACACAGCTTTCCCTTATAAGGAAAAATATCACATCACAACGAAATTAAATATTGTGTGTGCCACTATTTCCACTTTGAAGAGAAGAGGAAGATAAACCAGTTAACAGTTTAACAGTCAAGTTCTGCCTATCACCATCTTCCGGAAACACTTTCCAAAGATGAGGCTGTGCTACTTTGAGATGTCATTTCCAGGGTTATATCCGAAAACACCCAATTGTTTTGCAAAGGGGGTGAAGATGCACTCAGCTTTCCTTGCGTTGAGTCTCGATCGCCCGTGCCAACGGATTTTAACTTCGGGTCTGAGAAGGTCTGCTACTTGAAGAGGATCGGAGAAATTCCATTTCCGAATAAAACTCCACAAGGTTGGAATAAATGTGGTTGAAATGGAATATTCCACGAGGGTGGATCGAAAAGTAATGTACAGTATTGCTTTTTCTTTTGGCATTTTTCAACATGAAAACCGAAACGCTCGAGACGTTTATCCCAGCGTGGTACCAGTTTTAGTAAACCTTGTTCAGAAATAAATGTACGTTTCCTGAGCCTATAGCCAACCGATTTGACTTCGTCAGCCGAATCGAAGCGTTGGCTGCCCAGGAATCTTTTCAAGGGACTAAACAGATGAAAGTCCGATGGAGCCAGGTCCGGACTGTATGGTGGGTGCTAGAGTGCCTCCCAGAAAAATTGCGCAATTTTGTCACGAACGTGTTGTGCAACATGTGGACGAGCGTTGTAATGAAGCAGTCTGACGTTTGCAGCGTCTCTGTTGGGTCTTTTGCAACCAAGGGCACGTCGCAAATTCGTCAATGTATTAGCGTAGGTTTTGGCATTAACAGTGCTCCCCGTTGGATGAAACTGCACCAGGAGAACGTCATGCATGTCCCAGAACACCGTCATTAGAACTTTTTGTGCAGTTTGGGTTACCCTGAATTCCTTTGGTGGCGGGGAATCGGAATATTTCCACACCATACTGGCCTTCTCTGTTTCGAGAGTGTAGCGGTACTCCCAGGACTCATCGCCCGTCATTACACCTGCCAGAAATTCATGTCCTTCTGCGCAACGCGTCAACTCGTCCAAGGATGGCATCATTCTCTGTCCCTTCTGGTCGTCTATCTAGTTCTTGGGCACACATCCCGCACTGATCTCGCGTTGAAATTTGTCATGCACAATATCGTACGCTATACAGTACGAAATGGTGAACGTTTGTGCCAATGTGCGCATATGGATCCGCCGGCCATTCAGAATTGCCTGTTCAATTCCTCTCACAATGGCAGGTGATGACGCGGTTCTAGGTCGACGGGAACGTGGCGAATCGGTCAAGTTGTCACGGCCCTCTACAAAGAAACTGTACCATCTGGAGATATTGCTGCAGTCCAGGCGATCACCACCATACACTTCGACCATTTTTTTTGTGAATTTCCGTCGGAGTTTTCTCTTTAGCCCACAAAATTCGGACTACACCGCGTTGCTCTTCATTCGTAAACAACACAAACAAACGCGACGTCTTTGTGCCTTCGTTCACACTGTCTTCCACTACGGCGACACCTGATCCAGCCAAGCCGGTCTGTAGCATGATATTCAAACTCGTTATCTACCAAACTGCAACCTGCAAAGAGAAAAAATTGCTGTGAGCTACTTTTTGATCCTCCCTAGTATATTGTCACTTCGCACACAAGTATAAATTAAAAAAATAAAATACAGGTAGGCTCAATTGTGATTAAGCCTTGGGAACGTAGGACTACGACTTGCAGATCGGAGAGTTGTTAAAGCGGCTAACAACAATGGGTTTTAAAGCGTTTATTCAATTTGTTATAGCCAACACAGGTCTATGATATGAAAGGTAGCTTACATAATTTTTACAAATAATGCTGGATACATTGCGAATCGATATACGAGTTACCCAACGTAGTGCTGTGTTGTCTTGGGCTTCTTACATTTCTCATCACATGCTCTTGTTTCTCGTTTTGATTTTCTCCACTTTTGCTTGCGCTCATTCTGCGAATCCCGCGGCATTGTCGAAAATGTTAAATCGTTCACACAAAAACAATTTTTACAAATTTTAGTTTAAACTACTGCGACATGTTCGTTAAATATTTGAATAGATCTCGTCAAGAGCTTTAAAACAATACCATGCACAGTCGTGATGCATTTCGTTGAAAGACAGCTGCAGTCTGCAATTAACCAGATTGTTTAAGCGGCTAACAACAATGGGTTCGTTCTTTTCCCCGACAAGACAGTCTGTGCCCATTTCTGCCGAAGGCATGGCCACCATCCCGATCCAGAGCTCTATTTAGACCGTGCAGCCATACCAGTTTTGCCGGAAACCAAGTTCCTTGGTTTGACCGTCGACCATGCGCTAACCTTTCGCTCGCACGTTCGACGGCTAAGGACTTCCTGTCTGAGAGCTCTGTCAATCTTTAAGATCCTTACCTCAGCCTTCTGGGGTGCACACAGGATTTCCTTGTTTCGTATTTACCATTCTCTCATTTGGTCTAAACTGGATTATTACTGTATAGTGTATGGCTCTGCGCGTCCTTCCGTTCTCCGGCCGTTGGATACCATCCACCATCAAGCGCTGCGTCTTTGTACGGGAGCATTTCGCACGTCACTCATTTCCAGCCTTTATGCCGACGCGAACGAATCGTCACTTCATTTACGCGGTCTGCATCTGTCTCTTTAATTTTACCTGAAATTCCAATCTCTCCCAGACCATCCTTTATACGATGCAGGTTTTCATCCCCAGCATGCTCGTTTATTTGAGAATCGTCCCTCGTGCATTCCAACCTTTGGTCTTCGTATGGCGGCCGTAGCTTGTACTGCAGGGCTCGACTTGTCACTCGTTGGAGAGACCAGGGGCTTTAAGTATCCTCCGTGGCACCCTTTTGGTGTCATGGTTGATACCAGCTTTACATCTTTTGATAAGTCCTCAAGCAGCTCTTCGCTGAGCACCGTTACGTCAATGCAGACTTTATTCCTGTTTTCACCGATGGATCTAAGACGGCTGGTGTTGTTGGATCCACCGCCGTCTGCATTGACAAAGTTTCTGTTGCCCGCTATCCTTCCGAGGCCACGGTGTTTTCGGCGGAGATGCATGCTGTGTATCTTGCACTTGTTCACGTGTAGTCGAGCGCTCATCAGCGTGCTATTGTGTACACTGATTCGTTGAGTGCTGTACAATCTTTGTCATCTTTGGATTTCACTAGCCACCCACTTCTTTTTACTGTACTTAGACTACTTCGTTCTTTGCTCTAGGCTGATGTCTAGACCCGTTTCTGCTGGATTCCTGGGCATGTTGGGATACCAGGGAACGAGTCTGCTGATGCTAGATCTGCCTCCTCTTCGGTCCTCACACCCTTGCCACTGTTTCACCGTTATTTTAGCTTTCATGTTCACGATCATATCAGGCGAACGTGACAGGGTCTGTGGGATCAACAGGTGGAGAATAAACTGCACCGTATTAAACCTAACCTTGGAGTCTGTAAATCATCGTGTCGCCGGAACCGTAGGGAGGAAGTTGTTCTTGCGCGTCTCAGCATTGGGCATTGTCGTTTCACTCGTCGCTATTTGCTGTGTGGCGACACTGCCCCGATGTGTGAGACGTGTAACTGCGTACTCACTGTCTCTCATGTTTTATGTAGTTGTGTTTGTTCTAGTAATCACCGGTTTCACTATTTTCAGTCTCATTTACTGGACGACGGCGCAGCTACGCTTCAGAAGCTCTTGGGTGACCACGGCGACACTTTCGCAGTTTTTTTTTCCTTTTTAAAACAAATTGATTTTTTAAACTTATTTAACTAAAAAAATGTATTTACTAATCTTTGCACCTTATCATTATTCTCTTTTCTAACCTTTACCAATTCATTCCACTCTTAACCATCACACCTCTCTTTAAAAAAAATCTTACTCTGGCGGTTCTGTGACTGGCGCTCTTTGGCCAAGCCTGGCCATTGCGCCATTAAAACCAACCAACTAACTAACACACGATTGCCGATATAGACCGAGTCAAACGTGGTGGCACACCCAGAAACATTGCATAATCTCTACCGTGCACAGGAAGCGAGGGGAGCGTCGCGCACACTGTGTATTGCGCAATACGCGAGTTGGACTCCATTCTGTTTATGAATATGCTAACACGATTAGTGTGTGTGGCACGTATTTTTAACGCTGTAATGATTTCAGTTGGGTCCTATTTTTGAAACAGGTGATCGGCCGTAAGTCGCCCCATACTAAACGCGGAGTAAGATTTAGTCCTACGTCAAAAAATAATGAGCAAGTGGTACTTCCTCTTTTTTACGCTAGCTCGAATTCGATAAATACACATATAGATGTCTTTCAATCACTGAACTGGAAAAATAAAGGGATAAATATTAATGGAGATTATCTAACTCACCTTTGTTTTGTTGATGACGTAATCATTTTTGCAACTACCCCATCAGAGCTGCAGAGTATGATTCAGGAACTTGCTGACAAGGGTAAAGAAGTGGGATTAAAAATAAACTTTCAGAAGACAAAAGTGATGTACAATGCTTTTACAAGAAATGAAGATTTATCGATTGATGGAGAAAAGCTGGAGATAACAGATACGTATGTTTACCTTGGACAGCAGATATCAAGAGAGGATCACATTGATGAAGAAATTAGTCGGCGTATAAAACTTGCCTGGAGAGCTTTTGGAAGAAACAGCATAATTTTCAAGAGCAATATGCCATTATGTCTTAAAAGAAAAGTGTTTGATCAATGCATCCTTCCAGTGCTTACGTATGGTGCAGAGACGTGGACCTTAACTAAAAGAAACATACAAAGGCTGCAGACAATTCAAAGAAGCACGGAGAGCTGCATGCTTGGTGTAAGCAAGAGAGATAAGAAGAGGAACTCTTGGATCCGAAAAATGACCAGAGTGGAAGACATCATGATCAGAGTTAAATTCCTGAAATGGCAATGGGCTGGACATACTGCCAGAAGGACAGACCATCGATGGACAGTTGAAATTTTAGATTGGATTCCAAGGGACAGGAAAAGACCCAGAAAAAGACCACATGGGAGATGGGTGGATGAAATTCGAAAGTATGCGGGAGTAACATGGAGGAGACTGGCACAAGACAGACCGTCGTGGAGGAAACTTGGGGAGACCTTCGTCCAGCAGTGGATTGATAATGGTTGGCAATGATGATGATGATGATGATTATGAGACGAAATAAAACCATTTCCGGTGCCAATCAGCTTCTGCTAACACCTTCAACTAGTAATATCTTTCTGTTCGTCCTAGGTTAGATTATATGCACCAATGTTTCTTAGTGCGGTGATATTTCTACTTCATCCAAGCTTGTAGACCCATTGTCATAA
Organism: Macrothele yani; assembly: GCA_039090855.1. Classification (NCBI taxonomy): domain Eukaryota; kingdom Metazoa; phylum Arthropoda; class Arachnida; order Araneae; family Macrothelidae; genus Macrothele; species Macrothele yani. The sequence goes on from CM077003.1 coordinate 107,772,078, forward strand.
AAATCTGCACATCAAGAGGGAGGCGTCGGATTGAAATGAGATTTTAGTAGTGAGATGTTACATACCAAGGAGAGAAGTGATTACAATATCACAGCAGCAGGACGATTTCCCGCGAACATACCGCACACATTCCGGTCAGCGTTAGTACCGCGTCAGACAGCCTCGTGCTCCGATACATGCGGTGATACGGTCCGGCATGGAGTCAAAGAGATGCCGTATGTTATCCTGGAAGACATCGGCCCACACTTCTTGCAACTGACCCTTTAAATAACGAACACCGAGGCACTGAGAAAGCTGTCTTCCCATCTGGTCCCACACGTGCTCAATGGGCGAAAAATCAGGCGATCTAGGAGGCCACGGAAGAGTCAAAGCATGACATAGACAGTCCTGGTAAACCCGAGCCGTATGCGGACGGGCGTTATTTTGTTTCAAAATTACTCCGGGCAGCCCCGCCAGAGAAGGCAGCACATGGGGCCGCAGGATCTCCTGTAGGCAGCACTGGGCTGTCAACGTCCCTCGGATCACCGAAAGGGAAATCCGGCTGTCATACGCGATGGCTCCACAGACCATAACGCCTGTAGTTTGGGACGTGTGCAGCTTTACAGTGAAGTTTGGATTGTAGCGCTCACCTGCGGTCATCCACACTCTGACACGGTGGTCGTCCGTTTCCACACAGAAGCTGGATTCGTCGCTGAATACTATACGTCGCCAGTTCGTAGCATTCCACATTGCTCGCTGCTGACATCACTGCAATCGACGCCGACGGTGGTTAGGTGTGAATGGCAGAAAACGTAAGGGCCGTCGAGAGTGCAGATTCGCCTCTGCCAGGCGTCTGAAAATGGTTCTGGCGGACACAGGAGTCCCTTGCGCAGCCGCCACATTTCTCTGGATATTGGACAAGGACGTTGTTGCATCTGTGCGTGCCGCTCTCACGATCCCACGGTCCTCTCTGCTGGTGGTGTGTCTGGGTCGTCCAGAGCCAGTCCGCCGTGTCTGGGTGCCTTTTCGTGTCCATTGCTCCCAACACGATCCCACCGTACTGTCCGACTGGCCCAAATTGCGGCCGATTCGGCGCGCCGGTCTCCCTGCCTCTTTTATGCCGACGATACGACTTCGTTGAAACTCCGTCAGTTACCCTTACGCACATCTACTGCGGCTCCTCGGCATGTCTATCGCTATGGGATCTCACCTGACTCTTACCATGCACTTCGGCACGAATGGGGAGTCTCCTCCCCTGCGCTGCGCCTTGTAAGACCCAGGATTGTGATTTCAGCGCCGGTTTTGGACGCGCGGGCATGCGTAATCGCACGAAACTTAAATCATTTGAATGTCTGCCCTCTCTGTAGATATTCGCCGAGTTTCTCGTTAATCGCACGGTTATTTCTGGGTGCTCGGATTTTTATGACAATGAGGGTAATTGCCTTTCGAAGTATGCGGTACATTTCCTTTACAATTATCTTTCTGAATTGCGAATGCTATCAAGACTTAGATAACAAGAATTGTTCACCTTTCTTGCAGTCTTTCGCGGTACTATAATGAGCATGGTAGCTTTCAGCAACCAGATACAGTGTGTAGCTCACCAATCGCTCTCCCTTCCAGATCTGGGGCGCACACAGAATTTCCTCAAGGAGGGGAGGGGGTCCGACAAAAAAAAAATGCACGGGACAAATGAAACTAGAAATTGGGCACACACACACACATACATATGGATTATTTATATATATATTCTATAAAGAAGATACCTAAGCAAAAAAAATACATATATAATTTTAACTCACACCTAATACAACATAGAAAAGGTTATGTATCTACCTGTGTGAGTAAAGGGAGAAAAGATAAAAAAATAAAATAAAACAACTGAATGTAGAAGGTGTCGAGAATACTGAGCCTTGGCTTTATCAAGGACCAGCAAAAACTCTGCATTTTCTCACTTCCACAAAGACCTAGTTGGAAATGGGTTTCTGCAAGGCCATAGATGCAAGTAACATTCCCACCTAAAATAGTTTAAAAAATATATATATAAGTCATGTCCTCCGTAGACTAGCATGACCTAGCACTAGTTAACAATTTCGCTTGCATCCATTAACCTTCATGGCCCGACCCATGCTCTTCATCTGTTACTATTAAACAGAGAGAAGAAGATTAAAGAGAACTCAAGCTGTGAGAGTGACATAATAAATAGAAATGATTTTCAGCTATAACGAAATCCCAAGTTCGTTTGAGAGAGCATTTAAACCTGAAAAACATTGCAAAAGAAATCCAAATTTTACATTGCAATTAAAAAAGGAAATGTTAATTTATAACGAACAGATTTTTGAAAGAAAACTTGAGTCTAAAACCCCCTACTCTACAACTTATGACAGCACGAAAACGAGAATAAGTTAAAGATAATAATTAACTAAAGAAAACTTTGTGAAAGTTATATACCTTAAACAGTTAGTTGCAATATGTACAAAGTATTTCAGCAGTGCTTTAAGTGCATAATTAATTAGTTATTAAGAACTTAACTACTTTGAAAAAACAGCGCATAGACAGCGCATAGAAAAGGAACAAGCTTAGCCTTCTTCTGTTCCTAGGTACCCCAAAAGACGCTCAAAGTTACAAAGAAAAGTAAGAGTTAAAACCCGCATAAATGTTAACAGACAAACCAATGCTTAAAAGCTGAAAAGCTAAAAAACGACAGAGAAAAGGTACATAAAGTACAAACATTGAACTTATAAAACCTAGAACCCAAAAACAAGGAAGAGAGCTTACCTCTTGTGTGACAAAACTTTTCTCCACACAAGAGGAGAACATGGCTGACCCCTTCCGCCACTCCCTTGACGCTGGGGGGGCAGTGAGGGTGGGGCTGATGGCCTCCTCATACAGCAAGAAACCAACGCGCGGAGATTTTAACCAGAGAAAAATATATAAACTTAAGACTGTGGATCTGTATGATCAGAATGAGCAGAATTAACTCTCCAGAATACATGAGAAATATTATAAAATACACGAGCAGTTTATTTAATAATCTTTGCATGTATTAAATCACCTTAGTGAGCTTCTATAGATTAATCAGAATCTTATTAATTTTAATGTTGGTTTTACTATTTTTAGTATAGCTATCCTAGTGATGAATAACTAGTTTTCTTTTTATTTGTTTTTATTTTCTTTTATAAACAGATTTTTAAGCTTTTTTTGTGATTTTGTTTATATTATTTAATTTTTTGTTTTAATAGGACCGTCATATCCATAGCACTAAGGTTCCTTTAGGTAGTTAATAGGCATCCTCTAGCCAACTTCCTTACGGCTTTGATTGGTCAGAATCATATTATTAACTGTGTAGAAAATTAAAGCAGATCTGCCAACCTTACTCTATTATTCAGAATAATTTTTCTTAAAGTTCTTTTGATGAAAGAAGAAGGAATTTCGTTCTCTAGAAAACTTTCTAATAGTATATTAATGTGGTAATTGAAATCCAAATTGTTGCTGCAAATTCTTGAAATTCTTAGGACCTGAGAAATTAGTACATTCTCAATTACTTTGGTTGAAATGTTATTATTCCAGTGTAGATATTTAATTACTTTGAAAGGAAAATTAACTCTTTTATCAAAGAGGCTAATAGATGGGTTACCTCTGTTGAGCTTAATGCTTAAGTCTAGGAACTCAAGTTCCTGATTACTGTGGTTGGTTTTACATAAGTTAAGAGAGCTAGGATAGATATTATCAGAATCACTCTCTATAACTTCTGAATTATTGATACACAGCAGATCATCAATATATCTAAAAGTGTAAAGGTAGTTATCTGAGCAGGTGGGGTGATTTTTAATGAATTTATATTCCTTAAAGAACAGGAATAGATTAGCGATATTTGTGGACGTTGATGTTCCCATTGGAATACCGTTCACTTGCTTATAGAGGGTATTATTATATAAGATATGGTTATTTTTTATGCAGCAATTGAGATAAGAGTTCCAAGTTCCTACATCAACAAATTGGTTAAGTTTAAATTCTGCATACAGCTCTTTAAAGGTAGTGATTATATCTGATAGAGGCAGATTAGTATATAGGTTTTCAAAATCATAACTATTAATATCTAGGGGACAAACTTTGAGTATAGTAGAAATTACTTCTGCATTATTATTAATTATCCAAAAATCTCTGTACATCAAGTTAGAACAGTTTCTAATGTGTTTCAAAACCTTCTTTAAGACATCTTCAAAAGCAAGATCTATTTTCTTTTTATGACTCCTTACTCCACTAGCTATGAACCTGAACTTCACAGGATCCTTATGAAACTTAACCGTTGCAAAAGAAATGGAAATTCAGGCCCATATCTTCTAGTTTGTGGAATTTTAAGTTTCTTGAAGAATGCCTTAAACCGATTTTCTAACTGCTTGGTAGAATAACTTACGGGCTCGTATGTTACTCTATTATTGAGTTCCATAGTTAACAATTCAAAATAGAACTTCTTACAGATAATTGCAAAATTATTGCTAGCTTTATCCGTAGTGGTAAATCTTTTCTCCCTTTACTCACACAGGTAGATACATAACCTTTTCTATGTTGTATTAGGTGTGAGTTAAAATTATATATGTATTTTTTTTGCTTAGGTATCTTCTTTATAGAATGTGAATTCTGAATTTTCAAAACTGCTGCGTTGCGCGTTTTGATTTTCAGGTTATTTTGCACCCTTCGTTTTAAATTCTAAAATTTTTTCCTTAGTCTTCAGTTTTGCTCTTAAGTAACTAATTTCAATTTATTATTTAGCAGCTCATGCGCAAATTCTAGTTGAAATGTTTTATTGTTATTATTATTATTTTTTTTTTTTTACTATTTTTTTCACTTGAGGTTTTTTTCATTTTCTAATTTTTCTTTTTAGTATGTTTTGGATGCAGCTTTTTGGAGTGTAGTTTATACTCGAGTTTGGTCTTTTCTTGGACTGCTTATTTCTAAAAAGTTTTTCCTAGTTGGTTTGCTCAGAATTTGTATGTTTTGGCCCAAGTGTAGTTCTAAGGACGATGAAAGGATTGGAGGTCAGCTCAGATATTTTAAGTCCTCCCGCTCGGTTAGGCTAGCACCCTTTCCCATAGTGTATGAACTCGCTGGCAAAGGTAATCTAAAGTTATGAAATGACAAACGTTGTTTGACATGTAAATCTGCAGATCCTAACCTGTATTCTTCTGTTGAGGATAATTGCTCCAACAAGTTTTGCAAAGCCTACAATACCATCTATAAACTCACCTGTACTGTCTGCAACCTTAGCTATATTGGCCAAAGTAAAAATCCTCTTCATCTTAGGATTAATGGTCACAGGTCTCTAGTAAACAAGTTCTCTAATTCAGGAGTGAACCCCTCCACAAACGCCAACCAGTACTCTACCTTTGAATTAGAGCATTTCCATACTCATGGTTTTGACAAAGTGAAAATAGAGGTACTACATATTATTCCTGACCTCTATGCTCGGCTAGAAACTGAATCCCTTGAAATTTTGCAGCATCAGTCTCTTTATCCCTATGGCCTTAATTCCACTCTATCTGACAATAAGCATAATCAGCATAAATTTTCAATTCGTGAACTCTTCTTTCTTGTTAATAATAAGAGCTGCTCTAGAGGTAATAGAGGACAGAGGTTATTTCGCACATCAAGCAAAGTTGATTTTGCTGGCTTGCTAAAGGCTCTGGAGGGCTTTAAAACTGGCACTGATTTTGTTAAAAATACTTACAAAATTCTCAAGTCCTTCAAGCACTCTGTCCTTAAATGTTTTTTCAAATTCTGGAATGAAACTGCTGACCATGTTGATAAGCACGTCTTTGCTTTGGTTCTGGACATTCTTAAACATATTCTTAAAGATAAAATTTCTCTTAAAGAATTTTCCAGTAACTTTGTTACCATCAGGTTCCTAAATAAAGCCTACGATAATCTCAATGTAAGGAAGCTGTTCTACAATAATGCAATTTTTTTTCCCATCCACAGGCACCAGTCTATTGTAAGTTTTAAATATGTTAAGACCTTAGGGTCAATAGTTAAAAACTACAAACTTAACTCTTCGAGCTACATTCCTGTAATTACTTCTTGTTCTTGTGATGAACACAAAGAAACAGTTCACTATGATAAGAATTACAACCATATTATCACCGGAAACTTGAGTTATGTTGAAAATGAAAAGCTTAGGAATTTATTAGAGTATGGCTCTAAATTCAGACCTTCCTTCACAATTTCCAAAGAAAGGATTCTTGAGAGCTTCACTCAAGATGTAAATAAGTACATCGTAAAAACCAGTTTGACGTACAATCAGCCTATTGAGGCCTTCGCAGAATGGAAATATAATATAATCAATAGCTTCACCGGTGAGTTGGCAGGTCTGGACTTTTGTTTCGACAGAAATCTCTTTTTCTCTGGAGAAGCTAAAAGGTCACTCTCCAAACTACAAGACCAATTTATTTTTACCACTACGGATAAAGCTAGCAATAATTTTGCAATTATCTGTAAGAAGTTCTATTTTGAATTGTTAACTATGGAACTCAATAATAGAGTAACATACGAGCCCGTAAGTTATTCTACCAAGCAGTTAGAAAATCGGTTTAAGGCATTCTTCAAGAAACTTAAAATTCCACAAACTAGAAGATATGGGCCTGAATTTCCATTTCTTTTTGCAACGGTTAAGTTTCATAAGGATCCTGTGAAGTTCAGGTTCATAGCTAGTGGAGTAAGGAGTCATAAAAAGAAAATAGATCTTGCTTTTGAAGATGTCTTAAAGAAGGTTTTGAAACACATTAGAAACTGTTCTAACTTGATGTACAGAGATTTTTGGATAATTAATAATAATGCAGAAGTAATTTCTACTATACTCAAAGTTTGTCCCCTAGATATTAATAGTTATGATTTTGAAAACCTATATACTAATCTGCCTCTATCAGATATAATCACTACCTTTAAAGAGCTGTATGCAGAATTTAAACTTAACCAATTTGTTGATGTAGGAACTTGGAACTCTTATCTCAATTGCTGCATAAAAAATAACCATATCTTATATAATAATACCCTCTATAAGCAAGTGAACGGTATTCCAATGGGAACATCAACGTCCACAAATATCGCTAATCTATTCCTGTTCTTTAAGGAATATAAATTCATTAAAAATCACCCCACCTGCTCAGATAACTACCTTTACACTTTTAGATATATTGATGATCTGCTGTGTATCAATAATTCAGAAGTTATAGAGAGTGATTCTGATAATATCTATCCTAGCTCTCTTAACTTATGTAAAACCAACCACAGTAATCAGGAACTTGAGTTCCTAGACTTAAGCATTAAGCTCAACAGAGGTAACCCATCTATTAGCCTCTTTGATAAAAGAGTTAATTTTCCTTTCAAAGTAATTAAATATCTACACTGGAATAATAACATTTCAACCAAAGTAATTGAGAATGTACTAATTTCTCAGGTCCTAAGAATTTCAAGAATTTGCAGCAACAATTTGGATTTCAATTACCACATTAATATACTATTAGAAAGTTTTCTAGAGAACGAAATTCCTTCTTCTTTCATCAAAAGAACTTTAAGAAAAATTATTCTGAATAATAGAGTAAGGTTGGCAGATCTGCTTTAATTTTCTACACAGTTAATAATATGATTCTGACCAATCAAAGCCGTAAGGAAGTTGGCTAGAGGATGCCTATTAACTACCTAAAGGAACCTTAGTGCTATGGATATGACGGTCCTATTAAAACAAAAAATTAAATAATATAAACAAAATCACAAAAAAGCTTAAAAATCTGTTTATAAAAGAAAATAAAAACAAATAAAAAGAAAACTAGTTATTCATCACTAGGATAGCTATACTAAAAATAGTAAAACCAACATTAAAATTAATAAGATTCTGATTAATCTATAGAAGCTCACTAAGGTGATTTAATACATGCAAAGATTATTAAATAAACTGCTCGTGTATTTTATAATATTTCTCATGTATTCTGGAGAGTTAATTCTGCTCATTCTGATCATACAGATCCACAGTCTTAAGTTTATATATTTTTTTCTCTGGTTAAAATCTCCGCGCGTTGGTTTCTTGCTGTATGAGGAGGCCATCAGCCCCACCCTCACTGCCCCCCCAGCGTCAAGGGAGTGGCGGAAGGGGTCAGCCATGTTCTCCTCTTGTGTGGAGAAAAGTTTTTGTCACACAAGAGGTAAGCTCTCTTCCTTGTTTTTTGGGTTCTAGGTTTTATAAGTTCAATGTTTGTACTTTATGTACCTTTTCTCTGTCGTTTTTTAGCTTTTCAGCTTTTAAGCATTGGTTTGTCTGTTAACATTTATGCGGGTTTTAACTCTTACTTTTCTTTGTAACTTTGAGCGTCTTTTGGGGTACCTAGGAACAGAAGAAGGCTAAGCTTGTTCCTTTTCTATGCGCTGTCTATGCGCTGTTTTTTCAAAGTAGTTAAGTTCTTAATAACTAATTAATTATGCACTTAAAGCACTGCTGAAATACTTTGTACATATTGCAACTAACTGTTTAAGGTATATAACTTTCACAAAGTTTTCTTTAGTTAATTATTATCTTTAACTTATTCTCGTTTTCGTGCTGTCATAAGTTGTAGAGTAGGGGGTTTTAGACTCAAGTTTTCTTTCAAAAATCTGTTCGTTATAAATTAACATTTCCTTTTTTAATTGCAATGTAAAATTTGGATTTCTTTTGCAATGTTTTTCAGGTTTAAATGCTCTCTCAAACGAACTTGGAATTTCGTTATAGCTGAAAATCATTTCTATTTATTATGTCACTCTCACAGCTTGAGTTCTCTTTAATCTTCTTCTCTCTGTTTAATAGTAACAGATGAAGAGCATGGGTCGGGCCATGAAGGTTAATGGATGCAAGCGAAATTGTTAACTAGTGCTAGGTCATGCTAGTCTACGGAGGACATGACTTATATATATATTTTTTAAACTATTTTAGGTGGGAATGTTACTTGCATCTATGGCCTTGCAGAAACCCATTTCCAACTAGGTCTTTGTGGAAGTGAGAAAATGCAGAGTTTTTGCTGGTCCTTGATAAAGCCAAGGCTCAGTATTCTCGACACCTCCTACATTCAGTTGTTTTATTTTATTTTTTTATCTTTTCTCCCTTTACTCACACAGGTAGATACATAACCTTTTCTATGTTGTATTAGGTGTGAGTTAAAATTATATATGTATTTTTTTTGCTTAGGTATCTTCTTTATAGAATGTGAATTCTGAATTTTCAAAACTGCTGCGTTGCGCGTTTTGATTTTCAGGTTATTTTGCACCCTTCGTTTTAAATTCTAAAATTTTTTTCCTTAGTCTTCACTTTTGCTCTTAAGTATTTATATATATATATATATATATATATATCTGCTTTAGAAGGCCTAACATCGGAAGAAGTGGACATCTCTGAAGTTAACAGAAAAGTAACCAAAGCTCTTATGGAAACAGCAACAAAATTAGCTGGGTCTAAGAACAAGTTGCATGTAAACAAATTATCAGGAAAAACGAAAATGTTGATGCAAAAAAGTAGAGAGATGAGGACAACTAAAGAAGATGTGACTTCCAAAGTGGAATATATAGAGCTATGCAAGACAGTACGAAAACGTATCACTGAAGACGTAAGAAAATTCAACTGTGAACTAGTGAGGAAAGCAATTGAAAACAACCAAAGCCTAAAGATAGCAAAGGGACATCTCAGTAAGGGAAGAAAACAGATTATGGCACTGAGAAAAGAAGATGGTTCTGTAACAAGAAATAGAGGTGAAATTTTGACAAGAGTGAAAGATTTCTACTCCAAATTATATGAAAGGGATGATACATGCACTCCAGACATCATGAAAGATACCAGTACCAGAGTTCCTCCAGTCCTTCCAGCAGAAGTTGCACATGCAATCAAGAACATGAAGCGGGAAAAAGCTCCAGGAGAAGATGGAATTACTGTAGACATCATACAAGAAGCAAGTGGAGAAATCGAAACAGTACTCGCCCAAATTTTCACTCGATGCCTTAATGAAGGAAAGATTCCTGAGGATTGGAACACCGCTACAATGATCCTGCTACATAAGAAAGGTGACATTGAGGATCTCGGAAACTACAGACCTATCAGCCTCCTATCAGTAGTTTATAAAATCTTCACTAAAGTTCTTTCACACCGCTTGAAGGTAACACTGGACATGGCTCAACCGAGAGAACAAGCTGGATTCAGGAGTGGCTACAGCACAATAGATCATATCCACGTACTGAGAGAACTAATTGAAAGAGCGAGGGAATATGAACTTCCATTGTGCATGGCTTTTATCGATTATGAAAAAGCCTTTGATTCGGTGAAACCTTCAGCAGTTACAATGGCTCTGAAAACCTGCGGTATTGAAGATGCATACATTAATATTATTAATAACATCTATGAAAATGCAAGTGCAAAGATTCGGCTGTTTGAAAATACAACACACATAAAAATTGGAAAGGGAGTGAGACAAGGTGACACCATATCTCCGAAGCTCTTTAATGCCACATTGGAGGGTGTTTTTCAGTCGCTGAGCTGGGAAAACAAAGGGATAAAGATTAATGGAGATTATCTAACTCACCTTCGTTTTGCTGATGACGTAGTCATTTTTGCAACTACCCCATCAAAGCTGCAGAGTATGATCCAGGAACTTGCTGACAAGAGTAAAGAAGTGGGATTAAAAATGAACTTTCAGAAGACAAAACTGATGTTCAATGCTTTTACAAGAAATGAAGATTTATCGATTGATGGAGAAAAGCTGGAGATAACAGACACATACGTTTATCTTGGACAGCAGATATCAAGGGAGGGTCACGTTGATGAAGAAATTAATCGGCGTACAAAACTTGCCTGGAGAGCTTTTGGAAGAAACAGCATAATTTTCAAGAGCAATATGCCATTATGTCTTAAAAGAAAAGTGTTTGATCAATGCATCCTTCCAGTGCTTACGTATGGTGCAGAGACGTGGACCTTAACTAAAAGAGACATACAAAGGCTGCAGACAACTCAAAGCAGCATGGAGAGGTGCATGCTTGGTGTAACCAGGAGAGATAAGAAGAGGAACTCGTGGATCGGAAAAATGACAAGAGTGGAAGACATCATGATCAGAGTTAAATCCCTGAAATGGCAATGGGCTGGACATACTGCCAGAAGGACAGATCATCGATGGACAGCCGAAATTTTAGATTGGATTCCAAGGGACAGGAAAAGACCCAGAAGAAGACCACATGGGAGATGGGTGGATGAAATTCGAAAGTATGCAGGGGTGACATGGAGGAGACTGGCACAAGACAGACCGTTGTGGAGGAAACTTGGGGAGACCTTCGTCCAGCAGTGGATTGATAATGGTTGATGATGATGATGATGATATATATATATATATATATATATATATTCTATTAAGGAGAAACCTAATAAAAAAAAACATCAATAATTTCGACTCACACCAAGTACGACATAGAAAAGGTTATGTATCTATCGGTGTGAGTAAAAGGAGAAAAGATAAAAATAATAAAATAAAACAACTGAATGTAGAAGGTGTCGAGAATACTGAGCCTTGGCTTTATCAAGGACCAGCAAAAACTCTGCATTTTCTCACTTCCACAAAGACCTAGTCGGAAATGGGTTTCTGCAAGGCCATGGATGCAAGTAACATTCCCACCTAATATTGTTTTAAAAAATATATATATGTCATGTCCTCCGCAGAGTTGTATGACAAAGCACTAGTTAACAATTTCGCTTGCATCCATTGACCTTCATGGCCCGACCCATGCTCTTCATCTGTTACTATTAAACAGAGAGAAGAAGATTAAAGAGAACTCAAGCTGTGAGAGTGACATAATAATTAGAAATAATTTTCAGCTATAACGAAATGCCAAGTTCGTTTGAGAGAGAATTTAAACCTGAAAAACAATGCAAAAGAAATCCGAATATTTACATTGCAATTAAAAAAGGAAATATTAATTTTTAAAATTTTTAAAAAAACCAGATTTTTTGAAAGAAAACTTGAGTCTAAAACCCCCTACTCTACACCTTATGACAGCACGAAAACGAGAATAATTTAAAGACAATAATTAACTAAAGAAAACTTTGTGAAAGTTATATGACTTAAACAGTTAGTTGCAATATGTACAAAGTTTTTCAGCAGTGCTTTAAGTGCATAATTATTTTAGTTATTAAAAACTTAACTACTTGGAAAAACAGCGCAAAGAAAAGGAACACGCTTAGCCCTCTGCTGTTCCTGGGTACCCCAAAAGACGCGCAAAGTTACCAAGAAAAGAAAGAGTTAAAACCCGCAAAAATGTTAACAGACAAGCCAGTGCCTAAAAGCTGAAAAGCAAAAAATCAACAGAGAAAAAGTACATGAATTACAAACAATGAACTTATAAAACCTAAAGCCCAAATCACAAGGAAGAGAGCTTACCTCTTGTGCGACTAAACAATCACCTCACTAAAGTAAAACATGGCTGACCTCTTTCCTGACGCTTCTGCCACTCCCTAGACGCTGGGGGGCAGTGTGGGTGGGGCTGATGGCCTCCTCATACAGAAAGAAACCAACTCGCGGAGATTTTAGCCAGAGAAAAATATATAAACTTAAGAATGTGTACCTGTATGATCAGAAAGAGCAGAATTAACTCTCCAGAATACATGCCCCCCAGCGTCTAGGGAGTGGCAGAAGCGTCAGGAAAGAGGTCAGCCATGTTTTACTTTAGTGAGGTGATTGTTTCGTCGCACAAGAGGTAAGCTCTCTTCCTTGTGATTTGGGCTTTAGGTTTTATAAGTTCATTGTTTGTAATTCATGTACTTTTTCACTGTTGATTTTTTGCTTTTCAGCTTTTAGGCACTAGCTTGTCTGTTAACATTTTTGCGGGTTTTAACTCTTTCTTTTCTTGGTAACTTTGCGCGTCTTTTGGGGTACCTAGGAACAGCAGAGGGCTAAGCGTGTTCCTTTTCTTTGCGCTGTATTTCCAAGTAGTTAAGTTTTTAATAACTAAAATAATTATGCACTTAAAGCACTGCTGAAAAACTTTGTACATATTGCAACTAACTGTTTAAGTCATATAACTTTCACAAAGTTTTCTTTAGTTAATTATTGTCTTTAAATTATTCTCGTTTTCGTGCTGTCATAAGGTGTAGAGTAGGGGGTTTTAGACTCAAGTTTTCTTTCAAAAAATCTGGTTTTTTTTAAAATTTTAAAAATTAATATTTCCTTTTTTAATTGCAATGTAAATATTCGGATTTCTTTTGCATTGTTTTTCAGGTTTAAATTCTCTCTCAAACGAACTTGGCATTTCGTTATAGCTGAAAATTATTTCTAATTATTATGTCACTCTCACAGCTTGAGTTCTCTTTAATCTTCTTCTCTCTGTTTAATAGTAACAGATGAAGAGCATGGGTCGGGCCATGAAGGTCAATGGATGCACGCGAAATTGTTAACTAGTGCTTTGTCATACAACTCTGCGGAGGACATGACATATATATATTTTTTAAAACAATATTAGGTGGGAATGTTACTTGCATCCATGGCCTTGCAGAAACCCATTTCCGACTAGGTCTTTGTGGAAGTGAGAAAATGCAGAGTTTTTGCTGGTCCTTGATAAAGCCAAGGCTCAGTATTCTCGACACCTTCTACATTCAGTTGTTTTATTTTATTATTTTTATCTTTTCTCCTTTTACTCACACCGATAGATACATAACCTTTTCTATGTCGTACTTGGTGTGAGTCGAAATTATTGATGTTTTTTTGATTAGGTTCCTCCTTAATAGAATGTGAATTCTGAATTTTCAAAACTGCTGCGTTGCGCGTTTTGATCTTCAGGTTATTTTGCAGCTTTCGTTTTAAATTCTAAAATTTTTTCCTTAGTCTTCAGTTTTGCTCTTCAGTATATATATATATATATATATATATTCTATTAAGAAGAGATTGAAGCAAAAATTTTTTTGACTCATACCAAGGACAACATAGAAAAGGTTATGTATTGACCGGTGTGAGTAAAAAGAGATAAAATAGAACAACTGAATGTAGAAAGTGTCGAGAATACCGAGTCTTGGTTTTATCAAGGACCAGCAAAAACTCTGCATTTTCTCACTTCCACAAAGACCTATTTGGAAATGGGTTGCTGCAAAGTCATAGATGCAAGTAATAAGCCCACCAAAAAAATTATATGTCATGACCTCCGCAGAGTTGTATGACCAAGCTTTAGTTAACAATTTAATTTGCATCCATAACTTTTCTGGCCCGACCCATGCTATGGCTTCCCAACGCTTCTAGTGTCTTGTCGAGTCCATGCCAAGACGAATCACCGTCGTCATCAGGACGAAAGGTGGTGCTACACGTTACTAGACAGGTATCTCTAATTCAACTGCTCTTCAGTGTATTTACATTAAATATGCATTATTTCCATGCAAAATAAATAAGTCTGTATCTGATCTGCATTACTCACCATTATTGTGCTTAAACTTTTTTCAGGAGAAGCAGGGTTACCAGGTTTACCAGGTACACAAGGACTACCAGGAACTCCTGGCCTTCCAGGATTTCCAGGTGATAAAGGTGATACAGGACTTTCTGGTATACCTGGATCAGCAGGACGCGATGGATTCCCTGGTCTAAAAGGAGAAATAGGTTTGCCTGGCCCTCCTGGAGTAAAAGGAGAGAGAGGATTTCCAGGAGTACCAGGATCTCCAGGACCTCTGTTACTATTAAACAGAAAGAAGATGATTATAGAAAACTCAAGTTGTAAGAGTGACATAATGAATCAGAAATAATGTTCAGCAATAACAAATTGCCAAGTTCGCCTGAGAGAGAATTAAAACCTGAATAGCAATACAAAAGTATTACAAATTCTTAAACATTGCTATAAAAAAAGAAATATTAATTTTTTTCTAAAGCACAGATTCTTGAAAGAAAACTGGATTATAAAAACCCCCTACTCCACAACATTACCTTCACAAAGCATTTCTTTAGTTTATTATTTTCTTTATTTTATTCTCGTTTTTGTGTAGTCAGAAGTTGTGGAGTAGGGGTTTTTTATAATCCAGTTTTCTTTCAAGAATCTGTGCTTTAGAAAAAAATTAATATTTCCTTTTTTATTGCAATGTTTCAGAATTTGTAATACTTTTGTATTGCTATTCAGGTTTAAATTCTCTCTCAGGCGAACTTGGCAATTTGTTATTGCTGAACATTATTTCTGATTCATTATGTCACTCTTACAACTTGAGTTTTCTATAATCATCTTCTTTCTGTTTAATAGTAACAGATGAAGAGCATGGGTCGGGCCAGGAAAGTTATGGATGCAAGCTAAATTGTTAACTAAAGCTTGGTCATACAACTCTGCGGAGGTCATGACATATATATATTTAAAAAAAAATTTTTTTTTGGTGCGCTTATTACTTGCATCTATGACTTTGCAGAAACCCATTTCCAAATAGGTCTTTGTGGAAGTGAGAAAATGCAGAGTGCTTGCTGGTCCTTGATAAAGCCAAGGCTCAGTATTTTTGACACTTTCTACATTCAGTTGTTCTATTTTTTCTCTTTTTACTGACACCGGTCAATACATAACCTTTTCTATGTTGTACTTGGTATGAGTCAAAAAATTTTTTTTGCTTCAATCTTTTCTTAATAGAATGTGAATTCTGAATTTTCATAACTGCTGCATTGCGCGTTTTGATCTTCAGGTTATTTTGCAACTTTCGTTTTAAATTCTAAAGTTTTTCTTATGTTTTCGGCTTTGCTCTCTAGTATATATATATATATATATATATGTGTGTGTGTGTGTGTGTGTGTGTGTGTGTGTGTGCGCGGATTCTTTTTGTTTGCATAAATCAGCACTGATGTGTTCACAGGTTAAAAAAGCCTTACTCTTTTGAATAAGTCTGCTAAATTAAATAATGTGCTCTCATGTCCTAAACGGATGGAAATTAACAGATACAAATATCAAGCACAGACTCAGACCTTCTTAACAGAAAATAGTGCGTTTACACCCAGGCCTTTATCTTGTGTATCCCCCTCCCCTCAGAGGAGGAACGCCCATTAGCACCCCATATGTGACTGTGGCCCGAGCCATGGAGAAATTTCCTGGAAAAGGTTATGGGAACACGAGAGACTGGGAGAGCGATGGATTCCTGGTTCCTCAAACACTCTGGGGTTTCACTAATTTCCTGGTTCAACGCTTGCCATCGTCAGCCATCCAAAACAGATGCAGCATTCCTAAGGCAAAAGAGCACTCTGATTTCTGTGATTGATACAATCACACCACAGCCAGCTCGTTTCTATAAACATGTGGAGAAAGATTTTTTTTTTAATTTCGACGTAGTCGGAATAAGGTATTTTTAAGTTCGGGGGGAGGGGGGGTCCTGACCCGACGGACCCACCCCGTGTGTGCACCCTTGATCCAGATACAGTTTGTAGTTCACCAATCGCTTCCCAACTTATCATCATGCCAATGCCTAAGAATATCTACTTGGGTCAAATTATGTACTTTGTTGAGTTTAGTCCCATGTTTTAAACGTGTAAGTGTAACCGATCATGGTGCTCTGCATTGTGAGTTTTACCATTTATGAGAAATTTTTCATTAAAATATTACCAAGCAGCTGAGTTATAGGGAAATTACTTTCTCCATCATGGAACTAACTGTTCGATGCCCAAGTAGTTAAACTACACTGGCGGAAAGTGAAAAAAGAACACCAAGGAGACATCTGATACCAACGAAATTTATACAGCATAATAACGGAATACAGAGGATAACGCGATCAAAACATTATGGCAAAATACAGCTGTATTTGCTGGTAAACTGAAAAATAACATTTCCATGTAACATGATTAGTACGAGGTTGAACCGCCATGAACTGCGTCACACTGTGCAATTCTAGCATCATGGAGTCTGACGTACAGTTGTTGGATATAAGTTTGGGGTATTGAGTTCCAAGCATCCTCAACCTGGCCGCGTAAATCGGGGATGGTAGTGATTTTTTGTCCCATAAAATCCCACACGTGCTCAATGGGGGACAAATCCGGTGAACGTGCAGGCAATGGAAGTTGTCTTACACCCTGAAGTGCATGTTGCGTTGCACGTGCCGTGTGTGGGCGTGCGTTATCTTGCTGGAAAACACCACGATGGACCGACCCTACAAATGGCATAACAACGGGCTGAATGATGTTGTTGATGTAGGAGGTGGTGTTTAACGTACCCGGTACAAACACTAGTTGTGTACGGGAGTGATAGCTGATCGCTCCCCACACCAGGAGACCAGGTGTAGGCCCTGTGTGTCGCTGACGGATGCAAGAAGGGTGGAGACACTCCCCTGTGCGTCTGCGAACACGCATACGACCATCGAAGGCTCCCAAGCAGAATCTGCTTTCATCGCTGAACACGACAGATCGCCATTGCGTTCTCCAGTGCAAACGTTGGCGACACCACTGCAGCCGTTCCTGACTGTGTGCTGGAGTCAGAGGTACACATGCCAGAGGCACACGTGCACGTAGTCCTGCATCCAGTAGACGGTTGCGGATTGTTCGCACAGTCACCTCAGGTGCAACGGCAGCTCGGATTTGCGTCGCAGTGGATGTTCTGCTTGACAACGCTGCTCTTCTTATGCGTCGATCGGTCCGCTCATCAGTCCGTCTGTGACTCCCGGTTTCACGTCTTCTGGTGTGGGAATGTTCCTCGGACCATCTACGCCACCATCGTACCACCACCGATACTTCCCGTCCAATTCGCTCCGCAATACGACCACCTGGCCTCGCGGAGTCTGACTAGACGACCTCGCTCAAAGTCCGATAACTGCTGAAATCGTACACGTCTTCCATGTCCACGCTTTGCAACTTCTTCAGGGTCTTTGCACGTGTCCGTACGCCGACGACTGATTACATTTACTTCGCCGTACTCCTTAAATACCACCGACGATAATTTGCATATTATGCCGTGCTGTGGCGTAAGCGCTCACCGGTTGGTCCCGAAATTAACATCACACCTACGTAAACTCGACCCCATTAACATATGTAAATTTCATGATCGTCCGCCAATTCCTTCTTGGTGTTCTTTTTTCACTTTCCGCCAATGTATTACCAAGCAGCTGAGGAATAGGGAAATTACTTTCTCCATCAAGGAACTAACTGTTCGATGCCCAAGTAGTTAAACTATAATACTAATCGCTAAAAGGACTTGAGTCCTCAATGTAATAAAGTTCTTGGCAGTGAATCTGCATTTAGAGAAAGATCCATATCAAAGAAATGTGAAAGTACATTTGGCGAAGTGCACATGTCTGGTGCAAAGCTTTCGCCTTAAGGATTCTAATAGCTACTCTGATACACAAACGTAAGAAGAAACATGGGGTATATGCTATACAAAAATACGAAAAATAAAGAAAATAACACCTTACTTATTATCAGTGTTTTATATTAGATGAATTATGATGTAAAACATGTGCTTGATATAACTTAGAATTTAAAGCATACTTAGTTTGATGCATATTTCTAGAGAAATACATATTCTATTAGATTGAGGCTATGAACGTGAGTTTCTGTTCTCCTTAATTATACCCCGAAGCATCAGTAAACAGAGAGAAGTCACTTCAGCTGGTTGTCTGTTGGCAAAGCTACCCTCCGTACTGTCCTATTTCTTCTGCGGAGTTTGGGAATGGAGCTTTGAAACGATTTTACACTTTTTTGAAAACTGCAAAAAGTGTTCTGTTACAAACGGAATCGTGTTAAAGATTAACCCATTCCTAATTTAGGACCACTGGAGCCAGGGATCCTAAATCAGGAATGGGTTAATCTTTTTATCTTAAAACTCGCGGCTGATATTGAAATGTAAACAAAAAGGATGAGCTTGAAAGTTACGTTTTAAATCGGAGACCACTATCAGAGGATGAAATGGGGTCAAAAAGATTCGGGCTTGAAACGCACCTTTCGTTCTAGAATGAAAATTCCCTCAGTATCTGGGAGGACTCTACCGCAGCTGGGTTCAGAGGGATTCCCACTAGTCTTGTGCAACTGCACGGAACCTGCTGCTTACTCGGTAGACAGGGAGATCGTACATGTGATTTGTCGTGGGATGCATCCACGTGTGTTACAAAGCAGTTGCGCCTGACATAATTAGCCTGGAAAGACAGAAAGTCTTTGCATTCCCATTTTCATCTCTCCGTGATAAACCTTTACAAACATTGCGTGTTCAGCAGAAAACACAGAAATCTTATAAGCCAGAGAAGTAAAATACTGATTTCGACACCAACGTATTCATACGAGGGGCGGTCAAAAAGTTATTATTATCACTAAGAAAAAACAGAGTAAGTCCTTCTCACATATTCCCCATCTAGAGCAACACACTTCTCCTAGCGCTGGATGGCCTGGCGGAGACCTGGTCACCCACTTTCTTGCTCTCCAGAAAGTATTCCACCTCGAAAAGAACCGGAAGTATTTCACTTCGAGAAGAACCTCGTCATCGTCCATGAAACGCCTGCCACGCATTGGGCTCTTTAACCGAGGAAATAGGAAGAAGTCAAATGGTCCGAGGAGTAAGACGCTGAGGCAGAATTTCATAACCCAAACTAACCGCAAGTGTCACCGTCCCTTGAGCGGATGAGCTGGGGCGTTGTCATGAAGCAGCCGCACTCTATTCGTCAGCTTTCCGCGGCGTTTTCCTTTGATTGCGTCCGGTAGCTTTTTCAGGAGGTTCCGGAAATACTTCCCCGTTTTTGTTTGGTCTTTACGGGCATAATCTGTGAGGATCACATCACGGCAGTTCCAGAAAACACTGAGCATCACCTTCCCCGAGGAGACTTGCAACTTCGCCTTTTCTGGCGTCGGTGACCCAGCATGCTTCCACTGCTTCCTTTGTTCTTTTGTTTCGGGGTCGTAATGGTCGTATTTCCCAGCATTCATCCATAGTGATAAACTATTGAAAGAAGTCATCCGGATCGGCCGTGCACAGCTTCAAGTTGTCTGTTGCAGCATCCTTTCGGCGCTCTTTTTTCAATGGCGTCAGCAGTCGCGGAACCCAGCAGGCGGAGACCTTCGTCATGTGAAGTTCACTATGAATGATGTTGGCTACCGACCCATGACTAACATTGACTTTCTGCGCGATCGCTGCGACAGTGATGCGCCGATCTTCGAGAACAAGGATCGCCACTTCTTTCGCGATGCCTGGTTCTTCACTGAGAGACGGTCTTCCGCTTCGTGGATCGTCTGACTTGTTTTCCACATTGAAAGCGTCTACGCCATTTGAAGACTGTGTCATACGATGGGACATTGTTCCTGTCCACCTTTACGAGCTCAGCATGAATCTGTTTGGCATTGTGTCCTTTCAAATGTAAGAACCGAATTACCGCGCGCTATTCGACTTGCTCCACAGGCTGCGCCATTTGGTTTTGGGAGCCTAACGGTGTCCCACGTTACTACGATGCGGAACCATTCACACATTTCAATAGCTCAAGATCATGCGTCTTTGACGCAGTGAAAATTTTTACGCTAATTCCACTTGCTTTAGACAACAATAAAAACTTTTTGACGGCCTCTCGTAAAGATGTGGGAAGTGGCTCCAATCAGAACACATTATCAGTCTAATAATTGTTCTTCTTAGTTCATTTTCTTCTTTTGTTCATTTTAAGAAATTAAATGTCATTTGCTTTGACTTAGAACTATGTAAGTATTTTAACGTACATATTTTTCTTCTTTTAGAATTTCATTAGCTTAGGAGCATCTGTAGAAAAGATTAGTGCCAGGAAGATGCTTGACGAAATACTAACAGATGTACAAAATGTGCTTTCCTGGAAAAAAATAGCCCTACAGGCAAGTTATCCTGTTTTCTGTTTGTCAAAGTTAGGAATGCAGTGTCATTAAATTATGACACCAATATTGACCGAATATAATATCAATGCTACCCAACCAGTGATTGGAAGCATGATATCCCTCTTTGTATTAATGCAGAATTTCAAGTATTTTGTGATGTGGGAATGCTTGAATAAATAAATCGAGTAATCTGTTATTGTTATCATTGTTTTTGTTCGCATGTTTCTCAATTATATAGCGTCTATTACTGCATGTGATAGATACACATCTTATTGAGAAACATTGTTAAGGATGTCTTTGAATGAGTGCTAGGGTTCATCTTCTATCCTATATTTTTAACGTAAATTATTTTGTACACTTTTTCTCGAAGACTATTACTTTGTAGTGTTTGAAATTTTGAGCAAAAACAAGTTAGTAAAGTCATGCAATGCATTGATTATGATACGCTTTCCAACATACCAGAAATCATTACTCAAGTTATTACTCAAGCTATGAAGATAATGGCTGTGGAATAAATCTCCCTCCTTTGCCCTGACCTTTGACCCCATTTTGATGATATTCAACAGAACTGGTTCAGTATACCTCCAGCACAACATACTAAAGTTTTGTTGCAATAGAAGCATTTTTACGTAAGTTATGACGCATAAGAGCAATGTCATGTATCCCTCTCCTATGTCCTGACCTTTGACCCCATTTCTTCCATTTTCAATAGGGTTCGTCCCCAATTGTTCCCTACCACATACTAAAATTTTATCGTAATCGAACCATTTTTACGCACCTTATGACGCATAAGGGCAATGGAATGGATTCCGCTCCTATGTCCTGACCTTTGACCCCATTTCTTCCATTTTCAATTGGGTTCGTCCCCAGTTGTTCTCTACCATATAATAAAATTTCATCGAAATCGAACCATTTTTACGCGAGTTATCGTGCGGACAGACAGACGGACAAAGCTGGAGCATATACACTTCTTCAACCTACGATTAGAAAGCGTAAATAAAAACGACCCATAGCTGATATATGCCACAGTTATTATTCCGAAAAGTTTGTTAGAATTTTTTTTTAATTCAATTTATCTGATTCGAAAGCATTCCAATTTGGCGCTAGATGGTGCAATTAGTTAGCATAGCAGTGTTTCTGTCTGGAAGCAATGACATCTCTTATTTCTGCCTGATTTTTCTGAATATCTGAGCCAAATAGAAATCAATTAATAGGGGCAAAAGTGAGATTGGAATATCGTCTCCCATAGATCATCTTAGATCCTACTGTACGTTCATTTTTGGAAGAGAAAATGTTTACATTAGCAGAGAATCTCGGAACTTGAGCTATAGAAACTCCGCCTACTTACTGAGCTCCACTCCCAAATAACCCCATTGTTTAAAACTTAACATCGCGTATTTTGTCTTTTCATTGAGGAGCCAACGAGAGACCACTTCCATTCTGAATATAGTGAGGTCCGCAGTGATTCGCTGACGCCAACTTCTGGGACAGTCACTCAAGACGTAAAAGCCACGCCCAAGCCCAAGGAGTGCTATTTTGCGCCATCTATCGCAGAAGATGAACCCTAACACTCATTTAAAGACAGCCTTAAGCCAGAGCCAGAGTGGGCTTAAGGGAGCGTGAAATATGATTTCCTGACATTGCTAAAGTAGTGACTGCAATATCACACCAGAATGGCAAAACCGGTATTTCGGTATTTATGCAACAGATTAACTGCATCAATACCAGTCGGGATTGATGGCTGATTTATTTTACAGTGTTAATACGGCAAATATGATTTTTAGGAAAGTATTGTTTGCCACGAATTAATTAATCATAAATATTAAATAACATACTGTTTATGTGCTAAAAACTAAGTTACAGTAAGAGTTCTGTCATCTTCTTGATTGTGTCTAATCTTGTGTTATGGACTTACTTCGATATCTTCCTGGAAGTTGTGTCAGAGTGGTTTTCAAATTCTTTTAAGGTGATTTTCCGAAAAAAAAAAAAAAAAAAAGAAAATGAAGCAATGTGTTTTGATGGGCATTAACAAAGGAACTTTAATGCCATTACATCGCTTTCGTATGTAATTGTTTATGTGGTGAATACAGTGTTTCACTGTAATGATTAGTTGGAAAAGGACTTACCAATAGGAAAAGGTTGCTAGGAAATGTATTGACGAAGCCTTAATAAACAGATATGTTACTATCAATGAAACTATCAAATACATATAGAGAATTTAAAGGAATTTTAGTTCATGGGAGATTAAGAGG
Source organism: Macrothele yani (assembly GCA_039090855.1). NCBI lineage: Eukaryota > Metazoa > Arthropoda > Arachnida > Araneae > Macrothelidae > Macrothele > Macrothele yani. The sequence goes on from CM077003.1 coordinate 107,795,098, forward strand.
TGCAGATTGAGATCGTTCTTTTTTAAGGCACAACTGTGAATAAGTCTGATTTTCGATAAAAACCGAAACACCAATGCTTTGCCAATTAAAATGCCGGTATCTTTGTAGATAAAGGTAACACGGTATGCCGGCATTTTCAATACCGAAATACCGGTATTTCAAGTGCTGTGCTGGACGAGCTGTCCTAATGTCTACGATTCGTCGAAGTAAACAAAATTGGAAGAGTGAGGCACAGATGTTCGAAAAATTGGCGACAGACGTTCCTGAACTAAAAACGAAAGACAAATACTTCTCATCCAATGGATAACTGAAGAATACATCAGTTAATTATGTCTAGATTGGAAACGTTGTGACCACATGAACCTTCACGCAGTTCACAATCCTTTGCTTGGAGCAGGACAGATCTTTTCACACCCAGTGGTCTGTTTAAATGCCCTTCACACGTCATGAGTGCTTTCCCTGGTGTTGTACAAGGATCCATTAGTAGCTGTGGTGACTTCAATAGTACTTAATGATGATAGCTGTTTCTCCCTTAATGTTCGTGATGAAAAAATGAGTGTAAGATGTCTGGAAGAAGAATTATACTCGTAGTTATTTTAAGGAATATGTTTATGTTTTGTAGCAACTATTGCAACTACTACCCTAACGTTCTGTTGGTTTCTGTGTAGGACACGAACTATGAGCTTGCTAGGGTAACATTCGTTTTAGCTTCAACGTCATAATCGTACAGTATGTAACCCTTTAAGAGGCTGGAACGAATTAACTCCGTCTTAGAAAAATGGGCTGAAATCAGCTCGAACCTGTTAGAAATTATTATAAGAACTATGACTAAGCGATGGCTTCTGATCTTTCGTCCGAAAGGGGCCCGGGTTTCGAATCCCGGTGAGGCATGGATGTTGTGTTTGTCTTACGGCGCTGGCTCTCTCCCTTCCCTGGAACCAGTGACCTTAAATTAGGGACGGGCGACTGCTTACAGCCCATTGAGTTGCTCACGGTGGTCGTTAAACCTCCAATCAAAAAAAAAAAAAAAAAAAAAAGAACTATGACTGTCAGAGTTCCACGACATTTGAACTAGAAGACTCAGCGCATGTTTAACAGAATTGCAGGTGGCGCTGCGCGAACTGTTTTATTTATTTGTTTGCTTAGCGAGCGTTGCCTGGATTCCCCGTTTTGCTGACGTCGGTATGTCTTCTACGCAGTTTGCTCTCTGACTGAACAACAACAATTTCCGTGATATATGGAATGTGTGCGTGTTGGTATAGTGAGTTATTACATTTGTGTGGAGATGTAGTTTAATAAATATTCGAGTGTTTTCATTCAAGAGTTTATAACAAATAGCTAGTTTAATTTGATGAATTGTGGCATCTATTTGTTCTCTGCTGACTAAAGGCCGGATCTTCATGCAGTTGGTAAGTGGCTTACTGCGTTACATAAAAGGCTATCATCAATTATAGATTTTATTTATTTAGAAATACCTAATAGAACCAATATATTCGCTGCCTTAAGAAATTAGCAGAATACGACTGGAACGAGAGACCCTGCGCATCAGAAGGCGCTATTTTTTGTTTAGCCTTTTTATTCAATGTGGCCATTTAGGGGGAAAGGTGATCGATATTGATTATTTCTGACTGATTGCCTGCTGAAGGTGTATAACCATGTCGATGAACCTAAGAAAGGAGGAAAAGTTGTTTATGTCACTTGTTTCTGTCCAATTATACACCGTCGAGTCATATTATTGTGACCACGACCTAATATCCAGAGCAACTAGACGAGCTGGGAGTGACTCAATGAGGTGCTGGAAGGTGTTCAAAGGTATGTGAAGCCATGCTGACTGCAGTGCATCTGACAGCTGCTGGAGGATGCGTAATGGAGGATCCATAGGGCGAACAGCTCGATCGAGGTGGTCCCGCAGATGCTTAATTAGATTTAAGTCTGGGGAATTAGGGGCCAGGTAAGTACTTTGAAGTCTCCATTGTGCTCCTCCAACTATTCTCGGTCATTTCTAGCTGTGTGACACGTCGCATTGTTGTGCTGGAAGATCCCATACGCCGCAGGGAAGACAATCAGCATGTATTGGTGTACGTGGTCTGCAAGGATGGATTCATAACGAATTCGGTCCATAGTGCCTTTCCACATGAATGAGTGGACCCAGGGAATACCACAAAAACATTCCCAAGACCGTAACGCTGAGCCCCACCAGCTTGTGTTCCTCCAGCAATGGTTGAAGAGTGTTTGCTCTCCGATGTTTCTCCCCTTATACGCCAACGTCCATCTATTCGATGAAGCAGAAAACGTGACATCGGAGAAGGCAATCCTTTGCCAATCAGCGGAGGCCCAATTCCGATACTGCCGTGCAAATGTAAGCCTTTTCTGCCGATGCTCCTTCGTTAGCATAGGTGCAGTGACCATCCATCTGCATCGGAGCCCCATAAGCAGCAGGGTTCGCTGAACTGTCGTTTTGGACACACTTCCGGTAGTCTCCTGGTTCATTCGGCCAGTGAGTTACTACATTGTAGAGTGTCGATCGGCCCTCACGCACCTTCGAAGCCGAAGTTCACCTGTCACATTAGTGGCACGAGGTGGTTCACAGTTTCCAAGTCTCTTATTCGCAATGGTGCCATTTCTCTAATCACGATACACTTTACCCACAGCAGCACGCGAACGGAAACCAGAAGTCTTCCATTCCAGTAACACATGCTGTAGGAATGAAGGAGACGTGTGAAAGCATGGACCAAATTCTCACTGCAATACAATATGACCAGTTTATGTGGCCAATATGCTGTGATCTGAAAGGGATATCACTCTTGCTCGGGCTTCAAAGTGGCTTTACCAAATTTTGTTGTTTTCTTTGTATGTGATACAGGAGGGCCACAGCAGAACGCTACGAACGAACACTGAACAGACTGGCCTAAACGAGATGTTTTCATTCCTGGAGAGAGTAACGATCGTCACAATCACCTAGGTAATCCCTCTGATGTGCTGCTTCTACCACTTCATATCAAACTGGATCTGATGACAAGCTTTGTAATGGCTTTGGACTCAGGCTTCTTGCACTTAAAGCAAACATTTTGGCAATTAAGTGATACAAAACTCAAAGAAGGCATCTTCGTTGGTCCTCAGATACGGAAACTACTGCGTGATTCTGTTTCTACGGAAAAGCTAAACAGCACGGAGCTCGCCGCATAGCAATCTTTCACATCTGTGGTCAAGGGATTTCTGGGTAACCACAAAGAGGGCAGCTACAAACAGCGGATTCACAACCTTCTCAAGAACTTATAAAAACCTTGGGTACCGCATGTCCTTAAAAATACATTACCTCCATTCGCATCTGGACTTCTTTTCTGACAACTTAGAAGCAGTCAGCGATGAGCAAGGAGAAGGTTTCCACTAAGATATCCGAAGGATGTAGGAGAGGTATCAAGGCAGGTGGGATCCCTCAATAAAGAGTGATTACTGATGGTTTTTGCAGGAATAGGACACCACAACACATAAGAGAAAAATGAACTACTTGTATCAGTATACGATTATATGTGTGTATATATTACGGTTGTGTTAATATTGTTCACTCCGGTATTTTTTTCTTTTGCTGTCTCATGCGCAGTGATATATGAATATGGTACTTATACTTTGTAACACAGATTTAATAGCTAACAAGACACATAAATGCTGTAATACATTACAATGTGAAGCTGTAATGTGTACATCTTGAATTGTATAATGTAGCTAATGTTCATACACAAAAACTGCACGTGATGGAGAGTTTTTACAGTCATATTTGAATTCAACACCCCGAAATTAGTTAAAAACACTTTACTTCATCCATGTTATGAAAGGAAAGTTTAAAAATGTTGACTAGCGATAATAATTCTGTTTTCCACGCCATATTGTTTCTGTCTAATGAAAATGTAATTGACAATTCCGTATTCTACGGAATTTCCAATTACATTTTCAAACAAAGGAATTTTTCTTCTAGGGATATTTTTTTTTATTTTTTTCAGTTTCGAAGATTTTCTGGGAAGGAATTTTTTTAATGATTTTTAGCTAAATTTGAGCATACAGCACTTCAAAATTTGCATTTCGGGCTTTGCTTATTTAACTTCAAGGTAATAGTTGCTCACTGAATATTGAAATAATTATGAATGATTAATTGAATGTGAGGTAAATTATTATTTACACGTGTTTGTTTTTTCTGACACATGTATGACAGTGTGGTATACTAATGATGAACTTTTTTTCTTTATTTATTTAGAACATTGTTGATGCGGCTGAGCCTTTTCAATCCAAACATAAGTACGAGAAAAATCCTAAAGTAAGTAATCCACTTTTTTAAGAAGTTTATTGTAACTGTATTTTAATACTGATAAGTATCAATAATATTTAAAATTATAGCAAGATATTTTACGTGCCGCCCCGGTGTCGCAATGGTCTAAGCGATGGCTTCTGACCGTTCGTCCGAGATGGGTCCGGGTTCGAATCTCGGTGAGGCATGGATGTTGTGTTTGTCTCACGGCACTGGGTCTCTCCCTTCTCTGGAGTCAATGGCCCTAAATTAGTGACGGGCGACTGCTTATAGCTCATGGTGGTCGTTAAACCTCCAATAAAAAAAAAGAAAAGAAATTATGCTCTCAAATTCTAATCAAGAATTACAGCAATTATTTCTCGTCAAGTACTGAAGCATTCGATATACACTGAGATGCCAGTTTGTGAGGTACACTTACCTAGTATCGTCTGTGGTCTGCACAACCCAAATTCGTTGGGTCATGGAACATATCGGATGCTGGAAGTCTCGTGAGGAAAGGTACAATGCGGAAATGAATGAGTCGCTCACTTGCTGCAAACTGGATGGTGACACAGTTTCACAGCTAACAATTTACTCCACCTCATCCCAGAGATGCTCTATGGGGTTTCAATCCGCGGACTGTGCAGTTCACTGAGACAAGGAAAACTCGTCCGCGTGTTCCTGGAGACATTCGGTGACGATACGAGCCGCGTGAGTGGGTGCGTTATCCTGATGGATGTGTGCATCTGCTTGAGGATAAACTGTGGCCATGAAGAGATGAATTTGCTAAGGAATGTCCAGGTACTACATCGTTGAGTTCAGATTTTTTCTACGGATACATAGGTATCCGTAGAAAAAAAAATCGTTCTCAACTTTAGGAAATTTAAATACTAAAGCGAGTCTAAGGTGGTGCCATAATACGAGTTGGAGGCTTAATGGAGTCGCTCTGTGGTACAAAGGGGAAAACCTAGGAGTTCTATAAGCACATACTGTAATACACTCAGTAGACAAAACACTAAAGATAGGGGTGATGGACAGTTGACGTGGGCATCCCCCGCGTAGAGTGGGACATGCCCATACCGAACGGAGGCGATAAATAAGCGGACAGAAGGGCTTACGAACAGTGTATCATAATCTAAGAGCATGGGTAAATGTGGTGATCTGAGCGACTTTGATCGTGGACACATCGTCGACATAAGGCAGATGGATCTCCTAAGTGGTAAGCAACCTAGGGTTCCCGATGGCAACCGTATCAAGGGTGTACAGCGAGTATACCATCAACGGGCTTACCAACGAGCAGAGCCCGGCCACACGCCATTGATGACTGGGGTCGACGTAGACTTTCCAGACTCTAACAGACCGATCGCTTGGCAACGGCGGAGCAAATCACATCCAGTTTAAATGCCGAAGGCGCAAGCAGCGTCAGTGAGCGAACAGTATGGCGTACGCTGCATACTCTGGGCTGCGGAAGCCGACGTCCTACTCGTGTACCACTGTTGACTGCTCGTCATCGGAAATTAAACCGCACCTGATGCCGAGAGCATCAAAAGTGGACCTCTTGAGAGCGGTGTGGTGTGGTGTGGTGTGGTCAAACGAATTCCGTTTTCAGCTGTAACGAACTCACGAGAATGTGCGGGTGTGGGGTCGACAGAATGAGGCCATGGTCCCGTAGTGCCAGGTCGGCTCTGTTCAAGGCTGTGGTGACTCAGGAAGGGTTTGAGGCGACCTCTCATGGGATACATTAGGTCCCTTAGTGCGTCTGAAGTTGTCCCTGACCGCTGCGCGCTACCGGCACGTGATGGCTTAACACCTACTCGCTTTCATCGCCTTCCCGCGTCCTGTGGCCGATGGTCTGTTCCAGCAGGAAATTGCGTCACTCTACAGGGCCTCAACCCCCCATATATGGCTCGAGAAACACTCATCTGAGTTTGGAACCATCCAGTGGCCCCCAAGGTCCCCGGATGTAAACCCTATGGAAGCTCTCTGGGAAGCCGCGGAGTGGATCATCAGATCCATGGATCCCGAACCAACATTTCGGGAGGAATTGTGGGAATGCAGCAAAAGACATGACTGGCGAATCCTCCGGCATTTAGTGGAGTCGATGCCTCGGCGCATACAGGCTGTTATTCGCTCTAGAGAAGAACCAGCATATGCTATTAAGTAGGTATCTCTAATGTTTTGTCCATTCAGTGTACTCTTCTTTCAGATTTGACTATGCTTAGTTTTTGTGAGAAAGTAAAACCATGGCAAAATGCTGTCAATGTAAATAACTTATTATACAGGGTGATTCATAAAGAAGTATACAGTTTCCTGATGCTGTAAAACAGTAACAGTTGAAGACACGGACCACAACTGCGAACCCTTAGGTAGGTGCATTCTTAAAGTTTGTGTCCCGCTACTGAGCGGAGTGACGTAGGAGATAGCGCGCGGGTCACATGACTAGTCAGTCGATGAACATCTTCCTCACCGATGGATTGGACGAGCCGCGGACTACAACATGCCACTGACTCAATGACCATCCAGAAGTGGTGACTTTTTCCTGTGGGGATACGTAAAGGACAAGGTATTCACCCCTCCCCTTCCTATTGATCAAGCGGAGCTGAAACAGCGTATCACAGCCACTATCACTGCACTGGATTCAGATATCTTACCTCGCGTTTGGGCGGAATTGGATTACCTGCTCGATGTGTGTCGGGTGAAAAAGGATGCACACGTAGAACATCTGTGACTGTCTCTGAAAAAACTTGAAACATTCCCCTACAATTCTGTTGCAGGTAACATAAAATATCTTACATTGTTCTTGTTTCATAGTGCGTTGAAACTGTATACTTCATGAATTACCCTGTATATGTATAATATTATTCACATATCAGCAAAACAATTTGCAATATTTAAAAGAATTGGTAATAAAAGACGGATTCTGTTTTCAGAAAACTTAGTATCTTTTCAAAAATACGCTGTTTGTCGCCCCGGTGGCGCAGTGGTGTAAGGCGCTGGCTTCTGACCATTCGCCCTAGTTGGGTTCGGGTTCGAATCCCAGAGAGGCACTTATGTTTGTCTTTCGGCACTGGCTCTCAATATGTTACTTGTCCAACACTGGTTATCTGTGCACATTGGTCATTTAGCAAACTGTAAAATCCATGTTTGATGTATATTTGTTCACAATGTGTTACATGATCAACACTGTCTATATCTGTGTAAATTGATCATTTGGCATGGTGTCAACCATGTATGATTTGTACTTGTTGCAGTGAAATATCTGTATCCTATTTCTGTCTGCCTGTTTGTCATGTCTAATAAATCATTTAAAAAAAAACCTCCAATAAAAAAAAAAAGTACGCTGGGCTGTGTGTGTGTTCGTCACCCTACATTATCAGCAGTGGGTGATGAGTAACGCATAACAAAAAAGTTTGTTAGATTCAAATTCTGTAACATTTACGGAAAAGCTGTTTCTCCACGAGTCGCCTCTCCTCAAAAGGAAAACATCAGTTTCCATTTTTACTGCCCAACAAGGAAAACGTCAATTTACACTTATTCATGCCCCTTCCCCGAAGGAAAACACAGGTTTACACTTATTCGTACCCTACCCCACAGATATTTTGGTCACGCTACGCCTGTGAATGAATATCAGGGGAGGGGGGCTAATGGTGCCAGAAAAATATTCCCCACACCAACATACCGTCACAATCCAGACTGTACTGTCGACACCAGACAGTGTAACTCCGTGGTCTCATGTTTGCACCAAATTTAGATCCTGCTATCAGCATGATGAAGAAAGATCTTTGATGCGTCCATCCAAGTGACCTTTTCCCAGTCCTCGACGATTCAATGTCGATGCTCCGGCGCCCACTGGATGCGCAGTTTCGTGTTCTGCCCTGACATTATCAGCCCTCGACATGGGTGTCGACTGTTTTAGCTGATTCGCGACGTGATCCTATACATGGTGCATTCAGAGATGACCTTCGGCATACCGATACTGAATTCCGCAGTGATGTGCCGAGTTGTGGCCCGTCTGTTGGCTTTCATTCAGAGATGATCTTCGGCATACCAATATTGAATTCGCAGTGATGTGCCGAGTTGTGGCCCGTCTGTTGGCTTTCATTCAGAGATGACCTTCGGCATACCAGTATTGAATTCTGTAGTGATGTGCCGAGTTGTGGCCCGTCTGTTGGCTTTCATTGAGAGATGACCTTTGGCATATCAATATTGAATTCCGCAGCGATGTGCCGAGTTGTGGCCCGTCTGTTTCCTTTCATTCAGAGATGACCTTCGGCATACCAATGTTGAATTCTTCAGTGATGTGCCGAGTTGTGGCCCGTCTATTTGCTTTCATTCAGAGATGACCTTCGGCATACCAATATTGAATTCTGAAGTGATGTACTGAGCTGTAGCCCGTCTGTTTGCTTTCATTCAGAGATGACCTTCGGCATACCAATATTGAATTCTGAAGTGATGTGCTGAGCTGTAGCCCGTCTGTTTGCTTTCATTCAGAGATGACCTTCGGCATACCAATATTTAATTCTGTAGTGATGTGCCGAGCTGTGGCCCGTCTGTTTGTTTTCATTCAGAGATGATCTTCGGCATACCAATATTGAATTCTGCAGTGATATGCAGAGTTGTAGCCCGTCTTACTTGCACGATTCCCTCCTGCAGGGCCATAGCTAGGTCCCAGGGCTGAGGGAGGGGGAGTTGAAGAGTTATCTGGGGGTGAAGGACCATCTGGGAGCTCTCTGTGTTTAATTACAAACTGTATTTTTCCACGAATGTGGACGTACGTTTTTCTTCGTTTTTAATCTCTTTTTGTTAATTAACCTTCATTAGCGAATAATTATACCAAAATGTAAAAACAAGTAGATAAAATACAAAATACGAAATAACAAGAAAGATGACACCGAATTTTCGGGTGTAATAAGCACGGCTTTTGAATCCGTCCTGACGCAAACTAAATTCATCAAAGCTAATCAAAGTCAATGGAACCGGTATGGAAAACAATAGTATCTGACGGAAGAAAGAAGTTTGTCAATCGGAATTTTAATCCTTCAGATATTGCTGTAAACGGAATCGTGAGCTTACGCCCTCTGGTTGCAGAGTTGTGCGTTAAGGAAAACATGAATTTATATAAGAAACATTTCGCACCGGAAACGCTCTCCAACACAAAGAATTTTTCAAATCGGACTCTTAGAAACAGAGATATCGACAAAAATAAGATGTGACTTTACGTCCCTTGGTGGGAAAACCATGCATCACTTTAAGAAGAAAGTATTCTCAAAAGGTTTTTCCATATCAGCGGTATCGGTCCAAGAAAAAAATATTTAGTCTATTTTTCAGGAGCCCAGATTTTGCTAAAAATACATCAGAAGCAGAAATTAACACTTATGGCCCCTGGTGGCCAAATCATTATTTACCAAACATTAGAAATTATATGAAAAATATTTTCCATCAGGTCTTGTATGCGATACAGGAAGAATTTTTAAAATCGGAGTTTTAGAATCAGAAATAACGCAGAAAACGCAATTCACCTTTGTGCGCCCTTGCGGAAAGTCAATGATTTACTTGAAAATTTTGAATTTATCGGAAACACTATATAACGAAGAAGGAATTTTTCAAATCGGACTCCTAGAAGTAGAGATATTGACAAAAAATAAGATGCACATCTACGAGCCCTGGCGTAGAAACCATGCATTATTTCAAGAACAAAACGTTCCTAAAAGGTTTGTGGACATGAGTAGTATTGGTGAACAAACGACTTTTTTGCAATCGAGATTTCAGAAGCTCATATTTCGCTGCAAATACATCAGAAGCGGAAATTAAGACTTACGCCACCTGGTGCCCAAACCATTTTTTACAAAAGATTGAAATTATGTGCAAAGGATTTCCCATCAGAAGCTGTATCCCGTGCAGAAATAATTTTTCGAAGCTGAGATTTAGAAACAGAGATATAGGGGAAAGCAATTTACCTTTACGCCCCCTAGCGGAAAGTCTATGAATTACTTGAAAATTTTGAAATTATATGAAAAACATGTCACACTGGGAACAAACACTATCCAACAAAGAAGGAATTTTTCAAATCGGACTCCTAGAAATAGAGATATTGACCCACGAAGGAAGTGGGCCATGGACCGGAACAAGTAATAATCCTATGGGGCAAGGTCCGGACTATATGCTGTGGCATCAGTTTGAGTTTTGCCCGGGTCGTTCGCAGGGTATAAGGCCGAGCGTTGTCCTGCTGCAGGATAGTGCGCTTTATGTTCCCCAGTGCAGGGTACTTCTCCTCCAAAACGAAATACATCTGCCCCAGCTGTTCAGAGTAGAGGCTGGCGTTGATGGTCCGACCGTCTGCAACAAATTCGTAATGGATTTTCCCCTCGAAATTCCACCAGACGACCTACCTGAACTTGGCTGATCGTCGAGGTTTCTGTCACCTGAGCGAAATTTCGTGAACCATCTGGTTGCGGTGCTGTGGTCTACGGAACCTTCCCCTTTCGCTTGACAAATGTTTCGTGTTGATTGAGCAGTGTTGGGGCCGAGTTCAAATTTGTAAAGCAAAAGTTCCCGAATTAGTCATTTGTGGCTGTTCATCTTTCAGGCATCCCGAACCACAGACAGAACGACGACATACAATGCTGTTCACAGCAACGACTACCACTTTATATCCCTTTCGACTGACTGCAGTGCTCGACTCTAACTAGTTTAAACACGTGACATACTAGCCACAACACATGCGTTTATGCACTCTTTCGACTCACTATATGACTTGAATAACAGATGTCAAGTAATTATAAGAAAAAATTAGCTAGAAGAAGAAATGAAAGGCGAAGAAGAAATTGAAAGGTGTACAAAACTTGACTGGAGAGCATTTGGAACAAACACTACAATTTTCAAAAGCAATTTATCATTATGTCTTAAAAGAAAGGTATTTAATCAATGCATCCTTGTAACTCTTACTGATTGATCAGAAACATGGACCTGAACTAACAAAAACATGTAGAAGCTACAAAGTTCCGAAAGAAGCATGGAGATGTGTATGTTTAATGTAACAAAGGATAAGAAGACGAACTCTCGTGGATTAGCAAAATGACTGGAGCTGATTACCTCTGACCATGTGGGAGAAAAGTGGATGTGATATTATTTCATCCAATGACATGTCGCAGTGACAAGGTTCTGACTCAAGACAAAAAGTTGTAGAAGAAACTTAGGGAGACCTTTATCCAGCAGAGTGGATTGATAATGGTTTTTGTTGATGATGGTGTGTGTGTGTGTGCGTGCGTGCGTGCGTGGTTGATTTAATTAAACTTTAATACCAATCGGAAAGCTCAGCCAAAAAAAAAAAAAAAAAAGTAATGCCTGAGAGCTTAGGCGCTTAATGAAAATTGAAAATATGGAAGAATTTTGTACTGGTGTTTGAACACTTTTTCTCCCATTTATGATTTTGTTAAAGGGCGCAGAATTTTAAATTTAAACTAATGTCTTGTTCTAATTTTTGCATTTTTTGTAGTTCTATTGAATTATTCTAATATGTTTGTATTGTTTTTTTCCTGATATATATGAAACATATTTTGAAATAATTCTAATAGTTATCTGCTGATAATGTAAGTTACCTTCTGTTGCAGAGAACATTTGCTTTTTCACCGAAATGTATGCTCACTGTTTCTTCTGTTAACCAGACCGTATTGTGTTCCAATATGCCATCGCTTTCCTTTCCTTTCCGCTTTCCATATATTCTAGTAGATTCAATATTCTGTATTGGGTAGACAGAAAGAACTGTCTTGAACTAGGATCTGCGGAAAGAGGAGAGGAAGAGAAATTATGATAAAAACGTCTTTTATACTAAACTTGCTTTCCTCATGAATTTAAACTTTCCATTCACAGACCTTGTTACGGCAAGATTACTATGAAGCAAAATTACCCGACGACGATGATGAAGACACCGACCCTGTGAAAAATTCCAACAAATCAGCGAAGTTACGTCGCTCAGAGAAAAGCTTGCTTAATTTAGGTTTAAAACCTCATCGCAATTTTGCCAATGCTCCTGTCAATTTTCGTGAAAGTTCGGTGCATATTCCAACTAATGTTTATGACAAAGGTATGTACGAAAGCAATGCTTTCCGAAATGTGCAATTTTCAATATCTATTTCATACAAAATTAGTCACTACTAAGAGATTACCTCGTTTATTATAGGTGTAATATTTCTTATCATTCGTTTTTAACTTATAATGAGCGTATGACTGAAAATAATATTTCTAATTACGCTGCTCGATATAGAAAGTGACACACCATGAAGGAATGCACGAAATGCGACGATACTTACCACACATGTAGGCAAATAGGTGGGAAAGGAGAGATATAATTTCTGAAGGATAGCGTGAATAGGATGGACGAGGAAACAGTACATTGTAGCTTGAGTTAGTACATCGTATGACCGCCATGATGATACATTCGTGGCATCGAGTGGAAAATTCTCCAGATAATGTACTGAGGTATCGGTGACTATGCGTCGCTGATCTGTGTCCGCAATTCATCGACATTGCTAGGGGTTCGTGCAGAGGCGTTAAGTCGTTAATGAAGTCCCATACGTTCTCTGTTGGCGAGAAGTCCGGAGATCGCGCTGGCCAGTGCAGCGCCAGGGCACCTTGTAGGCACTCTCTGCTGGTATTGTCAGTGTATGGGTGGGAGTTATCTTGTTGACACTGGTTATCATGGATACCAAGGCGATACGGCAACAAAACGGGCTGCAGAACCTCATTGACGTATGTGTCTTGCTGTTATTGTACCGACTATGCGTACGACTGGTGAATGGCTGTTGAAACTGCATAACTTCATCGATGTATCGTCTTGCTCTTATTGTACCCACTATACGTACGACTGGTGAACGGTTGTTGAAACTGCAAAACCTCATTGGCATAATTTTTTGCTGTTATTGTACCGACTATGCGTACGACTGCTGAACGGCTGTCGAAACTGCAGAACTTCATCGGCGTATCGTCTTGTTCATATTGTCTCGACTATGCGTACGACTAGTGAAAGGCTGTTGAAACTGCAGGACTTCATCGACGTATCGTCTTGCGGTTATTATACCAACTATGCGTACGACTGGTGAACGGCTGTTGAAACTGCAGAACTTCATCGGCGTATTGTCTTGCTCGGCTGTTGAAACTGCAGAACTTCATCGGCGTATTGTCTTGCTCGGCTGTTGAAACTGCAGAACTTCATCGGCGTATCGTGAACAGCTGTTGAAACTGCATAACTTTATCAGCGTATCGTGAACGGCTGTTGAAACTGCAGAACTTTATCAGCGTATCGTGAACGGCTGTTGAAACTGCAGAACTTCATCGGCGTATCGTCTTGCTCGGCTGTTGAAACTGCAGAACTTCATCGGCGTATTGTCTTGCTCGGCTGTTGAAACTGCAGAACTTCATCGGCGTATCATCTTGCTCGGCTGTTGAAACTGCAGAACTTCATCGGCGTATTGTCTTGCGCGGCTGTTGAAACTGCAGAACTTCATCGGCGTATTGTCTTGCTCGGCTGTTGAAACTGCAGAAATTCATCGGCGTATCGTCTTGCTCGGCTGTTGAAACTGCAGAACTTCATCGGCGTATCGTGAACGGCTGTTGAAACTGCAGAACTTTATCAGCGTATCGTGAACGGCTGTTGAAACTGCAGAACTTCATCGGCGTATCGTCTTGCTCATATTGTACTGACTATGCGTACGACTGGTGAAAGGCTGTTAAAACTGCAGAACTTCATCGGCGTATCGTCTTGCTCTTATTGTACCGACTATGCGTACGAGCAGTGAACGGATGTCGAAACCAATAGCGCCACAAACCGTGGTAGAAGGCTGAGGATCTGTATGACGCTCACGGATGACAGTAAGATCAGCCCGATGACTCCGTGGTCTCCAGACTCTAATTGGCGATTATTGACTGTAAAATAGAAGCGAGATACGTCACTGAATATGACAGGGTTCCATTCTTCCCGACACGCATGGCTGGTACGACACTCCTGCAACCTTGCGTGGCTGCGGTGAGTGGCAGCCTTTGCAATGGTTAAGTAGAGAGCAACCCTACCTCAGCCAATCTTCATAGTCCATTTCGATATAGGAATCTCCTTATTTGTCTGTACACCTAGTAAAATGTCATGGACTCTGGATTGTGGTTAGGACGTCCATCAATGCGTATCAGTCTTTCTTCCTCTAACCAGTGTCACTACATTCGTCCGAGAGTTGTTGCATCTCGATGCGTTTTCGCCGTGATGCGACACATGGGCCTATCGTGAAGCCTCTGATGAATTTGTCTATGTGATTGCAGGATTTCAGATAAAATGCTTTTGCCACTGTGATTACTCCAATGCAATGATCCACATGCTAAAATTAGGCCCACCAAACTTAGCAACGCGCAGTCGTTTTTCACTTTTATCTCCTCACATATCACGTGACAAATTGGGTTATGTAAATTATTCACACCTGCAATAATTTACATAACCCAATTTGCATGGCACTGCGACAAATATAGTTTATATTTGTTGCAACAGTGTTTTCATGTAATATGCATTTGTTCCTTAATTTGTAAAAAGCAATGCATACACAATATGTTTCGTTTACAGCTTCAAGCATTACATGATGTAAGCGTTCGTGAAAAGTATGTTCATGTGTTTTCATTATTGCTATTTTCTTCTTCCTTCTTCAATGGGATGTTATAAACGCATTACCCTGGCAGTTTCCTTACCAACACCAAGTTGTTCAGCGAGTAGCCTAGTGGTTATTCGCCAGTGATGGGCAAATTTTCGTTAGCTTTCGCCACATTTTCATTTGTACGTGCAGGAATTAGAGGTCCTGTACGTTGTTCATCCTCGAAAGACTCCCTCCCATCTTTAAAAGTTGAAAACCAGTGGAACACCTGTGCACGGCTTAGACAGACATAGCCGTAAGTTCTTTCTAGATCTTGGTACACTTTCGTGGCAGTTTTTCCTAATTTACAGAAAAATTTCGGCACAGCTCTTTGCTTCGTTATACGCAACTTCTGACACACGCCACTCACAGAGTCTTACTTTAACGATGGCCGCACGAAAAGTTCTGCGTCACCTAACTCAAAAGTTGCTCTTAAGATTACAATACCCTCTAGCGGTCAAAGCAATAAACACATTTCTCATTTGTATTCAAAAGGCTGTCCCATAAAATATCAGTGTCATTACTTAACGGGCACTCTATGTATGTTAGAAGCACGTGAAATAAGGCAAAATTTCCGAACTAACGGGGAAATGTGACCGTAAAGATGAGCGCAGACTGTCCCGTATCCTTACAGGGAATACAATTGACTCTCAAGATGAGCGCAGGCTGCCCCGTATCATTACGAGGAACGCAATGAACTCTCAAGATGATCGCAGACTCTCCCGTATCCTTACGAGGAAGGTGCAATTGTCTCTCAAAATGAGCGCAGACTGTCCCGCATCCTTACGAGGAAGGTGCAATTGTCTCTCAAGATGAGCACAGACTGTCCCGCATCCTTACGAGGAAGGTGCAATTGACTTTCAAGATGATCGCAGACTCTCCCGTATCCTTACGAGGAAGGTGCAATTGTCTCTCAAGATGAGCACAGACTGTCCCGCATCCTTACGAGGAAGGTGCAATTGACTTTCAAGATGATCGCAGACTCTCCCGTATCCTTACGAGGAAGGTGCAATTGTCTCTCAAGATGAGCACAGACTGTCCCGCATCCTTACGAGGAAGGTGCAATTGTCTCTCAAGATGAGCACAGACTGTCCCGTATCCTTACGAGGAAGGTGCAATTGACTTTCAAGATGATCGCAGACTCTCCCGTATCCTTACGAGGAAGGTGCAATTGTCTCTCAAGATGAGCACAGACTGTCCCGCATCCTTACGAGGAAGGTGCAATTGTCTCTCAAGATGAGCACAGACTGTCCCGCATCCTTACGAGGAAGGTGCAATTGACTTTCAAGATGATCGCAGACCCTCCCGTATCCTTACGAGGAAGGTGCAATTGTCTCTCAAGATGAGCACAGACTGTCCCGCATCCTTACGAGGAAGGTGCAATTGTCTCTCAAGATGAGCACAGACTGTCCCGCATCCTTACGAGGAAGGTGCAATTGACTTTCAAGATGATCGCAGACTGTCCCGTATCCTTACGAGGAAGGTGCAATTGTCTCTCAAGATGAGCACAGACTGTCCCGCATCCTTACGAGGAAGGTGCAATTGTCTCTCAAGATGAGCACAGACTGTCCCGCATCCTTACGAGGAAGGTGCAATTGACTTTCAAGATGAGCGCAGACTGTCCTGTATCCTTACGAGGAAGGTGCAATTGTCTCTCAAGATGAGCACAGACTGTCCCGCATCCTTACGAGGAAGGTGCAATTGACTTTCAAGATGATCGCAGACTCTCCCGTATCCTTACGAGGAAGGTGCAATTGTCTCTCAAGATTAGCACAGACTGTCCCGCATCCTTACGAGGAAGGTGCAATTGACTTTCAAGATGAGCGCAGACTGTCCCGTATCCTTACGAGGAAGGTGCAATTGACTCTCAAGATGAACGCAGACTGTCCCGTATCCTTACGAGAAATCTCACGCTTACCGCGAAGTACCTAACTTTTGAATTTAACGAGGTTTCATCCACAAACGTACCCATCAAACATAGGCTATGGAAGTCAACCTCCACATTGGGTCTCCTTGTTGACTGCAAGGTACCAAAGATTAGACTGCAGTTTTCAAAGTCCTATCGCCAATAGAATGCGGAGGACTGGAAACACGTCAGCTGGTCTGACGAATCATAGTTTAAATTCTACCACACCGACAGGAGGGTACGTGTGTGGAGTAAACAACACGCAGAGCTGGATCCAGCTTGACGAATCGGGTTCGTGTCGGCGGTGTAACAGTTTGGGGTGCATTTTCATGGGCTTCCTTGATGCCCTTCGTATCAATCGAGACCTCCATCACATGCGCAAAGTACAAGTATGTTAATATCCTTGCCGACCATCTACACCTGTTTGTAACGATTCTGAAGCCATCTTTGAACATGTCAACTCCACACCGCGTACTTCCCGAGTGACGACCAATTGGCTACAGGCGCATTCAAGTGCGTTTAAAACACTCGAATGGCACTCTCGATCGCCGGACCTTAACCCCAATGAGAAGTTTTGGGACGAACTGGAAATATATGTTCGAGCCCGTCAACCTGCACCGGCAACACTTGATGCTACAGGCTATCCTCGCTCCATGGCAGGTAATAGGTGGAGCAACATGTTATTAGCTAAGTGTACATAGTAATTCAATGTAAATGAAATGTATTTCTAGTGCTACAGTGGGAGCCGGATATAACGCGGTTCCGATCGTGTCCCCGAAAAATACATGCGTAGTCAGATTCGGATATACCGCGGTATCGCTATAACGCGGTTATCATTTTGTCCCCGTATACCTGCTTTGTAACAGGCTTCCACTGTATTTATAAATCCCCGTGTTATAACAGGCTTCCACTGTATTTATAAATACGGGTATCGCCTTGTCCCCATATACCAGGTATTTATAAATACAGTGGAAGCCTGTTATAACGCGGGTATTAAAACACAGTGGAAGCCTGTTATGACGCGGGTATTTATAAATACCGTGGAAGCCTGTTATAACGCGGGCATTTATAAATACAGTGGAAGCCTGTTATAACGCTGGTTTAATAATACAGTGGAAGCCTGTTATAACGCGGGTATTTATAAATACAGTGGAAGGCTGTTATAACGCGGGTATTATAATACAGTGGAAGCCTGTTATGACGCGGGTATTTATAAATACAGTGGAAGCCTGTTATAACGTGGGTATTTATAAATACAGTGGAAGCCTGTTATAACGCGGGTATTATAATACAGTGGAAGCCTGTTACGACGCGGGTATTATAATACAGTGGAAGCCTGTTATGACGCGGGTATTATAATACAGTGGAAGCCTGTTATGACGCGGGTATTTATAAATACAGTGGAAGCCTGTTATGACGCGGGTTTTTATAAACACAGTGGAAGACTGTTATAACGTGGGTATTTATAAATAAAGTGGAAGCGCGTTATATCGCGGGTATTTATAAATACAATGGAAACTTGTTATAACGCGGGCGTACGGGAACAAGTCGATAACCGCGTTATAGATACCCACGGTATATCCGAATCTGACTGTATTTGTCTGAGTATATATTTTGTTTGGGGTACACGATTGGACCCGAGTTATATCCGATTCCATGGTATAACCGACCACGTTACATCTGGCTTCTACTGTATATTTTTCATTTATTTATCTGTTTATTTATTTATTCATTTCTTCTTCATTTAATTATTTGTTTATTTATTTTGCTTATTAATTATTGAATAAACAAACGATTAACTGAATAGATGTCGCAGAAATACATTGGTTTCTGAAATTCATTGCAGAAGTTAAAGCGTTTCTACACTGCTGGCCACCCAAAATGCAACACCAAGAAGGAAGCACCCGATTGACCTGAAATTCGCAGCATGCGTCTCCCGCGAGAGGACATGCAAACGATTAGTATTGCAGGGCATATGCAAATCATGTGCGCCCGGCACGCCACCGAGAAGCACTATAAAAAGGATGCACAGAAGGTGGGGTGTAAGTAATGGAAGTGTGTTGTGCTGCCGGACCTGTGCATGGGAAGCTTCCTGATTCCTCTTCGCAGAATACGGCCAGTTATTGCAGCCCGTTTCGGAGTTCGACAGAGAATGAATAGTGGCTTATCGCGACAGCAGTTTATCGTACCGAAACATCGGCCACATTGAGGCGAGTATGGAATCGGTGGGTGCAGGAGAGACGGACGGACCGACGTGAGTGATTACCGCAGCCGCGGCACACCACCGAACGAGAGGACCGTCATGTTGTGCGGCGGGCATTGACGGCTTGCACCGCCACATCACGAGCGTTAGCACAGGAATTAGGGTGTGTTGCGCAACAACCTGTGTCAGCTCGTACCTCCGATTACCATTGACGTTACACCACCGGCGAGTGCGACGGCAGTGGGCCATTCATTGAACGCAGCACCTAGACTATGGAATGGCACGACATTGTCTTCTCCGACGAATCCCGCTTCTGCCTGCAACACCACGATGGTCGGATCCGCGTGTGGCGGCACCGCGGCGAGAGACTGTATGACGCCTGCATTATGCATCGCCATACCGGTCTGTCGCCTGGCGTTATGGTTTGGGGCGCAATTGGATATGACACCCGCACCCTCTGGTACGCATCGCCGGTACACTCAACAGCCACCGCTGCGTCTCCGACGTTTTGGAGCCTGTAGTCCTCCCTTACCTTCAGGACCTGACAGGGGCCACGTTTCAACAGGACAATGCGCGCCCGCATGTGGCATGCATCGAGCAACAATTCTTCACAGCCAACCAGGTGTCACTGCTGCCGTGGCTCGCCTGTTCTCCCGATATGTCGCTCATCGAACACGTCTGGTCGCTGATCGGCAACCGAGTGACCCGGCAAGCACCACCCGCCGCTACGCCTGATGAACTGTGGCAACGTGTGGAAGCAGCCTGGACAGCCATACCCCAAGCCCACATCCAAAGCCTCTTTCGTTCGATGCCGTGACGTGTAGCGGCCGTTATTGTCAGCCATGAGGGCCACACGAACTTCTGATGTCTGCGTGTTCCGCAAGTCGCACGGGGCCTGTAAGCTCAATGGTTTCATCTTTGTATCTGTTGTTATGTGTCCAGTAAATCTGGCTTTGCTATCTCACGTCCTTCTTGGTGTTGCATTTTGGGTGGCCAGCAGTGTATATTGATAAGTTCTTGTTAAAATGTCGTTTCCTAATTTCTGCCTTTAACTCTAAGATTTTTTTTCCGCAAAAGAAGCAATTTGGCATTAATAACAAACTACAAATGTTTGCGAACTAGAACGTGTGACGTTATTTTCTACGTAAAGTAAATTTATTTGTGATTATAAAATACAGTAACGAAATTCGTGAAGCACTCAGGTTTTAAAATATTCAAGTGAGATAATAAATGCAAGATTTCTCTATTTTTAACGTTTACCCAACAGTAATGAAATAATCTGTAAATGAGAAACAGAGATAGTGACTTCAAGCTTATATTAGGCGTGTGCAAAAGTTCTACCCGTTTTTAATGATTCAGATTCCAAGTAAAAAATTTAAATAACAAATGCAATAACAGATGGCGCGTGAGATGGCTAAAATGCTTCGAAGGTTAGACTATAAAATGGCACCAAGTATGCAGATGCATCTCATTCGTAAACAAGTCACACAAGGATTAACCTGCCAAGCAATAAGGATCGTTAGGCATTGTTCGCTTTATGAGTTCGACAAAGGCAACATATCAGCTGAAGCCTGTTGCAACATTTTTTGAGATGTATGACTTCGACAAAGGCAACCATGCAGCTGAAGCCTGCCGCAACATTTTGTGAGGTATATGAGTTCAACAAAGGTAACCATACAGCTGAAGTCTGCCGCAAACATTTTGCGAGGTATATGAGTTCAACAAAGGTAACCATACAGCTGAACCTGCAGCAACATTTTGCGAGGCGTATGAGTTCGACAAAGGCAACCATGCAGCTGAACCTGCAGCAACATTTTGCGAGGCGTATGAGTTCGACAAAGGCAACCATGCAGCTGAACCTGCAGCAACATTTTGCGAGGTGTATGAGTTCGACAAAGGCAACCATGCAGCTGAAGCCTGTTGCAACATTTTTTGAGATGTATGAGTTCGACAAAGGCAAACATGCAGCTGAACCTGCCGCAACATTTTGCGAGGTGTATGAGTTCGACAAAGGCAACCATGCAGCTGAAGCCTGTTGCAACATTTTTTGAGATGTATGAGTTCGACAAAGGCAACTATGCAGCTGAAGTCTGCCGCAATATTTTGTGAGGTGTATGAGTTCGACAAAGGAAACCATGCAGCTGAAGCCTGTTGCAACATTTTTGAGATGTATGAGTTCTACAAAGGCATCCTGCTGCAACATTTTTGAGATGTATGAGTTCTACAAAGGCATCCTGCTGCAACATTTTTGAGATGTATGAGTTCTACAAAGGCATCCTGCTGCAACATTTCGCGAGGTGTATGAGTTCGACAAAGGCAACCATGCAGCTGAAGCCTACCGCAACATTTTGCGAGGTGTATGAGTTCGACAAAGGCAACCATGCAGCTGAAGCCTGTTGCAACATTTTTTGAGATGTATGAGTTCGACAAAGGCAACAATGCAGCTGAAGCCTGCCGGAACATTTTGTGAGGTGCATGAGTTCGACAAAGGTAACCATGCAGCTGAAGCCTGCCGCAAGATTTTGTGAGGTGTATGAGTTCAACAAAGACAACCATACAGCTGAAGTCTGCCGAAACATTTTGTGAGTTGTATGAGTTCTACAAAAGCAAACATGCAGCTGAAACCTGCCGCAACATTTTGCGAGGTGTATGAGTTCGACAAAGGCAACCATGCAGCTGAACCTGCAGCAACATTTTGCGAGGTGTATGAGTTCGACAAAGGCAACCATGCAGCTGAAGCCTGTTGCAACATTTTTTGAGATGTATGAGTTCGACAAAGGCAAACATGCAGCTGAACCTGCCGCAACATTTTGCGAGGTGTATGAGTTCGACAAAGGCAACCATGCAGCTGAAGCCTGTTGCAACATTTTTTGAGATGTATGAGTTCGACAAAGGCAACTATGCAGCTGAAGTCTGCCGCAATATTTTGTGAGGTGTATGAGTTCAACAAAGGTAACCATACAGCTGAAGTCTGCCGAAACATTTTGTGAGGTGTATGAGTTCGACAAAGGCAACCATGCAGCTGAAGCCTGTTGCAACATTTTTTGAGATGTATGAGTTCGACAAAGGCAACAATGCAGCTGAAGCCTGCCGGAACATTTTGTGAGGTGCATGAGTTCGACAAAGGTAACCATGCAGCTGAAGCCTGCCGCAAGATTTTGTGAGGTGTATGAGTTCAACAAAGACAACCATACAGCTGAAGTCTGCCGAAACATTTTGTGAGTTGTATGAGTTCTACAAAAGCAAACATGCAGCTGAAACCTGCCGCAACATTTTGCGAGGTGTATGAGTTCGACAAAGGCAAACATGCAGCTGAACCTGCCGGAACATTTTGCGAGGTGTATGAGTTCGACAAAGGCAACCATGCAGCTGAAGCCTGTTGCAACATTTTTTGAGATGTATGAGTTCGACAAAGGCAACTATGCAGCTGAAGTCTGCCGCAATATTTTGTGAGGTGTATGAGTTCGACAAAGGAAACCATGCAGCTGAAGCCGGTTGCAACATTTTTGAGATGTATGAGTTCTACAAAGGCATCCTGCTGCAACATTTTTGAGATGTATGAGTTCTACAAAGGCATCCTGCTGCAACATTTTGCGAAGCGTATAAGTTCGACAAAGGCAACCATGCAGCTGAAGCCTACCGCAACATTTTGCGAGGTGTATGAGTTCGACAAAGGCAACCATGCAGCTGAAGCCTGTTGCAACATTTTTTGAGATGTATGAGTTCGACAAAGGCAACAATGCAGCTGAAGCCTGCCGCAACATTTTGTGAGGTGCATGAGTTCGACAAAGGTAACCATGCAGCTGAAGCCTGCCGCATCATTTTGTGAGGTATATGAGTTCAACAAAGGTAACCATACAGCTGAAGTCTGCCGCAACATTTTGCGAGGTGTATGAGTTCGACAAAGGCAACCATGCAGCTGAACCTGCAGCAACATTTTGCGAGGCGTATGAGTTCGACAAAGGCAACCATGCAGCTGAAGCCTGTTGCAACATTTTTTGAGATGTATGAGTTCGACAAAGGCAAACATGCAGCTGAAGTCTGCCGCAATATTTTGTGAGGTGTATGAGTTCGACAAAGGAAACCATGCAGCTGAAGCTTGTTGCAACATTTTTGAGATGTATGAGTTCTACAAAGGCATCCTGCTGCAACATTTTTGAGATGTATGAGTTCTACAAAGGCATCCTGCTGCAACATTTTTGAGATGTATGAGTTCTACAAAGGCATCCTGCTGCAACATTTCGCGAGGTGTATGAGTTCGACAAAGGCAACCATGCAGCTAAAGCCTGTTGCAACATTTTTTGAGATGTATGAGTTCGACAAAGGGAAACATGCAGCTGAACCTGCCGCAACATTTTGCGAGGTGTATGAGTTCGACAAAGGCAACCATGCAGCTGAAGCCTGTTGCAACATTTTTTGAGATGTATGAGTTCGACAAAGGAAACCATGCAGCTGAAGCCTGTTGCAACATTTTTGAGATGTATGAGTTCTACAAAGGCATCCTGCTGCAACATTTTGCGAGGGGATGTAAGGTCAGGTGATGCGTAACATCACAGCCTCTCCTTGACAAATGTCAACCCCGCCTTCTCGTGGTGCATCCTGTTCCCACTAAAGGGGCTCTGACGACCGCCAATAGCGGTATAACTATACCATCGGGATTAGAGGAAATTCTATCCCACACTCACCAACCCGCTTGGCCAGCGTGGTGAGTTATGGCCAAACCCCTCCAAAATGATTCCACAACTTAAATCTTGGCCCTCAGTCTCCGGCAGCTGGAATGTACCTGGCCAAGGCAGCGGCCAGTGCGACATGAAGGCAGAGGGTGCTAAGAATCCCCGGAGGACCGGACTAGGCTGCCATCTGATGCTGACCTTGGCTACGTACAACGGACGCTCCCTATCTTCTGATTCAAGGCTTCTTGAATTGGAAGAGGAACTACAAAGGATAAAGTGGGACATCGTGGGGCTAAGTGAGGTAAGGAGAAAAGCAGAAGATCTCATCGAACTGAAAAGTGGACATCTCTTCTACTATCGTGGGACAGATACTGGCAGAACTAGTGGTGTTGGATTTATAATAAACAAGAAACTGAAGGATAAAGTTGTAGAAGTTGAAAGTTCCTCTGACAGAGCTGCACGACTTGTTATCCAACTCTCGAAAAGATACCAGGCTCAGATTATTCAAACTTATGCACCCACCACAAGTCATCCTGAAGAAGAAATTGAAGAATTTTATGAGGAAATTTGTCATCTAAATAATAAAGGTAAGCAGCACTTGAAAATAATTATGGGAGACTTCAATGCAAAAATAGGGCAACGGCAACAGAACGAAACTTCAGTAGGTAAATTCGGTCACAGCAACAGAAACCAGCGTGGAAATACTCTCGTTGAGTTTGCAGAGGCAGAAGGGTTTTTCATCTTGAACTCCTTCTTCAAGAAAAAGCCACACAGGAAATGGACATGGAGACATCCAAATGGGACGACAAGTGAAATTGATTTTATTATGTGTAACAAAAAATTCGTCATAGAAGACTGCAGTGTGCTAAACAAGTTCAACACAGGTAGTGACCATAGATTGGTGAGATGTAAGATGCACATCAACACTAAACTTGAACGTGGCAAGCTCATAAGACAAACAAAATCTATTGACATAACCAACCTTAAAAAACACCATAATACCTTCAAGTTGGAACTGAAGAACAGATTCTCTGCTTTAGAAGGCCTAACATCGGAAGAAGTGGACATCTCTGAAGTTAACAGAAAAGTAACCAAAGCTCTTATGGAAACAGCAACAAAATTAGCTGGGTCTAAGAACAAGTTGCATGTAAACAAATTATCAGGAAAAACGAAAATGTTGATGCAAAAAAGAAGAGAGATGAGGACAACTAAAGAAGATGTGACTTCCAAAGTGGAATATATAGAGCTATGCAAGACAGTAAGAAAAAGTATCACTGAAGACGTAAGAAAATTCAACTGTGAACTAGTGAGGAAAGCAATTGAAAACAACCAAAGCCTAAAGATAGCAAAGGGACATCTCAGTAAGGGAAGAAAACAGATTATGGCACTGAGAAAAGGAGATGGTTCTGTAACAAGAAATAGAGGCGAAATTTTGACAAGAGTGAAAGATTTCTACTCCAAATTATATGAAAGGGATGATACATGCACTCCAGACATCATGAAAGATACCAGTACCAGAGTTCCTCCAGTCCTTCCAGCAGAAGTTGCACATGCAATCAAGAACATGAAGCGGGGAAAAGCTCCAGGAGAAGATGGAATTACTGTAGACATCATACAAGAAGCAAGTGGAGAAATCGAAACAGTACTCGCCCAAATTTTCACTCGATGCCTTAATGAAGGAAAGATTCCTGAGGATTGGAACACCGCTACAATGATCCTGCTACATAAGAAAGGTGACATTGAGGATCTCGGAAACTACAGACCTATCAGCCTCCTATCAGTAGTTTATAAAATCTTCACTAAAGTTCTTTCACACCGATTGAAGGTAACACTGGACATGGCTCAACCGAGAGAACAAGCTGGATTCAGGAGTGGCTACAGCACAATAGATCATATCCACGTACTGAGAGAACTAATTGAAAGAGCGAGGGAATATGAACTTCCATTGTGCATGGCTTTTATCGATTATGAAAAAGCCTTTGATTCGGTGAAACCATCAGCAGTTACAATGGCTCTGAAAACCTGCGGTATTGAAGATGCATACATTAATATTATTAATAACATCTATGAAAATGCAAGTGCAAAGATTCGGCTGTTTGAAAATACAACACACGTAAAAATTGAAAAGGGAGTGAGACAAGGTGACACCATATCTCCGAAGCTCTTTAATGCCACATTGGAGGGTGTTTTTCAGTCGCTGAGCTGGGAAAACAAGGGGATAAAGATTAATGGAGATTATCTAACCCACCTTCGTTTTGCTGATGACGTAGTCATTTTTGCAACTACCCCATCAGAGCTACAGAGTATGATCCAATAACTTGCTGACAAGAGTAAAGAAGTGGAATTAAAAATGAACTTTCAGAAGACAAAAGTGATGTACAATGCTTTTACAAGAAATGAAGATTTATCGATTGATGGAGAAAAGCTGGAGATAACAGACACGTACATTTATCTTGGACAGCAGATATCAAGTGAGGGTCACATTGGTGAAGAAATTAATCGGCGTACAAAACTTGCCTGGAGAGCTTTTGGAAGAAACAGCATAATTTTCAAGAGCAATATGCCGTTATGTCTTAAAAGAAAAGTGTTTGATCAATGCATCCTTCCAGTGCTTACGTATGGTGCAGAGACGTGGACCTTAACTAAAAGAGACATACAAAGGCTGCAGACAACTCAAAGCAGGATGGAGAGGTGCATACTTGGTGTAACCAGGAGAGATAAGAAGAGGAACTCGTGGATCCGAAAAATGACAAGAGTGGAAGACGTCATGATCAGAGTTAAATCCCTGAAATGGCAATGGGCTGGACATACTGCCAGAAGGACAGATCATCGATGGACAGCCGAAATTTTAGATTGGATTCCAAGGGACAGGAAAAGACCCAGAAGAAGACCACATGGGAGATGGGTGGATGAAATTCGAAAGTATGCAGGGGTGACATGGAGGAGACTGGCACAAGACAGACCGTTGTGGAGGAAACTTGGGTAGACCTTCGTCCAGCAGTGGATTGATAATGGTTGACAATGATGATGATGATGATGATGAGTTCGACAAAGGCAACCATGCCGCTGAAGCCTGTTGCAACATTTTTTCAGATGTATGAGTTAGACAAAGGCAATTATGCAGCTGAAGTCTGCCGCAACATTTTGTGAGGTGTATGAGTTCGACAAAGGCAACCATGAAGCTGAAGTCTGCCGCAACATTTTAGAGGTGTATGGCGAGGATGCTGTAGACGAAAGCACATGTCGCCATTGGTACCAGAAGTTCCTTGAAGGAGATAGAAATTGCAGTGGTCAACTATGTCCTGGACGTCCACCAGAGGTTTCTGAAAAGGATCTCAACCAAGCAATATCAATTGACCAACATCTAACCGTTGAAGTTGAGTTTATCACTAAGTTCGACCAGTGGAAACCACATGACCTATCTGCAAGAAATCGAACGGATAGAATGACCACCTGTGGTTTTTTGCTTGTGCGTCACAGAAATAAACCTTTCTTGGAATGATTAGCTACAGGGCATGAAAAGTGGGTCCTTTACAGAAGTGTAAGCGTCAAAGGACTGTATGCCAAGTTAGAGAGCCTGCTTCATGTACTTGAAAAGGAGGACAGCTTCCGTGAAAGGTCTTGTTAAGTGCACTGTGTGCTGTCAAGGGGGTAATCCACTGGCAGCAGCGTGCACCTAACCAAACGATAAATGCTGACCTGTACTGCAAACAGTTGGAAAGAGTGAAAGAAAAATTTAAATATAAGTGTCAAGTACAGGTTAATCGCAAAGGCGTCATCTTGTAACATGACAACGCAAGACCCCATTAAGCTTTAGCCACTCAGAGAAAATTACTGAACATTGGATGGGAAGTGTTCCCCGTATTCCCCAGACTTTACACCTTCGGACTACCACATTTTTTTATCTCTCTCCAGAACAACTTTGCTGGGAAAACCTCCGATGAAGTTGACGATGTCGACACTCAAGGGTATTTTGATTCCAAAGTGGAGGAATTCAACAGGAGGGGAATACAACTACTACCAGAAAGACTGCAAGCGGTCGTAGATAATAATGGCAATTAAGTAAAAGAATAAAGACGGGGTTTTTTTCAAAAAGATTTGTTTTTCTTCTCTATTTAAAAAAATGGGTAGAACATTTGCACACACTACTTATGAATAATAATAGAGAGAACGGCAAAAGTTATAATGTAAAATTCATCAACTTCTGACTTCAGATCAGAGCTGTAGTTAGGATTTTGGGCACCTATGGCCACACAATAAAAACGCGCCTTAATGAAACAAAACATTCATTTAAAACGCAGTTATCACCAAAAATGATAGAAATTTGAAAAGTAACTCATACAGAAAATTATCATCACATTTTTCTTTTACCAAAAAAAATAAATAAATTAAAATACTTTATTACCATTTGCAGCGTACATTACAGAAACAAATGACTGTCTAACTATCCACAAATGTTTCCATCTCTGCCATAACTCAACATCCCTGTCCAAAGCTCTCATCGCCGACCCGGTGGCGTAGTGGTCTAAGCGCTGGCTTCTGACTATTCGTCCAAGAAAGGATCCGGGTTCGGATCCCGGTGAGGCATGGATGTTGTGTTTGTCTTAGGGCATTAGCTCTCTCCCTTCCCTTTCGGTTAGTAGAGTGTTTGGAGTCAGAATGAGAAAAGCTGCCGATTTTTCGGAGTTTGATAAAGGACAAATTCTGATGGCACGGCGCCGCGGAACTACGATCTCGAAAATGGCGCGGCTTGTGGGTTGTTCACATGCCTCTGTCGTGAGTACGTATCAAAAGTGGTGCATAAACGACAACCCGTCTGACGTCCTCAGCTCACTGATGCCAGAGGGGAGCGGATACTGTCGCGCTTTGTTCACAGCGACCGCGGGACCACAATGCGCGACGAATAACCCGCAGTTACAACAGTGGTGATCAGGGCAATGTGTCACAGCACAAAGTTCATCGCAGCCTTCTGCGCATGGGCCTGCACAGCCGAAGACATAGCCGGGTCCCCATGCTCACTGCACGGCATCGCCAACAACGCATTAAATGGGCCCAAGATCATCGAGACTGGATTGTGGTTGATTGAAAGAAAGTGGCCTGGTCTGTCGAATCAAGATTTCTGGTGCATCACGTAGACGGCCGAGCGAGGATACGCCGATTACCAACGGAGGCTATGGCACCTGGATGCAATCGGCGTATCCGCGCTCAGCCGATACGCTTCAGCCCAGCAGGCCGGCGGGGGGCGGAGTTATGACAGCTCTGAACATCGTAGCGAACCAAGTTCACCTATCCATGGCAACTGTGTTCCCTGCTGGTGATGGCCATCACCAACAGGATAATGCGCCATGCCAAGCTACCAGAATCGTCAAGGACTGGTTCGAGGGACGTGCTGGTGACTTTCTGTTAATGCCCTGGCCTCCAAATTCACCTGACATAAACCCAATCGAACATTTGTGTTTCGACTTGGAAAAGCGGGTTCGCGCTAAATCACCCACCACCCCGAAAGGTACGGGAACTGGAGGACCTGTTGTTGATATTATGGTACCAGATACACTAGGATACCTATCACCACCTCATCGAACCGATGCCTTGCCGAGTGTCAGCTGCTTTGCGGGCTAAAGGGGTCCTATAGCTTATTAGGTAGGTGGTCATAATGTAATCGCTCATCGGTGTATATAAAAACAATAAAAATGCTCAAATATATAGAAATTTCGTGCTCCCGTTGTTGTTTTAAACCTTAGTTTTTTATTAATCTGAGTGGCCAAGTTCTTATGGCCACCAGATCATGTTATGCAAAGTAGCTACCCCACAGATGCATTTGACGCATGTTGATTGAATTGGTATAAAAAGGGAACGCTGAAGACATGCGGAGACTGATGAAGTCATTGCGTAAGAAATAATGGGTAAGAGACGCGATCTGATGGACTTCGAACGTGGAAGGATCGTGGATGCTCGAAGAATTGGTGCAAGCATTAGCAAAATGGCTGCACTTGTGAGGGCAGCAGTTTTAAAGTTTACAGAGACTGGACCACCAGTAAAAAAGCCTGGTCTGAGCGGAGAGTAGGAAGACTTCCAACAGACGGGTAACACTTCGTCAGATTACAGATAATCTGAATCAGGGAACAAGTCCAGTGGCCTCTCAAAGTACAGTTCGCTGCATAATACATCTTTTGGGTTACAGAAGCGGACGGCGTGTCAGTAAACCACTGCCATCAGCAGCAAACAAGAAGAAACTTCTCCAGTTCGCTTAGGAACACAGGGCAGTAAATGAGTGGAAAAGGGTATTGTGCTCGGACAAATCATGTTTTCAACTTCGCCATGCAGATGGAAGGGTGAGAATATGGAGAGAGCAGCACGAAAGCATGGACCCGTTTTACTTTGTCACTACTCTTCAAGCTGGCGGAGGCAACAATATGGTCTGGTGCAGAGTGCCACCGCAATTTGTGTTTGGGCCCTTTGATTCTTGTGGAGTAACGTCTGACTACCCAAAGCTTATTAAATATCGTTGCCTACAAGTCCACCCAGTTATGTTGATGGTTTATCCCAATGGAAATGGATGCTTTCGGCAGGACAATGCTCCATGTCATAATGCTCGCATTATACGCGAATGGTTTGCGGATCATCGCTAAGAATTTTTCTGCTACATTGGCCTCCTCAATAAATGGATCTGAATCCAATGATGCATTTGTGGGATGAAGTCGAATGGGGCATCGGACAGCTGGATCCGCTACCATCAAATCTTCAAGAGATAGAGGGTGCAATTCGTCGCATTTGGGCTGCCTTCGGATAATTGGCGCCTATGACAGGGGCCACACAAGCTACAATCTAGTTACGGCCCTGCTCCAAATATTGCTAAACTTTTAGTCACTCTTGTTTTTGAATGAACCTGTGGCTAAAGCTGCTTGATTTTTTTATTAATAAGCTAGTCTCATCTCGGGCTTTCAGAACAAAAGCAATTCGACTTCGAGTAGACTTTTACAAATCATGCACATACGATAATGAAATCTGAGACCATTCTTCCTGTGAAATACACTCATCGTCAAAAAAATAGTTGCACCCAGAAAAAAGCAACCGACGGGAATGAAACTTAGTGGGTAAGTTCGACATGTGACGCCAGCAGGGAGGGGTCGTAGAGCTGTGCCTGACAGGCTATATAAGGTCGTCCCGTTGCGCGTGCTTCTGACTCATGCTGTTGTGTTGGTTGCTTCTTTTGCAAGTGACGTATGCCTCGGAAAAAAGTTCGGAAGCAATTCGGGTATTTGGAGGAGTTCGAAAGGGGCAGCATCGTCGAGCTCCTGGAGGCAGGATGGTTTTATCGACGTATTGCGCGCCATTCCAGTCGTGCTGATATCACCATAGTACGCTGTTGGCGGCAGTGGATAGAACAAGGCACGCAGCAGCGCCAGAAAGGGGTCTGGCAGACCTAGACAAACAACTGAGAGAGAGGACCGACGGGTTGTCCGACATGCGCGGAGTGACCGAACAGCTAGATTGCGGATATTCAGCGAGTAGTGGTACTCTCCATGCATCGTCCAATTAGTGCCAGCACATTTGATAGACGGCTGCTCGACGTAAGACTACACGCTCCTCGACCGTTACGACGACTGTCCTTAACACCATTGCATTGTCACCAAAGACTGCAATGGCGTCGTGCCAGACTCTCATGGAGCCACTCAGAATGACAGTGGGGTATCTTCAGTGAGGAGCCGCGCATTTGTTTTGGAGGAGACGACCATCAAATCCGTGTGTGGAGGCACCGTGGTCAGCGCCAAGATGAACTGTTTGATGTCCAGCGTCGTACGTCCAGAAGGCCTGGTGTCATGGTGTGGGGTGAAATTTCCTACGATGCCAGATCACCTTTGGTGTTCATTACAGGCATTTTGGCAGCTTAACGTTACTTTAATGAAGTCCTGCAACCAGTGTCCCTACCTTTTCTGAACGCTAACTCCGATGCGATTTTTCAACAGGACAACGCTATTCCGCATACTGCTGCTGTCTCGAGAGCTTGCCTTCAAGGCACTGACACTCTGCCATAGCCAGCCGCAACTCCAGACCTATCGCCCGATTGAAAATGTGTGGGATGCTATGGACGCGCTATCCACTCTTCACCCTTACCGCACAATCTGCAAGAACTGCGTGAGAAGATTCGAGCTGCATGGGATGGGCTATCGCGGGACGCCATTACGAACCTGTACAACTCCATGCGAGACGTCTGGCATGCTGTGTGAGCAAAAATTGCGGTTCGACGCCATACTAAAAGACACTACTTATTAGCATGTAGCTCAATAAATATTGCCCATATCAGCCTCAATGTTGAATCATTTATTGTTCCTGGTAACTTATACCTTCCTCCCAAATGGCATTGCAATCCGACACGTTCCTTCTGGGTTCAACTATTATTTTTTGACGATGAGTGTGTGTCCCAACTGTGCCAGTGATGTTAGATGTGGAAAGTGTAATCTGACCTTTCACTCCAGATATTCCCATAAATGTTCAATAATATTGAGGCGGCGAAGCTAGCTTCTGTCCCTGATCCTCATGCTGTGCAAACCACAAATTGACACCTTTTACATTATGCACGGGTGCATTATCTGCTTGAAACCAGGGACGGTCATTAGGGAACAGTGCCTGCAACATTAAGTGCAGATGGTCCCAAGGAATGCATACTTACGTCACAGATGTAACACGACCCATCAGACTAACAAATGGCCCTAAGGAATGCTATGATATGGCACCATATAGCATCAGTGTTTCACCTCCATTCCTCACAGTCTGAACCAAACAGTCGGGATGGTACGCTTCTGCAGGTTTTTGCCAGATATACAGTCTACCAGTGGTGGGGGAAAAATGTGAAACACGATTCATCAGACTTGTGGTGTCCTTGAGAGAAGCGAACTCCAAGCTCTACTGATGTAGTGGAAAACCTGGTTTTCTCTTTCGCTCAGGAAGCTGAAAGAAGAGTTGCTTTTGTGTGTGCATCACGAGGCGAGATGTCCTGTGTTCACCATGTTACTTCTCTATGCTGTAAAAATTCTTAAGGATATTAAACCTCTCAATTAACTTGAGGTAAGTGTTTGTTTTCCATTTGTGAGTCTGATTCAAAACTAATTACGATAGTAACAAGTTAAGTCCATAATAAGACCAGATGACACTTTGCCTGTCTTTAGCATCCCAGTCTTTATGTGATTTGCACCACCTTACACGTTTTCCGACAATGATTATGGTAATCAGAGATTTATAAATGGCACCGCTGCCCAAAGTTCCGGCACGATGATGGAGCTCTATACGAACAGTTATGACTGAAACAGGATAATTTGGACTGGTGTTCAACTCTACTGTTATTCACAGTGCCGTGGTCTTGTACTTCCGTTGTACAATCCGTGCCAGCGTTCGCGTACCTCTATCTGACAGTTTCGTACGTCGTCCACAATTTGCACGTTTGGACGCAACTCCGTGTCCTGTTCGATAGGGTGACAAAATTTTCGACGAAGTTCCTCGTGTTACAGATACCATTTCTACATTCTAGTTAATGAAGCTCCTGCAAGACGCGCACCAATGACCACGCCTTTTACGAGGTCACTGAGATCTGACATTGTCAACAATTCCTCCACAACAGCTGTTTCTTCGGCGACTGTGGTACAGCTACGTGATAGCCGATATCGTACTGCACCTTTTTACAAACAGTCTAGTCAGATTATTGGGACCACCTCCTACTTTTGACGTCAACAGCGCGTAGCCAATGAAAGATGGCACATGTTGTGAGCTGGCTTGGAGGGCATCTAAAGTGTGCTGTAGGCATTCTGAAAACACTTCACTTGTTGCTGTCATGGATAAAAGGAGCGATTTATCAGATTTGCAGAAAGGGATGATTATCAGCTTTCGAGCCAAGGGTGGCAGTATTTCTGAAATAGTGTAGTTTGTGAACTGTTCGCGTGCTGCTGTGGTTAAAGTGTATCGTGCTGGGAGAAATGGCACCATTAAGAATAAGCGACGTGGAAACTGTGCAGCACCACGTGCCATTGATGTGAGAGGTGAACATCGGCTGCGAAGGTCCGTGAGGGCCGATCGACACGCTACAGTGTAGCAATTCACTGGCCGACTGAACCAGGGGGCTACCGGAAGTGTGCCTGAATGTCTGAAACGACAGTTCAGTGAACCTTGCTGCGTATTGGGCTCCCATGCAGACGGATGGTTACTGTACCTATGCTAACGAAGGTGCATCGGCAGAAAAGGCTTACATTTGCCCGGCAGTATCGGAATTGTAACTCCGCTGATTGCCAAAGGATTGCCTCCTCCGATGAGTCACGTATTCTGCTTCGTCGAACAGATGGACTGTTACCGCGGAATTTTCTATATCCCCGTAACATTTAAATTTCATCCGTATAATTTTGATCATTTATTATTTTTTTTATTTTTTACTCTAAGGCGGTAGGAAATAAATATTTAAATTGCCAAAATAGAATATCAATGATTAAAAATTACTTTCCGGTGAAGCTGAGCCAGGCTACCCGAAAGTTTAGGTTGATAATTAGATCAGTCCTAATTGCACTCAAGCCAAATGAAAAGGGGAAAATTATATTTTTTTTTCTCACGGAAACTTGATGAAAATCCCAGATGGGAAGGAAGAGAAAGGAAGACATTCACGGTTTTTTTCTCACGAAACTCAAAGAAACTGAAGAGAATAGCAGGAGCGCAATAAATCCTTTTGAGGGCGTCACCCCTTTTCTCAAGCAACGCTTGCGAGCATCTCTGCATTGTCCAGGGTAGCGACCAAATTTGAGATAAGTCACGTCGCCGGAAATACCTACGTGACAATCTTCGCTTCTAAGTAGCTAGGCGAGGTCAATTAACCAAAAAGGTGCGAGGACAAGTTGACAGCTGAAAGAAGACATAATTTTTTGGAAAGTGACCCGAACTGAACGGAAGGCCAGCGAATCGCATTGCAGGGCTATCTGTGAGGGCCAATGACATAACCCGACGCGATTCGGACGGCCGGGCCGTCACGCCCCAAGATGGACACCGGACACGGGAAAAACAGAATTATGAACTGAATGAAGACTAAGAGGAGAGACGACTACACAGATTCTAAAATAACGACAGAGGGAACACAACTGCAGAATTGCAGCTGA
This sequence comes from Macrothele yani, assembly GCA_039090855.1. Lineage (NCBI taxonomy): Eukaryota > Metazoa > Arthropoda > Arachnida > Araneae > Macrothelidae > Macrothele > Macrothele yani. The sequence continues at coordinate 107,829,952 of CM077003.1, forward strand.
GCAGAAGAGAGGTCTCAGCGGTTTCGGAGGAGAGATGTTTCCAAGATAGAGAAATGAGGTAGTAAATGTTTTAGAGTGTAATCTATATATACCACCAGTTAAGATGGACAGCTGACTCTACGACCAGCCGGCAACCCAGTTTCGCGATCGGGGCTTCTCAAGGAAAAGAGGGTATGATGACATTTGTCTTACACATTTCTGATTAATGCCTCATAGCTTTGCATGTGCTATGCAGGACTAGTTACCCGAAAGTCTCTCACATAGTGCATTACCAATTTTTTCCTCTAGCGCACCGCGCCGAGTTTAATTCAGTAACTAAAGTTTTAAGTCAGTTATATTATATTAAATGCATTATACCCGGTTGAAATTAAAACTAAATTGTTTAGCTAAAGCAAGCAACCTAACCGGTACATTGTACCTAGCTTTAAGACCATATTCTAAAAAGAAATAAACAGTTAAATTTTAATTCACGTGTCACTCAGATCATCTCTCCAAATCTCATTAGAGTTAAATTTGTGATTTTATTATTGTTATTCATGCAACTTTTTATTTTAACTTCTTTGTGGCATATGAATGAGCATGGAAACCCCATGCTGATTCATATGAAACACAACGCGATGCATTTGTCGACCCTGAGCTTGGAGACCCTTAGTTAGGGAATCCAAATTCATTGTTGACACCACCAGGCAAAATTTTGGGGGTGAATTGATTAGTATTGAATTTTGATCTTTCTAACTTTTACCCACTACGGCGAATAAGACCGTAGTAGTGGTTCGCTGATACTCGACAGGGAGCGGTAATAGGACGTTCACGTAAAAGGCGTGAAACATCTGAGAACAAACCCTCTTCAACCATTGCTGGAAGAACACAAGCTGGTGGGGTCAGCGTTATGGTCTGGGAAATGTTTTCGGGGCATTCCCTGGGTCCACTCATACCGGTGGAAGGCACTATGGACCGAATTCGTTATGAATCCATCCTTTCAGACCACGTGCACCCATACATGCTGATTGTCTTCCCTGGGGCGGATGGGATCTTCCAGCACGACAATGCGACGTGTCACAGAGTCCGTGAGTGGTTGGAAGAGCACGATGAAAAGTTAAGAGTACTTTCCTGGCCCCCTAACTCCCTAGACTTAAACACAATTGAGCATCTGTGGGACCACTTCGATTGTGTTGTTCGCTCTATGGATCTTCCACTGCGCACTCTCCAGCAGCTGTCAGATGCACTGCAGTCAGCATGGCTCCACATACCTGTGAACACCTTCCAGTACCTTAATGAGTCACTCCCAGCCCATCTAGCTGTTTTCCGCGCTGCACACGGCGGTTGCTCTGGATATTAGCTGGTGGTCACAATAATGTGACTCGGCCGTGTATATACCTAACATCGCGGGTGACGTAATCCCTGCGATTTCCATACGGGCATTTCGAGTCCTCCACTCGCAGTCAGTGTTTCCATTATTTTGTTAGATCTCTGTAAGTCTTTTAAGTGCAGGCTCCACTGTAAAGTCAGAAAAGCATTACACCATACTAGGTACAAATTATTGTAGTTATTTTAAAACTTCTGAAATGAGTCTTCAGTTTACGTTTTAACATTTTTTTCATTATTACATAGAAAACACCGTTTTTGTTCATTGTTTAAACTTACTGAACTTATTTTTTTCTTGTCGTATAGAATACGATGTGATAAATGGAATCATGTGGTCTGAAAGACTTACGAACGTCTTTCGCAATAACTTACAGATGGATTCATCTCTGAATTGGCAGTATTTTGGAAGCAGCAGTGGCTTTTTGAGGATTTATCCGGGTAAGTTTGACATTTTCTAACTCGATTTCGTCTCAGTGGTATTTGAATCAGCACAATGCTTCTGAGTTCATGCACATCGCAAAAAGGAAGAGTCAAAAATTTGGTGCTCACTAATGGAGAAGTGCCCATTTTTCAAAATCCGATTTGTCATTTTGTTCTCGAGAGCTTTTAAAATATAAAGCAGCTTTTATTCGCCTTTCAAAACATGATTGCTTAACAGAACTAGAAACAGAATTGTCTGCGATCAGAAATTTTTTCAAAAATCCTTGAATAAATAAAATAAAATCCTTTAATTAAGAAGTTATTATGTAAAATGCGTTTCTTGGATAAACGGACAAGTGGTGTGACATCAGTGAAGTTGTATTACTTAAAAACCGTAATTTTAAAAATGAGCGTTTTCTTTAGAAACTATTCCATGGACACAAACATGATGGCAGAGATCAGGTGCGCACTTAACGTTTTGTTTGTTAATATGAGTATAATATAAGAGGGTTAAAGCTAATGGCAATGTCTTATTGATACTCGTCCCAGTACCTTTATATTACAATCGTTTGCTACGTTTCAAATATTCCTGCTCTTTTAACATTAACAGACTTTAGGCGCTTTTACTAATAACTATAGATGAAACTATAGGCAGCTGCCTCGTTAATACCTATACGCTTTTAAAGAATGAATATCGTCACTGCCTCATTAGTACCCATAAATTAAAGCGAGGTGCGCATATCCCAGCATAAACAATACTGTAACAAATGTGGGAATTCCTTTTTCCGAAGTTCAAAAACAAGGGTGTCAGTCGAGAGGGCAAATAAGGGCTTGCTTATACAGTATTTGTGAAAACAATGGCTGTTGAAAGTTGGCTTTGCCGGTGTATTGACAACAGAATATTTCTTTGTTGTAATCTCCTCCCACCGAGACGTGTGAGAAAGGAGGTTTCTTCACCGTTTGCTCTTATTTATGTTAAAGTTCATTATGTTGCTGAAGTCAGAGCTTGGATCTGTCGCGTGGTTAACAGCTGACCCCAAGTGATTCTTCGAGAGCATAGCAACAAGTTATTTATGATATAGGTCTTATGATACTCGTTAAGAACAATGGTGTTCTGGTGTTTGATTAGACGTGTCTGCACGGATTTACCGCATCCGTGTGATGGAAAATAAAAGAAAAAAATATGGATACACGAGATTTATTTACAAAGGTAAGCCAACTGTTTGTTCTGGAACCAACTACTGTGTATTTGATCAACCTACCGTTCTGGGAGGAAGGAAAACTTGAACTTTTTGGATCGCTGAAGCATTCGACTTGTTTTGAAATTGCATATGCTTACGTTAATCCTTATGCTTAGTGAAATTATTTTGTGTTTGTTTCTCTTTAAGTTGTATTTACATGATAAAGTTATCAGTTTATTCAGATTTGACGCTCTCCAGTAAATATCTTTTTCTTAATTGCTCTTTGATCCAGAGCAGTGGCGTACCCAGAAATTAATTGGGGGGGGGGGGGGGGTGCGTATCGTCGCCGCAATGTCAAAACCAAGAATACGAAATTTTGTAGTTTGAATTATCGCTAAATGTAAATTTGATCAAAGAATCACTTTTGCAATAACATCAGACTGTTGAAGCACTATACATCTTCCCAATGACGCGACCTCGGGTAAAGTCATCCAGATGTCGTCTATTGGATTGCCTGTTGGCCATATCACACGGTGGCAGCAACTCGACGTCGTTCAAACCGATGTACACCGTGCAATAGCTTTCACCGAATTTCTGATCGTACACCGCCCGTGTGCTTTATACCCTTCCGACACTCCCCCTACGACCCTCCCCTCCCCCTACGACACTCCCCTCCTCCCTACGACACTCCCCCCTACGCCATGCATATATGCGCATGCCCTACCGTACCGGACCGTTGTCTATCTCCTGAGTGGTCTTTCGGTCCGTTCTGCCTGCTAGTTAAGCTGTTATGCTAATTTCTCCTCTTCGTCCTTAATTTTTGCACACCAGTGTACTAAGCAACAGTTAGCGGCAGCATTATGTACTGAATGGAAGCGCATACCTATCGCTGTATTCCAAAATATTGACGAAAACATGTCTCGAAGGGTCAGTTTTCACACAGTATTTATTATAAGAAAGATACAGGAGATGTGCTTGAATAAATCATCTCAAATGATGTATGACAAAAAAAATATTTACAGATGCTTGTAGCTTACGCTACTGCTTATTTACACGGTTCTGTACATTGATGATAGTAAAAAAACAGTTAATTACACTCGAGTGTCTGGTGAGGCAACAAAAGTCTCTGACAAAGCAAAGAATAGGAACAATTCAGCTTGAAGAGCGTTATACAATATTAATTTTGCACAGAATTGATGCAAGGAATAATACAGAATTCGAGCTTGCAGACATAGATTCAAAAGACAGGTGATGAGAAATTAACAGAGTGTGCGGCTTGCGCTACGTTAATTACAGGATTCGGGTGCAACGTTTGCATGACAACAGTTAAGTGCAGTAGAATACTGGCGAGGCAATATGAATCTCTGGTAATACAGAAAGTAAAATCAATCCAGAATGATGAGCACTATAGAGTATAAATTTTACACAATATTGATGAAAAAAAAGTTCTGACCGAAAGGTGATACATTGTGGGTGACCTGAAAAACCAGGAGGTTGCAGGTGATCAAGGGACAAACATGAAATCGAAAGTTCGAAAGACAGATGATGAAAAATTTACAGATGAATGTGGCTTGCGGTACTACATGTTACATACAACGGTGATATGAAAAATAGTTATATACAATAATTTTCCTGAGAATACAAAAGAAAAAAATATCTGAAAATACAGAGAGAAGACACAACTCATCACAGTGAGTATTGGAGAACACAAATTTACACAGTTGAAAAGTAAAATTACACTGTTGAATCAGGAATTGAAGATAAGAATATACTGTAAAAACGACAAAGTTTACAGATGTCTGTGGTTCGTGAAACGACCTATGTACATGATTCTGTACAATGAGAAGTTACAATTTATATATATTGGTTTGTCAGAGGTGGTAAAAAGAAATAGTCTCTGACATCGCAGAGAGAATACATAATTCAGCAAGATGAGTAATGAAAAACAAGAAAATTTACACATGAGTTATACACGAAATGATACATGTGAAGAGGATGAGAACAGAGGCTTAAAAAAAGCGTGAAAAGAAATTGACAATTATAAGTAGCTCATGCTTCGAACAATTCATAGGATTCTATACAATAATTGATCTACTAAAAGTGATATACAATAGTGAGACAAACAAAAAAATTCTGATAAAATAGAGAGTACAAATAATATAGTACAGTGAATGTCGAGGAACAAGATTGCACTCAGTTGCGAAGCAAGAAAAAAAACAGGAAATGTGTATAGAAAAATCGTCTCAAAATGACATATGAAAAGAAGATTTACAGGTGCTTGTAGCTGACGCAACGACCTATTCACAAAGCTCAATATAGTGGTGAGAGAATACAGTTTATGTATGATAATTTGTCGGAAAAGACAAAAAATAGTCTCTGATGAAGCAGAGATTGAAGACAAGTCAGCATGGCAAAAATTGTATCTATCAGGAGGTAGGTGAAACAAAAGTTCCGACTGTAAGGTGAAGCGTTGTGGGCGACCCTGCAAACCAAGTGGTTGCTGGTGACCAAGTTGATAGGAACTATGGTTCACTGCAGCGTGCAACTGCAGTGGTAAGTTCTAGTCGAAGGCGGGAGAGTAGGCGATTACGAAAATGACAAAGTAACGCAGTACTGACTTTATTTATGTCAGTAGAAGCTTCGGGGGACGCTGAAGATGATACACGTGAATTATATGTTTTACAAGCACGAAGATGTAGGAGCAGACTGCCGGAATTTGAATAGGGCGAGAAGAGTTCAAAAGTAGTGTTCGGTAGGCGCTGAAGGTGAGGACGGTCTCACAGGATCGTTGCGCTAGCGTGAAAGCGAGATGGAGTATTGGCAATAATACTGTGCAATACATGAAGACATGCTGGACGTCAGCCTCCTCGCCACAATACGGACAGGAGGGTGAAGGTAAAATGGTCATGCGATGTAAAGTCGACGGCACAGGAGGCGGTTGTGTAAGAAAAGCCAATGTGAATTGACTTCAAGGGGTGCTGAAAGTGGGGAAAGCGCAGCGGACCACACTGCGGAGGTAGAAGAAAGTGGAATTCCAGAAATGGGAAGAGGTGCGGAAGAGCGAGAGAGAAAACGGTAGAGATCAGCTGTTGAGAAAGAGACAAGAGGAAGAGGTGGACCAATGGACGACAGAAAAAATGGGAGAAGGAGAGAGGCAGAGTGAACAGAAATGAGACCTGAGGGAGTAGCAAGCTCAGGGAACAGGGAGATTATAGTAGAAATAAGAGAGTTGTGAACAAAGTGAGCGTTGGCATTGAAACGGAGAGCAGAGGGTAGAGAAGAGAAGGGGAGCCAGGAAAGATCGGTGTTAACAAGATCGCTGACAGTAACGACTCCAGCTCGGAGCCATGAAGGAAAAGCAAAACATGGGAGATGGGGGAGGGTGTAGCAGAGAAGAAAAAAAAGAGGTTCGGAAAGTAGGTCATTTGTGGAGGCAGGGAGAGAGCGAGAAAGAGGGAGGGAACGAAGAAAGGAGATAGCCTCTTTGTAGACAGGAGGGAAAAGTGTGAGAAGAGGACAGTGGTCCATGCGTAAGAACGAAAGGAGAGTAAAGCGTGGGTTATGCGGAGAGACTATGACATCACGAGCAGCAACTGCAGAGGGAGCAGGTGCCGCAAGTGATCGTAAAACGTAGACACACGATAAGCCTTGTAATAGGATCTGACGTCGGGTAGACAAATGCCTCCGTTGGAAGGAGACAGGCTGAGTTGAGGTGCTCCGACCCAGTGATGGCCGGGCCAGATAACCTGAGTTTGACAGCGGGTGAGTTCAAGAAGACGTAGTGCTGGTTGCTTCGAAGCCAACCAGGAATACGTGCACATTGAAAGCAGGTAAGTGTGCGTTAGACGTGCTCTTTGAAAGACGCAGGTGCCGAATTGTGCGCGCCGCCAGATTGCGACCGAGCGATGTAGGCGTGGCCGGAGAGTCATCCAGGTGACGAGTGAAGCAGTTGCTGGTTTTCCAAGGTGGACTCCTAGGAATCGTTGAGAGGTTTTGGACCACTCTGCTCCCCAAGGAGAGTCAGTGCGGTTAGCCCACGAACCGGTCCATAGGCCTGTGCTTTTCGTTGTGTTTAGTGCTGCTGCGGAACATGAGGCGTAGGTATTGTAGAGATTGTGGAGATCGTGAAATTGTGAGTCTTGCCGAATGCAGAATGTAATATCGTCGGCGTAGGCAACATAGGTAGCAACATGATGACGTGTGCTGGCTACCACCGGTGGTAGTGAAGCAAAGAAGGATCGATGGACTGCGCGTAAAAAGGTTCTATTGCGAGGGCGAAGAGCTGCCCGGATAAGGGGCAACCCTGACGCACGCCGCGACGAAAGGGTATGGGAGCTGTGAGAAGGTTGAGCAGCTTGACGTGTAAAACTGCGTCCCGGTAGAGGGAGATGAGAAGAGAAGCAAAGGAAGGAGGAAAGCCGAAATTTAGTAATGTAGCAAGAAGGTAATCATGAGAAATATTATCGAACGCTGAGCGTTGATCGAGGAAAGAAAGAGCAAGGGGTTCTGAGCGAGAGCGGGCGAGGTGAATTAGATCATTAAGAAGCTGAATATTATGGGAGATGGAGCGCCCGGGTACAGTATAGGTTTGATTAGTTTAGAGAATATGAGGGAGTATGGGGTTAAGCCGGCGGGACAGAAATTTAGTATAGAGTTTATAATCAGTATTTAAGAGTGAGATGGGACGCCAATTCCCCAAGTCAAGCGGATCACCCTTCTTGGGGAAAAGTACAACATGTGCGAGCGTGAAACTCCTTGGAAGAGATGTAAGATGCATGGCAGTAGAAAAGGCACAGAGGAGAAATGGAAGGAGGGCAGGAAGAAAAGCCTTATAGAAAGAAACAGGGAGACCGTCCGGGCCAGGTGAAGCCCGGGGGGTTGAGGGACGAGAAAGTGTCAGAGAGCTCAGTTAAAGTGGGAGGATGGAGGAGGCTGGCTGAAAGATGAGAAGGGACCTGAGGCAAAGAAGAGAACAGAAGAGCAGAAGCCGTAGGGAGGGAGGAGGAGTTTCACAAAATTTTGAAATGTAGTAATTACGTACCATGGAACAAATTGGAACTGGTTCGGATGAAACTACTCCAGTTGGAAGACGAAGGTGCTGTAGAACAGAAGAGGATCGGCGAGTTGACTCAAGTGACGTAAGGAAATCGTACGAACAAGCATCAGGTTTCAGGTGTTGTAGTTTAAGGCGTTGAAGGGCTTGTTTTGCAAGTGGCACCAAAAGTGAATGTAATTCTGCCTGGTAGACTTGAAATAGGGGATCAGCAAGATTGAGCAAAGAAAGCATTTGCCTAGTATGATCAAGTCGCATCCTCCGTTGTGTCATGATCGAGTATGACAGGTTTCGTACCAGTAGTATGAGGTGGCGTTTCACTTCCAACCAAACGTTGAGGGGGCACGGTGCAGAATAAAGCCTTGTACGCCAATCCGCAAGAAAATCTCGCACCGATGAGCAGAAGGCTGAGTCATCTAAAAGAGTGTCGTCAAAAGTCCAAGGCCGGATTGTACGTGGCTGTGTTGAAGTAGCAAAAACTGTTATGGCAATGGCGCAATGATCCGAGGAAGCTGTGGGTGTACAGCATGAATCTGATATTACTGGTAGAAGAAGAGAAGTTGCATAAAAGCGATCCAATCTTGCTGTAGGAGGATCAATGGCTCTTGGTGCACGCCATGTATGTGTAGTCTGGGTTGGTGACAAATGGCGTTGAACATCTACGAGTGAGAAGTCTGAAGTGATAGACTGTAAGAGATGTACTACTTCCGTACGGTGTTCTCTGGAAGCAGAAGAGCGATCAGTTAGGGGATGTAGAGTGCAATTGTAGTCACCTCCGATAAGTACCCGGTCGGTGATGGGAATACGTGACAGAGCCCGTCGAAGTTTTGCAAACAGCTCTGGCACGTGAGTAGGAGTGCAAGGAACATAAATGTTGAATACATGAAATTTTTCAGCTGCGACGGTGAAAGAGACTCGTTGTAATAAGTCTCGACATAAGTTTTTCACTGAGAAGGAGGAAAGAGTTGAACGAAAACGTGAGTGAACACCAACTGCCATGCCACCACGCGACAGTTGGCTGTAGGCGTGATGGAAAGTATGATCTCACTGACGCCATTGATGAAATTGAGTGGTGGAAGTACAGTTTGTTTCCTGCAGAAATAATATATCAGCATTCAGCGGAGCAAGATCCTCTCGTACCAGCGCATTCGCAAGAGGTGTCGCGAAACCGCGACAATTAAGTGACAGCACCTTGAATGTCTAGGTCAGTTGTGGGATGCAGTATTAATTGACTGGCTGTAGTGATGGAGTGGAGTCGACGGAGAAAACAAGCACTCCACGGGACCTCGTCCGCAGTGCGCCGAAGAGTGTTTTCAAGTGAGTGTAATTGAACCAGCACTTGTGGAAGAGCTGCTTCATACTGCTGAATGGAAGTGCGTGCTGAGGAAGGGCTAGAGGACCCTAAAAGGCAATCCAGCACGTCCTCGTATGGCAGAGGCTCAGCAGGGAAAGCATTTTCAGCAAGAAAAGTTGTGAATTCTTCTAGTGAGGGAAAGGCACCCTCACATGCTGTCTCAGAGGAAGTGTGTAGAGGCGACCTGGAGAACGGTCGTCGAGAGCTGACGGAGCGAGTGGATGAGCGGATAGAAGAGCGAGATGATCTTCGGAACGCCAGAGTCTTTGACTTCTTCGTCTTGGGGCGAGTAGCACCACTGCGTTTTCCAGCAACCACTAAAGCTTCATGATCGTCTGGAGAGTCTGAACCCGAAGCGTTACCTGTGACTCGTGTCATGGAGCCAACGGTAAAAGCTGAGGAGTGGTCAACATGTACATCAGCAGTGGTTGTAAAAGTACAAGGGGAGTCGATTTTGGAAGCCTGGGAAAATTCTTAGGATGAGCAGGAGGTGGAGGCATCAAAGTCGTTTGTTGACCAATGGCAGTAAGCTGACTTTTGGAAGATCTTGATTCCGCGACTTTCCTCGAATAGGAAGAAGTCTGTGAAGCGTTGGTGGACAAAGTAGAAGAAGATGTAGTGTGTGGAGCTGTTTTCAGGGAGGCACGTGGGCACTGAGCCCTTATGTGACTTTCGCTCTGACATATAGTGCAATACTGTGAAGTGATTATCTCAACTCTTCGGCGTTGCTGTCCACAGCGGATGTGCAAAACATTCGGAACCGCTTTCAGCTGAGCATCAGATGAAAAGAGGACTGGAGCAGTGCGGCGAAAACCTCGAATCGATTTGTCTTCAGGGTCTCTGGGAGCCGCAGAGAGAGTTGTTATGGAGCCAACAACTCTGCCGTACCTGCTGAGCAAGGTGCAAAGTGCAGCGTCGGATACTTCTGGTGGTACAGGGTAGAAGGTCACCTGCACCGGGCGGTGCGCAACCGGTTGTGCTAACAGATGCACGTCATTGATGGTTAGACCTTCCGTAAGGACCTGGTCAGCATGCGCTTTATCCTTAAAATAGACCAAGACAGATCTGGGTTTTCGAGCTATAAAGTCTATTGCATCCTTTGGTAAAATAGTTTTGAGGGCTCGGCTATATTGCAACAGCTTAGTGTCGGGAAGCGCATCAAAATAGACGCCCCGTTCCATAGTGGAGGAAAAAAGGTGACCAGCTCGGGAATCCTCTGGTATGTCAATTGTAGCAGTAGAACCGACGACAGTGACATAGGATTCAGGAAAAGGCATAGCAGATGAAACTGGGGGTGTGAGGACCTCAGAAGTTGCAGAAGCATAGGACGCTTGGGCAGACATGGGTCGAGAATTCGATGAAGCGGCTCCTAGAAGTGAGGGCGAATCAGAAAGTTGGTGAGAAGTAGAAGCTATGAGCTCAGTATTGCTGATAACGGATACGTCATCATCTGCTGAGATGTAGATAGGAGACTTGGCACCACCGCACTTGGTGGGAGTAATAGCTGGAGAAGAAGAGGTGTCCATGACGTCGCAATGACGCTCGGGAGCCACCTCATTAAGCTGAGTGGTAGAAGAGGAAGCTGGCTGATCTGCCAAGATAAGGATGTGGGCGTCACCCTTGTCTGCCTCCGCCATCAAAGCAATGGCGAGACTTTAACGAAAAAAGACCAGCTTGGTTGAAAAATAAAACAGTGAATAATGAAAAAATATGGCACTCACCAACCTGGGAGATACACGAACGTAAAGCGTAGAACTTCAACTTGAAGATACACGCAACCACAGAAACTAAAGTACTCAATAAACACCTTATAGCAACGAAAATCACGGAGCTCAAAACCCAACCACTTCGAGCTTCGAAGGGTCAGTTTTCACACAGTATTTATTAGAAGAAAGATACAGGAGATGTGCTTGAATAAATCATCTCAAATGATGTATGACAAAAAAAATATTTACAGATGCTTGTAGCTTACGCTACTGCTTATTTACATGGTTTTGTACATTGATGATAGTAAAAAACAGTTAATTACACTCGAGTGTCTGGTGAGGCAACAAAAGTCTCTGACAAAGCAAAAGAATAGGAACAATTCAGCTTGAAGAGCGTTATACAATATTAATTTTGCACAGTATTGATGCAAGGAATAATACAGAATTCGAGCTTGCAGACATAGATTCAAAAAGACAGGTGATGAGAAATTAACAGAATGTGCAGATTGCGCTACGTTAATTACAGGATTCGGTGCAACGTTTGCATGACAACAGTTAAGTGCAGTAGAAATCATGGCGAGGCAACATGAATCTCTGGTAATACAGAGAGTAAAATCAATCCAGAAAGATGAGCACTATAGAGTATAAATTTTACACAATATTGATGAAAAAAAAAGTTCTGACCGAAAGGTGATACATTGTGGGTGACCTGGAAAACCAGGAGGTTGCAGGTGATCAAGGGACAAACATGAAATCGAAAGTTCGAAAGACAGATGATGAAAAATTTACAGATGAATGTGGCTCGCGGTACTACATGTTACATACAACGGTGATATGAAAAATAGTTATATACACTAATTTTCCTGAGAATACAAAAGAAAAAAATATCTGAAAATACAGAGAGAAGACACAACTCATCACAGTGAGTATTGGAGAACACAAATTTACACAGTTGAAAAGTAAAATTACACTGTTGAATCAGGAATTGAAGATAAGAATATACTGTAAAAACGACAAAGTTTACAGATGTCTGTGGTTCGTGAAACGACCTATGTACATGATTCTGTACAATGAGAAGTTACAATTTATATATATTGGTTTGTCAGAGGTGGTAAAAGAAATAGTCTCTGACATCGCAGAGAGAATACATAATTCAGCAAGATGAATAATGAAAAACAAAAAAATTTACACATGAGTTATACACGAAATGATACATGTGAAGAGGATGAGAACAGAGTCTTAAAAAAAGCGTGAAAAGAAATTGACAATTATAAGTAGCTCATGCTTCGAACAATTCATAGGATTCTATACAATAATTGATCTACTAAAAGTGATGTACAATAGTGAGACAAACAAAAAAATTCTGATAAAATAGAGAGTACAAATAATATAGTACAGTGAATGTTGAGGAACAAGATTGCACTCAGTTGCGAAGCAAGAAAAAAAACAGGAAATGTGTATAGAAAAATCGTCTCAAAATGACATATGAAAAGAAGATTTACAGGTGCTTGTAGCTGACGCAACGACCAATTCACAAAGCTCAATATAGTGGTGAGAGAATACAGTTTATGTATGATAATTTGTCGGAAAAGACAAAAAATAGTCTCTGATGAAGCAGAGATTGAAGACAAATCAGCATGGCAAAAATTGTATCTATCAGGAGGTAGGTGAAACAAAAGTTCCGACTGTAAGGTGAAGCGTTGTGGGCGACCCTGCAAACCAAGTGGTTGCTGGTGACCAAGTTGATAGGAACTGTGGTTCACTGCAGCGTGCAACTGCAGTGGTAAGTTCTAGTCGAAGGCGGGAGAGTAGGCGATTACGAAAATGAGAAAGTAACGCAGTACTGACTTTATTTATGTCAGTAGAAGCTTCGGGGGACGCTGAAGATGATACACGTGAATTATATGTTTTACAAGCACGAAGATGTAGGAGCAGACTGCCGGAAGGTGAATAGGGCGAGAAGAGTTCAAAAGTAGTGTTCGGTAGGCGCTGAAGGTGAGGACCGTCTCACAGGATCGTTGCGCTAGCGTGAAAGCGAGATGGAGTATTGGCAATAATACTGTGCAATACATGAAGACATGTTGGACGTCAGCCTCCTCGCCACAATACGGACAGGAGGGTGAAGATAAAATGGTCATGCGATGTAAAGTCGACGGCACAGGGAGGCGGTTGTGTAAGAAAAGCCAATGTGAATTGACTTCAAGGGGTGCTGAAAGTGAGGAAAGCGCAGCGGACCACACTGCGGAGGTAGAACAGAGTGGAATACCAGAAATAGGAAGAGGTGCGGAAGAGCGAGAGAGAAAACGGTAGAGATCAGCTGTTGAGAAAGAGACAAGAGGAAGAGGTGGACCAATGGACGACAGAAAAAATGGGAGAAGGAGAGAGGCAGAGTGAACAGAAATGAGACCTGAGGGAGTAGCAAGCTCAGGGAACAGGGAGATTATAGTAGAAATAAGAGAGTTGTGAACAAAGTGAGCGTTGGCATTGAAACGGAGAGCAGAGGGTAGAGAAGAGAAGGGGAGCCAGGAAAGATCGGTGTTAACAAGATCGCTGACAGTAACGACTCCAGCTCGGAGCCATGAAGGAAAAGCAAAACATGGGAGATGGGGAGGGTGTAGCAGAGAAGAAAAAAAAAGAGGTTCGGAAAGTAGGTCATTTGTGGAGGCAGGGAGAGAGCGAGAAAGAGGGAGGGAACGAAGAAAGGAGATAGCCTCTTTGTAGACAGGAGGGAAAAGTTTGAGAAGGGGACAGTGGTCCATGAGTAAGAACGAAAGGAGAGTAAAGCGTGGGTTATGCGGAGAGACTATGACATCACGAGCAGCAACTGCAGAGGGAGCAGGTGCCGCAAGTGATCGCAAAAACGTAGACACACGATAAGCCTTGTAATAGGATCTGACGTCGGGTAGACTAATGCCTCCGTTGGTAGGAGACAGGCTGAGTTGAGGTGCTCCGACCCAGTGATGGCCGGGCCAGATAACCTGAGTTTGACAGCGGGTGAGTTCAAGAAGACGTAGTGCTGGTTGCTTCGAAGCCAACCAGGAATACGTGCACATTGAAAGCAGGTAAGTGTGCGTTAGACGTGCTCTTTGAAAGACGGAGGTGCAGAATTGTGCACGCCGCCAGATTGCGACCGAGCGATGTAGGCGTGGCCGGAGAGTCATCCAGGTGACGAGTGAAGCAGTTGCTGGTTTTCCAAGATGGACTCCTAGGAATCGTTGAGAGGTGTTGGACCACTCTGCTCCCCAAGGAGAGTCAGTGCGGTTAGTCCACGAACCGGTCCATAGGCCTGTGCTTTTCGTTGTGTTTAGCGCTGCTCCGGAACATGAGGCGTAGGTATTGTAGAGATTGTGGAGATCGTGAAATTGTGAGTCTTGCCGAATGCAGAATGTAATATCGTCGGCGTAGGCAACATAGGTAGCAACATGATGACGTGTGCTGGCTACCACCGGTGGTAGTGAAGCAAAGAAGGATCGATGGACTGCGCGTAAAAAAGGTTCTATTGCGAGGGCGAATAGCTGCCCGGATAAGGGGCAACCCTGACGCACGCCGCGACGAAAGGGTATGGGAGCTGTGAGAAGGTTGAGCAGCTTGACGTGTAAAACTGCGTCCCGGTAGAGGGAGATGAGAAGAGAAGCAAAGGAAGGAGGAAAGCCGAAATTTAGTAATGTAGCAAGAAGGTAATCATGAGAAATATTATCGAACGCTGAGCGTTGATCGAGGGAAAGAAGAGCAAGGGGTTCTGAGCGAGAGCAGGCGAGGTGAATTAGATCATTAAGAAGCTGAATATTATGGGAGATTTAGCGCCCGGGTACAGTATAGGTTTGATTAGTGGAGAGAATATGAGGGAGTATGGGGTTAAGCCGGCGGGACAGAAATTTAGTATAGAGTTTATAATCAGTATTTAAGAGTGAGATATGACGCCAATTCCCCAAGTTAAGCGGATGACCCTTCTTGGGGAAAAGTACAACATGTGCGAGCGTGAAACTCCTTGGAAGAGATGTAAGATGCATGGCAGTAGAAAAGGCACAGAGGAGAAATGGAAGGAGGGCAGGAAGAAAAGCCTTATAGAAAGAAACAGGGAGACCGTCCGGGCCAGGTGAAGCCCGGGGGTTGAGGGACGAGAAAGTGTCAGAGAGCTCAGTTAAAGTGGGAGGATGGAGGAGGCTATCTGAAAGATGAGAAGGGACCTGAGGCAAAGAAGAGAACAGAAGAGCAGAAGCCGTAGGGGGAGGGAGGAGGAGTTTCACAAAATTTTGAAATGTAGTAATTACGTACCATAGAACAAATTGGAACTGGTTCGGATGAAACTACTCCAGTTGGAAGACGAAGGTGCTGTAGAACAGAAGAGGATCGGCGAGTTGACTCAAGTGACGTAAGAAATTCGTACGAACAAGCATCAGGTTCCAGGTGTTGTAGTTTAAGGCGTTGAAGGGCTTGTTTTGCAAGTGGCACCAAAAGTGAATGTAATTCTGCCTGGTAGACTTGAAATAGGGGATCAGCAAGATTGAGCAAAGGAAGCATTTGCCTAGTATGATCAAGTCGCATCCTCCGTTGTGTCATGATCGAGTATGACAGGTTTCGTACCAGTAGTATGAGGTGGCGTTTTCTTCCAACCAAACGTTGAGGGGCACGGTGCAGAATGAAGCCTTGTACGCCAATCCGCAAGAAAATCTCGCACCGATGAGCAGAAGGCTGAGTCATCTAAAAGAGTGTCGTCAAAAGTCCAAGGCCGGATTGTACGTGGCTGTGTTGAAGTAGCAAAAACTGTTATGGCAATGGCGCAATGATCCGAGGAAGCTGTGGGTGTACAACATGAATCTGATATTGCTGGTAGAAGAAGAGAAGTTGCATAAAAGCGATCCAATCTTGCTGTAGGAGGATCAATGGCTCTTGGTGCACGCCATGTATGTGTAGTCTGGGTTGGTGGCAAATGGCGTTGAACATCTACGAGTGAGAAGTCTGAAGTGATAGACTGTAAGAGATGTACTACTTCCGTACGGTGTTCTCTGGAAGCAGAAGAGCGATCAGTTAGGGGATGTAGAGTGCAATTGTAGTCACCTCCGATAAGTACCCGGTCGGTGATGGGAATACGTGACAGAGCCGTCGAAGTTTTGCAAACAGCTCTGGCACGTGAGTAGGAGTGCAAGGAACATAAATGTTGAATACATGAAATGTTTCAGCTGCGACGGTGAAAAGAGACTCGTTGTAATAAGTCTCGACATAAGTTTTTCACTGAGAGGGAGGAAAGAGTTGAACGAAAACGTGAGTGAACACCAACTGCCATGCCACCACGCGACAGTTGGCTGTAGGCGTGATGGAAAGTATGATCTCACTGACGCCATTGATGAAATTGAGTGGTGGAAGTACAGTTTGTTTCCTGCAGAAATAATATATCAGCATTCAGCGGAGCAAGATCCTCTCGTACCAGCGCATTCGCAAGAGGTGTCGCAAAACCGCGACAATTAAGTGACACCACCTTGAATGTCAATATTAGTTGTGGGATGCAGTAGGAATTGACTGGCTGTAGTGATGGAGTGGAGTCGACGGAGAAAACAAGCACTCCACGGGACCTCGTCCGCAGTGCGCCGAAGAGTGTTTTCAGGTGAGTGTAATTGAACCAGCACTTGTGGAAGAGCTGCTTCATACTGCTGAATGGAAGTGCGTGCTGAGGAAGGGCTAGAGGACCCTAAAAGGCAATCCAGCACGTCCTCGTATGGCAGAGGCTCAGCAGGGAAAGCATTTTCAGCAAGAAAAGTTGTGAATTCTTCTAGTGAGGGAAAGGCACCCTCACATGCTGTCTCAGAGGAAGTGTGTAGAGGCGACCTGGAGAACGGTCGTCGAGAGCTGACGGAGCGAGTGGATGAGCGGGTAGAAGAGCGAGATGATCTTCGGGACGCTAGAGTCTTTGACTTCTTCGTCTTGGGGCGAGTAGCACCACTGCGTTTTCCAGCAACCACTAAGGCTTCATGATCGTCTGGAGAGTCTGAACCCGAAGCGTTACCTGTGACTCGTGTCATGGAGCCAACGGTAAAAGCTGAATAGTGGTCAACATGTACATCAGCAGTGGTTGTAAAGTACAAGGGGGAGTCGATTTTGGAAGCCTGGGAAAATTCTTAGTATCAGCAGGAGGTGGAGGCATCAAAGTCGTTTGTTGACCAATGGCAGTAAGCTGACTTTTGGAAGATCTTGGCTCCGCGACTTTCCTCGAATAGGAAGAAGTCTGTGAAGCGTTGGTGGACAAAGTAGAAGAAGATGTAGTGTGTGGAGCTGTTTGCAGGGAGGCACGTGGGCACTGAGCCCTTATGTGACTTTCGCTCTGACATATAGTGCAATACTGTGAAGTGATTATCTCAACTCTTCGGCGTTGCTGTCCACAGCGGATGTGCAAAACATTCGGAACCGCTTTCAGCTGAGCATCAGATGAAAAGAGGACTCGAGCAGTGCGGCGAAAACCTCGAATCGATTTGTCTTCAGGGTCTCTGGGAGCCGCAGAGAGAGTTGTTATGGAGCCCACAACTCTGCCGTACCTGCTGAGCAAGGTGCAAAGTGCAGCGTCGGATACTTCTGGTGGTACAGGGTAGAAGGTCACCTGCACCGGGCGGTGCGCAACCGGTTGTGCTAACAGATGCACGTCATTGATGGTTAGACCTTCCGTAAGGACCTGGTCAGCATGCGCTTTATCCTTAAAAATAGATCAAGACAGATCTTGGTTTTCGAGCAATATAGTCTATTGCATCCTTTGGTATGATAGTTTTGAGGGCTCGGCTATATTGCCACAGCTTAGTGTCGGGAAGCGCATCAAAATAGACGCCCCGTTCCATAGTGGAGGAAAAAAGGTGACCAGCTCGGGAATCCTCTGGTATGTCAATTGTAGCAGTAGAACCGACGACAGTGACATAGGATTCAGGAAAAGGCATAGCAGATGAAACTGGGGGTGTGAGGACCCCAGAAGTTGCAGAAGCATAGGACGCTTGGGCAGACATGGGTCGAGAATTCGATGAAGCGGCTCTTAACAGTGAGGGCGGATCAGAAAGTTGATGAGAAGTAGAAGCTATGAGCTCAGTATTGCTGATAACGGATACGTCATCATCTGCTGAGATGTAGATAGGAGACTTGGCACCACCGCACTTGGTGGGAGTAATAGCTGGAGAAGAAGAGGTGACCATGACGTTGCAATGACGCTCGGGAGCCACCTCATTAAGCTGAGTGGTAGAAGAAGAAGAGGAAGCTGGCTGATCTGCCAAGATAAGGATGTTTTTTTTTTGTTTTTTTTTTTGATTGGAGGTTTAACGACCACCGTGAGCAACTCAATGGGCTATAAGCAGTCGCCCGTCCCTAATTTAGGGTCACTGGTTCCAGGAAGGAGAGAGCCAGTGCCGTAAGACAAACACAACATCCATGCCTCACCGGGAATCGAACCCGGACCCCTTACGGACGAATGATCAGAGGCCAACGCCTTAGACCACTGCGCCACCGGGGCGGCCAAGATAAGGATGTGGGCGTCACCCTTGTCTGCCTCCGCCATCGAAGCAATGGCGAGACTTTAACGAAAAAAGACCAGCTTGGTTGAAAAATAAAACAGTGAATAATGAAAAAATATGGCACTCACCAACCTGGGAGATACACGAACGTAAAGAGTAGAACTTCAACTTGAAGATACACGCAACCACAGAAACTAAAGCACTCAATAAACACCTTATAGCAACGAAAATCACGGAGCTCAAACCCAACCACTTCGAGCTTCGAAGGGTCAGTGCATGCATTAAGGCCAAAGGTGTACCGACACCGTATGTCAATAAATGCTATGTTGTGTTTCTCTTCTAGGTGTCCGGCGACTTTTTTCAATACAGTGTATATACCGGTTGTTCACAATTAAATTTTACATTTTCAAGGGTGCTTAGAATAGAAATATTTCTCGGAAGTTATCAAATTTGATATGACTCCTCCTGAGACGAAGGAATTTTGTTTAACGGAAAAATAAAAATTAGTTCCGAAACCTCTCCAGGAATGTAACTGGGTCTTTATTACAGAAATTTTTTTTTAAAGGTATATTTTGTTGTTACGCAAGAACATGTTCAATATGCTGTGCTCTGTTTCGGCAACATGCTGAAATCGCAAAAATAGCATGCTCAACTGCAGATCGAAGTATTTATCTGGAAATGTTGTTGATATGGAGCTTAAAACTTGCTTTAAAGTCCACGAGCGTTGCTATGTGAAAATAATAGATGATGTTCTTTAGTTGTCCCCGAAGCCAAAAGTCGCACGGCTTCACATCAGACGAGCGCGCTGGCTAAGTTGTAGGAAATTGGCGGCTGATTATTCTTTCGTTGTAAACATGTGCCTATAGCAAGTGCTTGACAGGTGTTGCTATGTGAGGATGAGCACCAACTTGCATAAAAGCTGTTGAATCGACTCATTGACGCTGTTGAAGTGTTG
The DNA here is from genome assembly GCA_039090855.1 of Macrothele yani. NCBI lineage: Eukaryota > Metazoa > Arthropoda > Arachnida > Araneae > Macrothelidae > Macrothele > Macrothele yani. Next base: position 107,849,467 of record CM077003.1, read on the forward strand.
GCATGATCTGGTTCGCCAAAAGAGATGCATATCACTGGCTACTTACAGAGCATCTAATGATACCAGCAGGGCCGGGTTCCTCGAAAAAAAAGGGCCCAACAGTGAATTCCGTTGAAAACCGCCCAAGCGTTGACTTGCTTTGTGGGAGACTTAGAGTTATGAATCCTGCGCACTTTGTGTGAAGTTTCTGCTGCCAAATATTTCAGTTGTGCGTATTAACAGAACCATATAGGTATAAACTAGATTCGTCTGTCCACAAAATGTTCCATATTGAGAAAGGAACCGCAATGCGGATGCAACTCGTGCATCCCAGTCAAGGAGAAGCAAGTGCTGAACATGAGACATTTTGTAAGGATATCAGCGCAATATTCCTCTTAGAACTTTGTGAAACATGCCTAAAGACTGAGTAATACGTAGTACGCTAGTGCTGAACATGAGACATTTTGTAAGGATATCAGCGCAATATTCCTCTTAGAACTTTGTGAAACATGCCTAAAGACTGAGTAATACGTAGTACGCTAGTGCTGAACATGAGACATTTTGTAAGGATATCAGCGCAATATTCCTCTTAGAACTTTGTGAAACATGCCTAAAGACTGAGTAATACGTAGTACGCTAGTGCTGAACATGAGACATTTTGTAAGGATATCAGCGCAATATTCCTCTTAGAACTTTGTGAAACATGCCTAAAGACTGAGTAATACGTAGTACGCTAGTGCTGAACATGAGACATTTTGTAAGGATATCAGCGCAATATTCCTCTTAGAACTTTGTGAAACATGCCTAAAGACTGAGTAATACGTAGTACGCTATTACTTCCCATGACATTTGAGTTCATGTATTCCTTTAACTCTTTGACTACATCCTCCACGGTCAGCTAGTCGACTGGCTTTCGTCCTCTGCAAGGTTAGACGTCCAAAGAACATGCTTTCACAAACTTCCAGATCATTTTACGTAGACCATTTGCAGTCTGGCAAGGTTTTCAAGTTCTTTAGAGTTATGAACTTGCGCAGTGCTGTTAAAGAATAGCTTTTGTTCTGTTAACGCAACTTTACAAAACGTGCACGATCTTAGAAACGCAGTGGGAACAGTACAACTGCGCTTCTAAAATATATTGCTTTGTCACTCTGGAAATAAGGTACTCGTTGAAGCTTATAGAATATGATAGCAAAGTTTATCACAATTAAATATTTGTTTTAACATCTACTATTGAAGAAACTTCTTTAAATAATACAAGAACTGCGTTGCAGCAATGGTATGTAACCCTGCTCGGCTTTGTGGGAGACTGTGACAACTGTCCAATGACAAGTCACATACAAGACATGCCAACCGGAAGTAGAAGAAATTTTGTGACTAGTGAAAGTTTGTATCATACTCTAGAATAGCATGAATTCCGAAACGCCTAAATTAGTTGAATTTATCAATTCAATTGATCCTCATATACAGTTCACATGTGAGACTGAAAATAATGGCTGCTTACCATTCCTTGATGCCCTTGTGTCACGCTCCGAAGGATCTTTCAGTACAACAGTATATCGCAAACCATTTGCTGTCTCCTTACCCCCACATGCAATGGCAAATCACTCATGGAAACAAAAAATATCTGCTTTCTACACATACATATATCGTGCAATACATATATGCTCAACTGAGGATTCCTTGCAGAAACAGCTTGATTTTCTTAAAGGAAATGCAGCACACACACATAGGATACAGCCCTTCCGTTATAGGCAAAGCCGTCCAGAAATTTAGGAAACCGAAGCCCGTCTGCTCGCTCATGCCAATCTTAATATATAATTTGCTAGAGCCTTCATCCTCTGTGCCACTTTTAAGTCGTCATAGCAACAACCGAGAAACAAATGTTTGTGACGCAACGCTTGCCTCTTCGTGTAGGTGACGTCTTCTCCCACACGAGCACAGTCCATGCGTATATCACTTTGTTCTGTTGTCATAGCAGCAAAGAACACAGCTGCTGGTGTGATCTCACCTAATCCAAATCCTTCTCACATGACGTCAGAGATGCGTTACGTCACACGGTCAGCTCTTTAGAGACACGAAAACTTTACATCAGGAATATTGGTTCACTACCTGAACCGGTATTTAGCCATCTGTATGTGGCAACGTCAAGAGTACGACGATCTGACGACGTCAAGATAGAAATAGTTCACGGAAAAGAACAGGGGAAATTGATACAGGGTTTAGCCACCGCGGCCACTTGACAAATTTGTTCTGTGCATGGGGAGGGTACTTTCGCTCAGAGGACAGCCCACAAATGATTTGAGTGGTTCCAAGGTGGCAATTTTGACCACAACGACTTTTCACCCTCAGGTCGTCATTCTCACTTTGATGAGGATCGTTTGAACTATCTCATCCACTTGGATCCGCGTCAAGCCACACGCGAATTAGCCACTGAGATGGACTGTAATCAGGCCATAATGGTGCGACACCTGGAACATAAGAGAAAGTTGTAGAAATTGGGGTGTTGGGTGTCTCACACTCTCACCGAGGACAACAAGAATCAGCATGTTGCCATATGTGGTTCTTTGCTCGCCTGTTATCGCTAATGTTCTCAGTAACACAAACCCTTTCTGTCACGTATTGTTACTAGAGACGAAACGTGGTGCCTGTATGTGAATTTCACGCACAGGCATCGGAGGGAATGGTTAAGCTCAAAGAAGACGTCCACACCACGTCTGAAACATGACCATCATCCTGCGAGGATCGTGTTGTGTGTCTGGTGGGACATGGATGGCATTATTCACTGGGAAATGCTGCCGAGGAATTGGACCATCAACACTGCATTCTATTGTGAGCAACTCCGCCGTGTGGAGGGAGCTATTCAACAGAAACGGCCACATCGGCGCAATGGTGTCCATCTCCAACATAACGCATGCCCTCACAGTGCAAACATGACCAAAATGCCCATTCAGGGCATGAAATGGGAGATCCCTCCACATCCGACCTATCCCCCAGATGTCGCCCCTTCAGACTATCACCTGTTTCGATCTGTCTCGAATGCACTCCGTGGCAGAACATTCAACAATGATGTTGATCTCCAAAATTTCGTTGATGATATCTTCGCAGCAAAACCTGCATGTTTTTTCAAGAATGGCATTGCAGACCTATCCACACGTTGGGACAACATCGTAAACAATGGGTGGGAATACATAATTGATTGATTCCGTTTTCCCTCCTGATGTAATACATTCGTGTAGTGCGGTGGAAAAAAAGGCATGAACTTCTGCATCAACCAAATAATGTAAAACGTGCATACATGCATGAATACTTTGTTTGCTACCTTAACCCTATGCTTACTTTGACTTTTATATTATTTTTTTAATTCTCATTACATATTTTATTATAAAAACTAGAATACGAAATTCTGTAAGATTTCATATTTTCAATATCAGAAAAAAAACCCCTTAACCTTAAAATATATATATATATATATATATATATATATATATATATATATATATATACACTGGGATGTAAGGTCAGGTGATGCGTAACATCACAGCCTCTCCTTGACAAATGTCAACCCCGCCTTCTCGTGGTGCATCCTGTTCCCACTAAAGGGGCTCTGGCGACCGCCCATAGCGGTATAACTATACCATCGGGATTAGAGGAAATTCTATCCCACACTCACCAACCCGCTTGGCCAGCGTGGTGAGTTATTACCAAACCCCTCCAAAATGATTCCACAACTTAAATCTTGGCCCTCAGTCTCCGGCAGCTGGAATGTACCTGGCCAAGGCAGCGGCCAGTGCGACATGAAGGCAGAGGGTGCTAAGAATCCCCGGAGGACCGGACTAGGCTGCCATCTGATGCTGACCTTGGCTACTTACAATGGACGCTCCCTATCTTCTGATTCAAGGCTTCTTGAATTGGAAGAGGAACTACAAAGGATCAAGTGGGACATCGTGGGGCTAAGTGAGGTAAGGAGAAAAGGAGAAGATCTCATCGAACTGAAAAGTGGACATCTCTTCTACTATCGTGGGACAGATACTGGCAGAACTAGTGGTGTTGGATTTATAATAAACAAGAAACTGAAGGATAAAGTTGTAGAAGTTGAAAGTTCCTCTGACAGAGCTGCACGACTTGTTATCCAACTCTCGAAAAGATACCAGGCTCAGATTATTCAAACTTATGCACCCACCACAAGTCATCCTGAAGAAGAAATTGAAGAATTTTATGAGGAAATTTGTCATCTAAATAATAAAGGTAAGCAGCACTTGAAAATAATTATGGGAGATTTCAATGCAAAAATAGGGCAACGGCAACAGAATGAAACTTCAGTAGGTAAATTCGGTCATGGCAACAGAAACCAGCGTGGAAATACTCTCGTTGAGTTTGCAGAGGCAGAAGGGTTTTTCATCTTGAACTCCTTCTTCAAGAAAAAGCCACACAGGAAATGGACATGGAGACATCCAAATGGGACGACAAGTGAAATTGATTTTATTATGTGTAACAAAAATATCGTCATAGAAGACTGCAGTGTGCTAAACAAGTTCAACACAGGTAGTGACCATAGATTGGTGAGATGTAAGATGCACCTCAACACTAAACTTGAACGCGGCAAGCTCATAAGACAAACAAAATCTATTGACATAACCAACCTAAAAAAACACCATAATACCTTCAAGTTGGAACTGAAGAACAGGTTCTCTGCTTTAGAAGGCCTAACATCGGAAGAAGTGGATATTTCAGAAGTTAACAGAAAAGTAACCAAAGCTCTTATGGAAACAGCAACAAAATTAGCTGGGTCTAAGAACAAATTGCATGTGAACAAATTATCAGGAAAAACCAAAATGTTGATGCAAAAAAGAAGAGAGATGAGGACAACTAAAGAAGATGTGACTTCCAAAGTGGAATATATAGAGCTATGCAAGACAGTAAGAAAAAGTATCACTGAAGACGTAAGGAAATTCAACTGTGAACTAGTGAGGAAAGCAATTGAAAACAACCAAAGCCTAAAGATAGCAAAGGGACATCTCAGTAAGGGAAGAAAACAGATTATGGCACTGAGAAAAGAAGATGGTTCTGTAACAGAAATAGAGGCGAAATTTTGACAAGAGTGAAAGATTTCTACTCCAAATTATATGAAAGGGATGATATATGCACTCCAGACATCATGAAAGATACCAGTACCAGAGTTCCTCCAGTCCTTCCAGCAGAAGTTGCACATGCAATCAAGAACATGAAGCGAGGAAAAGCTCCAGGAGAAGATGGAATTACTGCAGACATCATACAAGAAGCAAGTGGAGAAATCGAAAGAGTACTCGCCCAAATTTTCACTCGATGCCTTAATGAAGGAAAGATTCCTGAGGATTGGAACACCGCTACAATGATCCTGCTACATAAGAAAGGTGACATTGAGGATCTCGGAAACTACAGGCCTATCAGCCTCCTATCAGTAGTTTATAAAATCTTCACTAAAGTTCTTTCACACCGCTTGAAGGTAACACTGGACATGGCTCAACCGAGAGAACAAGCTGGATTCAGGAGTGGCTACAGCACAATAGATCATATCCACGTGCTGAGAGAACTAATTGAAAGAGCGAGGGAATATGAACTTCCTTTGTGCATGGCTTTTATCGATTATGAAAAAGCCTTTGATTCGGTGAAACCATCAGCAGTTACAATGGCTCTGAAAACCTGCGGTATTGAAGATGCATACATTAATATTATTAATAACATCTATGAAAATGCAAGTGCAAAGATTAGGCTGTTTGAAAATACAACACACGTAAAAATTGGAAAGGGAGTGAGACAAGGTGACACCATATCTCCGAAGCTCTTTAATGCTACATTGGAAAATGTCTTTCAATCACTGAACTGGGAAAACAATGGCATAAAGATTAATGGAGATTATCTAACCCACCTTCGTTTTGCTGATGACGTAGTCATTTTTGCAACTAGCCCATCAGAGCTGCAGAGTATGATCCAGGAACTTGCTGACAAGAGTAAAGAAGTATGATTAAAAATGAACTTTCAGAAGACAAAAGTGATGTTCAATGCTTTTACAAGAAATGAAGATTTATCGATTGATGGAGAAAAGCTGGAGATAACAGACATGTACGTTTATCTTGGACAGCAGATATCAAGTGAGGGTCACATTGGTGAAGAAATTAATCGGAGTACAAAACTTGCCTGGAGAGCTTTTGGAAGAAACAGCATAATTTTCAAGAGCAATATGCCATTATGTCTTAAAAGAAAAGTGTTTGATCAATGCATCCTTCCAGTGCTTACGTATGGTGCAGAGACGTGAACCTTAACTAAAAGAGACATACAAAGGTTGCAGACAACTCAAAGCAGCATGGAGAGGTGCATACTTGGTGTAACCAGGAGAGATAAGAAGAGGAACTCGTGGATCCGAAAAATGACAAGAGTGGAAGACATCATGATCAGAGTTAAATCCCTGAAATGGTAATGGGCTGGACATACTGCCAGAAGGACAGATCATCGATGGACAGCCGAAATTTTAGATTGGATTCCAAGGGACAGGAAAAGACCCAGAAGAAGACCACATGGGAGATGGGTGGATGAAATTCGAAAGTATGCAGGGGTGACATGGAGGAGACTGGCACAAGACAGACCGTTGTGGAGGAAACTTGGGGAGACCTTCGTCCAGCAGTGGATTGATAATGGTTGACAATGATGATGATGATGATGATATATACACTGCTGGCCACCCAAAATGCAACACCAAGGAGGACCGAGATAGCAAAGCCAGATTTACTGGACACATAACAAGAGATACAAAGATGAAACCATTGAGCTTACAGTCCCGTGCGACTTGCGGAACACGCAGACATCAATAGTTCGTGTGGCCCCCATGGCTGGCAATAACGGCCGCTACACGCCGCGGCATCGAACGAAAGAGGCTTTGGATGTGGGCTTGGGGTATGTCGGTCCAGGCTGCTTCCACACGTTGCCACAGTTCATCAGGCGTAGCCGCGGGTCCTGCTTGCCGGTCCACTCGGTTGCCGATCAGCGACCAAACGTGTTCGATGGGCGACTCGGGAGAACAGGTGGGCCACGGCAGCATTGACACCTGGTTGGCCGTGAAGAATTGTTGCACGATGCGTGCCACGTGCGGGCGCGCATTGTCCTGTTGAAACGTGGCCGCTGGCAGGTCCTGCAGGTAAAGGAGGACTACAGGCCCCAAAAACGTCGGAGATGTAGCAGTGGCTGTTGAGTGTACCGGCGATGCGTGCCAGAGGGTGTTTGTATGTCATATCCAATTGCGCCCCAAACCATAACGCCGGGCGACGGACCGGTACGGCATGGCATAATGCAGGCGTCGTATAGTCTCTCGCCGCGGTGCCGCCACACGCGGACCCGACCGTCGTATTGTTGCAGGCAGAAGCTGGATTCGTCGGAGAAGACAATGTCGATCCATTCCGTAGTCCTGCTGCGGCGTTTAACTGCCCACTGCCACCGCAATCGCCGCTGGTGTGACGTCAATGGTAATCGGTGCAATGGGCGCCGTGCGACAAGTCCCCGTTCCTGCAGACGACATCGAACAGTACGTTCTGACATAAGTTGTTGCGCAACACACCCTAATTCCTGCTCTAACGTTCGTGATGTGGCAGTGCGAGCCGTCAAAGCTCGCCGCACAACATGCCGGTCCTCTCGTTCGGTGGTGTGCCGCGGCAGCGGCAATCGCTCACGTCGGTCCGTCCGTCCCTCCTGCACCCACCGAATCCATACTCACCTCACCATGGCTGGATGTCGTTCCACACGGGCGCCGATGCCTCGGTATGATAAACCGCTGTCGCGGTAAGCCACTATTCGTCCTCTGTCGAACTCCGAAACGTGCTGGAATGACTGCCGTATTCTGCGACGAGGCATCAGAAGCTTCCCGCGCATAGGTCCGGCAGCACAACACACTTCCACTACTTACACCCCGCTCTCTGTGCACCTTTCTTATAGTGCTTCTCGGCGGCGTGCCGGGCGCACATGATTTGCATATGCCCTGCAATGCTATTCGTTTGCATGCCCTCTTGCGGGCGACGCATGCTGCAAATTTCAGGCCAATCGGGTGCTTCCTTCTTGGTGTTGCATTTTGGGTGGCCAGCAGTGTATATATACCGTATATACACAGTCGAGTCATATTATTGTGACCACCTCCTACTTTTGACGTCAACAGCGCGTAGCCAATGAATTAAGGCACGTGTCGTGAGCTGTGTTGGAGGGTATATAAGATGTACTGCAGGCAATTTGAAAACATATCACTCGTTGCTGTCATGGATAAAAAGAGCGATTTATCAGATTTTCAAAAAGGTGATGATTATCGGATTTCGGGCCAAGGGCGGCAGTATTTCTGAAACAGCGCAGTTTGTGAACTGTTCGCGTGCTGCTGTGGTTAAAGTGTATCGGGATTGGGGAAATGGTCACAATGCGAATAAGCGACATGCAAACTGCGGAGCACAACGTGCCATTGTTGTGAGAGGTGAACGTCGGCTTCGAAGTTGCGAGAGGGCTAATTGACACGCTACAGTGGATCAACTCACTGGCCGAATGAACAAGGGGGCTAGTGTCTAAAACGACAGTTCAGCGAACCCTGCTGCGTATGGGGCTCCGATGCACACGAATGGTCACTGCACCTATGCTAACGAAGGAGCATCGGCAGAAAAGGCTTATATTTGCATGACAGTATCGGAATTGGACCTCCGCTGATTGGCAAGGTATTGCTTTCTCCGATGAGTCACGTTTTCTGCTTCATCGAACGGATGGACGTTGGCGTATAAGGCGAGAAACATCGGAGAACAAACCCTCTTCAACCATTGCTGGAAGAACACAAGCTGGTGGGGACAGCAGTTATGGTCTGGGGAATGTTTTCGTGGCATTCTCTTAGTCCACTCATTCCTGTGGAAGGCGCGATGGACCGAATTCGTTATGAATCTATCCTTGCAGACCACGTACACCCATACATGCTGATTGTCTTCCCTTGGGAGGATGAAATCTTCCAGCACGACAGTGCGACGTGTCACACAGCTGGAAATGTCCGAGAGTGTTTGGAAATGCACGATGAAGAGTTAAGGTACTTTCCTGGTCCCCTAACTCCCTAGACTTAAACACAATTGGGCATCTGTGGGCCCACCTTGATCGTGTTGTTTGCTCCATGGATCCTCCACCACACTCCCTCCACCAGTTGTTAGATGCAATGCAGTCAGTATGACTCCACGTACCTCAGAACACTTTCCAGCACATTATTGAGTCACTCCCAGCCCATCTAGCTGCTGTCCGCACTGCACACTGCGGTTACTCTGGATATTACCCGGTGGTTACAATAATGTGACTTGATCATGTATATACTCGTATACATATTGAACATTACTTAGCAAATTTGTTGCATCCCCTATTTTATAGCTGCCAAAAAAAAAAAAAAAAAAAAAAAAAAGGCATGCTCTCTCAATTCTCTCAAAATGTTAAATATCGGATTATGTATAAAAAAAGAATAAAAGAATCGTGTTGTTCTGATAACCTGAAATTTTAAATTTAAGATGTAGTCGGAAAAAGCTTATAAATGGATTACGTATAACCGAAATAGAAAAAATAAAATAAAAACGGTAGCGCAGAATTACGTATTAAAGCGAAAAACGCATAACAAATGTTCCGTCATACATAAGGGTCGCCCAAATGAAACTGAGACTGTTGTTTTTTTGCCGTAAGGGCTTATAGGTTGGAATATGTGAACATATAGGAAGTAAGAGGGATATATGGGCAACATACCTGCTACCCATAGTCGCCTTGTCGGTTCAAGCAAGTTTCCCAGCGCGGCACGAGATTGTGAATACCCTGAACGAAGAACGTCCGGCCGCCCCGGTGGCGCAGTGGTCTAAGGCGCTGACCTCTGATCATTCGTCCGTAAGGGGTCCGGGTTCGAATCCCGGTCAGGCATGGATGTTGTGTTTGTTTTATGGCACTGGCTCTCTCCCTTCCCTATAGCCAGTGACCCTAAATTAGGGACGGGCGACTGCTTATAGCCCATTGAGTTGCTCACGGTGGTCGTTAAACCTCCAATAAATAAAAAAAAAAAAAAAAAAAAAAAAAAAGAAGAAGAACGTCCGTGGTTGGCTGCGGAACCAGTCTTCAACGGCTTCCCGGACCTCAGCGTCGTTAGCAAACCGGCGGCCCTTGACAGCATTTTTCAGTGGCCCGAAGATGTTGTAATCGCAAGGCGGCAGACCGGGGCTATAGGTGAATGGTACAGGACCTTCCAGCGGAAGCTCCGCAGGAAATCTTGGCACACTGTCGCCACATGTGACCGGGCGTTGTTGTGCAGCAGAATAACCCCATTTGACAACATAACGCATCGCTTACGCTTGATAGCCGCTTTGAGGTTGCGTAACGTAATGCAGTATGTGGTTGCCTTGGTTGTACTGCCAGCGTCCAAGAGCAATAAACAACAATGGGCCAGGAGGACAGATCTTTTTACGGGCTTGAAGATTTGGGATGCCGCCATTCCCTACTCATCTGTTTTGTGGCCGGATTGAAGTGTCGGCATTAAGTTTCATCTGAGGCCACAATCTTGGAAAGAAACTGTCCCCCCTCTGCGTGGAAACGATGAAGATGCTCCAGGCAAGCACCCACTCGCCGAGTCTTCTGCTCCTCCTGGAGATGCTTGGATACCCGTTGTGCGCAGACCTAGCTGTATCTTAATCGGCGATGGAGAATGGTGTTAACAGTTCCCTTACTCACAGACAATGTTCCGCAAGCTCGTGGGTGATGATTCGACGATTCTCCTTCACAAGGTTGTCCACGGCAGCAATCGATTGTATGGTGATGGCCACGTGTGCTCGCTCAGGTTTCGGCATGTCCTCCGTGCTCACACGTCCTTTACGAAATTCACTGCACAAGCGGAACAGAACACTGTACACGGTTCCCATAGACATCCTTCATACGACGATAAATTTTGGCTCCACTCACACCTTCTGCCGTCAAAAATTGCATAACTGCCCGCTGGGTCTGCTTGGACGAATCCATGTCACGACCCTACGTAGTCAACTTGCCTCCGCACGTGCAAATAGCACACTGACACGTTGCGCCGCCGATAACAGCGTGCTTCTTCACATGACATGTCATCTACCGGCGCAAATGCACGTCTCTGTGTAGTTGTACAACGACTCTATTACACGAGTCTCACTTTCATTTGGACGACGCTTATACGTATATTGCCCCTTTCTCTCGGAAATAAATATATAGCTTCCTGAATGTAATGCGTTTGTTGCCATTGATTGCAGCAAACTTTCCAACTGAAGCTCTTACCCAGAGCTAAATTACACTGCCAGAAAGTTAAAAAGAACACCATTAAAAATCGTAGCTGCTTCTATGAGATTTATGTCGTAGCAACAACTTGTTAAGAAACGAAAGTGATCACACGTGTGAAGGGATTCAACGTTTATTTTACCTTTTAATGCGTGCTAGAGTGCACAGAAGGCACATTTTAATAAGGTGTTGCTCCTCCTTCAGCAACAATACAAGCTTCCAATCTGGCATGCAATCGGTCGTACAAATGCTGGATATCAAACGCTTTCAACTTGGACGCGTATTTCAGCAGAGATGGTCGCTGCCCGCCGGGTTCCGCGGGAAGAGTCTTTGTCCGATCCAGTCCCAGACATGCTCGATTGGAGACAAGTCCGGAGAGCGTGCTGGCCAAGGGAGTTGATGCACAGCCTGAAGAGCATGTTAAGTAGCCCGGGCGGAGTGTGTGGGCGGGAATTATCCTGCTGGAATATCGCATCTGGCATCGCATGCAAAAAATGGCAGGACGACCTGCTGCATGATCTCGCTGACGTACGTACTGCTATGCAGTGTACCCCGTACAAACACCAGATTCGTACGAGAGTGATAGCTAATCACTCCCCACACCATGATGCCTGGCGTGGGGCCTGTGTGTCGCTGGAGGATTCACGATGGCAGAAGCATCTCACCTTGTCGCTTTCGGACGCGTATACGACCCTCAGACGCTCCCAAGCAGAATCGGCTTTCATCACTGAATACCACAGACCGTCATTCGTCCCTTTAATGAACTCGTTCTTGACACTACCGCAAACATGCTCGACGGCGACCAGGGGTCAGTGGTAACCCTGCCAGCGGCACGCGTGCCCGGAGTCCTGCTTCCAACAAACGATTCCGTATCGTTCTGGTAGACACCCTTGGTATGTCAGAGGATCGAATTTGTGACGCCGTAGCCGTCCGCTCAGTTAACGCCGCCCTCTTGATACGCCGATCCTATCGAGCATTCGTAACTCTCTGTCGCCCGCAAACACGTCTGCGAGTGTGTGAATGATCCTCTGACCACCGACGTCACCATCTTACCACGGCCGATACCTCTCGTCCCACTCAGGCCAACCTCCTTCCCGCAGACCCACTATACTGCCTCGCTCGAACTCCGATTACTGAACAAATGTTGCGCGCATGCGTCGTCCAGGCATGGTAGCTTCCTCAACGAGCACTGAACAACACGACACCAGAATAATGCCTTCGTTCTGTGCACCCTAGTCCTTAAACACGCTCTGCATACATATGCACGTTGTCGTCCGCGGTGACGTCATTATTTCATTCAATGACATTCCAACTTGGATCACAGTTTCTTTTTTTTATTAGAGGTTTTACGACCACCGTGAGCAACTCAATGGGCTATAAGCAGTCGTCCGTCCCTAATTTAGGGTCACTGGTTCCAGGGAAGGGAGAGAGCCAGAGCCGTAAGACAAACACAACATCCATGCCTGGCCGGGATTCAAACCCGGACCCCTTACGGAGGTCACAGTTTCTGCTGCCCTTAACATTTAACATATTATAATATGACGTTCCTACCGGCATTCCTTCTGGGTGTTCTTTTTTCACTTTTCGGCAGTGTATGTTTTCAACCTGTAACGAAAGCAATTTTTGTATTGTCAGAATGTCAGGTGTTTCTATTCACCGGAAAGTTTTTGATAATCTGTTATTCAGTTTGAAATATTCATCTGCTAAATATTCATTTGAATTTTCAGTTATATTAATACTTTGATGAAACACAGAGTAAAATTGAGGGGCTGCTATAGCCCAGTGGTAAGAGCTGCCGTTCCGTCGTTTGACGGTTCGATCCTAGCTTGGCCGCTTCAAACACGAAATACTCATCGTGCCTCGGAGGGTGCGTCAAGCCAGCGGTCCGGGGTGTTGTATCCCCGTAAAAAATAAGGTCATCTGTTCCTTTACTCTCGAATGTACACAGGTCTCTGGTAGTAGTAGGGGGTGGACTTGGGCGGCGGAAGTGACGTCACATGTGGGCGCGGTCAACTTCCGGAAGTGACGTCACGAATGCGCTTCCCGTGGACGTCCACGGGGAAACCTTTCTTCCGGTGGCAATGGTGGTCGTTGGTGTCCGCCATTTTTTTTACTGCATGACGTCACCTTCACGTCGATGTTGACGAAGCCATTTTTAATTCTGGGAAATTTCTCCGCCATTTTTATTTTTTGGGGGAATTTCCCAATCTTTTTCGGGTGATGGTGGTAAATTTAATTGTAAGTGGACTCGGGAAATTTTTTTCAACCATGGATTTATTATCGAAAAAGAGCGACGACGAGGTTTGGAACCAGTTGGATTCGAAGTCGGGCCGTTTACGTGGAAGTCAAATGCTCTACCGATTCGGCCGCCAAATCTTTGGTAGGGTTGGTCGAAAGGATTAAGACATGTGGTTGCGTATGGGGAAGACTGCCTGAGGGGATTTGCAGTAGGCCGTCTTACGATGAATACAGGAAGGAGGGCGTATTAGGAGTTGACGTCATTTGAGATTCTGTTAGACACATTAAGCTCCAAGTCTGATTATTTTTTTTTCAATGACTTGATCATTTTGCAACGAATTTATTCCTTATTTTTTCCCCATAATTTCCCATTTTATATACATAATTTTTCAACGTAACGATTTTTTTTTATTTTCTTTGAGGAGATTTCACGCTTTTTAAACGGACGTACCACCATAAAGACGTTTCCCAAAGTTTTGTGCTGCAGACATAATCTTAAAACACGAATGTTTATTAATGTACTTACGTGTTCATGGCATTTTCTGCTACATTTGTTAACAATGTACCTTTTTCCGCCATAAAAGCCGCAATGTTTTATGCATAATTAAAATATATTTTTTTTTATGTTTTCGTATTTTCTTTTAGGATTAATCAGTGAAATGTACCTTTTAATGCATTATCTTAATCTACTTTTTTTTTTCTAAATGCTTGCATACTCGTTAAACTTCTCGATGTACCATCATTATTTTATTTTCTTACTTTTCAATCTAACAACTACTTTTATCGAGGCTCTATTTTTTTCTGATTTAAACAAGCAAACGTTTCTTCATTATTATTTCTTTTTGCTACGCAAAGAACTTTTCTTACTTGCTTTTAATGTATGACTTAATCTGGTTTTCTATATAGCTGTTTCATGTTTGCGCAAGAAATATACAGATCTATAGCAGATATACATAAAATTCGCTCGTAACAGTATCTTTTTTTTCAGATTTAAACCAACATACGTTTCTCAACGACTTGATATCTGTTCCACAAGATGTGACAAAACTTCAGATTTTTAATTTTTTCCCTCTCAAACTGTTTTTTTCTTACTTGCTTTTAATGTATGGTTTAATATATTTTTCTATCTTACTTTTCTATATGTGTACAAGAAATATACGGATCTATAGTGGTTAAAATTCGATTGAAACAATATTTTCTCCATTTTTACTGTACTTTTACATTTCTTTCTAACAGACGTTTTTTCTTCTCAATTCCCGGTATCTAACTTAATCTATGTTTTGAATATCATTCTATGTCCACGTATTCGTCCATTATTTTATTTCAAACTTTGCAAACTGCCTCATATTTATATTCTGACTTTATTTTTTTCATTTCAAGCAACGCTTCTTAACGACTTGAATTTCCGGATGTGACAAAACTTCAGATTTATTTTTTCTCCTCTTAAAATATTTTTTTCTTACTTGCTTTAAATGTGACTTAATTTATTTTTTACATCGCTGTTTCGTGTATGTACGAGAAATATACAGATCTATAGCAGTTAAACATTCGATTGAATCAGTATTTTCTTTATTTTTACTTTATTTTTACATTTCTTTCTGACAAACATTTTTTTTTTCACATTTTCCCCATATTTACCTCAATTTTGTGTTTTCGAATATCATTCTATGTTCACGTATTCGTCCATTGTCTTTTTTCTAACTTTACACTTCATTCTTACTGTATTTTTTTCCATTTAATTTCAACCAACGTTTCTTAACGACTTGATATCTGTTCTACAAGATGTGACGAAACTTCAGATTTTAAAAATTTTTCCCTCTGAAACTGTGTTTTCTTACTTGCTTTTAATGTATGGTTTAATCTATTTTTCTATCTCGCTTTTCTATGTGTGTACAAGAAATACACGGATCTATAGTAGTTAAAATTCAATTGATTTCTTCATTCTTACTGTATTTTTCCATTTCTTTCATTTACAGTAGTTAAAATTCA
Organism: Macrothele yani; assembly: GCA_039090855.1. Classification (NCBI taxonomy): domain Eukaryota; kingdom Metazoa; phylum Arthropoda; class Arachnida; order Araneae; family Macrothelidae; genus Macrothele; species Macrothele yani. The sequence goes on from CM077003.1 coordinate 107,864,971, forward strand.
ATTGAAACAATATTTTTTCCATTTTTACTGTATATCAAGTTGTTAAGAAACGTTTTACACTCATATTTCCATACAAACTTTCTTAATATCAGAAATGTAACATTTCTTTCTAACATACGTTTTTTCTTCTCAATTCCCGCTATCTAACTTAATCTATGTTTTGAATATCATTCTATGTTCACGCATTCGTCCATTATTTTATTTCAAACTTTGCAAACTGCCTCATATTTACATTCTGACCTTATTATTTTTCATTTCAACCAACGTTTCTTAACGACTTGAATTTCCGGATGTGACAAAACTTCAGATTTATTTTTTCTCCTCTTAAACTATTTTTTCTTACTTGCTTTAAATGTGACCTAATTTATTTTTTTCATCGCTGTTTCGTGTATGTACAAGAAATATACAGATCTATAGCAGTTAAAAATTCGATTGAAACAATATTTTCTTTATTTTTACATTTCTTTCTGACAAACATTTTTTTTTTCACATTTTCCCCTATTTAACTTAATTTTGTGTGTTTGAATATCATTCTATGTTCACGATTCAGGCTTTATTTTTTCATTTCATTTCAACCAACCTTTCTTAACGACTTGATATCACAAGATGTAGCAAAACTTCAGATATTTTTTTTTTTGTTTCTTCATGTAACGTTATATTTTTTCAAAACTCACTTTTAAGTATTCCTAAAAGCTTACATTTATGAGAAATATACAGATCTGCAGTGGTAAAAATTGGACTGCAACAGTATTTTCTTTATTCCAACTTTACGTTTCTATTTCTTTTCAACAGGCGTTTCTTCATTATTATTTCTTCTTCATATGTAAGCAACTTTTCTTTCTTTCTTTTAATGTATAACTTAATAAATTTTTCTATCTTACCTTTTTCGTGGGTATACGAGAAATATACAGATCTATGACAGTTAAAATTCGATTGTATTAGTATTTTCTTTACTATGACTTTATTTTTTCATTTCATTTGAGTAAAACGTTTCTTAACAACTTGATATCACAAGGTGTACCAAACACTTCAGATTTTTTGTTTCCCTCACTTTCCAACTCACTTTTAAGTATTCCTAAAAAACCTGCATGTATGTGAAATATTCATATTTTTTCATTCTATCCTAATTTGCTATACTTTTCTTTAACTAACCCAACAGGAAAAGCATTCATTGTCAAGACATTCATTCTAAATTTAGCATTCTTTCTTACGATAAAATTTATATTCTTTGCAATATATTTTCAGTATATTTTTTCTAAATCAACAGAAAAAGACATTCATTCTGGAGACATAGCGACCAAGTCCGTACTTCCACTAAACATCATATTCTTAGCAAACATTTTTTCCCCTACATAGCAATTTCTTAACTCACCAGAAAAGCAGCTATTCTCAACATGTAGCTAAAATATCGAATTTCTCCAAACAAATGTAATAATTGTTTTAAGAAAGACTTAGTTCTTTTCTCTGTATAACGACTTAATCTATTTTTCGAAAAACTGTTCTACGTTTACGTATTTTGTTTAACTTTGCTTTACACTGTACTTCGATTTTTTTCTTCGTAGTACTTTTTTCCTGTTTCATTCCAACAAACTTGTTTCTTTTCGACTCGATCACTCTCATATTTCCATACAAACTTTCCTAATATCAGAAATGTAACAAAAACTTCAGATATATTTTTTAACTTTAGAATAAGTCTCCCCGACATTTATTATCATGACATAAACTAAAATTTCATACTTTCCCCCAAAATAATTTTCTTAATGAGTTGTTTTTACACTTTTTTCATGTATATCCAAATATTTATTGCTAATTCACCTCGTCAAAGTCAGTATGAACACACCTAACCACATTCGTTTTTTCCCAATTTATTTCGCTTTACATCGAAATGCGTCAAAACTTTGCGTTTACTTCATTCACGCAATGATCACTTTTAACTTACCAGGCATTACATGTGAAACATCTGTGTTTGAGGTATTCCGCTTCATACGTTAACTTTCGTTCCCCCTTACATTCATTTCTAAATAGGTTATCTCCATCGCATCTGTTTTTCTGATACAAGATCACACACCATTTATTTAATTACTTCAAGAACATATTAATCTTGAACATAAAGAACAGCCAATCTTTTTCTAAGTATGTTTTCTCTTGATTCTTATAAAGGAACAGACAGCAAGAAGTCTCACACACTGAAACAAACATCGCCAATTTGTTGCTTTCATTGACAGGGCGATTTTTTTTTAATTTTAGTTTTTTATATAGTCGCAAAAATCCCATAGAATAACATGAGAAAATTATTTACCTTAAAGGAACGTTTTCAGACATGTCAGAAATCTTAAAAGAGCAAAATATTTCACTTGAAAAGTTAAGGGGTACGTTTTTAAAAAGTTCATAATTGAGGAGGATTGTGTTTTTTACAACTTCATTTTATATAAGGTTAGTTTCGAGAAAATTAAATTTCGTCTAGTGTTAATCGAACAGAAGAAATATACATCAAGGAAAGAAAACTGAAATTATACATATGCAAAGAATTTGCTACGGCTGAAGTTCCCCCGAGTGAGTTATTCAACCAATGCTCGTATTACCCATTCAAAGATGGAGGTATCAGGATGACCAAATTCCTCATTGTTGCCTTCTTGTAGCAAAAGAGGTGGCGAACTTCACCAAACATGGTTCCATAATATTGGAGAAACACATTAAGGTTTACGGAGCAATTAAACCCACGCCAGTGACCTTCGTTCACATACACTCACATTCAAACAGAAAAAAATTATAAATGAATGACAAAAAATAATGAAATAAAAGTAGTCCTGAAAAGGACTGATGTTTAGTCCTAAAAAGGACTTTTTTTATTCCTCAAAAGAACTTTTTTCTCTCATCTGGACTCTAAATTGCTCCAACGCATTCCACATTCTTGAGCTTCTACAAGAATTTTCTTCACATTAATGTTCTCGAAGAAAAAGTGAGTAATGGTGGGACGTATCAGCGATTGAAGGCGCTCACCAAAGTATTTCCCCAAAGTTTTGGGTTCAACAAGAGCAAATGCTTCGTCAAAGCATAGAGTCCATTTGTCTTCTTCTGTTTCGTTAAAGCATCTATGCCCCAGCTGATTGTTTAGCATGAGATTAGGATGCAAATGACATTCTCTGCAGTAATAAACTTTTGCAATGTTTTTTCCAACCGCATCGACCAGAGCAAGTTTAAGAGCATTGGTGTCTTGATCAGATATCGTATGTTCGAGTCCGAATTTACTGCATACCAATCTCGCTGCGTCACGAAAAACTGTTCCAAACTGTAATTGTAGAATACCGTCCCACAGCTTTTCAGAAGCATCACGAAGCGTGTTGAATTGTTCCCAGGTTAGGGACACCGAAGCACAATTCAATTGCAAGGCATCATTGGAGCACGTGAACAGTTGTTGAAAGGTGTACATAGGCCCATCAGATGAAGGTGAACAGTTCATCAACAGTTCTTTATTGATCACTTTGATTTTGTTGAGAGCGTCATAACAATGCGAGCGGTCCATGAACTTCTTGAATGTTCTAGCAGACATTGTCACGCCATATTTGGTAGGAAACAGTTTTTCTCCTTTGGTAGTGTAGCTGCGAATGTGCACTCTCACAGTTCCAGAAAAATCAGTCACTTTAGCAACTTTGTTTCCCCCGAGGGACACATGATGAAGAGGCATGCTTTCTAATGAAATACCGTGAGGAGGAGGTTCGGCAACCGGATCAGGACATCCATAGTTTAAAAGCTTCCATCGTGCTTCCATTAAGCGCGGATCATCACTCACTTTTTTCTTGGCATCAGAAACATCTGAAGACGAAGAAGTTCGCTTCATGTTTAACGCAGATCGACGAGGAGGTAGGTAACACAACGTGCACAGACTTCGAAGGCAGAGAACAGAATGAGTGAGCTGGTCTGTCCTCGGCCAAAACTGATAACAAATAGTTGTTGACGCATGCGCGTTTTCACTGTGTGATGACGTGGATTGTATAGCCACGTGATAAAGGAGCCTTTGTTATCATCTTTCTAAAGGTCAGATTTAATCGAACATCAGGTGCATTTTCGCAACGTGGAAGGTCGTGAAACCATGACTCATTCGTCTTGTTCACGCATGTGTGTTGTTCGCTTCTTGATGACGTGATTGGATAGTCACGTGATAAAGGTGACCCTGTTATCATCTTTCTAAATGTCAGATTTAGACGAATATTGGGAGCATTCTTGCAACGTGGCAGTCCATGATACCATGACTCATTCGTGGAGGGTAGCATTTGTAAAAGGGATCCACATTCCAAAGCTATGACGACAGGCTGAAAACCATCTCTTTTAAAAACAAAGTCCCTTGTTTGGCCTAGAGAAACTGAGGCAATGCATGAATTTTTTACAATTTCACATTCGTCATCTCTGTGAAAACCAATACAGGGATTTCCATTTTTATACTTACTAATGAAAACAAAATTGAATATTTCTCCACATACATTCTCAACAGCATCCTTGATTTCACGAAGTACTGGTATCTAAGGTTTAGCCAGCACACTCAATCCACTGAATGAGTAATGGAGATGATTATCACCGTAGGCCACATGTTGTCTAGGAATTTTATATGTTTTTCCATAAATCTTAATTTTGCTGAGATCATCACCGATATATTCTACTTCATTTTCGAGGTGGTTAAGATAATCTGTAGCTTCAGAATCAGAAAATAATTTCTCATAGGAAAAATGGAGGCCATCCTTATGATACATCTTAGAAGAATACATTTCTTCAGACGAAAGAAAATGTAGCAGTAATTGAAAAAAGCAGTATCTTCACACCGAGCAACGAAGCGAGAATGAAACAGACAGACTTGAGATAAGACGTACGATTAACGAGTGCGTGAGTCATCGGTGATGCAAGCACGAGCACGTTACGGACAGGTGTAAATGATCAAGAATTTAGCACGTTCGTTTAAAACCAGTGTCAAGTAATCAGGCAAAAAGGACAATTTCCGAAGGGGTGAAAATGAAATTGACTACATGTGAGAAAACAAAATGGTGGTGATCGTGAAACGTCGACACCCCCCCCCCCAAAAAAAGAAAATGGAGGCGACAGCTAGTAGGATGGCAACATCCACCATGGCGACTCACCCACACACCTGGCGTACAAATCACATCTCAAAGAGGTAGATATTAAACTTCCTTCTTCTTACATTGCCACCATTCACAAAAATTTGTAAAATGAGTGTTACTATCTCCAGTGTTCCACCCTCAGGTTTCATTTTTCCTATGCGAACAGAAACGAACGTGAACCATTGTCATAGAAGAGGACTCGTCCGCATTCCCCCCCCCCCTCGACTCACACAAGACCTATGTCGTCGCCTAACCCCAGCAGTACGTTCTTTATTAAGAGGTCATGTACATTAAATTTGGTGAACTACTGCTGGGGCTAGGCGACGACGTTGGTCTTGTGTGAACACGTAAGTACATTAATAAACATTCGTGTTTTAAGATTTGCAGCACAAAACTTTGGGAAACGTCTTTATGTTGGTACGTCAGTTTAAAAAGCGTGAAATCACCTCAAAGAAAATAAAAAAAATCGTTACGTTGAAAAATTATGTATATAAAATGGGAAATTATGGGGAAAAAATAAGGAATAAATTCGTTGCAAAATGATCAAGTCATTGAAAAAAAAGTAATCAGACTTGGAGCTTAATGTGTCTAACAGAATCTCAAATGACGTCAACTCCTAATACGCTCTCCTTCCTGTATTCATCTTAAGACGGCCAACTGCAAATCCCCTCAGGCAGTCTTCCCCCATACGCAACCACATGTCTTAATAATTTCGACCAACCCTACCAAAGATTTGGCGGCCGAATCGGTAGAGCATTTGACTTCCACGTAAACGGCCCGACTTCGAATCCAACTGGTTCCAAACCTCGTCGTCGCTCTTTTTCGATAATAAATCCATGGTTGAAAAAAAATTTCCCGAGTCCACTTACAATTAAATTTACCACCATCACCCGAAAAAAAAGATTGGGAAATTCCCCAAAAAAATAAAAATGGCGGAGAAATTTCCCAGAATTAAAAATGGCTTCGTCAACATCGACGTGAAGGTGACGTCATGCAGTAAAAAAAATGGCGGACACCAACGACCACAACGAGATAGAAATACATAGAGTGCTTCTGTGATTGGTTCTCTGCTGTGGCAGCTGAAGCCAACGTAGGGAGAGCCCGCCATCTTTGATGAGGTACAAATTCTGCGTGTGTCAAGGAGTCACCTCGGTTCTTTCAGCTGCTCGGAGATCGTGTTATGTTTTGTGAATATTCACAATTATCAGCACATGTTGGATAATTATTTCAACAATAAAATGCCATTTACTCCACTTTTGGAAGGTTAGCCCTACATTTCAAAAGTTTCTTCCACAACTGTGGAAGAAACTTTCCACAACTGTGGAAGAAACTTTCCACAACTGTGGAAGAAACCCCAAGTTTCTTCCACAGTTGTCTGTCTTGAGCCTGTCTCCTCCGTGTCACTCCTGCATGATTTCGAATTTCATCCATTCATCTCCCATGGGGTCATCTTCTGGGTCTTATATATACATAGAGAGAGAGAGAATTATATTGTGTGAAGTATTTAGTGTATGTACTGGGAGATACCTTTATTATGGTCAAGTTACCACAATTGCCTTGCCTACCCACGAATAAGGCTTACAAATCTGTGTTGTCGAATGTTAAGGCTAACAAACAGATTAGAAACATGCCCAGTGCTAAGGACTTTTAATTTTTATTAAATAAAAACCAGTTAAGTAGTAGTTTTCTTCTGATTATATAAGATAGGGGCAGTTGGTAAAAGTATTTTAATATTGGTACCTCTTGGCTGTGTAAACTCATTGTTTGTTTTCCGTTTTTCTTCGAACTTTTTTTTTTTCATTTAAAACTCTCATAAAATATTTGGCGTCTATGTATTTGGAGTGATAAGCTGTGGGATGATTCAGCATTCTCATGGTGATGACCCACGAATATCTAAGATTTTTACCGAAATTGCGGATTGACTGCAACTGTATTTTTATTTTTTTATTTCTTTTTTTTTCATTTACTCTATTACCGCTGACTTATATTTCACTGAAAATTGGTTCCAAAAAATTTGTGAAATGTCAAAAAATTACGGCATGAGATTTTATTCAACGAGAGCAAGCTGCATCCATTAAAATATCATTTTCTTTTTAAAACACTATTGCCGCCAACTAACAATGAAAAGCGTTATTTGATACGTTAAATTTTAGTCTCACCCCCTAGGTATTTATAACAACATTTCTGAGTTATATCCTTATTTAACATCAAACCATATATTACGAAAACTCCCTTTCTTAACACGGAACGGAAATCGTTCTGTACCTCATCAAACATGGCTGCCACTTGTTTCCGGTGGCTTCACCCGTTCCCCGACGTAAGCGCTCTACGTACTTCTATCTCGTTGAACGACCACCGTTGCCACCGGAAGAAAGTTTCACCGTGGACGTTCACGGGAAGCGCATTCGTGACGTCACTTCCGGAAGTTGACCACGCCCACCGTTGACGTCACTTCCGCCGCCCAAGTCCCCCTACTACTACCAGAGACCTGTGTACATCCCCCCTACTACTTCTGGTATCGTCTGGAATTCTGCCAAGCTGTGAGTTCGCTCTTCCATGTCTGTCACCCTTAAGCATTTCTACCTGTCTACCCACTTTCCCAATAGGGCGTCTAACCCTCACTTCCGCGTCTAGTAAGCGGTATTTAGCCATTGTAACCCATAAAGCTGTATGTAATCCTTCCTTGGTAGGAATTCCCACGGGAGACAGTTGCCTACTTGAATTGAAATATGAGAAAAAATTTATTATGAATGATCTAAATATTTTTCTTTTTATTTATGTGCAGCTACCACTTGGGTAATAGAAGGAAAGGAAAAACCTGATTTTTATGACTGCCGGACGAGACCGTGGTAAGTACAGTTTTAACTCATATTTATAATTTTATCTGTGCTGTTCAGTTTTCTTTTTCCGCTCCGGTGGCCGAGTGGTCAGAGGCGTACGTGAGTTATCGTGCGGACAGACGGAAAAAGCTAGAGCATATACGCTTTTTCAACCTAGGGTTTGAAAGCGTTAAACAGTGTGTTACGAAGATAAACAAATGGCGCACAAAAAGTTTCTCACAGCACAAGGAAGGTATCAAAGACAAACTTATATTCAAATCGTACAGTTAAAAGAATAAATATGGAAGGAAGCATGATATAAGTCAACGCCTGCTAGCGGAAGAATTTTGTATACTGGAACAGTTGAAAATCGGCAAAAAATATTCTTTATGGAAAAAGCTATGCTAAGGAAAAATAACTTTTCAAATAAGTCTCCGGAAGGCAGAGATAGCGCAAAAAAGGGGGGGGTGGACCTTTACGCCCCTATCGGGAAATCTTTACATTATCAAAAGAGGATAATTCCCCACATCTCTATTATAGCGAATGGCATACAGTAAAGAAGAAATTTCACAGTAGGTTTCCCAAAAGCGGCGATACAGATGCGAACTGAAGTACATAAACACCACCTACCAACAGAAGTGTGAACTACAAAATTCCTCAGAGGCTAACCTAAAGTGTTCTACAAGGTAAATAGCATCCAGTGTTAAAAGAACTTTTTAAATCGCACGTGTAAGAAGCAGAGATATTGAGAATAAATTGGAAATACGCACACAGAGTTTTCATAGTCAGTAGTAACTGACCGAAGAAAGAAGTTTTCCAATCAGAATTTTAGTCCCGCAGATGTTGTTGTAAATGGAAACGTGAACTTGCGCCCTCTGGTGGCAGACTTGTGCGTTAAGAATAATTTGAAATTATATGAGAAAACCCTTTCCAACAGAGGAAGAATTTTTCGAATCGGACTGTTAGAAGTAGAGATATCGATAAATAAGATATGCATCTACGCCCCTGGCGGAAAAATCATTTATTATTCTAAGTAGAAAGTATTCTCAAAAGGTTTTTCGATGTGAGCGATATCGGGCCACAAAAGAATTTTTTCAATCAAATTTTTTGGAACTTATATTTTGCTGCTAATACATCAGAGGCAGAAATTAACACTTATGCCCCGTGGTGGCCAAACCATTGCTTTCGAAATATTCGAAATTACGTGCAAAACATTTCCCCATCAGGAGCTATATGTAATACAGGAAGAAATTTTCAAATCGGAGTTTTAGAGGCAATGATAACTGGGAAAACGGAATTTACCTTTACGTCCCCTAGAGAAAAGTCTGTGAATTACTTGAAAATTTTGAATATATATGAAAAACATTTCGCACCGAAAGAGCTTTCCAACAAAGAAGGAATTTTCTAAATTAGACTATTAAAAACAGAGATATTGACAAAAAAAAAAAAAATACATCTACGCCCCCTGGCGGTGAAACCATGCATTATTTTAAGAAGAAAATATTCTGAGAAGATTTATCGACGTGAGTGGTATCGGTCCACGAAATAATTTTTTCAATCGAGATTTTAAAAGCTCAAACTTTGCTGCAAATGCATCAGAAGTAGAAATTAACCCGTACTCCCCTGGTAGCCAAATCATTATTTACCAAATATTAGAAATTATATGCAAAATATTTCCCATCGGGAGCTGTATCTGGTACAGGAATAGTTTTCAAATCGGAGTTTTAGAAGCAGATGTATTGGGGGAAACACAATTTGCCTTTACGTTCCCTAGCGAAAAATCTATGAATTACGTGAAATTTTTGAAATTGTATGAAAAAACATTTCGCACCGGAAACGCTATCCAACAAAAAATAATTTTTCAAATCGGACTGTTTGAAGCAGAGATAGTGACGAAAATATGATATGCTTGTACGCACCCTGGCGAAGAAACTATGCATTATTTTAAGAAGAAAATATTCCGGGTATGTTGAAAAATATTCCGAGTATGTTTATTGACGTGAGTGGTATCGGTTCACGAAATATTTTTTTCAGTCGAGATTTGAGAAGCTCAGATTTTGCTGCAAATACACCAGAAGCAGAAATTAACACTTACGCCACCGGTGGCCAAACCATGTTTTACCAAAAATTAGAAACTATATGCGAAACATTTCCCTTTAGGATCTGTATCCGGTGCAGAAAGATATTTTTCAAATTGGAGTTTTAGAAGCAGAGATATCGGGGGAAATGTAATTTACTTTTACGCCCCCTAGCGGAAAATCTATGCGTAACCTGAAAAAGTGACTATACCTGAAATAGTCTTCTACATAAATGGAATCGAAAGATAAAAGCATTTTTCCAATCGGATGTTTAGAAGCATATACAGTATATGGAATAAAATGTATCCTTAATCTGATATCATGTGCATTTACTCCCACTACCAGCGAAATTGTGCATCGCAAATAAACCAGAATGCAAGGATCATCATTCGGACATTTCACTAATAGTTGAAGAAATAGGGTATCCACAGACGGACGGACAAACCGGTAACATAATCACGATTTTTTTTTACAAAAGTCGGGCCAAAAAGTTCGTACTAAACATGAAATACCGTTTTCAAAACTTTACTTAACGAAGACAAAATTATACATATCCCTGTCGCACTATACAGTATACTGTAATGTTGTCTGTATACTGCAGTACGTATATATGAAAATAATTTTTACATTACGGCAGGATTTAAGGAATTCTGTTATCGGACGCTGCTTCCTTTTCCTATCAAAACTATACCTCAAAAATTCTTCCAGTTCGTCCACCTTCTCTGAGGGTGCCGAAATATCTGCCTGTTCCAGTACATAATGACGCATAGTTTGCAACGCAGCAAAAACTTCTGAAATTTCCGGATTGTGCCAGGAACTTCCCTATCATTGTTTTTATCAACATCAGATAAATTCTGGGAACCCACTTTCCCGCTGCGAATCACATCGTCCACAATTTCGGCATCTGTCAAAATATCTGAAGTTGTGACATCGTTATTTAAAACTAATCTTTCTTTTATCCCAAGACTTCTCTTTCTTTAAGAGGGAGAGAATTCAGCCTCAGAAGATGAATGAGGACAATTTTCCATATTTGGTGTCGTTTTTTCAACGATCATAATCTGCTGGAAACTAATGTACGTCAATCTCCTAATGCATGCAATGTCTCGCTACCTGCATTAAATTGGTTAAATTATTTTACCCGCGGTTCATAAAGGTTTACACAGGACGTATTTGTTAAATTCATTTTCATTATATTTCTTGTGAATGAGGAATTTCATGGCTGTAGCTAAAGCTATGGATATGCACTTCAGTTCATAGAAAAAAAAAAAAACCAACAGAATCCCTAGAAGTAGTCGCCCTGCGAATTTGATTTTTGCAGAATATGTTTATTAGGCAGTACTGAACAAATGATTAGCATCTCAGTGTCATACGTACCAGGTGCGTCGATGTAGCTAATAGTCGGTGTGGTTATCTCTGGCTTGTATCACCTGTTGTATATTTTCATTAGGCAATACAGAACAAATTATTAGCATCTCGGTGTCATACGTACTGTAACGTATACTCTAGATTCACTTTCCTTTTGATTTTTACTATCTCTGGGTATTTTATTTTACTATGTAAATTATCTTCTTACTGAACGAGATGTTATTTCTCCCGCTGAATGAGATCTGGCAATGAGTGTAAGTCATGACGTGGTGGTAGCCAGTATAAATAGGCGCGTTCAACGATACCGAAGAGAGCTGTTGTTGTATGGTGAGAGCTTTTTGTTGATGTGCGTAGGGAGAGCTTCGTTACTTTGTGCCAAGAGCTTCGTTCTATGTGATTAGGTTTTTTCTTCATTATTGTGATACGATTAATGTGACTAGTGTGTGTGTGTTGGAGGATACTAGGACTTTCTCTGAATAAAGCTTATGTTGTAAGTACGTTTTTCTCAGTTCATAGTTTTGTCAGATCTCTGTCTGGCTGTTAGGTTTATTTCATTAGTTGATTATTATTAACAACCAGCATAAGACTTTATTCATCTTAATTACTACTACAACATTACTAGCAGTTAAAAGCTTGTTCATTATTATTATTACTACACTACTAGCAGGAAAGTTTATTCATGATATAATTAACAAACAACAAGCATTAGTAGTAGAAGCTGAATTCATTATAGTACCAGGTGTGTCGATGTAGCTAATAGTCGGTGTGGTCATCTCTGGCTTGAATCACCTGTTGTATATTTTCATTAGGCAATAAAGAACAAATTATTAGCATCTCAGTGGCATACGTACCAGGTGCGTCGATGTAGCTAATAATCGGTGTGGCCACATCTGGCTTGTATCACCTGCGGTATATGTTCATTAATCAATACTGAACAAATTATTAGCATCTCGGTGTCATACGTACCAGGTGCATAGATGTAGTTCATAATCGGTGTGCCCACCTGTGGCTTGTATCACCTGCTATACGCGCTGAGGCATCGTATCAAATAATGTGTGAATGGCGTCCTGTGGGGTAGCAACTTAGGTTGTTCTGACCCGTGTCTAAAGTTCAAGAGTTGCTGGTGGACGGTCGTACGGCTGCACCTGTCATTTGTGCATGTCCCAGAGATTTTTTACACAGTAAAAAAAATTCTGGAATTCGCGAGCTACTTTCCGTCATTTTTTTCATGAATTAACGAAGAATATTTCTGATACAACCTTTTCAGTGAAATGACAGAAAGAAACCTGAATTTCATGGATTTTTCGTACGACGGGAAAATTGTGAATTTTCAGAAACGTTTCCGCAGTTTCTTTCGCATATTAACAGAAAATCTCCGTTCTCACTTTTTCGGTATCCGTATGACCAGAAATTACCGGTAATAGGAGCGATTCGTAAGAATACTTGAGGTTTCATTAACTTTTAAATTTCAATCGTGTGTCCAATTTTGAAGTTGCGTAGCGAGATCGGATATTGTGGATAACATATCGCACGGATTTTGTTCATTGTGGCACAGAATATTTCTTATCCTTTCCCCTATTCCCCTATTCGGTGCACCAGCTACTTATTGTATATTGTGTTACTTGTAAGAAACCGGGTACTTATTGTACACATGATTATACGATGTCTGTGTATGCCTTCGGACTACTTAAGACAAAAGATATTATAGACATCAAGAGTAAATTATATATTTAGTTTGTGTGGGCGAAATATTACTATAAAAAAGCACATTTTCTCTTTCTTTAAATATAACTGAAAGTCATTGTTTGTTTAAAAAAATGAAATCAAGTTGCAAAGCATTTTGTTTCTTCGAAAAATCAGGATGAAAAATGCTTGCCGCCCCGGTGGCGCAGTGGTCTAAGGCGCTGGCCTCTGATCATTCGTCCGTAAGGGGTTCGGGTTCGAATCCCGGTCAGGCATGGATGTTGTGTTTGTCTTACGGCACTGGCTCTCTCCCTGTCCTGGAACCAGTGACCCTAAATTAGGGACGGGCGACTGCTTATAGCCCATTGAGTTGCTCACGGTGGTCGTTAAACCTCCAATCAAAAAAAAAAAAATTGCTTAATTCGTGAAAAGTCCTCCTACAGAAAAACAAATACTATAAACCTATTCAGAAAAATAATAAGCTCCAACAGAAAATAAAATGACTAAATCTCTCGCAGTAATTACAAAAAGCAAAATTTCATCGTCGCGGAATTCGTTTTACGATGTACGTTAAGCGGATCGCCCAGCGTTTGTAGCTCAGTGGTTAAAGGCACGAGTCACCTATAGCGCCAGCTCAAACGTCGGGGGGTTCGATCCTGACCTGAGCAGAAGGATTATCTGGGGTTTGGGCTGAAAAGTACAGGGTTGTCGATTTTGCGGAATATCAGTTTAAATACGGAAAAACCTGAAATGGACTTTTCTCAAGTAAACGGAATTTCTGTCTGTGAAAATACGGAAGTTAAAATAAACGGGCACTTTTAAAAACGGAAATTTCTGAAAAAGACTGACACCAACCGGCAACTTAGCTGTACATTATTTTCAGAAATTTTCCGTGAATTCACACCACTTATTTTTTACAGTGTGTGGGTGATACATCCGGCGATCTTTCTCACCACGGCAGAAATGGAACGATTTTATCCCTGAGAAGTAACATGTGACTGCAACATTCGATGTGGCATTGTCCTGCTGAAAATGACCCCGGGAGTGTCCTGCAATTCCGGAAGAACGACCGGCGTATAATGTCGTTGACGTAACGAGCACTCGTTATGGTGGTACGGGCGCCCATGGAGAGGTGATCTTTTTTTATACCCGAGTGGCCATAATCCCTCGTGTTGGTGCGGTATACGTGGTGCTAATACATTTTTCCTGACGCCTCTCCCGCTGTCTATGGCGGACAAAGATGCGGCCATCATTTTCGCCTAAACCAGAATCACGTTTCGTCCGAGAACACAATGCTGTGCAATTCCTCACTCCACTTCCTTCGCTCGATTCACCAATACAGCCTGGCAGTCCGCTGCTGCAGTGACAATAGTAGCCTGGGGAAGGAAAGACGCTACTCGACTAACTCATCATTTCAACTCTCCGAACAATACTCGACTAACTCATCATTTCAACTCTCCGAACCATACTCTACTAACTCATCATTTCAACTCTCCGAACCATACTCGACTAACTCATCATTTCAACTCTCCGAACCATACTCGACTAACTCATCATTTCAACTCTCCGAACCATACTCGACTAACACATTTCAACTCTCCGAACCATACTCGACTAACTCATTTCAACTCTCCGAACCATACTCGACTAACTCATCATTTCAACTCTCCGAACCATACTCGACTAACTCATCATTTCAACTCTCCGAACCATACTCGACTAACTCATCATTTCAACTCTCCGAACCATACTCGACTAACACATTTCAACTCTCCGAACCATACTCGACTAACACATTTCAACTCTCCGAACCATACTCGACTAACTCATTTCAACTCTCCGATCTGTAAGTACCAATCTTACGTTCCAAACTGACGGCTCAATCAGAACTGAGCCTACCTGTATTTTTTTTTTTTTTTTTTTTTGTCAAAATCAATTTTTTTTGAAGGAAAATAGTTATCCTTAAATTATAACATGATTCCTGGAAAAAAAAAATGTTGACTCCTTATATTATTATTTTGATGTTGGAAGTTTAAATTGAGTTTCGTGAATTTTTTTTCTTTTCTCGTGTGTTTAGATTTCAGGAAACTATTACTCCCTCGCAAAATTAATACGTGAAGAGAAGTCACAATCGCGGAAATAACGCCAGCATCCCCAGCTAAAGAAACACCTGCTTGTCCCACGTTCTTCCTCCTGACTGTCACTATAGCGCGCGCGCCAGCTGTGACCTACTTTCTCACGCTCCCAAGCTTTGTTTGTTACTTCGTCAGATTTGCGAAGTGCACGAACCTTGATTTATGTTTTGTGTAAACACAAATTTGTCCGTGATGAAGATCGAATTTGCACCCCCTCACTCCGGAGTAAGTTCATCTTCCAATTAAGCTCCACGGACAGAATGTATTGCTGCAGATTTGTCGTCTAGACACGTACTTTACCTCTGTAGTACGTCAGAGTTTACAAGGTGAGCCTGCAGTCCGAACTGGGATAAGTAGTGACGTACTGTTACAGCTGACATGGGAGAATGCGTCACAGTTCGCCAACGCCGTTGATGATGTGGAACGGTCACTCAAACACATCCTTATGAGATGGCGGTTGTCTCTCGTCGTTGTCTGTGTACGACGTCTAGAACCTTTTCTTCGTGTCCTACGCCTTTTGTCCCATTCTCTGCCCACTCTTGCCACGACGGACACACTGAGCGCCACATGACGGGCAATCTCCGTGATGGAAGCATTGAAATCTGTCATGCCGATAATGCGACCTCTGTCAAACTCGCTGATGTGACTGTACGACTGTCTAATACGACGACGAGGCATCCTTACCCACTGCTGAACAAGCACTGACATGCCGACAGAGCCACACAGTGCTTATAACAGAAAAACGGCCGGTTTCGGGGCTGTGACGTTACGCCATCTGATTTTGCCTAGACGAGGTACGCATGCGCCTATGACGCCGAAATGCTTATTATTTCTGCAATATTGCCTAGTTAGCATATCCTGTAAAAATCAATGTTGTAGTTTGATTACTTTTAAGGTGTTCTGTTTTTATGATCATGAGTGTAGAAGTGAAAAGACAGAGAAAAGAAGCATTTCAGCATCTAACGGAAAAGTGATTAACGTAGTTTATGAAAAGATATTATAAACTTAAAACCGATTTTTCAGTATTCATTTATTCCGAACATATTATTACTGCATTGCTGAGAAGATTTACATGCAATGAATGCATGAAAAAAAAAAATTGTGCTTAGTCGGTTTAGGAGGCGGCACCATCTGAGTCGTAGCGACGAGCGTCACACGTCCAGAAGGTCTGGTGTCATTGTGTGGGGTGCAATAACCTACGATGCCAGATCACCTCTGATGTTCATTACATGCACTTTTTTTTTGATTGGAGGTTTAAAGACCACCGTGAGCAACTCGATGGGCTATAAGCAGTCGCCCGTCCCTAATTTAGGGTCACTGGTTCCAGGGAAGGGAGAGACCAGTGCTGTAAGACAAACACAACATCCATGCCTCACCGGGATTCAAACCCTGACCCCTTTCGGACGAATGATCATAGGCCATCGCTTAGACCACTGCCCCACCGGAGCGGCACAGGCACTTTGACAGCCCAGCGTTACGTTAATAAGGTCCTGCAATTATCTGAAACGCTCACTCCGGTGAGATTTTCCAATAGGACAACGCTCGTCCGCATACTGCTGCTGTCTCGAGAGCTTGCCTTCAAGGCAATGGCACTCTGCCATGGCCAGCCGCATCGTCAGACCTATCTCCGATTGAAAATGTGTGGAATGCTATTGGAAGCGCTATCAACTCTCCATCCCTACCGCACAATCTTCAGGAGCTGCGTGAGGAGATTCAAGCTGCATGGGATGGCTTATCGCAGGACACCGTTAGGAACCTGTACGATTCCATGCCGAGAGGTCTGGTATGGTATGTGAGCAAACATGGCGGCCCGTCGCCATACTGAGAGACACTACTATTGGCGTGTAGCTCAATAAATATTACCCATATCAGTCTCAATGTTTAATCATTTATTGTTCCTGGTAACCTTTACCTTCCTCCCGAATAGCATTGCAATCCGACACGTCCTTCTGGGTGCAACTATTTTTTGACAATGAGTGTGCACCCCTCATTCTTTACCGGCGACTCGAACCTCAACGAATGATCAGAAGACAGCGCGTCAGACGGCTTACCCACAGAAGTGGGGTTAAATATTCTAATTTTGTTTCAATTTGCCATTTTGTTAGGTGCTATGCACATTATTTTTTGGTGCTCCATGACTCAGCCCGACACTGATTGATAACATATTCGTTTTTGTTTTTTGCTATCTACTCTAGGTTAAAGTTTTTAAGCGTATTATGAAATGAAATGAAATGTGATTTGAGTAAACTCTCAAAATATATTCAATATAGAAATAGATAGAACATACGATATTAAAGTCACTTCCCGAAACCATCGTCTGCGTCTTTATCCTCCGAGGGGAGCAAATCGTATATCTTACCCCGGATCGCCAGACAACACGCTAAGTTACTGGGCACCGGCAACACCATCATTCACTATGGTAAAAATCAGATTATACAAACTGCATCTTAAACTTCATGCAGGGTTGCAGCGTGTAATTCAGGTTGTAAGAGTTAAATAAAAAATCCGGGATAAAGAAAGTTCTTGTTGTGCCAGAAGCACAATTCTATATTGGTCAGGGAATCGCCCGTTTGTATGCATTCCTATGTTCTACATATTTCATCAATATTAATTTTATCACAACTATTACATGTATCTCACATTTTTTTTTTTTTTTTTGCTATCTGGTATTAGAGTTTTCAGCGAAGCTGGAGTCTACGAATTCTGACTGAAGTTTTAAACACAAATTAGGAATTCGCGGGCTATTTATAGGGGAAGTTCAGGGAATTTATCTAAGAACTATTATGCGTACAGGAAAACGACCAAACCTAATTTTTTTTATCTCCGTAGGTGTTTTACTGTACACAAGACCACACTATTTTTTGCACATTTCAGGTGTCAAACGACAAGCAATAGTTCACTTCTCGGTTGAGAACCCTCAAAAAAGAGAAGCAAAAAAATTCCATGTAGGGCAGAGTATGTTGTGTAGCACTCTTTCTGAGAAGTAAGGCAATCGCTCGATGTTATAATCTGTTTCAAACGCAAAATAAGTTATGACGACAGTCCGCGTTCAGCTGAAATTTCTTGTAGATTAGCAACAGCCATGGGCCGTCCATAAAGTACGTCCGTGATTTTTAACTTTTTTTAGACTCCCCCTTTCCCCCATGTCACATTTCGTCCGATTGTTGATACCATTCCCCCTAAAAAGTATGTCCTAATTCCCGCAACCCCTTTTATTTTTGACGACTGATTTTAGAAGTCCCTTCAGGAACAGAAAGAAAACATGTAACTATTTAAAGGGATCTCCATATATTTACATGTTTGCTTCAGAAAATATTTATTATTTAGGCATTAATTTATTCCCAAATACTACCCGAACTTTATCATTCTGAAAGAAAGATCTATTGTACAAATGTACGCACGCGTTCAAGGTTGCGATACTCCCGATTATACCATCTGCAAAACACGATAGATTTGGTAGTACGAATACGAGAACTTAATATTAATATTCTGATTTAGCTAAATATCATAAATCTGAAAATTTCATACCCTTATTTAACAATTAAAAAAAGAAAACAAAACGAAGAAATGCCATCCACTATGTTTTTGCCGCTGGACGTCGGAATTACTAAACCTCCTCCCCCTTCCCATGTCACATTTGGTCCGGTTGACAGGAACCCCCTCCCCTGTAATCACGGAAGTACTTTACGGACGGGCCCCCATTGGCTTCGGATTCGTGATGCTACCTTTTTTAGTGTATAATAAAATTTATTGTAAAACGTGTGTGTGTGTGTATACGCTATATTTCACAAGTGTCAGTAGCTATTACATTAAAAAAAAAAAGCATACATCCAATAAATTTTACTTGGCAATAAAATGAGTTTTTCGTAGAATTTCATCAAATCTTAATACTGAAGCTTTTGCTAAAAAAAAAAAGAAACAACATAAATATTTATTAAGAAACTGAGAATCGTTCGGGTTTTTTTTTCTCCGAAACTCCAAAATAAATACCAAAACAAAAAACCTGTTAAATACCTGAACAAAAGAAAAAGTAATACCAAAATAAATACCTGAACAGCACAGAGAAACTACACATATCGACCACTGAATTAGAAACTTTTATTCAGTACCGGATTGGACTTTCTTTAGCCAGAATTACAGCACATATACGGTTTGGCATAGATTGCACAAAGTGTTGACATTCATCTATGCATGCAACAGGCGCTCACCAGACAGTCCTTTAACTGGCTCAGATTTGACGGAAGAGGACTTTGTTCCCGGATCTGTTTTTCTAGCATGTACCATACGTTCTCAATGGGGTTCAGATCCGAGCTTTGTAGTGGCCAGGAAAGATGGTGGAAGTCGCTGTCATGCTCGCTGAGCCACTGCTGAATACATTTTTTACGATGGACAGTAGACAGCATTTTCGTCCACGAAACAGCCGTCACGTGCTCGATAAAAAGCCAACATTGCAGGATGGACTTGATAAGCAACAATGCTGATGAAGATAATCTTAGATAATCCTTGGAGGACACCGACCTTCCAGAAATATCAGGGAACTCGTTCCGTACCAACAGAACATGCCCCACACCATGACATCACCTCCGCAACGTTGAGTTGTATTTACAAGGCAAGCTGAGTCCGTTGCTTCGTGGGGCTCCCGCCTAACTCTCTGCCTACCGTCGGTGCAGAACAAGGTGCACCACGATTCGTCGACCACATGACCTTTTTTGTAGTCTTCCAGTGTTCAGCCATAGTGGTGTCAGGAGTTCCTCCTGATACATAATACAGGGTGTTATCGACATCCTTACTACAGGGTGCCCATAACACCCTGTATTTATGAACACCCTGTAGTAAATGTGACTTTATGGACACCCCGTATTTTCTCAAACTGAGAGAACAACTTTAATAATACGAGTATGTATGCACGAAAAATAATCAATCGCAAATGATTAACTTCTGGCTAATAATTCAAAGGGAAAATATATCTGTGTCTGAAACATTCGCAATTTTGTGGGAAAAGATTGAAGTTTTGTATAAAGAGCATATGACCTATTGTGGCCAAAAGAAATCAGACAAGTTAGTAAAATCATGCAATGCATTGATTATGATACGCTTTCCAGCATACCAGAAATCATTACTCAAGTTATTGCACAAGTTATGAGGTTAATGGCGGTAGAATAAATCTTGCTCCTATGACCTAACCTTTGACTCCATTTCGATGATAATCAACAGAACCGGTAAAGTTTACTACAGGAACAACATGATAAAGTCTTGTCTCAATTGAAGCATTTTTACGTAAGTTATAACGCATAAGGGCGATGGAATGGATCCCGATCCTATGTCCTGACTTATGACCCAATTTCGTCCATTTTCAATAGAGTTGGTTCCCAAGTGGTCCCCTACCACATACTAAAATTTCATCGAAATCGAACCATTTTCACTCAAGTTATGACGCATAAGGGCAATGGAATGGATCCCGCTCCTATGTCGTGACCTTTGACCCAATTTCGTCCATTTTCAATAGGGTTGGTCCCCAGCTGGTCCTTTACCACATACTAAAATTTCATCGAAATCGAACCATTTTTACGCGAGTTATCGTGCGGAAAGACTGACAAAGCTGGAGCATATACGCTTCTTCAACCTAAGGTTGGAAAGCGTAAAAAACGATGCCCAGCAATTAGCTTCATTGATGGTTACCTCCTGCTCTTCATGCATTTGTAACACAAATTGCCCAAGGTTAACAAAGCATGGAAATATTGAAACTGTTTCCTTCATACAGAAAATTAAAATTTTTTCAACATGACTTCAAGAAGTGAATAAACGCATACCGACTTCTTGATGTCAGTTTCTCCAAAGGTATAATTCTACCCCTTTTAAAATGAAGTCTATATGTCAGTTATCCCCTTCGGAAAGCTGATAACAAGAAGAATGCATTTATTTAATGGGTCGTCAGTAAAACGAAATTGCGGTGAAAAGGAAACATTCCTGTCCAACGGAGCGATTCCCACAAAAATATTACATGTACCTCACGATATTTTAGAATGACTTCGTAACCAGGAAGAACCTTAAGAGACTCTCGAACAAATTGAATCAGACTCAAACTCTTTACTGATTCGCAACTCCGTTTGATCACGCAGTTTAGAAGATATAAATCGGAAGGTTCAGTGTTTACAATTTAGTTTTAAATACAAACTACAACATATGTAACGTATACTCTATATTCACTTTCCTTTTGATTTTACTATCTCTGGTTATTTTATTATACTATGTAAATTATCTTCTTACTGAACGAAATATTATTTCACCCGCTGAATGAGATCTGGCAATGAGTGTAAGTCATGACGTGGTGGTAGCTAGTATATAGGCGCGTTCATCGAGACTTAGGGAGAGCTTTTGTTGTTGTTATGAGAGAGCGTTGTTGTTTACGGAGAGCGTTTATAATACGAGGAGAGATTGTGTTGTTATGAGGAGAGATTCTTCATTAGTGTAAAACAAGTTGTGTGTGTGCTTTAGATGACCAAGAGTCTTATAATAAAGAAGTTTGTGTAAGTTAGTTTTTCTCAATTCATAGTTTTTGTCAGACCTCTGTCTGGCTGTTAGGTTTACAATTGTTTCTTACCATAAATAACCAGCGTTAAGACTTTATTTACGTTCGTAATTAACTAGTAACAACACCCTTTTGAATTCACTACTTTGAAGCTTAGTACAAGTATATCATTAGCTAGCTGGTAGGTAGAGCATTATTCATTCATAATAATTAGCTTAGCGAAAAGCAAATAAAGCTAATTCATTATAATTGGCGCCCGAACTTTTCTCGAACACGAGATCTTGACGATTATTATCCATGTCTTCCTTACCTGAGACAACTTCAATTTTCTACCCCAAGGCAAGTTCCGAGGGTAATGGTGTTTTTTATGACAATTTGCAAGAAGCCTGTGGGTCTGACTTTGATATGCATGATCTACACGTACCCAGGCATTCTTCACCATTTCGTAATATACCAGCTTCCTATTACTCTGAGTCGCGGGTCGTTCCTGAGGGAGTTCAATCCTCTCAGCGAAGCAGAATGCTTGCCCATTTCGTGCCGCATGCAGGAACAATTAAGTTCAATGGTTTGGAGGGGTCCTTAAAGTTCCTCGAAGATCTGGAAGATCATTTTGATCTATATAATATTCCTGAAGACTGCAAAGTCCAAATCGCCGGCACTTGCTTGAGGGATACCGCTAAGACCTGGTATCGGCAGTGGAGACTGTTGAACCCAGATTCTCATTATGAGAATTTCCGTGCAGAATTCTTGGAGGTCTTTCCTTTTGGCCTCAGTCGAGCTAGCCTTGCTCAACAGCTTTTTTCACGTCAGCAAGGTCCCAATGATAGCCCTGTTGCATTTGCGTTGGAAACTACACGCCTATATAACCTATGGGATCCACATGCCAGTCATGTTGACATGTTGGATACCCTCGTGCAGCAGCTCGACCCATTCTTACAAGATTTCCTTGAGGTTCGACACCCTGCCACAATTCATGAATGCCTTCGCCTCATACGCACGTATGAAGAGCGACATGGCAAACATGGTTCAACTCACCATGCTCTGGCACCCCGCGAGGCTTATTACGAAAACCCTCAGCGGCATAATAGACATAATAACTTTCAGCGCGAGCATACACAAGTGCACACCTAAGCTTCATACGTTCCACCACACAGAAGAGTGGCAAACCAACAGCGAGTTTCTGCACAAGCTTCGGAATATCGTACACTTGCACAGTATGCTCGACCCCGTTTCAATCAGCAGCATTCGGAACGTTATCATGCTCCGGGCAATGATAATTTTTCTGCCCGTGCTGAGGGCAGACGTAATGGATATGAAAATGTCAACAGACGCGCGGAGTTCCCGACGCAGGTTTCACGCAATTTTCCTCATCGTGAAAATTTTCCCGATACCCGGCAGGGTCGAGGTTTCAGACCGCATGATAATCAAACCAGGATTCCTCTAAACTTCCAAAGGAAGTAGACCAAGGGTCGGTCCTGCTTCCTGATACCAAGCATTCTGACCCTAAAACAGTATTAGTGACTGTTCAAACTCCTCAGTTGCCTGATGTATTCTTAACAATTGAAGATATTATTGTCGAGACAAAGTTCGACACTGGTTCCGAAATATCGGCCCTCAATACAAAGTTTTGCACTGACAATTTTCCTGCAATACACGTTCAGCCTGCAACGCAGTATTTGCGAGGTGCAAATAATGAAATCTTCAGTATCGCAGGAACTGTCACATTATCTTTAGGGCTGGGAAAAGCTCGTTTTACACATTCTTTCCTGCTTATAGACGAGCTACATGTGAAATGTCTAATGGGAATGGACTTTATACATAAGTTTCAAATAACTTTGAATTTTGTACAACATGTGATTTCCTTTCCGGAACCTGTCGAAATGATTCCTACGGTTCCTGTAGATATAACGAGTTTGTTATTGAGTACCCAATTGAATGAGAGGCAACGAAACCAGCTTTCTCTTCTTTTACAGGAAAGCCCTGGTTTATTTCCGGATCAACCTGGTTTCACACAGGTGGTTTATCATGTCATTGACACTGATGGTTCGAAACCAATTGCGACGAAACCTTACCCTTGTGCTCCACATAAGAAACAGGAAATGCAACGTCAAATTTCTGAAATGATTAAGCAGGGCATAATCAGGGAATCCACAAGCGCCTGGGCTGCTCCTGCCTTTTTGGTTCCAAAGAAACAATCCAATGAATTTCGTTTCGTGACAGATTTCCGCAAGCTCAACCAAGTCACAAAAACGATCAATTATCCACTACCTGTCATGTCACATATTTTAAATGACCTGTCGTCAACCAAATGGATGTCAACCTTGGATTTGGCGAGTGGATATTGGCAGGTAGCAGTACATCCGGACTCTGTCGATAAAGCAGGCTTTGTGACTCCTTTTGGGGCCTATGAATATTTACGTATGCCTTTTGGACTAGCTTATGCACCTGCTACTTTCCAAAAGCTTATGGATACGGTTCTCAGACCTGTCCTGGGTCCCCATGTGCATGTCTATTTGGATGACATTATTATCACATCAGAGACTTTTGACGAGCACCTTTCTCTGCTCAAACAGGTGTTCCAACTTATATACAATGCTGGCTTGACGTTAAAACCTAGTAAATGCCAGATAGCGAGGGACGAGATTGTATATCTGGGGTTGAAAATCACTCCCCACGGCTTATTTACTGATAATGAAAAAATTAGGCCTATTGTTGACTTTCCTCGGCCTAAAACAGCAAAAGAACTATCCCGTTTTCTGGGAATGACCGGATGGTATCAGCAGTTCGTCCCCGCTTATGCTACCATATGTGAGCCATTGTATGCTTTAAAACGTAAATACAAGAAGTTTATTTGGACACCTGAGGCTAACGCTGCATTCGAAACACTGAAGTCTGCATTGACTCAGCCTCCGGTGTTGGATTTCCCGCATCATACTAAGGAATTTGATTATTTATACTGATGCATCCGGAGTTGGTCTTGGTTGCGTTTTGTCACAAGCTGGGCATCCAATAGCTTTTGCGTCTCGTACTTTAGCCAAAGCTGAACGCAATTATTCAGCTACGGAACGTGAATGTCTTGCTGTTGTGTATGCGCTGAATAAATTTCAATGTTATCTCAATGAATTGACAGTTAACATAATTACGGATCATTCTGCCCTTCAGTATTTTAATTCTGCTAAGCACCTATCTCAAAGACTTATGAAGTGGGCTCTGAAGTTACAAGAGAGCAATATCAAAATTTCGTATCAGCCAGGTCATAAGAATCAATTACCGGACGCATTATCTCGCGTTCCGATTAGTGGGGTCCCCACAGAAGCTACTCCTGGATGTCAGCCTTTACTTCTAATAGCTGATATAACATCCAGAGAGCAGATAATGGCAGAATTAATAAATGATCCAGATTTTGGGGATATCTATAATTTTTTGCTTGCGGGTTCGCCCCTACAAAGTGATCCTTATCTGGCTGGAAGGTCAGAACATTTTGAAGTAATAGAGGGTCTTCTTTATTATACAAAATCTCGGACTACGAGGGCAGAGTTTCGCCCATGTATTCCGCGAACCCTCAGAATGGCCCTTTTAAATGAATTTCATGACAAACCTCTTGCAGGCCATTTAGGTATTCGCAAGACCCGTTGTAAATTGCGGGATGTTGCCTATTGGCCTGGCATGTACCAAAGTGTGCTCGCATACGTTCGATCATGTCACTTGTGTCAGATTAATAATTACCGTAATGTAAGACCGGCTGGTCACTTGAAATCTAGTTCAAGTTCTCATGTGTTTGATATTATTTCAATAGATTTATTGGGACCTTATCCATTATCTGTTAAAAATAAAGCTCGTTACGTTTTAGTACTAATTGATAATTTTTCTAAATGGGTTGAAGTTTTTCCCATTAAAGCCGCTACGGCAGAAGTTATTTGTAATGTCTTAGTTAATGAAGTATTTTCTAGATATGGTGCACCTAATAAAGTAGTTTCGGATAATGGTCCTCAATTTATTTCTGACATTTTTGAAAGAATGTGTGCGAGACTACACATTAAACATAAATTCATTTCCCCATATCATCCCCAGAGTAATCCTGCGGAACGCGTTAACCGCACGCTAGTGAAAATGATTGCGACTTTTGTAATGGATCATCATGAAAGATGGGATGACCATTTGGAGCTTTTGCGTTCGCCCTCCGCTCGTCTGTCCACGAGTCTACTAAAATTACTCCTGCAGAACTTTTTCTGGGTCGCAAAATTAAAACCCCTTTTGAAAATTTAACGGGGATTATCGACGAACTAAACCAGCGACCAACTCCGCAATCAGTACGCATCATGGCAGAAAAAGCTCGTGTTGCAATGCTAGGAGCACAAGCGGCTCAAGCAAGATATTATAGTTCTAGGCGTAGGGAACCAGATCTTGTCGTTGGAGATCTCACTCTCGTGGAAACGCACTTCCAGTCTTCTGTTTCGCATACTTTAGTGAAGAAATTTGCACCCAGCTACGAAGGTCCATATCGGGTGGCAAATATCTTTGAAAATAATATTGTTCTGGAAAAACCTAACAACCAATTTCAATACGTACACGTTGATCAGTGTCGCAAGTATCATGAACGAAATATCGATTTCATAATTAACCCTACTCAACCTTCTGTTCCACAGACTCAAGAGTCTCTATCTCACGATCAACCGCCAGAAATCTTGGACGAACCAACAAACATTTTTGAAGAATCTCCAGTGATTTTTCCTTCACCCTCCCCTCCTCAAGACGGGTTTCCAAACACGCAACCTGATTCTCCCATGAGACCAAGGCTCGAATCGAGTTCTTCGAATACTAGTATCGTTCCTTTCCCTCCAACCATTGCCAAGACTATTGCTGCGCCGTTTCCGGATAACTCTGCACCAACGCGGACTACTTCTTCTTTGAATACTTCGTCAGAAAGTATTCCTATAGGCAAATCTAAACATCGCCCTGCACGACCACTGAATTACAGCAGCGACTCAGAGGCTTCAGATATTTCCGACTTATCAGTTATGAACTCTAAATTTCATGTAACAAACCGTCCAGCACCACCAAAGGCTGGGCGCAAACGTGACTTGTCTCCCCAATCTGCTTCGCCGCAACAGCGACGAAGGCAGAAATCTTTGCATCCGCCCGGGTTTCGCCCCTGGAACCTACGTTCAGGGCAAACAGGGCCGATGCCTACTGCTACTCTCATGCCACGAGGGCGTAAGATATAAGCAAACGATGTGGCCGGAGCCACGTCCGTCCAAGAGAATACTGGAAGGACACAACGGGCCCCAGCACAAAGGGACTTCATATCAAAAGCCTGGGGGAGACCGTTCCTATCAGCCGCAAGAATTTCCGGACCGCCGGACTTATGACGTTCCTGACCGTTCCTATCAGCCGCAAGGATTTCCGGACCGCCGGACTTATGACGTTCCTGACCGTTCCTATCAGCCTCAAGGATTTCCGGACTGCCAGACTTCAGCCGTTATTGACCGTTCTTCTCAGCCGCAGGGATTTCTGGACCCACAGACTTCAGCCGTTTCGGACCGACGGATTTCCGCCATTCCTGACCGTTCCCGTCAGCCGCCGGGATTTCCTGACCGACAGCAGACCGATGTTCCAGATCCATTAAAGTCCCTGAAGAGATCCAAGCCACCTGATTTTACCAGTCCGATTAGGCCTGGAAAACGTTATCGCACTAGAGTTTTTTATGCGTCCTCGAGATAAGTAAGTTCTCGTGGACAGGTTCTTTTCTCAGTTTGTTGTTTTTCCTGCACGACCAGTTGGCGTGTCAGAATTTCTTTTTTTCGTGTGGGCCTATGCATTCTTTTTTTGTGTATATATGTGTGTTTTTTTTATATTTCTTCTATTTCCATCTACTAATCCACTTTTTATATATCTATGTGCTTAGGGGTAAAATACTAAAATTGTTACTGTTAGGCAGCTCCAGGTAAATTTCGCTACTGATACAGTTGGTATGTATTCAACGAATAATGCGAACGTAATTTGAAATTAAAATAATAAAATTGTTACTGTTAGGCAGCTCCAGGCAATCTTCGCTGCTGATACAGTTGGTATGTATTCACCGAATAATGAGAACGTCATTTGAAATTAAAAAAGTGATTCCTGCTAGGCAGAATAAAAGGAAGGTATGCCGATGCAGGTTTGTTTTGTTCACCAATACACAGACGAATACAGATTTCAATTTGTCATGCCAAGTTTGAGAATGTAAATACGGCTACCACCAAACCACAAAACAAAAAAGAGGTCGAGAAACGTCATTCAACGAAATGTAAGACTTCCACTCCAAAATTGATAGGTTTTTCGGAAACAAAAAAAAAAAAAAAAAAAAAGAAAAATTAAGGGGGAGATGATGTAACGTATACTCTATATTCACTTTCCTTTTGATTTTACTATCTCTGGTTATTTTATTATACTATGTAAATTATCTTCTTACTGAACGAAATATTATTTCACCCGCTGAATGAGATCTGGCAATGAGTGTAAGTCATGACGTGGTGGTAGCTAGTATATAGGCGCGTTCATCGAGACTTAGGGAGAGCTTTTGTTGTTGTTATGAGAGAGCGTTGTTGTTTACGGAGAGCGTTTATAATACGAGGAGAGATTGTGTTGTTATGAGGAGAGATTCTTCATTAGTGTAAAACAAGTTGTGTGTGTGCTTTAGATGACCAAGAGTCTTATAATAAAGAAGTTTGTGTAAGTTAGTTTTTCTCAATTCATAGTTTTTGTCAGACCTCTGTCTGGCTGTTAGGTTTACAATTGTTTCTTACCATAAATAACCAGCGTTAAGACTTTATTTACGTTCGTAATTAACTAGTAACAACACCCTTTTGAATTCACTACTTTGAAGCTTAGTACAAGTATATCATTAGCTAGCTGGTAGGTAGAGCATTATTCATTCATAATAATTAGCTTAGCGAAAAGCAAATAAAGCTAATTCATTATACATATGAATGTCAAGGAAGAAATATTCGTCATAAATACGCGAGATATTCATATAATTATTCAAGCAGCAATCTGATATAAATGGAACTTCGCCCAGGACAACGAGGCCCATATACAGCAGATTCCGGTTCACTGGTTTATTGGTTAATCGAGGCAGCCGTTTATCTGGGACGATTATTTGAAGAAAATCACAAATTAACTCTTTGGGATAAAGCTTCGCATAATTGTGGCAGCCGCTTAAATAGGCCAAAGTGTTCAAGGCACGATGCTTCCCAATTCACGGGAATCTACTGTACTTGGAACTTTGTTGTTCTGGGTGGTGTAACGAATAGCATGCTCGAAAAGGCGAAAAGGAAAATGGGAGCTGTTGATACTGTTCCTGCTCCAGGCCGATGCAATTTTCAAGTTTTTTTATATGGTGTTACATGGTGAGCAATAAACTAGCGCAGCTCAAAGTTATACAGTAGATTCCAGTTAATTGGGACACATATAACTCTGAGCTGTCCAATTAACTGAAATCTACTGTATTCTGATATAGACGCTTGAATGATTACACAAACTACAGTAAATTTACATTTTTTTTCCTTTTTAAGTCCATCTTGTTTTCATTTGCCTTTATGAAAATGTGAAAGAAAAAGTTTTTCGTTTTTTTTTGTGATTAATTAAAGTTTTAATTTTCTTGCTATGGTTCAAAGAAAAGCTATTTTGTATATGCACGTCAAGGTTTCCTTTTCGTGCTATAGTTCAAAGAAAAATATTTTGTATAGGTACGTCGAGGCTGCCTCTTCTCCCAAAGACGTTGTAATTTTGGTTGACGGAAGCGGATCCATGACTGGAATCAGAAAAGAGATAGCGAAAAACGTTGTGCATGACATCCTCGGGACACTTAACGAAGACGATTTCGTTACTGTTATGAGGGTAAGTGGCATTTACTTTATTTAAATTGAAGTCCTATGTTAAATAGGAGCAGAAACTAAACACATTCGCAGATGTTGTTCTTCATAGTGTTCACCATTCAAGAATTATGCGTGTATTTCGCAACTTCTGTATTTTTCTCCTGCGTGACACATAATATTGGGTTGGTGCAAATGAATGTCCGGCAAAAGACCAGCACACGTGGACGGCGAGAACGGAAAGTGGGACAACTTACCTAGGCAAAATAATCCCCCTCGGCATTCGCACATATAGTTGCATCTGTTCGACAGGCCATGATCTCGGAAAGAAAAGTCTTGTGGCTGGGACCGAAAGACGTCATTAACTGCACGTTGAACCTCGTTGTCTGTCGTGAACTGTTTCCCGGACAGGAAGTGATCCAGGTGACAAAACAGATGATATAGTCTGTCGGAGACAAGCCCAGGAAAAATAGGCAAGATGAGGTAGTGCTACATAGCCCAAGGTACTTAGTGTTCAGCATCGTTCGTTCTGCGACATGAGGGCAAGCGTTTTCCTGGAGCAGAAGAACACCATGTCTGTTGGCCAAAGCCGGTTGTTTCTGCAGCAATTTTCGAAGCATCTGGTGTAATTCAGCACAATAACGTTCTGCATTGATGGTTTGGCCTCTTGCCAAGAAACACTGATGAATTGTCCCGGCTGTGGACCACCAGACAAGGAGCATCATCTTTTTGGTGTGTAGGAGTGGCTTAGGATGCCGTCCAGCAGGTTGTGCCTTGCTTAACCATTGTGCAGATCGTTTCCTATTATTATAAAGGACCCATGTCTCGTCGCAGATGACGATTCGATGCAGTAGAGGTTCCCGATTCTTGCTGGCAAGCTGCGACGTGCAGACTTCTAAAAGTCTAGTCTTGTTAGCAGTTGTCAACTCATGGGGTTGCCACATGTCCAGCTTTTTGACCTTACCCAGCGCAGCCAGACGCCGAACAACTGTTGTGTGGTGGACACCTACCTCTGCCGCTATCTCACGAAACGTTTTTGTTGGGCCCGCTTTAACCACACGTAACAGAACATCGTCAGAAACAGCAACATGGTGGTGACCACGTGCTTCGTTTTGCAGGTCCGTGTCTCCGCTTCGAAACTTCACAAACCATCGCCGAATGGTTCGTTTGTTGGCTGCATCCTCCCTAAACTCTTGGTTAACGTTTCGAGCGGCAATTCCTGCAGAATAGCCCAGTTTAAATTCATACAGGAAGATGACTCCCAAATCCGGCGTCTGCATGTTTTCTTAACAAACCACGATTGAACCTTGTTCTTCACATACGTGCTACCTATTTATGGTAACTCTGTGACGTAATACCCGCAACACCTGTGGGTGGTACTATTTCGCTGTGGTGGGTGCCAGTCTCTAGTGCTCGTTCGCGCCGGACATTTCATTCGCACCAACCCAATAGGTCTAATCACAGTGTCTGCCAAAATGCGGCGAGTTGTTGGCAGGCGATTATTATGGAATCCAGACTGGAATTTTTCAGAAAATTGGCGAGAGTACTTTAGAGTCTTGTGCTTTCTAGTTCTTTTTTTTTTTTTCAATTTTAAAACCATTGGTTGAGTACAGGATAGATTTTCAAAAAATTAGTGCCACGTCCGAGGGGCTCACAAATCACGCTAATGACAACCAAACCAGACTCCAAAACTTCTTACTGATTAGTAACTACTTTTGATATAGCGGTATAACAGTACATAATGCTTCTTTGCCAAGCTGACAAATTATTTTGAAAAGCAATTGGCAAATCAGTCGTTACCTTCCAACTATTAGACTGTGTTTGGATGCATCTTCGAAATTTTTCCAAAACGTTCCATTACAAAATTACACAAGATCTGACTCGAAAGCACTAAGGTTCAATTTATACCTCCTCCTCTTTAGCTATTTGTGCCTCAAAGGCTTTTAGCTGCAATCACCAGCCTTTTCCACTCAACTCTATGTTGCACTTTCTACTCAAGTATTTCTTATTCTTTCCAAATTTTTTGAACCACCAGTTTTCCAACGTTTACGTAATATTTCTTTTGGCCATCTTCCATCCGCAGTCATTTCATGATTTTGTCTGGCTCTTCTGTCATATTCAATGCGCTAAACGTGTTCGATCAATCTCAAACTGCGCGATTCCGTTTCTAGTATATCTTTTGTAAAAAATAAAAAGTGCGTGCTTTTAGCATCACGTTGTCTGTGTATCCGTCTGTGGGCACCATATCTCAGGAACTATTAGTCTGATTTGAAAAATTTCCTTTTGCATTGGGTAGCCCGAAATATGAGAACGATTATACCTGCTTTTTAGTCTTTTCCGATGAATAACTTTGTCACTAGAGGGCGTAAATATAAATGCTGTAGAATTCAAAATGCATTTTATTTCATATATTTGCTTTTAAAACACCCAATTGAAGAAATTATTCCCTTCCTTCGATTCCATTTATTGCGAAGGCTATTTTGGGAATTGTTTCTTTTTCAAGTGATGAATAGTTCTTCTGCAAGGGGGAGTAGAGGTAAATAGTGATTTGCAGGATATCTCTGCTTCTAAAAGTCCGATTTCAATTTTTTTTCTCGTCGGATAGAGTTTCTGACAGAAAACGTTTTACATATAATTTCTAATTTTGCTGAAGAATTGCTTTGCTACCACAGGCACATTAAGTGCTGTTAGTCGTAAGTGAATCTGGAGGAATTCGGGGCCGCTGTGGTGCAGTGGTAGCATGTCCGGTGTGTAACTGGAAGACCCTGTGTTCAATTCCCGGTGGCGGCCAATGATAATTTTTCCGTGACTCACTTGTAAACGTGGAAAGAACGATGACTATTGTTTGATGTATAATTAAGTTTCTTATGCGTTTTTAGCAAACATCTGCATGTCTCAAAACTCTATTGAAAAAGTTATTTCGCAGCCGGATGCCACACCCGACGGAAAACCGTTTGCACATATTGTCTGCATAAAATGATGCACAGTTTTTACGCCATAAGCGTAGATGTATATTTTAGTTTACTCGATATCGCTACTTCTAACAGTCCAATTTGAAAAATTCTTTGTCGGACAGCGTATCTCATGCGAATTGATTTGTTTATAATTTGAAATTTTTCTTAATGCACAAGTTTGCCACTAGAGGGCATAAGTCACGTTTCCGTATACAGCATATAACCAGCAATACCTATTCGTCTAAAAACCCGATTAAAAAAAACATTTTTCAATCAGATATTAGTAAGTGTGAAAACACTTTAAGCGCATTTCGTGCCTACAATAAGGCAAATTTTCCCCACTAGGTGGCGCAAACGTTTAATTTATTTTTCTCGATATCTCTGCTTTAAAAAGTCCGATTTAAGAAATTCTTTCAACATTGGATACCATTCACCTTGTGCAACATTTTGCATGTATTCGCTATTTATTTGTAGAAGATCGCAGATCTGATGTTAGGTCGTTTTAGTGTGCATTTCTGTTTCTAGGTGTATCTTTGCTTCTAAGAATCCTATTAAAGATTTTTTTCTTAATGAATCTCATTTGCTACAGCGAATTTTGGTAACTTTCTCCTCTTAAAATAACACAATTTTCTCGCTAGAGGGAACGTAAAAGTCAAACTTTTTTCTCGCTATCTCTGCTCCGAGAAGACGTATTTGGAAAATTACTTTTTCCTTATTATAGCTTTTGCTATGGAAGTAATTTTCGCCTGTTTTCTACTTTTCCATCATGCAGAGCTCTACCGTTAAGGGTCGTAAGCGTATATTCGTGTGAAAAACTTTATTCGATTCTGAAAATCCACTAGACAAATCCTTTTTCTGGTAGAATACTATTCATTATGATGAGTATTTTACATCCATTTCCTCCTTTAAGCAGCGCACAGCGTTTCCGCTAGAGCGCATAAAGTTATATTGCGTTATATTCTATATCTCTTTCTCTAATTTTTCAACCTGAAAATCCCTTTTGCTTCTGATATCTACTACTATGAGAAACTGTTTGTGCGCCGTTTGTTAATTATTGAAATAATTTTTTAAGCTGCTAGTGGGAGTAATAGCTATTCGTGCTTATGGATTATTTATCGAATGTAGAAATGCGCTTAATTTTTTTAACCGGTTCCATTGACTACGAAAGACTCCGCTCACATTGCGTATTTTAAACTATGCGAGTTTTCTCTTAGTTGGTGCAAGCGTATTCTTTTCATAATGAAACTTTTAGTTTTTCTGAGATTCTGCTTTGAAATATTTGTTTCGAGTCAAAAAGGATTCAAAAACGTGCTCATTACAACCGAATATTTGTGTAATCTTTCTTGTTATCATTTTTTACAGAGGCGTGTACATATGATAAATTTCAGTGTTACATCTTCATCTCTGTTGTCCTGCTTATATCTGTTATATGGGTGCAAACTATTCTTCCAGGAATTCTGTTTTCAGAACTGTGCAAGATTTTTTTTATCACTCCAAGTTTGTTCTTTATAGATCATAATGGATCTAATGATGGTTTTGTGGATTCCTGTCTCAAATCTATCGAAACCGACTTTTCTTGAAAACAAGTACTTTAGGTTTTACTTTTGACAGAGTCCTACTCCAACCTTCTCGTTAAATTCAATTATTGTTATTCCATGCATTTAAAAGAAGTATGCTTTTAAAATTCGTTTTGATAAAAACATACAACAAATACGTTTTCAAAACTTTTGTGCTAATGGGCCAAAATCGGTGCCCTCCGCTAAAATTTACATCAGATTTTGGTGTTTACACCGAAGTGCTAAACAATTATGCCCAGCGTGTCTTTATGCAAGTCAAAGCGACCGCAGGTAAACGATGGTGCTTGTGGGGGTCATGGAACGGTATAACTGAAGCTTTTTTAATTAGTGTTATTCTTGTTCTTTAGCAGCGAACTTAAACAAGCTTGACAAAGGCCAAACTGTAATGGACACACGACTAGATCAGAGCATTTCCAAGACTGCAAGACTTGCTGGGTGCTAATGGTGAGCTGTGATTAGCACCATCAAAAAGTGGTCTGAGGAAGGAAAAAGGCCGACGTCGAATTTTAGAGGTAAGCGAAGGTTATCCCGTATGGTACGAGCCAACAAAAGAGATACTAGGGAGCAACTCGCCGGTAATATGGCTGCTGGTGAAGGGAGTAATGTGTCACAACACACAGTACCACCCAAGATGACTTCTCCTCCGTCACTGAGCTTACTCTGCAGAAATTATTGGGACTCTTTTAACTAAAATTTAATAGTGAGGGCGTTGCGAAGCAATCCTGCCAGTATCCGCTTGGTTCTTCTCCTCGGACAGGATCAGTTGGGGAACCGACCGACACGAACTACCTCTACGGGCCACACTCTACCACTCACCTCTTATCAGACCCTATTGGTGCAACGAACCGATGGGTTGGGGAGCTAAAATGTTGGCTACCCCAGCCCATTGGTACGTTGAATGCTGGTGACAGGAGTAATGTGTTACAACATACAGTACATCGAACGCTGCTGAAAATGGACCTGCGTAGAATCAGGCCGCTCCGAGTGCCCATGCTAATCTCGGTTCACACACACAAGAGTACATCGAACCCTGCTGAAAATCGGGCTGCAAAGCAGGACGCCGCTCCGAGTGCCCACGCTAACCTCGGTTCAGACACACAAGAGTAATGTATCACAACACACAGTATGGTAATCAAATAACTTCTACCTACAACGTCCAATTGCGGACTTTGCAGGGAAATATGGAACTCACTCAAAAACGCAGTGAAGGCGTTGCGAGAGCAATCCTACCAGGATCCGACAGTCCTTCACCCGGACAGGATCGGCCCGTAGACCAGCAGATATTTGCCACCCCCACGGGACCAACACTCCCCTCCCCCTATGCCCGTATGTGAGACGAGTATGTGAGACGTGCCCGTCTCATATGCCCGTATAGAGCCCGTATGCCCGTATAGAGCCCGTATGTGAGACGTGCTAATGGGTAGGGGCTTTTAACTTTGCGTCTGGCTGGGAGAATTTGTCCGCCAGCGCGAATGTTTTGGGGCAGAAGCCCTTTATCAGGTCCTGGCTATATTAGTACAAGCACATTTATACACTTGGGGTTCCGTGCATATGGGTAGACACCTTTTTTTTCAAGTACCCCCACCCACACAGAGAAACGATAAATTACACAGAAATGAAAATTACACTGAAATATTTACAAATTTACATGGCAGCACTAATCCGTGCTGCTAAACGACTCTAAAGCAAGTCGTCGCTCCTCTTCAGTCTTCTCTACTCTTCAATGAGTATTTCTTCCTGCTTTGCCACGAAGTCTTTGACCATCTCGATGAGGCCCTGACACGCTCTGGGATACTCTATCGAGATCGAGAGGTCCTTCGTTTTCCCTATATCGGGGGAGAGGACTTTCTTCCGACCTGCAAGAGAACTGCACTCTAGAATCATGTGTGCGACGTCTGCGGTTTGAGCCCCGCAGCCGCACACTCTGTCCCTTATCGCGAAGCGGCGAAAATATTCCGGCGATACGCCATGACCGGTGAATATTTGGTTCAGGGACCCTTCGCATTCTAAGCGCCTGATGAAGACACGGGGAAAGATACGGTGACACTTCCGACCCGTGTCCCCCTCGTCCCATCGTAACTGCCACTCCAATACCGTGACCTTTTTAAGCTTTGTGCGCACACTTTGTACTGGTGTTCGCAATTCCAAGTCTATACTATCTTTTCCAGCAGCTTCCTTCGCGAGCTGGTCTGCCTTTTCATTGCCACTGGTTCCGACATGGCTTCGAACCCAGTGGAACGAGACTAACACGCCACTCCTTCGACCGATTAAGGCTTTAACGTCTCTGACAAGGGAAGTTTTGCTGCCGCACTGCCCAAGTGCTTTAAGAGCCGCTTGGCTGTCTGAGAAGACCTTGACTTCCGCATCACTGACATTGAGCCTAGCCCAGTGCAGTGCCTCTCTGATCGCCAACAACTCTGCTTGAAACACAGAGGAGTTGGGAGAGAGTTTAATTCGTTCCGTGTGTATCTCATTGCCATCTGAGAGCACACAGAATCCCTGCCCCTACGTCACCGTTGATTTTAGAGCCATCGGTAAAGATCTCGCTCCCCTTTCCTATTGGGAGGTCTTTATCCCATGTGGGACAGATTTCTTTGGCTGGGTGGCATGCCCAGTCAATTCTTGGCCATTCTACGTCGGATGACTGATAATGGTCACCAAGTAGTTCAGCATTGCTGCCAAATCAATAAAAATGCATCACTACTTCTCTTGCAATCAATAAATCCGCTGGTTCACAAACCGCCAGCACTTGTGCTGCCGTGGATGTTGTGCGGAAGCACCGTGTTATTCCCAGCAGCGCTCTGCGCTGATTTGATTGACTCCGCTTCTCGTTCTAACTGTGTCCGTCTACCAGGCGGAGCACGCATACGTGAGGATTCTTTCCACCTCACGTTTGTACAATACCTTCTTGGCTGCTCCTGACAGGACAGTCTCATGCCATTTATCCTGTTAAGAATCAGGGAGCATCGCCCTTTGAAATACCGAAGGTGAGGGAGCCCAGAAGGCCTCGTATCTAAGATTACACCTAGGTATCGCATCTCCCTCACGGGTTTCACCGTGTGCCTATTGAAGCGACACTTTGGGGGAGTAACCATCTCTCCCTTTTTCGCTATCGCCATAAGCGTTGTTTTCTCAGGAGCGAAGCGTGGCTTGCACTCCTTACTTCAATTATCCACATTAGCAAGAGCGGTGTGTACCTTCCGCTCAATCACATATCTGCCTGTTGCAGACACTACTAGGACTAGGTCATCCGCGTATGCCTGCATTTGCATTCCCCCTTCCAACGGGAGTGAAAGCGCCGTGTCGGCTACTACATTCCACCACAGGGGGCCCGAGCATGAGCCTTGCGGGCACCCCTTCGTGTATTCTCTGCTAAACACTCTATCACCCACAGTAAAATCGACCCTCCTGTTACGAAGGAAGTCGCTAACTGCCAGAAACAGATTTCTGGGCAAACCCAGTGTTTTAAGACGGTCCAACACTAAAGGCCACTAGACACTATTGAACGCACCCTGCACGTCCAGGGAAACAAGGCAGGTGTGCATACCCATATCTCTATTCAGCTTTACCTGTTGAGTAAGGTTGGCTGGTACACCTCCCTGGTGTGAAACCAAATTGGCGGCTGGAGAGCCTACCTAGGCCGACCAGGTAATGGGTTGCTCGGATCACAATGGCCTTTTCCAGCACCTTACTCCAAGCGGAGAGCAGGCAAATCGGCCTGTAAGCAGCGGGATCTGCTCGGCTCTTATTTTCTTTGCTGAAGAGGACGAGCACCGCGGTTTTCCACAAAGAAGGGAAACAACCTCGCTCTAGGCATTTGTTGAGCAAGCAAACGGAAGTACCGTGGATTGGCCGCGAAGACTTCGCGAATAACTGCCAAATCCAGCCCGTTCTTATCCGGAGCTTCCCCGAGTTAAGGCTACTGAGCGCCACCCCAACCTCAGTCTCCGTGAACGGCGAGTCGTTCTCATTGTCCGGCGGGTGCTTACATCGATCTCTTATCGCACGTTGTTCAGGGGTGTCCTCTAACTTCTCGTTGGCCGGGAAGTGATGGTTGAGGAGAACCTCCACCGTCTCTTCCAGGGTGGTGGTGTGGGTGCAACCCTCTGTCCTGACGGATGCCAGTAACAGTGGACCGGAGATTGACCCCTTGGCAACCCTGTATGGGATTCCAAATGGGTTTCCCACGGGGATTGCCTCGCACAGTTGTCGCCAGTACTCTCTTTTCGATGCGATCATAGCACGTCTGTATTTACCTGCGGATTAGTTGTATTCCCTTTTCAGGCGTTCCCTCCTGACAGGGTCAAACCGTTCCATTTGCATCCTACGTCTGCATAGCCTGGCCTTACCACGAAGCAGGCTCAGGTTTTCCGAACACCAGGGAAGCGTGGACCTTTGCCCGTACCTCGCTTTCCTGCAACCTTCACAAATCGCGACTATCTCATCAGTGAGATGACTGATAAATTTATTCAGGTCATCCACATCGTTTAGATCTGAAGCTTTCCTTTTGCCAAGCAGATCGGCTAGCCGGGTTTTGAGATCCGGCCAGCTGAGATTCCGGGCTGTGAATCTTTTTCTGGGTATCTTCCCAGGTTTTACCCTACCAAGTTTAAAGGTTATTGCTAAGTGGTCGCTACTGCTCACGTCGTCCAGCACCTGCCAGTCCTGGAGATGATGCGAGAGTACCGTGGTCCGTGTGAGGGTGAGGTTGATCCACGACTTCCCAGGCGCACCTTGGAATGTGGGGATACTGTCGGGATCGTTTCGGATTGTTAGTTCTGAAGAACTGACAAAGTCCAGGAGAACACTACCACTCCCATCTTCCTCTTGGTTGCCCCAGACAGGGCTTTTTGCGTTGAAATCATCTGAGATGATCACCTCGTGCTTCTGGTGGGCTTCCAGTAAGCTGGTGATCAGATCTAGCACATCCGAGTGAGTACCTGTAGGCGGACTATACGCGTTGATAAAAAGATACCATTCTAGCTCCAGAATGGCTAAGCCCAGGTCTAGAACGACCGTGACAACCAGGGGTCGGTCACAGCGGGAGTAATACCTTCTCGGGGAGTTAGGGAATCCTGCGATTCTACCATGGCAATGGTAGGGTTCCTGCAGGAGCAGGAGTTTTGCAGCGGCTTCGTTGGCCGTCTTAAGAATCTGCCCTGTTACAGCTCGTGCGCGATGGGCACTCAGCTGGAGAACCCTTATTCCAGTTTTATTACTCCTATCAGCCATAGTTTATGCGGCTTTTCAGCAATTCACGTTCCCTTGCTAGACTGGGATACGTCTTGCTGAAGCTGGAATGACCCGTATCCAGCTTCAGCTTGAATTTTAAATTGGCTGCCGTGCAGTTACTGCACTTGGCTGTGGCAGCGCAATCCTTGTGCAGGTGACCCACCTTACCGCACAGGCAGCACCTATCTTTAACCTCTTGGCAGCTGCTCCTGAAATGACCGAAGCCATTACATCGGAAGCAGCTTACCTACCTCAAGAATTCTTTCAACCTAAGAATTGACCATCCCAGGTTGACTTTACCCCTTTTGAGAAGGGGTTTAAAGGCTAGGGGCTTGGCCTCCAACACCCAGTGGGCCTTGCCTCCCTTTGCCTTGATGGGGAACCGAGCTTTAAGTTACCCTTCAATGCCGTGATTTTGCTCTTTTTTCCCGTCTACGAACTCCTGTTGGGTGAGCTCCCCGTCTCTTCCGTACACTAAGAGTCGCGGGAGTCTCCTCACTGAGGTCTTTGGAAGAGTACAATCCTTGGTTAATGGATTGTTTTTCAATTCCTCTTCTAAACGGTTGACGTCGCTTAAGCTCGAGCACTCAACCGCTACCCCTACCTTTCGTACTTTACGTACGCCTTTAACTCCTATTTGCAGCTTTGCTGGCTGCACTGCGGGTAGGAGAGTCTTTTTAACGTTATCAGACGACTTGCCCTCGTCGGTGGGATAAACCAGGAGCACGTGTCTCCTATCTGTCACCACCTCTTTTACCTTAGGTGCCGGCACAGACCCTTGCGAATTCGTGGCACCCTTTTTGTCTGCGGCGGCTTAGGACTTTGTTCCTGCAGAGGAGCTTTGTCGCTCCTCCCTGTCCTCAAGCTTGTCCTCTAGCTTTGAGGTAAGGAGCCCTTGCTGGGCTCAGGCGAGTTGAATTTTGCGCAGGGCTGCCTTGACCCTGCTCGCTGAATCCTTATTGATCGTCTTGGGTAGTGAGCCCAAAATCTCACCAACCTCTACCACACAGCTGTCCACCAGGTCAATAAACTCCCCAGTGGTTGGTACTAGGGTAGTCTCAACCCGCTGCTTGACTTCCAGAGAGGGCTTCGGAGTCACAGCTGGTGAGGCCTCTGGCGACCGGGAGGTCCCGGGTTTAGGAGATGGAGCTTCCCTTGCCGGGACCTCCGAGGGTTTCACCCTGGTGGCAGAAACTGTGCATTTCCGTGTTTTCACGGAAGACTTAGGGTTGGGTCCCTTAGACACAACTCCCTTTTGGGAGGACTGCATCTCTGTGAGAGAGAAGTGATTTTCTAAGTACTGAGTGGGAACCCTGGGGCTCACC
Source organism: Macrothele yani (assembly GCA_039090855.1). NCBI lineage: Eukaryota > Metazoa > Arthropoda > Arachnida > Araneae > Macrothelidae > Macrothele > Macrothele yani. The sequence goes on from CM077003.1 coordinate 107,905,629, forward strand.
CACTCAAGCTAAAACTCAGAAAGCCGGGCGCGCGGGCTTTGGCCTAGTGTCGGATCAAGGAGTCCTGATACTAGTCGAACCGGCACGACATCGACGTATCCACAAACTGACACAAACGACTTTGCAGTCGACTTAGGACTTCGCCCTAAGAAGAGAGTTTTTATTCTAAGTCCAGAGTTGTTGTTATTTTTGACTGCACCGAAATACTTTTATTTCGAAAAATTAATCGAGGGCGGTACTCGCTCATTCGCAATGCAATAAAAATCACAGTCAGACTCAAAAGCTCGCTCCCCGGTTCGGTGTGAGTCCACAACCCACAGTATATCGAACCCTGCTGAAAGTGGGGCTGCATAGCAGCAGGCCGCTCCGATTGCCCATGCTAACCTCTCGGTTCACCGTCAAAAGCGCCTGCAATGGGCACGGGAGCTTCAAAGCTGGACCTTGAATGATTGGGAAAAGATCGTCTGGTCCGATGAATCTCGTTTCCTGTTGCACCATGTGGACGGCCGGGTAGGTGTGCGTCGCCTATCTGCAGAGGCGTTGGCTCTAAGATGCACCGCCTGACGAAAACACGCCAGTGGAGTAATTTTAATGCTTTGGGCAATGTTCTGCTGAGAAACCCAGTTTCCAGTCATTCATGTACAGAAAAATATGAAGTCTACCGCTTAACTAAACCTCATGCAGACCAGGTACACTCTTTCATTACAACGGTATTCCCCTCTAGCAGTGCCTTAATCTAAGTCTACCACTTAGCTAAACCTCATGCAGACCAGGTACACTCTTTCATGACAACGGTATTCCCCTCTAGCAGTGCCTTAATCTAAGTCTACCACTTAGCTAAACCTCATGCAGACCAGGTACACTCTTTCATGACAACGGTATTCCCCTCTAGCAGTGCCTTAGTCTAAGTCTACCACTTAACTAAACCTCATGCAGACCTGGTACACTCATTCATGACAACGGTATTCCCCCTAGCAGGGCCTTATTTCAGTATGATAATGCGCCATGCCACAGTGCCTGCATTGCTAGAGAACGGTTCGTGGAACATGAGGAAGACTTTCAGGTATTGCCTTGGCATCCAAATTTCCCGGACATCAATTCAATCCAGCATCTGTGATTTGCGTTGGAAGAGCAAATGCGATCTACGGCGGCTCAATCACGTAACGTACAAGAGCTAAATGATCTGCTGATACGTGTTGGCACCAGATAGCACAAGACACCTTTAGAAATCTTGTAGCGTCTATAACTCACCAGGTAAGAGCTGTTTTGGTGGCACGTGGAGGATCAACATCATATTAGGCATATGGTCATAATGGTTTGCCTTTTCCTTGTACGTCCTACCGAGTTCTGCGAATGGATTCTATCTTCCCAGTGATTGTTGTTTAAGAAACTATGATGATTGTAAAATCTAAAATATGATCGTATAAAAGGACGGTACTCAATTAAAATAAGACGTAATATGTCGCCGAATTGTGGAACTGAACTGGAATATGAATCCATGACTTCAATTCAGATTTTGTACTTTCTTCTCCCGACAGAGCGCCTAGTCCCTTTGAGTTAGCCCCACTGAAATTCTCTTTGAGTAAAAGGGGATCGTTACTGGCAAACATCTGGGTCAATCCGCCGTAGAGTTCATGGAAAGAACGCAAAATGAATGATTTGCGGTTCCAAACAACGCCTGCTGTTTATAGCGAAATTGCTCCTTTTCTTGCAGGTGGTGAGATTCGAAACAACACCTTCTTACTCCAGAACAACTCTTCTACCAATTGAACTACGCCGGCAAGGCTTATCACTGCAATTTGCCTTTTTGACTTGCTGAAGCGTTTTTAGTTTCAGCATAGTTTCAGCCAGAAATGTATCACTGAGGTGACCTCAGTGATACATCACAGGCTGTTTTCCAATGCTATGTGACACATGTTGTTTTTTTATTTCATCTTCTTTGAAACTGTTGCTGTGATTCTGATTCATTTTTTTATTTATTTTAATTTCCTAATATTTCCGTAAAGTTCTACTACATCTTTACTATAGTCTGTCTTCCATTATTTTCCGCCTAGAAAGCCAGAGTATGAGAACTGTGCGCAATAAAAGAGTGGCAGGTCAGTAGGTAACGGACATACCTTTATATGAGTGTGGCATATTTAATTTCTCAATCTGTTGTGCTCTGGGGTTACAACAGTTACACTCTCTCCAGGCGCCCCCGGAATACCAGGAGAATTCTCGGTGGGCAGCCACATTCTGGGCCGGTAGGCCTTATACTAACTCAAGAAAAAAAAATATTTTCACTTCAGAATTCTTGTAGAAGAAAAGCAAGTAACGCTAAAACGTCAAAGTTTGCCCATCACTTTGACGGCTTCGAAAAAAAAAAAAAAAGATGGCACCGAATTTTCGGTTGTAATAAGCACGTCTTTTGAATCCGTTCTGACCCAAAATAAATTTATCAAAGCTATTCAAAATCAATGGAACCGGTATGGAAAACAATAATATCTGACGGAAGAAAGAAGTTTTTGAATTGGGTTTTTAATCCCTCAGATATTGCTGTAAACGGCATTGTGAGCGTACGCCGTCTGGTTGCAGACTTGTGCGTTAAGAAAAACATGAATTTATATGAGAAGCATTTCTCACCGGAAAGGCTCTCCAACACAGAAAGAATTTTTCAAATCGGACTCTTAGAAACAGAGATATCGACAAAAATAAGATTTACGTCCCCTGGTGGGAAAACCATGCATTATTTTAGGAAGAAAGTATTCTCAAAAGGTTTTTCCATATGAGCGGTATCGGTCCAAGAAAAAAATTTTTTTGTCGGGTTTTCAGGATCCCAGATTTTGCTACAAATACATCAAAAGCAGAAATTAACACTTATGCCCCCTGGTGGCCAAACCATTCTTTAATAAACATCAAAAATTATGTGAAAAATATTTTCCATCAGGTCTTGTATGCGATACAGGAAGGATTTTTCAAATCGGAGTTTTGGAAGTAGAAATAACGCAGAAAACACAATTTACCTTTGTGCCCCCTAGCGGAAAGTCTATGATTTACTTGAAAATTTTGAATTTATAGGAAAAACATTTTGCATCGAAAACACTATCCAACAAAGAAGGAAATTTTTCAAATCGGACTCCTTGAAGTAGAGATATTGACAAAAATAAGATGCACATCTACAGCCCTGGCGTAGAAACCATGCATTATTTCAAAAAGAGAATGTTCCTCAAAGGTTTGTCGACCTGAGTTGTATCGGTCAACAAACGACTTTTTTTGCAATCGAGATTTTAGAAGCTCATATTTTGCTGCAAATACATCAGAAGCGGAAATTGAGATTTACACCCCCTGGTGGCCACACCATTTTTTTTACAAAAATTAGAAATTATGTGCAAACGATTTCCCATCAGGAGCTGTATCCGGTGCAGAAAGAATTTTTCAAATCGGAGATTTAAAAGCAGAGATATAGAGGTAAACGCAATTTACCTCTACGCTCCCTAGCGGAAAGTCTATGAATTACTTGAAAATTTTGAAATTATATGAAAAACATGTCACACTGAAAACACTATCCAACAAAGCAGAATTTTTTCAAATCGGAGTTCTAGAAGTAAAGATATTGACGAAAATAAGATATACATCTACGCCCCCTGGCGGAGAAACTGTGGAATATTTTAAAAAGAAAATATTCCAATAAGGTTTACCTATGTGAGTGGCATCAGTCTACAAAATAATTTTTTCAATCGATATTTTAGAAGCTCAGATTTTATGGCAAGTACATCAGAAATAAAAATTAACTCTTACGCCCCTGGGGGCTAAAGTATTATTTGACCAAAAATTTGAAATTATATGGAAAATATTTTCCATCGGAAGGTGTATCCGCTGAAGAAAAAAAGTTTCAAATCGGAGTTTTAGAAGAAGAATTATCGGGAAAAATGTAATTTATTTTTACGCCCCCTAGCGGAAAATCTATGCATAATTTGAAAAAGTAACTATATCTAAAATACTCTTCGCCATAAATGGAATCGAAAGATAATTTTTTTTTCAGTGGGATGTTTAGAAGCAAAAATGTGGAATGAAACGTATTTTTGAATTCGACATCATCTACATTTACGCCCTCTAGCGGCGAAATTGTACATCGTAAAAAAAAAAAACGAAATGAAGGATCAACATTCGCATATTTCAAGCTTCTCAATGCAAAAGGAATGTTTCAAATCGGTCTAATACTTGTTTTGATATCGTGGGTACAGACGAACTGGTAAAATAAGAACGATCTTTTTAAAAAAGACGTGCTAAAAAAAGAAAAGAAAAGTGGCAAATGTTCTGTTCAGCCAACCCTGTTTTGGTACAAACCCTTCCCCTTTATCGAATTCCTAATTTAAGCCCCGTTCCTTTGGGATGATATCCTGTACCTCAGTGCGCTTTCGCCAATTTCAGTTGAATAATCAATACAATCTAATCAAATGTGCTATCAATAGTCTGGGATAGAAACTCGAAATTCATTGTGTATGTTCATGCATTGAGGTTCACTTATGGTAAAATTTTTGGGTTGCTTCTTATTATACGTACGTGGTTTTTTTTTCTTTTTTGTACGAGATCTGCATCTCATTTACTGCTTTTTGGGCCTTCCAATTATCCGAGTTCTTGAACTAAAATTAATTTTTCCATTCTTTAATTTCTCTCACTTGATGAATTTATACTTAAAATAACATTCTGAGACATTTCCAACTTTCTGAATCCATTTTATTTGTAATTTTTTTTAAGTTAATGATAGGTAACTCTTGAAAAAGAAATTAAGTTTTGTCACATTTTGATTTCCGTTCTCATTAAAACAGAAGAAACTTATAAATTCGAATTCAGTTATCGCAATAAACTTCATAAGAACGAAATTAAGTCAACTACAGTCTCTGAGGGAACGTCTGTTGTTTGTCAGCAATGGAAGTATTTTTTTATTCCACAAAATGTTACTGCGGTGTGTCCAGGAAAATGGTTAAATTATTGTTAAATATTATTGCCTTGATACAAAAAACCTCAATTATTCGTAGATTCTTGTAGGAAACATGTTTAAACAGTTAATGATGATGCTGACGTAAAGTTTTTCATAAAATCTTTTTTTTTTTTTAGGGAGGAAGGAAAGGAGGTATCTTAATAATTTTTCCTAATTGTGGGGCGTTCAAAATCAACTTCTCAGGCCGTTTACGAATCTCCAGTCCGCCGCTGACTCTCTTCACATTCCCTGTTCCTTAAGAAGCTGCATGTTGTTATCCATGTCCCAGAACCTCTTCGCTTAACGACGCCGTGCAGTCACATCATATTTGAACTGCAGTGTGACTTCGCATTCCGGTGTTTTCAATTAACGTTTTTGGAAAGAATGAACGAGAGAACGTGAGCACGGTTTCACTGAAGCTTTACTTGACTTGAAGATTAACTTTCTTGAATGCGAGTTGTCCAGTGGTTTGTAGTTATTCATACACGCACAAGAAATTTAAGTGCTGCCATTCAACTGACTGACTGAGTTAAACAATACAGCTTGAACCGCACAGTGTGTAATGCAAATTACGTATTCTCAAGACATCATGCCAAAACCAAATCAAAACTTGATCTGTGTTTCTGTTCCAGGTAAGACGTGGGTGAGTTTTGTCTTTGATTTCTCCTTCTGTAACGTCTGTAACCAGAAATTAAGGATGCAAGTCTCATTCTAGCTGTCTTTGACTTTCTATGTTGATTTCCGCCGTCTTTACACGATAATTATTCAAATAACACATTTGATTGTTTAGATGTTCTAATAAACACGGTGTATAATATTATTGAATCAAAACTAGAATCACAAGCAGCTTTCTCTACATCGGAGATTAAAGCCATTATTTCTGCCATATGCTTAACACAAAACTGCTCATTTTTTCCGATTTAATGGCAATATATATCGTCAACTGGAAGGCGCACCAATGGGGAATTATGTAATTGAATCGTTTCCAACTCCCCTGCACTTTATTTACGCTACGTAGATGACTTTCTCGTTTTTTGGCATTCCCCTAAAGAAGAATTGAAGCAGTTCACAGAATGCTTATCATCTCAATATCCATCTATTAAGTTCTCCATTGAATTTGAAAAGAATTATACCTTACCATTTTTGGATTTTTATTTAAAACGAGACCCTCATAGACAAACTGTTCAATATTCAGTGTATCAAAAACCCACATCCTCTACCGTCATGTTTCCATCTCAATCACCTCATCCAATTCCAAGTACGACGAGCATTTAGCCACTCATCGACAGTAACATTACGAAATCAAGAAATAGCCAAAATCAAAATATCTGCATCTCATCATGGCTACTCAGATGGCATCGTTAATTCTATCGTAAAGCAAATAAATCACACATTAGATACCACATTAATAAAAGATCGTAGACCAGTTAAATATGTGGGATCACTTCCATACATTCCCGGCATCATCAATATACTCAAAAACGTTTGTTATCGTCACAATATTGGCTTCGGTGTACGAACACACAATGTACTTTCAGGAATAAAAAATGATAGAGACGTTGTTCCTTTGGACAACAGATATGTTGTACATGTCATCCCACTGAAGACAATAGACATTCAAGATGAAGATCGTATATATGTTGGATCAACACTTCGCTCATAAAAAACTCGTTTAAAAGAGCACCAATATAACATAAAGACAAACTCATCAAGGACTTTCCTATCAAGGCTATCATGCAAAGGATCTCATTACCCATGTTGGAAGGAAGCCAACATCCTTGCCACGATCTACTCAAAAGCATCAATCCTACTACTAGAAAGTCTATTTATTCAAAAATATGGTGAAGTAGGCTGCAATGATGATACTCCTTGTCACATCCCTTTACCTTGGAAAACGGTGATTAATGAGTTATAACATATAGAGACTTACACCAATTATTTCCTTCAAACATAGTTTTTAATACGTTGCTTGACACGTAATATATTTATCGATGTTAACAAACCATTCACGAGATATGATGTCCATCACGAGCAGGTCACAATATCAAGAAAACCACATAACATTAATGTATTTAAATCATACTCAGTTCCATTCTGCTAATAACATCTGAAGATGGGTCCGTCGCGGGCCTGAAAGTTCAAATGTTTTTGATATGAACTTAATAATTAACTTCATCAAATTAAATAATCTAAACAGTCAAATGTGTTATTTGAATCTGTTATTTGAATAATGATCGTGTAAAGACGGCGGAAATCAACATAGAAAGTCAACATAAACACGAAATGAACATTTACTTAGTAGCTGTCTTTGTTCGAAAAAGGTCATCAGGGTGAAATAAGGAAAACCGTTTGTTCATCTTCCGTTGTTAAACCAGCTGGAGCTCATTATTTGATTATTATTCTGACAATTTTTGTTTATTTATATTTTATATTTCTAATTGTTCAATTAACGGATGAATATTTATATGACATTTTGTTAGTTTTCAGAGGTCACTGAACCAATTGTAGAATGCTTCGAAGACTATCTTGTTCCAGCTAATGACGAGAACAAAAGAGTAAGTGTAAAATGTGTTTCGTTCTAGATTTTTATTATAAACATGCATAAATGTTAAATTATTGTAATTGAAATGACATGGGTTATTGTGAAACTGTTGTATTATTCTCATAAGATGCGAAGTAATTAAAATATTAAAAATAGTCAGCCGACCCAATCATGAAAAAATTCAGTCTGATGTCTGCAGTGTCAGCCCTTTCTGTACGAGTCTTTTAGCAATGGTCGAAGTATCCCCACCGGCATTGGTAGTAAAGCATTCTGGACAATACCTATTGGGTTTAGTCTGTCCTTGGGTCAAAGATCCTAAAGTAGGGATCACAGAATCATTTTATTTCTCGCGGAAATCATTGGTATCACGGAATTCCATGCCATTGCAAAAGTACTTTGCTATGGCTTTTATTGTTTTCTCAACATGTGATGTTTTCATTAATAATTTTACAGCTGAACTTCACTAATTCAACCAATGAACCAATGATTCAGAGCGATCGCGATTTTTTTTTTTTGAGTGGGGTTTTAATAACCACCGTGAACAACTCATTGGACTATAAGCAGTCGACCGTCCCTAATTTAGGGCAATTGGCTCCAGGGAAAGGAGAGAGCCAGTGCCGTAAGACGAACACAACATCCATGCCTCACCGTGATTCGAACCCGTACCTCATCTTGGACGAATGGTCATAAGCCATCGCTTAGACCACTTCGCCACAGGGACAGCCGATTGGGAATTAGTTAGAGGTGCCACATACCTTTGCGGTTCCACTATATTTCCTGTCTGGGAATAGAAAAAGAAGAGATTGAGGGCCAAGATTTTCCCCAAAGAAGATCAGAATGAGAAAAAAAAAATACGGATATCAGTTGAGTTCATGAGTCCAAAAAAATCATGTCCAAACGAGAAAGGAAAGAAAATTCACTGGTTTAAATCAAATTTATATTTGCCTTTTTTTATGGTTGTTGGTAATTGTCTTAGGCTATACGCTGTAATTTTTAATTGATTTAACCAAACTGACAAGCTATTCTTTTGAGTTCCATTCCACATAGTTAGTCTTCTCCTAACCCCAACGAACAACGCACTTCATGCGCTGTGATTTGTTTTTGTTTCTTCCTTTTGGAAGATTTTATACTGCTCTTTCTTTTTTACGCTTTCCAACCGTTGGTTGAAGAAGCGTATATGCTCCAGCTTTGTCCGTCCGTCCGTCCTCACGATAACTGGCATAAAAATGGTTCGATTTCGATGAAATTTTAGTATGTGGTAGGGGACCACCTGGGGACGAACCCTATTACAAATGGGGTCAAAGATCACGACGTACGAGCGGGATCCATTCCATTGCACTTATACGTCATAACTTGCGTAAATATGGTTCGATTTCAATGAAATTTTACAATGTGGTAGGGGACCACCTGGAGACGAACCCTGTTCAAAATGGGTGAATTGGGGTCAAAGGTCAGGACATAAGAGCGGGATGCATTCCATTGCCTTTATGCGCCATAACGTTCGTAAAAATGGTTCGATTTCGATGAAATTTCAGTATGTGGTAGAGGACTACCTGGCGACGAACCCTATTGAAAATGGACTAAATGGGGTCAAAGGTCACGACATAGGATTGCGATCCATTCCATCGCCCTTATTCCATATTATTAAGGTGGACGTCAAGTAATTTTGCTTCCTATACTTCCAATGGAAAAACTTTTGTACACATTTCCTTCACAATTAATGTGTTCCCAAGGATGAAAATTTGAACATCGATTAAAATTACTTTATATTATAACTTGGAATACTTAATATTTTCTAAAACATAACCATAATTATATTAAAAATCAATAACTTTTCCTTTGGTGGTGTTGAAACCAGAAAAAGAATGGCGCGACCTGTACTTTGATGACGTCAGTAGACAAACAAATGTTGGATTGCATAATTATGGTTATGTTTTAGAAAATATTAGGTATTCCAAGTTATAAAATGAAGCTATTTTAATCGATGTTCAAATTTTAATCCTTGGGAACGCATTAATTGGGAAGAAAAAAGATGGCGCGACCTGTATTTTCATGACGTCACAGTCAAACAAATGTGCGGATCCTATTAAAGTTTTATGACGTCACACTTATGCTAGCAGATGGCCGCGATTCCCATCTGCCTCATTACGTCACGCGTTGTGTGCGTATGTTCGTCTGCACGATAACTCGCGTAAAAATCGTTCGATTTCGATGAAAATTTAGTATGTGGAAGGGAATCACCTGGGAAGGAATCCTATGGAAAGTGAACTAAATGGGGTCAAAGGTGAGGACATAGGAGCGGGATCCATTCCACTGTTCTTATGCGTCATAACTAACGTAAAAAAGGTTCGATTTCGATTAAATATTAGTATGTGGTAGGGGATCACCTGGGGATAAACCCTATTGAAAATTGGCGAAATGAGGGTCAAAGGTCAGGACATAGGAGCGGAATCACTTCCATCGCCACTATGCATCATAACTTACGTAAAAATGTTTCGATTTGGATGAAATGTTAGTATGTTGTAGGGGCCTGCGCCTGGGGACGAATCCTATTGAAAATGGGCGAAATGGGTCAAAGGTTAGGACAAAGAAGCGGGGTCTATTCCATAGCCCTTATGCATCGTAACTTACGTAAAATTGCTTCGATTGCGACAAAACTTTATCATGTTATTTCGGAGGTATACTGAACCAGTTCTGTTGAATATCATCGAAATGGGATCAAAGGTCAGGGCGTAGGAGTGAGATTTATTCCACAGCCATTTTATGATTTCTAGTATGTTGGAAAGCGTATCATAATCAATGCATTGCATGATTTTACTAACTTGTTTTCTTTAGCACAATAAAGAACAAAATTGTTCCTTTAACTTGAGCCCTAGAGAAGGCAGAGTACCTTTGGGAAGTTGTAGTAGTTTGTTTAAACATAGAAGGGGTGAAGCAAGAGTACACATGAATTGCGAATTGCGCAGAAAACTCACCCAAAAGTAATTTATTCCCGGATAGTTTGTAAGTCCAATGTGTTTTATACATGACAAAAGCGGAGGGTGGGGACACAGTACAATCGGCACACCCTTTCTGATAAGTGTTTTCTCCTTTTGTTTCCAAATACAGAAGGATTTGCTTGTTAACAGGATCAAGGGTATGGACAACAGAAGAGCTGGTTATGATGCCTGGTTGTCCAGCTAAAAATTTCACTAATTGCCCGCAAAAATTAAATTACTTAAATAGGTGCTATATTATACCCTTCCCGTCTGCTGTATTTACGAGGAGAAAATATACGGCCCTACCATTAACATCCGGACACCCCTCTGTTGGTAGTGAACTCGATACTACGCGAAGCACCACGTCACAAACCCAACTACAATTCGTAGGGTAAAAATGATACTATGAATGTAAAATGCCTTGATCAACAGAGTTAACGGATTTCCAGCGCAGATTGATAATAGCTAGCCACCAATTGCTCCGTACGTGACATTTCAGCGGCGTTGAAGAACCTTAGGTTCAAGGGTGCTGCTGTGATATTCAAATGAGTATGGACTAGGGCTGAATCGAATCGAAAAGCTCCGAAGCTAACTGAACGTGACAGGAAAGCTCTGCAGAGGAATGCCAACTCAGAAGGCAGCTCAATATTATCTCAAATCACACAAACCCCATGTGAGATTATTGAGACTGACGTTTGCACAAATACAGGGTGCAGGATTCTAAACGACATGGATTATCATGGTCAAGCAGGCATCCACAAGGCGCTAGTCACTTCGACTAATACACCTCACCGAATAGCGTGGTGTAAGGCACGTTGATCTTGGACTGTAGACCTATGGAAAACTGTGCATTGGACTGACGAGCCAGGGTACACAATCTATCAGCCATCCACAATTCCCTAATCACTTTGATTAATGCCACACACCAATTAACGTGCTGTAAGGAACGTTGATCTTGGACTGTAGACCAATGGAAAACTGTGCTTTGGACTAACAAGTCACAGTACACAGTCTATCAGCCATCCAAAAGCAGCTAATCACTTCGACTAATGCCACACGCCGATTAGAGTAGTGCAGAGAATATCGATCTCGCACTGTAGACCTATGGAAAATTGTGCTTTGGGCTGACGAGACACGGTACACAGCCTATCAGCCACCCACAAGCCGCTAATCACTTCGACTAATGCCCCACCCCGAATAGAGTAGTGCGAGGAATGTCGATCTTGGACTGCAGACCCAAAGAAGCTACTGGGTGTTAAACATAAACCGGACAATGTTCATGACGTGTAAAATCATACTGTGCAATCGCAAAATTGTTCGTTTCCATAAGTTACGTGTACTGGTTCGTTGCCTCATCCTCGTTTGCGGGGCGGAGAGGGGAGGTATATTATGAATTGCATGAAAGTTTGGTTTTTGATAAGCGATTTCTATGCTTGTGGGATGTTAAAAGTCACACCGTCATTACAACATTGACTTTCCATTTGATAAATAAATAGGCTCTTCATTATCAAATTTGATTGCTCAGTTTTGGATGTTCCCAAAATCGAGGCATCGTCCCACTTGGAAGTATGCAAGCCTGTGTTCACAAAACGTTGAAGAGCGCTGGCATTGCAATGCATCCGTACATCATATTTGTGCTCCATTAATCTAACCCCCAATGTTCGTAGTGTTGAACCAATGTAGACAGAATCAGGCGTATTAGGTTCATTGCTAATCAAGGGAATTGAGTAAATGCTATGTTTATTGTTATCTATGACTTGATCACGGCCTTTTTTAATTTTGGCAAATAAGCTGGATGTTGATTCGCCGAAATCGTAGTTCTGTTTTCGGCAAGCTTCCCTTATGATATTAGTCACTGGTGGTAGGTAATCCATAGAGCTTAAACTTTTCTTCTCTCAGGCCGCATGTCAGTGAATGCCAAACGTTTCATTTGTTTCAAAAATTTCCAAACGCAATCTGCGGAAAATCCATGGAGGGTCGCGATAGTAGTGATGATTTTTTAGCACGTCTTTTGTAAAAAAAGATCGTGCTTCTGTTATCGGTTTGTCCGTCCGTCCGTCCGTCCGTACCCACGGTATCTCTGCAACTATGAGTCCGATTTGAAAAATTATTTTTGCATTCGGAAGCTTGAAATATGCGAATGATGATCCTTCATTTCGGTTTTTTTTTTACGATGTACAATTTTGCCGCTAGGAGGCGTAAATGCAGATGATGTCGAATTCAAAATTACGTTTTAATCCACATATTTCCTTCTAAACATCCGATTGAAAAAATTCTTTTATCTTTCGATTCCATTTATGTCGAAGAGTGTTTTAGATATAGTTTCCTTTTCAAATTACGCACAGATTTTCCGCTAGGAGGCGTAAAAGTAAATTACATTTTTTCCGATAACTCTTCTCCTAAAACTCCGATTTGAAAAATCTTTTTTTCAGCGGATACATCTCCTAATGGAAAATCTTTTGTATATAATTTCGAATTTTTAATAAAGAATAATTTGGCCACCAGGGGGCGTAAGTGTTAATTTTCCCTTCTGATGTATTTGCCATAAAATCTGAGCTTCCAATATATCGATTGAAAAAATTCTTTCGTGGACTGATACCACTCACACCGATAAACCTTTTCGGAATATTCTCTTCCTAAAATATCCCACAGTTTCTCCGCCAGGGGGCGTAGATTTATATATTATTTTTGTCAATATCTCTACTTCTAGAACACCGATTTAAAAAATTCTGCTTTGTTGGATAGTGTTTTCAGTGTGACATGTTTTCCATATAATTTCAAAATTTTCAAGTAATTCGTAGACTTTCCGCTAGGGGGCGTAAAGGTAAATTGCGTTTCACCCTATATCTCTGCTTCTAAATCTCCGATCTGAAAAATTCTTTCTGCACCGGATACAGCTTTTGATGGGAAATCGTTTGCACATAATTTCTAATTTTTGTAAAAAAAATGGTTTGGCCACCAGGGTGCGTAAATCTTAATTTCCGCTTCTGATGTATTTGCAGCAAAATATGAGCTTCTAAATTCCCGATTGAAAAAAACGTCGTTTGTTGACCGATACTACTCGTGTCGACAAACGTTTTAGAAACATTTTCTCCTTAAAATAGTGCATGGTTTTTACGCCAGGGGGCGTAGATGTATATCTTATTTTTGTCAATATCTCTACTTCTAAAAGTCCAATTTGAAAAATTCCTTCATTGTTGGATAGTGTTTCCGATGCAAAATGTTTTTCCTATAAATTCAAAATTTTCATGTGAATCATTTCAGAGTTTCCGCTGGGGGCATAAAGGTAAATTGCGTTTTCTGCTCCTAAAACTCCGATTTGAAAAATTCTTCCTATATCGCATACAAGACCTGATGGAAAATATTTTTTACATAATTTCTAATGTTTTGTAAAAAATGGTTTGGCCACCAGGAGTCATAAGTGTTAATTTCTGCTTCTGGTTGGTGTATTTGTAGCAAAATCTAGGCTCCTAAAAACTCGACTAATTTTTTTTTCTTCGACCGATATCGCTTATATGGATAAACCTTTTGAGAATACTTTCTTTCTAAAATAATGCATGGTTTTCCCACCAGGGGACGTAAAGTCCCATCTTATTTTTGTCGATATCTCTGTTTCTAAGAGTTCGTAAGCTCACGATTCCGTTTACAGCAATATCTGAGGGATTAAAAACCCGATTGAAAAACTTATTTTTTCCGTCAGATACTATTGTTTTCCATACCGGTTCCATTGTCTTTGAATAGCTTTGATAAATTTAATTTGCGTCAGAACGGATTCAAAAGACGTGCTTATTACACCCGAAAATTCGGTGTCATCTTTCTTGTTAATTCCTCTTTAAAGCATTTTCTATCAGAGGAGTGGGTCTGTGTGCGGTATAAAAGGCTATGCAATGCAGCTGTCTCATACTTCGTAGGGTGAAAACAACATTTTTTAATAATGATCGGCGAGTGAGAGGGCTTACGGTATACAGAGTATCTCACTTAATGACTGAATGGATCGCGTTTGAGAAGAATATCAATGTTTGAGAAGAATGTAGTGATGTTTTTTTAATTCCTCTTTTTTCTCAAACGTGATCCATTCAGTCTTTATGACTGAATGGATCACGTTTGAGAAGAAAGGGGAATTAGAAAAACATCATTATTATTGCGACTCTCCATGGATTTCCCGCAGATTGCGTTTGGAAATTGTTAAAACAAACAAAACGTTTGGCATCCACTACCACGCGGCCTGAGAAAAGAAAAGTTAAATACATAGGCTCTATGGATTACCTACCACCAGTGACCAATAACTTAAGGAAAACTTGCCGAAAACAGAACTACGATTTCGGCGAATCAACATGCAGCTTATTTGCCAAAATTAAAAAAGACCGTGATCAAGTCATAGATAACAATAAACATAGCATTTACTCAATTCCCTTGATTAGCAATGAACCTAATACGCCTGATTCTGTCTACATTGGTTCAACACTACGAACATTGGGGGTTAGATTAATGGAGCATAAATATGATGTACGGATGCATTGCAATGTCACCGCTCTTTCACGTTTTGTGAACACAGGCTCGCATACTTCCAAGTGGGACAATCCCTCGATTTCGGAAACATCCAAAACTAAGCAATCAAATTTGATAATGGAAGCCTATTTATTTATCAAATGGGAAGTCAATGTTGTAATGATGATGTGGATTTTAACATCCCACAAGCATGGAAATCGCTTGTCAAAAACCAAACTTTCATGCAATTCATAATCTACCTCCCCTCTCCGCCCCGCAAGCGAGGATGAGGCAACGAACCAGTACACGTAACTTATGGAAACGAACAATTTTGCGATTGCGCAGTAGGATTTTACACGTCATGAACATTGTCCGTTTAAGTTTAACACCCGGTAGCTTGTAATTTCCTGATATATTTTACCTGATGATGGTTCAACTGTTGAATCGAAAGGTCTTGTATTTTTAGTGTGTATATATCTTAATATAATAAATCTTTTAACTCTGTGGATCATATATTCGCGAGTGTTTAGTGTATCGTGTACTGACAGTTATTGATTTCAGTGGATTATTGCCCCTCTACATGACGTTTTCTGAACTATATCATTGTATTCTATTTTTTCTATGATAACTAGTGTGTGTGGTCATGTAAGTGTGATAAATATATGTTAGATGTTCTTAATATGCATCGAGTGGAAACTTTGTATCGACTGAGGATTACTCACTGGATTCAGGTGCTGTTGTCAGCTGATTACATCGTTCTCGATGTAATCAGCTGACAACAGCACACCTGAATAATATTGGGTGGCAGGTAAGAGGTCTCTTTTCTTCAGCCCTGTGTAGGCCTGATTCGAATGAACGTATGACGTAATGTAAATGGCATCCCTGCTGGGATATTGAGTTGAGGCATTTTGAACATATAGCAACAGAATTAGGTAACCGAGAGGATTCTGTTTGTTGACATTTGATATATTGTATCGAAAGAAATTGCAGAAGAAATTAGAGCTAGATTAAAGCAGAAACGCGGCGTAATGAGAGCTTCCTTAACAAAAATTGTTAAGAGATTGGAAGCGGAACGTGTACTAACTGAAGTGGATGTAGATAATCTTGAACTTTTAGAACATTTGAATGAAAAATCAACAGCACTAAAATTAGTTGATTCCGAGCTGGAAAAGAATTTAGAACCAAGGGAGTAGGAGTCTGTGTTACAAAGTGCCGATGAATATCGTGAGAAAATATAACTACATGGAGATATAGAACGTCCAAACGAGTTCGTATATTAAGGAGAAATGCTGTGAACAACGGTGTGTCTTTTGGTCAGAGCCCCGAGCTAGATGAAACAAAAATAGAACGAGTGAGAGAAACTATGACTATAAAATTGCCGAAACTATCTATTTCCAAGTTTCATGAGGATGTGAGTCAATGGCTTACATTTTGGAATTATTTTGAATCAGTAATTCATAAGAACGATTCTTTGAATAAAATAGAAAAAAATTATTTACTTTAAAGTTAAGCTAGGAGGCACGACTATGAACGCTGTCCAAGGATTTCACGCCGGAAAATTACGACATTTCTGTAAACATATTGAAGGAACGATTTGGGTGAAATGGTTTGCTAATAAATGCATGTATGAGTAACTTGCTTCATCTTTCCCCTCTCACGAATTTCAGTGATATTGGAACATTTCGAAAGTTGTTTGATAATATTCAAATGCAAATAAGAAGTTTAGAGTCGTCGGAAGTTTTTTCAGACTCGTATGGAAATCTTATGTGCCCAATGCTGTTAAAATTGCTTTCCCCTGATTTGCTCTTGGAATTTTTTTATTTTTGATTGGAGGTTTAACGAACAGCGTGAGCAACTCAGTGGGATATAAGCAGTCGCCCGTCCCTAATTTAGGACTACTGGTTCCAGGGAAGGGAGAGTGCCAGTGCCGTAAGACATCCATTCTACATCCATACAACATCCATGCCTTCCGGACGAATGATCAGAAGCCATCGCTTAGACCACTGCGTCACCGGGGCTGCGATCTTGGAATTCAACAGACAAATTACCAATGCCAGTTATGGCATAAATGAGTTGATTGGATTTTTGAGGAAGGAACTGAGCTTTAGAGAGCGTATTGGTGCTAATGTTTTTGGTCGCCAGAGACTGGCGCCACAGTTTGCCTCCTCCCCCCTGCTCTTCGGTCAAGTGACTGTTGCCGGAAGCCCTCACGTGACTCAAGAGAAAGACACCTATTGCAGCCGAGCTATTCAGCGCTGAACTGAAAGAACAGAAAAAAACTGGTTTGTGTCTTTTGTGACAAGCAGCATGCGAACTCTGAGTGAAGAGAAGCTTGATATCTGTATCTGGAGGGAAAAAATATTCTATTAAAAAGGGGATGCTGTTTTAGGTGTCTTAAATCAGGACACGTTTCACGTTCTTGTAAGGTAAACATCAACTGCTTACAGTGTGGTAATAGACATCTGTCTATTATGTGTTTTCATAGGGCACGAAGGAAAAGTTAATAAACCAAAATATAGTAAAGAAAATGATAAAAGCTCTGGAAGCCAGTGTTCTGACTAACAATTCCTGTTCCAAGGAGGTGTATTTACAGTCTTTGATTGTACGTATTAATGAGAATGGTATCAGTCGTTATGTACGAGGTATTATTGATATAGGTAGCTCGAGATCATATGTAAGTGAATTTGTCTCTAAAGCAATGAGGTTGAAATGCAAAGGGGAAGAAAAGGTCGTTCATGGACTTTTAGAAGGAATAGAGAAAAATGAAAAGCACAAAAGATACTCGGACGGCGATTATATTTGCGAATTAGAGGTGATGGATCAAAAAAGAATCTGTGCTTTCATTCCAAAGTTAGAGGACTCAAAATGCATAAAAGAAATAACAAATTGTGGAGTTTTCATTAGCGATATTACCAAAAATGAACATGACAGTCTGTATGAGAAAAATTCGAAGGAAATTCATATTCTGATAGGAGCTGACTTCGCAGGAATATTATTTACATGTGAAATTGAGCTCCTTTCCAGAGGAATGGTGCAGTAAACCCGCGTCTGGGATGGACGATTATGGGGAAAACTGAAGAAAAGGAAACCAGTAAACCTAATGTCCTTATATCTCTCTACGTTGGCGAATTAAACCTTTCTGATTTGTGGAGACTTGATACTTTGGGGATTCTCGATCCAGGTGAAAACATCGCGAGAGATGTGCTCGAAAACGCTGCGAACGATCATTTTATTCGTAATGTTTCAAGAGACGAGAAAAGAAGATATATGGTTTGTTTGCTATGAATTCAAGATCACCCTCCTCTGTCGGACTACAGGGAGTTAGTAATTAGAAGATTGAAAAGGTGTGTTAAATCCTTGGAACGGACTTAGGAGTTAAATACTTGTGAAGATATGTTCTGGGAGTGGCTGAAGGAAATCATTATAGAAGAAGTTAAATCTTCTGAAGAGAATGTGAAAAACTGAGCATTTTTTATCTCATCATCCTGTTTTCAAGAAACTCAATGACAAAGTGAGACTTGTCATTTATGACTCTTTGAGAGGGAAGAACTCTCCCTCCATTAACGATTGTCTGGAAAAGCGTCCGAATGTTGTAGAGCTTATGCCCTCTGTTATAAACCGATTTTGAATGGGTAAAATTGGGGTAACTGCCGATATAAAGAAAGCCTTCTTACAGATTGGACTTCAGGAGCATGATAGAACATTTTTGAGGTTCCTGTGGTGGGAGAACGGTAGGGAAGGAAATCTTAAAGCCTTCCAGCACCGAAGAGTTGTTTTTGAAATTTCTTCGAGCCCTTTCCTTTTGGAGACTTTTCGCCGTTTCCTGCAGATGAACCGGCGCTTTCTTCAGGTTTCTCCTGAAGAAAGCACCGGTTCATATGCAGGAAACTGCGAAAAGGATCCTGAGGTCGTTTTATGTAGACAATTGTGCTTCCAATTTGAACAGCCGAGAGGAGCTGGAAAAGTTCATTTTTGAGTCACGAAGTATTCTCAGTGCAACAAAGTTCGATTTGCGAGCGTGGGAGCATGCTCCTGCTTCGTCAGAAGTGGAGAATGAAGATGGAGATGCGAGGAAGGTCCCAGTGTTTGGACTGCGTTGGACACTGAGTTCATGTGAGCTGTCTATTGACGTGAAGGGGTTCTCTAGCGATAAAAAGTCCCATTGACAAAACGAGAGATCCTCTCAGTCGTCTATCCTGTATTCTACTCCATTGGATTCACGTGTCCAGTCAAACTGGGGCCAAAGGTTTTGCTGCAAGGATGTGGGAAGAACGGGTTCACTTGAGACTCTGAGCTGCCTCCGACTATATCTAGGAAATGTGAACATTGGAAGACACAATTGGACGGCTTGAATGGTGTGCTGATTCCACGATGCGTACTAAAAGGTGTTTCAGTCGATTCGAAGGTGTCTTTTCATCTGTTCTCTAATGCACACAAAACAGCCTTTGCTACTTGTATTTCTGTCCGATGTCAAAATGATCTGTCCACGACGTGTCAGCTAATACAGGTACGTTGTAGAGTCGCCCCCTTGAAACTACCTTCCATGCCCAGGATGGAACTTTTGGCCTGCACTATTGGAGTTAGGTTAGCCAAAACAACGAAATCAGACTTGGGGCTGAAGAACTTACCTAAGTATACTATTGGTCTGATTCTGTAAATGTGTTATACTGGATAAAAAGAAATGAAAATTGGGCAACCTTCGTTTACAATCGTGTTCAGGAAATTCGGCGGCTAACACACCTAGAAGACTGAAAGCACATTGTCAGGTCTATGAATCCTGCGGATCTTCCTTAGAGAGGATGTACAGTGAAGAAGTTGAAAGATTCTCGTTTGTGGGAGGGTCCAGAGTGGCTGAGATTATCCTCAGAAGCACTTCCAAATTTGGAGGTTGTGAATTCAGAAAGGAGAAAAACTATTGTGTCTGATACTAACACAGAAATTGAGAAGGTTTTCGAGTATTCTAACTTTTTGGTATCGCTTGGAGCTGTTCGGACATTGTAGAGGGATGGCATAAAAGCCTTCTTCATTGGAAAGAGGGGCTTTTCGGTATTTCTCTTAAGCATTCTTGAGTTGAATGGAAGCATTTGGTGTGTAGTGTACATAGTCCAGGTAGAGTAATTGTGACATAGAAAGATTAACACGGCCGGCTCTGGGTTTTTCAATAAGGTTATGTTATTCGAGTGGTATACTGCCTAAGTGGCCCACTCGATGACTTTTTTTATCTGATTACTTTCTTTGAAAACAAAATCATCTGGTTAATGTGCGAAAGCTTGGAAACTTTAATTTCTATTTTATTACAAAAACTTCGCGGATTATTAGTATTGTTTTACTATTTTAAGTATAGTTGGTGTACAGTTCCTCGCTATTAATTGACACATTTTACGTTTACACGCTTTTGTAGTTATATTCTTTTTTCTTTGGAGAGCGAAACTTAATGGGCGCCTGAACCCCGAACATTATATAATCGGCGCATATGAAAGACAGGCTCGCAGGAAATTTTCATAATGTACGGGGTGTTTCTGTTAAAAGTCTGATGTCAGAAGGTCTTTTGACAATCTTCAAAAAAATATTCACAATTGGTGAGTTGAAAGAGCTGTTGTCTTTCAATTTTTATTTCTAAACTTTCATTGTTTATAATATGGGTGCTTGATTCGCGGAGCACATAAGTATCGTGTTTATAACTTTAATTAAATGCTGAACCATTGTGTTTCTTATTCGACTTGTCTGATGTGAAAATAAAACTGTATATGAAATGTAAAATCTCCGACTATTGCTGCATTTTAATTTCATTTTCTATCACCTAGACATTTTTGGAACATATGGCTAAAATGAAAACAGAGAATATTGCGAATTTCACCGTGGGATTATCAACTGCATTTGAATTGTTAGAAAGGGTAGGTACTTCTATGTTTTTAAATGGCGTATACTTTTAAAAATATTTAATGAATCTAAGTCATTAGCTTTGAATCTCCTGCAGATTTTGGAATAACTCAAAACAGTCCTAATTCTAAAAATATAAAACCCTGTTCCAAAATACAGTTCTCAAACAGTTTCCATTTCTTAACATTAATGCAAAAGTACAGTATCTTTATGAATTACATGCTTGTTTGTAGATTGCTCAGATTTCAGAGGTTTAAAAATGGCAAGCGTATCTTCTTTAGTTAAAATGAATATCAGTGTAATCGATGTTCGGATTTATTTTGGAAAATGTTCGCATTTTGTACTATACGAGTAATTGATACAGTGTGTGTGTGTGTGTGAGTGTGAGTGTGTGTGTGTGTGTGTGTGCCTGCCTACTAGGTGAAGAAGATACTTATCAGTTAAGTCCCCAACGTAAACTGATGAATCATTTGACCAGCCTTTAAAGCCTTCTCAGGCGAAATACTGTCTTTTTTATTTATGGAGAGAAATTCAGGGTTTTTTAAAATATTTTGACATCCCAGTATCGTGTTCAACTTGACATCTCGCTTCTGCTACCCTGGTGGGAGAGAAGTTGCAGCCGTAGTTTTCTGGCTACCTAACGAGCAGAGCCCGAGTTCCGGATGAGGCAGAAAAAGAAAACGAAACAAAAAATATATCTTGTTTGTCTCTGTAATTCTTTGAGTTTTAGAAAACGGCAGCTTTTACCAGATGGGATCATTTACCTATCTGC
This sequence comes from Macrothele yani, assembly GCA_039090855.1. Classification (NCBI taxonomy): domain Eukaryota; kingdom Metazoa; phylum Arthropoda; class Arachnida; order Araneae; family Macrothelidae; genus Macrothele; species Macrothele yani. The sequence goes on from CM077003.1 coordinate 107,927,249, forward strand.
ACATTATAATCTTGTCTGCCAATTTACATACAGAGAGCATTACTACTTCCTATTGTTGCTTATTTTTTTATTTTTTTTTCAGAAAGTGTATGAAAAGTCATCACCTAAGAGGAGTTACCTGAACAAAGTTAGGGGGTCAATGGGGTCACTGTTTCATGAGAAGCAAGAGATCCAGTGCGTAAGAACGAGCCTAAAACCGTGCATTACCGTGACAAAGGTCACGGTGCTACCCATGTGATTTTAATCGAGATCCAACAATGTGAGAAACCAGTAACTCAAGCCGTCGACCATATTATGAATGAACGAATGAATGTTTCTAGATGCCATTAGGAAAGAAATATTTTATCACAGGTGATTGAATGGCGCTCTTCTTTTGCTCTTCCTTCGTTTTTACTTTCTCCAAATATGCTCTGAAGATAATTCAGTCTTAAAGCGTAGTGCCATTTTCATTAATAAATGATTTGTGTATCTTCTTTGAAGGTTTGAGATTACCAATTTGATATTTCGTTTATTCTTTTTCTTCCCGAAAATTCTGCAGAAGAAGGAAATGGGTTATACTCATAAATACCCTTGCGTTTCAGCAGCTGTTAAAACTGTTAATTAAGTGCCAAAAGTCATGGGATAGCATTATGCAAATTTTGAACTGGCGCTGCCTTCGTATAAAGGTTTCAACGCACGTCACGATTTTTATCAGTTGCGAGGTGCAATCTCGTGAGTCAGGTTGAACAACCGCCATTAGGATAATGGCAAGCCGACCTAAATTACCGCAGTTTGAATGAGGCATGGTAGTGGGAGCCATAAGGATGGGGCATTCAATTTCCGAAGTTGTGCGAACATTCAACGTTCCTCGATCCACGGTGTCACGTGTGTACCCAGAATGCCTCATGGAAGGCATTACCACTCACAGTGGGCAACGTAGTGGCCAACCACGGGTGAGGATTGTTAGCACGGACAATCCTGATGTATGTTAGCATGGACAATTCTCTGACCAGGATTGTCCATGCTAACATACAAGCGACACTGGCTCAAATAACATCCACATTCAATGCAGGAGGTACCAGAGACATATCCATTACGTCAGTGCAGAGTAATTTAGCGTCCATGGGGTATGGGAGCAGAAGACCCACCAGAGTGCCTTTGTTAACACCACGACATGGGGCACATCGCGTCATCTGGGCTCTTGAACGCTGTAATTGGATCCTGTAAGACTGGAAAGTGTCTTTACGTGGCACGGTTGTGGTCCTCTAGCCCTTGTAAACACGTTATTAACCGGTAATCGCTTTGTTGCTCTGCTGGGTTACTGTTTGTACTCCTTCATGGACTTCATGTGCCCCAACAACGATTGGATTTTCTAGGCGGATAATGAACTATGTCATCGGGCCCAGGTTGTCCAAAATCGGTTCGAGGAATATTCTGGACAGTTTCGACGGATGGTGTGGCCACCACGTTCGCTCGACATGAACCCAATAGAGCACTTTTGGGACGTCGTGGAAAGGTCTATTCGTACCCAAGATCTTTCACCTACTAATACCAGGAACTGTGGGCTGCTATTCAGACGGCATGACTCAACATCTCTCCAGAAGTCTTCCAGCCACTTGTTTCATCGATGCCACGTCGAGTTGCTGCACTTCGCCGGGCTAGAGGAGGTCTCACATGATAATAGGTACGTATCCCATGCGTCTTGGCACTTCAGTGTATATTGTGGCATATACTCTAATTTAACTTTTCTTTCTGTATCAGTTTTGGGTCGTTCTCCTTAAATGTTTCTAAACTTAACGCCACATTTCCTCTCTCGACTGAATGTTTTATGGCAATCTGAATTGGGGTTGGAGGTTGAGTGACGTATGTTCGAAACTGAGATAAGAAGGTTGTTTACGATGTGTCGTGCCTGGCTGACTGGTTGGCTCTGCTTTCCTACTCAGCTTCGCTCTCGTTAGAATTCAGCTAGAGATTGTTATAATTATTAAAGAAAGTGATTTGTTGTGTGAACGTGAATGTCATATAATATGTTGTTATTCAAGGGTAACTGAAGCGCGTATATTGGAAGTCATTATTGTTGAAGTAAGATCACTTGTCAACGTGACGTGGATACTATCGTGTGTTATGAGCTGCCGATTATTCCACTATTGAAGTAACAGTTGAAGTGACCAATGGTTTGCTTACATGAACAAAAGTTTGAGACTGTAAATAAATCTTTCACGTCTTGAAGTGACATTTCTGTTTTGAATTAAGGACATTTCCATTAAAAGTTAAGCTATCTGGGATTAAACTACATCCAATCAATTACGATAATTCATCAAGCTTCATATAAAGTTGGTGTTCTAGGTAAACTGGCTTTTCATGTATATTTGTATTTTTAAAACCAAAGAACACCACAATATGATTTTTAACATGTGGTTACTTCCCCGTGCAAAACTCGATTAAACATCAGTTAAGGTGAATCCACCTAAAATCTTTGCCTTATACAGTATTTCCAATGGGCAAACTTTTGTAGCTATTTTCTTCAAAATTAATGCGTTCCCATGGATGATAATTTGAACATCAATAAAAATAACTTCATATTACAGCCTAGTATACTTAATCTTTTCTAAAATTTAACCATAATTAAGCAATCCAACATTTGTTTGCCTACTGACATCATCAATGTACAGGTCGCGCCATCTAATTTCTGGTCTCAAAACCACCAAAGGAAAAGTTATCGATTTTTAATATAATTCTGGTTACGTTTTAGAAGTTATTAAGCATACTAGGATATAATATGAAGTTATTTTTATCGATGTTCAAATTTTCATCTTTGGGAACGCATTAGTTGTGAAACAAATGGTTACAAAAGTTCGCCATTGGAAATACAAAGCAAAGATTTTACGTGGATCCAACTACGTCCTGTTGAAAACGCTAACCGAACAAACGCCGTCTAGAAAGTACAAGGCCATAACATTAGAAGAATGAGTTCCTTCTTTTAGTTACGTCACGCGGAAACCAAGGTTTCCAATTGTTTTCCAACGCAGTCGTGCATGACGTCAAACACGACAATGGCGTATCAGACCGTGAAACATGAGCGTGACGTCCCAAACGGAGGGAACTCATTTACGCTTTCCAACCGTAGGTTGAAGAAGCATATATGCTCCAGCTTTTTCCGTCCGTCTGTCCGTCTGTCGGCACGATAACTCACGTAAAAATGGCTCGATTTCAATGAAATTTTAGTATGTGGCAGGGGACCACCAGAGGACGAACCCTATTGAAAATGGGTGAAGTGGGGTCAAATGTCACGCCATAAGAGCGGGATTCATTCAATTGCCCTTATGCGTCATAAGGTGCGTAAAAATGGTTCGATTTCGAAGAAATTTTAGTATGTGGTAGGGGACCACCTGGAGAGAAACCCTACTGAAAATGGGATAAATGGAGTCAAAGTTCATGACATAGGATCGGGATCCATTCCATCGCCCTTATCCCACACCATTAAAGTGGACGTCAAGTAATTTTGCTTCCTACACTTCCAATGGAAAACCTTTTTGTGCACATTTCCTTCACATTTAGTGTGTTCCCAAGGATGGAAATTTGAACATCGATTAAAATAACTTCATACTATAACTTGGAATACTTAACATTTTCTAAAACATAAGCATAATTATATTAAAAAGCAATAACGTTTCCTTTGGTGGTGTTGAAACCAGAAAAAAGATGGCGCGACCTGTACTTCGATGACGTCAGTGGACAAATAAATGTTGGATTGCATAATTGCAGTTATGGTTTAGAAAATATTATTACGGTTATGGTTTAGAAATAATTAAGTATTCCAAGTCATGAAATGAAGCTATTTTAATCGATGTTCAAATTTTCATTCTTGGGAACGCATTAATTGTGAAGAAAATGTGTACAGAAGTTTTTCCATTGGAAGTATAGGAAGCAAAATTACCTCACGTCTACCTTAAAGTAGCAATTCTTGTATGTATGTACATTTTATTTTGAAAACGGCTCTAAGAATTTTGATGAAAGTCGTTAACCTACCGTTTTCCGGTACTAGAAATCGATTTAGCTTGATCTCGACTTTAGGAGAATTCCTTTAGTGGGGTAAATAACCACCCCGAATTATAACGTTTTTTGTGTCATGGCGTCGTTCCATTAATGTTTCCAATGCTTAGAAATCTTATGACGTCACAATCTCGCGTTTGAGAATGTTGGCGCGCGGTCACGCCATCCGTCTCATTACGTCACGCGATGTGTGTGGATCCTATTACAGTTTTATGACGTCATACATCTTGCGAGCAGATGGTCGCGATTCCCATCTGCTTCATTACGTCACGCGTTGTGTGCGTATGTCCGTCCGCACGATAACTCGCGTAACAATCGTTCGATTTCGATGAAATTTTAGTATCTGGTAGGGTATCACCTGGGAAGGAACCTTATTTAAAGTGAACGAAATGGGGTGAAAGGTCAGTACATTGGAGCGGGATCCATTCCACTGCTATTATGCGTCATAACTAACGTAAAAAGGTTCGATTTCGATGTAATTTTAGTATGTGGTAGGGGACCACCTGGCCACAAACCCTATCGAAAATGGGCGAAATGGGGTCAAAGGTCAAGACATAAGAACGGAATCACTTCCATCGCCATTATGCGTCATAACTTACGTAAAAATGCTTCGATTTGGATGAAATGTTAGTATGTTGTAGGGGCCTGCCTGGGGACGAATTCTATTGAAAATGGGCGAAATTGGGTCAAAGGTTAGGACACAGGAGCGGGATCTATTCCATAGCCCCTAATGCATCATAACTTACGTAAAAATTCTTCGATTGCGACAAAACTTTATCATGTTATTTCGGAGATATACCGAACCGGTTCTGTTGAATATCATCGAAATGGGATCAAGGGTCAGGGCACAGGACCGAAATTTATTCCACAGCCATTATTCTCATATCTTGAGTGATAACTTCAGTAATGATTTCTGATATGTTGGAAAGCGTATTATAATCAATGCACTGCATGATTTTACAAACTTGTTTTTTTAATGTCATCACCTTGTGTTTTCTAGACGGCCTTGATGACACTCGGATATTTGGCAGTGTAAAGTAGCCGTTAGCCGTCTTCTCCGAAATGCCTGCATATAATACGGTTAACAAATACTTAATATAAAGGTATGAATTAAACATCGTATTAAACATTCCAGTAAAGGTTTAAACGAGATTTTCATTGTCAAAATTTCGAACTGTCAAAGTTTCATCGTGACATTTTGCTGGCTTCATTTTGATTACACGAAGGGAACGGCGGACCCTTACTCTATCTACACTGAAAGGACAAATTATTACGTACAGCCCGGTAAAAATACACAAAGCAGCAGGACAGCAGCAAATCGCGGTGTTCGGGAAAACCAGTTGGGGCTATAAATACAGTGGGCCGGTACGCATAGGAATTCATTCCATAAAGTGCCAGCATGGGTCGAGGACGAGACTTAAGTGAGTTTGATCGAGGGCAAGTCATGGGAGCTAGGAAGGCCGGATGTTCAATCAGCGCAACAGCAAAACTGTTAGAAATTCCGCGACAAATCGTAGCAAGTGAGTACCGTGAGTACGTGAAATCCGGCAAAACCGCTAACAGTCAGATGAAAGGTGGTCGTAGAAGCGCATTGAATGATCGACGACGCCGACGATTGGCCAGCATCGTACAGACGAATCGGAAGGCTTGTTTGCAGCAAATCATGTCACAATTTAATGAAGGAACATCCACAAGCCTATGCTCAAAGACAATCCGTCGACACATGGCACAACATTGCATGATTCGGCTACAGTTCCCGAAGGCCCATCGAAACTGGAGCCTGGATGATTGCAAACGTGTCATATGGTCTGATAAATACCGTTTCACACTGTATCTCGCCGATGACAGGCAGGGTGTGTGGCATAAACTACACGAAGCTATGAGCCCCGCATGCCAAGTTGGGGTACTACAGACCGGCGGAGGCGATGCAGCTATTTGGGCAGCTTTCACGTGGTCCGACCGGGGTCCCTTGGTGCCTCTTAAGTCTTTCGTCACTGATTCCCGGTATGTGCAGCTCCTGGCCGACCATCTCCACCCTTTCATTACGTGCCTCTGTCCGAACCAAGTTCTGATCTTTCAATAGGACAAAGCTCCACCCCATTGGCCTCGGCTAGCTACCGACTGGCTCCAGGAGCATAGCAGTGAGCTTACCACACTCACATGGCATCGTCTCTCACAGTACATCAATCCCATAGATAATTTATGGGATATATTGGAACGAGCTGTTCCTGATTAATCATCCCCACCTACATCTCTGCCTGCTGTACGCCACGCACTCTTAGATTGTTGGTCAGCGATACCTGAGTCTGTGTTTCTGAACCAAATTGCGTTCGTACAACAACATTTGGATGCTGTTCTGAGTGCAAAATATGGTGCTACACGCTATTAGGTGGGTCTACGTAATAATTTGTCCTTTTAGTGTATTCTAAATTCCTTCGTCTGAAGAACCTAAATGGCGATTTATGAGGAATTAAGGCTTTTGACACTGACATCAACAGAAATTCTTTGTATTGTATTTCTTAGTACTCCGATAATTGGATGAAACAATGGGCAAATGTTGAGCTTTAGGTCTGCATATTTGCATGAAGAGACCAACTGAGCTGTTCCTTCCACTTATGAAATTTTTTTTTAGAATTTCTTTTTCTTCGTTACAGAATCTTTTGTCTGAGTTTGGTACTGAGTGCAATCAAGTTATTATGCTTATAACCGATGGTGCTCCCAATACTTATGAAGATACCTTTAGCCGATATAACTCTCCAAAGATTCATGTAAGTAAACTAGTTCTTTTACTTATTGTAATTACATTTCATGAATTTCAGAAGGTCAAAGGAACTTCTAAGCATGTTTCGAACTAAAGACAGGAACAGAAAGATCTCTTTTTGTTGTGAAAGAAAATGAAACAGCTATGAAATGCCTTGTTAGCATTTTGAACATTTTTTCTGAACTAACACTAATAAGGGAACTTGCCACAAAACGCAGATATTTGCATAACATGAAGAAAACACGAGAATAAAGAAAGCCGCCCGTAATTAGCTATCCTTATAAAAGAACTGGTGCTTAAGAACTCAAAGCGTAGTATTTATTCACTAAAATCCCTGAGGATTTTATAATATGTTTTCGTAATTAATAACGAGGAATTTGTACACTAACTATACCTGAAATAGTAAAACTAAACTAGTAAGCCAGAATTCAAAGTTTCCGAGCTTTCGCACATGAATCAGATGGCTTTTTCAAGGAAGATAGACAGCAAACTACAAACCGAATAATAAACCTCTTCAACTATTTGAACGCGGTGACTTGACCGGACAATAAAAGAATGGATACGAATGTAACTATTCATTCAAAGATACGAGGCGTCATGTTGTTTCGGCATGCTGGGCCTCGGGTGGCCTATTGGTCAACGTTCGTGACTTCTACGGAGAAAACCTAGGGTTCGATCCCAGGCAGGTACGAACGCTCGAAACCACTAAATATCGGCCGTGCGTCGGATGGGCACATTAAGCCGTCGGGCCTCGGGTAGTGGCTCCCCGGTAATAAATAAAGGCGTCTTCCTCCCCCTTTCTACCTCGCTTCCGTGTCACTCTCCTATCGGTCACTCTAGCCCAAATCTCCAAGCTTCCAATTTCTAAGGGTTGTTTAAGGCCTGGGGTCAGACATTCCCTTCCTAAAATCCTCTACATGTGATCTGATCTGTTTCGGCATGCGGTATCCTGGGAAGAAAACAAAATGCATTCACTATTTGGAGAGATGGTTCCAAATTCGTGGCAACTCGAGTGAGACGTTATCATTACAGGACTCACTGTTTGTAATGATTTCCAAGTTTTCTCGAATTACGCTAGATTTAGGGGTGGAGTAGAAAGCTAATTTCTTTATATCATTCCATCTAGAAGCAGTCGAATTTGACATGACTTCTGTGAATAGGGTGGTGGTTACTTTAGTGTCCTTTGTGTCTTTCTTATGCTCATTGATTCTAATTCTAAACGAGAGCTTGGTCATTCCAATGTAATATCACTTGGAGCTGTTCGGACATTGTAGAGAGATGACATAAACTCATATCTCAGTAAAAGGGAGAAGGGCTTGTCAGTGTTTCTCTTTAGCATGGTATATAAGATGTCGCTTCATGTTCTTGAGTGCGTTCTTGAGTTGATAGGAAAAATTTGGTACAAAGGGAACTGAGTCCAGGTACAGCAGCTACGGAATAGAAAGATTAACACGACTGGTTCTGTAATTTTCGATACAACTACATGTATATACTAGGTTCGAGGTGTATCCTGCCACTGCCCTATCCAGAGAAGTCAAGTTCAAGTCCGCTGCTCCTATGTGATATGATATAAAGATCTTAGCTTCCTACTCCATCCCTATATCTTCTGCCGTTCGAGAAACCTTGGAGATCATTACCAATAGTGAGTCCTGCAACGATAGTGTCTCTCTAGGGTCGCCACGAATTTGGAACCAGTTATTCAAATAATGAATGCCTTTTATTTTCCTTTTAAGGTACTGCGTGCCAAACCAACACGACGCCGCGTGTCTTTGTAAGAATGATTGCATTCGCATATATTCGTTTATTGTCCAGTCAAATCACTACTTTCAAATTGTAGAAGCCTTCTATTATTCAGTTTTCAGGTTGCTGTCTACGTTCCGAACTAAGGGATGTGTTAAAGCTTGGAAGCTTTGAATTCTATTTTACGCCAAAATTTGGAAGACTAGTTTAGTTTTACTGTTTTAAATACGAGTATATCTTCGCACTTAACAACTGCAACCAAGTGTACGCTGTTTTTATATCTTTTCTATAAATTAATGCATTGTTATTGACTATCTCTGACTGTAACTGTCGAAATTGTTGGTGGATATTTGTTTCAGTTCAGTTAATGAGATTAATTAATTTACAAATCTTTTGCCGCAGTATGTTAAACTCCATTGTTGTTGATTAACTTTTTGATATGAAACATCTTTATCGGTGATACTCCAAATTTTGTAATCACGTAAACTTCGTTCTTGGATGTAACAGAAATAGAATTACGGAAATGACCTCGCCTCCTATTTCCTTAACCATGGGAGTAAAACTTCTACTTGGTACACAACGTCCCGTTGTACTGACGCCAGTCACTGCTAACATCGACCGGGCCTCACTCATCGCGTGACTGATGAGTGAGACCTGGTCCATGTTACTGGCGTCAGTGCAAAAAAAACAAAACAAAAAAAAACGAAAAGCAAGGATCTCCGTTCACGCATTTCAAGCTTCCCAATGCAAAAATAATTTTTCAAATCGAACTAGCATTTGCAGAGATATGGCGTCCACAGACGGACGGACAAAGTGATAACATAAGCACGATAATTTTCTTAAAAAAGACGTGCTGAAAACGAGCACATCATTTGGTAAATCAACACAAAGGTCTGAACAATACCGAGCTCGTTTGAAATTGGTGAAAAAGAATTGAAACGGGAACAAGACATTCAACAGCCACTGACTAACACTGGATTATAGTCAAATACACCGATACTAAAAGTTTTTGATATGGTGCTGTCGATTAGCTCTGACTCCACCACGTCGAAATACAAGTATTAGGTTATACACTATCTACCAACAAGTAATTGGACACCCCTGCAATTGGCGATATCTGCAGTCCAGATACACGTCACGGCCACCGCCGTTAAATATCGTGTGGGTAACAACAACGCAACCAGTTGCATGCAAGATGCCACGCAGTTCGGAGCTCTCTGATTTCGAGAACGGTGTAATCGTCGGGTATCACAGAAATGGCCGATCCATACGTGACATATCCAGCGAGTTGAAGTACCCAAAATCGACAGGGGCCTACGTGATTGGCAAGTGGAAGATGAGAAGTGACTGTCGGAATGTGCCCCGACCAGGCAGACCCACAAAACTGGGAGTTAGAGACCGACGGGTGCTGGCCAGAGAAATTCGGAAGAACCGCACCAAATCGATGGGCCACATCCGCGAGGAGTTTCAACAGGCATCCGGGAGTGTTCTTTCGATGAATACCATCCGTAAGGAAGCCCATCTGCTCGGTTATCATGACGTGCTGCCTCCCACAAGTCTTTGATCACCAAATCCAATAGCGCTACTCGGCTAACGTGGTGCAAATAACGTCGACAGTGGACCGCTGAACAGTGGAAATAGGTTCTCTGGAGCGACGAATCAAGGTTCACCCTCTACCGTTCGGATGGCAGGGTCTGGGTTTGGCGTCTGCCTTGAGAACGCCTCCTGCCGGAATGTGTTGTGCCAACTGTGAAGTTCGGCGCCAGTGAAATTATGCTATGGGGTGTTTCTCCTGGTATGGCACGGGACTCTTTATCGCAATTCATGGTAGACTCAACGCCGAGACCTACTGCACCATTTCGGATGACCATGCGCTTCCTACGTTGTGGCAGTTTTACGGGATGGATCCATGTTACTTTCAGGATGACAATGCCACCTGTCATGTTGCGAGGTCCACCATGGCTTGGTATGGTGACAATGGGGTTAATCGAGTGGACTGGCTTGCGCAGAGCCCGGACCTTAACCCTATCGAGCACCTATGGTACGAGTTGGAGCGTCAACGTAAGGGGTGCCCCCACCGTCCGAAATCGGTGAAGGAACTGACACGTCTTCTCCAAGCCGAGTGGAAGAAAATACCGCTAGCGGTCGTACAACGCCTGGTTAAGAGTATGCGTCGGAGGGTCGCAGCTGTAATCGCCGCTCGTGGAGGCTATCACAGGTGTTCAATTACTTGTTGGTAGATAGTGTATATACCAGAAGAAACTAGTTTGCCATTCTTAACTATAACCTACATAAGAATACCCGTCGTGAATGTGGGCGAGGATTCTTGAACAATGGATTTAGGTACGGCTGTTCTGTTTGTTATCGACTTTGGTGTCAAAGCGATAGAAGGCTACCGCTAGCTCTCGGAAAGTTTTGCTTAGAAGCCTTTCCAAATGCGAAACTTAAGGAAATGGTCTACAGCAGCTACCACGCATCGTTGAAGAATAATGCTCTTTAATTATAAAAGTATTTTTCGCATTTACTCCTTTTGAATTTTGCGGTACATGCAGGATGTTTCACATAACGGAACGTCTTGTGATAGTACCTGGGACTCCACATGTTTTATTAAAGTTTCTCCTGTGATCCTTGAAATCTCTCTCTCTCTCTCTCTCTCACACACACACACGCTTAAAATATTCACTTTTGTGGTGTCAGAAGTCTTACCTTTCGACAGTCAGCTCATTAAAGTTTCGTAAAACAATAAATTCATGTTAATCTAATTTGTCCTTCAGTGAGACTTTATAGCGAAAAAAAACAAGATACGTTCATAATTATTTTTAAAAAAGCACCTACAGGGGGCTTAATGTCAGACATGAGAATTACATTATTCACATCGTCCGATCAAGTAGTTTTGACCGCCTCAGTGGAGCAGTGGTCTAAACGCTGGCTTCTGTCCATTCGCCAAAGATAGGTCCGGTCTCGAATCCCTGCTGAGGTGCGATTAATGTGTTTGTCTTACAGCATTGGCTGTCTCCCTTCCCTGGAACCAGTGGCCCTTAATTAGTTATGGGCGACTGCTTATAGCGCACTGAATTGCTCACGGTGTTCGTTAAACCCCGAATAAAAAAATTGGGAGCTACGCATCTATAACTGCTCGGGCGGAATTCCATTTGTTTTCTTTCCGAGCCACACTAAAGAATTTTGTTTTTCAAAATATGGTATGAACAACCCTAAATAAAAATAATGCACTACAAATGACAGGGATTTGTTGTCCATTTCACACCATAATGTCCAAAGGCAGAAATCTTTCACAATAATCCCACTTTCACATTCTTCTAGCAAAGCGTTTACTCTAACCTAACTTCGTAGCGTTGGATTAGGAGTCAGGTTTTTTATGCAGAATCTAAGTGATTTTCTGGAATATCTCAGAATTTCTCTCTTGTCCTTTAAAAAAAGTTAATAGTTTTCAGCCACAGTCTTGATATAAGAATTGTCTAGACGAGAAATCGATCTAGAAACCTGAATAGGTTTGTTCATTAAGGAATGAATGAATGAAATACAGGATTACACCATTGTACAATACAAATTTGGAAGATGTGAATCCGTTTATTGATGTAATTATGACATGGATGTTAAGTCAGATAACATCCGAAAACTTGAAAATTTTGTCGTGCTGGAGCGGGGCTGACTTAACATCCATGACATATTTACACCAATAAACGGATTAACATCTTCGAAATTTGTATTGTTCATTAATATCATTGCAGCGTTAATATGTAAAACAAATGAAATTTTTTTATGCAAGTTATATGAAATTATAATAAATGTCGATAATCTACACATACTGGTCACTGAATTAGAAACTTTTATTCATAATCGGGTTGGACCTCCTTTATTCCCAATTACAGCACTATGCGGTTTGGGATAGACTCCACAAGGTATTGGAGTGCATCTATGCCTACAGCATATCAGCCGGTCAAAAGAGACTTCTTTCACTGGCTCAGATTTGACGGAAGAGGACTTTGCATCTGGATCTGTCTTTCTACAATTTTCCATACATTCTCATTGGGGTTCAAATCATGGCTTTATGGTGCCCGGGAAAGACCGTGGGAATCGCCGTCATGCTGAAACCTGTGGAAGTCGCTGTCATGCTAGCTGATCCACTGCTTAACGCATCTGGCGCGATAGACAGTAGCACTGTTTTTCATGAAACAGCCGTTACCTGCTGCATAGAAAGTCAACATTGCTCACTGATCCACCGCTGAACACGTCTTGCGCGATGGACAGTAGCACTGTTTTCCATGAAACAGCCTTTACCTGCTGGATAGAAAGTCAACATTGCTCACTGATCCACCGCTGAAAACATCTTGCGCGATGAAGAGTAGCACTGTTTTCCATGAAACAGCCTTTACCTACTGGATAGAAAGTCAACATTGCTCGCGGAATCATTGCTGAACACCTCTTGCGCGATTAACAGTAGCACTGTTTCCATGAAATAGCCGTTACCTGCTGGATAGAAAGTCAACATTGCTCACTGATCCACTGCTGGACACATCTTGCGCGACAGACAGTAGTCCTGTTTTCCATGAAACAGCCGTTACCTGCTTGATAGAAAGTCAACATTGCTCACGGAATCATTGCTGAACACATCTTGCGCGATGGACAGTAGCACTGTTTTCCATGAAACAGCCGTTACCTGCTGGATAGTAAGTCAACATTGCTCACTGATCCACTGCTGAACACATCTTGCGCGATGGACAGTAGCACTGTTTTTATGAAACAGCCGTTACCTGCTGTATAGAAAGTCAACATTGCTCGCGGAATCATTGCTGAACACATCTTGCGCGATGGACAGTAGCACTGTTTTCCATGAAACAGCCGTTACCTACTGGATCGAAATTCAACATTGCTCGCGGAATCATTGCTGAACACCTCTTGCGCGATGGACAGTAGCACTGTTTTCCATGAAACAGCCGTTACCTGCTGGGTAGAAGGTCAACATTGCTCACTGATTCACCGCTGAACACATCTTGCGCGATGGACAGTAACACTGTTTTCTATGAAACAGCCGTTGCAGCCCCGGTGGCGCAGTGGTCTAAGGCGCTGGCCTCTGATCATTCGTCCGTAAGGGGTCCGGGTTCGAATCCCGGTCAGGCATGGATGTTGTGTTTGTCTTACGGCACTGGCTCTCTCCCTTCCCTGGAACCAGTGATCCTAAATTAGGGACGGGCGACTGCTTATATCCCATTGAGTTGCTCACGGTGGTCGTTAAACCTCCAATCAAACAAAAAAAGAAACAGCCGTTGCCTGCTGGATAGAAGGTCAACATTGCTCACTGATCCACCGCTGAACACATCCTGCACGATGGAGAGTAGCTGTTTTCCATGAAACAGCCTTTACCTTCTGGATAGAAAGTCAACATTGCTCGCGGAACCATTGCTGAACACATCTTGCTCGATGGACAGTAGCACTGTTTCCCATGAAACAGCCGTTACCTGCTGGGTAGAAAGTCAACATTGCTCACTGATCCACCGCTGAACACATCTTGCGCGATGGACAGTAGCACTGTTTTCCATGAAACAGCCGTTACCTGCTGGGTAGAAGGTCAACATTGCTCAGTGATCCACTGCTGAACATATCTTGCGCGATGGACAGTAGCACTTTTTTCCATGAAACAGCCGTTACCTGCTGGATAGAAAGTCAACATTGCTCACTGATCCACCGCTGAACACATCTTGCGCGATGGACAGTAGCACTGTTTTCCATGAAACAGCCGTTACCTGCTGGATAGAAAGTCAACATTGCAGGATGGTCTTGGTCTGCAAAAATGTTCAGATAACCCTTGGAGAACCGCCGACCTTCCAGCAATATCAGAGGGCCCGTTCCATACCAACAGAACATGCGTCACACCATGGCAACATCTCCAGAACCTTCAGTTATGTTTACAAGGCAAGCTGAGTCTATTGCTTTATGGGGCTCCCGCCAAACATTCTGCCTACAGTCGGTATAAAACAAAGTGTACCGCGACTCGTTGGGCCTCATGACATTTTCCCAGTCTGCCAGTGTCCAATCACGGTGTTTCTGACACCACTATAAGTGAACTTTCCGGTTCTTCTTCGAAATCAATGGTTTCTGTATAGGTTTACGACTGCCAATGCTGATCCTCTTCAATTTCCTGCGCATAGTTCGCTGAGATAGGGTTCAAGAACAGCCTTCATTCAATACTTCAATCAATTGCTGCACACAGGAAGACCTGTTTCTCCATACAAGTCTTCTCAGACGACGGCGATTTCGATCTTGACAGATTGTCGTCGCGCCGCAGTTAAACCTCTTAGATAAGCACTGTAGGTCACTTTTCCACTGATTAATCAAGGACTCGGGATATCTCACCTGTTGAGAAACTAGTCAGATCTGTTGTTTTCAAAATCGTTCCTTCAGCCAGATGGGCACCCACAATAAGCCCTTTGTCAAACTCTGAAGGTCTTTTATTTTTCCCATTGTGATCAACACCACTGACGATTACTAACGAGTAGCAGTCTTAAACATTTGCCTAAATCATGTGGTAACGCACGTGATCACGTATGTTGCGTATAATCTGAGATCGTGACGTTTACGTACATCTGCATAAAGTTTTCTAATTCAGTACCCGGTGTACGTACTCAGTAGAACAAAGGCGTGAAGCATTTTAACCTCACTGTAGTTATGACACTGAAAAGGATCTGTTACTGTATATATAGATCATGAATTTTTCAAAAAGAATTGAAAGTTCCTTTGATAGAAACATGTATAATTAATACATGCTCCTTTTATTCAACTCGGCTCTTTTACTCTGTTAGGCACTAGGACGTAAAAATAGCATCGTCTCACTGTCTTGTTAACGAATTGTTTCCATTTGAAATGATGAGCTACAGACATCGCGTTAACATACTTACCATTTTAATATAAAGAAACAGTATTAGGAGAATTCAAATTCGTGCAGAAATAGTCAAAAGTAACAGAGGTAGTTACCTTCAATGCACGATCTTGATAACTAGAGTCACTCACAATACAAATTTAAATTCATTGGTTGAATTTTAAAAAAAAAATTATTGTATATACAAGTATTAGAACTTTCAGGTTTCCCTAGAACCCATCATCAGATACAGAAGAAGGAATAAGTTTAAATAGTGTTACGTGACATGATATAGACATCAGATATTAATATGACATAATGTCACGTGGCATCAAATAGTCAAACAACGTGGTATGTATCAGGAAATAAAGAAAATAAAAATGGAATGCGGGTATACATACAAAACTGCATTGTAAAAATAAAGGAAACTTAGTATGTAACTAAATTAATTGTGTTTTTCTCATCTGGAGATAAAACAAGGAGCACTATAGCAGAAATCAAGATTAAGGGATTTTGTCCTCAGTTTGTCTCGTATTCGGACCTGTAAATAGTTTCCAGATTGTCGGTATAGATACTGGAGCATTGTCATTAGAGCATAAATGTCTCTGAGGTGCAATTACAAGGCTCTCGGTGAAGAGCAATGAAGAGACAGCACTAGGTGTTACGATGATTGAAGCATCATTCCAAATTGGATTGTGCACATGAGTCGAGACAATGCAGAATTTTAAGTCCATTCTTTACGGCGTATTTATGTTCATTTAGTCTTGTTGCTAGTGTACGTTTTGTACATCCTAAATATTTACTATCGGGAGTGTCATCATCAATACAGCATCCCCTTAAAAAGTATTGATGATGACACTCTCGATAGTAAATATTTAGGATGTACAAAACGTACACTAGCAACAAGACTAAATGAACATAAATACGCCGTAAAGAATGGACTTAAAATTCTGCATTGTATCGACTCGTGTGCGATGGCCTGAACTATCCAATTTGGAATGATGCTGCAATCATCGTAACACCTTCATTGCTGTTCACCGAGAGCCTTGTGATAGCAACTCAGAGGCATTTATGCTGCATTGACAATGCTCCAGTGTCTATACCGACAATCTGGAAACTATTTACAGGTCTGAATACGAGACAAACTGAGGACGAAATCACTTAATCTCGATTTCTGCTATAATGCTCCTTGTTGTGCATCTCCAGATGAGAACAACACAATTAATTTAGTTACATACTAACTTTACTTAATTTTTACAGTGCAGTGTTGTATGTATACCCGCATTCCATTATTTTATTTTTTATTTTCTTTATTTCATGATACATGCCACGTTGTTTGACTATTTGATGCCACGTGACATTATGTCATATTAATATCTGATGTCTATATCATGTCACGTAACACTCTATTTAAACTTATTCCTTCTTCTTTATCTGATGATGGGCTCTATGGAAACCTGAAAGTTCTAATACTTGTATATACAATATTTTTTTAAATTCAGCCAACGAATTAAAATTTGTATTGTGAGTGACTCTACTTATTAATATCGTGCATTGAAGGCAACTACCTCTATTACTTTTGATAAAGAAACAGGTTTATAAATCAAATCTTTATAACTTAACGTCCACTGTAATTTCGACTTCCATGTGTTTAGTTTGACTCAGTGATCTTTGCCATCTGATTATTTGACAAGTTAGTCTTCATTTTGTAAGTCGTAAAGTTTTTCTTTAATGTAGGAGCAAAATGGTAAACCTTCCAGCACAAACCCGTCCTGAGTGACTGGTTGGGCTCGGACTTTCATGCCAGATCTAGTCCCATCCAGACTTCTATGAGAGTATACGTATATGCACTCGAGGTCGGGTTTGGTTCCATACTACGATTTTTCACTGAAATTGTTTTTAATGATATTTTCTGGATTGTTTCCAAACAGGTAGGCAGTTGTGCCCAGTCTAAATTGAAACAATTCGAAATATTCATGAGCTTTCATTGGATGCTTAAATGATCTAGCCCATTTAAGGCGGTTCTACCTAAAATTTCTGTCTTATGTTTCCAATGGTAAAACTTCTTTACATATTCTCTTCGCTATTAATGTATTACCAAGCATGAAAACTTGCACATAGATAAAACTAAATTTAAGTTATAGCGTGGGATATTTAATACTTGCTAAAACATAACCATAATTAAACAATCCAACATTTGTTTTGTCTACTGACGTCATCAAAGTACAGGTCGCGCCATCTACTAACCGGTCTGAACATTACTCAAAGAAAAATGATTGATTTTAATATAATTATGGTTATGTTTTAGCAAGTATTAAGTACCCCATACTACACTATCTACCAACAAGTAATTGGAGATATGTGATAGCAAAGGAAAACGAAGTTTTTTCACCTTCAATAGTTGGTGGAGCCTCCACGAGCGGCGATTACAGCTGCGACCCTCCGGGGCATACTCTCAACAAGGCGTTGTACGACGGCTAGCGGTATTTTCTTCCACTCGGCTTGGAGAAGACAGGTCAGTTCCTTCACCGATTTTGGACGGTGGGGGCACCCCTTAAGTTGACGCTCCAACTCGTCCCAGAGGTGCTCGATAGGGTTAAGGTCCGAGCTCTGCGCCGGCCAGTCCATTCGATTAACCCCATTGTCACCATACCAAGCCATGGTGGACCTCGCAACATGACAGGTGGCATTGTCATCCTGAAAGTAACATGGGTCCACCCCGTAAAACTGCGACAACGTAGGAAGCGCATGGTAATCCAAAATAGGGCAGTAGGTCTCGGCGTTGAGTCTACAAGGAATTGCGACCAAGACCAGGAGAAACACCCCCATAGCATAATCTCCACCGCCGCCGAACTTCACAGTTGGCACAATACATTCCGGCAGGAGGCTTCTCCAGGCAAACGTCAAACCCAGACCCTGCCATCCGAACGGTAGAGGGTGAACCTTGATTCGTCGCTCCAGAGAACCTATTTCCACAGTTCAATGGTCAACTGTCGACGTTCTTTGCACCACGTTAGCCGAGCAGCGCTATTAGACTTGGTGATCAAAGGTTCGTGGGCGGCAGCACGTCCATGATAACCGAGCAGATGGGCTTCCTTTCGGATGGTATTCATCGAAAGAACACTCCCGGATGCCAGTTGAAACTCCTCGCGGATGTGGCCCATCGATTTGGTGCGGTTCTTCCGAATTTCTTTGGCCAGCACTCGTCGGTCTCTAACTCCCAGTTTTGTGGGTCTGCCGGGTCGGAGCACATTCCGACAGTCACCTCTCATCTTCCACTTGCCAATCAGGTAGGCCAATGTCGATTTTGGGTACTTCAACTCGCTGGATATGTCACGTATGGATCGGCCATTTCTGTGATACCCGACGATTACATCTTTCTCGAAATCAGAGAGCTCCGAACTGCGTGGCATCTTGCATGCGACTGGTTGCGTTGTTGCAAGGTCTTTAGATATATCTCTTGGTATAAGGTTGGGTTCGCTACGATGTCAGCCTCTCATTGGCTGCTGAAATGACGTTGGCGTAGACGCTCGGGGCTCGGCAGCCACCATGGCAGCCTTCTAGCGTTTTGTGGCTTTGGGTTACGGCATACGAAATGATCGTAATAATCACACTTATTATGATAATAACGAAATAAAAGTGCAAAAAACTGCTCATACATAGATCAAAATCATAAAATCAAGCCATTTACTTTCCGTGAAGCGCAACATTTCCAAATTTATTTGCATATATGTGAACTCGCATTTTAATACTTACCGCCAAGCTACTACAAAACAAACAACTACAAGAATTAAGGTTAAACACTGATACTTAAATCATGAAAGAAATACGGGATTACGCCATATAATACAAATTTTGAAGATGACAATCCGATTGTCATCTTCAAAATTTGTACTGATACTTAAATTATTTCTGAAATTTACTTCATCAAAAAATGCCAACAAAGGCGGCGATACGCCTTTGTTGGCATTTTTGATCAATCTCAATCAGTTCCATACTGTGAACAACACGAAAACTATTCTGTCCCTCTATATATTCACTCTTGAAACATTTTTCAACATTCCTTCATGGTGTGAATGTACATAACACATAAGCAAGCTAAAAGAAACAAAAAACAAACAAAAAAAAACAAACAAATATATGCGCAAGAAAACCAAGAGTTAAGTGTTATACGTCCTTTTTTTTTTTTTTTCAAGATTACTTTTTCCGATAAAGTTAAATAAGCTTATTATTTTGCTGTAAGTTTAAGAATGTGGTTTTCACTTTAAACCTTTTTTCCCAGCATTTGTGCTAGCTGGTTGTTTTAGTAGTTTACAGGTTTAGTAGAATTTAATGTTCAAAGATTTTATTAAATTACAAAATTTATATTTGGTGCACTTAAGCAGATGTAATATAGCAGAAACCGACTTTCAGGTCTTTGTAGAAATGAGAGAAGGATCATTTCTGTTTGACCCTGAAGAAGGAATAAGTGATTATTCTCAACATGTTCTACATTACATGTCTCCTTTCATAAACTCACTTTTAGAGTTTACAGTTTTTTAGTTTTAGCCCTCATCAAGGGGAGAATATAGCTCGGTGATTGGGTTTTGATATTCTTCTTTTTTTAGGTTTTTATTTTTAAAATTGTTTGTACACACCCACACACATCATTTAAGAAAGTTGAATTTTTTTTCTGGAAGTGAAGATATATCTACTTAAAAAATGACATCTTGAAAAATACACACCATATATACATACATATACACACACCATATATACAGACATACATATGCACACACCATATATACATACATATACACACGCACCATATATACATATATATACACACACACCATATATACATATATATACACACACCATATATACATACATATACACACGCACCATATATACATATATATACACACACACCATGAAGGAATGGTGAAAAATTTTCATCTTTAAAAACTCTGTCTCTCCTATATATGTGTGCGGTACTTTTTCTTTTTTATGTTAATGACTAGCAAATAAGTTAGTACACTGATTACCACTGATGCTGTGCTAATTCAATTCTACAACTTTTCCTTTACCAGATTTGATCCTTAACACAATGTGCCCATGACAGATGTATTGAAATAAAACTTTTCTTTCTCAGATGAGTATATATAATAGCTATCAGAAAAATTGCAAATACTTGCATACATGCATACAAACAATGAAAAATTGAAATAAAAAAAAACTTAGCTTTCTGGTGGCAGAATTCCTTGGCATTATTCCTGCAGGTTGCTTACATTTTCTCCATGGCATGAAAAATCTGGTTTGGTCATGTGCATCCAGGAAACTTTCACTTTGATGAAGCCTGCCAATTACGTGCTTTTCTGTGTTGAGCCTCTTCTGCCTTCCTAACTTTTGCATTAGAATGTCTTAGCCGTATAAAGGTTCGGGTTCTAACATATAACTTTATCACCTCTGTAGGAACATCTGGTAACCTCTGACCAATTTTCACACATAGTTTGTGTACAATCTTGTGTTCCTGGGATAAAGAGTCATGTCCATGCACTTCTGCAAACATCAACTCAAACTGGCTAACTTTCTCCAACCATGGATCTGATGGAACAAGCAGGCCACCTCGTGAAAGGGTCCCAATCCAGCCAACAGGTACTGATTCTGTAGTTGATGGTGGATTAAGTAGCTGGCCAGTTGGCGTACCCAGCGAAACGTCATATTTTCTTCCTCGGTAAGCTATGTAACCTGCAAGGTAACGAAAGCCTTCTACAGAGCAATCAGAGCCAAAGGGAGTAGCAGGTGGTACCTGAATACCTGTAGAGTCTTGTAGTGTAATATCCCGAATCTCAGTTTCACCTTCAATCATTGCCAGGGTTCTGACATATCAGGTAAAACGGCACTAAACAACTGAGATGTCAAAAAGTAATCATCACCACCACCACCTTGCGCAACAGGAGCAGCACTTGAAAATGGAATGTCACTTACATT
Organism: Macrothele yani; assembly: GCA_039090855.1. NCBI lineage: Eukaryota > Metazoa > Arthropoda > Arachnida > Araneae > Macrothelidae > Macrothele > Macrothele yani. The sequence goes on from CM077003.1 coordinate 107,948,629, forward strand.
GGCGTCTAGAAGTATTAGACGCAAACGGAATTTCACTTCTGTAGGCAATGGATGATCATAGAAGTGGCCAAGCCCACGTATTTGCGAAAAAAATTTTTTCAAGGCAGTCTTGATTGAGTCGAGCAGTTAGGATGTATTTTATGTTCAGAGGCTTCAGGTCAGTGAAGAGTCCCAGTAATGAGCGAATGGTTGTGATGAATCCTTTCTGAAATGGTAACAGATGTGTTGCATTACCTACCTTCATTTATCGGATGCATGCATGCAGCTGTTGTAGAATCCTATCTTGGGTTTTACGATGAGTTCCAAATCCACATGCCAGAGACTTCTCATCTGTAGGCCTTCTTGAATTTAGCACATCAAACGAGTCGTTCAGAAGCTGAACAAATTTCGCGACGTGTTCTTCATGTGGCATAAGAAAGCATATTCCTTGTGCAGTGTGGTTCGAAAAGAGCTGAGTTGCCAAATATACACGTTGGCGGTCACGGCCCTTCACACTAATGTGACAACTTGGGGCATATCTTCATCTCACTGCAATCTAGAGTAAGGAATTGTTCAATAGTAGCTTTTGTAATTTTATTACCTGGAAGTGTTAGTCCATCTTCGAGAAAATGATTTCTTAGCAGCTTGTAAAGGTGTGGAACATCTGCAGACACCCAAACTCGTTTATTTGGTATTTGAGGATTGGGGAAGCATGTGTTTGTGTGTGTTACTTGTAATTCCTTCCATACAGCACAACCTTATTTATACCAGTATTATTGCTAGTGAGAAGATGTAGTGTAGGTACTGCATCTGGCTTCAACACTTTCCTGCTAGTTAACCCAAGTAACTCTGCCTTTAAGTCACACTGGTAGTCATCCCGTGTGAAATGTTGAGAACACACTCTTGCATTGGAAACTTTGAAGGAATCCTGACGTTTACATTTCTAAATTCACAATTTTGTAGTAATAAATCCTTGAGAAATACATGGTACATAATGTCAGTGTTCTTGGTTTTCCTATTGTACGTAGTACAACAGGCCACTGCACAACCCGGCATTATTGCGTTTCTTACGAAACACAGAAGCAATGAATTTCAGTGATAAATACGTGTAAATATCAAAATAAACAAAACATAAACATAAAACTATACGATACGAACTTCAAGCGGTTGAAAAACATCCACTGGCGGTTTCTTCACCGCCGCCTTCCTGTTCCTTCTTCTCTCTTTCACATGTCTATTTCTTCTACTTCTCTCTGCTGCTTTTGTGGTGTTGAAGGTGATGTTCCTCATGTCTACTGTCACTGTCCCGTTCTCCTTCCACTTCTCAATACTGCCTTTCGTCTTATAGGCACCATTTGCTCCAGAGACATCCCTTTTCAAGCGTACGAGTGGCTATTGCTTACCAAACATCCCCCGGCTATTTTGCCGGATGCCTGTGCCTATCTCTTCGTACTTGTGAAACATGTCGTTTTTCTTTATCATCAATCTCTCCGCTCTCCTGCTACCACACCTAGTATCCTCTCTGCTGGCGCGGCCTTACGGTCGATTTTTAGGAATCGCATCGTGTCTCGACTACGCCTGGAAAACTTCGCTGCTTCCACCCTCAATCTCAAGCCTCTTTCCGGTCTACCTGGGCGCAGGGGACAGGGTTGGTTCGAAATCACTGGATCTTCCATTCATCTTTCTTTCTGATTTTTTGTTTTTTTCCAGCTTCGAAGATCTGAATGCATCAGTCGAGATTTTGTGTTCTCTCTTCCTGGTGCTTCGTCACAGCGTCTACTAGTGTTTGTCATGTAACTGCTTATGATTTGTATTGTAGGGGTTTTCTGCAATTTTTGTGTAATTCGTGTGCATGTACCGTGTTGTATTTGTTTATTCGTTGCACCTGTCCTTAATACTTATTCTTCACTCATGTGTCTGCTTTTGCTGCCTGTACCTTCATTGAGTTGCGCACCGTGTATTTGTTCTCTAGGAGCAATACGAGAGGTATTGCCCTGCGATACTTTGTTCTTTCTGTTTTTTCTTGCTGCATTGTGTTGTATCTTTTAATTTATACCTTATTTCTGTCTTGCATTTTCACATTCTTTGACGTCATGTATTTTTTGCTCGTCCCATGTCGTTGTTTTTTGGACCGATGCAATACTGCACGGCTTGCTGTTTGTATTTTATGTATCCTTGTGTTTCACTTGGGGAGTTTGCCCAAGTTTCCACTATGTTCTGTAATACTTATCATGTTTTTGTCACATATCGTGTATCTTCCTGGATTGTGGGAACTTCTGTACCTTTATCGTAGTATATGCTTTTGTTGTGTTTTACATGTTCCCTTCTTTTTGTGCACTGCGTTGTACAGCCATGTTCTTGTAAATATATTTACCTGTTGTTTTGTGCTCTGCTTTCACTCTGCACGTCATCACATGCTTTATTAATTAATCATTACTTTTGCTTGTGCATCATCTTCCTCAAGCATATATTGTTCCTTATTATCGATTTTAACATTTTGTCATCCTTAGTTGACAGCCGTATCACATTCACCTGTAATATTTCATCAGTATCGCTCATTGTTTTGTTGTTTATTTTGCCATATGTGGTACGCCTGTATTCCCTATGTTTTTGCCAATAAAGTATATTTTGAAAAAAAAAAAATCAACTGCGTTAATAGAGAAAACTCCAGCACACCAATTGTAAACAACAATGATGCAAGAAGTCGAAAGACTGAGCGTCCAGCGTCCACACCTACGTCATGCGTGGTTTCAAAATAACCGCGTCTGATACTGCGCAGCCCAAGCGGGACCCTCCTGCGTTGTTGTTTCCCACATGATATTTAACGGTGACGGCCGTGACGTGTATCAGGACCGCAGATATCGTCGATTGCAGGGGTGTCCAATTACTTGTAGGTAGGTAGTGTATAACTTAAAGTTAGTTTTATCCATGTTCAAATTTTCATCCTTAGGAATATATTAATCGCGAAGAAAATATGTAAAAGAGTTTTCTCATTGGAAACATAAGGCAGAGATTTGAGGTGGAACCACCTTAATTTAAGATCTGTTACTGTATTCTTCTGAACTTAGTGTTTTGTTATTACTCTCAATGGCAAACTTTAAAGAACGTTACTTTCAAATTGTTGGACTGTACAAGATCCAACACTACTGGATACGTAAACAATACTTCTCAGGAAAGAAATACGGGATTACGCCATATAATACAAATTTTGAAGATGACAATCCGATTTTTAGCGTAAATGTGACAAGGATGGTAAGTCAGATAATATCCTAAAACTTGAAAATTTTCATCGTGCTGGAGCGGGACTCGAACCCGCGTCTCCCAGAAAACGCCTAGGTATTCTAACCACTACACCACCCAGAACGACCTTCCTTGTCAATGTACGCTAAAAATCGGATTGTCATCTTCAAAATTTGTATTATATGGCGTAATCCCGTATTTCTTTCATGATTTATCTGCTTCTCCGGGCAATCACGGGATAGGATTATTAACCTCCAGATTCGCTAAACATGAATGCCGGTTGCTTCGACTAGTGAATCCTGTGATGGTTAAATTCAAATTGATCGGAAACTTGAGACTTGGTCGTTCTGGGTGGTGTAGTGGTTAGCATACCTAGGCGTTTTCTGGGAGACGCGGGTTCGAGTCCCGCTCCAGGACGATGAAAAAAACATTTTCAAGTTTTCGGATATTATCTGACTTACCATCCTTGTCACATTTACACTAAAAATCGGATTGTCATCTTCAAAATTTGTAATACTTCTCAGGTTACTTTTTTGTAGTGTTGTTCTGAAACGAAATTTTTAGCCCTGAAATGTTTTAAAGCCTGTTTTTTCTACAAAATAATTTTAGTGATAATTTTTAACAGCTGATTTCTCATATCTGAATTAAAATTTCAGGTACGTGTATTTACATTTCTCATTGGTATAGAAGTTACAGAATCCCATGAAGTTCATTGGATGGCGTGTAATAATAAAGGTAAATATTTACTACTTTTCCTTTCATCCATTTGAAATATTTTCATATTTTTATTTCCATTTGAAATTTTTTACATAAATTCATGCCGTTTTTTCCACCGCACTACACGAATGTACAGTATTACATCAGAAGGGAAATCAATCAACTATGTATCCCCCCCACCATTGTTTACGATGGTGTCCCAACGTCTGGATACGCCTGCAATGACATTCTTGAAAAAACATGCAGGTTTTGCTGCGAAATTATGGAGAATAACATCATTGTTGAATGTTTTGCCAAGGAGCGCATTCAAAAGAACTCGGAACAGGTGATAGTTTGAAGTGGGAGAGATCTGGGGAACAGGCAGGATGTGAAAGGATCTCTCATTTCATTTCCTGAATGGTCATTTTGGTCATGTTTGCACTGTAAGGGCGTGCGTTATCGTGTTGGAGAAGGAAACCATGGCGCCGATGTGGCCGTTCTTGCTGAATAGCTCCATCCACACGGCGGAGTTGCTCACAATAGAATGCAGCGTTGATGGTCCAATTCCTCGGCAGCATTTCCCAGGAAATAATACCTTCCATGTCTCACCAGACACACAACATGATCTTCGCAGGATGAAGGTCATGTTTTGGACGTGGTGGGGGGCCTCCTGTTGGGGCTTAACCATTCCCTCCGATACATGAAATTAACGTACAGGTACCACGTTTCATCTCCAGTAACAATACGTGACAGAAAGGGTTTGTGTTGCTGAGAACGATAACGGCCGAGCAAGGAACCACATATGGCAACATGCTGATTCTTGTTGTCCTCGGTGAGAGTGTGAGACACCCAACACCCCAATTTCTAGACCTTTGTCATATGTTCCAGGTGTCGCACCATTGTGGCCTGATTACAGTCCATCTCAGTGGCCAATTCGCGTGTGGTTTGACGCGGATCCAAGTGGATGAGATGGTTCTAACGATCCTCATCAAAGTGAAATGGACGACCTGAGGGTGGGGAGTCGTTGAGGTCAAAATTGCCACCTCGGAACCGCTCAAACCATTTGCAGGCTGTCCTCTGAGCAATAAATAGCATCCTCTCCACACACAACAGAAATTTGTCGAGTAGCCCCTGCAGCTGTGGATCCTTTGTTAAACTCGTAGAGAAGCAGATGTCGGAAATGTTCATTCCTCTCCACTTGACACTCCATACTTCCGGACCTGAAAACCAAAAAAACATTAGCCACAATCACGCAACGCAATATGATGTAGATACACGATATTACTGGCTACATTTTGATACACAGCAGGCGATCTGCGCCGTCACTACTGACATGGGAAGCACTCGTGAAATAAAACGGCATGAACTATGAATCAACCCAATAAAAGCCTGTTGTAAATTAATTAATTCAAACAGCTCCGTGGAAAATCAAACTTTTAAAGACGAAACTGTTGTAAGATTGTAGAAATCACAGTTTAATCGAAATTAAATTTTTTTTTCTTGTCGATCACGGTTTTGCCTTGGCCCAGTTGCTTTAGGACGAATGTTATGTAAATATTCCAATTGCATCATCAAAAGTGTTGTCGGTGCTTCTACGCCCTTGATAGAAACGGAGAGTATCTCATGCATAGGGCTTGAAAAGTTTCATACTGGTTCACCAGTCTGGCTATCTCACTCACTCACCAGCTAAAAATCGAAAGCCCCGCATGGCTGTCGACTTTGTTTCGTCTTTTAAAGTTTGATTTGTTAAACATTTATGTACATCTTTCGAATAATGTTTTATCGCTTACCTGATTTAAAAGACTAACCGTTATATAACAACCACACTCAGTTATCTCCCACAATGGATGATGCAAGAATCCTTCAATGTTTTAAAACTTTCTTAATAGCTCCGCGGAAACACATATTCCCGTGCTTTCCCTGTGACCTACGACAGCAATTGGCTGGACGGCAGCTCACGAGGCGCATGCGACTCTTACACTGCCTGTCTTTTCCCTCAGCGTTTAGGTAAATCACACTACCATGCGCAATTGTGGCTTTTTCCTTGTTAAGCGCATCGTGCCCGGATGTTTTGAATCACCGCATTCGCTGTCCAATTTCTTTCGCGGAGAAACCGGTTTCCCGTGCTGGCGCACAATCACGCACCACTTCTGTGAATTAAAATAAGCTTTATTAAGAAACTGAACGTTTTGCGTTTCCAACAATAGGCATAATATCGTGTAAATAACTGCCGATTGAATTTAAACTGCTCTAATGAAATTTTCGCTCGTCAACTAAAACTTTTCACTCGTCACAAATGAGGAGACGACGGCATTTTTCAAGCCCTGCTCATGTAGTTCACAAGTTATGAAGAATTTTGTTGTTATAACAAAAGCTTCTAAAACATTTGTCTTGGTGGTTGAATTTGGTTTGGCCGCCCCGGTGGCGCAGTGGTCTAAAGCGCTGGCCTCTGATCATTCGTCCGTCTGGGGTCCGGGTTCGAATCCCAGTGAGGCATGGATGTTGTGTTTGTCTTACGGTACTGGCTCTCCCTTCCCTGGAACCAGTGACCCTAAATTAGGGACGGGCGACTGCTTATAGCCCATTGAGTTGCTCACGGTGGTCGTTAAACCTCCAACCAAAAAAAAAAAAAAAAAATTTGGTTTGTCGATAAGCTTACCTTCTTTTAGTAGAAATGTATGATGATTTTCATCAGTGTTTAGTATAATGAATAAAGTTTTACGCCTGGACGTGTAGTGCAGGGAAGTTTACGTTACGTCGCGTTAGGGTTATTGGAAGGTTACTTGACGTAGCTAAAGTGTACCTAATCTTCAAAGTGCTAGAGTTTGTTTAGGTAAGACTCGCACATGCAATAAATTCATTGAATATGGAACTTCTTTTTACTCAGCGTTCCTCATTATCTTGAATATCAGTACTATAACTTCGGTTTTAGTACATTAGTACCTTGAAGGCTCCTTATTAGAGCGGTAAACACAATATACCCTGGACTTAATGGAGACACTTAATGAAAGAGACTTAACGGCCAGACAGAGGTCTGACAATAATATGAACTGAGAAAACGTACTCACTTTAAACCTTTTATTGGAGAACTCCTGGTATTATCAAACACACTCTCAACAAATCACACTACTACTGAATATCCGAACTTTCGTAGACTCGCATAACAATAATTAAGAAGAACCTATCACATAAAACGAAGCTCTACTTGGTATAGTTGAGCGCGCCTATATATACTGCATACCACCACGTCATAACTTACACTCGTTGCCACATATCATTCAGCAGGAGAAATAACATCTCGTTAAGTGAGAAGATAATTTACATAGGAAAATAAAATAACAAGAGATAGTAAAATCAAAAGGAAACTGAATCTAGAGTGTACGTTACATTAGGTATAAACAATTTCTGTAGTTCACAGTTCTGTATGTAAGCCATGTATTCCTTCAATCGATAACGCACGTGCCTGAAGGTCTGTCCGCTATACGAAAGACAACATTCTCACAAGATAATAAATTCCCCACGGATGGTCTTTTGATCCAAAACGTTTTTTTTTTTTTTGTTCGTGGTTTTAAAAAACATTTTACAAAAAAAGTTTTGAGAATTTTTTTTTAATTTTGAAGGCAATGTCACGAGAATACGAAACAATAGAAAATACCTCTTTTAATGGATGCAAATTAAGAGTCTACGTGATGACAAGCTTCGTTTTCTGAAAAGTTTCAAGATCTTTGTTTATAATGAGAGGGTTGTATCCCCTCTGTGCGCAACACTTTTAAGAAAATGTGTTATTTCAAACAGTCTTCATCTGAACATATACTGATGAGCCATTACATTATGACCACCTAGCTAATAAGATGTCTGACCCCTTTTTAGCCCGCAAAACGGCGCTCACTCGTCGAAGCATCGATTCAATGAGGTGGCGATAGGTATCCCGTGATATCTGGTACCATAATGTCAACAGAAGGTCCCCAGTTTCCGTACATTTCGGGGTGGTGGTGATTTAGCGCGAACCCGCTTTTCCAAATCCAACCACAAATGTTCGATTGGGTTCATGTCAGGTAAATTTGGAGGCCAGTGCATTAACAGAAAGTCACTAGCATGCTCCTTGAACAACCCCTTGACGATTCTGGCAGTATGGCATGGCGCATTATCCTGCTGGTAATGGCCACCACCATCAGGGAACATAGTTGCCATGAGTTTGTGAACTTGGTACGCAACGATGTTCACATACCTGACGGCTGACAGGGATTGTGCTATTAGGATAATGGGGCCAAAGGAGTCCCACGAAAACATCACCTACAGCATAACACCGCCGCTGCTAGCCTGTTTCCGCCCAACAGGGCATCCAGATTCCATTGCTGGTAATCGGCGTATCCGAGCTCGGCCGTCTACGTGATTCAGCAGGAATCTTGGTTCATCAGAGAAGACCACTTTCTTCTAATCATCCACGGTCCAATCTCGATGATCTTGGACCCATTTCATGCGTTGTTGGCGATGACGTGCAGTGAGCATGGGGGCCATGCTGGGCCTTCAGCTACGCAGGCCCATGCGCAGAAGGCTGCGATGAACTGTGTGCTGTGACGCATTGCCCTGATCACCACTGTTGTAGCTGCAGGTGATTTGTAGCACTGTAGCCCTGCGGTCGGTGTGACCAATGCGCGACAGTCTCCGCTCTCCTCTGAAATCAATGAGTTGCGGACGATACACGGCTGGATGACGGCTCGCCATTTTGTCATCTGTGCACCACTTTTGGTACGTATTCGCTACAGCGGCACGTGAACAAGCCGCGCCGTTTCCGAGATCGTAGTTCCGAGGCGCCGAGCTATCACAATTTGTCTTTTATCAAAACTCCGATAAATCGGCAAATTTACCCGTTCTGAATCCGAACACCCTACTAACCGAAAGCCGGTCCTCTGGTTGTATATATACTGCTCTGTGAACTTCACCTGCGCCACCTTTCAGTCTCCAGGCGCGCTCATTTTTCTAGGCTGGGGGGTGGTCATAATGTAATGACTCGTCGGTGTATATATATATACTGTATATATATATCATCATCATTGTCAACCATTATCAATCCACTGCTGGATGAAGGTCTCCCCAAGTTTCCTCCACAACGGTCTGTCTTGTTCCAGTCTCCTCCATGTCACTCCCTCATACTTTCGAAATTCATCCACCCATCTTCCATGTGGTCTGAAAGTTTTGCGTATCGTATATATATATATACGTATGTTGATCAGTAAGTAAATCCGTGCCTTTGACGGAAACTTAGGTATATGTAAACAAATGTATCCCACTGCCATTGTACACTCCTTATTAGACGGCTTTGTTGGGCACACGAATTTGAATAAAAAGGCGACATGCTAGAGAACAGATTCAAGGGGAAATTATGATCCGCCTGGAAACATGGTTTCACTCAGAGGTAAGTGCAATTATTAGGCTCCCCTGGGTGCGGAAAACTTCGGCAGAAAATTAGAGCCGCCGACTGTAAGAAGTTTACGTTCCAGAAGTGATGAGCTTTCGAAGTGTATCAGAATGGTATCTAAAATTCGCATGCGTGTGTAATGTGTTTTCAGATGAGAAACGCAGTGGCAGGCCTTCAGCAACAGCAATGGACAGAAACGGGGCATGTATGGAAGCTCTGGTGCAAGAATTCAGACTGGTGACTTTGCGTCAGATTGCTGCAAATGTTTCTTTCCGTACCCCGCGCCGCACCGTTCAACCTAATCACGGCGTTGTCCTCCGACTGAGACCATGTTTATAGTTAGAACTGACATGATGATGTCCCTCGTTCTTGGAACCGGAATTAACGAAACGAGGCAGAATCTGAAGATACAGCACGACAAATGCATACTGCACTGTAAAACAATTTCTGAAATTCGCGAGCCACTTTCCGTGATTTCTTTCGTGAATTAACGAAGCATATTTCTGATACAACTTTTTCGGTGAAATGATGGAAGAAACTCTGAATTTCACGGATTTGTAGTGCGCCAGAAAAGTTCTGAATTTTGAGAAACCTTTCCGCAATTCCTTTCTTATATTAATGGAAAAACTCCATTCTCACTTTTTTCCGTATCCATATGACGAAAAATTTTCGGTAATAGAAGAGACGCGTGGGAATACTTGGGAGTTATTTTTACTGTCGAAGTATTTGAATTTGAAGTTCTGTAGAGAAATCAGATATTGTGAAGAATATATGAAATTAATTTTGGTAACTGTGGTACAGGATATTTCTTCTCCTTTTCCCTATTTTGTGCACCAGCTATTATATATTGTGTTAATATAATAAACCGGGTACTTAATTTATTGTAAATGTGATTGTACGGTGTCTAAGTATCAGTCTGTAGAGTCCTTAAGACAAAAGCTATATACACAGTCTAGTAGCATTATTATGATCACCTCCTACTGTTGACGTCAACAGCGCGTAGCCAATGAAAGAAGGCACGTGTCGTAAGCTGGCTTGGAGGATATATAAGATGTGCGTAAGCATTCTGAAAACATAACACTCGTTGCTGTCATGGATAAAAGGAGCGATTTAACAGATTTACAAAAAGAGATGATTATCGGCTTTCGGGACAAGGATGGCAGTATTTCTGAAACAGCGGAGTTTGTGAACTGTTCGCGTGCTGCTGTGATTAAAGTGTATCGTGATTGGAGAAATGGCACATTTAGAATAAACGACGTGGAAACTGCGCAGCACCACGTGCCATTCATGTGAGAGATGAACGTCGGCTGCGAAGGTGCGTGAGGGTCGATCGACACGCTACAGTGGAGCAACTCACTGGCCGAATCAACCAGGGGGCTACCGGAAGTGTGTCTAAAACGACAGTTCAACGAACCCTGCTGCGCATGAGGCTCCCATTTGCACGGCAGTATCGGAATTGGACCTCCGCTGGTTGGCAAAGGGTTGCCTTCTCCGATGAGTCACGCTTTCTGCTTCATCGAACGGATGGACGTTGGCGTATAAGGCGAGAAACGTCGGAAAACACTCTTCAACCATTGCTGGAAGAACACAAGCTGGTGGGGGCAGCGTTATGGTCTGGGGATTGTTTTCGTAGCATTCTCTGGGCCCACTCATGCCTGTGGAAGGCACTATGGACCGAATTCGTTTTGAATCCATCCTTGCAGACGACGTACACCCATACATGCTGATTGTCTTCCCTGGGGCGGATGGGATTTTCCAGCATGACAATACGACGTGGCACACAGCTAGAAATGTCAGAGAGTGGTTGGAAGAGCACGATGAAAATTTCACAGTACTTCCCTGGCCCCTTAATTTTCCAGAATTAAACCCTATTGAGCATCTGTGAGACCACCTCGATCGTGTTGTTCGCTCTATGGATCACCCTCCAGCAGTTGTCATATGCACTGCAATCCGTACGGCTCCACATGCCTGTGACCATCTTCCAGTACCTTATTGAGTCACTCCCAGCCCGTCTAGGTGCTGTCCGTGCTGCAGACGGTGGTTACTCTGGATATTAGCTGGTGGTCACAATAATGTGACTCGGCCGTGTAGCTATCAACAGTAAATTTTAAATTTCGAAGTTTTTTGAAATTATATTATAAAACAGTACATTACACCTTCTGTTAAAGATTATTGAAAGTTATTGTCAAAAACGATATCAAACTCTAAATCATTCTGTTGCTTCGAAAAAAGTACGTAATTCGTAATAAGATCTCTTACAGAAAAATTTAATTATTAAAAAAACGTATTCATAAAAATAACAAGCTCCAATAGAAAATAAAATGGCTAAATCACTCGCATTAATGGAAAAGAATTATCATCGCCCAATTAGTTTCCTTTGAACGTGTCCGATTCCTGTGACTTCCTGGCTCAGTGGTTAAGACTCACGGCTTCAACCCAAACGATTTAGGCTCGATCACGGGCGCAAAATATTTCTCTCGCGTAAGGACTGATGTATTCGGCGTGTTGGATTTTGAGATCATCATCATCATCATCATTGTCAACCATTATCAATCCACTGCTGGACGAAGGTCTTCCCAAGTTTCCTCCACAACGGTCTGTCTTGTGCCAGTCTCCTCCATGTTACTCCCGCATACTTTCGAATTTCATCCACCCATCTCCCATGTAGTCTTTTTCTGGGTCTTTTCCTGTCCCTTGGAATCCAATCTAAAATTTCAGCTGTCCATCGATGTCCTTCTGGCAGTATGTCCAGCCCATTGCCATTTCAGGAATTTAACTCTGATCATGATGTCTTCCACTCTTGTCATTTTTCTGATCCACGAGTTCCTCTTCTTATCTCTCCTGGTTACACCAAGCATGCACCTCTCCATGCTGCTTTGAGTTGTCTGCAGCCTTTGTATGTCTCTTTTAGTTAAGGTCCACGTCTCTGCACCATACGAAAGCACTGGAAGGATGCATTGATCAAACACTTTTCTTTTAAGACATAATGGCATATTGCTCTTGAAAATTATGCTGTTTCTTCCAAAAGCTCTCCAGGCAAGGTTTGTACGCCGATTAATTTCTTCATCAATGTGACCTCACTTGATATCTGCTGTCCAAGATAAACGTATGTGTCTGTTATCTCCAGCTTTTCTCCATCAATCGATAAATCTTCATTTTTTGTAAAAGCATTGAACATCACTTTTGTCTTCTGAAGGTTCATTTTTAATCCCACTTCTTTACTCTTGTCAGCAAGTTCCTGGATCATACTCTGCAGCTCTGATGGGGTAGTTGCAAAAATGACTACGTCATCAGCAAAACGAAGGTGGGTTAGATAATCTCCATTAATTTTTATTCATTTGTTTTCCCAGTTCAGTGATTGAAAGACATTTTCCAATGTGGCGTTAAAGAGCTTCGGAGATATAGGGTGTCACCTTGTCTCACTCCCTTTCCAATTTTTATGTGTGTTGTACTTTCAAACAGCCGAATCTTTGCACTTGCATTTTCATAGATGTTATTAATAATATTAATGTATGCATCTTCAATACCGCAGGATTTTAGAGCCATTGTAACTGCTGATGGTTTCACCGAATCAAAGGCTTTTTCATAATCGATAAAAGCCATGCACAATGGAAGTTCATATTCCCTCGCTCTTTCAATTAGTTCTCTCAGTACGTGGATATGATCTATTGTGCTATAGCCACTCCTGAATCCAGCTTGTTCTCTCGGTTGAGCCATGTCCAGTGTTACCTTCAAGCGGTGTAAAAGAACTTTAGTGAAGATTTTATAAACCACTGATAGGAGGCTGATAGGTCTGTAGTTCCTGAGATCCTCAATGTCACCTTTTTTATGTAGCAAGATCATTGTAGCGTTGTTCCAATCCTCAGGAATCTTCCCTTCATTAAGGCATCGAGTGAAAATTTTGGGCGAGTACTGTTTCGATTTCTCCACTTGCTTCTTGTATGATGTCTACAGTAATTCCATCTTCTCCTGGAGCTTTTCCCCGCTTCATGTTCTTGATTGCATGTGCAACTTCTGCTGGAAGGACTGGAAGAACTCTGGTACTGGTACCTTTCATGATGTCTGGAGTACATGTATCATCCCTTTCGTATAATTTGGAGTAGAAATCTTTCACTCTTGTCAACATTTCGCCTCTATTTCGTGTTACAGAACCATCTTCTTTTCTCAGTGCCATAATCTGTTTTCTTCCTTTACTGAGATGTCCCTTTGCTATTTTTAGGCTTTGGTTGTTTTCAATTGCTTTCCTCACTAGTTCACATTTAAATTTCCTTAAGTCTTCAGTGATACTTTTTCGTACTGTCTTGCATAGCTCTATATATTCCACTTTGGAAGTCACATCTTCTTTAGTTATCCTCATCTCTCTTCTTTTTTGCATCAACATTTTGGTTTTTCCTGATAATTTGTTCACATGCAACTTGTTCTTAGACCCAGCTAATTTTGTTGCTGTTTCCATAAGAGCTTTGGTTACTTTTATGTTAACTTCAGAAACATCCACTTCTTCTGATGTTAGGCCTTCTAAAGCAGAGAATCTGTTCTTCAGGTCCAATTTGAAGGTATTATGGTGTTTTTTAAGGTTGGTTATGTCAATACATTTTGTTTGTCTTATGAGCTTGCCACGTTCGAGTTTAGAGTTGAGGTGCATCTTACATCTCACCAATCTATGATCACTACCTGTGTTGAACTTGTTTAGCACACTGCAGTCTTCTATGACGAATTTTTTGTTACACATAATAAAATCAATTTCACTTGTCGTCCCATTTGGATGTCTCCATGTCCATTTCCTGCGTGGCTTTTTCTTGAAAAAGGAGTTCAAGATGAAAAACCCTTCTGCCTCTGCAAACTCTACGAGAGTATTTCCACGCTGGTTTCTGTTGCCGTGACCGAATTTACCTACTGAAGTTTCATTCTGTTGCCGTTGCCCTATTTTTGCATTGAAATCTCCCATAATTATCTTCAAGTGCTGCTTACCTTTATTATTTAGATGACTAATTTCCTCATAAAATTCTTCAATTTCTTCTTCACGATGACTTGTGTTGGGTGCATAACTTTGAATAATCTGAGCCTGGTATCTTTTCGAGAGTTGGATAACGAGTCGTACAGCTCTGTCAGAGGAACTTTCAACTTCTACCACTTTATCCTTCAGTTTCTTCTTTATTATAAATCCAACACCACTAGTTCTGCCAGTATCTGTCCCACGATAGTAGAAGGGATGTCCACTTTTCAGTTCGATGAGATCTTCTCCTTTTCTCCTTACCTCAGTTAGCCTAACGATGTCCCACTTGATCCTTTGTAGTTCCTCTTCCAATTCAAGAAGTCTTGAATCAGAAGATAGGGAGCGTGCATTATACGTAGCCAAGGTCAGCATCAGATGTCAGCCTAGTCCGGTCCTCCGGTGATTCTTAGCACCCTCTGCCTTCATGTCGCACTGGCCGCTGCCTTGGCCAGGTACATTCCAGCTGCCGGAGACTGAGTGCCAAGATTTATGTTGTGGAGTCATTTTGGATAGGTTTGGCCATAACTCACCACGCTGGCCAAGCGCGTTGGTGAGTGTGGGATAGCATTTCTTCTAATCCCGATGGTATAGTTATACCGCTATTGGCGGTCGTCAGAGCCCCTTTAGTGGGAACAGGATGTACCACGAGAAGACGGGGTTGACATTTGTCAAGGAGAGGCTGTGATGTTACTCTTGTCTAAATACGGAAAAACATGGAACGGACTTTTCTGAAATAAACGGAATTACTGAGTACGAAAAATCTCTAAATACGGAATTTTTAAAAGACTGACACTTAACCGGCAACTTTGCTGCACGTTATTTTTAGAAATTTTCCGTGAATTCACATAACTTTTTTTTTATTTTTTTACAGTGTGTCTACTCTACTCACGCGCAGAGTGTCATTTGTTAAGTATCGAGGATAAGGTATATCTGCTTTTCACGATTCAAAGAGTTTCAACTATTCGAAATATTAAAAATATTTGATTCAGGGTCCTTTGTTGACATGTCGATAAATTCATGCAACTACACTTTGGCAGTTCTATTGAACAGGTTTCCACGTGGTTCAGTGCGATAACGTTCCGGCTCATACTGTGAGCACACGGTTTTGAGGAAAACGATGTATTTTAAATCGCAAGAAGAGTGTATCAATTCAAAAAAAAAAAAAAAAAAAAAAAAAAAAAGGAACTGCCGCTGCCGCAGTTTTAGAAATTTCACGACACTCGCGCTTTCCTAGCTCGCAGCGCAAAAAGTATAGAACACAAAAATATGACATTTAGAACGTTTGTAGATAATTGTTTGGAAAACACGCTGAAATAAATCGTTTTACGATTCTAGTGATACTGCAAGTTATTGTATTTAAAAGTCAAGGTAAGCAAAGAAGTGCTATCAGTTCGCTTTCCGGACACACTAACAGCAACAGAACCACGAAACTTTGTAGGCATGTACGGTCGTGACCGATTTTTTTTTTTTTTTTTTTTAATTTCAATTTAGTTTACGAGAAATTATTTTTTTTAAATTTCACAAAATTCTGTATTTCTCAATGGGATCCATTTTTAAAAGGGATATACGGCAAACTATAAATCATAATGCATTGCGATTTTTACAGCATAAACTCAAAACTACCATCTTTCCTTTTAAAAAAATCATTTTCTGATTTTCAAGCATTTTTTAAAGACGCAAAGGAAAGGAACGAACGGCTTTCTCTGTCTTTAGCGGTAACCACACAGGAAAGGTCTGGTCCCGTGACCTGCTGCCATGGTGACGCAGCTATTTTTAGCGCTCTCTCTCTCTCTCTTCTCACTGGGTGAAAGGGCAGGCTACAAGCAAACAGGTAATGACGCAATGCTTAATGACGTAGCGACGCTTTTAAAGTTCGACGTTTTCCGCCGGCATACGTGAATACCTATGTAAATATAGGCTTTCGCCTCGTGCTTTCCTAGCTCGTAGCGCAAAAAATATTGAACAATTGGGTGAACATTTTCATTTCGTCAGATGGCATCACCGGAAAGAGACAGTCGAACACCTTCGAGGACAATTCCGACAAAATGATGTTAACAACGCTGTGACATTTTTGCTGTTCTTGTTTAGCCATGCCACTACGAAGGAAAAAATAATCGGTACGTAAAACTATGAAAAGAATGAAATTTTTATACAAAACCGGATTTGTAAACGTGAAGAAGATAAGTTAGAACAGACACGTACTGCTCATAGGACCGAAAATATGTCAGAACATCAATTAATGATTTTAAAAATTACTCTGCGTATCTTATATTATCCCCTCATTATTGACGGGCTTTCACCTAGTAATTGAAAAAGAAAACAAATTATGACAGTTTTTATTTTGCAGTCCAAATATTGAAAAATGGAGTGCTTTGTCCAAACATGATTCTCAATTGCACATGCGTAGCAGGATAATTTGCTGTGTATCCAATGAACTGTGATATTCTTAACAAAGATCAAGCAAAACGAATTCTCCAAAGGTATAAATAATAATAATAATAATAATATTTAACTAATGATTTATCAGAGCAAATTTTTTTCTAAATCTGCTGTTTTCACTGTAACAATTCCCTTTACACATATTACTTTTTGGTAATGATACTACTTATTTGGATTTAAGTGTGCTTGAATGCATTTAATTTTTGATTTGTCCTTTTTAATCGATGTACTCGTCTTTTTAGGTTTATTTGCCCATGTTGCAACCTTACCTGAAGTTCGCGATCAAGTGCAGGTAACATTTATTTATTTCCTTAGGTAATGATAATTACGAATTGCAACTACGTTTGATATC
This sequence comes from Macrothele yani, assembly GCA_039090855.1. Classification (NCBI taxonomy): domain Eukaryota; kingdom Metazoa; phylum Arthropoda; class Arachnida; order Araneae; family Macrothelidae; genus Macrothele; species Macrothele yani. The sequence continues at coordinate 107,965,747 of CM077003.1, forward strand.
AGTGATGTCATAAGCTGCGAGACTGTGTTTTTCCCCAGCGCTAATTTATTATTTGTTGTGCTTTTGCTCTTAATAACACATGATACAAATCAGGAAAAAATCTGTTTATTGTATACGCATGTTTAAGAAATGGTACCTACGCTCCTATTCCTCTTTAAATACATTGCTCTTCAAACTGAAGTCCATTTTATCATTTGATGTGAATTAAATAAGGGAGAGGAGAATAAATTGCCTTTTGTTTTGAATGAGATGATAACGTTACGATTAGCAAATTTTGACTGACATTTTGACGAGTTTGCTTTTAGTATTGCTTTGTTTTGTTCTGTGTTTGGCTTTTTGTTGTTGTTTGTTTTCAATCAGTTTTCACATATCTCATGCATGTACTCATATCAAGGAAATCTATTAGCTTTTGTTCTTTGTAATATGAAGAGAAATTTAATTTTGTTATATTCTTTTTTCACTTAGCGATACGTTCCAGTCATGAGTACGCCGGTTATTTTGTCTGGGACACGTCCTTTTATTTGGACCTCTGTTTACGCTGATGTTCCTGTGAGTATCATTTTGCGTATATTCAATTCAATTCAATTTATTAGTTTAGCTGTTATCATACACATACAAGTTGCTCATTAGAAATAACAAATTAATAGATACTGTAAATAACAGCTCGGGAGATCAGAAAAAAACCAAAATGACCTGACGAATCCCGATCACCTTCGAAAAAAACACAAGTCAAGAAATGAAATACGTAACATCAAGTGAGCATAATATTAATATATTAGTAGTTAGTTAACGATGCCTCAATGTGTTGAGAGCAATATTTGTAGGGGGCAAGTAGTGGTGTGAAATTATATTTTCAAAAAGAAAATCATGTATATCATCATCATTCTCAATCATTTATCAGTCCACTGCTGGATGAAGGTTTCCCAAATTTCTTCCACAACTGCCTGTCTTGAGCCAGTTCCCTCAAGCTCGCTTTCGAATTTCATCCACCCACTTCCCACGTGGTCGTCTGCTGGGTCTTTTCCTGTCTCATTGGTATCCAATCTAAAATTTCGGTTGTCTATCGGTGATCCGTTCTTCTGGCAACGTGTCCAATCCAATGTCATTTCACAGATTTTACTATGATCATGATGTCTTCCACTCTTGTCATTTTCCTTATCGACGAGTTCCTCTTCTTATCTTTCCTGGATACACCAAGCATGCATCTCTCCATGCTTCTTTCAGTTGTCTGCAGCCTTTGTATATCTTTTTTAGGTAACCCTTTAAGCGGTCTTTGTATCTGAACGAAATGGCGCCTAAGATTTTCTGTTCCCTCCAAACCAAAATGTCCACACAGTGGCCGGATTTGACGAAAGCTACAGCAAAACCTTTACTCCCCCTCTTATCTCAGCAGTACCGGCCATAAACCTGTCATCCATGACAAGCGCTCGCTTCTAGTCCTTTATTCTCTTTTCCTTGACCCAAGGTAAAATGGAATAGTGCTAGTCGCTTGAACACGGACATCGTGCCACTGGGTAGAAAGAAGATACGTGAACATATCTTTCCTTCCTTAGATTTGTCATTGTCATAGCCCTTTTATCAGGTAATCACTAAGAAAGGATTAGTGTTAATCACACTCCGAAGCGAACACTTTGAATAACACATGCAAAGGAGAAAGCAACGCTATATCACGCGCAGTTTCACATATTCCAGCCGCGTTCGGCCAACTTCTCAGACAAAGGATATATTTATTCGAGCTGATTTCAGTCAATTTTGCTAACCCCGGAATTAATACGTTTCAGCCACTTAAAGAATTTTTGTCCACGTCTTTGCTCCACACGTTAGAACTGGAAGGATGCATTGATCAAATGCCCTCCAACGAAGTTTCATACGCCGATTAATTTCTTCAACAATGTGGCTCTCGCTCGATATCTGTTGCATAAGGTAAATGTTGGTATCGGTTACCTCTAGATTTACCCCATTAGCTGAATCTTCCTTTCTTTTGAGTTCTCGAATTATAAGGAGGGAAGAGGAGAGGCAACCGCGTCTAATCTCCGTGAAACAGTTGCACTGCTATGTTACGGTCGTCAGTCGTCAGAGCCCCTTTAGTGGACAGTCGGTTCTCCATACATCAAAGTCAAGGTTCCATAAAAAAATTATATTAATAGAAACTATCTTTTTTTTATACATATGTATTGTGTAGTACATTGCATTCTGAAACACATTTCCTAGTAAGTGAATATGAATCTGGTTATATGAAAGTTGTGTTCATATAAATAATTAAAAACAAGAATTAACAAAAAAGAATATGTTGAAGTTATCTAGAAAAAGCATCATATGTATTTATGTATTTTTCATATGCATTTACATTTGTGAAAAAATATTTCTAATGTCTTGCTGCCCAACAAATTTCGGTGATGATTCATCATAAAAGTGTTCACACTTATTTAGCTCGTGAAATACATCATTAAGAACTTTTTCGGTGAATTGAAGACCACGACGTATTGCATCAAACGTGACCAACGTCTCTTTCTTAGAAAGCTTAGGATGGTTCTTCTGCGTCATTCGATGTCAGTCTATTCTGTCTGAAGTGCGCTTACCATGTCGTCATCCGGTGGGTATTCTGAAATAATTAAGCCTTCGTCGATGCCAAAGAACTCAAGAGAAACTCTTTCCGTGGTCTGCAAGTCCTTCCAACATTGCTTGACTTGTGGCAACACATTTCTTCTTCTATTTAAATTGACTCCATGAAGCCAGCTTTTGCAAAGCAATTTTTTACTGTCTATTCTGAAACATACTTTTGCAGCGTCTTAGCTATTTGAGCTATACAAAATCCTCAGATCAATCACTTTATCTGTAGATTGCTCATTTTCTAAGGCCCAGATAAGTCTTCTGTGAATGCGTTTTCGATAACAACTTTTCAGATTCCCTGCTCCATTGGTTGCAATTTTGAAGTTGTATTTGAGGAGGAGGGGAGAAAAATCAAATTCATATTTGATAGTTTGATGCTCCGTTACAATGGGCTGGGCAATTGTCTACAAGGAGAACAATTTTTTTCTGCCTAATCATTTTTTATTGAAATTAAAAATGCACTCCTCAGAAATATCACTTGTCATCCATGCCCTTCTATTATAACGGAAGTCAACTTCTAAAGACTTCACACCATTTAAGCATCTAGGTTGCTTACTTTTCCCTATTAACAATAATCTCAGTTTTGTTTTTGCCGTTCATGCTAGCCCCCACCAAAACTGTTATCCTTTCATTGCTTGTTTTTACCTCCATGGCAATCTTTGTCTTTAAAAGTAGGAGTCTTGTTCGGCAAACATTAAAAGAAAACTTCTGTTCCGTCGACTTTAAAGATGTTATCTCACAGGAGTGTACTCTTCTAAAATCTTCGAAACTGTGTTTTTCCATTGGTCGCAGTCGGCGTCACACACTCTTCCACTTTCCTTTGAAACAATCTTTTCTTTTATGCCATGTCGCTTCTTAAATTTATCCAACCAACCTGAACTAGCGTGCAAATCCATTTGCCCAAACAATTGACAATCTCTAATGCCTTTTTTTCGTTAGAGGATCTGAGATTGACAAGTTTTTGTAGCGAACAATTTTAATCCACTTTAAGACAGCGTCGTCCACTTTTCCAAAATGTCACGTTTTAGAACGTTTCCAGTCAGATCCAACATCTTCAAAGGTTTTCATAACGAACTCTCGGTTTTTTATAATTGTCGACACTGTACTTGGGAGAACAAATTTAATCGCAATATTTTTTTTGCGTATTCCACTGTCCACTTTATTCAACAACTCCATCATTTCCACAACACTGAAAGATTTTCTTTTTGACATCTCTAACACACACGTCGCGTCGGTTAGAGAGACTGAAACAAACTGAACCTGTTTTACAAAAGAGGTAGTTTACTTGAGGCGAGAGGTGACGGAAGTGTGGAGACAATACCATTCCTACTCGCTAGGTGACCCGTGGGCGTCGCAATGATCTTGACCGCCCTTTCCTTTTTCTGTAGAGACATCATCGTTCTACTTTTTCTCATTTGTTTTTCTTACAACATCGTCATTGCGGGGAGGGGGAATTTCAATTTGTCTAGAAAAATATTCGAAATGTGGAAACAGTTTTTCAATGTAATGATCGCGGGGATTCACTAAACTTCGATATATAGAGAATTTCGATATATGTACGGAAGCTCAATAGATCAGATCAGATCATATGTAAAGGATTTTAGGAAGGGAGTGTCTGACCCCAGGCCTTAAACAACCCTTAGAAATAGGAAGCTAGGAGATTTGGGCTAGGGTGCCCGATAGGAAAGTGACACGCGAGCGAGGTAGAAAGGGGGAGGAAGACGCCCTTATTTATTACCGGGGGGGGGACAGTACCCGGGGTCCGACGGCTTAACGTGCCCATCCGACGGACGGCGGGTATTTAGTGGTTCGAACGTTCATACCTGCCCAGGATCGAACCTGAGGCTATCTCCATGGCAGTCACGAACGCTGACCACTTGGCCATCCGCGGCCCAAGGAAGTTCAATATATGGAGGTCAAGCTATATATACACTGCCTGACAGAGAAAATGCCACACGGTGAAGGAATGCTTGAAAACAGACCAAACTGCACACACAGATAGCCAAGTAAGTCCTGAACAAATTACTTAATTGTCACATACAGAGTAGGCTCCAGTGGCCGAATAAACGGGATGAACAATAAGGAGTGTGTGGCCTCCATTTTCGGCTATACAGTGTTGAATCTGACGTGGCATGGAGGCGATGAGAGTCCGAATAGAGTCCTGGGGTATCGTGGACCATGTGATGTTAATCCGACTCCAAAGTTCATCTTCATTTTGCGGGAGTGGGAGGGTACTCAACCGACGTCAAATCGTGTCCCACAGATGCTCGATTGACGAGAGCTGGGGGGATCGTGCTGGCCACAGAAGCATCCGCACACCGTGTAAAGCATTCAGGATGAACCGAGCGGTATGCGGCCGGGCGTTACCCTGTTGAAAAACTACGTTTGTGATGCCCTGCAGATACGGTAGTGTCACGGGCCTCCGCACCTTGTCAACATAGCGGCGTGCCGTCAATGTGCCCGTATTGCGTACCAGCGGTGGGAGGCTGTTGACGCTGATAGCCCCCACGCAATGAGTCCACGTTACCGGGCCGCGTGGCGCTCCCGGAGGAATCCTCCCGTTCGCCACGTCGCCTGCAGACTCACATGGCGATCATTCGTGGTGAGACGGGACCGCGATTCGTCGCTGAACACTACAACGTTCTATTCGGCACCCCACACAGCTCTGAAGCGACATCACGCCAAGAGGTGACGACGATGGCTTGCTGTTAAGGATAGCCTTCGCAACGGTCGGCTGGACAGCAGACCAGACGCAGCCAATCGGCGCGACACTTCCGCGTCGACATCGGAGCATCCAAGCATTCCCGTATACTCCGCAAAATGTCGCCCGTTGTGGCCTATGGGTCCACTCGTCGGATGCGGCGACGATCGGTGCGCTCGGACCTCAGTCTCTGTGCTCCGCTCCCTCTACGACGTTGCACAGATCCTTCGTGCGACCACCCTCTCCAAATGCTACCGACGGTTGAGGCATCAAGTTGCGTTTCTTTCACAATACGACCATCCGGCGGTACGAAAGCCTACGATGACACCTCTCGTGAACTCATTCGTTTGAAGAAATCGCGTATGACGGCGTCTTAACGGCATTGGCATCCCATGTTCGTTTTCTAGACACGGTTACAGAAGAACCATTCATTTTTCGCTGCCGTGACGACGTCTCGACTGATGGCCTCACTGGCTGGTTGTCCGCTTATATCCCGCGCGCCGTTCGTGCGATTGGCCTGCGAATGCAATCATTTGCATAACTTGTACGTGTGCACCCACCCTGCAATTTGCATGGCACTGAGTTCACATCTTTGTGGTGAGGCATTTTCTATGTTAGGCAGTGTATATCATCATCATCAACAACCATTATCAATCCACTGCGGGATGAAGGTCTCCCCAAGTTTTTTGCACAACGGTCTATCTGGCGCCAGTCTCCTCCATGCCCCTTCGAATCCAGTCTAGGATTTCGGTCCACCCATATGCCTTGTTGTCTTCTTCTGGGTCTTTTACTTTCCCTTGGAATCCAGTCTAGAATTTCGGTTATCCATCGGTGGTCGGTTCTTCTGGCAACATTTCCAGCCCATTGCCAATTCGGGGATTTTTCTCCGACCATGATGTCTTCCACTCTTGTCATTTTCCTTATCCGTGCGTTCCTCTTCTTATCTCTCCTGGGTACACCAAGCATCCCTCTCTTCATGCTTCTTTCAGTTGTCTGCAGTCTTCCTATGTCTTTTTAGTTAAGGTTCTCGTCTCTGCTCCGAACGTAAGCACTGAAAAGATGCATTGATTAAACACTTTTCTTTTAAGACATATCTTCTAGAAAAATTAATGTTTTATTGCAAGACTATTTTCTGCAATAAAATTTAAATTTTTCTGGAAGTAGCAGATTACAGCTTTGTGTAATAAATTTCGTTTAACTAGAAGGACATGCATACTGAAGCGGATTGGCCCACCGGGACACCGGGATATATCCTGGTGGTCCACCGCAGAAATGGCCCACCATTTCTCGTATTCTCTTGGGCTGGATTGTTTGGAAAGAACGAGTAATTATTTTGATACTTATGAATAAAAATCGTTAACTTCGTTTGAGTTTTATATCTGTCTGAAACATTACTGTCTTTAAAAAGATCGGCATTTCATTCTATCTATATATACACTGGCGCGCAAAAATTAAGGACGAGACGGTTTTTCGAATGTAACGTAGTGCAAAAGTGCTCCACATCGACTCAAATCATACCATAAGATCCCCAAGATGAAAGAATATGGGACAAGTGAGCAAAACCGTCCAAACAAGGAATCCAAAGGATACAAAGGCACTTTGTTGAATAGTAGCTTCGAGCACAACTGGACAGAAGACAGAAACTTCCATGTGGCATGCGGCTGCCAAGAAAAATTCAGTATTTAGTAGGGGATATGATCACCCCTCACTGCGTAGCAGGATTTACAACGTCTGTCCATGCTGAGGACGAGATTGTAAAGGAGCTGTTAAGGCATCGCATCCTATTCCTCTTATAGCGCCAATCGCAGCTGCGGAATCGTTGCTGGCGGCTGGTGACGTGCTGCCAAGCGTCTCCCGAGAAGGTTCCACACGTGTTCGATTGGATTTAGGTCCGGGGACCTTACGGACTAATGCATGCGTTGAATATCTTCACTCTTCAACAGCTCAGTGACAGCCACTGTGCGATGAGATGTAGCGTTGTCGTCCATGAAGAGGAACTCAGGACCCACAGCACCTCTAAACAGATGCGCGTGAGGCAGGAGAACCTCGGTACAATAGCGGACACCAGTGACTGAACCTCCTTGGAAGATGTGGAGGTCAGTACGGCTACCAATCATGATACCGCCCCAAACGAGAACTCCGCCACCTCCAAACCGGTCCCTTTCGATGATGTTGGAGGTGATTGCGTGTTCCCTGCTCTCTCCAGATGTGTATACGTCCAGAATCGCTCGTCAGAATAAATCGGCTCTCATCCGTAACGAGAACTCGACCCCCATTGCTGATGTGTATAGTTCTTGTGTTCCTAGCGCCACAGAAACCGCCGTCTCAGATGAGCAGGCTTTAATGGCACACACCGTACTGGTCGTCGTGCAAATAGACCACCTTTGTGCAGCCTCCTTGCCACGGTAAAACGCGATAACGGACGTCCAGTTGTCTGTTGCATGTGCCTTGCGATTTCTCCCTCTGTCTGTCTCTTCTCGCCTGTAGGACAATATACCGGTCGTCCGCCGCCGTGGTTGCTAGTGGACGACCACTGCTGAACTCTCGGACAGCTGTTCCTGTCGTTTGAAATGCTCTCCAAGCTCGTGAAACGATGCTGTGAGCGATCTCGAACTCCTCGGCCACACTAGTCATACTTCGACCTTCTTCCAACTTCGCAATGACGCGACCTCGGGTAAAGTCATCCAGATGTCGTCTACTGGATTGCCTGTTGGCCATATCACACGGTGCCAGCAACTCGACGTCGTTCAAATCGATGTACACGGTGCAATAGATTTCACCGAATTGCTGAGCGTACACCACCCGTGTGCTTTATACCCTTCAGACACCCCCGCCCCCTATGTCATGCTGCATATATGCGCATGCTCTACCGTATCGGACCCTAGTCTATCTCTTGAGTGGTCTTTCGGTCCGCTCTGCCTGCTCGTTCCGCTGTTATCCTAATTTCTCCTGTTCGTCCTTAATTGTTGCACACCAGTGTACTTTTCTTTCTTTTTCTTTTTGCCAAAATTATTACTGCTAACGCTTTGCTTTTTTCTGCGGAAAGGAAAAATGCCATTTCGTAGAGTTGTGCTGGAAACGAAGTTTGACTAAGACACTTGGGAATGAAAAGCACGAGGTTTTTAAGTTTGTGTTTGGGGCCAAGCCTAGTCAAGGAGACGATATCTCTAGGGGCCATAGGTGGTCAATGGTAATCCGCGCGAAAGTAAACGTCTGTGCCTGTGTGTGTGTGTGTGTGGGGGGGGTCCTTTATCCATGTATTGACATAGAACACAAAGCGATTCTCAGGCAGAGATGCTCTGAAATCTGTGTGTTCCACGCTTATTTTTCTTAAAACAAACAACGATTTACCAGCACTAGTTCATAGATCAAAATAGTAGTTCAGGAGTCAAAATAGAAGGCGTATTCAAGGAGGTGGTACGAATACCTTTGCCCAGTAGAAGATCAGTAACCAAATAAATATAATTATCTGGTACAACACCCTGTTTTGAGCATGGTTTCATATGCTACATTCAATCATGAATGGATTTTTTAAATTATTTCACCCTTAAATTGCTGCTAAAATGTTTTGACGGCTGAATTAGTTTTACAATGCATATTTCAACAGTTGTATTTCATCTATGAGTTAACAAAAGTTTTTCAACGAGGGAATTTATGAGGTATTCTCCTGTGGGTACGTGTGTTTCTGTAGTGGACCATAAGACTGAAATTCTCGGCCTGGTTTCCTCGACCTAATCCGTCGCTGCATGCATACGATTTTATATTTTGCCTACTGAAGTTTCGCTGCGCTAATGATCTAGCTTCGACAGCACAAATGTCGTCGTATAAGTATTTAAATTTTGATGATGTCATCAACAATTCTGATGGACAAAGATTTGTTAGAACTGTTTCAACGTTGTCTATGACCATTCTAGACTCTGAGAATGGAGCCAGACGAAGCCTTCTAGTTGAGTACGAAAGCTCGGCGTGTATACTGAGTGTTGTGTATACGCCAATAAAGGAAATTTTAGACATGTAAATCGTTTGTAATAATATTGTTGAGGTACCAACTAATTATGTGTCCAACTCACTGGGGTTGTAGTCCAGAACCCTTAAGTGGAATGGCCAACTGGAATCGTCGACTTTGAGCTGATCTCCCATTCTGATGTACCTTTTATGATCTTCAAGACTCAGGGAAAATATTTGATTTAATTCCTCAATTTAATTTAATTATATTATATTTTTAGAAACGTTTTTGAAATTTCAATTTCATTATTTCGTGTCCTTTTTGTCTTGCGTAAATATTTCTTTGTTGTGTATTATGTGCTTTAATATCTTAATCTATATAACTTTAAAGTCCTGTTTGGTTTTGATGCTAATATTTATTATAATTTTCTGCAATTTCTGGAAAATGACGGAATGTTAATAAAAGGCAACTGAGTTGACGTATCGCGAATGGAAAGACAGAGAACACGAGAAGATTCGTCATAGGTTGAACGCTATGAGACGACGCATGTGGTTTTCCGCTCAGGAGGATCCTGACACAGCAACTCCCGATACAACCCCGGAGCCCAAAAGAGAAGCAAGAGAGATAAGGGTTTGTATGTTTTTATAGTCACTTTAGTACCAGTCACCGAAAATTTTGTATTATCTTGTTCAGAAAGAATTATATAAAATTCATCAAAGACTTGTTGGAGAATTTTTTTTTAAATCTCCAGAATTTCTCTAATTTCTGGCATACAAATGAAACAGATCCCTTACGAACTTATTTTGCTGAAAACTGGAAAATACACCAGTTCTGTAGAAATTTGGAAGATGTGAATTCGTTTATTGATGTAAATATTACTAGGATGTTATGTCAGATAATATCCGTAAACTTTAAAATTTCGTCGTGCTGGAACAGGAATCGAACCCGCGTCTCCCGTATAGCGGTCGAGTATGCTAACTTGTACACCACCCAGAATGACCAAGTTTCCGATTAATTTCAAGTTTTCGGATGTTATTTGACTTAACATCCATGTCATATTCACACCAATAAATGGATTCACAATCTTCCAAATTTATGTTGTACAATGGTGTAATCCCGTATTTCATTCATTGATGTTCTGCGCCTCCGGGCAATCACGGGAATGAATTAAAACCTCCAGATTCGCTATATATGAATGCCGGTTGCTTCGACTAGCGAATCCTGAGATGGTTATATTCAAATTAATCGGAAACTTGATCGTTCTGGGTGGTGTAGGGGTTAGCATACTCGGGCGTTATACGGGAGACGCGGGTTCGATTCCCGTTCCTGGACAACACAATTTTAAAGTTTTCGGATAGTATCTGAGTTAACATCCATGTCAATTTACACCAATAAACGGATCCACATCTACCAAATTTGTATTGCACAATGGTGTAATCCCGTATTTCATTCATTGGTACCAGTTCTGTTTCATAATAACGCGATTTCAGTCAAGGTTTCATGTAACGCGATTTTAGTACAAAGCCTAGCATAATTCCCTCCTCTATTTCAGGACATGCATGTTGTTGTTCTCAGACTTAGGAAAATTTCTTTCCTGTGTATTATGTGCTTTAGAATACCTGACCGATGACAAACACCTTTTTAGAATTGGCTGTATGAGGACAATAAAACTAGTCAACTGACTTGTATTCCAGTAGCGCAGAGTGGGAATGGTTGTGCTAGGTTTTTTAGGCAACACGTAGGAAAGCAGTATAAGTTAACGGAATTCTAAAGGAGGATAATCATTGGTGGACGGAGCTTCGGTGCGTGCTTTTCTCGGGCATAACACGTCATATTGACTGCACAGTAAAAGTGTTCAACGAGTAGAGAAATGAAGGAAACTCGAACAGCAGACAGAAACGGGGAATGACCTCATGGGATGAGAAGAAGAGCAAAAAACAGTTCCCACCCGGACACGGCGTTATTCATACTGCGCAGCATTGCAATACAAGAGTCGACGATCTATTCGCCAAATGGACGATGTCATCACTCTTTCCACGTTATTTTTTAAACAACGCATAGCGACTGAAAAATTGTATTCCGGCACTGCTGGGATCGAACCCCAGAACTCTCGATAACTAGTCGAGTGCGTTCGAATTTACGCTACAGCGCCAACAATTCTCAGCGCCATGCGTGGTTTATCAGTCAGCATCTGACTACACAAATACGTATTGATGGTCTCAGCAACTGAGATGTCGTCATCTGGTGGCATTTAACGCAACAGCTATTTTAATTGTAGCTGATAAATTCAAAGGGCGATAGAAATGGTTAATATATATGAAATACGTGGAGATAATGTAAATGGACGATGTCATCACTCTTTCCACGTTATTTTTAAACAACGCATAGCGACTGAAAAATTGTATTCCGGCACTGCTGGGATCGAACCCCAGAACTCTCGATAACTAGTCGAGTGCGTTTGAATTTACGATACAGCGCCAACAATTCTCAGCGCCATGCGTGGTTTATCAGTCAGCATCTGACTACACGATTAATTTCAAGTTTTCGGATGTTATCTGACGTAACAGAAGAACGCACTCGACTAGTTATCGAGAGTTCTGGGGTTCGATCCCAGCAGTGCCGGAATACAATTTTTCAGTCGCTATGCGTTGTTTAAAAAATAACGTGGAAAGAGTGATGACATCGTCCATTTACATTATCTCCAAATATTTCATATATATTAACTATTTGATCTATTCGCCATCTTGTTCTCATTGTTAGACACAAACATCTGCCTTCATGATTGTTTAAACTTTTGTTAATACAATAAGTCCAGAAAAAAACACTTAGTCAATATCACCCGTCTCAGCACGGTATAATTTTCTTTAATGTGTAAAAGTACTTTACATTTAAAAGCAACATTGAAATCCCCACAAGAACTTTCAGTACCCCATGGGTCCTCTCATCAGGTGGTATATACACTGAAAATCGTACCGTGGGTATTTCCAGGTTTTAAGTAACTAGCGCTGGTTAGGTCTCCGCATGTTTCAGGTCACTGAACGAACCAGTGCACATAGGGTGAATACATTAATTATGTACAAATATGAGTGAATCAGTAATTGCAATGCAAAGAAATCAGTAATAGAACATCTCAAGAGGGTACAAAACTCCAGTGAAATCATTTTTCTCAATTAGCACTCCCCCCCACACACACACACAGCCCCACCCCTCTAATTTTGAGCTGTGTGTACGCATAATACACAATTTCTTTGCATATCAAAATACCAAGGAGAATGAGAAACAAAAAATACGGCACAAAAACTAACTTGAACGCAAACACAAGGCGTCTTTGAGGTTGGAAGAAATCTGCCTCAATATCTGAAAAAGTTTTGAGCAAAGCCCTTTTACCAGCGGCTTACAATTTAACTAACCGGAATGCCTTTTCCCCGCCAACTAGCATGGGTGCATTAGTTCGTACAACGAACTTGGTTACAGTTTGCTGTGATTGGCTGGAGCTGATGTGTTGTTTCGAGAAAAGACCCAATATCTGCCTCTTTCTCGGCGTGGAAACATCACTAATCCGCATTCTCGCGTTCACTATCTGCTCGCACGAAGCACTTTGCAAGAAGCCTTTGAGAATGAAGAGGATAATGAGACGAACTCACAAGGAGGCGAATGGAATTTAAGAGAAGTGTTGTTTTGACCTTTGAGAGCCCGAATTTTATTTATTTATTATTATTATTGTAGGTAATTGATTTTCGATTTATGAAAATTAATTAGGGATTTGGGAATTTTAATCTAAGATACTTCAGCTGCGCGGAGGAAGTTAAGTCGCTGCGTGGCTGGGCGCTCAAGCAGCTTAGAGAGAACAGTGCCTGTAGAGAGACTGTGATGCACAATTCCATCCACTCATGTGCAGGCATGAGTGGAAGAGCATTCTAGTTAACTGCGTACCCTATCTTGACTTCCGAGGACGCCAAATTTGAATCCTGTGGAACATCTTTGGGAAGACTTGGAATGCTCAATGGTCTGCTGTGCTGGACACCTCTCCTTATGTGTTCTTACACCCGAGTCCATTCCACGATGAACCATTTCGATTCCGATGCAAAGTGAGTGGTCATGATTTTTTGTTGAGTGCGTTTCGGGAAAGGCGACAGCACTACTTCCGAAAAACTGGGCTACCGTGTAGCAAGAAAAATCACGTTACTAAGGTCTCAAAGGTGACCGAGTGATCTGATTGGCTGGCTTCTGAACTTTCGCCCAGGAAGGGCCTGGGCACAAGCAAATTTGTTCAAGATGGATTCGGGTTCGAATTTCGGTGAGGTATGAATGTTGTGCTTGTCTTAGGTACTGTCCCTTTCGCTGGAACCAATGGCCCTAAATTAGGGTGCAGTGACTACGTATAGTCCACTGATTTGCTCACGGTGGTGGTTAAACTCTCAAACGAAAAAATGCTACTGAACTACTAGAACAAACCTTCGCTTCAAGCATGATAACGAAATGTAAGACAGTTTTATAGTTCAAGTTTTGGACAAAGTGTATGGGCTATTCCTGTAATAATGTGTCCAAAAGAATTTGAGGCGTACCACATGCTGCTACGTTTTGCAATTTTTCCCACAACACAACCATGTGAATTTAACGAGGTTCAAGGGAAAAGACAAAAACATTCAATATATGCGAACTTCGATATCGCCGGAAAGACAGGTAAAGTCTATTTTTGGCATATCACAGTATGTCAGGTTTACACTAGTCAATCGTAAAGTGTTTATCAATTAATCGAAGGTAATTCCTGTTAACTGAAAACTATAGTTAACAAAATACTATGACTGAGATCTGCAATAAGCAAAACGTTTAACATATAAAAATTAACGTAACTTGCCAAAATTTGAAATTTCCCTTGTTACATGTAATGATATGTCAGCCAATTTTTGGTTGATTTGTGGTTATCATGATTGCTGTTTTAAGCGTTTTTCAACTTCCTCTGGTGCGGTGATTAAGATGTTTCTATATGCAAAATAAACTCTAAGATTCCCTAAACACAGATTAAATGATTGAAAGCTGGCGAGCAGATGGGGAAAAAATACAGGTAGGCTCAGTTCTGATTGAGCTGTTAGATTTGAACGTAGGACTACTACTTGCATATCGGAGAGTTGAAATGAGCTAGTTGAGTATGGTTTCAAAACGTTTATTTAATTTGTTGTAGCGAACACAGGTAGGTCTATGGTATGAAAAGTAGCTTACATGATTTTTACAAATAATGCTGGATAGATTGAGAATACAAAGCAGATCGATACACGAATTACCCAACGTGATGCTCAGTCTTCTTGGGTTTTTTACATTCCTCATCACTTGTTTTTGCCTCTTGTTTTGATTTTCTCCACTTTTGCTTGCGTTCATTCTGCAAATTCCACAGCATTGTCGAAAATGTTAACCCATTCACACGACAACAATTTTTATAAATTTTAGTTTAAACCACTGCTGTATGTTTTTATATATTTGAATAGATCTCGTCGAGAGCTTTAAAATGATACCACACGCAGTCGTTTTGCAGCCACGGTTATCCATATAAACCACGATAATTTCAAAAGTTTTCACCGGTTCACAACAGGAAAAAGATTCTTAAAATGTTCATTTCAAACCACTGCGAAATGTTCTTCATATATTTGTATAGATCTCATAGAGAGTTTTAAAACGTTACCATGCGCAGTCGTGTTGCGCTCAAGGTTGCCGAGACAGACTGAGTCAAACGCGGCTGCACACCCAGAAATATTGCATCATCTCCCCCGCGCACAAGGAGCGAGGGGAGTGTCACGCGCACGATGTATTGCGCAGTACGCGAATTGGACTCCATGCTGTTTGCGAATATGCTAACACGATTAGTGTGCGGCACGTATTTTGAACGCTATAATGATTTCAATTGGGACCTATTTTTGTCACAGGCTGTCGGCCGTAAGTCGCCCCATACTATTCGCGGAGTTAGACGTAGTCCTACGTCAAAATACAGCATTTGCCCAGGAGATGTGCTTTTGATAAGCGTGGGGTGGGAAGCAAGAGGTAATAAAAAAACAACCGAAACATTTTTGCTTTCATGCGAACTGATCTGTCATTAAGGGGAACAACGGGGTGTCGTCAAGCGCAGGTAATTTCTTGTTTTCCAAAGAGAAAGGCTTGAAAACCGAGTGAGAATGCCGCTTACTATTTGCTGATAAACGTGCTGAACTTCGATATACAGTGGAACCTCGGTTTTCGTTATTATTCCGTTCGAAAAAGTCTGACGAAAACCGAAGCAATATTTCCCATAAGAAATAATGTAAATCCAATTAATCTGTTCCAGACACCCAAAAATATTAACAAAAAAAAAAACATTTTATAGAGAATAACTATATTTTTACATACAGAAAACAATGAGAAATAAATATAAATGACTAATGAAATAGATAAATGAACATTTAACACCACTTTTACCGTTATTGAAGACTCTTGTTGGCTTATGGAAGAAGGCGGGGAGGGGAGAGGTTATTGTTTGGAAGTGGAATCCCCCTCAATAAGGACTTCTGGTATCAAGGCCCTATCTTCCCTTCTTTGTCTTTTACTGGCACTAGGACCAGCTTGAGAGTCACTGGACCCCTGTCGCACAAAATATCTGTCCACAGAGGTCTGTTTCTGGCGTCTCTTTAAGATTTGCTTAAAATGGAACAAGGCATTGTCATTAAACATGTTGCAGACACGGCTTGCAACAGCTTTGTTAGGGTGATATTTCTCCACAAAACTTTGCAACTCACTCCACTTTGCACACATGTCCTTAATGACTAAAGAAGGCACATTCTCCCCTCTCTCTTCCTCCTCCTCTGAAGCAATTTCCTCAGCTGCCATCCGTTGCTGTTCCAGTTCAAGGTCTTGCAGCTATTCAGTGGTTAGATCTTCCCTGTGATCATCCACTAAGTCTTCCACATCCTGGCCACTTACATCTAACCCCATGTACTTTCCCCCAAAGACACAATAGATTCCACAACATGCGCATGGTCGTCAGGGTCAGCCTCAAACCCTTCAAAATCCTTCTGGAGGACACATTCTGGCCACAATTTTTTCCAAGCAGAGTTCATCGTCCTGGAAGTCACTCCCTGCCAAGCCTTATCTATAAGGAGTATGCGATTGAGGATACTGAAGTGATTTCTCCAGAACTCTCTTCGGGTCAATTAAGTGTCCAAGGTCACTTCAAAGCACATTTGAAACAGCGCTTTGGTGTAAAGTTTTTTGAAGTTTGAAATGACCTGCTGGTCCATTGGCTGGATGAGAGGAGTGGTATTAGGGGGCAAGAACTTCACTGTGATGAAACTAAACTCCTCCAACAATTGGTCTTCCAAGCCTGAGCCTGGAGAATGAGCAGGAGCATTGATCATTACCAGGAGGCACTTGAATGGCAATTGATTTTCCTGGAGGTATTTCTTCACACTCGGGCCAAACACTTCATTGACCCACTCAATGAAAATTCGCCTCGTGACCCATGCCTTAGTGTTAGACTGCCACATCACACACAATTTACTCTTGATGACATTGTTTTTCTTGAACACTCGGGGATTTTCAGAATGATACACCAGTAAAAGCTTCACTTTGAAATCCCCACTAGCGTTACCACAGAACAAAAGAGTTAGCCTATCCTTCATAGGCTTGTGTCCTGGCAGTGCCTTTTCCTCCTGCATGATGTAGCTTCTCTTTGGCATTTTCTTCCAAAAGAGGCCTGTTTCGTCACAATTAAAGACTTGTTGGGGGAGGAATCCTTCAGCGTCTACGTACTCCTTGAATTCATCAACGAATTCTTCGGCCCCACGTTTGTCTAAACTTGCAGGCTTGCCATGCCTATGTATGCCAGTTCGCTTCTTAAATTTGTCGAACCAGCCTCTGCTGGCCTTAAATTCACTAACAGCAGCACTCGTTCCAGGCATTTTCTTTGTGAGATCTGCATGCAACAGCCTTGCCTTTTCTCAAATTATCGCCTCCAAAACACTATCTCCCGCTAACTGTTTTTCGTTGATCCACACCAATAACAACTTCCCAACATCTTCGATTGCTTGCGATCTCTGTTTCGTTAGCACATTTACCCCTTTCGCAACATCAGCTTCCTTGATTTCTATTTTCTTCACCAGGATGGAACTGATCGTTGATGCGGACTTCCTGTACATCCTGGCGAGATCGGCCACGCGTACGCCACTTTCGTACTTTGCTACGAGTTCTTTCTTGAATTCTATCGTGTTTCTCGCCTTCTTTATCAAAGGGCTGGTACTCGGAACTTTGGCCCCATGGTGACTTATTTAGCAGTCGCACTCAATAAGCAAGCACAAAAAACAATGGCTTACGTTTACGAAATGTTTGGGATGAACGCGCCGGGTGATGCTCACTCAACGAGAAACAGAGGCAATCTGAGAGTCACGAACGCATGAGATTCTTTGTGTGGGCGCTCGCTGCTTCCGGCGCGGGAAAGGAGTGGCTGAGTCACGCTGGCAGGCGGACGAGTTCATTTTCAACTGTACGAAAACCTAGCAGATGTACGAAAACTGGGACAAAATTTCGACGAGAAAAGTTGTCGAAAACTGAATCGTATGAAAACCAAGGCATACGAAAACCGAGGTTTGATTGTATGCAGTTTCTCCAAACATTATCGTTCGTAATACGCGGTTAAAATAACGAGAGAATATCACGAAGTTCAAGGGATCTGTAAAAACTTAGGTTCATACGGAGCTTCGTATTATGCCACTCTTTATATGCGGGTTCAACTGTATTTTACGTATATCCTGTACATATATATACTGAGTTAGCTTTACATTAGGAACACCCCTGTTTTACGTATTCGGAGTGATAACGAAATACCACGTGATATCAACTTCGCGTGCTGCCTGCTGTTGTAAATTGTGGACACGTATACTGTGTACGTAATCAGTAAACGTTTGCCAGTAATGAGGAAACGTGGCTACTTAAGCCAACTTGACCTCTCCCTGATAGTTAGGTCCATGAGGGCATCCGCAGTTTTTGGCTACTCCCGTGCTACTGTATCAAGGACGTACCAGGACTGGATTAACCATTCACAGACATCCAGCAGAAGGGCTCACATTGGTTAGTCACGCGCGGTTAATCTTAGAGGCAAAGAATATATAACGCGTCAAGAAGGCCAACTCTCATAGAGATAACGAAAAACAGGCGAAAACAGCGCCACCACATTTTAAGAGGTAATATGCTCTCCACTGCCGTAGTTCCCCTAACGTGTAAAACACGTTAGGGGAACTACGGCAGTGGAGCTTTTCTTTGATTCACGATGGGTTTTTTTCGATCTGATGACTATTTACTTAGAGCAGTTTTTTTCTTGTTGTTGTTGCTGTTTTCTGATATCCCGCCCATCCCTTATTTCAGTGAGAAAAATATGCAATACCATTAGTATTACTATTTAAATTAAATTTTATCAAATATTATAGTTAACCCTAAGGATCCGTACAAAATGCAGGCATTCCCTAGTATTTGGCATTACTGAAAATGTTTCTAAAAAAACTGAAGAACAAACAAAAGCCTTAACTAACCCGATTGGCATAACAAAACTAACATATCCGATTTGCGAAGTGATTATGCTACCATGAAGGTAACAATAACGTGCTGTGAGTAGCTCGGCTGACTGTTCTTTACCCAAAGAATTGATGTCAACAGAAATACTAATGCGCAGTCTACTACGACATCAGCCTGTATGTCGGCTTGTGTGCACTGCATTTTAACTTTTAAGATATGCTTTGCTAAGATATTCTTTGCTAGAGGTGAGCGTCGGCTGTCACGACTGGTATCTCATCAGCGACGTGCAACAGTCACCCAGCTCACCCACCAGTACCACAGCGGTGCAGTTGGACCTATTTCCACATGCACCATGCACCGTACTTTGCTTCGCCTGGGGTTCCACAGCCGCAGACCAACGAGGGTACCCATGATGATGCACAGTCATCGCAAACAACTCCTCGCATAGTTCAAGGAACGTCGGTAATGGACCCTTGACAGATAAAAGAAAATCGTTGGGAGTTATGAGTCCTTGCACCATACTGATTGCTGGGTTCGCAGTGACCGAAACAGCATGGAACTCTATCCCCTTGTTGCACCGTTGGGGCTCTACAGGCCAGAGGTGGGGTTCTGGTCTGGGGAGCTTTATCCTGGCAAGCTCTAGGTCTGTTAGTTATCATCCCTCAAATATCGAACGGTGGACGTTACCGAGACCTGTCGGCTGACCATCTCCATCCGTATAGGCAGGAGGTTTATCAGGACCATAATGCCATCTTTCGACAGGACAACGTATCTTGTCATCGGGCTCGTATAACTATTGAGTGTTTGAAGGAACACAACGAATTCGCCACATTGCCTTGGCCTCCAAACTGCCCTGGCTGCAACCCAATTGAATATTTATGGGATATGACGGAACGGGGTATGAGAATTGCCAATCGTCCTCCACGGAGTAAGCGTGAACTACCGGAGCTGCTGAAGCGGACATGAGTAAATTTACTCATGGAGGATGTTCATCACCTTGTAGAATCTATTCCTAGGTGTCTGTGGACCCTGATTGCACAGAAAGGTGGACGAACGCATTCTGAGGCAGGTGTTCCTAATGCAAAGCTAACTCGTTGAATAGTATATACTACGTAAACAAAAGAACTCGGGCAGCTCGGTCAAACGGAAGCAAAGAGCATTTATTAACCGAAATCAGTACATAGTCGGCCCATCTTTGGGCGTTATGAAAACGTTTCCCGCAAATATCCTGCTCAAAATAACACACAAATATTCGGCTGGGGGGAGAGGAGTAAAATGTATGATTTTTTTTTCGATATCTCTGCTTCTAAAAAACCGATTCGTTTCACGAAGCATTTATGTAAAAATGAAAAAAATAAATTATAAATGTCGAGGAAAATAAATTATTAATGTATAATTTATTTTTCTTGACACCGGATATTGCTCGTTTCACTGAACATGTTTCATGCACTCTCGAACTTCCCTAGTGCACAGTTATGACGATAGGGGGCTTTAGTGTGTTTCTCCTGGCAACTGTACCTCCACTTCGGTTTTTGTTTCAGGGTTTAACGACCTTCATGAGCTACTCATAGGGATTATAAGCAGCCATTCGTCAGTAATTTTGGGCCACTGAGTCCAGGGATGAGACAGAGTCACCGCCATGAGAGGTGTACCGCCCATGCTTCATCCGGGACTCGAGCCCATGCCCATCTCCGAAAAACGGTCAAAGGTCAGCACCTCAGACCCCACGGTCCCCTGGTCGGCGCATACGATGAAAATAGGAAAACTATTATGAGACAGTCATTGGGTAGATTTTATAGCCTGGCATATGGCCTGTGAGTATGTGATCGTGCGCGCGCATCTGTTTTTAATTTTTTTATTTTTTATTTTTAGGGTAATATCCTGAACAATCTGCGTACCATATAATTTCGCAAAACCTATTTCTGAGTAAGTAACGATTTTCAGATTACTAAAAGAGAACTGGAAGGAGTCATCTTGATGAATGAAATAATTAATAAATAAAGGAAAGCAGACATATTCAAACTTAATAAAACAATGGTTCTCTTTCAGATTAATCCCAGTGTTTCATGTGATTTGAAGGAAAGACTTACTAACTTTTAATTTATGGATCAGATACCTTTTGTGTCATTATAAAACCTAATAATTTTTATGTTTTAGGATGCTTACCTTATGTTTTATTTTTGCTGTATTTTTCATCATCCTAATATCTTTTAATCTGTTGCAGCCTCTACAGTTAATGACAACTCTGTCAACACCTGTGTTTGGCAAAAAGAATGTAAGAATCAATTGCTTGTATAATTGTTTTCATTATTTAGTCTAAATTGGCACAGTTTTCTGTAAAAATTCTACTAAAATTGTTTTGCTCAGCCGAATGTCTTGAATGCTAGGCGGTATGAAAACTCATTCAGAGCTTTTATCTACCTTTCGGCACCTAAATATCTTATATGAATCGCGGTGAACAACGCAATTTTACCTAGTGCGTATTCTTTATACGTTTATGAAAAACACAGGGTGATTTTAAACTCCTTCAACAAAACAAGAGGGATGCTAGTATACATCAAGACGAACAATATTTGCAATGGAAACTAGGGCCGCATTCCACTCCTAGTGCCAGAAAAGGGTAAAGTTACATATCTACGTTGAGCCTTCCACATTGAAAACAAAGAGACATACCTAATTTATGAGTTGCCCAATTCCAATCGCATCAGAGAAAGACTCAAAGGAGCTGCTCAAACTGGTGACGTCCAAGGGCGTCGTTGCACAGCACACACCGGCGAATGAATAACTGTCGCACACTCTCGTAGACTCCCAGTTTGGTGTTGATCTTGTCCGCAGCAACAGAGATTCGCGCGACGAGATCTTCTAGGGAGTCCACAGGTGTCTCGAACACCAATATTTTAATGTGCCTCCAGAAGAAGTCCAGTGGATTAAGGTCCGGGGTAGCGTGGAGGCCAAGCCACAAATCCACCGCGTCCAATCCATCGCCCGGGATATATCGCATTTAGGAAGTATCGGACCTCGGTGGCAAAGTATGCTGGGGCCCCATCATGAATAAACCACATGTCCCTCCGTGGGGTGAGCGGAACATCCTGCAACAGACCGGGAAGCACTTGCTCCAGGAACATACGGTACGTTGCGCCGGTCAGACGTATACGTCAATTCTCATGTGATGTTCTCACGGTAATATCGCTGAACGGGTTCGGATGCGTTTTTAAATGTTTGCTCCTCATCATCTACGCACGTGTTCAGCGCACCTGATTTGCATCTTGTGCTTCTCATGCACTGGTTGGAACTCCGTGATGTACCTGCTGGACGTTTTTCGAACGTGCTCTTTTCTGGCACTAGGAGTGGAATGCGGCCCTAGGTTCCATTGCAAATATTGTTCGTCTTGATGTGTACTATCACCCCTCTTGTTTTTTTGAAGGAGTTTAAAATCACCTTGTACATATATTTGGCAGTTTGCTTCATTGTTGTAGTCATAATCATGAGAGTAAATAATCCTTATTTGTAACGAGGAACAGTACACCAATTAAGTAGTAAATAGTAACACTGTACTAGTGATCCGATTTATTGGCGTAGGAAATAAGTCGGGTCACTAGTACATATAGGAAACGCCTTTGTGTTTATTTCCTACGTCAATAAATCGGATCACTAGTACAGTGTTACTATTTATTCCTTATTTAATTATAGTTACCAAAAACTTTTCTTAAGTTTCGTATAAATATACATTAGTTTTTAAAGACAGAAAACACTTGAATGTTTTTTGTGATCACATGATGAATAATTGAGTCTTCGGAACAGTCCTGTAATAGAAAGTCCTTTAGTGAGAATCATCTCCGGATCGAAGAGGTCCTAAAGCGGCTTTCATGCACTATGTTTTATGAAAGTGAGTTTTTTTGAAAAAGTGTGAAATAGTTAAAAACAAGAGATTAACAGCTAATGTATACTTTTCATAAGTGTTAAGAATTCAAGAATTAATACATTTTATGATGTTACTAGTGTTGCAATGATGATTTTTTAACAAAAATCCTTCGCGGGAAATTCGTTTGCATCTAGAACGTGTTTAAAAAGTGAGGTATGCTGTTGTCGAAGGGATAAAAATACATTTTGAAATCATTTTAAAAGTCTGGTTGAATTCCCTACTTTAAAATGCGAAAAGGACGAGAATATCTCTCATCTTTAATTTCATTTGGGTTTGTTAGCGGAAGGTATAGTTTCACAATCATTTACAGTATATAATCCAATTCATTATTCTCTTTCTGATTCTTATAAGAAAGTATCAGAAAACATTAAAAATTTAATCTGTCATTGTGTTTGCCACTTTATTTTAAAAACCTTGGCGGAAATAAAGTACTTGCTAAATAAAGATCAGTCTTAGTGAAAAATATCCTATGCGAGCTAAAACATTTTTCTATTCTAAAATCTCTAGTAGAAAATTTATAGAGAATAAATAAATCGAGGCAGTTGAATTCACTAAATTTCAAATATAAATAATCTACTAAGTATGACGTTTCAGAATTTATGTATTTGAATGGCATGCGTAGAACTTCTGTGCCAAGAACATTGAAAGTAGTAGTATTTGTCTTCTGTAACTCAGAATATGAGTTTCCATATTAAGATACACTATATTGACAAAAGTAACGTGACACCCCTTCAAATAAAAATGACGAATCTTCTGCGTTGTTAAGATCCGCGGAACACCTGCAAGCGTTATAAAAACAAGACTGCAACTGACCGCGATCATATCGCACCGTGAGGTTGAGTGAAAATGCCGCGGCGGGAGAGTACTGGCTTTGAGAAAGGAAAGATTGTTGGGTGTTCTATTAGTTGGCTGTTCATAAGAGAAACCGAGATGCGTTTAAACATTCCCAAGTCAACTGTTTTGGTGGATGTACTGAATAAGTGGAAGACACATGGCGTACCTGAAGCAGCAAAGCGTACCGGCGGACCAAAGAAAATCAGTGATAGAGCACGTCGAATCCTCAGGAGAGTCGTTACAGCTAATCGACGGAGTACTGCACAAGACCTCAGTGTACATGTGAGTGAAAATGCTGGAACCTCGGTATGTACACGTACCATTCGCAGAGAACTTCATTCCATGGGTTACTGTGGTCGTGCGGCTGCTCATAAGCCTTTCATCTCCACTCGGAATGCTACTCGTCGTTTAGCAAGGTGTAAAAAACATTTATCGTGTACCGTAGATCAATGGAAACGGTTCCTATGGACTGATGAATCCAGATACATGATCCATCAGTCTGATGGCCGTGTGCGGGTATGGCGGCAGCCGGGAGAACGCTATTCACCACAGTGTACAGTTCCTACGGTCACGTTTGAAGCTCGCAGTGTACTCGTGTGGTGGTATTTTTCGAGGTATAGTCCTGGCCCATTGGTTAGCGTGGACAAACCTGTTAACCAGCACGTCTACCTCGATATTCTGGACAATTACGCTCTACCAACTCTGTGGCAATACTATGGAACCGAGGCTTGTCGATTTCATAGATGTGCTTATTAGGTTTCTTCCAAAAGCTTCCCCACATGATGTGCTTATCCAGCAGGATAATGAACAGAGCCATAAAGCAAGGACTGCTAAGGCGTGGTTTGACGATAATTCCGTATCGTGTGCGGACTGGCCAGCACAGAGCTCTGATCTTAATCAAATAGAGCACCTATGAGATGAATCAGAGCGCCGCATAAGAAGTTTGGAACCAAGGCCTAGTGCTAAGCAACAGTTAGCGGCAGCATTATGTACTGAATGGAAGCGCATACCTATCGCTGTGTTCCAAAACCTTGTCGAAAGCATGTCTCGAAGGGTCAGTGCATGCATTAAGGCGAAAGGTGGACCAACACCGCACTAATGTATATCAATAAATGCTATGTTGTGTTTCTCTTCTAGGTGTCCGGTAACATTTGTGATATAGTGTATATACCTAAAGTATCAGCTAATTTCATATTTGTGCGTCTTCATCTTCTAGGACAAGCCGACTACACTCTTAGGCGTGGCTGGTGTAGATGTTCCAGTTCGAGAAATACAAAAGTTCACAAAACCACATAAGGTAAGTAGGTTCGCGTTTATTACATTTATTGAAATTTCCTTGGGAAATAAAATTTTAATTAAAAAGTTTTTCTTAGTGTTCCTGTTCTATTATGTGTAAACTTCTAAATAAACAGCTCTCCGGAAATGCTTGTTAGTGTTATATTAGGATCAGTAATCAATACTTCTTTGCTAAAAAGTTTTATAAGCTTTTTGGGACTTTCATGTACATATATTCATAAACTTCATTTTAATTTTTTAAATTATCTGCTTTATTTATTGCTGTATAGTATGGGCATGAGAGTTCAAAAAAAATTCTGCAAAGGGCAAAAAACGGCGTGGGTAGTGCTCGTGTATTTTTTATACTATTAAAATTCTGTCCATGTACTATATTTCACTATAAAGTTTAGAATAGCTCCATAAAATACCTAAGCAAATTTATGGAATAATAAAATAAAGACAATTTTATGAATAAATCTTTTTTTATTATTTTTCACGGGAGTGTATCTGATTTTTCCCCATTAGAGGAAGCTCTAAAAATAAGTCTGAATGATATTGGCGTGGAATTCAGCAGATTACCGGACCACTGGCTGTGTAGTAGTTTTTGTGACGACTCAAAACATGAGTACGCAGTGAAAAGGAAATGCTAACTCTCATTTCTTCACACATTATCGAGCCTTTACTTCTTCAATAAAGCAAAGTCCATCCTAGGATATGCACGTTTGGTGCTAAATATGAGGCTGATCATTCAATATCTATAAGAGGAAGATACTGAAATTTTGTAATCTCCAGAAAAAGGGGAACAACACGAAGATTAATACGGCAAACGAGCTAAACACAATTAAAAAAAAGAAAAGGTAAATCGCTTTCAAGATAAAAAGGTAAACATTAATGATTTTACCTTTTTATAAAAAGTAAAATCCCTTTTGTCTTTCTGCATCTTGTGAGCGCGAGCGTTTGTTTTTTTTCATTTGCATCTTATTATTTCACCGAAGTTTCACTGATAAATGACATCGATGTTCCAGTTGTTCGATTGTAATTCGAATATTTTCTTTTCATGCTGTGACAATTTATTTTCTGTGTTCTGTGTCTTCACTAATCCGTCGGACATGATGTTAACAGAGAAACATGATCTCTGACATGTTTTCTTCGTTACACCCTTTGGATGATTTCCTTACACTCGACGTACATTATTTACTTCGGTTTTCTGATGACATTTTGGTTCTTTGATAGTGGAAAATTCTCAATAATTTTCGATAGATTTTAAGAAATATTTTTTATTATTTATCTTCTTCAGCTGTTGTCAGATCCGGTACTAGGACGCTTGGCGCCCAAAGAAAGCCATCAGCCTACTGTTTGTGAAAATGCGCATGCGGTTTCAGAGTAGCACCCTCTGAACTGTCCAATTTTGGGCATAAAGAGCTGGCTCAATCGAGATGTTGCAATCAGTTAAGAACCCACATTGAGTCGAAAGGGTGTTTCTTGTGCCTCACCATGCCCCGTCGCCGAAGAAAGTCGCGTTATGAATACCTGATAGACTTTGAACGAAGAAAGATTGTTGAAATGAGAGAAACTGGATTTTGTACATCGAAATTGCCACTCGTACGTTACGAAACTTCCGTACAGTGATGCCAGCTTGGCGTCAGTGTACAGGTCAGGCTCAGACGCAGAAACCTGGGAAATGGATCGGAAAATCTCCCGACTTCACGGAATAACAGATACCTCTAACGCATGGCAGTGTCCGATCGCACAGCGACATTCACGGTGTTAGTGCAAGAATGGAACACTTTCACAGTCAGACTTTGTTCTCCAATACCGTACGACATCATCTTCGTAAAAGAGGACTGGTCTCTAGTAGTCCATTGTTTGCGCATTCCTTTGACCCTCAACCACATACGCCTCAGTTGGCAATGGGGTATCGAACACAGACATTGGAGCGCTGATTGGCAACAGGTCGTACTTCCTGACGAGTCACGCTTCAAATCGATGTACCCTGATAGTCGCATACCTGTTCGAAGACATCGTCGTAAATGGCACCTTGCATAGTGCATTTTGCAGGGTCATACCAGCCCAATACAAAGTGTCATAGTTTGGGCGCCATTGGGTTCAATTCGCGATCTCGCCTGATCCAAACTGAGGGAACCCTCAACAGCCAGTGATTCGTCAGGGAGGTTTTACAGGCAGAGGTGGGTGATACCCTTTTTTCAGAGTTGTCCTGGAGCTTTGTTCCAGCAGGACAACACTCGGCCACATGTGGTCCAGAAATGTCCAAAACCTCTTCCACGCACGGTAGATACTGCTTCTTCGCTGGCTTGCACTTTCGCAGGATATGTCCCCAATCGAACATATCTGGGTCATGGTAGCTAACTGACTTTCCCGTCAAGCGCCTTCGCCAGTCATCACAAATGAACTTTGGTCTCGCATAGAAGCAACCTGGCAGGCTATTCTCCTAGGACGATATCAAAAACGTCTTCCATTCAATACCACGCTTGTAGAAGCTGTTATTATTGCTCGAGGTGACGTCACGCGATACTGAGGTTTGAAAAGAAAAATCTCGTATAGCTCCACAAATGCAATCAGTTATCTCCTGTAACACATGGAATCTGTGCTATACTTTTCATTTGTGTGGCGCGATCCTTTCCTGGTGTTGCCATTTTCACAAACAGTAGTCCACTTACTAGTACAACGCAAATGGGTGCTTTATTGTTCCCAAAATTACCTACAAGTGTTTTCAAATCTGTAGCTTGGGTAATTTTTTGTTCGATCGATAACGTACATAGCCCAATCTTTCGTGTATTCCCCGATAAAGAAATAAGAATTCTAGCGGAACGAATGTAGTGGTAGAGCCCTTCTTATCCCTGTTCTCATTAGGAAATAGTCCAAGTGTGGCAGATGCTAACCTTGTAGGCGTTGAGCACGGCCACTATTTGTGATGGAAGAAGTGGAAAGTCTTAATATTTCCATTGAAAGCCGGATAATACGGAGTCCATTTTCTTTAAAAAATTCTGTGCTGCCCTCAGGTGTCGCCTGACTTGCGTGCTGCATAGAGACGGGCCTGGTTTTATGGCAGTGTTTCGACAGATGCGCGCTTTTGCGACAGTGTCGTATTTACAGCAAGCTGACTTACCTAGTACGAAGCAGGTCTCCGTTCCTCTCTTATTCAAGGAATAGGAATTCGCAAGTTATATCGAGTATCAAAAGGACAACAGAAAATAAAATTGTATTTACCGCACAAATTTTGAAGATGTGAATTGGTGTAAATATGACACGGATGGTAAGTCAGATAACATCCTAAACCTTGAAAATGTCGTTGTCCTGGAGCGGAAATCGAACCCGAGTCTCCCGGATAGCGCCCGAGTATGCTAATCACTACACCACCCAGAACGGCCAAGTTTCAAGTTTCCGATCAATTTGAATATAACCATCACAGGATTTGCTTAGTCAAAGCAACCGGCATTCATCAATGGATAATCATTCATTTATGGACTTGGCATTTCTCATTCACCAAGTCCATCTAATGGCTCAGGCATTGTTTCCCGCAGGAGATGCCATCTATCAAGATGTGTAACGTCCCATTTCACAGAACTTGGAATGTCCAATCATGGTTTGAGGAACATAAGGACGAACTCTCACACCTTCCTTGGCCTCCCCAATCTCCAGACTGAAACATCATCGAACTACTGTGGTCTGTGTTGGAAAACAGAGAAATATCCCGTTACCCTCCTCCTGCATATACAGTACACGTAAAAATATGCTGTTGGTATGGAGTTCTGTAGAAACACAGCCGTTCAACAGGGTCGATGTTGTCCTGCAGCGGAGCTCGGTAAAGTGTCAGTCCAGTACCCGAGTGGTCTGAGCTTCTGATTTTTTCCCATTTGTCTGAAGTGGGCCTAGGTTCGAGTCCCGATGAAGCATGGGTGGTCTGTTTGTCTTTCGGCGAAATTCAAATTAAAAAGAAATACATGCGGACGGAGGAAGAAGACAAAAAGGGCCACCATTATTGAGGAAAAACTCTTGATGCTTTTGTTTCGTTATATTAAATGTTCGATCTTAAACTAGTTGAATTGTCATAAAGTGTGAAAAATCGGATGCAGTCGACAGAATGCTCTCCGTATCTTATAGCACGAGAAATCTGCACGAAACAAATATCATGTGGCAAAACATTTAACTTTTTTGTCGGTGGTGAAAAAACGACTGTTCTCCCAACTAAACTACGTCGGCAGACTTATCTCTGCTTCATTGTCGATTTGACACATGCGTCACCTCAGTAGTACGTCATCTTCGTTATGTCGCGTAATATCTTACAACGGGTCTTATCTGTCACAGAAGAAAGAGAAGAAAATATATGTAATCCGATTTCTGACGCTGAGGATGAAAAAGCAAGTAACGTAATGTCACTGTGGTTTGATGTTGAAATGACAACTGCATAAAAAATTTCTAATAGCAGCATGCGTTCTTATGCAGCTGTGCACCGTAAAAATGTTGGTAATATGTATCAAATGTGTATCAAGGAAATTTTTTTAAGCCTGCTGCAACGCTGCAAGCTTTTTATTCTGGCCAGTAGTATTACGTTGTTGTACAAAACATTGTGCTACAGACTAGTGAAATTCGGAGTGTCAACTTATCAGCATTTACCAAATAAGAAAACATGGGTAAATTTTAAAGTTTATTTATAATACTTAAAATTGCGACTTCCGTTTGTTGATTTGTTTTACTGCATTTGTGTGATTTCCATACATTTTAAACCTTATCTTCATATTCATTTCTGCGTCTCCAGAATGATAATTATAACCCAGTTTTTTCAAAGAGAATTTATGTAATTTTATAAGGATTTTAACTAATTTGCTGAAATTCATATACAGTACACGTAAAAATATGCTGATGGTATGGAGTTCTGTAGAAACAGTTTTTTTTGTTTCAGCAAGTGTGCAAAATACAGTAGAACTCCAATTATCCGAACTCCAGATATCCGGAACTCCAATTATCCAGATAGCTTGTTCTTCTTTCAAGGCCAAGTAAAATTAAGATTCTTGTTAATTTATTTACATGTATTTAGTTTTTTCGTTCATTTAAATAATACAAAATGATAATGCAGTACTGCAGACATTTATTTTTTTTAAAGTGTATAACATTTATTTGTTATTATAAAATACGATAAACAAGAAAATTATATTACCTCATTTCAATTAATAAATACGTATTTGGCCTACAGAAAAAAGACAACCCAATTATCCGGATTTTCCGAATATTCGGATGGGCTGTGGTCCGAGTTAATCCGGATAATTGGAATTCTACTGTATAAGGATTTCTTTCATTGGTTTAAGAAGTTTCAGGTTATTTATAGGTAACCGTAGCTTCGTCGAATGGCCCTATTTTTTTCCAAATATGATTACGTAGTAACAGATTTCTTAAATTTGATCACACATACATACACAAGCACATCTGTAACACTTTCTTTGCTGCTTGAAATTTGGCATAACTTATTTTATGTTTTCAATTCCATAAAACTTAAAATGTTTATTTTTTCAGATAGGACCAAATGCATATACCTTTGCAATTACGAACAATGGATATATCCTTTATCATCCTGAACTACGACCCTTGGTAAGTTACAATTCACATTGTTTAACACCTGAGAGAATGTTTAAATGATTTGAAAAATAAAGTGTGGCATTTTTCTAACTTTGAGCAGGGAGTAGTTAAAGTACTTTCATCTTTCAAATTTTATGAACTGGAAGGCAAAGTTACAAATGATCTCAATTGTTTTTAATTTCTAGCCAATTCATCTACTCAGACGAATTATTTGCTGCTACGTCCAGACATAGTTTATAATGAATTAGCTTTATTTTCCTCTCCGCTAAGCTAATTAATATGAATGATTCTCTTCCTACCAGCTAGCTAATGATATACTTGTACTAAGCTTCAAAATAGTGAATTCAAAAGGGGGTTGTTACTAGTTAATTACGAACGTAAATAAAGTCTTAACGCTGGTTATTTATGGTAATAAACTGATGTTATAAACCTAACAGCCAGACAGAGGTCTGACAAAAACTATGAATTGAGAAAGACTAACTTACAGTAACTTCTTTATTCTAAGACTCTTGGTCAACTAAAGCACACACACAACTTGTTTTACAATAATGAAGAATCTCTCCTCATAACAACACAATCTCTCCTCGTATTACAAACGCTCTCCGTAAACAACAACGCTCTCCGTAAACGACAACGCTCTCTCATAACAACAACAAAAGCTCTCCCTAAGTCTCGATGAACGCGCCTATATACTAGCTACCACCACGTCATGATTTACACTCATTGCCAGATCTCATTCAGCGGGAGAAATAACATCTCGTTCAGTAAGAAGATAATTTACATAGTAAAATAAAATAACCAGAGATAGTAAAATCAAAAGGAAAGTGAATATAGAGTATACGTTACAAGTTATTTCTAATCAAATGAGAGAGATGACAAATAATATGTGCCGAAGGTTGAAAAGCGTCGATGACGAAGTTTAGAAAAAAGAGGAAATTGACAGTTTGGTATTTAGCAGCGCATTTAATTCTGTAACAAAGCATCCTAGTTGGTTTTATGACGTCATGCAGTATATGAAACGAATATTATCAGTCGTATATCCTGCAGTTTTGAGTTGGTTATGCAGGCAATGGAAAAGCTGACTTTGTAAGTGTTAATACACAATATCGTTCTACTTTCAAAATGACCTTACATGATCTGGTTGTAAGTTTCAATGAAATGTCGAATTTATTGGCCGCGGGCAAGCTGTTAATCACCCACATATAGGGGAGGCTGTTTTTGTACTGGGCGCAGGTGTCTAATGACAAGCGTACGCAAGTGACGCATATGCGCACTCAATGAAGGAAGAAATTAGAAAGAATCTGAATATTAAAAGCAAGGAAACTGAACACGCAGAACACTTCACAAGGTTATTATCACATGCAGAACCCAAAGTCAATGCCAAATGCAACTCTACTTTTTGCGCTTAATACTGTACTAACAGTACCCTAATCCCAGTGGAATATCAAAATGTAGCGTATTGTTAATGTGGAAGGAGACTGCATTGAAGGTAATAAAAGTTAAAAATGTAAGTTTCTTATTTGATCAAAGTTATAGCGCCAATCCCGTTATTTAATACCCATACCTCCTGTTATCATAGTTTTTTTGCTGCTCGCTCCTTGAATAAAAGCAATATTATATTTGAATTAGCTTTACCCATTCCTTTCTTCCTTCTAACATCCGAAAGCTTTCATTATTTAACCTCATCATATACACTGCTGGCCACCCAAAATCGCTATACCAAGAAGGAAGCATCCGATTGGTATGGAATTCGCAGCATGCGTCGCCCGCGAGAGGACATGCAAGCGATTAGCATTGCAGGGCATATGCAATTCATGTGCGCCCGGCACGCCACCGAGAAGCACTATAAGAAGGGTGCACGGAAGAAGGCGGTGTGTAAGTAGTGGAAGTGTGTTGTGCTGCCGGACCTGTGCGTGGGAAGCTTCCTGATGCCTCGTCGCAGAATACGGCAGTCATTCCAGCACGTTTCGGGATTCGACAGAGGACGAATAGTGGCTTATCGCGACAGCGGTTTATCGTACCGAGACATCGGCGCCCTTGTGGGACGACGTTCAGCCACAGTGAGGCGAGTATGGATTCAGTGGGTGCATGAGGGACGGACGGACCAACGTGAGCGATTGCCACAGCCGCGGCACACCACCAAACGAGAGGACCGGCATGCTTTGCGGAGAGCATTGAGAGCTCACACAGCCACATCATGAACGTTAGCGCAGGAATTAGGGTGTGTTGCGCAACAACCTGTGTCAGCACGAACCGTTCGACGTCGCCTGCAGGAGCGGGGACTTCTCGCACGGCGCCCATTGCTCCGATTACCATTGACGTTGCGCTACTGGAGAGTGCGGCGGCAGTAGGCCGTTGAACGCCGCACCTGGACTACGGAATGGCACGACATTGTCTTCTCCGACGATTCCCGCTTCTGCCTGCAACACCACGATGGTCGGGTCCGCGTCGGCACCGCGGTGAGAGACTGTATGACCTGTATTACGCATCACCCTACTGGTCTGTCGCCTGGGGTTATGGTTTGGGGCGCAATTGGATATGACACCCGCACCCCTGTGGTACGCATCGCCGGTACACTCAACAGCCACCACTACATCTCCGAAGTTTTGGAGCCTGTAGTCCTCCCTTACCTGCAGGACCTGCCAGCGGCCACGTTTCAACAGGACAATTCACGCCCGCACGTGGCACGCATCGTGCAACAGTTCTTCACGGCCTACCAGGTGTCGCTGCTTCCGTGGACCACCTGTTCTACCGATATGCCGCCCATCGAACACGTCTGGTCGCTGATCGGCAACCGAGTGGCCCGGCCAGCACCACCCGCGGCTACGCTTGGTGAACTGTAGCAATGTGCGGAAGCAGCCTGGACCGACATACCCCAAGTCCACATCCAAAGCCTCTTTCGTTCGATGCCGCGGCGTGTAGCGGCAGTTATTGCCAGCCATGGGGGCCACACGAACCATTGATGTCTGCGTGTTGCGCAAGTCGCACGGGCCTATAAGCTCAATCGTTTCATCTTTGTATCTGTTGTTATGTGTCCAGTAAATCTGGCTTTTCTATCTAGTGTCATTCTTGGTGTTTCATTTTGGGTGGCTAGCAGTGTAGTTACAAATTTTCTCAAATATAATGTTGCATGCTTTTTATTGTGATACTTTACTGGAACTTAACTGTGTTGCTTTATTTAGTGACGTGCGTTGAATTTCCTTATCCACTGTCTTCCTCTCATTTTCAGATCCAAAACCTTTTGAAACCTAGTTACAGAGATATTGATCTGACAAAAGTTGAACTTATGGACACAAACACCACGCTCTATGTAAGTTATTTAGTATGTTGGTTGTTTGTATGCGTTCTTAAACAATCAAAGCACAGAATGTATATTTTCATTTCATTTTAAATTTAAAAAATCACATGAATAGAATTGCTTTTGATTTACAATTTCACGTTAGTTTTGTAATAATGCTTTTTTTTATCATTGCGATTTATTATTTACCACTCAATTTTGCTGTAGTCAGTTTTAATGTTGTTTGAACTTACGATGTATAGTGCATTTACTGGAAGTGACTGGTTCAAACTTCTAAGCACTGCCTCGACATGTAAGCAGTTCCTTCTTTTCTATCGACCTCTGATTATTTGCTGGACTTGCAGCCTTATTACTGGTAAAATGACAAGCTCAAAAAGCACATGCTGCTGTGGAATCAGGACGGATTAGTGATTATGACGCCCCCTAAGCACTAAAATAATTGCTACTCCATTTAAAATTGTTTCAATCTTTTCCTACATTCGTTTGAAATAAAATAGATCAAAATATCATTAAAGCAATTGAATATGAAGAAGTTTCATTATAATTAACTAGCTATACCCGGCCACGCGTAGCTGTGGCCCATTGTGGTTGCATGGATGAGAAATGAGGAACAAAACAAAGCATACGTTTCATAGAAGTTTAATTTTGCAATACTTGTGGGTATACAATATTTTTTGTTTTTCCATTCTCTGCGTAGATATAAAGGCTATCTGGTTTGCCGACACGGGAACACGCAACATACAGTTGTCCATGTGAGAAGCAATCCGCATCTAAATCTAAAACCACACAATTCTAAAGATTGACCTTGAGCTTTATTGATTGTGATTGCGAACGCCAATCGAATTGGGAATTGCAATCTTTTAAATTGAAATGGTGTATCGGTCGGGATCATGGGAATTCGAGGGATGAGGACATCTTCACCTTCGAAAGGCCCCGTTAAAATCGTTGCTTCCACTACATTTTTCATCAGTTTTTTAACTGCGAGTCGCGTGCCGTTGCAGAGTTTTGGCTGATTAATATTCCGCAACATGATAATTGGCACACCTATTTTCAATTTTAATATGTGTGGTGGCATCCCTGGCAGATCAAGTGAGTTCAAAAATTCCGTTGGATAATTAACTACTTCATCTGCTTCCACAACTGTATCTATCGACTTGTATGTAATTTCCTCACTTTGAATGCTGGATTGAATAACATTATTAATTTGATAGACATCTTTATTCTTCACGGCAAGGATAGCTCGTTCACTGAGCCAATCGTGATTCTTATAATTAATTTGAATATTAGGAAATACTTTTTCGATCAGTTCTTCTTTCGATGTTACTAAATTACAAAAATTATCAGGAAATGATATTCGTCTTGACGTCTCATCGACTGGCAGTTGTCCGTTCCCAATGTCCAGTGACTGTCGTGAGAATACCTCGGCTGATTGATCGTTCTGCAGCTGGACACGCATATTCGTAGTCAACTGCAATGTACGTACGTATCGCCACAATGTTGAATATTTCAGGCAAGCATTTATTTCGTCCGCTGGTGTCGATCGAGAAATTACAGGCAATGTTTGCCTAAAATCTCCTGCGAGCAATATCAATGCATTCCCGAATGGTTGAA
This sequence comes from Macrothele yani, assembly GCA_039090855.1. NCBI lineage: Eukaryota > Metazoa > Arthropoda > Arachnida > Araneae > Macrothelidae > Macrothele > Macrothele yani. Next base: position 108,001,064 of record CM077003.1, read on the forward strand.
CGTTTCCACGCAAATCTCGCAACGATCGATCAAGAGCTTCAAGCGATTTTTTATGTGCCATCGTGTATTCATCCCAAACAATGAGTTTACATTTTTGTAATACTTTTCCCATACCGGATGCTTTGGAAATATTGCACGTGGGAGTCTCGATGATTCGCATGTTTAATGGCAACTTCAGAGCTGAATGAGCAGTCCTTCCACCTGGTAACAATGCCGCAGCAATTCAAGACGAAGCGAGAGCTAAGGCTATGTCATTTTTTGATCGAACCGTTGCCAGAATCAATCTGATAAGGAATGTTTTCCCAATTCCTCCTGGCGCATCCAAGAAGAAGCCCCCCCCCAACTCCGTCATTTATCATTTGCATTATGCGATCATAAATGCCCTTCTGTTCACACGTTAATTTGGGAATGTTTGATTGAACATATGACTGGAGATCACCGGTGTTGTAACTCTGTCCACGGCGCAAATCCACATCAAATGAAGCTGTCGTAGTTCGGTTGGGTGCTGGCATTCCCAATTGACTAAGAAATTTATTTGCAATAGCTAAGCACTTGTCTTCAATATTTATCAATGTTTCGTTGTAAATGCCTTCTGTAAATTCCATGGTCATATTGACATCTTCTAGGCGTACTCTATGCAAAATATCCTCAGCCATATGCGATCGATATCTTTCCCATAACTCTGTTGGAGATGAAGGGAAGCAAGCGGTCAATATAATTGCGAATAGTGCTCGAATTTGGTTTGGATGTGCAGTGTTGCACGCGTCACTAATACATATATCAAACTGTTGGTCGTTTTCTAATAAATTAAGAGCTTGACACGCACTGCGGAAAGTGACATATGTGACGCCGTCAACAATTTCCAATTGCTGGAAAGATCTAGGACCAGGTATATTTACCAACAGCATGCGAAGGAAAAAACATTCATCTTGATTAGGATGCACTGTATAAAGTCTACCAATTGTATTTTCTCTGAAAATGCCAGGTTGACCGTCGACTGGCTCCCCTCGTCTGCGTCATACGAATGCTTTTTTAGTTACATTCCACGTGTAATAAGAGGGCACTTCTGTGTACATCAGTGTTCTGGCGAAAGTGTCTTCCTGACATAAGGTGAAGAAAGCAGTCAGAGTTGTACCAGGTGGATTAAGGGCTCTTTGTTGCACATTTGCATCTGTGAAATAAACACGCTGTCCATTCTCGAAATGTACTGCTAAGTGAACCACAGCTGGATTGCGTTCATGCATGGGAAATGAAAAAATTCGCCATGCAGCTTCATTGCTGCTTATGTATCTTCCAGCCTGGTATTGTGCAATTTCATCGATAACTCGTACTACATTTCTGTCACTATTTTCTGGTTGCACACCAAAAACTGCCATATCGCTGCCTTTATTCACATACTTACAGATGTATTTAATCGATTTGACCGAATTGCAATATTCTACGTTTATGGGCGCTTTGTATGTTTTTGACAACAGAGGCGAATATGGGACCACCCAACGGTTGTCTACATCAATATCACCATTTCGCATGTGTGTAGTTGCCGAATTCCCGCCATCTTCAGTTGATCGTCTCCTATACTGAGGATATCCATCGTCTCCTGTTACTGTGTTGGTTGCGAATGCTCGAGGATATAGCTTAGAACATTTCCCGTCTACCATGCATGGTGAATTGGGATTTAGTGTACCGTATGGTCCATGCATCATGTTTTTGATAACAACTGCATGCAAATCCTTATCGACGTCGGCCCGTGGAATCTCAGCGCATATAACATCGTCGATTTCGTCTGAAGTTATTTTATCGTATAGCCAGATTAGTATATGCGCATGTGGCAATCCTCTCTTTTGCCATTCTACTGAATACATCCAGCAGCGCACAGATCCAAACACTTCATGTTTCACAATGAAATCCATCAGCGACTTCAGCTTTTGTCTGAAAACACGTGCTGTGATGTCATGCCTATCCACGGGTGATTGCCCAGGAAGTAACAGCTGCTGTATCTCGTCCCAAGCTGGATTGCACGTGAAGGTGATAAATAAGTCTGGACGCCCGTAATGACGAACATATGCCATTGAATCTTGAGGATATTCCTCCATGTGATGTGGACTGCCTATGTATGAAGATGGCAAAATAGTAAGCTTTCCAACGTTGGTTGTATTACCGTCATTCACAACTGCATCTCGCAAATGAATGTATTCTTCGGAGCGGAGTTTGGTCTGATTCAAACGAAGAAATAGCAAACGTTCCGTTTCAATTTTTGCATACATGTCCACAATGTACTGGTGAAACAACTGACGGCATTTCAAAATATAATTGTCCTCGTTCCTCCGAATCATTAAGCGGTAGGCGTAAAAGTTCATTGCGCTGCACTTTTTATTAATTTCTGCACCATTCACTGGGTTTATCATCTTTCACATTGAAATGATATCCATCGGCACCATCCCAGAAGATAACTGGATATTTCAAAGCATCGTAGCAACGGTGAGTTTCTGCGACGTTTATCAATTGATCGTTTCTTCGATGAAGAACAATATCTCTAGGTTGGAACTGATCTCCGACTGTGACAATTGCTACTTCGTCTGTAGTTGGAGCATTATATCTTCGGACATGTTCTCCAGCGGGCGTTTTGTCGGCGTGAATGACAATCTTGTGGGTATCTGATGGCATCATATCCATTGCCGTTTTGAACAAACGCTCCAAACTGTTCTTTTCGTGAAGGAGCTCCTGTAGTTGCGAAATGATGGATCTTCTTAGCGAGGTATGTATTCCACAACGTGCATCGACTTCATCTCTATCATCACCGATGAAGTACATTTGAAGGAATTTATGGTCACTATCTCGGAACGGGAGCAGGGAGCCAGCTTTGTGATATATTTGTTCTTTGATTTTAAAAGTTGTCATGAATTGAGCAGTCACAATTTCCGCACCAAATGACGTCATTTGGAAGCAAGAGTTATATTTCCTGATGTTCGATAGGAAATGCTTCAATTCAGCGGTAGATCCAGCAAGTAGAGTTTTCAACGGCTCTGGTGGTGCTTCAAGTTGAGGCAATTTAATTTTTCAGCCAGCGCAACACATCCCATTCGTTGCCGCCCCGGTGGCGCAGTGGTCTAAGGCGTTGGCCTCTGATCATTCGTCCGTAAGGGGTCCGGGTTCGAATCCCGGTCAGGCATGGATGTTGTGTTTGTCTTACGGCACTGGTTCTCTCCCTTCCCTGGAACCAGTGACCCTAAATTAGGGACGGGCGACTGCTTATAGCCCATTGAGTTGCTCACGGTGGTAGTTAAACCTCCAATCAAAAAAAAAAAAAAATCCCATTCGTTTCATTATTGAACTTTAGAGCCTGGCAGTAGGTACAGACATGACTCATCTGTCCAATGACAACATGCGGACTTGAACTATAATCAACAGCTGGATTGCACCGGAATGCAAGACGATTGTATTGCAGAATCAGATCTGCTGTTCTTTGGGTACGTGTTTCAGCTATCCTCGACGCCTCGCGTTTATTCCGTTGAAAACGAACCAAATCTGTTGCTGCAGAACGCGACTGCCGTGCTCGCAATCGTGCATCCTCAAGCCTGGCTGCTCGTCTTTCTGCTGGTTCCGTGTTACGCATCTGGATGGTGCTCAGTCTGTTCCTCTCTCGTACGTATGCCCGCTCTTCCTCAGTCATATTCGAAAGCCGTCTTCTCGATCCTTCTGTGTGGCGAGTGCGACGACCCAAATTCGTTTTTTTGCGAGGCATTATTTCGGTTTTCACTGGAACAGAAGGAAGGGATGAGATTATAACCTCTTATGGCTCTCACAGCTGTAGGTTGAAAACCATGAGAGATAAGAGACAAAACAGAACCTCTACTTACGATTTGACGAACGGCGCAGCTCAATCACGACACGATCACCTAGTATGGAGAGTGTTCCCCTCGCTTCTGGCAGATGGCGCGTTTGCTGGTACACAGCTGACCGTTGAAAAAGACTTCGACCATATATACTGATAGACTGCGCATGGCATCAAAATTTCTGGCTCCATCATCGCAAGCCACAAAATCACGTGATTTCGGGCAAAAAGATGGTTAACTCGTGCTGTGCTCATCATGAACTTTAGGAGTTTCTTTTTTAGATTTCCATTACGACTTTTCATTCGTGAATACATTTATTACGCTCTGATGCAGCTATTGCCAGTGCGCAGTCCATTAGTATATATGGTCGAAGGAAAAAGCTGTTTTCTCGCGATCGCGGTTATGTTACTGACGCGAAAAATAGATAAAAACAATCTTTGAAGCGGGTTGTATATCGTGTCAAAATTTGAGCTCAATCGGTGCAGAACTTTTTGAGTTTTTGAAGCGTACACAAACCAACTTAACATTTATATATATATAGATATTACCAGTATGTGAAATATATTGTTTCTATTTTATATGATGCAATGGGAAGAAATGCAGCGATAACAAAAGTGCTAGTATTATAATTTAATTTCACGACTTAGACTATAATCAGAGATGGAAACGCGTCACGGATCAACGGGTTGGGTCAAGATGTCCCTGACACGATTTTATTTGTTTTATTTTTAAAAGGAAAAAAAAATTTTCGAAGAAAAATGCGCACTGTGGAATTTTGTGCTCGATATTGTTGCCCGCGTACTGAAAAGTGGTTTGTCATGCAATGCGAAGGAAGAGTGTCCCTTCTTTCTGAGAGGTAATGATGGAAACAAAATCCACATTTTGGAAACTTCCAATTCATCATAAACTTGTGAAAATTGTTGTTGCTGTGAAACATATCTGAAGCTTGATATGTTATCAAGAAAACAGCAAAAAACTGAAATTAAATATATAACAAGTTGATTAATTCAAAATTTTACTGTAGCGCCATCAGAATTAGGTGGAACAGCCTTGACATTACTGGAGAAGGACTTTCTGACTCTCTCAGATGTGTTTGAAAACATGTGTAAAGCAGGTTATTAATAATAAGAAACTGTACACCAACTATGCTTAAAAATATTTAACTATACTAGTTAACCAGTTCCTTAGATAATTCTGTCTCTCCTTTCACGACACCTCGTGCTGTGGCCAACCAACATGACGCCTCGTTCCTTGGAATGAATGATTACATTTTCATCTATTCATTTATTGTCTAGTCAAGTCACCAAGTTCAAATTGTTGAAGCGTTCTATTATTCCGTTCGCAGCTTGCTGTCTGCCTTCCTTAAAAGAGCCATCTGGCTGATGTGCGAAATCTTGGAAATCTTTGATTTCATTCTACGCCAAGAAATTCGAATATCTAGTATAGTTATCCTATTTTTCAGTTAGTTATGTCTTGCAGATGAACGATGACAGCTTCAAAAATTCCTGTAAGTGAATAAATTATACGTTCCCGTAATACATTTGTTTTATTTCTATATAACCTAAAATACGCACTGCGGGATGACTTTTTGAACGCCCTATATACACTCACGGACAGCGAAATTTGCGCACCAAGAAGGAAGCATCGGATTGAACTCAAATTTTATGGATGAATGATACACATAATACTAAAAACAGAGCTGCAGGACAATTACAGAGGGATCTGTGGCACGCCGTCCGGTCATCTTCAATAGCGCGTCGCACCGCCTCGTGTGGCGATACATGCTGCAATACGGTCCGGCATGGAGGCGAACAGACTGGCCCACACGTGTTGGACGGTGTGCTCCAAATTCCGGGTAGTGCGGCACGGCTGCAGCCTGCGTTTTAACTGGTCCCACACATGCTAGACAGGAGCGGGCAGGCCGTGGAAGTGTCTGGACATGACGTAAGCAGTCCTGGGCTAACCGAGCCGTGTGCGGGTGGGCATTATCCTAATGGCGTAGCGCACCTGGAATCCCGGCCAGGAATGGCAGCAAATGGGGCCGTAGGATCTCATCCACATACCGCTGGCCCGTCAATGATCCACGTACTACTACTATAGCTAATCGGCTATCGTGGGCAATGGCTCACCAAACCATAATGCCTGCAGTGGGGGGAGGGGGCTCAATAGTGAGGTCGGGATTGTGCCGTTGACTCGGGGACCTCCACACCCGGACACGATGATCATCTGTCCCCAAAACGAAGCGGTACTCATCGCTAAACACCACACGTCGCTAGTCTGTGGCGTTCCACGTCGCTCTGGTCTGGCACTACTGCACGCGGAGCCGACGATGTTCCGGTGTTAATGGCAGCACACGTAAGAGGCGCTGTGATCACAGATTCTCTTCCTTCCGCAAGGCATCGGGAAATGGTTCATGAGCACACAGGAGCCGCCGCATCTGCCTGTATAGTGGACCGGGTCCCCGTGAGACCCGTTCCTGTCTGGCGTACGATCCATCGATCCTCTCTACCGGTGGTCCTCCTGGTCCGTTCGGAGCCGCTCCGCCGTGTGGCAGTGCCGTCACGTGTCCACTGCTCCTAAAGCAGTCTGACGGTATGGTCAGAACGATACACTTTGCGGGCTATCCGGTGAGCCGACCACCGTGCGGTTTTCAGCCCGATGATCAGGCCTCCCTCAAAGTCCGTAAGTTGCATAAATCGACGTCTCTGGCGTCTACCTGGCATTCTTGTCACTCTGTAACCTTGCATGCGCCGGCTGGTACTTTTTGCTTTCATGAGGAATCGACTACACGCCGGTTTATACGGCTGCAGGTTCGTGCTTGCAGCGCCACCACAGGGTGTGCGGTCATGCGCACTCGCACCAAACGTGGATCATTTGCATACCAGCACGCACGCTAGCTATTTGCAAAGTTTCGCAGTTTTAGCATGTTTTCTTCTAGGTGCGTAAATTTCATAGTCCGTGAGTGTATATATTATAGTTCAAAGCAGATTTTTCCGGCTCGGGTCCAATTACGTGAGGTCCGGGTCCAAACGTTTTGACCCGTTTCCAACTCTGGCTATAATACGTAGGGCGTTTGATAAGTTCTAAGCCTAACATACAAAGACATGTTTTTTCAAAAACGCACCTTAATTTTTTTACGTAGCCTCCCCTGACTTTAATGCACTTGTTGTACCGATCCTAGAGTTGGCGAATCGCTGCTACGAAAAACATTTTGTCTTTCTCCTCAAGCCTCCTTTAGTTCAGAATCGTCAGTAAAACGCCTGATCTTTTTTCAGATTTTTAAATAGGAAGAAGTCACTAGGAGGCGAGTACTTTAGGTAGGGAAGCAGCTGGAAGCCACATTCTGTCATAGCATTCGTGGAAACACCGCCGTGCGTTGTGGATCGGAGCATTGTCGTGGAGAATCAGAACACCTCGTCACAATTTTCCTCGCAATTTACTCCTTATGGCTTCACGCGATTGTCGCAACAGCATGGCATAATAGGCAGCATTCATAGTATGAGGCAAGTAACAAATTAACAGCAACCCTTCTGAGTCCCAAAAAATGGCAGCCATAATCTTCCCTGCAGTTGGCTGTGTTTTGAACTTTTTCCGTGGTGGTGATCCATTATATTTTCACAGCATGCTCTCTTGTTTAGTGTCAGGGTCCCAGTGATGAACTCAGATCTCATAACCTGTAACAATGCAAAAATAGAAGTGATCTGGATCGCAGTTAATGTGGTCAAGTTGAACCAGACTTGCTTCAACACGATCTTTCTGACGAATGGTCCAAATACTACCGGTATTTCATTCATGCAAAATGGTCCAAACACTACCGGTATTTCATTCAGACCAAATGAAATGATAATGGTAATCACTTCATTTACCGGTGTTTCATTCAGACCAAACGAAATGGTAAAACAAGGTAAGCTCTTGTTTGGTGTCATGGTCCCAGTGATGAACCCACGTCTCATCACCTGTAACAATGAAGAAATAGAAGTAATCTAGATCGCAGTTAATGCTGTCAAGTTGAACCAGACTTACTTCAACACGATCATTCCTTTTCTCAGGTGTCACATTCAAGGAACCCATCTGGCACAGACTTCTGACTTCCCTAACCTCTCATGCAAAATGGTCCAAACACTGCTGGTACTAAACTTCAGTTCCTCAGCAATCGGTACGACAAGGATTCGCCGATTTGACATTACCAGGTCCTTCACTTTTTGATACATTTCATCTGTAGTCACTTTGAATGAATGTCCCTCGCGAGAGTCTTCTTCCAACGAGTCTTCTTCTGACCGTGGCATATGAAGGTGCACCATCGACTAAAACACAGATCATCGGTTCATGAATACTGCGTAGAGTTTCACTTTCCTTCGTCAAAATTCAATCACCTCTCGGGTCCTGAATTCATCTGTTGCTCACCCATTGCCACCTTGTAGACTTCAAAGCATTGTGGCGCAGTCCCAGTGGCTGTTATGCAGGGTGTTGCACTCGCTCTCGGCCCCTGATATTTTGCGCTTTCCAACCGTAGGTTGAAGAAGCGTATATGATCCAGCTTTGTCTGTCTGTCTGCACGATAACCCGCCTAAAAATGGTTCGATTTCGATGAAATTTTGGTGTGTGGTAGGGAACAACCTGGGAACGAACTCTATTGAAAGCGGACAAAACGGGGTACTAGCGGAATCCATTTCATCGCCCATATGCGTCATAAGTAAAAATGCTTTGATTGCGACAAAACTTCATCATGTTGTTCCGGAGGTACACTGAACAGGTTCTGTTGAATATCATCGAAATGGGGTCAAAGGTCAGGGCAGGGGAGGGGGCGAGATTAATTCCACAGCCATTATCCTCATAACTTGATTACAAGCGCTTCTATTGCTACAAAACTTTAGCATGTTGTTCCGAAGGTATACTGAACCAATTCTGCTTAATATCATCGAAATGGGGTCAAAGATCAGGGCACAGGAGCGAGATTTATTCCACAGCCATTATTCTCATAACTTGAGTAATGATTTCTGGTTAGTTGGAAAGCGTATCATAACCAATGCATTGCATGATTTTACTAACTTGTCCCTTATAACTTGCAAACTAATGGATGTAATTCAGTGAATTTGACACGGATCTACCTTGGGGTATGAGAAGCATGATGATCTCAGAGTAAGTGGTCGCCATTAGCATCAAGGCATGCCTGCACATGCCTCTTCAGGTTACGGAAGGTATTCACCAACACATCAGGAGTCACAGCCTCAATTTCCCGCCGAATGTTTCCCTGCAATTTCACCAAAGTCCGTGGAACACAGTCACAGCCTCAATGTTTTCACTTTCCCTTTCAGCATGCCCCATCGGAAGAAATCCAGTGGGGTAAGATCAGGCGACCTTGGTAGCGAAAATTCCTTAGAAAAGACACGATATTCAAAGAAGGAAAAAATTTCAGCCATTCTGACATTGGGGTGTGGCAGGTGGCACCATCCTGCTGAAAATAGCCATTACGGAGTTCCACGTCATCCAGCTGATTCACAAACTCATGGGAGTTTTCCATGCTGACTGCGGTATCCAATGTTGTATGGCAGAACATTGGACCAACAATGCGGCGCACGACAGAGCACATCACACCCAAATTTTTTCATCGTGAAGAGGTGTTTCATGCACGGTGTTAGGATTCTCACTAACCCAAATACGGCTATTCTGGGAATTGGCGTGACCACTTAGGTGGAACCACGCTTCGTCGGAGAACCACGTGTAGTCTAGTATTTCCGGATGGGCATTGACAAACTGCTGTAATCAATCGCAGTAATACAGTCTCTTCTGTTCATCGGGAGGTTTCAATTGTTGCACAGCAGCAACTCGATATGCATTACAGCTTTGCTTTCTTTGCAGCTCGTTGACATGCGCTTGTGGATACCTCCATCTCCTGCTACAGTTTACTAAAGGACTTCTGTGGGGAGGCCAGCAGTTTGTTTTTAACTTCCTGCACCGTGGCTTCTGGAAGTTTCGGACGTCCTCTTTCGTGGACATTCAACAATGTTCCCGTGGTTTCCAATTTCTTCGCCAGATACTGAATGGAGGATTTTGCCGGTGGTTTCCAAACCCCAAACTGCGCAATAAAATGTCTTTGGCACGACGCAGTTTTCCAGTGCGTGCTGACAAATAAGCACGCGCTGTTCCCCTGTGTACCGGTTCATACTGTAATTGCTCGTAACACAAAGTCATGATGACCGTTGTCGATCCCATAACAACAGCACATTCAGATACGTCACACCAACTGCCGAGGACAGCGAACACCCAATCGGCCTTCACTTCGCGCAATCAGGACACGCGGGCTAGAGAGTAGCGCCGCCGCGCCACTCGCTACTCTCTAGCCCGTGTGTCGTACCTGCGCGAATTGAAGACCGATTGCGTGCTCGCTGTCTTTAGCAGTTCGCTGACCTGGCTTCTCAAACACCAAGGTGGGTCCGCGTCGAACTTCACTGAATTACGTTTATTAGTTTGCAAGTTATAAGGGAAAATCAGGAGCTGATAGAGAGTGAAACACCCTGCATAAAGTGAAGGATTTTGCAATACTTTGGGATACATGCGTCAGCCATCTTCAAACCAATGGTTTCAGGGTCAAGCTTAAAACTTATAGAACACCCCTCGTATGCCACTATGTTGTATATGATGTTTGTGTTGGAAAGATAAGTAAAATGACGACAGCTTGTTCGAAAAAAATTTGAAAATCTTCTGGTAACCTCAAGGAGTGAGGTTGATTATCGTAACCAAGGTGGATTTTTGCGTGGGTTTGGGTGTATACATTAAGGATTTCATATCTTTTTAACGCTCTTTTATCTGAGTGTCCCCTTTTTTCCTAGGCACCCGCCTAGATGTTATTATTATTATTTCCGATAATTGGCATTATAACGTTCCTAATTAACATAGCTCTCTGTTGTCATTTGTTTTTTCTTGCTAATTACAGAACGCGTCTTTTCTGAAACTTGCAAGGTCCCTTTATAACGAAGTAAATTTCTCAGTCATTTTTGGTCTACGCCGGGATTCGAACCCGAGGCCGCTTATTCCGGAACAAGTCGCTCTACCAACTGAGCTACGCAGACATTTGTTCTGATTGCTATGTGCCTTTATGTCGTGTGCGTCCTGCTGGCAGGTACGTCACATCTCCCCCCCCCCGAAAGAGGGCTGGGGGCATGGCCCACGGGTCAGCCGTGACCATGAATCGTTGCAGGCAGCCATCCACTGTAGAACGTGCACTTGAGAACTCCCAGTCCATCTGCTGTGTGGAATGCAACATCACACATTTGTATTTTTCGAAGCGCTGGAGAAGGAATTCTCTGATTTTTCCTGTCTCGCGGTGTGGAAATAACATCACACCAATTGCGAGATTTTGAACGGCCGGGTCATCCGGATAGTTCGGGCGCCATTATAACGAAGTAAATTTCTCCGTCATTTTTGGTCTACGCCGGGATTCGAACTCGAGGCCGCTTATTCCGGAACAAGTCGCTCTACCAACTGAGCTACGCAGACATTTGTTCTGATTGCTATGTGCCTTTATGTCGTGTGCGTCCTGCTGGCAGGTACGTCACACCTTGTAAGCAGGAAGGCCTTATTTGTGATTATTTCAATGTTCAGCAGTTAGATTTTCGCTAATCATGTCTAATACTTATCAACGCCATTTTTTTATTATCATATTTGTTTATTGCAGAATTTTCTGTATCTGTTTATGCATTTACTTATTTTATTTCTGACCTGTAATTTAAATTATTTTCTTTGTTTCAGGAATATGATGATGTTTTACTCACAGTAAGCTTGCATTTTTTTCATTTCTTTTAAATAAGAATAATATCTGTAATACTAGCTGTAAAGCCCGTTGAGATAAGAATACAACGGGTTCTAGAAATCACTCATTGCTATTCAAGTGTTTATTATTACCTTTTGCGGAATCATCGTAAATAATAAGTGTGCATTGAAACATACCCTTGATGTGCTTCATTGTTCATGCATAGGAATACTAAATACGGAAGCGTTTGCCGGATGATAATCCTCCATTGGTAAGGGACGCGGACTCTCTTTCGCGTGCTATCCCATGCTTTGGGCGGGGGGGGTTGTATTACTTGCTTTTTGTGACTTTTTTAATCATTTATCAATTAAGTCAACAACATTAGAAAACATCTTTGTACTCGATATTTTTTGTAAATATCTTTTCGGAATCTGGAAGTATTTTCCTTGTTCTGGCCCATGGACTACTCTAACTGTGACATCATCAAATCGTCGAACTCTTGAAAATGTAACATAAAGTTGTCCATGGCTAAACTTAGATCGAGAATGCTGATTCTTTCTGAGTTTTTTTTTCTATTGTTGGGGCTTGTACCTGCACGGCAATGAATCAATAAGTCACGTTCAAGTGGAGGTTACCATCTGCATTTTCAAACATAATGGCAACGTAGTTAAAACTTAAGCGTTATAACGCCTTTGATCATTTCTACGATCTCGAATAATAGCCATTGATACATTAGAAGCAACACAATTGTTCATTTGAGCATCTTGAATACTCTCTTGTTCAACTTCATAAAGCATTTTACATGCTTCCTCAAATGAATTACTTTCTGTCATGAATATACTGAGTGTTTGTAACAGGCCATTGCGCCCACTATTTTCTCGCATTTGTATTCTTTGGGCAGCAGCTTCATCAGGATCCAATAAGTACAATTGCACGTACTTCCGTTGTTCACCATTATCAGGATGGAATGCTCCTGCACGATGATAGATTGATCCATTTATTCTAAAACAATAACGCCCATAACCTGGTGGATGAGCCATTTGTGCTTCCATCGATGCAAATGCAAGAAGACTATTCATTGACCGTATGTTAACCATAAAGTTTTTTTAAATGCTCATGCTGAGAGTTCATAAGTTGTTCAATTAATGGGGAAGTGCGAAAGGGATCTAATTTTACTGTTCATTTTGAGCAGCATTTAGAAAATTTACCATCTGAAGGGTTCTCTCCGCGAAAGTGTTTGGATTTACAAAATTCACAAATTTGCTCAAGAGTGCCACATGAGTATCTCGCTACAGTGTTTTCATCGTCTATAACGTTTAAATCAACATGACGTGTAGCATTTCTTTGTTGTTGTCGGTTCGTTAATTGCCTCTGAACTTCTCGAGCACAGCGTTCTTTCCTTTGTTCGGGGATCATATTCTGTGCCTCTGCAATATGAACATTTTTCATGCGCTGAGATTCAGCTTCAATATATTGCGACGTCATATTACTTCGACGATCACGAAAACGTCGAATATCAGCATTTCTTTCAGCTGCACTGTATTTTTGTCTCTTTTTTTCTGGCATGTTGGGCATTGCGGCGGTTAACTTCCTGTCTTTCGAATGCAGTGTGTTGTTGCCGCCCTGCTCGATCGTAATTTGCGGCGTTTAGATATTAACTTGCGGCCTTTAGATGCTAACTTGCGGCGTTTAGCTTCAATCTCTTCATCTAATGAAAGAGGTAAATTTCTTTTTTGACGCGGCATTGGCGAGGTTTAAAACAATAGTCAAGTTCACGCAGGACAACAACTTTCGTCCTTGCCTTACTTACTCAGTGCCAGTAAAGTAAAACATCTTATAACCTATAAATATGTGCTTCCACTTCCATCGCAACTGCAAAAAACTCTAACTTCGAACGAAAGAAAAAAGATGTAAACCAAACATTAAACAGGAACGGTTGCGGATAACACGGTGTGAACACCGGAATATAAATGTTCTTCGTTTTCTATTAAACAGCGTACGTAGTTGTTTGTTTATGGTTAAAAAGTAATCCACGTCGTCGCAAGTCTTACCTTTTATATTGTAAAATAGTGTTATTCATGATGCAGAAACTTTCTTCGTCTCATGCTGAGGGTTTCATTCAGATCAAGAAATGTGTTGCTGTGTTTATCTTAGAAATCTGATAATGTTTATAAATATAATATTAATTTAGGAATAAATGAAGTCTGCTAGTACACATTTGCCCTTTCACAAATAAAAAGTACAGAATTTTGAACGTTTCACTGGTGGACGTTATGTAACTGTATGAAACGTTTTAAAAATCATGCTCAACACCGCCTTGAGCAAAACTAGAGCTTGATAATAACCCAGTATACTGAGCAAACTTTGCTGCCAGGTCAAGAAAGTGAGAAAAAACTTAATGCTGTAGAATTTGTAATCCTAACGCCATATTATCTTAGTTTTATATCATTCTGCAGTCATTTTCCCTACTGTTTAAACTATTATAGATATAAACTTTTACCCTGTGTTTTGGTGCAATGTATCGGCAAGAGAATGGCTAGGTTTTTTTGTCGGAATAACTTTTTTTAATGGTTCAATCACATTACTTTAGTTGCAAAATCTTGATTTAAAACATAAGGAATATTTTTTTTTTCATTCAATAAGATAAACATTCCAATAGAATAATGTTTGATTAGATAAGTCCACGGGGTTTTGTTGTTTAAGTAAAGTTGTAAAGTCCTCTAACGAAAAAAATTTAGAAACTCCAAAAAATTTAAAAAACTCAAAAGAGAAATTTAGAAACTTTGAAACAAAAATTAGAAACTCCTCTGATTAACTACCCTACATTCTCATTTGTTTAACTTTTTTTTCCCCACTGAAGGTTTAACGACAAACGTGAGCAACTCAATGGGCTATAAGCAGTCGCCCATCCCTGATTTAGGGTCACCGGTTCCAGGGAAGGGAGAGAATCAGTGTCGTAAGACAAACACAACATCCATACCTCACCGGGATTCGAACCCGGAGTCCTTCATGGACGAATGTTCATAAGCCAATGCCGCACCCTTAACGCCTTTCATATCTCCATGCACCTTATATGCAGACGTAGTTAACCATAGGGTGCCGACCCGGTGGCGCAGTGTTCTTACCGATGGCTTATGACTATTCGTCCGAGAAGGGTCCGGGTTTGAATCCCGGTGAGACATGGATATTGCATTTGTCTCACTGCACTGGATCTCTTCATTTCCTGGAGCAAGTGGCCCTAAATTAGAGATACTTATAGTCAACTGAGTCGCTCACGGTGGTTGTGAAACCCCCAATCGAAAAGGATCAAAAAATCGTAGGGCAAGGTGATGCAGTTGCATTGGGGCCCAGTCACTTGATGGGCGTGTTGTCAGTTAATGATAAATTACGGAAAGGACGAAAGGTAGCCATGAAAAGTTGATGATAATACGAGATGATATCCTTACAATGTTTGTCTGGTTGCCAAGCGACTTTTGTATGACATTCTCAGAGTTGAAACACAAAATTCATTCCACAATAAGCCAGCAGAAGACAATGGTAAAATAACTATCGTGCATTAATGCGCTTATCGAACACTCGCCAATCATTTTCCACATAATTTCCTGCCAACTGAATGTTGGCAGGAAATTATGGGCGCTGGTTACAAGAAAGGAACAGAGTCGGCGCCATCTGGCAAACACGTCATCCATTCTTCATCCAGGATCATCTTGAACGAATGGGCAGAAGCCAGCGCTTTGGACCGCTAGGATACCGGGTCGGCGGTAATTTTTCTATTTTTATTTTTATTTTATTTTCTACTTTGTAAAGTACTATACGCTAATCGTGCTCCTTGATTCGGCCCTGCACTGAATCATACACAGTGCGACAATTAAGGAATGAGACTGAATTTTTTTTTTTTAAATGTGAAAGCAGAAAAGCTTATGTGAATATATTTTATTCGAAGTACATTCACCCTGCGTTAATACAAGGAGTGGCACGATCATCCAAACGAAAGGAAGGACTGGTACAGGTCATCTTTTGGTATGGAGTGAAGAGCTGATGTCACAGTTATTTGTATGTCATCAATGTCTTAATGTCTGGAAAATCTTTTCCTTTTTAAGTGGTTCCACCTAAAATCTCTGCCTTATGTTTCCAATGGTAAAACTTCTTTACATATTTTCTTCGCAATTAGTGTATTCCGAAGGATGAAATTTGCACATCCATAAAATTGATTTTAAGTTATAGCTTGGGGTACTTAATACTTGCTAAAACATAACCATAATTATATTAAAAATCAATCATTTTTCTTTAAGTAATGTTAGACCTGTTAATAGATGGCGCGACCTGTACATTGATGACGTCAGTAGACAAACAAATGTTGAACTGCTTAATCATGGTTATGTTTTAGCAAGTATTAAGTATCCCATGCTAGTTTTATCGATGTGCAAATTTTCATCGTTGGGAATTTATTAATTGCGAAGAAAATATGTGAAGTTTTACCATTGGAAACATAAGGTAGAGATTTTAGGTGGAACCACCTTCAAGGCAACTTTAATTTATGGAATAGAAAGTAGTCACACGGTGACAAATCTGGCGAATAGGGAGATAGTTGAGTATACACACTTGTTTTCGTTCCAGAATTTGCCGTACACTGATTGCTCTGTGTGCGGGTACGTTATCGTGAAGAAGGAACCCTTGCTCGTTTGTGTACTCAAACCTGACACGAACAATTCTCTTCCACAATCGTTTCAAAATTAATGTGTCAGCATTGCCAGTGACAGTTGTACCTTAAGGAATGAACTCGTGATGCAGAACTCCCTGGCTATCGTAAAATAATACAAGCATTGTCTTGATTTTGGGATTCTGTAACCTGATCTTTTTTCCTTTGGGTGACTATGCGACTTCAACTGAGCACTATGACGCTTCGTTTCAGGTTACATAACGAAATGACGCTTCGTTTCAGGTTACATAACACCATGTCTCGTCACCTGCCACAATGCATTGGAGTAAGCCTTGCATTGTTTCTGCACTCTCAAGGATATCTTTTGCGCACTTCAGTCGTGCAACTTTCTGGTCGTCTGGCAAAGCATGCGCAACAAAACGAGCACAAACGTTTATTTTTCCAAAAATCTTGCACTAAAATTTGATGAATCGCCTCGTTATTAATACTGAGCTCATATTCCAGCATCATCAAGACCACACAACGCTCACATTTTCTTCCTTTCGCGAACTTTCTCAATGAGTTCCGACGTGTGCACCGAAATCGGACGTCCGAGCTTTTCGCCATTTTCCAAATCTTCCCGCCCATCCTTGAAAAGTGCATACTATCGGAATATTTGTGCACGAAATAGGCGAACAGTCCCATACACATCCCGCAACAATTAAACTATCTCAGATGCAGTTTTATGGATTTTCAAACAGAACCGGATATATGCTTTCTGCTCCATGACCTATATGTGACAATGTTCTTCTACCGAATGACGTCATGCACAGCGTGAAGAATCATCCGCGCAGTTCTCGCGCAAACGCTGTTGCCACCGCATAGCTGATAAACGGCTTATCAAAAAACCATGCTTTCTCAGCATGTGTGTTTTACCGGGATTTCAAAAAAAAAAAACAAAACAATCTCATTACTTAATTACCGTACTATGTACATCAGGGGCGTATATTCAGGGTGTGATAGGTGTGTTGTGCACACGCACACAGACTCTCAATTTTTTTAACCTATGCTATCGACATTATATTTTAGGATTTATTTCTAATAAAATTCGCCAGAGTTTGTCCTAAGGCTCCGAAAGGTGGCTAAAGTTACCCCCCCCCCCCCAAATGTTTTCATTAAGAGGAGAAAGTTCGCTCATTAAGCACGATATCACATTTGTGCTAAAATCCTCTCGTGTGCGGTTTCCTGACAAGACATTCGACGGTTTTCAAGCAGCCGTGGTACAATCACTCCCTAGATGGCGCTGCAAGTCACGTTTTTATTTCTCTGGCGTTTCAAACATTACAGCTGATCTCTCAGTGTATGTTAGCCAAATAGAGCACCACTTGTAATCCCATAAAGCAACGCAATTCAACGTTGTGATAGGTATGCTTTTGGATAACAGAACTCACCAAAGTTTGTCCTAAGGCTTCGCGTGAGGGCTAAAATTAATTTTCTTATGTTTTCGTAAAGTGGAAAATGGTTCGTTGCTTCGTTGAGTGAACAAAATATAGTTTTGTAGTATTCGCATCCGTAGGTGTGCTGCTTGGCCAGTGAACACCCGAGGCGTGTGAAGCAACTGTGATACGAAGTTCCCCAGATGGCGCTGTAGGTCACGTTTTTATTATTTCCGCAGAATCTAAACTTTCAGGGTGTACGCGCCTAAAAAGCACTACTGGTCATACGTTTGCATTTGGAATCGCGTGGAGGCATAAATACAATTTAACATTCTGCCACGAATTGCAATTTCGCTGTCTTTTCGTCGCAGTGCGAATAGATGTGTTTATGAGCACAGATTTAAAAACATAATTTTAAGTTTTGTTACCCATATACACTGAAGAGCAATTGAATTAGAGACAGCTGGCGTTATGCAAATGTGGCGCTGTGGGTGGCCCTGTAAACGGAAACGACATGACGTATGCAGCGATCCGACAATATAAGGAGTTATGCGACGGGAATCAGTAAGAGTCGGACGCAGTATGGGTAAGACGAAGGATCTAAGCGCATTTGATCGTGGGCAAATTGTCGGGGCCCGACGAATGGGTCACTCCATCTCGGAAGTCGTGCAGGCACTGGGATTTTCATGAGCTACTGTGTCACGGGTGCACCGTGAGTACATCGAATCCAGTAAACCCATCCCTGCAAGGGCCAACTGCCGTGGACAACAGCGTGTGGATGAGCGGGGTCATCGTCGGCTAACCTCGCACTGTAACAGCGGATAGACGGGCCACAGTGCAAGAAATCACTCGGCAATTTAACGCTGGTGCACAAAAACGTGTAAGCAGCCACACCATCCAGAACCATCTCCTCGCTATGGGGTACAAGAAGCCATCGTCTTACGAGAGCACCGCTGCTGACCGCACGTTACAGGATGCAAAGATTAGCATGGGCGCGGGAACATCGCCACTGGACCCTAGACATGTGGGAAAATGTTGCCTGACCGATGAGTCGAGATTCACGTTGGTACATGTGGATGGCAGGATACGAGTACGGCGCAAACCACATGAAGCTATGGATCCTTCTTGCCAGCAGGGTACTCTTCAAGCTGGTGGGGGTGACATTCTCGTCTGGGGACTGTTTACGTGGAACGAAATGGGACCCCTGGTACGTATGACATCGTCCCTCACAGGTCAATGCTACCGGGATATCCTGGACGACCATTTGCTCCCGTTTGTGCGTCTTCAACATCCCACTGGGGACCTCATCCTGCAACAAGACAATGCACTGTGCCATCGCTCCCGAATTGTATCCGAATGGTTGGATGAACACTCCACCGACGTGACCTCGCTTCCTTGGCCAGCTAGGTCGCCTGACCTCAATCCCATCGAGCACATCTGGGATGCCATCGAAAGAGATGTTCGAGGCTCTGCCCCGCCCCCTTCCCCTTCATCAAATCTTCGTGAACTGCGGGAGCTTGTTCAGGGGTTGTGGATCCGTATGGCTTCTAAACGCTTCCGGTGTCTTGTCGAGTCCATGCCGAGACGAATCGCCGCCGTCATCAGGGCGAAAGGTGGTGCTACACGTTACTAAACAGGTATCTCTAATTCAATTGCTCTTCAATGTACAGTAGAATGGGATAACAAAAATTCATTGGGTTTTTTTTTATTCAACGACCGCTAAAAAAAATATGTTTTCGTATGTTCAAAATCACTGCGTGAATTTTTTAGCTCGGAAAATTTTTGCGTGTGTTTTTTCCCCCGTAACAGCGCACACCCAACTAAATGGGTACTCGACGCCACTGATGGACGTTTACTCTTTTTTTCGCTGTCTAATCTTAGGTAAAAATATATGCTTTTAAGCTTATTAAAATATGAAATTAAATTTACTTTGAATAAACTCTCAGAACATATTTAATATAGAACTATTCAAACTCTTTCTTGAGTAGGTGCATACCGATGCTCAAGTCATTTCTCGAAATCACTTCTTCAATCGTCTGTGTAATTTATTTCCAAGGGGTACCAAATTACATATCTTGCCTGCCCCAGTGCCCTTCACCTTCGCTGCGCCATTGTAATCACCCCTGCTGGCGAACAGAAGACGAGTCATGTTTCAGTAAAATTATTCTTTTCCTTATATATCAAGAAGGACGACATGAAATATCAAGAACTTGGGCTGTGGCCAAATATCCCATTCACCGTATGCGCCTAATCTTCTTCCACTAGGCTTTCACTCTCTTTGCATGTTATAGCAACATCTGGAAAGTAAAACTTTTCGGCAGATGGAAGATCTCTAAGAAAACACTCATTCGTGCTCTCATTTTCCTCCTCCTCCTAAACCGAAAAGCGTTATCAGAGAGGAATTAAAAATTGCGGTATCCAAATTCAGTCATCCTGGCAATTCATGTATGATTGGACAAATATTATTGGTATTCCTTTTCACCCAGGTGCTGTTTACGGTAGGATAATCTGATAAATTTCATTACTTTACGAAACAATGGAATTTATTTTTATGTGAAGTCATCTTTCTTATTTCCTACATTTGTTACGTGCGATGAAAAGTGGGTTTATTTCCGTAATTTTAACACACATTTTAACACACAAGACGATCGGTCTACAGCAGGACAACGCTCGGCCTCATGCCGCGCGAACGCCCCGGGTAAAACTGCAGGAACTTGAGGGCATTGATCTGATGCCACTGCCAGCATATAGTCCGGACCTTGCCCCGTCGGACTATTACTTGTTTTGGTCCATAGCCCACTTCCTTCGCGGACTGCAATTCAAGAACCAGAAGGAGGTGGTAGCTGGGGGAAGGAGTTCTTCGCCTTGAAAGACAAAAACTGGTACCGCCGCGGAATCGAAGAACTGGCAGACAGATGACTAAAGACGGTGCAACACCATGGCCTACACTTCGAATGCCAGTCAGCTTTCGTTAAAAAGGTACGTGTGAAGACATAAAGTGTTCCAAATATTGCAAAACTTTCGACTCACTCTCTGTATTAATCGAAGAACTGGCAGACAGATGACTAAAGACGGTGCAACACGATGGCCTATACTTTGAATGCTAGTCAGCTTTCGTCATAAATGTAGGTATGAAAACATAAAGTGATCCAAATATTGCAAAACTTTCGACTCATCCTCTGTAGAATCGAAGAACTGGCAGACAGATGACTAAAGACGGTGCAACACGATGGCCTACACTTCGAATGCCAGTCAGCTTTCGATAAAAAGGTGCGTGTGAAGACATAAAGTGATCCAAATATTGCAAAACTTTCGACTCACCCTCTGTAGAATCGAAGAACTGGCAGACAGATGACTAAAGACGGTGCAACACGATGGCCTATACTTTGAATGCTAGTCAGCTTTCGTCATAAATGTAGGTATGAAAACATAAAGTGATCCAAATATTGCAAAACTTTCGACTCATCCTCTGTAGAATCGAAGAACTGGCAGACAGATGACTAAAGACGGTGCAACACGATGGCCTACACTTCGAATGCCAGTCAGCTTTCGTTAAAAAGGTGCGTGCGAAGACATAAAGTGTTCCAAATATTGCAAAACTTTCGACTCACTCTCTGTATTAATCGAAGAACTGGCAGACAGATGGCTAAAGATGGTGCAACATGATGGTCTATACTTTGAATGCTAGTCAGCTTTCGTCATAAATGTAGGTATGAAAACATAAAGTGATCCAAATATTGCAAAACTTTCGACTCATCCTCTGTAGAATCGAAGAACTGGCAGACAGATGACTAAAGACGGTGCAACACGATGGCCTACACTTCGAATGCCAGTCAGTTTTCGTTAAAAAGGTGCGTGCGAAGACATAAAGTGATCCAAATATTGCAAAACTTTCGACTCACCCTCTGTAGAATCGAAGAACTGGCAGACAGATGGCTAAAGATGGTGCAACATGATGGTCTATACTTTGAATGCTAGTCAGCTTTCGTCATAAAGGTACGTATGAAAACATAAAGTGATCCAGATATTGCAAAACTTTCGACTTACCCTCTGCAGTTATACTAGCACGAGAATTCAATAACAAAAAAGAAATAGAAAAGATTATTTTTGATTAACTACAATGGTTTCACATCTAGATTTAATACTGAGAACATTACATTGAGATTTCTAAAATTCATTTAAGATAACGCACAGGATAATAAAAAGACCATAGCGATCATTCTGGATGTTAGAAAAGCTTTCGACAACGTAATCCCAAATATAATTTAAAAAATTGTGCAGTAATGAAACCAGAGACATGTTTTATAAATATGTTTTAAAACAAGGAATCAGATAGTGTCTTACTTTATTAGGGATTCCCCTTCTTGACCGTGTTTCACTCGTATCTGAAGCTTTATAACCGAATGCAGCTGTTGTTGCTCCTTTAAAATTTTGATTAACGGGCAAAAGCTTTCTTCTTTTCTTCAGAAAAGAAGAAAGCGTCATGCAACAGATTCTCAAATGATATGAAATTAATAAAAAAACGGGTGTCTCCCAAGGGTTAGTTCCTTGGAAATGTGCCTTCTGAAAATGGAACTTTCTCATATGTGTATATAGTTGTGGAAAGATGGCATTTACTGTACATCTTCAATGTTAAAATGAATGATATGAAAATAAAGAATGGGTTTCCAAATAAATCTATCAAAGTTAGTAAAATTAAGTGTAAAGAATTGAAGAATTCTTCACATACTTCAGATAAAAGCTCTATTAATAATGAAAAGTAGTTCGTTACTGCGATTGGTACTTGATTTATCATCTCTCATAGTATGAATGTCAGTTCTATTAACTTTCGTATCCAGAAAGAATCTTTTCGGGATCCTTGGGTTCTCACAAATCTACATGGTCTCATGTTCATTTACACTTTCTTGCTTTACTTAGTCGCAATTCATCTTAGATGTCAAATTTCTGTATTCTGTCGTTTTTCTCCTATCACTTTGTACATAAATACATGTGAGAATGCGTTTCGTAAGGTTTTTGTGTTTGTGCTATGAACATGTGTCAAATTGTTATTATTTTGCAGTTTGTTTTTTCTTAATAGAATATATTGCATGTATGTGTGCCATTTTGTGCATAATGCTTCTAAAATAATTATTTCTTCATAGAATTCATTTAAGTTTTCATTCATTTTTCTTTGCTGATTCACATTCAAATGTAGAGTAAATACTACGATGAAATGCAAAATAAAAATGTGTATATGAAGAATTGTGTTGTGTAAAACGTCTTTTCGTATTTGTAGGAAAAAGTGAAATGCAAAACTTTTATATACCATTGCTATTTTACTTAGTAACGTAGGCACCGTTGTTTTCGCAGTACCTCTCGCCATTTATCTTGAATCTTGAAGATTCCATCCGCCCAGAGCTTTGCAGGTTTGGAAGCAAAAGAATTGGTCAAGATGAACTTTGTACGTCTCCAAAGAAACGAAAGTCTTTTCGTTCAGCGAGTTCTGCAGAGACAGGAATAAAAATAAAATCTGTGAGTGGAAATTCTGATGAAGCAGAAGATCCCAGCTAAGTTCCAACATTATTTTCCTGATCACCAAAGAAGCATGAATTCTGGCGTTGTACTGGTAAAAGACAACGCCCTTTCTGTTGACCATTTCCGGACATTTGTTTGCTAGTCCTATTGAGAACAGTACCTATCTTCTGATACATATTGTTCCCAATGATCACTTTTGAGCATTTGGTTGCACAACAGCAACTCGTAAGGTGTGATCAAAAAGTGTCCAGACCGGATTTATTAAAAAAGTAACACGACTTGCAGATTTGAGAATCGCATTCGAAGTAGTAGTCCCCGTTGGAAGCCATACACTTAACCCAACGTTATTTCCACTGCTCAAAGCATTTTTTTGAAATTATGTGCTGAAGTAGCCGCTTTGTCACATTATGTTGTATCTCCTCAATATCTTGAAATCTTTTTTTCTTTTCAAGTGTTATCTGATTTTGGGGAAGAGAAAAAAGTCGCAGCGTACGAGATTTGACGAATAGGGTGAGTTTTCGACCTGTGCGGTATTTAGCAAGACGCTGTGCACAATAAGCAGGCGTGTTGTTATGATGGAGCTGCCATTCGCCATTCTGATGTAATACCGGTCTTCTGTGGCGAACTGCGTCTTTCAAAAGCCGCAACAATTGACAGTAGTACTCCTTGTTGGTTGTCTGGCCTGATGCAGCGTATTCATGAAGCACAATTTCCTCATGATTGAAAAAACCAGTCAATATTGTCTTGACATTGCTGCTGCTCTGTCGTGCTTTTTTGGGTCTGGAAGAGTTAGAGGTCTTCCACTGGGAAGACACGGCCTTAGTTTCGGTGCCATACCCATAAACCCACGATTCGTCACAAGTTATGATAGTTTTTAAAATGTTTTCATCGTTTTTCGACTCACATAAATAGGTCACTAAAAGCTGAAACACCGGTCTGTTTTTGTTCAGCTGAGAGCAATTTTGGCACAAATTAGACTACGACTCGTTTCATACCCAAGTCATCCGTAAGAACTGACTTAAATGAGCAGAAACTAATGTTGAAGTCTTCAGATAACTCACGAATAGTGATTCGGCGAGTTTCACTCACAGCTGTATGCACAAGTTCTACATGGTTTTATCGTTTGCTGGTTGCTGGCCTCCCACACCATTCATCCTCCTCAACACTTTCATGACAATCTTTAAATCATTTATACCACTCATAAACTTGTGCATGACTCATATAATTCTCCCTATCGACTTTCTGTAACTTTAAGTATGTGTCTTTGCAAGTTTTGCCACATTTTTGACAAAATCTGATGTAAATTCGTTGATTTCTGACATAACAAATGCGATGAATAGCTTCATACACGTACGAACGAAGTACTACTGTAAAAAGAAGCGTACGAACAAGGGAGACGTAACTCAAGGCAACTGCGTGCGATTCCGAACCTACGCAACCAGTCTGGATACTTTTCGATCACGCCTCGGATGTCTCCTCCAGCCCACAGGCGAAGAACCTTCTTTGGATGCATACTGGCCTTCGGATTGTTTAACGCTTGCTCATTTCACTCTCTCCATGATCTTTTCTGTTCCACGTTAGTGTACACATTCCATTTCTCATCGTCCGTTACCATTCGTTTCAGAAATGGGTCGTTTTCATTCTCTTTGAGCAGTGAATCGCAAACAGACATGCGGTCGAGAATATTTTTCTCACTCAAATCGTGCGGTTCCAAAACATCCGGGCGATTCACATATCCAAGCTTTGGAAAATGCAATGCCACGGTGGGGATGGATGCCTGTAGTATCTGTGCAATTGCTCGGGTCGTATTGTGTGGGTTGCTTTCGATCAATGAATTGATTTGGTCGTCATCTACTTCAAGGGGTCTTTCAGAGCGTGGTTCTTCGACCAGTGAGTAATCTCCGCGAAGAAACTTTCCAAACTATTACTGGCAAAGTCGAATGCGTACAGAACCCTCATCGTACACATCATACATATTCTGTTTGCATCTCGTTTTTACCCTTGCGATAGAAAAAAAGCGTTAAATGACGAAAATGGACGTTATTGTCCCCCATTTTCAAACCAACGCCAAATGAACACATCTGAATAGATCACTCCGAATTTCTATAAAGAAGTGTGAGAACCTCACTTTTCAGAATATGTAAACATCAGGTGCTTGCAATGCAAATCAAACTAGAAAACTGGTACTTACGACACCTGTAGCTAAAATGCGAAAGGACTTTTCACACAACTCAATAATTACAAGAACTGACTTTCTCGTGCTTTCTAATTGCGTTTGAATTTTTACTTTAGATTCGAAATGATATGATTGATCGAAAACATTCCAGAATGACTATGCCTATTAGGATTCCAATGGATAATTTTGTAGGTACTATCTTTAATATCAGATGTATGTTACTATCTGTTGTGTCTGTTTTCCTTATTATTATGGTGTCCTATATATGAAGTAAGCTTTAATAATTGCATTTTGAGATAATTTTATCTTCATTAATTTTCTGCATATAAATCAAAGAACAAGTAGCATCTTTATTTAGTACCTTGCATACAAAAATGTTAGTACTCCTTTTAACGGAATGACAGGGGGAAGGAGTTTCCATCATTAAATTCAATTGGATTGCTAGAGAAGAGTTTCAGGCAAAAAAACAAAAACAACAGCATTTAAGATTAGATAGAAAAGAAAAGAAATCAGAAATATTTTTGTTTTCACTACAGAATTCTCCTTTAACAGTAACTGGAAAACCAGCTGCAGAAGAGCTCATATTTTATCTAATTGATGATGCAGTTTTGCAGATTGGCATAATCTATTAGAGCTGAAGAAAAAATAATTGGTAAATACCCAACACCCAATTCAGTTTTGGATACATCTCACTTCTCTTTTTTCCTGATACTAATGAACATCTGAGGAGACATCACTTCTGATCAGACGGTGAACATTTGAGGAGACATCATTTCTGATCAGACGGTGAACATTTCAGGACATATAATTTCTGATCAGACGATGAACATCTGAGGACACATATCCTATCACACGGTGAACATTTAAGGAGATATCACTTCTGATCAGACGATGAACATGCGAGAAAAAAGGGCTTCTGATCAGAAAACGAAATCAGGGCAGAGATGTAAGCATGGATCTTTCAACAGGTTCTATCTATGGTGTCAGAAGCGTGAAACGATTTGAACTTTGGAGTAAGGATATAGAGACCTCTGGTATGAGTATGTACGAAATGAAATGCGTAACATTACAGAATATGAAGTACTAAGACAATACTTTTATTTCTGTCATATATTTTCGCCTGTTATTAGAAAAAATAGTGAAGTCATTACTTTCCGTACGACATCGTAAAGTTCTGTAATAATTGCATTGTTTTTGTATTTATTCTGTATGCTACATCCCATATTCACATGGAAAAGATTTTTTTCTTAAAATAAATCGTCTCACAGTAGAAGATAGGTTCCTCATATTTTATTCCTTAAACATAATGTCGAAGTTGTTACCGATATAATTAATTCGCTAAAAAATTTCGCTTGTTTACAATATGTACAGTTCGCTAAAAATATTCGGTTACAAAACTCCTAAATAAAATTATTTTATGTACAGAAATAACATGTTTTTGTACATGTAATAGCTTGCTGATATTTTAGTAATATTTACACATACAAGGTTCGATTAAAAAATCGGTGAATGTAGGAATAAAGCATTTTTATATAATACGAATTAGGAATACAAGTGCTTACAGCTTTAATGAACTTCAAATTACGTCACTTCTGAGCACACACTTGTTCTAACATCCCTTCTGAACACACACACACACACACACACACACACTTGTCCTAGTGCCCTGCCATTTGTTGAAAACTCTTCTGGAAGTCCTATTTCTTTAGTAATGCCGGAACCTTCTTTGTTTGTTTTGTGTCTGGCGCTCTTTGGCCAAACGTGGCCCTTGCGCCATAAAAATTAACCAACCAACCAGAACCTTCTGAGTATTGGATTTGATATCCTCAGTGGTGCTGATTGTTTTTTCCTTTCTTCACTGATTTCAGTTTGAGGAAAAACCAGAAGTCTCACGGAGCCAGATTGGAGGAGTAAGGTGAGTACGCGAGCAGTGGAATGGATATGTTTGTCAGAAATTCCCGGAAGAAGAGTGCAGCATGGTCTGGCGCATTGTCGTCGTGGTGTCGACAACTTTCCACATTTCTAAGGTCTTTTCCGTTTCACTGCTTCTCGCAGATGTTTAAAAACATCGTCGAGAAAAGTTACGTTAACAGTCAAGCGTTTTGGAAGCAATTCTATGTTAACAGGAGTTTCCTTGTCGAAGAATGCAAGCACCATGACCATTATTTGGTGATATCGATTGTCTTGCCCTCTTTGATCTGGATGCGGTTGTTTACCTCTAGAAGCTCTATTCCTCAGTTTCAAGGTTATGCCCATAGACCTATAACTCATCTTCAGTTACTACCGTGGAGAGAATCGATGGGTTTGCTATGGAATGTTCAAACAACTCTGAGGAAATGGGCACACAAATTTTCCTTTGCTCTGAAGATCCTTCAAAGACAAAGAAACAAAGACATCGCTCTTTTGATTTATGATGTCAGAAGCTGACAGAAAAACACACATAGCGCCGTTGATTGTCGGCCACCGTAGCATAAGGCTAACGCGCTCGGCTAGACAACGAGAGATTTGAGGTTCGATTCCCCGGCGATGACCGGATAACAATTTTCGTGTTGCTGTGTGTTGATAAAACGCGGAAAGAGCGATGTCTTTGTTTATTTACTGACGCCTGTATTTGGAGGATTTTCACTTTGGTTCTCGCCCTTTGGATTTAACTGCTATAATTAATATATAGCCAATGCCATTTATGTCCAACCAGATGGAGACGTCTCAGTAGCTGAGTCCATCTTACAGATTTATGATGTCAGAAGCTGACAGAAAAACACACATAGTGCCGTTGATTGTCTGCCACCATAGTGTAAGGCTAACGCGCTCGGCTATATATCGAGAGATCTGGGATTCGGATCCCCAGCGGTGACCGGATAACAATTTGTCGGTTGCTGTGTGTTGATAAAAAGCGGAAAGAGCGATGTATTTGTTTATTCCCTTTGCTCAGCGATGAACAGTCGTGGAAAGACTTTCGCGCTGAAACGTTTAATTTTAAAGTCGATTGGATGGTACCGAATGACAAGGCATTTCTAGAGTCAGTTTCCTAATTGTCAAAACTGCGGTTGGAACAGAGAAGAGGATTTCATTACAGTCATCATTTCTCGCCCTTGACGGACAATTTTCCTGATGTTCAAATGAAACGTGTCCTTCTCGGAAACTTTGGAATCATTGAATGCTGTTTTCTGAGTCACCGCATCTCCTTCATGCACTGTTTGGAAATTTTCAAGGGTGTCTTTAGCAGGATGACTGAGTTTGAAACGAAATTTAATGTTTGCTTGTTGCTCAAACTTCGATTTTCTCCTGAAGTGGACGAATCTCCAAAACACGTCTTTAATCAAAGCTGTCTCCACACTAGCTGAAACGCGAGCGTGACCTTCAGGCTCCATCGAAAGTTCAGTGACCTTCGTGGGAGCGTGAAGGTCACGCTAGCAGCGGCCGCTCTCGTATCACGTATACACTTCGGTAGTTCAAAATATACTTTATTTGGCAAAAACATAAGGGGATACAGGCGTACCACATATGGCAAAATAAACAACAAAACAATGAGCGATACTGATGAAATTTTACAGGTGAATGTGATACGGCAGTCAACTAAGGATGACAAAATGTTAAAATCACTAATAAGGAACAATACTTGCTTGAGGAAAATGTTGCACAAGCAATAGTAATGATTAGGATATTACAGCATGCGATGACTTGCACAGTGAAAGCAGAGCCCAAAACAACAGGTAAATATATTTACAAGAACATGGCTGTACAATGCAGTGCACGAAAAGAAGGAAACATGTAAAACACAACAAAAGCATATACTACGATAAAGGTACAGAAGTTCCCACAATCGAGGAAACCACACGATATGTGACAAAAACATGATGAGTATTACAGAACATAGTGGAAACTTGGGCAAACTCCCCAAGTGAAACACAAGGATACACAAAATACAAACAGAAAGCCGTGCAGTATTGCATCGGTCCAAAAAAAACAAAAAAAACAATGACTTGGGTCGAGCAAGAAATACAGGAACTTGTATACAAAATCATAGATACGAACAGAAAACCCTCTGCCGTGCAAGACAAAACACAATTGAAACAACACAAAACAAAAAGAGACATAGATACCCGGGGCAGTACAAGTAGAACACCCAGAGATATCAAACACCACACGCTCCGGTGCAAAAGGCAACAAGAAAAAAACATCAAGGGTCTAAGAGTCTACTAGCCTTGAACACAAACAAAATCTTAAAGCCCACAAGGCACAATGCGATGAGGGAAGTACAATAAACAAGACATCAAAGAATGTGAAAAAAAATGCACAAGATCTCAACCGATGCATTCAGTAGGTCGAAGCTGGGAAAAAACAAACCAATCAGAAGGAAAGATCAATGGAAGATCCAGTGATTTTAAACCATCCGGTCCCTTGCGCCCAGGTAGACCGGAAAGAGGCTTGAGATTGAGGGTGGAAGCAGCGAAGTTCTCCAGGCGTAGTCGAGACACGAGGAGATTCCTAAAAATCGACCGTAAGGCCGCGCCAGCAGAGAGAATACTAGGTGTGGTACTAGCCCTGGTACCGCCATTCACCGAAGTTTTTGATCAGACCTTGTACTTTAATATGTTTGCGATTCTATCTCCATTTAAATTTCAGAATTTTTTTTATGTATTAGAAAGTTATATGTTTTAGTTTTCTTCCGGCGCAGAAAGTAAGGAGGTCGTCATAAATTCCGGCATATGAGGTGATATCATTAATGGTTTGTTTGCGTAATTGCTGCTCAGTGCGGTCGATGAAATACATATTCGTTATTAGCAAAATCTTTTAGGTAAATTATTAGTTTTAATTAAAATGTTGTTTTTTTTTTTTGTTTTTTTCTAATACATGGAGAAAGTGTGGGCTTCTAAATTTTATTTTCATTTAAAAATATATATACAATTCTTCTTTTATGTTCCAGAGTTCCTAAAGTACAACGTTACCTGCCTGAAGCTGACGGGGTTCTGAGTTTTAAAAAGCGAATATTAAAAAAATGTGATTTGCATGAAAGAAAAAAGTTGCGCACAACGTCCCAGTACGTTCTTAAGTGTAATATAGTACTGTTTTCGGTTAGAAAACAGTAGCTAAAAGAATGTATTTTGGCAAAGTATCCTCAGCGTTTTCGAAAACCCAAATGAATGGGAATCCTCTAGTAGTGATGGAAGTATGTCAGGCCGCCCCGGTGGCTCAGTGGTCTAAGCGATGGCCTCTGATCATTCCTCCGTAAGGGGTCCGGGTTCGAATCCCGGTGAGGCATGGATGTTGTGTTTGTCTTACGGCACTGGCTCTCTCCCTTCCCTGGAACCAGTGACCCTAAATTAGGGACGGGCGACTGCTTATAGCCCATTGAGTTGCTCACGGTGGTCGTTAAACCTCCAATCAAAAAAAAAAAAAAAAAAAAAAAAAGAAGTATGTCAGAAACATTTAATGCGTGCAAAAATCATTAAAAATTTCAACGAGAAGATTTGCATTGTATTTTATTAAACCAAATGCGAAGGCAGCATTTGCCGATTACGCAACTTTAGAGGCACGCGTTGATTGGCAGTACCATGCAGTAATTCGTGAATTTATCACCAAGAAAAAGTACAAAGGTGTTCTACTAATATGACAACATTGTGCTTGGTAAAGGTTCCGATGTAGGCATACCTCGACAACAAAGCAAAAATAAAAAAGAAATTTCATCCACCCGAAAATGTTTCCAGTCAGCTCTGAAAGCAGTCACGGTTTGCGAAACGTATGAGGGCGAAAGCTTCTGGGAAAAGGGATGATACAGATAAAAAAATTAATCGAAGAAAGTTAGTGAATACTTTTACACAGAGTGTACGAAGTTTGCCATAAAGGAAGCTAGATACAATTTTAAATGATATGTTTATGTGTGAAACAAATTTTCAAAACAACAACAGTCTAATCGAAAAACCCGTCATGAATATTTCTGGACTGGAAATAAAAAAGGAGTTATACTTTGTAGAAATACTTTGGGAAAAACTGGTGGGTAGGCTGGGATTTGAAGCAAGGACTGTTCAGCAGGCCCACTTGGTCCTATCTACGATCTTATTGTCAGTGTCTTGAGGCAGTCTCTTTTTACTGACTTATTGATCAGTTTTTTTTCCACAGATAAGTAAAATGGTTCTATTGGAAAAACGGTAATACACTCCCAGTCAATTCTCAGAGAGGTTTGCCTTGGTCTTTATTGATGATTTCGATACACACACACACACACACACAACGTTGACATTCTGGTTTTGCCTAGGCTATAGTTGCTTAGTTAGGTCAGGATAACAGAAGGAAAATGAAGAAACAGGCGTTCTGAGATTGGATAGCTGACTAAGCCAATGATCTGTAAGATCTGAGTCTCCACACCATGCTAGAAAATGCATTCTGGGAAAACCAATGTAATAAAATTAGGAATCGACAAAAGATGAGATCCAAGTGTCCCTACATCTAACACTTTGCAGCCACACATAATAACATGTATAATTTATTTCATATCATTTTGAAACATACTGAAATCGAACACGAGGAAGGTATGTATTAGACAACCGACTGAATATGGAGAGTAGTCGCGGCTACAGGCTGCGTAGAAACAACTAACCGCTCTCAGATATTGTTCGAAGCTGAAACAAGAAAGATGACCCCGAATTTTTGGATGTAATAAGCACGTCTTTTGAATCCGTTCTGACGCAAATTAAATTCATCAAAGCTATTCAAAGTCAATGGAACCGGTATGGAAAACAATAGTATCTGACGGAAGAAAGAAGTTTTTCAATTGGGTTTTTAATCCCTCAGATATTGCTGTAAACGGAATCGTGAGCTTACTCCCTCTGGTTGCAGACTTGTGCGTTAAAAAAACCATGAATTTATATGAGAAACATTTCGCACCGGAAACGCTCTCCAACACAGAAAGAATTTTTCACGTCGGACTCTTAGAAACAGAGTTATCGGCAAAAATAACATGTGACTTTACGTCCCCTGGTGGGAAAACCATGCATTACTTTAGGAAGAAAGTATTCTCAAAAGGTTTATCCATATGAGCAATATCGGTCCAAGAAAAAAAAATTTAATCTAGTTTTCAAGATCACTAATTTTCCTACAAATACATCAGAAGCAGATATTAACACTTATGGCCCCTGGTGGCCAAACCATTCTTTACCAAACATTAGAAATTATATGAAAAATATTTTCCATCAGGTCTTGTATGCGCTACAGGAAGAATTTTTCAAATCGGAGTTTTAGGAGCAGAAATAACGCAGAAAATGCAGTTTACCCTTGGGCCCCCTAGCGGAAAGTCTATGATTTACTTGAAAATTTTGAATTTATAGGGAAAAACATTTTGCATTGGAAACACTATCCAAAAAAGAAGGAACTTTTCAAATCGGACTCTTAGAAGTAGAGATATTGACAAAAATAAAATATACATCTACGCCCCTGGCGTAGAAACCATGCATTATTTCAAGAAGAAAATGTTCCTAAAAGGTTTGTCGACATGAGTAGTATCGGTCAACAAGCGACTTTTTTTTTCATTCGAGATTTTAGCTCATATTTGCTGCAAATGCTTCAAAAACGAAAATTGAGACATACGCCACCTGGTGGCCAAACCATTTTTTACAAAAATTAGAAATTAGGTGCAAAGGATTTCCCATCAGGAGTTGTATCCGGTGCAGAAAGAATTTTTCAAATCGGAGATTTAGAAACAGAGATATAGGGGGAAAGCAATTTACCTTTACGCCCCCTAGCGGAAAGTCTATTAATGACTTAAAAATTTTGAAATTATATGAAAAAAAATGTCACACTAGAAACACTATCCAACAAAGAAGGAATTTTTCAAATCGGACTCCTAGAAGTAGAGATATTGACAAAAATAAGATATACATCTACGCCCCCTGGCGCAGAAAACATGCACTATTTTAAGAATAAAATGTTTCTAAAAGGTTTGTCGACATGAGTAATATCGGTCTACAAGCGACGTTTTTTTCAATCGAGAATTTAGATACTCATATTTTGCTGCAAATACATCAGAAGCGGAAATTAAGATTTACGCCCCCTGTTGGCCAAACCATTTTTTTACAAAAAATAGAAGTTATGTGCGAACGATTTCCCATCAGGAGCTGTATCCTGTGCAGAAAGAGTTTTCCAAATCGTAGATTTAGAAGCAGAGATATAGGGGGAAACGCAATTTACTGTTACGACCCCTAACGGAAAGTCTATGGAATACTTGAAAATTTTGAAATTATATGAAAAACATGTCACACTGAAAACACTATCCAACAGAGAAGGAATTTTTCAAATCGGACTCCTAGAAGTAGAGATATTGACAAAAATAAGATATACATCTACGCCCCCTAGCGGAGAAACTGTGGAATATTTAAAGAAGAAAATATTCCGAAAAGGTTTATCTATGTGAGTGGCATCAGTCCACGAAATAATTTTTTCAATCGATATTTTAGAAGCTCAGATTTTATGGCAAATACATCAGAAGCAAAAATTAACACTTACGCCCCCTGGTGGCCAAAGCACTTATTACCAAAAATTAGAAATTATATGCAAAAGATTTTCCATCAGGAGGTGTATCCGCTGAAGAAAACATTTTTCAAATCGGAGCTTTAGAAGAAGAGTTATCGGGGAAAATGTAATTTACTTTTACGCTCCCTAGCGGAAAATCTCTGCGTAATTTGAAAAAGTAACTATATCTTAAGTACTCTTCGACATAAATGGAATCGAAAGATAAAAACAAAATTTCAATCGGATGTTTAGAAGCAAATATGTGGAATAAAACGTATTTTTGAATTCGACATCATCTGAATTTACGCCTTCTAGCGGCGAAATTGTACATCGTAAAAGAAACGAAATGAAGGATCGTCATTCTCATATTTCAAGCTTCCCAATGCAAAGAGAATTTTTCAAATCGGACTAATAATTGCAGAGATATCGTGGGTACAGACGGACGGACGGACAAACCGATAACATAAGCACGATCTTTTTTTACAAAAGACGTGCTAAAAAAATAGAGAGTGAAAATTCTTATAAAATTTGGATGATTATGGAGGATTCAGCTAAAGAATTTCTCAACTAAAAATCATCTAAATGTCATAAAGATCATTTAAAAGTAAAAAGAATTTTTAAATTCCCTTGATACGGCAACAGCTGATGACGAAATGTTCAGTGAACAGTGTGGCAATATAAGAATCCTAAAAGAAAAAACATTTCTCTATATAAAATGCACCGATGATGATAAACACAGAAACGCACTGAAATTGAGTGCCGTAACAAAATTAGTGATCCCAAGATGTGCAAAGTGTTGCATTCTTTGAACTAAAACTTATTAAGATTAAGTGTGCAGATGTAATACGAGGCAGGATCCAAAAGTTCGGGGACTTGTCGTATAGTTCCTTACCTTGAATACTTTAAAACACCGATGCACAACCACCTTCAAAATAATCCCCTTGGGCGACTACGCACTTTTGCCAGCGCTCGTAAAGCTGAAAGCCATGTTTTGGTAACCACTGGTAATGGCTCCTGCGTTGCTGTTTTTACCTCATTTGTTGACACAAGACGACGTCCCCACAGATTTTTTCATCAGTGGAAAGAGGTAAAAATCGCAGGGGGCTAAGTCTGGTGAATACGCGGCATGTGGAAGCACATTAGTACGATTTCTGGCAAGAAACTCTGTGACCAGTAGGGACCGATGTGCAGGCGCGTTGTCATGGAAAAGGCACCATTGTCCACTTCGCTATATCTCCGGTCGTTTACGGCGGATTGACTCCCGTAAGTGATGTAAAATGTTCAGATAACGTTCTTTGTCTGCCCTCAGGAATAAATTCGGAATAGACAATGCTGTGAGAATCAAAAAAACACCTCCAGCATGACTTTCCCTTTGCTGCGATCCTGCCAGACTTTCCTATATCGCGATGAAGACGGTGCTTTTCATATTGAAGAAGTACGCTTTGGCTGAATATCAAACAAGTAGCACCACCTTTCATCACCTGTGACTATGTTATCTAAAAACGTAGGATCGCTATCGGCTTTGTCGATTAATTCACCCGATATCCGCATCCGTTTATTCTTTGTCTTTAAAAGCCATGTTTCTCACATCGCAGAAGACAGACGACTAACCACAGCAGCAAATGTCTGCACGCGCATTCCAATCACTTTCCATGGGCCAAACCATTCTGACTACAGAGGGGGGGGGGTGTTTCAGACGCGGTAACTTTAACTACGTGTTTGCGTTGCCACGGGTAGGCGCTGTTCCCGAACTTCCGGATCCTACTCCGTAGTTTAGAGGAGGCAGTATAATCAACCTCTTAAGCACAAGCTCAAGGTTTCGGTGGGAGACGTCACTTGGATATTGTGATTCTTGTTATAGCTATTAATCCTGATTTTCTGCAAGCGAAGCAGTAAAACAATAGCACAACACGAAAAAGCAAATTCTCCTTAAGTTAATTTTAAGAAACACTGACAAGAAGAAAATGAGATATTTTATTATCTGAAGTTTCAGTTGGGGACGGTAGGTCTCATGCTAACTAATATTTTTAATATGTTTATTTATTTATTTATTTTTGTTGTTACATGCTCTTAGAAGAAAAGAAATAAAAAATAAAAAAAAACAAGTGGGAAAAAAATGGATAGTACATAAATTATGAACATAGACTGTAACAACAGAGAAGACAAGGGAAAGGGCCAAAATGGCCTGACATAGCCCTATTCCTTATTCTCCCCGTAGAAGAAACAAATGAAACAACAAATAGACACATCAAGTCAGACAATCAGAAGACGTTTTGCCAATCTATTCCTTTTTTTTTTTTTAATTATTGAAGAAGATAGAGTTTGAATTTTTTTTAATAAATTAAAATTGTTTAAGTTAGTCAGGTTGCTAGGTAAATAATTCCAGTATTGAGGGCCTCTGATATTTAGAGTAAGTTTAATTGATTCCGTTTTTGGAAAAATAAGTTGTAATTGTAGTTTATTCTTTGTTTTATACGAATGTGCATGTGTATTAAGAAATATGAGATCTGAATATAAATTATATTTAATTCGTTTGAACATAATTTTACCAAGATTAAAATAGTATAGCTGAGTAATAGTAATTATATTATATTTAGTAGGATATACTTTTGTTCTAAAATTTAATTTAGGTCGAGTATTAGGATGTGATTTGAGATCAATTAGTCTAACGAATTTATTTTGTAGGATTTGCAATTTATTAATATTGTATTATGTCGTTTGTCCCCATGATAGTATGCAGTGATTAATATGAGTTTGAAACAATGTGTAATACAATGAGATCAGTGTTTTAGCTATTAGATTTGTACTTATAGAAGAAAACCATGTTATACTGAAAAGGCAAAGTTTCTTTGCGACACTTTGACTGCTTTGAAAACAAAAAAAATACTGTGTAGAAACTCTTCAGTTAAGCCAAACACTTTTTTTATATAATCTTCCTCTTTCCGCATCCTTCGATTTTCAAACATATGCTTCATCCCTTGGGCTGAAAATTTGTATCTTCACACCTGCTTTTGCTAATCCAGTTCCAGTTAAATAATCAATGCAATCAAATATTCTATCAATGTAACCGCATGAAATCAACAAAACAACTGAATTTTCCTTTAGTAATCTCACGAACGTATTACACTACTATTTTTGAAAAAATTGCAACACCATGAAGGGCTGCTGGTATCAGCTTGAAACTTACAGGATACGAACAATAGTTTGGGACATGCAAATAATTACAATGTTAGTTAAAATACGCATGCAGTTTTGCAACAACGCCCTGTGAACTGTCAGGTCTTGGGAATAAAGTCCAGTGAAGAGCCGACATTGAGTCGAAAGAGCGTTTCTTGTGTCTTCCTATGCCCCGTCGCTGAAGAAGATCGCATTATGAACACCTGACAGACTTTGAGCGAGGAAGGATTGTTGGGATGAGAGATGCTGAATTTCCCTACAACGAAATTGCCACTCGTATGGGACAAAACGCCAGTACAGTCACGTGAACGTGACGTCAAGGGACAGATGAGGCTCATATGTATAGAAGTCCGGGAAATAGACCGCGAAATCGCAAAGTTGCACTGGATGACAGACACCTCTACCGCATGGTAGTGACTAATCGCACAGCGACATCCAAGGTGTTGGTGTAGCAGTTGAGCACTGTCACAGGTCAGGCTTTGTCCTCCAGGTCGTCTGCTTAACAGAGGACTGGTAGCTAGCAGTTCATTGATATGCATTCCTTTGACCCTCATCCATAAATGCCTCAGGCTGTAATAGAATCCGGAATACAGACACTCGAGCACAGATTGACAACAGGTCGTGTTTTCTAACGAGTCACCATTCAATTTGATGCACCATGATAATTGCATACGTGTTCGAAGACAGCGTGGTGAACGGCACCTTACCACGTCACGCCGGCCCAATGCCAAGCGTCATGGTTTGGAAGCGCCAATTCGCGACCTCGCCTGATGCGAATTGAGGAAACCCTGAGCAGCCAGCGGTAGATCAGGGATTTTTTAGAGGCTGAGGTGATACCTTTCCTTCAGAGTTGTCCTGGCGCTATATTCTAGCAGGAAATGCTCGGTCACATGTGGCCTGGAATGTCCAAGACCTCTTCCATGCATGGCATACACCGTTTCTTTCCTGGCCTGCACGTTCGCCAGATATGTCCCCGATCGAACATGTGTAGAACATGGTAGCTAAGCGACTGACCTACCAAGCGCCTCCGCCAGTCCCCACAGGCAAAGTCTGGTCTTGCATACAAGCAGCCTGGGAAGCTATTCCCCAGGAATATATCGAAAACCTCTTCCATTCAATTCCTCGCCGAGTAGAGGCTGTTATTGTCGCTTGAGATGGCTTCACCCGATACTGTGTTTTGAAGCGAAAAAATCTTGTATAGCTCCACAAATGTAATCTGTTATATCCTGTAACATGAGGAATCTGTGATATAAAGTTCATTTAAATAGCACGATTCTTTCTTGGTGTTGCGATTTTCACAAAGAGAAGTACATTTAAATCTGTAATAGAAACTCGAAATGCGCTTTACATACATGTTGAAGCTCACGTACGGTAAAATTTTAGGATTGCTTTATGTATTTATATATATTGTAAGTGCGTTTTTTTACGGTATCTACACCTAATTTACTACTCTTTCGATATACAGTTGCACGAATTCTTGAAATCCAGTTTCGAAAATTTTGCTTAGGCTATAGCAAAATTGTTTTTTACATTTGAAAGTAATTAAATGACATTAATTTCCGCATATTTAATTTCCCTCACTTTGCACATTTGTAGTGAAATTGTTATAATTATGCAAATTAAAATTTTTCCCCGATTTTTTTTTTTTTTGCGATTGCTTTTTTTTAATTGTCTTGAAAAATTCAATTTTCACACAAATTTTATTTCCCTTCTAACTGAAATCCAAGAACTTTTGCAATTCTGAATTCAGCTATCGCAATAAAAATCATAAGTTTGCAATAAAATCTTCGACAGTCTCTCTCAGAGAACATATCTTTGTCTGTTGGTTTAGAAATGGAAGTGGTGTTTTATGTTAAATTTTACTAAGAGTATCTTATCCAGAAAAATAGTTAAAATGTTGAATCAGTTTTTGACTCAACATAAACTCTACAGCAGGTGCTAAAAAGGCGTTTATACAGGAAATGGTTATGCTGACATACCATTTATTCTAGGATTAGTGTACCTTGATCATTTTCCCCCAAATAGCGGGAAACCAATTTTTCCCAACCAGAACCGTTCATGTATTGCTAGTTCGGCACTTGTTTTAGTCAATGATATTCGTTTTCCTTCATAACTAGTGGGAATTAGCAGCGGAAATTAATTATGGCCTCTATTTTTTTTTTAAGACGACACAACCAAACAGCTTTCTGGCATTCCTGGTACGTTCATTAAGACACGTAAAGCTATGGCTTCGCCTAATTCTTGCTGTGTCAACTTTTCAATAATACAGTTCTAATTATACTGACTACTAATTACATTTGCTCGCTTAATTTTAAAGCTATTTCTACGGGGTCCGATCAAAACGTTCCGAGACTAGGCCGATATACAACAAAGTACTTATGTTACTTAAGTCTAGCTATGATCTCCCTCAAAGTAGTCTCCTTGGGCAGCGATACACCGCTGACAGCGTTTTTGAGACTGTTCGAACGCTCCCTGGAAGTTCTGTTCGCGAATCGTGTTACTTAAGTCTGGCTATGATCTCCCTCAAAGTAGTCTCCTTGGGCAGCGATACACCGCTGACAGCGTTTTTGAGACTGTTCGAACGCTCCCTGGAAGTTCTGTTCGCGAATCGTGTTACTTAAGTCTGGCTATGATCTCCCTCAAAGTAGTCTCCTTGGGCAGCGATACACCGCTGACAGCGTTTTTGAGACTGTTCGAACGCTCCCTGGAAGTTCTGTTCACGAATCGTGTTACTTAAGTCTGGCTATGATCTCCCTCAAAGTAGTCTCCTCGGGCAGCGATACACCGCTGACAGCGTTTTTGAGACTGTTCGAACGCTCCCTGGAAGTTCTGTTCGCGAATCGTGTCAAGCACCGTCTGCGATTCGCGCTGGATCTCGTCCACGGTTTCAAAACGGCGACCCTTGAGCTTCAGCTTCATCTTTGGGAACAAAAAAAAAGTCGCAGGGGGCCAAATCCGGCGAGTAAGACGGGTAAGGAAGGGTAGTCTCACTGTTACGGCTGCAAAATTGGCGTGTTGCTAACGCCGCTCTGTGAGCTGCTGCATTGTCGTGATGGAGCAGGAAATCGCCCCTGCTCCACATTTCACGCCGTTTGCGGCGAATGTCCTCCCTAAGACGCCGCAAAACATCGCAGTAAAAAAGGGCGGTGACAGTCTGGCCCTGGAGGACGAATTCACGGTGCTCAACCCCATAAATGTCGAAGAACACGATGAGCATGCATTTGGGTGCGCTCCGGACCTGTCGGGCCTTCTTCGGTCGTGGAGATGCCGGGCTCTTCCACTGCGATGAGAGTTGTTTGGCTCCGGGTCGTAACCGTAGACCCAAGTCTCGTCCACAGTGATGACCCGCAACAGGAACATTTCATGCATCTCCGTTCCCGATTTGCCGAGTTTGACGCATAATTTGATGTTTGCTTGCTGCTCTAGTTTGCAGTCCATACCGAAATTGCAGCTGTGTTCTGCACGTGGTCACCAAATATCGTGTAGCACAGCTCCCGATGTTCATAGAACGACATCACTCGGCAAAATGACTCATGAAAGTCACTGCACTCGACCACTGCTGGCGCATCTGCGTACTGCCATCTGTTGGCGCGCTACGTACCTAGTCTCGGAACTTTTTGATCGCACTACGCATCTATGAATATAGCACTGTAAAGCAATATCCTTAGCTAACAAAAAAATGCATAGCCGATTTAATTCCAAGTGCATTTATGTTAAAAAAGTGAAAGTTGCAATTGTTGTTAATCTTGCTTTTTCCGATATCATTTCCAGAGGCGAGTAATTACTCGGAACAATTCTTACCATTATGGCCCCATTCATGGAACTCCATTTTCGTAAGTACTCTTATTTTGTCTGCACCCATTTCGTGTGATCATTTCTGTTTCCTTTTCTTTTCTACAACCACTAATGCTATAAGCCAGATGATCTCGGGCATTTATACAGCCTAACTGACTGCTCCTTCTAGATTTGCTATTTATTTCCTGTTATAGCTGTGTTCGAAGAGTGCGTGAAGATCTGGAACCAGATTTTTTTACCTTGTTGATTGATATTATTTCACATTGCGCGTTTAATGCTTGAAACAAGTGAATGCTCACAAACACACATATGCAAATACTTCCAGTTCTATTCATCCAGTGACAACTGATGCAATGCAAATTCGTCCAAAAGACAATTCATAGTGGAGAAAAAGACAAAGACCAAAGGTGCGATTCACACGCATGCATAGTAATTAGAAACAAAATCGGAAAATGAGCTTGTGCGTGCCATTGTGATCACCGTAACTATGAATCCAGAGTGAGTCATAAGTTTATAGCGTTTTGGGGTACAATGTTCAGTCCGTTACCACATGTTGACCATATATGGCTATTCGACAAAATACAGTCCATCGGAGTCTATAGTCCTTTGCCAACGTTCAGCCAAAGATGCAATGCCGTTCGATACCAGGAGGTTGGCTTGAATGCAAAAACTCAGGGAAGCCATCTTTCACAGCCTCCAAGGATCTGCCGGCCAAAAAGTGATCCATGGAACGAAATAGGTAAAAATTCGAGGGGGCAAGATCCGGGCTATACGCTGGGTGTGGTAGGATTTCGACGCCATCCAAATCCTTAATATCTGGCTGATAATCCATGAACTATGACATTGGTCATTGTTGAATTGCCGGAGGACCTTCTTTTGGTTCGCTATTACGGATTAGCGCTGGCGCAGAACGTCGTATACGTGTTGCAGCTGGTCGGCATACAGGTTCCCATCGACGGCCTGACCATGTGGCACAAGTTCCCAGTGGACAAGACCCTCGCAATTCCACCATACACACAACTTTGTCTTCACTTTAAAACGACCTCTTTGAACCACTGCTTGAGTCTCATCCCCACGCCACAGCCATTGGATTCCGGTATCGGGATAACGTAGGAAAACCCAATTCTCTTCATTTGTTAAGATTCACCGACAAAACCGGTTGTGGATTTTGCAGCAATTCTTGACACAGTGATACGATGCTCATCTTACTTTGGGCTCGACTCATGGGGAACCATTCGCGGACGTCTGGAGTGAAAACCGAGCTGGTGTAGGTGACAAACGATGGTGGTTTGTGATACATGGACCTCTTCTGCTAATCGTCGAGTGCTGGTTCCTAGGTGCTGTTCAACAGCTAGCCGCAGGGCTTCTGTGTTGGTGGTGACTGGTCTCCTACACCTCGATGTTTCCACGAGCTCTGTGTCTTCGGACTTCAAGCATTGGAACCATTTTCTTGATGTTGCAGGGTGCACTGCCTTCTCACCATCTACACTACAAATTTCCTTCGCGGCAGTTGTCGTTTTCAAACCTTTTTTCCAATAATGGTGTAGGAGCACACGAACAACAAGTTTCTCCTCCAACATTCTCGTCTCGTGTGAGGGTACACGTGTTGATCCTGGCACATGCCTACCTGTCTGAGCAATGGAGTACGTCACTCAGTCAGGCATGGCACACATTCCACTTTACTGCGCATGTCCCACTTGTTCGGCAGAGCTTCTCCATCTGTACCGTGAAACTACGAACTTATGACTCATTCAAAAAATTATATTTTGATAATACTATGTCGTAGTATTTAAAACGAGAATGTCAAATAAGGTGTAAATAATTTATCTAGATTTAGTCCGGTCTTTGTTGAAATTTGCAATAATGTTAAATGCACAGTTAGGGCCCATTTCTTTTTAAGTAGGATTTTGTGGAACGGAACTCAAAAAAATTGTTTTCGCAAACTTTCAGCACTTAAAAAAATTATTTTTATTAAGCTCCCCTTGGAGAAAGCTGGGATGTACGTGAAATATTTTTTCTGTATGGAAAAAAGGCGAAATTACCATATTACATATGCCATGGTAGTTGCGTAGTTGTATAATCTTTGTCGCATTAGTGAGCTCATATCGCTTAAAGCAAGGTAATAGGCAGCCCAGATGGCACAGTGGTCTAACCGTCGGCTTCTGACCGTTCGTCTGAGGTGCGTCCGGGTTCGAGTCCCGGTGAGGTATGTGTGGTGTTTTTATCTTATGACACTGGTTCTCTCCCTTCTCTGGAGCCAGTGGTACCAAATCAGGGACATAGCACTTGAAGTTGCTCACGATGGTCGTTGAACCCCATCCCCCAAAAGTAAAGTAAACTTGAGAGAGAGAACATGTGGGTATATCTCATTTAATTATTTTAAGACTGTATAACGTAGAAGTCTTTTCGTACTTCTACGTTATTTTAAAAACATAACCATAAGATGAAATAGTTCCTAAATTAAACCTTAACGGCCAGACGAAACATGTAA
This sequence comes from Macrothele yani, assembly GCA_039090855.1. NCBI lineage: Eukaryota > Metazoa > Arthropoda > Arachnida > Araneae > Macrothelidae > Macrothele > Macrothele yani. The sequence goes on from CM077003.1 coordinate 108,044,380, forward strand.
ACAACAGAAGTCAAACTTACGGAAAAGATGCATTATTCAAGGTTTTCTCCAACACATCGTAACAAAACATAGAACTTCACATTAAACGCTTCACACACCACACAGCTCCTCAACACAACGCTCTTCAACACAATGCTCTTCAACACAACGCTCGCCAAGCAACAGTTTACTCGTAGTTTATATCTCTCGTTCTTATCATACCAGGCATACGTTACGTTCATTTAACCTCAATTATGTTGCCAACAGTATTCATTTGAGAGAAAAAATAACACGTTAAGTGTAAAGTATAACTGAGAATAAACTCAAGATTTACATTGGGAAAGAAACTAAACAGGAAAGTTAATTTAGAATATACGTCACAACTGTTAAAGATATCGCAACCGAAAAGGACCCGTATTATGCAAGCCATGATTGATGAAAATAATTGGCATGGAGAATTCCTTACAGAGAGCCAAACATCATAAAACTGCAAATGCTATCGGCAGTTCCGTGAGATACTGTACCATCAGGCCATTAAGTTTCGGGAAAATGCCTTGTAATGTATACTCTAATTTTACTTTCCTTTTTAGTTCCTGTTATCTCATGTCAATTTTGGTTCATTCTCTTTAAGCAGTTCTAATCTTAACGCGCTACATTTTCTCTCTCGGTGAATGTTGATTTGGCAACGTGATGCAAGAATGAATGACATTTGTGATCGAGGCTGATAAGAGTGCTGTTTACGATTGTATCAGGAAGAAATATTGAGGGAGCTCAGACTGATTACGAAAGACGTGTTACGAGAGATATTATTTGAGCTTACTTGAATAGCTTATACGTTGGTGTTATGCTTCGTTGATATTGAAGCCTCAAATTGTTGTCTAGTTAGTAAGATTTGAACAGTATCCTATATTGCGACAATCTGCTGCATTCCAATATCGAAGTGCTCAATTATTAAGTACGAAATGAATTCTGTTCGGTGATGTTGTGCTGACTTGAGTACCTACCACGAACCAATAAATATTGATTGACCTCGTGAGCAGGCTTTGACTTTCACCTGAACGTAATTTCTATTCAGTGCTTAATTAGTTTTATATCTTTAGCTAAGCTATCCGGAGCACAACTTAAACTTTACGAAACATTTCAGTAAGAATGATGTTTACATTGAAGTATGTCAGTGGTATAAGCGCTGGGTCCTGACCATTTATCCAAGATGGGTCATTGCTTCTGACCATTCATCCAAGATGCGGCATTGGTGGCGGGTACAGTTCCGGTGATTGAATGGTTAGAGGTGCGCGGTTTTGGCGAATCGCAGTACAAAGATACGAATCGCGAATGAGTTGTAAGTGCTGAATTTGTCCAACAACGGTGATTCTGTCCCTTTGCCTAAAACTTGTAGCCCTAAATTAGGAATATGCAATTGCTTGTAGCCGTCAGGTATTCATAGCGGGTAGTTAAACTGCGGAAAGAAAACAATGGGTGATGTACACTATATGATTGAGTAGTGGATTTGCCCATATACGTCACAGCCATGGCCCTTACAGGTATAAAAAACGCATATGTCCTGGTAAGCATCCTAGACAAGTACGAACATTATAATGGGCCGAACGGAAGAGCTCAGTAGCTTTCGACGCTGAACAGTCATAGAACGCCATTTTAGCAACAAGCCAAGTAGCACAGCCTTGCGATTTAACGTAGGCCCAGCCACCGTCTTTTAGGAATAGAACACGGTAGCTCAGCGCTGGGCCTATGTTAAATTGCAAATCTGTGCTCCCTGGAAAAAATCAGTACGGCAAATTTTTGCTTTGTTGCAGCTGCAGGGAATCTTAACGCTATTGCTTATGATGACATTCTTAACAATTCTGTGCTCTGAATAATATGGCAAAAGTTTGGTGAAAGCCGTTTCTCTTACCAGCTGACTAATGCTCCCATACACAAAGCGAGGTACGTGCAGGAATGGTTTAATGAGATGGGTGTGAAAGAATTTGACTGGCCAGCTCAGAGCCCAGGTCTCAAACTCATTGAATACCTATGGGATGTATTAGAACGCCGACAGCAAGCGAGGAAAACCCTGGCTCGCTGACACCGTCAAATTTCGTTGGCATGCATTTGACACCGTCAAATTTCGTCGGCATGCACAACAGAATACTAGCTTAAAAGCATTGTGTCTTCATGGAGAAATCGCCTTTTACAGCAGCAGGCAACCGTGGGGGATTTTATGGGACAACGACTTATCCGGTCTCCACGGCCAGCCACGACCATCCCCGATTTACGCGTCCAGGTTGAGGATGCTTGGAACTCAATACCCCAAACTTACATCCAACATCTGTACGACAGACTCCATGCCAGAATTGCACAGTGTGACGCAGTTCACGGCGGTTCAACCTCGTATTAACCATGTTACATAGAAATGTTATTTTTCAGTTTACCAGCAAATACAGCTGTATTTCACCATAATGTTTTGATCACGCTATCCTCTGTATTCCGTTATTATGCTGTATAAATTTCTTTGGTATCAGACGTCTTCTTCTTGGTGTTCTTTTTTCACTTTCCGCCAGTGTATTTTTAAGCATAAAATTCTGAGTGTCCTTTTTTTCTCCACAAAGTGTGTTCCGACTCTGATCTGACACATTTTACATGAAGATAGCACTAATAGCAGCGACATTTAATTATAAATGTAAATCGTTCACATGAACACCTAGTTCATTAAAGTCTGAATTCCTGTTTAAAGAAAGTAATAGTGAAATTTTACGAAAGAGGAAACACTTTAGAAGGAAATATTTAGCAATATTTTAACAATAACTTTCTATGCTAATATTTTTGGCACTTAGAATTAAAGAATCGTTCAGGTGAAATACTTTGTGCGAAATGCAGGAAGTGTTCCACCTCCTTTAGATAAAAAGCTTCATCGAGTACTACAAATACACTCATCGTGAAAAAAAATAGTTGTACCCAGAAGGAAGCTACCGACAGGAATGAAACTTGATGGATAGGTTTGACATCGTGAGACATGCAAATCTTTCAAGTATCACACTCGGCCGGGCATGTGACGCAAGCAAGGAGGGATAGTAGCACTGTGCTTGACCAGCTATATAAGTTGCCCCGTTGCACGTGCTTGCCATTCTGACTCGTGCTGTTGTGTTGGTTGCATCCTTTGCAAGTACTGTTTTGAAATAAACTGAATTATTGACTAGGAAAATTCTGTCAAAGTACTGAAGTTAGAAGAAACGGAAATTTTTATAAATGGGAATTTCGTTAAAAAACGGACACCTACCGACAACTTCGCTGCACATTATTTTCAGGAATTTTCCGTGATGTCACACCAGTTATTTTTTACAGTGAGACCTCTACGCCTGTGCAAGCTTGCCCCATGGGCGAAGCTATTTGACACACACACACACACCAAGGGAGCTTGTTGGCACACATTTAAAACATCCAACTTCACATATGATATACACTGAAGAGCAATTGAATTAGAGACAGCTGGCGTTATGCAAATGTGGCGCTGTGGGCTGCCCTGGAAACGGAAACGACATGAAGTATGCAGCGATCCGACAATATAAGGAGTGATGCGACGGGAATCAGTAAGAGTCGGACGCAGTATATGAAAGACGAAGGATCTAAGCGAATTTAATCGTGGGCAAATTGTCGGGGCCCGACGAATGGATCACTCCATCTCGAAAGTCGTGCAGGCACTGGGATTTTCACGAGCCACTGTGTCACGGGTGCACCGTGAGTACATCGAATCCGGCAAATTCACGGCCAACTGCCGTGAATAACAGCGTGTGGATGAGCGGGGTCATCGTCGGCTAGCTCGCATTGTAACAGCGGATAGACGGGCCACAGTGCAAAAAATCACTCTGCAATTTAACGCTGGTGCACAACAACGTGTGTAAGCAGCCACCCCATCCAGAACTATCTCCTCTCTATGGGATACAGAAACCATCGTCCCACGAGGGTACCGCTGCTGGCCGCACATCACAGGGTGCAAAGTTAGCATGGGCGCGAGAACATCGCCACTGGACCCTAGATATGTGGAAAAATGTTGGCTGGACTGATGAGTCGAGATTCACGCTGGTACATGCGGATGGCAGGATACGAGTACTGCGCAAACCACATGAAGCGATTGATCCTTCTTGCCAGCAGGGTACTCTTCAAACTGGTGGGGGTGGCATTCTCGTCTGGGGATTGTTTACGTGGAACGAAATGGGACCCCTGGTACGTGTGACATCGTCCCTCACAGGTCAACGTTACCGGGATATCCTGGACGACCATTTGTTCTCATTTGTGCGTCTTCAACGTCCCACTGGAGACCTCATCCTGCAACAAGACAATGCACTGTGCCATCGCTCCCGAATTGTATCCGAATGGTTGGATGAACACTCCACCGACGTGACATCGCTTCCTTGGCCAGCTAGGTTACCTGACCTCAATCCCATCGAGCACATCTGGAATGCCATCGAGAGAGATGTTCGAGGCTCTGACTCCCCTCCATCAATTCTTCGTGAACTGTGGGAGCTTGTTCGGGTGTCGTGGATCCGTATGGCTTCCCTACGCTTCCGGTGTCTTGTCGAGTCCATGCCGAGACGAATCGCCGCCGTCATCAGGGAGAAAAGGTGGTGCTAGACGTTACTGGACAGGTATCTCTAATTCAATTGCTCTTCAGTGTAGATTACAAACAGCGGTATTTAATACCGATGTGATTTTTCTTAGATATGTGATCGAATTAACAACAGCAGCTGATATCAAAAACTAATCCTCATAGCGAGAAAATTCTCAGTAAACCTAATTTCAGAATGTAAATTACCTAGGGAGAATCCAATTATACGAACGAATTGGCCTAGGAATTCAGTTTATTGCAAAATCCAATTTCGCAGATTATGCTATGTATATATACACATGTCTTTCACTTCAACAATGGTTGACATTAAAATTACTTTTTACAAGGAGAAACTAATAGAAAATCAGAGTGAAATATTTTAGGTAACATTATTCATAGATATTTAGACCTAATTTATATGCATTTATTTGTCTGATTCATAGTTTGGAAATAAATTAGTCAAACTGCCATCACTGCACGTTTTTGCAATCAACACACTGAACACAGTGTTCTTTTGGTCGAATGTTAGAAAATGTATGCAAAAAAGAACAAAACACAAAAGTAATCACTTCAGTCTTCCGATTTCAACAAATTGTCAGATTTCTTTTGTTTCCGCCTAAAGTTTTTCATTTTTAAAATTACGAACAAACACTTTGGGGTTGTTGGCAATAATTTCTGTTTCTTACGTTCCTACAATTATTTTTTACTGGCATATCAGTCATTAATATCGCAGTCTTTCTTTTCCGATGATTAAATTGAACATTCGGCCCCTCCTTTGCCCACGGTTTATCTTCTGGCGTCAGTTTTACAACCGCACGTTCTATTGACGTAGTTAAGCCAATATGTTAATTTCCTCCATAGTTATAGCTATCTTAGCGAAGCATTTGCTCTACCCTCAAGACTAATCAAATTTATACCTCAATTTTTCTAAATTTCATAGTTTTCTCTCTGGGCCTATATTTTTTTCTAAAAATCAGAAAAAAATTACTTAGTGTCATTTGTTTTGTTTTTTTAAAAGTAAATAATCTGCTAAATTAACATTTACCTTGTTTGAACTTTTCTTTCCTCATTTAGTTTTGCAATTTCGCTGCCTGAGCCTTACGGCCATTATCATGTTCTTGGAGAAGTAGAAGTAGAAGGCAAAACAAAAGAAGAAAATTGTAAGTTGAAAAAGCCTAAATGCTCTTCTTTTTCATACCGTAATCCATAAGAATTTATTAATGATAAGTAAATTTAAGAAAAAATACTACCAACAATATCAATAGTCGTCCCGGTGGCAAACAAATCAACAGCACGGACTACTGACCAATCGTTAGAGTTGGACCAACATTCTAGTCCCCGATCAGGTATAAGTACTTAAAATTGCACTGGCGTGCAAAACTTAAGGACGGACACTAGTGCCTCTGATTATAGCCACATAGTTAAACACACAAGCTTGAGGCGATTTTCATAACTCAAACAGATCAGTAGAAAGACGATGCTTATGCAAATTTCCGAAATGTGATGTCGCAGATCACATAACAGCGCTGAAATGGATATAAGGAGCATCTTGCAACAAAGCAGGAAACGGAAAGCGAAAGTGTGCGGCGTTGTAGAGGTTCGAGCGGTTTGTTAGTGTGTCGCAGACGAGAAAATGTCTACGCGGAGACATTTAGATGACTTTACACGTGGTCGAATAATCGGAAAGCTGGAGGAAGGGCGAACCGTAACGAGTGTCGCCGACGCGTCGGTGGTGGTTGGCCACGGAAAGCAACAGCAAGAGATCACCGATATATGGTACTACAGGCCAAACGTGATCGACGTCAAACAGTGGGCAATAACACAAAGCAACTGCAAATGACCCCAGGAATCGCCGTGATGCGGTTGTCCGTTGCCCGACATAAAGGTGGACTTTTGCCCGACGACCTGAACGTTACATTACATTAAAGCCTACCCACGAGAGACATCGTGTAAGGACCACAAGGATTGAGCCATAGAACAATGGGGTATGGTACTCTTCGTGGATGAGAGTCGTTTCAGTACCACGAGCGATTCTGGACGTCAGATGATCTGGAGAGAGGTAAGAAAACGTTATCGAACGGCTAACATTACGAAAGAGATCAATATGGCGGTGTTGGTGTGCTTGTCTTGGGAGGCATTACACTGAATGGTCGTACTGAGCTGCACATTTTCGAAGTAGGTTCCGTAACCGCAAACCGCTGCTGCGATGAGGTGATCCTTCCCCATGTACGCCTATTCCGAGGTGCCATTGGTTTCAAGTTGGTGTTTATGGACGATAACGCGAGATCCCATCATGCACGTGCAGTAGATGAGCTGTTGGAAGGTGAGGATATCACTCCTATTGATTGGCCTGTGTACTCCCCGGATCTAAATCCCGTAAAACATGTGTGGGATGCTCTGAGGAGACATCTTGAGGCACGCCCACACCCGCTGGAAAATGTCCATCAGTTGAAACGTGCACTACGAGAGGAACGGGCAAAGTTGCCGTAAGAACTCATCGACAGCCTCGTGTTAAGTGTGGCCAGACCCTGCAACACATCCGTTACTGTTAGGGGGACATCATATTCCTTACTGACGACTACCTCTTTGCTGTAATCCATCTGTGAAAACGATGGCTCTGTACCGTGGTGTGTACTGCTTTACGGTAATTTCTTAGTTACGTCCCAGTGTACACTTTTGTATTCAATTTTGGACATGTGTTTGTTCATTCCCCGTTTGGTACATACTGAGATCTATGTGGTATGACATTCATCTATCCAGGCTGCTTCATTGCGAAGCTACCGCGAAAAAATCGAACGGTCTTTGAGTTTTGCACGCCAGTGTAGTTTTGAGTATTGAATTGAAGTACTCTCTTTTATCATGAGCACTTCAATTCAGTTGTCAGGCATGAGATATAGCACAGGCTTCTGACCAATCGTTAGATTTGGACCCAGATTCTAGTCCCCTCTCAGGCATGAGTTGACACATTCTGTTGGCAGAGAGCAAATGTACGAAGTTTGCATGAAATTCAAACTGAGTATAAATAAGGGAAAACCCAAAATCATTGTTTTTGAGCGAGGAACTGTTAGTACTGAATGCAAGATAAGTCTTAATTACGCAGATATTGACCAAGTGAATGAGTTTATATACTTAGGAAGTATGTTTGACAGAGAGAACAAATTGTAAATTTGTAGATAGCGAAATTAGTGGGCGAGTGAATACTTCATTGAAAGTCATAGCTGCCTTAGGAGGATTTCACAGGAAAGATGGGTTCTCAAGGAAGTCCTGAATGGCTGTGTATGGAAATTTAATTGTTCCTACTCTGATGTATGGCAGTGAAACCTGGGTACTGCAGAAGAGACACAGGAGTCCTCTGTGTCTTGGAGAGATGAGTTACTTATGGGGGATTTGTGACAAGACACTCTCTGATCATGTGAGGACTGAAGATGTGTTGCAGATGTGTAATGTGAGGCAAAATGTTGCTAGTAAGGTGGAGACTAACATTCTTAGGCGGTTTGGCCATGTTGAAAGAATGAGTGATGAGGTGCTGACTAAGAAAGTTTATACAGTCCAAGTGACAGGAAAGAATGAGTGATGAGGTGCTGACTAAGAAAGTTTATACAGTCCAAGTGACAGGAAAGAAAGGTAGAGGAATGTCATGGAAGTCATGGGAGGAAGTCATTATGAGTATGAAGTACAAAAGGTCTTGTGTGCGGCTTGTGATGGATGTTAATGAAACTCGAGCTGCGTGCAGAGATCGCTGTAAATGGAGACATTTGATACACCAACAATAAGAAAATTTTAGTCCCCATCGGGTAAATGCTTACTTGGTAGATGGTCTTTCTTTGAGGAGATAACATCGAATCTAAGAAAATAGCTTCATGATATGTATGTATGTATCCGGCCTGAGTCATGTATTTGCCCAATGGAGCTGACTTTGTACCTTCCCTGTCACCAGTTTCCGTAATTTAGGGACCATCTATTACCTACAGCCTTAAATGCTCACGAAGATCACTAAGCCTGAAAGGAAAAATAATAATTTTATCACTATTCACTTACCGATTTCAGTTTTTTAGCATTCTGGATCATAAATAGAAATACTTGCTTACTACTGGATGTTTGAACGGTAATATCAGTATGTAAGGTATCGTCCACACGAAAAATGAGCGTGCTTGCTGCAGGTGTACCTGGATAAATTTCGTAAGGTGTGATTCTGTGGAAACAAGTGTAGATGTATGATGGAAATGCTGCACCATCACAGCTATGCTTTTCACTACGCTTCACAAGAGACATAGCCGCATTCATCAGAGACTGTTCCACAAGAGTTGCATAATTAAACTGTTGGAAATTAAAACATCCTGAGGAAGGATGGCCCATTTCTGTAGCATGATTTCAGAACTGTGCTGAGAGTCATTGATATCAAGACGGACCACCTCATTGCTGCTGAAGTCCCAACAGATAGCTTAAAGTTACAATAATAATTAATTAACAACGACGCACAATATCAGACGACAAACATCTTTACAGCCTTATCTCAGTTAGAAAAACAGCCAACGATAACATCTGTCTAACTAATTAGATACTCTTGAGCAACTTTTCAGTGAGCCAGTCACCTTGTGCTACAATCACCACTGATTTCAGGGTAAAGTAAGATTGCATCTAACAGAAGTAAGGAAAGAGTTTCCTAATGAATGAAGATACTATTTAGGTACATTATACAATGGGTTCCGGCCACCCCGGTGGCGCAGTGGTCTAAGGCGCTGGCCTCTGATCATTCGTCCGTAAGGGGTCCGGGTTCGAATCCCGGTCAGGCATGGATGTTGTGTTTGTCTTACGGCACTGGCTCTCTCCCTTCCCTGGAACCAGTGAACCTAAAATTAGGGACGGGCGACTGCTTATAGCCCATTGAGTTGCTCACGGTGGTCGTTAAACCTCCAATAAAAAAAAACCCAAAAAAAAAAAAAAAAACCATTGGGTTCCGCAACGTCTTCTGGAAAGTCGTGTGGAGCAGCCCCTGCTGAAGGGTAACGGTTTGCGGGGTTTTTGTAGGTTAACGTTTCTGATCGAGATATCTTGCTAACTACATACTTTGATATTATGTCTCTGCACGAGAAATTACTTTAACTGCTTAGCTTTACATGCAAAGCATCTTAAACAGAGGTGTTCCTCCTGCAAGCGTATACCAAACGAGCAGAACTTCGTGCAGCGGAAATGAGTTTCATTAAATGAAAGATAACTTCAAGAGTACAATACGGATGTTCTTCAGTAGTCGGTGCGAACGTGCTCAAGATGCATTTTTGACTCTGTATCAATTAAGGCAGCGTCTTCAAGGAACATTTCACTGAATACCACAGAATACCAGTCTAAGTAGCCTTGCAGTCTTCTGTGTAAATGGGTGCTGATATTCTGACGCAGACCATTAGTTCAAGGGTAGGAAAAGAACAGGTAACGCAAGACAAAGATACAAGCCATGTTTCATCTGGAACTCGAACCCAGATGACTAGCTAGAAATGTTTGTCTCTATCTGACTACTTGCCACGGGGGCGGTATCTTTTTCTTCATCATCTTTTTATTTTTATTTTTTTGGACGTTACTGTTTTAGTATTTCTGACAATAGAAAATCTTTTTTTTTTTTTTTTTTTTGCGCCATGCATTAAATTTGTGTCAAATACGGGTAATTGGGAGAAATGTTTGCTATGCCCTACAGCTCTTTACTGCAGTATATTTACTGTAAGCAAAGGCGTAACTAGGGCGTCTGCCCCGGAGCGCTGCGCAAGAGAGGGCGCAAAAAATCCCTGCTTGCAATCTGATTAAAATTGGAATTGGAACTTTCACATCAATTTCTGGTGCCCATAAAATTACGATTTTCTCTTCAAATTATTCAGGGATGCTATTGACTCACATTCAGAAATGGAGTGGTTCTATGGTATATCCAACTAAAGGAGAACCACAGCCTTTGTCTACAACAACAAGGCCGGCGATTTATCTTCAGTTGGATAGATAAGGATGTCGTTCATAATGTTGAAAATTCTCTAGGCGCTCTTTGATCTTTACTGTGACTGCGAACTACATTCGGTCATCTTGATGTGGAACCGAAGTTCCGACCGAACTCCGAAGTTTAAGAGTTGTTCAATAAGTAGTGAGAATTTCTGCCTGAAAGAGTCAAAACGTGACATACCTAAAAATAATCGCCGCCAGCATTTAGACAGACGTTCAATCGTTGCACTGTATTCCTGTGGCATAGAAGGAGGCAGGCGGCTGCTGCTGCAACCAGTTATCTACAGCTTCACGCACCTGATCATCCGAAGTGAAGCGTTTGCATTTGCGAAACATTTTCACAGGTCCAGGGCGATAGGTTAGGACTATACGCCCGATATCGAAGGACTTCCCAGCGAAAGTACTGCAATGTCTTTTGTATGGTAACTGCTCCATGCAGCTGGGCGTTGTCATGCACAAGCACAATACCTTGAGTGAGGTTGCCAGGTGTCTTGTTTTTGATGGCTTGTCGAAGATTCATTAAAGTTTGACAATATCATTCGGCATTGATGGTTGATCCTTTTGGTAGCCACTCAAGAAGCAATGGTTCTCAATGGTCAAAGAACAGGGTTAACATCACTTTACCTGCGGGAATGGTGGACTGCGATTTCCTCTGCGGTGGCTCGAAATGATCAAACTAGCTTTCGTCCCTAGCAATAATGCGTTGTAGAAAATCTTCACCTTCCTCATGGTAACGGAACAGATGCTGTAACAGTAGTTCCATTCGTTGACAGTGGCGTAGCCAGAACTTTCTTAAGGGGGTCCATGGATTTGGTTCATTGGTGAAAGCCTCATATATACATATATATCGCTTTAAATTAGTACTCAATCCACCCTCAAGAGGGTGGTTGTCCGGACCCGAGAACTTCCCCCTTAGCTACGGCCATGTTTGTTGACTTCTTTGTTCATCGGACAGATGTTTCAGTAATCACGTGGCGCAGACCAAGATCCGAATGCATGATCGGATTGACAGTTCCGATGTTCACACCGGCAATGTTTGCCAATTCTCTTATCGTGATTCTTCGGTTGGCCTTCACTGCAGCATCCACACGTGCGATTGTCGTCACTGAAACAGCATGACGTGGTATTCCTGATTTGGGCTGATCTGCAATGTTTGTTCGTCCACCACTAAAGAGCTGACACCACCACATTACAGTGCTGCATGGAAGACAAGAAGGCCCATACATCGCCTTCATTCGCTCGTGAATTTCGCTTGGTGGCGTTTTCTCAGCTTTCAAAAACTGCACGGCTGCCGAAGCAAACAAGATTCAATGCAATTGCATAGCTTTAAATCACCTGTACACTAGCGCCACCCACTGACAAAATTAGAAAGCGCAAACGCACTCCAGCCAAAGATTCTCACAATTTATTGAACAACTCTTATAATTGCAAAAAGCTGTATAAACAGTCACAATTTGATTGTGCCTCCCGCATATGGATAACACTGGGGTATGATTTCGTTTTGTCGAGCAGCGCAATCTACAAACATGGCCAAAGGTCCTGCCCCAGTAGACAAAGTCAATTTTTTGATGTTTGAAGTCAACTTCTACAGCGTAATGGTGAAGTCAGGAATACATATTATACCTCATTTTAAAGGAAATTTTACGCTGAATTTAAATATGTTTACAAAATGTTATCACCGGTAATAAGCGTGAAGTTACAAGCAAAATTGTGCAAGAGAGGAAACACAAAATCCAGTTCTGAAAAAGAGTTCGTGCCCCTCTAATCCAGTATAGCTTTCTCTGACGTCCGCTAGTAAGATATAAAAGGATGTAGAATCGTCTGCCGACTTAGAACGCAGCTGCTTGTAGTCAGTTCACGGAAGTTTATGCAGAAATCCTGATGATATTTGAATTTGGGAATGTCAAACACCCGAATATTGTTCCTGTCTCTTCAAACCAGGGCAAAAATTATTACTTTGCATGAACTTGGATTCCGTAGTTGTAAAATTGCTGTTAAATGTGGCTGTCATCATTCCACTGTCTTGCTCACAGGTGTACAAAGGATGTGTACTGAACGTGATGATCACATGCTGATTCGTCGTCCCTTAAAATCAAGGTTTAAAACAACCACTGATTTAAGAAAGTGGGAGAATGAAATAGACATTGCATCTGCACGTACAGTTCGTCGTAGGCTACAAGAAAATGGACTGACTGCAGGAAAAGCTTTCCTTACTGAACAACAACGGCTCAAAAGAATTGCTTGGGCTAAGGCACACAACAATTAGACTGTTGATGAATGGAAAAATGTTATTTTCAGTGATGAAACAACTGTTACTATTTCCGCTAATAATGGAAATAATTATGTACGTCGTCGGGCTGGTGAAAGATATAAGGCATGCTGCACCCAGCTAACAATCAAGCACCCACATTCGGTGATGTTTTGGTCCTGTATTTTAGCCAGTGAGATTGGCTGTCTGCACATTGTTGATGAATCGACATATATGAATGGATCGACATATATAGATATTTTGGAGTCCAAACTGCTACTGTATGCACAAGACATTGGTTTGCGGAATTTAATCTTGCAGGACGATAACGCGCCATGTCATCGGCCAAAATTGGTTGATGAGTGGTTTAATGGAAAAGTTATAAAAAAACGTCAGTGGCCGGCACAGTCGCCGGATCCCATGAAGAATCTGTGGGTGAGATTGAAGCAAAATATTCGTCAACAAGGGCTTACATCTAAAACAGAATTAACTGAGTCTGTAAGGGCCGTATGGTACCGTGTTATCACCAATGGACAATTAGAGAAGCTCATTAGTTCCATGCCAAGAAGGTGCACTTTGTTACTAAGAAACTATAGTTATCCAATTAAATATTAAAGCGTATTTTGCTTGTTGGTAAGTTATTTCAAGTGTCCTGCAGGTTTCAATAATGTGCTGAACAGTAATTTTACGTTAAATGCATTGTACACTAATTTCACAAATTCCAATATTGTTTTACGTTTTATAACTAGACGCTGTACGTTTGCTTGTAACTTCTCTTCTCTTACTGGTAATAACATTCTGTAAAATTATTTGAATTCAGCATAAAATTTCCTTTAAAATGATGTATAATATCTATTCCTGACTTTATCGTTACGCTATAAGTTGACTTCAAACATCAAAACTCGACTTTCAGTCTACTGGTGCAGGTCTTTTGGCCACGACTGTATATATACACACATAAGCATGCATTAACCGACGTTACTAATCTAATTATTATATGTAACTATTAAATTAGTAATGCGTATATAAATATGCAGCATAAGATAGAAAGACAAATGGGGGCGCAATATTTTGTGGTTTGCCCCGGGCGCAGGTTGCTCCTCTGACTATAAATTTTGAAATTATTCAGACTTTGATTGTGTTCTTTCATTGTTGAACCATGGGACTCTTTAACACTTTCATATAATAGCCTGTGTTTCATGTTAAAGACAGGGTTGAATTCTTCCGTTTGGAACACTTTATACTACATGAAAATACATACAACGTAGTCTGTTTTAGGAAAAAATCATAATAGTTTTCATCGTAGCAGTGATTTACATGTAACTTTTATATAAAAATAATGTTCTACTTTCAGTTCGGTTTGAAAACTATGATTCTGTTTTCTCAAATTGATGTTTGTCTTTTATTTCTATTTTTCAGTGGTGCAATATTTTTCTGGAGATAACTGGAAACTACATCCAGAATGGTAAGGGAACATTAATTAAACTATGTGATTTGAACTACACGAAAAAAACTGTTGTGTCACATAAAATTACTACTCACAAAATGGGGCGTGGTCTAGCTAACAGGAAAGTACCTTTATTGCTGTTGATTACACTAGATGTCGTCTCTTTCGTTCACTCTTACTTTCTAGGAAGCTCCGTCAATATCCGCTGCGAGGAGTCTTCTCTGATTCATTCAAGTAACTGCCTCATTGAGTGCTGCAGGAAGACAGCCTTCTCCAATTCAGCTAATGGTAGTCTGAAAACTGTTGTGCTGGAACGAAAGCAGTGTTTCCATTGCATACGCTCAGTTTCGTGAAAATTCGGCGTGCTGTCTCTTCCCTTTTTGAATTCGGGAATGATTTGTGCAAAATATATAGTTTCAACCGTTTGTGCAAAAAAGCTTGTAGAAGGTAAGCTACTTGCATCACATGGTACGAACAAATGAGTTTACTTTCTTTTACTAGCGGGTGCTGGGCAGGCTATGTAAAGAAGCTAGAAACAGAACTCCTCACGGGCTTAGGGCGACTTAGATGTAACAGTACTCAAGTGTCAGAGAAAATTGAGTGGTCTTTCCGAAGAGCTGCAGCATAGTTTCGGACAACTGGTATTTCCGTTAATACGGCAATGAGTCTTGCATTCAGCTTCACAAAAAACTCCTCGTAAGAACATCACTACTACTTCTAATAAATGATCCATAACTGAAAACCATAGTAACGAGAAAGAATACAGTATAAAGGTCATAACCCCACCTTGCATAAATGCAGAGCAATTTGTAAAATACGGAAAAAAATACTGGCAGCATTACCAGTACCACCAATGTATAAACCAAATCCAATAACAAATTTAAAGGGTATATACATTCACTCCTTTATCGTATCATTATACTGAGCAAGTTGGGAAATGTAAAAAATTATATTGGCTGAAGAGTCCATTTTCTTCTTTCATTCCAAATATAAAAAGCCTCGTTGAGAAAGCGAACGAGCTAGCCTACGCAAAGTGCCAGCGAAGAACTCCGGAGAAACTTTATGAAGAGGGTAAAAGCGACAGAAAGAACGTGTCGACATTTAGTATCGTAAACCTCAAAAGCACGTTCCCGCCAGCTAAACTACATCCCATTTTTTAT
This sequence comes from Macrothele yani, assembly GCA_039090855.1. NCBI lineage: Eukaryota > Metazoa > Arthropoda > Arachnida > Araneae > Macrothelidae > Macrothele > Macrothele yani. The sequence continues at coordinate 108,059,787 of CM077003.1, forward strand.
GTAAAATTAAGGGGATTTAGAGTATTATATTTAAAATAATGAGAAGACGCCTTTTATTAATTATAGGCCGATTTAATGTTTAGGTCCTAAATTACATACGTTTTTCGTCAGTAATGTTTATCCCTAGTTTCGTTTCAATAAAATGGGAATTAAATTTTTTGTGTTTTCCTAAGAATACTGAAAAAATACTGTATGTTTCAGTCCCGGTGGCTCATTGGTATAAGTGTCGGTTTCTGGCCGTTTGCTTGAGATAGTCCCGAGCGTGTGGTGGGTGGGGTTCTTGTCTTTTTGAAAGTGTATCTCCGATTATAAAAATCTCTCAGAAAAATGCTTTCTTGGTAGAATACCGATCAATATGCTTCAAATAACAAACAGCTTTCCCGTTATGAGGTATAAAGTTATATCATATTTTCCTTCATGTTTCTTCTTCTTACTGATAGATTTAAAAAAAATCTTTTTGCCTCGGATATCTTCGACTATAAGAAGTATAATGTGAATTATTTGTTATTTTTCCCTTACATTTCTGCGGCACGTGCGCCGAAGTAACTATTTCTTCTGATTGTAGAAATCCGGTTGAATTCTTTTTACTGGGTCCATTCCCTACGAAGAGCACTGATGATACTGCGTATTTTAAACCACGCAATGTTTTCTCGCTGAAAGGCGTAAAGCATTCCCCTTTTCGCTTAATTATTTTTATACGCGATGAGATCCACCAAAGAGGACTGTATGCCTGGCGTCAGATGGTATGCGTTCCTCTTCCTGCACATCAAATCAACAGAGAGCCTGCACAGAGTGGGCAAAGACTATTCGTTATTTTCTCGGATGAGTCGCTGTTGAACTTGATAATCGTCTCGTAATTCTCTGGTATGAAAAAAGAAATAAGACAACCTTCATGCAAGAAAGAGGTACCTTCGTTGGTGGTGGAGAACTATCTTGGGTTGGCACAAGCATTGGTGGTCTTTGAGACCTCTATTTTGTCCGAAATGGACCTCTGACGGCGGTCAGATATCAAGATGAGATACTGCGACCTGTATTTTCGCCCTGTGCCTCAGCAACTGCGTGGGTATTTGTTCCTTTCGCCCTGTGCCTCAGCAACTGTGTGGGTATTTGCTCCTCTTCAAACATCAGTCCCAGGTGGTGGGACACATGTTTCAGAAGGAGGACATCAAGCATGTTGTATGGTCTTCACACTCCCCGGACCTCAATCTATTGAGCCCGCGTGGGTCGAACTGGTCAGAACTGACTTTTGCAACTCTCTCATCCTCTCCCATGACGCTTCAGCAGGTGAAGCTTGGCCTTAACGAGAAGTGGCGAAAAATCCCCTTAGGAAGGACTGCTGAATAATCTCGTCCTTTCCTGCTTGACCAATGTGGCAGTAGTGTTGTGATCACTGGTGACGACGAACTCTATTAGAGATCAGTACGCGCCGCTTTCCTCGATTTGTTCATGTGTAACTTCGCTACCACTTGTGTGCTGCCACAATATTGCTGTCAATTTGATAAAATGGTTTTATGTTGGCTGTTTTGTTATGTTTTATGCTCCAACTGTCTCACATTTATGTTTTCCATATCATCGTAAGTCTTCCCGCACAGGATGGATACAATTGTACCATCTGAAGCAACATCAGTCACCGAAGCGTAAAAAACGGGTAATGTGGTCAGATGAATCATGTTACATATTATGTACCCCGATGACTGTTTGAATGTTTATGGTAGATTTCATTAAGCAGTGAACAGTGAATGCCTCTTGCATTCGTGTTCGCTGCACACTAGACAGTACCAATTTAGGAAATGTTTACGGTATTGCTGTACCCAGAGCGGAATTTCTTGTAATCTTCAGATGTATCAAAGCGTTGTAACCTATTATGTTTATCCCGTGACGAAGACGTTGTATCTGGAAGTGTTCCAAGACCGCAATGCGGCATTTTCTATTACCGGCGGACATATCGCAACCCTAATACTTCCGCTCGTAACTCAGGACAGCAGCCAAAATGTAACTAAGACCAAAATGTAACTAAAAGTGGCTATATTTAACTATTGGGTTGTCGAAAAAGTCATGACGTGTTTTAGCCATGTTTTGCAAAGATCATTTATTGATAGAAAGAACAAAGATCAATCAATGATATGATGCCTGTTTTGTTCAATAACCTTTTGCCATCTTTCAGTGAGCTGCAGAATACCTCGTTCATAGAAGAACCTGTCTTTCGTGGCGAAAAACTGTGCAAGGTGCTGATTTACAGCCTCATCTGAATTGAACGTTATACTACGCAAGGACTGTCGAAGAGAGCGAGGCAACTGGAAGTCTGACGGCGCAAGGTTAGACGAGTATGCTGGGTGTGGCAACACATCCCACCCAAGCTCCAATAATTTTTGGCGAGTGATCAAACTTGTGTGTGGTCTCGCGTTGTCGTTACGATGAACGAGCTCTGGACGTTTCTGGATGATGGATTCGTTCAAACTGTCCAATTGCCGACAGTACACATTCGAATTGATTGTTTGGTTCCGTGGTAGGAGCTCGAAAAACACGACACCTTTAAAATCCCACCACACTGAGACCAGAACCTTCCGCTGATGAATGTTTGCTTTGGATATCGTTTGAGGCGAAGCAGCACGTCGGGGCCAAGACCGTTTGCGCAGCACATTGTTGTACACAATTCACTTTTCGTCACCAGTTATCAGTCGATTCAAAAAAGGATCGTTTCCCTCACGTTTAATGAGCATATCGCAGATGTTTATGAGTTATTTGAGCTTCTTCGAGTTCATGAGGAACCCACACATCGAGCTTGCTTACGTACCCCAGCTTCTTCAGGTGGTCGTGAACGCTTGAATGATGGGTGTGCAATGTGTTTGCAATCTTTCGTTTTGTGTAACGTGGGTTTGACTCTATCAATGCCTTAATTTGGTCGTCATTAACCTCGGTTGGCCTCCCGGACCGAGGAGCATCGTTGAGGAGAAAATCACCAGCACGGAATATTGCGAACCACCGCTGGCACTGAGGTTCTTGTAGAGCATTATCACAGTACAGTTTACGCAACTTTTCACAATCTTGACGCGCGTTCTTCTCTTTACGAAAGTAAAACAGTAAAATATAGCGAAAATGCACAGTTTGGCCTTCCATCTTCAACTTGATGTCAAATCTCCGCGAATCAACCAAATCGCTCACTATTCCTTTTAGACTGCAGCTAGAACTGGCTCCTGTCGAATTCCATATCGATAATAGAGCTGCGCATGCCTCTAGTACTTCCAAAACCGCCCAGCCGCCATCGGGTGCCAAAATACGACATGACTTTTCCTTCAACCCAATAATTTGGACATGCTGATCACGAATATGAACTTCAAAATCGCGAATTAGCTCTAGTTTCCAAGATACTAAGGGGAAGGAGGTTCACTGGGAATGGAAGGTCTGCACCGGGAGTCCGATATGTCGAGTGCCTGGTTCTCCACGAGATGGATAACCTTGAGCGCCGATTGGGTGACGCAAAATCTGTGGCAGTCATAGCCACATTTTATACTCGTCATGATTTGCGTTGTGGATTCTGTGAGTGCAAATGTAGACGTGTCATCCAAGATTCCTCGTGAAGGTGCGAACTGTGCAGATAACTTTTATTTTATTTGTGGAATACTTACTTTGCTATCACAAAGGCAACCCGTTACACCGATGAAAACAAAGATTACAGCCTTTAGTTTGACTGTGAGATCGGTGACCAGGACCGCTATTGGGCTCCGCACACATATGTTGTCAATCCTGTGCTACGAATCCGCACTGCTGGTTCAACCGAAAATCACGATTGATGCGTTTTGCAATTCCAGTAGTATGGGGGGAACCGACAAATGATTATTACTTTTGCATGACTCTTCTAATTGGACATGGTTTCTCTAAGAAGCAAAAGCGGCCTTTGATCTATCCGAATATTTCTTTTGCTAATGAGCCAAGTGTCTCCCGAGGAAGAACTTTCTGTGCCGAACCCACCAGATTCTTATACTCTGGATGATGATGAAGAAGAAAGTAAGGCCAGTGAACATCCGTCACCTGTGAACGCATCTACATGAAGATATCCTTATTTTGTACTTATGGAAGTGTCTGCGCAACTAATAAAACTACCCAGAGTGAATTAAATGATCTAGTGAGAGATCTGGAATTTCCAAAAAGTAAAGCAGAGCTGTTTGGTGTCTAGACAGCAGTAATGGAATCTTCTAGAACAGAATCTGCACATATCTGTTTCGTGCTCTGGAAAAAGATCTGCTTCCATTTTTCGAAGTGTAGATAACCTCATTGCTTCCGTTGATATAGTGGGTCTGATGGCAGCACTACAGATCTACTACAAAGACGACGGTTGGGGGTTGTTCATTGATTCGTCCAAGCTGAGCTTAAAACCTACGCTGCTCCATAATGGTAAGATTTTTTACCATTTGTTCCACTCGGGTATGCAGTCCACATAAAAGAAACGCACAACAACATGAAACAACTGTTACACACCATCAACCAATACAACTATAAGTGGCAGATATGTGGCGACCTGAAGGTCATTGCCATCTTGATGGGGCTACAGCTGGGTTAAACAAAGTTTTGCTGTTTCCTCTGTCTGTGGGACAGCCATGCTAGGACTTCCCACTACAAGAATAGGAATTGGTCCCCACGACAATCATTTGAATTAGGGAAAAAGAATGTACTTACGAACCATTTGTGGAATCCAGCAAGATTTTCCTTTCTCCTCTCCATATGAAGCTTGGACTAATGAAGAATTTCGTAAAGGCCATGGATTGAAATGGAGCAGGATTTGTGTAGCTTTAGTAAGGCCAAAGTCAAGGAAAGAGTATTTCTCGGTCCACAGATACATCAGCTCTTCCGAGATAAGCGTTTTGATATCCTCACAGGTGATGAAAAGTTAGCTTGGAATGCGTTCCAGCAAGGGGCCACCAACTCTAGGAAACAATAAGGCTGACAATCACCAGGAGTTTGTAGAAACCCTCTTGCAGCGCTACGAAAGACTAGGTGTAATATGTTATTGAAATTACACTTTTTACACTCTCATCTGGATTTCTGCCCAGCTAGCTGCGGTTCTATCAGTGACGAGCACGGGGAACGATTTCATCCGACATCACTATCCTTGAAAAAAGGTACCAATGATAACGGAATGCAACAATGCTAGCAGACTATTGCTGGACGCTTGTGAGAGATACTCCAGAAACTCATTACAAGCGACAGGCAAAGAGGCGTCGCTGTGAATCATTTCCTTTAGGACTATTATCATATGGTATGTACACCGATGTGTCATTACATTATGACCATCTAACTAATAAGCTGCAGGACCCCCTTTTTGCCCGTAAAACAGCGGCGCCGCCCCGGTGGCGCAGTGGTCTAAGCGATCGCTTCTGACCACTTGTCCCAGATGGGTTCGAATCTCGGTGAGGCATGGATATTGTGTCTGTCTCACAGCGCTGGTTCTCTTCCCTTTCCTGGTACCAGTGGCCCTAAATTAGAGACGGGCAACTTCCAATAGCCCACTGAGTTGCTCACGGTGGTCGCTAAACCTCCAATTAAAAAAAAAAAAACAGCGGCCACTCAGCGAGGCATCAATTTGACGAGGTGGTGATAGGTATCTTGGGGTACCTGGTACCCTAATGTCAACAGCATGTTCCTCAAACCACTCCACTCCATACATTTTTGTAAATATTTTGTATTCTTATATTTATGTTATATTGATTTGGAATTGAAATTTTATAATTTGTGCTTATACTGTGACATCATGGTCTGTTGGTGACGTGGTGCATGATGGGTCCTGTTATCAGGTATATAAGGGTTGACTCTGTTGGATCCCGTGGCACATTGACCAGTAGATGGGGACGGAGATCCCCGAAAGCGCTAGTCTGCTTTTAACCCGCTTTTAATTTGTAAATAAATTGATTTTGATTTGCTTATTGAAGACGTGGATTGCTTTTATCGCATGTATAGACAGCTTATTCTGTACATATACCATTCCATGCGAAAATATTTCCTATTTCACTCCATGAAGATTCTGGCAGTGTGACATGGCGCATTCTCCTGTTAGTAATGGCCATCACCAGCAGGGAACACAGTTGCCATGGATGGGTGAACTTAGTCTGCAACGATGTTTAGATACTTGACAGCTGTCGGGGATTGTGTTATTGCGATAATGGAACCTAAAGTGTTCCACGAAAACATCGCCCTCAGCATAACACCTACGAGGCTGGCCTGTTTGCGTCTAACAGTGCATCCGGGTGCCATAGCCTCCATTGGTAATCGGGGTATCCGCGCTCGGCCGCCTACGTGATGCATCAGGAATCTTGATTCGTCAGACCAGGCCACTTTATTCCAATCATCCACGTTCCAATCGCAATGATCTTGGGCCCATTTCATGCGTTGTTGGCGATGACGTGCAGTGAGTATAGGGACCCGGCTGGGTCTTTGGCTATGTAGCCCCATGCGCAGAAGGCTGCAATGAGCTGCTTGCTGTGACAAATTTCCCTGCTCACCGCTGTTGTACCTGCAGGTGATACGTCGCACTGTGGCCCCTCGGTTTCTGTGAACAATGCGCTACAGTCTCCGCTCCTCTCTGGCATCAATGAGCTGCGGACGACACACGGCTTGACGACAGTTCGTCGTTTGGCCATCTGTGCACCACTTTTGATATGTACTCACTACAGTGGTACGTGAACAACCTACAAGCCGCGCCTTTTCCGAGATCGTCGTAGTTCTGAGGCGTCGTGCATCACAATTTGTCCTTTATCAAACAGCGATAAATCGGCAGCTTTTCCCATTCTGACTCCGAACACTCTACTAACCGAAAGCCGATCCTCGAGTTGTATATATTTGGCTCTGTGAACTTCACCTGCGACACCGTTCGGTCTCCAGGTGCGCTCATTTCTCTAGGCTGGGGGTGGTCATAATCTAATAGCTCATCGGCGTATATGCAAATGTGTAAAACTGGTTTCATAGATACTTCAAAAACAAGAGCTATTCTGGTGTCTTAACGGCCATTTTCATATTCAGCAGCCCAAACAACTAACTTTGTTTAATCTCAGATACGCACAAAAAAATCAAAATGTGTTGTCCAGTGTAATAAACAATGTGTAACACTATACATTTGGCAATATGATCAGTGCTTCATTATTGCCTTTCACGACACCACCGCAGACTACGATGGTTGTGTATAACCGAGAGGCTTACGGATGGCCATACAATGCTCATCCATTAGTTGAGCTCCTAGCGTGCTGTGCTGGTGTACATGAATTCCGCTTGTCCTGCATTAAAAGCAATAGTTATTGCTTATATGTGTTCTTTCGATTACTACGTGTAACGAGGGGTCATGTACCTGCGTTCCCGATCAATGAGCATCATCTGTCGGCCATACCTGCTCTCAAGTTGCTAGTTCCTTCTTTCCGGAACTACCGATTACACACACACACACACACACACACATGGGCCAACTACAAAACTGCTTGAACAGAAGCTCTCGCATCATTACAAACTGCGATCATGGCTCTTATAAAGTCGCTGCCCTGTAAAAAACAATTTCTGAATTTCGCGAGCCAGTTTTCGTGATTCCGTTCATGAATTAACGAAGCATTTTCGCGATACAACCTTTTCCCTGAAATGACGAAAACAATCCTGAATTTTAAGGATTTATCGTACGCTAGGAAAATTTTGAATGTTCAGAGAGATTTCCGCAATTCCTTTTTATATTAACGGTAAATTGCCGTTTTTAAGAGGAATCAAAGGAAAATTCGGAATTCTCAGAAACATTTCCGCAATTACTTTTGTGTAATAACGGAAAAGTTCTGTTCTCTCTTTTGAGTATCCACATGACGGAGAATTTCCGGTAATAGGAGCTTTTAACGGAAATACTTGAGGTTTGATTAACCATTAAATTCAATCGTTTGTCGAAGGACTCGAGTTTGAGGTTCTGTAGCAAAATCGGATATTGTACATAGCGTATCGCATAAAATTTTGGTTATTGTGGCATTGGATATTCCTTCTCTCCCCCATTTGGTGCACCAGATATTGTATATTGTGTTAATGTAAGAAACAGGGTAATTCAGTTATTGTAGAGGTGACTGTATGATGTCCAAGTAGCTACGGTATTAGTTATTGTAGAGGTGTTTGTATGATGTCCAAGTAACTAGGGTATTAGTTATTGTAGAGGTGATTGTATGATATCCAGGGCAATCAAGTTATTGTAGAGGTAGTTGTATGATGTCCAGGTATCTAGGGTATTAATTATTGTAGAGGTGATTGTATGATTTCAGATGTAGATATTCCTAATGCTCTCCCCCCATTTGGTGCACCAGCTATTATATATTGTATTAATGTAAGAAACCGTAATTAAGTTATTGTATAGGTGATTGTATTATGTCCAGATATCTAGGGTATTAGTTATTGTAGAGGGGATTGTATGTTATCCAGGGTAATTAAGTTATTGTAGAGGTGATTGTATGATTCCAGGTGTAGATATTCCTTATCCTCTCCCACCATTTGGCGCACCAGCTATTGTATATTGTGTTAGTATAAGAAACAGGGTAATTAATTTATTGTAGAGGTGATTGTATGATGTCCAAGTAGCTAGGGCATTAGTTATTGTAGAGGTGATTGTATGATGTCCAAGGAGATACGGTATTAGTTATTGTAGAAGTGATTGTATGATGTCCAAGGAGCTAGGGTATTAGTTATTGTAGAGGTGACTGTATGATGTCCAAGGAGCTAGGGTATTAGTTATTGTAGAGGTGATTGTATGATGTCTAAGTAGCTAGGGTTTTAGTTATTGTAGAGGTGATTGTATGATGTCTAAGGAGCTAGGGTATTAGTTATTGTAGAGGTGATTGTATGATGTCCAAGGAGCTAGGGTACTAGTTATTGTAGAGGTGATTGTATGATGTCCAAGGAGCTAGGGTATTAGTTATTGTAGAGGTGATTGTATGATATCCAGGGCAATTAAGTTATTGTAGAGGTGGTTGTATGATGTCCAGGTAGCTAGGTGTTAGTTATTGTAGAGGTGATTTTATGATATCCAGGGTAATTAAGTTATTGTAGAGGTGATTGTATGATATGTGATTGTATGATGTCCAGGTGTAGATATTTCTTATAATCTCTCCCCATTTAGTGCACCAGCTATTTTATATTGTGTTAATGTAAGAAACAGAGTAATTAAGTCATTGTAGAGGTGATTGTATGATGTCCAGGTAGCTAGGGTATTAGTTATTGTAGAGGTGATTATAGGATATCCAGGGTAATTAAGTTATTGTAGAGCTGATTGTATGATTCCAGGTGTAGATATTCCTCCCCCCCCCCATTTGGTGCTCCAGCTATTGTATATTGTGTTACTGTAAGAAACAGGGTAATTAAGTTATTGTAGAGGTGATTGTATGATGTCCAGGTAGCAGCCTGTTGACCCCTTAAAATAAAAGCTCGAGTTCTAAAATATTCTGTTGGTTTGAAAAATATGTATGGAAAAATGTAATTTGTAATAAAATCTCCTATAGAAAAAATACAAACCTGTTCAGAAAAATCATAAGCTGCTACAGAAAATTAAAGCAACTAAATTACCCGCATTAATAGCGAAAAACATTTTATCATCAAGCGATTCGAGTCATCTCTATTTCTCCCTTATACGTGAAGACCCGTTATGTGTCTTTCTAGATGAATTGGTAGCAAGTGCGGATGTGGTTGAAGACGTATTCAGTTCAAAGTCCACCAAAAGCAAAACGAAAGTATTCATTATCTTTGCTCGTCGGGAAAGAAGAATTTCTAGAGTAAGGGCTGAGAAAAAAATTAAAAGAGCGAAGTTTCTGTATAAATACGTTAAACCCTGAAACTGACTTTTTTTTAAATACACCGAATTGTTGTCAACGGAAAATCTGTCAAAATATTGAAGTTAAAAGAAACAGAAACTTCTTAAAAAACGGAGGTTTCGTTGAAAGACATACAACTGCCGGTAGCTTTGCCGCACGTTATTTTCGGCATCGTCCGTTAATTCACACCACTTATTTTTTACAGTATAATGTCGACTTCCTTCACATTGTTTACGTGTAATTATTTCAGTTACAGCACTCATTTCATTTCGCACACTACGTGACGTTATTACTGACTCGCAATTTTCTTGTCGGACCCTGATAGTAGTGTGCAGATATCCGAGCAATAAATTCTCTAATCCGGGTAAGGCAGTGCTGCAGAGTACTATCAAACCTTCGAAACAGTACAAATTATAGAGTATAAAGCTGCGTAAAAAGGCAATGACACTCCTTTTTTGTATTGCGTTGCAGTTCATCAAGGTCCCTTGTCACTGAATGGATCCCCAGCTGCCAATAGTATTCTCAGGCTGGAGTGAACCAGAATAGGTAGCCGGGCTGATGCTCAGGGAAGGGGGCGGACCACAGGGGCAGCGTCTGGAAATGGGTCGTGCGTCCAGTGCCGATTTACTGGGAGCCATATACGCCTTCGCATTGCAGTCGGTGAAAGCTTTAGAAAAACTCCAATTGTATGCTCGGCAAACGGAATCGAACATTCAGCTGTCTTCTACCACACAGACACCAAGACTGCGACTTGACAACTAAGCTACATAGACTTCATTAAGCCTAGTCCACACTTGGAAACATTGTTTGCAAACATTGTTTTTCAAACTTCAAGATGTTTTCCGAGGAGAACGTGGTGATAGCTTCTGCTTTGTTTGTCGTGGTGAACTCTGTTTCTCGTCAGCCTAGGAAAAAGGCAGTCGACTCGAAAACTTCTGCACGAGGGGTCTCATTATTTTCTCAATCTATTAGCTGACCTGAAGCTTCTAGATGGTGTTGTGCTCCGAAATTTTACCCGGAGGAGTCCCGAAGACTTTGAGATTTTATTGCGAATGGTAGGGCCGAAGATATGAAAAAAGAATACACGGCATAGGGCTGCAATTCCACTTACTATACGACTTGCTGTGACTTTGAGGTATCTTGGTATCTTGCGGTATCAAGGCTTTGTGCTCCCTACGGAACTGGATCCGGAACGACTTCAGCTTCTTCTCAATGGCATCAAGGCTGACAGAAAATATCTCCCCCATTTCCTTTAAAGCATCTCGCTTTTATTCAGTACGTAACGTCCCAAAGTATTTTCAGGAATCCACATACTTATTATTACCGAAAAAGGTATTACAAAAACAGCAGAAATGGGTAAAAATGTTTCAGATGTTTACGCACGACCTTTTGACAGAGCTCGAAGGGACTGCGCATGTGCGTATTTTGCACATGCGTAATCCTCATTATTTTCTGCTCTCTCCCAGCGGCCAGCTGTTCCGGACATTTTTCTCAGCTAGCCTTTTGGCGTCCTTTTTCGTAGCTAGTCCTTGGCGCCTTTGACAAATTTGGAATTGTCCGCATTGAAAAAATAAATCCAACCGTGATAATTTTAAATTACCTGTCATTTCTTTGACAGGTAATTTAAAATAAAACCAACATATGATTAAAGTGTAGATTAAAATAAAATTAAAATATGCCCTTACTTATTCCTGCGTTTGTAAACAATGTTTACTGTTTTCCATTTCAAATGGAAAACAAGAAACATTGTTTCCTTCCACGAGAACAAAATAAGTTGTTTGCGAAATGTTCCCGAAATGTTTGCAAATATTTCGGAAACAGTTTGCAAACAGTGTTCTCTGAAAATGTTTCCAAGTGTATAGACGGGGCTTAACACAAACACGCGCGCGCGCGCGCGCACGAAAAGGTATGAATGATATTCCTTGTTTTCTTTTTGTACGACATAAACTCTAAGCGAAACCTGTTAACTTCTTAATAGCTGCCAACGCTTTCAAATCAATAATATATTAATCATTTTGATGCCTTGACTGCTATTTAAGGATTTATGCATTTTTGGGCTACATTTCAGACTCTCTGCAATAATTACTATTTCAACAATGCCTTTAATTTATTTTCTCCTCTTCTTTTTCAGGGTGTATTGTGCAAACCCTCAGGAAGATGATGATGAAACTTTAAGCCCTGAAAATAATATAAGACGTTTCCTGAATGAACTGCTCCCGGCCCAGGACTTTGACTGGAGAAATACTAATCGGGCACCGACTTTTAACAAAACAGCATGTAATTTCTTTTTATAAGATCAGTTACTGATACCTTTTTTTGTGCTTTCAGAGATCTTAAGAGATGGGCAACTGAAATTTGTACTAACGCTAACAAAAATGACAGTACATTTAAATCAGCGGAGAACAGGGTCCTATTTAGCTTCATCGTATTGCTTCTGAGTTCCTTTTGTCATTGTTTGTTTCGGGCTTGATGATGATCATCTAAGGCTATGAATAATCACTGAACCATAATCTAGAGCCACTTCTTCCAGGAACGAGTAAACCAGAGTCCACGGATGTAATTGTATGGCGACCCTATCCCCCTAAACATTTTCTTAAGTAGGGACCATTTCCCTCAACTTTCTGCTTTACTCTGTAACCCAACGTACTATGCTTCGCTAATTTTCTTTAATTTCAAAAGTTCATTATTTATACAATTTAAATTAAAATTCATAATAATTGAGTACTACATTTTTTAAATACCAAATGTATCGTTGTGAGGTTGTTTTCGTCTTCATACTATAATGTAATCACATGGTAACGGAATTTACTGGATGAAGTAGTTGGTTGAGGCACGGTTCTCCACCTTTCTACACAGTACCCTTTCTATTCCTCCACCTTTCTACACAGTACCCTTCGTATTCCTCCTTGCTTGCTCCGGTAGTCTTATGCAATCTGAATGAAAAGAGCGATCCTCCTATTTAACGACACGTCATCCAATTAGCTCCTTCGTTCCATGATGATTTCACCGTTATCTATAGTGAGAATCGCAACAGGCCACAGTAGTCATTTTCATTCTCCTTTGGAGAGGTAAATTTTCGAGCTTCATTTAATCATAAAACAGTTCTCCCAGCTTTAAAGACAAGTCTACGCCCATGGACCAGCACTATTCATTTTGTTATTTTTTTCTCTTTGCCTGCACTTTTGCATTTTGCCTGTACGTTGGGAGGCCCGCACCTTCATTACAGATCTAACAAAAAAAACTGAATAATTATTTCCATTAACGTGATACTCCAGTTCACTCCTCAAATCAAACCAAGGTAGAGTTTTCATTGATATGCAGCCAGAATAGGTAGGTGTTTACTATGAACTGTGCATATACACTGGAGCAATTGAATTAGAGATATCTGTCTAGTAACGTGTAGCACCACCTTTCGCTCTGATGACTGCGGCGATTCGTCTCGGCATAGACGCGACAAGACACCGGAAGCGTTGGGAAGCCATATGGATCCACGACCCAATGAACAAGCTCCCACAGTTTACGAAGATTTGATGGAGGGGTCAGAGCCTCGAACATCTCTCTCTCGGTGGCATCCCAGATGTGCTCGATGGGATTCAAGTCAGGTGACCTAGCTGGCCAACGAAGCGAGGTCACGTCGGTGGAGTGCTCATCCAACCATTCGGATACAATTCGGGAGTGATGGCACGCTGCATTGTCTTGTTGCAGGATGAGGTCCCCAGTGGGATGTTGAAGACGCACAAACGGGAGCAAATGGTCGTCCAGGATATCCCGGTAACGTTGATCTGTGAGGGACGATGTCACACGTACCAGGGGTCACATTTCACTCCACGTAAACAGTCCCCAGACGAGAATGCAACCCCCACCAGCTTGAAGAGTACCTTGATAGCAAGAAGGATCCATCGCTTCATGTGGTTTGCGCCGTACTCGTATCCAGCCATCCGCATGTACCAACGTGAATCTCGACTCATCAGTCCATGCAACATTTTTCCATATGTCTAGGGTCCAGTGTCGTGTTCCCGCGCCCATGCTAATGTGTGCGGTCAGCAGCGGTACCCTCGTGGGACGATGGCTTCTGTACCCCATAGCGAGGAGATGGTTCTGGATGGTGTGGCTGCTTACACGTTTTTGTGCACCAGCGTTAAATAGCCGAGTGATTTCTTGCACTGTGGCCCGTCTATCCGCTGTTACAATGCCAGCTAGCCGACGATGACCCTGCTCATCCACACGCTGTTGTCCACGGCAGTCGGCCCTTGCAGGGATGGTTTTTTCGGATTCGATGTACTCACGGAGCACCCGTGACACAGTGGCTCGTGAAAATCCCAGTGCCTGCACGACTTTCGAGATGGAGTGAGCCATTCGTCGGGCCCTGACAATTTTCCCACGATCAAATGCGCTTCGATCCTTCGTCCTACCCATACTGCATCCGACTCTTATTCATTCCCGTCGCATCACTCCTTATATTGTCGGATCGCTGCATACGTCATGTTGTTTCCGTTTACAGGGCCACCCACAGCGCCACACTTGCATAACGCCAGCTGTCTCTAATTCAAATTCTCTTCAGTGTATACGAGAGTTATACCGAAAGTAATTGCAAAAGTGGGTATAACTTTTTATTAACTGACAGAAGTCGTTGAAATTGCACATATTGCTAGAATAACCCTTCCTCTATACAAAGGTACTACCCAACATAGTCTCCATTACAAGCAATGCATTTTCGCCATCGTTGAACCCAACTCTCGAATCCTCTTTGAAAAAATTCAGGTGTGGACTGTTGTACCCGCTTCTTCACAGTCACTTTCATCTCGTCTGTGTCATCAAATCGTTGTCGAAGGAGACTGTCCTTCTTTAAACCGAACAGGAGGAAGTCGGAGGGCGAAAGATCTAGGCTGTGCGGTGGATGGGATACCACCGACCAGCCTAAATTACTGATCGCCTGATTTGTTGCCAAAGATGTGTGTGGTTTCGCATTGTCATGGTGAATGCAGATCATTTTCAGATTCTTATTCGGTCTCTTCCTCATTATGGTTTCTCTAAGCTTCTTGAGTGTCTCAATGTACCGCTCGCTGGTTATGGCTCGGCCACGTTCCAAAACATCAAGGAGAATGATACCTCAGTCATCCTGCCCCAAAAAACAGGCACCATGATTCTGTGCTGATCGCTGGCTCCTGAACTTCTTAGGCCTTGGTGAAGAGGTGTGACGTCATTCCATGGATTGGTTCTTCGTTTCCGGATCGTGAAGATACGCCCACGTTTCATCCCCTGTCACCAGATCGAAAAAGAAATATGTCTTCATTGGCTTCAAACGCTTTCAGCAGATCAAAGCAAACTTGCACCCTTCTCTCCTTCAAATCAGGTGTCAGCTGCCGAAGTACCTACATTGCACACACTTCCTGATACCCTTAAGTGTTCCACCATCTTCTATGCGGCATTGTAACCACAGTACAATTGTGCAGTAAGCTCACGGATTGTAAATCAATTCATCCGAATATTCTTCGCGCGAATCAATTCATCCTCTCGCTGATGATTCATGTCAGTGGTCGCAGATGATGGTCCCCCACTGCGTGGTTTGTCTTCAATGCTGGTTTCCCCTTCTTTAAACTTCTTCATTCATCTGTGCACATTGCTCTTGTCAATGGTGTCATCTCCGTAAACATTCTGTAGCCTTCTGTGGATGTCGGACAGCCTGCACCCTTTCTTCGTCAAGAACTCAATGACGGCATGTTGCTTCTGCTTGGAATCCATTATTTACTTGCAATGAAGAAGAAGGGCTGCTATAGAGAAAAAGTTACTCTACCAACATGGGCAATTTGAACGACCTTTGTTAGTTAATAAAAACGATATGCCCGCTTTTGCATTAATTTCGGTACAGCCCTCGTAATAACAAAGCAGAAATAGGTAACCCAAATTTTCCGGTGTTTAGCACAGCTGTACTGGCTTAATGTCTCGATTAAGCAGCAATCCTCTTCTCCAAAAACTTAGTTTGGATTCTCCTGGTTAAATGAGAGTGGTCATTTTTAATGAAAATTCTTCCGAAGGTTTTTGACCTCTGCAAGTGTCTAATCGCGGTTCTGGTTTTCTCCCATTCTTGAAGTTAGTGAGTAAATTAGTGACTACAATTGATCAGTATGGACTCTATGGCCTCTTCACAGTTCAGAGGTGAAAACCCCATGAACTCCTCACTACTCAGGCTTACTGGATTTGTGAACTTCTCATTATTCCGAGCTGCAGACTCTTTATTATTTATATGAACTCACTCCATGAAAGATTCACTATTCAGAAATTCCGTTTTTGTTCCGAAGACAATGACTCTAGATTAATGATGGGAAAACTCTACACTGTTTAAATTTACGACTATTGGTTGCTATCATAGTGTTATTAACCCTAAATTACTGATAGGCAATTATCATAGTGTTATTAACCCTAAATTACTGATAGGCAATTCTTAGCATAGGCTTTTGCAGGGACTAAAAACTTTCGGAAGGGTTTTCATTAAAAAAATGATATGTAAAGGTTGTTGGGGAAATATGGATATATTATACTTGCATAAAATTTGCTGTATGTATGTAGAATATGTATATAAAATTGCAAGTAAGTTTCTAATGGCAGACATAAAATATTTTAAAAGGTGTTTTCATATATATTTATTGATTTTTTTCACTAGCAAGCGAGTTCTTAATCAATGTGGTTTTCCTTAATTGTTTTGATTAATTCCTAAATATTTTTTTATAACTTTAGGTCAAAAAGATTTGATTCAAAGTCTCGTGTTCGACGCAAAAGCTACACTTATAGATTCATGGAAGAAAAGGAGCACAGCGGAGTAAGTAGTCAAAATGTTACTTAGTTGAGATATCGATGACCATGCGTCGTTTACCTGTGTATACTTTTCTTCGACATTGCAGGGAGGTCATACAGAGGTATTAAAATCATCTACCAGTGACGTGCCACACCTTTTCTATTGCGAAGAAGTCTGGGGAACGCGCTGGCCAGTGCTGACAACTTGTAGGTACTGCCTGCTGATGTTGTGCCAAGCGCAAAAGATAAATCCCACCTGCACAGTGCCGACATCAGCATGCAGCACCTACAAGTTGTCAGCACTGGCCAGCGCGTTCCCCAGACTTCTTCGCAATAGAAACGGTGTGGCACGTCACTGGCAGATGATTTTAACACCTCTGTATGACCTCCTTGCAATGTCGAAGAAAAGTGTACACAGGTAAACGACGCATGGTCATCGATATCTCAACACATCCGCGAACTTTTCCGCGGATGATGTTGTAAATAAACTACTTTTTGTTAAAATTGCAACACCAAGAAAGAATGATGGTAATCACCTGAAACTTACAGGATATGTAGAGTAGGGTAGGATTGCGCATGTCTGAGCCCGGCAGCGTCCTCTGGATAGTCGACTGAGGGGTACAAAGAGAGGGCTGTTTAGGATACACACCAGCAGTGCATCGCGGACAGCGAGTTGTAAAAGGGTCTCCAGGATTCAGTAATGTCTCGGGGACGTCGAAGGGCGCAATATCACCATGCGACATAGTTTAAACGGGGACGAAACATTGGTCTGCGTAAAGCTGCATTTTCCTACCGCGATATTGCGGCTCGGATGGAACATAACGCCACAACAGCAACACGCGTGTGGTAGCAGTGGACCAAGGAGAACCAGGTGCATCGACAATCTGGCAGTGGACCGAGAAATGTAACGACACCGCGGGATGACCGACACCACATCCGCATGGAAATGAGGAACCGTTCCGCATCTTCGCAAGTGTTAGCACAACAGTGGAGCACTGCAGCAAGTGTGGCATTGTCAGTTCCCACAGTTCTACACCGTCTGCTTCACAGAGGACTGGTTGCACGCATTCCTTTGCGACGAATTCCTTTGACCCTGAACCATGGTCGCCACAGGCTGGAATGATGTTTTCAATACAGACAATGGCGTGGTGATTGACAACATGTCGTGTTTTCAGATGAGTCCCGATTCAACTTGGACTACCATGATGGCCGCATACACAGTAGACGGTATCGTGGTGAGCGCCTTCTTTCAGCATGCATTGTCGAGCGTCATACGAACCAAATGCCAAGTGTGATGGTGTGGGGTGCCATTGGTTACCATTCGCGATCTCCGCTGCTACGACTTGAGGGCAATCGCTACCGCTACATCAGGGAAGTTGTACAGGCAGAAGTCATACCCTTCCTTCAGAGCACTCCTGACGCTATGTTCCAGTAGGGCAATGCCCGACCTCATGTTGTCAGGAATGTTCAAGACCTCCTCGCAGCACAGCAAATATCGCTTCTTCCCTGGCCTGGGCGGTCTCCAGACATGTCGCCTATTGAACGTGTCTGGGATATATGGTCACTCGGCAACTGGCCCATCAAAGTCCTCCAGCGGTCAGTACCAATGATCTGTGGACTCGCATACATGCCGCCTGGCAAGCAATTACACAGGACACCATCCAACGCCTTTTCGATTGAATACCACGCCGTGCAGAAGCTCTTATTGCAGCTCGCAGAGGCTTCACAGGATACTGATTTTTGCAAGTAAAAGCTGTTGTATTGTTCTTGAAACTAAATTACTTATTTACAGTCATATCAGTAATGTGTGGTATACATTTCATTCGAATCGCATGGTTTCCTCTTGGTGTTGCAATTTTTACAAACAGTAATGTATTTCTTGGCTTTGTACGTTGTCATGTACTAAGTGAAAGTGCAGCCTTTTTTTCTCTTTATTGAAAATTTTCATAATTTATTGCTACTATCAATTGTAATTACGTGAAATTTTGAAAAAAAAATGCTACTATTTTTTGCTACTATCAATTGTATTACGTGAAATTTTGGCCAAAAATCAGGACACGATCCAAGGTGAAAATATTCCAAATACGTGGCGACAGTTAATAAATAAATACATCGCTCTTTCCACGTTCCAGAAACACACAGCAACCGAAAAATTGTTTATCAGCCGCCGCTGTGGAATCGAACCAACAGAACTCTCGGTATCGCGTAAAGGTAACGCACTCGGCGCGATACCGAGAGTTCTGTTGGTTCGTTTCCATAGCGGCGGCTGATAAACAATTTTTCGGTTGCTGTGTGTTTCTGGAACGTGGAAAGAGCGATGTATTTATTTATTATTATTATAGGACACGATCCTTTTTTTTTTTTTTCTTTTTTAGTATTTCTTTCTGCAGACAGCTCATGACCTCAACTTATTAAAAATCATTAATAAATATAAATAAATTACGAAAAAGATTTCCAAAATTCCTAAACTTTTTCGTATTTATCTATGTATAAGTATATGCAAGGTTCGATTGTTCGAGAAAACAGCAGGTATAAAACTTAGTAAGGTGGTACCATATCTCCTAAGCTCTCCACTTTCACAATTAAAAAAAAATTAATTACTGAACTGCAAAGACAAGGGAATAAAACTTAATGGAGATCATTTAACCTACTTCCGTTTTACTAACGACATAATTATTTTTGCAAATACTACCTCAGAGCTGGACAGTATGGTCCAGGATCTTGCTGACAATAGTGAAGAAGTTGGTTTAAAAATGAGCTTATAGAGAACAAAATTTATGTGCAATACTTTTGCAAGAACTAAAGATTTAGTGACTGGAAGCAAATCAAGAAATATCTAATACCTACACCTGACTTCACTGCAGATATCAAGTTAAGTTCGCATCGAAGAAGAAATTAACATGCTCATAAAACTTGATTGGAGAGCATTTGAAAGAAACGGTACAGTTTTCAAGAGCAATTTACCAGTATGTCTTAAAAGAAAAGTATTTAATTTATGAATCGTTCTAATTCTTGCTTATGGATCAGAAACATGGATCTTAAGGCTCTACGAGACCTGCTATCTTGTATTGCTACCTTCTCTTGTTGACCAACGGGCAAGCGCATTTCACAAATTGCTCAGGCAATTTTGCACATTTTGGAACACCGTTTGTGACTAACGCAAGATATACGATAAATAAAGAGTTTCCTGGTTTCAGAATTTTTATTGACCTTTCCCTTCATTTTTTATCTGCAGTGAAAGTCGTACCAAGGCGTCTTCCATAGTTTTATTAATTAATAAAAAATACTTAGAGTCCAAAATGAAAATCTGAAACCAGGGAACTCTTTATTTATCATATATCTTGCGCTACCCACAAACGGTGTTCCAAAATGTGCAAAATTGCCCGAGCAATTTGTGAAATACGCTTGCCCGTTGGTTAACAAGAAAAGGCACAATACAAGATGGCGGGTCTCGTAGAGCCTTAACTAAACAAGTTAGTAAAATCATGCAATGCATTGATTATGATAAGCTTTCCAACATACCAGAAATCATTACTCAAGTTATTAGGATAATGGCTGAAGAGTAAATCTCTCTCCTGTGCCCTGAACTTTGACCCCATTTCGATGATATTAAACAGAACCAGTTCAGTATACCTCCGGAACAACATACTAAAGTATTGTCGCAATAGAAGCATTTTAATCAAGTTATGAGGATAATGGCTGTGGAATAAATCTCGCTCCTGAGCCTTGACCTTTGACCTCATTTCGATGATATTCAACAGAATTGGTTCAGTATACCTCCGGAACAACATGCTAAAATTTTGTCGCACTCGAAGTATTTTTAGTTAAGTTATCAGGCATAAGTGCAATGGAATGGATCCCGCTCCTGTGTCCTGATCTTTTACCCCATTTCACCTATTTTCAAGAGGATTCGTCCCCAGATGATCCCCTACCAGATACTAAAATTTAATCGAAATCGAACTATGTTTACGTAAGTTACGATGCATAAGAGCAGTGGAATGGATCCTACTTCTATGTCCTAACCTTTGACTCCATTTTGCCCATTTTCAATAGGATTTGTCCCCAGATGGTCTGCTACTACATACTGAAATTTTGTCGAAATTGAACCATTTTTACGCAAGTTCTGATGCATAAGGGCAATGGAATCGATCCCGATTCTATGCCGTGACCTTTGATTCCCATTTCGTTTATTTTCAATAGGGTTCCTTCCCAGGTTGTCCTCTACCACATACTATAATTTCATCGAAATGGAATCATTTTTACTCGAGTTATCGTGCGGACAGACGGACAAAGCTGGAGCATATACGCTTCTTCAACCTACGGTTGGAAAGCGTAAAAAAGGTATACAGAAGCTGATAACAACTGACTGAATCCCGAAGAAATGCATGCCTGATATAACCAGGAAAAATGAGAAGAGGATATCATGGAACAGGAACATGACAAGAGTTGATGACATCACGATCAAGGCAAAATCCTTGAAATGGAAATGAGATCGACATATTGCTAGAAGAACTGACCACAGTTGGACAACTGAAATACTGGATTGGAAAGAAAGTAATATCCGATGACGAGGTATCCGAGGTCGAAGCCCCGGCCACGGCACACGCTGTCCACTGAGATTGCGCAGCACATCGGCATGACCAGCAGGCAGGTGGCGTAAGTCAGTGGCAGTTAGCTGTCAGAAGGCGAAGAGTATAAGCACGATCGAACATGGAAGTGGACAAGGATACCCGAAAGTTGTGGACCCCGAAATTGCTGTAAAGAACATTACCAGTGTGTAACCCAATGCCATATCACATCGTCAGTGCTGTCGTTAGCTCGAACGGTTTCAGAGGGAATTTTTGACCTGACAAACCGTCCCAAAGCCGTAAGACTCGCAACAGTCGATATGGACATGCAGCAATCTGCGACAGAGAGCGATACTTTGTGCCACCTGCTGTGGTGTCAATTCATGGGAACCATTCGGTAGTGCATGGAGGAGAAACCAAAATGGAGCAGGTGGCAAACGTGGTGGACTGGGAATATCCCAGCTCAGCTGCCAATTGTCCTACAGGAGTTCGCTGTCACAGCTTCGATCGGGGTATCAGTGTTGGTGATTCTCGGACGGCATGACCTAGGCTTACCTTCGAGTCTGGTGTTCCCAGCATTAAAAGGCCGGAACCATTTCGTCTGTTGTTAAACATGTAGCTGAAATAATCACAAATCCACTATTAAATATCTTCAACCTAGTTTTCACTACGGGCTTCTTTCCACATGCACTGAAAATTACAAAAATTACCCCTAAATATAAATCTGGTAAGAATAATGATGCTAACAATTATCGACCCATAGCTAGTACGTCAATCTTTGCTAAAATCTTAGAAAAAGTAATTTATACGACACTAATCTCATACTTACAAAAATTTAATATCATTAATAAAAATCAGTTTGGCTTTCAACCCAATAAATCAACAGAATCTACGCTCTTACACCTTCAGAATATAATTCAAAAACATTTTGAATAAAAAAATATTACACTTGCTGTTTTCCTTTATTTGACGTTTGATACTCTCAATCATCAATTTCTTTTAACTAATTTACATAACGCGGGTGTGAGAGGTATTGCATATACTTTATTTAGTAATTACCTAACTAACAGATTTCAATATACTATCGTTGATCAATCTCAATCACCACTACTACCCATCACTTCAGAGGTTTCTCAGGGCTCGGTTTTGGGTCCCTTACTATTTAATTTATATATAAATTATATTTTTAACATAACATCTAACAACACTATAATTCTTTATGCTGATGATACAACAATATTATTCCATGGCAAAAATCTCAACGAAATGGTTGCTCAAGCAAATCATCAATTACAGATTTACTCGGAATGGATAACATACAATGAACTAATATAATTAATGTTAATAAAACAAAACTTCTAATCTTTACTAGACAAAAAATATTACATACACATGTTCCATATTTATTTTTAAATAATACTCCTATCGATATACACTGCTGGCCACCCAAAATGCAAAACCAAGAAGGAAGCATCCGATTGGCCTGAAATTCGCAGTATGTGACGCCCGCGACAGGACATGCAAACGATTAGCATTGCAGGGCATATGCAAATCATGTGCGCCCGGCACGCCAACGAGAAGCACTATAAAAAGGATGCACAGAAGGCGGTATGTAAGTAATGAAAGTGTGTTGTGCTGCCGGACCTGTGCGTGTGAAGCTTCCTGATGCCTCGTCGCAGAATACGGCAGTCATTCCAGAACGTTTCGGAGTTCGACAGCGGACGAATAGTGACTTATCGCGACAGCGGTTTATCGTACCGAAACATCGGCGCCCGTGTGGGACGACTTCCAGCCACATTGAGGCGAGTATGGATTCGGTGGGTGCAGGAGGGACGGACGGACCAACCTGAGCGATTGCGGCAGTCGCGGCACACCACCGAACGAGAGGACCGGCATGTTATGCGGCGGGTATTGACTGCTCGCACCGTCACATCAAGAACGTTAGCGCAGGAATTAGTGTGTGTTGCGCAACAACCTGTGTCAGCACGTACCGTTCGACGTCGTCTGCAGGAACGGGGATGTGGCACACGGCGCCCATTGCTCCGATTACCATTGACGTTACACCACCGGCGAGTGCGGCGGCAGTGGGCCGTTGAACGCCGCACCTGGACTACGGAATGGCACGACACTGTCTTCTCCGACGAATCCCGCTTCTGTCTACAACACCACGATGGTCGGATTCACGTGTGGCGGCACCGCGGCGAGAGACTGTATGACGTCTGCATTATGCATCGCCATACCGATCCGTCGCGTGGCGTTATCGTTTGGGGCACAATTGGATATGACACCCGCACCCCTCTGGTGCGCATCGCCGGTACACTCAACAGCCACAGCTACATCTCCAACCTTTTGGAGCCTGTAGTGCTCCCTTACCTGAAGGACCTGCCAGCGGCCACGTTTCAACACGACAATGCGCGGCTGGATGTGGCACGCATCGTGCAACAGTTTTTCAAGGCCCACCACGTATCACTGCTGCCGTGGCCCGCCTGTTCTCCCGATATGTCGCCCATCGAACACGTCTGGTCGCTGATCGGCAACCAAGTGGCCCGGCGAGCACCACCCGCGGCTTCACCTGATAAACTGCGGCAACGTGTGGAAGCAGCCTGGACCGACATAAACCAAGCACTCATCCAAAGCCTCTTTCGTTCGATGCCGCGGCGTGTAGCGGCTGTTATGGCCAGCCATGGGGGCCACATGAACTATTGATGTCTGGGTGTTCCGCAAGTCGCACGGGCCTGTAAGCTCAATCATTTCATCTTTGTATCTGTTGTTATGTGTCCAGTAAATCTGGCGTTGCTATCTCGTGTCCTTCTTGGTGTTGCATTTTGGGTGGCCAGCAGTGTAGTACAGGAACTTTAGTATCTGGGAATTATTCTAACTTCCGACCTAAGATGGAATAACCATATAGATTTAATTGCAAATCGAATCTCCTAAAATATTGGGATTTTAAGCAAAATTATTTCAAGTTTAACTACTAAAACACTTAAACTTTTGTACTATACACTCTTTCAATCACACATTAATAATTGCTTTTCCTCATGGGGACACACCACTGAAATCAATATTAATAAATTACATACATTACAGAATAAATACATAAGGTTATTAGACTTATGTTAAATTCTTCTTCTCATATCAACTTCCAACCTTTCACTTTTTACCATACCCATGCCAACCCAAACCATTACGGAATTTTATCTATTAAACAATTATTTGACTTCAAAATAGGTAAACTAATGTTTCAAAGAATTAAACTGAATCTACACACAGATATCATTGAATTGAATGTTCGTACTTATCGCTACAATACGAGACATAGATCATTATTAAGACCCATACATCCAAAAACCCTCATGATGAAGCGCGGCTTAAATTATATTGGTCCTGAATATTAGAATACACTGCCAGCTGAGTTGAGCACAATACATAACTTAAATTTATTAAAAAAAACTAAAAAAATACTTGCTAAGTTAATTAATAAAAATAATAAGTTAATTTTTTTTACAGTATAACTAACATCTAACATTACTGCTGTGTTTTATGAACCTGTGACTGCTTGCCTATTTAATTGGGAAATCAATGCTTGTCAGGACTCTCCGAGGCCTTTTCCCCGCTGTTCTTATGAAATATAAAATATTTATGCACATTCACAAAGGCTAAAATGTAACAGCAAAAATAAAATGTATTATTATTATTATTAGAGTCCACTGTTTTCTGGCAATCGACTACATAAATTTCTCGCGATGCTACTGCCACGTTTAACCCTCTTTCCAATAATGGCGTAGAAGCACCCCAACAGCACATTTATCGGCCTACACTATCTTCTCACCTGATGAAGCAGTTGTGGCTTCGTGCCAAGTGCACGTTATCAGCCTCGTGTGTTCTATGCGATCGCGGTACTCAATCGACGCTGGAGGAATAGAGGCCTGAAACGGAAGAAACTTTTTCTCGCCCTGGTATATGTACCTTTGTTCGCTCCTAAAAGTCCAGTTTAAAACTAATGAATTCAATAGCTATAATTTCGGTCAAAGATTTTCAGCTTCTCTTTTCGTGACAAAAGTTCCCATATATGGCACAAATTTTGAGTTTTAATCCAATGGCATTTCAGCTCCATCCGATCCTACTGTCTGCGTTCTTCCTACACTGAAGAGCAATTGAATTAGAGATACCTGCCTAGTAACGTGTAGCACCACCTTTCGCCCTGATGACAACGGCGATTCGTCTCGGCATGGACTCGACAAGACACCGGAAGCGTTGGGAAGCCATACGAATCCACGACCCCGGAACAAGCTCCCACAGTTCACGAAGATTTGATGGAGGGAGGGGGGTCAGAGCCACGAACATCTTTCTCGATGGCATCCCAGATGTGCTCGATGGGATTAAGGTCAGGTGAACTAGCTAGCTAAGGAAGCCAGTTCACGTCGGTGGAGTGTTCATCCAACCATGCGGATACAATTCGGGAGCGATGGCACGGTGCATTGTCTTGTTGCAGGATGAGGTCCCCAGTGGGATGTTGAAGACGCACAAACGGCAGCAAATGGTCGTAGAGGATATCCTGGTAACGTTGACCTGTGAGGGACGATGTCACACGTACCAGGGGTCCCATTTCAGTCCACGTAAACTGTCCCCAGACGAGAATGCCACCCCCACCAGCTTGAAGAGTACCCTGCTGGCAAGAAGGATCCATCGCTTCATGTGGTTTGCGCCGTACTCGTATCCTGCCATCCCCATGTACCAACGTGAATCTCGACTCATCAGTCCAGGCAACATTTTCCCATATGTCTGGGGTCCAGTGGCGATGTTCCCTCGCCCATGCTAATCTTTGCACCCTGTGATGTGCGGTCAGCTGCGGTACCCTCGTGGGACGATGGCTTCTGTACCCCATAGCGAGGAGATGGTGTGGCTGCTTACACGTTTTTGTTTACCAGCGTTTAATTCCCGAGTGATTTCTTGCACTGTGGCCCGTCTATCCGCTGTTACAATGCGAGCTAGCCGACGATGACCCCGCTATCCACACGCTGTTGTCCACGCAGTTGGCCCTTGCCGGGATGGTTTTACCGTATTCGATGTACTCACTGTACACCCGTGACACAGTGGCTCGTGACAATCCCAGTGCCTGCACGACTTACGAGATGAAATGACCCATTCGTCGAGCCCCGACAATTTGCCCACGATCAAATGGGCTTAGATCTTTCGTCTTACCCATACTGCGTCCAACTCTTACTGATTCCCGTCGCATCACTCCTTATATTGTCGGATCGCTACATACGTCATGTCGTTTCCGTTTCCAGGGCCGCCCACAGCGCCACATTTGCATAACGCCAGCTGTCTCTAATTCAATTGCTCTTCAGAGTACATTGCATTGTCATTTTTAATCAAAATCCACAGGGGTTTTTTTCTGTAGTCATTTCACAAGAATACGTTCTTACAGTCCGCACTGAATTTCATTTTATTCAACGGAAAGTCTCATTAGAAGTGTTCCTTGAAATGTACATTATTACACATTTCAAAGAAAAATTAATTTCTGAAATTATATTTACAGGAACAAAGTCGTCGGAATCATTACTTCTTTCGTCGCCACACGCAGCGGTTTAACAAGATACGAAGATTATCGAGCCACAAATGATAGATATAACTCAACGGAAAAGTAAGTTGTAATATTTTTTGTGATTTTTGGGGTGTTGTTGCACGGAGAAGTGTAATTTTCAAAAATGGACGTATTGGCACCGATTGAGAAATGTGATGAGAAAAGCATATCAGGATCTGCATTTCTACCTTAGCATCATATTAATATACTTTATTAAGTTTAGAGCTGAACGAAAAATTAATCAGCAACTGTGTTCTTAAAGAAAATTATACTAATTCACTTTAAATGCATGAGCTGCGTTTTGGTTTGTTAAGATACGATTCTGGGTCTGCCGAACATAAATCCCTTGAGTATCCATAACATAGAAAATCTTTGAATTAGTGCTTTCTGCTGCAAGTTTAGCAGTAGATTAAAAAATTCGAATTAAGAATTGCTCAATCTGCTTCATCGAGATTATCATTCTGATAAAAAAAAGGAACTGACTACAATTTGTCCAAACGTTAAGCATAGTTATAAAAAAGGCATTTTAAAATAAACGAAATGGGTAAGAAGGGTATTAAAGTAAAGTACACAGGGCGTTGGAATATACAAATTTGTAAATCAAGCCGCAACACCTTGTAATAACGATAGCTTGCATAAAAGGCGAAGTAGCATATTTGTGGAGTAGAGCCGCGGATGGCTTAGTGGTTAGTGTTTCAGACTATCGATGCTGGGTCCCCAGGTTCAAGCCTGGGCTGATCTTTCAGAGATGGTGTGATTTACTAACAATCGCTGAATATCGGACGAGCACGTTAAGTGACGGCACCCAGGCTGGACCCACTGGTTAAATGGGTATCCTTTCCTATACCCCACCTGAAATTCTCTCACTCCTCTATGTGCAATATCGTACTTGTACGGTGGCGCCATGTACTGTGCTCTAACCTCACTACAAACTGTTCTGTCAAAGTCGCTAGACTTGCTCTCATTCCTTCCGTTTCTGTGTCCTGCCCAAAAGGCGATCTCGCTGTAGGTGGCTGGGACCTAAACTCTCCTCCCTGAGGACGTAAGTCCTACAAGAAAATGACGCTGAGCCCCTACCTTGTGGAGTAGAGAAAGAGCTGCAAAAATGAGAAAAGTGACATTTCTTGTCATCACGCCCTGCTAGTAGCAGTATTTTTTTTTATTAAAACAATATTTCAGAAAGACGGCAAGTGGATATGTTTGCACGCGGTGAGATTATCGGAATGTTGAAATCCTGCCAGACGCAGAATAATGTTGCCAAAGCCACTGGCATGAAACAATCTATGATTTCCAGACTTTGAAGAAGATACCAAGACACCGGAGATGTTAATCGTCAACCTATGGCAGGTCATCCACTGACAACAACGGCTCAGAATGATAGGTATGTGACACGAACAGCGTGACGTAACAGGTCGATGTCAGCGAAAGCGCTTGATTTAGAGTTGTCTGCAGCTGGTGGATCAGCTGTTTCAAGGCAAACAGTATACAGACTGTTCAAAGAACAAGGATTATACGCCAGAAGACCTGCAATTCTCATCCCACTCACTTCATCAGCAAGAAACGCGAGGGTACTGTAGTACATACAGTATTGAGACTGGGATGAAAATCAATGGGCCAATGTCCTCTTCTTTCATGAATACGATTCTGGGTCCTGATGGTCCAGTCTCGAAAGTGATAGCCGTCGTGTTCTCATCTGGAGAGAACCTGGAACCCGTTATTCTCCCACAAATGTCCGAGAAATGCACTATTACGGACGTGGTGGTGTACTTGTCTGCGGTGGCATTATGACCAACGGGCGCACACAGCTGCGTGTCTATTCTGTTGGAACTTTAACTGGTCGGAGTACAGAGACGAATTCCTTGATCCCCTACGTAAAATTATTGGCTTAGATTTCCTGTTCATGGACGATAACGTGAGACCTCATAAAGCTGTTATTGTCGATGATTATCTGGAAAGTCAAGATATCCACAGTATGCCGTGGCCAGTACATTTCCCAGACCTCAAATCAATAGACTATATGTGGAATGCATAGGGGAGATGCATTGCAGGTCATCAACCTCCTATCAGAACTCTCGAGGAACTTCGATCTGCTCTTGTTCAGGAGTGGGGTTTGCTGCCACAGAGTCTTCTTGTTTCCTTTCTCAACAGCATGAGACATCGGTGAGACACTTGTATCGCTGTAAGAGCGGTCCCGGGCGATTCGTCCAACGACGATTGGTCCAATGCCGATTCGTCCAATGCCAATTCGTCCAATGGTACGATTGGTCCAACGCCGATTCGTCCAATGCTGTCATCTTACCAACGGTAAACTTTTTTTATTTTCCAGAAAGGAATAATAATTTAAATTATTCTCTTTATATCCTTTTAAAAGATAATTTCCGTATATTTAGTAATTGTAAACATTTTACATAAACCTGGTAAAAGGCACTCAATGGAACATTTCTCAGCTGTTTGCAAAGCATCTAGGTCGCGGGCATTTTTCGAAGATTTTAATTTACAACCTAGATATTTGGTATTTGTAAACATTCTATAAAACCTCATAAAAGGCACTCATCGTATCATTCCTCATGTCTTTACGAGACACCTAGGCCCCTGGCCTTTTTAGAAGATTTTAAGTTACAACCTAGATATTTGGTATTTGTAAACATTTTATAAAACTTAATAAAAGGCACTCGTCGTACCATTTCTCAGGTCTTTATAAGACATCTAGGCCTCGGGCCTTTCTAAAAGATTTTAAGTCACAACCTAGATATTTGGTATTTGTAAACATTTTATAAACCCTTATAAAAAGCACTCAACGAATCATTTCTCAGCTATCTACCAGGCCCCTAGGTCGCTGGCCTTTTTAAAAGATTTTCAGTTACAACCCAGATATTAGTAAACATTTTATAAAACTTTATAAAAAGCATTAATCGTATCATTTCTGAGGTCTTTGCAAGGCACCTGGGCCGCGGGCCATTTAAGAAGATTTTAAGTAACAGCCTAGATGTTTGGTATTTGTAAACATTTTATAAAGCTTTATAAAAAGCACTCATCGTATCATTTCTGAGGTATTTGCTAGGCACCTAGGCCGCGGGCCTATGAATTAATATTTCATGCTTAAGTGAAAGCGCAATATTATTAACTTGATTTAATAGTAAACGTTATGAATATGACATCGGTAGAATAAAAGTCCTAAAAAGGCCTAGGCCTAGAGCCTATGAATTAACATTTCGTGTCTAAGTAAAAGCTCAATATTATTAACTTGATTTGATATGTAAACATTATGAATCTGACATTGGTAGAATTAAAACTGTTAAAAAAGCCTAGGCCTAGGGCCCATGAATTAATATTTCGTGTTTAAATAAAAGCGCGATATTATTAACTTGATTTAATATGTAAACGTTATGAATATGACATCACTGGAATAAAAACTGTTGAAAAGGCCTCTGTCCAAACCCCGACCATTTGTTCCCATTGGGCAGTTGACGGAAAACCCTCACTGCATTCTACAAACAGAAACGGAACACTAGTATTTTATATTATTTCATGCAAAAGAGAAACATTGAAGTTGATAGAACGGCTCGTACATCAGTAACTTCATACGGCAGTAAGGACAGTATAACAAGAAAACACGATTTCAAAAAAAAAAAAAAAAAAAAAAAAAAAAATCTCTAACCACAATATTACGCATGAAATGTAACATTATTTTACATTCTTTGGACTACCAGTACTTTCTTATAACATCGGAGATAGAATCAGAACAGATGAGACTTTTATAGCACGAGTAGCACTTCGGACAGAGAGGACGGAATTGGACGAATCGGCATTCGACCAATCGTCCCATTGGACGAATCGCCATTGGACCAATCGTACCATTGCACCAATTGCCCATTGGACGAATCGTCCCTTTGGACGAATTGGCATTGGACCAATCGGCATTGGACGAATTGGCATTGGACCAATCGGCATTGGACGAATCGGCATTGGACCAATCGTCGTTGGACGAATCGTACCAGACCCCTGTAAGAGGTCCCCATACGCCTTAATAGACTGTTGTACAAAATCAGAAACGCCTCCTGAAAATTCCTGCTGTTTTCACCATTTTGGACTATTGATACGTTTTCCTGGTTCATCATTTTTTGATGTGATTTTTACTGCGCATTTCGCTCCTCACTAAGATATCTATGTATAGTAAACAGCCTATTTCACTGTGTCTTCTCGTTTTTGTAATTTAACATTGTTTGTTGATTGTGGACACTAGTGTAATTGGATCATATTGTACAAGAACCAATAGACAATGAGCGAGCCTTGAAAATCGAATGATACAGGTCTAGTAATAAAAAACATTCTCAGCTGAAGACATGTTTAATTTTTGTAAAGGAAATATACTGAGTATTGCTTTCAAGCTAGTTTCCGTGAAAGATTTATCAGAAGCGAGTGTATTTTTGCAAGAAAGATATCAAAACGCATCTAATATTCAATCGTCAAGAGACTTCAACAATGCATGCTGATCAATTACTTCAAAGTGAAATTTGTGGAATTTCAGGACCTGAAAAATACTTTGATATAGACTTGTAAAAATTGGAATGCATGATTCTTCCTGCAGATGTAAAGACGCACGAGTATATATAAAGAATGCCTTCATGACAAAAAAAATAATGAAGGAAGAAACCTTCAACAAAACAAAATGATTCCTCCCTGATATTTTCCACACCGGCGGATCTACAACAGCATTGCATTTCTTGAAACTTCACATGGCCTGGTTAATTTCTGAAAGCACGTTGAACAATCTTACGATTCCAGCTAAGTACCGCAACTGTCAGAGCATATAAACCCAGTCCCAAAAGTTTCGGTTGAAAAGTGATTACAATATCGGTACTATCTATGAAATGAAACCTTACATCTATTCTTTAAAAGGAATATTGTTAAATATTATTACACATGAAAATAAACTGAAAAAACTGTCTGCTTTACTAGCGTATGTAATTTAACAAACATTTCTGCCAAGCTTTCGTACCTCAACGGATGGCTTTTTCAAGGATGACAGCAGACTACAAACTGAATACTTAAATGTTACAATTTAAATATGAGTATACATGTAATTAAATATGAGCATAAATATAATTAAATATGAGATGATTCATTTAAATTGTTAGGTTTTAGTATTCAGTTTGTAATCTGCTGTCATTATCGAAAAATACATACGCTGATGTGCGAAATGTTAGCTGAAATATTTGTTTAATTCCTTATGACAATGAAACAAATAGTTTCTACAGTTTATTTCCATATGCTTGGTGTATCATCCTTGATGTTATCGCCATTCATACATATGCCATTCATACATATTGAGTGAAAGTGAATCATAAACTTTTATCGAATTAAAATGCAGCTGCAAAGTGAATTTCAAATTAAACTTGTCTACGACGATAAAATTACAGTCTATTAACATACTGGTACGTTACCATAAATTAATTTTTAAATGGCTTTAAGGGCATTTCTTCAGCAACGATGAAGCCACTTATTGGTAAGCCGTCACTGTTACCATTGTCTCAGTTATGACATTTTTCCAGATTTCTGCGTGCTATTCCTTGGAAATGAAGAAGATGAGCGACACGGATTATTGTTGCAAATTTTTGCAACAATAGACACAATTGATCTTTAGAAACAAGACTTCAAAAACAAAGGTTTTTGTGAACAAAATGCAATCTCGGGACTGGTTTTCATTATTCACGCGATGTTTATTCTCATCTGCAACATTATTTTATTGCATACCTATAGGGCAGAGTTTCATTTTTTTTCTCGCACAGGAATTACGGGATTCTAAATTTTCTAAATCAAAAATAGAATCAGATCAAATTCAACATAAAAAAATACAGAAATTTTTCATGTCAAAAGATTATCAATCTAAAGGATTTGGAAATAGCTATAAATGAAGACGATTGCTCTGCTGATTTTCTGAGATGTTTTGGGGAAGTACTAAAACACTGATTTTCTGAGATGTTTTTCCAAATTACTAAAACACTGATTTTTTTCTAACGGACAAAGAAACTTTATTCATGGATTGGCTCATCGCTAGTGCGACATGTTAATCAAAAATATTTTGAGGCCTTTCCTTGAAGAGAATCCTTGTTTAGCAGTGTGGTCGGAATCTGCTTTTTTTTTAAGCAAAAGGTCCTGCGTTAAGTAGCAGAAAAATTGCTGTGTTTAGTTGCCGATTGTGTCCATCATACGTTTAGCAAAATACAAAATTTGCTCAACTCGCTTTGTTCGTAGCGAAGAATTGGTGAAGCACCGTCCTAACATATGAATCGTAGATCCAAACTGAAGCTATGGAAGAGGAAGACTTTTCAACATTTTTTAATTCAAAAAGGTCACAAAACTGAAAAATTGCTGTCAAGGTGTATGAAGAAACACATTTATATTATGTCAAAGTGTATGAAGAAACACATTTATATTATACTAACTAAATACCCGTTCTTCGAACGTGATGATATTAAAAATATTTCGATAATACAGGATTTCATATCATACCATAATATAATTTGTACCATAAATTAATACACTAATAATACACTTGATCGGTTTGTTCTATAACATTATTATATCGTATCGGTAATAAAATGGATTCAAATACATAATGTTTATAGCATGAATTGCTGCATCCTTATAAGATGCGGAGTGTTGTCATTTGTAACTGAACATTTTTAGAGCGATGAACGAATGGAAAAATAAAAAGAATATATTGACTTATGTTAGTGCTTCTTTGTACACTGCGTTGGCTGTTCTGGAATCATCCCCCAATATTACCATACTGCTAGGAGAATTAACTCTTGAGCACACTACGTAAAACTGGCCATGAGAGAAACAGTTTTCTCTTAAGTCGATACCAGCTATTTTTAAGGATTGTCCTTGTGATTTATTGATCGTCATAGCAAAGTAGACCTTCAAAGGAAACTGTAATCGCTTGAATTCGAATGGGTAATCAGATGGAATAAGAGGTAAACGTAGAATAAATACAGATTCCTCATGTGCGCAACCAGCAAATATGGTGGCCTCAACGACATTGTGATTTCAATTACTATGAAAATCTACCCGCATATTTATATTTAGTGCAGTCACCATACCACGTACATGACGTCAGCGTTGCTCCGGTGAAAACGAATGTTGGTAATTTGATTTTGACTCAAAAACCTTGACATTCGATATGTCAAACGATAATATAAATGTTTAAATGCAAAGCATACTATGATATAGCGCTTTTTACGTGATTTTTAAGATTTTTTGTTAAATAAATTCAGAACAAATAAATTTAGAACAAAATATATACTAAGCAGTGTCAACTCAAGTCATTCAATACTTAGGGCGGGGCTTCAGTTGCTGGGTAACGATGGCTCGATCATTGCAAAACGCCCTAGTGTTATCAAAGCTGGGTTATTTAAAAAACCCATTTCGATCCACTTAAAGTTATCGTAGAAAAAAATCCCTTCTTAGTGCACCTCTATGTTGTAAAAGGAACATTCCTGCCAATTATGAAAGTTCTAAGTTTGGTAGTTTCTGAGATTCGGTGATGAGTCAATGAGGGCTTTCAGTTTTATGTGTGCAGATAGAAAAGACTGCTTTAGTAAGACTCATCGACTATTTTAGTAAGACTCATTCAAGATTTCAGAAATACCTACGATAGATTTTTTTAGGCAAACGGTAGGGAAATAAATTTCACTTTTAAGGTCCATTTAGTTACAAATTTTAATTTTTTCACTGCTTTCATACAAATTTAAAAACAGAGTATGTGCTAATAAAATTCTTTATGCCGAACAAAAAATACCTTGGGGACATTTCACAAATTTGCCTAATTATAAGATGAAAGAAATATGTATGCTATGCTCTAGTGAAATTTGTGAATGCTGTTTCTTCTGGTTTGGGAATGATAATTCGGACGCGTTGCTTAGATACCGGAAAACGAGGCGATTAGGTAGGTCTCCATG
The DNA here is from genome assembly GCA_039090855.1 of Macrothele yani. Lineage (NCBI taxonomy): Eukaryota > Metazoa > Arthropoda > Arachnida > Araneae > Macrothelidae > Macrothele > Macrothele yani. The sequence goes on from CM077003.1 coordinate 108,094,504, forward strand.
CTATGTCGATTTGGACAGTGACGTCACGAAGCAACCACCGGAAGTGCGGAATGAGCATAACGTTGCCCTCTACTGAGATCTTGTTCTCATCTTATCTATCTGTAACCAGAGTAGTAAACAAAATTACACTCCGAGTCATGGTGCACAAATCAGTGGTGTTTCAGGGCTGGTTACCAAAAGTACCGTATCTCCATTTGCAGAAGTAACTAATTTCCTTCGTATTTTAATCCGTCTCATGTATTAAAAGTATACCATGTATTCATTTTACACTAATCGATCCTATTGTTTTTTTCAGATCAATCTACGACACTCATATCAAGGCTACAGAAGATGAATTTTACAAGAGGGCTGTTGATTTCCATCGCTTTGACAGTTCAGCTTTCGTCTTCTCTGTTCCTTTTGATGCAAGTAAGGAATGCAGTTTTTCTAATACACGCGAGTGCTAATAACATTTGTAGTCACTTGCTCATAACTTACAAATTTGGCTTATATTAACCTGATTTCTTAATAACTTTGTGAACATAAATATCAAAGAATTTTAGAGTCATTTTCAATTTTTTTTTTGTTTCTTCGTTTGGGGGATTAGCAACATGAGCAACTCGATGGGCTATAAGCAATCGTCCGTCCCTAATTTAATAAGGAAGAGAGCCAGTACTATAAGACAAATACAACATCCATGCCTCCATGGGATTCGAACCCGGACCTATCTCGGACGAATTTGTCAGAAGCCAGTGCTTAGAACAGGTCAGAAGCCAGTGCTTAGAACAGGTCAGAAGCGAGTGCTTAGAACAGGTCGGAAGCGAGTGCTTAGAACAGGTCAGAAGCCAGTGCTTAGAACAGGTCAGAAGCCAGTGCTTAGAACAGCTCAGAAGCCAGTGCTTACAACAGCTCAGAAGCCAGTGCTTACAACAGGTCAGAAGCCAGTGCTTACAACAGGTCAGAAGCCAGTGCTTACAACAGGTCAGAAGCCAGTGCTTACAACAGGTCAGAAGCCAGTGCTTACAACAGGTCAGAAGCCAGTGCTTAGAACAGGTCAGAAGCCAGTGCTTAGAACAGGTCAGAAGCCAGTGCTTAGAACAGGTCAGAAGCCGGTGCTTAGAACAGGTCAGAAGCCAGTGCTTAGAACAGGTCAGAAGCCAGTGCTTACAACAGGTCAGAAGCCAGTGCCTACAACAGGTCAGAAGCCAGTGCTTAGAACAGGTCAGAAGCCAGTGCTTAGAACAGGTCAGAAGCCAGTGCTTACAACAGGTCAGAAGCCAGTGCTTACAACAGGTCAGAAGCCGGTGCTTAGAACAGGTCAGAAGCCAGTGCTTAGAACAGGTCAGAAGCCAGTGCTTACAACAGGTCAGAAGCCAGTGCTTACAACAGGTCAGAAGCCAGTGCTTAGAACAGGTCAGAAGCCAGTGCTTAGAACAGGTCAGAAGCCAGTGCTTAGAACAGGTCAGAAGCCAGTGCTTACAACAGGTCAGAAGCCAGTGCTTACAACAGGTCAGAAGCCAGGGCTCAGAACATGTCAGAAGCCAGTGCTTACAACAGGTCAGGAGCCAGTGCTTAGAACAGGTCAGAAGCCAGTGCTTACAGCAGGTCAGAAGCCAGGGCTCAGAACAGGTCAGAAGCCAGTGCTTACAACAGGTCAGAAGCCAGTGCTTATAACAGGTCAGAAGCCAGTGCCTACAACAGGTCAGAAGCCAGTGCTTAGAACAGGTCAGAAGCCAGTGCTTAGAACAGGTCAGAAGCCAGTGCTTACAACAGGTCAGAAGCCAGGGCTCGGAACAGGTCAGAAGCCAGTGCTTACAACAGGTCAGAAGCCAGTGTTTACAACAGGTCAGAAGCCAGTGCTTACAACAGGTCAAAAGCCAGGGCTCAGAACAGGTCAGAAGCCAGTGCTTACAACAGGTCAGAAGCCAGAGCTCAGAACAGGTCAGAAGCCAGTGCTTACAACAGGTCAGAAGCCAGTGCTTACAACAGGTCAGAAGCCAGTGCTTAGAACAGGTCAGAAGCCAGTGCTTAGAACAGGTCAGAAGCCAGTGCTTACAACAGGTCAGAAGCCAGGGCTCAGAACAGGTCAGAAGCCAGTGCTTACAACAGGTCAGAAGCCAGGGCTCAGAACAGGTCAGAAGCCAGTGCTCAGAACAGGTCAGAAGCCAGTGCTTACAACAGGTCAGAAGCCAGTGCTTACAACAGGTCAGAAGCCAGTGCTTACAACAGGTCAGAAGCCAGTGCTTAGAACAGGTCAGATGCGAGTGCTTAGAACAGGTCGGAAGCGAGTGCTTAGAACAGGTCAGAAGCCAGTGCTTAGAACAGGTCAGAAGCCAGTGCTTACAACAGGTCAGAAGCCAGTGCTTACAACAGGTCAGAAGCCAGTGCCTACAACAGGTCAGAAGCCAGTGCTTAGAACAGGTCAGAAGCCAGTGCTTAGAACAGGTCAGAAGCCAGTGCTTACAACAGGTCAGAAGCCAGTGCTTACAACAGGTCAGAAGCCAGTGCTTACAACAGGTCAGAAGCCAGTGCTTACAACAGGTCAGAAGCCAGTGCTTACAACAGGTCAGAAGCCAGGGCTCAGAACAGGTCAGTAGCCAGTGCTTACAACAGGTCAGAAGCCAGGGCTCAGAACAGGTCAGAAGCCAGTGCTTACAACAGGTCAGAAGCCAGTGCTTACAACAGGTCAGAATCCAGTGCTTAGAACAAGTCAGAAGCCAGTGCTTAGAACAGGTCAGAAGCCAGTGCTTAGAACAGGTCAGAAGCCAGGGCTCAGAACAGGTCAGAAGCCAATGCTCAGAACAGGTCAGAAGCCAGGGCTCAGAACAGGTCAGAAGCCAGTGCTCAGAACAGGTCAGAAGCCAGTGCTTACAACAGGTCAGAAGCCAGTGCTTACAACAGGTCAGAAGCCAGTGCTTACAACAGGTCAGAAGCCAGTGCTTAGAACAGGTCAGAAGCCAGTGCTTAGAACAGGTCAGAAGCCAGTGCTTAGAACAGGTCAGAAGCCAGTGCTTAGAACAGGTCAGAAGCGAGTGCTTAGAACAGGTCGGAAGCGAGTGCTTAGAACAGGTCAGAAGCCAGTGCTTAGAACAGGTCAGAAGCCAGTGCTTACAACAGCTCAGAAGCCAGTGCTTACAACAGGTCAGAAGCCAGTGCTTACAGCAGGTCAGAAGCCAGTGCTTAGAACAAGTCAGAAGCCAGTGCTTACAACAGGTCAGAAGCCAGTGCAGGTCAGAAGCCAGTGCTTAGAACAGGTCAGAAGCCAGTGCTTAGAACAGATCAGAAGCCAGTGCTTAGAACAGGTCAGAAGCCAGTGCTTAGAACAGGTCAGAAGCCAGTGCTTAGAACAGGTCAGAAGCCAGTGCTTACAACAGGTCAGAAGCCAGTGCTTACAACAGATCAGAAGCCAGTGCTTAGAACAGGTCAAAAGCCAGTGCTTAGAACAGGTCAGAAGCCAGTGCTTACAACAGGTCAGAAGCCAGTGCTTACAACAGGTCAGAAGCCAGTGCTTACAACAGGTCAGAAGCCAGGGCTCGGAACAGGTCAGAAGCCAGTGCTTACAACAGGTCAGAAGCCAGTGCTTACAACAGGTCAGAAGCCAGTGCTTACAACAGGTCAGAAGCCAGTGCTTACAACAGGTCAGAAGCCAGGGCTCAGAACAGGTCAGAAGCCAGTGCTTACAACAGGTCAGAAGCCAGGGCTCAGAACAGGTCAGAAGCCAGTGCTTACAACAGGTCAGAAGCCAGTGCTTAGAACAGGTCAGAAGCCAGTGCTTAGAACAGGTCAGAAGCCAGTGCTTAGAACAGGTCAGAAGCCAGGGCTCAGAACAGGTCAGAAGCCAGGGCTCAGAACAGGTCAGAAGCCAGGGCTCAGAACAGGTCAGAAGCCAGTGTTTAGAACAGGTCAGAAGCCAGTGCTTACAACAGGTCAGAAGCCAGTGCTTACAACAGGTCAGAAGCCAGTGCTTAGAACAGGTCAGAAGCGAGTGCTTAGAACAGGTCGGAAGCGAGTGCTTAGAACAGGTCAGAAGCCAGTGCTTAGAACAGGTCAGAAGCCAGTGCTTACAACAGCTCAGAAGCCAGTGCTTACAACAGCTCAGAAGCCAGTGCTTACAACAGGTCAGAAGCCAGTGCTTAGAACAGGTCAGAAGCCAGTGCTTACAACAGGTCAGAAGCCAGTGCTTAGAACAGGTCAGAAGCCAGTGCTTAGAACAGGTCAGAAGCCAGTGCTTACAACAGCTCAGAAGCCAGTGCTTACAACAGGTCAGAAGCCAGTGCTTACAACAGGTCAGAAGCCAGTGCTTACAACAGGTCAGAAGCCAGTGCTTAGAACAGGTCAGAAGCCAGTGCTTACAACAGGTCAGAAGCCAGTGCAGGTCAGAAGCCAGTGCTTAGAACAGATCAGAAGCCAGTGCTTACAACAGGTCAGAAGCCAGTGCTTAGAACAGGTCAGAAGCCAGTGCTTACAACAGGTCAGAAGCCAGTGCTTACAACAGGTCAGAAGCCAGTGCTTACAACAGGTCAGAAGCCAGTGCTTAGAACAGGTCAGAAGCCAGTGCTTACAACAGGTCAGAAGCTAGTGCTTACAACAGGTCAGAAGCCAGGGCTCAGAACAGGTCAGAAGCCAGTGCTTACAACAGGTCAGAAGCCAGTGCTTACAACAGGTCAGAAGCCAGTGCTTACAACAGGTCAGAAGCCAGTGCTTACAACAGGTCAGAAGCCAGTGCTTACAACAGGTCAGAAGCCAGTGCTTACAACAGGTCAGAAGCCAGTGCCTACAACAGGTCAGAAGCCAGTGCTTAGAACAGGTCAGAAGCCAGTGCTTAGAACAGGTCAGAAGCCAGTGCTTACAACAGGTCAGAAGCCAGTGCTTACAACAGGTCAGAAGCCAGTGCTTACAACAGGTCAGAAGCCAGTGCTTACAACAGGTCAGAAGCCAGGGCTCAGAACAGGTCAGAAGCCAGTGCTTACAACAGGTCAGAAGCCAGGGCTCAGAACAGGTCAGAAGCCAGTGCTTACAACAGGTCAGAAGCCAGTGCTTACAACAGGTCAGAAGCCAGTGCTTAGAACAAGTCAGAAGCCAGTGCTTAGAACAGGTCAGAAGCCAGTGCTTAGAACAGGTCAGAAGCCAGGGCTCAGAACAGGTCAGAAGCCAGGGCTCAGAACAGGTCAGAAGCCAGGGCTCAGAACAGGTCAGAAGCCAGTGCTCAGAACAGGTCAGAAGCCAGTGCTTACAACAGGTCAGAAGCCAGTGCTTACAACAGGTCAGAAGCCAGTGCTTACAACAGGTCAGAAGCCAGTGCTTAGAACAGGTCAGAAGCCAGTGCTTAGAACAGGTCAGAAGCCAGTGCTTACAACAGGTCAGAAGCGAGTGCTTAGAACAGGTCGGAAGCGAGTGCTTAGAACAGGTCAGAAGCCAGTGCTTAGAACAGGTCAGAAGCCAGTGCTTACAACAGCTCAGAAGCCAGTGCTTACAACAGGTCAGAAGCCAGTGCTTACAACAGGTCAGAAGCCAGTGCTTAGAACAAGTCAGAAGCCAGTGCTTACAACAGGTCAGAAGCCAGTGCAGGTCAGAAGCCAGTGCTTAGAACAGGTCAGAAGCCAGTGCTTAGAACAGATCAGAAGCCAGTGCTTAGAACAGGTCAGAAGCCAGTGCTTAGAACAGGTCAGAAGCCAGTGCTTAGAACAGGTCAGAAGCCAGTGCTTACAACAGGTCAGAAGCCAGTGCTTACAACAGGTCAGAAGCCAGTGCTTACAACAGATCAGAAGCCAGTGCTTAGAACAGGTCAGAAGCCAGTGCTTAGAACAGGTCAGAAGCCAGTGCTTACAACAGGTCAGAAGCCAGTGCTTACAACAGGTCAGAAGCCACGGCTCGGAACAGGACAGAAGCCAGTGCTTACAACAGGTCAGAAGCCAGTGCTTACAACAGGTCAGAAGCCAGTGCTTACAACAGGTCAGAAGCCAGGGCTCAGAACAGGTCAGAAGCCAGTGCTTACAACAGGTCAGAAGCCAGTGCTTAGAACAGGTCAGAAGCCAGTGCTTAGAACAGGTCAGAAGCCAGTGCTCAGAACAGGTCAGAAGCCAGGGCTCAGAACAGGTCAGAAGCCAGGGCTCAGAACAGGTCAGAAGCCAGTGCTTACAACAGGTCAGAAGCCAGTGCTTACAACAGGTCAGAAGCCAATGCTTAGAACAGGTCAGAAGCGAGTGCTTAGAACAGGTCGGAAGCGAGTGCTTAGAACAGGTCAGAAGCCAGTGCTTAGAACAGGTCAGAAGCCAGTGCTTACAACAGCTCAGAAGCCAGTGCTTACAACAGCTCAGAAGCCAGTGCTTACAACAGGTCAGAAGCCAGTGCTTACAACAGGTCAGAAGCCAGTGCTTACAACAGGTCAGAAGCCAGTGCTTACAACAGGTCAGAAGCCAGTGCTTACAACAGGTCAGAAGCCAGTGCTTAGAACAGGTCAGAAGCCAGGGCTCAGAACAGGTCAGAAGCCAGGGCTCAGAACAGGTCAGAAGCCAGGGCTCAGAACAGGTCAGAAGCCAGTGCTCAGAACAGGTCAGAAGCCAGTGCTTACAACAGGTCAGAAGCCAGTGCTTACAACAGGTCAGAAGCCAGTGCTTACAACAGCTCAGAAGCCAGTGCTTACAACAGGTCAGAAGCCAGTGCTTAGAACAGGTCAGAAGCCAGTGCTTACAACAGGTCAGAAGCCAGTGCTTACAACAGGTCAGAAGCCAGTGCTTAGAACAGGTCAGAAGCCAGTGCTTACAACAGGTCAGAAGCCAGTGCAGGTCAGAAGCCAGTGCTTAGAACAGATCAGAAGCCAGTGCTTACAACAGGTCAGAAGCCAGTGCTTAGAACAGGTCAGAAGCCAGTGCTTACAACAGGTCAGAAGCCAGTGCTTACAACAGGTCAGAAGCCAGTGCTTACAACAGGTCAGAAGCCAGTGCTTACAACAGGTCAGAAGCCAGTGCTTAGAACAGGTCAGAAGCCAGTGCTTACAACAGGTCAGAAGCCAGTGCTTACAACAGGTCAGAAGCCAGGGCTCAGAACATGTCAGAAGCCAGTGCTTACAACAGGTCAGGAGCCAGTGCTTAGAACAGGTCAGAAGCCAGTGCTTACAACAGGTCAGAAGCCAGGGCTCAGAATAGGTCAGAAGCCAGTGCTTACAACAGGTCAGAAGCCAGTGCTTACAACAGGTCAGAAGCCAGTGCTTACAACAGGTCAGAAGCCAGTGCTTACAACAGGTCAGAAGCCAGTGCCTACAACAGGTCAGAAGCCAGTGCTTAGAACAGGTCAGAAGCCAGTGCTTACAACAGGTCAGAAGCCAGTGCTTACAACAGGTCAGAAGCCAGTGCTTACAACAGGTCAGAAGCCAGTGCTTACAACAGGTCAGAAGCCAGTGCTTAGAACAGGTCAGAAGCCAGGGCTCAGAACAGGTCAGAAGCCAGTGCTTACAACAGGTTAGAAGCCAGTGCTTAGAACAGGTCAGAAGCCAGTGCTTAGAACAGGTCAGAAGCCGGTGCTTAGAACAGGTCAGAAGCCAGTGCTTAGAACAGGTCAGAAGCCAGTGCTTACAACAGGTCAGAAGCCAGTGCTTACAACAAGTCAGAAGCCAGTGCTTACAACAGGTCAGAAGTCAGTGCTTAGAACAGGTCAGAAGCCAGTGCTTAGAACAGGTCAGAAGCCAGTGCTTACAACAGGTCAGAAGCCAGTGCTTACAACAGGTCAGAAGCCAGTGCTTACAACAGGTCAGAAGCCAGGGCTCGGAACATGTCAGAAGCCAGTGCTTACAACAGGTCAGAAGCCAGGGCTCAGAACAGGTCAGAAGCCAGTGCTTACAACAGGTCAGAAGCCAGTGCCTACAACAGGTCAGAAGCCAGTGCTTAGAACAGGTCAGAAGCCAGTGCTTAGAACAGGTCAGAAGCCAGTGCTTACAACAGGTCAGAAGCCAGGGCTCGGAACAGGTCAGAAGCCAGTGCTTACAACAGGTCAGAAGCCAGGGCTCAGAACAGGTCAGAAGCCAGTGCTTACAACAGGTCAGAAGCCAGGGCTCAGAACAGGTCAGAAGCCAGTGCTTACAACAGGTCAGAAGCCAGTGCTTAGAACAGGTCAGAAGCCAGTGCTTAGAACAGGTCAGAAGCCAGTGCTTACAACAGGTCAGAAGCCAGGGCTCAGAACAGGTCAGAAGCCAGGGCTCAGTACAGGTCAGAAGCCAGGGCTCAGAACAGGTCAGAAGCCAGTGCTCAGAACAGGTCAGAAGCCAGTGCTTACAACAGGTCAGAAGCCAGTGCTTACAACAGGTCAGAAGCCAGTGCTTACAACAGGTCAGAAGCCAGTGCTTAGAACAGGTCAGATGCGAGTGCTTAGAACAGGTCGGAAGCGAGTGCTTAGAACAGGTCAGAAGCCAGTGCTTAGAACAGGTCAGAAGCCAGTGCTTACAACAGCTCAGAAGCCAGTGCTTACAACAGCTCAGAAGCCAGTGCTTACAACAGGTCAGAAGCCAGTGCTTACAACAGGTCAGAAGCCAGTGCTTAGAACAGGTCAGAAGCCAGTGCTTACAACAGGTCAGAAGCCAGTGCAGGTCAGAAGCCAGTGCAGGTCAGAAGCCAGTGCTTAGAACAGGTCAGAAGCCAGTGCTTAGAACAGATCAGAAGCCAGTGCTTAGAACAGGTCAGAAGCCAGTGCTTAGAACAGGTCAGAAGCCAGTGCTTAGAACAGGTCAGAAGCCAGTGCTTAGAACAGGTCAGAAGCCAGTGCTTAGAACAGGTCAGAAGCCAGTGCTTACAACAGGTCAGAAGCCAGTGCTTAGAACAGGTCAGAAGCCAGTGCTTAGAACAGGTCAGAAGCCAGTGCTTAGAACAGGTCAGAAGCCAGTGCTTACAACAGGTCAGAAGCCAGTGCTTACAACAGGTCAGAAGCCAGTGCTTACAACAGGTCAGAAGCCAGGGCTCAGAACATGTCAGAAGCTAGTGCTTACAACAGGTCAGGAGCCAGTGCTTACAACAGGTCAGAAGCCTGTGCTTACAACAGGTCAGAAGCCAGGGCTCAGAACAGGTCAGAAGCCAGTGCTTACAACAGGTCAGAAGCCAGTGCTTACAATAGGTCAGAAGCCAGTGCTTACAACAGGTCAGAAGCCAGTGCCTACAACAGGTCAGAAGCCAGTTCTTAGAACAGGTCAGAAGCCAGTGCTTAGAACAGGTCAGAAGCCAGTGCTTACAACAGGTCAAAAGCCAGTGCTTACAACAGGTCAGAAGCCAGTGCTTACAACAGGTCAGAAGCCAGTGCTTACAACAGGTCAGAAGCCAGGGCTCAGAACAGGTCAGAAGCCAGGGCTCAGAACAGGTCAGAAGCCAGTGCTTACAACAGGTCAGAAGCCAGTGCTTACAACAGGTCAGAAGCCAGTGCTTAGAACAGGTCAGAAGCCAGTGCTTAGAACAGGTCAGAAGCCAGGGCTCAGAACAGGTCAGAAGCCAGGGCTCAGAACAGGTCAGAAGCCAGGGCTCAGAACAGGTCAGAAGTAAGTGCTCAGAACAGGTCAGAAGCCAGTGCTTACAACAGGTCAGAAGCCAGTGCTTACAACAGGTCAGAAGCCAGTGCTTACAACAGGTCAGAAGCCAGTGCTTAGAACAGGTCAGAAGCCAGTGCTTAGAACAGGTCAGAAGCCAGTGATTAGAACAGGTCAGAAACCAGTGCTTAGAACAGGTCAGAAGCGAGTGCTTAGAACAATTCGGAAGCGAGTGCTTAGAACAGGTCAGAAGCCAGTGCTTAGAACAGGTCAGAAGCCAGTGCTTACAACAGCTCAGAAGCCAGTGCTTACAACAGGTCAGAAGCCAGTGCTTACAACAGGTCAGAAGCCAGTGCTTAGAACAAGTCAGAAGCCAGTGCTTACAACAGGTCAGAAGCCAGTGCTTACAACAGGTCAGAAGCCAGTGCTTAGAACAGGTCAGAAGCCAGTGCTTAGAACAGATCAGAAGCCAGTGCTTAGAACAGGTCAGAAGCCAGTGCTTAGAACAGGTCAGAAGCCAGTGCTTAGAACAGGTCAGAAGCCAGTGCTTACAACAGGTCAGAAGCCAGTGCTTACAACAGGTCAGAAGCCAGTGCTTAGAACAGGTCAGAAGTCAGTGCTTACAACAGGTCAGAAGCCAGTGTTTAGAACACTGCACCACCGGGGACGCCATTTCATATTTTAATTGTGAATAATAGAATAAAGTATAAGGGCCCCACGATAAAGCATTACATCGCATTTTCCAATTATCTAAAAGCTTAATTTTTATACGATGTTTGACATGCCACAGAAATCAAATCCGTATAAACATAATTCTATCATTAGTAATGCGTTACTTGGGTAACTTGCGACATAAATGTTGCGATTTTCTTTTCCAATAAAGAAGTGAATGACCATTTCATGATCCATAACTTTTTTGTCTGTTTTTTTTTTTTGTTTTACCTAAAAACCAAATATCACTTCTCCCCGGTCACTTTTCACACATTTTGAGAGTATTTATAGCCTCCCTGGTTGGCCGTGTAGTTAGAAGCGTAGGTTTCTGACTAGTCATCCGAGCTGGCCCAGGTGGTGTGTTTGTCTTACAGTGTTGGCTCACTCCTTTTCTTGGAGCCAGTGACCCACAATTAGAAACGGGCGACATTTTATTGCCTTCACAGTTGTTCGTCTTGTTTGTTAAGGGTGTTTCAACTAAAAACTCTGGTATATGTTTGCAATGGTAAAAACTTCTGTACATATTTTCTTCACAATTAATGTATTCCCAAAGATGAAAATTTGCACATTGATAAAAGTAACCAAATTATTGTATGGCATACTTAATATTTGCTAAAACTTAACTATAATTATATTAAAAATCAATATTTTTTGTCTTGGGTAATGTTGAGACCTGCTAATAGATGGCGTGACGTGTACATTGATGATGCCAGTGGACAAACAAATGTATGATGGGCTATTTCGAAATTAGAAATCCGTGTTACCTACAATACAGCTGATTTTTTTCAATAATTTTATTAATTTTGGGAATGAAATCAAACTTTGAGCCTATACATGCGATAGCCTGGGATCCTTAGAATTATTAGAGCCGTCCCGGGGTCTCAGTGGCCTAAGCGCAGGCTTATGAGCATTCGCGCGAAATGGGTGCGGGTTCGAATCCCAGTGAGGCATGGATGTTGTATTTGTCTTACGCACTGAGTCTCTCCCTTTGCTGGAGCCAATGGCCCTAATTTAGGGACATGCGACTGCGTATAGCCCATCGAGTTGTTCATGGCGGTCGTTAAACCTTCAATAAAAAAACTTAGAATGATAAGAGCCATTCAGATTAAATGTTCTGGCAATAATTTATCTTAAGATATCAACAGAATTGTTACTACTGCTGATTTCTAATTACGATATAAGCCATTAGAAAAATGTGTTTGTCCACTGATGTGTACACTGCAGGTCGCGCCATCTATTAGCATGTCTCAACATTACCCAAGACAAAAATTATTGATTTTTGATATAATTATGGTTAAGTTTAAGAAAATAATATGTTGGCCGTGCTATAATTCGAAGTTACTTTTTTCGTTCGGTTTTTAAATTTTCATTCTTGGGAATACATTAATTGCAAAGAAAATGTCTACAGAAGTTTTCATCATTGGAAATATAATGCAGAGTTTTTTGGGGGACACCCTTAATCCCCAAAAAATTACTGATGTTTTTACTTGAGTGACACCTACGATACTTATATTTTTGACTCATTTTGCTTCTTGAATATTCAAAGAGATTTTATTTGTGCTTTATTCATGTTAATCAGTTTATACTAAATCCATCTTTGAATATCATTTGACAAAAAAGGTCCTTCAGATGTACGTTCGAACTGATGTGCGAGACACAATGATATCATTATTGTTCAGTAACGAAACAAAAACAACTGGTTCATTCCATCATTCGTTAGGTCTGATGCGTGTGCTGTACACTGAAGAGCAATTGAATTAGAGACAGCTGGCGTTATGCGAATGTGGCGCTGTGGGCGGCTTTGTGAACGGAAACGACATGACGTATGCAGCGATCCGACAATATATGCGACGGGAATCAGAAAGAGTTGGACGCAGTATGGGTAAGACGAAGGATCTAAGCGCATTTGATCGTGAGAAAATTGTCGGGGCCCGACGAATGGGTCACTCCATCTCGGAAGTCGTGCAGGCACTGAGATTTTCACGAGCCACTGTGTCACGGGTGGACCTTGAGTACATCAAATCCGGTAAAACCATCCCTGCAAGGGCCAACTGCCGTGGAAAACAGCGTGTGGATGAGAGGGGTCATCGTTGGCTAGCTCGAATTGTAACAGCGGATAGACGACAGGCCTCAGTGCAAGAAATCACTCGGCAATTTAACGCTGGTGCACAAAAACGTGTAAACAGCCACACCATCCAGAACCATCTCCTCGCTATGGGGTACACAAGCCATCATCCCACGAGGGTACCGCTGCTGACCGCACATCACAGGATGCAAAGATTAGCATGGGCGCGGGAACATCGCCACTGGACGCTAGACATGTGGAAAAATGTTGTCTGGACTGATGAGTCGAGATTCACATTGGTACATGCGGATGGTAGGATACGAGTACAGCGCAAACCACATGAAGCGATGGATCCTTCTTGCCAGCAGGGTACTCTTCAAGCTAGTGGGGGTGACATTCTCGTCTGGGGACTGTTTACGTGGACTGAAATGGGACCCCTTGTACGTGTGACATCGTCCCCTCACAGGTCAACATTACCGGGATATCCTGGTCAACAATTTGCTCCCGTTTGTGCGTCTTCAACATCCCACTGGGGACCTCATTCTGCAACAAGACAACGCAGCTCTCGAATTGTATCCGAATGGTTGGATGAACACTCCACCGACGTGACCTCGCTTCCTTGGCCAGCTAGGTCCCCTGATTTCAATCCCATCGAGCACATCTGGGTGCCATCGAGAGAGATGTTCTAGGCTCTGACCCCCTTCCATCAAATCTTCGTGAACTGTGGGAGCATGTTCAGGGGTCTTGGATCCGTATGGCTTCCCAACGCTTCCGGTGTCTTGTTGAGTCCATGCCGAGACGAATCGCCGCCGTCATCAAGGCAAAAGGTGGTGCTACAGGTTACTAGACAGGTATCTCTAATTCAATTGCTCTTCAGTGTATAGCCACTGTGTATAGGAAGTAATCGTCGATCATTCAAGCAGGCAGCAGTAAGTATTTATGCAAGTAAACAGGAATAATCAACATCACCTTTATTGCTAGCAACTGAATCACCAATCTCGCTTGCTTGGCCAACAGATTAATAAACGATTATTTCGAATTTAAACGGACGTTGAGATACGTAGCAATTCATTGCACTGGAGCTATGTTTGCTAATGAAATACTGCCCTAATTGCCGAGTGTTTCCGGTTTCATTTATTTGCGTCAAAATATTAGTTGCTCACTCTTTAATAGGAGTTTACTAGAATTAGTCAACAAGCAAAGCTATGCCTGATGTGCACATAAAAGGAAGCTGTCTCCCTAAGTTCAAAATAATAGCTCTGTTGTAGATTTATACATATTTAGATGACGAGAAAAGACTACTATTGCTTCTGCGAGTGGACTAGTGCTTAGAGCAATCGCCCTCCGCCCAGGTTAGCGGAACCGATATCCCAGATAAGTTGAGTTGCTCTGAACCACTGAATATTCGACATGCGTCAGATGAACACGTTAAGTTATCGTCCCAGGGATATTTGATCCCCGTTACAAATGAGGTCATTTTTTCCTCCCCTTACTAGCTCTCTCTTCCTGGAAGTATTCGTTGTGACGTCACAGTCTCGACTCGCACTGTCAATCTGGTGCTACCCTCTGACAGATGAGCCACGGATAAGCCTCTAGTTTCATTCTAATGTAACTTCGTTTCTGATAAGCAGCACAAAAGTCCTATGCGACATAGGTAGTAGCGTCCAAGCCTGTCCTGTGGGTGTGAACCCTACGAGAAATTGCTGGGTGCTGCTGATGAAGACCTCAAGGACGCTGATAGAACAATAAACTTTTGCAAAAGGAATAGCTCTTACATAGAAAGATGTTTCCACCTACCAAAATGTGACCAAAGGTGTTGAAAATACCAAACATTTCCTTTCTACTAGGCAATTACATCGATGAGCCTTTACATTACGACCAGCCCCAGCATAGACAAATCAGCGCGCCTGAAGACCGAACGGTGACGCAGGTAAAGTTCACAGATCACTATAAATACAACACAAGAACCGGCTTTCGGTTAGAACAGTGCTCGGTGTCAGAATGGGGAAATGTTGCAAATTTATGGGAGTTTTATAAAGGACAAATAGTGATGGGGATACGACAAATAGGGATACGACAAATAGTGATGGCACTAAGCCTCAGAACCACGATCTCGGAAACGGCGAGGCTTATGGGGTTTTCACGTGCCACTGTAGTGAGTACGTATCAAAAGTGGTGCACAGATGGCCTAACGATGAACCTTCGTCCAGCCGTGTGTCGTCCGCAGCTCATTGATGCCAGAGGGGAGCGGAGACTATCCTGAATTGTTCACAGCGATCGAGGGGCCACAGTGCGACGTATCACCTGCAGGTACAACAGCGGTGATCAAGGTAATTTTTCACAGCACACAGTTCATCGCAGCCTTCTGCGCATGGGGATACGTAGCCAAAGACCCAGTCGGGTCCCTATACTCACTGCACATCATCGCCAACAACGCATGAAATGGGCCCAAGATCATTGCGATTGGAACGTGGATGATTGGAATAAAGTGGCCTGGTCTGCCGAATCAAGATTCCTGTGCACCACATAGATGGCCGAGCGTGGATGATTGGAATAAAGTGACCTGGTCTGCCGAATCAAGATTCCTGTGCACCACATAGATGGCCGAGCGTGGATGATTGGAATAAAGTGACCTGGTCTGCCGAATCAAGATTTCTGTGCACCACATAGATGGCCGAGCGTGGATGATTGGAATAAAGTGGCCTGGTCTGCCGAATCAAGATTTCTGTGCACCACATAGATGGCCGAGCGTGGATGATTGGAATAAAGTGGCCTGGTCTGCCGAATCAAGATTCCTGTGCACCACATAGATGGCCGAGCGTGGATATGCCGATTACCAACGGAGGCTATGGCACCTGGATGTGCTGTTGGATGAAAACAGGCCTGCGGCTGCGGTGTTATGCTGTGGACGATGTTTTCTTTTGACACTTTAGGCCACATTATCCCAATAGCACAATCCCTGGCAGCTGTCAGGTATGTGAATATTGTTGCGGACCAAGTTCCCCTATTCATGGCAACTGTGTTCCCTGCTGGTGATGGCTATTCCCAACAGGGTAATGCACCATGCCACATTGCCAGAATTGTCAAGGACTTGTTCGAGTCCCATGCTGGTGACTTTCTGTTAATGCCCTGGCGTCCAAATTCACCTGACATGAACTCAATCGAACATTTGTGGTTCCACTTGGAAAAGCGGGTTCGCTCTAAATCACCATCACCCCGAAATGTAAGGGAACTGGAGGAGCTGCTGTTGACATTATGGTACCAGTTACCCCAGGATACCTATTGCCTACTCATCGAACCGATGCCTCGCCAAGTGGCCGCTGTTTTGAGGGCTAAAGGCGGTCCTACAGCTTATTAGGTAGGTGGTCATAATGTAATGGCTCATAGGTGTATAAACTTGGGTAAAAAAAAATTAACGTTTTTATACAACATTCAGCGAATCTACAGCTATAAAACCCACATTAATTCGTGTATTACAGCCTCACGAGTTTACTTAACTGTTATTAATAGCGTTTCTTTTCATATAACTACAAGTTTCCTTTCAGAGTAGTGTACTGACAGATTCATTTTATAATTACAGGTGAGCAAGTGGATACCCTTGTGACTGGGAGTCGCGCTTTGTTCTTAACCTCTGGCAAGAAAATGGCTCCTGCTGCTGTAGTTGGACTGCAATTTAACCACTCGGTGTTTGTAGATCGCTTTTTTGCAGCCACTTCTAAAGTAAGTGAAAAAAAAATCGTTACATTACTGAATAACGCTTTGTCATCATGACAACGACTGTAGATATGCAATTTCAGATTTTGTGATATTTAAGTTCTTTCTCCCGCAGAGAATTTGGTTACCAGTTGTAATATGATTCCGCTCAATAAAAGCAAGTCTTACTAGGATAGTGGCATGTCCACACAGTATTGACTGAAACAAAAGAAAAATAAAAAAAGATTGAAACACGCTACTGCAATTCCCACTGTTCCCTGTTTTACTGTATATGCAAAAACACTTTTTCATTTATTTTTACAAAGTATTGGACTACTCCTCGTACCGCAGTTTGTGTTGCTCTGGCAGGAAATGAAATAACCGTGGGCTTATTTCATACAAGAACAAATTAGTATTAAAAAGCACATCACTGTTAATCAGCCTTTTAACCCAGAATTGGGCACTGGTAACCCTTAGTTTCCACAAGTTCGAATTGCTCAGATTCACAATATGACCGATACTGAAATCAGAAGACCAAGGTATACAATTTTTTTTAATTCAAACGCATGAAACACCTTAAGAACGTGCAGCTATAAGGCCCGTAATGTACGCTGCTGTCCAAAATTAGAATATGAAATCTGACTACCACAGATCGTCACGGGGCTGAAAGGGCTTGCTAATATACACTGCTGGCCACCCAATATGCAACACCAAGAAGGACACGAGATAGCAAAGCTAGATTTACTGGACACATAACAGCTGATACAAAGATGAAACGATTGAGCTTACAGGCCCGTGCGACTTGCGGAACACGCAGACATCAATAGTTCGTGTGGCCCCCATGGCTGGCAATAACGGCCGCGACATCGAACGAAAGAGGATTTGGATGTGGGCTTGGGATATGTCGGTCCAGGCAGCTTCCACACGCTGCCACAGTTCATCAGGCGTAGCCACGGGTGGAGCTTGTCAGGCTATTCGGTTGCCGATCAGCGATCAGACGTGTTCGATGGGCGACATATCGGGCGAACAGGCGTACCACGGCAGCATTGACACCTGGTGGGCCGCGAAGAATTGTTGCACGATGCGTGCTACGTGCGGGCACGCATTGTCCTGTTGAAACGGGGCCGCTGGCAGGTCCTGCAGGTAAGGGAGGACTACAGGCTCCAAAAGGTCGGAGATGTAGCGGTGGCTGTTGAGTGTACCGGCGATGCGTACCAGATGGCTGCGGGTATCATATCCAATTGCGCCCCAAACCATAACGCGAGGCGACGGACCCGTATGGCGACGCATAATGCAGGTGTCATACAGTCTCTTGCCGCGGTGCCACCCCACGCGGATCCGACCATCGTGGTGTTGTAGACAGAAGCGGGATTCGTTGGAGAAGACAATGTCGGCCATTATGTAGTCCAGGTGTGGCATTCAACGGCCTACTGCCGCCGCACTCGCCGATGGTACGACAAGTCCCCGCTCCTGCAGACGACGTCGAACGGTACGTGCTAACACAGGTTGTTACGCAACACACCCTAATTCCTGCGCTAACGTTCTTGATGTGACGGTGCGATCCGTGAATGCTGCCGCATAACATGCCGATTCTCTCGTTCGGTGGTGTGCCGCGACTGCGGCAATCACTCACGTCGGTCCGCCCGTCCCTCCTGCACACACCGAATCCATGCTCGCCTCACTGTGGCTGGATGCCATTCCACAAGGGCGCCGATGTCTCGGTACGATAAACCGCTGTCGCGATAAGCCACTATTCGTCCTTTATCGAACTCCGAAACGTGCTGGAATGACTGCCGTATTCTGCGACGAGGCATCAGGAAGCTTCCACGCACAACACACTTCCACTACTTACACACCGCCTTCTGTGCACCCTTCTTTTAGTGATTCTCGGTGGCGTGCCTGGCGCATATGATTTGCATATGCCTTGCAATGCTAACCGTTTGCATGTCCTCTCGCGGGCGACGCATGCTACGAATTTCAGGCCAATCGGATGCTTCCTTCTTGGAGTTGCATTTTGGGTGGCCAGCAATGTATGTACTCGAGTGCGATGTGACGTACGAAGACGTTCCGTGATGCGCTAGCCGTATGAAAATTTCCTGTGAGCATGTAACAAATGCCGAGGGTGTATGTAGAAGGGAGGCCAAGTCGTGTTTCATATGAGTTCAATGTTTTTTTCGTGTGTTTCTGTAACGGAGCGAGAAACTGCGTGTCTGAGGTAACAAAAGTATATTTCACAGACATCATATCCTCGACGCCTGATTTTTGGCAAGCTCGAAGAAAGCCGGGCTGTGACCGATGGCAATACAGAGAATTCGTAGTACATATAGCATAGTGTCGCGGCTTTGTCAGCGTCCAGCAGACACAGAACCGCTTCCAGAGGTTTTGCTAGATAACCAGCAGGATGACAGATACCTGGTCATAATGGCAAAATGGTGTCAAGCAAGCACAAGTGCGGGCATTTCGCTTCAAACCGTGCCACGGCTTCTAAATGTAGCAGGGCTATATACCCTGAAAGCAGTACGCTGTCCATCGTTATTAAGGGCGCATCATACAGCCCACCATCAGTGATGTACTGTATATTTCTCGCGTTGATTGCTCTTCAGATCAATGAGCCAAGGTAATGTTCACAGATGAAAGTGGCTTTAGTTTTTCGCCAATTTCCAAGCGGGGGGAACGTAGGACTGCTATGATCCGCGGAACACCGTTGAATTTGACCGGTATGTGGGCCGGCATCATGGTCAGTAGACGTACCGAACCGCAGGTCCGTCCACTGACAATGATGTATCTCGGGACAATCACCGGCCAGCGATGCTGCAGTGACATGATCCTTCGCCACGTTTACCTGTTCCATGGCGAAGTGGAAGCAGATTTCCTTTTATGGGTGATAACGCCCGTCCTCATCGCGCTGTAGCTGTGGATGAAGTATTGGCTAGTGAGAATATCCGTCAGATGTAGTGGCCAGCGCGCTCGACTGATCTCAGTCCAATCGAACATACATGGAAAGCTCTCGGAAGACGTGTTGCGCAAAGTAATCTTCCACCAGAAACAATTCCAGCACTTATCAGTGCTCTCCAGCAAGAGTGGAACAATTTACACCAAGAGCTCTTAAACCACTTGGTACTAAGCATGACATACCGGTACCAAACATGTATTGTTGTGCGGGATGGGCATATCGCTTACTGAACACTTTGCTCTGTAGTCTTTTTATGCAGTGCTTATGGAAGACTATCACTGGCGACAGCTGAGCCTACACCTACTTCGTAACACTTTGTTTTATTTCAATCTCATTTACATATTACTCATGATTTTTTATGTTGTGCATTTCATTTTACCATTGCTATTACCGTCTATACAGCGTACATCTCTAAAAATGCTTTTCATGATTTTCACTGGCCAAAATGTACCTCTTCCTTACGTTTTGGACATCAGTATACTTTACTCCCAAAGGTCTGATATTTCTGTTATTTCTGCTTTTTGCTAGTTCTGGTATGTTCGTGATATTTTTATCATGCTATGCAGAGGTCAAGTCATTGTCAAGACCATTACTGAAAGAGGAGTTTCACAGTGAAGAAGAGTATCACGGCACCCATGAGACATATTATTATGAGACTGTAAAATAAAGGAGGAGAAAATCACGAAAGTCAACATTGCACGCTTCCTTCAAAAAACGTGACGATCTTCAACCGGAGAAGTTATCAGAGAATCAGAGAACTAACGCCACTGTAACAAAAAGGAAAATGAGGGGCAAGCATACATTTTAATTAAATTAACGTATTTTCTTTTAATTTATAAAATATACAGTTTTTACGTTCATAGCCATTGTTTCAGAGCTTTAAAAATGTAATGTCAAATTACTTTCGTCAGTTTTAACTGCCTGGAAGGTAATTCACTGACTTCCCATTGACTGATACTATTATTAGTATATACAGTCAAATCACGATTTAACGATTTTGCAGAGAACTCCAAATACGGACTTTAAGTTCAGAAAACCGTGAAATGCAGTGTGACGTGCCCGCACCGCAGGACGCACATGAGATAAAGGCAGATAGCAGCGAGAGCATACGTCCGCGTAGCTCAGTTGGGAGAGCGACTTATTCCGAAATGCGGGCACTCGGGTTCGATGCCCGGTGTGGACAAAAATGGCGGAAAAATTTACTTCGTTATATTGTCGCCCGAACTTCAAGAATGACCTGGCCGTTAACGTTCTCACAATGGTGTGATGTTCTTTCCACGCCACGAGACAGGGAAAATAAGATAATCCCTTCTTCATCGCTTCGAAAAATAAATGTGTGTGATGTTACGTTCCACACACCAAATTGACTGGGATTTCTCAAATGTACGTTCTTCAGCGGATGACTGCCTACAACGGCACATGGTCCAGGATGACCCGTGGGCCATATCCACGGCCTTTTTTTAGGGGGAGGGGGAGATGTGACGTACCTGCGCCGCAGGACGCACATGAGATAAAGGCAGATAGCCGCGAGAGCATACGTCCGCGTAGCTCAGTTGGGAAAGCGACTTATTCCGAAATGCGGGCACTCGGGTTCGATGCCCGGCGTGGACAAAAATGACCGAAAAATTTCCTTCGTTATAGAAGAGATAAAAATTTTTAGTTTAAAATTGCGACTTAAAATTCCATGTGATGCTAGCAATTGTGGTAATCACGCGCAAAAAGTAAAAATAATTAATCAAAAGAATAATTGTATTGCAGATATCCACCGGAAAATATGTACGTAGTAGTAGTACTTTAAAAAAATACGTAATTTGTGCACGTTCATACGGATCTTAGAACTGGCTCTCCGGAAAGTTCATGCCGAAAAATAGCATGTAAAAGAATGTCACGTATGGCAAAAAAAAGCAGACCTTTAATCAACCATATATGTACCCTGTTGTTGTACAACCTTTCGCAATCAATCATGCAGGCTGATGATTCCGTCCTCCCAGAATTGCATAGGTTTCAGCACAAAAAAACTGGTTTAAGTGATTTCTGACTTGATATAAAGAATCTATCCTCGTGCCATTAAGGAAATTCTGAAGCGAATGAAGGTGGTAGTCTGAGGAAGCTTTGTCCGAAGAACAGGCCGGATGAAGTAGGACATCCCACCCAAACTCCAGCAAATGTTGTGGTGTCCTCAATGATACATGAGGTCTCCCATTGTCCTGCTGGAACACAACGCCAATCATCTTCGCTAAATGAGGTAAGTTTTTCCTTAGTATTGCCTGCAGAACGTACAGATGTGAGCAGTACTTATCGCTGTTTATCGTCTGGTTGTTTGGTAGAAGCTCACAGTGCAGTACACCTTTACAGTCCCACCAAACACTGAGCAAAATCTTCTTTGGGTACAATCCCGATTTAGGAGCGAAGGTGTATCACCACGCTGCAACCATGACCTTTTCCTCATCACATTGTTTTAAACGATCCATTTTTCATCACCAGTCACCAATCTTCTGAAAAATGGATTGTTTTTGTTGCTTTCAGAATTGTGTCACAGATGGGAACTCGATCAAATAAGTTTCTCTCTGGCGAACTGTGTGACAGGACGTGGATGGTGGGTTTCGATAGGTTGAGTACCTCTGCTAAATCCCTTGTTGTTTAACGGTAGTTAGCCTCCAACTGTGCATGAATCTGCTCCTCCTCAGTGGTACAAAGCCTGCCCGGAAGCTTTTCATCTTTCCAGGGTTTCCATCACGAAATCTGACAAACCACTTGCGAACTGTTCTGTTTGCTACAGCATGGTTCTTCTACACATCAGGTATCTCCAATGCAGCTTGTGTTGCGTTTAGTCCCTTATGGTAGAGGTAAAACATGACGTCATAAATTCAAGGGATTGTCGTTCATCATCCTACGATACAGCCACTTCACTGTCTTTCTTTCCGCAGCTTCCAGCACAAACTGATACACGGACTTCTCACACATCCTTTTACGTAGTTGCATCATCTACATACAGTGACGGTGGTACGTGGCGACTCATCACCAACAAGCTAGGGAAATTTGGCACGTATTACAACGCAATATCTTGCTCAGAGGAGCTCCATTGCATTAACGCTTGGAAAAGTCTGTGGTGGTTGCTTACTAGCGTCTAAGAAAAAGTAGTTCTTTTCCTATTCCACTCAAATGTGACATCACACTCAACCACATCAAATGAGGTGTAATACACTTTTAGTTTTTTTAATTCTATGACTGCAGACAGAGAAATATGTTCATTTCCTTACAACCAGCTACCTTGCCTTCATCAACTGCTACCGCATCATCAAACATTTCGTCTAAGCTTCCTACGCCGCTCGTTTGAATGTTGCTGCCAAAGCCTATATACAGTAGACTTGAAAGGTTAACATTTCAGGTGGATTTGCATTTTCTAGTCATCTCATAGCAACAATACTTCGTCAGTTTCAGTACGCATAAACCAAGAATGGGTACGTTTACACTTAACCGATGAGAGCAGATTCTGTTTAAAACCAGATTCTCGGAAAACATTCACATGACGAGAACGTGTGAGACGATATCAGCCGATGAACCTTCGGGAACGTGACCAGTTTGGAGGTTGTGGAATAATGGTTTCGGCCGGAATCCGTACCAAGAATCCTTTGCCTATCCAAATAATAACCAGAAAACACCGTCCAGGCCTAACTACTGCCCAATATCGCAACGAGATCCTTAATTATCATGTTCTCTTTTTAGAGGTGCAGTAGGTTTGGAATTCCTGTTAATGGAAAACACTGCCCTATATATATACCTCAGAGGGCTTTGCTGGTGAATGAATATCTCAAAACCGAAGATATTGAACGTAAGGATTCGCTTGTACGGTCCCCGGATCTTAATATGATTGGACATGTTTGAGATACTTTAGTTTGACGAATTGCGGCTCACTTCCCTCTTCCTGTAGCTCTACAGGACTTACGCGAGCTCTTTTG
The DNA here is from genome assembly GCA_039090855.1 of Macrothele yani. Taxonomy (NCBI): domain Eukaryota; kingdom Metazoa; phylum Arthropoda; class Arachnida; order Araneae; family Macrothelidae; genus Macrothele; species Macrothele yani. Next base: position 108,117,366 of record CM077003.1, read on the forward strand.
GAAGAATAAGACTTAACCCCGCAGCCTCGTGTGGGCACCCTCATTCAAAGTACGGTTTGAAGCTGTGAAGCTTGCATTGCTTTTCGTAAAGATTGTGGTGCCATTTTTTGCGCTGATTTATGTGATGATATCGTTTTTTGCCTTATTTCCAGGAATGTTTTCAGTGGCCCTCAGTTTGGGTGCATTTTCATTCATCTTCGTTATTTTATGTTCACCATGAACACACACATCCTTATGTTCAATATTTTGTGAGTTATAGTCTGTTAACGAAGTTTCTGTGGGTGTTGCTTTACCTTTGAACACCAGTGTATTATTATATACGTGGTTCCGCAGTGTATTCCATAATGATAAATGGATTAAGGCGAAGGGGTGGATTTTCGTTCCAGCCCATTTTGACTGCTTGGCCGTACACCATAAAGTCCAGAAAAAAAGGGAGGCATATTCTTGTTTATTTCGTATGGTAATACTTGTAATTTAATATGACATACTTTATAAAGTCGTAATAGATTTCAACTGCGTGCGAGGTGAGGAGAGCTTCGAAAGTTTTAATATTCCATGTGTAAAAGTGGTTTACGATGCACTGAATTCCACAACTTTCGAATTACAGGCTTGAAGAGATGAACGCAGTTTAAAGGTTTTAATTATACAGTATATGTAAACACCCAGATCTCTCTGTCTGGAACACTCTCGAGATGTCAAAATGATTGCGTGCTATATAGTAGCATGCGATCTAATATGTCAAAGTGATCGCGTACCAATTAAAAAACAAATGATTATTATCAATGACTCTAGTTCCATTTATCTGATCTACAAAATACCACTTGAAATCTTAATATCGCGGCAAGTTGAGTTTGTATATTAATTTATCACAATTCGATATTAATTTGAACGCTTTAATTATTTTTTACTTTTTTAATTTAACTGGCTTTCGGAGTTTAGTGCTGATTATATTATGCATTTTGAAAAATATCGATCTATCTAAACGCTCCAACTTACAATAAAAACTGAAATCTTGAGATGTCAAAGTGAGCAAAATTGCATCTAAGAACAGATGTAGACTCAATAACACATTGTCGATAATTTCGATAGTTCCGATCTGTAACGCCAGATATCGCATTATTTTGTAGAAAAAGCTTCGGTATGAAGATTTAAACTAACCGTCGAATAAGACAGTCTAAAACAAGCCGTGAAGGGAATAACAAGTGTGCCGGAGAAAAAGTCATTTAACGTGAAAAATCAAAACAAAAGTTATATAGGTAAGTTTACACGAAAACAACTGGACAACAAGAAAAATTGTTAAACAACAACAAATATTTTACACATAATGTTCCTTTTCACCAGGTCTTTTGAAAAACGGAAATAAATAGCATATAATTTTCAGTTTTAACATGAATGGGTTCTTACTATACAGGATTACAAGGAAAGTCCGTGATCAGGCCAATATCTCACGAACTGTAGCATTTAGCAATTTACTTTTTCTGCAGTTGTATATTAAACCCCCTATGGTGCACACAATAACACCATGAGGGGTACCCTCGCCCCCAAAAGGGAGCGACTGTCACCCCCAACCCCCTTTGCAGATAGGACAAAAAATAAATTACAAACTTGTTCAGCGAGGCAAAAATAGTACATGAATGTTTTTGTCCCATAACAAAAGATGGAAAATGAGAAAAAAGCGGAAAGCTATCTGAGTCGCTGTGTCAGAAGCATATTTGCATATATTTCAAATAGGCGGGCCAAAGCGGGACAATACGGATATTCTGGCATACGTATTTGCATATCCCCACAACATCACAAATGAAGTTGCCCGGGAAAGTGGATTAAGCCAACACCGTGTACCAGGGCCTGATTTTTGCACGTGCCAAAGCCTTAAAATTTGGAGGGGACTCCAAACTACCTTAACAGTAGTATACATTTTCAGAACCAAAATATATTTTCCGTTATAGCACGAAATTATCATGCGGTTCGGTTTCAAAATTTAGCATGAGATTTTGGAAACCAAATTATTATGATTTCGTATAATAAAGATCAAGTGTTGCGCTGAGCTGCGGTCGACCAGTGTAATACACTGCCGGACAATTGCTAAGGACGGATGACAATAGCAACGATAGCAACCATAAAATGGAAGGCAGGAAAATGTGGAAATTAGCATATGTGCGGGATACAATAAGACGTGTTCTACGTATGCAAATTTTGGATTGCCGAACTTGTTCGTGACTTCATAGCGCTGATAAGAGATATAAAGGATTTGACGCGTATTGACTGTTGTAGTTCAAACGCAAACTTGAAAGGGAAAGAATCAATTGACGAACTTGCAATTTTCAGTATGTCTTCCCGACGTCACCTAGATGATTTTACGCGTGGCCGTATTATTGGCAAGATTGAAGAAAGGCGAAAAATAACAGATGTTGCCAGGGAGTTCGACGTCAGCCACAGTGTTGTTTCAAGGCTTTGGAAATCATTTCAAACAAATGGAGAGTGTAGCAAACGTCACGGGGGCGGTCGTGTTCGCAGTACGATACCTGCAGAAGATCGGTACATAGTGTTATCAACAAAAAGACACCGGCTCAGCACAGCTAGTGAGGTAGCAAATCAGTTTATGGCTGCTACTGGCAAGCGGATCTCCCGAAAAACTGTCGCCAGACGTTTGCATGAAGGAGGACTATACACCCGCCGTCCTGCTGTGTGCATCCCATTGTCCAGACGTCACCGTACCGCCCGTTTGCAATGGTGCCATCAACATCGCAATTGGACTGATAACGACTGGTCTGCTGTCCTCTTCTCAGATGTGAGTAGATACAGTCTATCGTCTGATTGTCGACGACAACTGATCTGGCGCGAGTGGTACTGCATATTGTCCAGCAAACATACAGGAAAGGGACCGATATCCGACATGTAGTGTCATGGTATGTGCTGGCATCACAATCAATGGCCGTACGTCCCTCTATGTGCTTCCAATTGGGACTATGACTGGCCAACGATACATTAATGATGTTCTGCTACCTCATGTTCGCATGTTCCGTGGTGCTGTCGGTGATAGATTCATTTTCATGGACGACAACGCAACATGTCATCGAACAGTCGCTGTCCAGGAGTGTCTTGAGAGCGAGGATATTCAACGCCTCGTATGGGCAGCACGTTCTCCAGATCTGAGTCCCATTGAAAATGTGTGGGATGCTTTGGGGAGGAGTCTTGCTGGTCGTGCAGAATACGTAAACGTGATAAACAAGGACACCCTCATCTCCAATAAACAAGGACACCCTCATCTCCAATAAACAAGGACACCCTCATGTCCAATAAACAAGGACACCCTCATCCGTGCACTGACAGAGGAGTGGGATAAATTACCCCAACAGCTGTTTGATAATGTTGTGCAAAGCATGACACGACGTGTGGAATCTTGCATCGCCCTCCATGGTGGCCATATCCCGTATTGACATCTTACGCCGGAACGCCTGCGGACGGTAATTGCATTTTTTTCACGTTTACGTATTCTGCACAAAATGGCCTGCTTGTCCCTTGAACACGTTCCAAAGCCTTCTGGATTTCAGAGCACAATAAATTGTCTTTCTTGTAATGTCCTGGCATTCTGACATTATTTTATTTCACTAGGCATCCAACCACACTTACTTTTTTATGCGCTATATAGCCGTTTATGATCCGTCCTTAGCAATTGTCCAGCAGTGTATCTTAATCTTACCAATATTTGTCACAATCAACATGCAATAGAAACAGCCTATATTCGGACCAATACAATATATTATACATGAAAAGCATTTCAGCAAACATGTAGAATTTGCTAAAAAATATTTTTATTATTAATATTAGTCTTGTGATAACAAAAATTGTGAACCAATATTCATATTTATGTAGGGTTCATTTTTACATAAATAAAAATACAAAAAAGTTCAATTGACATTACCTTATTTAAAGACTGTTGTAATAATTTACATGGAGTGTTGGAATAATTTATCCCACAATGTGTGTGATAAATTATGGTAAACTAGGTGTTTTAAATTATATCTGGGAGGATAGTTATTTGTTTCCATAAATAATACTATAAAACAAAAACAAAAAAAAAGAATTCCAGAGTAATTAATGTTACAGCTGTAAGCTCTGCGGGTGCTGGGAAGTACAAGCTGTGTAAGTGCTCGTCTATTACAAGCTACATTGGCTATAAAACTGACTAGCATGTGGGATGTGTTTTAATGTTTTTACAGCTAGAAAAACTGCTTGCAAAAAAATATTTACCAGTAAATTTTTTTTTATTGTTTGACTGAAAATTTTAATCGAGGGGGTCCCAGACATAGGATGTGCACAGGGCATCGACTGACCTAAGTCGGGCCCTGGCGTGTACTACAAATTTTGCACAGGAACCATATGCATCCATATTCGTTTCATTCGTAGCAGGCACTATGGCCTGGCGATACGGAGAAAAGACTTGACTTTTGTAATGTCATGTTGAATGCTTTAGAAGAGGACCCAAAGTTTCTGTCAAACATTTTATGGACAGATGAGTCACGCTTCACACGAGATGGCATTGAATACCCATAATGTACACTACTGGGCACTGGAAAATTTCTATCGGGCGAGAGACACACACCATCAAGTGAGGTGGTTCACCAACGTTTGGTGTGGCATTTGGGGGAACCAGCTTCTGAGACATCTTTTTTACAACGGAACTCTGAATGGCGAACTATATTTAAATCTCCTTCAAACGGACATAATGGATTTCTTGGACAGTGTACCATTACAGACTTTATTGAAATGTGGTACCGGTACGGACTTTATTGAAATGTGGTACCATTACAGACTTTATTGAAATGTGGTACCGGTAGCCAACCTGATACGTAGTGCACACGTATCAGGATGGCTAAACAATGTGTTTGACCGGAGATGGATAGGACCAGGAGGTCCCGTAGCATGGCATCCACGCTCGCCAGACCTTAGCCCTGTGGGATCATCTTAAATCCCAGGTGTATGCAATACCACCGCTAAATGTAGCAGATCTGTAACAGCGTATAGTGTCTGCCAGTGCCTCTGTTGATGGGGATATGCTGCAACGCATGCACGGTCAGCTAGTAGAAAGCTCGCAGGCGTGCGTCGTTGCTGAAGGGCAACATTTTGAGTATCATCATCATCATTATCATTGTCAACCATTATCAATCCACTGCTGGACGAAGGTCTCTCCAAGTTTCCTCCACAACGGTCTGTCTTGTGCCAGTCGCCTCCATGTCACCCCTGCATACTTTGGAATTTCATCCACCTATCTCCCATGTGGTCTTCTTCTGGGTCTCTTCCTGTCCCTTGGAATCCAATCTAAAATTTCGGCTGTCCATCGATGATCTGTCCTTCTGGCAGTATGTCCAGCCCATTGCCATTTCAGGGATTTAACTCTGATCATGATGTCTTCCACTCTTGTCATTTTTCGGATCCACGAGTTCCTCTTCTTATCTCTCCTGGTTACACCAAGTATACACCTCTCCATGCTCTTTGAGTTGTCTGCAGCCTTTGTATGTCTCTTTTAGTTAAGGTCCACGTCTCTGCACCATACGTAAGCACTGGAAGGATGCATTGATGTTGTATTTTCTAAACTAATAAAATCTCTACAGTATTATGCATTCACATCTTGAATTAATAGCTTTGTCTAATTACTCGGTTGTTGCTTCCGGACGTTGTGATTTCCTTGGGGCCACATTCCCGGTCCCCTTCCATCTTTTGTTATGGGACAAAAACGTTTATGTACTATTTTTGCCTTGCTGAACAAGTTTGTAATTTACTTTTTGCCCTATCTGCAAAGGGAGGGGGGGTGGAGTCATACACCCACCCCCCCCAAAGGCAAGGGGATCGTGGTTTTATTGTGTACGCTATAGGGGTTTCCTATACAACTGCACAAGAAGTAAATCACTAACTGCCATAGTTCCCGAGATTTTGATATTGGCCTGAACAAGAACTTTCCTTGTAATTCTGTATAAGTTTTAACTACACTGGCGGAAAGTGAAAAAAGAACACCAAGAAGGAGACGTCTGATACCAACGAAATTTATACAGCATAATAACGGAATACAGAGGATAACGTGATCAAAACATTATGGAAAAATACAGCTCCATGTAGCATGGTTAGTACGAGGTTGAACCGCCATGAACTGCGTCACACTGTGCAATTCTGGCATGGAGTCTGTCGTACAGATGTTCGATGTAAGTTTGGGGTATTGAGTTCCAAGCATCCTCAACCTGGACGCGTAAATCGGGGATGGTCGTGGCTAGCCGTGGAGACCGGATAAGTCGTTGTCCCATAAAATCCCACACGTGCTCAATGGGGGACAAATCCGGTGAACGTGCAGGCCATGGAAGTTGTCTCACACCCTAAAGTGCATGTTGCGTTGCACGTGCCGTGTGTGGGCGTGCGTTATCTTGCTGGAAAACACCACGATGGACCGACTTTACAAATGGCACAACAACGGGCTGAATGATGTTGTTGATGTAGGAGGTGCTGTTTAACGTACCCGGTACAAACATTAGTTGTGTACGGGAGTGATAGCTGATCGCTCCCCACACCAGGAGACAAGGTGTAGGCCCTGTGTGTCGCTGGCGGATTCAAGAATGGTGGAGACGCTCCCCTGTGCGTCTGCGAACACGCATACGGCCATCGGATGCTCCCAAGCAGAATCTGCTTTCATCGCTGGACACGACAGATCGCCATTGCGTTCTCCAATGCAGACGTTGGCGACACCACTGCAGCCGTTCCTGACGGTGGGCTGGAGTCAGAGGTACACATGCCAGAGGCACACGTGCACGTAGTCATGCATCCAGTAGACGGTTGCGGATTGTTTGCACAGTCACCTGAGGTTCAACGGCAGCTCGGATTTGCGTCGCAGTGGATGTTCTGCTTGACAACGCCGTTCTTCTTATGCGTCGAACGGTCCGCTCATCAGTCCGTATGTGACTCCCGGTTCCACGTCTTCTCGTGTGGGAATGTTCCTCGGGCCATCTACGCCACCATCGTACCACCACCGATACTTCCCGTCCAATTCTCTCCGCAATACGACGATACGACTACCCGGCCTCCGACTAGACGATCTCGCTCAAAGTCCGATAACTGCTGAAATCGTACACGTCTTCCATGTCCAGGCATTGCAGCTTCTTCAGGGTCTTTGCACGTGTCCGCGCGCCGACGACTGATTACATTCACTTCGCCGTACTCCTTAAATACCACCGACGATAATTTGCGTATTATGCCGTGCTGTGGCGCAAGCGCTCACCGGTTGGTCCCGAAATTAACATCACACCTACGTAAACTCTACTCCATTAACATATGTAAATTTCATGATTGTCCGCCCATTCCTTCTTGGTGTTCTTTATTCACTTTCCGCCAGTGTATATTTCCTCACAAAAATCCGGCGTCTCTTTGATTTGATGTCAATCTACTTCAATTAAATAATTTCACATCGTCCTAGGACGGGCAACATCCCCTATATATATTAATATTTATTTAAAGTTTAAAAACAATCGTCCTAGGATGGACTATAGGCTAGTTGAGCATTACTGTTCTAAGAAACTGAAAGCATCTTCTGCTGTTTTTTATTATCACTGAGAATAAAGAAGCATCTAGATTTTGATTATTTCTTTCAATTTCTGATTTCAGTGCATATCTGGGTCTTGCAGAAAATGCGACGATGAGGTAAGTTTGACTCTTCATTACTTCCAAATGCTTTGAAATTGCTATTGTAAGAATAAGACTGCGAAAACAATGTCTTTCATTTTTTTAAGATATTTTATTATTATCTTTACACCACAACGAAACAAAACTAAAAATTCATAAATGCTGAAAGATGATTATGTTAAGCTAGACCGAGATGCCAGTTTATTAAGTGAACCTACGTGGTTGCGCTTTGCGCTGCCCTTAGCGTGCAGAAAATACAGATCTCGTCGGGGCATGGAACATACCAGGTGCTGGAAGCGTCTTGAAAAAATGTTGTACCATAGGAAAATGAATGAGTCGGGAAGTTTCGGCAAATTTGACGGCGGCTGAGTCTCGCAGTGAACAGCTCGTTATCCATGAGATATTCGATGGAGCTTAAATCTGGGGATTGCGTAGGTCATTGAAGCTAAGAAAATTCGTTGGTATGTTGCTGGAGCCATTCGGTAACGCTATGAGTCTTGTGAGTGGATGTGTTATCCTAATCGACGTGTACACCTGCTTGAAAATTAATTGTAGCCAAGAAGAGATAAATTTCCTTGGTAACGGTATTCAGATACGCCATTACATCCACATGTCCTTCGATATGTATCAGGGGGTCTAATGCTGCCAGGAAAAATATTTCCCACAACAACATATCCCCACCAACGGCTTATACAGTCGACACCTGACAGGATGACTTCATGGCCTCATGTTACTTTCGCCAAATTTGTATCCTGCCATCCGCATAATGCAGAAAGAACCTTGATTCTTCCGTCTAGCCGACCTTTTTCCAGTCCTCGATGGTCCAGTGTCAATGCTCTAGCGCTTTTGTGTTCTGCGCTGACAAAACGTGCACTCGACAAGGTCGTCGGCGGTTGTAGCTCATTCCAGACATGATCCGACACGTAGTGAGTTCGGAAATGACTCTCGGCACAGCGGTGTTGAATTGGATAGCGTTTTATTGACCTGTGGTCCGTTTGTTCGCTTGTACGATTCTCGGCAGCCTCAGTTGACCTTTTGGATCCACTAGTTGTTTTTGTCCACAGAATCGCCGACAGCTGAAAGTTTTTTGCATGTCGCTCCATTCACGGTAAACCCTTACTGCAGACTGTGCGTGAAAATCTCAGAAAGATAGGCGTTTTGGGATATGCCCTTATTTTTTTTATTTTTTTTTTGATTGGAGGTTTAACGACCACCGTGAGCAACTCAATGGGCTATAAGCAGTCGCCCGTCCCTAATTTAGGGTCACTGGTTCCAGGGAAGGGAGAGAGCCAATGCCATCAGACAAACACAACATTCATGTCTCACCGGGATTCGAACCAGGACCCCCTTTCGGACGAATGATCAGAGGCCATCGCTTAGACCACTGCGCCACCGGGGCGGATATGCCCTTACACCAGAACGCCTATCGCCAATTGCCGTGCCATGTGTAAAGTGGCTGAGGTCACTCGTTTTGCATACTGGCGCCCTGTATCGAACGCCAACTGAAGTTGGACGAACTGTTCTAAAAATTTTTATGACTCACACTGCGCTAAGTGACTGTTCTAATTTTTTTTTATGACTCACACTGCGCTAAGTGACGTCTTACGTGCTGGAATGAACCATTTATGTGACGAGGGCAGGTGAACCTAATAAACTGGCATCTCAGAGTATGTAGAATATACCAGGTGTTCATAATTAAAGTTCACATTTTTAAGGAAGCTTCAGGTGGAACCATTTATTGCTCGCAATAACGTCAAAAAAATTTCATATGAGGACTCATAAGGAGATGGAATTTTGTTTGACTGAAAAAAGAAAATTAGTTCCAAAAATTGCCTCTAGGGGGATAAGTGGCGCTTTATTACAGTAAAGAAAATTACAGAAAACGAAAATAAAAAACCTTGCAATACAGAAGGGACATTTTGCGGTCACACAACATATTTGATATGTGTCCTTCGTTTCATGCGAAACCCAAAATTGCATGCTAAACCACAGATCGAAGAGTTTCACTGGAAACGTTGTGGAGATGACGCATAATGCTTACATTGAGGTCCCTCAAGTTTGATATGTGACAACGATAGACGATGTTCTTTGGATGTTCCAGAATCCAAAAGTTGCGGGAGGTTCAGAATCCGGCGAGCGCGTTGACCAAGTTGTTGGAAACTGACGGATGATTTTATTCTTTTGTTGGTAAGATATGCCTGAATCAGCTGCTTGACAAGCGTTGCTATGTGAGAGCAGCACCATCTTGCATAAAAACTGTTGAATTGAAGCACTGACTCTGTTGAAATGTTGAATCACCTGGTTTGCCAAAAGAGTTGCATATTGCTGACCATTGATAAAGAGTTAATGAGACCCGTAGGACCTAGTTCCTCGAAAAGGTAAGGTCCAACGATTAATTGCGCTGTAAAACCATATCAAATGGCGAATTCTGGAGAATGGAGTGGGACCTTACGCACGTCTGTGCGGATTTTCTGTTGACAAGTTCTGCAGTCGTTTGTTTAACAGCACCATGCAAATGGAAATGAGCTTCGTCTGTCCACGAAATGTTTCATGGCCATTCGTTGTGCGGTTCAACCTGAGCAAGAAACTGCAATGTGAATGTTACTTGTGCACTCCAGTCAGAAGGAAGCATGTGCTAAACATGGGAAAACTTGTAAGGATAGCAGTGAAGTATTGCTCTTAGAACTTCGTAGACCGTGCTTTTGAGGGCTTGCCTAAAGACTGAGAAAAGAAGATCGCTACTGCTTCCCACGACATTTGAAATTCTGCCTTCCTCCAACTCTGCAGCTACATCCTTCACGGTCTGCTTGTCGACTGAAGTGTTGGAATCACCTTCAGTGTTGGAAATCCCTGCCACGTTTGACGTCTAAAGAACCTGTCTCTTCAAACTTCCGAATCATTATATGCAAACCATTTGCAGTCATTAGCCCTTCCCCGACCATTTACGCAAACCATTAATGTCCTGAACTTGCACAGTGCTGTGTAGATACAGCTGTTATTCTCGTAAAACAACTTTACGAGAAGAGTACGTTCTTTACGTGACAGCGCTATCGCACTTAAAACGCTGACTATTCACCTGCGGTGAAATGACGCATTCCGCAGATGCTTACCTTCATGTCAACAGTTTTCCAAGCTTGCCGTATTGCGGGCACTAGTAATTTGCATATTTGGACGGTATCAGCGCGTATAACTGCAGCTCCTTATTATTACACGGGATTACAGCACCACTTATCTTCCTGGAGACGAGTTTTGGAACTAATTTTTGTTTTCCCTCAAACAAATTTCCATCGCCTCTGGAGTGCTCATATCAAACTTGAAATCATTTCGAGTAATACACTGCTGGACAATTGCTAAGGACGGATCATAAACGGCTATATAGCGCATAAAAAAGTAAGTGTGGTTGGATGCCTAGTGAAATAAAATAATGTCAGAATGCCAGGACATTACAAGAAAGACAATTTATTGTGCTGTGAAATCCAGAAGACTTTGGAACGTGTTCAAGGGACAAACAGGCCATTTTGTGCAGAATACGTAAACGTGAAAAAAATGCAATTACCGTCCGCAGGCGTTCCGGCGTAAGATGTCAATACGGGATATGGCCACCATTGAGGGAGATGCAAGATTCCACACGTCGTGTCATGCTTTGCACAACATTATCAAGCTGTGTGTTGGGGTAATTTATCCCATTCCTCTGTTAATGCACGGATGAGAGTGTCCTTGTTTATTGTAGGGCATTGGCGACCATCACGACTCCTCCCCAAAGCATCCCACACATTTTCAATGGGATTCATATCTGGAGAACGTGCTGGCCATACGAGGCGTTGAATATCCTTGCTCTCAAGACACTCCTGGACAGCGACTGTTCGATGACATGTTGCGTTGTCGTCCATGAAAATGAATATATCACCGACAGCACCATGGAACATGCGAACATGAGGTAGCAAAACATCATTAATGTATCGTTGGCCAGTCATAGTCCCAGTTGGAAGCACATAGAGGGACGTACGGCCATTGATCATGATGCCAGCCCATACCATGACACTACATGTCGGATATCGGTCCCTTTCCTGTATGTTTGCTGGACAATATGCAGTACCACTATCACGCCAGATCAGTTGTCGTCGACAATCAGACGATAGACTGTATCTACTCTCATCTGAGAAGAGGACAGCAGACCAGTCGTTATCAGTCCAATTGCGATGTTGATGGCACCATTGCAAACGGGCGGTACGGTGACGTCTGGACAATGGGATGCACACAACAGGACGCCGGGTGTATAGTCCTCCTTCATGCAAACGTCTGGCGACAGTTTTTCGGGAGATCCGCTTGCCAGTAGCAGCCATAAACTGATTTGCTACCTCACTAGCTGTGCTGCGCCGGTGTCTTTTTGTTGATAGCACTATGTATCGATCTTCTGCAGGTGTCGTACTGCGAACACGACCTCCCCCGTGACGTTTGCTACACTCTCCATTTGTTTGAAATGATTTCCAAAGCCTTGAAACAACACTGTGGCTGACGTCGAACTCCCTGGCAACTTCTGTTATTTTTCGCCCTTCTTCAATCTTGCCAATAATACGGCCACGCGTAAAATCATTTAGGTGATGTCGGGAAGACATACTGAAAATTGCAAGTTCGTCAATTGATTCTTTCCCTTTCAACTTTGCGTTTGAACAACAACGGTCAATACGCGTCAAATCGTTTATATCTCTTATCAGCGCTATGACGTCACGAACAAGTTCGGCAATCCAAAATTTGCATACGCACAACACGTCTTACTGTATCCCACACTTATGCTAGTTTCCACATTTTCCTGCCTTCCATTTTATGGTTGCTATCGTTGCTATTGTAATCCGTCCTTAGCAATTGTCCGGCAGTGTAGTTTTATCCGTAGGGCCCTTGGAAATGGCAACTTTAGATATGCACACCAGGTATATTTTCAGCACCTTTAAAGCTGCTTCATTTATGTTTCTCCTCACCATTACACCATCGTTTATGTTCACAGAAAAATATATTTCGTATTTCCTCAAAAATGGATAGTACATAATTCAGCCGCCTAGGGGGCGCGAGGATCAACAGGAGTAATTGAGGAATGAGAGTCATTGTTAAAACTGCATGTTGAAAGTTCAGTATGCCCCCACCTTTTACCGAGAGATGTACACGAATTATCTGCTTGCTCTGCAAAACCTAAAATCTAAGAAAATAATACTGACCCTGCTGTCAGGAGCGTTGCAAGTGTTGAAAGTTTGGCGATGTGCTTTATAACCGACATGGACACAAGAGTGCGCTTTGTGAAGACGACCATATACTGTGAAAAAAGGAATTTGAAAATATACAGGATCAGAGAAATTTAAGAAATTTACAGATCATGCGACAAGCAAACTCTTTGGCATCTGCAGTTGTAAGACCGTCAAGAACTGCAAGTGCGAGGCATCCAGGAAAGTGACTGAAATTGAGTGGCCCTTCCTATATGAAAAATGGATAGGTAGAAAGATGATAATCGGAGAGTTTTTTATCCAAACTAGGAAAAAGTTGCAGAAAAGGAAGGAAAGGAAAGTTTCAGAAAGGCAGAGAAAGATCCAATGCAATGGAAGAGTGAATACTGTCACATCATACATACATACATACATACATACATACATATCCCTAAGCTGTTCTCTGGAATTCAGAGGTTAGCTGTACAAAGAAGAAACGAACTACCAGATAATTTTAAGTGATTATTTACCTACTGTTGCCGTATCAAACTTCTCCATTTAAAGTGGTCTTAGCAAACAACTCTGACTTCACTGACATCCATCACCCGACACACACAAGATATATACTTCTGAATCTGATCCTCCCATGATTTCCTTGGCCTTCCTCTGCCTTTTCTTCCTTCCACTTGGTCTAAAAATAAATTCTTAGTAAGCATCTTGTCACTCATCTTTCAACATGGCTAAACCACCGAAGCATATTAGTTGCCACTTTGCTAACATTTTTCTTCACATTACACAAATGCAACACATCTTCAATCCTCACACAATCAGAACGAGTCTTGTCAACCCCCCCCCCCACACACACACACACGCACACACCCGTAAGTAACGCATTTCTCCAGCACACAAACTTTCAAAATGTTTTATTCTGAGCGAAATTTACAGGGAACGAAGGCGGTAGGCGGCATGTGCCTTTACAATGCCTGAAATCATAATAAGAGGAGTCAGATATATACAAAGTGTGTGCAATTTACATTATGCAAGGGGTAAATACAAAGCAAGTGAAATAGATGAGCGGACTACAAAACAAAATTACCGAGTATATATTCAAGAAGTGCGCTTTTTACAGTATGAGAGGTGTATATATACAGCGAATGCGCAAGTTACAGTATGAGAAGTGAATATATAATACATTGTTAGTGAGATAGATGAGCGATGATACAACATAAGTGCAACAGTGCAGGGTGTGATAATGGAAAAGATATACGTGAGACTGAATAAATGTACAATTTACGCGAAGTATATACAGATGTGGGTGAAGGCATATAGGAACAGGGAACGAACTATGTGCAGCAAGTGAGATATATACATACAATGCAATGAAAATATAAATACAAATGACGCAGAACATAATGATGCAATTGAAATGTGTACTATATACAGATGTGTACAAAAAGTGCATGACTGAGATATGTACGATGCAGACAGTAAAGAATGAGCTTGTAGTACGGCTCCAAAACGGAGCATACACAGTACCAAGGAATATGTATATGTACAGAATGAACAGCGAAATATACAGGAAGTGTATGTACAATTTATATGAGCAATATGACGAACGAATGAGCAGAAGATATATGACGAAATAAAAACATTGAATATACAGGTACAATGTGAGGCACACAGAAAATAAAATCACTAAAAAAATCACTTATTCAGAAGAGGGCACCACAAAGTAAGTGCACGTGAATAACCTGCAAACACTAACAGTAAAAAGATAAACTGGAGATGGGAATATGAAGAATGTACAGAAGAACTAAATCTGATAAGCTTAGGGAGACACTCTCCGGATCCGGTGAGCCAGTCCAGGGTTCATCACAAAGATCAAAGCGGGGAAGGTCCCGACGTAGAGGATGCAAGTCAAATCAGAAGATGTAGGTCTGCAGAAGGCCCGGAAAACCAGCGGTGTAATGGTGACCATACACTCAGGAACTGCAGGCTCTGGTCAGTGGCCCTGGCAGAGATAAACGCCAATCGGAGCCTGGAGGTCTGCCGGTTGCGGAATTGCGCACAGAGGGTATCTCCTGTTTGAAGGAGCGTAGGCACATTAGAGGTATGACGGAGTTGCAGATTGAAGCAGTAAATCACATGCTTTGCGAGTACAAAGATGTATGCGCATGGCTCAGATAAAGGCACCGGTGGCGAACAAGAAACCAGTAGCGTACTGTATGAAGAAAAAGGCAGCTCTTTGGCACAGAGACACTTGGCAACGGTAAAGGCTAGGTGTAGTAAAGGAAGGATCGCCGGGCAGTACTGGTAGATGTGTAGAACATCAGCATGCTCAGAACAGAAGTTGCAGGTGGGTACGGCTGCCAGCGTCATCCGAAATAACGTGGCCGGCACTGGCAGGCGGCGGTGATGGAAGAGCCAGTGAATATTCCTTTCATCTGGTGTCGAGATGGGTGAAGCTGTTGCCGACCACACACTCGGAAGGGAAGAGCGGCGGGCGGCACTCCTGAAATGAGCTGGGGTGCGGGTGGCGATGGATCCAGAATTAGAACACGATAGAGAGTACGGACAGTGAAACTGGAGATCGGAAGAAAAGAGCCACGAACAGGGAAAAAAAAGGAAGGGGGAGAGAAGCAGAAGAAACGAGAAAGAGTCCAGCCGGAGAAGCGAGATCAGGAAAAAGAGTAATAATCGAGGAGCGGAAAGAATCGTAAAGTGTAAGAGAGGCAGAGGTGCGTTAAAGGAAAGGAGAGAGGTCTGAAAAGGGTTTCCATGTTAGATCGGAGGAAAGTAAGTCTCGGACGGAAACGATCCCAGCTGGGGAGCCAGGAAAGGTCAGTGAAATACGGTGCGTTAGGAGGATGGAGGAATAGAAGAGGGGTTCAGTTAGAAGTTCTGAGGTGGTAGCGGGTGGGGCACGGAGTAGTGGCAGAGAGCGAAGGAAGGAAAGCGCCTCTGAATAAACGGGGTAAAGACGGGAGCCGATTAGAGAAAAGCGATCCATCAGTAGAAAAGTTGTGAATTTGAAGCGGGGGTTCCGAGGAGGAACCATCACGTCTCGGAGAAGAGAGGCTGCGGATCTTGGTTCGCAGAGTAGACGCAGAAGGGATACTATCCGGTGTGCTTTGTAGAACTGGCGGACATCCAGGAGCGCAATACCACCAGTGGAGATCGGACGACTTAGAGTTGAGACTTGTATCCAATGATGAGCTGACCAGATCATAGTAGAAATGATCCGTGTGACTTCAGCAAGATAGTAAGCTGGCATGCGAGCATCTATCCACACATGAAGACAAGGAGACAGAAGATATGTATGAGCAAGGCGTGCCCGGGTGACGTAAGAGGCGCTGAACTGAGCTTTCCGCCAGAAGGCAGCCGATCGAGCAAGGCGATTACGAAGAGCAGCCCACGTGTTGCTTCGGGCAGCTATGGGAGCTCCCAGGTGTACACCAAGAAATTTCTGAGAAGAGGCAGTCCAGGAGGCGCCCCATGGGGAGTCCGTCCTGGACTCCCAGGCACCACACCACAGGCCGGCACTCTTGGTAGTGTTGAGCATCGCTGAGGAGCAAGAAGAGTAGAGTGCATATACATGAGCGAGGGTATTAAATTGCGATTCCATCCGAACGCAGAAAGTCGCGTCGTCGGCGTAGGCGGAGTAGGTTATAGAGAAGTGCCTGGTGCTTGCCGTGGGAGGAGGAAGAGCCGCAAGAAATGCACGATGAACTGTGCGTAGGAAAGGCTCAAACACCAGAGCAAATAATTGCCCAGAAAGTGGACACCCCTGTCGTATTCCACGACGGAAAGAAATGGGTGCTGTCAGAAAGGCGGCTGTCTTGGCCTGAAAGACGGCGTCGCGATGAAATGCACGATGAACTGTGCGTAGGAAAGGCTCAAACGCCAGAGCAAATAATTGCCCAGAAAGTGGACACCCCTGTCGTATTCCACGACGGAAAGAAATGGGTGCTGTCAGAAAGGCGGCTGTCTTGGCCTGAAAGACGGCGTCGCGATAGAAAGCAAGAATAGTGGTAACGAAGACAGCAGGAAAGCCAAAAGCGTGTAAAGTAGTTGAGAGAAATGAATGGGAGATATTATCAAAAGCTGCACGTTGGTCTAAATTTAGTAGAGCAAGAGATTCAGAATTAGTTCGGGCAAGATACAGAAGATCACGAAGGAGGTGAAGGTTAGTAGCGATAGAACGACCAGGTACCATGTAGGACTGGTCGGAAGAGAGAAGATACGGAAGAACTTGATTTAGGCGGCGAGAGAGAATTTTAGTGAACAGTTTGTAATCAAGATTTATTAGTGAAATCGGACGCCAGTTCCCCAGGTCAAGGAGGTCACCCTTCTTAGGGAAAAGTACCATGTGAGCAACAGTGAAGCCCCTCGGTAGGGAGTTAGATGCAAAGGCAGAAGAGTAAGCAGCTAGAAGGAAAAGAAGGAGAGAAGGTAAAAAGATAAGATAAAATGATAGAGGGAGGCCGTCAGGACCAGGGACGGCTCGGGGATTGAGATAGGAAAGTGCAGTCCTAAGTTCAGATGGAGAGATAGGCTGTAGAAGAGAAGCGGAGAGGTGAGAGGGGACTTGAGGGAGAGAAGAAAGTAAAGTATTACACGCAGAAGCAGAAGGTGGAGGGGTATCACTGTACTTATCGGAGAAGTATTGACGAACATGGGAGCAAAGCACATCTGGGTCCGAAGCCACATGACCGTCAGGCAGACGCAGCACACGGAGTCGATGAGAAGAACGGCGCTGATCCTCTAACGAAGACAAGAATTCAAAAGAGCAGTCTTCGGGAGACAAGTGCTGGAGACGAAGTCGTAAAATGGCCTGCCGGGCTCGAGGTTCCAGAAGAGCACGGAGGTCTGCCAAATATGCTGGATAGAGGGGGTGAGAGGCTCCAAGCTGGGCGGGAACTTGTCGGAGATTGCGTTCTTCCATGGTGCGCAGATTGGCAACTGTGAACGAGTGGCTCTTGAGAAAGTGGAGCAGGTGTGACTTGACATCCAGCCAGTAACTTAGTGCACAGGAAGCAGTGGACAGTCCAGGGTGATAAGAGTGAAGGAGATTCCGGACGTTCGAACACAGAGCCTGGTCATCCAGGAGAGAGGTATCTAATGTCCAGGAGTGAAACTCGGAGCGTTGACGGAAAGAAGATGTGAAGGTGGCCACAACGGCACAATGGTCAGAAGAGGCGGTGGGTAGATGCTGACAGTCCGTGACCACGGGCAGAAGGGCAGTGGTTGCGTAGAAACGGTCAAGTCTAGCGGAAGATGAAGAGGTGGCAGCTGAGGATCTCCACGTTTGGGAGACCGTTGTAGGATAAATTTGACGAAAGACGTCCCGAAGATCAAACTCCGTGATGAGGGAGTGTAATTGCTCCACAAGACGTAAGCCAGTTTCCTTATGAATTGGAGCACGATCAAGATCAGGGTCAAGCGTGCAATTAAAATCTCCGCCGATTAACACGTGATCCGACGGCAACGTTGACTGAAGAGCTGAACGGAGCGCCATGAAAAGGAGGGTGTGATGTTGAGGTGTGCACGGAACGTAGATGTTGAAAACGATATAACGACGCTCGTCCAGAACAAAGGTAAGGCGCTGAAGCAAGTCACGTCAGAGAATCTGCACCGTCCCTGAAGATAGAACTTGACGGAACTGAGTGCGGATGCCGATGGCCAGACCGCCGATTGTAGAGTGTCGGAAAGTGTGGTTGAACTGATAGTTCCACGTACGCCATCGATTGAAGGGCGTTGTAGACAGGCAATTTGTCTCTTGGAGCAGAAGAATGTCTGCTGTGAGGTGATGGAGATCCTCACGAGCAAGCGAGTTCGCCAGAGGGGACCCCAAACCCCCTACAGTTCAGTGTCGTTATCTTGAAGGGAAATGTCCGACGGCGGTTCACGGAGCTTGTCAGCGGCTCTTTGGAGCCGAGAGAGACGATCGCAGACTTTCTTGAGACAACCGCTTTCGCCGAACGATGTGGATGGTAAGGCTTGGAGGTGAGATCGAACAACCGCCACTTGCGTCATAGTTGCTGCAAGCTCCGTGAGATAGGATTGGAGAAAATCATGAGAAAAATCATGAGACATGGTTTTACTACGAGGACCGATGAGATGGGAGTATAACTCCGCACCAGAAATCGGTGTCTGTGGTAGTGAGGAATCTTCCAATTGCAGTATGAAATCCTCTAGACTAAGTGGGACCAGTGTGCTGTCGTCAGAGTCGGAGATGGAGATGCTAGAAGCGTCAGATGCGAGTGAACGACTTTCCGAGCGATCATGTCCTCCTTAAAAGGTTGGAGATGTGCGTGTCTTCTTATTGCGACGTCGAGTAGTCCGACGACGCTTCGAGCGTACACTCTGTTGCTCGGGACTAAAGGCAGGATTGTCTGGCACTGTGAAGGCATCAGGCGCATCGACCCCATTATCAGGCTCTGAAGGGTGCTGTGGAGTAAATGTAGAAAGCTGAGGAGAGTTCAACTTGTCTCCGGTCGAAGAATTCTCCTGCTGTGTGCATGTTTGGAGTATAGAAGCTGAGTTAGAAGTGGAAGGGCCGCCCCGGTGGCGCAGTGGTCTAAGGCGTTGGCCTCTGATCATTCGTCCGTAAGGGGTCCGGGTTCGAATCCCGGTCAGGCATGGATGTTGTGTTTGTCTTACGGCACTGGCTCTCTCCCTTCCCTGGAACCAGTGACCCTAAATTAGGGACGGGCGACTGCTTATAGCCCATTGAGTTGCTCACGGTGGTCGTTAAACCTCCAATCAAAAAAAAAAAAAATAAAGAAGTGGAAGGTTGCGACGAAGTCACGCGTTGACCAACGGTTTTATGCAGACTTTCGGAATAACTCGATTGTCGCTGGTCAGAGGCACCAGATGAAGATGCCAGGGGTCCAGTTGACCGTTGAGTAGGCTGTACTGAAGATTTGGAGGCAGTAGCTGCCCGATGAGGGCATAGCGCACTAGGGTGACCAGTGCTCTTACATACCGAACAAAGGGTGTCCACAGTGATGTCAATGCGCCTAATATGAGTGTCACAGCGTACATTGAGTACCGATGGAGCACGTAACATGGCTTCCTCGGAGGGAAAGATCACACGTACGTTACGGCGAAATCCTAAGAGATAACGGTCCTCAGGGACTCCCGGAAAGGAGGAGTACGTAATGACCGATCCGACAGTGCGTCCATAATTCTGAGCTACGGAGTGCAATAGGTCGTCGGATACTTCCGGAGGAACAGGGGCGAAGCTGACTGTAGTAGGTGCTTGTGTGAGTGGGGTAGCAAGGAGATGGCAATCGCCGATGGAAATGCCTTCGGTCAGAACTCGAAGAGCGAAGGCTGGAGTCGCAAGATAAGCAATTACTTGACTGGTTCTTCTACCCACGTGAGTAACAGCCTCTTTTGGAACAATTTGTCGAAGGGCAGCGCTGTACGCCGTCAGCTTTGTGTTGGGGAGGCTGCGGAAAAATACACCCAGCCCGATTTTATCAAGAAAAAGCTGACCTTGAGGGCAAGTAGTCGGAACATCCACGTAGATCTGGTCTGTACCATACGTCATCTGATAAGGGCATTTTGAAGAAGGGGCTGGCGAGAAGAAGAAGAAGTTGGCGCACCTGAGGTGACGGCAGCATACGTCACACCTGACGCGCGTTGTGATGACGCGGAAGTTGCTGGTGGAAGTGGGACGTCCATGGATCGTCAGAAGGCACAGGGGAAGACAATGGTTCACCACTCTTCGTCAGATGGGAAGGAGATGACTCCATGGGCAAGGCAACTTTGTCACGCTGCGGAGAGGAGGGGCTTATCAAAGGAAGCCCTCCATTGGCGGACTGCTGCTGAGCAGCTGATAGGGATAAAGAGTCACTTCCGGAAGCGAGGATATAGAAGCTCCGCTACCCCCAGAAGTCGCCATTTGCAATGGCGATAAGATTACGAGCTTTGGCCAACTCGACCAAAGCAGGAAAATGAGGAATACAACACAGAAAGGGCACTTACCGACCTGGTAAATGGATCAAAAGTAGGACGGCACCTTCACACACGCTGCACACACAAAGTTAGGAGCTGTAGACTCGGAAATTATGACAAACGGAACAAAATACGAGCACGAAGTAAACAACGACTGTCGTCCAGCACACAAACGACTCCAATGTTTCTTCTGTAGTACCCAGGTTTCACTGCCATACATCAGAGTAGGAACGTTTACACTTTCATACATAGCCATGCGGGACTCTCTTGAGAACTCATCATTCTTCGTACATCCAGGACAACATACTCTGCAACTCACTTTTGCTCTCTGCCAACAGGACAGTGTCATCAGCATACAGCAATCTGCACACACGGATATCACCAAGACATTAACCAGTATTACCTATTTTGGCATCACGCATGCATGCATCCGTAAATATATTAAACAGCCATGGTGACATTACACAACCTTGCCTGACCCCTGCACCAATAGAAAACCATTTTGATAAAACACCATTCACTCGTGCACAAACTCTACTACCAGCATACATGGCTTTTACACTGTTAAGTAGATTCCCAGTAAAACCATATTCATTCAATACCTTCCACAAAAGTATCCTATTTACTCAGTCGTAAGCTTTCTTTAAATCTATGAAGGCAGCAAAAACTTCCTTACCAACAGCCAGATACTTTTCAATCATCATGCGTAGTCCAAAAATTTGGTTAATGCAATATTTTCCAGGCAAAGCAGAATTATCAAGTTCTTCGCTGACAGCTCAAAGGAAACAATGGACAGTAATTTTGAAGCCAACCAGCGCTTGAAAGTATCTCCGGCAAAAACGTTCCAAGTTCAACACTCTAGTAAAGACCTACGTCCGCGCACATGTGTCAGATAGTACGGGTGCTATGATTGCTACTGCTACCATGAAAGACTTAGGCCTGCTGAATGAAGAGTGTCCTGCCAAGGCAGTCGACAGAAATTTAATTAGATGAGAAAATAGGATGAGTGATGATCTGGTAGTGGTAGAGAAGGAGAGTGAAAGGACAGACACATTACACGCATTATATTTTAACAGACACAAAGATGGCACCTTAGTGTACGAGAACAAACACTTTAAGACCGTGTAAGAAGAGCGCATTAGTTTGGTGGAAAACCCCGATCAAATTCTTTTGGATATGTGACACCTGAGGGCTGAACAGCAGAGAATGTATCTCAAACCTTTCTACAGCTTTTGCAACAAGAGAAGAGAAGCACCATGAAACTTTAGTTGCAACTGGATGTGATGGTACACCTGGAAACTCGGGGCTGAAGAAAAACGTCACACGGGTTATTGAAGGAGTTTGTAAGAGCAGAAGATTGCGCTAGTTCATGTGCATTCTAAAAAGCAGCAAACTGTCCCTCCATCACTTGTTTCAACATACTGACGCATCAACTAGCAACCTATAGTACTCAGTAGTTGTCAGATCATTAGCAAAATATGAAAGACTGCCAGTGGTAAAATTCAAGAAAATGCACGTTAATATTTCAGATATTGACAGAGGAGGACTGGGTACTGATCAACAGTAGCCGTTCAACAAATGTACCGCTATCTGTATTGGAGAAGTTCTTCTCTGCCTAAGACAGGTAGCACCGGGAGCACTCAATCACTCTTCGTTTGTTACAACAGCAAGCAGAATCCACGTTTGAACGTATCTACAGAGAAACCACATCCAAACGCCCAAGAGAAACCTCTTTGTGAGTTTGTGGTGAAAGTGAATGGTATTTAGTTTATCTCGCAGAAGGTTACCCTTTTTCATGGGCCGGTTAAGTGAACTCACATTTCTAAAAGCGAAATACCGGAAGTCGCGACCCGCTAGAAGAGCAGCAGGATGTTGATACATATGACCCAGTTTTTTTATAGGTTATAAGTATCACCTAACATTTATTTAACATGCGAGATTATTAATATTATAACATGCGAGACACAACATTCGGGGAAAAAATGTTTTTTCGATCACTCCTACTGTACATAAAGCATCTCTGTCGTAATCGCCAAGGGCTGTAGACATTGAACTGCAGACGAATGGTCAGATGTGGACATTATTGTCTGTATTCGAACGATGCAAGGCCTAGAGTGTATCGTAAGTGGAACTAACCTTCCAGCCAGACTGTTTTAAGGTGTTATTCAGGTTAGAGGTGGATCTGTGAAATTGTAGGCATGCTTTATCTACCATGGATTAGACCTATTAGTTGGGGTACCGATGTATATAAATCAGTAGATTGTACGTGGATTCAAGATAACTAGGTGTCGCCTTTTTTCTATGACTTCAAGACCGAACGCAACACAGACATTCCGATGTTTTTCAGTGTTCTGAGTTAAAACTGTTTGTAACTCGAATGAGATAACATTGGAACACCTAGACTGGACCGCAAAGTCTGTGGATTTAAATCCCATTGGAATTTATCCGGCGACTGGTGATGTCTATACTCAACAGGATTGCTGCTGCAATTCAAGACAAATTAGTAAAATCATGCAATGTATTTATTATGATACGCTTTCCAACATACTAGAAATCATTACTCAAGTTATTACTCAAGTTATGAGGATAATGGCTTGAAATAATTCTGACCCCTGTGCCTTGACCTTTGATCCCATTTCGATGATATTCAAAAGAACTGGTTCAGTATACCTCCGAAATAACATGATAAAGTTTGGTCGCAATCGAATCAATTTTACGTAAGTTATGATGCATAAGTGCTGTGGAATAGATCCCGCTTCTGTGTCCTAACCTTTCACCCCATTTCGCCCATTTTCAATAAGATTCGTCCCCAGGCAGGTCCCATACTAACATTTCATCCAAATTGAAACATTTTTGCGTAAGTTATGACGCATAATGGCGATGGAAGTGATTCCGCTCCTATGTTCTGACCTTAGACCCCATTTCGCCAATTTTTAATAGGGTTTGTCCCCAGGTGTTCTTTTTTTTTTTTTTTTTTTTTTTTTTTGATTGGAGATTTAACGACCACCGTGAGCAACTCAATGGGCTATAAGCAGTCGCCCGTCCCTAATGTAGGGTCACTGGTTTCAGGTAAGGGAGAGAGCCAGTGCCGTAAGACAAACACAACATCCATGCCTGACCGGGATTCGAACCCGGACCCCTTACGGACGAATGATCAGAGGCCAAAGCCTTAGACCACTGCGCCACCGGGGCGGCCCCCAGGTGTTCCCTTACCACATACTAAAATTTCATCGGAATCGAACGACTTTTACGTGAGTTATCGTGCGGACGAACATACGCACACAACGCGTGACGTAATGAGGCAGATGGGAATTGCGACCATCTGCTCGCAATAGTGTGACGTCATAAAACTTTAATAGGATGCACACACAACGAGTGACGTAATGAGACAGATGGCGTGACCGCGCGCGCCTACATCTAATGGGACGACGCCATGACACTACACTAAACACGTGGTAATTCAGGGTGGTTATTTAACCCACTAAACGAATTTTCCTAAAGTCGAGATCAAGCTAAATCGATTTCTAGTACCAGAAAACAGTAGGTTAACGACTTTCATCAAAATCCTTAGAGCCGTTTTCAAAATAAAATTTACATACATACAAGAATTGCTCCTTTAAGGTGAATGTCAAGTAATTTTGCTTCTTTTTTTTTTTTTTTTGGATTGGAGGTTTAACGACCACCGTGAGCAACTCAATGGGCTATAAGCAGTCGCCCGTCCCTAATTTAGGGTCACTGGTTCCAGGGAAGGGAGAGAGCCAGTGCCGTAAGACAAACACAACATCCATGCCTGACCGGGATTCGAACCCAGACCCCTGACGGGCGAATGATCAGAGGCCAGCGCCTTAGACCACTGCGCCACCGGGGCGGCATTAATAATTTTGCTTCCTGTACTTCGAATGGAAAAATTTCTGTACACATTTTCTTCCCAATTAATGCGTTCCCAAGGATGAAAATTTGAACATCGATTAAAATATCTTCATTTTATAACTTGCAATACTTAATATTTTCTAAAACAAAATAATAATTATGCAATCCAACATTTGTTTGTCTACTGACGTCATCAAAGTACAGGTCGCGCCATCTTTTTTCTGGACAATTAATGCGTTCACAAGGGTGAAAATTTGAACATCGATTAAAATAGCTTCATTTTATAACTTGCAATACTTAATATTTTCTAAAACAAAACCATAATTATGCAATCCAACATTTGTTTGTCTACTGACGTCATCAAAGTACAGGTCGCGCCATCTTTTTTCTGGACAATTAATGCGTTCACAAGGGTGAAAATTTGAACATCGATTAAAATAGCTTCATTTTATAACTTGGAATACTTAATATTTTCTAAAACATAACCATAATTATGCAATACAACATTTGTTTGTCTACTGACGTCATCAAAGTACAGGTTGCGCCATCCTTTTTCGGGTTTCAACACCACCAAAGGAAAAGTTATTGATTTTTAATATAATTATGGTTATATTTTAGAAAATATTACGTATTCCAAGTCATAATATGAAGTTATTTTAATCGATGTTCAAATTTTCATCCTTGGGAACACATTAATTGTGAAGGAAATGTGTACAAAAGTTTTTCCATTGGAAGTATAGGAAGCAAAAGTACTTGACGTCCACCTTAATAATATGGGATAAGGGCAATGGAATGGATCGCAATCCTATGTCGGACCCTTGACCCCATTTCGTCCATTTTCAATATGGTTCGTCCCCAGGTAGTCCCCTACCACATACTAAAATTTCATCAAAATCGAACCATTTTTACGCACGTTATGACGCATAAGGGTAATGGAATGCATCCCGCTCTTATGTCCTGACCTTTGACCCCACTTCACCCATTTTGAATAGGGTTTGTCCCCAGACGGTCGCCTACTACATAGTAAAATTTCATTACAATCAAACCATATTTACGCAAGTTATGACGTATAAGGGCAATGGAATGATCCCGCTCCTACGTCGTAACCTTTGACCCCATTTGTCCCATTTTGAATAGGGTACGTACCCTAGATAGTCCCCTACCACATACTAAAATTTCATCAAAATCGAACCATTTTTACGCACGTTATGACGCATAAGGGTAATGGAATGCATCCCGCTCTTATGTCCTGACCTTTGACCCCACTTCACCCATTTTGAATAGGGTTTGTCCCCAGACGGTCGCCTACTACATAGTAAAATTTCATTACAATCAAACCATATTTACGCAAGTTATGACGCATAAGGGCAATGGAATGATCCCGCTCCTACCTCGTAACCTTTGACCCCATTTGTCCCATTTTGAATAGGGTACGTACCCTAGGTAGTCCCCTACCACATACTAAAATTTCATCGAAATCGAACCATTTTTACGCCAGTTATCGTGCGGACGGACGTACAAAGCTGGAGCATATACGTTTCTTCAACCTACGGTTGGAAAGCGTAAAAAAGGGAAGTGTTACACAGTACTAGGCGAGAAATTGCAGAGGTAACTATTTTTTTTTTTTTGTCACTTTTTCAAATTTTCCCAAATGCTTTTGCACTTTTATCATGTTGTCTGAGTAGCAATTTTGTATCCTTGTTAAATGGAGAATACTTTTCATTATTTTCAGGAAATTGACTGCTACTTATTGGATAACAATGGGTTTGTTGTCGTGTCGGAAGAATATGACCATGTAAGTAAGATACTAAGAGTTTCAGAATATTTCTCTGTCTGAATATTTTATTTTATGCCGAAGTGTCGACTAACATCTGATAAATTGTTTGAAAAATTAATTTGTATTAACGAGACGCCACTAAGCTGATATTTAAATATTGTTGGAATGGTTTCCGTTTTTACCTTTCCACTGACCATTTCATATAATTATTTTAACGATGACACACGAGTGTTTAAATCTGTCAACAATAATTTGCCACAGTTTAACAGCGAAATACACCCATTCCGTTTGAACGAACGAGATTATCGTTAAATAAAACAAAAGAAATTCTAGTTGCTAACTTTTCTCCGTTATGCGGCGCATTCCTTCGTTATTGTACATGTATCTAAATTAATGTTTCTTAGCAACTAATATCCTTTACTTTCCAAAAGATTGTATCGGTGATGTCAACTGATTTAACTTGCCGACAAAGTACTTGAATGTATGTATTAGTATGTACGATTTTTTCCACAAGGTGCTACACATTTTATAGTAATATTTTGCTACTGTATATATGCGCACAAAACGAGAAACGTATGTGAAAGAAGTAAAGATATAGGATAAAGAATCCGAAATGCAAATTATATTGGGAATAGACATTTGGGTTAATAATTTCAAAGATGTATGAGATATGTTCTCTAGGCTCGGCCCGAACTATGGAATTTTAACTTTACAGTTTCGACCGAAGATTTGCTGAAAATTCTAATTTGATTTAAAGATATTTAATATTAAATGAAAGCAGACGAGCAGGCTTTCATGGGTATACAACTGCAGGGGATAACATCCGAGCAGACTGAGTTTGTAACCTTGAAATTTATGTTCAAAGTTTCCTTAGGGTATTGACACTTTGCCAGGTATAATAGAAAACGGTCTGTACAATATCTCAGTTACACCCGTAGCTAAAAACATGATTTCACGCCGATATTCGAGTGCTCTGAGGTTTCAAGAGCAATTTGCCACTAAATTATAAAAGAAAAGTGTTCAATCAGTGCATTCTTCTAGTTCTTTCTTAGGGGTCTCAGACATAAATTTACTAAAAAAGGCATGCAGAGGCTAGAAAGACAGAAAAAGAAACTCGTGGATCAGGGAAATGATGAAAGTGGAAGACATCTTGATCAAAGCAAAGACTCAATTTTTAATGGGCTGGACATATTGTTGGAAGAACTGACTTCACCATTGGACGATTGAAACACTAGACTAAATATGAAGGGACACAACAATATCCAGAAGAATACCACATGGGCGATGCGTTACTGAAATTCGAAAGCATGCCAGAGTGACATCAAAGAGCCGATCAAGACAGAGAGTTATGGAAGAGACTTATGGGAGACCTTCATCCAGCAGTGGATTGAGAATGGTTGTTGGTGATGATATGTGTTCATTTTATTCAAACATTCCCTGTTTAGAATTCACATTTAAATGCCAGGCCGAAGTAGCAAACAAGTTTTTGGTTCTAGAGTTAGATGATTCCTCACCTGCCGAAACGTTTCAGTGAAATTGACATAATCTATTATAAAATTGCTAAAATAAATCCCGTAAGCAGAGATTTTTATAAGCACCATTGATGATTATTCTGCTATTTTTGTTCGTACATATTAGACTCGTTAATATTCCTAATTTAAATTGTCTGCTCATTTCTCTCCAAACTCCTGACAAATCTTAAGTATTTATTCCATCTTGAAAGAACTTGTCTAATTTTTAGTCATGCACGGAGACTTATAAGATACTTAATTCAAGTCTGTTTTTATAATTTAATTTTTGCAATGTCTCATCAAAAGGCATTTCATGCTACTTATACGGTACTTTACTGTTATTTTAATTACTTTTCTGTTACATTCGTTCTGTTTTTGTCAGCTTTAACACAGAATCTCATTGTTGTACATAAATATACAAAGTATGTTTCTTTAAGCATATTCAAATATTTAGTGTAGTAAAATCAAACTGCAATGTATGCTCAAACAAAGCGTATTTTCACGTTTCGGATATAGAATGCTTAACATTTAGCGATATGAAGTAATTTAAACAAGGAATTTAAACATTACGATTTTTTTAATAATATTTTTTCTGTTAATATTGGCTTGCAAATTCAACTAAAAAAATTCTAGTTAGTTGCTTGAACTATTGTTCTAATCGCAAATAATATTTAGATTTTCTGAGTGGTGAATTTTTGTTTTCTTGCGTTACAGACTGGAAAATTTTTTGGTGAAGTCGATTACGAATTATTTGACTCCATGGTTGAAAATGGAATTTACAAAAGGTATGTTCAACACTTTTTACCTCCAGTTTATTTGTTACTGAAATTCTTACAACTGCTATGTTAACAATATTGCTGCTAATCATTTTGAGCAGAAACATTTGGTTGTGTTTAGGGAAATATGTTTCTTTTTACTGGTGTTAGATTTGCGTCTCAGAATTAAAGTATTTTATTTCCGAACAGTCAGACAAGAAAGTAGAAAATAAAATACTGACTTCAGAAACTTGACCAAACCTTAAAAGAAAAATATTAAAATAACATTTCAGTGGCGCAGAATAGAAAGAAGCAGACACATGAACACATTTTGATATAGGACAGAGGATAATCCCAAAATTGTGAAGCCGCTGAATGATACCGAAATGTGTGCAAGGGATAGCAATTTTAAAATGAAAATTTTTAAAATATTAAAAAATGCAGAGCGAATTCGTAGAACATAAGTATTGATGTATCGAAACTTAATATGCCTCTTTGCGCAATAAAAATATCTTCTAAGAAGACAAAAAAAAATGAGGAAAGAAAGGAAAAGAAATGAACTGATAGTTTAGTTTATCGCCAAGATATTGTCTAGATAACACTGTTATCTTTAGTAGCGTTTCTCTATCTTGCGGCTGTTGCTTGCTTTGTAACATTATGAACATTCATTAACATTTTGGCAGTCTCCAGCACTTCTTCCTGTCTTTTCTTTCCTCTACAGGGGTGGAACCACTTACCTTTGAAGGGGAAGGGGAGGAGCTGCAGTTCACAGAAAACAAAATGCCATTTATTTATACACCGACACCGTGTTTTTTACTTTTCTTTGTTTTTAGTGCATGTATAATAAACACAAGAACAACTTGAAGGGCTGTAAGCAGTCGCCCATTCCTAATTTAGGGCCATTGATTGCCAATCCACATCCATGCCTCATCAGAGACTCGAGCCCGTTCCGACCTCTATCGACTGGTCAGAAACCAGCCTCTCAAACCCTTTGGCCACCGGGGCGGCGCCGTTCCTCGGCATTGAAACTCTTGTTTCACCAAAAGAATCATGCCAAATCGTCTAATCGAACACAGGCCGCAAAAGCATTATATTTTCCATGTTGGTAGGTTTCAGGCTTCCCGAAGATATGAGCTTCTTAGATCTGTTGATCTGAATAACATCTTCCAAAACAGAGTTTTATATTAGAACTGCATCTATATACACAAAAGATAATGTGTGTGTGGCAGCTAACCTTAACTCATCAGGAAATCGTAGTAGATACCACGAAATTTGGCATATTGTTTTCCATTATCAAAACGCTTATAGCTTAGTATCATCATCATTGTCAATCATTATCAATCCACTCCTGGATGAAGGCCTTCCCAAGTTTCTTCCACAACGGTCAGCCTTGAGCATGTCACCTCCATTTCACTCGTGCATGTTTTCGAGTTACATCCACCCATCTCCCATGTGGTCTTCTCGGTCTTTTCCTGTCCCTTGGAATCCCTGGAATCATTTTGAAGAAGGGGATTGGTCATAACTCATCACGCTGGCCAAGTGGGTTGGTGATTGTGGGTTGGCAGTTCCTCTAATCCCGGTGGTACATTTATACCACTCCGCACCTTAGCACACAGTCCGTCGACGCTTTGCATTACGGTATAGTACCCATTTCTCATCACCCGTTACAATTCGTCCCCAAAACGGTTCATTTCTGTGACGAGAAAGCAAAGAAGTACAGGTACAGATTCTCTCCTCTCGTTGCTTTGCAGAAAGCTGGTGCGGAACCCAGTTATCGAACTTTGTGATGCACCCAAACTCATGCAGCTGTCTTTCGACTGTTGTTCTGTGTACCGACAACGCTTCCGCTGATTCCTGAACGGCTGGACGTGGGTCTCAGCGGGCCAAATCCGGCAAGTAAGGCGGGTGAGAAAGGGCACTCATGCTGTTGCCGCTGCAAAACTGGCGTGTTGCTAACGCTCTGTGAGCTGCTGCATTGTTGTGATGGATCAGAAAATCGCTCCTGCGCCACATTTCTGGTCGTTTGCGGCAAATGTTCTCCTTAAGACGCCACAGAACATCGCAGTAAAAAAAGGCGGTGACGGTCTGGCCCTGGGGGACAAATTCACGATGAACAACCCCACGAATGTCGAAGAACACGATGAGTGCCGCCCCGGTGGCGCAGTGGTCTAAGCGATGGCCTCTGATCATTCGTCCGAAAGGGGTCCGGGTTCGAATCCCGGTGAGGCATGGATGTTGTGTTTGTCTTACGGCTCTGGATCTCTCCCTTCCCTGGAACCAGTGACCCTAAATTAGGGACGGGCGACTGCTTATAGCCCATTGAGTTGCTCACGGTGGTCGTTAAACCTTAAATCAAAAAAAAAAGAAAAAAAAAAAGAACACGATGAGCATTCTTTTGGTTGCGCTCAGGACCTGTCGGGCTTTTTTCGGTCCTAGAGATGCCCGGCTCTTCCACTGAGACGACTGTTGTTTGGTCTCCGGTCGTAACCGTAGACCCAAGTCTCGTCCCCAGTGATGACCCGCGACAGGAACGTTGGTTCATTCACCACCTGCTGACGAAGATCTTGACAGAGTTCGACACGGTGCGCCTTCTGTTCGGGGTTCAGAATCTTTGGCCCAAACTTTGCAGCAATGCGGTGCATGTTCAAAACCGACGTCAGAATTTCTTGCACTGTTCCGCATGACACATTGACGATGGTAGCAATGTCTTGAATGGTTCTCCGACGAACCTCATGCGCCAGTTCCCTAATTTTGTCCACATTTTCGGTGGGTTTTGCTCGTGGACGGTCGCCCTGACCTCTCGTCATCTTCCAGTGCCGTTCTGTTGCTCTTAAACCGCGAGTGCCACTCAAAACACCTCGCACGACTCATTGCTTCATTACCATAAGCCTGCCGCAACATTTCACGCGCCTCCGTTCCCGATTTGCCGAGTTTGACGCTGAATTTGATGTTCGCTCGCTGCTCTAGTTTGCAGTCCATACCGAAATCACGAGCTGTGTTCTGCACGTGGTCAGCAAATATCGTGTAGCACAGCTCCGGATGTTCACAGAACAACGCCACTCGAAACAATTACTCATGAAGGTCACTGCCCTCGACCGCTGCTCGCGCATCCACGTGCTGCCATCTGTTGGCGCGCTACGTACCTAGTCTCGGAATTTTTTGATCGCACTGCGTATAACACTGGTCTTCTCAAATTCTTAAACTTAAAATGGTCATAACAGGGAATTGCTTCCAAACGGACCAATGAGTTCCCTGAGTGAGAGACACAGGATTTATGCAATGCTTATTCATACTGAACTAACATTACATTGTGAAAGGTGACTCCGATTCAAACAATTTTTTATTCAATTTAGGGTACGTGTATATGACTACCAAGCAATATGTATAGAAGAAGATTTTAGCCACGGCTTCAGTCCATTTCTTCTCACGGTAAGTTCATGCATTATTTGCGAGACTAAAATTGCTAGACTCAAAATGTTTATTTGTATACGTATTGTTAAAAAGTATTCGACATGTCCCATTCTTTCAGTCTCAGGAAGGAAATTCAACAATTTATTCCCATCTGTGAGTCAAATTCAGTCATTTTTGATGAAATTTTTAAGCAGCGAGTGGTCTTCAGAGATACTTATAATTTATTGGCCACAGCCATGACTTTAGGCTGTAGTACGGCTACTTGTGAATCCACCTTTTCTGATTCATACAAACCCAGAAGAAAGAAAACCCAAATTCAGTCATTTTTGATGAAATTTTTAAGCAGCGAGTGGTCTTCAGAGATACTTATAATTTTATTGGCCACAACCATGACTTTCGGCTATAGTACGGCTACTTGTGAATCCACCTTTTCTGATTCATACAAACCCAGAAGAAAGAAAACCCAAATTCAGTCATTTTTGTTGAAATTTTTAAGCAGCAAGTAGTCTTCAGAGATACTTATAATTTATTGGCCACAGCCAGGACTTTCGGCTGTAGTACGGCTACTTGTGAATCCACCTTTTCTGATTCATACAAACCCAGAAGAAAGAAAACCCAAATTCAGTCATTTTTGATGAAATTTTTAAGCAGCGAGTGGTCTTCAGAGATACTTATAATTTTATTGGCCACAGCCATGACTTTCGGCTATAGTACGGCTACTTGTGAATCCACCTTTTCTGATTCATACAAACCCAGAAGAAAGAAAAATCAAATTCAGTCATTTTTGTTGAAATTTTTAAGCAGCGAGTAGTCTTCAGAGATACTTATAATTTATTGGCCACAGCCAGGACTTTCGGCTGTAGTACGGCTACTTGTGAATCCACCTTTTCTGTTTTAACGAGAATTAACTGCCCACAGCGGCTTTTGATGTGCCACCAACGAATGTCGAATTTGACTCTTCTTGCATTCGAACAAAACCGCACAGAAACTCTTGACATAGACTTACTTTTGAGAACATTTAATGGGCAAAAGAACCAACGACTACAACTATTTTGATTTTCTTTTGCTAAGCAACGATTATAAATGTATTTTTATTATACAAAATGTTTCCTGTTGTTTTTTTATTTATGTTAATCAAAAATGGTACTTTTGTATCTGATGTCGCTAGATAAGGTACTTAGCCTGGGTTGAAATTTGTAAAATTTCAGTAATGCTCAAAAAAAGGTAAAAAGTATATAGCTTTTTTGAGCCTGCCCTAAGTATAGAGTTTGGCTACGGCCCAGAGTACAGCCCACGATATTCTGAAAAAAACAGACCACGAGGCACATGTTCGGTACTGCAGGTGGTTTTTTTTGTTGTTGTTTATTTTGGGGTTGGAGGTTTAACGACCACCGTGAGCAACAGGTGGTTTCAAGAGTTCCTATCTGAAGAAGGTGAGGACATTCTGGACGTGACTTTCTTTACAGATCTGTCAGAGTACATCAACAGCCAAAACACTCATCTGTGGGGCACTGAAAATCCCCACGAATTTAAGGAAGTGCCTCTCCACAACCAGAAGGTCGTTGTTTGGTGTTCCATGATTCGTACGAGTATTATTGGGCCCATTTCCTTTAGTGAAACCATTAACTCAAAACGGGTACAGTACAAAGATTATCCAATCATTCTTATCCGAACTCACGGAACGGGAAATCAACGAAGGATGGTTCCAGCAAGACAGTGCAACTGCTCACACTGCTGGCGCATCAATACAGCTTCTGGAGGAATTCTTTGAAAATCGCATTATCTCCAGATACAGCTGTCCGGTAGCCTGTCTGGTCACCGGATCTGACACCGCCTGGCGTTTTTTCTGTGGAAAAAAAAAAAAAACGCCAGGCGGTGTCAGATCCGGTGAAGGTGACACCGCCTGAAGGGGAAGGTGTACACGGGTAATCCGCATACACTTCAAGAGCTACAGGCTGCAATAACGACCCACATCTAACAAATCACACCACAAACCCTGAGAAAGGTTACCAACATGCAGAAGCGTGTGAAGACATGTCTGGACGTCGGTGGGGCCCATTTCCAATACCTCCTGTTGGAACCACTTCGACATGTTAAGCGTTACTTTCAGTACACAGTTATTTTCCGGACACCCTGTATATTTCAAAGTAGATTTTTAGAAAATCAAAAAATTCCGTGAAAAAGAAAATAGAACACTTTGGGAAAAACTGCGCGCAATTTGTAAAATGTGTAATGTGAGCATGGTTATTCATACTCAATGAAACCGGTTATAAAAAAGTCAGCCAGATTTCTAAAATCGGAAAAACATCCAGCAATAGAAATAGCTACCTACACACACTAACGGCTGAAAACTGTGTTAAGAAAAGTAGCAAACTGCGCATGAAAATTTTCTCGCCGCACCGGTGGCTCAGTGGTCTAAGCGAAGGTCTCTGATATATTGGTCCGAAAGGGGTCCGGGTTCGAATTCCCGGTGAGTCATGGATGTTGTGTTTGTCTTACGGCACTGGCTCTCTCCCTACCCTGGAACCAGTGACCCTAAATTAGGGACGGGCGACTGCCCATTAAGTTGCTCGCGTTGGTCGTTAAACCTCCAATAAAAAAAAAAGTTTTTCATACCGAAAGGAAGATATCAGAGACAAAGGGATTTCAAAATCGAGCAGTTAGAAGAGATATTGGGGGAAACATGAGGCAACTTCACGCCCCTATTGGAAAAGATTAGTGCTACTTAAAGAAGGAAATAGGTTCAAAATGATCTTCATAATGAAGAGTATCCAGCCAAATAAGAATTTTTAAGGGATTTTTAGAGTCGAATTAACTTTTTTGCCAATAGAAATATACACTGACACATGTAGCGGAAAGGGTTTCGAATAATGGAAAAATAAAGAATGTGTTAAAAGTATTTTTCATAGCTAAAGTTTGTGACGTGCCTGTTCCGCAGGACGCACGTGAGACAAATGCAAATAGCAATGAGAGCACATGTTTGCGTAGCTCAGTTGGGAGAGCGACTTACTTCTGAGGGTACCCGGATTCGATGCCCGGTGCAGACAAACTTGTACGTTATATTGGCGCCCGAACTTCCAGGATAACCAGGCTGTTAAGTTTCTCGTAATGATGTGATGTTCTTTCCAAACGGCGAGACAGGAGAAATGAGAATCCCTTCTTCAGTGCTTCGAAAAAATAAATCGGTGGGATGTTACGTTCCACACACCAAATTGTATGGGATTTCTCAAATGCACGTTCTTCATGGGATGACTGCCTACAGCGACACATGGTCCCGGCAGACCCGTGGGCCATACCCCCGGCCCTCTTTCGGGGAGGGGGGGTGATGTGACATGCCTTCAACGCGGGACGCACATGAGATTAAGGCAGATAGCAGTGAGGGCACATTTCAGCGTAGCTCAGTTGGGAGAGCGACTTACTCCGGAATGAGGGGACCCGAATTCGATATGCGACGCGCACAAACTTGTTCGTTATAAGTTATGCTGAGGAAAAATAATTTCTCCAATATGTCTCTAAGAAGCAGATATAGCGAGCAAACAGTTTCGAAAGTTTACTCCCTGTAGCGTGAAAACTTTGCATTATTTTGAAAGGATAATGTTCGCCTACTTTACTGTAGCGAATGGCATACAGAAAAAACAAACCATTTAGATTTTTAGAAGCGGATATACAGTTGGTAACATAAACACACCCTAACATAACCTAGCGCCAGAACTGTTAATTACAAAAAATCCACGAGTACATGCGAAGTGTTCCACATGGTGAATGGTATCCGGTGTTGAATGAATTTCTTTAAATCGGATTTTTGGAAGCACAGGACCGAGAAAAACAGATTAAATCTTTGAGACCCCATTGCGGAGAAATTGTGCTCCATTTTGGGCAGGAAATACAGACAAAATGTTTTCGTAGTTAGTACTATTTGACCGAAAAAGTATATTTTCAGTCGGGTGTTTAGACGCCCAGATATTGTGGAAAATAAGCTGAAAATGGAAACGGAAACTTATGCTCTCTGGTGGTAAACTTGTGCATTTAGAAAATTTTTAAATTATGTGCAAAACATCTTGTACTAAAAAAGCTCTCCTACAGAAAAAGAGTTTCTCAAATCGGCCTGGCAGCAAAACTTTGCGTTATTTTAAGCACAAAGTATTCTCGAAAAAAAAATCGTGAGCGGTAACTGATTGCAAAAGAATTTTTCAAGCGAGTTTTAAGAAGCGCTAGTATTTCTGGAAATACATCAAAAATAGAAATATGCACATATGCCACCTAGTGGCAAAATATTCGTTGCCAAAATTTAGAAGTTATATGCAATGTATATCCCTACCAGCAGCTCTATGCGATGCAAAAAAAAAAGAAAATTTTTCAAATCGGACTTTTAGAAGCAGAGATATCGGAGAAATCGCAATTGAACTTTACGCCACCTAGCGGTAAAACTGGACACTACTTGAAAAGAACCTGTACCCAAACTAATTGTCGTTATAAATGGTATTGAATAGAAGAAAACGTTTTTTTTTAATCGGATACTTGGAAGCAATTATACGTAATAAAATGTGTTTTGAATTTTATAGTATCTATATTTACGCCCTCTAGCGGCAAAGTTACATATCGGAAAAAAACCAGAAAGAAAGGACAATTGTTCTCATATTTCAAACTTACCAATGCAAAAAGAATTCTTCAAATCGGTTTAATATTTGTAGAAATATGGTATCCACAAACGGACGGACGAACAGACGGATGGCGTACAAAGTAATAACATAAGCACATACTCTTTTTACAAGAGACGTGTTAAAAATCCAAATACAGTGTGTTGATAGAAAGACGGTAATACTCCCCGAAATTGATGGTATATTAAATCTATGCCCTTGTTTAGCCACATTGAGGGTTGTGGGAAGAGATAGGGGTGGGGAAGAACATTGGTTTCGGCTGATAAGAGGTCCACTTGGTAGACAGCGAGTGAAGACCATAGCGAGCGTAATGATCAAGGCTGAAGGTGCAGAATCTAGTCTTTGAAAAAATCAAAATTACCGAAATTCATCACTTCTCTATTCTGCCTTTTATTTTCGTTTTTATATTTCTATTTAATTTGGGGGAGCGCATTTCAAATCCCATTGGACCCTCGTTTGCGAGTGCCTATTGTTTCAGACCACTAACAGTCGTAGATCTCGGAAAGGTCTTTACCCCACCGTCATTTAATGGGTGAACAGAAATCAGCGCGAAATAATTATATAAGGAAATTAAGAAACAGTAAGAATAAATTTAAATCATTCCTTGTAATATTACATGTGAGCAGATGATGAAAATTTAAATCTTGTTTGACATCGATGAATAGTTCAAAAAGCAATAATACGCGGCCACTTTCTTTTCCAGCCTTTCCATCATTTGAGGGATATTTTCAACTGGTTCTGGAGCAAGATAGCACTGTAAGTTGATTTTGGCTTTATCCGTTCAAAATAACTAAGCAGCTTTCCTCATTGCCATATATCTATCAAATATTTCTGTAGTTGCTAATGTTAATATGATTGTAATTGGTAACTACATGAAATTTTCCGTATCTTGTAGGTTTTACATACATTTGAATTTGTACGAATGGTGGTCAAGCGACTGGGTAGTGTCGGCTACAGGTATTATCAGCCTTCTGTGTTCTTTTTACTTTTTAATCTATATCATTAATGTAAGTGTTCTATCAATATGACTCCACATATTCTGGAGATATATACATGATATACACTGGCGTACAAAAATTAAGGACGAGACGATTTTTCGAATGTAACGTCGTGCAGAAGTGCTCCACATCGACTCAAATAATACCACAAGATCCCCAAGATGTAAGAATGTGGGACAAGTGACCAAAACCCTCCAAACAAAGAACCCAAAGGATACAAAGGCACTTTATTGAAAAGGTAGCTTCGAGCACAACTGGACAGAAGACAGAAACGTCCATGTGACAGGCGGCTGCCAAGAAAAATCCAGTCTTTAGTAGGGGATATGATCACACCTGACTGCGTTGCAGGATTTACAACGTCTGTCCACGCTGAGTCGAGGTTGTCAAAGAGCTGTTATGGGTTCCAGTACAAAACACCGGCAATCAAATTACCGACAAATCAAAATACCGACAGTTCAAAACACCAACAGTTGCAAACGCCGATAGGCCGAA
Organism: Macrothele yani; assembly: GCA_039090855.1. Classification (NCBI taxonomy): domain Eukaryota; kingdom Metazoa; phylum Arthropoda; class Arachnida; order Araneae; family Macrothelidae; genus Macrothele; species Macrothele yani. Next base: position 108,155,657 of record CM077003.1, read on the forward strand.
ACCCCGACAAATCATAACCCCGACAGTTCAAAACACCGACAGTTCAAAACACCGACAATCATAACACCGACAATCATAACACCGACAGTTCAAAACACCGACAATCATAAAACCGACAGTTCAAAACACCGACCCCCGCACGGGGATAACTGGTTTTCCAGTTATTTGGGGAGCAGCGCCCCCACGGCCCGAGCTGACCTTGTGACGGATCATTTTGTCATTTCGTCTTGAACGATTACATCACCGAAGGGACAGCTGTTCATCCAGCTGATGGGGGATGGCGTCCCCACGGCCCGAGCCAACATGTACTATATGTGATGATTTTCACATTTTTTATGTTTTTTCACTTTACATGAACCCGCCTCAGTTGTAGGTTGCTGAGGTTGTGATTATGCACCAGCTCAGGATTATAGTTTCTCGTTTTCTTTCCTGTCTTCTCCATTTCATGTTTCTTTCTTTGTTTTTTCGAGCTGGTTAGCTAGACCTACCTGCACGTTTGCCGTGTGCGGTGACCCGTAAGGTGGAAAAAGGGATGCTGGAGGCTGAGGTTTCTGGAGGCCTGGGTGTTGTTGTCGCCAGTTGCCAACACTCCTCTTTGCCCCCTGCTTCACCCTAAACGGGCGGCTGGGAACTAACCCACTCCTAGTCAATGAGGTCTGTGGCCGAGTGGAGCCCAGACCTCTAACGGCTTGTCGTCTCGTACGACAGGGTGAGTCTGGGGATAGGGTGGGCATGCCAAAGGGGTGTTCCCCAGGCATGGGAAAGTCTGGGTGCTCGCCGAGCGCATGTCTGCCCTATCAACTTGCTATATCCGCTTGCTATCCCTAGAGCCGTGTCCTGCGTCCACTTGGGCTTGCGGACCTCCGGTTCTCCCTTGTTGGGCTCGATTGTGGGTGGGGAAGTCGGCGGACGAATTATTAATTTTTCTTTATGGATGAAAATAAAGTTTCCCACGAACCAAAAAGCAAAAGAAGTAATGAGGAAGGCTCATCCCCTTCCGCTAAAAAGCATGTGCCTGACTTTTCGAATGCTCGTTTCTTTTTTGTTCATTCATTATACCCTTCAAAGCCTCTGAGTGCTAAAAGTCCATTTTGGATAAATAAAGCACTTCAATCCATCGCAAGCTCTCCTAAGAGCGTAAAGAAGCTCCAATCTGGAGATCTTCTGGTAGAAATGTCCACTGTGGCCTACAGCTCTACACTTCTTAACACCACCACGCTGCTTGAGACTCCGGTAAAAATAACACCTCATGGATACCTAAATTCATCTCGAGGTGTTGTCTCCTCTCAGGACCTCGTTGAGTGTGCTGAGGAAGAATTACTTGAAGAACTGAGGAGTCAACACGTTACGGGTGGGCGGCGTATTCTATTCAGGCGGAATGGGCAGTCCGTCCCATCCCGGAACATCATTTTAACTTTTGATAGCCCTTCCCTGCCTACATCCATCAAGGCAGGGTATCTCCACCTCGAGGTACGCCCGTACATCCCTAACCCTTTGAGATGTTTTAGGTGCCAGTCTTATGGCCATTCTCAGCAGTCGTGTAGGAGCAATCCCCGGTGTGCACGCTGTGGTGCCACAGAACATCTTCTGCAGGAATGTGTGGCAGAGGCTGAGTTTTGTGTGTGAACTGCAAGGGTTCACACGCGGCATCAGCCAAAGATTGTCCCAAGTGGAAGGAGGAGAAGGAAATCCAAAGGATCAAAACGGTGGAAAATATTTCCTATCCTGAGGCCAGAAGAAAAGTGGTTCCTGTTACATCTGATCGGCGATCATACGCTTCAGTGGTGTTTGCCAAATCTACGGTTGCCATTCAGACTGACATTCTGATCCCCCCTTAAATGTCCATTCAATGTTAACGACATCATCGCAGCCGGACTGGAGGCACTCCAGTCTCGAGCTAGGGGTCTGAAAGCGCCACCCACCACTTCGCCGAAGCAGACTCATCCCACCCCCAACAAGGGAACTCAGGCCACTTTTTCTAACAAAAAGACCAAAGCCCAGGATAAGAAAAGCATTTCTTCTCCTCCAAAATCTCAGGAAACGACTCAACGTCGTGCGCCTCCCGGTAAGACACTTGGGACAAAACATGCTCCCATCTTAGCCCCTGGTCACACGCCTCCAGATCTGGGGGAACCCCCAGCAGAGGCGATGGAGCCGGACTTCGTTTGATCATTTTCATTTTCATTTCACTTATAACCATGGCTTCAATCATTCAGTGGAACTGTCGAGGTTTTCGGACAAACTTTGATGAAGTGAAACATCTGCTTTCATTTTACTGTCCGGTGTGCCTTTGTCTACAGGAGACGAAGCTTAAACCATCAGACCTGCTTTCAGTTCGAGGCTACAGTGCATTTCGGACAGATAACTCGTCTGGAAATATAGCCTGTGGGGGAGTCGCTATTCTCGTCAATCATAGGGTTCCGGTATCTTCCGTCGCGGTTTCCACAACTGTGCAGGCCGTGGCGGTTCGTATTTCTATGCCTGTACCTCTTACTGTCTGCAGTGTCTATCTGCCGCCGGACGAGAACGTGAGCGTCTCTGTACTGGAGAGATTGGTTGATCAGCTGCCTTCACCCTTTCTTCTACTGGGTGACTTCAATGCCCATCATCATTTGTGGGGTAGTGTCAGCATCAGCACGAGAGGTCGTCACATAGAGTCTCTTCTGTCCTCGGCCTCTTTGTGCCTTTTTAACACCGGTGCTGACACGTACTTCCATGAACCGACACGATCCTTCAGTGCGATCGATTTGACCTTGGGATCACCATCAATTCTTGCTGACTGGTCGTGGACGGTGTGTAACGACCTCCACGGGAGCGACCATTTTCCGATTTTGCTCTCGCATCATGCCAACTTGCCAACTTCTGCCTCCCGCCCTCCTCGTTGGAGGATGGAGCGTGCGAGATGGGAGGTCTTCACACCGTCAGCTTTGATCTCTTCTGCAATGGTGACCCAAGAGTCAATCGACGCAGCGGTTCTTGAAGTCACAAATTGTATTCTTCAGGCAGCTGATCTTTCTATACCAAAAACATCTACCACACTCTCCAGAAGTCCGAAACCTTGGTGGACCCCTGAATGCGCAGCGACTAGGAGAGCTCAACATAAGGCCTGGTCTACGTTTCGGCGTTATCCAACCGATGCTAATCTCGTTACATTCAAACGAGCAAAATCCTATGCTCGGTTGGTGCGTCGACGTAGCAAGAGGGAGTCTTGGATCCAGTATGTTTCATCTCTCACTTCACGTGCCAGTTCGAAAAGTGTGTGGGACAAGATTCGTAAGATCCGGATTAACTACAGCTCTCACCAGATCTCTATTCTCGAAAGCAACGGCTGCACATATGCTGGAGTCGGGGAGATTGCTGATTGTTTGGGGGAGGCGTTTGCCTCCGTGTCGAGTGACCTGGCGTATCCTTCCTCCTTTCTGAGGATTAAATCCACTGCGGAACGCCAGAGAATCTCCTTTGCGCCTTTTTCTCGACACCGGATATAACTCCCCCTTCAGCATGGTTGAACTCAGGGTGGCTCTGCATCGGTCCGGCGCTACATCGGTCAGTCCCGATGGCATCCATTATGACATGCTCCGTCATCTCTCGCAGTCGTCTCTCGAGAATCTCTTAATCTTGTATAATCGTATTTGGTCGGAGCACAGTTTCCCGGAATCTTGGCGAAAAGCTTTTGTTTTGCCTTTTCCCAAACCTGGCAAGGATCCCAAGTCTCCCTCTAGTTATCGTCCAATTGCTCTCACTAGCTGTCTGTATAAAGTTCTTGAACGCATGGTTAATTCCCGGTTAATTCATTTTTTAGAATATCATCAAGTACTTTCACCATCACAAAGCGGCTTTCGCCGTCATCGTTCACCTCACGATCATCTCCTGCACCTTGAGACATCTGTGCGCGAGGCGTTCGTGCGTAGGCAGCACCTGGTTTCTGTATTCTTTGACATCGAGAAAGCCTATGATCGTGCGTGGCGGCATGGTATTATCCGTGACCTCCACGCATGCGGATTGCGAGGAAATCTTCCGACATTTATTTTAAATTTTCTTCGCAATCGGGTGTTCCAGGTGCGCCTGGGTACGAAGCTATCGGCAACATTCCATCAAGAACAAGGTGTTCCTCAAGGTTGCATTTTATCTGTCACATTGTTCATCCTTCGCATTAATTGTCTCTTAACAAATCTTCCTCCTGCGGTTTCGGCTACAGTTTATGTTGATGATTTACACATTTTCTGCTCGTCATCCAGCATGAATTTTATTGAAAGGCAGTTGCAGTCTGCGATTAACCAGATCTTTAAAGCGGCGAATAGCAATGGTTTCGTTCTTTCTCCGACAAGACAGCGTGTGTCCATTTCTGCCGGAGGCGCGGCATCCATCCTGACCCAGAGCTGTTTTTAGACCGTGCAGCCATACCAGTTTTGCCGGAGACCAAGTTCCTTGGACTGACCGTCGACCGTGCGCTTACATTCCGTGCGCACGTTCGGCGGCTCAAGATTTCCTGTCTGCGGGCTCTATCTATTCTTAAGATCCTTTCGAGAGTCTCATGGGGCGCAGACAGGGTGTCGTTGATTCGCATTTATCATTCTCTAATACGGTCGAAACTGGATTATGGTTGTATCGTGTATGGCTCTGCTCGTCGTTCCGTTCTCCGGCCTTTGGACACTATTCACCATCAAGCACTGCGTCTTTGTTCGGGAGCATTTCGAACATCTCCGATTCCCAGCCTTTACGCTGACGCGAACGAACCATCGCTTGAATTACGCCGTCTGCAGCTGTCTATTCAATTCTACCTGAAACTTAGATCTCTTCCAGGCCATCCTTTATACGATGCAGTTTTTCATCCCCAGCATGCTCGTTTATTCGGGAACCGGCCCTCGTGCATTTCAACCTTCGGTCTTCGTATGGCGGCCGTAGCCCGTGATGTAGGGCTCGACTTGTCACTTGTTGGAGAGACCAGGGGCTTTGGGGATCCGCCATGGCACCCACTTGGTGTCATGGTTGATACCACCTTTACATCTTTCGATAAATCCTCAACCCCTGCGTCAGTGTACCAGCAGCTGTTCGCTGAGCACCGTGACCTAAATTCTGACTTCACTCCTATTTTTACTGATGGCTCCAAAATGCATTGAGTCGTTGGATCCGCGGCTGTCTGTGTAGATGACGTTTCAGTAGCGCGGATCCCAGCTGAGGCTACGGTGTTTTCAGCGGAGATGCATGCTGTGTATCTCGCTCTTCTCCATGTTCAGTCAAGTTCTCATCATCGTGCTATGGTCTATACGGATTCCTTGAGTGTCTTGCAGTCTTTGTCATCTGCAGATTGCCGTGACCATCCTTTTCTCGTGAATGTGAGACAGTTACTTCGTCGTTTGCTCGGGGCCGGTTTTCAAGTTCAGTTTTGCTGGATTCCAGGACATGTTGGAATCTCGGGTAATGAGTGTGCTGATACGGCTGCTAGATCTGCTTCCTCTTTGGTCGTCACACCCTTGCCACTGTTTCACCGGGATTTCCGCTTTCTGGTACGCAAACATATTAAGCGAACGTGGCAAGGTCTGTGGGACCAACAGGTGGAAAATAAACTGCATCGTATTAAACCTAATCTTGAAGTCTGGAAATCCTCATATCGTCGGAACCGTAGGGAGAAGTGGTGCTTGCGCGTCTCCGCATTGGGCATTGTCGTATCACTCACCGCTTTTTGCTGTGTGGCGACACTGCGCCGATGTGTGAGACGTGCAACTGCCGACTCACCGTCACTCATCTTCTGTGTACCTGTGTTCGTTTTCGTGATGTACGTTTTCATTTCTTTCATTCTCATTTGTTGACCGAGGACGCCGCTACACTGCAGCGGCTCCTCAATGACCACTGTGACTCTGTTGCCGTGTTTTCATTTTTTAAAGAAATTGACTATTTTAAACGTATCTAGATTTTAGCCTTATCATCATCCTCATTTCTCAGTTTTACTGAATCAGCTAGATTTTAATCATTGTATCATGCTTTTAATACTGTTTGTTCCATTATCTTTTTTAGCCCTTCCATCGTTCTCATTTTTCAGTTTTACATGATCAGTCAGATTTTAAGCTTTTTACCACACTTTTAATACTATTTGTTTGTCTTGTTTCTGGCGCTCTTTGGCCAACCATGGCCCTTGCGCCATAAAAATCAAACAACCAACCAACCAATCAAAACACCGACAATCAGAACACCGACAAATCCTAACCGAGACAACCATAACACCGACAATTATATGGATAAATATCATTGTCCAGCGAGTAGAAGAACTTTATTCCGAGCGATGCAACAACAGAGTGGGTGGGAAAGGGGATGGCAACACCCAATCGATGGATGTGGTTACCCCTAGCGGTAAACGACGGAACTTCATACATTTTATTCTGACCGATAGCAACATATTTTTATTCCGAGCGATGGCAACATCGGAGTGGATGAGTGGGAAGGGGGATGCATAGGTGTTGGATATGTCGATGCTTATGTGCTGCCTCTAGCGGTGAACGATGGAACTTTGTTATTTTTATTACGAGAGATGTCAACATGGGAGTGGATGCACAAATGGCTGGGTGATTGAAGCGGATAACAACAACGAAACGATGCTTATGTGCTGCCCCTAGTGGTGAACGATGCAACTGCATAAATTTTTATTCCGACCGATGGAACATATTTTAATTCCGCGCGAAGGCAACATCTGAGTGGATGATTGGGAAGGGAGATGCGGTGTTGGATATGTCGATGCCTATGTGCTGGCCCTAGCGGTGAACGATGGAACTTTATTATTTTTATTCCGAGAGATGGCAACATCGGAGTGGATGCACAAATAGGTGGGTGACAGAAGGGGATGCCAACAACCAAACGAGGCTTATGTTCTGCCCCTAGCGGTGAACGACGGAACTTTATACATTGTTATTCCGAGTGATGGCAACATCTGAGTGCATGGGTAGGAAGGGGGATGCATAGGTGTTAGACATGTCGATTCTTATGTGCTGCCCCTAGAGGTGAACGATGGAACTTTATTATTTTTATTCCGAGAATGGCAACATCGTAGTGGATGCACAAATGTGTGGGTGATAGAAGGGGATGACAACAACCAAACGGTGCTTATGTGCTGTCCCTAGTGGTGAACGACGGGCTTTATGAAGTTTTATTCCAAGCGAAGGCAACATATTTTTATTCCGAGAGATGGCAACCTCGGAGTGGATGAGTGGGAAGGGCGATGCATAGATGTTGGACATGTCGATGCTTATGTGCTGCCTCTAGCGGTGAACGATGGAACTGCATTAATGTTTGTTCCGACCGATGGCAAGATCTGAGTGGATGTGTGGGAAGGGGGTTGCATAGGTGTTGGATATGTCAATGCTTATGTGCTGCCCCAGTGTTGAACGATGGAACTTTATTATTTTGATTCCGAGAGATGGCAACATTGGAGTGGATACACGAAATGGGTGGGTGATAAAAGGGAATGATAACAACCAAACGATGCTTATGGAAGAAACTGTACAATTTTCAAGGGCATTGTGTTTCAAATATTTCAATATCTTAGGAACCAGTTATTTCCTTTTATGTGACAAAAATCATGTTTCCATGGCAAGTACCATTATCCATATATTGATAAAAAAAGTCAGTTTATTGTCATTTAATTTGTGGAAGTAATAGTTATAATTTGTAATATAAATTTATTGTTTGCTGTCACCTGCCAGGAAACAATCTAGTATTCCATCCCAAAGTACAGGATCAGCCATAGTTATGTTTGCATGTAGTCTAGGTATCTGCCCCTGATTACCTCCAGTTCATCTACATTAACTGAGTGGCCACTTCATTATGACCACCTGACAGTTTTAAGCAAATGAGCTATGGATGCACGCTGTTTCCGCCAGAGGAGAGGCTAATATAAAAAGGGAAACCTTAGTGCTTGGGACAGTAGTAGAAGTGATTTTTGGTGACAAGATGGGTAAAAAATGCGATTTGACGGACTTTCAACGTGGGATGATTGTAGGAGCTCGCAGCCATGGAGCGAGTATCACCGAAACCGCCGCATTCGTGAAATGTTCCAGAGAAGCTGTTGTTAAAGTGTTTAAAGACTGGACTGTCAGCCAAAAAACTAGGTCTCTACGTGCAACGTGTGGTCGTCATCGACTAGTGATTCCTTGGGCGGAACGTAGAGTGTCCAGACTGGTAGCATACAACAGAAGGGCAACAGTGCAGCAAATTACAGAACATCTTAATCAAGGATCCCCTCAAATGATCGCTGCACGCGCTGTTTGCCGTACACTGCATCGGATGGGATAGAGGCCTTCCGCATGCTCACATCCTCATCTGGCTATACCAGAAAAATCTGACCTACTGAAATTTACACGGTAATATCAGCAGAATTGCCAGATCCCCTACAAGACCCTTTGCTGTCTGAAGTTATTACAAAAAACATGCTCCACAGCCCATGTAGTGCACTCAACATGAAAGCTCCTTGCATGGTGGATGGCAAATGCTCCACGAAGTATCCACGGGAACTGCACCAGGAAACTCAAACAGGCCAGGATGGGTATCCTTTGTACAGGAGAAGAAAGCCTGGAGATGGTGGATTGCCATTGCCCGGAATAAAAATATGTTGCCATCGGTTGGAATAAAAATGTATGCAGTACCATCGTTGATCGCTATGGGAAGCACATAAGCATCGACATATCCAACACCTATACATCCCCTTTCCGACCCATCTACTCAGATGTTGCCATTGCTCGGAATAAATATATGTTGTCATCGGTCGGAATAGAAATCAATAAAGTTCCATCGTTCACCGCTAGTGGCAGCACATGAACATCGACATACATATACAACACTTATGCATCCCCTTTCCCACCCATCCACTCAGATGTTGCCATCGCTCGCAATCAAAATATGTAACCGTTGCTCAGAATAGATATTAATACAGTTCCATCGTTCACCGCTAGGTGCAGCACATGAACATCCACATATCCAACACCTATACATCCCCCTTTCTACCCATCTACTCAGTGTAATATATGTTGCCATGGGTCGGAAAAAAAATTATGCAGTTCCATCGTTGACCGCTAGGGCAGCACATTAGAATTGACATATCCAACACATATGCATCCCCCTTCTCGCCCATCTACTCAGATGTTCCTATTGCTCAGAATAAAAAAATGGTGCCGTCGGTCGACATAGAAATCAATAAAGTTCCATCGTTCACCGGTAGGGGCAGCACACAAACATCCAAAACCTATACATCCCCCTTCCTACCCATCTACGACGATGTTGCCATCACTCGGAATTAAAATATGTTGCCATCTGACCGAATAAAAAATTATGCAGTTCTATTGTTCACCGCTAGAGGCTGCACATAATCATCGACATATCGAACACCTATGCATTCCCCTTCCCACCATTGCTCGGAATAAAAATATGTTGCCATTCGTCGGAATAGACTTCAAAAAGTTCCATCGTCCACCGCTTGGGGCAGCACATAAGCATCCACATATCCAACACCTTTGCATCCCCTTGCCCACCCATCCACTCAGACGTTGCCATCGCTCGGAATAAAAACATGTTGCCGTCGGTCGGAATAGAAATCAATAAAGTTCTATCCATCACCGCTAGGGGACATGAACATACACATATCCAACGCCTATGCATTCCAATTACCACCCATCCACTCAGATGTTGCCATATCTCGGAATAAAAATATGTTGCCGTCGGTCGGAATAGAAATGAATAAAGTTGCATCGTTCACCGCTAGGGGGAAGCACATCTGTTCGTTGGGTGTTGTCATCCCCATACCACCCACTGTGATTTCGCAATCGCTCGGAATGAAGTTCCTCTACTCGCCGGCTTAGAGTCCATATAATTGTCGGTGTTTTGAAATGTCGATGTTATGATTGTCGGTGTTTTGAACTGTCGGTGTTTTGAAATGTCGATGTTATGATTGTCGGTGTTTTGAACTGTCGGTGTTATAATTTGTCGGTGTTTTGATTGTCGGTGTTTTGAACTGTCGGTGTTTTGAACTGTCGGTGTTTTGAACTGTCGGTGTTTTGATTGTCGGTGTTTTGAACTGTCGGTGTTATGATTGTCGGTGTTATGATTTGTCGGTGTTTCGACATGTCGACGTTTTGACCTGTCAGTGTTTCGACCTGTCGGTGTTTCGGTGTCGGTGTTTTGATTGTCGGCGTTTTGACCGCCATCCGCTGTTGTGGCATGCAGCTCCAATCGCAGCTGCGGAATCGTTGCTGGCGGCTGGTGACGTACTGCCAAGCGCCTCCCGAGAAAGTCCCACCCGTGTTCGATTGGATTTAGGTCCGGGGATCTTGCGGGAAAATCCATGCGTTGAGTATCTTCAGTATCCAACAGCTCTGCGACAGCCACTGTGCGATGAGGTGTAGCGTTGTCGTCCATGAAGAAAAACTCAGGACCCACAGCATCTCTAAACAGACGCACGTGGGGCAGGAGAACCTCGGTACAATAGCGGACACCAGTAACTCAACCTCCTTGGAAGATGTGGAGGTCAGTACGGCTACCAAGCCTGATACCGCCCCAAACGAGAACTGCGCCACCTCCAAACCGGTCCCTTTCGATGATGTTGGAGGTGTGGTTGCGTGTTCCCTGCCCTCTCCAGATGTGTATACGTCCAAAATCACTCGTCAGACTAAATCGGCTCTCATCCGTAAAGAGAACTCGCCCCCATTACTGATGTGTCCAGTTCTTGTGTTCCTGGCACCACAGAAACCGCCGTCTCCGATGAGCAGGCGTTAATGGCATACACCGTACTGGTCGTCGTGCAAATAGATCACCTTTCTGCAGCCTCCTGGCCACGGTAAAACGCGATAACGGACGTCCAGTTGTCTGCTGCATGTGCCTTGCGATTTCTCCCGCTGTCTGCTGTCTGTCTTTTCTCGCCTGTAGGACAATATACCGGTAGTCCGCCGCCGTAGTTACTCGTGGACGACCACTGCTAAACTCTCGGACAGCTGTTCCTGTTGTTTGAAATGCTCTCCAAGCTCGTGAAACGATGCTGTGAGCGATCCCGAACTCCTCGGTCACACTAGTCACACTTCGACCTTCTTCCAACTTCCTAATGACGAGACCTCGGGTTAAGTCATCCAGATGTCGTCTACTGGATTGCCTGTTGGCCATATCGCACGGTGGCAGCAACTCGACGTCGCTCAAACCGATGTATGCCGTGCAGTAGCTTTCACCGAATTGCTGAGCGTACACCGCCCGTGTGCTTTATACCCTTCCGACATCCCCACCCCCATACGTCATGCTGCATATATGCGCATGCCCTTCCGTACCGGACCCTATGCTATCTCCTGAGTGGTCTTTCGGTCCGTTTTGCCTGCTCGTTCCGCTATTATGCTAATTTCTCCTCTTCGTCCTTAATTTTTGCACACCAGTGTACTATATAACCAGGATGCAATATTCCATTCACGGTACACTTTTGTGTAAAAATTAAGGACGAGCCAAATTTTCAACTGCAGCGTCGCACAACAGCTGCCTGGACATGTAAAATTCATATCATAGGAACCCCATTACTTACCGAGATTATAATGAAAACAACACTGACACAACTGCAAACACTAAATCATATAGTAGAACTTTACTCAGAATTGGGTGCCATGATACAGATGCATCATTACCAAAGACGGTACGAAGGGAAGACGAAATCCTCCGTAGGGAATATATGATCATCCCTAATGTCGATGCATGATTTGCACCGTCTGTCCATACTTGGCAATAGGAGTTTGATGAGTTCTTGCGGTAACGTCACCGATTCATCCGTCAGCGCCGTCTTCAGCTACCGGACAGTTTTCGGTGTGTATTGACGTGACGCAACGCGTCTTCCCAGAACGTCCCACGCGTGTTCTATGGAATTTAGGTCTGGGGAACGTGCTGACCAAATCTATCAGCTGAATGTCTTCACTTTCCAACAGCTCATCAACGGCCACCATACGATAGGGTTTAACGTTATTGTCCATTAACACGAATTATGGGCCAATGACACCTAGGAACAGACGAATATGGGACAGGATTACTTCATTACAGTAGCGCACACCAGGTCACAGTACCTCTTTCCAGTATCTGGAGCTTCGTACATCTATCGATCATAATGCCTTCCCATACGAGAACACCGCAGCTGTCCTATGTGTACCTTTCATTGATGTTTTCCGGGCGATATCGAGTGCTTACCTCCTGCCACATTAGCTGACGTCCAGAATCGCTATGGAAACTAAATCTACTATCATTAGTTTTAAAGAGTACCGTACCCAACTCTTGCTGTCCGGTTCTTATGTTCTATGGACCACTGTAAACGTTGCCTCAGGTAAGCAGTTTTTAATAGAACACAGCCTACTGGTCGTCGGGCAAACAGTCCACCTGTAACGTACCAGGAGATGTGACGTACCTGCCAGAAGGACGCACACGACATAAAGGCAGATAGCAATTAGAATCAATGTCCGCGTAGCTTAATTGGTAGAGCAACTTGTTCCGGAATAAGCGGCCTCGGGTTCGAATCCCGGCGTAGACCGAAAATGACGGAGAAATTTACTTCGTTATAATGGCGCCCGAACTATCCGGATGACCCGACCGTTCAAAATCTCGCATTGGTGTGATGTTATTTCCACACCGCGAGATAGGAAAAATATGAGCAGCACTTCGAAAAAAGAAAAATAAGGGGGAGATGATGTAACGTACCAGGAGATGTGACGTACCTTCCAGAAGGACGCACACGACATAAAGGCAGATAGCAATTAGAATCAATGTCCGCGTAGCTTAATTGGTAGAGCAACTTGTTCCGGAATAAGCGGCCTCGGGTTCTAATCCCGGCGTAGACCGAAAATGACGGAGAAATTTACTTCGTTATACACCTTTGTGTAGTCGCCTGGCCATTGTAAACCGGGATATTGTGTGTCCTGTTCTCATGTTCAGTTGTTTTGCAAGGTTACGTGCTGTCTGGTGTCGATCCCTCTTCGCCTGTAGGAGCAGACAGCGGTCCTTACTGTGGGTGGTTTTTCGGACGACACCCACCACCAGTCTTTTGTACAGGTGTACTTGTAATCTGCAGGCCGGCAACGCACGCTATTCGATACTATAGGCGATGCCGAGCTCTTAGGCCACACTCATCACAGTTCGCACTTCCATGGGCCTCCCAATTATTCGATCACGAGTAAAATCATCAATATGTTCTCGACGGGATGTTTCGTCGTCCTTAGCACACAAGAAGCACAATCGAATGTCTGCACATCGTCCAATGATTTCCGTTCAGCTGACGCTATTTGACTTCGTGAGAGCCTTTGTTCTCATGTCACGCAAACCACACGTCCTGCTTCATTATTACGCATGCGCTGTTGCTCGTGTTACCAGACACTGTCCTGAGTTCATTGGTGTTTGGATGCAGCTGCTGCTATTTATGGCGTTATTTTACTTTTTCCAATTCGTCCTTATGTTTTGCCCGCCAGTGTAATAATGGTATGTTATTCTATACTTTTTGAAAACTGACTTCTCACCAGGGCCGGATTGAGGCCTTAGGGGACCCCTAGGCTATGATATTTGAATGGGTCCCCAAAGAACTTATGACTAAGAATCATTACGAAGTCCGTTAAAACACGAAACTGTAGCAATATGCTTGTCATAATTAATACGTAGTGCATTTTTCAAACTAATAAATTAGCTGCTGAGTTTTCATAAGTAGTCACTGAATTTTCCATTGTCCTCATAAGAACATGAGTTAAGTAAGCTTCGGATTCCTACATTTTGTCTTGATTTTTCTAATGATTTAGCATTGTATATTTTTCTTAGTGCATCTTTTATGTTATGTAATGTGAAGCCACAGGGGACTTTGACCATTAACTAATTGAGAGGTGCTAATTGAGAGGTGTGGGTGGATGCTAGTGAAAAAGCTGAAACTGTCTCGCCGACCCCGCTGTACTCAGCGACATGAAATGTTTGCCCTTGGTGAGTCACTACCTTGGAATCTGTTCGTCTTCCCTGCCTCTGTTTCTGATAATATGAGACAAAAGTTAGAGAAAGGTTTATATATAAAATTATTTATCTATCTATCTATCTATTATTTGCCAAGGCATGACTCCTGGGCCCTTGGTAATGGTGGGATCCAAGGCTATAACCCCTATAGACCCCACCTTAATCCCGCCCTGATTCTCACTTACAAAATTGTAACATTTATTTCACTAAACCTTAAATACTGTAAATTTCAAATCCTGTGTAACCGTAAGAGTTTGTTTGTACTTGATTTAACTTATTTTAAATGAAATGCTACGTAATTTATTTTGTTAATATATCACAGTTTATCTTGCTTCCGTCTTCTGGGGTGAAAATAGAGCTCGAAGTTGACGATGAGGTAGTGTAAAAATAAACGAATAAATGAAGAGCAACTATTATTGTTCAGTATGGGTTCGCAAGTCATCCATCCCGAATATCTAAAGATTCTGAAGAAATTAACATTTGTAAAACTTCTTTACTTATAATCAGGGGTTAATTATAGCTAAATTTAACTATTCTCATTACAAAGCAGAGTATATTTATTATTTAAATATGTTGCATCTTCTGACAGACTATGAACATGAAGAGGAGGAGGATACTGGCCATGGTCCCATTAAAAGAACTATTCCTGAATCCTGTGAAAAAGAAGTGGACCTTTATGAAATGCTACCTCTTAATTTTGGAGAACCTTTGAAAAATACAGTGGCCTCGTGCTTTTCGCCAGGATGCAAAAAGTACTGTTTTTTTGTTGTTACCTTATTCCGAAGTTCTGTTTTCTTAATCAAATACTTTACGCTATGCGCTATGCCGTCTATTTCTTCTACAAAGAACTTACGTATCCATGAAGAGTTTTTAAAAAAAACAGTGTATTTGTAATTATTTATATAATCGTTGATTTTATGTATCCAAGATTTACTGTATACGTTATTTTTTAATACAGAATCCGTTCTATTCCGCATATTTTTATTTTTCCTGTGACTTTGCTACACTGTTAAAAATTTACTGAAATTCTCGAGCCATATTCCACGATTTCGTTCGTGAGTAAAGCAGCATATTTCTGAAACAACGTTTTCCGTGAAAAGACGCGGCAAAGTCTGAATTTAATGGATTTTTCGTCCGCCATGAAAATTCTGAATTTTCAGAAACCTTTCTGCGATTTCTTCATTATATTGACGGTAAGTTACCGTTTTTAAAATGTATTAACGGAAAATTACAAATTTTCAGAAACCTTTCCACAATCCCTTTCGTATGTTAACGCAAAAACTCTGTTCTCCCTTTTTCCGTATCCATACGACGGAAAATTTCCGGTATTAGGAGCGATTCGCGGGAATACTTGAGGTTTGATTAACTCCTCACCCTTAAAGCAGCCGATGTATCTGGACCAAATGCTGCCCAAACTTTCCTGCGGTTCCCAAACCTATATGTTCTCATTGAGGTTTGGATTTACGAAAGCTGTGGCAAAACGATTCCTTTGATCTTCTCATCTAAGAAGTACCAACCACAAACCTGTCACTTTTCGTAAATTCTCTCTCTCTCTCTCTCTCTATCTCTATCTCTCTCTGACTCTCTGTTCTGTCTCTCTGTTTCTCTTTCTATCTCTTTCTACCTTTCTGTATGTCTCTCTTTCTACCTCTCTTTCTGTCTCTCTCTATCTATATATCTCTTTCTACCTCTCTCTGTCTGTCTCTATTTCGTTTTACTTCTATCTGTCTCTCTCTATTTCTTTCTACCTCTCTCTGTCTCTCTCTAACTCTCTCTTTCTACCTCTCTCTCTGCCTCGGTCTGCCTCTCTCTATCTCTCTCTTTCCACCTCTCTCTCTGTCTCTCTCTATCTCTCTCTTTCTACCTCTCTCTCTGTCTCTCTCTATCTCTCTCTTTCTACCTCTGTCTCTGCCTTTGTCTGTCTGTCTCTCTCTATCTCTCTCTTTCTACCTCTGTCTCTGCCTTTGTCTGTCTGTCTCTCTCTATCTATCTCTTTCTACCTCTCTGTGTCTCTCTATCTCTCTCTTTCTACCTCTCTGTCTGTCTCTCTCTGTCTGTCTCTCTCTGTCTCTGTCTGTCTCTCACTGTCTCTGTCTGTCTGTCTCTCTATCTCTCTCTTTCTACCTCTCTCTCTGTCTCTCTATCTATCTATCTCTCTCTTTCTACTTCTCTCTCTGTCTCTGTGTGTCTCTCTCTATCTCTCTCTTTCTACCTCTCTCTCTGTCTCTGTGTGTCTCTCTATCTATCTCTTTCTACCCCTCTCTCTCTGTCTCTCTCTCTCTGTATCTCTCTGTCTCTGTTTGTCTCTCTGTTTGACTCTTTGTCTCTCTGTCTGTCTGTCTCTCTGTCTATCTCTCTCTTTCTACCTCTCTGTCTCTGTGTCTCTCTATCTCTCTCTTTCTACTTCTCTCTCTGTCTCTGTCTGTCTCTCTATCTATCTCTTTCTACTTCTCTCCCTGTCTCTGTCTGTCTCTCTCTCTATCTTTCTCTCTACCTCTCTCTCTCTCTGTCTCTGACTGTCTCTCTCTCTCTCTATCTCTCTTTCTACCTCACTCTCTGTCTCTGTCTGTCTCTCCCTCTTTATCTTACTCTCTTTCTACCTCTCTCTCTGCCTCTGTCCGTCTCTCCCTCTTTATCTTACTCTCTTTCTACCTCTCTCTCTGTCTCTCTCTATCTCTCTCTCTTTCTACCTCTCTCTGTCTCTGTCTGTCTCTCTCTATCTCTCTCTCTCTCTCTCTCTTTCACTATCGCTGTCTCTGTTCTAGTACCTTATTCCCTGCTTCATGACTGAAGTCCCGATGGGGAACAGCTAGTTTCTCTGGCGCGTACATCATGCTATTGGGTAAAAACAAGTGATTCAAACATGCAACGCTCTTTGATGGATAAGATCACTCGTTTCAGCCGCGTTCGGTCCACTTTTTAGACAGTGAATACATTCGTTCGAGCTGACATCAACCCATTTTGCTCACCCTGAGTTAATTCGTTCCAGCCGGTTAAGAGGTTAAATTTCAGTCGTCTGCCGGAAGATCTGATTTTGAAGTTCTGCAGCAAAATCGGACATTGTGAATATTATATCGCGTGAAATTTTGATTATTGTGGCACATAATTTTTCCCCTATCCCCCATTTCGTGCATCAGCTATTGTATAACGTGTGGCAGTAAGGCACCGACAAATCCACCTTCCTTTATTTATTAAAAATTTATCACACTAAGTCTTGAAAAAGTAAATCCACCTTCCTTTATTTTTAGCAAATTAATCTAAGTCTTGAAAAATTATCACCAAGCCACAAAAATCCTGCCCCATTTGGATCCATATCCTGTACAAGATTCTTCATTAGTCCAAGTTTGATGTGGAGAAGGAGGGAGCAATATCTTGCTGGATTCTACACAAGTGGTTCGTTAAGTAAGTTTTTTCCCGGTTAAAGTGATTGTCGTAGGGACCCAATCAGTTAAACCAAAGAAAAAGAATTTACTTAACGAACCACTTGTATCGAATCCAGCAAGATGTTGCTCCCTCCTCTCCACATCAAACTTGGACTAATGAAGAATCTTGTAAAGGATATGGATAATGTAAGAATTAAAGGTATCTCGTGCTGAGTTGTAGACAAGAAGATTTGAAAGCTATTTCTTTTTCCTCTCCTCCATTTGTGTTATTGAAAAAGACTTAAGACCAAAAAAAAACGTTATTTAAAAAGACTTAAGACCTGATTGGGACAATGCGAACTTAATATCTACTTCTTCTAACAAATTAATCTAAGTCTTGATTAATTCTAACAAATTAATCTAAACGCTCTATGCTTCTTACCGAGAGTCTATATATTTTAAAATTTGGACCAAAATGCTGTAATGAGGACGTGCCTGTATACTTTTCCTCTACCTGGAGAAACCTGATTTTGCAGTATTCACGGGAGGAAGAATCTGAATGATTATAAAGAACTGTTAATATTTCGTAGTGAATGGCAATGACTTATGTGTTCATTTACATAATGTGCATTACTTGTTCTCCTATCTGTCACTATTTAACCTTGTACCATTCTAATCTGGTTTCACTCAGCGGTCTGATGATGCGGCCATAGTGGTCGCGAAAGTGCTCGCCAAAGCTTTTATCTATCATATTTTTTCAATTGTAAATAAAGACGTTTTTTAGATCCTACGTTTTTTAAAAAGAAATTTAAAGTATAGTGTGTGTGCTTTGGCGCTCCAAAAAAGTTACCGTGCTTCGACAGCTTTCAAATATTCTTGTGTGATATGGATAATCTAGTAAAGGATATGGATCGTAACACAAAATCTAAAGCTTTTGTGTTTTTGAGCGGGGAAGGGAGGTTTGGCTTTTGATCACAATAAGAAGACGCTGTCTCCGAGCACCAACTAAAAAGAATGCGTTGCTGAAGGTGAAGAAAAGAGCCGATATTTTCAGCATCAATAACACCTCGAGGCCATTGCGTGGATCAATGGAAAGGATCCAGAATAATAAACTAAAGAATAAATAAATAGCTTTTTCATGCTAATGGGGAGTTATCTGTTCTCCAGCGATAATGACACTGAAACTCAGCCACCGTCAAATTCCGGTAATACGATTTGTTTTTTATACACTGCCTGACAGAGAAAATGCCACATCACGAGGACGTGAACGTAGCGCCATGCAAATTTCAGGGTGGGTGCACACGTACAAGTTATGCAAATGATTGCATTTGCAGGCCAATCGCACGAACTGCGCGTGGGATATAAACGGACAACCAGCCCGTGAGGCCATCAGTCAAGACATCGTCACAGCCGCGAGAAGGGAGTGGTTCTGTTGTAACCGCGTGTGAAGGACGAACAAGGGGTGCCAATGCCGTTAACGCCGAATGGTCCTTGCGTCGCATTGCGGAAGAAACGCAACGTGATGCCACAACCGTCAGTCGCATTTGGAGACAGTGGTCCCAGGAAGGATCTGTGCAACATCATAGGTCGACCATAGCACGGAGACGAACGTCCGAGCGCACCAATCGTCGCATCCGACGTCATGCCGTAGCGGACCACAGGCCTCAACGGGAGACATTTTGCGAAGGCTTGGATGATCCGATATCGACGGGGACAGTGTCGCGTCGATTGGCTGCGTCTGGTTTGCTGTCCAGTCGTCCGTTGCGAAGGCTACCCTTAACAGCGAGTCATCGTCGTCACCGCTTGGCGTGCTGTCGCTCCAGGGCTGCGTGGGGGAATGGAACAGTGTGGTGTTCAGCGACGAATCGTCGTCCTGTCTCACCACGGATGGTCGCCGAGGCTGGAGGCGACGACGTGGCCAACGGGCAGATTCCTCCGCCATTTTAGAGCTCCACACGGCCCAGCAACGTGAAATCATGATGTGGGGTGCTATCAGCGCCAAAAGCCGCTCACCGCTGGTACGCATTACGGGCACATTGACGGCATGCCGCGATGTTGACGAGGTGCTTTGGCCCGTGGCACTACCATATCTGCAGGGCATCCCAAATGCCGTTTTTCAACAAGATAACGCCCGGCCGCATACCTCTCTGATCAGCCTGAATGCTTTACAAGGTGTACGGATGCTGCGGTGGCCACCACGATCCCCCGGCCTCTTGCCCATCGAGCATCTGTGGGACACGATTGAACGTCGGTTGAGTACCCTCCCACCCCCGCAAAATAAAGATGAACTGTGGACTCGGATCAACACCACATGGTCCACGATACCCCAGGACTCTATTGGAACTGTCGTTGCCTAAATGCCACGTCGGATTCAACGCTGTATCGCGCAAAATGGGGGTCACACTCCTTATTGATTATACTGTATATTCGGCCACTGGAGCCTAGTCTGTATGTGACAATTAAATCATTTGTTCAGGACGTGCTTGGATATCTGTGTGTGCAGTTTCTCTGTTTTCGAGCATTCCTTCATGGTGTGGCATTTTCTCCGTCAGGCAGTGTATTTCAAGTGAGTTCAGTTTTCTTTCTTCCCCTTTTCTTCAGATTTTGATTATTTTTTTCCTTTTTGACTTTTCGGCATGGAGAAATTATTCACTAGTGAAGCAAATTAACTAAACGAACGAAAATGCAAATGAAACTTTCATCTGTATTCGTAGTTGAGTATAGTTTGTTATTGAACACAGAGCCCCCTAGATGAATTTTCAGCCCCCCCCTCCTCCCCGTTCTGAGACCTAGCTACGACTCTGGATCCAGATGAAGTCAAGAATTGGTTTATTGCAGCCATGCAAATGAATGTGAAATTTTTAGTCGCCCATTAAAAACACTGGTAGCCCAAATTAAAATAGGCTTTTATTTCTTACCGTAGGTTCTAGTTGATTTTCAATAATTTTGTTACTGATGAGAGAATGGTTTAAAATCATAGTCTCCTTACTGCAGTTGAAAACCAGTAATTCACTGTAGGAGGCGGGTCGAATTCTTGAAAACTCAGACCATTTACGCTAATATTCATTAAACTGTTTCTTGTCTCTGTGGACAGTTGAGAACGTTGTACTGGTTTAATGTTATTCATAGCGCTAAAACCTCGTTCACGGCCAGCTGTTGAAACAGGAATGCACTCCACTACAATCATAAGCTCGCTGAAGATACGGAACCGAGTAGGTTGACTGATATCATGCTTGCATAATGCCACAAAGGGGAAATCGGAAGATGTGTGCTTCAAGTCGTACCACTCTTCAAGAATTTCATCTTCGAAATCAGGCAAGGAATTTTTGAAACGTTTGGCAATTTTCATTACCTCTGCATTTCCAAAGTCAGCTAATGTTCTTCCATGTGGCCAAGTTGCGGTGTCAAATTCATTTAAATCGTCAATAACAATCGTCTGTTACTTGGGAAACCTTGATTTCAAATAAATTTGACCAACTTCGATTATTTTCTGTCGATCACTTTGAAATGAAGCTTCTCATGCTTCATGATTTGCAACTTAAAGAGAGTGAATTTTTTTATTTATGCAGTTGTAACAATGTTAAATGATGATTCCATAGGACCTTTCAGAAAGCTTTTGCAGTTCATGTACAGCACAGTTTACAGAATTATTCACTTGAGTGATAACAATATTTTCTTTCTGGAACACTTCTGAGACAGGAGTATGTATATGTATAATCCAAGAGGAATGACAGCATTAGATGTGCATCGTAACAATCCTTTTGCTAACGGCCTATTTGTTGTTGACTTCAATGAATGCTTTCAGTCCAGTCATAACCCATCTCACAGCATTCAGATCCTTTAAAATATAGAAGCAACAACATTTAACTCCCTCAACCTTTTTGGTGAGTTGTTATAAAATTTAAAAATTGCTCTAATATATTTTTTTTCGCACTGACTAACAAAGGACACTTTCGTAGAAGCATCAAGGACTGCTAGTTGGAGTCTATGCACAACACAGTGCAGTTGTATTACTTGAGGACGAACTTCGGTAAACTTTGCACCCAGCCCTCCTCTTTCACCTATCATACTGGCAGCACCAATGCCTGCCTACCAACCAGGTTTCTTGTATGGAATTTCTAATATTTGGAGTCTCCAAAATATCCTTGTGTGGTTTCACTTGATAAAGGTTCTAAACAAAGATGCTCATGCACCTCCCTATTTTTATGCGCTTCCCTATTTTTTATGTATCTGATGTGTATAACAACACAAGACTGATTGGATGTGTCAGTTCATCCATTTAATAATATTGTTCCACAAGATTAATTCGAAATAACGAGCACCAGTTCAGTTTCCATGCAAGATAAAATACAATTGATGAATGTAGTACCTTCACTTCTGTTTTCATAACTATTGGACTCTTTGGCACCAACTGTTTGGATCAGTTCAACCTGTTTCTCAAAGTCTTGAAGTGGTTTTGAATGATAAGCTATGAAACATGCAGTATTGAAAAATATACACATTTGAGAAATTTGTTCTTGCGAAGCTTTACGGATGCACTTTGATAGAAGGGCGGAAATTAACTTTTTAACCAATTCTGCTTCTGCGCAACGTTTATGAGCTTTACTTGCATCATGAATCTTTACGCTTCCCAGTTTAGACAGTGCTGCATAGCCATTTACAAGCTTAGAATTTTGATCACTAACGTGTTCGATTTTTTTGCAAAGGGAACAATATAGTAAGGTGTTTCTCGTATCATGTTCAAGCCATGCAAATTTTTCAAACAAATAACTTTGGATCACTCGTTTACCAGTTTTCTTGCTTTCAAATTCCTTTCTTCCTAAGTGTTGGTTAGTGCTGGAACTAGGGACTGCATGACTGATATTTCTACCGCTGCCGGCACCACTGATTTCCCACTCATCCTGTTTATGTTCAGAATGTAGTCTCAGTTGAGTCAGGTGGATACGTGGAACAAAGTTTGAACTGTCCGAATATTGCACTTCACTCACGATGGAATCGTCAATCACAGAATTGTTTTTCATCGGAAAAAACGTGAACGAGTTTCTTTGAGACATGATAGTCGGACACGCTTTTTTACTGCTTCCACGGCAAATGGAGTGCTAAAAAACCCGTTCGGATAACTGAGGTGCTCGCTTCTGTGAATGAGTAATCCGTTCGGCTAACTGAGGTTTTCTTTCTTGTGAATGAGTAATCCGTTCGGATAACTGAGGTGCTCGCTTCTGTGAATGAGTAATCCGTTCGGCTAACTGAAGTTCTCTCTTCTGTGAATGAGTAATCCGTTCGGCTAACTGAGGTTCTCTCTTCTGTGAATGAGTAATCCGTTAGGCTAACTGAGGTTCTCTCTTCTGTGAATGAGTAATCCGTTCGGCTAACTGAGGTTCTCTCTTCTGTGAATGAGTAATCCGTTCGGCTAACTGAGGTTCTCTCTTCTGTGAATGAGTAATCCGTTCAACTAACTGAGGTTCTCTCTCTCCTGTGAATGAGTAATCCGTTCGGCTAACTGAGGTTCTCTCTTCTGTGAATGAGTAATCCGTTCGGCTAACTGGGGTTATCTCTTCTGTGAATGAGTAATCCGTTCGGCTAACTGAGGTTCTCTCTTCTGTGAATGAGTAATCCGTTCAACTAACTGAGGTTCTCTCTCTCCTGTGAATGAGTAATCCGTTCGGATAACTGAGGTTCTCGCTTCTGTGAAGGAATAATCCGTTCGGCTAACTGAGGTTCTCTCTTCTGTGAATGAGTAATCCGTTCGGCTAACTGAGGTTCTCTCTTCTGTGAATGAGTAATCCGTTCGACTAACTGATGTTCTCTCTTCTGTGAATGAGTAATCCGTTCGGCTAACTGAGGTTCTCTCTTCTGTGAAGGAGTAATCCTTTCGGCGGTGGAGGCAATCGCTGACGAGCCTCATCTATCCACCTCTGGTATTGGTGGTGTCATTCCCTACGATGATGTTCACCGGCGGCCGCAGGCGGAATATCACGGGTTTACCGCTTAAACTTCTTGCTGTCTCAGCTCTGACGCCAAAGATGCATGGAGTCTGCGGGACGGCCCCCGTAAATCGGCATTCGATCTCTCCAGTTAAAACTATTTCCCTTCTGCTTGACATTAAAGTAGAGATAAGAGTGTTCTACGAAAATAATTCAGAAAAAAAAAGGAAAAGTTTCGGAACTTTTTTTGTTAGCCTTCTTCAAGAAAAAGAAAAACTGGTCGTCAGTTGGAAAAACTTAGTCGGCATTCGCGACGCGGCAACCGCGGATTTTCATCCATGGTTTATTGGATCCCATAATCTCCCGTAGCTTAATCACTGGATTAATGTGCCATACCTTTTATAAATGACACCGAAGTTACTTTAACAACCAGTCTTGATATCATGGCCGCTCAACTCTACAACAAGTGTCTCATCTGGATTGAAAAAAATATTTTCTCCCAATTACTGCTTGTAATGGCACACCAAATGTGTCTTTTATGGCTTATATATTTCACCTTTATTGCAACATATACTCCCTTTTTCTAATTATATATGTGGCATGTTCTTTACGGTTCTGAGTCGTGGTACGTATGGTATTTTTTGTTAGGATAGGATTAGCAGGGGACAGTGGCGTGTAGCCAGACATTTCTTAAGGGGGGGGGGTCAATGCCTTTGGTTCATTGGTGAAAGCCCCCATATATACATATATATCGCTTTAAATTCATACTAAATCTCCCCTGTCGGGTGGGGGAGGGAGTCTGAACCCGAGGACCACCCCTTAGCTGCGCCTATGGTATGAGATGGAAGCTGTAGATGTCGTAAAGCACCTACCTTATCTCGTACTTGCATAAACTACAAAATTCACTGTAAGTATATGGAAGATTTAAAATAGCTAATTTCTTATTTTGGTCATTTTCACTGTTTCAATTCCTATTTTCCGGCGACCATACAGAAACACAGTACCCTGGTATCTTTAACTTTTCTGAATAATCAGAATATTTGCTCCGTTCAGTTTATTATCAGCCCATAATGTTTATTCGATTCCCTTCATTATCTCACAACTAACTCCGGCTTCATTTGTCTACTGTTTACGGCCGCAATACATTAAGAGAGAGACACGTTTCTCATGATAAAATATTAAGACATTAAGACGTTTCTCTTCTCAGAACCCATTTCATGTTAACATCCTGAGAACTGCCTGCGTAGCAAGGATCTGACAAATCGTTCTCTCTGTCCCTTCCCCCTTCCTATACATCCCTTTCTGAGCTGGCACAATTGCGCTGTTTCTAAATCATTCAATAATGGAAAATCCTTTTCACACCCTCTCGTTGTCGTATGGTATTTTGAAAATAGAAATGCTATCTCTTCTTAGTTGATGTACTATACTTGAAACGACTTTTTGTCAATTTGAATGAATGCTGAAGAAATATATTTAATATAGTTCTATATTTTATCTCTCCCTTTTATTTTTTTCAGAGAATTCATAGTTCAGCCAGTTCCCTACACAAACCTTGTGATGCTGGTTGTGAGTGATTGTCCGTGTCCGATAACACATGTAAGTCTCAAGGCACAAGAAATAAAACAAAACGAAACTGAAAGATGCATAAGAATGAGGGAAAGTTTATACCGACGACGACCAGAAAGTTGCTTCAATGATACAGTTGGGGTAAGTCATAAATCAAACTAAAATGAAATCATGTGTTTATTAAATGAACACATTTATTATTATCATTTTTTTAGTTAGTTCATTGGTGATGAATTCGAAATACACACACACAACAACAACAAAAACATGTTGAATGAGCTCAGTGACTTTTGTTCCGACTTCGGACTGGGGGCGACGCTAGACTAAGAACATGGGGGGGGGGCGCTGAACAGGCTTAATTTTTTTCACTGCCTCGTATTCCTCCCAAAACTGCAGAGTTTTAAAATTATAGTTATTAGTTTTAATTTAAATGCGTTTTTAATTTAAAATAATTTAATTTAATTTAATTTCACTTAAGGTGCGTCGCATAAATATAGAGACAGTGGACTTTACGCCGTGAACGCAATGCGAATATAGGTAGGAAGCTGAAGTGCTACCTAATTAGACATAACCCTACAACAAACTTTTCTGTCCGTCGAGATGACTGGATTGTGTGGAAAGAACACCACAAAGTGAAATAGTGTAATTTTTAGGTGCCTCATAAATATAAAGACAACTATGTAAAGTAGCCACGTGCAAATGAGATGTACAAATTAGCAAGTTGTACGCACACGCATGGGTCTTAATTCGGTCCAGCCTACAAAAGACAGCGGACCTGCCGTCAGACATTCATTTGCCGAAATGCCACGCAACAATTAACTTTCTGGTGAGGAGGTGCAGAAGATTTGGAGACTGAGAGCAAATGGATTGTCTGTAACGAAAATTTGTAAAGCCATGGGGAGGAGTACGGCAGTCATTTATAAGACTTTATCGAAACGCGGTGCGTTAACTGCCAGAAAACGGCCTGGAAGGCCTCGAATAACAACCAAACCAGATGATCGTGCCATTATGCGTTTAGTTTCATCCCAAAGGTTATCACTACGTCAAGTTTCTCGGACTGTTGTTGTCACCGTCTCAAAGGACACAGTTCATCGAC
This sequence comes from Macrothele yani, assembly GCA_039090855.1. Lineage (NCBI taxonomy): Eukaryota > Metazoa > Arthropoda > Arachnida > Araneae > Macrothelidae > Macrothele > Macrothele yani. The sequence goes on from CM077003.1 coordinate 108,181,585, forward strand.
GAATCAAGGAAAGTCGCAACATTGTGCTCGGTAAAATGCGCCGTCTGCCACACCTCACGCGGCGCCACAAGGAAGCTGGATTGTTATGGGCAAGCAGCCACATGTACTGGACGGACGAGTAGATCACAACTATTTTTTCCGATGAGAAAAAGTTCAACCTGGACGGCCCTGACGGTTGGAACTGTTATTGGAATGATTTACGACGCGAGCCACGCACCTTCTTCAGCAGACAGAAAGGAGGGGGATCTGTGATGGTCTGGGGAGCTTTTGCGTTCAATGGGACAACGGATATCGCTTTCCTGCAAGGCAGGCAAAACTTCGAAACGTATCAGGACATACTCAGCAGCCACCTTCTACCGTTTGCCGAAACTCTAGTGGGTGTTGGTTATCTGTTCCAGCAAGACAATGCCTCTGTCCATCGGTCTGCATAAACGACAAGCTGGTTTAACACTCATCATGTGACCGTAATGGATTGGCCATCGCTCAGTCCAGATCTGAACCCTATCGAGAACCTCTGGGGTACCATAGCTCGTGATGTGTATGCGAATAGACGGCAGTTCTCAAGTGTGGTGACACTGAAAGAGCAAATTGAACGAAGCTAATACGCACTCCGTCCAGAACGCTTACATCACTTGGTCCGCAATCGGATTTTCAGTGTTATTCGGAACAAGGGCTCCACTATTCGTATCGGAGGGGCTCATAACTAGTAAGTCTTTATATTTTTGAGACAGCGTATTTCTGTTTGTTTTTTGTTTTTTTCTTGTACTTGGCGTTGGAATTGTTAGGTTTCCATCAAACTATTGTGCATCTGCGTGTCCTATGCAATTTTTGCTATAAACATGAAGTGTACATTTCAGCTCGTTGTTTACGCTTTCCAACCGTAAGTTGAAGAAGCGTATGTGCTGCAGCTTTGTCCGTCCGTCCGTCTGTCTGTCCGTTCGTCTGTCTGTCGGCACGATAACTCGCGTAAAAATGGTTCGATTTCGATGAAATTTTAGTATGTGGTAGGGGACCACATGGGGACGAACGATATTGAAAATGGACGAAATGAGGTCAAAGGTCACGGCATAGGAGCGGGATCCATTCCATCGCACTTATGGGTCATAACTTGCGTAAATATGGTTCGATGTCGATGACATTTTAGCATATTGTAGGGGACCACTTGGAGATGAACCCTATTGAAAATGGGTGAAGTGGGGTCAAAGGTCACGGCATAGGAGCGGGATCCATTCCATTGCCTTTATGCGACATAACTTGCGTAAATATGGCTCGATGTCGATGCAATTTTAGTATATTGTAGGGGACCACCTGGGAATGAACCCTATTGAAAATGGGTGAAGTGGAATCAAAGGTCAGGACATAGGTGCGGGATGCATTCCATTGCCCTTATGCGTCATAACGTGCGTAAAAATGGTTCGATTTCGATGAAATTTTATTATGTGGTAGTGGACCATTTGGGGACGATCTTATGACGTCACAATCTCACGCTTGAGATGTTGGCGCGCATTCACGCCATCTGTCTCATTACGTCACGCGTTGTGTGTGGATCCTATTAAAGTTTTATGACGTCACACCCTTGCTAGCAGATGGTCGCGATTCCCATCTGCCTCGTTACGTCACGCGTTGTGTGCGTATGTCCGTCCGCACGATAACTCGCGTAAAAGTCATTCGATTTCTTTGGCATTTTAGTATGTGGTAGCGGAAAACCCGGGAAGGAACCCTATTGAAAGTGAACGAAACGGGGTCAAAGGTCAGGACATAGGAGCGGGATCCATTCCATTGCTCTTATGCGTCATACCTAAAGTAAAAAAAGGTTCGATTTCGATGAAATTTTAGTATGTGGTAGGGGATCACCTGGGGACAAACCCTATTGAAAATGGGCGAAATGGGGTCAAAGGTCAGGATATGGGAGCGGAATCACTTACGTAAAAATTCTTCGATTTGGATGAAATGTTAGTATATTGTAGGGGCCTGCCTTTAAAATGGGCGAAATGGGGTCAACGAATCCTATTGAAAATGGGCGAAATGGTGTCAAAGGTTAGGACACAGGAGCGGAATCTATTCCATAGCACTTATGCATCATAACTTACGTAAAAATGCTTCCATTGCGAAAAAACTTTATCATGTTATTTTGGAGGTATACTGAACCGGTTCTGTAGAATATTATCGAAATGGGATCAAAGGTCTGGGCACAGGACCAAGATTTATTTCACAGCCATTATCCTCGTAACTTGAGTAATGATTTCTGGTATGTTGGAAAGCGTATTATAATCAACGCATTGCATGATTTTACTAACTTGTTGTTTCTTTTTTACGCTTTCCAACCGTAGGTTGAAGAAGCGTATATGCTCCAGCTTTTTCCGTCCGTCTGTCCGTCTGTCGGCACGATAACTCACGTACAAATGGTTCGATTTCGATGAAATTTTAGAATGCGGTAGGGGACCACTTGGGGACGAACCCTATTGAAAATGGGTGAAGTGCGGTCAAAGGTCACGGCATAAGAGCGGGCTCCATTCAATTGCCTTTATGCGTCATAACTTGCGTAAATATCATTCGATTTCAATGAAATTTTAGTATGTGGTAGGGGACCACCTGGAGGGAACCCTATTGAAAATGGGACAAATGGAGTCAAAGGTCAGGACATAGGATCGGGATCCATTCCATCGCCCTTATGCCACACTATTAAGGTGGACGTCAAGTAATTTTGCTTCCTATATTTCCAATGGAAAACCTTTTGTACACATTTCCTTCACATTTAGTGTGTTTCCAAGAATGGAAATTTGAACATTGATTAAAATAACTTCATACTATAACTTGGAAAACTTAACATTTTCTAAAACATAAGCATAATTATATTAAAAAACAATAACGTTTCCTTTGGTGGTGTAGAAACCAGAAAAAAGATGGCGCGACCTGCACTTTGATGGCGTCAGTGGACAAATAAATGTTGGATTGCATAATTACGGTTATGGTTTAGAAAATATTAAGTATTCCAAGTTATGAAATGAAGCTATTTTAATCGATGCTCAAATGTTCATCCTTGGGAACGCATTAATTGTGAAGAAAATGTGTACAGAAATTTTTCCACTGGAAGTATAGGAAGCAAAATTACTTGACGTCCACCTTAAAGTAGCAATTCTTGTACGTATGTATGTACATTTTATTTTGAAAACGGCTCTAAGAATTTTGATGAAAGTCGTTTACCTACCGTTTCCTGGTACTAGAAATCGATTCAGCTTGATCTCGACTTTACGAGAATTCGTTTAGAGGGTTAAATAACCACCCCGAATCACAACGCTTTTAGTGTCATGACGTCGTTCCATTAATGTTACTAATGCTTAGAAACCTTATGACGTCACAATCTCGCGTTTGAGAATGTTGGCGCGCGGTCACGCGTTGTGTGTGGATCCTATTAAAGTTTTATGACGTTACACTCTTTCGAGCAGATGGTCGTGATTCCCGTCTGCCTCAATACGTCACGCGTTGTGTGCGTATGTCCGCCCGCACGATAACTCGCGTAACAATCGTTCGATTTCGATGAAATTTTAGTATGTGGTAGGGGATCACCTGGGAAGGAACCCTATTGAAAGTGAACGAAATGGGGTAAAAGGTCAGGACATAGGTGCGGTATCCATTCCACTGCTGTTGTGCGTCATAACTAACGTGAAAAAGGTTCGTTTTCGATGAAATTTTAGTATGTGGTAGGGGACCACCTGGCGACAAATCCTGTTGAAAATGGGCCAAATGTGGTCAAACGTCAGGACATAGGAGCCGAATCACTTCCATCGACATTATGCGTCATAATTTACGTAAAAATGCTTCGATTTGGATGAAATGTTAGTATGTTGTAGGGGACTGCCTGGGGACGAATTCTATTGAAAATGGGCGAAATGAGGTCAAAGGTTAGGACACAGGAGCGGGATTTATTCCATAGCCTTTATGTATCATTACTTACGTAAAAATGCTTCGATAGCGACAAAACTTTATCATGTTATTTCGGAGGTATACCGAACCGGTTCTGTTGAATATCATCGAAATGGGATCAAAGGTCAGGGCACAGGACCGAGATTTATTCCACAGCCATTATTCTCATAACTTGAGTAATAATTTCTGGTATGTTGGAAAGCGTATTATAATCAATGCATTGCATGATTTTACAAACTTGTTCACGCTTTACAACCGTAGGTTGAAGAAGCTTATATGCTCCAGCTTTGTCCGTCCGTCCGTCCGTCTGTCCGCACGATAACTGGCGTAAAAATGGTTCGATTTCGATGAAATTTTAGTATGTCATAGGGGACCACCTGGGGACGAACCCTATTGAAAATGGGACAAATGGGGTCAAAGGTCACGACGTAGGAGCGGGATCCATTCCATTGCACTTATGCATCATAACTTGCGTAAATATGGTTCGATTTCAATAAAATTTTACTATATGGTAAGGGACCGCCTGGGGACGAACCCTATTCAAAATTGGTGATTTGGGGTCAAAGGTCAGGACATAAGAACGGGATGCATTCCATTACCCTTATGCGTCATAACGTGCGTAAAAATGGTTCGATTTCGATGAAATTTCAGTATGTGGTAGGGGACCACCTGGGGACGAACCCTGTTGAAAATGGACGAAATGGGGTCAAAGGTCAGGACATAGGATTGCGATCCATTCCATCGCCCTTATCCCATGTTATTATGGTGGACGTCAAGTAATTTTGCTTTCTATACTTCCAATGAAAAAACTTTTGTACGCATTTCCTTCACAATTAATGTGTTCCCAAGGATGAAAATTTTAACATCGATTAAAATAACTTCATATTATAACTTGGAATACTTAATATTTTCTAAAACATAACCATAATTATATAAAAAATCAATAACTTTTCCTTTGGTGGTGTTGAAACCAGAAAAAGGATGGCGCGACCTGTACATTGATGACGTGAGTAGACAAACAAATGTTGGATTGCATAATTATGGTCATGTTTTAGAAAGCATTAAGTATTGCAAGTTATAAAATGAAGATATTTTAATCGATGTTCAAATTTTCATCCTTGGGAACGTATTAATTGGGAAAAAAATGTGTAAAGAAATTTTTCCATTCGAAGTACAGGAAGCAAAATTACTTGACATTCACCTTAAAGGAGCAAATGTTGTATGTGTATAAATTTTATTTTGAAAACGGCTGTAAGGATTTTGATGAAAGTCGTTAACCTACCGTTTTCTGGTACTAGAAATCGATTTAGCTTGATCTCGACATTAGGAAAATTCGTTTAGTGGGTTAAATTACCACCCCGAATCACCACGTTTTTAGTGTAGTGTCATGGCGTCGTCCCATTAGATGTTGGCGCGCGGTCACGCCATCTGTCTCATTACTTCACGCGTTGTTTGTGGATCCTATTAAAGTTTGATGACGTCACACTCTTGCGAGCAGATGGTCGTGATTCCCAATCTGCCTCATTACGTCACGCGTTATGTGCGTATGTCCGCCCGCTCGATAACTCGCGTAACAATCGTTCGATTTCTTTGGCATTTTAGTATGTGGTAGAGGATCACCTGGGGAAGGAACCCTGTTGAAAGTGAACGAAATGGGGTCAAAGGTCAGGACATAAGAGCGGGATCCATTCCACTGCTCTTATGCTTCGTCATAACTAACGTAAAAAAGGTTCCATTTCGATTAAATTTTAGTATGTGGTAGGGCACCACCTGGGGACATACCCTTTTGAAAATGGGCGAAATGGGGTCAAAGGTCAGGACATGGGAGCGGAATCACTTCCATCGCCATTATGCGTCATAACTTACGTAAAAATGCTTCGATTTGGATGAAATGTTAGTATGTTGTAGGGGCCTGCCTGGGGACCAATTCTGTTGAAAATGGGAGAAATTGGATCAAAGGTTAGGACACAGGAGCGGGATCTATTCCATAGCCTTTATGCATCATAACTTACGTAAAAATGCTTCGATTGCGACAAAACTTTATCATGTTATTTCGGAGGTATACTGAAACTGGTTCTGTTAAATATCATCGAAATGGGATCAAAGGTCAGGGCACAGGAGCTAGATTTATTCCACAGCCATTATCCTCATAACTTGAGTGATAACTGGAGTAATGATTTCTGATACGTTGGAAAGCGTTTCATTTTACAAACTTGTTTGAGAATATTTAGATTGCTCCCAGTTACTTTTCTGCAGTGAGTAATCTTCAGCACTGCTGCAGTGGGCTCGCCTTTCTCTTGTTTAGGGAATTTTTATTTGTGGCCTTTGTTAGGACGAGCAACAGATTCCGTATGAACACAGTATGGAATCCCAACTTGTAGTTTCATAGCCCCTGTAATTTAAACAAGGGACAGAGTTACTAGTGGATCCCATGTGTTATCCCCGTGTTGACTAGTGACTGGTTTATTGGGATGGCGACGCTACGGAGTTCAGGAGACAGACAGAGCATCCTAAGTTAAGAGTAATAAAAAGAGAGGCCCACAGAGCAGGGTAAGAAGAGCAGGGCGGCCCGTAATACCAAGTTCAGCGTAAGGGATCCAACATTTCTGAGCATCCAATTGATGTCCACGTCCACCAGGCACAGACAGTGTTTCCAACTCTTGAAAAGAACCTATGACAAAAAAATGAGAAACCGCATTACACAACCGACGATCCTCGGGGCTTGACCTTAAGCAAGAGGCGGTTTCTTACGTGTCCTTCGGTTGCATATAATGGTCCAATGTAAATATGTCATAAACTTTTGCGTCGTCTTTATTTGTTTGTTGATGATTGATCAGTTATTTTAAATAAACAATAATGCTCCAAATTTAGTAAAGATCTAGAAATTTATATTTTTAAACTAAACGAAAAACTTATTTCGAGATTATTTGGATGCAATTACTTTAGATGCAATTGCAGAGGCCTCAGCCGCCTGAAATGGTGCAGCGATGCCCCTACTTTGAACTGAAAATTTATGTGGAAAAAATCAAGATAACAGGTTCAATAAATTTACGTACCCTAGCCAGATCACTCTGGGTATCACGCAAACTGAAAAAGCTGATTCATAGGATGTCAAATAAAAATAAAGAGTAAAATGAAATGGGACATAAATCAAAGAATTCATTAAGGTTGGGCTGCTTATGGTTAATTATAAAAAAATATTTTAGAGTTATATCCCTCTCTTTCTGAAAGGAAAGACTTCTGATAAGTGTATTCCTACTGTTTCCAAGTATGGCTGTGAGACTTAAACCTTAACCCAGGATTTAAAACAGAAACTCAGAGTAACCCACAGGAAAACATAAAGTTCCGTGCTGGTATTTACACTAAAAGGCAAGAAAAGGAACTCCTTTATAAGATCAAACACAGCAGTCAAGGGCATTATCATGCCAGTATAATGAAGTATATTAATCGGAGTATAAAACTTGCCTGGAGAGCTTTTGGAAGAAACAGCATAATTTTCAAGAGCAATATGCCATTATGTCTTAAAAGAAAAGTGTTTGATCAATGCATCCTTCCAGTGCTTACCGATGGTGCAGAGACGTGGACCTTAACTAAAAGAGACATACAAAGGCTGCAGACAATTCAAAGTAGCATGGAGAGGTGCATGCTTGGTGTAACCAGGAGAGATAAGAAGAGGAACACGTGGATCAGAAAAATGACAAGAGTGGAAGACATCATGATCAAAGTAAAATCCCTGAAATGGCAATGGGCTGGACATACTGCCAGAAGGACAGACCATCGATGGACAGTCGAAATTTTAGATTGGATTCCAAGGGACAGGAAAAAACCCAGAAGAAGACCACATGGAAGATGGATGGATGAAATTCGACAGTATGCGGGAGTAACATGGAGGAGACTGGCACAAGACAGACCGTTGTGGAAGAGGCTTGGAGAGACCTTAGTCCAGCAGTGGATTGATAATGGTTGACAATGATGATGATGTTGATGATTCTAAGAATGGACGACGGCAGACGAACGGTGGTAATTTTTGAATGGTACTCCTGAGAAAAAACCAAGGGAACGGTGGGTGGATGTACTGAAGAATGAAGGGGACATCTGAAGAAGTACGAGGGGCCGTCAACTGTGGAAGAGTACTGGAGAAACGTGCGTCTATTTTGGGCAGATCATCTGAGAGAGAGAATTCAAATAGCTTTATGAGCTTCTTAACCAACGTAAAACGGAAATTTATCTTTAAGAAGAGTCACTGTTGTGTGGATTTCCAGAAATATTGAAGCAACGATTCTTGAAAATTGTCTTACATGTTTTAAGGTTCTTTTTGTTAAAGTTGTTAATGCCTTTCTGATTGTCTGAACAGCTTTTCTTCGTTTATATTATGATAAATATTTCATGTAAAAATCAGATACACTGTTCTGAATAGAAATAGCTGTGTAACTTTTAACTTGCGAAGAATTACTCCCGCATAATATGGTTTTGATTCCGCCTTGGAGAACATTTTGTGTGCACTTCAGAGATATAAATCTGACTTTCCTCTCCTTCTAATCAAGATTGTGGATAGAAGTGAAACAAAAAAAAAAGGGAAGAAATATGTTTTTTGGGATTTCCAAATATTCAGTGGATATAACAGCGCAACTGTTTTTTTCAACTGCTGCAACTGCTTACACATACACACCAGTGATCTTTCAATTCATTAAACGAATAAACATTTTCGGTAAGCCATTCGCTACGAAAATTTCTGCAGTTTCGCTACGGTCAATATTTTTTAAACGTTAATATGGCTCTTCAGAATTCTAAAAATACTTGCGCCAGCAAACGCCTTTTTTTCTTTTTTTTTTTTTTTTGTACACAACGATTTTTATTTTTTTACTTTTGCGCTAATTTATTAACATTACGAGGATTAAAATTAGCTTCTTTGAAGTGTTTATATGTAGTTCAAAAGGACTTTGTTACTCAATAACTTACAATACTTTCGATTAAGTAGTGTAGTCGTTTTATTTGACAAAGAGTTACATGGGGTTTTTTTCATACTTTTCATGAGGTTTTAGACTATTAGGTTATCTGTGGTTGATCGATAAATTGTTTTTAGCTTCTCCGCACATGTGAAAACTTATAGATTGATATTGTTATTTTCAATTTAGAGATCGTTTTAGTCATGGGCCCGCCTAGCCAACGGAACCTGATTATGTCCCCTGGGTTGACACTGAATAGAAAAAAACTTATTAAAAATACTTTTTTTTCTAGCAGTTATTTTGCTATAAATTATTCTTATGAAACATTATAAAGTTATCTTTCTTGGAAAGGGGGGGGCAGTGTTATCTGAAAGAAAACCTTGCATCACTCTTATTATTATTATAAAAACAGTTATCATTTTTATTATTATAAACGCACATTCTGCTTTACCTAATTAGCTGCTTGTATATTAATGCTTTTTTATTTGCTTTACATAGCCAGACTGCCCAAAATCTATCGATTTTAACTGAAACTATTTCAAAGCTTATTATGTGAGGTATTCACATTTACCTTTAAATGGCAACAATGCTGGCGATTTTAGAACATTTTAAGAAAATTTTTCCTTTCGTAATTTAGTGTTTGCGAAATCACTCGAACTTTTTTTCAAACGCTAATCTACGCAGGACACCACTTTCAACAGACATTAAAGTTAATGCATTGAACGATCTTCACGCATAGTTTTAAAGAACCTGTATGCTGTAGCTAAGCTACTAAGATCAATTTACTCTCTTGCTTTGTCGCGTCCCTTCAAAGCTCCGGAGATAACAGGTGAATGCAGAGACTCCGACAGGATGGGTGTGGGCCCAGAAAACTATTTCTTTCATAGCCTTTCCTTTCATTCACAAGAAACTGCAATAACACAAGTGTTGAATTAAGGCTTTTGGAACCAATCGCCTGGAGAAAAAACAACAACAAAGAATCCTTCTGCACAGAAGACTGGACCAAATTTTCGAATACCTACTTTTCTTTTAACGCAAGGGGGGGGGGCATTCTCCGGGTTGCCATTTGCAAAAGTTATTTTAAATCTGTGAGGTGCTTAACATCTTACGAGGGAAAGTCATTAAATTAGTCACAAACAGTTATCTGATAGCTGATAATGGTAGTTATTAGTCTCTAAAGGTGTCGTTAGGTGGCAGCACAATCCACCTTACTCGTAGTTTAATGTAGAAGACTCTCGGTATCGTATGAGCATGCCCAGCTCAGGTTGCAAATGGTGACCTGCTCGAGGAGTGTACATCCGAAGAGCAGTGAGTTTTTGTACGTTTTCTTTGGGCAAAAGAACTTCCTGCACAGGATATTCATGCGGAAATATTTCCTATTTACGGTGAGAAATGTTACTCTCATAAAGCGGGACACAACTGGATCGATAAATTTTCTCAAGACTCTCAAAAGTTGCTGAAGACCGACCTAGTTGTCCTGTTCAGATTTCGACAAATGCAACTGTGAGGTGGGTGGAGATTGTTCGAGCTGACAGGCGAGTAACGATAGGCACTGCAGCAACTGCAATAGGGTGTTCTTATGGTTTAGCTTACAGCATAATCGTTCGAATTTCTGGAAAGTGTACGCACTGTGGTTGCCCAGAGAACTGACTCAGGAACACAAAATGAGCCGAATAGGCCTGTCCTTACAACGTCTCTCTCGGTACACATGTGCAGTAGAAGATACGACTAACAGGTCTGTTACCGGGGACGAATCATGGGTGCATCACTACTAACTCGAATCGAAACTTGCTTCTAAGCAAGAGAAGCATCCCTCTTACCTTCAGCAAAGAAACTCCGAATTTCGCCAACAGCAGGGAAGGTTATGCTTACAGTGTTTTAGCATTCTGAATTTAATGCTGTATCGTATTGTGAAATTCTGTTGATGCTTCGGGATGCAATTCGAAAAGAATGTCCAGGCCTTCTCGCTAGAGGAGTGCTTTTCAGTTGGGTTAATCTCCATCACGATTAACCCAGCAGAAAAGTGAACTACTATCCTGGGAACTTCTTGAACATTCGCCATAGCCCCGAGCGATTTTCACCTGTTTGGTCCGCTAAAAACTCGCCTTGGCGGCAAACTCTTCACGGATGATGAAGAGGTTGAACATGATGTATGAGTGTTGCTAAGGCAGCAGACCCTAGACTTCTAATCTGCAGGTTCCGACGCACTCATAAAGATAAAGCAACGGGATAAGTACATCAATATTGGTGGAAATTATTATATGTTGTGAAATAAGGGGAATGTAAAGCTTTTTGAAGTTCGTATCTCAGTATTTTTTATTATTATATGTCATAAAATAAGAGGAAATCTAAAGCTTTTTTAAGTTCGTATTTCAGTATTTTTTTATTATTATATGTTGTGAAATAAGGGGAAATGTAAAGCTTTTTCAAGTACGTTTGTCAGTATTTTTTTTTATTGAAGGCTTAACGACCATCGTGAGCAACTCGGTGGACTATAAGCAGTCGCTCCCTAATTTAGGGTCACTGGTTCCAGGGAAGGAAGAGAGCCAGTGCCGTAAGACAAACACAACATCCATACCTTACAGGGATTCGAACCCGGACCCTTCTCAGACGAATGGTCACAAGCCATCGCTTAGACCACTGCGCCACCGGGGCGGTGTATTTTTTTATTATTATTACATGTTGTGAAATAAGGGGTATTATTATATGTTGTGAATCAAGTTCGTATTTCAGTATTTTTTCTTTTTTGATTGAAGGTTTGACGACCACCGTGCGAAGCTCGATGGGTTTATAACTATAAGCAGTCGCCCGTCCCTAATTTAGTGTCACTGGTTTCAGGGAAGGGACAGAGCCAGTGCCGTAGGACAAACACAACATCCATGCCTCACGGGATATTCGAACTCGGACCCTTCTCGGACGAACGGTCACAAGCCATGGCTTAGACCACTGCACCACCGGGGCGGTGTATTTTCTTTTTTATTATTTATATTATTATATGTTGTGAAATAAGGGGAAATGTAAAGGTTTTTCAAGTTCGTATCTCAGTATTTTTTTTATTATTATTATATGTTGTGAAATAAAGGAAATCTCAGTATTTGTAAAGCTTTTCCAAGTTCGTATCTCAGTATTTTTTAATGACTGTTTATGACTCCCTGACTCCCCTTGGTAAATACCGGATAGCCATGAAGATAACCGAGGTACAACATTTATTTTTAAGGATATCAGTAGAGGTCCCCACCGAGGGTGCGTTGGGGACCTCTATTGATATCCTTAAAAATAAATTTTCTACGGAGGTTGCGGCCCGGAGATTCAGCCCCCCCCCCCACCCCTCCTCCTCTTTTTTAATCTGGCCCTGCCACCCAATTCTGATAAAATTTTACCACAAAAACAACCTGGTTTTGAACTTCGACCCCTTTTAGTCTAAATTGCTTGTAAAGTTATTGGAATGCTTTGTAATTTGTAAAGCCAACTGTATGACTTCTTATAATTTTCTCCCTCCCCCCTTTTTTTTTTTCAGGATTCTGACATGGATCACGGATGTGGAGGATGTAGCTGTTTACGCACTGCAACCATACTAAATCTCCTAGCCATATTCACCATGACTCATGTACTCACACAACGCTTTCTCTTCATTTGAGATCTCAATCTGTGTTTTTACGGAATCTTTAAGACCGGTACTGTCTGGCACACTAACACACACAGATATTAAATCTCATCTAGCAACGATTCTTCATTCGTACTCAATAAATTGGAAAAAAAAAGTTCATCTTTCGCACGACTCAGGTTTATTCTGCGTCAGGAACCGTTTGAATAGACGTATTACATCAAAATGGTCAGACAAATGAAAAACTGTTCATGGATGGTGGCTGAATCTTCGTTCTCCCGAAGCAAGTAGAGCTTTTCGTGATTTCGCGAATTTATTGCGTGCAAAGCATTGTAAGACGAGATTTATCATCATTCATATTTCTAAGCACGAATTGGCTATCGCAAGAGATTTCCATTGCAGTACCGGTTGACAGATTTGTATAGCCGGACTTAGCTGGATTGCAGCTGTTGATGAACAATGACTTCAGTATACCAGCAGAATGTTTCCCATGAACAAATGGGTTTTATAATGAAATCATTCATACTGAATTTCGTTGCGAAGAATACAAAGCGTGTGTTTCATGAAATTTTGATATCTGATTTAAGTGAATCACTACATGTATAAGTGTCATTTATGTTCAACTAAAATGATCAAAACAGAATTTGCCAGTGTTTATTTGAAATCAATTTCTTCCGGCTTTACATATATACCATTAAACACTACCACGACATTAGTCGAATTATAAAATTTATTTTCCAAGTGTTAGCCTGAACAGTGTTGCGGCGGTTGAGCAACGGTTTTGTAATAATCGTATAGTAATATTCTAATAACCATGCGTTTAGGTACAGGGATCACTAAAGCCAGAAACAACATTTAATTCTTATTAATACCAATGAGATACTCTTGCATCAGCGCCCCACTGAAACAGATAATTTTTTAAATAATGTTTTTTGCCGGTAAGAATACATTTTTAAAAGTAAGGATTTTTCCTGTTACTGGCACTCAAAGTGATACATTTGGCATAACTGAACACTTTAGTAAGTACATCACATAACGTGAGTCTTTTATTTTATTTAGTTTTTCATTTCATAAAAGTTCACACCACCAAGTCTACCACAACCAAATTTTGTATACTGTTTTGTTTTATTCTGGGGATTTAATGGCTACTGTCAGTATTTAAAGCTATGAGTAGTCGTCTATCCCTAATTTAAGGCCACTGGTTCCAGGTAAGGGGAAGATCTAGCGCCATAGGACAGACACCTCGTCCGGGGCTCGAGCTCAGGCCCAACTTGGACGAATGATCAGAAGCCAGCCCCTCAGATCACACAACCACTGGGATGGGTACCATATTTTTCACATCATATTGTGAATTGTAAAATCGACTTGTTTTATTAAGCCATTGTTTAAAATTGAAATAATTCGTACGTCTTACGTTTATCAATACCAAATTCTATCTTGTTTGTTCACTTTGTGTTATACTGTACAATCATTTAAAGCTCTAGTGGACTCATTATTTTTGTACCATGTTCCAAAGTATCATTATACAGGGTGTCCGAGAATTATTGGACACATTACAAAATTATGTACAACAAAAAAAAAAAACTATGAGAATTGTCTGTTTTTCTATATCACGTATTACTAACACGGTTTCTATATTTTTGTTTTGCAGAATTGTTATTCCCAGAATCCGATAGATGGCGCTAGGTGTGGCCTGATGAGGAATGTATGAGAAATGCGCAATCAGTAGTCATGTCATCCGTACAGCAGAAGGCGATGTGTGTGTTATGGCGTGCGGAATTCAAGTCTGTCATTAAATTTAAAAGACTGTACCGTTTAAAGTATGGTTGTAATCCTCCGTCAATGAATTCAATTAAGCGGTAGATAAAACAGATTAAAGAAACTGGCAATGTGGAACATCGTGGAAAAGCCGGTAGGCCTAGCGTCAGTGGTGAGACGGTTGACCAAGTTAATGAAGGTTTCCGACGAAGCCACAGGAAATCCGTTCGTAAAGCAAGCAGAGAACTTTGCATTCCGAAATCGACAGGTCGATATCTTGCAAAAGAAATTAAAGTTTCATGCTTATAAAATTCAAATAGTGCAAAAGATGCATGTAAATGATCACACTCTGCGATACGATTTCGCTGTGGATATGCTGAATCGAGTGGAAAACGACGAAAACTTTCTCTACTGTAATTTTTAGTGATGAATCCACATTTCATGTATCAGGTATTGTGAATCGTCACAACAGTGGGATATGGGGCAGTGAACCACCTCATGCTGCTACTTAACTGGAATGTGATTCTCCAAAAGTTAATCTGTGGTGCGCCCTATCAAAAAGAGAAGTGATTGGCCCTTTCTTCTTCTGCGAAAAAACCATAAATGAAGACATTTACTTGGATATGCTAGAAAATTTCGCTATACCCCAGACCATTCGCCTCCGCATTGGTCAACGTGTTTACGTAAGTGCCTAAATGAGCATTTCCCCAACAGATTGATTGGGCGTGGTGGTCCCATTCTGTGGCCTCCTCGCTATCCAGATCTAACTCCATTCGATTATTTCATGTGGGGTTATGTGAAGGATCGTGTCTATCAGACGCCTTGTACTGATTTGCAGGAAGTGAAGCAGCGTATCACAGCTGCTATTAATTCCATAACTCCTCAGATGCTTGCCAATACATGGCATGAAATCGAATGTCGCTTGGACATACTACGAGCAACCAAGAGATCTCAGATCGAAATTTGTTAAATTGTGTAGTTATACTGTAAGTTAGTACAGTCAGTTTCGTTTATCTGTTTAATGTTTTGTTTTATATAATTCTGTAGTGTGTCCAATAATTCTCGGACACCCTGTATATATATATAATCTTAAAGCAGCATTCTTCAACTCTTTTTTGACAATACATATAGCATTTTAAGTTTAAAAAATATTCTGTAGTTTACATAAAAAAAAATAATACATTATTGAACCTCTCACTGTAAAACACACCTTTGTGTTATGAAGCTGTTAGGCAGCATGTTACTTGGAATGTTTCTAGGTCATGCAGGTTCAGCAATACTTCATGATTTACTCATGTCAGGGGGCAAGAAATGTCATCCCTGGAATTACTACTGATTTACTGTATTCCCACGAATGGCTGTTTGTTTCTCTTGATGATGTATATGCTAGTGAACTTTTTGTTTTGTGTCACAGTTGTTTTCTTTTCCTTTTTTTTTTTTTTCAATTTTTTTATGGTGCACCTTGTTTTCATGCTGTACTGATTTTTTTCTTCATTGATATAAAAGTCTTTTAGTCATCCCAATACAGACAGCTATTTTTTAGCTTTTATTACCTCACCATATTTTTGTGAGAAAATCTTGATTTCAAACACGAAAAGTATGTAATACCTTTCACTTTGGCATTTTCTAACCCTTTAGTATGATTTTAATTTTTTCATGTTGGTGTATACTATCTACCAACAAGTAATTGGACACCTGTGATAGCAAAGGAAAAACAAAGTTTATTCACCTTCAATAGTTGGTGGAGCCTCCACGAGCGGCGATTACACCTGCGAACCTCCGGGGCATACTCTCAGCCAGGCGTTGTACGACGGCTAGCGGTATTTTCTTCCACTCGGCTTGGAGAAGACAGGTCAGTTCCTTCACCGATTTCGGACGGTGGGGGCACCCCTTAAGTCGACGCTCCAACTCGTCCCAGAGGTGCTCAATAGGGTTAAGGTCCGGGCTCTGCGCAGGCCAATTCATTCGATTAGCCCCATTGTCACCATACCAAGCCATGCTGGACCTCGAAACATGACAGGTGGCATTGTCATCCTGAAAGTAACATGGGTCCACCCCGTAAAACTACCACAACGTAGGAAGCGCATGGTCATCCAAAATGGTGCAGTAGGTCTCGTCGTTGAGTCTACCAGGAATTGCGACCAAGGGTCCCGTGCCATACCAGGAGAAACACCCCCATAGCACAATTCCACCGCCTACGAACTTCACAGTTGGCACAATACGGCAGGAGGCGTTCTCCTGGCAGACGCCAAACCCAGACCCTGCCATTCGAACGGTAGAGGGTGAACCTTGATTCGTAGCTCCAGAGAACCTGTTTCCACTGTTCAACGGTCCACTGTCGACGTTCTTTGCACCACGTTAGCCGAGAAACGCTATCGGACTTGGTGAACAAAGGCTTGTGGGCGGCAGCACGTCCATGATAACCGAGCAGATGGGCTTTCTTACGGATGGTATTTATCGAAAGAACACTCCCGGATACCTGTTGAAACTCCTCGCGGATGTGGCCCATCGATTTGGTGCGGTTCTTCCGAATTCCTCTGGCCAGCACCCGTCGGTCTCTAACTCCCAGTTTTGTGTGTCTGCCGGGTCGGGGCACATTCCGACAGTCACCTCTCATCTTCCACTTGCCCATAACGTAGGCCACTGTCAAATTTGGGTACTTCAACTTGCTGGATATGTCACGTATGGATCGGCCATTTCTGTGATACCCGACGATTACACCTTTCTCAAAATCAGAGAGCTCCGAACTGCGTGGCATCTTGCATGCGACTGGTTGCGTTGTTGTTTCCTACACGATATTTAACAGCAGCGGCCGTGACGTGTATCAGGACCGCAGATATCGTCGATTGCAGGGGTGTCCAATTACTTGTTGGTAGATAGTGTATATGAACTGGAATATTAAATTGTGAAATCAGCTGCATTTGAAATGGAAAATATTAGTACCTCCTCTGGCATTTTGCTCTCAGTGCATACTGTGTATGCTTTGCATAAATATGAATATTGACATGTTTTGGGACAGCAACTCAAAAGTAATCGAGAGAAAGTTGCAGTTCTGTGTGCTTAAGTTGCATTAAATGGATTTGTTACCTTCTTCGTTTTCAATGCCTTTTAAAACTTCTTGATGATTTCGTATTTTGAATGACACATGAAGGAATAACAAATTCTATCAAACATCACGGATGTTCAATTTATGCCAAACAAAAGCCACATATACAGATAATAGCCCAGTAAATAAAGGACTTGACCCGGAACAAATTAGCTAAAAGCTGAATTTTTGCAGGCTGGTAGAACTCATTATGCTTAGCATTTCACAAAAGTCCCCACCCCCTCCTCCGCTTGCTTCCCCTACACTCCCATCATCATCATCATCATTGTCAACCATTATCAATCCACTGCTGGACGAAGGTCTCCCCAAGTTTCCTCCACAACGGTCTGTCTTGTGCCAGTCTCCTCCATGTCACTCCCGCATATTTACGAATTTCATCCACCCATCTCCCATGTGGTCTTTTTCTGGGTCTTTTCCTGTCCCTTGGAATCCAATCTAAAATTTCGGCTGTCCATCTATGGTCTGTCCTTCTGGCAGTATGTCCAGCCCATTGCCATTTCAGGGATTTCACTCTGATCATGATGTCTTCCACTCTCGTCATTTTTCGGATCCACGAGTTCCTCTTCTTATCTCTCCTGGTTATACCAAGCATGCACCTCTCCATGCTTCTTTGAGTTGTCTGCAGCCTTTGTATGTCTCTTTTAGTTAAGGTCCACGTCTCTGCACCATACGTAAGCACTGGAAGGATGCATTGATCAAACACTTTTCTTTTAAGACATAATGGCATATTGCTCTTGAAAATTATGCTGTTTCTTCCAAAAGCTCTCCAGGCAAGTTTTGTACGCCGATTAATTTCTTCATCAATGTGACCCTCACTTGATATCTGCTGTCCAAGATCATCTGTTATTTCCAGTTTTTCTCCATCAATCGATAAATCTTCATTTCTTGTAAAAGCATTGAACATCACTTTTGTCTTCTGAAAGTTCATTTTTAATCCCACTTCTTTACTCTTGTCAGCAAGTTCCTGGATCATACTCTGCAGCTCTGATGGGGTAGTTGCAAAAATGACTACGTCATCAGCAAAACGAAGGTGGGTTAGATAATCTCCATTAATCTTTATCCCTTTGTTTTCCCAGTTCAGTGATTGAAAGACATTTTCCAATGTGGCATTAAAGAGCTTCGGAGATATGGTGTCACCTTGTCTCACTCCCTTTCCAATTTTTATGTGTGTTGTATTTTCAAACAGCCGAATCTTTGCACTTGCACCCCCATAAAGGGGGAAAAATTAGGTCTAATACTAATCCACTCCTAATTCCCAAAATAAATGGCGTACAGCGATAATGCTTTTTTTAATTTATTTCTCTTGATATGATCTATAAATTTTGTTCTCTTCATTTTTACTATATC
This sequence comes from Macrothele yani, assembly GCA_039090855.1. Lineage (NCBI taxonomy): Eukaryota > Metazoa > Arthropoda > Arachnida > Araneae > Macrothelidae > Macrothele > Macrothele yani. The sequence continues at coordinate 108,200,270 of CM077003.1, forward strand.
TCCTGTTGTTTTGCTGCAATTTTCGAAAACCCGCAAAACAGCACCTTTTTTCTCGACATTTTACCGATTAATTGCAATTACCGCTTCACAGAGCCAAAATCTCCGAATAAAAGTTGTAGCAAATTTTATAACCTTTACAACGATGTATTATTTGTCTTAATATACTTTATAGTTTGCCTTCTATTGTACCAAAACTGCTAATGCATTGTACCCTTAAAAGGACAAAACATCGGGTAAAACATGCAATAATCTTGCGGGGAGTATAATTTTCAACGATAGGTTAAAAAAAGAAAGGAAAACTCAGCTTCGCACCTGCAAAAAAAGGCAACGACTCTTGCCTGTATGCTTCACACCGAACCCAACCCCCGAGGGGTTGGGACTAATGACTATTATGCGCAAACGCAATGCTCAATTGAAATATGACAATGTCATTTTTTCCCTTTATACATTTGTTATGAAGTATGAACTTAGCTCAATGGATTGCTGCTATTTCTACAATTTCCAAATACTTAAAAAAGACACACACATTTTCATTTTCAAATTTTTTAAATGAACTGAGATTAAAATTGCACAAAACTGTAATTAAAACAGAAAAGGCCGCAAACAAAAGCGGTGATGATTAACTTTATAACGTTTAAAATGATATACATTTTGTCTTACATTGGATTCTGTGGTTCTGAATATTGCACAGTTGTGGCAAAATTATGATAAGTGTCGTCGCTCATATCAGGTAGTTTGTGCATGGCAGTCCACTGCAACGTCCACACATAGGAGAACATGAGAATCCGGCTTTTCGAAAACTGCAGGAAATCCCGCATTCTTTCTTACAGTTGCATGAAATTAAACATAAAAGTTCATCTGGTGCCCCTGGTAAAGTAGTCGTTAATGTCTTTCACCCTCTAACTTCAACCCCAGTTGGTAAGGTCAAGTTTGTTCCCTGACCACATTTGAACTTGAAGGTATACCCGCAAAGAATGCTGTCGAGCTGCTGCTATTGTAGGTGGAAATTTTCTGAAGTTAAAGTTTGATCTCAGTGATAGTTTCGCAATTGATTTTTTTGTAATAAAAGTATCTGGCATCATCTAAATTGTCGTGTTTAACATATAAATCGAAATGGAAGCTTTCTCCATTTAGAAGATTTCTTCTTTTGAAGCATTAATGCTCCTGAAAACCATCGCTTGCGACTGAGCCTCCCGAGAATTTTTTATTAGGTCAACTTCCTTTTGTTTCCCCAAGTCCGTAAAGTGCGGACGTTGTATCACATCCTGTAACGGCATGCGTGAATAACAGGCATTTGCGTACATGGCTGTATAAATAGATACCAGTTTTTTCAATGCTGTAAAATATTGGAGGATTGCAGTAGCACCCGGTTTAAGAAAGAACAAAGATTTTGTTTCTTCTAGCACCAGCGCAATTAATTAGACAACAAGGTCTGTAACGTATACTCTAGATTCACTTTCCTTTTGATTTTTACTATCTCTGGTTATTTTATTTTACTATGTAAATTATCTTCTTACTGAACGAGATGTTATTTCTCCCGCTGAATAAGATCTGGCAATGAGTGTTAGTCATGACGTGGTGGTAGCCAGTATAAATAGGCGCGTTCAACGATACGTAGAGAGAGCTGTTGTTGTACGAAGTGATCTGTTGTTGTACGAAGAGAGCTGTTGTTGTACGAAGAGAGCTGTTGTTGTACGGAGAGAGCTGTTGTTGTACGAAGTGAGCTGTTGTTTATGTGTCAGAAAGCTGTTGTTGTATAGAGAGAGCGGTTGTTTATGGGCGTGAGAGCTTTGTTTCGTGTGTAAAAAGATCTTCGTTTATGTGAGAGCCAGAAGTTTACCAAATAAAAGATTGTCTTAGTAAGTACGTCTTTCTCAGTTCATAGTTTTGTCAGATCTCTGTCTGGCTGTTAGGTTAATTTCATTAGTTGATTATTATTAACAACCAGCATAAGACTTTATTCATCTTAATTACTACTACAACATTACTAGCAGTTAAAAGCTTGTTCATTATTATTACTACACTACTAGCAGGAAAGTTTATTCATGATATAATTAACAAACAACAATCATTAGAAGAAGCTGAATTCATTATAATTCAGTAGCAGAAGCGATATATTCATTATAGGTCTGGTGACTACAGTAGGGTTTAGTTTCGACATTTCTACAGAGGTTCGAACTATATCTACATCAGCATCGTTATTAGCCGTGAGAACCGTGATATTAATGGGTTAGAGGAATTTCCCTTTTAATGCTGCAATCATTCTTTCCTTATTGTTGGGATTAGATAGAAAATCAATCTGCGCTGGAGTGCACTCCATGTTATTGGTAAATATAATGTTCGCTGACGTCCTTTTCGCATATCTTGTTTGTTCTTCCTGATTTGCTGTTGGCGTTTCAGGGTATCCACCAAAAACAACGTAGCAATTTGTACCATAAAGGAAAGTGCATGATATATACTTAATTTTGCACAATTTGATCAAATGTTGTGCGCTTAGGCCAAACTACTGAATGAAGGAGATAACCACCATCTATTATAACTATTATAATACCTGCAGCAGTAGGAATATTCTCCTGTTCAACAATACCGCCAACGAAAGATTTAGTCATGGAGGATTTCGTACCTTTTCTCAGTGACACTTCGTCAAAAAAAGCTGGTGGACGAGATACTAGTTCATAGCTGAAGTATGATTTCAATTTCAAAGGACTGTCACAAACACAAATAACACTGTTGAACAATTGTTGTGTCCTTATTGACTCCAGCCTGGTCGAGGCTTTGAAACAGGCGCAAAACCACTTAGACACAGACAATTTAATGGAAACAATGTTTTTAAAGATGCTTGCGTACTATCTGTCATCTTTATGTTACTGAGGTCTTGAACTGTTGTGTCCTGTAAGCCTAATATCCTTTTTTCAGGATAAGGGCGATGCCGTATAGGTTTAGAAATGTCTTAAGGCTGTAGTTGTGAAACACCAACCTTCTTGTCAACACAGATGGCTGGTGTAATGCATTGAATTCCTTCCGTTGCATGAAAAGTCTAATCCATCTTCACTTCTGCATTACCAAACAGGTACTGAATGAAGACTTCATTACTCACAGAAGGTAATCCTGCACTAATTAGAGAATTTTGATATTGCTCTGCTTTGTAGCATGGAGAACACATACCCATCGATGATAACACTTAAACTAAATGTTTGGAACCATATCAACGACTTAAATACAACGCAATGCTGACTTGAACAGCTGACAGAAATTACCTAGGTCTTACAGCAGGTATTATAGCATGGTTTATTACAGTTCGTTTGCGAATAAGTCCAGATGTGCTGCGTCTTTTTTTCTTTTTTTTTTTTTTGTAACCATGTCTGTAAATATTTGCAGCATTTTGAGAACAACATTTAATCAATTCTCCTTGATATCTTTGTATTCGGTTATTTGCTAGTGTTGTAAATCATTTTCTGTATGTCCTCTCTAATAATTTCTGCTGCTGTTTCAACAACTCTTCTTCGTTCACTAACTTTGTCTTTCTTTCTCTCATTGTACCATTGATCAGTCAGCAATTTATGATTAATATCTGTCATACATACAATATTCTTCTTCCCAGAAATGTTTGTACCGCCCAGGTGGTGCAGTGGTCTAAGCGCTGGCTTATGACTATTCATCCAAGATGGGTCCGGGTTTGAATCGCGGTGAGGCATGGGTGTTGTGTTTGTCTTACGGCACTCGTTCTCTCCCTTCCCTGGAACCAGTGACCTTAATTTAGGGACGGACGACAGCTTATAGCGCATTGAGTTGCTCACAGTGGTCGTTAAACCTTCAATCAAAAAAAAAAAAAAGCAATATTTGTTATCACTATCCTGTCTCCGAAATGCTGTCTGCCAGTGTACATCAAAATTTTTGTTTTTAGAGCTGTTGCGAAATTTATTTATGCGGCTAATAGGAAATCTAAGGATAGTAAGTTCGGCACTTTAAATACCGCCAAGGGCTGTCAAGTCAAAAATTCAAAAAAATTGAAGTTCTGTTGTAAAGAAATTATTCAACTTAAAGGAAAATACATATTATTTTTGTGCCTCACAGTTCTTTCTCAAATATTTAAATTTTCCAATTAGTTCGTTAATTTCTTGCTAAAGGCTAAAAAATTTGTTTTTACAGATTTTTCAAAATTTATTTTTCCCATTTTAAATTTCACTACTAGTTTATAAATTTCCCACTAGTAGTTCTTCGTAAATTTTAGCTTTGTGCTACAAAGAGATTATTTCAGTCACATCAAACGTTCTTTTGAGTTTGATACGTTAGGCAAAATTGATTATTTTTAACATCTCTTCAGTTGCAAGTTTCTTGGCAAATTTAGCGCTGAAAATGAAATTTCCTACATCGCGTGTAAATTGTCATAAAATTTCATAAAATTGGAATGCATTTCGATTATAAAACGTGCTCTTTCCATTGCTTCAGCTTTTGAAAATCATCTTGTTTTTTTTACATTTTGAGCAAATTAGTAGGAAACGAGCATGGTATCCAGCAAAAATGAAATACACTGACAGAAAAAAATCCCAACACCACGAAAAAATAGTTGTAGAGGAATGAAATGGCGGCAATACATTTGTATAGGTAACATATTTAATCGATTAAGGTTTCAAGATCACAGCTTATTGTAAGCGCGAGAAGAGCCATTTTAAATGCGAAATGCTGGTACATTAATAACCGGTGTAACCGCCAGAATGTTGAATGCAAGCACGCAAACGTTCATGCTTTGTGTCGTACAGGTGCTGGATGTCAGTTTGTGGGATGGAGTTCTATGCCTGTTGCACTTGGTCGGTCAATACAGGGACGGTTAATGCTGGTTGGGGGTGACGCTGGAGTTGTCGTCCAATGATGTCCCATACGTGCTGGATTGGTGAAAGATCTGGTGATCTAGCAGGCCACGGCAACATGTCGACACTCTGTAGAGCATGTTGGGTTACAACAGTGGTATGCGGGCGAGCGTTATCCTGTTGGAAAAAAACCCTGGAATGCTGTTTATGAATGGCAGCACAACAGGTTGAATCACCAGACCGACGTACAACTGTGCCTTCAGCGTGCGTGGGATAACCACGAGAGTGCTCCTGCTGTCATTGGAAATTGCTCCCCAAACCATAACTCCAGGTGTAGGTCCAGTGTGTCTCAGCCGCAGACAGGTTGGTTGCAGGAGCTCACCTGACCTCCTTCTAACCAACACACGGCCATCACTGGCACCCAGGCAGAACCGGCTTTCATCAGAAAACACTACAGATCTCCACTCCGTCCTCCAATGAGCTCTAGCTTGACACCACTGACGTCGCAAACGGCAGTGGTTTGGAGTAAGTGGAATGCACGCTACATAGCGTCTGGCTCGGAGCTGTCCTTCAAGTAACCGATTTGTAACAGTTCGTTGTGCCACTGTGGTGGCAACTGCAGCTTGAATTGCTGCCGCAGACGCGGTACGATGCGCCACGGCCATACGCCGTACACGGCGGTCTTCCCTCTCAGTAGTGCCACGTGGCCGGCCGGAACCCGGTCTTCTTGAGACAGTACCTTCCCTTGACCACAGCTGCCAACAATCATGCACAGTGGCTACATTCCTGCCAAGTCGTTCTGCAATATTGCTGAAAGAAAATCCACCTTCTCGTAGCCCTGTTACACGACCTCGTTCAAACTCCGTGAGCTGTTGATAATGGCTTCTTCGTCTTCTTAAAGGCATTCTTGACTAACATCAACACCCTACGTCGAATCTCAACGATAACTAACGCTCACGAACGTTACAGCGCGTATTTACAGCAAACCTGCTTTGCACGTTCCGAGGGGCGCTACTAGCGCCACACGTATGCGCCGAGCGCGAAATTTGCATAGACGTCATCTTACAGATGTACTCTCACCGCCTACCAACTGTCGTTTATCTAACACAACCCCTTCTTGGTGTTGGGATTTTTTTTCCGTCAGTGTACTTGACAAAGACATTGGCAAACGAAAAAGTCCTCCACATAAGACAATACGGGTAAAATGCAATTTATAAACAGTGCTTCACTTGAAAAGAATGGATGACTTTTCGTCGAGGAGTTTTGGCATAGACGAATGCCATTAACGGAGAAAGGTGGACAGTCAGAATTTCATCAGCCATTGCAGGAAAGCGAGAATCTGAAGTTTCTTCAAAGCATTTTTTCTTATTATTTTCATCGGAGAATGAAGGTCTGCATTTCTTGTTTTGTTTACGTCTGTGAAAATTAAAACAATGCTGGCAATCCATTTATAGGTTTTCGGGGCCCCTCAAGCTCTGGGGCCAAGGCCGTAGCTAGCGGGGAGGTAGAGGGGGCTTAGCTCCCCCTACAAGTTTAGCAAGCCCCCCCTGGAAAATTGGCGCTAAAAAAATGACTTAAACTTTTATTTCGATGGTTTACGTAAATTACTTTGACATTTCATCACAGGCATAAATACTTTATTCGTATACTGGACTTTTTAAAAAGTTAAGTAACAGTAAAACGACGCAGTATGAATGTAACTCAAAAGAAAAAAGGAATTTCGACTTTTTGAATTGTGAATTAGTTGTAACGGCTGTATTAGTAATTTTAGTGATTTTCTACTAACGGTAGGAGTTATGAGGAACAAGAAATGCATTTTAGAAGGGGGGGGTGACGTTAAATATATATCAACAACTTTTTACTCAAATGCGCTCTGAATCTGAAAGCTTGCAACCAAGATGTAGTGCAAAAGCATATCTGTAATATAATCAGGAAAAACGGACATCCATGTGAATATTTTATTTAGAGTAAACCGAGAATGTGAAAAAACTTATTATGCATTTCTTTTTTTTTTTTTTTTTTTTGTCAAATCAGTTTAATCTAAATATGTAAATAGGAAATTGACATGACACTAAGGAAAAGTGCAGGGACAGTGATTATACCTTATAATTTATTTATATGCAACTGTAATACTGTCTTTAAATAAATTCAAAAGAAGGAAAAAAAACTTATAAGATTATGCTGTCAGAACCTTCATGAAGAAATCCTTTTATGCGGAACAAATAAAAACTTGAGTAGCATTCCACTAACTTGCTTAATTAAAAAGTTGGAAATTAATTTCACTAAATGCTCTGTTATAATTTGTAACTAATCGCTGAACAGAAAAGTTAAAATCATGGATCTTTGCAATTTTTGTTTGTTTGTTTCTTTAGTCATATTTTATTCGCAAAATTTTGAGAACTTTAAGAATCGGGACATTATTTAAAGTAAAAAATTTCTTTCTTCACTTACTTTGTCATGTTCCTTAGGTAACTGTTTTAACCAGTTTTATCTTCTTGGGTTGGCACTATATTTTTTGCTCAGCGTTAATGTGGAGCATACGGATCATAATTCGGGTTTTCATGAATAGTTTGATGGCAGGGTGCACATTTGGAGGGAACTGATGGGCCGAAGCTTCCACTGCGGTGTGAACAATTCTTTTAACTTTCCTTAAGTTATTTTTCCCATGTAGTTTTTAAAAATTCTTCTAGTTGGATAACCATGCTCATCCACTCATTTGTTGGATGTTGCAAGCAGCCTCTGCTTATGACGCTAATCCAGTCGCAAAGAATTCCTTTTTCTTGCACTAGGTCCAGAGGTGTATTTTTGTCCCCAAGCCCAGGAAACGTTGTTTGGCATTTCAATGCAACATATCCAGCAAGGTATCGTAAAACTTGGTACGATATGCTGTCACTAGAAGACGTAATTGCGGTTGTGGGTTCTTCGCGAAGTGCAGCCGTAATTTCATTTGCACTTGTGTCGGCTATTTTATCATTGCAGGATGCATTTTTGTGTAAGACACAGGAAGACGAGAGCATGGAGACAGTTAAACAATGTTGTTCTGACGCAGGCAAAACGTTCGATTTCTGACAGTTCCAGACTACTTTCCCAAGTACCAGCAGTCTGAGACGATTTTGAAATTCCAGTAGTGAATGGTGATCATAGGTATTCCCTGCTGCACGTTTCTGTGAGAAAGAATTTTCTAGGACATCTTGATTAACTCAGTGAGTTAAAAAATATTTTAGCTCATATTTTCCGCTTAGAATCTTGTGGACAGCCATTACGTATGTAATACTGACCAGAAGACCTTGCTGAAATGGTAGGGCGTTTTTTCTTCCAACAACGCGCATCTGCGAAAAAGTGTTGTAAGCCTCATTCAGAAGTTGAAATTGCTGTTGATTGTTACCTAAAGCACATCGGAATGGTTTGTCTGAGAATGGTTGCCTCGAATTCATTGTATCAAAAAATCTGTCAACAAGAAGAATAAAATTTGCTGCTTCATCATCTTCGGGAAATAAATATTTGATGGCATTTCCAACACGCTTCGAAAGCAACTGTACAGCATAACGTACAATCTGCCTATTTGCTGCTTTAACACGTATGTGTGTTTCACTAATACGTATTATACGATATTTTTAATTCCTTACTGTCCTTCTCTAATAGCTTTTCAAATAAGGAGCAATTTATCACTATATTTCTTATTTTTATGCCACTGTCCAAAATATGGTTTCGCAATAACTTTACCATATGCGGAATGTCAGCAAATACATTTATATGTCTGTTTTTGTCGAAAGGATTTTCAAAGAACGGACTCTCAGGCGATATAGCCAATTCTTTCCATAATTTCTGGTTTAAAGCTCCCAGATCTGAAGTAAGAGCAAATACAAGGAACATGATATTTTCTACGGCACAAATTACTTTCATTAATATTTCTCTGAGACTGGAACCACTAACGTCAAAATCGTAAAATACTGGTTGTTTCCAGAGATTAACAAGTCCTCTTGCCATGAATACCAGTACGTACCTACACGGTCCCATAACTTCATCTGTTTCAATATTATAGCACATTTTGCTGGAAACTTTCATTTCATCTATAGAATTAACACATGTTCTTTCGGCTTCAGTCATTTGCATTCCTTGGCTCTGCATCAGTTTTAAAGTTGTGGCTTGAATTCCAGGTGAACATTTAATTGTAGCTACCCATCGGCGCAACGTTGACAAAGCAGGAAGCGGAATATTAACTTTATTTCTCAAGTAGTGATATGCTCTACTAGAAACAGTTCTTAATGTTATTGCAGCTGCAATATCAGTAGAATTCCAAACAATCCGTTTTTGACCTAACAAAACCCTTATATGTCCTGGAGTAAACACTGTAGAAAGCAAATTTTTTGTGCACATTTCTCTATCTTTTTTCTCATCTTTCCGTAACCTTCGCAATTCTAATAATTCTTTCTGCATTTGATTCTGTTTTACTTTGAGGACTTTTACACGTAAATTTAGACTATGGTTTGAAGAGCTCAAAGATAATATTTGTTTTTTCAGCTTTTCATTTTCCTTCATCAAAATTTAATTTTCCTTCAATAGAATTTCATTTTCTGTTTTCACGTCTTTCATACATTCAATTTCAGTATTTTCATCATCGGCACTCCACATGTCTTCCAAAATTTCCTCTGCATTATCAGAGTTTATCAAATCGCCAACAAGATCAGTTCGTTTCCTTTTCTCCTGTCTGTTCTTTCTCTCTGAATTAGAATTTACATTAAAGTTTCCCGGGAGGTTTAAACTTGGTACAGCTGTGTCCTTTAGCATTTTGCGGATAGGCAAACCTAAAAGTTCCTTCCTTAAATCGCGTTCGTAGTCTTCCTCAGGAAAATGTTCCGAACAAATAGCTGATTTCATTTCGTTGAAACTGTCAGCTCGTTTGCATCTCAATTTCCATGTTTTACGCCAAACTTTATTTTTCGGAAACCTATGGTAATGAATGCCATTCCTTCTGGTTTTCGAATAATAATATTGACACGTTGCTATTGCGCACGAACCAGGCATGTTCAGTGTTTAACGTATAACCAAGAAAAAGGAAATTTGTTTGCTACAAATACCTAGCTTCAAATTCTCGGAAATGAGACAATGTAGTTTTCAGACCCTGAACCAGAAAAACGGGAGCAAGCAGCTTTAGGCAGTTGGGCTGTGGAGATCTCCGGGACTGTGACCTCACGAAGACGACCCCTGAGACAGTGCTCAGCGGAAGTGTCGGATAAGCATAACCTTGGAGTCTACTAACCTTGTCTCAAGTATAGGTTTCAATTATTGGAAACACGAAAACCTGATATGAACACACAGTGCTTCATTTGAGCATGTAGATTCTGTAAAGTGTTTCATAAAACGTGCAGAGAATAGTGGAAAAATTTATTCTGCTGTAATTAAGCAACTGATGAATGAGAAAAATTATTGGAAAGCAGTACTTTTACGGATTATCGAAGTGATTAAATTTCTGTCTTCCCGTGGATTAGCATTTCGCGGAAATGGAGCGAACGACAAGTTAGGGAGTAATAATAATGGCAATTATCTAGGTATCCTTGAACTGATAGGAAAATATGGCCCTTTTCTGGAGCAACATGTGAAAATTTTTGGAAAGAAGGGAAGTGAAAATGTTTCATACCTTTCGAAGGAAAAATGTGAAGAATTAATTTGATTAATGGCTTTATCAGTCACTGGCGCAATAGTTAAAGAGTTGAAGTCGAGGAAATATTATTCTATTATTATAGACACCACTCCAGATTTGTCGGTTGACTGTTATTTTTCGTTATGTTCTGAAAAATGGACAACCAGTGGAACGAATTATTTGTTTTTTGCCCCACACTGGTCTCTTCAAGCTCTATTAAAAAGTCATAACAGTTTAGCCTACTAGATTGTGATCCATTTAAACCAGTACCCTGAAAAAACCTTACATTTTTGCAAGGGACCGCGCAAAGAACTTCTTCTTCTTTTCAATAGAAGCAGCAACTCCTGGAGAATGAAAACCGCCCCAGTGAAGAAGTTTGTTAACCGTAACTGTAACTCAGCTCGTAATTTGTTTGTTGTTGCGTTGTCATTCACTTGCGTGCATTCGGAAACATGCAGTACTCTGTTCCAGAGCGTGTTATTTTAGTGAAATCGTATTGGATAACCAATTCTGTCATCAAAACATAACGAGCATTTCGAAGAGAGTTTGGAGTTCGAAAAGTGCCAAGCAAGTCAACAATTCTGTTGATGGCAAAACAACTGGAGCAAACCGGTTCTCTTCTCAGCGGTAGCGGTAGACCTCCGATACCCCAAACGCGTGTGGACGATGTTCGGCAACGTTTACTTCAATCTCCGACAAAATCGCTGCGCAGATTAAGCCAACAGACAGGATATTCATACGGAACTTGTCAAAGGGCAGCAAAAAAAAGCGAATATTTGACTATTTAAAGTGCATGTAATCCATTAGCTGCAGGAACCGGACAAGGAAAAGAGAGTAAGTTACTGCAAATGGTTTCCAAATTTTCTAATTTGCGATCTGATATTCTCTCCATCACATGGTTTACGGATGAAGCCTGGTTTCATCTGTCAGGCTATGTCAATTCGCAAAACAGCAGATACTGGGCTGCCGAAAACCCACACGTTATGTGTGAAACACCGATGCATTCACAAAAGGGTGGTATATGGTGTGCGGTTTCGTCTAGGAAAATTATAGGCACCAGTTTTTTCTCTGAGACTGACAACACTAAGGTTTATTGCCGCATATTCAATGAATTTGTGGAACAACTTGATGACATTGAATTGACAGAGGGCTACTTTCAGCAGGATGGCGCTACGTGTCACACATCGAAAGTCTCAATGGAATTCATAACCAGCTTCCTTGATGACAGATTAATTTCAAAAAACATATGGCCTCCCCGATCTCCGGACTTAACTTCCCCTGACTTTTTTTATGGGGCTACTTAAAGGATAGAGTTTACAAAATCCATCCAAACACATTGGATGCATGGCGTGAAACAATCACGACAGAAATTGGCAATGTTACTGCTCGTACTCTACATGAGGCATCACTGAATATGGTGCGGCGTGTTCAACTGTGTTTACAAGAAAATGGAGGACAATTCCAACATTTGCTTTGATAAAATGATTCTCCAATACCACATGCATAATTCTCAACTTACTGTATGATTTTGATGTTATTTATAAGAAAGTTATAAGTAAATCACTTGGTACTGATTTAAATTGATCACCCTGTATATTCCATGTGCAGCACACTCTCTTAATTTGATTGGGAAATCCGCAGCGGGATGCTGCCTTGAAGCTGCATCTTTTTTTTATGTTCGTACAGGAAATATACAACTTTTGCTCATCTTCATCACATAGGTGGCAAATCTTGAAGACAAGTCTTCAAGATAGTTCTAAGCTCCACAGCGAATATGGAACGCAACCGCTACTTCTTGTACCCGAAACGTTATGTGAAACCCGATGGGCAGCAAGGGTTGGTGTATACGCTCTAGTTATTCCTGCATTAGAGATGCACTTAAAGACTTCGCAGAAAACACCGGTGAAAAATCAGAAGCAAGAGTAGAAGCTGAGGGATTATTAAATAAGATGAATTTGTTAGAAATGGGCATTCTATTAGAGCTTTGGAGTGATATTTTACAAAGAATTGATAGTTGCAATAAAACACGGCAGAAAGTGAATATTGACCTTTCATTTGCTGTATAACTGTACGATTCACTTATTAAACATTTAAGTGATCTCCGGAATAAATTTGATAAGTAGGAGGAAGATGGAAAACTTTTGTCTCCGTGTGACGAATATAAGAAAAATGTTGCTAGAACCCGTCGGAGAAAACTACAATTTCAAGAGATGAACGGCAATAAAGAAACTGTTTTCACTGGAAAGGAACATATGTGAATATGCGTTTTCCATATGATCATTGATAATTTGGTGCAGCAGTTAAAACGTCAACGAGATGAATTTCCGATGTGGAGAGCATGTTTGGGTTTCTAACGCAATTATCAGATGTTGATGAGACAACAGTATCTCAAAAGACAAGAAACCTACTGACAGTTTACTCTTGGGATCAGACCCAGAATTTGAACAAGAGTGTCTTCATTTCCAGAAATTTTGGAATAATTCAGATAGACAAGCAGTGAAAGATTCAAGTGTTAGTGTTCCTGTTGAGGATATGTTGAAACTGATTAGGGGGAAAAAATTGATTCAACTTTTCCGAACATTGATGTTATCCTAAGGATTTACATGTATACCCATCACTAATGCCTCTGGAGAAAGAAGTTTTTCTCTTTTGAAGATCATCCACAATTATTTGAGGATATCTAGTTCTAAAGAAAAAACGAGTGTATTAGCAACTTTGTCACTTAATCCGAACATTGTAGAAACATTAACATTTGATAATATAGTAGAGTATTTTGCCACAAAGAAATCGAGAAAAAACATCTTTTATCGGTGCGTAAATTTACTACATACACTGGTGTGCAAAAATTAAGGACGAAGAGGAGAAATTAGCATAACAGCGGAACGAGCAGGCAGAACGGACCGAAAGACCACTCAGGAGATAGACTAGGGTCCGGTACGGTAGGACATGCGTAAATATGCAGCATGATGAAGAAGGGGGATGTCGGAAGGGGTATAAAGCACACGGGCGGTGTACGCTCTGCAATTCGGTGAAAGCTATTGCAGGGTGAACATCGGTTTGAACGACGTCGAGTTGCTGCCACCGTGTGATATGGCCAACAGGCAATCCAGTAGACAACATCTGGATGACTTTACCCGAGGTCGCGTCATTGGGAACTTGGAAGAAGGTCGAAGTGTGACTAGTGTTGCCAGGAACACAAGAACTGGACACATCAGCAATATGGTCGAGTTCTCTTTACGGATGAGAGCCGAATTAATCTGACGAGCTATTCTGGACGTGTACACATCTGGAGAGAGCAGGGAACGCGCAATCACACCTCCAATATCATCAAAAGAGACCGGTTTGGAGGTGGCGGAGTTCTCGTTTGGGGCGGTATCATGTTTGGTAGCCGTACCGTCCTCCACATCTTCCAAGTCACTGGTGTCCGCTATTGTACCGAGGTTCTCCTGCCTCACGTGCGTCTGTTTAGAAGTGCTGTGGGTCCTGAGTTCCTCTTCATGGACGACAACGCTACACCTCATCATACAGTGGCTGTCGCAGAGCTGTTGGAGAGTGAAGATATTCAACGCATGAATTGTCACGCAAGGTCCGCGGTACTAAATCCAATCGAACACGTGTGGGACCTCCTCGGGAGACGCTTGGCAGCACGTCACCAGCCGCAACGTTTCCGCAGCTGCGATTGGCGCTACAAGAGGAATGGGCAGCGATGCCTCAACAGCTCCTTGACAACCCCGTCCTCAGCATGGACAGACGTTGTAAATCCTGCAACGCAGTCATGGGTGATCATATCCCCTACTAAAGACTGGAATTTTCTTGGCAGCCCCCTGTCACATGGACGTTTCTCTCTTCTATCCAGTTGTGCTCGAAGCTACCTTTTCAATAAAGTGCCTCTGTATCCCTTGTATTCCTTGTTTGGACGGTTTTGCTCACTTGTCCCATATTCTTACATCTTGGGGATCTTATGGTATGATTTGAGTCGATGTGGAGCACTTCTGCACGACGTTACATTCGAAAAGCCGTCTCGTCCTTAATTTTTGCACGCCAGTGTATAAGTTATGTTCATTCATTTCTTCTATCTCTCAACCACTTAATCGATATACAATAAACATTGGTAGCAGCATTATCATGATATTTTTTTAAAAATTCTAAAATTAATATTGCATACGTTGTAAATTTAAATCCAAAATTTTGCAGGCAAATGTTTCAGAAGTGTGTTAAAAAACAATTTCATTTGCAAATATAAATATTTACTGTGAAATGATGTTCTAAAATTATGTGAATTAAACATGTGAGAAAACGACATTTATAAATTTTTATTTCAATGCCCAGTTTTAAATAATACGTGTGGTAAAAATTTTACAGGTCTGGGTTGTTCTTAAGAATATGTTGATTCTTTGCGTGATAAAAAATCTATATGTAATTTAAATATGAAATTCTAATCAGTCTCAAATTTCTTACAATAAGTTTACTTAGGGGCGTCTGATTTTTCTTGGCGCAGGGCGCTGTAATGCTTAAACCCGCCCCTGAGACTAGCTGACATGACTTGTCCATCACATTTTGTATAAGACAAATCTGGACATGCAGGAGATGTTACAAGACTGGAATATGGACTTGGGGAAAGATCAATAATGTCATCACAAAAAGAAGCAGATTGATCCAATTGTTTGTTCAAAGATGTCAGATGGCTCTTATCAACAGGAGTGCTCTTACTGTCAGTAACTGAAGGAAGGTTAGGCATTATGTTGATTTCTTTTTTTGCCATCACACTAATCTGATTTCTCATATTCTGGTGGAACCTCGAACTTGGTGAGCTCCACATCTCAAACAAAATGCTTAGATTTGGAACTTGTAACGTACCAGGAGATGTGACGTACCTGCCAGAAGGACGCACACGACATAAATGCAAATAGGAATCATAATAAAATGTCCGCGTAGCTCAATTGGTAGAGCAACTTATTCCGGAATGAGTAGACCCGGGTTCGAATCCTGGCGCGGATAAAAATGACGGAGAAATTTACTTCGTTATAATGGCGCCCGAACTATCCGGATGACCCGACCGTTCAAAAATCTCGCAATGGTGTGATGTTCTTTCCACACCGCGAGATAGGAAAAATCAGAGAATCCCTTCTCCAGCACTTCGAAAAAAAAAATAAGGGGGAGATGATGTAACGTACCAGGAGATGTGACGTATCTGCCCGAAGGACGCACACGACATAAAGGCAGATAGGAATCAGAATAAAACGTTTGCGTAGCTCAACTGGTAGAGTGACTTATTCCGGAATGAGGGGATACGGGTTCGAATCCTGGCGTGGACAGAAATGACGGAGAAATTTACTTCGTTATAAACTGTGAGCAGCGGAAGTCACCAAATCTACAAACTCTGGTTTTCTTGTACTAGCACTTTGAGGGTTTTGACTATCCAGACTGCTATTCTCATGTTCTTCCACACCATTTTCTGAAATCGCCTGCTTAGATTTGGAGCTATCATCGGCAAGGTCACCTAAGTTAAAACAACTTCCTGCGGAATTTTCACCATCATTGCTGCCTTGGGCACCGCTTTCACTGGAACTATCTTGATTAGTCGGATCAAAAAAAGGAGAGTTACAAGGCTTATCACACCAATCTGGTGATGTGCTATGTTTGCTCAATGTTTCAACTGATGAACTAAAGTTTGTCACATCATCACACTGCATAGGTTCTACTCCATCAGCAGGGAAATTTTGTTCTCCCTGGATAAAAAGTTTTGGCATGACTTTTAAACTTTCTCGATCAAAAGAGCAGGATGCAGCAATACCTAAACAATCAATCAGTTTTGACACTACCACATCATCCACCTTACTTGTTACACGATTGCTTTTTGTCTTCAGCAATTCCTCTAAAGAATTGTCTGAGGAGTCATCATCTGACACAGGCAACTTTCTAACCTTAATATTTTTCTTAAAACGTTTATTCACGTTTGGTTTTGTGGATAACTTTCTTATCTGCTTCTTTCCCCCTCAATGGTTTGATGAGAGACCCTCTAGAATTTTCAGATTCATGATCTGAAACAGAAATGTCCTTACTTTTAATATTTTTTGTTGTGGTAAAATCCTTGCTAATTTCAGAATCGTCTGAATCACTTGACAATTTTCTGAAGTTTTTCTTGCACTTCATCCTGACAATTCTATGAATTTCGCTGAACTCCTCTTCATTTATAGCAGACTTTTTACGTTTATGCAACTTTGTCTGAATGTCCCTTTCTTCTTGGACATGTTTCAACTCAGAATTTTGAGATGCAATATTTTTTTCATATAGCCTCAGATTTGCATTCCCACATTTAATGATGTTGCTGTTAACCTCATGCCTAACGTTACGACTCGACTTGCTTTCTTTGGCGTCAACAACACGACTAACTCTTCCAAAACGTGGAGTTGCTAAACCACCCAGGTTGGCTTGGTGGGGAGGAACAGTGTCACACCTATTGCTGAGAATCCTGCCTACGCTTGCTAAGTTTAACTTTACGAGAATATCCCTGGTACTTTTTGTTTTCATTTCTCATGCACGAAATTGTAGCACTTTTATTTAAATCTTTCATGGCAGCCAGGTGTGCCCTTTGCTTAGGGGCACTGATGGAACGGCAATTTAAAAAGCCCATTTGCAGTTGGGCTCGTTTGAGCAGTGGATGGTCCTCCGAACTCCTTTTACATCTATGTCAAAAATCTTCTTTGGAGCTTAAGACATATCTAGATTTGCACATTAAACAACAACGCTTATGAGAAGAATTAATAATTGCACTCTTCCTTTGGTCAAAAGTATTTACTATATTTTTAGTTGCAACCTCAAGCTTATTCTGATTTGCTACAACTTTTTTAGATTTTTCTAGGATTATGTTATTTGATATCTTGTAATTATTGTAGACATATTTGTGACTAGCTTTAAAGCACAGACTACTTTTTGGTTCCTCTGCACTTGTACCACCACTGTCAGTATTGTTTGCATCTTGGCTAGCAGCAGATATAAAATTTTTAATAACATCTGGTTTCATTTGATCCATAATACAGGTGCTCCGGATAAGTAACACAAACTCCTTAGTTACCCAATGAGCAATGGTGGCGCAGTGGTCTAAGCATTAGCCTCCGATCATTCGTCCAAAAAGGGGTACGGGTTCGAATCCCGGTGAGGCATGGATGATTTGCCCAACTAGGTTATTAAATGTTTTTTCTTTTGTTTCAGGTTCACTAATTTTTCTAGAAATGAGAGGGGCACTCTTTGAGACGGGAGAGGTTTTTCTCTCGCCAATGCCTTCACAATTGTCAGAGATTAGGTTATTATCCATAAGGTATTTAACAACATCAAATGAATTATCATCATTTATCTTTTTTGTCATGATGTTTTTTGGCGGGCTCAAAGCTGATGAACCTATAAGAGCAATTTTCTTCTTGTGTCTGCGACTCCTGACGTCTTCTTTTATTATATTTCCGAGGTCCTTATTGATCAGATGAAATCTACTATTTAATCCATTTCTTGGAGGTGAAATGCTACTTTCTTTCGCATGGTTTGTTAAAGCAGAATGCTCCTCGTCACGTGAGGAATTTCCTTCCCATGGCATACTCATTTCTCTTTTTCTTATGTTGTGCATTCTTACACGTTTCAAATTCCTTCTGCGCTGCTCAGAGCTATCTTTATCATCTTCCATTATTGACGGCATCAACCACAGACGTCTGTTACTGTGCGTGTCTAAAAAATGCGGAAACCCTTCTGCCTGTAAAGAAAGAAAGAAAATCATAAGTTACAGCAGAAATGTACTACAATTCAGAGGTTTCTACATTGAAAAACAAGTTAAGAAATTGAACTGTAATGGGAAAAGAGGTGGACAGAAAAATGGGGAAATACCCCCTGCATGTTACAAAAATTCTGCATTCACAAATGGGAATGGTGTTGCTTTTTGTTGAGCAGAAAATTTCAAAATAGTCAAATACAATTGTTTGCAAAAATATTTGCATTCACACATTTAAAGGATAATTTGTGTGTAAAACAGAATTCGCGGAAGAATCTCATGCCTGAAGATTACGGGAAAAATGTTCACGGCGTTCTAAGTTCCGTTTTCGCAAATAGTTGCCTGCAGTTTCAAGCTGAAATACAGACATTTATGCAATTAAATGATGTTTAACAAGAAAAGTGGACACAAAGGCAACATCAAGAGAAAAAAAAATGCGATTACGGCAAAGATTTTCACTCCGTTTAACCACCGTTTCAGAAAATTTTAAAACACTAAATACCGCTTTCGAGGACGATCTACATGATGACCTAAAAAAAGCGGAATTCTACGAATCCGCTTACGAATCACGTGTATATCATGAAATACTAGAAAAATGAAAAAAAATCTAAACAAAACGAAAATTCATAGAATCCGTAGTTTCGACAGCGATGTCTGTAG
Organism: Macrothele yani; assembly: GCA_039090855.1. Classification (NCBI taxonomy): domain Eukaryota; kingdom Metazoa; phylum Arthropoda; class Arachnida; order Araneae; family Macrothelidae; genus Macrothele; species Macrothele yani. The sequence goes on from CM077003.1 coordinate 108,219,135, forward strand.
TTCCGTAGTCAGACAACTAAATCCGTAGAAACTACGGACATTCCGTAGTAATTGGCAGGTATGGTATTCACATTAAAAATAACGTAAGTTACCTAATTTTGCTAAGCGTTGTTTTTTTGTAAGTAACACTTTGGAAGGCAGGAATGAACAGGACATTAAAAATAAAAAAAGTACATTTGTGAAACTAGATATGTTTTCAGGTATTGTTATTTGCTAACTAAAGATGACCTGAATTTCTTAGTTCTAAAAATAATGAAATTCAGGAAATCAGATTTTTTATGCAATTCATGGGCACAATTAAAAAAGTAATAAAAATCTTCGTATCTTTGATTTACAAGGTGTGACCAAAAAGTACCTAAACTGCATTTATAAAAAAATTTGAAGCGTAATTGCTATTGAATTAAGATTTGAAGCGTAATTGCTTTTGAAGTAGTTTTCCAAAGTCACACACTTACCCCAAGCGCTGTTTACACTGCTTGAAGCATTTTTGAAGGCATCTTTTGAAACAGCGAACAGCTTCATTGTTGTATTCTATTGTGTCTCCTCAATATCTGGAAAACGTTTTCCTTTCAAGTGGTATTTAATTTTATGGAAGAGAGAAAAGTTGCAGTGATCGAGTTCTAACGAATAGGGTGGCTGTGGCGGACCTGTGCAATGTGGTGCTTAGCAAGAAACTGCACAAGTTGCAATGCATGGGCAGGCACGTTGTCATTCTGGGGTTGTTACTCTCCACTCATATGCAATGCTGGTGTTTTGCAACAAACTGCATCACTCAAACAGTAGTAGTATTCATCACAGATGTTTTCCCCATTGATTACCTAATCTGTTGGAGCATATTCACAATGCACAATTCTCTTATGATTAAAAAACAACAGTCAGCATCGTCTTGATATTGCTGAGGCTCTGTTGTGATTTTTTGGGTCTGGGAGAGTTTGGTATCTTCCACTATGAAGACTGGGGCCTTAATTTTGGGGTCACACCTACACCGATGAGCCTTTACATTATGACCAACCCCAGCGTAGAAACGGAACGGCGGCGTAGATACACTGAAGTGCCAGAAAAACTGGTACAGGCAAGCTTATGCAAAATACATAGCCAAGTCACCTACGCGCGTACTCAGTTGCGTCCGCCAGTGCGTATATAAAGCGACAGACATCCTTGCCAGCTGTCAGAGCTGTTGTTGGCATAAGAATGACAAGTAATAGCGATTTAAGTTATTTTCCACGCGGTGTCAAAGTTGGCGCTCGTGAGATGGGCCATAGTATTTCGGAGGTAGAAACGAAGTTCGGATTTTCATGGACGTCCATTGCAAAGGTGTACTGTGACTACAAGAATTCCGGCAAAACCTCCAACCTACGATATCAGTGTGGCCGTAAAAAGACATTGTGTGAACGTGACCATCGTCGGCTGTCTAGAATCGTTTGACGCGATAGCCGTGCAACACTCTCGTAGGTATCATCGGAATTCAATGCTGGAGCCTCAACAATCATCATCGTCCGGACTGTGCAACTCTAGTCCCCTTGATGGGTGCACGACACAGAGCTATGCGCCTCGCATGGGCACGGCAACATCTCCACTGGACACTTGATGACTGGAAACAAGTAGACTGGTCTGACCAGTCGTATTTCCAACTGTATCGGACAGATGGAAGGATTGGTGTGTGGCGCAAACCCCATGAAGCCATGGATCCCGCCTGTCAGCAGGGAACTGTACCAGCTGGTGGAGGGTCCGTAATGGTGTGGGGTATGTTTAGCTGGAATTCACTGGGACCCCTGGTACGTCTACAAACGTGTGTGACCGGCCAACGCTATGTGCGCATCCTTTCTGACGAGGTACACCCGTTCATGTCCCGCATTTATGCGGATGGGTTGGGCCTGCTCCAACAGAACAATGCACCTCCACACAAGTGTCGAGACGCCACATTATGGTTAGAGGAGCATTCATCTGAGGGGTGTTGCCATTCCCACCCAAGTCGCCATATCTGAACGTGATAGAACACATTTGGGATGCCATGCTATGCGCTATTGAACACAGGAATCCGAGACCTCGGAATACACCCGAATTGTGGAACGCTCTGCAGGATGTATGGTGTGCGTTGCCTACAGCATATTTTCAGAAGCTAGTGGAGTCCATGTCCCGTCGTATTTCTGAAGTCCTGCGCTCCAGTGGAGGACCTACCAAGTATTATTCTGGTGTACCAGTTTTTCTGGCACTTCAGTGTATATACCAGCTGAGGAACGGCTTTCAGTTAGTAAAGTGTTCGAAGGGGAAAAACTGCCAATTTATCGGAGTTTGATAAAGAAAAAATTGTGATGGCATGGCACATCAGAACTACGATCTTGCAAACAGCTTGTGGGTTGTTCATGTGCCAATGTAATGAGTACGTATCAAAAGTGGGGCACAGATGGTCAAACGATGAAGTGTGTCATCAACAGCTCATCGATACCAGAGTGAAGCGGAGACTGTCGCGCATTGTTCACAGCGACTGCAAGGCCACAATGTGACAAATCACCCATAGCTACAACAATGGTGCTCAGGGCAATGTGTCACAGCACACAGTTCATCGCAGCCTTCTGCGCACGGGCCAGCGTAGCCGAAGACCCAGTCGAGTCCCCATGTTCACTGAACGTCACGTTCAACAACACATAAAATGGGCCCAAGGTCAACGAAATTGGACCATGGATGATTGGAAGAAAGGGGACTGGTCTCGCGAATCAAGATTTCCGGTGCATCACGTAGACAGCCGAGGGCAGGTACGCAGATTACTAACGGAGGCTATGGCACCTGGATGCACTGTTGGGTGGAAACAGGAGTGCGGTGGGGGTGTTATGTTGTGGGAGATGTTTTCTTCGGACACTTTAGGCCCAACTCTCCCAATAGCACAATCCCTGACAGCTGTCAGGTATCTGAACATTGTTGCCGCCCTATTTCACCCATTCATGGCAACTGTGTTCCCTGCTAGTGATAGCCATTACCAACATGATAATGTGTCATGCTACACTGCAACAATCGTCAAGGAGTGGTTCAAGGAACATGCTAGTGACCTTCTGTTAATGCCCTGACATCCAAATTCACCTGACATGAACCCAATTGAACATTTGTGGTTCGACTTGGAAAAGCAGGTTCCCGCTAAATCAACACCACCCTGAAATGTACGTGAACTGGAAGACCTGCAGTTGACATTATTGTACCAGACACACCAGGATACCTATCGCCACCTCATCGAATTGATGCCTCGCCGAGTGGCCGCTATCTTGCTGACTAAAGGGGGTCCTACAGTTTATTAGGTAGGTGGTCATAATCAGAGTACCAGAACGTAGACGTACAAGCGTACACGGATAGTTTCCAAATTATTAGCAGATTTTGCATAGTTTTTGCTTGTAGATTAAAAAAAATGTTATTTACAGCAATTAAAACATTTACTTCACTCCGATTAATATAATTATTACTATTTTAAGCTAAAGAACCACTTAGTTTTCACATCTTCTGGGTTCTTTTGTTTTTTCAGACTTTTCTGGCCTTCCGATACAAATTTAGAATATCAGTATGAAATTGCTAAGAAATCGGACAGTGAAATGAAAAGACACTACTTCAAGACACTGGTTAGACTTTCTTCTCATGTGCGGGATCTCGGGGGTCAACAAATTTAGTCCCCGGAGATAAGAAACGTTCAACTTTGATTTGATCAATAGGTACAGAAATGGAAATGATTACATTGGATTTCATAAATACTATATATAAGGACAAAGAAAAGAACTCGTGCATTGCCTTCTTATCTCTTGGTAAGACAAGATTGGTTTTAAGAAAAGGAAACGAATCAGTTGAATTTCAGCCGTACCCGGTTCCCGCCACCAATGGCTCATGGTCTGCCTCGTCGTAAACTAGATGATAACGTTCGATTAAACTTGACCTTTAGAAAGATGTGTGAATCACATAACAGCACATCTAAGTAAAGCGATGAACACTGGGGGAGGGGATCCTCTATATCTTGGTCAAGAAATGACTCAGTTGAGTTTCCGCTGTAGTTCGATTTCCCGCGACCAATGACTCATGGTCAGTCTCGTCGAAAACATGCTAGTGACGTTCCTTAACACCTAAACTTTAGAGAGATCCCTGTATCGGTTAACAACACCTCTAAGCAAAGAAGGAACAATACCTCGCAGGTTTCTTTCAGGGCTGTTTGGCCGGGGGAGGGGGGGAATGGAACTCTTGCTATGTCATCATCATCATCATCATCATTGTCAACCATTATCAATCCACTGCTGGAAGAAGGTCTTCCCAAGTTTCCTCCACAACGGTGTGTCTTTTGCCAGTCTCCTCCATGTCACTCCCGCATACTTTCGAATTTCATCCACCCATCTTCCATGTGGTCTTCTTCTGGGTCTTTTCCTGTCCCTTGGAATCCAATCTAAAATTTCGGCTGTCCATCGATGGTCTGTTCTTCTGGCAGTATGTCCAGCCCATTGCCATTTCAGGGATTTAACTCTGATCATGACGTCTTCCACTATTGTCATTTTTCGGATCCACGAGTTCCTCTTCTTATCTCTCCTGGTTACACCAAGCATGCACCTCTCCATGCTGCTTTGAGTTGTCTGCAGCCTTTGTATGTCTCTTGTAGTTAAGGTCCACGTCTCTGCACCCCACGTTAGCACTGGAAGGATGCATTGATCAAACACTTTTCTTTTAAGACATAATGGCATATTGCTCTTGAAAATTATACTGTTTCTTCCAAAAGCTCTCCAGGCAAGTTTTGTACGCCGATTAATTTCTTCACCAATGTGACCCTCACTTGATATCTGCTTTCCAAGATAAACGTACGTGTCTGTCATCTCCAGCATTTCTCCATCAATCAATAAATCTTCATTTCTTGTAAAAGCATTGAACATCACTTTTGTCTTCTGAAAGTTCATTTTTAATCCCACTTCTTTACTCTTGTCAGCCAGTTCCTGGATCATACTCTGCAGCTCTGATGGGGTAGTTGCAAAAATGAATACGTCATCAGCAAAACGAAGGTGGGTTAGATAATCTCCATTAATCTTTATCCCTTTGTTTTCCCAGCTCAGTGATTGAAAGACTCTTTCCAATGTGGCATTAAAGAGCTTCGGAGATATGGTGTCACTTTGTTTCACTCCTTTTCCAATTTTTATGTGTGTTGTATTTTCAAACAGCCGAATCTTTAAACTTGCATTTTCATAGATGTTATTAATAATATTAATGTACGCATCTTCAATACCGCAGGTTTTCAGAGCCATTGTAACTGCTGATGGTTTCACCGAATCAAAGGCTTTTTCATAATCGATAAAAGTCATGCACAATGGAAGTTCATATTCCCTCATTCTTTCAATTAGTTCTCTCAGTACGTGGATATGATCTATTGTGCTGTAGCCACTCCTGAATCCAGCTTGTTCTCTCGGTTGAGCCATATCCAGTGTCACCTTCAAGCGGTGTGAAAGAACTTCAGTGAAGAATTTATAAACCACTGATAGGAGGCTGATATGTCTGTAGTTCCTGAGATCATTAACGGCAACTTTTTTATGTAGCAAGATCATTGTAGCATTGTTCCAATCCTCAGGAATCTTCCCTTCATTAAGGGATCGAGTGAACATTTGGGCGAGTACTGTTTCGATTTCTCCACTTGCTTCTTGTATGATGTCTACAGTAATTCCATCTTCTCCTGGAGCTTTTCCCCGCTTCACGTTCTTGATTGCATGTGCAACTTCTGCTGGGAGGACTGGAAGAACTCTGGTACTGGTGACAACTTTCATGATGTCTGGCATATATATATATATATAAGTCGCATTTAACCAAAAAAAAAAAAAAAGGCTTTCCATTTGCTATGTATATATATATAGGTAAATCGCATTTTAAACAAAAACAAAAAAAAAGCCACATTTTCCGGTGTTGGGGGGGGGGGCTCTCCAAATGTATATATTATATATATATAATTTTAACTACTATATTTACATATATAAAAGTAATTATTGTATATCTAGCACATGGGCGCATATCATCATCATCATCATTGTCAACCATTACCAATCCACTGCTGGACGAAGGTCTCCCCAAGTTTCCTCCACAACGGTCTGTCTTGTGCCAGTCTCCTCCATGTCACCCCTGCATACTTTCGAATTTCATCCACCCATCTCCCATGTGGTCTTCTTCTGGGTCCTTTCCTGTCCCTTGGAATCCAATCTAAAATTTCGGCTGTCCATCGATGATTTGTCCTTCTGGCAGTATGTCCAGCCCATTGCCATTTCAGGGATTTAACTCTGATCATATATATATATATATATATATATATATATATACATCATCATCATCATCATCATTGTCAACCATTATCAATCCTTTGCTGGACGAAGGTCTCCCCAAGTTTCCTCCACAACGGTCACTACTATATTTATATATATAGCAGTAATTATTGTGTATCTAGCACAGGGGCGCATTTGGAGAGCCCCCACCAACCAACACCGGAAAATGTGCCATTTTTTTTTTTTTTTTTTTGTTAAAATGCGACTTACGTTAGAAAAAAATGCCATAATTTAATAAAAATGTGTTGCCTTACACTGAAAAAAAAATGCTTTAATTGTTCTTCAGTTTTTCATTAACTTTGATTTTGTTCCAGATGGTGGATTTCAAAAACTTCTAATTTCGCCCCCCCCCCCCGACGACGAAATATGCATCTCTGATATAGTTATTACTTCTTCAAACATTTCAGGAATAATAAGCTTTCTTCAGCTAAATGAGGGTCCGCGAACTAGGAATTTTCATCTGTTAAAATGCATTCAACGCACTCTTGATCGTTAATCTCGATTCCCAGGCAATTAGGTATGATTATTCTACTTATTATATTTTTTAAATGCCATGCATCGTAATACACTTTTTAACAAAATGAACTAAAACTAGTACCATTTGAGCAAATATTGCAAAAAATATAATTGGAGAATTATTTGTAGCATAGAAGAATAATTACCTCGACGAAACTCAGTCCAGTACACGGAAATAAAAAACAGCAAGATTTTACTATTCCGATGGCTTCCCGCTCAGAGTCCCCGTGCTGAACACGTGCTACTTTTCCACAAACTTTCCTCAAGATTTGGTGGACGAAGGAATCCTCCTTCCCGTTTACCGCGCTGTACTTCTGCAATACCCGCAGCCCTTCGGTCAAATTGGTGTCCAAAATGAGACCCTCTCTCCGTGACGACCGAAGCTCAACTGTCTCGCAGTAAATTACCTTGGCCCTTTCGGTCCTCTACCACGCATCGCAAGAAAAACTCGCTACCCTGGTCAGCACGTGGAATATCTAAGCTCAGAAATGTCGTCGGATACCCGCAGGCGATTACCACCTTACCCGTATACAAAAACGGTACGACAGCTTTTTTAATAGAATCACTCGAGCAGCCGACTCTTCAAGGTCAGGTGCCCCAGGTGTTCATGCACCCTTCCTTGCTCGAACATAGGATTAAAATTTTTCCACGTGGTTCAAGAACGTTCAGTTCTTGGTTGAAACAACAGAATGGCGGAATGAAACGTCCGTCTGCACGTGTTTATCACAACATTAAAAATAAATAAATTAATATTTGATAGCTTGATTGCGGGCGACCATTACAAACATCGTGTTTCGAACATACATTTTCCGGAGTCTGAGAGTAGAAAATGTACTTTCTGGAGTGGCTGCTAAGACAGGAAGCGTTGATAGAATTTTTAGTAATTTCTTGATATTGGAGTAAATAAAAAACAACAACAGCAGTTCACAATTTGATAAGGATTCTATCGCAGTGGTTGGTCTTTCATCTTGTCTTATTGTTAATAAAGGCATTTTCCAAGAGTGTAAGTGACAGCCGGTGAACCCTGCAGGTGTGTTGCTTGCACGTGGAAAAATGCGCCAATGGGACGAATTCAAAGAGATTCGAAAAAATCCGCTGCTTCGTTGGGGAAAAATGTGATTTAAGTCAGTTTTTCAGATTCATCTTGATATTTTTAATGAACAAGATTTAAAATGCGGCTTCAAAAGAGAAAAAGGAATCATGTGATTCGGCGTTAAAGAGAAAAATGTGCGTTGATACTGAGCCCCCTGAGACTCACACTTTCCTACGCCAATGATGGGAGAAATAAAGAAAATATTTTAATGTTAAAAAAACAATGTTACTTGCCACGTTTGTTTTTTAGTAAAAATAATTCATTACACACTCAATATACAAAACTAAAGATAAAGGTGATGGGCAGCTGATATGACTGGAGGGTGTTGTGGCGTTAGCGGACGTGGTAATAGCGGGAGGGTAGGAAATCGTGGCATTAGCGGACGGAAACGCAATGAGTAAGAAACACCCACCCCTTCCCAAGCACAGGACGAATAAATAACGACGTAGTGGGTTGGATTTCAAAATTAATTATGATTGTAAGCCAAAATCAACCAAGTGTGCAGTTGCTAGTGTAAATTTTAAAGCAAGAAGCAACGAGTATTTCACAGAGTTTGAAAGTTATAGATTTCAGACATGTAGGAGAAAAAAAAAAAGGGGGGAGGGGGGAATACACTGAGCAGGACAGAAGAATCGAAAATATTTTTACGGAATTCGAGCTCTCAAATGACCTGGAAAAACACATGAGAACCTTCAGCTACGTTACCGAAACGCATTAGAAATATGATATTTCTATATTGATTATTAATTTGCAAATTAGTTGCATATACATATAAAAAAATTTTAAATGAAAAAATACAATAAAACATATGAAAAAATAAAAAACTAAAATGAAAAAATAGAAAAGAAATGAAAAAATATGAAGTACAACTAGATGATAACGTTCGATTGAACCACTGAATGCTATTCGAAGGATACTGTGCCTACTGAGTCGGTGACTAATAAAAGACTGCAGACAAAAACACTCCAGAATGTCACTCAGCGAAATAACGGTTCCTCTCCGTTTCCCCTAAAGCACAATCTTACCCTACGGTTCTTTTGCCTTCCCTCTGTTGGCTTACTCGTTTTCCATCAATCCTTTGTTTGAGGGTTGGTGAAAAAAGGGCAAGTCTACAATTTTGGTCATTTGTAGACAACATCGTGTGTCAACTTCGGACAGTTTCAAACAAGTAACGCAGTACAATAACATTCCGGACAAGAAGTTCAGGCGGCATTTAACGATGATTTATTAAAATTTAAGTTATCTTGGTTATTTATAAAAAAAAATAAGGGATTTCACTGTTGAAATTGTTCAGTCAAAAAGAGGTCAATTTATATACGTTATAAATGGATATTTGTACGAAAAAATATCGAAAAGAAGAATTCAGATGAAAGTCTGATTACTATTTACGCAAGATGTAGTGAGCCAAGAGAATCGTAACTTCTGACTCAACTATATTAGGGGAAATGCGAATTGCAGTAGCAATATTAGAGGAACCGTGAATATATGTGTACATAGGGAGAATGGGTCTCAACGAACAATCCGATTAGGGGAAGCGAGAGGACACCAAAATGGCTTTCCGCATTTTCAAGAGAGATTAAGAATTCAGCCGTGGAATCCTGCGTCAATCTTTGATTAGGTCGCTAAAAATTCTTATTGTTTCAGTTTTAAAGCTATCAACACGCTTGCATAACCCGCTTGCGATTTATACAACCTGCTAACACCCACCCTCCACCCATAAATATCCAAATTGCTAAGAAATCGGACAGTGAAATGAAAAGACACTACTTCAAGACACTGGATAGACTTTTTCCCATGTGTGGGAACTCGGGGGTGAATAAATTTAGTCCTCGGAGATAAGAAACGTTCAACTTTGATTTGATCAATAGGTATGGAAACGATTACATTGGATTTCATAAATACTATATATAGGGCAAAGAAAAAAAAACTCGTACATAACCTCCTCCTCTCTTGGTAAGACAAGATTGGTTTTAAGAAAAGGAAACGAATCGGTTGAGTTTCCGCTGAACCCGGAAAGTGTCTTTTCATTTCACTGTCCGATTCTTAGCAATTTCATAGTAATATTCTAAATTTGTTGGTCCTCTTTAGATTATATATACAATATTCAAAGTCGTCGGGCTTTGAAATTTGTCGGTTGAGTTTCCGCTGTATACAAAAGAAATAAAAATATGAAGCACAACTAGATGATAACGTTCGATTAAACTTGACCTTTAGAAAGATGCGTACATCAGATAACAGCACATCTTAGTAAACCAAGGAACACTAGGGGGGATGGGGATCTTTATCTCTTGGTGAGACAAAACAAAGAAGAAATGACTCAGTTGCTCATTTGAGTTTCGGCTGCAGTTCGATTTCGCGCGACCAAAGACTCATGGTCTGCCTCGTCGAAAACATGCTCGCAACCTTCCATTAAACCTAATCTTTAGAGAAATGCCTGTATCGGATAACAACACCTCTAAGCAAAGAAGGAACAATCACACGCAGTGTTTCCTTCTGGACTTTTTGGCGGGGGCGGGGGATCAAAAGGAACCCTAGAGGGTGCAAATTTTCCATTTGATATATATATATATATAATTTTAACTACTATATTTATATAAATAGAAGTAATTACTGTATATCTAGCACAGGGGCGCATTTAGAGAGGGCCTTGACAACCCCCCCCCCCCCGGAAAATATGCCTTTTCTTTTGTTTTTTGGTTAAAATGCGGCTTACATTAGAAAAAAATGTATTGATTTAATAAAATGTATTGACTTACATTGAAAAAAAAATGCTTTAATTTTTCTTCAGTTTTTCATTAACTTTCATTTTGTTCCAGATGGTGAATTTCAAAAATTTTCTATTTTCGTCCCCTTTCGAAGAAAACTTCTACATGCATCTCTGATATAGTTATTACTTCTTCAAACATTTCAGGAATAATAAACTTTCTTCAGCTAAAGGAGGGGGTCCGCGGGCATGAAATTTTCATCTATTAAAATTAATATGCATTCAACGCACTCGTGATCCTGTGTCACGTTCCCGAGCAATTAGGTATGATTAGTCTACTTATTATATTTTGAAGAATACCATGCATCGTAATACACTTTTTAACAAAATAAACTAAAACTAGTACCATTTGAGCAAATATTGCAAAAAATATAATTGGAGAATTATTTGTAACATAGAAGAATAATTACCTCGACGAAACTCAGTCCAGTACACGGAAATAAAAAACAGCAAGATTTTACTATTCCGATGGCTTCCCGCTCAGAGTCTCCGTGCTGAACACGTGCTTCTTTTCCACAATACTTTCCGCAAGACCCGGTGGACGAATGAATCCTCCTTCCCGTTTACCACTCTGTACTTGTGCGATATTCGCAGCCCTTCGGTCAAACTGTGTCCAAAATGAGACCGTCTCTTCTTGACGACCGAAGTTCAACTGTCTCCCACTAAACTATCTTGGCACTTTCGGTCCTCTACCACGCATGCGCAAGAAAAACTCCATACGCCGGTCAGCACGTGATATATCTGAGCTCAGGAATGTCGTCGGAAACCCACAGGGGATTACAACCTTACACGTATACAAAAGCGGTACAACAACTTTTTTAACAGAAGCACTCGAGCAGCCGACTCTTCAAGGTCAGGTGTTCATGCACCCTCCTTGCTTAAACATAGGATTAAAATTGTTCCACGTTTTTGAAGAACGTCCAGTTCTTGGTTGAAACAACAAAATGGCGGAATGAAACGTCCGTCTGCACGAGTTTATCACAACATTAAAATTAAATAAATTAATAATTGATAGCTTAATTGCGTGCATCCTCTTACAGACATCGTGTTTCGAAAATACATTTTCTGGGGCCTGAGAGTAGAAAATGTACTTTCTGGAGTGACTGCTAAGACAGGAAGCGTTGATAGAATTTTTAGTAATTTTTTTAGTAAAAATAATTCATTACACACTCAGTAGACAAAACTTTAAAGATAGGGGTGATGGGCAGTTGATATGACTGGAGGATGTCGTGGCATTAGCGGCGGGGGGGTAGGAAATCGTTACATTAGTGGACGGAAATGCAATGAGTAAGAAACACCCATTCCTTCCCAAACACAGCACGAATAACGACGTAGTAGGTTAGATTTCAAAATTAATTATGATTGTAAGCCAAAATCAACCAAGTGTGCAGCAAGTAGCAACGAGTATTTCACAGAGTTTGAAAGTTATACATTTCGGAAAAGTAGGAGAAAAAAAAAGGGTGGGAGTGGGGAAGGGGGATACACTGAGCAGGACAGAAGAATCGAAAATATTATTACGGAATTCGAGCGCTCAAATGACCTGGAAAAATACATGAGAACCTTCAGCTACGTTACCGAAACGCATTAGAAATATGATATTTCTATATTGACTTTTAATCTGCAAATTAGTTGCTATACGTATAAAAAATTTTAAAATAAAAAAATACAAAAGAAATAAAAAAATATGAAGTACAAGAAAAGATAAAAAAATAACAAACAAGAGAGATGACACTGAATATTCGGGTGCAATAAGCACGTGTTTTGAGTCCGTTCTGACGCAAATTAAATTTATCAAAGCTATTCAATGTCAATGGAACCGGTATGGTAAACAATAGATCTGACGAAAGAAAGAAGATTTTCAATCGGGTTTTTAATCCCTCAGATATTTCTGTAAACGGAATCGTGAGCTTACGCCTCTGTTTGCAGACGTGCGTTAAGAAAAACATGAATTTATACGAGAAACATTTCGCACCGGAAACGCTCTCCAACACAGATTGAATTTTTCAAATCGGACTCTTAGAAACAGAGATATCGACAAAAATAAGATGTGACTTTACGTCCCCTGAAGTTAAAACCATGCATTACTTTAGGAAGAAGGTATTCTCAAAAGGTTTTCCCATATGAGCGGTATCTGTCCAAGAAAAAAAAATTTAATCGAGTTTTCAGGAGCCCAGATTTTGCTACAAATACATCAGAAGAAGAAATGAACATTTATACCCCCTGGTGTCCAAACCATTCTTTACCAAACATTAGAAATTGTGTGAAAAATATTTTCCATAAGGCCATGTATGCGATACAGGAAGACTTTTTCAAATCGGAGTTTTAGAAGCAGAAATAACGCAGAAAACGCAATTTACCTTTGTGCCCTCTAGCGGAAAGTCTATGATTTACTCGAAAATTTTGAATTTATAGGAAAAACATTTCGCATCGGAAACACTGTCCAACAAAGAAGGAATTTTTCAAATCGGACTCCTAGAAGTAGAGATATTGACAAAAATAAGTTATACATCTACGCCCCTGCGTAGAAACCATGGTTCCTTTAAAAAAACGTCGGTCTGTAAACGACGTTTTTTTCAATCGAGAATTTAGAATCTCATATTTTGCTGCGAATACATCAGAAACGGAAATTCAGATTTACGCCCCCTGGTGGCCAAACCATTTTTTTTACAAAAATTAGGAATTATGTGCAAACGATTTTCCATCAGGAGCTGTGTCCGGTGCAGAAAGAATTTTTCCAATCGGAGATTTAGAAGCAGAGATATAGGGGGAAACGATATTTACCTCTACGCCCCGTAGCGGAAAGTCTATGAATTACTTGAAAATTTTGAAATTATATGAAAAACATGTCACACTAAAAACACTATCCAACAAAGAAGGAATTTTTCAAATCGGACTCCTACAAGTAGAGATATTGACAAAAATAAGATATACATCTACGCTCCCTGGCGGAGAAACTGTGGAATATTTTAAGAAGAAAATATTCCGAAAAGGTTTATCTATGTGAGTGGCGTCAGTCCACGAAATAATTTTTCAATCGATACTTTAGAAGTTCAGATTTTATGGCAAATACATCAGAAGCAAAATTTAACACTTACGCCCCCTGGTGGCCAAAGTATTTTTTACCAAAAATTTGAAATTATATGCAAAAGATTTTCTTTTAGGAGGTGTATCCGCTGAAGAAAAAAAATTTCAAATCGGAGTTTTAGAAGAAAAGTTATCGCGAAAAAGGTAATTTAATTTTATGCCCCCTAGCGGGAAATCTATGGGTACATTGAAAAAGTAACTATATCTAAAATGCCGCCCCGGTGGCGCAGTGGTCTAAGCGATGGCCTCAGATCATTCGTCCGTAAGGGGTCCGGGTTCGAATCCCGGTGAGGCATGGATGTTGTGTTTGTCTTACGGCACTGGTTCACTCCCTTCCCTGGAACCAGTGACTCTAAATTAGGGACGGGCGACTGCTTATAGCCCATCGAGTTGCTCACGGTGGTCGTTAAAACCTTCAATCAAAAAAAAAATATCTAAAATACTCTTCGACATAAATGGAATCGAAAGATAAAAGAATTTTTTCAATCGGATGTTTAAAAGCAAATATGTGGAATAAAACGTATTTTTTAATTCGACATTATCTGCATTTTCACTTTTTTTACGATGTACAATTTCTCCTCTAACGGAGAAGTTGTACATCGTAAAAAACGAAATAAGGGATCATCATTCGCATATTTCAAGCTTCCCAATGCAAAAATAATTTTTCAAATCGGACTAATAGTTGCAGAGACATCGTGGGTACAGGCGGACGGACGGACAAACCTGTAATATAAGCACGATCTTTTTTCACAAAAGACGTGCTAAAAATCGGGGGTAAAAAAAAGGTGCAAGAAATGCAAAAAAACAGCAACAAAAAACTTTTAAGCCGCCAAAGTCATCACAATCTGGTTCTGGGAAGGGGTTTGTGGTTTCTAACTCATCGCATAACCGTCCGCTAAAGCCACGATTTTTTTTTTTTTTTTTAATTGGAGGTTTAACGACCACCGTGAGCAACTCAATGGGCTATAAGCAGTCGCCGGTCCCTAATTTAGGGTCACTGGTTCCAGGGAAGGGAGAGAGCTAGTGCCGTAAGACAAACACAACATCCATGCCTGACCGGGATTCGAACCCGGACCCCTTACGGACGAATGATCAGAGGCGCCTTAGACCACTGCGCCACCTGGGCGGCAATGCCACGATTTCATACCCTAATTAATACTTCCAGAACCAGATTGTGATGACTTTGACGGTTGAAATTTTTTTTTTTTCCCATTTTTGCTTTTTTTTTTATTTTCTACATATTTTTTTTTTGTATTTTTCCATTTTAATTTCTTTAATCTTTTATATTTTTTCATATTTTTTTGTATTCATATTTTTCATTTTTTTTATGAGCGGTGAGAAGAACGTAGGCTTATCAAACAAAGGAACCACGTGATTGGAATTTTCTCATTTCCTATTGGTCAAGTGGGGAATCTGTAGAGATGTGAACGGTGAGAAGGGAAGGCAATTCTGTAAAGGGGTGGGTGTTTCTTACTCATTGCATTTCCGTCCAGTAATGCCACGATTTCATATCCGTCCGCTAACGCCACGGAACCGATTGGAGAATATCATCTTGTATCGCCTGGGCGGATATTTTTCTATTTTTTCCCCCTTTTTTTTCACAGATGATAGTTGTTAGGTCTAATTAATCGGATACTAATCATGATGCGTTGCTAGTTAGTGTCTTGTTGCCCAGCTTTCTGCTTTACGTGTTCGGAGACTAGAACATTTGATCAGAGACAAATGCTAGCACACAGTGGAGTAAAACTGTTTGATTGCGAGAGGGCTTCTAAATTTTCTTGACACTCTGCCAGAAAACGACATGAAACACGTTTTCATAAGTCTTAGTAATCTTATGTTAATACTACGTCTACAGGTCTATCCAGTGCTTCTTTAGAACAGACGACTAATGACACCCCAGTGAATGCTATTCGAAAGATACTGTGCTTACTGAATCGGTGACTAATAAAAGACTACAGATAGAAACACTCCAGAATGTCACTCAGCGAAATAACGGTTTCCCTCCGTTTTCCCTAATGCACAATCTTACCCTACGATTCTTTTGCCTTCCCTCTGCTGGCTTACTCGTTTTCCATCAATCCTTTGTTTGAGGGTGGGTGAAAATATGGTAAGTCTACGATTGTAGACAACATCGTGCGACAATTTCGGACAGTTTCAAACAAGTAACGCAGTACAATAACATTCCGGACAAGAATTTCAGGCGGCAGGTAACGATTATTTATTAAAATTTAAGTTATCTTGGTTATTTATGAAAAAATAATAATGGATTTCACTGTTGAAATTGTTCAGTCAAAAAGAGGTCAATCTATGTACGTTTTAAAAGGATATTTATACGAAAAAAAATATCGAAAAGAAGAGTTCCGATGAAAGCCTGATTACTATTTACGCAAGATGTAGTGAGCCAAGAGAATCGTAACTTCTGACTCAACTATATTAGGGGAAACGCGAATTGCAGTAGCAATATTAGGGGAACCGGGAATATATGTGTACATAGGGAGAATGGGCCTCAACGAACCATCCGATTAGGGGAAGCGATAATAGGGGAAACGAGAGGACACCGAAATAACTTTGCGCATTTTCAAAAGAGATTAAGAATTCAGCGGTGGAAATCCTGCGTCAATCTTTGAGTAGGTACCCAGTAATCAAATCAAATCAAATATATCCATTGAGGCCATTTTTAAGAAGCCAAAACAGTCAGAGCCTGACGACTTTGAATATTGCATATATAATCTAAAGGGACCAACAAATTTAGAATATCAATGAAGAGAAAAATCAGTACAGCATAAAAAAATGAAATTGCTAAGAAATCGGACAGTGAAATGAAAAGACACTAATTCAAGACACTGGATAGACTTTTTCCCATGTGTGGGAACTCGGGGGTGAATAAATTTAGTCCCCGGAGATAAGAAACTTTCAACTTTGATTTGATCAATAGGTACAGAAATGGAAATGATTACATTGGATTTCATAAGTACTATATGCCGCCCCGGTGGCGTAGTGGTCTAAGGCGCTGGCCTCTGATCATTCGTCCGTAAGGGGTCCGGGTTCGAATCCCGGTCAGGCATGGATGTTGTGTTTGTCTTACGGCACTGGCTCTCTCCCTTCCCTGGAACCAGTGACCCTAAATTAGGGACGGGCGACTGCTTATAGCCCATTGAGTTGCTCACGGTGGTCGTTAAACCTCCAATCAAAAAAAAAAGTGCTATATATAGGACAAAGAAAAAACCTCGTGCATTGCCTCCTTATCTCCTGGTAAAACAAGATTGGTTTTAAGAAAAGGAAACGAATCAGTTGAGTTTCCGCTGTACCCATAGGCGACTTAAATTCTTTTGGGGCCCTAGGCGCTAAATGATTCTAGGGCCCCTCTTTCCCCTCCTTAGCCCTTCAGAAATTTTCATCCGTCAGATTAACAAAGAAAAGTAAAGTCAAGAATTTTTTTTTTTCGTTTTTTAAAATACCATTCTATCATAGATTATTAGAACGTTTCGTAAGAAACAGCGTCAATGTAACCAGTTTGTCTGCCCGTGCACCACGAACTTTTTGTTTTTACTGATATTTCAAAAAACTATTTTTACGGCTAATAGTAAGTCAAAGGGCATTAAGTTTGGCACTTTAAACATTCCATGTGCACTCACGGACAATGAACTTTGCGCACCTAGAAGAAAACATGCTGCAACCGCGGAACTTTGCAAATAAATAGAGTGCCTGCTGGTATGGAAATGATCCACGTTTGGTGTTTTTTATCATTAAAGTGTATCGTGCAGGAGACGGCATTTGTTTTCAATTCAATAGCTTTTGGTGCAGGAGTTAATTTCTTCATATTAAGCCATTGTTTAAAATTGAAATAATTCATGTCTTACGTTTATCAATACGAAATTCTATCTTGTTTGTTCACTTTGTGTTATACTGTACAATCATTTAAAGCTCTAGTGGACTCATTATTTTTGTACCATGTTCCAAAGTATCATTATACAGGGTGTCCGAGAATTATTGGACACATTACAAAATTATGTACAAAAAAACCTATGAGAATTGTCTGTTTTTCTATATCACGTATTACTAACACGGTTTCTATATTTTTGTTTTGCAGAATTGTTATTCCCAGAATCCGATAGATGGCGCTAAGTGTGGCCTGATGAGGAATGTATGAGAAATGCGCAATCAGTAGTCATGTCATCCGTACAGCAGAAGGCGATGTGTGTGTTATGGCGTGCGGAATTCAAGACTGTCATTAAAGTTAAAAGACTGTACCGTTTAGAGTATGGTTGTAATCCTCCGTCAATGAATTCAATTAAGCGGTAGATGAAACAGTTTAAAGAAACTGGCAATGTGGAACATCGTGGAAAAGCCGGTTGGCCTAGCGTCAGGGGTGAGACGGTTGACCAAGTTAATGAAGGTTTCCGACGAAGCCCCAGGAAATCCGTTCATAAACCAAGCAGAGAACTGTGCATTCCGAAATCGACAGGTCACGATATCTTGCAAAAGAAATTAAAGTTTCATGCTTATAAAATTCAAATAGTGCAAAAGATTCACGTAAATGATCACACTCTGCGATACGATTTCGCTGTGGGTATGCTGAATCGAGTGGAAAACGACGAAAACTTTCTCAGTACTGTAATTTTTATTGATGAATCCACATTTCATGTATCAGGTATTGTGAATCGTCACAACAGTGGGATATGGGGCAGTGAACCACCTCATGCTGCTACTGAACTGGAATGTGATTCTCCAAAAGTTAATGTGTGGTGCGCTCTATCAAAAGAGATGTGATTGGCCCTTTCTTCTTCTGCGAAAAAACCATAAATGGTGACATTTACTTGGATATGCTAGAAAATTTCGCTATACCCCAGACCATTCGCCTCCGCATTGGTCAACGTGTTTACGTAAGTGCCTAAATGAGCATTTCCCCAACAGATGGATTGGGCGTGGTGGTCCCATTCTGTGGCCTCCTCGCTCTCCAGATCTAACTCCATTCGATTATTTCATGTGGGGTTATGTGAAGGATCTTGTCGAGCAGACGCCTTGTACTGATTTGCAGGAACTGAAGCAGCGTATTACAGCTGCTATTAATTCCATAACTCCTCAGATGCTTGCCAATACACGGCATGAAATCGAATGACGCTTGGACGTACTACGAGCAACCAAGGGATCTCACATCGAAATTTGTTAACTTGTGTAGTTGTATTGAAAGTTAGTACAGTCAGTTTCATTCTATCTGTTTAATGTTTTGTTTTATATAATTTTGTAGTGTGTCCAATAATTCTCGGACACCCTGTATATATATAATCTTGAAGCAGCATTCTTCAACTCTTTTTTGACAATACATATAGCATTTTAAGTTTTAAAAATATTCTGTAGTTTACATACAAAAAATAATAATGCATTGTTGAAACTCTCACTGTAAAACACACCTTTGTGTTATGAAGCTGTTAGGCAGCATGTTACTTGGAATGTTTCTAGGTCATGCAGGTTCAGCAATACTTCATGATTTACTCATGTCAGGGGGCAAGAAATGTCATCACTGGAATTACTACTGATTTATTGTATTTCCACGAATGGCTGTTTGTTTCTCTTGATGATGTATATGCTAGTGATCTTTTTGTTTTGTCTCACAGTTGTTTTCTTTTCCTTTTTTTTCTCAATTTTTTTATGGTGCACCTTGTTTTTATGCTGTACTGATTTTTCTCTTCATTGATATTAAAATCTTTTAGTCATCCCAATATAGACAGCTATTTTTTAGCTTTTATTACCTCACCATATTTTTGTGAGAAAATCTTGATTTCAAACATGAAAAGTATGTAATACCTTTCACTTTGGCATTTTCCAACCCTTTAGTATGATTTTAATTTTTCCATGTTGATGTACACTATCTACCAACAAGTAATTGGACACCTGTGACAGCAAAGAAAAACAAAGTTTATTCACCTTCAATAGTTGGTGGAGCCTCCGCGAGCGGCGATTACAGCTGCGAACCTGCGGTGCATACTCTCAACCAGGCGTTGTACGACGGCTAGCGGTATTTTCTTCCAGTCGGCTTGGAGAAGACAGGTCAGTTCCTTCACCGATTTCGGACGTTGGGGGCACACCTTAAGTCGACGCTCCAACTCGTCCCAGAGGTGCTCGATAGGGTTAAGGTCCGGGATCTGCGCAGCCCAGTCCATTCGATTAACCCCATTGTCACCATACCAAGCCATGGTGGACCTCGAAACATGACAGGTGGCATTGTCATCCTGAAAGTAACATGGGTCCACCCCGTAAAACTACCACATCGTAGGAAGTTTAAAAAATCGTGCAGTAGGTCTCGGCGTTGAGTCTACCAGGAATTGCGACCAAGGGTCCCGTGCCATACCAGGAGAAACACCCTCATAGCATAAATCCACCGCCGCCGAACTTCACAGTTGGCACAATACATTCCGGCAGGAGGCGTTCTCCAGGCAGACGCCAAACCCAGACCCTGCCATTCGAACGGTAGAGGGTGAACCTTGATTCGTCGCTCCAGAGAACCTGTTTCCACTGTTCAACGGTCCACTGTCGACGTTCTTTGCACCACGTTAGCCGAGCAGCGCTATAGGACTTGGTGATCAAAGGCTTGTGGGCGGCAGCACGTCGATGATAACCGAGCAGATGGGTTTCCTTACGGATGGTATTCATCGAAAGAACACTCCCGTATGCCTGTTGAAACTCCTCGCGGATGTGGCCTATCGATTTCGTGCTGTTCTTCCGAATTTCTCTGGCCAGCACCCGTCGGTCTCTAACTCCCAGTTTTGTGGGTCTACCGGGTCGGGGCACATTCCGACGGTCACCTCTCATCTTCCACTTGCCAAAAACGTAGGCCACTGGCGATTTTGGGTACTTCAACTTGCTGGATATGTCACGTATGGATCGGCCATTTCTGTGATACCCGACGATTACACCTTTCTCGAAATCAGAGAGCTCCGAACTGCGTGACATCTTGCATGCGACTGGTTGCGTTGTTGTTTCCCACACGATATTTAACGGCGGCGGCCGTGACGTGTATCAGGACCGCAGATATCGTCGATTGCAGTGGTGTTCAATTACTTGTAGGTAGATAGTGTATATGAACTGGAATATTAAATTGTGAAATCAGCTGCATTTGAAATGGAAAATATTAGTACCTCCTCTGGCATTTTGCTCTCAGTGCACACTGTGTATGCTTTGCATAAATATGAATATTGACATGTTTTGGCACAGCAACTCAAAAGTAATCGAGAGAAAGTTTCAGTTCTGTGTACTTAAGTTGCATTAAATGGATTTGTTACCTTCTTCGTTTTCAATGCCTTTTAAAACTTCTTGATTTCGAATTTTGAATGACATATGAAGCAATACCAAATTCTATCAAACATAACGGATGTTCAATTTATTCCAAACAAAAGCCACATATACAGATAATACCCCAGTAAATAAAGGACTTGACCCGGAACAAATTAGCTAAAAGCTGAATTAGCTAAAAGCTGAATTTTTATAAAATGAACAAATTAGCTAAAAGCTGAATTTTTGCAGGCTGGTAGAACTCATTGGGCTTAGCATTTCACAAAATTCCCCACCCCCACCCGCGCTTGCTTTCCCCCTACACCCACATAAAGGGAAAAAATTAGGTCTAATACTAATCCACTTGTAACTCCCAAAATAAATGGCGTACAGCGATAATGGTTTTTTTATTTTATTTCTCTTGATATGATCTATAAATTTTGTTCTCTTCATTTTTACTATTTCTCCTACAGTTTTGCTGCAATTTTCGAAAACCCGGAAAACAGCACCTTTTTTTCTCGACATTTTACCGATTAATTGCAATCACCGCTTCACAGAGCCAAAATCTCTGAATAAAAGTTGTAGCAAATTTTATAATTTTTACAACGATGTATTATTTGTCTTAATATACTTTATAGTTTGCCTTCTATTGGACCGAAACTGCGAATGCATTGTAACCCTAAAATGACAAAACATCGGGTAAAACATGCAATAATTTTGCGGGGAGTATAATTTTCAACGATAGGTTAAAAAAAAAGAAAGGAAAACTCAGCTTTGCACCTGCAAAAAAAGGCAACGACTCTTGCCTGTATGCTTCACACCGAACCCAACCCCCGAGGGGTTGGGACTAATGATTATTATGCGCAAACGCAATGCTCAATTGAAATATGACAATGTCATTTTTTCCCTTTATACATTTGTTATGAAGTATGAACTTAGCTCAATGGATTGCTGCTATTTCTACAATTTCAAAATACTCTAGACACACACATTTTCATTTTCAAATTTTTTAAATGAACTGAGATTAAAATTGCACAAAACTGTAATTAAAACAGAAAAGGCCGCAAACAAAAGCGGTGATGATTAACTTTATAACGTTTAAAATGATATACATTTTGTCTTACATTGGATTCTGTGGTTCTGAATATTGCACAGTTGTGGCAAAATTATGATAAGTGTCGTCGCTCATATCAGGTAGTTTGTGCATGGCAGTCCACTGCAACGTCCACACATAGGAGAACATGAGAATCCGGCTTTTCGAAAACTGCAGGAAATCCCGCATTCTTTCTTACAGTTGCATGAAATTAAACATAAAAGTTCATCTGGTGCCCCTGGTAAAGTAGTCGTTAATGTCCTTCACCCTCTAACTTCAACCCCACTTGGTGGGGTCAAGTTTGTTCCCTGACCAAATTTGAACTTGAAGGTGTACCCGCAAAGAATGCTGTCGAGCTGCTGCTACTGTAGGTGGAAATTTTCTGAAGTCAAAGTTTGATCTCAGTGATAGTTTCGCAATTGATTTTTTTGTAATAAAAGTATCTGGCATCATCTAAATTGTCGTGTTTCCTCAAACCATATAAATCCAAATGGAAGCTTTCTCCATTTGGAAGATTTCTTCTTTTGAAGCATTAATGCTCCTGAAAACCATCGCTTGCGACTGAGCCTCCCGAGAATTTTTTATTAGGTCAACTTCCTTTTGTTTCCCCAAGTCCGTAAAGTGCGGACGTTGTATCACATCCTGTAACGGCATGCGTGAATAACAGGCATTTGCGTACATGGCTGTATAAATAGATACCAGTTTTTTCAATGCTGTAAAATATTGGAGGATTGCAACAGCGCCCGGTTTAAGAAAGAACAAAGATTTTGTTTCTTCTAGCGCCAGCGCAATTAATTAAACAACAAGGTCTGTATCCCGTACTTACGGTGACTACAGTAGGGTTTAGTTTCAACATTTCTACAGTGGTTCGAACTATATCTACATCAGCATCGTTTTTAGCCGTGAGAACCGTGGTATTAATGGGTTAGAGGAATTTCTCTTTTAATGCTGCAATCATTCTTTCCTTATTGTGGGGATTAGATAGAAAATCAATCTGTGCTGGAGTGCACTCCATGTTATTGGTAAATATAATGTTCGCTGACGTCCTTTTCGCATATCTTGTTTATTCTTTCTGATTTGTTGTTGGCGTTTCAGGGTATCCACCAAAAACAACGTAGCAATTTGTACCATAATGGGAGAGTACATGATATATACTTAATTTTGCACAATTTGATCAAATGTTGTGCGCTTAGGCCAAACTACTGAATGAAGGAGATAACCACCATCTATTATAACTATTATAATACCTGCAGCAGTAGGAATATTCTCCTGTTCAACAATACCGCCAACGAAAGATTTAGTCATGGAGGATTTCGTACCTTTTCTCAGTGACACTTCGTCAAAAAAAGCTGGTGGACGAGATACTAGTTCATAGCTGAAGTATGATTTCAATTTCAAAGGACTGTCACAAACACAAATAACTCTGTTGAACAATTGTTGTGTCCTTATTGACTCCAGCCTGGTCGAGGCTTTGAAACAGGCGCAAAACCACTTAGACACAGACAATTTAATGGAAACAATGTTTTTAAAGATGCTTGCATACTATCTGTCATCTTTATGTTACTGAGGTCTTGAACTGTTGTGTCCTGTAAGCCGAATATCCTTTTCTCAGGATAAGGGCGATGCCGTATAGGTTTAGAAATGTCTTCAGGCTGTAGTTGTGAAACACCAACCTTCTTGTCAACACAGATGGCTGGTGTAATGCATTGAATTCCTTCCATTGCATGAAAAGTCTAATCCATCTTCACTTCTGCATTACCAAACAGGTACTGAATGAAGACTTCATTACTCACAGAAGGTAATCCTGCACTAATTAGAGAATTTTGATATTGCTCTGCTTTGTAGCATGGAAAACACATACCCATCGATGATAACACTTAAACTAAATGTTTGGAACCATATCTACGACTTAAATACAACGCAATGCTGACTTGAACAGCTGACAGAAATTACCTAGGTCTTACAGCAGATATTATAGCATGGTTTATTACAGTTCGTTTGCGAATAAGTCCAGATGTGCTGCGTCTTTTTTTTTTTTTTTTTTTTTGTTACCATGTCTGTAAATATTTGCAGCATTTTGAGAACAACATTTAATCAATTCTCCTTGATATCTTTTGTATTCGGTTATTTGCTACTGTTGTAAATCATTTTCTGTATGTCCTCTCTAATAATTTCTGCTGCTGTTTCAACAACTCTTCTTCGTTCACTAACCTTGTCTTTCTTTCTCTCATTGTACCATTGATCAGTCAGCAATTTATGATTAATATCTGTCATACATACAATATTCTTCTTCCCAGAAATGTTTGTACCAGGTGGCGCAGTGGTCTAAGCGCTGGCTTATGACTATTCATCCAAGAAGGGTCCGGGTTTGAATCCCGGTGAGGCATGGGTGTTGTGTTTGTCTTACGGTACTGGTTCTCTCCCTTCCCTGGAACCAGTGACCTTAATTTAGGGACGGACGACTGCTTATAGTGCATTGAGTTGCTCACGGTGGTCGTTAAACCTTCAATCAAAAAAAAAAAAAAAAGCAATATTTGTTATCACTATCCTGTCTCCGAAATGCTGTCTGCCCGTGTACATCAAAATTTTTGTTTTTAGAGCTGTTGCGAAATTTATTTATGCGGCTAATAGGAAATCTAAGGATAGTACGTTCAGCACTTTATATACCGCCAAGGGCTGTCAAATCAAAAATTCAAAAAAATTGAAGTTCTGTTGTAAAGAAATTATTCAACTTAAAGGAAAATACATATTATTTTTGTGCCTCACAGTTCTTTCTCAAATACCCAAATTTTCCAATTAGTTCGTTAATTTCTTGCTAAAGGCTAAAAAATTTGTTTTTTACAGATTTTTCAAAACTTATTTTTGCGAATGATCCGACATGAAAGTTCGTCGAATTATCCACTGTGAAACTGATTTTTCGGTTTGCAACAGCAACCTAAAAATAATTTAAATAATATGACATGAATCTTTTTAACATGAAATTTCTCATTAGGAGGTACTAAAATTGTGGAAAAACAAAATTTAAATTTCAAAAATTACTTTATTTTAAGATTTCTCAAAAGTGCTTTGCTATTTTAAATGAAAACAGCAACGATTTGAGCTATTAGTGAGAACAGATAGTTACATATAAGTGTGAGCAATAAAAAGTAGATAAAACACACAAGACACAAAGACGATTTTCTTTCATTTAACAGGAGGAAATAGTAGGTCGATTATCAATCAGCATGCTTTGTACGAAGACAGTTGATCTAATTCTTTTGAACACATATGATTTCGGATTCACAGAGATGGAAAACGGTTAACTAGAAAAAAATCGCGCTATCCTTGCAGAAGTCCAGTCAGACTCTCATTCATTGTATGTTATTTAGAATTCAATAATATTACAAGCTATGCTTATCGGAAAGCTTAATATCGAGTTGCCCATAGTTGGATTTTTTGAACCTGCATATTTTGAGAAGCGAGATCAGACTGGATTAGTTTTTCATAAATACAGTCATGTAAACACTTGCATTTATTTTAAAAACAGCCAACGTCTCCTAATGCACAATCTCGTGACTGTTATGTTTAATCCGATGTGAATAACGAATGCGCACAGAAATATTGCTCACAGAAAAAAACCGCACTATTCTAAAATAAGAAAAAAATGCCCACGTCTTGAAAATAAGGTAATACTCAGATGTGTGTTGTTTTCTTACGTCTGTTAGAAACAAGAGGTCAGTTTTAATTTCACGAAGTAATATCTTGATTTTAACTAAGCAATCGATAAAACTAGTTAGATCATTTTCTCTGTTGAGCGGCAGAACTTTACCTAGCATTACAAGGAAATTGAACAATTCTGAAAATTTCACAACAGTCTTGTCGAAGAAACTCAGCAATTTTAATATCTCGTAAGTGTGAACTTGCAATCAAATGTTATTAAGAAGCAAGAACGCACTGAACCTAAAACGCTTACAAAATTCCTATGCCTTAGACTTTTCAACAAAATTTAGCTTTTACATTGGAGTTTTAAGGTGAGGTGTATTCAAATATACATTCTAAAATTGGGATAGGAGAAGTAGTACATCAATCCTTAGATGCCTGCATGAACAAAAAGACCTAAGCTCTTTTTACGACGTTTTCCGTTAAATGCTTGATATTTCATTTTTGTATACGAATGACAATTACCAATAAAAAAATTGTGCTACACATGAAACTCGCGCAAAGCCCCTAGGATTTTTCAGCAGAATTTTTGTTACAATCATAATGCTTGATATGTTTAAATAAATAAGAAAAAGTGGTAAATGGATATCAACATATCAGTCATCGGATGTTTGAAACAATATATCAGTCATCAAGTGTTTGTATCTCCCAAACTCTTTAATGCCACATTGCAAATGTCATGCAGCCACTGAACTGGGGAAACAAAGAGATAAAGATTAATGAAGATTATTTAATTCACCTCCGTTTTGCTGAAGACGTAGTCATTTTTGGAACTGGCACTTCAAAACTGCAGAGTATGTTCCAAGTACTTGATGACGAGAGTGAAGAAGTAGAATTAAAAATGAACTTGCAGAAGAAAAAACTGAAGTACAAAGTAAATTTTTAAGATATGAAACTTTTTTTTTTTTTTTGGTGTAAATACGACGTGGATGGTAAGTCAGATAATATCCAAAAACTTGAAAACTTGGTCGTCCTGCTGAGGGAATCGAACCCGCGTCTCCTGAAGAATCGAACCCGCGTTTCCTGATGAATTGAACCCGCGTCACCCGGATAGCGCCCGAGTCTATCCGGGAGACGCGGATTTGATTATCGCTCCAGGACGACGACATTTTCAAGTTTTCGCATATTATCTGACTTACCATCCATGCCATATTTGCACCAAAAAACGGATTCACATTTTCTAGATTTGTATTGTATGGTGTAATCCTGTATTCCATTCATGATGTACAATGCTTTTACAAGAAATAAAGAATTACTGATTGATAGGGAGAAGCTGGAGATAACGGATACCTACATTCACCTTCGATAGTAGATATCAAGCGATCGTCCCTTTGATGAATAAATTAATCTGCGTATAAAACTTGATCGGCGTGCTTTTGGAAGAAACAGTAATTTTTAAAGAGCAATATGCTATTATGTTTTAAAAGAAAAGTGTTTAATTAATGCATCCTTCCAGTGCTTACATATGGAGTGGAGACGTGAACCTTAAAGAAAAAAGGCTTACAAAAATACGGAAAACTGAAAAGAAGCTTGATATACCCATTAAAGAAAAGAAGAGGATCTCATGAATAAGGAAAATGACATGAGTGGAAGACAGCTTGATCAGGGCAAAATCCCTGAAATGGCAATGGGCTGGATATATTGTCAGAGGAACGGACCACCGACGCAGAACTGAAATTTTAGACTGGACTCCACAGGACTAGAAAAGACCCGGAAGGAGACTGCATGGGAGTTGGATAGATGAAATTCGAAAGCATGCGGGAGGGACGTTGAGGAGACTGGCTCGAGCAGATCGTTATGGAGGAAAGCTAGGGAGACCTTCATCCAACAGTGGATGATAACGGTTGACAATGATGATATAGGTGCAAGAGAAGTGGCCACCGGAAATTGGCCACCCAGAGAACTGAACATAAATATATAAAGGGACAGTATAATTATCGTCCATTTGACTGCTCCGTGTAAACATTTCCAGTTGTGACTCATAACGACCCTCATGATTTTGTGTTCTCTTTAATTGAGATATTTAGTGTATTATAGAGATGTGAGACTCTTCCTCAGTTCTTTTTCCTGTGTTATTACTATGCCGTTTGTCCCAAAAGTGTAAATTACAAAGAAAACAAAAGAACGACAATTCTGATCTTTCTTTTTTGATTGAAGGTTTAACGACCACCGTGAGCAACTCGATGGGCTACAAGCTGTCGCCCGTTCCAAATTTAAGGCCACTGATTCCAGGTAAGGGAACAGTGGCGTGAAATCAGAATGATCTCATGCCAGTGTTGAACAGATAAGAAATCAGAATGTGGCCCAGTGCCGTAAGACAAACGCAACGTTCATGCCTCACCGGGCGGGATTCAAACCCGAGCCCTTCACGGACGCGTCAATGGGCACGTAAAGCCATTAGACTCCGGGTACTGGACCCCCGGTAATAAATAAGGACGCCTTCCTCTCCCTTTCTATCTCGCTTCCGTGTAACATTCCTATCGGGCACTCTAGCCCAAATCTCCTAGTTTCCTATTTCTAAGGGTTGTTGTCAGGCACTCCTTTCCTAAAAACCTCTGCATATAATATGATAGGATGTGCGTAAAAATACCCCCTGGAAAATGTATTCCCGGAGAAAATACCCCTTAAAACTTAAAAGCGGTAAAAATACCCTAGGAAAAATTCCCCCGAAGGAAATACCCCCAGAACAAACTGTTCACTCTAAACTGCCACAGAGGAACACTGATGTGTGGCCGTGTTCCGGTGTGGCAATTTACCGGTAACCCTGCCACACATCTTTCAGCAAGTTGGAAAATTGCCCTGTTTTTCATTAAGGGGCCGGACACAAATAGTTGTTCCTCCGAAGAACACTTTGAATGTGCGACAATTTTTCTAATGGGGTAGTTTTCCAAATTCCAAATATATTCCGAATTATATGTGACAGTAAAAAAAAAACGAATTATATGTGGCAGTTTTCCAAGGTGCCTAACGAGGGGAAGAAACTCTTGTTTGTCTGAATTTCCATGCGGGTTCTTACGAGTTTAGGGCAACTGGCCACAAAAGTTCAAGGTGGGGGGGGCTATAACGATTGCCGTTTCTGGGCCTATTTTGAGAACTGAATTGGGAAGTCCTAACGAATTTCGAGAAAACGTTCCATGTCAGCCAAGCGAGAACTGTACTTTAATTTGGGGGGTCCCCAACTTCCGTAATATTATATTCTGGGCCGCTTAGAGCGCAGACAGGTGTTCAAGGTAAGAGATTTGTTCAGAATTTCTATACTTCATGTTGTGTTTAGTGGGAGCTTCTGAATGCCCTCCCCCTTCCCCCAGTAATTTCGTGAAGTCTGTAAAAGGGATACGAGGCGCTTGGTTTGGAGGGCTCTACTCCTAACTTCCGTAATTTTATATTCTGGACCTCTAGAATCGGTCAGTGTATCCTTGATGTTACCCCTGAAGAGCTCTTAGACATGGGAGGGGGGGATTCACCCCACCCTCCTGAAAATTCGTGGTCGTGCACAGAATCATTATATAAAACATGGTACTGATATTTACAGCTCTACGTCCATTTTAACATTTTGTGTTACCGCCCCCCCCCCGCCCCAAGCAAGCTCACGGACCTCGCGGACGCTTCAAGAGGAACATCCTGGATACACTGACAGACTCCAGCGGCCCAGAATATAATATTACGGAAGTTGGGAGTAGAGCCCCTCCCAAACCAATAGTACCTCGAATCCTCGGCAATTTATTTCTTCAAATTAAAGTACAATTCTCGCTCGGCTTACATGGAACGTTTTCTCGAAATTCGTTTGGAGTTCCCAATTCAGTTCTCAATATAGGCTCAGAAACGGCAATCTTTATACCCCCCCTCTTGAACTTTTGTGGACAGTTGCCCTAAACTCGTATGAACCCGCATAAAAATTCAGACAAACAAAAGAGTTCCTTCCCCTCTTTAGGTACCTTGGAAAACTGCCACACATAACTCGGGAATTTAGAAAACTGCTCCACTGCTAAAATTGTCACACATTCAAAGTGTTCTTCGGAGGAACAGCAATTTGTACCCGACCCTTCAATGAAAAACGTGGCAATTTTCCAAGTTGCTGAAAGATATGTGGCAGGGTTGCCGGTAAATCGCCACACCGGAACACTGCCGCATATAAGTGTTCCTGTGTGGCAGTTTTCAGTGAACCGTTTTGTGGGTATTTCCTCCAGGGGTATTTTTACCGCTTTTCAATTTTCATGGGTATTTTCAGGAGGGAGGGGTGGTATTTTTACCGTTTACCGATATGATATGGTGTGATCGTTTCCCGGAAAAGAGCATAGGTAACGAGTGGTAGGGAATTCTGGGTACCCCTTACACTTCGGAGTCCCACTAGAGATTAATCCCCCCCCCCACCCTACAAGAAAAAAGAAAAAAAAGTTTTCCTGAAATCTATATTGTGGTTTCGTAAGAAGGGTTGGAACTGTTTCTTTTTCATTAAGGTACAATAACATCATTCTTTCACTAAAGAAAGAAAATAAAGGGGAAGGTGAAGAAGGGAATGAGATATTTTTACACGTACATCGTTTGCATAATCTAAGAGCTACGGTTCTTGTGGAATTCACACTAATGCAGATATGTTCAAATCAATACCGTTTGTCACTGTTTAATTTACAAATACGAAATATCTAGGTTGCAAACTTAAAATCTTTTCAAAAGGCCCGCGGTCTAGGTGGCTTGTAAATAGGTGAGAAATAATCCGTTGTGTGCCTTTCATTAGGTTCAATAAAATGTTTACAAATACGAAATTTCTAGGTTGTAACTTAAAATCTTCTGAAACGGCCCGCGGCCTAGGTGGCTTGTGATCCATTGAGTGCCTTTTATTAGGTTTTATAAAATGTTTAGAAATACGGAATATCAAGGTTGTAATTTAAAATCTTCTAAAAAGATCAGTACCTAAATATCGATTCGTTAGCCCCTGTAATTAGCCTTTATTGCTTGTTATCACATGGGATATATTAAAATCATAACTCAAGATTTAAGGAGTCAGAAAGATTCAACATAAACCTTGAGCCATTTTGATCTTACATACCCGTTGAGATCCCTAGGAAAACTGGTACATTCCGTTTTGTTCAGCTAGGAAAACTCGTAGACTTTGTCAAAATCTCGGCCCGAAACGCAATTTGTGTATATCCCCTTACTTGAAAGGGTGTACGGGTTTTCCGGTTTGCGAGTTTTCCGCTCTTTGTACTTTTCTCAGCGGCATGAGAAAGTGTACGAGTTTTCCTGGATCCGTTGGAATAAGGTAATTTAAAAGTAATTTTTGTTCCTTCATCTAAACAATAGACAAGAATTTTTGGAAGGGTGGGGAAAGGGGACAGACCTTATGGGTTTTGCCCGGGTGTGCGCCACTCATAACACACAGTCGTATGAAAGCAAAAGTAACTTCATATCGATATATTTGGTTTAGAAAAATATAGAACACAATTATTTTGAATTAATTTTAAATTTTATAAATACAAAGTTTTGAAATTAAAAAAATTTGGAAAGAGTAATATGTTATGTGAAAAACTTTATTCAAAAATTCAGGGAGTGTTCTCGATAACGGAAGTTGAGGGGAACGCTGGTTCCCGTCTACATACGATTCAACCCCTATGGTTAAATCCAATGTATGCGAATTTAAAATTGTTTTCTTTTTTTACCCAATGTAGTGTGCATCACTGTCTTTACATGTTAATTCTTTCCTTTAATTGTTTTTCTTCCTACCGGCTCAGCAAGAATTGTGTGGGAGGAGACTGGCCTTCCTGTTCTCGCCTTGGGTCATAGAACGGAGCATAATCCCTGTCACAGGCTTGCGTTCCACCTCCTCTTTCTAAGTACCTTGGTTCCACCCGCTGAGGTGAGAAGGGGGCAGCAATCGCTATGTTGGAAAAGCTGAAAGCCCGCCGCAATGGGACCAGTTTTTTTGGAAGAGGAAGGTGAATTTGGAGACAATACTACGCGTTCAAGCTTCGGCTGATTTTTGGCGACATTTTGTTCCCGTAGACCGGCCGGTTAAAGGGTTAAAGATAGGGGTGATGGGCAGTTGATATGACTGGAGGGTGTCGTGGCATTAGCGGGGAGGGGTAGGAAATCGTGGCATTAGTGGACGGAAATACAATGAGGAAGAAACACCCATCCCTTCCCAAACACAGGACGAATAACGACGTAGTGGGTTAGATTTCAAAATTAATTATGATTGTAAGCCAAAATCAACCAAGTGTGCAGCAAGTAGCAACGAGTATTTCACAGAGTTTGAAAGTTATACATTTCGGAAAAATAGAAGGTAAAAAAAGGGGGAAGGGGAGAATACACTGAGCAGGACAGAAGAATCGCAAATATTATTACGGAATTCGAGCGCTCAAATCACCTGGAAAAATACATGAGAACTTTCAACTACGTTACAGAAACGCATTAAATATATGATATTTCTATATTGACTTTTAATCTGCAAATTAGTTGCTATACGTATAAAAAATTTTAAAATGAAAAAAGGCAAAAAAAATAAAAAAATATGAAGTACAAGAAAAGATAAAAAAAAAATAAACAAGAGAGATTACACCGAATATTCGGGTGCAATAAGCACGTGTTTTGAATCCGTTCTGACGCAAATTAAATTTATCAAAGCTATTCAATGTCAATGGAACCGGTATGGTAAACAATAGATCTGACGAAAGAAAGAAGATTTTCAATCGGGTTTTTAATCCCTCAGATATTTCTGTAAACGGAATCGTGAGCTTACGCCTCTGTTTGCAGACGTGCGTTAAGAAAAACATGAATTTATACGAGAAACATTTCGCACCGGAAACGCTCTCCAACACAGATTAAATTTTTCAAATCGGACTCTTAAAAGCAGAGATATCGACAAAAATAAGATGTGACTTTACGTCCCCTGAAGGTAAAACCATGCATTACTTTAGGAAGAAGGTATTCTCAAAAGATTTTCCCATATGAGCGGTATCTGTCCATGAAAAAAAAAATTTAGTCGAGTTTTCAGGAGCCCAGATTTTGCTACAAATACATCAGAAGAAGAAATGAACATTTATACCCCGTGGTGTCCAAACCATTCTTTACCAAACGTTAGAAATTATGTGAAAAATATTTTCCATAAGGTCATGTATGCGATACAGGAAGACTTTTTCATGTCGGAGTTTTAGAAGCAGAAATAACGCAGAAAACGCAATTTACCTTTGTGCCCTCTAGCGCAGAGTCTATGATTTACTCGAAAATTTTGAATTTATAGGAAAAACATTTCGCATCGGAAACACTGTCCAACAAAGAAGGAATTTTTCAAATCGGACTCCTAGAAGTAGAGATATTGACAAAAATAAGTTATACATCTACGCCCCCTGCGTAGAAACCATGGTTCCTTTAAAAAAACGTCGGTCTGTAAACGACGTTTTTTTCAATCGAGAATTTAGAATCTCATATTTTGCTGCGAATACATCAGAAACGGAAATTCAGATTTACGCCCCCTGGTGGCCAAACCATTTTTTTACAAAAATTAGGAATTATGTGCAAACGATTTTCCATCAGGAGCTGTATCCGGTGCAGAAAGAATTTTTCCAATCGGAGATTTAGAAGCAGAGATATAGGGTAAAACGATATTTACCTCTACGCCCCGTAGCGGAAAGTCTATGAATTACTTGAAAATTTTGAAATTATATGAAAAACATGTCACACTAAAAACACTATCCAACAAAGAAGGAATTTTTCAAATCGGACTCCTACATGGCCCACGGGTCAGCCGTGACCATGAATCGTTGCAGGCAGCCATCCACTGTAGAACGTGCACTTGAGAACTCCCAGTCAATCTGCTGTGTGGAATGCAACATCACACATTTTTTTTATTTTTCGAAGCGCTGGGGAAGGATTCTCTGATTTTTCCTGTCTCGCGGTGTGGAAATAACATCACACCAATGCGAGATTTTGAACAGCCGGGTCATCCGGATAGTTCGGGCGCCATTATAACGAAGTGAATTTCTCCGTCATTTTTGGTCTACGCCAGGATTCGAACCCGAGACCGCTTATTCCGGAACAAGTCGCTCTACCAACAGAGCTATGCAGACGATTATTCTGATTCCTATCTGCCTTTATGTCGTGTGCGTCCTGCTGGCAGGTACGTCACAACATCATCTGCATTTACACTTTTTTTTTACGATGTACAATTTCTCCACTAACGGAGAAGTTGTACATCGTTAAAAAAACGAAATAAAGGATTATCATTCGCATATTTCAAGCTTCCCAATGCAAAAAGAATTTTTCAAATCGGACTAATAGTTGCAGAGATATCGTGGGTACAGGCGGACGGACGGACAAACCTGTAATATAAGCACGATCTTTTTTCACAAAAGACGTGCTAAAAATCGGGGGTAAAGAAAAAGGTGCAAGAAATGCAAAAAAAACAGCAACAAAAAACTTTTAAGCCGCCAAAGTCATCACAATCTGGTTCTGGGAAGGGGTTTGTGGTTTCTAACT
Organism: Macrothele yani; assembly: GCA_039090855.1. Taxonomy (NCBI): domain Eukaryota; kingdom Metazoa; phylum Arthropoda; class Arachnida; order Araneae; family Macrothelidae; genus Macrothele; species Macrothele yani. Next base: position 108,253,436 of record CM077003.1, read on the forward strand.
CATCGCATAACCGTCCGCTAATGCCACGATTTCATACCCTAATGAATACTTCCAGAACCAGATTGTGATGACTTTGGCGGTTGAAAAGTTTTTTTTTTTTTTCCCCATTTTTGCTTTTTTTTTATTTTCTACATATTTTTTTTTTTGTATTTTTCCATTTTAATTTCTTTAATTTTTTATATTTTTTCATATTTTTTTTGTATTCATATTTTTCATTTTTTTTATGAGCGGTGAGAAGAACGTAGGCTTATCGAACAAAGGAACCACGTGATTGGAATTTTCTCGTTTCCTATTGGTCAAGTGGGGAATCTGTAGCGATGTGAACGGTGAGAAGGGAAGGCAATTCTGTAAAGGGGTGGGTGTTTCTTACTCATTGCATTTCCGTCCAGTAATGCCACGATTTCATATTCGTCGGCTAACGCCACGGAACCGATTGGAGAATATCATCCTGTATCGCCTGGGCGGATATTTTTCTATTTTTTTCCCATTTTTCTTTCACAGATGATAGTTGTTAGGTCTAATTAATCGGATACAAATCATGATGCGTTGCTAGTTAGTGTCTTGTTGCCCAGCTTTCCGCTTTACGTGTTCGGAGACTAGAACATTTGATTAGAGACAAATGCTAGCACACAGTGGAGTAAAACTGTTTGATTGCAAGCGGGCTTCTAAATTTTCTTGACACTCTGCCAGAAAACGACATGAAACACGTTTTCATAAGTCTTAGTAATCTTATGTTAATACTACGTCTACAGGTCTATCCAGTGCTTCTTTAGAACAGACGACTAATGACACCCCAGTGAATGCTATTCGAAGGATACTGTGCTTACTGAGTTGGTGACTAATAAAAGACTACAGACAGAAACACTCCAGAATGTCACTCAGCGTAATAACGGTTCCCTTCCGTTTTCCCTAATGCACAATCTTACCCTACGGTTCTTTTGCCTTCCCTCTGCTGGCTTACTCGTTTTCCATCAATCCTTTGTTTGAGGGTGGGTGAAAATATGGCAAGTCTACGATTGTAGACAACATCGTGCGACAACTTCGGACTGTCTCAAACAAGTAACGCAGTACAATAACATTCCGGACAAGAATTTCAGCCGGCAGTTAACGATTATTTATTAAAATTTAAGTTATCTTGGTTATTTATAAGAAAAAATAATGGATTTCACTGTTGAAATTGTTCAGTCAAAAAGAGGTCAATCTATGTACGTTATAAAAGAATATTTGTACGAAAACAAATATCGAAAAGAAGAGTTCCGATGCAAGTCTGATTACTATTTACGCAAGATGTAGTGGCCAAGAAAATCGTAACTTCTGACTCAACTATATTAGGGGAAACGCGAATTGCAGTAGCAATATTAGAAGAACCGGGAATATATGTGTACATAGGGAGAATGGGCCTGAACGAACCATCCGATTAGGGGAAGCGATAATCGGGGAAACGAGAGGACACCGAAATAACTTTGCGCATTTTCAAGAGAGATTAAGAATTCAGCCGTGGAAATCCTGCGTCAATCTTTGATTAGGTACCCAGTAATCAAATCAAATATATCCATTGAGGCCATTTTTAAGAAGCCTAAACAGGCAGAGCCCGACGACTTTGAATATTGCATATATAATCTAAAGAGGACCAACAAATTTAGAATATGACTATGAAATTGCTAAGAAATCGGACAGTGAAATCAAAAGACACTAATTCAAGACACTGGATAGACTTTTCCCCATGTGTGGGAACTCGGGGGTGAATAAATTTAGTCCCCGGAGATAAGAAACTTTCAACTTTGATTTGATTAATAGGTACAGAAATGGAAATGATTACATTGGATTTTATAAGTGCTATATATAGGACAAAGAAAAAAACTCGTGCATTGCCTCCTTATCTCTTGGTAAGACAAGATTGGTTTTAAGAAAAGGAAACGAATCAGTTGAGTTTCCGCTGTACCCAGAGGCGACTTTAATTCTTTTGGGGCCCTAGGCGCTAAATGATTCTAGGGCCCCTCTTTCCCCTCCTTATCCCTTCAGAAATTTTCATCCGTCAGATTAACAAAGAAAATTCAAGTCAATATATTTTTTTTTCGTTTTTTAAAATACCATTCTATCATAGATTATTAGAACGTTTCGTAAGAAACAGCGTCAATGTAACCAGTTTGTCTGCCCGTGCACCACGAACTTTTTGTTTTTACTGATATTTCAAAAAACTATTTTTACGGCTAATAGTATGTCAAAGCGCATTGAGTTTGGCACTTTAAACAGTCCATGTGCACTCACGGACAATGAACTTTGCGCACCTAGAAAGAAAACATGCTGCAACCGCGGAACTTTGCAAATAAATAGAGTGCCTGCTGGTATGGAAATGATCCACGTTTGGTGTTTTTTATCATTAAAGTGTATCGTGCAGGAGACGGCATTTGTTTTCAATTCAATAGCTTTTGGTGCACGAGTTAATTTCTTCATATTAAGCCATTGTTTAAAATTGAAATAATTCATACGTCTTACGTTTATCAATACGAAATTCTATCTTGTTTTTTCACTTTGTGTTATACTGTACAATCATTTAAAGCTCTAGTGGACTCATTATTTTTGTACCATGTTCCAAAGTATCATTATACAGGGTGTCCGAGAAAAATTGGACACATTACAAAATTATGTACAAAAAAACCCTATGAGAATTGTCTGTTTTTCTATATCACGTATTACTGACACGGTTTCTATATTTTTGTTTTGCAGAATTGTTATTCACAGAATCCGATAGACGGCGCTAGGTGTGGTTTGATGAGGAATGTATGAGAAATGCGCAATCAGTAGTCATGTCATCCGTACAGCAGAAGGCGATGTGTGTGTTATGGCGTGCGGAATTCAAGACTGTCATTAAAGTTAAAAGACTGTACCGTTTAGAGTATGGTTGTAATCCTCCGTCAATGAATTCAATTAAGCGGTGGATGAAACAGTTTAAAGAAACTGGCAATGTGGAACATCGTGGAAAAGCCGGTAGGCCTAGCGTCAGGGGTGAGACGGTTGACCAAGTTAATGAAGGTCTCCGACGAAGCCCCAGGAAATCCGTTCATAAAGTAAGCAGAGAACTGTGCATTCCGAAATCGACAGGTCACGATATCTTGCAAAAGAAATTAAAGTTTCATGCTTATAAAATTCAAATAGTGCAAAAGATGCATGTAAATGATCACATTCTGCGATACGATTTCGCTGTGGGTATGCTGAATCCAGTGGAAAACGACGAAAACTTTCTCAGTACTGTAATTTTTAGTGATGAATCCACATTTCATGTATCAGGTATTGTGAATCGTCACAACAGTAGGATATGGGGCAGTGAACCACCTCATGCTGCTACTGAACTGGAATGTGATTCTCCAAAAGTTAATGTGTGGTGCGCTCTATCAAAAAGAGAAGTGATTGGCCCTTTCTTCTTCTGCGAAAAAACCATAAATGGTGACATTTACTTGGACATGCTAGAAAATTTCGCTATACCCCAGACCATTCGCCTCCGCATTGATCAACGTGTTTACGTAAGTGCCTAAATGAGCATTTCCCCAACAGATGGATTGGGCATGGTGGTCCCATTCTGTGGCCTCCTCGCTCTCCAGATCTAACTCCATTCGATTATTTCATGTAGGGTTATGTGAAGGATCTTGTCTACCAGACGCCTTGTACTGATTTGCCGGAACTGAAGCAGCGTATTACAGCTGCTATTAATTCCATAACTCCTCAGATGCTTTCCAATACATGGCATGAAATCGAATGACGCTTGGACGTACTACGAGCAACCAAGGGATCTCACATCGAAATTTGTTAACTTGTGTAGTTACATTGTAAGTTAGTACATACAGTCAGTTCCATTCTATCTGTTTAATGTTTTGTTTTATATAATTTTGTAGTGTGTCCAATAATTCTCGGACACCCTGTATATATATAATCATGAAGCAGCATTCTTCAACTCTTTTTTGACAATACATATAGCATTTTAAGTTTTAAAAATATTCTGTAGTTTACATACAAAAAATAATATTGCATTGTTGAAACTCTCACTGTAAAACACACCTTTGTGTTATGAAGCTGTTAGGCAGCATGATACTTGGAATGTTTCTAGGTCATGCAGGTTCAGCAATACTTCATGATTTACTCATGTCAGGGGGCAAGAAATGTCATCACTGGAATTACTACTGATTTACTGTATTCCCACGAATGGCTGTTTGTTTCTCTTGATGATGTATATGCTAGTGATCTTTTTGTTTTGTCTCACAGTTGTTTTCTTTTCCTTTTTTCTTTTTTCAATTTTTTTAAGGTGCACCTTGTTTTTATGCTGTACTGATTTTTCTCTTCATTGATATTAAGATCTTTTAGTCATCCCAATACAGACAGCTATTTTTTAGCTTTTATTACCTCACCATATTTTTGTGAGAAAATCTTGATTTCAAACATGAAAAGTATGTAATACCTTTCACTTTGGCATTTTCCAACCCTTTAGTATGATTTTAATTTTTCCATGTTGATGTACACTATCTACCAACAAGTAATTGAACACCTGTGACAGCAAAGAAAAACAAAGTTTATTCACCTTCAATAGTTGGTGGAGCCTCCGCGAGCGGAGATTACAGCTGCGAACCTCCGGGGCATACTCTCAACCAGCAGGCGTTGTACGACGGCTAGCGGTATTTTCTTCCACTCGGCTTGGAGAAGACAGGTCAGTTCCTTCACCGATTTCGGACGTTGGGGGCACACCTTAAGTAGACGCTCCAACTCGTCCCAGAGGTGCTCGATAGGGTTAAGGTCCGGGCTCTGCGCAGGCCAGTCCATTCGATTAACCCCATTGTCACCAAATAAAGCCATATTGGACCTCGAAACATGACAGGTGGCATTGTCATCCTGAAAGTAACATGGGTCCACCCCGTAAAACTACCACATCGTAGGAAGTTTAAAAAATGGTGCAGTAGGTCTCGGCGTTGAGTCTACCAGGAATTGCGACCAAGGGTCCCGTGCCATACCAGGAGAAACACCCTCATAGCATAAATCCACCGCCGCCGAACTTCACAGTTGGCACAATACATTCCGGCAGGGGGCGTTCTCCAGGCAGACGCCAAACCCAGACCCTGCCATTCGAACGGTAGAGGGTGAACCTTGATTCGTCGCTCCAGAGAACCTGTTTCCACTGTTCAACGGTCCACTGTCGACGTTCTTTGCACCACGTTAGCAAAGCAGCGCTATCGGACTTGGTGATCAAAGGCTTGTGGGCGGCAGCACGTCCATGATAACCGAGCAGATGAGTTTCCTTACGGACGGTATTTATCGAAAGAACACTCCCGGATGCCTGTTGAAACTCCTCGCGGATGTGGCCTATCGATTTCGTGCGGTTCTTCCGAATTTCTCTGGCCAGCACCCGTCGGTCTCTAACTCCCAGTTTTGTGGGTCTGCCGGGTCGGGGCACATTCCGACAGTCACCTCTCGTCTTCCACTTGCCAATAACGTAGGCCACTGTCGATTTTGGGTACTTCAACTTGCTGGATATGTCACGTATGGATCGGCCATTTCTGTGATACCCGACGATTACACCTTTCTCGAAATCAGAGAGCTCCGAACTGCGTGGCATCTTGCATGCGACTGGTTGCGTTGTTGTTTCCCACACGATATTTAACGGCGGCGGCCGTGACGTGTATCAGGACCGCAGATATCGTCGATTGCAGTGGTGTTCAATTACTTGTAGGTAGATAGTGTATATGAACTGGAATATTAAATTGTGAAATCAGCTGCATTTGAAATGGAAAATATTAGTACCTCCTCTGGCATTTTGATCTCAGTGCACACTGTGTATGCTTTGCATAAATATGAATATTGACATGTTTTGGGACAGCAACTCAAAAATAATCGAGAGAAAGTTGCAGTTCTGTGTACTTAAGTTGCATTAAATGGATTTGTTACCTTCTTCGTTTTTAATGCCTTTTAAAACTTCTTGATGATTTCGAATTTTGAATGACATATGAAGCAATAACAAATTCTATCAAACATCACGGATGTTCAATTTATTCCAAACAAAAGCCACATATACAGATAATACCCCAGTAAATAAAGGACTTGACCCGGAACAAAGTAGCTAAAAGCTGAATTAGCTAAAAGCTGAATTTTTGCAGGCTGGTAGAACTCATTGGGCTTAGCATTTCACAAAATTCCCCACCCCCTCCTCCGCTTGCTTCCCCCTACACCCACATAAAGGGAAAAAATTAGGTCTAATACTAATCCACTTGTAACTCCCATAATAAATGGCGTACAGCGATAATGTTTTTTCTTATTTTATTTCTCTTGATATGATCTATAAATTTTGTTCTCTTCATTTTTACTATTTCTCCTACAGTTTTGCTGCAATTTTCGAAAACCCGCAAAACAGCACCTTTTTTTCTCGACATTTTACCGATTAATTGCAATCACCGCTTCACAGAGCCAAAATCTCCGAATAAAAGTTGTAGCAAATTTTATAACCTTTACAACGATGTATTATTTGTCTTAATATACTTTACAGTTTGCCTTCTATTGGACCGAAACTGCGAATGCATTGTAACCCTAAAATGACAAAACATCGGGTAAAACATGCAATAATTTTGCGGGGAGTATAATTTTCAACGATAGGTTAAAAAAAAAGAAAGGAAAACTCAGCTTTGCACCTGCAAAAAAAGGCAACGACTCTTGCCTGTATGCTTCACACCGAACCCAACCCCCGAGGGGTTGGGACTAATGATTATTATGCGCAAACGCAATGCTCAATTAAAATATGACAATGTCATTTTTTCCCTTTATACATTTGTTATGAAGTATGAACTTATCTCAATGGATTGCTGCTATTTCTACAATTTCAAAATACTTAAAAAAGACACACACATTTTCATTTTCAAATTTTTTAAATGAACTGAGATTAAAATTGCACAAAACTGTAATTAAAACAGAAAAGGCCGCAAACAAAAGCGGTGATGATTAACTTTATAACGTTTAAAATGATATACATTTTGTCTTACATTGGATTCTGTGGTTCTGAATATTGCACAGTTGTGGCAAAATTATGATAAGTGTCGTCGCTCATATCAGGTAGTTTGTGCATGGCAGTCCACTGCAACGTCCACACATAGGAGAACATGAGAATCCGGCTTTTCGAAAACTGCAGGAAATCCCGCATTCTTTCTTACAGTTGCATGAAATTAAACATAAAAGTTCATCTGGTGCCCCTGGTAAAGTAGTCGTTAATGTCCTTCACCCTCTAACTTCAACCCCACTTGGTGGGGTCAAGTTTGTTCCCTGACCAAATTTGAACTTGAAGGTGTACCCGCAAAGAATGCTGTCGAGCTGCTGCTACTGTAGGTGGAAATTTTCTGAAGTCAAAGTTTGATCTCAGTGATAGTTTCGCAATTGATTTTTTTGTAATAAAAGTATCTGGCATCATCTAAATTGTCGTGTTTCCTCAAACCATATAAATCCAAATGGAAGCTTTCTCCATTTGGAAGATTTCTTCTTTTGAAGCATTAATGCTCCTGAAAACCATCGCTTGCGACTGAGCCTCCCGAGAATTTTTTATTAGGTCAACTTCCTTTTGTTTCCCCAAGTCCGTAAAGTGCGGACGTTGTATCACATCCTGTAACGGCATGCGTGAAAAACAGGCATTTGCGTACATGGCTGTATAAATAGATACCAGTTTTTTCAATGCTGTAAAATATTGGAGGATTGCAGCAGCGCCCGGTTTAAGAAAGAACAAAGATTTTGTTTCTTCTAGCGCCAGCGCAATTAATTAAGCAACAAGGTCTGTATCCGTACTTACGGTGACTACAGTAGGGTTTAGTTTCAACATTTCTACAGAGGTTCGAACTATATCTACATCAGCATCGTTTTTAGCCGTGAGAACCGTGGTATTAATGGGTTAGAGGAATTTCTCTTTTAATGCTGCAATCATTCTTTCCTTATTGTGGGGATTAGATAGAAAATCAATCTGCGCTGGAGTGCACTCCATGTTATTGGTAAATATAATGTTCGCTGACGTCCTTTTCGCATATCTTGTTTATTCTTTCTGATTTGTTGTTGGCGTTTCAGGGTATCCACCAAAAACAACGTAGCAATTTGTACCATAATGGGAGAGTACATGATATATACTTAATTTTGCACAATTTGATCAAATGTTGTGCGCTTAGGCCAAACTACTGAATGAAGGAGATAACCACCATCTATTATAACTATTATAATACCTGCAGCAGTAGGAATATTCTCCTGTTCAACAATACCGCCAACGAAAGATTTAGTCATGGAGGATTTCGTACCTTTTCTCAGTGACACTTCGTCAAAAAAAGCTGGTGGACGAGATACTAGTTCATAGCTGAAGTATGATTTCAATTTCAAAGGACTGTCACAAACACAAATAACTCTGTTGAACAATTGTTGTGTCCTTATTGACTCCAGCCTGGTCGAGGCTTTGAAACAGGCGCAAAACCACTTAGACACAGACAATTTAATGGAAACAATGTTTTTAAAGATGCTTGCGTACTATCTGTCATCTTTATGTTACTGAGGTCTTGAACTGTTGTGTCCTGTAAGCCGAATATCCTTTTTTCAGGATAAGGGCGATGCCGTATAGGTTTAGAAATGTCTTCAGGCTGTAGTTGTGAAACACCAACCTTCTTGTCAACACAGATGGCTGGTGTAATGCATTGAATTCCTTCCATTGCATGAAAAGTCTAATCCATCTTCACTTCTGCATTACCAAACAGGTACTGAATGAAGGCTTCATTACTCACAGAAGGTAATCCTGCACTAATTAGAGAATTTTGATATTGCTCTGCTTTGTAGCATGGAGAACACATACCCATCGATGATAACACTTAAACTAAATGTTTGGAACCATATCTACGACTTAAATACAACGCAATGCTGACTTGAACAGCTGACAGAAATTACCTAGGTCTTACAGCAGATATTATAGCATGGTTTATTACAGTTCGTTTGCGAATAATTCCAGATGTGCTGCGTCTTTTTTTTTTCTTTTTTTTTTTTTTTGTAACCATGTCTGTAAATATTTGCAGCATTTTGAGAACAACATTTAATCAATTCTCCTTGATATCTTTTGTATTCGGTTATTTGCTACTGTTGTAAATCATTTTCTGTATGTCCTCTCTAATAATTTCTGCTGCTGTTTCAACAACTCTTCTTCGTTCACTAACTTTGTCTTTCTTTCTCTCATTGTACCATTGATCAGTCAGCAATTTATGATTAATATCTGTCATACATACAATATTCTTCTTCCCAGAAATGTTTGTACCGCCCAGGTGGCGCAGTGGTCTAAGCGCTGGTTTATGACTATTCATCCAAGAAGGGTCCGGGTTTGAATCCCGGTGAGGCATGGGTGTTGTGTTTGTCTTAAGGCACTGGTTCTCTCCCTTCCCTGGAACCAGTGACCTTAATTTAGGGACGGACGACTGCTTATAGCGCATTGAGTTGCTCACGGTGGTCGTTAAACCTTCAATCAAAAAAAAAAAAAAAAAAAAGCAATATTTGTTATCACTATCCTGTCTCCGAAATGCTGTCTGCCCGTGTACATCAAATTTTTTGTTTTTAGAGCTGTTGCGAAATTTATTTATGCGGCTAATAGGAAATCTAAGGATAGTAAGTTCAGCACTTTATATACCGCCAAGGGCTGTCAAGTCAAAAATTCAAAAAAATTGAAGTTCTGTTGTAAAGAAATTATTCAACTTAAAGGAAAATACATATTATTTTTGTGCCTCACAGTTCTTTCTCAAATATTTAAATTTTCCAATTAGTTCGTTAATTTCTTGCTAAAGGCTAAAAAATTTGTTTTTTACAGATTTTTCAAAACTTATTTTTGCGAATGATCCGACATGAAAGTTCGTCGAATTTTTCCCATTTTAAATTTCACTACTAGTTTATAAATTTCCCACTAGTAGTTCTTCGTAAATTTTAGCTTTGTGCTACAAAGAGATTATTTCAGTCACATCAAACGTTCTTTTGAGTTTGATACGTTAGGCAAAATTGATTATTTTTAACATCTCTTCAGTTGCAAGTTTCTTGGCAAATTTAGCGCTGAAAATGAAATTTCCTACATCCCGTGTAAATTGTCATAAAATTTCATAAAATTGGAATTCATTTCGATTATAAAACGTGCTCTTTCCATTGCTTCAGCTTTTGAAAATCATCTTGTTTTTTTACATTTTGAGCAAATTAGTAGGAAACGAGCATGGTATCAAGCAAAAATGAAATACACTGACAGAAAAAAATCCCAACACCACGAAAAAATAGTTGTAGAGGAATGAAATGGCGGCAATACATTTGTATAGGTAACATATTTAATCGATTAAGGTTTCAAGATCACAGCTTATTGTAAGCGCGAGAAGAGCCATTTTAAATGTGAAATGCTGGTACATTAATAACCGCTGTAACCGCCAGAATGTTGAATGCAAGCACGCAAACGTTCATGCATTGTGTCGTACAGGTGCTGGATGTCAGTTTGTGGGATGGAGTTCCATGCCTGTTGCACTTGGTCGGTCAATACAGGGACGGTTATTGCTGGTTGGGGGTGACGCTGGAGTTGTCGTCCAATGATGTCCCATACGTGCTGGATTGGTGAAAGATCTGGTGATCTAGCAGGCCACGGCAACATGTCGACACTCTGTAGAGCATGTTGGGTTACAACAGTGGTATGCGGTCGAGCGTTATCCTGTTGGAAAAAAACCCCTGGAATGCTGTTCATGAATGGCAGCACAACAGGTTGAATCACCAGACCGACGTACAACTGTGCCTTCAGCGTGCGTGGGATAACCACGAGAGTGCTCCTGCTGTCATTGGAAATTGCTCCCCAAACCATAACTCCAGGTGTAGGTCCAGTGTGTCTCGGCCGCAGACAGGTTGGTTGCAGGAGCTCACCTGACCTCCTTCTAACCGACATACGGCCATCACTGGCACCCAGGCAGAACCGGCTTTCATCAGAAAACACTACAGATCTCCACTCCGTCCTCCAATGAGCTCTAGCTTGACACCACTGACGTCGCAAACGGCAGTGGTTTGGAGTAGGTGGAATGCACGCTACAGGGCGTCCGGCTCGGAGCTGTCCTTCAAGTAACCGATTTGTAACAGTTCGTTGTGTCACTGTGGTGGCAACTGCAGCTTGAATTGCTGCCGCAGACGCGGTACGATGCGCCACGGCCATACGCCGTACACAGCGGTCTTCCCTCTCAGTAGTGCCACGTGGCCGGCCGGAACCCGGTCTTCTTGAGACAGTACCTTCCCTTGACCACCGCTGCCAACAATCATGCACAGTGGCTACATTCCTGCCAAGTCGTTCTGCAATATTGCTGAAAGAAAATCCACCTTCTCGTAGCCCTGTTACACGACCTCGTTCAAACTCCGTGAGCTGTTGATAATGGCTTCTTCGTCTTCTTAAAGGCATTCTTGACTAACATCAGCACCCTACGTCGAATCTCAACGATAACTAACGCTCACGAACGTTACAGCGCGTATTTACAGCAAACCTGCTTTGCACGTTCCGAGGGGCGCTACTAGCGCCACACGTATGCGCCGAGCGCGAAATTTGCATAGACGTCATCTTACAGATGTACTCTCACCGCCTACCAACTGTCGTTTATCTAACACAACCCCTTCTTGGTGTTGGGATTTTTTTTCCGTCAGTGTACTTGACAAAGACATTGGCAAACGAAAAAGTCCTCCACATAAGACAATACTAGTAAAATGCAATTTATAAACAGTGCTTCACTTGAAAAGAATGGATGACTTTTCGTCGAGGAGTTTCGGCATAGACAAATGCCATGGACGGAGAAAGGTGGACAGTCAGAATTTCATCAGTCATTGCAGGAAAGCGAGAATCTGAAGTTTCTTCAAAGCATTTTTTCTTATTATTTTCATCGGAGAATGAAGGTCTGCATTTCTTGTTTTGTTTCCGTCTGTGAAAATTAAAACAATGCTGGCAATCCAATTATAGGTTTTCGGGGCCCCTCAAGACCTGGGGCCAAGGCCGTAGCTAGCGGGGAGCTAGAGGGGGCTTAGCTCCCCCTACAAGTTTAGCAAGCCTCCCCCCCTGGAAAATTGGTGCTAACAAAAATGACTTAAACTTTTATTTCGATGGTTTACGTAAATTACTTTGACATTTCATCACAGGCATAAATACTTTATTCGTATACTGGACTTTTTAAAAAGTTAAGTAACAGTAAAACGACGCAGTATGAATGTAACTCAAAAGAAAAAAAGAATTTCGACTTTTTGAATTGTGAATTAGTTGTAACGGCTGTATTAGTAATTTTAGTGATTTTCTACTAACGGTAGGAGTTATAAGGAACAAGAAATGCATTTTAGGAGGGGGGGGTGACGTTAAATATATATCAACAACTTTTTACTCAAATGCGCTCTGAATCTGAAAGCTTGCAACCAAGATGTAGTGCAAAAGCATATCTGTAATATAATCAGGAAAAACGGACATCCATGTGAATATTTTATTTAGAGTAAACCGAGAATGTGAAGAAACTTATTATGCATTTCTTTCTTTTTTTTTTTTTTTGTCAAATCTGTTTAATCTAAATATCTAAATAGGAAATTGACATGACACTAAGGAAAAGTGCAGGGACAGTGATTATACCTTCTAATTTATTTATATGCAACTGTAATACTGTCTTTAAATAAATTCAAAAGAAGGAAAAAAACTTATAAGATTATGCTGTCAGAACCTTCATGAAGAAATCCTTTTATGCGGAACAAATAAAAACTTGAGTAGCATTCCACTAACTTGCTTAATTAAAAAGTTGGAAATTAATTTCACTAAATGCTCTGTTATTATTTGTAACTAATCGCTGAACAGAAAAGTTAAAATCATGGATCTTTGAAATTTTTGTTTGTTTGTTTCTTTAGTCATATTTTATTTGCAAAATTATGAGAACTTTAAGAATCGGGACATTATTTAACGTAAAAAATTGCTTTCTTCACTTACTTTGTCATGTTCCTTAGGTAACTGTTTTAACCAGTTTTATCTTCTTGGGTTGGCAATATATTTTTTGCTCAGCGTTAATGTGGAGCATACGGATCATAATTCGGGTTTTCATGAATAGTTTGATGGCAGGGTGCACATTTGGAGGGAACTGATGGGCTGAAGCTTCCACTGCGGTGTGAACAATTCTTTTAACTTTCCTTAAGTTATTTTTCCCATGTAGTTTTTAAAAAAATTCTTCTAGTTGGATAACCATGCTCATCCACTCATTTGTTGGATGTTGCAAGCAGCCTCTGCTTATGACGCTAATCCAGTCGCAAAGAATTCCTTTTTCTTGCACTAGGTCCAGAGGTGTATTTTTGTCCCCCAGCCCAAGGACACGTTGTTTGGCATTTAAATGCAACATATCCAGCAAGGTATCGTAAAACTTGGTACGATATGCTGTCACTAGAAGACGTAATTGCGGTTGTGGGTTCTTCGCGAAGTGCAGCCGTAATTTCATTTGCACTTGTGTGGGCTATTTCATCATTGCAGGATGCATTATTGTGTAAGACACAGGAAGACGAGAGCATGGAGACAGTTAAATAACGTTGTTCTGACTCAGGCAAAACGTTCGATTTCTGACAGTTCCAGACTACTTTCCCAAGTACCAGCAGTCTGAGACGATTTTGAAATTCCAGTAGTGAAGGGTGATCATAGGTATTCCCTGCTGCACGTATCTGTGAGAAAGAATTTTCTAGGACATCTTGATTAACTCTGTGAGTTAAAAAATATTTTAGCTGATATTTTTCGCTTAGAATCTTGTGGACAGCCATTACGTATGTAATACTGACCAGAAGACCTTGCTGAAATGGTAGGGCGTTTTTTCTTCCAACAACGCGCATCTGCGAAAAAGTGTTGTAAGCCTCATTCAGAAGTTGAAATTGCTGTTGATTGTTACCTAAAGCACATCGGAATGGTTTGTCTGAGAATGGTTGCCTCGAATTCATTGTATCAAAAAATCTGTCAACAAGAAGAATAAAATTTGCTGTTTCATCATCTTCGGGAAACAAATATTTGATGGCATTTCCAACACGCTTCGAAAGCAACTGTACAGCATAACGTACAATCTGCCTATTTGCTGCTTTAACACGTATGTGTGTTTCACTAATACGTATTATACGATATTTTTAATTCCTTACTGTCCTTCTCTAATAGCTTTTCAAATAAGGAGCAATTTATCACTATATTTCTTATTTTTATGCCACTGTCCAAAATATGGTTTCGCAATAACTTTACCATATGCGGAATGTCAGCAAATACATTTATATGTCTGTTTTTGTCGAAAGGATTTTCAAAGAACGGACTCTCAGGCGATATAGCCAATTCTTTCCATAATTTCTGGTTTAAAGCTGCCAAATCTGAAGTAAGAGCAAATACAAGAAACATGATATTTTCTACGGCACAAATTACTTTCATTAATATTTCTCTGAGACTGGAACCACTAACGTCAAAATCGTAAAATACTGGTTGTTTCCAGGGATTAACAAGTCCTCTTGCCATGAATTCCAGTACGTACCTACACGGTCCCATAACTTCATCTGTTTCAATATTATAGCACATTTTGCTGGAAACTTTCATTTCATCTATAGAAATTACACAAGTTCTTTCGGCTTCAGTCATTTGCATTCCTTGGCTCTGCATCAGTTTTAAAGTTGTGGCTTGAATTCCAGGTGAACATTTAATTGTAGCTACCCATCGGCGCAACGTTGACAAAGCAGGAAGCGGAATATTAACTTTATTTCTCAAGTAGTGATATGCTCTACTGGAAACAGTTCTTAATGTTATTGCAGCTGCAATATCAGTAGAATTCCAAACAATCCGTTTTTGACCTAACAAAACCCTTATCTGTCCTGGAGTAAACACTGTAGAAAGCAAATTTTTTATGCACATTTCTCTGTCTTTTTTCTCATCTTTCCGTAACCTTCGCAATTCTAATAATTCTTTCTTTATTTGATTCTGTTTTACTTTGAGGACTTTTACACGTAAAGTTAGACTATGGTTTGAAGAGCTCAAATATAATATTTGTTTTTTCAGTTTTTCATTTTACTTCATCAAAATATAATTTTCCTTCAATAGAATTTCATTTTCTGTTTTCACGTCTTTCATACATTCAATTTCAGTATTTTCATCATCGGCACTCCACATGTCTTCCAAAATTTCCTCTGCATTATCAGAGTTTATCAAATCGCCAACAAGATCAGTTCGTTTCCTTTTCTCCTGTCTGTTCTTTCTCTCTGAATTAGAACTTACATTAAAGTTTCCCGGGAGGTTTAAACTTGGTACAGCTGTGTCCTTTAGCATTTTGCGGATAGGCAAACCTAGAAGTTCATTCCTTAAATCGCGTTCGTAGTCTTCCTCAGCAAAATGTTCCGAACAAATAGCTGATTTCATTTCGTTGAAACTGTCAGCTCGTTTGCATCTCAATTTCCATGTTTTACGCCAAACTTCATTTTTCGGAAACCTATGGTAATGAATGCCATTCCTTCTGGTTTTCGAATAATAATTTTGACACGTTGCTATTGCGCACGAACCAGGCATGTTCAGTGTTTAACGTATAACCAAGGAAAAGAAAATTTGTTTGCTACAAATACCTAGCTTCAAATTCTCGGAAATGAGACAATGTAGTTTTCAGACCCTGAACCAGAAAAACGGGAGCAAGCAGCTTTAGGCAGTTGGGGTGTGGAGATCTCCGGGACTGTGACGTCTCGAAGACGACCCCTGAGACAGTGCTCAGCGGAAGTGTCGGATAAGCATAACCTTGGAGTCTACTAACCTTGTCTCAAGTATAGGTTTCAATTATTGGAAACACGAAAACCTCATATGAGCACATAGTGCTTCATTTGAGCATGTAGATTCTGTAAAGTGTTTCATAACACGTGCAGAGAATAGTGGAAAAATTGATTCTGCTGTAATTAAGCAACTGATGAATGAGAAAAATTATTGGAAAGCAGTACTTTTACGGATTATCGAAGTCATTAAATTTCTGTCTTTCCGTGGATTAGCATTTCGCGGAAATGGAGCGAACGACAAGTTAGGGAGTAATAATAATGGCAATTATCTAGGTATCCATGAACTGATAGGAAAATATGGCCCTTTTCTGGAGCAACATGTGAAAATTTTTGGAAAGAAGGGAAGTGAAAATGTTACATACCTTTCGAAAGAAAAATGTGAAGAATTCATTTGATTAATGGCTTTATCCGTCACTGGAACAATAGTTAAAGAGTTGAAGTCGAGGAAATATTATTCTATTATTATAGACTCCACTCCAGATTTGTCGGTTGACTGTTATTTTTCGTTATGTTCTGAAAAATGGACAACCAGTGGAACGAATTATTTGTTTTTTGCCCCACACTGGTCTCTTCAAGCTCTATTAAAAAGTCATAACAGTTTAGCCTACTAGAGGGTGATCCATTTAAACCAGTACCCTGAAAAAACCTTACATTTTTGCAAGGGACCGCGCATAGAACTTCTTCTTTTTTTCAATAGAAGCAGCAACTCCTGGAGAATGAAAACCGCCCCAGTGAAGAAGTTTGTTAACCGTAACTGTAACTCAGCTCGTGATTTGTTTGTTGTTGCGTTGTCATTCACTTGCGTGCATTCGAAAACATGCAGTACTCTGTTCCAGACCGTGTTTTTTTAGTGAAATCGTATTGGATAACCAATTCTGTCATCAAAACGCAACGAGCATTTCGAAGAGAGTTTGGAGTTCGAAAAGTGCCAAGCAAGTCAACAATTCTGTTGATGGCAAAACAACTGGAGCAAACCGGTTCTCTTCTCAGCGGTAGCGGTAGACCTCCGATACCCCAAACGCGTGTGGACGATGTTCGGCAACGTTTACTTCAATCTCCGACAAAATCGCTGCGCAGATTAAGCCAACAGACAGGATATTCATACGGAACTTGTCAAAGGGCAGCAAAAAAAGCGAATATTTGACTATTTAAAGTGCATGTAATCCATCAGCTGCAGGAACCGGACAAGGAAAAGAGAGTAAGTTACTGCAAATGGTTTCCAAATTTTCTAATTTGCGATCTGATATTCTCTCCATCACATGGTTTACGCATGAAGCCTGGTTTCATCTGTCAGGCTATGTCAATTCGCAAAACAGCAGATACTAGGCTGCCGAAAACCCACACGTTATGTGTGAAACACCGATGCATTCACAAAAGGTTGGTGTATGGTGTGAGGTTTCGTCTACGAAAATTATAGGCACCAGTTTTTTCTCTGAGACTGACAACACTAACGTTTATTGCCGCATATTCAATGAATTTGTGGAACAACTTGATGACATTGAATTGACAGAGGGCTACTTTCAGCAGGATGGCGCTACGTGTCACACATCGAAAGTCTCAATGGAGTTCCTAACCAGCTTCCTTGATGACAGATTAATTTCAAAAAACATATGGCCTCCCCGATCTCCGGACTTAACTTCCCCTGACTTTTTTTATGGGACTACTTAAAGGATAGAGTTTACAAAACCCATCCAAAAACACTGGATGCATGGCGTGAAACAATCACGACTGAAATTGGCAATGTTACTGCTCGTACTCTACATGAGACATCACTGAATATGGTGCGGCGTGTTCAACTGTGTTTACAAGGAAATGGAGGACAATTCCAACATTTGCTTTGATAAAATGATTCTCCAATACCACATGCATAATTCTCAACTTACTGTATGATTTTGTTGTTATTTATAAGAAAGTTATAAGTAAATCACATGGTACTGATTTAAATGGATCACCCTGTATATTCCATGCGCAGCACACTCTCTTAATTTGGTTGGGAAATCCGCAGCGGGATGCTGCCTTGAAGCTGCATCTTTTTTATGTTCGTACAGGAAATATACAACTTTTGGTCATCTTCATCACATAGGTGGCAAATCTTGAAGACAAGTCTTCAAGATAATTCTAAGCTCCACAGCGAATATGGAACGCAACCGCTACTTCTTGTACCCGAAACGTTATGTGAAACCCGATGGGCAGCAAGGGTTGGTGTATACGCTCTAGTTATTCCTGCATTAGAGATGCACTTAAAGACTTCGCAGAAAACACCGGTGAAAAATTAGAAGCAAGAGTAGAAGCAGAGGAATTATTAAATAAGATGAATTTGTTAGAAATGGGCATTCTCTTAGAGCTTTGGAGTGATATTTTACAAAGAATTGATAGTTGCAATAAAACACTGCAGAAAGTGAATATTGACCTATCATTTGCTGTATAACTGTACGATTCACTTATTAAACATTTAAGTGATCTCCGGAATAAATTTGATAAGTAGGAGGAAGATGGAAAACTTTTGTCTCCGTGTGACGAATATAAGAAAAATGTTGCTAGAACCCGTCGGAGAAAACTACAATTTCAAGAGATGAATGGCAATAAAGAAACTGTTTTCACTGGAAAGGAACATATGCGAATATGCGTTTTCCATACGATCATTGATAATTTGGTTCAGCAGTTAAAACGTCAACGAGATGCATATTCCGATTTATGGAGAGCATGTTTGGGTTTCTAACGCAATTATCAGATGTTGATGAGACAACAGTATCTCAAAAGACAAGAAACCTACTGACAGTTTACTCTCGGGACTCAGACCCAGAATTTGAACAAGAATGTCTTCATTTCCAGAAATTTTGGAATAATTCAGATAGACAAGCAGTGACAGATTCAAGTGTTAGTGTTCCTGTTGAGGATATGTTGAAACTGATTAGGGAAAAAATTGATTCAACTTTTCCGAACATTGATGTTATCCTAAGGATTTACCTATGTATACCCATCACTAATGCCTCTGGAGAAAGAAGTTTTTCTCTTTTGAAGATCATCCACAATTATTTGAGGATATCTAGTTCTAAAGAAAAAACGAGTGTATTAGCAACTTTGTCACTTAATCCGAACATTGTAGAAACATTAACATTTGATAATATAGTAGAGTATTTTGCCACAAAGAAATCGAGAAAAAACATCTTTTAGCGGTGCGTAATTTTACTATATACACTGGTGTGTAAAAATTAAAGACGAAGAGGAGAAATTAGCATAACAGCGGAACGAGCAGGCAGAACGGACCGAAAGACCACTCAGGAGATAGACTAGGGTCCGGTACGGTAGGACATGCGTATATATGCAGCATGATGTAGAAGGGGGTGTCGGAAGGGGTATAAAGCACACGGGCGGTGTACGCTCTGCAATTCGGTGAAAGCTATTGCAGGGTGAACATCGGTTTGAACGACGTCGAGTTGCTGCCACCGTGTGATATGGCCAACAGGCAATCCAGTAGACAACATCTGGATGACTTTACCCGAGGTCGCGTCATTGGGAACTTGGAAGAAGGTCGAAGTGTGACTAGTGTTGCCAGGAACACAAGAACTGGACACATCAGCAATGGGGTCGAGTTCTCTTTACGGATGAGAGCCGAATTAGTCTGACGAGCTATTCTGGACGTATACACATCTGGAGAGAGCAGGGAACGCGCAATCACACCTCCAATATCATCAAAAGAGACCGGTTTGGAGGTGGCGGAGTTCTCGTTTGGGGCGGTATCATGTTTGGTAGCCGTACTGACCTCCACATCTTCCAAGGAGGTTCAGTCACTGGTGTCCGCTATTGTACCGAGGTTCTCCTGCCTCACGTGCGTCTGTTTAGAAGTGCTGTGGGTCCTGAGTTCCTCTTCATGGACGACAACGCTACACCTCATCGTACAGTGGCTGTCGCAGAGCTGTTGGAGAGTGAAGATATTCAACGCATGAATTGTCCCGCAAGGTCCGCGGTACTAAATCCAATCGAACACGTGTGGGACCTCCTCGGGAGACGCTTGGCAGCACGTCACCAGCCGCAACGTTTCCGCAGCTGCGATTGGCGCTACAAGAGGAATGGGCCGCGATGCCTCAACAGCTCCTTGACAACCCCGTCCTCAGCATGGACAGACGTTGTAAATCCTGCAACGCAGTCAGGGGTGATCATATCCCCTACTAAAGACTGGAATTTTCTTGGCAGCATCCTGTCACATGGACGTTTCTCTCTTCTATCCAGTTGTGCTCGAAGCTATATTTTCAATAAAGTGCCTCTGTATCCTTCGGATTCCTTGTTTGGACGGTTTTGCTCACTTGTCCCATATTCTTACATCTTGGGGATCTTATGGTATGATTTGAGTCGATGTGGAGCACTTCTGCACGACGTTACATTCGAAAAACCGTCTCGTCCTTAATTTTTGCACGCCAGTGTATAAGTTATGTTCATTCATTTCTTCTATCTCTCAACCACTTAATCGATATACAATAAACATTGGTAGCAGCATTATCATGATATTTTTTTAAAAATTCTAAAATTAATATTGCATACGTTGTAAATTTAACTCCAAAATTTTGCAGGCAAATGTTTCAGAAGTGTGTTAAAAAACAATTTCATTTGTAAATATAAAAATTTACTGTGAAATGATGTTTTAAAATTATGTGAATTAAACATGTGAGAAAACGACATTTATAAATTTTTATTTCAATGCCCAGTTTTAAATAATACATGTGGTAAAAATTTTACAGGTCTGGGTTGTTCTTGAGAATATGTTGATTCTTTGCGTGATAAAAAATCTATATGTAATTTAAATATGAAATTCTAATCAGTCTCAAATTTCTTACAATAAGTTTACTTAGGGGCGTCTGATTTTTCTTGGCGCAGGGCGCTGTAATGCTTAAACCCGCCCCTGAGACTAGCTGACATGACTTGTCCATCACATTTTGTATAAGACAAATCTGGACATGCAGGAGATGTTACAAGACTGGAATATGGACTTGGAGAGAGATCAATAATGTCATCATAAAAAGAAGCAGATTGATCCAATTGTTTGTTCAAAGATGTCAGATGGCTCTTATCAACAGGAGTGCTCTTACTGTCAGTAACTGAAGGAAGGTTAGGCATTATGTTGATTTCTTTTTTTGCCATCACACTAATCTGATTTCTCATATTCTGGTGGAACCTCGAACTTGGTGAGCTCCACATCTCAAACAAAATGCTTAGATTTGGAACTTGTAACGTACCAGGAGATGTGACGTGCCTGCCAGAAGGACGCACACGACATAAAGGCAAATAGGAATCAGAATAAAATGTCCGCGTAGCTCAATTGGTAGAGCAACTTATTCCGGATTGAGTGGACACGGGTTCGAATCCTGGCGCGGATAAAAATGACGGAGAAATTTACTTCGTTATAAACTGTGAGCAGCGGAAGCCACCAAATCTACAGACTCTGGTTTTCTTGTACTAGCACTTTGAGGGTTTTGACTATCCAGACTGCTATTCTCATGTTCTTCCACACCATTTTCTGAAATCGCCAGCTTAGATTTGGAGCTATCAACTGCAAGGTCACCTAAGCTAAAACAACTTCCTGCGGAATTTTCACCATCATTGCTGCCTTGGTCACCGCTTTCACTGGAACTGTCTTGATTAGTCGGATCAAAAAAAGGAGAGTTACAAGGCTTATCACACCAATCTGGTGATGTGCTATGTTTGCTCAATGTTTCATCTGATGAACTAAAGTTTGTCACATCATCACATTGCATAGGTTCTACTCCATCAGCAGGGAAATTTTGTTCTCCCTGGATAAAAAGTTTTGGCATGACTTTTAAACTTTCTCGATCAAAAGAGCAGGATGCAGCAATACCTAAACAATCAATCAGTTTTGACACTACCACATCATCCACCTTACTTGTTACACGATTGCTTTTTGTCTTCAGCACTTCCTCTAAAGAATTGTCTGAGTAGCCATCATCTGACACAGGCAACTTTCTAACCTTAATATTTTTCTTAAAACGTTTATTCACGTTGGGTTTTGTGGATAACTTGCTTATCTGCTTCTTTCCCCCTCAATGGTTTGATGAGAGACCCTCTAGAACTTTCAGATTCATGATCTGAAACAGAAATGTCCTTACTTTTAATATTTTTTGTTGTGGTAAAATCCTTGCTAATTTCAGAATCGTCTGAATCACTTGACAATTTTCTGAAGTTTTTCTTGCACTTCATCCTGACAATTCTATGAATTTCGCTGAACTCCTCTTCATTTATAGCAGACGTGTTACGTTTATGCAACTTTGTCTGAATGTCCCTTTCTTCTTGGACATGTTTCAACTCAGAATTTTGAGATGCAATATTTTTTTCATATAGCCTCAGATTTGCATTCTCACATTTAATGATGTTGCTGTTAACCTCATGCCTAACGTTACGACTCGACTTGCTTTCTTTGGCGTCAACAACACGACTAACTCTTCCAAAACGTGGAGTTGCTAAACCACCCAGGTTGGCTTGGTGGGGAGGAACAGTGTCACACCTATTGCTGAGAATCCTGCCTACGCTTGCTAAGTTTTACTTCACGAGAATATCCCTGGTACTTTTTGTTTTCATTTCTCATGCACGAAATTGTAGCACTTTTATTTAAAACTTTCATGGCAGCCAGGTGCGCCCTTTGCTTAGGGGCAGTGATGGAACGGCAATTTAAAAAGTCCATTTGCTGTTGGGCTCGTTTGAGCAGTGGATGGTCCTCCGAACTCCTTTTACATCTATGGCAAAAATCTTCTTTGGAGCTTAAGACATATCTAGATTTGCACATTAAACAACAACGCTTATGAGAAGAATTAATAATTGCACTCTTCCTTTGGTCAAAAGTATTTACTATATTTTTAGTTGCAACCTCAAGCTTATTCTGATTTGCTACAACTTTTTTAGATTTTTCTAGGATTATGTTATTTGATATCTTGTAATTATTGTAGACATATTTGTGACTAGCTTTAAAGCACAGACTACTTTTTGGTTCCTCTGCACTTGTACCACCACTGTCAGTATTGTTTGCATCTTGGCTAGCAGCAGATATAAAATGTTTAATAACATCTGGTTTCATTTGATCCATATTACAGGTGCTCCGGATAAGTAACACAAACTCCTCAGTTACCCAAAGAGCAATGGTGGCGCAGTGGTCTAAGCATTAGCCTCTGATCATTCGTGCAAAAGGGGTACGGGTTCGAATCCCGGTGAGGCATGGATGATTTGCCCAACTAGGTCATTAAATGTTTTTTCTTTTGTTTCAGGTTCACTAATTTTTCTAGAAATGAGAGGGGCACTCTTTGAGACGGGAGAGGTTTTTCTCTCGCCAATGCCTTCACAATTGTCAGAGATTAGGTTATTATCCATAAGGCATTTAACAACATCAAATGAATTATCATCATTTATCTTTTTTGTCATGATGTTTTTTGGCGGGGTCAAAGCTGATGAACCTATAAGAGCAATTTTCTTCTTGTGTCTGCGACTCCTGACGTCTTCTTTTATTATATTTCCGAGGTCCTTATTGATCAGATAAAATCTACTATTTAATCCATTTCTTGGAGGTGAAATGCTACTTTCTTTGGCATGGTTTGTTAAAGCAGAATGCTCCTCGTCACGTGAGGAATTTCCTTCCCATGGCATACTGATTTCTCTTTTTCTTATGTTGTGCATTCTTACACGTTTCAAATTCCTTCTGCGCTGCTCAGAGCTATCTTTACCATCTTCCATTATTGACTGCATCAACCACAGACATCTGTTACTGTGCGTGTATAAAAAATGCGGAAACCCTTCTGCCTATAAAGAAAGAAAGAAAGAAAATCATAAGTTACAGCAGAAATGTACTACAATTCAGGGGTTTCTACATTGAAAAACAAGTTAAGAAATTGAACTGTAATGGGAAAAGAGGTGGACAGAAAAATGGGGAAATACCCCCTGCATGTTACAAAAATTCTGCCTTCAGAAATGGGAATGGTGTTGCTTTTTGTTGAGCAGAAAATTTCAAAATAGTCAAATACAATTGTTTGCAAAAATATTTGCATTCACACATTTAAAGGATAATTTGTGTGTAAAACAGAAATATCTCTGTGGGGAAATCAACATATTAGTGGATATGATTAAAATCTCAATTTGTTTTCAGAAGCTTTGTCTGATCACAAAATGGAGAATGACAACAGTTACCTATACTCAAGAAATGCATATAGCACATTAAATCCGTTTATTCTTATGGCGTAATAAACACAAGGATTCGCAAAGCTTTCGTCCACTTTGTCTACCATAGCCTTGAAAAAGCCTGCCAGTGGAGTGTGAAAGCTTGGCGAATCTTTGTGATTATTACACCATAAAAATTAATGGATTTAATGCGCTATATGCATTTCTTGAGTATTCAATATCTGCCAACATTGGGTAGAGCCTTGTCAGTAGTAATTAGTATTATTGCGCGGCATACATACTTTTTTATGAAACGATTCATCTCTTTGTGAAAAAGAAATACGCACCACAACAAAACGTTACAACAAACAAGGACTCTAATGAAACAAACTTAACTCATGTGAAACGCGAAGTTGATTCCCCTGCTGGCAAGGACATGATAGGTAGCATTGCGAGATTTAAGTTCGAAACTTATAAAAATCAGCCAGATGCGTTAAGAATTCCACAACACTTGACAGATGGGGAATCCAAGCAAGTATGTGCAGCGTGTGAACCTTCACTCACCATATGATCATACTGCCTCTAAAATTGCAGTTTATGACAAGTTAAACCAAAGAAGGAAAAAAAAGGCTGGATGCTTTAATTGGGTGAAAAATCAAAACACACAGCACGACTGCGGACCACTGTTAGTTTGTTTTTTATTGACCCTGCAGCTGCGCCACATCCATTGCTTATTTTATTTTATATTTTCTGCTGATATCTTTCTCTCCCTATTTCTTTATTGTTGATTTCTTTCTTTTCTTTTTTTTATTCCTTCTGATAACAATAATTTCTTCTAGCATGCTGAAAAAACTTTCAGTCTGAGGACCATGAGCGCATGATATCAAAGCTTCAACTATTTTAGATAAATGGCGTAACTTTGAGGATAACACTTTTGAATACTATGCATCAATTTTTACAAATTTTTCAACTTTGTTACTTCCGTTTTCCGGAATTTACCCCTCCCTCATCAAGCTTAAATGCAAAAACTAATGGGGTGGGGGATAAACTATGCAGAAGAGTGGAAAAATCGCGCGCGGGGAGGGGGCGATTACGGCGAAAATCTTTGCTCCGTAGGACTTCCACTTTTGGAAATTTTCCATAAATTTTCAAGGTGAAATACAAATATTTATGCAGTTAATTGATATTTAGCAATATTACTGGACAGAGGCAGGCAGCATCGCGAGAAAAAAGATATTACGATTGCAGAAAAAAAAAATCTGAATTCCGTCGACCTTCCGTTTTCGAAAGTTTCGTAAAGATGGATATCCAACGCGACCCCCCCCCAAGATATTCTCTTCACTTGTGTATCCATCTCGTAAATGATCAAAATAATAAGGAAAGGGCGGAACTCCTCGAATTCGCGGAAGAATCTCATGCCTGAAGATTACGGGAAAATGTTCACGGCGTTCTAAGTTCCGTTTTCGCAAATAGTTGCCTGCAGTTTCAAGCCGAAATACAGACATTTATGCAATTAAATGATGTTTAACAAGAAAAGTGGACACAAAGGCAACATCAAGAGGAAAAAAATGCGATTACGGCAAAGATTTTCACTCCGTTTAACCACCGTTTCAGAAAATTTTAAAACACTAAATACCGCTTTCGAGGACGATCTACATGATGACCTAAAAAAAAAGCGGAATTCTACGAATCCGCTTACGAATCACATGTATATCATGAAATACTAGAAAAATGAAAAAAATTCTAAACAAAACGAAAATTCATAGAATCCGTAGTTTCGACAGCGATGTCTGTAGTTCCGTAGTCAGACAACTAAATCCGTAGAAACTACGGACATTCCGTAGTAATTGGCAGGTATGGTATTCACATTAAAAATAACGTAAGTTACCTAATTTTGCTAAGCGTTGTTTTTTTGTAAGTAACACTTTGGAAGGCAGGAATGAACAGGACATTAAAAATAAAAAAAGTACATTTGTGAAACTAGATATGTTTTCAGGTATTGTTATTTGCTAACTAAAGATGACCTGAATTTCTTAGTTCTAAAAATAATGAAATTCAGGAAATTAGATTTTTATGCAATTCATGGGCACAATTAAAAAAGTAATAAAAATCTTCGTATCTTTGATTTACAAGGTGTGACCAAAAAGTACCTAAACTGCATTTATAAAAAAATGTGAAACGTAATTGCTATTGAATTAAGATTTGAAGCGTAATTGCTTTTGAAGTAGTTTTCCAAAGTCACACACTTACCCCAAGCGCTGTTTACACTGCTTGAAGCATTTTTGAAGGCATCTTTTGAAACAGCGAACCGCTTCATTGTTGTATTCTATTGTGTCTCCTCAACATCTGGAAAACGTTTTCCTTTCAAGTGGTATTTAATTTTATGGAAGAGAGAAAAGTTGCAGTGATCGAGTTCTAACGAATAGGGTGGCTGTGGCGGACCTGTGCAATGTGGTGCTTAGCAAGAAACTGCACAAGTTGCAATGCATGGGCAGGCACGTTGTCATTCTGGGGTTGTTACTCTCCACTCATATGCAATGCTGGTGTTTTGCAACAAACTGCATCACTCAAACAGTAGTAGTATTCATCACAGATGTTTTCCCCATTGATTACCTAATCTGTTGGAGCATATTCACAATGCACAATTCTCTTATGATTAAAAAACAACAGTCAGCATCGTCTTGATATTGCTGAGGCTCTGTTGTGATTTTTTGGGTCTGGGAGAGTTTGGGATCTTCCACTATGAAGACTGGGCCTTAATTTTGGGGTCACACCTACACCGATGAGCCTTTACATTATGACCAACCCCAGCGTAGAAACGGAACGGCGGCGTAGATACACTGAAGTGCCAGAAAAACTGGTACAGGCAAGCTTATGCAAAATACATAGCCAAGTCACCTACGCGCGTACTCGGTTGCGTCCGCCAGTGCGTATATAAAGCGACAGACATCCTTGCCAGCTGTCAGAGCTGTTGTTGCCATGAGAATGACAAGTAATAGCGATTTAAGTTATTTTCAACGCGGTGTCAAAGTTGGCGCTCGTGAGATGGGCCATAGTATTTCGGAGGTAAAAACGAAGTTCGGATTTTCATGGACATCCATTGCAAAGGTGTACTGTGACTACAAGAATTCCGGCAAAACCTCCAACCTACGATATCAGTGTGGCCGTAAAAAGACATTGTGTGAACGTGACCATCGTCGGCTGTCTAGAATCGTTTGACGCGATAGGCGTGCAACACTCTCGTAGGTATCATCGGAATTCATTGCTGGAGCCTCAACAATCATCATCGTCCGGACTGTGTAACTCTAGTCCCCTTGATGGGTGCACGACACAGAGCTATGCGCCTCGCTTGGGCACGGCAACATCTCCACTGGACACTTGATGACTGGAAACAAGAAGACTGGTCTGACGAGTCGCATTTCCAACTGTATCGGACAGATGGAAGGATTAGTGTGTGGCGCAAACCCCATGAAGCCATGGATCCCGCCTGTCAGCAGGGAACTGTACCGGCTGGTGGAGGGTGCGTAATGGTGTGGGGTGTGTTTAGCTGGAATTCACTGGGACCCCTGGTACGTCTACAAACGTGTGTGACCGGCCAACGCTATGTGCGCATCCTTTCTGACGAGGTACACCCGTTCATGTCCCGCATTCATGCGGATGGGTTGAGCCTGCTCCAACAGAACAATGCACCTCCACACAAGTGTCGGGACGCCACATTATGGTTAGAGGAGCATTCATCTGAGGGGTGTTGCCATTCCCACCCAAGTCGCCATATCTGAACGTGATAGAACACATTTGGGATGCCATGCTATGCGCTATTGAACACAGGAATCCGAGACCTCGGAATACACCCGAATTGTGGAACGCTCTGCAGGATGTATGGTGTGCGTTGCCTACAGCATATTTCCAGAAGCTAGTGGAGTCCATGTCCCGTCGTATTTCTGAAGTCCTGCGCTCCAGTGGAGGACCTACCAAGTATTATTCTGGTGTACCAGTTTTTCTGGCACTTCAGTGTATATACAACCTGAGGAACGGCTTTCAGTTAGTAAAGTGTTCGAATGGGAAAAACTGCCAATTTATCGGAGTTTGATAAAGAAAAAATTGTGATGGCATGGCACATCAGAACTACGATCTTGCAAAACAGCTTGTGGGTTGTTCATGTGCCAATGTAATGAGTACGTATCAAAAGTGGGGCACAGATGGTCAAACGATGAAGTGTGTCATCAACAGCTCATCGATACCAGAGTGAAGCGGAGACTGTCGCGCATTGTTCACAGCGACTGCAAGGCCACAATGTGACAAATCACCCATAGCTACAACAATGGTGCTCAGGGCAATGTGTCACAG
The DNA here is from genome assembly GCA_039090855.1 of Macrothele yani. Lineage (NCBI taxonomy): Eukaryota > Metazoa > Arthropoda > Arachnida > Araneae > Macrothelidae > Macrothele > Macrothele yani. Next base: position 108,281,747 of record CM077003.1, read on the forward strand.
CACACAGTTCATCGCAGCCTTCTGCGCACGGGCCAGCGTAGCCAAAGAACCAGACGAGTCCCCATGTTCACTGAACGTCACCGTCAACAACACATAAAATGGGCCCAAGATCAACGAAATTGGACCATGGATGAGTGGAAGAAAGGGGACTGGTCTCGCGAATCAAGATTTCCGGTGCATCACGTAGACAGCCGAGGGCAGGTACGCCGATTACCAACGGAGGCTATGGCAACTGGATGCACTGTTGGGTGGAAACAGGAGTGCGGTGGGGGTGTTATGTTGTATGTGATGTTTTCTTGGGACACTTTAGGCCCAACTCTCCCAATAGCACAATCCCTGACAGCTGTCAGGTATCTGAACATTGTTGCCGCCCTATTTCACCCATTCATGGCAACTGTGTTCCCTGCTAGTGATAGCCATTACCAACATGATAATGTGTCATGCTACACTGCCACAATCGTCAAGGAGTGTTCAAGGAACATGCTAGTGACTTTCTGTTAATGCCCTGACATCCAAATTCACCTGACATGAACCCAATTGAACATTTGTGGTTCGACTTGGAAAAGCAGGTTCGCGCTAAATCAGCACCACCCTGAAATGTACGTGAACTGGAAGACCTGCTGTTGACATTATTGTACCAGACACACCAGGATACCTATCGCTACCTCATCGAATTGATGCCTCGCCGAGTGGCCGCTATCTTGCTGACTTAAGGGGGTCCTACAGTTTATTAGGTAGGTGGTCATAATCAGAGTAGCAGAACGTAGACGTACAAGCGTACACGGATAGTTTCCAAATTATTAGCAGATTTTGCATAGTTTTTGCTTGTAGATTAAAAAAAATGTTATTTACAGCAATTAAAACATTTACTTCACTCCGATTAATATAATTAATACTATTTTAAGCTAAAGAACCACTTAGTTTTCACATCTTCTGGGTTCTTTTGTTTTTTCAGACTTTTCTGGCCTTCCGATACAAATTTAGAATATCACTATGAAATTGCTAAGAAATCGGACAGTGAAATGAAAAGACACTACTTCAAGACACTGGTTAGACTTTTTTCTCATGTGTGGGATCTCGGGTGTCAACAAATTTAGTCCCCGGAGATAAGAAACGTTCAACTTTGATTTGATCAATAGGTACAAAAATGGAAATGATAACATTGGATTTCATAAATACGATATATAGGACAAAGAAAAGAACTCGTGCATTGCCTTCTTATCTCTTGGTAAGACAAGATTGGTTTTAAGAAAAGAAAACGAATTAGTTGAATTTCCGCCGTACCCGGTTCCCGCCACCAATGGCTCATGGTCTGCCTCGTCGAAAACTAGATGATAACGTTCGATTAAACTTGACCTTTAGAAAGATGTGTGAATCACATAACAGCACATCTAAGTAAAGCGATGAACACTGGGGGAGGGGATCCTCTATCTATTGGTCAAGAAATGACTCAGTTGAGTTTCCGCTGTAGTTCGATTTCCCTCGACCAATGACCCATGGTCTACCTCGTCGAAAACTAGATGATAACGTTCGATTAAACTTGACCTTTAGAAAGATGCGTGCATCAGATAACACCATATTTAAGTAAAACGATGAACACTGGGGGGAGGGGGATCTTTATGTCTTGGTCAGACAAGACAAAGAAGAAATGACTCAGTTGAGTTTCCGCTGTAGTTCGATTTCCCGCGACCAATGACTCATGGTCAGTCTCGTCGAAAACATGCTAGTGACGTTCCATTACACCTAAACTTTAGAGAGATCCCTGTATCGGTTAACAACACCTCTAAGCAAAGAAGGAACAATACCTCGCAGGTTTCTTTCAGGGCTTTTTGGCCGGGGGGGGCAAATGGAATCCATTTTGTGATCAGACAGAAGCTTTGTCTGATCACAAAATGGAGAATGACAACAGTTACCTATACTCAAGAAATGCATCATCATCATCATCATTGTCAACCATTATCAATCCACTGCTGGACGAAGGTCTCCCCAAGTTTCCTCCACAACGGTGTGTCTTTTGCCAGTCTCCTCCATGTCACTCCCGCATACTTTCTAATTTCATCCACCCATCTTCCACGTGGTCTTCTTCTGGGTCTTTTCCTGTCCCTTATAATCCAATCTAAAATTTCGGCTGTTCATCGATGGTCTGTCCTTCTGGCAGTATGTCCAGCCCATTGCCATTTCAGGGATTTAACTCTGATCATGACGTCTTCCACTATTGTCATTTTTCGGATCCACGAGTTCCTCTTCTTATCTCTCCTGGTTACACCAAGCATGCACCTCTCCATGCTGCTTTGAGTTGTCTGCAGCCTTTGTATGTCTCTTGTAGTTAAGGTCCACGTCTCTGCACCACACGTAAGCACTGGAAGGATGCATTGATCAAACACTTTTCTTTTAAGACATAACGGCATATTGCTCTTGAAATTTATGCTGTTTCTTCCAAACGCTCTCCAGGCAATTTTTGTACGCCGATTAATTTCTTCATCAATGTGACCCTCACTTGATATCTGCTGTCCAAGATAAACGTATGTGTCTGTTATCTCCAGCTTTTCTCCATCAATCGATAAATCTTCATTTCTTGTAAAAGCATTGAACATCACTTTTGTCTTATGAAAGTTCATTTTTAATCCCACTTCTTTACTCTTGTCAGCAAGTTCCTGGATCATACTCTGCAGCTCTGATGGGGTAGTTGCAAAAATGACTATGTCATCAGAAAAACGAAGGTGGGTTAGATAATCTCCATTAATCTTTATCCCTTTGTTTTTCCAGTTCAGTGATTGAAAGACATTTTCCAATGTGGCATTAAAGAGCTTCGGAGATATGGTGTCACCTTGTTTCACTCCTTTTCCAATTTTTATGTGTGTTGTATTTTCAAACAGCCGAATCTTTGCACTTGCATTTTCATAGATGTTATTAATAATATTAATGTACGCATCTTCAATACCGCAGGATTTCAGAGCCATTGTAACTGCTGATGGTTTCACCGAATCAAAGGCTTTTTCATAATCGATAAAAGTCATGCACAATGGAAGTTCATATTCCCTCGCTCTTTCAATTAGTTCTCTCAGTACGTGGATATGATCTATTGTGCTGTAGCCACTCCTGAATCCAGCTTGTTCTCTCGGTTGAGCCATATCCAGTGTCACCTTCAAGCGGTGTGAAAGAACTTTAGTGAAGAATTTATAAACCACTGATAGGAGGCTGATAGGTCTGTAGTTCCTGAGATCCTCAATGTCACCTTTTTTATGTAGCAAGATCATTGTAGCATTGTTACAATCCTCAGGAATCTTCCCTTCATTAAGGGATCGAGTGAAAATTTGGGCGAGTACTGTTTCGATTTCTCCACTTGCTTCTTGTATGATGTCTACAGTAATTCCATCTTCTCCAGGAGCTTTTCCCCGCTTCACGTTCTTGATTGCATGTGCAACTTCTGCTGGGAGGACTGGAAGAACTCTGGTACTGGTAACTTTCATGATGTCTGGTATATATATATATAAGTCGCATTTAACCAAAAAAAAAAAAAAAAGGCTTTTCATTTGCTATGTATATATATAGTTTTCCATTTGCTATGTATATATATATAGGTAAATCGCATTTTAACCAAAAAAAAAAAAAAAAAGAAAAAAAAGCCATGTTTTCCGGTGTTGGGGGGTGGGGGCTCTCCAAATGTATATATATATATATATATATATATATATATATATATATAATTTTAACTACTATATTTATATATATAGCAGTAATTATTGTATATCTAGCACATGGGCGCATATATATATATATATATATATATATAATTTTAACTACTATATTTATATATATAGAAGTAATTATTGTATATCTAGCACAGGGGCGCATTTGGAGATCCCGTACCCCCCAACACCGGAAAATGAGCCTTTTTTTTTTTTTTTTTTTTGTTAAAATGCGACTTACATTAGAAAAAAATGCCTTAATTTAATAAAAATGTATTGCCTTACACTGAAAAAAAATGCTTTAATTTTTCTTCAGTTTTTCATTAACTTTGATTTTGTTCCAGATGGTGGATTTCAAAAACTTCTAATTTCGTCCCCCCCCCCCCCCCGACGACGAAATATGCATCTCTGATATAGTTATTACTTCTTCAAACATTTCAGGAATAATAAACTTTCTTCAGCTAAATGAGGGTCCGCGAACTAGGAATTTTCATCTATTAAAATGCATTCAACGCACTCTTGATCCTGAATCTCGATTCCCAGGCAATTAGGTATGATTATTCTACTTATTATATTTTTTAAATGCCATGCATCGTAATACACTTTTTAACAAAATGAACTAAAACTAGTACCATTTGAGCAAATATTGAAAAAAATATAATTGGAAAAATATTGTAGCATAGAAGAATAATTACCTCGACGAAACTCAGTCCAGTACACGGAAATAAAAAACAGCAAGATTTTACTATTCCGATGGCTTCCCGCTCAGAGTCCCCGTGCTGAACACGTGCTACTTTTCCACAAACTTTCCTCAAGACTCGGTGGACGAAGGAATCCTCCTTCCCGTTTACCGCGCTGTACTTCTGCAATACCCGCAGCCCTTCGGTCAAACTGGTGTCCAAAATGAGACCCTCTCTCTGTGACGACCGAAGCTCAACTGTCTCCCAGTAAATTACCTTGGCCCTTTCGGTCCTCTACCACGCATCGCAAGAAAAACTCGCTACCCCGGTCAGCACGTGGAATATCTAAGCTCAGAAATGTCGTCGGATACCCGCAGGTGATTACAACCTTACCCGTATACAAAAACGGTACGACAGCTTTTTTAACAGAATCACTCGAGCAGCCGACTCTTCAAGGTCAGGTGCCCCAGGTGTTCATGCACCCTTCCTTGCTCGAACATAGGATTAAAATTTTTCCACGTGGTTCAAGAACGTTCAGTTCTTGGTTGAAACAACAGAATAGCGGAATGAAACGTCCGTCTGCACGTGTTTATCACAACATTAAAATTAAATAAATTAATATTTGATAGCTTGATTGCGGGCGACCCTTACAAACATCGTGTTTCGAAGATACATTTTCCGGAGCCTGAGAGTAGAAAATGTATTTTCTGGAGTGGCTGCTAAGACAAGAAGCGTTGATAGAATTTTTAGTAATTTCTTGATATTGGAGTAAATAAAAAACAACAACAGCAGTTCACAATTTGATAAGGATTCTATCGCAGTGGTTGGTCTTTCCTCTTGTCTTATTGTTAATAAAGGCATTTTCCAAGAGTGTAAGTGACAGCCGGTGAACCCTGCAGGTGTGTTGCTTGCACGTGGAAAAATGCGCCAATGGGACGAATTCAAAGAGATTCGAAAAAATCCGCTGCTTCGTTGGGGAAAAATGTGATTTAAGTCAGTTTTTCAGATTCATCTTGATATTTTTAATGAACAAGATTTAAAATGCGGCTTCAAAAGAGAAAAAGGAATCATGTGATTCGGCGTTAAAGAGAAAAATGTGCGTTGATACTGAGCCCCCTGAGACTCACACTTTCCTACGCCAATGATGGGAGAAATAAAGAAAATATTTTACTGTTAAAAAAACAATGTTACTTGCCACGTTTGTTTTTTAGTAAAAATAATTCATTACACACTCAATATACAAAACTTTAAAGATAAAGGTGATGGGCAGCTGATATGACTGTAGGGTGTTGTGGCGTTAGCGGACGTGGTAATAGCGGGAGGGTAGGAAATCGTGGCATTAGCGGACGGAAACACAATGAGTAAGAAACACCCACACCTTCCCAAGCACAGGACGAATAAATAACGACGTAGTGGGTTGGATTTCAAAATTAATTATGATTGTAAGCCAAAATCAACCAAGTGTGCAGTTGCTAGTGTAAATTTTAAAGCAAGAAGCAACGAGTATTTCACAGAGTTTGAAAGTTATAGATTTCAGACAAGTAGGAGAAAAAAAAAGGGGGGGGGAGGAATACACTGAGCAGGACAGAAGAATCGAAAATATTTTTACGGAATTCGAGCGCTCAAATGACCTGGAAAAACGCATGAGAACCTTCAGCTACGTTATCGAAACGCATTAGAAATATGATATTTCTATATTGATTTTTAATTTGCAAATTAGTTGCATATACATATAAAAAAATTTTAAATGAAAAAATACAATAAAAAATATGAAAAAATAAAAAGTTAAAATAAAAAAATAGAAAAGAAATAAAAAAATATGAAGTACAACTAGATGATAACGTTCGATTGAACCACTGAATGCTATTCGAAGGATACTGTGCCTACTGAGTCGGTGACTAATAAAAGACTACAGACAAAAACACTCCAGAATGTCACTCAGCGAAATAACGGTTCCTCTCCAATTTCCCTAATGCACAATCTTACCCTACGGTTCTTTTGCCTTCCCTCTGCTGGCTTACTCGTTTTCCATCAATCCTTTGTTTGAGGGTTGGTGAAAAAAGGGCAAGTCTACAATTTTGGTCATTTGTAGACAACATCGTGTGTCAACTTCGGACAGTTTCAAACAAGTAACGCAGTACAATAACATTCCGGACAAAAAGTTCAGGCGGCAGTTAACGATGATTTATTAAAATTTAAGTTATCTTGGTTATTTATAAAAAAAAATAAGGGATTTCACTGTTGAAATTGTTCAGTCAAAAAGAGGTCAATTTATATACGTTATAAATGGATATTTGTACGAAAAAAATATCGAAAAGAAGAATTCCGATGAAAGTCTGATTACTATTTACGCAAGATGTAGTGAGCCAAGAGAATCGTAACTTCTGACTCAACTATATTATGAGAAACACGAATTGCAGTAGCAATATTAGAGGAACCGGGAATATATGTGTACATAGGGAGAATGGGCCTCAACGAACCATCCGATTAGGGGAAGCGAGAGGACACCGAAATAGCTTTGCGCATTTTCAAGAGAGATTAAGAATTCAGCCGTGGAATCCTGCGTCAATCTTTGATTAGGTCGCTAAAAAGTACTTATTCTTTCAGTTTTAAAGCTATCAACACGCTTGCATAACCCACTTGCGATTTATACAACCTGCTAACACCCACCCTCCACCCATAAATATCCAAATTGCTAAGAAATCGGACAGTGAAATGAAAAGACACTACTTCAAGACACTGGATAGACTTTTTCCCATGTGTGGGAACTCGGGGGTGAACAAATTTAGTCCTCGGAGATAAGAACCGTTCAACTTTGATTTGATCACTAGGTATGGAAACAATTACATTGGATTTCATAAATACTATATATAGGGCAAAGAAAAAAAAAACTCGTACATTTCCTCCTCCTCTCTTGGTAAGACAAGATTGATTTTAAGAAAAGGAAACGAATCGGTTGAGTTTCCGCTGTACCCGGAAAGTGTCTTTTCATTTCACTGTCCGATTCTTAGCAATTTCATAGTAATATTTCTAAATTTGTTGGTCCTCTTTAGATTATATATACAATATTCAAAGTCGTCGGGCTTTGAAATTTGTCGGTTGAGTTTCCGCTGTATACAAAAGAAATAAAAATATGAAGCACAACTAGATGATAACGTTCGATTAAACTTGACCTTTAGAAAGATGCGTACATTAGATAACAGCACATCTTAGTAAACCAAGGAACACTAGGGGTGGAAGGGGATCTTTATCTCTTGGTGAGACAAAACAAAGAAGAAATGACTCAGTTGCTCATTTGAGTTTCGGCTGTAGTTCGATTTCGCGCGACCAAAGACCCATGGTCTGCCTCGTCGAAAACATGCTCGCAACCTTCCATTAAACCTAATCTTTAGAGAAATGCCTGTATCGGATAACAACACCTCTAAGCAAAGAAGGAACAATCACACGCAGTGTTTCTTTCAGGACTTTTTGGCGGGGGGGGGGGGGCAAAAGGAACCCTAGAGGGTGCAAATTTTCCATTTGATATATATATATATAATTTTAACTACTATATTTATATAAATAGAAGAAATTACTGTATATCTAGCACAGGGGTGCATTTAGAGAGGGCCTTGACAACCCCCCCCCCCCGGAAAATATGCCTTTTCTTTTGTTTTTTGGTTAAAATGCGGCTTACATTAGAAAAAAATGCATTGATTTAATAAAATGCATTGACTTACATTGAAAAAAAAATGCTTTAATTTTTCTTCAGTTTTTCATTAACTTTCATTTTGTTCCAGATGGTGAATTTCAAAAACTTCCTATTTTCGTCCCCCTTCGAAGAAAACTTCTACATGCATCTCTGATATAGTTATTACTTCTTCAAACATTTCAGGAATAACAAACTTTCTTCAGCTAAAGGAGGGAGTCCGCGGGCATGAAATTTTCATCTATTAAAATTAATATGCATTCAACGCACTCGTGATCCTGTGTCACGTTCCCGGGCAATTAGGTATGATTAGTGTACTTATTATATTTTGAAGAATACCATGCATCGTAATACACTTTTTAACAAAATAAACTAAAACTAGTACCATTTGAGCAAATATTGCAAAAAATATAATTGGAGAATTATTTGTAACATAGAAGAATAATTACCTCGACGAAACTCAGTCCAGTACACGGAAATAAAAAACAGCAAGATTTTACTATTCCGATGGCTTCCCGCTCAGAGTCCCCGTGCTGAACACGTGCTACTTTTCCACAATACTTTCCGCAAGACCCGGTGGACGAGTAAATCCTCCTTCCCGTTTGCCACTCTGTACTTGTGCGATATTCGCAGCCCTTCGGTCAAACTGTGTCCAAAATGAGACCGTCTCTTCTTGACGACCGAAGTTCAACTGTCTCCCACTAAACTATCTTGGCACTTTCGGTCCTCTACCACGCATGCGCAAGAAAAACTCCTTACCCCGGTCAGCACGTGAAATATCTGAGCTCAGGAATGTCGTCGGAAACCCGCAGGGGATTACATTCTTACACGTATACAAAAGCGGTACAACAACTTTTTTAACAGAAGCACTCGAGCAGCCGACTCTTCAAGGTCAGGTGTTCATACACCCTCCTTGCTTAAACATAGGATTAAAATTGTTCCACGTTTTTGAAGAACGTCCAGTTCTTGGTTGAAACAACAAAATGGCGGAATGAAACGTCCGTCTGCACGAGTTTATCACAACATTAAAATTAAATAAATTAATAATTGATAGCTTAATTGCGTGCATCCCTTACAGACATCGTGTTTCGAAAATACATTTTCTGGGGCCTGAGAGTAGAAAATGTACTTTCTGGAGTGACTGCTAAGACAGGAAGCGTTGATAGAATTTTTAGTAATTGTTTTAGTAAAAATAATTCATTACACACTCAGTAGACAAAACTTTAACCCTTTAAGTGGCTCGAACGAAATAACTCGGGGTACGTTTCTGTGACCCATAACGGCTGGCACGAAATAACTCGGGGTACGTTTCAGTGGCCCATAGCGGCTGGCACGAAATAACTCGGGGTACGCAATCTGTCCACTGCCCAGCTCACCCGAGTGACCTCGAACTCCGGATAACACTGAACATTGCATTCCCCCTTTGCTTTGTTATTCAAACTGCTCGTTTACGGGGACGGTTGACACTAATCCTTTCTGACTGATTCCCGGCTAAAAGGGTTCGGACAATGGCACTGAATCTAAAAGGAGAGACGTTTGGATGTCATTGCAGTTTCTACATTTGTCTTGGAAAGATAAATTCACGAAGCTTTAACTGTAGTTATGCGACAATTAAAACTGAAGGAAAACTTTAGAGTATTTCAGTAATTCTCTGTAATCAACTTGGCAAGAAAAAATATTACTTTCGGGAACACAATCTTTTAATTTTAAAATATTTAATTAACGCGATTTTATTTAAAGAAATAGGAAATCCACTGTGAAACTGATTTTTCGGTTTGCAACAGCAACCTAAAAATAATTTAAATAATATGACATGAATCTTTTTAACATGAAATTTCTCATTAGGAGGTACTAAAATTGTGGAAAAACAAAATTTAAATTTCAAAAATTACTTTATTTTAAGATTTCTCAAAAGTGCTTTGCTATTTTAAATGAAAACAGCAACGATTTGAGCTATTAGTGAGAACAGATAGTTACATATAAGTGTGAGCAATAAAAAGTAGATAAAACACACAAGACACAAAGACGATTTTCTTTCATTTAACAGGAGGAAATAGTAGGTCGATTATCAATCAGCATGCTTTGTACGAAGACAGTTGATCTAATTCTTTTGAACACATATGATTTCGGATTCACAGAGATGGAAAACGGTTAACTAGAAAAAAATCGCGCTATCCTTGCAGAAGTCCAGTCAGACTCTCATTCATTGTATGTTATTTAGAATTCAATAATATTACAAGCTATGCTTATCGGAAAGCTTAATATCGAGTTGCCCATAGTTGGATTTTTTGAACCTACATATTTTGAGAAGCGAGATCAGACTGAATTAGTTTTTCATAAATACAGTCATGTAAACACTTGCATTTATTTTAAAAACAGCCAACGTCTCCTAATGCACAATCTCGTGACTGTTATGTTTAATCCGATGTGAATAACGAATGCGCACAGAAATATTGCTCACAGAAAAAAACCGCACTCCTCTAAAATAAGAAAAAAATGCCCACGTCTTGAAAATAAGGTAATACTCAGATGTGTGTTGTTTTCTTACGTCTGTTAGAAACAAGAGGTCAGTTTTAATTTCACGAAGTAATATCTTGATTTTAACTAAGCAATCGACAAAACTAGTTAGATCATTTTCTCTGTTGAGCGGCAGAACTTTACCTAGCATTACAAGGAAATTGAACAATTCTGAAAATTTCACAACAGTCTTGTCGAAGAAACTCAGCAATTTTAATATCTCGTAAGTGTGAACTTGCAATCAAATGTTATTAAGAAGCAAGAACGCACTGAACCTAAAACGCTTACAAAATTCCTATGCCTTGGACTTTTCAACAAAATTTAGCTTTTACATTGGAGTTTTAAGGTGAGGTGTATTCAAATATACATTCTAAAATTGGGATAGGAGAAGTAGTACATCAATCCTTAGATGCCTGCATGAACAAAAAGACCTAAGCTCTTTTTACGACGTTTTCCGTTAAATGCTTGATATTTCATTTTTGTATACGAATGACAATTACCAATAAAAAAATTGTGCTACACATGAAACTCGCGCAAAGCCCCTAGGCTTTTTCAGCAGAATTTTTGTTACAATCATAATGCTTGATATGTTTAAATAAATAAGAAAAAGTGGTAAATGGATATCAACATATCAGTCATCGGATGTTTGAAACAATATATCAGTCATCAAGTGTTTGTATCTCCCAAACTCTTTAATGCCACATTGCAAATGTCATGCAGCCACTGAACTGGGGAAACAAAGAGATAAAGATTAATGAAGATTATTTAATTCACCTCCGTTTTGCTGAAGACGTAGTCATTTTTGGAACTGGCACTTCAAAACTGCAGAGTATGTTCCAAGGACTTGATGACAAGAGTGAAGAAGTAGAATTAAAAATGAACTTGCAGAAGAAAAAACTGAAGTACAAAGTAAATTTTGAAGATATGAAACTTTTTTTTTTTTTTTTTTTTTGGTGTAAATACGACGTGGATGGTAAGTCAGATAATATCCAAAAACTTGAAAACTTGGTCGTCCTGCTGAGGGAATCGAACCCGCGTCTCCTGAAGAATCGAACCCGCGTTTCCTGATGAATTGAACCCGCGTCACCCGGATAGCGCCCGAGTCTATCCGGGAGACGCGGATTTGATTATCGCTCCAGGACGACGACATTTTCAAGTTTTCGCATATTATCTGACTTACCATCCATGCCATATTTGCACCAAAAAACGGATTCACATTTTCTAGATTTGTATTGTATGGTGTAATCCTGTATTCCATTCATGATGTACAATGCTTTTACAAGAAATAAAGAATTACTGATTGATAGGGAGAAGCTGGAGATAACGGATACCTACATTCACCTTCGATAGTAGATATCAAGCGATGGTCCCTTTGATGAATAAATTAATCTGCGTATAAAACTTGATCGGCGTGCTTTTGGAAGAAACAGTAATTTTTAAAGAGCAATATGCTATTATGTTTTAAAAGAAAAGTGTTTAATTAATGCATCCTTCCAGTGCTTACATATGGAGTGGAGACGTGAACCTTAAAGAAAAAAGGCTTACAAAAATACGGAAAACTGAAAAGAAGCTTGATATACCCATTAAAGAAAAGAAGAGGATCTCATGAATAAGGAAAATGACATGAGTGGAAGACAGCTTGATCAGGGCAAAATCCCTGAAATGGCAATGGGCTGGATATATTGTCAGAGGAACGGACCACCGACGCAGAACTGAAATTTTAGACTGGACTCCACAGGACTAGAAAAGACCCGGAAGGAGACTGCATGGGAGTTGGATAGATGAAATTCGAAAGCATGCGGGAGGGACGTTGAGGAGACTGGCTCGAGCAGATCGTTATGGAGGAAAGCTAGGGAGACCTTCATCCAACAGTGGATGATAACGGTTGACAATGCTGATATAGGTGCAAGAGAAGTGGCCACCGGAAATTGGCCACCCAGAGAACTGAACATAAATATATAAAGGGACAGTATAATTATCGTCCATTTGACTGCTCCATGTAAACATTTCCAGTTGAGACTCATAACGACCCTCATAATTTTGTGTTCTTTTTAATTGAGATATTTAGTGTATTATAGAGATGTGAGACTCTTCCTCAGTTCTTTTTCCTGTGTTATTACTATGCCGTTTGTCCCAAAAGTGTAAATTACAAAGAAAACAAAAGAACGACAATTCTGATCTTTCTTTTTTGATTGAAGGTTTAACGACCACCGTGAGCAACTCGATGGGCTACAAGCTGTCGCCCGTTCCAAATTTAAGGCCACTGATTCCAGGGAAGGGAACAGTGGCGTGAAATCAGAATGATCTCATGCCAGTGTTGAACAGATAAGAAATCAGAATGTGGCCCAGTGCCGTAAGACAAACGCAACGTTCATGCCTCACCGGGCGGGATTCAAACCCGAGCCCTTCACGGACGCGTCAATGGGCACGTAAAGCCATTAGACTCCGGGTACTGGACCCCCGGTAATAAATAAGGGCGCCTTCCTCCCCCTTTCTATCTCGCTTCCGTGTAACTTTCCTATCGGGCACTCTAGCCCAAATCTCCTAGTTTCCTATTTCTAAGGGTTGTTGTCAGGCACTCCTTTCCTAAAAACCTCTGCATATAATATGATAGGATGTGCGTAAAAATACCCCCTGGAAAATGTATTCCCGGAGAAAATACCCCTTAAAAATTAAAAGCGGTAAAAATACCCTAGGAAAAAATTCCCCCGATGGAAATATCCCCAGAACAAACTGTTCACTCTAAACTGCCACACAGGAACACTGATGTGTGGCCGTGTTCCGGTGTGGCAATTTACCGGTAACCCTGCCACACATCTTTCAGCAAGTTGGAAAATTGCCCTGTTTTTCATTAAGGGGCCGGACACAAATAGTTGTTCCTCCGAAGAACACTTTGAATGTGTGACAATTTTTCTAATGGGGTAGTTTTCCAAATTCCAAATATATTCCGAATTATATGTGACAGTAAAAAAAAACGAATTATATGTGGCAGTTTTCCAAGGTGCCTAACGAGGGGAAGAAACTCTTGTTTGTCTGAATTTCCATGCGGGTTCTTACGAGTTTAGGGCAACTGGCCACAAAATTTCAAGGTGGGGGGGGGGGGGGCTTTCTGGGCCTATTTTGAGAACTGAATTGGGAAGTCCTAACGAATTTCGAGAAAACGTTCCATGTCAGCCAAGCGAGAACTGTACTTTAATTTGGGGGGTCCCCAACTTCCGTAATATTATATTCTGGGCCGCTTAGAGCGCAGACAGGTGTTCAAGGTAAGAGATTTGTTCAGAATTTCTATACTTCATGTTGTGTTTAGTGGGAGACTCTGAATGCCCTCCCCCTTCCCCCAGTAATTTCGTGAAGTCTGTAAAAGGGATACGAGGCGCTTGGTTTGGAGGGCTCTACTCCTAACTTCCGTAATTTTATATTCTGGACCTCTAGAATCGGTCAGTGTATCCTTGATGTTACCCCTGAAGAGCTCTTAGACATGGGAGGGGGGATTCACCCCACCCTCCTGAAAATTCGTGGTCGTGCACAGAATCATTATATAAAACATGGTACTGATATTTACAGCTCTACGTCCATTTTAACATTTTGTGGTACCCCCCCCCCCCCAAGCTCACGGACCTCGCGGACGCTTCAAGAATAACATCCTGGATACACTGACAGACTCCAGCGGCCCAGAATATAATATTACGGAAGTTGGGAGTAGAGCCCCTCCCAAACCAATAGTACCTCGAATCCTCGGCAATTTATTTCTTCAAATTAAAGTACAATTCTCGCTCGGCTTACATGGAACGTTTTCTCGAAATTCGTTTGGAGTTCCCAATTCAGTTCTCAATATAGGCTCAGAAACGGCAATCTTTATACCCCCCCCCTCTTGAACTTTTGTGGACAGTTGCCCTAAACTCGTATGAACCCGCATAAAAATTCAGACAAACAAAAGAGTTCCTTCCCCTCTTTAGGTACCTTGGAAAACTGCCACACATAACTCGGGAATTTAGAAAACTGCTCCACTGCTAAAATTGTCACACATTCAAAGTGTTCTTCGGAGGAACAGCAATTTGTACCCGACCCTTCAATGAAAAACGTGGCAATTTTCCAAGTTGCTGAAAGATGTGTGGCAGGGTTGCCGGTAAATCGCCACACCGGAACACTGCCGCATATAAGTGTTCCTGTGTGGCAGTTTTCAGTGAACCGTTTTGTGGGTATTTCCTCCAGGGGTATTTTTACCGCTTTTCAATTTTCATGGGTATTTTCAGGAGGGAGGGGGTATTTTTACCGTTTACCGATATGATATGGTGTGATCGTTTCCCGGAAAAGAGCATAGGTAATGAGTGGTAGGGAATTCTGGGTACCCCTTACACTTCGGACTCCCACTAGAGATTAATCCCCCCACCCTACAAGAAAAAAGGAAAAAAAAGTTTTCCTGAAATCTATATTGTGGTTTCGTAAGAAGGGTTGGAACTGTTTCTTTTTCATTAAGGTACAATAACATCATTCTTTCACTAAAGAAAGAAAATAAAGGGGAAGGTGAAGAAGGGAATGAGATATTTTTACACGTACATCGTTTGCATAATCTAAGAGCTACGGTTCTTGTGGAATTCACACTAATGCAGATATGTTCAAATCAATACCGTTTGTCACTGTTTAATTTACAAATACGAAATATCTAGGTTGCAAACTTAAAATCTTTTCAAAAGGCCCGCGGTCTAGGTGGCTTGTAAATAGGTGAGAAATAATCCGTTGTGTGCCTTTCATTAGGTTCAATAAAATGTTTACAAATACGAAATTTCTAGGTTGTAACTTAAAATCTTCTGAAACGGCCCGCGGCCTAGGTGGCTTGTGATCCATTGAGTGCCTTTTATTAGGTTTTATAAAATGTTTAGAAATACGGAATATCAAGGTTGTAATTTAAAATCTTCTAAAAAGATCAGTACCTGAATATCGATTCGTTAGCCCCTGTAATTAGCCTTTATTGCTTGTTATCACATGGGATATATTAAAATCATAACTCAAGATTTAAGGAGTCAGAAAGATTCAACATAAACCTTGAGCCATTTTGATCTTACATACCCGTTGAGATCCCTAGGAAAACTGGTACATTCCGTTTTGTTCAGCTAGGAAAACTCGTAGACTTTGTCAAAATCTCGGCCCGAAACGCAATTTGTGTATATCCCCTTACTTGAAAGGGTGTACGGGTTTTCCGGTTTGCGAGTTATCCGCTCTTTGCACTTTTCTCAGCGGCATGAGAAAGTGTACGAGTTTTCCTGGATCCGTTGGAATAAGGTAATTTAAAAGTAATTTTTGTTCCTTCATCTGAGCAATAGACAAGAATTTTTGGAAGGGTGGGGAAAGGGGACGGACCTTATGGGTTTTGCCCGGGTGTGCGCCACTCATAACACACAGTCGTATGAAAGCAAAAGTAACTTCATGTCGATATATTTGGTTTAGAAAAATATAGAACACAATTATTTTGAATTAATTTTAAATTTTATAAATACAAAGTTTTGAAATTAAAAAAATTTGGAAAGAGTAATATGTTATGTGAAAAACTTTATTCAAAAATTCAGGGAGTGTTCTCGATAACGGAAGTTGAGGGGAACGCGTGTTCCCGTCTACATACAATTCAACCCCTATGGTTAAATCCAATGTATGCGGATTTAAAATTGTTTTCTTTTTTTACCCAATGTAGTGTGCATCACTGTCTTTACATGTTAATTCTTTCCTTTAATTGTTTTTCTTCCGACCGACTCAGCAAGAATTGTGTGGGAGGAGACTGGCCTTCCTGTTCTCGCCTTGGGTCATAGAACGGAGCATAATCCCTGTCACAGGCTTGCGTTCCACCTCCTCTTTCTAAGTACCTTGGTTCCACCCGCTAAGGTGAGAAGGGGGCAGCAATCGCTATGTTGGAAAAGCTGAAAGCCCGCCGCAATGGGACCAGTTTTTTTGGAAGAGGAAGGTGAATTTGGAGACAATACTACGCGTTCAAGCTTCGGCTGATTTTTGGCGACATTTTGTTCCCGTAGACCGGCCGGTTAAAGGGTTAAAGATAGGGGTGATGGGCAGTTGATATGACTGGAGGGTGTCGTGGCATTAGCGGGGGGGGGTAGGAAATCGTGGCATTAGTGGACGGAAATACAATGAGTAAGAAACACCCATCCCTTCCCAAACACAGGACGAATAACGACGTAGTGGGTTAGATTTCAAAATTAATTATGATTGTAAGCCAAAATCAACCAAGTGTGCAGCAAGTAGCAACGAGTATTTCACAGAGTTTGAAAGTTATACATTTCGGAAAAATAGAAGAAAAAAAAAAGGGGGGGGGGGGAGAATACACTGAGCAGGACAGAAGAATCGCAAATATTATTACGGAATTCGAGCGCTCAAATGACCTGGAAAAATACATGAGAACTTTCAACTACGTTACAGAAACGCATTAAAAATATGATATTTCTATATTGACTTTTAATCTGCAAATTAGTTGCTATACGTATAAAAAATTTTAAAATGAAAAAAGGCAAAAGAAATAAAAAAATATGAAGTACAAGAAAAGATAAAAAAATAATAAACAAGAGAGATTACACCGAATATTCGGGTGCAATAAGCACGTGTTTTGAATCCGTTCTGACGCAAATTAAATTTATCAAAGCTATTCAATGTCAATGGAACCGGTATGGTAAACAATAGATCTGACGAAAGAAAGATTTTCAATCGGGTTTTTAATCCCTCAGATATTTCTGTAAACGGAATCGTGAGCTTACGCCTCTGTTTGCAGACGTGCGTTAAGAAAAACATGAATTTATACGAGAAACATTTCGCACCGGAAACGCTCTCCAACACAGATTAAATTTTTCAAATCGGACTCTTAGAAACAGAGATATCGACAAAAATAAGATGTGACTTTACGTCCCCTGAAGGTAAAACCATGCATTACTTTAGGAAGAAGGTATTCTCAAAAGATTTTCCCATATGAGCGGTATCTGTCCAAGAAAAAAAATTTAGTCGAGTTTTCAGGAGCCCAGATTTTGCTACAAATACATCAGAAGAAGAAATTAACACTTATGCTCCCTGGTGTCCAAACCATTCTTTACCAAACGTTAGAAATTATGTGAAAAATATTTTCCATAAGGTCATGTATGCGATACAGGAAGACTTTTTCATATCGGAGTTTTAGAAGCAGAAATAACGCAGAAAACGCAATTTACCTTTGTGCCCTCTAGCGCAGAGTCTATGATTTACTCGAAAATTTTGAATTTATAGGAAAAACATTTCGCATCGGAAACACTGTCCAACAAAGAAGGAATTTTTCAAATCGGACTCCTAGAAGTAGAGATATTGACAAAAATAAGTTATACATCTACGCCCCCTGCGTAGAAACCATGGTTCCTTTAAAAAAACGTCGGTCTGTAAACGACGTTTTTTTCAATCGAGAATTTAGAATCTCATATTTTGCTGCGAATACATCAGAAACGGAAATTCAGATTTACGCCCCCTGGTGGCCAAACCATTTTTTTACAAAAATTAGGAATTATGTGCAAACGATTTTCCATCAGGAGCTGTGTCCGGTGCAGAAAGAATTTTTCCAATCGGAGATTTAGAAGCAGAGATATAGGGGGAAACGATATTTACCTCTACGCCCCGTAGCGGAAAGTCTATGAATTACTTGAAAATTTTGAAATTATATGAAAAACATGTCACACTAAAAACACTATCCAACAAAGAAGGAATTTTTCAAATCGGACTCCTACAAGTAGAGATATTGACAAAAATAAGATATACATCTACGCTCCCTGGCGGAGAAACTGTGGAATATTTTAAGAAGAAAATATTCCGAAAAGGTTTATCTATGTGAGTGGCGTCAGTCCACGAAATAATTTTTCAATCGATACTTTAGAAGTTCAGATTTTATGGCAAATACATCAGAAGCAAAATTTAACACTTACGCCCCCTGGTGGCCAAAGTATTTTTTACCAAAAATTTGAAATTATATGCAAAAGATTTTCTTTTAGGAGGTGTATCCGCTGAAGAAGAAAAAATTTCAAATCGGAGTTTTAGAAGAAAAGTTATCGCGAAAAAGGTAATTTAATTTTATGCCCCCTAGCGGGAAATCTATGCGTACTTTGAAAAAGTAACTATAACTAAAATATTCTTCGACATAAATGGAATCGAAAGATAAAAGAATTTTTTCAATCGGATGTTTAAAAGCAAATATGTGGAATAAAACGTATTTTTGAATTCGACATCATCTGCATTTACACTTTTTTTACGATGTACAATTTCTCCTCTAACGGAGAAGTTGTACATCGTTAAAAAACGAAATAAAGGATCATCATTCGCATATTTCAAGCTTCCCAATGCAAAAAGAATTTTTCAAATCGGACTAATAGTTGCAGAGATATCGTGGGTACAGGCGGACGGACGGACAAACCTGTAATATAAGCACGATCTTTTTTCACAAAAGACGTGCTAAAAATCGGGGGTAAAAAAAAAGGTGCAAGAAATGCAAAAAAACAGCAACAAAAAACTTTTAAGCCGCCAAAGTCATCACAATCTGGTTCTGGGAAGGGGTGGGTGGTTTCTAACTCATCGCATAACCGTCCGCTAATGCCACGATTTCATACCCTAATTAATACTTCCAGAACCAGATTGTGATTACTTTGGCAGTTGAAAAGTTTTTTTTTTTTTCCCCATTTTTGCTTTTTTTTTTAATTTCTACATATTTTTTTTGTATTTTTCCATTTTAATTTCTTTAATTTTTTATATTTTTTCATATTTTTTTTGTATTCATATTTTTCATTTTTTTTATGAGCGGTGAGAAGAACGTAGGCTTATCAAACAAAGGAACCACATGATTGGAATTTTCTCGTTTCCTATTGGTCAAGTGGGGAATCTGTAGAGATGTGAACGGTGAGAAGGGAAGGCAATTCTGTAAAGGGGTGGGTGTTTCTTACTCATTGCATTTCCGTCCAGTAATGCCACGATTTCATATCCGTCGGCTGACGCCACGGAACCGATTGGAGAATATCATCCTGTATCGCCTGGGCGGATATTTTTCTATTTTTTTCCCTCTTTTCTTTCACAGATGATAGTTGTTAGGTCTAATTAATCGGATACAAATCATGATGCGTTGCTAGTTAGTGTCTTGTTGCCCAGCTTTCCGCTTTACGTGTTCGGAGACTAGAACATTTGATTAGAGACAAATGCTAGCACACAGTGGAGTAAAACTGTTTGATTGCAAGCGGGCTTCTAAATTTTCTTGACACTCTGCCAGAAAACGACATGAAACACGTTTTCATAAGTCTTAGTAATCTTATGTTAATACTACGTCTACAGGTCTATCCAGTGCTTCTTTAGAACAGACGACTAATGACACCCCAGTGAATGCTATTCGAAGGATACTGTGCTTACTGAGTTGGTGACTAATAAAAGACTACAGACAGAAACACTCCAGAATGTCACTCAGCGTAATAACGGTTCCCCTCCGTTTTCCCTAATGCACAATCTTACCCTACGGTTCTTTTGCCTTCCCTCTGCTGGCTTACTCGTTTTCCATCAATCCTTTGTTTGAGGGTGGGTGAAAATATGGCAAGTCTACGATTGTAGACAACATCGTGCGACAACTTCGGACTGTCTCAAACAAGTAACGCAGTACAATAACATTCCGGACAAGAATTTCAGGCGGCAGTTAACGATTATTTATTAAAATTTAAGTTATCTTGGTTATTTATAAGAAAAAATAATGGATTTCACTGTTGAAATTGTTCAGTCAAAAAGAGGTCAATCTATGTACGTTATAAAAGAATATTTGTACGAAAAAAAATATCGAAAAGAAGAGTTCCGATGCAAGTCTGATTACTATTTACGCAAGATGTAGTGGCCAAGAAAATCGTAACTTCTGACTCAACTATATTAGGGGAAACGCGAAATGCAGTAGCAATATTAGGGGAACCGGGAATATATGTGTACATAGGGAGAATGGGCCTCAACGAACCATCCGATTAGGGGAAGCGATAATCGGGGAAACGAGAGGACACCGAAATAACTTTGCGCATTTTCAAGAGAGATTAAGAATTCAGCCGTGGAAATCCTGCGTCAATCTTTGATTAGGTACCCAGTAATCAAATCAAATATATCCATTGAGGCCATTTTTAAGAAGCCAAAACAGGCAGAGCCCGACGACTTTGAATATTGCATATATAATCTAAAGAGGACCAACAAATTTAGAATATGACTATGAAATTGCTAAGAAATCGGACAGTGAAATGAAAAGACACTACTTCAAGACACTGGATAGACTTTTTCCCATGTGTGGGAACTCGGGGGTGAATAAATTTAGTCCCCGGAGATAAGAAACTTTCAACTTTGATTTGATCAATAGGTACAGAAATGGAAATGATTACATTGGATTTTATAAGTGCTATATATAGGACAAAGAAAAAAAACTCGTGCATTGCCTCCTTATCTCTTGGTAAGACAAGATTGGTTTTAAGAAAAGGAAACGAATCAGTTGAGTTTCCGCTGTACCCAGAGGCGACTTTAATTCTTTTGGGGCCCTAGGCGCTAAATGATTCTAGGGCCCCTCTTTCCCCTCCTTATCCCTTCAGAAATTTTCATCCGTCAGATTAACAAAGAAAATTCAAGTCAATATATTTTTTTTTTCGTTTTTTAAAATACCATTCTATCATAGATTATTAGAACGTTTCGTAAGAAACAGCGTCAATGTAACCAGTTTGTCTGCCCGTGCGCCTCGAACTTTTTGTTTTTACTGATATTTCAAAAAACTATTTTTACGGCTAATAGTATGTCAAAGCGCATTGAGTTTGGCACTTTAAACAGTCCATGTGCACTCACGGACAATGAACTTTGCGCACCTAGAAGAAAACATGCTGCAACCGCGGAACTTTGCAAATAAATAGAGTGCCTGCTGGTATGGAAATGATCCACGTTTGGTGTTTTTTATCATTAAAGTGTATCGTGCAGGAGACGGCATTTGTTTTCAATTCAATAGCTTTTGGTGCACGAGTTAATTTCTTCATATTAAGCCATTGTTTAAAATTGAAATAATTCATACGTCTTACGTTTATCAATACGAAATTCTATCTTGTTTTTTCACTTTGTGTTATACTGTACAATCATTTAAAGCTCTAGCGGACTCATTATTTTTGTACCATGTTCCAAAGTATCATTATACAGGGTGTCCGAGAAAAATTGGACACATTACAAAATTATGTACCAAAAAAACCTATGAGAATTGTCTGTTTTTCTATATCACGTATTACTGACACGGTTTCTATATTTTTGTTTTGCAGAATTGTTATTCACAGAATCCGATAGACGGCGCTAGGTGTGGCCTGATGAGGAATGTATGAGAAATGCGCAATCAGTAGTCATGTCATCCGTACAGCAGAAGGCGATGTGTGTGTTATGGCGTGCGGAATTCAAGACTGTCATTAAAGTTAAAAGTTTGTACCGTTTAGAGTATGGTTGTAATCCTCCGTCAATGAATTCAATTAAGCGGTGGATGAAACAGTTTAAAGAAACTGGCAATGTGGAACATCGTGGAAAAGCCGGTAGGCCTAGCGTCAGGGGTGAGACGGTTGACCAAGTTAATGAAGGTCTCCGACGAAGCCCCAGGAAATCCGTTCGTAAAGCAAGCAGAGAACTGTGCATTCCGAAATCGACAGGTCACGATATCTTGCAAAAGAAATTAAAGTTTCATGCTTATAAAATTCAAATAGTGCAAAAGATGCATGTAAATGATCACACTCTGCGATACGATTTCGCTGTGGGTATGCTGAATCCAGTGGAAAACGACGAAAACTTTCTCAGTACTGTAATTTTTAGTGATGAATCCACATTTCATGTATCAGGTATTGTGAATCGTCACAACAGTAGGATATGGGGCAGTGAACCACCTCATGCTGCTACTGAACTGGAATGTGATTCTCCAAAAGTTAATGTGTGGTGCGCTCTATCAAAAAGAGAAGTGATTGGCCCTTTCTTCTTCTGCGAAAAAACCATAAATGGTGACATTTACTTGGACATGCTAGAAAATTTCGCTATACCCCAGACCATTCGCCTCCGCATTGGTCAACGTGTTTACGTAAGTGCCTAAATGAGCATTTCCCCAACAGATGGATTGGGCATGGTGGTCCCATTCTGTGGCCTCCTCGCTCTCCAGATCTAACTCCATTCGATTATTTCATGTAGGGTTATGTGAAGGATCTTGTCTAGCAGACGCCTTGTACTGATTTGCCGGAACTGAAGCAGCGTATTACAGCTGCTATTAATTCCATAACTCCTCAGATGCTTGCCAATACATGGCATGAAATCGAATGACGCTTGGACGTACTACGAGCAACCAAGGGATCTCACATCGAAATTTGTTAACTTGTGTAGTTACATTGTAAGTTAATACAGTCAGTTCCATTCTATCTGTTTAATGTTTTGTTTTATATAATTTTGTAGTGTGTCCAATAATTCTCGGACACCCTGTATATATATAATCTTTAAGCAGCATTCTTCAACTCTTTTTTGACAATACATATAGTATTTTAAGTTTTAAAAATATTCTGTAGTTTACATACAAAAAATAATAATGCATTGTTGAAACTCTCACTGTAAAACATACCTTTGTGTTATGAAGCTGTTAGGCAGCATGTTACTTGGAATGTTTCTAGGTCATGCAGGTTCAGCAATACTTCATGATTTACTCATGTCAGGGGGGCAAGAAATGTCATCACCGGAATTACTACTGATTTACTGTATTCCCACGAATGGCTGTTTGTTTCTCTTGATGATGTATATGCTAGTGATCTTTTTGTTTTGTCTCACAGTTGTTTTCTTTTCCTTTTTTTTTTTTTCAATTTTTTTATGGTGCACCTTGTTTTTATGCTGTACTGATTTTTCTCTTCATTGATATTAAGATCTTTTAGTCATCCCAATATAGACAGCTATTTTTTAGCTTTTATTACCTCACCATATTTTTGTGAGAAAATCTTGATTTCAAACATGAAAAGTATGTAATACCTTTCACTTTGGCATTTTCCAACCCTTTAGTATGATTTTAATTTTTCCATGTTGATGTACACTATCTACCAACAAGTAATTGAACACCTGTGACAGCAAAGAAAAACAAAGTTTATTCACCTTCAATAGTTGGTGGAGCCTCCGCGAGCGGCGATTACAGCTGCGAACCTCCGGGGCATACTCTCAACCAGGCGTTGTACGACGGCTAGCGGTATTTTCTTCCACTCGGCTTGGAGAAGACAGGTCAGTTCCTTCACCGATTTCGGACGTTGGGGGCACACCTTAAGTCGACGCTCCAACTCGTCCCAGAGGTGCTCGATAGGGTTAAGGTCCGGGCTCTGCGCAGGCCAGTCCATTCGATTAACCCCATTGTCACCAAACCAAGCCATGGTGGACCTCGAAACATGACAGGTGGCATTGTCACCCTGAAAGTAACATGGGTCCACCCCGTAAAACTACCACATCGTAGGAAGTTTAAAAAATGGTGCAGTAGGTCTCGGCGTTGAGTCTACCAGGAATTGCGACCAAGGGTCCCGTGCCATACCAGGAGAAACACCCTCATAGCATAAATCCACCGCCGCCGAACTTCACAGTTGGCACAATACATTCCGGCAGGAGGCGTTCTCCAGGCAGACGCCAAACCCAGACCCTGCCATTCGAACGGTAGAGGGTGAACCTTGATTCGTCGCTCCAGAGAACCTGTTTCCACTGTTCAACGGTCCACTGTCGACGTTCTTTGCACCACGTTAGCAAAGCAGCGCTATCGGACTTGGTGATCAAAGGCTTGTGGGCGGCAGCACGTCCATGATAACCGAGCAGATGAGTTTCCTTACCGATGGTATTTATCGAAAGAACACTCCCGGATGCCTGTTGAAACTCCTCGCGGATGTGGCCTATCGATTTCGTGCGGTTCTTCCGAATTTCTCTGGCCAGCACCCGTCGGTCTCTAACTCCCAGTTTTGTGGGTCTGCCGGGTCGGGGCACATTCCGACAGTCACCTCTCATCTTCCACTTGCCAATAACGTAGGCCACTGTCGATTTTGGGTACTTCAACTTGCTGGATATGTCACGTATGGATCGGCCATTTCTGTGATACCCGACGATTACACCTTTCTCGAAATCAGAGAGCTCCGAACTGCGTGGCATCTTGCATGCGACTGGTTGCGTTGTTGTTTCCCACACGATATTTAACGGCGGCGGCCGTGACGTGTATCAGGACCGTAGATATCGTCGATTGCAGTGGTGTTCAATTACTTGTAGGTAGATAGTGTATATGAACTGGAATATTAAATTGTGAAATCAGCTGCATTTGAAATGGAAAATATTAGTACCTCCTCTGGCATTTTGATCTCAGTGCACACTGTGTATGCTTTGCATAAATATGAATATTGACATGTTTTGGCACAGCAACTCAAAAGTAATCGAGAGAAAGTTTCAGTTCTGTGTACTTAAGTTGCATTAAATGGATTTGTTACCTTCTTCGTTTTCAATGCCTTTTAAAACTTCTTGATGATTTCGAATTTTGAATGACATATGAAGCAATAACAAATTCTATCAAACATCACGGATAATCAATTTATTCCAAACAAAAGCCACATATACAGATAATACCCCAGTAAATAAAGGACTTGACCCGGAACAAAGTAGCTAAAAGCTGAATTTTTGCAGGCTGGTAGAACTCATTGGGCTTAGCATTTCACAAAATTCCCCACCCCCACCCCCGCTTGCTTTCCCCCTACACCCACATAAAGGGAAAAAATTAGGTCTAATACTAATCCACTTGTAACTCCCAAAATAAATGGTGTACAGCGATAATGGTTTTTTTATTTTATTTCTCTTGATATGATCTATAAATTTTGTTCTCTTCATTTTTACTATTTCTCCTACAGTTTTGCTGCAATTTTCGAAAACCCGCAAAACAGCACCTTTTTTTCTCGACATTTTACCGATTAATTGCAATCACCGCTTCACAGAGCCAAAATCTCCGAATAAAAGTTGTAGCAAATTTTATAACCTTTACAACGATGTATTATTTGTCTTAATATACTTTACAGTTTGCCTTCTATTGGACCGAAACTGCGAATGCATTGTAACCCTAAAATGACAAAACATCGGGTAAAACATGCAATAATTTTGCGGGGAGTATAATTTTCAACGATAGGTTAAAAAAAAAGAAAGGAAAACTCAGCTTTGCACCTGCAAAAAAAGGCAACGACTCTTGCCTGTATGCTTCACACCGAACCCATCCCCCGAGGGGTTGGGACTAATGATTATTATGCGCAAACGCAATGCTCAATTAAAATATGACAATGTCATTTTTTCCCTTTATACATTTGTTATGAAGTATGAACTTAGCTCAATGGATTGCTGCTATTTCTACAATTTCAAAATACTTAAGACACACACATTTTCATTTTCAAATTTTTTAAATGAACTGAGATTAAAATTGCACAAAACTGTAATTAAAACAGAAAAGGCCGCAAACAAAAGCGGTGATGATTAACTTTATAACGTTTAAAATGATATACATTTTGTCTTACATTGGATTCTGTGGTTCTGAATATTGCACAGTTGTATCAAAATTATGATAAGTGTCGTCGCTCATATCAGGTAGTTTGTGCATGGCAGTCCACTGCAACGTCCACACATAGGAGAACATGAGAATCCGGCTTTTCGAAAACTGCAGGAAATCCCGCATTCTTTCTTACAGTTGCATGAAATTAAACATAAAAGTTCATCTGGTGCCCCTGGTAAAGTAGTCGTTAATGTCCTTCACCCTCTAACTTCAACCCCACTTGGTGGGGTCAAGTTTGTTCCCTGACCAAATTTGAACTTGAAGGTGTACCCGCAAAGAATGCTGTCGAGCTGCTGCTACTGTAGGTGGAAATTTTCTGAAGTCAAAGTTTGATCTCAGTGATAGTTTCGCAATTGATTTTTTTGTAATAAAAGTATCTGGCATCATCTAAATTGTCGTGTTTCCTCAAACCATATAAATCCAAATGGAAGCTTTCTCCATTTGGAAGATTTCTTCTTTTGAAGCATTAATGCTCCTGAAAACCATCGCTTGCGACTGAGCCTCCCGAGAATTTTTTATTAGGTCAACTTCCTTTTGTTTCCCCAAGTCCGTAAAGTGCGGACGTTGTATCACATCCTGTAACGGCATGCGTGAATAACAGGCATTTGCGTACATGGCTGTATAAATAGATACCAGTTTTTTCAATGCTGTAAAATATTGGAGGATTGCAGCAGCGCCCGGTTTAAGAAAGAACAAAGATTTTGTTTCTTCTAGCGCCAGCGCAATTAATTAAACAACAAGGTCTGTATCCGTACTTACGGTGACTACAGTAGGGTTTAGTTTCAACATTTCTACAGAGGTTCGAACTATATCTACATCAGCATCGTTTTTAGCCGTGAGAACCGTGGTATTAATGGGTTAGAGGAATTTCTCTTTTAATGCTGCAATCATTCTTTCCTTATTGTGGGGATTAGATAGAAAATCAATCTGCGCTGGAGTGCACTCCATGTTATTGGTAAATATAATGTTCGCTGACGTCCTTTTCGCATATCTTGTTTATTCTTTCTGATTTGTTGTTGGCGTTTCAGGGTATCCACCAAAAAAACGTAGCAATTTGTACCATAATGGGAGAGTACATGATATATACTTAATTTTGCACAATTTGATCAAATGTTGTGCGCTTAGGCCAAACTACTGAATGAAGGAGATAACCACCATCTATTATAACTATTATAATACCTGCAGCAGTAGGAATATTCTCCTGTTCAACAATACCGCCAACGAAAGATTTAGTCATGGAGGATTTCGTACCTTTTCTCAGTGACACTTCGTCAAAAAAAGCTGGTGGACGAGATACTAGTTCATAGCTGAAGTATGATTTCAATTTCAAAGGACTGTCACAAACACAAATAACTCTGTTGAACAATTGTTGTGTCCTTATTGACTCCAGCCTGGTCGAGGCTTTGAAACAGGCGCAAAACCACTTAGACACAGACAATTTAATGGAAACAATGTTTTTAAAGATGCTTGCGTACTATCTGTCATCTTTATGTTACTGAGGTCTTGAACTGTTGTGTCCTGTAAGCCGAATATCCTTTTCTCAGGATAAGGGCGATGCCGTATAGGTTTAGAAATGTCTTCAGGCTGTAGTTGTGAAACACCAACCTTCTTGTCAACACAGATGGCTGGTGTAATGCATTGAATTCCTTCCGTTGCATGAAAAGTCTAATCCATCTTCACTTCTGCATTACCAAACAGGTACTGAATGAAGACTTCATTACTCACAGAAGGTAATCCTGCACTAATTAGAGAATTTTGATATTGCTCTGCTTTGTAGCATGGAGAACACATACCCATCGATGATAACACTTAAACTAAATGTTTGGAACCATATCTACGACTTAAATACAACGCAATGCTGACTTGAACAGCTGACAGAAATTACCTAGGTCTTACAGCAGATATTATAGCATGGTTTATTACAGTTCGTTTGCGAATAATTCCAGATGTGCTGCGTCTTTTTTTCTTTTTTTTTTTTTTTTTTTGTAACCATGTCTGTAAATATTTGCAGCATTTTGAGAACAACATTTAATCAATTCTCCTTGATATCTTTTGTATTCGGTTATTTGCTACTGTTGTAAATCATTTTCTGTATGTCCTCTCTAATAATTTCTGCTGCTGTTTCAACAACTCTTCTTCGTTCACTAACTTTGTCTTTCTTTCTCTCATTGTACCATTGATCAGTCAGCAATTTATGATTAATATCTGTCATACATACAATATTCTTCTTCCCAGAAATGTTTGTACCGCCCAGGTGGCGCAGTGGTCTAAGCGCTGGTTTATGACTATTCATCCAAGAAGGATCCGGGTTTGAATCCCGGTGAGGCATGGGTGTTGTGTTTGTCTTAAGGCACTGGTTCTCTCCCTTCCCTGGAACCAGTGACCGTAATTTAGGGACGGACGACTGCTTATAGCGCATTGAGTTGCTCACGGTGGTCGTTAAACCTTCAATCAAAAAAAAAAAAAAAAAGCAATATTTGTTATCACTATCCTGTCTCCGAAATGCTGTCTGCCCGTGTACATCAAAATTTTTGTTTTTAGAGCTGCTGCGAAATTTATTTATGCGGCTAATAGGAAATCTAAGGATAGTAAGTTCGGCACTTTATATACCGCCAAGGGCTGTCAAGTCAAAAATTCAAAAAAATTGAAGTTCTGTTGTAAAGAAATTATTCAACTTAAAGGAAAATACATATTATTTTTGTGCCTCACAGTTCTTTCTCAAATATTTAAATTTTCCAATTAGTTCTTTAATTTCTTGCTAAAGGCTAAAAAATTTGTTTTTTACAGATTTTTCAAAACTTATTTTTGCGAATGATCCGACATGAAAGTTCGTCGAATTTTTCCCATTTTAAATTTCACTACTAGTTTATAAATTTCCCACTAGTAGTTCTTCGTAAATTTTAGCTTTGTGCTACAAAGAGATTATTTCAGTCACATCAAACGTTCTTTTGAGTTTGATACGTTAGGCAAAATTGATTATTTTTAACATCTCTTCAGTTGCAAGTTTCTTGGCAAATTTAGCGCTGAAAATGAAATTTCCTACATCCCGTGTAAATTGTCATAAAATTTCATAAAATTGGAATTCATTTCGATTATAAAACGTGCTCTTTCCATTTCTTCAGCTTTTGAAAATCATCTTGTTTTTTTACATTTTGAGCAAATTAGTAGGAAACGAGCATGGTATCAAGCAAAAATGAAATACACTGACAGAAAAAAAAATCCCAACACCACGAAAAAATAGTTGTAGAGGAATGAAATGGCGGCAATACATTTGTATAGGTAACATATTTAATCGATTAAGGTTTCAAGATCACAGCTTATTGTAAGCGCGAGAAGAGCCATTTTAAATGTGAAATGCTGGTACATTAATAACCGCTGTAACCGCCAGAATGTTGAATGCAAGCACGCAAACGTTCATGCATTGTGTCGTACAGGTGCTGGATGTCAGTTTGTGGGATGGAGTTCCATGCCTGTTGCACTTGGTCGGTCAATACAGGGACGGTTATTGCTGGTTGGGGGTGACGCTGGAGTTGTCGGCCAATGATGTCCCATACGTGCTGGATTGGTGAAAGATCTGGTGATCTAGCAGGCCACGGCAACATGTCGACACTCTGTAGAGCATGTTGGGTTACAACAGTGGTATGCGGTCGAGCGTTATCCTGTTGAAAAAAACCCCTGGAATGCTGTTCATGAATGGCAGCACAACAGGTTGAATCACCAGACCGACGTACAACTGTGCCTTCAGCGTGCGTGGGATAACCACGAGAGTGCTCCTGCTGTCATAGGAAATTGCTCCCCAAACCATAACTCCAGGTGTAGGTCCAGTGTGTCTTGGCCGCAGACAGGTTGGTTGCAGGAGCTCACCTGACCTCCTTCTAACCGACATAAGGCCATCACTGGCACCCAGGCAGAACCGGCTTTCATCAGAAAACACTACAGATCTCCACTCCGTCCTCCAATGAGCTCTAGCTTGACACCACTGACGTCGCAAACGGCAGTGGTTTGGAGTAGGTGGAATGCACGCTACAGGGCGTCTGCTCGGAGCTGTCCTTCAAGTAACCGATTTGTAACAGTTCGTTGTGTCACTGTGGTGGCAACTGCAGCTTGAATTGCTGCCGCAGACGCGGTACGATGCGCCACGGCCATACGCCGTACACAGCGGTCTTCCCTCTCAGTAGTGCCACGTGGCCGGCCGGAACCCGGTCTTCTTTCCCTTGACCACCGCTGCCAACAATCATGCACAGTGGCTACATTCCTGCCAAGTCGTTCTGCAATATTGCTGAAAGAAAATCCACCTTCTCGTAGCCCTGTTACACGACCTCGTTCAAACTCCGTGAGCTGTTGATAATGGCTTCTTCGTCTTCTTAAAGGCATTCTTGACTAACATCAGCACCCTACGTCGAATCTCAACGATAACTAACGCTCACGAACGTTACAGCGCGTATTTACAGCAAACCTGCTTTGCACGTTCCGAGGGGCGCTACTAGCGCCACACGTATGCGCCGAGCGCGAAATTTGCATAGACGTCATCTTACAGATGTACTCTCACCGCCTACCAACTGTCGTTTATCTAACACAACCCCTTCTTGGTGTTGGGATTTTTTTTTCCGTCAGTGTACTTGACAAAGACATTGGCAAACGAAAATGTCCTCCACATAAGACAATACGGGTAAAATGCAATTTATAAACAGTGCCTCACTTGAAAAGAATGGATGACTTTTCGTCGAGGAGTTTCGGCATAGACGAATGCCATGGACGGAGAAAGGTGGACAGTCAGAATTTCATCAGTCATTGCAGGAAAGCGAGAATCTGAAGTTTCTTCAAAGCATTTTTTCTTATTATTTTCATCGGAGAATGAAGGTCTGCATTTCTTGTTTTGTTTCCGTCTGTGAAAATTAAAACAATGCTGGCAATCCAATTATAGGTTTTCGGGGCCCCTCAAGACCTGGGGCCAAGGCCGTAGCTAGCGGGGAGCTAGAGGGGGCTTAGCTCCCCATACAAGTTTAGCAAGCCTCCCCCCCCCCCCTTGGAAAATTGGTGCTAACAAAAATGACTTTTATTTCGATGGTTTACGTAAATTACTTTGACATTTCATCACAGGCATAAATACTTTATTCGTATACTGGACTTTTTAAAAAGTTAAGTAACAGTAAAACGACGCAGTATGAATGTAACTCAAAAGAAAAAAAGAATTTCGACTTTTTGAATTGTGAATTAGTTGTAACGGCTGTATTAGTAATTTTAGTAATTTTCTACTAACGGTAGGAGTTATAAGGAACAAGAAATGCATTTTAGGAGGGGGGGGGGGTGACGTAAATATATATCAACAACTTTTTACTCAAATGCGCTCTGAATCTGAAAGCTTGCAACCAAGATGTAGTGCAAAAGCATATCTGTAATATAATCAGGAAAAACGGACATCCATGTGAATATTTTATTTAGAGTAAACCGAGAATGTGAAGAAACTTATTATGCATTTCTTTCTTTTTTTTTTTTTGTCAAATCTGTTTAATCTAAATATCTAAATAGGAAATTGACATGACACTAAGGAAAAGTGCAGGGACAGTGATTATACCTTCTAATTTTTTATATGCAACTGTAATACTGTCTTTAAATAAATTCAAAAGAAGGAAAAAAAAACTTATAAGATTATGCTGTCAGAACCTTCATGAAGAAATCCTTTTATGCGGAACAAATAAAAACTTGAGTAGCATTCCACTAACTTGCTTAATTAAAAAGTTGGAAATTAATTTCACTAAATGCTCTGTTATTATTTGTAACTAATCGCTGAACAGAAAAGTTAAAATCATGGATCTTTGCAATTTTTGTTTGTTTGTTTCTTTAGTCATATTTTATTCGCAAAATTTTGAGAACTTTAAGAATCGGGACATTATTTAACGTAAAAAATTTCTTTCTTCACTTACTTTGTCATGTTCCTTAGGTAACTGTTTTAACCAGTTTTATCTTCTTGGGTTGGCAATATATTTTT
The DNA here is from genome assembly GCA_039090855.1 of Macrothele yani. Classification (NCBI taxonomy): domain Eukaryota; kingdom Metazoa; phylum Arthropoda; class Arachnida; order Araneae; family Macrothelidae; genus Macrothele; species Macrothele yani. The sequence continues at coordinate 108,313,908 of CM077003.1, forward strand.
TGCTCAGCGTTAATGTGGAGCATACGGATCATAATTCGGGTTTTCATGAATAGTTTGATGGCAGGGTGCACATTTGGAGGGAACTGATGGGCTGAAGCTTCCACTGCGGTGTGAACAATTCTTTTAACTTTCCTTAAGTTATTTTTCCCATGTAGTTTTTAAAAAAATTCTTCTAGTTGGATAACCATGCTCATCCACTCATTTGTTGGATGTTGCAAGCAGCCTCTGCTTATGACGCTAATCCAGTCGCAAAGAATTCCTTTTTCTTGCACTAGGTCCAGAGGTGTATTTTTGTCCCCCAGCCCAGGACACGTTGTTTGGCATTTAAATGCAACATATCCAGCAAGGTATCGTAAAACTTGGTACGATATGCTGTCACTAGAAGACGTAATTGCGGTTGTGGGTTCTTCGCGAAGTGCAGCCGTAATTTCATTTGCACTTGTGTGGGCTATTTCATCATTGCAGGATGCATTATTGTGTAAGACACAGGAAGACGAGAGCATGGAGACAGTTAAATAATGTTGTTCTGACTCAGGCAAAACGTTCGATTTCTGACAATTCCAGACTACTTTCCCAAGTACCAGCAGTCTGAGACGATTTTGAAATTCCAGTAGTGAAGGTTGATCATAGGTATTCCCTGCTGCACGTATCTGTGAGAAAGAATTTTCTAGGACATCTTGATTAACTCTGAGAGTTAAAAAATATTTTAGCTGATATTTTTCGCTTAGAATCTTGTGGACAGCCATTACGTATGTAATACTGACCAGAAGACCTTGCTGAAATGGTAGGGCGTTTTTTCTTCCAACAACGCGCATCTGCGAAAAAGTGTTGTAAGCCTCATTCAGAAGTTGAAATTGCTGTTGATTGTTACCTAAAGCACATCGGAATGGTTTGTCTGAGAATGGTTGCCTCGAATTCATTGTATCAAAAAATCTGTCAACAAGAAGAATAAAATTTGCTGTTTCATCATCTTCGGGAAACAAATATTTGATGGCATTTCCAACACGCTTCGAAAGCAACTGTACAGCATAACGTACAATCTGCCTATTTGCTGCTTTAACACGTATGTGTGTTTCACTAATACGTATTATACGATATTTTTAATTCCTTACTGTCCTTCTCTAATAGCTTTTCAAATAAGGAGCAATTTATCACTATATTTCTTATTTTTATGCCACTGTCCAAAATATGGTTTCGCAATAACTTTACCATATGCGGAATGTCAGCAAATACATTTATATGTCTGTTTTTGTCGAAAGGATTTTCAAAGAACGGACTCTCAGGCGATATAGCCAATTCTTTCCATAATTTCTGGTTTAAAGCTCCCAAATCTGAAGTAAGAGCAAATACAAGAAACATGATATTTTCTACGGCACAAATTACTTTCATTAATATTTCTCTGAGACTGGAACCACTAACGTCAAAATCGTAAAATACTGGTTGTTTCCAGGGATTAACAAGTCCTCTTGCCATGAATTCCAGTACGTACCTACACGGTCCCATAACTTCATCTGTTTCAATATTATAGCACATTTTGCTGGAAACTTTCATTTCATCTATAGAAATTACACAAGTTCTTTCGGCTTCAGTCATTTGCATTCCTTGGCTCTGCATCAGTTTTAAAGTTGTGGCTTGAATTCCAGGTGAACAATTAATTGTAGCTACCCATCGGCGCAACGTTGACAAAGCAGGAAGCGGAATATTAACTTTATTTCTCAAGTAGTGATATGCTGTACTGGAAACAGTTCTTAATGTTATTGCAGCTGCAATATCAGTAGAATTCCAAACAATCCGTTTTTGACCTAACAAAACCCTTATCTGTCCTAGAGTAAACACTGTAGAAAGCAATTTTTTTATGCACATTTCTCTGTCTTTTTTCTCATCTTTCCGTAACCTTCGCAATTCTAATAATTCTTTCTTTATTTGATTCTGTTTTACTTTGAGGACTTTTACACGTAAAGTTAGACTATGGTTTGAAGAGCTCAAATATAATATTTGTTTTTTCAGTTTTTCATTTTACTTCATCAAAATATAATTTTCCTTCAATAGAATTTCATTTTCTGTTTTCACGTCTTTCATACATTCAATTTCAGTATTTTCATCATCGGCACTCCACATGTCTTCCAAAATTTCCTCTGCATTATCAGAGTTTATCAAATCGCCAACAAGATCAGTTCGTTTCCTTTTCTCCTGTCTGTTCTTTCTCTCTGAATTAGAACTTACATTAAAGTTTCCCGGGAGGTTTAAACTAGGTACAGCTGTGTCCTTTAGCATTTTGCGGATAGGCAAACCTAGAAGTTCATTCCTTAAATCGCGTTCGTAGTCTTCCTCAGGAAAATGTTCCGAACAAATAGCTGATTTCATTTCGTTGAAACTGTCAGCTCGTTTGCATCTCAATTTCCATGTTTTACGCCAAACTTCATTTTTCGGAAACCTATGGTAATGAATGCCATTCCTTCTGGTTTTCGAATAATAATTTTGACACGTTGCTATTGCGCACGAACCAGGCATGTTCAGTGTTTAACGTATAACCAAGGAAAAGAAAATTTGTTTGCTACAAATACCTAGCTTCAAATTCTCGGAAATGAGACAATGTAGTTTTCAGACCCTGAACCAGAAAAACGGGAGCAAGCAGCTTTAGGCAGTTGGGGTGTGGAGATCTCCGGGACTGTGACGTCACGAAGACGACCCCTGAGACAGTGCTCAGCGGAAGTGTCGGATAAGCATAACCTTGGAGTCTACTAACCTTGTCTCAAGTATAGGTTTCAATTATTGGAAACACGAAAACCTCATATGAGCACATAGTGCTTCATTTGAGCATGTAGATTCTGTAAAGTGTTTCATAACACGTGCAGAGAATAGTGGAAAAATTGATTCTGCTGTAATTAAGCAACTGATGAATGAGAAAAATTATTGGAAAGCAGTACTTTTACGGATTATCGAAGTCATTAAATTTCTGTCTTCCCTGTGGATTAGCATTTCGCGGAAATGGAGCGAACGACAAGTTAGGGAATAATAATAATGGCAATTATCTAGGTATCCATGAACTGATAGGAAAATATGGCCCTTTTCTGGAGCAACATGTGAAAATTTTTGGAAAGAAGGGAAGTGAAAATGTTTCATACCTTTCGAAGGAAAAATGTGAAGAATTAATTTGATTAATGGCTTTATCCGTCACTGGCACAATAGTTAAAGAGTTGAAGTCGAGGAAATATTATTCTATTATTATAGACTCCACTCCAGATTTGTCGGTTGACTGTTATTTTTCGTTATGTTCTGAAAAATGGACAACCAGTGGAACGAATTATTTGTTTTTTGCCCCACACTGGTCTCTTCAAGCTCTATTAAAAAGTCATAACAGTTTAGCCTACTAGAGGGTGATCCATTTAAACCAGTACCCTGAAAAAACCTTACCTTTTTGCAAGGGACCGCGCATAGAACTTCTTCTTCTTTTCAATAGAAGCAGCAACTCCTGGAGAATGAAAACCGCCCCAGTGAAAAAGTTTGTTAACCGTAACTGTAACTCAGCTCGTGATTTGTTTGTTGTTGCGTTGTCATTCACTTGCGTGCATTCGAAAACATGCAGTACTCTGTTCCAGAGCGTGTTTTTTAGTGAAATCGTATTGGATAACCAATTCTGTCATCAAAACGCAACGAGCATTTCGAAGAGAGTTTGGAGTTCGAAAAGTGCCAAGCAAGTCAACAATTCTGTTGATGGCAAAAAAACTGGAGCAAACCGGTTCTCTTCTCAGCGGTAGCGGTGGACCTCCTATACCCCAAACGCGTGTGGACGATGTTCGGCAACGTTTACTTCAATCTCCGACAAAATCGCTGCGCAGATTAAGCCAACAGACAGGATATTCATACGAAACTTGTCAAAGGGCAGCAAAAAAAGCGAATATTTGACTATTTAAAGTGCATGTAATCCATCAGCTGCAGGAACCGGACAAGGAAAAGAGAGTAAGTTACTGCAAATGGTTTCCAAATTTTCTAATTTGTGATCTGATATTCTCTCCATCACATGGTTTACGCATGAAGCCTGGTTTCATCTGTCAGGCTATGTCAATTCGCAAAACAGCAGATACTGGGCTGCCGAAAACCCACACGTTATGTGTGAAACACCGATGCATTCACAAAAGGTTGGTGTATGGTGTGAGGTTTCGTCTACGAAAATTATAGGCACCAGTTTTTTCTCTGAGACTGACAACACTAACGTTTATTGCCGCATATTCAATGAATTTGTGGAACAACTTGATGACAATGAATTGACAGAGGGCTACTTTCAGCAGGATGGCGCTACGTGTCACACATCGAAAGTCTCAATGGAGTTCATAACCAGCTTCCTTGATGACAGATTAATTTCAAAAAACATATGGCCTCCCCGATCTCCGGACTTAACTTCCCCTGACTTTTTTTATGGGGCTACTTAAAGGATAGAGTTTACAAAACCCATCCAAAAACACTGGATGCATGGCGTGAAACAATCACGACTGAAATTGGCAATGTTACTGCTCGTACTCTACATGAGACATCACTGAATATGGTGCGGCGTGTTCAACTGTGTTTACAAGGAAATGGAGGACAATTCCAACATTTGCTTTGATAAAATGATTCTCCAATACCACATGCATAATTCTCAACTTACTGTATGATTTTGTTGTTATTTATAAGAAAGTTATAAGTAAATCACATGGTACTGATTTAAATGGATCACCCTGTATATTCCATGCGCAGCACACTCTCTTAATTTGGTTGGGAAATCCGCAGCGGGATGCTGCCTTGAAGCTGCATCTTTTTTTATGTTCGTACAGGAAATATACAACGTTTGGTCATCTTCATCACATAGGTGGCAAATCTTGAAGACAAGTCTTCAAGATAATTCTAAGCTCCACAGCGAATATGGAACGCAACCGCTACTTCTTGTACCCGAAACGTTATGTGAAACCCGATGGGCAGCAAGGGTTGGTGTATACGCTCTAGTTATTCCTGCATTAGAGATGCACTTAAAGACTTCGCAGAAAACACCGGTGAAAAATTAGAAGCAAGAGTAGAAGCAGAGGAATTATTAAATAAGATGAATTTGTTAGAAATGGGCATTCTCTTAGAGCTTTGGAGTGATATTTTACAAAGAATTGATAGTTGCAATAAAACACGGCAGAAAGTGAATATTGACCTATCCTTTGCTGTATAACTGTACGATTCACTTATTAAACATTTAAGTGATCTCCGGAATAAATTTGATAAGTAGGAGGAAGATGGAAAACTTTTGTCTCCGTGTGACGAATATAAGAAAAATGTTGCTAGAACCCGTCGGAGAAAACTACAATTTCAAGAGATGAATGGCAATAAAGAAACTGTTTTCACTGGAAAGGAACATATGCGAATATGCGTTTTCCATACGATCATTGATAATTTGGTGCAGCAGTTAGAACGTCAACGAGATGCATATTCCGATTTGGAGAGCATGTTTGGGTTTCTAACGCAATTATCAGATGTTGATGAGACAACAGTATCTCAAAAGACAAGAAACCTACTGACAGTTTACTCTCGGGACTCAGACCCAGAATTTGAACAAGAATGTCTTCATTTCCAGAAATTTTGGAATAATTCAGATAGACAAGCAGTGACAGATTCAAGTGTTAGTGTTCCTGTTGAGGATATGTTGAAACTGATTAGGGGAAAAAAATTGATTCAACTTTTCCGAACATTGATGTTATCCTAAGGATTTACCTATGTATACCCATCACTAATGCCTCTGGAGAAAGAAGTTTTTCTCTTTTGAAGATCATCCACAATTATTTGAGGATATCTAGTTCTAAAGAAAAAACGAGTGTATTAGCAACTTTGTCACTTAATCCGAACATTGTAGAAACATTAACATTTGATAATATAGTAGAGTATTTTGCCACAAAGAAATCGAGAAAAACCATCTTTTAGCGGTGCGTAATTTTACTATATACACTGGTGTGCAAAAATTAAAGACGAAGAGGAGAAATTAGCATAACAGCGGAACGAGCAGGCAGAACGGACCGAAAGACTACTCAGGAGATAGACTAGGGTCCGGTACGGTAGGACATGCGTATATATGCAGCATGATGTAGAAGGGGGTGTCGGAAGGGGTATAAAGCACACGGGCGGTGTACGCTCTGCAATTCGGTGAAAGCTATTGCAGGGTGAACATCGGTTTGAACGACGTCGAGTTGCTGCCACCGTGTGATATGGCCAACAGGCAATCCAGTAGACAACATCTGGATGACTTTACCCGAGGTCGCGTCATTGGGAACTTGGAAGAAGGTCGAAGTGTGACTAGTGTTGCCAGGAACACAAGAACTGGACACATCAGCAATGGGGTCGAGTTCTCTTTACGGATGAGAGCCGAATTAGTCTGACGAGCTATTCTGGACGTATACACATCTGGAGAGAGCAGGGAACGCGCAATCACACCTCCAATATCATCAAAAGAGACCGGTTTGGAGGTGGCGGAGTTCTCGTTTGGGGCGGTATCATGTTTGGTAGCCGTACTGACCTCCACATCTTCCAAGGAGGTTCAGTCACTGGTGTCCGCTATTGTACCGAGGTTCTCCTGCCTCACGTGCGTCTGTTTAGAAGTGCTGTGGGTCCTGAGTTCCTCTTCATGGACGACAACGCTACACCTCATCGTACAGTGGCTGTCGCAGAGCTGTTGGAGAGTGAAGATATTCAACGCATGAATTGTCCCGCAAGGTCCGCGGTACTAAATCCAATCGAACACGTGTGGGACCTCCTCGGGAGACGCTTGGCAGCACGTCACCAGCCGCAACGTTTCCGCAGCTGCGATTGGCGCTACAAGAGGAATGGGCCGCGATGCCTCAACAGCTCCTTGACAACCCCGTCCTCAGCATGGACAGACGTTGTAAATCCTGCAACGCAGTCAGGGGTGATCATATCCCCTACTAAAGACTGGAATTTTCTTGGCAGCATCCTGTCACATGGACGTTTCTCTCTTCTATCCAGTTGTGCTCGAAGCTACCTTTTCAGTAAAGTGCCTCTGTATCCTTCGGATTCCTTGTTTGGACGGTTTTGCTCACTTGTCCCATATTCTTACATCTTGGGGATCTTATGGTATGATTTGAGTCGATGTGGAGCACTTCTGCACGACGTTACATTCGAAAAACCGTCTCGTCCTTAATTTTTGCACGCCAGTGTATAAGTTATGTTCATTCATTTCTTCTATCTCTCAACCACTTAATCGATATACAATAAACATTGGTAGCAGCATTATCATGATATTTTTTTAAAAATTCGAAAATTAATATTGCATACGTTGTAAATTTCAATCCAAAATTTTGCAGGCAAATGTTTCAGAAGTGTGTTAAAAAACAATTTCATTTGTAAATATAAAAATTTACTGTGAAATGATGTTTTAAAATTATGTGAATTAAACATGTGAGAAAACGACATTTATAAATTTTTATTTCAATGCCCAGTTTTAAATAATACATGTGGTAAAAATTTTACAGGTCTGGGTTGTTCTTGAGAATATGTTGATTCTTTGCGTGATAAAAAATCTATATGTAATTTAAATATGAAATTCTAATCAGTCTCAAATTTGTTACAATAAGTTTACTTAGGGGCGTCTGATTTTTCTTGGCGCAGGGCGCTGTAATGCTTAAACCCGCCCCTGAGACTAGCTGACATGACTTGTCCATCACATTTTGTATAAGACAAATCTGGACATGCAGGAGATGTTACAAGACTGGAATATGGACTTGGAGAGAGATCAATAATGTCATCATAAAAAGAAGCAGATTGATCCAATTGCTTGTTCAAAGATGTCAGATGGCTCTTATCAACAGGAGTGCTCTTACTGTCAGTAACTGAAGGAAGGTTAGGCATTATGTTGATTTCTTTTTTTGCCATCACACTAATCTGATTTCTCATATTCTGGTGGAACCTCGAACTTGGTGAGCTCCACATCTCAAACAAAATGCTTAGATTTGGAACTTGTAACGTACCAGGAGATGTGACGTACCTGCCAGAAGGACGCACACAAAATAAAGGCAAATAGGAATCAGAATAAAATGTCCGCGTAGCTCAATTGGTAGAGCAACTTATTCCGGAATGAGTGGACACGGGTTCGAATCCTCGCGCGGATAAAAATGACGGAGAAATTTACTTCGTTATAAACTGTGAGCAGCGGAAGCCACCAAATCTACAAACTCTGGTTTTCTTGTACTAGCACTTTGAGGGTTTTGACTATCCAGACTGCTATTCTCATGTTCTTCCACACCATTTTCTGAAATCGCCTGCTCAGATTTGGAGCTATCATCGGCAAGGTCACCTAAGCTAAAACAACTTTCTGCGGAATTTTCACCATCATTGCTGCCTTGGTCACCGCTTTCACTGGAACTGTCTTGATTAGTCGGATCAAAAAAAGGAGAGTTACAAGGCTTATCACACCAATCTGGTGATGTGCTATGTTTGCTCAATGTTTCATCTGATGAACTAAAGTTTGTCACATCATCACATTGCATAGGTTCTACTCCATCAGCAGGGAAATTTTGTTCTCCCTGGATAAAACGTTTTGGCATGACTTTTAAACTTTCTCGATCAAAAGAGCAGGATGCAGCAATACCTAAACAATCAATCAGTTTTGACACTACCACATCATCCACCTTACTTGTTACACGATTGCTTTTTGTCTTCAGTAATTCCTCTAAAGAATTGTCTGAGGAGTCATCATCTGACACAGGCAACTTTCTAAGCTTAATATTTTCCTTAAAACGTTTATTCACGTTGGGTTTTGTGGATAACTTGCTTATCTGCTTCTTTCCCCCTCAATGGTTTGTTGAGAGACCCTCTAGAACTTTCAGATTCATGATCTGAAGCAGAAATGTCCTTACTTTTAATATTTTTTGTTGTGGTAAAATCCTTACTAATTTCAGAATCGTATGAATCACTTGACAATTTTCTGAAGTTTTTCTTGCACTTCATCCTGACAATTCTATGAATTTCGCTGAACTCCTCTTCATTTATAGCAGACGTGTTACGTTTATGCAACTTTGTCTGAATGTCCCTTTCTTCTTGGACATGTTTCAACTCAGAATTTTGAGATGCAATATTTTTTTCATATTGCCTCAGATTTGCATGCCCACATTTAATGATGTTGCTGTTAACCTCATGCCTAACGTTACGACTCGACTTGTTTTCTTTGGCGTCAACAACACGACTAACTCTTCCAAAACGTGGAGTTGCTAAACCACCCAGGTTGGCTTGGTGGGGAGGAACAGTGTCACACCTATTGCTGAGAATCCTGCCTACGCTTGCTAAGTTTCACTTCACGAGAATATCCCTGGTACTTTTTGTTTTCATTTCTCATGCACGAAATTGTAGCACTTTTATTTAAAACTTTCATGGCAGCCAGGTGCGCCCTTTGCTTAGGGGCAGTGATGGAACGGCAATTTAAAAAGTCCATTTGCTGTTGGGCTCGTTTGAGCAGTGGATGGTCCTCCGAACTCCTTTTACATCTATGGCAAAAATCTTCTTTGGAGCTTAAGACATATCTAGATTTGCACATTAAACAACAACGCTTATGAGAAGAATTAATAATTGCACTCTTCCTTTGGTCAAAAGTATTTACTATATTTTTAGTTGCAACCTCAAGCTTATTCTGATTTGCTACAACTTTTTTAGATTTTTCTAGGATTATGTTATTTGATATCTTGTAATTATTGTAGACATATTTGTGACTAGCTTTAAAGCACAGACTACTTTTTGGTTCCTCTGCACTTGTACCACCACTGTCAGTATTGTTTGCATCTTGGCTAGCAGCAGATATAAAATTTTTAATAACATCTGGTTTCATTTGATCCATATTACAGGTGCTCCGGATAAGTAACACAAACTCCTTAGTTACCCAATGAGCAATGGTGGCGCAGTGGTCTAAGCATTGGCCTCTGATCATTCGTCCAAAAGGGGTACGGGTTCGAATCCCGTGAGGCATGGATGATTTGCCCAACTAGGTCATTAAATGTTTTTTCTTTTGTTTCAGGTTCACTAATTTTTCTAGAAATGAGAGGGGCACTCTTTGAGACGGGAGAGGTTTTTCTCTCGCCAATGCCTTCACAATTGTCAGAGATTAGGTTATTATCCATAAGGCATTTAACAACATCAAATGAATTATCATCATTTATCTTTTTTGTCATGATGTTTTTTGGCGGGGTCAAAGCTGATGAACCTATAAGAGCAATTTTCTTCTTGTGTCTGCGACTCCTGATGACTTCTTTTATTATATTTCCGAGGTCCTTATTGATCAGATGAAATCTACTATTTAATCCATTTCTTGGAGGTGAAATGCTACTTTCTTTCGCATGGTTTGTTAAAGCAGAATGCTCTTCGTCACGTGAGGAATTTCCTTCCCATGGCATACTGATTTCTCTTTTTCTTATGTTGTGCATTCTTACACGTTTCAAATTCCTTCTGCGCTGCTCAGAGCTATCTTTATCATCTTCCATTATTGACTGCATCAACCACAGACATCTGTTACTGTGCGTGTCTAAAAAATGCGGAAACCCTTCTGCCTATAAAGAAAGAAAGAAAGAAAATCATAAGTTACAGCAGAAATGTACTACAATTCAGGGGTTTCTACATTGAAAAACAAGTTAAGAAATTAAACTGTAATGGGAAAAGAGGTGGACAGAAAAATGGGGAAATACCCCCTGCATGTTACAAAAATTCTGCCTTCAGAAATGGGAATGGTGTTGCTTTTTGTTGAGCAGAAAATTTCAAAATAGTCAAATACAATTGTTTGCAAAAATATTTGCATTCACACATTTAAAGGATAATTTGTGTGTAAAACAGAAATATCTCTGTGGGGAAATCAACATATACCTGGATATGATTAAAATCTCAATTTGTTTTCAGAAGCTTTGTCTGATCACAAAATGGAGAATGACAACAGTTACCTATACTCAAGAAATGCATCATCATCATCATCATCATTGTCAACCATTATCAATCCACTGCTGGACGAAGGTCTCCCCAAGTTTCCTCCACAACGGTCTGTCTTGTGCCAGTCTCCTCCATGTCACCCCTGCATATAGCACATTAAATCCGTTTATTCTTATGGCGTAATAAACACAAGGATTCGCAAAGCTTTCGTCCACTTTGTCTACCATAGCCTTGAAAAAGCCTAACAGTGGAGTGTGAAAGCTTGGCGAATCTTTGTGATTATTACACCATAAGAATAAATGGATTTAATGCGCTATATGCATTTCTTGAGTATTCAATATCTGCCAACATTGGGTAGAGCCTTGTCAGTAGTAATTAGTATTATTGCGCGGCATACATACTTTTTTATGAAACGATTCATCTCTTTGTGAAAAAGAAATACGCACCACAACAAAACGTTACAACAAACAAGGACTCTAATGAAACAAACTTAACTCATGTGAAACGCGAAGTTGATTCCCCTGCTGGCAAGGACATGATAGGTAGCATTGCGAGATTTAAGTTCGAAACTAATAAAAATCAGTCAGATGCGTTAAGAATTCCACAACACTTGACAGATGGGGAATCCAAGCAAGTATGTGCAGCGTGTGAACCTTCACACACCATATGATCATACTGCCTCTAAAATTGCAGATTATGACAAGTTAAACCAAAGAAGGAAAAAAAAAAGGCTGGATGCTTTAATTGGGTGAAAAATCAAAACACACAGCACGACTGCGGACCACTGTTAGTTTGTTTTTATTGATTCTGCAGCTGCGCCACATCCATTGCTTATTTTATTTTATATTTTCTGCTGATATCTTTCTCTCCCTACTTCTTTATTGTTGATTTCTTTCTTTTCTTTTTCTTTATTCCTTCTGATAACAATAATTTCTTCTAGCATGCTGAAAAAACTTTCAGTCTGAGGACCATGGGCGCATGATATCAAAGCTTCAACTATTTTAGATAAATGCCGTAACTTTGAGGATAACACTTTTGAATACTATGCATCAATTTTTATAAATTTTTCAACTTTGTTACTTCCGTTTTCCGGAATTTACATCTCTCTCATCAAGCTTAAATGCAAAAACTAATGGGGTGGGGGATAAACTATGCAGAAGAGTGGAAAAATCGCGCACGGGGAGGGGGCGATTACGGCGAAAATCTTGGCTCCGTAGGACTTCCTCTTTTGGAAATTTTCCATAAATTTTCAAGGTGAAATACAAATATTTATACAGTAAAATGATATTTAGCAATATTACTGGACAGAGGCAGGCAGCATCGCGAGAAAAAAGATATTACGATTGCAGAAAAAAAAATCTAAATTCCGTCGACCTTCCGTTTTCGAAAATTTCGTAAAGATGGATATCCAACGCGACCCCCCCCCAAGATATTCTCTTCACTTGTGTATCCATCTCGTAAATGATCAAAATAATAAGGAAAGGGCGGAACTCCTCGAATTCGCGGAAGAATCTCATGCCTGAAGATTACGGGAAAATGTTCACGGCGTTCTAAGTTCCGTTTTCGCAAATAGTTGCCTGCAGTTTCAAGCCGAAATACAGACATTTATGCAATTAAATGATGTTTAACAAGAAAAGTGGACACAAATGCAACATCAAGAGGGAGAAAAATGCGATTACGGCAAAGATTTTCACTCCGTTTAACCACCGTTTCAGAAAATTTTAAAACACTAAATACCGCTTTCGAGGACGATCTACCTGATGACGTAAAAAAAAAAAGCGGAATTCTACGAATCCGCTTACGAATCACATGTATATCATGAAATACTAGAAAAATGAAAAAAATTCTAAACAAAACGAAAATTCATAGAATCCGTAGTTTCGACAGCGATGTCTGTAGTTCCGTAGTCAGACAACTAAATCCGTAGAAACTACGGACATTCCGTAGTAATTGGCAATTATGGTATTCACATTAAAAATAACGTAAGTTACCTAATTTTGCTAAGCGTTGTTTTTTTGTAAGTAACACTTTGGAAGGAAGGAATGAACAGGACATTAAAAATAAAAAAAGTATATTTGTGAAACTAGATATGTTTTCAGGTATTGTTATTTGCTAACTAAAGATGACCTGAATTTCTTAGTTCTAAAAATAATGAAATTCAGGAAATTAGATTTTTTATGCAATTCATGGGCACAATTAAAAAAGTAATAAAAATCTTCGTATCTTTGATTTACAAGGTGTGACCAAAAAGTACCTAAACTGCATTTATAAAAAAATTTGAAACGTAATTGCTATTGAATTAAGATTTGAAGCGTAATTGCTTTTGAAGTAGTTTTCCAAAGTCACACACTTACCCCAAGCGCTGTTTACACTGCTTGAAGCATTTTTGAAGGCATCTTTTGAAACAGCGAACAGCTTCATTGTTGTATTCTATTGTGTCTCCTCAATATCTGGAAAACGTTTTCCTTTCAAGTGGTATTTAATTTTATGGAAGAGAGAAAAGTTGCAGTGATCGAGTTCTAACGAATAGGGTGGCTGTGGCGGACCTGTGCAATGTGGTGCTTAGCAAGAAACTGCACAAGTTGCAATGCATGGACAGGCACGTTGTCATTCTGGGGTTGTTACTCTCCACTCATATGCAATGCTGGTGTTTTGCAACAAACTGCATCACTCAAACAGTAGTAGTATTCATCACAGATGTTTTCCCCATTGATTACCTCATCTGTTGGAGCATATTCACAATGCACAATTCTCTTATGATTAAAAAACAACAGTCAGCATCGTCTTGATATTGCTGAGGCTCTGTTGTGATTTTTTGGGTCTGGGAGAGTTTGGGATCTTCCACTATGAAGACTGGGCCTTAATTTTGGGGTCACACCTACACCGATGAGCCTTTACATTATGACCAACCGCAGCCTAGAAACGGAACGGCGGCGTAAATACACTGAAGTGCCAGAAAAACTGGTACAGGCAAGCTTATGCAAAATACATAGCCAAGTGACCTACGCGCGTACTCGGTTGCGTCCGCCAGTGCGTATATAAAGCGACAGACATCCTTGCCAGCTGTCAGAGCTGTTGTTGGCATGAGAATGACAAGTAATAGCGATTTAAGTTATTTTCAACGCGGTGTCAAAGTTGGCGATCGTGAGATGGGCCATAGTATTTCGGAGGTAAAAACGAAGTTCGGATTTTCATGGACATCCATTGCAAAGGTGTACTGTGACTACAAGAATTCCGGCAAAACCTCCAACCTACGATATCAGTGTGGCCGTAAAAAGACATTGTGTGAACGTGACCATCGTCGGCTGTCTAGAATCGTTTGACGCGATAGGCGTGCAACACTCTCGTAGGTATCATCGGAATTCATTGCTGGAGCCTCAACAATCATCATCGTCCGGACTGTGTAACTCTAGTCCCCTTGATGGGTGCACGACACAGAGCTATGCGCCTCGCTTGGGCACAGCAACATCTCCACTGGACACTTGATGACTGGAAAAAAGTAGACTGGTCTGACGAGTCGCATTTCCAACTGTATCGGACAGATGGAATGATTAGTGTGTGGCGCAAACCCCATGAAGCCATGGATCCCGCCTGTCAGCAGGAAACTGTACCGGCTGGTGGAGGGTGCGTAATGGTGTGGGGTGTGTTTAGCTGGAATTCACTGGGACCCCTGGTACGTCTACAAACGTGTGTGACCGGCCAACGCTATGTGAGCATCCTTTCTGACGAGGTACACCCGTTCATGTCCCGCATTCATGCGGATGGGTTGAGCCTGCTCCAACAGAACAATGCACCTCCACACATGTGTCGAGACGCCACATTATGGTTAGAGGAGCATTCATCTGAGGGGTGTTGCCATTCCCACCCAAGTCGCCATATCTGAACGTGATAGAACACATTTGGGATGCCATGCTATGCGCTATTGAACACAGGAATCCGAGACCTCGGAATACACCCGAATTGTGGAACGCTCTGCAGGATGTATGGTGTGCGTTGCCTACAGCATATTTCCAGAAGCTAGTGGAGTCCATGTCCCGTCGTATTTCTGAAGTCCTGCGCTCCAGTGGAGGACCTACCAAGTATTATTCTGGTGTACCAGTTTTTCTGGCACTTCAGTGTATATACAACCTGAGGAACGGCTTTCAGTTAGTAAAGTGTTCGAATGGGAAAAACTGCCAATTTATCGGAATTTGATAAAGAAAAAAATTGTGATGGCATGGCACATCAGAACTACGATCTTGCAAACAGCTTGTGGGTTGTTCATGTGCCAATGTAATGAGTACGTATCAAAAGTGGGGCACAGATGGTCAAACGATGAAGTGTGTCATCAACAGCTCATCGATATCAGAGTGAAGCGGAGACTGTCGCGCATTGTTCACAGCGACTGCAAGGCCACAATGTGACAAATCATCCATAACTACAACAATGGTGCTCAGGGCAATGTGTCACAGCACACAGTTCATCGCAGCCTTCTGCGCACGGGCCAGCGTTGCCGAAGAACCAGACGAGTCCCCATGTTCACTGAACGTCCCCGTCAACAACACATCAAATGGGCCCAAGATCAACGAAATTGGACCATGGATGAGTGGAAGAAAGGGGACTGGTCTCGCGAATCAAGATTTCCGGTGCATCACGTAGACAGCCGAGGGCAGGTACGCCGATTACCAACGGAGGCTATGGCAACTGGATGCACTGTTGGGTGGAAACAGGAGTGCGGTGGGGGTGTTATGTTGTATGTGATGTTTTCTTGGGACACTTTAGGCCCAACTCTCCCAATAGCACAATCCCTGACAGCTGTCAGGTATCTGAACATTGTTGCAGCCCTATTTCACCCATTCATGGCAACTGTGTTCCCTGCTAGTGATAGCCATTACCAACATGATAATGTGTCATGCTACACTGCCACAATCGTCAAGGAGTGGTTCAAGGAACATGCTAGTGACTTTTTGTTAATGCCCTGGCATCCAAATTCACCTGACATGAACCCAATTGAACATTTGTGGTTCGACTTGGAAAAGCAGGTTCGCGCTAAATCAGCACCACCCTGAAATGTACGTGAACTGGAAGACCTGCTGTTGACATTATTGTACCAGACACACCAGGATACCTATCGCCACCTCATCGAATTGATGCCTCGCCGAGTGGCCGCTATCTTGCTGACTTAAGGGGGTTCTACAGTTTATTAGGTAGGTGGTCATAATCAGAGTAGCAGAACGTAGACGTACAAGCGTACACGGATAGTTTCCAAATTATTAGCAGATTTTGCATAGTTTTTGCTTGTACATTAAAAAAAATGTTATTTACAGCAATTAAAACATTTACTTCACTCCGATTAATATAATTAATACTATTTTAAGCTAAAGAACCACTTAGTTTTCACATCTTCTGGGTTCTTTTGTTTTTTTAGACTTTTCTGGCCTTCCGATACAAACTTAGAATATCACTATGAAATTGCTAAGAAATCGGACAGTGAAATGAAAAGACACTACTTCAAGACACTGGTTAGACTTTTTTCTCATGTGTGGGATCTCGGTTGTCAACAAATTTAGTCCCCGGAGATAAGAAACGTTCAACTTTGATTTGATCAATAGGTACAGAAATGGAAATGATAACATTGGATTTCATAAATACTATATATAAGGACAAAGAAAAGAACTCGTGCATTGCCTTCTTATCTCTTGGTAAGACAAGATTGGTTTTAAGAAAAGAAAACGAATCAGTTGAATTTCCGCCGTACCCGGCTCCCGCCACCAATGGCTCATGGTCTGCCTCGTCGAAAACTAGATGATAACGTTCGATTAAACTTGACCTTTAGAAAGATGTGTGAATCACATAACAGCACATCTAAGTAAAGCGATGAACACTGGGGGAGGGGATCCTCTATCTATTGGTCAAGAAATGACTCAGTTGAGTTTCCGCTGTAGTTCGATTTCCCTCGACCAATGACCCATGGTCTAACTCGTCGAAAACTAGATGATAACGTTCGATTAAACTTGACCTTTTGAAAGATGCGTGCATCAGATAACACCATATTTAAGTAAAACGATGAACACTGGGGGGAGGGGGATCTTTATGTCTTGGTCAGACAAGACAAAGAAGAAATGACTCAGTTGAGTTTCCGCTGTAGTTCGATTTCTTGCGACCAATGACTCATGGTCAGTCTCGTCGAAAACATGCTAGTGACGTTCCATTACACCTAAACTTTAGAGAGATCCCTGTATCGGTTAACAACACCTCTAAGCAAAGAAGGAACAATACCTCGCAGGTTTCTTTCAGGGCTTTTTGGCCGGGGGGGGGGGCAAATGGAACTCTTGCTATGTCATCATCATCATTGTCAACCATTATCAATCCACTGCTGGACGAAGGTCTCCCCAAGTTTCCTCCACAACGGTGTGTCTTTTGCCAGTCTCCTCCATGTCACTCCCGCATACTTTCTAATTTCATCCACCCATCTTCCACGTGATCTTCTTCTGGGTCTTTTCCTGTCCCTTATAATAAAATCTAAAATTTCGGCTATTCATCGATGGTGTTTCCTTCTGGCAGTATGTCCAGCCCATTGCCATTTCAGGGATTTAACTCTGATCATGACGTCTTCCACTATTGTCATTTTTCGGATCCACGAGTTCCTCTTCTTATCTCTCCTGGTTACACCAAGCATGCACCTCTCCATGCTGCTTTGAGTTGTCTGCAGCCTTTGTATGTCTCTTGTAGTTAAGGTCCACGTCTCTGCACCACACGTAAGCACTGGAAGGATGCATTGATCAAACACTTTTCTTTAAAGACATAACGGCATATTGCTCTTGAAATTTATGCTGTTTCTTCCAAACGCTCTCCAGGCAAGTTTTGTACGCCGATTAATTTCTTCATCAATGTGACCCTCACTTGATATCTGCTGTCCAAGATAAACGTATGTGTCTGTTATCTCCAGCTTTTCTCCATCAATCGATAAATCTTCATTTCTTGTAAAAGCATTGAACATCACTTTTGTCTTATGAAAGTTCATTTTTAATCCCACTTCTTTACTCTTGTCAGCAAGTTCCTGGATCATACTCTGCAGCTCTGATGGGGTAGTTGCAAAAATGACTATGTCATCAGCAAAACGAAGGTGTGTTAGATAATCTCCATTAATCTTTATCCCTTTGTTTTTCCAGTTCAGTGATTGAAAGACATTTTCCAATGTGGCATTAAAGAGCTTCGGAGATATGGTGTCACCTTGTTTCACTCCTTTTCCAATTTTTATGTGTGTTGTATTTTCAAACAGCCGAATCTTTGCACTTGCATTTTCATAGATGTTATTAATAATATTAATGTACGCATCTTCAATACCGCAGGATTTCAGAGGCATTGTAACTGCTGATGGTTTTACCGAATCAAAGGCTTTTTCATAATCGATAAAAGTCATGCACAATGGAAGTTCATATTCCCTCGCTCTTTCCATTAGTTCTCTCAGTACGTGGATATGATCTATTGTGCTGTAGCCACTCCTGAATCCAGCTTGTTCTCTCGGTTGAGCCATATCCAGTGTCACCTTCAAGCGGTGTGAAAGAACTTTAGTGAAGAATTTATAAACCACTGATAGGAGGCTGATAGGTCTGTAGTTCCTGAGATCCTCAATGTCACCTTTTTTATGTAGCAAGATCATTGTAGCATTGTTCCAATCCTCAGGAGTCTTCCCTTCATTAAGGGATCGAGTGAAAATTTGGGCGAGTACTGTTTCGATTTCTCCACTTGCTTCTTGTATGATGTCTACAGTAATTCCATCTTCTCCAGGAGCTTTTCCCCGCTTCACGTTCTTGATTGCATGCGCAACTTCTGCTGGGAGGACTGGAAGAACTCTGGTACTGGTAACTTTCATGATGTCTGGTACATATATATATATATAAGTCGCATTTAACCAAAAAAAAAAGGCTTTTCATTTGCTATGTATATATATAGTTTTCCATTTGCTATGTATATATATATATAGGTAAATCGCATTTTAACCAAATAAGAAAAAGAAAAAAAGCCATATTATTTTCCGGTGTTGGGGAGTGGGGGCTCTAAAAGTGTATATATATATATATATATATATATATATATATATATTCTATAAAGAAGATACCTAAGCAAAAAAATACATATATAATTTTGACTCACACCTAGTACAACATAGAAAAGGTTATGTATCTACCTGTGTGAGTAAAAG
This sequence comes from Macrothele yani, assembly GCA_039090855.1. Taxonomy (NCBI): domain Eukaryota; kingdom Metazoa; phylum Arthropoda; class Arachnida; order Araneae; family Macrothelidae; genus Macrothele; species Macrothele yani. The sequence continues at coordinate 108,333,022 of CM077003.1, forward strand.
GAGAAAAGATAAAAAAATAAAATAAAACAACTGAATGTAGAAAGTGTCGAGAATACTGAGCCTTGGCTTTATCAAGGACCAGCAAAAACTCTGCATTTTCTCACTTCCACAAAGACCTAGTTGGAAATGGGTTTCTGCAAGGCCATAGATGCAAGTAACATTCCCACCTAAAATAGTTTAAAAAATATATATATAAGTCATGTCCTCCGTAGAGTAGCATGACCTAGCACTAGTTAACAATTTCGCTTGCATCCATTAACCTTCATGGCCCGACCCATGCTCTTCATCTGTTACTATTAAACAGAGAGAAGAAGATTAAAGAGAACTCAAGCTGTGAGAGTGACATAATAAATAGAAATGATTTTCAGCTATAACGAAATTCCAAGTTCGTTTGAGAGAGAATTTAAACCTGAAAAACAATGCAAAAGAAATCCAAATTTTACATTGCAAATAAAAAAGGAAATGTTAATTTATAACGAACAGATTTTTGAAAGAAAACTTGAGTCTAAAACCCCCTACTCTACAACTTATGACAGCACGAAAACGAGAATAAGTTAAAGATAATAATTAACTAAAGAAAACTTTGTGAAAGTTATATACCTTAAACAGTTAGTTGCAATATGTACAAAGTATTTCAGCAGTGCTTTAAGTGCATAATTAATTAGTTATTAAGAACTTAACTACTTTGAAAAAACAGCGCATAGACAGCGCATAGAAAAGGAACGAGCTTAGCCATCTTCTGTTCCTAGGTACCCCAAAAGACGCTCAAAGTTACAAAGAAAAGTAAGAGTTAAAACCCTCATAAATGTTAACAGACAAACCAATGCTTAAAAGCTGAAAAGCTAAAAAACGACAGAGAAAAGGTACATAAAGTACAAACATTGAACTTATAAAACCTAGAACCCAAAAACAAGGAAGAGAGCTTACCTCTTGTGTGACAAAAACTTTTCTCCTCACAAGAGGAGAACATGGCTGACCTCTTCCGCCACTCCCTAGACGCTGGGGGGCAGTGAGGGTGGGGCTGATGGCCTCCTCATACAGCAAGAATCCAACGCGCGGAGATTTCAACCAGAGAAAAAAATATATAAACTTAAGACTGTGGATCTGTATGATCAGAATGAGCAGAATTAACTCTCCAGAATACATGAGAAATATTATAAAATACACGAGCAGTTTATTTAATAATCTTTGCATGTATTAAATCACCTTAGTGAGCTTCTATAGATTAATCAGAATCTTATTAATTTTAATGTTGGTTTTACTATTTTTAGTATAGCTATCCTAGTGATGAATAACTAGTTTTCTTTTTTATTTGTTTTTATTTTCTTTTATAAACAGATTTTTAAGCTTTTTTTGTGATTTTGTTTATATTATTTAATTTTTTGTTTTAATAGGACCGTCATATCCATAGCACTAAGGTTCCTTTAGGTAGTTAATAGGCATCCTCTAGCCAACTTCCTTACGGCTTTGATTGGTCAGAATCATATTATTAACTGTGTAGAAAATTAAAGCAGATCTGCCAACCTTACTACACAGTTAATAATATGATTCTTTTCCGAGCCTGAGAGTAGAAAATGTATTTTCTGGAGTGGCTGCTAAGACAGGAAGCGTTGATAGAATTTTTAGTAATTTCTTGATATTGGAGTAAATAAAAAACAACAGCAGTTCACAATTTGATAAGGATTCTATCGCAGTGGTTGTTCTTTCCTCTTGTCTTATTGTTAATAAAGGCATTTTCCAAGAGTGTAAGTGACAGCCGGTGAACCCTGCAGGTGTGTTGCTTGCACGTGGAAAAATGCGCCAATGGGACGAATTCAAAGAGATTCGAAAAAATCCGCTGCTTCGTTAGGGAAAAATGTGATTTAAATCAGTTTTTCAGATTCATCTTGATATTTTTAATGAACAAGATTTAAAATGCGGCTTCAAAAGAGAAAAAGGAATCATGTGATTCGGCGTTAAAGAGAAAAATGTGCGTTGATACTGAGCCCCCTGAGACTCACACTTTCCTACGCCAATGATGGGAGAAATAAAGAAAATATTTTACTGTTAAAAAATCAATGTTACTTGCCACGTTTGTTTTTTAGTAAAAATAATTCATTACACACTCAATATACAAAACTTTAAAGATAAAGGTGATGGGCAGCTGATATGACTGGAGGGTGTTGTGGCGTTAGCGGACGTGGTAATAGCGGGAGGGTAGGAAATCGTGGCATTAGCGGACGGAAACGCAATGAGTAAGAAACACCCACCCCTTCCCAAGCACAGGACGAATAAATAACGACGTAGTGGGTTGGATTTCAAAATTAATTATGATTGTAAGCCAAAATCAACCAAGTGTGCAGTTGCTAGTGTAAATTTTAAAGCAAGAAGCAACGAGTATTTCACAGAGTTTGAAAGTTATAGATTTCAGACAAGTAGGAGAAAAAAAAGGGAGGGGGAGGAATACACTGAGCAGGACAGAAGAATCGAAAATATTTTTACGGAATTCGAGCGCTCAAATGACCTGGAAAAACGCATGAGAACCTTCAGCTACGTTATCGAAACGCATTAGAAATATGATATTTCTATATTAATTTTTAATTTGCAAATTAGTTGCATATACATATAAAAAAAATTTAAATGAAAAAATACAATAAAAAATATGAAAAAATAAAAAGTTAAAATAAAAAAATAGAAAAGAAATAAAAAAATATGAAGTACAACTAGATGATAACGTTCGATTGAACCACTGAATGATATTCGAAGGATACTGTGCCTACTGAGTCAGTGACTAATAAAAGACAACAGACAAAAACACTCCAGAATGTCACTCAGCGAAATAACGGTTCCTCTCCGTTTCCCCTAATGCACAATCTTACCCTACGGTTCTTTTGCCTTCGCTCTGCTGGCTTACTCGTTTTCCATCAATCCTTTGTTTCAGGGTTGGTGAAATAAGGGCAAGTCTACAATTTTGGTCATTTGTAAACAACATCGTGTGTCAACTTCGGACAGTTTCAAACAAGTAACGCAGTACAATAACATTCCGGACAAAAAGTTCAGGCGGCAGTTAACGATGATTTATTAAAATTTAAGTTATCTTGGTTATTTATAAAAAAATAAGGGATTTCACTGTTGAAATTGTTCAGTCAAAAAGAGGTCAATTTATATACGTTATAAATGGATATTTGTACGAAAAAAATGTCGAAAAGAAGAATTCCGATGAAAGTCTGATTACTATTTACGCAAGATGTAGTGAGCCAAGAGAATCGTAACTTCTGACTCAACTATATTATGAGAAACACGAATTGCAGTAGCAATATTAGAGGAACCGGGAATATATGTGTACATAGGGAGAATGGGCCTCAACGAACCATCCGATTAGGGAAGCGATAATCGGGGAAACGAGAGCACACCGAAATAACTTTGCGCATTTTCAAGAGAGATTAAGAATTCAGCCGTTGAATCCTGCGTCAATCTTTGATTAGGTCGCTAAAAATTCTTATTGTTTCAGTTTTAAAGCTATCAACACGCTTGCATAACCCACTTGCGATTTATACAACCTGCTAACACCCACCCTCCACCCATAAATATCCAAATTGCTAAGAAATCGGACAGTGAAATGAAAAGACACTACTTCAAGACACTGGATAGACTTTTTCCTATGTGTGGGAACTCGGGGGTGAACAAATTTAGTCCTCGGAGATAAGAAACGTTCAACATTGATTTGATCAATAGGTATGGAAACGATTACATTGGATTTCATAAATACTATATATAGGGCAAAGAAAAAAAAACTCGTACATTTCCTCCTCCTCTCTTGGTAAGACAAGATTGGTTTTAAGAAAAGGAAACGAATCGGTTGAGTTTCCGCTGTACCCGGAAAGTGTCTTTTCATTTCACTGTCCGATTCTTAGCAATTTCATAGTAATTCTAAATTTGTTGGTCCTCTTTAGATTATATATACAATATTCAAAGTCGTCGGGCTTTGAAATTTGTCGGTTGAGTTTCCGCTGTATACAAAAGAAATAAAAATATGAAGCACAACTAGATGATAACGTTCGATTAAACTTGACCTTTAGAAAGATGCCTACATTAGATAACAGCACATCTTAGTAAACCAAGGAACACTAGGGTTGGAAGGGGATCTTTATCTCTTGGTGAGACAAAACAAGGAAGAAATGACTCAGTTGCTCATTTGAGTTTCGGCTGTAGTTCGATTTCGCGCGACCAAAGACTCATGGTATGCCTCGTCGAAAACATGCTCGCAATCTTCCATTAAACCTAATCTTTAGAGAAATGCCTGTATCGGATAACAACACCTCTAAGCAAAGAAGGAACAATCACACGCAGTGTTTCTTTCAGGACTTTTTGGCGGGGGGGCAAAAGGAACCCTAGAGGGTGCAAATTTTCCATTTCATATATGTATATATAATTTTAACTACTATATTTATATAAATAGAAGAAATTACTGCATATCTAGCACAGGGGCGCATTTAGAGAGGGCCTTGACAACCCCCACCCCCGGAAAATATGCCTTTTTTTTGTTTTTTGGTTAAAATGCGGCTTACATTAGAAAAAAATGCATTGATTTAATAAAATGTATTGACTTACATTGAAAAAAAAAATGCTTTAATTTTTCTTCAGTTTTTCATTAACTTTCATTTTGTTCCAGATGGTGAATTTCAAAAACTTCCTATTTTTGTCCCCCTTCGAAGAAAACTTCTACATGCATCTCTGATATAGTTATTACTTCTTCAAACATTTCAGGAATAACAAACTTTCTTCAGCTAAAGGAGGGAGTCCGCGGGCATGAAATTTTCATCTATTAAAATTAATATGCATTCAACGCACTCGTGATCCTGTGTCACGTTCCCCGGCAATTAGGTATGATTATTCTACTTATTATATTTTGAAGAATACCATGCATCGTAATACACTTTTTAACAAAATAAACTAAAACTAGTACCATTTGAGCAAATATTGCAAAAAATATAATTGGAGAATTATTTGTAACATAGAAGAATAATTACCTCGACGAAACTCAGTCCAGTACACGGAAATAAAAAACAGCAAGATTTTACTATTCCGATGGCTTCCCGCTCAGAGTCCCCGTGCTGAACACGTGCTACTTTTCCACAATACTTTCCGCAAGACCCGGTGGACGAGTAAATCCTCCTTCCCGTTTGCCACTCTGTACTTGTGCGATATTCGCAGCCCTTCGGTCAAACTGTGTCCAAAATGAGACCGTCTCTTCTTGACGACCGAAGTTCAACTGTCTCCCACTAAACTATCTTGGCACTTTCGGTCCTCTACCACGCATGCGCAAGAAAAACTCCTTACCCCGGTCAGCACGTGATATATCTGAGCTCAGGAATGTCGTCGGAAACCCGCAGGGGATTACAACCTTACACGTATACAAAAGCGGTACAACAACTTTTTTAACAGAAGCACTCGAGCAGCCGACTCTTCAAGGTCAGGTGTTCATACACCCTCCTTGCTGAAACATAGGATTAAAATTGTTCCACGTTTTTGAAGAACGTCCAGTTCTTGGTTGAAACAACAAAATGGCGGAATGAAACGTCCGTCTGCACGAGTTTATCACAACATTAAAATTAAATAAATTAATAATTGATAGCTTAATTGCGTGCATCCCTTACAGACATCGTGTTTCGAAAATACATTTTCTGGGGCCTGAGAGTAGAAAATGTACTTTCTGGAGTGACTGCTAAGACAGGAAGCGTTGATAGAATTTTTAGTAATTGTTTTAGTAAAAATAATTCATTACACACTCAGTAGACAAAACTTTAGCCCTTTAAGTGGCTCGAACGAAATAACTCGGGGTACGTTTCTGTGACCCATAACGGCTGGCACGAAATAACTCGGGGTACGTTTCAGTGGCCCATAGCGGCTGGCACGAAATAACTCGGGGTACGCAATCTGTTCACTGCCCAGCTCACCCGAGTGACCTCGAACTCCGGATAACACTGAACATTGCATTCCCCCTTTGCTTTGTTAATCAAACTGCTCGTTTACGGGGACGGTTGACACTAATCCTTTCTGACTGATTCCCGGCTAAAAGGGTTCGGACAATGGCACTGAATCTAAAAGGAGAGACGTTTGGATGTCATTGCAGTTTCTACATTTGTCTTGGAAAGATAAATTCAGGAAGCTTGAACTGTAGTTATGCGACAATTAAAACTGAAGGAAAACTTTAGAGTATTTCAGTAATTCTCTGTAATCAACTTGGCAAGAAAAAATATTACTTTCGAGAACACAATCTTTTAATTTTAAAATATTTAATTAACGCGATTTTATTTAAAGAAATAGGAAATCCACTGTGAAACTGATTTTTCGGTTTGCAACAGCAACCTAAAAATAATTTAAATAATATGACATGAATTTTTTTAACATGAAATTTCTCATTAGGAGGTACTAAAATTGTGGAAAAACAAAATTTAAATTTCAAAAATTACTTTATTTTAAGATTTCTCAAAAGTGCTTTGCTATTTTAAATGAAAACAGCAACGATTTGAGCTATTAGTGAGAACAGATAGTTACATATAAGGGTGAGCAATAAAAAGTAGATAAAACACACAAGACACAAAGACGATTTTCTTTCATTTAACAGGAGGAAATAGTAGGTCGATTATCAATCAGCATGCTTTGTACGAAGACAGTTGATCTAATTCTTTTGAACACATATGATTTCGGATTTCACAACAGTCTTGTCGAAGAAACTCAGCAATTTTAATATCTCGTAAGTGTGAACTTGCAATCAAATGTTATTAAGAAGCAAGAACGCACTGAACCTAAAACGCTTACAAAATTCCTATGCCTTGGACTTTTCAACAAAATTTAGCTTCTACATTGGAGTTTTAAGGTGAGGTGTATTCAAATATACATTCTAAAATTGGGATAGGAGAAGTAGTACATCAATCCTTAGATGCCTGCATGAACAAAAAGACCTAAGCTCTTTTTACGACGTTTTCCGTTAAATGCTTGATATTTCAGTTTTGTATACGAATGACAATTACCAATAAAAAAATTGTGCTACACATGAAACTCGCGCAAAGCCCCTAGGCTTTTTCAGCAGAATTTTTGTTACAATCATAATGCTTGATATGTTTAAATAAATAAGAAAAAGTGGTAAATGGATATCAACATATCAGTCATCGGATGTTTGAAATAATATATCAGTCATCAAGTGTTTGTATCTCCCAAACTCTTTAATGCCACATTGCAAATGTCATGCAGCCACTGAACTGGGGAAACAAAGAGATAAAGATTAATGAAGATTATTTAATTCACCTCCGTTTTGCTGAAGACGTAGTCATTTTTGGAACTGGCACTTCAAAACTGCAGAGTATGTTCCAAGGACTTGATGACAAGAGTGAAGAAGTAGAATTAAAAATGAACTTGCAGAAGAAAAAACTGAAGTACAAAGTAAATTTTGAAGATATGAAACTTTTTTTTTTTTTTTTTTTTTTTGGTGTAAATACGACGTGGATGGTAAGTCAGATAATATCCAAAAACTTGAAAACTTGGTCGTCCTGCTGAGGGAATCGAACCCGCGTCTCCTGAAGAATCGAACCCGCGTTTCCTGATGAATTGAACCCGCGTCACCCGGATAGCGCCCGAGTCTATCCGGGAGACGCGGATTTGATTATCGCTCCAGGACGACGACATTTTCAAGTTTTCGCATATTATCTGACTTACCATCCATGCCATATTTGCACCAAAAAACGGATTCACATTTTCTAGATTTGTATTGTATGGTGTAATCCTGTATTCCATTCATGATGTACAATGCTTTTACAAGAAATAAAGAATTACTGATTGATAGGGAGAAGCTGGAGATAACGGATACCTACATTCACCTTCGATAGTAGATATCAAGCGATGGTCCCTTTGATGAATAAATTAATCTGCGTATAAAACTTGATCGGCGTGCTTTTGGAAGAAACAGTAATTTTTAAAGAGCAATATGCTATTATGTTTTGAAAGAAAAGTGTTTAATAAATGCATCCTTCCAGTGCTTACATATGGAGTGGAGACGTGAACCTTAAAGAAAAAAGGCTTACAAAAATACGGAAAACTGAAAAGAAGCTTGATATACCCATTAAAGAAAAGAAGAGGATCTCATGAATAAGGAAAATGACATGAGTGGAAGACAGCTTGATCAGGGCAAAATCCCTGAAATGGCAATGGGCTGGATATATTGTCAGAGGAACGGACCACCGACGCAGAACTGAAATTTTAGACTGGACTCCACAGGACTAGAAAAGACCCGGAAGGAGACTGCATGGGAGTTGGATAGATGAAATTCGAAAGCATGCGGGAGGGACGTTGAGGAGACTGGCTCGAGCAGATCGTTATGGAGGAAAGCTAGGGAGACCTTCATCCAACAGTGGATGATAACGGTTGACAATGATGATATAGGTGCAAGAGAAGTGGCCACCGGAAATTGGCCACCCAGAGAACTGAACATAAATATATAAAGGGACAGTATAATTATCGTCCATTTGACTGCTCCATGTAAACATTTTCAGTTGAGACTCATAACGACCCTCATAATTTTGTGTTCTTTTTAATTGAGATATTTAGTGTATTATAGAGATGTGAGAATCTTCCTCAGTTCTTTTTCCTGTGTTATTACTATGCCGTTTGTCCCAAAAGTGTAAATTACAAAGAAAACAAAAGAACGACAATTCTGATCTTTCTTTTCTTTCTTTTTTGATTGAAGGTTTAACGACCACCGTGAGCAACTCGATGGGCTACAAGCTGTCGCCCGTTCCAAATTTAAGGCCACTGATTCCAGGGAAGGGAACAGTGGCGTGAAATCAGAATGATCTCATGCCAGTGTTGAACAGATAAGAAATCAGAATGTGCCCCAGTGCCGTAAGACAAACGCAACGTTCATGCCTCACCGGGCGGGATTCAAACCCGAGCCCTTCACGGACGCGTCAATGGGCACGTAAAGCCATTAGACTCCGGGTACTGGACCCCCGGTAATAAATAAGGACGCCTTCCTCCCCCTTTCTATCTCGCTTCCGTGTAACTTTCCTATCGGGCACTCTAGCCCAAATCTCCTAGTTTCCTATTTCTAAGGGATGTTGTCAGGCACTCCTTTCCTAAAAACCTCTGCATATAATATGATAGGATGTGCGTAAAAATACCCCCTGGAAAATGTATTCCCGGAGAAAATACCCCTTAAAACTTAAAAGCGGTAAAAATACCCTAGGAAAAATTCCCCCGAAGGAAATACCCCCAGAACAAACTGTTCACTCTAAACTGCCACACAGGAACACTGATGTGTGGCCGTGTTCCGGTGTGGCAATTTACCGGTAACCCTGCCACACATCTTTCAGCAAGTTGGAAAATTGCCCTGTTTTTCATTAAGGGGCCGGACACAAATAGTTGTTCCTCCGAAGAACACTTTGAATGTGTGACAATTTTTCTAATGGGGTAGTTTTCCAAATTCCAAATATATTCCGAATTACATGTGACAGTAAAAAAAACGAATTATATGTGGCAGTTTTCCAAGGTGCCTAACGAGGGGAAGAAACTCTTGTTTGTCTGAATTTCCATGCGGGTTCTTACGAGTTTAGGGCAACTGGCCACAAAAGTTCAAGGTGGGGGGGGCTAGAACGATTGCCGTTTCTGAGCCTATTTTGAGAACTGAATTGGGAAGTCCTAACGAATTTCGAGAAAACGTTCCATGTCAGCCAAGCGAGAACTGTACTTTAATTTGGGGGGTCCCCAACTTCCGTAATATTATATTCTGGGCCGCTTAGAGCGCAGACAGGTGTTCAAGGTAAGAGATTTGTTCAGAATTTCTATACTTCATGTTGTGTTTAGTGGGAGACTCTGAATGCCCTCCCCCTTCCCCCAGTAATTTCGTGAAGTCTGTAAAAGGGATACGAGGCGCTTGGTTTGGAGGGCTCTACTCCTAACTTCCGTAATTTTATATTCTGGACCTCTAGAATCGGTCAGTGTATCCTTGATGTTACCCCTGAAGAGCTCTTAGACATGGGAGGGGGGATTCACCCCACCCTCCTGAAAATTCGTGGTCGTGCACAGAATCATTATATAAAACATGGTACTGATATTTACAGCTCTACGTCCATTTTAACATTTTGTGGTACCCCCGGCCCCCCCCAAGCTCACGGACCTCGCGGACGCTTCAAGAATAACATCCTGGATACACTGACAGACTCCAGCGGCCCAGAATATAATATTACGGAAGTTGGGAGTAGAGCCCCTCCCAAACCAATAGTACCTCGAATCCTCGGCAATTTATTTCTTCAAATTAAAGTACAATTCTCGCTCGGCTTACATGGAACGTTTTCTCGAAATTCGTTTGGAGTTCCCAATTCAGTTCTCAATATAGGCTCAGAAACGGCAATCTTTATACCCCCCCCCCCTCTTGAACTTTTGTGGACAGTTGCCCTAAACTCGTATGAACCCGCATAAAAATTCAGACAAACAAAAGAGTTCCTTCCCCTCTTTAGGTACCTTGGAAAACTGCCACACATAACTTGGGAATTTAGAAAACTGCTCCACTGCTAAAATTGTCACACATTCAAAGTGTTCTTCGGAGGAACAGCAATTTGTACCCGACCCTTCAATGAAAAACGTGGCAATTTTCCAAGTTGCTGAAAGATGTGTGGCAGGGTTGCCGGTAAATCGCCAAACCGGAACACTGCCGCATATAAGTGTTCCTGTGTGGCAGTTTTCAGTGAACCGTTTTGTGGGTATTTCCTCCAGGGGTATTTTTACCGCTTTTCAATTTTCATGGGTATTTTCAGGAGGGAGGGGGGTATTTTTACCGTTTACCGATATGATATGGTGTGATCGTTTCCCGGAAAAGAGCATAGGTAATGAGTGGTAGGGAATTCTGGGTACCCCTTACACTTCGGAGTCCCACTAGAGATTAATCCCCCCCCTACAAGAAAAAGAAAAAAAAGTTTTCCTGAAATCTATATTGTGGTTTCGTAAGAAGGGTTGGAACTGTTTCTTTTTCATTAAGGTACAATAACATCATTCTTTCACTAAAGAAAGAAAATAAAGGGGAAGGTGAAGAAGGGAATGAGATATTTTTACACGTACATCGTTTGCATAATCTAAGAGCTACGGTTCTTGTGGAATTCACACTAATGCAGATATGTTCAAATCAATACCGTTTGTCACTGTTTAATTTACAAATACGAAATATCTAGGTTGCAAACTTAAAATCTTTTCAAAAGGCCCGCGGTCTAGGTGGCTTGTAAATAGGTGAGAAATAATCCGTTGTGTGCCTTTCATTAGGTTCAATAAAATGTTTACAAATACGAAATTTCTAGGTTGTAACTTAAAATCTTCTGAAACGGCCCGCGGCCTAGGTGGCTTGTGATCCATTGAGTGCCTTTTATTAGGTTTTATAAAATGTTTAGAAATACGGAATATCAAGGTTGTAATTTAAAATCTTCTAAAAAGATCAGTACCTGAATATCGATTCGTTAGCCCCTGTAATTAGCCTTTATTGCTTGTTATCACATGGGATATATTAAAATCATAACTCAAGATTTAAGGAGTCAGAAAGATTCAACATAAACCTTGAGCCATTTTGATCTTACATACCCGTTGAGATCCCTAGGAAAACTGGTACATTCCGTTTTGTTCAGCTAGGAAAACTCGTAGACTTTGTCAAAATCTCGGCCCGAAACGCAATTTGTGTATATCCCCTTACTTGAAAGGGTGTACGGGTTTTCCGGTTTGCGAGTTTTCCGCTCTTTGTACTTTTCTCAGCGGCATGAGAAAGTGTACGAGTTTTCCTGGATCCGTTGGAATAAGGTAATTTAAAAGTAATTTTTGTTCCTTCATCTGAGCAATAGACAAGAATTTTTGGAAGGGTGGGGAAAGGGGACGGACCTTATGGGTTTTGCCCGGGTGTGCGCCACTCATAACACACAGTCGTATGAAAGCAAAAGTAACTTCATATCGATATATTTGGTTTAGAAAAATATAGAACACAATTATTTTGAATTAATTTTAAATTTTATAAATACAAAGTTTTGAAATTAAAAAAATTTGGAAAGAGTAATATGTTATGTGAAAAACTTTATTCAAAAATTCAGGGAGTGTTCTAATGTTTTTCTTCCGAACGACTCAGCAAGAATTGTGTGGGAGGAGACTGGCCTTCCTGTTCTCGCCTTGGGTCATAGAACGGAGCATAATCCCTGTCACAGGCTTGCGTTCCACCTCCTCGTTCTAAGTACCTTGGTTCCACCCGCTGAGGTGAGAAGGGGGCAGCAATCGCTATGTTGGAAAAGCTGAAAGCCCGCCGCAATGGGACCAGTTTTTTTGGAAGAGGAAGGTGAATTTGGAGACAATACTACGCGTTCAAGCTTCGGCTGATTTTTGGCGACATTTTGTTCCCGTAGACCGGCCGGTTAAAGGGTTAAAGATATTGGTGATGGGCAGTTGATATGACTGGAGGGTGTCGTGGCATTAGCGGGGGGGGGGGGGGTAGGAAATCGTGGCATTAGTGGACGGAAATACAATGAGTAAGAAACACCCATCCCTTCCCAAACACAGTACGAATAACGACGTAGTGGGTTAGATTTCAAAATTAATTATGATTGTAAGCCAAAATCAACCAAGGGTGCAGCAAGTAGCAACGAGTATTTCACAGAGTTTGAAAGTTATACATTTCAGAAAAATAGAAGAAAAAAAAAGGGGGGGGGGGGAGAATACACTGAGCAGGACAGAAGAATCGCAAATATTATTACGGAATTCGAGCGCTCAAATGACCTGGAAAAATACATGAGAACTTTCAGCTACGTTACCGAAACGCATTAGAAATATGATATTTCTATATTGACTTTTAATCTGCAAATTAGTTGCTATACGTATAAAAAATTTTAAAATGAAAAAAGGCGAAAGAAATAAAAAAATATGAAGTACAAGAAAAGATAAAAAAATAATAAACAAGAGAGATGACACCGAATATTCGGGTGCAATAAGCACGTGTTTTGAATCCGTTCTGACGCAAATTAAATTTATCAAAGCTATTCAATGTCAATGGAACCGGTATGGTAAACAATAGATCTGACGAAAGAAAGAAGATTTTCAATCGGGTTTTTAATCCCTCAGATATTTTTGTAAACGGAATCGTGAGCTTACGCCTCTGTTTGCAGACGTGCGTTAAGAAAAACATGAATTTATACGAGAAACATTTCGCACCGGAAACGCTCTCCAACACAGATTAAATTTTTTAAATCGGACTCTTAGAAACAGAGATATCGACAAAAATAAGATGTGACTTTACGTCCCCTGAAGGTAAAACCATGCATTACTTTAGGAAGAAGGTATTCTCAAAAGGTTTTCCCATATGAGCGGTATCTGTCCAAGAAAAAAAAATTTAGTCGAGTTTTCAGGAGCCCAGATTTTGCTACAAATACATCAGAAGAAGAAATGAACATTTATACCCCCTGGTGGCCAAACCATTCTTTACCAAACATTAGAAATTATGTGAAAAATATTTTCCATAAGGTCATGTATGCGATACAGGAAGACTTTTTCATATCGGAGTTTTAGAAGCAGAAATAACGCAGAAAACGCAATTTACCTTTGTGCCCTCTAGCACAGAGTCTATGATTTACTCGAAAATTTTGAATTTATAGGAAAAACATTTCGCATCGGAAACACTGTCCAACAAATAAGGAATTTTTCAAATCGGACTCCTAGAAGTAGAGATATTGACAAAAATAAGTTATACATCTACGCCCCCTGCGTAGAAACCATGGTTCCTTTAAAAAAACGTCGGTCTGTAAACGACGTTTTTTTCAATCGAGAATTTAGAATCTCATATTTTGCTGCGAATACATCAGAAACGGAAATTCAGATTTACGCCCCCTGGTGGCCAAACCATTTTTTACAAAAATTAGGAATTATGTGCAAACGATTTTCCATCAGGAGCTGTGTCCGGTGCAGAAAGAATTTTTCCAATCGGAGATTTAGAAGCAGAGATATAGGGGGAAACGATATTTACCTCTACGCCCCGTAGCGGAAAGTCTATGAATTACTTGAAAATTTTGAAATTATATGAAAAACATGTCACACTAAAAACACTATCCAACAAAGAAGGAATTTTTCAAATCGGACTCCTACAAGTAGAGATATTGACAAAAATAAGATATACATCTACGCTCCCTGGCGGAGAAACTGTGGAATATTTTAAGAAGAAAATATTCCGAAAAGGTTTATCTATGTGAGTGGCGTCAGTCCAAGAAATAATTTTTCAATCGATACTTTAGAAGTTCAGATTTTATGGCAAATACATCAGAAGCAAAATTTAACACTTACGCCCCCTGGTGGCCAAAGTATTTTTTACCAAAAATTTGAAATTATATGCAAAAGATTTTCTTTTAGGAAGTGTATCCGCTGAAGAAAAAAAAATTTCAAATCGGAGTTTTAGAAGAAAAGTTATCGCGAAAAAGGTAATTTAATTTTATGCCCCCTAGCGGGAAATCTATGCGTACTTTGAAAAAGTAACTATATCTAAAATAATCTTCGACATAAATGGAATCGAAAGATAAAATAATTTTTTCAATCGGATGTTTAAAAGCAAATATGTGGAATAAAACGTATTTTTGAATTCGACATCATCTGCATTTACACTTTTTTTTTACGATGTACAATTTCTCCTCTAACGGAGAAGTTGTACATCGTTAAAAAACGAAATAAAGGATCATCATTCGCATATTTCAAGCTTCCCAATGCAAAAAGAATTTTTCAAATCGGACTAATAGTTGCAGAGATATCGTGGGTACAGGCGGACGGACGGACAAACCTGTAATATAAGCACGATCTTTTTTCACAAAAGACGTGCTAAAAATCGGGGGTAAAAAAAAAGGTGCAAGAAATGCAAAAAAACAGCAACAAAAAACTTTTAAGAAGCCAAAGTCATCACAATCTGGTTCTGGGAAGGGGTGGGTGGTTTCTAACTCATCGCATAACCGTCCGCTAATGCCACGATTTCATACCCTAATTAATACTTCCAGAACCAGATTGTGATGACTTTGGCGGTTGAAAAGTTTTTTTTTCCCCATTTTTGCTTTTTTTTTATTTTCTACATATTTTTTTTGTATTTTTCCATTTTAATTTCTTTAATTTTTTATATTTTTTCATATTTTTTTTGTATTTATATTTTTCATTTTTTTATGAGCGGTGAGAAGAACGTAGGCTTATCAAACAAAGGAACCACGTGATTGGAATTTTCTCATTTCCTATTAGTCAAGTGAGGAATCTGTAGAGATGTGAACGGTGAGAAGGGAAGGCAATTCTGTAAAGGGGTGGGTGTTTCTTACTCATTGCATTTCCGTCCAGTAATGCCACGATTTCATATCCGTCCGCTAACGCCACGGAACCTACTGGAGAATATCATCCTGTATCGCCTGGGCGGATTTTTTTCTATTTTTTTCCCCTTTTCTTTCACAGATGATAGTTGTTAGGTCTAATTAATCGGATACAAATCATGATGCGTTGCTAGTTAGTGTCTTGTTGCCCAGCTTTCCGCTTTACGTGTTCAGAGACTAGAACATTTGATTAGAGACAAATGCTAGCACACAGTGGAGTAAAACTGTTTGATTGCAAGCGGGCTTCTAAATTTTCTTGACACTCTGCCAGAAAACGACATGAAACACGTTTTCATAAGTCTTAGTAATCTTATGTTAATACTACGTCTACAGGTCTATCCAGTGCTTCTTTAGAACAGACGACTAATGACACCCCAGTGAATGCTATTCGAAAGATACTGTGCTTACTGAGTTGGTGACTAATAAAAGACTACAGACAGAAACACTCCAGAATGTCACTCAGCGTAATAACGGTTCCCTTCCGTTTTCCCTAATGCACAATCTTACCCTACGGTTCTTTTGCCTTCCCTCTGCTGCCTTACTCGTTTTCCATCAATCCTTTGTTTGAGGGTGGGTGAAAATATGGCAAGTCTACGATTGTAGACAACATCGTGCGACAACTTCGGATTGTCTCAAACAAGTAACGCAGTACAATAACATTCCGGACAAGAATTTCAGGCGGCAGTTAACGATGATTTATTAAAATTTAAGTTATCTTGGTTATTTATAAGAAAAAATAATGGATTTCACTGTTGAAATTGTTCAGTCAAAAAGAGGTCAATCTATGTACGTTATAAAAGAATATTTGTACGAAAACAAATATCGAAAAGAAGAGTTCCGATGCAAGTCTGATTACTATTTACGCAAGATGTAGTGGCCAAGAAAATCGTAACTTCTGACTCAACTATATTAGGGGAAACGCGAATTGCAGTAGCAATATTAGGGGAACCGGGAATATATGTGTACATAGGGAGAATGGGCCTCAACGAACCATCCGATTAGGGGAAGCGATAATCGGGGAAACGAGAGGACACCGAAATAACTTTGCGCATTTTCAAGAGAGATTAAGAATTCAGCCGTGGAAATCCTGCGTCAATCTTTGATTAGGTACCCAGTAATCAAATCAAATATATCCATTGAGGCCATTTTTAAGAAGCCAAAACAGGCAGAGCCCGACGACTTTGAATATTGCATATATAATCTAAAGAGGACCAACAAATTTAGAATATGACTATGAAATTGCTAAGAAATCGGACAGTGAAATGAAAAGACACTACTTCAAGACACTGGATAGACTTTTTCCCATGTGTGGGAACTCGGGTGTGAATAAATTTAGTCCCCGGAGATAAGAAACTTTCAACTTTGATTTGATCAATAGGTACAGAAATGGAAATGATTACATTGGATTTTATAAGTGCTATATATAGGGCAAAGAAAAAGAAACTCGTGCATTGCCTCCTTATCTCTTGGTAAGACAAGATTGGTTTTAAGAAAAGGAAACGAATCAGTTGAGTTTCCGCTGTACCCAGAGGCGACTTTAATTCTTTTGGGGCCCTAGGCGCTAAATGATTCTAGGGCCCCTCTTTCCCCTCCTTATCCCTTCAGAAATTTTCATCAGTCAGATTAACAAAGAAAAGTAAAGTCAATATATTTTTTTTTCGTTTTTTAAAATACCATTCTATCATAGATTATTAGAACGTTTCGTAAGAAACAGCGTCAATGTAACCAGTTTGTCTGCCCGTGCGCCTCGAACTGTTTGTTTTTACTGATATTTCAAAAAACTATTTTTACGGCTAATAGTAAGTCAAAGCGCATTAAGTTTGCCACTTTAAACATTCCATGTGCACTCACGGACAATGAACTTTGCGCACCTAGAAGAAAACATGCTGCAACCGCGGAACTTTGCAAATAAATAGAGTGCCTGCTGGTATGGAAATGATCCACGTTTGGTGTTTTTTATCATTAAAGTGTATCGTGCAGGAGACGGCATTTGTTTTCAATTCAATAGCTTTTGGTGCACGAGTTAATTTCTTCATATTAAGCCATTGTTTAAAATTGAAATAATTCATACGTCTTACGTTTATCAATACGAAATTCTATCTTGTTTTTTCACTTTGTGTTATACTGTACAATCATTTAAAGCTCTAGTGGACTCATTATTTTTGTACCATGTTCCAAAGTATCATTATACAGGGTGTCCGAGAAAAATTGGACACATTACAAAATTATGTACAAAAAAAAACCTATGAGAATTGTCTGTTTTTCTATATCACGTATTACTGACACGGTTTCTATATTTTTGTTTTGCAGAATTGTTATTCACAGAATCCGATAGACGGCGCTAGGTGTGGCCTGATGAGGAATGTATGAGAAATGCGCAATCAGTAGTCATGTCATCCGTACAGCAGAAGGCGATGTGTGTGTTATGGCGTGCGGAATTCAAGACTGTCATTAAAGTTAAAAGACTGTACCGTTTAGAGTATGGTTGTAATCCTCCGTCAATGAATTCAATTAAGCGGTGGATGAAACAGTTTAAAGAAACTGGCAATGTGGAACATCGTGGAAAAGCCGGTAGGCCTAGCGTCAGGGGTGAGACGGTTGACCAAGTTAATGAAGGTTTCCGACGAAGCCCCAGGAAATCCGTTCGTAAAGCAAGCAGAGAACTGTGCATTCCGAAATCGACAGGTCACGATATCTTGCAAAAGAAATTAAAGTTTCATGCTTATAAAATTCAAATAGTGCAAAAGATGCATGTAAATGATCACACTCTGCGATACGATTTCGCTGTGGGTATGCTGAATCCAGTGGAAAACGACGAAAACTGTCTCAGTACTGTAATTTTTAGTGATGAATCGACATTTCATGTATCAGGTATTGTGAATCGTCACAACAGTAGGATATGGGGCAGTGAACCACCTCATGCTGCTACTGAACTGGAATGTGATTCTCCAAAAGTTAATGTGTGGTGCGCTCTATCAAAAAGAGAAGTGATTGGCCCTTTCTTCTTCTGCGAAAAAACCATAAATGGTGACATTTACTTGGACATGCTAGAAAATTTCGCTATACCCCAGACCATTCGCCTCCGCATTGGTCAACGTGTTTACGTAAGTGCCTAAATGAGCATTTCCCCAACAGATGGATTGGGCGTGGTGGTCCCATTCTGTGGCCTCCTCGCTCTCCAGATCTAACTCCATTCGATTATTTCATGTAGGGTTATGTGAAGGATCTTGTCTAGCAGACGCCTTGTACTGATTTGCAGGAACTGAAGCAGCGTATTACAGCTGCTATTAATTCCATAACTCCTCAGATGCTTTCCAATACATGGCATGAAATCGAATGACGCTTGGACGTACTACGAGCAACCAAGGGATCTCACATCGAAATTTGTTAACTTGTGTAGTTATATTGTAAGTTAGTACATACAGTCAGTTTCATTCTATCTGTTTAATGTTTTGTTTTATATAATTTTGTAGTGTGTCCAATAATTCTCGGACACCCTGTATATATATAATCTTGAAGCAGCATTCTTCAACTCTTTTTTGACAATACATATAGCATTTTAAGTTTTAAAAATATTCTGTAGTTTACATACAAAAAATAATAATGCATTGTTGAAACTCTCACTGTAAAACACACCTTTGTGTTATGAAGCTGTTAGGCAGCATGTTACTTGGAATGTTTCTAGGTCATGCAGGTTCAGCAATACTTCATGATTTACTCATGTCAGGGGGCAAGAAATGTCATCACTGGAATTACTACTGATTTACTGTATTCCCACGAATGGCTGTTTGTTTCTCTTGATGATGTATATGCTAGTGATCTTTTTGATTTGTCTCACAGTTGTTTTCTTTTCCTTTTTTTTTTTTTTTTTCAATTTTTTTATGGTGCACCTTGTTTTTATGCTGTACTGATTTTTCTCTTCATTGATATTAAGATCTTTTAGTCATCCCAATATAGACAGCTATTTTTTAGCTTTTATTACCTCACCATATTTTTGTGAGAAAATCTTGATTTCAAACATGAAAAGTATGTAATACCTTTCACTTTGGCATTTTCCAACCCTTTAGTATGATTTTAATTTTTCCATGTTGATGTACACTATCTACCAACAAGTAATTGAACACCTGTGACAGCAAAGAAAAACAAAGTTTATTCACCTTCAATAGTTGGTGGAGCCTCCGCGAGCGGCGATTACAGCTGCGAACCTCCGGGGCATACTCTCAACCAGGCGTTGTACGACGGCTAGCGGTATTTTCTTCCACTCGGCTTGGAGAAGACAGGCCAGTTCCTTCACCGATTTCGGACGTTGGGAGCACACCTTAAGTCGACGCTCCAACTCGTCCCAGAGGTGCTCGATAGGGTTAAGGTCCGGGCTCTGCGCAGGCCAGTCCATTCGATTAACCCCATTGTCACCAAACCAAGCCATGGTGGACCTCGAAACATGACTGGTGGCATTGTCATCCTGAAAGTAACATGGGTCCATCCCGTAAAACTACCGCATCGTAGGAAGTTTAAAAAATGGTGCAGTAGGTCTCGGCGTTGAGTCTACCAGGAATTGCGACCAAGGGTCCCGTGCCATACCAGGAGAAACACCCTCATAGCATAAATCCACCGCCGCCGAACTTCACAGTTGGCACAATACATTCCGGCAGGAAGCGTTCTCCAGGCAGACGCCAAACCCAGACCCTGCCATTCGAACGGTAGAGGGTGAACCTTGATTCGTCGCTCCAGAGAACCTGTTTCCACTGTTCAACGGTCCACTGTCGACGTTCTTTGCACCACGTTAGCAAAGCAGCGCTATCGGACTTGGTGATCAAAGGCTTGTGGGCGGCAGCACGTCCATGATAACCGAGCAGATTAGTTTCCTTACGGATGGTATTTATCGAAAGAACACTCCCGGATGCCTGTTGAAACTCCTCGCGGATGTGGCCTATCGATTTCGTGCGGTTCTTCCGAATTTCTCTGGCCAGCACCCGTCGGTCTCTAACTCCCAGTTTTGTGGGTCTGCCGGGTCGGGGCACATTCCGACAGTCACCTCTCATCTTCCACTTGCCAATAACGTAGACCACTGTCGATTTTGGGTACTTCAACTTGCTGGATATGTCACGTATGGATCGGCCATTTCTGTGATACCCGACGATTACACCTTTCTCGAAATCAGAGAGCTCCGAACTGCGTGGCATCTTGCATGCGACTGGTTGCGTTGTTGTTTCCCACACGATATTTAACGGCGGCGGCCGTGACGTGTATCAGGACCGCAGATATCGTCGATTGCAGTGGTGTTCAATTACTTGTAGGTAGATAGTGTATATGAACTGGAATATTAAATTGTGAAATCAGCTGCATTTGAAATGGAAAATATTAGTACCTCCTCTGGCATTTTGATCTCAGTGCACACTGTGTATGCTTTGCATAAATATGAATATTGACATGTTTTGGGACAGCAACTCAAAAATAATCGAAAGAAAGTTGCAGTTCTGTGTACTTAAGTTGCATTAAATGGATTTGTTACCTTCTTCGTTTTCAATGCCTTTTAAAACTTCTTGATGATTTCGAATTTTGAATGACATATGAAGCAATAACAAATTCTATCAAACATCACGGATGTTCAATTTATTCCAAACAAAAGCCACATATACAGATAATACCCCAGTAAATAAAGGACTTGACCCGGAAAAAATTAGCTAAAAGCTGAATTAGCTAAAAGCTGAATTTTTGCAGGCTGGTAGAACTCATTGGGCTTAGCATTTCACAAAATTCCCCACCCCCACCCCCGCTTGCTTTCCCCCTACACCCACATAAAGGGGAAAAATTAGGTCTAATACTAATCCACTTGTAACTCCCAAAATAAATGGCGTACAGCGATAATGGTTTTTTTATTTTATTTCTCTTGATATGATCTATAAATTTTGTTCTCTTCATTTTTACTATTTCTCCTACAGTTTTGCTGCAATTTTCGAAAACCCGCAAAACAGCACCTTTTTTTCTCGACATTTTACCGATTAATTGCAATTACCGCTTCACAGAGCCAAAATCTCCGAATAAAAGTTGTAGCAAATTTTATAACCTTTACAACGATGTATTATTTGTCTTAATATACTTTATAGTTTGCCTTCTATTGGACCGAAACTGCGAATGCATTGTAACCCTAAAATGACAAAACATCGGGTAAAACATGCAATAATTTTGCGGGGAGTATAATTTTCAACGATAGGTTAAAAAAAAAGAAAGGAAAACTTAGCTTTGCACCTGCAAAAAAAGGCAACGACTCTTGCCTGTATGCTTCACACCGAACCCAACCCCCGAGGGGTTGGGACTAATGATTATTATGCGCAAACGCAATGCTCAATTAAAATATGACAATGTCATTTTTTCCCTTTATACATTTGTTATGAAGTATGAACTTAGCTCAATGGATTGCTGCTATTTCTACAATTTCAAAATACTTAAAAAAGACACACACATTTTCATTTTCAAATTTTTTAAATGAACTGAGATTAAAATTGCACAAAACTGTAATTAAAATAGAAAAGGCCGCAAACAAAAGCGGTGATGATTAACTTTATAACGTTTAAAATGATATACATTTTGTCTTACATTTAATTCTGTGGTTCTGAATATTGCACAGTTGTGGCAAAATTATGATAAGTGTCGTCGCTCATATCAGGTAGTTTGTGCATGGCAGTCCACTGCAACGTCCACACATAGGAGAACATTTCTTATCACTATCCTGTCTCCGAAATGCTGTCTGCCCGTGTACATGAAAATTTTTGTTTTTAGAGCTGTTGCGAAATTTATTTATGCGGCTAATAGGAAATCTAAGGATAGTAAGTTCGGCACTTTATATACCGCCAAGGGCTGTCAGTCAAAAATTAAAAAAAATTGAAGTTCTGTTGTAAAGAAATTATTCAACTTAAAGGAAAATACATATTATTTTTGTGCCTCACAGTTCTTTCTCAAATATTTAAATTTTCCAATTAGTTCGTTAATTTCTTGCTAAAGACTAAAAAATTTGTTTTTTACAGATTTTTCAAAACATATTTTTGCGAATGATCCGACATGAAAGTTCGTCGAATTTTTCCCATTTTAAATTTCACTACTAGTTTATAAATTTCCCACTAGTAGTTCTTCGTAAATTTTAGCTTTGTGCTACAAAGAGATTATTTCAGTCACATCAAACGTTCTTTTGAGTTTGATACGTTAGGCAAAATTGATTATTTTTAACATCTCTTCAGTTGCAAGTTTCTTGGCAAATTTAGCGCTGAAAATGAAATTTCCTACATCGCGTGTAAATTGTCATAAAATTTCATAAAATTGGAATTCATTTCGATTATAAAACGTGCTCTTTCCATTGCTTCAGCTTTTGAAAATCATCTTGTTTTTTTACATTTTGAGCAAATTAGTAGGAAACGAGCATGGTATCAAGCAAAAATGAAATACACTGACAGAAAAAAATCCCAACACCACGAAAAAATAGTTGTAGAGGAATGAAATGGCGGCAATACATTTGTATAGGTAACATATTTAATCGATTAAGGTTTCAAGATCACAGCTTATTGTAAGCGCGAGAAGAGCCATTTTAAATGTGAAATGCTGGTACATTAATAACCGGTGTAACCGCCAGAATGTTGAATGCAAGCACGCAAACGTTCATGCATTGTGTCGTACAGGTGCTGGATGTCAGTTTGTGGGATGGAGTTCCATGCCTGTTGCACTTGGTCGGTCAATACAGGGACGGTTATTGCTGGTTGGGGGTGACGCTGGAGTTGTCGTCCAATGATGTCCCATACGTGCTGGATTGGTGAAAGATCTGGTGATCTAGCAGGCCACGGCAACCTGTCGACACTCTGTAGAGCATGTTGGGTTACAACAGTGGTATGCGGTCGAGCGTTATCCTGTTGGAAAAAAAACCCTGGAATGCTGTTCATGAATGGCAGCACAACAGGTTGAATCACCAGACCGACGTACAACTGTGCCTTCAGCGTGCGTGGGATAACCACGAGAGTGCTCCTGCTGTCATAGGAAATTGCTCCCCAAACCATAACTCCAGGTGTAGGTCCAGTGTGTCTCGGCCGCAGACAGGTTGGTTGCAGGAGCTCACCTGACCTCTTTCTAACCGACATACGGCCATCACTGGCACCCAGGCAGAACCGGCTTTCATCAGAAAACACTACAGATCTCCACTCCGTCCTCCAATGAGCTCTAGCTTGACACGACTGACGTCGCAAACGGCAGTGGTTTGGAGTAAGTGGAATGCACGCTACAGGGCGTCTGGCTCGGAGCTGTCCTTCAAGTAACCGATTTGTAACAGTTCGTTGTGTCACTGTGGTGGCAACTGCAGCTTGAATTGCTGCCGCAGACGCGGTACGATGCGCCACGGCCATACGCCGTACACGGCGGTCTTCCCTCTCAGTAGTGCCACGTGGCCTGCCGGAACCCGGTGTCCTTGAGACAGTACCTTCCCTTGACCACCGCTGCCAACAATCATGCACAGTGGCTACATTCCTGCCAAGTCGTTCTGCAATATTGCTGAAAGAAAATCCACCTTCTTGAAGTCCTGTTACACGACCTCGTTCAAACTCCGTGAGCTGTTGATAATGGCTTCTTCGTCTTCTTAAAGGCATTCTTGACTAACATCAGCACCCTACGTCGAATCTCAATGATAACTAACGCTCACGAACGTTACAGCGCGTATTTACAGCAAACCTGCTTTGCACGTTCCGAGGGCGCTACTAGCGCCACACGTATGCGCCGAGAGCGAAATTTGCATAGACGTCATCTTACAGATGTACTCTCACCGCCTACCAACTGTCGTTTATCTAACACAACCCCTTCTTGGTGTTGGGATTTTTTTTTTCCGTCACTGTACTTGACAAAGACATTGGCAAACGAAAATGTCCTCCACATAAGACAATACGGGTAAAATGCAATTTATAAACAGTGCCTCACTTGAAAAGAATGGGTGTCTTTTCGTCGAGGAGTTTCGGCATAGACGAATGCCATGGACGGAGAAAGGTGGACAGTCAGAATTTCATCAGTCATTGCAGGAAAGCGAGAATCTGAAGTTTCTTCAAAGCATTTTTTCTTATTATTTTCATCGGAGAATGAAGGTCTGCATTTCTTGTTTTGTTTCCGTCTGTGAAAATTAAAACAATGCTGGCAATCCAATTATAGGTTTTCGGGGCCCCTCAAGCTCTGGGGCCAAGGCCGTAGCTAGCGGGGAGCTAGAGGGGGCTTAGCTCCCCCTACAAGTTTAGCAAGCCCCCCCTGGAAAATTGGCGCTAACAAAAATGACTTAAACTTTTATTTCGATGGTTTACGTAAATTACTTTGACATTTCATCACAGGCATAAATACTTTATTCGTATACTGGACTTTTTAAAAAGTTAAGTAACAGTAAAACGACGCAGTATGAATGTAACTCAAAAGAAAAAAAGAATTTCGACTTTTTGAATTGTAAATTAGTTGTAACGGCTGTATTAGTAATTTTAGTGATTTTCTACTAACGATAGGAGTTATAAGGAACAACAAATGCATTTTAGGAGGGGAGGGTGACGTTAAATATATATCAACAACTTTTTACTCAAATGCGCTCTGAATCTAAAAGCTTGCAACCAAGATGTAGTGCAAAAGCATATCTGTAATATAATCAGGAAAAACGGACATCCATGTGAATATTTTATTTAGAGTAAACCGAGAATGTGAAGAAACTTATTATGCATTTCTTTCTTTCTTTTTTTTTTTTTTGTCAAATCTGTTTAATCTAAATATCTAAATAGGAAATTGACATGACACTAAGGAAAAGTGCAGGGACAGTGATTATACCTTCTAATTTATTTATATGCAACTGTAATACTGTCTTTAAATAAATTCAAAAGAAGGAAAAAAAAACTTATAAGATTATGCTGTCAGAACCTTCATGAAGAAATCCTTTTATGCGGAACAAATAAAAACTTGAGTAGCATTCCACTAACTTGCTTAATTAAAAAGTTGGAAATTAATTTCACTAAATGCTCTGTTATTATTTGTAACTAATCGCTGAACAGAAAAGTTAAAATCATGGATCTTTGCAATTTTTGTTTGTTTGTTTCTTTAGTCATATTTTATTCTCAAAATTTTGAGAACTTTAAGAATCGGGACATTATTTAACGTAAAAAATTTCTTTCTTCACTTACTTTGTCATGTTCCTTAGGTAACTGTTTTAACCAGTTTTATCTTCTTGGGTTGGCAATATATTTTTTGCTCAGCGTTAATGTGGCGCATACGGATCATAATTCGGGTTTTCATGAATAGTTTGATGGCAGGGTGCACATTTGGAGGGAACTGATGGGCTGAAGCTTCCACTGCGGTGTGAACAATTCTTTTAACTTTCCTTAAGTTATTTTTCCCATGTAGTTTTTAAAAAATTCTTCTAGTTGGATAACCATGCTCATCCACTCATTTGTTGGATGTTGCAAGCAGCCTCTGCTTATGACGCTAATCCAGTCGCAAAGAATTCCTTTTTCTTGCACTAGGTCCAGAGGTGTATTTTTGTCCCCCAGCCCAGGACACGTTGTTTGGCATTTAAATGCAACATATCCAGCAAGGTATCGTAAAACTTGGTACGATATGCTGTCACTAGAAGACGTAATTGCGGTTGTGGGTTCTTCGCGAAGTGCAGCCGTAATTTCATTTGCACTTGTGTGGGCTATTTCATCATTGCAGGATGCATTTTTGTGTAAGACACAGGAAGACGAGAGCATGGAGACAGTTAAATAATGTTGTTCTGACTCAGGCAAAACGTCCGATTTCTGACAGTTCCAGACTACTTTCCCAAGTACCAGCAGTCTGAGACGATTTTGAAATTCCAGTAGTGAAGGGTGATCATAGGTATTCCCTGCTGCACGTATCTGTGAGAAAGAATTTTCTAGGACATCTTGATTAACTCTGTGAGTTAAAAAATATTTCAGCTGATATTTTTCGCTTAGAATCTTGTGGACAGCCATTACGTATGTAATACTGACCAGAAGACCTTGCTGAAATGGTAGGGCGTTTTTTCTTCCAACAACGCGCATCTGCGAAAAAGTGTTGTAAGCCTCATTCAGAAGTTGAAATTGCTGTTGATTGTTACCTAAAGCACATCGGAATGGTTTGTCTGAGAATGGTTGCCTCGAATTCATTGTATCAAAAAATCTGTCAACAAGAAGAATAAAATTTGCTGTTTCATCATCTTCGGGAAACAAATATTTGATGGCATTTCCAACACGCTTCGAAAGCAACTGTACAGCATAACGTACAATCTGCCTATTTGCTGCTTTAACACGTATGTGTGTTTCACTAATACGTATTATACGATATTTTTAATTCCTTACTGTCCTTCTCTAATAGCTTTTCAAATAAGGAGCAATTTATCACTATATTTCTTATTTTTATGCCACTGTCCAAAATATGGTTTCGCAATAACTTTACCATATGCGGAATGTCAGCAAATACATTTATATGTCTGTTTTTGTCGAAAGGATTTTCAAAGAACGGACCCTCAGGTGATATAGCCAATTCTTTCCATAATTTCTGGTTTAAAGCTCCCAGATCTGAAGTAAGAGCAAATACAAGAAACATGATATTTTCTACGGCACAAATTACTTTCATTAATATTTCTCTGAGACTGGAACCACTAACGTCAAAATCGTAAAATACTGGTTGTTTCCAGGGATTAACAAGTCCTCTTGCCATGAATACCAGTACGTACCTACACGGTCCCATAACTTCATCTGTTTCAATATTATAGCACATTTTGCTGGAAACTTTCATTTCATCTATAGAAATTACACAAGTTCTTTCGGCTTCAGTCATTTGCATTCCTTGGCTCTGCATCAGTTTTAAAGTTGTGGCTTGAATTCCAGGTGAACATTTAATTGTAGCTACCCATCGGCGCAACGTTGACAAAGCAGGAAGCGGAATATTAACTTTATTTCTCAAGTAGTGATATGCTCTACTGGAAACAGTTCTTAATGTTATTGCAGCTGCAATATCAGTAGAATTCAAACAATCCGTTTTTGACCTAACAAAACCCTTATCTGTCCTAGAGTAAACACTATAGAAAGCAAATTTTTTATGCACATTTCTCTGTCTTTTTTCTCATCTTTCCGTAACGTTCGCAATTCTAATAATTCTTTCTTTATTTGATTCTGTTTTACTTTGAGGACTTTTACACGTAAAGTTAGACTATGGTTTGAAGAGCTCAAAGATAATATTTGTTTTTTCAGTTTTTCATTTTACTTCATCAAAATATAATTTTCCTTCAATAGAGTTTCATTTTCTGTTTTCACGTCTTTCATACATTCAATTTCAGTATTTTCATCATCGGCACTCCACATGTCTTCCAAAATTTCCTCTGCATTATCAGAGTTTATCAAATCGCCAACAAGATCAGTTCGTTTCTTTTTCTCCTGTCTGTTCTTTCTCTCTGAATTAGAACTTACATTAAAGTTTCCCGGGAGGTTTAAACTTGGTACAGCTGTGTCCTTTAGCATTTTGCGGATAGGCAAACCTAGAAGTTCATTCCTTAAATCGCGTTCGTAGTCTTCCTCAGGAAAATGTTCCGAACAAATAGCTGATTTCATTTCGTTGAAACTGTCAGCTCGTTTGCATCTCAATTTCCATGTTTTACGCCAAACTTCATTTTTCGGAAACCTATGGTAATGAATGCCATTCCTTCTGGTTTTCGAATAATAATTTTGACACGTTGCTATTGCGCACGAACCAGGCATGTTCAGTGTTTAACGTATAACCAAGGAAAAGAAAATTTGTTTGCTACAAATACCTAGCTTCAAATTCTCGGAAATGAGACAATGTAGTTTTCAGACCCTGAACCAGAAAAACGGGAGCAAGCAGCTTTAGGCAGTTGGGGTGTGGAGATCTCCGGGACTGTGACGTCTCGAAGACGACCCCTGAGACAGTGCTCAGCGGAAGTGTCGGATAAGCATAACCTTGGAGTCTACTAACCTTGTCTCAAGTATAGGTTTCAATTATTGGAAACACGAAAACCTCATATGAGCACATAGTGCTTCATTTGAGCATGTAGATTCTGTAAAGTGTTTCATAACACGTGCAGAGAATAGTGGAAAAATTGATTCTGCTGTAATTACGCAACTGATGAATGAGAAAAATTATTGGAAAGCAGTACTTTTACGGATTATCGAAGTCATTAAATTTCTGTCTTCCCGTGGATTAGCATTTCGCGGAAATGGAGCGAACGACAAGTTAGGGAGTAATAATAATGGCAATTATCTAGGTATCCATGAACTGATAGGAAAATATGGCCCTTTTCTGGAGCAACATGTGAAAATTTTTGGAAAGAAGGGAAGTGAAAATGTTTCATACCTTTCGAAGGAAAAATGTGAAGAATTCATTTGATTAATGGCTTTATCCGTCACTGGCGCAATAGTTAAAGAGTTGAAGTCGAGGAAATATTATTCTATTATTATAGACTCCACTCCAGATTTGTCGGTTGACGGTTATTTTTCGTTATGTTCTGAAAAATGGACAACCAGTGGAACGAATTATTTGTTTTTTGCCCCACACTGGTCTCTTCAAGCTCTATTAAAAAGTCATAACAGTTTAGCCTACTAGAGGGTGATCCATTTAAACCAGTACCCTGAAAAAACCTTACCTTTTTGCAAGGGACCGCACATAGAACTTCTTCTTCTTTTCAATAGAAGCAGCAACTCCTGGAGAATGAAAACCGCCCCAGTGAAGAAGTTTGTTAACCGTAACTGTAACTCAGCTCGTGATTTGTTTGTTGTTGCGTTGTCATTCACTTGCGTGCATTCGGAAACATGCAGTACTCTGTTCCAGAGCGTGTTTTTTAGTGAAATCGTATTGGATAACCAATTCTGTCATCAAAACGCAACGAGCATTTCGAAGAGAGTTTGGAGTTCGAAAAGTGCCAAGCAAGTCAACAATTCTGTTGATGGCAAAAAAACTGGAGCAAACCGGTTCTCTTCTCAGCGGTAGCGGTAGACCTCCGATACCCCAAACGCGTGTGGACGATGTTCGGCAACGTTTACTTCAATCTCCGACAAAATCGCTGCGCAGATTAAGCCAACAGACAGGATATTCATACGAAACTTGTCAAAGGGCAGCAAAAAAAGCGAATATTTGACTATTTAAAGTGCATGTAATGCATCAGCTGCAGGAACCGGACAAGGAAAAGAGAGTAAGTTACTGCAAATGGTTTCCAAATTTTCTAATTTGCGATCTGATATTCTCTCCATCACATGGTTTACGCATGAAGCCTGGTTTCATCTGTCAGGCTATGTCAATTCGCAAAACAGCAGATACTGGGCTGCCGAAAACCCACACGTTATGTGTGAAACACCGATGCATTCACAAAAGGTTGGTGTATGGTGTGAGGTTTCGTCTACGAAAATTATAGGCACCAGTTTTTTCTCTGAGACTGACAACACTAACGTTTATTGCCGCATATTCAATGAATTTGTGGAAGAACTTGATGTCATTGAATTGACAGAGGGCTACTTTCAGCAGGATGGCGCTACGTGTCACACATCGAAAGTCTCAATGGAGTTCATAACCAGCTTCCTTGATGACAGATTAATTTCAAAAAACATATGGCCTCCCCGATCTCCGGACTTAACTTCCCCTGACTTTTTTTGTGGGGCTACTTAAAGGATAGAGTTTACAAAACCCATCCAAAAACATTGGATGCATGGCGTGAAACAATCACGACTGAAATTGGCAATGTTACTGCTCGTGCTCTACATGAGACATCACTGAATATGGTGCGGCGTGTTCAACTGTGTTTACAAGGAAATGGAGGACAATTCCAACATTTGCTTTGATAAAATGATTCTCCAATACCACATGCATAATTCTCAACTTACTGTATGATTTTGTTGTTATTTATAAGAAAGTTATAAGTAAATCACATGGTACTGATTTAAATGGATCACCCTGTATATTCCATGCGCAGCACACTCTCTTAATTTGGTTGGGAAATCCGCAGCGGGATACTGCCTTGAAGCTGCATCTTTTTTTATGTTCGTACAGGAAATATACAACTTTTGGTCATCTTCATCACATAGGTGGCAAATCTTGAAGACAAGTCTTCAAGATAATTCTAAGCTCCACAGCGAATATGGAACGCAACCGCTACTTCTTGTACCCGAAACGTTATGTGAAACCCGATGGTCAGCAAGGGTTGGTGTACACGCTCTAGTTATTATTGCATTAGAGATGCACTTAAAGACTTCGCAGAAAACACCGGTGAAAAATTAGAAGCAAGA
Source organism: Macrothele yani (assembly GCA_039090855.1). Taxonomy (NCBI): domain Eukaryota; kingdom Metazoa; phylum Arthropoda; class Arachnida; order Araneae; family Macrothelidae; genus Macrothele; species Macrothele yani. The sequence continues at coordinate 108,363,683 of CM077003.1, forward strand.
GTAGAAGCAGAGGGATTATTAAATAAGATGAATTTGTTAGAAATGGGCATTCTCTTAGAGCTTTGGAGTGATATTTTACAAAGAATTGATAGTTGCAATAAAACACGGCAGAAAGTGAATATTGACCTTTCCTTTGCTGTATAACTGTACGATTCACTTATTAAACATTTAAGTGATCTCCGGAATAAATTTGATAAGTAGGAGGAAGATGGAAAACTTTTGTCTCCGTGTGACGAATATAAGAAAAATGTTGCTAGAACCCGTCGGAGAAAACTACAATTTCAAGAGATGAATGGCAATAAAGAAACTGTTTTCACTGGAAAGGAACATATGCGAATATGCGTTTTCCATACGATCATTGATAATTTGGTGCAGCAGTTAGAACGTCAACGAGATGCATATTCCGATGTGGAGAGCATGTTTGGGTTTCTAACGCAATTATCAGATGTTGATGAGACAACAGTATCTCAAAAGACAAGAAACCTACTGACAGTTTACTCTCGGGACTCAGACCCAGAATTTGAACAAGAATGTCTTCATTTCCAGAAATTTTGGAATAATTCAGATAGACAAGCAGTGACAGATTCAAGTGTTAGTGTTCCTGTTGAGGATATGTTGAAACTGATTAGGGGAAAAAAATTGATTCAACTTTTCCGAACATTGATGTTATCCTAAGGATTTACCTATGTATACCCATCACTAATGCCTCTGGAGAAAGAAGTTTTTCTCTTTTGAAGATCATCCACAATTATTTGAGGATATCTAGTTCTAAAGAAAAAACGAGTGTATTAGAAACTTTGTCACTTAATCCGAACATTATAGAAACATTAACATTTGATAATATAGTAGAGTATTTTGCCACAAAGAAATCGAGAAAAAACATCTTTTAGCGGTGCGTAATTTTACTATATACACTGGTGTGCAAAAATTAAGGACGAAGAGGAGAAATTAGCATAACAGCGGAACGAGCAGGCAGAACGGACCGAAAGACCACTCAGGAGATAGACTAGGGTCCGGTACGGTAGGACATGCGTATATATGCAGCATGAAGTAGAAGAGGGGTGTCGGAAGGGGTATAAAGCACACGGGCGGTGTACGCTCTGCAATTCGGTGAAAGCTATTGCAGGGTGAACATCGGTTTGAACGACGTCGAGTTGCTGCCACCGTGTGATATGGCCAACAGGCAATCCAGTAGACAACATCTGGATGACTTTACCCGAGGTCGCGTCATTGGGAACTTGGAAGAAGGTCGAAGTGTGACTAGTGTTGCCAGGAACACAAGAACTGGACACATCAGCAATGGGGTCGAGTTCTCTTTACGGATGAGAGCCGAATTAGTCTGACGAGCTATTCTGGACGTATACACATCTGGAGAGAACAGGGAACGCGCAATCACACCTCCAATATCATCAAAAGAGACCGGTTTGGAGGTGGCGGAGTTCTCGTTTGGGGCGGTATCATGTTTGGTAGCCGTACTGTCCTCCACATCTTCCAAGGAGGTTCAGTCACTGGTGTCCGCTATTGTACCGAGGTTTTCCTGCCTCACGTGCGTCTGTTTAGAAGTGCTGTGGGTCCTGAGTTCCTCTTCATGGACGACAACGCTACACCTCATCGTACAGTGGCTGTCGCAGAGCTGTTGGAGAGTGAAGATATTCAACGCATGAATTGTCCCGCAAGGTCCGCGGTACTAAATCCAATCGAACACGTGTGGGACCTCCTCGGGAGACGCTTGGCAGCACGTCACCAGCCGCAACGTTTCCGCAGCTGCGATTGGCGCTACAAGAGGAATGGGCCGCGATGCCTCAACAGCTCCTTGACATCCCCGTCCTCAGCATGGACAGACGTTGTAAATCCTGCAACGCAGTCAGGGGTGATCATATCCCCTACTAAAGACTGGAATTTTCTTGGCAGCCCCCTGTCACATGGACGTTTCTCTCTTCTATCTAGTTGTGCTCGAAGCTACCTTTTCAATAAAGTGCCTCTGTATCCTTCGGATTCCTTGTTTGGACGGTTTTGCTCACTTGTCCCATATTCTTACATCTTGGGGATCTTATGGTATGATTTGAGTCGATGTGGAGCACTTCTGCACGACGTTACATTCGAAAAACCGTCTCGTCCTTAATTTTTGCACGCCAGTGTATAAGTTATGTTCATTAATTTCTTCTATCTCTCAACCACTTAATCGATATACAATAAACATTGGTAGCAGCATTATCATGATATTTTTTTAAAAATTCTAAAATTAATATTGCATACGTTGTAAATTTAACTCCAAAATTTTGCAGGCAAATGTTTCAGAAGTGTGTTAAAAAACAATTTCATTTGTAAATATAAAAATTTACTGTGAAATGATGTTTTAAAATTATGTGAATTAAACATTCACATAAATTTAAATTTATAAAAACGACATTTATAAATTTTTATTTCAATGCCCAGTTTTAAATAATACATGTGGTAAAAATTTTACAGGTCTGGGTTGTTCTTGAGAATATGTTGATTCTTTGCGTGATAAAAAATCTATATGTAATTTAAATATGAAATTCTAATCAGTCTCAAATTTCTTACAATAAGTTTACTTAGGGGCGTCTGATTTTTCTTGGCGCAGGGCGCTGTAATGCTTAAACCCGCCCCTGAGACTAGCTGACATGACTTGTCCATCACATTTTGTATAAGACAAATCTGGACATGCAGGAGATGTTACAAGACTGGAATATGGACTTGGAGAGAGATCAATAATGTCATCATAAAAAGAAGCAGATTGATCCAATTGCTTGTTCAAAGATGTCAGATGGCTCTTATCAACAGGAGTGCTCTTACTGTCAGTAACTGAAGGAAGGTTAGGCATTATGTTGATTTCTTTTTTTGCCATCACACTAATCTGATTTCTCATATTCTGGTGGAACCTCGAACTTGGTGAGCTCCACATCTCAAACAAAATGCTTAGATTTGGAACTTGTAACGTACCAGGAGATGTGACGTACCTGCCAGAAGGACGCACACGACATAAAGGCAAATAGGAATCAGAATAAAATGTCCGCGTAGCTCAATTGGTAGAGCAACTTATTCCGGAATGAGTGGACACGGGTTCGAATCCTGGCGCGGATAAAAATGACGGAGAAATTTACTTCGTTATAAACTGTGAGCAGCGGAAGCCACCAAATCTACAAACTCTGGTTTTCTTGTACTAGCACTTTGAGGGTTTTGACTATCCAGACTGCTATTCTCATGTTCTTCCACACCATTTTCTGAAATCGCCTGCTTAGATTTGGAGCTATCATCGGCAAGGTCACCTAAGCTAAAACAACTTCCTGCGGAATTTTCACCATCATTGCTGCCTTGGTCACCGCTTTCACTGGAACTGTCTTGATTAGTCGGATCAAAAAAAGGAGAGTTACAAGGCTTATCACACCAATCTGGTGATGTGCTATGTTTGCTCAATGTTTCATCTGATGAACTAAAGTTTGTCACATCATCACATTGCATAGGTTCTACTCCATCAGCAGGGAAATTTTGTTCTCCCTGGATAAAAAGTTTTGGCATGACTTTTAAACTTTCTCGATCAAAAGAGCAGGATGCAGCAATACCTAAACAATCAATCAGTTTTGACACTACCACATCATCCACCTTACTTGTTACACGATTGCTTTTTGTCTTCAGTAATTCCTCTAAAGAATTGTCTGAGGAGTCATCATCTGACACAGGCAACTTTCTAAGCTTAATATTTTTCTTAAAACGTTTATTCACGTTGGGTTTTGTGGATAACTTGCTTATCTGCTTCTTTTCCCCTCAATGTTTTAATGAGAGACCCTCTAGAATTTTCAGATTCATGATCTGAAACAGAAATGTCCTTACTTTTAATATTTTTTGTTGTGGTAAAATCCTTGCTAATTTCAGAATCGTCTGAATCACTTGACAATTTTCTGAAGTTTTTCTTGCACTTCATCCTGACAATTCTATGAATTTCGCTGAACTCCTCTTCATTTATAGCAGACGTGTTACGTTTCTGCAACTTTTGTCTGAATGTCCCTTTCTTCTTGGACATGTTTCAACTCAGAATTTTGAGATGCAATATTTTTTTCATATAGCCTCAGATTTGCATTCCCACATTTAATGATGTTGCTGTTAACCTCATGCCTAACGTTACGACTCGACTTGCTTTCTTTGGCGTCAACAACACGACTAACTCTTCCAAAACGTGGAGTTGCTAAACCACCCAGGTTGGCTTGGTGGGGAGGAACAGTGTCACACCTATTGCTGAGAATCCTGCCTACGCTTGCTAAGTTTCACTTCACGAGAATATCCCTGGTACTTTTTGTTTTCATTTCTCATGCACGAAATTGTAGCACTTTTATTTAAAACTTTCATGGCAGCCAGGTGCGCCCTTTGCTTAGGGGCAGTGATGGAACGGCAATTTAAAAAGCCCATTTGCTGTTGGGCTCGTTTGAGCAGTGGATGGTCCTCCGAACTCCTTTTACATCTATGGCAAAAATCTTCTTTGGAGCTTAAGACATATCTAGATTTGCACATTAAACAACAACGCTTATGAGAAGAATTAATAATTGCACTCTTCCTTTGGTCAAAAGTATTTACTATATTTTTAGTTGCAACCTCAAGCTTATTCTGATTTGCTACAACTTTTTTAGATTTTTCTAGGATTATGTTATTTGATATCTTGTAATTATTGTAGACATATTTGTGACTAGCTTTAAAGCACAGACTACTTTTTGGTTCCTCTGCACTTGTAACACCACTGTCAGTATTGTTTGCATCTTGGCTAGCAGCAGATATAAAATTTTTAATAACATCTGGTTTCATTTGATCCATATTACAGGTGCTCCGGATAAGTAACACAAACTCCTTAGTTACCCAATGAGCAATGGTGGCGCAGTGGTCTAAGCATTGGCCTCTGATCATTCGTCCAAAAGGGGTACGGGTTCGAATCCCGTGAGGCATGGATGATTTGCCCAACTAGGTCATTAAATGTTTTTTCTTTTGTTTCAGGTTCACTAATTTTTCTAGAAATGAGAGGGGCACTCTTTGAGACGGGAGAGGTTTTTCTCTCGCCAATGCCTTCACAATTGTCAGAGATTAGGTTATTATCCATAAGGCATTTAACAACATCAAATGAATTATCATCATTTATCTTTTTTGTCATGATATTTTTTGGCGGGCTCAAAGCTGATGAACCTATAAGAGCAATTTTCTTCTTGTGTCTGCGACTCCTGACGTCTTCTTTTATTATATTTCCGAGGTCCTTATTGATCCGATGAAATCTACTATTTAATCCATTTCTTGGAGGTGAAATGCTACTTTCTTTCGCATGGTTTGTTAAAGCAGAATGCTCCTCGTCACGTGAGGAATTTCCTTCCCATGGCATACTGATTTCTCTTTTTCTTATGTTGTGCATTCTTACACGTTTCAAATTCCTTCTGCGCTGCTCAGAGCTATCTTTATCATCTTCCATTATTGACTGCATCAACCACAGACATCTGTTACTGTGCGTGTCTAAAAAATGCGGAAACCCTTCTGCCTATAAAGAAAGAAAGAAAGAAAATCATAAGTTACAGCAGAAATGTACTACAATTCAGGGGTTTCTACATTGAAAAACAAGTTAAGAAATTGAACTGTAATGGGAAAAGAGGTGGACAGAAAAATGGGGAAATACCCCCTGCATGTTACAAAAATTCTGCCTTCAGAAATGGGAATGGTGTTGCTTTTTGTTGAGCAGAAAATTTCAAAATAGTCAAATACAATTGTTTGCAAAAATATTTGCATTCACACATTTAAAGGATAATTTGTGTGTAAAACAGAAATATCTCTGTGGGGAAATCAACATATACCTGGATATGATTAAAATCTCAATTTGTTTTCAGAAGCTTTGTCTGATCACAAAATGGAGAATGACAACAGTTACCTATACTCAAGAAATGCATATAGCACATTAAATCCGTTTATTCTTATGGCGTAATAAACACAAGGATTCGCAAAGCTTTCGTCCACTTTGTCTACCATAGCCTTGAAAAAGCCTGCCAGTGGAGTGTGAAAGCTTGGCGAATCTTTGTGATTATTACACCATAAAAATTAATGGATTTAATGCGTTATATGCATTTCTTGAGTATTCAATATCTGCCAACATTGGGTAGAGCCTTGTCAGTAGTAATTAGTATTATTGCGCGGCATACATACTTTTTTATGAAACGATTCATCTCTTTGTGAAAAAGAAATACGCACCACAACAAAACGTTACAACAAACAAGGACTCTAATGAAACAAACTTAACTCATGTGAAACGCGAAGTTGATTCCCCTGCTGGCAAGGACATGATAGGTAGCATTGCGAGATTTAAGTTCGAAACTAATAAAAATCAGTCAGATGCGTTAAGAATTCCACAACACTTGACAGATGATGAATCCAAGCAAGTATGTGCAGCGTGTGAACCTTCACTCACCATATGATCATACTGCCTCTAAAATTGCAGTTTATGACAAGTTAAACCAAAGAAGGAAAAAAAAAAGGCTGGATGCTTTAATTGGGTGAAAAATCAAAACACACAGCACGACTGCGGACCACTGTTAGTTTGTTTTTATTGATTCTGCAGCTGCGCCACATCCATTGCTTATTTTATTTTATATTTTCTGCTGATATCTTTCTCTCCCTATTTCTTTATTATTGATTTCTTTCTTTTCTTTTTTTTTATTCCTTCTGATAACAATAATTTCTTCTAGCATGCTGAAAAAACTTTCAGTCTGAGGACCATGAGCGCATGATATCAAAGCTTCAACTATTTTAGATAAATGGCGTAACTTTGAGGATAACACTTTTGAATACTATGCATCAATTTTTACAAATTTTTCAACTTTGTTACTTCCGTTTTCCGGAATTTACCCCTCTCTCATCAAGCTTAAATGCAAAAACTAATGGGGTGGGGGATAAACTATGCAGAATAGTGGAAAAATCGCGCGCGGGGAGGGGGCGATTACGGCGAAAATCTTTGCTCCGTAGGACTTCCACTTTTGGAAATTTTCCATAAATTTTCAAGGTGAAATACAAATATTTATACAGTAAAATGATATTTAGCAATATTACTGGACAGAGGCAGGCAGCATCGCGAGAAAAAAGATATTACGATTGCAGAAAAAAAAAATCTGAATTCCGTCGACCTTCCGTTTTCGAAAGTTTCGTAAAGATGGATATCCAACGCGACCCCCCCCAAGGTATTCTCTTCACTTGTGTATCCATCTCGTAAATGATCAAAATAATAAGGAAAGGGCGGAACTCCTCGAATTCGCGGAAGAATCTCATGCCTGAAGATTACGGGAAAATGTTCACGGCGTTCTAAGTTCCGTTTTCGCAAATAGTTGCCTGCAGTTTCAAGCTGAAATACAGACATTTATGCAATTAAATGATGTTTAACAAGAAAAGTGGACACAAAGGCAACATCAAGAGGAAAAAAATGCGATTACGGCAAAGATTTTTACTCCGTTTAACCACCGTTTCAGAAAATTTTAAAACACTAAATACCGCTTTCGAGGACGATCTACATGATGACCTAAAAAAAAAGTGGAATTCTACGAATCCGCTTACGAATCACATGTATATCATGAAATACTAGAAAAATGAAAAAAATTCTAAACAAAACGAAAATTCATAGAATCCGTAGTTTCGACAGCGATGTCTGTAGTTCCGTAGTCAGACAACTAAATCCGTAGAAACTACGGACATTCCGTAGTAATTGGCAGGTATGGTATTCACATTAAAAATAACGTAAGTTACCTAATTTTGCTAAGCGTTGTTTTTTTGTAAGTAACACTTTGGAAGGCAGGAATGAACAGGACATTAAAAATAAAAAAAGTACATTTGTGAAACTAGATATGTTTTCAGGTATTGTTATTTGCTAACTAAAGATGACCTGAATTTCTTAGTTCTAAAAATAATGAAATTCAGGAAATAAGATTTTTTATGCAATTCATGGGCACAATTAAAAAAGTAATAAAAATCTTCGTATCTTTGATTTACAAGGTGTGACCAAAAAGTACCTAAACTGCATTTATAAAAAAATTTGAAACGTAATTGCTATTGAATTAAGATTTGAAGCGTAATTGCTTTTGAAGTAGTTTTCCAAAGTCACACACTTACCCCAAGCGCTGTTTACACTGCTTGAAGCCTTTTTGAAGGCATCTTTTGAAACAGCGAACAGCTTCATTGTTGTATTCTATTGTGTCTCCTCAATATCTGGAAAACGTTTTCCTTTCAAGTGGTATTTAATTTTATGGAAGAGAGAAAAGTTGCAGTGATCGAGTTCTAACGAATAGGGTGGCTGTGGCGGACCTGTGCAATGTGGTGCTTAGCAAGAAACTGCACAAGTTGCAATGCATGGGCAGGCACGTTGTCATTCTGGGGTTGTTACTCTCCACTCATATGCAATGCTGGTGTTTTGCAACAAACTGCATCACTCAAACAGTAGTAGTATTCATCACAGATGTTTTCCCCATTGATTACCTCATCTGTTGGAGCATATTCACAATGCACAATTCTCTTATGATTAAAAAACAACAGTCAGCATCGTCTTGATATTGCTGAGGCTCTGTCGTGATTTTTTGGGTCTGGGAGAGTTTGGGATCTTCCACTATGAAGACTGGGCCTTAATTTTGGGGTCACACCTACACCGATGAGCCTTTACATTATGACCAACCCCAGCCTAGAAACGGGACGGTGGCGTAGTTACACTGAAGTGCCAGAAAAACTGGTACAGGCAAGCTTATGCAAAATACATAGCCAAGTCACCTACGTGCGTACTCGGTTGCGTCCGCCAGTGCGTATATAAAGCGACAGACATCCTTGCCAGCTGTCAGAGCTGTTGTTGGCATGAGAATGACAAGTAATAGCGATTTAAGTTATTTTCCACGCGGTGTCAAAGTTGGCGCTCGTGAGATGGGCCATAGTATTTCGGAGGTAAAAACGAAGTTCGGATTTTCATGGACATCCATTGCAAAGGTATACTGTGACTACAAGAATTCCGGCAAAACTTCCAACCTACGATATCAGTGTGGCCGTAAAAAGACATTGTGTGAACGTGACCATCGTCGGCTGTCTAGAATCGTTTGACGCGATAGGCGTGCAACACTCTCGTAGGTATCATCGGAATTCAATGCTGGAGCCTCAACAAACATCATCGTCCGGACTGTGCAACTCTAGTCCCCTTGATGGGTGCACGACACAGAGCTATGCGCCTCGCTTCGGCACGGCAACATCTGAACTGGACACTTGATGACTGGAAACAAGTAGACTGGTCTGACGAGTGGCATTTCCAACTGTATCGGACAGATGGAAGGATTAGTGTGTGGCGCAAACCCCATGAAGCCATGGATCCCGCCTGTCAACAGGGAACTGTACCGGCTGGTGGAGGGTCCGTAATGGTGTGGGGTGCGTTTAGCTGGAATTCACTGGGACCCCTGGTACGTCTACAAACGTGTGTGACCGGCCAACGCTATGTGCGCATCCTTTCAGACGAGGTACACCCGTTCATGTCCCGCATTTATGCGGATGGGTTGGGCCTGCTCCAACAGAACAATGCACCTCCACACAAGTGTCGAGACGCCACATTATGGTTAGAGGAGCATTCATCTGAGGGGTGTTGCCATTCCCACCCAAGTCGCCATATCTGAACGTGATAGAACACATTTGGGATTCCATGCTATGCGCTATTGAACACAGGAATCCGAGACCTCGGAATACACCCGAATTGTGGAACGCTCTGCAGGATGTATGGTGTGCGTTGCCTACAGCATATTTCCAGAAGCTAGTGGAGTCCATGTCCCGTCGTATTTCTGAAGTCCTGCGCTCCAGTGGAGGACCTACCAAGTATTATTCTGGTGTACCAGTTTTTCTGGCACTTCAGTGTATATACAACCTGAGGAACGGCTTTCAGTTAGTAAAGTGTTCGAAGTCGAAAAACTGCCAATTTATCGGAGTTTGATAAAGAAAAAATTGTGATGGCATGGCACATCAGAACTACGATCTTGCAAACAGCTTGTGGGTTGTTCATGTGCCAATGTAATGAGTACGTATCAAAAGTGGGGCACAGATGGTCAAACGATGAAGTGTGTCATCAACAGCTCATCGATACCAGAGTGAAGCGGAGACTGTCGCGCATTGTTCACAGCGACTGCAAGGCCACAATGTGACAAATCACCCATAGCTACAACACTGGTGCTCAGGGCAATGTGTCACAGCACACAGTTCATCGCAGCCTTCTGCGCACGGGCCAGCGTAGCCGAAGACCCAGTCGAGTCCCCATGTTCACTGAACGTCACCGTCAACAACACATAAAATGGGCCCAAGATCAACGAAATTGGACCATGGATGATTGGAAGAAAGGGGACTGGTCTCGCGAATCAAGATTTCCGGTGCATCACGTAGACAGCCGAGGGCAGGTACGCAGATTACTAACGGAGGCTATGGCACCTGGATGCACTGTTGGGTGGAAACAGGAGTGCGGTGGGGGTGTTATGTTGTGGGAGATGTTTTCTTCGGACACTTTAGGCCCAACTCTCCCAATAGCACAATCCCTGACAGCTGTCAGGTATCTGAACATTGTTGCCGCCCTATTTCACCCATTCATGGCAACTGTGTTCCCTGCTAGTGATAGCCATTACCAACATGATAATGTGTCATGCTACACTGCCACAATCGTCAAAGAGTGGTTCAAGGAACATGCTAGTGACCTTCTGTTAATGCCCTGACATCCAAATTCACCTGACATGAACCCAATTGAACATTTGTGGTTCGACTTGGAAAAGCAGGTTCCCGCTAAATCAGCACCTGAAATGTACGTGAACTGGAAGACCTGCAGTTGACATTATTGTACCAGACACACCAGGATACCTATCGCCACCTCATCGAATTGATGCCTCGCCGAGTGGCAGCTATCTTGCTGACTTAAGGGGGTCCTACAGTTTATTAGGTAGGTGGTCATAATCAGAGTAGCAGAACGTAGACGTACAAGCGTACACGGATAGTTTCCAAATTATTAGCAGATTTTGCATAGTTTTTGCTTGTAGATTAAAAAAATGTTATTTACAGCAATTAAAACATTTACTTCACTCCGATTAATATAATTATTACTATTTTAAGCTAAAGAACCACTTAGTTTTCACATCTTCTGGGTTCTTTTGTTTTTTCAGACTTTTCTGGCCTTCCGATACAAATTTAGAATATCACTATGAAATTGCTAAGAAATCTTACAGTGAAATGAAAAGACACTACTTCAAGACACTGGTTAGACTTTTTCTCATGTGTGGGATCTCGGGTGTCAACAAATTTAGTCCCCGGAGATAAGAAACGTTCAACTTTGATTTGATCAATAGGTACAGAAATGGAAATGATTACATTGGATTTCATAAATACTATATATAAGGACAAAGAAAAGAACTCACGCATTGCCTTCTTATCTCTTGGTAAGACAAGATTAGTTTTAAGAAAAGGAAACGAATCAGTTGAATTTCCGCCGTACCCGGTTCCCGCCACCAATGGCTCATGGTCTGCCTCGTCGAAAACTAGATGATAACGTTCGATTAAACTTGACCTTTAGAAAGATGTGTGAATCACATAACAGCACATCTAAGTAAAGCGATGAACACTGGGGGAGGGGATCCTCTATCTCTTGGTCAAGAAATGACTCAGTTGAGTTTCCGTTGTAGTTCGATTTCCCTCGACCAATGACCCACGGTCTACCTCGTCGAAAACTAGATGATAACGTTCGATTAAAATTGACCTTTAGAAAGATGCGTGCATCAGATAACACCATATTTAAGTAAAACGATGAACACTGGGGGGAGGGGGATCTTTATGTCTTGGTCAGACAAGACAAAGAAGAAATGACTCAGTTGAGTTTCCGCTGTAGTTCGATTTCCCGCGACCAATGACTCATGGTCAGTCTCGTCGAAAACATGCTAGTGACGTTCCATTACACCTAAACTTTAGAGAGATCCCTGTATCGCTTAACAACACCTCTAAGCAAAGAAGGAACAATACCTCGCAGGTTTCTTTCAGGGCTTCTTGGCCGGGGGGGGGGCAAATGGAACTCTTGCTATGTCATCATCATCATTGTCAACCATTATCAATCCACTGCTGGACGAAGGTCTCCCCAAGTTTCCTCCACAACGGTGTGTCTTTTGCCAGTCTCCTCCATGTAACTCCCGCATACATTCTAATTTCATCCACCCATCTTCCACGTGGTCTTCTTCAGGGTCTTTTCCTGTCCCTTATAATCCAATCTAAAATTTCGGCTGTCCATCGATGGTCTGTCCTTCTGGCAGTATGTCCAGCCCATTGCCATTTCAGGGATTTAACTCTGATCAAGACGTCTTCCACTATTGTCATTTTTCGGATCCACGAGCTGCTCTTCTTATCTCTTCTGGTTACACCAAGCATGCACCTCTCCATGCTACTTTGAGTTGTCTGCAGCCTTTGTATGTCTCTTGTAGTTAAGCTCCACGTCTCTGCACCACACGTAAGCACTGGAAGGATGCATTGATCAAACACTTTTCTTTTAAGACATAACGGCATATTGCTCTTGAAATTTATGCTGTTTCTTCCAAACGCTCTCCAGGCAAGTTTTGTACGCCGATTAATTTCTTCATCAATGTGACCCTCACTTGATATCTGCTGTCCAAGATAAACGTATGTGTCTGTTATCTCCAGCTTTTCTACATCAATCGATAAATCTTCATTTCTTGTAAAAGCATTGAACATCACTTTTGTCTTATGAAAGTTCATTTTTAATCCCACTTCTTTACTCTTGTCAGCAAGTTCCTGGATCATACTCTGCAGCTCTGATGGGGTAGTTGCAAAAATGACTATGTCATCAGCAAAACGAAGGTGTGTTAGATAATCTCCATTAATCTTTATCCCTTTGTTTTTCCAGTTCAGTGATTGAAAGACATTTTCCAATGTGGCATTAAAGAGCTTCGGAGATATGGTGTCACCTTGTTTCACTCCTTTTCCAATTTTTATGTGTGTTGTATTTTCAAACAGCCGAATCTTTGCACTTGCATTTTCATAGATGTTATTAATAATACACTGCTGGACAATTGCTAAGGACGGATCATAAACGGCTATATAGCGCATAAAAAAGTAAGTGTGGTTGGATGCCAAGTGAAATAAAATAATGTCAGAATGCCAGGACATTACAAGAAAGACAATTTATTGTGCTCTGAAATCCAGAAGGCTTTGGAACGTGTTCAAGGGACAAACAGGCCATTTTGTGCAGAATACGTAAACGTGAAAAAAATGCAATTACCGTCCACAGGCGTTCCGGCGTAAGATGTCAATACGGGATATGGCCACCATGGAGGGCAATGCAAGATTCCACACGTCGTGTCATGCTTTGCACAACATTATCAAGCAGTTGTTGTGGTAATTTATCCCATTCCTCTGTCAGTGCACGGATGAGGGTGTCCTTGTTTATTGGAGGGCATTGGCGACCAGCAAGACTCCTCCCCAAAGCATCCCACACATTTTCAATGGGATTCAGATCTGGAGAACTTGCTGGCTATACGAGGCGTTGAATATCCTCGCTCTCAAGACACTCCTGGACAGCGACTGTTCGATGACATGTTGCGTTGTCGTCCATGAAAATGAATCTATCACCAACAGCACCACGGAACATGCGAACATGAGGTAGCAGAACATCATTAATGTATCGTCGGCCAGTCATAGTCCCAGTTGGAAGCACATAGAGGGACGTACGGCCATTGATCATGATGCCAGCCCATACCATGACACTACATGTCGGATATCGGTCCCTTTTCTGTATGTTTGCTGGACAATATGCAGTACCACTATCACGCCAGATCAGTTGTCGTCGACAATCAGACGATAGACCGTATCTACTCTCATCTGAGAAGAGGACAGCAGACCAGTCGTTATCAGTCCAATTGCGATGTTGATGGCACCATTGCAAACGGGCGGTACGGTGACGTCTGGACAATTTGATGCACACAACAGGACGGCGGGCGTATAGTCCTCCTTCATGCAAACGTCTGGCGACAGTTTTTCGGGAGATCCGCTTGCCAGTAGCAGCCATAAACTGATTTGCTACCTCACTAGCTGTGCTGCGCCGGTGTCTTTTTGTTGATAGCACTATGTACCGATCTTCTGCAGGTGTCGTACTGCGAACACGACCTCCCCCGTGACGTTTGCTACACTCTCCATTTGTTTGAAATGATTTCCAAAGCCTTGAAACAACACTGTGGCTGACGTCGAACTCCCTGGCAACATCTGTTATTTTTCGCCCTTCTTCAATCTTGCCAATAATACGGCCACGCGTAAAATCATCTAGGTGATGTCGGGAAGACATACTGATAATTGCAAGTTCTTCAATTGATTCTTTCCCTTTCAACTTTGCGTTTGAACAACAACGGTCAATACGCGTCAAATCCTTTATATCTCTTATCAGCGCTATGACGTCACGAACAAGTTCGGCAATCCAAAATTTGCATACGCACAACACGTCTTACTGAATCCCGCACTTATGCTAATTTCCACATTTTCCTGCCTTCCATTTTATGGTTGCTATCGTTGCTATTGTCATCCGTCCTTTGCAATTGTCCAGCAGTGTATTAATGTACGCATCTTCAATACCGCAGGATTTCAGAGCCATTGTAACTGCTGATGGTTTCACCGAATCAAAGGCTTTTTCATAATCGATAAAAGTCATGCACAATGGAAGTTCATATTCCCTCGCTCTTTCAATTAGTTCTCTCAGTACGTGGATATGATCTATTGTGCTGTAGCCACTCCTGAATCCAGCTTGTTCTCTCGGATGCGCCATATCCAGTGTCACCTTCAAGCGGTGTGAAAGAACTTTAGTGAAGAATTTATAAACCACTGATAGGAATCTGATAGGTCTGTTGTTCCTGAGATCCTTAATGTCAACTTTTTTATGTAGCAAGATCATTGTAGCATTGTTCCAATCCTCAGGAATCTTCCCTTCATTAAGGGATCGAGTGAAAATTTGGGCGAGTACTGTTTCGATTTCTCCACTTGCTTCTTGTATGATGTCTACAGTAATTCCATCTTCTGCAGGAGCTTTTCCCCGCTTCACGTTCTTGATTGCATGTGCAACTTCTGCTGGGAGGATTGGAAGAACTCTGGTACTGGTAACTTTCATGATGTCTGGTATATATATATATAAGTCGCATTTAACCAAAAAAAAAAAGGCTTTCCATTTGCTATGTATATATATACATAGGTAAATCGCATTTTAACCAAAAAAAAAAAAAAGGAAAAAAGCCACATTTTCCGGTGCTGGGGGGGGGGGGGCTCTCCAAATGTATATATATATATATATATATATAATTTTAACTACTATATTTATATATATAGAGTAATTATTGTATATCTAGCACATGGGCGCATATATATATATATATATATATAATTTTAACTACTATATTTATATATATAGAAGTAATTATTGTATATCTTGCACATGGGCGCATATATATATATATATATATATATATATTCTATAAAGAAGATACCTAAGCAAAAAAATACATATATAATTTTGACTCACACCTAGTACAACATAGAAAAGGTTATGTATCTACCTGTGTGAGTAAAAGGAGAAAAGATAAAAAAATAAAATAAAACAACTGAATGTAGAAGGTGTCGAGAATACTGAGCCTTGGCTTTATCAAGGACCAGCAAAAACTCTGCATTTTCTCACTTCTACAAAGACCTAGTTGGAAATGGGTTTCTGCAAGGCCATAGATGCAAGTAACATTCCCACCTAAAATAGTTTAAAAAATATATATATAAGTCATGTCCTCCGTAGAGTAGCATGACCTAGCACTAGTTAACAATTTCGCTTGCATCCATTAACCTTCATGGCCCGACCCATGCTCTTCATCTGTTACTATTAAACAGAGAGAAGAAGATTAAAGAGAACTCAAGCTGTGAGAGTGACATAATAAATAGAAATGATTTTCAGCTATAACGAAATTCCAAGTTCGTTTGAGAGAGAATTTAAACCTGAAAAACAATGCAAAAGAAATCCAAATTTTACATTGCAATTAAAAAAGGAAATGTTAATTTATAACGAAAAGATTTTTGAAAGAAAACTTGAGTCTAAAACCCCTACTCTACAACTTATGACAGCACGAAAACGAGAATAAGTTAAAGATAATAATTAACTAAAGAAAACTTTGTGAAAGTTATATACCTTAAACAGTTAGTTGCAATATGTACAAAGTATTTCAGCAGTGCTTTAAGTGCATAATTAATTAGTTATTAAGAACTTTACTACTTTGAAAAAACAGCGCATAGACAGCGCATAGAAAAGGAACAAGCTAAGCCATCTTCTGTTCCTAGGTACCCCAAAAGACGCTCAAAGTTACAAAGAAAAGTAAGAGTTAAAACCCGCATAAATGTTAACAGACAAACCAATGCTTAAAAGCTGAAAAGCTAAAAAACGACAGAGAAAAGGTACATAAAGTACAAACATTGAACTTATAAAACCTAGAACCCAAAAACAAGGAAGAGAGCTTACCTCTTGTGTGACAAAAACTTTTCTCCTCACAAGAGGAGAACATGGCTGACCTCTTCCGCCACTCCCTAGACGCTGGGGGCAGTGAGGGTGGGGCTGATGGCCTCCTCATACAGCAAGAAACCAACGCGCGGAGATTTTAACCAGAGAAAAAAATATATAAACTTAAGACTGTGGATCTGTATGATCAGAATGAGCAGAATTAACTCTCCAGAATACATGAGAAATATTATAAAATACACGAGCAGTTTATTTAATAATCTTTGCATGTATTAAATCACCTTAGTGAGCTTCTATAGATTAATCAGAATCTTATTAATTTTAATGTTGGTTTTACTATTTTTAGTATAGCTATCCTAGTGATGAATAACTAGTTTTCTTTTTTATTTGTTTTTATTTTCTTTTATAAACAGATTTTTAAGCTTTTTTTGTGATTTTGTTTATATTATTTAATTTTTTGTTTTAATAGGACCGTCATATCCATAGCACTAAGGTTCCTTTAGGTAGTTAATAGGCATCCTCTAGCCAACTTCCTTACGGCTTTGATTGGTCAGAATCATATTATTAACTGTAGAAAATTAAAGCAGATCTGCCAACCTTACTCTATTATTCAGAATAATTTTTCTTAAAGTTCTTTTGATGAAAGAAGAAGGAATTTCGTTCTCTAGAAAACTTTCTAATAGTATATTAATGTGGTAATTGAAATCCAAATTGTTGCTGCAAATTCTTGAAATTCTTAGGACCTGAGAAATTAGTACATTCTCAATTACTTTGGTTGAAATGTTATTATTCCAGTGTAGATATTTAATTACTTTGAAAGGAAAATTAACTCTTTTATCAAAGAGGCTAATAGATGGGTTACCTCTGTTGAGCTTAATGCTTAAGTCTAGGAACTCAAGTTCCTGATTACTGTGGTTGGTTTTACATAAGTTAAGAGAGCTAGGATAGATATTATCAAAATCACTCTCTATAACTTCTGAATTATTGATACACAGCAGATCACCAATATATCTAAAAGTGTAAAGGTAGTTATCTGAGCAGGTGGGGTGATTTTTAATGAATTTATATTCCTTAAAGAACAGGAATAGATTAGCGATATTTGTGGACGTTGATGTTCCCATTGGAATACCGTTCACTTGCTTATAGAGAGTATTATTATATAAGATATGGTTATTTTTTATGCAGCAATTGAGATAAGAGTTCCAAGTTCCTACATCAACAAATTGGTTAAGTTTAAATTCTGCATACAGCTCTTTAAAGGTAGTGATTATATCTGATAGAGGCAGATTAGTATATAGGTTTTCAAAATCATAACTCTTAATATCTAGGGGACAAACTTTGAGTATAGTAGAAATTACTTCTGCATTATTATTAATTATCCAAAAATCTCTGTACATCAAGTTAGAACAGTTTCTAATGTGTTTCAAAACCTTCTTTAAGACATCTTCAAAAGCAAGATCTATTTTCTTTTTATGACTCCTTACTCCACTAGCTATGAACCTGAACTTCACAGGATCCTTATGAAACTTAACCGTTGCAAAAAGAAATGGAAATTCAGGCCCATATCTTCTAGTTTGTGGAATTTTAAGTTTCTTGAAGAATGCCTTAAACCGATTTTCTAACTGCTTGGTAGAATAACTTACGGGCTCGTATGTTACTCTATTATTGAGTTCCATAGTTAACAATTCAAAATAGAACTTCTTACAGATAATTGCAAAATTATTGCTAGCTTTATCCGTAGTGGTAAAAATAAATTGGTCTTGTAGTTTGGAGAGTGACCTTTTAGCTTCTCCAGAGAAAAAGAGATTTCTGTCGAAACAAAAGTCCAGACCTGCCAACTCACCGGTGAAGCTATTGATTATATTATATTTCCATTCTGCGAAGGCCTCAATAGGCTGATTGTACGTTAAACTGGTTTTTACGATGTACTTATTTACATCTTGAGTGAAGCTCTCAAGAATCCTTTCTTTGGAAATTATGAAGGAAGGTCTGAATTTAGAGCCATACTCTAATAAATTCCTAAGCTTTTCATTTTCAACATAACTCAAGTTTCCGGTGATAATATGGTTGTAATTCTTATCATAGTGAACTGTATCTTTATGTTCATCACAAGAACAAGTAGTAATTACAGGAATGTAGCTCGAAGAGTTAAGTTTGTAGTTTTTAACTATTGACCCTAAGGTCTTAACATATTTAAAACTTACAGTAGACTGGTGCCTGTGGATGGGAAAAAAAATTGCATTATTGTAGAACAGCTTCCTTACATTGAGATTATCGTAGGCTTTATTTAGGAACCTGATGGTAACAAAATTACTGGAAAATTCTTTAAGAGAAATTTTATCTTTAAGAATATGTTTAAGAATGTCCAGAACCAAAGCAAAAACATGCTTATCAACATGGTCAGCAGTTTCATTCCAGAATTTGAAAAAAACATTTAAGGACAGAGTGCTTGAAGGACTTGAGAATTTTGTAAGTATTTTTAACAAAATTAGTGCCAGTTTTAAAGCTTTCCAGAGTTTTTAGCAAGTTAGCAAAATCAACTTTGCTTGATGTGCGAAATAACCTCTGTCCTCTATTACCTCTAGAGCAGCTCTTATTATTAACAAGAAAGAAGAGTTCACGAATTGAAAATTTATGCTGATTATGCTTATTGTCAGATAGAGTGGAATTAAGGCCATAGGGATAAAGAGACTGATGCTGCAAAATTTCAAGGGATTCAGTTTCTAGCCGAGCATAGAGGTCAGGAATAATATGTAGTACCTCTATTATCACTTTGTCAAAACCATGAGTATGGAAATGCTCTAATTCAAAGGTAGAGTACTGGTTGGCGTTTGTGGAGGGGTTCACTCCTGAATTAGAGAACTTGTTTACTAGAGACCTGTGACCATTAATCCTAAGATGAAGAGGATTTTTACTTTGGCCAATATAGCTAAGGTTGCAGACAGTACAGGTGAGCTTATAGATGGTATTGTAGGCTTTGCAAAACTTGTTGGAGCAATTATCCTCAACAGAAGAATATAGGTTAGGATCTGCAGATTTACATGTCAAACAACGTTTGTCATTTCATAACTTTAGATTACCTTTGCCAGCGAGTTCATACACTATGGGAAAGGGTGCTAGCCTAACCGAGCGGGAGGACTTAAAATATCTGAGCTGACCTCCAATCCTTTCATCGTCCTTAGAACTCCACTTGGGCCAAAACATACAAATTCTGAGCAAACCAACTAGGAAAAACTTTTTAGAAATAAGCAGTCCAAGAAAAGACCAAACTCGAGTATAAACTACACTCCAAAAAGCTGCATCCAAAACATACTAAAAAGAAAAATTAGAAAATGAAAAAAAACCTCAAGTGAAAAAAATAGTAATAAAAAAAAAAAAAAAAAAAAAAAAATAAAACATTTCAACTAGAATTTGCGCATGAGCTGCTAAATAATAAATTGAAATTAGTTACTTAAGAGCAAAACTGAAGACTAAGGAAAAAATTTTAGAATTTAACACGAAGGGTGCAAAATAACCTGAAAATCAAAACGCGCAACGCAGCAGTTTTGAAAATTCAGAATTCACATTCTATAAAGAAGATACCTAAGCAAAAAAATACATATATAATTTTGACTCACACCTAGTACAACATAGAAAAGGTTATGTATCTACCTGTGTGAGTAAAAGGAGAAAAGATAAAAAAATAAAATAAAACAACTGAATGTAGAAGGTGTCGAGAATACTGAGCCTTGGCTTTATCAAGGACCAGCAAAAACTCTGCATTTTCTCACTTCTACAAAGACCTAGTTGGAAATGGGTTTCTGCAAGGCCATAGATGCAAGTAACAAGACCAATTTATTTTTACCACTACGGATAAAGCTAGCAATAATTTTGCAATTATCTGTAAGAAGTTCTATTTTGAATTGTTAACTATGGAACTCAATAATAGAGTAACATACGAGCCCGTAAGTTATTCTACCAAGCAGTTAGAAAATCGGTTTAAGGCATTCTTCAAGAAACTTAAAATTCCACAAACTAGAAGATATGGGCCTGAATTTCCATTTCTTTTTGCAACGGTTAAGTTTCATAAGGATCCTGTGAAGTTCAGGTTCATAGCTAGTGGAGTAAGGAGTCATAAAAAGAAAATAGATCTTGCTTTTGAAGATGTCTTAAAGAAGGTTTTGAAACACATTAGAAACTGTTCTAACTTGATGTACAGAGATTTTTGGATAATTAATAATAATGCAGAAGTAATTTCTACTATACTCAAAGTTTGTCCCCTAGATATTAATAGTTATGATTTTGAAAACCTATATACTAATCTGCCTCTATCAGATATAATCACTACCTTTAAAGAGCTGTATGCAGAATTTAAACTTAACCAATTTGTTGATGTAGGAACTTGGAACTCTTATCTCAATTGCTGCATAAAAAATAACCATATCTTATATAATAATACTCTCTATAAGCAAGTGAACGGTATTCCAATGGGAACATCAACGTCCACAAATATCGCTAATCTATTCCTGTTCTTTAAGGAATATAAATTCATTAAAAATCACCCCACCTGCTCAGATAACTACCTTTACACTTTTAGATATATTGATGATCTGCTGTGTATCAATAATTCAGAAGTTATAGAGAGTGATTTTGATAATATCTATCCTAGCTCTCTTAACTTATGTAAAACCAACCACAGTAATCAGGAACTTGAGTTCCTAGACTTAAGCATTAAGCTCAACAGAGGTAACCCATCTATTAGCCTCTTTGATAAAAGAGTTAATTTTCCTTTCAAAGTAATTAAATATCTACACTGGAATAATAACATTTCAACCAAAGTAATTGAGAATGTACTAATTTCTCAGGTCCTAAGAATTTCAAGAATTTGCAGCAACAATTTGGATTTCAATTACCACATTAATATACTATTAGAAAGTTTTCTAGAGAACGAAATTCCTTCTTCTTTCATCAAAAGAACTTTAAGAAAAATTATTCTGAATAATAGAGTAAGGTTGGCAGATCTGCTTTAATTTTCTACAGTTAATAATATGATTCTGACCAATCAAAGCCGTAAGGAAGTTGGCTAGAGGATGCCTATTAACTACCTAAAGGAACCTTAGTGCTATGGATATGACGGTCCTATTAAAACAAAAAATTAAATAATATAAACAAAATCACAAAAAAGCTTAAAAATCTGTTTATAAAAGAAAATAAAAACAAATAAAAAAGAAAACTAGTTATTCATCACTAGGATAGCTATACTAAAAATAGTAAAACCAACATTAAAATTAATAAGATTCTGATTAATCTATAGAAGCTCACTAAGGTGATTTAATACATGCAAAGATTATTAAATAAACTGCTCGTGTATTTTATAATATTTCTCATGTATTCTGGAGAGTTAATTCTGCTCATTCTGATCATACAGATCCACAGTCTTAAGTTTATATATTTTTTTCTCTGGTTAAAATCTCCGCACGTTGGTTTCTTGCTGTATGAGGAGGCCATCAGCCCCACCCTCACTGCCCCCAGCGTCTAGGGAGTGGCGGAAGAGGTCAGCCATGTTCTCCTCTTGTGAGGAGAAAAGTTTTTGTCACACAAGAGGTAAGCTCTCTTCCTTGTTTTTGGGTTCTAGGTTTTATAAGTTCAATGTTTGTACTTTATGTACCTTTTCTCTGTCGTTTTTTAGCTTTTCAGCTTTTAAGCATTGGTTTGTCTGTTAACATTTATGCGGGTTTTAACTCTTACTTTTCTTTGTAACTTTGAGCGTCTTTTGGGGTACCTAGGAACAGAAGATGGCTAAGCTTGTTCCTTTTCTATGCGCTGTCTATGCGCTGTTTTTTCAAAGTAGTAAAGTTCTTAATAACTAATTAATTATGCACTTAAAGCACTGCTGAAATACTTTGTACATATTGCAACTAACTGTTTAAGGTATATAACTTTCACAAAGTTTTCTTTAGTTAATTATTATCTTTAACTTATTCTCGTTTTCGTGCTGTCATAAGTTGTAGAGTAGGGGGTTTTAGACTCAAGTTTTCTTTCAAAAATCTTTTCGTTATAAATTAACATTTCCTTTTTTAATTGCAATGTAAAATTTGGATTTCTTTTGCATTGTTTTTCAGGTTTAAATTCTCTCTCAAACGAACTTGGAATTTCGTTATAGCTGAAAATCATTTCTATTTATTATGTCACTCTCACAGCTTGAGTTCTCTTTAATCTTCTTCTCTCTGTTTAATAGTAACAGATGAAGAGCATGGGTCGGGCCATGAAGGTTAATGGATGCAAGCGAAATTGTTAACTAGTGCTAGGTCATGCTACTCTACGGAGGACATGACTTATATATATATTTTTTAAACTATTTTAGGTGGGAATGTTACTTGCATCTATGGCCTTGCAGAAACCCATTTCCAACTAGGTCTTTGTAGAAGTGAGAAAATGCAGAGTTTTTGCTGGTCCTTGATAAAGCCAAGGCTCAGTATTCTCGACACCTTCTACATTCAGTTGTTTTATTTTATTTTTTTATCTTTTCTCCATTTACTCACACAGGTAGATACATAACCTTTTCTATGTTGTACTAGGTGTGAGTCAAAATTATATATGTATTTTTTTGCTTAGGTATCTTCTTTATAGAATGTGAATTCTGAATTTTCAAAACTGCTGCGTTGCGCGTTTTGATTTTCAGGTTATTTTGCACCCTTCGTGTTAAATTCTAAAATTTTTTCCTTAGTCTTCAGTTTTGCTCTTAAGTATATATATATATATATATAATTTTAACTACTATATTTATATATATAGAAGTAATTATTGTATATCTAGCACAGGGGCGCATTTGGAGAGCCCCCACCCCCCAACACCGGAAAATGTGCCTTTTTTTTTTTTTTTTTTTGTTAAAATGCGACTTATATTAGAAAAAATGCCTTAATTTAATAAAAATGTATTGCCTTACACTGAAAAAAAAATGCTTTAATTTTTCTTCAGTTTTTCATTAACTTTGATTTTGTTCCAGATGGTGGATTTCAAAAACATCTAATTTCGTCCCCCCTCCCCACCGACGACGAAATATGCATCTGTGATATAGTTATTACTTCTTCAAACATTTCAGGAATAATAAACTTTCTTCAGCTAAATGAGGGTCCGCAAACTAGGAATTTTCATCTATTAAAATGCATTCAACGCACTCTTGATCCTTAATCTCGATTCCCAGGCAATTAGGTATGATTATTCTACTTATTATATTTTTTAAATGACATGCATCGTAATACACTTTTTAACAAAATGAACTAAAACTAGTACCATTTGAGCAAATATTGAAAAAAATATAATTGGAAAAATATTGTAGCATAGAAGAATAATTACCTCGACGAAACTCAGTCCAGTACACGGAAATAAAAAACAGCAAGATTTTACTATTCCGATGGCTTCCCGCTCAGAGTCCCCGTGCTGAACACGTGCTACTTTTCCACAAACTTTCCTTAAGACTCGGTGGACGAAGGAATCCTCCTTCCCGTTTACCGCGCTGTACTTCTGCAATACCCGCAGCCCTTCGGTCAAACTGGTGTCCAAAATGAGACCCTCTCTCCGTGACGACCGAAGCTCAACTGTCTCCCAGTAAATTACCTTGGCCCTTTCGGTCCTCTAACACGCATCGCAAGAAAAATTCGCTACCCCTGTCAGCACGTGGAATACCTAAGCTCAGAAATGTCGTCGGAAACCCGCAGGGGATTGCAACCTTACACGTATACAAAAGCAGTACAACAACTTTTTTAACAGAAGCACTCGAGCAGCCGACTCTTCAAGGTCAGGTGTTCATGCACCCTCCTTGCTTAAACATAGGATTAAAATTGTTCCACGTGGTTCAAGAACGTTCAGTTCTTGGTTGAAACAACAGAATAGCGGAATGAAACGTCCGTCTGCACGTGTTTATCACAACATTAAAATTAAATAAATTAATATTTGATAGCGGGCGACCCTTACAAACATCGTGTTTCGAAGATACATTTTCTGGAGTGGCTGCTAAGACAGGAAGCGTTGATAGAATTTTTAGTAATTTCTTGATATTGGAGTAAATAAAAAACAACAACAACAGCAGTTAGCAATTTGATAAGGATTCTATCGCAGTGGTTGGTCTTTCCTCTTGTCTTATTGTTAATAAAGGCATTTTCCAAGAGTGTAAGTGACAGCCGGTGAACCCTGCAGGTGTGTTGCTTGCACGTGGAAAAATGCGCCAAAGGGACGAATTCAAAGAGATTCGAAAAATCCGCTGCTTCGTTGGGGAAAAATGTGATTTAAGTCAGTTTTTCAGATTCATCTTGATATTTTTAATAAACAAGATTTAAAATGCGGCTTCAAAAGAGAAAAAGGAATCATGTGATTCGGCGTTAAAGAGAAAAATGTGCGTTGATACTGAGCCCGCTGAGACTCACACTTTCCTACGCCAATGATAGGAGAAAAAGAAAATATTTTACTGTTAAAAAACAATGTTACTTGCCACGTTTGTTTTTTAGTAAAAATAATTCATTACACACTCAATATACAAAACTTTAAAGATAAAGGTGATGGGCAGCTGATATGACTGGAGGGTGTTGTGGCGTTAGCGGACATGGTAATAGCGGGAAAGGGGGGGGTAGGAAATCGTGGCATTAGCGGACGGAAACGCAATGAGTAAGAAACACCCACCCCTTCCCAAGCACAGGACGAATAAACAACGACGTAGTGGGTTGGATTTCAAAATTAATTATGATTGTAAGCCAAAATCAACCAAGTGTGCAGTTGCTAGTGTAAATTTTAAAGCAAGAAGCAACGAGTATTTCACAGAGTTTGAAAGTTATAGATTTCAGACAAGTAGGAGAAAAAAAGGGGGGGGAATACACTGAGCAGGACAGAAGAATCGAAAATATTTTTACGGAATTCGAGCGCTCAAATGACCTGGAAAAACGCATGAGAACCTTCAGCTATGTTATCGAAACGCATTAGAAATATGATATTTCTATATTGATTTTTAATTTGCAAATTAGTTGCATATACATATAAAAAAATTTTAAATGAAAAAATACAATAAAAAATATGAAAAAATAAAAAGTTAAAATAAAAAAATAGAAAAGAAATAAAAAAATATGAAGTACAACTAGATGATAACGTTCGATTGAACCACTGAATGCTATTCGAAGGATACTGTGCCTACTGAGTCGGTGACTAATAAAAGACTACAGACAAAAACACTCCAGAATGTCACTCAGCGAAATAACGGTTCCTCTCCGTTTCCCCTAATGCACAATCTTACCCTACGGTTCTTTTGCCTTCCCTCTGCTGGCTTACTCGTTTTCCATCAATCCTTTGTTTGAGGGTTGGTGAAAAAAGGGCAAGTCTACAATATTGGTCATTTGTAAACAACATCGTGTGTCAACTTCGGACAGTTCCAAACAAGTAACGCAGTACAATAACATTCCGGACAAGACGTTCAGGCGGCAGTTAACGATGATTTATTAAAATTTAAGTTATCTTGGTTATTTATAAAAAAAAATAAGGGATTTCACTGTTGAAATTGTTCAGTCAAAAAGAGGACAATTTATATACGTTATAAATGGATATTTGTACGAAAAAAAATATCGAAAAGAAGAGTTCCGATGAAAGTCTGATTACTATTTACGCAAGATGTAGTGAGCCAAGAGAATCGTAACTTCTGACTCAACTATATTAGGGGAAACGCGAATTGCAGTAGCAATATTAGAGGAACCGGGAATATATGTGTACATAGGGAGAATGGGCCTCAACGAACCATCCGATTAGGGGAAGCGAGAGGACACCGAAATAGCTTTGCGCATTTTCAAGAGAGATTAAGAATTCAGCCGTGGAATCCTGCGTCGATCTTTGATTAGGTCGCTAAAAATTCTTATTGTTTCAGTTTTAAAGCTATCAACACGCTTGCATAACCCACTTGCGATTTATACAACCTGCTAACACCCACCCTCCACCCATAAATATCCAAATTGCTTAGAAATCGGACAGTGAAATGAAAAGACACTACTTCAAGACACTGGATAGACTTTTTCCCATGTGTGGGAACTCGGGGGTGAACAAATTTAGTCCTCGGAGATAAGAAACGTTCAACTTTGATTTGATCAATAGGTATGGAAACGATTACATTGGATTTCATAAATACTATATATAGGGCAAAGAAAAAAAAACTCGTACATTACCTCCTCCTCTCTTGGTAAGACAAGATTGGTTTTAAGAAAAGGAAACGAATCGGTTGAGTTTCCGCTATAATCGGAAAGTGTCTTTTCATTTCACTGTCCGATTCTTAGCAATTTCATAGTAATATTCTAAATTTGTTGGTCCTCTTTAGATTATATATACAATATTCAAAGTCGTCGGGCTTTGAATTTTGTCTGTTGAGTTTCCGCTGTATACAAAAGAAATAAAAATATGAAGCACAACTAGATGATAACGTTCGATTAAACTTGACCTTTAGAAAGATGCGTACATTAGATAACAGCACATCTTAGTAAACCAAAGAACACTAGGGAAGAAAGGGGATCTTTATCTCTTGGTGAGACAAAACAAAGAAGAAATGACTCAGTTGCTCATTTGAGTTTCGGCTGTAGTTCGATTTCGCGCGACCAAAGACTCATGGTATGCCTCGTCGAAAACATGCTCGCAACCTTCCATTAAACCTAATCTTTAGAGAAATGCCTGTATCGGATAACAACACCTCTAAGCAAAGAAGGAACAATCACACGCAGTGTTTCTTTCAGGACTTTTTGGCGTGGGGGGGGGCAAAAGGATCCCTACAGAGTGCAAATTTTCCATTTGATATATATATATATAATTTTAACTACTATATTTATATAAATAGAAGTAATTACTGTATATCTAGCACAGAGGCGCTTTTAGAGAGGGCCTTGACACCCCCCCCCCGGAAAATATGCCTTTTCTTTTGTTTTTTGGTTAAAATGCGGCTTACATTAGAAAAAAATGCATTGATTTAATAAAAATGTATTGACTTACATTGAAAAAAATGCTTTAATTTTTCTTCAGTTTTTCATTAACTTTCATTTTGTTCCAAATGGTGAATTTCAAAAACTTCCTATTTTCGTCCCCCTTCGAAGACGAAACTTCTACATGCATCTCTGATATAGTTATTACTTCTTCAAACATTTCAGGAATAACAAACTTTCTTCAGCTAAAGGAGGGTCCGCGGGCATGAAATTTTTATCTATTAAAATTAATATGCATTCAACGCACTAGTGATCCTGTGTCACGATTCCCGGGCAATTAGGTATGATTAGTCTACTTATTATATTTTGAAGAATACCATGCATCGTAATACACTTTTTAACAAAATAAACTAAAACTAGTACCATTTGAGCAAATATTGCAAAAAATATAATTGGAGAATTATTTGTAACATAGAAGAATAATTACCTCCACGAAACTCAGTCCAGTACACGGAAATAAAAAACAGCAAGATTTTACTATTCCGATGGCTTCCCGCTCAGAGTCCCCGTGCTGAACACGTGCTACTTTTCCACAATACTTTCCGCAAGACCCGGTGGACGAATAAATCCTCCTTCCCGTTTACCACTCTGTACTTGTGCGATATTCGCAGCCCTTCTGTCAAACTGTGTCCAAAATGAGAACGTCTCTTCTTGACGACCGAAGTTCAACTGTCTCCCACTAAACTATCTTGGCACTTTCGGTCCTCTACCACGCATGCGCAAGAAAAACTCCTTACCCCGGTCAGCACGTGATATATCTGAGCTCAGGAATGTCGTCGGAAAACCGCAGGGGATTACAACCTTACACGTATACAAAAGCGGTACAACAACTTTTTTAACAGAAGCACTCGAGCAGCCGACTCTTCAAGGTCAGGTGTTCATACACCCTCCTTGCTTAAACATAGGATTAAAATTGTTCCACGTTTTTGAAGAACGTCCAGTTCTTGGTTGAAACAACAAAATGGCGGAATGAAACGTCCGTCTGCACGAGTTTATCACAACATTAAAATTAAATAAATTAATAATTGATAGATTAATTGCGTGCATCCCTTACAGACATCGTGTTTCGAAAATACATTTTCTGGGGCCTGAGAGTAGAAAATGTACTTTCTTTAGTGACTGCTAAGACAGGAAGCGTTGATAGAATTTTTAGTAATTTTTTTAGTAAAAATATTTCATTACACACTCAGTAGACAAAACTTTAAAGATAGGGGTGATGGGCAGTTGATATGACTGGAGGGTGTCGTGGCATTAGCGGGGGGGGGGGGGGGTAAGAAATCGTGGCATTAGTGGACGGAAATACAATGAGTAAGAAACACCCATCCCTTCCCAAACACAGCACGAATAACGACGTAGTGGGTTAGATTTCAAAATTAATTATGATTGTAAGCCAAAATCAACCAAGTGTGCAGCAAGTAGCAACGAGTATTTCACAGAGTTTGAAAGTTATACATTTCGGAAAAAAAGAAGAAAAAAAAAAGGGGGTGGGGGGAGAATACACTGAGCAGGACAGAAGAATCGAAAATATTATTACGGAATTCGAGCGCTCAAATGACCTGGAAAAATGCATGATAACCTTCAGCTACGTTACCGAAACGCATTAGAAATATGATATTTCTATATTGACTTTTAATCTGCAAATTAGTTGCTATACGTATAAAAAATTTTAAAATAAAAAAATACAAAAGAAATACAAAAATATGAAGTACAAGAAAAGATAAAAAAATAATAAACAAGAGAGATGACACCGAATATTCGGGTGCAATAAGCACGTGTTTTGAATCCGTTCTGACGCAAATTAAATTTATCAAAGCTATTCAATGTCAATGGAACCGGTATGGTAAACAATAGATCTGACGAAAGAAAGAAGATTTTCAATCGGGTTTTTAATCCCTCAGATATTTCTGTAAACGAAATCGTGAGCTTACGCCTCTGTTTGCAGACGTGCGTTAAGAAAAACATGAATTTATACGAGAAACATTTCGCACCGGAAACGCTCTCCAACACAGATTGAATTTTTCAAATCGGACTCTTAGAAACAGAGATATCGACAAAAATAAGATGTGACTTTACGTCCCCTGAAGGTAAAACCATGCATTACTTTAGGAAGAAGGTATTCTCAAAAGGTTTTCCCATATGAGCGGTATCTGTCCAAGAAAACAAAAATTTAGTCGAGTTTTCAGGAGCCCAGATTTTGCTACAAATACATCAGAAGAAGAAATGAACATTTATACCCCCTGGTGTCTAAACCATTCTTTACCAAACGTTAGAAATTATGTGAAAAATATTTTCCATAACGTCATGTATGCGATACAGGAAGACTTTTTCATATCGGAGTTTTAGAAGCAGAAATAACGCAGAAAACGCAATTTACCTTTGTGCCCTCTAGCGCAGAGTCTATGATTTACTCGAAAATTTTGAATTTATAGGAAAAACATTTCGCATCGGAAACACTGTCCAACAAAGAAGGAATTTTTCAAATCGGACTCCTAGAAGTAGAGATATTGACAAAAATAAGTTATACATCTACGCCCCCTGCGTAGAAACCATGGTTCCTTTAAAAAAACGTCGGTCTGTAAACGACGTTTTTTTCAATCGAGAATTTAGAATCTCATATTTTGCTGCGAATACATCAGAAACGGAAATTCAGATTTACGCTCCCTGGTGGCCAAACCATTTTTTTACAAAAATTAGGAATTATGTGCAAACGATTTTCCATCAGGAGCTGTGTCCGGTACAGAAAGAATTTTTCCGATCGGAGATTTAGAAGCAGAGATATGGGGAAACGATATTTACCTCTACGCCCCGTAGCGGAAAGTCTATGAATTACTTGAAAATTTTGAAATTATATGAAAAACATGTCACACTAAAAACACTATCCAACAAAGAAGGAATTTTTCAAATCGGACTCCTACAAGTAGAGATATTGACAAAAATAAGATATACATCTACGCTCCCTGGCGGAGAAACTGTGGAATATTTTAAGAAGAAAATATTCCGAAAAGGTTTATCTATGTGAGTGGCGTCAGTCCACGAAATAATTTTTCAATCGATACTTTAGAAGTTCAGATTTTATGGCAAATACATCAGAAGCAAAATTTAACATTTACGCCCCTGGTGGCCAAAGTATTTTTTACCAAAAATTTGAAATTATATGCAAAAGATTTTCTTTTAGGAGGTGTATCCGCTGAAGAAAAAAAATTTCAAATCGGAGTTTTAGAAGAAAAGTTATCGCGAAAAAGGTAATTTAATTCTATGCCCCCTAGCGGGAAATCTATGCGTACTTTGAAAAAGTAACTATATCTAAAATACTCTTCGACATAAATGGAATCGAAAGATAAAAGAATTTTTTCAATCGGATGTTTAAAAGCAAATATGTGGAATAAAACGTATTTTTGAATTCGACATCATCTGCATTTACACTTTTTTTACGATGTACAATTTCTCCTCTAACGGAGAAGTTGTAAATCGTAAAAAAACGAAATAAAGGATCATCATTCGCATATTTCAAGCTTCCCAATGCAAAAAGAATTTTTCAAATCGGACTAATAGTTGCAGAGATATCGTGGGTACAGGCGGACGGACGGACAAACCTGTAATATAAGCACAATCTTTTTTCACAAAAGACGTGCTAAAAATCGGGGGTAAAAAAAAGTGCAAGAAATGCAAAAAAACAGCAACAAAAAACTTTTAAGCCGCCAAAGGCATCACAATCTGGTTCTGGGAAGGGGTGGGTGGTTTCTAACTCATCGCATAACCGTCCGCTAATGCCACGATTTCATACCCTAATTAATACTTCCAGAACCAGATTGTGATGACTTTGGCGGTTGAAAAGTTTTTTTTTTTCCCCCAATTTTGCTTTTTTTATTATTTTCTACATATTCTTTTTTTGTATTTTTCCATTTTAATTTCTTTAATTTTTTATATTTTTTCATATTTTTTTTGTATTCATATTTTTCATTTTTTTTATGAGCGGTGAGAAAACGTAGGCTTATCAAACAAAGGAACCACGTGATAGGAATTTTCTCATTTCCTATTGGTCAAGTAGGGAATCTGTAGAGATGTGAACGGTGAGAATTGAATGCAATTCTGGAAAGGAGTGGGTGTTTCTTACTCATTGCATTTCCGTCCAGTAATGCCACGATTTCATATCCGTCCGCTAACGCCACGGAACCGATTGGAGAAAATCATCCTGTATCGCCTGGGCGGATATTTTTCTATTTTTTCCCCCTTTTTTTCACAGATGATAGTTGTTAGGTCTAATTAATCAGATACTAATCATGATGCGTTGCTAGTTAGTGTCTTGTTGCCCAGCTTTCTGCTTTACGTGTTCGGAGACTAGAATATTTGATCAGAGACAAATGCTAGCACACAGTGGAGTAAAACTGTTTGATTGCGAGAGGGCTTCTAAATTTTCTTGACACTGTGCCAGGAAACGACATGAAACACGTTTCGATAAGTTTTAGTAATCTAATGTTAATACTACGTCTACAGGTCTATCCAGTGCTTCTTTAGAACAGACGACTAATGACACCCCAGTGAATGCTATTCGAAAGATACTGTGCTTACTGAATCGGTGACTAATAAAAGCCTACAGATAGAAACACTCCAGAATGTCACTCAGCGAAATAACGGTTTCCCTCCGTTTTCCCTAATGCACAATCTTACCCTACGGTTCTTTTGCCTTCCCTCTGCTGGCTTACTCGTTTTCCATCAATCCTTTGTTTGAGGGTGGGTGAAAATTTGGCAAGTCTACGATTGTAGACAACATCGTGTGACAACTTCGGACTGTTTCAAACAAGTAACGCAGTACAATAACATTCCGGACAAGAATTTCAGGCGGCAGTTAACGATGATTTATTAAAATTTAAGTTATCTTGGTTATTTATAAGAAAAAATAATGGATTTCACTGTTGAAATTGTTCAGTCAAAAAGAGGTCAATCTATGTACGTTATAAAAGAATATTTGTACGAAAAAAATATCGAAAAGAAGAGTTCCGATGCAAGTCTGATTACTATTTACGCAAGATGTAGTGGCCAAGAAACTCGTAACTTCTGATTCAACTATATTAGGGGAAACGCGAATTGCAGTAGCAATATTAGGGGAACCGGGAATATATGTGTACATAGGGAGAATGGGCCTCAACGAACCATCCGATTAGGGGAAGCGATATTCGGGGAAACGAGAGGACACCGAAATAACTTTGCGCATTTTCAAGAGAGATTAAGAATTCAGCCGTGGAAATCCTGCGTCAATCTTTGATTAGGTACCCAGTAATCAAATCAAATATATCCATTGAGGCCATTTTTAATAAGCCAAAACAGGCAGAGCCCGACGACTTTGAATATTGCATATATTATCTAAAGAGGGCCAACAAATTTAGAATATGACTATGAAATTGCTAAGAAATCGGACAGTGAAATGAAAAGACACTACTTCAAGACACTGGATAGACTTTTTCCCATGTGTGGGAACTCGGGTGTGAATAAATTTAGTCCCCGGAGATAAGAAACGTTCAACTTTGATTTGATCAATAGGTACAGAAATGGAAATGATTACATTGGATTTCATAAGTGCTATATATAGGACAAAGAAAAACTCGTGCATTGCCTCCTTATCTCCTGGTAAAACAAGATTGGTTTTAAGAAAAGGAAACGAATCAGTTGAGTTTCCGCTGTACCCAGAGGCGACTTTAATTCTTTTGGGGCCCTAGGCGCTAAATGATTCTAGGGCCCCTCTTTCCCCTCCTTATCCCTTCAGAAATTTTCATCCGTCAGATTAACAAAGAAAAGTAAAGTCAAGAATTTTTTTTTTTTCGTTTTTTAAAATACCATTCTATCATAGATTATTAGAACGTTTCGTAAGAAACAGCGTCAATGTAATCAGTTTGTCTGCCCGTGCACATCGAACTTTTTGTTTTTACTGATATTTCAAAAAACTATTTTTACGGCTAATAGTAAATCAAAGGGCATTAAGTT
Organism: Macrothele yani; assembly: GCA_039090855.1. Classification (NCBI taxonomy): domain Eukaryota; kingdom Metazoa; phylum Arthropoda; class Arachnida; order Araneae; family Macrothelidae; genus Macrothele; species Macrothele yani. The sequence continues at coordinate 108,397,190 of CM077003.1, forward strand.
TGGCATTTTAAACATTCCATGTGCACTCACGGACAATGAACTTTGCGCACCTAGAAGAAAACATGCTGCAACCGCGGAACTTTGCAAATAAATAGAGTGCCTGCTGGTATGGAAATGATCCACGTTTGGTGTTTTTTATGATTAAAGTGTATCGTGCAGGAGACGGCATTTGTTTTCAATTCAATAGCTTTTGGTGCACGAGTTAATTTCTTCATATTAAGCCATTGTTTAAAATTGAAATAATTCATACGTCTTACGTTTATCAATACGAAATTCTATCTTGTTTGTTCACTTTGTGTTATACTGTACAATCATTTAAAGCTATAGTGGACTCATTATTTTTGTACCATGTTCCAAAGTATCATTATACAGGGTGTCCGAGAATTATTGGACACATTACAAAATTATGTACAAAAAAAAACTATGAGAATTGTCTGTTTTTCTATATCACGTATTACTAACACGGTTTCTATATTTTTGTTTTGCAGAATTGTTATTCCCAGAATCCGATAGATGGCGCTAGATGTGGCCTGATGAGGAATGTATGAGAAATGCGCAATCAGTAGTCATGTCATCCGTACAGCAGAAGACGATGTGTGTGTTATGGCGTGCGGAATTCAAGACTGTCATTAAAGTTAAAAGACTGTACCGTTTAGAGTATGGTTGTAATCCTCCGTCAATGAATTCAATTAAGCGGTGGATGAAACAGTTTAAAGAAACTGGCAATGTGGAACATCGTGGAAAAGCCGGTAGGCCTAGCGTCAGGGGTGAGACGGTTGACCAAGTTAATGAAGGTTTCCGACGAAGCCCCAGGAAATCCGTTCGTAAAGCAAGCAGAGAAATGTGCATTCCGAAATCGACAGGTCACGATATCTTGCAAAAGAAATTAAAGTTTCATGCTTATAAAATTCAAATAGTGTAAAAGATGCATGTAAATGATCACACTCTGCGATACGATTTCGCTGTGGATATGCTGAATCGAGTGGAAAACGACGAAAACTTTCTCAGTACTGTAATTTTTAGTGATGAATCCACATTTCATGTATCAGGTATTGTGAATCGTCACAACAGTAGGATATGGGGCAGTGAACCACCTCATGCTGCTACTGAACTGGAATGTGATTCTCCAAAAGTTAATGTGTGGTGCGCTCTATCAAAAAGAGATGTGATTGGCCCTTTCTTCTTCTGCGAAAAAACCATAAATGGTGACATTTACTTGGATATGCTAGAAAATTTCGCTATACCCCAGACCATTCGCCTCCGCATTGGTCAACGTGTTTACGTAAGTGCCTAAATGAGCATTTCCCCAACAGATGGATTGGGCGTGGTGGTCCTATTCTGTGGCCTCCTCGCTCTCCAGATCTAACTCCATTCGATTATTTCATGTGGGGTTATGTGAAGGATCTTTTCTATCAGACGCCTTGTACTGATTTGCAGGAACTGAAGCAGCGTATTACAGCTGCTATTAATTCCATAACTCCTCAGATGCTTGCCAATACATGGCATGAAATCGAATGACGCTTGGACGTACTACGAGCAACCAAGGGATCTCACATCGAAATTTGTTAACTTGTGTAGTTACATTGTAAGTTAATACAGTTAGTTCCATTCTATCTGCTTAATGTTTTGTTTTATATAATTTTGTAGTGTGTCCAATAATTCTCGGACACCCTGTATATATATAATCTTAAAGCAGCATTCTTCAACTCTTTTTTGAAAATACATATAGCATTTTAAGTTTAAAAAATATTCTGTAGTTTACATAAAAATAATAATAATGCATTGTTGAAACTCTCACTGTAAAACACACCTTTGTGTTATGAAGCTGTTAGGCAGCATGTTACTTGGAATGTTTCTAGGTCATGCAGGTTCAGCAATACTTCATGATTTACTCATGTCAGGGGGCAAGAAATGTCATCCCTGGAATTACTACTGATTTACTGTATTCCCACGAATGGCTGTTTGTTTCTGTTGATGATGTATATGCTAGTGATCTTTTTGTTTTGTCTCACAGTTGTTTTCTTTTCCTTTTTTTTTTTTTTCAATTTTTTTATGGTGCACCTTGTTTTTATGCTGTACTGATTTTTCTCTTCATTGATATTAAGATCTTTTAGTCATCCCAATATAGACAGCTATTTTTTAGCTTTTATTACCTCACCATATTTTTGTGAGAAAATCTTGATTTCAAACATGAAAAGTATGTAATACCTTTCACTTTGGCATTTTCCAACCCTTTAGTATGATTTTAATTTTTCCATGTTGATGTACACTATCTACCAACAAGTAATTGGACACCTGTGACAGCAAAGAAAAACAACGTTTGTTCACCTTCAATAGTTGGTGGAGCCTCCACGAGCGGCATTTACAGCTGCGAACCTCCGGGGCATACTCTCAACCAGGCGTTGTGCGACGGCTAGCGGTATTTTCTTCCACTCGGCTTGGAGAAGACAGGTCAGTTCCTTCACCGATTTTGGACGTTGGGGGCACACCTTAAGTCGACGCTCCAACTCGTCCCAGAGGTGCTCGATAGGGTTAAGGTCCGGGCTATGCGCTGGCCAGTCCTTTCGATTTACCCCATTGTCACCATACCAAGCCATGGTGGACCTCGCAACATGACAGGTGGCATTGTCATCCTGAAAGTAACATGGGTCCACCCCGTAAAACTACCACAACGTAGGAAGTTTAAAAAATGGTGCAGTAGGTCTCGGCGTTGAGTCTACCAGGAATTGCGACCAAGGGTCCCGTGCCATACCAGGAGAAACACCCCCATAGCATGATTCCACCGCCGCCGAACTTCACAGTTGGCACAATACATTCTGGCAGGAGGCGTTCTCCAGGCAGACGCCAAACCCAGACCCTGCCATTCGAACGGTAGAGGGTGAACCTTGATTCGTCGCTCCAGGGAACCTGTTTCCACTGTTCGACGGTCCACTGTCGACGTTCTTTGCATCACGTAAGCCGAGCAGCGCTATTGAACTTGGTGATCAAAGGCTTGTGGGCGGCAGCACGTTCATGATAACCGAGCAGATGGGCTTTCTTACGGATGATATTTATCGAAAGTACACTCCCGGATGCCTGTTGAAACTCCTCGCGGATGTGGCCCATCGATCTGGTGCGGTTCTTCCGAATTTCTCTGGCCAGCACCTGTCGGTCTCTAACTCCCAGTTTTGTGGGTCTGCCGGGTCGGGGCACATTCCGACAGTCACCTCTCATCTTCCACTTGCCAAAAACGTAGGCCACTGTCGATTTTGGGTACTTCGACTCGCTGGATATGTCACGTACGGATCGGCCATTTCTGTGATACCCGACGATTACACCTTTCTCGAAATCAGAGAGCTCTGAACTGCGTGGCGTCTTGCATGCGACTGGTTTCGTTGTTGTTTCCCACACGATATTTAACGGCGGCGGCCGTGACGTGTATCAGGACCGCAGATATCGTCGATTGCAGTGGTGTTCAATTACTTGTAGGTAGATAGTGTATATGAACTGGAATATTAAATTGTGAAATCAGCTGCATTTGAAATGGAAAATATTAGTACCTCCTCTGGCATTTTGCGCTCAGTGCATACTGTGTATGCTTTGCATAAATATTAATATTGACATGTTTTGGCACAGCAACTCAAAAGTTATCGAGAGAAAGTTTCAGTTCTGTGTACTTAAGTTGCATTAAATGGATTTGTTACCTTCTTCGTTTTCAATGCCTTTTAAAACTTCTTGATGATTTCGTATTTTGAATGACACATGAAGGAATAACAAATTCTATCAAACATCACGGATGTTCAATTTATGCCAAACAAAAGCCACATATACAGAGAATAGCCCAGTAAATAAAGGACTTGACCCGGAACAAATTAGCTAAAAGCTGAATTTTTGCAGGCTGGTAGAACTCATTGGACTTAGCATTTCACAAAAGTCCCCACCCCCTCCTCCGCTTGCTTCCCCCTACACCCCCATAAAGGGGGAAAATTAGGTCTAATACTAATCCACTCGTAACTCTTAAAATAAATGGCGTACAGCGATAATGGTTTTTTTATTTTATTTCTCTTGATATGATCTATAAATTTTGTTCTCTTCATTTTTACTATATCTCCTACAGTTTTGCTGCAATTTTCGAAAACCAACTAAACAGCACCTTTTTTTCTCGACATTTTACCGATTAATTGCAATTACCGCTTACAGAGCCAAAATCTCCGAATAAAAGTTGTAGCAAATTTTATAACCTTTACAACGATGTATTATTTGTCTTAATATGCTTTATAGTTTGCCTTCTATTGTACCGAAACTGCGAATGCATTGTAACCCTAAAATGACAAAACATCGGGTAAAACATGCAATAATTTTGCGGGGAGTATAATTTTCAACGATAGGTTAAAAAAAAGAAAGGAAAACTCAGCTTCGCACCTGCAAAAAAAGGCAACGACTCTTGCCTGTATGCTTCACACCGAACCCAACCCCCGAGGGGTTGGGACTAATGATTATTATGCGCAAACGCAATGCTCAATTGAAATATGACAATGTCATTTTTTCCCTTTATACATTTGTTATGAAGTATGAACTTAGCTCAATGGATTGCTACTATTTCTACAATTTCAAAATACTCTAGACACACACATTTTCATTTTCAAATTTTTTAAATGAACTGAGATTAAAATTGCACAAAACTGTAATTAAAACAGAAAAGGCCGCAAACAAAAGCGGTGATGATTAACTTTATAACGTTTAAAATGATATACATTTTGTCTTACATTGGATTCTGTGGTTCTGAATATTGCACAGTTGTGGCAAAATTATGATAAGTGTCGTCGCTCATATCAGGTAGTTTGTGCATGGCAGTCCACTGCAACGTCCACACATAGGAGAACATGAGAATCCGGCTTTTCGAAAACTGCAGGAAATCCCGCATTCTTTCTTACAGTTGCATGAAATTAAACATAAAAGTTCGTCTGGTGCCCCTGGTAAAGTAGTCGTTAATGTCCTTCACCCTCTAACTAGGGCAGGTTCTAGCACAGGGACAGCCCTCCATAGACTTAACATTGGCTGTCCACGAGGGCCGAGGCTGCCCCTGGCTGCCCACGAGGCTGTCCCAGAGTCAGAATTTTTGTCACGTGATCGTCCCCATGATGTGCTGCCCCCTAGCGGTGCTTCTTGGAACTTTCAATGGAACTTTGTTTTTGAGGGATGGCAACGAACGAGTGGGAAAGGGGGTGGATATAGCGGGATGTCAACTCGATGTGCTGCCCCCTAGCGGTGCTTTTTGGAACTTTCGATGGATCTTTGATTTTGAGGGATGGCAACAACCGAGTGGGTCCGTTGGGATTTTTTGTATTTATTCCAGTGATTTTCAAGCGGGATTTTTCCTCCTCTTCGATTTCATTTTTCCCCGGAGGAAATTTTTACGTAACGATGCTATGGAATTTTCTTTCCAATGGAGTAAAAATGCTCTAATGGTCTTAGCAAGGTCCTAACTCACGATGATTTGGTTTCAAAAAATTGGTCAGGTGGTCTCGTGTACTACGTATTCACTCTATTTTTTTTTAGTTACTTTTACATTATTTCTTCATGGTTTTTTTTATATATTTTTTGTATGTTTTGAGGGAGTTTTTTCGTGTAGATGTAATGAATTTTCTTGGGAACTTTTCTTTATCATACATTTAATTTTATTTCAGACCATGAGACGGGGAAATGCTTCTTTAGAAACGATTTCGTTCCTGTTCGCAGTAACTATTGGACTTTGACAAAATTTTTGGGAAATCAAGCGGAAATGTAGACATGTTAATTCTGAGTCTTTCGCCCTTCCAATATTTTTTTCTAGTCGTAATGTTTTCATGTACTATGTATTCCAGCTCTTTTCTTTTTTATAACTTTTATGTTATTTCATCATGAATTTTTTATATTTTTTGTTTGTTTTGAGGAGTTTTTTCGTGTAGATGTAATGAATTTTCTGGGGAACTTTTCTTTTTCCTTTATTCAATTTTATTACAGATCATGAGACGAGGAAATGCTTCTTTAGAAACGATTTCGTTCCTGTTCGCAGTAATTATTTTACTTTGTCATTTTTTTTTTTGTTAAATGACTTCATGCTAATTCTGAGTCTTTCGCCTTTGCAATATTATTTTCTCGTAATTTTTTCGTGTGTTCAAGAACTCTACAGGTCTTTCACAGTTAAAATTCTGATGAAGCAATATTTTCTTACTTTATTTCGCATATCATTATAGCTTCCCAATTTCGCTTATTTACTTCATCTTTTTTTTTTTTTTTTGAAATTTCGTAAAACTTTTCAGTATGTCAGTAATTGTTTTCTTACTTGGTCAAACTTGTGACTCCATTTATTTGGACTCTTTTTTTTTTTTTTTTGCATTTCATTTCAACAAAACGATTATTTTAGATGTAGCAAGTCATCAGATTTTTGTTTCCTTATATAGCATATTTTCAAACTTGCTTAAAAATATTCCTCAAAGCTTGCATGTAGTCAAATATGCATTTTTTTATTCTTTCCTAGTTTGCTATACTTTTCGTGGACTGTCCCAATAAGAAAGCATTCACTGTCAAGACATACAATCTAAAACCTTTTTTCTTACGATAAAATTTGTATTCTTTGGGCTGTATATTTTTCTGTCTCGTCCGAAAAAACATTCGTTCTAGAGGCAAAGCTAGTGATTCCGTTCATCCCATAAACATTATTTTTTTAACGTTTTACTAACTCATCAGAAAAGCAGTTATTCCCCACCCCCATAGCGAAAATAAAGAAATTCTTACTTCTTTTCCATACATATCGACTCAATCTATTTCTTTTCGAAATGCTGGTCATGACATTTCAACTAAAATTTCCTACTTTCACCAAAAATCATATTCTTAAACGAGCTATTTTTTTTTTTTACTTTATTTCATGTATAACTAAATTTTTATTGTTTCCTCACCTCATCAAAGTTAATAAGAACTTCCCCAATCTCATTCCTTTCCCTCATTTAGTTCGCTTTAAATTGAGATGTTACAAAACTTCGCGTATATATCTTTCACTAAATGTCCAGTTCTCCCGTATCGGTCCCATCATTTTTAACTTCTGTGCCTGCCGCATTTTTCTTTAGACGTTTAGTTTCATTGACCTTTTCTTTCGTTTCAATTAGGTTTTCATTATCGTATTTTTTATTCATTGTCTCAGCAGAAAAAGCTTTCATTCTGGAGACATTGCGACTAAGTCCGTACTTCCTCTAAACATTTTTATTTCACGTTTTACTAATTCGTAAGAAAAGCAGATGTTTCCAAACTCTCATAGTGAAAATATCGTATTCCCCTTATTTTACTTAATATGTTTTTCCTTCTACTCAGTGTTGTATGATTCTTAAAACTTTGGTTTATTTTTATGAAACTTCTTTTTTTTTCTTAGTTTTTTTTTTTTTCTGATTCAACCTATCAATCTTTTCCTATCGATTTAATTGCTCTTATTTTTCCATTCGACTTTACTTTTGAACAGAAATGTGTCTAAAATCTTCAGATGTATTTTAGTCTCTAAGGCCGATTCTTCACTATTTCAAATAAAGTCATTGTAGGATTTTAGTGTAAATGCCCCTAAATCTTTAGAACTTCCTTTTCATAGTTAGATACTAATTCCTCGAGGTTTAAATTAAAACATGAAAGAAGAGTGTTTTTACGCTCTATCCAGTGAAAGAATAGTGTTTTTACGCTCTCTCCAGTGAACGAAGAGTGTTTTTACGCTTTCCCCCAAGAAATTAACTTTGGAATCTCCCTTCTTCTACCGGAAAATGACTATCTTGTGCGACTGTTTTCACGCGTCTACTGCTTTGCTGGAAAACCTCATATGACATGAAATCCCTTTGCTTGGTAGATTAAACTAAATTCTGGTTTTGAACTTTGAACGCAAACTCAAGCTTGCAAAAGCATAGTTTTCTGAGCGAACTTAAACTGTCTAAGATGACAAAAATCTAAAACTGGTGACTCAATGGGACAGAGCGTTTGAACTTTGCCGTTCATTCAAGATTTAAGAGATCAGTCGTGAACCACTACAAGGGAAATAAGCAGACCCTGATTTAGTCCACTGTTTCCAAGGAAGGTAGAAAGCTAGTGTCGTAATTCAAAAGCTCATAACTCAAGCCTCCCCAGGATTTAATTTCGGACGGGTGATTAGTCAGATGTCAATGCTTAGACATTGAAAAATTACTTCAGACAAATATTTTCTTACTTAAAAGTGCTTCAAGTCAGAATTTGTATTACTTAAGATTTCCCTTAGTCAATATTTTTTCTATCTTAAAAACTTCTAAAGGGTTGATTTTGAAAAAAAAAAAAAAAAAAACGAGTTCTCCCAAAACCGTAAAATTTCCACAGAATTGTATGAGGAACCAAAGAAATTGACGAAGATTGAATGTTAAGTCTTTCAACCCATTTCTTTCTCTTCATGTTTCATTCCATAAACTTTCTTCAAATTCCTATATACCCAAGAATTTTGTTAAATGTCCAAGTTCGACTCCACCAGAAGTTTTCTGAAAATGATAGTTTCTCTTTTTAAAAAAAATTCCAAAATAAGAATCCCTTCAATGAAACAAGAAATTCCTATTCAAAGCATTCCATCACTCTTTCTACTTCAAATACTCTCTTTGTAAATCTAAGGAGCAGTTTTTGTTTTAGGTTTTTTTTTTTTTTTAATATTCATATATTTTTCCCTTTAACTTTAGAAGATATTTTCCCGAAATGTATGTACATATACGATAGTAAAACATCATACAACTGCTTGATGTTCAATTCACTTCACGCTGTCTTAAGGATATTCTTTCATTTTCTCATAACACATAGACATGTTATTTTTCTTCCCATTCACTTCAAAGACTTGAGATCAACTTAATCGAGTCCTTTGAGAAAAACTTTCATAGAAAAGCATAAATGTACTGAAAATGTCAGTTTTCTAAAAGAAATCATAAGAATAAGAATTTTTTTACTGAAACAAGTTTCCCCTGTTCAAAGCATTAAGTGGCCCTTTTCGCATCAAATTCAGTATTTCTTCATGTAAACTTTATTTTTTTTCTACTTCATATCGTCGTTCGTTTCTTGTTTTTCCCAATGTAACTTAAAACTTCTTTTCTTAATCTATTTTTCATAAAGTATCATTCTTTTGAGTTGATTTTCTCTCTCTCTCTTTTAAATGCATTCCTAAGTTCATATTGAGAAGGGTTTAAATTTTGATTGAAAGATCGTTTTAGGAAAAGTTGAAAACTGATAAGGTTCGTTTCGGAAAAGTTGAAAACAAATAATGTTCGTTTCGGAAAAGTACATTCTCTTATAGGGTTAAAAAATGGAACACTTCATATTTTCTTAGGGGCGGTTTTGATGAAACACGTTTCAATAAAAACAGTAAAATTCCCATTGAATAACATGGGGAACTACGAAATTTAAGAAGCACGTTTTCGTTCAAGGAAAATATTTTAAAAGGTCTATTTTCGATTCAGTTGAAAACGATTCAGGTAGAAAACAGAATGCAGAAAAAACAGTCACAGCAAGTTCCTGAAAGTTGAAAATAGATGAGGTTGAAATTTGGAAAAATGTCTAAGGAAAGAAATTGTTATAAAACACAAACTGTTTTAGTTTTCCCAGGATAGCGGGGTCTTCAGTGAGAGCACTTCTTCTTTTTCAACCCAAAGAAAGAAGCGAGTCAGTTTGAAACATTTCAAACTCCCCGAAAATAAGCCGTGTACTCTGGTTTCGACTCAATACAGTAAAGCATTGCTCTCAGACCAGTCGGAATTCCGCCCCGATTGGTTGCCTAATGGAAAACCTCAGACCCATCTCCAATAACAATACCCAAATATTCTTAAGAAAAGTCTAGCAAAAAAGCACTAGTTCCCCATTAAATCAATTGCATTCATCCTGTTACTGTTTTACACATTTCAAAAAAGAAGTTTACATTCTCACTTTTACTTTAAAATTCTTGAAAAGCTTAATATTTTCACTCATTTCCATAAAAAAAAATAATTTCCCTTAAAATTTAATTTAAAAAATAATAATTACTCTTAAAATTTATGCCTTAAAACTAAAAAATATTTACGCTTAATATTTCAATAAATAATAAATATTCACAAACTCACCTTCTACCTTGCCAATAAAAAAAAAACTACATTCATTTCTGAATTTATATAATCGAAATCATTATTTCTCCAAGTAGTTCTTTTCCCATGATTGTAGAGAGGAACTCTTCTGAAATCTTCCCTTTTCCACATGTGTTCGACACAGACTGTTTAGTTTTTCCAGGCTAGGGGTCTTCAGTGAGAGCGCTTCATCTTTTCAACTCAAAGAATAAAGCGAGTCAGTTTGAAACATTTCAAACTCCCCGAAAATAAGCCGTGTACTCTGGTTTCGACTCAATACAGTAAAGCATTGCTCTCAGACCAGTCAGAAATCCACCCGATTGGTCACCTAATTGAAAACATCAGGACCATTTCCAATAGCAATACCCAAATTTCCTTAAGAAAAGTCTAGCAAAAAAGCACTAGTTCCCCATTAAAACAATTGCATTCATCCTGCTACTGTTTAAACATTTCGAAAAAGAAATTTCTTTTACTTTTTAAAATTCTTGAAAGCTTAAATTTTTGTCTCATTTCAATAAAAAAATTATTTCACCTAAAATTTAATTAAAAAAAAATTACTCTTTAAATGTATGCCTCAAAACTAAAAAATATTTACGCTTAATATTTCAATAAATATTCCCAAACTCACCTTCTCACTTGCCAATTAAAAAAACAAAACAAAAAACTATAACAATTCTCCAGTCCACTTGAATTCCCTAACATGAACTTTGATTACAGAAGAAAATACGGAAACAGTCATAAAAAGATTTCCTCCTAAATGAAAATAATGTTCAGGAATTGATTCCAGACTGAATCCAATAGGACAGCTTTTCTCAGGTTGAACCTCCAGAACACAAGTGGAGACGAATGAAAACTCATCACAATTTTCAGATGGAATCAAAGCATTTGAACAGCTGGGGGAACCGACACACTGCTTCTTAGCGAAAGAAACAGAAACGTCTGGAAGATTCATACAGCTTCTTTCCCAATGAATAAATGTGGAAAAAATAACGTTACCCAGCTGATGGAAACAGAATTTGAAAGACTTGATGACGTCTTACTTTATTCAAACTTAGAACAGAACTAAAATTCACTAAGCGTTTCCTTTGCATACTGTGACTAATGCATGACCCTTATCACAACACGTGTTGGTGTGTCACCATGCGTCACCGCTTCACGGTGACTGTTTCCTTATCTGTTCATCTCTCAACGAACATGCTATCGACTCTAATCAGACAAAGCTTATTTTCAGGTAAATTCTTAGAGAAAAACGAAAGGACTTCAATATAATTAATTTTCATATCCAGAGAGAATAAAACTAAAATGTATTCGGTATGAAATTCTTCATGGTTGAATTTTCCACAAAAGGAATACGGAAAGCGAAAGAATTTAATCAGACACCCTAAAAGAATTCATCTCAGAATTAAAACCGCTTTTGAAAAAAAAAACTCCAGTAAACTATAGAATACTTTGTTTGTCACATAAAGAAAACACAGTGTACGATTTCAATATTCCCCTTTTTCTTAAAATTTCTCCCACGTGATGACTTAGGTCAACTGAGTCCAGAAATGCTTCGTCTACTTTAGTATTTCGATTCCGAGGGAGTTCTTCCCGATACTGTTAAGATATTTTCTCAAAATCCAGTTGTAAAATAATTTTGGTCATGTTTATTTGATTGTTGTTGTCGTAGGAGATTTCCAATCCGTTCATGTCAACCATGTCATACACTGTGTCCCCGAGAGTTTCTTCAAGCAGAAAAGAGCCTTCATTCCACAGAAATTCTTCTTTTGGTGTTTGTAATGTTTCCAAAGTCAAATTATTTTTTTCCAATGCTTTCCTAATTAAAGCTGAAAACGAAATGGAACGAAGAAACGTCTGTTGTATGACTCTTAACATAGTAGATTTCTTATCAGCCACTTTAGTCCAATGTTCGCCGCACAGAGAAATTTCAGATTTCAAAATTTCACCATCCTGACTCACTTTTTCTGAGTGAAATCCAATACATGGTGAAAATCTCGACTTATGCATTCCTTTGAGTGGGGAATCGCTCTCATGAAAGGGGGCAACGGTTAAAATCGACATTGATTAAAATTGGAGAGAGGAAAAATATGAGAACTGAATAAATAATGCATAGACGGGATTCCCGAAAACATAAAAAATATAAGTTTTATATAAAAAAAAATTCCATGAAAAATATTGGAGGGCGAAAGATATCTCACATCGGTCTTCCACTCCTCCCAAAATTTAACGAAGTCCATTAAATCTCTGTTGTCAGTACACGTATTTGTTTAATTGTGGGTGTGTCATCCGTACAGCAGAAGGCGATGTGTGTGTTATGGCGTGCGGAATTCAAGACTGTCATTAAAGTTAAAAGACTGTACCGTTTAGAGCATGGTTGTAATCCTCCGTCAATGAATTCAATTAAGCGGTGGATGAAACAGTTTAAAGAAACTGGCAATGTGGAACATCGTGGAAAAGCCGGTAGGCCTAGCGTCAGGGGTGAGACGGTTGACCAAGTTAATGAAGGTTTCCGACGAAGCCCCAGGAAATCCGTTCGTAAAGCAAGCAGAGAACTGTGCATTCCGAAATCGACAGGTCACGATATCTTGCAAAAGAAATTAAAGTTTCATGCTTATAAAATTCAAATAGTGCAAAAGATGCATGTAAATGATCACACTCTGCGATACGATTTCGCTGTGGATATGCTGAATCCAGTGGAAAAAGACGAAAACTTTCTCAGTACTGTAATTTTTAGTGATGAATCCACATTTCATGTATCAGGTATTGTGAATCGTCACAACAGTAGGATATGGGGCAGTGAACCACCTCATGCTGCTACTGAACTGGAATGTGATTCTCCAAAAGTTAATGTGTGGTGCGCTCTATCAAAAAGAGATGTGATTGGCCCTTTCTTCTTCTGCGAAAAAACCATAAATGGTGACATTTACTTGGATATGCTAGAAAATTTCGCTATACCCCAGACCATTCGCCTCCGCATTGGTCAACGTGTTTACGTAAGTGCCTAAATGAGCATTTCCCCAACAGATGGATTGGGAGTGGTGGTCCCATTCTGTGGCCTCCTCGCTCTCCAGATCTAACTCCATTCGATTATTTCATGTGGGGTTATGTGAAGGATCTTTTCTATCAGACGCCTTGTACTGATTTGCAGGAACTGAAGCAGCGTATTACAGCTGCTATTAATTCCATAACTCCTCAGATGCTTGCCAATACATGGCATGAAATCGAATGACGCTTGGACGTACTACGAGCAACCAAGGGATCTCACATCGAAATTTGTTAACTTGTGTAGTTACATTGTAAGTTAATACAGTCAGTTCCATTCTATCTGTTTAATATTTTGTTTTATATAATTTTGTAGTGTGTCCAATAATTCTCGGACACCCTGTATATATATAATCTTAAAGCAGCATTCTTCAACTCTTTTTTGAAAATACATATAGCATTTTAAGTTTAAAAATATTCTGTAGTTTACATAAAAATAATAATAATGCATTGTTGAAACTCTCACTGTAAAACACACCTTTGTGTTATGAAGCTGTTAGGCAGCATGTTACTTGGAATGTTTCTAGCTCATGCAGGTTCAGCAATACTTCATGATTTACTCATGTCAGGGGGCAAGAAATGTCATCACTGGAATTACTACTGATTTACTGTATTCCCACGAATGGCTGTTTGTTTCTCTTGATGATGTATATGCTAGTGATATTTTTGTTTTGTCTCACAGTTGTTTTCTTTTCCTTTTTTCTTTTTTCAATTTTTTTATGGTGCACCTTGTTTTTATGCTGTACTGATTTTTCTCTTCATTGATATCAAAATCTTTTAGTCATCCCAATATAGACAGCTATTTTTTAGCTTTTATTACCTCACCATATTTTTGTGAGAAAATCTTGATTTCAAACATGAAAAGTATGTAATACCTTTCACTTTGGCATTTTCCAACCCTTTAGTATGATTTTAATTTTTCCATGTTGATGTACACTATCTACCAACAAGTAATTGGACACCTGTGACAGCAAAGAAAAACAACGTTTATTCACCTTCAATAGTTGGTGGAGCCTCCACGAGCGGCATTTACAGCTGCGAACCTCCGGGGCATACTCTCAACCAGGCGTTGTGCGACGGCTAGCGGTATTTTCTTCCACTCGGCTTGGAGAAGACAGGTCAGTTCCTTCACCGATTTTGGACGTTGGGGGCACACCTTAAGTCGACGCTCCAACTCGTCCCAGAGGTGCTCGATAGGGTTAAGGTCCGGGCTCTGCGCAGGCCAGTCCTTTCGATTTACCCCATTGTCACCATACCAAGCCATGGTGGACCTCGCAACATGACAGGTGGCATTGTCATCCTGAAAGTAACATGGGTCCACCCCGTAAAACTACCACAACGTAGGAAGTTTAAAAAATGGTGCAGTAGGTCTCGGCGTTGAGTCTACCAGGAATTGCGACCAAGGGTCCCGTGCCATACCAGGAGAAACACCCCCATAGCATGATTCCACCGCCGCCGAACTTCACAGTTGGCACAATACATTCTGGCAGGAGGCGTTCTCCAGGCAGACGCCAAACCCAGACCCTGCCATTCGAACGGTAGAGGGTGAACCTTGATTCGTCGCTCCAAAGAACCTGTTTCCACTGTTCGACGGTCCACTGTCGACGTTCTTTGCATCACGTAAGCCGAGCAGCGCTATTGAACTTGGTGATCAAAGGCTTGTGGGCGGCAGCACGTTCATGATAACCGAGCAGATGGGCTTTCTTACGGATGATATTTATCGAAAGTACACTCCCGGATGCCTGTTGAAACTCCTCGCGGATGTGGCCCATCGATCTGGTGCGGTTCTTCCGAATTTCTCTGGCCAGCACCCGTCGGTCTCTAACTCCCAGTTTTGTGGGTCTGCCGGGTCGGGGCACATTCCGACAGTCACCTCTCATCTTCCACTTGCCAAAAACGTAGGCCACTGTCGATTTTGGGTACTTCAACTCGCTGGATATGTCACGTATGGATCGGCCATTTCTGTGATACCCGACGATTACACCTTTCTCGAAATCAGAGAGCTCCGAACTGCGTGGCGTCTTGCATGCGACTGGTTTCGTTGTTGTTTCCCACACGATATTTAACGGCGGCGGCCGTGACGTGTATCAGGACCGCAGATATCGTCGATTGCAGTGGTGTTCAATTACTTGTAGGTAGATAGTGTATATGAACTGGAATATTAAATTGTGAAATCAGCTGCATTTGAAATGGAAAATATTAGTACCTCCTCTGGCATTTTGCTCTCTGTGCATACTGTGTATGCTTTGCATAAATATGAATATTGACATGTTTTGGGACAGCAACTCAAAAGTTATCGAGAGAAAGTTTCAGTTCTGTGTACTTAAGTTGCATTAAATGGATTTGTTACCTTCTTCGTTTTCAATGCCTTTTAAAACTTCTTGATGATTTCGTATTTTGAATGACACATGAAGGAATAACAAATTCTATCAAACATCACGGATGTTCAATTTATGCCAAACAAAAGCCACATATACAGATAATAGCCCAGTAAATAAAGGACTTGACCCGGAACAAATTAGCTAAAAGCTGAATTTTTGCAGGCTGGTAGATATCATTGGGCTTAGCATTTCACAAAAGTCCCCACCCCTCCTCCGCTTGCTTCCCCCCTACACCCCCATGAAGGGGGAAAATTAGGTCTAATACTAATCTACTCGTAACTCTTAAAATAAATGGAGCACAGCGATAATGGTTTTTTTATTTTATTTCTCTTGATATGATCTATAAATTTTGTTCTCTTCATTTTTACTATATCTCCTACAGTTTTGCTGCAATTTTCGAAAACCCGCTAAACAGCACCTTTTTTCTCAACATTTTACCGATTAATTGCAATTACCGCTTCACAGAGGTAAAATCTCAGAATAAAAGTTGTAGCAAATTTTATAACCTTTACAACGATGTATTATTTGTCTTAATATACTTTATAGTTTGCCTTCTATTGTACCGAAACTGCGAATGCATTGTAGCCTTAAAAGGACAAAACATCGGGTAAAACATGCAATAATTTTGCGGGGAGTATAATTTTCAACGATAGGTTAAAAAAAAGAAAGGAAAACTCAGCTTCGCACCTGCAAAAAAAGGCAACGACTCTTGCCTGTATGCTTCACACCGAACCCAACCCCCGAGGGGTTGGGACTAATGACTATTATGCGCAAACGCAATGCTCAATTGAAATATGACAATGTCATGTTTTCCCTTTATACATTTGTTATGAAGTATGAACTTAGCTCAATGGATTGCTGCTATTTCTACAATTTCAAAATACTTAAAAAAGACACACACATTTTCATTTTCAAATTTTTTAAATGAACTGAGATTAAAATTGCACAAAACTGTAACTAAAATAGAAAAGGCCGCAAACAAAAGCGGTGATGATTAACTTTATAACGTTTAAAATGATATACATTTTGTCTTACATTGGATTCTGTGGTCCTGAATATTGCACAGTTGTGGCAAAATTATGATAAGTGTCGTCGCTCATATCAGGTAGTTTGTGCATGGCAGTCCACTGCAACGTCCACACATAGGAGAACATGAGAATCCGGCTTTTCGAAAACTGCAGGAAATCCCGCATTCTTTCTTACAGTTGCATGAAATTAAACATAAAAGTTCATCTGGTGCCCCTGGTAAAGTAGTCGTTAATGTCCTTCACCCTCTAACTTTAACCCCACTTGGTGGGGTCAAGTTTGTTCCCTGACCAAATTTGAACTTGAAGGTGTACCCGCAAAGAATGCTGTCGAGCTGCTGCTACTGTAGGTGGAAATTTTCTGAGGTCGAAGTTTGATCTCAGTGATAGTTTCGCAATTGATTTTTATGTAATAAAAGTATCTGGCATCATATGAATTGTCGTGTTTCCTCAAACCATATAAATCAAAATGGAAGCTTTCTCCATTTGGAAGATTTCTTCTTTTGAAGCATTAATGCTCCTGAAAACCATCGCTTGCGACTGAGCCTCCCGAGAATTTTTTATTAGGTCAACTTCCTTTTGTTTCCCCAAGTCCGTAAAGTGCGGACGTTGTATCACATCCTGTAACGGAATGCGTGAAATACAGGCATTTGCGAACATGGCTGTATAAATAGATACCAGTTTTTTCAATGCTGTAAAATATTGGAGGATTGCAGCAGCGCCTGGTTTAAGAAAGAACAAAGATTTTGTTTCTTCTAGCGCCAGCGCAATTAATTAAACAACAAAGTCTGTATCCTTACCGTGACTACAGTAGGGTTTAGTTTCAACATTTTTACAGAGGTTCGAACTATATCTACATCAGCATCGTTTTTAGCCGTGAGAACCGTGGTATTAATGGGTTAGAGGAATTTCTCTTTTAATGCTGCAATCATTCTTTCCTTATTGTGGGGATTAGATAGAGAATCAATCTGCGCTGGAGTGCACTCCATGTTATTGGTAAATATAATGTTCGCTGACGTCCTTTTCGCATATCTTGTTTATTCTTTCTGATTTGTTGTTGGCGTTTCAGGGTATCCACCAAAAACAACGTAGCGATTTGTACCATAATGGGAGAGTACATGATATATACTTAATTTTGCACAATTTGATCAAATGTTGTGCGTTTAGGCCAAACTACTGAATGAAGGAGATAACCACCATCTATTATAACTATTATAATACCTGCAGCAGTAGGAATATTCTCCTGTTCAACAATACCGCCAACGAAAGATTTAGTCATGGAGGATTTCGTACCTTTTCTCAGTGACACTTCGTCAAAAAAAGCTGGTGGACGAGATACTAGTTCATAGCTGAAGTATGATTTCAATTTCAAAGGACTGTCACAAACACAAATAACTCTGTTGTACAATTGTTGTGTGCTTATTGACTCCAGCCTGGTCGAGGCTTTGAAACAGGCGCAAAACCACTTAGACACAGACAATTTAATGGAAACAATGTTTTTAAAGATGCTTGCGTACTATCTGTCATCTTTATGTTACTGAGGTCTTGAACAGTTGTGTCCTGTAAGCCGAATATCCTTTTCTCAGGATAAGGGCGAAGCCGTATAGGTTTAGAAATGTCTTCAGGCTGTAGTTGTGAAACACCAACCTTCTTGTCAACACAGATGGCTGGTGTAATGCATTGAATTCCTTCCATTGCATGAAAAGTCTAATCCATCTTCACTTCTGCATTACCAAACAGGTACTGAATGAAGACTTCATTACTCACAGAAGGTAATCCTGCACTAATTAGAGAATTTTGATATTGCTCTGCTTTGTAGCATGGAGAACACATACCCATCGATGATAACAATTAAACTAAATGTTTGGAACCATATCTACGACTTAAATACAACGCAATGCTGACTTGAACAGCTGACAGAAATAACCTAGGTCTTACAGCAGATATTATAGCATGGTTTATTACAGTTCGTTTGCGAATAATTCCAGATGTGCTGCGTCTTTTTTTTTTTTTTTTGTAACCATGTCTGTAAATATTTGCAGCATTTTGAGAACAACATTTAATCAATTCTCCTTGATATCTTTTGTATTCGGTTATTTGCTACTGTTGTAAATCATTTTCTGTATGTCCTCTCTAATAATTTCTGCTGCTGTTTCAACAACTCTTCTTCGTTCACTAACTTTGTCTTTCTTTCTCTCATTGTACCATTGATCAGTCAGCAATTTATGATTAATATCTGTCATACATACAATATTCTTCTTCCCAGAAATGTTTGTACCGCCCAGGTGGCGCAGTGGTCTAAGCGCTGGCTTTTGACTATTCATCCAAGAAGGGTCCGGGTTTGAATCCCGGTGAGGCATGGGTGTTGTGTTTGTCTTACGGCACTGGTTCTCTCCCTTCCCTGGAACCAGTGACCTTAATTTAGGGACGGACGACTGCTTATAGTGCATTGAGTTGCTCACGGTGGTCGTTAAACCTTCAATCAAAAAAAAAAAGCAATATTTGTTATCACTATCCTGTCTCCGAAATGCTGTCTGCCCGTGTACATCAAAATTTTTGTTTTTAGAGCTGCTGCGAAATTTATTTATGCGGCTAATAGTAAATCTAAGGATAGTAAGTTCGGCACTTTAAATACCGCCAAGGTCTGTCAAGTCAAAAATTCAAAAGAATTGAAGTTCTGTTGTAAAGAAATTATTCAACTTAAAGGAAAATACATATTATTTTTGTGCCTCACAGTTCTTTCTCAAATATTTAAATTTTCCAATTAGTTCGTTAATTTCTTGCTAAAGGCTAAAAAATTTGTTTTTTACAGATTTTTCAAAACTTATTTTTGCGAATGATCCGACATGAAAGTTCGTCGAATTTTTCCCATTTTAAATTTCACTACTAGTTTAAAAATTTCCCACTAGTAGTTCTTCGTAAATTTTAGCTTTGTGCTACAAAGAGATTATTTCAGTCACATCAAACGTTCTTTTGAGTTTGATACGTTAGGCAAAATTGATTATTTTTAACATTTCTTCAGTTGCAAGTCTCTTGGCAAATTTAGTGCTGAAAGTGAAATTTCCTACATCGCGTGTAAATTGTCATAAAATTTCATAAAATTGGAATGCATTTCGATTATAAAACGTGCTCTTTCCATTGCTTCAGCTTTTGAAAATCATCTTGTTTTTTTACATTTTGAGCAAATTAGTAGGAAACGAGCATGGTATCAAGCAAAAATGAAATACACTGACAGAAAAAAAAATCCCAACACCACGAAAAAATAGTTGTAGAGGAATGAAATGGCGGCAATACATTTGTATAGGTAACATATTTAATCGATTAAGGTTTCAAGATCACAGCTTATTGTAAGCGTGAGAAGAGCCATTTTAAATGTGAAATGCTGGTACATTAATAACCGCTGTAACCGCCAGAATGTTGAATGCAAGCACGCAAACGTTCATGCATTGTGTCGTACAGGTGCTGGATGTCAGTTTGTGGGATGGAGTTCCATGCCTGTTGCACTTGGTCGGTCAATACAGGGACGGTTAATGCTGATTGGGGGTGACGCTGGAGTTGTCGTCCAATGATGTCCCATACGTGCTGGATTGGTGAAAGATCTGGTGATCTAGCAGGCCACGGCAACATGTCGACACTCTGTAGAGCATGTTGGGTTACAACAGTGGTATGCGGGCGAGCGTTATCCTGTTGGAAAAAAACTCCTGGAATGCTGTTCATGAATGGCAGCACAACAGGTTGACTCACCAGACCGACATACAACTGTGCCTTCAGCGTGCGTGGGATAACCACGAGAGTGCTCCTGCTGTCATTGGAAATTGCTCCCCAAACCATAACTCCAGGTGTAGGTCCAGTGTGTCTCGGCCGCAGACAGGTTGGTTGCAGGAGCTCACCTGACCTCCTTCTAACCAACACACGGCCATCACTGGCACCCAGGCAGGACCGGCTTTCGCCATAAAACACTACAGATCTCCACTCCGTCCTCCAATGAGCTCTAGCTTGACACCACTGACGTCGCAAACGGCAGTGGTTTGGAGTAAGTGAAATGCACGCTACAGGGCGTCTGGCTCGGAGCTGTCCTTCAAGTAACCGATTTGTAACAGTTCGTTGTGTCACTGTGGTGGCAACTGCAGCTTGAATTGCTGCCGAAGACGCGGTACGATGCGCCACGGCCATACGCCGTACACGGCGGTCTTCCCTCTCAGTAGTGCCACGTGGCCGGCCGGAACCCGGTCTTCTTGAGACAGTACCTTCCCTTGACCACCGCTGCCAACAATCATGCACAGTGGCTACATTCCTGCCAAGTCGTTCTGCAATATTGCTGAAAGAAAATCCACCTTCTCGTAGCCCTGTTACACGACCTCGTTCAAACTCCGTGAGCTGTTGATAATGGCTTCTTCGTCTTCTTAAAGGCATTCTTGACTAACATCAACACCCTACGTCGAATCTCAACGATAACTAACGCTCACGAACGTTACAGCGCGTATTTACAGCAAACCTGCTTTGCACGTTCCGAGGGGCGCTACTAGCGCCACACGTATGCGCCGAGCGCGAAATTTGCATAGACGTCATCTTACAGATGTACTCTCACCGCCTACCAACTATCGTTTATCTAACACAACCCCTTCTTGGTGTTGGGATTTTTTTCCGTCAGTGTACTTGACAAAGACATTGGCAAACGAAAAAGTCCTCCACATCAGACAATAAGGGTAAAATGCAATTTATAAACAGTGCTTCACTTGAAAAGAATGGATGACTTTTCGTCGAGGAGAACGGGAGCAAGCAGCTTTAGGCAGTTGAGGTGTGGAGATCTCCGGGACTGTGACGTCACGAAGACGACCATTGAGACAGTGCTCAGCGGAAGTGTCGGATAAGCATAACCTTGGAGTCTACTAACCTTGTCTCAAGTATAGGTTTCAATTATTGGAAACACGAAAACCTCATATGAGCACATAGTGCTTCATTTGAGCATGTAGATTCTGTAAAGTGTTTCATAAAACGTGCAGAGAATAGTGGAAAAATTTATTCTGCTGTAATTAAGCAACTGATGAATGAGAAAAATTATTGGAAAGCAGTACTTTTACGGATTATCGAAGTCATTAAATTTCTGTCTTCCCGTGGATTAGCATTTCGCGGAAATGGAGCGAACGACAAGTTAGGGAGTAATAATAATAACAATTATCTAGGTATCCATGAACTGATAGTAAAATATGGCCCTTTTCTGGAGCAACATGTGAAAATTTTTGGAAAGAAGGGAAGTGAAAATGTTTCATACCTTTCGAAGGAAAAATGTGAAGAATTCATTTGATTAATGGCTTTATCAGTCACTGACGCAATAGTTAAAGACTTGAAGTCGAGGAAATATTATTCTATTATTATAGACTCCGCTCCAGATATGTCGGTTGACTGTTATTAAACGTTATGTTCTGAAAAATGGACAACCAGTGGAACGAATTATTTGTTTTTTGCCCCACACTGGTCTCTTCAAGCTCTATTAAAAAGTCATAACAGTTTAGCCTACTAGAGGGTGATCCATTTAAACCAGTACCCTGAAAAAACCTTACATTTTTGCAAGGGACCGCGCAAAGAACTTCTTCTTCTTTTCAATAGAAGCAGCAACTCCTGGAGAATGAAAACCGCCCCAGTGAAGAAGTTTGTTAACCGTAACTGCAACTCAGCTCGTGATTTGTTTGTTGTTGCGTTGTCATTCACTTGCGTGCATTCGGAAACATGCAGTACTCTGTTCCAGAGCGTGTTTTTTAGTGAAATCGTATTGGATAACCAATTCGGTCATCAAAACGCAACGAGCATTTCGAAGAGAGTTTGGAGTTCGAAAAGTGCCAAGCAAGTCAACAATTCTGTTGATGGCAAAACAACTGGAGCAAACCGGTTCTCTTCTCAGCGGTAGCGGTAGACCTCCGATAACCAAACGCGTGTGGACGATGTTCATCAACGTTTACTTCAATCTCCGACAAAATCGCTGCGCAGATTAAGCCAACAGACAGGATATTCATACGGAACTTGTCAAAGGGCAGCAAAAAAAGCGAATATTTGACTATTTAAAGTGCATGTAATCCATCAGCTGCAGGAACCGGACAAGGAAAAGAGAGTAAGTTACTGCAAATGGTTTCCAAATTTTCTAATTTGCGATCTGATATTCTCTCCATCACATGGTTTACGGATGAAGCCTGGTTTCATCTGTCAGGCTATGTCAATTAGCAAAACAGCAGACACTGGGCTGCCGAAAACCCACACGTTATGTGTGAAACACCGATGCATTCACAAAAGGTTGGTGTATGGTGTGCGGTTTCGTCTACGAAAATTATAGGCACCAGTGTTTTCTCTGAGACTGACAACACTAACGTTTATTGCCGCATATTCAATGAATTTGTGGAACAACTTGATGACATTGAATTGACAGAGGGCTACTTTCAGCAGGATGGCGCTACGTGTCACACATCGAAAGTCTCAATGGAATTCATAACCTGCTTCCTTGATGACAGATTAATTTCAAAAAACATATGGCCTCCCCGATCTCCGGACTTAACTTCCCCTGACTTTTTTTATGGGGCTACTTAAAGGATATATTTTACAAAACCCATCCAAACACATTGAATGCATGGCGTGAAACAATCACGACTGAAATTGGCAATGTTACTGCTCGTACTCTACATGAGACATCACTGAATATGGTGCGGCGTGTTCAACTGTGTTTACAAGAAAATGGAGGACAATTCCAACATTTGCTTTGATAAAATGATTCTCCAATACCACATGCATAATTCTCAACTTACTGTATGATTTTGTTGTTATTTATAAAAAAAGTTATAAGTAAATCACATGGTACTGATTTAAATGGATCACCCTGTATATTCCATGCGCAGCACACTCTCTTAATTTGATTGGGAAATCCGCAGAGGGATGCTGCCTTGAAGCTGCATCTTTTTTATGTTCGTACAGGAAATGTACAACTTTTGGTCATCTTCATCACATAGGTGGCAAATCTTGAAGACAAGTCTTCAAGATAATTCTAAGTTGCACAGCGAATATGGAACACAACCGCTCCTTCTTGTACCCGAAACGTTATGTGAAACCCGATGGGCAGCAAGGGTTGGTGTATACGCTCTAGTTATTCCTGCATTAGAGATGCACTTAAAGACTTCGCAGAAAACACCGGTGAAAAATTAGAAGCAAGAGTAGAAGCAGAGGGATTATTAAATAAGATGAATTTGTTAGAAATGGGCATTCTCAGAGCTTTGGAGTGATATTTTACAAAGAATTGATAGTTGCAATAAAACACGGCAGAAAGTGAATATTGACCTTTCATTTGTTGTATAACTGTACGATTCACTTATTAAACATTTAAGTGATCTCCGGAATAAATTTGATAAGTAGGAGGAAGATGGAAAACTTTTGTCTCCGTGTGACGAATATAAGAAAAATGCTGCTAGAACCCGTCGGAGAAAACTACAATTTCAAAAGATGAATGGCAATAAAGAAACTGTTTTCACTGGAAAGGAACATATGCGAATATGCGTTTTCCATACGATCATTGATAATTTGGTGCAGCAGTTAAAACGTCAACGAGATGCATATTCCGATGTGGAGAGCATGTTTCGGTTTCTAACGCAATTATCAGATGTTGATGAGACAACAATATCTCAAAAGACAAGAAACGTACTGACAGTTTACTCTCGGGACACAGACCCAGAATTTGAACAAGAATGTCTTCATTTCCAGAAATTTTGGAATAATTCAGATAGACAAGCAGTGACAGATTCAAGTGTTAGTGTTCCTGTTGAGGATATGTTGAAACTGATTAGGGAAAAAAATGATTCAACTTTTCCGAACATTGATGTTATCCTAAGGATTTACATGTATACCCATCACTAATTCCTCTGGAAAAAGAAGTTTTTCTCTTTTGAAGATCATCCACAATTATTTGAGGATATCTAGTTCTAAAGAAAAACGAGTGTATTAGCAACTTTGTCACTTAATCCGAACATTGTAGAAACATTAACATTTGATAATATAGTAGAGTATTTTGCCACAAAGAAATCGAGAAAAAACATCTTTTAGCGGTGCGTAATTTTACTATATACACTGGTGTGCAAAAATTAAGGACGAAGAGGAGAAATTAGCATAACAGCGGAACGAGCAGGCAGAACGGACCGAAAGACCACTCAGGAGATAGACTAGGGTCCGGTACAGTAGGACATGCGTATATATGCAGCATGATGTAGAAGGGGGTGTCGGAAGGGGTATAAAGCACACGGGCGGTGTACGCTCAGCAATTCGGTGAAAGCTATTGCAGGGTGAACATCGGTTTTAACGACGTCGAGTTGCTGCCACCGTGTGATGTGGCCAGCAGGCAATCCAGTGAACAACGTCTGGATGACTTTACCCGAGGTCGCGTCATTGGGAACTTGGAAGAAGGTCGAAGTGTGACTAGTGTTGCCAGGAACACAAGAACTGGACACATCAGCAATGGGGTCGAGTTCTCTTTACGGATGAGAGCCGAATTAGTCTGACGAGCTATTCTGGACGTATACACATCTGGAGAGAGCAGGGAACGCGCAATCACACCTCCAATATCATCAAAAGAGATCGGTTTGGAGGTGGCGGAGTTCACGTTTGGGGCGGTATCATGTTTGGTAGCCGTACTGACCTCCACATCTTCCAAGGAGGTTCAGTCACTGGTGTCCGCTATTGTACCGAGGTTCTCCTGCCTCACGTGCGTCTGTTTAGAAGTGCTGTGGGTCCTGAGTTCCTCTTCATGGACGACAACGCTACACCTCATCGTACAGTGGCTGTCGCAGAGCTGCTGGAGAGTGAAGATATTCAACGCATGAATTGTCCCGCAAGGTCCGCGGTACTAAATCCAATCGAACACGTGTGGGACCTCCTCGGGAGATGCTTGGCAGCACGTCACCAGCCGCAACGTTTCCGCAGCTGCGATTGGCGCTACAAGAGGAATGGGCCGCGATGCCTCAACAGCTCCTTGACAACCCCGTCCTCAGCATGGACAGACGTTGTAAATCCTGCAACGCAGTCAGGGGTGATCATATCCCCTACTAAAGACTGGAATTTTCTTGGCAGCCCCCTGTCACATGGACGTTTCTCTCTTCTATCCAGTTGTGCTCGAAGCTACCTTTTCAATAAAGTGCCTCTGTATCCTTTGGATTCCTTGTTTGGACGGTTTTGCTCACTTGTCCCATATTCTTACATCTTGGGGATCTTATGGTATGATTTGAGTCGATGTGGAGCACTTCTGCACGACGTTACATTCGAAAAACCGTCTCGTCCTTAATTTTTGCACGCCAGTGTATAAGTTATGTTCATTCATTTCTTCTATCTCTCAACCACTTAATCGATATACAATAAACATTGGTAGCAGCATTATCATGATATTTTTTTTTAAATTCTAAAATTAATATTGCATACGTTGTAAATTTAAATCCAAAATTTTGCAGGCAAATGTTTCCGAAGTGTGTTAAAAAACAATTTCATTTGTAAATATAAAAATTTACTGTTTAATGATGTTTTCAAATTATGTGAATTAAACATGTGAGAAAACGACATTTATAAATTTTTATTTCAATGCCCAGTTTTAAATAATACATGTGGTAAAAATTTTACAGGTCTGGGTTGTTCTTGAGAATATGTTGATTCTTTGCGTGATAAAAAATCTATATGTAATTTAAATATGAAATTCTAATCAGTCTCAAATTTCTTACAATAAGTTTACTTAGGGGCGTCTGATTTTTCTTGGCGCAGGGCGCTGTAATGCTTAAACCCGCCCCTGAGAGTAGCTGACATGACTTGTCCATCACATTTTGTATAAGACAAATCTGGACATGCAGGAGATGTCACAATACTGGAATATGGACTTGGAGAGAGATCAATAATGTCATCACAAAAAGAAGCAGATTGATCCAATTGTTTGTTCAAAGATGTCAGATGGCTCTTATCAACAGGAGTGCTCTTACTGTCAGTAACTGAAGGAAGGTTAGGCATTATGTTGATTTCTTTTTTTGCCATCACACTAATCTGATTTCTCATATTCTGGTGGAACCTCGAACTTGGTGAGCTCCACATCTCAAACAAAATGCTTAGATTTGGAACTTGTAACGTACCAGGAGATGTGACGTACCTGCCAGAAGGACGCACACGACATAAAGGCAAATAGGAATCAGAATAAAATGTCCGCGTAGCTCAATTGGTAGAGCAACTTATTCCGGAATGAGTGGACCCGGGTTCGAATCCTGGCGCTGATAAAAATGACGGAGAAATTTACTTCGTTATAATGGCGCCCGAACTATCCGGATGACCCGACCGTTCAAAATCTCGCAATGGTGTGATGTTCTTTCCACACCGCGAGATAGGAAAAATCAGAGAATCCCTTCTCCAGCACTTCGAAAAAAAAAAAATATGAGTGAGATGATGTAACGTACCAGGAGATGTGACGTGCCTGCCCGAAGGACGCACACGACATAACGTCAGATAGGAATCAGAATAAAACGTCCGCGTAGCTCAACTGGTAGAGTGACTCATTCCGGAATGAGGTGATCCGGGTTCGAATCCTGGCGTGGACAGAAATGACGGAGAAATTTACTTCGTTATAAACTGTGAGCAGCGGAAGTCACCAAATCTAAAAACTCTGGTTTTCTTGTACTAGCACTTTGAGGGTTTTGACTATCCAGACTGCTATTCTCATGTTCTTCCACGCCATTTTCTGAAATCGCCTGCTTAGATTTGTAGCTATCATCGGCAAGGTCACCTAAGCTAAAACAACTTCCTGCGTAATTTTCACCATCATTGCTGCCTTGGGCACCGCTTTCACTGGAACTATCTTGATTAGTCGGATCAAAAAAAGGAGAGTTACAAGGCTTATCACACCAATCTGGTGATGTGCTATGTGTGCTCAATGTTTCATCTGATTAACTAAAGTTTGTCACATCATCACATTGCATAGGTTCTACTCCATCAGCAGGGAAATTTTGTTCTCCCTGGATAAAAAGCTTTGGCATGACTTTTAAACTTTCTCGATCAAAAGAGCAGGATGCAGCAATACCTAAACAATCAATCAGTTTTGACACTACCACATCATCCACCTTACTTGTTACACGATTGCTTTTTGTCTTCAGTACTTCCTCTAAAGAATTGTCTGGGTAGCCATCATCTGACACAGGCAACTTTCTAACCTTAATATTTTTCTTAAAACGTTTATTCACGTTTGGTTTTGTGGATAACTTTCTTATCTGCTTCTTTCCCCCTCAATGGTTTGATGAGAGACCCTCTAGAATTTTCAGATTCATGATCTGAAACAGAAATGTCCTTACTTTTAATATTTTTTGTTGTGGTAAAATCCTTGCTAATTTCAGAATCGTCTGAATCACTTGACAATTTTCTGAAGTTTTTCTTGCACTTCATCCTGACAATTCTATGAATTTCGCTGAACTCCTCTTCATTTATAGCAGACTTTTTACGTTTATGCAACTTTGTCTGAATGTCCCTTTCTTCTTGGACATGTTTCAACTCAGAATTTTGAGATGCAATATTTTTTTCGTATTGCCTCATATTTGCATTCCCACATTTAATGATGTTGCTGTTAACCTCATGCCTAACGTTACGACTCGACTTGCTTTCTTTGGCGTCAACAGCACGACTAACTCTTCCAAAACGTGGAGTTGCTAAACCACCCAGGTTGGCTTGGTGGGGAGGAACAGTGTCACACCTATTGCTGAGAATCCTGCCTACGCTTGCTAAGTTTCACTTCACGAGAATATCCCTATTACTTTTTGTTTTCATTTCTCATGCACGAAATTGTAGCACTTTTATTTAAAACTTTCATGGCAGCCAGGTGTGCCCTTTGCTTAGGGGCACTGATGGAACGGCAATTTAAAAAGCCCATTTGCTGTTGGGCTCGTTTGAGCAGTGGATGGTCCTCCGAACTCCTTTTACATCTATGGCAAAAATCTTCTTTGGAGCTTAAGACATATCTAGATTTGCACATTAAACAACAACGCTTATGAGAAGAGTTAGTAATTGCACTCTTCCTTTGGTGAAAGGTATTTACAATATTTTTTACTATATTTTTGGTTGCAACCTCAAGCTTATTCTGATTTGCTACAACTTTTTTAGATTTTTCTAGGATTATGTTATTTGATATCTTGTAATTATTGTAGACATATTTGTGACTAGCTTTAAAGCACAGACTACTTTTTGGTTCCTCTGCACTTGGACCACCACTGTCAGTATTGTTTGTATCTTGGCTAGCAGCAGATATAAAATTTTTAATAACATCTGGTTTCATTTGATCCATATTACAGGTGCTCCGGATAAGTAACACAAACCCCTTAGTTACCCAATGAGCAATGGTGGCGCAGTGGTCTAAGCATTAGCCTCTGATCATTCGTCCAAAAGGGGTACGGGTTCGAATCCCGGTGAGGCATGGATGATTTGCCCAACTAGGTCATTAAATGTTTTTTCTTTTGTTTCAGGTTCACTAATTTTTCTAGAAATGAGAGGGGCACTCTTTGAGACGGGAGAGGTTTTTCTCTCTCCAATGCCTTCACAATTGTCAGAGATTAGGTTATTATCCATAAGGCATTTAACAACATCAAATGAATTATCATCATTTATCTTTCTTGTCATGATGTTTTTTGTCGGGCTGAAAGCTGATGAACCTATAAGAGCAATTTTCTTCTTGTGTCTGCGACTCCTGACGTCTTCTTTTATTATATTTCCGAGGTCCTTATTGATCAGATGAAATCTACTATTTAATCCATTTCTTGGAGGTGAAATGCTACTTTCTTTCGCATGGTTTGGTAAAGCAGAATGCTCTTCGTCACGTGAGGAATTTCCTTCCCATGGCATACTGATTTCTCTTTTTCTTATCTTGTGCATTCTTACACGTTTCAAATTCCTTCTGCGCTGCTCAGAGCTATCTTTATCATCTTCCATTATTGACTGCATCAACCACAGACATCTGTTGCTGTGCGTGTCTAAAAATGCGGAAACCCTTCTGCCTATAAAGAAAGAAAGAAAGAAAATCATAAGTTACAGCAGAAATGTACTACAATTCAGGGGTTTCTACATTGAAAAACAAGTTAAGAAATTGAACTGTAATGGGAAAAGAGGTGGACAGAAAAATGGGGAAATACCCCTGCATGTTACAAAAATTCTGCATTCACAAATGGGAATGGTGTTGCTTTTTGTTGAGCAGAAAATTTCAAAATAGTCAAATACAATTGTTTGCAAAAATATTTGCATTCACACATTTAAAGGATAATTTGTGTGTAAAACAGAAATATCTATGTGGGGAAATCAACATATACCTGGATATGATTAAAATCTCAATTTGTTTTCAGAAGCTTTGTCTGATCACAAAATGGAGAATGACAACAGTTACCTATACTCAAGAAATGCATATAGCACATTAAATCCGTTTATTCTTATGGCGTAATAAACACAAGGATTCGCAAAGCTTTCGTCCACTTTGTCTACCATAGCCTTGAAAAAGCCTCCCAGTGGAGTGTGAAAGCTTGGCGAATCTTTGTGCTTATTACATAATAAAAATAAACGGATTTAATGCGCTATATGCATTTCTAGAGTATTCAATATCTGCCAACATTGGGTAGAGCCTTGTCAGTAGTAATTAGTATTATTGCGCGGCATACATACTTTTTTATGAAACGATTCATCTCTTTGTGAAAAAGAAATACGCACCACAACAAAACGTTACAACAAACAAGGATTCTAATGAAACAAACTTAACTCATGTGAAACGCGAAGTTGATTCCCCTGCTGGCAAGGACATGTTAGGTAGCATTGCGAGATTTAAGTTCGAAACAAATAAAAATCAGTCAGATACGTTAAGAATTCCACAACACTTGACAGATGGGGAATCCAAGCAAGTATGTGGAGCGTGTGAACCTTCACTCACCATATGATCATACTGCCTCTAAAATTGCAGTTTATGACAAGTTAAACCAAAGAAGGAAAAAAAAAAAAGGCTGGATGCTTTAATTGGGTGAAAAATCAAAACACACAGCACGACTGCGGACCACTGTTAGTTTGTTTTTTATTGACCCTGCATCTGCGCCACATCCATTGCTCATTTTTTTTATTTTATTTTTCTGCTGATATCTTTCTCTCCCTATTTCTTTATTGTTGATTTCTTTCTTTTCTTTTTTTCTTTCCTTCTGATAACAATAATTTCTTCTAGCATGCTGAAAAAACTTTCAGTCTGAGGACCATGAGCGCATGATATCAAAGCTTCAACTATTTTAGATAAATGGCGTAAATTTGAGGATAACACTTTTGAACACTATGCATCAATTTTTACAAAATTTCCAACTTTGTTACTTCCGTTTTCCGGAATTTACCCCTCTCTCATCAAGCTTAAATGCAAAAACTAATGGGGTGGGGGATAAACTATGCAGAAGAGTGGAAACATCGCGCGCGGGGAGGGGGCGATTACGGCGAAAATCTTTGCTCCGTAGGACTTCCACTTTTGGAAATTTTCCATAAATTTTCAAGGTGAAATACAAATATTTATGCAGTAAAATGATATTTAGCAATAATACTGGACAGAGGCAGGCAGCATCGCGAGAAAAAAGATATTACGATTGCAGAAAAAAAAATCTGAATTCCGTCGACCTTCCGTTTTCGAAAGTTTCGTAAAGATGGAATTCCAACGCGACCCCCCCCTCAGGATATTCTCTTCACTTGTGTATCCATCTCGTAAATGATCAAAATAATAAGGAAAGGGCGGAACTCCTCGAATTCGCGGAAGAATCTCATGCCTGAAGATTACGGGAAAATGTTCACGGCGTTCTAAGTTCCGTTTTCGCAAATAGTTGCCTGCAGTTTCAAGCTGAAATACAGACATTTATGCAATTAAATGATGCTTAACAAGAAAAGTGGACACAAAGGCAACATCAAGAGAGAAAAAAAAATGCGATTACGGCAAAGATTTTCACTCCGTTTAACCACCGTTTCAGAAAATTTTAAAACACTAAATACCGCTTTCGAGAACGATCTACATGATGACCTAGAAAAAAAAAAGCGGAATTCTAC
Organism: Macrothele yani; assembly: GCA_039090855.1. NCBI lineage: Eukaryota > Metazoa > Arthropoda > Arachnida > Araneae > Macrothelidae > Macrothele > Macrothele yani. Next base: position 108,428,810 of record CM077003.1, read on the forward strand.
GAATCCGCTTACGAATCACATGTATATCATGAAATACTAGAAAAATGAAAAAAAAATCGAAACAAAATGAAAATTCATAGAATCCGTAGTTTCGACAGCGATGTCTGTAGTTCCGTAGTCAGACAACTAAATCCGTAGAAACTACGGACATTCCGTAGTAATTGGCAGGTATAGTATTCACATTAAAAATAACGTGTTACCTAATTTTGCTAAGCGTTGTTTTTTTGTAAGTAACACTTTGGAAGGCAGGAATGAACAGGACATTAAAAATAAAAAAAGTACATTTGTGAAACTAGATATGTTTTCAGGTATTGTTATTTGCTAACTAAAGATGACCTGAATTTCTTAGTTCTAAAAATAATGAAATTCAGGAAATTAGATTTTTTATGCAATTCATGGGCACAATTAAAAAAGTAATAAAAATCTTCGTATCTTTGATTTACAAGGTGTGACCAAAAAGTACCTAAACTGCATTTATAAAAAAATTTGAAACGTAATTGCTATTGAATTAAGATTTGAAGCGTAATTGCTTTTGAAGTAGTTTTCCAAAGTCACACACTTACCCCAAGCGCTGTTTACACTGCTTGAAGCATTTTTGAAGGCATCTTTTGAAACAGCGAACAGCTTCATTGTTGCATTCTATTGTGTCTCCTCAATATCTGGAAAACGTTTTCCTTTCAAGTGGTATTTAATTTTATGGAAGAGAGAAAAGTTGCAGTGATCGAGTTCTAACGAATAGGGTATCTGTGGCGGACCTGTGAAATGTGGTGCTTAGCAAGAAACTGCACAAGTTGCAATGCATGGGCAGGCACGTTGTCATTCTGGGGTTGTTACTCTCCACTCATATGCAATGCTGGTGTTTTGCAACAAACTGCATCACTCAAACAGTAGTAGTATTCATCACAGATGTTTTCCCCATTGATTACCTCATTTGTTGGAGCATATTCACAATGCACAATTCTCTTATGATTAAAAAACAACAGTCAGCATCGTCTTGATATTGCTGAGGCTATGTTGTGATTTTTTGGGGCTGGAAGAGTTTGGGATCTTCCACTATGAAGACTGGGCCTTAATTTTGGGGTCACACCTACACCGATGAGCCTTTACATTATGACCAACCCCAGCCTAGAAACGGAACGGCGGCGTAGACACACTGAAGTGCCAGAAAAACTGGTACAGGCAAGCTTATGCAAAATACATAGCCAAGTCACCTACGCGCGTACTCGGTTGCGTCCGCCAGTGCGTATATAAAGCGACAGACATCCTTGCCAGCTGTCAGAGCTGTTGTTGGCATGAGAATGACAAGTAATAGCGATTTAAGTTATTTTCAACGCGGTGTCAAAGTTGGCGCTTTGGAGATGGGCCATAGTATTTCGGAGGTAAAAACGAAGTTCGGATTTTCATGGACGTCCATTGCAAAGGTGTACTGTAACTACAAGAATTCCGGCAAAACCTCCAACCTACGATATCAGTGTGGCCGTAAAAAGACATTGTGTGAACGTGACCATCGTCGGCTATCTAGAATCGTTTGACGCGATATGGGTGCAACACTCTCGTAGGTATCATCGGAATTCAATGCTGGAGCCTCAACAATCATCATCGTCCGGACTGTGTAACTCTAGTCCCCTTGATGGGTGCACGACACAGAACTATGCGCCTCACTTGGGCACGGCAACATCTCCACTGGACACTTGATGACTGGAAACAAGTAGACTGGTCTGACTAGTCGCATTTCCAACTGTATCGGACAGATGGAAGGATTAGTGTGTGGCGCAAACCCCATGAAGCCATGGATCCCGCCTGTCAGCAGGGAAATGTACCGGCTGGTGGAGGGTCCGTAATGGTGTGGGGTGTGTTTAGTTGGAATTCACTGGGACCCCTGGTACGTCTACAAACGTGTGTGACCGGCCAACGCTATGTGCGCATCCTTTCTGACGAGGTACACCCGTTCATGTCCCGCAAAAGACAATGCACCTTCACACAAGTGTCGAGACGCCACATTATGGTTAGAGGAGCATTCATCTGAGGGGTGTTGCCATTCCCACCCAAGTCGCCATATCTGAACGTGATAGAACACATTTGGGATGCCATGCTATGCGCTTTTGAACACAGGAATCCGAGACCTCGGAATACACCCGAATTGTGGAACGCTCTGCAGGATGTATGGTGTGCGTTGCCTACAGCATATTTCCAGAAGCTAGTGGAGTCCATGTCCCGTCGTATTTCTGAAGTCCTGCGCTCCAGTGGAGGACCTACCAAGTATTATTCTGGTGTAACAGTTTTTCTGGCACTTCAGTGTATATACAACCTGAGGAACGGCTTTCAGTTAGTAAAGTGTTCGAAGGGGAAAAACTGCCAATTTATCGGAGTTTGATAAAGAAAAAATTGTGATGGCATGGCACATCAGAACTACGATCTTGCAAACAGCTTGTGGGTTGTTCATGTGCCAATGTAATGAGTACGTATCAAAAGTGGGGCATAGATGGTCAAACGATGAAGTGTGTCATCAACAGCTCATCGATACCAGAGGGAAGCGGTGACTGTCGCGCATTGTTCGCAGCGACTGCAAGGCCACAATGTGACAAATCACCCATAGCTACAACACTGGTGCTCAGGGCAATGTGTCACAGCACACAGTTCATCGCAGCCTTTTGCGCACGGGCCAGGGTAGCCGAAGACCCAGTCGAGTCCCCATGTTCACTGAACGTCACCGTCAACAACACATAAAATGGGCCCAAGATCAACGAAATTGGACCATGGATGATTGGAAGAAAGGGGACTGGTCTCGCGAATCAAGATTTCCGGTGCATCACGTAGACAGCCGAGGGCAGGTACGCCGAATACCAACGGAGGCTATGGCAACTGGATGCACTGTTGGGTGGAAACAGGAGGGCGGTGGGGGTGTTATGTTGTGGGTGATGTTTTCTTGGGACACTTTAGGCCCAACTCTCCCAATAGCACAATCCCTGACAGCTGTCAGGTATCTGAACATTGTTGCCGCCCTATTTCACCCATTCATGGCAACTGTGTTCCCTGCTAGTGATAGCCATTACCAACATGATAATGTGTCATGCTACACTGCCACAATCGTCAAGGAGTGTTCAAAGAACATGCTAGTGACTTTCTGTTAATGCCCTGACATCCAAATTTACCTGACATGAACCCAATTGAACATTTGTGGTTCGACTTGGAAAAGCAGGTTCGCGCTAAATCAGCACCACCCTGAAATGTACGTGAACTGGAAGACCTGCTGTTGACATTATTGTACCAGACACACCAGGATACCTATCGCCACCTCATCGAATTGATGCCTCGCCGAGTGGCCGCTATCTTGCTGACTTAAGGGGGTCCTACAGTTTATTAGGTAGGTGGTCATAATCAGAGTAGCAGAACGTAGACGTACAAGCGTACACGGATACTTTCCAAATTATTAGCAGATTTAGCATAGTTTTTGCTTGTAGATTAAAAAAAAATGTTATTTACAGCAAGTAAAACATTTACTCCAGGCTTCACTCCGATTAATATAATTAATACTATTTTAAGCTAAAGAACCACTTAGTTTTCACATCTTCTGGGTTCTTTTGTTTTTTCAGACTTTTCTGGCCTTCCGATACAAATTTAGAATATCACTATGAAATTGCTAAGAAATCGGACAGTGAAATGAAAAGACACTACTTCAAGACACTGGTTAGACTTTCTTCTCATGTGCGGGATCTCGGGGGTCAACAAATTTAGTCCCCGGAGATAAGAAACGTTCAACTTTGATTTGATCAATAGGTACAGAAATGGAAATGATTACATTGGATTTCATAAATACTATATATAGGACAAAGAAAAGAACTCGTGCATTGCCTTCTTATCTCTTGGTAAGACAAGATTGGTTTTAAGAAAAGGAAACGAATCAGTTGAATTTCCGCCGTACCCGGCTCCCGCCACCAATGGCTCATGGCCTGCCTCGTCGAAAACTAGATGATAACGTTCGATTAAACTTGACCTTTAGAAAGATGCGGGAATCACATAACAGCTCATCTAAGTAAAGCGATGAACACTGGGGGAGGGGATCCTCTATCTCTTGGTCAAGAAATGACTGAGTTGAGTTTCCGCTGTAGTTCGATTTCCCTCGACCAATGACCCATGGTCTACCTCGTCGAAAACTAGATGATAACGTTCGATTAAACTTGACCTTTAGAAAGATGCGTGCATCAGATAACATCATATTTAAGTAAAACGATGAACACTGGGGGGAGGGGGATCTTTATGTCTTGGTCAGACAAGACAAAGAAGAAATGACGCAGTTGAGTTTCCGCTGTAGTTCGATTTCCCGCGACCAATGACTCATGGTCAGTCTCGTCGAAAACATGCTAATGACGTACCATTACACCTAAACTTTAGAGAGATCCCTGTATAGGTTAACAACACCTCTAAGCAAAGAAGGAACAATACCTCGCAGGTTTCTTTCAGGGCTTTTTGGCCGGGGGGCAAATGGAACTCTTGCTATGTCATCATCATCATTGTCAACCATTATCAATCCACTGCTGGACGAAGGTCTCCCCAAGTTTCCTCCACAACGGTGTGTCTTTTGCCAGTCTCCTCCATGTCACTCCCGCATACTTTCGAATTGCATCCACCCATCTTCCACGTGGTCTTCTTCTGGGTTTTTTCCTGTCCCTTATAATATAATCTAAAATTTCGGCTGTCCATCGATGGTCTGTCCTTCTGGCAGTATGTCCAGCCCACTGACATTTCAAGCATTTAACTCTGATCATGACGTCTTCTACTATTGTCATTTTTCGGATCCACGAGTTCCTCTTCTTATCTCTCCTGGTTACACCAAGCATGCACCTCTCCATGCTGCTTTGAGTTGTCTGCAGCCTTTGTATGTCTCTTGTAGTTAAGGTCCACGTCTCTGCACCACACGTAAGCACTAGAAGGATGCATTGATCAAACACTTTTCTTTTAAGACATAACGGCATATTGCTCTTGAAATTTATGCTGTTTCTTCCAAACGCTCTCCAGGCAAGTTTTGTACACCGATTACTTTCTTCATCAATGTGACCCTCACATGATATCTGCTGTCCAAGATAAACGTCTGTGTCTGTTATCTCCAGCTTTTCTCCATCAATCGATAAATCTTCATTTCTTGTAAAAGCATTGAACATCACTTTTGTCTTATGAAAGTTCATTTTTAATCCCACTTCTTTACTCTTGTCAGCTAGTTCCTGGATCATACTCTGCAGCTCTGATGGGGTAGCTGCAAAAATGACTATGTCCTCAGCAAAACGAAGGTGGGTTAGATAATCTCCATTAATCTTTATCCCTTTGTTTTTCCAGTTCAGTGATTGAAATACATTTTCCAATGTGGCATTAAGGAGCTGCGGAGATATGATGTCACCTTGTTTCACTCCTTTTCCAATTTTTATGTGTGTTGTATTTTCAAACAGCCGAATCTTTGCACTTGCATTTTCATAGATGTTATTAATAATATTAATGTACGCATCTTCAATACCGCAGGATTTCAAAGCCATTGTAACAGCTGATGGTTTCACCGAATCAAAGGCTTTTTCATAATCGATAAAAGTCATGCACAATGGAAGTTCATATTCCCTCGCTCTTTCAATTAGTTCTCTCAGTACGTGGATATGATCTATTGTGCTGTAGCCACTCCTGAATCCAGCATGTTCTCTCGGTTGAGCCATATCCAGTGTCGCCTTCAAGCGGTGTGAAAGAACTTTAGTGAAGAATTTATAAACCACTGATAGGAGGCTGATAGGTCTGTAGTTCCTGAGATCCTTAATGTCAACTTTTTTATGTAGCAAGATCATTGTAGCATTGTTCCAATCCTCAGGAATCTTCCCTTCATTAAGGGATCGAGTGAAAATTTAGGCGAGTACTGTTTCGATTTCTCCACTTGCTTCTTGTATGATGTCTACAGTAATTCCATCTTCTCCTGGAGCTTTACCCCGCTTCACGTTCTTGATTGCATGTGCAACTTCTGCTGGGAGGACTGGAAGAACTCTGGTACTGGTACCTTTCATGATGTCTGGTATATATATATATAAGTCGCATTTAACCAAAAAAAAAAAAGGCTTTCCATTTGCTATGTATATATATAGTTTTCGATTTGTTATGTATATATATATAGTTAAATCGCATTTTAACCAAAAAGAAAAAAAAAGCCACATTTTCCGGTGTTGGGGGGTGGGGGCTCTCCAAATGTATATCATCATCATCATCATCATTGTCAACCATTATCAATCCACTGCTGGACGAAGGTCTCCCCAAGTTTCCTCCACAACGGTCTGTCTTGTGCCAGTCTCCTCCATGTCATATATATATATAATTTTAACTACTATATTTATATATAGAGAAGTAATTATTGTATATCCAGCACATGAGCGCATATATATATATATAATTTTAACTACTATATTTATATATAGAAGTAATTATTGTATATCTAGCACAGGGGCGCATTTGGAGAGCCCCCACCCCCCAACACCGGAAAATGTGCCTTTTTTTTTTTTTTTTTTTTTTTTTGTTAAAATGCGACTTACGTTAGAAAAAAATGCCTTAATTTAATAAAAATGTATTGCCTTACACTGAAAAAAAATGCTTTAATTTGTCTTCAGTTTTTCATTAACTTTGATTTTGTTCCAGATGGTGGATTTCAAAAACTTCGAATTTTGTCCCCCCCCTGACGACGAAATATGCATCTCTGATATAGTTATTACTTCTTCAAACATTTGAGGAATAATAAACTTTCTTCAGCTAAATGAGGGTCCGTGAACTAGGAATTTTCGTCTATTAAAATGCATTCAACGCACTCTTGATCCTGAATCTCGATTCCCAGGCAATTATGTATGATTATTCTACTTATTATATTTTTTAAATGACATGTATCGTAATACACTTTTTAACAAAATGAACTAAAACTAGTACAATTTGAGCAAATATTGAAAAAAATATAATTGGAAAAATATTGTAGCATAGAAGAATAATTACCTCGACGAAACTCAGTCCAGTACACGGAAATAAAAAACAGCAAGATTTTACTATTCCGATGGCTTCCCGCTCAGAGTCCCCGTGCTGAACACGTGCTACTTTTCCACAAACTTTCCTCAAGACTCGGTGGACGAAGGAATCCTCCTTCCCGTTTACCGCGCTGTACTTCTGCAATACCCGCAGCCCTTCGGTCAAACTGGTGTCCAAAATGAGACCCTCTCTCCGTGACGACCGAAGCTCAACTGTTTCCCAGTAAATTACCTTGGCCCTTTCGGTCCTCTACCACGCATCGCAAGAAAAATTCGCTACCCCGGTCAGCACGTGGAATACCTAAGCTCAGAAATGTCGTCGGAAACCCGCAGGGGATTACAACCTTACACGTATACAAAAGCGGTACAACAACTTTTTTAACAGAAGCACTCGAGCAGCCGACTCTTCAAGGTCAGGTGCCCCAGGTGTTCATGCACCCTTCCTTGCTTAAACATAGGATTAAAATTGTTCCACGTGGTTCAAGAACGTTCAGTTCTTGGTTGAAACAAGAGAATGGCGGAATGAAACGTCCGTCTGCACGTGTTTATCACAACATTAAAATTAAATAAATTAATATTTGATAGCTTGATTGCGTGCGACCCTTACAAACATCGTGTTTCGAAGATACATTTTCTGGAGTGGCTGCTAAGACAGGAAGCGTTGATAGAATTTTTAGTAATTTCTTGATTTTGGAGTAAATAAAAAACAACAACAGCAGTTCACAATTTGATAAGGATTCTATCGCAGTGGTTGGTCTTTCCTCTTGTCTTATTGTTAATAAAGGCATTTTCCAAGAGTGTAAGTGACAGCCGGTGAACCCTGCAGGTGTGTTGCTTGCACGTGGAAAAATGCGCCAATGGGACGAATTCAAAGAGATTCGAAAAAATCCGCTGCTTCGTTGGGGAAAAATGTGATTTAAGTCAGTTTTTCAGATTCATCTTGATATTTTTAATGAACAAGATTTAAAAGTCGGCTTCAAAAGAGAAAAAGGAATCATGTGATTCGGCGTTAAAGAGAAAAATGTGCTTTGATACTGAGCCCCCTGAGACTCACACTTTCCTACGCCAATGATGGGAGAAATAAAGAAAATATTTTACTGTTAAAAAAATAGTGTTACTTGCCACGTTTGTTTTTTAGTAAAAATAATTCATTACACACTCAATATACAAAACTTTAAAGATAAAGGTGATGGGCAGCTGATATGACTGGAGGGTGTTGTGGCGTTAGCGGACGTGGTAATAGCGGGAGGGTAGGAAATCGTGGCATTAGCGGACGGAAACGCAATGAGTAAGAAACACCCGCCCCTTCCCAAGCACAGGACGAATAAATAACGACGTAGTGGGTTGGACTTCAAAATTAATTATGATTGTAAGCCAAAACCAACCAAGTGTGCAGTTGCTAGTGTAAATTTTAAAGCAAGAAGCAACGAGTATTTCACAGAGTTTGAAAGTTATAGATTTCAGACAAGTAGGAGAAAAAGGGGGGGGGGGGAATACACTGAGCAGGACAGAAGAATCGAAAATATTTTTACGGAATTCGAGCGCTCAAATGACCTGGAAAAACGCATGAGAACCTTCAGCTACGTTACCGAAACGCATTAGAAATATGGTATTTCTATATTGACTTTTAATCTGCAAATTAGTTGCTATACGTATAAAAAATTTTAAAATAAAAAATACAAAAGAAATAAAAAAATATGAAGTACAAGAAAAGATAAAAAAATAATAAACAAGAGAGATGACACCGAATATTCGGGTGCAATAAGCACGTGTTTTGAATCCGTTCTGACGCAAATTAAATTTATCAAAGCTATTCTATGTCAATGGAACCGGTATGGTAAACAATAGATCTGAGGAAAGAAAGAAGATTTTCAATCGGGTTTTTAATCCCTCAGATATTTCTGTAAACGGAATCGTAAGCTTACGCCTCTGATTGCAGACGTGCGTTAAGAAAAACATGAATTTATACGAGAAACATTTCGCACCGGAAACGCTCTCCAACACAGATTGGATTTTTCAATCGGACTCTTAGAAACAGAGATATCGACAAAAATAAGATGTGACTTTACGTCCCCTGAAGGTAAAACCATGCTTTACTTTAGGAAGAAGGTGTTCTCAAAAGGTTTTCCCATATGAGCGGTATCTGTCCAAGAAAAAAAATTTAGTCGAGTTTTCAGGAGCCCAGATTTTGCTACAAATACATCAGAAGAAGAAATGAACATTTATACCCCCTGGTGTCCAAACCATTCTTTACCAAACGTTAGAAATCATGTGAAAAATATTTTCCATAAGGTCATGTATGCGATACAGGAAGACTTTTTCATATCGGAGTTTTAGAAGCAGAAATAACGCAGAAAACGCAATTTACCTTTGTGCCCTCTAGTGCAGAGTCTATGATTTACTCGAAAATTTTGAATTTATAGGAAAAACATTTCGCATCGGAAACACTGTCCAACAAATAAGGAATTTTTCAAATCGGACTCCTAGAAGTAGAGATATTGACAAAAATAAGTTATACATCTACGCCCCCTGCGTAGAAACCATGGTTCCTTTAAAAAACGTTGGTCTGTAAACGACGTTTTTTTCAATCGAGAATTTAGAATCTCATATTTTGCTGCGAATACATCAGAAACGGAAATTCAGATTTACGCCCCCTGGTGGCCAAACCATTTTTTTACAAAAATTAGGAATTATGTGCAAACGATTTTCCATCAGGAGCTGTGTCCGGTGCAGAAAGAATTTTTCCAATCGGAGATTTAGAAGCAGAGATATGGGGGGAAACGATATTTACCTCTACGCCCCGTAGCGGAAAGACTATGAATTACTTGAAAATTTTGAAATTATGTGAAAAACATGTCACACTAAAAACACTATCCAACAAAGAAGGAATTTTTCAAATCGAACTCCTACAAGTAAAGATATATTTTTTTTTTGCTTAGGTCTCTTCTTAATAGAATATTGACAAAAATAAGATATACATCTACGCTCCCTGGCAGAGAAACTGTGGAATATTTTAAGAAGAAAATATTCCGAAAAGGTTTATCTATGTGAGTGGCGTCAGTCCACGAAATAATTTTTCAATCGATACTTTAGAAGTTCAGATTTTATGGCAAATACATCAGAAGCAAAATTTAACACTTACGCCCCTGGTGGCCAAAGTACTTTTTACCAAAACTTTGAAATTATATGCAAAAGATTTTCTTTTAGGAGGTGTATCCGCTGAAGAAAAGAAAATTTCAAATCGGAGTTTTAGAAGAAAAGTTATCGCGAAAAAGGTAATTTAATTTTATGCCCCCTAGCGGGAAATCTATGCGTACTTTGAAAAAGTAACTATATCTAAAATACTCTTCGACATAAATGGAATCGAAAGATAAAAGAATTTTTTCAATCGGATGTTTAGAAGCAAATATGTGGAATAAAACGTATTTTTGAATTCGACATCATCTGCATTTACACTTTTTTTACGATGTACAATTTCTCCTCTAACGGAGAAGTTGTACATCGTAAAAAAACGAAATAAAGGATCATCATTCGCATATTTCAAGCTTCCCAATGCAAAAAGAATTTTTCAAATCGGACTAATAGTTTCAGAGATATCGTGGGTACAGGCGGACGGACGGACGGACGGACAAACCTGTAATATAAGCACGATCTTTTTTCACAAAAGACGTGCTAAAAATCGGGGGTAAAAAAAGGTGCAAGAAATGCAAAAAAACAGCAACAAAAACTTTAAAGCAGCCAAAGTCATCACAATCTGGTTCTGGGAAGTAGTGGGTTTTTTCTAACTCATCGCATAACCGTCCGCTAATGCCACGATTTCATACCCTAATTAATACTTCCAGAACCAGATTGTGATGACTTTGGCGGTTGAAAAGTTTTTTTGTTTTTTTTTTTTTCTCCCCATTTTTGCTTTTTTTTTTGTTTTCTACATATTTTTTTTGTATTTTTCCATTTTAATTTCTTTAATTTTTTATATTTTTTCATATTTTTTTTGTATTCATATTTTTCATTTTTTTATGAGCGGTGAGAAGAACGTAGGCTTATCAAACAAAGGAACCACGTGATTGGAATTTTCTCATTTCCTATTGGTCAAGTGGGGAATCTGTAGAGATGTGAACGGTGAGAAGGGAAGGCAATTCTGTAAAGGGGTGTATGTTTCTTACTCATTGCATTTCCGTCCAGTAATGCCACGATTTCATATCCGTCCGCTAACGCCACGGAACCGATTGGAGAATATCATCCTGTATCGCCTGGGCGGATATTTTTCTATTTTTCCCCCTTTTTTTTTTCACAGATGATAGTTGTTAGGTCTAATTAATCAGATACTAATCATGATGCGTTGCTAGTTAGTGTCTTGTTGCCCAACTTTCTGCTTTACGTGTTCGGAGACTAGAACATTTGATCAGAGACAAATGCTAGCACACAGTGGAGTAAAACTGTTTGATAGCGAGAGGGCTTCTAAATTTTTTTGACACTCTGCCAGAAAACGACATGAAACACGTTTTCATAAGTCTTAGTAATCTTATGTTAATACTACGTCTACAGGTCTATCCAGTGCTTCTTTAGAACAGACGACTAATGACACCCCAGTGAATGCTATTCGAAAGATACTGTGCTTACTGAATCGGTGACTAATAAAAGCCTACAGATAGAAACACTACAGAATGTCACTCAGCGAAATAACGGTTTCCCTCCGTTTTCCCTAATGCACAATCTTACCCTACGGTTCTTTTGCCTTAACTCTGCTGGCTTACTCGTTTTCCATCAATCCTTTGTTTGAGGGTGGGTGAAAATATGGCAAGTCTACGATTGTAGACAACATCGTGCGACAACTTCGGACTGTTTCAAACAAGTAACGCAGTACAATAACATTCCGGACAAGAATTTCAGGCGGCAGTTAACGATTATTTATTAAACTTTAAGTTATCTTGGTTATTTATAAGAAAAAATAATGGATTTCACTGTTGAAATTGTTCAGTCAAAAAGAGGTCAATCTATGTACGTTATAAAAGAATATTTGTACGAAAAAAAATATCGAAAAGAAGAGTTCCGATGAAAGTCTGATTACTATTTACGCAAGATGTAGTGGCCAAGAGAATCGTAACTTCTGACTCAACTATATTAGGGAAACGCGAATTGCAGTAGCAATATTAGGGGAACCGGGAATATGTGTGTACATTGGGAGAATGGGCCTCAACGAACCATCCGATTAGGGGAAGCGATAATCGGGGAAACGAGAGGACACCGAAATAACTTTGCGCATTTTCAAGAGAGATTAAGAATTCAACCGTGGAAATCCTGCGTCAATCTTTGATTAGGTACCCAGTAATCAAATCAAATATATCCATTGAGGCCATTTTTAAGAAGCCAAAACAGGCAGAGCCCGACGACTTTGAATATTGCATATATAATCTAAAGAGGGCCAACAAATTTAGAATATGACTATGAAATTGCTAAGAAATCGGACAGTGAAATGAAAAGACACTACTTCAAGACAAACAAAATCTATTGACATAACCAACCTTAAAAAACACCATATACCTTCAAGTTGGAACTGAAGAACAGGTTCTCTGCTTTGGAAGGCCTAACATCGGAAGAAGTGGACATCTCTGAAGTTAACAGAAAAGTAACCAAAGCTCTTATGGAAACAGCAACAAAATTAGCTGGGTCTAAGAACAAGTTGCATGTAAACAAATTATCAGGAAAAACGAAAATGTTGATGCAAAAAAGAAGAGAGATGAGGACAACTAAAGAAGATGTGACTTACAAAGTGGAATATATAGAGCTATGCAAGACAGTAAGAAAAAGTATCACTGAAGACGTAAGAAAATTCAACTGTAAACTAGTGAGGAAAGTAATTGAAAACAACCAAAGCCTAAAGATAGCAAAGGGACATCTCAGTAAGGGAAGAAAACAGATTATGGCACTGAGAAAAGAAGATGGTTCTGTAACAAGAAATAGAGGCGAAATTTTGACAAGAGTGAAAGATTTCCACTCCAAATTATATGAAAGGGATGATACATGCACTCCAGACAGCATGAAAGATACCAGTACCAGAGTTCCTCCAGTCCTTCCAGCAGAAGTTGCACATACGATCAAGAACATGAAGCGGGGAGAAGATGGAATTACTGTAGACATCATACAAGAAGCAAGTGGAGAAATCGAAACAGTACTCGCCCAAATTTTCACTCGATGCTTTAATGAAGGAAAGATTCCTGAGGATTGGAACACCGCTACAATGATCCTGCTACATAAGAAAGGTGACATTGAGGATCTCGGAAACTACAGACCTATCAGCCTCCTATCAGTAGTTTATAAAATCTTCACTAAAGTTCTTTCACACCGCTTGAAGGTAACACTGGACATGGCTCAACCGAGAGAACAAGCTGGATTCAGGAGTGGCTACAGCACAATAGATCATATCCACGTGCTGAGAGAACTAATTGAAAGAGCGAGGGAATATGAACTTCCATTGTGCATGGCTTTTATCGATTATGAAAAAGCCTTTGATTCGGTGAAACCATCAGCAGTTACAATGGCTCTGAAAACCTGCGGTATTGAAGATGCATACAATAATATTATTATTAACATCTATGAAAATGCAAGTGCAAAGATTAGGCTGTTTGAAAATACAACACATGTAAAAATTGGAAAGGGAGTGAGACAAGGTGACACCATATCTCCGAAGCTCTTTAATGCCATATTGGAGGGTGTTTTTCAGTCGCTGAGCTGGGAAAACAAGGGGATAAAGATTAATGGAGATTATCTAACCCACCTACGTTTTTCTGATGACGTAGTCATTTTCGCAACTACCCCATCAGAGCTGCAGAGTATGATCCAGGAACTTGCTGACAAGAGTAAAGAAGTGGGATTAAAAATGAACTTTCAGAAGACAAAAGTGATGTTCAATGCTTTTACAAGAAATGAAGATTTATCGATTGATGGAGAAAAGCTGGAGATAACAGACACGTACGTTTATCTTGGACAGCAGATATCAAGTGAGGGTCACATTGATGAAGAAATTAATCGGGGTACAAAACTTGCCTGGAGAGCTTTTGGAAGAAACAGCATAATTTTCAAGAGCAATATGCCATTGTCTTAAAAGAAAAGTGTTTGATCAATGCATCCTTCCAGTGCTTACGTATGGTGCAGAGACGTGGACCTTAACTAAAAGAGACATACAAAGGCTGCAGACAACTCAAAGCAGCATGGAGAGGTGCATACTTGGTGTAACCAGGAGACCAGGAGAGATAAGAAGAGGAACTCGTGGATCCGAAAAATGAAAAGAGTGGTAGACGTTATGATCAGAGTTAAATCCCTGAAATGGCAATGGGCTGGACATACTGCCAGAAGGACAGATCATCGTTGGACAGCCGAAATTTTAGATTGGATTCCAAGGGACAGGAAAAGACCTAGAAGAAGACCACATGGGAGATGGGTGGATGAAATTCGAAAGCATGCAGGGGTGACATGGAGGAGACTGGCACAAGACAGACCGTTGTGGAGGAAACTTGGGGAGACCTTTGTCCAGCAGTGGATTGATAATGGTTGACAATGATGATGATGATGATGATGATGATGATATATAGGATAAAGAAAAAAAACTCGTGCATTGCCTCCTTATCTCCTGGTAAGACAAGATTGGTTTTAAGAAAAGGAAACGAATCAGTTGAGTTTCCGCTGTACCCAGAGGCGACTTAAATTCTTTTGGGGCCCTAGGCGCTTAATGATTCTAGGGCCCCTCTTTCCCCTCCTTATCCCTTCAGAAATTTTCATCCGTCAGATTAACAAAGAAAAGTAAAGTCAAGAATTTTTTTTTTCTGTCGTTTTTTAAAATACCATTCTATCATAGATTATTAGAACGTTTCGTAAGAAACAACGTCAATGTAATCAGTTTGTTTGCCCGTGCACATCGAACTTTTTGTTTTTACTGATATTTCAAAAAACTATTTTTACGGCTAATAGTAAGTCAAAGGGCATTAAGTTTGGCATTTTAAACATTCCATGTGCACTCACGGACAATGAACTTTGCGCACCTAGAAGAAAACATGCTGCAACCGCGGAACTTTGCAAATAAATAGAGTGCCTGCTGGTATGGAAATGATCCACGTTTGGTGTTTTTTATCATTAAAGTGTATCGTGCAGGAGACGGCATTTGTTTTCAATCCAATAGCTTTTGGTGCACGAGTTAATTTCTTATTTTTTTTTTTTGATTGAAGGTTTAACGACCACCGTGAGCAACTCAACGGGCTATGAGCAGTCGCTCGTCCCTAATTTAGGATCACTGGTTCCAGGGAAGGGAGAGAGCCAGTGCCGTAAGACAAACACAACATCCACGCCTCACCGGGATTCGAACCCGGACCCCGTTCGGACGAATGATCAGAGGCCATCGCTTAGACCACTGCGCCACCGGGGCGGCAATTTCTTCATATTAAGCCATTGTTTAAAATTGAAATAATTCATACGTCTTACGTTTATCAATACGAAATTCTATCTTGTTTGTTCACTTTGTGTTATACTGTACAATCATTTAAAGCTCTAGTGGACTCATTATTTTTGTACCATGTTCCAAAGTATCATTATACAGGGTGTCCGAGAATTACTGGACACATTACAAAATTATGTAACAAAAAAAAAAAAAACTATGAGAATTGTCTGTTTTTCTATATCACGTATTACTAACACGGTTTCTATATTTTTGTTTTGCAGAATTGTTATTCCCAGAATCCGATAGATGGCGCTAGGTGTTGCCTGATGAGGAATGTATGAGAAATGTGCAATCAGTAGTCATGTCATCCGTACAGCAGAAGGCGATGTGTGTTATGGCGTGCGGAATTCAAGACTGTCATTAAAGTTAAAAGACTACCGTTTAGAGTATGGTTGTAATCGTCCGTCAATGAATTCAATTAAGCGCTGGATGAAACAGTTTAAAGAAACTGGCCATGTGGAACATCGTGGAAAAGCCGGTAGGCCTAGCGTCAGGGGTGAGACGGTTGACCAAGTTAATGAAGGTTTCCGACGAAGCCCCAGGAAACCCGTTCATAAACCAAGCAGAGAACTGTGCATTCCGAAATCGACAGGTCACGATATCTTGCAAAAGAAATTAAAGTTTCATGCTTATAAAATTCAAATAGTGCAAAAGATGCATGTAAATGATCACACTCTGCGATACGATTTCGCTGTGGATATGCTGAATCGAGTGGAAAACGACGAAAACTTTCTCAGTACTGTAATTTTTAGTGATGCATCCACATTTCATGTATCAGGTATTGTGAATCGTCACAACAGTAGGATATGGGGCAGTGAACCACCTCATACTGATACTGAACTGGAATGTGATTCTCCAAAAATTAATGTGTGATGCGCTCTATCAAAAAGAGAAGTGATTGGCCCTTTCTTCTTCTGCGAAAAAACCATAAATGGTGACATTTACTTGGACATGCTAGAAAATTTCGCTATACCCCAGACCATTCGCCTCCGCATTGGTCAACGTGTTTACGTAAGTGCCTAAATAAGCATTTCCCCAACAGATGGATTGGGCGTGGTGGTCCCATTCTGTGGCCTCCTCGCTCTCCAGATCTAACTCCATTCGATTATTTCATGTGGGGTTATGTGAAGGATCTTGTCTATCTGACGCCTTGTACTGATTTGCAGGAACTGAAGCAGCGTATTACAGCTGCTATTAATTCCATAACTCCTTAGATGCTTGCCAATACATGGCATGAAATCGAATGACGCTTGGACGTACTACGAGCAACCAAGGGATCTCACATCGAAATTTGTTAACTTGTGTAGTTACATTGTAAGTTAATACAGTCAGTTCCATTCAATCTGTTTAATGTTTTGTTTTATATAATTTTGTAGGGTGTCCAATAATTCTCGGACACCCTGTATATATATAATCTTGAAGCAGCATTCTTCAACTCTTTTTTGACAATACATATAGCATTTTAAGTTTTAAAAATATTCTGTAGTTTACATACAAAAAATATCAATGCATTGTTCAAACTCTCACTGTAAAACACACCTTTGTGTTATGAAACTGTTAGGCAGCATGTTACTTGGAATGTTTCTAGGTCATGCAGGTTCAGCAATACTTCATGATTTACTCCTGTCAGGGGAGCAAGAAATGTCATTACTGGAATTACTACTGATTTACTGTATTCCCACGAATGGCTGTTTGTTTCTCTTGATGATGTATATGCTAGTGATCTTTTTGTTTCGTCTCACAGTTGTTTTCTTTTCCTTTTTTTTTTTTTAATTTTTTTATGGTGCACCTTGTTTTTATGCTGTACTGATTTTTCTCTTCATTGATATTAGGATCTTTTAGTCATCCCAATATAGAAAGCTATTTTTTAGCTTTTATTACCTCACCATATTTTTGTGAGAAATCTTGATTTCAAACATGAAAAGTATGTAATACCTTTCACTTTGGCATTTTCCAAACCTTTAGTATGATTTTAAGATTTCCATGTTGATGTACACTATCTACCAACAAGTAATTGGACACCTGTGACAGCAAAGAAAAACAAAGTTTATTCACCTTCAATAGTTGGTGGAGCCTCCACGAGCGGCGTTGTACGACGGCTAGCGGTATTTTCTTCCACTCGGCTTGGGGAAGGCAGGTCAGTTCCTTCACCGCTTTTGGACAGTGGGGGCACACCTTAAGTCGACGCTCCAACTCGTCCCAGAGGTGCTCGATAGGGTTAAGGTCCCGGCTCTGCGCAGGCCTGTCCATTCGATTAACCCCATTGTCACCATACCAAGCCATGGTGGACCTCGAAACATGACAGGTGGCATTGTCATCCTGAAAGTAACATGGGTCCACCCCGTAAAACTACCACAACGTAGGAAGTTTAAAAAATGGTGCAGTAGGTCTCGGCATTGAGTCTACCAGGAATTGCGACCAAGGGTCCCGTGCCATACCAGGAGAAACACCCTCATAGCAAAATTCCACCGCCGCCGAACTTTACAGTTGGCACAATACATTCTGGCATGAGGCGTTCTCCAGGCAGACGCCAAACCCAGACCCTGCCATTCGAACGGTAGAGAGTGAACCTTTATTCGTCGTTCCAGAGAACCTGTTTCCACTGTTCAACGGTCCACTGTCGACGTTCTTTGCACCACGTTAGCCGAGCAGCGCTATCGGACTTGGTGATCAATGGCTTGTGGGCGGCAGCACGTCCATGATAACCGAGAAGATGGGCTTCCTTACGGATGGTATTCATCGAAAGAACACTCCCGGATGCCTGTTGATACTCCTCGCGGATGTGGCCTATCGATTTCGTGCGGTTCTTCCGAATTTCTCTTGCCAGCACCCTTCGATCTCTAACTCCCAGTTTTGTGGGTCTGCCGGGTCGGGGCACATTCCGACAGTCACCTCTCATCTTCCACTTGCCAATAACGTAGGCCACTGTCGATTTTGGGTACTTCAACTTGCTGGATATGTCACGTATGGATCGGCCATTTCTGTGATACCCAACGATTGCACCTTTCTCGAAATCAGAGAGCTCCGAACTGCGTGGCATCTTGCATGCGACTGGTTGCGTTGTTGTTCCCCACACGATATTTAACAGCAGCGGCCGTGACGTGTATCAGGACCGCAGATGTCGTGGATTGCAGGGGTGTCCAATTACTTGTTGGTAGATAGTGTATATGAACTGGAATATTAAATTGTGAAATCAGCTGCATTTGAAATGGAAAATATTAGTACCTCCTCTGGCATTTTGCTCTCAGTGCATACTGTGTATTCTTTGCATAAATATGAATATTGACATGTTTTGGGACAGCAACTCAAAAGTTATCGAGAGAAAGTTTCAGTTCTGTGTACTTAAGTTGCATTAAATGGATTTGTTACCTTCTTCGTTTTCAATGCCTTTTAAAACTTCTTGATGATTTCGTATTTTGAATGACACATGAAGGAATAACAAATTCTATCAAACATCACGGATGTTCAATTTATGCCAAACAAAAGCCACATATACCGATAATAGCCCAGTAAATAAAGGACTTGACCCGGAACAAATTAGCTAAAAGCTGAATTTTGCAGGCTGGTAGAACTCATTGGGCTTAGCATTTCACAAAAGTCCCCACCCCCTCCCCGCTTGCTTTCCCCCTACACCCCCATAAAGGGGGAAAATTAGGTCTAATACTAATCCACTCGTAACTCCTAAAATAAATGGCGTACAGCGATAATGGTTTCTTTAATTTTAATTCTCTTGATATGATCTATAAATTTTGTTCTCTTCATTTTTACTATATCTCCTACAGTTTTGCTGCAATTTTCGAAAACCCGCAAAACAGCACCTTTTTTTCTCGACATTTTACCGATTAATTGCAATTACCGCTTCACAGAGCCAAAATCTCCGAATAAAAGTTGTAGCAAATTTTATAACCTTTACAACGATGTATTATTTGTCTTAATATACTTTATAGTTTGCCTTCTATTGTACCGAAACTGCGAATGCATTGTAACCCTAAAATGACAAAACATCGGGTAAAACATGCAATAATTTTGCGGGGAGTATAATTTTCAACGATAGGTTAAAAAAAGAAAGGAAAACTCAGCTTTGCACCTGCAAAAAAAGGCAACGACTCTTGCCTGTATGCTTCACACCGAACCCAACCCCCGAGGGGTTGGGACTAATGACTATTATGCGCAAACGCAATGCTCAATTGAAATATGACAATGTCATTTTTTCCCTTTATCCATTTGTTATGAAGTATGAACTTAGCTCAATGGATTGCTGCTATTTCTACAATTTCAAAATACTTAAAAAAGACACACACATTTTCATTTTCAAATTTTTTGAACTAACCGAGATTAAAATTGCACAAAACTCTAATTAAAACAGAAAAGGCCGTAAACAAGAGCGGTGATGATTAACTTTATAACGTTTAAAATGATATACATTTTGTCTTACATTGGATTCTGTGGTTCTGAATATTGCACAGTTGTGGCAAAATTATGATAAGTGTCGTCGCTCATATCAGGTAGTTTGTGCATGGCAGTCCACTGCAACGTCCACACATAGGAGAACATGAGAATCCGGCTTTTCGAAAACTGCAGGAAATCCCGCATTCTATCTTACAGTTGCATGAAATTAAACATAAAAGTTCATCTGGTGCCCCTGGTAAAGTAGTCGTTAATGTCCTTCACCCTCTAACTTTAACCCCACTTGGTGGGGTCAAGTTTGTTCCCTGACCAAATTTGAACTTGAAGGTGTACCCGCAAAGAATGCTGTCAAGCTGCTGCTACTGAAGTTGGAAGTCAAAGTTTTATCTGAGATAGTTTCGCAATTGATTTTTTTGTAATAAAAGTATCTGGCATCATATGAATTGTCGTGTTTCCTGAAACCATATAAATCAAAATGGAAGCTTTCTCCATTTGGAAGATTTCTTCTTTTGAAGCATTAATGTTCCTGAAAACCATCGCCTGCGACTGAGCCTCCCGAGAATTTTTTATTAGGTCAACTTCCTTTTGTTTCCCCAAGTCCGTAAAGTGCGGACGTTGTATCACATCCTGTAACGGCATGCGTGAATAATAGGCATTTGCGTACATGGCTCTATAAATAGATACCAGTTTTTTCAATGCTGTAAAATATTGGAGGATTGCAGCAGCGCCTTGTTTAAGAAAGAACAAAGATTTTGTTTCTTCTAGCGCCAGCGCAATTAATTAAACAACAAAGTCTGTATCCTTACCGTGACTACAGTAGGGTTTAGTTTCAACATTTTTACAGAGGTTCGAACTATATCTACATCAGCATCGTTTTTAGCCGTGAGAACCTTGGTATTAATGGGTTAGAGGAATTTCTCTTTTAATGCTGCAATCATTCTTTCCTTATTGTGGGGATTAGATAGAAAATCAATCTGCGCTGGAATGCACTCCATGTTATTGGTAAATATAATGTTCGCTGACGTCCTTTTCGCATATCTTGTTTATTCTTTCTGATTTGTTGTTGGCGTTTTAGGGTATCCACCAAAAACAACGTAGCAATTTGTACCGTAATGGGAGAGTACATGATATATACTTAATTTTACACAATTTGATCAAATGTTGTGCGTTTAGGCAAAACTACTGAATGAAGGAGATAACCACCATCTATTATAACTATTATAATACCTGCAGCAGTAGGAATATTCTCCTGTTCAACAATACCGCCAACGAAAGATTTAGTCATGGAGGATTTCGTACCTTTTCTCAGTGACACTTCGTCAAAAAAAGCTGGTGGACGAGATAATAGTTCATAGCTGAAGTATGATTTCAATTTCAAAGGACTGTCACAAACACAAATAACAACGAACAATTGTTGTGTGCTTATTGACTCCACCCTGGTCGAGGCTTTGAAACAGGCGCAAAACCACTTAGACACAGACAATTTAATGGAAACAATGTTTTTAAAGATGCTTGCGTACTATCTGTCATCTTTATGTTACTGAGGTCTTGAACTGTTGTGTCCTGTAAGCCTAATATCCTTTTTTCAGGATAAGGGCGATGCCGTATAGGTTTAGAAATGTCTTCAGGCTGTAGTTGTGAAACACCAACCTTCTTGTCAACACAGATGGCTGGTGTAATGCATTGAATTCCTTCCATTGCATGAAAAGTCTAATCCATCTTCACTTCTGCATTACCAAACAGGTACTGAATGAAGACTTCATTACTCACAGAAGGTAATCCTGCACTAATTAGAGAATTTCGATATTGCTCTGCTTTGTAGCATGGAGAACACATACCCATCGATGATAACAATTAAACTAAATGTTTGGAACCATATCAACGACTTAAATACAACGCAATGCTGACTTGAACAGCTGACAGAAATTACCTAGGTCTTACAGCAGATATTATAGCATGGTTTATTACAGTTCGTTTGCGAATAATTCCAGATGTGCTGCGTCTTTTTTTTTTTTTTTTTTTTTTTTTTTGTAACCATGTCTGTAAATATTTGCAGCATTTTGAGAACAACATTTAATCAATTCCCCTTGATATCTTTTGTATTCGGTTATTTGCTTCTGTTGTAAATCATTTTCTGTATGTCCTCTCTAATAATTTCTGCTTCTGTTTCAACAACTCTTCTTCGTTCACTAACTTTGTCTTTCTTTCTCTCATTGTACCATTGATCAGTCAGCAATTTATGATTAATATCTGTCATACATACAATATTCTTCTTCCCAGAAATGTTTGTACCGCCCAGGTGGCGCAGTGGTCTAAGCGCTGGCTTATGACTATTAATCCAAGAAGGGTCCGGGTTTGAATCCCGGTGAGGCATGGGTGTTGTGTTTGTCTTACGGCACTGGTTCTCTCCCTTCCTTGGAACCAGTGACCTTAATTTAGGGACGGACGACTGCTTATAGCGCATTGAGTTGCTCACGGTGGTCGTTAAACCTTCAATCAAAAAAAAAAAGCAGTATTTGTTATCACTATCCTGTCTCCGAAATGCTGTCTGCCCGTGTACATCAAAATTTTTGTTTTTAGAGCTGTTGCGAAATTTATTTATGCGGCTAATAGGAAATCTAAGGATAGAAAGTTCGGCACTTTAAATACCGCCATGGGCTGTCAAGTCAAAAATTCAAAAAAATTGAAGTTCTGTTGCAAAGAAATTATTCAACTTAAAGGAAAATACATATTATTTTTGTGCCTCACAGTTCTTTCTCAAATATTTAAATTTTCCAATTAGTTCGTTAATTTCTTGCTAAAGGCTAAAAAAATTTGTTTTTTACAGATTTTTTCAAAACTTATTTTTGCGAATGATCCGACATGAAAGTTCGTCGAATTTTTCCCATTTTAAATTTCACTACTAGTTTATAAATTTCCCACTAGTAGTTCGAAAATTTTAGCTTTGTGCTACAAAGAGATTATTTCAGTCACATCAAACGTTCTTTTGAGTTTGATACGTTAGGTAAAATTGATTATTTTTAACATCTCTTCAGTTGCAAGTTTCTTGGCAAATTTAGCGCTGAAAATGAAATTTCCTACATCGCGTGTAAATTGTCATAAAATTTCATAAAATATTAATGCATTTCGATTATAAAACGTGCTCTTTCCATTGCTTCAGCTTTTGAAAATCATCTTGTTTTTTTTATATTTTGCGAGCATGCTATCAAGCAAAAATGAAATACACTGATGGAAAAAAAAAATCCCAACACCACGAAAAAATAGTTGTAGAGGAATGAAATGGCGGCAATACATTTGTATAGGTAACATATTTAATCGATTAAGGTTTCAAGATCACAGCTTATTGTAAGCGCGAGAAGAGCCATTTTAAATGTGAAATGCTGGTACATTAATAACCGGTGTAACCGCCAGAATGTTGAGTGCAAGCACGCAAACCTTCATGCATTGTGTCGTACAGGTGCTGGATGTCAGTTTGTGGGATGGAGTTCCATGCCTTTTGCACTTGGTCGGTCAATACAGGGACGGTTAATGCTGGTTGGGGGTGACGCTGGAGTTGTCGTCCAATGATGTCCCATACGTGCTGGATTGGTGAAAGATCTGGTGATCTAGTAGGCCACGGCAACATGTCGACACTCTGTAGAGCATGTTGGGTTACAACAGTGGTATGCGAGCGAGCGTTATCCTGTTGGAAAAAAAACCCCTGAAATGCTGTTCATGAATGGCAGCACAACAGGTTGAATCACCAGACCGACGTACAACTGTGCCTTCAGCGTGCGTGGGATAACCACGAGAGTGCTCCTGCTGTCATAGGAAATTGCACCCCAAACCATAACTCCAGGTGTAGGTCCAGTGTGTCTCGGCCGCAGACAGGTTGGTTGCAGGAGCTCACCTGACCTCCTTCTAACCAACACACGGCCATCACTGGCACACAGGCAGAACCGGCTTTCATCAGAAAACACTACAGATCTCCACTCCGTCCTCCAATGAGCTCTAGCTTGACACCACTGACGTCGCAAACGGCAGTGGTTTGGAGTAAGTGGGGTGCACGCTACAGGGCGTCTCGCTCGGAGCTGTCCTTCAAGTAACCGAATTGTAACAGTTCGTTGTGTCACTGTGGTGGCAACTGCAGCTTGAATTGCTGCCGCAGACGCGGTACGATGCGTCACGGCATTACGCCGTACACGGCGGTCTTCCCTCTCAGTAGTGCCACGTGGCCTGCCGGAACCCGGTCTTCTTGAGACAGTACCTTCCCTTGACCACCGCTGCTAACAATCATGCACAGTGGCTACATTCCTGCCCAGACGTTCTGCAATATTGCTGAAAGAAAATCCACCTTCTCGTAGCCCTGTTACACGACCTCGTTCAAACTCCGTGAGCTGTTGATAATGGCTTCTTCGTCTTCTTAAAGGCATTCTTGACTAACATCAACACCCTACGTCGAATCTCAACGATAACTAACGCTCACGAACGTTACAGCGCGTATTTACAGCAAACCTGCTTTGCACGTTCCGAGGGGCGCTACTAGCGCCACACGTATACGCCGAGCGCGAAATTTGCATAGACGTCATCTTACAGATGTACTCTCACCGCCTACCAACTGTCGTTTATCTAACACAACCCCTTCTTGGTGTTGGGATTTTTTTTTCCGTAAGTGTACTTGACAAAGACATTGGCAAACGAAAAAGTCCTCCACATAAGACAATAAGGGTAAAATGCAATTTATAAACAGTGCTTCACTTGAAAAGAATGGATGACTTTTCGTCGAGGAGTTTTGGCATAGACGAATGCCATGGACGGAGAAAGGTGGACAGTCAGAATTTCATCAGTCATTGCAGTAAAGCGAGAATCTGAAGTTTCTTCAAAGCATTTTTTCTTATCATTTTTATCGCAGAATGACGGTCTGCATTTCTTGTTTTGTTTCCGTCTGTGAAAATTAAAACAATGCTGGGAATCCAATTATAGGTTTTCGGGCCCCCTCAAGCTCTGGGGCCAAGGCCGTAGCTAGCGGGGAGCTAGAGGGGGCTTAGCTCTCCTACAAGTTTAGCAAGCCCCTGGAAAATTGGCGCTAACAAAAATGACTTAAACTTTTATTTCGATGGTTTACGTAAATTACTTTGACATTTCATCACAGGCATAAATACTTTATTCGTATACTGGACTTTTTAAAAAGTTAAGTAACAGTAAAACGACGCAGTATGAATGTAACTCAAAAGAAAAAATGAATTTCGAATTTTTGAATTGTGAATTAGTTGTAACGGCTGTATTAGTAATTTTAGTGATTTTCTACTAACGGTAGGAGTTATAAGGAACAAGAAATGCATTTTAGGAGGGGGGGGGGTGACGTTAAATATATATCAACAACTTTTTACTCAAATACGCTCTGAATCTGAAAGCTTGCAACCAAGATGTAGTGCAAAAGCATATCTGTAATATAATCAGGAAAAACGGACATCCATGTGAATATTTTATTTAGAGTAAACCGAGAATGTGAAGAAACTTATTATGCATTTCTTTCTTTCTTTTTTTTTGTCAAATCTGTTTAATCTAAATATCTAAATAGGAAATTGACATGACACTAAGGAAAAGTGCAGGGACAGTGATTATACCTTCTAATTTATTTATATGCAACTGTAATACTGTCTTTAAATAAATTCAAAAGAAGGAAAAAAAACTTATAAGATTATGCTGTCAGAAATTTCATGAAGAAATCCTTTTATGCGGAACAAATAAAAACTTGAGTAGCATTCCACTAACTCGCCTAAATAAAAAGTTGGAAATTAATTTCACTAAATGCTCTTATATTATTTGTAACTCATCGCTGAACAGAAAAGTTAAAATCATGGATTTTTGCAATTTTTGTTTGTTTGTTTTTTTAGTCATATTTTATTCACAAAATTTTGAGAACTTTAAGAATCGGGACATTATTTAACGTAAAAAATTTCTTTCTTCACTTACTTTGTCATGTTCCTTAGGTAACTGTTTTAACCAGTTTTATCTTCTTGGGTTGGCAATATATTTTTTGCTGAGCGTTAATGTGGCGCATACGGATCATAATTCGGGTTTTCATGAATAGTTTGATGGCAGGGTGAACATTTGGAGGGAACTGATGGGCTGAAGCTTCCACTGCGGTGTGAACAATTCTTTTAACTTTCCTTAAGTTATTTTTCCCATGTAGTTTTTAAAAAATTCTTCTAGTTGGATAACCATGCTCATCCACTCATTTGTTGGATGTTGCAAGCAGCCTCTGCTTATGACGCTAATCCAGTCGCAAAGAATTCCTTTTTCTTGCACTAGGTCCAGAGGTGTATTTTTGTCCCCCAGCCCAGGACACGTTGTTTGGCATTTAAATGCAGCATATCCAGCAAGGTATCGTAAAACTTGGTACGATATGCTGTCACTAGAAGACGTAATTGCGGTTGTGGGTTCTTCGCGAAGTGCAGCCGTAATTTCATTTGCACTTGTGTGGGCTATTTCATCATTGCAGGATGCATTATTGTGTAAGACACAGGAAGACGAGAGCATGGAGACAGTTAAATAATGTTGTTCTGACGCAGGCAAAACGTCCGATTTCTCACAGTTCCAGACTACTTTCCCAAGTACCAGCAGTCTGAGACGATTTTGAAATTCCAGTAGTGAAGGGTGATCATAGGTATTCCCTGCTGCACGTATCTGTGAGAAAGAATTTTCTAGGACATCTTGATTAACTCTGGGAGTTAAAAAATATTTTAGCTCATATTTTTCGCTTAGAATCTTGTGGACAGCCATTACGTATGTAATACTGACCAGAAGACCTTGCTGAAATGGTAGGGCGTTTTTTCTTCCAACAACGCGCATCTGCGAAAAAGTGTTGTAAGCCTCATTCAGAAGTTGAAATTGCTGTTGATTGTTACCTAAAGCACATCGGAATGGTTTGTCTGAGAATGGTTGCCTCGAATTCATTGTATCAAAAAATCTGTCAACAAGAAGAATAAAATTTGTTGCTTCATCATCTTCGGGAAATAAATATTTGATGGCATTTCCAACACGCTTAGAAAGGAACTGTACAGTATAACGTACAATCTGCCTATTTGCTGCTTTAACACGTATGTGAGTAGTATAAAATGCCGGGGACTGCGCCAAGGATGCATCCTTCTAGGAGAAGGATGGGGGGCGTGGCTTGCGGCAGAAGGGTGGGGGCGTGGCATGTGACCGATTGAGGTGGGGGCGTGGCAGATGACGCTAGTGTGTTGGATCGATGTGCTGCCCCCTAGCGGTGCTTCTTGGAACTTTCGATGGATCTTTGAGAGATGGCAACGACCGAGTGGGGGAAAGGAGATGTGCTGCCCCTAGCGGTGCTTCTTGGAACTTTTAATGGATCTTTGAGAGATGGCAACGACCGAGTGGGGAAAGGAGATGTGCTGCCCCTAGCGGTGCTTCTTGGAACATTCAATGTATCTTTGAGAGATGGCAACGACCGAGTCGGGGAAAGGAGATGTGCTGCCCCCTAGCGGTGCTTCTTGGAACTTTCAATGTATCTTTGAGAGATATAAACGACCGAGTGGGAGAAGGGGGGTGGATATAGGGGGATGTCAACTCGATGTGCTGCCCCTAGCGGTGCTTTTTGGAACTTTTAATGGATCTTTGAGAGATGGCAACGACCGAGTGGGGGAAAGGGGGTGTACGTTGCTCCCCTAGCGGTGCTTTTTCGAACTTTTCTCGGGAGATTTACTGGACTTTGTCAAATTTTTGAAGGAAGTTTTTTTGTCGTTTCCAATTTTTTTTACTCGTATTTTTTTTGTCCTATTTTTTCTCTCTAATTTATTTTATTAAATTTATATTTTCAGGAATTCCCTGAGGTATTACAATTTTTATAGACGTTGCAGTATTTTTTATTTTCTCGGGAGATTTACTGGACTTTGTCAAATTTTTGAAGGAAGTTTTTTTGTCGTTTCCAATTTTTTTTACTCGTATTTTTTTTGTCCTATTTTTTCTCTAATTTATTTTATTAAATTTATATTTTCAGGAATTCCCTGAGGTATTATAATTTTTATAGACGTTGCATAATTTTTTTAATTTTCTCGGGAGATTTACTGGACTTCGTCAAATTTTTGAAGGAAGTCTTTCCAATATGTTTTTTTTTATTAAATTTATATTTTCAGGACTTCCGTGAGGTGTTATAATTTTTATAGACGTTGCATTATTTTTTTAATTCTTATATTTTTCTTCCCTGCAATTTTAATTTAGGCGAGGAAAGGCTTTGTTTGAAAAGATTTCGTTCCCGTTGATTCATGTTCCGCTATCTTTTGTCCGACATGTGTTTTGGGATGACTCACCATTTTCTCTTTGACTCAGAAAACTTTGTATGACACGTGTTTTGGGAAGAGTGACTATGATGTGTGACGCATGTCGTGATAGCAGACATGACATCAGCCAACGCCATTTCCTCCGCGGGGTCGGCGATTGACGTCATTTGAGATTCTGTTAGACGCCTTAAGTTCCAAGACTGATTTTTTTTTTCAATAACTTGATCATTTAGCAACGAATTTATTCCTTATTTTTTCCTCATAATTTCCCATTTTATATTCATAATTTTTCAACGTAACGATTTTTTATTTTCTTTGAGGAGACTTCACGCATTTTCAACGGACGTTCCAACATAAAAACGTTTTCCAAAGTTTTGTGCTGCAGACATAATCTTAAAACACGATTGTTTATTAACGTATTTACGTGTTCATGACATTTTCTGTTACATTTTTTTAACGTTGTACCTTTTTCCAACGTACAAAGCCACAATTTTTTATGCATAGTTAAAATATTTATTTTTTTATTTTTTCGTATTTCTTCATGATTAATCAGTGAAATGTACCTTTTAACGCATTATCTTAATCTTTTTGTTCTAAATGCTTGCGTACTCCTTAAACTTCTTGATGTACCAACATTATTTTATTTTCTAACTTTTCAAACTAAGAACTACTTTTATCGAGGCTTTATTTTTCTGATTCAAACAAGCAAACGTTTCTTCATTATTATTTCCGTTACCTATACAAACAACTTTTCTTACTTGCTTTTAATGTATGACTTAATCTGGTTTTCTATATAGCTGTTTCATGTTTGTGCAAGAAATATACAGATCTATAGCAACTAGCTATACATAACATTCGTTCGTAACAGTATCTTTTTTTTTTTTAGATTTAAACCAACACACGCTTCTTAACGACTTGATATCGGTTTTCTGGGGAACTTTTCTTTTTCCTTCATTCAATTTTATTCCAGATCATGAGACGAGGAAATGCTTCTTTAGAAACGATTTCGTTCCTGTTCGCAGTAATTATTGGATTTTGACAAATTTTTTGTGAAACGACTTCATGCTAATTCTGAGTCTTTCGCCTTTACAATATTATTTTCTCGTAATTTTTTCGTGTGTTCAAGAACTCTACAGGTCTTTCACAGTTAAAATTCTGGTAAAACTATATTTTCTTACTTTATTTAGCATATCATTATAGCTTCCCAATTTTCGCTATTTTACTTCATCTTTTTTGAAATTTAGTAAAACTTTTCAGTATGTCAATAATTTATTTCTTACTTGGCCAAACTTAAGACTCCTTTTATTTAGACTATTTTTTCATTTCATTTCAACAAAATGATTATTTTAGATGTTGCAAATCATCAGGTTTTTTTTTGTTTCCTTATATATCATATTTTCCAACTTGCTTTTAAAGTATTTCTCAAAGCTTGCATGTATGTCAAATACGCATTTTTTTAATCCTTCCCTAGTTTGCTATACTTTTTTCGTGGACTGCCCCAACAGGAAAGCATTCATTGTCAAGGCATGAAATCTAAAACCTTTTTTCTTACGATAAAATTTGTATTCTTTGGGACATGTTTTCTGTATATTGTTCTGTCTCGTCCGAAAAAAACATTCATTCTGGAGGCAAAGCGAGTAATTCCGTTCTTCCACTAAACATCATTTTTTTTACGTTTTACTAACTCACCACCCCCATAGCGAAAATAAAGAAATACTTACTCTGTTCTCTACATATCGACTCAATCTATTTCTTTTCGAAATGCTGATCATGACATTTCAACTAAAATTTCATACTTTCACCAAAAATCATATTCTTAAACGAGCTATTTTTTACACAATTATTTCATGTATAACTAAATTTTTGTTGTTTACTCACCTCATAAAAGTCAATAAGAACTCCCCTAATCTCATTCCTTTCCCTCATTTAGTTCGCTTAAATTGAGATGTTTCAAAATTTCGCGTATATTTCATTCCCTTAATGTCCAGTTCTCCCGTGTCGGCCCCTTCATTTTTAACTTCTGTGCATGATGCATTTTATCTTTAGACGTTTAGTTTCATTGACCTTTTCTTTCGTTTTAATTAGGTTTTCATTATCGTATTTTTTATTCATTGTCTCAGCAGAAAAATCTTTCATTCTGGAGACATAGCGACTAAGTCCGTACTTCCTCTAAACATTTTTTTTCACATTTTACTAATTGTTCAGAAAAGCAGTTGTTTCCAAACTCCCATAGTGAAAATATCGTATTCCCCTTATAGTACTCATTATATTTTTCCTTCTGTTCAGTGTTGTATGATTCTTCAAACTTTGGTTTATTTTTATGAAACTTCTTTTTTTTTTAGTTTTTTTTTTCTGATTCAAACTTTCAATCTTTTCCTATCGATGTAATTACTCTTATTTTCCCATTCGACTTTACTTTTGAACAGAAATGTATCTAAAATCTTCAGATGTATTTTAGTCTACAAGGCCGATTCTTCCCTGTTTCAAATAAAGTCATTGTAGGATTTTAGTGTAAATGCTCCTAAATCTTTAGAACTTACTTTTCATAGTTAGATACAAATTCCTCGAGGTTTACATGAAAGAAGAGTGTTTTTACGCTCTCTCCAGTGTGTGAGCTTTCCCCAAGAAATTAACTTTGAATTCCCCCTTGTTTCTGTCGGAAACTGACAATCTCCTGCAACTGTTTTCACGCGTCTCTTGCTTACAGGAAAACCTCATATGGCATGAAATCACTTTGCTTGGGAGATTAAACTAAATTCTGGTTTTGAACTTTGAATGCAAACTCAAGCTCGCAAAAGCATAGTTTTCTGAGCAAACTTAAACTGTCTAAGATGACAAAAATCTAAAACTGCTGACTCAATGGGACAGAGCGTTTGAACTTTGCCGTTAATTCATAATTTAAGAGATCCGTCGTGAACCACTAGAAGGGAAGTAAGCAGACCCTGATTTAGTCCACTGTTTCCGAGGAAGGTAGAAAGCTAGTGTCGTAATTCAAAAGCTCTTAACTCAAGCCTCCCCAGGATTCAGTTTCGGACGAACGAATACTCAGATGTCCATGCTTAGACATTGAAAAATTGCTTCAGACAAATATTTTCTTACTTAAAGTGCTTCAGTTCAGAATTTGTACTATTTAAGATTTTCCTTAGTCAATATTTTTTCTATCTTAAAAACTTCTAAAGGGTTGATTTTGAAAAAAACGAGTTCTCATAAAAATGTAAAATTTCCTCAGATTGTATGAGGAACCAAAAAAAAAATTGATGAAGCTTGGACGTTAACCATTCCAACCATTTCTTTCTCTTCATGTTTCATTCCATAAACTTTCTTCAAATTCCTATATGTCCAAGAATTTTGTTAAATGTCCAAGTTCGACTCCCCAGAAATTTTCTGAAAATGATATTCTGGAATTTTTTAAAAGAGAAACTAAGAATCCCTTCACTGAAACAAGAAATTCATATTCAAAGCATTACATCCCTCTTTCTACTTCAAATACTCTATTTGTAAATCTAAGGAAGTTTTTTTTTTTAATATTCATATATTTTTCCCTCTAACTTTAGAAGATATTGTCCCAAAATGTATGTACATATTACGATAGTAAACTATCTTACTACTTACTGCTTGATGTTCAATTCACTTCACACCGTCTTAAGGAAATTCGTTCATTTTCTCATAACACATAGACATGTTATTTTTCTTTCCATTCACTTCAAAGACTCAATTGAGATCAACCTAATGGAGTCCTTTGAGAAAAACTTTCATAGGAAAGCATAAATTTGCCTATAAACTACATTAAAAATAAACAAATGTTGAAAGTTCCTGTACAAGAAGGAAATTCTGTTGTAACTTCTAAACGAAAAAAGACAAATTCTAAGAAAATATGTAAAAATGTTCGTTGGATTCCATATTAAAAAAAATTAGTTGAAGAAAAGTGTCATTCTTTTTTTTTCGGAACAGTTCATTCTTTCCTAGGGTTAAAAATGGAACACTTCATTTTTCTTAGTAGACAATTTTGAGAAAACACATTTCATTAAAAGCAGGGAAATTCCCATAGAATAACATGGGAAAACTAGTATGCATAAAAAGACTGTTTCGAAACGAGTAAAAATCTGTTGAAGTTCGTTTTCGAAAAAGTTGGAAATGGAATGAAGTAAAAACAGTCACAGCAAGTTCCTGAAAGTTGAAAATTGGATGTACTAAAAATGTCTAAGGAAAGAAATTTTTATAAAACACAGACTGTTTAGTTTTTCCAGGCTAGGGGGGTCTTCAGTGAGAGCGCTTCTTTTTTCAACTCAAAGAATAAAGCGAGTCAGTTTGAAACATTTCAAACTCCCCGAAATTAAGCTGTGTACTCTGGTTTCGACTCAATACTGTAAAGCATTGCTCTCAGACCAGTCGGAATTCCGCCCCGATTGGTTGCCTAATGGAAAACATCAGACCCCTTTCCAATAACAATCCCCAAATATCCTTAAGAAAAGTCTAGCAAAAAAGCACTAGTTCACCATTAAAACAATTGGATTCATTCTGTTACTGTTTTAAACATTTCAAAAAAGAAGTTTACATTCTCACTTTTACTTTAAAAATCTTGAAAGCTTAAATTTTGACCCATTTAAAAAATTCACTTAAAATTTAATTTAAAAAATAATAATTACTCTTTAAATTTATGTCTTAAAACTAAAAAATATTTACGCTTAATATTTCAATAAATAATAAATATTCACAAACTCACCTTCTACCTTGCCCATTTAAAAATAATTCTGAATTTATATAATCGAAATCATTACTTCTCCAAATAGTTCTTTTCCCCTGATTGTAGAGAAGAACTCTTCTGAAATCTTCACTTTTCCACATGTGTTCATAAAAGCTTGATCTACTTCCTTAGGATTCAACAAGGCCACAGCGTTTTGGAAACTTGAAATCGCTTTCCTGTTCCACTCAGTGGTTAGGCATGGAGGATGCATCTCAATAGGTGGAAGTACTTCCGAAATGCATTCGCGACATCTACATACCTTCAGGATGCTCTCCCCGATTAAATTTTTTAAACATTCAATTAAATTGTGTCTAAGTTCACACTCCTCAATCGATGTACTTTGAAACTTTCGGGATTCTCCGAGTACGATTTTCTGGAATTCTGAACCCATTAACAATTCCTGGATGCTGTCCCACACGCCATCCAAAATAATTTGGAGTTTCTTAAACTGCTTTCTGGTTAATGCAACTCCTGTTGTTAAGTGAAAAATCCGAAACCAGAATTTGAAAGACTTGAAGACTTCTTACTTTATTCAAACTTAGAACAGAACTATAATTCGCTCAGCGTTTCCTTTGCATACTGTAACCAACACATGACCCTTATCACCACGTGGTGATTGATGTGTCACGATGCGTCAGCACACTAACTGCACGATGACTGTTTCCTTATCTGGTCATCTCGCAACGAACATGCTATTGATTCTAATCAGGCAAAGCTAACTTCAGCTTGAGAGATAAACGAAAGGATTTCATTATAACTTTCATATCTTGAGAGAATAAACTAAAAAAATCTTCATAGAGTGCATAATAAGAGTAAAGAAATTCTTCAAGGCTGAATTTCCACTAAAATGATGGTGGTATACGGAAAGCGTGAGAATTTAATCAGACACCTTCAAAGAATTCATCTTGGAATTAACGCTGCTTTTGAAAAACGAGTGAACTATGAAATTCTTTGTTCTCCACACAAGAAAATTTCAGGTTTCGAAATCTCGCCGTCCTGACCCACTTTTTCCTGAGTGAAATTTAACACAGGGTGGAAATCTCCACTTACGCATTCCTTTGAGTGGGGAATAGCTCTCATGAAAAGGGTCAACGGTTCCAAACAACATTGATTAAAACTGGAGAGAGGAAAAATATATGAATTAAAAAAATAATGCATAAGCAGGATTCCCAAAAACATAAAAAATATAAGTTTTATATAAAAAAGAAATTCCAGGAAAACTATTGGTGGGGCGAAGGATTTCCCATTCTTCCATTCCCACAAAAAATTTAACGAAGTCTAATAAATCTCTCGAAAAAAAAAAAAATTAAACAAATACTTGAACTGACAAAAGAGAACGACACGTGACGTCAACCTATCCCGCGGCTAGTAGTAGGAGATACACTGTTCCCCCTCTGACATCATTTTTTCTATGCGAACAGAAATTTACTTGAACAACCGTCTTAGAAAATGCCCCTTCCACGTTTTTCTTCCCAGCCATGCAAAAACAATCAGATTGCCTTTTCCCACCAAAAGTTCTAGCAAGAAGGAGCAGGAGACGCCAGAACGAAACCCGAAGGAGCCGAATAACAAGGGGGCGAGACAGGGAGGGAGCTCCTTCGGGTTTCGTTCTGGCGTCTCCTGCTCCTTCTTGCTAGAACTTTTGGTGGGAAAAGGCAATCTGATTGTTTTTGCATGGCTGGGAAGAAAAACGTGGAAGGGGCATTTTCTAAGACGGTTGTTCAAGTAAATTTCTGTTCGCATAGAAAAAAAATGATGTCAGAGGGGGAACAGTGTATCTCCTACTACTAGCCGCGGGATAGGTTGACGTCACGTGTCGTTCTCTTTTGTCAGTTCAAGTATTTGTTTAATTTTTTTTTTCGAGAGATTTATTAGACTTCGTTAAATTTTTTGTGGGAATGGAAGAATGGAAATCTTTCGCCCCACCAATAGTTTTCCTGGAATTTCTTTTTATATAAAACTTATATTTTTTATGTTTTTGGGAATCCTGCTTATGCATTATTTTTTTAATTCATATATTTTTCCTCTCTCCAGTTTTAATCAATGTTGTTTGGAACCGTTGACCCCTTTCATGAGAGCTATTCCCCACTCAAAGGAATGCGTAAGTGGAGATTTCCACCCTGTGTTAAATTTCACTCAGGAAAAAGTGGGTCAGGACGGCGAGATTTCGAAATCTGAAATTTTCTTGTGTGGAGAACAAAGAATTTCATAGTTCACTCGCTGTTCAAAAGCAGCGTTAATTCCAAGATGAATTCTTTGAAGGTGTCTAATTAAATTCTCACGCTTTCCGTATACCACCATCATTTTAGTGGAAATTCAGCCTTGAAGAATTTCTTTACTCTTATTATGCACTCTATGAAGATTTTTTAGTTTATTCTCTCAAGATATGAAAGTTATAATGAAATCCTTTCGTTTATCTCTCAAGCTGAAGTTAGTTTTGCCTGATTAGAATCAATAGCATGTTCGTTGCGAGATGACCAGATAAGGAAACAGTCATCGTGCAGTTAGTGTGCTGACGCATCGTGACACATCAATCACCACGTGGTGATAAGGGTCATGTGTTGGTTACAGTATGCAAAGGAAACGCTGAGCGAATTTTAGTTCCGTTCTAAGTTTGAATAAAGTAAGAAGTCTTCAAGTCTTTCAAATTCTGGTTTCGGATTTTTCACTTAACAACAGGAGTTGCATTAACCAGAAAGCAGTTTAAGAAACTCCAAATTATTTTGGATGGCGTGTGGGACAGCATCCAGGAATTGTTAATGGGTTCAGAATTCCAGAAAATCGTACTCGGAGAATCCCGAAAGTTTCAAAGTACATCGATTGAGGAGTGTGAACTTAGACACAATTTAATTGAATGTTTAAAAAATTTAATCGGGGAGAGCATCCTGAAGGTATGTAGATGTCGCGAATGCATTTCGGAAGTACTTCCACCTATTGAGATGCATCCTCCATGCCTAACCACTGAGTGGAACAGGAAAGCGATTTCAAGTTTCCAGAACGCTGTGGCCTTGTTGAATCCTAAGGAAGTAGATCAAGCTTTTATGAACACATGTGGAAAAGTGAAGATTTCAGAAGAGTTCTTCTCTACAATCAGGGGAAAAGAACTATTTGGAGAAGTAATGATTTCGATTATATAAATTCAGAATTATTTTTTAAATGGGCAAGGTAGAAGGTGAGTTTGTGAATATTTATTATTTATTGAAATATTAAGCGTAAATATTTTTTAGTTTTAAGACATAAATTTAAAGAGTAATTATTATTTTTTTAAATTAAATTTTAAGTGAATTTTTTTAAATGGGTCAAAATTTAAGCTTTCAAGATTTTTAAAGTAAAAGTGAGAATGTAAACTTCTTTTTTGAAATGTTTAAAACAGTAACAGAATGAATCCAATTGTTTTAATGGTGAACTAGTGCTTTTTTGCTAGACTTTTCTTAAGGATATTTGGGGATTGTTATTGGAAAGGGGTCTGATGTTTTCCATTAGGCAACCAATCGGGGCGGAATTCCGACTGGTCTGAGAGCAATGCTTTACAGTATTGAGTCGAAACCAGAGTACACAGCTTAATTTCGGGGAGTTTGAAATGTTTCAAACTGACTCGCTTTATTCTTTGAGTTGAAAAAAGAAGCGCTCTCACTGAAGACCCCCTAGCCTGGAAAAACTAAACAGTCTGTGTTTTATAAAAATTTCTTTCCTTAGACATTTTTAGTATATCCAATTTTCAACTTTCAGGAACTTGCTGTGACTGTTTTTACTTCATTCCATTTCCAACTTTTCGAAAACGAACTTCAACAGATTTTTACTCGTTTCGAAACAGTCTTTTTATGCATACTAGTTTTCCCATGTTATTCTATGGGAATTTCCCTGCTTTTAATGAAATGTGTTTTCTCAAAATTGTCTACTAAGAAAAATGAAGTGTTCCATTTTTAACCCTAGGAAAGAATGAACTGTTCCGAAAAAAAAAAAGAATGACACTTTTCTTCAACTAATTTTTTTTAATATGGAATCCAACGAACATTTTTACATATTTTCTTAGAATTTGTCTTTTTTCGTTTAGAAGTTACAACAGAATTTCCTTCTTGTACAGGAACTTTCAACATTTGTTTATTTTTAATGTAGTTTATAGGCAAATTTATGCTTTCCTATGAAAGTTTTTCTCAAAGGACTCCATTAGGTTGATCTCAATTGAGTCTTTGAAGTGAATGGAAAGAAAAATAACATGTCTATGTGTTATGAGAAAATGAACGAATTTCCTTAAGACGGTGTGAAGTGAATTGAACATCAAGCAGTAAGTAGTAAGATAGTTTACTATCGTAATATGTACATACATTTTGGGACAATATCTTCTAAAGTTAGAGGGAAAAATATATGAATATTAAAAAAAAAAACTTCCTTAGATTTACAAATAGAGTATTTGAAGTAGAAAGAGGGATGTAATGCTTTGAATATGAATTTCTTGTTTCAGTGAAGGGATTCTTAGTTTCTCTTTTAAAAAATTCTAGAATATCATTTTCAGAAAATTTCTGGGGGATTCGAACTTGGACATTTAACAAAATTCTTGGACATATAGGAATTTGAAGAAAGTTTATGGAATGAAACATGAAGAGAAAGAAATGGTTGGAATGGTTAACGTTCAAGCTTCATCAATTTTTTTTTTGGTTCCTCATACAATCTGAGGAAATTTTACATTTTTATGAGAACTCGTTTTTTTCAAAATCAACCCTTTAGAAGTTTTTAAGATAGAAAAATATTGACTAAGGAAAATCTTAAATAGTACAAATTCTGAACTGAAGCCCTTTAAGTAAGAAAATATTTGTCTGAAGCAATTTTTCAATGTCTAAGCATGGACATCTGAGTATTCGTTCGTCCGAAACTGAATCCTGGGGAGGCTTGAGTTAAGAGCTTTTGAATTACGACACTAGCTTTCTACCTACCTCGGAAACAGTGGACTAAATCAGGGTCTGCTTACTTCCCTTCTAGTGGTTCACGACGGATCTCTTAAATGGTGAATTAACGGCAAAGTTCAAACGCTCTGTCCCATTGAGTCAGCAGTTTTAGATTTTCGTCATCTTAGACAGTTTAAGTTTGCTCAGAAAACTATGCTTTTGCGAGCTTGAGTTTGCATTCAAAGTTCAAAACCAGAATTTAGTTTAATCTCCCAAGCAAAGTGATTTCATGCCATATGAGGTTTTCCTGTAAGCAAGAGACGCGTGAAAACAGTTGCAGGAGATTGTCAGTTTCCGACAGAAACAAGGGGGAATTCAAAGTTAATTTCTTGGGAAAGCTCACACACTGGAGAGAGCGTAAAAACACTCTTCTTTCATGTAAACCTCGAGGAATTTGTATCTAACTATGAAAAGTAAGTTCTAAAGATTTAGGAGCATTTACACTAAAATCCTACAATGACTTTATTTGAAACAGGGAAGAATCGGCCTTGTAGACTAAAATACATCTGAAGATTTTAGATACATTTCTGTTCAAAAGTAAAGTCGAATGGGAAAATAAGAGTAATTACATCGATAGGAAAAGATTGAAAGTTTGAATCAGAAAAAAAAAACTAAAAAAAAAAAAAGAAGTTTCATAAAAATAAACCAAAGTTTGAAGAATCATGCAACACTGAACAGAAGGAAAAATATAATAAGTACTATAAGGGGAATACGATATTTTCACTATGGGAGTTTGGAAACAACTGCTTTTCTGAACAATTAGTAAAATGTGAAAAAAATGTTTAGAGGAAGTACGGACTTAGTCGCTATGTCTCCAGAATGAAAGATTTTTCTGCTGAGACAATGAATAAAAAATACGATAATGAAAACCTAATTAAAACGAAAGAAAAGGTCAATGAAACTAAACGTCTAAAGATAAAATGCATCATGAACAGAAGTTAAAAATGAAGGGGCCGACACGGGAGAACTGGACATTAAGGGAATGAAATATACGCGAAATTTTGAAACATCTCAATTTAAGCGAACTAAATGAGGGAAAGGAATGAGATTAGGGGAGTTCTTATTGACTTTTATGAGGTGAGTAAACAACAAAAATTTAGTTATACATGAAATAATTGTGTAAAAAATAGCTCGTTTAAGAATATGATTTTTGGTGAAAGTATGAAATTTTAGTTGAAATGTCATGATCAGCATTTCGAAAAGAAATAGATTGAGTCGATATGTAGAGAACAGAGTAAGTATTTCTTTATTTTCGCTATGGGGGTGGTGAGTTAGTAAAACGTAAAAAAAATGATGTTTAGTGGAAGAACGGAATTACTCGCTTTGCCTCCAGAATGAATGTTTTTTTCGGACGAGACAGAACAATATACAGAAAACATGTCCCAAAGAATACAAATTTTATCGTAAGAAAAAAGGTTTTAGATTTCATGCCTTGACAATGAATGCTTTCCTGTTGGGGCAGTCCACGAAAAAAGTATAGCAAACTAGGGAAGGATTAAAAAAATGCGTATTTGACATACATGCAAGCTTTGAGAAATACTTTAAAAGCAAGTTGGAAAATATGATATATAAGGAAACAAAAAAAACCTGATGATTTGCAACATCTAAAATAATCATTTTGTTGAAATGAAATGAAAAAAAATAGTCTAAATAAAAGGAGTCTTAAGTTTGGCCAAGTAAGAAATAAATTATTGACATACTGAAAAGTTTTACTAAATTTCAAAAAAGATGAAGTAAAATAGCGAAAATTGGGAAGCTATAATGATATGCTAAATAAAGTAAGAAAATATAGTTTTACCAGAATTTTAACTGTGAAAGACCTGTAGAGTTCTTGAACACACGAAAAAATTACGAGAAAATAATATTGTAAAGGCGAAAGACTCAGAATTAGCATGAAGTCGTTTCACAAAAAATTTGTCAAAATCCAATAATTACTGCGAACAGGAACGAAATCGTTTCTAAAGAAGCATTTCCTCGTCTCATGATCTGGAATAAAATTGAATGAAGGAAAAAGAAAAGTTCCCCAGAAAACCGATATCAAGTCGTTAAGAAGCGTGTGTTGGTTTAAATCTAAAAAAAAAAAGATACTGTTACGAACGAATGTTATGTATAGCTAGTTGCTATAGATCTGTATATTTCTTGCACAAACATGAAACAGCTATATAGAAAACCAGATTAAGTCATACATTAAAAGCAAGTAAGAAAAGTTGTTTGTATAGGTAACGGAAATAATAATGAAGAAACGTTTGCTTGTTTGAATCAGAAAAAATAAAGCCTCGATAAAAGTAGTTCTTAGTTTGAAAAGTTAGAAAATAAAATAATGTTGGTACATCAAGAAGTTTAAGGAGTACGCAAGCATTTAGAACAAAAAGATTAAGATAATGCGTTAAAAGGTACATTTCGCTGATTAATCATGAAGAAATACGAAAAAATAAAAAAAATAAATATTTTAACTATGCATAAAAAATTGTGGCTTTGTGCGTTGGAAAAAGGTACAACGTTAAAAAAATGTAACAGAAAATGTCATGAACACGTAAATACGTTAATAAACAATCGTGTTTTAAGATTATGTCTGCAGCACAAAACTTTGGAAAACGTTTTTATGTTGGAACGTCCGTTGAAAATGCGTGAAGTCTCCTCAAAGAAAATAAAAAAATCGTTACGTTGAAAAATTATGAATATAAAATGGGAAATTATGAGGAAAAAATAAGGAATAAATTCGTTGCTAAATGATCAAGTTATTGAAAAAAAAAATCAGTCTTGGAACTTAAGGCGTCTAACAGAATCTCAAATGACGTCAATCGCCGACCCCGCGGAGGAAATGGCGTTGGCTGATGTCATGTCTGCTATCACGACATGCGTCACACATCATAGTCACTCTTCCCAAAACACGTGTCATACAAAGTTTTCTGAGTCAAAGAGAAAATGGTGAGTCATCCCAAAACACATGTCGGACAAAAGATAGCGGAACATGAATCAACGGGAACGAAATCTTTTCAAACAAAGCCTTTCCTCGCCTAAATTAAAATTGCAGGGAAGAAAAATATAAGAATTAAAAAAATAATGCAACGTCTATAAAAATTATAACACCTCACGGAAGTCCTGAAAATATAAATTTAATAAAAAAAAAACATATTGGAAAGACTTCCTTCAAAAATTTGACGAAGTCCAGTAAATCTCCCGAGAAAATAAAAAAAATACTGCAACGTCTATAAAAATTGTAATACCTCAGGGAATTCCTGAAAATATAAATTTAATAAAATAAATTAGAGAGAAAAAATAGGACAAAAAAAATACGAGTAAAAAAAATTGGAAACGACAAAAAAACTTCCTTCAAAAATTTGACAAAGTCCAGTAAATCTCCCGAGAAAAGTTCGAAAAAGCACCGCTAGGGGAGCAACGTACACCCCCTTTCCCCCACTCGGTCGTTGCCATCTCTCAAAGATCCATTAAAAGTTCCAAAAAGCACCGCTAGGGGGCAGCACATCGAGTTGACATCCCCCTATATCCACCCCCTTCTCCCACTCGGTCGTTGATATCTCTCAAAGATACATTGAAAGTTCCAAGAAGCACCGCTAGGGGGCAGCACATCTCCTTTCCCCGACTCGGTCGTTGCCATCTCTCAAAGATACATTGAATGTTCCAAGAAGCACCGCTAGGGGGCAGCACATCTCCTTTCCCCCACTCGGTCGTTGCCATCTCTCAAAGATCAATTAAAAGTTCCAAGAAGCACCGCTAGGGGGCAGCACATCTCCTTTCCCCCACTCGGTCGTTGCCATCTCTCAAAGATCCATCGAAAGTTCCAAGAAGCACCGCTAGGGGGCAGCACATCGATCCAACACACTAGCGTCATCTGCCACGCCCCCACATCCTTCGGTCACATACCACGCCCCCATCCTTCCGCCGCAAGCCACGCCCCCCATCCTTCTGCCGCAAGCCACGCCCCCATCTTTCTCCTAGAAGGATGCATCC
This sequence comes from Macrothele yani, assembly GCA_039090855.1. Classification (NCBI taxonomy): domain Eukaryota; kingdom Metazoa; phylum Arthropoda; class Arachnida; order Araneae; family Macrothelidae; genus Macrothele; species Macrothele yani. The sequence continues at coordinate 108,470,677 of CM077003.1, forward strand.
TTGGTGCAGTCCCCGGCATTTTATACTACTTATGTGTGTTTCACTAATACGTATTATACGATATTTTTAATTCCTTACTGTCCTTCTCTAATAGCTTTTCAAATAAGGAGCAATTTATCACTATATTTCTTATTTTTATGCCACTGTCCAAAATATGGTTTCGCAATAACTTTACCATATGCGGAATGTCAGCAAATACATTCATATGTCTGTTTTTGTCGAAAGGATTTTCAAAGAACGGACTCTCAGGCGATATAGCCAATTCTTTCCGTAATTTCTGGTTTAAAGCTCCCAGATCTGAAGTAAGAGCAAATACAAGAAACATGATATTTTCTACGGCACAAATTACTTTCATTAATATTTCTCTGAGACTGGAACCACTAAGGTCAAAATCGTAAAATACTGGTTGTTTCCAGGGATTAACAAGTCCTCTTGCCATGAATACCAACCAGTACGTACCTACACGGTCCCATAACTTCATCTGTTTCAATATTATAGCACATTTTGCTGGAAACTTTCATTTCATCTATAGAAATTACACAAGTTCTTTCGGCTTCAGTCATTTGTATTCCTTGGCTCTGCATCAGTTTTAAAGTTGTGGCTTGAATTCCAGGTGAACATTTAATTGTAGCTACCCATCGGCGCAACGTTGACAAAGCAGGAAGCGGAATATTAACTTTATTTCTCAAGTAGTGATATGCTCTACTGGAAACAGTTCTTAATGTTATTGCAGCTGCAATATCAGTAGAATTCCAAACAATCCGTTTTTGACCTAACAAAACCCTTATATGTCCTGGAGTAAACACTGTAGAAAGCAAATTTTTTATGCACATTTCTCTGTCTTTTTTCTCATCTTTCCGTAACCTTCGCAATTCTAATAATTCTTTGTGCATTTGATTCTGTTTTACTTTGAGGACTTTTACACGTAAAGTTAGACTATGGTTTGAAGAGCTCAAAGATAATATTTGTTTTTTCAGCTTTTCATTTTCCTTCATCAAAATTTAATTTTCCTTCAATAGAATTTCATTTTCTGTTTTCACGTCTTTCATACATTCAATTTCAGTATTTTCATCATCGGCACTCCACATGTCTTCCAAAATTTCCTCTGCATTATCAGAGTGTATCAAATCGCCAACAAGATCAGTTCGTTTCCTTTTCTCCTGTCTGTTCTTTCTCTCTGAATTAGAATTTACATTAAAGTTTCCCGGGAGGTTTAAACTTGGTACAGCTGTGTCCTTTAGCATTTTGCGGATAGGCAAACATAAAAGTTCATTCCTTAAATCGCGTTCGTAGTCTTCCTCAGGAAAATGTTCCGAACAAATAGCTGATTTCATTTCGTTGAAACTGTCAGCTCGTTTGCATCTCAATTTCCATGTTTTACGCCAAACTTTATTTTTCGGAAACCTATGGTAATGAATGCCATTCCTTCTGGTTTTCGAATAATAATATTGACACGTTGCTATTGCGCACGAACCAGGCATGTTCAGTGTTTAACGTTAAACCAAGGAAAAGAAAATTTGTTTGCTAAAAATACCTAGCTTCAAATTCTCGGAAATGAGACAATGTAGTTTTCAGACCCTGAACCAGAAAAACGGGAGCAAGCAGCTTTAGGCAGTTGATGTGTGGAGATCTCCGGGACTGTGACGTCACGAAGACGACCCCTGAGACAGTGCTCAGCGGAAGTGTCGGATAAGCGTAACCTTGGAGTCTACTAACCTTGTCTCAAGTATAGGTTTCAATTATTGGAAACACGAAAACCTCATATGAGCACATAGTGCTTCATTTGAGCATGTAGATTCTGTAAAGTGTTTCATAAAACGTGCAGAGAATAGTGGAAAATTTATTCTGCTGTAATTAAGCAACTGATGAATGAGAAAAATTATTGGAAAGCAGTACTTTTACGGATTATCGAAGTCATTAAATTTCTATCTTCCCGTGGATTAGCATTTCAGGGAAATGGAGCGAACGACAAGTTAGGGAGTAATACTAATGGCAATTATCTAGGTATCCTTGAACTGATAGGAAAATATGGCCCTTTTCTGGAGCAACATGTGAACATTTTTGGAAAGAAGGGAAGTGAAAATGTTTCATACCTTTCGAAGGAAAAATGTGAAGAATTCATTTGATTAATGGCTTTATCAGTCACAGGCGCAATAGTTAAAGAGTTGAAGTCGAGGAAATATTATTCTATTATTATAGACTCCACTCGAGATTTGTCGGTTGACTGTTATTTTTTGTTATGTTCTGAAAAATGGACAACCAGTGGAACGAATTATTTGTTTTTTGCCCCACACTGGTCTCTTCAAGCTCTATTAAAAAGTCATAACAGTTTAGCCTACTAGAGGGTGATCCATTTAAACCAGTACCCTGAAAAAACCTTACATTTTAACAAGGGACCGCGCAAAGAACTTCTTCTTCTTTTCAATAGAAGCAGCAACTCCTGGAGAATGAAAACCGCCCCAGTGAAGAAGTTTGTTAACCGTAACTGTAACTCAGCTCGTGATTTGTTTGTTGTTGCGCTGTCATTCACTTGCGTGCATTCGGAAACATGCAGTACTCTGTTCCAGAGCGTGTTTTTTTAGTGAAATCGTATTGGATAACCAATTCTGTCATCAAAACGCAACGAGCATTTCGAAGAGAGTTTGGAGTTCGAAAAGTGCCAAGCAAGTCAACAATTCTGTTAATGGCAAAAAAACTGGAGCAAACCGGTTCTCTTCTCAGCGGTAGCGGTAGACCTCCGATACCCCAAACGCGTGTGGACGATGTTCGGCAACGTTTACTTCAATCTCCGACAAAATCGCTGCGCAGATTAAGCCAACAGACAGGATATTCATACGGAACTTGTCAAAGGGCAGCAAAAAAAGCGAATATTTGACTATTTAAAGTGCATGTAATCCATCAGCTGCAGGAACCGGACAAGGAAAAGAGAGTAAGTTACTGCAAATGGTTTCAAAATTTTCTTAATTTGCGATCTGATATTCTCTCCATCACATGGTTTACGGATGAAGCCTGGTTTCATCTGTCAGGCTATGTCAATTCGCAAAACAGCAGATACTGGGCTGCGGAAAACCCACACGTTATGTGTGAAACACCGATGCATTCACAAAAGGTTGGTGTATGGTGTGCGGTTTCGTCTACGAAAATTATTGGCACCATTTTTTCTCTGAGTCTGACAACACTAACGTTTATTGCCGCATATTCAATGAATTTGTGGGACAACTTGATGACATTGAATTGACAGAGGGCTACTTTCAGCAGGATGGCGCTACGTGTCACACATCGAAAGTCTCAATGGAATTCATAACCAACTTCCTTGATGACAGATTAATTTCAAAAAACATATGGCCTCCCCGATCTCCGGACTTAACTTCCCCTGACTTTTTTATGGGACTACTTAAAGGATAGAGTTTACAAAACCCATCCAAAAACATTGGATGCATGGCGTGAAACAATCACGATTGAAATTGGCAATGTTACTGCTCGTACTCTACATGAGACATCACTGAATATGGTGCGGCGTGTTCAACTGTGTTTACAAGAAAATGGAGGACAATTCCAACATTTGCTTTGATAAAATGATTCTCCAATACCACATGTATAATTCTCAACTTACTGTATGATTTTGTTGTTATTTATAAGAAAGTTATAAGTAAATCACATGGTACTGATTTAAATGGATCACCCTGTATATTCCATGCGCAGCACACTCTTAATTTGGTTGGGAAATCCGCAGCGGGATGCTTCCTTGAAGCTGCATCTTTTTTATGTTCGTACAGGAAATATACAACTTTTGGTCATCTTCATCACATAGGTGGCAAATCTTGAAGACAAGTCTTCAAGATAGTTCTAAGCTCCACAGCGAATCTGGAACGCAACCGCTATTTCTTGTACCCAAAACGTTATGTGAAACCCGATGGGCAGCAAGGGTTGGTGTATACGCTCTAGTTATTCCTGCATTTAGAGATGCACTTAAAGACTTCGCAGAAAACACCGGTGAAAAATTAGAAGCAAGAGTAGAAGCAGAGGGATTATTAAATATGATGAATTTGTTAGAAATGGGCATTCTCTTAGAGCTTTGGAGTGATATTTTACAAAGAATTGATAGTTGCAATAAAACACTGCAGAAAGTGAATATTGACCTTTCATTTGCTGTATAACTGTACGATTCACTTATTAAACATTTAAGTGATCTCCGGAATAAATTTGATAAGTAGGAGGAAGATGGAAAACTTTTGTCTCCGTGTGACGAATATAAGAAAAATGTTGCTAGAACCCGTCGGAGAAAACTACAATGGCAATAAAGAAACTGTTTTCACTGGAAAGGAACATATGCGAATATGCGTTTTCCATACGATCATTGATAATTTGGTGCAGCAGTTAAAACGTCAACGAGATGCATATTCCGATGTGGAGAGCATGTTTGGGTTTCTAACGCAATTATCAGATGTTGATGAGACAACAGTATCTCAAAAGACAAGAAACCTACTGACAGTTTACTCTCGGGACTCAGACCCAGAATTTGAACAAGAATGTCTTCATTTCCAGAAATTTTGGAATAATTCAGATAGACAAGCAGTGACAGATTCAAGTGTTAGTGTTCCTGTTGAGGATATGTTGAAACTGATTAGGGGAAAAAATTTATTCAACTTTTCCGAACATTGATGTTATCCTAAGGATTTACCTATGTATACCCATCACTAATGCCTCTGGAGAAAGAAGTTTTTCTCTTTTGAAGATCATCCACAATTATTTGAGGATATCTAGTTCTAAAGAAAAAACGAGTGTATTAGCAACTTTGTCACTTAATCCGAACATTGTAGAAACATTAACATTTGATAATATAGTAGAGTATTTTGCCACAAAGAAATCGAGAAAAAACATCTTTTAGCGGTGCGTAATTTTACTATATACACTGGTGTGCAAAAATTAAGGACGAAGAGGAGAAATTAGCATAACAGCGGAACGAGCAGGCAGAACGGACCGAAAGACCACTCAGGAGATAGACTAGGGTCCGGTACGGTAGGACATGCGTATATATGCAGCATGATGTAGAAGGGGGTGTCGGAAGGGGTATAAAGCACACGGGCGGTGTACGCTCAGCAATTCGGTGAAAGCTATTGCAGGGTGAACATCGGTTTGAACGACGTCGAGTTGCTGCCACCGTGTGATATGGCCAACAGGCAATCCAGTAGACATCTGGATGACTTTACCCGAGGTCGCGTCATTGGGAACTTGGAAGAAGGTCGAAGTGTGACTAGTGTTGCCAGGAACACAAGAACTGGACACATCAGCAATGGGGTCGAGTTCTTTTTACGGATGAGAGCCGAATTAGTCTGACGAGCTATTCTGGACGTATACACATCTGGAGAGAGCAGGGAACGCGCAATCACACCTCCAATATCATCAAAAGAGAACGTTTTGGAGGTGGCGGAGTTCTCGTTTGGGGCGGTATCATGTTTGGTAGCTGTACTGACCTCCACATCTTCCAAGGAGGTTCAGTCACTGGTGTCCGCTATTGTACCGAGGTTCTCCTGCCTCAGGTGCGTCTGTTTAGAAGTGCTGTGGGTCCTGAGTTCCTCTTCATGGACGACAACGCTACATCTCATCGTACAGTGGCTGTCGCAGAGCTGTTGGAGAGTGAAGATATTCAACGCATGAATTGTCCCGCAAGGTCCGTGGTACTAAATCTAATCGAACACGTGTGGGACCTCCTCGGGAGACGCTTGGCAGCACGTCACCAGCCGCAACGTTTCCGCAGCTGCGATTGGCGCTACAAGAGGAATGGGCCGCGATGCCTCAACAGCTCCTTGACAACCCCGTCCTCAGCACGGACAGACGTTGTAAATCCTGCAACGCAGTCAGGGGTGATCATATCCCCTACTAAAGACTGGAATTTTCTTGGCAGCCCCCTGTCACATGGACGTTTCTCTCTTCTATCCAGTTGTGCTCGAAGCTACCTTTTCAATAAAGTGCCTCTGTATCCTTTGGATTCCTTGTTTGGACGGTTTTGCTCACTTGTCCCATATTCTTACATCTTGGGGATCTTATGGTATGATTTGAGTCGATGTGGAACACTTCTGCACGACGTTACATTCGAAAAACCGTCTCGTCCCTAATTTTTGCACGCCAGTGTATAACTTATGTTCATTCATTTCTTCTATCTCTCAACCACTTAATCGATATACAATAAACATTGGTAGCAGCATTATCATGATATTTTTTTAAAAATTCTAAAATTAATATTGCATACGTTGTAAATTTAAATCCAAAATTTTGCAGGCATATGTTTCAGAAGTGTGTTAAAAAACAATTTCATTTGTAAATATAAAAATTTACTGTGAAATGATGTTTTAAAATTATGTGAATTAAACATGTGAGAAAACGACATTTATAAATTTTTATTTCAATGCCCAGTTTTAAATAATACATGTGGTAAAAATTTTACAGGTCTCGGTTGTTCTTGAGAATATGTTGATTCTTGGCGTGATAAAAAATCTATATGTAATTTAAATGTGAAATTCTAATCAGTCTCAAATTTCTTACAATAAGTTTACTTAGGGGCGTCTGATTTTTCTTGGCGCAGGGCGCTGTAATGCTTAAAAACGCCCCTGAGACTAGCTGACATTGACTTGTCCATCACATTTCGTATAAAGACAAACAAATCTGGACATGCAGGAGATGTTACAAGACTGGAATATATACTTGGAGAGAGATCAATAATGTCATCATAAAAAGAAGCAGATTGATCCTATTGTTTGATCAATGATGTCAGATGGCTCTTATCAACAGGAGTGCTCTTACTGTCAGTAACTGAAGGAAGGTTAGGCATTTTGTTGATTTCTTTTTTTGCCATCACACTAATCTGATTTCTCATATTCTGGTGGAACCTCGAACTTGGTGAGCTCCACATCTCAAACAAAATGCTTAGATTTGGAACTTGTAACGTACCAGGAGATATGACGTACCTGCCAGAAGGACGCACACGACATAAAGGCAAATAGGAATCAGAATAAAATGTCCGCGTAGCTCAATTGGTGGAGCAACTTATTCCGGAATGAGTGGACCCGGGTTCGAATCCTGGCGTGGACAGAAATGAGGGAGAAATTTACTTCGTTATAATGGCGCCCAAACTATCCGGATGACCCGACCGTTCAAAATCTCGCAATGGTGTGATGTTCTTTCCACACCGCGAGATAGGAAAAATCAGAGAATCCCTTCTCCAGCACTTCGAAAAAAAAAAAAAATAAGGGGGAGATGATGTAACGTACCAGGAAATGTGACGTGCCTGCCCGAAGGACGCACACGACATAAAGGCAGATAGGAATCAAAATAAAACGTCCGCGTAGCTCAACTGGTAGAGTGACTTATTCCGGAATGAGGGGATCCGGGTTCGAATCCTGGCGTGGACAGAAATGACGGAGAAATTTACTTTGTTATAAACTGTGAGCAGCCCAATCTACAAACTCTGGTTTTCTTGTACTAGCACTTTGAGGGTTTTGACTATCCACACTGCTATTCTCATGTTCTTCCACAAAATTTTCTGAAATCGCCTGCTTAGATTTGTAGCTATCATCGGCAAGGTCACCTAAGCTAAAACAACTTCCTGCGGAATTTTCACCATCATTGCTGCTTTGGTCACCGCTTTCACTGGAACTGGCTTGATTAGTCGGATCAAAAAAAGGAGAGTTACAAGGCTTATCACACCAATCTGGTGATGTGCTATGTTTGCTCAATGTTTCATCTGATAAACTAAAGTTTGTCACATCATCACATTGCATAGGTTCTACTTCATCAGCAGGGAAATTTTGTTCTCCCTGGATAAAAAGTTTTGGCATGACTTTTAAACTTTCTCGATCAAAAGAGCAGGATGCAGCAATACCTAAACAATCAATCAGTTTTGACACTACCACATCATCCACCTTACTTGTTACACGATTGCTTTTTGTCTTCAGTAATTCCTCTAAAGAATTGTCTGAGGAGTCATCATCTGACACAGGCAACTTTCTAACCTTAATATTTTTCTTAAAACGTTTATTCACATTGGGTTTTGTGGATAACTTTCTTATCTGCTTCTTTTCCTCTCAATGGTTTGATGAGAGACCCTCTAGAATTTTCAGATTCATGATCTGAAACAGAAATGTCCTTACTTTTAATATTTTTTGTTGTGGTAAAATCCTTGCTAATTTCAGAATCGTCTGAATCACTTGACAATTTTCTGAAGTTTTTCTTGCACTTCATCATGACAATTCTATGAATTTCGCTGAACTCCTCTTTATTTATAGCAGACTTTTTACGTTTATGCAACTTTGTCTGAATGTCCCTTTCTTCTTGGACATGTTTCAACTCAGAATTTTGAGATGCAATATTTTTTTCATATAGTCTCAGATTTGCATTCCCACATTTAATGATGTTGCTGTTAACCTCATGCCTAACGTTACGACTCGACTTGCTTTCTTTGGCGTCAACAACACGACTAACTCTTCCAAAACGTGGAGTTGCTAAACCACCCAGGTTGGCTTGGTGGAGAGGAACAGTGTCACACCTATTGCTGAGAATCCTGCCTACGCTTGCTAAGTTTCACTTCACGAGAATATCCCTGGTACTTTTTGTTTTCATTTCTCATGCACGAAATTGTAGCACTTTTATTTAAAACTTTCATGGCAGCCAGGTGCGCCCTTTGCTTAGGGGCAGTGATGGAACGGCAGTTTAAAAAGTCCATTTGCTGTTGGGCTCCTTTGAGCAGTGGATGGTCCTCCGAACTCCTTTTAGATCTATGGCAAAAATCTTCTTTGGAGCTTAAGACATATCTAGATTTGCACATTAAACAACAACGCTTATGAGAAGAATTAATAATTGCACTCTTCCTTTGGTCAAAAGTATTTACTATATTTTTAGTTGCAACCTCAAGCTTATTCTGATTTGCTACAACTTTTTTAGATTTTTCTAGGATTATGTTATTTGATATCTTGTAAATATTGTAGACATATTTGTGACTAGCTTTAAAGCACAGACTACTTTTTGGTTCCTCTGCACTTGTACCACCACTGTCAGTATTGTTTGTATCTCGGCTAGCAGCAGATATAAAAATTTTAATAACATCTGGTTTCATTTGATCCATATTACAGGTGCTCCGGATAAGTAACACAAACTCCTTAGTTACCCAATGAGCAATGGTGGCGCAGTGGTCTAAGCATTGGCCTCTGATCATTCGTCCGAAAGGGGTACGGGTTCGAATCCCAGTGAGGCATGGATGATTTGCCCAACTAGGTCATTAAATGTTTTTTCTTTTGTTTCAGGTTCACTAATTTTTCTAGAAATGAGAGGGGCACTCTTTGAGACGGGAGAGGTTTTTCTCTCGCCAATGCCTTCACAATTGTCAGAGATTAGGTTATTATCCATAAGGCATTTAACAACATCAAATGAATTATCATCATTTATCTTTTTTGTCATGATGTTTTTTGGCGGGCTCAAAGCTGATGAACCTATAAGAGCAATTTTCTTCTTGTGTCTGCGACTCCTGACGTCTTCTTTTATTATATTTCTGAGGTCCTTATTGATCAGATGAAATCTACTATTTAATCCATTTCTTGGAGGTGAAATGCTACTTTCTTTCGCATGGTTTGTTAAAGCAGAATGCTCCTCGTCACGTGAGGAATTTCCTTCCCATGGCATACTGATTTCTCTTTTTCTTATGTTGTGCATTCTTACACGTTTCAAATTCCTTCTGCGCTGCTCAGAGCTATCTTTATCATCTTCCATTATTGACTGCATCAACCACAGACATCTGTTACTGTGCGTGTCTAAAAAATGCGGAAACCCTTCTGCCTGTAAAGAAAGAAAGAAAAGAAAATCATAAGTTACAGCAGAAATGTACTACAATTCAGAGGTTTCTACATTGAAAAACAAGTTAAGAAATTGAACTGTAATGGGAAAAGAGGTGGACAGAAAAATGGGGAAATACCTCCTGCATGTTACAAAAATTCTGCATTCGCAAATGGGAATGGTGTTGCTTTTTGTTGAGCAGAAAATTTCAAAATAGTCAAATACAATTGTTTGCAAAAATATTTGCATTCACACATTTAAAGGATAATTTGTGTGTAAAACAGAAATATCTCTGTGGGGAAATCAACATATACCTGGATATGATTAAAATCTCAATTTGTTTTCAGAAGCTTTGTCTGATCACAAAATGGAGAATGACAACAGTTACCTATACTCAAGAAATGCATATAGCACATTAAATCCGTTTATTCTTATGGCGTAATAAACACAAGGATTCGCAAAGCTTTCGTCCACTTTGTCTACCATAGCCTTGAAAAAGCCTCCCAGTGATGTGTGAAAGCTTGGCGAATCTTTGTGCTTATTACACCATAAAAATTAATGGATTTAATGCGCTATATGCATTTCTTGAGTACTCAATATCTGCCAACATTGGGTAGAGCCTTGTCAGTAGTAATTAGTATTATTGCGCGGCATACATACTTTTTTATGAAACGATTCATCTCTTTGTGAAAAAGAAATACGCACCACAACAAAACGTTACAACAAACAAGGACTCTAATGAAACAAACTTAACTCATGTGAAACGCGAAGTTGATTCCCCTGCTGGCAAGGACATGATAGGTAGCATTGCGAGATTTAAGTTCGAAACTAATAAAAATCAGTCAGATGCGTTAAGAATTCCACAACACTTGACAGATGGGGAATCCAAGCAAGTATGTGCAGCGTGTGAACCTTCACTCACCATATGATCATACTGCCTCTAAAATTTCAGTTTATGACAAGTTAAACCAAAGAAGGAAAAAAAAAAGGCTGGATGCTTTAATTGGGTGAAAAATCAAAACACACAGCACGACTGCGGACCACTGTTAGTTTGTTTTTTATTGACCCTGCAGCTGCGCCACATCCATTGCTTATTTTATTTTATATTTTTCTGCTGATATCTTTCTCTCCCTATTTCTTTATTGTTGATTCCTTTCTTTTCTTTTTTTTTATTCCTTCTGATAACAATAATTTATTCTAGCATCCTGAAAAAACTTTCAGTCTGAGGAACATGAAAGTTGGAAAATTTTTACAAATTTTCCAACTTTGTTACTTCCGTTTTCCGGAATTTACCCCTCCCTCATCAAGCTTAAATGCAAAGACTAATGGGGTGGGGGATAAACTATGCAGAAGAGTGAAAACATCGCACGCGGGGATGGGGCGATTACGGCGAAAATCTTTGCTCCGTAGGACTTCCACTTTTGGAAATTTTCCATAAATTTTCAAGGTGAAATACAAATATTTATGCAGTAAAATGATATTTAGCAATAATACTGGACAGAGGCAGGCAGCATCGCGAGAAAAAAGATATTACCATTGCAGAAAAAAAAAATCTGAATTCCGTCGACCTTCCGTTTTCGAAAGTTTCGTAAAGATGGAATTCCAACGCGATCCCCCCTCCCCCAAGATATTCTCTTTACTTGTGTATCCATCTCGTAAATGATCAAAATAATAAGGAAAGGGCGGAACTCCTCGAATTCGCGGAAGAATCTCATGCCTGAAGATTACGGGAAAATGTTCACGGCGTTCTAAGTTCCGTTTTCGCAACTAGTTGCCTGCAGTTTCAAGCTGAAATACAGACATTTATGCAATTAAATGATGTTTAACAAGAAAAGTGGACACAAAGGCAACATCAAGAGAAAAAAATGCGATTACGGCAAAGATTTTCACTCCGTTCAACCACCGTTTCAGAAAATTCTAAAACACTAAATGCCGCTTTCGAGGACGATCTACATGATGACCTAAAAAAAAAAAAGCGGAATTCTACGAATCCGCTTACGAATCACATGTATATCATGAAATACTAGAAAAATGAAAAAATTCTAAACAAAACGAAAATTCATAGAATCCGTAGTTTCGACAGCGATGTCTGTAGTTCCGTAGTCAGACAACTAAATCCGTAGAAACTACGGACATTCTGTAGTAATTGGCAGGTATGGTATTCACATTAAAAATAACGTAAGTTACCTAATTTTGCTAAGCGTTGTTTTTTGTAAGTAACACTTTGAAAGGAAGGAATGAACAGGACATTAAAAATAAAAAAAGTACATTTGTGAAACTAGATATGTTTTCAGGTATTGTTATTTGCTAACTAAAGATGACCTGAATTTCTTAGTTCTAAAAATAATGAAATTCAGGAAATTAGATTTTTTATGCAATTCATGGGCACAATTAAAAAAGTAATAAAAATCTTCGTATCTTTGATTTACAAGGTGTGACCAAAAAGTACCTAAACTGCATTTATAAAAAAATTTGAAACGTAATTGCTATTGAATTAAGATTTGAAGCGTAATTGCTTTTGAAGTAGTTTTCCAAAGTGCCACACTTACCCCAAGCGCTGTTTACACTGCTTGAAGCATTTTTGAAGGCATCTTTTGAAACAGCGAACAGCTTCATTGTTGTATTCTATTGTGTCTCCTCAATATCTGGAAAACGTTTTCCTTTCAAGTGGTATTTAATTTTATGGAAGAGAGAAAAGTTGCAGTGATCGAGTTCTAACGAATAGGGTGGCTGTGGCGGACCTGTGCAATGTGGTGCTTAGCAAGAAACTGCACAAGTTGCAATGCATGGGCAGGCACGTTGTCATTCTGGGGTTGTTACTCTCCACTCATATGCAATGCTGGTGTTTTGCAACAAACTGCATCACTCAAACAGTAGTAGTATTCATCACAGATGTTTTCCCCATTGATTACCTCATCTGTTGGAGCATATTCACAATGCACAATTCTCTTATGATTAAAAAACAACAGTCAGCATTGTCTTGACATTGCTGAGGCTCTGTCGTGATTTTTTTGGTCTGGGAGAGTTTGGGATCTTCCACTATGAAGACTGGGCCTTAATTTTGGGGTCACACCTACACCGATGAGCCTTTACATTATGACCAATCCCAGCCTAGAAACGGAACGGTGTCGTAGATACACTAAAGTGCCAGAAAAACTGGTACAGGCAAGCTTATGCAAAATACATATCCAAGTCACCTACGTGCGTACTCGGTTGCGTCCGTCAGTGCGTATATAAAGCGACAGACATCCTTGCCAGCTGTCAGAGCTGTTGTTGGCATGAGAATGACAAGTAATAGCGATTTAAGTTATTTTCAACGCGGTGTCAAAGTTGGCGCTCGTGAGATGGGCCATAGTATTTCGGAGGTAGAAACGAAGTTCGGATTTTCATGGACGTCCATTGCAAAGGTGTACTGTGACTACAAGAATTCCGGCAAAACCTCCAACCTACGATATCAGTGTGGCCGTAAAAAGACATTGTGTGAACGTGACCATCGTCGGCTGTCTAGAATCGTTTGACGCGATAGCCGTGCAACACTCTCACAGGTATCATCGGAATTCAATGCTGGAGCTTCAACAAACATCATCGTCCGGACTGTGCAACTCTAGTCCCCTTGATGGGTGCACGACACAGAGCTATGCGCCTCGCTTCGGCACGGCAACATCTCCACTGGACACTTGATGACTGGAAACAAGTAGACTTTTCTGACGAGTCGCATTTCCAACTGTATCGGACAGATGGAAGGATTAGTGTGTGGCGCAAACCCCATGAAGCCATGGATCCCGCCTGTCAGCAAGGAACTGTACCGGCTGGTGGAGGGTCCGTAATGGTGTGGGGTATGTTTAGCTGGAATTCACTGGGACGCCTGGTACGTCTACAAACGTGTGTGACCGGCCAACGCTATGTGCGCATCCTTTCTGAAGAGGTACACCCGTTCATATCCCGCATTCATGCGGATGAATTGGACCTGCTCCACAGAACAATGCACCTCCACACAAGTGTCGAGACGCCACATTATGGTTAGAGGAGCATTCATCTGAGGGGTGTTGCCATTCCCACCCAAGTCGCCATATCTGAACGTGATAGAACACATTTGGGATACCATGCTATGCGCTATTGAACACAGGAATCCGAGACCTCGGAATACACCCGAATTGTGGAACGCTCTGCAGGATGTATGGTGTGCGTTGCCTACAGCATATTTCCAGAAGCTAGTGGAGTCCATGTCCCGTCGTATTTCTGAAGTCCTGCGCTCCAGTGGAGGACCTACCAAGTATTATTCTGGTGTACCAGTTTTTCTGGCACTTCAGTGAATATACAACCTGAGGAACGGCTTTCAGTTAGTAAAGTGTTCGAATGGGAAAAACTGCCAATTTATCGGAGTTTGATAAAGAAAAAATTGTGATGGCATGGCACATCAGAACTACGATCTTGCAAACAGCTTGTGGGTTGTTCATGTGCCAATGTAATGAGTACGTATCAAAAGTGGGGCACAGGTGGTCAAACGATGAAGTGTGTCATCAACAGCTCATCGATACCAGAGTGAAGCGGAGACTGTAGCGCATTGTTCACAGCTACTGCAAGGCCACAATGTGGCAAATCACCCATAGCTACAACAATGGTGCTCACGGCAATGTGTCACAGCACACAGTTCATCGCAGCCTTCTGCGCACGGGCCAGCGTAACCGAAGACCCAGTCGAGTCCCCATGTTCACTGAACGTCACCGTCAACAACACATAAAATGGGCACAAGATCAACGAAATTGGGCCATGGATGATTGGAAGAAAGGGGACTGGTCTCGCGAATCAAGATTTCCGGTGCATCACGTAGACAGCCGGGGTCAGGTACGCCGATTACTAACGGAGGCTATGGCATCTGGATGCACTGTTGGGTGGAAATAGGAGTGCGGTTAGGGTTTTATGTTGTGAGCGATGTTTTCTTGGGACACTTTAGACCCAACTCTCCCAATAGCACAATCCCTGACAGCTGTCAGGTATCTGAACATTGTTGCCGCCCAATTTCACCCATTCATGGCAACTGTGTTCCCTGCTAGTGATAGCCATTACCAACATGATAATGTGTCATGCTACACTGCCACAATCGTCAAGGAGTGGTTCACGGAACATGCTAGTGACTTTTTGTTAATGCCCTGACATCCAAATTCACCTGACATGAACCCAATTGAACATTTGTGGTTCGACTTGGAAAAGCAGGTTCTCGCTAAATCAACACCACCCTGAAATGTACGTGAACTGGAAGACCTGCTGTTGACGTTATTGTACCAGACACACCAGGATACCTATCGCCACCTCATCGAATTGATGCCTCGCCGAGTGGCCGCTATCTTGCTGACTAAAGGGGTCCTACAGTTTATTAGGTAGAAGGTCATAATCAGAGTAGCAGAACGTAGACGTACAAGCGTACACTGATAGTTTCCAAATTTTTTGCAGATTTTGCATAGTTTTTGCTTGTAGATTAAAAAAATGTTATTTACAGCAATTAAAACATTTACTCAAGGCTTCACTCCGATTAATATAATTAATACTATTTTAAGCTAAAGAACCACTTAGTTTTCACATCTTCTGGGATCTTTTGTTTTTTCAGACTTTTCTGGACTTCCGATACAAATTTAGAATATCACTATGAAATTGCTAAGAAATCGGACAGTGAAATGAAAAGACACTACTTCAAGACAGTGGTTAGACTTTTTTCTCATGTGTGGGATCTCGGGGGTCAACAAATTTAGTCCCCGGAGATAAGAAACGTTCAACTTTGATTTGATCAATAGGTACAGAAATGGAAATGATTACATTGGATTTCATAAATACTATTTATAGGACAAAGAAAAGAACTCGTGCATTGCCTTCTTATCTCTTGGGAAGACAAGATTGGTTTTAAGAAAAGGAAACGAATCAGTTTAATTTCCGCCGTACCCGGTTCCCGCCACCAATGGCTCATGGTCTGCCTCGTCGAATACTAGATGATAACGTTCGATTAAACTTGACCTTTAGAAAGATGTGTGAATCACATAACAGCACATCTAAGTAAAGCGATGAACACTGGGGGAGGGGATCCTCTATTTCTTGGTCAAGAAATGACTCAGTTGAGTTTCCGTTGTAGTTCGATTTCCCTCGACCAATGACCCATGGGGTACCTCGTCGAAAACTAGATGATAATGTTCGATTAAACTTGACCTTTAGAAAGATGCGTGCATCAGATAACACCATATTTAAGTAAAACGATGAACACTGGGGGAGAGGGGGGATCTTTATGTCTTGGTCAGACAACAAAGAAGAAATGACTCAGTTGAGTTTCCGCTGTAGTTCGATTTCCCGCGACCAATGACTCATGGTCAGTCTCGTCGAAAACATGCTAGTGACGTTCCATTACACCTAAACTTTAGAGAGATCCCTGTATCGGTTAACAACACCTCTGAGCAAAGAAGGAACAATACCTCGCAGGTTTCTTTCAGGGTTTTTTGGCCGGGGGGGGCAAATGCAACTTTTGCTATGTAATCATCATCATCATTGTCAACCATTATCAATCCACTGCTGGACGAAGGTCTCCCCAAGTTTCCTCCACAACGGTGTGTCTTTTGCCAGTCTCCTCCATGTCACTCCCGCATACTTTCTAATTTCATCCACCCATCTTCCACGTGGTCTTCTTCTGAGTCTTTTTCCTGTCCCTTATAATCCAATCTAAAATTTCGGCTGTCCTTCTGGCAGTATGTCCAGCCCATTGCCATTTCAGGGATTTAACTCTGATCATGACGTCTTCCACTATTGTAATTTTTCGGATCCACGAGTTCCTCTTCTTATCTCTCCTGGTTACACCAAGCATGCACCTCTCCATGATGCTTTGAGTTGTCTGCAGCCTTTGTATGTCTCTTGTAGTTAAGGTCCACGTCTCTGCACCACACGTAAGCACTTGAATTATGCATTGATCAAGCACTTTTCTTTTAAGACATAACGGCATATTGCTCTTGAAATTTATGCTGTTTCTTCCAAACGCTCTCCAGGCAAGTTTTGTATGCCGATTAATTTCTTCATCAATGTGACCCTCACTTGATATCTGCTGTCCAAGATAAACGTATGTGTCTGTTATCTCCAGCTTTTCTCCATCAATCGATAAATCTTCATTTCTTGTAAAAGCATTGAACATCACTTTTGTCTTCTGAAAGTTCATTTTTAATCCCACTTCTTTACTCTTGTCAGCAAGTTCCTGGATCATACTCTGCAGCTCTGATGGGGTAGTTGCAAAAATGACTATGTCATCAGCAAAACGAAGGTGGGTTAGATAATCTCCATTAATCTTTATCCCCTTGTTTTTCCAGTTCAGTGATTGAAAGACATTTTCCAATGTGACATTCAAGAGCTTCGGAGATATGGTGTCACCTTGTTTCACTCCTTTTCTAATTTTTATGTGTGTTGTATTTTCAAACAGCCGAATCTTTGCACTTGAATTTTCATAGATGCTATTAATAATATTAATGTACGCATCTTCAATACCGCAGGATTTCAGAGCCATTGTAACTGCTGATGGTTTCACCGAATCAAAGGCTTTTTCATAATCGATAAAAGCCATGCACAATGGAAGTTCATATTCCCTCGCTCTTTCAATTAGTTCTCTCAGTACGTGGATATGATCAATTGTGCTGTAGCCACTCCTGAATCTAGCTTGTTCTCTCGGTTGAGCCATATCCAGTGTCACCTTCAAGCGGTGTGAAAGAACTTTAGTGAAGAATTTATAAACCACTGATAGGAGGCTGATATGTTATGTAGCAAGATCATTGTAGCATTGTTCCAATCCTCAGGAATCTTCCCTTCATTAAGGGATCGAGTGAAAATTTGGGCGAGTACTGTTTCGATTTCTCCACTTCGTTCTTGTATGATGTCTACAGTAATTCCATCTTCTCCTGGAGCTTTTCCCCGGTTCACGTTCTTGATTGCATGTGCAACTTCTGCTGTTAGGACTGGAAGAACTCTGGTACTGGTAACTTTCATGATGTCTGGTATATATATATATAAGTCGCATTTAACCAAAAAAAAAAAGGCTTTCCATTTGCTATGTATATATATAGTTTTCTATTTGCTATGTATATATATATAGGTAAATCGCATTTTAAACAAAAAAAAAAAAAAGCCACATTTTCCGGTGTTGGGGGGTGGGGGCTCTCCAAATGTATATATATATATATAATTTTAACTACTATATTTATATATATAAAAGTAATTATTGTATATCTAGCACATGGGCGCATATATATATATATATATATATATATATATCATCATCATTGTCAACCATTATCAATCCACTGCTGGACGAAGGTCTCCCCAAGTTTCCTCCACAACGGTCACTACTATATTTATATATATAGAAGTAATTATTGTATATCTAGCACATGGGCGCATATATATATATATATATATATATATATATATAATTTTAACTACTATATTTATATATATTGAAGTAATTATTGTATATCTAACACAGGGGCGCATTTGGAGAGCCCCCACCCCCAACACCGGAAAATGTGACATTTTTTTTTTTTTTTTTGTTAAAATACGACTTACATTAGAAAAAAAAAGCCTTAATTTAATAAAAATGTATTGCCTTACACTGAAAAGAAATGCTTTAATTTTTCTTCAGTTTTTTATTAACTTTGATTTTTGTTCCAGATGGTGGATTTCAAAAACTTCTAATTTCGCCCCCCCCCCCACCCCCGACGACGAAATATGCATCTCTGATATAGTTATTACTTCTTCAAACATTTCAGGAATAATAAACTTTCTTCAGCTAAATGAGGGTCCGCGAACTAGGAATTTTCATCTATTAAAATGCATTCAACGCACTCTTGATCCTTAATCTCGATTCCCAGGCAATTAGGTATGATTATTCTACTTATTATATTTTTTAAATGCCATGCATCGTAATACACTTTTTAACAAAATGAACTAAAACTAGTACCATTTGAGCAAATATTGAAAAAAATATAATTGGAAAAATATTGTAGCATAGAAGAATAATTACCTCGACGAAACTCAGTCCAGTACACGGAAATAAAAAAACAGCAAGATTTTACTATTCCGATGGCTTCCCGCTCAGAGTCCCCGTGTCGAACACGTGCTACTCTTCCACAAACTTTCCTCAAGACTCGGTGGACGAAGGAATCCTCCTTCCCGTTTACCGCGCTGTACTTCTGCAATACCCGCAGCCCTTCCGTCAAACTGGTGTCCAAAATGAGACCCTCTCTCCGTGACGACCGAAGCTCAACTGTCTCCCAGTAAATTACCTTGGCCCTTTCGGTCCTATACCACGCATCGCAAGAAAAGCTCGCTACCCCGGTCAGCACGTGAAATATCTAAGCTCAGAAATGTCGTCGGATACCCGCAGGCGATTACAACCTTACCCGTATACAAAAACGGTACGACAGCTTTTTTAACAGAATCACTCAAGCAGCCGACTCTTCAAGGTCAGGTGCCCCAGGTGTTCATGCACCCTTCCTTGCTCGAACATAGGATTAAAATTTTTCCACGTGGTTCAAGAACGTTCAGTTCTTGGTTGAAACAACAGAATGGCGGAATGAAACGTCCGTCTGCACGTGTTTTTCACAACATTAAAATTAAATAAATTAATATTTGATAGCTTGATTGCGGGCGACCCTTACAAACATCGTGTTTCGAAGATACATTTTCCGGAGCCTGAGAGTAGAAAATGTATTTTCTGGAGTGGCTGCTAAGACAGGAAGCGTTGATAGAATTTTTAGTAATTTCTTGATATTGGAGTAAATAAAAAACAACAGCAGTTCACAATTTGATAAGGATTCTATCGCAGTGGTTGGTCTTTCCTCTTGTCTTATTGTTAATAAAGGCATTTTCCAAGAGTGTAAGTGACAGCCGGTGAACCCTGCAGGTGTGTTGCTTGCACGTGGAAAAATGCGCCAATGGGACGAATTCAAAGAGATTTGAAAAAATCCGCTGCTTCGTTGGGGAAAAATGTTATTTAAGTCAGTTTTTCAGATTCATCTTGATATTTTTAATAAACAAGATTTAAAATGCGGCTTCAAAAGAGAAAAAGGAATCATGTGATTCGGCGTTAAAGAGGAAAATGTGCGTTGATACTGAGCCCCCTGAGACTCACACTTTCCTACGCCAATGATGGGAGAAATAAAGAAAATATTTTACTGTTAAAAAAATAATGTTACTTGCTACGTTTGTTTTTTAGTAAAAATAATTCATTACACACTCAATATACAAAACTTTAAAGATAAAGGTGATGGGCAGCTGATATGACTGGAGGGTGTTGTGGCGTTAACGGACGTGGAAATAGCGGGAGGGTAGGAAATCGTGGCATTAGCGGACGGAAACGCAATGAGTAAGAAACACCCGCCCCTTCCCAAGCACAGGACGAATAAATAACGACGTAGTGGGTTGGATTTCAAAATTAATTATGATTGTAAGCCAAAACCAACCAAGTGTGCCGTTGCTGGTGTAAATTTTAAAGCAAGAAGCAACGAGTATTTCACAGAGTTTGAAAGTTATAGCTAGATGATAACGTTCGATTAAACTTGACCTTTAGAAAGATGCGTACATCAGATAACAGCACATCTTAGTAAACCAAGGAATACTAGGGGGGAAAGGGGATCTTTATCTCTTGGTGAGACAAAACAAAGAAGAAATGACTCAGTTGCTCATTTGAGTTTCGGCTGTAGTTCGATTTCGCGCGACCAAATACTCATGGTCTGCCTCGTCGAAAACATGCTCGCAACCTTTCATTAAACCTAATCTTTAGAGAAATGCCTGTATCGGATAACAACACCTCTAAGCAAAGAATGAACAATCACACGCAGTGTTTCTTTCAGGACTTTTTGGCGGGGGGCAAAAGGAACCCTAGAGGGTGCAAATTTTCCATTTGATATATATAAATATAATTTTAACTACTATATTTATATAAATGGAAGTAATTACTGTATATCTAGCACAGGGGCGAATTTAGAGAGGGCCTTGACAACCCCCCCCTCCGGAAAATATGCCTTTTCTTTTATTTTTTGGTTAAAATGCGGCTTACATTAGAAAAAAATGCATTGATTTATTAAAATGTATTAACTTACATTGAAAAAAAAATGCTTTAATTTTTCTTCAGTTTTTCATTAACTTTCATTTTGTTCCAGATGGTGAATTTCAAGAACTTCCTATTTTCGACCCCTTCGAAGAAAACTTCTACATGCATCTCTGATATAGTTATTACTTCTTCAAACATTTCAGGAATAACAAACTTTCTTCAGCTAAAGGAGGGGGTCCGCGGGCATGAAATTTTCATCTATTAAAATTAATATGCATTCAACGCACTCGTGATCCTGTGTCACGTTCCCAGGCAATTAGGTATGATTAGTATACTTATTATATTTTGAAGAATACCATGCATCGTAATACACTTTTTAACAAAATAAACTAAAACTAGTACCATTTGAGCAAATATTGCAAAAAATATAATTGGAGAATTATTTGTAGCATAGAAGAATAATTACCTCGACGAAACTCAGTCCAGTACACGGAAATAAAAAACAGCAAGATTTTACTATTCCGATGGCTTCCCGTTTAGAGTCCCCGTGCTGAACACGTGCTACTTTTCCACAATACTTTCCGCAAGACCCGGTGGACGAATGAATCCTCCTCCCCGTTTGCCACTCTGTACTTGTGCGATGTTCGCAGCCCTTCGGTCAAACCAAATTCGCAGCCCTTTGGTCAAACTGTGTCCAAAATGAGACCGTCTCTTCTTCACGACCGAAGTTCAACTGTCTCCCACTAAACTATCTTGGCACTTTCGGTCCGCTACCACGCATGCGCAAGAAAAACTCCTTACCCCGGTCAGCACGTGAAATATCTGAGCTCAGGAATGTCGTCGGAAACCCGCAGGGGATTACAAGCTTGCCCGTAATCAAAAGGGGTACAACAACTTTTTAACAGAAGCACTCGAGCAGCCGACTCTTCAAGGTCAGGTGTTCATGCACCCTCCTTGCTTAAACATAGGATTAAAATTGTTCCACGTTTTTGAAGAACGTCCAGTGCTTGGTTGAAACAACAAAATGGCGGAATGAAACGTCCGTCTGCACGAGTTTATCACAACATTAAAATTAAATAAATTAATAATTGATAGCTTAATTTCATGCATCCCTTACAGACATCGTGTTTCGAAAATACATTTTCTGGGACCTGAGAGTAGAAAATGTACTTTCTAGAGTAACTGCTAAGACAGGAAGCGTTGATAGAATTTTTAGTAATTTTTTTAGTAAAAATAATTCATTACACACTCAGTAGACAAAACTTTAAAGATAGGGGTGATGGACAGTTGATATGACTAGAGGGTGTCGTGGCATTAGTGGGGGGGGGTAAGAAATCGTGGCATTAGTGGACGGAAATACAATGAGTAAGAAACACCCATCCCTTCCCAAACACAGGACGAATAACGACGTAGTGGGTTAGATTTCAAAACTAATTATGATTGTAAGCCAAAATCAACCAAGTGTGCAGCAAGTAGCAACGAGTATTTCACAGAGTTTGAAAGTTATACCTTTCGGAAAAATAGAAGAAAAAAGGGGGGGGAGAATACACTGAGCAGGACAGAAGAATCTTAAATATTATTACGGAATTCGAGCGCTCAAATGACCTGGAAAAATGCATGATAACCTTCAGCTACGTTACCGAAACGCATTAGAAATATGATATTTCTATATTGACTTTTAATCTGCAAATTAGTTGCTTTACGTATAAAAAATTTTAAAATAAAAAAATACAAAAGAAATAAAAAAATATGAAGTACTATTAAAGATAAAAAAAATAATAAACAAGGTAGATGACAGCGAATATTCGGGTGCAATAAGCACGTGTTTTGAATCCGTTCTGACGCAAATTAAATTTATCAAAGCTATTCAATGTCAATGGAACCGGTATGGTAAACAATAGATCTGACGAAAGAAAGAAGATTTTCAATCGGGTTTTTAATCCCTCAGATATTTCTGCAAACGGAATCGTGAGCTTACGCCTCTGTTTGCAGACGTGCGTTAAGAAAAACATGAATTTATACGAGAAACATGTCGCACCGGAAACGCTCTCCAACACAGATTGAATTTTTCAAATCGGACTCTTAGAAACAGAGATATCGACAAAAATAAGATGTGACTTTACGTCCCCTGAAGTTAAAACCATGCATTACTTTAGGAAGAAGGTATTCTCAAAAGGTTTTCCCATATGAGCGGTATCTGTCCAAGAAAAAAAAATTTAGTCGAGTTTTCAGGAGCCCAGATTTTGCTACAAATACATCAGAAGAAGAAATGAACATTTATAGCCCCTGGTGTCCAAACCATTCTTTACCAAACGTTAGAAATTATGTGAAAAATATTTTCCATAAAGTCATGTATGCGATACAGGAAGACTTTTTTATATCGGAGGGTTAGAAGCAGAAATAACGCAGAAAACGCAATTTACCTTTGTGCCCTCTAGCGCAGAGTCTATGATTTACTCGAAAATTTTGAATTTATAGGAAAAACATTTCGCATCGGAAACACTGTCCAACAAATAAGGAATTTTTCAAATCGGACTCTTAGAAGTAGAGATATTGACAAAAATAAGTAATACATCTACGCCCCCTGCGTAGAAACCATGGTTCCTTTTAAAAAAACGTCGGTCTGTAAACGACGTTTTTTTCAATCGAGAATTTAGAATCTCATATTTTGCTGCGAATACATCAGAAACGGAAATTCAGATTTACGCCCCCTGGTGGCCAAACCATTTTTTTACAAAAATTAGGAATTATGAGCAAACGATTTTCCATCAGGAGCTGTATCCGGTGCAGAAAGAATTTTTCCAATCGGAGATTTAGAAGCAGAGATATGGGGGAAACGATATTTACCTCTACGCCCCGTAGCGGAAAGTCTATGAATTACTTGAAAATTTTGAAATTATATGAAAAACATGTCACACTAAAAACACTATCCAACAAAGAAGGAGTTTTTCAAATCGGACTCCTACAAGTAGAGATATTGACAAAAATAAGATATACATCTACGCTCCCTGGCGGAGAAACTGTGGAATATTTTAAGAAGAAAATATTCCGAAAAGGTTTATCTATGTGACTGGCGTCAGTCCACGAAATAATTTTTCAATCGATACTTTAGAAGTTCAGATTTTATGGCAAATACATCAGAAGCAAAATTTAACACTTACGCCCCCTGGTGGCCAAAGTATTTTTTACCAAAAATTTGAAATTATATGCAAAAGATTTTCTTTTAGGAGGTGTATCCGCTGAAGAAAAAAAAATTTCAAATCGGAGTTTTAGAAGAAAAGTTATCGCGAAAAAGGTAATTTAATTTTATGCCCCCTTACGGGAAATCTATGCGTACTTTGAAAAAGTAACTATATCTAAAATACTCTTCGACATAAATGGAATCGAAAGATAAAAGAATTTTTCAATCGGATGTTTAAAAGCAAATATGTGGAATAAAACGTATTTTTTTAATTCGACATCATCTGCATTTTCACTTTTTTTTACGATGTACAATTTCTCCTCTAACGGAGAAGTTGTAAATCGCAAAAAAAACGAAATAAAGGATCATCATTCGCATATTTCAAGCTTCCCAATGCAAAAAGAATGTTTCAAATCGGACAAATAGTTGCAGAGATAACGTGGGTACAATCGGACGGACGAACAAACCGGAAATATAAGCACGATCTTTTTTCACAAAAGACGTGCTAAAAATCGGAAAAAAAAACATTCAAGAAATGCAAAAAAACAGCAACAAAAACTTTTAAGCCGCCAAAGTCATCACAATCTGGTTCTGGTAAGGGGTGGGTGGTTTCTAACTCATCGCATAACCGTCCGCTAATGCCACGATTTCATACCCTAATTAATACTTCCTGAACCAGATTGTGATGACTTTGACGGTTGAAAAGTTTTTTTTTTTTCCCCATTTTTGCTTTTTTTTTATTTTCTACATATTTTTTTTTGGATTTTTCCATTTTAATTTCTTTAATTTTTTATATTTTTTCATATTTTTTTTTGTATTCATATTTTTCATTTTTTTTATGAGCGGTGCGAAGAACGTAGGCTTATCAAACAGAGGAACCACGTGATTGGAATTTTCTCATTTCCTATTGGTCAAGTGGGGAATCTGTAGAGATGTGAACGGTGAGAAGGGAAGGGAATTCTGTAAAAGGGTGGGTGTTTCTTACTCATTGCATTTCCGTCCAGTAATGCCACGATTTCATATCCGTCCGCTAACGCCACGGAACCGATTGGAGAATATCATCCTGTATCGCCTGGGCGGATATTTTTCTATTTTTTCCCCCTTTTTTTCACAGATGATAGTTGTTAGGTCTAATTAATCAGATACTAATCATGATGCGTTGCTAGTTAGTGTCTTGTTGCCCAGCTTTCTGCTTTACGTGTTCGGAGACTAGAACATTTGATCAGAGACAAATGCTAGCACACAGTGGAGTAAAACTGTTTGATTGCGAGATAGCTTCTAAATTTTCTTGACACTCTGCCAGAAAACGACATGAAACACGTTTTCATAAGTCTTAGTAATCTTATGTTAATACTACGTCTACAGGTCTATCCAGTGCTTCTTTAGAACAGACGACACCCCAGTGAATGCTATTCGAAAAATACTGTGCTTACTGAATCGGTGACTAATAAAAGACTACAGTTAGAAACACTCCAGAATGTCACTCAGCGAAATAACGGTTCCCCTCCGTTTTCCCTAATGCACAATCTTGCCCTACGGTTCTTTTGCCTTCCCTCTGCTGGCTTACTCGTTTTCCATCAATCCTTTGTTTGAGGGTGGGTAAAAATATGGCAAGTCTACGATTGTAGACAACATCGTGCGACAACTTCGGACTGTTTCAAACAAGTAACGCAGTACAATAACATTCCGGACAAGAATTTCAGGCAGCAGTTAACGATGATTTATTAAAATTTAAGTTATCTTGGTTATTTATAAGAAAAAATAATGGATTTCACTGTTGAAATTGTTCAGTCAAAAAAGAGGTCAATCTATGTACGTTATAAAAGAATATTTGTACGAAAAAATATATCGAAAAGAAGAGTTCCGATGAAAGTCTGATTACTATTTACGCAAAATATAGCGAGCCAAGAGTATCGTAACTTCTGACCCAACTATATTAGGGGAAACGCGAATTGCAGTAGCAATATTAGGGGAACCGGGAATATATGTGTACATAGGGAAAATAGGCCTCAACGAACCATCCGATTAGGGGAAGCGATAATCGGGGAAACGAGAGGACACCGAAATAACTTTGCGCATTTTCAAGAGAGATTAAGAATTCAGCAGTGGAAATCCTGCGTCAATCTTTGATTAGGTACCGAGTAATCAAATCAAATATATCCATTGAGGCCATTTTTAAGAAGCCAAAACAGGCAGAGCCCGACGGCTTTGGATATTGCATATATAATCTAAAGAGGACCAACAAATTTAGAATATGACTATGATACAAATTTAGAATATGACTAAGAAATCGGACAGTGAAATGAAAAGACACTACTTCAAGACACTGGATAGACTTTTTCCCATGTGTGGGAACTCGGGGGTGAATAAGTTTAGTCCCCGGAGATAAGAAACGTTCAACTTTGATTTGATCAATAGGTACAGAAATGGAAATGATTACATTGGATTTCATAAGTACTATATGCCGCCCCGGTGGCGCTGGCCTCTGATCATTCGTCCGTAAGGGGTCCGGGTTCGAATCCCGGTCAGGCATGGATGTTGTGTTTGTCTTACGGCACTGGCTCTCTCCCTTCCCTGGAACCAGTGACCCTAAATTAGGGACGGGCGACTGCTTATAGCCCATTGAGTTGCTCACGGTGGTCGTTAAACCTCCAATCAAAAAAAAAGTGCTATATATAGGACAAAGAAAAAAACTCGTGCATTGCCTCCTTATCTCTTGGTAAGACAAGATTGGTTTTAAGAAAAAGGAAACGAATCAGTTGAGTTTCCGCTGTACCCAGAGGCGACTTTAATTCTTTTGGGGCCCTAGGCGCTAAATGATTCTAGGGACCCTCTTTCCCCTCCTTATCCCTTCAGAAATTTTCATCCGTCAGATTAACAAAGAAAAGTAAAGTCAAAAATTTTTTTTTTTTCGTTTTTTAAAATACCATTCTATCATAGATTATTAGTACGTTTCGTAAGAAACAGCGTCAATGTAATCAGTTTGTCTGCCCGTGCACATCGAACTTTTTGTTTTTACTGATATTTCAAAAAACTATTTTTACGGCTAATAGTAAATCAAAGGGCATTAAGTTTGGCACTTTAAACATTCCATGTGCACTCACGGACAATGAACTTTGCGCACCTAGAAGAAAACATGCTGCAACCGCGGAACTTTGCAAATAAATAGAGTGCCTGCTGGTATGGAAATGATCCACGTTTGGTGTTTTTTATCATTAAAGTGTATCGTGCAGGAGACGGCATTTGTTTTCAATTCAATAGCTTTTGGTGCACGAGTTAATTTCTTCATATTAAGCCATTGTTTAAAATTGAAATAATTCATACGTCTTACGTTTATCAATACGAAATTCTATCTTGTTTGTTCACTTTGTGTTATACTGTACAATCATTTAAAGCTCTAGTGGACTCATTATTTTTGTACCATGTTCCAAAGTATCATTATACAGGGTGTCCGAGAATTATTGGACACATTACAAAATTATGTACAAAAAAACCTATGAGAATTGTCTGTTTTTCTATATCACGTATTACTAACACGATTTCTATATTTTTGTTTTGCAGAATTGTTATTCCCAGAATCCGATAGATGGCGCTAGGTGTGGCCTGATGAGGAATGTATGAGAAATGCGCAATCAGTAGTCATGTCATCCGTACAGCAGAAGGCGATGTGTGTGTTATGGCGTGCGGAATTCAAGACTGTCATTAAAGTTAAAAGACTGTACCGTTTAGAATATGGTTGTAATATTCCGTCAATGAATTCAATTAAGCGGTGGATGAAACAGTTTAAAGAAACTGGCAATGTGGAACATCGTGGAAAAGCCGGTAGGCTTTTCCACGATGTTCCACATTGCCAGGGGTGAGACGGTTGACCAAGTTAATGAAGGTTTCCGACGAATCCCCAGGAAATCCGTTCATAAAGCAAGCAGAGAACCGTGCATTCCGAAATCGACAGGTCACGATATCTTGCAAAAGAAATTAAAGTTTCATGCTTATAAAATTCAAATAGTGCAAAAGATGCATGTAAATGATCACACTCTGCGATACGATTTCGCTGTGGGTATGCTGAATCGAGTGGAAAACGACGAAAACTTTCTCTACTGTAATTTTTAGTGATGAATCCACATTTCATGTATCAGGTATTGTGAATCGTCACAACAGTAGGATATGGGGCAGTGAACCACCTCATGCTGCTACTGAACTGGAATGTGATTCTCCAAAAGTTAATGTGTGGTGCGCTCTATCAAAAAGAGATGTGATTGGCCCTTTCTTCTTCTGCGAAAAAACCATAAATGGTGACATTTACTTGGACATGCTAGAAAATTTCGCTGTACCCCAGACCATTCGCCTCCGCATTGGTCAACGTGTTTACGTAAGTGCCTAAATGAGCATTTCCCCAACAGATGGATTGGGCGTGGTGGTCCCATTCTGTGGCCTCGTCGCTCTCCAGATCTAACTCCATTCGATTATTTCATGTGGGGTTATGTGAAGGATCTTGTCTAGCAGACGCCTTGTACTGATTTGCAGGAACTGAAGCAGCGTATTGCAGCTGCTATTAATTCCATAACTCCTCAGATGCTTGCCAATACACGGCATGAAATCGAATGACGCTTGGACGTACTACGAGCAACCAAGGGATCTCACATCGAAATTTGTTAACTTGTGTAGTTATATTGGAAATTAGTACAGTCAGTTTCATTCTATCTGTTTAATGTTTTGTTTTATATAATTTTGTAGTGTGTCCAATAATTCTCGGACACCCTGTATATATATAATCTTGAAGCAGCATTCTTCAACTCTTTTTGAAAATACATATAGCATTTTAAGTTTAAAAAATATTCTGTAGTTTACATACAAAAAATAATAATGCATTGTTGAAACTCTCACTGTAAAACACACCTTTGTGTTATGAAGCTGTTAGGCAGCATGTTACATGGAATGTTTCTAGGTCATGCAGGTGCAGCAATACTTCATGATTTACTCATGTCAGGGGGGCAAGAAATGTCATCACTGGAATTACTACTGATTTACTGTATTCCCACGAATGGCTGTTTGTTTCTCTTCATGATGTATATGCTAGTGATCTTTTTGTTTTGTCTCACAGTTGTTTTCTTTTCCTTTTTTTTTGTTTTTTTTTCAATTTTTTTATGGTGCACCTTGTTTTTATGCTGTACTGATTTTTCTCTTCATTGATATTAATATCTTTTAGTCCTCCCAATATAGACAGCTATTTTTTAGCTTTTATTACCTCACCATATTTTTGTGAGAAAATCTTGATTTCAAACATGAAAAGTATGTAATACCTTTCACTTTGGCATTTTCCAACCCTTTAGTATGATTTTAATTTTTCCATGTTGATGTACACTATCTACCAACAAGTAATTGAACACCTGTGACAGCAAAGAAAAACAAAGTTTATTCACCTTCAATAGTTGGTGGAGCCTCCGCGAGCGGCGATTACAGCTGCGAACCTCCGGGGCATACTCTCAACCAGGCGTTGTACGACGGCTAGCGGTATTTTCTTCCACTCGGCTTGGAGAAGACAGGTTAGTTCCTTCACCGATTTCGGACGTTGGGGGCACACCTTAAGTCGGCGCTCCAACTCGTCCCAGAGGTGCTCAATAGGGTTAAGGTCCGGGATCTGCGCAGGCCAGTCCATTCGATTAACCCTATTGTCACCATACCAAGCCGTGGTGGACCTCGCAACATGACAGGTGGCATTGTCATCCTGAAAGTAACATGGGTCCACCCCGTAAAACTACCACATCGTAGGAAGTTTAAAAAATGGTGCAGTAGGTTTCGGCGTTGAGTCTACCAGGAATTGCGACCAAGGGTCCCGTGCCAAACCAGGAGAAACACCCTCATAGCATAAATCCACCGCCGCCGAACTTCACAGTTGGCACAATACTTTCCGGCAAGAGGCGTTCTCCAGGCAGACGCCAAACCCAGACCCTGCCATTCGAACGGTAGAGGGTGAACCTTGATTCGTCGCTCCAGAGAACCTGTTTCCACTGTTCAACGGTCCACTGTCGACGTTCTTTGCACCACGTTAGCCGAGCAGCGCTATCGGACTTGGTGATCAAAGGCTTGTGGGCGGCAGCACGTCCATGATAACCGAGCAGATGGGTTTCCTTACGGATGGTATTCATCGAAAGAACACTCCCGGATGCCTGTTGAAATTCCTCGCGGATGTGGCTTATCGATTTCGTGCGGTTCTTCCGAATTCCTCTGGCCAGCACCCGTCGGTCTCTAACTCCCAGTTTTGTGGGTCTGCCGGGTCGGGGCACATTCCGACAGTCACCTCTCATCATCCACTTGCCAATAACGTAGGCCACTGTCGATTTTGGGTACTTCAACTTGCTGGATATGTCACGTATGGATCGGCCATTTCTGTGATACCCAACGATTACACTTTTCTCGAAATCAGAGAGCTCCGAACTGCGTGGCATCTTGCATGCGACTGGTTGCGTTGTTGTTTCCCACACGATATTTAACGGCGGCGGCCGTGACGTGTATCAGGACCGCAGATATCGTCGATTGCAGTGGTGTTCAATTACTTGTAGGTAGATAGTGTATATGAACTGGAATATTAAATAGTGAAATCAGCTGCATTTGAAATGGAAAATATTAGTACTTCCTCTGGCATTATGTCAATATTCATATTTATGCAAAGCACACTGTGTATCCTTTGCATAAATATGAATATTGACATGTTTTGGGACAGCAACTCAAAAATAATCGAAAGAAAGTTGCAGTTCTGTGTACTTAAGTTGCATTAAATGAATTTGTTACCTTCGTTTTCAATGCCTTTTAAAACTTCTTGATGATTTCGAATTTTGAATGACATATGAAGCAATAACAAATTCTATCAAACATCACGGATGTTCAATTTATTCCAAACGAAAGCCACATATACAGATAATACCCCAGTAAATAAAGGACTTGACCCGGAACAAATTAGCTAAAAGCTGAATTAGCTAAAAGCTGAATTTTTAATAAATGAACAAATTAGATAAAAGCTGAATTTTTGCAGGCTGGTAGAACTCATTGGGCTTAGCATTTCACAAACTTCCGCACCCCCTCCCCCGCTTGCTTTTCATCTACACCCCCATAAAGGGGGAAAATTAGGTCTAATACTAATCTACTCGTAACTCTTAAAATAAATGGAGCACAGCGATAATGGTTTTTATTTTATTTCTCTTGATATGATCTATAAATTTTGTTCTCTTCATTTTTACTATTTCTCCTACAGTTTTGCTGCAATTTTCGAAAACCCGCAAAACAGCACCTTTTTTTCTCGACATTTCACCGATTAATTGCAATTACCGCTTTACAGAGCCAAAATCTCCGAATAAAAGTTGTAACAAATTTTATAACCTTTACAACGATGTATTATTTGTCTTAATATACTTTATAATTTGCCTTCTATTGTACCGAAACTGCGAATGCATTGTAACCCTAAAATGACAAAACATCGGGTAAAACATGCAATAATTTTGCGGGGAGTATAATTTTCAACGATAGGTTAAAAAAAAAGAAAGGAAAACTCAGCTTTGCACCTGCAAAAAAAGGCAACGACTCTTGCCTGTATGCTTCACACCGAACCCAACCCCCGAGGGGTTGGGACTAATGATTATTATGTGTAAACGCAATGCTCAATTGAATTATGGCAATGTCATTTTTTCCCTTTATACATTTGTTATGAAGTATGAACTTAGCTCAATGGATTGCTGCTATTTCTACTATTTCAAAACACTCAAGACACACATATTTTCATTTTCAAATTTTTTTAAATGAACTGAGATTAAAATTGCACAAAACTGTAATTAAAACAGAAAAGGCCGCAAACAAAAGCGGTGATGATTAACTTTATAACGTTTAAAATGATATACATTTTGTCTTACATTGGATTCTGTGGTTCTGAATATTGCACAGTTGTGGCAAAATTATGATAAGTGTCGTCGCTCATATCCGGTAGTTTGTGCATGGCAGTCCACTGCAACGTCCACACATAGGAGAACATGAGAATCCGGCTTTTCGAAAACTGCAGGAAATCCCGCATTCTTTCTTACAGTTGCATGAAATTAAACATAAAAGTTCATCTGGTGCCCCTGGTAAAGTAGTCGTTAATGTCCTTCACCCTCTAACTTCAACCCCACTTGGTGGGGTCAAGTTTGTTCCCTGACCAAATTTGAACTTGAAGGTGTACCCGCAAAGAATGCTGTCGATCTGCTGCTACTGTATAGGTGGAAATTTTCTGAAGTCAAAGTTTGATCTCAGTGATAGTTTCGCAATTGATTTTTTTGTAATACAAGTATCTGGCATCATCTAAATTGTCGTGTTTCCTCAAACCATATAAATCCAAATGGAAGCTTTCTCCATTTGGAAGATTTCTTCTTTTGAAGCATTAATGCTCCTGAAAACCATCGCTTGCGACTGAGCCTCCTGAGAATTTTTCATTAGGTCAACTTCCTTTTGTTTCCCCAAGTCCGTAAAGTGCGGACGTTGTATCACATCCTGTAACGGCATGCGTGAATAACAGGCATTTGCGTACATGGCTGTATAAATAGATACCAGTTTTTTCAATGCTGTAAAATATTGGAGGATTGCAGCAGCGCCTGGTTTAAGAAAGAACAAAGATTTTGTTTCTTCTAGCGCCAGCGCAATTAATTAAACAACAAGGTCTGTATCCGTACTTACGGTGACTACAGTAAGGTTTAGTTTCAACATTTCTACAGAGGTTCGAACTATATCTACATCAGCATCGTTATTAGCCGTGAGAACAGTGGTATTAATGGGTTAGAGGAATTTCTCTTTTAATGCTGCAATCATTCTTTCCTTATTGTGGGGATTAGATAGAAAATCAATCTGCGCTGGAGTGCACTCCATGTTATTGGTAAATATAATGTTCGCTGACGTCCTTTTCGCATATCTTGTTTATTCTTTCTGATTTGTTGTTGGCGTTTCAGGGTATCCACCAAAAACAATGTAGGAATTTGTACCATAATGGGAGAGTACATGATATATACTTAAATTTGCACAATTTGATCAAATGTTGTGCGTTTAGGCCAAACTACTGAATGAAGGAGATAACCACCATCTATTATAACTATAATAATACCTGCAGCAGTAGGAATATTCTCCTGTTCAACAATACCACCAACGAAAGATTTAGTCATGGAAAATTTCGTACATTTTCTCAGTGACACTTCGTCAAAAAAAGCTGGTGGACGAGATACTAGTTCATAGCTGAAGTATGATTTCAATTTCAAAGGACTGTCACAAGCACAAATAACTCTGTTGAACAATTGTTGTGTCCTCATTGACTCCAGCCTGGTCGAGGCTTTGAAACAGGCGCAAAACCACTTAGACACAGACAATTTAATGGAAACAATGTTTTTAAAGATGCTTGCGTACTATCTGTCATCTTTATGTTACTGAGGTCTTGAACTGTTGTGTCCTGTAAGCCGAATATCCTTTTCTCAGGATAAGGGCGATGCCGTATAGGTTTAGAAATGTCTTCAGGCTGTAGTTGTGAAACACCAACCTTCTTGTCAACACAGATGGCTCGTGTAATGCATTGAATTCCTTCCGTTGCATGAAAAGTCTAATCCATCTTCACTTCTGCATTACCAAACAGGTACTAAATGAAGGCTTCATTACTCACAGAAGGTAATCCTGCACTAATTAGAGAATTTTGATATTGCTCTGCTTTGTAGCATGGAGAACACATACCCATCGATGATAACAATTAAACTAAATGTTTGGAACCATATCAACGACTTAAATACAACGCAATGCTGACTTGAACAGCTGACAGAAATTACCTAGGTCTTACAGCAGATATTATAGCATGGTTTATTACAGTTCGTTTGCGAATAATTCCAGATGTGCTGCGTCTTTTTTTTTTTTTTTTTTTTTTTTGTAACCATGTCTGTAAATATTTGCAGCATTTTGAGAACAACATTTAATCAATTCTCCTTGATATCTTTTGTATTCGGTTATTTGCTACTGTTGTAAATCATTTTCTGTATGTCCTCTCTAATAATTTCTGTTGCTGTTTCAACAACTCTTCTTCGTTCACTAACTTTGTCTTTCTTTCTCTCATTGCACCATTGATCATTCAGCAATTTATGATTAATATCTGTCATACATACAATATTCTTCTTCCCAGAAATGTTTGTACCGCCCAGGTGGCGCAGTGGTCTAAGCGCTGGTTTATGACTATTCATCCAAAAAGGGTTCGGGTTTGAATCCCGGTGAGGCATGGGTGTTGTGTTTGTCTTACGGCACTGGTTCTCTCCCTTCCCTGGAACCAGTGACCTTAATTTAGGGACGGACGACTGCTTATAGCGCATTGAGTTGCTCACGGTGGTCGTTAAACCTTCAATCAAAAAAAAAAAAAAAGCAATATTTGTTATCACTATCCTGTCTCCGAAATGCTGTCTGCCCGTGTACATCAAAATTTTTGTTTTTAGAGCTGCTGCGAAATTTATTTATGCGGCTAATAGGAAATCTAAGGATAGTAAGTTCGGCACTTTAAATACCGCCAAGGGCTGTCAAGTCAAAAATTCAAAAAAATTCAAGTTCTGTTGTAAAGAAATTATTCAACTTAAAGGAAAATACATATTATTTTTGTGCCTCACAGTTCTTTCTCAAATATTTAAATTTTCCAATTAGTTCGTTAATTTCTTGCTAAAGGCTAAAAAATTTGTTTTTTACAGATTTTTCAAAACTTATTTTTGCGAATGATCCGACATGGAAGTTCGTCGAATTTTTCCCATTTTAAATTTCACTACTAGTTTATAAATTTCCCACTAGTAGTTCTTCGTAATTTTTAGCTTTGTGCTACAAAGATATTATTTCAGTCACATCAAACGTTCTTTTGAGTTTGATACGTTAGGCAAAATTGATTATTTTTAACATCTCTTCAGTTGCAAGTTTCTTGGCAAATTTAGCGCTGAAAATGAAATTTCCTACATCGCGTGTAAATTGTCATAAAATTTCATAAAATTGGAATGCTTTTAGATTATAAAACGTGCTCTTTCCATTGCTTCAGCTTTTGAAAATCATCTTGTTTTTTTTTTTTACATTTTGAGCAAATTAGTAGGAAACGAGCATGGTATCAAGCAAAAATGAAATACACTGACGGAAAAAAATCCCAACTCCACGAAAAAATAGTTGTAGAGGAATGAAATGGCGGCAATACATTTGTATAGGTAACATATTTAATCGATTAAGGTTTCAAGATCACAGCTTATTGTAAGCGCGAGAAGAACCATTTTAAATGTGAAATGCTGGTACATTAATAACCGGTGTAACCGCCAGAATGTTGAATGCAAGCACGCAAACGTTCATGCATTGTGTCGACAGGTGCTGGATGTCAGTTTGTGGGATGGAGTTCCATGCCTGTTGCACTTGGTCGGTCAATACAGGGACGGTTAATGCTGGTTGGGGGTGACGCTGGAGTTGTCGTCCAATGATGTCCCATACGTGCTGGATTGGTGAAAGATCTGGTGATCTAGCAGGCCACGGCAACATGTCGACACTCTGTAGAGCATGTTGGGTTACAACAGTGGTATGCGGGCGAGCGTTATCCTGTTGAAAAAAAAAACCCTTGAATGCTGTTCATGAATAGCAGCACAACAGGTTGAATCACCAGACCGACGTACAACTGTGCCTTCAGCGTGCGTGGGATAACCACGAGAGTGCTCCTGCTGTCATAGGAAATTGCTCCCCAAACCATAACTCCAGGTGTAGGTCCAGTGTGTCTCGGCCGCAGACAGGTTGGTTGCAGGAGCTCACCTGACCTCCTTCTAACCAACACACGGCCATCACTGGCACCCAGGCAGAACCGGCTTTCATAAGAAAACACTACAGATCTCCACTCCGTCCTCCAATGAGCTCTAGCTTGACACCACTGACGTCGCAAACGGCAGTGGTTTGGAGTAAGTGGAATGCACGCTACAGGGCGTCTGGCTCGGAGCTTTCCTTCAAGTAACCGATTTGTAACAGTTCGTTGTGTCACTGTGGTGGCAACTGCAGCTTGAATTGCTGCCGCAGACGTGGTACGATGCGCCACGGCCATACGCCGTACACGGCGGTCTTTCCTCTCAGTAGTGCTACGTGGCCGGCCGGAACCCGGTCTTCTTGAGACAGTACCTTCCCTTGAACACCGCTGCCAACAATCATGCACAGTGGCTACATTCCTGCCAAGTCGTTCTGCAATATTGCTGAAAGAAAATCCACCTTCTCGTAGCCCTGTTACACGACCTCGTTCAAACTCCGTGAGCTGTTGATAATGGCTTCTTCGTCTTCTTAAAGGCATTCTTGAATAACATCAACACCCTACGTCGAATCTCAACGATAACTAACGCTCACGAACGTTACAGCGCGTATTTACAGCAAACCTGCTTTGCACGTTCCGAGGGGCGCTACTAGCGCCACACGTATGCGCCGAGCGCGAAATTTGCATAGACGTCATCTTACAGATGTACTCTCACCGCCTACCAACTGTCGTTTAACACAACCCCTTCTTGGTGTTGGGATTTTTTTTTCCGTCAGTGTACTTGACAAAGACATTGGCAAACGAAAATGTCCTCCACATAAGACAATACGGGTAAAATGCAATTTATAAACAGTGCTTCACTTGAAAGAATGGATGACTTTTCGTCGAGGAGTTTTGGCATAGACGAATGCCATGGACGAAGAAAGGTGGACAGTCAGAATTTCATCAGTCTTTGCAGGAAAGCGAGAATCTGAAGTTTCTTCAAAGCGTTTTTTCTTATTATTTTCATCGGAGAATGAAGGTCTGCATTTCTTGTTTTGTTTCCGTCTGTGAAAATTAAAACAATGCTGGCAATCCAATTATAGGTTTTCGGGGCCCCTCAAGCTCTGGGGCCAAGGCCGTAGCTAGCGGGGAGCTAGAGGGGGCTTAGCTCCTCCTACAAGTTTAGCAAGCCCCCCTGGAAAATTGGCGCTAACAAAAATGACTTAAACTTTTATTTCGATGGTTTACGTAAATTACTTTGACATTTCATCACAGGCATAAATACTTTATTCGTATACTGGACTTTTTAAAAAGTTAAGTAACAGTAAAACGACGCAGTATGAATGTAACTCAAAAGAAAAAAGGAATTTCGACTTTTTGAATTGTGAATTAGTTGTAACGGCTGTATTAGTAATTTTAGTGATTTTCTACTCACGGTAGGAGTTATAAGGAACAAGAAATGCATTTTAGGTGGAGGTGGGGGGGGGGGTGACGTTAAATATATATCAACAACTTTTTACTCAAATACGCTCTGAATCTGAAAACTTGCAACCAAGATGTAGTGCAAAAGCATATCTGTAATATAATCAGGAAAAACGGACATCCATGTGAATATTTTATTTAGAGTAAACCGAGAATGTGAAGAAACTTATTATGCATTTCTTTCTTTTTTTTTTTGTCAAATCTGTTTAATCTAAATATCTAAATAGGAAATTGACATGACACTAAGGAAAAGTGCAGGGACAGTGATTATACCTTCTAATTTATTTATATGCAACTGTAATACTGTCTTTAAATAAATTCAAAAGAAGGAAAAAAATCTTATAAGATTATGCTGTCAGAACCTTCATGAAGAAATCCTTTTATGCGGAACAAATAAAAACGTGAGTAGCATTCCACTAACTTGCTAAATTAAAAAGTTGGAAATTAATTTCACTAAATGCTCTGTTATTATTTGTAACTAATCGCTGAACAGAAAAGTTAAAATCATGGATCTTTGCAATTTTTGTTTGTTTGTTTCTTTAGTCATATTTTATTCGCAAAATTTTGAGAACTTTAAGAATCGGGACATTATTTAACGTTAAAAATTTCTTTCTTCACTTACTTTGTCATGTTCCTTAGGTAACTGTTTTAACCAGTTTTATCTTCTTGGGTTGGCAATATATTTTTTGCTCAGCGTTAATGTGGCGCATACGGATCATAATTCGGGTTTTCATGAATAGTTTGATGGCAGGGTGCACATTTGGAGGGAACTGATGGGCCGAAGCTTCCACTGCGGTGTGAACAATTCTTTTAACTTTCCTTAAGTTATTTTTCCCATGTAGTTTTTAAAAAAATTCTTCTAGTTGGATAACCATGCTCATCCACTCATTTGTTGGATGTTGCAAGCAGCCTCTGCTTATGACGCTAATCCAGTCGCAAAGAATTCCTTTTTCTTGCACTAGGTCCAGAGGTGTATTTTTGTCCCCCAGCCCAGGACACGTTGTTTGGCATTTAAATGCAACATATCCAGAAAGGTATCGTAAAACTTGGTACGATATGCTGTCACTAGAAGACGTAATTGCGGTTGTGGGTTCTTCGCGAAGTGCAGCCGTAATTTCATTTTCACTTGTGTGGGCTATTTCATCATTGCAGGATGCATTATTGTGTAAGACACAGGAAGACGAGAGCATGGAGACAGTTAAATAATGTTGTTCTGACTCAGACAAAACGTTCGATTTCTGACAGTTCCAGACTACTTTCCCAAGTACCAGCAGTCTTAGACGATTTTGAAATTCCAGTAGTGAAGGTTGATCATAGGTATTCCCTGCTGCACGTATCTGTGAGAAAGAATTTTCTAGGACATCTTGATTAACTCTGTGAGTTAAAAAATATTTTAGCTCATATTTTTCGCTTAGAATCTTGTGGACAGCCATTACGTATGTAATACTGACCAGAAGACCTTGCTGAAATGGTAGGGCGTTTTTTCTTCCAACAACGCGCATCTGCGAAAAAGTGTTGTAAGCCTCATTCAGAAGTTGAAATTGCTGTTGATTGTTACCTAAAGCACATCGGAATGGTTTGTCTGAGAATGGTTGCCTCGAATTCATTGTATCAAAAAATCTGTCAACAAGAGGAATAAAATTTGCTGCTTCATCATCTTCGGGAAATAAATATTTGATGGCATTTCCAACACGCTTCAAAAGCAACTGTACAGCATAACGTACAATCTGCCTATTTGCTGCTTTAACACCTATGTGTGTTTCACTAATACGTATTATACGATATTTTTAATTCCTTACTGTCCTTCTCTAATAGCTTTTCAAATAAGGAGCAATTTATCACTATATTTCTTATTTTTATGCCACTGTCCAAAATATGGTTTCGCAATAACTTTACCATATGCTGAATGTCAGCAAATACATTTATATGTCTGTTTTTGTCGGGTCTGGTTCATTTGCCCGACGTTTACTTCACCGAAGGGTCACTTGACCGAAAATCACTTCACCGAAAAAATTGTTTCACCGAAAGATCACTTGATCGAAGCGTTCATTTCACCGAAGGGTCACTTGATCGAAAGGTACATTTCACCGAAGGGTCACTTGATCGAAAAGTTCATTTCACCGAAAGGTCTCTTTACCTAAAAGTTCATTTCATCGAAAGGTCATTTCACCGAAGGGTCAGTTTATCGAAAACGCTAGATTTCATTACAGGATCTGTTGAAGCATGGTGCAAGTTTGACAGACAGACCACCGAAACGTTAGGGGATCATACTCATATTGCACTTTTGATTTCTCCGTGTCACAGAGAACGCAAAGATTTAGTTTTAAGGCAAAAATAAATAATTTTTAGTCCCTATGCCTCGGCTTAGTCCTTTTTAGCAAGTTTTATCATGTTCATACGTTTTTCATAAAAATCATGTTCAGTGCTCATGTTCATAAATAGTTTACATGAAAAGTCAAGTTAATAACGTTGCACATTTATTCAGCCAAAAAAGAATCAATATTAAGGCCGTAGGCCTCGCTTAGGCCTTTTTAGCAAATTTTAACCGTGCGTGCTCATGTTTATAAGGTTTACATAACAACTCAAGTTAATGATGTTGTACACTTATTTAGGCCAAAAGAATCAGTCATAAAGCCCAAGGCCTCGGCTTAGGCCCTTTTAGAAAATTTTAATCCTGCAAGCTCATATTTATAAGGTTTACATAAAATGTCAAGTTAATAATGTCGCACATTTATTCAGGCAAAAAGAATCAATATTAGTGCCGTAGGCCTAGCTTAGGCCTTTTTAGCAAATTTTAACGGTGCGTGCTCATGTTCATAAGGTTTACATAAAAAAATCAAGTTAATGATGTTACACATTTTTTCAGGCAAAAAGACGTAGGCCTCGCTTAGGCCTTTTTAGCAAATTTTAACCGTGCGTGCTCATTTTCATAAAGTTTACATAAAAAATCAAGTTAATGATGTTACACATTTTTTCAGGCAAAAAGAATCAATTTTAGGGCCCTAGGCCTCCGCTTAGGCCTTTTTAGCAAATTTTAATCGTGCGTGCTCATATTTATAAGGTTTACGCAAAAAGTCAAGTTAATAATGTTGCACATTTATTGAGACAAAAAAGATTCAATTTTAGGGCCCTAAGCCTCGGCTTAGGCCTTTTTAGGAACTCTAAACGAATTTCGCGAAAATGTTCCATGTAAGCCAAGCGAGAATTGTGCTTTAATTTGAAGAAATTAATTGCCGATGATCCGAGGTACACTTGGTTTGAGGGAACTGTACCCCGAACTTCCGTAGTATTATATTCCGTGCCGCTGGAGTCTGTCAGTGTATCCAGGATGTCCCCCTTGAAGTGTCTGCGAAGTCCGTGAGCTTTGGGAGGGGGCTTTCCCCCAAAATGTTAAAATGGACGTAGAGCTGTAAACATTAGAACCTTGCTTTATATAATGATTCTGTACACGATCACGAATTTCCAGGAGGGTGGGACGAATTCACCCTCCCCCAAGTTTCTAAGAGCGCAGACAAGTGTTCAAGGTAAGGGATTTGCTCGCAATTTCTATGCTTCATGTTGTGTTTAGTGCCAAACTATGTATGCCCTTCCCCCCTTCCCCAGAAATTTGGTGAAGTCTGTAAAAGGGATACGAGGTGCTTGGTTTTGAGGGCTCTACCCCCAACTTCCGTAATTTTATATTCTGGACCTCTGGAGTCGGTCATCAGTGTATCCTCGATGTTACCCCTGAAGAGCTCTCGGAAACTGGGGGGAGGGGGGTCAGTTTCACTCCACATTCCTGAAAATTCGTGGTCGTGTACAGAATCATTATATAAAGCATGGGTCTAATGTTTACAGCTCTACGTCCATTTTAACATTTTGTGGGAAAGCCAACCCCCCCCCCCCAGATGACGGACCTCGCGGACGCTTCAAGGGGAACATCCTGGATACACTGACAGACTCCAGCGGCCCAGAACATAATATTACGGAAGTTGGGGGTACACCCTCCCAAAACTAGGTGTACCTCGGATCCTCGGCAATTTTTTCTTCAAATTAAAGTGCAATTCTCGCTTGGCTTACATGGACCGTTTTCGCGAAATTCGTTTGGAGTTCCCAATTCAGTTCTCAATATATGCCCAGAAACTTCCATCTTTAACCCCCCCCTTGATT
Organism: Macrothele yani; assembly: GCA_039090855.1. Lineage (NCBI taxonomy): Eukaryota > Metazoa > Arthropoda > Arachnida > Araneae > Macrothelidae > Macrothele > Macrothele yani. The sequence continues at coordinate 108,512,146 of CM077003.1, forward strand.
TTTTTGTGGCCAAGTTACTGAAAGATGTGTGGCAAGGTTGCCGGTAAATTGCCACACCGGAACACTGCCACACATCAGTGTTCCTGTGTGGCAGTTTACAGTGAATCGTTTGTCCTGGGGGTATTTTCTCCGAATTTGCCAACGGTAAGGTAATTCAGTAAAGAAATCCGAATTTGCCAACGGTAAGGTAATTCAGTAAAGAAAGTATTATGCTGAAAATGTTCACAATTTCTATAGAAATTTTTTCGTCGTTATTTACGGCCAGATTTAAAGTATGAGATGTTCAAAGTACTGTACATAAAATGCATAAGGGTGTTAATTCGAAAAATGATGTTTTTTGAAGTCCATTGTGCTTTTCGTTCATATCGGCCCCATTGTCATAGCGCTGGCCACACATATCATGAATGCTGAAATCTTTAAAGTTAGAAAAAAAATTTGGAAAAAGAATTTAGTCCTTTGCTCGTGGTATCTGTTACTGAAAAAAATAATAAAAATTATTCTCTGATTCAAAGTCGTTTTGTATTCAGTTATATAACGAATTATTTTTACTAAAAAAATAAATGTGCCACGTAACATTACGATTTCTCACAATAAAACGTTTTCCGTCTCCCATGTCGCTGATATTAATTTATCAACCATTAGATTTGGCTGAGGCATTTCGGCGCGTCCCTGCTCACGACAGAGAATAAACAAAGAGAAATGTTTTTGTGTCAACTAAAATCTGCCAAGAAACAGCACTGTTTCCTCGATTGAGTGAAAGAAACCACAGAATGGCCCTAGGTTAAATTGCCCTCTCCTTGCCAGCCGACCCAAAGTCGTAAATCATTACCCCTTCACTGACCCCTTCAGCTGGGGTTGTGTGATCTGATCCCCGCCCTTGGCCTGCCGAGAGGGAAGGAAATCCCGTGTATTCCGCCAAATGCGAAATTGAAACAAATATAGCATCATACAAATAGAAAAATCATTATATCATATCACTCGTATGTGTTCCCAAATTTTTATATTTCGAGAGAAAATATCAAACTATTTTTCTGCTTTTTAAACTAGCAGATATCAAAGTTGGAACTTTTTAAAAATAATTGTCAATATGCCCATTATTTTACACTTTTGGGATAATAATTAAAATATTACTCAGCAAAGAGACGCTAATATAGAAACGCAGAAAGATCGTTCAATGTTTATTCTACATATGAAAAAAAAACCGGATTTCTAAATTGTCTTTTTATATATGTCATTTCGTTCTTAAATGCGTGTTTTGAGCTATTTTTCACGAGGTATGGAAGACCCTTAACGATTGTATGAAAGAATGCCCACGGAAAAAACGCCCACGGAAAAATCGCCCACGGAAAAAACGCCCACGGAAAAAACGCCCACGGAAAAAACGCCCACTTTTCGAAAGTAGGAAAAAACGCCCACGGAAAAATCGCCCACAGACAAAATGCTCACGGGAAAAATATGTGATCGACTGATAAGTTTTTATGTCTGTTATAAACGGTGACAGGACAACTGGTCACAGACTGCTGGCCAAAAAATCGTTAGGGGTCATATAAAAATTGCGGTTTCTTCGCCACCTCACCTACATAACGCGAATATGGGAATGACGGAATGAAAACTTTTAGAAGGGCCTAAACGTTAGTACTAACATTATTTTCTGCCTAAGTAATACCGCAATATTAATAATTTGATGTGTAAAATATTTTCTGCAAACCTTACAAATATGAGAGGAAAGTTCGGATTGCACTGATTGACTGTAGAGGTTGTATGGTCTTGGCCTGAAAGCCGTGGTAGTCTTATGCAACATTTATTTAAAAACACACTAATGATTCACCGTTGTCTTCAAGCCAACTGCTATACGATGTTTTTCTAGAAACTACAAATAAAAAGTTCTCTGCGAGTATGTGCAAACCCAGGGAATTTGTCTGGGGAGGGGGGGGGGGTGCTTAAAATCTAAAATATGAAATATAAAGAATTTCTGGTTAGATCGGGAGATTTCCAGCGTTTACAAGCTACAACACGTCGAATTATCTGAGGGTATCTGCTGCCTCAGGAAACTAGTCGGGGGGGGGGGGGGTAATACCAAAATCGTGAATATCAAGAATATCTCTTCCGATCTGGAGATCTTCAGCATTTAGAAACTGCAACTCGACAAATTTTCTTAGCGCATGTCACTCTCTGGAAACCTGTCGGCGAAGAGGGGGGGTAATACCAAAAAGTGTAAGATATGAACAATTTCTCGTCCGATCGGGAGATTCTCGGCAATTAGCAGCTACAACTCGACACATTATCTGAAGACATGTGAATGATGAAAATCTCCGGGTCGGAAGAGAAATTCTTCATATTCTACACTTTTGGTATTACCCCCCCCCCCCGACAGGTTTGCTCAGTAGGTTCATGCCCGGAGATAATGTCTCCAGTTGTAGTTTGTAAATGCTGAAAATCGCCCGATCGGACAAGAAATTCTATATAATTCACAATTATCATATAACCACCCCACCCCACCCCACCCCCAGGTTTGCTGAGTAGGCACGTGCCCTCAAATAATCTGTCCAGCTGTAGCTTGTAAATGCTGAAAATCTCCCGATGGGACGATACATTTTTCAAATCTTACAGTTTTGATATTACCCCCCCCCCCCCCCCCCCCGACAGGTTTCCTGAGTCAGCACATGCGCTCAGATAATTTGCAGACTTGTAGTTTGAAAACCCTTAAATCTTTTGCTCAGATGTAGATCATAAACATTTCTTATAAAGAATTACATTAATTATCGCAATTAAGAAAAGACGAAATTACGGAAACTATATATGACTCTGATTACCAACTTCTGGGGGTTGTGGGCACGAAGCGGTCAAAAACGTTATTTTTATACGGCCCCTTAAAATTTTTGTGGCCAGTTCTCCTACACCCGTCATGTAGAAATTAACTGTTTTAGTTGTCCTTTGGAAAACTCCCAGGAAGCTATGAGTGCGTATTTTTTTCTTTACACTGGGAAGAAAAGAAGTATGCCTGTAACTTGAGATTATACTACTCACGGGGAAGACACACCCCGACCGGTGGCCAACCGATAAATTTAAATGAAATATATCGCTTGTTATTTGAGGTGCGGTCGCTAGCAAACGTTCCAGCTGCAGCTGCAAAGTACCACTCTGACGAAACACAGATGTCCCCCCCTTCCGCTCGCCGTACTCAACAGACAACAGTGGAAAGAAAGCACATTACACAAAGTTATATCAGTGCACTGCGGCTTTTACGAAAATCGCTTTTACAATTAAATGCATTAAACTGTAAAAGTATTTATAAATAAAATAATCTGACTTTTAATGATTTCTTTTTTAATTGATATAGTTAAATAATAAACATGCATAGTTTTATAAAAATTAAGACCTTACTTTAAAAAATAAGAATAGTCACAAATTTATTATAGTACAGCCGAACTGGAATTTTTTAAGAAAGTAGCTACTCTACAGTAGGAAGTTGAAAGTTAACAATCTTATTTGGTTCTTCACTAGGCCACGCGCGGCCCTTAAGTCATAAGTCCTAGGCCTTGGCCTATTTAACAGTTTTTATTCTAACGATGTTATATTCATAACGTTTACGTAACACATCAAATTATTAATATTGCGGTATTACTCAGGCACAAAATAATATTAGGACTAACGTTTAGGCCCTTCTAAAAGTTTTCGTTCCGTCATTCCCATATTCGTAAAATTTACATAACAAGTATACAAGTATTGTCAATAATCAAACAAAAGTCATCGCTCTTTTTTTTTTTTTTTGATTGGAGGTTTAACGACCACCGTGAGCAACTCAATGGGCTATAAGCAGTCGCCCGTCCCTAATTTAGTGTCACTGGTTCCAGGGAAGGGAAAGAGCCAGTGCCGTAAGACAAACACAACATCCATGCCTGACCGGGATTCGAACCCGGACCCCTTACGGACGAATGATCAGAGGCCAACGCCTTAGACCACTGCGCCACCGGGGCGGCAAGTCATCGCTCTTTCCACGTTTATAAGTGAGTCACTGAAAAATTCTCAGTGGCCGCCTCCAGGAATCGAACTCAGGGTCTTCCAGTTACGCGCTGGATATGCTTCCACGGCACCACAGCTATTCCTATTCCACGTCAAATGTCTGTATTAATTGTCAATAATATTGCGCTTCTACTTATGCACCATACATTCAATCCATACATTAATTAATAGGCCGTAGGCCTAAGCCAATTCAACACTTTTTTCTTCGCCTGTGAATTAATTAAGTGCCCGCTGGCCTCTGATCATTCGTCCGTAAGGGTCAGGGTTCGAATCCCGGTGAGGCATGGATGTTGTGTTTGTCTTACGGCACTGGCTCTCTCCCTTAACTGGAACCAGTGACCCTAAATTAGGGACGGGCGACTGCTTATAGCCCATTGAGTTGCTCACGGTGGTCGTTCAACCTTCAATCAAAAAAAAAATAAAAAAAATTAATTAAGTAAAAGAAAAATATTGCAAACTTGACATGCTATGTAAATATTTAGTACCTACGTAAAAGTGCAGCGTTATTAAAAATCCCACCCCTTAGGGTCCTTTTCCGAACATACATGAATTATGCTGTAATTCTCGCTTGGCTTACATAGAACGTTTTCTCGAAATTTGTTTGGAGTTCCTAATTCAATTCTCAATGTAGGCCAAAAATCGATAATACTTACCCCCCCCCCCCGCACACACACCCTTGAACTTTTGTGGCCAATTCTCCTACACCCATTTTCGTTATGTAGGTGAGGTGGCGAAGAAACCGCAATTTTTATATGACCCCTAACGATTTTTTGGCCAGCAGTCTGTGACCAGTTGTCCTGTCACCGTTTATAACAGACATATAAACTTATCAGTCGATCACATATTTTTCCCGTGAGCATTTTGTCTGTGGGCGATTTTTCCGTGGGCGTTTTTTCCTACTTTCGAGAAGTGGGCGTTTTTTCCGTGGGCGTTTTTTCCGTGGGCGATTTTTCCGTGGGCGTTTTTTCCGTGGGCATTCTTTCCTCATACCCCCTTAACTGTTCCAAGTGCAAATTGGGAGGTGTGGGTGGATAACGTGAAAAAGCTGAAACTATCTCTCGCCGACCCCGCTGTACGCAGTGACATGAAATCAGTGACGGCTCGTGGTAAGCTGAGATTGGGGGCGGAGGGGGGGGCTGCATCTCAATTTTGTAGATATTATGATACACTTCGAAAGCTAAGTTACTGCGCCTGTGCTGATGCTGTCCGTGTAATAATAATAATAATAAACAATAGTTGAAATATTGAACTGGATAGCAAGGGAAAAAACAATACCCAGAAGATGACAAGAGGGAGATGGGTACATGAAATTCGAAAGCATGAAAGAAACTGACTCAAGGCAGACTGTTGTGGAAGAAGAAACTTGGAGACTTTCATCCAGCAGTGGATTGATAGTGGTTGCAAATTATATATACATGCATATACTGTACGTATATATATATATATATATAAGGACAAAAAAATTAATGCGAGTGCCAGTGGTAGCGGAGACACACTCAAGGTCATGTACGCGTTCTCAAGTGTCTCATTGTGACCCCTAGAAATATGAGAATAAATATTTTTTCTTCTGATACACACTCCCTTTGGAACTTGGCTTTATACCGACCACTGCAACTTGGACGGCGATGAAAAACATTTTGTGGAATTTTGAAGGGTCTGCCAGAATTTCGCGATGAGTTGTTATTGCGATACTCACACACCGGCATTCTCTTTAATAAAAACGGATTGCAAACATATTCAGTTCAGTTTCAATTCTGAAGCCATCATGATAACAATTTAGTGTAAAAAAATTTGTTTTCTAAAATTTATCAACTTCGTAAATTTTCTGAACAATGATATCTGATTAAATGTTCGTTTCAAAATAATTAAGTACATTACCTCAATTGAAATGCGCAGCTGATTTTTGGGAGGGAGGGGGGATGCAGCAGAAAAATAAAATGTATCCAGTGGAGTGACTTCAATGATTTTTGGTGAATAAAAATTTACGTAAGTTTAAAAGCAAAAATTTCGTTGTGCTTGGTAAGTGAAGAAATCAATTTTGTGCAAGTATTTCGCGGCAGAAATTAGTATCTCTCTCCCCTTTTTTTTTTTCTTTTTTTTTTTAATTTATCCAATACTGAACTATTTTTAATCGCAATTTGTTCACATGCCCATTTTGACCAGAAGAGAAAATATAAGTAAAACTTTTTTTGCAAAAGTCCCGGCAACTGAGTATTTGTTATTAGATGGGAGCAACATTGTTGTTAGAATTATTACGTTAAATAAAAGCAGGAAAAAACCAAAAATTGGAAGAAAAAAAAACAGCCCAGTTTGAGAAATACATTCAAACATACTTTATTTAATACTCTATTTCAACATTCGTCATTATTTTTAATTCTTATTTGGAAGCACAAGAACCGTATTAATCAACAAAGCACACAAGCCCGGCGATGCATTCCCAACCAACGAAAGACTGCATTCGCGAACAACCCTGCTAGCGAGAGCTGCCATGAATGCAGTCCCCAGGGAAGTTTTACTCAAAGGAAACGAACTGATGTGGGAATAGGCAGAGTTTCCCACATGAGTTGGTTTCAATAGCCGTCAGGGCTGCAAGGAGCGCAGTCCGTAACATTCTTCTCGCTCCCACTGGTGTTATGCAGGGAAAACTTCCAGTTGAGTTCAGAAAACTGCAGTCGTGGCATTATGCTGGGAAAACTTACAGCGATGTTCACAAAACTTCTCTTTCTTGGTACGGCATGAAAAAAAAACCACTTTGGGTAGGGGGCTGCAGCCCCACAGCCCCATAGCAGGAGCCGCCCCTGCATGAAATCTTTACCCTTGCTGAGTAACTGCCCTGAAATTTGTTCGTCTTCCAGCCTCTGTTTCTAACCAAGTGAAAATCATACAAGATAAAAGTAAAACTATTTTATAAATCTCTCTCCCTACCTATCTACTATTATTTGTCCAGACACGCCTTCTGGGCCCTTGGTCATGGTGGGCTTCTTTTTTTTTTTATGTGGAGGATTTTAGGAAAGGAGTGTCTGACCCCAGGCCTTAAACAACCCTTAGAAATAGGAAGCTAGGAGATTTGGGCTAGAGTGCCCGATAGGAAAGTGACACGGAAGCGAAGTAGAAAGGGGCGGGAAGAAGCCCTTATTTATTACCGGGGGAGGCAGTGCCCGGGGTCCGACGGCTTAGCGTGCCCCTCCGACGCACGGCGAATATTTAGTGGTTCGAGCGTTCGTACCTGCCTGGGATTGAATCAGGCCCTTTCCGTGGCAGTCACGAACGTTGCCCACTAGGCCACCCGCGGCCCTTCATGGTAGGCTCCAAGGCTGTAGCCCCCCCCCCCTCTAATCCGGCTCTGTGTACACGCCTATGGAGACAAAATATTCCACATTTAGCATGAATATCAATTAAAACAGTGCCGTAAACTAACAGTATGCAACATGTTAAATGCTGGTACTCTGCGCTTGCGGGAGAACAACCTTATATAAATATTCCGGCTTTCTTTCCTTAACAAGGACTTTCCCACTTGCAACTTTCAGTATCTCTTCTCCTCCAGGGTATCAAAAACTCCTAAATATAAAATTTCGTCTCGATAGCTAAAACACACACATAGGCGCAAAAATAGTCAAATCATGCTCGCAGAATCCAAAATGTGTGGTTCTGTTGAAATCTCGAAGTCGATATTTTTTATTTTCGATTACTATTTCTTACTTTCTCATGCGCTTTCGCATTTATTTCACAGTTTACTTGATTTTTTACTTTCTCCTACTAATGTGTGAAAAAGTGGAAACTGCTGTGTTGTAGGTTATGCAGCAACAGAAGAAGTTATTTTCGATGGATGGCGAGTATGTGAGGGGGGGGGGGGTGAAGTGATACTGTACGCAAGGCCCAGAAACTCTACATCCACCACTGCATCATGACTTTTAGTTCACATTTATGTTTTGTAGTTGTTGAAAGTTGAAACTTCGGACCTCTCACTGAGTGCACCAAAATTTCTCTTAACGGTTTTCCAACGTTTCTCGAAAAAATCTTAGAGCGATCGCTTGGTTTTGATTATCTTCTCTCTTTTTAGGACCATTCCCAACTTCTTCTCCTATCTCTAACACGTGCATAAGACACACCCCATTTACAAGTCACTTGCATTGACCTCTTGGTCAGGGCTTGACCTCTGTGTTCACAGACTGACCTTCCAGCAAGCAAGCCCTCCCCCTTTTCGAGGAATGCGTAATGTTGGCGTTAGAGCCCGAGGCTACGTGAACTTAGTCTTAGTCCGACAGTCAAGAAAAGATTAACATTGTTCCTTTTGCCTTCGGTGGGAACGGGCATGTGCAAGCCGTGATTTTTCTTTAGTTGAGGGATTCTTCTTCTCTGAACACGCTTATTTGATTCATTTTCTACGACACTGGAACATTGTGAGTTTTTCTCCCTTCACTGCTGTTTGTTCTGCAAAACCAAGTACCAGCGTGTTGTGCAAAACCAAGTGCCAGTGCAAGTGTTCTACAAAACTAAGTGCCAGTGCAAGTGTTCTGAAAAAATGGAAAGAATTTGCTACTTAGTACCATCTGTTCGAGGGCACGATAAATTATCATTAAATGGGTACTTGCATGTAAAAGACCGCAATTATTTAGAAACATTTTATTGGAAGTGCGACAAATATAAAAGTTACCACTGCAAAGGGCGCGCCGTAACTAAATATTTGGAAGGCGACAGAGTGCAGAGTCAGCATGAGCATATAACCATGCTGCTGAAGCAAGTGAAGCTCCTGTGGCGCGGTTTGTCGCTACTATTAAGCAGCAGGGGCGTATCTGCAACGATGCACCGGCTCGGGTTATTCAGCAGACTACTGCTACTATGCCGATTGAACTGGCTGCATGTATGCCTTCAACTTCAGCATTGAAGCAAACTGTAAAACGGATAAGGAAAAATTCACGGATAGCAGAACTTCATATGTTACAAGATGTATGTTTTACTGAACAACAGAGAATGCTATATGATGGGGAACTATTTGTTGTCCGCGATTCTGTTGTGCGTGACATTAGGTCAATTTTATTCTCTTCCAAAGAAATTTTGGAAAAAACACAGAATGCTAAATACTTGGTTATGGACGGTACATTTGAAATTGTGCCGAGACTATTTCGACAGCTATACACTATACATGCTCCATTTCGTGTTGGAGACATCAAAGTGACAGTGCCGATAGCTTTCGGTTTGATGAACAAAACGAGTGTTGAATCGTACCAGACTTTTCTCAGAGATTTCAAAGCATTTGCTCATTAGTGTAATATCAACTTTTCACCAGAATTCATTCTAACAGATTTTGAGCGTGCTGCTATAAATGCCAGCAGAATGAATTTTCCGGATGCGATTAACAAAGGCTGTTTCTTTCACCTAGCTAAAAGTTGCTGGAGAAAAATTCAAAACAGTGGGCTAACCGTCATTTACAATACGGACGAAAATTTTAGCATGAAAATCCGGGAAACGCTAAGCCTGGCATTTCTCCCACCAGAGGACATTCCCGGGGCTTTTCTAAAATTACGCAGTTCAGTACCATAGGAAGCCGAGGTTATTTTCACCTGGTTTGATTCTACGTATGTGTCTGGCACGCTTTTACGGAACAGGAGGCAAAACCCAATATTCCCTCCAGAAATGTGGTCCATTCACAGCATGATGGTGAGAGGTTTCCCTCGCACCCAAAATTCCGTGGAGGCGTGGCATAGAAGATTCGAAGTCATTGTTGGAGCATCACATGTGGGTGTATTTAGAATTGTAGACGAAATCAAGAAGGAGATTCAGCGAGTCAAAATTGAAATAGAGAATGCAGTGAGAGGGAAAACGTCTAAAGCTCCAAAACGGAACGTTGAAAGAGAAAGAAGAATACGGTCAGTTTTCAACTCACTTGGAGAGAGGAACACAGCTGATTTCCTCAGAGGAATCTCGCATAATATTTCATTATAGTGCTACTATGTAGTTGTGGGTCTATTAAACAGGTAAGAATTTTAATCCGACCTATCATGTAACATGGCTACCAAGAACTTCAATAGCTCTTGATCAATGTAACAAGTTACCAGGGTTTTGATGTATCATATTTATTTTCAATTTGAAACGGATTAATACGTGTAAATAAATTTGAATATTTTTATCGCCATGTCAAAGTTTTGTCATAGTATTATAGTGCTGAATTTTTGCTTGCTAATAATAATTTTACATTTCAAATACTGGGGAAACTATGATTTTCTCCAATGCAATACCTTAAAACACAAGTCATGTAGCTTCATTGTTCTAAGAGCAAAGTACAAATTTCGTTTAATTACTCCAACGTTGAATAAACGTTTTTATCGTTTTAATTATGTAATTACTGTGTTTGTTTTTTACGTGTGATTAAGCAATATATCGCAGGCCAACTTATTGCAGAATATCCTTAATAAAATTTTATTACATGCAGAAATTTTATTGCAAGGCCGAACTTAATAAAAGACGTTCGAAGAAAAAGTAAAAATTTTAGATGTGTAACTGGAGAGTCATGTATCTTGAAGAGCAGAGTGAACAAAGTATAATTTCGCATATTCCAATACCACACACAGGATAAATTTTTGCCTGTAAAATATTTCTTGTGTAATTTTTGTGAAAATAAGGATCAGTCAACATCGTGATTATGGGATTCACTTGTTGTTCAGCATATCAGGAAGCAAGTTTTAACTCTTCTTTTAGCATAAATAAAAAACAGTATCTTTCACCTACAAAAAGAAACCACTTCTTTAAGGCTGCCATAATCCTTAAAACTCTGAAGATGTGCTCTTAAGTTCCAAAGTTTCTGATAAATTTTTCCTAGCTGCATAATTTATTTAAGGGAAAATTAATCATTCAGAAATTATTATACAACTTGTAATAGTGTGCCGCTTTCGAAATAACTGTCGGAAAGGTAGCATTTTGTTTCTTACATCATCCTGCTGCTTCCCCCTTTCCTTTCATTTTTTTTTTCTTTTTTATGTTATTTTTTAAAATTTAGCATGACGAAAGAAACGTTACTCAACACGAGTGTTTTATGTACACCGCCATCAGCGATCTTCAGTATCAAAACAAATGAAGTTAGTGATTGAAATATCATATATAAAACTTTATCAAATTGCAGATAAATTTGGTATCAGGCACAAGTTCTTTATGAATGTGACTACCGTAACAGTGTAAAGTTTTCTTTATGTTTGAAATGTGTTTAGGTTTACTTTGATATATTTTTACAGGGTAGGTTAAAACATTACATAATTATTTTATATCGTTACAACATTACTGCCCCTGGATTAAAAAAAAAAAAGAAAACCTTATGAGATTACAACCTAATATTCCATGCAAGGTCATACCCCTTCCCCTTGGCATCTCTGCATTTTTCTACAGAGAAAATTGCCCTGCTACCAAAGTACCCATGAATAAATAAGACGGTTACCGGAAAAAAAATCCAAGGAAAAAAGATCCACGGAAAAAAAATCCAACGAAAAAATGATCCAGGGAAAAAAAAAGCCAAAGGAAAGAAAAGCCAAGGGAAAAAAGTCCATGGAAATAAAATCCAACGGCTTCTTTCATGTAGGTTAACCAGTAAGAAACTTAAGGGGTCATATAAAAATGTACATAAAAAAAGTTCTCACTTCTCAAAGATTACGAGGACACCATAATTTGTTTCCATGGACGTTCGAGCAATTGGGGTGGGGGGGTATAAAAATTGCATTTTTGTTTCTTGTGTCCACTTCCATGTTGGTTGACCGTGTAAGAAATTTGGGGTCGTACAAAAATTGCACTTTTGATTTTCTTGTGTCCACTTCCATGTTGAGTGACCTTGTAGGAAATTTAGGGGTCGTATAAAAATTGCATTTCTGATTTATTTGTGTCACTTCTATGTAGGAAGCTTAAGGGATCGTATAAAAATTTCTTTTCTGATTTCTTTGCGTCACTTCTGTGTAAGCAGCCTAGAGGGTCGTATAGAAATTGTCATTGGATTTTTTCCCTGGCTCTCTGTTTTTTTCCTGTGGATCTTTTTTCCTAGATTGACGCCACAGGGGCAGCAGAGTTTGATTAATTAATAACCTACGAATTAATAATAATGAATATTTATGATCTTACAATTGGTAATGCAAAACTGATTGCGATTTTGAAGTTTGGTAGCAATTTAATAGAAGATTAACACAGGGTTGTGTGAATATTGAAACTGCTCCTTTTATGAATTCATTGCAGATTGACCAATATATAAGAAGGGTGCAATAAAACTCAACATAAATTAATACCTTCACAGTAATAATAATAATGAAAATAACTTCAATAATGATTAGGTCATCACTAAAAAAAAAAAATCAAAAAAGGAGGCCCGGGCCCTGCGGTTGCCGGAAAACTGCCACACACTTTTCATTAAGGGGTCCGGCACAAATTGCTGTTCCTCCGAAGAACACTTTGAATGTGTGACAATTTTTCCAGTGGGGCAGTTTTCCAAGGTGCCTAACGAGGGGAAGGAACTCTCTTGTTTGTCTGAATTTTCATGCCGGTTCATTTGAGTTTAGTGAAACTGGCCACAAAAGTTCAAAGGGGGTGGGGGTAGGGGCTATAAAGATTGCCGTTTCTGGGCCTATATTGAGAACTGAATTGGGTACTCCAAACAAACGAATTTCGGGAAAACGTTATATGTAAGCAAAGTGAGAATTGTATTTTAATTTGAAGAAATAAATTGACGAGGATCCGAGGTACACTTGTTTTGGGGGCTCTACCTCCAACTTCCGCAATTTTATATTCTGGACCTCTAGAGTCGGTCAGTGTATTCTAGATGTTACCCCTGAAGAGCTTTTAGAAACCACGAATTTTCAGGAGGGGTGTGAATTCACCCCACCCTCCTGAAAATTCGTTGTTGTGTACAGAATCATTATTGTACTAATGTTTACATGGTACTAATGTTTATAGCTCTACGTCCATTTTAACATTTTGGGGGAACGCCCCTCCCCCAAGCTCACGGACTTCGCGGACGCTTTAAGGGGAATATCCTGGATACCTGACTAATATTACGGAAGTTGGAGGTAGTGCCTCCCCCCTCCCCCGACCAAGTGTACCTCGGATCCTCGGCAATTTATTTCTTCAAATTAAAGTACAATTCTCGCTTGGCTTACATGGAACGTTTTCTCGAAATTCGTTTGTTTGGAGTTCCCAATTCAGTTCTCAATATAGACCCAGAAACGGCAACCTTTATAGCCCCACCACCCACCCCTTGAACTTTTGTGGCCAGTTGCCCTAAACTCAAATGAACCAGCATGAAAATTCAGACAAACAAAAGAGTTCTTTCCCCTCGTTAGGCACCTTGGAAAACTGCCCTACTGGAAAAATTGTCACACATTCAAAGTGTTCTTTGGAGGAACAGCAGTTTGTGGCTGTCCCCTTAATGAAAACCATGTGGCTACCCCTTAATCCGGCTATGTGTCGATCGTGTAAATGGATAACTGTTTCGTTGGAGTTGGATTTTATTTCCCTGGCTTTTTTTCCGTTGACTTTTTTTTCCTGGATTTTTTTCCGTGGATCTTTTTTCCTTGGATTTTTTTCCTAGATTCAAATAAGACACCTAATGCATAAATGGTTACTTTGGCGAGCAAAGTAATTTTTTTCTGCATTTTGTTTCTATGCTTTTGAAGACAATGTTCCAGTGTAAGGTTACATGTTGTAGTCAAAAATAAGTTGTGATGATCCAGGGATTGATTCCCTAATACAACGAAAAATTCAAGTTGAAATCAGTAATACATTTACATAGATTAACTTTTTGCCATGCACATACGACATTCTAAAAAAAAAAAGCGAATCTCTTGAATGTACACCAATATAATAAGTGGTAAAATGAAAAAAGCAGTTGATTTGTTACAATGGGATGAGGGTCACACTGAAATAATGCGTTACGTAGGTTCTTATTCGTTTAGTGAGGACACGAACGTTCTGGTAGTTTACATAAGTTACAGTGTAAGGCAAAATATTTAAAGGCGGGAGCACATTTATTCTATTTTCGTAACAGAGTATACTGCAAACGCATTCATTTGAACGACTGCAGGAGCTTCCGAAGAAGTTATCCAACCCTTCCTTCTGAAATACATGTACACTGCTGGACAATTGCTAAGGACGGATCATAAACGGCTATATAGCGCATAAAAAAGTAAGTGTGGTTGGATGCCAAGTGAAATAAAATAATGTCAGAATGCCAGGACATTACAAGAAAGACAATTTATTGCGCTCTGAAATCCAGAAGGCTTTGGAACGTGTTCAAGGGACAAACAGGCCATTTTGTGCAGAATACGTAAACGTGAAAAAATGCAATTACCGTCCGCAGGCGTTCCGGCGTAAGATGTCAATACGGGATATGGCCACCATGGAGAGCGATGCAAGATTCCACACGTCCTGTCATGCTTTGCACAACATTATCAAGCAGCTGTTGGGGTAATTTATCCCATTCCTCTGTCAGTGCACGGATGAGGGTGTCCTTGTTTATTGGAGGGCATTGGCGACCAGCAAGACTCCTCCCCAAAGCATCCCACACATTTTCAATGAGATTCAGATCTGGAGAACGTGCTGGCCATACGAGGCGTTGAATATCCTCGCTCTCAAGACACTCCTGGACAGCGACTGTTCGATGACATGTTGCGTTGTCGTCCATGAAAACGAATCTATCAGCGACAGCACCACGGAACATGCGAACATGAGGTAGCAGAACATCATTAATGTATCGTTGGCCAGTCATAGTCCCAGTTGGAAGCACATAGAGGGACGTACGGCCATTGATCATGATGCCAGCACATACCATGACACTACATGTCGGATATCGGTCCCTTTCCTGTATGTTTGCTGGACAATATGCAGTACCACTATCACGCCAGATCAGTCGTCGTCGACAATCAGATGATAGACTGTATCTACTCTCATCTGAGAAGAGGACAGCAGACCAGTCGTTATCAGTCCAATTGCGATGTTGATGGCACCATTGCAAACGGGCGGTACGGTGACGTCTGGACAATGGGATGCACACAACAGGACGGCGGGCGTATAGTCCTCCTTCATGCAAACGTCTGGCGACAGTTTTTCGGGAGATCCGCTTTGCCAGTAGCAGCCATAAACTGATTTGCTGCCTCGCTAGCTGTGCTGCGCCGGTGTCTTTTTGTTGATAGCACTATGTACCGATCTTCTGCAGGTGTCGTACTGCGAACACGACCTCCCCCGTGACGTTAGCTACACTCTCCATTTGTTTGAAATGATTTCCAAAGCCTTGAAACAACACTGTCGCTGACGTCGAACTCCCTGGCAACATCTGTTACTTTTCGCCCTTCTTCAATCTTGCCAATAATACGGCCACGCGTCAAATCATCTAGGTGATGTCGGGAAGACATACTGAAAATTGCAAGTTCGTCAATTGATTCTTTCCCTTTCAACTTTGCGTTTCAACAACAACGGTCAATACGCGTCAAATCCTTTATATCTCTTATCAGCGCTATGACGTCACGAACAAGTTCGGCAATCCAAAATTTGCATACGCACAACACGTCTTACTGCATCCCGCACTTATGCTAATTTCCACATTTTCCTGCCTTCCATTTTTTGGTTGCTATCGTTGCTATTGTCATTCGTCCTTAGCAATTGTCCGGCAGTGTATAACTAGATTCAGAAGGAAGGGTTGGATAACGAAAATTATTGAGCTGTCATTTAAAAAAACAGCCAGGAAAATCATGTGGTAACTGAAACGAAATTTCCTGAATACTGCGACAATCTAGCTCTTGCAGTTTGAAACTAATAAATTTTTCTGAGCTCTATAACATCAAAATCAAAACGATCATTTAAAAAAAAAAAAAAGTAAGAAATATAAAAATAAAGTTAAATAAAGAGTTAGAATTAAAGAAGTATAGGAAGTACATGTCAACACAATCAAATGTGTAATCGGAAAAAAATGGAGATAAAATGCTTTTTTCTGTCAATTTTCAAATATATTCAATTAAATTTAAATGACAAAAACGCAGTTGGTAAATTTGTACTTATGCCCGCAATTAAAGCTCGTGTTTAAAACTTTTCTTCAAAACTCAGGTCTGTTAAAAAAAGATATGAGCGCATACTTTTTCAGATTTAAAAGAAATATCACTGCAGAATAAGTCACAGAAGTTCTCAGTAGCGTTAATGACTATAAAAGCAAGAAAACTGTGGTACAACATAGTTGTGTTCCGCAAGAAATAAGTTTATGCCACAAGTCAGAGGTTAGATACATAATTTAACTTCATATTTATATCTTATTACAATGCTACTATGTACTTCGATTCAGGTGAGCAGCAGCACTACAATTGGAAAAGTATAAGTAGCACCTCCCACAGCATCATCTGTGGAGTCAGGTTCAGTCCTGAACAGGTACGAACGTTTGAACCACTAAACACCCGCCGTGCGTCAGATGGGCACGTTAAGCCGTTGGACCCCGGGTACTGGCCCCCGGTAATAAATAGGGGCGTCTTCCTCCCCCTTTCTATCTCGCTTCCGTGTCACTTTCCTATCTGGCACTCTAGCCCAAATCTTCTAGCTTCCTATTTCTAAGGGTTGTTTAAGACCTGGGGTCAGAACCCCTTCCTAAAATCCTGTACATATGATCTGATCTGATCATCTGTGGAGGGTACATTTGTACGTATATCGTTTATCGAAAACAAAAAATGAGATGTGGAATCTTAAAGAATAACTACAAAAAGAATGCAAAGACATGGAGAGAGAAAGAAACATGAAATTATTTTTTGTACGAACAAAGCTTGTAATTTAAAAATTAATTATTAGTACTTCTCTTTTATGTGTTTGTCTTTTTTATGTAGTTTAATTACAGACAAAAATGTTCGATTCTGTCTGAAAAATGTACAGTGTTTCCCAGATAGCTCGAATCAGAAATTAGTACTCACTTTTTATAAATCATGCTGTGTGGGTAAATGTTTCTGAGCTCTATAACATCAATAAATTTTTAATCTTTCAGGTAAAAAGGTTCATGAAAAAGTGTACAAATATGATGCTGTAAATGCTTTCAACGCGCAAATATAAACAGCTGCCATAATTATAAATAACGAGAACTATGCAGTTATGAAAATATTCCTACGTACCCAACACTGTTGTTAAGAAGTTGCATCTGGTGAAGAATCAAGTCCAGAAATAACAGAAGAATATTTTCACGATTAAGTAAAAGATGTACATTGGTTACTTAAAGAAGTGAAGAGAAAGCTTCTTTTGAATTGGTGATTGTTTCATTGCGGAAGAAGTGGAAATTACAAACACAAACCATTTGTAAAAAACTACCCATTCTATACAAGGACTGCTAAGAACTTACAACGTGAAAAAACTGAAAAGTATCCTGTGTAAGGAAACAAAAATAGTATGAAAATTTATAGATTAAGCATGTAAATTTCAGTAACACAAAAAAATCATTCTTCTTATAACAAGGAGTCTCCCCCAAAAATATCAAATTCAGCAGTGCGAAATCTCCCAACTGTTGTTGCAAGAGATTCACGGTAGAATCCACCACGAGAAATTTGCACCAGCGCAACATTGGGTTATCTATTCCAAGTAATAATTCTCTACCTTTTTTAGTGAAGAACAAAGGGCAAATTGCATTTTACATAAAATACGTATTAAAATTCCAAGAGATCACTGGAAAAGGTAGGGGACTATTACATAGAGGAGTTTTCCCGTGGAGCAGACTTCCATTAAGGGATTTTACGAGTTTTCGTTGCAAATTGCAAAGCATACCATTACAGCAATTAATGCATTGTTATCCAAATGGCTTACATTGTACAAACCACATTACATAAAAAAAATCATAAGAAAAAAGTAATAAATCTGGTAAAAATACAAGAATTTAAGAATGACAACATAGCAAGTCTTGACTAAATTCCCACTGCAAACATTTTGACAAAGATTCAGTTTAGGGGAAGCAATACACTGCCGGACAATTGCTAAGGACGGATGACAATAGCAACGATAGCAACCATAAAATGGAAGGCAGGAAAATGTGGAAATTAGCATAAGTGCGGGATACAGTAAGACGTGTTGTGCGTATGCAAATTTTGGATTGCCGAACTTGTTCGTGACGTCATAGCGCTGATAAGAGATATAAAGGATTTGACGCGTATTGACCGTTGTTGCTAAAACGCAAAGTTGAAAGGGAAAGAATCAATTGACGAACTTGCAATTTTCAGTATGTCTTCCCGACATCACCTAGAAGATTTTACGCGTAGCCGTATTATTGGCAAGATTGAAGAAGGGCGAAAAATAACAGATGTTGCCAGGGAGTTCGACGTCAGCCACAGTGTTGTTTCAAGGCTTTGGAAATCATTTCAAACAAATGGAGAGTGCAGCAAATGTCACGGGGGAGGTCGTGTTCGCAGTACGACACCTGCAGAAGATCGGTACATAGTGCTATCAACAAAAATACACCGGCGCAGCACAGCTAGTGAGGTAGCAAATCAGTTTATGGCTGCTACTGGCAAGCGGACCTCCCGAAAAATTGTCGCCAGACGTTTGCATGAAGGAGGACTATACGCCCGCCGTCCTGTTGTGTGCATCCCATTGTGCAGACGTCACCGTACCGCCCGTTTGCAATGGTGCCATCAACATCGCAAATGGACTGATAACGACTTGTCTGCTGTCCTCTTCTCAGATGAGAGTAGATCCAGTCTATCGTCTGATTGTCGACGACAACTGATCTGTCGTGATAGTGGTACTGCATATTGTCCAGCAAACATACAGGAAAGGGACCGATATCCGACATGTAGTGTCATGGTATGGGCTGGCATCATGATCAATGGCCGTACGTCCCTCTATGTGCTTGCAACTGGGACTATGACTGGCCAACGATACATTAATGATGTTCTGCTACCTCATGTTCGCATGTTCCGTGGTGCTGTCGGTGATAGATTCATTTTCATGGACGACAACGCAACATGTCATCGAACAGTCGCTGTCCAGGAGTGTCTTGAGAGCGAGGATATTCAACGCCTCGTATGGCCAGCATGTTCTCCAGATCTGAATCCCATTGAAAATGTGTGGGATGCTTTGGGGAGGAGTCTTGCTGGTCGCCAATGCCCTCCAATAAACAAGGACACCCTCATTCGTGCACTGACAGAGGAATGGGATAAATTACCCCAACAGCTGCTTGATAATGTTGTGCAAAGCATGACACGACGTGTGGAATCTTGCATTGCCCTCCATGGTGGCCATATTCCGTATTGACATCTTACGCCGGAACGCCTGCGGACGATAATTGCATTTTTTTCACGTTTACGTATTCTGCACAAAATGGCCTGTTTGTCCCTTGAACACGTTCCAAAGCCTTCTGGATTTCAGAGCACAATAAAGTTTCTTTCTTGTAATGTCCTGGCATTCTGACATTATTTTATTTCACTTGGAATCCACCCACACTTACTTTTTTGCGCTATATAGCCGTTTATGATCCGTCCTTAGCAATTGTCCAGCAGTGTATTAAAAGACAGCAATTTTAAGAAAAAACGAACATCGACCTGTTAAACAAATTTTGAATCACAGTTAAACAAATTTTCGGTTGTCTCGTACAATGACAATAGAAATGAGTTTACGTGATAGATTTCGATTCTGGGATGCTGAACATGAAAGACGAAGGGCTCCTAGCATGAATCATTGGCTCCTAGTTTTCCAAAAACTGACACTTCTTGTCAATATTTCTCTTAAGCATCGTGTATAAAGATGCCGGAGACCTTATGCCGACACCGAAGTTCACGGAAGCGAGGTAGAAAGGGGAAGGAAGACGCCCTTATTTATTACCGGGGGCAGTACCCTGGGTCCAACGGCATGAACTTCGGTGTCGGCATAAGGTCCCCGGCATCTTTATACACGATGCTTAAGAGAAATATTGACAAGCCCTCTTCTCAATGAAGCAGGTGTTTATGCCATCCCACTAAAATACCCGGACGTTCCAGGCGATACTACATCGGAATGACCAAACGTTCGTTTGGAATTAGAATCAGCGAACATAAAAGGTATACAAGAGACGGGAAAATAACCGCTGCCCTATCAAGAGAAATCAAGTTCAAGTCCGCCGATCCTATATGGAGTGATATAAAGAAATTAGCTTCATACTCCACACCCAAATCTACCGGCATTCGCGAAACCTTGGAAATCTTGACCAGCTGCGAGGCTTGCAATGATAGCGTTTCTCTGGAGTTGCCACGTATTTGGAATCAGTTCTTCAAATAATGCTGAGTTCTCTACCATTGTACCGCGTGCCCAACCAACGTGACCTCGTTCCTTCGAAATATCACGTTTGCTCCTAATCATTTATTGTCTAGTCAAGTCACCGCGTTCAAAGTGTTGAAACGTTCTATTATCCTGTTTGCAGTTAGCTGTCTACCTTCCTTGAGAAAGCCATCTGGTTGATGTGCGAAAGCTTGGAAACTTTTATTTCTATTCTACGCCAAGAATTTTTGGATTTTAGTATAGTTATACTATTTTGAGAACAACTTGATGTTATCCTTTTTCACAGGGACAGCATGTTTCTCCGTCAGTCACACACTGTTCCACGCCAAATGAAAAATTTCTTTCCAGGAAAATAAAACAAAGAAAACCTGAGCATGAAAACATAGCTCTACAATTTTGAGTGGGGCACTAATTTTCCCAAAATGAGTAAACATATATACATATTTTTATTTTCATTTTTTAGCACGAAAACTTGTTAGCCTTACAATGCGATTTCTCCTTCATTTTGTTGGCAGTAGAATCTTCAGTCTTGGCTGGCTGCTCTCTTCAAGAGTATTGAGAGACGCCTCAATTTCTATTACGTGTTTTATGTAAAAATGTAATGATGCATACGGCATTCCGGTTGCTTCATTACATGTGACTATAGTTTCTAATTAACATAGCATATACAGGCAAATCCCAGGAAAAATCAGCCTAAAATTTCAGTAATGGGAGACGAGGTTCAAGGTAAATTTTGGTTAAATAATTATCGGAATGACTGAAGTAGAATCATGAAATTCTGCGGCAATTGACAAGCCGATTTTTAAAATCTTTTACCTAAGTAAAAGGGTGTCATCATGAAATTTGCCTAAATGTAAACATTTCGAACATGAACCACTGTGGGTTTACGAAAAGTCCCTCGCCATCGCTACGTCGCTTTATGAATATATTTGCGATCTAGCGAAGGTCATCATATTTAATTTATTGTTGGCTAGATCAAACTCAGACCAAGCAAGTGTCTGGGGAATGAGGGTGGATACACCTCTGTCTGAATTCCACCCCTACCCTCCTCGGAATTCTTACTGATGGCTGACTCCCTTCTGAGGGGAACAGAGAATGAGAACGATTATTCTACTTTAAAATGCCGAACTTCTGGGTGAAGAAGTGGGGGATATTGGAGAAGTCGTTTCGCTGATGGGCTTCGAGCAAATCCCAGTATCTGTCCGGAGCGCAGTACTTGAAAATTAAAAAAGTGTACATATAAATTGGCTGCTTTTTAAGGGTCCCACAGGAAAAAAAAAAGAAAGGACGTGGTGGGAGAGAATTAATCTAAAAAATCCATCGAAAATTATTTTATTTTTATTTTCTAAACTGCTGCGAGGGGCACAGAAAGTGCGGAGCCCGGTGCGACTGCCCGGGTTGCCTCAGCAGTCCAGGGTGTCGTCGCAAATTTGACCGGTGTTGAAATGGTAGCAAATGCGACCGGCAGGGACAAAGAGGAGTGTGGAAGAAAGGAGGGAGCAAGGTAGTTAGAATGAGAGAAGGTAGGTCAATGAGTTCACCCAACCCACTCCGGCTTAGCGTTCCAGAAATCAGTGACGTCAGTCGAACCCTGTTGAAGCAGTCCAACGCTCCCTCGCCCCAATGCAGACGTCCACTTGGTATCGTGGACTCGTTTTCAGATCAAGGTAGTTATATTTCTTTGTTAAATAACGGAAAGTTTTACAATCATCCGTTAGCAAATAATTTCTAGCATAGGCTGAAAATGCTATTGCTTGGATCAAAGCTTTCGCTGCCGGCAAGTGGCAATGTTAAAAACGACGAAGCAGGGCCTGCTGGAACATAAGGGCAACCGGGGCGGTAGCTCCGGGCCCTGCACTTTAAGAGAAAAAAACAAAATCATGTTTTGTAGAATTTTTTAGAACTATTTTTTCATAGGTTTTGGAGCGCTAAGCCCTTAAGATTTGTATTAAGTTGTTTTTTTTTTCCAATCCCCCTCCCCCACACTTTTGGAATATGTTATCGCTCTTCGTCGTACTGATACTGAAATTTTTAGATTTCAAATGGTTATTGTAACCACCTTAATGTTTTCTACATTCATGAAATAGCAAATTAAATTTCATCATTTTGGGGGCCCTACTTTTGATATTCAACAGTTTGTGTATAAGTCAAATACTTAAATTGAACAAAATAAAATTCTTTCCATAATTTCTGGTTTAAAGCTCCCAGATCTGAAGTAAGAGCAAATACAAGAAACATGATATTTTCTACGGCACTAATTACTTTCATTAATATTTCTCTGAGACTGGAACCACAAACGTTAAAATCGTAAAATACTGGTTGTTTCCAGGGATTAACAAGTCCTCTTGCCATGAATACCAGTACGTACCTACACGGTCCCATAACTTCATCTGCTTCAATATTATAGCACATTTTGCAGGAAACTTTCATTTCATCTATAGAAATTACACAAGTTCTTTCGGCTTCAGTCATTTGCATTCCTTGGTTCTGCATCAGTTTTAAAGTTGTGGCTTGAATTCCAGGTGAACATTTAATTGTAGCTACCCATCGGCGCAACGTTGACAAAGCAGGAAGCGGAATATTAACTTTATTTCTCAAGTAGTGATATGCTCTACTGGAAACAGTTCTTAATGTTATTGCAGCTGCAATATCAGTAGAATTTCAAACAATCCGTTCTTGACCTAACAAAACCCTTATATGTCCTGGAGTAAACACTGTAGAAAGCAAATTTTTTATGCACATTTCTCTGTCTTTTTCCTCATCTTTCCGTAACCTTCGCACTTCTAATAATTCTTTCTGCATTTGATTCTGTTTTACTTTGAGGAGTTTTACACGTAAAGTTAGACTATGGTTTGAAGAGCTCAAAGATAATATTTGTTTTTTCAGCTTTTCATTTTCCTTCATCAAAATTTAATTTTCCTTCAATAGAATTTCATTTTCTGTTTTCACGTCTTTCATACATTTAATTTCAGTATTTTCATCATCGGCACTCCACATGTCTTCCAAAATTTCCTCTGCATTATCAGAGTTTATCAAATCGCCAACAAGATCAGTTCGTTTCCTTTTCTCCTGTCTGTTCTTTCTCTCTGAATTAGAACTTACATTAAAGTTTCCCGGGAGGTTTAAACTAGGTACAGCTGTGTCCTTTAGCATTTTGCGGATAGGCAAACCTAGAAGTTCATTCCTTAAATCGCGTTCGTAGTCTTCCTCAGGAAAATGTTCCGAACAAATAGCTGATTTCATTTCGTTGAAACTGTCAGCTCGTTTGCATCTCAATTTCCATGTTTTACGCCAAACTTTATTTTTCGGAAATCTTTGGTAATAAATGCCATTCCTTCTGGTTTTCGAATAATAATATTTCATCATCATCATCATTGTCAACCATTATCAATCCACTGCTGGACGAAGGTCTCCCCAAGTTTCCTCCACAACGGTCTGTATTGTGCCAGTCTCCTCCATGTCACCCCTGCATACTTTCGAATTTCATCCACCCATCTCCCATGTGGTCTTCTTCTGGGTCTTTTCCTGTCCCTTGGAATCCAATCTAAAATTTCGGCTGTCCATCGATGATCTGTCCTTCTGGCAGTATGTCCAGCCCATTGCCAATTCAGGGATTTAACTCTGATCATGATGTCTTCCACTCTTGTCATTTTTCGGATCCACGAGTTCCTCTTCTTATCTCTCCTGGTTACACGAAGCATGCACCTCTCCATGCTCTTTGTGTTGTCTGCAGTCTTTGTATATCTCTTTTAGTTAAGGTCCACGTCTCTGCACCATACGTAAGCACTGGAAGGATGCATTGATCAAACACTTTTCTTTTAAGACATAATGGCATATTGCTCTTGAAAATTATGCTGTTTCTTCCAAAAGCTCTCCAGGCAAGTTTTGTACGCCGATTAATTTCTTCATCAATGTGACCCTCACTTGATATCTGCTTTCCAAGATAAACGTACGTGTCTGTTATCTCCAGCTTTTCTCCATCAATCAATAAATCTTCATTTCTTGTAAAAGCATTGAACATCACTTTTGTCTTCTGAAAGTTCATTTTTAATCCCACTTCTTTACTCTTGTCAGCAAGTTCCTGGATCATACTCTGCAGCTCTGATGGGGTAGTTGCAAAAATGACTACGTCATCAGCAAAACGAAGGTGGGTTAGATAATCTCCATTAATCTTTATCCCTTTGTTTTCCCAGCTCAGCGACTGAAAAACACCCTCCAATGTGGCATTAAAGAGCTTCGGAGATATGGTGTCACCTTGTCTCACTCCCTTTCCAATTTTTATGTGTTGTATTTTCAAACAGCCGAATCTTTGCACTTGCATTTTCATAGATGTTATTAATAATATTAATGTATGCATCTTCAATACCGCAGGTTTTCAGAGCCATTGTAACTGCTGATGGTTTCACCGAATCAAAGGCTTTTTCATAATCTATAAAAGCCATGCACAATGGAAATTCTTATTCCCTCGCTCTTTCAATTAGTTCTCTCAGTACGTGGATATGATCTATTGTGCTGTAGCCACTCCTGAATCCAGCTTGTTCTCTCGGTTGAACCATGTCCAGTGTTACCTTCAAGCGGTGTGAAAGAACTTTAGTGAAGATTTTATAAACTACTGATAGGAGGCTGATAGGTCTGTAGTTTCCGAGATCCTTAATGTCACCTTTCTTATGTAGCAGGATCATTGTAGCGGTGTTCCAATCCTCAGGAATCTTTAATTCATTAAGGCATCGAGTGAAAATTTGGGCGAGTACTGTTTCGATTTCTCCACTTGCTTCTTGTATGATGTCTACAGTAATTCCATCTTCTCCTGGAGCTTTCCCCCGCTTCATGTTCTTGATTGCATGTGCAACTTCTGCTGGAAGGACTGGAGGAACTCTGGTACTGGTATCTTTCATGATGTCTTTAGTGCATGTATCATCCCTTTCATATAATTTGGAGTAGAAATCTTTCACTCTTGTCAAAATTTCGCCTCTATTTCTTGTTACAGAACCATCTTGTTTTCTCAGTGCCATAATCTGTTTTCTTCCCTTACTGAGATGTCCCTTTGCTATCTTTAGGCTTTGGTTGTTTTCAATTGCTTTCCTCACTAGTTCACAGTTGAATTTTCTTACGTCTTCAGTGATACTTTTTCTTACTGTCTTGCATAGCTCTATATATTCCACTTTGGAAGTCACATCATCTTTAGTTGTCCTCATCTCTCTTCTTTTTTGCATCAACATTTTCGTTTTTCCTGATAATTTGTTTACATGCAACTTGTTCTTAGACCCAGCTAATTTTGTTGCTGTTTCCATAAGAGCTTTGGTTACTTTTCTGTTAACTTCAGAGATGTCCACTTCTTCCGATGTTAGGCCTTCTAAAGCAGAGAACCTGTTCTTCAGTTCCAACTTGAGGGTATTATGGTGTTTTTTAAGGTTGGTTATGTCAGTAGATTTTGTTTGTCTTATGAGCTTGCCACGTACAAGTTTGGAGATTGGTGAGATGTAAGATGTAAGATGTAAGAGATGTAAGAATAATATTTACACGTTGCTATTGCGCACAAACCAGGCATGTTCAGTGTTTAACGTATAACCAAGGAAAAGAAAATTTGTTTGCTACAGATACCTAGCTTCAAATTCTCGGAAATGAGACAATGTAGTTTTCAGACCCTGAACCAGAAAAACGGGAGCAAGCAGCTTTAGGCAGTTGGGGTGTGGAGATCTCCGGGACTGTGACGTCACGAAGACGACCCCTGAGACAGTGCTCAGCGGAAGTGTCGGATAAGCATAACCTTGGAGTCTACTAACCTTGTCTCAAGTATAGGTTTCAATTATTGGAAACACGAAAACCTCATATGAGCACATAGTGCTTCATTTGAGCATGTAGATTCTGTAAAGTGTTTCATAAAACGTGCAGAGAATAGTGGAAAAATTTATTCTGCTGTAATTAAGCAACTGATAAATGAGAAAAATTATTGGAAAGCAGTACTTTTACGGATTATCGAAGTCATTAAATTTCTGTCTTCCCGTGGATTAGCATTTCGCGGAAATGGAGCGAACGACAAGTTAGGGAGTAATAATAATGGCAATTATCTAGGTATCCTTGAACTGATAGGAAAATATGGCCCTTTTCTGGAGCAACATGTGGAAATTTTTGGAAAGAAGGGAAGTGAAAATGTTTCATACCTTTCGAAGGAAAAATGTGAAGAATTCATTTGATTAATGGCTTTATCAGTCACTGGCGCAATAGTTAAAGAGTTGAAGTCGAGGAAATATTATTCTATTATAATAGACTCCACTCCAGATTTGTCGGTTGACTGTTATTTTTCGTTATGTTCTGAAAAACGGACAACCAGTGGAACGAATTATTTGTTTTTTTGCCCCACACTGGTCTCTTCAAGCTCTATTAAAAAGTCATAACAGTTTAGCCTACTAGAGGGTGATCCATTTAAACCAGTACCCTGAAAAAACCTTACTTTTCAATAGAAGCAGCAACTCCTGGAAAATGAAAACCGCCCCAATGAAGAAGTTTGTTAACCGTAACTGTAACTCAGCTCGTGATTTGTTTGTTGTTGCGTTGTCATTCACTTGCGTGCATTCGGAAACATGCAGTACTCTGTTCCAGAGCGTGTTTTTTAGTGAAATCGTATTGGGTAACCAATTCTGTCATCAAAACGCAACGAGCATTTCGAAGAGAGTTTGGAGTTCGAAAAGTGCCAAGCAAGTCAACAATTCTGTTGATGGCAAAAAAACTGGAGCAAACCGGTTCTCTTCTCAGCGGTAGCGGTAGACCTCCGATACCCCAAACGCGTGTGGACGATGTTCGGCAACGTTTACTTCAATCTCCGACAAAATCGCTGCGCAGATTAAGCCAACAGACAGGATATTCATACGGAACTTGTCAAAGGGCAGCAAAAAAGCGAATATTTGACTATTTAAAGTGCATGTAATCCATCAGCTGCAGGAACCGGACAAGGAAAAAGAGAGTTAGTTACTGCAAATGGTTTCAAAATTTTCTAATTTGCGATCTGATATTCTCTCCATCACATGGTTTACGGATGAAGCCTGGTTTCATCTGTCAGGCTATGTCAATTCGCAAAACAGCAGATACTGGGCTGCCGAAAACCCACACGTTATGTGTGAAACACCGATGCATTCACAAAAGGTTGGTGTATGGTGTGCGGTTTCGTCTACGAAAATTATTGGCACCATTTTTTTCTCTGAGACTGACAACACTAACGTTTATTGCCGCATATTCAATGAATTTGTGGAACAACTTGATGACATTGAATTGACAGAGGGCTACTTTCAGCAGGATGGCGCTACGTGTCACACATCGAAAGTCTCAATGGAATTCATAACCAGCTTCCTTGATAACAGATTAATTTCAAAAAACATATGGCCTCCCCGATCTCCGGACTTAACTTCCCCTGACTTTTTTTATGGGGCTACTTAAAGGATAGAGTTTACAAAACCCATCCAAAAACATTGGATGCATGGCGTGAAACAATCACGACTGAAATTGGCAATGTTACTGCTCGTACTCTACATGAGACATCACTGAATATGGCGCCGCGTGTTCAACTGTGTTTACAAGAATATGGAGGACAATTCCAACATTTGCTTTGATAAAATGATTCTCCAATACCACATGTATAATTCTCAACTTACTGTATGATTTTGTTGTTATTTATAAAAAAGTTATAAGTAAATCACATGGTACTGATTTAAATGGATCACCCTGTATATTCCATGCGCAGCACACTCTCTTAATTAATTTGGTTGGGAAATCCGCAGCGGGATGCTGCCTTGAAGCTGCATCTTTTTTTTATGTTCGTACAGGAAATATACAACTTTTGGTCATCTTCATCACATAGGTGTCAAATCTTGAAGACAAGTCTTCAAGATAGTTCTAAGCTCCACAGCGAATATGGAACGCAACCGCTACTTCTTGTACCCGAAACGTTAGGTGAAACCCGATGGGCAGCAAGGGTTGGTGTATACGCTCTAGTTATTCCTGCATTAGAGATGCACTTAAAGACTTCGCAGAAAACACCGGTGAAAAATTAGAAGCAAGAGTAGAAGCAGAGGGATTATTAAATAAGATGAATTTGTTAGAAATGGGCATTCTCTTAGAGCTTTGGAGTGATATTTTACAAAGAACTGATAGTTGCAATAAAACACGGCAGAAAGTGAATATTGACCTTTCATTTGCTGTATAACTGTACGATTCACTTATTAAACATTTAAGTGATCTCCGGAATAAATTTGATTAGTAGGAGGAAGATGGAAAACTTTTGTCTCCGTGTGACGAATATAAGAAAAATGTTGCTAGAACCCGTCGGAGAAAACTACAATTTCAAGAGATGAATGGCAATAAAGAAACTGTTTTCACTGGAAAGGAACATATGCGAATATGCGTTTTCCATACGATCATTGATAATTTGGGGCAGCAGTTAAAACGTCAACGAGATGCATATTGCGATGTGGAGAGCATGTTTGGGTTTCTAACGCAATTATCAGATGTTGATGAGACAACAGTATCTCAAAAGACAAGAAACCTACTGACAGTTTACTCTCGGGACTCAGACCCAGAATTTGAACAAGAATGTCTTCATTTCCAGAAATTTTGGAATAATTCAGATAGACAAGCAGTGACAGATTCAAGTGTTAGTGTTTCCGTTGAGGATATGTTGAAACCGATTAGGGGAAAAAATTGATTCAACTTTTCCGAACATTGATGTTATCCTAAGGATTTGCCTATGTATACCCATCACTAATGCCTCTGGAGAAAGAAGTTTTTCTCTTTTGAAGATCAACCACAATTATTTGAGGATATCTAGTTCTAAAGAAAAAACGAGTGTATTAGCAACTTTGTCACTTAATCCGAACATTGTAGAAACATTAACATTTGATAATATAGTAGAGTATTTTGCCACAAAGAAATGGAGAAAAAACATCTTTTAGCGGTGCGTAATTTTACTATATACACTGGTGTGCAAAAATTAAGGACGAAGAGGATTAGCATATCAGCGGAACGAGCAGGCAGAACGGACCGAAAGACCACTCAGGAGATAGACTAGGGTCCGGTACGGTAGGACATGCGTATATATGCAGCATGATGTAGAAGGGGGTGTCGGAAGGGTATAAAGCACACGGGCGGGGTACGCTCAGCAATTCGGCGAAAGCTATTGCAGGGTGAACATCGGTTTGAACCAGTTGCTGCCACCGTGTGATATGGCCAACAGGCAATCCAGTAGACAACATTTGGATGACTTTACCCGAGGTCGCGTCATTGGGAACTTGGAAGAAGGTCGAAGTGTGACTAGTGTTGCCAGGAACACAAAAACTGGACACATCAGCAATGGGGTCGAGTTCTCTTTTCGGATGAGAGTCGAATTAGTCTGACGAGATATTCTGGACGTATACACATCTGGAGAGAGCAAGGAACGAGCAATCACACCTCCAATATCATCAAAAGAGCCCGGTTTGGAGGTGGCGGAGTTCTCGTTTGGGGCGGTATCATGTTTGGTAGCCGTACGGACCTTCACATCTTCCAAGGAGGTTCAGTCACTGGTGTCCGCTATTGTACCGAGGTTCTCCTGCCTCACGTGCGTCTGTTTAGAAGTGCTGTGGGTCCTGAGTTAATCTTCATGGACGACAACGCTACACCTCATCGTACAGTGGCTGTCGCAGAGCTGTTGGAGAGTGAAGATATTCAACGCATGAATTGTCCCGCAAGGTCCTCGGTACTAAATCCAATCGAACACGTGTGGGACCTCCTCGGGAGACGCTTGGCAGCACGTTACCAGCCGCAACGTTTCCGCAGCTGCGATTGGCGCTACAAGAGGAATGGGCCGCGATGCCTCAACAGCTCCTTGACAACCCCGTCCTCAGCATGGACAGACGTTGTAAATCCTGCAACGCAGTCAGGGGTGATCATATCCCCTACTAAAGACTGGAATTTTCTTGGCAGCCCCCTGTCACATGGACGTTTCTCTCTTCTATCCAGTTGTGCTCGAAGCTACCTTTTCAATAAAGTGCCTCTGTATCCTTTGGATTCCTTGTTTGGACGGTTTTGCTCACTTGTCATATATTCTTACATCTTGGGGATCTTATGGTATGACTTGAGTCGATGTGGAGCACTTCTGCACGACGTTACATTTGAAAAACCGTCTCGTCCTTAATTTTTGCACGCCAGTGTATAAGTTATGTTCATTCATTTCTTCTATCTCTCAACCACTTAATCGATATACAATAAACATTGGTAGCAGCATTATCATGATATTTTTTTTTAATTCTAAAATTAATATTGCATACGTTGTAAATTTAAATCCAAAATTTTGCAGGCAAATGTTTCAGAAGTGTGTTAAAAAACAATTTTATTTGTAAATATGAAAATTTACTGTGAAATGATGTCTTAAAATTATGTGAATTAAACATGTGAGAAAACGACATTTATAAATTTTTATTTCAATGCCCAGTTTTAAATAATACATGTGGTAAAATATTTACAGGTCTGGGTTGTTCTTGAGAATATGTTGATTCTTTGCGTGATAAAAAATCTATATGTAATTTAAATATGAAATTCTAATCAGTCTCAAATTTCTTACAATAAGTTTACTTAGGGGCGTCTGATTTTTCTTGGCGCAGGGCGCTGTAATGCCTAAACCCGCCCCTGAGACTAGCTGACATGACTTGTCCATCACATTTTGTAAAACAAATCTGGACATGCAGGAGATGTTACAAAACTGGAATATGGACTTGGAGAGAGATCAATAATGTCATCATAAAAAGAAGCAGATTGATCCAATTGTTTGTTCAATGATGTCAGATGGCTCTTATCAACAGGAGTGCTCTTACTGTCAGTAACTGAAGGAAGGTTAGGCATTATGTTGATTTCTTTTTTTTGCCATCACACTAATCTGATTTCTCATATTCTGGTGGAACCTCGAACTTGGTGAGCTCCACATCTCAAACAAAATGCTTAGATTTGGAACTTGTAACGTACCAGGAGATGTGACGTACCTGCCAGAAGGACGCACACGACATAAAGGCAAATAGGAATCAGAATAAAATGTCCGCGTAGCTCAATTGCTAGAGCAACTTATTCCGGAATGAGTGGACACGGGTTCGAATCCTGGCGCTGATAAAAATAACGGAGAAATTTACTTCGTTATAATGGCGCCCGAACTATCCGGATGACCAGACCGTTCAAAATCTCGCAATGGTGTGATGTTCTTTCCACACCGCGAGATAGGAAAAATCAGAGAATCCCTTCTCCAGCACTTCCAAAAAAAATAAATAAGGGGGAGATGATGTAAAGTACCAGGAGATGTGACGTACCTGCCCTAAGGACGCACACGACATAAAGGCAGATAGGAATCAGAATAAAACGTTCGCGTAGCTACACTGGTAGAGTGACTTATTCCGGAATGAGGGGATCCGGGTTCGAATCCTGGCGTGGACAGAAATGACGGAGAAATTTACTTCATTATAAACTGTGAGCAGCGGAAGCCACCAAATCTACAAACTCTGGTTTTCTTGTACTAGCACTTTGAGGGTTTTGACTATCCAGACTGCTATTATCATGTTCTTCCACACCGTTTTCTGAAATCGCCTGCTTAGATTTGGAGCTATCATCGGCAAGGTCACCTAAGCTAAAACAACTTCCTGCGGAATTTTCACCATCATTGCTGCCTTGGTAACTGCTTTCACTGGAACTGTCCTGATTAGTCGGATCAAAAAAAGGAGAGTTACAAGGCTTATCACACCAATCTGGTGATGTGCTATGTTTGCTCAATGTTTCATCTGATGAACTAAAGTTTGTCACATCATCACACTGCATAGGTTCTACTCCATCAGCAGGGAAATTTTGTTCTCCCTGGATAAAAAGTTTTGGCATGACTTTTAAACTCTCTCGATCAAAAGAGCAGGATGCAGCAATACCTAAACAATCAATCAGTTTTGACACTACCACATCATCCACCTTACTTGTTACACGATTGCTTTTTGTCTTCAGTAATTCCTCTAAAGGATTGTCTGAGTAGTCATCATCTGACACAGGCAACTTTCTAACCTTAATATTTTTCTTAAAACGTTTATTCACGTTGGGTTTTGTGGATAACTTTCTTATCTGCTTCTTTCCCCCTCAATGGTTTGATGAGAGACCCTCTAGAATTTTCATATTCATGATCTGAAACAGAAATGTCCTTACTTTTAATATTTTTTGTTGTGGTAAAATCCTTGCTAAT
This sequence comes from Macrothele yani, assembly GCA_039090855.1. Lineage (NCBI taxonomy): Eukaryota > Metazoa > Arthropoda > Arachnida > Araneae > Macrothelidae > Macrothele > Macrothele yani. Next base: position 108,544,625 of record CM077003.1, read on the forward strand.
TTCAGAATCGTCTGAATCACTTGACAATTTTCTGAAGTTTTTCTTGCACTTCATCCTGACAATTCTATGAATTTTGCTGAACTCCTCTTCATTTATAGCAGACTTTTTACGTTTATGCAATTTTGTCTGAATGTCCCTTTCTTCTTGGACATGTTTCAACTCAGAATTTTGAGATACAATATTTTTTTCATATAGCCTCAGATTTGCATTCCCACATTTAATGATGTTGCTGCTAACCTCATGCCTAACGTTACGACTCGACTTGTTTCTTTGACGTCAACAACACGACTAACTCTTCCAAAACGTGGAGTTGCTAAACAACCTAGGTTGGCTTGGTGGGGAGGAACAGTGTCACACCTATTGCTGAGAATACTGCCTACGCTTGTTAAATTTCACTTCACGAGAATATCCCTGGTACTTTTTGTTTTCATTTCTCATGCACGAAATTGTAGCACTTTTATTTAAAACTTTCATGGCAGCCAGGTGCGCCCTTTGCTTAGGGGCACGGATGGAACGGTAATTTAAAAAGCCCATTTGCTGTTGGGCTCGTTTGAGCAGTGGATGGTCCTCCGAACTCCTTTTACATCTATGGCAAAAATCTTCTTTGGAGCTTAAGACACATCTAGATTTGCACATTAAACAACAACGCTTATGAGAAGAATTAATAATTGCACTCTTCCTTTGGTCAAAGGTATTTACAATATTTTTTACTATATTTTTAGTTGCAACCTCAAGCTTATTCTGATTTGCTACAACTTTTTTAGATTTTTCTAGGATTATGTTATTTGATATCTTGTAATTATTGCAGACATATTTGTGACTAGCTTTAAAGCACAGACTACTTTTTGGTTCCTCTGCACTTGTACCACCACTGTCAGTATTGTTTGCTTCTTGGCTAGCAGCAGATATAAAATTTTTAATAACATCTGGTTTCATTTGATCCATATTACAGGTGCTCCGGATAAGTAACACAAACTCCTTAGTTACCCAATGAGCAATGGTGGCGCAGTGGTCTAAGCATTGGCCTCTGATCATTCGACCAAAAGGGGTACGGGTTCGAATCCCAGTGAGGCATGGATGATTTGCCCAACTAGGTCATTAAATGTTTTTTCTATTGTTTCAGGTTCACTAATTTTTCTAGAAATGAGAGGGGCACTCTTTGAGACGGGAGAGGTTTTTCTCTCGCCAATGCCTTCACAATTGTCAGAGATTAGGTTATTATCCATAAGGCATTTAACAACATCAAATGAATTATCATCATTTATCTTTTTTGTCATGATGTTTTTTAGCGGGCTCAAAGCTGATGAACCTATAAAAGCAATTTTCTTCTTGTGTCTGCGACTCCTGACGTCTTCTTTTATTATATTTCCGAGGTCCTTATTGATCAGATGAAATCTACTATTTAATCCATTTCTTGGAGGTGAAATGCTACTTTCTTTCGCATGGTTTGGTAAAGCAGAATGCTCCTCGTCACGTGAGGAATTTCCTTCCCATGGCATACTGATTTCTCTTTTTCTTATGTTGTGCATTCTTACACGTTTCAAATTCCTTCTGCGCTGCTCAGAACAATCTTTATCATCTTCCATTATGGACTGCATCAACCACAGACATCTGTTACTGTGCGTGTCTAAAAAATGCGGAAACCCTTCTGCCTATAAAGAAAGAAAGAAAGAAAATCATAAGTTACAGCAGAAATGTACTACAATTCAGGGGTTTCTACATTGAAAAACAAGTTAAGAAATTGAACTGTAATTTGAAAAGAGGTGGACAGAAAAATGGGGAAATACCCCTGCATGTTACAAAATCTCTGCATTCACAAATGGGAATGGTGTTGCCTTTTGTTGAGCAGAAAATTTCAAAATAGTCAAATACAACTGTTTGCAAAAATATTTGCATTCACACATTTGAAGGATAATTTGTGTGTAAAACAGAAATATCTCTGTGGGGAAATCAACATATACCTGGATATGATTAAAATCTCAATTTGTTTTCAGAAGCTTTGTCTGATCACAAAATGGAGAATGACAACAGTTACCTATACTCAAGAAATGCATATAGCACATTAAATCCGTTTATTCTTATGGCGTAATAAACACAAGGATTCGCAAAGCTTTCGTCCACTTTGTCTACCATAGCCTTGAAAAAGCCTCCCAGTGGAGTGTGAAAGCTTGGCGAATCTTTGTGCTTATTACACCATAAAAATAAACGGATTTAATGCGCTATATGCATTTCTTGAGTACTCAATATCTGCCAACATTGGGTAGAGCCTTGTCAGTAGTAATTAGAATTATTGCGCGGCATACATACTTTTTTATGAAACGATTCATCTCTTTGTGAAAAAGAAATACGCACCACAACAAAACGTTACAACAAACAAGGACTCTAATGAAACAAACTTAACTCATGTGAAACGCAAAGTTGATTCCCCTGCTGGCAAGGACATGATAGGTAGCATTGCGAGATTTAAGTTCGAAACTAATAAAAATCAGTCAGATGCGTTAAGAATTCCACACCACTTGACAGATGGGGAATCCAAGCAAGTATGTGCAGCGTGTGAACCTTCACTCACCATATGATCATACTGCCTCTAAAATTGCAGTTTATGACAAGTTAAACCAAAGAAGGAAAAAATAAAAGGCTGGATGCTTTAATTGGGTGAAAAATCAAAACACACAGCACGACTGCGGACCACTGTTAGTTTGTTTTTTATTGACCCTGCAGCTGCGCCACATCCATTGCTTATTTTATTTTATATTTTCTGCTGATATCTTTCTCTCCCCATTTCTTTATTGTTGATTTCTTTCTTTTCTTTTTTTTTATTCCTTCTGATAACAATAATTTCTTCTAGCATGCTGAAAACACTTTCAGTCTGGGGACCATGAGCGCATGATATCAGAGCTTCAACTATTTTAGATAAATGGCGTAACTTTGAGGATAACACTTTTGAACACTATGCATCAATTTTTACAAATTTTCCAACTTTGTTACTTCCGTTTTCCGGAATTTACCCCTCCCTCATCAAGCTTAAATGCAAAAACTATTGGGGTGGGGGATAAACTATGCAGAAGAGTGGAAACATGGCGCGAGGGGAGGGCGCAATTACGGCGAAAGTCTTTGGTCCGTAGGACTTACACTTTTGGAAATTTTCCATAAATTTTCAAGGTGAAATACAAATATTTATGCAGTAAAATGATATTTAGCAACAATACTGGACAGAGGCCGGCAGCATCGCGAGAAAAAGATATTACGATTGCAGAAAAAAAAAAAAAAATCTGAATTCCATCGACTTTCCGTTTTCGAAAGTTTCGTAAAGATGGAATTCCAACGCAACCCCCCCCCCAAGATATTCTCTTCACTTATGTGGATCTCGTAAATGATCAAAATAATAAGGAAAGGGCGGAACTCCTCGAATTCGCGGAAGAATCTCATGCCTGAAGATTACGGGAAAATGTTCACGGCGTTCTAAGTTCCGTTTTCGCAAATAGTTGCCTGCAGTTTCAAGCCGAAATACAGAAATTTATGCAATTAAATGATGTTTAACAAGAAAAGTGGACACAAAGGCAACATCAGAGAGAAAAAAATGCGATTACGGCAAAGATTTTCACTCCGTTTAACCACCGTTTCAGAAAATTTTAAAACACTAAATACCGCTTTCGAGGACGATCTACATGATGACCTAAAAAAAAAAAAAAAGCGGAATTCTACGAATCCGCTTACGAATCACATGTATATCATGAAATACTAGAAAAATGAAAAAAAATCTAAACAAAACGAAAATTCATAGAATCCGTAGTTTCGACAGCGATGTCTGTAGTTCCGTAGTCAGACAACTAAATCCGTAGAAACTACGGACATTCCGTAGTAATTGGCAGGTATGGTATTCACATTAAAAATAACGTAAGTTACCTAATTTTGCTCAGCGTTGTTTTTTTGTATGTAACACTTTGGAAGGCAGGAATGAACAGGACATTAAAAATAAAAAAAGTACATTTGTGAAACTAGATATGTTTTTAGGTATTGTTATTTGCTAACTAAAGATGACCTGAATTTCTTAGTTCCAAAAATAATGAAATTCAGGAAATTAGATTTTATGCAATTCATGGGCACAACTAAAAAAGTAATAAAAATATTCGTATCTTTGATTTACAAGGTGTGACCAAAAAGTACCTAAACTGCATTTATAAAAAAATTTGAAACGTAATTGCTATTGAATTAAGATTTGAAGCGTAATTGCTTTTGAAGTAGTTTTCCAAAGTCACACACTTACCCCAAGCGCTATTTACACTGCTTGAAGCATTTTTCAAGGCATCTTTTGAAACAGCGAACAGCTTCATTGTTGTATTCTATTGTGTCTCCTCAATATCTGGAAAACGTTTTCCTTTCAAGTGGTATTTAATTTTATGGAAGAGAGAAAAGTTGCAGTGATCGAGTTCTAACGAATAGGGTGGCTGTGGCGGACCTGTGCAGTGTGATGCTTAGCAAGAAACTGCACAAGTTGCAATGCATGGGCAGGCACGTTGTCATTCTGGGGTTGTTACTCTCCACTCATATGCAATGCTGGTGTTTTGCAACAAACTGCATCACTCAAACAGTAGTAGTATTCATCACAGATGTTTTCCCCATTGATTACCTCATCTGTTGGAGCATATTCACAATGCACAATTCTCTTATGATTAAAAAACAACAGTCAGCATCGTCTTGATATTGCTGAGGCTCTGTCGTGATTTTTTGGGTCTGGGAGTGTTTGGGATCTTCCACTATGAAGACTGGGCCTTAATTTTGGGGTCACACCTACACCGATGAGCCTTTACATTATGACCAACCCCAGCCTAGAAACGGAACGGTGGCGTAGATACACTGAAGTGCCAGAAAAACTGGTACAGGCAAGCTTATGCAAAATACATAGCCAAGTCACCAACGCGAGTACTCGGTTGCGTCCGCCAGTGCGTATATAAAGCGACAGACATCCTTGCCAGCTGTCAGAGCTGTTGTTGGCATGAGAATGACAAGTAATAGCGATTTAAGTTATTTTCAACGCGGTGTCAAAGTTGGCGCTCGTGAGATGGGCCATAGTATTTCGGAGGTAGAAACGAAGTTCGGATTTTCATGGACGTCGATTGCAAAGGTGTACCGTGACTACAAGAATTCCGGCAAAACCTCCAACCTACGATATCAGTGTGGCCGTAAAAAGACATGGTGTAAACGTGACCATCGTCGGCTGTCTAGAATCGTATGACGCGATAGGCGTGCAACACTCTCGTAGGTATCATCAGAATTCAATGCTGGAGCCTCAACAAACATCATCGTCCGGACTGTGCAACTCTAGTCCCCTTGATGGGTGCACGACACAGAGCTATGCGCCTCGCTTGGGCACGGCAACATCTCCACTGGACACTTGATGACTGGAAACAAGTAGACTGGTCTGACGAGTCGCGTTTCCAACTGTATCGGACAGATGGAAGGATTGGTGTGTGGCGCAAACCCCATGAAGCCATGGATCCCGCCTGTCAGCAGGAAACTGTACCGGCTTGTGGAGGGTCCGTAATGGTGTGGGGTGTGTTTAGCTGGAATTCACTGGGACCCCTGGTACGTCTACAAACGTGTGTGACCGGCCAACGCTATGTGCGCATCCTTTCTGACGAAGTACACCCGTTCATGTCCCGCATTTATGCGGATGGGTTGGGCCTGCTCCAACAGGACAATGCACCTCCACACAAGTGTCGAGACGCCACATTATGGTTAGAGGAGCATTCATCTGAGGGGTGTTGCCATTCCCACCCAAGTCGCCATATCTGAACGTGATAGAACACATTTGGGATGCCATGCTATGCGCTATTGAACACAGGAATCCGAGACCTCGGAATACACCCAAATTGTGGAACGCTCTGCAGGATGTATGGTGTGCGTTGCCTACAGCATATTTCCAGAAGCTAGTGGAGTCCATGTCCCGTCGTATTTCTGAAGTCCTGCGCTCCAGTGGAGGACCTACCAAGTATTATTCTGGTGTAATAGTTTTTCTGGCACTTCAGTGTATATACAACCTGAGGAACGGCTTTGAGTTAGTAAAGCGTTCGAATGGGAAAAACTGCCAATTTATCGGAGTTTGATAAAGAAAAAATTGTGATGGCATGGCACATCAGAACTACGATCTTGCAAACAGCTTGTGGGTTGTTCATGTGCCATTGTAATGAGTACGTATCAAAAGTGGGGCACAGATGGTCAAACGATGAAGTGTGTCATCAACAGCTCATCGATACCAGAGTGAAGCGGAGACTGTCTCGCATTGTTCACAGCGACTGCAAAGCCACAATGTGACAAATCACCCATAGCTACAACAATGGTGCTCAGGGCAATGTGTCACAGCACACAGTTCATCGCAGCCTTCTGCGCACGGGCCAGCGTAGCCGAAGACCCAGTCGAGTCCCCATGTTCACTGAACGTCACCATCAGCAACACATAAAATGGGCCCAAGATCAACGAAATTGGACCATGGATGATTGGAAGAAAGGGGACTGGTCTCGCGAATCAAGATTTCCGGTGCATCACGTAGACAGCCGAGGGCAGGTACGCCGATTACTAACGGAGGCTATGGCACCTGGATGCACTGTTGGGTGGAAACAGGAGTGCGGTGGGGGTGTTATGTTGTGGGTGATGTTTTCTTGGGACACTTTAGGCCCAACTCTCCCAATAGCACAATCCCTGACAGCTGTCAGGTATCTGAACATTGTTGCCGCCCAATTTCACCCATTCATGGCAACTGTGTTCCCTGCTAGTGATAGCAGGGAACACAGTTGATAGCCATTACCAACATGATAATGTGTCATGCTACACTGCCACAATCGTCAAGGAGTGGTTCAAGGAGCATGCTAGTGACTTTCTGTTAATGCCCTGACATCTAAATTCACCTGACATGAACCCAATTGAACATTTGTGGTTCGACTTGGAAAAGCAGGTTCGCGCTAAATCAGCACCACCCTGAAATGTACGTGAACTGGAAGACCTGCTCTTGACATTATTGTACCAGACACACCAGGATACCTATCGCCACCTCATCGAATTGATGTCTCGCCGAGTGGCCGCTATCTTGCTGACTAAAGGGGGTCCTACAGTTTATTAGGTAGGTGGTCATAATCAGAGTAGCAGAACGTAGACGTACAAGCGTACACGGATAGTTTCCAAATTATTAGCAGATTTTGCATAGTTTTTGCTTGTAGATTAAAAAAATGTTATTTACAGCAATTAAAACATTTACTCAAGGCTTCACTCCGATTAATATAATTAATACTATTTTAAGCTAAAGAACCACTTAGTTTTCACATCTTCTGGGTTCTTTTGTTTTTTCAGACTTTTCTGGCCTTCCGATACAAATTTAGAATATCACTATGAAATTGCTAAGAAATCGGACAGTGAAATGAAAAGACACTACTTCAAGACACTGGTTAGACTTTTTTCTCATGTGTGGGATCTCGGGGGTCAAGAAATTTAGTCCCCGGAGATGAGAAACGTTCAACTTTGATTTGATCAGTAGAGAAATGGAAATGATTACATTGGATTTCATAAATACTATATATAGGACAAAGAAAATAACTCGTGCATTACCTTCTTATCTCTTGGTAAGACAAGATTGGTTTTAAGAAACGGAAACGAATCAGTTGAATTTCCGCCGTACCCGGTTCCTGCCACCAATGGCTCATGGTCTGCCTCGTCGAAAACTAGATGATAACGTTCGATTAAACTTGACCTTTAGAAAGATGTGTGAATCACATAACAGCACATCTAAGTAAAGCGATGAACACTGGGGGAGGGGATCCTCTATCTCTTGGTCAAGAAATGGCTCAGTTGAGTTTCCGTTGTAGTTCGATTTCCCTCGACCAATGACCCATGGTCTACCTCGTCGAAAACTAGATGATAACGTTCGATTAAACTTGACCTTTAGAAAGATGCGTGCATCAGATAACACCATATTTAAGTAAAACGATGAACACTGGGGGGAGGGGGATCTTTATGTCTTGGTCAGACAAGACAAAGAAGAAATGACTCAGTTGAGTTTCCGCTGTAGTTCGATTTCCCGCGACCAATGACTCATGGTCAGTCTCGTCGAAAACATGCTAGTGACGTTCCATTACACCTAAACTTTAGAGAGATCCCTGTATCGGTTAACAACACCTCTAAGCAAAGAAGGAACAATACCTCGCAGGTTTCTTTCAGGGCTTTTTGGCCGGGGGGGGGGCACAGATGGAACTCTTGCTATGTCATCATCATCATTGTCAACCATTATCAATCCACTGCTGGACGAAGGTCTCCCCAAGTTTCCTCCACAACGGTGTGTCTTTTGCCAGTCTCCTCCATGTCACTCCCGCATACTTTCGAATTTCATCCACCCATCTTCCATGTGGTCTTCTTCTGGGTCTTTTCCTGTCCCTTGGAATCCAATCTAAAATTTCGGCTGTCCATCGATGGTCTGTTCTTCTGGCAGTATGTCCAGCCCATTGCCATTTCAGGGATTTAACTCTGATCATGACGTCTTCCACTATTGTCATTTTTCGGATCCACGAGTTCCTCTTCTTATCTCTCCTGGTTACACCAAGCATGCACCTCTCCATGCTGCTTTTAGTTGTCTGCAGCCTTTGTATGTCTCTTGTAGTTAAGGTCCACGTCTCTGCACCCCACGTAAGCACTGGAAGGATGCATTGATCAAACACTTTTCTTTTAAGACATAATGGCATATTGCTCTTGAAAATTATACTGTTTCTTCCAAAAGCTCTCCAGGCAAGTTTTGTACGCCGATTAATTTCTTCACCAATGTGACCCTCACTTGATATCTGCTTTCCAAGATAAACGTACGTGTCTGTTATCTCCAGCATTTCTCCATCAATCAATCAATTTTCATTTCTTGTAAAAGCATTTAACATCACTTTTGTCTTCTGAAAGTTCATTTTTAATCCCACTTCTTTACTCTTGTCAGCAAATTCCTGGATCATACTCTGCAGCTCTGATGGAGTAGTTGCAAAAATGACTACGTCATCAGCAAAACGAATGTGGGTTAGATAATCTCCATTAATCTTTATCCCTTTGTTTTCCCAGCTCAGTGATTGAAAGACATTTTCCAATGTGGCATTAAAGAGCTTCGGAGATATGGTGTCACCTTGTTTCACTCCTTTTCCAATTTTTATGTGTGTTGTATTTTCAAACAGCCGAATCTTTGCACTTGCATTTTCATAGATGTTATTAATAATATTAATGTACGCATCTTCAATACCGCAGGATTTCAGAGCCATTGTAACTGCTGATGGTTTCACCGAATCAAAGGCTTTTTCATAATCGATAAAAGTCATGCACAATGGAAGTTCGTATTCCCTCGCTCTTTCAATTATTTCTCTCAGTACGTGGATATGATCTATTGTGCTGTAGCCACTCCTGAATGCAGCTTGTTCTCTCGGTTGAGCCATGTCCAGTGTTACCTTCAAGCGGTGTGAAAGAACTTCAGTGAAGAATTTATAAACCACTGATAGGAGACTGATATGACTGTAGTTCCTGAGATCATTAACGTCAACTTTTTTATGTAGCAAGATCATTGCAGCATTGTTCCAATCCTCAGGAATCTTCCCTTCATTAAGGGATCGAGTGAAAATTTGGGCGAGTACTGTTTCGATTTCTCCACTTGCTTCTTGTATGATGTCTACAGTAATTCCATCTTCTCCTGGAGCTTTTCCCCGCTTCACGTTCTTGATTGCATGTGCAACTTCTGCTGGGATTATTGGAAGAACTCTGGTACTGGTAACTTTCATGATGTCTGGCATATATATATATATAAGTCGCATTTAACCAAAAAAAAAAAAAAAAAAAAGGCTTTCCATTTGCTATGTATATATATATAGGTAAATCGCATTTTAAACAAAAACAAAAAAAAAAAGCCACATTTTCCGGTGTTGGAGGGTGGGGGCTCTCCAAATGTATATATTATATATATATAATTTTAACTACTATATTTATATATATAAAAGTAATTATTGTATATCTAGCACATGGGCGCATATCATCATCATCATCATCATCATTGTCAACCATTATCAATCCACTGCTGGACGAAGGTGTCCCCAAGTTTCCTCCACAACGGTCTGTCGTGCCAGTCTCCTCCATGTCACCCCTGCATACTTTCGAATTTCATCCACCCATCTCATATGTGGTCTTCTTCTGGGTCTTTTCCTGTCTCTTGGAATCCAATCTAAAATTTCGGCTGTCCATCGATGGTCTGTCCTTCTGGCAGTATGTCCAGCCCATTGTCATTTCAGGGATTTAACTCTGATCATATATATATATATATTTTCAAGTGCTGCTTACCTTTATTTTTTAGATGACAAATTTCCTCATAAAATTCTTCAATTTCTTCTTCAGGATGACTTGTGGTGGGTGCATAAGTTTGAATAATCTGAGCCTGGTATCATTTCGAGAGTTGGATAACAAGTCGTGCAGCTCTGTCAGAGGAACTTTCAACTTCTACAACTTTATCCTCCAGTTTCTTGTTTATTATAAATCCAACACCACTAGTTCTGCCAGTATCTGTCCCACGATAGTAGAAGAGATGTCCACTTTTCAGTTCGATGAGATCTTCTCCTTTTCTCCTTACCTCACTTAGCCCCACGATGTCCCACTTGATCCTTTGTAGTTCCTCTTCCAATTCAAGAAGCCTTGAATCAGAAGATAGGGAGCGTCCATTGTAAGTAGCCAAGGTCAGCATCAGATGGCAGCCTAGTCCGGTCCTCCGGGGATTCTTAGCACCCTCTGCATTCATGTCGCACTAGCCGCTGCCTTGGCCAGGTACATTCCAGCTGCCGGAGACTGAGGGCCAAGATTTAAGTTGTGGAATCATTTTGGAGGGGTTTCGCCATAACTCACCACGCTGGCCAAGCGGGTTGGTGAGTGTGGGATAGCATTTCCTCTAATCCCGATGGTATAGTTATACCGCTATGGGCGGTCGTCAGAGCCCCTTTAGTGGGAACAGGATGCACCACGAGAAGGCAGGGTTGACATTTGTCAAGGAGAGGCTGTGATGTTAGGCATCACCTGACCTTGCATCCCAAGGCCAGGAGATTTCAATGCAAAAATAGGGCAACGGCAACAGAATGAAACTTCAGTAGGTAAATTCGGTCATGGCAACAGAAACCAGCGTGGAAATACTCTCGTTGAGTTTGCAGAGGCAGAAGGGTTTTTCATCTTGAACTCCTTCTTCAAGAAAAAGCCACACAGGAAATGGACATGGAGACATCCAAATGGGACAACAAGTGAAATTGATTTTATTATGTGTAACAAAAAATTCGTCATAGAAGACTGCAGTGTGCTAAACAAGTTCAACACAGGTAGTGACCATAGATTGGTGAGATGTAAGATGCACCTCAACACTAAACTTGAACGTGGCAAGCTCATAAGGCAAACAAAATCTATTGACATAACCGACCTTAAAAAACACCATAATACCTTCAAGTTAGAACTGAAGAACAGGTTCTCTGCTTTAGAAGGCCTAACATCGGAAGAAGTGGACATCTCTGAAGTTAACAGAAAAGTAACCAAAGCTCTTATGGAAACAGCAACAAAATTAGCTGGGTCTAAGAACAAGTTGCATGTGAACAAATTATCAGGAAAAACCAAAATGTTGATGCAAAAAAGAAGAGAGATGAGGACAACTAAAGAAGATGTGACTTCCAAAGTGGAATATATAGAGCTATGCAAGACAGTAAGAAAAAGTATCACTGAAGACGTAAGGAAATTCAACTGTGAACTAGTGAGGAAAGCAATTGAAAACAACCAAAGCCTAAAGATAGCAAAGGGACATCTCAGTAAGGGAAGAAAACAGATTATGGCACTGAGAAAACAAGATGGTTCTGTAACAAGAAATAGAGGCGAAATTTTGACAAGAGTGAAAGATTTCTACTCCAAATTATATGAAAGGGATGATATATGCACTCCAGACATCATGAAAGATACCAGTACCAGAGTTCCTCCAGTCCTTCCAGCAGAAGTTGCACATGCAATCAAGAACATGAAGCGAGGAAAAGCTCCAGGAGAAGATGGAATTACTGTAGACATCATACAAGAAGCAAGTGGAGAAATCGAAACAGTACTCGCCCAAATTTTCACTCGATGCCTTAATGAAGGAAAGATTCCTGAGGATTGGAACACCGCTACAATGATCCTGCTACATAAGAAAGGTGACATTGAGGATCTAGGAAACTACAGACCTATCAGCCTCCTATCAGTAGTTTATAAAATCTTCACTAAAGTTCTTTCACACCGCTTGAAGGTAGCACTAGACATGGCTCAGCCGAGAGAACAAGCTGGATTCAGGAGTGGCTACAGCACAATAGATCATATCCACGTGCTGACAGAACTAATTGAAAGAGCGAGGGAATATGAACTTCCATTGTGCATGGCTTTTATCGATTATGAAAAAGCCTTTGATTCGGTGAAACCATCAGCAGTTACAATGGCTCTGAAAACCTGCGGTATTGAAGATGCATATATTAATATTATTAATAACATCTATGAAAATGCAAGTGCAAAGATTAGGCTGTTTGAAAATACAACACACGTAAAAATTGGAAAGGGAGTGAGACAAGGTGACACCATATCTCCGAAGCTCTTTAATGCCACATTGGAGGGTGTTTTTCAGTCGCTGAGCTGGGAAAACAAGGGGAGAAAGATTAATGGTGATTATCTAACCCACCTTCGTTTTGCTGATGACGTAGTCATTTTTGCAACTACCCCATCAGAGCTGCGGAGTATGATCCAGGAACTTGCTGACAAGAGTAAAGAAATGGGATTAAAAATGAACTTTCAGAAGACAAAAGTGATGTTCAATGCTTTTACAAGAAATGAAGATTTATCGATTGATGGAGAAAAGCTGGAGATAACAGACACGTACGTTTATCTTGGACAGCAGATATCAAGTGAAGGTCACATTGATGAAGAAATTAATCGGCGTACAAAACTTGCCTGGAGAGCTTTTGGAAGAAACAGCATAATTTTCAAGAGCAATATGCCATTATGTCTTAAAAGAAAAGTGTTTGATCAATGCATCCTTCCAGTGCTTACGTGGGGTGCAGAGACGTGGACCTTAACTAAAAGAGACATACAAAGGCTGCAGACAACTCAAAGCAGCATGGAGAGGTGCATGCTTGGTGTAACGAGGAGAGATAAGAAGAGGAACTCGTGGATCCGAAAAATGACAAGAGTGGAAGACATCATGATCAGAGTTAAATCCCTGAAATGGCAATGGGCTGGACATACTGCCAGAAGGACAGATCATCGATGGACAGCCGAAATTTTAGATTGGATTCCAAGGGACAGGAAAAGACCCAGAAGAAGACCACATAGGAGATGGGTGGATGAAATTCGAAAGTATGCAGGGGTGACATGGAGGAGACTGGCACAAGACAGACCGTTGTGGAGGAAACTTGGGGAGACCTTCGTCCAGCAGTGGATTGATAATGGTTGACAATGATGATGATGATGATATATATATATACATCATCATCATCATCATTGTCAACCATTATCAATCCTTTGCTGGACGAAGGTCTCCCCAAGTTTCCTCCACAACGGTCACTACTATATTTATATATATAGAAGTAATTATTGTATATCTAGCACAGGGGCGCATTTGGAGAGCCCCCACCAACCAACACCGGAAAATGTGCCTTTTTTTTTTTTTTTTTTTGCTAAAATGCGACTTACGTTAGAAAAAAAATGCCTTAATTTAATAAAAATGTGTTGCCTTACACTGAAAAAAAATGCTTTAATTGTTCTTCAGTTTTTTATTAACTTTGATTTTGTTCCAGATGGTGGATTTCAAAAACTTCTAATTCCGCCCCCCCCCCCCGACGACGAAATATGCATCTCTGATATAGTTATTACTTCTTCAAACATTTCAGGAATAATAAACTTTCTTCAGCTAAATGAGGGTCCGCGAACTAGGAATTTTCATCTATTAAAATGCATTCAACGCACTCTTGATCCTTAATCTCGATTCCCAGTCAATTAGGTATGATTATTCTACTTATTATATTTTTTAAATGCCATGCATCGTAATACACTTTTTAACAAAATGAACTAAAACTAGTACCATTTGAGCAAATATTGCAAAAAATATAATTGGAGAATTATTTGTAGCATAGAAGAATAATTACCTCGACGAAACTCAGTCCAGTACACGGAAATAAAAAACAGCAAGATTTTACTATTCCGATGGCTTCCCGCTCAGAGTCCCCGTGCTGAACACGTGCTACTTTCCACAAACTTTCCTCAAGACTCGGTGGACGAAGGAATCCTCCTTCCCGTTTACCGCGCTGTACTTCTGCAATACCCGCAGCCCTTCGGTCAAACTGGTGTCCAAAATGAGACACTCTCTCCGTGACGACCGAAGCTCAACTGTCTCCCAGTAAAATACCTTGGCCCTCTCGGTCCTCTACCACGCATCGCAAGAAAAACTCGCTACCCTGGTCAGCACGTGGAATATCTAAGCTCAGAAATGTCGTCGGATACCCGCAGGCGATTACAACCTTACCCGTATACAAAAACGGTACGACAGCTTTTTTAACAGAATCACTCGAGCAGCCGACTCTTCAAGGTCAGGTGCCCCAGGTGTTCATGCACCCTTCCTTGCTCGAACATAGGATTAAAATTTTTCCACGTGGTTCAAGAACGTTCAGTTCTTGGTTGAAACAACAGAATGGCGGAATGAAACGTCCGTCTGCACGTGTTTATCACAACATTAAAATTAAATAAATTAATATTTGATAGCTTGATTGCGGGCGACCATTACAAACATCGTGTTTCGAAGATTCATTTTCCGGAACCTGAGAGTTGAAAATGTATTTTCTGGAGTGGCTGCTAAGACAGGAAGCGTTGATAGAATTTTTAGTAATTTCTTGATATTGGAGTAAATAAAAAACAACAACAGCAGTTCACAATTTGATAAGGATTCTACCGCAGTGGTTGGTCTTTCATCTTGTCTTATTGTTAATAAAGGCATTTTCCAAGAGTGTAAGTGACAGCCGGTGAACCCTGCAGGTGTGTTGCTTGCACGTGGAAAAATGCGCCAATGGGACGAATTCAAAGAGATTCGAAAAAATCCGCTGCTTCGTTGGGGAAAAATGTGGTTTAAGTCAGTTTTTCAGATTCATCTTGATTTTTTTAATGAATAAGATTTAAAATGCGGCTTCAAAAGAGAAAAAGGAATCATGTGATTCCGCGTTAAAGAGAAAAATGTGCGTTGATACTGAGACCCCTGAGACTCACACTTTCCTACGCCAATGATGGGAGAAATAAAGAAAATATTTTACTGTTAAAAAAACAATGTTACTTGCCACGTTTGTTTTTTAGTAAAAATAATTCATTACACACTCAATATACAAAACTTTAAAGATAAAGGTGATGGGCAGCTGATATGGCTGGAGGGTGTTGTGGCGTTAGCGGACGTGGTAATAGCGGGAGGGTAGGAAATCGTGACATTAGCGGACGGAAACGCAATGAGTAAGAAACACCCACCCCTTCCCAAGCACAGGACGAATAAATAACGACGTAGTGGGTTGGATTTCAAAATTAATTATGATTGTAAGCCAAAACCAACAAAGTGTGCAGTTGCTAGTGTAAATTTTAAAGCATGAAGCAACGAGTATTTCACAGAGTTTGAAAGTTATAGATTTCAGACATGTAGGAGAAAAAAAAGGGGGAGGGGGGAATACACTGAGCAGGACAGAAGAATCGAAAATTTTTTTACGGAATTCGAGCTCTCAAATGACCTGGAAAAACACATGAGAACCTTCAGCTGCGTTACCGAAACGCATTAGAAATATGATATTTCTATATTAATTTTTAATTTGCAAATTAGTTGCATATACATAAAAAAAATTTTAAATGAAAAAATACAATAAAACATATGAAAAAATATAAAACTAAAATGAAAAAATAGAAAAGAAATAAAAAAATATGAAGTACAACTAGATGATAACGTTCGATTGAACCACTGAATGCTATTCGAAGGATACTGTGCCTACTGAGTCGGTGACTAATAAAAGAGTGCAGACAAAAACACTCCCGAATGTCACTCAGCGAAATAACGGTTCCTCTCCGTTTCCCCTAAAGCACAATCTTTCCCTACGGTTCTTTTGCCTTCCCTCTGCTGGCTTACTCGTTTTCCATCAATCCTTTGTTTGAGGGTTGGTGAAAAAGGGCAAGTCTACAATTTTGGTCATTTGTAGACAACATCGTGTGTCAACTTCGGACAGTTTCAAACAAGTAACGCAGTACAATAACATTCCGGACAAGAAGTTCATGCGGCATTTAACGATGATTTATTAAAATTTAAGTTATCTTGGTTATTTATAAAAAAAAATAAGGGATTTCACTGTTGAAATTGTTCAGTCAAAAAGAGGTCAATTTATATACGTTATAAATGGATATTTGCACGAAAAAAATATCGAAAAGAAGAGTTCCGATGAAAGTCTGATTACTATTTACGCAAGATGTAGTGAGCCAAGAGAATCGTAACTTCTGACTCAACTATATTAGGGGAAACGCGAATTGCAGTAGCAATATTAGAGGAACCGGGAATATATGTGTACATAGGGAGAATGGGCCTCAACGAACCATCCGATTAGGGGAAGCGAGAGGACATCGAAATAGCTTTGCGCATTTTCAAGAGAGATTAAGAATTCAGCCGTGGAATCCTGCGTCGATCTTTGATTAGGTCGCTAAAAATTCTTATTGTTTCAGTTTTAAAGCTATCAACACGCTTGCATAACCCACTTGCGATTTATACAAATCGCCCACCCTCCACATATACAATCGCCCACCCTCGATATTTATGGGTGGAGGGTGGGTGCTAACACCCACCCTCCACCCATAAATATCCAAATTGCTAAGAAATCGGACAGTGAAATGAAAAGACACTACTTCAAGACACTGGATAGACTTTTTCCCATGTGTGGGAACTCGGGGGTGAACAAATTTAGTCCTCTGAGATAAGAAACGTTCAACTTTGATTTGATCAATAGGTATGGAAACGATTACATTGGATTTCATAAATACTATATATAGGGCAAAGAAAAAAAACTCGTACATTACCTCCTCCTCTCTTGGTAAGACAAGATTGGTTTTAAGATAAGGAAACGAATCGGTTGAGTTTCCGCTGTACCCGGAAAGTGTCTTTTCATTTCACTGTCCGATTCTTAGCAATTTCATAGTAATATTCTAAATTTGTTGGTCCTCTTTATATTATATATACAATATTCAAAGTCGTCGGGCTTTGAAATTTGTCGGTTGAGTTTCCGCTGTATACAAAAGAAATAAAAATATGAAGCACAACTAGATGATAACGTTCGATTAAACTTGACCTTTAGAAAGATGCGTACATCAGATAAAAGCACATCTTAGTAAACCAAGGAACACTAGGGGGGATGGGGATCTTTATCTCTTGGTGAGACAAAACAAAGAAGAAATGACTCAGTTGCTCATTTGAGTTTCGGCTGCAGTTCGATTTCGCGCGACCAAAGACTCATGGTCTGCCTCGTCGAAAACATGCTCGCAACCTTCCATTAAACTTAATCTTTAGAGAAATGCCTGTATCGGATAACAACACCTCTAAGCAAAGAAGGAACAATCACACGCAGTGTTTCTTTCAGGACTTTTTGGCGGGGGTGGGGGGGGGGGGCAAAAGGAACCCTAGAGGGTGCAAATTTTCCATTTGATATATATATATATATAATTTTAACTACTATATTTATATAAATAGAAGTAATTACTGTATATCTAGCACAGGGGCGCATTTAGAGAGGGCCTTGACAACCCCCCCCGGAAAATATGCCTTTTCTTTTGTTTTTTGGTTAAAATGCGGCTTACATTAGAAAAAAATGCATTGATTTAATAAAATGTATTGACTTACATTGAAAAAAAATGCTTTAATTTTTCTTCAGTTTTTCATTAACTTTCATTTTGTTCCAGATGGTGAATTTCAAAAACTTTCTATTTTCGTCCCCCTTCGAAGAAAACTTCTACATGCATCTCTGATATAGTTATTACTTCTTCAAACATTTCAGGAATAATAAACTTTCTTCAGCTAAAGGAGGGAGTCCGCGGGCATGAAATTTTCATCTATTAAAATTAATATGCATTCAACGCACTCGTGATCCTGTGTCACGTTCCCGGGCAATTAGGTATGATTAGTCTACTTATTATATTTTGAAGAATACCATGCATCGTAATACACTTTTTAACAAAATAAACTAAAACTAGTACCATTTGAGCAAATATTGCAAAAAATATAATTGGAGAATTATTTGTAGCATAGAAGAATAATTACCTCGACGAAACTCAGTCCAGTACACGGAAATAAAAAACAGCAAGATTTTACTATTCCGATGGCTTCCCGCTCAGGGTCTCCGTGCTGACCACGTGCTTCTTTTCCACAATATTTTCCGCAAGACCCGGTGGACGAATGAATCCTCCTTCCCGTTTACCACTCTGTACTTGTGCGATATTCGCAGCCCTTCGGTCAAACTGTGTCCAAAATGAGACCGTCTCTTCTTGACGACCGAAGTTCAACTGTCTCCCACTAAACTATCTTGGCACTTTCGGTCCTCTACCACGCATGCGCAAGAAAAACTCCTTACCCCGGTCAGCACGTGAAATATCTGAGCTCAGGAATGTCGTCGGAAACCCACAGGGGATTACAACCTTACACGTATACAAAAGCGGTACAACAACTTTTTTAACAGAAGCACTCGAGCAGCCGACTCTTCATGGTCAGGTGTTTATGCACCCTCCTTGCTTAAACATAGGATTAAAATTGATCCACGTTTTTGAAGAACGTCCAGTTCTTGGTTGAAACAACAAAATGGAGGAATGAAACGTCCGTCTGCACGAGTTTATCACAACATTAAAATTAAATAAATTAATAATTGATAGCTTAATTGCGTGCATCTCTTACAGACATCGTGTTTCGAAAATACATTTTCTGGGGCCTGAGAGTAGAAAATGTACTTTCTGGAGTGACTGCTAAGACAGGAAGCGTTGATAGAATTTTTAGGAATTTTTTTAGTAAAAATAATTCATTACACACTCAGTAGACAAACTTTAAAGATAGGGGTGATGGGCAATTGATATGACTGGAGGGTGTCGTGGCATTAGCGGGGGGGGGGGGGGTAAGAAATCGTGGCGTTAGTTGACGGAAATACAATGAGTAAGAAACACCCATCCCTTCCCAAACACAGGACGAATAACGACGTAGTAGGTTAGATTTCAAAATTAATTATGATTGTAAGCCAAAATCAACCAAGTGTGCAGCAAGTACCAACGAGCATTTCACAGAGTTTGAAAGTTATACCTTTCGAAAAAGTAGGAGAAAAAAAAGGGTGGGAGGGGGGGATACACTGAGCAGGACAGAAGAATCGAAAATATTATTACGGAATTCGAGCGCTCAAATGACCTGGAAAAATGCATGAGAACCTTCAGCTACGTTACCGAAACGCATTAGAAATATGATATTTCTGTATTGACTTTTAATCTGCAAATTAGTTGCTATACGTATAAAAAATTTTAAAATAAAAAAATACAAGAGAAATAAAAAAATATGAAGTACTAGAAAAGATAAAAAAATAATAAACAAGATAGATGACACCGAATATTCGGGTGCAATAAGCACATGTTTTGAATCCGTTCTGACGCAAATTAAATTTATCAAAGCTATTCAATGTCACTGGAACCGGTATGGTAAACAATAGATCTGACGAAAGAAAGAAGATTTTCAACCGGGTTTTTAATCCCTCAGATATTTCTGTAAACGGAATCGTGAGCTTACGCCTCTGTTTGCAGACGTGCGTTAAGAAAAACATGAATTTATACGAGAAACATTTCGCACCGGAAATGCTCTCCAACACAGATTGAATTTTTCAAATCGGACTCTTAGAAACAGAGATATCGACAAAAATAAGATGTGACTTTACGTCCCCTGAAGTTAAAACCATGCATTACTTTAGGAAGAAGGTATTCTCAAAAGGTTTTCCCATATGAGCGGTATCTGTCCAAGAAAAAAAAATTTAGTCGAGTTTTCAGGAGCCCAGATTTTGCTACAAATACATCAGAAGAAGAAATGAACATTTATACCCCCTGGTGTCCAAACCATTCTTTACCAAACGTTAGAAATTATGTGAAAAATATTTTCCATAAAGTCATGTATGCGATACAGGAAGACTTTTTCATATCGGAGTTTTAGAACCAGAAATAACGCAGAAAACGCAATTTACCTTTGTGCCCTCTAGCGCAGAGTCTATGATTTACTCGTAAATTTTGAATTTATAGGAAAAACATTTCGCATCGGAAACACTGTCCAACAAAGAAGGAATTTTTCAAATCGGACTCCTAGAAGTAGAGATATTGACAAAAATAAGTTATACATCTACGCCCCCTGCGTAGAAACCATGGTTCCTTTAAAAAAACATCGGTCTGTAAACGACGTTTTTTTCAATTGAGAATTTAGAATCTCATATTTTGCTGCGAATACATCAGAAACGGAAATTCAGATTTACGCCCCCTGGTGGCCAAACCATTTTTTTACAAAAATTAGGAATTATGTGCAAACGATTTTCCATCAGGAGCTGTGTCCGGTGAAGAAAGAATTTTTCCAATCGGAGATTTAGAAGCAGAGATATGGGGGGAAACGATATTTACCTCTACGCCCCGTAGCGGAAAGTCTATGAATTACTTGAAAATTTTGAAATTATATGAAAAACATGTCACACTAAAAACACTATCCAACAAAGAAGGAATTTTTCAAATCGGACTCCTACAAGTAGAGATATTGACAAAAATAAGATATACATCTACGCTCCCTGGCGGAGAAACTGTGGAATATTTTAGGAAGAAAATATTCCGAAAAGGTTTATCTATGTGAGTGGCATCAGTCCACGAAATAATTTTTCAATCGATACTTTAGAAGTTCAGATTTTATGACAAATACATCAGAAGCAAAATTTAACACTTACGCCCCCTGGTGGCCAAAGTATTTTTTACCCAAAATTTGAAATTATATGCAAAAGATTTTCTTTTAGGAGGTGTATCCGCTGAAGAAAAAAAAATTCAAATCGGAGTTTCAGAAGAAAAGTTATCGCGAAAAAGGTAATTTAATTTTATGCCCCCTAGCGGGAAATCTATGGGTACTTTGAAAAAGTAACTATATCTAAAATACTCTTCGACATAAATGGAATCGAAAGATAAAAGAATTTTTTCAATCGGATGTTTAAAAGCAAATATGTGGAATAAAACGTATTTTTTAATTCGACATCATCTGCATTTTCACTTTTTTTTACGATGTACAATTTCTCCTCTAACGGAGAAGTTGTAAATCGCAAAAAAAAACGAAATAAAGGATCATCATTCGCATATTTCAAGCTTCCCAATGCAAAAAGAATTTTTCAAATCGGACTAATAGTTGCAGAGACATCGTGGGTACAGGCGGACGGACGGACAAACCTGTAATATAAGCACGATCTTTTTTCACAAAAGACGTGCTAAAAATCGGGGGTAAAAAAGGTGCAAGAAATGCAAAAAAACAGCAACAAAAAACTTTTAAGCCACCAAAGTCATCGCAATCTGGTTCTGGGAAGGGGTGGGTGGTTTCTAACTCATCGCATAACCGTCCGCTAATGCCACGATTTCATACCCTAATTAATACTTCCAGAACCAGATTGTGATGACTTTGGCGGTTGAAAAGGTTTCTTTTTTTTTTTTTTTTTTTTCCCCATTTTTGCCTTTTTTTTTTATTTTCTACATATTTTTTTTTTGTATTTTTCCATTTTAATTTCTTTAATTTTTTATATTTTTTCATATTTTTTTTGTATTCATATTTTTCATTTTTTTATGAGCGGCGAGAAGAACGTAGGCTTATCAAACAAAGGAACCACGTGATTGGAATTTTCTCATTTCCTATTGGTCAAGTGGGGAATCTGTAGAGATGTGAGCGGTGAGAAGGGAAGGCAATTCTGTAAAGGGGTGGGTGTTTCTCACTCATTGCATTTCCGTCCAGTAATGCCACGATTTCATATCCGTCCGCTAACGCCACGGAACCGATTGGAGAATATCATCCTGTATCGCCTGGGCGGATATTTTTCTATTTTTTTCCCCCTTTTTTTCACAGATGATAGTTGTTAGGTCTAATTAATCAGATACTAATCATGATGCGTTGCTAGTTAGTGTCTTGTTGCCCAGCTTTCTGCTTAACGTGTTCGGAGACTAGAACATTTGATCAGAGACAAATGCTAGCACACAGTGGAGTAAAACTGTTTGATTGCGAGAGGGCTTCTAAATTTTCTTGACACTCTGCCAGAAAACGACATGAAACACGTTTTCATAAGTCTTAGTAATCTTATGTTAATACTAAGTCTACAGGTCTATCCAGTGCTTCTTTAGAACAGACGACTAATGACACCCCAGTGAATGCTATTCGAAGGATACTATGCTTACTGAATCGGTGACTAATAACAGACTACAGATAGAAACACTCCAGAATGTCCCTCAGCGAAATAACGGTTCCTCTCCGTTTTCCCTAATGCACAATCTTTCCCTACGGTTCCCTCTGCTGGCTTACTCGTTTTCCATCAATCCTTTGTTTGAGGGTGGGTGAAAATATGGCAAGTTTACGATTGTAGACAACATCGCGCGACAACTTCGGACTGTTTCAAACAAGTAACGCAGTACAATAACATTCTGGACAAGAATTTCAGGCGGCATTTAACGATGATTTATTAAAATTTAAGTTATCTTGGTTATTTATAAGAAAAAATAATGGATTTCACTGTTGAAATTGTTCAGTCAAAAAGAGGTCAATCTATGTACGTTATAAAAGAATATTTGTACGAAAAAAAATATCGAAAAGAAGAGTTCCGATGAAAGTCTGATTACTATTTACGCAAGATGTAGTGGCCAAGAGAATCGTAACTTCTGACTCAACTATATTAGAGTAAACGCGAATTGCAGTAGCAATATTGGGGGAACCGGAAATATATGTGTACATAGGGAGAATGTGCCTCAACTAACCATCCGATTAGGGGAAGCGATAATCGGGGAAACGAGAGGACACCGAAATAACTTTGCGCATTTTCAAGAGAGATTAAGAATTCAGCCGTGGAAATCCTGCTTCAATCTTTGATTAGGTACCCAGTAATCAAATCAAATATATCCATTGAGGTCATTTTTAAGAAGCCAAAACAGGCAGAGCCCGACGACTTTGAATATTGCATATATAATCTAAAGAGGACCAACAAATTTAGAATATCAATGAAGAGAAAAATCAGTACAGCATAAAAAAATGAAATTGCTAAGAAATCGGACAGTGAAATGAAAAGACACTACCTCAAGACACTGGATAGACTTTTTCCCATGTGTGGGAACCCGGGGGTGAATAAATTTAGTCCCCGGAGATAAGAAACGTTCAACTTTGATTTGATCAATAGGTACAGAAATGGAAATGATTACATTGGATTTCATAAGTGCTATATATAGGACAAAGAAAAAAAACTCGTGCATTGCCTCCTTATCTCTTGGTAAGACAAGATTGGTTTTAAGAAAAGGAAACGAATCAGTTGAGTTTCCACTGTACCCAGAGGCGACTTTAATTCTTTTGGGGCCCTAGGCGCTAAATGATTCTAGGGCCCCTCTTTCCCCTCTTTATCCCTTCAGAAATTTTCATCCGTCAGATTAACAAAGAAAAGTAAAGTCAAGAATTTTTTTTTTTTCGTTTTTTAAAATACCATTCTATCATAGATTATTAGAACGTTTCGTCAGAAACAGCGTCAATGTAATCAGTTTGTCTGCCCGTGCACCTCGAACTTTTTGTTTTTACTGATATTTCAAAAACTATTTTTACGGCTAATAGTAAGTCAAAGGGCATTAAGTTTGGCACTTTAAACATTCCATGTGCACTCACGGACAATGAACTTTGCGCACCTAGAAGAAAACATGCTGCAACCGCGGAACTTTGCAAATAAATAGAGTGCCTGCTGGTATGGAAATGATCCACGTTTGGTGTTTTTTATCATTAAAGTGTATCGTGCAGGAGACGGCATTTGTTTTTATTTCAATAGCTTTTGGTGCACGAATTAATTTCTTCATATTAAGCCATTGTTTAAAATTGAAATAATTCATACGTCTTAGGTTTATCAATACGAAATTCTATCTTGTTTGTTCACTTTGTGTTATACTGTACAATCATTTAAAGCTCTAGTGGACTCATTATTTTTGTACAATGTTCCAAAGTATCATTATACAGGGTGTCCGAGAATTATTGGACACATTACAAAATTATGTACAAAAAAACCTATGAGAATTGTCTGTTTTTCTATATCACGTATTACTAACACGGTTTCTATATTTTTGTTTTGCAGAATTGTTGTTTCCAGAATCCGATAGATGGCGCTAGGTGTGGCCTGATGAGGAATGTATGAGAAATGCGCAATCAGTAGTCATGTCATCCGTACAGCAGAAGGCGATGTGTGTGCTATGGCGTGCGGAATTCAAGACTGTCATTAAAGTTAAAAGACTGTACCGTTTAGAGTATGGTTGTAATCCTCCGTCAATGAATTCAATTAAGCGGTGGATGAAACAGTTTAAAGAAACTGGCAATGTGGAACATCGTGGAAAAGCCGGAAGGCCTAGCGTCAGGGGTGAGACGGTTGACCAAGTTAATGAAGGTTTCCGACGAAGCTCCAGGAAATCCGTTCATAAAGCAAGCAGAGAACCGTGCATTCCGAAATCGACAGGTCACGATATCTTGCAAAAGAAATTAAAGTTTCATGCTTATAAAATTCAAATAGTGCAAAAGATGCATGTAAATGATCACACTCTGCGATACGATTTCGCTGTGGGTATGCTGAATCGAGTGGAACACGACGAAAACTTTCTCAGTACTGTAATTTTTAGTGATGAATCCACATTTCATGTATCAGGTATTGTGAATCGTCACAACAGTAGGATATGGGGCAGTGAACCGCCTTATGCTGCTACTGAACTGGAATGTGATTCTCCAAAAGTTAATGTGTGGTGCGCTCTATCAAAAAGAGAAGTGATTGGCCCTTTCTTCTTCTGCGAAAAAACCATAAATGGTGACATTTACTTGGACATGCTAGAAAATTTCGCTATACCCCAGACCATTCGCCTCCGCATTAGTCAACGTGTTTACGTAAGTGCCTAAATGAGCATTTCCCCAACAGATGGATTGGGCGAGGTGGTCCCATTCTGTGGCCTCCTCGCTCTCCAGATCTAACTCCATTCGATTATTTCATGTGGGGTTATGTGAAGGATCTTGTCTAGCAGACGCCTTGTACTGATTTGCAGGAACTGAAGCAGCGTATTACAGCTGCTATTAATTCCATAACTCCTCAGATGCTTTCCAATACATGGCATGAAATCGAATGACGCTTGGACGTACTACGAGCAACCAAGGGATTTCACACCGAAATTTTTTAACTTGTGTAGTTATATTGTAAGTTAGTACAGTCAGTTTCATTCTATCTGTTTAATGTTTTGTTTTATATAATTTTGTAGTGTGTCCAATAATTCTCGGACACCCTGTATATATATAATCTTAAAGCAGCATTCTTCAACTCTTTTTTGACAATACATATAGCATTTTAAGTTTTAAAAATATTCTGTAGTTTACATACAAAAAATAATAATGCATTGTTGAAACTTTCACTGTAAAACACACCTTTGTGTTATGAAGCTGTTAGGCAGCATGTTACTTGGAATGTTTCTAGGTCATGCAGGTTCAGCAATACTTCATGATTTACTCATGTCAGGGGGCAAGAAATGTCATCACTGGAATTACTACTGATTTACTGTATTCCCACGAATGGCTGTTTGTTTCTCTTGATGATGTATATGCTAGTGATCTTTTTGTTTTGTCTCACAGTTGTTTTCTTTTCCTTTTTTTTTTTTTTTTTTTCAATTTTTTTATGGTGCACCTTGTTTTTATGCTGTACTGATTTTTCTCTTCATTGATATTAAGATCTTTTAGTCATCCCAATATAGACAGCTATTTTTTAGCTTTTATTACCTCACCATATTTTTGTGAGAAAATCTTGATTTAAAACATGAAAGGTATGTAATACCTTTCACTTTGGCATTTTCCAACCCTTTAGTATGATTTTAATTTTTCCATGTTGATGTACACTATCTACCAACAAGTAATTGAACACCTGTGACAGCAAAGAAAAACAAAGTTTATTCACCTTCAATAGTTGGTGGAGCCTCCGCGAGCGGCGATTACAGCTGCGACCCTCCGGGGCATACTCTCAACCAGGCGTTGTACGACGGCTAGCGGTATTTTCTTCCACTCGGCTTGGAGAAGACAGGTTAGTTCCTTCACCGATTTCGGACGTTGGGGGCACACCTTAAGTCGGCGCTTCAACTCGTCCCAGAGGTGCTCAATAGGGTTAAGGTCCGGGATCTGCGCAGGCCAGTCCATTCGATTAACCCTATTGTCACCATACCAAGCCGTGGTGGACCTCGCAACATGACAGGTGGCATTGTCATCCTGAAAGTAACATGGGTCCACCCCGTAAAACTACCACATCGTAGGAAGTTTAAAAAATGGTGCAGTAGGTTTCGGCGTTGAGTCTACCAGGAATTGCGACCAAGGGTCCCGTGCCAAACCAGGAGAAACACCCTCATAGCATAAATCCACCGCCGCCGAACTTCACAGTTGGCACAATACTTTCCGGCAAGAGGCGTTCTCCAGGCAGACGCCAAACCCAGACCCTGCCATTCGAACGGTAGAGGGTGAACCTTGATTCGTCGCTCCAGAGAACCTGTTTCCACTGTTCAACGGTCCACTGTCGAAGTTCTTTGCACCACGTTAGCCGAGCAGCGCTATCGGACTTGGTGATCAAAGGCTTGTGGGCGGCAGCACGTCCATGATAACCGAGCAGATGGGTTTCCTTACGGATGGTATTCATCGAAAGAACACTCCCGGACGCCTGTTGAAACTCCTCGCGGATGTGGCCTATCGATTTCGTGCGGTTCTTCCGAATTCCTCTGGCCAGCACCCGTCGGTCTCTAACTCCCAGTTTTGTTGGTCTGCCGGGTCGGGGCACATTCCGACAGTCACCTCTCATCATCCACTTGCCAATAACGTAGGCCACTGTCGATTTTGGGTACTTCAACTTGCTGGATATGTCACGTATGGATCGGCCATTTCTGTGATACCCAACGATTACACCTTTCTCGAAATCAGAGAGCTCCGAACTGCGTGGCATCTTGCATGCGACTGGTTGCGTTGTTGTTTCCCACACGATATTTAACGGCGGCGGCCGTGACGTGTATCAGGACCGCAGAAATCGTCGATTGCAGTGGTGTTCAATTACTTGTAGGTAGATAGTGTATATGAACTGGAATATAAATTGTGAAATCAGCTGCATTTGAAATGGAAAATATTAGTACCTCCTCTGGCATTATGTCAATATTCATATTTATGCAAAGCACACTGTGTATGCTTTGCATTAATATGAATATTGACATGTTTTGGAACAGCAACTCAAAAATAATCGAAAGAAAGTTGCAGTTCTGTGTACTTAAGTTGCATTAAACGGATTTGTTACGTTCTTCGTTTTCAATGCCTTTTAAAACTTCTTGATGATTTCGAATTTTGAATGACATATGAAGCAATAACAAATTCTATCAAACATCACGGATGTTCAATTTATTCCTAACAAAAGCCACATATACAGATAATACCCCAGTAAATAAAGGACCTGACCCGGAACAAATTAGCTAAAAGCTGAATTTTTAATAAATGAACAAATTAGCTAAAAGCTGAATTTTTGCAGGCTGGTCGAACTCATTGGGCTTAGCATTTCACAAACTTCCCCACCCCCACCCGCGCTTGCTTTTCCCCTACACCCACATAAAGGGGGAAAATTAGGTCTAATACTAATCCACTTGTAACTCCCAAAATAAATGGCGTACAGCGATAATGGTTTTTTTATTTTATTTCTCTTGATATGATCTATAAATTTTGTTCTCTTCATTTTTACTATTTCTCCTACAGTTTTGCTGCAATTTTCGAAAACCCGCAAAACAGCACCTTTTTCTCTCGACATTTTACCGATTAATTGCAATTACCGCTTTACAGAGCCAAAATCTCCGAATAAAAGTTGTAGCAAATTTTAGAACCTTTACAACGATGTATTTTATTTGTCTTAATATACTTTATAGTTTGCCTTCTATTGTACCGAAACTGCGAATGCATTGTAACCCTAAAATGACAAAACATCGGGTAAAACATGCAATAATTTTGCGGGGAGTATAATTTTCAACGATAGGTTAAAAAAAAAGAAAGGAAAACTCAGCTTCGCACCTGCACAAAAAGGCAACGACTCTTGCTTGTATGCTTCTCACCGAACCCAACCCCCGAGGGGTTGGGACTAATGATTATTATGCGCAAGCGCAATGCTCAATTGAAATATGACAATGTCATTTTTTCCCTTTATACATTTGTTATGAAGTATGAACTTAGCTCAATGGATTGCTGCTATTTCTACAATTTCAAAATACTTAAGACACACACATTTTCATTTTCAAATTTTTTAAATGAACTGAGATTAAAATTGCACAAAACTGTAATTAAAACAGAAAAGGCCGCAAACAAAAGCGGTGATGATTAACTTTATAACGTTTAAAATGATATACATTTTGTCTTACATTGGATTCTGTGGTTCTGAATATTGCACAGTTGTGGCAAAATTATGATAAGTGTCGTCGCTCATATCAGGTAATTTGTGCACAGCAGTCCACTGCAACGCCCACACATAGGAGAACATGAGAATCCGGCTTTTCGAAAACTGCGGGAAATCCCGCATTCTTTCTTACAGTTGCATGAAATTAAACATAAAAGTTCATCTGGTGCCCCTGGTAAAGTAGTCGTTAATGTCCTTCACCCTCTAACTTCAACCCCACTTGGTGGGGTCAAGTTTGTTCCCTGACCAAATTTGAACTTGAAGGTGTACCCGCAAAGAATGCTGTCGAGCTGCTGCTACTGTATAGGTGGAAATTTTCTGAAGTTTGATCTGTGATAGTTTCGCAATTGTTTTTTTTGTAATAAATGTATCTGGCATCATATGAATTGTCGTGTTTCCTCAAACCATATAAATCCAAATGGAAGCTTTCTCCATTTGGAAGATTTCTTCTTTTGAAGCATTAATGTTCCTGAAAACCATCGCTTGCGACTGAGCCTCCCGAGAATTTTTTATTAGGTCAACTTCCTTTTGTTTCCCCAAGTCCGTAAAGTGCGGACGTTGTATTACATCCTGTAACGGCATGCGTAAATAACAGGCATTTGCGTACATGGCTGTATAAATAGATACCAGTTTTTTCAATGCTGTAAAATATTGGAGGATTGCAGCAGCGCCTGGTTTAAGAAAGAACAAAGATTTTGTTTCTTCTAGCGCCAGCGCAATTAATTAAACAACAAAGTCTGTATCCGTACCGTGACTACAGTAGGGTTTAGTTTCAACATTTTTACAAAAGTTCGAACTATATCTACATCAGCATCGTTATTAGCCGTGAGATCCGTGGTATTAATGGGTTAGAGGAATTTCTCTTTTAATGCTGCAATCATTCTTTCCTTATTGTTGGGATTAGATAGAAAATCAATCTGCGCTGGAGTGCACTCCATGTTATTGGTAAATATAATGTTCGCTGACGTCCTTTTCGCATATCTTGTTTATTCTTTCTGATTTGTTGTTAGCGTTTCAGGGTATCCACCAAAAACAACGTAGCAATTTGTACCATAATGGGAGAGTACATGATATATACTTAATTTTACACAGTTTGATCAAATGTTGTGTGTTTAGGCAAAACTACTGAATGAAGGAGATAACCACCATCTATTATAACTATAATAATACCTGCAGCAGTAGGAATATTCTCCTGTTCAACAATACCACCAAGGAAAGATTTAGTCATGGAGGATTTCGTACCTTTTTCTCAGTGACACTTCGTCAAAAAAAGCTGGTGGACGAGATACTAGTTCATAGCTGAAGTATGATTTCAATTTCAAAGGACTGTCACAAACACAAATAACTCTGTTGAACAATTGTTGTGTGCTTATTGACTCCAGCCTGGTCGAGGCTTTGAAACAGGCGCAAAACCACTTAGACACAGACAATTTAATGGAAACAATGTTTTTAAAGATGCTTGCGTACTATCTGTCATCTTTATGTTACTGAGGTCTTGAACCGTTGTGTCCTGTAAGCCGAATATCCTTTTCTCAGGATAAGGGCGATGCCGTATAGGTTTAGAAATGTCTTCAGGCTGTAGTTGTGAAACACCAACCTTCTTGTCAACACAGATGGCTGGTGTAATGCATTGAATTCCTTCCGTTGCATGAAAAGTCTAATCCATCTTCACTTCTGCATTACCAAACAGGTACTGAATGAAGACTTCATTACTCACAGAAGGTAATCCTGCACTAATTAGAGAATTTTGATATTGCTCTGCTTTGTAGCATGGAGAACACATACCCATCGATGATAACACTTAAACTAAATGTTTGGAACCATATCTACGACTTAAATACAACGCAATGCTGACTTGAACAGCTGACAGAAATTACCTAGGTCTTTCAGCAGATATTATAGCATGGTTTATTACAGTTCGTTTGCGAATAATTCCAGATGTGCTGCGTCTTTTTTTTTTTTTTTTTTTTTTTTGTAACCATGTCTGTAAATATTTGCAGCATTTTGAGAACAACATTTAATCAATTCTCCTTGATATCTTTTGTATTCGGTTATTTGCTACTGTTGTAAATCATTTTCTGTATGTCCTCTCTAATAATTTCTGCTGCTGTTTCAACAACTCTTCTTCGTTCACTAACTTTGTCTTTCTTTCTCTCATTGTACCATTGATCAGTCAGCAATTTATGATTAATATCTGTCATACATACAATATTCTTCTTCCCAGAAATGTTTGTACCGCCCAGGTGGCGCAGTGGTCTAAGCGCTGGCTTATGACTATTCATCCAAGAAGGGTCCGGGTTTGAATTCCGGTGAGGCATGGGTGTTGTGTTTGTCTTACGGCACTGGTTCTCTCCCTTCCCTGGAACCAGTGACCTTAATTTTAGGACGGACGACTGCTTATAGCGCATTGAGTTGCTCACGGTTGTCGTTAAACCTTCAATCAAAAAAAAAAAAAAAGCAATATTTGTTATCACTATCCTGTCTCCGAAATGCTGTCTGCCCGTGTACATCAAAATTTTTGTTTTTACAGCTGTTGCGAAATTTATTTATGCGGCTAATAGGAAATCTAAGGATAGTAAATTCGGCACTTTAAATACCGCCAAGGGCTGTCAAGTCAAAAATTCAAAAAAATTGAAGTTCTGTTGTAAAGAAATTATTCAACTTAAAGGAAAATACATATTATTTTTGTGCCTCACAGTTCTTTCTCAAATATTTAAATTTTCCAATTAGTTCGTTAATTTCTTGCTAAAGGCTAAAAAGTTTGTTTTTTACAGATTTTTCAAAACTTATTTTTGCGAATGATCCGACATGAAAGTTCGTCGAATTTTTCCCATTTTAAATTTCACTACTAGTTTATAAATTTCCCACTGGTAGTTCTTCGTAAAGTTTAGCTTTGTGCTACAAAGAGATTATTTCAGTCATATCAAACGTTCTTTTGAGTTTGATACGTTAGGCAAAATTGATTATTTTTAACATCTCTTCAGTTGCAAGTTTCTTGGCAAATTTAGTGCTGAAAATGAAATTTCCTACATCGCGTGTAAATTGTCATAAAATTTCATAAAATTGGAATGCATTTCGATTATAAAACGTGCTCTTTCCATTACTTCAGCTTTTGAAAATCATCTTGTTTTTTTACATTTTGAGCAACTTAATAGGAAACGAGCATGGTATCAAGCAAAAATGAAATACACTGACAGAAAAAAATCCCAACACCACGAAAAAATAGTTGTAGAGGAATGAAATGGCGGCAATACATTTGTATAGGTAACATATTTAATCGATTAGGTTTCAAGATCACAGCTTATTGTAAGCGCGAGAAGAGCCATTTTAAATGTGAAATGCTGGTACATTAATAACCGGTGTAACCGCCAGAATGTTGAATGCAAGCACGCAAACGTTCATGCATTGTGTCGTACAGGTGCTGGATGTCAGTTTGTGGGATGGAGTTCCATGCCTGTTGCACTTGGTCGGTCAATACAGGGACGGTTAATGCTGGTTGGGGGTGACGCTGGAGTTGTCGTCCAATGATGTCCCATACGTGCTGGATTGGTGAAAGATCTGGTGATCTAGCAGGACACGGCAACATGTCGACACTCTGTAGAGCATGTTGGGTTACAACAGTGGTATGCGGTCGAGCGTTATCCTGTTGGAAAAAAACCCCTGGAATGCTGTTCATGAATGGCAGCACAACAGGTTGAATCACCAGACCGACGTACAACTGTGCCTTCAGCGTGCGTGGGATAACCACGAGAGTGCTCCTGCTGTCATAGGAAATTGCTCCCCAAACCATAACTCCAGGTGTAGGTCCAGTGTGTCTCGGCCGCAGACAGGTTGGTTGCAGGAGCTCACCTGACCTCCTTCTAACCAACACACAGCCATCACTGGCACCCAGGCAGAACTGGCTTTCATCAGAAAACACTACAGATCTCCACTCCGTCCTCCAATGAGCTCTAGCTAGACACCACTGACGTCGCAAACGGCAGTGGTTTGGAAGTAAGTGGAATGCACGCTACAGGGCGTCTGGCTCGGAGCTGTCCTTCAAGTAACCGATTTGTAACAGTTCGTTGTGTCACTGTGGTGGCAACTGCAGCTTGAATTGCTGCCGCAGACGCGGTACGATGCGCCACGGCCATACGCCGTACACGGCGGTCTTCCCTCTCAGTAGTGCCACGTGGCCGGCCGGAATCCGGTCTTCGTGAGACAGTACCTTCCCTTGACCACCGCTGCCAACAATCATGCACAGTGGCTACATTCCTGCCAAGTCGTTCTGCAATATTGCTGAAAGAAAATCCACCTTCTCGTAGCCCTGTTACACGACCTCGTTCAAACTCCGTGAGCTGTTGATAATGGCTTCTTCGTCTTCTTAAAAGCAATCTTGACTAACATCAACACCCTACGTCAAATCTCAACGATAACTAACGCTCACGAACGTTACAGCGCGTATTTACAGCAAACCTGCTTTGCACGTTCCGAGGGGCGCTACTAGCGCCACACGTATGCGCCGAGCGCGAAATTTGCATAGACGTCATCTTACAGATGTACTCTCACCGCCTACTAACTGTCGTTTATCTAACACCACCCCTTCTTGGTGTTGGGATTTTATTTTCCGTCAGTGTACTTGACAAAGACATTGGCAAACGAAAAAGTCCTCCACATAAGACAATACGGGTAAAATGCAATTTATAAACAGTGCTTCACTTGAAAAGAATGGATGACTTTTCGTCGAGGAGTTTCGGCATAGACGAATGCCATGGACGGAGAAAGGTGGACAGTCAGAATTTCATCAGTCATTGCAGGAAAGCGAGAATCTGAAGTTTCTTCAAAGCATTTTTTCTTATTATTTTCATCGGAGAATGAAGGTCTGCATTTCTTGTTTTGTTTCCGTCTGTGAAAATTAAAACAATGCTGGCAATCCAATTATAGGTTTTCGGGGCCCCTCAAGCTCTGGGGCCAAGGCCGTAGCTAGCGAGGAGCTAGAGGGGCTTAGCTCCCCCTACAAGTTTAGCAAGGCCCCCTGGAAAATTGGCGCTAACAGAAATGACTTAAACTTTTATTTCGATGGTTTACGTAAATTACTTTGATATTTCATCACAGGCATAAATACTTTATTCGTATACTGGACT
Source organism: Macrothele yani (assembly GCA_039090855.1). NCBI lineage: Eukaryota > Metazoa > Arthropoda > Arachnida > Araneae > Macrothelidae > Macrothele > Macrothele yani. The sequence continues at coordinate 108,578,529 of CM077003.1, forward strand.
TTTTAAAAAGTTAAGTAACAGTAAAACGACGCAGTATGAATGTAACTCAAAAGAAAAAAGGAATTACGACTTTTTGAATTGTGAATTAGTTGTAACGGCTGTATTAGTAATTTTAGTGATTTTCTAGTAACGGTAGGATTTATAAGGAAAAAGAAATGCATTTTAGGAGGAGGGGGGGGGGTGACTTTAAATTTAGAAGGACAAGCTAAAAGAAAGTAATGAAGGGTGAAGGCGTACTTGCACTCGGGACCGGATTAAAGGTAGGGGAAAGCTCTGGGGGCTGAAGTCCCAGGCTGCATCCTTTGTAGTTTTAAGGAGACAATTGAATTTTGCCCTTAATGGCGAACGAAGCACTTTAAGCAGGGCTGCCCAGCAGGACGGATAGACTGTTAATACAATTAAAGCACTCGCGGGAGAAATATCAACAACTTTTTACTCAAATACGCTCTGAATCTGAAAGCTTGCAACCAAGATGTAATGCAAAAGCTTATCTGTAATATAATCAGGAAAAACGGACACCCATGTGAATATTTTATTTAGAGTAAACCGAGAATGTGAAGAAACTTATTATGCATTTCTTTCTTTTTTTTTTTTTTTCAAATCTGTTTAATCTAAATATCTAAATAGGATATTGACATGACACTAAGGAAAAGTGCAGGGACAGTGATTATACCTTCTAATTTATTTATATGCAACTGTAATACTGTCTTTAAATAAATTCAAAAGAAGGAAAAAAACTTATAAGATTATGCTGTCAGAACCTCATGAAGAAATCCTTTTATGCGGAACAAATAAAAACTTGAGTAGCATTCCACTAACTTGCTTAATTAAAAAGTTGGAAATTAATTTCACTAAATGCTCTGTTATTATTTGTAACTAATCGCTGAACAGAAAAGTTAAAATCATGGATTTTTGCAATTTTTCTTTGTTTGTTTCTTTAGTCATATTTTATTCGCAAAATTTTGAGAACTTTAAGAATCGGGACATTATTTAACGTAAAAAATTTCTTTCTTCACTTACTTTGTCATGTTCCTTAGGTAACTGTTTTAACCAGTTTTATCTTCTTGGGTTGGCAATATATTTTTTGCTCAGCGTTAATGTGGAGCATACGGATCATAATTCGGGTTTTCATGAATAATTTGATGGCAGGGTGCACATTTGGAGGGAACTGATGGGCAGAAGCTTCCACTGCGGTGTGAACAATTCTTTTAACTTTCCTTAAGTTATTTTTCCCATGTAGTTTTTAAAAAAATTCTTCTAGTTGGATAACCATGCTCATCCACTCATTTGTTGGATGTTGCAAGCAGCCTCTGCTTATGACGTGGATTAGCGTGCTTAATTACCTAGTGCTAGAAAAAGGAATTCGCAAAGAATTCCTTTTTCTTGCACTAGGTACAGAGGTGTATTTTTGTCCCCCAGCCCAGGACACGTTGTTTGGCATTTAAATGCAACATATCCAGAAAGGTATCGTAAAACTTGGTACGATATGCTGTCACTAGAAGACGTAATTGCGGTTGTGGGTTCTTCGCGAAGTGCAGCCGTAATTTCATTTGCACTTGTGTGGGTGTCACGTCAATTCGTCGCGTGCGTCAATTCGTCGACTACGTCAATTCGTCGCGTGCGTCAATTCGTCGACTACGTCAATTCGTCTCGTGCGTCAATTCGTCGACTACGTCAATTCGTCGCGTGCGTCAATTCGTCGCGTGCGTCAATTCGTCGACTACGTCAATTTGTCGCCTGCGTCAATTCGTCGCGTGCGTCAATTCGTCGACTACGACAATTCGTCGCATGCGTCAATTCGTCGCGCGTAGATTCGTCGCGGACAAATTCGTCGACTACGTCAATTCGTCGCGTTTACAGATTTTGGTTACATACGAATCGAATGCAGGGAAACGTACGATTTCGAACGTCTTGCTCATCGGGAGAGAAAAAATTACGATTACAGTAACTTTTGCACTCTATTAAACTACCATTTCCGAAAGTTTTGAGACACGAAATAGTCTTCAGACGGAACCCCCCCCCCGCTCTCCCGCAAATTGTCTTCAGTTTTACACTGATCCTGAGAACGATCTAAATGATGACAAAAAAAAAATGCGGGATTCTGCGAATCCGCTTAAGAATCTCATGCATATCATAAAAAATATATATATATATAATTCATAGAGTCCGTAGTTTCGTAGTCAGCCAACTAAATCCATAGAAACTACAGACATTCCATAGTAGTTCGCAGGTGTGGAAATCTTATTACCGTACAACCTCGAAATTGCGGAATCGTCCAGAGATCCAGACTTTGCCAACTCCAGATTTTCCTATGGACTATGCAGGCCTTCAGCGAACATTCATTAAAAATAATTAAAAGAAAAACTTCTAAAGTTTATCAGATTTTGACGAAATTTCACATGGGAGTTTACTTTGACATGTCTTGGTTACTGTAACATTTGCATTCGGTTACTTAAAAAATTGGAGAAATTTTTATGTAGGACTTTTCCAACGCAGACAGTTGATCTGTCCACCACCGGCATAAAGCTTTCATCCCCACCGCAACCTTGCGAACATCGTTCCCCGACGATGACCCATCAGCCTTGGCGCATTCTTTGTGTTCAAAAACCGACGCCCTCGCCTTTTTTATAAACTTTTTTTAATTTCTTTTCTGCTGTTAAAGCAGAATAGCAAAATGAAAAAGGTGATGGCCGACTTCCGTACAACACAAATTCTGTGCTAATTTGTGTGATTTCCATACATTTGGAGTAAAATTTTTCAAAAACGTGCGAGTTGTGTACAAGTTAAAAAAATTTCCGTACAGTACAAGTTAAATAAAATAAATGTTTTTCCCGTACAGGTTTCGAACGTCTTGATTTCTTACGATTTCGAACGTCTTGCTCCCTGATCAAATTTATAAAGTTTGGACACGCAGACAGGATAGGAATATTACGTTTTTCTTTGGCACTAAAAATATTAGACGGTAAACGGTTTTTGGAACGGGGCAGGGCCCGGTTGGTCAGAGCCCCACATATACAAAATTTTCGTAAAATCTACAGTTTTCAATTCAGAACCACCAAATCTGGTATACTATCTCGTGGTATTCGAACTTAGACTGTAGACGGTTTTGGGAAGCGGTTGGAGAAGGGGGGGGTAGAGCCCCCTCCCCTACAGAATTGCCGTAAAATATAGTTTTCAATTTAGAACTACCAAATTTGGTATAATATCTCATGGTACTCTAACTTAGACGGTAGACGGTCTTTGGAACGGGTCAGGGGCCCGGTTGGTCAGAGCCTCCCATACACATAATATTCGTAAGATCTACAGTTTTCAATGCAGAACCACCAAATCAGGTATCCTATCTCATAGTACTCTAACTTAGACGGTTGTCGGTTTTTGGAACGGGTCAAGGCCCTGGGAGTCAGAGCCCCCCCCCCTACATAAATTTGTTTCGTGAAATCTAGTTTTCATTTCAGAACCATCAAATTTGGTATCATGAAACTCTAACTTAGACGCTAGACGGTTTTTGGTAGGGGTTGGAGCCCGCGGGGTCGGAGCCCCCCCTCATAAAAAATTTCGTAAAATCTACAGTTTTCATCTTAGAACCACCAAATTTGGTATACTATCTTATGGAACTCTAACTTAGTCGGCAGACCGTTTTTGGAACGGATCAAGGCCCGGGGGTCAGAGCCCCCACATACAAAGTTTTCTTAAAAACTACAGTTTTCAATTCAGAACCACCAAATCTTTTATACTATCGCATGGTACTCTAACTTAGACGCTAGACGATTTTTTGAAGGGGTTGCAGACCCGGGGGTAAGGGCCCCCCTCATATAAAAATTCGCAAAATCTACAGTTTTCAATTTAGAACCACCAAATTTGGTATACTATCTCATGGTACTCTAACTTAGACGACAGACCGTTTTTGGAACGGGTAAAGGCCCAGGGGGTGAGAGCCCCCACATACAAAACTCTCTTAAAAGCTACAGTTTTCAATTCAGAACCACCAAATCTGGTATACTATCTCATGGTACTCTAACTTAGACGCTAGACGAGTTTTGGAAGGGGTTGGAGCCCGGGGGTCAGACCACCCCCGAATAAAAACTTTTTCGTAAAATCTACAGTTTTCCTTTTAGAACCACCAAATTTGGTATACTATCTCATGGTACTCTAACTTAGACGCTAAACGGTTTTTGGAAGGGGTTGGAGCCGGCTGGGTCGGGCCCCCCCTCATAAAAAATTTCGTAAAATCTACAGTTTTCATCTTAGAACCACCAAATTTGGTATACTATCTTATGGAACTCTAACTTAGTCGGTAGACCGTTTTTGGAACGGGTAAAGGCCCGGGGGTCAGGGACCCCCCCACATACAAAATTTTCTTAAAAACTACAGTTTTCAATTCAGAACCACCTAATCTGGTATACTATCTCATGGTACTCTAACTTAGACGCTAGACGGTTTTTAAAGGGGTTGGAGCCCGGGGGTCAGACCCCCCCCGAATTAAAACTTTTTCGTAAAATCTACAGATTTCAATTTAGAACCACCAAATTTGGTATACTATCTCATGGTACTCTAACTTAGACGACAGACCGTTTTTGGAACGGGTAAAGGCCCGGGGGTCAGAGCCCCCCACATACAAAACTCTCTTAAAAACTACAGTTTTCAATTCAGAACCACCAAATCTGGTATACTATCTCATGGTACTCTAACTTAGACACTAGACGAGTTTTGGAAGGGGTTGGAGCCCGGGGGTCAGACCACCCCCCGAATAAAAACTTTTCGTAAAATCTACAGTTTTCCTTTTAGAACCATCAAATTTGGTATACTATCTCATGGTACTCTAACTTAGACGCTAGACGGTTTTTGGAAGAGGTTGGAGCCCGCGGGGTCAGGCCCCCCCCCCTCATAAAAAATTTCGTAAAATCTACAGTTTTCATCTTAGAACCACCAAATTTGGTATACTATCTCATGGTACTCTAACTTAGACGCTAGACGGTTTTGGGAAGGGTTGGAGCCCGGGGGTCAGATCCCCTACCCGAATAAAAACTTTTTCGTAAAATCTACAGTTTTCCTTTTAGAACCACCAAATTTGGTATACTATCTCATGGTGTTCACAAAGTATTTATTCAAGGAATGTACATGAGACGAGCAAGAGAAAAACGTCTCAAAAAAAAAAAAAACAGTGACACATGAATGCACTATTTACAGATGACAGTAGATACCTATTTACAATATATACATGACATTTAGACGTAAACAAATGTTGAGGAGATCGTACACACTAGGTTGAGCAGATATGGCAAGGGTTCAGGTAGAGCAGCACAGAGTAAAATGTTATAATATAGTCTTATGAACACTAACTGTACTGTGCAGCGAAGGTGGAGTCCCAACAACCCCAAGGCCTCTGGGGACCATGGAGAGAAGAAGCTGGGTTCACTTGAAGACGCAACGGCACCGTTATGAAAACAAGAAAAGTACATGTACATGAGACGAGCAAAAGTAGAATGACCGATAATTGTGACATAGAAATGGGATATGTACAGATGACTGTAGAAACAAAGAGACATTATAGTTGCATGACATTCAGATGGAAATAGATGTTCAGGAATCTCGTGGAGATAAGACATACCTTGATGAGCAGGTGTGACGAAGGTTCGGATAAAGAGTCACTGAGTTAACTGTTAAATAGTCATACAAGCACCAACTGTAAGATGCAATGAAGTCGGTGTCCCAGCGAACCATGGGGCCGCTGGGGACCATGTAGAGAAGAAGCTGGGTTCACTTTGTCGAGCAACGGCGGTGTGGTACTCAAGGCGTAATCGAGAAAGGAGACATTCCCGAAAAAACTGAGCAACGCGGCACTTGCGTGAAGTACCGTAGGAGGCGCCTCCCGAGCACGACACTGTTGATGATAGACGTATATAACGTGTTTCACTAGCACAAAAATGTAGGTGCAGACTACAGGGAGTCTGATTGGAGGCACAAGGTTGAGCAACAGCGTTCGGTAAGCACTGAAGGAAAGATCAGTTGTACAGGATCTTTGCGCAATCGAAAAGGCAAGATTCAGCATTGGTAGCAGTATAGTGCAATATTGATAGACATGACTCACATCTGCCTCCCCGGCGCAGAAAGGGCAGAGTGGGGAGGAAAGAAGGGTCATCCGGTGCAAGATTGAGGGTACGGGAAGACGGTTATGTAAGAAGAACCAGTGGGTGTTGATCTCTGGGGGTGTAGATAGAGGAGAGAGGGTGGCAGACCACACAGCAGAGAGAGCGGAAGACGGGATATCAGGGATAGGTGTAGGCGTAGAAGAGCGGGAGAGAGAGAGAAATCTGTAAAGAGCGGATGTGGAGAAGGAGAAAATCGGAAGATCTATGCCGTGAGCCGACAAGAAAAAGGGGAGGGGGAGAGACGCGGATAGAACGGGAACGAGACCGGCGGGGGAAGCAAGATCGGGAAAGAGAGAACTAAGGGATGAGAGTAAGGAGGTGTGAACCTGAAGAGCATGGGGTAGAGCACGAATAGCAGGAGGAAAGTCGGAGAAGGAGCGCCAGAGAAAATCAGGGGTGACAAGGTCTCGGACTGTGACTACTCCGGCGCGGAGCCAGGTGGGGAAAGCAAAACAGGGGAGGTGCGGAGGATGAATGACGGAGGAGAAAAATAGAGGTTCTGAGAGTAGTTCGGAGGTTGTAGCTGGTGGAGAGCGAGACAGAGGGAAAGAGCGAAGCAAGGTGATAGCCTCCCGATAGACAGGAGGTAAGTTGGAAAGGAGGGGGCAGTGATCCATTAATAGATAGGAAAGAAAAGTAAGGTGGGGATTACGCGGGGAGACAGTGACGTCCCGGGTTGTCTCCGCAGGCAGAACAGGTGAAGCAAGAAGGCGAAGAAATGCAGACACTCGGAATGCCTGATAGTATAACCGCACGTCAAGCAGTCCAATACCGCCATTCTGAGGAGACAAGCTGAGAAGTGAAGCGTTAACCCAATGATGACCAGCCCACACGATATTGGTTTGGCACTGGGTGATTGCAAGAAGACGATAGACAGGTTGTTCGGACGCAAGCCAAGAGAACGTGCACATGGATAACAAATATGTTCGAGTGATCTGGGCACGCTGGTACAGAGAAGTGCAGAACTGTGCTTGTCTCCAGTGGGCAACCGTACGCAGCAGGCGGGGATGCAGTGCATTCCACGTTATCGTCGAGGCTGTAGGAGGTTTGCCCAGGTGCACTCCTAGAAAACGCTGTGAGGATGTGGACCATTCGGCTCCCCATGGAGAGTCGGTTCGACTAGCCCACGACCCACACCACAAGCCAGTGCTTTTTGACTCGTTTAGCGTGGCACTAGAACAAGAGGCATACCGAGCGTAGAGGTGGCGAAGTTTGCAGAATTGTGCATCTTGTCGAACACAAAAAGTCACGTCATCAGCATAGGCAACATAGGTGACAATATGATGACGAGTGCTTGAGGCAGAGAAGCATAGAAGGATCTGTGAACGGAACGGAGAAAAGGTTCGATGGCAAGAGCAAAGAGCTGTCCGGACAAGAGGCAGCCTTGCCGACGCCGCGACGGAAAGGAATTGGCGCTGTGAGAAGGTGTGGGCAACCTGACGTGGAAAGTGGCGTCCTGATAGAGGGAGAGAAGAACAGAAACAAAAGGAGGTGGAAACCCGAAACTATAAAGTGTAGACGAGAGGTAAGCGTGAGAAATATTATCAAAGGCGGATTGTTGATCGAGAGACAGCAGAGCAAGAGGTTCAGAGCGAGATCGAGCGAGATGGATTAGGTCACTGAGAAGGTGAATGTTATGCGAGATGGAGCGCCCTGGGACAGTGTAGGTCTGGTTAGAGGACAGTATGTGGGGGAGGATTGGATTAATACGGCGCGAGAGTAGTTTAGAATAAAGCTTGTAATCAAGATTCAGAAGTGAGATGGGACGCCAGTTCCCCAAGTCTAGGAGATCACCCTTCTTTGGGAAGAGGACTATATGGGCAATTGTGAAACTCCTCGGAATTGTGGATAGGTGGAAAGCAGCGGAGAAAGCACTAAGCAGAAAAGGGAGGAGGGCTGGGAGGAAAGCTTTGTAGAAACAGAAAGGAAGTCCATCTGGGCCAGGTGCAGCCTTGGAGTTTAGAGAAGAAAACGTCTCGGAAATCTCTGTTAGCGTGGGAGGCCGGAGGAGAGAATCAGAAAAATAAGAGGGGACTTGAGGTAAAGCAGAGTGTAGACCAGATAAGGCAGTGCTGGAAGGAGGAGGAGTCTCACAAAACTTCGATGTAAAATAGCTGCGGGCAACAGAGCAAAGAGTAACTGGGTCAGAGGATACCTTGCCGGTAGAGAGGCGGAGATGGCGAATTGAAGCAGAGGCATGACACTTAGATTCAAGGTTGGAAAGAAACTCATAAGTGCAAGCATCGGGCGCGAGATGCTGTAATCTCAGCCGCCGAATGACCTGTTGCGCAAGTGGTACTAGGAGAGAATTCAGTTCAGCCTTATACACAGCAAAAAGAGGGTCAGCCATATTTATAAGGGAAAGCATCGTACGGATGTGATCCAAACGCATCCTCTGTAGCGTCGTGATCGTAAAAGCCTGATTTCGCACATGAAGCAAGAGGCGATGTTTTACCTCCAGCCAGAAAGTCAGGGCACACGGCGCAGACTGCAGTTGCGTGCGCCATTCGGAGAGGAAATGGCGGACTGAAGAGCAAAAACCGGCGTCATCCAAAAGAGTGGCATCAAATGTCCACGGCCGGGTTGTCCTGTGCTGTGCATGAGTGTGGAACACTGTGAGAGTGATGGCACAATGGTCGGACGACGCAGTGGGCTGGCAACAGGATGCAGAGATCGCTGGAAGAAGTATGGGCGTGGTATAAAATCTGTCAAGTCTGGCCGTGGCCGGGTTTATTGCACCAGCTGCACGCCAGGTATGGGAGGGTGTAGTCGGATATAAGTGTCGATGGACATCTATGAGTGAGAAATCAAAAACGAGGGACTGTAGCTGCTGTACAAGGTCTGCACGATGTTCGCGTGAAGGCGGGGAACGATCAAGTTGAGGGTGTAGAGTACAATTAAAGTCGCCACCAACGAGAACTCGGTCGGTGGCAGGTATACCAGAGAGAGCACCGCGAAAGCACAGAAAAAGCTCCGACACATAAGTGGAGGTGTTTGGCACGTAGATGTTAAAGATATGAAACATCTCCGTTTGAATAGTGAACGTGACTTGTTGTAAGAGATCACGACAGAGATTTTTACAGAGAAGAGAGTCATCGTAGAGCGAAAAGTCGAGCGTACCCCGACGGCAATACCACCATATGATGAACAGCTGAATGCGTGGTGGAAAGCAAAATTCCATGATCGCCAACGGGTAAACAAAGTGGTAGGATGACAGTTCGTCTCTTGTAAAAGTAGCACGTCCGCACTCAGTGGGGAAAGGTCCTCATAGGCTAAGGCGTTCGCAAGTGGTGTCGCAAAACCGCGACAATTAAGTGACGTGACCTTGAACTTTTAGGTCCGTCGGCGGATGTAAGATGTGTTGACTTGCAGTAGCGAGAACATGTAGGCGCTGGATAAAACCCAGACCCCACGGAATGTCATCGACGTTCCGCAGAAGAGTGTGCATAAGAGAATCAAGTTGACTGAGAACCCGAGGTAGGGCAGCTTCATACTTTAGTAAAAAAGCACGGGCAGTGGCCGAGCTGGTGGGACTCACTAAATATTCAAGAAGATCTACGTAAGGCAGCGGCTCAGCGGGGAAAGCATTCTCTTGAAGGAGATTAGTGAAGTCCTCTAACGAGGGAGAAACATCCTCCGTCTCTGGTTCAGTCCAGGCTTGTACTTGAGAAGACGAAATGCCACGTCGAGAGAAGATTGCGCGAGTAACCGGGCGATTAGACCGCCTAGTGAACAAGTGCGGGGATGAGGACGTTTTAGACTTCTTCAACTTCTTCCGTGAGGAGACACTGCGTTTGCCAAAAATCGTGGAGGAACCAGCTGGTATAGAAGTTTCTGTGCTGGAAAGGGTTTCGGCTGCTGGATCTGCAGCGCCAACGGTAAACACCGACGACATAGCAGCAGGTAAATCTGTAGGAGCAGAAATTATACGCTGCGGGGGTGCCGTAGGAAGCGTGGGAAAATTCCGATCTGTAACTGAAAGTGAGTCTGCCAAAGACGTTTGTCGACCAACGTCTGTAGGCCGACGTCGGGAAGATCTGGGTCCTGCAACCTTCCACTCGTGTGGAGACGTTGACACAGCAGTAACAGGAGGGACAGAAGGCGCCACAGCACTTGGCACGGTTATGGAAACAGCACGAGTGCAATTGGCTCGCACATGACTCTCACTTTGACAAAGAGTGCAATGCTGAGAAGTGATGATCTCGATACGACGTCGCTGTTGCCCACAGCGCACGTGAAGGACAGTTGGACAGGCCTGAAGATGAGTATCGGACGGAAAGAGCACACGAGCGGTGCGACGGAAGCCACGAATGGCTTTGTCTTCGGGGTCTCTGGGTGCCGCCGAGAGGGTTGTTATGGGACCGACTACTCGGCCGAACTTACTGAGTAACGTGCAAAGAATTGTATCAGAAACCTCTGGCGGGACAGGGTAGAAAGTCACCTGCACGGGGCGGTGCGCGACTGGTTGTGGTAGAAGATGTACATCATTAATGGTCAGTCCTGCTGTCAAGACAAGGTCTGCATGTTCCTTTTTCTTGAAGTAAACCAGCACTGATCGTGGTTTTCGGGCAACATAATCTATTGCATCCGCCGGTAAAACGGATTTAAGAGCTCGGCTATAGAGCTGAAGCTTTGTATCCGGTAGCGCATCAAAACATACGCCAAGTTTCATCGTTGATTGTAGTTGACGGCCGGCTGGTGAGTCTTCGGGAATATCTATCGTTGCTGTGGATCCCACGACATGAAGATACGAATCTGGAAGGAGAGTATCAGACGATAGGAGTGACGCAGAGCCGCTAGACATGGCAGTCGCATATGATGGAGGAACAGTACTTTTACTATATGTAGAGGGCGAAACTCCAGCTGTTATAGGGGAATCTGGTAGTTGAGATGAAGTGGTGGCCGTAGAAGCGACGGCACCCGACACCTCCATAGCATCCGCGACAGGGACAGAGAGTAGACCTGTAACGGCAGTACCCTCAGTGGGAAGGCAGGCCGTAGGCGCAGGCAAGGCAGAGGAACTCATGACGTCAGTAAGGCAGTTAGAGATCTCTGCGACCAACGAAGCTGTGTCAGCAGCTATGTTGGAAGAAGAGGAGGAAGATGGCTTCTCTTCCAAGATAAGGGCGTGAGCTTCACCCTTATCTAATGCCGCCATGTCAACGGCGAGGCTTACCGAAGAACAAGACCAACTCGTTCGAAAAATATAACTAACGATAAAGAATAAAGTAATTCACTCACCACCTCGTGAGACAAACGAAACGAAAGCACTGATCTTCAACTGGAAGATGCACTCGAAAAGAAAAAGTACACCACTCGATTAACTACTCGAAAGCACGTAAAAGACAGAGCTCAAAAAACACACATCACATCACTATCTCATGGTACTCTAACTTAGACGCTAGACGGTTTTTGGAAGGGGTTGGAGCACGGGGGTTAGACCCCCGAATAAAAACTTTTTCGTAAAATCTACAGTTTTCAATTTAGAACCACCAAATTTGGTATACTATACCATGGTACTCTAACTTAGACGGTAGTCGGTTTTCAGAACACGTCGGGGCACGGTGGGTTAGAATGCCCTCCCCGACAAAATTTTCTTAAAATCTACAGTTTTCAATTTAGAACCACTAAATTTGGTATACCATATCATGATACTGTAACTAAGACCGTAGACGATTTTCGGAACGGGTCGGGGCCCGGGGGACAGATCCTACCCCCATACAAAATTTTCGTAAAATCTACAGTTTTCAATTTGGAACAACCAAATTTGGTATATTATCTCATGGTACTCTAACTTAGATGGTAGACGGTTTTGGGAACGGGTCAGGCACGGGGTCAGAGCCCTCCCCATAAAAAGTTTTCGTAAAATCTACAGTTTTCAATTTAAAACCACCAAATTTGGTATACTATGATGTCATGGTACTCTAACTGAGAACGCAGGCGGTTTTTGGAAACGGTTGGAGCCGAGGGTTCAGAGCCCCCCCCCCCCCCTGCCAATTTTTGTAAAACCTACAGTTTCGAATTTAGAACTACCAAATTTAGTACACTACCTCAAAGTATTGTAACTTAGACCGCAGACGGAAAGGGTCGGTGCCCGGTGTGAAGGGGGCCCATTCAAAATTTTCGTAAAAATTACAATTTATACTCTTAAGAACTGCATCCCAATACAGCACTCCATTACCCCACCTACGGTCTAGGTTACAGGCCGTAGATAACAATAAAGTGAAAAAATATCCGGTTCATGGTGTATTAAAAACACAAATTAATAAACGTTAGCTTTCACCACCAACGGTTGCCTTATCAGGGAGAAATACAATGTAATGTAAATAATGTAAATTCTTTTTTGCTTCGTATAATTAAATTAACTAAATCAAAAGATTTAAAATAAGTTTCCTGGAAATTTACGGAAATAGCTTTTTCATTCATTAATTTTCACCCGCTGAACTTGGTGATTTTAGAAATAGTAATATTTACCTGGGAAATACCGGGTACCCCTGCTAGTAAGAACTAAAGATGTTACACTTTTAGTCAGGTACAAAACAATAATTAGAAAGCCATAGGACTGGGCCTGTTTAGCAATTTTCATTGTGCCGTGCTAATTTCCATAATGTTTTCATAGAAGTCCAAGATTTTAGCAATGCGCTTTTCTGAGGTTGGAACTATTAAGCAGACCCTAAGCCTAGAGTTTTTTGATAGTTTTCAGTCCTCCGAGCTGATATTTATGTAGTTTTCATAGAAAATAAAATGAATTCTGTTTAAATGTTACTCGAGCACAACGCATTAATAGATACGCCCGAGACCTAGGCATATGCATTTATAGTAATTTTTATAATGCTGTGATTATATGAGGTTTGCATGACAAACCAATTTAAGAGTGTTACGCTTATCAAAAATTATTTAAAAGGCCTAGGCCTAGCGGCCGATAATTAGCATTTGGTGCCTAAGTGAAAGCGCAACATTATTAACTTGATTTGTTATGCAAACCTCATAAATACGACCACAGCGATTAAAAGTTACTAAAGAGTCCTTGTAAGTAATATTTTTTGACCGAGTGCAAGTACAATTTACGAAATGTCAACAGGTCAAAATATCTAAAGTAACAATGAAATTTGGAATATTTCTTTTTTCTTTCTTTTTATTTCAGTTTTGACACTTGTATTAAGTTTTAAAAACATATATTTCTCCTATCGTATACCTTCATTGTGCTTTCAACAGAATTTCTTACCATGTTTTGGGTATTTTGTTTCGTGTGGTTGCAGTTTTTTTAAGGTTTTGGGCATTTCATTTTGTGTGGTTACTTCTTTTTATGTTTTGGGCATTTTACTTTGTATGGGTGTTTTTGTTATGTTTTTGTTATTTTCTTTTCTGTGGTGGTTGTAATGTCGACAGGATGAAAAGGGGAAACTGTGGACAGTGACGATGCCTACTTGCTTATAATTTTTTTTTTCAAATACAGCACATGATTTTGTATTGAGTTATACCACTAACTCATTAAGCGACTACAGGTTTCTTTAAATATGAACTTTTTTTAGAGCCTTTTGTTTCCTCTACCTAGCTTTTTCGGCTCCGCAATTTCTTTTTTTGGTTTTAGAATATTTTCCTTATTATTAATCTATTTTCTCATGCAAACTCTTTATGTAAGGTATGTTTATTATATCGAAGTATTTTGCAATTATACGTGAAGCCCTGTTGCTGAAGTAAAAAAAAATATTTCCAACTGAAACAACGCAGTTCAGATATTTTCCCGCTGTTAACTCAAAGAATGAAAACAAAAACAACAAATCTGTGCAATGGTTGAATCATGAGACAGTACTTACTGGTAACCAGGCAAAGTTTTAAGGAAGAATGAGCTTAAGAATTTCTAACTGCAACAAAAAAGAGCATCCGCACTGTATCCCTCCCCATCCCCTAGTGCCGGCCTTTGGACGTCTTGAAAGAGAAGTCTTAAGGACACATCTGTATCGTAATTGCCTGAGCATTCGCGATAATCTTCTGGTGTCGTAGTAGAAAAACACACTTCCTACTTTGCCTAAATTGCTTGGATGTAATGCCAACGAACAAAGTTTTGCTCTCACATTGGATTTCTGTTGCTTTTGATGGAATACTTTTCCCCTGGGGTTCACAGCTTTCACTATAGTCTTCAGGACAGACGGCAATACACCCCCACGTAAAACACCAGTTTCACGGCAATTAACTGCAATTAGCGAAAGAGAGGGGCGGTACAGGAAATAAGTCGAACGAGACAGATCTGAACTTAGAAAGTCGGGGGAAGGTGTTGCATGAAAAACTGTGTTTGGCTTACAGATCATTTGGCACGTAGGGACGTAGGTTTCGTTTAATATGTTACGGGGTAAACAAATTGTCTTTTCAGTATAACAATTTTCTTTCATACGCATGGTGCAACACAAAAAATTTTAATTTATTTTTGAGAATTAGCATGACGCCTACCGGCCCAGAGTACAGCTGCCCAGTCCGCGCTTGCTGCCGCCTCCGGAACCTGGCTCCCGGGTTCTTCGCATCTGTTGATCCCCCGCCTGGAGCGTCCCAGCTGTAAAATACATGTACCTCTGCGTTTTGGGAAAACAAAAGATAAGATGCCGATCCTTAAAATTAACCACTTCTTGTGACCGCAGGTACGAAAATCTTGAACTTCGCTTAAACACTAACTGGAAGAACAAGCTTTACGTGATTGTCTGTATTCTGAGTGTTTTATTGAATGGTTGCTCATTAGTTCGTAGTTGACTGGAGAACAGAGAACGTGCTTGTTGAAACCTTTGTTGTGCGTTGTCAAGTGATAATAGTGGAAATATATCATTCTAAATATTTTGGAAAGAGAAAGTGCATTGTTTTCTGAAGGCACTATGCAGATGAAGAATGCAACATAAATAGTTAACTCACAAAAAGAAAATGATTTGCTGAAATGGAAAGGGTATTTATTTTGCCATAACAGAGTGCGAGGTGATTTACGGTATTGTCACTGTATTGAAAGAAATTATGGAAATTGTACTGGCTTTGCTAGTACTATTCTTATTGGAGATGAACACAGGATGCGCAATGAGAAACCACATAATCATGCTCCGAGACCGGAGAAAAGTCATGTTGCTGTTGCAAGAG
This sequence comes from Macrothele yani, assembly GCA_039090855.1. Lineage (NCBI taxonomy): Eukaryota > Metazoa > Arthropoda > Arachnida > Araneae > Macrothelidae > Macrothele > Macrothele yani. Next base: position 108,593,792 of record CM077003.1, read on the forward strand.
CGCAAATAAAAGAACGAGCGAGAAATACGGACGAAGCCCCTGCACAAATTATTCAAACCGTGACAACGTCAATGGCTACAGTAAATGCAGCTTACATGCCTAATATGGATGCACTAATGCAAGTTGTAAAAAAGAGAAGACATGCCAAGACATGCCTGCGGAGCCTACGACTTCAGAACGGATCGATGCCCCAATAAATTTACAGGAGAAGATGGTGCAAAATTTCTTGGCAGAGATAGCGCATTTGGACATCAAAGAATTATTTTATTTTTAACAGAGAATAATTTACGAAAGCTTAAAGAAGCACCCCTCTGGATTGTGGATGGGACATTTGAAACTTGTCCAACCCTTTTTAGGCAATTACGTTCCATTCATGCTATGGTTGAAACGAATCCAGAGATGCACAGACTTGTCCCACTAGTTTATGGGTTACTTTCCAGCAAGTATAAAGAATATAATACTATTATACAGTATTTTTGTAGGATTTACAAGATTATGCATCAGACTATGATATTCAGCTTGCACCACAATATACGCATAATAATAGATTTTGAAATAGCTGCCGTTATAATGCTGCTAAAAAGGAATTTGGAAGCAGCACACACAAATGTTGTTGGTTTCATCTCGGAAAAAAATGTGCTGAGGAATATCCGTCCTCTGGCATAGCCTTGGAATATAGGGAAAACAGTGAGTTTGCTCTCAAAGTCAGACATTTGCAAGCACTCGCATTTTTTTCATCTGATGAAATTCCAGCTGCTTTGGAAGAAGTGAAATCAATTTTACTAGAATATGCAGATTCTGTAGTTCAGTGGTTTGAGGAAAATTATGTTCTTGGAAAATTTCGTGGAAGCAGAAGAAACAATCCGAGCAGAAGCCCTCCGCTGTTCCCGCCAACAATTTGGTCAGTAAGTGAAAACAATTTATTTGGCTTTCCCAGAACACAAAACGAACTTGAAAGATTAGACAGACGCTGGAATACAATTCTGGGAGAGAAAAAACTGTGACTGTACGAAATAATCAGTGAAATTGCGAAAGAGCAGAGAACAACTATGGCTAAAATCGAAAGAGGGATAGCACAGATTCCAACAAATCCACCCAGAAGAGAAACGCTGGCAAGATAAAAAGGAATTCGAACTTCTTTGGTGCACAGAGACAATGTTAACATGCTGGACTTTTTAAGAGGAATTTCATATAATTATACCCTTTACTAAAATGTGCTGGTATTTCTCACTAATTGAATTATACCTTTTACTAACTTGTATTTGAATTTTTCAAGAATGTAATTCCGCCGAAGATGCAAGAATGTAAAACACAACGCAAAATTAAAAAAGACAAAATTTTCAAAATAGCATGTCAAAAACATAAAATGTCAAAAAGTAATTCAAAATGTGAAACAAATAAAAATTCAAAATGCAATCCAAAATGTGAAACAAATAAAAATTCAAAATGCAATCACAAGCCACAAGCATTACAAAAATGCGAAACGCTATGTAACAAGTACAACACAAAATAAAACAAATGCCAAAAAAATGCATACGCTTTGTAAAATGTACAAAACAAAATAAATGCCATATTCATAAGGATTTCATGATAAGTCAAGTTAAAAATGAGCTTTTACTTAGACTTCAAATAATAATTACTAGCCTCTACACCTTTTTAAGTCTTTAATAAGTGCAACATCATTAACCTGACTTGTCATCAAACATTATCAATATGACCACAGCATACAATCACTTAAAAGACTTGTTAATGGATGAATTGAGGAATCACCAAGTTCAGCGGGTGAAAGTTAATGGTTGTTTATAGTTTTGTACTCGAGTAAATGCGCAACACAGTAAACTTGACTTTCTCTGAAAATTTTATGTATATGAGCACGGTTGATTGAAAACTGATAAAAAGGCTTAAGGCCTGTTTATTAATTTTTGTGCCTCAGTCAAAACGCAGTACCATAACCTTGGCATGTTATCGAAACCTTATGAATACGTCGGACTAAAAATTCCTAAAAAAAGTTTACGCCTAAGGTCTTGTAACTAAAGTTTTGTGACAGGGTAAAACTGCAACATTAATAACTTGACATGTTATGTTAACGTTGTGAATATGAGCACAGCGGATTAAAGATTTCAACAAATAGCCTTTGGGATTAATGTGTTGTAGCTGAGTAAAAATGTATCATTATCTTGATTTTCTATATAAACCAAACTACGTGCTGAAATTACCCAACTATATATACGTATACTTCAACCATATACCGAAGCGCTGACAAGGTGAAAACAAAAGTGCAATTTTGTACGATCCCCTAACATTTTATGGCCAGCCTACATGGAAGTGGACACGTTGATATCAAAAACATACTTTTTGTACGGTCCACAACAAATAGCAATGGACACGTCGCAATCTTTTTTTTGGGGGGGGGTTAACGACCACCGTGATCAATTCAGTGGGCTATAAGCAGCAGGACGTTCCCAATTTTGGGCCACTGGTTCCTAGGAAGGGGGACAGCCAGTGCCAGAAGTCAAGCACTACGTCCATGATTCACCGGGATTTGAACCAGGATCCTTCTCGACAAGTGGTCAGAAGCCAGCGCCTAGATCACTCCGCCGTCGTAGCGGCACACGTTGAAATGTATTTTTCATACAGCCCCAAACGCTCTTATGAACATACTAGATTGAACTGGACGCAAATAAATCATTAATATAATTTGTACTAGCAGGGATACCAGTTATTTGCCAGGTACATATTACTATTTGTGGAATCACCAAGTTCAGCGGGTGAAAGTTAATGAATGAAAAAGATATTCCTGCAATTTTCCAGTAAACTTATTTTAAATTTTTTTATTTAGTTAATTTAATTTTGCGAAACAAAAAAGAAAGAAAAAGGAATGGGAATACTTACCTTCTAGGAGGCATCTATAGAACTGCCGTACATCTGGCGTGTGCTTCTGTGAATCCCGCGACACAGAAATGCAATGTACCTATGTGATGTCGCATGCATACGACTTCACATTGGCATTGATCATCTTTTTCTTACCGCTTTGAATTTTGAATATCTGGAACTCTCTGTTTACATTACATTATATTTCTTTCTGACAAGCCGCTCGTTGGTAGTGAAAGCTAAACTATATAGATTTGTGTTTTTAATACACCATTAAACGCATATTTTTGCACTTTATTGCTATTTACAGTAACTAACTTAGACCGTAGATTGGTTAGTTGGTTGGTTGATGGTTTATGGTGCAAGGCCCTCAAAGGGCCAAAGAGCGCCTTAGAACGTAGATAGGGTATTCTTAAGAGTAAAAAACGGAACTTTTTACGAAAATTTTGCATGGGGCTACCTTGACCCGGGCCCCGACCCCTTCCAAAAACCGTCTACCGTCCAAGTTAGATAACCATAAGTAGTATACCAAATCTGGTTGTCCTAAATTGAAAACTGTAGATTTTGCGAAATTTTTATGAGGAGGGCGAGGGGCTCTCACCCCGGGGTTCCAACCACTTCCAAAAACCGTCTGGCGTCTAAGTTAGATTTTCATGATAGCAAATTTGGTGGTTCTGAATTGAAAACTGTAGTTTTTAAGAAAATGTTGTATGTCTGTGTGTGTGTGTGTGCGGGGGGGGGCTCCGACCCCCAGGGCCTTGACCCGTCCCAAAAACCGTCGACCGTCTAAGTTAAAGTACCATGAGATAGTATACCAAATTTGGTGGTTCTAAATTGAAAACTAGATTTTGCAATTTTTTTATGAAAGGAGTCCTTACCCCCTTCACAAAAAATACCATAAGTAGTATACCAAATTTGGTTGTCCTAAATTGAAAACTGTAGATTTTGCGAAATTTTTATGAGGAGGGCGAGGGCTCTCACCCTGGGGTTCCAACCACTTCCAAAACCGTCTAGCGTCTAAGTTAGATTTTCATGATACCAAATTTGGTGGTTCTAAATTGAAAACTGTAGATTTTACGAAAAAGTTTTTATTCGGAAGGGGTCTGACCCCCGGGCTCCAACCCCTTCCAAAACCCGTCTAGCGTCCAAATTAGAGTACCATGAGATAGTATACCAGATTTGGTGGTTCTGAATTGAAAACTGTAGTTTTTAAGAGAATTATCTATGTGACTGGCTCTGACACCCAGGCACTTTACCCGTTCCAAAAACGGTCTATCGTCTAAGTTAGAGTACCATGAGATAGTATACCAAATTTGGTGGTTCTAAATTGAAAACTGTAGATTTTACAAATTTTTATATGGTTGGGGCTGACCCCCAGGGCTGCAACCAATTCAAAAAATCGTCTAGCGTCTAAGTTAGAGTACCATGCGATAGTATACCAGATTTGGTGGTTCTGAATTGAAAACTGTAGTTTTTAAGAAAATTTTGTATGTGGGGGCTCTGACCCCCGGGCCTTGATGCGTTCCAAAAACGGTCTACTGTCTAAGTTAGAGTACCATGAGATAGTATAATAAAGTTGGTGGTTCTAAATTGAAAACTGTAGATTTTACGCGGCATTTTTATGAGGGGATCTGACCCCCGGGCTCCAACCCCTTCCAAAAACCGTCTAGCGTCTAAGTTCGAGTACCGTGAGATAGTCTACCAGATTAGATGGTTCTGAATTGAAAACTGTAGTTTTTAAGAAAAATTTGTATGTGGGGGCTCTGACCCCCGGGCCTTGACCCGTTCCAAAAACGGTCTGCCGTCTAAGTTAGAGTACCATAAGATAGTATACCAAATTTGGTGGTTCTAAAAGGAAAACTGTAGATTTTACGAAAAAGTCTTTATTCGGGGTCTGACCCCCGGGCTCCAACCCCTTCCAAAAACCGTCTAGCGTCTAAGTTAGAGTATCATGAGATAGTATACCAAATTTGGTGGTTCTTAATAGAAAACTTTAGATTTTACGAAAAAGTGTTTATTCGGGGGGTCTGACCCCCGGGCTCCAACCCCTTCCCAAAACCGTCTAGCGTCTAAGTTAGAGTACCATGAGATAGTATACCAGATTAGGTGGTTCTGAATTGAAAACTATAGTTTTTAAGAAAATTTTGTATGTGGGGGCTCTGACCCCCGGGTCTTGACCCGTTCCAAAAACGGTTTGCCCTCTAAGTTGAGTACCATAAGATAGTATACCAAATTTGGTGGTTCTAAGATGAAAACTGTAGATTTTACGAAAATTTTATGAGGGGGAGGGGCTCCGACCCCGCGGGCTCCAACCCCTTCCAAAAACCGCCTAGCGTCTAAGTTAGAGTGCCATGAGATAGTATACCAAATTTGGTGGTTCTAAATTGAAAACTGCAGATTTTACGAAAAAGTGTTTATTCGGGGGTTCTGACCCCCGGGCTCCAACCCCTTCCAAAAACCGTTTAGCGTCTAAGTTAGAGTACCATGAGATAGTATACCAGATTAGGTGGTTCTGAATTGAAAACTGTAGTTTTTAAGAAAATTTTGTATGTGGGGGCTCTGACCCCCGGGCCTTGACCCGTTCCAAAAACGGTCTGCCGTCTAAGTTAGAGTACCATAAGATAGTATACCAAATTTGGTGGTTCTAAGTTTTTGGAAGGGGTTGGAGCCCGCGGGGCTCCGACCCCGCGGGCTCCAACCCCTTCCAAAAACCGTCTAGCGTCTAAGTTAGAGTTTCATGATACCAAATTTTTGATGGTTCTGAAATGAAAACTTGATTTTACGAAAAAATTTATGTATGGGGGGGGGGGGGGGCTCTGACTCCCCGGGCCTTGACCCGTTCCAAAAACCGACAACCGTCTAAGTTAGAGTACTATGAGATAGGATACCTGATTTGGTGGTTCTGAATTGAAAACTGACCAACCGGGCCCCTGACCCGTTCCAAAAACGTCTACCGTCTAAGTTAGAGTACCATGAGATAATATACCAAATTTGGTAGTTCTAAATTGAAAATTATATTTTACGGCAATTCTGTAGGGGGGGTTCTAATCCCCCCCCCTCTCCAACCGCTACCCAAAACCGTCTACAGTCTAAGTTAGAATACCACGAGATAGTATACCAGATTTGGTGGTTCTAAATTGAAAACTGTAGATTTTACGAAAATTTTGTATATGGGGGGCTCTGACCAACCGGGCCCTGCCCCGTTCCAAAAACCGTTTACCGTCTAATATTTTTAGTGCCAAAGAAAAACGTAATATTCCTATCCTGTCTGCGTGTCCAAACTTTATAAATTTGATCAGGGAGCAAGACGTTCGAAATCGTACGTTTTCCTGCATTCGTTTTGTATGTAACCAAAATCTGTAAACCCGACGAATTGACGTAGTCGACGAATTGACGTAGTCGACGAATTGACGTAGTCGACGAATTTGTCCGCGACGAATTGACGCGCGACGAATCGTCGTGGTCGACGAATTGACGCAGTCGACGAATTGACGCGTGACGAATTGACGTAGGCGACGAATTGACGCGCGACGAATCGTCGCAGTCGACGAATTGACGCAGTCGACGAATTGACGCACGCGACGAATTGACGTAGAACCACTTGTGTGGGCTATTTCATCATTGCAGGATGCATTATTGTGTAAGACACAGGAAGACGAGAGCATGGAGACAGTTAAATAATGTTGTTCTGACTCAGGCAAAACGTTCGATTTCTGACAGTTCCAGACTACTTTCCCAAGTACCAGCAGTCTGAGACGATTTTGAAATTCCAGTAGTGAAGGGTGATCATAGGTATTCCCTGCTGCACGTATCTGTGAGAAAGAATTTTCTAGGACATCTTGATTAACTCTGTGAGTTAAAAAATATTTTAGCTCATATTTTTCGCTTAGAATCTTGTGGACAGCCATTACGGATGTAATACTGACCAGAAGACCTTGCTGAAATGGTAGGGCGTTTTTTCTTTCAACAACGCGCATCTGCGAAAAAGTGTTGTAAGCCTCATTCAGAAGTTGAAATTGCTGTTGATTGTTACCTAAAGCACATCGGAATGGTTTGTCTGAGAATGGTTGCCTCCAATTCATTGTATCAAAAAATCTGTCAACAAGAAGAATAAAATTTGCTGCTTCATCATCTTCGGGAAATAAATATTTGATGGCATTTCCAACACGCTTCGAAAGCAACTGTACAGCATAACGTACAATCTGCCTATTTGCTGCTTTAACACGTATGTGTGTTTCACTAATACGTATTATACGATATTTTTAATTCCTTACTGTCCTTCTCTAATAGCTTTTCAAATAGGGAGCAATTTATCACTATATTTCTTATTTTTATGCCACTGTCCAAAATATGGTTTCGCAATAACTTTACCATATGCGGAATGTCAGCAAATACATTTATATGTCTGTTTTTGTCGTAAGGATTTTCAAAGAACGGACTCTCAGGCGATATAGAGAATTCTTTCCATAATTTCTGGTTTAAAACTCCCAGATCTGAAGTAAGAGCAAATACAAGAAACATGATATTTTCTACGGCACAAATTACTTTCATTAATATTTCTCTGAGACTGGAACCACTAACGTCAAAATCGTAAAATACTGGTTGTTTCCAGGGATTAACAAGTCCTCTTGCCATGAATACCAACCAGTACGTACCTACACGGTCCCATAACTTCATCTGTTTCAATATTATAGCATATTTTGCTGGAAACTTTCATTTCATCTATAGAAATTACACATGTTCTTTCGGCTTCAGTCATTTGCATTCCTTGGCTCTGCATCAGTTTTAAAGTTGTGGCTTGAATTCCAGGTGAACATTTAATTGTAGCTACCCATCGGCGCAACGTTGACAAAGCAGAAAGCGGAATATTAACTTTATTTCTCAAGTAGTGATATGCTCTACTGGAAACAGTTTTTAATGTTATTGCAGCTGCAATATCAGTAGAATTCCAAACAATCCGTTTTTGACCTAACAAAACCCTTATATGTCCTGGAGTAAACACTGTAGAAAGCAAATTTTTTGTGCACATTTCTCTGTCTTTTTTCTCATCTTTCCGTAACCTTCGCAATTCTAATATTTCTTTCTGCATTTGATTCTGTTTTACTTTGAGGACTTTTACACGTAAAGTTAGACTATGGTTTGAAGACCTCAAAGATAATATTTGTTTTTTCAGCTTTTCATTTTCCTTCATCAAAATTTAATTTTCCTTCAATAGAATTTCATTTTCTGTTTTCACGTCTTTCATACATTCAATTTCAGTATTTTCATCATCGGCACTCCACATGTCTTCCAAAATTTCCTCTGCATTATCAGAGTTTATCAAATCGCCAACAAGATCAGTTCGTTTCCTTTTCTCCTGTCTGTTCTTTCTCTCTGAATTAGAATTTACATTAAAGTTTCCCGGGAGGTTTAAACTTGGTACAGCTGTGTCCTTTAGCATTTTGCGGATAGGTAAACCTAAAAGTTCATTCCTTAAATCGCGTTCGTAGTCTTCCTCAGGAAAATGTTCCGAACTAATAGCTGATTTCATTTCGTTGAAACTGTCAGCTCGTTTGCATCTCAATTTCCATGTTTTACGCCAAACTTTATTTTTCGGAAACCTATGGTAATGAATGCCATTCCTTCTGGATTTCGAATAATAATATTTACACGTTGCTATTGCGCACGAACCAGGCATGTTCAGTGTTTAACGTATAACCAAGGTAAAGAAAATTTGTTTGCTACAAATACCTAGCTTCAAATTCTCGGAAATGAGACAATGTAGTTTTCAGACCCTGAACCAGAAAAACGGGAGCAAGCAGCTTTAGGCAGTTGGGGTGTGGAGATCTCCGGGACTGTGACGTCACGAAGACGACCCCTGAGACAGTGCTCAGCGGAAGTGTCGGATAAGCATAACCTTGGAGTCTACTAACCTTGTCTCAAGTATAGGTTTCAATTATTGGAAACACGAAAACCTCATATGAGCACATAGTGCTTCATTTGAGCATGTAGATTCTGTAAAGTGTTTCATAAAACGTGCAGAGAATAGTGGAAAAATTTATTCTGCTGTAATTAAGCAACTGATGAATGAGGAAAATTATTGGAAAGCAGTACTTTTACGGATTATCGAAGTCATTAAATTTCTGTCTTCCCGTAGATTAGCATTTCGCGGAAATGGAGCGAACGACAAGTTAGGGAGTAATAATAATGGCAATTATCTAGGTATCCTTGAACTGATAGGAAAATTTGGCCCTTTTCTGGAGCAACATGTGAAAATTTTTGGAAAGAAGGGAAGTGAAAATGTTTCATACCTTTCGAAGGAAAAATGTGAAGAATTCATTTGATTAATGGCTTTATCAGTCACTGGCGCAACAGTTAAAGAGTTGAAGTCGAGGAAATATTATTCTATTATTATAGACTCCACTCCAGATTTGTCGGTTGACTGTTATTTTTCGTTATGTTCTGAAAAACGGACAACCAGTGGAACGAATTATTTGTTTTTTGCCCCACACTGGTCTCTTCAAGCTCTATTAAAAAGTCATAACAGTTTAGCCTACTAGAGGGTGATCCATTTAAACCAGTACCCTGAAAAAACCTTACTTTTCAATAGAAGCAGCAACTCCTGGAAAATGAAAACCGCCCCAATGAAGAAGTTTGTTAACCGTAACTGTAACTCAGCTCGTGATTTGTTTGTTGTTGCGTTGTCATTCACTTGCGTGCATTCGGAAACATGCAGTACTCTGTTCCAGAGCGTGTTTTTTTAGTGAAATCGTATTGGGTAACCAATTCTGTCATCAAAACGCAACGAGCATTTCGAAGAGAGTTTGGAGTTCGAAAAGTTCCAAGCAAGTCAACAATTCTGTTGATGGCAAAACAACTGGAGCAAACCGGTTCTCTTCTCAGCGGTAGCGGTAGACCTCCGATACCCGAAACGCGTGTGGACGATGTTCGGCAACGTTTACTTCAATCTCCGACGAAATCGTTGCGCAGATTAAGCCAACAGACAGGATATTCATACGGAACTTGTCAAAGGGCAGCAAAAAAAGCGAATATTTGACTATTTAAAGTGCATGTAGTCCATCAGCTGCTGGAACCGGACAAGGAAAAGAAAGTAAGTTACTGCAAATGGTTTCAAAATTTTCTAATTTGCGATCTGATATTCTCTCCATCACATGGTTTACGGATGAAGCCTGGTTTCATCTGTCAGGCTATGTCAATTCGCAAAACAGCAGATACTGGGCTGCCGAAAACCCACACGCTATGTGTGAAACACCGATGCATTCACAAAAGGTTGGTGTATGGTGTGCGGTTTCGTCTACGAAAATTATAGGCACCAGTTTTTTCTCTGAGACTGACAACACTAAGGTTTATTGCCGCATATTCAATGAATAGGTGGAACAACTTGATGACATTGAATTGACAGAGGGCTACTTTCAGCAGGATGGCGCTACGTGTCACACATCGAAAGTCTCAATGGAATTCATAACCAGCTTCCTTGATGACAGATTAATTTCAAAAAACATATGGCCTCCCCGATCTCCGGACTTAACTTCCCCTGACTTTTTTATGGGGCTACTTAAAATATAGAGTTTACAAAACACATCCAAAAACATTGGATGCATGGCGTGAAACAATCACGACTTTAAATTGGCAAAGTTACTGCTCGTACTCTACATGAGACATCACTGAATGTGGTGCGGCGTGTTCAACTGTGTTTACAAGAAAATGGAGGACAATTCCAACATTTGCTTTGATAAAATGATTCTCCAATACCACATGCATAACTCTCAACTTACTGTATGATTTTGTTGTTATTTATAAGAAAGTTATAAGTAAATCACATGGTACTGATTTAAATGGGTCACCCTGTATATTCCATGCGCAGCACACTCTCTTAATTTGGTTGGGAAATCCGCAGCGGGATGAAGTTACATCTTTTTTTATGTTCGTACAGGAAATATACAACTTTTGGTCATCTTCATCACATAGGTGGCAAATCTTGAAGACAAGTTTTCAAGATAATTCTAAGCTCCACAGCGAATATGGAACGCAACCGCTACTTCTTGTACCCGAAACGTTATGTGAAACCCGATGGGCAGCAAGGGTTGGTGTATACGCTCTAGTTATTCCTGCATTAGAGATGCACTTAAAGACTTCGCAGAAAACACCGGTGAAAAATTAGAACCAAGAGTAGTAGCAGAGGGATTATTAAATAAGATGAATTTGTTAGAAATGGGTATTCTCTTAGAGCTTTGGAGTGATATTTTACAAAGAATTGATAGTTGCAATAAAACACGGCAGAAAGTGAATATTGACCTTTCATTTGCTGTATAACTGTACGATTCACTTATTAAACATTTAAGTGATCTCCGGAATAAATTTGATAAGTAGGAGGAAGATGGAAAACTTTTGTCTCCGTGTGACGAATATAAGAAAAATGTTGCTAGAACCCGTCGGAGAAAACTACAATTTCAAGAGATGAATGGCAATAAAGAAACTGTTTTCACTGGAAAGGAACATATGCGAATATGCGTTTTCCATACGATCATTGATAATTTGGTGCAGCAGTTAGAACGTCAACGAGATGCATATTCCGATGTGGAGAGCATGTTTGGGTTTCTAACGCAATTAGTTGATGAGACAATAGTATCTCAAAAGACAAGAAACCTACTGACAGTTTACTCTCGGGACTCAGACCCAGAATTTGAACAAGAATGTCTTCATTTCCAGAAATTTTGGAATAATTCAGATAGACAAGCAGTGACAGATTCAAGTGTTAGTGTTCCTGTTGAGGATATGTTGAAACTGATTAGGAAAAAAATTGATTCAACTTTTCCGAACATTGATGTTATCCTAAGGATTTAACTATGTATACCCATCACTAATGCCTCTGGAGAAAGAAGTTTTTCTCTTTCGAAGATCATCCACAATTATTTGAGGATATCTAGTTCTAAAGAAAAAACGAGTGTATTAGCAACTTTGTCACTTAATCCGAACATTGTGGAAACATTAACATTTGATAATATAGTAGAGTATTTTGCCACAAAGAAATCGAGAAAAAACATCTTTTAGCGGTGCGTAATTTTACTATATACACTGGTGTGCAAAAATTAAGGACGAAGAGGAGAAATTAGCATAACAGCGGAACGAGCAGGCAGAACGGACCGAAAGACCACTCAGGAGATAGACTAGGGTCCGGTACAGTAGGACATGCGTATATATGCAGCATGATGTAGAAGGGGGTGTCGGAAGGGGTATAAAGCACACGGGCGGTGTACGCTCAGCAATTCGGTGAAAGCTATTGCAGGGTGAACATCGGTTTGAACGACGTCGAGTTGCTGCCACCGTGTGATATGGCCAGCAGGCAATCCAGTGAACAACATCTGGATGACTCTACCCGAGGTCGCGTCATTGGGAACTTGGAAGAAGGTCGAAGTGTGACTAGTGTTGCCAGGAACACAAGAACTGGACACATCAGCAATGGGGTCGAGTTCTCTTTACGGATGAGAGCCGAATTAGTCTGACGAGCTATTCTAGACGTATACACATCTGGAGAGAGCAGGGAACGCGCAATCACACCTCCAATATCATCAAAAGAGACCGGTTTGGAGGTGGCGGAGTTCTCGTTTGGGGCGGTATCATGTTTGGTAGCCGTACTGACCTCCACATCTTCCAAGGAGGTTCAGTCACTGGTGTCCGCTATTGTACCGAGGTTCTCCTGCCTCACGTGCGTCTGTTTAGAAGTGCTGTGGGTCCTGAGTTGGCGCTACAAGAGGCTACAAGAGGAATTGGCCGCGATGCCTCAACAGCTCCTTGACTACCCCGTCATCAGCATGGACAGACGTTGTAAATCCTGCAACGCAGTCAGGGGTGATCATATCCCCTGCTAAAGACTGGAATTTTCTTGGCAGCCCCCTGTCACATGGACGTTTCTCTCTTCTATCCAGTTGTGCTCGAAGCTACCTTTTCAATAAACTGCCTCTGTGTCCTTTGGATTCCTTGTTTGGACGGTTTTGCTCACTTGTCCCATATTCTTACATCTTGGGGATCTTATGGTATGATTTGAGTCGATGTGGAGCACTTCTGCACGACGTTACATTCGAAAAACCGTCTCGTCCTTAATTTTTGCACGCCAGTGTATAAGTTATGTTCATTCATTTCTTCTATCTCTCAACCACTTAATCGATATACAATAAACATTGGTAGCAGCATTATCATGATATTTTTTTAAAAATTCTAAAATTAATATTGCATACATTGTAAATTTAAATCCAAAATTTTGCAGGCAAATGTTTCAGAAGTGTGTTAAAAAACAATTTCATTTGTAAATATAAAAATTTACTGTGAAATGATGTTTTAAAATTATGTGAAATAAACATGTGAGAAAACGACATTTATAAATTTTTATTTCAATGCCCAGTTTTAAATAATACATGTGGTAAAAATTTTACAGGTCTGGGTTGTTCTTGAGAATATGTTGATTCTTTGCGTGATAAAAAATCTATATGTAATTTAAATATGAAATTCTAATATGTAATTTAAATATGAAATTCCTGAGACTAGCTGACATGACTTGTCCATCACATTTTGTATAAGACAAATCTGGACATGCAGGAGATGTTACAAGACTGGAATATGGACTTGGAGAGAGATCAATAATCTCATCATAAAAAGAAGCAGATTGATCCAATTGTTTGTTCAAAGATGTCAGATGGCTCTTATCAACAGGAGTGCTCTTACTGTCAGTAACTGAAGGAAGGTTAGGCATTATGTTGATTTCTTTTTTTGCCATCACACTAATCTGATTTCTCATATTCTGGTGGAACCTCGAACTTGGTGAGCTCCACATCTCAAACAAAATTCTTAGATTTGGAACTTGTAACGTACCAGGAGATGTGACGTACCTGCCAGAAGGACGCACACGACATAAAGGCAAATAGGAATCAGAATAAAATGTCCGCGTAGCTCAATTATTAGAGCAACTTATTCCGGAATGAGTGGACCCGGGTTCGAATCCTGGCGCGGATAAAAATGACGGAGAAATTTACTTCGTTATAATGGCGCCCGAACTATCCGGATGACCCGACCGTTCAAAATCTCGCAATGGTGTGATGTTCTTTCCACACCGCGAGATAGGAAAAATCAGAGAATCCCTTCTCCAGCACTTCGAAAAAAAAAATAAATAAGGGGGAGATGATATAACGTACCAGGAGATGTGACGTACCTGCCCGAAGGACGCACACGACATAAAGGCAGATAGGAATAAGAATAAAACGTCCGCGTAGCTCAACTGGTAGAGTGACTTATTCCGGAATGAGCGGATCCGGGTTCGAATCCTGGCGTTGACAGAAATGACGGAGAAATTTACTTCGTTATAAACTGTGAGCAGCGGAAGTCACCAAATCTACAAACTCTGGTTTTCTTGTACTAGCACTTTGAGGGTTTTGACTATCCAGACTGCTATTCTCATGTTCTTCCACACCATTTTCTGAAATCGCCAGCTTAGATTTGGAGCTATCATCGGCAAGGTCACCTAAGCTAAAACAACTTCCTGCGGAATTTTCACCATCATTGCTGCTTTGGTCACCGCTTTCACTGGAACTATCTTGATTAGTCGGATCAAAAAAAGGAGAGTTACAAGGCTTATCACACCAATCTGGTGATATGCTATGTTTGCTCAATGTTTCATCTGATGAACTAAAGTTTGTCACATCATCACATTGCATAGGTCCTACTCCATCAGCAGGGAAATTTTGTTCTCCCTGGATAAAAAGTTTTGGCATGACTTTTAAACTTTCTCGATCAAAAGAGCAGGATGCAGCAATACCTAAACAATGAATCAGTTTTGACACTACCACATCATCCACCTTACTTGTTACACGATTGCTTTTTGTCTTCAGTAATTCCTCTAAAGAATTGTCTGAGTAATCATCATCTGACACAGGCAACTTTCTAACCTTAATATTTTTCTTAAAACGTTTATTCACGTTGGGTTTTGTGGATAACTTTCTTATCTGCTTCTTTCCCCCTCAATGGTTTGATGAGAGACCCTCTAGAATTTTCAGATTCATGATCTGAAACAGAAATGTCCTTACTTTTAATATTTTTTGTTGTGGTAAAATCCTTGCTAATTTCAGAATCGTCTGAATCACTTGACAATTTTCTGAAGTTTTTCTTGCACTTCATCCTGACAATTCTATGAATTTCGCTGAACTCCTCTTCATTTATAGCAGACTTTTCAGGTTTATGCAACTTTGTCTGAATGTCCCTTTCTTCTTGGACATTTTTCAACTTTTTGAGATGCAATATTTTTTTCATATAGCCTCAGATTTGCATTCCCACATTTAATGATGTTGCTGTTAACCTCATGCCTAACGTTACGACTCGACTTGCTTTCTTTGGCGTCAACAACACGACTAACTCTTCCAAAACGTGGAGTTGCTAAACCACCCAGGTTGGCTTGGTGGGGAGGAACAGTGTCACACCTATTGCTGAGAATCCTACCTACGCTTGCTAAGTTTCACTTCACGAGAATCACTCTGGTCTTTTTTGTTTTCATTTCTCATGCACGAAATTGTAGCACTTTTATTTAAAACTTTCATGGCAGCCAGGTGTGCCCTTTGCTTAGGGGCACTGATGGAACGGCAATTTAAAAAGCCCATTTACACTTGGGCTCGTTTGAGCAGTGGATGGTCCTATGAACTCCTTTTACATCTAGGGCAAATATCTTCTTTGGAGCGTAAGACATATCTAGATTTGCACATTAAACAACAACGCTTATGAGAAGAGTTAATAATTGCACTCTTCCTTTAGTGAAAGGTATTTACAATATTTTTTACTATATTTTTGGTTGCAACCTCAAGCTTATTCTGATTTGCTACAACTTTTTTAGATTTTTCTAGGATTATGTTATTTGATATCTTGTAATTATTGTAGACATATTTGTGACTAGCTTTAAAGCACAGACTACTTTTTGGTTCCTCTGCACTTGTACCACCACTGTCAGTATTGTTTGCATCTTGGCTAGCAGCAGATATAAAATTTTTAATAACATCTGGTTTCATTTGATCCATATTACAGGTGCTCCGGATAAGTAACACAAACTCCTTAGTTACCCAATGAGCAATGGTGGCGCAGTGGTCTAAGCATTAGCCTCTGATCATTCGTCCAAAAGGGATACGGGTTCGAATCCCGGTGAGGCATGGATGATTTGCCCAACTAGGTCATTAAATGTTTTTTCTTTTGTTTCAGGTTCACTAATTTTTCTAGAAATGAGAGGGGCACTCTTTGAGACGGGAGAGGTTTTTCTCTCTCCAGTGCCTTCACAATTGTCCGAGATTAGGTTATTATCCATTAGGCATTTAACAACATCAAATGAATTATCATCATTTATCTTTTTTGTCATGATGTTTTTTGGCGGGCTCAAAGCTGATGAACCTATAAAAGCAATTTTCTTCTTGTGTCTGCGACTCCTGACGTCTTCTTTTATTATATTTCCGAGGTCCTTATTGATCAGATGAAATCTACTATTTAATCCATTTCTTGGAGGTGAAATGCTACTTTCTTTCGCATGGTTTGTTAAAGCAGAATGCTCCTCGTCACGTGAGGAATTTCCTTCCCATGGCATACTGATTTCTCTTTTTCTTATGTTGTGCATTCTTACACGTTTCAAATTCCTTCTGCGCTGCTCAGAGCTATCTTTATCATCTTCCATTATTGACTGCATCAACCACAGACATCTGTTACTGTGCGTGTCTAAAAAATGCGGAAACCCTTCTGCCTATAAAGAAAGAAAGAAAGAAAATCATAAGTTACAGCAGAAATGTACTACAATTCAGGGGTTTCTACATTGAAAAACAAGTTAAGAAATTGAACTGTAATGGGAAAAGAGGTGGACAGAAAAATGGGGAAATACCCCCTGCATGTTACAAAAATTCTGCATTCACAAATGGGAATGGTGTTGCTTTTTGTTGAGCAGAAAATTTCAAAATAGTCAAATACAATTGTTTGCAAAAATATTTGCATTCACACATTTAAAGGATAATTTGTGTGTAAAACAGAAATATCTCTGTGGGGAAATCAACATATACCTGGATATGATTAAAATCTCAATTTGTTTTCAGAAGCTTTGTCTGATCACAAAATGGAGAATGACAACAGTTACCTATACTCAAGAAATGCATATAGCACATTAAATCCGTTTATTCTTATGGCGTAATAAACACAAGGATTCGCAAAGCTTTCGTCCACTTTGTCTACCATAGCCTTGAAAAAGCCTCCCAGTGGAGTGTGAAAGCTTGGCGAATCTTTGTGCTTATTACACCATAAGAATAAATGGATTTAATGCGCTATATGCATTTCTTGAGTATTCAATATCTGCCAACATTGGGTAGAGCCTTGTCAGTAGTAATTAGTATTATTGCGCGGCATACATACTTTTTTATGAAACGATTCATCTCTTTGTGAAAAAGAAATACGCACCACAACAAAACGTTACAACAAACAAGGACTCTAATGAAACAAACTTAACTCGTGTGGAACGCGAAGTTGATTCCCCTGCTGGCAAGGACATGATAGGTAGCATTGCGAGATTTAAGTTCGAAACTAATAAAAATCAGTCAGATGCGTTAAGAATTCCACAACACTTGACAGATGGGGAATCCAAGCAAGTATGTGCAGCGTGTGAACCTTCACTCACCATATGATCATACTGCCTCTAAAATTGAAGTTTATGACAAGTTAAACCAAAGAAGGAAAAAAAAAGGCTCGATGCTTTAATTGGGTGAAAAATCAAAACACACAGCACGACTGCGGACCACTGTTAGTTTGTTTTTTATTGACCCTGCAGCTGCGCCACATCCATTGCTTATTTTATTTTATATTTTCTGCTGATATCTTTCTCTCCCGATTTCTTTATTGTTGATTTCTTTCTTTTCTTTTTTTTATTCCTTCTGATAACAATAATTTCTTCTAGCATGCTGAAAAAACTTTCAGTCTGAGGACCATGAGCGCATATCAATGCTTCAACTATTTTAGATAAATGGCGTAACTTTGAGGATAACACTTTTGAACACTATGCATCAATTTTTACAAATTTTCCAACTTTGTTACTTCCGTTTTCCGGAATTTACCACTCCCTCATCAAGCTTAAATGCAAAAACTAATGGGGTGGGGGATAAACTATGCAGAAGAGTGGAAACATCGCGCGCGGGGTGGGAGGAGATTACAGCGAAAATCTTTGCTCCATAGGACTTCCACTTTTGGAAATTTTCCATAAATTTTCAAGGTGAAATACAAATATTTATGCAGTAAAATGATATTTAGCAATAATACTGGACAGAGGCAGGCAGCATCGCGAGAAAAAAGATATTACGATTGCAGAAAAAAAAATCTGAATTCCGTCGACCTTCCGTTTTCGAAAGTTTCGGAAAGATGGAATTCCAACGCGACACCCCGCCCCCCCCCCCAAGATATTCTCTTCACTTGTGTATCCATCTCGTAAATTATCAAAATAATAAGGAAAGGGCGGAACTCCTCGAATTCGCGGAAGAATCTCATGCCTGAAGATTACGGGAAAATGTTTCCGGCGTTCTAAGTTCCGTTTTCGCAAATAGTTGCCTGCAGTTTCAAGCTGAAATACAGACATTTATGCAATTAAATGATGTTTAACAAGAAAAGTGGACACAAAGGCAACATCAAGAGAGAAAAAATGCGATTACGGCAAAGATTTTCACTCCGTTTAACCACCGTTTCAGAAAATTTTAAAACACTAAATACCGCTTTCGAGGACGATCTAATGATGACCTAAAAAAAGCGGAATTCTACGAATCCGCTTACGAATCACGTGTATATCATGAAATACTAGAAAAATGAAAAAAATTCTAAACAAAACGAAAATTCATAGAATCCGTAGTTTCGACAGCGATGTCTGTAGTTCCGTAGTCAGACAATTTAATCCGTAGAAACTACGGACATTCCGTAGTAATTGGCAGGTATGGTATTCACATTAAGAATAACGTAAGTTACCTAATTTTGCAAAGGGTTGTTTTTTTGTAAGTAACACTTTGGAAGGCAGGAATGAACAGGACATTAAAAATAAAAAAAGTACATTTGTGAAACTAGATATGTCTTCAGGTATTGTTATTTGCTACCTAAAGATGACCTGAATTTCTTAGTTCTAAAAATAATGAAATTCAGGAAATTAGATTTTTATGCAATTCATGGGCACAATTAAAAAAGTAATAAAATACTTTGTATCTTTGATTTACAAGGTGTGACCAAAAAGTACCTAAACTGCATTTATAAAAAAATTTGAAACGTAATTGCTATTGAATTAAGATTTGAAGCGTAATTGCTTTTGAAGTAGTTTTCCAAAGTCACACACTTGCCCCAAGCGCTGTTTACACTGCTTGAAGCCTTTTTGAAGGCATCTTTTGAAACAGCGAACAGCTTCATTGTTGTATTCTATTGTGTCTCCTCAATATCTGGAAAACGTTTTCCTTTCAAGTGGTATTTAATTTTATGGAAGAGAGAAAAGTTGCAGTGATCGAGTTCTAACGAATAGGGTGGCTGTGGCGGACCTGTGCAATGTGGTGCTTAGCAAGAAAGTGCACAAGTTGCAATGCATGGGCAGGCACGTTGTCATTCTGGGGTTGTTACTCTCCACTCATATGCAATGCTGGTGTTTTGCAACAAACTGCATCACTCAAACAGTAGTAGTATTCATCACAGATGTTTTCCCCATTGATTACCTCATCTGTTGGAGCATATTCACAATGCACAATTCTCTTATGATTAAAAAACAACAGTCAGCATCGTCTTGATATTGCTGAGGCTCTGTCGTGATTTTTTGGGTCTGGGAGAGTTTGGGATCTTCCACTATGAAGACTGGGCCTTAATTTTGGGGTCACACCTACACCGATGAGCCTTTACATTATGACCAACCCCAGCCTAGAAACGGAACGGTGGCGTAGATACACTGAAGTGCCAGAAAAACTGGTACAGGCAAGCTTATGCAAAATACATAGCCAAGTCACCTACGTGCGTACTCGGTTGCGTCCGCCAGTGCGTATATAAAGAGACAGACATCCTTGCCAGCTGTCAGAGCTGTTGGTGGCATGAGAATGACAAGTAATAGCGATTTAAGTTATTTTCAACGCGGTGTCAAAGTTGGCGCTCGTGAGATGGGCCATAGTATTTCGGAGGTAGAAACGAAGTTCGGATTTTCATGGACGTCCATTGCAAAGGTGTACCGTGACTACAAGAATTCCGGCAAAACCTCCAACCTACGATATCAGTGTGGCCGTAAAAAGACATTGTGTGAACGTGACCATCGTCGGCTGTCTAGAATCGTTTGACGCGATAGGCGTGCAACACTCTCGTAGGTATCATCGGAATTCAATGCTGGAGCCTCAACAATCATCATCGTCCGGACTGTGCAACTCTAGTCCCCTTGATGGGTGCACGACACAGAGCTATGCGCCTCGCTTGGGCACGGCAACATCTCCACTAGACACTTGATGACTGGAAACAAGTAGACTGGTCTGACGAGTCGCATTTCCAACTGTATCGGACAGATGGAAGGATTAGTGTGTGGCGCAAACCCCATGAAGCCATGGATCCCGCCTGTCAGCAGGGAACTGTACCGGCTGGTGGAGGGTCCGTAATGGTGTGGGGTGTATTTAGCTGGAATTCACTGGGACCCCTGGTACGTCTACAAACGTGTGTGACCGGCCAACGCTATGTGCGCATCCTTTCTGACGAGGTACACCCGTTCATGTCCCGCATTCATGCGGATGGGTTGGGCCTGCTATAAGAGAAAAATGCACCTACACACAAGTGTCGAGACGCCACATTATGGTTAGAGGAGCATTCATCAGAGGGGTGTTGCCATTCACACCCAAGTCGCCATATCTGAACGTGATAGAACACATTTGGGATGCAATGCTATGCGCTATTGAACACAGGCATCCGAGACCTCGGAATACACCCGAATTGTGGAACGCTCTGCAGGATGTATGGTGTGCGTTGCCTACAGCATATTTCCAGAAGCTAGTGGAGTCCATGTCCCGTCGTATTTCTGAAGTCCTGCGCTACAGTGGAGGACCTACCAAGTAATATTCTGGTGTACCAGTTTTTCTGGCACTTCAGTGTATATACAACCTGAGGAACGGCTTTCAGTTAGTAAAGTGTTCGAATGGGAAAAACTGCCAATTTATCGGAGTTTGATAAAGAAAAAATTGTGATGGCATGGCACATCAGAACTACGATCTTGCGAACAGCTTGTGGGTTGTTCATGTGCCAATGTAATGAGTACGTATCAAAAGTGTTGCACAGATGGTCAAACGATGAAGTGTGTCACCAACAGCTCATCCATACCAGAGTGAAGCGGAGACTGTCGCGCATTGTTCACAGCGACTGCAAGGCCACAATGTGACAAATCACCCATAGCTACAACAATGGTGCTCAGGGCAATGTGTCACAGCACACAGTTCATCACAGCTTCCTGCGCACGGGCCAGCGTAGCCGAAGACCCAGTCGAGTCCCCATGTTCACTGAACGTCGCCGTCAACAACACATAAAATGGGCCCAAGATCAACGAAATTGGACCATGGATGATTGGAAGAAAGCGGACTGGTCTCGCGAATCAAGATTTCCGGTGCATCACGTAGACAGCCGAGGGCAGGTACGCCGATTACCAACGGAGGCTATGGCAACTGGATGCACTGTTGGGTGGAAACAGGAGTGCAGTGGGTGTTATGTTGTGGGTGATGTTTTCTTGGGACACTTTAGGCCCAACTCTCCCAATAGCACAATCCCTGACAGCTGTCAGGTATCTGAACATTGTTGCAGCCCAATTTCACCCATTCATGGCAACTGTGGTCCCTGCTAGTGATAGCCATTACCAACATGATAATGTGTCATGCTACACTGCCACAATCGTCAAGGAGTGGTTCAAGGAACATGCTAGTGACTTTCTGTTAATGCCCTGACATCCAAATTCACCTGACATGAACCCAACTGAACATTTGTGGTTCGACTTGGAAAAGCAGGTTCGCGCTAAATCAGCACCACCCTGAAATGTACGTGAACTGGAAGACCTGCTGTTGACATTATTGTACCAGGCACACCAGGATACCTATCGCCACCTCATCGAATTGATGCCTCGCCGAGTGGCCGCTATCTTGCTGACTTAAGGGGGTCCTACAGTTTATTAGGTAGGTGGTCATAATCAGAGTAGCAGAACGTAGACGTACAAGCGTACACGGATAGTTTCCAAATTATTAGCCGATTTTGCATAGTTTTTGCTTGTAGATTAAAAAAAATGTTATTTACAGTAATTAAAACATTTACTTCACTCCGATTAATATAATTAATACTATTTTAAGCTAAAGAACCACTTAGTTTTCACATCTTCTGGGTTCTTTTGTTTTTTCAGACTTTTCTGGCCTTCCGATACAAATTTAGAATATCACTATGAAATTGCTAAGAAATCGGACAGTGAAATGAAAAGACACTACTTCAAGACACTGGTTAGACTTTCTTCTCATGTGCGGGATCTCGGGGGTCAACAAATTTAGTCCCCGGAGATGAGAAACGTTCAACTTTGATTTAATCAATAGGTACAGAAAAGGAAATGATTACATTGGATTTCATAAATACTATATATAGGACAAAGAAAAAAACTCGTGCATTGCCTTCTTATCTCTTGGTAAGACAAGATTGGTTTTAAGAAAAGGAAACGAATCAGTTGAATTTCCGCCGTACCCGGTTCCCGCCACCAATGGCTCATGGTCTGCCTCGTCCAAAACTAGATGATAACGTTCGATTAAACTTGACCTTTAGAAAGATGTGTGAATCACATAACAGCACATCTAAGTAAAGCGATGAACACTGGGGGAGGGGATCCTCTCTATCTATTGGTCAAGAAATGACTCAGTTGAGTTTCCGCTGTAGTTCGATTTCCCTCGACCAATGACCCATGGTCTACCTCGTCGAAAACTAGATGATAACGTTCGATTAAACTTGACCTTTAGAAAGATGCGTGCATCAGATAACACCATATTTAAGTAAAACGATGAACACTGGTGGGGAGGGGGATCTTTATGTCTTGGTCAGACAAGACAAAGAAGAAATGACTCAGTTGAGTTTCCGCTGTAGTTCGATTTCCCGCGACCAATGACTCATGGTCAGTCTCGTCGAAAACATGCTAGTGACGATCCATTACACCTAAACTTTAGAGAGATCCCTGTATCGGTTAACAACACCTCTAAGCAAGGAAGGAACAATACCTCGCAGGTTTCTTTCAGGGCTTTTTGGCCGGGGGGGGGCAAATGGAACTCTTGCTATGTCATCATCATCATTGTCAACCATTATCAATCCACTGCTGGACGAAGGTCTCCCCAAGTTTCCTCCACAACGGTGTGTCTTTTGCCAGTCTCCTCCATGTCACTCTCGCATACTTTCTAATTTCATCCACCCATCTTCCACGTGGTCTTCTTCAGGGTCTTTTCCTGTCCCTTATAATCCAATCTAAAATTTCGGCTGTCCATCGATGGTCTGTCCTTCTGGCAGTATGTCCAGCCCATTGCCATTTCAGGGATTTAACTCTGATCATGACGTCTTCCACTATTGTCATTTTTCGGATCCACGAGTTCCTCTTCTTATCTCTCCTGGTTACACCAAGCATGCACCTCTGCATGCTGCTTTGAGTTGTCTGCAGCCTTTGTATGTCTCTTGTAGTCAAGGTCCACGTCTCTGCACGATACGTAAGCACTGGAAGGATGCATTGATCAAACACTTTTCTTTTAAGACATAACGGCATATTGCTCTTGAAATTTATGCTGTTTCTTCCAAACGCTCTCCAGGCAAGTTTTGTACGCCGATTAATTTCTTCATCAATGTGACCCTCACTTGATATCTGCTGTCCAAGATAAACGTATGTGTCTGTTATCTCCAGCTTTTCTCCATCAATCGATAAATCTTCATTTCTTGTAAAAGCATTGAACATCACTTTTGTCTTATGAAGTTCATTTTTAATCCCACTTCTTTACTCTTGTCAGCAAGTTCCTGGATCATACTCTGCAGCTCTGATGGGGTAGTTGCAAAAATGACTATGTCATCAGCAAAACGAAGGTGGGTTAGATAATCTCCATTAATCTTTATCCCTTTGTTTTCCCAGTTCAGTGATTGAAAGACATTTTCCAATGTGGCATTAAAGAGCTTCGGAGATATGGTGTCACCTTGAATCACTCCTTTTCCAATTTTTACGTGTGTTGTATTTTCAAACAGCCGAATCTTTGCACTTGCATTTTCATAGATGTTATTAATAATATTAATGTACGCATCTTCAATACCGCAGGATTTCAGAGGCATTGTAACTGGTGATGGTTTTACCTAATCAAAGGCTTTTTCATAATCGATAAAAGTCATGCACAATGGAAGTTCATATTCCCTCGCTCTTTCAATTAGTTCTTTCAGTACGTGGATATGATCTATTGTGCTGTAGCCACTCCTGAATCCAGCTTGTTCTCTCGGTTGAGCCATGTCCAGTGTCACCTTCAAGCGGTGTGAAAGAACTTTAGTAAAGAATTTATAAACCACTGATAGGAGGCTGCTAGGTCTGTAGTTCCTGAGATCCTTAATGTCAACTTTTTTTATGTAGCAAGATCATTGTAGCATTGTTCCGATCCTCAGGAATCTTCCCTTCATTAAGGGATCGAGTGAAAATTTGGGCGAGTACTGTTTCGATTTCTCCACTTCCTTCTTGTATGATGTCTACAGTAATTCCATCTTCTCCAGGAGCTTTTCCCCGCTTCACGTTCTTAATTGCATGTGCAACTTCTGCTGGGAGGACTAGAAGAACTCTGGTACTGGTAACTTTCATGATGTCTGGTATATATGTATATAAGTCGCATTTAACCAAAAAAAAAAAAAAGGCTTGCCATTTGCTATGTATATATATAGTTTTCCATTTGCTATGTATATATATATATAGGTAAATCGCATTTTAACCAAAAAAAAAAAAAGAAAAAAAGCCACATTTTCCGGTGTTGGGGTGTGGGGGCTCTCCAAATGTATATATATGCGTAACATCACAGCCTCTCCTTGACAAATGTCAACCCCGCCTTCTCGTGGTGCATCCTGTTCCTACTAAAGGGGCTCTGACGACCGCCAATAGCGGTATAACTATACCATCGGGATTAGAGGAAATTCTATCCCACACTCACCAACCCGCTTGGCCAGCGTGGTGAGTTATGGCCAAACCCCTCCAAAATGACTCCACAACTCAAATCTTGGCCCTCAGTCTCCGGCAGCTGGAATGTACCTGGCCAAGGCAGAGGCCAGTGCGACATGAAGGCAGAGGGTGCTAAGAATCCCCGGAGGACCGGACTAGGTTGCCATCTGATGCTGACCTTGGCAACGTACAATGGACGCTCCCTATCTTCTGATTCAAGGCTTCTTGAATTGGAAGAGGAACTACAAAGGATCAAGTGGGACATCGTGGGGCTAAGTGAGGTAAGGAGAAAATCTCATCGAACTGAAAAGTGGACATCTCTTCTACTATCGTGGGACAGATACTGGCAGAACTAGTGGTGTTGGATTTATAATAAACAAGAAACTGAAGGGTAAAGTTGTAGAAGTTGAAAGTTCCTCTGACAGAGCTGCACGGCTTGTTATCCAACTCTCGAAAAGATACCAGGCTCAGATTATTCAAACTTATGCACCCACCACAAGTCATCCTGAAGAAGAAATTGAAGAATTTTATGAGGAAATTTGTCATCTAAATAATAAAGGTAAGCAGCACTTGAAAATAATTATGGGAGATTTCAATGCAAAAATAGGGCAACGGCAACAGAATGAAACTTCAGTAGGTAAATTCGGTCACGGCAACAGAAACCAGCGTGGAAATACTCTCGTTGAGTTTGCAGAGGCAGAAGGGTTTTTCATCTTGAACTCCTTCTTCAAGAAAAAGCCACACAGGAAATGGACATGGAGACATCCAAATGGGACGACAAGTGAAATTGATTTTATTATGTGTAACAAAAAATTCGTCATAGAAGACTGCAGTGTGCTAAACAAGTTCAACACAGGTAGTGACCATAGATTGGTGAGATGTAAGATTCACCTCAACACTAAACTTGAACGTGGCAAGCTCATAAGACAAAGAAAATCTATTGACATAACCAACCTTAAAAAACACCATAATACCTTCAAGTTGGAACTGAAGAACAGGTTCTCTGCTTTAGAACGCCTAACATCGGAAGAAGTGGACATCTCTGAAGTTAACAGAAAAGTAACCAAAGCTCTTACGGAAACAGCAACAAAATTAGCTGGGTCTAAGAAAAAGTTGCATGTAAATAAATTATCAGGAAAAACGAAAATGTTGATGCAAAAAAGAAGAGAGATGAGGACAACTAAAGAAGATGTGACTTCCAAAGTGGAATATATAGAGCTATGCAAGACAGTACGAAAAAGTATCACCGAAGACGTAAGAAAATTCAACTGTGAACTAGTGAGGAAAGCAATTGAAAACAACCAAAGCCTAAAGATAGCAAAGGGACATCTCAGTAAGGGAAGAAAACAGATTATGGCACTGAGAAAAGAAGATGGTTCTGTAACAAGAAATAGAGGCGAAATTTTGACAACAGTGAAAGATTTCTACTCCAAATTATATGAAAGGGATGATACATGCACTCCAGACATCATGAAAGATACCCGTACCAGAGTTCCTCCAGTCCTTCCAGCAGAAGTTGCACATGCAATCAAGAACATGAAGCGGGGAAAAGCTCCAGGAGAAGATGGAATTACTGTAGACATCATACAAGAAGCAAGTGGAGAAATCGAAACAGTACTCGCCCAAATTTTCACTCGATGCCTTAATGAAGGAAAGATTCCTGAGGATTGGAACACCGCTACAATGATCCTGCTACATAAGAAAGGTGACATTGAGGATCTCGGAAACTACAGACCTATCAGCCTCCTATCAGTAGTTTATAAAATCTTCACTAAAGTTCTTTCACACCGCTTGAAGGTAACACTGGACATGGCTCAACCGAGAGAACAAGCTGGATTCAGGAGTGGCTACAGCACAATAGAT
This sequence comes from Macrothele yani, assembly GCA_039090855.1. Classification (NCBI taxonomy): domain Eukaryota; kingdom Metazoa; phylum Arthropoda; class Arachnida; order Araneae; family Macrothelidae; genus Macrothele; species Macrothele yani. The sequence continues at coordinate 108,620,742 of CM077003.1, forward strand.
CATATCCACGTACTGAGAGAACTAATTGAAAGAGCGAAGGAATATGAACTTCCATTGTGCATGGCTTTTATCGATTATGAAAAAGCCTTTGATTCGGTGAAACCATCAGCAGTTACAATGGCTCTGAAAACCTGCGGTATTGAAGATGCATACATTAATATTATTAATAACATCTATGAAAATGCAAGTGCAAATATTAGGCTGTTTGAAAATACAACACACATAAAAATTGGAAAGGGAGTGAGACAAAGTGACATAATATCTCCAAAGCTCTTTAATGCAACATTGGAAAATGTCTTTCAATCACTAAACTGGGAAAACAAAGGGATAAAGATTAATGGAGATTATCTAACCCACCTTCGTTTTGCTGATGACGTAGTCATTTTTGCAACCACCCCTTCAGAGCTGCAGAGTATGATCCAGGAACTTGCTGACAAGAGTAAAGAAGTGGGATTAAAAATGAACTTTCAGAAGACAAAAGTGATGTTCAATGCTTTTACAAGAAATGAAGATTTATCAATTGATGGAGAAAAGCTGGAGATAACAGACACGTACGTTTATCTTGGACAGCAGATATCAAGTGAGGGTCACATTGATGAAGAAATTAATCGGCGTACAAAACTTGCCTGGAGAGCTTTTGGAAGAAACAGCATAATTTTGAAGAGCAATATGCCATTATGTCTTAAAAGAAAAGTGTTTGATCAATGCATCCTTCCAGTGCTTACGTATGGTGCAGAGACGTGGACCTTAACTAAAAGAGACATACAAAGGCTGCAGACAACTCAAAGAAGCATGGAGAGGTGCATACTTGGTGTAACCAGGAGAGATAAGAAGAGGAACTCGTGGATCCGAAAAATGACAAGAGTGGAAGACATCATGATCAGAGTTAAATCCCTGAAATGGCAATGGGCTGGACATACTGCCAGAAGGACAGATCATCGATGGACAGCCGAAATTTTAGATTGGATTCCAAGGGACAGGAAAAGACCCAGAAGAAGACCACATGGGAGATGGGTGGATGAAATTCGAAAGTATGCAGGGGTGACATGGAGGAGACTGGCACAAGATAGACCGTTGTGGAGGAAACTTGGGGAGGCCTTCGTCCAGCAGTGGATTGATAATGGTTGACAATGATGATGATGATGATATAATTTTAACTACTATATTTATATATATAGAAGTAATTATTGTATATCTAGCACAGGGGCGCATCTGGAGAGCCCCCACCCCCCAACACCGTAAAATGAGCCTTTTGTTTGTTTTTTTTTGTTAAAATGCGACTTACATTAGAAAAAAATGCCTTAATTTAATAAAAATGTATTGCCTTACACTGAAAAAAAAATGCTTTAATTTTTCTTCAGTTTTTCATTAACTTTGATTTTGTTCCAAATGGTGGATTTCAAAAACTTCTAATTTCGTACCCCCCCACCGACGACGAAATATGCATCTCTGATATAGTTATTACTTCTTCAAACATTTCAGGAATAATAAATTTTTATTCAGCTTAATGAGGGTCTGCGAACTAGGAATTTTCATCTATTAAAATGCATTCAACGCACTCTTGATCCTTAATCTCGATTCCCAGGCAATTAGGTATGATTATTCTACTTATTATATTTTTTAAATGCCATTCATCGTAATACACTTTTTAACAAAATGAACTAAAACTAGTGCCATTTGAGCAAATATTGAAAAAAATATTATTGGAAAAATATTGTAGCATAAAAGAATAATTACTTCGACGAAACTCAGTCCAGTACACCGAAATAAAAAACAGCAAGATTTTACCATTTCGATGGCTTCCCGCTCAGAGTCCCCATGCTGAACACGTGCTACTTTTCCACAAACTTTCCTCAAGACTCGGTGGACGAAGGAATCCTCCTTCCCGTTTACCGCGCTGTACTTCTGCAATACCCGCAGCCCTTCGGTCAAACTGGTGTCCAAAATGAGACCCTCTCTCCGTGACGACCGAAGCTCAACTGTCTCCCAGTAAATTACCTTGGCCCTTTCGGTCCTCTACCACGCATCGCAAGAAAAACTCGCTACCCCGGTCAGCTCGTGGAATATCTAAGCTCAGAAATGTCGTCGGATACCCGCAGGTGATTACAACCTTACCCGTATACAAAAACGGTACGACAGCTTTTTTAACAGAATCACTCGAGTAGCCGACTCTTCAAGGTCAGGTGCCCCAGGTGTTCATGCACCCTTCCTTGCTCGAACATAGGATTAAAATTTTTTTCACGTGGTTCAAGAACGTTCAGTTCTTGGTTGAAACAACAGAATGCCATTCTGCACGTGTTTTTCACAACATTAAAATTAAATAAATTAATATTTGATAGCTTGATTGCGGGCGACCCTTACAAACATCGTGTTTCGAAGATACATTTTCCGGAGCCTGAGAGTAGAAAATGTATTTTCTGGAGTGGCTGCTAAGACAGGAAGCGTTGATAGAATTTTTAGTAATTTCTTGATATTGGAGTAAATAAAAAACAACAGCAGTTCACAATTTGATAAGGATTCTATCGCAGTGGTTGGTCTTTCCTCTTGTCTTATTGTTAATAAAGGCATTTTCCAAGAGTGTAAGTGACAGCCGGTGAACCCTGCAGGTGTGTTGCTTGCACGTGGAAAAATGCGCCAATGGGACGAATTCAAAGAGATTCGAAAAAATCCGCTGCTTCGTTGGGGAAAAATGTGATTTGAGTCAGTTTTTCAGATTCATCTTGATATTTTTAATGAACAAGATTTAAAATGCGGCTTCAAAAGAGAATCATGTGATTCGGCGTTAAAGAGAAAAATGTGCGTTGATACTGAGCCCCCTGAGACTCACACTTTCCTACGCCAATGATGGGAGAAATAAAGAAAATATTTTACTGTTAAAAAAACAATGTTACTTGCCACGTTTGTTGTTTAGTAAAAATAATTCATTACACACTCAATATACAAAACTTTAAAGATAAAGGTGATGGGCAGCTGATATGACTGGAGGGTGTTGTGGCGTTAGCGGACGTGGTAATAGCGGGAGGGTAGGATATCGTGGCATTAGCGGACGGAAACGGAATGAGTAAGAAACACCCACCCCTTCCCAAGCACAGGACGAATAAATAACGACGTAGTGGGTTGGATTTCAAAATTAATTATGATTGTAAGCCGAAATCAACCAAGTGTGCAGTTGCTAGTGTAAATTTTAAAGCAAGAAACAACGAGTATTTCACAGAGTTTGAAAGTTATAGATTTCAGACAAGTAGGAGAAAAAAGGTGGGGGGAATACACTGAGCAGGACAGAGGAATCGAAAATATTTTTACGGAATTCGAGTGCTCAAATGACCTGGAAAAACGCATGAGAACCTTCAGCTACGTTATCGAAACGCATTAGAAATATGATATTTCTATATTGATTTTTAATTTGCAAATTAGTTGCATATACATATAAAAAAATTTTAAATGAAAAAATACCATAAAAAACATGAAAAAATAAAAAGTTAAAATGAAAAAATAGAAAATAAATAAAAAAATATGAAGTACAACTAGATTATAACGTTCGATTGAACCACTGAATGCTATTCGAAGGATACTGTGCTTACTGAGTCGGTGACTAATAAAAGACTACAGACAAAAACACTCCAGAATGTCACTCACCGAAATAACGGTTCCCCTCCGTTTTCTAAAATGCACAATCTTTCCCTACGGTTCCTTTGCCTTCCCTCTGCTGGCTTACTTGTTTTCCATCAATCCTTTGTTTGAGGGTGGGTGAAAATATGGCAAGTTTACGATTGTAGACAACATTGTGCGACAACTTCGGACTGTTTCAAACAAGTAACGCAGTACAATAACATTCCGGACAAGAAGTTCAGGCGGCAGTTAACGATGATTTATTGAAATTTAAGTTATCTTGGTTATTTATAAAAAAAAATAAGGGATTTCACTGTTGAAATTGTTCAGTCAAAAAGAGGTCAATTTATATACGTTATAAATGGATATTTGTACGAAAAAAAATATCGAAAAGAAGAGTTCCGATGAAAGTCTGATTACTATTTACGCAAGATGTAGTGAGCCAAGAGAATCGTAACTTCTGACTCAACTATATTAGGGGAAACGCGAATTGCAGTAGCAATATTAGGGGAACCGGGAATATATGTGTACATAGGGAGAATGGGCCTCAACGAACCATCCGATTAGGGGAAGCGAGAGGACACCGAAATAGCTTTGCGCATTTTCAAGAGAGATTAGGAATTCAGCCGTGGAATATTGCGTCAATCTTTGATTAGGTCGCTAAAAATTCTTATTGTTTCAGTTTTAAAGCTATCAACACGCTTGCATAACCCACTTGCGATTTATACAACCTGCTAACTCCCACCCTCCACCCATAAATATCCAAATTGCTAAGAAATCGGACAGTGAAATGAAAAGACACTACTTCAAGACACTGGATAGACTTTTTCCCATGTGTGGGAACTCGGGGGTGAACAAATTTAGTCCTCGGAGATAAGAAACGTTAAACTTTGATTTGATCAATAGGTATGGAAACGATTACATTGGATTTCATAAATACTATATACAGGGCAAAGAAAAAAAAACTCGTACATTACCTCCTCCTCTCTTGGTAAGACAAGATTGGTTTTAAGAAAAGGAAACGAATCGGTTGAGTTTCCGCTGTACCCGGAAAGTGTCTTTTCATTTCACTGTCAGATTCTTAGCAATTTCATAGTAATATTCTAAATTTGTTGGTCCTGTTTAGAATATATATACAATATTCAAAGTCGTCGGGCTTTGAAATTTGTCGGTTGAGTTTCCGCTGTATACAAAAGAAATAATAATATGAAGCACAACTAGATGATAACGTTCGATTAAACTTGACTTTAGAAAGATGCGTACATCAGATAACAGCACATCTTAGTAAACCAAGGAACACTAGGGGGAAGGAGATCTTTATCTCTTGGTGAGACAAAACAAAGAAGAAATGACTCAGTTGCTCATTTGAGTTTCGGCTGTAGTTCGATTTCGCGCGACCAAAGACTCATGGTCTGCCTCGTCGAAAACATGCTCGCAACCTTCCATTAAACCTAATCTTTAGAGAAATGCCTGTATCGGATAACAACACCTCTAAGCAAAGAAGGAACAATCACACGCAGTGTTTCTTTCAGGACTTTTTTGGCGGGGGGGGGGGGGGGGGGGCAAAAGGAACCCTAGAGGGTGCAAATTTTCCATTTGATATATATATATATAATTTTAACTACTATATTTATATAAATAGAAGTAATTACTGTATATCTAGCACAGAGGCGCTTTTAGAGAGGGCCTTGACAACCCCCCCCCCGGAAAATATGCCTTTTCTTTTGTTTTTTGGTTAAAATGCGGCTTACATTAGAAAAAATGCATTGATTTAATAAAAATGTATTGACTTACATTGAAAAAAAAATGCTTTAATTTTTCTTCAGTTTTTCATTAACTTTCATTTTGTTCCAAATGGTGAATTTCAAAAACTTCCTATTTTCGTCCCCCTTCGAAGAAAACTTCTACATGCATCTCTGATATAGTTATTACTTCTTCAAACATTTCAGGAATAACAAACTTTCTTTAGCTAAAGGACGGAGTCCGCGGGATTGAAATTTTCATCTATTAAAATGCATTCAACGCACTCGTGATCCTGTGTCACGTTCCCAGGCAATTAGGTATGATTAGTCTACTTATTATATTTTGAAGAATACCATGCATCGTAATACACTTTTTAACAAAATAAACTAAAACTAGTACCATTTGAGCAAATATTGCAAAAAATATAATTGGAGAATTATTTGTAGCATAGAAGAATAATTACCTCGACGAAACTCAGTCCAGTACACGGAAATAAAAAAACAGCAAGATTTTCCTATTCCGATGGCTTCCCGCTCAGAGTCCCCGTGCTGAACACGTGCTACTTTTCCACAATACTTTCCGCAAGACCCGGTGGACGAATGAATCCTCCTTCCCGTTTACCACTCTGTACTTGTGCGATATTCGCAGCCCTTCGGTCAAACTGTGTCCAAAGTGAGACCGTCTCTCCTTGACGACCGAAGTTCAACTGTCTCCCACTAAATTATCTTGGCACTTGCGGTCCTCTACCACGCATGCGCAAAAAACTCCTTACCCCGGTCAGCACGTGATATATCTGAGCTCAGGAATGTCGTCGGGAACCCGCAGGGGATTACAACCTTACCCGTATACAAAAGCGATACAACTTTTTTAACAGAAGCACTGGAGCAGCCGAATCTTCAAGGTCAGGTGTTCATGCACCCTCCTTGCTTAAACATAGGATTAAAATTGTTCCACGTTTTTGAAGAACGTCCAGTTCTTGGTTGAAACAACAAAATGGCGGATTTAAACGTCCGTCTGCACGAGTTTATCACAACATTAAAATTAAATAAATTAATAATTGATAGCTTAATTGCGTGCAACCCTTACAGACATCGTGTTTCGAAAATACATTTTCTGGGCCCTGAGAGTAGAAAATGTACTTTTTTGGAGTGACTGCTAAGACAGGAAGCGTTGATAGAATTTTTAGTAATTTTTTTAGTAAAAATAATTCATTACACACTCAGTAGACAAACTTTAAAGATAGGGGTGATGGGCAGTTGATATGACTGGAGGGTGTCGTGGCATTAGCGTGGGGGGGGGGGTTAAGAAATCGTGGCATTAGTTGACGGAAATGCAATGAGTAAGAAACACCCATCCCTTTCCAAACACAGCACGAATAACGACGTAGTGGGTTAGATTTCAAAATTAATTATGATTGTAAGCCAAAATCAACCAAGTGTGCCGCAAGTAGCAACGAGTATTTCACAGAGTTTGAAAGTTATACATTTCGGAAAAATAGAAGAAAAAAAAAGGGGGGGGGGGTTAGGAGAATACACTGAGCAGGACAGAAGAATCGAAAATATTATTACGGAATTCGAGCGCTCAAATGACCTGGAAAAATACATGAGAACTTTCAGCTACGTTACCGAAACGCATTAGAAATATGATATTTCTATATTGACTTTTAATCTGCAAATTAGTTGCTATACGTATAAAAAATTTTAAAATAAAAAAATACAAAAGAAATAAAAAAGATATGAAGTACAAGAAAAGATAAAAAAATAATAAACAAGAGAGATGACACCGAATATTCGGGTGCAATAAGCACGTGTTTTGAATCCGTTCTGACGCAAATTAAATTTATCAAAGCTATTCAATGTCAATGGAACCGGTATGGTAAACAATAGATCTGACGAAAGAAAGAAGATTTTCAATCGGGTTTTTAATCCCTCAGATATTTCTGTAAACGGAATCGTGAGCTTACGCCTCTGTTTGCAGACGTGCGTTAAGAAAAACATGAATTTATACGAGAAACATTTCGCACCGGAAACGCTCTCCAACACAGATTGAATTTTTCAAATCGGACTCTTAGAAACAGAGATATCGACAAAAATAAGATGTGACTTTACGTCCCCTGAAGGTAAAACCATACATTACTTTAGGAAGAAGGTATTCTCAAAAGGTTTTCCCATATGAGCGGTATCTGTCCAAGAAAAAAAAATTTAGTCGAGTTTTCAGGAGCCCAGATTTTGCTACAAACACATCAGAAGAAGAAATGAACATTTATACCCCCTGGTGTCCAAACCATTCTTTACCAAACGTTAGAAATTATGTGAAAAATATTTTCCATAAGGTCATGTATGCGATACAGGAAGACTTTTTCGTATCGGAGTTTTAGAAGCAGAAATAACGCAGAAAACGCAATTTACCTTTGTGCCCTCTAGCGCAGAGTCTATGATTTACTCGAAAATTTTGAATTTATAGGAAAAACATTTCGCATCGGAAACACTGTCCAACAAAGAAGGAATTTTTCAAATCGGACTCCTAGAAGTAGAGATATTGACAAAAATAAGTTATACATCTACGCCTCCTGCGTAGAAACCATGGTTCCTTTAAAAAAACGTCGGTCTGTAAACGACGTTTTTTTCAATCGAGAATTTAGAATCTCATATTGTGCTGCGAATACTTTAGAAACGGAAATTCAGATTTACGCCCCCTGGTGGCCAAACCATTTTTTTACAAAAATTAGGAATTATGTGCAAACGATTTTCCATCAGGAGCTGTGTCCGGTGCAGAAAGAATTTTTCTGATCGGAGATTTAGAAGCAGAGATATGGGGGGAAACGATATTTACCTCTACGCCCCGTAGCGGAACGTCTATGAATTACTTGAAAATTTTGAAATTATATGAAAAACATGTCACACTAAAAACACTATCCAACAAAGAAGGAATTTTTCAAATCGGACTCCTACAAGTAGAGATATTGACAAAAATAAGATATACATCTACGCTCCCTGGCGGAGAAACTGTGGAATATTTTAAGAAGAAAATATTCCGAAAAGGTTTATCTATGTGAGTGGCGTCAGTCCACGAAGTAATTTTTCAATCGATACTTTAGAAGTTCAGATTTTATGGCAAATACATCAGAAGCAAAATTTAACACTTACGCCCCCTGGTGGCCAAAGTATTTTTTACCAAAAATTTGAAATTATATGCAAAAGATTTTCTTTTAGGAGGTGTATCCGCTGAAGAAAAAAAAATTTCAAATCGGAGTTTTAGAAGAAAAGTTATCGCGAAAAGCGTAATTTAATTCTATGCCCTCTAGCGGGAAATCTATGCGTACTTTGAAAACGTAACTATATCTAAAATACTCTTCGACATAAATGGAATCGAAAGATAAAATAATTTTTTCAATCGGATGTTTAAAAGCAAATATGTGGAATAAAACGTATATTTGAATTCGACATCATCTGCATTTACACTTTTTTTACGATGTACAATTTCTCCTCTAACGGAGAAGTTGTACATCGTAAAAAACGAAATAAAGGATCATCATTCGCATATTTCAAGCTTCCCAATGCAAAAAGAATTTTTCAAATCGGACTAATAGTTGCAGAGATATCGTGGGTACAGGCGGACGGACGGACAAACCTGTAATATAAGCACGATCTTTTTTCACAAAAGACGTGCTAAAAATCGGGGTAAAAAAAGGTGCAAGAAATGCAAAAAAACAGCAACAAAAAACTTTTAAGCCACCAAAGTCATCGCAATCTGGTTCTGGGAAGGGGTGGGTGGTTTCTAACTCATCGCATAACCGTCCGCTAATGCCACGATTTCATACCCTAATTAATACTTCCAGAACCAGATTGTGATGACTTTGGCGGTTGAAAAGTTTTTTTTTTTTCCCCATTTTTGCTTTTTTTTTTATTTTCTACATATTTTTTTTTTGTATTTTTCCATTTTAATTTCTTTAATTTTTTATATTTTTTCATATTTTTTTTGTATTCATATTTTTCCTTTTTTTAAGAGCGGTGAGAAGGACGTAGGCTTATAAAACAAAGGAACCACGTGATTGGAATTTTCTCATTTCCTATTGGTCAAGTGGGGAATCTGTAGAGATGTGAACGGTGAGAAGGGAAGGCAATTCTGTAAAGGGGTGGGTGTTTCTTACTCATTGCATTTCCGTCCAGTAATGCCACGAATTCATATCCGTCCGCTAACGCCACGGAACCGATTGGAGAATATCATCCTGTATCGCCTGGGCGGATATTTTTCTATTTTTTCCCCCTTTTTTTCACACATGATAGTTGTTAGGTCTAATTAATCAGATACTAATCATGAGTCGTTGCTAGTTAGTGTCTTGTTGCCCAGCTTTCTGCTTTACGTGTTCGGAGACTAGAACATTTGATCAGAGACAAATGCTAGCACACAGTGGAGTAAAACTGTTTGATTGCGAGAGGGCTTCTAAATTTTCTTGACACTCTGCCAGAAAACGACATGAAACACGTTTTCATAAGTCTTAGTAATCTTATGTTAATACTACGTCTACAGGTCTATCCAGTGCTTCTTTAGAACAGACGACTAATGACACCCCGGTGAATGCTATTTGAAGGATACTGTGCTTACTGAATCGGTGACTAATAAAAGACTACAGCTAGAAACACTCCAGAATGTCACTCAGCGAAATAACGGTTAATCTCCGTTTTCCCTAATTCACAATCTTACCCTACGGTTCTTTTGCCTTCCCTCTACTGGCTTACTCGTTTTCCATCAATCCTTTGTTTGAGGGTGGGAGAAAATTTGGCAAGTCTACGACTGTAGACAGCATCGTGCGACAACTTCGGACTGTTTCAAACAAGTAACGCAGTACAATAACATTCCGGACAAGAATTTCAGGCGGCAGTTAACGATGATTTATTAAAATTTAAGTTATCTTGGTGATTTATAAGAAAAAATAATGGATTTCACTGTTGAAATTGTTCAGTCAAAAAAGAGGTCAATCTATATACGTTATAAATCGATATTTGTACGAAAAAAATATCGAAAAAAAGAGTTCCGATGAAAGTCTGATTACTATTTACGCAAAATGTAGTGGCCAAGAGAATCGTAATTTCTGACTCAACTATATTAGGGGAAACGCGAATTGCAGTAGCAATATTGGGGGAACCGGGAATATATGTGTACATAGGGAGAATGGGCCTCAACGAACCATCCGATTAGGGGAAGCGATAATCGGGGAAACGAGAGGACACCGAAATAACTTTGAGCATTTTCAAGAGAGATTAAGAATTCAGCCGTGGAAATCCTGCGTCAATCTTCGATTAGGTACCCAGTAATCAAATCAAATATATCCATTGAGGCCATTTTTAAGAAGCCAAAACAGGCAGAGCCCGACGACTTTGAATATTGCATATATTATCTAAAGAGGACCAACAAATTTAGAATATGACTATGAAATTGCTAAGAAATCGGACAGTGAAATGAAAAGACACTACCTCAAGACACTGGATAGACTTTTTCCCATGTGTGGGAACCCGGGGGTGAATAAATTTAGTCCCCGGAGATAAGAAACGTTCAACTTTGATTTGATCAATAGGTACAGAAATGGAAATGATTACATTGGATTTCATAAGTGCTATATATAGGACAAAGAAAAAAAACTCGTGCATTGCCTCCTTATCTCTTGGTAAGACAAGATTGGTTTTAAGAAAAGGAAACGAATCAGTTGAGTTTCCGCTGTACCCAGAGGCGACTTTAATTCTTTTGGGGCCCTAGGCGCTAAATGATTCTAGGGCCCCTCTTTCCCTCCTTATCCCTTGAGAAATTTTCATCCGTCAGATTAACAAAGAAAATTCAAGTCAATATATTTTTTTTCGTTTTTTAAAATACCATTCTATCATAGATTATTAGAACGTTTCGTAAGAAACAGCGTCAATGAAACCAGTTTGTCTGCCCGTGCACCTCGAACTTTTTTGTTTTTACTGATATTTCAAAAAACTATTTTTACGGCTAATAGTAAGTCAAAGCGCATTAAGTTTGGCACTTTAAACATTCCATGTGCACTCACGGACAATGAACTTTGCGCACCTAGAAGAAAACATGCTGCAACCGCGGAACTTTGCAAATAAATAGAGTGCCTGCTGGTATGGAAATGATCCACGTTTGGTGTTTTTTATCATTAAAGTGTATCGTGCAGGAGACGGCATTTGTTTTCAATTCAATAGCTTTTGGTGCACGAGTTAATTTTTTCATATTAAGCCATTGTTTAAAATTGAAATAACGCATACGTCTTACGTTTATCAATACGAAATTCTATCTTGTTTGTTCCCTTTGTGTTATACTGTACAATCATTTAAAGCTCTAGTGGACTCATTATTTTTGTACCATGTTCCAAAGTATCATTATACAGGGTGTCCGAGAATTATTGGACACATTACAAAATTATGTACAAAAAAAACCTATGAGAATTGTCTGTTTTTCTATATCACGTATTACTAACACGGTTTCTATATTTTTGTTTTGCAGAATTGTTATTCCCAGAATCCGATAGATGGCGCTAGGTGTGGCCTGATGAGGAATGTATGAGAAATGCGCAATCAGTAGTCATGTCATCCGTACAGCAGAAGGCGATGTGTGTGTTATGGCGTGCGGAATTCAAGACTGTCATTAAAGTTAAAAGACTGTACCGTTTACAGTATGGTTTTAATCCTCCGTCAATGAATTCAATTAAGCGGTGGATGAAACAGTTTAAAGAAACTGGCAATGTGGAACATCGTGGAAAAGCCGGTAGGCCTAGCGTCAGGGTGAGACGGTTGACCAAGTTAATGAAGTTTTCCGACGAAGCCCCAGGAAATCCGTTCATAAAGCAAGCAGAGAACTGTGCATTCCGAAATCGACAGGTCACGATATCTTGCAAAAGAAATTAAAGTTTCATGCTTATAAAATTCAAATAGTGCAAAAGATGCATGTAAATGATCACACTCTGCGATACGATTTCGCTGTGGATATGCTGAATCGAGTGGAAAACGACGAAAACTTTCTCAGTACTGTAATTTTTAGTGATGAATCCACATTTCATGTATCAGGTACTGTGAATCGTCACAACAGTAGGATATGGGGCAGTGAACCACCTCATGCTGCTACTGAACTGGAATGTGATTCTCCAAAAGTTAATGTGTGGTGCGCCCTATCAAAAAGAGAAGTGATTGGCCCTTTCTTCTTCTGCGAAAAAAACCTTAAATAAAAACATTTACTTGGATATGCTAGAAAATTTCGCTATACCCCAGACCATTCGCCTCCGCATTGGTCAACGTGTTTACGTAAGTGCCTAAATGAGCATTTCCCCAACAGATGGATTGGGCGTGGTGGTCCCATTTTGTGGCCTCCTCGCTCTCCAGATCTAACTCCATTCGATTATTTCATGTGGGGTTATGTGAAGGATCGTGTCTATCAGACGCCTTGTACTGATTTGCAGGAACTGAAGCAGCGTATCACAGCTGCTATTAATTCCATAACTCCTCAGATGCTTGCCAATACATGGCATGAAATCGAATGTCGCTTGGACGTACTACGAGCAACCAAGAGATCTCAGATCGAAATTTGTTAAATTGTGTAGTTATACTGTAAGTTAGTACAGTCAGTTTCGTTCTATCTGTTTAATGTTTTGTTTTATATAATTTTGTAGTGTGTCCAATAATTCTCGGACACCCTGTATATAAATATAATCTTAAAGCAGCATTCTTCAACTCTTTTTTGACAATACATATAGCATTTTAAGTTTTAAAAATATTCTGTAGTTTACATAAAAAAAAAAAATAATACATTATTGAAACTCTCACTGTAAAACACACCTTTGTGTTATGAAGCTGTTTGGCAGCATGTTACTTGGAATGTTTCTAGATCATGCAGGTTCAGCAATACTTCATGATTTACTCATGTCAGGGGGCAAGAAATGTCATCACTGGAATTACTACTGATTTACTGTATTCCCACGAATATCTGTTTGTTTCTCTTGATGATGTATATGCTAGTGATCTTTTTGTTTTGTCTCAAAGTTGTTTTCCTTTCCTTTTTTTTTTTTTTTTCAATTTTTTTATGGTGCACCTTGTTTTTATGCTGTACTGATTTTTCTCTTCATTGATATCAAAATCTTTTAGTCATCCCTATATAGACAGCTATTTTTTAGCTTTTATTACCTCACCATATTTTTGTGAGAAAATCTTGATTTCAAACATGAAAAGTATGTAATACCTTTCACTTTGGCATTTTCCAACCCTTTAGTATGATTTTAATTTTTCCATGTTGATGTACACTATCTACCAACAAGTAATTAAACACCTGTGACAGCAAAGAAAAACAACGTTTATTCACCTTCAATAGTTGGTGGAGCCTCCGCGAGCGGCGATTACAGCTGCGAACCTCCGGGGCATACTCTCAAGCAGGCGTTGTACGACGGCTAGCGGTATTTTCTTCCACTCGGCTTGGAGAAGACAGGTCAGTTCCTTCACCGATTTCGGACGTTAGGGGCACACCTTAAGTCGACGCTCCAACTCGTCCCAGAGGTGCTCGATAGGGTTAAGGTCCGGGATCTTCGCAGGCCAGTCCATTCGATTAACCCTATTGTCACCATACCAAGCCATGGTGGACCTCGAAACATGACAGGTGGCATTGTCATCCTGAAAGTAACATGTGCCTTCAGCGTGCGTGGGATAACCATGAGAGTGCTCCTGCTGTCATAGGAAATTGCTCCCCAAACCATAACTCCAGGTGTAGGTCCAGTGTGTCTCGGCCGCAGACAGGTTGGTTGCAGGCGCTCACCTGATCTCCTTCTAACCAACACACGGCCATCACTGGCACCCAGGCAGAACCGGCTTTCATCAGAAAACACAACAGATCTCCACTCCGTCCTCCAATGAGCTGCAGCTTAAATTACAGCTTGAATTGCTGCCGCATACGCGGTACGATGCGCCACGGCCATACGCCGTACACGGCGGTCTTCCCTCTCAGTAGTGCCACGTGGCCGGCCGGAACCCGGTCTTCTTGAGACAGTACCTTCCCTTGACCACCGCTACCAACAATCATGCACAGTGGCTACATTCCTGAAAAGTCGTTCTGCAATATTGCTGAAAGAAAATCCACCTTCTCGTAGCCCCATTACACGACCTCGTTCAAACTCCATGAGTTGTTGATAATGGTTTCTTCGTCTTCTTAAAGACATTCTTGACTAACATCAACACCCTAAGTCGAATCTCAACGATAACTAACGCTCACGAACGTTACAGCGCGTATTTACAGCAAACCTGCTTTACACGTTCCGAGGGGCGCTATTAGCGCCACATGTATGCGCCGAGCGCGAAATTTGCATAGACGTCATCTTACAGATGTACTCTCACCGCCTACCAACTGTCGTTTATCTAACACAACCCCTTCTTGGTGTTGGGATTTTTTTTTCCGTCAGTGTACTTGAAGACATTGGCAAACGAAAAAGTCCTCCACATCAGACAATAAGGGTAAAATGCAATTTATAAACAGTGCTTCACTTGAAAAGAATGGATGACTTTTCGTCGAGGAGTTTTGGCATAGACGAATGCCATGGATGGAGAAAGGTGGACAGTCAGAATTTCATCAGTCATTGCAGGAAAGCGAGAATCTGAAGTTTCTTCAAAGCATTTTTTCTTATTATTTTCATCGGAGAATAAAGGTCTGCATTTCTTGTTTTGTTTCCGTCTGTGAAAATTAAAACAATGCTGGTAATCCAATTATAGGTTTTCGGGGCCCCTCAAGCTCTGGGGCCAGGGCCGTAGCTAGCGGGGAGCTAGAGGGGGCTTAGCTCCCCCTACAAGTCTAGCGAGCCCCACCCCCTGGAAAATTGGCGCTAACAAAAATGACTTAAACTTTTGTTTCGATGGTTTACGTAAATTACTTTGATATTTCATCACAGGCATAAATACTTTTTTCGTATACTGGACTTTTTATAAAGTTAAGTAACAGTAAAACGACGCAGTATAAATGTAACTCAAAAGAAAAAAAGGAATTTCGACTTTTTGAATTGTGAATTAGTTGTAACGGCTGTATTAGTAATTTTAGTGATTTTCTAGTAACGGTAGGATTTATAAGGAAAAAGAAATGCATTTTAGGAGGAGGGGGGGTGACTTTAAATTTAGAAGGACAAGCTAAAAGAAAGTAATGAAGGGTGAAGGCGTACTTGCACTCGGGACCGGATTAAAGGTAGGGGGAAAGCTTTGGGGGCTGAAGTCCCAGGCTGCATCCTTTGTAGTTTTAAGGAGACAATTGAATTTTGCCCTTAATGGCGAACGAAGCACTTTAAGCAGGGCTGCCCAGCAGGACGGATAGACTGTTAATACAATTAAAGCACTCGCGGGAGAAATATCAACAACTTTTTACTCAAATACGCTCTGAATCTGAAAGCTTGCAACCAAGATGTAATGCAAAAGCTTATCTGTAATATAATCAGGAAAAACGGACACCCATGTGAATATTTTATTTAGAGTAAACCGAGAATGTGAAGAAACTTATTATGCATTTCTTTCTTTTTTTTTTTTCAAATCTGTTTAATCTAAATATCTAAATAGGATATTGACATGACACTAAGGAAAAGTGCAGGGACAGTGATTATACCTTCTAATTTATTTATATGCAACTGTAATACTGTCTTTAAATAAATTCAAAAGAAGGAAAAAAAAACTTATAAGATTATGCTGTCAGAACCTCATGAAGAAATCCTTTTATGCGGAACAAATAAAAACTTGAGTAGCATTCCACTAACTTGCTTAATTAAAAAGTTGGAAATTAATTTCACTAAATGCTCTGTTATTATTTGTAACTAATCGCTGAACAGAAAAGTTAAAATCATGGATCTTTGCAATTTTTGCTTGTTTGTTTCTTTAGTCATATTTTATTCGCAAAATTTTGAGAACTTTAAGAATCGGGACATTGTTTAACGTAAAAAAATTTCTTTCTTCACTTACTTTGTCATGTTCCTTAGGTAACTGTTTTAAACAGTTTTATCTTCTTGGGTTGGCAATATATTTTTTGCTCAGCGTTAATGTGGCGCATACGGATCATAATTCGGGTTTTCATGAATAGTTTGATGGCAGAGTGCACATTAGGAGGGAACTGATGGGCCGAAGCTGCCACTGCGGTGTGAACAATTCTTTTAACTTTCCTTAAGTTATTTTTCCCATGTAGTTTTTAAAAAAATTCTTCTAGTTGGATAACCATGCTCATCCACTCATTTGTTGGATGTTGCAAGCAGCCTCTGCTTATGACGTGGATTAGCGTGCTTAATTACCTAGTGCTAGAAAAAGGAATTCGCAAAGAATTCCTTTTTCTTGCACTAGGTCCAGAGGTGTATTTTTGTCCCGCAGCCCAGGACACGTTGTTTGGCATTTAAATGCAACATATCCAGCAAGGTATCGTAAAACTTGGTACGATATGCTGTCACTAGAAGACGTAATTGCAGTTGTGGGTTCTTCGCGAAGAGCAGCCGTAATTTCATTTTCACTTGTGTGGGCTATTTCATCATTGCAGGATGCATTTTTGTGTAAGACACAGGAAGACGAGAGCATGGAGACAGTTAAATAATGTTGTTCAGACTCAGGCAAAACGTTCGATTTCTGACAGTTCCAGACAACTTTCCCAAGTACCAGCAGTCTGAGACGATTTTGAAATTCCAGTGGTGAAGGGTGATCATAGGTATTCCCTGCTGCACGTATCTGTGAGAAAGAATTTTCTAGGACATCTTGATTAACTCTGTTAGTTAAAAAATATTTTAGCTCATATTTTTCGCTTAGAATCTTGTGGACAGCCATTACGGGTGTAATACTGACCAGATGACCTTGCTGAAATGGTAGGGCGTTTTTTCTTCCAGCAACGCGCATGTGCGAAAAAGTGTTGTTAGCCTCATTTAGAAGTTGAAATTGCTGTTGATTGTTACCTAAAGCACATCGGAATGGTTTGTCTGAGAATGGTTGCGTGGAATTCATTGTATCAAAAAATCTGTCAACAAGAAGAATAAAATTTGCTGTTTCATCATCTTCGGAAAATAAATATTTGATGGCATTTCCAACACGCTCCGAAAGCAACTGTAGAGCATAACGTACAATCTGCCTATTTGCTTCTTTAACACGTATGTGTGTTTCACTAATACGTATTATAGGATATTTTTAATTCCTTACTGTCCTTCTCTAATAGTTTTACAAATAGGGAGCAATTTATCACTATATTTCTTATTTTTATGCCACTGTCCAAAATATGGTTTCGCAATAACTTTACCATATGCGGAATGTCAGCAAATACATTTATATGTCTGTTTTTGTCGAAAGGATTTTCAAAGAACGGACTCTCAGGCGATATAGCCAATTCTTTCCATAATTTCTGGTTTAAAGCTCCCAGATCTGAAGTAAGAGCAAATACAAGTAACATGATATTTTCTACGGCACAAATTACTTTCATTAATATTTCTCTGAGACTGGAACCACTAAGGTCAAAATCGTAAAATACTGGTTGTTTCCAGGGATTAACAAGTCCTCTTGCCATGAATACCAACCAGTACATACCTACACGGTCCCATAACTTCATCTGTTTCAATATTACAGCACATTTTGCTGGAAACTTTCATTTCATCTATAGAAATTACACATGTTCTTTCGGCTTCAGTCATTTGCATTCCTTGGCTTTGCATCAGTTTTAAAGTTGTTGCTTGAATTCCAGGTGAACATTTAATTGTAGCTACCCATCGGCGCAACGTTGACAAAGCAGGAAGCGGAATATTAACTTTATTTCTCAAGTAGTGATATGCTCTACTGGAAATAGTTCTTAATGTTATTGCAGCTGCAAAATCAGTAGAATTCCAAACAATCCGTTTTTGACCTAACAAAACCCTTATCTGTCCTAGAGTAAACACTGTAGAAAGCAAATTTTTTATGCACATTTCTCTGTCTTTTTTCTCATCTTTCCGTAACCTTCGCAATTCTAATAATTCTTTCTGCATTTGATTCTGTTTTACTTTGGGGACTTTTACACGTAAAGTTAGACTATGGTTTGAAGAGCTCAAAGATAATATTTGTTTTTTCAGCTTTTCATTTTACTTCATCAAAATATAATTTTCCTTCAATAGAATTTCATTTTCTGTTTTCACGTCTTTCATACAATCAATTTCAGTATTTTCATCATCGGCACTCCACATGTCTTCCAAAATTTCCTCTGAATTATCAGAATTTATCAAATCGCCAACAAGATCAGTTCGTTTCCTTTTCTCCTGTCTGTTCTTTCTCTCTGAATTAGAATTTACATTAAAGTTTCCCGGGAGGTTTAAACTTGGTACAGCTGTGTCCTTTAGCATTTTTCGGATAGGCAAACCTAGAAGTTCATTCCTTAAATCGCGTTCGTAGTCTTCCTCAGGAAAATGTTCCGAACTAATAGCTGATTTCATTTCGTTGAAACTGTCAGCTCGTTTGCATCTCAATTTCCATGTTTTACGCCAAACTTCATTTTTCGGAAACCTATGGTAATGAATGCCATTCCTTCTGGTTTTCGAATAATAATTTTGACACGTTGCTATTGCGCACGAACCAGGCATGTTCAGTGCTTAACGTATAACCAAGGAAAAGAAAATTTGTTTGCTACAAATACCTAGCTTCAAATTCTCGGAAATGAGACAATGTAGCTTTCAGACCCTGAACCAGAAAAACGGGAGCAAGCAGCTTTAGGCAGTTGGGGTGTGGAGATCTCCGGGACTGTGACGTCACGAAGACGACCCCTGAGACAGTGCTCAGCGGAAGTGTCGGATAAGCATAACCTTGGAATCTACTAACCTTGTCTCAAGTATAGGTTTCAATGATTGGAAACACGAAAACCTCATATGAGCACATAGTGCTTCATTTGAGCATGTAGATTCTGTAAAGTGTTTCATAACACGTGCAGAGAATAGTGGAAAAAATTATTCTGCTGTAATTAAGCAACTGATGAATGAGAAAAACTATTGGAAAGCAGTACTTTTACGGATTATCGAAGTCATTAAATTTCTGTCTTCCCGTGGATTAGCATTTCGCGGAAATGGAGGGAACGACAAGTTAGGGAATAATAATAATGGCAATTATCTAGGTATCCTTGAACTGATAGGAAAATTTGGCCCTTTTCTGGAGCAACATGTGAAAATTTTTGGAAAGAAGGGAAGTGAAAATGTTTTATACCTTTCGAAGGAAAAATTTGAAGAATTCATTTGATTAATGGCTTTATCAGTCACTGACGCAATAGTTAAAGAGTTGAAGTCGAGCAAATAATATTCTATTATTATAGACTCCACTCCAGATTTGTCGGTTGACTGTTATTTTTCGTTATGTTCTGAAAAATGGACAACCAGTGGAACGAATTATTTGTTTTTTTGCCCCACACTGGTCTCTTCAAGCTCTATTAAAAAGTCATAACAGTTTAGCCTACTAGAGGGTGATCCATTTAAACCAGTACCCTGAAAAAACCTGACATTTTTGCAAGGGATCGCGCAAAGAACTTCTTCTTCTTTTCAATAGAAGCAGCAACTCCTGGAGAATGAAAACCTCCCCAGTCAAGAAGTTTGTTAACCGTAACTGTAACTCAGCTCGTGATTTATTTGTTGTTGCGTTGTCATTCACTTGCGTGCATTCGGAAACATGCAGTACTCTGTTCCAGAGCGTGTTTTTTTAGTGAAATCGTATTGGATAACCAATTCTGTCATCAAAACGCAACGAGCATTTCGAAGAGAGTTTGGAATTCGAAAAGCGCCAAGCAAGTCAACAATTCTGTTGATAGCAAAAAAACTGGAGCAAACCGGTTCTCTTCTCAGCGGTAGCGGTAGACCTCTGATGCCCCAAACGCGTGTGGACGATGTTCGGCAACGTTTACTTCAATCTCCGACGAAATCGTTGCGCAGATTAAGCCAACAGACAGGATATTCATACGGAACTTTTCAAAGGGCAGCAAAAAAAAAGCGAATATTTGACTATTTAAAGTGCATGTAATCCATCAGCTGCAGGAACCGGACAAGGGAAAGAGAGTAAGTTACTGCAAATGGTTTCAAAATTTTCTTAATTTGCGATCTGATATTCTCTCCATCACATGGTTTACGGATGTAGCCTGGTTTCATCTGTCAGGCTATGTCAATTCGCAAAACAGCAGATACTGGGCTGCCGAAAACCCACACGTTATGTGTGAAACACCGATGCATTCACAAAAGGTTGGTGTATGGTGTGCGGTATCGTCTACGAAAATTATAGGCACCAGTTTTTTCTCTGAGACTGGCAACACTAACGTTTATTGCCGCATATTCAATTAATTTGTGAAACAACTTGATGACATTGAATTGACAGAGGGCTACTTTCAGCAGGATGGCGCTACGTGTCACACATCGAAAGTCTCAATGGAATTCATAACCAGCTTCATTGATGACAGATTAATTTCAAAAAACATATGGCCTCCCCGATCTCCGGACTTAACTTCCCCTGACTTTTTTTTATGGGGCTACTTAAAGGATAGAGTTTACAAAACCCATCCAAAAACATTGGATGCATTGCGTGAAACAATCACGACTGAAATTGGCAATGTTACTGCTCGTACTCTACATGAGACATCACTGAATATGGTGTGGCGTGTTCAACTGTGTTTACAAGAAAATGGAGGACAATTCCAACATTTGCTTTGATAAAATGATTCTCCAATACCACATGTATAATTTTCAACTTACTGTATGATTTTGTTGTTATTTATAAAAAATTTATAAGTAAATCACATGGTACTGATTTAAATGGATCACCCTGTATATTCCATGCGCAGCACACTCTCTTAATTTGGTTGGGAAATCCGCAGCGGGATGCTGCCTTGCAGCTGCATCTTTTTTATGTTCGTACAGGAAATATACAACTTTTGGTCATCTTCATCACATAGGTGGCAAATCTTGAAGACAAGTCTTCAAGATAGTTCTAAGCTCCACAGCGAATCTGGAACGCAATCGCTACTTCTTGTACCCAAAACGTTATGTGAAACCCGATGGGCAGCAAGGGTTGGTGTATACGCTCTAGTTATTCCTGCATTAGAGATGCACTTAAAGACTTCGCAGAAAACACCGGTGAAAAATTAGAAGCAAGAGTAGAAGCAGAGGGATTATTAAATAAGATGAATTTGTTAGAAATGGGCATTCTCTTAGAGCTTTGGAGTGATATTTTACAAAGAATTGATAGTTGCAATAAAACACGGCAGAAAGTGAATATTGACCTTTCATTTGCTGTATAACTGTACGATTCACTTATTAAACATTTAAGTGATTCCGGAATAAATTTGATAAGTAGGAGGAAGATGGAAAACTTTTGTCTCCGTGTGACGAATATAAGAAAAATGTTGCTAGAACCCGTCGGAGAAAACTACAATTTCAAAAGATGAATGGCAATAAAGAAACTGTTTTCACTGGAAAGGAACATATGCGAATATGCGTTTTCCATACGATCATTGATAATTTGGTGCAGCAGTTAGAACGTCAACGAGATGCATATTCCGATGTGGAGAGCATGTTTGGGTTTCTAACGCAATTATCAGATGTTGATGAGACAACAGTATCTCAAAAGACAAGAAACCTACTGACAGTTTACTCTCGGGACTCAGACCCAGAATTTGAACAAGAATGTCTTCATTTCCATAAATTTTGGAATGATTCAGATAGACAAGCAGTGACAGATTCAAGTGTTAGTGTTCCTGTTGAGGATATGTTGAAACTGATTAGGGGAAAAAATTGATTTAACTTTTCCGAACATTGATGTTATCCTAAGGATTTACCTATGTATACCCATCACTAATGCCTCTGGAGAAAGAAGTTTTTCTCTTTTGATAATCATCCACAATTATTTGAGGATATCTAGTTCTAAAGAAAAACGAGTGTATTAGCAACTTTGTCACTTAATCCGTACATTGTAGAAACATTAACATTTGATGATATAGTAAAGTATTTTGCCACAAAGAACATCTTTTAGCGGTGCGTAATTTTACTATATACACTTGTGTGCAAAAATTAAGGACGAAGAGGAGAAATAAGCACAACAGCGGAACGAGCAGGCAGAACGGACCGAAAGACCACTCAGGAGATAGACTAGGGTCCGGTACGGTAGGACATGCGTATATATGCAGCATGACGTAGAAGGGAGGGGGTGTCGGAAAGGGTATAAACCACACGGGCGGTGTACGCTCAGCGATTCGGTGAAAGCTATTGCATGGTGAACATCGGTTTGAACGACGTCGAGTTGCTGCCACCGTGTGATATGGCCAACAGGCAATCCAGTGAACAATATCTGGATGACTTTACCCGAGGTCGCGTCATTGGGAACTTGGAAAAAGGTCGAAGTGTGACTAGTGTTGCCAGGAACACAAGAACTGGACACATCAGCAATGGGGTAGAGTTCTCTCTACGGATGAGAGCCGATTTAGTCTGTCGAGCGATTCTGGACGTATACACATCTGGAGAGAGCAGGGAACGCGCAATCACACCTCCAATATCATAGAAAGAGACCTGTTTGGAGGTGGCGGAGTTCTCGTTTGGGGCTGTATCATGTTTGGTAGCCGTACGGACCTCCACATCTTCCAAGGAGGTTCAGTCACTGGTGTCCGCTATTGTACCGAGGTTCTCCTGCCTCACGTGCGTCTGTTTAGAAGTGCTGTGGGTCCTGAGTTCCTCTTCATGGACGACAACGTTACACCTCATCGTTCAGAGGCTGTCGCAGAGCTGTTGGAGAGTGAAGATATTCAACGCATGAATTGTCCCGCAAGGTCCGCGGTACTAAATCCAATCGAACACGTGTGGGACCTCCTCGGGAGACGCTTGGCAGCACGTCACAAGCCGCAACGTCTCGTCCTCAGCATGGACAGACGTTGTAAATCCTGCAACGCAGTCAGGGGTGATCATATCCCCTACTAAAGACTGGAATTTTCTTGGCAGCCGCCTGTCACATGGACGTTTTTGTCTTCTGCCCAGTTGTGCTCGAAGCTACCTTTTCAATAAAGTGCCTCTGTATCCTTTGGATTCCTTGTTTGGACGGTTTTACTCACTTGTCCCATATTCGAACATCTTGGGGATCTTATGGTATGATTTGAGTCGATGTGGAGCACTTCTGCACGACGTTACTTTCGAAAAACCGTCTCGTTCTTAATTTTTGCACGCCAGTGTATAAGTTATGTTCATTCATTTCTTCTATCTCTCAACCACTTAATCGATATACAATAAACATTGGTAGCAGCATTATCATGATATTTTTTTAAAAATTCTAAAAATAATATTGCATACGTTGTAAATTTCAATCCAAAATTTTGCAGGCAAATGTTTCAGAAATGTGTTAAAAAACAATTTCATTTGTAAATATAAAAATTTACTGTGAAATGATGTTTTAAAATTATGTGAATTAAACATGTGAGAAAACGACATTTATAAATTTTTATTTCAATGCCCAGTTTTAAATAATACATGTGGTAAAAATTTTACAGGTCTGGGTTGTTCTTGAGAATATGTTGATTCTTTGCGTGATAAAAAATCTATATGTAATTTAAATATGAAATTCTGATCAGTCTCAAATTTCTTACAATAAATTTACTTAGGGGCGTCTGATTTTTCTTGGCACTGGGTGATGTAATGCTTAAACCCGCCCCTGAGACTAGCTGACATGACTTGTCCACCACATTTTGTATAAGACAAATCTGGGAATGCAGGAGATGTTACAAAACTGGAAAATGGACTTGGAGAGAGATCAATAATGTCATTATAAAAAGAAGCAGATTGATCCAATTGTTTGTTCAATGATGTCAGATGGCTCTTATCAACAGGAGTGCTCTTAGTGTCAGTAACTGAAGGAAGGTTAGGCATTATGTTGATTTCTTTTTTTTTTGCCATCACACTAATATGATTTCTCATATTCTGGTGGAACCTCGAACTTGGTGAGCTCCACATCTCAAACAAAATGCTTAGATTTGGAACTGTGAGCAGCGGAAGCCACCAAATCTACAAACTCTGGTTTTCTTGTACTAGCACTTTGAGGGTTTTGACTATCCAGACTGCCATTCTCATGTTCTTCCACGCCATTTTCTGAAATCGCCTGCTTAGATTTGTAGCTATCATCGGCAAGGTCACCTAAGCTAAAACAACTTCCTGCGGAATTTTCACCATCATTGCTGCCTTGGTCACCGCTTTCACTGGAACTATCTTGATTAGTCGGATCAAAAAAATGAGAGTTACAAGGCTTCTCACACCAATCTGGTGATGTGCTATGTTTGCTAAATGTTTCATCTGATGAACTAAAGTTTGTCACATCATCACACTGCATAGGTTCTACTCCATCAGCAGGGAAATTTTGTTCTCCCTGGATAAAAAGCTTTGGCATGACTTTTAAACTTTCTCGATCAAAAGAGCAGGATGCAGCAATACCTAAACAATCAATCAGTTTTGACACTACCTCATCATCCACCTTACTTGTTACACGATTGCTTTTTGTCTTCAGTAATTCCTCTAAAGAATTGTCTGGGGAGTCATTATCTGACACAGGCAACTTTCTAACCTTAATATTTTTCTTAAAACGTTTATTCACGTTGGGTTTTGTGGATAACTTGCTTATCTGCTTCTTTCCCCTCAATGGTTTGATGAGAGACCCTCTAGAACTTTCAGATTCATGATCTGAAACCGAAATGTCCTTACTTTTAATATTTTTTTGTTGTGGTAAAATCCTTGCTAATTTCAGAATCGTCTGAATCACTTGACAATTTTCTGAAGTTTTTCTTGCACTTCATCCTGACAATTCTATGAACTTCGCTGAACTCCTCTTCATTTACACCAGACTTTTTACATTTATGCAACTTTGTCTGAATATCCCTTTCTTGGACATGTTTCAACTCAGAATTTTGAGATGCAATATTTTTTTCATATAGCCTCAGATTTGCATTCCCACATTTAATGATGTTGCTGTTAACCTCATGCCTAACGTTACGACTCGACTTGCTTTCTTTGGCGTCAACAACACGACTAACTCTTCCAAAACGTGGAGTTGCTAAACCACCCAGGTTGGCTTGGTGGGGAGGAACAGTGTCACACCTATTGCTGAGAATCCTGCCTACGCTTGCTAAGTTTCACTTCACGAGAATCACCCTGGTACTTTTTGTTTTCATTTCTCATGCACGAAATTGTAGCACTTTTATTTAAAGCTTTCATGGCAGCCAAGTGCGCCCTTTGCTTAGGGGCACTGATGGAACGGCAATTTAAAAACCCCATTTGCTGTTGGGCTCGTTTGAGCAGTGGATGGTCCTCCGAACTCCTTTTACATCTAGGGCAAAAATCTTCTTTGGAGCTTAAGACATATCTAGATTTGCACATTAAACAACAACGCTTATGAGAAGAATTAATAATTGCACTCTCCCTTTGGTCAAAAGTATTTACTATATTTTTAGTTGCAACCTCAAGCTTATTCTGATTTGCTACAACTTTTTTAGATTTTTCTAGGATTATGTTATTTGATATCTTGTAATTATTGTAGACATATTTGTGACTAGCTTTAAAGCACAGACTACTTTTTGGTTCCTCTGCACTTGTACCACCACTGTCAGTATTGTTTGCATCTTGGCTAGCAGCAGATATAAAATTTTTAATAACATCTGGTTTCATTTGATCCATATTACAGGTGCTCCGGATAAGTAACACAAACACCTTAGTTACCCAATGAGCAATGGTGGCGCAGTGGTCTAAGCATTAGCCTCTGATCATTCGTCCAAAAGGGGTACGGGTTTGAATCCCGGTGAGGCATGGATGATTTTTCCAACTAGATCATTAAATGTTTTTTCTTTTGTTTCAGGTTCACTAATTTTTCTAGAAATGAGAGGGGCACTCTTTGAGACTGGAGAGGTTTTTCTCTCGCCAATGCCTTCACAATTGTCAGAGATTAGGTTATTATCCATAAGGCATTTAACAACATCAAATGAATTATCATCATTTATCTTTTTTGTCATGATGTTTTTTGGCGGGCTCAAAGCTGATGAACCTATAAGAGCAATTTTCTTCTTGTGTCTGCGACTCCTGACGTCTTCTTTTATTATATTTCTGAGGTCCTTCTTGATCAGATGAAATCTACTATTTAATCCATTTCTTGGAGGTGAAATGCTACTTTCTTTCGCATGGTTTGTTAAAGCAGAATGCTCCTCGTCACGTGAGGAATTTCCTTCCCATGGCATACTGATTTCTCTTTTTCTTATGTTGTGCATTCTTACACGTTTCAAATTCCTTCTGCGCTGCTCAGAGCTATCTTTATCATTTTCCATTATTGACTGCATCAACCACAGACATCTGTTACTGTGCGTGTCTAAAAAATGCGGAAACCCTTATGCCTATAAAGAAAGAAAATCATAAGTTACAGCAGAAATGTACTACAATGCAAGGGTTTCTACATTGAAAAACAAGTTAAGAAATTGAACTGTAATGGGAAAAGAGGTGGACAGAAAAATGGGGAAATACCCCCTGCATGTTACAAAATTTCTGCATTCACAAATGGGAATGGTGTTGCTTTTTGTTGAGCAGAAAATTTCAAAATAGTCAAACACAATTGTTTGCAAAAATATTTGCATTCACACATTTAAAGGATAATTTGTGTGTAAAACAGAAATATCTCTGTGGGGAAATCAACATATACCTGGATATGATTAAAATCTCAATTTGTTTTCAGAAGCTTTGTCTGATCACAAAATGGAGAATGACAACAGTTACCTATACTCAAGAAATGCATATAGCACATTAAATCCGTTTATTCTTATGGCGTAATAAACACAAGGATTCGCAAAGCTTTCGTCCACTTTGTCTACCATAGCCTTGAAAAAGCCTCCCAGTGGAGTGTGAAAGCTTGGCGAATCTTTGTGCTTATTACACCATAAGAATAAATGGATTTAATGCGCTATATGCATTTCTTGAGTATTCAATATCTGCCAACATTGGGTAGAGCCTTGTCAGTAGTAATTAGTATTATTGCGCGGCATACATACTTTTTTATGAAACGATTCATCTCTTTGTGAAAAAGAAATACGCACCACAACAAAACGTTACAACAAACAAGGACTCTAATGAAACAAACTTAACTCGTGTGGAACGCGAAGTTGATTCCCCTGCTGGCAAGGACATGATAGGTAGCATTGCGAGATTTAAGTTCGAAACTAATAAAAATCAGTCAGATGCGTTAAGAATTCCCCAACACTTGACAGATGGGGAATCCAAGCAAGTATGTGCAGCGTGTGAACCTTCACTCACCATATGATCATACTGCCTCTAAAATTGCAGTTTATGACAAGTTAAACCAAAGAAGGAAAAAAAGGCTGGATGCTTTAATTGGGTGAAAAATCAAAACACACAGCACGACTGCGGACCACTGTTAGTTTGTTTTTTATTGACCCTGCAGCTGCGCCACATCCATTGCTTATTTTATTTAATTTTTGCTGCTGATATCTTTCTCTCCCTATTTCTTTTATTGTTGATTTCTTTCCTTTCTTTTCTTTTTTATTCCTTCTGATAGCAATAATTTCTTCTAGCATGCTGAAAAAACTTTCAGTCTGAGGACCATGAGCGCATGATATCAAAGCTTCAACTATTTTAGATAAATGGCGTAACTTTGAGGATAACACTTTTGAACACTATGCATCAATTTTTACAAATTTTCCAACTTTGTTACTTCCGTTTTCCGGAATTTTCCCCTCCCTCATCAAGCTTAAATGCAAAAACTAATGGGGTATGGGATAAACTATGCAGAAGAGTGGAAACATCGCGCGCGGTGGGTGGGCGATTACGGCGAAAATCTTTGCTCCGTAGGACTTCCACTTTTGGAAATTTTCTATAAATTTTCAAGGTGAAATACAAATATTTATGCAGTAGAATGATATTTAGCAATAATACTGGACAGAGGCAGGCAACATCGCGAAAAAAAGATATTACGATTGCAGAAAAAAAAAAAATCTGAATTCCGTCGACCTTCCGTTTTCGAAAGTTTCGTAAAGATGGAATTCCAACGCGACCCCCCCCCTTCAAGATATTCTCTTCACTTGTGTATCCATCTCTTAAATGATCAAAATAATAACGAAATCGCGGAATTCCTTGAATTCGCGGAAGAATCTCATGCCTGAAGATTACGGGAAAATATTCACGGCGTCGTTCTAAGTTCCGTTTTCAAAAATAGTTGCCTGCAGTTTCAAGCTGAAATACAGACATTTATGGAATTAAATGATGTTTAACAAGAAAAGTGAACACAAAGGCAACATCAAGAGAAAAAAGTGCGATTACGGCAAAGATTTTCACTCCGTTTAACCACCGTTTCAGAAAATTTTAAAACATTAAATGCCGCTTTCGAGGACGATCTACACGATGATTCGTAAGCGAATTCTACGAATCCGATTACGAATCACATTTATATCATGAAATATTAGAAAAATGAAAAAATCTAAACAAAACGAAAATTCATAGGATCCGTAGTTTCGACAGCGATGTCTGTAGTTCCGTAGTCAGACAACTAAATCCGTAGAAACTACGGACATTCCGTAGTAATTGGCAGGTATGGTATTCACATTAAGAATAACGTAAGTTACCTAATTTTGCAAAGGGTTGTTTTTTTGTAAGTAACACTTTGGAAGGCAGGAATGAACAGGACATTAAAAATAAAAAAAGTACATTTGTGAAACTAGATATGTTTTCAGGTATTGTTATTTGCTAACTAAAGATGACCTGAATTTCTTAGTTCTAAAAATAATGAAATTCAGGAAATTAGATTTTTATGCAATTCATGGGCACAATTAAAAAAGTAATAAAAATCTTTGTATCTTTGATTTACAAGGTGTGACCAAAAAGTACCTAAACTGCATTTATAAAAAAATTTGAAACGTAATTGCTATTGAATTAAGATTTGAAGCGTAATTGCTTTTGAAGTAGTTTTCCAAAGTCACACACTTGCCCCAAGCGCTGTTTACACTGCTTGAAGCCTTTTTGAAGGCATCTTTTGAAACAGCGAACAGCTTCATTGTTGTATTCTATTGTGTCTCCTCAATATCTGGAAAACGTTTTCCTTTCAAGTGGTATTTAATTTTATGGAAGAGAGAAAAGTTGCAGTGATCGAGTTCTAACGAATAGGGTGGCTGTGGCGGACCTGTGCAATGTGGTGCTTAGCAAGAAAGTGCACAAGTTGCAATGCATGGGCAGGCACGTTGTCATTCTGGGGTTGTTACTCTCCACTCATATGCAATGCTGGTGTTTTGCAACAAACTGCATCACTCAAACAGTAGTAGTATTCATCACAGATGTTTTCCCCATTGATTACCTCATCTGTTGGAGCATATTCACAATGCACAATTCTCTTATGATTAAAAAACAACAGTCAGCATCGTCTTGATATTGCTGAGGCTCTGTCGTGATTTTTTGGGTCTGGGAGAGTTTGGGATCTTCCACTATGAAGACTGGGCCTTAATTTTGGGGTCACACCTACACCGATGAGCCTTTACATTATGACCAACCCCAGCCTAGAAACGGAACGGTGGCGTAGATACACTGAAGTGCCAGAAAAACTGGTACAGGCAAGCTTATGCAAAATACATAGCCAAGTCATCTACGTGCGTACTCGGTTGCGTCCGCCAGTGCGTATATAAAGAGACAGACATCCTTGCCAGCTGTCAGAGCTGTTGGTGGCATGAGAATGACAAGTAATAGCGATTTAAGTTATTTTCAACGCGGTGTCAAAGTTGGCGCTCGTGAGATGGGCCATAGTATTTCGGAGGTAGAAACGAAGTTCGGATTTTCATGGACGTCCATTGCAAAGGTGTACCGTGACTACAAGAATTCCGGCAAAACCTCCAACCTACGATATCAGTGTGGCCGTAAAAAGACATTGTGTGAACGTGACCATCGTCGGCTGTCTAGAATCGTTTGACGCGATAGGCGTGCAACACTCTCGTAGGTATCATCGGAATTCAATGCTGGAGCCTCAACAATCATCATCGTCCGGACTGTGCAACTCTAGTCCCCTTGATGGGTGCACGACACAGAGCTATGCGCCTCGCTTGGGCACGGCAACATCTCCACTGGACACTTGATGACTGGAAACAAGTAGACTGGTCTGACGAGTCGCATTTCCAACTGTATCGGACAGATGGAAGGATTAGTGTGTGGCGCAAACCCCATGAAGCCATGGATACCGCCTGTCAGCAGGGAATTGTACCGGCTGGTGGAGGTTCCGTAATGGTGCGGGGTGTGTTTATCTGGAATTCACTGGGACCCCTGGTACGTCTATAAACGTCTGTGACCGGCCAACGCTATGTGCGCGTCCTTTCTGGCGAGGTACACCCGTTCATGTCCCGCATTCATGTGGATGGGTTGAGCCTGCTCCAACACAACAATGAACCTCCACACAAGTGTCGAGACGCCACATTATGGTTAGAGGAGCATTCATCTGAGAGACGTTGCCATTCCCACCCAAGTCGCCATTTCTGAACGTGATAGAACACATTTGGGATGCCATGCTATGCGCTTTTGAACACAGGAATCCGGGACCTCGGAATACACCCGAATTGTGGAACGCTCTGCAGGATGTATGGTGTGCGTTGCCTACAGCATATTTCCAGAAGCTAGTGGAGTCCATGTCCCGTCGTATTTCTGAAGTCCTGCGCTCCAGTGGAGGACCTACCAAGTATTATTCTGGTGTACCAGTTTTTCTGGCACTTCAGTGCATATACAACCTGAGGAACGGCTTTCAGTTAGTAAAGTGTTCGAATGGGAAAAACTGCCAATTTATCGGAGTTTGATAAAGAAAAAATTGTGATGGCATGGCACATCAGAACTACGATATTGGAAACAGCTTGTGGGTTGTTCATGTGCCAATGTAATGAGTACGTATCAAAAGTGGGGCACAGATGATCAAACGATGAAGTGTGTCATCAACAGCTCATCGATACCAGAGTGAAGCGGAGACTGTCGCGCATTGTTCACAGCGACTGCAAGGCCACAATGTGACAAATCACCCATAGCTACAACAATGGTGCTCAGGGCAATGTGTCACAGCACACAGTTCATCGCAGCCTTCTGCGCACGGGCCAGCGTAGCCGAAGAACCAGACGAGTCCCCATGTTCACTGAACGTCACCGTCAACAACACATAAACCCAAGATCAACAAAATTGGACCATGGATGATTGGAAGAAAGGGAACTGGTCTCGCGAATCAAGATTTCCGGTGCATCACGTAGACAGCCGAGAGCAGGTACGCCGATTACCAACGGAGGCTATTCCACCTGGATGCACTGTTGGGTGGAAACAGGAGTGCGGTGGGGGTGTTATGTTGTGGGTGATGTTTTCTTGGGACACTTTAGGCCCAACTCTCCCAATAGCACAATCCCTGACAGCTGTCAGGTATCTGAACATTGTTGCCGCCCAATTTCACCCATTCATGGCAACTGTGTTCCCTGCTGGTGATAGCCATTACCAACATGATAATGTGTCATGCTACACTGCCACAATCGTCAAGGAGTGGTTCAAGGAACATGCTAGTGACTTTATGTTAATGCCCTGACATCCAAATTCACCTGACATGAACCCAATTGAACATTTGTGGTTCGACTTGGAAAAGCAGGTTCGCGCTAAATCAGCACCACCCTGAAATGTACGTGAACTGGTAGACATGCTGTTGACATTATTGAACCAGACACACCAGGATACCTATCGCCACCTCATCGAATTGATGCCTCGCCGAGTGGCCGCTATCTTGCTGACTAAAGGGGGTCCTACAGTTTATTAGTTAGGTGGTCATAATCAGAGTAGCAGAACGTAGACGTACAAGCGTACACGGATAGTTTCCAAATTATTAGCAGATTTTGCATAGTTTTTGCTTGTAGATTAAAAAAAATGTTATTTACAGCAATTAAAACATTTACTCAAGGCTTCACTCCGATTAATATAATTAATACTATTTTAAGCTGAAGAACCACTTTAGTTTTCACATCTTCTGGGTTCTTTTGTTTTTTCAGACTTTTCTGGCCTTCCGATACAAATTTAGAATATCACTATGAAATTGCTAAGAAATCGGACAGTGAAATGAAAAGACACTACTTCAAGACACTGGATAGACTTTTTTCTCATGTGTGGGAACTCGGGGGTCAACAAATTTAATCCCCGGAGATAAGAAACTTTCAACTTTGATTTGATCAATAGGTACAGAAATGGAAATGATTACATTGGATTTCATAAATACTATACATAGGACAGTATAGGGAAGAAAACAGATTATGGTAAGTAAGGGAAGAAAACAGATTATGGCTCTGAGAAAAGAAGATGGTTCTATAACAAGAAATAGAGGCGAAATTTTGACAAGAGTGAAAGATTTCTACTCCAAATTATATGAAAGGGATGATACATGTACTCCAGACATCATGAAAGGTACCAGAGTTCTTCCAGTCCTCCCAGCAGAAGTTGCTCATGCAATCAAGAACATGAAGCGGGGGAAAGCTCCAGGAGAAGATGGAATTACTATAGACATCATACAAGAAGCAAGTGGAGAAATTGAAACAGTACTCGCCCAAATTTTCACTCGATGCCTTAATGAAGGGAAGATTCCTGAGGATTGGAACAATGCTACAATGATCCTGCTACATAAAAAGGTGACATTGAGGATCTCAGGAACTACAGACCTATCAGCCTCCTATCAGTGGTTTATAAAATCTTCACTAAAGTTCTTTCACACCGCTTGAAAATAACACTGGACATGGCTCAACCGAGAGAACAAGCTGGATTCAGGAGTGGCTACAGCACAATAGATCATATCCACGTACTGAGAGAACTAATTGAAAGAGCGAGGGAGTATGAACTTCCATTGTGCATGGCTTTTGTCGATTATGAAAAGGCCTTTGATTCGGTGAGGCCATCAGCGGTTGCCACGGCTCTGAAGTCCTGCGGTATTGAAGATGCATACATTAATATTATTAATAACATCTATGAAAATGCAAGTGCAAAGATTCGGCTGTTTGAAAATACAACACACATAAAAATTGGAAAGGGAGTGAGACAAGGTGACACCATATCTCCGAAGCTCTTTAATGCCACATTGGAAAATGTCTTTCAATCACTGAACTGGGAAAACAAAGGGATACAGATTAATGGAGATTATCTAACCCACCTTCGTTTTGCTGATGACGTAGTCATTTTTGCAACTACCCCATCAGAGCTGCAGAGTATGATCCAGGAACTTGCTGACAAGAGTAAAGAAGTGGGATTAAAAATGAACTTTCAGAAGACAAAAGTGATGTTCAATGCTTTTACAAGAAATGAAGATTTATCGATTGATGGAGAAAAACTGGAGATAACAGATACGTATGTTTATCTTGGACAGCAGATATCAAGTGAGGGTCACATTGATGAAGAAATTAATCGGCGTACAAAACTTGCCTGGAGAGCTTTTGGAAGAAACAGCATAATTTTCAAGAGCAATATGCCATTATGTCTTAAAAGAAAAGTGTTTGATCAATGCATCCTTCCAGTGCTTACGTATGGTGCAGAGACGTGGACCTTAACTAAAAGAGACATACAAAGGCTGCAGACAACTCAAAGAAGCATGGAGAGGTGCATGCTTGGTATAACCAGGAGAGATAAGAAGAGGAACTCGTGGATCCGAAAAATGACGAGAGTGGAAGACATCATGATCAGAGTTAAATCCCTGAAATGGCAATGGGCTGGACATACTGCCAGAAGGACAGACCATAGATGGACAGCCGAAATTTTAGATTGGATTCCAAGGGACAGGAAAAGACCCAGAAAAAGACCACATGGGAGATGGGTGGATGAAATTCGTAAATATGCGGGAGTGACATGGAGGAGACTGGCACAAGACAGACCGTTGTGGAGGAAACTTGGGGAGACCTTCGTCCAGCAGTGGATTGATAATGGTTGACAATGATGATGATGATGATGATACATAGGACAAAGAAAATATCTCGTGCATTGCCTTCTTATCTCTTGGTAAGACAAGATTGGTTTTAAGAAAAGGAAACGAATTAGTTGAATTTCCGCTGTACCCGGTTCCGCCACCAATGGCTCATGGTCTGCCTCGTCGAAAACTAGATGATAACGTTCGATTAAACTTGACCTTTAGAAAGATGTGTGAATCAGATAACAGCAAATCTAAGTAAAGCGATGAACACTGTAGGAGGGGATCCTCTATCTCTTGGTCAAGAAATGACTCAGTTGAGTTTTCGCTGTAGATCGATTTCCCTCGACCAATGACTCATGGTCTACCTCGTCGAAAACTAGATGATAACGTTCGAATAAACACGACCTTTAGAAAGATGCGTGCATCAGATAACAGCATATTTAAGTAAAACGATGGACACGGGGGGGGGTTGTCTTTATGTCTTAGTCAGACAAGACAAAGAAGAAATGACTCAGTTGAGTTTCCGCTGTAGTTCGATTTCCCGCGACCAATGACTCATGGTCAGTCTCGTCGAAAACATGCTGGTGACGTTCCATTACACCTAAACTTTAGAGAGATCCCTGTATCGGTTAACAACACCTCTAAGCAAAGAAGGAACAATACCTCGCAGGTTTCTTTCAGGGCTTTTTGGCCCGGGGGGGGGGGGGGCAAATGGAACTCTTGCTATGTCTTCATCATTGTCAACTATTATCAATCCACTGTTGGACGAAGGTCTCCCCAACTTTCCTCCACAACGGTGTGTCTTTTGCCAGCTTCCTCCATGTCACTCCCGCATACTTTCTAATTTCATCCACCCATCTTCCACGTGGTCTTCTTCTGGGTCTTTTCCTGTCCCTCAGAATCCAATCTAAAATTTCGGCTGTCCATCGATGGTCTGTCCATCTGGCAGTATGTCCAGCCCATTGCCATTTCAGGGATTTAACTCTGATCATGACGTCTTCCACTATTGTCATTTTTCGGATCCACGAGTTCCTCTTCTTATCTCTCCTGGTTACACCAAGCATGCACCTCTCCATGATGCTTTGAGTTGTCTGCAGCCTTTGTATGTCTCTTTTAGTTAAGGTCCACGTCTCTGCACCAGACGTAAGCACTGGAAGGAAGCATTGATCAAACACTTTTCTTTTAAGACATAACGGCATATTGCTCTTGAAATTTATGCTGTTTCTTCCAAAAGCTCTGCAGGCAAGTTTTGTTCGCCGATTAATTTCTTCATCAATGTGACCCTCACTTGATATCTGCTGTCCAAGATAAACGTATGTGTCTGTTATCTCCAGCTTTTCTCCATCAATCGATAAATCTTCATTTCTTGTAAAAGCATTGAACATCACTTTTGTCTTATGAAAGTTCATTTTTAATCCCCCTTCTTTACTCTTGTCAGCAAGTTCCTGAATCATACTCTGCAGCTCTGATGGGGTATATATAGTTGCAAAAATGACTATGTCATCAGCAAAACGAAGGTGGGTTAGATAATCTCCATTAATCTTTATCCCTTTGTTTTCCCAGTTCAGTGATTGAAAGACATTTTTCAATGTGGCATTAAAGAGCTTCGGAGATATGGTGTCACCTTGAATCACTCCTTTTCCAATTTTTATGTGTGTTGTATTTTCAAACAGCCGAATCTTTGCACTTGCATTTTCATAGATGTTATTAATAATATTAATGTACGTATCTTCAATACCGCAGGATTTCAGAGCCATTGTAACTGCTGATGGTTTCACCAAATCAAAGGCTTTTTCATAATCGATAAAAGCCATGCACAATGGAAGTTCTTATTCCCTCGCTCTTTCAATTAGTTCTCTCAGTACGTGGATATGATCTATTGTGCTGTAGCCACTCCTGAATCCAGCTTGTTCTCTCGGTTGAGCCATGTCCAGTGTCACCTTCAAGCGGTGTGAAGGAACTTTAGTGAAGATTTTATAAACCACTGATAGGAGGCTGATAGGTCTGTAGTTCCTGAGATCCTCAATGTCACCTTTTTTATGTAGCAAGATCATTGTAGCATTGTTCCAATCTTCAGGAATCTTCCCTTCATTAAGGCATCGAGTGAAAATTTGGGCGAGTGCTGTTTCGATTTCTCCACTTGCTTCTTGTATGATGTCTACAGTAATTCCATCTTCTTCTGGAGCTTTCCCCCGCTTCAAGTTCTTGATTGCATGTGCAACTTCTGCTGGGAGGACTGGAAGAACTCTGGTACTGGTACCTTTCATGATGTCTGGTATATATATATATATATATATAAGTCGCATTTAACCAAAAAAAAAAAAAAAGGCTTTCCATTTGCTATGTTTATATATATATAGGTAAATCGCATTTTAACCAAAAAAAAAAGCCACATTTTCCGGTGTTGGGGGTTGGGGGCTCTCCAAATGTACATATATATATATATATTCTATAAAGATACCTAAGCAAAAAAATACATATATAATTTTGACTCACACCTAGTACAACATAGAAAAGGTTATGTATCTACCTGTGTGAGTAAAAGGAGAAAAGAAAAAAATAAAAAAAATAAAATAAAACAACTGAATGTAGAAGGTTTCGAGAATACTGAGCCTTGGCTTTATCAAGGACCAGCAAAAACTCTGCATTTTCTCACTTCCACAAAGACCTAGTTGGAAATGGGTTTCTGCAAGGCCATAGATGCAAGTAACATTCCCACCTAAAATAGTTTAAAAAATATATATATAAGTCATGTCCTCCGTAGAGTAGCATGACCTAGCACTAGTTAACAATTTCGCTTGCATCCATTAACCTTCATGGCCCGACCCATGCTCTTCATCTGTTACTATTAAACAGAGAGAAGAAGATTAAAGAGAACTCAAGCTGTGAGAGTGACATAATAAATAGAATTGATTTTCAGCTATAACGAAATTCCAAGTTCGTTTGAGAGAGAATTTAAACCTGAAAAACAAATTTTACATTGCAATTAAAAAAGGAAATGTTAATTTATAACGAACAGATTTTTGAAAGAAAACTTGAGTCTAAAACCCCCTACTCTACAACTTATGACAGCACGAAAACGAGAATAAGTTAAAGATAATAATTAACTAAAGAAAACTTTGTGAAAGTTATATACCTTAAACAGTAAGTTGCAATATGTACAAAGTATTTCAGCAGTGCTTTAAGTGCATAATTAATTAGTTAATAAGAACTTAACTACTTTGAAAAAACAGCGCATAGACAGCGCATAGAAAAGGAACAAGCTTAGCCATCTTCTGTTCCTAGGTACCACAAAAGACGCTCAAAGTTACAAAGAAAAGTAAGAGTTAAAACCCGCATAAATGTTAACAGACAAACCAATGCTTAAAAGCTGAAAATCTAAAAAACGACAGAGAAAAGGTACATGAAGTACAAACATTGAACTTATAAAACCTAGAACCCAAAAACAAGGAAGAGAGCTTACCTCTTGTGTTACAAAAACTTTTCTCCTCACAAGAGGAGAACATGGCTGACCTCTTCCGCCACTCCCTAGACGCTGGGGGGCAGTGAGGGTGGGGCTGATGGCCTCCTAATACAGCAAGAAACCAACGCGCGGAGATTTTAACCAGAGAAAAAAATATATAAACTTAAGACTGTGGATCTGTATGATCAGAATGAGCAGAATTAACTCTCCAGAATACATGAGAAATATTATAAAATACACGAGCAGTTTATTTAATAATCTTTGCATGTATTAAATCACCTTAGTGAGCTTCTATAGATTAATCAGAATCTTATTAATTTTAATGTTGGTTTTACTATTTTTAGTATAGCTATCCTGGTGATGAATAACTAGTTTTCTTTTTTATTTGTTTTTATTTTCTTTTATAAACAGATTTTTAAGCTTTTTTTGTGATTTTGTTTATATTATTTAATTTTTTTGTTTTAATCCATAGCACTAAGGTTCCTTTAGGTAGTTAATAGGCATCCTCTAGCCAACTTCCTTACGGCTTTGATTGGTCAGAATCATATTATTAACTGTGTAGAAAATTAAAGCAGATCTGCCAACCTTACTCTATTATTCAGAATAATTTTTCTTAAAGTTCTTTTGATGAAAGAAGAAGGAATTTCGTTCTCTAGAAAACTTTCTAATAGAATATTAATGTGGTAATTGAAGTCCAAATTGTTGCTGCAGATTCTTGAAATTCTTAGGACCTGAGAAATTAGTACATTCTCAATTACTTTGGTTGAAATGTTATTATTCCAGTGTAGATATTTAATTACTTTGAAAGGAAAATTAACTCTTTTATCAAAGAGGCTAATAGATGGGTTACCTCTGTTGAGCTTAATGCTTAAGTCTAGGAACTCAAGTTCCTGATTACTGTGGTTGGTTTTACATAAGTTAAGAGAGCTAGGATAGATATTATCAAAATCACTCTCTATAACTTCGGAATTATTGATACACAGCAGATCATCAATATATCTAAAAGTGTAAAGGTAGTTATCTGAGCAGGTGGGGTGATTTTTAATGAATTTATATTCCTTAAAGAACAGGAATAGATTAGCGATATTCGTGGACGTTGATGTTCCCATTGGAATACCGTTCACTTGCTTATAGAGAGTATTATTATATAAGATATGGTTATTTTTTATGCAGCAATTGAGATAAGAGTTCCAAGTTCCTACATCAACAAATTGGTTAAGTTTAAATTCTGCATACAGCTCTTTAAAGGTAGTGATTATATCTGATAGAGGCATATATATATATAATTTTAACTACTTTATTT
The DNA here is from genome assembly GCA_039090855.1 of Macrothele yani. Classification (NCBI taxonomy): domain Eukaryota; kingdom Metazoa; phylum Arthropoda; class Arachnida; order Araneae; family Macrothelidae; genus Macrothele; species Macrothele yani. The sequence goes on from CM077003.1 coordinate 108,659,779, forward strand.
ATATGTATAGAAGTAATTATTGTATCTCTAGCACAGGGGCGCATTTGGAGAGCCCCCCCCCTCCAACACCGAAAAATGTGCCTTTTTTTTTCTTTTTTTAAAATTAAAATGCAACTTACATTAGAAAAAAATGCCTTAATTTAATAAAAATGTATTGCCTTACACTGAAAAAAAATGCTTTAATTTTTCTTCAGTTTTTCATTAACTCTGATTTTGTTCCAGATGGTGGATTTCAAAAACTTCTAATTTCGTCCCCCCCCCCCGACGACGAAATATGCATCTCTGATATAGTTATTACTTCTTCAAACATTTCAGGAATAATAAATTTTCTTCAGCTTAATGAGGGTCCGCGAACTAGGAATTTTCATCTATTAAAATGCATTCAACGCACTCGTGATCCTGTGTCACGATTCCCAGGCAATTAGGTATGATTATTGTACTTATTATATTTTTTAAATGCCATGCATCGTAATACACTTTTTAACAAAATGAACTAAAACTAGTACAATTTGAGCAAATATTGAAAAAAATATAATTGGAAAAATATTGTAGCATAAAAGAATAATTACTTCGACGAAACTCAGTCCAGTACACGGAAATAAAAAACAGCAAGATTTTACTATTCCGATGGCTTCCCGCTCAGAGTCCCCGTGCTGAACACGTGCTACTTTTCCACAAACTTTCCTCAAGACTCGGTGGACGAAGGAATCCTCCTTCCCGTTTACCGCGCTGTACTTCTGCAATACCCGCAGCCCTTCGGTCAAACTGGTGTCCAAAATGAGACCCTCTCTCCGTGACGACCGATGCTCAACTGTCTTCCAGTAAATTACCTTGGCCCTTTCGGTCCTCGCATCGCAAGAAAAACTCGCTACCCCGGTCAGCACGTGGAATATCTAAGCTCAGAAATGTCGTCGGATACCCGCAGGCGATTAAAACCTTACCCGTAAACAAAAACGGTACGACAGCTTTTTTAACAGAATCACTCGAGCAGCCGACACTTCAAGGTCAGGTGCCCCAGGTTTTCATGCACCCTTCCTTGCTCGAACATAGGATTAAAATTTTTCCACGTGGTTCAAGGACGTTCAGTTCTTGGTTGAAACAACAGAATGGCGGAATGAAAATTCCGCCATTCTGCACGTGTTTATCACAACATTAAAAAATTAAATAAATTAATATTTGATAGCTTGATTGCGGGCGACCCTTACAAACATCGTGTTTCGAAGATACATTTTCCGGAGCCTGAGAGTAGAAAATGTATTTTCTGGAGTAGCTGCTAAGACAGGAAGCGTTGATAGAATTTTTAGTAATTTCTTGATATTGGAGTAAATAAAAAACAACAACAGCAGTTCACAATTTGATAAGGATTCTATCGCAGTGGTTGGTCTTTCCTCTTGTCTTATTGTTAATAAAGGCATTTTCCAAGAGTGTAAGTGACAGAAAGTGAACCCTGCAGGTGTGTTGCTTGCACGTGGAAAAATGCGCCAATGGGACGAATTCAAAGAGATTCGAAAAAATCCGCTGCTTCGTTGGGGAAAAATGTGATTTAAGTCAGTTTTTCAGATTCATCTTGATATTTTTAATGAACAAGATTTAAAATGCGGCTTCAAAAGAGAAAAAGGAATCATGTGATTCGGCGTTAAAGAGAAAAATGTGCGTTGATACTGAGCCCCCTGAGACTCACACTTTCCTACGCCAATGATGGGAGAAATAAAGAAAATATTTTACTGTTAAAAAAACAATGTTACTTGCCACGTTTGTTTTTTAGTAAAAATAATTCATTACACACTCAATATACAAAACTTTAAAGATAAAGGTGATGGGCAGCTGATATGACTGGAGGGTGTTGTGGCGTTAGCGGACGTGGTAATAGCGGGAGGGTAGGAAATCGTGGCATTAGCGGACGGAAACGCAATGAGTAAGAAACACCCGCCCCTTCCCAAGCACAGGACGAATAAATAACGACGTAGTGGGTTGGATTTCAAAATTAATTATGATTGTAAGCCAAAATCAATCAAGTTGCTAGTGTACATTTTAAATCAAGAAGCATCGAGTATTTCACAGAGTTTGAAAGTTATAGATTTCAGACAAGTAGGAGAAAAAAAAAAAGGGGGGGGATACATTGAGCAGGACAGAAGAATCGAAAATATTTTTACGGAATTCGAGTGCTCAAATGACCTGGAAAAATGCATGAGAACCTTCAGCTACGTTACCGAAACGCATTAGAAATATGATATTTCTATATTGATTTTTAATCTGCAAAGTAGTTGCATCTTCCTTTAAAAATATTTTAAATGAAAAAATACAACAAAAAATAAAAAATATGAAAAAGTAAAAAGTTAAAATGAAAAAATTCAAAAGAAATAAAAAAGATATGAAGTACAAAAAAAGATGAAAATAATAATAAACAAGAAAGATTACACCGAATTTTCGGGTGCAATAAGCACGTGTTTTGAATCCGTTCTGACGCAAATTAAATTTATCAAAGCTATTCAATGTCAATGGAACCGGTATGGTAAACAATAGATCTGACGAAAGAAAGAAGATTTTCAATCGGGTTTTTAATCCCTCAGATATTTCTGTAAACGGAATCGTGAGCTTACGCCCTCTGGTTGTAGACGTGCGTTAAGAAAAACATGAATTTATACGAGAAACATTTCGCACCGGAAACGCTCTCCAACACAGATTGAATTTTTCAAATCGGACTCTTAGAAACAGAGATATCGACAAAAATAAGATGTGACATTACGTCTCCTGGTGGGAAAACCATGCATTACTTTAGGAAGAAAGTATTCTCAAAAGGTTTTCCCATATGATTGGTATCGGTCCATGAAGAAAAAATTTTTGTAGAGTTTTCAGGAGCCCAGATTTTGCTACAAATACATCAGAAGAAGAAATGAACACTTATACCCCCTGGTGGCCAAACCATTCTTTACCAAACATTAGAAATTATGTGAAAAATATTTTCCATAAGGTCATGTATGCGATACAGGAAGACTTTTCAAATCGGAGTTTTAGAAGCAGAAATAACGCGGAAAACGCAATTTACCTTTGTGCCCCCTAGCGGAAAGTCTATGATTTACTCGAAAATTTTGAATTTATAGGAAAAGCATTTCGCATCGGAAACACTATCCAACAAAGAAGGAATTTTTCAAATCGGAATCCTAGAAGTAGAGATATTGACAGAAATTCTATAAAGAAGATACCTAAGCAAAAAAATACATATATAATTTTGACTCACACCTAGTACAACATAGAAAAGGTTATGTATCTACCTGTGTGAGTAGAAGGAGAAAAGATAAAAAAATAAAATAAAACAACTGAATGTAGAAGGTGTCGAGAATACTGAGCCTTGGCTTTATCAAGGACCAGCAAAAACTCTGCATTTTCTCACTTCCACAAAGACCTAGTTGGAAATGGGTTTCTGCAAGGCCATAGATGCAAGTAACATTCCCACCTAAAATAGTTTAAAAAATATATATATATGTCATGTCCTCCGTAGAGTTGCATGACCTAGCACTAGTTAACAATTTCGCTTGCATCCATTAACCTTCCTGGCCCGACCCATGCTCTTCATCTGTTACTATTAAACAGAGAGAAGAAGATTAAAGAGAACTCAAGCTGTGAGAGTGACATAATAATTAGAAATGATTTTCAGCCATAACGAAATGCCAAGTTCGTTTGAGAGAGAATTTAAACCTGAAAATCAATGCAAAAGAAATCCAAATTTTTACATTGCAATTAAAAAAGGAAATATTAATTTTTAACGAACAGATTTTTGAAAGAAAACTTGAGTCTAAAACCCCCTACTCTACAACTTATGACAGCACGAAAACGAGAATAAGTTAAAGATAATAATTAACTAAAGAAAACTTTGTGAAAGTTATATACCTTAAACAGTTAGTTGCAATATGTACAAAGTATTTCAGCAGTGCTTTAAGTGTATAATTAATTAGTTATTAAGAACTTAACTACTTTGAAAAAACAGCGCATAGAAAAGGAACAAGCTTAGCCATCTTCTGTTCCTAGGTACCCCAAAAGACGCTCAAAGTTACAAAGAAAAGAAAGAGTTAAAACCCGCAAAAATGTTAACAGACAAACCAATGCCTAAAAGCTGAAAAGCTAAAAAACAACAGAGAAAAAATACATGAAGTACAAACATTGAACTTATAAAACCTAGAACCCAAAAACAAGGAAGAGAGCTTACCTCTTGTGTGACAAAAACTTTTCTCCTCACAAGAGAAGAACAAGGCTGACCTCTTCCGCCACTCCCTAGTCGCTGGGGGCAGTGAGGGTGGGGCTGATGGCCTCCTCATACAGCAAGAAACCAACGCGCTGAGATTTTAACCAGAGAAAAAAATATATAAACTTAAGACTGTGGATCTGTATGATCAGAAAGAGCAGAATTAACTCTCCAGAATACATGAGAAATATTATAAAATACACGAGCAGTGTATTTAATAATCTTTGCATGTATTAAATCACCTTAGTGAGCTTCTATAGATTAATCAGAATCTTATTAATTTTAATGTTGGTTTTACTATTTTTAGTATAGCTATCCTAGTGATGAATAACTAGTTTTCTTTTTTATTTGTTTTTATTTTCTTTTATAAACAGATTTTTAAGCTTTTTTTGTGATTTTGTTTATATTATTTAATTTTTTTGTTTTAATAGGACCGTCATATCCATAGCACTAAGGTTCCTTTAGGTAGTTAATAGGCATCCTCTAGCCAACTTCCTTACGGCTTTGATTGGTCAGAATCATATTATTAACTGTGTAGAAAATTAAAGCAGATCTGCCAACCTTACTCTATTATTCAGAATAATTTTTCTTAAAGTTCTTTTGATGAAAGAAGAAGGAATTTTGTTCTCTAGAAAACTTTCTAATAGTATATTAATGTGGTAATTGAAGTCCAAATTGTTGCTGCAAATTCTTGAAATTCTTAGGACCTGAGAAATTAGTACATTCTCAATTACTTTGGTTGAAATGTTATTATTCCAGTGTAGATATTTAATTACTTTGAAAGGAAAATTAACTCTTTTATCAAAGAGGCTAATAGATGGGTTACCTCTGTTGAGCTTAATGCTTAAGTCTAGGAACTCAAGTTCCTGATTACTGTGGTTGGTTTTACATAAGTTAAGAGAGCTAGGATAGATATTATCAAAATCACTCTCTATAACTTCTGAATTATTGATACACAGCAGATCATCAATATATCTAAAAGTGTAAAGGTAGTTATCTGAGCAGGTGGGGTGATTTTTAATGAATTTATATTCCTTAATGAACAGGAATAGATTAGCGATATTCGTGGACGTTGATGTTCCCATGGGAATACCGTTCACTTGCTTATAGAGAGTATTATTATATAAGATATGGTTATTTTTTATGCAGCAATTGAGATAAGAGTTCCAAGTTCCTACATTAACAAATTGGTTAAGTTTAAATTCTGCATACAGCTCTTTAAAGGTAGTGATTATATCTGATAGAGGCAGATTAGTATATAGGTTTTCAAAATCATAACTATTAATATCTAGGGGACAAACTTTGAGTATAGTAGAAATTACTTCTGCATTATTATTAATTATCCAAAAATCTCTGTACATTAAGTTAGAACAGTTTCTAATGTGTTTCAAAACCTTCTTTAAGACATCTTCAAAAGCAAGATCTATTTTCTTTTTATGACTCCTTACTCCACTAGCTATGAACCTGAACTTCACAGGATCCTTATGAAACTTAACCGTTGCAAAAAGAAATGGAAATTCAGGCTCATATCTTCTAGTTTGTGAAATTTTAAGTTTCTTGAAGAATGCCTTAAACCGATTTTCTAACTGCTTGGTAGAATAACTTACGGGCTCATATGTTACTCTATTATTGAGTTCCATAGTTAACAATTCAAAATAGAACTTCTTACAGATAATTGCAAAATTATTGCTAGCTTTATCCGTAGTGGTAAAAATAAATTGGTCTTGTAGTTTGGAGAGTGACCTTTTAGCTTCTCCAGAGAAAAAGAGATTTCTGTCGAAACAAAAGTCCAGACCTGCCAACTCACCGGTGAAGCTATTGATTATATTATATTTCCATTCTGCGAAGGCCTCAATAGGCTGATTGTACGTTAAACTGGTTTTTACGATGTACCTATTAACATCTTGAGTGAAGCTCTCAAGAATCCTTTCTTTGGAAATTGAGTTATACATCTACGCACCCTGCGTAGAAACCATGCATTATTTCAAGAAGAAAATGTTCCTAAAAGGTTTGTCCACAAAATCTCGACTGAAAAAGAGTTGTTTGTCAACAAACAACTCTTTTTTCAGTCGAGATTTTAGAAGCTCATATTTTGTTGCGAATACACCAGAAGCGGAAATTAAGACTTACACCACCTGGTGGACAAACCATTTTCTACAAAAATTAGAAATTATGCGCAAATGATTTCCCACCAGGGCTGTATCCGGTGCAGAAAGAATTTTTCAAATCGGAGATTTAGAACCAGAGTTATAGAGGGAAGTAGTTTATCTTTACGCCCCCTAGCGGAAAGTCTATGCATTACTGAAAATTCTGAAATTATATAAAAAACATGTAACACAATCCAACAAAGAAAGAATATTTCAAATCGATCCCCTAGAAATAGAGATATTGACAAAAATAAGATATTCATCTACGACCTCTGGCATAGACACCATGCATTATTTTAAGGAGAAAATGTTTTTAAAACGTTTGTCGACATGAGTAGTATCGGTCTGTAAACGACGTTTTTTTTCAATCGAGAATTTAGAATCTTATATTTTGCTGCAAATACATCAGAAGCGGAAATTCAGATTTACGCCCCCTGGTGGCCAAACCATTTTTTTACAAAAATTAGAAATTATGTGCAAACGATTTTCCATCAGAATCTGTATCCGGTGCAGAAAGAATTTTTCCAATCGGAGATTTAAAAGCAGAGATATAGGGGAAAACGCAGTTTACCTCTACGCAACCCTTGCGGAAAGTCTATGAATTACTTGCAAATTTTGAAATTATATGAAAAACATGTCACACTAAAAACACTATCCAACAAAGAAGGAATTTTTCAAATCGGACTCCTAGAAGTAAAGATTTTTTTTTTTTTTTTTGCTTAGGTCTCTTCTTAATAGAATATTGACAAAAATAAGATATACATCTACGCCTCCTGGCGGAGAAACTGTGGAATATTTTAAAAAGAAAATATTCCGAAAAGGTTTATCTATGTGAGTGGCATCAGTCCACGAAATAATTTTTTCAATCGATACTTTAGAAGTTCAGATTTTATGGCAAATACATCAGAAGCAAAAATTAACGCTCACGCCCCCTGGTGGCCAAAGTATTCTTTACCAAAAATTTGAAATTATGTGCGAAAGATTTTCTTTTCGGAGGTGTATCCGCTGAAGAAAAAAAAATTTTCAAATCTGAGATTTAGAAGAAACGTTATCGCGAAAAAGGTAATTTAATTTTATGCCCCCTAGCGGGACATTTATGCGTAATTTGAAAAAGTAACTATATCTAAAATACTCTTAGACATAAATGGAATCGAAAGATAAAATAATTTTTTCAATCGGATGTTTAAAAGCAAATATGTGGAATAAAACGTATTTTTGAATTCGACATCATCTGCATTTACGCTTTTTTTTTTACGATGGACAATTTCTCCTCTAACGGAGAAGTTGCACATCGTAAAAAAAACGAAATAAGGGATCATCATTCGCATATTTCTAGCTTCCCAATGCAAAAAGAATGTTTCAAATCGAACTAATAGTTGCAGAGATATCGTGGGTACAGGCGGACGGACGGACAAACCTGTAATATAAGCACGATCTTTTTTCACAAAAGACGTGCTATAAATCGGAAAAAAAAAACATGCAAGAAATGCAAAAAAACAGCAACAAAATTTTTTAAGCCGCCAAAGTCATCACAATCTGGTTCTGGGAAAGGGTGGGTGATTTCTTACTCATCGCATAACCGTCCGCTAATGCCACGATTTCATTCCCTAATTAATACTTCCAGAACCAGATTGTGATGACATTGGCGGTTGAAAAGTTTTTTTTTTTTTTTTTTCACTTCTTGCATTTTTTTTTTTATTTTCTACATTTTTTTTTGTATTTTTCCATTTTAATTCCTTTAATTTTCTATATTTTTTTTGTATTTTCTTCATATTTTTTTTGTATTCATATTTTTCATTTTTTTTATGAGCGGTCAGAAAAACGTAGGCTTATCAAACAAAGGAACCACGTGATTGGAATTTTCTCATTTCCTATTGGTCAAGTGGGGAATCTGTAGAGATGTGAACGGTGAGAAGGGAAGGCAACTCTGGAAAGGGGTGGGTGTTTCTTACTCAATGCATTTCCGTCCAGTAATGCCACGATTTCATATCCGTCCGCTAACGCCACGTTCTACTGGAGAATATCATCCTGTATCGCCTGGGCGGATATTTTTCTATTTTTTTCTTCCTTTTCTTTCACAGATGATAGTTGTTAGGTCTAATTAATCAGATACAAATCATGATGCGTTGCTAGTTAGTGTCTTGTTGCCCAGCTTTCCGCTTTACGTGTTCGGATAGAAAATTTTATTAGAGACAAATGCTAGCCCACAGTGGAGTAAAACTGTTTTAATTGCAAGCGGGCTTCTAAATTTTCTCGACAGTCTGCCAGGAAACGACATGAAACACGTTTTCATAAGTCTTAAAAATCTTATGTTAATACTAGGTCTACAGGTCTTTCCAGTGCTTCTTTAGAACAGACGACTAATGACACCCCACTGAATGATTTTCAAAGGATACTGTGCTTACTTAGTCGGTGACTAATAAAAGACTACAGACAAAAACACTCCAGAATGTCACTCAGCGAAATAACGGTTCCTCTCCGTTTTCCCTAATGCACAATCTTTCCCCACGGTTCTTTTGCCTTCCCTCTGCTGGCTTACTCGGTTTCCATCAATCCTTTGTTTGAGAGTGGGTGAAAAAAGGGCAAGTCTACGATTTTGGTCATTTGTAGACAACATCGTGTGACAACTTCGGACAGTTCCAAACAAGTAACGCAGTACAATAACATTCCGGACAAGAATTTCAGGCGGCAGTTAACGATGATTTATTAAAATTTAAGTTATCTTGGTTATATATAAAAAAAAAACGGATTTCACTGTTGAAATTGCTCAGTCAAAAACAGGTCAATCTATGTACGTTATAAAAGGATATTTGTACGAAAAAATATCGAAAAGAAGAGTTCCGATGAAAGTCTGATTACTATTTACGCAAGATGTAGTGAGCCAAGAGATTCGTAACTTCTGACTCAACTATATTAGGGGAAACGCGAATTGCAGTAGCTATATTAGGGGAACCGGGAATATATGTGTACATAGGGAGAATGGGCCTCAACGAACCATCCGATTAGGGGAAGCGATAATCGGGGAAACGAGAGGACACCGAAATAGCGTTGCGCATTTTCAAGAGAGATTAAGAATTCAGCCGTGGAAATCCTGCGTTAATCTTTGATTAGGTACCCAGTAATCAAATCAAATATATCCATTGAGGCCATTTTTAAGAAGCCAAAACAGGCAGAGCCCGACGACTTTGAATATTGCATATATAATCTGAAGAGGACCAACAAATTAAGAATATTACTATGAAATTGCTAAGAAATCTGACAGTGAAATGAAAAGACACTACTTCAAGACACTGGATAGACTTTTTCCCATGTGTGGGAACTCGGGAGTGAATAAATTTAGTCCCCGGAGATAAGAAACGTTCAACTTTGATTTGATCAATAGGTACAGAAATGGAAATGATTACATTGGATTTCATAAATACTATACATAGGACAAAGAAAAGAACTCGTGCATTGCCTTCTTATCTCTTGGTAAGACAAGATTGGTTTTAAGAAAAGGAAACGAATTAGTTGAATTTCCGCTGTACCCGGTTCCCGCCACCAATGGCTCATGGTCTGCCTCGTCGAAAACTAGATGATAACGTTCGATTAAACTTGACCTTTAGAAAGATGCGTGAATCAGATAACAGCACATCTAAGTAAATCGATGGACACTGGGGGGGGGGGGTCTTTATCTCTTGGTGAGACAAGACAAAGAAGAAAAGACTCGGTGTAGTTTCGGCTGTAGTTCGATTTCGCGCGACCAGTGACTCATAGTCTGCCTCATCGAAAACATGCTGGCAACCTTCCATTAAACCTAATCTTTAGACAGATGCCTGTATCGGTTAACAACACCTCTAAGCAATGAAGGAACAATCACACGCAATGTTTTCTTCAGGACTTTGTGACCTGGGGGGGGGGGGCGAAAGGAACCCTAGAGGGTGCAAATTTTCCATTTGCTATATATTATCATTCATCATCATTGTCAACCATTATCAATCCACTGCTGGACGAAGGTCTCCCCACGTTTCCTCCACAACGGTCTGTCTTGTGCCAGTCTCCTCCATGTCACTACCGCATACTTTCGAATTTCATCCACCCATCTCCCATGTGGTCTTCTTCTGTGTCTTTTCCTGTCCCTTGGAATCCAATCCAAAATTTCGGCTGTCCTCCTGGCAGTATATTCAGCCCATTACCATTTCAGGGATTTAACTCTGATCATGATGTCTTCAACTCTTGTCATTTTTCGGATCCACGTGTTCCTCTTATCTCTTCTGGTTACACCAAGAAAGCACCTCTCCATGCTGCTTTGAGTTGTCTGCAGCCTTTGTACGTCTCTTTTAGTTAAGGTCTACGTCTCTGCGCCATACGTAAGCACCGGAAAGATGCATTGATCAAACACTTTTCTTTTAAGACATAATGGCATATTGCTCTTGAAAATTATTCTGCTTCTCCTAAAAGCTCTCCAGGCAATTTTTGTACGCCGATTAATTTCTTCATCAATGTGACCCTCACTTGATATCTGCTGTCCAAGATAAATGTACGTGTCTGTTATCTCCAGCTTTTCTCCATCCATCGATAAATCCTCATTTCTTGTAAAAGCATTGAACTTCACTTTTGTCTTCTGAAAGTTCATTTTTAATCCCACTTCTTTACTCTTGTCAGCAAGTTCCTGGATCATACTCTGCAGCTCTGATGGGGTAGTTGCAAAAACGACTACGTCATCAGCAAAACGAAGGTGGGTTAGATAATCTCCATTAATCTTTATCCCTTTGTTTTCCCAGTTCAGTGATTGAAAGACATTTTCCAATATGGCAATAAAGAGCTTCGGAGATATGGTGTCACCTTGAATCACTCCTTTTCCAATTTTTATGTGTGTTGTATTTTCAAACAGCCGAGTCTTTGCACTTGCATTTTCATAGATGTTATTAATAATATTAATGTATGCATCTTCAATACCGCAGGATTTCAGAGCCATTGTAACTGCTGATGGTTTCGCCGAATCAAAGGCTTTTTCATAATCGATAAATCCATGCACAATGGAAGTTCATATTCCCTCGCTCTTTCAATTAGTTCTCTCTGTACGTGGATATGATCTATTGTGCTGTAGCCACTCCTGAATCCAGCTTGTTCTCTCGGTTGAGCCATGTCCAGTGTTACCTTCAAGCGGTGCGAAAGAACTTTAGTGAAGATTTTATAAACCACTGATAGGAGGCTGATAGCTCTGTAGTTCCTGAGATCCTCAATGTCACCTTTTTTTATGTAACAGGATCATTGTAGCATTGCTCCAATCCTCAGGAATCTTCCCTTCATTAAGGCATCGAGTGAAAATTTGGGCGAGTATTGTTTCGATTTCTCCACTTGCTTCTTGTATGATGTCTATAGTAATTCGATCTTCTCCTGGAGCTTTTCCCCGCTTCATGTTCTTGATGGCATGTGCAACTTCTGCTGGGAGGACTGGAAGAACTCTGGTACTGGTACCTTTCATGATGTCAGGAGTACATTCATCATCCCTTTCATATAATTTGGAGTAGAAATCTTTCACTCTTGTCAAAATTTCGCCTCTATTTCTAGTTGCGGAACCATCTTCATTTCTCAGTGGCATAATCTGTTTTCTTCCCTTACTGAGATGTCCCTTTGCTATCTTTAGGCTTTGGTTGTTTTCAATTGCTTTCCTCACTAGTTCACAGTTGAATTTCCTTACGTCTTCAGTGACACTTTTTCGTACTGTCTTGCACAGCTCTACATATTCTACTTTGGAAGTCACATCTTCTTTAGTTGTCGTCATTTCTCTTTTTTTTTTTTTTTTTTTTTTTTTGCATCAACATTTTGGGTTTTCCTGATAATTTGTTCACATGCAACTTGTTCTTAGACCCAGCTAATTTTGTAGCTGTTTCCATAAGAGCTTTAGTTATTTTTCTGTTAACTTCAGAAATATCCACTTCTTCCGATGTTAGGCATTCTAAAGCAGAGAATCTGTTCATCAGTTCCAACTTGAAGGTATTATGGTGTTTTTTAAGGTTGGTTATGTTAATACATTTTGTTTGTCTTATGAGCTTGCCACGTTCGAGTTTAGTGTTGAGGTGCATCTTACATCTCACTAATCTATGGTCACTACCTGTGTTGAACTTGTTTAGCACAATGCAGTCTTCTATGACGAATTTTTTGTTACACATAATAAAATCAATTTCACTTGTCGTCCCATTTGGTTGTCTCCATGTCCATTTCCTGTGTGGCTTTTTCTTGAAAAAGGAGTTCAAGATGAAAAACCCTTCTGCCTTTGCAAACTCAACGAGAGTATTTCCACGCTGGTTTCTGTTGCCGTGGCCGAATTTACCTACTGAAGTTTCATTCTGTTGCCGTTGCCCTATTTTTGCATTGAAATCGCCCATAATTATCTTCAAGTGCTGCTTATCTTTATTATTTAGATGACGAATTTCCTCATAAAATTCTTCAATTTCTTCTTTAGGATGACTTGTGGTTGGTGCATAAGTTTGAATAATCTGAGCATTGTATCTTCTCGAGAGTTGGATAACGAGTCGTGCAGCTCTGTCAGAGGAACGTTTAACTACTACAACTTTATCCTTCAGTTTCTTGTTTATTATAAATCCAACACCACTTGTTCTGCCAGTATCTGCCCCACGATAGAAGAAGAGATGTCAACTTTTCAGTTCAATGAGATCTTCTCTTTTTCTCCTTACCTCACTTAGCCCGACGATGTCCCACTTGATCCTTTGTAGTTCCTCTTCCAATTCAAGAAGCCTTGAATCAGAAGATAGGGAGCGTCCATTGTACGTAGCCAAGGTCAGCATCAGATTGCAGCCTAGTCTGGTCCTCCGGTGATTCTCAGCAGCCTCTGCCTTCATGTCGCACTGGCCGCTGCCTTGGCCAGGTACATTCCAGCTGCCGGAGACTGAGGGCCAAGATTTAAGTTGTGGAGTGATTTTGGAGGGGTTTGGCCATAACTAGCATTTCCACTAATTCCGATGGTATAGTTACACCGCTATTGGCGGTCGTCAGAGCCTCTTTAGTCGGAACAGGATGCACCACGAGAAGGTGTGGTTGACATTTGTCAAGGAGAGGCTGCGATGTTACGCATCACCTGACCTTACATCCCTTGCTATATATATATATATATAAAATTTTAACTACTATATTTATATATATATAGGAGTAATTACTGTATATCTAGCACAGGGGCGCATTTCGAGAGGGCCTTGCCTCCCCCCCCCCCCCCCGGAAAATGTGCCTTTTCTTTTGTTTTTTTGGTTAAAATGCGACTTACATTAGAAAAAAATGCCTTAATTTAATAATAATGTATTTACTTACATTGAAAAAAAAATGCTTATTTTTCTTCAGTTTTTCATTAACTTTCATTTTGTTCCAGATGGTGGATTTCAAAAATTTCCTATTTTCGTCCCCCTTCGAAGAAAAATTCTACATGCATCTCTGATATAGTTATTACTTCTTCAAACATTTCAGGAATAACACTCTTTCTTCAGCTAAAGGAGGTAGTCTGTTGGCTTGAAATTTTCATGTATCAAAATGCATTCAACGCACTCGTAATCCTGTGTCACGATTCCCAGGCAATTAGGTATGATTAGTCTACTTAATATATTTTGAAGAATACCATGCATCGTAATACACTTTTTAACAAAATAAACTAAAACTAGTACCATTTGAGCAAATATTGAAAACATTATAATTGGAAAAATATTGTAAAATAGAAGAATAATTACCTCGACGAAACTCAGTCCAGTACACGGAAATAAAAAACAGCAAGATTTTACTATTCCGATGGCTTCGCGCTCAGGGTCTCCGTGCTGACCACGTGCTACTTTTCCACAATACTTTCCGCAAGACCCGATGGACGAAGGAGTCCTCCTTCCCGTTTACCACGCTGTACTTCTGTGATACCCGCAGCCCTTCGGTCAAACCGGTGTCCAAAATGAGACCCTCTCTCCGTGACGACCAAAGCTCAACTGTCTCCCACTAAATTATCTTGGCCCTTTCGGACCTCTACCACGCATGCGCAAGAAAAACTCGTTACCCCGGTCAGCACGTGAAATATCTGAGCTCAGGAATGTCGTCGGATACCCGCAGGCGAATACAACCTTGCCCGTATACAAAAGCGGTACGACAACTTTTTTAACAGAAGCACTCGAGCAGCCGACCCTTCAAGGTCAGGTGTTCATGCACTCCTCCTTGCTCAAACATAGGATTAAAAGTGTTCCACGTATTTGAAGAACGTCCAGTTCTTGGTTGAAACAACAAAATGGCGGAATGAAATGTCCGTCTGCACGTGTTTATCACAACATTAAAATTAAATAAATTAATATTTGATAGCTTGACTCCGTGCAACCCTTACAGACATCGTGTTTCGAAGATACATTTTCCGGAGCCTGAGAGTCAGTAGCGGACTTACAGATTAATTTCCAAGCGCTCCCTGCGGAGTACTTCATCACCCGTTCTCGTCGTGATACCGGGACCGACAGAATCGTACTCAGGGGTGTCCAGCTCCAGATGGTATAGAACCCCCTCCCTCCTAAATGTTCGACTTCATGGTCAAACATATATATTCATACACTGGTGTGCAAAAATTAAGGACGAGACGGTTTTTCGAGTGTACCGTCGTGCAGAAGTGCTCCACATCGACTCAAATCATACCATAAGTTCCCCAAGATGTAAGAATGTGGAACAAGTGAACAAAACCGTCCAAACAAGGAAACCAAAGGATAGAAAGGCTCTTTATTGAAAATGTAGCTTCGATCACAACTAGACAGAAACGTCCATGTGACAGCCGGCTGTCAAAAAATCCAGCCTTTAGTAGGGGATATGATCAAACCTGACTGCGTAGCAGATTTACAACGTCTGTCCATGCTCAGTACAAGTTTGTCAAGGAGCTGTTGAGACATCACGCCCCATTCCTCTTGTAGCGCCAATCGCAACTGCGGAATCGTTGTTGTCGGCTGGTGACGTGCTGTCAAGCGTCTCCCGAGAAGGTCCCACACGTGTTCGATTGGATTTAGGTCCATGGACTTTACGGGCCAATCCATGCGTTGAATATCTTCACTCTCCAACAGCTCTGCGACAGCCACTATACGACGAGGTGTAGCGTTGTCGTCCATGAAGAGGAACTCAGGACTCACAGCACCTCTAAACAGACGCACGTGAGGCAGGAGAACATCGTTACAATAGCTAACACCAGTGACTGAACCTCCTTGGAAGATGTGGAGTTCAGTACGGCTACGAAGCATGATAAACGAGAACTCCGCCACCTCCAAACCGGTCCCTTTCGATGATGTTGGAGGTGTGATTGCGTGTTTCCTGCTCTCTCCAGATGGGTATACGTCCATAATCGCTCGTCAGACTAAATCGGCTCTCATCCACAAAGAGAACTCGACCCCATTGCTGATGTGTCCAGTTCTTGTGTTCCTTGCACCACAGAAACCGCCGTTTCCAATGAGCAGGCGTTAATGGCACACACCATACTGGTCGTCGTGCAAACATACCACCTTTGTGCAGCCTCCAGGCCCCGGTAAAAAGCGATAATGGACGTCCAGTTGTCTGTTGCATGTGCTTTGCGATTTCTCCCGCTGTCTGCCGTCTGTCTCTTCTCGCCTGTATAGGACAATATACCGATCGTCCGTCGCCATGGTTGTTCGTGAGCCACCACTGCTAAACTCTCGGACAGCTGTTCCTGTCGTTTGAAATGCTCTTCAAGCTCGTGAATCGATGCTGTGAGCGATCCCGAACTCCTCGGCCACTAGTAGGTACACTTCGACCTTCTTCCAACTTCCCAATGACGCGACCTCGGGTAAAGTCATCCAGATGTCATCTACTGGATTGCCTGTTGGCCATATCACACGGTGGCAGCAACTCGACTTCGTTCAAACCGATGTACACCGTGCAATAGCTTTCACCGAATTGCTGAGCGTACACCGTCCGTGTGTTTTTACCCTTCCGAGAACCCCCCTGCGGCATATATGCGCATGCCCTACCGTACCGGACCCTACTCTATCGCCTGAGTGGTCTTTTGGTCCGTTCTGCCTGCTCGTTCCGCTGTTATGCTAATTTCTCCTCTTCGTCCTTATTTTTTGCACACCAGTGTATATTGGCTGAGCATACACGATTTTGTGCTTACCCTTTAGGAGCTTGGACCCTCCTCGAAATTAAGTTCTGCGTACGTGCCTGGGGCCCGGTTCTCAGCAGGATGTGGCTGCGCTGCGTGCCCCCACCCCCGCCACTTTCTAGGCAAAATTTTTATAGTTTCGTGCTCCCAACAGGTCTCCATTCCTAAAAAGTATCCGTTTTTCAGCTTGGTTCATAAAAGTCCATACTTTTAAAAATGCCCCTTCTTTTCCATGGAATGAAGGTCCTCAAATTTTTTATCAGAATGATCAATTTTTTTAATTTTTACATAAAAAAGTTCAGTTATGTTTCAATATCTCAATCAACAATCAACAGAAATATCTACATGCATGTAGCTATATTATTGTACTATTAGAAATTGGTGATTTGTAAAGAAACACCGCAAGCAAATATAATTTTTATTAAGAAAAGGAGTAAAAATATCCGTTTATTGACTTAAAAATATGTTTATTAAAGCGTAAGCTTTCAACACCAAGGGTGCCTTCTTCAAACTTATGCGTGGATAGACAAGACAAGAGAACTAAGCAACAGAAAAATTTAAAAAAAAGAAATGAACAGAAATTGAGAACATGCTATGTTGCGTCGCATGCGTGCGACAACGAGATATGTCTACAGAAACGTGCCAAGCGCGAAGAAATGTGCGCCATATTTGGGGAAGCTGAAGTGAGACGTCGTCATTGCAGACCACAGGGTTAGTCAATATCTCGATGATTTCCCTGAGATGATTTCCCAGGGTTAGTCAATATCTCGATGATTTCCCAGATCAAGGGGGTGGCTCCTTATACCGCCAGTGTCTCTGGCGGTATAAGGAGCCACTCCTTGATCTGGTTCCACTTCCGGATGGCGGAATGTGTAACCACTTCCTGGGATAGTGCGGTTGTAAATTTTCTGTGCGAGTCCCGCTTGTGTTCGACTAGCCGAAGAGCGAAAAAACATTTTGTCATTCCGATGTAATGTTTGGTGGTATCATTCGGTATTCCAATGGCATGGAATACACTCCCGCATCAGTCAGTGAGGTATGGGTGTTCCTGGATGATAGCAGATGGCGTGATGTCGATCTTGGTGAGTGTATTCCAAAGCTAAGCCCGAGTTTCTTTAAGGTGTTTTTCAAGAAGTAGGCTTTTCAGCAGCTTAGTTTCCCTTCCTTTTTTTGCAATCACGATTTTCCGATTCTGAGCCCCACTGAGTTTTCCCGTTTTTTCACTCATTTTTCACGGAGATTTCAGCACAGCACCAGACACACACCAAAACAAGCTTGTTCAAACTTCCTAGTAAAAATCTAAAAAAGTGCAACTCGCCGCAGAAACTGCCGCAAACGCTAGGTTAATTACGAGTAAGATACTTTGATACACTAATATCTCTGAGCCTCTGACCAGTTCCCTAAACTTTGTCTTTGTGAAGCACATTTTCATCTGGTTGGGGGTACACGTACACCATACACGCTCGCTCAGCTATTCAGATGAAAGCAATAAAAACTTTTGTCTTCGACCACATATGGTATGGTAAACGGGTCTCACAAATGCCTTCTCCCATGGGACTCCCTTTGAATGAAGTATGTCTTGTCCCTTTCCTTTTTTTTCTTTATTCGTTGTTTGTTGTGTCGTGGTCACCATCAGGGAAGGAGGGGACAGGGCAGACGTAGCGTGCCCAGTGCCCCTCCCCCGAATACGTTGCTTTTTTTTTCTCCTCAACCTGTTCTTATTTTGGTCGGAATGATCAGGATCAATCGCTTCTGACCATGCCTCATACGTTGCAGCAGTAGTTCCGTCCAAGAATGTGAGCTGGGACTCACTCAGACAAGGAAAACTCCTTCCCAAACAGGAGGTTGTGGTGCCCCAAAGGCGCTGGTAGTGTTGTTGTCTCTTTCTCTCTCTCTCTCTCTCTCACACACACACCCCAAAAATAAATTAAATTTTAGGGAATGCTGTTATCGAACATGACTCTGCTTAGCATTGTTCCCAGTCCCAATACAATTTTACACCCTCACTGAAATTTTTGCGCCCATAGGCGCGTGCCTAATTGGAAATCCGCCACTGCTGAGAGTAGAAAATGTACTTTCTGGAGTGACTGCTAGGACAGGAAGCGTTGATAGAATTTTTAGTAATTTCTTGATATTGGAGTAAAAAAAACAACAAAAAAACAGCAGTTCACAATTTGATAAGGATTCTATCGCACTGCCTGGTCTTTCCTCTTGTCCAATTGTTAATAAAGGCATTTTCCAGGAGTGTGAGTGACAGCGAGTGAACCCTGCAGGTGTGTTGCTTGCACGTGGAAAAATGCGCCAATGAGACGAATTCAAAGAGATTGGAAAAAATCCGCGGCTTCGTTGGGGAAAACTGTGATTTAAGTCAGTTTTTCAGATTGATCTTGATATTTTTAATGAACAAGATTTAAAATGCGGCTTCAAAAGAGAAAAAGGAATCATGTGATCGGCGTTAAAGAGAAAAATGTGCTTTGATATCAAATGGGAGGGGCTTGAGTCTCTCCCTTTCCTACGGTAATGATGGGAGAAATAAAGAAAATATTTTACTGTTTAAAAATCGATGTTATTTGACACGTTTGTTTTTTAGTAAAAATAATTCATTACACACTCAGTAGACAAAACTTTAAAGATAGGGGTGATGGGCAGTTGATATGACTGGAGGGTGTTGTGGCGTTAGCGGACGTGGCATTAGCGGACGGAAATGCAATGAGTAAGAAACACCCACTCCTTCTCAAACACAGGACGAATAACGACGTAGTGGGTTGGATTTCAAAATTAATTATGATTGTGCAAAGTGTGAAGTTGCTGGTATACATTTAAAAGCAAGAAGCAACGAGTATTTCACAGAGTTTGAAAGTTATAGGTTTCGGAAAAGTAGGAGAAAAAAAAGGGTGGGGGGATACACTGAGCAGGACAGAAGAATCGAAAATATTATTACGGAATTCGAGCGCTCAAATGACCTGGAAAAATGCATGAGAACCTTCAGCTACGTTACCGAAACGCATTAGAAATATGATATTTCTATATTGATTTTTAATTTGCAAATTAGTTGCATATACATATAAAAGAATTTAAATGAAAAAATACAATAAAAAATATGAAAAAATAAAAAGTTAAAATGAAAAAATACAAAAGAAATAAAAAAATATAAAGTACAACTAGATGATAACGTTCGATTGAACCACTGAATGCTATTCCAAGGATACTGTGCCTACTGAGTCGGTGACTAATAAAAGACTACAGACAAAAACACTCCAGAATGTCACTCACCGAAATAACGGTTCCTCTCCGTTTTCCCTAATGCACAATCTTACCCTACGGTTCTTTTGCCTTCCCTCTGCTGGCTTACTCGTTTTCCATCAATCCTTTGTTTGAGGGTGGGTGAAAAAAGGGCAAGTCTACGATTTTTGTCATTTGTAGACAACATCGTGCGTCAACTTCGGACTGTTTCAAACAAGTAACGCAGTACAATTACATTCCGGACAAGAATTTCAGGCGGCAGTTAACGATGATTTATTAAAATTTAAGTTATCTTGGTGATTTATAAGAAAAAATAATGGATTTCACTGTTGAAATTGTTCAGTCAAAAAGAGATCAATTTATATACGTTATAAATGGATATTTATACGAAAAAAATATCGAAAAGAATAGTTCCGATGAAAGACATTACTATTTACGCAAAATATAGCGAGCCAAGAGAATCGTAACTTCTGACCCAACTATATTAGGGGAAACGAGAATTGCAGAAGCAATATTAGGGGAACCGGAAATTGAAATACCAATATTAGGGGAACTGGGAATATATGTATACATAGGAAGAATGGGCTCAACGAAACATCCGATTAGGGGAAGCGATAATCGGAGAAATGAGAGGACACCGAAATAACTTTGCGCATTTTCAAGAGAGATTAAGAATTCAGCCGTGGAAATTATGCGTCAATCTTTCATTGGATACCCAGTAATCAAATCAAATATTTCCATTGAGACCATTTTTAAGAAGCCAAAACAGGCAGAACCCGACGACTTTGAATATTGCATATATAATCTAAAGAGGACCAGGAAATTTAGAATATTACTATGAAATTGCTAAGAAATCGAACAGTGAAATGAAAAGACACTGGACAGACTTTTTCCCATGTGTAGGAACTCGGGCGTGAACAAATTTAGTCCCCGGAGATAAGAAAAGTTCAACTTTGATTTGATCAATAGGTACAGAAATGGAAATGATTACATTGGATTTCATAAGTACTATATATAGGACAAAGAAAAAAACTCGTGCATTGCCTCCTTATCTCTTGGTAAGACAAGATTGGTTTTAAGAAACGGAAACGAATCAGTTGAGTTTCCGCTGTACCCAGAGGCGACTTTAATTCTTTTGGGGCCCTAGGCGCTAAACGATTCTAGGGCCCCTCTTTCCCCTCCTTAGCCCTTCAGAAATTTTCATCCGTCTGATTAACACAGAAAAGTCAAGTCAAGAATTTTTTTTTTCTTTCGTTTTTTAAAATACCATTCTATCATAGATTATTAGAACGTTTCGTAAGAAACAGCGTCAATGTAATCAGTTTGTCTGCCCGTGCACATCGAACTTTTTGTTTTTACTGATATTTCAAAAAACTATTTTTACGGCTAATAGTAAATCAAAGGGCATTAAGTTTGGCACTTTAAACATTCCATGTGCACTCACGGACAATGAACTTTGCGCACCTAGAAGAAAACATGCTGCAACCGCGGAACTTTGCAAACAAATAGAGTGCCTGCTGGTATGGAAATGATCCACGTTTGGTGTTTTTTATGTTTAAAGTGTATTGTGCAGGAGACGGCATTTGTTTTCAATTCAATAGCTTTTGGTGCACGAGTTAATTTCTTCATATTAAGCCATTGTTTAAAATTGAAATAATTCATACGTCTTAGGTTTATCAATACGAAATTCTATCTTGTTTGTTCACTTTGTGTTATACTGTACAATCGTTTAAAGCTCTAGTGGACTCATTATTTTTGTACCATGTTCCAAAATATCATTATACAGGGTGTCCGAGAATTATTGGACACATTACGAAATTATGTACAAAAAAAAACTATGAGAATTGTCTGTTTTTCTATATCACGTATTACTAACACGGTTTCTATATTTTTGTATTGCAGAATTGTTATTCCCAGAATCCGATAGATGGCGCTAGGTGTGGCCTGATGAGGAATGTATGAGAAATGCGCAATCGGTAGTCATGTCATCCGTACAGCAGAAGGCGATGTGTGTGTTATGGCGTGCGGAATTCAAGACTGTCATTAAAGTTAAAAGACTGTACCTTTTAGAGCATGGTTGTAATCCTCCGTCAATGAATTCAATTAAGCGGTGGATGAAACAGTTTAAAGAAACTGGCAATGTGGAACATCGTGGAAAAGCCGGTAGGCCTAGCGTCAGGGGTGAGACGGTTGACCAAGTTAATGAAGGTTTCCGACGAAGCCCCAGGAAATCCGTTCGTAAAGCAAGCAGAGAACTGTGCATTCCGAAATCGACAGGTCACGATATCTTGCAAAAGAAATTAAAGTTTCATGCTTATAAAATTCAAATAGTGCAAAAGATGCATGTAAATGATCACACTCTGCGATACGATTTCGCTGTGGATATGCTGAATCGAGTGGAAAACGACGAAAAATTTCTCAGTACTGTAATTTTTAGTGATGAATCCACATTTCATGTATCAGGTATTGTGAATCGTCACAACAGTAGGATATGGGGCAGTGAACCACCTCATGCTGCTACTGAACTGGAATGTGATTCTCCAAAAGTTAATGTGTGGTGCGCTCTATCAAAAAGAGAAGTGATTGGCCCTTTCTTCTTCTGCGAAAAAACCATAAATGGTGACATTTACTTGGACATGCTAGAAAATTTCGCTATACCCCAGACCATTCGCCTCCGCATTGGTCAACGTGTTTACGTAAGTGCCTAAATGAGCATTTCCCCAACAGATGGATCAGGCGTGGTGGTCCCATTCTGTGGCCTCCTCGCTCTCCAGATCTGACTCCATTCGATTATTTCATGTGGGGTTATGTGAAGGTTCTTTTCTATCAGACGCCTTGTACTGATTTGCAGGAACTGAAGCAGCGTATTACAGCTGCTATTAATTCCATAACTCCTCAGATGCTTCCCAATACATGGCATGAAATCGAATGACGCTTGGACGTACTACGAGCAACCAAGGGATCTCACATCGAAATTTGTTAACTTGTGTAGTTACATTGTAAGTTAGTACAGTCAGTTCCATTCTATCTGTTTAATGTTTTGTTTTATATAATTTTGTAGTGTGTCCAATAATTCTCGGACACCCTGTATATATATAATCTTGAAGCAGCATTCTTCAACTCTTTTTTGAAAATACATATAGCATTTTAAATTTTTAAAATATTCTGTAGTTTACATAAAAATAATAATAATGCATTGTTGAAACTCTCACTGTAAAACACACCTTTGTGTTATGAAGCTGTTAGGCAGCATGTTACTTGGAATGTTTCTAGGTCATGCAGGTTCAGCAATACTTCATGATTTACTCATGTCAGGGGGGCAAGAAATGTCATCACTGGAATTACTACTGATTTACTGTATTCCCACGAATGGCTGTTTGTTTCTCTTGATGATGTATATGCTAGTGATCTTTTTGTTTTGTCTCACAGTTGTTTTCTTTTCCTTTTTTCTTTTTCAATTTTTTTATGGTGCACCTTGTTTTTATGCTGTACTGATTTTTCTCTTCATTGATATCAAAATCTTTTAGTCATCCCAATATAGACAGCTATTTTTTAGCTTTTATTACCTCACCATATTTTTGTGAGAAAATCTTGATTTCAAACATGAAAAGTATGTAATACCTTTCACTTTGGCATTTTCCAACCCTTTAGTATGATTTTAATTTTTCCATGTTGATGTACACTATCAACCAACAAGTAATTGGACACCTGTGACAGCAAAGAAAAACAACGTTTATTCTCCTTCAATAGTTGGTGGAGCCTCCACGAGCGGCATTTACAGCTGCGAACCTCCGGGGCATACTCTCAACCAGCCGTTGTGCGACGGCTAGCGGTATTTTCTTCCACTCGGCCTGGAGAAGACAGGTCAGTTCCTTCACCGATTTTGGACGTTTGGGGCACACCTTAAGTCGACGCTCCAACTCGTCTCAGAGGTGCTCGATAGGGTTAAGGTCCGGGCTCTGTGCAGGCCAGTCCTTTCGATTTACCCCATTGTCACCATACCAAGCCATGGTGGACCTCGCAACATGACAGGTGGCATTGTCATCCTGAAAGTAACATGGGTCCACCCCGTAAAACTACCACAACGTAGGAAGTTTAAAAAATGGTGCAGTAGGTCTCGGCGTTGAGTCTACCAGGAATTGCGACCAAGGGTCCCGTGCTATACCAGGAGAAACACCCCCATAGCATGATTCCACCGCCGCCGAACTTCACAGTTTGCACAATACATTCTGGCAGGAGGCGTTCTCCAGGCAGACGCCAAACCCAGACCCTGCCATTCGAACTGTAGAGGGTGAACCTTGATTCGTCGCTCCAGAGAACCTGTTTCCACTGTTCGATGGTCCATTGTAGACGTTCTTTGAATCACGTAAGCCGAGCAGCGCTATTGAACTTGGTGATCAAAGGCTTGTGGGCGGCAGCACGTTCATGACAACCGAGCAGATGGGCTTTCTTACGGATGATATTTATCGAAAGTACACTCCCGGATGCCTATTGAAACTCCTCGCGGAAGTGGCCTATCGATCTGGTGCGGTTCTTCCGAATTTCTCTGGCCAGCACCCGTCGGTCTCTAACTCCCAGTTTTGTGGGTCTACCGGGTCGGGGCACATTCCGACAGTCACCTCTCATCTTCCACTTGCCAAAAACGTAGACCACTGGCGATTTTGGGTACTTCAACTTGCTGGATATGTCACGTATGGATCGGCCATTTCTGTGATACCCGACGATTACACCTTTCTCGAAATCAGAGAGCTCCGAACTGCGTGACATCTTGCATGCGACTGGTTGCGTTGTTGTTTCCCCCACGATATTTAACGGCGGCGGCCGTGACGTGTATCAGGACCGCAGATATCGTCGATTGCAGTGGTGTTCAATTACTTGTAGGTAGATAGTGTATATGAACTGGAATATTAAATTGTGAAATCAGCTGCATTTGAAATGGAAAATATTAGTACCTCCTCTGGCATTTTGCTCTCAGTGCATACTGTGTATGCTTTGCATAAATATGAATATTGACATGTTTTGTCACAGCAACTCAAAAGTAATCGAGAGAAAGTTTCAGTTCTGTGTACTTAAGTTGCATTAAATGGATTTGTTACCTTCTTCGTTTTCAATGCCTTTTAAAACTTCTTGATGATTTCGTATTTTGAATGACACATGAAGCAATAACAAATTCTATCAAACATCACGGATGTTCAATTTATGCCAAACAAAAGCCACATATGCAGATAAAATAGCCCAGTAAATAAAGGACTTGACCCGGAACAAATGAGCTAAAAGCTGAATTTTGCAGGCTGGTAGAACTCATTGCGCTTAGCATTTCACAAAAGTCCCCAACCCCTCCTCCGCTTGCTTCCCCCTACACCCCCATAAAGGGGGAAAATTAGCTCTAATACTAATCCACTCGTAACTCCCAAAATAAATGGCGTACAGCGATAATGGTTTTTTTAATTTTAATTCTCTTGATATGATCTATAAATTTTGTTCTCTTCATTTTTACTATATCTCCTACAGTTTTGCTGCAATTTTCGAAAACCCGCAAAACAGCACCTTTTTTCTCGACATTTTACCGATTAATTGCAATTACCGCTTCACAGAGCCAAAATCTCCGAATAAAAGTTGTAGCAAATTTTATAACCTTTACAACGATGTATTATTTGTCTTGATATACTTTATAGTTTGCCTTCTATTGTACCGAAACTGCGAATGCATTGTAACCCTAAAATGACAAAACATCGGGTAAAACATGCAATAATTTTGCGGGGAGTATAATTTTCAACGATAGGTTAAAAAAAAAGAAAGGAAAACTCAGCTTTGCACCTGCAAAAAAAGGCAACGACGTTGCCTGTATGCTGCCTGTCGTTGCCTGAGTCGTTGCCTGTATGCTTCACACCGAACCCAACCCCCGAGGGGTTGGGACTAATGACTATAATGCGCAAACGCAATGCTCAATTGAAATATGACAATGTCATTTTTTCCCTTTATACATTTGTTATGAAGTATGAACTTAGCTCAATGGATTGCTGCTATTTCTACAATTTCAAAATACTTAAGACACACACATTTTCATTTTCAAATTTTTTAAATGAACTGAGATTAAAATTGCACAAAACTGTAATTAAAACAGAAAAGGCCGCAAACAAAAGCGTTGATGATTAACTTTATAACGTTTAAAATGATATACATTTTGTCTTACATTGGATTCTGTGGTTCTGAATATTGCACAGTTGTGGCAAAATTATGATAAGTGTCGTCGCTCATATCAGGTAGTTTGTGCATGGCAGTCCACTGCAACGTCCACACATAGGAGAACATGAGAATCCGGCTTTTCGAAAACTGCTGGAAATCCCGCATTCTTTCTTACAGTTGCATGAAATTAAACATAAAAGTTCATCTGGTGCCCCTGGTAAAGTAGTCGTTAATGTCCTTCACCCTCTAACTTTAACCCCACTTGGTGGGGTCAAGTTTGTTCCCTGACCAAATTTGAACTTCAAGGTGTAGAAGCAAAGAATGCTGTCGAGCTGCTGCTACTGTAGGTGGAAATTTTCTGAAGTCAAAGTTTGATCTGAGATAGTTTCGCAATTGATTTTTTTGTAATAAAAGTATCTGGCATCATCTAAATTGTCGTGTTTCCTCAAACCATATAAATCCAAATGGAAGCTTTCTCCATTTGGAAGATTTCTTCTTTTGAAGCATTAATGTTCCTGAAAACCATCGCTTGCGACTGAGCCTCCCGAGAATTTTTTATTAGGTCAACTTCCTTTTGTTTCCCCAAGTCCGTAAAGTGCGGACGTTGTATCACATCCTGTAACGGCATGCGTGAATAACAGGCATTTGTGTACATGGCTGTATAAATAGATACCAGTTTTTTCAGTTTTTTCAATGCTGTAAAATATTGGAGGATTGCAGCAGCGCCTGGTTTAAGAAAGAACAAAGATTTTGTTTCTTCTAGCGCCAGCGCAATTAATTAAACAACAAAGTCTGTATCCGTACCGTGACTACAGTAGGGTTTAGTTTCAACATTTCTACAGAGGTTCGAACTATATCTACATCAGCATCGTTTTTAGCCGTGAGAACCGTGGTATTAATGGGTTAGAGGAATTTCTCTTTTAATGCTGCAATCATTCTTTCCTTATAGTGGGGATTAGATAGAAAATCAATCTTCGCTGGAGTGCACTCAATGTTATTGGTAAATATAATGTTCGCTGACGTCCTTTTCGCATATCTTGTTTATTCTTTCTGATTTGTTGTTGGCGTTTCAGGGTATCCACCAAAAACAACGTAGCAATTTGTACCATAATGGGAGAGTACATGATATATACAAGGAGTGTTCAAATGAAAGGGTACGAAACGACACTGTGGGTATAAATGAAGACTTTATTCAAAGTATACACCATAGGCCGTAGCACAACGATTCCATTGATTAACGAGCCGAAAGATTCCTTGTTCCCAGAATTACTGTGGCCGTGACGAGACCCAGTCCTGCACAGCGTCCTTGAGTTCGTCGTCCGAGTGGAAGCGCTTCCCTTTCAGATGTTTTTTCAAGGGACCAAACACATGGAAATCGCAGGGCGACATATCCGGGCTGTAGGGCGAATGGTCAAGCTGCTCCAACTGGAACTTGGTTAGTTCCGCGTGTGTGACCCTGGAGACGTGTGGACGCGCGTTATCATGGAACAGAACCACACCCTCCGCGATGAATAGCGGCCGGTTTAACCCCTTCCTCTGTCAGAAATCGGATAACGCCTCGCTGCTAATCAATCGTCGAATTTTGCAATGTGAACGCCATCCTGTCCTCACACGCACTGCCGCGTCAATTGGACGGCGCTCTTTATAAAAGCCTCTGCTCTCTTCTGCGCATGCGGGCGCCCGCGCATGCTCCGATCCACGCCGGCGACTCCAATCGCATCCCTAGATGTGTCGCTACGTTCTCCCATAGCGGCATAGGCAAATATGTTAACCGTTACGTTCTTATGACTTTTTGTACCTTTTCATTTGAACACCCCTAGTACTTAATTTTACACAATTTGATCAAATGTTCTGCGTTTAGGCAAAACTACTGAATGAAGGAGATAACCACCATCTATTATAACTATTATAATACCTGCAGCAGTAGGAATATTCTCCTGTTCAACAATACCGCCAACGAAAGATTTAGTCATGGAGGATTTCGTACCTTTTCTCAGTGACACTTCGTCAAAAAAAGCTGGTGGACGAGATACTAGTTCATAGCTGAAGTATGATTTCAATTTCAAAGGACTGTCACAAACACAAATAACTCTGTTGAACAATTGTTGTGTGCTTATTGACTCCAGCCTGGTCGAGGCTTTGAAACAGGCGCAAAACCACTTAGACACAGACAATTTAATGGAAACAATGTTTTTAAAGATGCTTGCGTACTATCTGTCATCTTTATGTTACTGAGGTCTTGAACTGTTGTGTCCTGTAAGCCGAATATCCTTTTTTCAGGATAAGGGCGATGCCGTATAGGTTTAGAAATGTCTTCAGGCTGTAGTTGTGAAACACCAACCTTCTTGTCAACACAGATGGCTGGTGTAATGCATTGAATTCCTTCCATTGCATGAAAAGTCTAATCCATCTTCACTTCTGCATTACCAAACAGGTACTGAATGAAGACTTCATTACTCACAGAAGGTAATCCTGCACTAATTAGAGAATTTTGATATTGCTCTGCTTTGTAGCATGGAGAACACATACCCATCGATGATAACAACTTAAACTAAATGTTTGGAACCATATCTACGACTTAAATACAACGCAATGCTGACTTGAACAGCTGACAGAAATTACCTAGGTCTTACAGCAGATATTATAGCATGGTTTATTACAGTTCGTTTGCGAATAATTCCAGATGTGCTGCGTCTTTTTTTTTTTTTTTTTTTTTTTGTAACCATGTCTGTAAATATTTGCAGCATTTTGAGAACAACATTTAATCAATTCTCCTTGATATCTTTTGTATTCGGTTATTTGCTACTGTTGTAAATCATTTTCTGTATGTCCTCTCTAATAATTTCTGCTGCTGTTTC
Organism: Macrothele yani; assembly: GCA_039090855.1. Classification (NCBI taxonomy): domain Eukaryota; kingdom Metazoa; phylum Arthropoda; class Arachnida; order Araneae; family Macrothelidae; genus Macrothele; species Macrothele yani. Next base: position 108,688,564 of record CM077003.1, read on the forward strand.
AACAACTCTTCTTCGTTCACTAACTTTGTCTTTCTTTCTCTCATTGTACCATTGATCAGTCAGCAATTTATAATTAATATCTGTCATACATACAATATTCTTCTTCCCAGAAATGTTTGTACCGCCCAGGTGGCGCAGTGGTCTAAGCGCTGGCTTATGACTATTCATCCAAGAAATGTCCGGGTTTGAATCCCGGTGAGGCATGGGTGTTGTGTTTGTCTTACGGCACTGGTTCTCTCCATTCCCTGGAACCAGTGACCTTAATTTAGGGACGGACGACTGCTTATAGCGCATTGAGTTGCTCACGGTGGTCGTTAAACCTTCAATCAAAAAAAAAAAAAAAGCAATATTTGTTATCACTATCCTGTCTCCGAAATGCTGTCTGCCCGTGTGCATCAAAATTTTTGTTTTTAGAGCTGTTGCGAAATTTATTTATGCGGCTAATAGGAAATCTAAGGATAGTAAGTTCGGCACTTTAAATACCGCCAAGGGCTGTCGAGTCAAAATTTCAAAAAAATTGAAGTTCTGTTCTAAAGAAATTATTCAACTTAAAGGAAAATACATATTATTTTTGTGCCTCACAGTTCTTTCTCAAATATTTAAATTTTCCAATTAGTTCGTTAATTTCTTGCTAAAGGCTAAAAAATTTGTTTTTTACAGATTTTTCAAAACTTATTTTTGCGAATGATCCGACATGAAAGTTCGTCGAATTTTTCCCATTTTAAATTTCACTACTAGTTTATAAATTTCCCACTAGTAGTTCTTCGTAAATTTTAGCTTTGTGCTACAAAGAGATTATTTCAGTCACATCAAACGTTCTTTTGAGTTTGATACGTTAGGCAAAATTGATTATTTTTAACATCTCTTCAGTTGCAAGTTTCTTGGCAAATTTAGCGCTGAAAATGAAATTTCCTACATCGCGTGTAAATTGTCATAAAATTTCATAAAATTGGAATGCATTTCGATTATAAAACGTGCTCTTTCCATTGCTTCAGCTTTTGAAAATCATCTTGTTTTTTTACATTTTGAGCAAATTAGTAGGAAACGAGCATGGTATCAAGCAAAAATGAAATACACTGACGGAAAAAAATCCCATAACCACGAAAAAATAGTTGAAGAGGAATGAAATGGCGGCAATACATTTGTATAGGTAACATATTTAATCGATTAAGGTTTCAAGATCACAGCTTATTGTAAGCGCGAGAAGAGCCATTTTAAATGTGAAATGCTGGTACATTAATAACCGCTGTAACCGCCAGAATGTTGAATGCAAGCACGCAAACGTTCTTGCATTGTGTCGTACAGGTGCTGGATGTCAGTTTGTGGGATGGAGTTCCATGCCTGTTGCACTTGGTCGGTCAATACATGGACGGTTAAAGCTGGTTGGGGGTGACGCTGCAGTTGTCGTCCAATGATGTCCCATACGTACTCGATTGGAGAAAGTTCTCGTGATCTAGCAGGCCACGGCAACATGTCGACACTCTGTAGAGCATGTTGGGTTACAACAGCGGTATGCGGTCGAGCGTTATCCTGTTGGAAAACACCCCTGGAATGCTGTTCATGAATGGCAGCACAACAGGTTGAATCACCAGACCGACGTACAACTGTGCCTTCAGCGTGCGTGGGATAACCACGAGAGTGCTCCTGCTGTCATAGGAAATTGCTCCCCAAACCATAACTCCAGGTGTAGGTCCAGTGTGTCTCGGCCGCAGACAGGTTGGTTGCAGGAGCTCACCTGACCTCCTTCTAAATAACACGACTAACCATTTTTTTTTTTTTTTTTTTTTGATTGGAGGTTTAACGACCACCGTGAGCAACTCAATGGGCTATAAGCAGTCGCCCGTCCCTAATTTAGGGTCACTGATTCCAGGGAAGGGAGAGAGTCAGTGCCGTAAGACAAACACAACATCCATGCCTGACCGGGATTCGAACCCGGACCCCTTACGGGCGAATGATCAGAGGCTAACGCCTTAGACCACTGCGCCACCAGGGCGGCCAAACGGCAGTGGTTTGGAGTAAGTGGAATGCACGTTACAGGGCGTCTGGCTCGGAGCTGTCCTTCAAGTAACCGATTTGTAACAGTTCATTGTGTCAATGTGGTGGCAACTGCAGCTTGAATTGCTGCCGCAGACGCGGTACGATGCGCCACGGCCATACGCCGTACACGGCGGTCTTCCCTCTCAGTAGTGCCACGTGGCCTGCCGGAACTTAATCTTCTTGAGACAGTACCTTCCCTTGACCACCGCTGCCAACAATCATGCACAGTGGCTACATTCCTGCCAAGTCGTTCTGCAATATTGCTGAAAGAAAATCCACCTTCTCGTAGCCCTGTTACACGACCTCGTTCAAACTCCGTCAGCTGTTGATAATGGCTTCTTCGTCTTCTTAAAGGCATTCTTGACTAACATCAACACCCTACGTCGAATCTCAACGATAACTAACGCTCACGAACGTTACAGCGCGTATTTACAGCAAACCTGCTTTGCACGTTCCGAGGGGCGCTACTAGCGCCACACGTATGCGCCGAGCGCGAAATTTGCATAGACGTCATCTTACAGATGTACTCTCACCGCCTACCAACTGTCGTTTATCTAACACAACGCCTTCTTGGTGTTGGGATTTTTTTTTTCCGTCAGTGTACTTGACAAAGACATTGGCAAACGAAAAAGTCCTCCACATAAGACAATACGGGTAAAATGCAATTTATAAACAGTGCTTCACTTGAAAAGAATGGATGACTTTTCGTCGAGGAGTTTTGGCATAGACGAATGCCATGGACGGAGAAAGGTGGACAGTCAGAATTTCATCAGTCATTGCAGGAAAGCGAGAATCTGAAGTTTCTTCAAAGCATTTTTTCTTATTATTTTCATCGGAGAATGAAGGTCTGCATTTCTTGTTTTGTTTCCGTCTGTGAAAATTAAAACAATGCTGGCAATCCAATTATAGGTTTTCGGGGCCCCTCAAGCTCTGGGGCCAAGGTCGTAGCTAGCGGGGAGCTAGAGGGGGCTTAGCTCCCCCTACAAGTTTAGCAAGCCCCCCCCCCCCCCCCCTGGAAAATTGGCGCTAACAAAAATGACTTAAACTTTTATTTCGATGGTTTACGTAAATTACTTTGACATTTCATCACAGTCATAAATACTTTATTCGTATACTGGACTTTTTAAAAAGTTAAGTAACAGTAAAACGACGCAGTATGAATGTAACTCAAAAGAAAAAAGGAATTTCGACTTTTTGAATTGTGAATTAGTTGTAACGGCTGTATTAGTAATTGTTGTGATTTTCTACTAACGGTAGGAGTTATAAGGAACAAGAAATGCATTTTAGGAGGGGGAGGGTGTGACGTTAAATATATATCAACAACTTTTTACTCAAATGCGCTCTGAATCTGAAAGCTTGCAACCAAGATGTAGTGCAAAAGCATATCTGTAATATAATCAGGAAAAACGGACACCCATGTGAATATTTTATTTAGAGTAAACCGAGAATGTGAAGAAACTTATTATGCATTTCTTTCTTTTTTTTTTTTTTCAAATCTGTTTAATCTAAATATCTAAATAGGATATTGACATGACACTAAGGAAAAGTGCAGGGACAGTGATTATACCTTCTAATTTATTTATATGCAACTGTAATACTGTCTTTAAATAAATTCAAAAGAAGGAAAAAAAACATATAAGATTATGCTGTCAGAACCTTCATGAAGAAATCCTTTTATGCGGAACAAATAAAAACTTGAGTAGCATTCCACTAACTTGCTTAATTAAAAAGTTGGAAATTAATTTCACTAAATGCTCTGTTATTATTTGTAACTAATCGCTGAACAGAAAAGTTAAAATCATGGATCTTTGCAATTTTTGTTTGTTTGTTTCTTTAGTCATATTTTATTCGCCAAATTTTGAGAACTTTAAGAATCGGGACATTATTTAACGTAAAAAAATTCTTTCTTCACTTACTTTGTCATGTTCCTTAGGTAACTGTTTTAACCAGTTTTATCTTCTTGGGTTGGCAATATATTTTTTGCTCAGCGTTAATGTGGCGCATACGGATCATAATTCGGGTTTTCATGAATAATTTGATGGCAGGGTGCACATTTGGAGGGAACTGATGGGCAGAAGCTTCCACTGCGGTGTGAACAATTCTTTGAACTTTCCTTAAATTATTTTTCCCATGTAGTTTTTAAAAAATTCTTCTAGTTGGATAACCATGCTCATCCACTCATTTGTTGGATGTTGCAAGCAGCCTCTGCTTATGACGCTAATCCAGTCGCAAAGAATTCCTTTTTCTTGCACTAGGTACAGAGGTGTATTTTTGTCCCCCAGCCCAGGACACGTTGTTTGGCATTTAAATGCTACATATCCAGCAAGGTATCGTAAAACTTGGTACGATATGCTGTCACTAGAAGACGTAATTGCGGTTGTGGGTTCTTCGCGAAGTGCAGCCGTAATTTCATTTGCACTTGTGTGGGCTATTTCATCATTGCAGGATGCATTATTGTGTAAGACACAGGAAGACGAGAGCATGGAGACAGTTAAATAATGTTGTTCTGACTAAGGCAAAACGTTCGTATTCTGACAGTTCCAGACTACTTTCCCAAGTACCAGCAGTCTGAGACGATTTTGAAATTCCAGTAGTGAAGGGTGATCATAGGTATTCCCTGCTGCACGTATCTGTGAGAAAGAATTTTCTAGGATATCTTGATTAACTCTGTGAGTTAAAAAATATTTTAGCTCATATTTTTCGCTTAGAATCTTGTGGACAGCCATTACGTATGTAATACTGACCAGAAAACCTTGCTGGAATGGTAGGGCGTTTTTTCTTCGAACAACGCGCATCTGCGAAAAAGTGTTGTAAGCCTCATTCAGAAGTTGAAATTGCTGTTGTGTTGATTGTTACCTAAAGCACATCGGAATGGTTTGTCTGAGAATGGTTGCCTCGAATTCATTGTATCAAAAAATCTGTCAACAAGAAGAATAAAATTTGCTGCTTCATCATCTTCGGGAAATAAATATTTGATGGCATTTCCAACACGCTTCGAAAGCAACTGTACAGCATAACGTACAATCTGCCTATTTGCTGCTTTAACACGTATGTGTGTTTCACTAATACGTATTATACGATATTTTTAATTCCTTACTGTCCTTCTCTAATAGCTTTTCAAATAAGGAGCAATTTATCACTATATTTCTTATTTTTATGCCACTGTCCAAAATATGGTTTCGCAATAACTTTACCATATGCGGAATGTCCGCAAATACATTTATATGTCTGTTTTTGTCGAAAGGATTTTCAAAGAACGGACTCTCAGGCGATATAGCCAATTCTTTCCATAATTTCTGGTTTAAAGCTCCCAGATCTGAAGTAAGAGCAAATACAAGAAACATGATATTTTCTACGGCACAAATTACTTTCATTAATATTTCTCTGAGACTGGAACCACTAACGTCAAAATCGTAAAATACTGGTTGTTTCCAGGGATTAACAAGTCCTCTTGTCATGAATACCAGTACGTACCTACACGGTCCCATAACTTCATCTGTTTCAATATTATAGCATATTTTGCTGGAAACTTTCATTTCATCTATAGAAATTACACAAGTTCTTTCGGCTTCAGTCATTTACATTCCTTGGCTCTGCATCAGTTTTAAAGTTGTGGCTTGAATTCCAGGTGAACATTTAATTGTAGCTACCCATCGGCGCAACGTTGACAAAGCAGGAAGCGGAATATTAACTTTATTTCTCAAGTAGTGATATGCTCTACTGGAAACAGTTCTTAATGTTATTGCAGCTGCAATATCAGTAGAATTCCAAACAATCCGTTTATGACCTAACAAAACCCTTATATGTCCTGGAGTAAACACTGTAGAAAGCAAATTTTTTATGCACATTTCTGTGTCTTTTTTCTCATCTTTCCGTAACCTTCGCAATTCTAATAATTCTTTCTGCATTTGATTCTGTTTTACTTTGAGGAATTTTACACGTAAAGTTAGACTATGGTTTGAAGAGCTCAAAGATAATATTTGTTTTTTCAGCTTTTCATTTTCCTTCATCAAAATTTAATTTTCCTTCAATAGAATTTCATTTTCTGTTTTCACGTCTTTCATACATTCAATTTCAGTATTTTCATCATCGGCACTCCACATGTCTTCCAAAATTTCCTCTGCATTATCAGAGTTTATCAAATCGCCAACAAGATCAGTTCGTTTCCTTTTCTCCTGTGTGTTCTTTCTCTCTGAATTAGAATTTACATTAAAGTTTCCCGGGAGGTTTAAACTTGATACAGCTGTGTCCTTTAGCATTTTGTGGATAGGCAAACCTAAAAGTTCATTCCTTAAATTGCGTTCGTAGTCTTCCTCAGGAAAATGTTCCGAACAAATAGCTGATTTCATTTCGTTGAAACTGTCAGCTCGTTTGCATCTCAATTTCCATGTTTTACGCCAAACTTTATTTTTCGGAAACCTATGGTAATGAATGCCATTCCTTCTGGTTTTCGAATAATAATATTGACACGTTGCTATTGCGCACGAACCAGGCATGTTCAGTGTTTAACGTATAACCAAGGAAAAGAACATTTGTTTGCTACAAATACCTAGCTTCAAATTCTCGGAAATGAGACAATGTAGTTTTCAGACCCTGAACCAGAAAAACGGGAGCAAGCAGCTTTAGGCAGTTGGGGTGTGGAGATCTCCGGGACTGTGACGTCTCGAAGACGACCCCTGAGACAGTGCTCAGCGGAAGTGTCGGATAAGCATAACCTTGGAGTCTACTAACCTTGTCTCAAGTATAGGTTTCAATTATTGGAAACACGAAAACCTCATATGAGCACATAGTGCTTCATTTGAGCATGTAGATTCTGTAAAGTGTTTCATAAAACGTGCAGAGAATAGTGGAAAAATTTATTCTGCTGTAATTAAGCAACTGATGAATGAGAAAAATTATTGGAAAGCAGTACTTTTACGGATTATCGAAGTCATTAAATTTCTGTCTTCCCGTATATTAGCATTTCGCGGAAATGGAGCGAACGACAAGTTAGGGAGTAATAATAATGGCAATCATCTAGGTATCCTTGAACGGATAGGAAAATATGGTCCTTTTCTGGAGCAACATGTGAAAATTTTTGGAAAGAAGGGAAGTGAAAATGTTTCATACCTTTCGAAGGAAAAATGTGAAGAATTCATTTGATTAATGGCTTTATCAGTCACTGGCGCAATAGTCAAAGAGTTGAAGTCGAGGAAATATTATTCTATTATTATAGACTCTACTCCAGATTTGTCGGTTGACTGTTATTTTTCGTTATGTTCTGAAAAATGGACAACCAGTGGAACGAATTATTTGTTTTTTGCCCCACACTGGTCTCTTCAAGCTCTATTAAAAAGTCATAACAGTTTAGCCTACTAGAGGGTGATCCATTTAAACCAGTACCCTGAAAAAACCTTTCATTTTTGCAAGGGACCGCGCAAAGAACTTCTTCTTCTTTTCAATAGAAGCAGCAACTCCTGGAGAATGAAAACCGCCCCAGTGAAGAAGTTTGTTAACCGTAACTGTAACTCAGCTCGTGATTTGTTTGTTGTTGCGTTGTCATTCACTTGCGTGCATTCGGAAACATGCAGTACTCTGTTCCAGAGCGTGTTTTTTAGTGAAATCGTATTGGGTAACCAATTCTGTCATCAAAACGCAACGAGCATTTCGAAGAGAGTTTGTAGTTCGAAAAGTGGCAAGCAAGTCAACAATTCTGTTGATGGCAAAAAAACTGGAGCAAACCGGTTCTCTTCTCAGCGGTAGCGGTAGACCTCCGATACCCCAAACGCGTGTGGACGATGTTCGGCAACGTTTACTTCAATCTCCGACAAAATCGCTGCGCAGATTAAGCCAACAGACAGGATATTCATACGGAACTTGTAAAAGGGCAGCAAAAAAAGCGAATATTTGACTATTTAAAGTGCATGTAATCCATCAGCTGCAGGAACCGGACAAGGAAAAGAGAGTAAGTTACTGCAAATGGTTTCCAAATTTTCTAATTTGCGATCTGATATTCTCTCCATCACATGGTTTACGGATGAAGCTTGGTTTCATCTGTCAGGCTATGTCAATTCGCAAAACAGCAGATACTGGGCTGCCGAAAACCCACACGTTATGTGTGAAACACCGATGCATTCACAAAAGGTTGGTGTATGGTGTCCGGTTTCGTCTACGAAAATTATAGGCACCAGTTTTTCTCTGAGACTGACAACACTAACGTTTATTGCCGCATATTCAATGAATTTGTGGAACAACTTGATGACATTGAATTGACAGAGGGCTACTTTCAGCAGGATGGCGCTACGTGTCACATATCGAAAGTCTCAATGGAATTCATAACCAGCTTCCTTGATGACAGATTAATTTCAAAAAACATATGGCCTCCCCGATCTCCGGACTTAACTTCCCCTGACTTTTTTTATGGGGCTACTTAAAGGATAGAGTTAACAAAACCCATCCAAAAACATTGGATGCATGGCATGAAACAATCACGACTGAAATTGGCAATGTTACTGCTCGTACTCTACATGAGACATCACTGAATATGGTGCGGCGTGTTCAACTGTGTTTACAAGAAAATGGAGGACAATTCCAACATTTGCTTTGATAAAATGATTCTCCAATACCACATGTATAATTCTCAACTTACTGTATGATTTTGTTGTTATTTATAAGAAAGTTATAAGTAAATCACATGGTACTGATTTAAATGGATCACCCTGTATATTCCATGCGCAGCACACTCTCTTAATTTGGTTGGGAAATCCGCAGCGGGATGCTGTCTTGAAGCTGCATCTTTTTTATGTTCGTACAGGAAATATACAACTTTTGGTCATCTTCATCACATAGGTGGCAAATCTTGAAGACAAGTCTTCAAGATAATTCTAAGCTCCACAGCGATTATGGAACGCAACCGCTACTTCTTGTACCCGAAACGTTATGTGAAACCCGATGGGCAGCAAGGGTTGGTGTATACGCTCTAGTTATTCCTGCATTAGAGATGCACTTAAAGACTTCGCAGAAAAGACCGGTGAAAAATTAGAAGCAAGAGTAGAAGCAGAGGGATTATTAAATAAGATGAATTTGTTAGAAATGGGCATTCTCTTAGAGCTTTGGAGTGATATTTTACAAAGAATTGATAGTTGCAATAAAACACTGCAGAAAGTGAATATTGACCTTTCATTTGCTGTATAACTGTACGATTCACTTATTAAACATTTAAGTGATCTCCGGAATAAATTTGATAAGTAGGAGGAAGATGGAAAACTTTTGTCTCCGTGTGACGAATATAAGAAAAATGTTGCTAGAACCCGTCGGAGAAAACTACAATTTCAAGAGATGAATGGCAATAAAGAAACTGTTTTCACTGGAAAGGAACATATGCGAATATGCGTTTTCCATACGATCATTGATAATTTGGTGCAGCAGTTAAAACGTCAACGAGATGCATATTCCGATGTGGAGAGCATGTTTGGGTTTCTAACGCAATTATCAGATGTTGATGAGACAACAGTATCTCAAAAGACAAGAAACCTACTGACAGTTTACTCTCGGGACTCAGACCCAGAATTTGAACAAGAATGTCTTCATTTCCAGAAATTTTGGAATAATTCAGATAGACAAGCAGTGACAGATTCAAGTGTTAGTGTTCCTGTTGAGGATATGTTGAAACTGATTAGGTGAAAAAAATGATTCAACTTTTCCGAACATTGATGTTATCCTAAAGATTTACCTATGTATACCCATCACTAATGCCTCTGGAGAAAGAAGTTTTTCTCTTTTGAAGATCATCCACAATTATTTGAGGATATCTAGTTCTAAAGAAAAACGAGTGTATTAGCAACTTTGTCACTTAATCCAAACATTGTAGAAACATTAACATTTGATAATATAGTAGAGTATTTTGCCACAAAGAAATCGAGAAAAAACATCTTTTCAGCGGTGCGTAATTTTACTATATACACTGGTGTGCAAAAATTAAGCACGAAGAGGAGAAATTAGCATAACAGCGGAACGAGCAGGCAGAACGGACCGAAAGACCACTCAGGAGATAGACTAGGGTCCGGTACGGTAGGACATGCGTATATATGCAGCATGATGTAGAAGGGGGTGTCGGAAGGGGTATAAAGCACACGGGCGGTGTACGCTCAGCAATTCGGTGAAAGCTATTGCAGGGTGAACATCGGTTTGAACGACGTCGAGTTGCTGCCACCGTGTGATATGGCCAACAGGCAATCCAGTAGACAACATCTGGATGACTTTACTCGAGGTCGCGTCATTGGGAACTTGGAAGAAGGTCGAAGTGTGACTAGTGTTGCCAGGAACACAAGAACTGGACACATCAGCAATGGGGTCGAGTTCTCTTTACGGATGAGAGCCGAATTAGTCTGACGAGCTATTCTGGACGTATACACATCTGGAGAGAGCAGGGAACGCGAAATCACACCTCCAATATCATCAAAAGAGACCGGTTTGGAGGTGGCGGAGTTCTCGTTTGGGGCGGTATCATGTTTGGTAGCCGTACTGACCTCCACATCTTCCAAGGAGGTTCAGTCACTGGTGTCCGCTATTGTACCGAGGTTCTCCTGCCTCACGTGCGTCTGTTTAGAAGTGCTGTGGGACCTGAGTTCCTCTTCATGGACGACAACGCTACACCTCATCGTACAGTGGCTGTCGCAGAGCTGTTGGAGAGTGAAGATATTCAACGCATGAATTGTCCCGCAAGGTCCGCGGTACTAAATCCAATCGAACACGTGTGGGACCTCCTCGGGAGACGCTTGGCAGCACGTCACCAGCCGCAACGTTTCCGCAGCTGCGATTGGCGCTACAAGAGGAATGGGCCGCGATGCCTCAACAGCTCCTTGACAACCCCGTCCTCTGCATGGACAGACGTTGTATATCCTGCAACGCAGTCAGGGGTGATCATATCCCCTACTAAAGACTGGAATTTTCTTGGCAGCCCCCTGTCACATGGACGTTTCTCTCTTCTATCCAGTTGTGCTCGAAGCTACCTTTTCAATAAAGTGCCTCTGTATCCTTTCGATTCCTTGTTTGGACGGTTTTGCTCACTTGTCCAATATTCTTACATCTTGGGGATCTTATGGTATGATTTGAGTCGATGTGGAGCACTTCTGCACGACGTTACATTCGAAAAACCGTCTCGTCCTTAATTTTTGCACGCCAGTGTATAAGTTATGTTCATTCATTTCTTCTATCTCTCAACCACTTAATCGATATACAATAAACATTGGTAGCAGCATTATCATGATATTTTATTTTAAATTCTAAAATTAATATTGCATACGTTGTAAATTTAAATCCAAAATTTTGCAGGCAAATGTTTCAGAAGTGTGTTAAAAAACAATTTCATTTGTAAATATAAAAATTTACTGTGAAATGATGTTTTAAAATTATGTGAATTAAACATGTGAGAAAACGACATTTATAAATTTTTATTTCAATGCCCAGTTTTAAATAATACATGTGGTAAACATTTTACAGGTCTGGGTTGTTCTTGAGAATATGTTGATTCTTTGCGTGATAAAAAATCTATATGTAATTTAAATATGAAATTCTAATCAGTCTCAAATTTCTTACAATAAGTTTACTTAGGGGCGTCTGATTTTTCTTGGCGCAGGGCGCTGTAATGCTTAAACCCGCCCCTGAGACTAGCTGACATGACTTGTCCATCACATTTTGTATAAGACAAATCTGGACATGCAGGAGATGTTACAAGACTGGAATATGGACTTGGAGAGAGATCAATAATGTCATCATAAAAAGAAGCAGATTGATCCAATTGTTTGTTCAAAGATGTCAGATGGCTCTTATCAACAGGAGTGCTCTTACTGTCAGTAACTGAAGGAAGGTTAGGCATTATGTTGATTTCTTTTTTGCCATCACACTAATCTGATTTCTCATATTCTGGTGGAACCTCGAACTTGGTGAGCTCCACATCTCAAACAAAATGCTTAGATTTGGAACTTGTAACGTACCAGGAGATGTGACGTACCTGCCAGAAGGACGCACACGACATAAAGGCAAATAGGAATCAGAATAAAATGTCCGCGTAGCTCAATTGGTAGAGCAACTTATTCCGGAATGAGTGGACCCGGGTTCGAATCCTGGCACGGATAAAAATGACGGAGAAATTTACTTCGTTATAATGGCGCCCGAACTATCCGGATGACCCGACCGTTCACAATCTCGCAATGGTGTGATGTTATTTCCACACCGCGAGATAGGAAAAATAAGAGCAGCACTTCGAAAAAAAAATAATAATAAGGGGAGATGATGTAACATACCAGGAGATGTGACGTACCTGCCCAAAGGACGCACAAGTCATAAAGGCAGATAGGAATCAGAATAAAACGTCCGCGTAGCTCAACTGGTAGAGTGACTTATTCCGGAATGAGGGGATCTGGGTTCGAATCCTGGCGTGGACACAAATGACGGAGAAATTTACTTCGTTATAAACTGTGAGCAGCGGAAGCCACCAAATCTACAAACTCTGGTTTTCTTGTACTAGCACTTTGAGGGTTTTGACTATCCAGACTGCTATTCTCATGTTCTTCCACACCATTTTCTGAAATCGCCTGCTTAGATTTGGTTTTAGCTATCATCGGCAAGGTCACCTAAGCTAAAACAACTTCCTGCGGAATTTTCACCATCATTGCTGCCTTGGTCACCGCTTTCACTGGAACTGTCTTGATTAGTCGGATCAAAAAAAGGAGAGTTACAAGGCTTATCACACCAATCTGGTGATGTGCTATGTTTGCTCAATGTTTCATCTGATGAACTAAAGTTTGTCACATCATCACACTGCATAGGTTCTACTCCATCAGCAGGGAAATTTTGTTCTCCCTGGATAAAAAGTTTTGGCATGACTTTTAAACTTTCTCGATCAAAAGAGCAGGATGCAGCAATACCTAAACAATCAATCAGTTTTGACACTACCACATCATCCACCTTACTTGTTACACGATTGCTTTTTGTCTTCAGTAATTCCTCTAAAGAATTGTCTGAGGAGTCATCATCTGACACAGGCAACTTTCTAACCTTAATATTTTTCTTAAAACGTTTATTCACGTTGGGTTTTGTGGATAACTTGCTTATCTGCTTCTTTCCCCCTCAATGGTTTGATGAGAGACCCTCTAGAACTTTCAGATTCATGATCTGAAACAGAAATGTCCTTACTTTTAATATTTTTTGTTGTGGTAAAATCCTTGCTAATTTCAGAATCGTCTGAATCACTTGACAATTTTCTGAAGTTTTTCTTGCACTTCATCCTGACAATTCTATGAATTTCGCTGAACTCCTCTTCATTTATAGCAGACTTTTTACGTTTATGCAACTTTGTCTGAATGTCCCTTTCTTCTTGGACATGTTTCAACTCAGAATTTTGAGATGCAATATATTTTTCATATAGCCTCAGATTTGCATTCCCACATTTAATGATGTTGCTGTTAACCTCATGCCTAACGTTACGACTCGACTTGCTTTCTTTGGCGTCAACAACACGACTAACTCTTCCAAAACGTGGAGTTGCTAAACCACCCAGGTTGGCTTGGTGGGGAGGAACAGTGTCACACCTATTGCTGAGAATCCTGCCTACGCTTGCTAAGTTTCACTTCACGAGAATATCCCTGGTACTTTTTGTTTTCATTTCTCATGCACGAAATTGTAGCACTTTTATTTAAAACTTTCATGGCAGCCAGGTGCGCCCTTTGCTTAGGGGCAGTGATGGAACGGCAATTTAAAAAGCCCATTTGCTGTTGGGCTCGTTTGAGCAGTGGATGGTCCTCCAAACTCCTTTTACATCTATGGCAAAAATCTTCTTTGGAGCTTAAGACATATCTAGATTTGCACATTAAACAACAACGCTTATGAGAAGAATTAATAATTGCACTCTTCCTTTGGTCAAAAGTATTTACTATATTTTTAGTTGCAACCTCAAGCTTATTCTGATTTGCTACAACTTTTTTAGATTTTTCTAGGATTATGTTATTTGATATCTTGTAATTATTGTAGACATATTTGTGACTAGCTTTAAAGCACAGACTACTTTTTGGTTCCTCTGCACTTGTACCACCACTGTCAGTATTGTTTGAATCTTGGCTAGCAGCAGATATAAAAATTTTAATAACATCTGGTTTCATTTGATCCATATTACAGGTGCTCCGGATAAGTAACACAAACTCCTTAGTTACCCAATGAGCAATGGTGGCCTCAGTGGTCTAAGCATTGGCCTCTGATCATTCGTCCAAAAGGGGTACGGGTTCGAATCCCGGTGAGGCATGGATGATTTGCCCAACTAGGTCATTAAATGTTTTTTCTTTTGTTTCAGGTTCACTAATTTTTCTAGAAATGAGAGGGGCACTCTTTGAGACGGGAGAGGTTTTTCTCTCGCCAATGCCTTCACAATTGTCAGAGATTAGGTTATTATCCATAAGGCATTTAACAACATCAAATGAATTATCATCATTTATCTTTTTTGTCATGATGTTTTTTGGCGGGCTCAAAGCTGATGAACCTATAAGAGCAATTTTCTTCTTGTGTCTGCGACTCCTGACGTCTTCTTTTATTATATTTCCGAGGTCCTTATTGATCAGATGAAATCTACTATTTAATCCATTTCTTGGAGGTGAAATGCTACTTTCTTTCGAATGGTTTGGTAAAGCAGAATGCTCCTCGTCACGTGAGGAATTTCCTTCCCATGGCATACTGATTTCTCTTTTTCTTATGTTGTGCATTCTTACACGTTTCAAATTCCTTCTGCGCTGCTCAGAGCTATCTTTATCATCTTCCATTATTGACTGCATCAACCACAGACATCTGTTACTGTGCGTGTCTAAAAAATGCGGAAACCCTTCTGCCTATAAAGAAAGAAAGAAAGAAAATCATAAGTTACAGCAGAAATGTACTACAATTCAGGGGTTTCTACATTGAAAAACAAGTTAAGAAATTGAACTGTAATGGGAAAAGAGGTGGACAGAAAAATGGGAAATACCCCCTGCATGTTACAAAAATTCTGCATTCTCAAATGGGAATGGTGTTGCTTTTTGTTGAGCAGAAAATTTCAAAATAGTCAAATACAATTGTTTGCAAAAATATTTGCATTCACACATTTAAAGGATAATTTGTGTGTAAAACAGAAATATCTCTGTGGGGAAATCAACATATACCTGGATATGATTAAAATCTCAATTTGTTTTCAGAAGCTTTGTCTGATCACAAAATGGAGAATGACAACAGTTACCTATACTCAAGAAATGCATATAGCACATTAAATCCGTTTATTCTTATGGCGTAATAAACACAAGGATTCGCAAAGCTTTCGTCCACTTTGTCTACCATAGCCTTGAAAAAGCCTCCCAGTGGAGTGTGAAAGCTTGGCGAATCTTTGTGCTTATTACACCATAAAAATAAACGGATTTAATGCGCTATATGCATTTCTTGAGTACTCAATATCTGCCAACATTGGGTAGAGCCTTGTCAGTAGTAATTAGTATTATTGCGCGGCATACATACTTTTTTATGAAACGATTCATCTCTTTGTGAAAAAGAAATACGCACCACAACAAAACGTTACAACAAACAAGGACTCTAATGAAACAAACTTAACTCATGTGAAACGCGAAGTTGATTCCCCTGCTGGCAAGGACATGATAGGTAGCATTGCGAGATTTAAGTTCGAAACTAATAAAAATCAGTCAGATGCGTTAAGAATTCCACAACACTTGACAGATGGGGAATCCAAGCAAGTATGTGCAGCGTGTGAACCTTCACTCACCATATGATCATACTGCCTCTAAAATTGCAGTTTATGACAAGTTAAACCAAAGAAGGAAAAAAAGGCTGGATGCTTTAATTGGGTGAAAAATCAAAACACACAGCACGACTGCGGACCACTGTTAGTTTGTTTTTTATTGACCCTGCAGCTGCGCCACATCCATTGCTTATTTTATTTTATATTTTCTGCTGATATCTTTCTCTCCCCTATTTCTTTATTGTTGATTTCTTTCTTTTTTTTTTTTTATTCCTTCTGATAACAATAATTTCTTCTAGCATGCTGAAAAAACTTTCAGTCTGAGGACCATGAGCGCATGATATCAAAGCTTCAACTATTTTAGATAAATGGCGTAACTTTGAGGATAACACTTTTGAACACTATGCATCAATTTTTACAAATTTTCCAACTTTGTTACTTCCGTTTTCCGGAATTTACCCCTCCCTCATCAAGCTTAAATGCAAAAACTAATGGGGTGGGGGATAAACTATGCAGAAGAGTGGAAACATCGCGCGCAGGGAGGGGGCGATTACGGCGAAAATCTTTGCTCCGTAGGACTTCCACTTTTGGAAATTTTCCATAAATTTTCAAGGTGAAATACAAATATTTATGCAGTAAAATGATATTTAGCAATAATACTGGACAGAGGCAGGCAGCATCGCGAGAAAAAAGATATTACGATTGCAGAAAAAAAATCTGAATTCCGTCGACCTTCCGTTTTCGAAAGTTTCGTAAAGATGGAATTCCAACGCGACCCCCCCCCCCCCCCCCAAGATATTCTCTTCACTTGTGTATCCATCTCGTAAATGATCAAAATAATAAGGAAAGGGCGGAACTGCTCGAATTCGCGGAAGAATCTCATGCCTGAAGATTACGGGAAAATGTTCACGGCGTTCTAAGTTCCGTTTTCGCAAATAGTTGCCTGCAGTTTCAAGCTGAAATACAGACATTTATGCAATTAAATGATGTTTAACAAGAAAAGTGGACACAAAGGCAACATCAAGAGAAAAAAATGCGATTACGGCAAAGATTTTCACTCCGTTTAACCACCGTTTCAGAAAATTTTAAAACACTAAATACCGCTTTCGAGGACGATCTACATGATGACCTAAAAAAAGCGGAATTCTACGAATCCGCTTACGAATCACATGTATATCATGAAATACTAGAAAAATGAAAAAAAATCTAAACAAAACGAAAATTCATAGAATCCGTAGTTTCGACAGCGATGTCTGTAGTTCCGTAGTCAGACAACTAAGTCCGTAGAAACTACGGACATTCCGTAGTAATTGGCAGGTATGGTATTCACATTAAAAATAACGTAAGTTACCTAATTTTGCTAAGCGTTGTTTTTTTGTAAGTAACACTTTGGAAGGCAGGAATGAACAGGACATTAAAAATAAAAAAAGTACATTTGTGAAACTAGATATGTTTTCAGGTATTGTTATTTGCTAACTAAAGATGACCTGAATTTCTTAGTTCTAAAAATAATGAAATTCAGGAAATTAGATTTTTATGCAATTCATGGGCACAATTAAAAAAGTAATAAAAATCTTCGTATCTTTGATTTACAAGGTGTGACCAAAAAGTACCTAAACTGCATTTATAAAAAAATTTGAAACGTAATTGCTATTGAATTAAGATTTGTAGCGTAATTGCTTTTGAAGTAGTTTTCCAAAGTCACACACTTACCCCAAGCGCTGTTTACACTGCTTGAAGCATTTTTGAAGGCATCTTTTGAAACAGCGAACAGCTTCATTGTTGTATTCTATTGTGTCTCCTCAATATCTGGAAAACGTTTTCCTTTCAAGTGGTATTTAATTTTATGGAAGAGAGAAAAGTTGCAGTGATCGAGTTCTAACGAATAGGGTGGCTGTGGCGGACCTGTGCAATGTGGTGCTTAGCAAGAAACTGCACAAGTTGCAATGCATGGGCACAATTAAAAAAGTAATAAAAATCTTCGTATCTTTGATTTACAAGGTGTGACCAAAAAGTACCTAAAGTGCATTTATAAAAAAATGTGAAACGTAATTGCTATTGAATTAAGATTTGAAGCGTAATTGCTTTTGAAGTAGTTTTCCAAAGTCACACACTTACCCCAAGCGCTGTTTACACTGCTTGAAGCATTTTTGAAGGCATCTTTTGAAACAGCGAACAGCTTCATTGTTGTATTCTATTGTGTCTCCTCAATATCTGGAAAACGTTTTCCTTTCAAGTGGTATTTAATTTTATGGAAGAGAGAAAAGTTGCAGTGATCGAGTTCTAACGAATAGGGTGGCTGTGGCGGACCTGTGCAATGTGGTGCTTAGCAAGAAACTGCACAAGTTGCAATGCATGGGCAGGCACGTTGTCATTCTGGGGTTGTTACTCTCCACTCATATGCAATGCTGGTGTTTTGCAACAAACTGCATCACTCAAACAGTAGTAGTATTCATCACAGATGTTTTCCCCATTGATTACCTCATCTGTTGGAGCATATTCACAATGCACAATTCTCTTATGATTAAAAAACAACAGTCAGCATCGTCTTGATATTGCTGAGGCTCTGTCGTGATTTTTTGGGTCTGGGAGAGTTTGGGATCTTCCACTATGAAGACTGGGCCTTAATTTTGGGGTCACACCTACACCGATGAGACTTTACATTATGACCAACCCCAGATTAGAAACGGAACGGTGGCGTAGATACACTGAAGTGCCAGAAAAACTGGTACAGGCAAGCTTATGCAAAATACATAGCCAAGTCACCTACGTGCGTACTCGGTTGCGTCCGCCAGTGCGTATATAAAGCGACAGACATCCTTGCCAGCTGTCAGAGCTGTTGTTGGCATGAGAATGACAAGTAATAGCGATTTAAGTTATTTTCAACGCGGTGTCAAAGTTGGCGCTCGTGAGATGGGCCATAGTATTTCGGAGGTAGAAACGAAGTTCGGATTTTCATGGAAGTCCATTGCAAAGGTGTACCGTGACTACAAGAATTCCGGCAAAACCTCCAACCTACGATATCAGTGTGGCCGTAAAAAGACATTGTGTGAACGTCACCATCGTCGGCTGTCTAGAATCGTTTGACGCGATAGGCGTGCAACACTCTCGCAGGTATCATCGGAATTCAATGCTGGAGCCTCAACAAACATCATCGTCCGGACTGTGCAACTCTAGTCCCCTTGATGGGTGCACGACACAGAGCTATGCGCCTCGCTTCGGCACGGCAACATCTCCACTGGACACTTGATGACTGGAAACAAGTAGACTGGTCTGACGAGTCGCGTTTCCAACTGTATCGGACAGATGGAAGGGTTAGTGTGTGGCGCAAACCCCATGAAGCCATGGATACCGCCTGTCAGCAGGGAACTATACCGGCTGGTGGAGGGTCCGTAATGGTGTGGGGTGTGTTTAGCTGGAATTCACTGGTACCCCTGGTACGTCTACAAACGTGTGTGACCGGCCAACGCTATGTGCGCATCCATTCTGACGAGGGACACCCGTTCATGTCCCGCGTTCATGTCCCGCATTCATGCGGTTGGGTTGGGCCTGCTCCAACAGAACAATGCACCTCCACACAAGTGTCGAGACGCCACATTATGGTTAGAGGAGCATTCATCTGAGGGGTGTTGCCATTCCCACCCAAGTCGCCATATCTGAACGTGATAGAACACATTTGGGATGCCATGCTATGCGCTATTGAACACAGGAATCCGAGACCTCGGAATACACCCGAATTGTGGAACGCTCTGCAGGATGCATGGTGTGCGTTGCCTACAGAATATTTCCAGAAGCTAGTGGAGTCCATGTCCCGTCGTATTTGTAAAGTCCTGCGCTCCAGTGGAGGACCTACCAAGTATTTTTCTGGTGTACCAGTGTTTCTGGCACTTCAGTGTATATACAACCTGAGGAACGGCTTTCAGTTAGTAAAGTGTTCGAATGGGAAAAACCGCCAATTTATCGGAGTTTGATAAAGAAAACATTGTGATGGCATGGCACATCAGAACTACGATCTTGCAAACAGCTTGTGGGTTGTTCATGTGCCAATGTAATGAGTACGTATCAAAAGTGGGGCACAGATGGTCAAACGATGAAGTGTGTCATCAACAGCTCATCGATACCAGAGTGAAGCGGAGACTGTCGCGCATTGTTCACAGCGACTGCAAGGCCACAATGTGACAAATCACCCATAGCTACAACAATGGTGCTCAGGGCAATGTGTCACAGCACACAGTTCATCGCAGCCTTTTGCGCACGGGCCAGCGTAGCCGAAGAACCAGTCGAGTCCCCATGTTCACTGAACGTCACCGTCAACAACACATAAAATGGGCCCAAGGTCAAAGAAATTGGACCATGGATGATTGGAAGAAAGGGGACTGGTCTCGCGAATCAAGATTTCCGGTGCATCACGTAGACAGCCGAGGGCAGGTACGCCGATTACCAACGGAGGCTATGGCAACTGGATGCACTGTTGGGTGGAAACAGGAGTGCGGTGGGGGTGTTATGTTGTATGTGATGTTTTCTTGGGACACTTTAGGACCAACTCTCCCAATAGCACAATCCCTGACAGCTGTCAGGTATCTGAACATTGTTGCCGCCCTATTTCACCCATTCATGGCAACTGTGTTCCCTGCTAGTGATAGCCATTACCAACATGATAATGTGTCATGCTACACTGCCACAATCGTCAAGGAGTGGTTCAAGGAACATGCTAGTGACTTTCTGTTAATGCCCTGACATCCAAATTCACCTGACATGAACCCAATTGAACATTTGTGGTTTGACTTGGAAAAGCAGGTTCCCGCTAAATCAGCACCACCCTGAAATGTACGTGAACTGGAAGACCTGCTGTTGACATTATTGTACCAGACACACCAGGATACCTATCGCCACCTCATCGAATTGATGCCTCGCCGAGTGGCCGCTATCTTGCTGACTAAAGGGGTCCTACAGTTTATTAGTTAGGTGGTCATAATCAGAGTAGCAGAACGTAGACGTACAAGCGTACACGGATAGTTTCCAAATTATTAGCAGATTTTGCATAGTTTTTGCTTGCAGATTAAAAAAAATGTTATTTACAGCAATTAAAACATTTACTTCACTCCGATTAATATAATTAATACTATTTTAAGCTGAAGAACCACTTAGTTTTCACATCTTCTGGGTTCTTTTGTTTTTTCAGACTTTTCTGGCCTTCCGATACAAATTTAGAATATCACTATGAAATTGCTAAGAAATCGGACAGTGAAATGAAAAGACACTACTTCAAGACACTGGTTAGACTTTCTTCTCATGTGTGGGATCTCGGGGGTCAACAAATTTAGTCCCCGGAGATAAGAAACGTTCAACTTTGATTTGATCAATAGGTACAGAAATGGAAATGATTACATTGGATTTCATAAATACTATATATAAGGACAAAGAAAAGAACTCGTGCATTGCCTTCTTATCTCTTGGTAAGACAAGATTGGTTTTAAGAAAAGGAAACGAATCAGTTGAATTTCCGCCGTACCCGGCTCCCGCCACCAATGGCTCATGGCCTGCCTCGTCGAAAACTAGATGATAACGTTCGATTAAACTTGACCTTTAGAAAGATGCGTGAATCACATAACAGCTCATCTAAGTAAAGCGATGAACACTGGGGGAGGGGATCCTCTATCTCTTGGTCAAGAAATGACTCAGTTGAGTTTCCGCTGTAGTTCGATTTCCCTCGACCAATGACCCATGGTCTACCTCGTCGAAAACTAGATGATAACGTTCGATTAAACTTGACCTTTAGAAAGATGCGTGCATCAGATAACACCATATTTAAGTAAAACGATGAACACTGGGGGGAGGGGGATCTTTATGTCTTGGTCAGACAAGACAAAGAAGAAATGACTCAGTTGAGTTTCCACTGTAGTTCGATTTCCCGCGACCAATGACTCATGGTCAGTCTCGTCGAAAACATGCTAGTGACGTTCCATTACACCTAAACTTTAGAGAGATCCCTGTATCGGTTAACAACACCTCTAAGCAAAGAAGGAACAATACCTCGCAGGTTTCTTTCAGGGCTTTTTGGCCGGGGGGGCAAATGGAACTCTTGCTATGTCATCATCATCATTGTCAACCATTATCAATCCACTGCTGGACGAAGGTCTCCCCAAGTTTCCTCCACAACGGTGTGTCTTTTGCCAGTCTCCTCCATGTCACTCCCGCATACTTTCTAATTTCATCCACCCATCTTCCACGTGGTCTTCTTCTGGGTCTTTTCCTGTCCCTTATAATCCAATCTAAAATTTCGGCTGTCCATCGATGGTCTGTCCTTCTGGCAGTATGTCCAGCCCATTGCCATTTCAGGGATTTAACTCTGATCATGACGTCTTCCACTATTGTCATTTTTCGGATCCACGAGTTCCTCTTCTTATCTCTCCTGGTTACACCAAGCATGCACCTCTCCATGCTGCTTTGAGTTGTCTGCAGCCTTTGTATGTCTCTTGTAGTTAAGGTCCACGTCTCTGCACCACACGTAAGCACTGGAAGGATGCATTGATCAAACACTTTTCTTTTAAGACATAACGGCATATTGCTCTTGAAATTTATGCTGTTTCTTCCAAACGCTCTCCAGGCAAGTTTTGTACGCCGATTACTTTCTTCATCAATGTGACCCTCACTTGATATCTGCTGTCCAAGATAAACGTCTGTGTCTGTTATCTCCAGCTTTTCTCCATCAATCGATAAATCTTCATTTCTTGTAAAAGCATTGAACATCACTTTTGTCTTATGAAAGTTCATTTTTAATCCCACTTCTTTACTCTTGTCAGCAAGTTCCTGGATCATACTCTGCAGCTCTGATGGGGTAGTTGCAAAAATGACTATGTCATCAGCAAAACGAAGGTGGGTTAGATAATCTCCATTAATCTTTATCCCTTTGTTTTTCCAGTTCAGTGATTGAAAGACATTTTCCAATGTGGCATTAAAGAGCTTCAGAGATATGGTGTCACCTTGTTTCACTCCTTTTCCAATTTTTATGTGTGTTGTATTTTCAAACAGCCGAATCTTTGCACTTGCATTTTCATAGATGTTATTAATAATATTAATGTACGCATCTTCAATACCGCAGGATTTCAGAGCCATTGTAACTGCTGATGGTTTCACCGAATCAAAGGCTTTTTCATAATCGATAAAAGTCATGCACAATGGAAGTTCATATTCCCTCGCTCTTTCAATTAGTTCTCTCAGTACGTGGATATGATCTATTGTGCTGTAGCCACTCCTGAATCCAGCTTGTTCTCTCGGTTGAGCCATATCCAGTGTCACCTTCAATCGGTGTGAAAGAACTTTAGTGAAGAATTTATAAACCACTGATAGGAGGCTGATAGGTCTGTAGTTCCTGAGATCCTTAATGTCAACTTTTTTATGTAGCAAGATCATTGTAGCATTGTTCCAATCCTCAGGAATCTTCCCTTCATTAAGGGATCGAGTGAAAATTTGGGCGAGTACTGTTTCGATTTCTCCACTTGCTTCTTGTATGATGTCTACAGTAATTCCATCTTCTCCAGGAGCTTTTCCCCGCTTCACGTTCTTGATTGCATGTGCAACTTCTGCTGGGAGGACTGGAAGAACTCTGGTACTGGTAACTTTCATGATGTCTGGTATATATATATATAAGTCGCATTTAACCAAAAAAAAAAAATATGTATATATATAGTTTTCCATTTTCTATGTATATATATATAGGTAAATCGCATTTTAACCAAAAAAAAAAAGCCACATTTTCCGGTGTTGGGGGGTGGGGGCTCTCCAAATGTATATATATATATATATATATATATATATATAATTTTAACTACTATATTTATATATATAGAAGTAATTATTGTATATCTAGCACATGGGCGCATATATATATATAATTTTAACTACTATATTTATATATATAGAAGTAATTATTGTATATCTAGCACAGGGGCGCATTTGGAGAGCCCCCACCCCCAACACTGGAAAATGTGCCTTTTTTTTTTTTTTGTTAAAATGCGACTTACATTAGAAAAAAATGCCTTAATTTAATAAAAATGTATTGC
This sequence comes from Macrothele yani, assembly GCA_039090855.1. Classification (NCBI taxonomy): domain Eukaryota; kingdom Metazoa; phylum Arthropoda; class Arachnida; order Araneae; family Macrothelidae; genus Macrothele; species Macrothele yani. The sequence goes on from CM077003.1 coordinate 108,712,411, forward strand.
CTTACACTGAAAAAAAATGCTTTAATTTTTCTTCAGTTTTTCATTAACTTTGATTTTGTTCCAGATGGTGGATTTCAAAAACTTCGAATTTCGTCCCCCCCCCCCCCACCGACGACGAAATATGCATCTCTGATATAGTTATTACTTCTTCAAACATTTCAGGAATAATAAACTTTCTTCAGCTAAATGAGGGTCCGCGAACTTGGAATTTTCATCTATTAAAATGCATTCAACGCACTCTTGATCCTTAATCTCGATTCCCAGGCAATTAGGTATGATTATTCTACTTATTATATTTTTTAAATGCCATGCATCGTAATACACTTTTTAACAAAATGAACTAAAACTAGTACCATTTGAGCAAATATTGAAAAAAATATAATTGGAAAAATATTGTAGCATAGAAGAATAATTACCTCGACGAAACTCAGTCCAGTACACGGAAATAAAAAACAGCAAGATTTTACTATTCCGATGGCTTCCCGCTCAGAGTCCCCGTGCTGAACACGTGCTACTTTTCCACAAACTTTCCTCAAGACTCGGTGGACGAAGGAATCCTCCTTCCCGTTTACCGCGCTGTACTTCTGCAATACCCGCAGCCCTTCGGTCAAACTGGTGTCCAAAATGAGACCCTCTCTCCGTGACGACCGAAGCTCAACTGTCTCCCAGTAAATTACCTTGGCCCTTTCGGTCCTCTACCACGCATCGCAAGAAAAACTCGCTACCCCGGTCAGCACGTGGAATATCTAAGCTCAGAAATGTCGTCGGATACCCGCAGGCGATTACAACCTTACCCGTATACAAAAACGGTACGACAGCTTTTTTAACAGAATCACTCGAGCAGCCGACTCTTCAAGGTCAGGTGCCCCAGGTGTTCATGCACCCTTCCTTGCTCGAACATAGGATTAAAATTGTTCCACGTGGTTCAAGAACGTTCAGTTCTTGGTTGAAACAACAGAATAGCGGAATGAAACGTCCGTCTGCACGTATTTTTCACAACACTAAAATTAAATAAATTAATATTTGATAGCTTGATTGCGGGCGACCCTTACAAACATCGTGTTTCGAAGATACATTTTCCGGAGCCTGAGAGTAGAAAATGTATTTTCTGGAGTGGCTGCTAAGACAGGAAGCGTTGATAGAATTTTTAGTAATTTCTTGATATTGGAGTAAATAAAAAACAACAACAGCAGTTCACAATTTGATAAGGATTCTATCGCAGTGGTTGGTCTTTCCTCTTGTCTTATTGTTAATAAAGGCATTTTCCAAGAGTGTAAGTGACAGCCGGTGAACCCTGCAGGTGTGTTGCTTGCACGTGGAAAAATGCGCCAATGGGACGAATTCAAAGAGATTCGAAAAAATCCGCTGCTTCGTTGGGGAAAAATGTGATTTAAGTCAGTTTTTCAGATTCATCTTGATATTTTTAATGAACAAGATTTAAAATGCGGCTTCAAAAGAGAAAAAGGAATCATGTGATTCGGCGTTAAAGAGAAAAATGTGCGTTGATACTGAGCCCCCTGAGACTCACACTTTCCTACGCCAATGATGGGAGAAATAAAGAAAATATTTTACTGTTAAAAAAACAATGTTACTTGCCACGTTTGTTTTTTAGTAAAAATAATTCATTACACACTCAATATACAAAACTTTAAAGATAAAGGTGATGGGCAGCTGATATGACTGGAGGGTGTTGTGGCGTTAGCGGACGTGGTAATAGCGGGAGGGTAGGAAATCGTGGCATTAGCGGACGGAAACGCAATGAGTAAGAAACACCCACCCCTTCCCAAGCACAGGACGAATAAATAACAACGTAGTGGGTACGATTTCAAAATTAATTCTGATTGTAAGCCAAAATCCACCAAGTGTGCAGTTGCTAGTGTAAATTTTAAAGCAAGAAGCAACGAGTATTTCACAGAGTTTGAAAGTTATAGATTTCAGACAAGTAGGAGAAAAAAAAAGGGGGGGGGAATACACTGAGCAGGACAGAAGAATCGAAAATATTTTTACGGAATTCGAGCGCTCAAATGACCTGGAAAAACGCATGAGAACCTTCAGCTACGTTACCGAAACGCATTAGAAATATGATATTTCTATATTGATTTTTAATTTGCAAATTAGTTGCATATACATATAAAAAAAATTTAAATGAAAAAATACAAATAAAAAATATGAAAAAATACAAAACAAAATATAAAAAAATAAAAAGTTAAAATGAAAAAATAGAAAAGAAATAAAAAAAATATGAAGTACAACTAAATGATAACGTTCGATTGAACCACTGAATGCTATTCGAATAATTCTGTGCCTACTGAGTCGGTGACTAATAAAAGACTATAGACAAAAACACTCCAGAATGTCACTCAGCGAAATAACGGTTCCTCTCCGTTTCCCCTAATGCACAATCTTACCCTACGGTTCTTTTGCCTTCCCTCTGCTGGCTTACTCGTTTTCCATCAATCCTTTGTTTGAGGGTTGGTGAAAAAAGGGCAAGTCTACAATTTTGGTCATTTGTAGACAACATCGTGTGTCAACTTCGGACAGTTTCAAACAAGTAACGCAGTACAATAACATTCCGGACAAGAAGTTCAGGCGGCAGTTAACGATGATTTATTAAAATTTTAAGTTATCTTGGTTATTTATCAGAAAAAATAATGGATTTCACTGTTGAAAATTGTTCAGTCAAAAAGAGGTCAATCTATGTACGTTATAAATGGATATTTGTACGAAAAAAATATCGAAAAGAAGAGTTCCGATTAAAGTCTGATTACTATTTACGCAAGATGTAGTGAGCCAAGAGAATCGTAACTTCTGACTCAACTATATTAGGGGAAACGCGAATTGCAGTAGCAATATTAGGGGAACCGGGAATATATGTGTACATAGGGAGAATGGGCCTCAACGAACCATCCGATTAGGGAAGCGAGAGGACACCGAAATAGCTTTGCGCATTTTCAAGAGAGATTAAGAATTCAGCCGTGGAATCCTGCGTCGATCTTTGATTAGGTCGCTAAAAATTCTTATTGTTTCAGTTTTAAAGCTATCAACACGCTTGCATAACCCACTTGCGATTTATACAACCTGCTAACACCCACCCTCCACCCATAAATATCCAAATTGCTAAGAAATCGGACAGTGAAATGAAAAGACACTACTTCAAGACACTGGATAGACTTTTTCCCATGTGTGGGAACTCGGGGGTGAACAAATTTAGTCCTCGGAGATAAGAAACGTTCAACTTTGATTTGATCAATAGGTATCGAAACGATTACATTGGATTTCATAAATACTATATATAGGGCAAAGAAGAAAAAACTCGTACATTACCTCCTCCTCTCTTGGTAAGACAAGATTGGTTTTAAGAAAAGGAAACGAATCGGTTGAGTTTCCGCTGTACCCGGAAAGTGTCTTTTCATTTCACTGTCCGATTCTTAGCAATTTCATAGTAATATTCTAAATTTGTTGGTCCTCTTTATATTATATATACAATATTCAAAGTCGTCGGGCTTTGAAATTTGTCAGTTGAGTTTCCGCTGTATACAAAAGAAATAAAAATATGAAGCACAACTAGATGATAACGTTCGATTAAACTTGACCTTTAGAAAGATGCGTACATCAGATAACAGCACATCTTAGTAAACCAAGGAACACTAGGGGGGAAGGGGATCTTTATCTCTTGGTGAGACAAAACAAAGAAGAAATGACTCAGTTGCTCATTTGAGTTTCGGCTGTAGTTCGATTTCGCGCGACCAAAGACTCATGGTCTGCTTCGTCGAAAACATGCTCGCAACCTTCCATTAAACCTAATCTTTAGAGAAATGCCTGTATCGGATAACAACACCTCTCAGCAAAGAAGGAACAATCACACGCAGTGTTTCTTTCAGGACTTTTTGGCGGGGGGGGGGGGGGCAAAAGGAACCCTAGAGGGGGGAAATTTTCCATTTGATATCATCATCATCACTGTCAACCATTATCAATCCACTGCTGGACGAAGGTCTCCCCAAGTTTCCTCCACAACGGTCTGTCTTGTGCCAGTCTCCTCCATGTAACCCCTGCATACTTTCGAATTTCATCCACCCATCTCCCATGTGGTCTTCTTCTGGGTCTTTTCCTGTCCCTTGGAATCCAATCTAAAAGGAACACTGGGGGGGGGAAGGGGATCTTTTTCAACTGTCTCCCACTAAAAAAATTATATATATATATATATATAATTTTAAATACTATATTTATATAAATAGAAGTAATTACTGTATATCTAGCACAGGGGCGCATTTAGAGAGGACCTTGACAACCCCCCCGGAAAATATGCCTTTTCTTTTGTTTTTTGGTTAAAATGCGGCTTACATTAGAAAAAAATGCATTGATTTAATAAAATGTATTGACTTACACTGAAAAAAAAATGCTTTAATTTTTCTTCAGTTTTTCATTAACTTTCATTTTGTTCCAGATGGTGAATTTCAAAAACTTCCTATTTTCGTCCCCCTTCGAAGAAAACTTCTACATGCATCTCTGATATAGTTATTACTTCTTCAAACATTTCAGGAATAACAAACTTTCTTCAGCTAAAGGACGGAGTCTGCGGGATTGAAATTTTCATCTATTAAAATTAATATGCATTCAACGCACTCGTGATCCTGTGTCACGTTCCCAGGCAATTAGGTATGATTAGTCTACTTATTATATTTTGAAGAATACCATGCATCGTAATACACTTTTTAACAAAATAAACTAAAACTAGTACCATTTGAGCAAATATTGCAAAAAATATAATTGGAGAATTATTTGTAGCATAGAAGAATAATTACCTCGACGAAACTCAGTCCAGTACACGGAAATAAAAAACAGCAAGATTTTACTATTCCGATGGCTTCCCGCTCAGAGTCCCCGTGCTGAACACGTGCTACTTTTCCACAATACTTTCAGCAAGACCCGGTGGACGAATGAATCCTGCTTCCCGTTTACCACGCTGTACTTGTGCGATATTCGCAGCCCTTCGGTCAAACTGTGTCCAAAATGAGACCGTCTCTTCTTGACGACCGAAGTTCAACTGTCTCCCACTAAACTATCTTGGCACTTTCGGTCCTCTACCACGCATGCGCAAGAAAAACTCCTTATCCCGGTCAGCACGTGAAATATCTGAGCTCAGGAATGTCGTCGGAAACCCGCAGGGGATTACAACCTTACACACGTATACAAAAGCGGTACAACAACTTTTTTAACAGAAGCACTCGAGCAGCCGACTCTTCAAGGTCAGGTGTTCATGCACCCTCCTTGCTTAAACATAGGATTAAAATTGTTCCACGTTTTTGAAGAACGTCCAGTTCTTGGTTGAAACAACAAAATGGCGGAATGAAACGTCCGTCTGCACGAGTTTATCACAACATTAAAATTAAATAAATTAATAATTGATAGCTTAATTGCGTGCATCCCTTACAGACATCGTGTTTCGAAAATACATTTTCTGGGGCCTGAGAGTAGAAAATGTACTTTCTGGAGTGACTGCTAAGACAGGAAGCGTTGATAGAATTTTTAGTAATTTTTTTAGTAAAAATAATTCATTACACACTCAGTAGACAAAACTTTAAAGATAGGGGTGATGGGCAGTTGATATGACTGGAGGGTGTCGTGGCATTAGCGGGGGGGGTAAGAAATCGTGGCATTAGTGGACGGAAATACAATGAGTAAGAAACACCCATTCCTTCCCAAACACAGGTCGAATAACGACGTAGTGGGTTAGATTTCAAAATTAATTATGATTGTAAGCCAAAATCAACCAAGTGTGCAGCAAGTAGCAACGAGTATTTTACAGAGTTTGAAAGTTATACATTTCGGAAAAATAGAAGAAAAAAAAAGGGGGGGGGGGAGAATACACTGAGCAGGACAGAAGAATCGAAAATATTATTACGGAATTCGAGAGCTCAAATGACCTGGAAAAATGCATGAGAACCTTCAGCTACGTTACCGAAACGCATTAGAAATATGATATTTCTATATTGACTTTTAATCTGCAAATTAGTTGCTATACGTATAAAAAATTTTAAAATAAAAAAATACAAAAGAAATAAAAAAATATGAAGTACAAGAAAAGATAAAAAAATAATAAACAAGAGAGATGACACCGAATATTCGGGTGCAATAAGCACGTGTTTTGAATCCGTTCTGACGCAAATTAAATTTATCAAAGCTATTCTATGTCAATGGAACCGGTATGGTAAACAATAGATCTGACGAAAGAAAGAAGATTTTCAATCGGGTTTTTAATCCCTCAGATATTCCTGCAAACGGAATCGTGAGCTTACGCCTCTGTTTGCAGACGTGCGTTAAGAAAAACATGAATTTATACGAGAAACATTTCGCACCGGAAACGCTCTCCAACACAGATTGAATTTTTCAAATCGGACTCTTAGAAACAGAGATATCGACAAAAATAAGATGTGACTTTACGTCCCCTGAAGTTAAAACCATGCATTACTTTAGGAAGAAGGTATTCTCAACAGGTTTTCCCATATGAGCGGTATCGGTCCAAGAAAAAAAAATTTAGTCGAGTTTTCAGGAGCCCAGATTTTGCTACAAATACATCAGAAGAAGAAATGAACATTTATACCCCCTGGTGTCCAAACCATTCTTTACCAAACGTTAGAAATTATGTGAAAAATATTTTCCATAGGGTCATGTATGCGATACAGGAAGACTTTTTCATATCGGAGTTTTAGAAGCAGAAATAACGCAGAAAACGCAATTTACCTTTGTGCCCTCTAGCGCAGAGTCTATGATTTACTCGAAAATTTTGAATTTATAGGAAAAACATTTCGCATCGGAAACACTGTCCAACAAAGAAGGAATTTTTACAAATCGGACTCCTAGAAGTAGAGATATTGACAAAAATAAGTTATACATCTACGCCCCCTGCGTAGAAACCATGGTTCCTTTAAAAAAACGTCGGTCTGTAAACGACGTTTTTTTCAATCGAGAATTTAGAATCTCATATTTTGCTGCGAATACATCAGAAACGGAAATTCAGATTTACGCCCCCTGGTGGCCAAACCATTTTTTTCCAAAAATTAGGAATTATGTGCAAACGATTTTCCATCAGGAGCTGTGTCCGGTGCAGAAAGAATTTTTCCAATCGGAGATTTAGAAGCAGAGATATGGGGGAAACGGTATTTACCTCTACGCCCCGTAGCGGAAAGTCTATGAATTACTTGAAAATTTTGAAATTATATGAAAAACATGTCACACTAAAAACACTATCCAACAAAGAAGGAATTTTTCAAATCGGACTCCTACAAGTAAAGATATTTTTTTTTTTTTTTTTTGCTTAGGTCTCTTCTTAATAGAATATTGACAAAAATAAGATATACATCTACGCTCCCTGGCAGAGAAACTGTGGAATATTTTAAGAAGAAAATATTCCGAAAAGGTTTATCTATGTGAGTGGCGTCAGTCCACGAAATAATTTTTCAATCGATACTTTAGAAGTTCAGATTTTATGGCAAATACATCAGAAGCAAAATTTAACACTTACGCCCAATGGTGGCCAAAGTATTTTTTACCAAAACTTTGAAATTATATGCAAAAGATTTTCTTTTAGGAGGTGTATCCGCTGAAGAAAAAAAAATTTCAAATCGGAGTTTTAGAAGAAAAGTTATCGCGAAAAAGGTAATTTAATTTTATGCCCCCTAGCGGGAAATCTATGCGTACTTTGAAAAAGTAACTATATCTAAAATACTCTTCGACATAAATGGAATCGAAAGATAAAATAATTTTTTCAATCGGATGTTTAAAAGCAAATATGTGGAATAAAACGTATTTTTGAATTCGACATCATCTGCATTTACACTTTTTTTACGATGTACAATTTCTCCTCTAACGGAGAAGTTGTACATCGTTAAAAACAAAATAAAGGATCATCATTCGCATATTTCAAGCTTCCCAATGCAAAAAGAATTTTTCAAATCGGACTAATAGTTGCAGAGATATCGTGGGTACAGGCGGACGGACGGACAAACCTGTAATATAAGCACGATCTTTTTTCACAAAAGACGTGCTGAAAATCTGGGGTAAAAAAAGGTGCAAGAAATGCAAAAAAACAGCAACAAAAACTTTTAAGCCGCCAAAGTCATCACAATCTGGTTCTGGGAAGGGGTGGGTGGTTTCTAACTCATCGCATAACCGTCCGCTAATGCCACGATTTCATACCCTAATTAATACTTCCAGAACCAGATTGTGATGACTTTGGCGGTTGAAAAGTTTTTTTTTTTTTTTTTCTTTTTCCCCATTTTTGCTTTTTTTTTTTTTTTCTACATATTTTTTTTTTGTATTTTTCCATTTTAATTTCTTTAATTTTTTATATTTTTTCATATTTTTTTTGTATTCATATTTTTCATTTTTTTTATGAGCGGTGAGAAGAACGTAGGCTTATCAAACAATAGGAACCACGTGATTGGAATTTTCTCATTTCCTATTGGTCAAGTGGGGAATCTGTAGAGATGTGAACGGTGAGAAGGGAAGGCAATTCTGTAAAGGGGTGGGTGTTTCTTACTCATTGCATTTCCGTCCAGTAATGCCACGATTTCATATCCGTCCGCTAACGCCACGGAACCGATTGGAGAATATCATCCTGTATCGCCTGGGCGGATATTTTTCTATTTTTTCCCCCTTTTTTTCACAGATGATAGTTGTTAGGTCTAATTAATCAGATACTAATCATGATGCGTTGCTAGTTAGTGTCTTGTTGCCCAGCTTTCTGCTTTACGTGTTCGGAGACTAGAACATTTGATCAGAGACAAATGCTAGCACACAGTGGAGTAAAACTGTTTGATTGCGAGAGGGCTTCTAAATTTTTCTTGACACTCTGCCAGAAAACGACATGAAACACGTTTTCATAAGTCTTAGTAATCTTATGTTAATACTACGTCTACAGGTCTATCCAGTGCTTCTTTAGAACAGACGACTAATGACACCCTAGTGAATGCTATTCGAAGGATACTGTGCTTACTGAATCGGTGACTAATAAAAGCCTACAGATAGAAACACTCCAGAATGTCACTCAGCGTAATAACGGTTCCCTTCCGTTTTCCCTAATGCACAATCTTACCCTACGGTTCTTTTGCCTTCCCTCTGCTGGCTTACTCGTTTTCCATCAATCCTTTGTTTGAGGGTGGGTGAAAATATGGCAAGTCTACGATTGTAGACAACATCGTGCGACAACTTCGGACTGTTTCAAACAAGTAACGCAGTACAATAACATTCCGGACAAGAATTTCAGGCGGCAGTTAACGATGATTTATTAAATTTTAAGTTATCTTGGTTATTTATAAGAAAAAATAATGGATTTCATTGTTGAAATTGTTCAGTCAAAAAGAGGTCAATCTATGTACGTTATAAAAGAATATTTGTACGAAAAAATATCGAAAAGAAGAGTTCCGATGAAAGTCTGATTACTATTTACGCAAGATGTAGTGGCCAAGAGAATCGTGCCGCCCCGGTGGCGCAGTGGTCTAAGGCGTTGGCCTCTGATCATTCGTCGGAAGGGGTCCGGGTTCGAATCCCGGTGAGGCATGGATGTTGTGTTTGTCTTACGGCACTGGCTCTCTCCCTTCCCTGGAACCAGTGACTCTAAATTAGGGACGGGCGACTGCTTATAGCCCATTGAGTTGCTCACGGTGGTCGTTAAATCTCAAAAAAAAAAAAAAAAAAGAGAATCGTAACTTCTGATTCAACTATATTAGGGGAAACGCGAATTGCAGTAGCTATATTAGGGGAACCGGGAATATATGTGTACATAGGGAGAATGGGCCTCAACGAACCATCCGATTAGGGGAAGCGATAATCGGGGAAAAGAGAGGACACCGAAATAACTTTGCGCATTTTCAAGAGAGATTAAGAATTCAACCGTGAAAATCCTGCGTCAATCTTTGATTAGGTACCCAGTAATCAAATCAAATATATCCATTGAGGCCATTTTTAAGAAGCCAAAACAGGCAGAGCCCGACGACTTTGAATATTGCATATATAATCTAAAGAGGACCAACAAATTTAGAATATGACTATGAAATTGCTAAGAAATCGGACAGTGAAATGAAAAGACACTACTTCAAGACACTGGATAGACTTTTTCCCATGTGTGGGAACTCGGGGGTGAATAAATTTAGTCCCCGGAGATAAGAAACGTTCAACTTTGATTTGATCAATAGGTACAGAAATGGAAATGATTACATTGGATGGCCAAACCCCTCCAAAATGATTCCACAACTTAAATCTTGGCCCTCAGTCTCCGGCAGCTGGAATGTACCTGGCCAAGGCAGCGGCCAGTGCGACATGAAGGCAGAGGGTGCTAAGAATCCCCGGAGGACCGGACTAGGCTGCCATCTGATGCTGACCTTGGCTACGTACAATGGGCGCTCCCTATCTTCTGATTCAAGGCTTCTTGAATTGGAAGAGGAACTACAAAGGATCAAGTGGGACATCGTGGGGCAAAGTGAGGTAAGGAGAAAAGGAGAAGATCTCATCGAACTTAAAAGTGGACATCTCTTCTACTATTGTGGGACAGATACTGGCAGAAGTAGTGGTGTTGGATTTATAATAAACAAGAAACTGAAGGATAAAGTTGTAGAAGTTGAAAGTTCCTCTGACAGAGCTGCACGACTTGTTATCCAACTCTCGAGAAGATACCAGGCTCAGATTACTCAAACTCATGCACCCACCACAAGTCATCCTGAAGAAGAAATTGAAGAATTTTATGAGGAAATTTGTCATCTAAATAATAAAGGTAAGCAGCACTTGAAAATAATTATGGGAGATTTCAATGCAAAAATAGGGCAACGGCAACAGAATGAAACTTCAGTAGGTAAATTCGGTCACGGCAACAGAAACCAGCGTGGAAATACTCTCGTTGAGTTTGCAGAGGCAGAAGGGTTTTTCATCTTGAACTCCTTCTTCAAGAAAAAGCCACACAGGAAATGGACATGGAGACATCCAAATGGGATGACAAGTGAAATTGATTTTATTATGTGTAACAAAAAATTCGTCATATAAGACTGCAGTGTGCTAAACAAGTTCAACACAGGTAGTGACCATAGATTGGTGAGATGTAAGATGCACCTCAACACTAAACTTGAACGTGGCAAGCTCATAAGGCAAACAAAATCTATTGACATAACCAACCTTAAAAAACACTATAATACCTTCAAGTTGGAACTGAAGAACAGGTTCTCTGCTTTAGAAGGCCTAACATCGGAAGAAGTGGACATCTCTGAAGTTAACAGAAAAGTAACCAAAGCTCTTATGGAAACAGCAACAAAATTAGCTGGGTCTAAGAACAAGTTGCATGTAAATAAATTATCAGGAAAAACGAAAATGTTGATGCAAAAAAGAAGAGAGATGAGGACAACTAAAGAAGATGTGACTTCCAAAGTGGAATATATAGTATGCAAGACAGTAAGAAAAAGTATCACTGAAGACGTAAGAAAATTCAACTGTGAACTAGTGAGGAAAGCAATTGAAAACAACCAAAGCCTAAAGATAGCAAAGGGACATCTCAGTAAAGGAAGAAAACAGATTATGGCACTGAGAAAAGAAGATGGTTCTGTAACAAGAAATAGAGGCGAAATTTTGACAAGAGTGAAAGATTTCTACTCCAAATTATATGAAAGGGATGATACATGCACTCCAGACATCATGAAAGATACCAGTACCAGAGTTCCTCCAGTCCTTCCAGCAGAAGTTGCACATGCGATCAAGAACATGAAGCGGGGAAAAGCTCCAGGAGAAGATGCAATTACTGTAGACATCATACAAGAAGCAAGTGGAGAAATCGAAACAGTACTCGCCCAAATTTTCACTCGATGCCTTAATGAAGGAAAGATTCCTGAGGATTGGAACACCGCTACAATGATCCTGCTACATAAGAAAAGTGACATTGAGGATCTCGGAAACTACAGACCTATCAGCCTCCTATCAGTAGTTTATAAAATCTTCACTAAAGTTCTTTCACACCGCTTGAAGGTAACACTGGACAAGGCTCAACCGAGAGAACAAGCTGGATTCAGGAGTGGCTACAGCACAATAGATCATATCCATGTGCTGAGAGAACTAATTGAAAGAGCGAGGGAATATGAACTTCCATTGTGCATGGCTTTTATCGATTATGAAAAAGCCTTTGATTTGGTGAAACCATCAGCAGTTACAATGGCTCTGAAAACCTGCGGTATTGAAGATGCATACATTAATATTATTAATAACATCTATGAAAATGCAAGTGCAAAGATTAGGCTGTTTGAAAATACAACACACGTAAAAATTGGAAAGGGAGTGAGACAAGGTGACACCATATCTCCGAAGCTCTTTAATGCAACATTGGAGGGTGTTTTTCAGTCGCTGAGCTGGGAAAACAAGGGGACAAAGATTAATGGAGATTATCTAACAGACCTACGTTTTGCTGATGACGTAGTCATTTTTGCAACTACCACATCAGAGCTGAAGAGTATGATCCAGGAACTTGCTGACAAGAGTAAAGAAGTGGGATTAAAAATGAACTTTCAGAAGACAAAAGTGATGTTCAATGCTTTTACAAGAAATGAAGATTTATCGATTAATGGAGAAAAGCTGGAGATAACAGACACGTACGTTTATCTTGGACAGCAGATATCAAGTGAGGGTCACATTGATGAAGAAATTAATCGGCGTACAAAACTTGCCTGGAGAGCTTTTGGAAGAAACAGCATAATTTTCAAGAGCAATATGCCATTATGTCTTAAAAGAAAAGTGTTTGATCAATGCATCCTTCCAGTGCTTACGTATGGTGCAGCGACGTGGACCTTAACTAAAAGAGACATACAAAGGCTGCAGACAACTCAAAGAAGGATGGAGAGGTGCATACTTGGTGTAACCAGGAGAGATAAGAAGAGGAACTCGTGGATCCGAAAAATGACAAGAGTGGAAGACATCATGATCAGAGTTAAATCCCTGAAATGGCAATGGGCTGGACATACTGCCAGAAGGACAGATCATCGATGGACAGCCGAAATTTTAGATTGGATTCCAAGGGACAGGAAAAGACCCAGAAGAAGACCACATGGGAGATGGGTGGATGAAATTCGAAAGTATGCAGGGGTGACATGGAGGAGACTGGCACAAGACAGACCGTTGTGGAGGAAACTTGGGGAGACCTTCGTCCAGCAGTGGATTGATAATGGTTGACAATGATGATGATGATGATGATATATAGGACAAAGAAAAAAACTCGTGCATTGCCTCCTTATCTCCTGGTAAGACAAGATTGGTTTTAAGAAAAGGAAACGAATCAGTTGAGTTTCCGCTGTACCCAGAGGCGACTTAAATTCTTTTGGGGCCCTAGGCGCTAAATGAATCTAGGGCCCCTCTTTCCCCTCCTTATCCCTTCAGAAATTTTCATCCGTCTGATTAACACAGAAAAGTAAAGTCAAGAATTTTTTTTTTCTTTCGTTTTTTAAAATACCATTCTATCATAGATTATTAGAACGTTTCGTAAGAAACAGCGTCAATGTAATCAGTTTGTCTGCCCGTGCACATCGAACTTTTTGTTTTTACTGATATTTCAAAAAACTATTTTTACGGCTAATAGTAAGTCAAAGGGCATTAAGTTTGGCATTTTAAACATTCCATGTGCACTCACGGACAATGAACTTTGCGCACCTAGAAGAAAACATGCTGCAACCGCGGAACTTTGCAAATAAATAGAGTGCCTGCTGGTATGGAAATGATCCACGTTTGGTGTTTTTTATCATTAAAGTGTATCGTGCAGGAGACGGCATTTGTTTTCAATCCAATAGCTTTTGGTGCACGAGTTAATTTCTTCTTCTTTTTTTTTTTTTTTTTTTTTTTTTGATTGAAGGTTTAACGACCACCGTGAGCAACTCAACGGGCTATGAGCAGTCGCTCGTCCCTAATTTAGGGTCACTGGTTCCAGGAAAGGGAGAGAGCCAGTGCCGTAAGACAAACACAACATCCACGCCTCACCGGGATTCGAACCCGGACCCCGTTCGGACGAATGATCAGAGGCCATCGCTTAGACCACTGCGCCACCGGGGCGGCAATTTCTTCATATTAAGCCATTGTTTAAAATTGAAATAATTCATACGTCTTACGTTTATCAATACGAAATTCTATCTTGTTTGTTCACTTTGTGTTATACTGTACAATCATTTAAAGCTCTAGTGGACTCATTATTTTTGTATAATGTTCCAAAGTATCATTATACAGGGTGTCCGAGAATTACTGGACACATTACAAAATTATGTAACAAAAAAAAAAAAAACTATGAGAATTGTCTGTTTTTCTATATCACGTATTACTAACACGGTTTCTATATTTTTGTTTTGCAGAATTGTTATTCCCAGAATCCGATAGATGGCGCTAGGTGTGGCCTGATGAGGAATGTATGAGAAATGTGCAATCAGTAGTCATGTCATCCGTACAGCAGAAGGCGATGTGTGTGTTATGGCGTGCGGAATTCAAGACTGTCATTAAAGTTAAAAGACTACCGTTTAGAGTATGGTTGTAATCCTCCGTCAATGAATTCAATTAAGCGGTGGATGAAACAGTTTAAAGAAACTGGCCATGTGGAACATCGTGGAACATCGTGGAAAAAGCCGGTAGCCCTAGCGTCAGGGGTGAGACGGTTCACCAAGTTAATGAAGGTTTCCGACGAAGCCCCAGAAATCCGTTCGTTAAACAAGCAGAGAAATGTGCATTCCGAAATCGACAGGTCACGATATCTTGCAAAAGAAATTAAAGTTTCATGCTTATAAAATTCAAATAGTGCAAAAGATGCATGTAAATGATCACACTCTGCGATACGATTTTGCTGTGGATATGCTGAATCGAGTGGAAAACGACGAAAACTTTCTCAGTACTGTAATTTTTAGTGATGAATCCACATTTCAGGTATTGGGAATCGTCACAACTGCAGGATATGAGGCAGTGAACCGTCTCATGCTGCTATTGAACTGGAACGTGATTCTCCAAAAGTTAATGTGTGGTGCGCCCTATCAAAAAGAGAAGTGATTGGCCCTTTCTTCTTCTGCGAAAAAACCATAAATGGTGACATTTACTTGGATATGCTAGAAAATTTCGCTATACCCCAGACCATTCGCCTCCGCATTGGTCAACGTGTTTACGTAAGTGCCTAAATGAGCATTTCCCCAACAGATGGATTGGGCGTGGTGGTCCCATTCTGTGGCCTCCTCGCTCTCCAGATCTAACTCCATTCGATTATTTCATGTGGGGTTATGTGAAGGATCTTGTCTATCTGACGCCTTGTACTGATTTGCAGGAACTGAAGCAGCGTATTACAGCTGCTATTAATTCCATAACTCCTCAGATACTTGCCAATACATGGCATGAAATCGAATGACGCTTGGACGTACTACGAGCAACCAAGGGATCTCACATGGAAATTTGTTAACTTGTGTAGTTACATTGTAAGTTAGTACAGTCAGTTCCATTCTATCTGTTTAATGTTTTGTTTTAAATAATTTTGTAGTGTGTCCAATAATTCTCGGACACCCTGTATATATATAATCTTGAAGCAGCATTCTTCAACTCTTTTTTGACAATACATATAGCATTTTAAGTTTTAAAAATATTCTGTAGTTTACATACAAAAAATAACAATGCATTGTTCAAACTCTCACTGTAAAACACACCTTTGTGTTATGAAGCTGTAAGGCAGCATGTTACTTGGAATGTTTCTAGGTCATGCAGGTTCAGCAATACTTCATGATTTACTCCTGTCAGGGGAGCAAGAAATGTCATTACTGGAATTACTACTGATTTACTGTATTCCCACGAATGGCTGTTTGTTTCTCTTGATGATGTATATGCTAGTGATCTTTTTGTTTTGTCTCACAGTTGTTTTCTTTTCCTTTTTTTTTTTTTTTAATTTTTTTATGGTGCACCTTGTTTTTATGCTGTACTGATTTTTCTCTTCATTGATATTAAAATCTTTTAGTCCTCCCAATATAGACAGCTATTTCTTAGCTTTTATTACCTCACCATATTTTTGTGAGAAATCTTGATTTCAAACATGAAAAACATGTAATACCTTTCACTTTGGCATTTTCCAACCCTTTAGTATGATTTTAAAATTTCCATGTTGATGTACACTATCTACCAACAAGTAATTGGACACCTGTGACAGCAAAGAAAAACAAAGTTTATTCACCTTCAATAGTTGGTGGAGCCTCCACGAGCGGCGATTACACCTGCGAACCTCCGGGGCATACTCTCAACCAGGCGTTGTACGACGGCTAGCGGTATTTTCTTCCACTCGGCTTGGGGAAGACAGGTCAGTTCCTTCACCGCTTTTGGACAGTGGAGGCACACCTTAAGTCGACGCTCCAACTCGTCCCAGAGGTGCTCGATAGGGTTAAGGTCAGGGCTCTGCGCAGGCCAGTCCATTCGATTAACCCCATTGTCACCATACCAAGCCATGGTGGACCTCGAAACATGACAGGTGGCATTGTCATCCTGAAAGTAACATGGGTCCACCCCGTAAAACTACCACAACGTAGGAAGTTTAAAAAATGGTGCAGTAGGTCTCGGCATTGAGTCTACCAGGAATTGCGACCAAGGGTCCCGTGCCGTACCAGGAGAAACACCCTCATAGCAAAATTCCACCGCCGCCGAACTTCACAGTTGGCACAATACTTTCTGGCAGGAGGCGTTCTCCAGGCAGACGCCAAACCCAGACCCTGCCATTCGAACGGTAGAGGGTGAACCTTTATTCGTCGTTCCAGAGAACCTGTTTCCACTGTTCAACGGTCCACTGTCGACGTTCTTTGCACCACGTTAGCCGAGCAGCGCTATCGGACTTGGTGATCAAAGGCTTGTGGGCGGCAGCACGTCCATGATAATCGAGAAGATGGGCTTCCTTACGGATGGTATTCATCGAAAGAACACTCCCGGATGCCTGTTGATACTCCTCGCGGATGTGGCCTATCGATTTCGTGCGGTTCTTCCGAATTTCTCTGGCCAGCACCCGTCGGTCTCTAACTCCCAGTTTTGTGGGTCTGCCGGGTCGGGGCACATTCCGACAGTCACCTCTCATCTTTCAATTGCCAATAACGTAGGCCACTGTCGATTTTGGGTACTTCAACTTGCTGGATATGTCACGTATGGATCGGCCATTTCTGTGATACCCAACGATTACACCTTTCTCGAAATCAGAGAGCTCCGAACTGCGTGGCATCTTGCATGCGACTGGTTGCGTTGTTGTTCCCCACACGATATTTAACAGCAGCGGCCGTGACGTGTATCAGGACCGCAGATATCGTCGATTGCAGGGGTGTCCAATTACTTGTTGGTAGATAGTGTATATGAACTGGAATATTAAATTGTGAAATCAGCTGCATTTGAAATGGAAAATATTAGTACCTCCTCTGGCATTTTGCTCTCAGTGCATACTGTGTATGCTTTGCATAAATATGAATATTGACATGTTTTGGGACAGCAACTCAAAAGTAATCGAGAGAAAGTTGCAGTTCTGTGTACTTAAGTTGCATTAAATGGATTTGTTACCTTCTTCGTTTTCAATGCCTTTTAAAACTTCTTGATGATTTCGTATTTTGAATGACACATGAAGCAATAACAAATTCTATCAAACATCACGGATGTTCAATTTATGCCAAACAAAAGCCACATATGCAGATAAAATAGCCCAGTAAATAAAGGACTTGACCCGGAACAAATGAGCTAAAAGCTGAATTTTGCAGGCTGGTAGAACTCATTGCGCTTAGCATTTCACAAAAGTCCCCAACCCCTCCTCCGCTTGCTTCCCCCCTACACCCCCATAAAGGGGGAAAATTAGGTCTAATACTAATCCACTCGTAACTCTTAAAATAAATGGCGTACAGCGATAATGGTTTTTTTAATTTTAATTCTCTTGGTATGATCTATAAATTTTGTTCTCTTCATTTTTACTATATCTCCTACAGTTTTGCTGCAATTTTCGAAAACCCGCTAAACAGCACCTTTTTTTCTCGACATTTTACCGATTAATTGCAATTACCGCTTCACAGAGCCAAAATCTCAGAATAAAAGTTGTAGCAAATTTTATAACCTTTACAACGATGTATTATTTGTCTTAATATACTTTATAGTTTGCCTTCTATTGTACCGAAACTGCGAATGCATTGTAACCCTAAAATGACAAAACATCGGGTAAAACATGCAATAATTTTGCGGGGAGTATAATTTTCAACGATAGGTTAAAAAAAAGAAAGGAAAACTCAGCTTCGCAGCTGCAAAAAAAGGCAACGACTCTTGTCTGTATGCTTCACACCGAACCCAACCCCTCGGGGGTTGGGACTAATGACTAGTATGCGCAAACGGAATGCTCAATTGAAATATGACAATGTCATTTTTTCCCTTTATCCATTTGTTATGAAGTATGAACTTAGCTCAATGGATTGCTGCTATTTCTACAATTTCAAAATACTTAAAAAAGACACACACATTTTCATTTTCAAATTTTTTAAATGAACTGAGATTAAAATTGCACAAAACTGTAATTAAAACAGAAAAGGCCGCAAACAAAAGCGGTGATGATTAACTTTATAACGTTTAAAATGATATACATTTTGTCTTACATTGGATTCTGTGGTTCTGAATATTGCACAGTTGAGGCAAAATTATGATAAGTGTCGTCGCTCATATCAGGTAGTTTGTGCATGGCAGTCCACTGCAACGTCCACACATAGGAGAACATGAGAATCCGGCTTTTCGAAAACTGCAGGAAATCACGCATTCTTTCTTACAGTTGTATGAAATTAAACATAAAAGTTCACCTGGTGCCCCTGGTAAAGTAGTCGTTAATGTCCTTCACCCTCTAACTTTAACCCCACTTGGTGGGGTCAAGTTTGTTCCCTGACCAAATTTGAACTTCAAGGTGTACCCGCAAATAATGCTGTCAAGCTGCTGCTACTGAAGGTGGAAATTTTCTGAAGTCAAAGTTTGATCTGAGATAGTTTCGCAATTGATTTTTTTGTAATAAAAGTATCTGGCATCATATGAATTGTCGTGTTTCCTCAAACCATATAAATCAAAATGGAAGCTTTCTCCATTTGGAAGATTTCTTCTTTTGAAGCATTAATGTTCCTGAAAACCATCGCTTGCGACTGAGCCACCCGAGAATTTTTTATTAGGTCAATTTCCTTTTGTTTCCCCAAGTCCGTAAAGTGCGGACGTTGTATCACATCCTGTAACGGCATGCGTGAATAATAGGCATTTCCGTACATGTCTGTATAAATAGATACCAGTTTTTTCAATGCTGTAAAATATTGGAGGATTGCAGCAGCGCCTGGTTTAAGAAAGAACAAAGATTTTGTTTCTTCTAGCGCCAGCGCAATTAATTAAACAACAAAGTCTGTATCCGTACCGTGACTACAGTAGGGTTTAGTTTCAACATTTTTACAGAGGTTCGAACTATATCTACATCAGCATTGTTTTTAGCCGTGAGAACCGTGGTATTAATGGGTTAGAAGAATTTCTCTTTTAATGCTGCAATCATTCTTTCCTTATTGTGGGGATTAGATAGAAAATCAATCTGCGCTGGAGTGCACTCCATGTTATTGGTAAATATAATGTTCGCTGACGTCCTTTTCGCATATCTTGTTTATTCTTTCTGATTTGTTGTTGGCGTTTCAGGGTATCCACCAAAACCAACGTAGCAATTTGTACCATAATGGGAGAGTACATGATATATACTTAATTTTACACAATTTGATCAAATGTTGTGCGTTTAGGCAAAACTACTGAATGAAGGAGATAACCACCATCTATTATAACTATTATAATACCTGCAGCAGTAGGAATATTCTCCTGTTCAACAATACCGCCAACGAAAGATTTAGTCATGGAGGATTTCGTACCTTTTCTCAGTGACACTTCGTCAAAAAAAGCTGGTGGACGAGATACTAGTTCATAGCTGAAGTATGATTTCAATTTCAAAGGACTGTCACAAACACAAATAACTCTGTTGAACAATTGTTGTGTGCTTATTGACTCCAGCCTGGTCGAGGCTTTGAAACAGGCGCAAAACCACTTAGACACAGACAATTTAATGGAAACAATGTTTTTAAAGATGCTTGCGTACTATCTGTCATCTTTATGTTACTGAGGTCTTGAACTGTTGTGTCCTGTAAGCCGAATATCCTTTTTTCAGGATAAGGGCGATGCCGTATAGGTTTAGAAATGTCTTCAGGCTGTAGTTGTGAAACACCAACCTTCTTGTCAACACAGATGGCTGGTGTAATGCATTGAATTCCTTCCATTGCATGAAAAGTCTAATCCATCTTCACTTCTGCATTACCAAACAGGTACTGAATGAAGGTTTCATTACTCACAGAAGGTAATCCTGCACTAATTAGAGAATTTTGATATTGCTCTGCTATGTAGCATGGAGAACACATACCCATCGATGATAACACTTAAACTAAATGTTTGGAACCATATCAACGACTTAAATACAACGCAATGCTGACTTGAACAGCTGACAGAAATTACCTAGGTCTTACAGCAGATATTATAGCATGGTTTATTACAGTTCGTTTGCGAATAATTCCAGATGTGCTGTCTTTTTTTTCTTTTTTTTTTTTTTGTTACCATGTCTGTAAATATTTGCAGCATTTTTTTGAGAACAACATTTAATCAATTCTCCTTGATATCTTTTGTATTCGGTTATTTGCTACTGTTGTAAATCATTTTCTGTATGTCCTCTCTAATAATTTCTGCTTCTGTTTCAACAACTCTTCTTCGTTCACTAACTTTGTCTTTCTTTCTCTCATTGTACCATTGATCAGTCTCTTCTTCCCAGAAATTTCTTCTTCCCAGAAATGTTTGTACCGCCCAGGTGGCGCAGTGGTCTAAGCGCTGGCTTATGACTATTCATCCAAGAAGGGTCCGGGTTTGAATTCCGGTGAGGCATGGGTGTTGTGTTTGTCTTACGGCACTGGTTCTCTCCCTTCCCTGGAACCAGTGACCTTAATTTAGGGACGGACGACTGCTTATAGCGCATTGAGTTGCTCACGGTGGTCGTTAAACCTTCAATCAAAAAAAAAAAAAAGCAATATTTGTTATCACTATCCTGTCTCCGAAATGCTGTCTGCCCGTGTACATCAAAATTTTTGTTTTTAGAGCTGCTGCGAAATTTATTTATGCGGCTAATAGGAAATCTAAGGATAGTAAGTTCGGCACTTTAAATACCGCCAAGGGCTGTCAAGTCAAAAATTCAAAAAAATTCAAGTTCTGTTGTAAAGAAATTATTCAACTTAAAGGAAAATACTATTATTTTTGTGCCTCACAGTTCTTTCTCAAATATTTAAATTTTCCAATTAGTTCGTTAATTTCTTGCTAAAGGCTAAAAAGTTTGTTTTTTACAGACTTTTCAAAACTTATTTTTGCGAATGATCCGACATGAAAGTTCGTCGAATTTTTCCCATTTTAAATTTCACTACTAGTTTATAAATTTCCCACTAGTAGTTCTTCGTAAATTTTAGCTTTGTGCTACAAAGAGATTATTTCAGTCACATCAAACGTTCTTTTGAGTTTGCTACGTTAGTTAAAATTGATTATTTTTAACATCTCTTCAGTTGCAAGTTTCTTGGCAAATTTAGCGCTGAAAATGAAATTTCCTACATCGCATGTAAATTGTCATAAAATTTCATAAAATTGGAATGCATTTCGATTATAAAACGTGCTCTTTCCATTGCTTCAGCTTTTGAAAATCATCTTGTTTTTCTACATTTTGCGAGCATGCTATCAAGCAAAAATGAAATACACTGATGGAAAAAAAAATCCCAACACCACGAAAAAATAGTTGTAGAGGAATGAAATGGCGGCAATACATTTGTATAGGTAACATATTTAATCGATTAAGGTTTCAAGATCACAGCTTATTGTAAGCGCGAGAAGAGCCATTTTAAATGTGAAATGCTGGTACATTAATAACCGGTGTAACCGCCAGAATGTTGAATGCAAGCACGCAAACGTTCATGCATTGTGTCGTACAGGTGCTGGATGTCAGTTTGTGGGATGGAGTTCCATGCCTGTTGCATTTGGTCGGTCAATACAGGGACGGTTAATGCTGGTTGGGGGTGACGCTGGAGTTGTCGTCCAATGATGTCCCATACGTGCTGGATTGGTGAAAGATCTGGTGATCTAGCAGGCCACGGCAACATGTCGACACTCTGTAGAGCATGTTGGGTTACAACAGTGGTATGCGGGCGAGCGTTATCCTGTTGGAAAAAACCCCCTGAAACGCTGTTCATGAATGGCAGCACAACAGGTTGAATCACCAGACCGACGTACAACTGTGCCTTCAGCGTGCGTGGGATAACCACGAGAGTGCTCCTGCTGTCATAGGAAATTGCTCCCCAAAGCATAACTCCAGGTGTATGTCCAGTGTGTCTCGGCCGCAGACAGGTTGGTTGCAGGAGCTCACTTTACCTCCTTCTAACCAACACACGGCCATCACTGGCACCCAGGCAGAACCGGCTTTCATCAGAAAACACTACAGATCTCCACTCCGTCCTCCAATGAGCTCTAGCTTGACACCACTGACGTCGCAAACGGCAGTGGTTTGGAGTAAGTGGAATGCACGCCAGTGGCGGCTCGTGGTGTAAAATGCTGGTGAGGCGAACGGTCTTGATGTAAATGTAAAACAGTAAAACGTATGTTATTGAAAAATATATAAATTCGTATAACGTTATACGAATATATATATATATATCTATCAGTGGCGTAGCAGGGGGGTCGTGGTTTGCACACCCCTTATTAGGCGAGACAGTTAGCTTTTTCTAAGTACGTTTTATAGATAATTTCCCTATTTAAATTCTTTGATTTTTATATAACTCGGAAAGCAATGTAATTTCTTGATAATAGAAGAGAAAGTAAAGCAAAGCGGCCAAAGAAGTTGCTTTATTAAATTTTTATTAAAACAACTATAATTTATTGCATTTTCTTCATTTTATTAAATTAGCTTCATTTTGTATTAATATTCAAGATGTGCGTACGTACCAATAGGAAAATATTTGTCGAAGCGCCCCCCCCAAATTGTTATATGTACTTATACACAGTTATACAGCAGAAGCGCAGACCCCCCCTTCAAAAAGTTTCATGTCAAAGGCAGTATCCCCCATTGGATATCTTTGAAGTCCTGGGTTCGAGTCGGCTGAATCATTAAAATCCGCTGAGATTCGGAAGTCTCGTTAAGCCATTGGTCCAGGGTAAGCGGCGCCTTGTTATTAACAGCTGTAAACCCCATCCCTTAGGGCTCCATCCCATGTCATTTAGCCCTTATATACAAATATTATTAAACAGTAATGGAATAAAATTATAGAAATATATGAAACACGGCGTGGGGAGTCTTTCTTCACGAAAAAATCCAAAAATTTTAGAGGAAAAATGTACATATACCTCTCTATATATGTGTGTGTGTAATATACGCTACTTTTGCAACAATATTTTTATGAAAACAATTATTCGATAATTTTACAACAAAGAAAGAAATATTTCACCAGTATTCTTTTATGTAATACACTTGAGCGAAAATACGCAATTTGCGCGGTTTCTTTAGCTAGTCAATGCGTCACTCACATCCCAACGCCAATCGGAGATCCACTTCTTAAAAAATTCAAAGTAAATCATTTGAATATAATTTTTTCTCACGAAGTGTTTCTTGAGCTTGAATAAAAGTCACAGTTCGATTGGCATATTAGTGAAGGTGCATTTAGCACGGGTCACAAACTGAAGTCCAGGCTCGTGATAACTATGTACAGGAGAAGTCAAGCTAAGGAAGCACATTTCTATATAAAAAAAGTATAAAATAATTTAAACCTGGAATTAAAAACAGGGGAATACGATATTAATTTGCTTTGGTCTCGAACAGAATGCTTTCAGTTTATTTTTTATAAATAAGTTCAATTCTGCGATCCTTTTTGGCTGCAAATTTGTCTATGATCAGATCATAAAATGGTTGAATGGACATTAGATGGTTCAGCAATTCTTTCTCGATTGAAATTTTAGCGAGTGAAGACAAACGATCTTGTGCCGTTGTATTACGGAGGTAAGTCTTAATTCTCTTCAAACAAGAAAAAATTCCTTTCAGCAGAAGAACTTGTTGACGCCAGTGTCAATACAAGAGAAAATAATTTGTAGGCTTCTGGTAACACCTCTTTCAGCTCGTTTTCTTTCATTGTTTTCAAGGTTTTCTGAAAACTGAGTTCCCTGAAGTTGTGATCATTATATAAAAAATCTAATTCGTTTTTTAGTCGTTGTGTGTCTGTAAAAATGTTTGGATAAATTTTTTTGAGAGTGTTAAGGGCACTGGATGGAAATGACTCTGAATAACTATGGTATTTTGAGCTGTCAACTAGCTGCAGAAACTCGAGCTTTCCCATATCTTCAAATCTGGTATTTATTTGGACTTTTATATATTCATGAATACACTCAATTAAATCATTCTGTATCGTTTTAGATTGTCCAGAAAATAAGCTTCGTATTTCTTCAAAATGTGCTTTTAATTCTGGGGTGCTCCTACGAAGTAACATTTGGAACATTTCCTTGAAATTACCTTTATTTAATGAGGAAATAGTTTCATCATGTCCTCGAAAAGGCAGTTCTTGCTTGCTTAGAACGACAACTAAATCAATTATATGTTCCATAAAAAGCCTATTTAGTCTGACCTTTTCATTAAACTTGACTTTATGAAGAGCAGCATTTTCTTTGAGCATATCAGAAATAGTGTTTGTTTTTTTCCATTCGTTTTAGACCTACGTGGTTAGTTCTATGCTCTTTAGAGCTTTCGTGCAATTTTGCACTACGAGAAAAGTTTTTAGATCAAAATAACCCGTTGTATTCCACACATTTTTCTTATTGCTCAAAAGTAAACATGGCCAGCAAAAGAGAGTTTGCTTGTAATAGCATCAGAAAGCCAGGGAAAAATCTCGTACTATGATTTATTGAAAGACCTAAAAAACGATTTGCCGCACTTCTTATCTTTAGATATTGAACTTATTATAGGTGTCGGTCTTCCAGATATGAGAACATCCTTGTTATCATAATCTTTCCAGTGTTTAAAAGGAATTTCTTCCAGAACACAAATCACGTCGCTTGTTGGGCCATTCATATTTTCCAACCAAAATCAAAATATGCTGTTTAGTAACAATAACAAAATGAAAAAGAAAAACTCAACATTACTATGAACTAGCAAACACCCGCAGAAGAGAGGATTGAAAACACACTACAAAAAGTTAGATTCAAATACACTCTGACGAATAGTTAAAGCTACGTAGATCTCTTCGTACTCCAAAGCGTATAGAGGCGAACGGCGTCATCGCCTGTGAAACCACTTTTCACAAGGGTCATCTGCTCATTTTCCCGCGCCCATTGGATACACAATCCTTGGGTTCTCCAATAACAGCGGAGATGCGATTCCAGTTTAAGCGAAATGGAGGGTCGCCTCAGAAATTTCCTTTCTCTTACTGGAAGTCCGGCACCTCTTTAGGTAGACCTCGGACCGTGGGGGTGGGGGGGTAGGGTTCAGTCTGTAGGGCTCTTCTCTGATCCCCAGTTCCCAAAACCGGCTTCTCATCGAGACGATTCAGCCGATCGCCTCTAAGCGCTTAAAACATGCAGCTGCTTTGCAAAAATAATGATTCATTTCTCTTCTCGAAAGCCTTTCTTTAACCATTCATGAATCACAATGTGAATTTCAGTGTTTCATTTATCCTGCAAAGTTCTTATATCTTTGTTACTGACAGAAGGTTTTTTTCTTTCACTTCTCATTCTGCGGAATTTCAGGTGAGGCGGCGCCTCGCTTGCCTCATCTGACGGGCCGCCACTGATGCACGCTACAGGGCGTCTGGCTAGGAGCTGTCCTTCAAGTAACCGATTTGTAACAGTTCGTTGTGTCACTGTGGTGGCAACTGCTTCTCGAATTGCTGCCGCAGACGCGGTACGATGCGCCACGGCCATACGCCGTACACGGCGGTCTTCCCTCTCAGTAGTGCCACGTGGCCTGCCGGAACCCGGTCTTCTTGAGACAGTACCTTCCCTTGACCACCGCTTCCAACAATCATGCACAGTGGCTACATTCCTGCCAAGTCGTTCTGCAATATTGCTGAAAGAAAATCCACCTTCTCGTAGCCCTGTTACACGACCACGTTCAAACTCCGTGAGCTGTTGATAATGGCTTCTTCGTCTTCTTAAAGGCATTCTTGACTAACATCAACACCCTACGTCGAATCTCAACGATAACTAACGCTCACGAACGTTACAGCGCGTATTTACAGCAAACCTGCTTTGCACGTTCCGAGGGGCGCTACTAGCGCCACACGTATGCGCCGAGCGCGAAATTTGCATAGACGTCATCTTACAGATGTACTCTCACCGCCTACCAACTGTCGTTTATCTAACACAACCCCTTCTTGGTGTTGGGATTTTTTTCCGTCAGTGTACTTGACAAAGACGTTGGCAAACGAAAAAGTCCTTAACATAAGACAATATGGGTAAAATGCAATTTATAAACAGTGCTTCACTTGAAAAGAATGGATGACTTTTCGTCGAGGAGTTTTGGCATAGACGAATGCCATGGACGGAGAAAGGTGGACAGTCAGAATTTCATCAGTCATTGCAGGAAAACGAGAATCTGAAGTTTCTTCAAATCATTTTTTCTTATTATTTTTATCGGAGAATGAAGGTCTCCATTTCTTATTTTGTTTCCGTCTGTGAAAATTAAAACAATGCTGGCAATCCAATTATAGGTTTTCGGGCCACCTCAAGCTCTGGGGCCAAGGCCGTAGCTAGCGGGGAGTTAGAGGGGCTTAGCTCCCCCTACAAGTTTAGCAAGCCCCCCCTGGAAAATTGGCGCTAACAAAAATGACTTAAACTTTTATTTCGATGGTTTACGTAAATTACTTTGACATTTCATCACAGGCATAAATACTTTATTCGTATACTGGACTTTTTAAAAAGTTAAGTAACAGTAAAACGACGCAGTATGAATGTAACTCAAAAGAAAAAAGGAATTTCGACCTTTTGAATTGTGAATTAGTTGTAACGGCTGTATTAGTAATTTTAGTGATTTTTTTACTAACGGTAGGAGTTATAAGGAACAAGAAATGCATTTTAGGAGGGGGAGGGGGGTGACGTTAAATATATATCAACAACTTTTTACTCAAATACGCTCTGAATCTGAAAGCTTGCAACCAAGATGTAGTGCAAAAGCATATCTGTAATATAATCAGGAAAAACGGACATCCATGTGAATATTTTATTTAGAGTAAACCGAGAATGTGAAAAAACTTATTATGCATTTCTTTCTTTTTTTTTTGTCAAATCTGTTTAATCTAAATATCTAAATAGGAAATTGACATGACACTAAGGAAAAGTGCAGGGACAGTGATTATACCTTCTAATTTATTTATATGCAACTGTAATACTGTCTTTAAATAAATTCAAAAGAAGGAAAAAAACTTATAAGATTATTCTGTCAGAACCTCATGAAGAAATCCTTTTATGCGGAACAAATAAAAACTTGAGTAGCATTCCACTAACTTGCTTAATTAAAAAGTTGGAAATTAATTTCACTAAATGCTCTGTTATTATTTGTAACTAATCGCTGAACAGAAAAGTTAAAATCATGGATTTTTGCAATTTTTCTTTGTTTGTTTCTTTAGTCATATTTTATTCGCCAAATTTTGAGAACTTTAAGAATCGGGACGTTATTTAACGTAAAAAATTTCTTTCTTCACTTACTTTGTCATGTTCCTTAGGTAACTGTTTTAACCAGTTTTATCTTCTTAGGTTGGTAATATATTTTTTGCTCAGCGTTAATGTGGCGCATACGGATCATAATTCGGGTTTTCATGAACAGTTTGATGGCAGGGTGAACATTTGGAGGGAACTGATGGGCTGAAGCTTCCACTGCGGTGTGAACAATTCTTTTAACTTTAATTAAATTATTTTTCCATGTAGTTTTTAAAAAAATTCTTCTAGTTGGATAACCATGCTCATCCACTCATTTGTTGGATGTTGCAAGCAGCCTCTGCTTATGACGCTAATCCAGTCGCAAAGAATTCCTTTTTCTTGCACTAGGTACAGAGGTGTATTTTTGTCCCCCAGCCCAGGACACGTTGTTTGGCATTTAAATGCAACATATCCAGCAAGGTATCGTAAAACTTGGCACGATATGCTGTCACTAGAAGACGTAATTGCGGTTGTGGGTTCTTCGCGAAGTGCAGCCGTAATTTCATTTGCACTTGTGTGGGCTATTTCATCATTGCAGGATGCATTATTGTGTAAGACACAGGAAGACGAGAGCATGGAGACAGTTAAATAATGTTGTTCTGACTCAGGCAAAACGTTCGATTTCTGACAGTTCCAGACTACTTTCCCAAGGTACCAGCAGTCTGAGATGATTTTGAAATTCCAGTAGTGAAGGGTGATCATAGGTATTCCCTGCTGCACGTATCTGTGAGAAAGAATTTTCTAGGACATCTTGATTAACTCTGGGAGTTAAAAAATATTTTAGCTCATATTTTTCGCTTAGAATCTTGTGGACAGCCATTACATATGTAATACTGACCAGAAGACCTTGCTGAAATGGTAGGGCGTTTTTTCTTCCAACAACGCGCATCTGCGAAAAAGTGTTGTAAGCCTCATTCAGAAGTTGCAATTGCTGTTGATTGTTACCTAAAGCACATCGGAATGGTTTGTCTGAGAATGGTTGCCTCGAATTGATTGTATCAAAAAATCTGTCAACAAGAAGAATAAAATTTGCTGCTTCATCATCTTCGGGAAATAAATATTTGATGGCATTTCCAACACGCTTCGAAAGCAACTGTACAGCATAACGTACAATCTGCCTATTTGCTGCTTTAACACGTATGTGTGTTTCACTAATACGTATTATACGATATTTTTAATTCCTTACTGTCCTTCTCTAATAGCTTTTCAAATAAGGAGCAATTTATCACTATATTTCTTATTTTTATGCCATTGTCCAAAATATGGTTTCGCAATAACTTTACCATATGCGGAATGTCAGCAAATACATTTATATGTCTGTTTTTGTCGAAAGGATTTTCAAAGAACGGACTCTCAGGCGATATAGCCAATTATTTCCGTAATTTCTGGTTTAAAGCTCCCAGATCTGAAGTAAGAGCAAATACAAGAAACATGATATTTTCTACGGCACAAATTACTTTCATTAATATTTCTCTGAGACTGGAACCACTAACGTCAAAATCGTAAAATACTGGTTGTTTCCAGGGATTAACAAGTCCTCTTGCCATGAATACCAGTACGTATCTACACGGTCCCATAACTTCATCTGTTTCAATATAATAGCACATTTTGCTGGAAACTTTCATTTCATCTATAGAAATTACACAAGTTCTTTCGGCTTCAGTCATTTGTATTCCTTGGCTCTGCATCAGTTTTAAAGTTGTGGCTTGAATTCCAGGTGAACATTTAATTATAGCTACCCATCGGCGCAACGTTGGCAAAGCAGGAAGCGGAATATTAACTTTATTTCTCAAGTAGTGATATGCTCTACTGGAAACAGTTCTTAATGTTATTGCAGCTGCAATATCAGTAGAATTCCAAACAATCCGTTTTTGACCTAACAAAACCCTTATATGTCCTGTAGTAAACACTGTAGAAAGCAATTTTTTTATGCACATTTCTCTGTCTTTTTTCTCATCTTTCCGTAACCTTCGCAATTCTAATAATTCTTTCTGCATTTGATTCTGTTTTACTTTGAGGACTTTTACACGTAAAGTTAGACTATGGTTTGAAGAGCTCAAAGATAATATTTGTTTTTTCAGCTTTTCATTTTCCTTCATCAAAATTTAATTTTCCTTCAATAGAATTTCATTTTCTGTTTTCACGTCTTTCATACATTCAATTTCAGTATTTTCATCATCGACACTCCACATGTCTTCCAAAATTTCCTCTGCATTATCAGAGTTTATCAAATCGCCAACAAGATCAGTTCGTTTCCTTTTCTCCTGTGTGTTCTTTCTCTCTGAATTAGAATTTACATTAAAGTTTCCCGGGAGGTTTAAACTTGTTACAGCTGTATCCTTTAGCATTTTGCGGATAGGCAAACCTAAAAGTTCATTCCTTAAATCGCGTTCGTAGTCTTCCTCAGGAAAATGTTCCGAACAAATAGCTGATTTCATTTCGTTGAAACTGTCAGCTCGTTTGCATCTCAATTTCCATGTTTTGCGCCAAACTTTATTTTTCGGAAACCTATGGTAATGAATGCCATTCCTTCTGGTTTTCGAATAATAATATTGACACGTTGCTATTGCGCACGAACCAGGCATGTTCAGTGTTTAACGTATAACCAAGGAAAAGAAAATTTGTTTGCTACAAATACCTAGCTTCAAATTCTCGGAAATGAGACAATGTAGTTTTCAGACCCTGAACCAGAAAAACGGGAGCAAGCAGCTTTAGGCAGTTGGGGTGTGGAGATCTCCGGGACTGTGACGTCACGAAGACGACCTATGAGACAGTGCTCAGCGGAAGTGTCGGATAAGCATATCCTTGGAGTCTACTAACCTTGTCCCAAGTATAGGTTTCAATTATTGGAAACTCGAAAACCTCATATGAGCACATAGTGCTTCATTTGAGCATGTAGATTCTGTAAAGTGTTTCATAAAACGTGCAGAGAATAGTGGAAAATTTATTCTGCTGTAATTAAGCAACTGATGAATGAGAAAAATAATTGGAAAGCAGTACTTTTACGGATTATCGAAGTCATTAAATTTCTGTCTTCCCGTGGATTAGCATTTCGCGGAAATGGAGCGAACGGCAAGTTAGGGAGTAATAATAATGGCAATTATCTAGGTAACCTTGAACTGATAGGAAAATATGGCCCTTTTCTGGAGCAACATGTGATAATTTTTGGAAAGAAGGGAAGTGAAAATGTTTCATACCTTTCGAAGGAAAAATGTGAAGAATTCATTTGATTAATGGCTTTATCAGTCACAGGCGCAATAGTTAAAGAGTTGAAGTCGAGGAAATATTATTCTATTATTATAGACTCCACTCCAGATTTGTCGGTTGACTGTTATTTTTTGTTATGTTCTGAAAAATGGACAACCAGTGGAACGAATTATTTGCTTTTTGCCCCACACTGGTCTCTTCAAGCTCTATTAAAAAGTCATAACAGTTTAGCCTACTAGAGGGTGATCCATTTAAACCAGTACCCTGAAAAAACCTGACATTTTTGCAAGGGACCGCGCAAAGAACTTCTTCTTCTTTTCAATAGAAGCAGCAACTCCTGGAGAATGAAAACCGCCCCAGTGAAGAAGTTTGTTAACCGTAACTGTAACTCAGCTCGTGATTTGTTTGTTGTTGCGTTGTCATTCACTTGCGTGCATTCGGAAACATGCAGTACTCTGTTCCAGAGCGTGTTTTTTAGTGAAATCGTATTGGATAACCAATTCTGTCATCAAAACGCAACGAGCATTTCGAAGAGAGTTTGGAGTTCAAAAAGTGCCAAGCAAGTCAACAATTCTGTTGATGGCAAAAAAACTGGAGCAAACCGGTTCTCTTCTCAGCGGTAGCGGTAAACCTCCGATACCCCAAACGCGTGTGGACGATGTTCGGCAACGTTTACTTCAATCTCCGACAAAATCGCTGCGCAGATTAAGCCAACAGACAGGATATTCATACGGAACTTGTCAAAGGGCAGCAAAAAAAAGCGAATATTTTACTATTTAAAGTGCATGTAATCCATCAGCTGCAGGAACCGGACAAGGAAAAGAGAGTAAGTTACTGCAAATGGTTTCAAAATTTTCTTAATTTGCGATCTGATATTCTCTCCATCACATGGTTTACGGATGAAGCCTGGTTTCATCTGTCAGGCTATGTCAATTCGCAAAACAGCAGATACTGGGCTGCCGAAAACCCACACGTTATGTGTGAAAGACCGATGCATTCACAAAAGGTTGGTGTATGGTGTGCGGTTTCGTCTACGAAAATTATTGGCACCATTTTTTCTCTGAGACTGACAACACTAACGTTTATTGCCGCATATTCAATGAATTTATGGGACAACTTGATGACATTGAATTGACAGAGGGCTACTTTCAGAAGGATGGCGCTACGTGTCACACATTGAAAGTCTCAATGGAATTCATAACCAGCTTCCTTGATGACAGATTAATTTCAAAAAACATATGGCCTCCCCGATCTCCGGATTTAACTTCTCCTGACTTTTTTTATGGGACTACTTAAAGGATAGAGTTTACAAAACCCATCCAAAAACATTGGATGCATGACGTGAAACAATCACGACTGAAATTGGCAATGTTACTGCTCGTACTCTACATGAGACATCACTGAATATGGTGTGGCGTGTTCAACTGTGTTTTCAAGAAAATGGAGGACAATTCCAACATTTGCTTTGACAAAATGATTCTCCAATACCACATGCATAATTCTCAACTTACTGTATGATTTTGTTGTTATTTATAAGAAAGTTATAAGTAAATCACATGGTACTGATTTAAATTGATCACCCTGTATATTCCATGCGCAGCACACTCTCTTAATTTGGTTGGGAAATCCGCAGCGGGATGTTGCCTTGAAGCTGCATCTTTTTTTTATGTTCGTACAGGAAATATACAACTTTTGGTCATCTTCATCACATAGGTGGCAAATCTTGAAGACAAGTCTTCAAGATAGTTCTAAGCTCCACAGCGAATATGGAACGCAACCGCTACTTCTTGTACCCGAAACGTTATGTGAAACCCGATGGGCAGCAAGGGTTGGTGTATACGCTCTAGTTATTCCTGCATTAGAGATGCACTTAAAGACTTCGCAGAAAACACCGGTGAAAAATTAGAAGCAAGAGTAGAAGCAGAGGGATTATTAAATAAGATGAATTTGTTAGAAATGGGCATTCTCTTAGAGCTTTGGAGAGATATTTTACAAAGAATTGATAGTTGCAATAAAACACTGCAGAAAGTGAATATTGACATTTCATTTGCTGTATAACTGTACGATTCACTTATTAAACATTTAAGTCATCTCCGGAATAAATTTGATAAGTAGGAGGAAGATGGAAAACTTTTGTCTCCGTGTCACGAATATAAGAAAAATGTTGCTAGAACCCGTCGGAGAAAACTACAATTTCAAGAGATGAATGGCAATAAAGAAACTGTTTTCACTGGAAAGGAACATATGCGAATATGCGTTTTCCATACGATCATTAATAATTTGGTGCAGCAGTTAAAACGTCAACGAGATGCATATTCCGATGTGGAGAGCATGTTTGAGTTTCTAACGCAATTATCAGATGTTGATGAGACAACAGTATCTCAAAAGACAAGAAACCTACTGACAGTTTACTCTCGGGACTCAGACCCAGAATTTGAACAAGAATGTCTTCATTTCCAGAAATTTTGGAATAATTCAGATAGACAAGCAGTGACAGATTCAAGTGTTAGTGTTCCTGTTGAGGATATGTTGAAACTGATTAGGGGAAAAAATTCATTCAACTTTTCCGAACATTGATGTTATCCTAAGGATTTACCTATGTATACCCATCACTAATGCCTCTGGAGAAAGAAGTTTTTCTCTTTTGAAGATCATCCACAATTATTTGAGGATATCTAGTTCTAAAGAAAAAACCAGTGTATTAGCAACTTTGTCACTTAATCCGAACATTGTAGAAACATTAACATTTGATAATATAGTAGAGTATTTTGCCACAAAGAAATTGAGAAAAAACATCTTTTAGCGGTGCGTAATTTTACTATATACACTGGTGTGCAAAAATTAAGGACGAAGAGGAGAAATTAGCATAACAGCGGAACGAGCAGGCAGAACGGACCGAAAGACCACTCAGGAGATAGACTAGGGTCCGGTACGGTAGAACATGCGTATATATGCAGCATGATGTAGAAGGGGGTGTCGGAAGGGGTATAAAGCACACGGGCGGTGTACGCTCAACAATTCGGTGAAAGCTATTGCAGGGTGAACATCGGTTTGAACGACGTCGAGTTGCTGTCACCGTGTGATATGGCCAACAGGCAATCCAGTAGACAACATCTGGATGACTTTACCCGAGGTCGCGTCATTGGGAACTTGGAAGAAGGTCGAAGTGGGACTAGTGTTGCCAGGAACACAAGAACTGGACACATCAGCAATGGGGTCGAGTTCTTTTTACGGATGAGAGCCGAATTAGTCTGACGAGCTATTCTGGACGTATACACATCTGGAGAGAGCAGGGAACGCGCAATCACACCTCCAATATCATCAAAAGAGACCGGTTTGGAGGTGGCGGAGTTCTCGTTTGGGGCGGTATCGTGTTTGGTAGCCGTACTGACCTCCACATCTTCCAAGGAGGTTCAGTCACTGGTGTCCGCTATTGTACCGAGGTTCTCCTGCCTCACGTGCGTCTGTTTAGAAGTGCTGTGGGTCCTGAGTTCCTCTTCATGGACGACAACGCTACACCTCATCGTACAGTGGCTGTCGCAGAGCTGTTGGAGAGTGAAGATATTCAACGCATGAATTGTCCCGCAAGGTCCGCGGTACTAAATCCAATCGAACACGTGTGGGACCTCCTCGGGAGACGCTTGGCAGCACGTCACCAGCCGCAACGTTTCCGCAGCTGCGATTGGCGCTACAAGAGGAATGGGCCGCGATGCCTCAACAGCTCCTTGACAACCCCGTCCTCAGCATGGACAGACGTTGTAAATCCTGCAACGCAGTCAGGGGTGATCATATCCCCTACTAAAGACTGGAATTTTCTTGGCAGCCCCCTGTCACATGGACGTTTCTCTCTTCTATCCAGTTGTGCTCGAAGCTACCTTTTCAATAAAGTGCCTCTGTATCCTTTGGATTCCTTGTTTGGACGGTTTTGCTCACTTGTCCCATATTCTTACATCTTGGGGACCTTATGGTATGATTTGAGTCGATGTGGAGCACTTCTGCACGACGTTACATTCGAAAAACCGTCTCGTCCTTAATTTTTGCACGCCAGTGTATAACTTATGTTCATTCATTTCTTCTATCTCTCAACCACTTAATCGATATACAATAAACATTGGTAGCAGCATTATCATGATATTTTTTTAAAAATTCTAAAATTAATATTGCATACGTTGTAAATTTAAATCCAAAATTTTGCAGGCAGATGTTTCAGAAGTGTGTTAAAAAACAATTTCATTTGTAAATATAAAAATTTACTGTGAAATGATGTTTTAAAATTATGTGAATTAAACATGTGAGAAAACGACATTTATAAATTTTTATTTCAATGCCCAGTTTTAAATAATACATGTGGTAAAAATTTTACAGGTCTCGGTTGTTCTTGAGAATATGTTGATTCTTTGCGTGATAAAAAATCTATATGTAATTTAAATATGAAATTCTAATCAGTCTCAAATTTCTTACAATAAGTTTACTTAGGGGCGTCTGATTTTTCTTGGCGCAGGGCGCTGTAATGCTTAAACCCGCCCCTGAGACTAGCTGACATTGACTTGTCCATCACATTTTGTATAAAGACAAACAAATCTGGACATGCAGGAGATGTTACAAGACTGGAATATGGACTTAGAGAGAGATCAATAATGTCATCATAAAAAGAAGCAGATTGATCCAATTGTTTGTTCAATTATGTCAGATGGCTCTTATCAACAGGAGTGCTCTTACTGTCAGTAACTGAAGGAAGGTTAGGCATTATGTTGATTTCTTTTTTTGCCATCACACTAATCTGATTTCTCATGTTCTGGTGGAACCTCGAACTTGGTGAGCTCCACATCTCAAACAAAATGCTTAGATTTGGAACTTGTAACGTACCAGGAGATGTGACATACCTGCCAGAAGGACGCACACGACATAAAGGCAAATAGGAATCAGAATAAAATGTCCGCGTAGCTCAATTGGTAGAGCAACTTATTCCGGAATGAGTGGACCCGGGTTCGAATCCTGGCGTGGACAGAAATGACGGAGAAATTTACTTCGTTATAATGGCGCCCGAACTATCCGGATGACCCGACCGTTCAAAATCTCGCAATGGTGTGATGTTCTTTCCACACCGCGAGATAGGAAAAATCAGAGAATCCCTTCTCCAGCACTTCGAAAAAAAAAAAAAAAAAATAAGGGGGAGATGATGTAACGTACCAGGAGATGTGACGTACCTGCCCGAAGGACGCACACGACATAAATGCAGATAAGAATCAAAATAAAACGTCCGCGTAGCTCAACTGGTAGAGTGACTTATTCCGGAATGAGGGGATCCGGATTCGAATCCTGGCGTGGACAGAAATGACGGAGAAATTTACTTCGTTATAAACTGTGAGCAGCGGAAGCCGCCAAATCTACAAACTCTGGTTTTCTTGTACTAGCACTTTGAGGGTTTTGACTATCCACACTGCTATTCTCATGTTCTTCCACACCGTTTTCTGAAATCGCCTGCTTAGATTTGGAGCTATCATCGGCAAGGTCACCTAAGCTAAAACATCTTCCTGCGGAATTTTCACCATCATTGCTGCCTTAATCACCGCTTTCACTGGAACTGTCTTGATTAGTCGGATCAAAAAAAGGAGAGTTACAAGGCTTATCACACCATCCTGGTGATGTGCTATGTTTGCTCAATGTTTCATCTGATGAACTAAAGTTTGTCACATCATCACATTGCATAGGTTCTACTCCATCAGCAGGGAAATTTTGTTCTCCCTGGATAAAAAGCTTTGGCATGACTTTTAAACTTTCTCGATCAAAAGAGCAGGATGCAGCAATACCTAAACCATCAATCAGTTTTGACACTACCACATCATCCACCTTACTTGTTACACGATTGCTTTTTGTCTTCAGTAATTCCTCTAAAGAATTGTCTGAGGAGTCATCATCTGACACAGGCAACTTTCTAACCTTAATATTTTTCTTAAAACGTTTATTCACGTTGGGTTTTGTGGATAACTTTCTTATCTGCTTCTTTCCCCCTCAATGGTTTGATGAGAGACCCTCTAGAATTTTCAGATTCATGATCTGAAACCGAAATGTCCTTACTTTTAATATTTTTAGTTGTGGTAAAATCCTTGCTAATTTCAGAATCGTCTGAATCACTTGACAATTTTCTGAAGTTTTTCTTGCACTTCATCCTGACAATTCTATGAACTTCGTTGAACTCCTCTTCATTTATAGCAGACTTTTTACATTTATGCAACTTTGTCTGAATGTCCCTTTCTTGGACATGTTTCAACTCAGAATTTTGAGATGCAATATTTTTTTCATATTGCCTCAGATTTGCATTCCCACATTTAATGATGTTGCTGTTAACCTCATGCCTAACGTTACGACTCGACTTGCTTTCTTTGGCGTCAACTACACGACTAACTCTTCCAAAACGTGGAGTTGCTAAACCACCCAGGTTGGCTTGGTGGGGAGGAACAGTGTCACACTTATTGCTGAGAATCCTGCCTACGCTTGCTAAGTTTCACTTCACGAGAATATCCCTGGTACTTTTTGTTTTCATTTCTCATGCACGAAATTGTAGCACTTTTATTTAAAACTTTCATGGCAGCCAGGTGCGCCCTTTTCTTAGGGGCACTGATGGAACGGCAATTTAAAAAGCCCATTTGCTGTTGGGCTCGTTTGAGCAGTGGATGGTCCTCCGAACTCCTTTTACATCTATGGCAAAAATCTTCTTTGGAGCTTAAGACATATCTAGATTTGCACATTAAACAACAACGCTTATGAGAAGAATTAATAATTGCACTCTTCCTTTGGTCAAAAGTATTTACTATATTTTTAGTTGCAACCTCAAGCTTATTCTGATTTGCTACAACTTTTTTAGATTTTTCTAGGATTATGTTATTTGATATTTTGTAAATATTGTAGACATATTTGTGACTAGCTTTAAAGCACAGACTACTTTTTGGTTCCTCTGCACTTGTACCACCACTGTCAGTATTGTTTGCATCTTGGCTAGCAGCAGATATAAAATTTTTAATAACATCTGGTTTCATTTGATCCATATTACAGGTGCTCTGGATAAGTAACACAAACTCCTTAGTTACCCAATGAGCAATGGTGGCGCAGTGGTCTAAGCATTAGCCTCTGATCATTCGTCCAAAAGGGGTACGGGTTCGAATCCCGGTGAGGCATGGATGATTTGCCTAATTAGGTCATTAAATGTTTTTTCTTTTGTTTCAGGTTCACTAATTTTTCTAGAAATGAGAGGGGCACTCTTTGAGACGGGAGAGGTTTTTCTCTCGCTAATGCCTTCACAATTGTCAGAGATTAGGTTATTATCCATAAGGCATTTAACAACATCAAATGAATTATCATCATTTATCTTTTTTGTCATGATGTTTTTTGGCGGGCTCAAAGCTGATGAACCTATAAGAGCAATTTTCTTCTTGTGTCTGCGACTCCTGACGTCTTCTTTTATTATATTTCCGAGGTCCTTATTGATCAGATGAAATCTACTATTTAATCCATTTCTTGGAGGTGAAATGCTACTTTCTTTCGCATGATTTATTAAAGCAGAATGCTCCTCGTCACGTGAGGAATTTCCTTCCCATGGCATACTGATTTCTCTTTTTCTTATGTTGTGCATTCTTACACGTTTCAAATTCCTTCTGCGCTGCTCAGAGCTATCTTTATCATCTTCCATTATTGACTGCATCAACCACAGACATCTGTTACTGTGCGTGTCTAAAAATGCGGAAACCCTTCTGCCTATAAAGAAAGAAAGAAAGAAAATCATAAGTTACAGCAGAAATGTACTACAATTCAGGGGTTTCTACATTGAAAAACAAGTTAAGAAATTGAACTGTAATGGGAAAAGAGGTGGACAGAAAAATGGGGAAATACCCCCTGCATGTAACAAAAATTCTGCATTCACAAATGGGAATGGGGTTGCTTTTTGTTGAGCAGAAAATTTCAAAATAGTCAAATACAATTGTTTGCAAAAATATTTGCATTCACACATTTAAAGGATAATTTGTGTGTAAAACAGAAATATCTCTGTGGGGAAATCAACATATACCTGAATATGATTAAAATCTCAATTTGTTTTCAGAAGCTTTGTCTGATCACAAAATGGAGATTGACAACAGTTACCTATACTCAAGAAATGCATTTAGCACATTAAATCCGTTTATTCTTATGGCGTAATAAACACAAGGATTCGCAAAGCTTTCGTCCACTTTGTCTACCATAGCCTTGAAAAAGCATCCCAGTGGAGTGTGAAAGCTTGGCGAATCTTTGTGCTTATTACACCATAAAAATAAACGGATTTAAAGCGCTATATGCATTTCTTGAGTATTCAATATCTGCTAACATTGGGTAGAGCCTTGTCAGTAGTAATTAGTATTATTGGGCGGCATACATACTTTTTTATGAAACGATTCATCTCTTTGTGAAAAAGAAATACGCACCACAACAAAACGTTGCAACAAACAAGGACTCTAATGAAACAAACTTAACTCATGTGAAACGCGAAGTTTATTCCCCTGCTGGCAAGGACATGATAGGTAGCATTGCGAGATTTAAGTTCGAAACTAATAAAAATCAGCCAGATGCGTTAAGAATTCCACAACACTTGACAGATGGGGAATCCAAGCAAGTATGTGCAGCGTATGAACCTTCACTCACCATATGATCATACTGCCTCTAAAATTGCAGTTTATGACAAGTTAAACCAAAGAAGGAAAAGAAAAAATGGCTGGATGCTTTAATTGGGTGAAAAATCAAAACACACAGCACGACTGCGGACCACTGTTAGTTTGTTTTTTATTGACCCTGCAGCTGCGCCACATCCATTGCTTATTTTATTTTATATTTTCTGCTGATATCTTTCTCTCCCTATTTCCTTATTGTTGATTTCTTTCCTTTCTTTTTTTTTTTATTCCTTCTGATAACAATATATTCTTCTAGCATGCTGAAAAAACTTTCAGTCTGAGGACCATGAGCGCATGATATCAAAGCTTCAACTATTTTAGATAAATGGCGTAACTTTGAGGATAACACTTTTGAACACTATGCTATGCATCAATTTTTACAAACTTTCCAACTTTGTTACTTCCGTTTTCCGGAATTTACCCCTCCCTCATCAAGCTTAAATGCAAAAACTAATGGGGTGGGGGATAAACTATGCAGAAGAGTGGAAACTTCGCACGCGGGGGGGGGGCGATTACCGCGAAAATCTTTGCTCCGTAGGACTTCCACTTTTGGAAATTTTCCATAAATTTTCAAGGTGAAATACAAATATAGGAAAAAAAAATCTGAATTCCGTCGACCTTCCGTTTTCGAAAGTTTCGTAAAGATGGAATTCCAACGCGACCCCCCCAAGATATTCCCTTCACTTATGCGGATCTCGTAAATTATCAAAATAATAAGGAAAGGGCGGAACTCCTCGAATTCGCGGAAGAATCTCATGCCTGAAGATTACGGGAAAATGTTCACGGCGTTCCAAGTTCCGTTTTCGCAAATAGTTGCCTGCAGTTTCAAGCTGAAATACAGACATTTATGCAATTAAATGATGTTTAACAAGAAAAGTGGACACAAAGGCAACATCAAGAGAAAAAAATGCGATAACGGCAAAGATTTTCACTCCGTTTAACCACCGTTTCAGAAAATTTTAAAACACTAAATACCGCTTTCGAGGACGAACTACATGATGTCCTAAAAAAAAAGCGGAATTCTACGAATCCGCTTACGAATCACATGTATATCATGAAATACTAGAAAAATGAAAAAAAATCTAAACAAAACGAAAATTCATAGAATCCGTAGTTTCGACAGCGATGTCTGTAGTTCCGTAGTCAGACAACTAAATCCGTAGAAACTACGGACATTCCGTAGTAATTTGCAGGTATGGTATTCACATTAAAAATAACGTAAGTTACCTAATTTTGCTAAGCGTTGTTTTTTTGTAAGTAACACTTTGGAAGGCAGGAATGAACAGGACATTAAAAATAAAAAAAGTACATTTGTGAAACTAGATATGTTTTCAGGTATTGTTATTTGCTAACTAAAGATGACCTGAATTTCTTAGTTCTAAAAATAATGAAATTCAGGAAATTAGATTTTTATGCAATTCATGGGCACAATTAAAAAAGTAATAAAAATATTTGTATCTTTGATTTACAATGTGTGACCAAAAAGTACCTAAACTGCATTTATAAAAAAATTTGAAACGTAATTGCTATTGAATTAAGATTTGAAGCGTAATTGCTTTTGAAGTAGTTTTCCAAAGTCACACATTACCCCAAGCGCTGTTTACACTGCTTGAAGCATTTTTGAAGGCATCTTTTGAAACAGCGAACAGCTTCATTGTTGTATTCTATTGTGTCTCCTCAATATCTGGAAAACGTTTTCCTTTCAAGTGGTATTTAATTTTATGGAAGAGAGAAAAGTTGCAGTGATCGAGTTCTAACGAATAGGGTATCTGTGGCGGACCTGTGCAATGTGGTGCTTAGCAAGAAACTGCACAAGTTGCAATACATGGGCAGGCACGTTGTCATTCTGGGGTTGTTACTCTCCACTCATATGCAATGCTGGTGTTTTGCAACAAACTGCATCACTCAAACAGTAGTAGTATTCATCACAGATGTTTTCCCCATTGATTACCTCATCTGTTGGAGCATATTCACAATGCACAATTCTCTTATGATTAAAAAACAACAGTCAGCATCGTCTTGATATTGCTGAGGCTCTGTCGTGATTTTTTGGGTCTGGGAGAGTTTGGGATCTTCCACTATGAAGACTGGGCCTTAATTTTGGGGTCACACCTACACCGATGAGCCTTTACATTATGACCAACCCCGGACTAGAAACGGAACGGTGGCGTAGATACACTGAAGTGCCAGAAAAACTGGTACAGGCAAGCTTATGCAAAATACATAGCCAAGTCACCTACGTGCGTACTCGGTTGCGTCCGCCAGTGCGTATATAAAGCGACAGACATCCTTGCCAGCTGTCAGAGCTGTTGTTGGCATGAGAATGACAAGTAATAGCGATTTAAGTTATTTTCAATGCGGTGTCAAAGTTGGCGCTCGTGAGATGGGCCATAGTATTTCGTAGGTAAAAACGAAGTTCGGATTTTCACGGAAGTCCATTGCAAAGGTGTACCGTGACTACAAGAATTCCGGCAAAACCTCCAACCTACGATATCAGAGTGGCCGTAAAAAGACATTGTGTGAACGTGACCATCGTCGGCTGTCTAGAATCGTTTGACGCGATAGGCGTGCAACACTCTCGCAGGTATCATCGGAATTCAATGCTGGAGCTTCAACAAACATCATCGTCCGGACTGTGCAACTCTAGTCCCCTTGATGGGTGCACGACACAGAGCTAAGCGCCTCGCTTGGGCACGGCAACATCTCCACTGGACACTTGATGACTGGAAACAAGTAGACTGGTCTGACGAGTCGCGTTTCCAACTGTATCGGACAGATGGAAGGATTGGTGTGTGGCGCAAACCCCATGAAGCCATGGGTCCCGCCTGTCAGCAGGGAACTGTACCGGCTGGTGGAGGGTCCGTAATAGTGTGGGGTGTGTTTATCTGGAATTCACTGGGACCCCTGGTATGTCTACAAACGTGTGTGACCGGCCAACGCTATGTGCGCATCCTTTCTGACGAGGTACACCCGTTCATGTCCCGCATTCATGCGGATGGGTTGGGCCTGCTCCAACAGAACAATGCACCTTCACACAAGTGTCGAGACCCCACATTATGGTTAGAGGAGCATTCATCTGAGGGGTGTTGCCATTCCCACCCAAGTCGCCATATCTGAACGTGATAGAACACATTTGGGTTGCCATGCTATGCGCTATTGAACACAGGAATCCGAGACCTCGGAATACACCCGAATTGTGGAACGCTCTGCAGGATGTATGGTGTGCGTTGCCTACAGAATATTTCCAGAAGCTAGTGGAGTCCATGTCCCGTCGTATTTCTGAAGTCCAGCGCTCCCGTGGAGGACCTACCAAGTATTATTCTGGTGTACCAGTTTTTCTGGCACTTCAGTGTATATACAACCTGAGGAACGGCTTTGAGTTAGTAAAGTGTTTGAATGGGAAAAACTGCCAATTCATCGGAGTTTGATAAAGAAAAAATTGTGATGGCATGGCACATCAGAACTACGATCTTGGAAACAGCTTGAGGGTTGTTCATGTGCCAATGTAATGAGTACGTATCAAAAGTGGGGCACAGATGGTCAAACGATGAAGTGTGTCATCAACAGCTCATCGATACCAGAGGGAAGCGGAGGCTGTCGCGCATTGTTCACAGCGACTGCAAGGCCGCAATGTGACAAATCACCCATAGCTACAACAATGGTGCTCAGGTCAATGTGTCACAGCACACAGTTCATCGCAGCCTTCTGCGCACGGGCCAGCGTAGCCGAAGACCCAGTCGAGTCCCCATGTTCACTGAACGTCACCGTCAACAACACATAAAATGGGCCCAAGATCAACGAAATTGGACCATGGATGATTGGAAGAAAGGGAACTGGTCTCGCGAATCAAGATTTACGGTGCATCACGTAGACAGCC
This sequence comes from Macrothele yani, assembly GCA_039090855.1. Lineage (NCBI taxonomy): Eukaryota > Metazoa > Arthropoda > Arachnida > Araneae > Macrothelidae > Macrothele > Macrothele yani. The sequence continues at coordinate 108,755,974 of CM077003.1, forward strand.
GAGAGCAGGTACGCCGATTACCAACGGAGGCTATGGCACCTGGATGCACTGTTGGGTGGAAACAGGAGTGCGGTGGGGGTGTTATGTTGTGGGTGATGTTTTCTTGGGACACTTTAGGCCCAACTCTCCCAATAGCACAATCCCTGACAGCTGTCAGGTATCTGAACATTGTTGCCGCCCAATTTCACCCATTCATGGCAACTGTGTTCCCTGCTGGTGATAGCCATTACCAACATGATAATGTGTCAAGCTACATTGCCACAATCGTCAAGGAGTGGTTCAAGGAACATGCTAGTGACTTTCTGTTAATGCCCTGACATCCAAATTCACCTGACATGAACCCAATTGAACATTTGTGGTTCGACTTGGAAAAGCAGGTTCGCGCTAAATCAGCACCACCCTGAAATGTACGTGAATTGGAAGACCTGCTGTTGACATTATTGTACCAGACACACCAGGATACCTATCGCCACCTCATCGAATTGATGCCTCGCCGAGTGGCCGCTATCTTGCTGACTAAAGGGGGTCCTACAGTTTATTAGCTAGGTGGTCATAATCAGAGTAGCAAAATGTAGACGTACAAGCGTACACGGATAGTTTCCAAATTATTAGCAGATTTTGCATAGTTTTTGCTTGTAGATTAAAAAAAATGTTATTTACAGCAATTAAAACATTTACTCAAGGCTTCACTCCGATTAATATAATTAATACTATTTTAAGCTGAAGAAAAACTTAGTTTTCACATCTTCTGGGTTCTTTTGTTTTTTCAGACTTTTCTGGCCTTCCGATACAAATTTAGAATATCATTATGAAATTGCTAAGAAATCGGACAGTGAAATGAAAAGACACTACTTCAAGACACTGGATAGACTTTTTTCTCATGTGTGGGAACTCGGGGGTCAACAAATTTAGTCCCCGGAGATAAGAAACGTTCAACTTTGATTCGATCAATAGGTACAGAAATGGAAATGATTAAATTGGATTTCATAAATACTATATATAGGACAAAGAAAAGAACTCGTGCATTGCCTTCTTATCTCTTGGTAAGACAAGATCGGTTTTAAGAAAAGGAAACGAATCAGTTGAATTCACGCTGTAGTTCGATTTCCCTCGACCAATGACTCATGGTCTACCTCGTTGAAAACTAGATGCTAATGTTCGATTAAACTTGACCTTTAGAAAGATGCGTGCATCAGATAACAGCATATTTAAGTAAAACGATGAACACTGGGGGAGGGATCTTTATGTCTTGGTCGGACAAGACAAAGAAGAAAGGACTCAGTTGAGTATCCGCTGTAGTTCGATTTCCCGCGACCAATGACTCATGGTCAGTCTTGTCGAAAACATGCAGGTGATGTTCCATTACACCTAAACTTTAGAGAGATCCCTGTATCGGTTAACAACACCTCTAAGCAAAGGAGGAACAATCACTCGCAGGTTTCTTTCAGGGCTTTTTGGCCCGGGGGGGGGGGGCAATGGAACTCTAGAGGGGGCAAGTTTTCCATTTGCTATGTCATCATCGTCATCATCATTGTCAACCATTATCAATCCACTGCTGGACGAAGGTCTCCCCAAGTTTCCTCCAAAACGGTGTGTCTTTTGCCAGTCTCCTCCATGTCACCCCCGCATACTTTCTAATTTCATCCACCCATCTTCAATGTGGTCTTCTTCTGGGTCTTTTCCTGTCCCTTAGAATCCAATCTAAAATTTCGGCTGTCCATCGATGGTCTGTCCTTCTGGCAGTATGTCCAGCCCATTGCCATTTCAGGTATTTAATTCTGATCATGACGTCTTCCACTATTGTCATTTTTCGGATCCACGAGTTCCTCTTCTTATCTCTCCTGGTTACACTAAGCATGCACCTTTCCATGCTGCTTTGAGTTGTCTGCAGCCTTTGTATGTCTCTTGTAGTTAAGGTCCACGTCTCTGCACCATACGTAAGCCCTGGAACGATGCATTGATCAAACACTTTTCTTTTAAGACATAACGGCATATTGCTCTTGAAATTTATGCTGTTTCTTCCAAAAGCTCTCCAGGCAAGTTTTATACGCCGAATAATTTCTTCATCAATGTGACCCTCACTTGATATCTGCTGTCCAAGATAAACGTATGTGTCTGTTATCTCCAGCTTTTCTCCATCAATCGATAAATCTTCATTTCTTGTAAAAGCATTGAACATCACTTTTGTCTTCTGAAAGTTCATTTTTAATCTCACTTCTTTACTCTTGTCAGCAAGTTCCTGGATCATACTCTGCAGCTCTGATCGGGTAGTTGCAAAAATGACTATGTCATCAGCAAAACGAAGGTGAGTTAGATAATCTCCATTAATCTTTATCCCTTTGTTTTCCCAGTTCAGTGATTGAAAGACATTTTGCAATGTGGCATTAAAGAGCTTCGGAGATATAGTGTTGTTTCACCTTGTTTCACTCCTTTTCCAATTTTTATGTGTGTTGTATTTTTAAACAGCCGAATCTTTGCACTTGCATTTTCATAGATGTTATTAATAATATTAATGTACGCATCTTCAATACCGCAAGATTTCAGAGTCATTGTAACTGCTGATGGTTTCACCGAATCAAAGGCTTTTTCATAATCGATAAAAGCCATGCACAATGGATGTTCATATTCCCTCGCTCTTTCAATTAGTTCTCTCAGTACGTGGATATGATCAATTGTGCTGTAGCCACTCCTGAATCCAGCTTGTTCTCTCGGTTGAGCCATGTTCAGTGTCACCTTCAAGCGGTGTGAAGGAACTTTAGGGAAGATTTTATAAACCACTGATAGGAGGCTGTTAGGTCTGTAGTTCCTGAGATCCTCAATTTCACCTTTTTTATGTAGCAAGATCATTGTAGCATTGTTCCAATCCTCAGGAATCTTCCCTTCATTAAGGCATCGAGTGAAAATTTATGGGAGTACTGTTTCGATTTCTTCACTTGCTTCTTGTATGATGTCTACAGTAATTCCATCTTCTCCTGGAGCTTTTCCCCGCTTCACGTTCTTAATTGCATGTGCAACTTCTGCTGGGAGGACTGGAAGAGCTCTGGTACTGGCATCTTTCATGATGTCTGGTATATATATATATATCATCATCATCATCATTGTCAACCATTATCAATCCACTGCTGGACGAAGGTCTCCCCAAGTTTCCTCCACAACGGTCTGTCTTGTGCCAGTCTCCTCCATGTCACCCCTGCATACTTTCGAATTTCATCCACCCATCTCCCATGTGGTCTTCTTCTGGGTCTTTTCCTGTCCCTTGGAATCCAATCTAAAATTTCGGCTGTCCATCGATGATCTGTCCTTCTGGCAGTATGTCCAGCCCATTGCCATTTCAGGGATTTAACTCTGATCATGATGTCTTCCACTCTTGTCATTTTTCGGATCCACGAGTTCCTTTTCATATCTCTCCTGGTTACACCAAGAAAGCACCTCTCCATGCTGCTTTGAGTTGTCTGCAGCCTTTTTATGTCTCTTTTAGTTAAGGTCCACGTCTCTGCACCATACGTAAGCACTGGAAGGATGCATTGATCAAACACTTTTCTTTTAAGACATAATGGCATATTGCTCTTGAAAATTATGCTGTTTCTTCCAAAACCTCTCCAGGCAAGTTTTGTACGCCGAATAATTTCTTCACCAATGTGACCCTCACTTGATATCTGCTGTCCAAGATAAACGTACGTGTCTGTTATCTCCAGCTTTTCTCCATCAATCGATAAATCTTCATTTCTTGTAAAAGCATTGAACATCACTTTTGTCTTCTGAAAGTTCATTTTTAATCCCACTTCTTTACTCTTGTTAGCAAGTTCCTGGATCATACTCTGCAGCTCTGATGGGGTAGTTGCAAAAATGACTACGTCATCAGCAAAACGAAGCTGGGTTAGATAATCTCCATTAATCTTTATCCCCTTGTTTTCCCAGCTCAGCGACTGAAAAACACCCTCCAATGTGGCATTAAAGAGCTTCGGAGATATGGTGTCACCTTGTCTCACTCCCTTTCCAATTTTTACGTGTGTTGTATTTTCAAACAGCCTAATCTTTGCACTTGCATTTTCATAGATGTTATTAATAATATTAATGTATGCATCTTCAATACCGCAGGTTTTCAGAGCCATTGTAACTGCTGATGTTTTCACCGAATCAAAGGCTTTTTCATAATCGATAAAAGCCATGCACAATGGAAGTTCATATTCCCTCGCTCTTTCAATTAGTTCTTTCAGCACGTGGATATGATCTATTGTGCTGTAGCCACTCCTGAATCCAGCTTGTTCTCTCGGTTGAGCCATGTCCAGTGTTACCTTCAAGCGGTGTGAAAGAACTTTAGTGAAGATTTTATAAACTACTGATAGGAGGCTGATAGGTCTGTAGTTTCCGAGATCCTCAATGTCACCTTTCTTATGTAGCAGGATCATTGTAGCGGTGTTCCAATCCTCAGGAATCTTTCCTTCATTAAGGCATCGAGTGAAAATTTGGGCGAGTACTGTTTCGATTTCTCCACTTGCTTCTTGTATGATGTCTACAGTAATTCCATCTTCTCCTGGAGCTTTTCCCCCGCTTCATGTTCTTGATTGCATGTGCAACTTCTGCTGGAAGGACTGGAGGAACTCTGGTACTGGTATCTTTCATGATGTCTGGAGTGCATATATCATCCCTTTCATATAATTTGGAGTAGAAATCTTTCACTCTTGCCAAAATTTCGCCTCTATTTCTGGTTACAGAACCATCTTCTTTTCTCAGTGCCATAACCTGTTTTCTTCCCTTACTGAGACGTCCCTTTGCTATCTTTAGGCTTTGTTTGTTTTCAATTGCTTTCCTCACTAGTTCACAGTTGAATTTCCTTACGTCTTCAGTGATACTTTTTCTTACTGTCTTGCATAGCTCTATATATTCCACTTTGGAAGTCACATCTTCTTTAGTTGTCCTCATCTCTCTTCTTTTTTGCATCAACATTTTGGTTTTTCCTGATAATTTGTTCACATGCAACTTGTTCTTAGACCCAGCTAATTTTGTTGCTGTTTCCATAAGAGCTTTGGTTACTTTTCTGTTAACTTCAGAGATGTCCACTTCTTCCGATGTTAGGCCTTCTAAAGCAGAGAACCTGTTCTTCAGTTCCAACTTGAAGGTATTATGGTGTTTTTTAAGGTTGGTTATGTCAATAGATTTTGTTTGTCTTATGAGCTTGCCACGTTCAAGTTTAGTGTTGAGGTGCATCTTACATCTCACCAATCTATGGTCACTACCTGTATTGAACTTGTTTAGCACACTGCAGTCTTCTATGACGAATTTTTTGTTACACATAATAAAATCAATTTCACTTGTCGTCCCATTTGGATGTCTCCATGTCCATTTCCTGTGTGGCTTTTTCTTGAAGAAGGAGTTCAAGATGAAAAACCCTTCTGCCTCTGCAAACTCAACGAGAGTATTTCCACGCTGGTTTCTGTTGCCATGACCGAATTTACCTACTGAAGTTTCATTCTGTTGCCGTTGCCCTATTTTTGCATTGAAATCTCCCATAATTATTTTCAAGTGCTGCTTACCTTTATTATTTAGATGACAAATTTCCTCATAAAATTCTTCAATTTCTTCTTCAGGATGACTTGTTGTGGGTGCATAAGTTTGAATAATCTGAGCCTGGTATCTTTTCGAGAGTTGGATAACAAGTCGTGCAGCTCTGTCAGAGGAACTTTCAACTTCTACAACTTTATCCTTCAGTTTCTTGTTTATTATAAATCCAACACCACTAGTTCTGCCAGTATCTGTCCCACGATAGTAGAAGAGATGTCCACTTTTCAGTTCGATGAGATCTTCTCCTTTTCTCCTTACCTCACTTAGCCCCACGATGTCCCACTTGATCCTTTGTAGTTCCTCTTCCAATTCAAGAACCCTTGAATCAGAAGATAGGGAGCGTCCATTGTAAGTAGCCAAGGTCAGCATCAGATGGCAGCCTAGTCCGGTCCTCCGGGGATTCTTAGCACCCCCTGCCTTCATGTCGCACTGGCCGCTGCCTTGGCCAGGTACATTCCAGCTGCCGGAGACTGAGGGCCAAGATTTAAGTTGTGGAATCATTTTGGAGGGGTTTGGCCATAACTCACCACGCTGGCCAGGCGGGTTGGTGAGTGTGGGATAGAATTTCCTCTAATCCCGATGGTATAGTTATACCGCTATGGGCGGTCGTCAGAGCCCCTTTAGTGGGAACAGGATGCACCACGAGAAGGCGGGGTTGACATTTGTCAAGGAGAGGCTGTGATGTTACGCATCACCTGACCTTACATCCCTATACATATATATATAAGTCGCATTTAACCAAAAAAAAAACGCTTTCCATTTGCTATGTATATATATGGTTTTCCATTTGCTATGTATATATATATAGGTAAATCGCATTTTAACCAAAAAAAAAAAAAAAGCCACATTTTTCGGTGTTGGGGGGTGGGGGCTCTCCAAATGTATATATATATATATAATTTTAACTACTGTATTTATATATATAGAAGTAATTATTGTATATCCAGCACATGGGCGCATATATATATTTATATATATAATTTTAACTACTATATTTATATATATAGAAGTAATTATTGTATATCTAGCACAGGGGCGCATTTGGAGAGCCCCCACTCCCCAACACCGGAAAATGTGCCCTTTTTTTTTTTTTTTGGTAAAATGCGACTTACATTAGAAAAAAATGCCTTAAATTAATAAAAATGTATTCCCTTACACTGAAAAAAAATGCTTTAATTTTTCTTCAGTTTTTCATTAAATTTGATTTTCGTTCCAGATGGTGGATTTCAAAAACTTCTGATTTCGTCCCCCCCCCCCCCGACGACGAAATATGCATCTCTGATATAGTTATTACTTCTTCAAACATTTCAGGAATAATAAACTTTCTTCAGCTAAATGAGGGTCCGCGAACTAGGAATTTTCATCTATTAAAATGCATTCAACGCACTCTTGATCCTTAATCTCGATTCCCAGGCAATTAGGTATGATTATTCTACTTATTATATTTTTTAAATGCCATGCATCGTAATACACTTTTTAACAAAATGAACTAAAACTAGTACCATTTGAGCAAATATTGAAAAAAATATAATTGGAAAAATATTGTAGCATAGAAGAATAATTACCTCGACGAAACTCAGTCCAGTACACGGAAATAAAAAACAGCAAGATTTTACTATTCCGATGGCTTCCCGCTCAGAGTCCCCGTGCTGAACACGTGCTACTTTTCCACAAACTTTCCTCAAGACTCGGTGGACGAAGGAATCCTCCTTCCCGTTTACCGCGCTGTACTTCTGCAATACCCGCAGCCCTTCGGTCAAACTGGTGTCCAAAATGAGACCCTCTCTCCGTGACGACCGAAGCTCAACTGTCTCCCAGTAAATTACCTTGGCCCTTTCGGTCCTCTAATACGCATCGCAAGAAAAACTCGCTACCCCGGTCAGCACGTGGAATATCTAAGCTCAGAAATGTCGTCGGATACCCGCAGGCGATTACAACCTTACCCGTATACAAAAACGGTACGGCAGCTTTTTTAACAGAATCACTCGAGCAGCCGACTCTTCAAGGTCAGGTGCCCCAGGTGTTCATGCACCCTTCCTTGCTCGAACATAGGATTAAAATTTTTCCACGTGGTTCAAGAACGTTCAGTTCTTGGTTGCAACAACAGAATGGCGGAATGAAACGTCCGTCTGCACGTGTTTATCACAACATTAAAATTAAATAAATTAATATTTGATAGCTTGATTGCGGGCGACCCTTACAAACATCGTGTTTCGAAGATACATTTTCCGGAGCCTGAGAGTAGAAAATGTATTTTCTGGAGTGGCTGCTAAGACAGGAAGCGTTGATAGAATTTTTAGTAATTTCTTGATATTGGAGTAAATAAAAAACAACAACAAAAGCAGTTCACAATTTGATAAGGATTCTATCGCAGTGGTTGGTCTTTCCTCTTGTCTTATTGTTAATAAAGGCATTTTCCAGGAGTGTGAGTGACAGAAAGTGAACCCTGCAGGTGTGTTGCTTGCACGTGGAAAAATGCGCCAATGGGACGAATTCAAAGAGATTCGAAAAAATCCGCTGCTTCATTGGGGAAAAATGTGATTTAAGTCAGTTTTTCAGATTCATCTCGATATTTTTAATGAACAAGATTCAAAATGCGGCTTCAAAAGAGAAAAAGGAATCATGTGATTCGGCGTTAAAGAGAAAAATGTGCGTTGAATATCAAATGGGAGGAGCTTAAGTCCCCTGAGACTCACCCTTTCCTACGCCAATGATGGGAGAAATAAAGAAAATATTTTACTGTTAAAAAATCAATGTTACTTGCCACGTTTGTTTTTTAGTAAAAATTATTCATTACACACTCAATATACAAAACTTTAAAGATAAAGGTGATGGGCAGCTGATATGACTGGAGGGTGTTGTGGCGTTAGCGGACGTGGTAATAGCGGGAGGGTAGGAAATCGTGGCATTAGCGGACGGAAACGCAGTGAGTAAGAAACACCCACCCCTTCCCAAGCACAGGACGAATAAATAACGACGTAGTGGGTTGGATTTCAAAATTAATTATGATTGTAAGAAAAAATCAATCAAGTTGCTAGTGTACATTTTAAAGCAAGAAGCAACGAGTATTTCACAGAGTTTGAAAGTTATAGATTTCAGACAAGTACGAGAAAAAAAAAGGGGGGGGGGATACACTGAGTAGGACAGAAGAATCGAAAATATTTTTACGGAATTCGAGTGCTCAAATGACCTGGAAAAATGCATGAGAACCTTCAGCTACGTTACCGAAACGCATTAGAAATATATTTCTATATTTATTTTTAATCTGCAAATTAGTTGCATTTTCCTTTAAAAAAATTTTAAATGAAAAAATACAACAAAATAAAAAAAATATGAAAAAGTAAAAAGTTAAAATGAAAAAATACAAAAGAAATAAAAAAATATGAAGTACAAAAAAAAAAGATGAAAAAAATAATAAACAAGAAAGATTACACCGAATTTTCGGGTAAGCACGTGTTTTGAATCCGTTCTGACGCAAGTTAAATTTATCAAAGCTATTCAATGTCAATGGAACCGGTATGGTAAACAATAGATCTGACGAAAGAAAGAAGATCTTCAATCGGGTTTTTAAACCGTCAGATATTGCTGTAAACGGAATCGTGAACTTACGCCCTCTGGTTGCAGACTGGTGCGTTAAGAAAAACATGAATTTATACGAGCAACATTTCGCACCGAAAACGCTCTCCAACACAGATTGAATTTTTCAAATCGGACTCTTAGAAACAGAGATATCGACAAAAATAAGATGTGACTTTACGTCTCCTGGTGGGAAAACCATGCATTACTTTAGGAAAAAGGTATTCTCAAAAGGTTTTCCCATATGATCGGTATCGGTCCAGGAAAAAAAAAATTTTCGTCGAGTTTTCAGGAGCCCAGATTTTGCTACAAATACATCAGAAGCAGAAATGAACACTTATGCCCCCTGGTGGCCAAACCATTCTTTACCAAACATTAGAAATTATGTGAAAAATATTTTCCATAAGGTCATGTATGCGATACAGGAAGACTTTTTCAAATCGTAGTTTTAGAAGCAGAAATAACGCAGAAAACGCAATCTACCTTTGTGCCCCCTAGCGGAAAGTCTATGATTTACTCGAAAATTTTGAATTTATAGGAAAAACATTTTGCATCTTAAACACTATCCAACAAAGAAGGAATTTTTCAAATCGGAATCCTAGAAGTAGAGATATTGACAAAAATAAGTTATACATCTATGCCCCCTGCGTAGAAACCATGCAATATTTCAAGAAGAAAATGTTCCTAAAAGGTTTGTCCACATGAGTAGTATCGGACAACAAACAACTCTTTTTCAGTCGAGATTTTAGAAGCTCATATTTTGTTGCGAATACATCAGAAGCGGAAATTAAGACTTACACCACCACCTGGTGGCCAAACCGTTTTCTACAAAAATAAGAAATTATGCGCAAATGATTTCCCATCAGGGCTGTATCCGGTGCAGAAAGAATTTTTCAAATCGGAGATTTAGAAGCAGAGTTATAAAAGGAAGTAATTTATCTTTACGCCCCTAGCGAAAAGTCTATGAATTACTGAAAACTTTGAAATTATATAAAAAACATGTAACACTATCCAACAAAGAAAGAATTTTTCAAATCGAACTCCTAGAAATAGAGATATTGACAAAAATAAGATATTCATCTACGCCCTCTGGCATAGACACCATGCATTATTTTAAGAAGAAAATGTTTTTAAAACGTTTGTCGACATGAGTAGTATCGGTCTGTAAACGACGTTTTTTTTCAATCGAGAATTTAGAATCTCATATTTTGCTGCAAATACATCAGAAGCGGAAATTCAGATTTACGCCCCCTGGTGGCCAAACCATTTTTTTACAAAAATTAGAAATTATGGGCAAACGATTTTCCATCAGGAGCTGTATCCGGTGCAGAAAGAATTTTTCCAATCGGAGATTTAGAAGCAGAGATATAGGGGGAAACCCAGTTTACCTCTACGCAACCCTTGCGGAAAGTCTATGAATTACTTGAAAATTTTGAAATTATATGAAAAACATGTCACACGGAAAACACTATCCAACAAAGAAGGAATTTTTCAAATCGGACTCCTAGAAGTAAAGATATTGACAAAAATAAGATATACATCTACGCCCCCTGGCGGAGAAACTGTGGAATATTTAAAGAAGAAAATCTTCCGAAAAGGTTTATCTATGTAAGTGGCATCAGTCCACGAAAGAATTTTTCAATCGATACTTTAGAAGTTCAGATTTTATGGCAAATACATCAGAAGCAAAAATTAACGCTTAATAAGAATACTGGTGGCCAAAGTATTCTTTACCAAAAATTTGAAATTATATGCAAAAGATTTTCTTTTAGGAGGTGTATCCGCTGAAGAAGAAAAATTTTCAAATCGGAGTTTTAGAAGAAAAGTTATCGGGAAAAATGTAATTTAATTTTATGCCACCTAGCGGGAAATCTATGCGTAATTTGAAAAAATAACTATATCTAAAATACTCTTAGACATAAATGGAATCGAAAGATAAAATAATTTTTTCAATCGGATGTTTAGAAGCAAATATGTGGAATAAAACGTATTTTTGAATTCGACATCATCTGCATTTACGCCCTCTAACGGAGAAATTGTACATCGTAAAAAAAAACGAAATAAAGGATCATCATTCGCATATTTCAAGCTTCCCAATGGAAAAAGAATTTTTCAAATCGGACTAATAGTTGCAGAGATATTGTGGGTACACGCGAACGTTCGGACGGACAAACCGGTAACATAAGCACGATCTTTTTTTACAAAAGACGTGCTAAAAATTGAAAAGCCGCCCCGGTGGCGCAGTGGTCTAAGGCGTTGGCCACTGATCATTCGTCCGTAAGGGGTCCGGGTTCGAATCCCGGTCAGGCATGGATGTTGTGTTTGTCTTACGGCACTGGCTCTCTCCCTTCCCTGGAACCAGTGACCCTAAATTAGGGATGGGCGACTGCTTATAGCCCATTGAGTTGCTCACGGTGGTCGTAAAACCTCCAATCAAAAAAAAAAAAAAATTGAAAAAAAAAAACATGCAAGAAATGCAAAAAAACAAGAACAAAAAAACTTTTAATCCGTCAAAGTCATCACAATCTGGTTCTGGGAAGGGGTGGGTGGTTTCTTACTCATTGCATAACCGTCCGCTAATGCCACGATTTCATAGCTTAATTAATACTTCCAGAACTAGATTGTCATGACATTGGCGGTTGAAAAGTTTTTTTTTTTTTTTTTTGCACTCCTCGCATTTTTTTTTTTTTTTTTTTTTGTAATTTCTTCGTAATTTTTTTTTGTGTTTTCCGTTTTAATTTATTTTATTTTTTGAATTTTTTTTGTATTTCCTTCATACTTTTTATTTTTTTTGATGAACGGTGAGAAGAACGTAGGCTTGTCAAACAAAGGAACCACCAGTGGCGGATTTCCAATTAGGCACGGTAGGCACGTGCCTATGGGCGCAGCTCTATGAGGGGCGCAAAAATTTCAGTGAGGGTGTAAAATTGTGGTGGGACTGGGAACAATGTTAAGCAGAGTCATGTTCGGACATAGCAGCGTTCTCTAAAAATTATTTTTGGTTTGTGTGTGTGAGAGAGAGTGAGAGATAACAACACTACCAGCGCCTTTGGGGCACCACAACCTCCTGTTTGGGAAGGAGGGAGGGAGTTTTCTTTGTCTGAGTGAGTCCCAGCTCACATTCTTGGACGTAACTACTGCTGCAACGTAGGAGGCATGGCCGGAAATGATTGATCCTGATCATTCCGACCAAAATACGAACAGGTTGAGGAGAAAAAAAAAAACCAACGTATTCGGGGGAGGAGAGGGGCACTGGGCACGCTACGTCTGTCCTGTCCCCTCCCTTCCCTGATGGTGACCACGACACAACAAACAACGAATAAAGAAAAAAAAAAGAAAGCAAAGGAAAGGGACAAGACATACTTCATTCCAAGGGAGTCCCATGGGAGGGGGCATGGGTGTGACCGTGTGAGACCGTTACCTTCGAGATTCTTGAGAATCTCGAAGGTAACGGTGAGACCCGTTTGCCATCGCATATGTGGTGGAAGACAAACGTTTTTAAATTGCTTTCATCTGAATGGCTGGGCGTGCGTGTACGGTGTACGTGTACCCTCAGCCCCCAACCAGATGAAAATGCGCTGCACAAAGACTAAGCTCAGGGAACTGTAATTGGTCAGAGCTCAGAGCTATAAGTGTATCAAAGTGTCATACTCGTAATTAACCTAGCGTTTGCGGCAGTTTCTGCGGTGAGTTGTACTTTTTTTAATTTTTACTAGGAAGTTTGAACGAGCTTGTTTTAGTGTGTGTGGGGTGCTGTGCTGAAATATCCGTGAGTAATGAGTGCAAAAACGGGAAAATTGAGTGGGGCTCACAATCGAAAAATCGCGATTGCAAAAAAAGGAAGGGAAACTAAGTTGCTGGAAAGCCTACTTCTTGAAGAACACCTTAAAGAAACACGGACTTAGATTTGGAATACGCTCACCAAGATCGACATCACGCCATCTGCTATCATCCAGGAACGCCCATACCTCACTGACTGATGCGGGAGTGTATTCCATGCCGTTGGAGTACCCGGATGATACCACCAAACATTACATCGGAATGACAAAACGTTCTTTCACTCTTCGGCTAGTCGAACACCAGCGGGACGTTGTAACTTACCAGGAGATGTGACGTACCTGCCAGACGGACGCACACGACATAAAGGCATATAGGAATCAGAATAAAACGTCCGCGTAGCTCAATTGGTAGAGCAACTTATTCCGGAATGAGGGGACCCGGGTTCGAATCCTGGCGCGGATAGAAATGACGGAGAAATTTACTTCGTTATAATGGCGCCCGAACTATCCGGATGACCAGACCGTTCAAAATCTCGCATTGGTGTGATGTTATTTCCACACCGCAAGATAGGAAAAATAAGAGAATCCCTTCTCCAGCACTTCGAAGAAGAAAAAAATAAAAAAAATAAAATAATAAGGGGGAGATGATGTAACCTACCAGGAGATGTGACGTACTTGCCAGAAGGACGCACACGACATAAAGGCAGATAGGAATAAGAATAAAACGTCCGCGTAGCTCAATTGGTAGAGTGACTTATTCCGGAATGAGGGAATCCGGGTTCGAATCCTGGCGTACACAGAAATGACGGAGAAATTTACTTCGTTATAACGTCTCGCGCAGAAAATTGACAACCGCAATATCCCGGGAAGTGATTACCTATTCCGCCATCCCCAAGTGGAACCAGATCAAGAGAGTGGCTCCTTATGCTACCGCTAGAGGCACTGCCCTCAGGAAAATCATCGAGATATTGACTAACCCTGTGGTCTGCAATGATGGCGTCTCACTTGAGCTTCCCCAAATATGGCGCACATTTCTTCGTGCTTAGCACGTTTCTGTGGACATCTCTCTTTGTCGTATGCACGCAACGCAACATAGCGTGTACTCATGTTCTGTTCATGTTTGGCTTTTTACATTTTTTTCTGTTGTTTAGTTTTCTTGTCTTGCCTATCAACGCAAACGTTTGAAGAAGGCACCAGTTGGTGTTGAAAGCTTACGCTTTAATAATCATATGTTTACATCAATTAACGGATATTTTTATTCCTTTTCTTAATAAAAATTATATTTGCTGGCTGTGTTTCTTCACAAATCACCAATTTCTAATAGTACAATATTATAGCTACATGCATGTAGATATTTCTGTTGATTGTTGATTGAGATTTTGAAACACAACTGAACGTTTTAACGTAAAAATTAAAAAATTGATCATTCTGATAAAAAAATTTGAAGACCTTCATTCCATGGAAAACAACTGGCATTCTTAAAAGTATGGACTTTTATGAACCAAGCTGAAAAAAAGTTACTTTTTAGGAATAGGGACCTGTTGGGAGCACGAAACTATAAAATTTTTGCCTAGAAAGCGGCGGGGGTGGGCGGACGCAGCGCAGCCGCATCCTGCTGAGAACCGAGCCCCTGGCACGTACGCAGAACTTAATTTCGAAGAGGGTCCAAGCTCCAAGGGGGTAAGCACAAAATCGTGTATGCTCAGCCAATTATGAATATATATGTTTGACCATGAAGTCGAACATTTAGGTGGGAAGGGTCTAGACCACCTGGAGCTGCCCCCCCCTTGAGTACGACTCTGTCGGTCCCGATATCAGAACGAGAACGGGTGTACGGGTGATGAACCCCTCCGCAGGGGGCGCTTGGAAAATTTGTGCCTATGGGCGCCAAATCTGTAAGTCCGTCACTGGGTACCACGTGATTGGAATTTTCTCATTTCCTATAGGTCAAATGAGGAATCTGTAGGTATGTGAACGGTGGAAGGGAAGGCAATTCTGTAAAGGGGTGGGTGTTTCTTACTCATTGCATTTCCGTCCAGTAATGCCACGATTTCATATCCGTCCGCTAACGCCACGGAACCGACTGGAGAATATCATCCTGTATCGCCTGGGCGGATATTTTTCTATTTCCCCCCTTTTCTTTCACAGATGATAGTTGTCAGGTATAATTAATCGGATACAAATCATGATGCGTTGCTAGTTAGTGTCTTGTTGCCCAGCTGTCTGCTTTACGTGTTCGGAGACTAGAAAATTTGATTTGAGACAAATGCTAGCACACAGTGGAGTAAAACTGTTTGACTGCAAGCGGGCTTCTAAATTTTCTCGCCAGTCTGACAGGAAACGACATGAAACACGTTTTCATAGTCTTAGTAATCTTATGTTATTACTACGTCTACAGGTCTATCCAGTGCTTCTTTAGAACAGACGACTAATGACACCCCACTTAATGATTTTCAAAGGATACTGTGCTTACTTATCGGTGACTAATAAAAGACTACAGACAAAAACACTCCAGAATGTCACTCAGCGAAATAACGGTTCCTCTCCGTTTTCCCTAATGCACAATCTTACCCTGCGGTTCTTTTGCCTTCCCTCTGCTGGCTTACTCGTTTTTCATAAATCCTTTGTTTGAGGGTGGGTGAAAAAACAGCAAATCTACGATTTTGGTCATTTATAGACAACATCGTGCGAAAACTTCGGACAGTTTCAAACAACTAAGGCCGTACAATAACATTCCGGACAAGAATTTCAGGCGGCAGTAAACGAAGGTTTATTAAAATTTGTTATCTTGGTTATTTATAAAAAAAAATGGATTTCACTGTTGAAATTGTTCAGTCAAAAAGAGGTCAATATTTGTACGTTATAAATGGATATTTGTACGAAAAAATATCGAAAAGAAGAGTTCCGATTAAAGTCTGATTACTATTTACGCAAGATGTAGTGAGCCAAGAGAATCGTAACTTCTGACTCAACTATGTTAGGGGAAACGCGAATTGCAGTAGCAATATTAGAGGAACCGGGAATATATGTGTACATAGGGAGAATGGGCTCAACGAACCATCTGATTAGGAGAAGCGATAATCGGGGAAACGAGAGGACACCGAAATAGCTTTGCGCATTTTCAAGAGAGATTAAGAATTCAGCCGTGAAAATCCTGCGTCAATCTTTGATTAGGTACCTAGTAATCAAATCAAGTATATCCATTGAGGCCATTTTTAAAAAGCCAAATCAGGCAGAGCCCGACGAATTTGAATATTGCATATATAATCTAAAGAGGACCAACAAATTTAGAATATGACTATGAAATTGCTAAGAAATCGGACAGTGAAATGAAAAGACACTACTTCAAGACACTGGATAGACTTTTTCTCATGTGTGGGAACTCGGGGGTGAATAAATTTAGCCCCCGGAGATAAGAAACTTTCAACTTTAATTTGATCAATAGGTACAGAAATGGAAATGATTACATTGGATTTCATAAATACAATATATAGGACTAAGAAAAAAAACTCGTGCATTGCCTCCTTATCTCTTGGTAAGACAAGATTGGTTTTAAAAAAAGGAAACGAATCGGTTGAGCTTCCGCTGTACCCGGTTCCCACCAATGGCTGATGATCTGCCTCGTCGAAAACTGGATGATAACGTTCGATTAAACTTGACGTTTAGAAAGATGCGTGAATCAGATAACTGCACATCTAAGTAAAGCGATGAAGACTGGGGGGGGGGGGGTCTGTATCTCTTGGTGAGAAAAGACAAAAAAGAAGAAATGACTCAGTTCAGTCTCGACTGTAGTTCGATTTCGCGCGACCAATGACTCATAGTCTGCCGCTTCGAAAGCATGCTCGCAACCTTTCATTAAACCTAATCTTTAGAAAGATGCCTATATCGGTTGACACCTCTAAGCAATGAAGGAACAATCACACGCAGTGTTTCTTTCACGACTTTTTGGCCGGAGGGGGGGGGGCAAAAGGAACCCTAGAGGGTAAAAATTCTCCAATTGCTATATATCATCATTCATCATCATTGTCAACCATTATCAATCCACTGCTGGACGAAGGTCTCCCCAAGTTTCGTCCACAACGGCCTGTCTTGTGCCAGTCTCCTCCATGTCACTCCCGCATACTTTCGAATTTCATCCACCCATCTCCCATATGGTCTTCTTCTGGGTCTTTTCCTGTCCCTTGGAATCCAATCCAAAATTTCGGCTGTCCATCAATGGTCTGTCCTTCAGGCAGTATGTCCAGCCCATTGCCATTTCAGGGATTTAACTCTGATCATGATGTCTTCAACTCTTGTCATTTTTCGGATCCACGAGTTCCTCTTCTTATCTCTCCTGGTTACATCAAGAAAGCACCTCTCCATGCTGCTTTGAGTTGTCTGCAGCCTTTGTATGTCTCTTTTAGTTAAGGTCCACGTCTCTGCGCCATACGTAAGTTCTGGAAGGATGCATTGATCAAACACTTTTCTTTTAAGACATAATGGCATATTGCTCTTGAAAATTATGCTGTTTCTTCCAAAAGCTCTCCAGGCAAGTTTTGTACGCCGATTAATTTCTTCATCAATGTGACCCTCACTTGATATCTGCTGTCCAAGATAAATGTACGTGTCTGTTATCTCCAGCTTTTCTCCATCAATCGATAAATCCTCATTTCTTGTAAAAGCATTGAACATCACTTTTGTCTTCTGAAAGTTCATTTTTAATCACACTTCTTTACTCTTGTCAGCAAGTTCCTCGATCATACTCTGCAGCTCTGATGGGGTAGTTGCAAAAACGACTACGTCATCAACAAAACGAAGGTGGGTTAGATAATCTCCATTAACCTTTATCCCTTTGTTTTCTCAGTTCAGTGATTGAAAGACATTTTCCAATATGGTATTAAAGAGCTTCGGAGATATGGTGTCACCTTGTCTCACTCCCTTTCCAATTTTTATGTGTGTTGCATTTTCAAACAGCCGAATCTTTGCACTTGCATTTTCAAACAGCCGAATCTTTGCACTTGCATTTTCATAGATGTTATTAGTAATATTAATGTACGCATCTTCAATACCGCAGGATTTCAGAGCCATTGTAACTGCTGATGGTTTCACCGAATCAAAAGCTTCTTCATAATCGATAAAAGCCATGCACAATGGAAGTTCATATTCCCTCGCTCTTTCAGTTAGTTCTCTCAGTACGTGGATATGATCTATTGTGCTGTAGCCACTCCTGAATCCAGCTTGTTCTCTCGGTTGAGCTATGTCCAGTGTCACCTTTAAGCGGTGTGAAAGAACTTTAGTGAAGATTTTATAAACCACTGATAGGAGGCTGATAGCTCTGTAGTTCCTGAGATCCTCAATGTCACCTTTTTTATGTGGCAAGATCATTGTAACGTTGTTCTAATCCTCAGGAATCATCATTTCGTTAAGGCATTGAGTTAAAATTTGGGCGAGTACTGTTTCGATTTCTCCACTTGCTTCTTGTATGAAGTCTACAGTAATTCCATCTTCTCCTAGAGCTTTTCCCCGTTTCATGTTCTTGATGGCTTGTGTAACTTCTGCTGGGAGGACTGGAAGAACTCTGGTACTGGTACCTTTTATGATGTCTGGAGTACATGCATCATCCCTTTCATATAATTTGGAGTAGAAATCTTTCACTCTTGTCAAAATTTCGCCTCTATTTCTTGTTACAGAACCATCTTCATTTCTCAGTGCCATAATCTGTTTTCTTCCTTTACTGAGATGTCCCTTTGCTATCTTTAGGCTTTGGTTGTTTTCAGTTGCTTTCCTTACTAGTTCACAGTTCAATTTCCTTACGTCTTCAGTGACACTTTTTCGTACTGTCTTGCACAGCTCTATATATTCCACTTTGGAAGTCACATCTTCTTTAGTTGTCCTCATTTCTCTTTTTTCTTTTTTGCATCAACATTTTGGTTTTTCCTGATAATTTGTTCACATGCAACTTGTTCTTAGACCCAGCTAATTTTGTTGGTGTTTCCATAAGAGCTTTGGTTACTTTTCTGTTAACTTCAGAAATATCCACTTCTTCGGATGTTGGGCATTCTAAAGCAGAGAATCTGTTCATCAGTTCCAACTTGAAGGTATTATGGTGTTTTTTAAGGTTGGTTATGTCAATACATTTTGTTTGTCTTATGAGCTTGCCACGTTCGAGTTTAGTGTTGAGATGCATCTTACATCTCACCAATCTATGGTCACTACTTATGTTGAACTTGTTTAGCACACTGCAGTCTTCTATGACGAATTTTTTGTTACACATAACAAAATCAATTTCACTTGTCGTCCCATATGGATGTCTTCATGTCCATTTCCTGTGTCCCTTTTTCTTGAAAAAGGGGTTCAAGATGAAAAACCCTTCTGCCTTTGCAAACTCAACGAGAGTATTTCCACGCTGGTTTCTGTTGCCGTGGCCGAATTTACCTACTGAAGTTTCATTCTGTTGCCGTTGCTCTATTTTTGCATTGAAATCGCCCATGATTATCTTCAAGTGCTGCTTACCTTTATTATTTAGATGACGAATTTACTCATAAAATTCTTCAATTTCTTATTCAGGATGACTTCTGGTTGGTGCATAAGTTTGAATAATCTGAGCATTGTATCTTCTTGAGAGTTGGATAACGAGTCGTGCAGCTCTGTCAGAGGAACTTTTAACTTCTACAACTTTATCCTTCAGTTTCTTGTTTATTATAAATCCAACACCACTAGTTCTGCCAGCATCTGTCCCACGATAGTAGAACAGATGTCCACTTTTCAGTTCAATGAGATCTCCTCCTTACCTCATTTAGCCCGACGATGTTTCACTTGATCCTTTGTAGTTTTTCTTCCAATTCAATAGCCATGAATCAGAAGATAGGGAGTGTCTATTATACGTAGCCTAGGTCAACATCAGATGGCAGCCTAGTCCGGTCCTCCGGGGATTCTTAGCACCCTCTGCCTTGGCCAGGCACATTCCAGCTGCCGGAGACTGAGGGCCAATATTTAAGTTGTGGAGTGATTTTGGAGGGGTTTGGCCATAACTCACCACGCTGGCCAAGCGGGTTGGTGAGTGTGGGATAGCATTTTTACTAATCCCGATGGTATAGTTACACCGCTATTGGCGGTCGTAAGAGCCCCTTTAGTCGGAACAGGATGCACCACGAGAAGGTGGGGTTGACATTTGTCAAGGAGAGGCTGTGATGTTACGCATCACCTGACCTTACATCCCTTGCTATATATATATACGTATATATAGAAAATTTTAACTACTGTATTTATATATATAGAAGTAATTACTGTATATCTAGCACTGGGGCGCATTTCGAGAGGGCCTTGCCCCCCCCCCCCCCCCCCCGGAAAATTTGCCTTTTCTTTTGTTTTTTGGTTAAAATGCGACTTACATTAGAAAAAAATGCCTTAATTTAATAAAAATGTATTGACCCACATTGAAAAAAAAATGCTTATTTTTCTTCAGTTTTTCATGAACTTTATTTTGTTCCAGATGGTGGATTTTAAAAATTTCCTATTTTCGTCACCCTTCGAAGAAAAATTCTACATGCATCTCTGATATAGTTATTACTTCTTCAAACATTTCAGGAATTACAAACTTTCTTCAGCTAAAGGAGGGTGTCCGCAGGCTTGAAATTTTCATCTATTAAAATGCATTCAACGCACTCGTGATCCTGTGTCACGATTCCCAGGCAATTAGGTATGATTAGTCTACTTATCATATTTTGAAGAATACCATGCATTGTAATACACTTTTTAATAAAATAAACTAAAACTAGTACCATTTGAGCAAATATTGAAAAAAATGTAATTGGACAATTATTTGTAGCATAGAAGAGTAATTACCTCGACGAAACTCAGTCTAGTACACGGAAATAAAAAACAGCAAGATTTTACTATTCTGATCTCTTCCCGCTCAAAGTCCCCGTGCTGACCACGTGCTACTTTTCCACAACACTTTCCGCAAGACCCGGTGGACGAAGGAGTCCTCCTTCCCGTTTACCACGTCGTACTTCTGCGATACCCGCAGCCCTTCGGTCAAACCGGTGTCCAAAATGAGACCCTCTCTCCGTGACGACCGAAGCTCAACTGTCTCCCACTAAATTATCTTGGCCCTTTCGGACTTCTACCACGCATGCGCAAGAAAAACTCGTTACCCCGGTCAGCACGTGAAATATCTGAGCTCAGGAATGTCGTCGGATACCCGCAGACGAATACAACCTTGCCCGTATACAAAAGCAGTACGACAACTTTCTTAACAGAAGCACTCGAGCAGCCGACTCTTCAAGGTCAGGTGTTGATGAACTCCTCCTTGCTCAAACATAATATTAAAATTGTTCCACGTGGTTGAAGAACGTCCAGTTCTTGGTTGAAATAACAAAATGACGGAATGAAATGTCCGTCTGCACGTGTTTGTTTATCACAACATTAATATTAAATAAACTAATATTTGATAGCTTGACTCCGTGCATCCCTTACAGACATCGTGTTTCGAAGATACATTTTCCGGAGCCTGAGAGTCAGTGGCGGACTTACAGATTTGGCGCCGATAGGCACAAGTTTTCCAAGCGCCCCCTGCGGAGGACCTCATCACCCGCACAACCGTTCTCGTCCTGATACCGGGACCGACAGAATCGTACCCAGGGGGTCGGGTCCAGCTTCAGATGGTATAGAACCCCCTCCCTCCTAAATGTTCGACTTCATGGTTAAACATATATATTCATACACTGGTGTGCAAAAATTAAGGACGAGACGGTTTTTCGAATGTACCGTCGTGCAGAAGTGCTCCACATCGACTCAAATCATACCATAAGATTCCCAAGATGAAAGATGATGGAACAAGTGAACAAAACCGTCCAAACAAGGAAACCAAAGGATAGAAAGGCACTTCATTGAAAATGTAGCTTCGAGCACAACTAGACAGAAACGTCCATGTGACAGCCGGCTGCCAAGAAAAATCCAGCCTTTAGTAGGGGATATGATCACCCCTGACTGCGTTGCAGGATTTACAACGTCTGTCCATGCTCAGTACAAGTTTGTCAAGGAGCTGTTGAGACATCACGGCCCATTCCTCTTGTAGCGCCAATCGCAGCTGCGGAATCGTTGTTGTCGGCTGGTGACGTGCTGTCAAGCGTCTCCCGAGAAGGTCCCACACGTGTTCGATTGGATTTAGGTCCATGGACTTTACGGGCCAATCCATGCGTTGAATATCTTCACTGTCCAACAGCTATGCGACAGCCACTATACGACGAGGTGTAGCGTTGTCGTCCATGAAGAGGAACTCAGGACTCACAGCACCTCTAAACAGACGCACGTGAGGCAGGAGAACATCGGTACAATAGCTAACACCAGTGATTGAACCTCCTTGGAAGATGTGGAGTTCAGTACGGCTACGAAGCATGATAAACGAGAACTCCGCCACCTCCAAACCGGTCAATTTCGATGATGTTGGAGGTGTGATTGCGTGTTTCCTGCTCTCTCCAGATGTGTATACGTCCATCATCGCTCGTCAGACTAAATCGGCTCTCATCCATAAAGAGAACTCGACCCCATTTGTGATGTGTCCAGTTCTTGTATTCCTGGCACCACAGAAACCGCCGTCTCTGATGAGCAGGCGTTAATGGCACACACCGTACTGGTCGTTCTGCAAACAGACCACCTTTGTGCAGCCTCCTGGCCCCGGTAAAACGCGATAACGGACGTCCAGTTGTCTGTTGCGTGGGCCTTACGATTTCTCCCCCTGTCTGCCATCTGTCTCTTTTCGCCTGTATAGGACAATATACCGATCATCCGCCGCCGTGGTTGTTCGTGAGCGACCACTGCTAAACTCTCGGACAGCTGTTCCTGTCGTTTGAAATGCTCTTTAAGCTTGTGAATCGATGCTGTGAGCGATCCCGAACTCCTCGGCCACACTAGGTACACCTCGACCTTCCTCCAACTTCCCAATGACGCGACCTCGGGTAAAGTCATCCAGATGTCATCTACTGGATTGCCTGTTGGCCATATCACACGGTGGCAGCAACTCGACTTCGTTCAAACCAATGTACACCGTGCAATTATTTCAGCAAATTGCTGAGCGTACACCGTCCGTGTGTTTTTACCCTTCCGACACTCCCCCCCCCCCCCCCCCCGATGCATATATGCACATGCCCTACCGTACCGGACCCTACTCTATCGCCTGAGTGGTCTTTCGATCCGTTCTGCCTGCTGGTTCCGCTGTTATGCTAATTACTCCTCTTCGTCCTTATTTTTTGCACACCAGTGTATATTGGCAGAGCATACACGATTTTGTGCTTACCCTCTTGGAGCTTGGACCCACCTCGAAATTAAATTCTGCGTACGTGCCTGGGCCCCGGTTCTCAGCAGGATGTGGCTGCGCTGCGTGCCCCCAACCCTGCCACTTTCTAGGCAAAATTTTTATAGTTTCGTGCTCCCAACAGGTCCCTATTCCTAAAAAGTATCCTTTTTTCAGCTTGGTTCATAAAAGTCCATACTTTTAAAAATGCCCCTTCTTTTCCATGGAATGATGGTCCTCAGTAGAGGAAAATGGGGACTTCTGAGACAGGGGCAGCCCTCCCATAGACTTAACATTGGCTGTCCCCGAGGCTGCCCCAGCTGTCCCCTTGTCAGAATTTCTGTCACGTGATCGTCCCCATGATGTGCTGCCCCCCAGCGGTGCTTCTTGGAACTTTCGATGGATCTTTGATTTTGAGGGATGGCAACAACCGAGTGGGGTCCGTTGGGATTTTTTGTATTTATTCCAGTGGTTTTCAAGCGGGATTTTCCCCCTCTTCGATGTTATTTTTTCCCGGAGGAAATTTTTACGTAACGATGCTGGGGAATTTTCTTTCCAACGGAATAAAAATACTCTGATGGTCTTAGCGAGGTTCTAACTCACGATGATTTGGTTTCAAAATTTGGTCAGGTGGTCTCGTGTACTACGTATTCACTCTATTTTTTTTAATTACTTTTACGTTATTTCATCATGTATTTTTTATATTTTTTGTATGTTTTAAGGAAGTTTTTTCGTGTAAATGTAATGAATTTTCTTGGGAACTTTTCTTTTTCCTACATTTAATTTTATTTCAGACCATGAGACGAGGAAATGCTTCTTTAGAAACGATTTCGTTCCTGTTCGCAGTAACTATTGGACTTTGACAAAATTTTTGGGAAATCAAGCGGAAATGTAGACATGTTAATTCTGAGTCTTTCGCCTTAGCAATATTATTTTCTCGTAATTTTTTCGTGTGTTCAAGAACTCTACAGGTCTTTCACAGTTAAAATTCTGATGAAACAATATTTTCTTACTTTATTTCGCATATCATTATAGCTTCCCAATTTCGCTATTTTACTTCATCTTTTTTTTTTAATTTCGTAAAACTTTTCAGTATGTCAGTATTTTTTTTTCTTACTTGGTCAAACTTGTGACTCCTTTTATTTATACTCTTTTTTTTTTCATTTCATTTCAACAAAACGATTATTTTAGATGTAGCAAATCATCAGATTTTTGTTTTCTTATATAGCATATTTTCAAACTTGCTGAAAAATATCCCTCAAAGCTTGCATGTAGTCAAATATGCATGTTTTATTCTTTCCTAGTTTGCTAAACTTTTCGTGGACGGTCCCAACAAGAAAACATTCATTGTCAAGACATACAATCTAAAACCTTTTTTCTTACGATAA
Organism: Macrothele yani; assembly: GCA_039090855.1. Classification (NCBI taxonomy): domain Eukaryota; kingdom Metazoa; phylum Arthropoda; class Arachnida; order Araneae; family Macrothelidae; genus Macrothele; species Macrothele yani. The sequence goes on from CM077003.1 coordinate 108,780,552, forward strand.
AATTTGTATTCTTTGGGCTGTATATTTTTCTGCCTCGTCCGAAAAAACATTCATTCTAGTGGCAAAGCTAGTGATTCCGCTCTTCCCATAAACATTATTTTTTTTAACGTTTTACTAACTCACCAGAAAAGCAGTTATTCCCCTCCCCCATAGCGAAAATAAAGAAATTCTTACTTCTTTTCCATACATATCGACTCAATCTATTTTATTTCGAAATGCTGGTCATGACATTTCAACTAAAATTTCATACTTTCACCAAAAATCATATTCTTAAACGAGCTATTTTTTTTTTTTTTTTTTTTACTTTATTTCATGTATAACTAAATGTTTATTGTTTCCTCGCCTCAACAAACTCAGTAAGAACTCCCCTAATCTCATTCCTTTCCCTCATTTAGTTCGCTTTAAATTGAGATGTTTCAAAACTTCGCGTATATTTCTTTCACTAAATGTCCAGTTCTCTCGTATCTGTCCCATCATTTTTAACTTCTGTGCCTGCTGCATTTTTTCTTTAGACGTTTAGTTTCATTGACCTTTTCTTTCGTTTCAATTAGGTTTTCATTATCGTATTTTTTATTCATTGTCTCAGCAGAAAAAGCTTTCATTCTGTAGACCTTCCTCTAAACATTTTTATTTCACGTTTTACTAATTCGTAAGAAAAGCAGGTGTTTCCAAACTCTCATAGTGAAAATATCGTATTCCTCTTATTTTACTTATTATATTTTTCCTTCTATTCAGTGTTGTATGATTCTTAAAACTTTGGTTTATTTTTATGAAACTTCTTTTTTTTTTTCTTAGTTTTTTTTTTTTTTCTGATTCAACCTATCAATCTTTTCCTATCGATTTAATTGCTCATATTTTTCCATCCGACTTTACTTTTGAACAGAAATGTATCTAAAATCTTCAGATGTATTCTAGTCTCTAAGGCCGATTCTTCCCTATTTCAAATAAAGTCATTGTAGGATTTTAGTGTAAATGCCCCTAAATCTTTAGAACTTCCTTTTCATAGTTAGATACTAATTCCTCGAAGTTTAAATTAAAACATGAAAGAAGAGTGTTTTTACGCTCTCTCCAGTGAACGAAGAGTGTTTTAACGCTTTGTGGAAAACCTCATATGACATGAAATAACTTTGCTTGGTAGATTAAACTAAATTCTGGTTTTGAACTTTGAACGCAAACTCAAGCTTACAAAAGCATAGTTTTCTGAGCGAACTTAAACAGTCTAAGATGACAAAAATCTAAAACTGGTGACTCAATGGGACAGAGCGTTTGAACTTTGCCGTTCATTTAAGATTTAAGAGATCCGTAGTGAACCACTACAAGGGAAATAAGCAGACCCTGATTTAGTCCACTGTTTCCAAGGAAGGTAGAAAGCTAGTGTAGTAATTCAAAAGCTCATAACTCTAGCCTCCCCAGGATTCAATTTCGGACGGACGAATAGTCAGATGTCAATGCTTAGACATTGAAAAATTACTTCAGACAAATATTTTCTTACTTAAAAGTGCTTCAAGTCAGAATTTGTATTACTTAAGATTTCCCTTAGTCAATATTTTTTCTATCTTAAAAACTTCTAAAGGGTTGATTTTGAAAAAAAAAAAAAACAAAAAAAAAAAAACGAGTTCTCCCAAAACCGTAAAATTTCCACAGAATTGTATGAGGAACCAAAGAAATTGACGAAGCTTGAATGTTAAGTCTTTCAACCCATTTCTTTCTCTTCATGTTTCATTCCATAAACTTTTTTTCAAATTCCTATATATCCAAGAATTTTGTTAAATATCTAAGTTCGACTCCCCCAGAAATTTTCTGAAAATGATAGTTTCTCTTTTAAAAAAAAATTCCAAAATAAGAATCCCTTTAATGAAACTAGAAATTCCTATTCAAAGCATTCCGTCCCTCTTTCTACTTCAAATACTCTCTTTGTCTAAGGAGCTGTTTCTGTTTTTGGGGTTTTTTTAATATTCATATATTTTTCCATCTAACTTTAGAAGATATTTTCCCCAAAATGTATGTACATATTACAACAGTAAAACATCATACAGCTGCTTGATGTTCAATTCACTTCACGCTGTCTTAAGGAAATTCTTTCATTTTCTCATAAAACATCTCAATTTAAAGCGAACTAAATGAGGGAAAGGAATGAGATTAGGGGAGTTCTTACTGAGTTTGTTGAGGCGAGGAAACAATAAACATTTAGTTATACATGAAATAAAGTAAAAAAAAAAAAATAGCTCGTTTAAGAATATGATTTTTGGTGAAAGTATGAAATTTTAGTTGAAATGTCATGACCAGCATTTCGAAATAAAATAGATTGAGTCGATATGTATGGAAAAGAAGTAAGAATTTCTTTATTTTCGCTATGGGGAGGGGAATAACTGCTTTTCTGGTGAGTTAGTAAAACGTTAAAAAAAATAATGTTTATGGGAAGAACGGAGTCACTAGCTTTGCCTCTAGAATGAATGTTTTTTCGGACGAGGCAGAAAAATATACAGTCCAAAGAATACAAATTTTATCGTAAGAAAAAAGGTTTTAGATTGTATGTCTTGACAATGAATGTTTTCTTGTTGGGACAGTCCACGAAAAGTATAGCAAACTAGGAAAAGAATAAAACATGCATATTTGACTACATGCAAGCTTTGAGGGATATTTTTCAGCAAGTTTGAAACTATGCTACATAAGGAAACAAAAATCTGATGATTTGCTACATCTAAAATAATCGTTTTGTTGAAATGAAATGAAAAAAAAAAGAGTATAAATAAAAGGAGTCACAAGTTTGACCAAGTAAGAAAAAAATTACTGACATACTGAAAAGTTTTACGAAATTTAAAAAAAAGATGAAGTAAAATAGCGAAATTGGGAAGCTATAATGATATGCGAAATAAAGTTAGAAAATATTGTTTCATCAGAATTTTAACTGTGAAAGACCTGTAGAGTTCTTGAACACACGAAAAAATTACGAGAAAATAATATTGCTAAGGCGAAAGACTCAGAATTAACATGTCTACATTTCCGCTTGATTTCCCAAAAATTTTGTCAAAGTCCAATAGTTACTGCGAACAGGAACGAAATCGTTTCTAAAGAAGCATTTCCTCGTCGCATGGTCTGAAATAAAATTAAATGTAGGAAAAAGAAAAGTTCCCAAGAAAATTCATTACATCTACACGAAAAAACTCCCTCAAAACATACAAAAAATATAAAAAATACATGATGAAATAACGTAAAAGTAATTAAAAGAAATAGAGTGAATACGTAGTACACGAGACCACCTGACCAAATTTTGAAACCAAATCATCGTGAGTTAGAACCTCGCTAAGACCATCAGAGCATTTTCATTCCATTGGAAAGAAAATTCCCCAGCATCGTTACGTAAAAATTTCCTCCGGGGAAAAATAGCATCGAAGAGGGGGAAATCCCGCTTGAAAACCACTGGAATAAATACAAAAAATCCCAACGGACCCCACTCGGTTGTTGCCATCCCTCAAAATCAAAGATCCATCGAAAGTTCCAAGAAGCACCATTAGGGGCAGCACATTGAGTTGACACCCCTTTTTCCACTCGGTCGTTGCCATCCCTCAAAATCAAAGATCCATCGAAAGTTCCAAGAAGCACCGCTAGGGGGCAGCACATCGAGTTGACATCCCCCTATATCCACCCCTTTCCCTCTAGGTCGTTGCCATCCCTCAAAATCAAAGATCCATCGAAAGTTCCAAGAAGCACCGCTAGGGAAGCACATCATGGGGACGATCACGTGACGAAAATTCTGACAAGGGGACAGCTGGGGCAGCCAATGTTAAGTCTATGGGAGGGCTGCCCCTGTCCCAGAAGACCTCATTTTCCTCTACTGTCCGCAAATTTTTTATCAGAATGATCAATTTTTAAATTTTTACATAAAAAGTTCAGTTATGTTTCAATATCTCAATCAACAATCAACAGAAATATCTACATGCATGTAGCTATAATATTGTACTATAAGAAATTGGTGATTTGTAAAGAAACACCGCAAGCAAATATAATTTTTATTAAGCAAAGGAGTAAAAATATCTGTTTATTGTCTTAAAAATATGATTATTAAAGCGTAAGCTTTCAACACCAACTGGTGCCTTCTTCAAACTTATGCGTGGATAGACAAGACAAAAAAACTAAACAACAGAAAAATTAAAAAAAAAAAAAACATGAACAGAATATGAGAACATGCCATGTTGCGTCGCATGCGTGCGACAACGAGATATGTCTACAGAAACGTGCCAAGCGCGAAGAAATGTGCGCCTTATTTGGGGAAGCTCAAGTGAGACGTCGTCATTGCAGACCACAGGGTTAGTCAATATCTGGATGATTTCCCTAAGGGCAGTGCCTCTGGCGGTAGCATAAGGAGCCACTCCCTTGATCTGGTTCCACTTGGGGATGGCGGAATGGGTAAATACTTCCTGGGATAGGGCGGTTGTCAATTTTCTGTGCGAGTCCCGCTTGTTTTCGACTAGCCGAAGTGCGAAAAAACATTTTGTCATTCCGATGTAATGTTTAGTGGTATCATTCGGTATTCCAATGGCATGGAATACACTCCCGCATCAGTCAGTGAGGTATGGGTGTTCCTGGATGATAGCAGATGGCGTGATGTCGATCTTGGTGAGTGTATTCCAAAGCTAAGCCCAAGATTCTTTAAGGTGTTCTTCAAGAAGTAGGCTTTTCAGCAGCTTAGTTTCCCTTCCTTTTTTTGCAATCACGATTTTCCGATTCTGAGCCCCACTGAGTTTTCCCGTTTTTTCACTCATTTTTCACGGAGATTTCAGCACAGCACCAGACACACACCAAAACAAGCTTGTTCAAACTTCCTAGTAAAAATCTAAAAAAGTGCAACTCGCCGCAGAAACTGCCGCAAACGCTAGGTTAATTACGAGTAAGATACTTTGATACACTAATATCTCTGAGCCTCTGACCAGTTCCCTGAGCTTTGACTTTGCACATTGAAGCACATTTTCATCTGGTTGGGGGTACACGTACACCATTCAAGCTCGCTCAGCCATTCAGTTGAAAGCAATTTAAAAACTTTTGTCCTCGACCACATATGGTATGGTAAACGGGTCTCACCCATGCCTCCTCCCATGGGACTCCCTGGAAATGAAGTATGTCTTTTCTTTTTCCTTTTTTTGCTTTATTCGTTGTTTGTTGTGTCGTGGTCACCATCAGGGAAAGGAGGGGACAGGGCAGACGTAGCGTGCTCAGTGCCCCTCCCCCGAAAACGTTGCTTTTTTTTTTCTCCTCAACCTGTTCGTATTTTGGTCGGAATGATCAGGATCAATCGTTTCTGACCATGCCTCCTACGTTGCAGCAGTAGTTCCGTCCAAGAATGTGAGCTGGGACTCACTCAGACAAAGAAAACGCCTTCCCAAACAGGAGGTTGTGGTGCCCAAAAGGGGCTGGTAGTGTTGTTGTCTCTCTCTCTCTCTCTCTCACACACACACACACCCCAAAAATAAATTTTAGGGATTGCTGCTATGCCCGAACATGACTCTGCTTAGCATTGTTCCCAGTCTCACCACAATTTTACACCCTCACTGAAATTTTTGCGCCCAAAGGCACGTGCCTACCGTGCCTCATTGGAAATCCGCCACTGCTGAGAGTAGAAAATGTACTTTGTGGAGTGACTGCTAAGACAGGAAGCGTTGATAGAATTTTTAGTAATTTCTTGATGTTTGAGTAAAAAAAAAAAAAAAAAACAGTTCACAATTTGATAAGAATTCTATCGCACTGACTGGTCTTTCCTCTTGCCCCATTGTTAATAAAGGCATTTTCCAGGAGTGTGAGTGACAGCGATTGAATCCTGCAGGTGTGTTGCTTGCACGTGGAAAAATGCGCCAATGTGACGAATTCAAAGAGATTCGAAAAAACCCGCGTCTTCGTTGGAAAAAAATGTGATTTAAGTCAGTTTTTCAGATTCATCTTGATATTTTCAATGAACAAGATTTAAAATGCGTCTTTAAAAGAGAAAAAGGAATCATGTGATCGGCGTTAAAGAGAAAAATGTGCTTTGATAACAAATGGGAGGGGCTTGAGTCTCTCCCTTTCCTACGGCAATGATGGGAGAAATAAAGAAAATATTTTACTGTATAAAAATCGATGTTACTTGACACGTTTGTTTTTTAGTAAAAATAATTCAGTACACACTCAGTAGACAAAACTTTAAAGATAGGGGTGATGGGCAGTTTACATGAATGGAGGGTGTTGTGGCGTTAGCGGACATGGCATTAGCGGGAAAGGGGGAGGGGTAGGAAATCGTGGCATTAGCGGACGAAAATGCAATGAGTAAGAAACACCCACTCCTTCCCAAACACAGGACGAATAACGACGTAGTGGGTTGGATTTCAAAATTAATTATGATTGTAGGCCAAAATCAACCAAGTGTGCAGTTCCTAGTATACATTTAAAAGCAAGAAGCAACGAGTATTTCACAGAGTTTGAAAGTTATAGATTTCGGAAAAGTAGGAGAAAAAAAGGGGGGCGGGATACACTGAGCAGGACAGAAGAATCGAAACTATTATTACGGAATTCGAGCGCTCAAATGACCTGGAGAAATGTATGAGAACCTTCAGCTACGTTACCGAAATGCATTAGAAATATGATATTTCTATATTTATTTTTAATCTGCAAATTAGTTGCTTACACGTATAAAAAATTTTAAAATGAAAAAACACAATATGAAAACATAAAAAGTTAAAATGAAAAAATACAAAAGAAATAAAAAAGTGGGAAGTTCAACTAGATGATAACGTTCGATTAAACCACTGAATGCTATTCGAAGGATACTGTGCTTACTGAGTCGGTGACTAATAAAAGACTACAGACAAAAACACTCCAGAATGTCACTCACCGAAATAACGGTTCCCCTCCGTTTTCCCTAATGCACAATCTTACCCTACGGTTCTTTTGCCTTCCCTCTGCTGGCTCACTCGTTTTCCATCAATCCTTTGTTTGAGGGTGGGTGAAAAAAGGGCAAGTCTACGATTTTGGTCATTTGTAGACAACATCGTGCGTCAACTTCGGACAGTTTCAAACAAGTAACGCAGTACAATAACATTCCGGACAAGAATTTCAGGCGGCAGTTAACGATGATTTATTAAAATTTAAGTTATCTTGGTTATTTATAAAAAAAATAATGGATTTCACTGTTGAAATTGTTCAGTCAAAAAGAGGTCAATTTATATACGTTATAAATGGATATTTGTACGAAAAAAATATCGAAAAGAAGAGTTCCGATGAAAGACTGATTACTATTTACGCAAGATATAGCGAGCCAAGAGAATCGTAACTTCTGACTCAACTATATTAGGGGAAACGAAAATTGCAGTAGCAATATTAGGGGAACCAGGAATATATGTATACATAGGGAGAATGGGCCTCAACGAACCATCTGATTAGGGGAAGCGATAATCGGGGAAACGAGAGGACACCGAAATAGCTTTGCGCATTTTCAAGAGAGATTAAGAATTCAACCGTGGAAATCCTGCGTCAATCTTTGATTAGGTACCCAGTAAACAAATCAAATATATCCATTGAGGCCATTTTTAAGAAGCCAAAACAGGCAGAACCCGACGTCTTTGAATATTGCATATATAATCTAAAGAGGACCAACAAATTTAGAATATTACTATAAAATTGCTAAGAAATCGGACAGTGAAATGAAAAGACACTACTTCAAGACACTGGATAGACTTTTTCCCATGTGTGGGAACTTGGGGGTGAACAAATTTAGTCCCCGGAGATAAGAAACGTTCAACTTTGATTTGATCAATAGGTACAGAAATGGAAATGATTACATTGGATTTCATAAATACTATATATAGGGCAAAGAAAAAAAAACTCGTACGTTGCCTCCTCCTCTCTTGGTAAGACAAGATTGGTTTTAAGAAAAGGAAACGAATCGGTTGAGTTTCCGCTGTACCCGGAAAGTGTCTTTTCATTTCACTGTGCGATTCTTAGCAATTTCATAGTAATATTCTAAATTTTTTGGTCCTGTTTAGATTATATATACAATATTCAAAGTCGTTGGGCTTTGAAAATTGTCGGTTGAGTTTCCGTTGTACCTGGTTGAGTTTCCGTTGTACCTGGTTGAGTTTCCGCTGTATACAAAAGAAATAAAAATATGAAGCACAACTAGATGATAACGTTCGATTAAACTTGACCTTTAGAAAGACGCGTGCATCAGATAACAGCACATCTTAGTAAACCAAGGAACACTAGGGGGGAAGGGGATCTTTATCTCTTGGTGAGACAAGACAAAGAAGAAATGACTCAGTTGCTCATTTGAGTTTCGGCTGTAGTTCGATTTCGCGCGAACAATGACTCATGGTCTGCCTGGTCGAAATCTTGCTCGCAACCTTCCTTAAACCTAATCTTTAGAGAAATGCCTGTATCGGATAACAACACGTATAAGCAAAGTAGAACAATCACACGCAGTGTTTCTTTCAGGACTTTTTGGCGGGAAGGGAGGGGGCAAAAGGAACCCTAGAGGGTACAAAGTTTCCATTTGCTATATATATATATATATATAAATAGAAGTAATTACTGTATATCTAGCACAGGGGCGCATTTCGAGAGGGCCTTGACAACCCCCTCCCCTGGAAAATATGCCTTTTCTTTTGTTTTTTGGTTAAAATGCGGCTTACATTAGAAAAAAATGCATTAATTTAACAAAAATGTATTGACTTACATTGAAAAAAAGAAGCTTTAATTTTTCTTCAGTTTTTCATTAACTTTCATTTTGTTCCAAATGGTGAATTTCAAAAACTTCCTATTTTCGTTCCCATTCGAAGAAAAATTCTACATGCATCTCTGATATAGTTATTACTTCTTCAAACATTTCAGGAATAACAAACTTTCTTCAGCTAAAGGAGGGAGTCCGCGGGCTTGAAATTTTCATCTATTAAAATGCATTCAACGCACTCGTGATCCTGTGTCACGATTCCCAGGCAATTAGGTATGATTAGTCTACTTATTATATTTTGAAGAATACCATGCATCGTAATACACTTTTTAACAAAATAAACTAAAACTAGTACCATTTGAGCAAATATTGCAAAAAATATAATTGGAGAATTATTTGTAGCATAGAAGAATAATTACCTCGACGAAACTCAGTCCAGTACACGGAAATAAAAAAACAGCAAGATTTTCCTATTCCGATGGCTTCCCGCTCAGAGTCCCCGTGCTGAACACGTGCTACTTTTCCACAATACTTTCCGCAAGACCCGGTGGACGAATGAATCCTCCTTCCCGTTTACCACGCTGTACTTCTGCGAAATTTGCAGCCCTTCAGTCAAACTGTGTCCAAAATGAGACCGTCTCACCTTGACGACCGAAGCTCAACTGTCTCCACTAAATTATCTTGGCACTTTCGGTCCTCTACCACGCATGCGCAAGAAAAACTCCTTACCCCAGTAAGCACGTGAAATATCTGAGCTCAGGAATGTCGTTGGATACCCCAAGGGATTACAACCTTGCCCGTAATCAAAAGGGGTACAGCAACTTTTTTAACAGAAGCACTCGAGCAGCCGACTCTTCAAGGTCAGGTGTTCATGCACCCTCCTTGCTTAAACATAGGATTAAGTCTTCCACGTGGTTGAAGAACGTCCAGTTCTTGGTTGAAACAACAAAATGGCGGAATGAAACGTCCGTCTGCACGAGTTTATCACAACATTAAAATTAAATAAGTTAATAATTGATAGCTTGATTGCGTGAATCCCTTACAGACATCGTGTTTCGAAAATACATTTTCTTGGGCCTGAGAGTAGAAAATGTACTTTCTGGAGTGACTGCTAAGACAGGAAGCGTTGATAGAATTTTTAGTAATTTCTTGATATTAGAGTAAAAAAAAAAAAGCAGCAGTTCACAATTTGATAAGAATTCTATCGCACTGGCTGGTCTTTCCTCTTGCCCTATTGTTAATAAAGGCATTTCCCAGGAGTGTGAGTGACAGTGAGTGAATCCTGCAGGTGTGTTGCTTGCACGTGGAAAAATGCGCCAATGACACGAATTCAAAGAGATTCGAAAAAATCCGCGTCTTCGTTGGGAAAAAATGTGATTTAAGTCAGTTTTTCAGATTCATCTTGATATTTTCAATGAACAAGATTTAAAATGCGGCTTCAAAAGAGAAAAAGGAATCATGTGATCGGCGTTAAAGAGAAAAATGTGCTTTGATATCAAATGGGAGGGGCTTGAGTCTCTCCCTTTCCTACGGCAATGATGGGAGAAATAAAGAAAATATTTTACTGTTTAAAAATCATTGTTAATTGACACGTTTGTCTTTTAGTAAAAATAATTCATTACACACTCAGTAGACAAAGCTTTAAAGATAGGGGTGATGGGCAGTTGATATGACTGGAGGGTGTCGTGGCTTTAGCGGGGGGGGGGGCGTAGGAAATCGTGGCATTAGTGGACGGAAATGCAATGAGTAAGATACACCCACCCCTTCCCAAACACAAGACGAATAACGACGTAGTGGGTTAGATTTCAAAATTAATTATGATTGTAAGCCAAATCCAACCAAGTGTGCAGTTGCTAGTGTACATTTTAAAGCAAGAAGCAACGAGTATTTCACAGAGTTTGAAAGTTATAGGTTTCGGAAAAGTAGGAGAAAAAAAAGGGGGGGGGGATACACTGAGCAGGACAGAAGAATCGAAAATATTATTACGGAATTTTAGCGCTCAAATGACCTGGAAAAATACATGAGAACCTTCAGCTATGCTACCGAAACGCATTAAAAATATGATATTTCTATATTGATTTTTAATCTGCAAATTAGTTGCTATATGTATAAAAAATTTTAAAATGAAAAAATACAAAAGAAATAAAAAAATATGAAGTACAAAAAAAGATAAAAAAATAATAAACAAGAGAGGTTACACTGAATTTTCGGGTGCAATAAGCACGTGTTTTGAATCCGTTCTGACGCAAATTAAATTTATCAAAGCTATTCAATGTCAATGGAACCGGTATGGTAAACAATAGATCTGACGAAAGAAAGAAGATTTTCAATCTGGATTTTAATCCCTCAGATATTTCTGTAAACGGAATCGTGAGCTTACGCCCTCTGGTTGCAGACGTGCGTTAAGAAAAACATGAATTTATACGAGAAACATTTCGCACCGGAAACGCTCTCCAACACAGATTGAATTTTTCAAATCGGACTCTTAGAAACAGAGATATCGACAAAAATAAGATGTGACTTTACGTCTCCTGGTGGGAAAACCATGCATTACTTTAGGAAGAAGGTATTCTCAAAAGTTTTTCCCATATGAGCGGTATCTGTCCAAGAAAAACAATTTAGTCGAGTTTTCAGGAGCCCAGATTTTGCTACAAATACATCAGAAGCAGAAATGAACACTTATGCCCCCTGGTTGCCAAACCATTTTTTAGTAAACATTAGAAATTATGTGAAAAATATTTTCCATAAGGTCATGTATGCCATACAGGAAGACTTTTTCAAATCGGAGTTTTAGAAGCAGAAATAACGCAGAAAACGCAAGTCTGTGATTTACTCGAAAATTTTGAATTTATAGGAAAAACATTTCGCATCGGAAACACTATCCCACAAAGAAGGAATTTTTCAAATCGGAATCCTAGAAGTAGAGATATTGACAAAAATAAGTTATACATCTACGCCCCCTGGCGTAGAAACCATGCATTATTTCATAAGGAAAATGTTCCTAAAAGGTTTGTCCACATGAGCAGTACGGTCAACAAACAACTTTTTTTTTCAGTTTAGATTTTAGAAGCTCATATTTTGTTGCGAATACATCAGAAGCGGAAATTAAGACTTACACCACCTGGTGGCCAAACCATTCTCTACAAAAATTAGAAATTATGTGCAAAGGATTTCCCATCAGGAGCTGTATCCGGTGCAGAAAGAATTTTTCAAATCGGAGATTTAGAAGCAGAGATATAGGGGGAAGCAATTTACCTTTACGCCCCCTAGCGGAAAGTCTATGAATTACTTGAAAATTTTGAAATTATACGGAAAACATGTAACACTAGAAACACTATCCAACAAAGAAAGAATTTTTCAAATCCGACTGTTAGAAGTACAGATATTGACAACAATAAGATATTCATCTACGCCCTCTGGCGTAGAAACCACGCATTAATTTAAGAAGAAAATGCTTTTAAAACGTTTGTTGACATGAGTAATATCGGTCTGTAAACGACGTTTTTTTCAATCGAGAATTTTGAATCTCATATTTTGCTGCAAATACAGTACATCAGAAACGGAAATTCAGATTTACGCCCCCTGGTGGAGAAACCATTTTTACATCAGAAACGGAAATTCAGATTTACGTCCCCTGGTGGCCAAACCATTTTTTATAAAAATTAGAAATTATGTGCAAACGATTTTCCATCAGGAGCTGTGTCCGGTGCAGAAAGAATTTTTCCAATCGGAGATTTGGAAGCAGAGGTATAGGGGGAAACGATATTTACCTCTACGCCCCCTAGCGGAAAGTCTATGAATTACTTGCAAATTTTGAAATTATATGAAAAACATGTCACACTAAAAACACTATCCAACAAAGAAGGGATTTTTCAAATTGGACTCTTAGAAGTAGAGATATTGACAAAAATAAGATATACATCTGCGCCCCCTGGCGGAGAAACTGTGGAATATTTTAAGAAGAAAATATTCCGAAAAGGTTTATCTAAGTGAGTGGCATCAGTCCACGAAAGATTTTTTCAATCGATACTTTAGAAGTTCAGATTTTATGGCAAATACATCTGAAGCAAAAATTAACGCTTACGCCCCCTGGTGGCCAAAGTATTCTTACCAAAAATTTGAAATTATATGCAAAAGATTTTCTTTTAGGAGGTGTATCCGCTGAAGAAAAAAAATTTCAAATCGGAGTTTCAGAAAAAAAGTTATCGGGAAAAATGTAATTTAATTTTATGTCCCCCTAGCGGAAAATCTATGCGTAATTTGAAAAAGTAACTATATCTAAAATACACTTCGACATAAATGGAATCGAAAGATAAAAGAGTTTTTTCAATCTGATGTTTAGAAGCAAATATGTGGTATAAAACGTATTTTTGAATTCGACATCATCTGCATTTACGCTTTTTTTACAATTTCTCCTCTAACGGAGAAATTGTACATCGTAAACCTGTAATATAAGCACGATCTTTTTTCATAAAAATCGGAAAAAAAAAAAACATGCTAGAAATGCAGAAAAACAGCAACAAAAAACTTTTAAGCCGCCAAAGTCATCACCATCTGGTTCTGGGAAGGGGTGGGTGGTTTCTTAATCATCGCATAACCGTCCGCTAATGCCACGATTTCATACCCTAATTAATACTTCCAGAACCAGATTGTGATGACATTGGCGGTTGAAAATTTTTTTTTTTTTTTTTGCACTTCTTGCATTTTTTTTTATTTTCTACATTTTTTTTTGTATTTTTCCATTTTAATTTCTTTAATTTTTTATATTTTTTTGTATTTTCTTCATATTTTTTTGTATTCATGTTTTTCATTTTTTTATGAGCGGTGAGAAGAACGTAGGCTTATCAAACAAAGGAACCACGTGATTGGAATTTTCTCATTTCCTATTGGTCAAGTGGGGAATCTGTAGTGATGTGAACGGTGAGAAGGGAAGGCAATTCTGTAAAGGGGTGGGTGTTTCTTATTCATTGCATTTCCGTCCAGTAATGCCACGATTTCATATCCGTCCGCTAACGCCACGGAACCGACTGGAGAATATCATCCTGTATCGCCTGGGCGGATATTTTTCTATTTTTTTCCCCCTTTTCTTTCACAAATGATAGTTGTTAGGTCTAATTAATCGGATACAAATCATGATGCGTTGCTAGTTAGTGTCTTGTTGCCCAGCTTTCCGCTTTACGTGTTCGGAGACTAGAACATTTGATTAGAGACAAATGCTAGCACACAGTGGAGTAAAACTGTTTGATTGCAAGCGGGCTTCTAAATTTTCTTGACACTCTGTCAGGAAACGACATGAAACACGTTTTCATAAGTCTTAGTAATCTTATGTTAATACTACGACTACAGGTCCATCCCGTGTTTATTTAGAAGAGACGACTAATGACACCCCACTGAATGCTATTCTAAGGATACTGTGCTTACTGAGTTGGTGACTAATAAAAGACTACAGACAGAAACACTCCAGAATGTAACTCAGCGTAATAACGGTTCCCCTCCGTTTACCCTAATGCACAGTCTTGCACTACGGTTCTTTTGCCTTCCCTCTGCTGGCTTACTCGTTTTCCATCAATTCTTTGTTTGAGGGTGGGTGAAAAAAGGGCAAGTCTACGATTTTGGTCATTTGTAGACAACATCGTGCGTCAACTTCGGACAGTTTCAAACAAGTAACGCAGTACAATAACATTCCGGACATGAATTTCAGGCTGCAGTTAACGATGATTTATTAAAATTTAAGTTATCTTGGTTATTTATAAAAAAAATAATGGATTTCACTGTTGAAATTGTTCAGTCAAAAAGAAGTCAATTTATGTACGTTATAAATGGATATTTGTACGGAAAAAAATATCGAAAAGAAGAGTTCCGATGCAAGTCTGATTACTATTTACGCAAGATGTAGTGAGCCAAGAGAATCGTAACTTCTGGCTCAACTATATTAGGGGAAACCAGAATTAAAGTAGCAATATTAGGGGAACTGGGAATATATGTATACATAGGGAGAATGGGCCTCAACGATCCATCTGATTAGGGGAAGCGATAATCGGGGAAACGAGAGGACACCGAAATAGCTTTGCGCATTTTCAAGAGAGATTAAGAATTCAGCCGTGGAAATCCTGCGTCAATCTTTTGATTAGGTACCCAGTAATCAAATCAAATATTTCCATTGAGGCCATTTTTAATAAGCCAAAACAGGCAGAACCCGACGACTTTGAATATTGCATATATTATCTAAAGAGGGCCAACAAATTTAGAATATGACTATGAAATTGCTAAGAAATCGGACAGTGAAATGAAAAGACACTACTTCAAGACACTGGATAGACTTTTTCCCATGTGTGGGAACTCGGGGGTGAATAAATTTAGTCCCCGGAGATAAGAAACGTTCAACTTTGATTTGATCAATAGGTACAGAAATGGAAATGATTACATTGGATTTCATAAATACTATATATAGGACAAAGAAAAAAAAACTCGTGCATTGCCTGTGCCTCCTTATCTCTTGGTAAGACAAGATTGGTTTTAAGAAAAGGAAACGAATCAGTTGAGTTTCCGCTGTACCCAGAGGCGACTTAAATTCTTTTGGGGCCCTAGGCTCTAAATGATTCTAGGGCCCCTCTTTCCCCTCCTTATCCCTTCAGAAATTTTCATCCGTCAGAATAACAAAGAAAAGTAAAGTCAAGAATTTTTTTTTTCGTTTTTTAAAATACCATTCTATCATAGATTATTAGAACGTTTCGTAAGAAACAGCGTCAATGTAATCAGCTTGTCTGCCCGTGCACATCGAACTTTTTGTTTTTACTGATATTTCAAAAAACTATTTTTACGGCTAATAGTAAATCAGAGCGCATTAAGTTTGGCACTTTAAACATTCCATGTGCACTCACGGACAATGAACTTTGCGCACCTAGAAGAAAACATGCTGCAACCGCGAAACTTTGCAAATAAATAGAGTGCCTGCTGGTATGGAAATGATCCACGTTTGGTGCGATTTCGCATGCCAGCACACCCTGTGGTGGCGCTATCAGCACGAACCGGCAGCTTTATAAACCGGCGTATAGTCGATGTCCCATGAAAGTGAAAAGCACCCGCCTATACAAGCAAGAATACAGAGTGACAAGAACGCCTGGTAGATGCCAGAGACGTCGATTTACGCAAATTACGGACTTTGAGAGAGGCCGGATCATTGGGCTGAAACCCGCACGGTGGTCAACGCGCTGTATAGGCCGCCACGTGGATCGTTCTGACCACACCACCCTACTGTGTTGGGAGCAGTGGACACGTGACGGCACTGCCACATGGAGGAGCGGCTCCGGACGGACCAGGAGGACCACCGGTAAAGAGGATCGACGGATCGTGCACCAGGCACGAACAGAACCCACTGGGACCCGGTCCACTAAACAGGCAGATGTAGTGGCTCCTGTGTACCCACGAACCATTTCCCGATGCCTCGCAGAAGTGAATCTGCGATCTTAGCGCCCCTTACGTGTGCTGCCATCAACACCGGAACATCGCCGGTTTGGGGTGCGGTGGAGCGACAAAGAGCGACGTGGAACGCCACAGACTGGTGATGTATGGTGTTTAGCGATGAGTGCCGCTTCGTTTTGGGGACAGATGATCATCGGGTCCGGGTGTGCAGGTCCCCAGGTCAACGGCACAATTAAAACCTCGATATTGAGCGCCACACCTCCCTCACTGCAGGCATTATAGTCAGGGGAGCCATAGACTACTATAGCTAATCAGCTGTAGTAGTAGTACGTGGATCATTGACGGGCCCGCGGTATGTGGATGAGATCCTACGGCCCCATGTGCTCCCATTCCTGGCCAGGATTCCAAGTGCGCTATGCCAGCAGGAAAATGTCCCCCCACCCCCATACCACTCGGGTTGCCCAGGACTGCCTACATCGTGTCCAGACACTTCTATGGCCTGCCCGCTTCCCGGACATATTCCCTATTGAGCATGTGTGGGACCAGTTGAAACGCCGGCTGCGACCGTGCCGCACTCTCCGGGATTTGGAGTATACCGTCCAACACGTGTGGGCCAGTCAGCCGCAGGACATCAGGCGTCTGTTCGCCTTCATGCTGGACTGTATTGCAGCATGTATCGCCGCACGATGCGGTGCGACGCGCTATTGAAGATGACCGAACTGCGTGCCACAGATCCCTCTGTAATTGTCCTGCAGCTCTGTTTTTGCCATCATGTGTATCATTCATCTGTATCATTACTTTCATAAACTTTCAGTTCAATCCGATGCTTTTTTCTTGGTGCGCAAATTTCATTGTCCGTGAGAGTACTTCATGAATTTACGGCTAAGGGCTGTCAAAGTCAAAAATTCAATAAATTAAAGTTCTCTTGAAAAGAAACTATTCGACATAGAGGATAAAAACATTTTTGTGCCTCGCAGATTAGGCCTAACAGTCCTTTCTCAAATATTTAAATTTTACAATTAGTTAATTGATTTGCTGCTTTTTTGCTGCACTGAAGGCCAAAAAATATGGTTTTCACAAATTCCTCACAAATGATTTTTGCGAATCGATAGGACAAAATTTCATTCAATTTTGCCCATTTAAATTTTCACTACTAGTTCATAAATTTCCCTCTAGTTCTCGAATTGGTAATTTAGTAAATTTTAGCTTTACGCTACAAAGATTCCATTTGAGTAACAGCAAAATTCTTTCTGAGTTTGATACGTTTGGCAAAACTGGCTACATTAGTAACATTTTCAGTTGCTAGTTACTTGGCAAATTTAGCGCTAAAGAAGCTGAAAATGGAATTTTGCTAAATTTATCGATACGTTTCCTATAAATTGTCGTGGAATTGGAATGAATTTCAATTACAGAACATGCTCTCTCCATTGCTTCAGCTTTGGAAAATCACTTTGGTTTTACGTTTTGCGCAAATTAGTCAAATTAGTAGGCACCGAGCATGGTATCCAGCCAAAAATAGCAACCGGAAAAGTCATCCACTTTACAAAATATACGGGTAAAATTCAATTTGTGCACAGTGCTTCGCTTAAAAAAGGATGGATAATTTTTCGTGGAGGAAATTTCTTGTGGCGAACGATTCCCTAAATCGAAGAGATTCTGCCGTCCATGGCGTAGACGAATACCATGGATCAAGAAAGCTGGACACTAAAAATTCCATCGGTCCGTGCAGAAAAGCGAGAATGTGAAGAATTTCTTGAAAACCTTTTCCTTATTATTTTCATCAGAAAATGGACATAGTCTGGATTTTCTTTTATGTCAAAAACATGTGTAAGATTTTATTTATACCTGCACTGCAGTTATCAGAAACGAAAAATGAGGATTAAGTGCAAAAGATTCAACATGAAAATGGAAAAGTAGGAAGCACAGCTTTGCGAGTAAGAATATCATTAAAACGTTTATTGCTTTTTCAAAAGTTAATTTTTATGTCGATTTAAGTAATAGAAAAGGTGAGAATACTTATAGTATTAGACTAGGGGAGGAGAACGTAATAAGAAAATGTTGTTGCGATACAATAAAAGTTTCTTTTAATACTATTAAATAAGAAAAAGATAAAAAGTGTAACATTTTTGAATTTCTTTATTTTTCAGCCTAAGTACACTCTTTTTGCAAAAAAGAAAACAGAAACCGAAGCACCCGAGGTACTTGCATGCAGAGTTTCTGATGAAACTCTGCATGCAAGTACCTCGGGATCGAATATGCAAATACTTAAAAAATAATGACCAAGGACTAAAAATCGGCCCGCGACAGCTCATGGGAACCGCACATCGAGGAGGGTATACAAAGAGCAAAGGGCAACAAAACAGGTCGTAGAATGCGTCGACGTGCTGGACAATTGTGACAGTAAATTGCGGGTATATTGACCTACAGACTGTGAGAATGCCTAGGTGACGGATCCGTGCAAACCACGATGAGCGAGTTTGAGGGAGGACATATAATTGGGCAGAGAGAGAGAGAGGCCACGTCGCCGTGTCGGAAGGCATTTGGATCAGAGCGACGCGGCAATCGGAAAATGTTGGCGCCATTGGGTCGAACAGAGCACCACAATCCAGCGGCACAGGGGGAGTGGACGGCCGTGGACAACGGCAATTGTGAGAGCCGAACGAACAGAACCGAATTCGTAGCTCTCAATCATCCGTGGCCATGTTGTTTCGACCACAGGTACGCAAGAGGCCATTCGGACAGTTGCCAGACGAGTTGCAGCGCGGGGATTACATTCAAGGAAGTCAATCTGCCACCTACTATTGACCACAGAGCATCGCCGGCATCGGTTGCAGTAGTGTTGGACCCGATCAAGGAAGGATAGTGTCCAGTGGCGTTATGTTACCTTCAGTGATGAGTCACGATTTGCAGTTGGCACCGATGACCGGCACATACGTCTGGAGACGAGCACATGGATCCTGCCTTTACCGTGGAACGGCATAGGGCACAGACACCCGAGCTGACTGTCTAGGAAGTATTTCCTACAATAGCTGGACACTCTTCGTAGTCCTCCGTACTAACCTACCGGCTCAAGGGTACGTCGACGCATTCTAAGACCTGTTGTGCGTTACCCTTCATGTCTCACATCACTGAGAAATTTTTCAACAGGATAATATCCGGCCACACATGGCACGGCTCACCCGGGTCTGCCTCTGTAATGTCGACACCCTTCTATTACCAGCCCGATAGCCCGATTTCTCACCAAAAAACATGATGGGACCCCACCTACGACCATCTCTGAATGTCTGCGAACCGGCCCGCAATTTGGATACCATCGGGCATGCCATACCTCTGAATAGTATCCGTAAACTGTATGTGTCTATACCACACTGGGTTTCTGCTTGTATCCGAGCCAGAGGTGGCGCTGCAACGTATTGACTTGTTCCACTCATGTAGATGTTTTATCCGAGGAAATGGCCCAACTGCTCTGGAATTGCAATACTTTCCTCTTCTATACATGTTACCATTTTTCATTAAAAAATTTTTTTTTTAATTTTTGTATGTGTGTGAAGATTGTATTAGTTGTTTTGGTTTAAGAGGATTAGGCCTGAGGAAGAACTTGATCACCCTACCCCAAAGAGAAAAGGTAATAAACAGCAAACACCCCCGATCATCAGGACAGTTTCTATACACGCACTCTTCATGGCAACTCAGGGGAGACAGGAAAAATATTTCAACACAGATGTTTTTTTTTCTTTTTCTTTGGCTGGAAGTAGCATGAAAGTTTTATATCACAGAAAACAACGAAAAGTATGGGAAGCGTGAATCCTTGTTTCACCTACCACTAAAAGGAAGGCTAAATTACTTTAACAGTTCCTTTCAAAACAAAGACATTGATAAGAACTCGAAAATTTGGAGTATCAACAACAGTAAGAAAAAATATATATTACTAATACACTGGTGTGCAAAAATTAAGAACGAAGAGGAGAAATGAGCATAACAGCGAAACGAGCAGGCAGAACGTACCGAAAGACCACTCAGGATATAGACTAAGGCCCGGTACGGTAGGGCATGTGCATATATGCATCATGACGTAGGGGGGGGTGTCGGAAGGGTATAAAGCACACGGGCGGTGTGCGCTCAGCAATTCGGTGAAAGCTATTCCACGGTGTACATCGGTTTGAACGAAGTCGAGTTGCTGCCACCGTGTGATATGGCCAACAGACAATCCAGTAGACGACATCTGGATGACTTTACCCGAGGTCGCGTCATTGGAAAGTTGGAAGAAGGTAGTGTGACTAGTGTGGCCAAGGAGTTCGAGATCGCTCACAGCATCGTTTCACGAGCTTGGAGAGCATTTCAAACGACAGGAACAGCTGTCCGAGACTTTAGCAGTGGTCGTCCACGAGCAACCACGGCGACGGACGACCGGTATATTGTCCTACAGGCGAGAAGAGACAGGCGGCAGACAGCGGGAGAAATTGCAAGGCACATGCAACAGACAACTGGACGTACGTTATCGCGCTTTACCGTGGCCAGCAGGCTGCACAAAGGTGGTCTATTTGCACGACGACCAGTACGGTGTGTGCCATTAACGCCTGCTCATCGGAGAAGGCGGTTTCTGTAGTGCCAGGAACACAGGAACTGGACATATCAGCAATGGGGTCAAGTTCTCTAGACCAAACATATTGTGCAAGAAAAAACTTCAAAGTGAAAGGGTTAAATAAAAACAGAAATCAAGCTTTCAAACGCACTGATGCTCAAAATTA
This sequence comes from Macrothele yani, assembly GCA_039090855.1. Lineage (NCBI taxonomy): Eukaryota > Metazoa > Arthropoda > Arachnida > Araneae > Macrothelidae > Macrothele > Macrothele yani. Next base: position 108,801,414 of record CM077003.1, read on the forward strand.
AAGGATAATCTTTAAAAACAAACACCTATGAGCAACCATTACATTATGATCACCAACTTAATAAGCTGTAGGACCCCCTTTATCCAACAAAACAGAGGCCACTCAGCGAGGCATTGATTCGATAAGGTGGCGATAGGTATCCTGGGGTATCTGATACCATAATGTCAACAGCAGGTCCTCCAGTTCCCATACATTTTAGGGTGGTGGGGATTTAGAGCGAACCTGCTTTTCCAAGTCGAACCACAAATGTTTGATTGGGTTCATGTCAGGAGAATTTGGAGGCCAGGGCATTAAAAGAAAGTCACCAGCATGTTTCTCGAACCACTCCTTGATGATTTTGGCAGTGTGGCATGGCGCATTATCCTGTTGGTAGTGGCCATCACCAGCAGGAAACACGACTGCCATGAATGGGTGGACTTGGTCTGCAACGATGTTCTGATACCTGACAGCTGTCAGGGATTGTGCTATTGGGACAATGGGGCCTAAAGTGTCCCAAGAAAACATCGCGCACAGCATAACACCGCCGCCGCAGGCCTGTTTCCGCCCAACAGTGCATCCAGGTGTCATAGCCTCCGTTGGTAATCGGCGTATCAGCGCTCGGCCGTCTATGTGATGCACCAGGAATCTTGATTCGTCAGACCAGGCCACTTTCTTCCAATCATCCACGATCCAATCTCGATCTTGTGCCCATTTCATACGTTGTTGACGATGACATGCAGTGAGTCTGGCGACCCGGTTGGGTCTTCAGCTACGCAGGCCCATGCGCAGAAGGCTGCGATGAACTGTGTGCTGCGACACATTGCCATGAACACCACTGCTGTAGCCGTGGGTGATTTGTCGCACTATGAACAATGTGCGACAGTCTCCGCTTCCCTCTGGCATCAATGAGCTGGGGACGGCGGTTCATCATTTGGCCAACTGTGCACCACTTTTAGTACGTACTCACTACAGCGGCACATGAACAACCCACAAGCCACACCATTTCCGAGATCGTAGTTCCGATGCGCGGTGCCATCACAATTTGTCCTTTTTCAAACTCCGATAAATCGGAAACTTTTCCCATTCAGACTCTGAACACTACTAACCGAAAAGTCCTCCAGTTGTATATATGCTTTGTCAACTTCACCTGCGCCACCGTTCGGTCTCCAGGTGACCTCATTTCCCTAGGCTGGGGGTGGCCATAATGAAATGGTTCATCGGTGTATATAAGTAGTTGCTGATATATGAAAATAGGTGAACATGCAAATTACAATTGTATTGAAAAGATGCGCAAATGAACTCGCATGTTGTAGCTCTTTCAAGCAACTCTCGCTTTCACTTCTGTGGCACATTGAGCTGATTCTGTTACAAAGACATCGTATTAATGATTTTATATGTAAGACATCATATGAGGGTGATTGGTGAGATGAAAGCACGTCAGTCCCAGATGGAAGTTTCCAGAGCATTGAATGTTTCCCCAAATGTGCTGTCAAGACCCTGCAGACAGTTTCAATAGACAGATGTTGATCCCTGACTAGAACAAGACCATCCCTGAACCACAACTGCAGCAGCCAATCATTATATAAGTGTGACAGTCAGACAGGACAGAGATATGTCTTTAAGCAACTCTCTTTTTTTTTTATTGGAGGTTTAACGACCACCGTGAGCAACTCAATGGGCTATAAGCAGTCGCCCGTCCCTAATTTAGGGTCACTGGTTCCAGGGAAGGGAGAGAGCCAGTGCCGTAAGACAAACACAACATCCATGCCTGACCGGGATTCCAACCCGGACCCCTTACGGACGAATGATCAGAGGCCAACGCCGTAGACCACTGCGCCACCGGGGCGGCACCACAACTCTCTTTGGAGCCTGCAGCAGCTACAGTAATGAGGGCTTCAAGGCACACTGCTTGTAGATTTCGTAAGCAAAGTCATTATGCAAAGGAGACTAGTTATCCACTGCCCGGTGAGCTCATTTAATGTGAAGTACCCATCATTACACTTTGGAGTCCAGACTAGTCGGTCTCCGCTCCCTCATGAACTGTTATTCAGTTTCGTTTCTATCAGGACTCTGGGGAAAGTTTGGAGCTTGCAGCAGTTACAGTAACATGGGTTTCAAGGCATACTGTTTGCAAAAGACTTCATGAGTAATGCCTTTATACGATGGAGACCAGCTATTTGTGCCCCTCTATCCTGTCCGGTGAGACCAGCTATATGTGTCTCCTCTATACTGTCCGGTGAGACCAGCTATATGTGTCTCCTCCATACTGTCCGGTGAGACCAGCTATATGTGTCTTCTCTATACTGTCCGGGGAGCTAATTTGATGAGGAGTCCAGACCAGTGGGTGAAAGGTCTTTTCATAAACAAATTGTGATTTATCTAAAGTGCTGACTTGCAACATATTCTTATTTGGAAAGAACAAATGACTACAACAATCCCTCCAACATCAGAGCAAGGGCAGTAGCATGATGGTCAGGGCAGGAATCATGACAAACGGATGCATAGACCTGCACATCTTTCAGTCACTCTGTTGCCGCCCTGGGGTACAGAGATGAGATCCTGTGCCTATATGTTTTGAGGTTGTCTAAATAATTTCGTGTGGTGAAGAGATGCATTACTTATGGGGGGGGGGGAGGCAGGCAAGACATGCAGATTTTATTCTTACGGACTACAATGCCCAACCTTGTTGAGCAAATTTGGTCGACAATTTTCTTGAAGTGGAAGATGTTTACCTAACAAAGTGGCCACGGATCCCCTGGCCTCAATTCCATTGACCATGTATGGGATGCTTCAGGGAGCTTTTTTTTTTTTTTTTTTTGATTGAAGGTTTAACGACCACCGTGAGCAACTCAATGGGCTATAAGCAGTCGCCCGTCCCTAATTTAGGGTCACTGGTTCCAGGAAAGGGAGAGAGCCAGTGCCGTAAGACAAACACAACATCCATGCCTGACCGGGATTCGAACCCGGACCCCTTACGGACGAATGATCAGAGACCAGCGCCTTAGACCACTGCGCCACCGGGGCGGCAGATTGGAAGTTTAACGACCACCGTGAGCAACTCAATGGGCTATAAGCAGTCGCCCGTCCCTAATTTAGGGTCACTGGTTCCAGGGAAGGGAGAGAGCCAGTGCCGTAAGACAAACACAACATCCATGCCTGACCGGGATTCGAACCCGGACCCCTTACGGACGAATGATCAGAGGCCAACGCCTTAGACCACTGCGCCACGGCTTCAGGGAGCTGCATTGGAGCTCTCCAATCCCTTGACAAAACACTTCAAAAACTCAGAACAGACCTCATCAAGTCATTGCTTAAGCTGAATGCATGTCAGGGGTGATCATTTTCCATATTAAAATACCATATGTTTTAAGCAAGAGACTTTAAATATTGTTCCATGGACTGCTCTTTCATGTAAATTACGTGACGGTGATATTAACAAATAAAAATAATAAATATAGCCATAAATCAAGCTGTTCTTTCCATGTAACGTAACCACGGAAATTTGATCATCCTGGAATGGGAATCGAACCCGCATCTCCTGATTTGTACTCGAGTATGCTAACCATTACACCACCCAGGACAATGAAATCCAAACTATTAAGGTATTTAATCTGAAATGTCAGAGACTTTGATTTCACTGCACCAGTCAAAACAAAAGTTGTCTGACGTTGCAGATTAAATACCTCAGTTGTTTGGACTTCATTGTCCTGGGTGGTGTAATGGTTAATATACTCGAGCGCAAATCGAGAGATGCGGATTCGATTCCCGTTCCAGGACGATCAAAATTTAAAATTTCCGTGGTTACGTTACATGGAAAGAACAGCTTGATTTATGTCTATATTTATTATCCCATGTGTTTCCAACTTGAAAATAATACATTTATGATTTTCTTCTGTTTGAGGAAGGATGGATTACATAAGTAATGTAATAATGAACCTCTTTAGCAAATTTCAATGAATTTGCTCAAAAATACTTTGTTATGTATGAATTTATAAATAATCCTTTAATTTTGAGCACCAATACATGTGTGTGTGCATAATGATCATTGTCAACTATTATCAACCTGCTGCTGGATGAAGGTCTCCTCGCATGCTTTAGAATTTCCTGTACCCATCTCCCATGTGGTTGTCTTCTGAATTGTTTTCTATCTCTTGATATCCAGTCTAATATTTCAATTGTCCATTCTTCTAACAATATGTCCAGTGCACTGCCATTTCAGAGATTTCACTTTCATCATCATGTTTCACACTTGTTACTTCCCTGATCCATGAGTTCCTCTTTTTATCTCTCCAGGCTTCTTTCAGTTGTCTGCAGCATCTGAATGACTTTTTTTTTGTATAAATAAATAATATCAAAAGGTGTTCTTTACCTGTTATCCAAAAAGTATTTCGCACGTTTGTTGCTCCGTGAGGCACGTGCCCCCCCCCCTCCCCCCAATCCCGAGAGGCCAAGTTTGTGTTATGTTTTTTTTTTTTTTGTTAGTTAGAAAGTTTTACAAATAAGAAAATTTAGTTAAATATTTTCAGTTGAAACATTCATTCAATAGTACAATCAAACATTTAAAATGTTTCTCTCTATTCTAAAAAAAGAAGGAACTGACGCCGCTGCTGCTGCCGCTGTTTTAGAAATTTCGCGACACTCTTGCTTTCCTAGCTCGCAACGCAAAACGCAAAAAATATGAAATTTACATCGTTTGTAGAGAATTGTTTGGAGAACACGCTGAAATAAACCGTTTTTCGATTCTAGCGAAACTTCAAGAGCTATTGTATTTCAAAGTTAAGGTAAGCAAAAAAAGTGCTATCAGGTCGCGTTCCGGACACACTAACAGCAACAGAACCACGAAACTTTGTAGGCATGTAGTGTCATGACCGAATTTTTGCACCTCGTCGCCCTTTTTTTGAATTTCTTAATTTCACAAAATTCTCTATTTCGCGATGGGATCCATTTAAAAAACGGATATATGGCAAACTATAAATTACAACGCGTTGCAATTTTTACAGCATAAACTTACAACTATCGTACCTTTTTTACAAAAAATAAATAAGAAAAAGTCATTTTCTGATTTTTAAGCATTTTTTTAAAGACGCAAAGGAAGAAACGAACGGCTTGTTTGTCTTCGCGATAACCACAGAGGAACGTTCTGGTCTCGTGACCTGCTGCCATGATGACGCAGAGAATTTGTTATGCAGTTGTTTAAGGTGGACGTCAAGTAATTTTGCTTCCTATACTTCCAATGGAAAAACTTCTGTACACATTTTCTTCACAATTAATGCATTCCCAAGGATGAAAATTTGAACATCGATTAAAATAGCTTCATTTTATAACTTGGAATACTTAATATTTTCTAAAACATAACCATAATTATGTAATCCAACATTTGTTTGTCTACTGACGTCATCAAAGCACAGGTCGCGCCATCTTTTTCTGGTTCCAACACCACCAAAGGAAAAGTTATTGATTCCTTAGAAAACAGAGATTAAAATAACTTTATATTATGACTTGGAATGCAGTCTGTATTCCAAGTTATAATATGAAGTTATTTTAATCGATGTTCAAATTTTCATCCTTGGGAATACAATAATTGTGAAGGAAATGTGTACAAAAGTTTTTCCACTGGAAGTATAGGAAGCAAAATTACTTGACGTCCACCTTAACGGTTTACGGAAATGCTTTTTGGACCGCTTTTGTTTTTCTTGGTAAATTTAGTAAGTGCCATAAGTTCAAACGACAAAAGTCCGACCTTCCAAAAATTAACGACAGTAAAAAAAAAAAAAAAAAAAAACCTCTGAAATTTCGGAATAACAACCCTTATTTGCTTAGACATGCAATAAAAATTGAAATTTATATGAATTTTCCAGTTTTTATTTCATGTGATATACTTGGAGATCGGGCTGCAGGGCCGGACACATACTCTGGAAACGAGCGTATCGAGCCTAAAAGCGCAGCCCCTAGTTCTATTAATTAAAGCATGCATAAGGAAAAGTTATGCTCATCGGGTCGGGGGACATGGCTCACATAAAAGCTCTTCTTCGACGATATTACGGCGAGCGCTTTCTGTACTCCTCGAGTACCATCTTGTTTTTCTTCGGGAAATCCATTACCTACGCAAGGGTTCTTCGCGTGTGTAACCGCAGGAGCTCGCGAAGAACCCTCGCGTAGGTAATGGATGGCCCGAAAATGGTACTCGAGGAGTACAGAAAGCGCTCGCCGTAATATCATCGAAGCTTTTTATGTCAGCCATGCCCCCCGACCCGATGAGCATAACTTGTCTTTATGTATGTTTTAATTAATAGAAAACATTTTAAATGTTTTAACTGAAAATATTTAACTAAATTGTCTTATTTGTAAAACTTTCTAACAAAAAAAACCCCGTAACACAAACTTGGCCTCTCGGGACGGGAGCCTCGCGGAGCAACAAACGTGCGAAATACTTTTTCAATAACAGGTAAAGAATACCTTTTATTATTATTTATTTATTTATAATCTAAAGCACGTTTTTAACATACGACAACCATTAGGATTTGTCTCGTGAATTGCACATTTCGCAATGACTTTTTAAGGTCCATGCCTCTGCTCCATATGTAAGAACTGGAAGGATGTATTGATTAAACACTTTTCTTTTAAGACAGAATGGTATGCTGCTCTTGAAAATTGTACTGTTTCTACCATATGCCCTTCAACCAGATTTTATACGCAACTTAATTTCATCAATGCGACCCTCGCTTGATATCTGTTGCCCAAGGTAAATATGTAGGTATCGGTTACCAGCCGATTTCTCCCATCAATCAATAAATTTTCATTCCTTGTAAAAGCATTGTACATCAATTTTGTCTTCTGAAAGTTCATTTTTAACCCCACTTCTTTACTCTTGGCATAAAGTTCTTGGACCATACTCTGCAGCTCTGAAGGGGTAGTTGCAAAAATAATTATATCACCCACAAAACGAAAGAAAACGAAAGTGAGTTAAATAATCTCCATTAATCTTTATCCCTTTCTTTTCCCAGTTCAATGATTGAAAAACATTCTGCAATGTGGCATTCAAGAGTCTGAGAGATATGGTGTCGCCTTGTCTCACTCTGTGTTCTAATTTTTATTGGTGCTGTATCCTCAAATAGCAGACCTTTTACATTTGCATTTCCATAGATGCTACTAATAATGCTAATTTATGCATTTTCAATACTGCAGGATTTTAAAGATATTACAACTGCTGATGGTTTCATGGAATCAAAGGCTTTTTTATAACCAATAAAAACCATACATAATGGGAGTTCATATTCCCTCATTATTTCAATTAATTCACTCAGAACAATGATGTGATCTCTAATGCTACAGCCACTCCTCAGTCCAGCTTGTTCTCTCAATTGAGCCATGTCCAGTGTTATCTTCAAGTGATATGAAAGAACCTTAGTGAAGATTTGATAAACCACTGATAAGAGGCTGGTGGGTCTGTAGTACCTGAGATCCTCAATGTCACCTTCTGATGTCCTAGGATCATTGTTGCATTGTTCCAAACATCAGGAATGTTTCCTTCATTGAGACATCTAGTAAAAACTTGCAAGTGTAGTTTCTATTTTTCAACTGGCTTCTTGTACAATGTCAACAGCAATTCCACCTTCCTCTGGAGCTCTTCCCTGTTCTTAATTGTATGTGCAACTTCTGCTGGGAGGAGTGGAGGAACTTTGGTACTGGTACATTTCTTTGTGTCTGGAAAAGATGTATCATCCCTTTCATGTGGTTTTCTGTAGAACTCTTGTCAAAATTTTCCGCATCTATTTCTTGTTACAGTACCATCTTCTTTTCTCAGTGTGACGATCTGTTTTCTTCCATTACTGAGATGTTTCTTATACTTTTTTTTTTCACTTTAATTTTGTCCTGCACAACAAAAGGTACATTTGTTTATTATACAACGGTTTTCAGCATTTCATAAAAGATCAGAGTACTTAACACTTCAACTAATTGTTGAACAATTAACTGCCATTTACCTGAGAGATTCACCAACAGTTTGTTTTGCACATCTCCTTTTGCTGCTGAGCCTGAATTCAGATTCCAGGTAAAGCAGCAATGTTACACAAAAAAGAATTCAAAAACTTCTAAACACTTCATTTTGTTTTACAATTCCCATAACAAGAAAGCAAAAGTTTTCACTTTATAAAACCAATGATAATAAATTCAGTTTCATGTTAACTTTAAGTGAATTTTAAGATGGACAATCATGGATACTTTCATTTACAATCACAAGAATATGTAAAAATATATTTTTATTTCTTTTGTGCAAAGAAAAAAAAAAGGATGAAGATAACAAAAAGGGAAGTTTTATGACATGCCTTAAAAATTACTGTGAGAAATGGGAAACAGTAAATCTACTGATTCACAGAGAATATACAAAATCATTGCACACTATCTTACTTGGTCTGAAGCTGTTTTGTTCAGTAAATGAGACTTATAAACATGAGGTCTAGAAAATTACAACTCTAAGCATTTCATAATTTCAAATTTTTTTACATCTCTTCAATGACATACTTATGCATTTTGGATATATAAAAGTGAAATGCAAAAAACATAAATGGTAAGTACAATACACGAGAGTTTACAAGTTCTGACACATGAAGCATAACTTACAGCTTAACCTGCATTATTTTACATGATTTAAGTCAGCAAAAGTAGCTAATATTTTAGATTAGGCACTTAATGAACACAAGGCATATGGATGCTGTCAAAGACTGGTCCACAACAGGGCAGGCTAGCTTTCTTTAGTGTGCTCTACCACAGCATCAATATTTGCTATGACTGTGCAAAAACAGCCACATAACAATGATAAAAAATGTAACTGTATGGTTGTAAGTCAATTAATTTGCCATCTTGCTACTATGAGGAATGTAAAGAAAGTTATCTTGTCTTTTAATTCCATTAATTTCTTTTTACAGTTGATTAATATAACAATTTGATGCATACAATGAAAAGACAGAAGTACCTAATATTAACTCTGCAACCTACATATCTTAAAAGATATTTGAGATAGATAACATGTCTAAAACAAGTGAAATTTGAATGTGTGTTACAACACAATTCTATAAACCATTTTCAAAAGCATTGGCTTCTTACGTAGACTGCATGCAATTCTTCAAGCACAATAAATGACTTCCACAAAATAACCAACATCAGGACTACATGAAAAAGCATGTTACATGAGGCAAATCAGTAATAAATCTGTATTTTTCAAATTAGTTAACCTTAAGCCATCCCCTAAATGACTTTTTGTTTGAGAAATGGAGCACAATAATGTAAGAAGTTCAGCATTTTCAGGCCTTGTGAAACAAATCCTTCAACTAAAATACGAAATATTCTGGCATAAATAAATTGAGTTGAACAACTCAAAAATTGAAATATAGAATGTAAAAGCCAGAAAAAGTTCTATATTTCATGCGTTAAAATGATAAATACAATGTAGTGTACGACAGTGGGCTGAAAAGTTTTGCCTCCACTTGAATAAAAAATGAATAGTAAAAGTTTTTTCTATGTAAGAAAAACAAAAATGTACCTCTATCTTTTATTTAAGAAAAGTTACGTAATTACGGCACTTCTCCACATAATTACCTCCTATTTCTATACATTTCTTCCAATGGCAATAGTTTTCAAAGTTTGTCCTTAAAAGCCTCACAATTTAGTTTCTAAAACTGCTGGCATAATGCTAACTCTACTTCTTCATTAGATGTGAACTGATAGCTCCTCAAATATTTCTTTAATTTAAGAAAGAAGTGAAAATTTCTAGCCACCAAGGATGTTTTAGCACAGTAAACCCAAAGCACAGGCTGGTGGCAACTGTGGCAGCCTTGCTTTCATTCAGATGCAAATTTTAAGTATCTTCAGAGTTTTAATGTAACTTTCAAAAAATATTGTAGCCCCTTTCTCCAGATGTTGATAAAACTGGCCCATTGGAGCCACAAGCCCCCCCCCCCCCCCACCTCAGTCTGTCACTTAAATTTGCTTTTTTTCATTTTTACATTGCTTTAACCATCACCTCACAGTACTCATGTCAACACAATGATCACCATAAATAAATTTCAAACTTTGATGAATATTGATAGCAGTAACTCTTTGTGCTTTGAGGAATTCAATGACAGCTCACTGTTTGAGCCTCATGTCTGGGCAACCCTTCATTGTGACACATACTGAGCAGGAACTGTATAAAGGTGATGGACCCATCTCCCGTATGAGGGAGAAGGGTACTCATATGACTGTCTAAAACTGGTTTTATCTAGATTTATCCACTCTTACCCTGAATGTTGCAGTGGAGGCAAAACTTTTCAGCACACCCTCATATGCTGTAAAAGCCAAACAGTGACACCCCTTAAAGGAAAAAAAAAAGTACCAGGCTCTGAAAAAACTAAAAGATTACAGTTGTGTGAGATAAAGGGAAATTCACAAAACAATCAACAGACAGGTATTCTCATTTACAGATATGAGGAAGCAATCTCATCAGTTGCCTCTCAATGACCCCCCCCTCTCCTGCTTCCAAATCATACTAAAGCTTCTATAGACAATTCTAACACCACATACATATAAAATAGCTCTTTCCTATACAGATTTAACACAAAGAGGTCATCACTCATGAAGTTAAAAGTAACATATACATTTTAAATGACATCACCCATTTAAATGGCAACTTCCCTTTCTTGAGTGCTGTACACGAATACCAATTTTAAGCATTTCTAAGGTTTCTTGTATTCCACAAAAATGTAAAACAGGTGTCTAAAAATTATTTGTCTATGTGCAAATTGAGATACTAATTTATGTAAACTTTGCTTCACCTGTAGCCTGCAAGTGATCACAATTAATATGTGTATAATACATACATATGTAAACCTGTATAATACATGTGCTTTCACAAAAGGTAGGAAAAAAATGCTTTTCATACAGTTCAATCATTTTAGTTTCAAAACTAAATTATTTTATGTCATTTCCACATTTCCAAAAGTTCTTCCTCTAATTCATCTAAGTTTCTAATTATGCCTGGATCAGCAATTGCCAACCTTTCCACCTCCAAACCTCACTGCATTGGTGGTCACAAATAATCACTGTCATACAACTTTAAGCTATTGTCATCACAATTCAACAAAACCCCCATGAAGTGAAGGCAGCATTTTTCACAATATTAAAATATTGGAAGCACACAATTCAAACACAAGACTCGAAACCCCTTTCCTATCCTATTCTGGAAGATTTCCAAACAGTACTATCTTGAAACCATACCACAGAAGATTGCTTTTTTATGTCTTTGCTCCCTGCTTTTATAAGTGCTTGTACAAATTCATTTTTTAATATTTAATAACTTAATCTTCCATTCTGCATCTTTTCATGGAAATCTATTCTACAAATATGTCTTTTATCCAGTTTTCATTTTTCCTCCAGCTTGGTGAATTTGAAACACAATGCTAAGGAAAGTTAGTCAGTGGCTGGAACATCAACTAATAGGCTTCTTAAATACAACAGGGAAAAACATGCTTTGCATACAATTCTCATTCCATTTCTTCATGAAATTCATTTGTTCTTTCTCATGAATGACAGCCTTTACCTCGCACTGAAACTCTTGACTCAAATTCATGATACAGCAATCTGGTAGTATTGGTACACACCTTCAGTAACAAATTAGTAACTCTGGTCTCACTACAGCCATAATTCTGCCATTGTACAAAGTGTAAAGTACTGCACTTTTATGCAGTTAAGTTTTCACTTTCATCCAACAAGTTTCTTAAATATAACAGAAATCTGTTGCCCACTAAATATTAATGTTTTCTTTTTTTATTAAAGGTTTAACAACCCCCGTGAGCAACTCAAAGGGCTATAAGCAGTCACCCATCCCTAATTCAGGGCCACTGATTTCAGGGAAGGGAGAGAGCCAGTGAAACAGAACATCCATGCCTCGCCAGAATTCAAACCTGGACACATCATCAGATCTAACACTTAGACCATTGCACTACCAGGGTAGGGTGGCTTCAAATGTTTTCACCAAACATATCCATTTTTGAGTCTAAAGTTCAGTTATCTAATTTTTGAATCCAGTGTTTCCTAAAAATTATGCTTTTCATTTTGAGATTTCCAGTTTTCCAATCTTTCAATATAAACAAAGAATTAAAAGTTGTGACTTGTTAAATAATTAAACCTAAACACTGCATTTGGGAAACTTCAAATATGTAAGACGCACAGTACGTTTAAATTACCATTTCATGTTAAAAATGCATAACAGAATACTAAACAGGTATATAGCATAAAATTTGTGATAAACTTTTTACATGTAACTCCTGTTCATCCATGAGTTTTTAATATTCAACTAATTTGACCCTCTCAACTTAAGAATAAAAAACAATTTAGAAAAATAAAAAATGTTACATTACAGATATATATTTAACAAATTCAAAGCAGAACCTCACATCTTTTACACAGATATAGAATAGACATTTTAAAGTTATGGTTTTTAAAATATGACTTTAAAATGTCAGACTTCTTAAACTAACTCCTCTATAACAATCACATATCAGGGCAAGCAACTATGCATGTAATATGAATGTAGAAATTTTAGCATTTGCACCACACACACACACACAACTTTTATATGAAAATAATATTTTTCAATTACTTCAGCAATTATTTGTATGAATTCTTTGATTTACCATATGCACAGAACACAAGAGAAGCATTTATGCTTATTAACACTGTTTTTATTAGATTACAGTAACTGTATAACAGTATCAAAACTTTTGAAATAAATTACTTATTATTACTGTTCTCACAGCATTGTGCTGAAATGTGTCCAAAGTATTTGAAAAATAAGCATATTTTACTATGTCCTAAGGGTTTTCATTTTCTTATATTCAAAATGAAATTCCAACAAGACTACACTTCTTAATGCTTTTGTTAGAGAACTCTACTACACAGATTTTGGCTACAAGTCTTGACATTCATTTAAAAGCCAGAAACACTTGAGAGCAATGCAAAGAAATTAGGTAACACAAAGCAAGCACTGCATCTAGTTTGAGACTTTTTCTGAAAATATCACACTGAATGAAACCTGCTCAATAAAATAAAAAAAATGGCTGCATCATAATGCTAAGTACCAGCTATTTAACATCTCAGAAAAATCTGAAATCATAGTGAAGAAATACAGGCTTTCAAAAGTCAAATAGTCATTCCATTTGACCAATGAAAAGTATGGTTAATGGACTTCATTTATTATTTGGCATGCATAAGCATGGATACAATACAATCTTCTCCTCTTCAGATTTGATGAAAACTTACAGCATTCTAAAGCAGAAGTAAACGTTTTTTACATCACTCTAAGTTACCTATTTCTTCATTCAAATGTTTCTGGCTCTTAGATGATATTGCCATCAGAAAATTACAGCACAATAATACATTAAAAAAAAACATTGGCTAATGAACTAGACAAATCACCCACACACACACACACACAAAAAGTAAAATAAACAAATATTAAATTTTCTTGCTATGTAATAAAAATGACAATGGGGAGTTAGGTAGAAAATATAAGTAGGTAAATCATAAATGAAGAGGAAATTGACAAAAATATAGATTCATGTGGCTGCAGTCGATATGGAAAGAAGTGGGAATTACCAGTCTTAAACAAAAGATTTTAAAAAAAAAGTTTTTTGCATCATGTAAAAAGATTCCATAAATCAACCAACTAAAAACATTAGCCTAATTTGTAATAGATTTTTGTAAGTCAAGAATTAATCCAAACGATGTTTCAGATATCATAACCTGTCGAAATAGCCTATTAATCTGACAGTTCTAATTCTGTAAAATGGCAATGTTGATAATGCAAAGAATACACTGGTTCCACCAGTCTGAATATTTTAACACACTGATAACAGGTCTTAATGATACCTAGAAGCCAGAAATGTATGTGCAATTTAAGAGTGATGTAAGGGAATTAACCTCTGCTTTGCAATTGCAGCTTAAGAATTGAGCTGGAGAAAATTCAACATCACTCACCTTTCTTATCAATAGCAACAAAAAATAATGAAAATAAAAACTAAAATGAACAGCTGTTTGAATTACACACAGCAAAAAGTTTTTCTAATTCCCTTTTTCACTTAAAGTACATTCTTATCAGGAGCAGGACAATATAATATGTATGTACAACACAATTTTTTTTTAATCCTCGTTAAAATAATCTGATCAGTTTCAGACACAACAGTGGTACATGCATATTTTAAAAGCCTTAGCAATTTTGTTCAAGTTTAACTACAAATTGGAAATACTCATTTTCAGTACAATCGCCAAACAGCAGGGGCATATTTAGAGGGGGCCAAGGAAGCTTACTCCTCCAAAATGTGTAATTTTTTGTTAAAATGCAACTTACATTAGAAAAAATGAATTAATTTAATAAAAATGCATCAACTTACATTAGAAATAATGCTTTAATTTTCTTTTTTTAATTATCTTTTATTTTGTACTGGAGGATTTTAAAAACTTCCATTTTTCCATCAGTGCCCCCCCCCCCCAATTGTATATATGTATATACATCCCTGCCGTACAGTAACACATTCTACAAAATATATAAATGATACTTTGCACTGTCGTTAGAATACACTACTTATATCTTTATCCTTTTAGATTTTGTTTCACCAAATTACAGCGCACTTGAAAAAAAAAAAAAGATATAAAGTGACATAGGAGGTCTATTGAACAAGTGAGTTAAGATCATGGTGGTGCGGCCTCAGCCTTTGACTGATAAAACAATGCCTGCCAGGTTGATTAGCTTAGATCTTGTACACAAGGAATTTCGTGCTCTGCTTATCAACTGAATTGAATTGCACACCAGTATAGGATCAAGCTCTGAAAAAGTGGAATTCTTTTTGAGAATTTACATTAGATGGTTAAAATTAACCATATGGAAATTATTATTATTATTCTTGGGAATAAGAATAGTAGTTGGTAATAACACAAAGAGAACTGAACATATAGTGAGAAAATTTGGAAGAAACTGCTTGCTAAGTATTAGTGTATAAACAAAACCCAGAATTTGAGTTCATTGCTTAAGCATACATCATTGATTGGTGTATGTTTAAGCAATGAACTCAAATACTAGAAGTGTTTACAGGCACAAAAATATCCACAAGTCAACTTTGATGGAAATGAGAAATATCCAACTGGGAAATGTAAGATTAGTTTATTAAAACAATACCAGGGTTTTCAGAGGTTTCGGAACCAGTAGCAACCACTGTTTAGTAGCATTTTATCTTAAAGTTAAATGAAAAGTGGTTCAGGAGCCATCAAAGATACTAAAGTGCAAAGGTTAAGAAATTGAAAAACATTAAAGCCAAGCATAATTCCTTGAGAAGAATGAATGAATGCAGGCTATACTACTATCAAAACCTCATATTGCTACATCACTGAAGTTCAGTGAACACTTGTAAAAATGGCACAGTTGAGCTTACTAAGAGCATATGCGGTATGAAAGTGTGTACAGATCAGAACCTCTGAACAGACGTGGGGGGCTCTGTTTAGAAAAAAAAGACCATTTTTTAAAGATGTAGGTAATAAGCTAATGGGGATGCTTATATAAAATGGCAAAACTATATGTTACAGATGCTGAAAATTAAGTTATGAGAAAATTTTTAACGACACTTCTCAAAAGGTTTCCAAAATGATTTTGGTGTCATTGCACACACCTAAGGAAGAGTGAAGGGGTTGAAGCTCAGGGTGCCCTTATTAGTGACAGCTGCTTGTAATGTCATAGAAGGATTTACTGAATAGCATTCTTAAGCCTTCTTGAATGCAAATCCAGAAAAAAATGACGGGTGGTTAATGATGATGTAGATGTTAAACATGAGGACTGAATGACCACAGGTGTTCATGAAATAAGACATGTTGTTTTTGTCTCTGAACAGCTGTAAAACTGAAGGTTGTGGTAAAAATAATTCAAAATAGGCTAAGCAAAGCAGAATAATAAGGTTGACTTGAGTTACAAAGAACAGCAACAAGGGCCTCTGTGAATCTTGGAGAGGTACCAGCTAGTTCTGTGTGACACTGGCAAAAAGATCCCAACTCACTGGGTTTTGTTCCAGAATCCTTAGGTTGAATGACCAACTGAAACTGTCAGCTGTGGAGGGCTAATCCTCCACACTGGTGTACTTGCCTAATTAAAAAGACACAAAGAAAGTTATGGCAACAGTAAGTAAATAAGTAATGTTAGAAATTTATCTGGTAGTTTATATTTCTCTGTGGAGCTAACCTCTGAATCTCCTAGAACAGCTTAGTGATATGATACTTGGGTTACACAGGATAGAAACCCACATTTTTAAGTTATGGCTAACAGTTAATATGAGAGCTTATAAAAAAGCAAATGGGAATAGCGATTGCATCTCCTTAATGAGCATTCCTTGAAAAATTTACATGTAGGTCATTGAGAAAGTAAAGAACGTTTGCACATAGCGTCTGCACAGGTTCCTGGCTGGCACTCAATCAAGGTCATCCTGGCCCAGTGTGCTGTTAGCTATCTCCTGGTATCATTGTCAGGCATGTATTATCTGTTTGTGGTTAGTTACGATCTTTTAAAATTGAACAAATGCATTAAAAATCCAGCCGAATGTGAAGTTTGACCAGTTATCTGTTTTCTGACTACTGAGAAAACCAGAACTATTGACATTTATCAGAGAATTGTTCAAGTGCATGGGGAAGGTGTTATGAATGAATCCAGTGTTGGAAAATGGTACATGATATTTAAAAATGGAAGAACAAAAGTTTATGATGAGAAGCAGTCAGGGTACCCCTCTCTCATCACGGATGAAATCAAACTAAAGGTTGATGACATCATTAATGAGAATCGATGCTTGACGATGTGAAGTTCACAAAAAATGCTCTGAAGTTTCTCGTACACTTGTGTACCATATTGTGACTGAACATCTGGACTTTAACAAAATCTGTAAAAGATGGGTCCCACTGATGCTCACAGATGAACACAGAATTAAGAGACTGAGAGCTGCATTGAAGTTCTTGGGACGTTACCACTAAGATGGCAATGAGTTTATTGACCAAATTGTTACAGGGGATGAAATGTGGATTTCACACTACAACCCCAAGAACAAAAGACAATCACTTGAGTGGCATCACCAAAAAAGCAACAAAAAAGTCACAAAATTTGTTTGCAGAGAAAATTATGGTGAGTTCTGGGACCGAAAAGGTGTCTTACTTGTCGATTTCATGGAAAGAGGTGCAACCATAAATGCTGATGCCTACTGTGCAACTCTGAAACTTCTACAGTGAGCCATTCAAAACTGTTGCAGGGGCATGCTCTCACAAGGAATCTATTTCATACAGGACAACACCCACCTGCCTGCCAGGAAGACAAAGGAGCTACTTAATGAGTTTCACTGGGAAGTTTTTCAGCATTCACCATACAGCCCAGACTTAGTACCACTGAACCATCACTTGTTCCCCAATTTAAAGCAGTTCCTGGCAGACAACGTTTTAATTATGATGATGAGCTAAAGATGGCTGTTATGGACTGGCTGAAAGGTCAGGTGACAGAGTTCTATGAGGAAGGGACTCTTAAACTTATCACAAGAGATGACAAGTGGCTCAATGTCCAGGATGACTATGCAGAAAAATAAGCTAAGGTACGAGTTAAAAACTGTAAGTAAAATATTTGAAAATTTTTAAAATATATAACTCTTATAACCAAATGTTCTTTACTTGGGCTGTGAGTGGCCTAGTGATCAACATTCATGACTGCCATGGAGATAACCTCAGGTTCAATCCCAGCAGGTACAAATGCTCAAACCACTAAATATCCGCTGTGCGTCAGATGAGCACATTAAGCCATCGGACCCCAGGTACTGGCTCCACGGTAATAAATAAGGGCGTCTTCCTCCCCCTTTCTACCTCGCTTGTGTGTCTCTTTCCTACCTAGCACTCTAGCACAAATCTTCTAGCTTCCTATTTCTAAGGGTTGTTTAAGACCTGGGATCAGACACTCTCTTCCTAAAATCCTCTACATCTGATCTGATCTGATCTGACGTTCCTAACTTTCTGAATGACCCTCGCACAACCATACTGAACAAAAAATACATATAAGTGGCAAAAAAATCAGTTAAATCAAGGACTTATGGCATTAGGAGTGACAGGCGATACCAGCACAATATGTTAGAGATCACACAACTCAAAAAAGTTTTGTGAGGAGAGCTTGAATTTATATACTGTGTTTACAGTAGAAACTCATTTTAACAAAATACGATATAACAAAGAGCACGTTACAATGAAAAGAAATCATAAACTTGTTTGGTTTACTGTATTTATATAAGAAATATAAAACGTTATAATGAAATACTTTGCAACGAAAAACACCTTATTAGAAAGTAAAATTCTCTGGAAAAATGCTCAAGCAAAACTTTATACGTAGCAAATTTCTCCCTGTCTTTAAAATTCTAAACAATTTTGCTGCCATGGAATGCCAACAAAAGTGGCTACACATTTCGCCAAAAAAAAACCCTGTCAGAAGAAAATTTGGATTCGCCTAATGAAGACGAGATAGAAAATCTAAACTGTTATTCTGGTGTTTCTCCAGTAAATGCAATTGAATGTTTTGAGAAAGTAAGATACTATTTACAGAACCAAGGAGTTTCCACTGAAGAAACTAGCAGCTATCTAAATGTTAGGAATACAGTTATAACTAAAGATGGCATGGGAAAACAAAGACAGACTGTACTTACATCATACTTCAAAACCCATTAGGTATGTTCAAGCTGTTTTACAGTTTGCCGTATGTAAACAGGCTTTGCATCAAAATGGAACTACAGTAAATAAGTTGGCGATGTGTAATGCTAATATGTGCGTACATTATTTCTTGAAGCATATGACTGTATTTTATTCAGATGTATAAAAGACAAATTCTTTATATGGGGGGGGGGGTGAAAATACAGTATGTATGTACATACACTAAAGTAAAAGTATATACAGTACATAATTTCATACATATAAATTAATTAAAGCTCATATATTTCATTGCTACTTTAGAAAAAGCTTGCCATTACAAATAAATTACCTTTGCTTGTCTCTATGGGCACTATTTTGCAATTACAGCATTGCAATCTTATGTGTAATGGAAATTTCTGTAGTATGTACTAACTTTTTAACAAAAATTTTGTAATAACATTTTAATGAAAATATGTTGTTACAAATTTTTTGCCTTCCTTGAATTTAATTATAACGAGTTTCAAGTGTATTAATTCTTAAAAAGCTTCTAACAGAACAATTTGGAATAAGTACTTCACTGAGTTAAGTTGAGAGAGGCAAGTTATGCAAGTCGGTGGCAAAGCCTTCACTCTGAAAGATGCGCAGATATCTGGCATGCTGAAAGAATAAAAACTACCAATGAAAGTTGGAAACAAATATTAGATCCAAAAATGGGATGCTGTCAGTCATGGAATTAAATTAAGCAACTTCCACCAAGCATGTAAAAATTTAATCCCATAAAACTTCAAACTACTGAATAAAACATACTGAGGAAATAATTTTCTAATGCGTTTATTAACATCAAAATTAGATTTTCAGTTATGCAGATTTCTTCATAATTATTTTTAAATCAGTTATCCTGACAACATCCTAAAGTTTTTTTGTTTTTGTTCTTTTGGCCCCTATGTATTTGTAATATAGGAGATAAACAATTAGTAATCTGAATAAATTATTTCCTTAAAATGCACCAGTTACTCTGCTGCAGCTCCAACATAATATGGTGACATATAAAACAATTTTTTTCAGAAAAAAATTACCTGATCAAAAGGTAATTTTTTTCAGTGCTCTGTAGGTAAAAAATATAAAAGCTCTCTAGTACAAACATAATATTCACATATGTAGTGTCTCACCAAATAAAAATATATTAACTTGCATGAAGAATTCACATAGATAACTTCTTGCAAACAGCAGCAGCAAAAATTTTACAGCTTTAAAGCATATGTACAAATTAAAATATCAAGAGTGGAATGTGTGAAATATGAAATTAAAACAAAATATATATCTATTTAGTGTTTCAAATGAGTTTGATTTCTTGTATGAAAGCAATCATTACTATACATTGAAAAACAATCACTTTAAACATTTTAACAGTTCTTGAGTTTAGATTAAGGTAATTCACTTAAAATGAGCAAATAAAATGAGATTAATGTTACTGTACACATGCTGGCCAGTATATTAAAAACATAGCTGAAGAATATGTTATGAAAAATGACACTTATTACAACAAAATTTTCGGCAGTTTGATACATTATGCATATGAGCAATGAAAGCTTCTGTTAGAGAAGCAGTGCACAAATTTCAAAGTTTCCTTTGAAGGATGTAGATTCATAGGAATGCATGAAGAGGCGTGTGTCTAGAAATTAAAACTGAATATGCATTTAAAAAAAAGGATAATGGGAAATATAAGACATCAGATCATATGAAGCATGTTTCCATTTCACTTTAAACATGCAATTCAGGTAACAAAAGTGCTGGCCAAATTTACTTGCTATAGAACAAAGAAATGTAATGAAGCTCATGAAATTCAAGACTTTTTTTAACACTCTGAAATGAAAAATTTGTTAGAAGAATGAATTCAATCACTTTCCATGGTCACCTACAAATAT
Source organism: Macrothele yani (assembly GCA_039090855.1). Taxonomy (NCBI): domain Eukaryota; kingdom Metazoa; phylum Arthropoda; class Arachnida; order Araneae; family Macrothelidae; genus Macrothele; species Macrothele yani. The sequence goes on from CM077003.1 coordinate 108,822,032, forward strand.
TTGAAGCAGAAAACAGAACTAACTAAATATTCTAAATCATAGTTACAAATGTGTAGATTGAAATGCAAGGAAAATCAGCCAATAAATTCAGCTTGCTCAGAGAGGAAACTAATTCTAAGTACAAAGTGTTTAATATAGGAGAATGAAATGTTGATTGTAAGTGAATGAAGTATAAGAATTTCAATATGCTAGCACTGTTTGTGATAGTAGGAGCCACTTGAAAGCTACATATGATACAGTTCTATTACAGTGCCTGATAAATTAAAAGATATCTCATATGTGTAGTAGGTCTGGTACATTTACTACTTCTCATTGTAAATCTACAACATATATCAATTAAGGACCATACTGAAGCACATAGTAACAGGAACATAAAACTCGATTGGAGAGCATTTGAAAGAAACGGTACAATTTTCAAGAGCAATTTACTATAACATCTTAAATGAGAAGTGTTTAACCAATGTATCCTTCCAGTTCTTACTTATGCATCACAGACACCTTAATTACAAAGATATTCAGGGGCTGCAGACAACTGAAAAAAGTATGAAGAGGTGCATGCTTAGGGTAACCAAGAAAAATAGGAAAAGGAACTCATGGATCAGGAAGATGACAAGAGTTGAAGACATAACAATAAAGGCAAAAACAATGAAACGGCAATGGACTGGATATATTCCTAAAAGAACTGACCATCATCGGACAACTGAAATACTAGACTAGATTCCAAGGGACATGAAAAGATAAAGAAGGCCTCATAGAAGATGAGTGAATGAAATTCGAAAGCATGCTGGAGTGACAAAGATTTGCTCAAGACAAAACGTAGTGGAAGAGTATTGGGGATACCTTCGTCCAGCAGTGGATTGCTAATGGTTGGTGATGAGGATGATTACAAATCTAAGTAGATGGGCTGTTGAGGGAAGAAAATTGAGCCCTTGAAGACTGTCGCTATGCCAGAGAGATATAGTACAGCCAAATGGATGCCATCATTTTTACTAAGAAGTAAACAATGTCAACATGGTTTTAGTTTCTTCTAAGGCTGATGCAGCAATATCTGAAAATTCTTGGATACTTCCCCACACTGCTTCTTTACAAAATATTGGAATTAAGTAAAACAATGAAACCATAAAATTAAGTAAGCAGTGAAACCACAGAATGAAGTAATCAATGGAATCACAAAAGACCAGTATATGGAACTGACCTGCAGTACAATCATACATGGAATTGATCTGCAGACATTCATATACCACATAGAAACTTACAAAATTATTAAGCAATTTCCTAACTTCTGTGAGATAAAAAGAGTCACTTACCCCTAATTTAAGGCTGTACTTTTCTTCTTTGTGGGAAAGAGAGAGAGAACCAAAAAAGCAAACAGGCTAATGATGTCCTAAATGGAACTCAAAACTAAGTCTCTGGTGGAAGAGGTTTACGAGGTCTGTTCAAAAAGGTTTCCAAACGTTTAGTTGTAGGTGGAAGTTTGAAGTTGCATTGAAATCCTGCAGGTGTCATGTGACAATGGGGTTCTTGTTCTGAAAACAGACACTAAGCATGAGGTTCTGTGTTGTTAACGTTTTGTTCAGTAAGGTTTCATCTGTGAATGTGTGAGGTGCAGTTCACGATTTTTCAAAATGGCTGATCTTCACCAGTTGCATGGGAATGTTAAATTTTGTTTTGGGCTTGGAAAAACATTCACTGAAACATATGAAATGTTAAAGCAAATTTATAGTGATGAGTCATACACAGTGTTATGCTTGGTACCAGCACTTTTAAAAGTGGTCAGTAGTCAATAGAGGATGATCCATGATATCATCAGCCATCAATATCAACAGATGACGATCACATTGCCTTAGTGCATCAGACTGTCCGTTCTAATCATCAACTCACTAACAGAGAGACCACTGAGAATTTCATAACCTCTACTGGCTCATGTCACCAAATTTTAACTGGAAAATTCACCTTGCATCATGTAACGGCAAGATTCGTACCATGGCTTCTTACTCAACAATGCGTCACCATCAGTCAAGAATTCTTGGATCACACTAATGCTGGTAATTTTTTAAATAATGTTATAACTAGTGATGAAACCTGGGTATATGGATATGATGTAGAAACCAAGGCCCAGTCTTCTAAGTGGGTTTCACTAATACTAATATCAGTTCAAAAACGTTAAATTCAACTTTAACCTATGAACGTAACTACGTGGCATATTATATTGAGTTCATTAGCAGGATATCATAGAAGTCCTGTCATTTTTTCTGTTCTTCACATTTTTTCATACAAGTTCGCTGAAAACTACGATATCTGGACTCCTTAACCTCTTATTCATTCTGGTGGTGTCATATTGAGGGTGAATGGTATATTTATTTTAAAATATGAACAAAAATGACACATAACATATTTCTTAAAAGAAGATGAATGATAGGGTTAAAATAATAACATTGTTACCTCTTGGTTTGCAGTCTCCTTTTGATTAGTTGCTCCCGGTATACACTCAAAAACAAAACTGCGTAGTCGAAGTTCCATAAAATGGAACTTCGACTACACAGTTTGTGAAACCCTAATGAACTCAGGGTTTCACTAAGTTTGTCAAGACCAAAAAAGGTGCAACAAGTCAGATCAAAGGTCAAAGTGATGTTGATCATGTTTTTTGGCTGCAACGGTGTGGTACATCACGAGTTTGTCTCTCAAGGACAAACAGTGAACAAAGTGTTTTACTGCAATGTTCTTCAATGATTGCACAAAAGTGTTTAGAAGAACCGGTCTGAGGTTTGGAGAAAGAAGTCATAGATACTCCACCATAACAATGCACCTGCTCACAAGTCATTTGTGACATTTTGGCAAAACACAACCAACAATCATTTCTCAGCCACCTTATCCATTGAACCTTGCTCCTGCAGACTTCTTTCTCTTCCCCAAGTTAAAAATTACACAGAAAAAGTAAGGGATTTGCCACATTAAATGACACAAAAGAAAATTCACTGACAGGGCTGTGCACGATCTTGAAATAAGTCTTCAAGCAGTACTTCCTGAACTGGAAAAAATTCTGGGAGCAATATATCAACTGCAGATGTACTTTGAAGGCGACAAGAGTGAACAGCATGTAGGTAAGCAAGAAAAAATAAAAAGTTCAAACATTTTTGAACAGACCTTATCTCCTAGTTGCTCAAGCATTAGGTTAATAATTAACAGAAGACACAAACTGAGAATACATACATATTCCCAAAAATTGTTCTTATATTTTACATGCAAATTGTAATTAACATCGTTAATATAAACTCACCGAAAGGTTGTTGCTTCTTGGCACATTTACCGCATGTATCTTTCCGGCTGACTTGTTTTTGAGCCAACATCTTACAACTACATTCACATATTTCTTACATATGGACAACTTTCATTATCTTCAGCATATATTTAAAACTCTATACAGAACTCTTTCATCGTTCATTATACAGAACCCTCTCGTCATTCATCAAACACATTTTAACCCTAACTCTCTTGGTCATTAAATACCGTCCACGTCTTATTATTCATGAATGAGATTGAAAAAAAGATAATTAAGCAACAAGAGATACAAGAGCCATTCATTTATTGCAGGTATGTCGATGACATCTTCATTCTGTCTAAATTAAATCCGATTCAACTTGAAGATCTGGCTGGACAGTACACAAAAATGTATCCTTCTATACAATTGACAATAGAAAAAGAAATAAAAAATACAATAGTTTTTATGGATATAGAAGTTATTAGAGTAAAAAATAAACTACAGTAAAGAGTACATTGAAATTCTTCATATATTCCTGTGATGATACCATGCGACTCAGCACACCCATATGCGCAAAAATGCAATTGTGTGAAGGCATTAATAAAAAGAGCATTTACTCACAGTTCAACAGAATGTTATAAAAGAAAAGAATTGGAATATGTGAATACGATTGCTGAAACTTATGGTTATTTCAAGGCAGCAAGTTAAAAAATGGACACTAGAAGTTCAGAATAAAATAAATGGTCAAAAGAGTGTGATAGATTTTGTTGTCTACGATCAGTGTGTGAAACACTTAGTTGTTGGCACCCATGTGATGAGAGGTGCGGATGTTGGTTCTGATCATTACTTGGTAGTGTCACGAGTGAAACTTAATTTTGGTTGGAGGTAAAGGAATAGGAAGAGACCCAGGATAGAAAGAATAAAGGTTGATAGGCTCCTTGAAGATCGTCAGCGGTATTCTGACTTACTCAGAGAACGACTAAAGGATCTGAAGGCTGGTGAGAGGGATGTAGAAAAGAAGTGGGAATGTTTTAAGAACTGTGTTGTCACTGCTGCTAAAGAGGTCTGTGGCACCACAATAGTGGGTGACAATAGAGGTGATGCTTGGTGGAATAGTGAGATTGAAGAGGCAGTAAAGAGAAAGGAGGAAGCCTATTTGGGGATGTTGCAAGGTAGAGTCTCTGTGGATGAATATTGCTGTAAGAAGCGTGAAGCTGCTAAGCTGGTTCGCCACCGTAAGGCAAAAGATAGGAAGGAGAAAGTGGAAATGCATGAACTAGCTTTTTGGAAAGATAGGAAGTCCTTCTGGAAGTACATGAGACTCAGGAAAAATAGGGGAAACAAAGTTGTAAGTTGTGTGAAGAATGAGACTGGGGAAATGATATGGGAGCCCAATGAGTTAAGTGACAGATGGGGTGAATACTTCTGTGAGTTATTAGATCAGGAAAGCAAAGATGATTCTGAGACAGACGTAGATGATGTCACAATGAGGGATGAAAGCACAGGAGGGATCTCAAGAGAAGAAATGTGTAAAGCTCTAAAATCTCTTCAGAATGGTAAGGCTCCAAGAGTTGATGGCATAACTGCAGAGATGTTGAAATATGGTGGTGACTCTTTAATTGACTGGTTAACTGAAATTTGCCAGTGGTGCTGAGAGTTAGGAATGTTCCCTCGGGATTGGAAGGATGCTATTATTGTTCCCTTGTATAAGGGAAAAGGTGATCTATCGTGGTATTAGCCTACTGAGTGTGCCAGGGAAAGTGTTTGGTAAGGTTGTTATTGAAAAAGTATGGGGTCTTACATCAAAGAGTGTGTGGGATGTTCAGAGTGGTTTTATGCCTGGTAAAGGCTGCAATAACCAGATTTTTGCATTACGCACGATGATTGAAAAGTATCTGGCTGTTGGGAAGAAAGTTTTTACTGCCTTCATAGATTTAGAGAAAGCTTATGACCGAGTGAATAGGACACTTTTGTGGAAGGTATTGAATGAATATGGTGTTACTGGGAATCTACTTAATAGAGTAAAAGCCATGTATGCTGTTAGTAGAGCTTGTGCACAAGTGAATGGTGTTTTATCAAAATGGTTTTCCATTGGTGCAGGAGTTAGACAAGGTTGTGTAATGTCACCATTGCTGTTTAATATATTTATGGATGCATGCATGCGTGAGGCCAAAATAGATAATAGTGGTTTATGTCTTGGTGATATCAGTGTGTGCAGATTGCTGTATGCTGATGACACTGTCCTGTTGGCAGAGAGCAAAAGTGAGTTGCAGAGTATGTTGACTCGGATGCACGAAGTTTGCATGAAATTCAAATTGAGTATAAATAAGAGAAAAACCAAAGTTATGGTGTTTGAGAGAGGAATGGGTAGCACTGAATGCAATGTAAGTATAAATGGCACTGTGATTGACCAGGTGAGTGAGTTTGTGTATTTAGGAAGCATGTTTGACAGAGAGAACAAGTTGGATGGTGAAATCAGTAGGCGAGTGAATTTTTCTTTGAAAGTCATAGCTGCTCTGGGAGGTTTTCACAGGAATGATTGGTTCTCTAGAGAGTCCCGCATGGCTGTGTATGAAAGTGTAATTGTTCCTACTCTGATGTATGGCAGTGAAACCTGGGTACTGCAGAAGAAACATAGGAGTCGTTTGTGTGCTGGAGAAATGTGTTACTTACGTGGGGTTTGTGGCAAGACACGATCTGATTGTGTGAGGAATGAAGATGTATTGCAGTTGTGTGATGTGAAGCAAAATGTTGTTAGCAAGGTGGAGACCAATATGCTTCGGTGGTTTGGCCATGTTGAAAGAATGAGTGATGAAATGCTTACTAAGAAAATCTTTTCAGCCCAAGTGGCAGGAAGGAAAGGTAGAGGAAGGACAAGGAAGACATGGGTGGATCAGATTCAGGAGTGTCTGCATGAGAAAAAGATTATGAGTATGAAGTATAAAAGATCTTGTGTACAGCATGTAATGGATATCAGTGAAGCACAAGTTGTATGTCAAGATCGCTGTAAATGGAGAAGTTTGATACGACAACAATAAGTAAAAATATCTGGAAGTTTGTATTTCTTTTTGGAGCTAACCTCTGAATCTCAGAGAACAGCTTACTGATATGTATGTATAATGTAAAGGAAAAAGAACAATTGAAATATGCTGGTGCTTTCCAATATCTCAAAGGAGTGTCATCAGAAATTAATAAAATGTGTACTATATATAACATTCAGCTTGGATGTAAAGTAAACACAATTAAGAATTTGGTGTTAAAAAGCAATGAAAAGATGACGATTATGGGCAAAACACGTAACAATATTAACAAAGAAAGGTAACTTGATCACGCTAGTTACGTTAACTAAAACTTTTACAAAAGTTCGTAAGTTGAAGCTTTCGACCTTATCTTAGGTCTTCATCACGCCAATGCGCGTGATGAAGACCTAAGATAAGGTCGAAAGCTTCCAACTTACGAACTTTTTGTAAAAGTTTTAGTTAACGTAACTAGCGTGATCAAGTTACCTTTCTTTGTTAATGAAAAGATGAGTTGTTTGGAGCAAGCAGGAGTATATGCAATACAAATATCGAAGAATCCACTGGTTTCATACATTGGTAGTACCAAAAATAAATTAAAGCATAGATTAAAGCAACAGTTAAAAAATTGGCAAAAAAAAAAATAAAAAAAAATAAACTAAAACTGTATTATCAATACTGCCTGGAAAACAAGGAATATCCTAAATTCCAAGACATTAGAATAATTAAAAAATGTAAAAGAAAGACATTTGAGAATGGCTGAATCGGTTCTTATTGAGAAAAATAGAGGTATAATATGTAATTCTAACGACCCAAATATACTAAATGATAATTGGAAGGCCTTGATAAAAATGGAAAACAAATTGACCAAAAACAAAAAGGACAGATGGCGCCATAGGCAAACATCGTAAAATACGACAGAGCAGAAGCCCGGAGATGATTGCATCACTTGCTATGCGACTGCAGAGAGGAATGGTGGTGATTCAGCAGGCCTCCTGAAGACAGCCAGGGACTGGCAGAAAGTACTAGAGGCAGACATGGTCATGGGTGTGGGGCTTGCTGTGTCAGTGGCTAGGCGTATTGTGTTTTCGATCGAAAACTAAGAATAAGAGGAAGAGTGATGAGCCAGTGAGTGGATGAAATAAGGGTGTTGTAAATAGTGTATATAAAAGGCTGTTTTTAATATGAATGTATGTATTAGTATATATAGATGCTGTGAATAATAAGACGTGGACGGTATTTAACGACCAAGAGAGTTAGGGTTAAAATGTGTTTGATGAATGACGAGAGGGTTCTGTATAATGAACGACGAAAGAGTTCTGTATAGAGTTTTAAATATAAGCTGAAGATAATGAAAGTTGTCCATATGTAAGAAATATGTGAATGTGGTTGTAAGATGTTGGCTCAAAAACAAAAATAGCAAGATTATATGTTAAGACACAGGGAAGAGATACGATGACCATGAAAGGCCTATCACGCATTATGACAAGTCAGCTGGAAAGATACGTGTGGTAAATGTGCCAAGAAGCAACAACCTTTGGGTGAGTTTCTATTAACGATGTTCATTAGGTTAATATTAAGATAACATGCAAAAAATTTTTTTCTCTACCATCTCCTAGACATGAAACACTACTATTACACAAGAAATTTTAAAATTCACAAATGGATGGTACGTGAAAATTAAAATGCCATACAAGAAAACCAAAGTAACATCACTGGATAGCCCTACAGGATGCAAAACTCTGGTAATGCAAGACTGGTGTGGATATCCTGTGACCAAAATATATACAACAAAATGTACCACAGACTGCCTCTTAGAATGTCCTTCTTATTGCATAATGTGTCTGAAACTTCAAGAACAGAAATGTCAGCCTTATCCAAGCAGAATAAATTTACAAATTCCACACATTACTGCATATGATTATTGTGCATAAACATTAAAATTATAGCAAAATTTGTCAACATGACTAATATTTATTTGACTACAATATCAAATTAAGCTAGCACAGACACTAAACAGAAACATATTTGAACAGAAATATAGTTCAATTTTTATCAGTATCATAGAGAGTTGTGAGCACATACAAATGTGCTAAACAACTTTCTAAGAACTCAGCACAATACTGCTAAGTATTATGACAATACAGAACTTTTAAATTTTAAGTGAAGCAGCAGCTCTATCATTTGAAATAAACTTGTGTTAAGTGAGTGGTTGATAGGACAGAGTTCTGGCAGCTAATAATTTGAAATTTTTGGAACCTATCCTCAGACTCTGTCTTCTTCAAAATAAGAAGGAACTTTAATGCTTCATTAAACCTAAAAAGTTTCACACTGTTATCTGACAACATTGCTTATTTCTCTGATAAGTAATTTGCATTCATAAGATGGAACTGTAGTGGTGTCTAATCTGATATTGTGTGAATTTGAGTTATCACCATATCGACAAACTTCTATCGTGCTACCAAAATGAATGCAAACTGTGCCACCTTTTCTAACCACCTAAATTGCCTTATCTCAGTTATTTCAAAAATTCTTTATCCGAAATAAAACTGGAAGCGATAGCTTTGATTTCACACACACCTAGACATGCGTGTGCGTGATAGAGAGATAGATCATACTAGATATTCAGAAACTGCTGGAATCCATGCTGTCTGAAAGCATTATGAAGAACATGTCCACTATGTTACAGTAGTAAGGGTTTTCTTTTCTTCTTTTTTTCCTTTTTTTGGCCAGAATGTGCATTTACATATAAATTACCAGTATCACCTACCAGAGGTGTTGACAAAACTCCCATAAATTCAAAAATTTGGAAAATTGTTTAAAAAAAGCGAGATATTTTAGAATTTACAGTGCTTAATAAAATGCATCAATCATTGCCTAATTATTTACTGCAGTAGTCGCTACATTATCACCTGGGGTTCTGTAACAGATTCAGATATGGCTTTGTGAGGAAGCACTTTACCACCATTGACATAAATTTCATCTTTTACAATGACATCTTCACCCAGCACAGAAGTATTTTCCATTCTCACCTGTACAGAAAAAAAAGAAGTAAATTTCAAAAGAATCTAATTTTGCATTATCCTGTGTTACAGAAGTCAATAAAAATCAGATTTTAACAATAAAGTAATCGAATCTGAAATCTGCAAATGTACTGTGTTGGCCAAAAAGTTTGTTCTTTTTTTAAGTAAAACTAAAAGACACATTTTTCATTTTCACCAATAACTTTATTGAACAACGTATTCACCATTTCGTTTCACTACCTTCTGCCATCTTTCAGGCAACTTCATAATGCCATCTTCCCAAAACTATTTATCTTTTTGAGCAAAGAACTATTCCAGGTGCCTTTTCCAATCTTCCAGGGAATTGAATTTTTTTTTCCATTAAGAGAATTTTGTAGACCGAAATAAATGGAAATCCGAAGGTGCAATGTCTGGTGAATATGATGGATGAATCAGAACTTTCCAGCCAAGCCGTACCAGTTTTTGCCTGGTCATCAAAAACATGTGGTCTTGTGTTATCCTGACGGAAAATTATGTATTTTCGGTTGACTAATTCTGGACGCTTTTTTTAGTGCTGCTTTCAGTCGGTCTAATTGGGAGCAGTACTTGTTGGAATTAATCATTTGGTTGTCCGGAAGGAGCTCATAATAGAGGACCCCCCTGCCCTCCAATCCCGCCATATATACAACATCACCTTCCTTGGTGAAGACCAGCCTTTGGTGAGGTTGATGGTGGTTGATTTCGCTTGCCCCACGATCTTTTCCGTTCCACACTATTGTACAGTATCCACATTTCATCGCCCATCACAATTTGTTTTAAAAATGGAACATTTTTTGTTCCGTTTAAGTAGAGAGTTGCATGCAGAAATATGATCAAGCAGGTTTCTTTTCACTTAACTTATGTGTAACCCAAAGATCTAAGCAATTAACATAACCAAGCGGGTGCAAATGAACTTCAACACTTGATTTGGATATTTTGAGTATGCCGGCTATCTCCCGCATGGTATGCCATTGATTGTTCTCAATTAATATCTCAATTTGATCACTATCAACTTCAACTGGTGGTCTATCCAACCGTGGAACATTGTCCAGCGAGAAATTTCCAGCACAAAACTTCACAAACCACTTTTCACACGTTTAATCAGTCACAGCTTTTTCTGCATACACTACACATTTTTTTTTTTTTTTTTAATTGCATTTTTACTTTTCTTGAAATAATAAAGCATGATATGCCGAAAATCTTGCTTATTTTCTTCCATCTTCAATATTAAAATGGCTACACAAAAATTCACCAATTTTGATAATATTTTTGGTAAAATGCATGCTGATATGACAGCTGTCACAATGCAATCTAACAAAATTGTTTCGAATGAAGTTAAAGACAACTAAGCTCTACTAGAGCCATCATATGGGAAAACTGAACTTTTTGGTCAACCCAATACTAGAGTCTAAATAAGAGGCTTGAAAATGCATATTAAATCCAGTTTTAATAGGTATAAAAAGACAGTCATAAAATGCAGCTAAATTATGATTATCAAAGATTTCAGGTTATACTGATTGTAATGAAATGGACTGTAATAACCAGATATGTTTCAAAGATTTTTACTGGGGAAAAAAAGAATTGGAATGACTAAGAGATCTTTTGCTACCAGGCTTGTTGAGCATAAGAGGGATGCTAAACATGGCAAGCTTACCACAGCATCATCACAAGAATTTTCATACAAAGGAGCAACTCCACTCTGGCACGTATTTTGCACACAATATTTCTGCAAAAAGAACGTTAATCAGAGAGAGCACTAAAACAATGTCTCACCAGGGAGCATATCATGATTATCTTTCAACTCAATTACCACATGCATGGAACATCTTATTAGACCTGAATGTCAGGTAAACTGTATGTAAATAGTATCATGAAGAACTGCATTCACGTGACATTGAATTTGCTTTATACGAGCATGCGCATTGTTCACTCTAATTTCAAATATCTGTTTTATTTAGAATCTACTAGTTACAGTCTGTATGTTTGTGACTTGACAAAGCCACCTGTGTGTGAGCAGAAGCTTAGCAGGTATCTTTTACAACTGTCTTTTTACACCTATTAAAACCAGATTTAATAAGCATCCTCAAACCTCATGCTTATTTTTTAATGAAGTCATTGTACATACCTGTATTATGAAGTCATTGTACATACTGTCCTTAGTTCAAATAAAATTAAAGATAATTTCATTTTAGTAAAAGATTTTATTACAAAATATTGCATTTACTTTAAAAGTACAGTATTTTTTAAAACACGTGCATATTTAATGAGCACAATAATAATTGTAATTTTATTGATTTTTGGTTAGCATGTTCATCATTTGAATAGTACGCAGGAGGGTTACAAAAGAAACGAGGATATAAGAAACAAGTTTGGAATTAGAAAAAGTAGTGAAGAATTAAAGAGACAGTTATTCTATGATGGGCTGTACATTTCTGAATAAGAAAGAGAAAACTCAATTGAAAAAAGACAGTAGAATGGAGATTCCATGAAACAGGGGAAATAGTAAGACCAAAAAAAAAAAAAAAAGATGGCAGAAAAAATAGACGAAGGCATGAAGGAAAGGAAGGATAGAGGGAAAGGAAGGATGCACAGGACAGAAAAACAATAGAGAAGATTTGGTAATAATTGATGTCATGGTTTAATTCCTAGACTTGATATATTATAAGTTTCACTAAATTATGGGATTTACTCAGGAATAAAAGGATATTACTTACAGTCGAATTTTCGGGTAGCACCCCTACCTTTCCTCAGGACTACACTATAGTAGGTGTTGCCATTCTAAGAGGTACAACCTTAAATGATTTAAAAGGTTGGAATTTAGCTCATGAATTACAACACTACTATAGTGTAGTCCTGGGGAAGGATATAGGTGCTACCCAAAAATTCGACTGTAAGTAATATTCTTTTATTCCCGAGAAGATTTGTTCAAGTACATACCTGTCAACTACTACGGATTCAGTTGTTTGACTACGAAACTCACCGTCAAAACTATGGATTCTACGAATTTTAATTTTTTTTTTATATATTTTTATTTTTTTATTTTGCTATTCCGAAATAACACAAAATACCGTCTGTGGATGGTGTTTCGTGTTACAAAACTTTTGAAAATCGTAGTTAAACGGAGTAAAAGATTTTGCCGTAACCGTAATTTTTTCTCCCGATGTTGTGTTTGTGTCCAATATTCTTGTTAAATGTCCTTTTAAATCGGTGTAAAAAAAAAAAAACTGAAGAGAATTTGGGGATAGGGATCGTTTACTGACTGTATTTCGTGTTTCAAAACTTCCGAAAACGGTAGTTAAACGGAGTAAAAATTTTGCCGTGATCATAATTTTTTTTTCTCCCAATGTTGTCCTTGTGTCCAGTAGTCTTGTTAAATATCATTTTATTGCATAAATGTTTGTATTTCTTCTTGAAACTGCAGGCAACAATTTGCGAAAATGAAAGTTAAACGCGGCAAAAATTTCCTCGTTATCTTCTTTCACAAATTTGAGGAATTCCGCCTTTTTCGTTATTATTTTGGTCATTTGCGAGATCGATGTACAAGTGAACATAAATTTTGGGGGAGTTGGTGTTGATGGGGGGTGTTCGTCAGGGGGACGCAATTCATTTTGACGAAACTTCTTTTGGAAACGGAAGGTCGATGGAGTTCAGATTTTTTCGTAATCATAATTTCTTTTTCTCGCGATGTTGCCTCTGTCCAGTATTATTGTTAAATAACATTTTATTTCATAAATATTTACATTTCAGCTAGAAAATAGGGGGAGAAATTTTCAAAACCGGAAGTCAGACAGAGCAAATAGTTCTTCCGTCACCCCCCCCCCCGCTGCGGTGCTATGTTAAATATCCCCCGTCCCATAAGTTTTTTTGCATTCACGCTTGATAAGTGAGGTGGAAATTCCCCAAAACGGAAGTGACAAAGTTGGAATATTTGTAAAAATTGATCCATGGTGTTCAAAAGTATTATTCTCAAAGTTACACCGTTTATCTAAAATAGTTAAATTAAAGCTTTGATATCATGCACTCATTCATGGTCTTTAGGCTGAAAGTTTTTCAGCAAGATGGATGAAATTATTATTATTGGAGGGCATAAAAAAAAGGGGAAGAAAGAACAGCCACAATGGAGAAATAGGGAGAGAAAAATTAAGCATTGGATGCTGTGCAGCTACAGAGTCAACAAAAATCAAGCTGACAGTAGTCTGCATTCTACTACTGTCAGTTTGTCTTTTGTTGATTTTGATTTTTCACCCAGTTAAAATGTTCAGCTTTTTTTTCCTTCCTTGGTCTCATCTTGTCATAAATTGCAATGTCAGAGACAGTATGATTATACACAGTGTGTCAAAGAATTTTTAAGACTGGCGCTAGATTTCTGCCTACGGTGGCGCCACCAGTGTAATCGCGAATGCGTTATAAACCGTGACCATGTGCTTGCTTTCTGCCAAAAGTACTGCGCAGTTGTTAAAGTAACTCAAACGAAATGGCCGTTCATTAGAGAAGTAACATTTTTTTCATGTTGAATTATTAAGATGGAACAAAAGGCTGTTATTAAATTTAACGCAAAACTTGGTAAAAGTGCCTCGGAATCGTACCAAATGATGAAACAAGTTTACGGCGAGTTTTGTTTAAGTAGATCAAATGTTTTCCTGTGGCACAAACGTTTTTTGGACGGAAGAGAGAAGCTAGAAGATGATAAGCATACCGGAAGACCAAGTTCATCTAGGACACTTGAGATTATTGAAAAAGGGCGTGATTTTGTGGCAAACAATCGATGTGCATCACTAAGAATGATGGAAGAGTCTTTAAACATCAACAAAGAAACAATTCGAACCATCCTGCATGAAGATTTGGGCAAAACAAAAGTTTGTGCTAAAATTTGTTCCACGCACGTTAACCAATGAACAAAAATCAAGGAAAAGTGCACATTGCAGAGACATCATTTCAGCCGCTGTAAATGATCCAAACTTCTTAAAATCGATTGTTACTGGTGATGAAACATGGTGTTTTCAATATGATCCTAAAACAAAGCAACAAAGTGCGAAATGGAAGTCAAAAAACTCACCACAAGCCAAAAAAACAAGAAAAGTTGCATCGAAAATCCAAACAGTGCTCATTACATTCTTCGATAGTAAGGGTATTATCCACAAAGAATTTGTTCCAAGTGGACAAACAATTACTGGTGAGTTTTATTTAAATGTTTTGAGGCGTTTGATGGGCAGAATTCGTCCAGAATATCGAGATGAAAACAGTTGGTGTTTGTTGCACGATAATGCACCCAGTCACACCTCACTTCTTGTTCGTAGATTTTTGGCAAAAACTGACGTCTCTGTGTTCAATCATCCACCGTATTCGCCTGATTTAGCACCCTGCGACTTTTCTTTGTTCCCAAAACTTACAATGACGTTAAAAGGGTATTATTTTGATGATATTTCGACCATACAAACAGCTTCGACGCATGCTTTGGAGGCAATTCTGCAAAGTGAACTGGAACAGGCATTTGAATCATTATTAAATTGCTGTAACAAGTGTATTGAAGCCAGAGGGACTTATTTTGAATAACAAACCAAAACAAATTATAATTTCTTGTTTCTATTTCATTTTACAGACCCAGTCTTAAAAATTCTTTGACGCCCTGTGTATGGTAAGTGGAGGTTTGTGCACTGCGCATTCACTTGCTTGGAAATTGAATCTCACAATGTTACCTATCATGCCCTCACCAGGGGAATCAACTTTGTGCTTCCCATATGTTAAGTTTGTTTCATTGCTGTCCTTGTTTGTTGTAATGTTTTGTTGTGGTGTGTATTTATTTTTCACAAAGAGATGAATCGTTTTGTAAAAAAGCGTCTATGTATGCTGCACGATAATGCTACTTACTACTGATAAGGCTCTACCCAATGTTGGCAGGTATGCAAGTAGCATACATTAGGACTTTATGGAACTAAACCAGACAAAAAGAAGGCAGAGTGTGCCTGAGCCTGACAAACCATGGAAAAAGAAGTCACAACAGATTTTAGGTAAGAAAACGATGAAGTTCAATGACAACCAGTGATGCAACATTCCTCATTTCTTTACAGGTACCTGAACAGGATACATATTGCCAAAATATCAGCATGTGCCACAATGGATAGTGGTGAGAATGATGTTAATTGGAGATGGCAAAGGTTTCATTTAGACTTTCTGTATATTTGTCTTTTCTGAACAACTGCAAAGCAGCAGAAAGTGTAATTTGTTTATGGCTTCTTCTTCTACATTTCGTGCAAAGTGTTAATGAAGCACGACAAAAGGATTCTCCATTTCTCTCCAAGAAGCGTGACTGAGAGCTGAGACCCCAAAATGTCAGAGGTTAAAAGTTGTAAGTACCTGGAGATCTGGG
Organism: Macrothele yani; assembly: GCA_039090855.1. Classification (NCBI taxonomy): domain Eukaryota; kingdom Metazoa; phylum Arthropoda; class Arachnida; order Araneae; family Macrothelidae; genus Macrothele; species Macrothele yani. Next base: position 108,837,716 of record CM077003.1, read on the forward strand.
CTCAGATAGTGCAAAGAGGCAGAACTAGAAAGCAATTGGTGATAAAATGATTGGTGATTTTCCACAACTTATACACCTGATTCACTCAAATCAAATGATCGTATTCTATCTTTTGATAACTTTTCTCTTTCATATACACTTTGCCCATGAAAGTCTGAAGTACAAACATTTTTGAATAATTTACTACCCATATCTATGCAGCTGCTCTAGACTAGACCACCCACTCTGAAACTTTTGTGGGCTACAAATATTCCAATATCATCTCTTTGTTCCCTTTCATTATGCAATAATAAGAATCAAGAGTTGCTTCACCAACTCTACTGATTACTTGATCAATAAAAATATGACTTTGATGCATCAGTTTCACTATTTGTACCACAACACTTTATAAGAGAGATAGGAACATATGCTGTATTTCAATGAAACTACTCACTTTTACACTACAGGTTTTAAGTAAATATTTTTTTTTTTTTTTTTTGTAGGAATATATTTTTTTTACTCATCAGTTTTGGGCAATAAATCTATCTATCATCAAGACTTAATAGGTTTTGCCATTCCTAGAATCAAGTCTAACTGTCTTGATCATTTAGCTCTTCGTCTTCTCTCAATTTCTACATTTTCTGCTATTTTTCTTTTAAAAAGTGCTTTTGGTGTGCAGAGATTCCATAAAGTCCCAAATCACTTTGTTTCCTATATTTTGTACATTACATAACTGTCCAAACCTGTTTTATTTGAAATGTTCTTAATTGCAGCTTTATGTTCTGCCACTCTTGCTCTAAGTTGCCTGCCTGTCTCTCCAACATAGCTGACCAAATTCATATTTTATCTTGTAGATGACACCTTCTTGCAATAGGATGCGGAGGGGGTCTGTTTTCTTTATGTTAGGAAGATAATTTTTTACTTTGTGAAAAAAAAATTACTTTTGTATAATCCTAGATTTCACAAGGAAGTAATTCTGGATTCAGACTTGCCAACCTTAGGAAGAGAAAAATCCTGCAATTTTCTATGAAAATCCTGCAAGCATACTTTCGTATGTTTGAAATATCAATGGACATAATTTGAAGCACTAATGTTACATTAATGCATATAAAAAAAGTAAAAAAAATTATGTTAAAAAATATTTAAAAAATTTCTGTTCAGTTATGCATCAATCTCAAGGAAAACCCAAATTATGACGGAAAAGGAGAAATTCCTCAAAGCCATCGCACTCTCATGCCTAAAGATTACAGCAAAAAATTTTAAACATTGAATTTCCGTTTTCAGAAATTTTTCCTCCGTTTTCAAACTGAAATACAAATATTACAGGCTACATCACAGGAAAAAGAAATTATGATTATGGAAAAAATCTTTATTTCGTTTACTTCCATTTCTGAAAGACGAAGTACCGTCCCGATGCGTATTTTTACGAATTGGTAAAATTATTCGATGCATAGTTTTACGCGTGGAGAAAAATTTCCGATGCATATATTTATGCGTTGAGAACCGCACGACGCCATGAAGCCAAAGTATTTGTACATTACATCGCGTGACACAGCGCTCGTAAGGTCCGGTAGAAAATCTAAGTGGATGGTTGCGTCAGTACGTACAGTGCCTGCCAAACCCAAGCCTGTTCCTGCAGTGCCAGAGATCATTAGCGGACAGAAGAGTAAACATCGCTGCCAATGGCAAAGCAGAACTGCTGACTCAAAGGGGAAAGGTCTCTTCTCTGCTAATGAACCGATGCCTCGGAGAACTTCGAACTTTTCTCCTCGTTACTTTTTAATTTACGCTACGGAAATTATAATGGAATCCGGCAATATTAATTTATAATCTGGAATTCTGGGAAATGTAATGAAATCTGGCATTGCCGGCCTAAACCCGGAGGGTTGGCAGGCCTGTGGATTACACAATGCAGTCCTCATGATGGGTAGGCTTGCTGCCCAAAATTTGACAAGGTGTCATCTAAAACATAAAATATGAATGTGGTCTTAAATATATGGGAGAAATGGGCAGGCAAATTAGAACAACGGTGGCAGGACATAAAAAAACTGCAATTAAGAGCACTTTAGGGTAAAACATAACTTACATTTTTGGGAAGAAATTTTGCTCCTCAAATTTAGCATTGCAGAGCAATTGAGTAATAATGTGGAGCACTTTTGGAGCCTTATTTTTCTTTTGATTTAAGTGACTAATAATTTATTATCAAATAAAACTATTACTAGCACCTTTCAATAACTATTGAAAACACTCTAATCAGTAATGAAAAGTAAAATTTAAAAATATTTTAGTAGATATATAAAAAGTACAATTTTTTTTTTCTATGGATATATAGTGAAATGTTACCTGGCCACACATCATAGCAGCTACTTACTGTCACTTGACAGTGAGAGTACTCCTGAACTTGTGGTAGCTTCAGGTTCTGAGTCTGTTCTCTTTCTTTTTCTGTAAGATTTCACATTTGTGCATTGGGGCTTCTTTCAAAAATACCTCCACTGCTTGTTCAGGGTAAAACTCGCATAGTTCTGGTCCTTCCAGCATTATCCGCAATAGATGGTTCAAAGCATCAGAATTCGTCCGATTACGGAAATCTCTCTTAATTCTTTTTATCACAGAAAAGGCTATTTTGACCTTAGCATTGGATATGGGCAATAGTCTCATGATATTTATCATGAGACTATTGCGAATGAATTTGGGAATTCATTCGCATATTTTTCTTTCAAACACTCCCATAACTGTTGCTTTGACAGGTAATGCAGATTTCTTAACCAAAAGGTTTTGAAATAATCCCAGTCTTCTTGAATTTTATTGTTGTCAATGTTGTATGCAGTCAACAACTCACTGAAATGTTCAGTTAATAGAGTAATTTGATCATCACCAAAATTTGCAAGAGTAGATTTGCCTGTTGGCCAAAGCTTAGGCTCTTACAGCTTGGCAGCCTTAAAAACCTGATTTTCGTGCAAGTCACCAAGCCGGGTATGCACACACTCATGAATATGATTTAAAAGATATTCACAATTTTCATAGAATACATCTACTGTCAAATTACAGCTCAGTTCAATGCCATGAAATTCTACAGTTTTCACTGAATCACAGTCACTGGAATCACGAGCTGATACATTTGCTAAGTCTTGTAAAATTTTGGATAGGTCGGCCGAAAACTTTCTTTTCTTCATTATTTCGATAGAATCATTGAATTTTTCTAATGCATTCAAAATACAAGGTACATCTACATCATCCAACAGAAGAGACAGAGATAATTTTCACAAAGAACAAAGAATATAAAAGCCGCCCCGGTGGCGCAGTGGTCTAAGCGATGACCTCTGATCGTCCGTCCGAACGCGGTCTGGGTTCAAATCCCGGTGAGGCGTGGATGTTGTGTTTGTCTTACGGCACTGGCTCTCTCCCTTCCCTGGAACTAGTGACCCTAAAGTACGGACGGGCGACTGCTTATAGCCCATTGAGCTGCTCACGGTGGTCGTTAAACCTCCAATCAAAAAAAAAAAAAAAATTAAAAAAAATATATAAAATGTTGCAAAGCAACAGCAGCCGAGTTACAAATTTGATGGATTTAATTTTTCTCAAAGTGCCTGTAATCCTGGCATTTCCTCCTTTGCTTGATGGAATCTGCAACCATATTTTCTAGTTGTACAATAACAAAATAATTTTTAATCAGTGTGTCAGTGGCTCTGTGCATATGTGAAACCCGTCGGGTGCCATGGACTCGCAAAGCTGGTTATCTGATACATCTTCATCGAGTATTGTTAAGAGCTCACGAAAATCTCCAATTCATTTGGCACTTTTGCATAAAAATTATGAATGTCTTCCATCAACTTATGTACCTCTATGTTGACAGCATAAAATCTTTTGCAGCTAGCTCTAAGTGATGACTTAAACACTGCACTGACACTAAACAAGGGCAGTTTTTCTGATTAAATATATACAAAAACCATAACACACGTAATCAATTCGAAGTAGCAAGCACAGCTAACTCTGTAGTACTAAAAACTTTAATTAAGAGTTAAAAAACAAATTTACACTCCCATAAGACCTTTCAGGAACACCATGTTCCCATCTTCGAACAGAACCTGCGATTCAGCAAGTCTCAATATATAGTATACACTAGAAGTCACGCTGATGACGTGCACCAGGGAACTAAGCATGCATGCAAGAAGTCAACAACTCGACATTGAAGTGAATTATACGGTAGGTGAAACGAAAAATGTTGATTAGGTGGATACAATGTTAACCACCCACTACACCTTGTCATAAAATGAAGATCCAAAATTACATGAATATGGTACAGGTAAGAATATTGTCACTAAACACACAGAAGTACAAATCAATGCACACAAGTACTAACATCGGACTAGGGTAGTCCGATCTTGAATGAACTGTTTCCAGGATGCAGGTATATCACACAGATATGTATCATTACAGCATGAAACCCTTTTGGCATAAATACTCATACTTTCAGCTAATAGTAATAATGGAATGTCAGAGTGCATAGACAAAATACTCACTTGGTTCCAATCAGGGTAAAATGTTCCATCGAAGGTCAGGCGTGCCAACGTAGTGTCCACAGCTACATTTTTCACTGCATATTTATGTTCAGATAGACGAAAATGTAACGCTCATTTTGTGGATCCTATATATTGCTTGAGATGTACAGAATCAACCACGGAGCACAAAGGGATACTATAAGCACCATGTCGTTCGTGTAAACTTACACTATTCCTGTCTTTCTTTATTGAAGTAAGAATGTTCCTTGTCCTGACACCAACACTTCGTCTACATATATATGTCATATATATTCTTTAACACCAAATCATATATATTCTTTGACACCAAATCATCTACATACATTCTTTAGCACTGACACTGGAGCTGGATAATAGTCAACAGAACCCACAAATCTGTGATGTGTTTGATTATGTTGCAATGTAGATGACTGTTGTCACTGTTTTTTAACTCTTAATTAAAGTTTTCAGTACTACGGAGTTAGCTGTACTTGCTGCTTCGAGGTGCTTAACTGTGTGACGGTTTTTGTATATATTTCATCAGTTTTTAACAGCATGTTTATCATAATTTATACAGACAGTTTTTCTTCAAAAGAGCTGCGACACCCTTTTTTTGGTCTCATGTTAACATTTGCTCTGTCAGCTAAAAATACAATTAATTTATTTTCAAAATTGACTATTCCAAGTTCTGCAATGGACTCTACAATTGCATTATTGATACCATTAGCATCAGCATTTTTCAGTTCTTTTAATGCCAGGAACGGGAATTTGGTATCTCCTACTTCACTAACATGCATGATACAAATAATTTCATTTTCAGATACACCAACATCTGTACTGCTATCAATAAATAAGGTACACAAAATAGTCTGTCTTTCTTAAGTCATTGCACAATTCAGTTTTAGCAATGCACTCCTTGAACTGAGCACACATCACGGACGAATGGTAAGTTTGCTCTACATAAATGCCATGCATAACAAAATCGTATTTTCGAAAAACAATGAGTTGCTCTACAGATTGAATATTTTAATGGAAATTTCATTTTTAAACTTTGAATCGTGGTTTTGCGATTCAAATATGAGTTTGCATCGCAAACTTCTATTTTTGCATCACAAACTGCAATGCGATACCACTTATTTTTTCCCTTGAAACACTTCAAAAAAAAAAAAAAAAGATTCGGATAGACATGTGCAAAGTACAGGACACAAAGTGATTTGAGACTCTGTGGAAATTCTGGCACACCAATAGCACTTTTTCAAAATAAAATAAAAATAGGTCTACAAATAAAGAGAAAAAGAGCAACTACATTAATATTCCAGGAAGGGCAACACAATACAAAAGATTATCAAAACATTAAAAGCATGTAAAGAAAAAGCTATGTAACAAATAAATAACACACCTTGCAAAAATATGTGTTTACAAGCATAAGTGGCAAACAGCAAGTGCCCTGCTTAGCAGTGATTTTCTGCAAATGTTTTATATGAACACTGTTAGCATAAGATGCACTAAAAGCTTCTGTCACTTTAAATAATGAACCAGCAGAATGATGAAATGCAAGATGAAGGATCTTAGCATTTCACAGAGTTATTATAACTACTGCTTAAATGGTGTGAGTTACCAAAATTGTTTACATTCAATCTTGTTTGGCTACATAATCTTAGGTGATGAGAATCTCAAGTACAGTCGGCCTTCCGTATCCACGGATCAAAAATATTCGACAAAGTTTTTTTCAAGTACGTAATTTTCAAAAACGAAACTTGAATTTGCCGCGTGCTGACTCCTGTGAAGTAAACTAACATATAAAAAAACGACTTTTTAAGTTTTAAAAAACATTTTTTATACTCGCAGACATCGTTGCCGACAGTTTACATTTCAGCTGTGCTATCAGCAAATAGCAACTCTCTCTGTGAGAAGTGTTGGAAAAAGTGTCTTTGACACCTAAAAGTCACCTTGGTAATGGGGCAAATGCCACATCTCTTACACGTGTGGTATCCGTGATCGCCACGTGTGTCCTTGACCTTGCTGACAGTCGCCGTGCGGGTCTCTTGATCTCCGGCAAAAAGGCGAAAGAGAAACAGAATTTATCAGCACGTTGTTCGAGCATTGTTCGCCTCGTGTCTCATTCGTTCGCTACTTGTGTTGTGTGCACCCTTTGTTTCTGTGAAAAAATGGCTCCTAAAAAGCAATTAAGTAGTCAAAGCAACCCCTTAAAGGCTAAGAGGGAGCCGTAAAGTGCTATCTCTCACCGAGAAAATAAAAATCTTAGATCTTTTGAAAAGTGGCATGTCGCTTGCCGAATGAATCCAGCAATCGCGCAATAAAGCAGAAAGAAGCTGAAATTCGCGGAAGTGTTAGTGCTGCCCCTACAATGGCAAAAATGGTCTTTCTGGTTTGTGATAAAGTGCTTGCAAAGACTGAGAAAGCATTAAGTGTGTGGGTAGAGGACATGTCACAGAAGCATATCCCTGTTGAATGGCAAAATTATGCATGAAAAAGAGCACTACTGTCAGGGAGCTGAGGGAAGCAAGAGGAAGGAGTTTAAGGCAAGTAAGGGATGGCTGGCTAGCTATGTAAAGCGCTACAGTATCAAGAACTTAAAGATCACAGGAGAGTCGGCATTAGCTGATGCCGAGGCAGCATCAACATTCCCAGAAGAGCTCAAAAAACTCATAGAAGAGAAGGGCTACCTTCTAGAGCAAGTCTTCAATTGTGATGAAATGGGCTTGTTCTGGAAGAAGACACCCAATCGTACCTACATCCACAAGAGTGCCAAGCAGGCGACAGGGTTCAAGGCCTGGAAAGATCGCCTTACTCTGGTGCTGTATGGCAATGCAGCAGGTCACATGATCAAGCCAGGCCTCGTGTACCGAGCAAAAAATCCCCGGGCCCTTAAGAACAAAAACAAAAATTGCTTGCTCATGTTCTGGCAATACAACAAGAAGGCTTGGGTGAAGACCATCTTGTTCTTGGAATGGTTCCACCAGTGCTTCATTCCTGAAGTGAAGAAATACCTTGAAGAGAAGGGGCTGCCATTCAAGGCCCTCCTTATAATTGATAATGTTCCTAGACATCCCCAATCTCTCTGCTTCGCCGAAGAAAACGTTGAAGTAATGTTCTTGCCTCCTAACACTACGTCTGTGCTGCAGCCACTTGATCAAGGCATCATCAAGTGCATTAAGGCGACTTACACACGCCTCACCTTCGAGAGGATTTGTGCTGCCCTTGATGCTAACCCTGACTGCAGCATCATGGATTTATGGAAGAACTTCACAATTGCAGACGCAATTATGCTTATTGCAGAGGCTGTAGATGTCATAAAACCCGAGACACTCAATGCATGTTGGAAGCCATTATAGAGTGAGGTAGTCAATGATTTCAGGAGCTTCCCCACTATTGATGCAAAAGTCAAGAATATCTTGGATGTTGCAAGAGAAGTTGGTGGGGAAGGTTTCTCTGACATGATTGAGGACGACGTTGAGGAACACATAGAAGAGCATGGAGAATCCCTTACCAACGAAGAACTCAAAGATCTGCTGGAAACCTCTACCGAAGATGATGATGAAGCAAAAGATTTAGAAGAGGCAGAGCCATCAATTTGGACACTTGAAAAATTTGCAGCAGTTTTTCAACAGGCGCAAGTGTTAAAGGATATGATCCTCGAGTATGATCCTTCGATGGAACGAAGCCTCCGTGTCACCCGAGGGATAACAACATGCCTACAACTACTACAATATTTGTTTGATGATACACACAAAAAAAAAAAAAAAAAAAAGAAACAGCTCTCTATAACAATGTTTCTAACTAAAGTATCCGCAATTGTGAAGCCTCAACCTTCAACGCCTGAAGATCTTCAGCCCTCAACTTCTACAGATCATGACATTAGTATTAGTGAGCCTCCTCCTAAGCGTCAACGTCTGCAATCGGAACCTGGTTCTTCCGACATAGATGTTCCTTCTGACGTCCTGACAGAAGGTTTAAATTAGCCTGATGACTTACTTACCACTCACCTACAGTGCCACACATGTCATCGCCTCACCACATTGGCATTGTAGGCACCATACAAAAATCATCATTGTCATCATGATACGAGGGTTACCAAGAGAGAAGATCTCAATTTATAATTACAGTATGTATATGTTCTAAACATACTTGCATTTTAAATATTCTGTGTCTTATTCCATGTATTTTTCTTTAAGGTCATTAAATGAAAACAATATGTAAGTGTTGAATGGAAGAAAATGTTACATTGTTGCTGACGTGTACTATGTAGTTAGGCCTACGATGGTTGCATCTGTACTGAACATGTACCGACTTTTTTCTTGTCGTTATTTCCTAAACAAGACAGTATAACAACTATTTACATAGCATTTACATTGTATTAGGTAAATTATAAGCAATCTAGAGATGATTTAAAGCATATGCGAGGATGTACGTAGGTTATATGCAAATTCTACGGCATTTTATATAAGGGACTTGAGCATCCACGTATATTGGGGTCATGGAACCAGTGTCCCGTGGATACCGAGGGCCGACTGCACATCCAAGAACTTATTTTTGAAATCTATGTTATGAGAAAAAAAAGTGATTATTAGGCAATTGTTGACATTTGCAATTTTGTTAGTCAACATATTAAATCTATTTTCTTATTTTAGACAGCTACTGAATTAATAATTTAGTAGCACACATAATACTTTTTAACAGCACGAAACACATGATAATAAAGCCATCTGTAAACTTTGAATGATGACAGATGCATTACGAAAGCAGTGATTTCCAGCATATCTACAGAACATGCTACACTGCAAAATCTGCTGATAAATGCATTGACTAAGTCTGTTGGCCTTTTGCATTACCAAGAGAAGAGTTCCTTAAACAAAAAAACAAAAAAACAAAAAAAAGGAAGAGAGACTAGCGTACTGCTTGTGGACTCAAGTTCAAACATATCTCTGCCCCAACAATCACTCCATTGAGAATGCAACATAAGTGTGACTTTTACAGATCAGAAGATGGGGGTGGGAGGGAGAAATCTCAATTCTGCAAGTGGAATCAAAGATCTAAAGGTTGTCAGAAAAAATCAAATTCATATTAACCAGACCTCCCACACATTCAAGTATCAATGTGTGTTGTACTGTTTTACTTTGATCAGACATTAATGACTTATGCTAGGGTCTTCAACTGTAATCTTCTCGGCATTCTTTGCAAGTGATTTATCTCAATATTAGGCCTACGTATTCATAAGGAGCTCAAAGAAAAAAACTGAAATAGGAAACTCCTGTGGGACCATATACTTATAGCAATAATCAAAGGTTAACTACTGTCTACCCCTGAAAAAGGCTGGAAAATATTAATCAAGAATTAGATAAACACTAAGGTGATATCACAAGAAAGTAAAAACTTACCCATTGGCCAACAACACATCTCCATCCTATTATGCATGATTCTAACCATGAATGAGACTTGATGTGAGCCCCTTTTAAGATTGTGCACTTTTTTATGCACACACCATCTTCAATAACGACATCTGGTCCAATAGTGACATTTGGCCCAATTCGACAGTGATTGCCAATTCTGGCACTAGGATCCTGTTATGTGAGAGGAAATTAATTATCCATTGCAAGAAATCAGAAATTATTATCATTTCATTGTTATGCTGGAAGGATATAATAATATTAACAATTATATCAAACATTATGTACACAATGCAACTTGAAAAGTATATGACACTAATAATTCCCTTTACAAATTATATACTGAAGTAGATGATAGAATCACCGTAAGCTACAATTAGATTTATGTAACTGCTGATCAAATGAATTTGGGAACCAGCTTTGTTGCAGAGAATTGACTTCTCATTTATTGAATTGCTGAAGTAACTTGCCTGTCCATCTTTAATTTGAATCCCAATAGTAATTTATTTGTGTGGAATAATAAAACACTCTTTAAAAAAATCTTCTATAAGAATCAGTAGGTTAAATATTTTATGTTTCTCCTTTTTTTATCTCCTTTCATAGAAAAAGTTTGTTTTTAGTTTGGAATCATGATCCCTTTTCTTAAAGATGAAAAAGTATTTTTTAATCCACAATTATCCCTTGAAATTTTATCAGCTCGACTCCCGTTGTAGTCTGTACCTTACTTCTGCCATGTTGTTCATTTCTCCCACTGTACACTACATGCTTTTGCAATAATGCATATGTTGAATGACAAATTAAAATTCAATTCTTTAGTCACCTTATCTCACCATTTATCACATTTTAAGCATTTTTATTATACATTGTTCATTATTTTTTTGACATTTTCCGATTTTTTCAATGACATACTACCATACAAAAAATATGTTTATTTATCACACTACTGTTACAGCAAGTTTTGCTTTCTTTTTTTTTTTTCTCTCCTATTACTGCTTCCACTGCCATGATTTCTTCTATTGGCATGTGTTCTGAGATGAATTCCTGGCAACTGGCAAAACTGAGCCTGTATTTAAAATATTGCAAACATGATGTAACTGCTGTGAATAACTGTGATGCAAGTATTTGAAGTCCTAAAATGTCATACCAAATGCTATTTTTTTGCAAAATGGCTTCTCTAAAAAAAAAAAAAAAAAAAAAAAAAAGCAATGCTTAACATGTTTCAAATGCTTAAAAAGTTATGATGGAATAATGACAAAGATTAGAAAATATCTGACAGAGAACAAGAACTCTGAACTTCAAATGGAGTCTGTTGTACATGACTTAACTGCGCCACAATAAGGTGGGGAGGTGCTGAAAGTAATAAGAAAAAAAAAAAGACTGAATGGCCTTATCTTGTTCAAAATTAGAAAATAATTTTGATTTCAATATCTTAATTTTACTGACAATTCCACATAATCTTTTACAGCTATTGAAACACCGCACTGTACTAATAGTGTTAAAATACTTGTTTCTAGATTTAAAATTTCTTTAGAAATGAATTAGAATGCAAAAATATGATAAGAGATATTTCTACAATAAAAATAACATTATTGCCAACAGTGTGGAGAGTCCCAGAAATGCACATATTCTAAATGCTCATATTTTATATTTCAAGAATGGCTTTCACAAAATGCAGGTTTTGGATTTTACTGAATTTTGTAATGTCACAACTGTGTGTTAAATACCAAAAACATAATTCAAATTTTAGATGTCCATGATTTAGTCATAATGGTATTTATTCCACAAAAAATGAAAAAAATTAAATTTTAGCAACTGGCATATAAATTTAGAAAACAACACTCAAGAAACCTTTGAGACACAATAATAATCAACCAATTTTCACTTTACCAGAAAAAGCAAATAAACAATTTGTGCATTTTTACTGAACACTTACCACAAGGACACTACCAACAATATGAGTACCATGGTGCAATTTTGAAGGATCTTTCTGCTTTAAGTAATTCAAATACATACACATGCCAGTCAGGAAATCTCTGGGCTGGCCAACATCCATCCAGAACCCATGTAATTCAAATGCATATAGTTTTTCCTCTGCTGCCATTACAGGAAAAACTTCTTTTTCCACAGAGGTTGGACACAGCTAAAAATTAAAAAATATATATTGAAGGAGGTACAAAAAATAAATGATTTAACATGATAAAAAATTAACTCAATCATTAGAGAGGCAATATATCAAAGTCAAATGCTGTCAGCTTAGGAGTCAATACGCTGCATGGAAACAAAGAAATCAGACTCTTGTTAATGTTTAATATATTTATTATGACCATCCAAGAACTTCATATACTTTCAGTAAAAATAATGTTAGAACTCAGCACGTAAAGTGATGACGGAAAATTGAATATCTAAAAGCTTTCAAACTGCAATCTAATCACAACAAAATCAAACTATATGGCATCTACAGGAAATAAATGTCAGGGATAATATGTTTAAAAGGTAAATTGAATAGAAACTTTTTAAGAAATTTAGAGTAAACAGAAAGTAAATAAAGAAATCTTTTTCAAGATTTTTTTCTTGATGTTTGCGTGTACTCGCAATTACTCAACCAAACAAAGCATATCTCAAGGCATCAAATGAATGACTTGACATTGATCCTTTGTTTATGTACCTGATAGACTTTATTGAACTGCAATGCTGAAAACTTATGTGGGTTTCAAACATTCCAGAAAAATGCTGAAAATGTATGGGACTACACACTTGTAATGCACTTCAACTTAGGGATAAGTTCACCTACCTTCACTTCCGTCTCAAGGAGATCTTGAGGGTATTTCTTGGTACAGAACATATGAACTTCTAGATGATTTCAAATTACTGAAGATCTTATGGAATGAGAAACTCACACAAGGTGATGTCATCAAGATAAGCTTGCATTATTTTACTGTTTACTCAGGCCAATACGTGGGTATTCTGTTATTCAACTGAAAACATCTAGCTGCTTAATGTTTCACCCAGAACGTGACTCCTTGTTATTACTTCCTTTAACTTTGGCAACTTCCTCTTGAAAACTCTTGGTGTCAAGGTAGGCTAATCACAGTATCACTAACTAGGCACAAATTTTGCTGGTATCTTCTCTTGCTATAATGGATTAAAAGTAACTTTTATGAAAAGATCTTGACAACCAAACTATCTGACATAATTTATGGTACCTTCCAGTGATGTAGAAGGGGCTTAGAGTGCCTTAGCTGTGCTAAGGCACTATTTTTTAGGCTTAACAGTGCTAAGCTACTTTCCGTTTTTAGATGGTAGAGAAGCTAGATAAAGGAATTTTTGTAGATGATCGTGTATGCAAAAATAGGGAAAATTGTGCTTTGTGTAGAAACACACTCCTATCTTAATCGAATGTTTATACTTCAGAGATGCCAGTCCCAGAGGTTAAGTGGTTTGAGGCGGAGCTGGCCTCTTACTAGTGGCTCTAGTCGGACCCTGGCTCGAGTCCAGCAAGAGGCATGGGTGAACTTGGCCCATTGCACTGAATCTGTCCCTTACTCGAACCAGTGGCATAAAATTAGGGACCGTCGACTGCTTATTGCCCTATGAGTTGATCATGGTGGTAAAGAAAAATAAACAAAGCAAAAAATACTGTATGGATGAAACGATAAAATCTGATCAAACAGCGGGAGTTTCAATGATCATGAGGGTCCGTGTACAAAGAGAATGTGAAGTCCTTTTTCTAGACAAGAGTCAAAATAAAGTTATAAAGGTGGGTACTCTGTGGGGTTAAGATTGCACTGCCCCAAGAGAAAACAGCAGTTTTGAAGGACATTTCAACTAAATTGCTCAACATCGGATCTACTAGAAGTCATCGACAGAGCTCATTCTCTGCTTCATTATGGGCAAAAGAAAAGACATATCCTACATCTACCTCATAATCTAAGGAAAAACAGTGAATTAGTCACACTGAGTAGATGTTACATTTGTTCAATGGGATTAATATGCATTATTCACAATGCATATTTGGAATCTTGTAGAACAACAGAGCAGTGCTTAAATAAAAATTTTGTTTTCATAGAATGTGACACTCACGTAATATTATTTTTTTACTTAAAAATTCCTCAAATCATGCAGTTTTAATATAAATTAATAAAAGTAATTAGTAATACATATTTAATAAAAAATATTAAATAATTAAAACAACAAATCAGATTTTACAGTTTGGGAAATTAAGACTGTATTCTTCTGCGGTTGAAGTTTTCTAATTTGTTCTAAGTGCTAAGGCACTTTTTTATTTAGAACTACATCACTGGTATCTTGAGTGTATTCCTGCACGTGCTGTGGACTTCTTGTGAAATTTCAGGTAGCATTATCCGCTTGTCTTTTTGTATTGTTGACACCATCATTTGCCATAGCATAACTTAAGTGGTGATATTTTTTTACTCTCAACCTTCTCTTTTTCAAGTGAATGAAGTCGAAGCAGTTCTCCGTTTTTGCATACATGCCAACAACAGGAAACTGATCGAAACAGATTACCACATTTCAAGATGTGACTTGTTTCCCCACCCATTATCATAATCTCATAACACCCAAAAATCCATCACTGCAACATTATTCCTAGCAACAGCATTCCAGTTTCAGGAACTGCTTGATTAACCTCAAAGTGACAGCCATCTTTGCCCTGTAAAAATCTATAATACTGTAGTGCATCACATGACTGGTGTGTTTCAGCACCTTTCTTAACTGGTCATCACCTTCTTGAGGGAGTGTCATGCCAATCAAATATTCATTTCCCACAATTACAATAACTTCACTAATTGTGGCAACATTACAGCATCTATGTGGCACATTTTTCAGATTGGATGACCTTGTAATTTTCTGATGGCATCCTCTTCAAAGCCATTTCAAAGATGTACACCAGAGTATTGTGTTAGTGCTAGTGTATTAGCAGAAACTGCTGAAAATGCATGGCAACGTTCATGTTTGCAGTAGGATCCTTTATTTCATCTCCCATAAAGTATATCTGTAGAAATTGTAAATCTCCATGATAAAGTGGAAGGAATGACCAAGTTTGACAACATATCTATCCCTGAACTTTAAAAGCAGGCAAATAATTATAAATTTTATTGTAACTCCAAAAGTTGTCATCTGGAAGCCTGGTACTGTACTTTTAGACGTTTCTCAGAAAATGCTTGGATTTTGTGAAGAATACTAGATGTCACTGAAATCAAAAGTTCAGGATGTTTCCAGTATAGCTGGCAGCTTTTTTTTTTTTTTTAAATACAGTGTTATGTTCTCAGGTAGCTCATCTTTACATTTCAGTGTTTTGCAATACTTACAAAAAATAACATTTTTCTAATCTTCATCATGAAATGATTTTTATAATCATAACTGAAACTGCTGCTGAAAAAACATTAGTCGTATAGTTAGTTGGGTAGCACTGCAATGAATTTTTAAAGTTTAAAGTTCTGTCATGCATTGTTGTTGAACCTCAAATGCCCTGAAAGCTATATTTTCCTTCAGTATTTAAGTCTTCCCTGAGTCAGTTGGTACTCTGCTACCC
Organism: Macrothele yani; assembly: GCA_039090855.1. NCBI lineage: Eukaryota > Metazoa > Arthropoda > Arachnida > Araneae > Macrothelidae > Macrothele > Macrothele yani. Next base: position 108,853,171 of record CM077003.1, read on the forward strand.
CCCAATATTAAATGCTATTTTGCCTCTGTTGGTATTTTTCCTATTCTATGTATTTTTTGGGGGGGATATAACTAAATCTTTTGATAAGTTGAAAAATTTACCATCTCTTCACATATAATGAGCAAAATAACCACTATTGTCCTTCACCTGAATGGTCTTAAATGCATCTAAAAATCTCTTCTAACTTCAACATAAACATAACAGTACTATTACACCAAACTAAACTTGAAAGGGGAAAAATGATTCTTATTTTCAATCTGTTTGTTTTTTTCCTGTAGCTAACAAATGTGCCATCATATAATTTATTTCTGTCAAAGTGCTATTTTTAAAAACTGGCAGCACATGAACAATAACAGTACAAAAACAGTTTAAATTTTTATTTTTCATTTAAAAAAAGCTCTTCTTTCCATGACTAAAATCAAATAAAGATGGCACAAGTATGTATCTATACCAATAATTTTCCAAGAAGAAAGGAAATCTATTAAAAGTATTTCAGATATACAGCATTATGTGTTTCAGAGAAAGTACTAATCAAATGCATTTAAATGATCAGACTGACTGCAAGAACTATCGTGGTATTTGCTTACTGAGTGTGCCAGGGAAAGTGTTTGGTAAGGTCATTATTGAAAAGGTACGAGGTCTTACATCAGAGAAAGTGTGGAATGTTTAGAGTGGTTTTATGCCTGGTAAAGGCTGCACTACCAAATTTTACATTACATATGACGATCGAAAATTATCTGGCTGTTGGCAAAAAAGTTTTTAATGCCTTCATAGATTTAGAGGAAGCATATGATGGAGTAAATAGGATACTTCTGTGGAAGGTGTTGAATGAATATGGTGTTACTGGGAATCTACTTAATAGTGTAAAAGCCATGTATGCTGGCAGTAGAGCTTGTGTAAGAGTAATAAAGCTGTATCAAAATGGTTTTTTATTGGTGCAGGAGTCAGGCAAGGTTGTGTAATGTCACAACGAATGTTTAATATATTTATGGATGTGTGCATGCGTGAAGCCAAGATGGACAATACTGGTTTATGTCTTGGTAATACCCATGTGTGCAGATTGCTGTATGCTGATGGCACAGTCCTGTTGGCAGAGAGCAAAAGTGAGTTGCAGAGTATGTTGTCCCAGATGTACGAAGTTTGTGTAAAATTCAAACTTCAAGGGAAAAACCAAAGTTATGGTTTTTGAGCGAGGAACTGTTAGTACTGAATGCAGGATAAGTCTTAATGGCACAGGGATTGACCAGGTGAATGATTTTGTATATGTAGGAAGTATGTTTTACAGAAAGAACAAATTAGATGGCGAAATCAGTAGGCGAGTGAATTCTTTATTGAAAGTCATAGCTGCCTTAGGAGGATTTCACAGTAAAGATGGGTTCTCAAGAAAGTCCTGAATGGCTGTGTATGGAAGTGTAATTGTTCCTACTCTGATGTATGGCAGTGAAACCTGGGTACTACAGAAGAGATATAGGAGTTGTTTGTGTGCTGGAGAAATGCGTCGCTTATGGGGGGGAGGCACAAGTTGATCATGTGAGAAATGAAGATGTGTTGTAGTTGTGTAGTGTGAAGCGAAATGTTGTTAGCAAGGTGGAGACTAATATTCTTAGGTGGTTTGGCCATGTTGAAAGAATGAGTGACGAGATGCTTACTATGAAGTAATTTTCAGCCCAAGTGGCAGGAAAGAAAGGCAGAGGAAGGCCAAGGAAGTCATGGAAGGATCAGATTCAGGAGTGCCTGTAGGAGAAAAAGATTATGAGTATGAAGTATAGAAGGTCTTGTGTACATCGTTTGATGAATGTTAGTGAAGCCTGTGTAATGTGTCAAGATCGCTGTAAATGAAATTTGATACGGCAACAGTAAGTAAATAAATAATCAGTTAAAAATTTATCTGGTGGTTCATATTTCTTTGTGGAGCTAACTTCTGAATCTCAGAGAACAGCTTAATGAAGTGTATGTATATATGTAATCCACAGCAGCTTAGCACACTCTGCCTGATTAAGATTACAAACAATTTTGGGTTCTTTGAATGTCACCCGAAAGTAGTTCCACACAGGAGGTCAAAATTTTGGGTTCATATATAACCCATTTTCTCTACAATATCAAGAAAATTATGCACATTATTAAAGCACAAAACCCAAGCATTATCTGAGGAATATCTGAAAATACAGTACAAGCACAAAGTTTGTCATTGCACATTTTATAGTGTGGATTGATCTAAAGAACAAGCAAACACAAATAATGTTTCACTTTTATATACATTATTCAGATAGGTGGATGTTACAGCAGGTGGCTTATGGAAGTATACTCTTTAAGCTTTCTTTCATAAGAAGTTGATTGCCATACCAACTACAGGTTTAAACATTTTTATGGAGGGAAGATGTTTTTAGTAAAAAAGAGAGATAAGAAGAGGTGCTCAGAATAATGTTCAGAGTGGAGGTTCTTTCAGGAGGGATTTGTTTACTAACCTCAGCCAAAACATGGTACTCTAGGTAGACCATTGATACTTCAAAGTTCATTGCAGTGTTTAAGTTGTAACTCACATTTTTTTCAAATTTTGTGACAAAAAGTCCCCATTGAATCGCCAAAAAGCAGATGTTTGCTGTCATTATTTCTTTCGTCATCCTACCCACCTCTGCTTTGCCCTTGCGTTGTTTTTCATCCCTGTCATTTTTTTGTTCCATCATCACTGCCTTGCCTCCATTGACCTGGTTTCCTTTCTTGTCATTTTTTCTTTCTGTCATCCCATCCACCTCTGTTTCACCCTTAAGTTGTGATTTTCATCCCTGTCATACTTTTTTCCATCATCATGTCCACCCTGCTTTGCCTTTGCACTGTTCTTTTTCTTTATCCCTGTTATTTTATCTTTCCGTCATTGCTGCTTTGCCCTGCCATCCTTATCATTTTTTTTTCTTTCCATCATCACTGTCACATGCTGCTTCGTCCTGTTGTTGCTTTTCCATCCCCATTGTCTGTTTTCCTATTGCAAAAAAACACTGGTGAGCCTCAAGAACACCTTTCACAAGTGCTCTGATGCGATGGATAAGGAAAGAGGTGCTTCATTTGTTTCTTTCTTTGGCAGTTCACCGCCACTGCACCAACCACAGGAGTAGCCCACACCATTTCGGTTTGGGTCGACCGGTCAGTTGGTGTATCATCAGTTGTGGTTTTGCTCAGTCCTGGTCCTTGTATATATTTTCACAAACTGCATGCATCAGCAAATGTATTTTTTTTTATTAAAATTAAAAATGTAAAAGCATATTTGCTTTTATTCTTGAATTCTATTTAAAGTAAAAAAAAAATATTATTTTATTTAGCCAATGCATTGTGCTTGTGTTTTCCTACATAAATGTAGCAAAGAATAGAACCATAAATTTGGCTAATCCGCATAGCATTTTGCTACTTTTGCTGACAAAATAGCCAAATTACTACAAGAGAAAAAATTCAAGCATAAACACTGGTTCAGTGATGGTACCTAACAGTGCATGAAAAAAGAAAAACAACTGCTGTTGAAGAAATATTTTTGCTTTTAGTCAAATGTGGCATTTGGTGTATGTAATACAGACTAGGAAATGATTTCAAGTGCTTAAAAAAATATTTGTTTCTAACCAGAAGTACAGATCAATTCTCTTTAGGTCTGTAATCTGTTATCTAAACGATTTTGGTAATTTAGATTACCTCATTTATTGGACACCTGTCCAATATCCAAGGTTTAAATTAACATGCAATACTGTAATAACAGATTTTGGGCAACTTACTATTCTCTGGTTTTTGCTCTATATTTCACATTTCTATCACGTGAGACAGAAATGAGAAATATAGAGCAAAAACCAGAGAATGGTAAGTTGCCCAAAATCTGTTATCAATTTGGTAATGCTTTGGACTGTAATGTAAAGAAGAAATAACCCAAGAACTAGTTTCTAACTTATTTGGGTATAGCCACAAACACCGCAAAAAAAATTACATTTTTAACACAATGATTTTTAGTTTCCAGTTTTTTCAGATTATTTGCATTATGATTGGGGAAAGGATTTGTATAACTATTCAGTATTGAAATTAGGTATGAGATTTGCTGATGGTACTTCTCAGATCAAACTGATTGTTACACATATTCCCAATCTAGTGGGAAGATATGCAATACTGCTAATCCAGTGAAATGAAATGAGATATGTAATACGAGTATGTATTTGGATGAACTAACGATCTGCATTTGTAGGCAGCAATTTCTAGTAGTACTTTGAATGTCATACTCTGATAAATATAACAGTACCTTTTCTCTTGGCACACAAATCATATATTGGATTAAAAAAAAGAATCAATATTAACAAGGAAAGAGTAATGTTAGTAATAACCCAAGTTCTCTAACTGTACTTGTATTAGGTTGGTTATTATGAATAGTTTACATTGCTGTCATAGGCTATTTTCAGTAACTTTATGGGTTCTTTTTTCTTTTTATACCTTTCTTCACTTATTTTTACTTATTGACTTTTTTTTTACATATATCATGCACCAGAAGTGTAAAAAATCACATCAAACCAGAATACGCTGACTTGGGATGTCAGAAATAAGTCTGACATTCTAATTCTGCTTATTCTGTGAAACCTAATTCACAGCAAACCATTAAAGACAAAAATGTTATGCAAAAACTTATTCAATATCTCTGGTACAACTGGTAATAATGACAATTTAAAAAAATAGCCTGTGATGCCATAAAATGATCTAGAGAGGGAAAAGCAACTTTTGTTATTACTAAAAACTTCATTATCTGTCATTTTTCTGTTTCTCCTGTGAGTGATAGAAACACTGTAGCAATAGTTAGGTTCTGCTACTGACCACACTAGTGATCTGCACTTCTAATGGGGAGAAAAATAATTCAAGTTCATATTTATTGAAGTCTGGGCACTTTTTTTTCTAGCATGGTAATTACTCGTATATGGCTCTGTTTTTTCATCAATGACTAGTATGGTCATTATATTTTACAAGTGAATTTGCACTTGAGAATACATGAATTAACACTAATTAATTGTGATACATCACTGTACCATAATAAAATAGAATATTCCTAATAATATTCCTCAAATGAAAAAGCTTTCATTACCTGTATTCTGTCCAGCACTGACGGGCTAAAAATGTAAAGGCCAGCATTAATCTTATTAGATACAAATTCTTGTGGTTTTTCGACAAAACGTTCTACTTTTCCCATATCATCATAGATCACTACTCCATATTTGGAAGGTTCTTCAACACGAGTTACCTGAAAAAGTATCATCTGGTTTCAATCTTTAGAAAAGTGCATCAAGAGATTTATACAAGCACAGTAGTCTGTTACTATGAATAAGGATAGTTTTTATGTATTTTACATTATTAAGTTCACTCATTAGAAAAATCAATTTGAATTCAAACAGCTTCTGTTTACAACAGACTTTTTTGCTCGCTATGGAAAAACAAATTAAATTTTCTGCAACCTTTTTTCTCAAAACAACACATATATTAGACTGATCAGTACCTGCTCCATGAAGAGTTTTCCATTTTCAGTGACAGTAAATATGATTGCACAGTTGAAATTCATCCAGCTGATTTTGATCTTAAACAGTTTTAACTGCTTCAGAGCTCATATAGATTATACATATAATGACTATGCTGCAAACCAAACTTGTTTGGTGGGCCAATAAGAAATGAAATAGTGAATTTGACATGAAAAAGTGCCTGTGCTGTTACTGATGTAATTTTTTTTCTTGATTATGCTATCAAGAATACAAAAGGGTGAATAGAAGATTTTGCAAAAAATAAAAAGTCAACCCTCTCCATAAAAAAAAAAAAAAAAAAAAAAAATGGGGATTAGTCTGTATTCCAGAAAAAATTAAGTTGGCTCCCTTGCATACAGCAATGAAAAATCCTTCAATTCTTGCCACCTTACCCCAACCAAACAGTAAAGTTGTAAACATGTGTTTTACATCTAATAAAAAAATTAATATTCTTTTTCTCACAACTTTCCAGCACCATTTACTGGGCAAAATAAACAACATTCTGGCAAAATCACAGCTAGGTAGGCTAAAAGTTAAATGCAGTAGCAGTGAGGACTTCAGAATATTTCATTTTCTCATGAACAAGAGAATATAATTCTGCACAAATAAGATTTTTCAACCACAAACCTTTGAAGCATGTTGTTAGAAGACTCACTTAGTTATTCTAGGAGATATTTGTAATGGAAAAAGAGAGACTTGTATTACTATATTTAATGAAACATGATTTAGGACAAATTCTTTGTACTGAAATCTCTTTATTAAGTTTAACAATATTTAACAGAAAATTTAGATTACACTATTGTCTCTATCTTTGTTAATACAGACATTTGACGTGGACTAGGAACATCAAACAGAAGTCATCACTCTTTCTACGTTTATAAGTGAGTCACGGAAAAATTCTCATTGGATGCCACCGGGAATCGAACCCAGGGATCTTCCAGTTACGTGCCGGATATGCTTCCACTGTGCCACAGCAGCCTTGAATTCCTCCAGACTCACATACACTAAAGGCCAAGCAGTTAGTGTATGTCTCCTTCAATATATATTTTGAGTCTGGAGGAATTCGAGGCCGTTGTAGTGCAGTGGAAGCATATCCATCACGTAACTGGAAGACCAGGGTTCGATTCCTGGTGGCAGCCAAGGAGAATTTTTTTGTGACTCACTTATAAATGTGGAAAAGGGCAATGACTTCTGTTTGATCTATCTTTGTTTTTACAATCAACAGTTTAACCACATGAAATTAAATCTCACATTAGTTAAAACATGTTATCTGGACTATATAATGCTAACCAAATCAATACCAAAAGAAAAGAGAACAGGCTGAATATGCTAATTGTGACTATAAATTCATAACACACTAACTACTCTGACCATCTTAGATTTCCTGCAATCAGCAGAAGCAAAGCAACCACTATACTCATTTTTCAAAAGAATAACATTATTGATTACTGTTCATCGCCTTTCATAAAAATGATCCTCTCATTTCATGAAAATTCCAAAGTTGTATATCCGTATTTAGATTTCCAGTTCAGGTCCCAATTTTCAGTTATTGATTTAGCTACTGTATAGATTGCTGCTTCTTCCTCATATAGCCAAATTCAGTACTTCCCTAGAACAATACAGAACATTTAAAAATAGTTTTGCATATCTGTTGTCCATTATTAATGCATGGCCCAAGCACAATAGTAATAGTTCTGAAGGCTTTTATATCAATTAGTGAATAACATCAGTGCCTCTCATTTTGCAGGTCATGTCCAGATCAAACTCATATACTGGTACCCAAAGAGCATTGTGACAGTCACAATTATGACAAAAGAAAGAACTATTACCTGTAATACTTGTGACCAGGTGTACTGTTTTCTTTTTCATACACTTCATCTAATCTGCAGCAATAATTTTTAACATAAAACGAAGATCATCAAAGTAATATCAGATATCATACTATGGTTTATCATACTCCAAATGACCAAAACAATGTTCTTAAGTCCACTTTATTAATATCTGAGGCTCAAATGTTACAGATTAAACATCTTTTATCTGAACTGTTTTGGGCTGAATGTTTTTTCAATTGTGGAATTTTTCAGATTTTGGAATACCAGTAAGAAGTCTTGCCTTTACTCATTACTGCAATTTATCAGTCTATCTGTGATGCTATGTTTTGATTAAAATATATCTGCTTGATATTTTTAACAGAAATAGTTTTTGTTTTAAGTCTTTCTCTGATTTTATGAACTGGCATGATTTCTTGTTCTGTCATAGATGCACACACTGCTCTGGTCCTTCAACAAGACCACCACATCTTTTTAATGCCTATGTGTTGTTGTTTTTTTTCCATGTTAACCATGTCATCTTCAACTTCTCTGTTATCATCCAGATTACCTTGATTCAGAGCCATTTCAGCTATTTTTGCCACCATAGAGCGAAATTTTTTGCTCATGGCACTGTCAGCATTTTTAAAAATACAGATTAGATTTTGGAATTTCGAATATGGGATGCTCAATCAGTATCTAATGATATCTTGATATGACTCATTCACACATTCTTAATTCAACAGAAACAACCAGATATTCATATCACATTGAAACTGAATCTCCTTTACCTTTGTTGCTTCCTTCAAAATAACTACACATTCTGCCTTTTTTAACTTTCTGAACTTACCAGGCAAATGAAAAATTACCCTTGGACTAGATATATTAGAACTTATATCCCTGCATATGTGCCTAATCATGGGCTTGGTTGTTAGAACTCATCTTGACACACATCAAGATCTTTCACAACTTTGCAAAAATTATTTTAGCAATTATAATATAAAATACCATGCCAAATGAAGGAGAAAGGCTCAACAGATTACATGTCAAACTGAAACTGATGCTAATTGAATGAACCTACTGAAAAGAAAATGCAAAATTATTCATCATAAACCAAAATTTAGTCATTTGAAAGGCCCAATGAAAAATGGTTAAACTAGAAGGATTCTGAACAACTGTGAAAGAAGATATTAAATGGTTGCATTAAATGAAAGCGGAAACTAACAGCCCAGCTTAAAGCATCACTATATCAGATACATCCCAAACATGTAACATTTATCACAACTGAGAATGGCACCAATGTGTAGGGCATTAGTTTTCACTGTTGTAAAATAGTTATCAAAAAGGAAAACAAAAAATCTCAAGGCCAAACTTAGGAAAATTAAACCAGCTAAAGAACACCTAATATAAAAATATCCATTATATCTTCAAATATCAAAGATATCGCTAATACATTAATAACGGTGTAAACATTTCTCCTGATTTTATCATTTGCTGAAATTGATCTACTTTTCTTTCTTTTTTTATTTTTTCTAAAATTTGATATACTAAATTAGTTTCCAAATAAAGCAACTATCACTACTATCACCAGAGCTGAAATTAGTCTGTCTGCTGTCCTAAGATTGACAGTATCCTGATTATTACAAAAACTCTTTTAGCTAATACCAACAAAACTTTCTGCAAAAACTAATCTCCTTTTGGGAAGAAGGAAATGTTAAAACTTGAGAAATAACATTATTGAAATGAAAACAAAATAAATGAAAGAAACTGAGTTAACTATTAAAGTATGCATTTCAAATTTCAGATGCAATATTCATCATCATTTGCATTTTTGCTATTTATAATGACCCAGCTTCACCAGGACAGATAGATCATCCATTCCAATAAGGCTGGCAACATGTACACTGAAACTGCAGCAGACAATGAATAGATGTTTGTTTGCCTAAAACATTGAAAAATTCTTACTTTCAGAAATAATCATCACAAAGTTAAGTCAGTCCTGACAAAGACAAATATTTTGAAAGTATAAATATCTTCATAAGGAATACTACAGTTTATTCTGGTCCAAAATTAAAGAAATCAATTTTCAATAATTTGCATAAGTTATTCAAATGTAAGGCTGGAGAATGCAAAACCTTAATCCATTTGAAAAACAAAACGTTTGTGCCTAAGAATTTGAAACTACCCAGATTTTTCTGCATTACCAAAAATGAGAGAAAAAAATCATACTTACAGTTTCACATTGATTTTTCAACACACCACTTGGCTAAATAGTTATCACAGTGTTTCTTATATTCATCAAGATAACTGATAAATTCTGTACATAATTCCATAGAATGTTACAAAATAAATGAATAACAGAAAAAAATAAGATGCATGCCAATTGGACCTCAAGATCTAGTATCACTTGATGTTGCATTACTTATCACAAAAGTTCTAATTGCAGAAGAAGTAAACTACTGACTTCCACATTCTGGCAGAACATATGTTTAGAAAAAACTGATGACATTATTCAACATATAGGTACATGAATGTCTTCAAGTAACTTTACATTCTATGATAAAATTGTAGTCAAGAATTTGATTTATAAATGAAATCATTGTTTTCCTCCTTACTCTGTAAATTCTCTATAAACAGATATGAATTTACAGTGCTCTAACCCTCAACTGATAAACTTTTACTGTACTTCTGAAGAATTCTAGTAATGACATGGCATTGGAAACAGGAACAAGCAGTACCTTACCATTCCTGTACATAGAAATTCCACAACAGTTTCTGAAAATTAGGTATACCATTTTCCCTGTGGCTCTCCACCATATTACAGATCACACCTACCTTCCTCATAGAATAAAATAGCAACATTTATTCACAATTAAATATTTATTTTAACATCTACTACAGTTTCACTGAGTGTTTGGCTGAGCTTTTTCAGGGCAAATGGAGCGTAAACATCGAAATCATTGTGACATCATCAGAGTTCTGACAGTCACGGATTTTGGTGAGCTGTTTCCACACACTTGAAAGAAATGGAGTAGATGCCATGTTGTTGACATTCCATGAAGAGTTGTGGTATACATGGAAAGCTTCTAATATATTAAGCGTGATATTTGAATCAGGCTACAATTGTTTGAATTTTTATGCTCCATTTGTACTGATGAAGCCAAGCCAAATGCTCAGAGAAACTACAGTATAGTAGATGTTAAAATAAATATCTAATTGCGAATAAATGTCGCTATTTTATTCTACCTCAACATTTACTACTAAGAAGTTCTATGCTATTCTTTGCAAGTTCTATGCGCCGCCCCGGTGGTGCAGTGGTCTAAGCGATGGCCTCTGATCATTCGTCCAAAAGGGGTCCGGGTTCGAATCCCGGTGAGGCATGGATGTTGTGTTTGTCTTACGGCACTGGTTCTCTCCCTTCCCTGGAACCAGTGACCCTAAATTATGGATGGGCAACTGCTTATAGCCCATTGAGTTGCTCACGGTGGTCGTTAAACCTCCAATCAAAAGAAAAAAAAAAGTTCTATGCTATCTTTTCACAGACGTTTTGGACAAATTCAAGTAAAATTTTGTGGTATGCAATTTTCTTGGTGGATGTTACTTCATGTGGCCTTTTTAGCACGTCTTTTGTAAAAAGATCGTGCTTATGTTATCGGTTTGTCCATCCGTCCGTCTGTACCCACGGTATCTCTGCAACTATTAGTCCGATTTGAAAAATTCTTTTTGCATTCGAAAGCTTGAAATATGCGAATGATGATCCTTCATTTCGTTTTTTTTTTTATGATGTACAATTTCGCCGCTAGAGGGCGTAAATGCAGATGATGTCGAATTCAAAAATACGTTTTATTCCACATATTTGCTTCTAAACATCCGATTGAAAAAAATATTTCATCTTTCGATTCCATTTATGTCGAAGAGTATTTTGGATACAGTTTCTTTTTCAAATTACGCATAGATTTTCCGCTAGGGGGCGTAAAAGTAAATTGCATTTTTTCCAATAACTAAAACTCTTCTTCTAAAACTCCGATTTGAAAAAAAAAAAATTTTTCAGTGGATACATCTCCTGATGCAAAATCTTTTGCCTATAATTTCGAATTTTTGGTAAAGAATACTTTGGCCACCAGGGGGCTTAAGTGTTAATTTTCGCTTCTGATGTATTTGCCATAAAATCTGAGCTTCCAATATATCGATTGAAAAAATTATTTCATGGACTGATACCACTCACATCGATAAACCTTTTCGGAATATTTTCTTCCTAAAATATTCCACAGTTTCTCCGCCAGGGGTGTAGATGTATATCTTATTTTTGTCAATATCTCGACTTCTAGGAGTCCGATTTGAAAAATTCCTTCTTTGTTGGATAGTGTTTTCCGTGTGACATGTTAGGTATCACTCGACTGTAAAGCCTTTGGTTTCTCTAATGCATTTCTCTTATGTTTTTCGACAGATCTCCATAAGAGTGGTATCAATACAATTTTCAGTTCAGAGGAAAGAACGTTCATACAAAAAAAAATTAGATAGACAACGGATTTACCTTTTTAAGCACCTCAAAGTAACCTCATTCGCTTCAGCAGCGAACGCGAGCCTCCTCGTTAGGCCTAACCGTCTGCTATCGTTAAGTTACTTTCACGGCAAAGCTTCCTTAAGCAGACGCTTCCACGGAAAAAAGAGACGACACTTCCTGTGACGTAGGGACTCCGAGGCTGGCGATTAGGTTGAAAAATTATCACAGTATCCTACGTCTGGGTCCAGAGTATTGTTTTCCGCGACGATGACCATGCATTATCGGCGAACTCTTAGCATGGCGTAGATATATTTGTTTATTTTTTTTTATCACTTTTCCCTCATTAGTCTTTAAAAGCCATGAATTTTTTCAAGAAAATTAAATAGGTGAGATCTAATATATAAAAGTTGAATGCTTGTTTGTCCGCTGTACAAATCTACAGTTTATAATTTAGAACCATCAAATTTAGTATACAATATCATGGTACTCTTAGACCGTAGAGGGTTTTTTGGATGATGTTGGGGCCCGGGGTGAAGGGGGCCCCCATACGAAATTTTCGTAAAAAATTCTACGGTTTTCAATTTAGAACTACTAAATTTGGTATACTGTGTCATGGTACTCTGACTTAGACCGTAGGAGGTTTTTTGAATGGGGTCGGACCCCGGGGGCCATCGGGCCCCATACAAAATTTGCGTAAAAATTTCTACAGTTTTCAATTTAAAACTACCAAATTTGGTATTGTATCTGATAGTGCTCTGCCTTAGCCGTAGACGTATTTTTTTTTGGATGGGGTCGGACAAGGGGGGGGGGGCATACAAAATTTTCGTAAACATTTCTACAGTTTTTAATTTAGAACCACCAAACTTGGTATACGTTCTGATGGTACTCTAACTTAGACCGTAGACGGTTTTTGGATGGGGGCGGAGCCCGGGGGTCAGGGGGCCCCCATGCAAACTGTTCGTAACAAGTTCTACTGTTTTCAATTTAGAACCACCAAATTTGGCATACCGTCCGTCTCACAGTACTCTGATTTAGCCGTAACACGGTGTTGGGATGATGTTGCGGCCCGGGGTCAAGGGGGCCCCCATATAAATTTTCGTAAACATTTCTACAGTTTTCAATTTAGAACCACCAAATTTGGTATACGTTCTGATGGTACTCTAACTGGTATACTATGTCATGGTACTCTGACTTAGACCGTAGGAGGTTTTTTGAATGGGGTCGGACCCCGGGGGCCATCGGGCCCCATACAAAATTTGCGTAAAAATTTCTACAGTTTTCAATTTAAAACTACCAAATTTGGTATTGTATCTGATAGTGCTCTGCCTTAGCCGTAGACGTTTTTTTTTTTTATGGGGTCGGACAGGGGGGGGGGGGGCATACAAAATTTTCGTAAACATTTCTACAGTTTTCAATTTAGAACCACCAAACTTGGTATACGTTCTGATGGTACTCTAATTTAGACCGTAGGAGGTTTTTTGGATGATGTTGGGGCCCGGGGTGAAGGGGCCCCCATACGATATTTTCGTAAAAAACTCTACGGTTTTCAATTTAGAACCACTAAATTTGGTATACTATGTCATGGTACTCTGACTTAGACCGTAGGAAGTTTTTCGAATGGGGTCGGAACCCGGGGGGCCATCGGGCCCCATACAAAATTTGCGTAAAAATTTCTACAGTTTTCAATTTAGAACTACCAAATTTGGTATTGTATCTGATGGTGCTCTAATTTAGCAGTACACGGTTTTTGGATGGTGTTGGGGCCCGGAGTCAATGGGGTCCCCATACAAAAAAATTGGTAAAAAGTTCTACAGTTTTCAATTTAGAACCATCAATGGTAACCGTCTCATGGTACTCTGACTCAGCCCGTAGACGATTTTTGGATGGGGTCGGAGCGGGGGGGACCCCATACAAAATTTTCTAAGAATGCTCTACAGTTTTCAATTTAGAACCACCAAATTTGGTAAACCATCTCACGATATTCTAACTTAGATCGTACGCGGTTTTTTGGATTGGGTTGGAGCCCGGGGCTCGGGGGTGGGGGGGGGTCATACAAAATTTTCTTAAACATTTCTACAGTTTTCAATTTAGAACCTCCAAATTTGGTATACCGTCTCATAGTACTCTGATTTAGCCGTAACACGGTGATGGGATGACGTTGGGGCCAGGGGTCTATACAAAATTTTCGTAAACATTTCTACAGTTTTCAATTTAGAACCACCAAATTTAGTATTACAACCAAAAGAGCTCCTTCCTGTCGTAAGGCACCTTGGAAAACTGCCGCACATAATTGGGAAACTTGGAAAACTGCCCCACTGGAAAAATATCAAAGTGTTCTTCGGCCCCTTAATGAAAAACATGTGGCAATTTTCCAAATTGCTGAAAGATGTGTGGCAGGGTTGCCGGTAAATTGCCAAACCGGGACACAGCCACACATCAGTGTTCCTGTGTGCAGTTTAGAGTGAACCGCTTGTTCTGGGGGTATTTTTGCCATTTTTCAGCTTTCAGGGGTATTTTGTCCGGGGTAATTTTTCCCCTGGTGGTATTTTTACCGTTTATCGCCACTTCAGCCGCTGCCTTTTTAGAAAATTTTAAGTTACAACCTAGATATCTGGTATGTGTATAAACGGATTACGGTTAGAGCCCAATGTGTTCAAGCAAATATTCTTTCAAGACGATTTACTTTCATGATGTTTTCCTTGGCATTCTGTCTTTACCCTCAGATGCAAGAACTTTTTCATTTTTATAAACTGTGATTTTCGGAAGTGATGTGCGTCTGCTGAACTTGGAAGAATACGGGTACGAAGAACTGGCAACCGAAGAACTGGACATATTGCAATTTCAGTGCCATAAAATTGTTCTGGGTAAACAAATTTCGTGTGGCTATATTCCCCACTACTTGAGCAACTATTGTTCATAATTTTTTTTTTTTTTTAATATTTCATTTTCAGTAAGAAATTTAGACATTTCCATGATTTTCGGAGCTAAGAGTAAGCGGAGAACTGACCACCGGAGAACTGGCCACAAACATTTTAAGGTGCCGTATAAAAATTGCGTTCTGGGCTGCTCCGTGGCTACGTCTCCCCGAGATTGGTTACCTGACACACATAAAATGTCCGTAATTTCTTATTTTCTTATTTACGATATTTTTCTATAAACTATAACTATAAACAAATTCTCTGAGATTATGAGCAAACCCAGGAAACTTGTCGGGTGTGTGTGTGGGGGGGTGGGGGGTGGAACTTAAAACCTAAAATATGAAATATAAATAATTTCTGGTCCGATCGGGAGATTTTCAGCGTTTACAAGCTACAACTCGTCGAATTATCTGAGGGCATCTGCTGCCTCAGGAAACTAGTCGGGGGGGGGGGGGTTAATACCAAAATCGTAAAATATCAAGAGTTTCTCTTCCGATCGGGAGATTTTCAGCATTTGGCAGCTACAACTCGACACATTATCTGAGCGCACGTTACTACTCTGAAAACGTCGAAAAATTTCTTGTCCGATCAGGTGGTTTTCAGCGTTTACAAGCTAGAACTCGACACATTATCTGAGGGCATATGATTTATGAAAATCTCCGTGCCGGAAGAGAAATTCTTCATATTTTACACTTTTGGCAGCCCCCTCCCTCCCCGACAGGTTTGCCGTATAGGCACATGCCCTCATATAATTTGCAGACTAGTAGTTTGAAAACCCTTAAATCTTTTGCTGAGATGTAGATCATAAACATTTGTTATAAAGAATTACATTAATTATCGCAATTAAGAAAAGGCGAAATTACGGAAACTATGACTCAGATTACCAACCTCTGGGAGTCGTGGGCACGAAGCGGTCAAAAACGTAATTTGTATACGGCCCCTTAAAATTTGTGTGGCCAGTTCTCCTATTCTCCTACACCCGGAAGAATAGGGTGTGGGGATGGGTATTCATTATCGTTGTTGTAGGTTTATTCCATGTAAAGTATTAGTTTCTAATGTGATTACCACTTGTTCTTAAATCTGTGACTGTGCAACATACAAATTAGCCTACGTAATTTTTTCGATGGTGGATAGTGTATACCGCCGTGTAAACATTGAAGCGTAAATTTGAGTTATGTTTCCTGTGTAGGCTAAATCCTCATCTAAAATATCAAGAACAGATGAGAAATATTTTCCTAAAATCTTAACAGCGAAAAAATGCACAGAATTGGCAATGCACATACGTTTGCCAACTACATTTCTTAAAAAAAGCCTAAAACTTTTCCTTGAAATAATTCTCCTAATAATGATGTAAAATAAAGGATGTTAATAATCACAAAAAAATAAATTAAGAAATAAGATTTTTATGTGCAGGTAATTTTGATTTTTAAACGAAGTTACGCATACGTATGCGTTAAAAAAAAAAAAAAAAAACCAGTTCTCAGCTTTATTTAGGCCATTTCCCACCCCTGTACAGAATGGTTTAGTAAAACAATCAGTTCCCTTGATCGCTCCTAAGGGGAAATTTTGCGGATTACAGAATTTTAATACTTTATAGTTAATATTGTTAGTTGTTACCTAAAGTTAAAAAAAAATAGAAAGACTTTTGCTCAAAGTTGAAATGATCCTTCACAACGGACCTCATCTCAAGGTCTCTCAAAATGTATCCGCACTAATGGGGTTTTAGTGGCAACAAGGAGTGACTGAAATCAAAGAAAACAGCTTCGGCGTCATTGTATATAGTACAGTACTATCAGCCATTTCCATCTCAAAGGCGGTTTTCCTGTCCACTTGCGTTCACAGTAAATATCGTATGTACACACCGACGGCCGCGTTTGTTCTACGACGCAATAAAACAATAAATCAATCCAATGAGATACGGTGAGTTCGGAAAAGCTGCATTCGGATAATGTTGTCCAGCTATGGGAGGGAAAGAAGAGATAAGAAGTTTCTCCCAACACAGAAACAATAAATTGACAGTCGGGGGAAACTGGAGGAGAGGTGTTACTTTAAGCAGGCAGTAGGGGAGGGAGTTTGGATTACACCACACACTCTATCACAATACTCGTCCCAAACTCTTCAAAAAAAAAAAAAAAAAGAAGAAGAAACATTCAACATAATCAGTGTAAAACTGGGGATATAAAATTGCGATTCTTAAAAATGGAATTAAAGTTTGAGGAAGTCCTTGTTACATAAAAATTATCTTCACTAAAAGGTTCATAGCTTCCTTTCAGTGATTTCAGATATTACAAGTAAAAATATCACTAAAAGAAAAAGATGAAGATTATTAAAGGTGATTTGAAGATTATTACAAAAACACAATTTTCAATTTTTGAGGCCGGTGAAACGAAAGCTCTTGTATCCGCAATGGATAAACGTAATATTCACAGATATCGTACGCTTGTACAACCTTTCAATCCGATGAACACAAATTTTTTCGCTTGATATCCATTTTCGTTTGAACACGAAAAAATCAGAAGGGCAGCATTTTAGATGGAAAGTGAGGTAAATCAAAAACCCGAACTTGTTTGTAATCAAAGTTATGTGCCAACGTTTTGAATACGTTTTACAAAACAGTGCAAATATAGCTACTACGGTAGATGGACGGAAAACACCCCCACAGGAAAAGACCCACACATTTTTAAGTTAGGGACCATGCACATATGACATTTGACACACAATATCGGACATGGGGGAGATTTCTGGGGTCACCATTTCCAGGCAATCGGTAAACTCAGAGACGAAAAACGCGGTAGAAAAGGCTAGGAAAAAAGGTTTTAGATGGGCCTTTTGGTTCACTGTAAACCATTACACAGGAAAACTGCCACACAAGAAAACTGCCACACAAGAAAACTGCCACACAGGAAAACTGCCACACGCTTTTCCTTAAGGGACCGAGCACAAATTGCTGTTCCTCCGAGGAACACTTTGAATGTGTGGCAGTTTTCCAAGGTGCCTAACGACGGGAAGGAGCTGTTTTGCTTGTCTGAATTTTCAGGATGGTTCATACGAGCTTAGGACAAGTGAGCACAAAAGTTTAAAGGGAAGGGGGTGTTGATTGGAGGTTTAACAACCACCGTGAGCAACTCAATGGGCTATAAGCAGTCACCCGTCCCTAATTTAGGGTCACTGGTTCCAGGGAAGGGAGAGAGCCAGTGCCATAAGACAAACACAACATCCGTGCCTCACCGAGATTCGAACCCGGACCCCTTACGGACGAATGATCAGAGGCCAGCGCTTAGACCACTGCGCCACCGGGGCGGCGAGGGGGGGATAGGAGCTTATAAAAATTACCGTTTCTTTGCGTATATTGAAAACAGTATTATTGGGAAAGCCAAACAAATTTCGAGAAAACGTTCTGTGTAAACCAAGCGGGAATTGTACTTTAACTTGAAGAAAATTGCTGTGACTTAAGTACAATTTTTTAAACTACGGTGTTCCACGGAACAACGAAATTACAGCATGACTCATGCTATGTTAAAAAAGGAAGAAAAGGTAAGATTTTTTAATAATGCTGCGCTTTTACTTAGGCACATATTCATAACGTTTACGTATGAAGTCAAGTTAACATTGCGATTTTACTTAGGCACGAAATATTTATTCATAGGCTGTAGGCCTTCTTATCAGTTTTTATTCTACGCATGTCATAGGAGTAACTTGAGTTCATCCATAAACGTTATGAATATGACATAGTTAGAATAAAAATTGTTAAAAGAGCCTAGGCTTGACCTAAGGCCTATGAATTAATACTTCGTCCCTAAGTAAAAGCACAATATTATCAACTTGGCTTGATACATAAACGTTATAAATATGAAGTCGACTGAGTGAAAACTGTTTAAAAGACTAGGCCTATAGGGGCGAGAAATTAGTATTTAATGCCTAAGTAAAGCGCAGTGCTATTAATTTGACTTGAAATGTAAACGTTATGAATATGACATCCGTAGTATGTTAAAAATTCAAGGCCTAGGGCCTATGAGTTTAATGAATTTATATTGAGTGCCTAAGTAAAAGCGTAATTAATATTAACTTGACGTCCTACGTAAACGTTCTGAATATGTGCTTAAGTAAAAGCGCAGCATTATTAAATAATCTCACCTTATCATCCTTTTTTAACATAGCATGAATCATGCTGTAATTTTGTTGTTCCGTCGAACACCGTAGTTTTAAAAAATGTAATTAAGTCACGGCAATTTATTTCTTCAAGTTAAAATACAAATCTCGCTTGGTTTACGCAGAACGTTTCCTCGAAATTTGTTTGGTGTTCCCGATACAGTTTTCAATATACGCCAAGAAACGGCAATCTTTATAAGCTCCTTCCCCCCTTAAACTTTTGTAGCCTGTTGTCCTAAGCTCGTACGAACCATCCTGGAAATTCAGACAAACAAAAGAGCTCCTTCCCGTCGTTAGGCACTTTGGAAAACTGCCACACATAATTCGGAAACTTGGAAGACTGCCACACATTGAAAGTGTTCCTCGGAGGAAAAGCAAGCTGTGCCCGGTCCCTTAATTAAAAATATGTGGCAGTTTTCCGTTGCGGCACTATTCCCGTGTGTGGCACATTTCCAAGTTGCTTGAACTTGTGTGGCACTTTTACTGTGTGGCGGTTTACAGGGGTGTAGGAGAAGTGGGCACCGGAGAACTGGCCCTCGTATAACTCTGGCAGAAGAGTTTGCTACCGGAGAACTGACCGCAAAAATTTAAAGAGGAAACAAGCTGTCGTGTGTTCGATGCTCCCTGATTCGAACGAGCGTTACTCCGGACCTTTTGATGACATTTCCACAGCGCCGTGCCGTCATGCAGAAGTTTCCTTGGGAAAGAAAGAGTAGGTGTGCCTTCGGGGAACTGTAATTATCTTTTTCTGTCTTTTTTATGGCTACTACTGGGAAATGGCGGACAAGTTTCGGCAAGCCATTAATTACATGACGTGATTGCCGGCTGCCCCTTTTGAGAAAATGGTGGACCGCATTAGGCCAGCCATAATTTACGGATGTAGGTAA
The DNA here is from genome assembly GCA_039090855.1 of Macrothele yani. Taxonomy (NCBI): domain Eukaryota; kingdom Metazoa; phylum Arthropoda; class Arachnida; order Araneae; family Macrothelidae; genus Macrothele; species Macrothele yani. Next base: position 108,872,959 of record CM077003.1, read on the forward strand.
AAACACCCCCAGGAAAAAATACCCCCGGAGAAAATACCCCAGAAAATTGAAAAGCGGAAAAAATGCCCCCGGAAAAAAATACCCCCGGAAGAAATACCCCCAGAACAAACGGTTCACTGTAAGCTGTCACACAGGAACACTGATGTGTGGCAGTGTTCCGGTGTGGCAATTTCCCGGCAACCCTGCCACACATCTTTCAGCAACTTGGCTACAAAAGTTCAAAGGGGGGGGCTATAAAGATTGCCGTTTCTGGGCTTACATTGATAACTGAATTGGGAAACGAATTTCGCGAAAACGTTCCATGTAAGCCAAGCGAGAATTGTACTTTAATTTGAAGAAATAAATTGCCGAGGATCCGAGGTACACTGGGGGGAGGGCTCTACCCCGAACTTCCGTAATATTATATTCTGGGCCGCTGGAGTCTGTCAGTGTATCCTGGAAGTTCCCCTTGAAGTGTCCGTGAGGTCCATGAGCTTGGGGGGCGCTTTCCCCCAAAATGTTAAAATGCACGTAGAGCTGTAAACATTAGTACTATGTTTTATATAATGATTCTGTACACGACCACGAATTTTCAGGAGGGTGAGGTGCCCACCCCTCGTTTCTAAGAGCTATTCAGGGGTATCATCGAGGATACACTGACCGACTCTAGAGGTCCAGAATATAAAATTACGGAAGTTGGGGGTAGAGCCCTCCAAACCAAGCATCTCGTATCCCTCTCACAGGGTTCACCAAATTTCTGGGGGAGGGGGAAGGGCATACATAATTTACCATTAAACACAACATGAAGCATAGAAATTGCGAGCAAATCCCTTACCTTGAAGACTTGTCTGCGCTCTTAGAAACTTGCACCCCACCCTCCTGAAAATTCGTGATCGTGTAGAGAATCATTATGTAAAGCATACTTCTAATGTTTACAGTTCTACGGCCATTACAACATTTTGGGGACCCCCCCCCAAGCTCACGGACCTCGTGGGCGCTTCAAGGGGAACAGCCTGAATACACTGACAGACTCCAGCGGCCCAGAATTGAATATTACGGAAGTTGAGGGTTGAGCGCCCCCCCCAAGTGTACCTGGGAACCTCGGCAATTTATTTCTTCAAATTAAAGTACAATTCTCGCTTGGCTTACATGGAAAGTTTTCGCGAAATTCGTTTCCCAATTCAGTTATCAATGTATGCCCAGAAACGGCAATCTTTAATGCCCCCCTCCCCCTTTGAACTTTTGTAGCCAAATTGCTGAAAGATGTGTGGCAGGGTTGCCGGTAAATTGCCACACCGGAACACTGCCACACATCAGTGTTCCTGTGTGGCAGTTTACAGTGAACCGTTTGTTCTGGGGTATTTCTTCCGGGGGCATTTTTTCCGCTTTTTAGTTTTCGGTGGTATTTTTACCGTTTACCATAATTTACGGCATGTGCTTGCAAGACTGCTTAAGGGCCGCTTGTGGCAGCCACTGCCTGTGATGGATAACTGATGGCCTTATTCTGCCATATGACAACTGATGGGGGTTCCAACTCTTAGCCAGCTGTTGTCCTGAACTGCTGGCCCATGTGGTGGCCGCCGGGACATTCTATTGTTGGTTGGTCAGCGGCAACATAGTGCTGGGCCACTGCTGACTGCCAATACTGGCCCAGCAATACTGTTTTTGCTGGGTGTGAAAACGCAGCAAACATTTCTGGAATATAAAATATAAAAAATGCTTGGTCCGATCGGGAGATTTTCAGCGTTTACAAACAACAACTCAACAAATTATCCGCGGGCATATGCTAGCGCAGGAAACCTGTCGGGGGTTATCCCTTTCCACAGGCAGGTTTCCAGCAGTAACAAATGCCCGCGGAGAATTTGTCTATCAATAATGACGGGGGGAAAATATGACATCCAGAGCAATGTTTTTAAATTATGTATTTATTGAATATATAGGTGAAAGCCCGTCAATAATGACCGAGGAAAATAAGATATCCATAGCAATTTTTTTTAATTATTTATTTATAGCAAAAAAAAAAAGCCGTCCTACGACAGGCATAAGACTCTGAACTTGGTAGATCTTTTAGCGTTACCCAGGTTGAAGCGCGAGTAGCTTGATCTTCCATCGCTTCTTTGTCCGTCCATTTATCTGTCTGCTTGCCCGTGTGTCTGTTATGTGTTTTGTAAATTCTTGAGTCCCTATTTCGTCAACACTTTCTTGTACACAACATTTTTCGTGTACACTGAGTGTGAACCCTGTATCTGTTTCCCCCAAAATGAACTATTTTTATTTTGACATCGTCGTACACTTGACATAGCCACATAGAGATGACCGTAGCTAAACACCGGTTCAGGAAAATACTGTATATTTCGACTTTTCCTATCGACCAGATTTCATGGGATACGACAGGAACAGTTTGTCTGAAATCTCTTCCAAGAATGAAAACTATACCGCCAAAGAGCTTTATGGTCTTCACGATCTCTGGAAGGAGTTTGTTAATACAATTAACTGCATTGTTAGGAGCCGTTGTATAGCTTCGTCCAAGGTCAAAACTTTGGCTTCCCTAATAAGCTCGGCATTAGGGCTGGCCATCGTCATTTTTGAAACGGAGTTTGCAAACACAGGAACAGGCACTTTAAATTCGGAATGGTATGTCCTGCCACCATCAAGGAGTTTTACGATGATGCCAGTTGATGCTGTGGCCAATGCAATGTTTCCTTCTCCTCGTATGGTACTGAGGAGCAATTTGTGCATATATGTTTTGCCTCTGCCACCTGGACCGTCAAGGAAAAGTATCTGCTTACCCTTTTTTAATTTTTTTTACAGCTAATATTTAATCGTATGCTAGCTTTTACTGTGCATTCAACAATGACTTCATTGCTTCACTTCTTTCTCTCTCTTACTGCGCATTATACAATAGAAAGCTGCAGGAGCAACTCGAAGGTTTGCTGGAGGAGTGGATAGTACAAAGTCAGCACGTTTTTTACCGCGAATAATAAACACATCTTGAATTTCTTTAAGGGTAAAATTTTCACAATTCAATTGGTACAGTAATCTGATTGACCATTATGTTGCCCTGCAAAGTTGTCACAAAGACCTTTCTTGTCCTTCGCAAAATGTTCAGGCACATTTGGTGGCACAGCAAGGACCCAAACATACGTGAACAGTTCTCGCAACTGTCGGGGCATTTTTTCAATCACTGCCTCAGAAAGGGCATCGTCTCAAATTTCATCACTATTAAATAGTCCTTGCTTTTGGGCTAATTCCTTAAAAATCCGGATATAGTATACCTTCAACAGTCTTCAAATAGTTATAAGAAGTTGCTCCAGGGACATTCAGCAAGACAAGGCGCAAACAGAATCTTTCTGTGTCTGTGTTCAAACTTACAGTGTACATGTGCCTAATAGTCTTGTCTTTGCCTCTTTGTCGAAGCTTCCAGTTACGATTTCTTTCATCAAATATATAATGCTGTGGAATGTCAATATACAAATGGTTTCTAGCATTTTCATCTTCTTCATTTAATTTAAACCACGCAGTTAGATTAGCATCGCGTGACAGTTTCTCTTTCTGCTGCAGCCTGCATGTTGTCTTCAGTTAAATAGACATTTTGCTCATTAGGAAGATGAACTTGAAGTCGCACGATTGTGTGAGATTGAGCATGCTTGTTGAAAGCAAAGAGTCTCCATGCTGCCTCAGGAGCGTTAAAGTACCTGGAATCCATAAAAGTCCGAAGTTCATCGTGTTCAATTGCTAAATTAGCACAGTCATGTCCCTTGTACACGTATTTGAACAGGCATTTCATACTCTTGACGGAGGCACAACTTTCGACATACTCTTGACGGAGGCACAACTTTCGACATACTCTTGACGGAGGCACAACTGAAGGCAGAGGGTGCTGAGAATCACTGGAGGACCGGACTAGGCTGCCATCTGATGCTGACCTTGGCTACGTACAATGAACGCTCTCTATCTTCTGATTCAAGGCTTCTTGAATTGGAGGAGGAAGTACAAAGAATGAAGTGGTACATCGTTGTTCTAAGTGAAGTAAGAAGAAAAGGAGTTCTCATTGAACTGAAAAGTGGACATCTCTTCTACTATCGTGGGACAGATACTGGCAGAGTTAGTGTATGTTGGATTTATACACTATCTACCAACAAGTAATTGGACACCCCTGAAATCGACGATATCTGCGGTCCTGATACACGTCACGGCCACTGCCGTGAAATATCGTGTAGGAAACAACAACGCAACCAGTCGCATGGACGATGCCACGCAGTTCGGAGATCTTTGATTTCGAGAAAGGTGTAATCGTCGGGTATCACAGAAATGGCCGATCCATACGTGGCATACCCAGCGAGTTGAAGTACCCAAAATCGACAGTGACCTACGTGATTGGCAAGTGAAAGATGAGAGGTGACTGTCGGAATATGCCCCGACCCGGCAGACCCACAAAACTGGGAGTTAGAGACCGACGGGTGCTAGCCAGAGAAATTCGGAAGAACCGCACCAAATCGATGGGCCACATCCGCGAGGAGTTTCAACAGGCATCCGGGAGTGTTCTTTCGATGAATACCATCCGTAACGAAGCCCATCTGCTCGGTTATCATGGACGTGCTGCCGCCCACAAGCCTTTAATCACCAAGTCCAATAGCGCTGCTCGGCTAACGTGGTGCAGAATTTTACGAAGAAATTCGGCATCTATAAATAATAAAGGCAAGCAGCACTTGAAGATCATTATGGGTGATTTCAATGCGAAAATAGGGCAACAACAACAGAATGAAACTTCGGTCGGTAAATTCGGACATGGAAACAGAAACCAGCGTGGAAATACTTTCGTAGAGTTCGCGGAGGCAGTAAGTTTTTCATCCGGAACTCCTTCTTCAAGAAGAAACAACATAGGAAATGGGCATGGATGCATCCCAATGGAATGACAAGTGAAACTGGTTTTATTATGTGCTACGAGAAATTTGTCATAGAAGACTGCAGTGTGCTGAACAGGTTTAACACAGGGAGTGATCACAGAATGGGGAGATGTAAGATGCACCTTATCACTAAACTCGAGCGTGGTAAGCTCATAAAAGAAACAAAGTGTGTTGACCTGACCAACCTTAAAAAACATCTTAATACCTTCAAATTGGAACTGAGGAACAGATTCTTAACTCTAGAAGATCTAACCGAGGGAACAAGCTGGATTCAGGAGTGGCTACATCACTATCCCAGCAAAAACAGCCTTGCTGGCCCAGCACTATGTTGCCGCAGCCGAACCGTCAATAAAATGTCCGGGCGGCCAACAAAAGGGCCAGCAGTTCAAGCCAACAGCTGGCCAACAATTGGCACCCCATCAGTTGTCATATGCCACAACAGGGCCATCAGTTATCCATCACAGGCAGTAGCTGCCACAAGTGGCCCTTCAGCGGCCCTGCAAGCAAGTGCCAAAAATGATGGCTAGCATAATGTGGTCCGCTAGTTTGCCGGTAGTGGCAGCCGGCAACCACGTGACGTAACTTGATCTTTTTCCCAGCACTTGATCTTTTGCTGGGATAGATCATTTCTGTGTGCTGAGAGAACAAATTGAAAGAACGAAGGAATATGTACTTCCATTATGTATGGTTTTATCGATTATGAAAAGGCCTTTGATTCAGTGAAACCATCAGCAGTTACAATGGCTTTGAAATCCTGTGGTATTGAAGAATCATAAATTAGCATTATTAATAACATCTATGAAAATGCATGTCCAAAAGTTCGGTTGTTTGAGGATACAGCACAAATACAAATTGGAAAGGGAGTGAGACAAGGTGACACCATATCTCCCAAACACTTTAATGCTACATTGCAAAATGTCTTTCAATCATTGAATTGGGAAAACAAAGGGATAAAGATTGATGGAGAATATTTAACTCACCTTCGTTTTTCTGATGACGGTGATTCAGAGCTGCAGAGTATGAACCAGGAACTTGCTGACAAGAGTAAAGAAGTGGGATTAAAACTGAAATTTTAGAAGACAAACCTGATGCACAGTGCTTTTACAAGACATGGAGCTTTATCTGTTGATGGGAAAACGCTGGAGATAACCGATATTTTTACCTTGGATAGCAAATATCAATCAAAGGTCACATTGGTGAACAAATTAATCGACGTATAAAACATGGTTGGAGAGCTTTTGGAAGAAACAGTAAAATTTTTAAGAGCAGTATGCCATTATGTCTTAAAAGAAAACTGTTTAAACAATGCATCCTGCCAGTGCTTACGTATGGAGCAGAGACATGGACCTTAACTAATAAAGACATGCAAAGACTGACGACTCAAAGAAGCACGGAGAGTTGCATGCCTGGTGTAACCAGGAAAGATAAGAAGAGGAATTCATGGATAAGAAATATGACAAGGGTTGAAGGCATCATGGTCAGAGTAAAATCCCTGAAAATGGCAATGGGCTGGATATGTTGCCAGAAGAACGGACCACCGATGGACAATTTTAGACTGGATACCATGGGACAGGAAAAGACCCAGAAGAAGACCACATGTGAGATGGGTGGATGAAATTCGAATGCATGCGGAAGTCACATGGAGGAGGTGACGCAAGATAGACCGTTTTGGAAAAAAACTTGGGGAGACCTTCATCCAGCAGTGGATTGATAGTGGTTTTTGATTATGATATATATATATATATATATATATATACACTGAAGAGCAATTGAATTAGAGATACCTGTCTAGTAACGGGTAGCACCACCTTTCGACCTGATGACGGTGGCGATTCGTCTCGGCATGGACTCGACAAGACACCAGAAGTCATACGGATCCACGACCCCTGAACAAGCTCCCACGGTTCATGAAGATTTGATGGAGGGGGTCAGAACCTCGAACATCTCTCTCGATTGCATCCCAGATGTACTCGATGGGATAGAGGCCAGGTGACCTAGCTGGCCAAGGAAACGAGGTCACGTCTGTGGAGTGTTCATCCAACCATTCGGATACAATTCGGGAGCGACGGCACGGTGCATTGTCTTGTTGCAGGATGAGGTCCCTAGTGGGATGTTGAAGACGCACAAACTGGAGCAAATGGTCGTCCAGGATATCCCGGTAACGTTGACCTGTGAGAGACAATGTCACACGTACCAGGGGTTTCATTTCTGTCCAAGTAAACAGTCCCCAGACAAGAATGCCACCCTCACCAGCTTGAAGAGTACCTTGCTGGCAAGAAGGATCCCTCGCTTCATGTGGTTTGAGCCGTACTCGTATCCTGCCATCCGCATGTACCAACGTGAATCTCGACTCATCAGTCCAGGCAACATTTCCCCCCCCCCCCCCTTGTCTAGGGACCAGTGGCGATGTTCCCGCGCCCATGCTAATATTTTCACCCTGTTATGTGCGGTCAGCAGCGGTACCCTCGTGGGACGATGGCTTCTGTACCCCATAGCGAGGAGATGGTTCTGGATGGTGTGGCTGCTTACACGTATTTGTGCACAAGCGTTAAATTGTCGAGTGATTTCTTGCACTTTGGTCCGTCTATCCGCTGTTACGATGCGAGCTAGTCGACAATGACCCCGCTCATCCACACGCTGTTGTCCACGGCAGTTAGCCCTTGCAGGGATGGTTTTACCGGATTCGATATACTCACTGTGCACCCGTGACACAGTGGCTCGTGGAAAATCTCCAGTGCCTGCACGACTTCCGAGATGGAGTGACCCATTCGTCGGGCCCCGACAATTTGCCCACGATCAAATGCGCTTGATCCATCGTCTTACCCATACTGCGTCCGACTCTTACTGATTCCCGTCGCATCACTCCTTATATTGTCGGATTGCTGCACACGTCATGTCGTTTCTGTTTACAGGGCTGCCCACAGCGCCACATTTGCATAACGCCAGCTGTCTCTACTTCAATTGCTCTTCAGTGTATATATATATTAGTGCAGTCCGCTAAAAGTACAAAACAACAAAAATGTGCTCTGGCAGTCTCCTACATCCGGTCTGGCAATGTGAAACACTGCCAAAGTACGGAGAGGGTGCGTTAGTTGGAGCAGTGGGTCAACCGCAATTTCAAATTTCAAAGACTTTGCAATACTGTCTATTGCTAGAAACACGGGAGGTTACTTTGATCAAGAGCGTCCCTTCGAGGGGTCAAGCACCACCTTCCCAAATTATCTGACTAAAATTAGCAAAGTGGTCTCTCAAAAGTCATGCAATACACCTAAATAAAAATCATGGGCTATTTTTTACCGTACTCCGTAGCGTCTGGAGGGCGACAGCTGCAGTTTCCGACACTAACAGCGGAAATGTAACTGACCGTCATTAAATTTCCGTCGAAATATAAAAGACAAAATTTTTCGCAGTTTGCCAATTTTAAGTGTATAAGTTTTAAACTATTGCACATGGCTCAATGCAGGTGTATTTTTACGTTTCCCAACCGTTTGTTGAAGAAGCGCATATGATCCTGCTTTGTCCATTTGTCTATTCGTTTGCCCGATAATTCGTGTAAGTATCGTACGATTTCGATGACATTCCAGTATGTTGTTTCGAGCAACCTGGGCACGAAAACTATTGAAAATGGTCGAAATGGGATCAAAGGTCAGAACAGAGGTCCGGGATTTATTTCCCGATCTCCTGCATGATTGCTTGGGGGAAAATACATGGATTGATCCAAATTTCAGTATGTTGTTCCGAACCAACATTGGGGGCGACGATTGAATAAATACTTTTAAAAAGTCTGATTCAGTTCGGCAAAAGTAGCCTGTCGCTGCCAGGGTTTGGAAAAAAGTGGCCTGGCGGCACCAGGCCGCGACTGCAACCCTGGCTTAGGGAGATGTGGCCAGGAAGCAATCATGAACGCAATTTTGGTACGGCCCCTTAACACTGTTGTGGCTAGTTCTCCTGGTGGGCACTTCTCCGGTGGCAAGTTCTCCTATACCCTCGTATGGAAAAAGTATAGTCTTACACTTAGTATGTACGAGTACATACTGTAGTATGAAAAAGTATCAAAGGCAAAGAAGTGAGGGGAAATTTGCTCATTTGCAGCAGCCATTCACTGCTGGACAAAAGTATCCCGATGTTTCTTCCAGAATTTAATCTTGAAGATATTTTTTTTAATTTTTTGAGGATTGATTGAGTGATCGCTGGATTTTCGTAGTACACCAGGCACAAGTGAACCTAAACAGAGCCTGCTAGCCTAAGGCACAACCCCCAAACGAATAGCAAATAAATTTCCCTATTGTCCCAATATGCAGCCAAATTTCCTGTTTTATGTAGTTGTTCGGTCTTGTGGCTTTTTATGAAATTTATGTGGCGTGTGTAGTAAAACCGGTTAGACCACAGAGAAGTCACAGTGAATCTTTGCATATAGTTTTTGGTAATATTATTTGTATTTACATTTTCCGCTTGCCACCTCCTGAAAAGTATGTTATGAACAATCTTCACTTGAAGTTCTTTAAATTTTTGCTTTTGTTAGAAATATTTGAAACATGTTAAAAATTATTTCCTTTCCACCTTTTGTTCGACTATCAGTTTCCGCTGCATACTTTTACACATAAATTAGCTTTTTTTCTTTCTTCATTTTTTTCCCCGTCCAACATAGAAAACTGTTCTGTCACAGAATTCCATGCGTGCAATTTAAAACCGATCGTTTCTCTTGTGATACGACAACATCTCTTCAACAACAAATCAGTGTTTCAAATTTTAATTGTGTAAGCGTGTGCGTGCGTTCTTTGCAGAGCAGAACTCTCTGCTTGTGGCCCCTTTTTTTCTGTTTCAAGGTGCATTACCATGGAAAACCGCCTATATTAGACGGCTCTATGGCAACTTGATGTGGCTTCACAAAACGCGGTTCTAAGGGGGTGGGCTAAGCCCCCAAAAAACCATTGCGTTCTGATCCGGATGATCATAATATTAAAAGGAAGAGGAAAAATTTGGTATGCATCAAAATAGGGAACAAAGAGAAATACACATCAGTTGTTCCCTTTTCCACTTGCTGTTAGCAGTGCCTTTCATACCCCACAACAATGCGGGGCCAGATTGGCTTTGCATTGATGCAACGTTTGCCAATGAATACTAAGGAATAGAGACAGAAAGGATTCACTGCATTTTAAGAATTAATATTTTTCCGCTGTCACATAGCGATAATAAATGAAATGCTTTTTTAATAATAAAATGTATTAAGCAGCGATATAAGAAAATAAATTACCAAGAAAATAAACTAGTTGTTGAACTTAATAAAAATAGGGAAAATGAGAAAAAATATGCACTTCTTTCGATCCTTTTTCTTTTAGTAGGTAACGATTTGCAAAAGTTGAATGAATAGCAAAAATGTAGAATAAGAGTTCATGCATTGTTTTTTTGTATATGATATGGAAAGACATTAAAACGCGCATTGCTATTTTTTTTTTTTCGTGCAGACGTGCATTGCTACTATTTTTTTTTTCGTGCAGACATACACTCTTGCAAATTTAATCGTGCAAACGTATATTCCAGCTGTACATTCACTGTTAATTATAATGCAGCAACCACAGAGTAAATATTTTACGAAACTATTGAAATTATTAATTTTCTTTTAAAAACCGCAGATCACAATTTGTAAGGTTAGTAAGATAGTGCAAGTAAATGCTAGTTGTTCTCTGCCCAGGACTGGCAAGATGCTGCAGCCGTTAGATGGGCCCGAATTCGAGTACAGATCCAGCATGGGTGGATCTGTACTCGCTGTTCATGCTGTTCATTAATACCCTCCCTAGAAGAAAAGTTTCTCGTGCTTACTGTTAACACTCATTTTACTTGCACATTAAATTTCAGGAGCATAACATGCAATTCAGTTTAGCATAGCAGGGAAAACAAAACGATATTTAGGCAATAATTAATTGGACAGTAAGGATTTTGAAGGCATATCAATTTAGTTTTATTCTTACAAAAAACAGTTCATGCAAAAAAATACTTACGTAAACCTACCTATCACTAAAATGGCAATGGGATGGACATGTTGACAGAACGGAGCCCCAATGAACAATAGAAATTCTACATTGGATTCCAAAGGATAGGAAAACGTCCAGAAGTCCACATGGGAGATGGACGAACGAAATTTGAAAGTATGCCACAGTGACATGGAGGAAACTGGCGCAATATAGACCGTTGTGGAAGAAACTTGGGGAGACTTTCATCAAGCAGTGGATAGATAATGGTTGACAATGATGATGATGGTGACCTATTTCGGCGGGTATAGAGCAGAGACTGCCTTGAGAAAATGATGTGGTATTTCAAGTTCTTTGTCGAACTTCTTCTTAAAAGAAAACTCTGCTAAATATCCCTTCAGATGTTTTTTGACTCTTCCAAAACGAGGCAGCTTGCTTCTAACGTCTCTCCAGAGACGCTCCACGGTGTTTGTATGAGCTCTGGAGACTGGATCCACGAAATAGTACCGATGGTTTACCGTGAAGTGTCTATACCTATGCCGATGAAGACTGTGATAGGCCTTCCAACAATCGGAAATGATTGTGGTGCCTGGCCGAATCCATTTCTTAATGAGGGCTAAGAGTGTTACTCTATCGCGGCGTTTAACGGGCTGAATACGAAATCACCCAGTGCCCCTTTCTTTTGCTCCAAATAACCATGTTCCTGTAAGGATTCGACCTCTGTGATTTTTCCTTCTACCTAGGAGGCATTCGTCGATTTCAACGGTCTTGCCGGGTCTACCTAGTTTCGCTGATTTATTTCTCTTCTCCCAATGCAGGCACACCTCACGGCAATAATTGGACCAATCTACCACAGTAGTCTAGCTCATATCACAAAACTGTTCTAGCCTCTTCTGCCTTGGAAACTAAATAGTCAACCAAAGGAAAATGAATTTAAATATTTTCTCAATACTTAACCTGCGGGACGCGAAAAACGTTTCCATCCTTGCAGATTCTTTGTGATTGCATTGGACTCTAACTCTTTTCTGCTTCCTCGGTGCAGGTGCCAAAAAAGATCCTCCACACCGATATAGCATACTTTTCCTATTTAAAGTTAGGAGTCGTCCACATCTGGGACAATTTGTGTTTTCACTGAAAATATTGTGGCTAACTAGAAAATCCGTTAAAGCCACGCCTTCCATTTGACCAGGACTGAAAAATGTTATTCGACATCCTTGGCATGCCAACTTACAATGCCAAGATATGAAGAACGATGTGACTGACTGAACATAAGACGTTTCTTTCACAGGCGATTCTGCTCACTGGACAAGTCGACCATATGGCGCTGTAAGTGCCCGAGGCCGTTTACGACAATAAAACAGTGTGTGGGAACACCTATGCCGGACTTTGTTGCAAACATCTGTATCCCCCACCCCCGCAAGCCGTCGAGGTCAAACCAATCCACGTCGCCTATTCCATTAGCATCATTCAACATCTTTTTCACTGGAATTTGTCAGGTTAAATAAAAAAAACCTCTCTGAGTGTTATCCTCATCAGAACCTACATATTATGAGATGCGAGCTAATTCTGCAAAATACGTTAATCTCTGAAATTCTATCTCTAGAGATCCTTGAAAACAAAGCGGGGATTTCTTTTTCTTTTCTTTTTTTCCATTTTTATTAGTTTAAAAAGGAACTAGACGAAACCCGTCGGAATCGACGGTTAGTTTTTTTTTTTTTTTTTTTTTTTTTGAGAAGCATGAACTCATATGAAACAATAAATGTCATCTTTATTTGACTGACAAATTCATTCAAACACTTCAGTAAAGACGATAGTCTAAGTTCGTGATTTTTTTTTTTTTTTTTTGAGTGAAGGTTTAACGACCACCGTGAGCAACTCAATGAGCTATAAGCAATCGCCCGTAATATTTTCACTAACAATGGTCAACGGAATGTTTATTTACATTTTTACATAATGTGAAACGTCTTACCTACGTGAATTAACTGGATCGAATGAATATTAAATTGTATATATACATCACACAGTCCAACGGCATAACGTAATCAGGTCTTCGAGAGTGCTCGCTGTTCCGATTAGAAGAACTTTGATACGAATGCCTGCTAGCGTTGCTTTGCGCAACGGTTCGCTCAAAAAAGAGAAGATTTCGGACTTTGGACTAACTGAACCTCCACACTCCGCCTTCAACAGCGCGTGAGTCAACCGCACGCTTCTGCCATACTTTACATGATAACTTTGCCGCCCCACAATGCCCGAACCGTTGCCCCAATCTCATTTTTCTTTTCGACTGGCACATCTACATGGTAAGACCTTTATTGGTAAGACCTTCATCCAAAAAACTTCCTACGGTCTAAGTTAGAGTACCATCAGAACGTATACCAAATTTGGTGGTTCCAAATTGAAAACTGTAGAAATGTTTACGAAAATTTGTATGGGGGCTCCTTGACCCCGTGCACCAACATCATCCCAACACCGTGTTACGGCTAAATCAGAGTACTATGAGATGGTATACTAAATTTGGTGGTTTTGTTACAAAAAGTTTGTATGGGGGCCCCTGACCCCCGGGCTCCGACCCCATCCAAACACTGTCTACGGTTTAAGTCAGAGTACAATGACATAGTATACCAAATTTAGTGGTTCTAAATTGAAAACTGTAGAAATTTTTACGAAAATTTTGTATGGGGGCCCCTTGACCCCGGCCCCCAACATCATCCACAGAACCGCCTACGGTTTAAGTTAGAATACCATGAGACGGTGTACCAAATTTGGAGGTTCTAAATTGAAAACTAGAAATATTTACGAAAATTTTGTATGCCCCCCCCCTCCCCTGAGCCCGCGGGCTCCGACCCCATCCAAAAAACCGCGTACGATCTAAGTTAGAATATCATGAGATGGTTTACCAAATTGGTGGTTCTAAATTGAAAACTGTAGAGCATTCTTAGAAAATTTTGTATGGGGTCTCCCCCCCCCCCGCTCCGACCCCATCCAAAAATCGTCTACGGGCTGATTCAGAGTACCATGAGACGGTATACCATTGGTGGTTCTAAATTGAAAACTGTAGAACTTCTTACGAATTTTTTTGTGGGGGGCCCCCATTGACTCCGGGCCCCAACACCATCCAAAAACCGTCTACGGCAAAATTAGAGCACCATCAGATAAAATACCAAATTTGGTAGTTCTAAATTGAAAACTGTAGAAATTTTTACGCAAATTTTGTACGGGGCCCGTGGCCCCCCGGGGTCCTACCCAATTCAAAAAACCTCCTACGGTCTAAGTCAGAGTACCATGACATAGTATACCAAATTTAGTGGTTCTAAATTGAAAACCGTAGAATTGTTTACGAAAATATCGTATGGGGGCCCCTTCACCCCCGGGCCCCAACATCATCCAAAAACCTCCTACGGTCTAAGTTAGAGTACCATCAGAACGTATACCAAGTTTGGTGGTTCTAAATTGAAAACTGTAAAAATGTTTACGAAAATTTTGTATGCCCCCCCCCCCCTTGTCCGACCCCATCCAAAAAAAAAAAAAAAACGTCTACGGCTAAGGCAGAGCACTATCAGATACAATACCCACTATCAGATACAATACCAAATTTGGTAGTTTTAAATTGAAAACTGTAGAAATTTTTACGCAAATTTTGTATGGGGCCCGATGGCCCCCGGGGTCCGACCCCATTCAAAAAACCTCCTACGGTCTAAGTCAGAGTACCATGACATAGTATACCAAATTTAGTAGTTCTAAATTGAAAACCGTAGAATTTTTTACGAAAATTTCGTATGGGGGCCCCCTTCACCCCGGGCCCCAACATCATCCAAAAAACCTCTACGGTCTAAGAGTACCATGATATTGTATACTAAATTTGATGGTTCTAAATTATAAACTGTAGATTTGTACAGCGGACAAACAAGCATTCAACTTTTATATATTAGATCTCACCTATTTAATTTTCTTGAAAAAATTCATGGCTTTTAAAGACTAATGAGGGAAAAGTGATAAAAAAAAATAAACAAATATATCTACGCCATGCTAAGAGTTCGCCGATAATGCATGGTCATCGTCGCGGGAAACAATACTCTGGACCCAGACGTAGGATACTGTGATAATTTTTCAACCTAATCGCCAGCCTCGGAGTCCCTACGTCACAGGAAGTGTCGTCTCTTTTTTTCCGTGGAAGCGTCTGCTTAAGGAAGCTTTGCCGTGAAAGTAACTTAACGATAGCAGACGGTTAGGCCTAACGAGGAGGCTCGCGTTCGCTGCTGAAGCGAGTGAGGTTACTTTGAGGTGCTTAAAAAGGTAAATCCGTTGTCTATCTAAATTTTTTTGTATGAACGTTCTTTCCTCTGGAACTGAAGATTGTATTGATACCACTCTTATGGAGATCTGTCGAAAAACATAAGAGAAATGCATTAGAGAAACCAAAGGCTTTACAGTCGAGTGATACCACATGTTTTTCACATAATTTCAAAATTTCCAAGTAATTCATAGACTTTCCACTAGGAGGCGTAAAGGTAAATTATGTTTCCCCCTATATCTCCGCTTCTAAATCTCCGATCAGAAAAATTCCTTCTGCACTGGATACAGCTCCTTATGGGAAATCGTTTGCACATAATTTCTAATTTTTGTAAAAAATGGTTTGGCCACCAGAGGGCGTAAACCTTAATTTCCGCTTCTGTTGTATTTGCAGCAAAATATGAGCTTCTAAATTCTCGATTGAAAATAACGCCGTTTGTAGACCGATACTACTCATGCCGACAAACTTTTTAGAAACATTTTGTTCTTATAATAGTGCACGGTTTCTACGCCAGGGGCGTAGATGTATAACTTATTTTTGTCAATATCTCGACCTCTAGGAGTCCGATTTGAAAAATTCCTTCTTTGTTGGATAGTGTTTTTTGTGTTGCATGTTTTTCATATAAATTCAAAATTGTCAAGTAATTCATAGACTTTCCGCTAGGGGTGTAAAGGTAAATTGCGTTTTCCCCTATATCTCTGCTTCTAAATCTCCGACCTGAAAAATTCTTTCTGCACCGGATACAGCCCTGATGGGAAACCGTTTGCATGTAATTTCAAATTTTTGAAAAAATTGTTTGGCCACCAGGTGGCGTAAGTCTTAATTTCCGCTTTTGATGTATTTGCAGCAAAATATGAGCTTCTAAAATTTCTATTGAAAAAAGTCTTTTGTGGACCGATACTACTCATGTCGACAAACATTTTAGGAACATTTTCTTCTTGAAATAATACATGGTTTCTACGCCAGGCGCCTAGATGTATATCTTATTTTTGTCAATATCTCTACTTCTAAAAGTCCGATTTGAAAAATTCCTTCTTTGTTGGATAGTGTTTCCAATGCGAAATGTTTTTCCTATAAATTCAAAATTTTCAAGTAAATCATGGACTTTCCGCTAGGGCGCACAATGGTAAATTACGTTTTCTGCTCCTAAAACTCAGATTTGAAAAATGTTTCCTGTATCGCATACAAGAACTGATGGAAAATATTTTTCACGTAATTTCTAATGTTTGGTAAAGAATGGTTTGGCCACCATTGGGGCATAGGTGTTAATTTCTACTTCTGATGTACTTGTAGCAAAATCTGGGCTCCTGAAAACTCGCCTAAATTTTTTTTTTTTTTGGACCAATACCGCTCATATTGATAAACCTTTTGTGAATACTTTCTTCCTAAAATAATGCATGGTTTTCCCACCAAGAGACATAAAAGTCACATCTTATTTTTGTCGATAACTCTGTTTCTAAGAGTTCGTAAGCTCACGATTCCGTTTACAGCAATATCTGAGGGATTAAAGACCCGATTAAAAAACTTCTTTCTTCCATCAGATACTATTGTTTTCCATACCGGTTCCATTGACTTTGAATAGGTTTGATAAATTTAATTTGCGTCAGAACGGATTCAAAAGACGTGCTTATTACACCCGAAAATTTGGTGTCATCTTTCTTGTTTCTATTCCATTAATTGATTTTTATGAATGACTTGACTGAGACCTAGGCGAGTTTACTGTTTTTTATTCTATTCATTACAATTTTATTGAATGACTCAGATGTTCTGGTTGTTTTACAAAAGATAGGAAAAATGTGCAGGCATTTATGAAATGATTTTTTTCTCTCTGAAAAGATGGGTTTATCGCTAATGGGAAAGTAGGCACCTGAATGGTTAATTACAACTATTATGGAGACAAGACATAGTAATGATATAAACTTGATGAAGATGACAAGACACTTTTGAAAATTTGCAGATAAAAACCAATTCTTGAAGAAAACCAATATGAAGTTAGAAAAAACCATGTCAGAAATTTGTACATGGAAATTAACTCACAGAACAAAGGAAGCAAATGATTTTTCAGTTACCAAATAATTGTGTGAGCATGATTTTCTAGATGAAGCCAAAGCTGCTACTATAATAAGTTTTAAAAAATATCAAAAGTTTGGAGCTTACCACTATAGTGCCTTCTTTACCATGGTGTTGATGAAATAGAACCATCTCTTTAAATGGAAATTCACAAATTATATCACTGTTTAATACAAAAAATGGTTCAGTTCCTTCAAGGATATTTCTTGCCAGTGCTAATGGTCCAGCAGTACCCAAAGGCTCATGTTCTTGTGATATAGTTATCTTGATTCCCAACTAAAGGTACAAAAAAAAAAAAAAAAAAAATCCAGGAAGAAGTTACATTTTTACAAAAAAGTTACCAAACAAAAACTGTCCACACTAATCATAAGAAAAATAATTCATAAAATAGATATACAAAAAAAAAGAACAAGATTCCATAATTCATGAGCTTTATGTACTGCATAAATAGACCCCAAAAATCCAAATAAACAGGATGAGGCTGTTGCAAAATAAATGGACAGCTGTGGTGTGCATTACTTCGAGATCTATTTCTAAAATCACAATTTACCTTGCTCATTATTTATCCATTTCATTTTGTGTGCGCTGTTTATCGAGAACTTTACACTAGGTGCAATGGGACCCCAATAAACTTTCTTTTCTCTATCACTCTGCTATGCATGTGATTAGAAGAGGGAGAAGCAACTAAATGTTAGTAAAGTTTCTACATATAGCTGTATATTATTATCCTTCTCAAAACTATTCCTAACTTGCTATATGTATACAGATTAAAAGGTCAAAAACTGAAGGATTCAGAGCACAAAATACACCCTTTATTTAAAATCAGCAAACTTGTATTTGCAAATAAAAGGTCAAACACAGGAGAAAATTTTCTCACACCAGTGAACAAACAATTTATGGACTAAATAAAAGGAAGGCTCATTTTACAGGCCCTATCCTATGAACCTAATAGTCACTCACTGCTGGTCTGAAGAAAATATGGCCAATACAATTTCTGAAACACAATGTCAAAGAACTACTGTTTCACAACTGATACTGTTCAGCAAATCTCAGTGTGCTGCTGTTTCACAACATTCAAATACTATACAAACTGATATACTGCACAGATTTTACTAGTTTTGAAGCTTATCTAATTCACTTGGTTTACAAGATTTACAATGACTGAGGGTTACCACACCTTCAAACATTGAAAAAACAGGTGGCAGAATATTTTTTATAATCAGAAAGTAATTTCCAGGAATTTGTGGATCTAGAGTTCATAATTACAGTAGAACCAACTAATAATGAGCCTGCATTTAGCAAGTTCTTGGATTTAACAAGCAAACCAGGAACTTTTATTTTATATAATGTTAATTTAAAGCTCATTTGGCCATTTTTAATGAACAAAATTTAATGAATCCCGGGATTAAATAAGGGAGTGAGAAGATACGATGATAATTTTTAACAAGCAAAGTAACCAAATTTAATGAAATTCCATATTTAACAAGGAAGACAAAAGCTCTTTGATCGAACTTTTAACACAAGCAAAGTAACAGAATTTAATGAGATTTCATATTTAACAATGCAGAGAAAATCTGCTGCACACTGATATACTGCACAGATGCAGCAGATTTTCTCTGCATCTGTGCAGTATATTCCCAGAATGAAGGAATAGAAATGGTGACATACAGGATGAACTTGCAATGGCATACAGGAATCCTGGGGTGTTAGTGGAAGAATATTGATAGAAAAGCAATAAGAAAGGAGAGCATGAAATGCTCAACAAATGAGTTGTGCAAGTGACTTTTCCTACCACACATTACTTGGGGCTATCTATGGCTTGGGTTTATCACATCTAGGCAAAAAAAAGAATGGATTAGGGATCATGCACATTAAAGTGGATTTCTGAGGACCATTTGCAGGGAGAGATAGGAGAGTCATGGCATGTGTTTGTTGCATGAGGGGAAACAGAAGATAACAATTCCTGGAATTGTACATTGCTCCTTTTATCTTCCAGGTGCTGCTTTTGCTTCATTCGTGTTGTGTAAACTGTGGACAGTCTCATATGGCCGTCAGGTTTACTATACTTGTAAGGTTTCATTAGTTCTAATATAATTAATTAATTAAATCTTTTAAGTATATTGATTTGTTATGAATATATAATATAAACATATATGCATAATTTTACATGGTGGGAATTTTCATTCAAAAATGAATTCAGGAAGCACCTGGATTTAACTGGGATTTCTTCCAGTCTCAAGCTCCTAGTTATAAGCAGTCTCTACTATATTTCACACTGATGTAAACTGTTTCAATTTATTGCAGAAATGTACTGAAACCAGGGGAGCTTATTTTGATCAATAAATTCTATTCTA
The DNA here is from genome assembly GCA_039090855.1 of Macrothele yani. Classification (NCBI taxonomy): domain Eukaryota; kingdom Metazoa; phylum Arthropoda; class Arachnida; order Araneae; family Macrothelidae; genus Macrothele; species Macrothele yani. The sequence continues at coordinate 108,892,529 of CM077003.1, forward strand.
CACTATGAAACAAGATCTTAATTCTCATTTATTTACAACAATCAAAGACTAAGTTTCTAGGAACTTCTATATATGTTGAATAAGTAATAACTCCTGAGAGATATGACAATAACTTCTTGAAGCTTCATTTCATATTAAATAACAGTCCTCAGATTTGGGAACTTTTCCTTCATGTACATGTAATAAATTACTGAATTTCTATTAACTTGTAATTTACAGAATTGTCCTTTATAATTTTATATCAGAGCAACACAATTGTAATGATGTATCTTCTTTTTCAACTTACAGAAGCAAAAATAATTCAAAACAGTACTTTTAAAATGAGATAACCCACATGAAAACAGAACAAATAACACTGTTCAACACACATTTTGTTTTCTGTACGAAAGTTGATGCTTCTTATAGAGTTTTGCCTGCTGAATATAAATCTGCAATCCGTTTCATTCTATCACATTTCTGAGAAAGCAATTACTGTATTTCCAGTATTGTGCAATTGTCGGCAGATGCTCTCAAAACAGGAGTTCCCATGCTGGACCTTGTTCAGTGTTGTTATCACAGCATACCATGAGTCATCGTGCTCTAAGACCAGCATGCACCATTCACACACACCCCTTCAGTCAGAATCAGTTGTTTGTAAGTGAAACATGTCACCAACATGTATTAATTCTCTTGGCCTGTTTTGCTATGTTTGTGCTGAGTTTACACCAAAGAAAAATAGGCCATTCACATGAATGATAAAACAAGCCTATGAATTTTATTTTGGAAAGCAAAAGGTTTGCACCACATTCATGTTATGTAAATTGTATTGTGAATCTCAGAGCATGATTGAAAGGACAAGGGTGTCATATACCATTTGCCATAACTGCTGTATAGAGGGAACAGAAAGATCGCACGAAAGATTGTTAATTTTTATTTAACGAAAGTGGCTGGATATTTTTCAAAAAATAAATGTTCTATTGTTTATCTTAATGTTCCTAGTTATAAAACTGGTGCCACATTCAGAGAAACTGCTAGTGCCACATCCTCCGGTACTTGCTGATGTACATAATGAAAGTTGATGAAGAGGAAATGGCTGTATGTGAACAAAATGAAGAAGTTGACAATTCATACTCTTCAAATCCTCATATGATCACACAAGAAGAACTTAATGACCTGGTAAAAGATCTTAATCGATCAAAGGCACAGTCCGGGATGGCAACTCCAGGGATGGCATCTTTTTGCTCCAGGAATGAAAGTGACATACTTTAGGTCTCGTCATAGTGAGTACATGCTGTTTTTCAGTGAAAGTGGTGAACTATGTTACTGTAACAATACTGATGGGTTGTTTGAAGCTCTTGGTATCATGCATAAACCTGAGGAATGGAGGTTGTTTGTGAATTCCTTCAAAACCAACTTGAAATGCATCTTGCTACACAATAGTAATGTGTATCCATTTGTCCCTGTGGCACATTTACCAACTATGAAGAAAAAATCATATGAAAATTCTATTAGGAAAAATCAATTATGAAGCCTACCAAAAAAAAAATCTGTGCTGACTTAAAAGTAAAAGTGATGCTGCTTGGTTTGCAGGGAGGATACACAAAATACTGCTGTTTCCTTTGTCAGTGGGATAGCAGGGCAAAAGGGAATCACTGTGTAGTGAAACAGTGGCCACCTCATGAAAATCTAACACCTGGCAAAAAGAATGTGAAAGCTATTCCATTAGTAAATGCTGAAAAGGTTCTGCTCCTACTGTTCCACATTAAGCTGGGGTTAATGAAGGTATTTGTGAAAACTATAAAAAGTAATGAAGCTGCATTTCTGTATTTGCAACAGAGGTTTCCCAAATTGAGCACTGCTGAGCTTAAGAGGATATTCAATGGTCATGACATTAGACAACTAATGCAAGACACTGCATTTGAGGCTGCTCTTCATGAAATTGAATTGGCTGCATGGACATCTTTCAAAGAGGTGACACAATAGTTTTTAGGCAATGTCAAGTCCCCGGCTTACAAAGATATTGTGTCTACAATGGTGATGGCTTACCACAACATGGAATGCAATATGCCCCTCAAACTTCATTTCCTGGACTTTCACATTGACTTCTTTCCATACAACTTGGGCTCCATAAGTGATGGCACAGAGAACATTTCCACCAAGAAATTTTGACATTAGAAGATTGATTATGAGGGAAAGTGGAATCCTTCAATGTTCACAGCTTACTGTTGGGGGTTTAGTCTGGGAAACACCACGAACTTCATACAAATGGAAATCAACAGCTTGGGCATCCTAGAGAAAGTCAGGTATGTTTCATTATGTCACTTCTATGTGTTACTATGGATATTTTTGATGTTATGTTTCTCAAAAGGCATACGTGATAGAAAAACCCTAAAAACAGATTCAGAATCAGCACGAAAAACTCTATTGAAATCAGCTATTATTGTTCACAAAATATTAAAAAGGAAAAATTTGTCGAACAGTGTAATCATTCAAATGTTCATCACTATCTTATATATAATTCCGCAGTGTTGCACAAAATTGTGGGACATAAGTACATCATACATCCTTGGCAGATGACTCATTTTACATATCTTGATCCCAAGAACTGGGGAATATAAAAATTTCCTTCCAAATTTAATCAGCTGATTGCTGCATGTGTCACAATACTCAGTCTGATTTTGTTATCACAACACAGGGCAGATGGGTATTTGTATGACTTTGGGAGATGGCACCAGCGAGCAAGGAGACAATTGGCTATTATCAAGGACAAATCACCTACACATGCTTCCACTGCTTTTACACTGTAAACTGTATTACAGTGAGGACAGAAACAGGGTTCTGTTATGAGTAGCATTCTAGCGAGACTACCCAAAAGAGGGCATGTTTTTCGTAATGTATGTGAGCGAAGGAATTTTGAAAGCGCACGTAATGATCACAGTAATACACATGGCAACCCATATTTCTGAAAAGCTTTATTGGACAAAACTGCCATACATGAGCACAGCTTGGGTGTGATGGATATTGAGTGTATGCACTGCCATGCTTTGCATTTTGCTAATGAGGAAACTAATGTTAATTTTAATTCCTGTTGTCATAACAGCCTTATTTCCCTACCAGAACTACAGATAAATACAGGGCTGAAGGACTTACTTCTGAACAGTACTAAATTTGTCCAACACATCCACAAATACAATAGTGCAATGCCTTTCAGTTCCCGCTCAGCTACAAAAAAATTAGATTCCTTTAGATTCCAGGCAATGATCCGTACTGCTTTAAAATTCAGGGATATATTCACCAGTACATCTTGGATTTATTGCCACTTACTGGTGAGAATTGTACTTTATAGATTCCTCGGCAGTTACTGATATATGTACTGGTTGTAATGAAAATAAAGAATTAAAGAGATCAATACTGACAGCCCTGGCAGATATTCTGGCTAACAGTCCTTACGCCCAAGCATACAAGACTGCAGCTGAGGCAACTGAAGATAAAGTAGCAGGACACAACCTGGACCTGCATTTTGTTGATAATATATTTACACATTCTCTATATTCCCTCAACAGAATACATAAAGCATGAAAAATGGTGCAATTTTATTACCACTTTACTTTCTTGAAAACTGTGAAAAATACTTCTTACTAGATTAGGGCTTTTGCTCCACCAAACCACTAGTAACAATTTAAATCTATAGACTCGTCTTTAGAATTTACATTTTATAATTCATTGTAGAAAATGCACATACTGTAGGAGGGGGCAGTCTCACAGCTTCTGATACAGAGGAGTGCCATTTCTAAATAATTTTTCATAAAGTCTGATGACAAGAATTTTGTTTCATAGTTTACCAATACTAAGTTATTTAAAGTAATACATGATAGGCATACCTTTTCTTCTTCTTTTTTTATTTCCTCTTCCAACATTTCAGCTCTATAACTCACAGCTAGTACAACATGAGTTACTCCAGCCTTCAAGAATAAGAGAAAATATTCTGTAACAGCAAACAGAAATGCAATGCAGTAACAACAGTTTTGAACAAAAGTTCAATACAGAAAAAAATATTTTGATGAGAACATTTATGACAATCATATTTTTTTTTCAGTTCAAACAGTTTAAGTCACAACTGAATTGACATGTAGCTTCTCACAATAAATATTTTAGTTATTTATGAAATAAACAAACTGCTGCTGAAGAGTATATTAAAGACATCACATAGTTAAAATATATTAAATGCCAAATAAGGAAATAATATAATAAATAAATAACTAATACCACAAACAAGAACTGTGCCTGTACTGGAGCCCATCAAAAACTATTGAGAGGGTGGCAAATAAAGTTAAGTCAAATAAAAGCACAAAACTGGAGGGAAGAAGTAACATTTACCAAGTTGTAGTGAATTGCAATTAACACAACATTTAACATAAAAGGCTTGAAAACTGAAAACAAAATTCCAAGACTAATCTAGTACTGCTGACAATACTGGCTAATATGATCAATCCAATATCATAATGGTTTTCAATGAGTTCTGCAGATGAAAAAGGCAGGAGGCTGTCTTAGTAAGGGACTGGGTTGTTTCCAAGAAACACTGTGCTAGGCAGAATACCACACACGTGTAGGACAGGAGGGAGGTTGTTGATTCTGAGAAGCTGATGTAAAGGTAAGCTTCACTATACATACAGATTGAGACAATAGCAATTCCAGTGCGACACAGGCAAAATGACTTCAATCCGATGGGTTTTGTTTCAGAGGCTTTGCATGAAATGATAAACTGAAATTGTGAGGTATGGGCTGATTGCCCGGAGTGATGTATTTATTTGACCTTTACGACAAAAACAACAACAACTAAAACAGATCAAAGTGTGGGGTATGGTATAGAATGAGAAGACTTGGACAACTATGGAAACATACTGGCTACAATAAACGTCAAATGAGAAAATGGTCTCGGTAGAATAAATTTACTGGTGTACCAGAATACTAGAGGAATAAATTCAAAGAGACATAAGCTATATATATATATAAGATACTTATCATAAGGAAAAAGTATGAGAGTATTCATATTTGGTACTGAAAATAGAGACACGGGTAGGCCTATAAATGAAGATTAATTTAAAATCTTAGAACTGTTCCACATGCAGAATGTAGAAGCTAGTGTAGTGCAAGCAAAATAATCTAAAAAGTTTTCACATGAAATCAAAGTAAAAAGCTCAGTTCCATAAAAAACACATCTTATCATAAGATGTTTAATTTTTCATGTTGAATACGACTTTTACCGTATTTTTATAATAAACTTCCAAAGTGTAGTGTGGTCTCCTATAAAAATACATAAAGCACCTCATAAAAATACAATGGAACTTTCATTTAACATGACAAATTCAATGATCCTGTGAATGTATATACACACAAGGAAAAATGATTCTGTGCCAGATATCTCAGTTGTATGCTTGTGAAATTAAAATGAGTATTACTGTTTATGAACTGTTGAAAAAAGACCCCTATTTTTTGAGCTTTGGTAAGTGAACTAATTTCAAATTTCAGATGATAGAAGACCTCAACCACACTTCCAAAACTCGAATTTGATCACAAGGAAAAAAACTGATATTGTGTGGTTTAATGTATAAATAAACATATATATAATAATGGTGTATAAAAATAATCACAAACAATATAATTTCATTTGTCTGAATGTTTGAACATTTATCCCACTTTGGTGGTGGAGTGGAAAGAATGCTTGACTGTTTTGTCAAATCCCTGCCTCAACCGATGTACATTTTTCTTTTATTATTGTATTATCATTGAAACATACTTTCACATTTGGACATCACAAAGAAAAAGAATAACCTGGTTATTAAAATATTATTCAGCATGTCTTATTTCTCCCCATCATTGTTGATAGACTTTCACCCAATTATTTATATATTTGATTAACTAAATAAAATTTAGTTAACCAAATATCATTATGGTTAACTAAATCAAATAATTATAAATATAATGATCCGATTTATTGGTGTCTAGAGTAAGAAATCACACAAATTTCACTCCACAATCTTTCTCCGTCAACGGACGGCTTCATCAGGCGGTTACATAGAGAATATAGAATCAAAATTGTAGACAGAACGTTAATTCTAATATGACAAATGAAATCATGCGTGAAGACCGCGCGCATAAATAACCACGAACATGGTAAATACAATATCTTAAAAGCTAATGCAAAAGCAAACAATGTAAACTTTAGGAAGAAACTAGAATCATGAAGACCATCTTGCGATGCCTAGCAGATGGTTCCAAGCCACCGGTAGTTCGAAAGAGACATTGGTGTTGCATACATCCTGTTTCGTTAATATCTCAACTGTTTCCCTTATGGCAGCTGTTCTTGCGTCTCCATATGGTGCGATCTTCGAGATATTCTGCCATTGGGGTTGAGCTTGATGGTTAGCTACTTCTTTGGCAAGTGACGTAGAAAGTTTCTTTTGTGCAACATCCCTCTTATGCTCATTCATTCTCTCCTCAAATGATGATTTCTTACTCTAGACACCAATAAATCGGATCATTATATTTATAATTAGTTTTCTGGTGTTGGCGTCCCACAAGCTATATAAATCAAATAACTCAAATAAACTGCATTGTTGACTGTGTTTGTTTTTTCACTAAAACCATCTCTTGAAATATAACCAGTTCCTACAACATTGTTTCTACAGTAGAGTCTTGAAAACTCGGCACTCAATAACCCGGCAATCCGGATAACTCGGCCAGACCCTGGCAGGGCGAAAAAAACCCACGTGCGTGCAGACCCATTCAAGGTCATTGCCCATGTGCGTGTGTCCCCCTCTTCCCACATTCCTTTTTCGCCGGCGCGCGCTCAGCCGTTCAGTCTACCTGCAGCCTTTTCCAGGGTTAGTCGATTTCTTAATCGTGTTGCGTAACTCGATGTGAGTGAGTGTACTGTATTGTTCAGAGCTGTTTCAAAGTTTGTGGGTGCTAGACAGTAGTACTCTGTGATGGCATCTTCCTTTAAAAGAAAACAAGTGAACTTGTCTATGGAGCAAAAGTTGGGGGCATTAATGAGACTGGATAAGGGAGAAAGCGTCAGTGCAGTGGCTAAGGACTTGGCAGTCGGCAAAAGTACGATTGGAGACTGGAAGAAGAAGTGGACGGAAATCGAGTCGTGGTGTGTTAAGAGAATGTATGCAGAAACATTGAAAGAAAGGAAAAGTATGAAGGAAAGTCAGTTTAATGAGATAAATGAAGCACTTTACATTTAGTTTCGCCAAACAAGAGAGAAGGGCATCCCAATTAGTGGGCCAATCGTGCAAGAGAAGGCCTTGAAATTTTATCGAGCATTAAAAAAAGACAACGATCCTAAATTTGTTGCAAGCACTGGCTGGCTTGATCGCTGGAAGAAACGTTATGGAGTCCGGCAGCTTAGTATTTCTGGGAAAAACTATCTGGGGACACGGAGGGTCTGTCTCAGTTTAAGGAAAACTTGCAGAAATTTATCGAAGTTGAAGGTTTGACCAGGGAGCAATTGTACAATTGTGATGAAACAGGGTTAAATTACAAACTGTTACCAGCGAAAAGTCTTGCTTTCAAGGAAGAACAGTCAGCCCCAGGTTTTAAAAGGAGCAAGGAGAGGGTAACAATCCTAGCATGCAATAATGCAACAGGTGACCACAAATTAAAACTTGATCTCATAGGAAAATCAAAGAAACCACGTGCGTTTAAGCACATTGAAATGGATAAACTTTCCGTTTGGTACCGAAACCAGTCGCATGCCTGGATGAGCTGTGCAATTTTCAAAGAATGGTTCCATGAAGTATTTGTTCCATCGGTTCAGCACTTTTTAAAATCTAAAAACCTGCCAAGGAAGGGTATTCTGATTTTGGACAACGCGTCTTCGCACCCAGACATTGAAGAATTAAAAAATGGGGACATACGAGCAATGTTTTTACCACCCAATGTCACAGCGTTAGGCCAGCCAATGGACCAAGGAGTTTTTGTTAGTCTCAAGAGAAGATATAGGCACCAGCTGTTATCCTCCCTTCTTTCTGCAAACATGATGGTCAAGGTCTTATCCAGAACTTAAAGAAAATTAACCTATTGGATGTTGTTGGATGGGTGGCGGACGCCTGGAACGAGTTAGAGTCATGTTAGAGTCATTAACACTAGTTCTTTCGTGGCGAAAACTCCTTGATAACGAGGGAAATGAGTTCATTGAACATGAAGATGCAGAAAATGTAAACCTTCTCGACCTCCTGAAAAGAGTTCCTGGATGTGCAAAAACCGATGAAAATGACGTCGAACAGTGGTTCCACAATGATACCGAGCCAGACATTATGTCCGATGCAGAAATTATTGCTGCTGTCACAGTTACAGAAGAAATGCCGGAAAATGATGAAGACGTTGACGTGGAGAACTCCACCGTACAAGCCCCAAGAATATCACATAGTGAGGGACTAAAGGCTGTCAATACTGCCCTTCAGTATTTTGAACAACAAGGTGCGTCGATAATGGACTTACTGTTCCTTCGTCGTCTTCGCGATGAAGCAGCAAAATGCAGAGTGCAGTGCGGAAAACAACAAGACATTACGCATTTCTTTAACAAAAAGTAGCCAGTTTTTTCTGAGGTCTGTCTTACATATCAGGTAAATTACTGTACATTGTGTACATATTCATTAATTTTCATTTTCATTTAGTAAGGGCTCTATGCCTTCATAAAGTATGTACTTTTCCTTTGTTTAAGGGTATTTGGGCAGTTTATATTCTCTGTTGTATTCCCAAGCAACCAATACATACAAGTACAGTACAGTATACACTGTATGTTCTGAGAAAACACTCTTACTTATTCTTTTTTAACCCCATTCCCGATAACCCAGCATTTTCACAAACTCGGCCACCCTTCGGTCCACATTAGGCCGAGTTTTCAAGACTCTACTGTATTATCTAATTGAAAAAATATTAACTATCAAGTAATAGAAAGCATGAACAATATTATGTTCCCAGTACTTAAAACCTCATAAACTTTACTATTGTAAACATATAAACGAACATATATTACTAAATACTCTCGTAGAGTTTGCAGAGGCAGAAGGGTTTTTCATCTTGAACTCCTTTTTCAAGAAAAGGCCACACAGGAAATGGACATGGAGACATCCAAATGGGACAACAAGTGAAATAGATTTTATTATGTGTAACAAAAAATTCGTCATAGAAGACTGCAGTGTGCTAAACAAGTTCAACACAGGTAGTGACCATAGATTGGTGAGATGTAAGATGCACCTCAACACTAAACTCGAACGCAGCAAGCTCATAAGACAAACAAAATGTATTGACATAACCAACCTTAAAAAACACCATAATACCTTCAAGTTGGAACTGAAGAACAGATTCTCGCCTTTAGAAGGCCTAACATCGAAAGAAGTGGATATTTCTGAAGTTAACAGAAAAGTAACCAAAGCTCTTATGGAAACACCAACAAAATTAGCTGGGTCTAAGAACAAGTTGCATATGAACAAATTATCAGGAAAAACCAAAATGTTGATGCAAAAAAGAAGAGAGATGAGGACAATTAAAGAAGATGTGACTTCCAAAGTGGAATATATAGAGCTATGCAAGACAGTACGAAAAAGTATCACTGAAGACGTAGGGAAATTCAACTGTGAACTAGTAAGGAAAGCAATTGAAAACAACCAAAACCTAAAGAGAGCAAAGGGACATCTCAGTAAGGGAAGAAAACCGATTATGGCACTGAGAAAAGAAGATGGTTCTGTAACAAGAAATAGAGGCGAAATTTTGACAAGAGTGAAATATTTCTACTCCAAATTATATGAAAGGGATGATACATGCACTCCAGACATCATGAAAGATACCAGTACCAGAGTTCTTCCAGTCCTCCCAGCAGAAGTTGCAAATGCAATCAAGAACATGAAGCGGGGAAAAGCTCCAGGAGAAGATGGAATTACTGTAGACATCATTAAAGAAGCAAGTGGAGAAATCGAAACAGTACTCGCCCAAATTTTCACTCAATGCCTTAATGAAGGGAAGATTCCTGAGGATTGGACCAACACTACAATGATCTTGCAACATAAAAAAGGTGACATTGAGGATCTCAGGAACTACAGACCTATCAGCCTCCTATCAGTCGTTTATAAAGTCTTCACTAAAGTTCTTTCACACTGCTTAAAGGTGACACTGGACATGGCTCAACCGAGAGAACAAGCTGGATTCAGGAGTGGCTACAGCACAATAGATCATATCCACGTACTGACAGAACTAACTGAAAGAGCGAGGGAATATGAACTTCCATTGTGCATGGCTTTTATCAATTATGAAAAAGCCTTTGATTCGGTGAAACCATCAGCAGTTACAATGGCCCTGAAATCCTGCGGTATTGAAGATGCGTACATTAATATTATTAATAACATCTATGAAAATGCAAGTGCAAAGATTAGGCTGTTTGAAAATACAACACACATAAAAATTGGAAAAGAGTAAGACAAGGTGACACCATATCTCCGAAGCTCTTTAATGCCACATTGGAAAATGTCTTTCAATCACTGAACTGGGAAAACAAAGGGATAAAGATTAATGGAGATTATCTAACCCACCTTCGTTTTGCTGATGACATAGTCATTTTTGCAACTACCCCATCAGAGCTGCAGAGTATGATCCAGGAACTTGCTGACAAGAGTAAAGAAGTGGGATTAAAAATGAACTTTCAGGAGACAAAAGTGATGTACAATGCTTTTACAAGAAATGGAGATTTATCGATTGATGGAGAAAAGCTGGAGATAACAGACACGTACGTTTATCTTGGACAGCAGATATCAAGTGAGGGTCACATTGATGAAGAAATTAATCGGCGTACAAAACTTGCCTGGAGAGCTTTTGGAAGAAACAGCATAATTTTCATGAGCAATGTGCCATTATGTCTTAAAAGAAAAGTGTTTGATCAATGCATCCTTCCAGTGCTTACGTATGGTGCAGAGACGTGGACCTTAACTAAAAGAGACATACAAAGGCTGCAGACAACTCAAAGAACATGGAGAGGTACATGCTTGGTGTAACCAGGAAAGATAAGAAGAGGAACACGTGGATCCGAAAAATGACAAGAGTGGAAGACATCATGATCAGAGTTAAATCCCTGAAATGACAATGGGCTGGACATACTGCCAGAAGAACAGAAGATCGATGGACAGCCGAAATTTTAGATTGGATTCCAAGGGACAGGAAAATACCCAGAAGAAGACCACATGGAAGATGAGTGGATGAAATTCGAAAGTATGCGGGAGTGACATGGAGGAGATTGGCACAAGACAGACTGTTGTGGAGGAAACTTGGGGAGACCTTCGTCCAGCAGTGGATTGATAACGGTTGACAATGATGATGATGATGATGATATTACTATTGTAATTAAATTATAATAATAATAAACATCATACTTGTTAGTAAGGTAGCTCACGTGTTGAACTAAAGATCTGCTACTAGGATAAATGAAATTTTTACTCTGCCATCAATGCAAAGCATGGAGTAATAATACCAGCATACAAAACTTTATAAGTAATGAAAAAAATGGAAGATGCCTTTCCTTATGACACATAATAAAAGGAGGATGTTATCAGATGAGGTCATAAAAATGACTGCCCAGGATTTTCATAGGTGCATCGAAAAATCCCATGTACAACTTTCTCAGTATTATTTGCTTTATTCCTCCTGCAATGACTTGGAAGGACTACAAATTACTTCTTTATTTCACTAAATGGTAGCAGATGCCCACAGAAAAATAGGAAGAGTGATAAACACTACTTTCACTCACTGATTATCACCTCCTTTGGTTTGGGCCTGTGTTCCTATGCACATCAAGCAAAAGAAGATTTTCTTGCACTGACAGAAAATTAGATTTTTTTTTTTTACGTCTAGATCTATATTTTGCACCAAATCCTGCTTCTTTTGATGCTATATGAAATATTTCTAAATAACATGCTAAATAATGTGAATTTCTGTTGCCTTTTGAAAATATATATTATTTTAAAGTATCTTCCATGTCACATGGAGGAGACTGGCTCAAGAAGTTGTGGAAAAACTTGGGGGGGGGACCTTCATCCAGTAGTGAATCAATAATGGTTGATAATGATGATATTATCTTAACATCTGTTTAGGCAATCTTTCATCTCCCATTAACACATGTGTCAATAACATCTCTATTTTATTATTATAACTATATCCCCATCCAGATATGATCAAAATGATGAATCCACAGAACGTAATACCTAAACAAGTATGAAATTTTGGGCACCAAGCCACAGCCCAAGAAGCAGACCTACAACAAAATGGACTGAAAGTGTGTAATTAGCCATTGATGAATCAGGAAATAATACATTAATTGAAGAAAATTTTGAAATGAGGAGGAAGTGATGGGGAAAATTCATTCCTAAGAATTATCATTATTTTCGGTTAAGTTCATTGATCACTGGCTGCGAGTTTGCACTTACCTTCAGTGTCGACAGATTTTCATTTACAAAGAAGCTATCAGGGTCTAATATTAATTTCATTTTATCATTTTGCCACTTACTTCTGCTTTCTATTTTTTAAATGTTCCAGAATTTTAAAAACCAAAGATGTTTACTTGCTGCATGAAACACTGATATAGTTTTGTGACTTATCAGTTATATCATCAAAAGTGCCCCACTCATTAGAGGGTTACAGCTATGGACAATAACTGTTACATATAATTAGTGCTCAAAATAAAATTGTACATAAAGTACACAGTTTAATTAGAACATTTTAAAATCAAATCATTTTCTTGCAGTGGAATTTATTCTGCCCTTTGGCAAATTAGCATTATCTGCATATCCTTTTACACACAAGTTTGTAACCATAGGGCTGCTGAAGTTAAGTGCAACAAACTCACAGCTTACTGACCCAAGTGGAAGGAAGGCTAAAGTTTAACCTTGTTTTCTTTTAATGTGGTATATGTCAGAACTGCCTGAACACATGTGTATAGAGGAGTAACTAGGCATTTCTGTGCCCGGGACAAAGCACAAAATACTGTGCCCCCATCCATCTTATTAAAAATTAGTTACATACATACATACATCATCATTGTCAACCAATATGAGTCCACTACTGAATGCATGGTCTCCCCAAGTTCTTGTTCCACAATGGTCTGTCTTGAGTCAGTCTCCTCTATGTTTTCGAATTTCATTCACCCATCTCCCCACGTGGTCTTCATCTAGGTCTTTGCCTGTTCCTTGGAATCCAGTTTAAAATTTTGGTTGTCCATCGGTGGTCCATCCTTCTGGCAATATGTCCAGCCCATTGCCATTACAGATATTTTACTCTGATCGTAAGTAAATTAACAGTTAAAATGTATCTTGTGGTAAGTATTTCTTAGTGGAGCTAACCTGTGAATCTCAGAGAACAGCTTAGTGATATGTATGTATGTATGTATGTATGTATGATACCTTCCACTCTTGTCATTCCCCATATCCACAAGTTCCTCTTCTTATCTTTCCTGGTTACACCAAGCATTCGTCTCTCCATGCTTCTTTCAGTTATTTGCAGTCTTTGCATGTCATTTTTAGTATTTATCTTCAGTCTTTGTATGTCTTTTTTAGTTAAGGTCCACACCTCTGCTCCGTACATAAGCACTGGAAGGATGCATTGATTAAACACTTTTCTTATAAGGCATAATGACATATTGCTCTTAAAAATCGTACTATTTCTCCCAAAAGCTCTCCAACCAAATTTTATACAGTGATTAATTTCTTCACCAATGTGACTCTTGCTTGATATCTGCTGCCCAAGGTGGATGTAGATATTGATTATCTCCAGCTTTTTCACACCAATGGATGTATCTTTATTTCTTGTAAAAGCATTGCACATTAATTTTATATTGTGAAAGTTCATTTTTAATCCCACTATTTAACTCTTGTCAGCAAGTTCCTGGATCATACTCTGCAGTTCTGAAGAGGAAGTTGCAAAAATGACTATGTCATCAGCAAAATAAAGCAGAATTTAAAATCTCCATTAATTTTTATCAATGATTGAAAGACATTTTGCAGTATGGCATTAAATAGTTTGAGAGATATGGTGTCACCCTGTCTTCCTCCCTTCCCAATTTTTATTGGTGGTGCAACCTCAAATAACCGAACAGTTGCACTTGCATTTTCATAGATGTTACTACTAATATTAATATATGCATCTTCAATACTGTAGAATTTCAAAGCCATTGTAACTGCTGATGGTTTCACAGAATCAAAGGCCTCTTCATGATTAATGAAAGCCATACAAAATGGGAGTTCATATTCCCGTGTTCTTTCAATTACTTCTCTCAGTACATGGATATAATCTATAGTGCTGTAACCACTCCTCAATTGTCCTTTCAGTTGAACCATGTCCAATGTTACATAAGTATATATATTACCAATTTAATTGTCTATTTAGTATATATATCATAAATGTACATTGTTCAACAAAACAAAATTAATATCTGCCTCCGTATCTCTATTCTCTATGGGGGAGGCACAACTGAACTGTGATTGTACAGCTTTTCCCCACTGCTTCGGACTTTGGATGTTCAGTATCACATCAAATGGACCAAATGTAGCTGGAAGTCATTGCTCACAGTCACAGTAATGATCAAATACCCGCAGATAATCTTTCACAATGTGAACGACATCCAGAAAACAAAGATCTGGATGCAATAGATCTATTACTCAGAAAGCAGAATATAAACAACTCATGGCTGAAATAAGAAGAAAGCAGTCTCGTATAGATTTTCTGCACCGTAACACGTGTTCTGCCTACATAACTTTTACGGCTTGTACACATCATATTATCCAAGATAGAACTATGGTTTTGTTTACGTCTAAGCTTCTCCAGCGGGTTGCAACGATGAAAGATAGACACATAAGAAAACTGAAAAATCTCATTTCCAATAAGGTAGAATCTCAGCAAGAACCGTCGAATGAGGACAAAAATACAGAGCTCTGGACTATGTCAGACACCATTCTTAAACTTGAGTAACCCAGTCCTTAACTCCACACAGTACCAGGCTCTAAATCGAGGACTAAAGTTTGCTTACCCAACAAACAAAGCAAATAAATGCCACCTTATTACGCAGATTGAAAGCATCGTTGAAACGATTTCTGAAACTGAACGGGAGCATGTACGATACAAACTAGCTAAATCTATAGAAAGGATTGCTCCTAAACCTCTAACACCAGATGACCGTAAATTTTGTGATGAGATTAAACAGCTAAATTTATTAAAGTCTGATAAAAATATCTCTATTTTAAAGGCTGACAAAATGCAGCAAATTGTCATCTTAAACAAGGCAGACTATGTTAATAAGATGAATGATGCTATTGCTAGTATTCCACACAAGGTCCTGTTTTCAGATTCAGCCTCATCTACTGTGGCAGCAGTGGCAAAACTCAGAAAACATGGTGGCTTGCCTGCAAAGGTCGCCATGGATATGTCTCTTACTATAGGCCCTCACATACCTGAACTTTTGGCTAAGTAAAGACTCACAAGGAGGGTTTTCCTGTATGCCTGCTTTTATCAAGCTATGCAAGCCCAACCCGCTAGCTTGAAAGTGCTCTAGCAAAATTCCTTAAACCGTTAATTTCTGGTTCCTCTTACTCAGTTAATAGCTCTGTTAAGGCTATTGACACCATTAAACCATTCTTAGGTAAGGGAAAGCCTTTCGTTATGGCATCACTTGATGTTGTTTCTTTATTCCCCAATGTGCCGATTGGAGACGTGCACTCCATTATTGAGAACCGCCTATTGGCTTTGAATTCTTATAATGTAAGTGAAATCCAAGCAATTATCAATGCTCTACGTTTCGTGCAAAGACACACATTCTTTTGGTACAAAGGAATCATTTACCGCCAAACTGGAGGTGCACCGATGGGTTCCCCACTTTCAGGGATACTCGCCAAATTGTTAATGCAAGAACTGGAAAACAAAGTTTTACACTCTTTCCACCTCAAGCCTGGTCTCTACATTAGATATGTAAATGACATACTTATTTTCTGGGTACATTGTAAAGACAAGATAGAAGAGTTTGCTAATGAACTCCCAAGCCATTACAATTCTATAAATTTCACTATTGAGCATGAAGCCGATAATGCGCTTCCATTCTTGGACATCTTACTAGAGAGACACCCTGCTACCAATTGGTTATCCTATTCAGTGTACTGAAAGCCTACAGCACACTCTGCTATTATTCTGTTCAATTTGTCACACCCAAGAAAACAAAAACTAGCAGCTATAGAGTACCTGGTCTGAAGAGCATTCTCCCACTCCTCTAGTAATCTTGCTAGAAGAAAGGAGTTAAGCCACATCTAGATGATTGCAATGTCACAAGGATACCATAAAGAGGTTGTTGACAAGCTTGCTTGATCACTGGAATACTCAGTACAAAGTACCCTACAAGGGTAGCCAGAGTTATAAAATATGTTGAAACTGTTGACTATGTACCTGAAGTCAGTTCAATACAAAGGAATGTATGTAAAAAACACCACATTGCCTTTTGAGAGAGTATGAAAAGTATTTAAGCCATCATACAAAGCAACCATGACCAAGTTTCCACACTTAACAGACATGGGGTTTACAAAATCCCCTTAAATCCTGTTGACCCTGAAGATCCAGTACAAGCGTATACAGGGTCCACTGCAAGCCCATTGCACACTAGACTATATGAGCACAAATACTCCATTACAAGTAACTCTGTTGCTACCTCTCTTGGTCAGTTGGTTAATAGAGGCACCCACCAACCAGACTGGACTAATGCCAGTGTGCTGATTTCAAATCGTACAAGGCGATCCCTCCGATTCGCTGAAAATTTGTGTATTCTGTTGCACAGCACTGACTGCTGTAACGAAGAAACTCAACGTTTTGTTCCAGTGCCTTGGGCCATGTTAATCCAGCCAAGAAGACACGGTCTTCTCCACCAGCATTCTACTCCTACTACTTCATTTACAGTTTGAATTTTAATGTTAACCTATTAATTCCCTATGTGCACGTTTTCTTCCCCTATTCAGTAGTGTTTTCTTAGTATAATTTTCTTGAATCCTTTAACACAAGCCCACGTTTCCACTAGGGGCAGTTCGTCATTAGGGGCCAGAGGGGCCAGGCCCCACCTAAAAATTTCTATTTCTAGAAATAAAAAAAAATTTTTTTTGGCCCTAATTCTTATTCTCTCTCTCTCTCTCTCTCTTAACTGCATGGTGATAAACCTTTCCCTTCAAAAACCATTCTCCAAGAGAAAAGTTCCCTTCAAAAACGAAAAACTATTCCCTGAGGAAAGAGATCATGTTCAGAATGTGAGGTTATTGGGGCTAGCTCCAACAGGCCCCAGTAACATCACTATGCAAGCGAAGAGGAGACAACGATTTCCTCCCCATCTCATTTAGTATGAAGACCAACATACAATACTGCCTTAACCACATGTGCAAAAAAAGCTGTGGGGGTCAGATAGTGCTAATTTGATTGGCTGGGAGAGTATTAATTTCTTTAATGCCGTGGGTTGATAGAGAAGCTTACCCCGACCAAGCTCAAGGGTGGCGGGGGGAGGTTCAAATGTCGTAGTAAAGTTCAGTTAGTTGCTTTTTTTGTGTGTGTGTCTCTCAGTGATGTGTTGTTCCTTTGTGTCGTGACTTTTTTGCTTGCCGTGTACAATGAATAGAGTGGATATTTTGTTAAAATCTCTGTTCTCTGCTTTAAATATGGAAGAAAAGCTTCACTTAAAAAAACTCGGTGCTTATCAGCCCAAGAATTTCCAGGCAAGCCAGAAAGACAGAACAAAACTTAAAACATTTTCTGTTCAGTGGTTTGTAAAAAAGGCTTGGCTAACTGCTAGTGATGAAAAAAAAATTGTTATTTTGTTTTTATTGTTTGCTATTTGGTGCAGAACCACTATGGACTAAAATTGGCTGCAAAGATATGAAACATTTGTCCAAAAGGATTAAAAAACATGAATGCAGAACAGTGCATATTAATAATGCTTTAAAATTCAAAACTTTTGGTAATGTCAATATTACATCACAATTAGATGACAATTATCGCTCTGCAGTTAGAAAGCACAATGAACTAGTTGATAAAAATAGACATTTCTAACATGCATTATAGATTGCATAAAATTTTGTGGTGTACATGAATTGCCTTTACATGGACATAATGAAACACAATCTTTACATAACAAAGGAGTGTTTTGGGATATGATCTCATATATAGCTAGTTGTAAGGTCAGGTGATGCGTAACATCACAGCCTCTCCTTGACAAATGTCAACCCCGCCTTCTCGTGGTGCATCCTGTTCCCACTAAAGGGGCTCTGACGACCGCCCATAGCGGTATAACTATACCATCGGGATTAGAGGAAATTCTATCCCACACTCACCAACCCGCTTGGCCAGCGTGGTGAGTTATGGCCAAACCCCTCCAAAATGATTCCACAACTTAAATCTTGGCCCTCAGTCTCCGGCAGCTGGAATGTACCTGGCCAAGGCAGCGGCCAGTGCGACATGAAGGCAGAGGGTGCTAAGAATCCCCGGAGGACCGGACTAGGCTGCCATCTGATGCTGACCTTGGCTACTTACAATGGACGCTCCCTATCTTCTGATTCAAGGCTTCTTGAATTGGAAGAGGAACTACAAAGGATCAAGTGGGACATCGTGGGGCTAAGTGAGGTAAGGAGAAAAGGAGAAGATCTCATCGAACTGAAAAGTGGACATCTCTTCTACTATCGTGGGACAGATACTGGCAGAACTAGTGGTGTTGGATTTATAATAAACAAGAAACTGAAGGATAAAGTTGTAGAAGTTGAAAGTTCCTCTGACAGAGCTGCACGACTTGTTATCCAACTCTCGAAAAGATACCAGGCTCAGATTATTCAAACTTATGCACCCACCACAAGTCATCCTGAAGAAGAAATTGAAGAATTTTATGAGGAAATTTGTCATCTAAATAATAAAGGTAAGCAGCACTTGAAAATAATTATGGGAGATTTCAATGCAAAAATAGGGCAACGGCAACAGAATGAAACTTCAGTAGGTAAATTCGGTCATGGCAACAGAAACCAGCGTGGAAATACTCTCGTTGAGTTTGCAGAGGCAGAAGGGTTTTTCATCTTGAACTCCTTCTTCAAGAAAAAGCCACACAGGAAATGGACATGGAGACATCCAAATGGGACGACAAGTGAAATTGATTTTATTATGTGTAACAAAAAATTCGTCATAGAAGACTGCAGTGTGCTAAACACGTTCAACACAGGTAGTGACCATAGATTGGTGAGATGTAAGATGCACCTCAACACTAAACTTGAACGTGGCAAGCTCATAAGACAAACAAAATCTATTGACATAACCAACCTTAAAAAACACCATAATACCTTCAAGTTAGAACTGAAGAACAGGTTCTCTGCTTTAGAAGGCCTAACATCGGAAGAAGTGGACATCTCTGAAGTTAACAGAAAAGTAACCAAAGCTCTTATGGAAACAGCAACAAAATTAGCTGGGTCTAAGAACAAGTTGCATGTGAACAAATTATCAGGAAAAACCAAAATGTTGATGCAAAAAAGAAGAGAGATGAGGACAACTAAAGAAGATGTGACTTCCAAAGTGGAATATATAGAGCTATGCAAGACAGTAAGAAAAAGTATCACTGAAGACGTAAGGAAATTCAACTGTGAACTAGTGAGGAAAGCAATTGAAAACAACCAAAGCCTAAAGATAGCAAAGGGACATCTCAGTAAGGGAAGAAAACAGATTATGGCACTGAGAAAAGAAGATGGTTCTGTAACAAGAAATAGAGGCGAAATTTTGACAAGAGTGAAAGATTTCTACTCCAAATTATATGAAAGGGATGATATATGCACTCCAGACATCATGAAAGATACCAGTACCAGAGTTCCTCCAGTCCTCCCAACAGAAGTTGCACATGCAATCAAGAACATGAAGCGGGGAAAAGCTCCAGGAGAAGATGGAATTACTGTAGACATCATAAAAGAAGCAAGTGGAGAAATCGAAACAGTACTCGCCCAAATTTCACTCGATGCCTTAATGAAGGAAAGATTCCTGAGGATTGGAACACCGCTACAATGATCCTGCTACATAAGAAAGGTGACATTGAGGATCTCGGAAACTACAGACCTATCAGCCTCCTATCAGTAGTTTATAAAATCTTCACTAAAGTTCTTTCACACCGCTTAAAGGTAACACTGGACATGGCTCAACCGAGAGAACAAGCTGGATTCAGGAGTGGCTACAGCACAATAGATCATATCCACGTGCTGAGAGAAATAATTGAAAGAGCGAGGGAATATGAACTTCCATTGTGCATGGCTTTTATCGATTATGAAAAAGCCTTTGATTCGGTGAAACCATCAGCAGTTACAATGGCTCTGAAAACCTGCGGTATTGAAGATGCATACATTAATATTATTAATAACATCTATGAAAATGCAAGTGCAAAGATTAGGCTGTTTGAAAATACAACACACGTAAAAATTGGAAAGGGAGTGAGACAAGGTGACACCATATCTCCGAAGCTCTTTAATGCCACATTGGAGGGTGCTTTTCAGTCGCTGAGCTGGGAAAACACGGGGATAAAGATTAATGGAGATTATCTAACCCACCTTCGTTTTGCTGATGACGTAGTCATTTTTGCAACTACCCCATCAGAGCTGCAGAGTATGATCCAGGAACTTGCTGACAAGAGTAAAGAAGTGGGATTAAAAATGAACTTTCAGAAGACAAAAGTGATGTTCAATGCTTTTACAAGAAATGAAGATTTATCGATTGATGGAGAAAAGCTGGAGATAACAGACACGTACGTTTATCTTGGACAGCAGATATCAAGTGAGGGTCACATTGATGAAGAAATTAATCGGCGTACAAAACTTGCCTGGAGAGCTTTTGGAAGAAACAGCATAATTTTCAAGAGCAATATGCCATTATGTCTTAAAAGAAAAGTGTTTGATCAATGCATCCTTCCAGTGCTTACGTATGGTGCAGAGACGTGGACCTTAACTAAAAGAGACATACAAAGGCTGCAGACAACTCAAAGAAGCATGGAGAGGTGCATGCTTGGTGTAACCAGGAGAGATAAGAAGAGGAACTCGT
The DNA here is from genome assembly GCA_039090855.1 of Macrothele yani. Taxonomy (NCBI): domain Eukaryota; kingdom Metazoa; phylum Arthropoda; class Arachnida; order Araneae; family Macrothelidae; genus Macrothele; species Macrothele yani. Next base: position 108,913,625 of record CM077003.1, read on the forward strand.
GGATCCGAAAAATGACAAGAGTGGAAGACATCATGATCAGAGTTAAATCCCTGAAATGGCAATGGGCTGGACATACTGCCAGAAGGACAGATCATCGATGGACAGCCGAAATTTTAGATTGGATTCCACGGGACAGGAAAAGACCCAGAAGAAGACCACATGGGAGATGGGTGGATGAAATTCGAAAGTATGCAGGGGTGACATGGAGGAGACTGGCACAAGACAGACCGTTGTGGAGGAAACTTGGGGAGACCTTCGTCCAGCAGTGGATTGATAATGGTTGACAATGATGATGATGATGAAGGTCAGGTGATGCGTAACATCACAGCCTCTCCTTGACAAATGTCAACCCCGCCTTCTCGTGGTACATCCTGTTCCCACTAAAGGGGCTCTGACGACCGCCAATAGCGGTATAACTATACCATCGGGATTAGAGGAAATTCTATCCCACACTCACCAACCCACTTGGCCAGCGTGGTGAGTTATGGCCAAACCCCTCCAAAATGATTCCACAACTTAAATCTTGGCCCTCAGTCTCCGGCAGCTGGAATGTACCTTGCCAAGCCAGCGGCCAGTGCGACATGAAGGCAGAGGGTGCTAAGAATCCCCGGAGGACCGGACTAGGCTGCCATCTGATGCTGACCTTGGCTACGTACAATGGACGCTCCCTATCTTCTGATTCAAGGCTTCTTGAATTGGAAGAGGTACTACAAAGGATCAAGTGGGACATCGTGGGGCTAAGTGAGGTAAGGAGAAAAGGAGAAGATCTCATCAAACTGAAAAGTGGACATCTCTTCTACTATCGTGGGACAGATACTGGCAGAACTAGTGGTGTTGGATTTATAATAAACAAGAAACTGAAGGATAAAGTTGTAGAAGTTGAAAGTTCCTTTGACAGAGCTGCACGTCTTGTTATCCAACTCTCGAAAAGATACCAGGCTCAGATTATTCAAACTTATGCACCCACCACAAGTCATCCTGAAGAAGAAATTGAAGAATTTTATGAGGAAATTTGTCATCTAAATAATAAAGGTAAGCAGCATTTGAAAATAATTATGGGAGATTTCAATGCAAAAATAGGGCAACGGCAACAGAATGAAACTTCAGTAGGTAAATTTGGTCACGGCAACAGAAACCAGCGTGGAAATACTCTCGTTGAGTTTGCAGAGGCAGAAGGGTTTTTCATCTTGAACTCCTTTTTCAAGAAAAAGCCACACAGGAAATGGACATGGAGACATCCAAATGGGTCGACAGGTGAAATTGATTTTATTATGTGTAACAAAAAATTCGTCATAGAAGACTGCAGTGTGCTAAACAAGTTCAACACAGGTAGTGACCATAGATTGGTGAGATGTAAGATGCACCTCAACACTAAACTTGAACGTGGCAAGCTAATAAGACAAACAAAATCTATTGACATAACCAACCTTAAAAAACACCATAATACCTTCAAGTTGGAACTGAAGAACAGGTTCTCTGCTTTAGAAGGCCTAACATCGGAAGAAGTGGACATCTCTGAAGTTAACAGAAAAGTAACCAAAGCTCTTATGGAAACAGCAACAAAATTAGCGGGGTCTAAGAACAAGTTGCATGTAAATAAATTATCAGGAAAAACGAAAATGTTGATGCAAAAAAGAAGAGAGATGAGGACAACTAAAGAAGATGTGACTTCCAAAGTGGAATATATAGAGCTATGCAAGACAGTAAGAAAAAGTATCACTGAAGACGTAAGAAAATTCAACTGTGAACTAGTGAGGAAAGCAATTGAAAACAACCAAAGCCTAAAGATAGCAAAGGGACATCTCAGTAAGGGAAGAAAACAGATTATGGCACTGAGAAAAGAAGATGGTTCTGTAACAAGAAATAGAGGTGAAATTTTGACAAGAGTGAAATATTTCTACTCCAAATTATATGAAAGGGATGATACATGCACTCCAGACATCATGAAAGATACCAGTACCAGAGTTCCTCCAGTCCTTCCAGCAGAAGTTGCACATGCAATCAAGAACATGAAGCGGGGAAAAGCTCCAGGAGAAGATGGAATTACTGTAGACATCATACAAGAAGCAAGTGGAGAAATCGAAACAGTACTCGCCCAAATTTTCACTCGATGCCTTAATGAAGGAAAGATTCCTGAGGACTGGAACACCGCTACAATGATCCTGCTACATAAGAAAGGTGACATTGGGGATCTCGGAAACTACAGACCTATCAGCCTCCTATCAGTAGTTTATAAAATCTTCACTAAAGTTCTTTCACACCGCTTGAAGGTAACACTGGACATGGCTCAACCGAGAGAACAAGCTGGATTCAGGAGTGGCTACAGCACAATAGATCATATCCACGTGCTGAGAGAACTAATTGAAAGAGCGAGGGAATATGAACTTCCATTGTGCATGGCTTTTATCGATTATGAAAAAGCCTTTGATTCGGTGAAACCATCAGCAGTTACAATGGCTCTGAAAACCTGCGGTATTGAAGATGCATACATTAATATTATTAATAACATCTATGAAAATGCAAGTGCAAAGATTAGGCTGTTTGAAGATACAACACACATAAAAATTGGAAAGGGAGTGAGACAAGGTGACACCATATCTCCAAAGCTCTTTAATGCCACATTGGAGGGTGTTTTTCAGTCGCTGAGCTGGGAAAACAAGGGGATAAAGATTAATGGAGATTATCTAACCCACCTTCGTTTTGCTGATGACGTAGTCATTTTTGCAACTACCCCATCAGAGCTGCAGAGTATGATCCAGGAACTTGCTGACAAGAGTAAAGAAGTGGGATTAAAAATGAACTTTCAGAAGACAAAAGTGATGTTCAATGCTTTTACAAGAAATGAAGATTTATCGATTGATGGAGAAAAGCTGGAGATAACAGACACGTACGTTTACCTTGGACAGCAGATATCAAGTGAGGGTCACATTGACGAAGAAATTAATCGGCGTACAAAACTTGCCTGGAGAGCTTTTGGAAGAAACAGCATAATTTTCAAGAGCAATATGCCATTATGTCTTAAAAGAAAAGTGTTTGATCAATGCATCCTTCCAGTGCTTACGTATGGTGCAGAGACGTGGACCTTAACTAAAAGAGACATACAAAGGCTGCAGACAACTCAAAGTAGCATGGAGAGGTGCATACTTGGTGTAACCAGGAGAGATAAGAAGAGGAACTCGTGGATCCGAAAAATGACAAGAGTGGAAGACATCATGATCAGAGTTAAATCCCTGAAATGGCAATGGGCTGGACATACTGCCAGAAGGACAGATCATCGATGGACAGCCGAAATTTTAGATTGGATTCCAAGGGACAGGAAAAGACCCAGAAGAAGACCACATGGGAGATGGGTGGATGAAATTCGAAAGTATGCAGGGTGACATGGAGGAGACTGGCACAAGACAGACCGTTGTGGAGGAAACTTGGGGAGACCTTCGTCCAGCAGTGGATTGATAATGGTTGACAATGATGATGATGATGATGATGATATAGCTAGTTTGAACAGTGTCTTACAAGACCATCTGGACAAATCTAAAGTTGCAAAAAATACATCAAAAAGAAATTTTGGATTGCATGTATCAGGTGCACCTGGATGAAGTTAAAAGCAAAATTGAAAAGGCCGATTGCACATCCGTGCAAGGGGACAAAACGACCGACATATCCTGCCGTTCGCAATTTGTTATCATATTGCGATATATGATTAACAGCCATGTCGTGGAAAGATTTTTATCATTTGTTGAAATCGAAAATAGAACAGCTAACGGTCTTGCATCTGTACTCAAAGATGAGTTGGAAAAGTTTGGCTTACAAAACAAACGTGTTCCTCAGACATATGTTGGGGCAGCTGTGATGAGTGGATCTCGTGGTGGTGTGCAAATACGCATGAAAGAGCATTTTCCGCATGCTCAGTATGTGCACTGTTATGCTCATCAGTTGAATTTAGTATTAAAAAAGGTGTGCTCAACAATCAAAATGGTAAGAATATTTTTTGAAAATATCAGTGGAACCGGCTCCTTTTTCACAGTATCACCTAAACGTAGTGGTTTATTGTGAGATATTTGTTGAAAACGAGTACCCACAGTTTCAGAAACAAGATGGAATTTTCAATCTAGGATCATAAATTGTGTTGCACAAAACAAAAGTGAATTCTTGGAGTGCTTCAACAGAATTCGAAACGAAAAGCGGTTGGGATGACAAGAGTATATGTGAATCAACTGGATTTGTGAAGTTGTTACGAGACGAGGAATTCCTTTTCTTATTGTCTTTCTTTTCCCACATATTCCAACATATTGATATTTTGTACAATATAAGACAAACCATTGTGGAAGAGGCTTGGAGAGACCTTTGTCCAGCAGTGGAATTGATAATGGTTGACAATGATGATGATGATGATGATACTACAGTCCAGAAAATCAACCAGTGTTGATTGTAATCAAGCTATAAAGAAGTTTGAATCAGCTGTAAATTATGTTCGGCAAAGTACAAAAGACAACGATCATAATGGAAATGATGAATGTCAACCTTTGCGAAAAAGAGCTAAAGTTGACTGCAGTATGGTAGAAAATGATGCAAAAGAAGCATGCAACATCATCAATCAAATAAGGGACAGGTTTGAAAAATCTGTCTTATTTCACTCATTCACTGTTGTAGATCCAAAGGAATTCAAGAATCATAAGCAGCATTTCCTGTCACACCATACAAATTTATTAGAACTACTACATATGTAATGCTGAATAAAGAAAAACTTGAAAAATAATTATCAGTACTTTGTGCTAATGAAACCTTTAATGGCATACCGAACGTAAGTGCGTTAATGTCATTACTTCATTCTAATAAACTTTTAGATACATTTTCTGAAGTCTCTAAATTATTAGAAATAGTTTTAGTGACACCAGTGACTACCGCTGAAGCAGAATGTTATTTCAGCACCTTGAATCGCATAAAAACATTAAAAAAAAACACTATGACACAAGAACGGTTAAACGAACTCGCTGTTCTCTCTGAACATAAAGATTGTATTCAAGAAATTCCTCTTTTTAATCAAAAGGTCATAGAAAAATTTGCCACTCTCAAACATAGAAGAGGAGAATATCTGTACAAAAAATAAATTATGACTCTTCTTCATAATATTTCCATTTACTGCATTTTAATACTATGGTACAAAGTGAAAAATTCAATTGATTTCTCTTTCATATTGTTTGAAGTTTACAAAGTGCTCTGCAGAAGTAATTTCAGTTTTAACTAAGATGATTTTTTATGTTAAAAATAAATAAATGAGAAAACCTGCAAGTATTATTTGCACATGAGTATATATATATATATATATATATGTAAGCTCAGGTGATGCGTAACATCACAGCCTCTCCTTGACAAATGTCAACCCCGCCTTCTCGTGGTACATCCTGTTTCCACTAAAGGGGCTCTGACAACCGCCAATAGTGGTATAACTATACCATCGGGATTAGAGGAAATTCTATCCCACACTCACCAACCCGCTTGGCCAGCGTGATGAGTTGTGGCCAAACCCCTCCAAAATGATTCCACAACTTAAATCTTGGCCCTCAGTCTCCGGCAGCTGGAATGTACCTGGCCAAGGCAGCGGCCAGTGCGACATGAAGGCAGAGGGTGCTAAGAATCCCCGGAGGACCGGACTAGGCTGCCATCTGATGCTGACCTTGGCGACGTATAACGGACGCTCCCTATCTTCTGATTCAAGGCTTCTTGAATTGGAAGAGGAACTACAAAGGATCAAGTGGGACATCGTCGGGCTAAGTGAGGTAAGGAGAAAAGGAGAAGATCTCATTGAACTGAAAAGTGGACATCTCTTCTACTATTGTGGGACAGATACTGGCAGAACTAGTGGTGTTGGATTTATAATAAACAAGAAACTGAAGGATAAAGTTGTAGAAGTTGAAAGTTCCTTTGACAGAGCTGCACGACTCGTTATCCAACTCTCGAGAAGATACCAGGCTCAGATCATTCAAACTTATGCACCCACCACAAGTCATGCTGAAGAAGAAATTGAAGAATTTTATGAGGAAATTCGTCATCTAAATAATAAAGGTAAGCAGCATTTGAAAATAATTATGGGAGATTTCAATGCAAAAATAGGGCAACGGCAACAGAATGAAACTTCAGTAGGTAAATTCGGTCATGGCAACAGAAACCAGCGTGGAAATACTCTCTTAGAATTTGCAGAGGCAGAAGGGTTTTTCATCTTGAACTCCTTTTTCAAGAAAAAGCCACACAGGAAATGGACATGGAGACATCCAAATGGGTCGACAGGTGAAATTGATTTTATTATGTGTAACAAAAAATTCGTCATAGAAGACTGCAGTGTGCTAAACAAGTTCAACACAGGTAGTGACCATAGATTGGTGAGATGTAAGATGCACCTCAACACTAAACTTGAACGTGGCAAGCTAATAAGACAAACAAAATCTATTGACATAACCAACCTTAAAAAACACCATAATACCTTCAAGTTGGAACTGAAGAACAGGTTCTCTGCTTTAGAAGGCCTAACATCGGAAGAAGTGGACATCTCTGAAGTTAACAGAAAAGTAACCAAAGCTCTTATGGAAACAGCAACAAAATTAGCGGGGTCTAAGAACAAGTTGCATGTAAATAAATTATCAGGAAAAACGAAAATGTTGATGCAAAAAAGAAGAGAGATGAGGACAACTAAAGAAGATGTGACTTCCAAAGTGGAATATATAGAGCTATGCAAGACAGTAAGAAAAAGTATCACTGAAGACGTAAGAAAATTCAACTGTGAACTAGTGAGGAAAGCAATTGAAAACAACCAAAGCCTAAAGATAGCAAAGGGACATCTCAGTAAGGGAAGAAAACAGATTATGGCACTGAGAAAAGAAGATGGTTCTGTAACAAGAAATAGAGGTGAAATTTTGACAAGAGTGAAATATTTCTACTCCAAATTATATGAAAGGGATGATACATGCACTCCAGACATCATGAAAGATACCAGTACCAGAGTTCCTCCAGTCCTTCCAGCAGAAGTTGCACATGCAATCAAGAACATGAAGCGGGGAAAAGCTCCAGGAGAAGATGGAATTACTGTAGACATCATACAAGAAGCAAGTGGAGAAATCGAAACAGTACTCGCCCAAATTTTCACTCGATGCCTTAATGAAGGAAAGATTCCTGAGGACTGGAACACCGCTACAATGATCCTGCTACATAAGAAAGGTGACATTGGGGATCTCGGAAACTACAGACCTATCAGCCTCCTATCAGTAGTTTATAAAATCTTCACTAAAGTTCTTTCACACCGCTTGAAGGTAACACTGGACATGGCTCAACCGAGAGAACAAGCTGGATTCAGGAGTGGCTACAGCACAATAGATCATATCCACGTGCTGAGAGAACTAATTGAAAGAGCGAGGGAATATGAACTTCCATTGTGCATGGCTTTTATCGATTATGAAAAAGCCTTTGATTCGGTGAAACCATCAGCAGTTACAATGGCTCTGAAAACCTGCGGTATTGAAGATGCATACATTAATATTATTAATAACATCTATGAAAATGCAAGTGCAAAGATTAGGCTGTTTGAAGATACAACACACATAAAAATTGGAAAGGGAGTGAGACAAGGTGACACCATATCTCCAAAGCTCTTTAATGCCACATTGGAGGGTGTTTTTCAGTCGCTGAGCTGGGAAAACAAGGGGATAAAGATTAATGGAGATTATCTAACCCACCTTCGTTTTGCTGATGACGTAGTCATTTTTGCAACTACCCCATCAGAGCTGCAGAGTATGATCCAGGAACTTGCTGACAAGAGTAAAGAAGTGGGATTAAAAATGAACTTTCAGAAGACAAAAGTGATGTTCAATGCTTTTACAAGAAATGAAGATTTATCGATTGATGGAGAAAAGCTGGAGATAACAGACACGTACGTTTACCTTGGACAGCAGATATCAAGTGAGGGTCACATTGACGAAGAAATTAATCGGCGTACAAAACTTGCCTGGAGAGCTTTTGGAAGAAACAGCATAATTTTCAAGAGCAATATGCCATTATGTCTTAAAAGAAAAGTGTTTGATCAATGCATCCTTCCAGTGCTTACGTATGGTGCAGAGACGTGGACCTTAACTAAAAGAGACATACAAAGGCTGCAGACAACTCAAAGTAGCATGGAGAGGTGCATACTTGGTGTAACCAGGAGAGATAAGAAGAGGAACTCGTGGATCCGAAAAATGACAAGAGTGGAAGACATCATGATCAGAGTTAAATCCCTGAAATGGCAATGGGCTGGACATACTGCCAGAAGGACAGATCATCGATGGACAGCCGAAATTTTAGATTGGATTCCAAGGGACAGGAAAAGACCCAGAAGAAGACCACATGGGAGATGGGTGGATGAAATTCGAAAGTATGCAGGGTGACATGGAGGAGACTGGCACAAGACAGACCGTTGTGGAGGAAACTTGGGGAGACCTTCGTCCAGCAGTGGATTGATAATGGTTGACAATGATGATGATGATGATGATATAGCTAGTTTGAACAGTGTCTTACAAGACCATCTGGACAAATCTAAAGTTGCAAAAAATACATCAAAAAGAAATTTTGGATTGCATGTATCAGGTGCACCTGGATGAAGTTAAAAGCAAAATTGAAAAGGCCGATTGCACATCCGTGCAAGGGGACAAAACGACCGACATATCCTGCCGTTCGCAATTTGTTATCATATTGCGATATATGATTAACAGCCATGTCGTGGAAAGATTTTTATCATTTGTTGAAATCGAAAATAGAACAGCTAACGGTCTTGCATCTGTACTCAAAGATGAGTTGGAAAAGTTTGGCTTACAAAACAAACGTGTTCCTCAGACATATGTTGGGGCAGCTGTGATGAGTGGATCTCGTGGTGGTGTGCAAATACGCATGAAAGAGCATTTTCCGCATGCTCAGTATGTGCACTGTTATGCTCATCAGTTGAATTTAGTATTAAAAAAGGTGTGCTCAACAATCAAAATGGTAAGAATATTTTTTGAAAATATCAGTGGAACCGGCTCCTTTTTCACAGTATCACCTAAACGTAGTGGTTTATTGTGAGATATTTGTTGAAAACGAGTACCCACAGTTTCAGAAACAAGATGGAATTTTCAATCTAGGATCATAAATTGTGTTGCACAAAACAAAAGTGAATTCTTGGAGTGCTTCAACAGAATTCGAAACGAAAGCGGTTGGGATGACAAGAGTATATGTGAATCAACTGGATTTGTGAAGTTGTTACGAGACGAGGAATTCCTTTTCTTATTGTCTTTCTTTTCCCACATATTCCAACATATTGATATTTTGTACAATATAAGACAAACCATTGTGGAAGAGGCTTGGAGAGACCTTTGTCCAGCAGTGGAATTGATAATGGTTGACAATGATGATGATGATGATGATACTACAGTCCAGAAAATCAACCAGTGTTGATTGTAATCAAGCTATAAAGAAGTTTGAATCAGCTGTAAATTATGTTCGGCAAAGTACAAAAGACAACGATCATAATGGAAATGATGAATGTCAACCTTTGCGAAAAAGAGCTAAAGTTGACTGCAGTATGGTAGAAAATGATGCAAAAGAAGCATGCAACATCATCAATCAAATAAGGGACAGGTTTGAAAAATCTGTCTTATTTCACTCATTCACTGTTGTAGATCCAAAGGAATTCAAGAATCATAAGCAGCATTTCCTGTCACACCATACAAATTTATTAGAACTACTACATATGTAATGCTGAATAAAGAAAAACTTGAAAAATAATTATCAGTACTTTGTGCTAATGAAACCTTTAATGGCATACCGAACGTAAGTGCGTTAATGTCATTACTTCATTCTAATAAACTTTTAGATACATTTTCTGAAGTCTCTAAATTATTAGAAATAGTTTTAGTGACACCAGTGACTACCGCTGAAGCAGAATGTTATTTCAGCACCTTGAATCGCATAAAAACATTAAAAAAAAACACTATGACACAAGAACGGTTAAACGAACTCGCTGTTCTCTCTGAACATAAAGATTGTATTCAAGAAATTCCTCTTTTTAATCAAAAGGTCATAGAAAAATTTGCCACTCTCAAACATAGAAGAGGAGAATATCTGTACAAAAAAAATAAATTATGACTCTTCTTCATAATATTTCCATTTACTGCATTTTAATACTATGGTACAAAGTGAAAAATTCAATTGATTTCTCTTTCATATTGTTTGAAGTTTACAAAGTGCTCTGCAGAAGTAATTTCAGTTTTAACTAAGATGATTTTTTATGTTAAAAATAAATAAATGAGAAAACCTGCAAGTATTATTTGCACATGAGTATATATATATATATATATATATATATATATGTAAGCTCAGGTGATGCGTAACATCACAGCCTCTCCTTGACAAATGTCAACCCCGCCTTCTCGTGGTACATCCTGTTTCCACTAAAGGGGCTCTGACAACCGCCAATAGTGGTATAACTATACCATCGGGATTAGAGGAAATTCTATCCCACACTCACCAACCCGCTTGGCCAGCGTGATGAGTTGTGGCCAAACCCCTCCAAAATGATTCCACAACTTAAATCTTGGCCCTCAGTCTCCGGCAGCTGGAATGTACCTGGCCAAGGCAGCGGCCAGTGCGACATGAAGGCAGAGGGTGCTAAGAATCCCCGGAGGACCGGACTAGGCTGCCATCTGATGCTGACCTTGGCGACGTATAACGGACGCTCCCTATCTTCTGATTCAAGGCTTCTTGAATTGGAAGAGGAACTACAAAGGATCAAGTGGGACATCGTCGGGCTAAGTGAGGTAAGGAGAAAAGGAGAAGATCTCATTGAACTGAAAAGTGGACATCTCTTCTACTATTGTGGGACAGATACTGGCAGAACTAGTGGTGTTGGATTTATAATAAACAAGAAACTGAAGGATAAAGTTGTAGAAGTTGAAAGTTCCTTTGACAGAGCTGCACGACTCGTTATCCAACTCTCGAGAAGATACCAGGCTCAGATCATTCAAACTTATGCACCCACCACAAGTCATGCTGAAGAAGAAATTGAAGAATTTTATGAGGAAATTCGTCATCTAAATAATAAAGGTAAGCAGCATTTGAAAATAATTATGGGAGATTTCAATGCAAAAATAGGGCAACGGCAACAGAATGAAACTTCAGTAGGTAAATTCGGTCATGGCAACAGAAACCAGCGTGGAAATACTCTCTTAGAATTTGCAGAGGCAGAAGGGTTTTTCATCTTGAACTCCTTTTTCAAGAAAAAGCCACACAGGAAATGGACATGGAGACATCCAAATGGGACGACAAGTGAAATTGATTTTATTATGTGTAACAAAAAATTCGTCATAGAAGACTGCAGTGTGCTAAACAAGTTCAACACAGGCAGTGACCATAGATTGGTGAGATGTAAGATGCACCTCAACACTAAACTCGAACGTAGCAAGCTCATAAGACAAACAAAATGTATTGACATAACCAACCTTAAAAAACACCATAATACCTTCAAATTGGAACTGAAGAACAGATTCTCTGCTTTAGAAGGCCTAACATCGGAAGAAGTGGATATTTCTGAAGTTAACAGAAAAGTAACCAAAGCTCTTATGGAAACAGCAACAAAATTAGCTGGGTCTAAGAACAAATTGCATGTGAACAAATTATCAGGAAAAACCAAAATGTTGATGCAAAAAAGAAGAGTGATGGGGACAACTAAAGAAGATGTGACTTCCAAAGTGGAATATATAGAGCTATGCAAGACAGTACGAAAAAGTATCACTGAAGACGTAAGGAAATTCAACTGTGAACTAGTAAGGAAAGCAATTGAAAACAACCAAAGCCTAAAGATAGCAAAGGGACATCTCAGTAAAGGGAAAAAACAGATTATGGCACTGAGAAAAGAAGATGGTTCTGCAACAAGAAATAGAGGCGAAATTTTGACAAGAGTGAAAGATTTCTACTCCAAATTATATGAAAGGGATGATACATGTACTCCAGACATCATGAAAGGTACCAGTACCAGAGTTCTTCCAGTCCTCCCAGCAGAAGTTGCACATGCAATCAAGAACGTGAAGCGGGGAAAAGCTCCAGGAGAAGATGGAATTACTGTAGACATCATACAAGAAGCAAGTGGAGAAATCGAAACAGTACTCGCCCAAATTTTCACTCGATGCCTTAATGAAGGGAAAATTCCTGAGGATTGGAACAACGCTACAATGATCTTGCTACATAAAAAAGGTGACATTGAGGATCTCAGGAACTACAGACCTATCAGCCTCCTATCAGTGGTTTATAAAATCTTCACTAAAGTTCTTTCACACCGCTTGAAGGTGACACTGGACATGGCTCAACCGAGAGAACAAGCTGGATTCAGGAGTGGCTACAGCACAATAGATCATATCCACGTACTGAGAGAACTAATTGAAAGAGCGAGGGAATATGAACTTCCATTGTGCATGGCTTTTATCGATTATGAAAAAGCCTTTGATTCGGTGAAACCATCAGCAGTTGCAATGGCTCTGAAATCCTGCGGTATTGAAGATGCATACATTAATATTATTAATAACATCTATGAAAATGCAAGTGCAAAGATTCAGCTGTTTGAAAATACAACACACATAAAAATTGGAAAGGGAGTGAGACAAGGTGACACCATATCTCCGAAGCTCTTTAATGCCACATTGGAAATTGTCTTTCAATCACTGAACTGGGAAAACAAAGGGATAAAGATTAATGGAGATTATCTAACCCACCTTCGTTTTGCTGATGACATAGTCATTTTTGCAACTACCCCATCAGAGCTACAGAGTATGATCCAGGAACTTGCTGACAAGAGTAAAGAAGTGGGATTAAAAATGAACTTTCAGAAGATAAAAGTGATGTACAATGCTTTTACAAGAAATGAAGATTTATCGATTGATGGAGAAAAGCTGGAGATAACAGACACGTACATTTATCTTGGACAGCAGATATCAAGTGAGGGTCACATTGGTGAAGAAATTAATCGGCGTACAAAACTTGCCTGGAGAGCTTTTGGAAGAAACAGCATAATTTTCAAGAGCAATATGCCATTATGTCTTAAAAGAAAAGTGTTTGATCAATGCATCCTTCCAGTGCTTACGTATGGTGCAGAGACGTGGACCTTAGCTAAAAGAGACATACAAAGGCTGCAGACAACTCAAAGTAGCATGGAGAGGTGCATGCTTGGTGTAACCAGGAGAGATAAGAAGAGGAACACGTGGATCCGAAAAATGACAAGAGTGGAAGACATCATGATCAGAGTTAAATCCCTGAAATGGCAATGGGCTGGACATACTGCCAGAAGAACAGACCATCGATGGACAGCCGAAATTTTAGATTGGATTCCAAGGGACAGGAAAAGACCCAGAAGAAGACCACATGGAAGATGGGTGGATGAAATTCGAAAGTATGCGGGAGTGACATGGAGGAGACTGGCACAAGACAGACTGTTGTGGAGGAAACTTGGGGAGACCTTTGTCCAGCAGTGGATTGATAATGGTTGACAATGATGATGATGATGATGATGATATGTTTCTAGGCTTCACAAGTTCTTTAAAAAAAGGTTAAACCTTTCAAATAATGCAAATGGTAGTATGGTGCTCATTCTACATGGGACGAAATTCATGAAACATTCCCTCCCTGCATATATTTGGAGTTATTATTTTTTCACTATACTTTTTTATCCTGTGATTATTCCTCGGGTGAGAAATCTGAAGAAACACAAAGCACAACTAACAAATATCAATGCTCATATGTTTTAAGCTAAAATTTTTATTTAAGGAGTTTTAACATTTTTCTGTTAATAGATATGCATTCTATTGTGAGGAAATTTGTTTCGTGTGCAATACAATAGTTGACACATTCCTGCCTGATTTGGGCATTATTATGAATCAAGGGGGTAAACAGAGGCAGAGTAAAGGAATCTTGGGAATAGGGGAGTCTGAATGGTTGGCCTAATAATGTCAGTTTTTTTTTCACTTCATTGTTTGACTTTGGCTACTGGCCCCACCTGTTTCAGTTGCCATGAGCCGCCACTGGTTTCCACTAGATTTATAGTATGCCTTGCTATTGTTATCACGTGCTCGCTTAATCTGAAAAATGCTTCTTGTTTTTATCCATTGTTTTCACATTTATGTTTGATTATGTATTTATCGAAATACCTGACGATGGAGCACTTGGTGCTTTGAAAGATCTTGTACATCGCTGTGCTATATAAAATGTTTATTTTCTAAGTACAGACATTAATAATAAACATATTATAGTGCTATGAAGGCTTTTTCTTACTGAAATTATGTTTAGCGCATGATGAATTCTTATTTAATGATAATGACAATGATTAGAAAGCTACTTTTTAAAAGTAGCTAGCTACTGCTACAACTGCATCCTTGAAAAAGTAGCTTGCTAGAGCTACAACTTCCGTTTCCAAAAAATAACTAGCTACACTACTTTTTAACCACTATTTTTTAAAATTCTGGCTAAAGTTAAAAGTGTGAACTCTAAGGATTATCTTTAAATGTACATTCTTACATATGGCGTTCAGAGCTAAATACCAAGGCAAATTACCCAAATAATTTATCCTTGTTATAATAATTAATCTCAGCTGTAATCATCATATGTAACACATTCAGTGGCATATATTCCAGGCTACTCAGACTAGCTGATATGCCCAAGGGATTCAAGCGATTTGAATATTTATGCATCATTTGTTCTGAAGAAGCTGAGTCAAAGTACAGCGAAATCTTTGGCAACACAAAAAATAAAATAACTGTCCAATAACATTTTTTTCTTAATCTCATAATCATGTAAAAAAATGTCAGCAAATTCATTCTCCTCCATTAAGATAACTGGATCTCTCAATCACATCCTAAAAACCAAAAAATTGCTAGTGTGATCATCACCTGTCTTCGCGGGCTAAGAAGACTTTTGGGTTACTACACTGGCGTGCAAAAATTAAGAACGAGATGGTTTTTCAAATGTAACATCGTGCAGCTCCACATTGACTCAAATCATACCATAAGATCCCCAAAATGTGAGAATATGGGACAAGTGAGCAAAACCGTCCAAACAAGGAATACAAAGGATACAAAGGCACTTTATTGAAAAGGTAGCTTCAAGCACAACTGGACAGAAGACAGAAACGTCCATGTGACAGGTGGCTGCCAAGAAAAATCCAGTCTTTAGTAGGGGATATGATCACCTCTGACTGCATTGCAGGATTTACAACGTCTGTCCATGCTGAGGACGAGGTTGTCAAGGAGCTATAGAGGCATCGCGACCCATTCCTCTTGTAGCGGCAATCGCAGCTGCGGAATCGTTGCTGGCGGCTGCTGACGTGCTGCCAAGCATCTCCCGAGAAGGTCCCACACGTGTTCGATTGGATTTAGGTCCGGTGACCTTGCGAGGCAATCCATGCATTGAATATCTTCACTCTCCAACAGCTCTGGGATAGCCACTGTATGATAAGGTGTAGTGTTGTCGTCCATGAAGAGGAACTCAGGGCCCACAGCACCTTTAAACAGAAGCACATGAGGCAGGAGAACCTCGGTACAAAAGCAGACACCAGTGACTGAACCTCCTTGGAAGATGTGGAGGTCAGTACGACTACCAAGCATGATACCGCACCAAATGAGAACTCAGCCACCTCTAAACTGGTCCCTTTCGATGATGTTGGAGGTGTGATTGCATGTTCCCTGCTCTCTCCAGATGTGTATACGTCCAGAATCACTCATCAGACTAAATCGGCTCTTATCTGTAAAGAGAACTTGACCTCATTGCTGATGTGTCCAGTTCTTGTCTACCTGGCACCACAGAAACCGCCGTCTCCAATGAGCAGACGTTAATGGCACACACCGTACTGGTCGTCGTGCAAAGTGACCACCTTTGTGCAGCCTCCTGGCCACAGTAAAATGCGATAACGGATGTCCGGTTGTCTGTTGCGATTTCTTCCGCTGTCTGCCGTCAGTCTCTTCTCGCCTGTAGGACAATATACTGGTAGTTTGTCGCCGTGGTTGCTTGTGGATGACCACTGCTGAACTCTCGAACAGCTGTTCCTGTCATTTGAAATGCTCTCCAAGCTCGTGAAACGATGCTGTGAGCGATCCCGAACTGCTTGGCCACACTAGTCACACTTTGACCTTCTTCCAACTCCCAATGACGCGACCTCTGGTAAAGTCATCCAGATGTCATCTACTGGATTGCCTGTTGGCCATATCACATAATGGCAGCAACTCGACGTCATTCAAACCGATGTACACCGTACAATAGCTTTCACCGAATTGCTGAGTGTACACCGCCCATGTGCTTTATACCCTTTGACCCCCCCTGTCATGCTGCATATAAGCGCATGCCCTACCATACTGAACCCTAGTCTATCTCCTGAGTGGTCTTTTGGTCAGTTCTGCCTGCTCGTTCCGCTGTTATGCTAATTTCTCCTCATTGTCCTTAATTTTTGAACACCAGTATATTTTGGCTAGCTTTTACAATGAAAGTCAAATTAGGTGTGTAATTTTCCACCACAAGTTACTTTATTTTGTTGTAGCATGCTACTGCTACAACTACATTTTTCTATTTATAATGATGCTACATGCCATGGTACTGTTAAAGCAGCAAGCTACTTTCAATCACTGCATGATGATAATGGTTAATAACTTTTTTTTCATATTTCTTTCCATAACCATATTAAAATACTTGAATCTTTTAAAAAATGATTTGGATAACAATATTAAAAGAAATTATATTTACCAACAGTTGTTGAAGTAAAATTTGTAGTAAAGAAGTTGATGAAATGATTTTAACTGGAATATTTCTGTCAAGTTTCTTAAGTTGAAAATACATAAATGGTTTAAAGATCATTTATAACAGAAAATAGAATTAGAAAATTTGGTGTATGAGAGAAAAATTAAAATAAGATCAAAATTATTACACTTTGAAGCAGCTAAATATTTTAAAGTACCTCTACAAGGGCTTCTACTTGGTGCATCATCATTGGTTTATTACAAAACTCAACAAGAGGTTTTGGGCGACTAAGTGTTAATGGCCTTAGCCGTGTACCATAACCACCAACTAAGATCAGGGCTTTCATTTTTCCAGTTCCTAAAATATAGAACAAACAAAAACAACATGAACAAAACATTTTAAAGAGAATGATAATTTTGCATTTTGAGAAACCATTGCAAGCAAAAAACAGAATTCTGAACCAGCAACTGGTTTGAATGTAGTCTAAAAAGGGTTCACCCTAAAATAGCAATTAACTGAGAGAATTGGGCAGCAACACATTCACTAAAATAACAGATGTAAAAAAAATAGAGGAACATGCTAAAGTTATGCAAAAGTTACATTTTACATGGAAGCTTTCGAATTATATCTTTAGTTCTTTTTCAGCCAGAGTTTGGATGGAAACTGACTAATCTCATAGTTTAAACTTAAATGAAAAATCCAAACCTCTCCAAACCGGCAAAGAAAATCCACTATTCACAGGTTCCATTCCTTTCCATCCACATTCCTCTTACAAATTAAAAAAGTTTTCAAAAAATTTGGTTACCATCATGCAATCAGTTCCAACACCACAATTCTAAAGCTTTTACTTAATGACAGAGATCAAATAGACCTGCACTAGACAAACTTTCTACATCAAAAGCTCTTATCAAAGCATCAAAAACAGGTTAAAAGAACACCAAAAAAATGTAAAGACATCGAGCTGGGAAATTATAATACTGCCTCAGCCTCCTTCACTTTGGAAAGATTCAAAGCATTGTGCCATTTTCTGGCTCAAAAAACTCTTTGCTACCATAAAAGCATGGAAATTTATCTTTCTTCCAATAACCACAATTTGTAATCTCGATCTGGAAATCTGTACCCTTTCAAAAGAAATACAATGTTCATGAATAAATCCTCCTTTCAAAACAAATACAATGTTCATTTTCATGACCAGAAGAACGAGGATTGTGTATGACGGGCTGAATGAGGTTGGCACTTGCGGTAGGGTTAGTACAGTGTTTGAAGCGGAAGGAGCACTTTTTTAGTCACAGTTGACAAAGGTTTAACTGCCTGGGAATGTAAATAGTGTATTTATGTACATAGTGGTTTTAACTGAATATATGAATGAGTTGTATTGTGTGTATATTTGTGTGGTTTTTATGGAGATGACGAGCTATGTTTACGTCTCAGACAGCATAATGAAACCTGTGTTTTTTGTCCAGTCAATAAAATGAAAAAACAACATAAAAAAAAAAAAAAACGATGTTTCATGACCGGAAGAACGAATCTCATAAGCAAGGAGTTTTTCAACCTTTGAAGGCCAACTACATTACATGATGATAATTGACGTGCTTGAAGTGTAAGGGAAAAAGTGACCAAGAACTTTCCGGTAAGTGATTGGCCATTTAATGATATGCCATTAATGAATTGCACATAAATATGTGCACTTTGCTGGAGTTTAATGCCTTAAAGATGCAAATATTATGGTATAAAAAATATATCAATGTTTGTAATGGCTACTTTTCAGGTTTAGATTTTTAATAGAGACAAATACCTTTCCATGATTGATGTCCATTCAGTTATTGTTTACTTTTCATACCTATATAATAGCCAATAGTATTATTTTTTACTTAATTTAAGGGATGATTACAAAAGGTATACTATGGTATAAAAAATATATCAATGTTTGTAATGGCTACTTTTCAGGTTTAGATTTTTAAGAGAGACAAATACCTCTCCATGATTGATGTCCATTCAGTTATTGTTTACTTTTCATACCTATATAATAGCCAATAGTATTATTTTTTACTTAATTTAAGGGATGATTACAAAAGGTATACAGTACATTGATAAATCTTGTTCTCCTTTATTATTTCTTTTTATTTGGGGGGGTGTGAACGTTTAATGACCACTGTGGACAACTCAGTGGGCTATAAGCAGTCGCCCATCCTTAATTTAGGGTCACTGGTTCCAGGGAAAGGCGAGAGCCAGCACCGTAAGGCAAACACAACATCCATGCCTCACTGGGATTCAAACCCGGACACCTTTCAGACGAATGATCAGAAGCCATTGCTTAGACCACTGCACAACTTGGGCAGCTCTCCTTTATTTAAACACAGAACAACTCAACTGCTTTCACTTATATTAAAAAAGATGAAGGCAGGGGTTATGTACAATGACATTACTAGCACACTGTGCCCCTCCCCAGCAAAAATTTACTTCAGCACTCCTACACACACTAATTTCTCCAGAATTTTGAACACGAGGGAGGATGTGTTTTTCATAGTGTGCATGTGTGGTGGAGGGTCAGGAAGTCAGAGAGAGTGTCTGGAAAAATAAGAGGAGTACCAAAGAGCCTTTAGTTTAAACTTTTTAAGTAATTTTTGGAACAGAAGTACTTAATGCAAGGTTATTGATCAGTCCACGGATCAATGCATAAAAATTTTTATTGCAAGAAATGAATTCAGTAAAATATATTTAAATGTTTAAGGTTAATAACCATATCATTTTAGTGATTAATACTAGATATAACTGCATACAAATAGACAATTTAGTTTTTGACACCGTAAGAATGCAATATGGGCTTACTTAGCTACAGGTATAACTATTTATTTGCATGTATGACAAAACTTCAGCAGTACATGCCAGGAAAAAATGGTGGCTGTAGAAATACGATGTGCATATATGTGATATGTACCAACATACTATATGATATAACTACTAACTATAGATATGATATAAATTATAATTATATGATTACAATACAAATAGAAGAAATACTGTTTTATACAATAAGGAGAAATTCTCATGTTTTTAGGCCTAAGTCTTTCTTTCTTTCAAGCCTTCATTTTGGCGAACTCATCAAGCACAACATCGAGGTCCATTCTTTTGGAATACTTCCTTTCTATGCTTAACAGTGACAATCCCTACAGTCTGTCTAGTGGCATGGTGCTTCACAAATAGCTTTTGATAAATTTTAATTTGCAAAACGATCTCTCTCCAGATGCTACTGTGATGGGTAGTGTTAAGCATTAAGGCTTTTAATAGGTTAGTGCAACCCACTGACAATTGCAAGATTTTCTACAAAGAGTAAATGGATTTTGTACAAACAGTACATTTTCTATTTCCAGAATGGTCATTTTCTCAGCTACACAATTGCAGAGTGCCATTTGGAAACCTAGCAGTTCCTCTGCTAACTTGTTTGTCATGCCACTTAGATATGTGCTTACTAACCAATTTGCACATATCACAATATCTTTATTCATAGCTCCCGCCAAGGCAGAAGACATAAGAAATTCAAATTTGCATCTTTCAAACCTGTTGAGTTGGGCAATCAAAATGTTTAGTGTTACATAAAAGTGACATTTATTTAGACAAAGCTAAATACATTTTAAAGGAAAATACAAAACTTTGGGTTAATAATTTGTTTTTATGCAGTTTGGATTTTTTATAAAACTGGCAGTCGCAGTATGCCCCTTCATAGCCTGCACCCCCCCTCCCCTGCAGGGTTTGAGGGGGTGGTAGTTATGCCACTGGTTACATGCTAAATTAATAACATTCATATTGACCACAAAATGAATGATGATTACTGGGAGAAGAGTTCAGATCATGTTGATGATGTCAGTAAAAATTTCAGGGCTGTATAGTTACATGATGAATATTAACAATAACACAGAAAGACAATCAGGCAATGTACTGACTATTAAACATGTTCAGACTTTTCAGTTTGTCAATGCTAATGCAAGCACCTTAATTGTCTTAATTAATCTACCATATGTCCCAACTAATGACCATGTAGCTACCCTGGTGGAGCAGTGGTCTAAGCACTGGCTTATGACCATTCATCTGAAAAAAGTCTGGGTTCGAATTCTGTTGAGGCACGGATGTTGTGTTCGTCTTATGGCACTGGTTCTCTTCCTTTCCTGGAACCAGTGGCCCTAAATTAATGATGGATGACTGCTTATAGACCACCAAGTTATTCATGGTGGTCATTAAAACTTCAATCAAAATAAAAAAAAATGTCCACGTAAAACTGCTGACCTTATTCATTTTTAATAACTTTAATCTTTTTGTTCCTCAAATTCCGTAGAAGTAAAAAAAAATGTTATATGTATATATACATATCATCGTCAACCATTATCAATCTACTGTTCGAAGAAGGTCTCCCCAAATTTCTTCCACAACTGTCTGTATTGAGCCTGTTTCCTCCATGTTACTTCGACACGCTTTTGATTTCATCCATCCATCTCCCATTTTTTCTGGGTCTTTTCCATCCCTCGGAATCCAGTCTAAAATTTTGGTTGTCCATCGGTGGTCCGTTTTTTTGGCATTGGGCTGGTGTCCAGCCCATTGCCAGATGAATGGTCAGAGTAAAATCACTGGTCTGGATGTTTAAAAAATACATGTATTTCTGTCTAACACGCAGTGTAAACAATAAAAGAAGTAACTAACATTCAAATTTCATTTTTCAAATACTAAATTGAATAAAAATTAAAGATTGTTTTGCTTGGAAATCATTAAAACAGTAATCGCCAATATTTTTGCCAAAAGGATTTATCAATCGCCAAATTGATTTTTTTTTTCACAAAATGCGAAGAATGTGATTGGCAGCATGACCCCTGTACATATATATATGATCTATTTTGCAGAATTGTAAGCGAAGAGATCTCTCTCCTACATTCAAAATATTGATCCAGTTTTAATAATTTTTAGCAGGTAAAGCCCACAGCTTCTTAAAACAAAATACTAAGATGATGGCATCCTGATGAAACAATACCAAAAAGAAATAGAAAAAAACTTAGTACTAAACCCAGTAAGTGCCAGGCTATGGTGCTTTTCATCCATGAATGAGGTTTAACCATAGTTCCATTACACTCCCAAAATTTTAATAAATAATTCACATAAACTGGCTGCATAGCACCCCCTTTTTTTTTTTTTTTTTGATTGTAGGTTTAACGACCACCGTGAGCAACTCAATGGGCTATAAGCAGTCACCCGTCCCTAATTTAGGGTCCCTGGTTCCAGGGAAGGGAGAGAGCCAGTGCCGTAAGACAAACACAACATCCATGCCTCACCGAGATTCGAAACCCGGACCCCTTTCGAACGAATGATCAGAGGCCATCGCTTAGACCACTGCGCCACCGGGGCAGCACATAGCACCCCTCACTGGATGTTTAAAAAATACATGTATTTCAGACCCAATCTTCCTTTAGGAATTTGTGAGAGAAGTACTAAAAATACTATTTTGGACAACATATACATCAACTAAAAAACGTTCCTTAAAAATACTTAAAAATATATTTGCATATTCTTAGTAAAAAATATTCTTAAAATTTTTTAAAAATATTTCCATAAATATTAAGAAATATTTGCATTGAAAATATTGTTGCTATAACAACAGGAGCAAATTTTCCCAAACACAATACCATATCTCTGGCAGTCACAAAAAGAATGATAGGGACATAAAAATGTGCATAACAAATCCTCCTGCTGAAAAAAAACCCCTGATATGGGCAGGTTTTTTTTTTATTGGAGATATCAGAAGCCATTGCTTACCCACTCCACCATGGGCAGTTTAATTATCGCAGGAGCATTTTTTCTCTCACAAAACCAAAACCGCATGAATGTTTTACTGATATGGTACTAGAAAATTAATAGGGGCACAAAATGAGTGTTTTGTATGGCTATAGCTTTCAAAATTCTGTCACATGCAGAATCAAGAACGAATAAGTTGGATCGTGTCCGCAAAACATAAGCAGATGGTGCTTCTGGGAGGCTGGATGACAGAAATACATCCAGGCCTTCACATGACGAAATATTACTTCACATTCCAATAAATGTCCTGGGTAAACAACCCAAAAGGCCGGCCCACTTGTACTTTTTATCAGCTAATCGGCAATCATCCACCCACCGGTTTGATGCACTTTTTATGTTTAGCACTGTTCCAGTAACTATATGATGTACAGATCGCAAATAAATAATTCCATATACAACTACATCTCTCAGAACTATTCCCTTCTCATTATTTAATTTTTTTAAATTGGTCACTCATTGACCATAACTCATTTATCATAAAAACCTATACGGCATCAAACATTTCGGAAAATATTAGAGTTTTACAATCTTCTTAACCATAAGTAACGAAAAACTGAGACAGAAAAAAACTGTTTGATATCAATAAGAAAAATAGTAAGTCAGTACCAAATATTTAAAGGACTCGTCAGCATTAGCACATGTCAAGCAGCCACGCAAGCTCCCGCTAGCCTCAGCACGTAAACAAGAATTAACGTAAAACTGATGCCAGGTTCTCTCTGCAAAATACCGGATGATCGTAATAATCTCTGTGATATTCATAGTGTTAACATAGAAGTAACCTCATATCAGATATTCAATTTTAAATACGGAACTTAAAGAGGATATTGCCTGGATATGAAGCCCAGGTTAATTTTTAGTGTCATCTTTATTTTTTTTTACTTGAAAGTACTACTAAATAGTTACAGTTCCGAAAGTTCTATTTTTTTTATTTTTTTTTTGATTGAAGGTTTAACGACCACCGTGAGCAACTCAATGGGCTATAAGCAGTCGCCCGTCCCTAATTTAGGGTCACTGGTTCCAGGGAAGGGTGAGAGCCAGTGCCGTAAGACAAACACAACATCCATGCCTCACCGGGATTCGAACCCGGACCCCGTTCGGAGAAAGTTCTATTTTAGAAGACCACAGTCCACAAAGTAGACGTCTTTGGTCTATGACGTTTGAAAACATGGAAGATAATAACAGCAATCGTAATCCTTTATTTTTCCTACTCTCCTTGGTATTCAGCTTTTATGTCATGCGAATACAGTATACGACATGCGAACGAAGTTTTTTGCATTAGATTTTGAGGTATATTTTACTATCAATACATATTTTTTTCTTTTTTGGTTGAAGATTTAACGACCACAGCGAGCAACTCAATGGGCTAAAAGCAGTTGCCCGTCCCTAATTTATGGTCACTGACTCCAGTGCCGTAAGACAAATACAACATCCATGCCTCACGCGATTCGAACCCAGACCCACTTGGACGAACGGTCATCAGTTAGGTTTAAATCACTGCGTCACCAGGGCAGCTGTCAATATTGATGTATGGGATGATCTTATACATTATTTATTCTATACTCCACATGCTTAAACTTCAAAATATATTCTTCCATCTGCTTTCCTTTGCTTTTGTTCCAGGATATAGTTCTCTCCAGACGCTTCTCATTTTGAACACTCAATTTCTAACCCTCCTTCTCATGAGCGTTTCCCATGACGGACTTTTGTGATGCTGCCGTGGCTTCACGTGCTGCTCGTGCATCTAAGTGATTCATCGTGATCAGGAGACATTTTCGCTATTACAGCTCGGCATGATAAGTCACGTGATACGACTCTCTGTGCTGTCAACAGTTTGTAAAACGGACTGTTAATGTCACAGCTCGCCAGGGGGCATTCAGGAGTTGTGGGCCGATCGTTCACGCTAACCATCATAGGATTATATGGTGTTTATGGTTTCATTAGTGCAAAAGCGGTATTTATCTTGAATATTTTTTATTT
Source organism: Macrothele yani (assembly GCA_039090855.1). Taxonomy (NCBI): domain Eukaryota; kingdom Metazoa; phylum Arthropoda; class Arachnida; order Araneae; family Macrothelidae; genus Macrothele; species Macrothele yani. Next base: position 108,938,201 of record CM077003.1, read on the forward strand.
ATTACTTTGTGTAATTATATTGTATGGAGTTCCAGAAAATTTGAAGTTTCTATACAGAAGGTAAAGCACGTCAACTCTGTTTTTACTTAACGGGAGATAAATGTATAGTGTAGCTAAATGTCGGACTAGAATCTGTTCAGTTCGGTTTTAGGTACAGGCGAAAGTCTTTTGTTCCGAACATCGGACAGGTTATGCAGCATATAAAGAACTTGTATCAACCTTTGTTGACCCAATTGTAACATAATAAAGAATTACTAGGGACGTTGTGGCAAGGAGGTATGTATGGAAACGGCGGAGTTGTTATGAGGCGGACGAATGATTGTTGTTATGAAATAAAAACTTATATTCTCGAATGAAGTTCGTTACTGCTTAAAAGTAAGTTCGTGTCTCTTATTAAGGCTTAATATGTAGCACCAACAGAGTTGAAAAAATGGCGGCAAGCATTAGGATTTGATGCATTTTTCCACAGCTTACAATGTGGAAAAATTTTACGTTAAGAGCATTAACCGTTGTTTAAATGTAGGATCACAAATTTTATCCCTTGATATCAAATATGTTCATCGTACAATATGCACGCAGGTCGGGAAAATCTCCGCCGAGAAAAAGCAGCCATTTTGCCCCGATGCACTTTCTCTGCCGTTATCGCCAATACAGATGGAGTGAGCGCCTTATTCATTAGTTTGATTAGATACAAAAAGTAAAACAAATGTGTAAGATATATTGTTTATTACTAAATGAAAACACCAATAGTGAATGATTTCTCGAGCTGAAGATTAATCAAAATTATTTTTTGCAAAAACTTCGGTACGTTTTCAAAATCAGCAGTTTCCGTTAACGTTGCTTCAATGACTTACGCAAAAACTGATATTCCATGTTAAAATTGTTCCTCCAAATGTATGGCGCCGTTTAATTTTACAAGAAGTACAATTCCTTTTTACGATAAAGGGTCTATTCTCTGTTGCATCAGTAAAAAAAACAGCAACGTCTGCTCAGAAATCTTCACGTTAGGGTACTCACTCTGTGGCCCCCCAAAATATATATATATAACGCTTATTTGATGAATTCAATGTGATAGGCACAAAGAGCATGTTTGCGAAGCGTTCCAGGTTATTGTTTTTCTAATTCCAAGCAAAATAGCATTCGTAAAATACGAATGTTTCTGCTGCTGCTTCCTCCCATAAGACAGCACATGTTGTACCAAATCATCGGCCCAAACGTTTGTCTCGCCATCTAGTGAGAAGTGACATTAACGGGCGATTATTGTTTCCAGAGTCGTATCGTATCACCTGACTATCATACACCGTGAGCTCGGCCAACTAACTAGTTGCTGTGAGGCACAAACACCAGTCTATAAGCCTCGTCGTCTTCAACAAAAAAAAAAAAAAAAATCATAGTACCTATCGATGTTATTATTACCGTCTGCAATAGAAATACGGAGATTTTGCGTCAATTGTAGTACGCAAAGTTGCGAAGTGGTTGAATTGTAAAAGTGCGGCATGGAGAAGGGTGTGCAGCTCCAGCGTCAGATTCGTGAAAATACTGAAGAATTACAAGATTACCTTAGGGACTTGGTGAATTGGGAAAAAGAAATGAAGAGTAAGGAAGAAGAAATAAAGAAACGATCTCACGATGATCCTGTGAGTATCATGTTTGTTCATATTAATAACGTGCAGTGTGATCATCTATTCGAAATAAGCTTCTGGAGGCCTGTGGTTTTAAATTGTTTCATGTTTGTAAAATCATTATAATACGGGGATTACTACAGTAGGATGACTATTTTTACTCATTTTGTCAAGTTTCGGGTTTAACACTAACCCATCGTCGGGACTGATTCAAGAGAGTAGTCTTCCTAGTTATCCCCATATTGCTAAATTATACTTTTAAGGTATCATCATTAGGATTTTGCCACAACTTAATTAATACACATGATTTATTTGTCAATTCCTTTGCATTTTGTACTTAGTCAATTATCTAAGGGGGATTTCTTTAAAACTGGTTATGTACAAACTTCTGGGACATGAGATGTACATGAATTTCAAGTGTATAGTAATAACCAGTGATTGGAAGTAACATGCTACATGTAGCATCACTACAAAATAAAGTAGCTTGTAGCAGCAAATTATGCTCCGAAGAATCGTGCAACTTTTTAAAAGTGGTTAAAAATTGTATTAAAATCACATTACATTTCCTGAAGTATAATTGGCTGTAACAGGAGGTCGTAGGTTGCTCAATGTGCTCTGCTTCTGCTTATCTGATTTAACTTGCACTGTGAAAGCTCGCCAAATGGTTAGTTGGGAAATCTCAATTACTCTATGAAGACAGCGAGTATGAGTCAATTGCGCAAGCTGGGGGGGGGGGGTAATGACTACAATGCCCGTCCCTTATTTAGGACCCATTGGTTCCAGGAAAGGAAGAAAGTCAATGCCGTAAGACAAATACAACATCCATGCGCCATTGGGATTCGAACCCGCACCCATCCCGGATGAATGGTCAGAAATCGGCACAGACCGTTGCCCACATGGTATGCCACAAGTGGTTTTATTGAAGATTGTTCCTTGATTGCAAAATTTGATTATTTTAGTCGAAGAAAAGGAATTCACAGATATAGAATAATATATGACTTTTAATTGGATTCCTTGGGCTTCTCAGCTAGTCTGTCTAGCTTGAAATATGCACCACTGAATGTGTCAAAATGTGTTACATGTACAAAGATAAATTACTTGTGTAATTTACCTTAAAACTACTTAATAAATTACACAAGTAATTTACCTTGCTTTTTAACACTGAATACCATATGCAATAATGTAGATATGTAAATATCATCCTAAGATTTTTCACTTTTAGTTTAAATGTAAATGTTAAAAAGTAGCAAAATGTATTACTTTAAAAAAAAAAAAAAAAAAAAAGTAGCGTAGCTAGCTACTTTTCAGAAAAAGTAGTTGTAGCTGTCAGAGCTGAGACTGGCTGATCCCAATTCGGGCCCAGGCTCTGTAGAATATTTACTACGGTTCGAACTCGGGCAGGCTCGGGCTCTTAGAGAGAGGGAGAGCGAGATAATTGTTTTTATATATAAATGTGATTTTATATGATTTAACAAATGAAACGCTTTATAGTTGGTAAAGAGAATTCTATGGCAACTGGTTCTGGTTGGGGAGCGGATGTTCGAGATAGTTATTTATTCCGTGCTTGTGTAGAAAAGGCCATAGGCCGCGCATTAGTGTGTTTCTGCAGAGGAGAAAAAGCTTTTTCAAGAACTATAGATATTGGATAGTTGATAGCATGCCGACCATCATTTACCCACTATCTCTACGCAGTAGCTACCTGCTAATTTTATTTAGTAATGCACATGTTGCAGCACATTATGGCACTATAATATTGGCATTATTTGAGCAACCTACAATTGTAGCACAGCCCGATCATTTTGGATACCCAGCCGCTTGAAGCACTTCAGGTGGAAACAAACAGTCAAAGAAAATCGTACAGTTACACTGTAAAACCAGATAGAGGTTCCTTCCCCACTCCCCATTTGAGAAATACAGTCGAACTTGGTTAAGACAAGCTCGGGTATAACGAGGTCCTGGCTACAGCGAGTAAATGCCAGAAGAAGTTTGTTTCGTATGCAATTAGTGCTAAATTATCTTGCTTGTTACGAGTATCAACTCTGTTATAGCGAGCAAATTCGCAAGACTTTCAGATTTTTTACACCCAGTAAAGATAGCGCAGCATCGAAAGGTGGCATCAATTAGCAACCTGCTACCCAAAAAGACAGTCTGTGTGTCTTCTGCTCCGAGAGAAAAGCGGGAAGTGTTTTATAACATATTGCATTTCAGCCCAAGGGTAGGTGGGGGCGACATTTTGTGGGTTAAAGCTTCCCAGCCTTTCCTTTGCCACTGTTTACAAGAGGGTTCCTGGAATTCGCTTTCTCTCATTGGCTGCTATGGTCTAATACCACGCATGTTTTCTTAGTGCATTCAGTATTTCAACTTCGTACGGGACATATCGTAACCTTTTTTCAATCAGTAAGTCGCACGCAGCCCTACTCTTGCAACATCACTTAAGCTTTCCCTCCCCCTTTTTTATTAAGTGTGATATTGTGAGCAAAATGGTTGGTGTTAAAAGAAAGGCTCTCTCCATCAGGGAGAAAATGGATATTATTCAGGAACTGCAAGACGGCGAGAAAAATTCAGCTTTTTGCAAAAAGTATGGGCTTTCATCATCTACCGTATCTACATTGTGAAAGAACAAAGATGCAGTTTTGTCAGCATTTGAAAAAAATCTTGCAGATTGCAAAAAAATGAAAAAGTGTGAAAAAAATGACATTGATGAAGCTTTACTTTGTTGGTTTAAAGTTCAACGTGATGCTGGTTTTCCTATCAATGGACTGATTTTAAAAGTGCAAGTGGAAAAATTTGCAGTACAGTTCGGTCATGAGAATTTTATATGCAGTAATGGGTGGCTTGATCGCTTCAAGAACAGACACAATATTTTTTGTACGCAAAAATGTCAGGGGAATCAATGTCTGCGGATACGGAATCTGTAAGTCACTGGCTAAAAAGCGTTTGGCCCAGCTTCATTTCTGAATTCAGTGAGTAGAACATATTCAATGCTGATGAAATGGGCATTTTTTACAAGGTAACCCCTGACATGACTTTAACTTTTAAAGGCGAGAAATGCATTGGAGGTTAATTGGCAAAGGATTGGCTAACCGTTCTAATTTGTGCGAACATGGCAGGAAATGGAAAAAGAAAATTATTGGTGATTGGCAAATCATTAAAGCCTCGATGCCATAATAATATTCAGCATCTCCCGGTTGATTATAAAGCAAACAGAAAGGGTATGGATGACATCAGATATCTTTACGGGAGAACTTCATAAATGGGATCATGAACTACGAAAGAAAAACAAACATTTTGCTGTTAATAGACAACTGCCCAGCACATCCCAAAGTAGAAAACTTGACAAATATCAAACTTGTGTTCCTACCACCAAACACAACATCAATTCTACAGCCTATGGACCAAGGGATTATTAGGAGCTTTAAGTGCCATTTTCGGCGATTTCTAACAGTACAATTAATCGAAAAAATGGAGAAGAAGCTAGAAATTAAGATTTCCGTATTGGATGCTGTTCGTCTTATGAGAGAAGCTTGGGATAGTGTCACTCTGACAACCATTAAAAATTGTTATAGGAAAGCTGGTCTTCTAAAGGAGACTTTAGTAGAAAGCACTGAAGTGATTGATGATGATGATCTCCCCTTATCCGAATGTTTAAAAAGTAGAGGTTTAAGCACCTTTAACAATTTCAATTCTCTTGATGATTTTATCGACATTGACGCTGCTGTCCTAACAACTGGAATTTTAACGGAGGAACAAATTGTGCAAGAAGACATTGCGGTGAATGAAGAAACTGAAACCGACAGTGAAGGCGAAAACATTACAAAAACACAAGCAGTTGTAACTTACAATCAAGCACAAGATGCCTTGGATGTTTTGACTAGATTTTATGAAACTAATTCTTGCAATGAGTGTATGTTCAGTGCATTATCAGTTGTTAAGCGTAATCTGATGGATTTTCGGTTGAAGTCAAGGACAACGCAGATAAAATTAACCACATTTTTTTCATACAAAATATAAAGGATATGTGCTTTAGGCAGATAGTACCGTACCTGTGCTTAATTTTATCTAAGTACTGTATGGTACAAAAATTACAATACTGTATAGTACATATTGTATTTCATACAGTACGTATGCAGTTTACATGTCCGGTATTCAAGAATTTCAACTTAATCTGCATCACATCGTACGTACTTACATGTGTATGTATAATGGTACGTATAGTTCTGTGTGTATGTAGTACTGTACGTGCACATTTTTCAAGAATTCCACAACTAACCGAAATATTGTACGGTAATTTCAACTAAACGTAAGTACTATGTATTTCTCAACATTAAACATTGTATATACTATATTTGATAACGAAATTTATTTTTTGAATGATTTCCTTGATATTTTGGGTCTTTCCCGGATTATGCGGGTAACGGCTGTAACGAGCAATTTGTTCGATCCTGAACAGCTCGTCTTAACAGAGTTCGACTGTACTTGGTTAATTGCAAGAGAAGGAGAGAGTGGAAGTGTGGAAAAGGAAATGTTTTTTATTAAAGGTTGAACAGGTTGGCCAATTTTCAGGCTCATTCGGGCCCAGGCTCTATTTTGCAACATAAAATTTGGGCTCGGGCGTCGAAAATTGAGCCTGAACTCGGCTCTAGTAGCTGTGGCAAGCTAGTTTTTCAAGAATGTTGTTGTGGCAGTAGCTAGCTACTTTTAGAAAGTAGTTTTCCAATCACTGGTAATAACTAATGGGATAATTAATCCCTATGCAAAACTAGATGGTTAGAGACACTGAAAAAAAAGGTGTTCTTCGTTTACTGAAAGCAAAATTAGCCATGTAACCACTTACTAATAGTACAAAAGCATATTTATTAAGTAGTCTAGTTACAAAAGCATATTTATTAATCCTAGTTGTAAATGCATTTATGGCACCTCTATTCATAGTGATTGTGGAATAACTTTTTTACGGGTGTTATAGAGGTTATTTTTCATCAAAGTTGGTTGTCAAATTTTCGAACTAAAGCCTAGTTCGTCATCAGGACTATGTCACTGGAGTAGTTGCTGCCACTCAATTGGAAGAGTCCATCCGCAATTATCGTTAATTGTGGTACTTCTTCTTCTTGCTATTTCGATCCCTTCTTCTAGTTTCCTCTTTATTAAGTTTGACTGGTGGGCGATTATTTTCACTGTCCCAATTTATGGAGTGTCCACTTGCTTGTATATGTCTGTCTAGCCCTGTTTTGTTCCCAATGTTCCTAATAGCTGCTTGGTGTTCTTTCATTCGGACCTTAATACTTCTCCCTGTTTCTCCTATATAGCTGAGTTCGCAGTTACAGTCGATGCAGTAAATTACTCCTTCCTGCAATTGGATGTCCAATTCTTTCTGCTTTAAAGCTGGCAGGAATTTCTTTATTTTGTTATTAAGATCTGGAGCTAGCCTGATATTATATTTTGCTCCGATCCTTTTCAGTTTCTCGAAAAGTCCCTTGTGGTACGTAATTTTGCTGGTGAATTTGAAGTTGGTTTTCTCCTGCTTCTTTTTGGCAATTGTTTAAATATTTTCTCAACATATGGGGAGGGTAATTGTTTTCTGCCAATATTTCTTTTAATTCTTCTTTGTGAAGATCTTTCTGAGTAGCTGAAGAGACCAGGATTTCAATCTTTTCCAAAAATTGTCTCGAATACGGCGAGACAATTTTTGGAAAAGATTGAAATCCTGGTCTCTTCAGCTACTCAGAAAGATCTTCACAAAGAAGAATTAAAAGAAATATTGGCAGAAAACAATTACCCCTCCCCATATGTTGAGAAAATATTTAAACAATTGCCAAAAAAGAAGCAGGAGAAAACCAACTTCAAATTCACCAGCAAAATTACGTACCACAAGGGACTTTTCGAGAAACTGAAAAGGATCGGAGCAAAATATAATATCAGGCTAGCTCCAGATCTTAATAACAAAATAAAGAAATTCCTGCCAGCTTTAAAGCAGAAAGAATTGGACATCCAATTGCAGGAAGGAGTAATTTACTGCATCGACTGTAACTGCGAACTCAGCTATATAGGAGAAACAGGGAGAAGTATTAAGGTCCGAATGAAAGAACACCAAGCAGCTATTAGGAACATTGGGAACAAAACAGGGCTAGACAGACATATACAAGCAAGTGGACACTCCATAAATTGGGACAGTGAAAATAATCACCCACCAGTCAAACTTAATAAAGAGGAAACTAGAAGAAGGGATCGAAATAGCAAGAAGAAGAAGTACCACAATTAACGATAATTGCGGATGGACTCTTCCAATTGAGTGGCAGCAACTACTCCAGTGACATAGTCCTGATGACGAACTAGGCTTTAGTTCGAAAATTTGACAACCAACTTTGATGAAAAATAACCTCTATAAGACCCGTAAAAAAGTTATTCCACAATATTTATTAAGATGGGTTCCATTTCAACTCCGGCAGGGTCGTACCATCATGGTCTCAGATTTTTCTAAAAAAAATTAAGGGATGTTCCTTGACTGAAATAAAGAGACCCATATTTTTCTTTCGGCAAGAAAAATTTTCCCTTCGAGAAAGAGGGTTTCAAATCTTGCACTGTCAAACAAGCTCTCTAGAAAACGGTTATTCTTCCAAATTTCAGCGAGTCATTGCAGCGGAGTTAAAAAAGATATCGTGTTCTTGTATTTTTTACATTGTGTGTATAACATATAATATATGGTGCTAATATTTGCTACACATTGTATGATTAAAATTTCAAAAAATCGTAAACTTCGTGTTTTTTAAAAAATAATTGAATTTTTTAAGGTTTTTTTAAACAGGTTTGGATGGAATTTTTTCTATATTCGTTTTTTTTTTTTGTTAAAGACATACAAATGTGCATTTTATTTGTAATTTTTTGTGTGTCTGTGAAACTGCTAGTTTCCGCATTTCACCAGCGTTAAAAACAACCGATTTTGAAAAATCTCTAACTTTGCCAACGATTTTCTCAAAAAGGCCATTTTTTATTCTGAAAATTAAATCACTGTTTTATTATCAACAGGAGAATATCTGTAAATTTTCACAGACCTAAAAACGCCCGTTTCCAAGTTAAACGCGTTTGAATTCGGTTTGAAAGCCTACGATTTCCCGTGTTCTAAAGACGCCATTATGGAAAAATCTCGGGCGCAAAGTACGTATTCTCTTACCTGAATCAAAGCGTTAGATATTCTTTGCCCGAATGATGGAATGAGAACATTGGATCAGCTGGCCCTGATTGAATACGTCCACCTCACTCTTCCCCGAGGGATGACATGCCTAAAAAACTGTCGGGGGGGGGATAACAAATAAATAAAGAAAATTCTTGCTGCTCCACTAACAAAGTTGAGTTGCAAAAGACAGCAGTTGTTTGTTTGTTTACATATATACTTAAATATACTTAAACATCGCATGAAAAAGTAGAAAAACTGTTTTTAAATAATTTTAAGAAAATAAGAGTGCAGGCACACATACTGTAAGTTAATTTTCGATGGCTAAACACCCTTGAGTTTTTCCGGGAGTTGCTAATTGTAGGCTACTGTCAGAAGAGCAGTTGCTGTTTTGTTATAGTTGCTAAAATTAACTTCTCAGTTTTTCGTAATAGTGAAATGTACCCTCAGGAGAGTTTTATCCTCTGCGAACGGGGAGAGAATCTGCAGTGCTCTTGACTTCGCTGCTGGGTTGATAGCACTGGTCGCTACCCAAACCCTGCATAGCTCCTCTCCAAAACGTAATGGCAATTGTCTAATCTACCTAAATAAATAACAATTAACAAATACGTGTGCATGCTTATTCATAAAATGTAAGTTGAGTATATTTCCTGTTCAATCAGCTGATTTTGCAAGTATAATACATATACAACTTAAGCGCTTATAATGGTGTAAAGATTTTTATCTATTTAAAACATATTCAAAGATTTCAATTTTTTTTAAGGGGGAGGGGTGGGATTGTGTTCCTAGTGATTTCCACCTGGGCCGCGATAAACCATGCACTGCCCATGTCTTCTGTTCCCTTAAAAGATAATGCTGGATGGATGGATGGAAGACCAGCTGTGTATTGACCCCCCCCCCTTCACGTGGTGGTGAGGAGTCTCAAAGCTAGGTAGCTTTCAAAAATGTTTCACCTTTGTTGGCTGGTAACAAGAGAGGGATTCCATTTCAACTCTGGCAGGGTCGTACCATCACGGTCTCAGATTAGATTTCTCTAAAAAAATTAAGGGATATTCCTTGATTAAAATGAGACCTGTATTTTTCTTTCGGCAAAATTTTTTTTTCTGTTCGAGACAGAGGGTTTCAAATCTTCTACCGTCAAACAAGCTCTCTAAAAACGGTTATTTTTCCTAACTTCATGGAGTCATTGCAGCAGAATTAAAAAATATATTTTGTTTTGGTATTTTTATTACATTGTGTGTATAATGTAATATAATATTTGATGCTAATATTTTTTACACACTGTATGATTAAAATTTTAAAAAATCATAAACTTTGTGATTTAAAAAAAAATTGAAATTTTAAAGATTTTTTTTAACAGATTCAAATGGAGTTTTTTTTTTCTATACTCTTTTTTTTTTGTTAAAGACATACAAATGTGCACTTTATTTGCAGTTTTTTATGTGTCTGTGAAGCTGCTAGTTTCCGCAGCATTAAAAACAGCCGATTTTGAAAAATCTCCAACTTTGCCAACGATTTTCTCAAAAAGCCCTTTTTTAAAATTCCGGAAATGAAGTCCCTGTTTTATTATCCACAGGAGAATATCTGTGTAAATTTTCACGGACCTAAAAATGCCCGTTTTCGAGTTAGACGCGTTTGAATTTGGTTTGAAAGCCTACAATTTCTCTGTGTTCTAAAGGCGCCATTTTGAAAAAATCTCAGGCGCAAAGTACATATTCTCTCACCTGAATGAACGCGTTGGATCTGTCTACCTCACCCTACCCTGAACGATAACATGCCTAAAAAACGATCTTGGAAAAAAAAATAACAAATCTATATGTATAGAATTGAATGTTTGTTTGTATGTCTGCTAAACAAATTTACAGTTTTAAATTTAGAACCACCAAATTTGGAATACTATAGCATGGTACCTTAACTTAGACCGCAGACTGTTTTTTGGAAGGGATCGGAACCCTTGGTCAAAGGTTCCACACACAAAATTTCCGTAAAATATACTTGTATACTATAGTGCCCTAACTGTGACCGTTGATGGTTTTTAGAAGGGGGCAGAGCCCTGGGTGGGTCGGAGCCCGGTGTCAAAGGGCCCCACGCAAAATTTCCGTAAAATCTAGTTTTCAATTTAGAACCATCAAATTTGGTATACTTTTTCTTGGTCCCTAACTTTGACTAGAAGGTTTTGGGAAGGGGTCGGAGGACGGGGGGGGGGGCATATAAAATTTTTGCAAAATCTACAGTTCTGTAGATTTTACGAAATTAAAAAAAAAAAAACCCGGGCTCCGACCCCTTCCCAAAACCGTCTAGTCAAAGTTAGGGTACCAACAAAAAGTACACCAAATTTGATGGTTCTAAACTGAAAACTAGATTTTACACAAATTTTGCGTGGGGCCCTTTGACCCCGGGCTACCCACCCAGGGCTCTGCCCCCCTTCCAAAAATCATCTACGGTCTCAGTTAGGGCACTATAGTATACAAGTATATTTTACGGAAATTTTGTGTTGGGGCCCTTTGACCCAGGGCTCCGACCACTTCCAAAAACAGTCTGCGGTCTAAGTTGGGTACCTTGGATAGTATACCAAGTTTGGTGGTTCTAAATTGAAAACTGTAAATTTGTTTAGCAGACATACAAACAAACATTCAATTCTATATATATTGATTTTTTTATTCTTTTCCAAGACCAATTTTTAGGCATGTTATCGCTTAGGTAGGGTGAAGTGGACGGATCCAACGCTCTCATTCGGGTAAGAGAATACATACTTTGCGCCTGAGGTTTTTCCAAAATGGCGCCTTCAGAACACGGAGAAATTGTAGGCTTTTAAACCAAATTCAAACGCGTCTAACTCGAAAACAGGCGTTTTTAGGTTCGTGAAAATTTACACAGATATTCTCCTGTTGATAATAAAACAGGAATTTAATTTCCAGAATTTTAAAAAAGGGCTTTTTTGAGAAATTCGTTGGCAAAGTTGGAGATTTTTCAAAATCGGCTGGTTTTAACGCTGCGGAAACTAGCAGTTTCACAAACACATAAAAAATTGCAAAAAAAGTGTACATTTGTATGTCTTTAACAAAAAAAACGAGTATAGAAAAAAACTCCATTTGAACCTGTTAAAAAAAATCTTTAAAATTTCAATTTTTTTTTAAATCACGAAGTTTACGATTTTTTAAAATTTTAATCATACGATGTGTAAAAAATATTAGCATCAAATATTATTTTACGTTATACACACAATGAAATAAAAAATACCAGAACAAAATATATATTTTAAATCTTGCTGCAATGACTCTCTGAAGTTAGGGTAAATAACCGTTTTAGAGAGCTTGTTTGACGGTGGAAGATTTGAAACCCTCTGTCTCGAAGGGAAAAAAAATTTTTGCAGAAAAAAAATATGGGTTTCCTTACTTTAATCAAGGAACACCCCTTAATTTTTTTAGAGAAATCCGAGACCCTGATGGTACAACTCTGCCAGAGTTGAAATGGAATCAATCTCTTGTTACCAGCCAACTAAGTTGAAACATTTTTGAAAGCTACCTAGCTTTGAGACTCCTCACCACCACGTGAAGGGAGGGGGGTCAAAACTCTGCTGGTCTCCCATCGATCCAGCATTATCCTCTAAGGGAACAGAAGACATGGGCAGTGCGTGGTTTATTGTGGCCCAGGTGGAAATCACTACAAACACAATTGCCCCCCCCCCCTTAAAAAAATTGAAATCTTTGAATATGTTTTAAATAGGTAAAAATCTTTACACCATTATAAGTGTGTAAGTTGTATATGTATTCTACTTGTAAAATCAACTGATTGAACAGGAAATATACTCAACTTACATTTTATGAATAAGCATGCACAGGTATGTGTTAATTGTTATTTATTTAGTAGATTAGACAATTGCCATTACGTTTTGGAGAGGAGGTATGCAGAGTTTGGGTAGCGACCAGTGCTATCAACCCAGCAGCGAGGTCAAGAGCATTGCAGCTTCTCTCCCCGTTCGCAGAGGACAAAACTCTCCTGAGCGAATATTTTACTATTACGAAAAACTGAGAAGTTAATTTTAACAACTGTAACAAAACAGCAACTGCTCTTCTGACAGTAGCCTACATTTAGCAACTCCCAGAAAAACTCGAGGGTGTTTAGCCATTGAAAATTAATTTACAGTATGTGTGCCTGCACTCTTTTTTCTTAAAATTATTTCACAACAGTTTTCTACTCTTTCATGCAATGTTTAAGTATATATGTAAACAAACAAACTGCTGTCTTTTGCAACTCAACTTTGTTAGTGGAGCAGCAAGAATTTTCTTTATTTATTTGTTATCCCCCCGGATAGTTTTTTAGGCATGTCATCACTCGAAAGGTGAGGTGGACGTATCCAACCAGGGCCAGCTGATCCAACGCTCTCATTCCATCATTCTGGCAAAGAATATCTAACGCTTTGATTCGTGTAAGAAAATACGTACTTTGCGCCTGAGATGAGATTTTTCCAAAATGGCGCCTTTAGAACACGGGGAAATCGTAGGCTTTCAAACCGAATTCAAACACGTCTAACTCGGAAACGAGCGTTTTTAGGTCCGTAATATGTTACACAGATATTCTCCTGTTGATAATAAAACAGTGATTTAATTTTCAGAATAAAAAAAATGGCCTTTTTGAGAAAATCGTTGGCAAAGTTAGAGATTTTTCAAAATCGGTTGTTTTTAACGCTGCCGAAACGCGGAAACTAGCAGTTTCACAGACACACAAAAAATTACAAATAAAGTGCACATTTGGATGTTTTTAACGAAAAAACTCCATCTGAACCTGTTTAATAAAACCTTAAAAAATTCAATTTTTTTTAAAAATCACAAAGTGTACGATTTTTTAAAATTTATTTTAATCATACGATGTGTAGCAGATATTAGCACCATATATTATTATATGTTATACACACAATGTAAAAAAAAATACAAGAACACGATATCTTTTTTAACTCCGCTGCAATGACTCGCTGAAGGTTAGGGAAAATAACCGTTTCCTAGAGAGCTTGTTTGACGGTGCAAGATTTGAAACCCTCTTTCTCGAAGGGAACATTTTTCTTGCCGAAAGAAAAAATATGGGTCTCCTTATTTTAGTAAAGGAACACCCCTTAATTTTTTTAGAGAAATCTGAGACCATGATGGTACGAACCTGCCTGAGTTGAAATGGAACCCATCTTATGTAGTTTAGTTGCAAAAGCATATTTATTTAGTAGTCTAGTTACAACAGCATATTTGTAAGTAGAGGGGCGCCGCCCTGGTGGAGCGGTGGTCTAAGCGATGGCCTCTGATCATTCGTCCGAAAGGGGTCCGTGTTGGAATCCCGGTGTGGCATGGATGTTGTGTTTGTCTTACGGCACTGGCTCTCTCCCTTCCCTGGAGCCAGTGACCCTAAATTAGGGACAGGCGACTGCTTATAGCCCGTTGAGTTGCTCACGGTGGTCGTTAAACCTTCAATCAAAAAAAAAAAAAAAAAAAAAAAGTAGAGGGGCAAGGGGATGAACTACTTGCAAGACCATGTATATGCAGTCAAACCTGTTTATATTGAACATGGATACATGGAATTATTCCCTTTATCAAACTTAAGAAAATCACCATGAAAATTACTTTAAAAAAGTATAGGAAGAAGAAATGTTATGAACAAAACAGAAGAATTCCTAATATCATATCATGCATAGGCTACGTTAAAAACTGGGTGGTGTGATGTTTCGGTAGTGACTTCTCCCTTCATCAGCCATGGAATGAACCATGTGGGATAAGCCTATCTCTCTTAAAATCCACCATTTGGTTAAGGTATGTTGATGACATCTTCACCATTTGGCCACACTAGAAACACTCACTAATAGAACTCATGTCCTCCATAACATTCCAAATTCCCTTTTATAAAATTCTCGTCTCAAGAACAGGTCGACAACAATATTAGTTTTCTGGATGTTAACATCAACATCAATCCAGACTTTTCACTTGGTTTCTGTTTACAGGAAACCTTCTGCCCCCATAACATCATCCCTTACCATTCTTGCACCTTTGAAAAATATAAATTGGCGGCTATAAAGTCTTGCATACACAGAGCTAACCTTATTTGCAACAACCCTCCTGCTTTACAAAAAAATTATCAGAACATCAACAGTTGCAAATTGCTTGGCTTTTCACCTCTCTTAGTACATAGTCTAATTAAGAAATTTGAGTCATAGAATGGAACTACTAGTTTACTGCATGAACCAGGCCTTTACAAATATGATTCAGATGTAGGAGCCACCTCCAAAATTTAGGAGTCAGAGTTGTAGCGGGGGGGGGGGAGAAAGTGCAGTGGTGGTGGGGTATTCATTTTCTTTGATGTTGATAATATATCAATAAACAGAAAAGGGAAGACTTACGGTTTATTGTTTTTACCTCTTATTTACTCTCAATTTTAAGAAATCTGGGCGGGATAAAAATATATAATCGAGTAGAATGTATTTTACATACCATTGACAAATCACATGGAACATATCGATAAGAAACATACCTTACGTCTAGGTGCTTGTTGAAATCACAAAGATATTTCAGTTCCAGAACCACAACGTGCAGTAAGTTTGCTGCATAACATAATTTCTTTGGAATTATGTCTTTGAATTTATATTTCTCTTTCAATTTACTTATGAACATAAAGCAGGTGATTTTTCACAATTCCTATAAATATGGAGACTGTTTATGATATTGCTTTCAATTAAATTATATTAATATTAGCTGATATTGTGCAGCAATTAAAGGATTGAAATGTGGAAACTTTTTTTAAACAAATGAGATAGAATTAAATTACTGAGTAAAAGCCAAAAAAAAAAAAAAAAGAAAAAAAGAGCATTGTAAGAAAACAAATAGGGCACAGGAACTAAATCCCAGATGCTCTATTATGGCCATGAATATGTCTTGTGGTTTTAGCACCAAAATACCACCTAATAGCCTTTGAAGGGTCAAATTCAGATAAGGAGGGGCCATTAAAGTTGATCATCATTAAATCATTTAAGCTCTCCGCTTCCATTGATGATCGAAATTTGTTTTTAATAAGGTTCATCAAGCTGAAACCTTTTTCATAACTTACAGTGGAAACAGGCAATACTGACACTATTGATTAGTTTCCCTAAAACTGGAAATCTGTCACTGTTAGACAGCATTTTGTTCACAATTCGCTGAGCTTCATCCCTTGTCCAAGCACCTTAAACTCATACCATTCGTTCTGGAGAAGATTTATGCATGTTTCGCTATTCATATCTGGAGATGATAGTTGTTTTTTGAAATGTTGAGCTAGGGCTCTTATCTCAACTCCAAACTTCTCCAGATCCTTTTGTGTTTGCCACGTGAATTTATCAAAAACCCTGCAATGTTGAATGATGTTATGATTGTTCAGAAATCTTTCCTGTAAATATTGTGCTCCGCATTGCTCCAGGTTTTTTTTTTTTTTTTTTTTTGTCAACTTCAAAGGAAGTACTTGAACTGGCATTCAGTCCATGCAGTTGCACTTTTTGATAAATGCCTTTCAGTGTTGTGCTACTGATGAACATGGCTTCATAATGACCAGGAACATCGATCAATGCAGTGAGTGTTGTTACAGTACTTTTTATGTGCAGTTCAACAGCACTCATGAAAAGTTCTTGCCTTTGAAACATGAGAGACAGGTTCTTAAATACAGTAAGATAATCCAACAGAAAGTGTAGCATATGGACAAACCTGAAATTTTTCAGTTTCTTCAACAGACCCTTTGCAACTGCAGAAGCATCACCTTTCTCATTAGAAATATCTTCAAGATGTACCACCACACATTTCCAATCTTTTACCAAAGCAGCAAGTGCACCAACTTTACTGGCAACCCATCTTACTTTGTAGAGAAACTGAAATTTTAAAAGTTGGCCCTGCAAAATTTCAGATACCTGCTTCAGTTGACGCATTCTCTTTGGTGATGACCAATAAAATGTTTACAGTTTCTTAAGAAGTGTATCAATGTCATCAATGAATTTTACATTTTTCAGAGCACTCAACACACCTAAGTTTAATCTGTGTGCAATACAGTGAACACCTACCACGTGGCTCAATTTTTGACGAATCTTCTGAAGTACACCATTTTCAGTAATTATACTGGCTGCTCCATCAGTTCCAATACCAATCAGATGATTGGAACTTAACCATTCTGACAGCTCTAGTCTTTCAAGTTCACTATAAATTGCTTTCATGCATCCCTCTGCAGTTGCACTTTCAAGTGGAATGATGGATACAAATACTTCTTTTATTCCTTTTGCTTTCAGATATCTTGCATATAATATAAGTTCTTCTACACCTCCTTTGTCTGTTGATCCATCCAGCAATAAACTTACAAAATTCTGATCTTTTAGTTCACAAATCAGCTCATTTCTTATCCCTGCTGCAATATAAGACACAAATTCTATACATCTTTTGTCATTGTTATATTCTTTTCTGACTTCAATACCTAATTTTTCAGCCAATAACAATTGCCCTTCCAAGTCGCTAAAAGGTTTATTATTTTTAGCAATGAAATAGGCAATATTAAAAACAGATTCCATGTGCTCAAACATCTTTTGATCCATTTTTTTTTACACACACTGCAATAGGGGTAGTTTCTGCATGTAATTCTTCATTTTATGCTACCATGCATTTCTTATGCTGATATGACTTCTCATGTTTTTTAAATGTTTCCAGTTTGAGAGGTCTAACAAAACCCTTTACCACTTTAGAACTGACATCCACTATCCCAGGAAATGCAGCCTATGCTTCACATTGTGCTATACCCGTTCTTTCATTAAAAGTAAGCCACAGTAAATCCTTTAACCATGCTGTTTGAAATTTCCTTCTTTTTTCACTGTATGCCTGACTCAGTGAAGGGGAATGGAGGTTCAGATCTTTTGTACTAACTTCCACCTCAGTTTCTTCTAATGAAATAGAAGGCTCAGAAACTTTCCTTTTTTGGGGAATCACAAAAAAACTTGTTAAACGGGATTGCTTCCCATTCTCTGCTTGCAGCTGCTCATTTCATTTTTTGAAATGAATAAAACACGTAAAGCTGAGGTTAAAAAACACAACAGAATCTTGAAACCAAAATAAAATAAAATGCGTAAGCATGCAACTAAAGTTGAACTATCACCACATAAGGGTTCTCTGTTAATGGCAACCAGTTTGTAGGTACGCGACCTTTCATGATGCTATCTGCCTGCGGGGAGAGTTAAGGTGGAAGGGGAACAATGAAAGTGGAGCCAGAGAAATAAATGGAATGTTTTCCACTGCAACTCGCCCCAGGTCACTGGTCAGTCACATGTTTTGTTTTACCGACTTGCAGCACGCGGGAGAGGAAGGAGGAAGGGTGCAAAAGAAACCAGATGGACAAAGGTCAAAACCAGGGCCGTAGCCAGAGGAGAGCCACCCGACCTCAATCACCTACCACCCCTCCTAACTTCTCTGCCTGGCTACGGGCCTGGTCAAAACTCTTCCTGCACAACTGAATTTCAACTAACTTTGAAGCTTAAAAGTTCTGTTGCAACATACAAAATCCGAAGAAAAAAAAATTGATGTAAAATTCATTCCGTTAAACAAAGGCAGTAGTTGTCGGCAAGCACAATTGCCGAAGCTTCAGCCGTCAGCCCGTTTGCTCCCGATAAGTTACGAGTTCCCACTTCCAAGCGCAGAGTGTGCTGCTCCACTAAAGGAGGAATTGCTTTGAGCACGCACATTTGCTATTATTGATGCGCACGTCCCACCTGTAGGATCAAGCGGCGCAGGAGAAGCAGCTTTCCTTTATTTTTGGATGGCCTTAAAACATTTAACAGAAAAAATTAAAGGCAGTTCTTAGCAGAAAATGGAAAGCCATCTGCAGTTGCACTTTCAAATACTAACTTCCAAGAAAATGCCTGCGGAATGAATACATCAAAGTACGATCCAACAAGAAATCAGTTTCATGTAAAATAATAAACCACAGAAGTATGGTAATAACTTCTGTGGTTTATTATTTTACATTTATAATGAGGAACATACTCCACTTCAACCTTTCACTAGGCTACGTTGAAGGCATCTAGTTTCTAATATAAGCCACTCTGCATGCTTTAATACAAAGCAATTTCAGAAGTACTGAAAATATTATCACAACTATTACTCATAAATAAAGCAGAGGTAACAATTATAAAAATCATAGCAAGATGTAAAAGTGCATTTAAACAGCTGTTTTTGGAAATGTGGAAATAATAGAAGGCGAATAAAAGCCACCTGAGTTATGAATTTATGAGGAGCAAATGGAGGAATAATACAGTATAAAGGCAAGTATTTGTACTGTGCAATTTGGGAAATAATATGCATATGAGACCGATGAAGGATAAAAAAAAAACCCCAAAAAAACCCGCTGAACCGTTTAACAGGGCGAAAAATCAAAATTTGCGGCAAGAGTGCAAACTACTTTCCGTTTGTCTTTTGTTGACTGCAGCTGCAGAGCATTCATTCTGTAATTCTTTTTTATTTCTGCTATCATTCTTTCCCGATTTCTTCATTGTCGCTTTTCTTTCTGTTTTCCTCCTATGACAATTTCATTCGTCATGCTGAAAACTTTCCTCCACGACTGCATGATATCAAAGCTTAACAAATACATCATGTAAATGGTGCAACTTTGAGAACATAAATGCTTTTGAACACCATGCATCCTTTTTTACAAATTTTCCAACTCGTTCAGTTTCATTTTAGGAAATTCCCCCTCCCTTATGAAGCTTAAATACAACACAAGGGAGAATAACATTTAACAACTCAGGAGGGGAAAAAATCGTGATTACGGGAGATAACATTACTCTGCCTGACTTCCTTTTTTGGCAAAATTTTCAAGCTGAAAAACAAATATTTATGGAATGAAATGATATTTAACAATACTGGGTATAAGAAACATCGCGAGAAAAAAATATCACGATTTGGGGGGGGGATGTTTAACTCCGTTAACTTATGCTTACGTATACCATCCCCAAACGTGAAAGACCCCCCCCCCCCAAGAAATTCTCTTCAGTTTTGCATCAGTCTGGAGAATGACCCAAATGATGGCAAAATCGGAATTCCACGAATACGCGGAAGAATCTCATGTATGAATATGGGATTCACGAATAGTAATTAATAATAATTGAGCCAGCATCAAAAATAGCATTGAAGGAAATAACACAGTCCCTCTCTGCTGAACCATTACAGAGCAATTGGGGAAAAGTAGAGTTATTGCCACTGGTGAATTAATTTCTCTTTCACACAGCCTTATACATGCTAAAAAGATTAAAATAAAATAACCCAGTAGGTTTATAAATTATTTCACATGCAGTTGTACAAGTCTGAAGAATGAAATATATTAGAAGTGATATGCGAGTCCCGATTGAAGTGTTTTTAAAGAGAAAAATTATAATTTGGAGTTATAGGAGTATACTACAAAGGAAAATGATAATTATTTTTATTCTGACCCTGTGTAATTGTCATAAAGTACCTTCCTGACATTCTAATAATTTTGATCACAATCATACCAGAATACATGCTCTATACGTGCTTGCAGCGGCAGATGCCACTAACTCTGCGGGGAGCAAGCTCCTCCTACTTTAGCAGATCACCTCAACTGAAGGTCACGATCTAATCCACAGAGGAGACCTTGATAACAGCTGGTGCCTTGAGCACTTGAGCACCCTAACTACAGAGCAGCTTTTGTATGCGACAGATACAAATGCACCGATCTAGTTAGTCACTGGTAAATTGCGGGACTTCCCTCTTCACGCAAAAGCTGTTTGCCATTTTCATCAATTTAATTATAGACAAAGTAGATTTTCCCACTTCAGAACAGAAAAATCACATCTGTTAAATACATAAATTAAAAGCAAAAAATTCTTGTCGCCAGCATGAAATTTTTAGGCGCCTGGGTTTTGTCGAGCCCTGGCATGAACCACCACTCATCAGTGTTTTTATTTTAAATACGCCAGACTTGAATAATCATGAAATGCATCATCATTCATCATCATTGTCAACCATTATCAATCCACTGCTGGACGAAGGTCTCCCCAAGTTTCCTCCTACAACGGTCTGTCTTGTGCCAGTCTCCTCCATGTCACCCCTGCATACTTTCGAATTTCATCCACCCATCTCCCATGTGGTCTTCTTCTGGGTCTTTTCCTGTCCCTTGGAATCCAATCTAAAATTTCGGCTGTCCATCGATGATCTGTCCTTCTGGCAGTATGTCCAGCCCATTGCCATTTCAGGGATTTAACTCTGATCATGATGTCTTCCACTCTTGTCATTTTCGGATCCACGAGTTCCTCTTCTTATCTCTCCTGGTTACACCAAGCATGCACCTCTCCATGCTACTTTGAGTTGTCTGCAGCCTTTGTATGTCTCTTTTAGTTAAGGTCCACGTCTCTGCACCATACGTAAGCACTGGAAGGATGCATTGATCAAACACTTTTCTTTTAAGACATAATGGCATATTGCTCTTGAAAATTATGCTGTTTTTCCAAAAGCTCTCCAGGCAAGTTTTGTACGCCGATTAATTTCTTCATCAATGTGACCCTCACTTGATATCTGCTGTCCAAGATAAACGTACGTGTCTGTTATCTCCAGCTTTTCTCCATCAATCGATAAATCTTCATTTCTTGTAAAAGCATTGAACATCACTTTTGTCTTCCGAAAGTTCATTTTTAATCCCACTTCTTTACTCTTGTCAGCAAGTTCCTGGATCATACTCTTGCAGCTCTGATGGGCTAGTTGCAAAAATGACTACGTCATCAGCAAAACGAAGGTGGGTTAGATAATCTCCATTAATCTTTATCCCCTTGTTTTCCCAGCTCAGTGACTGAAAAACACCCTCCAATGTAGCATTAAAGAGCTTCGGAGATATGGTGTCACCTTGTCTCACTCCCTTTCCAATTTTTATGTGTTGTATTTTCAAACAGCCGAATCTTTGCACTTGCATTTTCATAGATGTTATTAATAATATTAATGTATGCATCTTCAATACCGCAGGTTTTCAGAGCCATTGTAACTGCTGATGGTTTCACCGAATCAAAGGCTTTTTCATAATCGATAAAAGCCATGCACAATGGAAGTTCATATTCCCTCGCTCTTTCAATTAGTTCTCTCAGCACATGGATATGATCTATTGTGCTGTAGCCACTCCTGAATCCAGCTTGTTCTCTCGGTTGAGCCATGTCCAGTGTTACCTTCAAGCGGTGTGAAAGAACTTTAGTGAAGATTTTATAAACTACTGATAGGAGGCTGATAGGTCTGTAGTTTCCGAGATCCTCAATGTCACCTTTCTTATGTAGCAGGATCATTGTAGCGGTGTTCCAATCCTCAGGAATCTTTCCTTCATTAAGGCATCGAGTGAAAATTTGGGCGAGTACTGTTTCGATTTCTCCACTTGCTTCTTGTATGATGTCTACAGTAATTCCATCTTCTCCTGGAGCTTTTCCCCGCTTCATGTTCTTGATTGCATGTGCAACTTCTGCTGGAAGGACTGGAGGAACTCTGGTACTGGTATCTTTCATGATGTCTGGAGTGCATGTATCATCCCTTTCATATAATTTGGAGTAGAAATCTTTCACTCTTGTCAAAATTTCGCCTCTATTTCTTGTTACAGAACCATCTTCTTTTCTCAGTGCCATAATCTGTTTTCTTCCCTTACTGAGATGTCCCTTTGCTATCTTTAGGCTTTGGTTGTTTTCAATTGCTTTCCTCACTAGTTCACAGTTGAATTTTCTTACGTCTTCAGTGATACTTTTTCGTACTGTCTTGCATAGCTCTATATATTCCACTTTGGAAGTCGCATCTGCTTTAGTTGTCCTCATCTCTCTTCTTTTTTGCATCAACATTTTCGTTTTTCCTGATAATTTATTTACATGCAACTTGTTCTTAGACCCAGCTAATTTTGTTGCTGTTTCCATAAGAGCTTTGGTTACTTTTCTGTTAACTTCAGAGATGTCCACTTCTTCCGATGTTAGGCCTTCTAAAGCAGAGAACCTGTTCTTCAGTTCCAACTTGAAGGTATTATGGTGTTTTTTAAGGTTGGTTATGTCAATAGATTTTGTTTGTCTTATAAGCTTGCCACGTTCAAGTTTAGTGTTGAGGTGCATCTTACATCTCACCAATCTATGGTCACTACCTGTGTTGAACTTGTTTAGCACACTGCAGTCTTCCATGACGAATTTTTTGTTACACATAATAAAATCAATTTCATTTGTCGTCCCATTTGGATGTCTCCATGTCCATTTCCTGTGTGGCTTTTTCTTGAAGAAGGAGTTCAAGATGAAAAACCCTTCTGCCTCTGCAAACTCAACGAGAGTATTTCCACGCTGGTTTCTGTTGCCGTGACCGAATTTACCTACTGAAGTTTCATTCTGTTGCCGTTGCCCTATTTTTGCATTGAAATCTCCCATAATTATTTTCAAGTGCTGCTTACCTTTATTATTTAGATGACAAATTTCCTCATAAAATTCTTCAATTTCTTCTTCAGGATGACTTGTGGTGGGTGCATAAGTTTGAATAATCTGAGCCTGGTATCTTTTCGAGAGTTGGATAACGAGTCGTGCAGCTCTGTCAGAGGAACTTTCAACTTCTACAACTTTATCCTTCAGTTTCTTGTTTATTATAAATCCAACACCACTAGTTCTGCCAGTATCTGTCCCACGATAGTAGAAGAGATGTCCACTTTTCAGTTCGATGAGATCTTCTCCTTTTCTCCTTACCTCACTTAGCCCCACGATGTCCCACTTGATCCTTTGTAGTTCCTCTTCCAATTCAAGAAGCCTTGAATCAGAAGATAGGGAGCGTCCATTGTACGTTGCCAAGGTCAGCATCAGATGGCAGCCTAGTCCGGTCCTCCGGGGATTCTTAGCACCCTCTGCCTTCATGTCGCACTGGCCGCTGCCTTGGCCAGGTACATTCCAGCTGCCGGAGACTGAGGGCCAAGATTTAAGTTGTGGAGTCATTTTGGAGGGGTTTGGCCATAACTCACCACGCTGGCCAAGCGGGTTGGTGAGTGTGGGATAGAATTTCCTCTAATCCCGATGGTATAGTTATACCGCTATTGGCGGTCGTCAGAGCCCCTTTAGTAGGAACAGGATGCACCACGAGAAGGCGGGGTTGACATTTGTCAAGGAGAGGCTGTGATGTTACGCATCACCTGACCTTACATCCCTATATGAAATGCATATAGCATATTAAATCCATTTATTTTTGTGTAGTCAACACAAAGATTCACCAAGCTTTCACACTCCACTGGGAGGCTTTTTCAAGCCAATGGTAGACATAAAAATGCAGGGAATTGGAACAATTAAAAGAACGAAGATGGTTTTCAAGAATAATGTGGATGGCATCATAAGCATATTATATGAATTTTTTATCATGCAATTACACGGTGCACCAATATTTGTTTGCATCTTTTAATAATGCATGCCAAACCATTGGTAGTTCAGTAGAGACTATATCATTGCATGCCAGTTTGCTAGATAGGATTTCAACTGTTTCCCTATATATTATATGATTTATTCATTTATGTGATTTTATTGATGTTACGTTATCACATAATACCAAATTGCAAGGAGAGACATTGTGAGAAAGAAAAGGCATGTGTGTAAACGGAAAAGATATATCAGGGAAATAGTTGAAATCCTATCTTGCAAACTGGCATATAATGATATAGTCTCTACTGAACTACCAATGGTTTGGTATGCATTATTAAAAGATGGAAACACATCTCGGCTCTCTGTATAATTGCGTGATTAAAAATTAATGTAATATGTTCGTGTTGTCACCCACGTTATTTTCAAAAAATCATCTTCGTTCTTTACGTGTTCCAATTTCCTGCATTTTTATGTCTACCATTGCCTTGAAAAAGCCTCCCAGTGGAGTGCGAAAGCTTGGCGAATCGTTGTGCTGACTACACCACAAAAATAAACGGATTTAATATGCTATATGCGTTTCATGATTACTCATCAGTTTGTTGGCACTTTGCCCTTTAGCCTGTCCTTCACTCATAAAGTTTGCTGTATTATCAAATTTTTTGGCTATAGGATTGCAGTTAAACCACCTCCATATCTTCTTAATCTCATTCTTAAAGACAGAGATCCCAATAAACCCCTAGATTTACAAGGCATCGACTCTATCATTGTCAACACTTTCACAGGCATTACCCACTACATTGGTAGTACTCAATGCAGCATCAACTACCGATTGATTGAACATATCGCTGATGGTAAGAAAGGCAACCCATCCACCTCCCTTTCAGTTTTAACTATCAGCGAGGGATACATACGTCCGTGATTCCCAATTGGCAAAATGTTGACCGTATCGCTCTGTTCAGCAATCGGAAAGCCCTCAGGTACTTACTGCAAAAGCATTGAAATCTACCTTACCCCTAAGACCTGCAATACAGATGCCCTTTCACTTCCCTATCATTTGGAAAGCTATTTTGAAATCTTGCAACAACTAATGCTTATACTAACCACATGGTTCATTCCACGTGTTTCATTCCATGGCTGATGAAGGTAGAAGTCACTACTGAAATATCCGACCACTCATAGTTTTTAATGTAACTTATGTGTTATATGATGATATTCGGAATTCTTGTAATTTTTTGTGTTACGTGTTTCACTGCCAATCCTTCTCACTATGAACAAAACATAGCAGTCACAGTGTATATATCAAACATTTCATGGCCCCAGTGGTGCAAACTATTACAGAGTCTGGCATACCACCTCAGACTTTTAAAATTGTGTGTTAGGTACTTATTTCAAGGTCATGCACATATTTTTATGGTTGGGGAACTTCTGAATATAATAAAAGGAGAGATGAAACTTCTGTTCATCTCCAAAAAGAGACTTGAGAATACAGGGCAGTGGTGGCTCGTGGGGTAAAATGGTGAGGCAAAGACCCAGCCCACAACAGATATAAGTTATAAAAGGTAACTAACAGGTGTAAACAGGATTTACACCTGTTTAGGAAGAAGCAAAAGTCATTTCACGTTACACAAATTGGAAACAAACTTTATCCAGGAATCTATCGAAATTTTAACCAATTATCAAACTTGCAACAAGGACCCATCCCTCAAAATTAACAAAATAATGGAGATTTTTCTCACATCGTTTTCACAAAATATTAACAACCAATTAAAGTCTTCCAAAAACTCAACAGATTCCAGCCAGGAGATGGCAGCACAAGACCACAATCCTATGACCAGTGTTCGAAATTAGTGGCCGTTAGTCGTATTTTGCCACTTCAAACTTGGTTTTCGCAACTAAATATTTGTGCTTGGTCGTCAAATTTGATGACTAGGTTTAGTGCGCTAACCGAGCATTCCGCCAATCGCGTTTTACGTTCCAACGTCATTCAACTCTCGCCAGTTTACGCGATGAATAAAGGAGCATGCCCATTGTGATGATGTTACTTACTAATCAAGTTGTCACATGGATGCTAGGCATATGATTGGCCACTAAATGATTCAAGCAATTCCAGGGCGGGATGGCGGGATTCCCGCCGACATAAAGTTGTTCGGCGGGAGTCTCCCGCCAAACAACTTTACTAAATTTTACGGAAAAAACAAAATTTACCAAAAAAATATATATAAATATAAAATCTTGGGTCCATCTTTGGACCACTAGCAAAATTTGCGCGTTAAAAACATATCCTTCGTGAAAATACGTGCGTTAGAAACGGACCATTCAGAGTTCCAAAAATTTCAATCGAATGCATCGTTCATGTCGGGAACATAAGCTGTTTATGGACACGTGAATCGGCTTCCATATGTAGCTGCATGAGCAGTTCGTTCTGCATATCGTGGACTGTTACGAATCAGGCATGAGATTCTTCCTCAGATTCGCGGAATATCGCTTTTTTCGCCACATATCGGTTATACTTGAGATCGAGAGAAAAAACAACAACAACTGAAGATAATGTTTTAGTTTTGGAGGATTAGTGTGTGAGTATGTGGGAAGGGGGTCGTGTTTTGTCTAGGGAACGGTATTCCGTTTATCAGAACTTCTGAAAATGAAAGTTTAAAGCGAAAATTTTTCCTGCAGTTGTAATTTCTTTTTCTCGCCAAGTTTCCTCTGTCCAGTATTGTTACTAAATGCCAATCTATTGCATAAGTGTTTGTATTTCAGCTTGAAAGTGTAGACAACAATTTCCGATAACGGAAGTTCAACGGAGCAAAATTTTCCTGTTAAACTTTAGGCACAAGTCTCTTTCGTGGATTCAAAGAACTCTGATGTTGTAGGCATGATTTGCATCGTTCTCGAGAACGAAGCAAAACTGAAGGTGATTTGTTCGGGGGTGGGGGACCGAATTTCGTCTTTCAAAAACAGAAGTTAGACGAATTGCAGATTTAATCTGTAATCGTTTTTTTTTTTTTTTTTTTTTTCGTGACATTCCCTTTTCTCAATATTATTGTAAGATGTAATTTTCTTTGATAACTGTGTTTCTGCTTGAAAGTGGAGGGAAAATTTCCGAAAACGGAAGTCGGATGGAGAGAAGATTTTTTTCGTATTCGTAATTTTTTTTTTTTCACGATGTTTCCACTGTCATGAATTATTGTTACATGTTATTTTCCCTCCAAAAATAGTTGTAAAGTAAAAAAACTGGACATTCCTCATATCAGAAGAATGGCTGAATCAACCAAGTCTTAGTTACATGAACTGTAGACATCTCATACATAGTATTCAAAAAGATACTATTCAAAAATAATAGTGAGGCATGGATGTTGTGTTTGTCTTACGGCACTGGCTCTCTCCCTTCCCTGGAACCAGTGACCCTAAATTAGGGACGGGCGACTGCTTATAGCCCATTGAGTTGCTCACGGCGGTCGTTAAAACTTCAATAAAAAAAAAATAATAATAATAATAAATTAGTTTACCCTTGTAATACTAAACTTGCACATCACAATTTCAAGTGAATGTTTATTTTATCTTTTGCGATTGAGATAGACTGCAGATTTCCTCCCTCCAAAATGGAACTCTTTTTGATGTTTGAGTGTGTAGAATCTGAATCTGTGAAGCAACACACACAAGTTTTGGTACAGTCTTTCAAAAGCCTGGCAGACCAGTTTTTTTTTTATTTTATTTTTTAGTTAATGAAGATGTAGTTATGAAATATTCACTATTCAAACATTAGCCCAAGTCTTGTTGATTTCGCTGCCACAAAAGCCATTGATTGATCTGTGGTTGAAAGATGTTGCACCAGGGAGTACTAGGTGGCCAGATTTTAAAGATTAAATTTGCTAAAATTTATGCACATCCATAAATATTATGAAGGTAGTTTTTTGTCAAAATTTTACTAAGAAGGTATGTTTTACCATAAAATAGCAGAGCAAAGGCCAGACTGCATGGGGAAAGCATTTAATTGCATAAAAGCAACTCACAGCATGAGGTGAGTGCACAGCTTCGTATCTTACTCCATGCAGTTGGCGTTTGCTCAGCTATTTTCTGGTTAAACACGCCTTCTTACTAAAATGTTGGTAAAAACTTATTGAAATATACTGTAATTTTTTTTTTTTTTTTCTGGAGGTGCAGAAAAATCCTGTTTGCATAATATTCAGACTGAAAGATAAAAATTTACATCCAGTACTTATTCTTTTGATTTGAAGCTATGATAAAGTGAATGGAAAAAGGAAATTCAATCTAAAATAATCTTGGTAAGTCAATTTTAATTTCCAAGGTATTTTTTTCTGCACACTTGTTTAAATATTTAAGGATTTTTATTTTGGATTTTACAATACGATAAATGTGTGTGTGTGTGAGGGGGGGGATTCCATCGAATAGAATTTTGATAAATAAATTTTTATTTGTACAATATTGTTTATGCAAACTTGTTTAAGGAGTTTCATTGCTGACCTTATTACTGTGCTTTCATTGGTCAAATTCTCACTGCCGTTAAATTGCAACCGGCCAGGATTCCAGGAAACAATAACACCTTGCATGTTTACGATTATGAGAAGAGGAGCATGATGGGAAAGTGCTGTGAACGTATGCACTTTATGAGGGATCGCGATGTGACATACTTTTTTTGTTATATTTTAGTTAAGAGTTTTCATAAAAAAATTTGACCTATGATGGCTTTCCTGATTTAATACAACTTGGAGTGTTATTATTTTCCTTTCAAGATCTCAGCTGGAGTATAATAACAGAATTGTATTTAAAAAAAAACTGTCTGCCTACACAGTCATCAGAACAGAAAACTTGTTGCAAACTGGGAAAGTGTGAACCATGTTTAGTAATAATAAATAAAAAATAACTGAAAACATAATAAAACAATAATTACTGTCAGAATAATGATTACAGAAGATTAAAATTGTCCTAAACTCAAAAGTAGGCAAAATTCACAAAAATAGGCTAAATTTCATAAAAATGAGTATCATCTTTAAAGACCTGGATCGACTCCAAATCGGGGATGAGAGCTGCATATATCCCTTTGAGTTGCTGATGATGGTCATTAAGCCCCAGAACAAGCAAAAACAAAATGTGTTCTCAGCTGACATTGTTATTTTGATTGGCAGGCAATGATATCTGCCTCACTGCTACCTAGAGCAAATGAATAAATATTTTAGAAATAAATTGAGTTATTGTACTGTTTATCACAAACTGTTTCACAGCAACTTTAAATGCTAAACAGTTACTGAGCATTGTAACCAGGGTACTAATCGTTTATAGATACCATGTATTTTTTATATTGTTCTGTTAGCTATTCAAAAACTAAATATTTTGAGAAAATTGTTATGTTTGACATTGGTTCAGATACAGACTTCTCCTTTCGGCTGATGCTTATCTTGTGTATTATAGATTTTACCACCAATAAGAAGAGCACACTCTAGTACAAAAAAGAAGAAGACAAAAGACAAAAAAAGTGATGCAGCAACTGATAAAACTAAGGAGTCTGAAGAGAAAGAATCACAGAAAAAAATAGAATCCCTGGATATGATTATCGTGCATGGGAATTATTTAATGTAGTAAGTATGCACTGTGACATTCCTAACGAAAATAGTTTTTATGTAAGAAACAACCAGAATAATTTTATGTAGTAGTAAATTTTAGTGACAAAACAAGCAGTGGTTAAATCATTCATAGAATGCAACAGAGATTGTGTTCTGTAAACAAGTTTTTGTTAATGAACTGCTAAGTTATTAAAGGAAACTTAGTGAACAACAGTTAGAGATGATGTGTGTGTGTGTCCCAAATTCTGTATTTTAACTATACTACACTGTCTACCAACAAGTAATTGGACACCCCTGCAATCGATGATATCTGTGGTCCTGATATACGCCACGGCCGCAGCCGTTAAATATCGTGTCAGAAACAACAACGCAACCAGTCACATGCAAGATGCCACGCAGTTTGGAGCTCTCTGATTTCGAGAAAGGTGTAATTGTCGGGTATCACAGAAGTGGCCGATCCATACGTGACATATCCAGTGAGTTGAAGTACCCAAAATTGACAGTGGCCTACGTGATTGGCAAGCGGAAGATGGGAGGTGACTGTCGGAATGTGCCCCGACCCGGCAGACCCACAAAACTGGGAGTTAGAGACCGACGGGTGCTGGCCAGAGAAATTCAGAAGAACCGCACCAAATCGATGGGCCACATCCGCGAGGAGTTTCAACAGGCATCTAGGAGTGTTCTTTCGATGAATACCATCCATAAGGAAGCCCATCTGCTCGGTTATCATGGACATGCTGCCGCCCACAAGCCTTTGATCACCAAGTCCAATAGCTCTGCTCGGCTAATGTGGTGCAAAAAACGTCGACAGTGGACCGTTGAACAGTGGAAACAGGTTCTCTGGAGCGACGAATCAAGGTTCACCCTCTACCATTCGGATGGCAGGGTCTGGGTTTGGCGTCTGCCTGGAGAACGCCTCCTGCTGGAATGTATTGTGCCAACTGTGAAGTTCGGCGGCGGTAGAATTATGCTATGGGGATGTTACTCCTGTATGACACGGGACCCTTGGTCACAATTCCTGGTAGACTCAACGCCAAGACCTACTGCACCATTTTGGATGACCATGTGCTTCCTACGTTGTGGCAGTTTTACGGGGTGGACCCATGTTAATTTCAGGATGACAATGCCACCTGTCATGTTGCGAGGTCCACCATGACTTGGTATGGCGACAATGGGGTTAATCGAATGGACTGGCCTGCTCAGAGCCCGGACTTTAACCCTATCGAGCTCCTCTGGGAGGAGTGGAAGCGTCGACTTAAGGGGTGCCCCCATCGTCCGAAATCGGTGAAGGAACTGACCTGTCTTCTCCAAGCCAAGTGGAAGAAAATACCACTAGTCGCCGTACAACGCCTGGTTGAGAGTATGCCCTGGAGGTTCGCAGCTGTAATTGCCGCTCGTGGAGGCTCCACCAACTATTGAAGGTGAATAAACTTCGTTTTCCTTTGCTATCACAGGTGTCCAATTACTTGTTGGTAGATAGTGTATTTATGTGAAAGTGGTTCACAGTTTTTACAAGGGGTGATTAAAAAAAAGTAAGGCCAATTGAGCTGCCCTTGTCACAGAAGCAAAGGAGAGTCTGACATAAACTGTCATGCTAACCCTCAACCTTCACATGTTGCCTGGCCAGAAACCAGTTTTTCAGTAAATGCCAGTAGTCCTCTAGGCAACAAAGAGTGTACATGTGTTTCTCATTGGTTCAACTCTATCAGGATGTCAAAGTTCGAACAATGTGCAAACATGAAATTCTGTTTCTACCTTGGATATTCAGTGAGAGAAATGCATGAAAAACTGACAACTGTGTTTATGGTGAAAGTGCTGTGACCCAAAAGGCAGTGTTTAAGTGGTTTTCTAGGTTTAAAAATGGTGCTTCTTCCATCAAAGATGAATTTCATTATGAAAAACCATCAACGGCAGTAACCGATGACAACATTGTGGAAATCCATGCTATGTTCTGGAAAAACTGATGCCTGACCATCAGAGAAATTGTTGCAGAGACTGGTCTGTCATTTGGTTCTATGCTAGCCATCCTCACTGACAAATTGAACATGAAATGTATCAGTACCAAGTTTCTTTCTTGTCTTCCGAACGACGACCAAAAAAGCAATCTTGTCATGATTTCATCTGCATTGTTTCAATGCGCAACAGCAGATGCAAACTTTTTGCAGACAATTGTGATGGGCAATGAAACCTTGGTCTACGATTACAACCCTGAAACTAAGGTCCAAAGCTCTCAGTGGAAAACTCTTTCCACTCTAAGACCCAAGAAAACATGACAGTCTTGGTCACATGTTAGTTATTTTTTGACATCAAATGATTGGTGCACTGGGAATTCTTACCACGTGGCTCCACTGTTAATGCTGCATGTTACTTGGAAATCCTAAAACTCCTGAGGACTGCAGTCCATTGCAAGAAGCCAGAGAATATGACTAGTGGATGGATGCTTCACCATGGCAATGTACCAGGTTACACTGCTCTGCTGATCATCCAATTTTTGGCTGTAAAATCCATTCCAATGCCCCCTCCCTTATTCACTGGACTTAGCACTGAATGACTTTTGGTTGTTCCGAGAACTTAACCACTTAACTGCCAAATTAGTATGAAGATTTCAGTACCAAATTTGCCACTTTTTTTTATTGCAGAACTGAAATGTTCATCATTAAGTAAAGTACACTAAATGGTTACAAAATGGTATTTTGAATGTGATACATAAAATAGTACATGTTGTATTAACAGGCAATTAATGAATAATAAACAAAAAAGAAACAGTAAGCACCATAAAACAAGTTACCTTTAGTAATTAACTTTAATGTGATATATTTTAAAACACAATTCTAAGCACAAACCAACTCCACAATCATCACACCAGATTTGTTTCTCCTTTTGCTTCTTTTTGCATGTATAGTCTTTCTTCAAACAACAAATTTTACAATATTTTGTAGATCTTTCTTGCGAGAGGTAGGGGGAATATGGTGGAGAAAATGGTGTTCAGTAAGATGGGCAGGGCTGTCTTTATTAGATGGTCTTCCTGTCTTGTTTGTCCTGGAAATCTGATTGCCATACTTATGTAAAAAACTATTCCACAACCTGGATTCTAAATTCAAAATATGTAATGCTCTTACTAAGTATATTTCTATACATCAGAAAAAAGTTCCAAAGGACTATGTCAATCAAGTGAGAAAATATCTTCTCATCCTTCTCCCAAGTCTCTCTCGGGAATGATGGTCAGGGAAAGGAGTCTTGCCCAAGACATTCTTGTGCATAGAAGTTTTGTACTGTAGGAAAGGAGTCTTACCCAAGGTAGTCTTGGGTATGGTATTTTGGTACTGTAATGTTATGTCCAAGTTATTCTCATGCATGGCAGTTAAGTGGTTAAGGCAGTCAGTGGCGTACTTATATATATATATCAACATCATCATCATTGTCAACCATTATCAATCCACTGCTGGACGAAGGTCTCCCCAAGTTTCCTCCACAACGGTCTGTCTTGTGCCAGTCTCCTCCATGTCATTCCCGCATACTTTCGAATTTCATCCACCCATCTTCCATGTGGTCTTCTTCTGGGTCTTTTCCTGTCCCTTGGAATCCAATCTAAAATTTCGGCTGTCCATCGATGGTCTGTTCTTCTGGCAGTATGTCCAGCCCATTGCCATTTCAGGGATTTAACTCTGATCATGATGTCTTCCACTCTTGTCAATTTTCTGATCCACGTGTTCCTCTTCTTATCTCTCCTGGTTACACCAAGCATGCACCTCTCCATGCTACTTTTAGTTGTCTGCAGCCTTTGTATGTCTCTTTTAGCTAAGGCCCACGTCTCTGCACCATACGTAAGCACTGGAAGGATGCATTGATCAAACACTTTTCTTTTAAGACATAATGGCATATTGCTCTTGAAAATTATGCTGTTTCTTCCAAAAGCTCTCCAGGCAAGTTTTGTACGCCGATTAATTTCTTCACCAATGTGACCCTCACTTGATATCTGCTGTCCAAGATAAACGTATGTGTCTGTTATCTCCAGCTTTTCTCCATCAATCGATAAATCTTCATTTCCTGTAAAAGCATTGAACATCACTTTTGTCTTCTGAAAGTTCATTTTTAATCCCACTTCTTTACTCTTGTCAGCAAGTTCCTGGATCATACTCTGTAGCTCTGATGGGGTAGTTGCAAAAATGACTATGTCATCAGCAAAACGAAGGTGGGTTAAATAATCTCCATTAATCTTTATCCCTTTGTTTTCCCAGTTCAGTGATTGAAAGACATTTTCCAATGTGGCATTAAAGAGCTTCGGAGATATGGTGTCACCTTGTCTCACTCCTTTTCCAATTTTTATGTGTGTTGTATTTCCAAACAGCCGAATCTTTGCACTTGCATTTTCATAGATGTAATTAATAATATTAATGTATGCATCTTCAATACCGCAGGATTTCAGAGCCATTGCAACTGCTGATGGTTTCACCGAATCAAAGGCTTTTTCATAATCGATAAAAGCCATGCACAATGGAAGTTCATATTCCCTCGCTCTTTCAATTAGTTCTCTCAGTACGTGGATATGATCTATTGTGCTGTAGCCACTCCTGAATCCAGCTTGTTCTCTTGGTTGAGCCATCTCCAGTGTCACCTTCAAACGGTGTGAAAGAACTTTAGTGAAGATTTTATAAACCACTGATAGGAGGCTGATAGGTCTGTAGTTCCTGAGATCCTCAATGTCACCTTTTTTATGTAGCAAGATCATTGTAGCGTTGTTCCAATCCTCAGGAATTTTCCCTTCATTAAGGCATCGAGTGAAAATTTGGGCGAGTATTGTTTCGATTTCTCCACTTGCTTCTTGTATGATGTCTACAGTAATTCCATCTTCTCCAGGAGCTTTTCCCCGCTTCATGTTCTTGATTGCATGTGCAACTTCTGCTGGAAGGACTGGAAGAACTCTGGTACTGGTACCTTTCATGATGTCTGGAGTACATGTATCATCCCTTTCATATAATTTGAAGTAGAAATCTTTCACTCTTGTCAAAATTCCGCCTCTATTTCTTGTTACAGAACCATCTTCTTTTCTCAGTGCCATAATCTGTTTTTTTCCCTTACTGAGATGTCCCTTTGCTATCTTTAGGCTTTGGTTGTTTTCAATTGCTTTCCTTACTAGTTCACAGTTGAATTTCCTTACGTCTTCAGTGATACTTTTTCGTACTGTCTTGCATAGCTCTATATATTCCACTTTGAAAGTCACATCTTCTTTAGTTGTCCTCATCTCTCTTCTTTTTTGCATCAACATTTTGGTTTTTCCTGATAATTTGTTCACATACAATTTGTTCTTAGACCCAGCTAATTTTGTTGCTGTTTCCATAAGAGCTTTGGTTACTTTTCTGTTAACTTCAGAAATATCCATTTCTTCCAATGTTAGGCCTTCTAAAGCAGAGAATCTGTTCTTCAGTTCCAATTTGAAAGTATTATGGTGTTTTTTAAGGTTGGTTATGTCAATACATTTTGTTTGTCTTATGAGCTTGCTACGTTCGAGTTTAGTGTTGAGGTGCATCTTACATCTCGGCAATCTTTGGTCACTGCCTGTGTTGAACTTGTTTAGCACACTGCAGTCTTCTATGAAGAATTTTTTGTTACACATAATAAAATCAGTTTCACTTGTCATCCCATTTGGATGTCTCCATGTCCATTTCCTGTGTGGCTTTTTCTTGAAAAAGGAGTTCAAGATGAAAAACCCTTCTGCCTCTGCAAACTCTACGAGAGTATTTCCACGCTGGTTTCTGTTGCCGTGACCGAATTTACCTACTGAAGTTTCATTCTGTTGCCGTTGCCCTATTTTTGCATTGAAATCTCCCATAATTATCTTCAAGTGCTGCTTACCTTTATTATTTAGATCACGAATTTCCTCATAAAATTCTTCAATTTCTTCTTCAGCATGACTTGTGGTGGGTGCATAAGTTTGAATAATCTGAGCCTGGTATCTTCTCGAGAGTTGGATAACGAGTCGTGCAGCTCTGTCAGAGGAACTTTCAACTTCTACAACTTTATCCTTCAGTTTCTTGTTTATTATAAATCCAACACCACTAGTTCTGCCAGTATCTGTCCCACGATAGTAGAAGAGATGTCCACTTTTCAGTTCAATGAGATCTTCTCCTTTTCTCCTTACCTCACTTAGCCCGACGATGTCCCACTTGATCCTTTGTAGTTCCTCTTCCAATTCAAGAAGCCTTGAATCAGAAGATAGGGAGCATCCGTTATACGTAGCCGAGGTCAGCATCAGATGGCAGCCTAGTCCGGTTCTCTGGGGATTCTTAGCACCCTCTGCCTTCATGTCGCACTGGCCGCTGCCTTGCCCAGGTACATTCCAGCTGCCGGAGACTGAGGGCCAAGATTTAAGTTGTGGAGTCATTTTGGAGGGGTTTGGCCATAACTCACCACGCTGGCCAAGCGGGTTGGTGAGTGTGGGATAGCATTTCCTCTAATCCCGATGGTATAGTTATACCGCTATTGGCGGTCGTCAGAGCCCCTTTAGTGGGAACAGGATGTACCACGAGAAGGCGGGGTTGACATTTGTCAAGGAGAGGCTGTGATGTTACGCATCACCTGACCTTACATCCCTATATATATATATATATATATATATATATATATATATCCTTCTATCCCACACTCAACAACCCGCTTGGCCAGCGTGGTGAGTTATGGCCAAACCCCTCCAAAATGATTCCACAACTTAAATCTTGGCCATCAGTCTCCGGCAGCTGGAATGTACCTGGCCAAGGCAGCGGCCAGTGCGACATGAAGGCAGAGGGTGCTAAGAATCCCCGGAGGACCGGACTAGGCTGCCATCTGATGCTGACCTTGGCGACGTATAACGGACGCTCCCTATCTTCTGATTCAAGGCTTCTTGAATTGGAAGAGGAACTACAAAGGATCAAGTGGGACATCGTCGGGCTAAGTGAGGTAAGGAGAAAAGGAGAAGATCTCATTGAACTGAAAAGTGGACATCTCTTCTACTATCGTGGGACAGATACTGGCAGAACTAGTGGTGTTGGATTTATAATAAACAAGAAACTGAAGGATAAAGTTGTAGAAGTTGAAAGTTCCTCTGACCGAGCTGCACGACTCGTTATCCAACTCTCGAGAAGATACCAGGCTCAGATTATTGAAACTTATGCACCCACCACAAGTCATGCTGAAGAAGAAATTGAAGAATTTTATGAGGAAATTCGTGATCTAAATAATAAAGGTAAGCAGCACTTGAAGATAATTATGGGAGATTTCAATGCAAAAATAGGGCAACGGCAACAGAATGAAACTTCAGTAGGTAAATTCGGTCACGGCAACAGAAACCAGCGTGGAAATACTCTCATAGAGTTTGCAGAGGCAGAAGGGTTTTTCATCTTGAACTCCTTTTTCAAGAAAAAGCCACACAGGAAATGGACATGGAGACATCCAAATGGGACGACAAGTGAAATTGATTTTATTATGTGTAACAAAAATTCGTCATAGAAGACTGCAGTGTGCTAAACAAGTTCAACACAGGCAGTGACCATAGATTAGTGAGATGTAAGATGCACCTCAACACTAAACTCGAACGTAGCAAGCTCACAAGACAAACAAAATGTGTTGACATAACCAACCTTAAAAACACCATAATACCTTCAAATTGGAAATGAAGAACAGATTCTCTGCTTTAGAAGGCCTAACATCGGAAGAAGTGGATATTTCTGAAGTTGACAGAAAAGTAACCAAAGCTCTTATGGAAACAGCAACAAAATTAGCTGGGTCTAAGAACAAATTGCATGTGAACAAATTATCAGGAAAAACCAAAATGTTGATGCAAAAAAGAAGAGTGATGAGGACAACTAAAGAAGATGTGACTTCCAAAGTGGAATATATAGAGCTATGCAAGTGATACGACGTGGTTTGGTTGTTAAGATATTATTCTATTACGATGATGAACTTACTTCTGAAAAAAACGCAAATTATTACCAATTTTATTTTTAAAAAGAAGAAAATGGCCGGTGATCAATCTAGGGACCCCAATTAAGAATTTTTTTTTTTCAACGACTAACACCCCAGGTACGATCCTTAAAAACTCCCTGTAAATGGAAGGTGATTCCACCACCACCGACAAGAGAAATTCACATACGACACAAAATAATTTGATTAAGCATATGTTCCAGGTTAACTATAAATTTATTTTGTGCTCCCAGGCACAGGTTGGAAAAACACTTGATACAAGGAAACTTTAGGTGGCTAGGCCGAATAAAAAAGAATTTAGCTATGAATTTTAGAGTCCAGAGTATGTTGACAGTCCTAAATAATCCTCTCAGAAACCCTGGTCTGCAAACCAAGTAGTTTTCACCTGTGTGGTTTAGAGGATGAAGGAGGTAAGTGGCACAATTTGGTTACCAGCCTGCCTTACAAAAAATCTTTAAAGAATGTGATCATTCACTCAAAGAGTGCTAAGAGCTTAATGCTCGATGTGCATATCTGATAACTGGTTGAACCTTGAGCTAAATGCTCTTTACAATTTAGATTTAGATGGTTAAGAGTGACATTTTATTCTTTTTTTTTACAACACACTGATTTTGATCAGTTACCTGGAAAAATCTCTTTCTTACTTTACAGTACAGAAAAACCAAACCAACAAAAATGTCAAGTCACTTTCCTCTCATTTGAGCTAACAAAAAGAAACCCCTGTTCTAACAGGAAACCTAATTAATATATTTCAATCCATTTCTTTGGTCACTGGCATTAACTAGACATTTTTACAAAAAAAAAAAAAAAATTACACAATGACATATTACATTTTTTTGGTTCTGGCCAGACCATTAATTCCAAACATACATTTGCATTTCTCTATTTTCCTCCCATTTTTATTTCACCTTCCCCCCATTTTTTCTCTCACCCCTGAATTTTAACCTTTTACATCATTCCATTTCTGATCAAGACACATACATTTTTTTTTTTTCAATTTTAGGTGGTACTCATTTTTTTTCTCTTTGTTTCTCCTCCTCCTTAAATTTTCCTTTTGATGCCGAATTGGAAATTGGTGTTTGTGCTGTCGCTACGAGAGCCGGCACGCCGTGGAAACGGGGCCTGATGCACTTATGATGATATGGTAGGATTTTCCCTCTTCTCCTTCCTTTCTTTTATTCCGTTTTTTTTTTTTCTTACTTACTCCCGATGCCGGCCTTTGAGGAGACTTTCTCTCTCTCACACGGCGACAGGCGGCAGCGATGTTACCGAGCGAGTTACGAGGCGTAATGCCCGCTAGTGCCTCGGGACGATGTCAAGCACAGTAAAGAAAAGGATCGTTCCTACCGTTCTTGGGCCATCGCGGCCGCACGAGGTTACGGCAGTTTCGGCATCCGGACGTCCGTCCTCCCCTCCTTTACTTGATTTTTTTTTCTTTTTTATTGTGGGACTCTCCCTTACGAAGTCTGGTATCGAAGTGTCTAGCAGCACGCAAAAATTCTCCGCTCCTCGCCGAATCCCTTGCGCACGCGCCCGAAATGGCGGAAGGCAATTGGCCCGAAGTTAAGTCAGAAGGCGGAGAGAAAGACGCAATTCCCAGAAATCGCTGGCTTGAACTTTGACCCACGAAAACGGGCGCTGCGGTGAACCTCGCAGAATTCCGCCCAAATCCTGACGTGTTCCATGTGCCAAGCGAAAAATGCCTTCTCGAAGTAAACAAGAGCATAAATAAATCGGACTTTCTGCACTGGTAAAGCTGGGAAAACGTCCTCCCAGATGCCATTCTACGAATTTATCGCTTTTAGAAAAGCGACACCAGAACTGCAGCCATTTTCGTTCTTTCTTTCTGAACAAAGACTTTTGGAGACCACCTTTACAAAAATTCATTAAACAAATTAACTAACATTAACGAACATCGTTACAACTTCGTAACGCATAAAAATCGAATTCTCTCTAGCTACAGGTACGACGATCGGAATTACGAAAAAATAGCGTAACGCAACGATGTGTTATTTTGCCCTGAAGCATTAAGCCACAATTTTATTCTTTTACTAAATGACTATTAAATATCATTGACGATAGCGCACGCGCAATTAATTTACGAAAGTCTCTTCGTTACGGAGCGGTCGCCGACCCGCTTTTTCTATCAGTCGCTGAATTATACTATCACTAGTTAATACCAAGTAAGATTCATACTAAAACCAACTAAATATTAATACTAGGTAAGATTTTAATTACGAAAGGTTACTAAATTAAGCCCGATACACACAACAACGATTTTAATTACACGCTACTGACATGGCATAAACACGCGTTTTTTCTCATTAGATACCACTACAATAAGATAAAATACTTCAAACACTACATGTTTACAAATTACTCTTCCATTATTAAAGCTTACATAATAGTACAATAAAAGAAATCGCGATAACGACGGTAAATACGGAACTACAACCTTACAATTTTTCTTTTTATCGCTACGTTATCCCGACGATCAATAACGCCGAACGCCGCGGCGTCGCTCGATAATTTTAAACTGATACATCTAACACTATACATATATAAACTGCACTATACACTTAAGAAACTAAGGCAAATCAATTCATATACACTACATCATATACTGCACTAAAACAAACTTCACTAATATCTCTTCCCTGAAAGTAAACAGTGCACTAAAAAAAATGCAATGGAAGGAAGAAAAAAACATTGCATGGAAGAACAACAAAAAAACCAGCAATATAGCATGATGTCAAACTTCCTTAAATCTACTTCCCAGCTAGTTACACATCCCTTAACTAGAAACAGACATCACAAGGCTATTTTACTTAGACCTATTCACATAAATTTAACTACATACACAGAGATCAACACTTCACAGAGAAATCAGAAAGAAAATAAAATAAAATGAAAAGAATTTACTTGATTTTTCTTGACTCTTAAATCTATTTTTTTTTCTAACTTCCTCCTTGCCAAAGGGATTTGAGATCATCTCATGACAAAAAAATTATCACTCTCATTGAGAGTGCGTGGATCTGGTGATGGTTTTTCAGATCCAAAAATATTGGCCCATTAATTTAGAGATCGGAAAAACGTCAACAGATCATCACATCCTCCTCCGAAGCGAAAAGAAAAAAAACAATTTTTTTTTTCTTTCATTCCAAGAACTAAAAGTCCAAAGGCAAGAACAAGATGTATTCACACTCACACCAGAGTTACAAAAGAAACCTACACGTGACGCAAACGGAAAGCTACACCAACAAAACTTCTAATGCTATGCAATACTGAACATGGATTACCCAATTCCACAAACACCATAAAAAAATACACAGATAATTTTTTTCAACACTATTGCAAGGCTTATCTCACAGAAACAGACCAGTAAAAAAAAAAAAAAGGAAACTATCAACATAGGATAGAATTTGCAAATCCTGTTTTCCGTAAGGGTAAGGCTTAGAAAACTTCTGCATCAGTTTTCTCTTCCCAGGCACTGAACATGTCTCACTCAACATAATACCTGGTAAAATGTCACACCATTCTCACTTTTGGAGTACTTATGCAGGACTTGCCTTGATCTGGTCACTTCCAGAACACCATTGTGCAACACTACATGCTACCAAATACAACAGAGAATAAAAAAGCATCTAGTTATCCCTAAATACCATCCTCATGTTACATAATAATTTCACGTACAAATCTCACAAAATTCTCATCTGATTCACTGACTCACATTATTCCTGGATTCACTTTCCCCAGAAACATCTCTCACCTCAATACCATCTCGAGGCATATCACAAACTAACCTACACTTAATATGCACCTTCATACCCCACTCCCTGAATGTCCAACATGAGAGAAAAACAAACCATCAAATTTTTTTCGTAGGTATGACTCAGAAAAAGAACTCTGTGATTACTTAAGAAAAAACATTTCTGTCCCTTCTCTGAAATTATCATGTTTCCATGACACGTCTATAACACATGAAGATAAACGAGGTCTCATTTCTTCCATTGCCTCTGACACTCAAAAAACTCGGGCATGATATTGTATGATATTCCCATAAAACACCAAATAGTAAACACACCAATTGTCAACAAAAATCCTATCCACTTGTTCACCATCCTGATCACACCAGACAATAAATCAGACAATCCTTATAGAAATCCTATCGTTGCAATGAAAATGTTTTCTCGAAAAGGAAGTAACAATGAAAAAATTATTCCTTTCTCCACTTCGTATATTCATAATGACGACACACGTCCAATCAAAGCTATACTCACATTTCAGTCCTGACTCATGCACAAAAATCTTTAAAATACCAATTTATGCCCTTTCATAATTTTCCTACTAGTACTAGTCATCTTTACATACTAGCCGAAATGAGAAGCCTGCCCACTGATGAAAAGAAAAACAGCGAATGCAAAATAAAATTCCCTTTCAAAATGAAATAAGCGACGTGATAGCATATTGCCTTAGGACAAAAAAATACACTATTTACACACAACCAAGCATGAAATGCTACTCGTTATTATACATCCGGAATTCATTATCAGTTTCCAGTTCCATTCATTACCAAGGGGACCTCAGAGTGATAAAAGAAATTTTTATCATTCAATCAAATGCTACACTTAAAATTCTTTTATGACGCACCCCTTTTACGTTCCACAGTAGAAACTGTAGGAATATTAGAGTTGTTATATCCCACCCATAAAGGTAAATGACAAATGTGGTCTTATTTGCCTTAATACTCAACTTCAAAATTGACACATGGTCTCTACATTTCTCTGGCAGACAAAGCCTATGCTTATTTTGCAGAGAAGAACTCCTATGCAATGTCACGAGTATTAATGCAACTGGAATGAGAATCAGGAAGAACAGACTGTTTATCATCACTTCAACATTTTTACTCTGCTCCAATTTTTCCTGACTAGCATTTGTCTGAATGCAATTTTCAGAGGTGAGGGCTTCAGAACAATCTATGATACCTGCCGTTTGTTTATGGAATGTGGATTCCACTTCACTGAGTGCATCTTTTATCACAGCCACTTCTACTAATCCTCCATCACTTTGCTCATTTAACGTCTCTTCCTCACTGAATTCAAGAACCTCCTTTCTTACACAACATTTTACATTTCCACCAACTTCCAGTGACTCAACTACTGCATTTTTCTCTACACTCACACACCCTGAAAAAGCATGCACATTCTCATCTTCCTCAACTTGACTTTGCATAACTTCCAAAGTCTTTGTTGTGACAGCCTCTGTGTCAATAATTATGGCAGACCCTGTATCTTCTATTTCTAACACCCCCATCTCCACCAACTGATTACTGACTGGTGCTTCAGAACATGGAATTTCATCATCCACCCCAATTTCAATCTGTGCTCCTTCCTTTATTGCAACCTGCTGTATCGCTT
The DNA here is from genome assembly GCA_039090855.1 of Macrothele yani. NCBI lineage: Eukaryota > Metazoa > Arthropoda > Arachnida > Araneae > Macrothelidae > Macrothele > Macrothele yani. The sequence continues at coordinate 108,981,322 of CM077003.1, forward strand.
CAGCTTGGAGTTGCAGCACTTCCTGTTCTACATTTTCCTGTTCCATTCTAATCTCTTCTCTTTTGTTTACTTCTTCCTCTAATTTCACCCTTTCCTTCATCTGAAGCCTTTCCCTTTTTAACTGATCCAGCCAGTCCCTTTCCAACTTCCGAAGTCTTTCTCTTTCTAACTTCTGAAGCCTTTCTCTTTCTAACTGCTGAAGTCTTTGTTTTTCTAACCTCTGAAGTCTTTCTCTTTCTAACTGCTGAAGTCTTTCTCTTTCTAACCGCTGAAGTCTTTCTCTTTCTAACTGCTGAAGTCTTTGTTTTTCTAACCTCTGAAGTCTTTCTCTTTCTAACTTCTGAAGCCTTTGTTTTTCTAACCTCTGAAGTCTTTCTCTTTCTAACTTCTGAAGCCTTTCTCTTTCTAACTGTTGAAGTTTTTGTTTTTCTAACCTCTGAAGTCTTTCTCTTTCTAACTTCTGAAGCCTTTGTTTTTCTAACCTCTGAAGTCTTTCTCTTTCTAACTTCTGAAGCCTTTCTCTTTCTAACTGTTGAAGTCTTTGTTTTTCTAACCTCTGAAGTCTTTCTCTTTCTAACCGCTGAAGTCTTTCTCTTTCTAACTTCTGAAGTTGTTCCTGTTCTAGCCTTTCTTTTTCTAACCTTTTCATCATCATTCCCCTTTCCAGTCTTTCTTTCCTTCTTCTTAATCTTTTTTCATTTTCCCGCTGCTCCCACTCTTCGAGAACTTTCAGCCTTTCCTTTTCGAACTTCTCCTCTAGTTTCTTCTGCCTAGCCAATTCTGGCTTCTTTAATGTCTTTTGGTACTCATACCTTTCCCATTCCTTAAGTGTTTCAATTCTATCCCTCTCTAGTTTCTCTTCTCTTTCTTTCATTAATCTCTCCTCTTCCATCTTCCGCAAGTTTTCCTCATACCAACTCCATTCCTGGTCCTCTTGTTTCCTGCCTCTTCGTAGAGACCTTTCCAATTCCTTGTGTGCTTCAATTCTGTCCCTCTCGAGTTTCTCTTCTCTTTCTTTCATTAATCTCTCCTCTTCCATTTTATGCAGGATTTCCTCGAACCAACTCCTTCCCTGTTCCTCTCGTTTCCTGCCTCTTTGCATATTCTGTTTTGTTCTCGGCTGCTCAGTTAAGATACTTTCAGCATCTTTCCCGTAAGAACTAGTTCTGGTTCCATAAACCCTAGAATTTCTCACTTCTTGTTCCTGTGAACTCTTCCTACTGGAGAAATTCCCAAAATAATCACAAGAAGAATGCCCTGTCCTCGAACTCTGATAGCAGAATGCCTGATCATTTTCTCTACTCTCATTCCTGGGAGAAAAGGAATTATGTGTATGATAATCCCGCTGCTTTCTACTTTGAGGTATCTCATCTATACACTCCTTAACCTCACTTAACAACCTCTGTGCTTCCCAGCATGCAGCAATAAATTCCCTTGAAGGCATCTTGAAACCAAGAGAAGTAACTCTTTAGAATCCACCATAAATTCCAAAATTCAAATTACGAGAAAAGAAAACACTTCACTAATCCTACCTAATTCCCTGCATAATTTTGTCTCATCAACACATTCTCAATATCACCCATTTTAAATTATTGCACTTAAAGAAATCAGCAAATAACCAAACAAAAAATCTAGCATTAGTTTTAAAGGCTATCATCACTAACTGAAAGTTACAAACCCATTTGCTTAAAATAGTCATTATAGACTCAACTAAACTATGTAGTACACTACACAATTTAAATAAGGTTATTATACTATGCTTGCTGTTACTGTAATGATTTACTATCAATGATTACTTTTACCCAAGATTAGTGAGCTATAATTATTTTCTACCTGAGCCTAAAGTTATATCTTACTCTTTTTCTTAATTGAAAATAATTACCTCAATATTTCTCACCAATGTAAACAAAAGCACAATACATAAATGCAATACACTAAAATTCAAATGCCAATTCACACTTAAAAAAAAATTATGATTGCGAGCACTTGATACTGACTAAAATTTCGAAAATGAATGCCTAACATGAAGAAAATTCTCCCAATTAACTATGTTCTATGTCAAAACCTTATCCTTTAACTGTTGCTAGAGTAATTTGATCTTTTTACAATTTTCACACAGCATTACCTAATATCAGAAATAGCAAATCATAAATGTGAATCTCTCTGGTACAGTGGGTGGAATCCTGGTCACGGGAACCAGTTTGATACGACGTGGTTTGGTTGTTAAGATATTATTCTATTACGATGATGAACTTACTTCTGAAAAAAACGCAAATTATTACCAATTTTATTTTTAAAAAGAAGAAAATGGCCGGTGATCAATCTAGGGACCCCAATTAAGAATTTTTTTTTTTTTTCAACGACTAACACCCCAGGTACGATCCTTAAAAACTCCCTGTAAATGGAAGGTGATTCCACCACCACCGACAAGAGAAATTCACATACGACACAAAATAATTTGATTAAGCATATGTTCCAGGTTAACTATAAATTTATTTTGTGCTCCCAGGCACAGGTTGGAAAAACACTTGATACAAGGAAACTTTAGGTGGCTAGGCCGAATAAAAAAGAATTTAGCTATGAATTTTAGAGTCCAGAGTATGTTGACAGTCCTAAATAATCCTCTCAGAAACCCTGGTCTACAAACCAAGTAGTTTTCACCTGTGTGGTTTAGAGGATGAAGGAGGTAAGTGGCACAATTTGGTTACCAGCCTGCCTTACAAAAAAAATCTTTAAAGAATGTGATCATTCACTCAAAGAGTGCTAAGAGCTTAATGCTCAATGTGCATATCTGATAACTGGTTGAACCTTGAGCTAAATGCTCTTTACAATTTAGATTTAGATGGTTAAGAGTGACATTTTATTCTTTTTTTTTTACAACACACTGATTTTGATCAGTTACCTGGAAAAATCTCTTTCTTACTTTACAGTACAGAAAAACCAAACCAACAAAAATGTCAAGTCACTTTCCTCTCATTTGAGCTAACAAAAAGAAACCCCTGTTCTAACAGGAAACCTAATTAATATATTTCAATCCATTTCTTTGGTCACTGGCATTAACTAGACATTTTTACAAAAAAAAAAAAAAAAATTACACAATGACATATTACATTTTTTTGGTTCTGGCCAGACCATTAATTCCAAACATACATTTGCATTTCTCTATTTTCCTCCCATTTTTATTTCACCTTCCCCATTTTTTCTCTCACCCCTGAATTTTAACCTTTTACATCATTCCATTTCTGATCAAGACACATACATTTTTTTTTTTTCAATTTTAGGTGGTACTCATTTTTTTTCTCTTTGTTTCTCCTCCTCCTTAAATTTTCCTTTTGATGCCGAATTGGAAATTGGTGTTTGTGCTGTCGCTACGAGAGCCGGCACGCCGTGGAAACGGGGCCTGATGCACTTATGATGATATGGTAGGATTTTCCCTCTTCTCCTTCCTTTCTTTTATTCCGTTTTTTTTTTCTTACTTACTCCCGATGCCGGCCTTTGAGGAGACTTTCTCTCTCTCACACGGCGACAGGCGGCAGCGATGTTACCGAGCGAGTTACGAGGCGTAATGCCCGCTAGTGCCTCGGGACGATGTCAAGCACAGAAAAGAAAAGGATCGTTCCTACCGTTCTTGGGCCATCGCGGCCGCACGAGGTTACGGCAGTTTCGGCATCCGGACGTCCGTCCTCCCTCCTTTACTTGATTTTTTTTTTCTTTTTTATTGTGGGACTCTCCCTTACGAAGTCTGGTATCGAAGTGTCTAGCAGCACGCAAAAATTCTCCGCTCCTCGCCGAATCCCTTGCGCACGCGCCCGAAATGGCGGAAGGCAATTGGCCCGAAGTTAAGTCAGAAGGCGGAGAGAAAGACGCAATTCCCAGAAATCGCTGGCTTGAACTTTGACCCACGAAAACGGGCGCTGCGGTGAACCTCGCAGAATTCCGCCCAAATCCTGACGTGTTCCATGTGCCAAGCGAAAAATGCCTTCTCGAAGTAAACAAGAGCATAAATAAATCGGACTTTCTGCACTGGTAAAGCTGGGAAAACGTCCTCCCAGATGCCATTCTACGAATTTATCGCTTTTAGAAAAGCGACACCAGAACTGCAGCCATTTTCGTTCTTTCTTTCTGAACAAAGACTTTTGGAGACCACCTTTACAAAAATTCATTAAACAAATTAACTAACATTAACGAACATCGTTACAACTTCGTAACGCATAAAAATCGAATTCTCTCTAGCTACAGGTACGACGATCGGAATTACGAAAAAATAGCGTAACGCAACGATGTGTTATTTTGCCCTGAAGCATTAAGCCACAATTTTATTCTTTTACTAAATGACTATTAAATATCATTGACGATAGCGCACGCGCAATTAATTTACGAAAGTCTCTTCGTTACGGAGCGGTCGCCGACCCGCTTTTTCTATCAGTCGCTGAATTATACTATCACTAGTTAATACCAAGTAAGATTCATACTAAAACCAACTAAATATTAATACTAGGTAAGATTTTAATTACGAAAGGTTACTAAATTAAGCCCGATACACACAACAACGATTTTAATTACACGCTACTGACATGGCATAAACACGCGTTTTTTCTCATTAGATACCACTACAATAAGATAAAATACTTCAAACACTACATGTTTACAAATTACTCTTCCATTATTAAAGCTTACATAATAGTACAATAAAAGAAATCGCGATAACGACGGTAAATACGGAACTACAACCTTACAATTTTTCTTTTTATCGCTACGTTATCCCGACGATCAATAACGCCTAACGCCGCGGCGTCGCCGATAATTTTAAACTGATACATCTAACACTATACATATATAAACTGCACTATACACTTAAGAAACTAAGGCAAATCAATTCATATACACTACATCATATACTGCACTAAAACAAACTTCACTAATATCTCTTCCCTGAAAGTAAACAGTGCACTAAAAAAATGCAATGGAAGGAAGAAAAAAAACATTGCATGGAAGAACAACAAAAAAACCAGCAATATAGCATGATGTCAAACTTCCTTAAATCTACTTCCCAGCTAGTTACACATCCCTTAACTAGAAACAGACATCACAAGGCTATTTTACTTAGACCTATTCACATAAATTTAACTACATACACAGAGATCAACACTTCACAGAGAAATCAGAAAGAAAATAAAATAAATGAAAAGAATTTACTTGATTTTTCTTGACTCTTAAATCTATTTTTTTTCTAACTTCCTCCTTGCCAAAGGGATTTGAGATCATCTCATGACAAAAAAATTATCACTCTCATTGAGAGTGCGTGGATCTGGTGATGGTTTTTCAGATCCAAAAATATTGGCCCATTAATTTAGAGATCGGAAAAACGTCAACAGATCACAAGACAGTACGAAAAAGTATCACTGAAGACGTAAGGAAATTCAACTGTGAACTAGTAAGGAAAGCAATTGAAAACAACCAAAGCCTAAAGATAGCAAAGGGACATCTCAGTAAGGGGAAAAAACAGATTATGGCACTGAGAAAAGAAGATGGTTCTGTAACAAGAAATAGAGGCGAAATTTTGACAAGAGTGAAAGATTTCTACTCCAAATTATATGAAAGGGATGATACATGTACTCCAGACATCATGAAAGGTACCAGTACCAGAGTTCTTCCAGTCCTTCCAGCAGAAGTTGCACATGCAATCAAGAACATGAAGCGGGGAAAAGCTCCAGGAGAAGATGGAATTACTGTAGACATCATACAAGAAGCAAGTGGAGAAATCGAAACAGTACTCGCCCAAATTTTCACTCGATGCCTTAATGAAGGGAAAATTCCTGAGGATTGGAACAACGCTACAATGATCTTGCTACATAAAAAAGGTGACATTGAGGATCTCAGGAACTACAGACCTATCAGCCTCCTTATCAGTGGTTTATAAAATCTTCACTAAAGTTCTTTCACACCGCTTGAAGGTGACACTGGACATGGCTCAACCGAGAGAACAAGCTGGATTCAGGAGTGGCTACAGCACAATAGATCATATCCACGTACTGAGAGAACTAATTGAAAGAGCGAGGGAATATGAACTTCCATTGTGCATGGCTTTTATCGATTATGAAAAAGCCTTTGATTCGGTGAAACCATCAGCAGTTGCAATGGCTCTGAAATCCTGCGGTATTGAAGATGCATACATTAATATTATTAATAACATCTATGAAAATGCAAGTGCAAAGATTCGGCTGTTTGAAAATACAACACACATAAAAATTGGAAAAGGAGTGAGACAAGGTGACACCATATCTCCGAAGCTCTTTAATGCCACATTGGAAAATGTCTTTCAATCACTGAACTGGGAAAACAAAGGGATAAAGATTAATGGAGATTATCTAACCCACCTTCATTTTGTTGATGACATAGTCATTTTTGCAACTACCCCATCAGAGCTACAGAGTATGATCCAGGAACTTGCTGACAAGAGTAAAGAAGTGGGATTAAAAATGAACTTTCAGAAGACAAAAGTGATGTACAATGCTTTTACAAGAAATGAAGATTTATCGATTGATGGAGAAAAGCTGGAGATAACAGACACGTACGTTTATCTTGGACAGCAGATATCAAGTGAGGGTCACATTGGTGAAGAAATTAATCGGCGTACAAAACTTGCCTCGAGAGCTTTTGGAAGAAACAGCATAATTTTCAAGAGCAATATGCCATTATGTCTTAAAAGAAAAGTGTTTGATCAATGTATCCTTCCAGTGCTTACGTATGGTGCAGAGACGTGGACCTTAGCTAAAAGAGACATACAAAGGCTGCAGACAACTCAAAGTAGCATGGAGAGGTGCATGCTTGGTGTAACCAGGAGAGATAAGAAGAGGAACACGTGGATCCAAAAAATGACAAGAGTGGAAGACATCATGATCAGAGTTAAATCCCTGAAATGGCAATGGGCTGGACATACTGCCAGAAGAACAGACCATCGATGGACAGCCGAAATTTTAGATTGGATTCCAAGGGACAGGAAAAGACCCAGAAGAAGACCACATGGAAGATGGGTGGATGAAATTCGAAAGTATGCGGGAGTGACATGGAGGAGACTGGCACAAGACAGACCGTTGTGGAGGAAACTTGGGGAGATCTTCGTCCAGCAGTGGATTGATAATGGTTGACAATGATGATGATGATGATATATATATAAAGAGCAGAGACAAAAACAAAAGATATTACCTAAGAATTTAAGACAAAATTTGCAAAATAACCTGAAGATCAAGACGCGCAACGCAGCAGTCACGAAAATTCAGAATTCACATACTATTAAGAAGAGAGAGAAGCAAAAACAATTTTTTAACCAATATTCCAAAAACAACATAGTATAACTCTTATACTGACTGGTATGAGTTAAAAGAGGATAAAATAATAGCAAACTGAATGTAGAAAGTATCGAGAATGCCGAGCCTTGGCTTTATCAAGGACCAGCAAAACTCTGCATTTTCTCACTTCCACAAAGACCTAGTTAGAAATGGGTTTCTACAAAGCCATAGATGCAAGTAATAAGCCCACCAAAAAATTTTATTTAAAATATCACAACCTCCTCAGAGTTGCATGACAAAACACAAGATAATATTAGTTTTGCATGCATCTATAGCTTTCCTGGCCCAACCCATGCTTGTCATCTGCTACTAAAAAACAAAAAAACGATTACAAAAAAACACAAGCTGGGAGAGTGACTGATTGAATCAAAAGGATTATTCAGCAATAACACAATGCCAATCCACCTAGCCTCCCAAGAGAGAATTTAAACTAGAATAGCTATACTAAAGTATTACTGATTCTTATGCCTTACAGTGAAAAACCGCTTATTCAAAAATGCCATACAATAAGAAATAATAAATTAAAAAAAAACAGATTCCTGAAAGAAAACTGGAATATTGAACCCCCTACTCCTCAACAACTGACAACACAAGAACAAAAAAAAAAAAAGATAATAAACTAAAAAAACGCTTTGTGAAGATTATATGACTTTAACAATTAATTGCAATATATATATATATATATATACTAAAGAGCAAAGCCGAATACATAAGAAAAAACTTTGCAATTTAAAACGAAAGTTGCAATATATATATATATATATATCATCATCATCATCATTGCTAACCATTATCAATTCACTGCTGGACGGTCTCCCCAAGTTTTTTCCACAGCGATCTGTCTTGTGCCAGTCTCCTCCAGGTTACTCCCGCATACTTTCGAATTTCATCCACCCATCTCCCATGTGGTCTTCTTCTGGGTCTTTTCCTGTCCCTTGGAATCCAATCTAAAATTTCGACTGTCCATCGATGGTCTGTCCTTCCGGCAGTATGTCCAGCCCATTGCCATTTCAGGGATTTAACTCTGATCATGATGTCTTCCACTCTTGTCATTTTTCTGATCCACAAGTTCCTCTTCTTATCTCTCCTGGTGAAACCAAGCATGCACCTCTCCATGCTACTTTGAGTTGTCTGCAGCCTTTGTATGTCTCGTTTAGTTAAGGTCCACGTCTCTGCACCATATGTAAGCACCGGAAGGATGCATTGATCAAACACTTTTCTTTTAAGACATTATGGCATATTGCTCTTGAAAATTATTCTGTTTCTTCTAAAAGCTCTCCAGGCAAGTTTTGTATGCCGATTAATTGCTTCATCAATGTGACTCTCACTTGATATCTGCTATCCAAGATAAACGTACGTGTCTGTTATCTCCAGCTTTTCTCCATCAATCGATAAATATTTATTTCTTGTAAAAGCATTGAACAACACTTTTGTCTTCTGAAAGTTCATTTTTAATCCCACTTCTTTACTCTTGTCAGCAAGTTCCTGGATCATACTCTGCAGCTTTGATGGGGTAGTTGAAAAAATGACTATGTCATCAGCAAAACGAAGGTGGGTTAGATAATCTCCATTAATCTTTATTCCTTTGTTTTCCCAGTTCAGTAATTGAAAGACATTTTCTGATGTGGCATTAAAGAGCTTCGGAGATATGGTGTCACCTTGTCTCACTCCCTTTCCAATTTTTATGTGTGTTGTATTTTTAAACAGCCGAATCTTTGCACTTGCATTTTCATAGATGTTATTAATAATATTAATGTATGCATCTTTAATACCGCAGGATTTCAGAGCCATTGTAACTGCTGATGGTTTCACCGAATCAAAGGCTTTTTCATAATCGATAAAAACCATGCACAATGGAAGTTCATATTCCCTCACTCTTTCAATTAGTTCTCTCTGCATGTGGATATGATCTATTGTGCTGTAGCCACTCCTGAATCCAGCTTGTTCTCTTGGTTGAACCATGTCTAGTGTTACTTTCAAGTGGTGTGAAAGAACTTTAGTGAAGATTTTATAAACCACTGATAGGAGGCTGATAGGTCTGTAGTTCCTGAGAGCCTCAATGTCACCTTTTTTATGTAGCAGGATCATTGTAGCGTTGTTCTAGTCCTCAGGAATCTTCCCTTCATTAAGGCATCGAGTGAAAATTTGGGCAAGTACTATTTCGATATCTTTCCACTTGCTTCTTGTATGATGTCTACAGTAATTCCATCTTCTCCTGAAGCGTTTCCCCATTTCATGTTCTTGATTGCATGTGCAACTTCTGCTGGGAGGACTGGAAGAACTCTGGTACTGGTACTTTTCATGATGTCTGGAGTACATGTATCATTCCTTTCGTATGATTTGGAGTAGAAATCTTTCACTCTTGTCAAAATTTCGCCTCTATTTCTTGTTACAGAACCATCTTCTTTTCTCAGTGCCATAATCGGTTTTCTTCCCTTACTGAGATGTCCCTTTGCTATCTTTAGGCTTTGGTTGTTTTCAATTGCTTTCCTCACTAGTTCACAGTTGAATTTCCTTACGTCTTCAGTGATACTTTTTCTTACTGTCTTGCATAGCTCTATATATTCCACTTTGGAAGTCACATCTTCTTTAGTTGCCCACATCTCTCTTCTTTTTTGCATCAACATTTTGGTTTTTCCTGATAATTTGTTCACATGCAACTTGTTCTTAGACCCAGCTAATTTTGTTGGTGTTTCCATAAGAGCTTTGGTTACTTTTCTGTTAACTTCAGAAATATCCACTTCTTCCGATGTTAGGCCTTCTAAAGCAGAGAATCTGTTCTTCAGTTCCAATTTGAAGCTATTATGGTGTTTTTTACGGTTGGTTATGTCAATACAATTTGTTTGTCTTATGAGCTTGCCACGTTCGAGTTTAGTGTTGAGGTGCATCTTACATTTCACCAATCTATGGTCACTACCTGTGTTGAACTTGTTTAGCACACAGCAGTCTTCTATGACGAATTTTTTGTTACACATAATAAAATCAATTTCACTTGTCAATCCATTGGGATGCCTCCATGTCCATTTCCTTTGCGGCTTTTTCTTGAAAAATGAGTTCATGATGGAAAACCCTTCTGCCTCTGAAAACTCTACGAGAGTATTTCCACGCTGGTTTCTGTTACCGTGACTGAATTTACGTACTGAAGTTTCCTTCTGTTGACGTTGCCCTATTTTCGCATTGAAATCTTCCATAATGATCTTCAAGTGCTACTTGCCTATATTATTTAGATGACAATTTTCTTCATAAAATTCTTCAATCTCTTCTTCAGGATGACTTGTAGTGGGTGCATAAGCTTGAATAATCTGAGATTGGTGTCTTCTCCAGAGTTGGTTAACAAGTTGTGCAGCTCTGTCAGAGGAACTTTCAACTTCTACAACTTTATCCTTCAGTTTCTTGTTTATTATAAATCCAACACCACTAGTTCTGCTAGTATCTGTCCCACGATGGTAGAAGAGATGTCCACTTTTCAGTTCAATGAGATCTTCTCCTTTTCTCCTTACCTCACTTAGCCCGACGATGTCCCACTTGATCCTTTGTAGTTCCTCTTTCAATTCAAGAAGCCTTGAATCAGAAGATAAAGAGCGTCCATTATACGTAGCCAAGGTCAGCATCAGATGGCTGCCTAGTCCGGTCCTCCGGGGATTCTTAGCACCCTCTGCCTTCATGTCGCACTGGGCGCTGCCTTGGCCAGGTACATTCCAGCTGCCAGAGACTGAGGGCCAAGATTTAAGTTGTGGAGTCATTTTGGAGGGGTTTGGCCATAACTAACCACGCTGGCCAAGCGGGTTGGTGAGTTTGGGATAGCATTTCCTCTAATCCCGTTAGTATAGTTATACCGCTATTGGCAGTCGTTGGAGCCCCTTTAGTAGGAACAGGATGCACCACGAGAAGGTGGGGTTGACATTTGTCAACCCCGCCTTTTCGTATATATATATATATATAGTTATGGCCAAACCCCTCCTAAATGACTTCCAGTGTTACTTTCAAGTGGTGTGAAAGAACTTTAGTGAAGATTTTATAAACCACTTATAGGAGGCTGATAGGTCTGTAGTTCCTGAGATCTTCAATGTCATTGTTTTTATGTAGCTGGATCATTGTAACATTGTTCCAATCCTCAGAAATCTTCCCTTCATTAAGGCATCGGGTGAAAAAATACTGTTTCAATTTCTTCACTTGCTTCTTGTATGATGTCTACGGTAATTCCATCTTCTCCTGGAGCTTTTCCTCGTTTCACGTTCTTCTTCTGCTGGGAGGACTGGAAGAATTCTGGTATTGTTACCTTTCGTAATGTCTGGAGTACAAGTATCATCCCTTTCATATAATTTTAAGTAGAAATCTTTCACTCTTGTCAAAAATTTGCCTCTATTTCTTGTTACAGAACCATCTTCTTTTCTCACAGCCATAATCTGTTTTCTTCCCTTACTCAGATGTCTTTTTGCTCTCTTCAGGTTTTGGTTGTTTTCAATTGCTTTCCTCACTAGTTCACAGTTGAATTTCCATACGTCTTCAGTGATACTTTTTCGTACTGTTTTGCATAGCTATATATATTTCACTTTGGAAGTCACATCTCCTTTAGTTGTCCTCATCTCTCTTCTTTTTTGCATCAGAATTTTGGTTTTTCCTGATAATTTGTTTATACGCAACTTGTTCTTAGTACCAGCTATTTTTGTTGCGATTTCCATAACAGCCTTGGTTAGTTTTCTGTTAACTTTAGAGATGTCCACTTCTTCTGATGTTAGACCTTCTAGAGCAGGGAATCTGTTCCTCAGTTCCAATTTGAAGGTATTCTGATGCTTTTTAAGATTGGTCACATCCATACACTTTGTTTGTTTTATGAGCTTGCCACGCTCGAGTTTAGCATTGAGGTGCATCTTACCATTCTATGGTCACTGCCTGTGTTTAACTTGTTCAGCACACTGAAGTCTTCCATGACAAATTTCTTGTTACACATAATAAAATCAAGTTCACTTGTCAATCCATTGGGATGCCTCCATGTCCATTTCCTTTGCGGCTTTTTCTTGAAAAATGAGTTAATGATGAAAAACCCTTCTGCCTCTGCAAACTCTACGAGAGTATTTCCACGCTGGTTTCTGTTACAGTGACTGAATTTACGTACTGAAGTTTCCTTCTGTTGACGTTGCCTTATTTTCGCATTGAAATCTCCCATAATGATCTTCAATTGCTACTTGCCTATATTATTTAGATGACAATTTTCTTCATAAAATTCTTCAATCTCTTCTTCAGGATGACTTGTAGTGGGTGCATAAGCTTGAATAAATTGAGATTGGTGTCTTCTCCAGAGTTGGTTAACAAGTTGTGCAGCTCTGTCAGAGGAACTTTCAACTTCTACAACTTTATCCTTCAGTTTCTGTTTATTATAAATCCAACACCACTAGTTCTGCCAGTATCTGTCCCATGATAGTAGAAGAGATGTCCACTTTTCAGCTTAATATGAACTTCTCCTTTTCTTCTCCTTACCTTACTTAGCACGACGATGTCCCTCTTGATCCTTTGTAGTTCTTCCAATTCAAGGAGCCGTGAAACAGAAGATAGAGAGCATCCATTGTAAGTAGCCAAGGTCAGCATCAGATGGCAGCCTAGTCCAGTCCTCCTATGATTCTTATCGCCCTCTGCCTTCATGTCGCACTGGCCGCTGCCTTGGCCAGGTACATTCCAGCTGCCAGAGACTGAGGGCCAAGATTTAAGTTGTGGTGTAATTTTGGAGGGGTTTAGCCATAACTCACCATGCTGGCCAAGCGGGTTGGTGAGTGTTAATATATATATCCTTTTCAGTTTCTGAACTGAGAAGGGTACGCCATTTAAATGAAGTCTGTACGGACATTTCCCATTGATATAATGTATTTTGACTCCGGTATATACAAACGGTGTATTTATATACAAACTCTTTTGAATGAGCATTAATACCAAAATAGCATGCGCAAGAGTACAACTGCAGTGGAATGTCGGACGCCGCCAGTAAAATCGATGTAAGTGGCCGAGATACAACGTGTATGAGAAGTAGATCATAATACCCACTGAAGATGATTCCAAAAAGAAGGAATTGAAACTAGTTTGGGATATCGAGCCACGGAAAACGGAACATGCAACCATCATCTATAATAAGAAATTATAAGATCGAAGTTCAACTTGGAAGCTGATACCACAGGAAACGAAAAATCGTGCCTTCTTCGATAACAAGATGGCTTATTGCTGATTCAACGCATCATAATCAAGAGGTTCGAAAGTTCTTTTCTATTGTATTAATTTCGTGAATCATGAGTTAAAAAACTGGAATAATGTTAATCATTTAATACATATTGTCTCTACATATTGGAGGACTTTGACAACTTATGATGCATATGACTGTACATATAAAAACATTTTTTCATATAAATTTGTAATCTTCATATAATAAAATTCTAAACTATCATAAGGAACACCAAAAAGGAATATTAGTGACAAGTTGAAATAATTTTTTTTTATTATATTGACGTTTTTCCTGTGCTCGAATTTCTAGTAACGTGCGAAACAGTAGATGATATGGAAACTGTTTTGTTGCCATATAGTTAATAATTTCTGAAACCACGTAATGATTTCGACAAATGTTGAATTAATATAGCATAGTTTTATGTATCGAGAAAAACTCCTGATGTGTATTTTTACGTGTTGGTAAAATTTAAATGCGTACTAGACGCGTAGTTACGCATTTTGGCGAACTCTGGTTACAAACTATGTATTATTTCACAGCAAATATTAAAAAAAAAAAGATAAAAAATTACTTAAGCAGGTTAAATTTCTGAAGAAATAGTTACTTGTTAAGTATCATGGAGCTGTCCATATTCATAAATTCACAGTACTACCTACATTGAACAAATGCTTTATATAAATTTAGTATATACCTGAAAAAATTTTCATTATCGCAACATCGCTGGATAAAATCTACAGAAGCCAACTTTTTTGCAAAATTTAGGCCCCCAGTACGATACTAGCTTCCGAGTTCTGAACTGCTGGTGTTGTCACTGTGCCGTAACAGTTTGGTCATACACTTGACACATCTGTGCACTCTGCAGTTCATTAAAATATCTTAAATTCAATCAGTAGTGATGTTGCAAACAAGTGGAAGACTGTTGGTGGTTACAGTTCCATCTGTTATTCCTTTCACATACCAGAGGTTGTCAGCATAAGTATAACTTAGACTATTGTTTGGGGGAGGGGGGAGACAAATCTTAATGTGTAATTTTTCAGATTTGAATCATTTCTTGGGAATCCCATTTTTGTAAAATTTTGTCTGTTTTTGTGAAATTTGCGTAAATTTGTGTATGCAATAATTTTGCCAAAAATGTGAAAAAGCTCACAAAAGTACACAAATTCATAGATAGAATCATCACTATCAGATGATCTCAGGACTTTGCAACACCCCTTCCCAGATTCAGTGGTCATCAAAATCATTGGTCTAGGCATGTAAATAAGAAATTTAGCTGTCTGGCTGAATATGTAGAAGAAAAAAAGAAAGGAAAAACTTTCTACATGAACTGCGCTTTCATGGCAAAATAAACAGCCTGAATACCAAAAAAAAAAGAAGGAAAAAAGCACTTCAGTTAAACACAACAATATTTATGATGTGCCTTATACCCTTATGCTAAAATATTTTTGTTAAAATGAAATTTCACTGAAAATACAGGGTGTCCCATAAAGGTGTAATCAATTCCAAATAATCATAACAGTTTTAATATAAATGATCTCAATACACAACTTGTGTTAATTGACAGAACAGTTCATGAAGTTTTATAGACATTCGACATGGGCCACCATTTGTCACCCTAACAATGTATAAACGGTATTCCAGTTCCAACCATGTTCGTTCGAGAATGTCCATATTAACTTTCTGCAGTTTCCTCCTCTTTAGGTAAACAATGCCTGCAACAGGGGTGCTGTAAACCTCACCCTTGATGAATCCCTATAAGAAAAAGTCAGAGGGTGTTAAGTACGGCAAACATAGGGACCATGCAATGGGACCACCACACCCAATCCATTGATTGGGAAATTTGGTATCCAGAGACTCCTCACAATCAAAGCTCAATGAGGTGGCACCCCATTTTGTTGGGAAATGACTGGAGTTGCAAGTTCATCCAACTGGGGATACACAAATTGCTCAATCATGTCCAGGTAATTATCACCTCTCAATGTCACTTCCTGAAAAAAAAAAGGGGGTCCAATAACATGGTCAACCAATTATGCCACATCAAACATTCACTATTGGGTTAGCATGTTCATGTTCCATTGTGCAATGCTGCTGTTCAGTTCTCCAAATTCTCACATTCTGATTATTAACCTTTCCAGAAACATGGAAAGTGCACTCATCTGAGAAACAGATTTGTCTCAGGAAAGATTCATCACTTTCAATGTTCTCCAATATCTCTTCAGCAAACTGTTTACTTTTCACATGATCATCTGGTGTTATGTGATGGGTTATCTGCAGTTTATACAGGTGCATTTCCAATTTCTGACATAATACTCTGTGCACTGACAACTTGGGGATGGCCAGCTGACACACTGCTTGTCTGATTGACTTTCGAGGGCTGCAAGTGAGTGTTTGTCTCACAACCTCCTCCCTTTCTGGAACCAGCGATGGTCATCCAGGGATTTTCTTTTAAGGACGCTACCAGTTTCCTTTAATGACTTGTACCACTTTCTGATGCTGTTACTTGTGGGCAGTTTGCTCTCATATTTTGTTCTGAAATTCTGCTGAACCTTTGCATTTTGGATCAGGTTTCAATGAACCACTCCACAATCTGTGCTTTCATCACAGGATCCATTGGGTACATTTCTAGAAAACTTAAGGGTATTCCTTACCATTTGCAACAAACAATGCTGATATTAGTTTTGTATCCAAAGTTATCATCATTTGAAATTGGTTACACCTTTTTGGGACACCCTGTGTTTTGTGAAGATATCATTACCGTTCATAATGTTTTTGTGAAAATACTGGTTTGTGAGATAAACATATTTTTGAATCTACTGTCCCATGGTATCAAAACAAATTGTGCCTAGATCAATCAGCCCTTGGTCTTATATATGTAGGAACATGTGAGCCTTTGCTTTACCCACTATATTGGAGGCTGTTTTATTATATTAATGAAAAACAAGAATTTGTTATAAATGCTGTTAAATCGAAACATATTGAGTTAATGTTATCTGTTGTGAGCCCAAATCATCATTATTGTTCCTGGAAATGAGGAAAACACCTTGTATTTCACGTGGTTGTTAATATTTGACAGACGTGCAATTCTGAATTTTGCTATATCTGTACACCCATTGTTCTAACTGCAGAGTTTGCTTCATGTTCATACATGTATTTTTGATATTACTTAAAATGTGCCTCACTTTTTTTATAGGATGAAGCTTTGCAAAATATAGATGAAGCTGAAAAAAGTGAAGACAAAAAAAGTAGCTCTGATGAAGATGAGTCAGAAGAATCAGAAAATGAGATGTATGAAGCTCAAAAAAAGAAGCAACTTGCATTGCTTGAGAAAGATAAAGTATGTTTAGAATTAAATTTAATGCCATGTTACGTAGGTCATTCAGAAAGCAAAGAACGTTTGTGCATAGCGTCTAAGCAGATTCCTGGTCGGCACTCAATCAAGATCATACGAGCCCAGTGTGTTGTGGGCTATCGCCTGGCACCATTGTAGGGCATGTATTATCCATTTGTGGTTATTTATGATCTTTCAAAATGAACTCTCGTATTGAAACGCCCGCCGAATGCAAAATTTAATCAGTTATCCGTTTTCTGACTGATGAAAACACCAGGGTTAGTGGCATTCATTGGAGACTTGTTCAAGTGAATGGAGATGTTATGAATAAATCCAGTGTCAGAAAGTAGTGCATAATGTTTAAAAATGAAAGAACAAACGTTCGTGATGAGGAGCGATCAGGGTGCCCCTCTCTCATCATGGATGAACTCAAACTAAAAGTTGATGAAATCATTAAGAAGAGTCGATGCTTTACAATTAGCAAAGTGCACAAAAAGTGTCCTGAATCATACACTTGTGTACCAAATTATGACTGAACATCTGAACTTGAACCTTTAACAAAATCTGTGCGAGATGGGCCCCATGGATGCTCACAGATGAGCACAGAACTCTGTGATTGGAAGCTGCATTGATGTTCTTGGAGCGTTACCACCAAGATGGCAATGAGTTTATTGACCAAATTGTTACAGGGGACAAAACATGGATTTCACACTACATCCCGAAAACAAAAGACATCACTTGAGTGGCATCATCCTCAATCACCAAGAAAGCAGCTAAAAGTCAAATGAAATTTGTTTGCCAAGAAAATCATGGCAAGTATCTTCTGGGACTGGAAAGCTGTCTCACTTGTCAATTTCATGGAGAGAGCTGCAACCATAAATGCTGATGCCTACTGTGCAACTCAGAAACATCTATGGCTAGCTATTCAAAACCACGGCAGGGACATCCTCTCACAAGAAATCTGTTTCATACAGGACAACTCCCTCCCACACACTGCCAGAAAGACAAAGGAGCTGCTTGATGAGTTTCACTGGAAAGTATTTGAGCATCACCTTACAGCCCAGACTTGGCACCATCGGACTACCACTTGTTCCTCCAATTTAAAGCAGTTCCTTGGTGGACAACATTTTGAAGATGATGAAGAGGCACTGGCTGAAAGGACAGGTGGCAGAGTTCTGTGAGGAGGGGATGCTTAAACTTATCCAAAGATATGACAAGTGCCTCAATGTCCAGGGAAACTAAGTAGAAAAATAGGCTAAGATATGAGTTAAAAATTATAAATAAAATATCTGAAAAATTTAAAAGTATATAACTTTCATAACCAAACATTCTTTACTTCCTGAATGACTCTCATATATTATTTGATTGGCATATGACATGAATTTTAGGAAATATTACACTTGTTATGCAGATTGTTTTTCAGTTTGAGCCAGCTAAAAATTTCAGTATTTTTTCATCTTATCTGTATGAGTGAACTTTTCACATAGCATGTTGATAAATGCAAACTTTCACTGTAACTGGCAAATCAAGTCAGTTTAGCATAACTGGTTTTTGACATTTGTTTTTGCACATCATTTGACCTATGAAATATGTCAGAAAATGATGTGCTTCTGGTATCACTTTGTCCATATATGCAGGGATATTGTCTGTAATATGTGACACAGAGGTGTATTTAGAGGGGGCCCTTGCCCCACTCCCCAGGGGTTTTACTTCTTGTTAAAATGCAACTTATATTAGAAAAAAATACATTAATTTAATAAAAATACATCAATTTACATTAGAAAATAATGCTTTAATTTTTTCTCCTATTTTTCATTAACTTTTATTTTTTGTCCTGATGGATTTCAAAAGCTTCCATTTCCTGTCTCCTCCCACCCCCAAAAAAGTATATATGATCCTGATGGGGCATCTGTTCAGCTTTGGTTTGAGTGTGAAAATTACTTTTAAAGTCTGTCACTGTTAACATAAGAACAAAGATCCTTTATTTTACCATATTTTTGGCCTGTGAGTTTTACTGATTAGATTTATGGTAACACATTTTTATCTTTGACGTGACATTTCTACTTCTGAAAATGAGATTAGAAAGGCCTTTCTGTGAACTAGCCAGATACTGCCAGTTCATTCCATTGTACTCTTTGTATTGCTGTATTTATTTCATCCATATGACAGTTACTTTTGGTAGACACAGATGGTCTTATTGCTGTCCCCAGGACACAATTTAGAAATGACAGTTTATGATAGGAGTTTCTTTCAAGGTACATATTTAAGCTAAAATTATGGTCAAAGATTTCTCTAGAGATAATACCTCTTTGGCACCCAAGTTTAGCTTGTTTTTAAAGCAATATTTGTATATGACAAGCATTTCTCTTGCTTGCTTTCTTGTAAAAATTATTCCATCATAATATCTATGCACAGATTTAGCCACCATCTGATGTAAGAAGTTCTCCTGACAAAAAGGATGCAGCTTTCAACAGATGTCTTACTTCTTGAACTGTCTTTAGATATGCATCATCAGCTCTAATACTGATGAAAGGTGAAAGCTTATGAAAACTGAAAGGTATTGTGGAATACTGATGAAAGGTGAAAGGTTGCCTACTCAAAGGTATTGTGGGATGGATAAGTTAGAGAATGCTCCCTGGAAGCACAAGAAATCTCATTCTGTGGAACAAATGGTTGCACATTAAATAGGAAGACATATTTATAATATTTTAGGAATAATAGACTGCCATCCACTATTTTGCTGAGTGATGGCTCAGCTTTGTATGGAAAAATACTGTACATTATTTGCCTTGATAAAGATGAGCCATTGCTCAGCAGAACTGCAGAAGACAGTCTATCACAATTTAATTGTGTATAAAACTTTATATACTAGGGGCTGGGCCTCTAGGCTTGCTACGCTTGTTTCCAGAGTAGCGCTCGAGCCCTGCAGCCCGATCTTCAAGTACATCACATGAAATAAAAACTGGTAAATACATATAAATTAAAAATTGTATTGCATGTCTAAGCAAATTTATTGAAGGACTTTGCTCCGCCGCCATTTTGAAGTTTCCGAGTTTTTTACTGTCTTATTTTTTGGAAGGGCGTACTTTTGTCGTTTTAACTTATACATCAGAATTTTCGACAAATGTGTTTGACTGTCTCTTTCCGGCGATGCCATCTGACGAAATGAAAGTGTTCTCCCAATTGTTCAATACTTTTTGCGCTGTATCGATTCCAAGATGGCGGCTTGTATACAATTTTTGTTTCGCTCCCGGTGAACTCCCTGTTAGATTTTTGCAGAACTTTTTTCAATTTCCTCCTATTTTTATTGAAGGACTTTTGTCGTTTGAACTTATAGCACTTACTAAATTTACCACCAAGGAAAACAAAAGCGGTTCAAAAAGCATTTCGGACTTTAAGACTTGCCAGCATGCCAATTTTTAGATCTCTAGGTTATTTAGAAGTGGTCTAACAATTTGTGAAAAGTTCAAGCAAACAATAATAGACTGTCATCCACTATTTTGCTGAGTGAAGGCCCAGCTTTGTATGGATGCTGTAATTGTTCCCTTGTATAAGGGAAAAGGTGATCAGACTGAATGCAAGAACTATCGTGGTATTAGCCTACTGAGTGTGCCAGGGAAAGTGTTTGGTAAGGTTGTTATTGAAAAAGTACGGGGTCTTACATCAGAGAAAGTGTGGGATGTTCAGAGTGGTTTTATGCCTGGTAAAGGCTGCACTAACCAGATTTTTGCATTACGCATGATGATTGAAAAGTATCTGGCTGTTGGGAAGAAAGTTTTTACTGCCTTCATAGATTTAGAGAAAGCTTATGACCGAGTGAATAGGACACTTTTGTGGAAGGTATTGAATGAATATGGTGTTACTGGGAATCTACTTAATAGTGTAAAAGCCATGTATGCTGGTAGTAGAGCTTGTGTACGAGTGAATGGTGTTTTATCAAAATGGTTTTCCATTGGTGCAGGAGTTAGACAAGGTTGTGTAATGTCACCATGGCTGTTTAATATATTTATGGATGCATGCATGCATGCGTGAGGCCAAAATAGAGAATAGTGGTTTATGTCTTGGTGATATCCGTGTGTGCAGATTGCTGTATGCTGATGACACTGTCTTGTTGGCAGAGAGCAAAAGTGAGTTGCAGAGTATGTTGACTCGGCAACTCACTCTGCAACTCACTTGAAGTTTGCATGAAATTCAAACTGAGTATAAATAAGGGAAAAACCAAAGTTATGGTGTTTGAGAAAGGATTGGGTAGCACTGAATGTAATGTAAGTATAAGTGGCAGTGTGATTGGCCAGGTGAGTGAGTTTGTGTATTTAGGAAGCATGTTTGACAGAAAGAACAAGGTGGATGGTGAAATCAGTAGGCGAGTGAATTCTTCTTTGAAAGTCATAGCTGCTCTGGGAAGTTTTCACAGGAATGATGGGTTCTCTAGAGAGTCCCGCATGGCTGTGTATGAAACAGTAATTGTTTCTACTCTGATGTATGGCAGTGAAACCTGGGTACTGCAGAAGAAACATAGGAGTCATTTGTGTGCTGGAGAAATGCGTTACTTACGTGGGGTTTGTGGCAAGACACGATCTGATTGTGTGAGGAATGAAGATGTATTGCAGTTGTGTGATGTGAAGCAAAATGTTGTTAGCAAGGTGGAGACCAATATGCTTCGGTGGTTTGGCCATGTTGAAAGAATGAGTGATGAAATGCTTACTAAGAAAATATTTTCAGCCCAAGTGGCAGGAAGGAAAGGAAGAGGAAGGACAAGGAAGACATGGCTGGATAAGATTCAGGAGTGTCTGCATGAAAGAAAGATTATGAGTATGAAGTATAAAAGATCTTGTGTACGGCGTGTAATGGATATCAGTGAAGCACGAGTTGTATGTCAAGATCACTGTAAATGGAGAAGTTTGATACAACAACAGTAAGTAAAAATATCTGGAAGTTTGTATTTCTTTTTGGAGCTAACCTCTGAATCTCAGAGAACAGCTTAGTGATATGTATGTATCAAGCAAACAATGTTCCAAAGCCACCATTTTTTTTTCGTACTTTTCTAGATATACGGACCTTAAGACCTATCAGCATGCCAATTTTCAGATCTCTAGGTCATTTAGAAGTGGTCGAACAATTCACGGATGAACACACTCGCATTTTCCCTCTTTGCTTTTCATATACGAGGCAAAAGCCAATATTTACATAGGTATTCACGTATGCAGGCAGAAAATGCTGAACTTTAATAAAAGCGTCCCTCCGTCATTATGCATTGCATCATTACCAGTTTTACATTATTGCCTGTTCTTTCACTCAATGAGAAGACAGTGTACTAAAAATTGCTTCGTCACCATAGCAGCAGGTCACGGGACCAGAACGTTCCTCTGTGGTTATCGTGAAGACAGACAAGCCGCTCGTTTCTTTCCTTTGCGTCTTTAAAAAATGCTTAAAAATCAGAAAATGACTTTTTCTTGAATTTTTTGTTTTTTGTTTGTTTTGTTGAAAAGGGATTAGTGTTGTAAGTTTATGCTGTGAAAATTG
Organism: Macrothele yani; assembly: GCA_039090855.1. NCBI lineage: Eukaryota > Metazoa > Arthropoda > Arachnida > Araneae > Macrothelidae > Macrothele > Macrothele yani. The sequence goes on from CM077003.1 coordinate 109,003,727, forward strand.
CAATACGTTATGATTTAAAGCTTGCCATATATCCGTTTCTTCAAATGGATCCCATCACAAAATAGAAAATTTTGTGATATTTAAAAATTTTATTTCTCATAAACTAAATTGAAATTAAAAAAAACGGCGATGAGGTGCAAAAATTTGGTCATGGCACTACATTCCTACAAAGTTTTGTGGTTCTGTTGCTGTTAGTGTGTCCGGAACGCGACCTGATAGCACTTTTTGCTTACCTTAACTTTGAAATACAATAGCCCTTGAAGTATCACCAGAATTGAGAAATGGTTTATTTCAGCATGTTCTCCAAACAATTCTCTACAAACGATGTAAATTTCGTATTTTTGTGTTCAATACGTTTTGCGCTGCGAGCTAGGAAGGCGAGAAGTGTCGCAAAATTTCTAAAACATCGGCAGCAGCAGTGGCGGCAGTTACTTTTTTAGAATAGAGAGATTCTAGATTAAATTAAGAAGATGGTAGTATAGAACACGCTAAGTTACGTATAAAAGTTTTAAGGCAAATATATTTCAGCCATTGCTATGGCCTTCATCAGTGCGACTACAATTTGTTTCGTTGCCAGATTGGAAAGGTAAGTTTTGTAATGGTAACTCCGGGTGACGTGATGCAATGAGGGATTACCAGATGTATGGAACAAAAATGGGGAGCTCAAAGTTGCAATTTTTGGAAAATAAAATTTCCAAAATTTCTCTAATCCTCAGAGCAAACTGATTTTGGAAGGGAGCTAACTTTTTGTATTGGACCAAAGTGGAACAGCAGAAGTGTCAGCCATGGTAAGTTGAGACAAGGAAGAGGAAGGTTTTCCAAATTTCACATCAGATTTGTGTTCCTGAAGTCTTGAGAGAATTTTCCAGAATGAACTTCCAATGTACACGGTTAATCCAACGTTAGTCTTGATCGGAATATAATACACTTCAGGCAAGAGAGCGGAAGTCTCTGTCATTACGGAGTATAACAGAAATTGAAGGAGAAGAGCGAATGGGAAGTCTATATCCTTCTCTTTTGAAGATACTGATGAGCTTGTAGGAAGAAAGTTTGTGGTATGGAATTGAGCCAGCAAACATTAGTTCCTTTTTTGGTGAAACAGGTTGAAGAGCAACAACTGTTTTTTTCTTAGCATTTTGAATTAATTTATAAACCAGGAGAGGGAAAGCCATGTTGAGTAGCAACCAAGCGGATGTTGGCCAATTCATTTTTTAGATTAACTTCAGTGTTAAAAACCAAATGAGCTCGATGAATGGGAGACTTGAGAGCTGACAGTTTATATTAGTGGAAAGTATGAGAATTGAAAGGAATAATGCTATTGGTAGAATTAAACTGGTTTTTGGTAGACAGAAGTGGATAGAAGATTATTACTTTTTGAGATGTTCGCATCCAAGAAATTTATCTTGCCATCAATTTCTTCATTAATAGTTAAACTAATGGATGGGAATTTTTCAGTGATTAAATTTGTGAGTTGCAATAGATCTTTTTTAGGATGAGGCCAGATCAGAAAAATATTGTCGACATAACGAAGCCATAAGGTAGGTTGTTGGTCATGTTGCAGCTCTATTGATTGCTCAATATTTTGCAGGTATACTTCAGCCAAAAGTGGGGAAAGAGGTGACCCCATTGGTACACCTTGGTTTTGTTGATAGCATTGATTATTATAAACGGAAAAACTATGTTGGCGAAGAGAATGCAGGCAATCATACAAATCCTTGGTTAAAGTGTCGTCCATGGGGAATTGTACTTTGAATTTATGAATGAGTAGCATGTGTACTTCAAATTGAGGCACGGAAGGAAAAAGTGATTCCACGTCCGATGTAAACATACTTGCATGACCATCAATGGAGTTTGGAAGTCTACAGATGAATTCAGCAGTGGAAGAGATATTGTAGGGGTAATCTTGAATTTTTTGGCAAGACATTTATCCAGGTTAGAAGCAGGAGAGTGAGAATTTTCCACAAGAGGTCTAATTGGAGCATTAGCTTTGTGTAATTTAATTTGGGCAAATAATCTAGGAGAATTGTAGAAAGAAGGAGCAGAAAAATCTCCTAAGAAAACCTTTAACGACTGTAACTTATTGAGGCGATCCACAGATGATTTCGAAGCTTCCACAGGATTTTTAGAAAGAAGTTTGCAATTGGTGCAATTTTTTTCTAAAAATCCTGTGGAAGCTTTGAAATCATCTGTGGATCGCCTCAATAAGTTACAGTCGTTAAAGGTTTTCTTAGGAGATTTTTCTGCTCCTTCTTTCTACAATTCTCCTAGATTATTTGCCCAAATTGAATTACACAAAGCTAATGCTCCAATTAGACCTCTTGTGGAAAATTCTCACTCTCCTGCTTCTAACCTGGATAAATGTCTTGCCAAAAAATTCAAGATTACCCCTACAATATCTCTTCCACTGCTGAATTCATCTGTAGACTTCCAAACTCCATTGATGGTCATGCAAGTATGTTTACATCGGACGTGGAATCACTTTTTCCTTCCGTGCCTCAATTTGAAGTACACATGCTACTCATTCATAAATTCAAAGTACAATTCCCCATGGACGACACTTTAACCAAGGATTTGTATGATTGCCTGCATTCTCTTCGCCAACATAGTTTTTCCGTTTATAATAATCAATGCTATCAACAAAACCAAGGTGTGCCAATGGGTCACCTCTTTCCCCACTTTTGGCTGAAGTATACCTGCAAAATATTGAGCAATCAATAGAGCTGCAACATGACCAACAACCTACCTTATGGCTTCGTTATGTCGACGATATTTTTGTCATCTGGCCTCATCCTAAAAAGATCTATTGCAACTCACAAATTTAATCACTGAAAAATTTCCTTCCATTAGATTCACTATTAATGAAGAAATTGATGGCAAGATAAATTTTTTGGATGTGAGCATCTCAAAAAGTAATAATCTTCTATCCACTTTTGTCTACCGAAAACCAGTTTCTACCAATAGCATTATTCTTTTCAATTCTCATACTTTCCACCAATATAAACTGTCAGCTCTCAAGTCTCCCATCCATCGAGCTCATTTGGTTTGTAACACTGAAGTTAATCTAAAAAATGAACTGGTCAACATCCGCTTGGTTGCTACTCAACATGGCTATCGAAACCCCTCTCCTGGTTTCTAAATTAATTCAAAATGCTAAGAGAAAAACCAGTTGTTGCTCTTCAACCTGTTTCACCAAAAAGGAACTAATGTTTGCTGGCTCAATCCCTTACCACAAACTTTCTTCCTACAAGCTCATCAGTATCTTCAAAAGAGAAGGATATAGACTTGCCATTCACTCTTCTCCTTCAATTTCTGTTATCCTCCGTAACGACAGAGACTTCCACTTTCTTCGCCTGAAGTGTATAAAATTCCGATCAAGACTAACTTTGGATTAACCGCGTACATTAAAAGTTCATTCTGGAAAATTCTCTCAAGACTTCAGGAATGCAAATCTGATGTGAATTTGGAAAACCTTCCTCTTCCTTGTCTCAACTTACCATGGCTGACACTTCTGGTATTCCACTTTGGTCCAATACAAAAAAGTTGGCTTCCTTCCAAAATCGGTTTGCTCTGAGGTTTAGAGAAAATTTGGAAATTTTATTTTCCAAAAATTGCAACTCTGAGCTACCCATTTTGGTTCTATACATCTGGATATCTCTCATTGCATCACGTCACCCGGAGTTACCGTTACAAAACTTACCTCTCCAATCCGGCTACGAAACAAATCGTAGTTGCACTGATGAAGGCCATAGTAATGGCAGAAATATATTTGCCTTGAAACTTATATACGTAACTTAGCGTGTTCTATACTACTATCTTCTTAATTTGTTTGTTAGTTACGTGCATTGCCTACCACTCTTTTATGATTCTAGATTACACTGCACAATGCTGTAGTCATCCAACTTCATTGTTGATTGTATGTTAAAGTTACAGTTTTGTATTTAAATTTGTGGCTATGAGTGCTCTTGCTGACATTTTAATTTTCACACTGTATTCTGCTTGATGTTTGACTACTATGGACTTTTACCATGAAAATCTGCTTCATCATCATCATCATCATCATTGTCAACCATTATCAATCCACTGCTGGACGAAGGTCTCCCCAAGTTTCCTCCACAACGGTCTGTCTTGTGCCAGTCTCCTCCATGTCACCCCTGCATACTTTCGAATTTCATCCACCCATCTCCCATGTGGTCTTCTTCTGGGTCTTTTCCTGTCCCTTGGAATCCAATCTGGGGATTCCCTCGGCTGTCCATCGATGATCTGTCCTTCTGGCAGTATGTCCAGCCCATTGCCATTTCAGGGATTTAACTCTGATCATGATGTCTTCCACTCTTGTCATTTTTCGGATCCACGAGTTCCTCTTCTTATCTCTCCTGGTTACACCAAGTATGCACCTCTCCATGCTTCTTTGAGTTGTCTGCAGCCTTTGTATGTCTCTTTTAGTTAAGGTCCACGTCTCTGCACCATACGTAAGCACTGGAAGGATGCATTGATCAAACACTTTTCTTTTAAGACATAATGGCATATTGCTCTTGAAAATTATGCTGTTTCTTCCAAAAGCTCTCCAGGCAAGTTTTGTACGCCGATTAATTTCTTCATCAATGTGACCCTCACTTGATATCTGCTGTCCAAGATAAACGTACGTGTCTGTTATCTCCAGCTTTTCTCCATCAATCGATAAATCTTCATTTCTTGTAAAAGCATTGAACATCACTTTTGTCTTCTGAAAGTTCATTTTTAATCCCACTTCTTTACTCTTGTCAGCAAGTTCCTGGATCATACTCTGCAGCTCTGATGGGCTAGTTGCAAAAATGACTACGTCATCAGCAAAACGAAGGTGGGTTAGATAATCTCCATTAATCTTTATCCCCTTGTTTTCCCAGCTCAGCGACTGAAAACACCCTCCAATGTGGCATTAAAGAGCTTCGGAGATATGGTGTCACCTTGTCTCACTCCCTTTCCAATTTTTATGTGTGTTGTATTTTCAAACAGCCTAATCTTTGCACTTGCATTTTCATAGATGTTATAAATAATATTAATGTATGCATCTTCAATACCGCAGGTTTTCAGAGCCATTGTAACTGCTGATGGTTTCACCGAATCAAAGGCTTTTTCATAATCGATAAAAGCCATGCACAATGGAAGTTCATATTCTTTTGCTCTTTCAATTAGTTCTCTCAGCACATGGATATGATCTATTGTGCTGTAGCCACTCCTGAATCCAGCTTGTTCTCTCGGTTGAGCCATGTCCAGTGTTACCTTCAAGCGGTGTGAAAGAACTTTAGTGAAGATTTTATAAACTACTGATAGGAGGCTGATAGGTCTGTAGTTTCCGAGATCCTCAATGTCACCTTTCTTATGTAGCAGGATCATTGTAGCGGTGTTCCAATCTTCAGGAATCTTTCCTTCATTAAGGCATCGAGTGAAAATTTGGGCGAGTACTGTTTCGATTTCTCCACTTGCTTCTTGTATGATGTCTACAGTAATTCCATCTTCTCCTGGAGCTTTTCCCCGCTTCATGTTCTTGATTGCATGTGCAACTTCTGCTGGAAGGATTGGAGGAACTCTGGTACTGGTATCTTTCATGATGTCTGGAGTGCATGTATCATCCCTTTCATATAATTTGGAGTAGAAATCTTTCACTCTTGTCAAAATTTCGCCTCTATTTCTTGTTACAGAACCATCTTCTTTTCTCAGTGCCATAATCTGTTTTCTTCCCTTACTGAGATATCCCTTTGCTATCTTTAGGCTTTGGTTGTTTTCAATTGCTTTCCTCACTAGTTCACAGTTGAATTTTCTTACGTCTTCAGTGATACTTTTTCGTACTGTCTTGCATAGCTCTATATATTCCACTTTGGAAGTCACATCTTCTTTAGTTGTCCTCATCTCTCTTCTTTTTTTGCATCAACATTTTCGTTTTTCCTGATAATTTATTTACATGCAACTTGTTCTTAGACCCAGCTAATTTTGTTGCTGTTTCCATAAGAGCTTTGGTTACTTTTCTGTTAACTTCAGAGATGTCCACTTCTTCCAATGTTAGGCCTTCTAAAGCAGAGAATCTGTTCTTCAGTTCCAACTTGAAGGTATTATGGTGTTTTTTAAGGTTGGTTATGTCAATAGATTTTGTTTGTCTTATGAGCTTGCCACGTTCAAGTTTAGTGTTGAGGTGCATCTTACATCTCACCAATCTATGGTCACTACCTGTGTTGAACTTGTTTAGCACACTGCAGTCTTCTATGACGAATTTTTTGTTACACATAATAAAATCAATTTCACTTGTCATCCCATTTGGATGTCTCCATGTCCATTTCCTGTGTGGCTTTTTCTTGAAGAAGGAGTTCAAGATGAAAAACCCTTCTGCCTCTGCAAACTCAACGAGAGTATTTCCACGCTGGTTTCTGTTGCCGTGACCGAATTTACCTACTGAAGTTTCATTCTGTTGCCGTTGCCCTATTTTTGCATTGAAATCTCCCATAATTATTTTGAAGTGCTGCTTACCTTTATTATTTAGATGACAAATTTCCTCATAAAATTCTTTCAATTTCTTCTTCAGGATGACTTGTGGTGGGTGCATAAGTTTGAATAATCTGAGCCTGGTATCTTCTCGATAGTTGGATAACGAGTCGTGCAGCTCTGTCAGAGGAACTTTCAACTTCTACCACTTTATCCTTCAGTTTCTTGTTTATTATAAATCCAACACCACTAGTTCTGCCAGTATCTGTCCCACGATAGTAGAAGAGATGTCCACTTTTCAGTTCGATGAGATCTTCTCCTTTTCTCCTTACCTCACTTAGCCCCACAATGTCCCACTTGATCCTTTGTAGTTCCTCTTCCAATTCAAGAAGCCTTGAATCAGAAGATAGGGAGCGTCCATTGTACGTTGCCAAGGTCAGCATCAGATGGCAGCCTAGTCCGGTCCTCCGGGGATTCTTAGCACCCTCTGCCTTCATGTCGCACTGGCCGCTGCCTTGGCCAGGTACATTCCAGCTGCCGGAGACTGAGGGCCAAGATTTAAGTTGTGGAGTCATTTTGGAGGGGTTTGGCCATAACTCACCACGCTGGCCAAGCGGGTTGGTGAGTGTGGGATAGCATTTCCTCTGATCCCGATGGTATAGTTATACCGCTATTGGCGGTCGTCAGAGCCCCTTTAGTGGGAACAGGATGCACCACGAGAAGGCGGGGTTGACATTTGTCAAGGAGAGGCTGTGATGTTACGCATCACCTGACCTTACATCCCGAAAATCTGCTTACTGACCAATAAATGCCATCTTTATTGTAACTGATCCCAAATCAAGCTGTTATTAAAAACTATTAGAAAAACTTATTATTCAGCACATTTAAATATTCATTTTTATTTTTTGCAGGGCAACCAATTCTTCAAAAAAGGTAATTTTGATATGGCCATATCATGTTACACAACTGGAATGGAGCATGATCCTAGTAATGCAATTCTTCCTGCTAACAGAGCAATGGCACTTCTTAAAAAGGGACAGTAAGTAGGAATATTGTGGAATATTAATATTAGCAATTGCTTCATGGTTTAATTCTAAAAGTCATTGTTCCCACAAAGTAAAAAGTTGATAATAATTATAATAATATGAGGTTGTGCTAAAAGTAATGTAAAAGTGGGCATAACTTTTATTAACTGACAGAGGTCATTCAAATTGCACATGTTGGTAGAGCAACTCTTCCTCTATAGTAACTTTTCTTCTTCATCGCACTTAAATAATGGATTCCAAGCAGAAGTAATGTGTCATCATGAGTTCTTAATAAAGGAAGGGTGCAGGCTGTCTGACATCCACAGAACGCTACAGAATGTTTACGGAGGTGATGCCATTGACAAGATCAATGTGCACAGATGGATGAAAAAGTTTAAAGAAGGGGAAACCACATGCCTGCCAACTACTACGGAATGTCCGTAGTTTCTACAGATTTTGTTGTCTGACTACGGAACTCACTGCCAAAACTACAGATTCAACGAATTTTCATTTTGCTTATTTTTTTTTAACTCTGCTATCAGTTTATGATATACATGAGATTCTTAAGCAAATTCGCGGAATTCCATAGTTTTTTTTTTTTTTTTTTTCTTTCATCATTTAGATCATTCTTGGGGGGTTGTTTTCTGTTTGGGGACACAATTTCGTGTTTCAAACTTGGTAATTAAACAAAGTAAAAAGTTTTGCTGTAATCATAATTTTTTCTCCCAATGTTGCCTTTGTGTCCAGTATTGTTAAATATCATTTGTCATTTTATTGCATAAATGTTTGTATTTCAGCTTGAAACTGTAGGCAACAAGTTGCGAAAACGAAAGTTAGACGGCGCGAAAATTTTCCTGTAATCTTTAGGCATAAGATTCTTCCCCGAGTTCGAGGAATTCTGCCATTTTAGTTATTATTTTAGTCATTTACGAGATCGATGCACAAGTGAACAGAAACTTGGAGGGAAGGGTTTCACGGGGATGTTCGTCGGAGGACGGACATCCCCGTGACACCCTCCCCAAGTATCTTAAAAATCTTTTTCTAAAAAGATTTTTAAGATTTTTTCTGTAATCTTAATTTCTTTTTCTTCACGATGTTGCCTGTGTTCAGTATTATTATTATATTACATTTTACTGTATAAACATTTTTATTTCAGCTAGAAAATAGGGGAAAATTTCCAATTAACCGGAAGTCGAACAGAGCAAAGATTTCTTTCCCCCACCTGCGCGATGTTCCCACTCTCCTGCGTTGTTAAATATCTCCAGTCCCATAAGTTTTTGCATTTAAGCTTGATAAAGAAGATGGAAATTCCAGAAAACGGAAGTGGTGAATTTAGAAGATTGATAAAAATTGATGAAATTTTTTTACAAATTTCAGATTTCCCGTCTGTCAAGAGTTGTGGAATTCAGAACGCATCTGACTGATTTTTACTGGTGGAAGTTTAGAATTTAAATCTTGCAGTGTTACATATCGTGCCTTCACTAGGGGTAACAACTTTGCGTTTCGCACGTGTTAAGTTCATTAGTGTCCTTATTTGTTGTGGCACATATTTTTTTTTCACAAAGAGATGGATCGTTTCATAAAAAATTGTCTATGTGGGCCACACAATAATACTATTTATTACTGACAAGGTTCTTGGCAATGTTGGTAGGTATGAAACCAGCCTGCATTGAAGGCAAACCATACAGTGGAAGACAATCATCTGCAACCGCCGACGCAAATCGTCAGTGAGTGGATAAATTGATTCGCATGGAGAGACTAGTCACAATCCGTGAACTTGTTTCACTACTGGACTGTGGTCACAATGCCATACAGAAGATGGTGGAAGACTTAGGGTATCGGAAAGTGTGTGCAAAGTGGGTACCTTGGCAGTTGACACCCAATTAGAAGGAGAGAAGGGTGAAAGTCTACTCTGATCTGCTGGACGTGTTTGAAGCCAATGAAGACACGTTTTTTTTTTTTTTTTTTCCGATCTGGTGACAGGGGATGAAATTACAATCCAGAAATGAAGAAGCAATCCGTGGAATGGCATCACACCTCTTCACCAAGGCCTAAGAAGTCCAAGAGCCAGTGATCAGCACAGAAACTCATGGTGACTGTTTTATGGGATGACAGGGGTGTCATTCTCCTTGATTTTCTGGAATGTGGTCGTGTTATGGCCAGAGAGTGATACATTGAGATGCTCAAGAAGCTTAGAGAAGCCATAAGGAGGAAGAGACTGAACAAGAATCTGAAAAGGACCCACATTCACCATGACAATACGAGACCATGCACATCTTTGGCAACAAATCAGGTGATCAGCAAATTAGTCTGGTCAGTGGTCCTTCCTCCACCATACAGCCCAGATCTGGCGCCCTCTGACTTCCACCTGTTCGGTCCAATGAAGGATAGTCTCTGGGGAAACAATTTAATCCTGTGATTCTTGTCATCCTTGTTTCAAAAGGGAAATTGAAAGAGTACTAATACAATTATAACATTAAGTATTAACTGTATTGTACTACCCAGTTTTATTCGTAGAAATGTAAAATATTATTTAACTGCCACTCCTTTTATTTGGTATATAAATAAGTTTTGAGGGATTTGAAATGAACAAAACATGTTGTTGGAGAACAGAAACAATATTTTAATATTAATTGTAGTATGCTCCCTCTGAAGCTACAACTTTACCCCATCTTTTGGGCAGTGAACGTATGCCCCGAAGGAAGAATTCCGGTTCCTTGGAAGAGATCCAGTTGTCCAGCCAATTTTTGATGTCTTCATAAGAACTAAACCATTCTCCAGAAAGTGCTGACTGCATCGACCGGAACAAATGGTAATCCGATGGCACAATATCTGGTGAATATGGCGGGTGTGGCAGAACTTCCCAGTCGGATCCTTTTAAGTACTTTTTCTTAGGTCGAGAAACATGTGGTCTTGCATTGTCATGCTGTAAGATGACTTTGTTATGTCTATTCTCCCGTTCCGGCCGTTTTGCGTGAGAGGTCGTTTTAAACACTTTAATTGGGTTCAATATCGATCACCAGTAGTAGTTTCTGACGGTTTCAGCAGCTCATAGTGGATCATACCCTTCTGGTCCCACCAGATACACAGCATTACCTTTGAACCATGGATATTGCATTTTGACGTTGAAGGACCTGGTTCACCTGGCTTCACCCATGCTTTCTGCCATTTAGGGTTATGGTACCATATCCACTTCTCGTCGGCAGTAATAATACGATGCAAAAAAGAAACTTTCTTTTTTGCCTTTGAAGCAGCAATTTGCAAATGGTTTTTCGACGTTCAAGGTCTCCTTCGCGCAAAGCATGTGGGACCCAGTTCCCTTCTTTTTGCACCATTCCCATGGCAGCTAATTGTTGTGAAATGCATGGTTGACTAACATTTAATGCTGCTGCTAGTTCTTTTTGGGTCTGGCACAGATCCTTGTTGAGTAAAGCTTCCAATTCGGCATCAGCAATTTTTTGGGGTGGTCCAGAAGGTTCTTTATCATTGACATCGAAATCGTTCCTTTTGAATCGTCTAAACCAATACTCACATGTTTTTATGGATGGGGAATGTTCACTATAGATTTCTGACATTAAGCGATAGCTGTCTGCAGCACTTTTCTTTACAATAAAGTAGTGCACTAACACTTCCCGCAAATGCTGTTTTGTCGGGACGAAAGTTGCCGTTTTCCATCGAGTAAATCAAATACGTCTTCGCACCTCAATCGAACGTCATATACTGACTCTGACAGCTGGAGTCTCGTACTGCGATATCGCAGTGTTGCCACCTTAAAATACATGCGAGCAGTAATAAGTACGACACCGAACAGAAATCCCTCAAAACTTATTTATGTACCCAATACATTATAAGGTAAATCAGCTTTTGCCACATGTGATCCCCAAATTTTGGTGCTGCTCAGTATGCAGCACCCTGTGCTATGGCCCAAGTTGGTCCAATGGTAAACATGCCCCTGTATATCAATAATGACTGCTTCCTTCTTTTTGTCATATAGCACTATGTCAGGATGGCTGATCTCAGTCCCAATATGTGCTGTATGTTATCTAGAGCCTCAATGCATTGATACTTATAGCATGGTATTTCGGATATTGATAGCCCTGTATCCTGTGCTAATTGTTGATGTCTCATCTTAGCCATGTTATTGTGGTGCTGTGTGTATTTGCATAAGCTAGAGAATTCTGTGGGTATTTTTGGAAATGAAACCACAGAAAAGTAATTGTTTTAGTGGATGCTCCTTGTAACTTTGAACCTTCCAATAGGAAGGAAAATTTCTGAAACGAGCGAAAACCTAAGTTTATTATGTGCCGCTTCATTGTGTGAAGTTCACATTACTACATGATCATATCAGTCTACAACAGAAAATTGTAAGACGTTATGCATCGTCTTGTAGAATAGAGCTAAAACCCTGTTTTCAGCCAGTTTGGTGCTAAACAGAGAGCTATTATATAGAGCTGGGGATTTCAGTGCAAGAGTAGGTGTTCAGAATGAGATTCCTGACAATGCTTAATGATCCCAGTATGAATGATAATGATAAAATATTAATTGTATTCTGCATTGAGAATGGGTTGGGTGCATCTAATAAGTTTTTAAACCTCAAGTATACCCACAATTATATGTGAGAGAATGGTACTTTGAGGCAAAAAACTGTAATAGATTTTTTAGTATATAATCAGCACAACAAACACATAGATGTTGACACTCATATGAGGAGAGTGTCATGAGTGAAGCTGAATTCTGGTTAGAGAAAGAGGAATACCTTAAAAAATGCCTGTGATGAAAAGAATAAAGGTTAAAAGGCTACATGAAGAACTTTGGCATTACTCTGAAATTCTCAGTGAATGACTGAATCAGTTGAAGATATGCGAGAGAGATGTGGAAAAGAACGGACATGTTTTACGAATCATGTTACCACTGTTGCTGAAGACATTTGGGAACAGTAGGTAATATTAAATGTGATGTTTGGTAGAACAGTCATTTTAAAGAAGCAGTGAAGATGAAGAAAGAAATATATTTGGTAAAATTGCTTGGTAGAGTTTCTGAGGACAAACATCACTGAAAAAGTGTGAAACAGCAAAGCTGGTTTGTCATAGTAAGGCAAAATATATATGAAAAATAAGATGTACAAGCATGAATTTGCATTTTGGAAAGATAGAAAAATATTGTGAAATACACAAGATGTACAAAGAAGAGGCAAAATAACATTCTGAAAGTTGTGTGATGAATAGAATCCTTAAGTGAAAGATGAGGTGAGTACACCTTCTGTGAGCTATTAGAACATGAAAGCAAATATAATTTTGAAGTAGAAGCAGTTTATGTCACAAAGAGAAAAGAAAAACTGGGGAGGGGGAGTTCTCAAGAGAAGAAGTCTGTAAAGCTATAAAATGTAGTCACAGGGAGTAGATGGCAAAATGTCTGAGATGTTTAAATATGGTGACTCTGTAATTAACTGGTGTACTGAAATTTGCTTGTTGTGTTGGCAGTTAATGGTGCCTCATTATTGGAGGGATACTATTATTGTCCCTTTGTATTATGTAAGGAAAAATGTAGTTTGACTGAATATAAGAACTATTGTGATATCCTCTTGCTGAGTGTGCTAGGAAAGTGTGTGGAAAAGTCATTATCAGTAAGGTATGATGATGTCTTACAGTGGAGAAGGTGTGGATTATATGCCTGGTAAGGACTGCTTTAACAAAATGTTTGCATTTTGTATAATGATTGGAAAGTATGTATCTGTTGGTTAGAAAGTTTTTGCTGCCTTTGCAGATTTGGAGAAAGCTTATGATCAAGTGAATAGGATGCTTCTGTGGATGGATTTGAATAATTGCTTGGATATATGAAAGCTATGTTTGCTGGCAACAGAGTGATTATATGTTGTGTTTTATTGAAATGGGCTCATACTTGTGCAGGAATCAAACAAGGTTGTATATAATGCTGCCATGGCTGTTCAGCATATTTATGGATGCATGCATGTGTGTGATGCCAAAATAGACAGCATTGGTTCATGTCTTGGTAATTCCCATGTGTGTAGGTTGCTGTATCCTGCTGACACAGTCATGTTGGTGAAGAACAAAAGTGAGTTGCAGAGTACATTGTCCCAGATGTATGGTCTGTATGAAATTCAAATGAATATAAATGTGTCTTTTGTGTTTTTTTGAGCAGGGAACTATTAGTACTGAATGCAGTATCAGTCAAAATGGTACAGAGTTAAAACAGGTGAATGAATTTGCTTATTTAACAAGCATGTTTGACAAAGAAAACATATTTCAATAAATTCTTCATACACCTCAAGATGTTGAATTTCTTTACATGGTTATAATTCTTATTATACATACATGTCAACAACTCAGTTGCTGCATTGTTTACTGTTTCTCACGTTGTATTATTGTTGAAGTGCTCATGGGAAACATTATCTTTGTTTGACAGAGGGTTATAATCATAAAATGCTAGTTATGATTATAATCCTTTGTATTTTATGATGAATGCTATTTATGATTATAACCCTTAGCATTTTATAATTATAACCTTTTGTCAAACAAAGATAATGTTTCCTGCGAGCTCTTCAACAATAATACAACGTGAGAAACAGTAAACAATGCAGCAACTGAGTTGTTGACATGTATGTATAATAAGAAAAGATATTTAATGGTGAAATTTGTAGGTGAATGAGTTCATTTTTGAAAGTCATAGCTGCCTTTTTGACAGGACTGATAGGTTCTCAAAATGATCCGAATGACTGTGTATGAAAGTGTTATGTTTTCTACTTTGATGTACAGCAATGAAACCTGGATACTACAGAAGAGACATAGGAGGCATTTGTATGCTGGAGAGATGTGTTATTTGTAGAGGGTTTGTGGTAAGACATGATCTGAGGAACAAAGATGTGTTGCAGATGTGTAATGTAAAGCAAAATGTTGTTAATAGGATGGAGACAAATATTCTGGTGGTTTGGCCATTTTGAAATAATGAGTGGTGAAATGCTTACTAAGAGAATTTGTTGGTAAATGTGTAGATTAGTGTCCTAAATTATATTGCTGGAATAAAGTCAGTACCTGGAAAAAGTGTGACGTACAGATTTTAGGGTATGGAAATTAATGGCAAATAGTGCCAAAATTTCATATTTTAAACATGTTTTAAAGATTTTTGTCGTAATATTGACCTGTGATTGCGATGCTGTGAAGAGACGCTGCAATAGGCCTAATGCAACGCTACTGCGACGATGTGAAGCTTTTCTTCCTTGAAAGGAATATTCGCTGCAGTGTGTAATTCATGCACGGATGACTGCAAGTCCAAGTGAGTATGTTCTTGCCAGGAGAGCGAACCATGAATTCATACACTACAGAATATAGTTCATTCATGTTTTGTCATTGTTTTTAAAGCAGGTGTTGAGAAATTTTTTGTTCTTTTGCATATGATTCCCTGATTCCAAATAGAAAGTACTAAATGCTTTTCTATGTTGCACAGAAAACTGGGGAACTATAACTTTCAGTTCTGGCTTGAACGGCTTCCATTTGTAGCTCATTTGCTGTGCCACTGCACTTTTGGTTCTCCTGTTAATAGGTTGTTCGCAGGTTAGTTTCTATCTTACTCATGCGTATCTTGCAAATTGAAGAGATTTTATCCGGTTTTTCCAGCCAACAAGGTACAGGATATAACAAAATAAAGGGTGGATGATGTGAACCTATTTTCTATAGCATATCACTACAACATTTATCACTCTTTTGCCAACAACGTAACCCCTTTCTTTCTCTTGTACTCTTCCGCCCATCATTTCCGCACAGCAACAAATCTTCCTTTTAACGGACCAAAGCTTCACATCTTTACCAGAGCGATGTGTTAGGCCTACCACAGCTTCTCTTCACAGCGTCGGACTCACAGGGTCAATATTACTATAAAAATATTTAAAACACATTTAAAATATGAAGTTCCTGCACCATTTGTCATTAATTTCTATACTCTAAAATCTGTATGTCGCACTTTTTTCAGGTAATAACATTTCTCTGACGAAATAATTTAGGACACTAATCTACACATTTACCAACTTGTTTAGCTTAAGGGGCAAGAAAGAGAGGTTGTGAAGCCAAGGAAATCATGGAAAGATCGGATTCAGGGGATGTCTGCAAGAAAAAAAGATAATGAGTATGAAGTTCATAAAGGTCTCGTGTGTTACATTTGGTGCATCAACAGTATAATAAAATCTAGGTCCATCAGTTTTAAGCTTGGTAGATGTGCTTCCTTTGAGGAGCTAACCTTTGTATCTCAGAGAACAGCTTAGTAATATTTGTGTATACATGAGGGTTATTTAAAAAGAAGTAACAAAACAGATTTTACATGGGGCAGAAATGTAATATAGTAAACATACTTTCAAAGTATTCTCCCTCTACCTGAATGCACCAATCTCATCTTTCTATCCACTTCTGGAAGGTGTGTTCGAAGCCCTTCCTCAATGTGTGGTTCAGGATACCCATCATAGCATTGTTCAGTTCAGTATTTGAACTGAACAAATGCCGTGATCAAATTACGCGGATGTCAGATTTGTTCAGTATTTGAACTGAACAAATTTAACATCCACGAAGTTGTTTTTTCACTTCAGAGAACAGGTAGAACTTACACGGCGCTGATCCGGTGAATACGGAGGGTGTGCCATCATTTTGATGCCTAGATCTTGAAACATGCTGGGTGAGCAAAGAACGATGTTCAGGTGCATTATTTTAATGCAAAATCCAACTATTTTGTGCATATTCTGGGCATTTTGAGGGGAAAAAATTCTTAAGAGGACCTTTGAGAACTTCAGAATAATAGGCACTGGTAACAGTTTTCCTTTGTAGTACAACATGGTCATATACAATTTTCTTTTTATTGAAGAAAATTAGGTGCATGACCAACCACTTGCTTGAGCCTTTGCTTTCTTGGATCGGGCACTCTGTAGGTATTTCCATTGGGTACTCTGTTGTTTTGTTTCTGGATTGAAATGGTGAAAAAATGTTTCATCACATGTGACGACTCGATCCAAAAACTCATATCGCAGCAGGCACTTCCATTGGCGACAAATGATAACACAATTTGCCTTGTGTTCATCCGTGAGCAAGTTGGGGATCCGCTCTACAGGGACTTTTTGGTACCCCAACCAGTTTCTTACAATGTCATCAACGGACATCTATATCACCAACCTCCTCAATGGTCACTCGGCAATTTTCATGCAGAAATGCCTCAATGGTATTGACATTAACCTCTGTAGTCAATGTTGAAGGCCTACAGGAGCATGACACATCTTCCAGACACTCTTCACTCACTCACTAAGCTGTTTCTCTGAGATTCAGAGGTTAGCTCCAAAAAGAAATACAAACTACCAGATATTTTTTCTTACTGGACATACAACTTGGGCTTCACAGATATCCATTACATGCCGTACACAAGATCTTTTATACTTCATACTCATAATCTTTTTCTCATGCAGACACTCTTGAATCTGACCCACCCATGTCTTCCTTGGCCTTCTTCTGCCTTTCCTTCCTGCCACTTGGGCTAAAAATATTTTCTTAGTAAGCATATCATCACTCATTCTTTCAACATGGCCAAACCACCGAAGCTTATTGGTCTCCACCTTGCTAACAACATTTTGCTTCACATCACACAACTGCAACACATCTTCATTCCTCACACAATCAGACCGTGTCTTGCCACAACCCCCCCCCCCCGTAAGTAACACATTTCTCGTAAGTAACACACTCCTATGTTTCTTCTGCAGTACCCAAGTTTCACTGCCATACATCAGAGTAGGAACGATTACACTTTCATATACAGCCATGCGGGACTCTAGAGAACCCGTCATTCCTGTGAAAACCTCCCAGAGCAGCTATGACTTTCAATGAAGAATTCACTTGCCTACTAATTTCACCATTCAACCCGCCCTCTCCGTCAAACATGCCTCCCAAATACACTCACCCGGTCAATCACAGTGTCGTTCACACTTACATTACACTCAGCGTCACCAGTTCCTCTCTCAAACACCACAACCTTGGTCCCTCCCTCATCCACACTCTTCTTGAACCTCATGCAAACCTCGCACATCCGAGACAACACACTCCGCAAATCACTCCCACTCTCCGCCAACAAGACAGTGTCATCAGCACACAGCAATCCGCACACATGGACATCACCAAGACACAAACCACTATCATCCACTTTGGCATCATGCATGCACGCGTCCATAAATATATTAAACAGCCATGGCGACATTACACAACCCTGTCCAACTCCTGCACCAACAGAAAACCATTTTTTCAAAACACCACCCACCCGCACACAAGCTCCACTACCAGCATACACGGCTTCCACACCACTAAGCAGATTCCCAGTAACACCATATTCATTCAATACCTTCCACAAAAGTGTCCTATTTACTCGGTCGTAAGCCCTCTCCAAATCTATGAAGGCAGCAAAAACCCTCTTACCAACAGATAGACACTTTTCAATCATCATGCTTAATACAAAAATCTGGTTAGTGCAGCCCTCACCAGCCACAAAACCACTCCAAACGTCCCACACCCTCTCCAATGCAAGACCCCGCACTTCTTCAACAACAACCCCACCAAACAACTCCCCCCTAGACACACTCAGCAGGCCAATACCACGACAGTTTCTGTATTCAGTCCGGCCACCCCTTCCCCTACACAAGGGAACAATAATAGCATCCCTCCAATCCTGAGGGACCACCCCCAACTCCCAGCACAACTGGCAAATTTCAGTTAACCAGTCGATTACAAAGCCACCACCACGTTTCAACATCTCGGCAGTCATGCCATCAACTCCCGGAACCTCACCATTCTGAAGAGATTTTAGAGCTTTACATACTTCTCTTGAGATCCCTTCTGTGCTTCTATCCCTCACTGTGACATCATCCGTGTCTGCCTCAGAATCATCTTTGCTTTCCTGATTCAATAACTCACAGAAATATTCACCCCATCCTTCACCCATTTCATTGGGCTCTCATATCATTTCTCCGATCTCATTCTTCACACCATCCACAACTTTGTTTCCCCCATCCTTCCCAAGTCCTGTGCACCTCTAGAAAAACTTCCCATCCTTCCAAAAAGCCAGTTCATGCCCTTCCACCCATCCCCCGCCTTACTGCGGCGGACCAGCAGCTTCACGCCTCTTTGTGTGATATTCATCTACAGAGACTCCACCTTGCAACATCCACAAATAGGCCTTCCTCCCTCTCCCCACTGCCTCCTCAACCCCACCACTCCACCAAACATCATCTCCATTGCCACCCGCCACTGTGTGCCACAGACCTCTTCAGCAGCAGTGACAACACAGTTCCCAAAACATTCCCACTTCCCTTCTACATCCCTCTCACCAGACTTCAGCTCCTTCAGTCATTCCCCGAGTAAGTCAGAACAACGCTGCTGAACCTCAAGGAGCCCATCAACCCCCACTCTTTCCATTTCCATCCAGCCCCCCCTCCCATTCCTCCTCCTCCAACCAACATTAAGTTTTACTCGTGACACTACCAAGTAATGATCGGAACTAACATCCGCACCTCTCATCACACGGGTGTCAACAATTAAGTGTTTCAGACGCTGATCATAGACAACAAAATCTATCGCACTCTTTTGACCAAGCGTACGATTTTCCTAAGTATATGTGTGGATGTACACTGAAGTGCCAGAAAAACTGGTACACCAGTCAAATACTTGATAGGTCCCCCACCGGAGTGCAGGACTGCAGAAATACGATGGGGCATGGACTCCACTAGCTTCTGGAAATATGCTGTAGGCAATGCACACCATACTTCCTGCAGAGCATTCCACAATTCAGGTGTATTCCGAGGTCTCGGATTCCTGTGTTCGATAGCGCGTTGCGTGACTTCCCAAATGTGTTCTATCACATTCAGATCTGGGGACTTGGGTGGCAATGGCAACACCCCAAACTTAAATGAATGCTCCTCTAACCATAATGTGGTGTCCCGACACTTGTGTGGAGGTGCATTGTCCTGTTGGAACAGGCCCAGCACATCAGCATGAATACAGGACATGAACGGATGTACCTTGTCAGAAAGGATGTGCACATAGTGTTGGCTGGTCACAGACGTTTGTTGACATACTAGAGGTCCCAGTGAAGTCCAGCTAAACACACCCCATACCATTACGGACCCCCCACCAGCCAGTACAGTTACCTGTTGACAGGCGGGATCCATGGCTTCATGGGGTTTGCGCCACACATGAATCCTTCCATCTGCTGATACAGTTGGAAATGCGGCTTGTCAGACCACGCTATTTGTTTCCAGTCATCAAGTGTCCAGTGGCGGTGTTGCCGTACCCAAGCGAGGCGCATAGCTCTGTGTCGTGCACCCATTGAGGGGACTCGAGTTGTGCGTCGGCTCCCAAGGCCTATATCGTGCAGGGTACGTTGTGCACAGCCCGGACGCTAATGCTTGTTGAGGCTCCAGCATTGAATTCCGATGCTACCTGCAAGAGTGTTGCGTGAAACGATTCTTGACAGCCGACGATGGTCAGATTCACCCAATGTCTTTTTATGGCCACACTGGTATCGTAGGTTGGAGGTTTTGCCAGAATTCTTGTAGTCACGGTACACCCTTGCAATAGTCGTCCGTGAAAATCTGAACTTCGTTTCTACCTCCGAAATACTATGGCCCATCTCACGAGCGCCAACTATGACACCATGCTGAAAATCACTTAAATCGTTATTACTTGTCATTCTCATGCTGAAAACAGCTCTGACAGCTGGCAAGGATGTCTATCGCTTTATATACGCACTAGCGGAAGCAACAGAGTACGTGCATAGGTGACGTTGCTATGTATTTTGCATAAGCTCGTCTGTACCGGGTTTTTTGGCATTTCAGTGTACTTGTGGGTGAAAAATGTGTTTGATACACACAAACCATTCTCAATGCAGAGTTTAATAAATCTTTCACATTATCATTCACACAAGGATCATTAAACTTACCCAGAATATTGTCAGATATTGCATTCTGCACACCTACTCTAGCATTGAAATCCCCTGCTATTATAACTTTTTCTTTAGCACCAAACTGGCTCAAAACAGCTTTTAGCTCATTCCAGAAATCTTTCTTATCAGAAGGTTCCGAGTCACAAGGAGCATACACTACAACAATTACAATTCTCTGGTTTCACTTTCAAACGAATCCAGAGAATTCTCTCACTTACGCAACTATAGTGAATCAAGTTGTTCTTCATCTTTTCACTTAAAATCACACCTACACCGGCCTGTCCTCTCACATTATCCAATACTCCAGACCACACACTCACTGTGCCATTCACTTCTTCTACACCAATTTCCTTCTTTTTGGTTTAACTTACACACAGCACATCCAGTCTATACTTATTCATCTCCTCAATCACCTCACTCATCTTGCCATTTATACCTATAGTATTCCATACACCAATCTTACATTCACTCAGCTGAGATCTCTTTGTCATACGCCGTTTAGAAAGTCCAGGTCAATTCCATGGTGAACCGTCCTTCTTAAGTGTCGTAGGTCCACCATATCCCACACTTGAGTCTGGATATATATATATATATGATCAATGCATCCTTCCAGTGCTTACGTATGGTGCAGAGACGTGGACCTTAACTAAAAGAGACATACAAAGGCTGCAGACAACTCAAAGAAGGATGGAGAGGTGCATACTTGGTGTAACCAGGAGAGATAAGAAGAGGAACTCGTGGATCCGAAAAATGACAAGAGTGGAAGACATCATGATCAGAGTTAAATCCCTGAAATGGCAATGGGCTGGACATACTGCCAGAAGGACAGATCATCGATGGACAGCCGAAATTTTAGATTGGATTCCAAGGGACAGGAAAAGACCCAGAAGAAGACCACATGGGAGATGGGTGGATGAAATTCGAAAGTATGCAGGGGTGACATGGAGGAGACTGGCACAAGACAGACCGTTGTGGAGGAAACTTGGGGAGACCTTCGTCCAGCAGTGGATTGATAATGGTTGACAATGATGATGATGATGATATATATATATATATATATATTGTCTTTTTAATCAGGTAAGTACATCAGTGTGGGGGATTAGCCCACAGCTGACCATTCACAAATTTCTTGTTCCACTCAAAAACTCTTGCACGGGACAAAGCATATTCCGTATGGGCTGTTTGAATCATTTCGTGTGTTTATGTGGCCATTATATTCAAATGCATGCAAAAATTTTATAGCTGCTCTTTGCTCCAGTTTTAAATCCATATTGGGTTACAGAAATGCATCTGAACTCTACACTGTCTGCTGCAAGAATGAACTAGAGGAGCACTGTAGCGACGCATAATCACATGACTGACCTTGCAGGTCAGGTATTCCGACACAGGCAGCTACATTTTTCTGCATGGGTTTGTTTTTGTGCTAAGTTGTCAGTCTCATTACTTTTTGAACGACTTATGTATGTTATATTTGAAAATAAAATATTATGTTATGCAGAGGGTGAGTCAAAAGTTTTGCAGTATTTGGGTTGCTTTATGTCTTCATAAGTATCTTTACAACCAAAGCTGACTAGCATTCAAAGTATAGGCCATTGTGTTGCACCATCTTTAGCCATCTGTTTACCAGTTATTCGATTCTGCTGCGGTACCAGTTCTTGTCCTTTGAGGCGAAGAACTCCTTCACCCATCTGCCACCTCCTCCTGGTTGTCGAAGTGCCGCCCACAAAGGCAGTGGGCCATGGACTAGAACAAGTAATAATCTGACCGGGCAAGGTCCGGACTATACACTGGGTGTGGCATCAGTTCAATGCCCACAAGTTCCTGGAGTTTTGCCTGGGTTGTTGGCGTGGTATGAGGCTGGGCATTGTCCTGCTGTAGGAGAGCACACTTTCTGTTCACCAGCACCAGGTGCTTTTCCTCCAAAGCAACATACATCCACTCCAACTGTTCAGAGTAGAGGTTGGTGTTGATGGTCCGACCATCTGGAACAAATTCGTAATGGATTATCCCCTTGAAATTCCACCAGACGCAGAGCATCACCTTGTGCTCAAAGCGCCCACATTTGGCAACAGGTTCTGGAAGCTGGCCTGGACTCAACCACAGCCATTGTGTTTTGGGATTACAGAAATAGACTCACTTTTCATCGCATGTAACAATTCTCTTCATGCGACGTATGTGGCGCTAGTTTACTAGGAGTTTTGTGCACACTTTCACCCAGCGGTTTGCTTCAGCTGGTGTCAGTCGGTGAGGGACAATGCGACAGTTCCTGTAGACCTTGCTGAGGTCCTTAAGGTGACAAACCACGGTGGTCTGTGATATGCCCAGCTCGCCTGATGATCTCCGAGTGCTGGTTGTCGAATTTGCCTCTACTGCCTGGCGCACGGCCTCCGAATCCAAGGTTCGCGGCCTACTTGACCTTGGCTGATGGCCGAGGTTCCTGTCACCTGAGTGAAATTTCTTGCACCATATGATTGCGGTGTTGTGGTCCACAGAACCTTCCCCTTTCACATGACAAATGTTTTATGTTGCTTGAGCAGCATTATGGCAGAGTTCAAACTTGTAAAGCAAAAGTTCCCTATTTAGCCGGTTGTGGCTGTTCGACTTTTAGGCGTCCATTCATTCACAATTAAAAAAGTGTGAAAACCACAGACAAAACAACAACATCCAATGCTGTTCACAGCAACTACTACCACTTTATATCCCTTTTGACTGACTGCAGTGCGCAACTTGAACTAGTTTAAACACGTGACATACCCACCGCAGCACTTGCATTTATGCAAATATTGCAAAACTTTTGACTCGCCCTCCATATATTGCTTTCAAAGAAGCACCATTGTTATTGCATGTGACTGTGAATTATATTTTTTTCGTTTTCCGTAAATAGTGGAACATATATATACAAAAAAAAAAAAGTTGTTATAGTGCTCCTTGCTGAGCTTCCAGCAGATTTTTCAACAGAAAAAAAATCTAAGGGAACAAAAATTCACTATTTGTTTTATGAGAATTGCAATTTGAAGCATAAATTAATCCATACTATCCATGCCCTCAGGACTAATAATTGACAATGAAAAAATCTCAAAGGTTTCTCACTGTCATCATAAAATTTTATATTATCTTGTGAATCACTCAAACAGAAAAGAAAGGTGATTAAATTGTAGCAAAAATATGTATACTTAAACGCTTTTCTGCAGGTTTAAATGTCTCAACATTTGGAAGCTTAATAGATGGCAGTATTTCAACTAGCATCTCTTGCAAAGTGGGGTTAACATTGGCAAGTTCACTGTTGCTTGTATCATATGAAACAGCAATAACTAGTATACTTTACCCTCCATATATATAAGGGTAAAGTATACTTAAGGTTTCAGTTTTTAGAAACTTTTGCACACATTAAATTCACGTAGACAGAACTTAAAAAACAATAGGAAGTAATGGGTTAAATTCTGGGATAGCTTGTAATTACATCTCTGTACTTTTTTTGCACACTATTATTCATGAAAATCGGTAAGAAAGTACAGATAAAAAAAATAAAAAATAGGTTACAACAAAAGGTTTACACATTGAAGAATTTTCAGCTGGTGTCAGTTTGTGAGGGACAATGAATTTTACACAACAATCATATAAACTTATTAGAATCTGATTCCAATTCATTTCTGTCCATCTGCAAAGGCTGTGCTCTGCTGTAGTTCCTGGCTGAAAAAACATTGCTGGACTAACTGAAGAAGTGTTAGCTGCAAACTTAAGTTGTATGGAGGCTGTTGCATTACTCACATTTCTTCTCATAACAACCAACATTCACAGACTTAAGTCTTAAGACATTACAAAGTAACACATGAAAACAAACATCACCCATTTGATTGATGATTACCTACAGAAGCTGGAAGAATTTCACCTAATGTGGTACAAATCACTGGCTAATGGGCTGATTCACATCAAATGTGAGGTGCAGTGTAATACTGTTCACACCCATTCACTGTTCTGAACTATTCAAAACAACCACCTGTATCTTCAACAGTGAATGGATAGCCACAAGGAAAACACTGAAACGTCCAAACAGCCAACAGAAAATCAGCAACTCCACCAAAGTGCATGGAAAAATGATATACAGTCAATCTATTTACTTGGGAAATAAAATGGCTGGGGAGTCCATATACATACTGCGAAATTGCAAAAGTGTGTTTACTGCTGTGTTTAACTGAAGCATATTTTAATTTTACATACAGGAAACAGGGCTAATTAAAGATATTGCATGTGTATTTATGCAAATTGGACTAGCCCTCATGGAGGTCATATGTAACAAATGATAATAGTAATAATAATTATAAAAACAGTATTCATAGATGAAAAGTACTGCACATAATCATGCAATCCTTTTTCTATTGTGTTTTTCAAATTATTACAAGTGGCTGTTTAAATATTTCTTTCTTTATTTTAGTCAAAATACTTAACAGCAAAATCAGTCTTTATAATGCTAGCAAATATATATATATATATATATATATATATATATATATATATATATATATATATATATATATATATATATATTTATGGTTTTAATTTAGACAAATTTTTAAGGTATATGGGACTTTTTCTTGAGGTCCTCATTGTTTACTTTTTGTTGCACTTAAGCGTAATTAACATTCCATGATGATCACAGGTAATAGCTTTTTTGTTTTTTCTTTATTCTTTGTAGTTAAAGCTAGGACAGACTTTGTTTGTACTAATGTGAGTCTCTCCAATTTCAGTGGCTTGAGTGATCATTGGCAATGAATTCTTTTATCTATCCTATTTTAAGTTCTTGTTTTAATTTTCTGGCCAGTCTTCCACAGACCATCACATGATATATGGCTCACAAAGCTTAGCAAGCGAAGGTTGTCAGATGCTAGCACAGCTCCTCAAGCAGACAGCAAAAACAAGCCACATGTGTGCAGACATCTAGTCAAGTTTCTGAGATCGTTGTTTATTTTTGTTGAATCTGCTTGATGTTGTGTTTATGTGTTGTTGTTTTTTACTAATCATAGCAAAGTGGAATTTCTATCATATAGTTAGTAAAATTATATGCTGCAAAAAGACTTGTATCTTGACATGAACAAAATGGTCTACATTCAACTGAAAATTTATGCTTGGAAGGACATTTTCAGTATGAATTTTCATAAGAAGTTTTTTTTCCAGTATTTGAACGTTTTTTAAGCAAATGGAAAGAAAGCTTTTCACACTTTTTTAATTGTGAATGAAAAGACTAATTCCTTTTACAGCATATCATTAATTCCAAACAAAACTTGAACTTTTGGTCACATGAAGGTAAGAGTTTGAAGGAGACAACTATCCTTTCTGTTTCACTCATGACATTAAGCCAGATTTATCACATTTTGCTCTTCTGTGGTAAAAGTGCCTTTTGTGAGGAAAGATGTTAGGAACACTAGAAATTTCCCTACTGCTTGTGAATTTTAACTTGGCAAATATAAAATGAAATTTACATAGAAAATGTAAATATAAAATAAATTTACATGGTAGCTAAATATGAACATGCTGAAATACATTCTGAAACATGAAGAAATAAAAAGTCTATGCTGGAAAACTAGTTTAAGAAGAAAAATCAGCTTTTAAAAATCACAGTTTTTCAATGCTTTTCAATGGGAGCCATGCTGTAGATGGTAGTCAAAAGTGTGGAAGGATATCATATTTGGTTGGCCTTAAAAAAGATGCACTTTGGAAATCTGTCCCTAAATGCTTGATCAGGGTGTCAAACAGTACTACCTCAGAATGTTTCAGTCACAATGTAAACAGCAGTAGCTCAATAGTAAACATTAGCTCTGGTGCATCCACTGTCTGCTTGTAGAGCTGTGTTAATGTTTGGCTGTGTTCACTTGCTGAGCCATTGCAAGCAATGTGTCATGCATTGGTGTGCAGAAGAATTGGCAGTTTTCTTTTTATAACTTGTGGTTATGAAACAAAATTAAGAGGATTTGAAAAGAAAAAAATCCATTGCAAATGACCACTCAGGTTGGATACCTCCACAACAAGGTAACCATAAAGAAAAAGATAGAAAAACTGCTAACCATGGTTCTTACTGACTGTTTGTTTTCACCACAACAAAAGTGCACTGCAACAAAAACCTGAGGAAGGAATCCTTTGAAATTTTGCTTAAACTGAAATAATCTCTAATGAAATTTAATTCTAGCCTTTAATGTTCAAAGTAAGAATAGACATGGAATCATTCATTAATACAGTGTTAGTTATTTTCAGTGGGAACACATTTTTTGATTCAACATTGGCCAGAGCTATATTTTAACCCATTAAAGAAAACTGTTGCTGAGAGAAAATTTGCTGATTTTTGAATGGCTTCAATTCCATTTTCTCTTATTGTTTTAGCTCATCAGATTAGTGGAAATAACAGGAGTAAAATTACTGATTTTCAAATGGCTTTCATTAATTCCATTTTTTTCTTGTTGTTTTAGCTGATCAGATTAGTAGAAAAAAGTATCATGTTCCAAATATTTAATAACAGCAAGTTCTAATGGAGATTTGAAATACATTTTAGCTGTGTCAAGCAATTTTAATCAAATTACAGTATTTTGAAGTGCCATGTATTGAACAAGCTTGTAGCCTAAATATGTTGTTACTTTTCTAAATGCTTAAGCCAGTTCAGTATGAAACTGGCTTAAGCATTTAGAAAAGTAACAACATCTTAAAAATCAAAACTGTGATAGATGCTAGAGTGATGCTACCTTATGGTTATTAAATTAAAGCTGTACCTGGTAATACTCATTCAGGAATTCAGTGAACTAGCCATCAATAGTCTTTTATTAACAAATGGGTTCTTACACTGGTTTGTATTACATCTGATGTACTTCTGTGTACATTTTACTGCCATTACTGAAACTGATTTTAGAAACATAAGTGTTAAAAAGGTGCATCAAATCTTCTTTAACATTATATTTATCCTTACTGTTTATTTCTATTTGTGAAATTTTCAGCTTAGTATTCTTCTGTTTTGCCTGTTTCATTAGGCTGGCTGCAGCGGAAGCAGATTGTACAACCTGTCTTTCTTTAGACCCAACTTACACAAAAGCTTATTTAAGGCGTGGAACTGCTCGTACTGGTCTGAAGAAATATGAAGAAGCCAAGCAAGATTTTTGTAAAGTGTTGGACCTGGTTCCAGACAACAACCAAGCAAAATTGGAGCTGGAAAGGTTGGAAAAGGTATACTTTTTGAAAAAAAGAAAGAAAACCTTTGCTTTAGTTTTCATAGTGTCTTTTTAGGGGGTAAAAAAGTGCACATAATATCTCCATGTTTGCCTGTAGACACCACATCTCTGTACCTATTAGTCTGATTTTGAGAAATTATTTTTGAATTGGGTTTCTCAAGCTGTGAGAACAAAGATCTATATAACATTTTTTTTTTCTTTAAATGTAACCTCCTGCTAGGAGACATAAATGCAGATGCTACTGATTATATTTTTTCCATATGATTGCTTCTAAAAATATGTCTGAAAATTTCTTCTTTCTTTTGGACACCATTTACCAGAAAAAGCATTTTGTGTACAATTTCTACATACACTGACGGGAAAAAAATCCCAACACCAAGAAGGGGTTGTGTTAGATAAACGACAGTTGGTAGGCGGTGAGAGTACATCTGTAAGATGACGTCTATGCAAATTTTGTGCTCGGCGCATTCATGTGGCGCTAGTAGCGCCCTCGGAACATGCAAAGCAGGTTTGCTGTAAATACGTACTGTAACGTTCGTGAGCGTTAGTTATCGTTGAGATTCGACGTAGGGTGTTGATGTTAGTCAAGAATGCCTTTAAGAAGACAAAGAAGTCATTATCAACAGCTCACGGAGTTTGAACGAGGTCGTGTAATAGGGCTGCGAGAAGGTGGATTTTCTTTCCGCAATATTGCAGAACGACTTGGCAGGAATGTAGCCACTGTGCATGATTGTTAGCAGCGGTGGTCAAGGGAAGGTACTGCCTCAAGAAGAGCGGGTTCCGGCCGGCCACATGGCACTACTGAGAGGGAAGACCGCCGCATCGTACCGCGTCTGCGGCAGCAATTCGAGCTGCAGTTGCCACCACAGTGACACATTGAACTGTTACAAATCGGTTACTTGAAGGACAGCACCGAGCCAGATGCCCTGTAGCGTGCATTCCGCTTACTCCAAACCACTGTGGTTTGCGACGTCAGTGGTGTCAAGCTAGAGCTCATTGGAGGACGGAGTGGAGATCTGTTGTGTTTTCTGATGAAAGCCGGTTCTGCCTGGGTGCCAGTGATGGCCGTGTTTTGGTTAGGAAGCTGCCAGGTGAGCGCCTGCAACCAACCTGTCTGCGGCCGAGACACACTGGACCTACACCTGGAGTTATGGTCTGGGGAGCAATTTACTATGACAGCAGGAGCACTCTCGTGGTTATCCCACGCACCCTGACGGCACAGTTGTACGTCGGTCTGTTGATTCAACCTGTTGTGCTGCCATTCATGAACAGCATTCCAAGGGGTGTTTTCCAACAGGATAACACTCGCCCGCATACCGCTGTTCTAACCCAACATGCTCTACAGAGTGTCGACATGCTAGATCACCAGATCTTTCACCAATCGAGCACGTATGGGACATCATTGGACGGCAACTCCAGCGTCACCCCCAACCAGCATTAACCGTCCCTGTATTGACCAACCAAGTGCAACAGGCATGGAACTCCATCCCACAAACTGGCTTCCAGCACTTGTACGGCACCATGCATGAACGTTTGCGTGCTTGCATTCAACATTCTGGCGGTTATACCGGTTATTAATGTACCAGTATTTCACATTTAAAGTGGCTCTTCTCACGCTTACAATAAGCTGTGATCTTGAAACTTTAATCGATTAAATATGTTACCTATACAAATGTATTGCCGCCATTTCATTCCTCTACAACTATTTTTTCGTGATGTTGGGATTTTTTTCCGTCAGTGTATATAATGCACAGTTTTCCTGCTTGGGATGTAAATACTCCAGTTTGAAAAATGCATTTTGAATGGTATCCACAGTGAATGTTTTATGAATAATTCCTGCATTTTTTTTTTATTTATTATTATTTTTTTTGGTATGCACATTTTTTCTGCTAAGAGGCATATGAGTGCATATTTCTATTTGCAGTCATATTTACACTTGTAGAAACCTGACTGAAAAAAAAAATCTTTGGTTAGCTACTGCTCATTGTGTAGTAAACATCTTATGCATAGTTCCACACAAAATAATGTGCAGTTTTCTTGCTAGTTGACATAAATGTATGTTTTGTTTTTTCTCAGTGTTCAGTTTGATTTGAAAAATACTTTTTACATCAGGTACCACTTTTTGTAGGGAAACATTTAGTATATATTTTTGAATTTTTTGTAATACACAATTCTTCTACTAGGTGATGTAAAAGTGAATTTCTGTTTCCATCTTTGCTTCTAAAAATATGATTGCAAAAATTCTTTTTTTTTTTTTTTTTTCAATATATATTATAGAGATTGTGAGCATCATTTACTTTAAATAATGTGCAGTTTTCCCATTATAGGCATATATGCATGAACTGTTTCTTGCTATATCTGCTCCTAAAAGTTGTATTTAAAAACTTACATTTTTCTACCACATAATTCTTAACCCACTGTGAAGAACATTTTGTATGAAATTTCTACTTCTGCATAATGTACAGTTCCGCTGTTAGAGGTGTTACTGTGTATTTCCATTTTGCAAAGTATCTCCGCTTCTAAAAATTCATTTTTGGTTGGATACCCTTGACTGAGAAGAACAGTTTGCGCCAATTTTCTCCTTCATATAATGTGTGCATAAAAAATTTAATTATCAAGATTAAAATTGCATGTCTCTTTTATTAGTTCATTCTTGCATTTAAAACTGTTAACCATGCATCCACAATTTTTGTAGTTATCCATGGTTCTGTATTTGCTTTCTATTCAACTAGTAGTTTTTCATGCCTGTTTTCTCAAATTAAAAAAAAAGTGTTTTACGGATTGCTGATAATTGGGAGCTTTTCCATCTCACTGGTCACAAAAGCTCACAAGAAGACAGTTAAGTGCTTTTTGTTTTCAACTGAATGCATCTCATACATTTTTCTCCCTTCACTAAAGAGGTTTTTGTTAGTCAGTGCACAAAAAAAAATTAGTTTGTTTCGTTGCCATTCATTGTGTACACATATCCTTCATATAGGTTTTGAAGTTATTCCATTCATTTATTAACTGTTTAATTATTCACTGTTTAATGCTTGACAAAGCCATCCAGTAGATGCATGAAAACTATCTTGTCCAGATTTCTCAGTAACTTCTGTGGAATTTGCTTATTAATATAAGTCCAGACACAGGCAGACTTTGGGAAATTGCATCAACAAACCATTTTTCAAAACAGTTTCATTTATCTGCTCATTACTAGTTTACACATTTTTCTTTTAGGTAAGCCATTTCCATTAATCTCTGTTTTATAATCTCATAATGTTGCAGTTTTTTTTTTTGTTTTTTTCATTTTAAAACTTCTCCATGATTTGTTACACATTGAAATCATCATTTTCTTTCACTTTAACTTTCATTTCTCAATAGTACATGTTTTCTGCATAATACCATCTTTAGAAAAAATAAATAAATCCAGAACTGGCTTGGACACAAAAGTATAGGTGCACTAAAGTCAAAGTAGTGTAGCTCAGTACTACCTGAAATAATAGAATAATAGGCTAAGTGCTACATATGATTCTAAATTAGTGTCTCTGAACCATATGTCTGCACACTGTTTCTAGTAGATCCATGGGTTCTGTTTGGATGTCCTGCAAGATGACTAGAGTTTCAGTTTGTGGCCAGGCATATGTTGCAATTGTTGCCCATGATAGCTCCAGGATGTGAATATTTAAGAGAAATTGTCTCCCCCCCTTCCATGTACGCATTACACAGAAACATCACAGATGCATTGACCAAGATCCAAAATAATTGTGTAGCATCTGCTTAATGTGCATATGGAAAGAAGTCAACTTTATTCCTATACTTTGGCAATGTGATCGTGTCGAAACTGCTTTTCATCTTGTTGACTGCAAACTAGAAAGATCGAATAGTTATGTGTGTGCACTGTGGGTTATTAAATATTTTTATATGCTGTGTGAATAACTAGCATAAAGCTCAGAATTCAAATATCCTTCTTTTTCTAACAGATTATGCTGTCATTTGCTG
This sequence comes from Macrothele yani, assembly GCA_039090855.1. Classification (NCBI taxonomy): domain Eukaryota; kingdom Metazoa; phylum Arthropoda; class Arachnida; order Araneae; family Macrothelidae; genus Macrothele; species Macrothele yani. The sequence continues at coordinate 109,035,363 of CM077003.1, forward strand.
GGCATTGTGAATAGTAGAATCATTTCTTTCATTCTGTGCACAATAGTGTGAAGAATCTTGCCTTGGAAAGGGTTGAAAATCTTTAAAAAGCTAAAGGCTTTTTATCACAGCAAATTTCTCCTTCATAGATATAAAATATGAAATTCGTTTCCACATTAAAGTTTCCCTTTCGTAAAGGGGAATTTTCTATCCATTTTGCCATCAAGAACAGGTTTCTGTTTCATACAGGATTCAGTGTAGGTAGGTTGTAGTTTATTATAATGCCATGAGGCAAGTTAACTAGAATTTGCTAGTTGTGCTGGGAGTTAGGAATGGTCCCTCAGGATTGGAAGGATGCTGTCGTTGTTCCCTTGTATAAGGGGAAAAGAGATAAGACTGAATGCCAGAACTATTGTGGTATCTGTTTGCTGAGTGTGCCAGGGGAAAGTGTTTGGAAAGGTCATTATATAAATAGATAAGGTATGAGGTCTTACATCAGAATTATATGGGATGTACAGAATGGTTTTATGTTTGGTAAGGGCTACACTATCCAAATTTTTGCATTACGTATGATGATCAAAAAGTATCTGTCTGTTGGTAAGAAAGGTTTTACTACCTACAAAGATTTAGAGAAAGCTTATGACCTAGTAAACACAACACTTCTGTGGAAAGTCTTGAATAAATATGGTATAACTGAGAATCTTAATATTGTGAAAGCTACATATGCTGGCAGTGCAGCATGTTGTCCGAGTGAATGATCCTTTATCAAAATGTTTTTTTATTGATGCAGGAGTCAGGTCAGACAAGGTTGTGTGATGTCACCATGGCTGTTTAATATATTTATGGATGTGTGCATATGTGATGCCAAAATAGACAACACTGGTTTATGTTTTGGTAATATCCATGTGTGCAGATTGATGTATGCTGATGAGAGAGGGGGGGTCTGTTGGCAGAGAGCAAAAGTGTGTTGCAGAGTATGTTGTTCCAGATGTACTGTGAAATTCAAATTAAGTATAAATAGGGTGGGAAAACAGTTACTGTTTTTGAGCAAGGAACTGTGAGTACTGAATACAAGATCAATCTAAATGGCACATAGATCAGGCGAATGAATTTGTTTATTTAAGAAGCAAGTTTGACAGAGAAAACAAATTGTGGTGAAATTAGTAGGTGAGTGAATTCATCTTCAAAAGTCATAGCTGCTTTACGAGGACTTCACAAGAATGACTGGTTCTCAAAAAGTCCTGAATGGCTGTGTATGGAAGTGTAATTGTTCATACTCTGATGTATGGCAGTGAAACCTGAATACTGAAGAAGAGGCATAGGAGTTGTTTATGTCTGGAGAAATGCTTTACTTGCAGTGGTTTTGTGGCAAGACATGTTCTGATCATTTAAGGAACAAAGATATGTCATAGATGTATAATGTGAAGCAAAATGATGTTTGTAAGGCAGAGACATATATTTTTAAGTGGTCTGGCCAGGTTGAAAGAATGAGTGGTTAGATGCTTACTAAATATTAATATTACTTTATATTAGTGGCGAGATGCTTACTTATTGAGCCCAAGTGGCAAGGAATAAAGATAGGGGAAAGCCCAAGGAAATCATAGGAGGACCAGGGAATTCCTACAAGAGAAAGAGATAATAAATACAAAATATCTTGCGTGAGACATGCGATGGATGTCAGTAAAGCTCAAGTTGTGTGTCAGGATTATTGTAAATGGAGATGTTTCATACACCAACAGTAAATAAAATCTAGCACTATCAGTTTAAAATAATTATCTAGCGGACGAGCTTTCTTCAAGAAGCTAACCTCTGAATCTCAGAGAAAAGCTTAGTGATATGTATGTATGTATGAGGCAAGTTTTTAAGATGTATTGAAGTCACACATAGCCGCCCCGGTGGCGCAGTGGTCTAAGGCAATGGCCTCTGATTATTCGTCCGAAAGGGGTCCGGGTTCGAATCCCGGTGAGGCATGGATGTTGTGTTTGTCTTACGGCACTGGCTCTCTCCCTTCCCTGGAACCAGTGACCCTAAATTAGGGACGGGCGACTGCTTATAGCCCATTGAGTTGCTCACGGTGGTCGTTAAACCTCCAATAAAAAAAAAAAAAAAAAAAAAGAAGTCACACATACTAGGAATGTAGATGTGGTAATGAAATGGGTTGCAGATTTTAAGAATGTGAAGATCTCGAAATCTGTTGTAGCGGATCCCCCTTCTCTCCACATTGCACAGTTTAAGAGCTTTTCCATATATGATATTCCTTCAATAGTTCCACTCTGTTGCTAATTGCTTTTGATGAGTATATATTTTATTTATACTTATAATTAAATTAAATGGCTGTTGAAATGTAACTACAGTGTCTTCAATTATTTATAGGAAATACTTCTATCCAAAAACACAACGAACTGTACAGAAAGTGAAGTCATGAAAGGTCTCCCAGAAAATAGTGAGAAACAGTCTACACTTTTGGAAATTGAAAACAAAGTTCACTCTGGTTCTAGCAAATCTTCTGATGTTTGTAAGCTGCTTGGAGAGGGAAAGTTGCCTTGTGTTGAACCTGATAATGACAGGTTACGGAAACTGTTCAAACCTGTAAATAGTGATTCGTGTATGATCAAACCAATTCAAAAACCTCCTCACCTAAGATCACAGGTAAAGTAAGTTTTGCCTTAATTAATTTATTTATTTATTTGTAAGATATTTCAGTTTGAGGAAAATGTGGTGCTTTGGGAGAAGTATTTTCATAGAGCAGATATAAGTTACCAACATAATTTGAATAAAATCTGTGAATCATTGATTGTTAAATCTGTACAATATTTTTGGCATTATGGTAATCATTGTCCATAGTATACTTTTAGTTCTTCTGTGTGATCTGTTTATATCATGTAATTTAATATGCCATGCTAAAATTGCTTAGAAACAGACTTGTTTCTTTGAATGTCTTTTGTGTTTCACACAGTCAGTGAAAATCATCTGCACATTTCACTGTGTTCCATAAATTTTCATAACTACTGTTATAAACATTCCATAAAATTTATGATTGCATAATAGAATTACAAAATTGTAAATCATATTGCTATGATGACGTGTGTTTCATATTTTTAGAAAAATGAAGTATAGTCAGTGCGAATTAAGAAGAAGGTAGTGTAGAACACGCTAAGTTACGTATAATATGTAACTTAGGGTGTTCTACACTACCTTCTTAATTTGTTTGTTAGTTACGTGCATTGCCTGTGCGGGTTATTCCATGTCAAGTGATCCAATGACTTTTACCTTACCATTTTTATATTGCTTTCATTTTCAGTTTTCTAACAGTAGTATAAGAGAAGGTCCCAGATATAATTTTTTTTCCCCATCCAGTTTTTGAGTTATTGAGGGTTTGAAATTTTAAAAAAATTGATAATTTTGACCTTTCTGGACTACACAAAAACTTTAAAAGCTCTGCCCAGAATTGAGATATTTCAAAACTAAAAATGCCACTCTCTTCAAAAATTCATGGGCTTTAATATGATATGCCACATGATGGACTTATTTTAAATTTTATAATTAAGTTACAAAAGTTAAAATTTTAAAAAGTGATTAAAAAAAATAATACGAGTAAAATTTTTCAAAAAAATTGTATTTATTATTTCATATTTCTAAAAGCTTTCTGCAAAATCTGATCTTGGGATCTCAATGGTATCATACTTTTAAAAATAGCACAGTGTTCTTAATGAGTCAAATTGTAATTGTATTGATAACGGGCACTTCTCCCTGCAGTGTCTTGATATTAATTTTTATCGCAACAGAATAGGGCATTGGGGAAATTATTCAGAATTCTTACTACCTTATCAGGTTTATTTTGTGAGGAAAATCAAAAAGTTTGTCACACCTTTAAGTATTAAAAAAACATTCTTGTTTGTACTTCATATGAACATTATAACAAAATAGATATCAAACAAAATTAGAAAAAAAAATAACTTACACATCAAATGGGTCTGAAAACTTGTATTCTTCCATTATTTATACTTATCCAGATGATTTTCAAGAGCATCTGTTGCACACAACATTTCATTTTTTTGTCAAAGTGCAACCAGTTGCAGTCCTTGGTTCGACCCTTGTTAGAACTTGTGCTCGCTCTACTTTAAGTACATCCTGACTAGATGGGTAAACAAATGGTGATGCTGGGCCTGGCGGGTGTAAGAAGCTCACAGTTGCTTCTTCACTTTCATAGTCCACCGACAGCATGATACATATCCAGTTATCTCAACCATATCAAGAGATTTTGTACCTCCTTCAATGTCAAACTTCTGACTCTCCTTGCTAAAAGAGTACACCTTGGTCACAATTTCTGTTGGACTGGTTGTAGATGGAATAAAGCAGTGAAATCCTTGTGTTCCCTTGATCACTTTCACTCTTTCAAAGTGTCGTTTTAGGGGCATTTCTTCTTTTCTGTAATCCTCATTTGTTGAAAATAAGAACTGGATGGAAGGGATGTTATCTTGACACCAGTGAAAGAGTTCCAGCAGTGTCATAATTTGGTCTGTGTATGGTCTCTGTAAACTTGCCTTGGCTGCAAGGCACTTGACTGTCCCTCCCAAACCATCGCATGCTCCTTTTCCATAGGCTGTTGCGTAGAAGTGCTACTCTGCATAAATACCAAAATCTTCTTTATCGTAACACTGGTTTGAGAAGTTTTTTCATATTTTTGTATTGTGCACTTGATCCATCAGAAAAATAAAAGATTTTTTCCAAGGACAGAATAACATTTTCCTTGAGGAATAAGATCAGCTTATTCTGAAAAGTATGAACAGCTATAGTATTGTGTGTTAAGCATTTGGAAATCACAACAAAGCTTTTGAACTTAATCTCCCCTCTTTGACTATAATATACAGCAAATGGATGAATTGTTGCCTGGTTGTTGTTCTAGTGGAATGACTGGGCTTCATCTTGGAGGACAAAAGAGTAGTTCTCTGAAAAGTCCACTGCTATCAAGGCCTGATTCTCCTGAATGTTTGCTTTCTGGTGTGAGTAGTATGCTGCTTGTTGATTAGTAATGAAAGAGTGAGTTTTTAACAATATTAGCTGTTCACACAAATTTTCAATAAATTCTTATGCAGGCTTTGTTAATGTCTCAAATGTACACCTATCAACCGAAACCCACTGTTTGTAGGTAATGCTTTCTATCATCTCTTCTTCCATATTGTTCATGAGCTGTTCCTTTAAGGTTTCTATTCCTGGACAACTCTAATAGCTACCCGAATGACACTGAGGAGCAGGAACTTGGCACATTATTTTATCAATGCATGTTTTATAGTCATTAAGCTTAGATCCATCGTTCAGAGTTGTCTTCCAATTTTCCACCAATTATCATCCACTTAACATTCTGGTGGTAGGTACATACACAAACACAATGAATACCACTTGCACCTGCAAGGATACAATTCTTTGGTCGAAGTTCTGCAAATTTTGAAAAGCCAATTTTAACTGTGGGATGCAGAGTTTTAAACAGTTGGTATATTTCTTTAAGGTTTCCTAAAATAAGTCTTTTTTGCAGACATATGGATGTTTCATCTTCTGTTTTAACAGTCACACAGTCCTTCTTTCCAGGCATTATTCAGCTTACCTCATCGTTATTATAAAAGGTTTTGACTGTGTCTTGAACTTCAGCATCTAACATTTTGCCTATTTTTGGATCTGGTATAGACAAAATTCCTTTTTCCTTAACTAAGGCTTTTGCTTTCCTTGCCATTCGGTCACTTACTGAGAATTCCCTTTTAATTATTTTACAAGACCAGCTTTTGGGAAGAACAGTCAAAATAAGAAATTTTTCACTTCTCATCTGTGTTTGTCTGAACCTTTCTTTAAGCTGTTTGATTATCTCTGAATCTATGTCAAATTCGTCACTAAATATATTTGAGTTTTCTAGGCTTTTGTCTTTGACAAATGCAGCAACAAGACTCTTCTTTGCATTTTCTAGTTTTCTTTTGCAGTATTGTGGTTCACGTATTATCCGTTTTTTTGCAATTGGTGATTCTTCAATACAGGACAAAGACTTGTTCAAATATTCAATTGCCATATTTAATTCTAAAAACGGTACTTCAGATTCAACATCCAGCTGTCTTGAATCATTATGCTCCTCCTCCATTATTTCTCCGTCTTCTCCTTTGGGAACTGTTTTCTGTAACTGTCACATACGTTCATGCCACGATTAATCTCTGGCTGCATTTTGCAAATCCAATTCTGAACAGGCCTTACATTTTTAATAGTCTTGTGACGGATTTTATTAAAAGGATTACAGCAATATATTAAATTAGGCATTTTTTTTCTGTTGCAGCCATAGTCTAGTGAAAATATATTAGTACACCTCAGATTCACAATAAAATTTAGTAAATCTAGTTAACTTGTGTATTTCCATCAAAATGTCAATAAAACAGCTGGAGCACAAAGACACCAACAGATCAACACAAGAGCTAAGGAAAGACTGAGTCTCAACTCACCACTGAGCCCTGTACAACAAGCAACAGCTTGTTCATACAAGTCAGAGTCAGTTTAGTGCTGGTTCAAACAAGATGAAACTGGTTCTATCATGCAACAGCAAGCTGTCACTCCACTATAGAAATTATTTTTTTAAGAAAAGTCGGATAGCTTTTCAGATACCTTTTTAATTGAATAACTTTTTAAAAAAATTCCTGAAATAAATGATATTATGGTTTGAAGTCTTGTTTATTTTGTTTTATTTCACTCCAATAAGACCAATTTATCCTGAACATACCCAATAAGGCAGACATGTATGTACAAAATATTTTTAAGAAATCTGATCCCATTGAGATCCCAAGATGAAATTTTGCAGAAAGCTTTTAAAAATATGACATAATCAATACCAATTTTTTTTTTAATTTTTACTCATATTATTTTTTTAATCACTTTTCAAAATTTTAAATTTTGTAACTTAGTTTTAAAATTTAAAATAAGTCCATCATGTGGCATATCATATTAAACCCCATGAATTTCTGAAGATGGTGGTATTTTTAGTTTTGAAATATCTCAATTCTGGGCTGAGCTTTTAAGGTTTTTGTGTAGTTTAGAAAGGCCAAAATTGTCATTTTTTTTGGAAATTTCAAACCCTCATAACTGAAAAATGGGATGAAATAAAAAATAAAAATTTTAGATTTAAACTTAGTTTTAATCATTCAACAAGTGTAAAAATTTTATGAAAATTGGAAAACATGAGGTAAAAAATTCATTGAAAATTGGATCACTTGACATGGAAAATAGCCCCTACCATTCATTTAAATCAGTGTGAATTATATGCAATCAGATCAAATTAATTAGTTTGTGTACTTTATTAAAGCAGCCCATGCAAAACTTGATTGCCAGTTGCCAATTAAATTTTTTGCACTGGTGTGCAAATTTTTAAATGCTAATTGTTGCAGATGTAGAATTAATTTTATGGAGAATGGGAGAGATATATAAAATTGCACTCTTTTTTTTTTTTTTTTTTTCTCTGTGTTCATTCCCAAATATAACTGCTATGGAATCTGGTAAATCAGTCACCTCATAAATTTGGGGATGCACTTTCTCACCTGCTCTCCCCATTGGTTACTATCATAAATTATTGTGAACTTGCTAAATTAAATGGAACTAAGAATTCTGGGCACTTTCCAGTGGTCAAAGTTTAAGTAATCCAGGTTGAGTCAAAAGTTCTGTTGTAATACATGCAGAGAATCAAGGCTATGGGTTTAGCCTGGGAAGGGGTGGAAGATTTCAGGTGATGATCACTACCAACATTCTTTTGAACTAGATCTTTCTAATCCCCACAGGAAGGTCAGGGGGTGAAGTCAGTTAGCCCATTACACAAAGTAAGCCTTTTCCAGACTAGTGACAGACAGCTAAGAGAATCCTATTTTGCATTGTTTTATTTTTTGGAGGTGCTTGTATTTTCGTTCTCTAAGAGGCTGTGCTGTGTGTGCATATGCGGATGTAGGTAAAAACACCCCCAGGAAAAAATACCCCCGGAGAAAATACCCCCGAAAATTGAAAAGCGGAAAAAATGCCCCCGGAAGAAATACCCCGAAAATTGAAAAGCGGAAAAAATGCCCCCGGAAGAAATACCCCCAGAACAAACGGTTCACTGTAAACTGCCACACAGGAACACTGATGTGTGGCAGTGTTCCGGTGTGGCAATTTACCGGCAACCCTGCCACACATCTTTCAGCAACTTGGCTACAAAAGTTCAAAGGAGGGGGGCTATAGAGATTGCTGTTTCTGGGCCTACATTGATAACTGAATTGGGAAACGAATTTCGCGAAAATGTTCCATGTAAGCCAAGTGAGAATTGTACTTTAATTTGAAGAAATAAATTGCCGAGGATCCGACGTACACTTGGTGGGAGGGGAGGCTCTACCCCAAACTTCCGTAATATTATATTCTGGGTCGCTGGAGTCTGTCAGAGTATCCAGGAAGTTCCCCTTGAAGTGTCCGCGAGGTCCATGAGCTGGGGGGCTTTCCCCCAAAATGCACGTAGAGCTGTAAACATTAGTACCATGTTTTATATAATGATTCTGTACACGACCACGTATTTTCAGGAGGGTGGGGTACCCCTTCGTTTCTAAGAGCTATTCAGGGGTAACATCGAGGATACACTGACCGACTCTAGAGGTCCAGAATATAAAATTACGGAAGTTGGGGGTACAGCCCTCCAAACCAAGCACCTCGTATCCCTCTCACAGGTTTCACCAAATTTCTGGGGGAGTGGGGAAGGGCATACATAGTTTACCATTAAACACAACATGAAGCATAGAAATTGCAAGCAAATCCCTTACCTTGAAGACTTGTCTGTGCTCTTAGAAACTTGCACCCCACCCTTAATAGCTCTTAGAATAGCTCTTAGAAACGGAGGGTGGGGTACCCCCTTCGTTTCTAAGAGCTATTCAGGGGTAACATCGAGGATACACTGACCGACTCTAGAGGTCCAGAATATAAAATTACGGAAGTTGGGGGTACAGCCCTCCAAACCAAGCACCTCGTATCCCTCTCACAGGTTTCACCAAATTTCTGGGGGAGTGGGGAAAGGCATACATAGTTTGCCATTAAACACAACATGAAGCATAGAAATTGCAAGCAAATCCCTTACCTTGAAGACTTGTCTGTGCTCTTAGAAACTTGCACCCCACCCTCCTGAAATTTCGTGGTCGTGTAGAGAATCATTATGTAAAGCATGCTTCTAATGTTTACAGCTCTACGGCCATTTCAACATTTTGGGGACCTCCCCCCAACCCAAGCTGATGAACCTCGTGGGCGCTTCAAGGGGAACAGCCTGGATACACTGACAGACTCCAGCGGCCCAGAATCTAATATTACGGAAGTTGGGGGTTGAGCCCCTCCCCCAAGTGTACCTCGGATCCTCGGCAATTTATTTCTTCAAATTAAAGTACAATTCTCGCTTGGCTTACATGGAAAGTTTTCGCGAAATTCGTCTCCCAATTCAGTTATCAATGTAGGCCCAGAAACGGCAATCTTTATAGCCCCCTACCCCCCTTTGAACTTTTGTAGCCAAGTTGCTGAAAGATGTGTGGCAGGGCTGCCGGTAAATTGCCACACCGGAACACTGCCACATATCAGTGTTCCTGTGTGGCAGTTTACAGTGAACCGTTTGTTCTGGGGGTATTTCTTCCGGGGGCATTTTTTCCGCTTTTCAGTTTTCGGGGGTATTTTTATCGTTTACCTGCATATGTATGCACATTTAATTTGTTTTTCCTTTTTTTTTTTTTTTTTTTTTTTTTTTTTTTAAATAGCTGAATCTCATTAATATTTACCATTTCTTTATTCTTTCGGTTTTGATACTAGAAGCAAAATTTTCACGAGCTATTACCATTTTTTCCCAAAACTCATTTTTCACCACAGCAGTCTGTACAAAAAAAAAAAAAACCTATGCAAATAATACACTGTTAGATAGATTATCCCAATAAAGGACTTATGCATGTGTTTTTGTTATTTTGCTGTATTGGCATTTTTCTGATAAACAACCCATTTTCACCTGATAACTACTGCTCATGGTCACAGGCAGGTCGATGGACAGACAATGATATAGCATAGGCATATCAGTCGGGGCTTTTTTTGTTCGTTTTTTTTTTTTTTTTTTAAGTATGTAAAAGTCATGGTTACTGATAATTATTTCCAGAAGGTGGCACTGCAAGTGACATTAGCAACAGGGATATGATGACATAGCATAAAATTCCTTTGTGTTATGGTAGCGTAATTTCTGTCGTATAATCCTCAGACCGGGAAATTTACATGATTTTTTTCTTTTCTTTCGTATAATCCACAGCCTGTGACATTCAGGAACAAAAATCGCCGTATAATCCGCACATCATAGATGTTAAACCGGAAGTGGAATTTCCGACAGAAAATTCGGTCACATAATGACCCACGAGTCCGAAGAAGTAAGATGGAAAAAAAAAACGATTTTATTAAATGAAGAAATTCATTTTTATAGGTTACTTTTTCATATTTTTTATCTCCGGACAGAAAAAGGGTGTGGCATCCATAGATCACGCCGATGCAGCTCCAGAGTATTGCATTACACCTTGCCAATGAGGAAAGGCTAATACAGAACAAGTCATAGAAATACCGTATGCACTAGCGTATAAGTCAAAAGTTTTTTTAGGGGGAAATCCTGCTTTCAGAGTCAAGGGAAGTAGGGCCTTATAAGTACATACATACATACATACATACATACATATCACTAAGCTGTTCTCTGAGATTCAGAGGTTAGCTCCAAAAAGAAATACAAACTACCAGATATTTTTACTTACTGTTGTCGTATCAAACTTCTCCATTTACAGTGATCTTGACATACAACTCGTGCTTCACTAATATCCATTACACGCCGTACACAAGATCTTTTATACTTCATACTCATAATCTTTTTCTCATGCAGACACTCCTGAATCTGATCCACCCATGTCTTCCTTGGCCTTCCCCTGCCTTTCCTTCCTACCACTTGGGCTGAAAAGATTTTCTTGGTAAGCATTTCATCACTCATTCTTTCAACATGGCCAAATCACCGAAGCATATTGGTCTCCACCATGCTAACAACATTTTGCTTCACATCACACAACCGCAATACATCTTCATTTCTCACACAATCAGATCGTGTCTTGCCACAAACCCCACGTAAGTAACGCATTTCTCCAGCACACAAACGACTCCTATGTTTCTTCTGCAATACCCAGGTTTCACTACCATTCATCAGAGTAGGAACAATTACACTTTCAAACACAGCCATGCGGGACTCTCTAGAGAACCCATCATTCCTGTGAAAACCTTCCAGAGCAACCATGACTTTCAAAGAAGAATTCACTCACCTACTGATTTCACCATCCAACTTGTTCTCTCTGTCAAACATGCTTCCTAAATACACAAACTCACTCACCTGGTCAATCACAGTGCCATTTATACTTACATTACATTCAGTGCTACCCGTTCCTCTCTCAAACACCATAACTTTGGTTTTTCCTTTATTTATACTCAGTTTGAATTTCATGCAAACTTTGTGCATCCGAGTCAACATACTCTGCAACTCACTTTTGCTCTCTGCCAACAGGACAGTGTCATCAGCATACAGCAATCTGCACACACGGATGTCACCAAGACATAAACCACTATTATCTATTTTGGCATCACGCATGCATGCATCCATAAATACACTGCCGGACAATTGCTAAGGACGGATGACAATAGAAACGATAGCAACCATAAAATGGAAGGCAGGAAAATGTGGAAATTAGCATAAATGCGGGATACAGTAAGACGTGTTGTGCGTATGCAAATTTTGGATTGCCGAATATGTTCGTGAAGTCATAGCGCTGATAAGAGATATAAAGGATTTGACGCGTATTGACCGTTGTTGTTCAAGCGCAAAGTTGAAAGGGAAAGAATCAATTGACGAACTTGCAATTTTCAGTATGTCTTCCCGACATCACCTAGATGATTTTACGCGTGACCGTATTCTTGGCAAGATTGAAGAAGGGCGAAAAATAACAGATGTTGCCAGGGAGTTCGACGTCAGCCACAGTGGTGTTTCAAGGCTTTGGAAATCATTTCAAACAAATGGAGAGTGTAGCAAATGTCACGGGGGAGGTCGTGTTCGCAGTACGACACCTGCAGAAGATCGGTACATAGTGCTATCAACAAAAAGACACCGGCGCAGCACAGCTAGTGAGGTAGCAAATCAGTTTATGTCTGCTACTGACAAGCGGATCTCCCGAAAAACTGTCGCCAGCCATTTGCACGAAGGAGGACTATACGCCCGCCGTCCTGTTGTGTGCATCCCATTGTCCAGACGTTACCGTACCGCCCGTTTGCAATGGTGTAATCAATATCGCAATTGGACTGATAACGACTGGTCTGCTGTCCTCTTCTCATATGAGAGTAGATACAGTCTATCGTCTGATTGTCGACGACAACTGATCTGGCGTGATAGTGGTACTGCATATTGTCCAGCAAACATACAGGAAAGGGACCGATATCCGACATGTAGTGTCATGGTATGGGCTGGCATCATGATCAATGGCCGTACGTCGCTCTATGTGCTTCCAACTGGGACTATGACTGGCCAACGATACATTAATGATGTTCTGCTACCTCATGTTCGCATGTTCCGTGGTGCCGTTGGTGATAGATTCATTTTCATGGACGACAACGCAACATGTCCTCGAACAGTCGCTGTCCAGGAGTGTCTAGAGAGCGAGGATATTCAACGCCTCATATAGCCAGCACGTTCTCCAGATCTGAATCCCATTGAAAATGTGTGGGATGCTTTGGGGAGGAGTCTTGCTGGTCGCCAATGCCCTCCAATAAACAAGGACACCCTCATCCGTGCACTGACAGAGGAATGGGATAAATTACCTCAACAGCTGCTTGATAATGTTGTGCAAAGCATGACACGACGTGTGGAATCTTGCATCGTCCTCCATGGTGGCCATATCCCGTATTGACATCTTACGCCGGAACGCCTGCGGACGGTAATTGCATTTTTTTCACGTTTACGTATTCTGCACAAAATGACCTGTTTGTCCCTTGAACACGTTTCAAAGCCTTCTGGATTTCAGAGTACAATAAATTGTCTTTCTTGTAATGTCCTGGCATTCTGACATTATTTTATTTCACTTGGTATCTAACCACACTTATTTTTTTATGCGCTATATAGTCGTTTATGATCCGTCCTTAGCAATTGTCCAGCAGTGTATATTAAACAGCCATGGTGACATTACACAACCTTGTCTAACTCCTGCACCAATGGAAAACCATTTTGATAAAACACCATTCACTCGTACACAAGCTCTATTACCAGCATACATGGCTTTTACACTATTAAGTGGATTCCCAGTAACACCATATTTATTCAATATGTGGGCCAATAAAAAAACTTCTGTGAATTCTCCGGCGGAATTTACCTACGGATTTGTTTACGTTTTAAACCGCAGCACAGAGGCTTTCCTTTCGGCCTGTTACCGCGCGGTGATCATGTCACTGCGCGATAGTTCGCAATTGTTCCACCACTTCAAGTTTAAATTCAGCAGTGTAACTGAAATGTTTCCTTTTCAAAAACATCATGAATAGCAATGGTGGAAAATGGCAGCAACGACGATGGTCAAAACGGCGAAAGACGAACTAAACACAAGGCAGTGCACATGAGATCCGAAAGGAGGAACGCATAGGTTCGTCTAGCAAGCGCTGTGTGTACTTCTTTGGCTTTTTGCCAAAAACAGATGGCACGATCTTCTCAACGATACAGAATGACCTTGCCATCCCTCCCCACAACTTTCCCAATATTTCGTTACATTCCTCGCCCCCGACCTCCCCGCTCCACACAAACTCCTGAACTGAGGAAAATTCTTCCGAGAGAGTTCCTTTTCCAATTATACCCCCTTCCCAGCACAATTACACTGCAGATTTTTTTAAAAATCGAAGGGTTGTAGAAAATATATTGTTGTTTTTTTAAATCGGCGTATAATACGCAGAAAGTATATTTTTAACTTTTTCACAGATAATCTGCGGGTTATATGGCGAAAATTACAGTACTTGTTCTGTTCCTTTCCTTTTCTACCCCTTCTCCAGTTTCCCAATGCTGAGTGGCTAGTATAATTTAGATCCAACTAGCCACAATGGCTTGCAGAAAATTGGACACTTTTGTCAGGGTTGATAGAAGTAGTAGTGCTGTTAGCAAACTTGGAACTAACTGTAATACTAGTGAAAATGAGAAAAATAATTTGAGTGTTTCTAGATTCTGATTGTGTAGGCCTGAGGAGCTTTTTTTCTTTGTGTGTAAACCTGCCTCAGAAATGAATTAGTTATGATACAGTGCATTATCTACCTGCTGGGTGTAGAATACTAGATTTATATACAGGGTGTCCGAGAATTATTGGACACATTACAAACTTATGTACAAAAAACTATGAGCATTGTCTGTTTTTCTATGTCACGTATTACTAACACGGTTTCTATATTTTTGTTTTGCAGAATTGTTATTCCCAGAATTCGATAGATGGCGCTAGGTGTGGCCTGATGAGGAATGTATGAAAAATGTGCAATCAGTAGTCATGTCATCCATACAGCAGAAGGCTTGCAGAATTAAAGTCTGTCATTAAAGTTAAAAGACCATACCGTTTAGAGTATGGTTGTAATCCTCCGTCAACGAATTCAATTAAGTGGTGGATGAAACAGTTTAAAGAAACTGGCAATGTGGAACATTGTGGAGGAGCCGATAGGCCTAGCATCAGCGGTGAGACGGTTGACCAAGTTAATGAAAGTTTCTGACGAAGCCACAGAAAATCCGTTCGTAAAGCAAGCAGTGAACTGTGCATTCCGAAATCGACAGTTCACGATATCTTGCACAAGAAATTAAAGTTTCATTCTTATAAAATTAAAATAGTGCAAAAGATACATGTAAATGATCACACTGAGCGATACGATTTTGCTGTGGATATGCTGAATCGAGTGGAAAACGATGAAAACTTTCTCAGTACTGTAATTTTTAGTGATGAAACCACATTTCATGTATCAGGTATTGTGAATCGTCACAACTGTAGGATATGGGACAGTGAACTGCCTCATGCTGCTATTGAACTGGAATGTGATTCTCCAAAAGTTAATGTGTGGTGTGCCCTATCAAAAATAAGAAGTTATTGGCCCTTTCTTCTTCTGCAAAAAAATCATAAATGGTGACATTTACTTGGATATGCTAGAAAATTTCGCTATACCCCAGATCAAAAGATATAACAACGTCGTTTTCCAACAAGACGGCACACCTCTGTATTGGTCAATGTGAGTACGTAAGTGCCTAAATGAGCATTTCCCCAACAGATGGATTGAGCGTGGTGGTCCCATTCCGTGGCCCCCTCGCTCTCCAGATCTAACTCCATTGGTTTATTTCATGTGGGGTTATGTGAAAAATCGTGTCTATCAGACGCCTTGTACTGATTTGCAGGAACTGAAGCAGCGTAGCACAGCTGCTATTAATTCCATAACTCCTCAGATGCTTGCCAATACATGGCATGAAATCGAGCATTGCTTGGAAGTACTATGAGCAACCAAGGGATCGCACATCAAAATTTATTAACTTGTTTAGTTACATTGTAAGTTAGTACAGTCAGTTTCTTTCTATCTGTTTAATGCTTTGTTTTATATAATTTTGTAATGTGTCCAATAATTCTCGGACATCCTGTATATATATATATATTTTTTTTTCGTTCAGGATTATTGCTTTTTTTGCTATTATGCTGTCATGTGGCCTGCTCTCTACAGTGTGCTTGAATACAGCATCACCCCAGAGTAAGAAATGAATCTGTATCACTTGAGTTCTGTCCAAGCATGTTTCCATTTTCCAATCAACATAAGTTTTTGGAGGTATATGAGGCTTTATTAAAGGCTAAAGGCAGGAGGAATGTTGAGAAGCACTATTGCCAAGGAAATTCATGCATATATGCATATATTAGCCATTCTTGTGTACGTACAGGGTTCATACGCCTCCTGGAATTTAAGAACTCCTTAAATGGGTGTTTTTATTCTTATTTCTCTCAGACTTGCAGGGATCGCATTCCTCCTAAAATTCCTAATATTTTGTGACCCTCCTTAAATTCCTAAAATTATACCTAAAATTTGCTATTCTTCCTAAAATTTTCGTAAGCTTATTTATTAAAAATACAACCGTTATTAACGCCAATAAATTTACCATTACGGTAAGGTAAAAAGACCTGTTATTGTAGAAACACAGCCTATATGTTGTGCTGCTGAAGGGAGGGAAAATGACGCCATCGAGATGCACTTGCTTTGGGGCGGGCGCTCCACTTTTGTGCCTTCGGACAGTTTTCGAGAGTAACAAGAGATCTAAGGGAAAAAGGGAGGGGTCATTTTCACCCCTGGTTTGCGCTTTGCAGACGAACTCCGTGGCACGCAGAAGATCGTACTTTATTTTTGTACATGCCTTGTGGAACCTCCTCTTTCTGCTGATGTTTTGTTATTGTAAACCGCAGGTGGGTGGAAGCAAACAGGAAACATGTGGTCTCCTTCCGTAACCTCCGGTAATGATGATGGGATGGTAGCTGAGTGTTATCGTGGCAGGCAGTAGAGCACGTGATCATTGACCTTCGATCGTGCGTCGGCGACAGCGACCTTCGATGCGCAACATATCTCGGCTCCGACTCGCTTTGACTGAACTTGCGTGAGATGCGTATGATAGTTTCTGGTTTTGCGTCTTTTATGGTGTTCTCTGTGCTGTGTGCAGGTTCAGTTCTCTAGTGGTGACCTGCTTTTTTTTTTTTTTTCTATCTTCTGACATTCTCGCAGCCAAACTTCGGGAAGTTGTCTGGTTTTGCAATATTGGAACATGTTTTTGTACTTCCCTTTCATTTTCTGGTTAGTAATACAAGTGTTTAAGATGCCTAAATCCAAAACGAAATTTCAAGATGCGTGGCTCGCCAAAGAATTGGACGGAGTGAAGTTGAAAGAGTGGTGTTCTGCAACTGAAACAATATTTTCTGCTAAGTGTATATTGTGTTCAGAAATTTTCAATATTTCTAATAGTGGCTTTTCACAAGTAAAAGCGCATCATAAAGAAAAAACATTTGCAGAAATTTCAAAGTAAATTTCAAAATAAGTCCATCCTGAAAACCTTTGGAGGACGGGATCTTCAGCCCAAAACAAATATTAGTGAAGTACTGAGTCATGATTTACAGTTGGCTAAAGCCGAAGCATTATGGGCCATGAAAGTTGCTAAGGACAATATGTCTTTTGTTTCATGCACTGAAACAGTTGAACTTTTCAAAGAAATGTTTCCTGATTCTGCTATTGCAGCCAAAATGCAACTTAAAGAAAAAAAGTTGCTTATGTGATATCACATGGATTGTCAAAATATTTTGAAGAGGATTTGAAAAAAGACATTGCATCTAGTAGCCCAGGAAAGGTTACTATAGCATTTGAAGAAACTACAAATACACAAGTGAAACGGCAGTTGGATGTGTATCTCAGGTACTGGTCTTCAGAAATAAATTCTGTTTCTTGCCGATACCTAACAAGCATTTTTCTGGGTCATGCAACAGCAGATATTTTGCTAAAAGAAATTCTTGATGTGTTATCATCCTTCAATATTTTGTTGAACAGAATTATTTGTGTATCCATGGGCAGTCCAAATGTAAATAAGTGCTTTTTACGCAAATTCAATGAAGTTCTAAAACAAGAAACAGGCCAGAAATCTTTGGAACTAGGTTTTTGCAACCTGCATGTTGTTAGTAATGCATTTAAATTTTTTTTGACAAGCTTAAATATAGATTTTGACGAATTTGCTACTAATATGCATTACTTTTTAAAGAGTAGTGCTGCAAGACAAGAGGATTATAAATCTGTTGAGGATATAACATTGGTCACAGCCAAATTTCTTTTGCGTCATGTCAGCAACAGATGGTTAACCGTTGGTTCTGTAGCCCAGAGGCTCTTGGATCAATGGCTAAATATTATAGAATATTTTTTAAACTTCTTGCCATCTCAAAAAATATTTGAAAAACAACTACGCAATTCGGCAAGGTATAAAAGAATTCACTGTTTCCTGAAAAATGAGCTAACTCCTTGCTATTTAGCATTAATTTCATTTTCACACCAAAATTTTGAAAAGTTTTCATTATGTTATCAGAGTGAAGAACCAAAAATGCACCAGTTATATTCTGATTTAAATACTTTAATGAGGAATGTTATGGCTCAGTTTATCCAAGATGATGTTATTGCAGGGAAATTTGGAGAAGACCTAAAGAATGTAGATTTTGAAAACAAAAATTCGTGGAAAAAACTAGGGGAGTTAGAAGTTGGTATGAAGACAAAAAATCCCCTCAGGAATGTTCAGGAGACCAGGCAGAAATTATTTCTCTTAGATGTAATATCATCACTAATTTCAACCACAAAATATTTAAAGTCAAATTTGCCATTCTGCAATCAAAAGCTAAGAGACATAGAAGTTTTAAAGGTAAAAGAACCAAAGAAAGTGTCAACTCAACTTTCAGTCACTGAAGGACTTTCAGAAATAACCAGAATTTCAAGTGTTTTGCATCTTTCTGAGGAACAAATTGATAGAGTAAGAGAAGAGTGGAAACTTTTAAATTGCGATAAGCCAACTCTAGATGAACTAGTGAAATTTTCAGAGGAAGGGCATATTCCAGTGCGGATTGATCATTACTGGCGTAATATATTTAGTATTAAAGACTAGCGGAAAAGAAAAATACTCAAATCTTGCTAAACTCATCAAGTCAATTTTAGTTTTACCTCATGGTAATGCTGATGCAGAAAGGGGATTTTCGGTTAACACTGCTCTGTTGAGGAAGGACAAGGCTAACTTAAAAGACTCAACTATAACATCATTAAGAATAGTTAAAGGGGCCATTAAATACTATGGATGTGTAAGTAAAGTTCCCATAACAAGAAATTTGTTAAATAGTGTTCGTGATTCACATAAATTTTATAAAGAGTATGTTGATAAGCCGAAGGAAGAAGAATCAAAAAAGGTAAAAGAAAGGAAGCAGAAAGAGAGGGAAAATAAGGAAAAGCAGCTAGAGAAAAAAAGAAAAGCTGAGTTTGATGACAAAATAAAAGAAAATGATGCAGAAATAAATAGGCTTAAAAAAGATAAAGAAGCCTCCCTAGCAGTAATTCAAGAGGGAACAGAAAGAATGAGAAAAGCTGTAGAAAAACAAAATACTGTTGAAATAGCAGTTGCCTCTAACTTGATCATACAAGGTTCAGCTGAAATAAAGAAAACTGAAAGTAAATTAGTTGTGGTGGAAGCAGAAAAAGATAGGCTTATCAGGAAAAGGTTAAAACAATAATATGAAAAAAGTAATTCAGTGAACAATTGTACATAGTTCTTGGTTTTCAATTACCTTTTTAGGATATTATAATTTAATGTGAAACCTGAAAACTTTACTGTGAAAATCGTGAATTGCTTCTGGTTCAACAGCATATTAATGTTCAAAGTGAAACTTGAATGTGGTAAATATACTTGAATATGATAATAACACGTGAAAAGATAAGAACTGAACATTAGAAGTAAATCATACTTAAACTTTAGACATTAGACGTTATGCAAAAAATTTTGGTGTGAACTTCGACCATATATACTAATGGACTGCGCATTGGCAATAGCTGCATCAAAGCCGCCATGGCTCAAACATTGGGCACGTCATCATCAGACTCCAAATTTCGTGTAAAAATGCTGTTATGATTACTAATTTACGCTGCAGAACTTCAGTGTTTTCGGTGTATTATGTGAATGCGCCTCATGTATAATGAAAACTCTTCAGGTAAGTTTACTTATGAGCTATATACATGCATGATCGGGTTGTTTACATTTTGTGATTTATAATGGGATGAACATTTGCGAAGAATTTGGAACATGCATTCCATTTTTTTTCTTAAGTTACTATATTTTTATATCAATAGCTGCAAGTTTCTGGTTAAGTAATTGAACTTTATTGACTTAGGTATTTAATTTGTTTCTTACCTATGAAAAATCGTAGAACTTTCTTTACTATATCGCTCAGAGCAACCATAAGCACAGCAGGTGTAACCCATCTTTTTGACTGATGTCATGTGATTTTATGTTGGAGCCAGAAATTTTGATGTCATGCGCAGTCTATCAGTATATATGGTTGAAGGGTGTGAAGCAAACTCTTTACAATGTATGCAAAGTTGTTTTACTAGATGTATACAAATATACATCTAGTTTTTATTGAAATACACTCCTAAAATTTTCCTAAAATTTTTCTAAAAACTCCTAAAATTCCTACCTAAAATTTTCCAGAAGTATGCTATGATCCCTGGACTTGTGAAGAAGTCCTTAAATTTAATTTTGACTCCTGGAAATTATTGTATTTTGGACTTGTCTTCCATTGCTCATTTAGTGGGCTGGAGGTGAACTTTTCCCTTTTTTGTTTTCAAAATTCATGATTTCTCTTCATCTGCTGGAAACTATTTTGAGTCACACACAACAGGCTAAATGAGGTTCACTACATGCCTCAGCATTGCTTTGGAAAAGACACGGATGCTTCAAGAGCAACTGATTTTCTGCAGTCACTACAGAATTCACTGATCCTCTATGGAGTGTGGAAACTGAATGTGGTACAGAAATCGAAAATCTCGGTGAACTAATGTTATTCAACATCTCTGTAAAGTTTATTTTCATGTTTTCAAGTTTCTAACATTTATTTAAAACATTTATGGGATTGTTTATTGGATGTTTTTAATATTTTAACATTTTTGGTGTATCTTTTTTTTTTTTTTTCCAATTTTTTTTTACGTCTTTGTACCGTCTGCTGGCCAAAAATGTTTGGAATCACATGAAGTTATGTAAACTCATCTCATTCTTCATGTTGATATTAGTGTTGTGCTTCATGGCCTGAATTCATCCTGAATTCATACATGAGATTCTTCCGCGGATTCGCAGAATTCCGCTTTTTTGTCATCATTTGTGTTATTCTCAAGATCGATGCAAAACTAAAGAGAAATTTCGAAGGATTTGTTGGGGGAGGGGTATTTTGTTTTTCAAAACTTTCGAAAACAGAAGTTAAAGGAGTAAAAATTACCCCCGTAATCGTGATTTCTTTTTAAATGTAATTTTATTCCATAAATATCTGCATTTCAGCTTGAAAATGGAAGAAAAATTCCGAAAAAGAAAGTTGGCATGAAAGTTTTCCTCTGATATTCAGGCATAACTCAGTGGATTCCAACGAAAACCGCCTTTTCCATCGTCATTTCGATGGTTCTCGAGATTGGTACTGAAATTTGGGAGGAATGGGTGGTGGTAGTGATGGTGGTGAGATTGTTTTCTGGCAGTGGGCGGAATTCCGACTTTCGGAAACGGAAGTTTGGCGAAGTGAAGATTACTCCCGTAATCGTAATCCTTTTTCTTGCGATGTTTCTTCTACCCAGTAGTGTTAAATATAATTTTATTCCATAAATACTTGTTTTGCGGCTTCAAAATGGAGAAGAACTTTCCTAAAATGGAAGTCGGACAGAGCGTAGATTTCGCCGGTATTAGTAATTTTTTTCTCTGTGATGTTGCATTTATCCTGTGTTGCTGTTAAATGCAATATATATATATATATATATATATATAATAATCTAGTTTTTATTTTGCTGATGACGTAGTCATTTTTGCAACTAGCCCATCAGAGCTGCAGAGTATGATCCAGGAACTTGCTGACAAGAGTAAAGAAGTGGGATTAAAAATGAACTTTCAGAAGACAAAAGTGATGTTCAATGCTTTTACAAAAAATGAAGATTTATCGATTGATGGAAAAAAGCTGGAGATAACAGACACGTACGTTTATCTTGGACAGCAGATATCAAGTGAGGGTCACATTGATGAAGAAATTAATCGGCGTACAAAACTTGCCTGGAGAGCTTTTGGAAGAAACAGCATAATTTTCAAGAGCAATATGCCATTATGTCTTAAAAGAAAAGTGTTTGATCAATGCATCCTTCCAGTGCTTACGTATGGTGCAGAGACGTGGACCTTAACTAAAAGAGACATACAAAGGCTGCAGACAACTCAAAGCAGCATGGAGAGGTGCATACTTGGTGTAACCAGGAGAGATAAGAAGAGGAACTCGTGGATCCGAAAAATGACAAGAGTGGAAGACATCATGATCAGAGTTAAATCCCTGAAATGGCAATGGGCTGGACATACTGCCAGAAGGACAGATCATCGATGGACAGCCGAAATTTTAGATTGGATTCCAAGGGACAGGAAAAGACCCAGAAGAAGACCACATGGGAGATGGGTGGATGAAATTCGAAAGTATGCAGGGGTGACATGGAGGAGACTGGCACAAGACAGACCGTTGTGGAGGAAACTTGGGGAGACCTTCGTCCAGCAGTGGATTGATAATGGTTGACAATGATGATGATGATGATGATATAATAATAATAAATTAATTTCAGTGAACAATTTTGTCTTGCTCACGCCGCGTTATATTCACTCTGTTTTGCAGCACGTTCTTATTTTTTACCTGTGCGGTTAAAAAGTTCAGCTTTTTTTTTCCTTCGTCAGTCTCATGTATGTGAATTATGTGCTGTAATATGTTTGTCAGGTAGTTTCTGTCAGAAAATGTGTGAGATAAATCTACATGGACTTGCAATGTATAGGCACACGCTCCAAATAGACATAATGGAGAGTAGTTGCCAGCAAGTAGGGGAATGCACTGTGTGAGCAACTGCATCTGTTTGTTCCATTCATCATGTCAGATAATAGTGTCTTGTTTTTTCACCTATTAGTCATTTTGCAAATCTGCCCAAATAGTTGCATCAACTGTTGTATAACTTTCTGCAGATAAAATGTACATGGACTTGTGTTCAAAAGCATGCATGTGGAGTGAATCCCAGGAAGAACTAATTCTTCACAAATACATGAAACGCACATATGTGTCATTGTTGGCATACAGGTGCTATACGTTTTACTGTTTCCCATGTAGTAATCCTTCAGAAAACTTGAAAATTACTGGATCTACGTTGTCCTGGGTGATGTAACGGTAGCACGCTCAAATTTAAATTGGGAGAATCCCTTTTGAGGGCAATGTAATTTTCAAGTTTTTTGAAGGATGGCTGCATGGGAAACAGTAAATAGTACAATGTCTATATGCTGAAAATATTACACTGTGTTGAGAATGTTAAACATTTGCAAGCAGTTTACATTGTGCTGAGAATGTTTCAAAAGCAAAAAAACTGGGAACATGTTTGTTGGTTCAGTGAGGCCTATTTTTTAAACTGCTTCATGAATTCCCTTATATGGAACAAATTGTATAATGAACGCAGTGCATGCTGATAGTGTCAGTGTCATGATCAAGGAAATCTTTCAGGTGAAACTGATTCATCAAATGCCATGTAGCTGCTGGACTACATATTTTTAAGTGCAAACATCCGAAACAATCTAGAACACTTTTGATATAGAGAGAGCTGTGTGGGTTTGGGATTTAGAAACGAAAATATATTCCCAATTTTTAGAAAGGAAGAAAAGTTGAAGTCATATTACTGGGTGATGTTTTGTATATCTCTTCAATGTTACTGTGAGCGGTGTCTCCCTATCTGACGTGACAGCAGCTTTACATACTTTTATTACTAATTATTTTAATAATTTAATGGTTTAGTATGCTGATTTAGAAGATTTAGGATGTATAGTAAAAATGCTTTAGTTTCCTGTTTTATCCTGCAAGTATATAGTTTTTGTGTTAAATAACCATGTGCTGATAATGCATCTGTCAGTGTGGGAGCATGTTGGCAGAGGTTAGAGCATACCACATATGTAAGCGAATAAGGGTAAGTTTCACTTACCTTTGAGTTACTTATTAATCCTCCATTGCATTGAAGACCAAACCCTTGTTTGCTCCTTTCTTTGAAGTACTTTGAGTAGTTTATTGTCACTTAGTTATAAAACTCCATTTAATGTTTGTTTTTCAGAAACCCATGATAAAGATAGAAGTGAAAGATGTACCTGGGATCACTGAGAATGATGCACAGGTTGCTGATGAATATGTTCCAAGTATTTCTTCTCAAAGTGAAATAACATCAGTAGGCAGTAAAGATGCCATTCAAAATGGTTCTGTTCCTACTGCTGTTAAGAAGCAATCAATTCAGCCAGTGGGAGTTAATGAGCCTATGAAATCTTCCCCACCAAGTCCAAACCACTCAACTAGCATTACCCAAATTAGTGCTAATGTGACACCACCTGCTCTGCCTACTATTCCACAGACATCCTACCAATTTCTTTCTGACTGGAAAAGGTTGAAGCAGTACCCAGAATTGCATTATGAATATGTAAAGGTAAATTTAAATGCATTGTTCTAAACATGATTTTTTTTTTAAACAAAATGAAGGAAACCAATAACCAGTCTGTTATTAGTTATTTAAGAAAAAAAAATGTGAAATGATAGAACAAGAGGTTTATGTTTCATTACAGAGACTAGTAAAATTTCAGTTACATTCACTTACTCTAAAGTTTCAGAGAAGAAGCTTACTGATGAAGTGATACGTCTTTGAGTAATCACATGGTTTTTACTACAAAAGTTAAGGTCAATTTATTTTATGTGAATGTTTTATATTTTGTAATGTACAAAGTACTGCTTAAGCTTGAAAGCCCATGCAAATACTTCACCAAAAAACATGCTCAGTATAGTTAAACAAATACAAACAATGATCCTACTTACATATGCAATGCAGCACATTACTCTGATTATAACATTTCCGGCACATAGAGTTTGTTCAATTAGATCGGTAAAAGGCTTGTGTGTCTGCTTGATAGGCTTGACACAAACGCTTAGGAGATGACCATCGTGCAACAACTACTTTCTGAGGATGTCCGCAGTAGTTGGATGAAAACGTTCAAAGTCTGCTTGCTGGTTCAGAGGTGTTGATATCGAGTTTTTTAAATGGATTTTATTTTGCAAGTGTTCCCGTGGTTTATACTAGATGCTTTATAGAGAAAACATCTTTGTAGTTAGGCGTAGATACAGTGGTTGTAAGTACTATTGTCTTTTGAGGTTTTTGTTGCAAAGGTTTTGATATCATTCAATTAGTTTGTACATAGTCTTTGGTTCATTTGGTGTAATGTTTTCGATAGTTTAAGTTGAGGATGAAATGTTTCAAAATGGTTTTCAATTAATGTTGTATATGTCTTATGTTTGTATTTTTAAGTCTTTGAAGTCGTGGCAATAGAGATGGGTGGTTAATAGTGTGCATTTTTCTGCAGGCTCAATTGAAGGCATGACTTTTACCTTTGTACATATGTGTTTAAGTTGTGGTTTCTGAGGTTTTATTGCATTATTGATGTATGTGACTTGCATTGGTACTTATTTGTGAAAAGTCTGTTCATTCAGCTCATTACAACTTGCATGTTTTTGATATTAACAAGAGATTGCATGCTTTTTGGTGTTTCATGTGTTAATATTGAATATGATGAAACATCAATCCCCTCTCTGGTAAGATACCAGTTGAGAAATTCTCCGTGCCGGAAATGTTATAATTGGAACAATGTGCTGCATTACATATGTAAATGGGATCATTGTTTGCATTTGTCTTGTATTTTATTAATCATGAATGAGAAAACTTTTGACTAAGTGCAATATTTCTTTAAAACTATGTAACATAAGATATACTTAGTATAATGCAATTTGTTTTGTTTTTTTTAAAAGCAAATCCAAAAGACACATAAAAACTTTTTAGATATCCTTAGTGATAACCCAAGTATCTGAGCTTCACCTATATGATATTCTAAGTTTCAAATAACATGCTAAAATGTCATTTTTTATTTAAAAAAAAAAAAAAAACACACAAGGCCTTTATGAAAAGGTTCTCTGTTTGTGATAAAACTTTCTGCATGTTGTCTCCAGGTCTCTGCGTGTGGCATATAGAGGAAACTCAATGATACCTTTAAAATCTAATATATAAAAACTTTTCTCTGAAATCCTTAAAAATATTGTAGTTCCTACAAAAAATGAAATATGACACAGCAAAAACGAATTGGGTGAACATACAACCGAATTGATATGAATCGGGGGAAAAATTAGACAAATTGGGATAAAATAAAAAATAATACATCAAAAAACGAATTGGTAGAATGTACCTTTCACTGTAGCATTTTTCGGTGAGTGATTACGTTGTTTCAACCACGTCTTCGATATGACAGGATTCGTTCAAGGTATACACCACACTGAAATTCTATTCTCAACCTAGAATGTCACCAAACTTCTCAAAAAATTATATGAATAACCCACACAAGCGCCAATTTAAAACACTAAAATTCTCGAGTACGAAAACGGTCGAACTGTTGTCGTGTACAACGTAAAAACACAGCTGAAACATTACAATACTGCCTCAGAACAAAGTGGAAAAAGATACTAAATAACACAAAAACCTCCCAAAATGCCAAATCACGGTGACCTAAGCATAAGGAATGGTGTCCTTCTGATATTCTTTTCCTATACATTTCAGTAATGTATGCATTACCATCTTCAGACCAAATGTCTGCTGTGTCCTTTGTGATCACATTCACTTTGCCACTTTCGACTAAACCGCAGCCTCGTCAAGATCCGTGACATCATTATTTTGGGCTGTTGCCAATTCACGGTTTCGAAAAATCGAAGTTCCGTGCGCCGATCGCTCCCACTGACTCTCTGCTCCCAGCACTTCTGTTCGCAACCTTCCCCTTCTATTTATCGTACCCTCCTCTTCCTCTCTCATCAATATTTTCTAGGGGAGTGGTAAGTCGATACCAGAATGTATATTGCAGTTCTTTTTGGTTTTTTCTATTACTATTGCTTCTGCGTAACAGATCATATTTTCTGTTGGTTGTTGACACACTATATTTATTTAATCAAATAACAGTTTAGCTGCAGTTTTTAAGCAATATTGTATTAGTGCTGTCTTTTCTTCTTTTTTTGTTGCAATTACTGATATGTTGATTGAGTCGTTTGTGCAATTTATTTTGTGTACTTCCTATGTATGTTAATTTTTTATCTGTTCCTGGGATGTCTATAGACCCTTTCCATCTCAAATGAGGCAGTGGGTGTCAGTTGACTACCTCCAATTTTTTTGAAAAAATTATGGTAGCTACTCCTAATAGAGGTACGAAAGCACTGCAAAAGGATTTTTTCATAAAAAAAAAAAAATTTTGTTCGAGCTACAGCATTTTGAAAATAGGCAAAAAATACACCCGTGATGAAAATAATGTCAAACACCAAAATTTTAAATGTACACTGCTTCAGTACTATAACAGGTAGAGACTTAAATACATTTTTTTTATATTTTAAAGCTATTGAATTGGCTTTTCTTTATGTTCAGAGAAATTCATCAAAGGAATGTTGCTAGATAGCAAAACAATTCTATATTTATTACAAAAAATTTTAATTTTCCACAAATTTAGTTTTTTTTTTTTTTTTTTTTTAAGAAAAAGGCTTCTCAAGTGGGTAAGTGTGCCAACTGCCAACCTGCACTCCTACTAGGGTTGTCTTACCAGTAATTTTATTTTTATCCTGTGATGCATGCAACTCATAAAATCAATTTTTAAAATATACAAAATTTCAAAAAAATCAACGTTTTTGAATTACAATATCTCAAAAATCCCATTTTTTTTAATTCTAAAATTTTGTCCAAATAATGTCCTAATGGTTGGTAGTTAACTGCAGGAATCAGGTTACTGGATTTTTATCTTGAAATTTTCCTATAAACTTTTGAAAATGCACTTCGCTCCTGCTCGAACCTCACGTCTGGGTTATTATTTAAAAAAAATAAAATAAATAAACTTCAAAAGATATTTCTGAAAAGTTTACCAGAGTATATATTCCAAATTGCAGTGTCAATCTGTATTTTAAAGTCATTTTTATGATTTTTAATAATTCTCACCTATGTACATGTTTAATTTTTTTTTAAATCCATAGTCTATCACATGCAATACATTGTCTCAGTTGCAGTTAAGATTCAATTTCTATTTACATAAGGAAAAAGGCCTAAAAAAAAAAAAATTATGAGTTTACCATCATAACTACAAATTATTCAAACTGAGAAAAGCTGCTGGATTTTATTGATTTCCTTCTCATCAAAGGTATGAAGTCATGCAGAATATCCAACAGGAGTTGGGGCATTAACCTTTAGAAGTACATTTTTTAAGGGAACTGGACACTTGTCTGTTTTCTTGCCACATTCTTCTGGCCACCAAAAACCTCTGGCTGGTCCATGGGGTGCATGAACGATACTGTTAAGTCCTCGAATTCTTTAGATATGTTTGTAATCTGTCCCATCCCATCCACCAGTTATCGTCATAAATGCATCCTATAAATTCTCCTATTTGAAAATCATTCACAGAAAATGGATTCATTTTTTGTTGGCTTGAAAATTGCACTGCTTTATGTTGGTGCCGGACTGTTCTGGCCGTTGATGGTTTATTTTCTTGTACTAACCAGAAATGTTGTGACTGTATTCCAACAACAGATTTTACTGTATCCCACTCTTCTACTTTGCTGGTTCGATATGACTGAACTTTATAAGTTGTGAGGAGTAGTAGTTTAGTCTTTTGGATCAAGGGGGAGACAGTTTCAACAAATGGAGGTTCATCTCTCATAGCTTGTGAAGCTTCTTTCTATAAGTTGAATTTAGTAGCAAAATGTTTGCACAGGCCACTCACACCATCACATGCACTCTTGCATTGGCCTGTGGCTGAGAAGATCCACTTCCTTGTTACATTTGGGTCCCCCCTTCATAAGTTCATAGAACTGATATTTGTTTTTGAAGTGAAGTGCTCGGCTGCTCCATCTGAGATGTAAACAATTGTTTTAAATTCTTTCAAAGGACAAGTCTTAGCAATTTGACCTTTTATGAGCAGAATGGCACACAGAGCATGTGCTGTGTCATGGCTTATATCATTGCATGATACCACAAAAGACTTAGTCTCAGTCTCATTTGGAAAGTACGCAATACATGTAAAGAGTGAGATCTGGACATTGTTTGCCAGTAGTAACTTTGCACTTCATCAGGTAGAATTACAGATGAGTTCTGAGCAAAGTCAAAGTGCAACACCAACACTGGACTATGTGCTGCAGACCGTTTAACCTCTGCTATCCCATTTCTCTGAATCTGCTCACTGTACATTACGGAAGAGTTTCTTTCCTCTCAGTATCCCCCACCTTCAGTAGCTCATAATTTTCATTGACTCCCTCAATGACTCTCAAGCAGCCGTAATAGGTGTTTCACAGTACTCCATAAAAATTGCACCGGGCAATACCATTTTCAGTGCCACAGCTTTGGAAAATCAAACTTTGAAATTATATCTGCTGCAGTTTAGCCCAAAAATTACCGCAAATTGCAGTTTACTCATGAGTCAAAAACTGCCTAAGTTTCATAAAATCATTCACCCCCATTTTCACTGTTACTAATTTTTTTCTCGCCATTTTCGGATTTAGTCACATTTGGCGACTTGGTGAATGCTTAGTGTGAGCCCTGCCGGGAATTGTGTCCTCCTGCTATTAAAAATATACCAAATAATAATTATGAAATGCATATAGCATATGAAATCCATTTATTTTCGTGGTGTAGTCAGCACAAATATTCACCGAGCTTTCGCACTCCACTGAGAGGCTTTTTCAAGGCAATGGTAGACACAAAAATGCAGAGAATTGGAACATGTAAAGAACGAAGATGATTTTTGAAAATAATGCAGGTGACATCATGAGCATTTTACATGAATTTTTATCACATAATTATACAGAGAGCCGTGATGTGTTTCGATTTTTTAATAATGCTTACCAAACCATTCATAGTTCCATAAAGACTATATCATTGCATTCCACTTTGTTGGATAGGATTTCCACTGTTGCCCTGTTGGCAGTCTCTTTGAAAATCGTGTAAGGAGTAATTTTTCTAATATTATTCCATACAGGAGCGGCCGAGCAATGCATGACTTCTCTGGCGAGGGCTGTATTCTGCATGTCCTGCTTCACACTTCGTATGTGTTCTTTACATCTAGTGTCCAAGGATCGCTTTGTCATTCCGATATATATATCTTTTCCGTGTTGTCAGGATATACCAACGGTATAGCGTACACACCCGCCTTTTCTTTCTCACACTGTCTCTCCTTGCAGCTTGATATTATATGTGATAACGGGGTCGGGGACTTCATTGCTATTAATATGCTGTATTTGCATAATAAATTCTTTAACCAATATGTAAAGCCTGGTGGGATATATGTGATGGATCCTGCGTATCTCATTGTCCTACTAGGTGATTTTTCTATTGCTGATATTATATGATTTCTCACAGTCTTATGTACTCTGTCTATGTCATCTTTCTTATATCCAGCCTTTAGACCTTTGCTATAGATATTCTCAACTTCTTTATTATTTAGGTAGTCAAGTTTGCATATGTTGTACGCTCTATGGAACCACGCTCTAAATGCAGAAAGTTTGTACTCCTTTGGGCAGTGCGAATCAGGACGGACAAGGTTTGGTACTGCTGTTGGTTTATAATAAACGTTAAAATCGAAGCTGGATGTTCTATTTCTTCTGAGCGCGACGTCAAGGTAATTCAACGTCCCGTCTTTTTCAAGCTCCATGGTGAACTTTATTGTATCGTGTAGTTATCCGCTATGCAGACGACATATTCTTCATATGGGAACATGGAGTAGACAAATTAAATGATTTCATGTGCAAGATAAACAACCTACACAATACAATAAAGTTCACCATGGAGCTTGAAAAGTTGAATTATCTTGACGTCGCACTCAGAAGAAATAGAACATCCAGCTTCGATTTTAACGTTTATTATAAACTGACCGCAGTACCTACGAACCTTGTCCCTCCTGATTCGTACTGCCCAAAGCAGTACAAACTTTCCGCATTTAGAGCGTGGTTCCATAGAGCGTACAATGTATGCAAACCCGACTACCTAAATAATAAAGAAGTTGAGAATATCTATAGCAAAGGTCTAAAGGCTGGATATAAGAAAGATGACATAGACAGAGTACATAAGACTGTGAGAAATCGTATATCAACAATAGAAAAATTGCCTAGTAGGACAATGAGATACGCAGGATCCACCACATATATCCCAGGCTTTACATATTGGTTAAAGAATTTATTATGCAAATACAGCATATTAATAGCAATGAAGTCCCCGACCCCGTTGTCACATATAATATCAAGCTGCAAGGAGAGACAGTGTGAGAAAGAAAAGGCGGGTGTGTACGCTATACCGTCGGAATGACAAAGCGAATCTGGGACACTAGATGTAAAGAACACATACGAAGTGTGAAGCAGGACATGCAGAATACAGCCCTCGCCAGAGAAGTCATGCATTGCTCGGCCGCTCCTGTATGGAATAATATTAGAAAAATTGCTCCTTACACGATTTTCAAAGAGACTGCCAACAGGGCAACAGTGGAAATCCTATCCAACAAAGTGGCATGCATTATTAAAAGATCGAAACACATCATGGCGCTCTGTATAATTATGTGATAAAAATTCATGTAATATGCTCGTGATGTCGCCCGCATTATTTTCAAAAATCATCTTTGTTCTTTACATGTTCCAATTCTCTGCATTTTTGTGTCTACCATTGCCTTGAAAAAGGCTCCCAGTGGAGTGCAAAAGCTTGGCGAATATTTGTGCTGACTACACCATGAAAATAAAGGGATTTCATACGCTATATGCATTTCATAATTATTCAACTCTGGTGTATTTAAAAATAAAGATACCAAATAATGTTTACAGTTCTTATTTTTTCACTGAATTCAAAAATTTGAAAAAAAGTACCATTTTTCAAAAATTGGGAAAAAAAAGAAATTGAAAAAAAATGTCATTTTCAAAAATATGTAAGAAATTTTCAAGGCAAAAATCCAGTTACCTGACTCCCCCAATAAACTACCTACCATTAGGACATTTTTTGGACAAAATTTCAGAATTTTAAAAAATGGAGTTTTTGAGATATTGCAATTCAAAAATGTTGATTTTTTGAAATTTTGTATATTTAAAAAAATAATTTTATTAGTTGCATGCATCACAGGATAAAAATAAAATTACTGCTAAGACAACCCTAGTAGGGGTGCAGGTTGGCACACTTACCCACCTGATAAGTCATTTCCTTAAAAAAAAATAAAAAAAAAAAATACTAAATTTGTGGAAAATAAAAAAAATTGTAATAAATATAATTTTTGTTTGCCATCTGGCAACATTTGTTTCACCAATTTCTGTGAATTTGGAGAAAGGCCATTTCAATAGCTTCAAAAAAAAAAAAAAAATTCGAGTCTCTACCTGTTATAGTTCAGGAGCAGTGTGCACTTAAAAATTAGGCGTTTCACATGATTTTCGTCACAGGTGTATTTTTTGCCAATTTTCAAAATGCTGTAGCTCGACCAAAAACTTTTTTTTATGAAAAATCCTTTTGCAGTATTTGTACCTTTATTAGGAGTAGCTACCATAATTTTTTCAAAAAAATTGGAGGTGATCTGATCAACTGACACATGTTGATCACACCTGCCTGAATTGAGATGGAAATAGTCTATAGGAATGCTGTGTATACTCCAGCTTTATCCAATAGTTTAGTTTTATCTCGGTTCTTTATTACCATGCTTTTGTAATCAGTTATTGTTATTCCAATATCTTGTTTTTTCTTATTACATTTTTTTTTACTACTTTTGTAATTTGTCTTATATATTGTAACTTTCCATAGTATTTCTTCTTTATGTTTTATCTCTGTGTCAGATGTTGGTACTGATATATTAATTTCTTTACTATATCTGGACTATACCCAAAGTTCTTGATTGTTTCTATCATCCATCTGATTTCTGCTTCTCTATATGCCTTAGTACAAGAATGTGTGAATGCTCTCTGCACCAATGTTCTTATTACAGACACTTTATAAGCCCATGGATGATTTGAGTTGGCTGGTATAAACATTGGCACATAGGAAGGTTTTCTATACACATAATATTTGTATTGTTGATTACTCTTTTCAATTGTAATGTCTAGAAAATGAATTGTGGAATAACTTTTTTACGGGTCTTATAGAGGTAATTTTTCATGAAAGTTGGTTGTCAAATTTTCGAACTAAAGCCTAGTTCGTCATCAGGACTACGTCACTGGAGTAGTTGCTGCCACTCAGTTGGAAGAGTCCAACCGTAATTATCGTTAATTGTGGTACTTCTTCTTCTTGCTATTTCGATCCCTTCTTCAAGTTTCCTCTTACTAAGTTTGACTGGTGGGCGATTATTTTCACTGAGTCCCAATTTATAGAATGTCCACTTGTTTGTATATGTCTGTCTAGCCCTGTTTTGTTACTAATGTTCCTAAAACACAGTTAACGATAATTGCGGTTGGACTCTTCCAACTGAGTGGCAGCAACTACTCCAGTGATGTAGTCCTGATGACGAACTAGGCTTTAGTTCGAAAATTTGACAACCAACTTTCATGAAAAATAACATCTATAAGACCCGTAAAAAAGTTATTCCACAATCACTATGAATAGAGGGGCCATAAATTCATTTACAACTAGAAAATGAAGTTTATTTTCAGATTCCAGTTCCATTGTAAATTTTGTGGTGGGATATGTATTGCTTAATTTTTCTTTATGATCTTCAAGTTCCTGCAAGCTGGACTTCCGGACAATTATTGTATCATCAACATATCTTCAATAAAATAAAAAAATGATCTTTGTATTTATCTATTACATCCTCTTCTAGTTGTTGTAAAATTACTTCTGCAAACAATGAAGACAACGATGAGCCCCTCAGTGTACCAAATTTTTGTCTGTAGATGATGTCATTGTGCTGAAAAAAGTTATTGTTGTAAACGTATTTCAGTAGTTCTATTATTTCATATATCTCAATTTTTTGAAATGTTTAAAATTTTTTTTTCATTTCAAAAAATCGATATATATGAAATAATAGAAAAAAACCAAAAATAACAACTGCAATGTACATTTTGGTATCGACTTACCACTACCCTGGAAAATATTGATGAGAGAGGAATGGAAGGTTGCAAACGGAACTTCGATTTTTCGAAACTGTGAATAGGCAACAGCCCAAAATAATGATGTCATGGATCTGGACGAAGATGGGGCTGCGGTTTAGTCGAAAGTGGCAGAGTGAATGTGATCACAAAGGACACAGCAGACATTTGGTCTGAAGATGGTAATGCGTACATTACCGAAATGCATAGGAAAATAATATCAGAAGGACATCATTCCTTATGCTTAGGTCACCATGATTTGGCATTTTGGGAGGTTTTTGTGTTATTTAGTATCTTTTTCCACTTTGTTCTGAGGCAGTATTGTAATGTTTCAGCTGTGTTTTTACGTTGTACACGACAACAGTTCGACCATTTTCGTACTCGAGAATTTTAGTGTTTTAAGTTGGTGCGTGTGTGGATTATTTCATATTCTTTTTTGTGAAGTTTGGTGACATTCTAGGTTGAGAATAGAACTTCAGTGTGGTGTATACATTGAAGGAATCCTGCCATATCGAAGACGTGGTTGAAACAACGTAATCACTCAACGAATGACGCTACAGTGAAAGGTATGTTCTACCAATTCGTTTTTTGATGTATTATTTTTTATTTTACCCAATTCGTCTAATTTTTTCCCCCGATTCATATCAATTCAGTTGTATGTTCACCCATTTCTTTTTTGCTGTGTCATATTTCATTTTTGTAGGAACTACAGTATTTTTAAGGATTTCAGAGAAACGTTTTTATATATTGAGATTTTAAAGGTATCAATGAGTTTCCTTTGTTTGCCATACGCAGAGACCTGGAGACAACATGCAGAAAGTTTTATCACAAACAGAGAACCTTTTCATAAAGGACTTGTGTTTTTCATCACAAATTCAAAAGTGTAAGAATACACAAATGTAAAAATAGATTCTTCAGGAAGACGCTTTGACATCTGTAAGTTCTGTTTTACACGTTCTGTAAAGTGAATACAGTCTGTGGTGGTGCATTAACTTATTCAATTAAAATATAATCGGTTAAAAGTCCTAAATTCCAACCTTTCAAATAATTTAAAGTAGTACCTCTTCTTCTCTCTGTTTCCTGTCCTGACTGTTTTCTTTTTAAAAACTGATGTTGATGTGTCAGAATTTCTACAGTGTAATTGCAGCTTTTTGTCTGCTAATCTGGTTTTATGCTGCCTGCCTGCCTCTCCCACATGACTTAGACGACACTCACATTTTATATTGTAGGCCACACCTTCCTGTAAAAGGATGTTTTCTTTTTCTTGCTTTAGATTTGGAAAGTAGTTATTAATTTTATTTTGTAATCCTGTAGCCAGTCTGACCAGAAACTTTTAATCCTCTGAATTTTTCAAACAGTCCTTTATGGTAAGTAATTTTTCTAGTTAATTGAAACAATTTTTGACTTCTGATTGTTTTCTTTTTTATTAAGGATCTTTGTGACTAGTAGAGAAGGGCAATTATTATCTTCCAAAACTTTTTTTAATTCCACCTTTTGAATTTTTTTTTTTAATTCTGAAGAATTTAGAACATTTTTTTTTTTTTTAATTGAATGGCCACATTTGTTTTTATGTAATTTGGATGATTTGACTGATAGTCTAACATTTTATTTTTGTTGGTAGGCTTTTTATATAAATGTGTTTCAATTTTTCTTTCTTTTATTAGTAATGACAAGTCCAAAAAATTGAACTGATTATCTTTTTGTATTTCTGGGGTAAATTTCAAATTTTCATCCAGAGAGTTGAACTAGTTTAGTATGTCATGGAAGAGAGATATTTATGTTGTCTAAAATGAAAATGATATCATCCATATATCTTGCATAAAGGCAGAAGATTGAAGGTGTTATTTAAAATGCCTTTTCCTCTAGTTTTCCTACATAATAATTTGCAAGAAAAGGTGCTACCAGTGAGCCCAATGCTAATCCAGATGTTAGCCTACAGAATTTGTCACCAAATTGAAAACAGTTGTTTTTTAAAGTAAAAATCAGTATTTTGTAAATTCCTGTAAGTTATTCTTTGCTATGGCTATGAAAGATTATTTTGTCAGCCAAATCTTCTGCTAGGAATTCCAAAAGATGATCTGTATATATGTTAGTATACATAGATTTTATATCTAGATTAGCTATAATAGGATGTTCAAGTTTTGAAAGGCCTTCTAACTTAATTATGAGATCTTTTGAGTTTTTTAGTAAGTCAGGAGGATCTGTAAAATTTAAGAAAAGCAAAAAAAAAAAAAAAAGAAAAAAAAGAAAAGGAAAACAGTCTTTTACGAGAAGGTGTGGTCTACAATATAAAATGTGAATGTGGTCTAAACTATGTGGGAGAGACAGGCAGGCAGCTTAAAACCAGATTGTAAGAGAGAGAGAGAGAGAGAGAGAGAGAGAAAGCAAAAATATGACAAACTAAACAGGTTTGAGCAGACATGTTCAAAGTATAGGACATAAAGTGCTTTGTGATACTGTAAAAATTCTGACACATCAACAGTATTTTTAAAAAGAAAACAGGCAGAAGGACTGGAAATAAAGAGAAGAGGTACTACATTAAATGATTTGAAAGGTTGGAATTTACCACTTGAATGGCAATACCTACTATAGCTGTAGTCCTGAGGAAAGCTAGGGGTAGTACCTGAAAATTTTACAGAAAATATTCTTTTTATTCCTTAGTAAAAACCCACAATGTCTGATAATTGTAGTTCATTTTCCAAGTCTTATTTATTCATTTTGACATTCATATTGGTTGTATATACCCCGATGAGCCATTACATTATGACCACCCCTAGCCTAGAGAAATGAGCGCACTTGGAGACCGAACGGTGGCATAGGTGAAGTTCACAGAGCAGTATATATACAACCCGAGGTGCCGCCCCGGTGGCGCAGTGGTCTAAGGCGTTAGCCTCTGATCATTCGTCCGTAAGGGGTCCGGGTTCGAATCCCGGTGAGGCATGGATGTTGTGTTTGTCTTATGGCACTGGCTCTCTCCCTTCCCTGGAACCAGTGACCCTAAATTAGGGACGGGCGACTGCTTATAGCCCATTGAGTTGCTCACGGTGGTCGTTAAACCTTCAATCAAAAACAAATAAAAAAAAAAAAAAAAAAACCCGAGGACTGGCTTTCAGTTAATAAAGTGTTCAGAGTCAGAATGGGAAAAGCGGCCAATTTATCGGAGTTTGATAAAGGACAAATTGTGATAACGCAGCTCTTCGGAACTACAATCTCGGAAACAGCTCGACTTGTGGGTTGTTCACATCCCGCTGTAGTGAGTATGTATCAAAAGTGGTGCACGGATGGCCAAACTATGAACTGTCGTCCAGCCATGTGTCGTTCGCAGCTCATTGATTCCAGAGGGGAGTGGAGACTGTCGTGCATTTTTCACAGCAACCACAGGACCACAGTGCGACAAATCACATGCAGCTACAACAGTGGTGATCAGGGCAATGTGTCACAGCACACAGTTCATCACAGCCTTCTGCGCATGGCCCTGAGTAGCCAAAGACCCAGCTGGGTCTCCATGCTCACTGCATGTCATCGCCAACAATGCATGAAATGAGCCCAAGATCATAGAGACTGGACCACGGATGATTGGAAGAAAGTGGCCTGGTCTGACGAATGAAGATTCCTGTGCATCATGTAGACAGCCAAGCACGGATGCGCCGATTAGCAATGGAGCCTATGGCACCGGGATGCCCTGTTTGGTGAAAACAGGCAGGTGGTGTTATGCTGTGGGCAATGTTTCCTTGGGACACTTTAGGCCCCATTATCCCAATAGCACAATCCCTGACAGACTCCAGGTATCTGAACATCGTTGCGGACCAAGTTCACCTATTCATGGCAACTGTGTTCCCTGCTGGTGATGGCTATTACCAACAGAATAATGTGCATGCCACACTGCCAGATTCATCAAGGAGTATTTTGAGGACCATGCTGGTAACTTTCTGTTAGTGCCCTGGCCTCCAAATTCACCTGACATGAACCCAATTGAGCATTTGTGGTTCGATTTGGAAAAGTGGGTTCTCTGTAAATTGCCACTACCCCAAAATGTACAAGAACTGGAGGAGCTGCTGTTGACATTATGGTACCAGATACCCCAGGATACCTATCACCACCTCATCAAATCAATACCTCGCCAAGTGGCCGCTGTTTTGCAGGCTGAAGGTGGTCTTACAGCTTATTAGGTAGGTGGTTATAATATAGTGGCTCGTTGGTGTAAGTATCACTGAAAACAGAATAAAATATGTAGTAGGCAGGGTTGCCAACTGCTCCGAATTTTACGGAGTTTTTTCGGGAAAATACTAAAACTCCGCAGCTCAGCGAAGTTGTTCTTTTGCTCCGGAAATAGTCAAAATCCATAAAATACGTAAAATCCTCTTAATTGAGCATTAAGCAAAAATTTTTTTTTAAAAATGGAGATTTTTTTGCCTTATTACCTTATTTACCGGTGTATAAATCGAAGTGGACTTTTAGGGCAAAAATGTTGGATTTCAGCCATATTCGTAGTATAAGTTGACCCCCTCCATCCCCATTTTGCCAAACATATCTCTTCATTAAAATCATGTGCGCACCGCCCTTATTTTTATGTGGATAAAAATCAGACGTTTAATCTTACATCTCCCACGCAGTCTCCGTACTGAAAATCCATGATGACTTAGTTCTGTTAACTGCTAGGAGAGGGGGGTTGGTGGCTTGCAAGTGTTCTAGTGAACTGGGGGAGATGGATGGCAAAAAAGGGAAGGGTGATATTGGGTATGAACAATGGATGGAATGTCTTACGCAGGGACGGGGTGCCGGGTGATGAATGTCAAACAACTCCCGCACTACAAACCCCAGTGCCGCACGCTGGTGAAATGAAAAGAAGTCGTGGGGGGAGTCATATATGTACGTATGATGTTTACTGCGATGCAATTACTGTACCCAAACAAAACAATGACAATAAAATTAATTCAGCTTCAAAGAAATGTGCCGTCTGCTGGATTCAACAAGCAATTGGCACTTTTAATGTGCAATTTTGTTCATCACTTCAAGCTTACTTAGCATTCGTTTTTTTTTTTGGGGGGGGGGCATTACCCAGCTAAAATTTCTAGCCACCCACTGCCAAAAAAATTCTGGGGGAGAACACTATTAATGTTATATGAAAATGAGTGTTAATAATATGAAAAATCAATGTATCAAAATT
This sequence comes from Macrothele yani, assembly GCA_039090855.1. NCBI lineage: Eukaryota > Metazoa > Arthropoda > Arachnida > Araneae > Macrothelidae > Macrothele > Macrothele yani. The sequence goes on from CM077003.1 coordinate 109,074,516, forward strand.
TTCATACAAACTTTTTCAGGTGGTATTTTATCCTTGCTGTATAAGTCGACCTTTTTTTTTTTTTAATACTTTTCCCGTTTTATGACCTCGACTTATACGTCGGTAAATACGGTAACTTCGTAAGATTCTCAAATCGGCAGCATTACGATAACCCAAAGGAAAAAGCGACCCGATGATAAGCTCTGGCCAGGCGTAATTTCCTCCTCTTTCGACGCATGCACATATTGTGCGGGAGAAGGAACGGGACGAAAACCGGTTTCCCCATATTTAAGAAGTAGCTTGGAAGGTGTTGTATGGTGCTAGCATTTATTGTGATTTATTTCAAGTTCGTTATTTGTTTCCTAAATTTAAATAGGGAGAAATGTCTGCTGGGAAAAGAAAACATTCCCAGTGTTTCAGGAATGATTATGAAACCATGGTCGGTATTAAAGCGGTCTAAAAGTCCTCAAATCATGCGTTTTGCACTGCATGTTGCTTGGATTTTTCAATTGCACATGGTGGAAAAGCGGACTGCCGGCACAAAAGCATGTTAGAATCAAAAGCATGTTACAAATGCTAAAATGAAGCACTCTAATCAAACTCTGGATTCTATGATACCGATGCCAGAATCAAGCTTCAATGTGTTAAGAGCTGAATTTTTTTTTTTTTTTTTTTTTGTCACCATGTTCTTAATAGAACATAACTGCCCTTTAGCAAAATCAGACCATGCCGGACCTCTATTAAAAAAATGTTTCCGGATTCAAAAATCGCGAAGAAATATGCCTGTGCATGCATGAAAACCACATCAATTGTAAAAAGTTTCTCTGCTATGACATAAGAGAGTTTAATTGGAAAACTAAAAGAAAAAAATTTAGTTTGGCAACTGATGGGAGAAACTCTGCCAAACACAAGTTATTTCCAATTGTTGTCACATACTATGATGATGATATTGGAAAAATAGGTGATTCCACTGCAGAAAATATTTTCATCTGTTGAATGGTGAATTGGAAGAGAAAATGATACCATGGGGTGACTGTGTCTCCTTTTGTGTCGATAATGCATATGTGATGATGGGGCAGTTCAAAGGAGTTATCTCATGTATAAAGAAAGTTAGCCCAAACGTAATTATTCATGGTTGTGCCTGTCACTTAATTCATGTGGCAGTACAGCATGCAGCCAAATAATTGGATTATTATAATATTGAAGAGTTTTTAGTGGACGTTTATTATTATCTCAAAAAGTTGTAAACGCCATCAACTTCTGCGGTTCTGTCAAGAGTGTTTGTGGACTAGAACAGCACAAAATTCTAAAATATGGCTCTACTAGGTGGCTTTCATTGGGATGTGTCATTGATAGATTTTTGGAACAGGGGGATTTTAATGCTAGAGTAGGTGTGCAGAATGCAATTTCTGACAATGTTCTGGGTAAGTTTAATGATCCTTGTGTGAATGATAATGGTGAAAGATTAATTGAACTCTGCATTGAGAATGGTTTGTGTTTATCTAATACATTTTTCAACCACAAGTATATACACACATATACTTGGGAAAATCGTACTCTTGGTCAAAAGAGTGTGATAGATTTTGTTGTTTACGATCAGCGTTTGAAACACTTAGTTGTTGACACCCGTGTGATGAGAGGTGCGGATGTTGGTTCTGATCATTACTTGGTAGTGTCACGAGTGAAACTTAATGTTGGTTGGAGGAAAACTAATAGGAAGAGACCCAGGATATAAAGAATAAAGGTTGATAGGCTCCTTGAAGATCATCAGCAATATTCTGACTTACTCAGAGAACGACTGAAGGATCTGAAATCTTGTGAGAGGGATGCAGAAAAGAAGTGGGAATGTTTTAAGAACTGTGTTGTCACTGCTGCTAAAGAGGTCTGTGGCACCACAATAGTGGGCAACAATAGAGGTGATGCTTGGTGGAATAGTGAGATTGATGAGGCAGTAAAGAAAAAGAAGGAATCCTATTTGGGAATGTTGCAAGGTAGAGTCTCTGTGGATGAATATCGCTGTAAGAAGCGTGACGCTGCTAAGCTGGTTCGCCACAGTAAGGCAAAAGATAGGAAGGAGAAAGTGGAAAGGCATGAACTGGCTTTTTGGAAAGATAGAAAGTCCTTTTGGAAGTACATGAGACTCAGGAAAAATATGGGAAACAAAGTTGTAAGTTGTGTGAAGAATGAGATTGGGGAAATGATATGGGAGCCCAATGAGTTAAGTGACAGATAGGGCGAATACTTCTGTGAGTTATTAGATCAGGAGAGCAAAAATGTTTCTTAGACAGATGCAGATGATGTCACAATGAGGGATGAAAGCACAGGAGGGATCTCAAGAGATTAAGTGTGTACAGCTCTAAAATCTCTTCAGAATGGTAAGTCTCCAGGAGTTGATGGCATAACTGCAGAGATGTTGAAGTATGGTGGTGACTCTATAATTGACTGGTTAACTGAAATTTGCCAGTTGTGCTGGGAGTTAGGAATGGTCCCTCGGGATTGGAAGGATGCTATCATTGTTCCCTTGTATAAGGGAAAAGGTGATCAGACTGAATGCAAGAACTATCGTGGTATTAGCCTACTGAGTGTGCCAGGGAAAGTGTTTGGTAAGGTTGTTATTGAAAAAGTACGGGGTCTTACATCAGAGAAAGTGTGGGATGTTCAGAGTGGTTTTATGCCTGGTAAAGGCTGCACTAACCAGATTTTTGCATTACGCATGATGATTGAAAAGTATCTGGCTGTTGGGAAGAAAGTTTTCACTGCCTTCATAGATTTAGAGAAAGCTTACGACTGAGTCAATAGGACACTTTTGTGGAAGGTATTGAATGAATATGGTGTTACTGGGAATCTACTTAATAGTGTAAAAGCCATGCATGCTGGTAGTAGAGCTTGTGTACAAGTGAATGGTGTTTTATCAAAATGGTTTTCCATTGGGGCAGGAGTTAGACAAGGTTGTGTAATGTCACCATGGCTGTTTAATATATTTATGGACGCATGCATGCGTGAGGCCAAAATAGACAATAGTGGTTTATGTCTTGGTGATATCCGTGTATGCTGATGACACTGTCCTGTTGGCAGAGAGCAAAAGTGAGTTGCAGAGTATGTTGACTCGGATGCACGAAGTTTGCATGAAATTCAAACTGAGTATAAATAAGAGAAAAACCAAGGTTATGGTGTTTGAGAGAGGAATGGGTTGCACTGAATGTAATGTAAGTATAAATGGCACTGTGATTGACCAGGTGAGTGAGTTTGTGTATTTAGGAAGCATGTTTGACAGAGAGAACAAGTTGGATGGTGAAATCAGTAGGCGAGTGAATTCTTCTTTGAAAGTCATAGCTGCTCTGGAAGATTTTCACAGGAATGATGGGTTCTCTAGAGAGTCCCGCATGGCTGTGTATGAAACAGTAATTGTTCCTATTCTGATGTATGGCAGTGAAACCTGGGTACTGCAGAAGAAACATAGGAGTCGTTTGTGTGCTGGAGAAATGCGTTACTTACGGGGGGTTTGTGGCAAGACATGATCTGATTGTGTGAGGAATGAAGATGTATTGCAGTTATGTGATGTAAAGCAAAATGTTGTTAGCAAGGTGGAGACCAATATGCTTCGGTGGTTTGGCCATGTTGAAAGAATGAGTGATGAAATGCTTACTAAGAAAATAGTTTCAGCCCAAGTGGCAGGAAGGAAAGGCAGAGGAAGGCCAAGGAAGACATGGGTGGATCAGATTCAGGAGTGTCTGCATGAGAAAAAGATTATGAGTATGAAGTATAAAAGATCTTGTGTAAGGCGTGTAATGGATATCAGTGAAGCACGAGTTGTATGTCAAGATCGCTGTAAATGGCGAAGTTTGATACAACAACAATAAGTAAAAATATCTGGAAGTTTGTATTTCTTTTTGGAGCTAACCTCTGAATCTCAGAGAACAGCTTAGTGATATGTATGTATGTATGTATGTATGTATGTATGGATGGATGGATGCATGCATGCCACAAATTTTTTTTGTGAAGAAGAAAAAGGGAAATCTCCCACATTCTTTAAAGTGAGGAAAACGTTTTGAAACTCCTCCAACAAAGCTGTATTTGTTGTTTCTTCAAGTAACTATCTCCATATTTAATAAAGCCAATTTATTGATGCAGAGTCAGAGATGCCAATTACTACGGAATCTCCGTAGTTCCTACGGAAATAGCTCTTGTACTACGGAATACAGAAAACCGTGATTTTTCTATGGAAAATTAACAGAAGTTATTTATTTATTTTTTTGCTTGTTTCCCTTCCCAATGCAACGGTGGCCACTTGACGATCCGTCATTCGTCTTGCTTGCAATGCTGCCTGCCTGCACCTCCAGTTTTGCCTCTCAAAGCTGCTCGAATCTTAGCGCAAGCGACCAGCAATGGATGAGTGTGGCCTTGCGCTGAGTAATTCTAAGTGAAAACCCTCCCTCCCCAGCATGCAGCATTCTACATATGTTGAGTATAGCTCGCTTTGGTGGACGTGGGCCGAGTTCAGCCTGAAGCTCTTGAAAATCGTTTGGTGCAGAACGTGAGTGTCATTGCCTGGCATCGGAGTTTTTTTTTAAGCATGCGTCGACCATTCATGTCAGTAATTAATATTTTGAAGTTTTTTTTTCTTGCATTGCAGAAAAGCATGCTTGGATTTTGTTCTATGTGCAGAGTTTGCCAAAATGCGTAATTACGTGTCTAGTACGCATCGAAAAGTTGCTTATGCATTGAAATTTTACCAACGCGTAAAAATATGCATTGAGAATTTTTCACGACCCGTAGAAATACACGTCGATAAGCCCGTAAATTACGCGTCGAGAAACCAGTAAAAACACAACACGCCTTGAGAAAAGCGTAAAACTACGCATCGAAGAATTTTACCAACACATAAAAATATGCAACAGGACAGCATTTTGCTGTTCAAAAACGGAAGTGAACGAAATAAAGATTTTTTCCACAATCGTAATTTCGTTTTCCTGCGATGGTGCCTCTGTCCAGTATTGTTGTTATACATCATTTTATTCCACAAATCTTTGTATTTCACTTTGAAAATGGAAGGAAAATTTCCAAAAAGAAAATTTGACAGCACAAAAATTCCCGTGTAATTTTCAGGCAAGAGAGTGCCATGGCTTCAAGGAATTTCTGCTTTTTTGTTGTAATTTGGGTTATCCTCGAGATCGATGCATAACTGAACAGAAATTTTGAGGCAATTGGTAGTGGTGAAGGATGCTTTCCACCTGAAACTTTCGAAAACAGAAATTTCGTCTTTCATAACTTTTGGAAACTGAAGATTTCTCCTGTAATCATAATTGTATTTTTCACTCGTTATTTCCTCTGCCTAGTATTGTTGTTAAATTTGTTTCATTTTATTTCATAAATATTTGTATTTCACCTTGAAAATGGAAGGGAAATGTCCGAAAACGGAAATCGGACGTAGCAAAGTTTTCTCCCGTAACTGTAATTTTTTTCCCCCAACGTTGTTCCAAACATGTATCCTGTGTTCTTAAATATTCTTCCAAAAAAGGTTTGCATTTCAGCTTGATAAAGGGGGAGAGTCCGAAAACGAAAGTGACGAAGCTGAAAATTTTGTAAGAAATTGATGCATGATATTCAAAAGCATTCATATTATCCAAGTGACACTATCTTTTATCTAAAATAGTGAAACTAAAGTTTTCATGCATTCATAGTCCTCAAACTGAAAGTTCTTTCAGTATGATGGATAAAATTGTCATCCAAGGGATTTGTAAAGCCTATGTCATAGCTGATGGTGGTGATGTTGAGCTTAATTTTTCAAATAACAGTTTTTCAAAAAAGAAGAATCAGAAAGGACACAACTGGTAACTGGAGTAAAAACAAGAATGTATTTAAGCAAAATCATTTTAAACGAAAATGAACTTTCTAAGTTCTGTACATCTGTCGGAAAATTTTACATTGAAGAATGTTCTTATATTCAAGAAAAGATACTGATCTATGATGAAGTAAAACATGCAGAAGTAGCAGATCCTTCTCTTAGAGCCAGAACATCATTTACTTCTGTATTATACATAGTCAAGTGCTTTCCATTTATAATAACTGAAAATGAACTTGATATACTGGAAGCGGAATTGCTTGTTATCAAGCTGACAAACTAGAGACCATAGCAGAAACAGATAGAATAGATGTCATTTGGTCAGAAATCTCAAAATTAAGAGGCTGTAATGGAGCTGTTAAGTATACTATTCTCTCAAAAGTAATGTTTGCAATACTTGTAGTTCCACACTCTAATGCTGCGAGTGAGAGAGGTTTGAGTTTAGTGCCAAAAAATCTAGCCCGTTTCCAAGCTAATTTAGGTTTAGATACTGTAGAAGCACTTCTTATTGCAAAAATGAATATGTTCTCCTCTGGACAAGTGTGTTATGAAAAAATATTTTCTGCTGAGGAAATCAAATCTGCAAAACAATGTACAGCCAAATCACTAAAGAAAGTTGTGTAATCAATCTTTTGTTGTGTAAAAAATATGTATCAGTCATGGTGTATATTATTTTCCATGTGAAAAATTTGGAATATTTTGATACAGATTTTCATGTATATAAATGGATAAGTAAGTAAAAAATACTAATTAAATTAAACGAGTAATACCATGTTTTCCTTGGTTAAAATTGTTCTTTTTGGTATGACTACTGAGAAATGGCCAAAACTACTGAAAATTTGTACGAGTACTACTGAAAATATCTGAAACAGGTTGGCATCTCTGCAGAGTGATGCACTCATGACACATGTGTATCATCGAAAAATTACATCTTTTAACTGAATTATTAGCTAGAGACATTAAGCCAGCAGTATTTGCAGCAGCAGACACTGTGCATAATATAGATTTTGGTGACAAAAAGAATCAAAAGTCAGATAATGAACTGGTAATAGAAGCTAAACCCGTCAATTTTTGAATAGTCTCAATATTTTAAATTCTGTAGCTGTGTATGGAAATATTTCCATAAAGGATGTACATGTATTTTGAAAAAAAAATTCCACTGCAAGACAAGCTGTAGGAACATGCATCAATTGCAGATGTAAAACTGAAAGAGAAGCACAAAATTTCTTCCCTGTATTTTTTCTTAGATTTATTTGCGTATTCAGATGAGATGAAGGATGTTGTAGAATCAGAATTTATAAACTATCAAATTGATTCTCTTAGTGATGAAATTACTTCTTGTAACAGACCAGATGTAGCGTGGTTGTTAATTAAGCAGTTAAAAGACTATAATGTGTCCCCTAAGTACAAATACTTACCAGATGTAATGATGTCTGTGCTCTTAATACCACACAGCAATGCTTCATGTGAAAGAGTTTTTAGTATCATAAATCAAAATCTAACTGATTACAGAAGCAATTTAGGCCATGAAACTTTGGAGGCATTGCCAATTGAAAAATGTTCTGCTAAAGCTGGAGGAAGTGTCTGCTATCAGTCTGTGTTCACCATTGAAGTGCTGCAGAAGGCAAAAAAAAAAAAAAAAAAAAGCCACATGTTTATCTCTAAAATGATGTACAGGTAAATGAAAAATAAATTACACTGACTTAATAAAAATTATTGTTAATTCCAAACATTTTGAATATTTCTTGCACATATTTTTATAACTGCTCCTTAAGTAAGGCAAAATGCTCCTCAAAATTTCTATGGATGCTCCTCAAGCTGTTCTTGAAAAGTTGGCAACCCTGAGTAGGTGTAAAATGAATTCTTTATGTGATTTACTTGTTATTACTTTCATTTCTCATATGTTCTTTGGTTGAAATTAAAAACTTGGCATGTATTATGCTTTGGGGGGGGGACTTCTACTAAAGTCTGTCAGTAGTAGTATTTTTCAGAGAACTGCAAAGGTATTTTGAAAAAAAAATTCAAGTTTCAGGATAAAATGTGTAATGCTGTTGGAAATACAAGAGAAAAAAAGTAAAATCCTTGCCTGAAGTTTTTCATTTGCTCTTAAGTTATATATCTGTAATATCAGTAATAGTTTTTCCAAAGCCTAAACAGATATTTGAGCTTTTTTATTTAATTCAGCCTACATGTGTTGCAAAACTATGGTGGAACTAATTTGGCAGTATTGTGCAAACCACATTTTTCTTTCCTTCTCTTTTTTTTTTTTTTTTTTTTGTTGTTGTTGTTGTTGTTGTTCAGTTGTCAGTGAAGATCTCTGACTTCATGTTTTGATGAAATGCATTGTTGCAAAATGGCATTCCACTTCTTTCTGGCATGAATGTACTCAGCACTTGTAGATGAAAAACAAGGACACTGTGTCTAATTGCCCATTGCAATCAAAAGTATCATGGTATCAAGCATATCTTTATTCCAGGGAGATCAGCTTTTACACACAGACTTATCATTAAGTTGTTCTCTAATATTCAGAGGTTAGCACTTCAAAGAAAGGTCATATGCCAAATGAAATTGTACTTACTGTTGATGCATTAGGTGTCCCCATTTACAGTGATCTCGTAACACAACTTGAGCTTGATACATATCCGTCATACATCACCTTTTTATAGTTAAATATGTAAGGTGTGATCAAATGAAACCTGTTTGCTCTACATCATGTGGTTCACTTTATGTGAAATATAGCGTGATAGTCATATTACATAGAACAGTTGAACAGGTTGGTTATATTCACAGGATGCATGTAGATTCCAGATGCCTGTAAACATGGCTGGTGACTCAAAATCTGTCCAAAGTTGACCAGTGAGTGGTGACTCAAGTTTTTACAGCAAAAGGGTGTAAACTAGTTGAAATCCATTGAAGAATGCATGTGGTTTATGGTGAGAAATGTGTGTTGAAAACAACAGTTACTGAATGGGCATGAATGTGTCAGGAAAGATGTGAAGAAATGAAATGATTTGCTGCATCTGGGTCAAGCACATATTGTTGCAACAGACAAATCCATAGCCTATATTGATAAAGCAATACAGTTGGACTGTCGAAGGAACTTATATTCTGTAGCAAACTGATTCAATGTGTCTTTCATACAGTACAAAAAGTGATTAAAAACAAGCTAAAATATAGGAAAAGGTGTGTTCCTAATGTGTACCTTGGTTGTTGACAGATCTCCATAAGAAAAACAAATAGGTTTGAGTTTTGAACATTTGACGTGTTACCATGCAAAGGTTGATGATTTCTTTGTGGAAATCATGGCCAGTGGTGAAACATTGTGCCACCATTTTGAACTGTCTAGCAAATTATTGAGTATGCAGTGGAAGCATCCCAAATCACCAAAACCCAAAAAATTCAAGAAACAAGCTTTTTCTAGTGAGGTTATGCTAACCTCTTTTTTTCTACCATGAAGAACCTTTATTGCTAGAGTTTAGAGAACATGCAGTCAAAATTAGTGACAGCTGTACACACAGACACTCGACAATCTGCACAAAGCCATGGAGAATAAGTGGCTCAGAATGATTTTATCTGGATTAATTATTCTTCATGACTATGCACATACACATATTGCCAGAAGTGTTCTGGATGCATCTCAGAAGGAAAAGGCAGGAGATTTTTGCTCACCCAGCTTACAGCCTCGATTTGATCACTATGTGACTTTCATTTGTTCGGAACCTTAAGAAAAGCTCTAAAGGGGCACAGATGATGAAGCAAAGGCTGCAGTGCTCAAATGGTTCATGGAGCAGCCAAAAGTGTTTTCTCAGACGGTATCAGGCTGTGGGATGCCTGTCTGAATGCCTATGGAGACTTCTAATGATACGTAGTGTATTCATGTGTCCTTAAACATTGATCTTTCAATTGTTATGACAGTTTTTTATGGAACTTTTCATTCGTATTAATAAATCAGCTCAAATAGGATTCATTTAATCATGCCTAATATTTTAATGGCCATTTTTCATTTCGAGCATTCTTGAATCTGATCCTTCCATGATTTCCTCGGTCTTTCATTAACTTTCTTTTTTACCACCTGGATTGAAATTATTCTCTTAGCATTTCATCAATGAATCTTTCAGCACAGACAAAACACTTTGAAATATTTGTCTCAACCCTACTTAACAGCATTTTTCTTCACAATGCGTAACCACAACACATATTCTATTCATTTCACGCATGATCAGAACAGGGTTTGCCACAAATTCCCCATAATTAACACATCTCACCTGCACACAAACAACTGCATCTTTTCTTCAGTGCCCAAAGTTGCCCTATTGTACAGAATAAGAACTATAGCATTTTAATGCAAAGCCATTTAGGACATTTTTGACAACCAATCAGTCCTGTAAAATTCTCCTCTAGCAGAAGTGATTTTCAGAGATAAATTCATGTGCCTTCTGGTTTTTTATGTCTAATCTGTTTCCTCTCTCAAGCATACTTCACAAATGCACAAACTTATTCACCTGACCTAACTCTGTGCCATTCGGACTGAATTTGCTGTCAGCACTATCAGTCCCTCCCTCAGAAGTGATGACTTTGGTTTTTACTTATTTATACTCAGTTTGAATTTCATGTGTACATTCATCCTGGACAACATATTCTGTAACTAATTTTTGCTCTCAAAGAACCGTGTCATCAGCATACTACAACATTTTCACATGGAACTGTGTGCATCGATTAATAAATTGAACATCTATGGAGACATTACATGACCTTGTCTGAAAGATTTGCTGTGTCATAAGTTTTCTCCAATTTTACAAATGCAGCAGAACTAAAATATGGTTAGTTAGCTCCTACCCTGCATTAAACCACACTGTATATCCCACACCTTCTCTTGACATCAGAACCTGTACCTTTACAGTGATGTCCTTTCTAAACATTTTCCTTGGTATGGTCAGCAGGCGGACACCATGATATTTCTTGAATTTATGTTTTGTCCATGTAAGGAATAATGATAGCATCCCTCCATTCCTGAGAAACTCAGCACAACTGACTGATTTCATCTAAGCAGTGCCACTGTACTTCAACATTTCAGATATTATGCATTTGCCGTTGAAACCATACCCTTTTTCAGATACTGTGTAGCTTCACAATCTCGTTTCTAGAGATCTCTGTGACATTTCCTTCTCTCTCTCACAGTTGTACCATCTGCTTCTGTTTAAACACATAAGCATACCTGCCAGGTTTTACGATTTATCCATAAAATTTACGGAAATATGACTTGTTTTACAGGCTAAATGTTAATTTTACAGATATCGTTATTCTCTGATATATATATTTTTTTCTTTTTCTGATGATTTTGCATTCACTATTAAAACTTTGTTTATTTAACTTAATCCATTCAAAGTAAAGCACCGATGTAAGTTACGAATAACTTTTCAGTTACATGTGTTTATGTGGGAACATTTGCCTCAGTTTTCCCACGTTTTAGGTTTATTGTTTTATGTTGTTTCAACACTAAAACTTGTGTCGTGCATAAAATTTACTGCACCAACCAGATGGGCTTGTTTAACCTTGGGCTTGGTTCTCTCTCTGTCTCTCTCTACCCCCCCCCCCCCTCATTTCAGATAATGCATTGTTCGTTCCCAGGTCGCAACTTCTCAGTAGGCCAGCGTGGGGTGTGTCTTGCATTGGAGCACGTGTCTTTATTATTCCCAGTTCAAAATGCTATCTCAGAACGTAGTTATCGTAGAAAAAAATCAAACAGATTTCAAATCTGTGAGATTTTAAAGTCCAGATCGATACCCAGCATGATCAAATTAAGCAAAAGCTGCCAGTTTTGTGAAAATTAAAAATGTGTTGGAGCATGGTTTCGTAACTTCTTCTCTGGCAATAAATTTGACCTAACGAAAGAATGCTACTATAAGAGGAAGTCACTTTTTTTTTAAAGTCCAATGTTTATTCGAGGTCCATTAGTCAGTAAGTTTTCAACGCTTTCAACTGCGCTTTTTTGTTCATCGTGTGATAAAGGGCATAAAAATGTCTTGGCTGGATTCAATGAAATTAATATGTTGGGGTACTATTTTTTTCCTCTGCAAATTGCATCTCTTTAAGATGTTACTGTTTTACTATGGCAGTTTTACTTGCATTTTTTTCAAGTGTCAATAAATTTAGTATTAGTGATTTGCTGTGAGCAGAAATAAGAAAGGGGGAGGGGGTGAGTACTATCAAACATTCTGTGATGGGTATTCTGCGGAATTCCCGTGTATTTCAAAATCTTCAGAAAATGAAAAATATGCATTTTGCACTACGTGTCGATGTAATTTCAGCATTTCGCATGGAAGTAATGATATTACTAATCGTATTTCTACTGCCAAGCATAAATCTAATGTTGACCGCGTGGGGAAAAAAATGAAATTAACTTCCTTTGTTAAAAGTTATAATGAACTGGATGCGATTCATGCAAAATGTTTGTTCACTTCTGTTTTTAGTTGAGCATAATTTACCAATTAGTGTTCCTCAGTCACGCATTTATTTCATTTTTTTTTTATTTGACTGTCTCATCATCCGTCTCTTTGTAAGATAATCCTAGCATGAAAATGGTTCGTTTTTGAAAACATTTTAGTTTGTTCTGTGACTGCGTGGGATACGATTTTATTGGATTTGGAGGTCAAAGAGTGGAACATCCTTCCCTTTAGATGCTAACTTCCATAAAAATAAATTTTTATCTCTTTATAGATCATAATGATATAGCATAGTAATGAGAAATTATGTATAGATTATATTTTAATCGAAATAAATGTGCCGATAAATTCAAACATCAGTAGTCATATCAATTAAAAGTTTATACTTGATTTAGGCAACATATCGTTTTTTAATCGATATATTCAATACATTTAATCAATATGTGCAACAAGTAATTTCATTGAATGTATCAATTAAAATTTTCATCAAATATATCGATTAATTTTTTTTTACGGATTTTGGTTTCTGAAAGTTGGCAGGCATGCATAAGATACAGACAACAGCTTACCTTCTGCATGGCTGGTCCTATCTTGAATTACGTTTTCATAGCACATTTTAAGATATGCATCGACACATGATGTTACCCGTTTCTTTATTTAACTTATATTTCGTAATACATTTTTTTAAATGTTACGAAATATAAGTTAACAAATTTTAAAATATGTGCTATGAAAATGTAATTCAAGATGCGACTGGTCTTACAGAAGGCAAGCTATTGTCTGTATCTTATGTGTTTAAATGTAAGGTTGCAGCATATTTTAAATACATTTTGGATGTATTCTACCTAAAATTAAATATTCTTCAGCTTCTACTTTAAAATCACGTTTGCTTCCATGTTTTAATAACTCACAAAGGTTTTTGCACAATAATTCACTTAGGTCATTAAGCTAGGAGCCTATGAACTGAAGTGAAAGACCATCCCAAAACTTTACTTCCACTATATTCATAATTTAGGTTTTTTTATCTACTGTTTACATGATTTTTATGTATTAAAACCATGTAAATAGTGGAGTTTCATCCTTGTAATTCTGTTTTCACATTCTTATTTTTTCCTCGAAGTACATGTAAGGCCTGACACAAATTTTGATCATATAACAGAAAATGGACATGATATTCTCATTGGAGCTCATCTTGTTATTTTGACAGTGCTCTTTGCTCCTGGCTTGCAGTAACTGCATGGTTTGCTTGATGACTTCTTCAATTGAAGGCTGTCTTTCATGCTAAGAAACTCCAATTAAAAAACTAATGCCATTATAAAAGATAGTTATAATTTAAGTAATGCCATCCCTCATTCTTTTCTGTGACAAGCATCCAGAATATGATTTCCTGTTTTTTTCCAAAAACCTAGTTCTTCCTGTCCCCCATCATACACTTATGTAGCCTTACTCAAGCAAACCAACTTGCTCTTTCATATGTTTTAGTGATATTCATCCTTAGAAATTGCATTTCAACCTCCCAAATATGCTACTTATTTTTCCTTTGTAGTATCTTTAATCTCAATGTTCCATCAAAAATCACCTTTAATGCTACTCACCTTTGTAATACCACAAATCCCTTCAAATGACAGTGACAATAAAGCTCTCAAAACATTTTCCCTTCTCAGATATAGTTCAGGCTCCGGTTAAGCTTGTTGCTGGATAACATGGTAATTGTTAATATTATTTTTGAAGAATTTATTCTTTGAAAATAGTATTTTTCTTCTTTTCTACATCTGTCTCACATGCGTTTAGCTGTACTCTTTCATTGAGCAACACAGAGTATTGCTGGTGTTTGTCATAAAGCCTTTCAACTGTTCTTATTTTCATTACAAGTATATTCCAATCACTCTTTCATCTTCCAACATATAGTTTTATGAGTGCCACTGAGAGATAAAGATCAAACTCAGCATCAGTATATCTCATTGTACAGGTGTCAACAACTGAATGTTACAGGCACTGATCATAAATGACAAATACAGTCAAACCTCGATTTAACGAACTTCAAGGGACCAATAGTCTTGTACGTAAAATCGAGGAATTCGCTAAATCGAGGAAGCTTTTCGAATGAAAAAATCTGATTAAGCTAGTGTTTATAATAGAATACGTAAGCAGCTATGTTCTCTTTCAGTGACATTTAAATTATGTATAGTACTTTTAATTGTGAATTTAGTATCAAAAATGTTATAATACATACACATTTACTTTGCATATTAAAACATAATTCGTAGATATTAGACTTTAATATGTAGCATCAAAAATTTAAGCGTGCTTTTTAAGATTGCAAGAAAAATGCGATAGTTGATTTTTTCCCAAGCATTTAGCTTCTTAAATAATGATTTCAGCATCCTAAACTGCATGAAACAGAACATCAATTAGTACTAATTAACTTGTAAAAACAGAATATGTGTTGATTACCTTTTTACATTGTAGAAAAGAAATGCTTTAGAGAAGATTGCTTATGTTTTTTTTCTGAACGTTTAGCTTTATAAATGCAGCTTCAATTTTATGAAGTGCATGAAAAACATCATCATTAATATCGAAAGGCATCAAGTACTTTTCAGCACATTCTATATTGTTACCAGCATCACTAAAGTAGCTAACTTTCAGTTCTTCTTGATCAGAATCTGATGCATTTAGTCCAATCTGTTCATTGAAAACATCATCAAGGGATTGCATTTGAGCTAACTTTTAATGTGAAAAGGCTGGTTAACATAAGTTTTGTGGTTTAAAAAAAAAAAAAAAAAAATGTTCGCTAAATTGAGGAAATGTGTTTGTTAAATTGGGAAGTGCCAAGCATTAATTTCAATGTAATTCCGTCCGAACCATAAAAAAATGTACGTAAAATCGCGGAATTCGTTAAATCGCAGTCTGTTAAATAGGGGTTTGACTGTATTACACTTTTCTGCCCCAAAGTGAAATTCTTTCATGTATACACTGAGTGGCCAAATTATTATGACCACTTGGTTAGTACATTGTTGCACCACCTTTTGCCCTTGATACTGCTTGAATTTGTCTTGTATGGACTCTTAAATGTCGGTAAGTGGCTCAGGGTATATTTGTCCAAATGTGATGAATTGCACCCTCCAGCTCTTGAAGATTTGATGGTAGTGGATCCAGCTGTCTGATGACCCTTTCAACTTCATCCCATAAGTGCTCCATTGGAATGAGTACAGGTAATTGAGGAGCCCTATGTAGTATGGAAAAGTCTCTGTGATGCTTCTCAAACCATTAGCATACAATGTGAGTATTATGACATGCAGCATTGTCCTGTTGGAAGTATCCATCTTCATTGGGATAAACCATCAACATAACTGGGTGGACTTGGTTGGCAACGATATTCAAATACCTTTATGTGGTCAGACATTGCTCTACACAAATCAAAGGGCCTAAACACTCCCACAAAAACATGCCTCAGACCATAACATTGTTTCCACCAGCTTGAGGAGTAGTGATGATGCAAGATTGGTCCACGTTTTCATGCTGCTGTCTGCATATCCTCACCTTTCCACCATCTACATAATGTAGTTGAAAACATTAGAATGGACCACATTACCCTTTTTTGTTCAGTTACTGTCCAATTCTTGCATTTCTGAATGAACTGGAGGAGTTTCTTCTTTTTTGCTGCAGATGTCAATGGCTTACAGATAGACCACCTGCTTCTGTAGCCCATATGAGGTAATGCACGGCAAACTGTACATTGAGAGGCCATCTGACTTTCTGTAATCTGATAAAATGTTGCCCATCTGTTGAACTGAACAAGTCTGCCTACTCTCCGCTCAGCTTGAGCATTCAGTAGCCATTGACGACCACACACTTTTACGTTCAGACCCAATTTTTTTACTGGTGGTCCCCTCCCTGTAAACTTTAACAACAGCTGCCCTTGAACATTTCACAAGTTCAGCCATTCTCACACCAACACTTTGAGCACCCACAATCATTCCACGTTCAAAGTCCATCAGGCCACATCTTTTATCCATTATTTCTTGTGCAATGCACTTCAATGGTCTCTGCATGCCTTTAGCGTTTCTTTTTTATACCAATTCAGCCATCTTGCATCAGCAGCATTTGTGGGATAGCTACTTTGCATGAAATAGTCTGGTGGTCATAATAATTTGGCCACTCATTGTATGTGTGGCTGTATTCATGATTGAATAATACATTAGATATATGCAACCAGAAAATTCTGTCACTTCCACAATTATTACACAATTATGGTAAATCTTATTGTTCATCTTTTCATCTAAAATCATGTGTACATC
Organism: Macrothele yani; assembly: GCA_039090855.1. Lineage (NCBI taxonomy): Eukaryota > Metazoa > Arthropoda > Arachnida > Araneae > Macrothelidae > Macrothele > Macrothele yani. The sequence continues at coordinate 109,091,078 of CM077003.1, forward strand.
AGCTTGTCCTCTCTCACCACACAACACTGCAGACCACACAGTCACCAATCCATTCACCTCCTTTACCTCTAATCCTTTTTTTTTTTTTAGTTTCACTTAAACATATCATTCATGCTTATTAATTTCTTCAACAAGCTCATTCATCTTTCCATTTATTTTTCTAATATTCCATACACCAGTTTTACATTCACTCTGCTGAGATCTCTTTCTCAGGTTCTATTTATTACAGCGATGGTTGACCAGCCTTCTCAAGTATGGTAGTCTCACCATTTCCCACACTGAATCCTTTGTGATTTTAATTTGAGTGCTGAAATCGAAAAAATTCATCAGCGAGGGAGATTGTGTTGGACATTCCATTTAAGGATTCTGGAAAACAACAACAGTGGGTTAGATGCTTATTGCCTGTGTCATACAGAACTAGATGGTACTTCAACAGTATGCATGCTGAAATTTAATTTTATCTCAGCTTATCAGATCATACAGATTCCTGCTGCTGTCATGCAGAATTTTTCCCACTGGAGTGCCTCATGGGGCAAAACAATCTTTCACTTAAATAATCACATTTCCACGTTTTGTTCTGTAAAATGACACTTGTTGATCAGTTTTTTCATTATTAATATGTTCCATTTAATTATAGTGTCCATTTTACATTTGGAAGTTTCTGTGATGAGTAAAAAACAATTTGATAAAATTGCCCCTTTTGTATAACTTTCAATGTACAGTGGTAGAAAATTTTGCTGAAGTGATTTGTATAGTATTTGTATAGTAAAATACTAAGTGTTGTTGCTTTCTTTTAACAAGGTATAACTAATTACTTCTTTATTAAAGACTGCAGGAGATATCTTTTTCTGTTCATGTTCTCAAACCCTTGTGTATCTTCTTTTCAGCCATTCTCAGTCCACTGCTGGACAAAGGTCTCCTCCAGTTTTTTTCCATTTTTCTCTATTCTTGGCTATGGTTGACCAATTTTTTCCCACAAATTTTGACAGTTCATCACTCCACCTTATTGCCAGTGTCACACAGAAATAGCTGGTACTTCAATAGTACACCGTTGTGTACACTTACTGATTTTTGTTTGCTACAGCTCTTTATATAACATTCCAATGGATTTGTCTTTTTAAATTTCTTTTTACTTCTTATGAAAGTAAGTACTTACTCAAAGAAGAAATTGAAAAATTTCATAATCCACATCTTGATGTTTCTGTATCTGTTATTTATTACTTAAACTAAATTAGCAGGTTATTAAGAACACCCAATAGTAATCAGATGTGCTGTCCTCATGCACATACATAATTATGATATTTAGATGGTTTTATAAACATCTCAGCAAAGGATCCAGACATGTACAAATGACGGAAAGACTTATCATTTAAATAAGTTTGAAAGAAGCATGATAGTGTGTGCGATAGGTGGGCAGGTGCAAGTATCTCAGAAATGGCAGACCTTGGCTATGCAAGAGCATCTGTATCAAAGTTGTACAATGAGTGGTGCATAAACCATAAAACAAGCAGTCAGTGGTTTTCTTGTGGGCAGAAACGACAGGTCGATGCTTTAGGGCAGTGGTGGCTGAAGAGGATTGTACAAGGTAACAGATGAGCTCCATTTCATCAACTGCACAGTGCAATTGTGAGTGGTATCAACAGGAGAATTTCAGCATACACAGTTCATCGCACATTATTGCAGATGGGCTTATGACAGCACATGTCCCTTTCGTATGCCACTCATCTTTACTGAAAACTGACAAATCCATCTGCAGTGGACACGGAAACACCAAAACTGGACCCTTGAATACTGAAAAAATGGTCGCCTGTTCTGATGAGTAACATTTTTAGTTAACATTTGGCAATGGATAGCCCAGAATATGGCATCAACAGCATGAATCAATGTATCCCAGCTGCCCAGCATTAACTGTACAATCTGGTGGAAGTGGTGTAATAGTCTGAGGTCTATTTTCATCACAAGCATTGGGTTCCTTAAATACTTCTGGAACTGCCTTTGAATGCCACAAGGTGTCTTAACATCATTGCAGATCCTGCACTCCCTTAGATGTGAATGGTGTTCCCTGATGGAGGGGATTACTTCCAGTAGGATAAGGTGCCATGTCACTAGGCTTGGATCATCACACATTGATTCCTGAATGACAACAGTGACCCCAAAAGGCTAAAATGGCTCACACAGTCTCCAGATCTTAACCCAGTTGCACACCTATGGGATGAGATTGAGAAAGCCATTCATAACACAGAGGTTCACCTTCCCCAAATATTCGGCAGTTCATGGTCACCAACACATCCACTTGGCTGAACATACCTATAGAACAATAGCAGCATCATGTTGAAGTGAGGCAGTTTGCAAGGCCAAGGGCAGCCCACCATGTTATTAAGTAGGTGTTCCTAATAATTTGCTACTTAAGTGTATATAGATGATGTCATCGCTCTGTCCACATTATTTTATAAACAACACATAGCAACTGAAAAATTGTTCTTCGGACATCGCTGGGATCTAACCCCCAGATCTCTCGATAACTAGCCGAGTGTATTTGCTTTATGCTGCAGTGCCAACAATTCACAGCACTGTGCTTGGTTTATCAGTCAGCATGTGACTACACAAATCCTCATTGATGGCCTCTGCAACTGATGTGTCGCCATCTGGGGGCATTCAACAGAGCAAGCTATTCAATTACAGCCAAAAATCCAAAGGCGATAGAATTGATGAATATATTTCAAATATGTGGAGATAATGTAACTAAACTAGACGATGTCATCATTCTGTCCACGTTATTTTATAAACAAAGCATAAGAACTGAAAAATCCAGCGGTGTCGGAAGAACAATTTTTCAGTTGCTATGCGTTGTTTATAAAATAGTGTGGACAGAGCAATGACATCTTCTATTTACATTATCCCCATATATTTGAAATATATTCACTTCAGTGTATATATTACTGTAAGAAATTCTAAAGTAAGGCAATTATTTTTGTCAAGACTTGTCTCAAAAACGAAACTTGAAAAACTTCTTTACCTTCACTTGAAAGAAATTAAGGTGGATAATGTAATGACTTTAATGAAATATAGTAAGTGCTGCATTGATGGAAAACTGATACCATTTCAAAAAATGTATGTTTCATGAGGAAATAAAGAAAATTAAGAGAATGCAGTTTTCATCATATAAACAAGCAACTCAAAAAGTTTGTAGCATTTAGTACTTCTAAATCATCATTTGTTGTTTTTACAATGCCCGACCACTATTCAAATGTTTGTAAAGCATGGCCACACATTTGAGGCATGATGTCTTTTACAACTATTGCTTAAAACTTTTGCCTGTCAACATTTGTGTGCATGCTTATTGGAATAGGCAACGTGTAAAACTTGGAGAGTGCTGTCATGTGGTGAAAACTGTACTCCTGTGTCATTCATTTCATGTTGCTTTTCCCTGCAGTGTAAATTGAATTACCCTAATTTTCTTCATTTTCTCATGAAACATTTTTGAGATGTAGCTGTTCTTTTCTCAGGTTGAAATGCTATCAACTATTTGAGATGCTTTTCCATTTAGTGAAGACTGTATTCTCATAATTTTGTTTAAAACAGAAAATAACCCCCTGATTTTATTCAGAAAATAAACTTGAGGTAAGACACTTTTTTTTTTAACAGAAATACTGAGCATAATTTTTATTTGAATTCTGACATTTCTGGCCCTTTGTTCTAATTCAAGTCTTGTTCTCAAAGGTTCAACCAACTATACCTTTGTCAGAAAGCTAACTGTTACTACAGCAACAAGAAACACAAATGCTCAAAATACATATTACTGGAAAGTAACTTCTGTGGACAAAGTGAGGTTCTGTTGAAGTGATGTTAGCCCCTGAAAAGATTTCCTAATACATGTGATTTCCTAATACTCTTTCCCAAATATTTTTTATTACCACAACAAAAGTTGCATGGTGTTGATGCCAAATATCACTGGTATCCATTCAGTTAATACCCTTTTCTAGACAATGACACTTGTGCTAGGAGTAAGCCAAACTTATAACTGATTTGCTTGTAGCTTGCACTGTGTAGCCAAAATTTGCCCTTTGCACTGAAAAGAGTTCCAATAAATATGCAAACAAACACCACTGCTGGCTAGTTTCTTATGAACGTAAAATAAAATTCATTTCCAAAACTGCAGGTCTTGTTTTTTGTGCATTGTATTGAAATATGTAAAAAAAAAATGTTTTATGTTTAGCTATTTAGTTAGATAAGTATTCTTCTGATTTATCAGTAAGAAGTAAAACAATGCATGTCTTGTTTTTTGTGCATTGTATTGGAATATGTAAAAAAAAAAAAAAGCTTATATTTAGCTGTTTAGCTAGAAAAGTATTCTTCTGATTTATCAGTAAGAAGTAAAACAATGCATTTGATTTGTTAATTGTATGTATTTTAATTTGACTTCAAATATCTGTTTCATGCAGCAATTCCCACCAGAAAAGTTCCCCTCTGTATTCAAGCAGTCAATTGATGCTGAGCTTTTTTGTGATGTTCTTCAAATCTTAAGCACTAAATTCGTGGAGTAAGTATAACCTATTTCTTGTCCCATTTGTGCTTTTGTACACAAAGTTTTTTTATATTGTATAGATAAAGATAATATATGACAAGATACATGCACTCATTAGCCAATCATTATGACAATCCCTGTCTCTGTGATCAGACATGTCCCACAACAGAGCTAGAAGTGATATCACCAACTGGTGCTGGGTGTATTTAGATAGCACAGGCTGGGCATGTCAGTTAGGCAGTGCAACAGAAAAGGGATTCAGACTTTGATGAAAAGTGATTATTGGTGTAAGTAAGATGGAGAGCAGCATTTCAACAACTGCAGACATTGTTGACTGTTCATGGGCTGTTGTAGTGAAGATATGGTGGCAATGGGTGTAAAGAGGAACACACATCCACTCAACATGATGAAAAGAGGAGGCCCATCACTAGTTGACAATTAAGTAAAACTCAATTTGGCATGTGCTGTCTAAGACAGCAAATTCCTCATGATCCCTCAATCTAAAAATGTGTTGTATAAATTCATAACCAAAGCAATCCAATCTTAAAAGAAAATTAGTACCAACATTTGATTCTGGACAGACTAACAGTGAAGGGGTACAAAAATATGTTGATATTGAGAGAAAAACAAAAAATCTGAATTTAATGTTAGAAGCTGTTTTGTATAAGTTGATTTCACAACAAGGGCCCCAAGCATGTCAATAACTTGTCTTATTTTAATGGGAAAAAGAAGGTAACTTTATTTTGATGCAGAGCTCATTTTCTGAACTTGATTTTTAAATTTCAAGTTACAGTATTGTACTCAGAACTTATATGTTTCCAGGAAATTATGTTCAGCTAAAGGTACTGCCGCAAAAAAAACAAAGACTTTCTGTTAATTTAGTTGAGAAACTTTAATTGCCTCTATGCAAAATATGTAATTCAGGAGAAACTAGGGCTTTTGCAGCATTGTTTGACTACAGCACATTAGATTTTGCTCACGAGACTTTTATTCATAATTTAAAAATCAGCTATCAAATTTTCATTCGGTGTATAATTGCACCTGGATCACATAAATTTAAACTTTTTGTCAGTGGTAGGTAGAAGAATCCTAAAATTTTGAAAAGGAACCACATGTTTGCCTGCTATTTATGATGCCCAGCATAGTGCTTAGATGGATGTTGCCCTTTTTTTCTGGAACTGGTTTCTTAATCATTTTATATCATCAGTAAAAGAAAACTCAGTCAAAAAAGGGAGTGTAGTTAAGCATAATAAAGCTGCTCTCCTAGATAATTTTCTGAGCTTTAATATTTTTATTTTGATAATGTGTGTTTTTACGTTTGTGCAATTGCATTTGCTCTGAAAATCTTAGATGGAATGTGTAGTATTGGAGGAAGATGGTTTGGTTATATTCATAATATACATTTATATCTAAAACTTAAGAATAAGGTGCATTTTTACCAGTCATAAGTGGAAAACATGGTTTTACAGCTGTAAGTGGTATTGATAGTAGTAGCAACAGTAAAATGAAATGCAAGACATAAAAAATCATGATTAATATGTATAAGAGATTGAAACAATAAAATGTTATGAAAGAGTTACAGGCTTTCCTGCCATCCAGTGACACTCATCTATCAGCACTGCATAAACAGACTACAGGGCAAAGTCGGCTGTAGGGGATATGTCCACCTGCACCACAATGCATGTTTGACCCTGGTGTGTCATGCTTAGCTTCAAGTGGTTTAGGAGTTCTTGGAGTAAATTGTCCCACTGCAGCTGGAGAGCCATGATAAGTGATGGAATGGTTTCTGGCAGGGGATTCCTTTACCCAACACATATCCCCAGAGTGGCCCATGCATGTTTGTCAGGAGAGCATGCTGGTCACTTAATCTAATGGATATCCATCATTAGCCAATACTTCATCAACAGCTGCTGTGCAGTGAAGATGGTTGTTATCATTCATAAAAATAAAATCTGTGCTAACAGCACCAAGAAACAAACAGATGTGACGAAAAATTACATCATTGCAGTACCACTTCCTAATGATTGTTCCTTGATCAGTCACCTGGAGTTTAGTACATCTATTGACCATGATACTGGCCTACATCATGAAACTGCAACTGCCATATCTGTCCCATTCAATGATGTTTCCTGCATCATATGCAATCTTACATTCCCTCTGGATCAATTACTGCTTGAAATCCAATGAAAGCAGCTTTCATCTGTGAACATTACCATGGCCCATTGATCTGAAGACCAGTCAACATGATACATACACCACTGATGGCAAACTGTATGATCCACCTTGGGTAATGGTATACTGCATACAGGTTTCTGGGCACGTAGTCATGGTACATTTAAATGTCTTGACATGGTTTAGTGTGAAATTCACACACCTGTGCTTGCTTGAAGACATTTAGCCAACTGGCCTACCATACTTTTTGAACTCCATTTTGACATTATGGCCAGATAATGGTCATCCTGCTGGGTCATGCAATGGGAATGACCTCCAACAAAACATCTGGTTGCAGTTCTGTGTCTCCTGAACACTGACCAAAGCCATGATAGTATGCTGTTGCTATTCCAAAATCCCTGGTGATGTTGGTCACAGTCCTGCCTTCTTTGAGCTTACTGATAATTCAGCCTTAGGTAAAATCATCTGTATGTCTGCAACACATACTTTTTGTTACCTCAGACATGTAGTTTTTTGCTTATATGAGACATGACTATTCCTTCCTACTTATATACACCTTCAGCAGCTGTTATGTGCTCACAGAAAATTTTCATATAGGCTGTTCATCATAGAATGTATTTATATGTCATGCCACACTTGTGTGCATATGTTGGCAAGCTCTTTTAGCCCTGTAATGCTCTGTAATCTTCAGATTTTATGTTTGTCCTTCAGCTTTGGACAGTTGTGTATTTTCTGGGGACTTTGCCTGTTATTAAACTGTGCATAATGCTTAACATACTGTATATTATAGAGTTAAATGAAAACCATTAATTAAATTATTAAAGCATTTTTTTCTTTTTTAAAGGAATCATGAAGATGTGTTTTTGTATCTTAAACATCTGAGAAATGTTGGACGGTTTAAGACTCTAGTCATGTTCTTAGCAAAAGAAGAAATTTCAGGTAAAAACTTGTTAGTTTTATTTATGTAGGAAGCATGAAGCTTCCTTTCACAAGAACTGTTTTCTTCATTTTGCATATGTCATACAGATTTCTCAAAAGTGCAGCAAAATTAAATTTCAAGCTTAACTGTACAATAGTTACGCAAACTATCTGTTCTTCTCATCTGTACTGCTCTTGGTACAACTTCTACTTGTGATTTTGTTGTTGCTTACTCTTCCATTTTGGTGAATTTATGTGGCTCTTTGGTCTCCACCTTATTTTCTGTACTTCCTTAAATTTTCAGTAAAATTATTGTGGCTCTTTGGTTTCCACCTTATTTCCTGTACTTCCTTAGATTTTCAGTAAAATTATTATTTAAAACTTGATATTTGTTTTTAAATTGATTTTTCTTGCAGCTAAGAACTACAGAGGTTTATAAATTTAAATAATGGAAACATTGTTTATAGAGAACTTGTTATTAATTAGCTGTAGGTTCATTTCAGGCTTTCAGAACAGAAGCAATTTGACTTGGAATAGACTTACTCAAGTCATGCACATTGCACATACACTAATGGAACTTGGGACCATTCTTCCTGTAAAACGTGTTCCAACTGTGCCAATGATATTGGAGGTGGAAAGTGTTACCTGAACTTTTGCTCCAGATATTCCAACAAATGTTCAATAATATTGAGAGCTAGAGATTACGGTGGCAAGGGTAGCTGCTGTACCTCATCTTCATGCTCTGCAAACCACAACTTGACACCTTTTACACAATGCATAGGTGCATTATCTGCTTGAAACCAGGGACAGTCATTAGGGAACAATGCCTACAACATTGGGTGCAGGTGGTCCTCAAGGATGAATTCATATGTTGCAGATGTGACCCAACCCTGCAGAATAACCAATGGCCACAGCATCAAATCTTTCCCATGCCTCACAGTTGGTAATCAAACAGTTGGGGTGGTATGTTTCTGAAGGTTTTCACCAGACATATGCTCTACTAGTGGTAAAAAAGCAATGTGAAGTACAATTCATCAGACCAGATGACACATTGCCAGTCTATAACATTCCAGTTTTTATGTGCTTTGCACCACCTTACATGTTTTGTTGGATTGATGTTGGTAATCAGAGGTTTATGGATTGCAGCATGGCCATAAATACAATGGAGTTCCCAACAAACTGTCATGATGAAAATGAGATCATTTCAACTGGTCTTCAACTCTGCTGCTATTTGCAGTGCTGTGGTTTTGTGCTTCTGTTGTACAATCCGTGCCAATGTTCGCCTATCTCTATCTGACATCTTCGTATGGCGTCCACAATTTGTACGATTGGAGTCAACATCTTGTCCTTTTCGATAGGTAGTCATAATATTTGATACAGTGTCTCATGTTACACCTGCTGTTTTTTTCCATTCTAGTTACTGAAGCTTGTGTAAGATGTGCACCAATGATCATGCCTTTTTTTTTTTTATGTCACTGAGATCTGACATTATGGACAATTACTCCACAACAGCTGTTTCATCTATGACTGTGGCACTTATACATGATAGCCAACCTCATATTGCACCACTTTGTATACCCCATGTCTTGGGTGACATCCCTATGATTTTCAAATGGTGTATTGCACGTACTCTGTCTCAGTCGGTGTTGCCTTTTTTATGATAAACCCCTGTAGGTAATGAATTAAAATTTGTACCTTAGGTAAAACCTAAACCACATGTGTTGAATTCATAAATCTTTTTAATACATTTGTTTTCATGAATAGTTCTTATTCGTTTTTATGCGAATATTAAAACCATTGAGCACAATACAGTTCATTACATCCTACATATAATGGGGTTCTGCTAAATACAAAGGTGTGTTATTTAAATTACAAATTATGATTTTTTGTCAAATTATTGCTTTTACAATAGGGTTATTTAAATGTATTTAAAATAAAATGTTTTAAGCAAATGAGGAAGTAATCAGAATATAAACTAATAATACCCACAGCATAAAGAATTTCATTATTACTCTCATTCTCAGCTTTAACTTTCATATATTCACTCTTTGCGCAGTTTTTGTTTTTTTTCAGTATTTATGTAAATAAATACTATGTACAAAATATCTCAGAATAAAATTATTATAAAATAATTAAATTTTAGTGAACTACGTTTTAACTATATGATAAGGCATGTATAGTCATTAGTAACTCATCATTTGTCATACAAATATACAAGGTGAGTTAATACTTATCTGCATTGTGTTTTTAAAATATATTATGGCAACAATTGTGGGAACTTCACAAAAAACATTGTTTTTTTTTTTTGTTTTTTTTTCAAAGTCCCCTTGCTTTTCACTGCACTTGATTTAGTATAGTGTGAGCTTCTAATTCATGCCATCAATTAACAAGAAAGATGACACCGAATTTTCAGGTGCAATGAGCACATCTTTTGAATCTGTTCTGAAGTATATTAAATTTACCAAAGCTATTTGAAGTCAATGGAACCGGTATGGAAAACAATAGTATCTGACCGAAGAAAGAAGTTTTTCAATCAGATTTTTAATCACGAAGATATTGCTGTAAATGGAATCGTGAGCTTACGCCCTCTGGTTGTAGACTTGTGCTTTAAGAAAAATTTGAATTTATATGAAAAACATTTCGTAGCTCAAAGGCTCTCCAACAAAGAAAGAATTTTTCAAATCGGAATCTTTGAAGCAGAGATATGGACAAATATAAGATATGCATCTGTACCCCTGGCAAGAAAAACATGCATTATTTTAGGAAGAAAGTATTTTCAAAAGGTTTTTCACTGTGAGCGGTATCTGCCCAAGAAAAAAAAAAAATTTAGTCAAGTTTCAGGAGCTCAGATTTTGCTGCAAATACATCAGAAGCAGAAATGAACACTTATGCCCCCTGGTGGCCAAACCCTTCTTTATCAAATACTAGAAATTATATGAAAAACATTTTCCATCCGGAGGTGTATGCGATACAGTAAAAATTTCTTAAATCGGAGATTTAGAAACAGAAATATCGGGGAAAACGTAATTTACCATTGCGCCCCTGGCAGAAAGTCTATGATGTACATGAAAATTTTGAATTTGTCTGAAAAACATTTCCCATCGGAAACACTATCCAACAAAGAAGGATTTTTTTTCAAATCGGACTCCTAGAAGTAGAGATATTGACAAAAATAAGATATAAATCTATGCCCCCAGGCATAGAAACCCTGCATTATTTTAAGAAGAAAATATTTTTCGTCGTGATTAGTACCGGTCTGCAAACAAATTTTTTTCAATCAAGATTTTAGAAGCTCAGATTTTGCTGCAAATACTCAGAAGCGGAAATTAAGACTTACGCCCCCTGGTGGCCAAACTATTTTTTACCAAAATTTAGAAATTATATGCACTGAATTTCCCATCAGGAGCTGTATCCGGTGAAGAATTTTTCAAATCGGAGTTTTAGAAGTAGAGATATTGGAGAAAACGCAATTTATTCATACGCCCCTAGTGCAAAATCTATGAATTACTTGAAAATTTTTAAATTATATGAAAAACATTTCACATCGGAATCTGTATCCAATAAAGAAAGAATTTTTCAAATAGGACCACTAGAAGCAGAGATATTGACAAAAATAAAATATACATCTGGAGAAACTATGCAATATTTTAAGAAGAAAAGTATTCTGAAAATGTTTGCCGATGTGAGTGGCATCGGTCCACGAATGAATTTTCTCAATTGAGATTTTAGAAGCTCAGATTTTATGGCAAATACATCAGAAGCCAAAATTAACCCTTATGCTTCCTGGTGGCCAAAGTATTCTTTACCAAAAATTAGAAATTATATGCAAAGGATTTTCCACTGGGAGCTGTATCCGCTGAAAGAAAAAAATTTCAAATCGGAGTTTTACAAGAAGTCTCGGGGAAAACGTAATTTACTTTTACGCCCTAGCAGAAAATGTATGTGTAAATTGAAAATGTAGCTACACCTAAAATACTCTTCGACATAAATGGAATCAAGACAAAAGAATTTTTTCAATTGGATGTTTAGAAGCAAATATATGGAACAAAATGTATTTTGAATTCGATATGATCCACATTTATGCCCTCTAGCGGCGAAACTGAACATCATAAAAAAAAAAAAACTAAATAAAGGATCATCATTTGCATATTTCAAGCTTCCCAATACAAAAAGAATTTTTCAAATCAGACTAATAGTTACAGAGATATGGTGTCTACGGAGGGAGAGACAGACGGACAAACCCATAACATAAGCACGATCTTTTTTTGCAAAGACGTTCTAAAAGTGCTGGAGGTTTAAACAATTATTTCTTCTGAGAGACAAGCCACATATGCACTGCTGAGTTAACTTTTTTGGGTGGTGAAGAATCAGTGATATCTTAAGATATCTTTGATAATCCAAAATCCAATGGTACAAGGTCAGGAATTTATAGAGGATGCTTTTATATCTCAAGGTTCATTTGCTGGAGGTTTTCATGAGTGGCAACAGTTTGAAGACGGACATTGTTGTGCAGCAACAAAAAACAAAACACCTTTCAACAGTAGTCCTTAGCATTTGCTCAGAACTGTGAGCTCTAGTTTTAAAGCAGCATCTCAATCTAACAAGCTCTGTGTCCCTGTTGATCCCTTTTCTGATAATCCAGTAACAGACCTTGAATCTCGAAATGAAACACTTTTCCAGTTGTTGGTTGAGTTTGCAAAAAACTTCTTTTCAACTTGTGGTCCCAAATATTTTCATTCCAAATTGTCACATTTAATCCAGGTTTCATCCCCAGTGATGATTCTTTTCAAAAAGGCATCACCTTCATTACCATTACAGTCCAAAAACTGTGTACAGATGTTTAAACAATTATGCTTGCACACTTCTGTGAGAAGTTTTGGAACCCATCTTGCCTAGGCTTCACAAAAATTAAACCTGTTGGAGATGATTTCATAGGCAGAGCCATGGCTGATTTGTACGATTTTCCACTTCATGCTAGGACCATGGCATGTAATTGTTCAACATTGCCATAAGCTGTGTGCGTTCACATGGCAGGGTGTTCATGTGTTGTGTGACTATTTTTGAATTTGGAAGTCCATTCATAGACATTCCACTTTGGCAAAAAAAAAAATATTCTCATACTCTGTTGAAAGTCTTTGATTAGTTTCACCCCCTGGTGTATCTTCAACCCACAAAAATGGATCTGCGTTTACCGAAAGCAGAATTGCCATATTTAAGGGCACAACAGCAACAGAGCAGTTGACCAATCAATGTAAAACCTCTACTACAGTGTTACAAATAATATTATGTCTACACATGTGTGTGCAACAAACAATACGGCCAACTGAAAAGAAATTAGAATTACATTGCAGATAATTATTAACTCATCCTTGTATGTCAAAAAATGAAAGGGTTTAAGTATACCTTTCCAGTGTAAAGGCTTTCAGCTTATGTCAAAGCATGCTCCATTATGACTGATAAGACTGGAGGCAATTCGAAGAGCACGCCATTACATCTCCAGTGAATGAATAGCACCCCTACTCTGCTAGTGATGACATGGGAGAAGAAAGATTTTCTGAAGAGATATCATGATATGTAGTGCATTTTTTCAGAACTAGCAACTGTTATTTGTCATGTGCTGTTTTGAAAGTTCACTTGTCAAAAAAGTAAATAAATAAAAAACATCAGGTAGTTATAAGTAGTGATGCAATCTGCATGCAGATTGGCAGGCAAGATTGTAACATGCAGATATGCTCATTGTTTCACAACTGAACCCATCTGATAAAAGCTGAAGCTATTATGCCGCCCTGATGGGGCAGTGTTCTAAGTGCTGGCTTTTGACCATTCATCCAAGATTCGAATTCCGGTGAGGCATGGATGTTGTATTTGTCTTACGGCACTAGCTCTCTTCCCTTCCATGGAACCAGTGGCCCTAAATTAGGGATGGGTGACTGCTTATAGCCCATAAAGTTGCTTAAGGTGGTAGTTAAACCCCCACAAACAAACAAAGGAGTTTTTATAACCACATGAATGCAACAGTCCATGAGTAAGAGATCAATATGTCTTTATAAATTCTTTGTGCACATAACACAGAAGCACGCCTCAAGTGGGCAAAGGATTGCATGAACATTGGATTGTTGAGTACTGGAAAAAGGTCACCTGGATGGGCAATTTGGGTTCCCTATGCATCATGCGCATGATAGGAACCAAGTTTGGTGCAAGCAACCTGAGGCTATGCTACCATGCTCCCAGGTTTCAGTAGTATAGGCCAGTGTGTTGGTCTGAGAAATGTTTTCCTGGCATATGTTAGGACTCAGATACTTAGTAGCAAAGGACGTTTGAATGTCACATGTCTGAACTTGATTGCCGACCAAAGTCATCCCTTAATGGCTACAGTTTATCTCCAAACAGATGGATACATCCTGCAGAATAATGCACCCACTGACAAGGCTAGTATCAAATGGTTCCAGTAACGTGCTGACAAGTTTTTCTTTGCATCAGTGTTGTGCACAGTTCTTGGACTTAAACCCCACCAGGCATCTCTGGATTGAAGTGGAACAGGCTTTACACTGCAAGATTGTGCTGCCATCTAATTTGCAGCAACTGTACAACTCAGTCAATTCCGCATGGTACAGCGTTCTTGCATGATGTTTCCAGTATCTGGTATGTTCTGTTCCTCGATGAATTTAAGCTGTTTTGCAGGCCAGGGATAGCACAAGACACATCTAGGCAGGTGTACCTAATAAACTTAATCTCAGTGTATATTAAAGCTCACTGAAAGAACGTAAAGGCCTTGTACAAGGTTCACATGAGTTATGGAGTCTTTTTTTTTTTTTTTTTGCTTTTGCTTTCATTTTTTCATTTTTCCTGGCCAGGAGAAGTGCTTGTTTTTTTTTTTTTTTTTTTTTTTTTTTTCTAATGAAGGGCGTTTGAAAAGCTCTGAAATTGCAGGGGGAAAAGTACGTGGCAAAGTGCTGAATATTTCGATAAATTGATAGATGGGGGAGGCTCACTTTTCTTGCCATGGTTTGTTGTTACAGACACAGAATGTGATCATGCTGTCACTACAGAATAGTGTGCTGTTGTTTAGTCCATAATATGCTCTGGATGGGAAGGCAACATTATTCACTCTGGTGAGAAGGTGATGTTATGGGACTACATGAAATAAGATGCAACATCAGGAAAATATCTTATGGTTATGCATTGTCCATCATACTAACAGAACATGAAGACATCTGTCCAAACTTTTTTTTTTTTTTTTTTTTCAAATTCTTAAAAATAAGATGTTGGAAACTACTTTTTAAAAGTACACAAGTGATGTCTTTTTTTTTTTTTTTTTTTTAAATGTCATTCAGGTTTCTGGCAAATGTTTTGAGCTGATGGCTGATAAATGAAGCCATGTTGTTTGTGCATTAGTCATGTGAAATTTGGGCACAGAAACATGATTTACCAGTGAAAGGGGTGCACCATATCTGTGTGGTTTTCATGGAAATTAATACATCTAGGATTTTAAAAAAAAAAGGGAGGGGGATTTCCTGCAGCAGAAGGTGATTATAGTGTTTTTTGACTGTCTATCTTTTGGGATCTGAACATCTAAAGAAATCAGTTTTCGGGAGTAGAGAGTTAATGGCAGCATTATTTGTATGTGATTCTTAGGAAATACCCCCCCCCCTCCCAACAAAAAGGCTATGGCATTATTTGGTTTGGATTATCCCAGAGTTAATGTGTCTAGAGATGTGTATCAGAGTTTTTCTCAATTATTATATTTGCACTTTTAAGGTATTAACCTCTTGCAAAGTGCGCATAGTTTACGTGCAATTCATAAATGAAAAAACCATTAGGAATAACCACTCACTCACCATAAAGATCATGGTAACCTCCAATGACCACACACTTCCAACACGTCATTCATCGTGATGTAACTCTGGTATTATGCGCCATAGATCATACTCTGGGATTATGCGCTATAGGAATCAATTTCACAACTTCGAGATGAGAGATATTAAGGCGTTTAAGAAGGCTAAAATTAAATTAGTAAAGTCAGAAAATCAAGAAGAATTTTTGGTGACGTGCCGTGACCTAGAAATAACACCAAAGTATTTAAAAATACGGAATTGCCCAGTCACTGCTAAGGATAATAGAATAATCCAGGAGTGCCAAAAAAAGAGATTAAGAGCTGAAATTGTCAATAAAAGGAAACTGATTTTTAACTTGAATATGAAATGTTTACATTTAATCGATTTGATATGTTATAAAAAGTATAGAAAGTTCGACGGTAATTGGAAAGATGAGATTTTGGATGTAACCTTCAGAGAAATTTTTGACATCGTGGAATACGAAAAAAAATGCTCAAGAGCAGTCATGGAAAAAAAGTTGCACGTGATGATTGACAGACAACGTGTACAAGAACAACGGGAGAATATGTATGAGGTATATCAGAATAACTCCAACTTGACCTTGAGCTTCACGCAAAGAGCTATTTTGCAGAGAGGTAAAAAATTTGCGTTTCCACGGAGCCTGCCGAGGACGGAGGAATTAATACCCAACTTAGAAGAAATGGCACGCAGTGTACCAGCAGAAGAACGTGAAAATGTTCGAAGTAAACTGTATAGAATTGTTTTGAAAGAATTTAATGAAAAAAGTAAGAAAAAGAAATATCATATAGATAAAATTCAGTATGAGAAAGAACAACTGATTAAATTAAGAGATGACCCAACAATTAAATTCTGTGAAGCTGATAAAACAGGGCAAATTGTAATATTAAACACAACTGAATATGATCTAAAAATGAATAGAGCTATAGAAGAACTAAATTGCAGCATTCTAACAAAAGACCCAACCGAATCTCAAGTAAGGTACTTAGCTAGAATAAGAAATCACAGCACCTTGCCTGATGAAATAAAGAAAGCATACCCACCAATGGGTACTGGAATACCAAAAATGTTTGCAAAAATAAAAACTCATAAGCCTGATACACCTATGAGAGTGATTGTATCAAAAGGAATTCCCCACTAATAAAACTGGAAAAGAATATCTACAAATTTGTGGCACCTGTGTTCATGAAGACAAGGTTCACTGTGAAGAATACATACGAATTTATTGAGAAAATTAAAGTAATTAAACAAGATTTAAGTGAATATCATATGGCTAGTATGGATGTGAGAGCTCTTTTTCCTAGCACACCAGTACCTCAGGCAATAGAAATAATTATTGAAAAATTGTATGTGCTACAGACAATGAATGCAATACAAATAGAGGAGTTAAGAGAAATTTTATTGTACATATATGAAAATAACATTTTTAAGTTTAACAACAAGATGTACAAACAAAATCATGGTGGACCTATGGGGTCACCACTGTCAACTTTATTTGCTGAAATTATAATGAGTGACATTGAGGAAAAATAATAAGTAAACTCGAGGATCCACCACTGATATACTGCAGATATGTTGATGACATTTTTCTGTTATCCAGGCTAAAAAATGATGAACTTGAGGACTTGACAAAAAAGTATAGTGAAATTTATCCATCTATTGAACTGACAGTAGAACAAGAACATGACAATACTTTGGCATTTTTGGACGTTTTGATTGTTAAAACAGAGGAGAATATACAATTCAGAGTGCATAGAAAATCTTCATATATCCCAGTACTTATACCATTTCAGTCATCACATCCATTAACACATAAAAGAAATAGTGTTAAAACACTAATTAAAAGAAGTTTAACACATTCATCAATTGAACAGTATAGAAAGGAAGAAATTGAATATATTGAAAAAATTGCATATGCTTTTGGATACCCTAAACAGGTATTAAAAAAATTGATTTATGAAGTAACTCAAGGTTACAATAAGGTCAAGACTGATAAAAAACTTGTAAAATATGTGGGAGCAATACCATATATAGAAAATGTTTCAGCAGAAATTAATAAAGTTTGTGGCAAGTATGGCATACAGGTAGGAAATCAGGTACTTACTGTAAAAAATTTAGTGATTAAAAATGAAAAAATTAGCCAATTAGATAGAGCAGGAATTTATGAAATCCCAATAAACTAGCAACCACCTGTGTCATATATAGGCAGCACCAAGAATAAATTAAAGTATAGATTGAACCAGCATATTAATAATTGGAATAAAAAAGAGGCTAAGACAGCATTGACCCAATACTGTATGGAAAATCAAAAATGTCCAAAGGTTTGAAGATATTAAAATTATTAAGAGCTGTAAAAACGAAAAGCAGTTAAGAATTGCAGAATCAGTGTTAATTGAAAAAAACAGATCAAGATTATGCAACATTAATGAGCCAAGTAACCTAAACGAACAATGGAAAGCCCTAATAAAAATTGAACAGCAGCGTAAAAGAAAGAGAAAAAAAGAGCAGCAGGGACAATAGATGGCGCCAGAGACACAACGATTCAGAGATATCGACTGGAGCCCAGGCCTCGATGGCTCTGCTCACTTGAGCTGTGGTGGGCGGGTGAGACACACCTGCCTCCTGAAGATGACAGGGGCCTGTCGAAAGTACTAGAGGATTGGATGTGCGGGGCTGAATGGGTGTGACACTTGCAGTGGGAGTAGCAGAGGTTGTGAAACAGAAGGAGGAGTTCCATAATTAGAGTTGACCAAGGTTTAATCACCTGTGAATGTAAGGTTTATGTACATAGTTTTTACTTGAATTGTATGAATGAGTTGTATGTGTGATTTTTATCGAATTGACAAGCATTATAGTAACATCTTATAAGGCAAAGGAAAAAAAAAAAAAAACGATGTTTCACACCCGAAAATAAGAAGCGTAAGCAAAAAGTCTGTAAACCTGTGGAAGCCCAGTTACATCACGATGAATGACGTGTTGGAAGTGTGTGGTCATTGGAGGTTACCATGATCTTTATGGTGAGTGAGTGGTTATTCCTAATGGTTTTTTCAGAGTTTTCTCGGTGGAAAAATCACTGCACTATTTGAATGTAATTCTCTTGCAGTAAGCAGTATGAGAAAAAATCTTCATGAATAGATTGCAACACTACCCACAAATGGGTTTCTTGATGTCAGTACAGCGAAAATAAAAAGTTTGAAATTAACTTGTGATGGAAAGGTAACAGCATCATTTGAACACATAGGTTGGAATCATTTTGTTTTGTTAAAGCCATCTGGAACTTGACAAACAGATCAGAATTGGAAGCAAAGACAGTAGGTGATAAAGTGAAGCCAAAAATAGGAAAATAACTTCAGAAATAGCTTGCTTATAAAAAGATTACTAATCTGGATTTTGAGAATAAATATTTTGTAGATATACAAAGTGGCCAGATTCTTTTAAAAGAAAAAAAAATCTCAGTTCTCATTTATATTGAAATGAACAAGTTTTGTCTGTAAAAGTTTGGTTTCCAAAAAACATAGGTGTTCTTTCAAAACTTGATTTCATCTGACTAGTTTTTCGGAAGTGTAAGTTTATGCAAATAAACTGTAATATATGTGAAGCTAGTTCATATTTACACGAAAATTTCATGTAAATAGAATATTTTTTCACATATTCATTTTGGAAGTTGCAATTAACCACTGAAAATAAAATTCAGCTTGTAAATTGAATGTTTGTACTTATGCTGAGTACAGCGTAAACTTTTATCTCCTGCCCTGTCTGGTTTCTTCGTGCTATTGTTGATATTTTATTTAGATTGTATTTTTTTTAATTTTAACCTGTGTTATGTAGGTGTGTGTGATATTTGCTTTGTAAAAAAACTGAGTTATCACTATTTTTATTATTTGAAAGTTATTTTTAAATTAAATTTGACTTGTAATAGTTAAATGAATAATAATCACAAATATGTAAGTGAATGACTGTGTAAATAGTTCATTTTGTAAAGGCATTTACAGAAGAAAATGTTCTTAAAAGTTATTAAAAATGTTATGTTCATTTCACCAAAATGTGACATGCTTGCTACTACTCTTGGAAAACCAGAGAGTGAACCAACAAAAAATATCATGTGGTTTGATGAGAGTGACTGCACACTGTTTCCCACTGATGGCTGGATAAAATTCTAGTGGTCGAGTGGTCTTGGAGACATGGGCTTTTACTAATCATCCTTGCTGATCCTGGGTGCATGTTATGGATGAGGTGGTGTATTTGTCCTGTGGTGCTGCCTCTCTTTCTTTCCCAGAAACAGGCACCTGCTTATAGCCTTAAATGCTCACTTTGTCATTAAACTGCAAAATAAAATAAAATAAAGTGGCAGCAACCAGAAGCCATCTCAGCATATCTGCTGTCAGCTGTTCAAGCCACCAGTAGTGATGTTCTCATATTATTGGATGGGACATTTTTTGGTGAATCTGCTCATTCTCTTCATTAGTTGCATATGTCCAGAGTGTATTTTAATTTTTGGACAGACCCTGTGCATCCATGCAGGTTGTTCTTTCATTCTGATGGATTGGGATATTAACACACAATTTTATGAGCAGTCCAAGAACTTCACACACACTTTTGATGGCCTCCTTCAATCCAAACTTCAGTGTCTAGGACATATTGGAATGACTGTTGACTATAATTCCCTGACCTTTGCAACAGTCACAAAGTATGGTGCTGGAGGAATGTTTTGTCCTGGAACTTTGTGCCACCCAACATCTCATAGAATCTATGCCATGCTGTGTTCAAGCTGTTATCCAGGTGAAAGTGGCCTTATTGTTACTCAATCAAGATTTGCAACTTTGTGCCAGCATGGTATAGATTCTATAAAACATCTCATAGAACCTATGCCATGCTGTGTACAAGCTGTTATCCAGTTGAAAATGCCTATCTTATCACTCAGTCAAGATTTGCAACTTTGGGGCGAGTGTATTGCTGTTGGTCAAAGTGAATACACCACATTGAATGTATATAGGAGGAAGAAGGTATCCTTTCTGCTGGATTCATTTTGTTGATTTGAGGGATTTAATAATTTGAAGGCCTTGTATTTTTGTTATTTAAAACCTCCAAGCACAGAACTGGCGAACTGAAAACAGATGGTAGTCATTCCTTGATTAGACCATATGGTAGAAACTTCATTATCAAAACATTTGTTGAAAGAACATTATATTAAATTTAAAGCTTAGCTCCAGATTATGCATCAAGAATCAGGAATAAATGTAGTTTTCACAGAACATTTTATTACTTTATTAACACTGGTTTATGAAAACCACTGTAAACAGTAAACACTTCTCTGTAAGAACAGTTACAAACAACCATTTCAGATTGATCAATCTGAAACTATTTCATTGAGATGAATAAAAAGATTTCAGTTATATAGTGAAAGTGGTTTGTGTACTGTAAACCAAACTATTCATAATATTTTGTATGCTTATAATAATTAAATGAAGGGTTTGAAATGAATTTTAACATGTTTTGTAATTTTTTTTTTCAGCATTACATCAGTTGTTCCAATTTGTCAAATCACAACAGAAGTTCTCCTTAGAAGAAATACAGAATGTGGAAAAGGACTATGATCTTCTTTGATTAATACTATTTGAAACACGGTTCAAATTCATTATTTCGTTATAGAAATAATTTGCTTACACAAAAAGCACCAAGAATAATGTTTGAATCTGATTGTTTTGAATATAAAGTTGTACATTCTTACATCATGTGTAAACAAGCCACCCACATAAGTTGTATTAAACATTTTATGAGACATCACTCTTCCTTGACAGATTACTCAGACTGAGGACTTCAGAATGTATCTTCAAGTAGAATGTACCATATGTTGTGTAACACAGAACAAGTGATATTCACATAATAAAAAATTACATCCTTATCATATCTGGGATCTCTGAATTAGATTTCAAACTCTTACAATAAAGTTTTAATGCTGCTGGATACCATTGCAAATAACAATAGAAAGTAAGAGATATATTAATCCCAGTATATTTATATCCCGTACGTAGGGTCCATTCCATGTCAAATCGTCCAGCATTTCCACAAGATGTCACCCACCCATCTCAGATTTTTGTGAAAATTGGTACAAAGTATTGTACTTGTAAGATATGAAACCTGTGAAAAATTTAGGTCTGTCAGTCCAGTTGATCTTGAGTAATGCCACTTTAAAAAAGTGGGTAGCTCTACCTTTAAAGTTTTTGCACTATGAGTTTTCACAACTACACTGTAGGACAAAAAAATTCATAACTTTACAACTAACTGTTGCAGCCACATAATTTTTTTTTTTTTTTTTTCAAAATGATCTGCATGATCCATACATTTTGAACAACTTGTTTCTGCACATTTTTAGAATTAAAAGAACACTTTTTTTTTTAATTTAGTGACAAAAGACATGGAAAAATAAGGCCACATTTTTATTAAACAAAACAATTTTTTTCAAAATGAGACCCCACTTCAGATTTGCTAAAAATATTTTCATGTGTGTATTACAACATAAACCCAGCAGGTAAAAAAATACTTCAGGCAACTCGCAATTTTGGTGAGAGAAAAAAATAATCCAAAATGGCGTGTTTTATATATGGGACACTGACATGATATTTCCCAGTTTTTTAATTAAGTGGTTGCTTGACCATTTTATACACCTCCCCTCTCCCATAGTTTAACCCTATTGGTGAGTAGCTCAAAACAAATTTTATTTTTATCTGCCATTATCATGGATATAGGTTCATTTTTCTTTTCTGCAGGAGGTCAAAATAGGGCCTCACAATGGTTTTGAAAAAAGGCAATTGTTTTCCTTTTATTCTAGATTGAAAGTTTTGATTTTCGCTACCTTAAAGAGGACACATTTTTGGCTTACAGAAAATATATAGAAATGATAGAAAATATATTTTTTAACCTTGATTAAAATTGCATTGAAATCTACAATACTTGCAAGCATAATCACCATTCTTGGACTGTTAAGATGACTGGGAGTTAGAACCCCAAGTTCATACATGTGGTTCATCCGTGAATTCGCTGAATTCTGCTTTTTTCGTCATCATTCGGGTCATTCTCGAGATTAATGCAGAACTGAAGAGACATTTTTTGGGAGGTAGGAAGGAGTCGTTTTTCGTCTGGGGACAGTATCTCGTTTTTCAAAACTTGCAAAAACAGAACTTAAACACAGTAAAGACTTCTCCCGTAATTGTAATTTCTTTTTACTTACGATGCTGCCTGTATCCAGTATTGTTAGATATCATTTTGTGCATAAATGTTTGTATTTCATCATGAAATTGTGGGCAACGATTTCCGAAAATGGAAGTTAAGGACGGCGCGAATGATTTCTTATAGTGTTTTCAGGGATAAGTTTCTTCTTTGGATTCGAAGAATTCCACCATTTTCGTTAGCATTTTGGGTATTTTCGTGATCAATGCACAACTGAACTGCAATTTTTCTTTTTATTTATTTATTTTTTTTTTTTTTTTTGTGGGGGAGGGAGGATTTGTTATCTGTTTGAGGACGGAATTCCGCCCGTCGAAACTTTTGAAAATGGAAGTTAGGCGGAGCGAAGATTTCCCCGTAATCCTTCTGCCTAGTATTTTTCTTACATTTGGTTTTATTCCAAAAATATGGCATCTCAGCTTAAAAATGGAGGGAAAAGTTTTGGAAAACGGAAGTCGGTCAAAATGAAGATTTCTCCCCGTGATCATATTTCTTTTCCTTCCTGCTATGTTCTCACTATCCAGTGTTGTTTTTAAATGTTACTTTCCCCCATGAATGTTTGTACTTAAGCTTGATAAGGGAGGGGAAATTTCCCAAAAACGGAAGTGATGAAGTTTGAAAATTTGTTAGAATCGATGCATGGTGTTCGAAAGTATTCATATTTTGTAGATTACACCATTTACTTAAAGTAGTGAAAGCTTTGATATCATGTATTCATGGTCCTCAGGCTGAAAGTTCTTTCAGCATGATAGATAAATTATTGTCATCTGAGGGAGTAAAAGGAAAAGAATAATAATAAGAAAAGTGATGAAGAAATGGGAAGGGAATGATATCAGCAGAAAGGTAAATTAAGCAAAAATTGCAGTGCAGCTGCAGAGTCAACAAGAGACAAATATATGTCCATGGAACTTGCTGAGAAGAAAGCAACACAAGAGGAAAATCAAGCTGATGTTCTAGCAAGTACAAAAAACAAAACAAAAAAAAAATGGTGGTGTGTTCTACATATTTACATAAATAAATTAGAATGAACAACTCCATCTTGCTCATGCTGTGCTGCAACAATGTATAACTTCTGCAAAGATAATATAAAAGAAATTATATTTTTCTTTGTGTGTGCAGAAGAGATGAACAAAGTGCGTAATCAGCTTAGGCCCCCGTTTTGAGAAAGCAAAAACTCTTCCTTGTACACGCACAATGCATCACTTTACACCACTTCCCAATTTCAGAACTGCTGCTAAGAGATTAAGTTCTGATAAATATTACAGCATTATTTCAGAAATCTGTGTAACTAATTTTCAAGATGAGTTACAGTTACATGCTAATTGCTATGTAGCATGTGTATGTATATGATTCCTGTTGGTATGTGGGTTTTGTTGAAAAGATTAACTATGATGAAGGTGAAGTGACTGTTCAATCCATGCACTCACATGGGCCTTCTCCATCATTTTTAATGGCCTAATAATGATTGTTGTGAAGTACCTCTGACACACATATTATGTTTGGTTGTGGTAAACACTGCCACAGGAAGAACATACAGTCTATCCAAATAGGCTGAAAACCTGGTTCAGTCAAAGGTTTTTACATACGAAAATCAGTAACTGTGTTTAATTTTAATTCAAACTGACAGTGAAAACAATTCATTTATCTCTTATGTAACCAAAAAAAAAAAAGGTTAATTTATAAATCATATATTAATGATGTCTTCCACTCTTGTCATTTTTCGAATCCACGAGTTCCTCTTCTTATCTCTCCTGGTTACACCAAGCATGGGAGATGGGTGGATGAAATTTGAAAGTATGCGGGAGTGACATGGTGGAGACTGGCACAACACAGACTGTTGTGGAAGAAACTTGGGGAGACCTTCGTCCAGCAGTGGATTGATAATGGTTGATAATGATGATGATGATGATTATATTAATGTATCATTCAATGTCAAAATAATTCATAAAATGGTTTGTTCCATTGGTTTATATTTTT
The DNA here is from genome assembly GCA_039090855.1 of Macrothele yani. NCBI lineage: Eukaryota > Metazoa > Arthropoda > Arachnida > Araneae > Macrothelidae > Macrothele > Macrothele yani. Next base: position 109,115,747 of record CM077003.1, read on the forward strand.
ATTAAAATTAGTAAGAAATTTAGAGACACCTAATCTTGGCAGTTGTTTGTATTCTTAGAAACAAAAAAAAAAAAAAAAAGAAAGAAACAGCTTGGGATAGCATAGGTGGCCCTGTCGGTCACAATTTTTGCAATTGGCAATTATTTTTAAGTATGGCAACTATAAAAAAACTTTGATGGTTTGACTAGCAATTGTGAGCACAGATTTGCAGGCTAGTGTTTTGATCAGTTACAAATTGAAATTGGTTAAAATATTTAACTCAAGAGTAACATACACGTATATAGTGAGTTGCAAGTGCACTCACAGAAATAAAGTTATACATCTAGACAAGGGTTGCTGCTCAAGTTTGTGAATTGCAAACTGTACAATATGCTCTGGTAAGGATTTTTTTATTTTTTTTTATTTACCTTTGTATAAATTGTACATATAGTATTTAGTAGTTAATGGTATTTAAGTATAATTCCATAAGACTTACAAACTATTTTGAAAGCAGAAATAAACATGAATATTCATCAGTTTCTGTGTATTTCAGAGTGCTTAAATGTTATCATTTTTCACAAATATTTCAGAGCCTGTAACTTCTAAACCACTTTAAACCACAAAATGAAATTCACAAGTTTTGTTGAGTACCAGTAGGGCTATCCTTGGTGAGAGAAAAAATAATAAATTTTTATCTGGTCCCTCTTTTGAAATATGTAACCTTGAAATCTGTAAAAGTTGAAAATTTTGCAACTTTGAGGCAAAAATAAAAATAATAAATGGGAAGGGGACCAAACCCAGACTTAAGTTCTTCACAGCTGATAACTACTAGCCATAGTTATCACATAAAAATTCCCAATTTGGGGTTCCAACTCCCAGTCATTTTAACATACATATTACATACATATCTCTAAGCTGTTCTCTGAGATTCAGAGGTTAGCTCCAAAACGAAATACAAACTTCCACATATTTTTACTCACTGTTGTCGTATCAAACTTCTCCATTTACAGCGATCTTGACATACAACTCGTGCTTCACTAATATCCATTACATGCCATACACAAGATCTTTTATACTTCATACTCATAATCTTTTTCTCATGCAGACACTCCTGAATCTGATCCACCCATGTCTTCCTTGGCCTTCTTCTGCCTTTCTTTCCTGCCACTTGGGCTGAAAAGATTTTCTTAGTAAGCATTTCATCACTCATTCTTTCAACATGGCCAAACCACCGAAGCATATTGGTCTCCACCTTGCTAACAACATTTTGCTTCACATCACACAACTGCAATACATCTTCATTTCTCACACAATCATATCATGTCTTGCCACAACCCCCCCCCCCCCCCCCGTAAGTAAGATATTTCTCCAGCACACAAACGACTCCTATGTTTCTTCTGCAGTACCCAGGTTTCACTGCCATACATCAGAGTAGGAACAATTACACTTTCATACACAGCCATGCGGGACTCTCCAGAGAACCCATCATTCCTGTGAAAACCTCCCAGAGCAGCTATGACTTTCAAAGAAGAATTCACTCGCCTACTGATTTCACCATCCAACTTGTTCTCTCTGTCAAACATTGCTTCCTAAATACACAAACTCACTCACCTGGTCAACATTCAGTACTACCCAATCCTCTCTCAAACACCATGACTTTGGTTTTTCCCTTATTTATACTCAGTTTGAATTTCATGCAAACTTCATGCATCCGAGTCAACATACTCTGCAACTCACTTTTGCTCTCTGCCAACAGGACAGTGTCATCAGCATACAGCAATCTGCACACACAGATATCACCAAGACATAAACCACTATTATCTATTTTGGCATCACGCATGCATGCATCCATAAATATATTAAACAGCCATGGTGACATTACACAACCTTGTCTAAACTCCTACACCAATGGAAAACCACTTAGATAAAACACCATTCACTCGTACACAAGCTCTACTACCAGCATACATGGCTTTTACACTATTAAGTAGATTTCCGGTAACACCATATTCATTCAATACCTTCCACAAAAGTGTCCTATTCACTCGGTCGTAAGCTTTCTCTAAATCTATGAAGGCAGTAAAAACTTTCTTCCCAACAGCCAGATACTTTTCAATCATCGTGCGTAACGCAAAAATCTGGTTAGTGCATCCTTTACCAGGCATAAAACCACTCTGAACATCCCACACTTTCAATGATGTAAGACCTCGTACTTTTTCAATAACAACCTTACCAAACACTTTCCCTGGCACACTCAGTAGGCTAATTCCACGATAGTTCTTGCATTCAGTCTGATCACCTTTTCTCTTATACAAAGGAACAATGGTAGCATCCTTTCAATCCCGAGGGACCATTCCTAACTCCCAGCACAACTGGCAAATTTCAGTTAACCAGTCAATTATACAGTCGCCACCATATTTCAACATCTCTGCAGTTATGCCATCAACTCCCGGGGCCTTGCCATTCTGAAGAGGTTTTAGAGCTTTACACACTTCTCTTGAGATCCCTCCTGTGCTTTCATCCCTCATTGTGACATCATCTGCGTCTGTCTCAGAATCATCTTTGCTTTTCTGATCTAATAACTCACAGAAGTATTCACCCCATCTGTCATTTAACTCATTGGGCTCCCATATCATTTCCCCAATCTCATTCTTCACACAACTTACAACTTTTTGTTTCTCCTATTTTTCCTGAGTCTCATATACTTCCAGGAGGACTTCCTATCTTTCCAAAAAGCCAGTTCATGCCTTTCCACTTTCTCCTTCCTATCTTTTGCCTTACTGTGGCGAACCAGCTTAGCAGCTTCACGCTTCTTACAGCGATATTCATCCACAGAGACTCTACCTTGCAACATCCTCAAATAGGCTTCCTTCTTTCTCTTTAATCGCACTGTTCCACCAAGCATCATTCTCTTCAATCTCACTATTCCACCAAGCATCACCTCTATTGTTACCCACTATTGTTGTGCCACAGACCTCTTTAGCAGCAGTGACAACACAGTTCTTAAAACATTCCCACTTCTTTTCTACATCCCTCTCACCAGACTTCAGCTCCTTCAGTCATTCTGTGAGTAAGTCAGAATAACGCTGATGATCTTCAAGGAGCCTATCAACCTTTATTCTTTCTATCCTGTGTCTCTTCCTATGCCTTTTCCTCCAACCAACATTAACTTTCACTCGTGACACTACCAAGTAATGATCAGAGCCAACATCTGCACCTCTCATCACACGGGTGTCAACAACTAAGTGTTTCAAACGCTGATCGTAGACAACAAAATCTATCACATTCTTTTGACCAAGAATACGATTTTCCCAAGTATATGAGTGGATATACTTGTGGTTGAAAAATATATTAGATACACACAAACCATTCTCAATGCAGAGTTCAATTAATCTTTCATCATTATCATTCACACAAGGATCATTAAACTTACCCAGAACATTGTCAGAAATGGCATTCTGCACACCTACTCTAGCATTGAAATCCCCTGCTATTATAACTTTTTCTTTAGCACCAAACTGGCTCAAAACAGCTTTTAGCTCATTCCAGAAATCTTCTTTCTTATCAGAAGGTCCCGAGTCACTAGGAGCATACACTACAACAATTACAATTCTCTGGTTTCACTTTCAAATGAATCCAGAGAATTCTCTCACTTACGCAACTATAGTGTATCAAGTTGTTCTTCATCTTTTCACTTAAAATCACACCTACACCAGCCTGTCCTCTCACATTATCCAATACTCCATCCAGACCACACACTCACCGTGCCATTCACTTCTTCTACCCCAATTTCCTTCTTTTTGGTTTCACTTACACACAGCACATCCAGTCTATACTTATTCATCTCCTCAATCACCTCACTCATCTTGCCATTTATACCTCTAGTATTCCATACACCAATCTTACATTCACTCAGCCGAGATCTGTTTCTCATTTGCCGTTTAGAAAGTCCAGGTCGATTCCGTGGTGGACCGTCCTTCTCAAGTGTGGTAGGTCCACCATATCCCACACTTGAGTCATTCTTAATATTTCTTTTGTCTTTTTAATCAGGTAAGTACATCAGTGTGGGGGATTAGCCCATAGCTGAGGGTTCCAGTTGGTCATTCAACCTAAGGATTCTGGAACAAAACCCAGTGAGTTGGGGTCTTTTCGCCAATGTCACACAGAACTAGCTTGCACCTCTCCAAGATTCACAGAGGCCCTAGTTCCTGTTGTGTGTGCCATTGTTACCACGGAGCACCCCGAGGAGGCAAACCCATCGCTCACTACGAACAGTCCATCAAAAATGGTGAATATCCTGGCGAGTATTGCAGATTTAAACACCATTTTAATTAAGGTTAGAAAAAACATTTTCTATCATTTCTATACACTTTCTGTTAGCTGAAAAATGTCCTCTTTAAGGTAGTGAAAACCAAAACTTTGGATCTACAATAAGAGGAAAACAACTGCCTTTTTTCAAATCCACCATGAGGCCCTATTTTGGCCTGTCGCAGAAAAGAAAAATGAACTTATATCCAAGATAGTGGCAGATAAAAATAAAATAATCATTTTGAGCTACTCACCAATAGGGTTTAACTATGGGGGGAAAGGTATATAAAATGGTCAAGCAACCACTTAATTAAAAAATTGGGTACTATCATGTATATATAAAACACGCCATTTTGGTTTTCTTTTTTCTTCCTCGCCAAAATTGCAAATTGCCCAAAGTATTTTCTTTTCCTGTTGAAAGGTTACGTTATGATACACACATGAAAATATTTTTAGCAAATCTGAAGTGGGGGCTCATTTTAATTAAAATGTGGCTTCATTTTTCCATGTCTTTTGTCACTAAATTTTAAAAAAAGTGTTGTTGTTTTTATTTCTAAAAATGTGCAGAAACAAGTTGTTCCAAAATGTATGGATCATGCAGATCATTAAAAAAAAAAAAAAGAAATTATGTGGCTGCAACAGTTAGTTGTGAAGTTATGAATTTTTTTTTTTTTTTTTGTCCTACAGTGTAGTTGTGAAAACTCATAGTGCAAAAACTTTAAAGGCTGAGCCACCCAATTTTTAAAGAGGCATTACTCAAGATCAACTGGATCGGTAGACCTAAAATTTTCACAGGCTTCATATCTTATAAGTACAATACTTTGTGCCAATTTTAGATCTGAAATGGGTGGGTGACATGACCTGGGTGGAAATTGTTACAGGGTCATTCATTCCATTTACTCTATGGAATGATCCTGTAACGATTTGTATTATTAACTAGAATGCAGCTGAACTAGATGTTCAGACCTGCCAGGTTTTACGGTTTACCCGTAAAATTTACGGAAATGTGACTTGTTTTACGGGCAAAATGTTAATTTTACGGATTTCGCGATTCTCGAGATTTTTTTCTTTTTCTGATGATTTTGCACCCACTATTAAAACTTTTTTTTTTTAACTTAATCCATTCAAAGTAAAGGGCCGATGTAAGTTACGAATAAGTTTTTAGTTACATGTGTTTATTTGGGAACATTTTGCTGCAGTTTTCCCACGTTTTAGTTTATTGTTTTGCTTTTTTTTAAACACTAGAACACCAACTGGCTGGGCTCATTTAACCTTCCGTTTGGTTCTCTTCCTCTCTTGTGCACGCTGTTTCCCCCCGCCTTTCTTTTCAGATCATGCATTGTTCATCTCCTGAGACGCAACTTCTCAGAAGGCCAGTGTGGGGTGTGTCCGCATTGGAGCAGGTGTCTTTTATCTTTATTCCTCCCAGTTCGAAATGCTATCTCAGAACGTAGTTATTGTAGAAAAAAATTCCAACGGATTTTAAATCTGTGGAATTTTTAAGCCCAGATACGATACCCAACATGACGAAATTAAGCAAAAACTGCCAGTTTTGTGAAATTAAAAATGCATGGGGGCATGCATGGTTTCGTAACTTATTGCCAAGTCCAATGTTCATTTGAGCCAGTGCTGCTCCAGCAATGATTTATTTTGCTGGTCCGTTAGTAAGTTTTCTACGCTTTCGCTTTCCAACCGTGCTTTGTTCATCGCTCGGTAACGTTCATAAAAATGTCTTGGCTTATTCAATGAAATTAATATGTTGGGGTACATACTAATTAATATAATCCTTATTGAAAATGGTCAAAGGTAAGATCAAGACATAGGAGCGGGATTCATTCTTCCGCCTTTTTGCGTGATGACTTGCGTAAAATCAAAGCATGATTGTGATGAAGTTTGGGTATGCTGTTCAGCACCCATAGTGGACCTATCCTATTGAAAATGGTTGCTATCAGCATTCACGGGGACAGTGTAGTAGCACATGCGCGAGATTTGTTCGCTCGCGTTTCAGAATTTTAACAAAATATCTTCCGTGGAAATTGACCGATTTGGATAGAATTTTTAATTATAAAACGCCGCGTGTGTGGCAGCTTTTTAATTTAGAAATTAACAGGCACAAAAATGTTCTATAATGAGGCAAATACACGCAAAATATCAATTAATTCATACTAAGGGATTCGTAAAGAAAACAGTAAAGTATCGTGGAGAACACTGTTGCTTTTGCAAACCCTCACTTTTTTGTAGGTAGGAAATTTTGGGCTTTTAGTAAACAACTCTGAATTTTAAAATATCCGAATTTTGACAGCACGAGTTTAATCTAGGGAGGAAGTGGATTTTTTTTTTTTTTTTTTTTTTTATGTTGGAAAAAAAAAAGCGCCATTGGCTTTGTAACTTCCATCAAACCGAATTGAATTGTGTGATATTTAGAGATTTTCATTTTCTAAAACAGAATACGTGTATTCTACAGTTTGTCATTTAGGCCATTTTATTTATTTATTTATTTATTTTTTTTTTTTTTGCAGAGACATAAGATCGGAGTTAAAATCCCGGTTCAAACGTTTTATGCCGTGGTTACGCCTGATGTAAAAGACAGTTGGTTTTGTTCCGGCAAAACACATTGTGTTAGTTTACTGCAGGAGAGGGGTTGGTTCAGACGTTGATGGGCCCAGATTGTTTTTAAAAGGAATGACTAGAGAAGCTCTATTCGGTAAGATGAAGGGAGGGGGGAGGACAGGAAGAGAAGACAACTATAAAATCAGTGCCATTTGGAAGTATAACGGATGCCGCTACAGGGATCGGATTTAGTAAAAGACAAGGCATCGATCCGCCTGTGAGGAATGATGGGGGAGGGAGGGGATGAACTCAAGGGAATGACATTTGTAACTAAAACCTAAACCTTTGTTTCAAGATGAAAGAACCTTTCAGTTGCTCTCTGCTTTCCTAGCTGACCAGCTCGAATCGGATAACTCTGTAATCGGTATTTTTTCCCTCTACTATGGCAGTTTTTACTTACATTTTTTTCCCGAGTGGTAATAAATTTAGTATTAGTGATTCACTATGAGCAGCAACATAAAAGGGGAAAAAAAGTACTATAAAATATTCCGTGATTCGAATTCTGCGGGATTCCCGTGTATTGCGAAATCTTCAAGAAAGGAAAATATGCGTTTCGCACTATGTGCCGATGCAATTTCAACATTTCACATGGTGGAAGGAATGCTTTTACAAATCATATTTCTAGTGACAAACATAAATATAACGTTGACTGCGTGGGAAAAAAAATAACGAAATTAACTTCCTTTGTTAAAAGTTATAGTGAACTCTATGCGATTCGTACAAAATGTTTGTTCACTTCATTTTTAGTTGAACATAATTTACCAGTTAGTGTCTCTCAGTCACTCTTATTTATTTAATTTTTTTATTTGACTGTCTCATCATCCGTGTCTCCGTAAGATAAAAACCTAACATGAAAATGGTTCGTTTTTGAAAATATTTTAGTATGTTTCATGACGGCGTGGGACACGATCCCATTGAAAGGGTAGAACATCCTTCCCTTTAGATGCAAACTTCTGTAAAAGTACATTTTTATCACTTTATAGATCATAATGATAGCATAGTAATGAGAAATTATGTATAGAATTTATTTTAATCGATATGAATGTGCCGATAAATTTAAACATCTGTAGACACTTCAATTAAAAGTTGATGGTTCATTTGGGTAACATCGTTTTTTAAATCGATATGTTCAGTACATTTAAGCAATATGCGCGACAAGTAATTTAATCGAATCTATCGATTAAAATTTTCATCGAATATATCGATTAAAATTTTTTTACGGATTTCTGGTTCTGAAAGTTGGCAGGTCTGGATGTTACACATTGTTAGCAATAAGTTCCAAGAGTTTTGGATTAAATGTTGAGCTTTTAGTTTTTTCAGCCTCATAGATAGTATAATTAATGTGTAAAATGACTCTTTATGCCAATATGTAATATTTTGGAATGAAATACAGGCTTACAACTAATTAGTTGTAGGTGGTCTAAAGTCATGTTATATACACTGAAGTGCCAGAAAAACTGGTACACCAGTCTAATACTTGGTAGGTCCCCCACTGGAGCACAGGACTGCATAAATACGACAGGGCATGAACTCCACTAGCTTCTGGAAATATGCTGTAGGCAATGCACACCATACTTCCTGCAAAGCGCTCCACAATTCGGGTGTATTCCGAGGTCTCGGATTCCTGTGTTCGATAGTGCGTTGCATTGCATCCCAAATGTGTTCTATCACGTTCAGGTCTGGGGACTTGGGTGAGAATGGCAACACCCCAAACTCAGATGAATGCTCCTCTAACCATAATGTGGCCTCCTGACACTTGTGTGGAGGTACATTGTCTTGTTGGAACAGGCCCAACCCATCAGCATGAATGCAGGACATGAACGGGTGTACCTCGTCAGAAAGGATGCGCACATAGCGTTGGCCGGTCACAGACATTTGTAGACATACCAGGGGTCCCAGTAAGTCCAGCTAAACACACCCCATACCATTATAGACCCCTCCACCACCCGCCGGTACAGTTCCCTGTTGACAGGCGGGATTCATGGCTTCATGGGGTTTGCGCCACACACAAATCCTTCCATCTGCCTGATACAGTTGGAAACGTGGCTCGTCAGACCAGGCTATTTGTTTCCAGTCATCCAGTGGCGGTGTTGCCGTGCCCAAGTGAGGCGCATAGCTCTGTGTTGTGCACTCGTGAGGGGGACTCAAGTTGGCCGTCGGCTCCCAAAGCCCATATCGTGCAGGGTACGTGAACCCCAATATCAGCACGTGTGAGCTCATCACTTTTGAAAATGGAGATCTGAATTAAAAATGTATCTTTCCCCAGATGGTCTTTGAATTTGTTCTTGTAGTGGTTCCCTCTTGCTGCTCTGTCTTACTAAGCACTTAAGTTACATTTGAACATTTAAAGCCAACCAGGTTTTCGATTGATTGGTAACTCCACCTTGTGATCCCTTGTTTTACTCCTAGTGCATACACTTCACAAAGGATAACAGGCATTAAGTTTTTTTTTTTTTTTGGGGGGGGTTAACCATTGTGAGCAACACAATGGGCTATAAACCCTAATTCAGGGCCAGTAATTCCAGATAAGGGAAAGCTCTTGTGCCATAAGGCAAACACTGCCCAGGGTTCAAACACGGACCCATCTTGGGCGAATGAATAGAGCCCATCACTTCATACCACTCAGCCACTGGGGCAACAGGTATTAAAATTACTCAATAATAGGTCATGGAAACTAACCCATTAGCCATTCCAGATCTGCAGTACATGCAGGGAGAGATGCATCACCATTGTCTGTAACAGCACAGACACAATGACTTGTGTGACAGGCACTTGAGAACAAGAGTTATGACATCACTGCATGCAAGAGCATGACATGTCCATCTTGAAATGTGCCATAGCCTCATACTGAAAACATATCAAATGATCGGATTTTCTCTTGGAGACAGAGGCGTGTTGTGAGTGCAACAATAGCGGTTACTTCACCTCATCTACCACTGATCAGAAACCACAATTGCCCTGAATGGAATGCATCGTGAAATGATGATGGAAGAAAAACAAAAGATGCACCAGGACAAGAGACTTAAAAGCACTAAGAATCCTTCAGCACAGGCAGTTCTTGTGCACTTGTTAGTGGGGAGCAAACTGGTGTGTGTTTAGATCGGGGGGGGTGTACTTATCTGACTGTTGATTCTCAGCATATATGCATATATTTCATTGCCCTTTATGCTCTGTTTGGTCTTACCCTTTTTTGTTCTCAGTGTAACCCAAGGTTCAGGCACTGTCATAGTTGGAACAGAAGAGGATGGAGCACATCTCAGAGAAACACTGGGAGAAGGCTGAGTGTTCTGATCCTAAGGAGGCAAGGCCTACAATCTTTTATAACATGTAAGGACAGTCTGCTGGAATATGGATGTCAGTTTGTCTTGGTTGCCACCACTTAAGCACAGCAGTACCAACCAGAATTATCAGGGATGACGCTCCGTCTTGCTCTTGGATAATATTCTCCATGGATTCAGAAGTTCAGTGGCCTGCTTCTTTGTGCACTGCTTCAATAGGCAGCCTGCTGTCCCTCACAGTTGATGCAGTGCTTGGCATCAGCGACTCAAGATGGCAACGCATGATCAGCAGAGCCACAGCACCCACACCTAGAAGCATTATGACAGGAGTGCTGAGAGTTGCCATAACACTGGTACTTGAATGAAGCATCTCAAATTGTTAGGAATGTATGGTTGCACCTAAAAAAGGTTAAGAACTAGGTTCCCAACCAGTGAGGCGCGCCTCCCAAGCCGATGCACGTAATGTTATTCACTGTACGAGGATGAAAACGGACACCCCTCCAAACACAATGTAATAGTCCTCCACACGCACATGGTGATTTTCCGTCACTCTCTCATTTGTTTTCTGTCATCGCGCAAATAACGTTCGTCGTGACTGTCTCCATATATTGTACTTAATCTAGAGCTAAACTAATCTACTTGACATTGAGAATGGACAGCTATTTGAACATAACTATGAGTAGTGCAAAATCTGCAGAACAAAGTGAACCTAGTAATAGTAGCAAGATTACTACTGACGGCACAAATACAGCTCCTGACAAAGGAAAGAAAAAGTGCAGGCAATATGACGCAAGTTATCTCGAATTCGGATGTTCTTGTTTTAGTAGCAAATCCGGTGTTCAGCAGCCGCAGTGTGCCATTTGTTTTCAAGTTCTCATCAATGACAGCCTTCGACCTGCGAAACTCTTTAATGTGGAGAACGACCTGCGGGTGGGACTGACACAGCTAGAAACAAACATTGATCATTTGTGCAATTCAAAACAAGCCCAAATTTAACATTGATGTGTACAGTTTGTGAAAATATGGAAAACATTTTTTTAATTTAGATTATTATAATTTTATTCAGGAGGAATAAACTCCTGGTTGTATACTATGTACAGATATTACCCACTTTATTTGTGCAAAGTGTTGTAGGTAGGTATATTTGTACTTTTACTAGCGTAGTTGCATCTTTACTTAATATTTTCAATCAAGCATTACCGGTATCATTGAATTTGTAATAAAACAAAATAAATACTGATTAAGAAGAGCAATGAACACCTGTTCGTATGCTGGGGGGAAGGCGCCATTGCTAGCTAGCCCCGATGGGGGAGGAATACTGTAGAAAAGGTTGGGAACCACTGGGTTAAGATAATGTGCTTTGATGGACAGGGTGTCAAAAAAGTTGGAATCTGATTTTGAGGTGATACGTACTTCCCATCCCACTTAAGAAGGAAGTTCATCGTCTCTGTACTCCAGCTGGTCACAAGGAAAGCAGCACTCGCACGGAGAATTCAAATATTAGTGAGGGGTCACTTTTACTGGAAAATCCAACAATGAGGGTAGATTCAGTGGAATGGGGCCATGTCTTGGATTTGACATCTTAACTAGTTGTAGTTTTTTAATGCTCTTAGGAGAGCCATCTACTAAAGAGCTTTACTGATCCAAAATAATGATAAATTCTGTAGAAGAAATTTTCTTACTGTATAATACATCAGAATTATTAACACAGCAATCAGACATCTGAATTGCCTGTATTTACTGTTCATGTAACATCAATCACATCAGAAAACTAAACTTTCATCGCCCTGGAAGGGGAATCAAACCTGCATCTCCCGATTTCCGTTCAAACATGCTATCCGTTACACCACCCAGGACGATGAAGTATAAAGTATCTGAGTGTTAGCAATCGGATCATTCTCAGATTTTTGCCAGTCAAAGCAAATTCTGCTGCTTCGTAATGTAGTTAAGTACATCGCCCATCTCTCAGGTAAATTCTGTGGAAGAAATATTCTTCTCAGAATATGTAAAAATACGTCAGAATTATTAACACATCACTGAATTGCAGTCAAATTTCAATCAGACATCACTCAATTGCCTGTATTTACTGTTCATCATGCAACATCAATCACATCAGAAATGTGAACAGTAAATGCAGACAATTCAGAGTTTTCTGATTGCTGTGTTAATATTGGGTTGGTGCAAATGAAATGTCCGGCACGAACAAGCAGTGGAGACAGGCCCCCACCACAGCAGAATGGAAACACCCACAGGAGTTGCGGGTATTAAGTCACATAGTTACAATAAATAACTAGCACATATGTGAAGAATAAGGTTCAGGCATGGTTTGTTTGGATGTAATGTGGCTTGCAAAGGAAACTTGCAGATGCCGTATTTGAGAGTCATCTTCCTGTATGAATTTAAACTAGGCCGTTCGACAAGAATTGCCACTCGAAACATTAACGAAGCGTTTGGGGAAAATACAGCCAACGAATGAGCCATTTGACGGTGGTTTGTAAAGTTTCGAAGCGGAGATACGGACCTGCAAAATGAAGCACGTGCTCACCGACCTGTTGTTGACGATGTTCTGTTACGTGTGGATGAAGCGGACCCCTGTAAAACATGTTGTGAGATAGTAGCAGAGGTAGGTGTCCACCACACGACAGTTGTTCGACATCTGGCTGTGCTGGGTAAGGTCAAAAAGCTGGACATGTGGCTGCCTCATGAGTTGACAACTGCCAACAAGACTAGGCGTTTGGAAGTCTGCACGTCGCTGCTTGCCAGGAATAGACAGGAACCTCTACTGCATGGAATCATCACCTGTGACAAGACGTGAGTCCTTTATAATAATAGGAAACGAACTGTACAATGGTTAGGCAAGGCACAGCCTGCTGGACGGCATCCTAAGCCACCCCTATACACCAAGAAAATGATGCTCCTTGTCTGGTGGTCCACAGCCGGGATAATTCATTGGAGTTTCTTGGCAAGAGGCCAAACCATCACTGCAGAACGTTATTGTGCTGAATTACACCAGATGCACCGGAAATTGCTGCAGAAACAACTGGCTTTGGTTAATAGACATGGTGTTCTTCTGCTCCATGACAACGCCTGTCCTCATGTTGCACAACGAACGATGTTGACACTAATGCCTTGGGCTATGCAGCACGGCCTCATCCGGCCTATTTTCCGGACTTGTCTCCAACCGATTATCATCTGTTTTGTCGCCTGGATCACTTCCTGTCCGGGAAGCAGTTCACAACAGACAAGGTTCAACATGCAGTTGATGACTTCTTCGGGTCCCAGCCACAAGTCTTTTCTTGTTCTGGGATCATGGCCTTGTCGGACAGATAGCAACTATGTGTCGATGCCAAGGGGGATTATTTTGCCTAGGTAAGTTGTCCTACTTTTCCATTCTCGCCGTCCACACGTGCTGCTCCTTTGCCGTACATTTCATTCGCATCAACCCAATAATTCCAAAATAATGTTTTACCCAAACACTGCGAGTTTTTTAGCGAGTGAAAAATTGAACGGAGCACTTGAAGTGTCAGGACTACGATTCCAATATGCCACTTAGGCTTAGCTCTATTGGAAACAAACTATGCATTCAATGAAGAAAAGAAATTAACCTGCTGTACTCTCCACCCACCAAGATCAACAAGGGAGAGCCGGAGGTCTGCATATGCAGGCTTTGTGGTTTGACAGGAGGTACAGTTCATTGATAGGTGGCTATCAACAGAAATGTACCTCAATTTTCCTGCATTGCATATTGTTGACATGCACACTCCTTTGTAATGACAAGCTGTTAAAAGCAGAGGCTCCACTTAGCCAGAGACTTCACGAATAGGAATGGTTAGTTCCTATCTGCCCATTTAGGGTGAAGCAAGAGGTCAAAGAGGAGTGTTGGAAGCTGAAGATAACTACAGCCTGGCTCCCAGAAACCTCAGTATCCTCTTTTCTACCTTATGAGTCATTACACATGGCAAACATGCAGGTAGACCTAAGTAACCAAGCCAGGAAAATGAAGAACCAAGTTGTGTGCTGGTGCATAATCACAATTCCTGCAGCCTACAACTGAAGCAGGTACATATTGTGTTCAGAATAAAAGACTACAAATGGGTACTGCACAACAGAAAGGTCATAAATACTAGATGAATGGCAGTCCCTGTGGTATGCAGAAGTTGCATGGAAAAATGAAAAACTGGTTGGACACAAGGTCAGCTTAGGCCATGGGATGGTACTCCCCAAATAACTGGGAACAATTATCCCCAAGTGTAGCCTTTAGTTGCGCGCGCTCTCTCTCTCTCTCTGACATGAATGTGTGCAATGGGTTCCCAAGTTTTCTGATATTGTAACAGAGTAGTTTTGAGTTCTGGTGTGACTCATTTATTTGTTATTGTCTCAAAAAAAAAAAACAGCCACAACAGCTAACTTTTCTAGTGGATCAGAACTGACTGCTGAGATTGTGTATTATCAGTTAAGACATTCAGATTGTTCAGAAAGTTTGTTCATATCTTTTCTTTACCTAGCTCAGACAAAAGTTGTAACAAACCAGTAGGTTTACATTACACTGAAACAAACTTCATTTTATCATAATCGTATTCTCTAGGCAATTAAAATAGCTGAGCATGCAATGATTTTATGAAATAATATTAGAAAGCACCAATCACTCACCTTAAAGATCATGGTAATTTCCATCGACAACACACTTCCAACACGTCAATTATCATAATGTTGCTGGCCTTCAAAGGTTTACAGACATCTTGCTTACGATTCCTACTTCCGGGTATGAAACATCGGTTTTTTTGGGGTTTTTTTTTAAGCCTTATGAGATGTAACTATAAGCTTGTCAATTCCATAAAAAAACACACAAGCATACTACTTATTCATACAATTCAATTAAAAACTATGTACATATTTACATAACCTTACATTCCTAGGTGGTTAAACCTTTGTCAACTGTAAGTACCAAACTGCTCCTTCTGTTTCAAAACCCCTGCCACTCCCACTGCAAGTGTCACACTCATTCAGCCCCTCACACACAATCCCCTAGCACTTTCAACAGACTACTGTCGTCATCAGGAGGCAGGTGTGTCTCACCCGCCCACCACAGCTCAAGTGAGCAGAGCCATCGAGGCACGGGCCCCAGTCGCAATCTCTGAATCATTGTGTCTCTGGCGCCATCTATTGTCATTGCTGCTCTTTTTTCCCTTTCTCTTTCTAAGCTGTTGTTCAATTTTTATTAGGGCCTTCCATTGTTCGTTAAAGTTACTAGGCTCATTAATGTTGCATAATCTTGATCTGTTTTTTTCAATTAACACTGACTCTGCAATTCTTAACTGCCTTTCGTTTTTACAGCTCTTAATAATTTTAATATCCTCAAACCTTGGACATTGTTGATTTTCCATACAGTATTGGGTTAATGCTGTCTTAGCTTCTTTTTTATTCCAATTATTTATATGCTGGTTCAATCTATACTTTAATTTATTCTTGGTGCTGCCTATATATGACACAGGTGGTTGCTGGTTTATAGGGATTTCATAAATTCCTGCTCTATCTAATTGGCTGATTTTTTTCATTTTTAATCACTAAATTTTTTACAGTAAGTACCTGATTTCCTACCTGTATGTCATACTTGCCACAAACTTTATTAATTTCTGCTGAAACATTTTCTACATATGGTATTGCCCCTACATATTTTACAAGTTTTTTTATCAATCTTGGCTTTATTGTTAGCTTGAGTTACTTCATAAATCCATTTTTTAATACCTGTTTAGGGTAACCAAAATCATATGCAATTTTTTCAATATATTCAATTTCCTCTTTTTTATACTGTTCCATTGATGAGTGTGTTAAACTTCATTTAATTAGTGTTTTCTATTTCTTTTATGTGTTAATGGATGCGATGACTGAAATGGTATAAGTACTGGGATATATGAAGATTTTCTATGCACTCTGAATTGCATATTATCATTTGTTTTAATAATCAAAATATCCAAAAATGCCAAAGTATTGTCATGTTCTTGTTCTACTGTCAGTTCAATAGATGGATAAATTTCACTATACTTTTTTGTCAAGTTCATCATTTTTTAGCCTGGACAACAGAAAAATGTCATCAACATATCTGCAGTATATTAGTGGTGGATCTTCGAATTTACTTATTATTTTTTCCTCTATGTCACTCATTATAATTTCAGCAAATAAAGTTGACAATGGTGACCCCATAGGTCCACCATAATTTTGTTTGTGCATCTTGTTGTTAAACTTAAAAATGTTATTTTCATATATGTACAATAGAATTTCTCTTAACTCCTCTATTTCTATTGCATTCATTGTCTGTAACACATATAATTTTTCAATAATTATTTCTATTGCCTGAGGTACTGGTCTGCTTGGAAAAAGAGCTCTCACATCCATACTAGCTATATGATATTCACTTAAATCTTGTTTAATTACTTTAACTTTCTCAATGAATTTGTATGTATTCTTCACAGTGAACCTTGTCTTCATGAACAAAGGTGCCAAAAATTTGTAGATATTTTTTTCCAGCTTTATTAGTGGGGAATTCCTTTTTGATACAATCACTCTCATAGGTGTATCAGGCTTATGAGTTTTTATTTTTGCAAACATTTTTGGTATTCCAGTACCCATTGGTGGGTACGCTTTCTTTATTTCATCAGGCAAGGTGCTGTGATTTCTTATTCTAGCTAAGTACCTTACTTGAGATTCGGTTGAGTCTTTTGCCAGAATGCTGCAATTCAGTTCCTCTATAGCTCTATTCATTTTTAGATGAGTGGCTGGGGTTTTGAAACAGAAGGAGCAGTTTGGTACTTACAGTTGACAAAGGTTTAACCACCTAGGAATGTAAGGTTATGTAAATATGTACATAGTTTTTAATTGAATTGTATGAATGAGTAGTATGCTTGTGTGGGTTTTTATGTAATTGACAAGCTTATAGTTACATCTCGTAAGGCTTAAAAAAAAAATTTGATGTTTCATACCCGGAAGTAGGAATCGTAAGCAAGATGTCTGTAAACCTTTGAAGGCCAGCAACATTACGATAATTGACGTGTTGGAAGTGTGTTGTCGATGGAAATTACCATGATCTTTAAGGTGAGTGATTGGTGCTTTCTAAT
The DNA here is from genome assembly GCA_039090855.1 of Macrothele yani. Lineage (NCBI taxonomy): Eukaryota > Metazoa > Arthropoda > Arachnida > Araneae > Macrothelidae > Macrothele > Macrothele yani. Next base: position 109,133,034 of record CM077003.1, read on the forward strand.
AGTATTTCATTTATGAATTGCACGTAAACTATGCGCACTTTGCAGGGGTTTAATACCTTAAAAGTGCAAATATAATAAGCAATGATTTTAGTTGGGAAATATTGATAGTTTATGCTTTTCTTCTTATATGTACTATTTTGAATTCTAAGGGAAGAATTTATTGATATGTCATAATTTTAATGGCAAACAGTGGTTTTCTTGCTACAGAAAGTGCTTTCTTTTGTATAAGAGAGGGAGCTTCTTCTTTGAATTATTTTGCTGACCTCACTGTTACTAAGTAAGATTTTGGGGGAGCTTACAGAATTGTAATGCTCCTAGGCAGCAACTAGTTTGGTCAGCAGCCTTCAGTGTTGGTTCTTCCAATGTGAAAAAGAATTAGAGGAAAGCTGAATTCACACAATAATTCAGCGGTACATGCGATGTTCCTTGAAATAGTTTCCCCTGTTCACTGCTTTTCTAGATGGCTTATCATTTTCTGGTGATATGTTTGCTCAATGATGTTAGTAACCTTCGTTTAAGATGCAGAGTTTACACTAAATACTGACCACTGTTTCTGATTGCTCAACATGCCACTTTAGTTCAAATTGAAAACATTGCTCACTGATGTCTCCTTCAGCTAAGTAACTTTTGTAGACACTAAAGCATTTTCATGGCCCCTGTTTTCGTACTGATTGCATTATGTATATTTCTGCTAGTGTGTCTTGTGCTCATTTACAAACATTCTGATGTGTTTGTTTATATCATGACACTCATTTAAGAAACAGCCAATCACTCCGTGAAACCTGTTGGATGAAAAACTCCATAATGTCATGCTCCCATGCTATTTATGTATTCAGATATGGTTGGAAAAGCTTTACGTTCTTCAGTATTTACAATTTGATCTACTATTAACATAAACTAGACATAACCCATCCTAGGATGGTTATTTTTAAGCTTTAAATAAATATTAATATATAGGGGATGTTTCCCGTCCTAAGACTGGGTAAAATTTTTAATTGAAGCTGATTGAAAACAAATCAAATAGACGCCGGCTTTTTGTAAGGAAATATAGTATAAACTTAAATTACTTTTTCTCCGGCACACTTGTTATTCCATTCGTGGCTTGTTTTAGACTTCATACCGAAGCTTTTTCTACAAAATAATATGGCATCTGGCATCAGAACTATCTAAATTATCGACAATGTGCTGTTGGGGCGACATCTGTTTTTAGATGCAATTTTGCTCACTTTGACATCTCAAGGTTTCAGTTTTTATTATAGGTTAGAGCATTTAGATAGATTGATATTTTGCAAAATGTATAATATAATCAAGCACTAAACTCGGAAAGTTAGTTAAATTAAAAAAGTAAAAGATAATTAAAGCATACAAATTAATATTTGAATTGTGCTAAATTAAATTAATATACAAACTCAACTTGCCATGATATTAAGATTTTAAATCAAATTTTGTAGATCGGATAAATAGAACTTGAGTTATTAATAATCCAATGTTTTTAAATTAGCATGTGATCACCTTAATATCTAAAAGTGATCGCATGCTATTATATAGCAAGCAATCATTTTGACATTGTGAGAGCACACACGAATTGATCGATAAATGATGGCGCAACAATGCAGACATTGCTCTGATGTCAAGCGTTCCAGAGAAACAGGGAGATATCTGGGTGTTTATTATAGTAATAGTCAAAATAAATTTTTTCTTAAGGCTGGAATTTTTGTGGTCTTAAATGCTATAATGTTTCAAGTGTGTAAAAAGAAGTGGGGGGCATTATTTCTAGCAATTAATTTATTCTTCATAGTTGAATTTTTTTTTTACACATAGGCATGCACAAAGGCGCAAGAATATTATGCCACAATTACCTTCATACACAGACGTGCCAACCTTAAAAATCTAAAAATCAGGATATTTTTTACAGCTCATAAAATCACATGAACACTATTTTTTATCGACATTTTTCAGATGCAGGAGCAATTTTCCAGAAGTAGTATTATTGGTACATAGCATTTTTGTTTAAAAAGTTATTCTAAATGCAGACTGTATGTTTATATGCAAAATAAAAAGCATAGTGAAAATAGTTGTCAACCAGATACAATCAACAGCATTGGTTTTTTTTCGCCCACGAATTTCCGTTTTCGGAAATTTTCCCTCCATTTTCTGACTGAAATACAATGAAATACAAATATTTATGGAATAAAATGATATATAACAACAATACTGGGACAGAGGCAACATCACAGGAAAAAGAAATTACGATTACGGAAAAAATCTTTATTTCGTTTACTTCCATCTTTGAAAGACGAAATACCGTCCCGATGCATATTTTTACGAATTGGTAAAATTCTTCGATGAGTAGTTTTACGCGCCGAGAAAAATTCACGGTGCCTATTTTTTACGCCCTGAGAAAAATTCCCGACGCGTACTTTTACGCGGGGAGAAAAATTCCAGATGCGTATTTTTAAGAGTCGAGAAAAATTCCTGATGCGTATTTTTACCCATTGATAAAATTTCCAGGGATCATAGCATACTTCTGGAAAATTTTAGGTAGGAATTTTAGGAATTTTAGGAATTTTTAGAAAAATTTTAGGAAAATTTTAGGAGTGTATTTCAATAAAAACTAGATGTATATTTGTATACATCTAGTAAAACAACTTTGTATACATTGTAAAGAGTTTGCTTCACATCCTTCAACCATATATACTGATAGACTGCGCATGACATCAAAATTTCTGGCTCCAACATAAAATCACATGACAACAGTCAAAAAGATGGGTTACACCTGCTATGCTTATGGTTGCTCTGAGCGATATAGTAAAGAAAGTTCTATGATTTTTCATGGGTAAGAAACGAATTAAATACCTAAGTCAATAAAGTTCAATTACTTAACCAGAAACTTGCAGCTATTGATATAAAAATATAGTAACTTAAGAAAAAAAAATGGAATGCATGTTCCAAATTCTTCGCAAATGTTCATCACATTATAAATCACAAAATGTAAACAACCCGATCATGCATGTATATAGCTCATAAGTAAACTTACCTGAAGAGTTTTCATTATATATGAGGCGCATTCACATAATACACCGAAAACACTGAAGTTCTGCAGCGTAAATTAGTAATCATAACAGCATTTTTACACGAAATTTGGAGTCTGATGATGACGTGCCCAATGTTTGAGCCATGGCGGCTTTGATGCAGCTATTGCCAATGTGCAGTCCATTAGTATATATGGTCGAAGTTAACACCCAAATTTTTTGCATAACTTCTAATGTCTAAAGTTTAAGTATGATTTACTTCTAATGTTCAGTTCTTATCTTTTCACGTGTTATTATCATATTCAAGTATATTTACCACATTCAAGTTTCACTTTGAACATTAATATGCTGTTGAACCAGAAGCAATTCACGATGTTCACAGTAAAGTTTTCAGGTTTCACATTAAATTATAATATCCTAAAAAGGTAACTGAAAACCAAGAACTATGTACAAATGTTCACTGAATTACTTTTTTCATATTATTGTTTTAACCTTTTCCTGATTAGCCTATCTTTTTCTGCTTCTACCACAACTAATTTACTTTCAGTTTTCTTTATTTCAGCTGAACCTTGTATGATCAAGTTAGAGGCAACTGCTATTTCAACAGTATTTTGTTTTTCTACAGCTTTTCTCATTCTTTCTGTTCCCTCTTGAATTATTGCTAGGGAGGCTTCTTTATCGTTTTTAAGTCTATTTATTTCTGCATCATTTTCTTTTATTTTGTCATCAAACTCAGCTTTTCTTTTTTTCTCTAGCTGCTTTTCCTTATTTTCCCTCTCTTTCTGCTTCCTTTCTTTTACCTTTTTTGATTCTTCTTCCTTCAGCTTATCAACATACTCTTTATAAAATTTATGTGAATCACGAACACTATTTAACAAATTTCTTGTTATGGGAACTTTACTTACACATCCATAGTGTTTAATGGCCCCTTTAACTATTCTTAATGATGTTATAGTTGAGTCTTTTAAGTTAGCCTTGTCCTTCCTTAACAGAGCAGTGTTAACCGAAAATCCCCTTTCTGCATCAGCATTACCATGAGGTAAAACTAAAATTGACTTGATGAGTTTAGCAAGATTTGAGTATTTTTCTTTTCCGCTAGAGTCTTTAATACTAAATATATTACGCCAGTAATGATCAATCCGCACTGGAATATGCCCTTCCTCTGAAAATTTCACTAGTTCATCTAGAGTTGGCTTATCGCAATTTAAAAGTTTCCACTCTTCTCTTACTCTATCAATTTGTTCCTCAGAAAGATGCAAAACACTTGAAATTCTGGTTATTTCTGAAAGTCCTTCAGTGACTGAAAGTTGAGTTGACTCTTTCTTTGGTTCTTTTACCTTTAAAACTTCTATGTCTCTTAGCTTTTGATTGCAGAATGGCAAATTTGACTTTAAATATTTTGTAGTTGCAATTAGTGATGATCTTACATCTAAGAGAAATAATTTCTGAATGGTCTCCTGAACATTCCTGAGGAGATTTTTTGTCTTCATACCAACTTCTAACTCCCCTAGTTTTTTCCATGAATTTTTGTTTTCAAAATCTACATTCTTTAGGTCTTCTCCAAATTTCCCTGCTATAACATCATCTTGGATAAACTGAGCCATAACATTCCTCATTAAAGTATTTAAATCAGAATATAACTCGTGTATTTTTGGTTCTTCACTCTGATAACATAATGAAAAATTTTCAAAATTTTGGTGTGAAAATGAAATTAATGCTAAATAGCAAGGAGTAAGCTCATTTTTCAGGAAACAGTGAATTCTTTTATACCTTGCCGAATTGCGCAGTTGTTTTTCAAATATTTTTTGAGATGGCAAGAAGTTTAAAAATATTCTGTAATATTTAGCCATTGATCCAAGAGCCTCTGGGCTACAGAACCAACGGTTAACCATCTGTTGCTGACATGACGCAAAAGAAATTTGGCAGTGACCAATGTTATATCCTCGACAGATTTATAATCCTCTCGTCTTGCAGCACTACTCTTTAAAAAGTAATGCATATCAGTAGCAAATTCGTCAAAATCTATATTTAAGCTTGTCAAAAAAATTTAAAATGCATTACTAACAACATGCAGGTTGCAAAAACCTAGTTCCAAAGATTTCTGGCCTGTTTCTTGTTTTACAACTTCATTGAATTTGCGTAAAAAGCACTTATTTACATTTGGGCTGTCCATGGATACACAAATAATTCTGTTCAACGAAATATTGAAGGATGATAACACATCAAGAATTTCTTTTAGCAAAATATCTGCTGTTGCATGACCCAGAAAAACGCTTGTTAGGTATCGGCAAGAAACTGAATTTATTTCTGAAGACCAGTACCTGAGATACACATCCAACTGCCGTTTCACTTGTGTATTTGTAGTTTCATCAAATGCTATAGTAACCTTTCCTGGGCTACTAGATGCAATGTCTTTTTTCAAATCCTCTTCAAAATATTTTGACAATCCATGTGATATCACATAAGCAACTTTTTTTCTTTAAGTTGCATTTTGGCTGCAATAGCAGAATCAGGAAACATTTCTTTGAAAAGTTCAACTGTTTCAGTGCATGAAACAAAAGACATATTGTCCTTAGCAACTTTCATGGCCCATAATGCTTCGGCTTTAGCCAACTGTAAATCATGACTCAGTACTTCACTAATATTTGTTTTGGGCTGAAGATCCCGTCCTCCAAAGGCTTTCAGGATGGACTTATTTTGAAATTTACTTTGAAATTTCTGCAAATGTTTTTTTCCTTTATGATGCGCTTTTACTTGTGAAAAGCCACTATTAGAAATGTTGAAAATTTCTGAACACAATATACACTTAGCAGAAAATATTGTTTCAGTTGCAGAACACCATTCTTTCAACTTCACTCCGTCCAATTCTTTGGCGAGCCACGCATCTTGAAATTTCGTTTTGGATTTAGGCATCTTAAACACTTGTATTACTAACCAGAAAATGAAAGGGAAGTACAAAAACACGTTCCAATATTGCAAAACCAGACAACTTCCCGAAATTTGGCTGCGAGGATGTCAGAAGATATGAAAAAAAAAAAAAAAAAAAGCAGGTCACCACTAGAGAACTGAACCTGCACACAGCACAGAGAACACCATAAAAGACGTAAAACCAGAAACTATCATACGCATCTCACGCAAGTTCAGTCAAAGCGAGTCGGAGCCGAGATATATTGCGCATCGAAGGTCGCTGTCGCCGACGCATGATCGAAGGTCAATGATCACGTGCTCTACTGCCTGCCAAGATAATACTCAGCTACCATCCCATCGTCATTACCGGAGGTTACGGAAGGAGACCACGTTTCCTCTTTGCTTCCACCCACCTGCGGTTTACAATAACAAAACATCAGCAGAAAGAGGAGGTTCCACAAGGCATGTACAAAAATAAAGTACGATCTTCTGCGTGCCACGGAGTTCGTCTGCAAAGCGCAAACCAGGGATGAAAATGACCCCTCCCCTTTTCCCTTAGATCTCTTGTTACTCTCGAAAACTGTTCGAAGGCAAAAAATGGAACGCCCGCCCCGAAGCAAGTGCATCTCGATGGCGTCATTTTCCCTCCCTTCACAGCAGCACAGCATATAGGCTGTGTTTCTACAATAACAGGTCTTTTTACCTTACCGTAATGGTAAATTTATTGGCGTTAATAACGGTTGTGTTTTTAATAAAAATAAGCTTACGAAAATTTTAGGATGAATAGCAAATTTTAGGTCTAATTTTAGGAATTTAAGGAGGGTCACAAAATATTAGGAATTTTAGGAGGAATGCGATCCCTGAATTTCGATGCGTACTAGACGCGTAATTAGATTATGCATTTTGGAGAACTCTGGTCGGCACGTCACTTGAGCACTCCCGTGGAGAGAGAGAGAGCTACCGCACGACGCGGATACGTTGTTTTACTTGATGGCTCCGCATGAAGCCGGCGAGTCTAAGATGACATCATCGCGTAACACTGCGCTCGTAAGGTCCGATAGAAAATCTAAATGGATGGTTGCAGACTTGCAAAATCCGTAAAAAAAAAAGACTTCTAAGCAGAAATCCGTAAAAGTTAGCAAGTATGCAACATCCATGCCCCACTGCGATTCAAGCCCGGACCCATTTCGGACAATTTGTCAAAAGCTGACGCTCAGTGCCAAAGATATGACATAAAATAAAACACTAAAAACCGCTAAAGTGGCATAATGCAAAAGGAAAAATCTCCCGCAGAAAGTAATGAAAAAAAAAACAATTTCACAAACTATGTGTATACAAAATGCTACAATAGAAGATAAAACAAAGCTGACAATGACAGATTCGCAATTAGAGATGAACAAAGGAGCACATTAATCTTCTACAAAATGCGACAAAGAAGGAAAAAGAGACAAACATGGTGCAAAACAAGAATTAAAAATCTCCACAGTAAAGCAAAACCGAAAAGCACTCCGCAAAATTCTGAAGAAAACAAACAGAGCTCACAGCTAAGAGCGGGGAGACGTAAAACGATAAGTAGGTCACAGCTGGCGAGTGTGTTTGTAGCAAACCTAAAATAGACCACTGCGCTACCGGGAGTGGCTTTCTTTTTGCAGATATGAGCAGAGGAAACGTACGATACTGATGACTGTAAATGCCGTCTTGCATCGACGCAGAAAGAAAAAGATTTCACAAGCGGTTCGAAATCTTTTTCTTCTGCGTCGATCTAAGGCGGTGGTTGATGGAATTTCGTTATTTCGACCATCATAACAGCTAATTATTGGCGAAAATCGGGCGAATTTGACATTTATCCGGAGGGCAGGAGGAATGGCTGAAAATCCGGAAAGTTGGCACGTCTGCATACATCAATGACATTATGGTGATGAATCTGCTTTGGCGTGGAAAATTTACATATTACATGGAGAGCTGAAGCTTTTAGTTAAAAACTATAAACAAAGTAACATCAAAAAATAATTAAGATCACCATATTTACAGCACATTAGGTAACAATGTAATTTTCAAGAATAAATGGTCGCCATACTTCAAAAGGAAGATATTTAATCATGGCATCAGTTACAAGTATTAATATGGTACAGAAAGACTACAAATAACTCAAAAAAGCATGGAGATGCACTTTTGCAAAAGGATTGCAAATTTTTGATTACAGACACATTTACTGGGATATAACCTCTACATGCTGGGAAATACCTGACAACTGGAACAGACCAACATGTAAGAACAGAGAGACAATAGGATTCAAAAACATCAGACCCAGAAAAAAATATGTGGGAGATGACTAAGGTTTTAGCATGACAAAACATTAAGTACATCTGCTCACAATAGGAAAAGGCAGTTTTTCAAAATTTAAGGAAGGCAAGTTACAGCTACCAGAATGCACACTTAGGGCACTAGTCACTGGAAATATTCACGAAATTGTGGCCCTGACAGCAAACTGAATAAAACAGTGCAGCAACTTTAGATAAATGCTAACTAGTGAGCAAATTATGTCTCAAAATTAATTTAAAAATATAAGACTATGGTTTATTTATTGAATGATACTGATACACTTTTGGTGCATTGTAAACAGTTTGCACTGAATCAGCATTAATAAATATTGTCAATTTTTCTTTCTGCCAGTGTTGTTTCATTTTCTTGGCAACATATGATATGACATAGGAGGCAATTAGAAAAGTAAGACACGGCTTCCAGGTTTACACATCAAATGTAGTAGATCTTGCATCAGATGGGCTCTATAACATTGATTTTATTAGCTATGCTTTCCTTTGCACTGTACCAATTTGTGTAAGGCAAAAACAAAGACCTGGGCTCTACATAACACAGATGGTATTGCCAAAAAAAGCTTATGAATCTTTTTCTCATATCTGATACAAGTGCAATAAATAAGAAATGCACCACATGTCAACTCAGCAAATGTTGATGATCAACATTATAGCATCATTCTACAAAACACATGCACCACATATCAACCATGTGTAACACATTTGTGTGGGATTGTGAGATGACCTCTGCATTCTCTCTTGACTTCCTGACTCATCAACAAGACAGACTTTTGAGAAGAGTTCAATCAGGCTGGTCCTGCTCATTTTTTGCTTGTTGAGCCTTCATTATGTCCTACAATACAAAGAGAAATGCTTTCTTAAATCACATAAAAGTCTTACGATTGTCAAAAGCTAACAAAATAATTTCAGGTATAAAAATTAACAGTTTTTTATTTATTTACTTATTTTTCGTAAATTTAAGGCAAATGTTTATAATGGAATTTGAAATTTTGTCTAAGCAATAGAAATTTTGCAACCTCTAGTAGTAAGCAACATGTACTCACATCTCTAGACCACCCATTGCTGTAGTGTCCATAATTTTTCAAGGTGATATCAAATAAGGTTAATATGACTTCTTTTTTCTCTGATATGAAGAAAAGAATTTAAGTCATTCCCTTGTCAATAAAGGGAAATGTTAGGGCATCAAAGTAAAAGAATGAAGATTAATGTAAAATTATGTGTGTGTTTCTATTTGAATGGGAAGAAAGAGAATGCTAAGGACCAGTGCAGGCAATTTAGGGGGAAAAATACGGCATCTGAGTCTCATAAAAATTTCGAAGTTTTAACATTACAACTTTGAAGATGAGCAATTTTTAGTTACAAGGAGAAAAATGAAAGTTTAAAAAATGTACATAATGTTAATTTGTAAGTGGGTAACTCATATACAAATCTAATGATCAGGGCACTTGTAGCTCCAGGTGCGACAATTTTAGTAAAAAAACTTGTGGGTGCTTTGACAATGTATGTGATATTGAATGGCTTTTCAGCCACCTATGAAAGATGTACAATATAAATTGTCAGTTGCATGAGCCAGACCAAACCGCCTTACATCAGTGATTGACCTGACTAATGTGGTAGAACAGAAGGCAATTTCAGCAGCAACATAACAAAATCTAGTGGAAAGCCTTCTCAGCAGCAAAGGGTGGACCAACTCAATATTTATTCCCTTCCTATTACCGGAAGTTTGTAGATAGGCAAGTGTCTGAAAATGATCAGATAGTGTATTTGTGGGAGTACTAACAATAACATTTTTGCTTACTTACATCTAAGTGTCAGACTGATGGTCCCTTGGTCATGATAAACACAAAGAAACTTCACCCAAATTCAGTCCTATAAATCATTCTTCTTGCAACAGTATGTTGCCCAAAGAACACTATTACAGATAACAATAAGGGCCACACTCCTGTTTGAAAATCTGAAGAACAGGTTTACTTGGATTTTTGCCTGCACCAACGTGCGCTTATTCGACACAAGTTAATTTTACCACAAGTCTATGAGAGGGTTATAACAAGTTTCTAATGATTACAATACCAGTACTTCAGTATTTATTCCCCAGAATAGTGTTATTGATACCCAATTTATTTTAGTGTTCATTAATCATTGTTTACAGAAAAGTTAGTCAAGTATTAATCAAACATGTTATGTTTAAGTTAATGTTTATGCACAAAAATTGAATCATCATTTCAGTGCTGTTATCTTACTTATGCCTGATCTTGTGTTATGGACTCACTTTAGTCTCATACTGCATCAAAACTGGTTTTCAAGTATTTTTAAGCTGATTTTCAGCCACGATATACAACAGTATGTTTTGACATGCACTGGCTGGAGGCAAAGCACTTTTATCTCTACTATTTTGAATATAACTGTACAAGCAATGAGTACAATGTTTCACAATAACATTTAAATGGAAAAAGACATGCCAATAGGAAAGAGTAACCAGGAAACATAATACAGAAGAGAAGCCCATAATGAAAAAAATAAGTTGCTATATATGAAACTGGCACACATAAATAAAACATTGCAATGAAGTTTTAGTTTATAGATTAAGGGATTTCCTAGCTTAGTTGTGTTGGGAACTACTTTTCTAAAACAAGTATGAATAAACCACATTTAGAATAAATGCAGAATTACTAGCATTTTAACAATGAAAATACCAGTATTTTGTTACATAAAAATAGCATGCATATGAGTATTGCAATTGCCATCAGGGAACAGATTTATGGCTCCTGATCCAGTTGTTCATATTTCACCTAGAAGACTTAGTGAATAAAATATCCAAAGCACAATTACATAAAACACGAGGAGGTCTGCATTAACAATGCTTCAATTTACAAGCCTTTCCATACTACTAAAGATGATTGCCATATGTTGTAAAACCAGCATTTAACTTACTAAACAGCTTGCAACTTCAGAATTTGCAACAGCTTGCAAATTCAGATGTGAATGGCAAACCTACTCTGTGAAAGACTTTTTCTTAGTTTTAGAAAAATGAATTTCACTTCATAGAATAACATTCACAAGGTTTAGTTATGTTAGTTATATTAATTTTCTTAGAATTATATCTTTTCACCATTTTTTTTTAAATTTTAATCACCTTATGCAGTTGCACATTCAGATTGTATTTGGGATCAAATGGTACAAATGTACATGCAGAAAAGAAGAAAAATTAAGAGTGAGCCAAGCCTACCTGTTCTGCAGATTTATTTTTTACCTCCAACGTAATCATACCTGCATCTTTAATAGCCACTTTTATACTTTTAACCCATCTTGTTAACAAGTCTCCCCCATGGTCTGTGGATTTTTATCTTAAGATGTAACAAGTGTGAGCTACCATCTTCCACAAGACCCAAATACGTCAACACGAACTTCATATTTAACAGAAAAAGAACCAAACTCTGATTAAATATTTCCATTATTAATCTTATCATGCCATTGAATCCAACTATTTTTTTCTTTTACTGATATTCCTTTTATTTCTATCATTACAGCCACTTCTAACCTTCCAAACAGACTGATACTTCCCACCACAAACTTGTGGCATGCAAAAGCCCAAATAAAATGTACACAATATGTTTTGTTCTTTGGTGATCTTTATGACCACAGCTCATTCCCTTACCTCATCAAATGCCTAAACCTCCACATTCTTGTTCTTTCATGAATAACTGATGCTACATTATGTACAATTCTACACATTGTGATTTACTGAGTATTGCTTCAGATGTTATTGCATGGCAAATGCTGTTCTGCATAAGCACCAAAAACTAACTACATACCTTTTTCACTTCAGCAGGGAATTCATCAAAATGAGCCTGAACACATGGAAGACAAAAACGTTTTGTATAAAACATACTACATTCCTATAAAGAAAAATAACAAAAATAAACAAGCATATTTTTTTGCAAGACCAAAAATTTCACATTTAAAAACTGAATTCTTCCACAAACACATTTATTCATATTATACATAAGATTATATTCCAAAACTAAATCCCTGCAGCTGGTAGTTTTCAAACACAAGAGAGCGCATTGAAAAAAATAGCTTTCAACTCAAGATAGGACATTCATGAAACAGATATTATTCGTATGATGACATGAGTGCAACCTACTATCTTGCAAATGAGATTAAATTTTGTTTCAGTATTGATGATTTCTAGTTTTCTTTCCATAACGACTGAAGAGATGCACGAGTTAAATAAGTCACTGTTAAAGTCCAAGGAGACTCTCAGGTTCACTTACTGTGTTGGATATGTATGGCCATATCTTGAGCATGTGACATCATCCTCATGACTCATTCACTTCAAAAGTTAAATTCCGCACCCAGTTGTAAACTTTGATAGATGTGTTTTTGGCTTAGATATGTAAAATGACATTACATGGTTTTGTATTCTTATACCCAATTCAAAAATGCCATTTACTCATAGTATCAAGGCTTACAAACAGTTAAGGACTATCAGTTCACATGATGAGTAATTATCCTTTTCCACCCCACAAAACTAGTGGATGTGCATGAAGATACCAAGTTCCACATAATCTCACGGCCACTTTTCTCGTGAATTTGCCTGCTCCCTTGCTTCTGTTTATTTTTTTGTTCGTTTTTTGTGGTAAAGTTCCTCAAAAAGTATGACACATATTATTTCTTCACCATCTAAAAGAGCAATTCTTATTTACTGAGGACACCAACAGATTGCACATCTGGTTCAGTTATGGGAGAGCAGGAGTTATATTCAGTTGACCTACACTTTGTTAATGCGTCACATGAACATGAAGCATGAGCATTTTTTATGCCAAGATTTAGAGAAATGAGATCACCAGAGAAACTTGTACATCCTCAGTGGAATTTACATCATGTACTACTGCATCTTCAACTTCCAAGAGTAGTATCACTGGACAGGTTTCTAATATTTTGAAAGAGCAATGTATTACCCCAGCATTCCTGATTCCCATGAGGATACAGTCTTTCATTCAGATGGTTTTTCTACCACCTATCAGTTTTTTTATTTGATATGCTTCAGTGTACTCCTTGAGAAGTTCACTCAAGCAGATATCACAATAGCTACTACAATCCTTCTCGTAAACTATCACAATGACAAAGTCAGAGTATCAGATCAATTTCTACTGCCATCTTAATGATTCTATGTAACCAATGGATACCTGCCATTCCATTATGCTTAGTCAATACTGGAATAATTTCATTGCAGCATGAAGATTTACAAGTTTTCACATAAAAAAACAGCATCTCTTACTTCATGAACACATGACCACTCAGTCCTCCAAGTCATCATTTATGTCCATTTTATCATTAGTTTCCTGGCCATTAGTGATACAACTTTCACTCAGAAAGTCTTTAAAACATTCACTTTGTATATTTAATGTATCCTCACCCAATATCTGATGCGACATATATTTGTCAAGTAAATCTTAGACTACAAATCTGCCACCTTTTCTTAGATGTTGAACAAAATTCCAGAACAATTTTTGGACATTTTTGAAATATCTTTTCTATACATTTCTTGATATCTACAGAAGATATCTTACTCTATGCATTTCTTGGTTTGCCTTTAAATGAGTCCCTTTATAATCTCAATTAATTTGTGAACAACAGATTAAATATATCTTATAAATATGTTTACTTGCCCATCATATCTTTACTCATGTCTGTTATTTACCACACACACACACACAAGAACCTCAGACTTTCCTCTTTCTGTACTGCCACACCATGTTTTTTATGCATCCTTAATAAGCCATTTTTATACCTGTTCAATTTAATGTAAGTGTTTTACTGATAAAGGTTTTGATTTAATACATCCTTCAGGAATTCTTTTGAAAATACTGCCTCAGTGAAGATATTTTCTGCTACAATGCAGTCATGTATACTTTTCTTGCTCATCGTGAACATTAAAATTTAAAAAAAATGTTTTGGTGATTTAAACACTAAATGAACTGGTTTCATCATCATTATCAACCATTATCTATCCACTGCTGGATGAAGGCCTCCCCAGATTTCTTCAACAACTTTCTATCTTGGGCTACTCTCCTTTACGTCACTCTGACATGCTTTCACTCACTATCTCCCACATGGCCATCTTCTGGGTCTTTTCTTGTCCCTATTTTAGTTGTCCAATGGTGGTCAGTTCTGGTAGACAAGTGTTCAGCCCATTGCCATTTCACTTTGATCATGATGCTACCGATTCCCATCATTTTCCTGATCCATGATTCGTAGCAGATGCTTCAAGACATTGAATCAACTTCCTATAGCATCTGCAACGAAACATATTGATTAAGTGACCGGAACTGGTGGGCAAGTGGACCTTACACCATGATAATGCCCACCCACATGTGGCTGCTTGTGTTTAACAGTTTCTTATGAAATGCAGTATTGAAATCATGCCACAGCCTGCTTACAGTCTTGACCTCGCCCCGTGCGATTTCTGGTTGTTTCCAACAATGAAGGAGAAGTTCAGTGGTGAAACATTCAACACAGATGTTGATGTTATTCAAGCTGTACAGGGGTTGCTAAAGCAGCTTCCACAAAATGCCTTCGCCACATACTTTGAAAAGTGGACTGAACAATGGGACCGACGCATATCATCCGAGGGAAGATACTTTGAGAAAGAATAACATATATTTTACTGTGCCTGTATTTCTTCATTTTGTGTATTTTACTCTGTTTTTATGGAACAGCCATTGTATTTAGGAGTTTACACCATTTTATGACATTTTTGCAATTTCATTTGAAAGCAAGAAAATACCGATTAACCAGCATTTTTTTAAGGAGGAATGAGGAAGGGGATCATTGCTTGAAATTATGGTATGCAACAGTGGTCGAGTTTACATGTGAAAGTACAATAATCGATGCAGGAACAGCAGGTTTAGAGTTTGTCACGCAGATGTTATTCTCATAGGCCCGACGTTCTAAATTTGAATTTATTTACTTTTCTCACAAGTTAGGTATGCTTATTTTCCCCCAGCAGCCACGAGCGGCAGTGTTTTTGTCAATATCAGCATAGTTAACAAAAAACATATATACATTATACTGAAAAAGTCATCTGACACCTAGAAGAGAAACACAACCTAACATTTATTGACATACATTAGCACGGTGTCGGTCGACCTTTGGCCTTAATGCATGCACTGACCCTTCGAGACATGCTTTCAACAAGGTTTTGGAACACAGCGATAGGTACGCGCTTTCATTCAGTACATAATGCTGCCGCTAACTGTTGCTTAGTAGTAGGCCTTGGTTCCATCTTATGCGGCACTCTAATTCATCCCATAGGTGCTCTATGGGATTAAGGTCAGGGCTCTGTGCTGACCAGTCCACACACAATACGGAATTATCGTCAAATCACGCCATAACAATCCTTGCTTTATGGCTCAGTCCATTAACCTGCTGGTACCAACAAGGCTCAGTTTCATAGTATTGCCACAGAGTTGGTTGGGCATAATTGTCCAGAATATCGAGTTAGACATGCTGGTTAACAGGTTTGTCCATGATAACCAATGGGCTGGGACCATACCATGAAAAACACACCCACACGTGTACACTGCCAGCTCAAAACTTGACTGTAGAAACAGTACACTGTGGTAAATAGTGTTCCCCCGTCTGCCGCCATACCCACACATGGCTATCAAACTGATGGATCGTGTATCTGGATTAATCAGTCCATAGGACCCGTTTCCATTGATCGACGGTCCACGATAAATGTTCTTTACACCATGCTAAACGATGAGTAGCATTCCGAGTGGAGATGAAAGGCTTATGAGCAGCAGCACGACCATGGTAACCCATGGAATGAAGTTCTCTGTGAATGGTACATGTACATATAAGGTGCTGTGAAACTTATATATAGCTACATATAAATCATGCAAACAAATAAGACACATTTTTTGTTGCAATATTTCCTGACAGCCAAATAGCAAAAGAATTTATGTGTGGTGAAGAGAAAAGCACATATTTTTGTTGTTTTGGTATTGCACCATATTTCTTGTCTTCATTAATGCAACATGTAAAACATGATGAATTTGTTCAGTTATTTGACAAGAGTGTAAATAGAAAAACTCAATGTAAACAAATGGATATTCATGTTCATTCATGGTTTCATGATAAAGTTATTACTAGGTACTATGGATCAAAATTTTTAGAGTGTGCACCAGTAGACATCATTTTGGAAAGCTAATTATTGTGTTATTGTGTTCAAAAGCTAAAGCTTGAGAAATTAATCCAGATGTCTATGGATGGTCCAGCTGTCAACTAGAGGTTCTACAGCCTGCTGCAGAATCAGCTGTGTGATAATTCAATGGATACATTAAATGACACTGGAAGTTGCAGACTGCATATTGTCAATGGTGTATTGATTCAAGACAGTGTAAAGGTTTCTGAATGGAATTTCAAAGAGTTAGTGTCTTCACTGTATTGGCATTTCAAGGATTCCCCAGCCAGGAGAGAACACTATACATCAGTTACTGGCAGTGAAAGCTTTCCACAGAAATTATGTAAGCATTGATGGATTGGAAATGTGTCAGTTGCTGAAACAACATTGAGCCTGTAGACAAATTTAAATATATATGTTAAGGCTATTAGGACAAAAATCCCTGATCCAAATTCCAAGTCATTTTCAGTTCTTAAAATGATGTCAAAGTATTGTCTCATTATTGCAAAAACTAATTTCTTTTTGTTTGTTGCAAAACAACTTGCACCATTTCTTCCTCAATATCAAACAGATAGGCCTATGTTACCATTCATTTGCATTGATATGCAACACATCATTTAAAATATGCTTCAGCGATTTATTCAGTTACACATTTTAAAAAGTGTTTTTTCTGTTAAAAAATTGCTTCACATTGATCTTGCTAATCAAAATATGTACATTTCACATAGGAAGATCGATGCTGGATTTAGTGCAGAAAATACTTTTAAAAACCTGGTTACTTTGAACAAAGTAAGTGAAAAAAAGGTATTGAGTTTAAAACTGAATGCAGAAATTTTCTGATAGCTTTAATTAAAAAGTTGTTTTTAAAGCCTCCCATCAACTACACCCTTGTAAGAAACATTGATTTCCTTGATCCCACCAAATGTTTTTACAAGTTTGTGGATTTGGAAGTATGAAAGTTCCAATCACAATGCAGTGCATTTCATAAGCTCAATGAGAATGAAAGACTAGATGTCCTTTTTCATGAGCACATGGCTAGAAAAGCTGCTGATAAAAAACTTTGAAATGTTGCAAAACAATTACTGCTGTTGTGGTCGAACAAGGATTTTTTGGAAACGAGCTAATGGTTGAAAATTTATGAGAAAACTCATTGATAACACAACAAATCATTTAGAGCTTTATTAGGTCTGATTACGAATTATTTGGGACTTTATTAGGTCTGATAAAGTGCTGATTACAAAACAACTACTTGCTTAGCAGCAATGGCCAGGCAGAAGTATAGTAGCCATTTAGAGAAGCAAAAACATAAGATGATTGATTTTGTGCAAAGAGAACCACTCATTAATTAAAGCGCCGTCAGTTTCATGATAAAAAGGTTTCAAATTTATTAAGTTCAAAAGGTTAAAATCATTAGATCTTTCGATCCCACATTGAGATCATCCTCAGATGTTAAAAGGACACATTAAACCATGGTGGGGGGTATATATACAGAACAAGGATGTAAAACATGATGCCAGATACATGAAATACAGTGACATACTGTATGGTAGTGACATAATAGAGAAAAAATTTAGTTTCATTTATGATGAATGGCATGTGCGTTGCTAACAGTGTCATTTCCATGGGTGAGGAATATGTCTCAGTAAAAAATCTTTACAACATAGAGTGCCACAGTTAAAAATATGCAAACTCTCAGCAAAAAGTAAAACAGATTTGTTGGAGGTAGTTAACATGATGCGTGCTTTGTCCCAGTTAGGGTAATAAGTGCCCTCAGAAACCAGGCGGGCCAGCACTGTAGATATAGAGCCTGTATGTATCTTATATTTATGCTCCGAGATACGAATTTTTAAGGAACGCCGTGTGGAGCCTGTGTATGAAATGGAAAGTTTGTTATTGTCGATGGAGATTAGTGAAATGCAATATACCCCACAATGATCAGCGGAAGGAACAGAGCCATGATCTTTTTTGGTGCTCAAGAAGATATTCATAGCTTTTAGTCAAGATGATGACGTTTACAAAAGTTTTTTTAGAATCGGGGTAACATTTAAGGTCACACGATACGGATCCCACGTATCTTGGGTAAACAAATTCTTGGGATAGAGTAGTGAATGAAAGTCAATGTGAGTTCGCTAAAATGTGATTCATGTAATCGTCAGGATAGCCATATGCCTGTGATAGTTCCCTAATCTTATGTAGTTCCAAAGCACGATCCTGTGCATTGGATGAATGTGTAAAAGCATGTTTAATTAAAAAATGAAGAGATGATAACTTATGAGATAGAGGGTAGACAGAATCAACTGGAATCAATGAGTGAACAGAAGTGGGTTTCCTATATACTGAATGTGAATATCCAAGGTGTCAGGATTACATTTTAACAGGAAATCCAAAAATGGTAGACAGTAGTCTTGTTCAATCTCGACAGTGAACCTAATTGAAGAAAATTGTGTGGACATGGTTTCAGCAAAGTCAGTGAGCTCTTCATGGCTGTTATTCCAAAAGATCAAAATATCATCTACATATTGTAAATAAAAAGTGGACCTAACAGGCATTGGTCAAGAATAAGCTCCTTCAAATGCTGTAGTAGAACTTTGACAAGAATGGCAAATAACAATGATCCAATAGGGGCACCGCCCGGTTGACGATAAATTATATTGTCAAAACGAAAAAAAGATCAACGGTGGACTAGTCTTAATGCTGATAAAATAGCTGTAATTTCAGATGGTGAGGCCAGGCCTGGGGAAGTTAATTTTGAAGAATTTAAATTTCGTACCTGTTCAACAGGTACATTGGGAAATAAAGATATGACATCTAAGGATGCCCTGAAAAAAATCTGTGCCATTGGGTTGGAAAGAATGTATCCATTCCAGGACTTTTACAGAACCAGAAACTGAGTAGGGCGACAGTGTGATCAGAGGCTTCAGGTATTTAGAAAGGGCTTTTTCAAGCGGTCGGGCTGGGTTTGTATAAGCAGAAATAAGAGGATGTAAGGGATATCCAGGTTATGTAATTTTAATTTTCCGAAAAGTTCAGACACACGAGGGCCAAGGACCTCTCAAATTATTCTACTTGACAAGTCTGATTATCTATTAAAATTGCATGAAGCTTTATCTAATGTTCCTCATTTTGTAGTCACCAAATACCCTACACCCTCAACCATCACCAATTAGCAGGCTAAAAAAACACTCCGCTCTTCCACAAGCTATTTCTCATAAACACCTACCTACATATTGTAGCATCTTCTCTGGATACACTAAAACAATACTGAAAGAACAAAATGTGAAAATTTCAAATTTGAAACCACAACACAGCATAGCATGACTTCAAGAAAAAGGCCCTCAATTAAAGCAAAAATCTCGAAAATAAATGGCACCTGAGACTGGCAAACACTCTGGTTGCAGGAAGCACATAAGCTTCCTAAGAATAAATACAATCCTTTGGTTGGTGGTGCAAAGGGATCTTTTGCTATAAATGCATCTTCCAAGAATCTACAAAAATAAATATATTAAAACACACATATATCATATGTAGTTTACACAAACATGGATTACTTACAGTAACTCTGGAAATGCATTATTTAGATCAGCAAAAATATGGATATAAATATAAATCATGTCATGTTATGAATACTTGAATTAACCCAGAATAGTTAGTAGAGAACAAAAATGATACAAATTAATTAACATAACCAAGACAAGGATATACTGATACAAAAACATAATGATCTTTAAAGGCTTAAGTGAAATTTGACAGTCACAGATAAAGAAGTTCACAGATCCTGATACTCTGTACCTAATGGGTCAAGGGTTCCCAAACTTTTCCATCTCAGCCTCCAGCCTCTTCCACAAAAATTTCAGTACAACATACAAAATTGTTTGGATGGCAGAAACACTTTTACCTCAACAGTTTCAGACATTCAGTTTTCTTTTTACCTATCTTTACAAAAATGAAAATTATATTTGATTTATTACTTGATATTTGATGTTTCTACAATGTGCAGTATTCTGTACACACTGACACACTCCAGCTTTTGTTCTCCTATCAGCAAACAGAGAACTATCATGAGAAATGATTCATTTCCAAACCTTCAGTCAAAGTCTATTTATACATTTCAAATATTTCCAAAATGCTATTACAGGTACCCAGTTCCTTGGTAAAATTATCACTTGAAACATTCCCAATATGGAATGTTTTATGAATTTTTGTTCACATTAAAATGACTGAAAATTAACATTTCACAGTCAGTTTTTATGCAATGAATCGTATACCTGAGCTAGCAGTTCATTATTTTCTCCAGTTGATGTTAGCTCAAAGTAGCAGCTAACACTTTGGACATTCAGTCCTCTTTGAAATGATGAAAACACAAAAACTTTCACACAGATCACTATTTCACCTCTAGACATAATGTATTAGGTGCTTGAATTAATTCCAGCTGCTGCCCAATAGAGTGCAGCAGTGGTGCGCTGTGACCCGGGCCACACGTGACCTCCCTTGCGCACGCATGTACCGTCTGTAGTCGGGCAAAGCAGCGTGTGACACACGATCGGAGGGCACAGAACACGAGTTTGTATCGCATCCACGATGCCGAGTTTCGTACCAAAAAAGGAGCATTTGCGGGAAGTATTACTCTTCTGCTTTCATCTCAAGAAATCTGCAGCGGAAAGTCACCGTTTGCTAGTGCAGGCCTATGGAGAACATTCCCTATCGGAAACAACATGCAGAGAGTGGTTCCGACGCTTCAAAGCCAACGAATATGACGTGAAGGACAAAGAGCGCCCTGGGCAGCCAAAAAGTTTGAAGATGGCGCATTGGAGGCCTTATTAGACGAGGATTCATATCAGACACTCCACGAGTTGTCTGAAACACTACGGGTTGATGAGTTGACGGTTAGCAAACGTTTAAAGGCAATGGGAATGATCCAGAAGCTCAGAAACTGGATCCCACATGATAAGGTTATTCTTCTCCACGACAACGCTAGACCTCATGTCGCCAAATCCGTGAAGGAACTCTTGGAGGCACTTGGCTGGGACTTCTTGCTCCACCCACCTTATTCCCCGGACATTGCTCCCTCGGACTTCCAATTTGTTCCGGTCGCTACAACATGGCCTGTCAGAGCAGCACTTCCTTTCTGTCACGGATATCCAAAAATGGCTTGATGAATGGTTCGCCTTGAAAGAACCTGCATTTTTCTACCGCAGAATCCATTTGTTACCCCAACGGTGGGAAAGTGTCGTAGCTGTCAACGGAGACTACTTTGAATAGACTATCCTGTACCGTTCTGTGGCAACACACAGGTGTTTTTGTGACAAAAAACAGCAGGAATTAATTCAAGCACCTAATATACTATCTGGAAAGTCTAAGTTAATTGCCAATTTTTTAACCATTTTATTGCAAAGCATGTTGATTTACTCATGCATTAGGTTATATCTAAAGCTAATGAGATAGCTCATACAGCAATACATAAAATGATGCACCTTTCTACTACTAGATGGTGTTTAAAGTGCACTTTTGTGAACAAGTTGTTGCATTATCTGTCCTTTAATGATGCATCAGTCACTTTCAAGGAGATGATGATGCATAACATGTATGATGAGACTTGCGATTTTTGAAATAAGTCATTCAAGAGTAATTAATTTTTATTAAGTTTTGCTTCAGTTTGGTATAAGTAACACCACTCCAGAAATGCATGGAAATGACTCTAGAAATACATTACAAATTGCTCTTGGAGAATAAGTTTTATCCAAAGGACATGTACAAATGGCTTTCACAATTTAAAAATTAACAAAACTTCTGTTTTCACCTTTAAATCATGGTAAGTAAATAACATTCCACAGTAAAAAGTTCTGTATTGGAAATTTAGTTGCCCTGCAATATTCATGTGTCAAATTTTAAAATATCTCAAACAGAACACAGAGCACCTGTCTTTGAAAATTTTCCAGATAACTGTAATGGTTTTTGGTGTTGTAGCAAAGCAAAAATTTTCACTCCAGAACAAGGAATCTGGGTACTCAACAAAATTAATGGCAAACATTTTACTGTAATGATTTTTGTTGTTGCAACAAGGCAAAATTTCTTATGTCAAAACAGCAGTCTGGGCACTCAACAGAAATATTGGAAGACAGGGGATAGCGGATTTGATCTCCACTCAAAGTTCAAAAGCTAAAACTTTTTTTTTTTTATTAGTGATAAGTCTTCATAGCTATCTATATATATAACAGCTCTGAGTCTACTTTGACTTCATTTAACTTTCTTTCTCACTCTCATTCCTATTTCACACTGTCAGTGTGCCTTCCCTTCATCAAAGCAAGCACTCACCACTTGCTTTTCTTTCAGAATTGACCAAAACAGACAACTGCCAGTGATCACCAAAATCGTATAACATAGTTTGCAATGCACCAATGCTCAAGAAGTATGCATAGAATGCCTCAGCAGATATAATCTGAAGTATGCCTTTGTTGTCACTTGACCTCAAAAGGTTGGAGAGATCCACATGAATAAAGTCTCACTTATTTCTTCACAGGGTTGTCATCAAGGGGATGCAAGGTGGGCTCCCACCCATTTCAAGATGTGCCATATTTTAATTTTTTTTTACTTTTAAATACACTGCTGTTAATAGAAATTGCAACACCATGAAGAAATGCTCAGATTTGCACAAAATTTGCAGGGTGGATAGGGCCCCGTGGGAGATGCAAATTATTACAATTGCAGCACACATGCAAATGTGAGGAGTGTGTGACACCATCATGAACACACCAGGGGGTATAAAAGAAGGCGTACAGAGAGTGGGTTTTTAAACTTGCGATTGCTAAAGTTGACTGTACGTAGTTGTTAACATGTAAACATGTCACGTAGGAGGACGACACAACTATACAAACACTTGACGGAGTTCGAAAGAGGTAGAATCACTTGACTCGGAGAAGGTGGTTTATTACACCGTGATATTGCTACACACGTTAGGCATAATACAACTACTGTTGTGTATACATGGCATCAATGGACAGCAGAAGGTTCTACGCATTGTCATGCAGGGTCTGGAGCTCAAAATCACATGACCGAGTGTGAAGACAGGCACTTGCACCGTATAGCAGTGACATCGCACACGACACCATCTACAACACTTGTGCAGCAATGAAGGATGGCCACACATCGTCTGATGTCTACAAGCACTGTTCGTCATAGATTGCTGCAAAGAGGCCTCGTTGCTTGCCATCCATTGCTGTGACTTCCCCTGACTCTGAACCACGGGTGCCAGCAATTGCAGTGGTGCCATGAATGCCGAAACTGGAGTGCTGAAAGGGAGCATACTGTGTTTTCGAACAAGTCCAGATTCATTTTAATGCACCACGATGGGCGAATCCTTGTTCGCAGATCCCATGGTGAATGGCATCTGGAAGGCTGCATTGTGTAGCGCCATATCGGTACCACACCGATCATGATGGTCTGGGGCGCTACTGCGTTTCATTTACACACTTGCCTACTACGCATCACAGGCACATTGAACACCCAACACCACATCATGGAAATGTTGGAAGCTGAACTTCTACCCTTCAGATGATCCCGGGAGCCGTCTTCCAACAAGACAATGCCCAACCCTATGTTACTCGTGCTGTTCAAGACGTACTCTATGCACATAAAGTCGCTCGTTTTTCCTGACTGGTTCGCCAGATTTGACGCCTACAGAGAACATCTGGGGAGCGTCATCGCGCAATGACTGGCTCACATGGCCTCGCCGCCTGTCACAACCAACAAATTGTGCATGCGTGTAGAAGCAGAATGGAATGCAATACCACAGATGACCATTCAAACTCTGTTTCATTTGATCCCACAGCATCGGTTATCACCACTCATGGTGGATTTACTTATTATTAATTTTCTGGCCTTCCTCATCACGAACTGGTATGTAGTTGTGATCGTTTGCAGCTTGTAACGTAACTAATCACTCCCATAAATTTCATTCTGATTGCTTGTTTCTTTCTTGGTGGTACAATTTCTATTAACAGCAGTGTATAATCTGGAATTTGCCAAGGAATAATGACTCCTGTGTTTTCGTCGTGTAGCCCTACATATTTTCCCCTAAGAAGTACGGTTTTCGTTCTACGTAGAAAGGTTCAAAAGAGCATCAAGAGGACCATGAATTCAGTTCTCTACTCGTCCAAATCCTCAATTTAAACCTTTTCACAAGTTAGTATGATCAGGGGTGAATGAAGAGGGTGAATAGGAATTCACTGAAGTCATTAGTAATTGCTCTGCTGTTTGTTTTTGCTACTAAGCAGGGGATTCCGGCACGGACAGTGGAGTCAAAGCTATACCAGCGCTCTTAATCCTGCCCTAAGGTAATTTTTTTTTTTTTTTTTGATTGGAGGTTTAACGACCACCGTGAGCAACTCAAATGGGCTATAAGCAGTTGCCTGTCCCTAATTTAGGGTCACTGGTTCCAGGGAAGGGAGAGAGCTGGTGCCGTAAGACAAACACAACATCCATGCCTCACCGGGATTCGAACCCGGACCCCGTTCAGACGAATGATCAGAGGTCATCGCTTAGATCACTGCGCCACCGGGGCGGCCTTAAGGTAATGAAGAAGCAGTCGTGGATGATGACTGCTTTGGAAGAGAGGAGTGCAAGACAAGGTCGTTGGCTTGAAGTTAAGGAGGGATAGGTATTGTCTGCGTGTTCTTATTTCCCTTCAACCCTAATCCTAGAAAATATCTGCTTTAAGATCTTTCTCCTAGGCATGAATTTTTTTTTCAATCAGGGTGTGCTGCTGGTGCTCGTGGCAGTGTGTCGTGCAAACTTTTGATTCTTTTGTATTCCAAAAAGTGCAAAAACTTTAAGACAATTCCAAAATTAATGTGTATGCATCAGGAGGGGATATATTGCACAAATACCTTTGCAGCCTGTAGAAAAAATAAAACAAATTCTTTCTTTCAGTGTTTAATAAATAAAGTTGCTATCAAACTTGCCCAAGCAAAAATATTACTTGCCCACCTGTCGCTCATCCTGATTTTGAAGTCTAGCGACGTCCCTGTTTCTTCATCTGATGTGACCATTTCAGTTGTAAAAGAGAAATAGTAGCCATGTGTATATATATATATATATATATATATATATATACTGTTTTATTTGTGGCTCTGTGAAGTTGTGGTGTGAATATACCCATGTGTTTGTTGAAGCATGAACACAAATCATGCTATAAAAACTTCATTTTTACAATGGACAAAGATTTTTTCCAAAATTAAAAAAACATTAATAAAAGAGCTATCACACATTCCTCTAATGAAGAATTTTGTAGTGAAGAATTAAATTATATTAAAGAAATCACATACAGCTATGGATTGATACCCTCCACAGAAAATAAATAAATGGATTTATGAAGTACAAGTAAAGATGCAAGATACATATTCACCTAAAAGGAAAAAACAATTACAATATGTCAGAGCAACACTTTACCTACCAGGAATCTACAGAAATCAATAAATTATGCCATAAATATGGAATTCAGGTGGGAAATAAAGTAATGACTATTGGAAATATGATAATCAATAACACTGGAAAATGTAGTATCTTGGAAAAAGCTGGTGTGTATGAAATACCTATGAGTGGAATCCCACCAGTATCATATATTGGAAGTACTAAAAATCAGTTAAAACATCACCTACAACAGCATATCAAAAATTGGCAAAAAAAAAAAAAAAAAAAAAGAAGGAAAAACAGCACTGATACAATACTGTATGGATAACCAGACATTCCCGAAGTTTGAAGATATTAAAATAATAAAATCATGTCGCAATGAGAGACACCTACGTATTGCAGAGTCTGTACTAATTGAAAAATAGAGATCGAATTTGTAATAATGATCCAAATATCCTTAATAAAAAATGGAAAGAACTAATAAAAATAGACCAAAAAAACCAAAAACACAGAAGAAAATAAAGAGTTCACTAAAGTCAATAACAGATGGAGCCACTGTGGAAGGTTTTATCGTGGATGACATATGGGCAGGGCGAGGAAGCCGAGCGCATCGCTCACTTTTGCTGCAGTGGCAGAAGAGAAAATATCTAGCATACCTCCTGAAGATAGCACAGCTGAAGGTACAAAGTACTTGAGGCAGTCTGCGTTGGAATGGCTTGGGGTGTGGTGAATGAATGTTTCTGGTTGTTCATGGGGTGTTGAGAAGGAGAGTCGAAAGCATAAGATGAGTCGTATGTAAATAGTTGTATATACGTTTTTAACATTTTCGTTCACATTTTGTATGTATGATTTTTTTTTTTTTTTTTGATTGGTGGTTTAACGACCACCGTGAGCAACTCAATGGGCTATAAGCAGTTGCCTGTCCCTAATTTAGGGTCACTGGTTCCAGGGAAGGGAAAGAGCCAGTGCCGTTAGACAAACACAACATCTATGCCTGACCGGGATTCGAAACCGGACCCCTTACGGACGAATGATCAGAGGCCATCGCCTTAGACCACTGTGCCACCGGGCGGCATTTTTTTTTTGTATGTATGTAAATAAGCAGTTTTATGTTCAGTTGATAATATCAAAAGATTTTGAGTTCAAGAATTGGGGTTTTTATCAACGAAGGTTAGGTTTTACACGCGGATGTGAAGGGAGGGGGAGGATACAATTTTGCAACCTGGACAGCAAGGCACTTCATAGACTTGAGCGTTCGTAGAACATTTGAAAGAACCTGAAGGAAAAAAATAGAACACTGCACCGGAGGCTTAAACCAAGCATAACAACAAAGAGAATAAAACGTGCAGTGAAATGTGAAAAAGGTAAGCAACCTTGTAATTATTATAAAAGTTTTGATCTTAGAAAAAAAAAAAAATAAGGAAAAGGAGATTCTTTCTTCCCCAAAGAGTTAAAACATTTAGCACTGCATCAACCTGATGATTCTATTCTAGTCAAATAGTAAAGGCAAATTGAACAAACTTCAAAGGCAAGTTGATATATTATTATTAAAACAATTTTTAGATTCTGTAATTATTATTATTAAAGCAATTTGTAAGACCAGTAATTATTAAAAAGCAATTTATAGGCCTGTAATGTTTGTTATACACAGTATTGTCATGTTAAACAGTAGTTATGTGCCACACTCTACTCCTGTGTATTAGGAATATTTTCTTTTTATATTCCCACCTGCTAAAATGCATTAGTTCCCTTTAGCATTTCAGGTATATTCAATGCCGTTTTCATTACTTTCAGGCATGATCAAATCTGACAAGACAAAATGATCTGGAAATCATGGTGTGGAACATAACATACTTAATTAATGGCATAGACAGTAAATACGTTAAACATAGATCAAAGCATTATCCCTATAAAGTTCTGTTTACCCCCTATTGTCCATTAATAAGTACCTCTGAAAATGCTAGTTTAAATTTCTTAAAGCTTTACTCAGGAGCTTAAGTGTTATTCTTTTTCCCATACACACTTTGAGAAATTACTAAATTGCAACTTGAATAAATCTAAAATTTATTATTATACTCTCTATATACATATATAATGCAGTAGCTAGGCAGGTGCACAGGCCCCAGGACAAAGAGCGTCCTGAAATGGAATTGACAAAAAAATTGTCTTGTGAAAATGCATGACAGGATAAATAAAACTTCATGAGAAGTTGATGAAATAAAATGCTTTCTTTTTTTGCATCTAGTTAAAAATATTTGTTACTAAATAGCCTTGTATCAGCCAGTCATGATTCAAAAAGCATCTTTTAAAGATGCATGTCTGGTCCTGCAAGAGAGGGCTCATCCAAAGATCAAGCTTGCCCCTTCCTCACATGAGCAAAATTTCCGTCAAGGTTAGTAAAGAAGTGATCTTCGGGCGTACATGCACCTCTTGGCTTTGTCGGCTGTTTTATGTGGTTTTGTTTTGTTTGGGTTCGAGGTTTAATGACCACCGTGAGCAACTCAATGGGCTATAAGCAGTCTGCCGTCCCTAATCTAGTTCCAGGAAAGAGAGAAAGTCAGTGCCATAAGACAAACACAACATCCATGCCTCACCGGGATTCAAACCCGGACCCATCTTGCACAAATGGTCACAAGCTAGCGCTTAAAGCACTGCGCCACCGGGGCAGCTATGTGGTTTCATAGTTCAGATCCATATCCAGTGGCGTAGCCAGAGGGGGATTCGGGTTTGAACCCCTCCCTTGAAGGGAGACTGAGCACAAATTTTAAGTGATATATACGTGCATACGAGGCTTTCACCAATGAACCAAACCCATGGACCCCAACCCCCTTAAGAAATTTCTGGCTACACCAGTCCATAGCTATGATGTCACTGAGCAGAGGAGGAACAAGAATTACGTTGATGAACTAGCCTTGCATAATTAAGATTGAATACAATGTCGTTAAAAAACTTAATTATGATGTAATCAATGAATTTGCTGAAATGAAAAAACAAAAATGCAATTAAAATAATTATTTTCATTTTTAAGTACACGTGTTTGATCTTGTATATTTCTTGCATACACAGAATTTTTTATAAACAATTGTTATTATCGTATTTGTTTTATTATCTCCTCCCGTCCCCCCTCCCACGAAAAAAATTAAGGGGCCCAAAAGCAAAACCTTAAACATGGCACATGAAAAGCTAGCTACTGCTTATAAAGAATAATCGATACAATTACGGCATAACTATTATAAAATGTACAATAAATATCGCTGAAGCCTTACCTAATTTCTCTTCGGAAGGGTGGCTTTCTTCCGTAATAATGATAGGTCTCTCTCAGACCGCAAATATGACATACAAACTCTCCATTTATTGGAACTGGAGTATTTTTATTTTCCGTCCGTTTTTCTGACTGAAAATCACATTCCATTTCTATTCGAATATGAAACTGCAACAAGATTGAACACCGTCGATAGCTTACAACTCCACACCAACAACAAACACACCTGACAAACAACTACAAACAGCAAGAACGGGAAAGGAAGTGTGCTTTCAGAAACCATAGAAACCATTCAAACCAATAACCAACTAGAGCCAAAGAGTATCAAACGCTTAAAGACGGTCAACTTCCATAGAGATAACGTAAAACGGGCGGCAACAGCGCCACCAATTCTTAAGAGGAAATATGTTCTGCGGAAAAGTTAACATTCAGGAGCAAATCACGTTAGGGGCCTACGGCAGTGAAACTTTCTTTGATCCACGATGGTTTCCTTCGATCTGATGACTATTTGCTTAGAGCAGTGTTTTTTTGTTTTTTTTTGTTGGTGCATTCTGATATCCCGCCCATCCCTTATTTTGGTGAGAAAAATATGCAATAACATTAGTATTACTCATGAAAGAAATACGGGATTACGCCATATAATACAAATTTTGAAGATGCAATCCGATTTTTGGCGTAAATGTGACAAGGATGATAAGTCAGATATTATCCGAAAACTTGAAATTTTTCAAGTTTTCGATGGTTATATTCAAATTGATCGGAAACTTGAAACTTGGTCGTTCTGGGTGGTGTAGTGGTTAGCACACCCGGGCGTTTTCTGGGAGACGCGGGTTCGAGTCCCGCTCCAGGACGATGAAAAATTTCAAAATTTCGGATATTCTCTGACTTACCATCCTTGTCACATTTACGCCAAAAATCGGATTGTCATCTTCAAAATTTGTATTAGTATTACTATTTAAATTAAATTTCAGCAAATATTACAGTTAGGCCTAAGGATCCGTACAAAATGCAGACATTCCGTAGTTTTTGGCATTACTTAAAATGTCTCTGAAGCCTGTATGTTGGCTTCTGTGCACTGCAGTTTTTCTCTGAAGATATGGCGGCGATAGTTACGTCTCGCTGAACCTTAACTTCGTCTCGTTAGATACTCTTTGCTAGAGCAAAGATCATGGCAAATCGAATCAATATTTCCTACCTCCGTGAATGGAGTTGATTGTGTAACTAATAGCATTATCGATTGTAAGCAATTGAGCATTTTAGACTCGATAATATACCGATATTTCTGTCAATACTATCGATATTCGAGTCAATAACAAAACAAGTTAGTTATTTTTAAAGTTATTGAGTGTAAAACTAGATATAAGCTCTTTTTCTTTTTATTGGAGGTGTAACGATCACCGTGAGCAACTCAATGAGCTACAAGCAGACATCGTTCCCTAATTTAGGGTCACTGGCTTCAGGGAAGGGAGAGAGCCAGTGCCGTAAGACAAACACAGCATCCATGCCTCACGGGATTCGAACCCGGACCCCTTTCGGACAAATGATCAGAGGAAATCGTTTAGATCACTGCGCCCCGGGAAGGCTAAGCTCTATTCACTTGTTCAAGACTGTCTCCTCATTACAGCATGGGTTACATGTTCGTGATTGCGGGCCAGCAGTAGTTTGTTTACATCCGTTTTTCCATTGCTTAACAAGGAGTTGTGTTGCAGGGGTTCAGGAAAATCGAAATTTTTCATACAGTGCGTGTAAGAATTATAAGACCACAGCGCGATCATATAACTGAGGGTCATTTAATATCTCAAATCATTTGTCCAGGCAATACTGAGGACATAAAGACATCGGGATAGTATGTATATAAACATAGTTTGAACAGATAACATGCTGCTGCACAGAGCAGCGTAGGAAAAACGGAAATCAGGGTGTTTAAATATTGTAAGACCACATGACAAAATAAAAGAAATCGGACAAACTAACGAGGATGTAGCAGACACGAGACTCTCAGCATGGCAACAAGCCTTGGTAACGTACGTAACTGAAGGACAACCAGCCTCGTTGAAATGATGGCTTCTTACTTTGAAACTTTAAATTCCGAGTACAAAATGCGGTATTTTGGGGGGGGGGGGGGAAGAGATTGAAGGAAAAGATTATTTTGTGCTCAATGCAAGTATCTTCGAAGGTGATGCGAAAAGTTTTCCGAAAGTGCAATTAGTAAATATTTTCGATTACTTCGTCTTTGGTCGAAGCGCTTTTACTGCAGAACAATTCGAGGCATATAAAAGTTACGAAGCATATAACAATTTCTCGTCGTCGATATTCTTTTACTGGGTAATTTAGAACGATCACAAATTCTTAAGTAATCAGTAATTTATGGAGAAAATAGGTACGCTGCCTTAATAAGAAAGGTTCTCTTCCCTCCGAGGTGCGGAGATCTGAGTAAAAAAAGATAGATTTCTTTCCTTGCAGGAATCGCTGATTTTGAAAAAAAAATCACCTTTGAAAGGTTCTATGTCTTTTTGTGAGTTTAATTCTTCAACAAAAAGTGAAAAGTGTTTTTCTAAGCTATAGGGAGCGATTTCCAAGCTTTAGAAAAATGAGCAAAATCTTTTTTTTTTTTTTTTTTTTTTACCTAAAATTGCGGTGAAAGAATAAAATAATTTAGCTGGGATTTGGGCCCTTTAATCTATTTACTCGTAAATAAATTTAGCAGCATAACACCGACCTGTAAACAGACCTAGACACTAAAAGGGATTTATTTGGACAATAATTTTAGCCATTATTTGCATTTTTCTGCAAAAGTGTGTTCAGCTCCAGATAAAAATTCAGGTGTACTAAAAAAAATCGTTGGTAGTTGGAGAGGGGGGGGGTATCATATAGAACAAAGTAGTAAACTAAACACCCCCAACACCGACAGCCAAATAATCTTAAAAGTGAAAAGCCGAAAACTCACAAAAAAAAAGTGAGTCAGGTGAACGGTGTGATCGAGATCTAAAAAATACCGAAGAGCCAGAGATATGAATCTGACTAAAAGTCAGGTTTGCTAACAAATTTACTTTTAGCCCTATAAAAAGTTTCAACACTCCCTAGATCAAGCAGGAACCTTCTGAAAAGAAGTGCCTTGAGAGAAAAAAAAACCACGTGCACAGAAGTTCCGATTGGGGACCGAAGCGTTTATTTAAAAAATATTTTGACTAAAAGACAAACTCTAAAGTTGTTCTATAAGAAAATAGTCAGTAGTAATAAAACTTACGCAAAAAAAAACACCTTTTAAATTCAACTTCAAAACTTTGAATCAACGAATGAAACGTCTAGCCCAATAAGTGCAAACATTGCACTCCAATAGCGTTTGAACAAGTAAAAGATGCTTTACCAGAAATCACTGATTTCTAGATAAAACTAACGTTTAAGAGGTTCTCTGCCTTTGAAGAGTCTAACTCTTCAAAAGAAAGTGTTTTCTAAGCTCTCTCCCTTGGTTTGGCATATAAGCGAATTTTTTCGTTACTGCCTTTAGAGACAGCAGCTAGTAGCCTGAAAAGACTTACGGTCTCGATTTCCTCTATTACCGCAATTCATAATGCCAAAAAATTTAGGCATTTTGGATTCAAATTTTTATAAACACCGACCGCTAATGATTGCACTTTACACACTAAGTGCAGGACAGCCAGCTATGCTTGCCCTTCAGGAACTTGCAGGGACTGTTGCCATTTCACTGAAACTTCTCGACGATGTCACGTGCTACATTCTCATATTTAGTATAGCTGCGCTTTGGGGTTATGACAAAAATACTCTTTCAGTCATGGATGCTATCAAAGAAGACACAGTTTTGGGTGAAATTCATGCCCATGCTAGACGATTAGTGGTTTTCAAATCGTCCACTGATGAAAACGGTCGACTGTGCGCATAAACGGCTCACGTCATGATACCCCATGGGTTCTCAATAGGATTCAAATCCGGACTGAGAGCTGGCTAGTTCATTCGTTGTATTTTCTTGTGATTAAACCAGTTTACGGTGTTTCGGGAGACATGACAAGACGCATTGTCTTGTTGAAAGATCTATTCATGTCCCCTGAAATTGCCGAAAGATGGTATCAAATACGTTTCAAGAAGATACTGATAGAGCTGAGAGTTTAACCGATGGTTTACGAAAGCAACATGCCCAAACGGGTTTTGCTGTTAAATTTCGCCTTTCCCCACATGCATTCCACTGATTGAGTGTGGGCACTTGTGGTGAGATTTACAAAGTACAGTGAACGATTTATCAGCAAATGTAAATAATCTTCGTCAGATAGACGGTTGTACGTTCTCCATTCGTCAGATATTATCTTAGCCCCAGGACGTATATACTGCTTAATAATGGGTATTAAAATACGGCTACTTCGCTCTGGAGCAGCGATAAGCAAGCACTCATGAGTTCTCCTGCAAATTCCTCCGAAAACCCATTGTTCTGGTAATACACGGCCAACGTTGTTTTTCCTTTTAGAAAATAAACGTTCATCTATTTCTACTGTCGGTCCTGGTCATCCTATCAAAGAATGATTCCTTAGCAAACTTGCCGCACAAACCACTCTCATGTAATTATTCCAGTCCACACAAATGTTCTTGTTTATATGCAGTTCATGCTTAGAAAACGAAATTATTGTATACACTTAACTCCAAGAATACACGAAAAATATAGCCATTTTGAAATATAATTTAGAAACTGTGAACCACGTATTTAAACATAAAGGTATTTCTTCTCGGCATCCTCGTTTATAACATCGTCATCTCTCTCTTCCACTTAATGCTAATGCGATTTGATGAACTAAAGAGCATTTTCTTTGAGCATGTAAAACTAATTTGTCTTGAAGTAAACGTATGGCCGATTGTCGGTTTTTAACCGTTGTACATAAATCAAGGAAATCCATTACGAAGATGGGTTATAGAAACCCTACTGAATGGACAACATTCATGACCTCAACACACAAGGTAAGTGCCTTCGTTCCTTCCGAATGACCACACGGAACTCCCAAGCGCATATAAGGGGTCACCACAGACTGAAGCAAACGGACGGAATCGGCTCTCCGGTGACGGCGGTATGCATACAGTAGCACGTGATCACAACTCATCTGCTGCCGAGGGTTGTGTGTTCTGCTGCTCGGAAAGTTCGTTGACAAAATGGATTTTTCGATTAGAAGATAGTGGCAGCGGGCAGATAAAAGGAAAGGCACTAAGTCACATTTTAACCAAAAAAGAAAACACTTTCTGGGGGGGGCAAGGCCACCTTGCTCCATTGGTCCCTCCTCTAAATACGCCACTGATGAGGGTAGAATGTTAGAAACGCTTGACAGCGTTCAGGAATTCCCCAAAAGTTTATTAATTCTAACCTGGCAAAAGTAAAATGAAATTTCCATGGAAAGAAAAAAATTTAAATATAAAATAAATTTACATGAAGATAAATATGGACACGCTGAACTACATTCTGAAACACAATAAAAATTCTACGCTAGCAAACTAGTTTAGAAAGAAATGGCAGCTCTTAAAAACCATAAGTTTCAATACTTTTCAGTGGGAGTCACGCCTCAAAAGGTTGTCAACTCTCTGAAGGTAATCAAGAGCGCTTTTAAAAATCATAAGTTTTCAATGGGAGTCACCGTGCTGGTTAATAACTCTCTGAAGGTATTCAAGAGCACAAAATTATATCGCATTTGATCAGCTTCGAAAAGCTATATTCATGGCATCTTCTGTATATTCGTACCACCATGGTCTCTCCTATCTTTAGTATAAGTAGAAGGATGCTTCCGAAAGAAGGGCCATGTGACACACACACGCGCACACACACGGACATTGTGAAGATCATACTAGAAAGAAATTTGTAGTTGCAAACGCTACAGCAGTAACTTGTGCACTCGCCATTGAAGAAAATTATACAGCATACTGATTGGATACTGGGAAAATCATGCTGCTCTTCCTCAAATGTTGGTTAGGAAAGTAAAGAGACTGAAGGCCTAAAAATCGGTGATGTGATTTTTTTCTCTTTGGAGTGGAAAGAGGAAGGCCAAAAGTTTTATTTTTTTCATTTTATTTTCCGTATATACAGATCTGTGAAACTTTTACGGGAGGTTCCGTATTCCGAGGAAATGATCGGGGGGGGGGGGGAGGATAAAATTCGGTGAAGTTTAATTAAAACAACGAAAAACTATTTTTCCTTTAACAGGAAAGGATTTCGGGAAACAAAGGGTTTGAGCTCACCCCGAGCCCACGATACCTCCAAGTATCATTTTCGTTTCTCATACGCACACTTTTACGGGAGGTCCCGTAAATTTATGCTGTATTGTGTGCATATAAATGTGCACGAATACTGTTGGGACGCACAGACACATATCAAGGTGAAGAAGTGTGTCCGGTATGTTTTTCTTACGCAGTAGGCCGGCAGCGTGCATTTTGAAAGTACTATACATACTTCCTACCTACCTCGTTGCATCACTCACTTATGTTTATATAAACTGAAAGAAAATTCATTTTACACCCTTTCCTTATAACACATTGGCCCATCTTCACCCCCAGAACAGCAGAAACACGACGTGGCATTGGCTTTACCGGGTGTTGGAAAAGTTAGGGGTTATCGAGGCTCATGACTCTGTGACGGCCGTTGGCAAAGCTCCGAGATTTGCGGGCGGTGGGCGTTGGGCTCGAATGCATCAACCCACTTTGTCCAGCAGATGCTCATTTGGGTTCAAATTCTGAGAGTGAGAAAGCCATTCGATGGTTCTGACCGCAACGAATGCTCCTCTAATCAGTCCCTGGCCAAAAACAAGCTAAGAGACGGGACATCTTATTGAAAGAATGCATCCTTTTGTTGGAAATGGATAACTAGGAGCGGATGTGTGTCGCACGAGTCGGAGGGAAGTCAGCTGACTTTTTGGATGATAATGGTCTCAAAAGGTACAAAAGTACATAAGATGGTCTAGGTAAACCCGTCCCAGAACATTACACTTCCTCCACCGGCCTGCAGAACCCCGAATTGAGACCACACGGCGCCATAGGCAGTTTGGGTTTATGGTCTTGTGTGGTCTACGTTGCATACGGATTTTCTCGTCAGAGTATTGCAGCTGGAATCACGATTCGTCGGACCAAGGTACCCGCTTCCAATCTTCCACTGTCCAGTGATGATGTCCATTTGCTCACTTCAGTCTCATACTCTGGTGGGGTGCTGTTAACAGGACTACTCAATGAGGGCGTCGACTGCCATACCCAAGTCGGGCCATTGTACGTCGAGTGGGCTCGGCGTAAACCTTGGTAGGTGTCCCGTCGTTGAATTTCGTTGTTATCCTCTCTACTGTGGACTTCCATTCCATTGATACGGTATGAGTGAAGCGGCTCTAACCTTTAACATCAACGACACGTCCGTTGCCCCATTTTCCCCGGTTCTGCCGGTTTTGATATAGTTATGGTAGACACGGGCGTCGATCGCAAGCGGAAATACCATACGTTTTGCATTTGAGGAGATGAAAGACCCCCTCCTTCCTCACAGCGACTACTTACCCCATGACTGAACTCATTCAGGTCGTCGTGTTTTCAGATCATCGCAGTCAAGGTACTTTATAGCAGGTTGGTATGCGATCGATTTATAGTTCGACTCGGAAGAAACAGTTGTTGGTGGGATTATTTGATTGTTTATGTGTGTGTGCTGAATAGCTGCGTAATGGTATTTGCTACATTGGCCCAAGTGGTATAGGAATGCACACCGTAGTATTAAGCCAATCGAGCGGATACTCTTGAACCTGAAGTTGGACAATGTACCCTATGTCTTGTGTTTCAGGACCGTTAATACCATTCGCCCCCCCGCCACCTTACAGCGTCAAAACATTGCACTAATACTACAAATGAGCTTTGGTAGTTATCTAAAAAATCCTACCTGTAGGACCAGGATTCGAATTCTGGGTGGGTGAGACGACTGCTTGTAGCCCACATGCAGGGGTGGACTGGACCCGGTGGACCACTAAAGAAATGACCCACTTTCTCGTATTCTTTTTGTCCGGATTTTTTCGACCGAGCGAAAAATTAATTTGTTGCCGTAAAACAATAATAATTAATTTTATTTGATCTTTACGCGTGTCTGAAAAGTTTTATTTACATCTAGGTAGTTAGAGTTGGAGCCCAGAGTAATTTCTATGCCATGCCGTTCTTTTGTAATCTTGAATTAGACACTATACCCATTGCGATGGCCCATCATCCCCTTATCCACAGAGTGACACAGAGCACAAAGTGATTCTCCGGCAGAGATCACTTTGTGCTCTTTGGATACTCCGAAATAAGTGTCACACCCACATTTATCATAAAAGAAACAACAATTTACCAGTACTGGTTCATGTTTCAAAATGGTTGTTAATGAGAAGAAAAAGGAAACAATAACTTACCAGTACTGGTTCATATGTCAAAATGGTAGTTCATGAGTAGACTAAAGAAACAACGATTTACCAGTACTGGTTCATTTATCAAAATGGTAGTTAATGAGTAGACTAAAGAAACAACGATTTACCAGTACTGGTTCATATGTCAAAATGGTAGTTCATGAGTAGACTAAAGAAACAACGATTTACCAGTACTGGTTCATTTATCAAAATGGTAGTTCATGAGTAGACTAAAGAAACAACGATTTACCAGTACTGGTTCATATGTCAAAATGGTAGTTCATGAGTAGACTAAAGAAACAACGATTTACCAGTACTGGTTCATATATCAAAATGGTAGTTCATGAGTAGAACATAAAAACAAAGTATTTACCAGTACTGACTCATATGTCAAAATGGTAGTTCATGAGTAGACCATAAAAACAAACGATTTACCAGTACTGGTTCATATGTCAAAATAGTAGTTCATGAGTAGAAGATAAAAACAAACTATTTACCAGTACTGGCTCATATGTCAAAATGGTAGTTCATGAGTAGACCATAAAACAAACTATTTACCAGTACTGGATCATATGTCAAAATGGTAGTTAATGAGTACACTAAAGAGACAACGATTTACCAGTATTGGTTCATATATCAAAAGGGTAGTTAATGAGTAGACTAAAGAAACAACGATGTACCAGTATTGGTTCATATATCAAAATGCTAGTTCATGAGTAGACTAAAGAAACAACGATTTACCAGTACTGGTTCATATATCAAAAAGGTAATTCATGAGAGACTAAAGGAACAACGATTTACCAGTACTGGTTCATATGTCAAAATGGTAGATCATGAGTAGACTAAAGAAACAACGATTTACCATTACTGGTTCATATATCAAAATAGTAGTTCATCAGTAGACTAAAGGAACAACGATTTACCAGTACTGGTTCATATATCAAAATGGTAGTTCATGAGTAGACTAAAGGAACAACGATTTACGAGTACTGGTTCATACATCAAAATGGAAATTCATGAGTAGACTAAAGAAACAACGATTTACCAGTACTGGCTCATATGTCAAAATGGTAGTTCATGAGTAGACTAAAGAAGCAACGATTTACCAATATTGGTTCATATATCAAAATGGTAGTTCATGAGTAGACTAAAGAAACAACCGATTTACCAATATTGGTTCATATATCAAAATGGTAGTTTACGAGTAGACTAAAGAAACAACAATTTACCAGTACTGGTTCATACATCAAAATGGTAGTTCATGAGTAGACCATAAAAACAAACAATTTACCAGTACTGGTTCATATGTCAAAATGGTAGTTCATGAGTAGACCATAAAAGCAAACTATTTACCAGTACTAGCTCATATGTCAAAATGGTAGTTCATGAGTAGACCATAAAAACAAACTATTTACCAGTACTAGCTCATATGTCAAAATGGTAGTTCATGAGTAAACTAAGGAAACAACGATTTACCAGTACTGGTTCATATATCAAAATGTTAGTTCGTGGGTAAACTAAAGAAACAACGATATATCAGCACTGGTTCATAAATCGAAATGGAAGTTCGTGAGCAGACTAATGAAACAACGATTTACCAGTACTGGTTCATATGTCAAAATGGTAGTTCATGAGCAGACTAAAGAAACAACGATTTACCAGTACTGGTTCATATATCAAAATGGTAGTTCATCAGTAGACCATAAAAACAAACGATTTACCAGTACTGGTTCATTTGTCAAAATGGTAGTTCATGAGTAGACCATAAAAACAAACTATTTACCAGTACTGGTTCATATGTCAAAATGGTAGTTCATGATTAGACCATAAAAACAAACTATTTACCAGTACTAGCTCATATGACAAAATGGTAGTTCATGAGTAGACTAAAGAAACAACGATTTACCTGTACTGGTTCGTATATCAAAATGGTAGTTCATGAGTAGACCACAAAAACAAACTATTTACCAGTACTGGCTCATATGTCAAAATGGTAGTTCATGAGTAAACTAAGGAAACAACGATTTACCAGTACTGGTTCATATGTCAAAATGGTAGTTCTTGAGTAGACTAAAGAAACAACGGTTTACCAGTACTGGTTCATATATCAAAATGTTAGTTCATGAGTAGACTAAAGAAACAACGATTTACCAGTACTGGTTCATATATCAAAATGGTAGTTCATGAGTAGACTAAAGAAACAATGATTTACCAGTACTGATTCATTTATCAAAATGGTAGTTCAGGAGTAGACTGAAGAAACAACGATTTGCCAGTACTGGTTCATATATCAAAATGGTAGTTCATGAGTAGACCATAAAAACAAACGATTTACCAGTACTGGCTCATATGTCAAAATGGTAGTTCATGAGTAGACCATAAAAACAAACTATTTACCAGTACTGGCTCATATGTCAAAATGGTAGTTCATGAGTAGACTAAAGAAACAACGATTTACCAGTACTGGTTCATATATAAAAATGGTAGTTCATGAGAGACTAAAGAAACAACGATTTACCAATACTGGTTCATATGTCAAAATGGTAGTTCATGAGTAGACCACAAAAACAAACTATTTACCAGTACTGGCTCATATGTCAAAATGGTAGTTCATGAGTAGACCACAAAAACAAACTATTTACCAGTACTGGCTCATATGTCAAAATGGTAGTTCATGAGTAGAGTAAAGAAAGAACGATTTACCAGTATTGGTTCATATATCAAAATGTTAGTTCATGAGTAGACTAAAGAAACAACGATTTACCAGTACTGGTTCATATGTCAAAATGGTAGTTCATGAGTAGACTAAAGAAACAACGATTTACCAGTACTGGTTCATATATCAAAATGGCAGTTCATGAGTAGACTAAAGGAACAACGATTTACCAGTACTGGTTCATATATCAAAATGGTAGTTCATGAGTAGACTAAAGAAACAACGATTTACCAGTACTGGTTCATATATCAAATTGGTAGTTCATGTGTAGACTAAAGAAACAACTATTAACCAGTACTGGTTTATATATCAAAATGGTAGTTCATGAGTAGACTAAAGAAACAACGATTTACCAGTACTGGTTCATATATCAAAATAGTAGTTCATGAGTAGACTAAAGAAACAACGATTTTCCCGTACTGGTTCATATATCAAAATGGTAGTTCATGAGTAGACCATAAAAACAAACGATTTACCAGTACTGGTTCATATGTCAAAATGGTAGTTCATGAGTAGACCATAAAAACAAATTATTTACCAGTACTGGCTCATATGTCAAAATTGTCGTTCATGAGTAGACCATAAAAACAAACTATTTACCAGGAGTGGCTCATATGTCAATATGGTAGTTCATGAGTAAACTAAGGAAACAACGATTTACCAGTACTGGTTCATATATCAAAATGGTAGTTCATGAGTAGACTAAAGGAATAACGATTTACCAGTACTGGTTCATATATCAAAATGGCAGTTCATGAGTAGACTAAAGGAACAACGATTTACCAGTACTGGTTCATGTATCAAAATGGTAGTTCATGAGTAGACTAAAGAAAGAACGGTTTACCAGTACTGGTTCATATATCAAAACGGTAGTTCATGAGTAGACTAAAGAAACAACGATTTACCAGTACTGGTTCATATGTCAAAATGGTAGTTTATGAGTAGACTAAAGAAACAGTGATTTACCAGTACTGGTTTATTTATCAAAATGGTAGTTCATGAGTAGACTAAAGAAACAACGATTTACCAGTACTGGTTCATATATCAAAATGGTAGTTCATGAGAAGACTAAAGAAACAAC
This sequence comes from Macrothele yani, assembly GCA_039090855.1. Lineage (NCBI taxonomy): Eukaryota > Metazoa > Arthropoda > Arachnida > Araneae > Macrothelidae > Macrothele > Macrothele yani. Next base: position 109,174,351 of record CM077003.1, read on the forward strand.
GATTTACCAGTACTGGTTCATATGTCAAAATGGTAGTATATGAGTAGACTAAAGAAACAGCGATTTACCAGTACTGATTCATTTATCAAAATAGTAGTTCATGAGTAGACTAAAGAAACAACCATTTACCAGTACTGGTTCATATATCAAAATGGTTGTTCATGAGTAGACTAAAGAAACAACGATTTACCAGTACTGGTTCATTTGTCAAAATTGTAGTTCATGAGTAGACCATAAAAACAAACTGTTTACCAGTACTGGCTCATATGTCAAAATGGTAGTTCATGAGTAAACTAAAGAAACAACGATTTACCAGTACTGGTTAATATGTCAAAATCGTAGTTCATGAGTAGACTTAAAAGAGGCGTCCACTGAACGAGAAGCTGGCAGTGCCATTGTGTAATGGAAGATCTGTGATCAAATAAATGCGAAACGTAACTGTGTAGAAAAACTTCTATATGATACAAAGTCGTATCAGAATAATATAACCACCTACGTAATAATGGGAATAATCACCCTTGGCCCGGTTGACTGCGGCGAGACGGCGTGCTTAGATACAAAGAGGCCCTGGAAGGTTGTCCGAGGCGTACTATCTATTCGGACTGCAGCAGAGCACGTAGGTCCCGGAGATGATGTGGTTGTGGGTCGGCACGTCAAACCTGTCGATCCAAATAATCTCACAAGTGCTCTATGGGAATAAGGTCGGGCGATTTCGCCTGCCAAGAGAGAACGGAGGCATCGCTGTCGTGTTTCGGAAACCAGTCACGCACCTCTTAACGACGTGGCACGGCGTATTGACCTGTTAGTACACACTATCACCACCAGGGTAAACTTTCAACAGGAAGCGATGCATGTGGACAGTGTGGATGGACAGGCAGCCATTGGCGTTCGGGGACCCATCCAGTGGCACCAGCGATCCCAGGTCATACCGGGAAAATATCTCCAGACATGCGCACTGCCACCGCCGGCCTGTACTTGACATACAAGCGTGTCCGGGTGTTGGTTCTCGTGTGTCTGACGTTATATCCGCCAAAGCTCGTCAATTCTGTGGAGTAGAAACCCGATTCGTCGGAGAAGGTAACCTTTTTCCACTCTTCCACTGTCGAATGACGGTAGTCCTATGCGAACTGCAGGCGTCGTTGCTGATGAATTTGGGTTAACATGGCCGCCTTGACGCAGCGTCCATCCGGAGACCTATGCGTAACAAGTTTCGCTGAACTGTTATCGGAGACACGTACCTGGGTGCCACAGCGTTGGTTTGCGTGGTCAATTGCTGCAATTTTGTGCGTTGACTGCCCTTTACCAGTCGACGGAGGCGACGTCTCCTTTGGGGCTCCACAGTTATGACGTCATGAGGTACGCGGTGTACCAGCGGTCCATTCTTGGTACGTCCTTACTACAGGCCCTCGCGAGCAGCCCACGAAGTCTGTTGTTTCTGAGTTGCTTCCAGCCTTGGCGCGGTAGCCGATGATCATTCCTTTTTGAACGCCTGTCAAATCACTACCTCTGCCCATTGTGCTCATATTACGCCCTATCGCTCATCTGTCCTGGACGGACGCTTATGTCTCCGTGTGGTGGACCTTGTCACGTGCACTCTGTGACGCATGGGCGGGTACACTGTGATTCCGGGGATGGTGATATCATTCTGATACGACCGTGTATGTGTAAATTCCAGCTTTCAGAATAATCTTCGTTATGATTTAGTTGAAAATGAGGTCTTCAAAAGATTTTTTTATGACACCCCGTTTTGAGTGTGACTTCATACTAGATTCCATCACGAGCGGATTTTTGAAATTCCTTACCGTTAAATTGTTGTTAAACTTTGTTCACGGCTGATTTCGTTTCACAGTGTACATTTCGCAGTTCTCTTTTGTCCAGGGTCTAAGATAATGTTTGTTTTTCGTGAGGTATTTCCCTGTCGGTACGTGTGTTTTTATAGTGTACCACAAGTCTAAAATTCCTGACCTGGTTTTGTCGTTCCAATCCGTCTCTGCTGCATGGATTCTAAAAGTTTTTGTTGTTAAACCCAGAAAAGAAGATGGGAGAAAAAAGAACCACCGCAATGTTTACAACAAATTTATAGAAATGATGGTTTCTAACTTCGCATTTGAAATTTTCTGTCTATCGGTCATAGTTTCGGAGTTAGGGGCGCTAAAGTCTGATAACGCTGAATGTCAAACAGGTAGGAAGGGCCTCCTAATAATTGTACTGAACTCGTTGGTTCCACAACCTCAGCTACCTGTGTTTGGCGGCTGTTATAGTGCGACTTTACTGTACATCCTGTATGTACCAACAATGCGGTATAAAGACGAACACTCAGTAAATTCTACATATTCCGTATTTTTAACAGAACGAAAAAGTTAAGCTTACCTCAATAAAATCATTCTATTTTTAATAGATATCCAGTTACCGTGTTGATATTAAAGCAGCAAGAAACCTTGAACTTCTTTTGGAAAGTCGCACTGGCAAATCAGCAAATGACGAATCACGTACATTCCCATTGGGAATGCAAGGTGCAAGGTTACCGAAGCTCACTGTTCATCGTTTTTGTTTGGGAAAATTACAAATAATTGTTTTTGGCCTAAAATTCTTCTACAATGTTGTGGAACTCAGCGTTCATGCAAGATAATGTACTATATTGTATTTTACTATTGCATGAGATATCTTTATTTGAGAGATGGAAAACACTTTGCATAGAATACTATCGGTGAAATATTTATTAGAAAGTTGCAAAGTTATTGCGTATAAATCAAATTATATTAGCATCGATTTTAATTGCTTTCATATCTCTCCACAGTTAAGCTTTCCGTTTAACAAACAAATCATCATCCCCATCATTGTCAACCATTATCAATCCACTGCTGGACGAAGGTCTCCCCAAGTTTCTTCCACAACGGTCTGTCTTGTGCCAGTCTCCTCCATGTTACTCCCGCATACTTTCGAATTTCATCCACCCATCTCACATGTGGTCTTCTTCTGGGTCTTTTCCTGTCCCTTGGAATCCAGTGTAAAATTTCAGCTGTCCATCGATGGTCTGTCCTTTTGGCAGTACGTCCAGCCCATTGCCATTTCAGGGATTTAACTCTGATCATGATGTCTTCAACTCTTGTCATTTTTCGGATCCACGAGTTCCTCTTCTTATCTCTCCTGGTAACACCAAGCATGCACCTCTCCATGCTGCTTTGAGTTGTCTGCAGCCTTTGTATGTCTCTTTTAGTTAAGGTCCACGTCTCTGCACCATACGTAAGCACTGGAAGGATGCATTGATCAAACACTTTTCTTTTAAGACATAATGGCATATTGCTCTTGAAAATTGTACTGTTTCTTCCAAAAGCTCTCCAGGCAAGTTTTATACGCCCATTAATTTCTTCATCAATGCGACCTTCACTTGATATTTGCTGTCCAAGATAAATGTAGGTATTGGTTATCTCCAGCTTTTCCCCATCAATCGATAAATCTTCATTTCTTGAAAAAGCATTGTACATCACTTTTGCCTTCTGAAAGTTCATTTTTAATCCCACTTCTTTATTCTTGTCAGCATGTTCCTGGGTCATACTCTGCAGCTCTGATGGGTTAGTTGCAAAAATGACTATGTCATCAGCAAAACGAAGGTGGGTTAGATAATCTCCATTAATCTTTATCCCTTTGTTTTCCCAGTTCAGTGATTGAAAGACATTTTCCAATGTGGCATTAAAGAGCTTAGGAGATATGATGTCACCTTGTCTCACTCCCTTTCCAATTTTTATGGGTGCTGTATTCTCAAATAGCCGAATCTTTGCACTTGCATTTTCATAGATGTTATTAATAATATTAATGTATGCATCTTCAATACCGCAGGATTTCAAAGCCATTGTAACTGCTGATGGTTTCACCGAATCAAAGGCTTTTTCATAATCGATAAAAGTCATGCACAATGGAAGTTCATATTCCCTCGTCCTTTCAATTAGTTCTCTCAGTACGTGGATATGATCTATACTGCTATAGCCACTCCTGAATTCAGCTTGTTCTCTCGGTTGAGCCATGTCCAGTGTTACCTTCAAGCGGTGTGAAAGAACTTTAGTGAAGATTTTATAAACCACTGTGGCATTAAAGAGTAAAATATTTGTCTGCATTTAAGAGAATGTTTAACAAACATATACTACAAGATAAATCTGGAGTCCAGATGATCTATAAAGTTCCCATCGGTAGTGAAATTTCATTCGTCCGTGTTTGTGGACTAAAATTTTACCATTTCTAGGAAACGGTGTGGTACCCTTTAGAAACGTTATCCTGATTCCTCAAGCAACTGCTTTGTTGCAATTCACATTTATTTCATTTCTAAAATGATGGCTGTACATTTTTGGTCTGATGATAATGACGAAAGATAATTTTTTCCTCCTTGAAAAACAGTCGAAGGTGTTCCGTTTTAAATTCGGTTCTTATATTCATTCGCACTTTCAGTGGTCAGTTTTTATATTCGTTCGCAATTCCAGTGGTCTTCTACATTTAAGATAATGTTATAAAATCTGTTACTTTGTGTGAGGCTGACTTTTTCTAATAGAAATGCCCAGACATGTTTTGAAAATGTACAAATATACGAGTTATCTACGTTCAAGTACCTATATCCTCATTTCATTCGCTTCCAGAGCTTACATTTCTTAGTCCTTTTGAATTTATCAACCATTGCTGGTTAGTTTTACTTACGATGCCCATTATTTCGTGAAAATTTTCGTGTCACTGGTTCATGGAAAATGTAAGTTTTCTTGAACTTTAAACCATTATTGATATCTTTTCCATCCTTTTCATAGAACAAAATTAAACATTGGTACAAAATGAATTTTCTTCTCTATATGCAAGTATATCTTGAAAAATAATTTTTATCCAGTTCTTCTCAGAGTACATAATTTAAAAATATTTTTAGCAATTCACACTGCGGTTACTGGTGTAAAAATACAAACACACACACAAAGATATTTAAAACACTAGAGATATTCCGTGGCGTTTATTCGATTCATACATTCCACAAAAAAAATTTCGAGGCCAATCTCAAGGTCTACAATCTATGTGCCAAAAATTGAGGACAATGTTCCTAGCCTGTGTCCTTAGAAAAATAAATGAACTAAAGGGAAAAAATATTCTCACTAGACTGCAACAACTGATGGTAGTTGGAGTTGAATAAAACTGAAGTCCTTCGGTAAAATAAAGTAACAAGATGATATGATATGTAAATATGTGAGGTATGACAACAATAATTGTGATGAGAATAATAAAAATGTGCTCACTTAATAGAAAAACCACACAGTAGCCCAGAGGTCTTGCCGGACACCTAAACATTCCATTGCCAAATTTTACAAACTCTGTACTTTAGAAAAATCGCAAATGCATTCACTTTAGAAAAATCGGAAATGTATTCATTTTAGAAAAATTGCAAATGCATTCACTTTGCATTTTCCGTCCAGAAAAAATTAATGTAGTCTGATATCAATTTTTCAGTAACCTTGAGGTGAAAATAACTTCTTATGAGACTTTGCCATCATAAAAAGTTTCAAGACCAAACTTGTGAAAATTGTGAAATCTGCTTGTATTCATGTGTATTCGACTTGGCAGTGGCGTCAACGCGCACAGATAGAGGTTTGAGAAGTTTAAAACCCTCTTTACTGGACCTCAAAAACTCATGGTAAGTATATAGCTTTTAATGCATATTAGACAAAACTGTTGCACTGGAAGCACACTACTGGTCATAAGCAATTTGCTTGAGGTTTCCATTAGAGCTCAAGCCTCTCAAGATGCTGAAGTTTAAGTGTTCCTAACAAATGACTTCGGTGAATTTGATATCCATGAAAGATTTTACACAAAAAAAAGGCGTCCAATGAAGTCTTATTTAACATTTTGTTATCATCATTGTCATTTCCATGGCGGCTTTTGCAGCCACAAGCCTCTAGTGGATCTCTATTTTGATTATCGCATTTTTTGTATCCGGCGGCGGTGCCTTTGAAAATTGTTAAGTACTGCTGTTAAGATTTTTTCTGGAGCATTTATTTTGTGTGGGAAAGAGACGTTTGCACGTTTTCTTCACGCTTTCAATAAAGCTGAATTTTCCGCTTTGAATGCAATAAAATTCTACAACCCATCTCAAATTGAGTTTATCGTAGGCAACTGTAACCACGGCCGTGGAGAACGAGCTCGGTCCCCAGTGCAATAAAATCTCCGGGCTCCATACCTCGGCTCCTCCACTAACCACATAATCCATATTTCCGTTTCCTCACTTACCCCCCCCCCCCCCCACCACCATTCCCCAACTTCCCGAAAACCCGACCGGTTGCAAATCTTCAATCTTTTTTGCGATGGATAATTTTTCATATTCTCCTCTCCTTAAACAAACCCTCGAACACTCCCTTTCGAAAAAAGAGTTTTCTCAGAAAACATCTACCGACAGACATTTGGGATAAAGCCCTCCCCACAGGTCAGGGGAAGGAACTGTACACGGACGGTTCCAAAATGGGAAGTAGTGTCGGCGCAGGTTTCTGTGTGATCTCGGATGGCAACGAGATGCACGCGGAGCGAATGAAACTATCGCCCAATTCCTCTGTGTTCCAAGCAGAGTTATTGGCGATCAGAGAAGCACTGCGTTGGGTGCTTGCTATGAACGGTGAAGGGGCCTATAGCATATACTCTAACAGCCAAACGGCCCTGAAAGCGCTTGGCCAGTTCGGGAGTAAGACTCCCCTCGTCAGGGAGATAAAAGTGCTATTCAAGTCAATGGAGAGTAGGAGGGTTACCTTCCACTGGATCCGAAGCCATGTCGGTACAGTTGGAAATGAACGGGCAGACCAGCTAGCGAAGGAAGCTACTGGTAAAGATGACATAGATTTTCAGATGCGAACGCCGCTGCAAAGCGTGCGGACGCAACTGAAATCAGCTACATTAGTGGAGTGGCAGCAGAGATGGGATGAAGGGGATACGGGTAGAAGGACATGCCGTATCTTCCCCCGAATCTCGATAAGGCGCATTGAGAGTAATGGCTTCCTCAACCAAGTACTAACCGAGCACGGAGTGTCGCCGGAGTACTTCCGCAGATTTGCGGTTACGGAGCGAGTGTGCATGTGTGGTGCCCAGACTGCAGATGTCGCACACATGATTCTAGAATGTGCTTCTCTGGCAGGGAAGAGAGCAACATTAGTGCCAGAATTGGCAAAGACGAGGGACCTCTCGATCCTGCTCGCGTACCTAAGAGCGCGACAGGGGATCATCGAGATGGTCAAGTACCTCAAAGAGGAACAGGCGGTCTACCTAATAGAGGGGTGACCGAAGAAGAAAGAAGAAAGAAGAGGTATGAAGAAAGAAAAAAAGAAGAGTGAGGAAGAATTGAAGAAGAGAAACCGGTGACTCGAGCCCAGAGTCATCACCACAGAACCGACCCTAGTCCTGTGGCAATGTAAATAATGTAAATATTTAAATATTTCTTAGTGTGAGAGGGCCCATTGAGCAAAGGACGTGTTTCCTACGCGGAGATGGGTTCCTCAGTGTAAATAAATGTGTCTGTACTCTGTTTGAATAAAGGGCAGTCGCCCCAAACAGTTCGCGCCAGCAATTATTCTCCCAGTCAGGGGTAGAGAAAATTTCTTTTCAAGCCCCTGCCCAAATGGCACGCACACCCGGGTCATGATGGAGAGGTGGAAAGTGCCGGCAAACGGGGGTAGCAGCGCAATGCAAGTCTACGGACCGATTCTGTCCGGATGGGGGAATGTCGGATCTTGGCAGGATTACTCGCAACGCCGTCACTAAAAATCTTTTGAGAGAGTCCTTCTAACCCTGTGGAGTCCGCATTTGGACGGTACAGGATAATGGTCACCAGATAGTCGTTACCGACAGACATTCTTATCTTTCTTAGTACCTTTTCATAATTATCATATTTTTCACCTTTCATTTTTACAGTAATATACGTCTAAAGATGCAGCCTCTGGGAAAGTATCCGCAAAGAGTTCTCATAAGGAAACATTACATTTCGTGTTTTCTCTTTTAAGTTGCCACTGTGAACAGGACGACTTCATCGGTCATCGGAATAAAGGAAAATAAACGAAGTCGGAGTTACGCACAATGACATTATATTCATTTATAAAAATTGTCGCAATGCAAAAATAATGAGTTGAGCATAAAATAAAAAGACAAAAGATGCCGGCTTCTGTTGGGAAACACAAAGTGACAAAATCCGCATAATGAAAATTGTCTGCAGCGTTTGATGACTAGCAATAACGTTGCATATCATACACAATGGTCTGTCTCGGCGAGTAGCAAAGCAACACGGGAACCCAATGTGTGGTGTCGGCGTGTCGTTGGAAAGGAAAGAAGAAATGAAAAACGTAATATGGAGAGTTCGTTTGTTTTGCCGCAGGTAACCCACGCGCGTATTGCGGTTAGCCTGAGAACTCGAGTAACATTGTAACACTTCGTTTTTTTTTTATTGTATGTCAGTTGATCTTTATTGGTTGGAAAGTAGTGATTCTGTCTTCTCAAAGAGACGCTAAAAGTTTAGCTGCCGTATTCGAACCAATAAAAAGCGCAGAAAACTCCAAACAGTAAGGGAAACAACACTCGGGATATGTAGTCCAAATGCTTCGGTTCGAATTTTCTTTGTCTTGCTTTCCACGCTCTTTTCACGCACCATGTACCGTTCACTTGCAGTTGAATCTACGTAAAGGAAACAAGAACAATCAATCAAAGAAAATTCGGGTAAAGGTACACAATATGTACAGAATTTTTATAGCTTAAGAAAAAACAAAATAAACTGATTTTTTCTTGGACAGAATTTACCAGTCCTCATTAGCATCCAGGTTCGGATGCGTCATTCATTACGAAATAATGGGAAGCTCAGCGTTTAATCTCCTAGTAGGTTTGTTCTAACTGTTAAGTACCTGTGAAGAAATCCGAAACATCCTTTAAGGTGGTTGCACCTAAAATCTCTGCCTTATGTTTCCAATGGTAAAACTTCCTTGCATATTTTCTTCGCAATTAATGTATTCCCAAGGATGAAAATTAGCAAATCGATAAAACTAACTTTAGGTTATAGCATGGGATTTTTAACACTTGCTGAAACATAACCATAATTATATTAAAAATCAATCATTTTTCTTAGAGACCTGTTAATAGATGGCGCGACCTGTACATTGATGACATCAGTAGACAAACAAATGTTGGATTGCTTAGTTATGGTTATTGTTTAGCTAGTATTAAGTATCCCATACTACAGTATAACTTAAAGTTAGTTTTATCGATGTGAAAATTTTCATCCTTGGGAATACATTAATTGCGATGAAAAAATATATATATATATATATATATATATTTATTGAAGGTTTAACGACCACCGTGAGCAACTCAATGGGCTATAAGCAGTCGCCCGTCCCTAATTTAGGGTCACTGGTTCCAGGGAAGGGAGAGAGCCAGTGCCGTAAGGCAAACACAACATCCATACCTCACCGAGATTCGAACCTGGACCCCGTTCGGACGAATGATCAGAGGCCATCGCTTAGACCACTGCGCCACCGGGGCGGCAAGAAGAAAATATGTAAAGAAGTTTTACCATTGGAAACATAAGGCAGAGATTTTAGGTGGAACCACCTTAATATGCGTGATTTCGTTACTAAGTCCGTCGCTGCAGGATTTTGATGTTCCGTAAACGCAAAATTACAAGCAAGACAATGCAAACAAAAAATCTAAATTGTGAAAAATAAGTTTCGATATCTAATAAACTTACAGTTTGGCTACTCGACTGCATAAATGATAAAGTTAAATCCCCTAATATAAAACACGTTTAATGAAGTACCTAATAAAAGGCACACATCCTGTTATCTGGTTAATAAGAAGGAAAGGATCCAGGTAAGAACGAAATTCACCCGGCAGCAAAGGAAAAGAACGATGACAGTCACGTTAGAGGCGATAAGAGCGCCTCTTGTCCGACCCTAAGTATTCCAGTCACGTGGTTTCCGGCTGAAGCGCTGAGAAGATATAAAACTATAACTCGTGGGTTTTATTATTGCTCCAATGGAAGGACCTGAAACTACGTTAGCTTCTGTAACGTGATACAGACCCATAAAAGCAGCGCCGCGGAGAGAGTACGCACTCCTGAAAAAGTGCGAAGAACAGTTAGAATTTCACGGTTACAGCGCATTACTTCTGTGTTCGTCCGGTGGCGAACAGCCAACAATACCTGCGGTTTTTTGAGGTGATGGGCAACGCCTACCTTGCGGTGGTAATCATTCCCTATGCAAATTCCGAGAACCTTTCCTTTCCCCATTCCACGGGTTTCGTCGTCGCAAAAATGACACGACCAGTCCGTGCGGTCTATATACAGTTGAACCCACTTATAACCAACCCGTGTTTAACGAGATCCCGGATTTAACGAGCAAAACAAGAACTTTTGTATGGCATAACGTTAAATCAAAGCTCATTTGTTCGTTTTTAACGAACAAGATCTAATAATCCCAGGACTTAACGAGGGAGGGAAAGCTAAGACGATCACTTTTATCAAGCAAAGTAACAAAATTCAATAAAATTCTATACAAGGCAGAGAGAATCTATTGCACATTGTCCGGGAATGGAGGTATAGAAATGGTGGTATACAGGACGAAATTTCACCAGCGCATGGAAATCTTGGTGTGCTAGTTGGAAGAATGTTGACAGAAAATCAATGGGGCGGGAGCATATCAAATGCTCAACAGGCGATTTGTGCAACAAACTCTTTCCGCCTCCGCCATCCACTTTAAGAGGCTTACCTCGGTAGCACATTACATCGATTCGACGTCGAATTTTTGATCGATTTTTGGTCATTATCAAACGTCGAATATAGATATCCATGTCCACTTTTGTTACGTCTTTTCGACGTCGAATTTCAAACCAATTAAGTCGATATCAAGTCAACAGTTGACGAAGATTCGCCCTTTCGAGAGAAACATGTACATCGTTGCTATGTAGTGTAGACGTCGATTCTACGTTGATATTACGCAGTTCAGTCCTCGGTTGTAGTACTGTCGTAATGTCGAATCTACGTTTACTCTACAATTTTGAAACATGAAATTCTAAACTTTTAATCGTGGCATGAAGACCATATAATTTTTTTTATTGTTTCAACATCCAAGTCTTTTAGGACGCATTCGAAAAGAAACATAATTCTCAAAAATTTCCCAGACTTTTTGGTAATCGGTCAGCATCGCGCTAAAATATGCGTACGTACAAATTATATATTTTAAAAAGTAACTGTACTTAAAGGAACTAGACTCAACTTCTTATAAACATACTTTTTGCCGCCCCGGTGGCACACTGGTCTAAGCGATGGCTTTTGATCATTCGTCCCCGATGGGTACGGGTTCGAATCCCGGTAAAGAATGGATGTTGTGTTTGTCTTACGTCACTGGCTCTCTCCTTTCCCTGGAGTCAGTAGCCCTAAATTAGTGCCGGGTGACACCTTGCATTTCTAACAACACAGGTCAACACCTTGCATTTCTTGGCGGAGATCAGCATTCAAGGTTGTCCAAATGTTGACGCGGGCTGGTGCAGGTGGTGCAGCCCGTCCGAACTGATGGTTTTCATTTCACGGAAATATAAGGTTCATTTCAGTAGAGGCACATCTAAACACTTCTAGCAGGTTAGTGAGAGATGAACTAGCATTTTGATTTCTCTTCTTTTAAATAAACTTGCACAAGTACAATTCTTGGTGTAATAAAAACATTGGTTTTGAACCCGGGATCGGAGGATATATACGAAATCGCTTCTTTAGTATTTCAACGGATTCGTCAACTACATTCGCTAACTGTGAAGATATAAGGACGCTACGATGGTGCAATGGTCTAAGCGCTGGCTTATGACTATCCGTCCGAGAAGTGTCCGGATTCGGATCCCAGTGAGGCATGGATGTTGTGTTTGCCATACGGCATTGGCTGTCTCCCTTCCCTGTAGTCAGTGACCCTAAATTAGGTAGGGACGACTGCTTATAGCCCATTGAGTTGCTCACGGTGGTCGTTAAACAACCTCCAATAAAAAAAAAATATATATATATATACATGTTTGACGGTGGAAGGTGGGCTGTTTACCATCGCTGGAAGCAGTCGGTCGTCCCTAAGTTAAGGCTACTGGTTCCAGGGAAGGGATAGAGCCAGTGCCGTAAGACAAACACAACATCCATGCCTCACCGTGATTCGAATCCGGACCCCTTTCGGACGAATGATCAGAAGCTATCGCTTAGACCACTGCGCCACCGGGGTGGCACAGCTGACATACTAACGCTTTAGTAGACTTCTAAGTGGTGTGAGATTACATTGGGATGTTACATTTTTTAAGGCATTTCATTCGTAAGGAACATTTTAATTACTTAAAAACCGACTACTCTTATAGCGTCTGCTAATTATTCACAAAATGACGGGGACTTTAATTTCCATTGTGGATATCAACATATTCCTGCTACGTAGTAACAGACGCAGCAATAATGCAGGATGCCTATGTTTGTCGTGCAGCGCACAACAAACTGCATTATAAAAACCCTTCCTTGAAAGTATGTAATGCAATGAATTTCACAAAATAAAGCTCAGGTCGATGTATGTAATTTGAATAATTCATTTTTGATCGATGTAATTTCAGTAATTAATTTGAATTGAGGTTTTACTGAAAATATATATAGCTAAATTTTCAGGGAATCATAAACCACATGAATTTTTTTTTATTGGAAGTTTAACGACCACCGTGAGCAACTCAGTGGGCTATAAGCAGTCGCCCGTCCCTAATTTAGGGTCACTGGTTCCAGGGAAGGGAGAGAGCCAGTGCCGTAAGACAAAGCACAACATCCATGCCTGACGGGATTCGAACCCGGACCCCTTACGGACGAATGATCAGAGGCCAGCGCCTTAGACCACTGCGCCACCGGGGCGGCCCACATGAAATTAAGAAAGCGCTCTTCATGTTACACACATACACAATTAATTACAAAAGTGAAATATTACATGGAAGTTGAAACTATACTTCTTAGTGGAATAAAAAGTGCTGTTCTTTTAAATGAATTGGTAAATTTTGTAAAGTGCATTATTCAATTTTTGCGGTCATGAATTTAGCAATATTTACCATACACTACTTATTAACAATATTTACCATACACTACTTATTAACAATATTTACCATACACTTCTTATTAACAATATTTACCATACACTACTTATTAACGCTTGATATTAACTAATGGACGTCAACAGTGAACGATGACATTTTCTACAAATTTGTTATTAACATGCGGAATGACAGTGCGTTAGTTCTAAACGTCTGCTGCCGTGCTACCATGCGGACAGCTTACGTCTTCAACAACTTGCAGTCCTTCAACAATGGTGCTTAATCGCGCATACCCAGACACCTTTTCAAGGGAGTCAGGGCGACTCTCAACTCGAAGTGGCTGAAGGAAGTGATTCGTGTAGACTCCATGTTGGAATGATTTTTTCAAAACCATTACAACAAGTTTATTAAAAAAAAACAAGTTTTAATATCATTAAGTGTTTGATTTAAGTCTGAGTAATAAAGCTACAGAATTTTGAGGGTAGTTACACAGACATAATTTGTAGAAACTCAACTTGCGGTTGTCCCCGCTGAACGATAGAAGAATTCAAATACTCCGAAGGAATCAAAGTCTCGGCGGACCATATGTGGGTAAAATTCACACGATAACGCACTCCTTATTTGGATATTTTGGCTGTAAAGTTCGTAGAGGTTAGCAATGAGAATGCACCACTCTAGCAGAGAAAGCCAGATGGCGCCCTCAGGAAATGTTTATGACAGGGCATGGAATGTCATTACTTTCTGTTTTAATCACACTTATAAAAAATGGATTCTAAAGATATATACTAAATCGCTTCTCGAGGGAAGGAGGATTTTGTCATCAGCAGTTTGTAGTGTAATGAACCTCAGCGCGAAATCACGTATAGCGATGGTGAACAGCCCACCTTCCACCGTCAAATATTGTTCGCTTATATCTTCTTTTTAGCACGTCTTTTGTAAAAAAAGATCGTGCTTCTGTTATAGGTTTGTCCGTCCGTCCGTCTGTACCCACGATATCTCTGCAACTATTAGTCCGATTTTTAATTTTTTTTTTGCATTGGGAAGCTTGAAATATGCAAATGATGATCCTTTATTTCGTTTGTTCTTACGATGTACAATTTCGCCGGTAGAGGGCGTAAATGCATATGATGTCGAATTCAAAAATACGTTTTATTTCACATATCTGCTTTTAAATGTCCGACTGAAAAATTTTTATCTTTCGATTCCATTTATATCGAAGAGTATTTTAGATATAGTTATTTTTTCAAATTACGCATAGATTTTCCGCTAGGGGGCGTAAAAGTAAATTACCTTTTCCTCGATAACTCTTCTTCTAAAACTCCGATTTGAAAATTTTTTTCTTCAGCTGATACATCTCCTGATGGAAAACCTTTTGCATATAATTTCAAATTTTTGGAAAAGAATACTTTGGCCACCAGGGGGCGTAAGTGTTAATTTTTGCTTCTGATGTATTTGCCATAAAATCGGAGCTTCTAAAATATCGATTGAAAAAATTCTTTCCTGGATTGATGCCACTCACATCGATGAACCTTTTCGGAATATTTTCTTCTTAAAATATTACACAGTTTCTCCGCCAGGGGGCGTAGATGTACATCTTATTTTTGTCAATATCTCTACTTCTAGGAGTCCGATTTGAAAAAATTCCTTCATTGTTGGATAGTGTTTTCCGTGTGAGATGTTTTTCATGTAATTTCAAAATTTTCAAGTAATTCATGGACTTCCCGCTAGGGGGCGTAGCGGTAAATTGCGTTTCCCCCTATATCTCTGCTTCTAAACCTCCGATTTGAAAAATTCTTTCTGCACCGGATACAGCTCTTGATGAAAAATCGTTTGCACGTAATTTCTAATTTTTGTAAAAAATAGTTCGGCCACCAGGAGGCGTAAATCTTAATTTCCGCTTCTGTTGTATTTGCAGCAAAATATGATGTTCTAAATTCTCGATTGAAAAAAACGTCGTTTGTTGACCGATGCTACTCATGTCGACAAACCTTTTAGAAACATTTTCTTCTTAAAATAGTGCATGGTTTCTACTCAAGGGGGCGTAGATGTATATCTTATTTTTGTCAATATCTCTACTTCTAGGAGTCCGATTTGAAAAATTCCTTCTTTGTTGGATAGTGTTTCTAGTGTGACATGTGGTTCATATAATTTCAAAATTTTTAAGTAATTCATAGACTTTCTGCTAGGGGGTGTAAATATAAATTGCGTTTCCCAATAATATATCTCTGCTTCTAAATCTTCGATTTGAAAAATTCTTTCTGCACCGCATACAGCTCCTATTGGGAAATCGTTTGCACATATTTTCTAATTTTTGTAAGAAATGGTTTGGCCACCAGGTGGCGTAAGTCTTAATTTCCGCTTCTGTTGTATTTGCAGCAAAATATGAGCTTCTAAAATCTCGACTGAAAAAAGTCGTTTGTTGACCGATACTATCCTCATGTCGACAAACCACTTAGGAAAATTTTCTTCTTGAAAAAATGCATGGTTTCTACGCCAGGGGGCGTAGATGTATATCTTATTTTTGTCAATATCTCTACTTCTAAGAGTCCGATTTGAAAAATCCCTTCTTTGTTGGATAGTGTTTCCGATGCGAAATGTTTTTCCTATAAATTCACAATTTTCAAGTAAATCATAGACTTTCCGCTAGGAGGCACAAAGGTAAATTGCGTTTTCTGCGTTATTTCTGCTCCTAAAGATTTGATTTGAAAAATTCTTCCTGTATCGCATACAAGATCTGATGGAAAATATTTTTCACATAATTTCTAATGTTTGGTAAAGAATGGTTTAGCCACCAGGGGTCATAAGTGTTAATTTCTGCTTCTGAAGTATTTGTTGCAAAATCTGGGCTCCTGAAAACTCGACTAATTTTTTTCTTCGACCGATACCGCTTATATGGATAAACCTTTTGAGAATACTTTCTTTCTAAAATAATGCATGGTTTTCCCACCAGGGGACGTAAAGTCACATCTTATTTTTGTCGATATCTCTGTTTCTAAGAGTTCGTAAGCTCACGATTCCGTTTACAGCAATATCTGAAGGATTTTTTTTTATTATTGGAGGTTTAACGACCACCGTGAGCAACTCAATGGGCTACAAGCAGTCGCCAAAACTCGACTAATTTTTTTTTCTTCGACCGATACCGCTTATATGGATATACCTTTTGAGAATACTTTCTTCCTAAAATAATGCATGGTTTTCCCACCAGGGGACGTAAAGTCACATCTTATTTTTGTCGATATCTCTGTTTCTAAGAGTTCGTAAGCTTACGATTCCGTTTACAGCAATATCTGAAGGATTTCTTTTTTTTTTTTTTTTTTGATTGGAGGTTTTTTTGTTTTTTTTTTTGATTGGAGGTTTAACGACCACCGTGAGCAACTCAATGGGCTATAAGCAGTCGCCCGTCCTTAATTTAGGGCCACTGGCTCCAGGGAAGGGAAAGAGCCAGTGCCGTAAGACAAACACAACATCCATGCCTCACCGGGATTCGAACCCTGACCCCTTACGGACGAATGATCAGAGGCCATCGCTTAGACCACTGCGCCACCAGGGCGGCTATCTGAAGGATTAGAAACCCGATTGAAAATCTTCTTTCTTTCGTCAGATCTATTGTTTTCCATACCGGCTCCATTGACTTTGAATAGCTTTGATAAATTTAATTTGCGTCAGAACGGATTCAAAAAACGTGCTTATTACACCTGAAAATTCGGTGTCATCTTTCTTGTTGTTTTTGTTTGATTGGACGTTGTTTAACGACCACCGTGAGCAACTTAATGGGCTATAAGCAGTCGTCTCTACCTAATTTGCCGTAAGGCAAATACTTCTTGAAAAAATGCGTGGTTTCCTCACCGGGATCCGAACCCGGACCCTTCTCGGACGGAAAGTCATAAGCCAGCGCTTAGACCACTGCACCATCGGGGCGTCCTTATATATTCACAGTTAGCGCATGTATGTGACGAATCGCTTATAATACTAAAGAAGCGATTTCGTATATATCCTCCGACCCCAGGTTAAAAACCAATGTTTTTATTACACCAAGAACTGTACTTTTACAAGTTTACTTGAAAGAAGAGAAATCAAAATGCTAGTTTGCCTTTCACTAACCTGCTGAAAGTGTTTAGATGCGCCTATACTGAAATGAACCTTGCATTTCTGTGAAATAAAAACCATCAGTTCGGACGCGCTAACATTTGGACAACCTTGAATGCTGATTACCGCCAAAAAATGCAAGGTGTTGACCCGTTATCGGACAAAATGATACTTTTAGGACATTTATTCATTGTATTTTACTCTTTGCAAATGGTTTTTAATAATCAATCATTGGGGTTAGTTTAATAAGTACTCAAGCAAATAAGGGTCAGAATTATGACTAACACGCTTCGTTCGAACAGTCGTTCTACCGTCGCCAACTGACAACGCTGCTGCAAATATGGCTGCGCCGCCCCGGTGGCGCAGTGGTCTAAGCGATGGCCTCTGATCATTCGTCCGAACGGGGTCCGGGTTCGAATCCCAGTGAGGCATGGATGTTGTGTTTGTCTTACGGCACTGGCTGGTTCTCTCCCTTCTCTGGAACCAGTGACCCTAAATTAGGGACGAGCGATTGCTTATAGCCCATTGAGTTGCTCACGGTGGTCGTTAAACCTCCAATCAAAAAAAAAAAAAAAATATGGCTGCAAGCAGTACAAAAATCGATGACGTCGTATTTTAAGTAGTAAAAGAGCAAGCTTCTCGCTCGGCTTGGTAGGGTTTGAACCTCGAGGCAAGACATAGAGGTTTATAATAATCAATTGTTGGGTTCAATCTAATAAAATACTCTCGCGTATAAGATAAGGGTTAGAACAATGAATAACGAGTTCCTTTCAATAGGCCGCCACTGTAAATATGGCTTCGAGCAGTACAGAATCGTTAGATTTGAAGTCGTAATGTAGTAAGCTTCTATCTCTGCTGGGTCTGGGTCTGGAGTCAAGACATGGATGTTGTGCTTGTTCTTCCTACGTTGGTTCTACTCTTTCCCTAGAACCAGTGGCTTCACATTAAACGCGGATACTGCTTGCAGCCTTAGATGTAAGTCATTCACGTCATTAAACACCAAAAGCAACAGTGAAAAATGTCTCACAGATCTCTGTACTGTCCACAGTTCTTCTCTCCAGTAAAATGTCCTTGACGAGGAGTGCAGAGCTGGGACCTCTCCTGTTAACTGCCCGCCACTATTTGCTTTTGTTCATTATTATGTAAATTGACGCTATTTGACTTCCGAATAAGAACGCTTTCAAGATGTTCCCGATTTTGAGTATATCGTTCCGCTTTGTTTATATGAAACCTGATCACACCCAACATGAGAGAAAGTAGTTCACGATAAATGTTATAGGAATTTTTTTATTGGTACATAAAATGACACTATAAATAGCAAAAACCTACTTATTCACTTTTTAATAAACTTTTAACTGTTTAAGAAATATACAGATACTGGCAGAACTAGTGGTGTTGGATTTATAATAAACAAGAAACTGAAGGATAAAGTTGTAGAAGTTGAAAGTTCCTCTGACAGAGCTGCACGGCTTGTTATCCAACTCTCGAGAAGATACCAGGCTCAGATTATTCAAACTTATGCACCCACCACAAGTCATACTGAAGAAGAAATTGAAGAATTTTATGAGGAAATTCGTGATCTAAATAATAAAGGTAAGCAGCACTTGAAGATAATTATGGGAGATTTCAATGCAAAAATAGGGCAACGGCAACAGAATGAAACTTCAGTAGGTAAATTCGGTCACGGCAACAGAAACCAGCGTGGAAATACTCTCGTAGAGTTTGCAGAGGCAGAAGGGTTTTTCATCTTGAACTCCTTTTTCAAGAAAAAGCCACACAGGAAATGGACATGGAGACATCCAAATGGGACGACAAGTGAAATTGATTTTATTATGTGTAACAAAAAATTCGTCATAGAAGACTGCAGTGTGCTAAACAAGTTCAACACAGGCAGTGACCATAGATTGGTGAGATGTAAGATGCACCTCAACACTAAACTCGAACGTAGCAAGCTCATAAGACAAACAAAATGTATTGACATAACCAACCTTAAAAAACACCATAATACCTTCAAATTGGAACTGAAGAACAGATTCTCTGCTTTAGAAGGCCTAACATCGGAAGAAGTGGATATTTCTGAAGTTAACAGAAAGGTAACCAAAGCTCTTATGGAAACAGCAACAAAATTAGCTGGGTCTAAGAACAAATTGCATGTGAATAAATTATCAGGAAAAACCAAAATGTTGATGCAAAAAGAAGAGTGATGAGGACAACTAAAGAAGATGTGACTTCCAAAGCGGAATATATAGAGCTATGCAAGACAGTACGAAAAAGTATCACTGAAGACGTAAGGAAATTCAACTGTGAACTAGTAAGGAAAGCAATTGAAAACAACCAAAGCCTAAAGATAGCAAAGGGACATCTCAGTAAGGCAAAAAAACAGATTATGGCACTGAGAAAAGAAGATGGTTCTGTAACAAGAAATAGAGGCGAAATTTTGACAAGAGTAAAAGATTTCTACTCCAAATTATATGAAAGGGATGATACATGTACTCCAGACATCATGAAAGGTACCAGTACCAGAGTTCTTCCAGTCCTTCCAGCAGAAGTTGCACATGCAATCAAGAACATGAAGCGGGGAAAAGCTCCAGGAGAAGATGGAATTACTGTAGACATCATACAAGAAGCAAGTGGAGAAATCGAAACAGTACTCGCCCAAATTTTCACTCGATGCCTTAATGAAGGGAAAATTCCTGAGGATTGGAACAACGCTACAATGATCTTGCTACATAAAAAAGGTGACATTGAGGATCTCAGGAACTACAGACCTATCAGCCTCCTATCAGTGGTTTATAAAATCTTCACTAAAGTTCTTTCACACCACTTTAAGGTGACACTGGACATGGCTCAACCGAGAGAACAAGCTGGATTTAGGAGTGGCTACAGCACATTAGATCATATCCACGTACTGAGAGAACTAATTGAAAGAGCGAGGGAATATGAACTTCCATTGTGCATGGCTTTTATCGATTATGAAAAAGCCTTTGATTCGGTGAAACCATCAGCAGTTGCAATGGCTCTGAAATCCTGCGGTATTGAAGATGCATACATTAATATTATTAATAACATCTATGAAAATGCAAGTGCAAAGATTCGGCTGTTTGAAAATACAACACACATAAAAATTGGAAAAGGAGTGAGACAAGGTGACACCATATCTCCGAAGCTCTTTAATGCCACATTGGAAAACGTCTTTCAATCACTGAACTGGGAAAACAAAGGGATAAAGATTAATGGAGATTATCTAACCCACCTTCGTTTTGCTGATGACATAGTCATTTTTGCAACTACCCCATCAGAGCTACAGAGTATGATCCAGGAACTTGCTGACAAGAGTAAAGAAGTGGGATTAAAAATGAACTTTCAGAAGACAAAAGTGATGTACAATGCTTTTACAAGAAATGAAGATTTATCGATTGATGGAGAAAAGCTGGAGATAACAGACACGTACGTTTATCTTGGACAGCAGATATCAAGTGAGGGTCACATTGGTGAAGAAATTAATCGGCGTACAAAACTTGCTTGGAGAGCTTTTGGAAGAAACAGCATAATTTTCAAGAGCAATATGCCATTATGTCTTAAAAGAAAAGTGTTTGATCAATGCATCCTTCCAGTGCTTACGTATGGTGCAGAGACGTGGAACTTAGCTAAAAGAGACATACAAAGGCTGCAAACAATTCAAAGAAGCATGGAGAGGTGCATGCTTGGTGTAACCAGGAGAGATAAGAAGAGGAACTCGTGGATCCGAAAAATGACAAGAGTGGAAGACATCATGATCAGAGTTAAATCCCTGAAATGGCAATGGGCTGGACATACTGCCAGAAGAACAGACCATCGATGGACAGCCGAAATTTTAGATTGGATTCCAAGGGACAGGAAAAGACCCAGAAGAAGACCACATGGAAGATGGGTGGATGAAATTCGAAAGTATGCAGGAGTGACATGGAGGAGACTGGCACAAGACAGACCGTTGTGGAGGAAACTTGGGGAGACCTTCGTCCAGCAGTGGATTTATAATGGTTGACAATGATGATGATGATGATATATAAAAAATTATACAGTACAAGAAAACAAATGAAAACCAGTAGGTACAAATTAGGTACCGATATCACTCGGGGGGCAATACGCAACGATATATTTCATAATTTCTAAAAATGAATCGTCATTAGTTTTTAATCTTTTTCGCCACATAAATTCACATAATTCCAAAGCGCAGACAAACGGTCAAAAGAATGTGATCACTGCGCATAGGTAGTACGCATAGAGAAGCATGTGATCACTGCGCATCTGCTGCCAAAGGCTCTGTGTTCTACTTTCGAAATCGGGAACTACTTGAAAGCGTTCTTTTTCGGAAGTCAAATAGTGGCGGACAGATTACAGGAAAGGTCCCAGAGCTGAGTCAAAGTCATCTAGAACAAAAGGAGGCCATAATAGAAAGATGAGTTCCCTCTTTTAGTGACGTCACGCGAAAATCAATGGGTGCTTCCGACTGGTTTCGAACGCTGTCGGGTGTGACGTCAATCACGAAACCGACGTTTCAGCAAAGAGGATAGAATAAGAGGAGGGAATATGTGCTCTTATCGGTGAAGCCAGCTGAGTTGCGTGTCCGCGATGTTATGTAACCTAGAAATGAGTTCGGGCTCAATTTTAGGAGCCTGAGCCCGGGCCCGACCCGCTTTCTTTGATTACATGTGTTTGCTGAGCCCGGGCACAGATTCTTGGAAAATTTTGCTTATCAAGGCTTGCATTTATGCATTATACACTGGCCAAAGATATGGCCCAAGCAAGGACTAGTTTAAAAATCATTAGTTTAAAAAGTTTACTTCAGTTAATCCACTTCACAATATTAATATGTTTTTAGAAATACTACGCATAAAACCAAATGTTCTAAAATGTGGATTTGAAAATAAATACATAATCAACGTGCCCTTCGACCGTATCAGGAGAATCAGTAATTTTGGTAAAAGCTGAAGAAAAGAAAATCGTTTAGAAACAAAAAATTCCCTTCATTATTTCTTTTTGATTTCTAAATTAACTTTTATTTTGAATAAATTGCATTATAAAACGTACAACGCCGTACAGACAGTTGCAAGTGTTGGAAATTTTGACTCTAGAAAACTAATCTTTGAAATATAATTTACATATATGCTAATTGGTAAAGGTAGTTTAGAGTGATGTAGTAAAATATATAAAAAAACAAGTACGGAAATTTCCAAAATTAAAAAAAAAAAGAACGTTAAAGCATTCCAGACCAGACTATTCTGCATTTTGTAACATTAACAAAGCTTTGCGCTTAATAGTATAATAATCACAATATTATCATATGTGTGTGCAGTTTCCAGATCAAGTTCATCATGAAAAGAGAGAGAGAGAGAGAGAATTGCATCTAATGCCTCAGCGCTTCAACTTGATCTTCTTTTCTCTAAAACTCGACCTGCTGCACTAAAAACCAACGTCACCTCAAAAATCGCGGGAGTGAGGAAATTCTAAATAAATAACAATACATTACAATAATGTATTGTAATAATTACAATAATCCATTCCTCCCCTGTATGGCAGACTGAAGCACCATAAACCTGGCCTTAAACTCAGACCCATTGTTAGCAAAATAAGAGCGCCAACGTATTACGTAGAGAAAGAGCTGGCTAACTTTCTAAGAACCTACCTACCTGCCTCCCAACACGCCCTACGCTCGACTGCGGACTTTATAAGCGGAATAAAAGACATAAGTTTAGATAAAAAAAGAGATTCTGGTTAGTTTCGACGTGACATCATTGTACCAGGTCAATCCAGGTCAAAGAAGCATGTGACAACCTAGAGAACTTTCTTACCAGAGATGGTGAACAAACCCCGGATGCAGTGCAAGACATACGAAGGGTGTTGGACCTGGTTGTAAACAATAACTACTTCCAGTTCCTAGGAACACACTACAAACAGACAAAAGGTGTCCCCATGGGGGTCTCCAATATCAGGAGTGCTCGCGGAAGCCGTCCTACGCCCGCTAGAGGAAATTATCTTCTCAAGCAGTGACAAGAAACCGAAATTATGACTTAGATATGTGGACGATGTGTTCTTAATTTGGCAACATGACGACAGAGACCTCGAGGAATTCCGACAGCGAATCAACACCATCCACCCTCTATTAAATTCACTTATGAAAAGAAAAAGACGGGAAGCTTTTGTTTCTTGACGCGGAGTTAAGCAGATCCCAAGATGGCAGCTTATGCTCCACCGTATATTACAAACCAACAACAGTGACGAATGTCATCCCTCCTAAGTCCGTATCCCCTAACTCATATAAAATGGCGGCATTCCGTACCCACTTCAATAGAGCAATCACGATGTGCTCCACTAAAGAAACGAGGGACAGAGAAATAACAAATATCATCAAAAGAGGGGTCACTGCTGGATTCTCGGAACGAACTCTGCGATCCATATCACACAAGATGATAACCAGGAACCACAAGACACCAAGCCCAGGAGTCGACAACTTGCAGTTTGCTGGATCCATTTCATACATCCCGAAATTTTCGTTTGTGTTTAAGAACCTTATGAAGCGCCATGGATTACGCATTGGAATTAAATTACCAATGTCCATCGCCACAGCAACAACAAATACACATAAGGACCCTGACGTGAATTCTGGAGCTGAGGTGTATGAGATACCATTAGAATACCTAGATGGCTTGTCTCGATCATACATAGGGATGACCAAAAGATCCTTACAATTAGGGGAAAAGTACACTATAAGGGACATTAAAGCAGAAAAACACAAACAGCGCTTTGCAAAGAAGTAGCCCAATATGACGCCGTACCGGTATGGATAAACATGGAGAGGATCGCTCCATACACTGACTACAAAGGAACACTGACTAGAGAAAGCATCGAAATATCCATGCATCCCAGCCCTTCCCTCGAACTCTCGGCTGCGTGTAAGATCCTACTGACACAGAAAATTAAGGGGAAAATGAGACAGAATGTTTGAAAGGTAGGTCACGAGATACCACCTTCCGCGAGACGCAATATCACTTAGACACGTAGTAGATACGCGCTCCAAGATTTCAAATTATCATCGTTCCCGAAATTATTCTTGTGTTCACTGACCTTGAAAAAGCCTCCCGTTCGGAGTGTGAAAGCTCGGCACTTAGTCGTTGTATATTTTATAAATTGTTACACCATTCAATACGGAATAAATATTTCAAGTTGTAAAATAACAATACTTCTAACTGCACAATTTTGGAAGTTAATACATCATTTTAAAGATGAGATTCTTGATTTTTAATAAAATACTAAAAACGGGAATGTGATTTTTTCCCAGTTTTTCGATACCAGACCTCCTTAAACTAATTCTTGCTTGGCTTTGGACAATGCATAATGCAAGTCTTGCTAAGCGAAATTTGTCTTGCAATGGCAGCTAGCTTAGGAAATTGAAAATCCTTCCACCATGGTAACAAATCCACAATGAAATTCAACACGTGTAATTCAACCGGGCTCGGAATTACACGTGTTGAATTAATTACAGTAATGAAATTCAAGACGTGTAATTACAAGCCTGGGCCCGGGATTTTCGGTAGTCAATGAATTCTGAGCCCGTCCGAGCCCGGGCCCGAGCTCATCTCTAGTGTAACCTTCAGTTGCTCGTTTGTGCATTCTAAGTTGTAGAACTGAACGCGATTTTAATGTTTTTTTTTTATTTCTGATTTTCAATTTTATTTGCATTGCTTTTGCGTGATAGGAGCTTCTTAGAAGTGCCTGTATGCCCATCCGTAGACTGCACTAATAAAAAACTGCCTAGAATCATGTTTCATAGGTCAGTCTTATGCATCTAATGTTCTAATTTCAAATTTAATGCAAAACGTTAAGAACACGAAACCACTATATAAGGCTATGTCACTTTTAATTGATTGTTAGTTACTTTATTTATAAACTGTAAGAAACAAGGTCAAGCTATTAACAGAGAAAATTGACAATAAACTATGGTCTGCATGATGTGTTGCTGTTATTCATTTACGATGCTATGAAGTGAGAATTGCAGTTTTCAGTAAAAAAAATGAATTCGAAGCAGATTTTTTGAACTGTAGCAATGAAAAGCTCACCATCGCTCATCCACGATTTGAATGAGTTTTGCTACAGGTGTCAGAATTATCAAGTTTTGGAACTAAAAATATTGTACTTTCAAAGTACCTATTAAAAAAATGGGAACGGGCGGGGCAATTATAACAGAGGATTGAAAGAATCTTTCTTCAATACTTTTAAATGCAGTAATAAATAATCTTGATGTTGTAGAATCAAATTCAAGAGTTGAAGCAAAATATGAAATTTGTTTCTTCATGCCTCTAAAAACAGTTCTAGTTCTAAATGACAGTTCTAAAACTTAACTGCGTGAATGTGTATCAAAAGGTAACAGTGTGTGTGTGCGTGTTTTTACAACAGAGTTTATGAACTGCTTCATACATTATTTTAAATAGCATGCACTTTTCATGTGGCAAATTAAAGCGATTTTTGTCGTACGCAGCGCAGTAAAACGTGGCCTAACATCGATTTGTAAGAAAAGAAAACAGGATAATATTATAGTGTATTTCCATAAATGTAAATGATATATTTTTTTCTTTTTTCAAGAAGGCTTAAAAACGTAGCTAGATACGTAATTCGATGGGAACCCGGTCAGAAGGGTAACCTAAGATGGCTGCCGCTCAGGAGAGTCGGCTTCAGAGCTTTACAACGGGACTGCTTGTTATGCTCCCTCCCTTATTCCATCCACCTTGACGTTCCAGGCCATGTAACCTGAGAGTGATATCCCAAAAGGCGGGGACTCATCCCTCTATTGTCATTGTCTTTTAGACGGCCTTGGCTGTGTCCACCAGGCCTGATGAGTATTGTGAAGTGAAGTCACTTCAGTAATACCTCGGGTTTTTCCCACTGCAGAACTGTGGGTTGATTTCCAGCCATTTGTCTACCCCAAATCGAGTCTGACTAAAAGGAAACTTTTCAGCCAGCGAAGTTTTCTTTTCATGAAAACAAAAAGACGAAAGCAAATGAATTTTACTGAACAAAAAGTAATTCTACGCAACTAAACACACAAAACAAAATTCGATTGCCGTCTTTGTCTTACCGTAGGCAATATATGTCCTGATACTTCATCGCTGTTGTCATTCTTTCTTTTGGTAACAAACGCAATGAGTGCTGCATATTCAACGAGGCTCAGGAAAACAAAACCAATGCAGGAGGATAGCCACACATTCAAAGCTACTATGTAGGAAACGTTGGGTAGAGACGATTCGTATTGCTTTGTGATGATAGTCAAAAGACTGGTAACACCCAACGTCACACGAGCAGGCACAGCATCAGGTGGAATCCAGAACGTCAACATAGACATTACAACTACAAGTACAGTTGGGATGTATAGGTTAATGATGAAATTTCCCGTCCGTCGGGTAAGACTCAGAGTCGCAACTAAGCATGAAGAATTAGCTGGAAGATAGAATGGTAGAGATTTGTTGATGAATATGTTCGATAAAGAGAATTGCACAAAAGCACATTTGCACATGAATAAAAAAAGGGAGAACAAAAATATCAGTAGAAACTATAAATAAAAATCAGTGTGACTTTGCGGAGCAAAATCATAAATACAGTGAGCTGACAACCATCTCAAAAAAGGCGTTTTTACCATCTTTGAGCTGTCACTAAACAGTGAAGTCACTTTGTTTCAACGCAAGACTGTTTTGTGGAAGTTCACTTAAGCGGAAATCATTTCAGTACCCAGAAATTTCTTTTGGAAAGCTCTTCAATGAAATTATTTTTCACATCCGTATAAGTTCATGTTCTCAAAACTCAAGTTTAATACAAGATTTACAAAGCGGAAAATTTATGTTCATCGAAACATCATTCTTCCCACAGCTTAACTTAATGAAAAGTTGCTTTATCATTAGTAAGATGCATGTGTCTGAAAAGCCGTTTCTCCGATAGTGCTGCTATATCGAAATTAAATTTTCAGCTCAAAAATTAATCTCCATTAGCGTTTCTTTTCTACCGACATCTTCCAATACATAATTTAACAACTCACTTCATCTACAAATTGAACAGATCGACGCGTGTCGTCAATGGGTGGTTCAAAAGACACTTTTCTACTTTTTGTGACAAGACTAATAGGGGGAAAAAAGTCATTAAGTGAAGATTTTGCAAGTATTTTCAGAAAAAATTGTGAAACAAAACTTGTGTAAAACGATTTTGCAATGCAAATTAGAAAACCCTTTTCGATTTGCGAGAGTATTTAAACCAGTGTGAATGCCTTGATCAAATGAAAATAAGTATTTCATCAAAGCCGGCCCGGAGGCTGGGTAGTCTGAAGCGTTGGCTTCTTGCTGCTCATCCGAGATGAACCCGGGTCAGTGGCGCAGTGAAGGCGCCCAGCGCCCGTAGGAAAGATATATAATTTGCGTCCCTTCGAAATCAACAACACAGACGATTGCGAAAATGGTTTCGGGAAGCGACTTGGGTATCGGTAAGCTTCTACCCACGGAATTTTTGTTCTGTTTCTATATTGAATGCATCCTGAGAGTTTATTCGAAGCGAATTTCATTTCATATCATAATACGCTTAAGAATATTAATTTAATATGTTATGAGTCAGTTCCAGGGAGAATCAAGCAGCACCAAAAACCGACAGCACCTTACAAAATGGCATATTAAAAACAAAAATAGGAAATTTATCGCGGTCCAGATGGCCGAGCGGTCTGAGGCGCTGGATTCTGATCTTTCGATCGAGTCCCTGGTGAAGAATGAGCGGCGTACCTGTCTGACGGCGCTGGCATTTTCTCCTCCTTGGAACCAGTGGCCTCAAATTAGGGGAGGGTGACTGCCTCTATCTCTTTGAGTTGCTCAGGGTTGTCGTTAGACGCCTAAACAAGAAAAAAAAAGAAAAAAAGAAAAAGAGATGAACATTCAGAGGCGACGTACATGCCAAGACGGCAAAGTTGCAGGGACGAACTCCGTCGGTATAGCTTAATTGGGAGAGCATTTGGCTCCGGAGCAGAAGGAAATGTCTTTTATGTTATAAACTTTAGCAGCAACACCATTCCGACCCTTTCAGCGCCCCTATAGACGGTGCCAGGGAACTGCCCCCCAACAACGATCCAACACGGACTGCGCCAGAAGCGTAGAGACATGGGTCTCTACGCTTCTGGCGCGGGTTCGAGTTCCGATGAAGCATCGGTTACCGGCAAAAAGGGGGCACGGAGGGACTCGAAAGAGACATCAGTCCATTAAAGCTGATTATGCCTCGATCCTTGGATCAGAATAAAATAGAATAAACCATCTAAGTTATCAAAGCTTTATGATACTTATACCAGGACTGATAACAGTAATTTAAGTTAGTAGCAGTTTTTAATCTATTTTTAATCGATTAAAAAATATGCACCCCAAAAATTTTTAGGTACGCCTCTGGTCTCTGGCAAAAGCACAAAGAACGCAGCAACATAACAAAGCATATCTATTTACAGCGGTTGGCTCGGGCAGTGGAAGTGTCTAATCAACTTGGAAAAACTAAATCAGTCCGTTCTGCTTGACTGGGCTGCGCAGAAGATGCGAGAACAACACTCCAGAGTTCAAGATAAATTCCGAGCTTATACAGAGTTAAAAACTGTTCAGAAGAAGAATATCTTTAGACTCGTAAGAGAAATCCTATTAGTTTCGTAGTCATTTGAAAAGCAAAGGGTGTGGTCAGAAAAATTTTCATAACATACAAAGGTAGGTCTTAACAAAGACGTTAATATGACTGCAGTTGGCTTCATCAAGAGAAAGGTAGAGGCTATAAAGAGAAATTCGATGCAATGGAAACAAAAATATTTTGGATCATATTAAATACAAGGATGGACGTTGTCATCGATTGGGTTGGAAACAAGGACATCAGACTAGCGAAAGCCATGTAGAACACAGTTGTGACATGAAGAAGTCTAATATAGTTTCTGAAGAGGAAAGGGTATGTGTGGATGAGTCATTTGTGTGTGTAGGTGTTGGCGAATAGTACTCAGTGTACTGATAAAACTTTTGATTTTAATACCGTGAAACAGAAAACACTAACAGAATGTAAGATGAATAAGAATATTATTATATACACTGTAGGAGCAAAACATTATGAAGTCCTCCTTACTGACGTCCGGGTAGTTTCCAACACTGCGGAGCACCAGTGTGAGGGTCAAAGGCATGTGCAGTGCCATCTGTGATAGCAGTATGAGTCGCATGTTGGAACGATGGTTGTAACTTGTCAGGGACAAGATTTGACTTCCTTGGAAAAGGGCATGATCATCGGATACAGAGCAAAGCGTGGAAGGAATCTGAAAACGGCCAACTTTGTCGGCTGTTCACGGGCTGCTGTATTCAAAGTATACCGAGAGTGGATAGAAAGAGGCGAAGCGCAAAACTAGTGGGTGGATGTTGAACATCCATAGATGCTTAATACTCGCGGTGAGAGGTGGCTTGGTCATGTTTTCCGTAACAATAGGCGTTCTACCTTGGCACAGCTGACCAAGGTCTGCAACAAAGCAACACAGAGAAGTATACCCATAGCTACAGTGTAACGGTACCTTCAGTCTATGGGCTACGGTGAAAACGCATTACCATAACACCCTCAGCGCAGAACGTCATCCGCGATAATGACTGCAGTATACCGGAAAACCTCGAGAGTGGACCATGAAAGACTGCAATAAAGTTGCCTTCTCTGACGAATCACATTTTTTGCTGCACCGTGTGGAGGGATGACGAGGGTAAGGCGAACAGCTGTGGAGACAACAGTATACAAGCTGTGATCCCAAGGGCACAGGCAGGTTCCAGGGATGTTTTCCTGGAACAGCCTCTGACCATCACACGTGTGCTCCGCAGCGCTGGAAACTACCCGAACGTTACTAAGGTGGGGATGTAATGTTCTGGGAGATGTTTTCCTGGAACATTCTCTGTCCACTGATAGCGGTGGGTGTCTCACTAAACACCACAGCGTACCGATCCAGCATTGCAGACCAAGTTCATGTGTTTATCCTCACAGTGTTTCCAGACCATTGAGATAGGAAGCTCCAACAATAGACCGCGCCATGTCATAAAGCCCGTATTATCGAGAACTGGTTTGAGGAACACGTGGATGACTTCCAGGTTCTGCCATTATCACCCATGTCGCTCGACATTAATCCAATTGAGCACATTTGGGACCATATGGATCGGCAGTTGCTGCGTAGAGATACTCCACCACTGACACTGGACAAGCAACGGGCAGCATTTATACGGATATGGTACGGTGTACCAGTGGACTTGTGAAGTCAATGCCTCGTGGCATGGCCGCATTTGTGGCAGCTGGCGAAGGTCCTATACATACTAGGCAGGTGGTCATAATGTTTTTGCTCTTATAGTGTATGCTCCTCCTAAAAGTCCTTATTTCGTAAAAAGCAGTTGTATTTGATAAACTGCATGGGTATGATATGAACACTGTGACTTTTCCCACAAGACTTAATAGCCTTCCTTGGACATACACTATATTTACAAAAGTCACCGGACACCTAGTAGCGAAACACAACATAGCATTTATTGACATACATTAGTACGGTGTCGGCCCACCTTTGGCCTTAATGCATGTACTGACCTTTCGATATATGCTTTCGACAAGGTTTTGGAACACAGCGATAGGTATGCGCTTCCATTCAATACATAATGCTGCCGCTAACTGTTGCTTAGTAGTAAGCCTTGGTTCCAAACTTCTTATGCGGCGCTCTAATTCCTCCCATAGGTGCTCTATGGGATTAAGATCAGGGCTCTGTTCTGGCCAGTCCACACACGATACGGAATTATCGTCAAACCACGCCGTAACAGTCCTAGCTTTATGGCTCGACGCATTTTCCTGCTGGTTTCAACAAAGCTCGGTTCCATAGTATTACCACATAGTTGGTAGGGCATAATTGTCCAGAATATCCAGGTAGACATGCTGATTAACAGGTTTGTCCACGATAACCGATGGGCCGGGACCACATCACGAAAAACACCCTCATACGAGTACAGTGCCAGCTCCAAACTTGACCGTAGAAACAGTACACTGTGGTAAATAGCGTTCCCCCGGCTCCCGGCATACCCACACACGGCCATCAGACTGATAGATTGTGTGTAACGTACCAGGAGATGTGACGTACCTGCCAGAAGGACGCACACGACATAAAGGCAGATAGGAATCAGAATAAAATGTCCGCGTAGCTCAATTGGTAGAGCAACTTATTCCGGAATGAGTGGACCCGGGTTCGAATCCTAGCGCGGATAAAAATGACGGAGAAATTCACTTCGTTATATGTGTATCTGTATTTTTCAGTCCATAGGCCGGTTTCCATTGATCTACAGTCCGCGATAAATGTTCTTTACACCATTCTAAACGACGAGTAGCATTCCGAGTGGAGATGGAAAGCTTATGAGCAGCCGCACAACCACTGTAACCCATGGAATGAAGTTCTCTGCGAATGGTACGTGTACATACCGAGGTTCCAGCATTTTTACTCACCTGCACAATGAGGTCTTGTGCAGTACTCCGTCGATTAGCTGTAACGACTCTCCTGAGGATTCGACGTCCTCTATCACTGATTTCCTTTGGTCTGCCGGTACGTTTTGCTGCTTCAGGCGCGCCATGTGTCTTCCACTTATTCAGTACATCCAAAACAGTTGACTTGGGTATGTTTAAACACCTCTCGGTTTTTCTTATGGACAACTCACTAATATAACACCCAACAATCTTTTCTTTCCCAAAGTCAGTTCTCTCCCGCCGCGACATTTTCACTCAACCTCACAGTGCGAGATGATCGCGGTCAGCCGCAGAGCTTGGTTTTATACCGTTTGCAGCGGTACCGCGTATCTTAAGAATGCAGCGGATCCGTTCATTTTCTTTTGAATGGGCGTCCGGTGACTTTTGTCAATATAGTGTAACTGGAACTTTGACAGTATCCCCCATATACTAGCACCTGTACTTTATCCAGGCGCATCATAAAAGCAGCAAGAGTATGTACTAGTTGGTATGGCAAACCATCACGTTCGGGCCGCTTACGAGATGCCGGCAGAACTATCAAACCTTTTAGCTGTTCTAAGCTCAATTGATGAAGTACTGAACACATCTTCAGAAGTAATAATCTCTAAGGCCAAAAAAATGAGTAACAGACTGGCAGCCTGCTCAGGAACTGGTTTATAATCAACATACCGGTGTGCGAGTGTATTTTAATTAAATT
This sequence comes from Macrothele yani, assembly GCA_039090855.1. NCBI lineage: Eukaryota > Metazoa > Arthropoda > Arachnida > Araneae > Macrothelidae > Macrothele > Macrothele yani. The sequence goes on from CM077003.1 coordinate 109,206,743, forward strand.
TTACGCAGTACACTTCTTCACACCGAATGACTTTCTAGATGGCTATGTTTCATGAGATAACTGACATTATGTTAGCATAATAATTAATTATAATGCTACAATTTTATGGACTTTTTTCACAGCCATTGTCTTAGGAATAGAGGATTCACACTGAAAAGTAGCTAAAAACTTAAAGAGCATAAAGCAGAATCTTTTCTCACCGTTGTCGGTTTTATTTGATTGGCGAAGACAGCATTTGATTTAATTTTTTTGGAGTGGCTGTGTAAAAAATGTAGCACATTTACTGCAGCAAAATTGTGATATGAAATTGCACAGTACAGAAAAAATTTGTAGTAGAACCGAGGTTTGGTGTAATTTTTGCTTGCCTTAGTGCATGCACATTTTCTCTTACTTTTGTTTAGCCTATTAGTTGTTTTTCCGCTGATTTCTAAAACTTTCTTTTAAAAAGCATTTTCAGTCTTCGACTTAATGAACTTCATGAGTCCTGCAGCCCCATTTTTGGTACTATAACATTTGTTTGCCATTACAAACGTATCGCAAATCTTCATGACTCTGGGTGAAAAAAGGTTTCAGTTATCACTTCGCTTGCATGTTCATCCGGAACGTTCTCTGGCATATAAATATTTCTATAGGCATTTTAGGAGTTTCCCCAGGAAAAAACTATAGCGACATATGAATCTATAAAAGTATGCCTCAAAGATGCTACTTCAAAATAATGTGGACGTTTGGTACACAACGTATTATCAATGTGGGATGTGACCACCTCTAGAAGTAATGGCAGGCTTAATACCGACAAGTTGTAACCTCCATTGAACGAACCAGCGTGTGGAAAGGCAATAAGTGCTACTGCCCCATGAGAGCCGTCTTGAGGTCTTGGAGTGGTTCGGGAGAAGAAAAGTATTGGGGAGGAATGCGATAATGCTCGTCGGGCACACGCAGGTGTTCAATGGAATTAAAGCGTGGTGGAAAGGCAGGCCACTGCACTTGTTGTATACACTGTTCTTTTTTTTTTTTTTTTTTTGATTGGAGGTTTAACGACCACCGTGAGCAACTCAATGGGCTATAAGCAGTCGCCCGTCCCTAATTTAGGGTCACTGGTTCCAGGGAAGGGAGAGATCCAGTGCCGTAAGACAAACACAACATCCATGCCTCACCGGGATTCGAACCCGGACCCCGTTCGGACGAATGATCAGAGGCCATCGCTTATACCACTGCGCCACCGGGGGCGGCACTGTTCTTTAAGGTGGTTCCACCTAAAACCTCCGCCTTATGTTTCCAATGGTAAAACTTCTTCACATATTTTCTTCGCAATTAGTGTATTCCCAAGGATGAAAATTTGCACATCGATAAAACTAACTTTAAGTTATAGCATGGGATACTTAATACTTGCTAAAACATAACCATAATTAAGCAATTCAACTTTTCTTTGTCTACTGACGTCATCAATGTACAGGTCGCGCCATCTATTAACATGTCTGAACATTACTCAAAGAAAAATGATTGATTTTTATAGAATTATGGTTATGTTTTAGCAAGTATTAAGTACAGTATTACATGCTATAACTTAAAGTTACTTTTATCGATGTGCAAATTTTCATCCTTCGGAATACATTAATTGCGAAGAAAGTATGTGAAGTTTTACCATTGGAAACATAAGGCAGAGATTTTAGGTGGAATCACCTTAAGCGATGCGTCGACGCCGTTAGCTCCGCGGGACGCTAGTTATAATTTATTGGGTTGAAATCTAAGTCAGCTGCACCAGTATACCGGCTTATATATAAAGATATCAGGTTCTCGTGCGAAATGAGTCAATCATAAAAACTTAAGGTAGCAATCTTAACAATGATTTTTTTATATTAAATATTTTCGTTCTCCACAACTGGAGAAAGTTTTAATAATTTTGTCCAAGGTTTTATTATGTTGACTGGAGTATTGTCATTACAACATGAAGTTCCATGTTCAGCAATTATCAAACTTTCTGTGAATAATAGGAGATAGTAAAAAAAAATCATTGTTATTAGACTTAAGTAAGCATATCATCCAGTTATTGTAGGTAAGTTGCGTAAGATCGCCTCCTTATTTTCTGTATTTGCCTTATTTCATTCATTTATTCTTTTTCTACGTCTTATTTGTCTTGTATGTTAATTTCTTGAAAATTTGACCATTTGATTGTATGTATTCATATATCGATATAAAATCATCATATCTGGATTGACGACATGATCACCTGTTCTATACGTCACGCCTGTAAGTTACTTATATGTCTTCCCACCCAAAAATGTTCCTTCAGTACTTCCATCTGATGATGGTCTTTAGGAAGACTGAAAGTTCTTATGGCTTTATTTTTAATCTTTTAACTTATACACTGCCGGACAATTGCTAAGGACGGATGACAATAGCAACGATAGCAACCATAAAATGGAAGGCAGGAAAATGTGGAAATTAGCATAAGTGCGGGATACAGTAAGACGTGTGCGTATGCAAATTGTGGATTGCCGAACTTGTTCGTGACGTCATAGCGCTGATAAGAGATATAAAGGATTTGACGCGTATTGACCGTTGTTGTTCAAACGCAAAGTTGAAAGGGAAAGAATCAATTGACGAACTTGCAAGTTTCAGTATGTCTTCCCGATATCACCTAGATGATTTTACGCGTGGCCTCATTATTGGCAAGATTGAAGAAGGGCGAAAAATAACAGATGTTGCCAGGGAGTTTGACGTCAGCCATAGTGTTGTTTCAAGGCTTTGGAAATCATTTCAAACAAATGGAGAGTGTAGAAAACGTCACAGGGGAGGTCGTGTTCGCAGTACGACACCTGCAGAAGATCGGTACATAGTGCTATCAACAAAAAGACACCGGCACAGCACAGCTAGTGAGGTAGCAAATCAGTTTATGGCTGCTACTGGCAAGCGGATCTCCCGAAAAACTGTCGCCAGACGTTTGCATGAAGGAGGACTATACGCCCGCTGTCCTGTTGTGTGCATCCCATTGTCCAGACGTCACCGTACCGCCCGTTTGCAATGGTGCCATCAACATCGCAATTGGACTGATAACGACTAGTCTGCTGTCCCCTTCTCAGATGAGAGTAGATACAGTCTATCGTCTGATTGTCGACGACAACTGATCTGGCGTGATAGTGGTGCTGCATATTGTCCAGCAAACATACAGGAAAGGGACCGATATCCGACATGTAGTGTCATGGTATGGGCTGACATCGTGATCAATGACCGTACGTCCCTCTATGTGCTTCCAACTGGGACTATGACTGGCCAACGATACATTAATGATGTTCCGCCTTCTCATGTTCGCATGTTCCGTGGTGCTGTCGGTGATAGATTCATTTTCATGGACGACAACGCAACATGTCATCGAACAGTCGCTGTCCAGGAGTGTCTTGAGAGCAAGGATATTCAACGCCTCGTATGGCCAGCACGTTCTCCAGATCTGAATCCCATTGAAAATGTGTCGGATGCTTTGGGGAGGAGTCTTGCTGGTCGCCAATGCCCTCCAATAAACAAGGACACCCTCATCCGTGCACTGACAGAGGAATGGGATAAATTACCCCAACAGCTGCTTGATAATGTTGTGCAAAGCATGACACGACGTGTGGAATCTTGCATCGCCCTCCATGGTGGCCATATCCCGTATTGACATCTTACGCCGGAACGCCTGCGGACGGTAATTGCATTTTTTCACGTTTACGTATTCTGCACAAATTGGCCTGCTTGTCCCTTGAACACGTTCCAAAGCCTTCTGGATTTCAGAGCACAATATATTGTCTTTCTTGTAATGTCCTGACATTCTGACATTATTTTATTTCACTTGGCATCCAACCACACTTACTTTTTTGTGCGCTATGTAGCCGTTTATGATCCGTCCTTAGCAATTGTCCAGCAGTGTACATTAAATAAGTTCTTCACTTAATCGGAAGCCTGCGTAGTGTTTTAATTATCGTGCTTTTAAGATTGCTATCTTAAGTTTTTATGATTGGCTTACATATGAACACAAAATCGCATTCCCGTGCTTTTAGAAGGTAGTCACAAGACCGTTAAAACCATGGAGGTCAGTATGGCCACCCAGTAAAAAACCAGCCGGTACGGTTACACAAAAAAAAAAAAAAAAACACTTTGGTGATATTACAAGTACACATTCTACTAACCGGTTCTGGAGGAAAAACGACTTACCCATGGACGAGATATTATGTCTCTGTGTCACGGTTTAGTCCAAATGATTATGACACATCTCAAACGGGAGCGCTTGTAACTGGAACATGACTGCTTGCAGAAAGCAGATCTAGTGTTCATAGTGAAGCCTTAATTCTGGTCTACCAGAGATGGATACTTGGCTTCTTGTGACTGTTATGAGGTCCGAAGATGGACTAGGTGGCGCTGCTCTCCGATTCAGTCTGGCCATTAATGCAATGTAGTGGTTATCTCGAGGTTGCGTTACACTTAGAAGGTCCTGAACAGGTCTTTGGACAATCGTTCCGCTTGCTTGAAATTGGTTACAGAGCATTGAGAATATAGAATGGTTGACACAAAAGAATAGATCTACCTCCGTTAGTGATTGGCTAGTGTCTTACCTTCCAATGGCTCTCCATCGTTCTTAATCTTCTATTCATTTTCTCTTCAATACGAGGAAAGCAGTGGCTGCTTCCAATTTACCCTGGAACATTCCATGTCGAACCAATGTCCTCCGGTGGAAAAGTCACTCTTTATCGTGCATTCTGATCTGCATATCGCTCCGTGCGCGGATTCAACACGTATTCTGACATTTGCATGTTTTGAGCACAGAGAGAATTTTGCATTTCGTTTGTTATTCACACTTTTGTTTTCCGTTCTTAACTTTTGGCAGACATGAATTTCTATGGCGACGAAAACAGCTTTTAAACTTTTTTTTCTTGTTTCTAGGTTTAAAGACCGCCATAATCTAATCGCTGTGCTATAAGTAGTAGTCAATTTAAAATGTAGTGTCGCTGGTTCCAGCGAAGTGAGAAATCCAGCGCTCTCAGACCCGGGCCCGTTCCTGACAAATGGTCAAAAGGAAAAAGCTTCAGTTCACACTTTTCGGCGGCCCCTTTACTGGAGATGCATTCGAATTTATGGTAGCTTCAAGTTATAACACTAGGAAAAACACGGACACTCATATCTACTGAGACTGCACTTAGTCATTGTCATTTCTGTCCTGAAGTTTGAGATCTCGTTAGCGTCGTCCAAGGCAAGAATGAGTCGCTTTTCCCTAATTTAAGGATACGGGTTCAAGGGAAAGAGATTCCCGAAAAAAAAAGCAAACACAGTACTGATTTTAATTCGAAGGTATTAGATACGATGATCTCCAGCAAACGCATTTCGCTCTGCTTGCTGAAGATCATCGTATCTAATACCTTCAAATTAAAACCTTTTATTACAACTCTGATGTAGGGAGCGAAACCAAAATGGTAATATTTATTTATTTATGAATTTGCTCATGAAATGAGCTCTAATGAAGGAACACACTTACTAATGCCTGATGAAACCAAGTACTGATATTTCTTCATCTCTCCCAAATGATATTGTGGTAAAGTAGTTAAATTTTTTTCTATGTAGTCCTCTCTGATCGTCATCCACTGCAGTCTGACTTTTCTATCACTGTATACAGCTGTAACAATTAAGAATTTCATTAAGATCACACATCCTACCCTTTTTTCATAATTGCATCTTACGACGGAATCACAATAGCACGCACAAGAGGCACAACAGAACAATGAAATTCTTTTGAATAGAGTTAACGATTTTGCATATTCTGTATTTGCATAGTCATAGTCATAGTCTTAGTCTTAGGCATAGTCATAGTCTTAAAGTTAACGTTTTTGCATAGTCTTAGGCATAGTAAATGAAATCGTCAGTTTTCTTTTGAAAAAGTTATAAATAAATTGTCAGTTTAAAAACAATTTAAACAAGTTAGTAAAATCATGCAATGCATTGATTATGATACGCTTTCCAACATACCAGAAATCATTGCTCAAGTTATGAGGATAATGGCTGTGGAATAAATCTCGCACCTGTGCCCTGACCTTTGACTCCATTTCGATTATGTTAAACAGAACCGGTTCAGTATACCTACGGAACAACATACTAAAGTTTTGTCACAATCGAAGCATTTTTACTTAAGTTATGACGCTTAAGGGCAATGGAATGGATCCCGCTCCTGTGTCCTGACTTTTGACCCCATTTCATCCATTTTCAATAGGGTTTGTTCCCAGCTAGTTCTTTACCACATACTAAAATTTCATCGAAATCGAACCATTTTTACGAGAATTATTGAGCCGACAGACGGACAGGCAGAGAGACGGATAAAGCTGGAGCATATACGCTTCTTCAACCTACGGTTGGAAAGCGTAAAAAAATTAGAATTTACTGTTTTTTCACTTAAAGATTAGCCTTCTGTCTGGTTAAGATTTTAGTGAGTTTATGGTAGTTGGGGAGAGGTTAGTTTATGAGAAAGGATTTTTGAATTAAATTTTTTGCTATATTTTAATGAGTAATAACATAATGCTCTCTATTTCTACGCTGCTCGTTTAGACAATGACATTCGAAACAACAGAGGGTTTTATCTTGTTGAAGTTGGTCCATTTGGTTAAAACGTTTTTCTTATGGAGTTGCGCTGTATTCCTTCGCAACCGGTGGAAACTCATTTTGATGTCCCTTGTCTGATGGAATTTATATGCTCTTGGTGCGCAGTTGTCTGATGGAATTTATATGCTCTTGCTGAGCAGTTGTCTGATGGAATTTATATGCTCTTGCTGCGCAGTTGTCTGATGGAATTTATGTGCTCTTGCTGCGCAGTTGTCTGATGGAATTTATATGCTCTTGCTGCGCAGTTGTCTAATGGAATTAATATGCTCTTGCTGCGCAGTTGTCTGATGGAATTAATATGCTCTTGGTGCGCAGTTGTCTGATGGAATTTATATGCTCTTGCTGCGCAGTTGTCTGATGGAATTAATATGCTCTTGCTGCGCAGTTGTCTGATGGAATTTATATGCTCTTGCCGCGCAGTTGTCTGATGGAATTTATATGCTCTTGCTGCGCAGTTGTCTGATGGAATTAATATGCTCTTGCTGCGCAGTTGTCTGATGGAATTTATATGCTCTTGCTGCGCAGTTGTCTGATGGAATTTATGTGCTCTTGCTGCGCAGTTGTCTGATGGAATTTATATGCTCTTGCTGCGCAGTTGTCTGATGGAATTTATATGCTCTTGCTGCGCAGTTGTCTGATGGAATTTATGTGCTCTTGCTGCGCAGTTGTCTGATGGAATTTATATGCTCTTGCTGCGCAGTTGTCTGATGGAATTTATATGCTCTTGCTGCGCAGTTGTCTAATGGAATTAATATGCTCTTGCTGCGCAGTTGTCTGATGGAATTAATATGCTCTTGCTGCGCAGTTGTCTGATGGAATTAATATGCTCTTGCTGCGCAGTTGTCTGATGGAATTTATATGCTCTTGCTGCGCAGTTGTCTGATGGAATTTATATTCAGATTTTCTTCCTCCGCTGCAGGCTCTTCTACTTTGTATTCGCAGGTACATAACCTTTACATTCTATTTTTTGACAAAATGATTTATCGATGAAAGCTTTTTAATGAATTTTAATCTTGATTTTGGATCATCATCATCGAGTTGTTGCTTATTCAGCGTTATAATGGGAATGAGAGTAAGAAATTAGGTAACTGAGTTTTGTTGTCTTCTTTATGCCGCCATCTACGATATTTATTGGTCAGATACTTTTTTTTTTTTTTTGGTTGGAGGTTTAACGACCACCGTGAGCAACTCAATGGGCTATAAGCAGTCGCCCGTCCCTAATTTAGGGTCACTGGTTCCAGGGAAGGGAGAAAGCCAGTGCCGTAAGACAAACACAACATCCATGCCTCACCGGGATTCGAACCCGGACCCCGTTCGGACGAATGATCAGAGGCCAGCGCCTTAGACCACTGCGCCACCGGGGCGGCTCAGATACTTTACATGGGTAATGTTTTTGTAATGTTCTGTTGTTTTTCAAATTTGATTTTTGCCTTCATATGATAGTTCGCTTGAGTTATTGCTGTCGCACTTTATCCGTCATCTTAGAAATAGCAGGCCGCTCCGGTGGCGCAGTGGTCTAAGCGCTGGCTTATGACCATTCGCCCGTAAAGGGTCCGGGTTCGAATCCCGGTGAGGAACGGATGTTGTGTTTGTCTTACGGCACTGGCCCTCTCCCTTCCCTGGAACCAGTGGCTGTAAATTAGGGACGGGAGATTGCTTATAAGCCACTGAGTAGCTCACGGTGGTCGTTAAGCATTCAATAAAAAAAGAAATAACAATTTATTTTGTATCATATTTCTGTTTCTTTATGATGAGTACAGGTCAGTTCATTTTTTGAAGGTGACATTGTTCTGTTTGTAGTTCGTCATAAAGGCTGATGTTCTCCATTACTTTACCGATTTCTTTAAAGTCCTGCTAAACGAGTACCTAAATTTTCTTTGGAAATATCTACGCCGTGATCACGCTCGTAAACTTGTATGGGTATGGAAGCGGAGTATGCTCCTCAACTTTTGCTCCTCCACTTTTGGCTTTAATTTGTCATCCAACATGCTGTTTCCCCAAATTTTTTTAATTTATGAAACTCATCATTTCAAAAATTAAAATTAAAATTCAGTGTAATTGAGTATTACATTTTGCAATTTTTTTATTGGAGGTTTAGCAACCAGCAACTCGATGGGCTATAAGCAGTTGCCCGTTCCTTACTTAGGGCCTCTGGTTTCAGGGAAGGGAGAGAACCAGCGCTGTAAGACAAATACAACATCCATGCCCCACCGGGATTCGAACCCGTACCCATCTCGGACGAATAGGCAGAAGCCATCGCTTAGACCACTGCGCCACCGGACGGCATTATGCAAATACCAAATGTATCATTGTGAGATTATTTTTGTCCTCATATCAATGTGTGTGTAATGTAATCCCATAGGAACTGGATTTGCTGGATAACGTATGTGGACTGAGCTCTGACTCTCCTCCCTCCGCCATTGCGCCATTCCTAATCGTCGTTGCTTGATAACGTATGTGGTCTGAGCTCTGACCCTCCTCCTTCCGCTATTACGCCATTCCTAATCGTCGTTGCTGGATAACGTATGTGGTCTGAGCTCTGATCCCTCCACTATTGCGCTATTCCTAATCGTCGTTGCTTGATAACGTATGTGGTCTTAGCTTTGACCCTCCTCCTTCCGCCATTTCGCCATTCCTAATCGTCGTTGCTGGATAACGTATGTGGTCTGAGCTATGACCCTCCTCCTTCCGCTATTACGCCATTCCTAATCGTCGTTGCTGGATAACGTATGTGGTCTGAGCTCTGATCCCTCCACTATTGCGCTATTCCTAATCGTCGTTGCTTGATAACGTATGTGGTCTTAGCTTTGACCCTCCTCCTTCCGCCATTTCGCCATTCCTAATCGTCGTTGCTGGATAACGTATGTGGTCTGAGCTATGACCCACCTCCCTCCGCCATTCCTAATCGTCGTTGCTTGATAACGTATGTGGTCTGAGCTCTGACCCTGCTCCCTCCGCCATTGCGCCATTCCTAATCGTCGTTGCTTGATAACGTATGTGGTCTGAGCTCTGATCCTCCTCCTTCCGCCATTGCGCCATTCCTAATTGTCGTTGCTGGATAACGTATGTGGTCTGAGCTCTGACCCTGCTCCCTCCGCCATTGCGCCATTCCTAATCGTCGTTGCTGGATAACGTATGTAGTCTGAGCTATGACCCACCTCCCTCCGCCATTCCTAATCGTCGTTGCTTGATAACGTATGTGGTCTGAGCTCTGATCCTCCTCCTTCCGCCATTGCGCCATTCCTAATTGTCGTTGCTGGATAACGTACGTGGTCTGAGCTCTGACCCTGCTCCCTCCGCCATTGCGCCATTCCTAATCGTCGTTGCTTGATAACGTATGTGGTCTGAGCTCTGATCCTGCTCCCTCCGCCATTGCGCCATTCCTAATCGTCGTTGCTGGATAACGTATGTAGTCTGAGCTATGACCCACCTCCCTCCGCCATTCCTAATCGTCGTTGCTTGATAACGTATGTGGTCTGAGCTCTGATCCTCCTCCTTCCGCCATTGCGCCATTCCTAATTGTCGTTGCTGGATAACGTATGTGGTCTGAGCTATGACCCACCTCCCTCCGCCATTCCTAATCGTCGTTGCTTGATAACGTATGTGGTCTGAGCTCTGATCCTCCTCCTTCTGCCATTGCGCCATTCCTAATCGTCGTTGCTGGATAACGTATGTGGTCTGAGCTATGACCCACCTCCCTCCGCCATTCCTAATCGTCGTTGCTTGATAACGTATGTGGTCTGAGCTCTGATCCTCCTCCTTCCGCCATTTCGCCATTCCTAATCGTCGTTGCTGGATAACGTATGTGGTCTGAGCTATGACCCACCTCCCTCCGCCATTCCTAATCGTCGTTGCTTGATAACGTATGTGGTCTGAGCTCTGATCCTCCTCCTTCTGCCATTGCGCCATTCCTAATCGTCGTTGCTGGATAACGTATGTGGTCTGAGCTATGACCCACCTCCCTCCGCCATTCCTAATCGTCGTTGCTTGATAACGTATGTGGTCTGAGCTCTGATCCTCCTCCTTCCGCCATTGCGCCATTCCTAATTGTCGTTGCTGGATAACGTATGTGGTCTGAGGTCTTACCCCCTCCCTCCGCCATTGCGCCATTCCTAATCGTCGTTGCTGGATAACGTATGTGGTCTGAGCTCTGACCCTGCTCCCTCCGCCATTGCGCCATTCCTAATCGTCGTGGGTGGATAACGTATGTGGTCTGAGCTCTGACCCTCCTCCCTCCGCCATTCCTAATCGTCGTTGCTTGATAACGTATGTGGTCTGAGCTCTGACCCTCCACCATTGCGCCATTCCTAATTGTCGTTGCTGGATAACATATGTGGTCTGAGGTCTGACCCCTCCCTCCGCCATTGCGCCATTCCTAATCGTCGTTGCTGGATAACGTATGTGGTCTGAGCTCTGACCCTGCTCCCTCCGCCATTGCGCCATTCCTAATCGTCGTGGGTGGATAACGTATGTGGTCTGAGCTCTGACCCTCCTCCCTCTGCCATTGTGCCATTCCTAATCGTCGTTGCTGGATAACGTATGTGGTCTGAGCTCTGACCCGCCTCCCTCCGCCATTGCGCCATTCCTAATCGTCGTTGCTGGATCACGTATGTGGTCTGAGCTCTGACCCTCCTCCCTCCGCCATTGTGCCATTCCTAATCGTCGTGGGTGGATAACGTATGTGGTCTGAGCTCTGACCCTCCTCCCTCCGCCATTGCACCATTCCTAATCGTCGTTGCTGGATAATGTATGTGGTCTGAGCTCTGACCCTCCGCCATTGCGCCATTCCTAATCGTCGTTGCTTGCTCAGGATGTCTTCTGCAATCTGCAGACCCAGAGTGACCCTCCTATTTTATCGGCATGTCATTTAATTTGCCCCTCAGTTCGATAATCTTATTGTTAACAACAGTGAGAATGATCGCAGGCTGTAGTTTTTAACTATTACATTCGCCTTGAAATTCAGGCGTTTAAATGCCCTTTAGTTGTTTGAACTGAATAAAATGTTTCTCTGATTTCTTATAATAATTGTAGCTATAAAGGTAATCATTAAATGAAAAATAATTACACCTATCACTTGAAATATTTTGTTTAATTATAACAATTGCCCTCTCCAACTTTGGGACAAGTTCACGCCCATATAGTTAGTGGGTAGGATTTCTTTCACGTGGTTTTCCAGCCTCCTCTGTTTTCGTATTTAATCTCTGGTAATCAAATGCTTTATATCTTTTGGCTGGTAATGACTGCCAATGTTTCCGCTGATGACAAGCATTTTGTTTCATGACTTTTTGTTTGTTTGTTTGTTTGGGGGTTTAACAACCACCGTGAGCAATTCAATGGGCTGTAAGCAGTCGCCCGTCCCTAATTTAGGGCCTCTGATTCTAGGGAAGGGACTAGGTCAGTGCCGTAAGACAAGTAAGCACTAATGCTCCCCGGACCCACAGCCCATCGTACCGTACCACCCGACTACTGGGACGGCATGTTTCCTGGCATGATTGGTATGTTTTGACTAATAAAAATTAGCTTTATGCTTTTAACAGCGGATTAAAAATATGGATATTAAGAAACAAAAAATAATTACCGAAGTCAGAGTCAAAATTTAACAATAGAAACATAAAACAATCTTCGGTAATTATTTGTCTCTTCGGTAATTATTATTGGATCTTCATTTTTCTTAGGCTCTGAGATTGAGACTAGTACACCATATGACTTAATACGACTGAGCTCAATATGACTTAATAATATACAGTACGTATTGTATGTTACTTTGCGTGAGCATCGGGCCCATGCAACAGTTAATTTCAGTTCACGTGTTTGTGATGCATTATATTTATGTTTAATATGAGTGCTATTATTTGATTTTAAATTCCAAACGGATCGCTTTTCTAGAGTGAGTTCGCCTTGATAAAGCCTCCCGTTGGAAGACGAAAGATTGGCACAATAAAATATTTTTCGTTAAAAACCATTTCACGGAATTGAATGACTTTGTCATCTCCTTAATTATTTGTTTAATTTTTTTCAGTGATCAGATTTTAAAGGTTGCTATTAACAATGGTTGCAAACAAGAAAAGCCAACAAATTGATAAAATCAAATGGAGGGGAAAAAACAGTTAATTAAAAAAGAGAATATAAAAATTTACAGGGAGCGCCACTGTAAAACAAAAGCATGAGAACACCTACGAAACACAGATTTTAACGTTGGAAAAAAGTTTCTTCTCTCTCTTTTGCTTCGTAATTTGATGACGCCTGTGAGCATCTGAGTAAGCTGTGAGCATCTGAGTAAGCTGTGAGTATCTGAGTAAGCTGTGAGCATCTGAGTAAGCTGTGAGTATCTGAGTAAGCTATGAGCAACCACCTGTTTCAAATTTTGGGTCACTAGTTCCATGGAAGAGAGAGAACCAGCGCTGTAGGACAAACACACCTAAATTGCCTCATCCGGGAGCTGAAACCTGCCTCTGACAACTCTGCCATTGGAAAAGCAGTTATTTGCATCTTATAACAGGAAAAAGGAATCGTGTTTCTCTGTTAACTTCTGGCACTAATGGAAGAAACAAGAAAGGAAAATAAGGAAGCTACATGGGTGGCTGACGGGCCTGAGGTGCCAGCTGCTGACCATCTGTCCGAGATGGGCTCGGGATCGAGTCCCGGATGAGGAATGGGCGGTGTGTTGATCTGATGACGTTGGCCCTGCCCCCTACGTGGAACCAGTGGGCCCAAATTAGGAACAAGCGACCAGTTATAGACCTATGAATTGCTTATGGTTGTCGTCAAATCCCGAAATAAAAAAATATGGGTATAAGATTAGAATAATACCAATTATTGCCCCTATCCTTTTTGTTGTTGTTGTTTTGGGGGTTAACGACCACTGCGAGCAGTTCAATGGGTTATAAGCAGTCGTCCGTCCGTAATTTAGGATTACTGGTTTCAGGAAACGGAGAGAGTCAGTGCTGTAAGACAAACATAACACCCATGCCTCAAGAATCCGAGCCCATCTCGGACGAATGATCACAAGTCAGCTCTTATATCCCTGCGCCAGCGGGGCGGCCCCCTATTCTTTACTGCACCATGTCTTACTTTCTGTTATGTGGTACATACTCAGGGCCAGATGGAAATTTTGCGTGGCCGGGGGTCAAATTTCATTCCGGGCCCTAGAAAATGAATCTCAAACACTGGTGTGCAAAAATTAAGGACGAAGAGCAGAAATTAGCATAACAGCGGAAGGAGCAGGCAGAACGGACAGAAAGACCACTCACTAGATAGACTAGGGTCCGGTACGGTAGGGCATACGCATATATGCAGCATGACGTATGGGGGGGGTCGGAAGGGTATAAAGCACACGGGAGGTGTACGCTCAGCAATTCGGTGAAAGCTATTGCCCGGTGTACATTGGATTGAACGCCGCCGAGTTGCTGCCACCATGTGATATGGCCAAGAGGCAATCCAGTAGACGACATCTGGATGACTTTACCCGAGGTCGCGTCATTGGTAAGTTGGAAGAACGTCGAAGTGTGACTAGTGTGGCCGAGGAGTTCGGAATCGCTCACAGGATCGTTTCACGAGCTTGGAGAGCATTTAAAACGACAGGAACAGCTGTCCGAGAGTTTAGCAGTGGTCGTCCACGAGCAACCATGGCGGAGTACGACCGGTATATTGTCCTACAGGCGAGAAGAGACAGACTGCAGACAGCGGAAGAAATCGCAAGGCACATGCAACAGACAATTGGACGTCCGTTATCGCGTTTTACCGTGGCCAAGAGTCTGCAGAAAGGTGGTCTATTTGCACGACGACCAGTACGGTGTGTGCCATTAACGCCTGCTCATCGGATACGGCGGTTTCTTTGGTGCCAGGAAGACAAGAACTGGACACATCAGCAATGGGGTCGAGTTCTCTTTACGGATGAGAGCCGATTTAGTCTGACGAGCGATTCTGGACGTATACACATCTGGAGAGAGCAGGGAACACGCAATCATACCTCCAACATAATCGAAAAAGACCGGTTTGGAGGTGGCGGAGATTTCGTTTAGGGCGGTATCATGCTTGGTAGCCGTACTGACCTCCACATCTTCCAAGGAGGTTCAGTCACTGGTGTCCGCTATTGTACCGAGGTTCTCCTGCCTCACGTGTGTCTGTTTAGAGGTGCTGTGGGTCCTGAGTTCCTCTTCATGGACGACAACGCTACACCTCATCGTACAGTGGCTGTCGCAGAGCTGTTGGAGAGTGAAGATATTCAACGCATGGATTGGCCAGCAAGGTCCCCGGACCTAAATCCAATCGAACACGTGTGGGACCTCCTCGGGAGACGCTTGGCAGCACGTCACCAGCCACCAGCAACGATTCCGCAGCTGCGATTGGCGCTACAAGAGAAATGGGCCGCGGTGCCTCAACAGCTCCTTGACAACTTCGTCCTCAGCATGGACAGACGTTGTAAATCCTGCAACACAGTCAGGGGTGATCATATCCCCTACTAAAGACTGGATTTTCTTGGCAGCTGCCTGTCACATGGACGTTTCTGTCTTCTGTCCAGTTGTGCTCGAAGCTACCTTTTCAATAAAGTGCTTTTGTATCCTTTGGATTCCTTGTTTGGACGGGTTTGCCCACTTGTCCCATATTCTTACATCTTGGGAATTTTTTGGTATGATTTGAGTCGATGTGGAGCACTTCTGCACGACGTTACATTAGAAAAACCGTCTCGCCCTTAATATTTGCACGCCAGTATAGTTTAATACAATCGTTGCGTGAAAAATGAAAACACACGAAAACTATCATAAAGAAAATGATTATCGCAAATTGCTGTGAGATTAAGAAAAAGACCATAAAATCAATTAAAAATTCAGAGAGGGAAAGAGAGAGAGAGAGAGAGTAAAAAGTTCTAAAATCTACGTTTTTGCTTTTCGAAGGGAATGAATATGGTTTAGGTTGCATTGTGATTTCTTGACTTTCTCCCAAAATTATAAAAAGATAACTCTAAAAAATATGCATAATGAATATTTTTGCGTATGAAACATTTTTGTTTAGATGATGATACGGATTCCTGTTGAATAGTTTCGTTTATATACACTATATTGACAAAAGTCACCGGACAACACTTCAAAAGCAAACGAATGGATCCTCTGCGTTGTTTAGATGCGCGGTATAACTGCAAACGGTATAAAAACATGGCTGCGGCTGACCACGATCATATCGAACTGTGAGGTTGAGTGAAAATAATGTCGCGGCGGGAGAGAACTGACTTTGAGAAAGGAAAGATTGTTGGGTGTTATATTATTGGGTTGTCCATACGAGAAACCGAGAGGCGTTTAAACACACCCAAGTCAACTGTTTTGGATGTACTGAATAAGTGGAAGACACATGGGGTGTCTGAAGCAGCCAAACGTACATGCAGACCAAAGAAAATCAGTGATAGAGGACGTCGAAGCCTTAAGAGAGTCGTTAGAGATAATCTACGTAGTACTGCACAAGACCTCAGTGTACAGGTGAGTAAACATGCTGGAACCTCGGTATGTACACGTACCATTCGCAGATAACTTCATTCCATGGGTTACCGTGGTCATGCAGCTGCTCATAAGCCTTTCACCTCCATTCGGAATACTACTCGTCGTTTAGCCTGGTGTAAAGAACATTTATCGTGGACCGTAGAACAATGGAAACGGGTCCTATGGACTGATGAATCCAGATACACGATCCATCAGTCTGATGGAAGTGTGTGGGCATGGCGGCAGCCGGGAGAAAGCTGTTTACCACAGTTCATAGTTCCTACGGTTAAGTTTGGAGCTGGCAGTGTACTCGTGTGGGAGTGTTTTTCGTGTACTCGTGTGGGAGTGTTCTGTCCCATTGGATATTGTGGACGAACCTGTTAACCAGTACGTCTACCTCGATATTCTGGACAATTATGCCCTACCACCTTTATGAGAATACTATGGAACCGAGCCTTGTTGGTACCAACAGGATTATGCACCGAGCCATAAAGCAAGGACTGTTACGGCGTGGTTTGACGATAATTCCGTACCGTGTGTGGACTGTCCAGCACAAAGCCCTGATCTTAATCTCATAGAGCACCTTTGGGATGAATTAGAGCGCCGCATAAGAAGTTTGGAACCAATTTCTACTAGTAAGCAACAGTTAGAGGCAGCATTGTGTACTGAATGGAAGCGCATACCTATCGCTATGTTCCAAAACCTTGTCGAAAGCATGTCTCGAAAGTTCACTGCATGCATTAAGGCCAAAGGTGGACCGACACCATACTAATGTATGTCAATAAATGCTATGTTGTTTTTCTCCTCTAGGTGTCCGGTGACTGAAATTGTTTTGTTTCTAATTCCTAATACTGTTTTTAAAGTCGCTGAACAATCGGCCTCCACATGTAGCCCCAAAACAATTTCGATACTGTTCTTTTTTATTTTTTTAAATTTAAGTATTTGGTTAACACAAAAATTGTTGAGCTTGTCCACTGGCGTGCAAAACTTAAGCACGGACACTAGTGCCGCGGATTATAGCCGCACAATGAAACGCACATGCTTGTGGCGTTTTGCGTAACGCAAGCGGATCAGTTGAAAGACGATTCATATGCAAATTTCCGAAATGGGATGTGGCAGGTCACATGACAGCGCTGAAATGGCTATAAGGAGTATCTCGCAGCAAGGCAAAGAAACGGAAAGCGAAAGTGTGCGGCTTTGTAAAGGGGTTCGAATGGTTTGCTAGTGCGTCGCAGACGAGAAGAAAATGTCCGCGTGGATACATTTAGATGACTTTACACGTGTCGAATAATCGGAAAGCTCGAGAAGGGACGAACCGTAACGAGTGTCGCCGTCAGGTTCGGCGTGACCTATAGCATTGTTTCATGTGCGTGGAAAACCTTCCAAACGACAGGAACAGCTGTTAGAAAAGATCGGTGGTGGTCGTCCACGGAAAACAACAACAAGAGATGACTGACATGTGGTCCTACAGGCCAAACGTGATCGACGACAGACAGAGGGCAATATCGCGAAGCAACTGCAGATGACCACAGGACGCGCCGTACCGCGGTTCACCATTTCCAGACGTCTACATAAAGGTGGACTATTTGCCTGACGACCTGAACGTTGCATCCCATTAAAGCTTACCCATCGGACACGTCGATTACCATGGTGTAAGGACCACAAGGATTGGATCACAGATCTATGGAGTACGGTACTCTTCACGGATGAGAGTCGTTTCAGTACCACGAGCGATTCTGGACGTCAGCTGATCTGGAGAGACGGAGGAACACGTTATCTACCGGCTATCATTACCGAAAGAGATCGGTATGGCGGTGTTGGTGTGCTCGTTTGGGGAGTCATTACGCTGAAGGGTCGTACTGAGCTCCACATTTTCGAAAGAGGTTCCGTAACCACAAGCCGCTGCTGCGATGAGTTGCTCTTTCTCCATATACGCCTATTCCGAGGTGCCATTGGGTCCGAGTTCGTGTTTATGGTCGATAACGTCATCGTACACGTGCAGTAGATGCGTTTTTGGAAAGTGAGCATGTCACTCGTATGGATTGGCCTGCGTACTACCCGGATCTAAATCTCATAGAACATGTGTGGGACGCTCTGGGGAGACGTCTTGCGGCAAATTGTAGGTACATATATATATATATATATATATAGTCGAGTCACATTATCGTGACCGCCTCCTACTTTTGACGTCAACAGTGTGTAGCCAATGAAAGAAGGCACGTGTCGTGAGCTAGCTTGGAATGTATATAAGGTGTGTTGTAGACATTATGAAAACATATCATTCGCTGCTGTCATGGGTAAAAGGAGCAATTTTTCAGATTTCCAAAAAGGGATGATTGTCGGCTTTCGGGCCAAGGGTGGCAGTATTTTTGAAACAGCGCAGTTTGTTAATTGTTCGCTTGCTGCTGTGATTAAAGTGTATCGTTATTGGAGAAATGGCACCATTGCAAATAAGCGAAGTGTAAACTGCGGAGCACCACATGCCATTGATGTGAGAAGTGAACGTTGGCTTTGAAGGTGCGTGACGGCCGATCGACACAGTACAGTGGAGCAACGCACTGGCCGAATGAACCAGAGAGCTACCGGAAGTGTGTCTAAAACGACAGTTCAGCGAACCCTGCTGCGTATGGGGCTCCGATGCAGACGGGTGGTCACTGCACCTATGCTAACGAAGGTGCATCGGCAGAAAAGGCTTCCATTTGCACGGCAGTATCAGAATTGGACCTCCGCTGATTGGCAAAGGATTGCCTTCTCCGATGAGTCACGTTTTCTACTTCATCAAAAGAAATGGGCATTGGTGTATAAGGCGAGAAAAATGGGAGAACAAATACTCTTCAATCACTGCTTGAAGAACACAAGTTGGTGTGGGCAGCGTTATGGTCTGGGGAATGTTTTCGTGGCATTCCTTTGGTCCACTCATACCTGTGGTAGACACTATGGGCCGAATTCGTTATAAATCCATCCTTGTAGAGCACCACGTAACCCATACATGCTGATTGTCTTTTCTGGGGCGGATGGGACCTTCCAGCACGACAATGCGACGTGCCACACAGCTATAAAGTTCGAGAGTGGTTGGAAAAGCACGATGAAGACTTCAAAGTACTTCTCTGCCCACTAATTCTCCAGACTTAAACCCAATCGAGCATCTGTGGGACCGCCTCGATCGTGTTGTTCACTCTATGGAATCTCCACCACGCGCCCGGCAGCAGTTGTCAGATGCACTACAGTCAGCATGGCTTCACATACCTGTGAACACCTTCCAGCACTTTATCGAGTCACTCCCAGCCCTTCTAGCTGCTGTCCGCCCTGCACACGGCGGCTACTCTGGATATTAGCTGGTAGTCACAATAATGTGACTCGACTGTGTTCATATACATATCATCATCATCATCATTGTCAACCATTATCAATCCACTGCTGGACGAAGGTCTCCCCAAGTTTCCTCCACAACGGTCTGTCTTGTGCCAGTCTCCTCCATGTCACTCCCGCATATTTACGAATTTCATCCACCCATCTCCCATGTGGTCTTTTTCTGGGTCTTTTCCTGTCCCTTGGAATCCAATCTAAAATTTCGGCTGTCCATCTATGGTCTGTCCTTCTGGCAGTATGTCCAGCCCATTGCCATTTCAGGGATTTAACTCTGATCATGATGTCTTCCACTCTCGTCATTTTTCGGATCCACGAGTTCCTCTTCTTATCTCTCCTGGTTATACCAAGCATGTACCTCTCCATGCTGCTTTGAGTTGTCTGCAGCCTTTGTATGTCTCTTTTAGTTAAGGTCCACGTCTCTGCACCATACGTAAGCACTGGAAGGATGCATTGATCAAACACTTTTCTTTTAAGACATAATGGCATATTGCTCTTGAAAATTATGCTGTTTCTTCCAAAAAGCTCTCCAGGCAAGTTTTGTACGCCGATTAATTTCTTCATCAATGTGACCCTCACTTGATATCTGCTGTCCAAGATAAACATACGTATCTGTTATCTCCAGTTTTTCTCCATCAGTCGATAAATCTTCATTTCTTGTAAAAGCATTGAACATCACTTTTGTCTTCTGAAAGTTCATTTTTAATCCCACTTCTTTACTCTTGTCAGCAAGTTCCTGGATCATACTCTGCAGCTCTGATGGGGTAGTTGCAAAAATGACTACGTCATCAGCAAAACGAAGGTGGGTTAGATAATCTCCATTAATCTTTATCCCTTTGTTTTTCCAGTTCAGTGATTGAAAGACATTTTCCAATGTGACATTAAAGAGCTTCGGAGATATGGTGTCACCTTGTCTCACTCCCTTTCCAATTTTTATGTGTGTTGTATTTTCAAACAGCCTAATCTTTGCACTTGCATTTTCATAGATGTTATTAATAATATTAATGTATGCATCTTCAATACCGCAGGATTTCAGAGCCGTGGTAACTGCTGATGGTTTCACCGAATGAAAGGCTTTTTCATAATCGATAAAAGCCATGCACAATGGAAGTTCATATTCCCTCGCTCTTTCAATTAGTTCTCTCAGTACGTGGATATGATCTATTGTGCTGTAGCCACTCCTGAATCCAGCTTGTTCTCTCGGTTGAGCCATGTCCAGTGTTACCTTCAAGCGGTGTGAAACAACTTTAGTGAAGATTTTATAAACCACTGATAGGAGGCTGATAGGTCTGTAGTTCCTGAGATCCTCAATGTCACCTTTCTTATGTTGCAGGATCATTGTAGCATTGTTCCAATCATCAGGAATCTTCCCTTCATTAAGGCATCGAGTGAAAATTTGGGCGAGTACTGTTTCAATTTCTCCACTTGTTTCTTGTATGATGTCTATAGTAATTCCATCTTCTCCTGGAGCTTTTCCCCGCTTCATGTTCTTGATTGCATGTGCGACTTCTGCTGGGACGACTGGAAGAACTCTGTTACCTTTCATGATGTCTGGAGTACATGTATCATCATTTTCATATAATTTGGAGTAGAAATCTTTCACTCTTGTCAAAATTTCCCCTCTATTTCTTGTTATAGAACCATCTTCTTTTCTCAGAGCCATAATCTGTTTTCTTCCCTTACTGAGATGTCCCTTTGCTATCTTTAGGCTTTGGTTGTTTTCAATTGCTTTCCTCACTAGCTCACAGTTGAATTTCCTTACGTCTTCAGTGATACTTTTTCGTGCTGTCTTGCATAGGTCTATATATTCCGCTTTGGAAGTCACATCTCCTTTAGTTGTCCTCATCTCTCTTCTTTTTTGCATCAACATTTTGGTTTTTCCTGATAATTTGTTCACATGCAACTTGTTCTTAGACCCAGCTAATTTTGTTGCTGTTTCCATAAGAGCTTTGGTTACTTTTCTGTTAACTTCCGAAATATCCACTTCTTCCGATGTTAGGCCTTCTAAAGCAGAGAATCTGTTCTTCAGTTCCAACTTGAAAGTATTATGGTGTTTTTAAGGTTGGTTATGTCAATACATTTTGTTTGTCTTATGAGCTTGCCACGTTCCAGTTTAGTGTTGAGGTGCATCTTACATCTTACCAATCTATGGTCACTACCTGTGTTGAACTTGTTCAGCACACTGCAGTCTTCGATGACGAATTTTTTGTTACACATAATAAAATCTATTTCACTTGTCGTCCCAATTGGATGTCTCCATGTCCATTTCCTGTGTGGCTTTTTCTTGAAAAAGGAATTCAAGATGAAAAATCCTTCTGCCTCTGCAAACTCAACGAGAGTATTTCCACGCTGGTTTCTGTTGCCGTGACCGAATTTACCTACTGAAGCTTCATTCTGTTGCCGGTGCCCTATTTTTGCATTGAAATCTCCCATAATTATCTTCAAGTGCTGCTTACCTTTATTATTTAGATGACGAATTTCCTCATAAATTCTTCAATTTCTTCTTCAGGATGACTTGTGGTGGGTGCATAAGTTTGAATAATCTGAGCCTGGTATCTTCTCGAGAGTTGGATAACGAGTCGTGCAGCTCTGTCAGAGGAACTTTCAACTTCTACCACTTTATCCTTCAGTTTCTTGTTTATTATAAATCCAACACCACTGTATCTGTCCCACGATAATAGAAGAGATGTCCACTTTTCAGTTCAATGAGATCTTCTCCTTTTCTCCTTACCTCACTTAGCCCGACGATGTCCCACTTGATCCTTTGTAGTTCCTCTTCCAATTCAAGAAGCCTTGAATCAGAAGACAGGAGCGTCCGTTGTAGGTAGCCAAGGTCAGCATCAAATGGCAGCCTAGTCCGGTCCTCCGGGGATTCTTACCACCCTCTGCCTTCATGTCGCACTGGCCGCTGCCTTAGCCAGGTACATTCCAGCTGCCGGAGACTGAGGGCCAAGATTTAAGTTGTAGAGTCATTTTGGAGGTGTTTGGCCATAACTCACCACGCTGGCCAAGCGGGTTGGTGAGTGTGGGATAGCATTTCCTCTGATCCCGATGGTATAGTTATACCGCTATTGGCGGTCGTCAGAGCCCCTTTAGTGGGAATAGGATGCACCACGAGAAGGCGGGGTTGACATTTGTCAAGGAGAGGCTGTGATGTTACGCATCACCTGACCTTACATCCCTCATATACATATATATCATCATCATCATCATTGTCAACCATTATCAATCCACTGCTGGACGAAGGTCTCCCCAAGTTTCCTCCACAACGGTCTGTCTTGTGCCAGTCTCCTCCATGTCACCCCTGCATACTTTCGAATTTCATCCACCCATCTACCATGTGGTCTTCTTCTGGGTCTTTTCCTGTCCCTTGGAA
Source organism: Macrothele yani (assembly GCA_039090855.1). Taxonomy (NCBI): domain Eukaryota; kingdom Metazoa; phylum Arthropoda; class Arachnida; order Araneae; family Macrothelidae; genus Macrothele; species Macrothele yani. The sequence continues at coordinate 109,229,570 of CM077003.1, forward strand.
TCCAATCTAAAATTTCATCTTCAGCTGTCCATCGATGGTCTGTCCTTCTGGCAGTATGTCCGGCCCATTGCCATTTCAGGGATTGCTCTGATCATGATGTCTTCCACTCTTGTCATTTTTCGGATCCACGAGTTCCTCTTCTTATCTCTCCTGGTTACACCAAGCATGCACCTCTCCATGCTTCTTTGAGTTGTCTGCAGCCTTTGTATATCTCTTTTAGTTAAGGTCCACGTCTCTGCACCATACGTAAGCACTGGAAGGATGCATTGATCAAACACTTTTCTTTTAAGACATAATGGCATATTGCTCTTGAAAATTATGCTGTTTCTTCCAAAAGCTCTCCAGGCAAGTTTTGTACGCCGATTAATTTCTTCATCAATGTGACCCTCACTTAATATCTGCTGTCCAAGATAAACGTACGTGTCTGTTATCTCCAGCTTTTCTCCATCAATCGATAAATCTTCATTTCTTGTAAAAGAATTGAACATCACTTTTGTCTTCTGAAAGTTCATTTTTAATCCCACTTCTTTACTCTTGTCAGCAAGTTCCTGGATCATACTCTGCAGCTCTGATGGGGTAGTTGCAAAAATGACTACGTCATCAGCAAAACGAAGGTGGGTTAGATAATCTCCATTAATCTTTATCCCCTTGTTTTCCCAGCTCAGTGACTGAAAAACACCCTCCAATGTGGCATTAAAGAGCTTCGGAGATATGGTGTCACCTTGTCTCACTCCCTTTCAATTTTTACGTGTGTTGTATTTTCAAACAGCCGAATCCTTGCACTTGCATTTTCATAGATGTTATTAATAATATTAATGTATGCATCTTCAATACCGCAGGTTTTCAGAGCCATTGTAACTGCTGATGGTTTCACCGAATCAAAGGCTTTTTCATAATCGATAAAAGCCATGCACAATGGAAGTTCATGTTCCCTCGCTCTTTCAATTAGTTCTCTCAGCACGTGGATATGATCTATTGTGCTGTAGCCACTCCTGAATCCAGCTTGTTCTCTCGGTTGAGCCATGTCCAGTGTTACCTTCAAGCGGTGCGAAAGAACTTTAGTGAAGATTTTATAAACTACTGATAGGAGGCCGATAGGTCTGTAGTTTCAGATCCTCAATGTCACCTTTCTTATGTAGCAGGATCATTGTAGCAGTGTTCCAATCCTCAGGAATCTTTCCTTCATTAAGGCATCGAGTGAAAATTTGGGCGAGTACTGTTTCGATTTCTCCACTTGCTTCTTGTATGATGTCTACAGTAATTCCATCTTCTCCTGTAGCTTTTCCTCGCTTCATGTTCTTATATATATATGGGATGTAAGGTCAGGTGATGCGCAACATCACAACCTCTCGTGGTGCATCCTGTTCCCACTAAAGGGGCTCTGACAACCGCCAATAGCAGTAAAACTATACCATCGGGATTAGAGAAAACGCTATCCCACACTCACCAACCCGCCTCGCCATCGTGGGGAGTCATGGCCAAACCCCTCCAAAATGTCTCCACAACTTACATCTTGGCCCTCAGTCACCGGCAGCTGGAATGTACCTGGCAAAGTCAGCTGCCAGTGCGACATGAAGACAGAGGGTGCTAAGAATCATCGCAGGTCCGAACTAGTCTGCCATTTGATGCTGACCTTGGCTACTTACAATGGAAGCTCCCTATCTTCTGATTCAAGACTTCTTGAATTGGAAGAGGACCTACAAAGGATCAAGTGGGATATCGTCGGGCTAAGTGAGGTAAGGAGATGAAAAGGAGAAGATCTCATTGAACTGAAAAGTAGACATATCTTCTACTATCGTGGGAAAGATACTGGCAGAACTGGGAAGATACTGGCAGAACTGGCAGAACTAGTGGTGTTGGATTTATAATAAACAAAAAACTGAAGGATAAAGTTGTAGAAGTTGAAAGTTCCTCTGACAGAGCTGCACGACTCGTTATCCAACTCTCAAGAAGATACAAGGCTCAGGTTATTCAAACTTATCCACCCACCAGAAGTCATCCTGAAGAAGAAATTGAAGAATTTTATGAGGAAATTCGTCATCTAAATAATAAAGGCAAGCAGCACTTGAAGATAATTATGGGAGATTTCAATGCAAAAATAAGGCAACGGCAACAGAATGAAACTTCAGTAGGCAATTTCGGCCACGGCAACAGAAACCAGCGTGGAAATACCCTCGTAGAATTTGCAGAGGCAGAAGAGTTTTTCATCTTGAACTCCTTTTTCAAGAAAAAGCCGCAAAGGAAATGGACATGGAGGCATCCCAATGGATGGACAAGTGAAATTGATTTTATTATGTTTAACAAGAAATTTGTCATGGAAGACTGCAGTGTGCTGAACAAGTTCCACACAGGTAGTGACCATAAAATGGTAAGATGTAAAATGCGCCTCAATGCTAAACTCCAGCGTGGCAAGCTCATAAGACAAACGAAGTGTATTGACATGACCAACCTTAAAAAGCATCATAATACCTTCAAATTAGAACTGAGGAATAGATTCTCTATTCTAGAATTTCTAACATAAGAAGAAGTGGACATCTCTGAAGTTAACAGAAAAGTAACCAAAGCTCTTATGGAAACAGCAACAAAATTAGCTAAGTCCAAGAACAAGCTGCATGTGAGCAAAGTATCAGAAAAAACCAAAATGTTGATGCAAAAAAGAAGAGAGATGAGGACAACTAAAGAAGATGTGACTTCCAAAGCGGAATATATAGAGCTATGCAAGACAGTACGAAAAAGTATCACTGAAGACGTAAGAAATTTCAACTGTGAACTAGTGAGAAAAGCAATTGAAAACAACAAAAGTCTAAAGATAGCAAAGGGACATCTCAGTAAGGAAAGAAAACAGATTATGGCACTGAGAAAAGAAGATGGTTCTGTAACAAGAAATAGAGGCGAAATTTTGACAAGAGTGAAAGATTTCTACTCCAAATTATATCAAAGGGATAATACATGTACTCCAGACATCATGAAAGGTATCACTACCAGAGTTCTTCCAGTCCTCCCAGCAGAAGTTGCACATGCAATCAAGAATATGAAAAGGGGAAAAGTTCTAGGAGAAGATGGAATTACTGTAGACATCATACAAGAAGCAAGTGGAGAAATTGAAACAGTACTTGCCCAAGCTTTCACTCGATGCTTTAATGAAGAGTAGATTCCTGAGGATTGGAACAATGCTACAATGATCCTGCTACATAAAAAAGGTGGCATTGAGGATCTCAGGAACTACAGACCTATCAGCCTCTTATCAGTGGTTTATAAAATCTTCACTAAAGTTGTTTCACACCGCTTGAAGGTAACACTGAACATGGCTCAACCGAGAGAACAAGCTGGATTCAGGAGTGGCTACAGCACTATAGATCATATCCACGTACTGAGAGAACTAATTGAAAGAGCGAGGGAATATTAACTTCTATTGTGCATGACTTTTACCGATTATGAAAAGGCCTTTGATTCAGTGAAACCATTAGCAGTTACAAAGGCTTTGAAATCCTGCGGTATTGAAGATGCATACATTAATATTATTAATAACATATATGAAAATGCAAGTGCAAAGTTCGGCTGTTTGAGAACACATCACACATAAAAGTTGGAAAGGGAGTGAGACAAGGTGACACCATATTTCCCAAGCTCTTTAATGCCACATTGGAAATTGTCTTTCAATCACTGAACTGGAAAAACAAAGGTATAAAGATTAAGGGAGATTATCTAACTTACCCTCGTTTTGCTGATGACATAGTCATTTTTGCAACTAACTCATCAGAGCTGCAGAGTATGATCCAGGAACATGCTGACAAGAATAAAAAAGAGGGATTGAAAATGAACTTTCAGAAGAAAAAAGTGACGTACAATGCTTTTACAAGAAATGAAGATTTAACGATTAATGGGGAAAAGCTGGAGATAACCAATACCTACATTTATCTTGGACAGCAGATATCAAGTGGGGGTCACATTGATGAAGAAATTAATCGGCGTAGAAAACTTGCCTGGAGAGCTTTTGGAAGAAACAGCATAATTTTTAAAAGCAATATGCCATTATGTCTTAAAAGAAAAGTGTTTGATCAATGCATCCTTCCAGTGCTTACGTATGGTGCAGAGACGTGGACCTGAACTTAAAGAGACATACAAAGGCTGCAGACAACTCAAAGCAGCATGGAGAGGTGCATGCTTGGTGTAACCAGGACAGATAAGAAGAGGAACTCGTGGATCAGAAAAATGACAAGAGTGGAAGAAATCATGATCAGAGTAAAATCCCTGAAATGGTAATGGGCTGGACATACTGCCAGAAGAACAGACCATCGATGGACAGTCGAAATTTTAGATTGGATTCCAAGGGACAGGAAAAGACCCAGAAGAGGACCACATGGGAGATGGGTGGCTGAAATTCGAAAGTATGCGGGAGTAACATGGAGGAGACTGGCACAAGACAGGTGGTTGTAGAAGGGGCTTGGAGAGACCTTCGTCCAGCAGTGGATTGATAATGGTTGACAATGATGATGATGAATATATATATATATATATATATATATATATATATATATATATATATATATATGTATGTAATTATTTTATATATTTATATATACACTGCTGGCCACCCAAAATGCAACACCAAGAAGGACACGAAGGACGCGAGATAGCAAAGCCAGATTTACTGGACACATAACAACAGATACAAAGATGAAACGATTGAGCTTACAGGCCCGTGCGACTTGCGGAACACGCAGACCTCAATAGTTCGTGTGGCCCCCTTGGCTGGCAATAACGGCCGGTACACGCCGCGGCATTGAACGAAAGAAGCTTTGGATATGGGCTTGGGGTATGTCGGTCCAGGCTGCTTCCACACGTTGCCACAGTTCATCAGGCGTAGCCGCGAGTAGTGCTTGCCGGGCCACTCGGTTGCCGATCAGCGACCAGACGTGTTCGATGGGTGACATATTGGGAGAACATGCGGGCCACGCCAGCAGTGACACCTGGCGGGCAGGGAAGAATTGTTGCACGATGCGTGCCACGTGCGGGCGCGCATTGTCCTGTTAAAACGTGGCCGCTGGCAGGTCCTGCAGGTAAGGGAGGACTACAGGCTCCAAAACGTCGGAGATGTAGCGGTGGCTGTTGAGTGTACCGGCGATGCCTACCAGAGAGGTGCTGGTGCCATATCCAATTGAGCCCCAAACCATAACGCCAGGCGACGGACTGGTATGGCGATGCATAATGCAGGCGTCACACAGTCTTTCGCCATGGTGCCGCCACACGCGGATCGGACCATCGTGGTGTTGCAGGCAGAAGCTGGATTCGTCGGAGAACACAATGTCGTGCCATTCCGTAGTCCAGGTGCGGCGTTCAATGGCCCACTGCCACCGCACTCGCCGGTGGTGTAACGTCAATGGGCGCCGGGAGACAAGTCCTCGCTCCTGAAGACGACATCAAACGGTACGTGCTGACACAGGTTGTTGCGTAACACACCCTAATTCCTGCGCTAACGTTGGTGATGTGTCGGTGCGAGCCGTCAATGCCCGCCGCACAAAATGCCGGTACTGTCACTCGGTGGTGTGCTGCGGCTGCGGCAATCGCTCACGTCTGTCCGTCCGTCGCTCCTGCACCCACAGAATCCATACTCGCCTCACTGTGGCTGGATGTCGTCCCACACGGGCGCCGAATTCTCGGTACGATAAACCGCTGTCGCGATAAGCCACTATTTGTCCTCTGTTGAACTCCGAAACGTGCTGAAATAACTGCCGTATTCTGCGACGAGGCCTCAGGAAGTTTCCACGCACAGGTCCTGCAGCACAACACACTTCCACTACTTACACCCCGCCTTCTGTGCACCCTTCTTATAGTGCTTCTAGGTGGCGTGCCGGGTGCACATGATTTGCATATGCCCTGCAATGCTAATCGTTTGCATGTCCTCTCGCGGGCGACGCATGGTGTGAATTTCAGGCCAATCGGATGCTTGCTTTTTGGTGTTGAATTTTGGGTGGCCAGCAGTGTACATGTGTGTATATAATAATTTTAGCATGCACAAGATTTGTGAAAATAGCAGTATTCACTGTTTCAGAAACCCATGCTAATACTTCTTTACTTTAGCCTTATTTAGGAAATCATTTAGATACGGGATAAAAAATAAAGACAACAGGAAAGAAGAAATAACTGTGTATGGTTATGGAAAAAAGATTGCCGGTTTTGACCGTTCTTAAACATAAAAAATTCAACAGTTCACTCACTTTTAATACAAGGTTTAAAGCCTACATATTGCACTATAAAAACGTTCAGCTTTCGAAAAATTTGCATCCATCCAGCCTCTCCAGTCTCGCCATCTTCAGTCTGCCCTACCTATTTGAAATTCCTGCATAAATACTTGGACACACGCTTTGCATGTCGAAATCTGTTTTCGACATCTCAGCTAACAACAAATAATGACTTTTAAAATGACGGTGACAAATTTATTACCCTCTAATTCGTCATTAAGCGGATATTTTTGCGTCGAAGTTTCAGTTTAGCCTCAAACATTGCGGTTTAAGTTCAAGCCTACTCAAAGAAAGCCTCTCGTCAGAAACTGCAACATAAGAACATTTGCAACGGAAGTATTAGTGAACAATTCACTCACCTGAAGCCATTTTGATGCTGCAATACTGTTTGTCATGAGGGAAGTTTTTGAAATCCATTTCGCAAGTCAATTTCAAGGCGAGCCTAGGAACGTAAAGTATTAATGTGAATTACATCAATTATTTTCACTCAGTAAGAATGCGAAAGCCGAATAGTTGTAAAAATGGCATGTACCAAAGGCAACCACATGTTACAAAAAAAATGTTGACTTCTGTAAAATTTTCAATTTATGGGGGTCCTAACAAAAGTTCTGCACACTGTCCATTTTTGAGAAAAGTGTGAAGTAACGGAGAAAACTTACCTTATTGCCGTTCAATGTACTCCCCTCCGCTGCTAATGATAGCTTGCCATCGGCGAGGTAGGTCCTGGATACCCTGTAATACTCCATCTTTGTTCAGCTGTCGTATTACTCGGGTCACGTCCAAAGATAGTTCGTCCACCGATTCGTAGCGGATGCCACGGAGCCGATTTTTTAATTTTGGGAAAAGATCAAAGTCGTGTGGATTGAGATCAGAGCTGTATGGTGGGTTGGCTAAAGTTTCCCAGCCATATTTCGACAAAGGTCTCCGTACCGACGCTGCACCATGACACGATGCGTTGTCATGCAGCAAGATCACTCCCACTTCCTACAAGTTGGGGCGATTTTGACGAATTTTCAGTCTCAAATTTGTCCTCAGAAAGAAATTGTTCTTCGATCAAGAGTTCCTTCCCCACAAACTTCTTGTAAGACAGTGTGGATCTGTGTCGGAGTTTTTCCCCCGCAGAATTTGTATTTTCACGTACGAGCGCTTTTCTAACGCCATGACCCGACCTGAGGAGCTGCACGCTTCTATTTCCGACCCCCCCCCACGTCCACACAGCAAATGATATCACGTCGTTATGACACCACTGCGCTGCTGAGAGTATGACCATGACATGACGCAATCGTTTTCCCGATTGCATCATTCGCTTCCGTTTTAGATTAACGTGTGCAGAACTTTTGTTATGACCCTCGTATTGACATCTGTGTTCATCATGTGCCGAGTGTTTGCATTTGAAAGTACCCGCACTACAAAGAAGAAAATTTGAAAATGTTAGTTTTGCATAGTTTCAGATAAGCACTGTTGGCGTAGTGTAAAGTAGAGTGATTCCAGTTTGTTTAATGACTGTCGATTTTTAAAGACGTAGGAAAAACTATTGACGATATTGAGAAATTCTTAGAGATGTATACAATTAAAAACATGAAAAATACAGCTGTAATGAAGTAAGGTTGTACCGTTTTGCAATCCGCTTAACACGTTTATGCAGAAATCAGCTGGTTTCAAAATCGCTTTATTGATTCGAAAAATATTTGCAGGAGAATTATGGATTCATTTACCCAATGAGTGAAAATAGATGATTTTTACAATGATGTGATGTACATTTACAAGAGATACTGATAAATTCAGCTATAAACAGAAGCACTGAAACCGCGTAAAAAAAAAAAAAAAAAAAATAGCAGCAAATTAACGGCTGAAAATGTTTGCGTTGAACGTAGAGAGAGTCTGTTGAGAAGAAGACGGTATGCAATGGAAATATACTGGAATGTTACGTGGTATGACCTGAGTGGCAGCATTTAAATTCCAAGATGCAAAGTATGCCTCTGGCAAAACTGAAAAACATTGAGCACTCATTATGCGGGTAAATATGACGGGGACTTTGAACAAAATGTTTCTCACTATTGGAGAATCACAAACCCCAAATATTTTCAATTCAAAAGGGGTTTTTCATGTGTGTAGACAATAGTTTTCAAAAAAATTGAAGATTTCTTAGAATATCTGTTTTGTTTGGCATTGGGACGTTTGATTTAAATGAAATGCACAAAAGTGGCACGTAGCTGCTGAATAGCCCATGAGGAAAACGGGAAAATAATCTTGTTCACATTATAAAACATTCGCATTCCTCGGAAAAAAAAAAAAAAAAAAAAAAAAGGAAAAGGGGAACGGAAAGAGTCCTCAATATAATTTCTTGAACAAGAGATATCGTGCCAATTACAAGCAACCACATTATTGCGTAATCTATAATGGGAAACGTTTGAAAACACAAATGCTCTAGGAAAAATATTTATCGCCCTTACAGATACTCAATGTCAAAAATAAATTAATATCGTCCAATCGTCCAATTAAAACACCAAATTTATGGCACTCAGTGGGTAAATTCTGGCATGAAAAACTGAAAAGTCTATGGAAGCTTTAAATCGAAATTACATCTATCGGATGATAAAAGAGTATCAAACAGGACTTGTAGAAACTAAGACGTAGTACCAAATGTTTTCGCTAAGTGGCTCAAATACAATATCCGCCACTTCAGATATATTTGAGCTATTTAGCGAAAACATCGCACACCATCTAAAGCGGAGAATGCGTGAAAAATAACGATTTTGATTCCATTTCCCACACCTCATTGGGTTTTTTTCTTTGTTTGTTTTCAATGCGACTTTCGGAGGTCAAAATGTCGTGCCAAATACAAAAATAGGTTCACGCTATCTAGCGGGAAAACCGTGCATCAAAAAATCGGAAACACGAAGATCACCATGCCATTGTCCCAACTCTCAAACGCCAACAGAATTTTTTGCACTCCGACTTATGGTAGATGTTGAAGCATAATGTCTACAGAATCCAGGAAAAGTTATAAAGTAAACACATTTTTTTAATGTCAGGAAAAAAGCACATAAAGGAACGTGCTTGTAGTATCACTGTCCTTCCGTTGTTTACAGATATCACATTTCTTCATTATTAGTTACAATATCTTTGAAATCCTGTGATATTGAAGATGCGTACGTTCATTTTATTGAGAATATCTATGAGAAAATGCATGTTGAATGATTCGAGACTGTGCGACGAAACAGCACATATAAAAATTTGAAAAGTAAGTGAGACAATGTGACTCCATATCTCAAAATCTTATCAACGGCACACTGCAGAATGTCTTTCAAGCATTAAACTGGAAAGACAAGGTGATAAAGATCAATGGAGATTATTCAACTCACCTTCGTTTTGCTGATGACGTAGTCATTTTTGCAACTGTTCCTCCAGAGCTGCAGAGTACGATCCAGGAACTTGCTGATAAGAGTAAGGAAGTGGGATTAAAGATTTTCAAAAAACAAAATAGATGTACAATGCTTTAACGAGAAATGATGATTTATCGACTGATGGGAAAATCTGGAGATAATCAATACCTACATTTACCTTGGACAACAGATAACAACGAGGGTCACATTGATGAAGAAACTAATCGATGTATAAAACTTGGTTGGAGAGCTTTTGCAAGAATGCAATTTTCAAGAGCAATACAGCTTAAAAGAAGTGTGTTTAATCAATGCATTCTAACAGTCTTAACTTATGGATCAGAAGCATGGACCTTAACTGAAAAAAACATGCAGCGGTTGCGGACAACTCGAAGAAGTATGAAGAGATGCATGCTCCTTGTAACCAAGAAAGACAGGAAAAGTGATTTATGGAACAGGAAAATGACAAGAGTTGATGACTTCATGATCAAAGTAAGGACCTTCAAGTGGCAATGAGTTGGATATATCTCTAAAACTTACCGCGGTTGTACAACTGAAATACTAAACTGGATTCCGAGGAACAGGACTGACCCAGAAGAAGATCACATGGAAAGAGAGTTTTTTTTTTTTTTTTTCATTGGAGATTTAACGACCACCGTGAGCAACTCAGTGGGCTATAAAGTCTCGTGTCACTAATTTAGGATCACTGACTCCAGAAAAGGGAGAGAGTAAGACAAACACAACATTCATGCCACCCGGGATTCGAACCCGGACCCATTTCGGACGAATGATTAGAAACCCTCGCTTAGACCACTGCGCCACCGGGGCGGCGGGAGAAGAGTGGATAAAATTCGAAAGTAGTCGGAGTGACATGCAAGAGAATTGAGGAGCTTACAGCAAAAGGGAGGCAGCTCCCTTTTCGATGTTTTGTGGGAAATAAGAAAAAACTGTTTAAAAAAATACGGTTTAACTGAGATTGGCAAAAATTTCCCACTGTAAAGATAATATTATCTGTAAGAAATACATTTATTTTTTTAATGTTTTGTCCCTAAAATTAATATAGAATAAATATAAATGAATTGGAGCTGCCTCTTGCACCAAAATGTCATAAATTTAATTAAATTTTGCATTTAGAAAAGGATAGAAAAATTAAATAATGTTAAAAAATGTATCTAGTGACCACTAAACAACATTACATATCTCTTTGGTAATAAACAAATAAAATATTGCAATTTTATTCATCTGCCTGCACCGTACTTGCACCAAACGGTGATGGGGGCAGCTTCCAAAACATTATCTCACCCATTTATTATCGGATCTGCTTCATTCTTGCAGCAATCGATCCGGCATATTTTTCTTACATTAGTAAACATGTTAAGTAAAAATCGACCCATAATGGAGCTGCTCTCTTTTTCTGCAGGCTCCTCAATTGTTCATGACAGAGTGTTGTGGAAGAGACTTGGGCCCACCTTCATCCAGCAGTGAACTGTTATAGGTAATTATGATGATTTCCTCATCTACAAGTCGAATTAGGAAAATTCTGCTTGCTTTCGATAGTTGGAAACATGAGAATAATGGTCTTTGCATCTTTTACTTCCCGTGATGCACCCTGATTATTGTGTCTGGCACGCTACCTGCCCTTTTAAAAGCCGTACTGGCGAAGCACATTTACTATTGGATAAAGCGAAGTATTTCAAAAACTTTCCATGCATTTCCTGCTTTACACGTTGGAAATTTTCCCTCCTTAAGTAGATAAATGTATGTTTCGGTAATGTGGTGGAAATTAATATTTGTTGGAGCATTTTGGACAATGTCTGCTTCAAAACGCGATTTGGCACACTTTTTTTCTTTTTTGTCCCATCGGTAATCTGAAACGATTACCAAGACTTTTATCCGTTTTTTACAGGGATCAGCTGGTTTTTCTGTTTGATTGGGGGTTGGAATGCCAACGGCCGGAGCCGATGTTTTTATATGCATTTCTGTCGTGTTCTGGCGCTCTTTGGGACTATGGCCCTTGCGCAGGGGTCTTTGATTACATAAAGAAATTGAAAAACGGGAGAAAAGAAACGAAACAAAGGTAGAAATAATTCAGTTTTACAAAATCCATCGATTACGCTCCTTTACATAGCTTTAAAATACTGATCTTTCAATTGTGTTGAAGCTTCAATAATGATCGTTTTTGTTTTAAGGAGTTTCACGACAGTATTTAACTTCAGAGTCTAAATGGAGTCAGCTATCTGCAATTTATAGCTTTTGCTCCTAGGCCTGTAAAACAATTAGCCCCGAAGACGAAAAAAAAAAAAAAAAAAAAACGATGCCTCTATCTGGATTTGAGCCGATGATGACGTGATAATTTTACTCTAAGTGCTCAGTATATTCTTAAACAAAAAAGTCATCGCTCCTCCAAGCAAGCTACCCATCACTTTTAAATGCGGAAACGACTGAGTCGTGCAGCCGAAAATTACCCAACTCAGTCGTTCCCGCATTTCACAACATTCTTGCAAAACTCTTCCAGCATCTGGTATGTTCCATGGCCCGACGAATTCACGCTGTTCTGTAGGTCGAGAGCTGTGTAACACGCTAATAAGTAGCAGTGTACCAAGTAAATTGACATCTCAGTGTATTATTACACGTACACTGAGTTAGCTTTGCGTTAGGAACACCTACCTAATAACACGTTGTTCCAACTTTTTGTGTAATCGCAATTCGCAGACTCCTAGGAACATATTCTAAATGGGGTCGAACATCCTCCATGAGTAACTTGACCCATGTCCTTTGCATCAGTTCACGCTCGTTCCCTGGAGGAGGATCAGCAGTTCTCACATCCCGTTCTAGCATATCCCATAAATGTTCAGTTGGGTTACAGTCAGGAGAGTTTGGGAGCCAAGACCATGTTGACAAATTTGTTGTCCTGTTCCTCCAGACATTCAGTAATTATACGAGCTCGATGACCCGGTGCGTTGTCCAGTCGAAAGATGGGCACTGCGGTCCGAGTAAACCTCCTGCAGATATGGATGGGCATTGTCAGCTAACAAGTCTCTGTAGCGTACACCAAAAACTTGAACATATATTTTGTTTTACCTTTTTTAGAATTTCAAATTACTCGTGACCCTTCTGACAATTCCCTGGCTTTTGCCGTTTATCGAAAACCCACTTCCACACCCACTCTAATTCCGTACAATTCTGCCCACACTTTTCAGCATAAAATTTCTGCTCTGCACTTCCTATTTAGAAGAGCATATTCACATTCTTCTAGCCGTTTTGCCAGAGCTCAAGAACTATAATGGATATCATCCTTTGCTAAAAACCATGGTTATCCGAACGACGTTGTTAAGGGGGTGCACAATAAAGTACGATTTGCTATGTCAACTGCTTTAATTAGTGAACAAGTGCCTAAAAAGTTGGTTGGATCTGTTGATTTCAATCCACATATTGTAAACCTTCTTACCAACATATGCTCCCGTCGTAAAATACAATTTGGAATACGATCATGCAATCTATATTCCATTATCCGCAACGATCGTGACAAAATTAACAAAGGGAAAAAAATGGGGTGTGTATCTTATTCCTATGCTCGACACCACTTCTGATGAACTAAATAATCATTATGTGGGTTCAACCAAAAGAAATTTGGATTTGCGATTAAATGAACACAGATATGATCTAAAAATGAATCACCAAAGCACCTCTTTTGCAAGAACCATAAGTGCTGGAAATTCCATCCCAGACTAGGGCAACGCTAAGATCATAAACACACCTAACTCTGTTTATTCCTTTTTATTTACAGAAAACCTCTGTATTTCGGCTTATAATACACGTTGTTGTAATGACTATTATACTTGTGTTTTACCTGAACCCTGGAGCAATCTGATTAGGGAGGACAGCACAATAACTATTGTTTCTGTTGAGTAATTTTCGTTAGCTAATTTTGCTTTTTCGACTGTCTTGTTATCTAGTATATCATGTGACACTGACATTACCTTTCCCATGATGCATCTGATCCACGTATTTATGACCAGCATGTAGCCACATGATGGAAATCATATCAGATGAAGGTGTCACTGTGACACCGAAAGTGCTCATGTTTTTTAACCTGTACATAGATTTCGTTTTTAGCTGAATAAATATCATCGTGCAACAAGACGGATTTTTTAATTATTAGTATTTATGCACGAGTTATAGCGTTTACCACCATTCAGAGTTTGTAGCATTATAAAGAAAGGGCCTAGAGCAGGGATGGCAAACCTATGGCACACGTGCTACTGGGTGGCACACGAACACGATTTGAGTGGCACAACAATATGAAAACATTAACATTAAATAAAAATTTAGATTTTTTATAGAAAGAATTTTTCAGCAGCATGTCTGTAGTGTTTTCTTGCAAATAACTGACATTTGACAAGAAAATTAATCTAGCCAAGAAGTGTGTTCCAAACGGGTAGCAAATAAATCAAACTATTATCTCCTTTAATCGCCTTATGCATTAATTCCCGAAAGATAAGCATTACATGCACGTAATTATTTTATCATTCTGCTCCTACAGACTTCCACCACGAGACGTCCACACCTGCTACAGCTCAAGCCCCCATCTCTCCTGCTTCTCCCTTACCTTTGCAAGAAGGAGAGAAAACCAATCTGATAGGAAGATGTGCATGAGACAGCGAGTTCCTGTGAGAACTGAAAGTAACCTTGAACATTGAATGGAGAGATTTCAAATTTATAACTTGGCAACACTGCGACGCCAGTCCAGAGCTTCAGTTTGCCAAAGAAGGTTGGTTTGTTTGTAACTGCTACTTATCTCTCTTGTGTACTGTAATTGTTCCTTTGCTGGTGTTTTTGTATCCTGACCATGCAAACATGTTTTCGGTGCCAAAAAACAGAAACTTAACAAAGTTAGAGTGACCAAGTATTTCAAGAACAGTAGACATCGGAGTTCGGAATCATTGAGAAAAGCAATTAAGCTTTCTGTTGCCTGTGTACGGAAACAGTAGTGTTCCGCAAATTCAATGTATAGCGTCATTTTGAGAGGAATCATAAAAATGTTTTTTCTATGTCAAATGAAGAAAGAAGGGAGTACATTTCACAAAAAGTGAAACCATATGAAAAACAATTAAATTGTTCCGTATTTTCTTCCGGGCCATGGAATAATATTTTTACGGCTAGTTTTCATCTATTTCTCTGCATTGCACAGCGTGGGAAGCCACTTTGTGATGGTGTTATTTTGAAGGCGGCTTTCATACCCAGGTCTGATACATTATTGAAAGATATTCCCAATAAGTAACAAAATGTGAGTAGAATTAAGGAAGTGCCAGCCAAAAGGAACTCTTTTAAAGATAGAATAACAAGAATGAGTGATGTTACAAATCATATTAAATCTTATTTGGACAACGCCATTAAGTTTTCAATATGTCTTGATTTTAAAGCACTGGTGTGACGTTACAAACAAGGTCAGATATTTTTGTTAGATTTCCTTGTGGAAATGTGACGGGTGGGGGGGGGAGGATTCATTGCTGAGTTTGCCAACTACAATCACAGGGAAAGATATAATGTGTGAAGGGAAACAGGAATTTGCAGTAAAAATTGGGATTGACTTAAATAAAATGGTATTTATGACTACTGATGGTGCCCATAACCTTGAAGCCAATAGGTTATGAACTGAACATAAACGCCTTGGCTAGTAGCATTCAGCCACAAGTTTTACACTAATGTTAATAAAAAAACGCAAACAAGAGGTGGCACACTCGACACTAGAAAGCAGTAAAGCAAGTGGCGCACTCGTCGGAAAAGGTTTGCCATCGCTGGCCTAGGGCTTGCCAAGAAAAAACTTCCTAGACCAGAATACCAACTCCACCGGCCTGTTGAACCCCAACTGCGCAACCTGAGGATAGAGTACCATGCTGTTTAAGCCATTTGCGAACCCGGTCATCAGCGTGGTGCAGCAGGAAACGGGAATCATCATTCCAGACGACCTTCTTCTAAATCTGTCGAGGGTCGATTGTTGACGTTGCATGGCCCAAGCAAGACGCTGTTTGTGATGAATGGGCATTATCATGGATACCCTCGTTGGTCTCTGGCTGTGGAACATCAGGCGAAGCAAAGTACGGTGCATGGTGCACATGGAAATAGGTCGAACTGTACCACTGTTGTAATGGTGGGTAAGCTGGGTGACAGTTGCACGTCATTGCTGAGATACCAGTCGTGACACCTGGCGGTCACCTATAGGATCGAATGCGCTTGGTTGACCATTGTAAGTCCTTTTGCTAGATCTCTGTGCATGGTTAATCGAGTCCTGGTTCACCCTTGATACAGTAGTACGAGAGCAGCCAACAAGTGTGGCTGACCAATGTGAGCCCTCCTGCTGGAGGTCTGGGCATGGTTAATCCAGTCCTGCTACACCCTTGATACAGTAGTACGGGAGCAGCCAACAAGTGTGGCTGACCAATGTGAGCCCTTCTGCTGGATGTCTGTGCATGGTTAATCCGGTCCTGGTTCACCCTTGATACAGTAGTACGGGAGCAGCCAACATGTGTGGCTGACGAATGTGAGTCCCTCAGCTGCATGTCTGTGCATGGTTAATCCAGCCCTGCTACACCCTTGATACAGTAGTACGGGAGCAGCCAACAAGTGTAGCTGACCAATGTGAGCCCTTCTGCTGGATGTCTGTGCATGATTAATCCAGTACTGGTACACTTTGATACAGTAGTACGGGAGCAGCCAACAAGTGTGGCTGACGAATGTGAGCCCTTCAGCTGCATGTCTGTGCATGGTTAATTCAGCTCTGGTTCACCCTTGATACAGTAGTACGGGAGTAGCCAACAAGTGTGGCTGACGAATGTGAGCCCTTCAGCTGCATGTCTTTGCATGGTTAATCCAGCCCTGGTTCACCCTTGATACAGTAGTACGGGAGCAGCCAACAAGTGTGGCTGACCAATGTGAGCCCTTCTGCTGCATGTCTGTGCATGGTTATCCAGTCCTGGTACACCCTTGATACAGTAGTACGGGAGCAGCCAACAAGTGTGGCTGACCAATGTAAGCACTTCTGCTGGATGTCTGAGCATGGTTAATCCGGTCCTCGTTCACACTTGATATAGTAGTACGGGAGCAGTCAACAAGGGCGGTTGTTTCCGAAATACTGGAATCTGCACTCTGGGCCCCAAATACCTGGCCCGGTCAAATTCTCTTACGTCGCCACGTTTCCCCATTACAGGCAAACGTGTACCGATTACGTTCAGAGGATAGTTGTGCTCAATTTACAGTAGCCGCGCGTGACGTTGGTATCACGTGGTACTTCGTTATCGCTCCGAATATGTAAAACGGTAGTTGTTCCTAATGCAAAGTGAACTAGGACTGAGGTGACCGTGTGTACCTCGTGTCCTGATTTTCCGTGCCTTCGTGTGAGTTATGCTGCGTTTCGTCTTTCTTATTTGTGTGCACAGTATCTATAAAGGTACAAACTATATTTTGCTTACTGCTGCCTCATTTCTTGCTATCATTTCGTCGTACTACCCATTTTTCGATATCTCGCTCTGTTTGTTTACATTTGGAAATCGTCAAAACTGCGGCTTCCGGTAATCCCGTCTCGGCAGCCGTGAAGGCGGAAGTTGCTCACAGCCTAACCTCCAACTCAGTGGACATTGATGTATTCTCGCTCCCAGATTCCCTTGCTACTGATGTTGCGCTGTCCTCCCATCGGAAGTTACTCGTTGTTGACTGTGTTCCTGGCCATCTGCCTGTCTCCCAATCTCAACGCCATTTATTTTAGCACAAGTCTTAGTGTAGCTGCCTTCTCCAGTTCTTTCTCCTCAAGGGACACCGTTCTTCGTATCTGTTCTTCCCCGTAATTATGGACAGTCCACTGCCTCTGTTTCAACTGATTTTCTTCTGCCAGAAACCCCCTAATTCTTCAACTCACGGATAAGATCGTCTCTGGGACTATTGCAGCTCAGTCCACCTCTTTATTGGATCAAGGTGTTTTCTTTAACACTATACTCAACACTCCATTGCCTCAATACATGGATGCACTGTCTTTTCATATTCTTGCGACAGCCGTCACTGGTATTACTCGAACTTCTCGTGGTATCTCCATCATGTTTGGTAAATCCGAAGACGTTGATGTCTTTCCCGCCCAGGATCTGCACATTCGTGTGAATCATCTTATCCCATTAACTTTATCAAACCGCCCCCGTAGCGATTACGTTTTATCCTGTTCCTCGGGAGCTGTCAGATGGCATCCTCCCTTTATTGGTTGACAAAGGGAATCGATTTTGAGACCCTTGTTATTCAATTTATATATTAATGATATATTTAGCATAAAATCAGAAAATGGTGTCATACTATATGCTGATGGCACAACATTACTTTTAAAGTGACACAATATAAATGACATACTTACTAAAGCTAACACTCACTTACAGCTATGCTCAAATTGGCTAACTACAGTACTAATGAACTAATAATAATTAACACTTCTAAAACTAAAGCTAGGGTCTTCTCCAGACAGAGATCTGAATGGAGCCATACTATAAATGTATTATTAGAAAATAAAATAATTGATATAGTACCACGTTTTAATTACTGTATTTGGGAGTGAATTTTACCCCTGACTTACGATGGACAAAACATATCGAAATACTTTCGAATAAATTATCTAGAGATATTGGCGTCATTAGTACAATATTAACATTACTCATTAATTCAGACTCACATTAACTACTGCTTTTTATCTTAGGGTCAAACAACTAAAACAAATTTAAATAAATTTCAGATATTACAAAATAAATATATTAGATTAATAGACTTATTTTTAAAATGAAGTACTACTATGACTACACACATACATCCAATTCACCCGAATGATTTCCGAATACTAATAATACATCAACTTTTCTATTATATCCTTGGCAAAATCATGTTTCAGAGACTTAAGAACAATTTGCATATAGATTTAATTGAAAGTAATTGCAATAAACGCAACTACCAAACAAGAAATAAATTACCGCTTCGCCCAATACAACCTAAAACTCAACTATTAAGTTTGAACTATGCCGGGCTAGATTATTGGGATTCATTACCTTCGGATTTAACAAATAAGGTGTGTCCCAAAATGATAGAGCCACAGGAGAAAGTGGATAAATAACAAAATATAATTCAAATCAGTGACTGTACAGGAGTGCATTTAAGTACTCACGCAGTGTGACATTTGTGTGCACCAAAATAAAAGTGAAATAACGAAACGTGTACCTGTTTGAGGGTTCCAAACAAATACGTTGAACTGGGGACTGTCCCAAAAAGATAGAACCGCTGTCACAAATGTGTGTCAAACCAGATTTTTAACCGCCAATAAAACTTCCATTTTGCTGGATGACATCAAACACACGTTTTCAAACACAGTTCACTAGTTTCTGACACTGCTGAACGGAAATATTTTCCCAAGCTTTCAAAATTGCATGTTGAAGGTCCGTAACACTATTGAATTGCCTCCCATGTGCGTACACCTTACGTGCAACATCTCCCACATGTTTTCCGCAGGATTGAGATCTGGAGAACATGCAGACTTCCATTGGCAAGAAACCACTCCCAGGTCGAGTTCGCAGTATGAGGGCGTGCAATATCCTGTTGAAACTGAGCTTCAGAGTCATTTAATGATTCAAAATACGGCACGAGATGCTCATGCAACAGCTGCTGGTAGCTCATAGCGTTCAAGTGTCCAGTTAGAACGGCTAATGGTGTTTTGACATGTCCACTGAATGCCCACCTGACGGTTATACCTCCACCACCTTGTTGGCGCTTGGAATAACTCAATTCTCCCTTTCAAAGAACGTGCCAGTAATACTTCCACACTTCCGGACCACCCAAATTAAACTTCTTTTCATCACTCCAAATAACTTTATGTCATTTTTGAGTCCATGACATACGGTATTCAGCGCAATTACGTCATTTCTGTTTATGTGTTTCAGTTAGCTTAGGGCGGCACAGCATTTTCCGATGGCGGATGAATGGACACTTCTTTAGAACACAATGTAGTGTCGGTTTCGGTACGTTTATGTCCACAGCAGATGAGATTCGCCTGATACAAGATGTTGAGTTACTCATCCGAAGCATAATCAACCTTTTCTGACGTGAAATCAAAACTGAAGGACGGCCAGTAGATTTCTTGCTGCCGTACAATCCATTTGATGTCAAATAATGTGCAACCACATGATGGGAACGATTAATACATCTTGTAATACCACGAATGGACAGTTTATTCCTGCATAATGCATCAATTTTCCGTTGCTCAGGTGCCGTCAATGACTCTCCATGGCCCATGTCGCATAAACTTTCGGTTGCCGTTAACGATCTCCAACTACGCAGTTCTAACGTACTGAAACGATTGGCATTTCTTACGCCTGCAGTCCCGCAGCAACAATCTACTGCGTAGCTGCGGTAACATTTGCATTACACGACGGTATGCACGAATGGTTCTATCCTTTTGGGACATGTATCTCTAAAGTCAATATCTTTATAATTCTCATACTCATTTATGTGTATGACATTTACTACCATTTTTAATGTACAACACCGCAACAGCTATTTGAAATGCCTATCTCTGTAATATTGTCTGATTTCAACCATTGGGTCCGAAATTTCACAGTCATTCTAGTGGCTCTATCATTTTGGGACACACCTTATTAATGAACAAATCTCTTTTTAAAAAAAAGAGCACTTAAAAATACCTACTGAGTTAAAAAATAAAAGATATCTTTTTTAATTAAATCCAAATAATAATACTAATTATTTACTAAACATGATTCATTATAAGGCCAAGATCAATTGTCTCATACTTTTGAGGGAACTAAGAGCTATGTCAGGACTCCTAAGAGGCCTTTTTTCTTGTTCCCTTTGCGGTTTAATAGCCTTTGTATGCACAACTTATTGTTATGTTCTTATGTTATGTAACAGCATAAATAAATAAATAAATAAATAAAGTTTACAAGATTGTCAGGAAGGTGCGGCGTCTTTTGGAAGCTCCACGGGACACCCGTTTCAGCAAAGTGTCTGACCTTTGAAGACAGCTTTTTTGTCGTATTTCCCACTGCCCGAGCCGTTCAAGCTTGTCCCACTGGTACAACTGTTCACATCAGTGGCCGTTCCTACTCCTTCAAGATCTTTACCACCCACTATTTCACCCAGTGTCTCACACAAGATCACACCACTGCGGTGTGCCAGCAACGCCAGCCTACTCCTCCTGCCCCCTTCTCAATGGATGACTCCTCTCTTTCGACGCCACTCTCTGCGGACCGACCTTCCGGTGCTGTCACGCCTCCTTCTGTCCCAGATCCAGTTCCCTTGATGGATTACACCCACTTCCCGCCATTGTCACAACTTCCGGTAGTGCATTATCCACCACACTTACTAGAGACTTCTTCGATCATTGACATTTTCACGCCAGGCGTATTGGACTCTAACGCGCCAGGTAAGTCTACTGTGCCTCCTCCCGTGATCTTCGGTGCCGTCATCAGTTACGAAAGTCATGGACTCTGTACCGCCTGCTTCCTTCTTGCAAAAACATTCTGCTGCTGTCGCTGCCTCTTTTCATATTGCATCTCTTTCTACAATTTCTGCGTCCATTGTCGAAGACTCGTCAGTTCCTCCTGCATTACCTCTCCCTGCTTATGAGACCGCTGTTGATGAGCAGATGCACATGTCCTTCTCTTCCACATCTGCAAAGAGACCCCTTAAACCTCCGTCCCTTTCTCATCAGAAACGTGTTCGCCACATTCGCCTCCTCCTGTTTCTTCTGCAAGTTCAGTTGTTCCTAATGTCTCCTATACTCGTGTTGACTGCTGTGCTAACTCGTCTCGTTCTCGCTCTGGGTCCACTACAGCGTCTCCTGCGGCCACTACTGCCGATATTGCGGGGCAGGGGCAATTATCCTCGTATCCCTGAACCTTTATCACGCATGCAGCTCTTACACCTCTGTGCTTGTACCACTTGTACACAACTTTTAGCGACGAAGTTTCACCAGTTTCTCGATCTCTACCTTCAAGCTGCGATTTATCAGTTTGAGTAATACGTTATTATTTTTACACATTTTTTCCATTCTTATCCGAGAGACTCTCGCCTTGTCAGAGCCTATCAAATTGGCTTGAGGCGCCTTAATGAGCTCTTCGAAAAGTCGTTCTGTGATTCCACTCCACTTACCTCTATTGACTCTTAGCTCCTCAATTCTTTGAAGTTTCCTCTCCCTTACCACTTTTGCCGTTGCCTCTTTCCGTGTTTTGCTTCGTATTCCTTGCACTTCTAATTTTTCCTCTCTTCATTTTTGCATACTTCCCCATTCCTTCTGTATATGGTTTTGCCTCTTGGGTTAGCCGTCAGCCTGCCCTGACTCTAGGGTTACTCCTTTGAGTGCAGTTCTGGGCTTGGGTACTCTCCGCTGTTTTTTCTGAGTTTTCTTCGCGCACATCGTCTGATATCCCTTCCCATTTGTTGTGAGACCTTTTACTTCTCCTCTCCTCCTGTCTCCTTTGTTATATCTCGCCTTCCCTCTCTCCTGTTCACAAATCTTCTGGGTTTTGACGTAGGACTACGTCTAACTCTGTGGATAGTATGGAGCGACTTACGGTCGACCGCCTGTGACAAAAATAGGTCCCAATTTAAATCATTATAGTGTTAACAATACGTGCCGCACACTAATGGTGTTATCATATTCACAAACAATATGCGCGAGGGAGATGGTGCAATATTTCTGGGTGTGCCGCCGCATTTCACTCAGTCTATCTCGGCAACCGTAAGAGCAACACAACTGTGCGTCGTATCGTTTTAAAGCTCTCGACGAGAACTATTCAGATAAATGAAGAACATTTCGCACTGGTTTGAACTGAACATTTTAAAAACTGTTTTCTTGTGAGCCGGTGAACACTTTTGACAATATCGCGGTTTATCCGGACAACCGTGTCTGCAAAACGACTGCGCGTGGTATCGTTTTAAAGCTCTCGTCGAGATTTATTCAAATATATAAAGAACATATCGCAGTGGTTTAAACTAAAATTAAAAAAAATGTTTTCGTGTGAACGGGTTAACATTTTCGACAATGCCGCGGAATTTGCAGAACGAACGCAAGCAAAAGTGGAAAAAATCAAAACGAGAAGCAAAAGCAAGTGATGTGGAATGTAAGAAGACAGCCGCCCAGCGAACTAGAGAGTATCGAGAACGTCTGAAAGCAGCAGCCGCCAAACAAAAATCCAATACACCGATCGAACTCGTACCCTGCCCATCTCGTACTCTACTTTGTGTTCGCAATATATCCAGCATTATTTGTAAAAAATATGTAAGCTACTTTTGATATCATAGACCTGTTCTGTCATCTTTTGTGGTGAAATTTGCCCTATCTCATCTTTTGTGTATTCCCAGTGTTCCCCATGCAGCTTTCGGCTTTCTTCTTTTTCGTGCTAGTTCTCTTCTCTCTCGTTTGTATTCTTTCAGCCCTAATTGCGTACCGCATTTCGAGTGGATTTTCTTTTCTCTCCGTTGTTCCCTCCATGCTAGTTTGTTATGGCGATGGGGGGTGTCTCCCGCTTTCCTTCCTTCTGTTTATCTTTTGCTCATTATGGCTCTCAGCGGAGTAGCCCTACCTCCAGTGCTGATCCTTTCAGTGTGGTTCCGGGTTTCAGTATTTCCCGTTGCCTTCACTGTGTTCTTTTTTATATACATTTACTTTGTATACCACCGGTCTGGCTTAAATCATCGTTGCACTTTTCTCTTCAGTACTTTTCGGTCGCTTCTTTCTAATGTACCGCACATTTTGTTTTTCCTAGCTCCTCATTTTAAGGTTTCTTATGTCTTCCTATCTATAAAAATATGAGCGCAGACCATTCTGCATGATGGTCTGCCCTCATATTCCCTTTTGTAGATTGCTGTATTTGCATTTGTTTCTACGATTGTTCCCTATAGCGTATTTGTCTTGTGCTCACTTGTTCCTGTCAGGTATACACTTTTATTTCCGTATCTCATGTGGCCCGTTAATGCCCTCTTCCGCTGATGTTCAATACAGCGTTTGTCTAGTGCAGTCTTATTAATGTCACATTTATATTTTAACTAGCAGGGGTACCAGGTATTTCCCGGGTAAATATTCGTGGAATCTCTATCAGTTATCTGTTAGTTGTCTATAGATTTTGTGTGGGGACCCCATGACTCCGGGCTCCGACTCCTTCTAAAAACCGTCTACGGTCTAAGTTAGAGTGCCATGAGATACACTGAAGAGCAATTGAATTAGAGATACCTGTCTGGTAACGTGTAGCACCACCTTTCGTCCTGATGACGGCAGCGATTCGTCTCGGCATGGACTCGACAAGACACCGGAAGCGTTGGGAAGCCATACGGATCCACGACCCCTGAACGAGCTCCCACAGCTCACGAAGATTTGATGGAGGGGCGTCAGAGCCTCCCAGATGTGCTCGATGGGATTGGGGGTCAGGTGACCTAGCTGGCCAAGGAAGCGAGGTCACGTCGGTGGAGTGTTCATCCAACCATTCAGATACAATTCGGGAGCGATGGCACGGTGCATTGTATTGTTGCACGATGAGGTCCCCAGTGAAATGTTGAAGACGCACAAACGGGAGCAAATGGTCGTTCAGGATATCCCGATAACGTTGACCTGTGGGGGACGATGTCACACGTACCAGAGGTCTCATTTCAGTCCACGTAAACAGTCCCCAGACAAAAATGCCACCCCCACCAGCTTGAAGAGTACCCTGCTGGCAAGAAGGATCCACCGCTTCATGTGGTTTGCGCGGTACTCGTATCCTGCCATCCGCATGTACCAACGTCAATCTCGACTCATCATTCCAGGCAACTTTTTTCCACATGTCTAGGGTCCAGTGGCGATGTTCACGCGCCCATGCTAATCTTTGCACCCTGTGATGTGCGGTCAGCATCGGACCCTCGTGGGACGATGGCTTCTGTACCCTATAGCGAGGAGATAGTTCTAGATGGTGTGGCTGCTTACACGTTTTTGTGCACCAGCGCTTCATTGCCGAGTGATTTCTTGCACTGTGACCCGACTGTCCGCTGTTACAATGCGAACTAGCCGACGATGACCCCGCTCATCCACACGCTGTTTGTTGTCCACGGCAGTTGGCCCTTGCAAGGGTGGTTTTACCGGATTCGATGTACTCACGGTGCATTCGTGACACAGTGGCTCGTGAAAATCCCAGTGCCTGCACGACTTCCGAGAAGGTGACCCATTCGTCGGGCCCCGTTAATTTGCCCACTATCAAATGCGCTTAGAAACTTCGTTTTACCCATACTGCGTCCGACTCTTACTGATTCCCGTCGCGTCACTCCTTATATTGTCGGATCGCTTCATACGTCATGTCGTTTCCGTTTACAGGGCTGCTCACAGCGCCACATTTGCATAAGGCCAGCTGTCTCTAATTCAATCGCTCTTCAGTGTAGTATACCGAATTTGGTGGTTCTAAATTGAAAACTGTAGAACTTTTTACGAAAGTTTTGTACAGAGGGCCCCTTGACCCCCGGCTCCGACCACTTCCAAAGACTTTCTACGGTCTAAGTCAGAGTACCATGAGACAATGTACCAAATCTGGTGGTTGTAAATTGAAAACTACAAATATTTACGAAAATTTTGTATGGGGGCCCTTTGACCCCAGGGCTCCGACCCTTTCCCCAAATCGTCTACGGTCTAAGTCAGAGTACCATGAGATAGTATACCAAATTTGGTGATTCTGAATTGAAAACTATAGAAATTTTAACTAAAATACCAAAAATTTTGTATAGGAGCCCCATTGACCCCTGGATCCGACCCCTTCCAAAACTCTTCTACGGTCTAAGTTAGAGTACCATGAGATTGTATACTAAATTTGGTGGTCCTAAGTTGAAAACTGTGGATTTGTATAGCAGACAAACAAACAAATATACAAACTTTCACTTTTATATATTAGATTAACGTATCTCGTGTGAACACGTGCAAGCCATCTTCAGCCTATATTCAAACTTGTGCTACGTTTTCTTACCTTTTATATTACTGTACCTGCTATTCTTTTATCATTACGTCTGTATGCCTAATTGCGAATAAACGCAGTAGCCTTATGGGTGCTCACAGTTTCTAAAGACAAAGATAACTCAGTGTAGTTAAGTATAATCTTTTCACTATCCTGTCATTCTCTCATATCAGGGTGTCTCATTTCTCTTCTAAATTTTTTCTTTCTGATGTAGAAATCTCTGTGAGATGAAGATATTCATATGCAAAACTATACTTCCCCCTGAAACAGGAGAAAGAAAATTTCAACTGTGCTGTTTAGCCAAAGCTATTCCTTCACGTTCAAGAATGAAAAGGAAGGAAGTGATCGATTTTTGTAATTCACAAAAAATGCAAGAGCTGATCTTTGATACACTATCTGTTAGGTTGAATTACAGGCTATAAAATAAATCATTGATGGGAAAAAATAATATTTCATCTGTTAAAGATTATTTTTTTCCCTCTTACTATTCTAGTGCAAAAATTAAGTATTTAAAATGGTCATAAAAAATTTCAACAGAAATATTTACCGACAACAGTAGTACACGTTACTGTTTCTGTCCAACCAAAAGAAGCTACTTGGCGCAATTATGTTGTCCAACTTTCCATCCACAGCGTTTATGAAGTACAGGGATGGATTCCAAAGCTTCGATTTCCAATAGGAATCCAGAAGATTATATTCTTCAACTGAATCGTTAGGACAGATTAGTCTCCAGTCTTTCCACTGTTGCCACAGCTCTATCGCAACCGAAAAAGTCTGAAAAAATTATGCAAGTGTACTTTAAACAAAGACAAAGTAAATTTTTTTTCAATAATGCTAGCAATGACTCATTGGAACTAAAAGTATGTTCGCCAATCTATGTAATGCAATACAAATAAAAAGTTGGCTTCCAATTTGCATATCTTTCCCTTATGCAGCACTGTTTACCTTAAAAACAGAAGTTTAGCGGAATATCAGCATCCCGTAACCATTATCTGTTCTATGTACACAGACATGACATATGTAAAGACACCTGCCATAATGTCATTTTTGCTATGTAGGGGAGTTTTTATTGCATTGCATGCTCCAATTCCCTTTAATACATTTTGCAGGACAACGCCAGTGAGTAGGTGACACTAAACAAACATCTTCTTAGAGCTTCTATAAGAAATAAATTGTATTTTGAATTTGCTATCACATTACGCCCTCTAGTGGCGGAATTGTGCATCGTAAAAAAAAAACCAACTAAATGAAGGATCATCATCCGCACATATCAAGCTTCCCAATGCGAAAAGAACTTTTCAAATTGGTCTAATAGTTGCAGAGATATGGTGTCCACAAACGGGTGGAAGGACAAACCGATAACATAGGCACGATCTTTTTTTGCAAAAGACGTGCTAAAAATGCAAACAAAATGTTATTCACAAAGTTACCTAATTAAAGCAAAAAGTTTTTTTTCCAGTTGGAATTTCAAAAGCAGAAAACTGGTCATAAAAAGAAATAGACACTTGAGATGTATGCTAGAAAGTTATCATATCTCGTTAGGAACTTGAATGTAGGCAAATCCTTGTCCTACTGACTGATATACTACACAGACAGAAAATTTATCACTCTCTATTTTTGGATACAAACATGATTTTTTTTTCTCCTTAGTGGCAGGAATCTGCATTGTGAAACAGTAATCAGTCCACACGAAACGTTAGCCACAATAGATGCTTTCCGACGTAAAAGAAAATTATTGATCGGATAACAGCAGATCATCAAAGAAAATTATATGCATTTACACCTCGCGGAGAAGAACTGCACATTATTTTAAACGCATAATATACCCGTATTCTGTGACGTACTACAGAGGTGATGCACATATCAAGACGGCAAGTCGCAGTGGTAAGCCATTGCCGGCGTAGCTTAATCGGGAAAGCGTTGGGCTCCGGAGCAGAAGGATGTGTGCTGTGGTGGCGGAGGAGGGAGCTTCACCACCGGCAAATTTGGGTTTCACTTTGGCTCCCAACGTAAAGGTGGATCTTCTGGTCGTCCGTTAGGTTCTTCGAAAAATGTGTGATGCTTCTTTCAAACGTCGTCTGGAATTAGTGAGAATCCCTTCTTCTACAGAGAGTTATTTCATGCATGGTTTGTGGCGGACCCGAAACCTGCGATTTCGTGCTCCCCTCCCCTCTCAAGGAGGGATATACATCGATGAGCCATCATATTATAACAAACACCAGCCTAGAGAAATGAGCGCGCTTGGAGACCGAACAGTGGCGCAGGTAAAATTCACAGAGCAGTATATACAGGGTGATTCAGCTAAGCGTGCACAAACTTCGGGGGGGGGGGGGGGTAGGTTGCACAAAGACAAATCGGAATCACATAGCAATGCAGGGTCGCAAACCCCATCTTCATGTGCTAGTGAACTGAGAGGACGAGAAATGAAAGAGCAGCACGTAAGAGAACAAAATGCTTTTTATTACTCACAAGACATTTGCGAAATGCATTGAGGTTACAGAAGGTGTTAAAAGTTGCGTCCATGAGCGCAACTTGCTTGACATCGTCGGCGCATGGAATTACGTACATGGAATCACACACACGCTTGACTTCGTCAGCGCATGGAATCACGTACATTTTTGAAAATTCCTGGCGTGTCCCGAACTTCTGAAGCAGCTACAAAGATGCGTGATACAAGGTCCTCATCACTTTCAACGGGGGTGTCGTACACCAGTCCTTTGATGTAACCCCAGAAGAAGTAATCAAGGCATGTTAAGTCCGGCGATCTTGCTGGCCAATGAACAGGACCACCACGCCCGATCCACTGATGTCCAGATGTCATGTTTTAGTGATGACGAACGTCATTGCTGAAATTCGCGGAGGCCCCATCGTGCTGGAACCACATTGTACGGAGCAGCAGCGACCTATAGACCTGTTGTTCATTCAATAGCTGTGGAAAGTCACATAACCTCTGATTCAGCCGTGCAAACACTTTGTGGTTTGGCGCTCGTCCCATCGGGTACCGTTACGGGTACAGTCGCACGGCGACTCGTCCGTTGCAGTCCGCTGCTTCGTATGGGAGGTGCATACCAGCCATTTCCGCGTTCATGAACTCAGCCATCCTACTACCTCTGCGGGCGGTTTACAAATGACGGTATCCTGAAAGAATAATCGGGTACCGTTCCTGGTACAGTCGCACGGCGACTCGTCCGTTGCAGTCCGCTGCTTCGTATGGGAGGTGCATACCAGCCATTTCCGCGTTCGTGAACTCAGCCATCCTACTACCTCTGCGGGCGGTTTACAAATTACGGTATCCTGAAAGAACGTATGAGCAGTCTCGTGGCCGAAAAACGCCATCTACCGCATGAAGATGGCGTTTCCGACCCTGCATTGCTATGTGATTCCGATTTGTCTTTGTGCAACCTACCCCTCCCAGAAGTTTGTACACTCTTAGCTGATTCACCCTGTATACAACCCGAGGATCGGCTTTCGGTTAGTAGAGTGTTCGGAGTCAGAATGGGAAAAGCTGCCGAATAATCGGAGTTTGATAAAGGACAAATTGTGAAGGCACGGCGCCTCGGTACTACGATCTCGGAAACGGCGCTGCTTGTGGGTTGTTCACGTGCCGCTGTAGTGAGTACGTATCAAAAGTGGTGCGCAGATGGCCAAACGACGAACCTTTGTCCAACCGTGTGTTGTCCGCAGCTCATTGATGCCAGAGGGGAGTAGAGACTGTTGCGCATTGTTCACAGCGACCGCAGGGCCACAGTGCGACAAGTCACTCGCAGCTACAACAGTGGTGATTAGAGCAACGTGTCACAGCACATAGTTCATCGCAGCCTTCTGCGCATGATCCTGCGTAGCCGAAGAACCAGTCGGGTTCCCATTGTTCCCCATGCTGACTGCACGTCATCGCCAACAACGCATGAAATGGACCCGAGATCATCGAGATTGGATCGTGGATGATTGGGAGAGAGTAGACTGGTCTGATGAATCAAGATTCCTGGTGCATCACGTAGACGGCCGAGCGCGGATACGATGATTACCAACGGAGGCTATGGCACCTGGAGGCACTGTTGGGCAGAAAAAGGCCGGCGGCGGCGGTGTTATGCTATGGGCGATGTTTTCTTGGGACTCTTTAGGCCCGATTATCCCAATAGCACAATCCTTGACAGCTGTCAGGTACCTGAACATCGTTGCGAACCAAGTTCACCCATTCATGGCAACTGTGTTCCCTGCTGGTGATGGCTATTACCAACAGCATAATCACCATGCTACACTGCCAGAATGGTCAAGGAGTGGTTCGAGAAAAATACTCTTGACTTTCTGTTAATGCTGTGGCCTCCAAATTCACCTGACACGAACCCAATTGAACATTTGTGGTTCGACTTGGAAAAAGCGGGTTCGCGCTGAATCACCACCACCTCGAAATGTACGAGAAACGGAGGACCTTCTGTTGATATTATGGTACCAGATACCCCAGGGTACCAATCGCCACCTCATCGAATCGATGCATCGCCGAGCGGTGCTGGCTAAAGGGGGTCATACAGCTTATTAGGTAGGTGGTCATAATGTAATGGCTCATCGCTGTATACTGAAATTTCTCAAAACTTCGATTTTGATTGTTTTATGTCCTTTCCGCTTTCCTCGTTTAGGGATAGAACCGCCCTCGTCTTCAACTGCAGACGCGTGTGCTGCCGTTGAGTCAGGAAGACACGTAAGGCACAGTCTCGTATCAGGTAAAACTCTAATCGCGCAATGATGCATAATTTTTTTTTCTATTAATGCGAGTAAATTAGCCATTTTATTTTCCGTTGGAGTTCATAATTTTTCTAAATAGGTCTTTAGTAATTTTATTTCTTCTGCAGGAGGATTTAGTACAAATTACGTACTTTTTTCATTGTGATTTTTGAAGGAACAGAATATTTTGGAACTTGGAATCTTTTAAAAGTGGTAATGACTTAAGATTTTGAATTTAAGAAAAGGTGCAATGTACTGCTGTAACGTACTAGGAGATGTGACGTACCTGCCAGAAGGACGCACACGACATAAAGGCAGATAGGAATCAGAATAAAACGTCCGCGTAGCTCAATTGGTAGAGCAACTTATTCCGGAATGAAAGGACCCGGGTTCGAATCCTGGCGCGGATAAAAATGACGGAGAAATTTACTTCGTTATACTGCTTTATATAGTATTATTTAACAGAACTCCTAAATATAAAATTTAGTTTTTATAGCTATAATAGCTTTTTCCTTAAGGACTCCACAGACTGATACATACACATGGTACAATCACATGTGCCCGGTTTCGTGCAGAAACACAATATACACTATATTGACAAAAGTCACCGGACACCTTTTCTAAAGTAAATGAACGGAATCGCTGCGTTGTTAAGATGCGCGGTACAGCTGCAAACAGTATTAAAACAAGCCTGCAGCTGACCGCGATCATATCGCACTGTGAGGTTGAGTATAAATCTCGCGGCGGGAGGGAACTGACTTTGAGAAAGGAAAGATTGTTAGGTGTTATATTAGTGGGTTGTCTATAAGAGAAACCGAGAGGCGTTTAAACATTGCCAAATTAACTGTTTTGGATGTTCTGAATAAGTGGAAGACACATGGGGTGCCTGAAGTAGCAAAATGTACCGGCAGACCAAAGAAAATCAGCGATAGAGAACGTCGAAGCCTCAGGAGAGTCGTTACAGCTAATCGACGGAGAAAAGACCTCAGTGTACAGGTGAGTAAAAATGCTGGAACCTCGGTATGTACACGTACCATTCGCAGAGAACTTCATTCTATGGGTTACCGTGGTCGTGAGGCTGCTCATAAGCATTTCATCTCCACTCGGAATGCTACTCGTCGTTTAGCATGGTGTAAAGAACATTTATCGTGGACGTAGATCAATGGAAGCGGGTCCTATGTACTAATGAATTCAAATACACGATCCATCAGTCTGATGGCCATGTGTGGGTATGGTGGCAGCCGGGGAACGCTATTTACCACAGTGTACTGTTCCTACGGTCAAGTTTGGAGTTGGCAGTGTACTCGTGTGGAAGTGTTTTTCGTGGTATGGTCCCGGCCCATTGGTTATCGTTGACAAACCTGTCAGCCAGCAGGTCCACCTCGATATTCTGGACAATTATGCCCTACCAATTCTGTGGCAATATTATGGAACCGAGCCTTGTTGTTACCAGCAGGTTAATGGGCAGAGCCAAAAAGCAAAAATTGTTACGGCGTGGTTTGACAATAATTCTGTATCATGTGTGGACCGGAAAGCACAGAGCCCTGATCTTAATCCCATGGAGCACCTATGGGATGAATTAAAGCGCCGCATAAGAAGTTTGGAACCAAGGGCTACTACTCAGCAACAGTTAGCGGCAGCATTATGCACTGAATGGAAGCGCATACTTGTCACTGTGTTCCAAACCTCGTCGAAATCATGTCTCGAAAGGTCAGTGCATGCATTATCATGTCTCGAAGGGTCAGTGCATGTACAAAATGGGGGAGAGAGGAAGGAATATCCCATGCCAGAATAACCAAATTTACATGCGATATGCTATCCACAATATCAGATCTCGCCACAGAACTCCAAAATTAGATCCTCCGACAGACAATTGGAATTTAATAGTTAATCAAACCTCTCGTATTCCTACGAATTGTTCCTATTATCCGAATTTTTCCGTCGTGATTATACGATTTTTCCGTCGTATGGATACGGAAAAAGTGAGAACATGATTTTCCCATAAACAGACGAGAGGAATTTCGGAAATGTTTCTGAAAATTCAGAATTTTCCATGGCGTACGAAAATTACGTGAAATTCAGGTTTTTTCCGTCATTTCACGGAAAAGGTTGTGTCGGAAATATGCTTCGAAAATACACA
Organism: Macrothele yani; assembly: GCA_039090855.1. Taxonomy (NCBI): domain Eukaryota; kingdom Metazoa; phylum Arthropoda; class Arachnida; order Araneae; family Macrothelidae; genus Macrothele; species Macrothele yani. The sequence continues at coordinate 109,262,055 of CM077003.1, forward strand.
AAAGGAATTACGGAAAGTGGCTCATGAATTGGCGATTTTGTTTTTAAAGTTTACATATCGGACTTTGCCGTTAATGGCTAGGCCACAAGACGAGACCATGTAGCGAGTTTGACCCCACTGGTCCACCAACTATTGTACTTTCGTCTACAGCATCACCTACTGCTGGAAGTTTTTGCGTTCCACATCATTTACGTTGGTCAAACACAGATACGAGCCATCTGATAACAAGAATGGCCAGTGTTTCTCACTCACACTAGAGGAAAACATTGGCTGTTCTTAATATCAGATGCCTTCACAATGTTCAGGGCTCCACCAAAGGCAATGAGGGTAGCAAGTTTGGTGTCACCTCTTCCTCAGATAAAGAGAGTACTCCATTAATGTTAAGCAAACTAGCTGCTAAAGTAGAAGATTAACTTATGGAAGGCTACACACATAAGCGGAAGTACGAACTGGTTGTGAAAGCCAGGAAAATTATACCGGGTAATCACTGGATTTATAATGGCGTTCAGAATAAAATCATTCGTACCAAATATCACAAAAATACATTTTTAAAAGAAAAGCTGCGACATGAAAAAGGGAATCACGAGGCATGCACTGTAAGATCAACGAAAAATTCAACAGTGAATGCAGCACTTCAGCAATAGCACTGATTATAAACAAAGACATAAAAACTTTGATAGTATAATACAATTTTCAGCTCAGCATACAGGGCATTGAATGTGAGAAATAGTACGTGATAAGTATCAAACTGTAAGAGCAAATACAAACTACAAAGATCACCCTGAAAGTAATTATTTGTAGCAGCAAAAAAGTGATACTTGTTGGCAAAATACACTGAAGTGCCAGAAAAACTGGTACAGACAAGCTTATGCAAAATTCATAGCAACGTCACCTATGTGCGTACTCGGTTGCGTCCGTCAGTGCGTGTGTAAAGCGATAGACATCCTTGCCAGCTATCAGAGCTGTTTTCGGCATGGGAATGACAAGTAATGACGATTTAAGCGATTTTCAACGCGGTGTCATAGTTGGCGCTCGTGAGATGGGCCATAGTATTTCGGAGGTAGAAACGAAGTTCGGATTTTCACGGACGACCATTGCAAGGGTGTACCGTAACTACAAGAATTCCGGCAAAGCCTCCAACCTACGATATCAGTGTGGCCGTAAAAAGACATTGGGTGAACGTGACCATCGTCGGCTGTCAAGAATCATTTCACGCGATAGGCGTGCAACACTCTCGCAGGTATCATCGGAATTCAATGCTGGAGCCTCAACAAGCATCAGCGTCCGGACTGTGCAACATACCCTGCACGATATGGGCTTTGGGAGCCGACGCCCAACTCGAGTCCCCTTGATGGGTGCACGACAAAGAGCTATGCGCCTGGCTTGGGCACGGCAACACCGCCACTGGACACTTGATGAGTGGAAACAAGTATCCTGGTCTGACGAGACGCGTTTCCAACTGTATCGGGCAGATGGAAGGATTCGTGTGAGGCGCAAACCCCATGAAGCCATGGATCCCGCCTGTCAACAGGGAACTGTGCCGGCTGGTGGGGAGTCCGTAATGGTATGGGGTATGTTTATCTGGACTTCACTGGGACCCCTGGTACGTCTACAAATGTCTGTGACCAGCCAACTCTATGTGCGCATCCTTTCTGACGAGGTACACCCGTTCATGTCCTGCATTCATGCTGATGGGTTGGGCCTGTTCCAATACGACAACGCACCTCCAAACAAGTGTTGTTACGCCACGTTATGGTTAGAGGAGCATTCATCTGAGTTTGGGGTGTTGCCATTCCCACCCAAGTCCCCAGATCTGAACGTAACAGAACACATTTGGGATGCCATGCAACGCGCTATCGAACACAGGAATCCGAGACCGCGGAATACACCTGAATTGTGGAACGCTCTGCAGGAAGTATGGTGTTATAACGAAGTGAATTTCTCCGTCATTTTTATCCGCGCCAGGATTCGAACCCGGATCCCCTCATTCCGGAATAAGTTGCTCTACCAATTGAGCTACGCGGACGTTTTATTCTGATTCCTATCTGCCTTTATGTCGTGTGCGTCCTTCTGGCAGGTACGTCACATCTCCTGGTACGTTACATCATCTCCCCCTTATTTTATTTTTTTTCGAAGTGCTGGACAAGGGATTCTCTTATTTTTCCTATCTCGCGGTGTGGAAATAACATCACACCATTGCGAGATTTTGAACGGTCGGGTCATCCGGATAGTTCGGGCGCCATTATAACGAAGTGAATTTCTCCGTCATTTTTATCCGCGCCAGGATTCGAACCCGGATCCCCTCATTCCGGAATAAGTTGCTCTACCAATTGAGCTACGCGGACGTTTTATTCTGATTCCTATCTGCCTTTATGTCGTGTGCGTCCTTCTGGCAGGTACGTCACATCTCCTGGTACGTTACAGTGTGTATTGTCTACAGCATATTTCCAGAAGCTAGTGGAGTCCATGCCTCGTCGTATTTCTGCAGTCCTGAGCTCCCGTGGGGGACCTACCAAGTATTAGACTGCTGTGTTAGTTTTTGGCACCAGTGTACATGGACGTATTGTTAATAATGTTAGCCTAGTCAAAGTATTGTCCATCACTTTCTATACATTTCCACCATCTTTGAACCCATTGGTAAAATCCATTTTGGAAAAATTCCTGATGTTGTGGTTTCACTCATGAGTTCACAGCCAGTTTAACGTCTGTCACATCATTGAAACCTTCCCCACGAAGGGTGTTGTTCAAAGTGGCCAACAGGAAAAAGTCTGAGGGAGCCAAATCAGGACTTTAGGGGGGTTGGGACATCACCGTTCACCCCATCTTGGCAATAGCCTGTCAAGTCTCCATTGAGGTGTGTATACGTGCGTTATCATGGTATAAAACAATTCTATGAAATGGAATGTCACGTCTTTTCCTTCTGATAGCTTCCTTTAGCTTCTTCAATTTCGGCACATAGTGAGCACTGTTTATTATTGCAACTCCTGGATGGTGACACGACGATCAGCTGTGATGAGGTCTTTCACAGTTGGCATCTTCCACTGCAGTTGCGGGTCGTCCACTCCGTTGTTTTGTCCGACAATGGACTTTCTCCTTCTTGAAACCTCTTCATTAATCTTCGATCATTACTGATATCGATTTTGGCAGCACCATACACAGCCAGGAGTCTTCTGTGGATTTCTGGAGCCTCAAATCCCTCTTTTTCCAGGAATTCAATTACGGCCCGCTGCTTTTCTTTGTCATTCATGATCTTTATTTCCGACCCCCCCCCCCCCAAAAAAAAAACTGTTCCCACATTGGTAACATATCATAGTACATGTCAGCGCAGTTTCATTACAATCACTTTAAAATTTCAAAAGAAGCATTACTTTCAGGTTGCCCCTTGTACATCGGGAAAGTGGGATCAAGACGGACAGTGGCACCATGGGCGTCCGCTGGGGGGAGGGGCAAACGGGTCATTTGCTCCGGATCAGGCCACTGTAATAGGGCGAAAGTCACGAAAAAGTCCCGAAATCAGAAAAAGGTCACGAAAGTCACAAAAAGTAACGAATTTCGTTCAAAAGTCAAGATTTTGTGCGTGTGTTTGCGGCGGTAGTGTCAGTTTTAGTGGAAAATTATCTAGAGCTGATTTGACAAGCACTGGGACAAAATTCTCCAGAGTTGATTTGGCAGCTTTGGAGAATCTAAGTTTTTTCGTGAGAGTCTAAAGAGAAGATGTATAACGAAGTAAATTTCTCCGTCATTTCTGTCCACGCCAGGATTCGAACCCGGATCCCCTCATTCCGGAATAAGTCACTCTACCAATTGAGCTACGCGGACGTTTTATTCTGAATCCTATCTGCCTTTATTTCGTGTGCGTCCTTCTGGCAGGTACGTCACATCTCCTGGTACGTTACAGATGTCTTATTCCAAGTGTGCCATTACTATGTGAAACACGCTGGATTGCAAAATATAAAAGTATTAGAGTTTTTCCCTATAACTTTGAAAATATTTTTGGTCAGTTATGCATACTGGCCACTACAGCTTCAGATAAAACACGCCAATAAGCTCATCAGTTCGAAACTGCTTCAAGTACAACAACATTTCTCGTCTGTCTGATTATAATTTCAACCTATTCAACACGACTGGAATCTGTAACACAAGCTCTCCAAACTGTTCAGCTTGGTGTAATGAAAGTGTATAATCATGTCGAGGAACTCTTAAGTGTATTCCATGGCCAGAGACAAAAAGAAGAACAACAGTTAAAGGAAATTTTTTCGTAAGGCGAACAACTGGCAGAAAAATTCGACATTCAGGTAACCCTTCCAGACAGTGTGGCCGAAAAATTCCGTTCCAATGTTGGTGTCTCGACAATAGAAGAATATTTTCGTAAATTAGTCTAAGAGACATACACTGACGGGAAAAAAATCCCAACACCAAGAAGGGGTTGTGTTAGATAAACGACAGTTGGTAGGCGGTGAGAGTACATCTGTAAGATGACGTCTATGCAAATTTCGCGCTCGGCGCATACGTGTGGCGCTAGTAGCGCCCCTCGGAACATGCTTTTGCTGTAAGCAAGCGCTCTAACGTTCGTGAGCGTTAGTTATCGTTGATATTCGACGTAGGGTGTTAATGTTAGTCAAGAATGCCTTTAAGAAGACGAAGAAGCCATTATCCACAGCTCACGGAGTTTGAACGAGGTCGTGTAATAGGGCTACGAGAAGGTGGATTTTCTTTCCGCAATATTGCAGAACGACTTGGCAGGAATGTAGCCACTGTGCATGATTGTTGGCAGCGGTGGTCAAGGGAAGGTACTGCCTCAAGAAGACTGGGTTCCGGCGGGCCACGTGGCACTACTGAGAGGGAAGACCGCCGTGTACGGCGTATGGCCTTGGCGCATCGTACTGCGTCTGCGGCAGCAATTCGAGCTGCAGTTGCCACCACAGTGACACAACGAACTGTTACAAATCGGTTACTTGAAGGACAGCTCCGAGCCAGACGCCCTGTAGCTTGCATTCCACTTACTCCAAACCACTGCCGTTTGCAACGTCAGTGGTGTCAAGCTAGAGCTCATTGGAGGATGGATTGGAGATCTGTTGTGTTTTCTGATGAAAGCCGGTTCTGCCTGGGTGCCAGTGATGGCCGTGTGTTGATTAGAAGGTGGCCAGGTCAGCGCCTGCAACCAACCTGTCTGCGGCCGAGACACACTGGACCTACACCTGGAGTTATGATCTGGGGAGCAATTTCCTATGACAGCAGGAGCACTCTCGTGGTTATCCCACGCACCCTGACGGCACAGTTGTAAGTCGGTCTGGTGATTCAACCTGCTGTGCTGCCATTCATGAACAGCATTCCGGGGGTGTTTTCCAACAGGATAACGCTCGCCCGCATACCGCTGTTGTAACCTAACATGCTGTACAGAGTGTCGACATGTTGCCGCGGCCAGCTAGATCACCAGATCTTTCTCCAATCGAGCACGTATGGGACATCATTGGACGACAACTCCAGCGTCACCCCCAACCAGCATTAACCGTCCCTGTATTGATCGACCAAGTGCAACAGGCATGGAACTCCATCCCACAAACTGACATCCAGCACCTGTACGACACAATGCATGAACTTTTGCGTGCTTACATTCAACATTCTGGCGGTTACACCGGTTATTAATGTACCAGCATTTCACATTTAAAATGGCTCTTCTCGCCCTTACATTAAGCAGTGATCTTGAAACCTTAATCGATTAAATATGTTACCTATACAAATGTATTGCCGCCATTTCATTCCTCTACAACTATTTTTTCGTTTTGTTGAGATTTTTTTTCGTCAGTGTATTTAGACTCCATCATATCGTCATTGGAAAGCCGATTTACTGCTGAAAATTTGCAAACTTTTACCTTCTTTTCACTTCATCCACTACAAATGGCGAAGCTTACAAAGGAAGAATTCACAAAGCATCTAGCAAAGATCATTACGCTATATGAAATTGGAAACTTAGAAGCTGAAGCAGTCACTTGGTTTGAAATGCGGTCAGGAAGGAAGAGACAAGATGATGGATGTGAAGACGGACTTCAAGTCTTGCTCAAACACACTGATCTACTTCCTTCTGTTCGACAAGCTATTCTTATTGCTCTACGTTACAATTAACAACCTGCACATTGGAGAGGTCCTCAGCACTATGAGAAGGGTAAAAACCTGGTTAAGGTCAACAATATTATTTGGACTGTGCGTGATGAGTGTTAATCGAGAAAAGGTTTTTGAGAATAAACATGAACTCATTCAAAATGTGATTGACAGATTTGGACAAAACCCAAGACGTTTGCAGTTTTTATTCCATAGTAGCTCTTCTAAAATGCAAGAAACAGAAAATTGAAGAGGGTATAAAAAGATCAATATCTACCAAAAAAAAAAAAGGGGGGGGGGGGGGTATACTTATGCTCAATAAAGGATAATGGAGGAGTGCAATTGTTTTATATAACCCCAAATTAATGTTTTCATACAAAAAGACTGTATTAAGTTGATTATTAAATTTAGCAAGACGCCTGCAGTAAGGTTAAACTTCGTACTCAGATATGAATAATTAGTGGCCGGTAATTGGTAAATGACATATTTATTATTATTGTCCGTTATTCAATACTGGATATTGACTATAGAAAGAAAGATGTGTCCAAGTTCCCATTTCATGATATCGCCTCAAAATTCCTTTTGAAACTGATGAAAAATCAAAACAAATTCGGGGGGGGGGGCTAACAGTGCTCCGAACCTACCCCTTAGCTGTAGGGGCTCGCTGCACTCGCCTGACCCAATCCCCACTAAGCCATATAAGGGCGCAGGGGTACTATAAATTTAAGCAATAATTATGATAGTGGGATTACATCCGAGCCCCACCCCCTGTAAAAGTTGCAGTGGACGCCCATGATGTGGCGCTCTCAGTGGGGAAGACCCAGAGGCCCGAGCCCTCCTCATGAGGTACCATTTGGTTCTTTGTTATTAGCTACTTATTTTTAAACGTATTTGTCTATATTTTTAAATATATATATTTACAAATCATTGGAAATGCACTTTAATATGGCGGATATATTTTTACTTCTTCCCAATGTTTTTGGAGTTGCTTTACCCTGAAATTTTTTATATGCATCTTCAAAATTTTGGATCATCCCCATAAAGAAATACTGAGTGCGCCACTGTAAAAAGACATAACCATCTTCACCAATCATCCGTACATAGTTCTTATGCAATAAGAAGACAGAATGGAGAGATCATCATTGCTATAGCAGCGTTGCTGAATGATAACGTTTAGTCGCCCCTGTGGCTCAGTGGCCTGAGAGCTGGTTTCTGACCGTTCGCCTGAGTGTGCCAGAGATCCATATCAGGCATGGGTTGTGTTTTTGTCTTACGGCGCTTGCTTTCTCCCTTCCCTGGAAGCAGTGGCCCTAAATTAGAGAGATTTATGTAGATGATTTTAGGAAGGGAGTGTCTGATCTCAGGTTTTAAACAACCCTTAGAAGTAGGAAGCAGCTTGGAGATTTGGGCTAGTGTGCCCGACAGGAAAGTCACAAGCAAGTGTGCTAGAAAAGGGAAAGACGACGCCCTTATTTATAACCGGGGGAGGGGGGGGGCAGTACCCTGGCTCCGACGGCTTAACGTCCCCATCCGACGCACTGCGGATGTTCAGTGGTTGGAGAATTCGTATCTGCCGAGGATCGATCCTGAAACTTTTCCGTAGCACTCACGAACGTCGACCACTTGGCTGTTAGTGGCTTAGTGTCCCAAACTTTCCCAGGCGACAAAATCAACGAATATGTCTAGTTGACTGGCGCGATTAAACAGATATCGGAGCTAAGGCATTTCACTTATGTCCACTCATCATCGTTCACTAATGCCCACTCCTCATCTTTCACTTATGTCCACTCATCACCGTTCACTTATGTCCACTCATCATCTTTCACTTATGTCCACTCCTCATCACATCGGCAACTAGTAAAATTTCTTGAAATCCTACAGCTCAGTTCGAAACTTAGGGCTTATACAACAAATTAGTAAAATCATGCAATTATGATACGCTTTCCAACATACCAGAAATCATTACTCAAGTTATGAGGATACTACCTGTGGAATGAATCTTACTCCTGTGCCCTGGCCTTTGACCCCAATTCGATTATCTTAAACAGAACTAGTTCAGTATACCTTCGGAACAACATACTAAAGTTTTGTCGCAATAGAAGCATTTTTAGTGAAGTTATGAGGATAAAGGCCGTGGAATAAATCTCACTCCTGTGCCCTGACCTTTGACCCCATTTTGATTATATTCAACAGAGCCGGTTCAGTATACCTCCGGAACAACATGATGAAGTTTTGTCGCAATCGAAGCATTTTTACGTAAGTTATGACGCATAAGGGCGATGGAATGAATCCCGCTTCTATGTCCTGACCTTTCACCCCATTTCGCCCATTTTAAATAGGGTTCGCCCCCATGTCGTCCCCTACCACATAAAAAAATTTCATAGAAATCGAACCATTTTTACTGTTATTGTGCGGACAGACAGACAAACAGACGGACAAAACTGGAGCATATACGCTTCTTCAACCTACGATTGGAAAGCGTAAAAACACCAACGAGGCGATAATCTTTGATACCTGCCGTATCGTAAGAAGATTTTTAAACCATAAATTACTGATGTAAGCATTTGAATTCATGCCCGTACTGACAGAATGGCCATGATGTTTATACCATTGCTATATTTAAGAGAAACGGAAATAGTAGTGATACAATGGAACCCCGGTTATACGTTTTTCCTAGGATGGACTAAAAAAACGTATAAAAGAAATTTCAAAATGTTAAATACTATTGTATTGGGTATATAAAAAAGTTTTGAGGGATTTGAGGTGAACAAAACACGTTGTTGGATAAAAGAAACAACATTTTAATATTAATCTTAGTATGCTTCCTCTGAAGCTATACAACTTTACCCCATCTTTCGGGCAGTGAACGTATGCCTCGAAGGAAGAATTCCGGTTCCTTAGAAGATATCCAGTTGTCCAGCCAATTTTTGATTTCTTCATAAAAACTAAACCGTTCTCCAGAAAGTGCTGACTGCATCGACTGGAACAAATGGTAATCCGATGGCGCAATATCTGGCGAATATGGCGGGTGGGGTAGAACTTCTCAATCGGATCGTTCTAAGTACTTTTTCACAGGCCGAGAAACATGTGGTCTTGCGTTGTCATGCTGTAAGATGACTTTGTTGTGTCTATTCTCCCATTTCGGCCGTTTTTGTGTGAGAGCTCGTTTTAAACACTTTAATTGGGTTCGATACCGATCACCAGTAATAGTTTCTGACGGTTTCAGCAGTTCATAGTGGATCACACCCTTCTGGTCCCACCAGATACAGAGCATTACCTTTGAACCATGGATATTGCGTTTTGGCGTTGAAGGACCTGGTTCACCTGGCTTCACCCATGCCTTCTGCCGTTTAGGGTTATCGTACCATATCCACTTCTCGTCGGCAGTAATATTACGATGAAAAAAACTTTCCTTTTTGCCTTTAAAGCAGCAATTCGGAAATGGTTTTTCGACGTTCAATGTCTCTTTCCCGCAAAGCATGTGGAACCCGATTCCCTTCTTTTTGCACCATTCCCATGGCAGCTAAACGTTGTGAAAAGCATTGTTGACTAACATTTAATGCTTCTGCTAGTTGTTTTTGGGTCTGGCACGGATCCTCGTCGAGTAAAGCGTCCAATTCGGCATCAGCAATTTTTTTGGGTGGTCCAGAACGTTCTTTATCACTGACATCGAAATCGTCCCTTTTGAATCGTCTTAACCAATACTCACGTTTTTATGGATGGGGAATGTTCACCATAGATTTTTGACATTAAGCGATAGCTGTCGGCAGCACTTTTCTTGACAATAAAGTAATGCACCAACACTTCCCGCAAAAGCTGTTTTGTCGGGACGAAAGTTGCCATTTTCCATCGAGTAAAACAAATACGTCTTCGTACCTCAGTGGAACGTCGTATACTGACTCTGACAGCTGGCGTCTCGTACTGTGATATCGCAGTGTTGCCACCTTAAAATACATGCGAGCAGTAATAAGCAAGGAGGTTATATTACTGGAGACACCACTGGCTCTGCCGCCATAGGTCACAGCTTATCTGTGGTGTGACGTCACAAGCAGGCAAAAACGAACTAAAGTATACCGTTGATAAAACAGTAAGCTTGTGTATCATTGATAAAGATTATTGAATTACTCATTTTATCTGTTTATACGCTTAGAAGTTTTTGTTGCATTGGTTTCAAAGCAGCTTCTTTTCTGCGGCTGCGTCGTGCCTGCTCATGACGTCATTTGCAGCACGGACGGTGACTTATGGCGGTCAATGCTGCGTGGATAGGAGTGGTGTCTCCAGTAATACAACCTCCTTGGTAATAAGTACGACACCGAACGGAAATCCCTTAAAACTTATTTATATACCCAATAATTTTTTTTGCACTGAAGGAATGGAATATATTTCTTAATAATGATTTATTTAAAGTCAAATTTTGGCGGCGAAAGAAAAATAAAACGTCACAAATTATAAAACATTTTATAGCAACGCAAAAATCATAAAGCCTATGAAAATCAGACTTCTCTTTCGATAATTCTATCTGTCTATAAAAATCCTGATTCTAGATTAAGTGAAATCCTCACGACTAAGAATCTGAGACCAATGCAACACACGAATTTACAGGGTTTTTTTTTTTTTTGCTGTGGATCCTAGACGCATCCATTTAAAATCAGAAAGTTGGATATTGAGGACACATCTACGATTCTATTCTGCTATACCATGAAATGGTAGGGCCACAAAGTTGCGTCCCAGTGATTTATTAATTTTTAAATACTGCATATCTGTGCGAGTCGTGAAACGCGAAACTAATTTTTATCCAAACAGAAAGTAAGCAACATACCCTTCTCTGGTGGAATTGTGAAAACACAAGTTTGTTCGTGACGAAGATCGTATCCGCGCTCCTCTCACTCCGGAGTAAGTTGCTCTCCCAACTAAGCTACACGGACGTAATGTATCGCTGCAGATTTGTCTTCGTGATACATGCTCTACCTCTGTAGTACGTCACATCACCTCCCTCTACTTTTTTTTTAAGCGAAGAGCGAATTTTCATTATTTCTAGACGATATGAAGAACAAACATTACACATTTTTCGAAGAACCCGACAGCCACTACATCCATTTTTACGTTCGGGCGCCAATGTGAAAACACAAGTTTGTCTGTGACGGGGACCGAGCCCGCGCTCCCCTCACTCTGGAGTAAGATGCTCTTCTAACTAAACTACACGAATGTAATGTATCGTTGCAGATCTGTCGTCTTGATACGTGCTTTATTTCTGTAGTACGTCACAGAATCAAGGTTCAACTGTGGCTACACCAAGGAGGAACAGAGCAAGGCTGTTTTGTTCTCTCAAAAGTTGTTACATATCGGCTTACATACAAAAGAGTCAAAGAACCGTGTATTTTTGATAATCTGAAATTCAGATTTTAACGTGTAATCTTAAAAAATGTATATGTACAACCGAATAAAAACAAAGACAGAAACTACAGTAAAATATCGGAACCAACCTACGTATAAAAGTGAAATACATATAACTGAAGTTCCACTGTAATTAGCTTCCAGGAGGAGGCCGGCGCCTACTGATAGCCCCCTTAACCCCCGCATCGCAGGGGGTGGGAGGCTCACGGCTAGGAGAGCCTCTAGCTTTCGCAAAAACATTTTACAGAATCTTTTGCAGAAAAATTCTTATGAATAAAGAAATATCTAGCAATTGTTTGCAGCAGCTTTGAAAAAAGTATTAAAAGGAAAAGTGATTTTTTTTTCGCGGTTGAAGTTTATAAAAATTGGATGACGGGGAAACAGTTATTTCAAAGGACTTGAATAGTTATTTCAGAGGAATTGAATAGTTATTTCAGAGGACTCAAATAGTATTTTATTTCAGAGGACTTGAATAGTATTTTATTTCAGAGGACTTGAATAGAATTTTCTTTTAATAGTCATAGCAATAATTCCTATACATGTACAAGGGCATGAATGTGAAAGAAATATCAGTTCAATTAATGGACAGTTTTTACCAATGTATAACGAAGTGAATTTCTCCGTTATTTTTATCCGCGCCGGGGCTCGAACCCGGGTCCACTCATTCCGGAATAAGTTGCTCTACCAATTAAGCTACGCGAACATTGATTCTAATTGCTATCTGTCTTTATGTCGTGTGCGTCCTTCTGGCAGGTACGTCACATCTCCTGGTACGTTACATCATCTCCCCCTTCTTTTTTTTTTTTTTTTTTTTCGAAGTGCTGCTCATATTTTTTCCTATCTCGCGGTGTGGAAATAACATCACACCAATGCGAGATTTTGAACGGTCGGGTCATCCGGATAGTTCGGGCGCCATTATAACGAAGTAAATTTCTCCGTCATTTTTGGTCTACGCCGGGATTCGAACCCGGGTCCACTCATTCCGGAATAAGTTGCTCTACCAATTAAGCTACGCGGACATTTGTTCTGATTCCTATCTGCCTTTGTGTCGTGTGCGTCCTTCTGGCAGGTACGTCACATCTCCTGGTACGTCACAAATGAGGTTAAGGTGTTACGTATTACAGTTCTTTGCACGTAAGTACGCATGCTTCAGAATATAATGAACTGAGAGGTGTTGTTCGCGGAGAGAAGCAGAGACATGTGTCATTTTTTTTATAACAGAGTCAAGAGAATATATTTTTGCTATGTGCAAAATCTTGTAGCATTATGTTAAGTGTGTTTTTTATATTCAAGAGTAAATTTTTTGTGCCACAGTTTTCAATTGTTACTTATTTATTTGCTTACTTATGTTCTGTTTTTTCGTATAAATCGTAAAAGAACATTAGGCACTGTCACATGTAAGTTATGTGTTTTGTATGTGTGATTGTGAGGCATTTCAAAGAGGCTGGCATCAGTTCTGTAAAAGAATAAAATTTGCGTGATATATTCAACTTCGGCGTAACTGTTTTGTGTGTAGTGCTTTCTGTTGGTACAAAATTAGGGCAACTATTTCAATTAAAACGTGCACATTTGTGTTACACGCAGTAAAGTGAAATAATTTCGGTCTTGCGAAAAATACCTGAAGGTTCCAAAGAATTTTTCTTATTAAAACACCTATAAAACCTAGTTAATAATATGGAATTAAAAATTTAAGTAATTGAGTCCTAATATATTTTCGTAAAAGGGCCTCGAAAAGTTTTTGCGGGGAGGGGGGGGGGTGTTTTCCGGTACGTTACTGAGAGTAGGACTGCAGTCTTGTACGGTATTTAGCTCGAGAAACTGTAAAAAATTCTTCCTGTGAAATATTAGATGCTGGTAAAATATTGTACCCTATCGCATCCCTGATCTATTCGAAACTGGTTAATTTGTGGCAGATCGCACTCCTGATCTAACCTAAACCCAGTTTAGCAGATTTGTTTACTTCTAATTGAGTGTATTTTCGTACAGATGTCGCAGCGGCTTCGCTTTTCGTATCTGTTCTACTGAATACCTTCATTTTTTTCCCAATGGATTCGACCCACCATACCTGTCGTAAATTTTAAATCTAGTTGTAGCAAGAAATTTAGAAAGCGAGACGAAGGTTTTACCTGGAAGGTATTGCAATCGCGAAATATCGCAGATGTTACGAGCAACGTGCAAAATGAAATATTCGGGCTTAAAGAGATAAACTGCTCTCATACTCAATTCATTCGCGAAACATTTTTTTATTCCATCTGTTGCCACCTACCTTTCTTATATTGCTCTCAATAAATACTTTGGTGAAGCTGAATATATCATATTTATGAACTCTGTTTTAAATACACCAGACTGTGAATACTCATGAAACGCATATAGTATATTAAATACGTTTATTTATGTGGTGTAGTAAGCACAAAGATTCGCCAAGCTTTCGCACTGCATTGAGAAGCTTTTTTAACGCAATGGTATACATAAAATTGCAGGGAATAGGAACACGTAAGGAACAAAAATGATTTGTGAAAATGACGTAGGTGACATCACGAGCACATTACATGAATTTTTATCCAGCAATTATACGGTGCGCCACAATGTGTTTCCATCTTTTAATAACGCATGCCAAACCATTGATAGTTCAGTACAGACCATATCATTGCATGTCAGTTTGCTGGATAGGATTTCGACATTTTTCCCTGATGGCATTCTCTTTAAAGTTCATGTAAGGGGCAATTATTCTAATACTATTCCATACAGGAGCTGCGGGGAAATACAGGACGTCTCTGGCGAGGGATGTTTTCTGCTTGTCCTGGTTGACACTTCACACGTGTTCTTTATATCTACGTGTTCTTACATCTACGTGTTTTCGTATTGACACTTCGCACGCGTTCTTTACATGTACGTGTTCTTACATCTACGTGTTTTCGTATTGACACTTCGCACGTGTTCTTTACATCTACGTGTTTTCGTATTGACACTTCGCACGCGTTCTTTACATGTACGTGTTCTTACATCTACGTGTTTTCGTATTGACACTTCGCACGTGTTCTTTACATCTACGTGTTCTTACATCTACGTGTTCTTACATCTGCGTGTTTTTGTATTGACACTTCGCACGCGTTCTTTACATGTACGTGTTCTTACATCTACGTGTTTTCGTATTGACACTTCGCACGTGTTCTTTACATCTACGTGTTTTCGTACTGACACTTCGCACGCGTTCTTTACATGTACGTGTTCTTACATCTACGTGTTTTCGTATTGACACTTCGCACGTGTTCTTTACATCTACGTAGATGTTCTTTACATCTACGTGTACATCTACGTGTTTTCGTATTGACACTTCGCACGTGTTCTTTACATCTACGTGTTCTTACATCTACGTGTTTTCGTATTGACACTTCGCACGTGTTCTTTACATCTACGTGTTCTTACATCTACGTGTTCTTACATCTGCGTGTTTTCGTATTGACACTTCGCACGTGTTCTTACATCTGCGTGTTTTCGTATTGACACTTCGCTCGTGTTCTTTACATCTACATGTTCTTAAATCTATGTGTTTTCATATTGACACTTGGCACGTTTTCTTTACATCTATAGATTTAAAGAACACGTGCGACGTGTCAACCAGGGCATTCAGAAAACAGCCCTCGCCAGAGAAGTCATGCATTGCTCGGCCGCTCCTGTATGGAATAATATCAGAAGAATTGCCCCTTACATGAACTTTAAAGAGACTGCCATCAGGAAAACAGTGGAAACCCTATCCACCTAACTGGCATACAGTGATATGGTCTCTAATGAACTACCAATGGTTTGCCATGCGTTATTAAAAGATGGAAACACATCACGGCGCACCGTATAATTGCGTGATAAAAATTGACGTAATATGCACGTGATGTCACCCACGTTATTTTCAAAAATCATCTTCGTTCTTTATATGTTCCAATTCTCTGCATTTTTATGTCTACCCTTGCCTTGAAAAAGCTTCTCAGTGGAGTGCGAAAGCTTGTCGGATCTTTGCGCTTACTATACCACAAAAATAAACAGATTTAATACGCTATATGCGTTTCATGAGTATCATATTTATGGTTTTAATGTAAGCCTGGTAAAAGACCATTCCTTACTATGACAGGCATGGCAAAAGACAATATCTGAAACAAACCTTCGTTCCTCATTCGTTGGTGCATACATTAAAACACCATTAAAAGGAAAATCATGTCGTCTCAGTGAGCATTGGAAATCGAAACTATAGCGTGACTGTCCTTGACTAATAAGCATTTTGAACACACGCGTTTCCCCGTGATATGTTTTCCCACTTTTTGTCATCCTGTACCATCATGGTGACGTATTAAAAATAAATTACTATTGTAAAATAATCATTGTTCAGAGTGCAGAATCATGTTTGATACACTCACGGACAATGAAATTTGCGCACCTAAAAGAAAACATGCTACAACTACGAAACTTTACAAATAGCTAGAGTGCGTGCTGTTATGCAAATGAACCACGTTTGGTGCGAGTGCGCATGACTGCACACCCTGCGGTGGAGCTGCAAACACGAACAAGTTGCCTTATAAGCCGGCGCGTAGTCAGTGTTCTTTACATCTACGTGTGAAAAGCGAAAAGCACCGGCCGACGTAAGCAAGAGTACAGAGTGACAAGAATGCCGGGTAGACGCCAGAGACGTCGATTCACGCCACTTACGGACTTTGAGAGAGGCCTGATCAGCGGGCTGAAAACCGCAGAGTGTTCGGCGCGCCGTATAGCCCGCCACGCCGATCGTTCTGACCATACCATCCGACTGTATTGGGAACAGTGGACACGTGACGGCACTGCCGCACGGCGGAGCGGCTCCAGACGGACCAGGGTCAACACCGATAGAGAGGATCGACGGATCGTGCGCCAGGCACGGACGGATCCCACGGGTACCCGGTCCACTATACAGGCAGATGTAGAGGCTCCAGTGTGCCCACGGATCATTTCCCGACGCCTAGCGGAAGCGAATCTGCGATCTTACGTGCGCTGCCATTAACACCGGAACATTGCTGGCTCCATGTGCAGTGGTGCTTGGCCAGAGCGACGTGGAACGCCACAGACTGGCGACGTGTGGTGTTTAGCGATGAGTGCCGCTTCGTTTTGGGTACAGATGATCATCGTGTCCGGGTGTGGAGGTTCCCGGGTCAATGGCATAATCCCAACCTCGCTATCAAGCGCCCCCCCCCTCCTGCAGGCATTATGGTTTGGGGAGCCATTGCTTACGATATTCGATCAGCTCTAGTTGTGGTACGTGGGTCATTGACGGACCAGCGGTATGTGAATGAGATCCTACGGCCGTACGTGCTCCCATTCCTGGCAGGGATTCCAGGCGCGCTATACCAGCAGGATGATGCCCGCCCGCACACGGCTCGGGTTGAATAAGACTGCCTACGTCATCTCCAGATACTTACATGACCTGCCTGCTCCCCGGACATGTCCCCTATCGAGAATGTGTGGGACCAGTTGAAACGCCGGCTGCCGCCGTGTCGCACTATCCGGGATTTGGAGCACACCGTCCAACGCGTGTGAGCCAGTCTGCCGTAGGACAACATCAGGCGTCCGTTCGCCTCCATGCCAGACCTTATTGCAGCATGTATCGCCGCACGAGGTGGTGCGACGCGCTATTGAAGATGACCGGACTGCGTGCCACAGATCCCTCTGTAATTGTCCTGCAGCTCTGTTTTTGCCATCATGTGTATCATTCAATCCGATGCTTCCTTCTTGGTGCGCAAATTTCATTGTCCGTGTGTGTATTTATGCAAGGCATTCCCTGTGTTTCATAAAATTTATCATCATCGTCATCATCAATCATTCTCAGTCCACTGCTAGATGAAAGTCTTCCCAAGTCTCTTCCACAACACTCTGCCTTCAGCAATTCTCTCCCATGTTACTCATACGTGCTTTTGAATTTCTTCTTTTCCTTGGTATACAGTCTAGTATTTCAGTTGTCCATCAGGGGTGAGTTTTTCCAGCAATATGCCAAAGCATTGCCATTTCAGCGTTTGTACTTTGATCATGATGCCATCAACTCTGGTCATTTTTCTGATTCATGAATTCAATTTTTTATCTGTCTTGGTTGCACCAAACATGCACCTCTCCTCTCTCCATAAATCTTTCAATAGTTTGAAGCCTCTGAATGTCTTCGTTTGTTAAAGTCCATGTCTCGGATCAGTAAGTTTTAATTGGAAGGATGCATTGATTAAGCACTTTTCTTTTAAGACGTAATGGTAAATTGCATTTGAAAATTGCCGTTTCTTTCAAACGCACAAACGCACTAGGAGCGTACTGATAGCCCCCGAACCCCGCAGTGAAGGGGGGGCGTCATGGTCAAAAGGGCCTCTATCTGCAGCAAAAATATTTTACAAAATGTTTTCAGAAACTTCGTATGAAACTGGTTAAAGGAATGACCAAGAATTAATGCAGCTTTGAATGAAGTATTAAGAATAAAAGCATTTTTTTCTTAGTAAATACGTAAAATCTTTAGAAAACATTGTCGTTGCTTTATTTAATAAAAACTGGATGACGGGATGAAGAATCTGGATGAATAATCCAGTTTTATGAAATAAAACTGGATTATTCATTGCTTGCTGTTACAACAGCCCTTGCAATAATTTCTATGCAGGTACGTTAGCAAGAAAATGTGAAAAAAATATCAACTCAATGCGGAATTTTTATACCAATGAGGATAAGGTGTTACGTATTACAATTGTTTGCACATAACTATGCATTCTTCCGAATATAATGAACTAAAAGATGTTCTTCGCAGGAACGAAAAATCAGAGACACGTTTTTTTCTATAACAGAATCGAAAGTTGTTTCTTCTCTATGTGCAAAACACTGGCATTATATTAAGTGTGTTTCTTATATTCCATAATAATTTAATATTTAAGTAGTTTTACGTTTTTGTGCTACAGTTTTTAATCGTTACTTAGTTATTTTCTTACTTATGTTGTGACATTTCGTATAAATCGGAAAATCCATTAGACACTGTCACCCGGTATATGCCTGTTTTGTGTGTAAAATCGTGAGGCATTTCAAAAAACAGGCCTTAGTTCTTTAAAATAATAAATTTTGCATGATATGATTAACTTTGACGAAAGTATTTTGTGGTACTTTGTATCGGTAACTAGCGCAATCATTTTAATTACATAGCGTACACATTTGCGTTTCACGCAATGAAGTGAAAGAATTTTTATTTTACGAAAAATACACGTAGGTTCCAAAGAATTTGATTTATTAAAACACCCGTAAAGCCTAGATAATAATATGGAAGTTAAAATTTTGAGTAATTGAAAACTAACAGATTTTCGCAAAAGGGCCTCGAAAAATGTTTTTGCCGGAGAGATAGATTGCAAACATCAGTTACTTCTAAAATTTGCTCCATCGACTTCAAAAATACCTACTGTATGTTAGATTAGCAGATATTTCGCCGAATATTCACAGGTCTTTGAAGAACAGAACTGGGTAGAGTACGATACGTCTCATGCATCCCCAACCAGTAATTTTCGACAGTATGAGGATCATTGAATTCAGACATGATGGAATGCCAGTTAGATCTAATGCTTCAGAAATGTCGCAAGTGAGATGCGTTACTGCTGTCGGGTTAGAATGTCATAAGAATAGCTCTACTACACTGTTCAGGTGGTGTATATCAAATTTTAAGTGTTCTACTAAATCTACGAGCCATAGATTTCGTATATTTCCGTAGCTTGTTTTTAATAGCAAGTTGCGAGATTTCTATTGCACAGTAGCTGACTATTTAAACTGCGAACTTACTAGTTAGAATTGAAGAATGACATTTGGTTCTTTCAGCATTCAGACAGCAAAATTTGGTTTCCAGCTGCATGTACCCTAACCCGAGATGGGTCACTCGTTCAAAGAAGTCATTTTGTTGTACGTCTGCAATCACTCTTGTTTGTCGTAAGACAATTGTCTTAAAGCTTTGTGTAATCGCCAAATATAGTGCGTGTAACAAGTTCTTTTGTAAGAGTTTTGGAATCATTCTGCATCATGTTTGTTTAGACATTCTGTATTGAGTTCCAGTAAACCGATGACTGCAAAATTAGGTTCTTACTCTTCAACAAAACTTCATGAATACATGTATCCCGCCTGTCAACAAGGAACTGTACCGGCTGGTGGGGGTCCCTAATGGTATGGGGTATGTTTATCTGGACTTCACTGGGACCCCTGGTACGTCTATAGACGTCTGTGACCGGACAACGCTATGTGTGCATCCTTTCTGACGAGGAACACCCGTTCATGTCCTGCATTCATGCTGATGGGTTGGTCCTGTTCCAACAGAATAATGCACCTCCACACAGGTGTCGGGACGCCACATTATGTTTAGAGGAGCATTCATCTGAGTTTGGGGTGTTGCCATTCCCACCCAAGTCCCCAGATCTGAACGTGATAGAACACATTTGGGATGCCATGCAACGCGCTATCGAACACAGGAATCCGAGACCTCGGAATACACCCGAATTGTGGAACGCTCTGCAGGAAGTATGGTGTGCATTGCCTACAGCATATTTCCAGAATGGAGGCCATGCCGCGTCGTATTTCTGCAGTCCTGCGCTCCCGCGGGGGACCTACCAAGTATTAGACTGGTGTACCAGTTTTTCTGACACTTCAGTGAACAAATTATCAGGAAAAACCAAAATGTTGATGCAAAAAAGAAGAGAGATGAGGACAACTAAAGAAGATGTGACTTCCAAAGTGGAATATATAGAGCTATGCAAGACAGTAAGAAAAAGTATCAC
Source organism: Macrothele yani (assembly GCA_039090855.1). Lineage (NCBI taxonomy): Eukaryota > Metazoa > Arthropoda > Arachnida > Araneae > Macrothelidae > Macrothele > Macrothele yani. Next base: position 109,282,334 of record CM077003.1, read on the forward strand.
TGAAGACGTAAGGAAATTCAACTGTGAACTAGTGAGGAAAGCAATTGAAAACAACCAAAGCCTAAAGATAGCAAAGGGACATCTCAGTAAGGGAAGAAAACAGATTATGGCACTGAGAAAAGAAGATGGTTCTGTAACAAGAAATAGAGGCGAAATTTTGACAAGAGTGAAAGATTTCTACTCCAAATTATATGAAAGGGATGATATATGCACTCCAGACAACATGAAAGATACCAGTACCAGAGTTCCTCCAGTCCTTCCAGCAGAAGTTGCACATGCAATCAAGAACATGAAGCGAGGAAAAGCTCCAGGAGAAGATGGAATTACTGTAGACATCATACAAGAAGCAAGTGGAGAAATCGAAACAGTACTCGCCCAAATTTTCACTCGATGCCTTAATGAAGGAAAGATTCCTGAGGATTGGAACACCGCTACAATGATCCTGCTACATAAGAAAGGTGACATTGAGGATCTCGGAAACTACAGACCTATCAGCCTCCTATCAGTAGTTTATAAAATCTTCACTAAAGTTCTTTCACACCGCTTGAAGGTAACACTGGACACGGCTCAACCGAGAGAACAAGCTGGATTCAGGAGTGGCTACAGCACAATAGATCATATCCACGTGCTGAGAGAACTAATTGAAAGAGCAAGGGAATATGAACTTCCATTGTGCATGGCTTTTATCGATTATGAAAAAGCCTTTGATTCGGTGAAACCATCAGCAGTTACAATGGCTCTGAAAACCTGCGGTATTGAAGATGCGTACATTAATATTATTAATAACATCTATGAAAATGCAAGTGCAAAGATTAGGCTGTTTGAAAATACAACACACGTAAAAATTGGAAAGGGAGTGAGACAAGGTGACAACATATCTCCGAAGCTCTTTAATGCCACATTGGAGGGTGTTTTTCAGTCGCTGAGCTGGGAAAACAAGGGGATAAAGATTAATGGAGATTATCTAACCCACCTTCGTTTTGCTGATGACGTAGTCATTTTTGCAACTACCCCATCAGAGCTGCAGAGTATGATCCAGGAACTTGCTGACAAGAGTAAAGAAGTGGGATTAAAAATGAACTTTCAGAAGACAAAAGTGATGTTCAATGCTTTTACAAGAAATGAAGATTTATCGATTGATGGAGAAAAGCTGGAGATAACAGACACGTACGTTTATCTTGGACAGCAGATATCAAGTGAGGGTCACATTGATGAAGAAATTAATCGGCGTACAAAACTTGCCTGGAGAGCTTTTGGAAGAAACAGCATAATTTTCAAGAGCAATATGCCATTATGTCTTAAAAGAAAAGTGTTTGATCAATGCATCCTTCCAGTGCTTACGTATGGTGCAGAGACGTGGACCTTAACTAAAAGAGACATACAAAGGCTGCAGACAACTCAAAGAAGCATGGAGAGGTGCATGCTTGGTGTAACCAGGAGAGATAAGAAGAGGAACTCGTGGATCCGAAAAATGACTAGAGTGGAAGACATCATGATCAGAGTTAAATCCCTGAAATGGCAATGGGCTGGACATACTGCCAGAAGGACAGATCATCGATGGACAGCCGAAATTTTAGATTGGATTCCAAGGGACAGGAAAAGACCCAGAAGAAGACCACATGGGAGATGGGTGGATGAAATTTGAAAGTATGCAGGGGTGACATGGAGGAGACTGGCACAAGACAGACCGTTGTGGAGGAAACTTGGGGAGACCTTCGTCCAGCAGTGGATTGATAATGGTTGACAATGATGATGATGATGATATCTGATAATATAATAAGGTTCACAGGGTTCACGTTTAGTCATATATTATCAGGTAGAATTTATTTGCGGAAATATGTTTGAAAAGCCCATGTTTTCCAATTTTCCGGTGCTTTGCAGGTGAAGATAAAAATTTACGGTAAAATAGTGAAAGGAAGGGAAAGATATACTGTGTGAGTGCGTTCTTTCCTGTCAAGAATGATGAACATGCTTTATAAAATAAAACACCCATATTTCTAAGAGAAGTATCATTCTAACTTACCAAGTCATTTTCGTCTACAGATCTTATGTTCAAGAGAGAAAGATGAACTGTCACGTTGACCGGCTGGCCTGCAAGGGAAGAAAACAGCAAAGCGAGCATGCTCTCGTTACTTCATTATTACCCAATCAAAAGCGTTCCATATAATCTATGTAAAAATATGCATATACATCTATATACACTGGCGGAAAGTAAAAAAAGAACACCAAGAAGCAGACGTCTGATACCAACGAAATTTATACAGAATAATAACGGAATACAGAGGATAACGTGATCAAAACATTATGGCAAAATACAGCTGTATTTGCTGGTAAACTGAAAAATAACATTTCCATGTAACATGGTTAGTACGAGGTTGAACCGCCATGAACTGCGTCACACTGTGCAATTCTGGCATGGAGTCTGTAGTACAGATGTTGGATGCAAGTTTGGGGTATTAAGTTCCAAGCCTCCTCAACCTGGACGCGTAGATCGGGGGTGGTCGTGGCTGGCCGTGGAGACCGGATAAGTCGTTGTCCCATAAAATCCCACATGTACTCAATGGGGGACAAATCCGATGAACGTGCAGTCCATGGAAGTTGTCTCACACCCTGAAGTGCATGTTGCGTTGCACGTGCCGTGTGTGGGCGTGCGTTATCTTGCTGGACAAAAACTACGATGGACAGACCTTACAAATGGCACAACAACGGGCTGAATGATGTTGTTGATGTAGGAGGTGCTGTTTAACGAGCCCGGTACAAACACTAGTTGTGTACGGGAGTGATAGCTGATCGCTCCCCACACCAAGAGACCAGGTGTAGGTCCTGTGTGTCGCTGGCGGATGCAAGAAGGGTGGAGACGCTCCCCTGTGCGTCTGCGAACACACATACGGCCATCGGAGGCTCCCAAGCAGAATCTGCTTTCATAGTTGAACACGACAGATCGCCATTGCGTTCTCCAGTGCAGACGTTGGCGACACCACTGCAGCCGTTCCTGACGGTGGGCTGGAGTCAGAGATACACATGCCAGAGGCACACGCGCACGTAGTCCTGCATCCAGTAGACGGTTGAGGATTGTTTGCACAGTCACCTCAGGTGCAAGGGCAGCTCGGATTTGCGTCGCAGTGGATGTTCTGCTTGACAACGCCGCTCTTCTTATGCGTCGATCGGTCTGCTCATCAGTCCGTCTGTGACTCCCGGTTCCACGTCTTCTCGTGTGGGAATGTTCCTCGAACCATCTACGCCACCATCATACCATGGTGCACCACCGATACTTCTCGTCCAATTCGCTCCGCAATACGACGATACGACCACCCGGCCTCGCGGAGTCCGACTAGACTGCTGAAATCGTACACGTCTTCAATGTCCAGGCTTTGCAGCTTCTTAAGGGTCTTCGCACGTGTCCGTACGCCGACGACTGATTACATTCACGTCGCCGTACTTCTTAAATACCACCGACGATAATTTGCATATTATGCCGTGCTGTGGGGTAAGCGCTAACCGGTCGGTCCCGAAATGAACATCACACTTACGGAACATATGTAAATTTCATGACTCGACCCCATTAACATATGTAAATTTCATGACTCGACCCATTAACATATGTAAATTTAATGACTCGACCACATTAACATATGTAAATTTCATGATCATCCGCCAATTCCTTCTTGGTGTTCTTTTTTGACTTTCCGCCAGTGTATTAATTCTATAAGGTTTTTTACTGTAAGACCAGTTGTGAGAGAACTGCTGAACGTAAACATATGGTTGAGGTATCAAAATAAAGCTCTTACCATGTAGATGTGCCAGTCAAAGGGAAAAATGAGATTGGGGCAATGGTTGATGCGTTGTGGGGCGGTAAAGTTCCCATGTAAAGTCAATATGAGAAGCGTGCGGTTGACATCCGATCGCCTGCGGTTGACTCACGCGCTGTTGGAGGTGGAAGTATGGAGGGACTCGCATAGCCCAAAGTCCGAAGTCTCTCTTCTCAGCGAACCGTTGTGCAAAACAACGATAGCAGGAATTTGTTTGAAAGTTCTTATATGAACAGCGAATACTCGAAGACCTGATTGGGCTGTGCCATTGGAGTGTGTGATGTATACATAAAATTTAACATTCATTCGATCCAGTTTATTAACGTAGGTAAGACGTATCCCATTATGTAAAGATGTAAATAAAAATTTCATATGAGTTTATTCTTTTCAAAACAACAACAACAAAAAACTCTATCGTCGGTTCCGACGGGTTTCGTCTACCGGTAAAAAAATATTCATCGATTCCGACGGGTTTCGTCTACCGGGTTCAAATTCTGGTGAGGAATGGATGATGTGTTTGTCTTACGCCACTGGCTCTCTCCCTTCCCCGGAACCACTGATCTTAAATTAGGGACGGGCGACTGCCTATAGCCCATTGAGTTGCTCACGGTGGTCGTTAAATCTTGAGTCACACACACACACACACACACACACACACACACACACACACACACACACACACACACAAAATCCCGAACCTGAACTATTGTCTTTACTGAAGTGGTTGAATGAATTTGTCAATCAAATAAAGTTTACATTTGTTGTTTCATATGAGTTTATTATTTAAAAAAATAAAAATATTATTGTCGATTCCGACGGGTTTCGTCTAGTTTATATTATACTAGCAGTTATGCCCGTTCTCAAAACGGTGAACCTATAATTTTTGAACATAAAATTAAAGGGAGGGAAAAGTAATTAAGGGGAAAAAAGTAATTTAAGATCAGTATTTTTTTACGATTTAGGACAGAGTTGTGACGTCATTTCATACGGTTTGACGTAAAATGGTAGCAGACTTTGGAACCCTTTAATTTTAAATCAAAATTTCATGGAAGTTTTACAGCATTTCAATGTTTCTGGCATAATTATCTTTAAACCTATCAGTATTTTGATCAGTAAAGCTAAGCCACCTTTTTATTTTTTTTGGTTTTCAGACTTTTCTAGGAGTAGAAGTGGAAGAAAAATTCAAGCAGACAATATTCCAAAGCCTCCATTTTGATTTTTTTAGGACTTTCCTAGGTATCCAGAACTTTAGACCTATCAGAATACCAATTTTCAGTTCTTTAGGTTATTCAGAAGTGGTCAAACAATACACGAAAAATTCCAGCAGACAATGTTCCAAAACCGCCATTTTGATTTTTTCGGTTTTCGGACTTTTCTTGGTATACGGACCTTAAGACCTATCAGCATGCTAATTTTCTGATCTCTAGGTTACTTAGAAGTGGTCGAACAATTCGCGGACGGAAACACTCGCATTTTCCCATTTTCGCACTTCGTTTTGTATATATAGAGTTCCATATGTATCATAACATATGTAACTTTTTTTTGCACCATTTTCTAGCTCTCTATTGATCGATAGCTTGTCGCCTAAGAATAATAATTTTTTCGTAGTCATTTTGTCATTGATACACATTTAGAATTTCCTACTTGACGGCTACGTGAGATTGACCGCTGTTTACTGATACACATAAAGTAGAAGCAGCACCGATTTCCCAATGCAACGCTCACTTGGATGGTGAAAGGAGCAATGGACATAATTCCAAGAAGTGATATCTCCTGTTTCCTCTCCGGTAATATCCCCATTCAGTTACTTCCTTATTCCTACCTCCAATCGTCACCCAGAAACGTACTCAATACATGTGTGTGAACCCAACCTATCCTCTTTATTGCCTAAGAGTAAGGCGCCTTTCTTCAAATCTGCTAACGGGATACTCCCAAGGTATGGCCCCTTGGAGAGGGTAGTGGAAATTCTCTTGCACAACTTGCTTGTGTATTTTCATTTGGTGTACTCCATTCCCATTGCATTTCTATCAGCATTCTTCCACTAGCATACCAAGGTTCCACTGCGCTCTTGCAGTTTTTTTCTTGTAATCCACCGTTTACATTCCTCCATTCCCGGACAGTGCGCAGCAGATTTTCCCTACCTCGTTAAATATAGAATTTTATTAAATTTTGTTATTTTGCTTGTTACAGTTGATCATCTTTTTTTTTTTTTTTTTATTGGAGGTTTAACGACCACCGTGAGCAACTCAATGGGCTTTAAGCAGTCGCCCGTCCCTAATTTAGGGTCACTGGTTCCAGGGAAGGAGAGAGAGCCAGTGCCGTAAGACAGACACAACATCCATGCCTCACCGGGATTCGAACCCGGACCCCTTTCGGACGAATGATAAAAGGCCATCGCTTAGACCACTGCGCCACCGGGGCGGCGATCATCTTAGCTATTCTCTCGCTCGTTAAATCCGGGGATCTCATTATTTTTTTTCGCTATAAATATAATATTAGCTTTGAATTAACATTATACCAAATAAAGGTTTCGGCCGCCCCGGTGGCGCAGTGGTCTAAGCGATGGCCTCTGATCATTCGTCCGAACGGGGTCCGGGTTCGAATCCCGGTGAGGCATGGATGTTGTGTTTGTCTTTCGGCACTGGCTCTCTCCCTTCCCTGGAACCAGTGACCCTAAATTAGGGACGGGCGACTGCTTAAAGCCCATTGAGTTGCTCACGGTGGTCGTTAAACCTTCAATCAAATAATAATAATAATAATAAAGGTTTCTTTTCTTTCTCGTTAAATCCGGGCTCTTTATAAGCAGGTTCTACTGTACTTAACTAAGGTTCCATGAAAGTACTACCCTGATTTAAAACAAAAAGCTTAAATCTTAAGACCGAAAAACTATTTGGCAAATTTAATGTGCTTAAAAGATATCGAAATTGAATTTGTATGAAACAAACTGTAAAACTATGTGCACATTTTCATTACTTGTGGCGAAATGAAGATACCAAACCTGTGACAGTGGCTTAATAGATTTTTGAATACATTAACCAAAATTATTTGTAATCTATGAAACGTGTAGTTATTTTAATTACACATGATCTACAATACAAACACATATATACAAGTCTTTCAGATTGCAAAATATGAGGTAAGAACATACTGTTCTAAGGTGAATTGAGTGAATTGCACACAATATTATAGTGTACTCAAAACAGTCTATTTCATTAAAACCTAGATGCTAGTTAAGAGCTATTAAATAACAAGTTAGTAAAATCATGCAATGCATTGATTATGATACGCCTTCCAACATACCAGAAATTATTACTCAAGTTAGGTAGATAAATGCTGTGGAATAAATCTCGCTCCTGTATCCTAACCTTTGACCCCATTTCGATGATATTCAAAAGAACCGGTTCACTATACCTCCGGAACAACATGATAAAGTTTTGTTGCAATAGAAGCAGTTTTACGCTAGTTATGAGAATAATGGTTGTGGAATAAATCTGGCTTTTGTGCAATGACTTTTGACCCCATTTCGTTGATATTCAACAGAACCGGTTCACTATACCTCCGGAACAACATGATAAAGTTTTGTCGCAATTCAAGTATTTTAGGTAAGTTATGATGCACAAGGGCAATGGAATGGACCCCACTTCAGTGTCCTGACCTTTGACCCCATTTCGCCCATTTTCAAGGGTTCGTCCCCATTGGCTCCCTACCACATACTAAAATTTCATCGAAATCGAACCATTTTTACGCAAGTTATGACGCGTAAGAGCAATGGAATATATCCCGCTCTTATGCTCTGCCTGACCTTTGACCCCATTTCGCCTATTTTCAATAAGGTTCGTGCCCAGGTGGTTCCGTACCACATACTAAAATTTCATCAAAATCGAACCATATTTACGCATGTTATGACGCATAAAGGCAATGGAATGGATCACACTTTTATGTCCTGACCTTTGACCCCATTCCGCCCATTTTCAATAGGGTTCGTCCCCAGGTAGTTCCTTACCACATAATAAAATTTCATCGAAATCTAACCATTTTTACGCAAGTTATGACGCATAAGAGCAATGGAATATATCCCGCTCTTATGCTCTGCCTGACCTTTGACCCCATTTCGCCTATTTTCAATAAGGTTCGTGCCCAGGTGGTTCCCTACCACATACTAAAATTTCATCGAAATCGAACCATTTTTACGCAAGTTATGACGCATAAAGACAATGGAATGGATCCAGCTCCTGTGTCCTGACCTTTGACCCTGCTTCGCCCATTTTCAATAGGGTTTGTCCCCAGGTGGTCCCCTACCACATACTAAAATTTCGTCGAAATCGAACCATTTTCATGTGAGTTATCGTGCGGACGGACGGACGGACAGACGGACGGACAGAGCTGGAGCATATACGCTTCTTCAACCTATGGTTGGAAAGCGTAAATAAAAATCTTGTTCCTCTGGCTTCGAATGAATTTTTCGTAGCTGACACTAGGCCTTCTCAGAAGTATTCAAGTCTCTCGTTCAATAGTCAATCTGTGGACTCTGCGCCTATAGTTAAAATCAAATGAAGAAGTAAAACTACACACCTGTCACTGACATCACCACACCACACTGTCACAAGTACATTTCGGTATGTATGTTATACCGTTATCAAACGGTTCTTAGTATTGCTAGTAAATCATCTGGGTATTTATAGCCCATCGATGCGTATCATTGGCTGTCACGTCTTGTCAACGCATTCTGTGATGTCATGTACTGATTCGTCATAGTGAGGAACTTCGTTTAAAAATTTGCTGTAAGCCGACTAGTGAACTCAATTCGGGATCATAGTTAAGTGGATAGCTCCCAACATCTCTAATATTTCTTGAGTTATATTGAGTCTTTATTTTTTGGTTTATTTTGAGTTTCTTTTTGCAATATAAGTTTCCATGGCTATGGAACTTCAATGGGGTTGACCTTATTGCAGTTGTCCTTCCGTGTTTTCTCAAAGACGAGGGCTTCTGAAAAACGTATTAGTTTCTCTGAACGCTGATCAAGAACAGTTTTCGCCCCTTCAAAATCAGGGTTACGTGCATTATCCATGCAAATTTCAATTAGAGCCACATAGCACCGTGGATTGTTGGCCACCGTAGCGTATATGTAACGCACTCGGCTAGATATCGAGAGTTCTGTTGATTCAATTCCACAGCGGCGGCTGAAAAACAATTTTTCGGTTGCTGTGTATTTCTAGAACGTGGTTAAGAGCGATGTATTTATTTATTTACTGTCGCCACGTATTTGGAGAATTTTCAACTTAGAGCCGTTTTCCGTTTTTTTTTTCTCCCAGTTACCTTGGTGCACTCTTGTTTTTAATCGATTTTTTGTACTTCCCACATAGAACTTTGATTTGGTACCATCTTGATCTATCAGTGGAATAGTATATGCACTAGTTTTACTTAAACCCTATGAAGTCCTTTATTTTTTAAGAGCATATCAGCATAAGTGGTAACATTGGTACCGAAATTCTTATTAATTTTATCACATTCTCTATGTAATATGGAAGTAATGGATGGGAGATATGGAAATGTACCACAAAAGAGGAATTCTGTTCTTCAGACTTCTGTTTGTGCTTATGGTCAAAAATTAATCTGTACACCATTTTTTTACTACAGTATATCCATATCCAATAGCCGTGTTCAAAATCCAATCGAGTTCTTCGTTTCGTAGCTTACTACTGCTACATACCGTATTGTGAAAGCTCTTTGTACTAAATACCTAAACGCGGAAAGTTTATTGGATGACAGGATCTCGCAGGAATGAACACTGGAGCGTTAGTATCTTTCCGATGTACCTGAACTTCTTGTCGATGCTCTCTTCTGCATCGACTAGAATTTCAAGTATAAAAGCATAGCTCGACGAAGTTTTTGTGGTCTAGAATTTCATATTATTTTATTATCGAGACTCGTGAATACAAAAATTACAGAGATACAAATTTTGAAGATGACAATCCGATTTTTGGCGTAAATGTGACAAGGATGGTAAGTCAGATAATATCCGAAAACTTGAAAATTTTCATCCTCCTGGAGCGGGACTCGAACCCACGTCTCCCAGAAAACGCCCGGGTATGCTAACCGCTACACCACCCAGAACGACCAAGTTTCAAGTTTCCGATCAATTTGAATATAACCATCACAGAATTCGCTAGTTGAAGCAACCGCATTCATGTTTAGCGAATTCTGTGATGGTCAAATTGATCGGAAACTTGAAACTTGGTCGTTCTGGATGTTGTAGTGGTTAGCATACCCGAGCGTTTTCTGGGAGACGTGGGTTCGAGTCCCGCTCCAGGACGATGAAAATTTTCAAGTTTTCGGATGTTATCTGACTTACCATCCTTGTCACATTTACGCCAAAAATCGGATTGTCATCTTTAAAATTTGTATTATATGGCATAATCCCGTACTTCTTTCATGAATTACAGAGATATAACAGCGCAGTGTCAATCCAAAGGTAATTTGCGTATAGGTTTTCTGTTTTTTCCCTTGTAAAAATAATTGACGCAAGCTTTTCTGTGTCTCCATCGCAGCATCCTGCTGTCCAGCTGTGTCCTGCCACATCGCAGATACAAAAGATTTAAACGAGCAGTTGGTCGAAAGATAAAAAAACATTTATCGAAAGATAACTGGTTCCAATCAATGAGACGACAGTTAGCACCAAAAACGTTTTCTGAATAAAATGCGAGACATCGATGATGATTAAATAAAATAGAACTTACTCTCCTATAAAGAAATTAAAGATGTAAAGCAGCTACATACTTTTTCAGCTACACGAGTCAAATCTGCGGGAATTATCTGAATGTATGGAAGTGGAAATAAATGAAGTAAGTAGGGGAGAAAGGAGAGTTCTGCGCCTTTACATGCATGCAGCATGTAGAGGCGCAGAACTCTCCTTTCTCCCCTACTGGACTACGCTATATGGAGGCCTTCATAGGTGTTTCAAATGTGGTGCCTCCTACTATGGTGGACTCATGGAGTGATTCACGCGCAAGTTCTATTCTCCAAAATTTGGGCCCAGTATTAGAAACATTTCTGTAGTTATAAAAAATTCAACAAATATATCAAAGCTGCACATACCAGCAACTGAATTAGAAACTTTTAATCGATGCCGGATTATCCCGAATTCCAACACGTATGCGGTTTGGCATACATTACACAAGGTGTTGCATGGCATCTACGTCCACAGCATACCAGGCATTACTCAGACAGTCCTTTAACTAGCTCATATTTGACAGAAAAGGACATTGCTCCGCATCTGTTTTTCTGACATGTTTCATACATTCTCAATGGGGTTCAGGTGCAGGTTTTGTGGTGGCCAGGGAAGATGGTGCAGATCGTTGTCAGGCTGGATGAACCACAGTTGAACACAACTTACGTATGATGGACAATAAGTGAGTGACGTTTACCTGCATCTCCATAAAGGTTTCTCATTCAGTGCCCGGCGTATGTAGGTACTTAACTACAAGGATGCTTGCTTGGCTGACAATGACAATGATTTAGGCGATTGTGAGCTAATAAGGGGTTCCACGCAACTAGAAGGTCTCACTATATCCCCTGTCTAGAAAACAAAAAGAGAAATGCGAGGGCTAGTACACTTACGGACAATGAAATTTGCGCACCTAGAACAAAATATGATACAACCGCGGAACTTTGCAAATAGCTAGGGTGCGTGATGCTATGCAAATGATCCACGTTTGGTGCGAGTGCGCATGACCGCACACCCTGTGGTTGCGCTGCAGACACGAACCGGCAGCCTCATAAACCGGCTTGTAGTCGATGCCTCATGAAAGCGAAAAGCACCTGCCGACGCAAGCAAGAGTACAGAGTAACAAGAATGCCGGGTAGACGCCAGAGACGTCGATTTACGCACTTTGCGAGAGGCCTGATTATCGGGCTGAAAACCATAGGGCGGTCGGCGCGCCGTATAGCCCGCCACGTGGATCGTTCTGAATATACCGTCCGACTGTGTTGGGAGCAGTGGACACGTGACGGCACAGCCACATGGCGGAGAGGCTCCGGACGGCCCACGAGGACCACCGATAGAGAGAATCAACGGATCGTGCGCCAGGCATGAACGGATCTCATGGGGACCCGGTCCACTATACAGGCAGATGTAACGGCTCTTATGTGCCCACGAACGATTTTCCGACGCCTGGCGGAAGCGAATCTGCGATCCCCGCGTTCTGCCATTAACACCGGAACATCGCCGGCTCCGTGTGCAGTGGTGCCAGGCCAGAACGACTTAGAACGGCACAGACTGGCGACGTGTGGTGTTTAGCGATGAGTGCCACTTAGTTTTTGGGACAGATGATCATCCTGTCCGGGTGTGGAGGTCCCGAGGTCAACGGCACAATCACAACCTCTCTATTGAGCCCCAAACTTCACCCACAGCAGGCATTATGGTCTGGGAAGCCATTGCCTACGATAGCTGATCATCTCTAGTCGTTGTACGTGTATCATTGACGGGCCAGCGGTATGTGGATTAGATCATACGGCCCCATGTTCTCCCATTCGTGGCCAGGATTCCAGGTGAGCTATACCAGCAGGATAATGCCCGCCCGCACACGGCTTGCGTTGCCTGGGACTGCCTACGTCATTTCCAGATACTTCCATGGCCTGCCCGCTCCCCGAACATGTCCTCTATCGAGCATGTGTGGGACCGGTTGAAACGCCTCCTGCTGCTGTGCTGCACTATCCGGGATTTGGAGCATATCGTCCAAGACGTGTAGGCCAGTCTGCCGCAGGACATCAGGCGTCTCTTCGCCTCCATGCCGGACCGTATTGCAGCATGTATCGCCGCACGAGGCAGTGCGACGCGCTAATTGAAGATGACCGGACTGCGCGCAACATATCCCTCTGTAATTGTCCTGCAGCTCTGTTTTTGCCATGATGTGTATCATTCATTTGTATCATTACGTCCATTAAATATCAGTTCAATCCGATGCCTCCTTCTTGGTACGCAAATTTCATCGTCCGTGAGTTATGTTCCTCAAAGAAGATCAGAATGAGAAGTGATGGAGTGTCAGCTCTTTTAGTTCAGAAATTCAAACACGTCACAATGAACCAGAAGGGAAAAGCACATGCTTAGCAAAGAAGGTACTGATCCAGTCGAAACTCATTTAACCGATAAGGAATAGATACCGATCACAAATAAATGTGGAAAGTGATCTAAGAGTGATTATTTCAAAAACAACGTCGAAGTTTCAAAAACTATGCAGTATTAAACAAGCTCATTCTTCTCATTAAAAACCACGAAGACCGAAACTCTGCGTAAAGCAAGCGTGATTTTGCACATTAATGTGGGCTACTTAAAAAGCACAAAGTTCCACTTCCTTCAACTCAAAGAACCTTTTGTGCAATAGTGAGATTAAAATGAGATTCACGTCAAGGTGCCTTGATTGGAAACAGCAAAAAGAAAAAAAAATCCGGTGCTTAATTTGTTCTGCGACTTATTTGTATTTATATTTGAGGTGTGTCACTCGTTTGAGTCATGTACACAGCACGCATACGACAAGCAGATTCTAAACTCTGTCGTTATGGAAACAAGATTGAAAAAGCAAAGATGATACATTAAGATAATGTATTCGTGTCATTGTCGTCGCTTCTTCAGACTTTTGGATCACGTGAAGGAGCTTGTTTGCATAAGACTCTATCAAAGAGACAATCATTGCGTTCATTTTTAAATTCGTAGCACCGAAGTAAGCTTCTGCACCTCTACTGAGGAGAATTTACTATATTTATTTCCTACTGTAAGTCTACTGATAAGAATCTTTACTATACACTATGACATTCGTCACTTTGTAAAGTCTAGTCGGTAATGGTAATACGGAAAAAGTAAAATCCTTTAAAGGAATCCTTTTCATATCGATTGAGCTAAATTAACCTTTTAAGGGGAAGACGTATCTGAGCCAAACGGTGGCCAAAGTTTTCTACCAGCCTGAAATAGAAATTTTCAAATACCGGCTGAATTTTACGAAAGCTACGGTAAAACAATTTCTTTCATCCCCTCACCTCAGCAGTACAGACCTTAAGCTTGTCACCATTGATAGGCGCTCCCTTCAAGTCCTTCATTCTCTACTACAGAACCCAAAGTATTATAGGGAAGGACTAGTCCCCCAGACACTTACATTATGCCACTGGGTAGAAACAAGTGAATCAAACATCTTCCTTCTCTTTTCTTTGGTTCGTCGCCATTGTTAGAGCCCTTTCAGCAGGTAATCAGTGAGAAAGAATTAGTGTCGATCATCCTCCTAAATGACCACTTTGAATAACAAAGCAAAGGGGAAAGCAACGCTTTCTGATTCGCAGGTTCACTCGTACCTACCACGTTCAGCCCACTTCTTAGTCAACAAATATAACCATTCGAGCTGATTTCAGCCATTTTGTTAACCTCCAGCCAGTTAAAGGTTTAAACCTTAGCAGCCACCTCGTCGCGTTCACCGCTTTCTAAAAACCCTGCCTTAATACCTCTTAAGCAACGTATTACCATCACTTCATACAAATCTAGAAGACTTATCTGAAAGTGGTGAAGCATGGTGTACAGCGATAAATGTAACAGGAACGTTGTAAAGAATATGAAACTGTTAGATTTCACATTTCTAATACTTTGGGAAATCTTTCAACGGTTTGACGCTACAAGTGTGGCGCTCCAAGAAAAGATATTCGACGTGTCCAGTACTCTAAAGGTTTTAAGTATTTTCTGAAGTAATATTTGGACACATTTTGTGAAGGTAAAATTATATCAAAATCAAAACACCTCGGTTTTCTGATGTAATTGATAAACAGTGTCAGAACGAAATGTCAAAAAAATGAAACAGGGGAAAGAAAGGAAAACTGAATACCGGAAAGAGACTTAATAGGTGACCAGACTTTAGCCGTTCGAGTTTTTAAACGGAAGTAAAAAATTTCAAGTTGAAAACTTCGTAACGGTTTTTACCAAGTTGCGAATGTGTTATATCTCTGACTTTCGTCTGATTCTAGGAAAACGTAACACATGGTTATGAGTTATGCGTCAGTTATAGGTTTTTCACTGTTATACGTAATTCTGCATTAGTCCCGATATTTCACTGTGGTTCCTATCGCTTTTTCAATTAGATTATATCTAATTCATTTTGTGCGCTTTCCGCGATTACACGTTAAAATTTGGATTTCAGATTATCCAAATATACATGGTTCTTTGAGTCTCTCATACATAACCCGGTATGTTTCAGCTCTGGGAAAGTCGAGACAGCTTGGCTGTTTTCCTTCTTAGTGCAGTCAATGTTAAGCCTTGATCCAATCAGAAAAGAGTATGTTGTTTACCTTTTCGGTTTGAATCAGAAATTGATATCGTATTTCACGATCCACACGCATATACTCTATTGAAAAATTCATGAATCTCTAGGACATAACTTGTGGCTCCACCATTTCGTGACAGTTGAATAGAATCTCAGATGTGTCATCAGCATCCAACATTCCGGTTTTAAATGGATGCACCTAGAAATCGCAGAAAAGAAAAACTGTTAATGCATGTTTTGCATACTGAAACATTGGTCTCAGATTGTTGGATGTGAGGATTTCGCTTAATCTAGAATCGGGACTACTATAAACAGACAGAGCTGTCGAAAGAGGAGTTTGATTTCCATAGGACTGATAATATGGTTTTTACAAACCGACAAAATACAGGGCGTCCCAAAAAGGTGTAACCAATTTCAAATGATGATAACTTTGGAGACAAAACTAATATCAGCATTCTATTTGTTGCAGGTGGTAAGGAACACCCTCGAGTTTCCTAGAAGTGTACCCAATGGATTCTGCGACGAAAGCACAGATTGTGGAGTGGTTTGTTGAAACCCCATCCGAAACGCAGGTTCAGCGGAATTTCAGACCAAAATATGGGAGCAAACTGCCCACAAGCAACAGCATCAGAAAGGAGTACAAGTCATTCAAGGAAACTGGTAGCGTCCTTACAAAGAAAATCCCTGGACGACCATCGCTAGTTCCAGAAATGGAGGGGGTTGTGAGACAAACATTCACTCGTAGCCCTCGAAAGTCAATCAGACAAGCAGCACGACAGCTGTCTATCTCCAAGTCGTCAGTGACAGAGTGTTACGTCAGAGATTGGAAATCCACCCGAATAAACTGTATATAACCTATCACATAACCCCAGATGCTAATGTGAAAGCGTAAACAGTTTGCTGAAGAGATGTAGGAGAACATTGCAAGTGCTGAATCTTTCCTGAGACAAATCTATTTCTCGGATGAGTGCACGTCGTTCACATTAAAAATTTCCTATGCAAATGTTCACACACAAATTTTGCACTCTGCATATGGCAGGACAAAATCGGCAATGATCAGGCTTCCGGTAGTCGTTGTGGCCCTTGCAATGAAGGAACGCACGCTACTGCGCTACTGGTAACGGTTTTGTTTTTTGTTTTG
The DNA here is from genome assembly GCA_039090855.1 of Macrothele yani. Taxonomy (NCBI): domain Eukaryota; kingdom Metazoa; phylum Arthropoda; class Arachnida; order Araneae; family Macrothelidae; genus Macrothele; species Macrothele yani. The sequence continues at coordinate 109,298,578 of CM077003.1, forward strand.
TTTTTTAAATAAGAATCAGAGTAATGCCAAAAGTGAACTTCGCCAGTATAAAAGAATCAAAGGATTACGGAGATGATCTTTTACACACGGGGCGTTGAGGAGGATGATAAGGAAGTTCGAAGACACTGGAGAATTTAGCATAGCATCAGGAAGAGGGCATCTGCTAGTTTCTGAAAGTGTCTTAGATGAAGTTGCAGTTGGCAGTGCCGACAAGGCAAATGAGAACGCACTCTCACACAGCAGTGCAAGAGGAATTGCTCAGTTGAACATTCGGAAATGAACGCATAATTTCTCGAGAGTTTCGGCAATCCTATCCAGCCTACTCAACTGAACGTCTTGTGATTTCTGGCTTTGACGATACCTGAAAGATAGAGTGCATTGGGACGGTATAAGCTCTCTCTTAAATCTGAAAACGAGTATCAGACGTGAATGGCCAATAACGGCAGCGACATGCTGCTAGCAGCCATGCCACATCCCGTTCTTCGTTTGCAGCATAACATCTTTTATGATCGCCAGTATACTGAGCAGATTTTGTCCTGAAACGTTTGTGCTATCAATAAACTGTAAATTGTCTTTTTCTTCTTTTAATAAACTGTACGTGTCTTTTTTCTTCTTGCACCTGCAGCACAATTTTGAATTTGTTTCCTCCGATAAATCTTTCTCTCATGCCCACAGAAAGCTATTTACCAAGTTTCGTCGCGATACCTTCATTTCTCGCTTTTGTAACCACCTGAGAGTAGAGATATGTACTTTATAACCGCCCGGTACCATACAATAAGCTTTAACTGTTGAAGTTCAAGAAAACACCTAATACAAATTATATTGGAACCGTGGGAGAAAACCTACATACACGGTCGAATCACATTATTGTGACCACCAGCTAATATCCAGATTAATCGCCGTGTGCAGCACGAACAGCAGCTAGACAGGAAGGTGCTGGAAGGTGTTCACAGGTATGTATTAAGGGGTTCACAGGTATGTGGAGTGTATCTGACAGCTACTGGAGGGTGCGTGGTCGAGGATCCATAGAGCGAACAGCCCGATCAAGGTGGTCCCACACCTTGATGCTCAATTGGGTTTACGTCTGGGGAATTAGGTGACCAGGGAAGTGCTTTGAAGTACTCATCGTGCTCTTCCAACCACTCTCGGAGATTTCTAGCTATGTGAAACGTCGTATTGTCGTGCTGGAAGATCCCATTCGCCCCAGGGAAGACGATCAGCATGTATGGGTGTACGTGGTCTGCAAGGATAGCTTCATAACAAATTCGGTCCATAGTACCTTCCACAGGTATGAGTGGACCCTGAGAATTCCACGAAAAATTCCCCGGACCATAACGCTGCCCCCACCAGCTTGTGTTCTGCCACCAATAGTTGAAGAGTGTTTGTTCTCCGACGTTTCTCGCCTTATACCCTAACGTCCATCCGTTCAATGAAGCAGAAAACGTCACTCGTCGGAGAAGAAAATCTTTTGCCAATCAACGGAGGTCCAATTCCGATACTGCTGTGCAAATGTAAGTCTTTTCTGTCGATGCACATTCGTTAGCATAGGTGCAGTGACCATCCGCCTGCATCGGAGCCCCATACGCAGCAGGGTTCTCTGGACTGTCGCTTTCGACAACTTCTGATAGCCCCCTGTTTCATTCGGCCAGTGAGTTGCTCCACTGTAGCGTGTCGATCGGCCCTCACGCACCTTCGAAGCCGACGTTCACCTCTCACATCAATGACACGTGGTGCTCCGCAGTTTCCACATCGCTTATTCGCAATGATGCCATTTCTCTGATCACAATACACTTTAAACACAGTAGCACGCGAACAGTTTACAAACTGCGCTGTTTCAGAAATACTGCCATCTCTGGCCCGAAAGCCGATAACCATCTCTTTTGGCAAATCTGATAAATCTCTCTTTTTATCCATGACAGCAACGAGTGATATGTTTTCAGAATGCCTACAGCACATCCTATACACCCTCTAAGCCAGCTCACGACACGTGCTTTCTTTCATTGGCTACGCGCTGTTGACGTCAAAAGTAGGAGGTGATCACAATAATGTGACTGAATTGTGTATATGTATAATCATACCTTCCAATCGTCCTGACATAGAGCTACACTATACTGACAAAAGTCACCGGACACCCTTCAAAAGCAAATAAACGGATCCGCTGCGTTGTTAAGATGCGCGGTACGGCTGCAAACGGTATAAAAACAAGCCTGTAGCTGACCGCGATCATATCGCGCTGTGAGGTTGAGTGAAAATATCGCGGCAGGAGAGAACTGACTTTGAGAAAGGAAAGATTGTTTAGTGTTATATTAGTGGGTTTTCCATAAGAGAAACCGAGAGGCGTTTAAACATACCCACGTCAACTGTTTTGGATGTACTGAATAAATGGAAGACACATGGCGTGCCTGAAGCAGCAAAACGTGCATGCAGACCAAAGAAAATCAGTGATAGAGGACATCGAAGCTTGAGGAGAGTCGTTACAGCTAATCGACGGAGAAAAGACCTCAGTGTGCAGGTGAGTAAAAATGCTGGAACCTCGGTATGTACACGTACCACTCGGAGAGAACTTCATTCCATGGGTTACCGTGGTCGTGCCGCTGCTCATAAGCCTTTTTAGCTCCACTCGGAATGCTACTGGTCGTTTAGCATAGTGTAAGGAACATGGAGTGGACCGTAGATCAATGGAAACGGGTCCTATGGAGTGGACCGTAGATCAATGGAAACGGGTCCTATGGACTGATGAATCCAGATACACGTGTGTGGGTATGGCGACAGTCGGAGGAACGCTATTTACCACAGTGTACTGTTCCTACGGTCAAGTTTGGGGCTGGCAGTGTACTCGTGTAGGGGTGTTTTTGTGGTATGGTCCCGGCTCATTGGTTATCGTGGACAAACCTGTTAACCAGCACATCTATCTCGATATTATGGACAATTATGCCCTACCAACTGTGTGGCAATGCTATGGAACTGAGCCTTGTTGGTACCAGCAGGATAATGCACCGGACCATAAAGCAAAGATTATTACGGCGTGGTTTGACGATAATTCCGTATCGTGTGTGAACTGGCCAGCACAGAGCCCTGATCTTAATCTCATAGAGCACCTATGGGATGAATTAGATCGCCGCATAAGAAGTTTTGAGCCAAGGCCTAATTCTAAGCAACAGTTAGCGGCAGCATTATGTACTGAATGGAAGCGCATACCTATCGCTGTGTTCCAAATCCTTGTCGAAAGCATTTCTCGAAGAGTCAGCGCACGCATTAAGACCAAAGGTGGACCGACACCGTACTAATATATGTCAATAAATGCTATATTGTGTTTCTCGTTTAGTTGTCGGGTGACTTTTGTCAGTATAGTGTATATGACAAAAGACCGAAGAAAGCAGTCATTATTAACGTATCGGTATCATTGGATGGTAACATTCAAGCTATCTCTGTGACAAAAATCAACAAGAATGTGGAACTCGCTACAGAGATTAAACAGACGTGGAAGCTAAAAACAGTTCATAAATGCCCAATAGTTATCTCTAAAATTGATATAATTTCTCATACTCGTATGACTGAGCTTGATACTTTGGGTCTCTTCAGCACCTAAGGCCCAAAATCCAGGAGACAATGATTCTCGATACTTTCAACATAGTAAATCTGCTTTTAAACCATAACTATGCCCGTACTAACTGGAGAACCATGCTATATATGCCATTCCTGTGAAGGAGAAAAAAAAACCCCGGAAAGATGACACCAGTTTCGATTGTAATTAGCACTTCCTTTGAATCCTTCCCGAAACATATGAGTATATGAAAGTTATTCATAGTCAGTGTAACTCATTACGAAAAACAGAAAAAAGAAAATCAACCGCATTTCTGCAATCGATAAAACATTTAAAAATAGAAACCGTTAACTTTATCCCACTGGCAGTTGAAGCTTGTTACGAAAATCAGCAAATTGTGCTCAAAATATATGAAACAGTAAAAAGAATAGATATAGAGGAAAATTGTATCCCCCCCCCCCCAGCTGAAGAATTTTGAATAATGGAAAAGCAGAAAATATGTGAAAAATTTGCTCCACAGCAAAGTTATATAAGGGGAAAAAATCAAATGTCTCTTGGAAGCAGAGAGAAAGAGAGAGAAATATTTCGACATTTCTGCCCCTCGCGGGTAAATTGTGCACTATTTTTAAAAGATAATGTTCCCCATCTTTACTGTAATTAACGGCATGCAGAAAAAAAATATTTTTCTCAAGAGGGTATTTAGAAATGGAGGTACAGCGTCAAACAGAAGTAAACATTAACACCACCTAGCTCCAGAACTGTGAACTACAAAACTTCATGAGTAGAGGCAAAGTGTTCCACAAATTAAATAGTATACGGTGTTCAATGAATTTTTTTTAAATCGTACTTTTAAAAGCAGAGATATTAACGAAACCCGATAAGACATTTGTGGCCCTAGCGAGAAAATTGTGTGTTATTTTTGGCAATAAGTGTACACAAAATGTTTTGGTAGTTAGTAGTATCTGATCGAAAGAGAATTTTTTCAATCGGATTTTTAGGCGCACAGATATTACTGCTAATATGCTGCAAACGGAAACGTGAAATTGTGTACTCTTAGTGACACACGTCTGCTTTAAGAAAAAACTTAAATTATGTGCAAAATATTTCGCACCCGAAACGCTCTCCAAGGACAAAAAAATTCCAATCGGACTGTTAGAAGCAGAGATATTGACAAAGGTAAGATATACAGAGTGTGTGTAAATGAAGTATACAATTTCAGTATACTGTTAAAAAAAAAGATAGAAAAAACTTACTTTAAACGTCAAGAGACGTGGCAAGTGTTAAAGTTTGTTAAGTCAGATGATAGATGGCGACAGGTGTCTCATGCAATGAGAAATCTCGTCAAACGCGGAATACAACAGACATGGTTTCCCCAGTGGAGAAGGCAGCGTGTGTGTTTTGGTTTGCGGAGTGAAAATCTCTGACAACAGTCCAGCGTAAGTTCAGAACGGAGTACAAGAGACGACAGCCGCCAACACGAAGGAGCATCGAACAAGGTGTAAATAAATTCAAAGCAACAGGATGTGTCTTGAAATGCAAAAGCAGTGGGAGACATTCCATTTCGGACGAAAAGGTGGAAGACGAAGAAGTTTGTCCTCGTCGCCAGTAGTGAAGTCAAAATACCGCGAGCAGCGGTTCACAAGGTTCGGCATAAATATCTCCGCCTATATGCGTATAAAGTGCAGTTAGTGGCAAAAACTTCGACCAAATGATCAACCACGTCGAAAAGCATTTGCGTTAGACATGCTTAATCGCATTGACGAAGGCTCCACACTCCTTTTTTCAGCGATGAGTCGACATTCCATGTTTCTGGCAGAGTGAATAAACATAACTGCCAAATATGGGGCAACGAAAACCCTATGTGGTCGTAGCACATGAGAGAGACTGACCTAATGGAAAACAGAGCTATATAGCCCTTTTTCTTCGCTAAACCAACCGTTACTGGCATAACGTACCTGTTGGACATGTTAGAATAGTTGTACACTTCCTTTATGGTCACCCTGTACATCTACGACCCGGCGGAAAAAATATGCACTATTTTCAGCACAAGGTATTCTCAAAACGCATGTCGCCATGAGCGTTATCTGATCAGAAAAGAATTTTTTAAATCGAGCTTTCAGAAGCGCAGATATTGCTGCAAATCTCTTCTCTTATATATATAAAACAGACTGTGCGTGTGTCTGTTGGTCGGATTTCGCATAGAATTAGGCGACCTAGAGCGACGAAATTTGTTATGACGGTACCTGTAAACATCGTCTGGTGCACCTCGAAGCGATTTTCTTAAAATTTGATTTTTTAGTTATTTAATGTTACGCGTTTCTACCCGATCTGAGTGTGTCTTTCCGCTTTGTTGACATCAACCTGATCACACCGAACGTTAAGGCGTGCAGAAAAGTAGTTCACCATAAATTTTAGGCGTTTCTCTTTTAGAATTCCGTTACGACTATTTTCATTCGTAAATACATTTATTACGCCCTTTTTTGTAAGCGTTGTTTGCCGATTGTACAGTATTATGACCTTGAGGGCGGAGAAAAAAAAAGAAAATAGAACGTTGTTTTTCAATCTCTGTTATTAATTCAAATGTGTTATACGTCAGAAGGTCATCATACTGTGACGACGTTGTGAGCTAGAAAATAGAACGTTGTTTTAACATAATTCTAAAAAAGAAATGGCTCAAATTTATCGTGAACAAAAAGTGGAAAGGCACATGTTTTTTGTTAAACGTTGTTTTCCCATTGTATTATGACCTTGAGGGCGGAGAAGAAAAAAGAAAATAGAACGTTGTTTTTCAATCTCCGTTATTAATTCAAAAGTGTCATACGTCAGAAAGTCATCATACTATGCCTCAACCTCCCAGAAAGAAACAATGTGTAAGAAGAACACAAAAAATGGATAGAGAAAATCAAAGAAGAGAACAAGAAACAGCAGAAGAACGAGAAAGTAAGCTGGAACGAGATAGGAATTCCACAAGGAGTTTCGAGGTGCACCAGAAGATGTCTACAGGTACCTTCATAACAAATTTCGTCGCTCTAGGTCACCTAATTCTATGTGAAATCCAACCGACTGAGCATTTTGAGTTGTTTGGATGGGCAGTATACACTCGACCGAGTGCATCACTGGACCTGATTCCTGGGTGGTCATGTTCATCAACTCTCTGTACATATATCCTATCTTTAAGTAACACCAGAATGTGGGAATGAGGAAGTTCTCGCTACAAGAATAAGGTACTTTTCATCTCAATCAATTTCATTGCATAAGCCTTCTGCTTTCAAAATTTTTCAATTATTTACATTGGACGTTACAACTACTAAATAATTCAAATACATTTTTTTATCCTGATATTCTATTCCGGGAAGTTGTACTACAAAGTTGTATAAACCTTGATTTACCAGTCTTAATTTAATTGCCGATATAGCTTTTACTTTATACTATCACTAGCCCGTCAACGACGGGTACAACAAGGCACAGGCTAGTATTATACATTGTATATCAGAAACAAAAATATACACTTATACTCCCTAGTGGCTAAGCCATTCTTTACAACAATTATATGCAGAACGTTTCACACCAGGAGCTCTATCCGATGGAAAAAGAATTTCTCAAATCGGGCTTTTAGAAGCATAAATGAATTTATCGGATATCACAATTTAACTTTACGCCCCAAGCCGAAAAATTACGCATTATTCGAAAAAGAAAGTGTATTCAAAATAGTCCCCGTTATGAATGGTATCGAACAGAAAAAATAATGTTTTTAATCGCATGTTCAGAAGTAATAATATTGAATAAAATGTATTTTGAATGATAAATACACAGTTGGCGTGGACTAGGAACATTTTTTCCGTGACCCACTTATAAACGTGGAAAGAGCGATGACTCCTATTTGATGTATTTTGAAGTCGATAGCATCCGTATTATGTGCTCTGATGGCGAAGTTATGCTTCGTAGAAAAATTAGGAAGGTAAGATCCATGGATCTCACATTTTAAGCTTCCCAATGCAAAAAGAATTTTTCAAATCGAACTAATACTTGCAGAGATATGTTATCCGCAGGCGGACAAAGTGATAACATAAGCACGATATTTTTTTAAACAAGTTAGTAAAATCATGCAATGCGTTAATTATGATACGCCTTCCAGCATACCAGAAATCATTACTCAAGTTATGATGATAATGGCTGTGGAATAAATCTCGCTCCTGTGCCCTGACTTTTGACCCCATTCCGATGATATGCAACAGAACCGGTTCAGTGTACCTCCGGAATAACATAATAAAGTTTTGTCGAAATCGAAGCATTTTTACGTAAGTTATGATGCATAAGGGCAATGGAATGCACCCCACTCCTATGTCCTGACCTTTGACCCCATTTCGCTCATTTTCAATAGGGTTCCTTCCCAGGTTGTCCCCTACCACATACTAAAATTTCATCGAAATCGGACCATTTTTAAACGAGTTAGCGTGCGGATAGACAGACAGACAGACGGACGAACGCAGCTGGAGCATATACGCTTCTTCAATAAACGGTTTTTTTTATTGGAGGTTTAACGACCACCGTGAGCAACTTAATGGGCTATAAGCAGTCGCCCGTCCCTAATTTGGGGTAACTGGTTCCAGGGAAGGGAGTGAGCCAGCGCCGTAAGGCAAACACAACATCCATGTCACACCGGGACTCGAACCAGTACCCCCTTCGGACGAACGATCAGAAGCCATCGCTTAGACCACTGCGCCACCGGGGCAGCCAACCTACGGTTGAAAAGCGTAAAAAAGACTTGCTAATAAAAATAAAATAACAATAAAGGTACCAATTGTCATTTCGGCAACTGCAGTGATGCTGAAAGACTAAAAATTCTGGAAGAATTACAGTTACCACAACAACTGTTTCTCCAAAATCGAAAAGCACTCATTCTGCAAATCTGCCATATCACTCAAAAATTCCAAAATTTCCATGCCAGAGACGAGTATCACTGCCATTTGCTGAAGCCAAGAAAATCATGAATGATAGTAATAATAATAACATTAATGATGGTGAAATGTGCCGCCCCGGTGGCGCAGTGGTCTAAGGCGTTGGACTCTGATCATTCGTCCGAAAGGGGTCCGGGTTCGAATCCCGGTGAGGCATGGATGTTGTGTTTGTCTTACGGCATTGGCTCTCTCCCTTCCCTGGAACCAGTGATCCTAAATTAGGGACGGGCGACTGCTTATAGCCCATTGAGTTGCTCACGGTGGTCGTTAAACCTCCTATCAAAAAAAAAAAAAATGGTGAAATGTATTAATACGAGTATTATTATTAAGAGTCTCTCCTTTTCTTACCTTCTTCCATAGGTGGATACAAGTACTCATAATGGGGAGGAAGAATGTCGTTCAATGAATGCACGTTTTCTTCTCTGCGGAACAAATTAAAAAATGTGCGATTAAGTACGGATTACTAGAAAATCATTGCATCGCAAAAAAATCGCTTGCTTGAGAAATCAGTCTAAGGATTATTTACACTAATGAAGATTAAATAAAAAAAATTATGGACATTAATGAAGATTTTAAGTAAACATTAAAATACATATTTAAATGAGATATAAATAAGCCAATCACATTTCCAGGTACAGATTGAGTTTCCCTTATCCGAAATGCTTGGGGCCGGAAATGTCTGGGATTTCGGATTTTTTCTGGTCTGGGAGAATTTTCATACAGTATAATTATGTAATGAGATAGCAAGTAGATGAAACCAGTCTAAACAATTAAGTTTTATTCCGTAAGATTTAAAAATAAATTCAAAGCGAAAATCGTTCATGAAACCCTAAGTGTCAGCGAACAACACAAATGGTTCTGACTCAGACCCTCCCCTCCCCCCCCCCTTTTTTTGTGTGTTTAACTACCACGGTGAGCAACTCAATGGGCTATAAGCAGTCCCCCTCCACAATTTAGGGCCAGTGCCGTAAGACAAACACAACATATTCTTCACCGGGATTCGAATCCGGACCCTTCTCGGACGAATAGTCATAAGCCAGCGCTTAGACCACTGCGCTACCGGGTAGATGGAAGAACTTATTTGCCAGTAATTCCCTGCAGAAATCGCTCACCGGAACTGTCAACGAACGAATCAGTGCGTATGGATCATTTTAGTGATTCGAATCTAAAGAATCGGTTTACCCTTTGCTACAACGGAACAGAAAATCAGGGCCCCACCCAAGGTAGCTGAGATCACATGTCGTAACCGTCGTGGTGCGCGAAGACTTGCGCAATGCCTCGGAGCCTTCTAACAGCCTTCTGGAATTTCCTGTTTTTGTAAAGTCATGTCGGCACTCGAAAGAAGTTTCGGATTTCGGAGATTTTCGGTTTAGGGATAAGGAATGCTCAATCTGTGCTACGATTCTAAAACAGAACTTAAGTGTCATGGCATTTCATCCACTTACAATTTACAAATAGTATTTTCTTTCAATTTTGACAAATATAGGATAGAAAGAATTCTCAAATGCCGCTTTCCAGACATCAGCAGATCGATGATCGTTGTTAACATCTAACAACATGATTTTTCTTATATCGAGTAGGATGCAGGTCGCACATTTTCTGCTGAAAATCTATACGCAAAGTTTTTGAAGCTCTTGACGAACAGCTCATGTATACGAACTTGTGGCAGCTCTGCGCATATCTTTTTTTTTTTATTTTTATTTTTTTTTTTTTTTGATGGAGGGTTTAATGACCACTGTGAGCAACTCAATGGGCTATAAGCATTCTCCCGTCCAGTACCGTAAGACAGACAAAACATCCACGCCTCACCAGGATTCGACTCCGGATCCGTCTCGGACGATTGATGACGAGCCAGCGCTTAGACCACTGCGCCACAGGCGGCTTTGTGCAATTAGAAAACAAAAAGACTGTGACTTCATGTGCAGCTGCACATGAAGTTAGAAAACAAAAAGACTGTGACTTCATGTGCAGCTGCCGGCACCCTATGCTATAATGCTCAGAGTGGGTACTGTGTACCGGTGCCGTAAACATTTTCTTTCTCGCTATGTCTTCATCTGTTGTTTGGACAGCCTGCTGCTCTGATCTCAGTTTGTGAACTAGTGTACGAGTATTGGTATGGTATAGGCATTTAACTCAAATTGAAGTCAGGCCAGCAGGCTGAAGATTAAATGCTTTCAACTAGGATTTTTTTTTTTTTTTTTTTTTTTTTGATTAGAGGTTTAACGATCACCGTGAGCAACTCAATGGGCTATAAGCAGTCGCCTGTCCCTAATTTGGGGCCACTGGTTCCAGGGAAGGGAGAGATTCAGTGCCGTAAAACAAACACAACAGCCATGCCTCACCGGGATTCGAACCCGGACCCTTATCTGATGAATGATCAGACACCATCGCTTAGGCCACCAGGGCGGCAACTATGAACTTTGCGTTTGACAGTTGTCACTGTTGTTGCCATTATTACGCTAGCTGCGGTGCAGCTACAATCCGAGTTGGATTGTAGCCATACAGTAGCTAAAGAAAACAAATAGAAACAACCAAATTGCAACAAACGTTTTTGTAAATGCAAATGCAAATAGACGATGCCTTCGCTCTGTCCACGTTATTTTATAAAAAACGCATTACACTGAAAAAATGCTCTACCGACACCGCTGGGATCGAACTCCAGATCTCTCGATAACTAGCTGAGTGCGTTCGCTTTACGCTACGCTGCCAACAATTCACAGCGCTATGTGTGGTTTATTAGTCAGCATCTGACTACACAAATCCTTATTGATGGGCTCAGCAACTGATGTGTCACCATCTGAAGGCTTTCAACAGAGCAAGGCTATTTCATTACAGCTGATAAATTCAAAGGGCGATAGAAATGGTGAATATATTTCAAATACGTTGTTTATAAAATAACATCGCTCTGTCGACGTTATTTTATAAACAACGCATAGCACTGAAAAATTGTTTTTCATTTGCATTATCTCCACGTATTTGAAATATATTCACCAACTGATTTTGTCCTGAGATATAGGCGGCGATGCATGTGGTAACAAAATCCATCTGGGAGCTCAAGTCTTCCAAATCTTGATAACATTTGTACCACAAGTTCCATGTTAGGCTCCGTTTAGAAACAATGCACCACCTCTTGGCAAGATATTCCGAATTCGAATGATCCGGTGATATTCTTATTTTCGACGTCTAGAACTGTTTTTGTCTCGGACAACGTCTTCCCTGTAACTCAACAAACAGAATTCGACAACTTGAAAACATTTCTTCCTCATTCCAGCAGACACTTTTTTAATGCTGTCGTTTTACTATATTAATACTTTTGATATTTGTACCATGATATTCATTAATACTTTTGATATTCGTTTACTTATTAATACTTTTGATATTCGTTTACTTATTAATACTTTTGATATTCGCACCATGTCTGTCATTTGAATATAAGCTGAACAGGAAGCATCTTCAAAATTTAGGCAGAATGTTCCAGTTGTGCTGCTTTCTTTATTTCCTCCTCCTTCCAATAAACGTGCTGTGTACTTTTTGAGTTGGTCATAACTACTTGCTAAGTTCCAGGGTTAAGCTAATGAAGTCAAATAAGTAAAACATGTGAAAACCCTCTAAACACGTAGCGTCAGTTGATAAACAAAAACATCGCTCTTTTCACGTTTATCAACACATAGCAACCGAAAGATTGTTATCCGGCCACTGCTGGGATCGTACCCCAGATTTCTCGATATCTAGCCGAGTGCGTTCACCTTACGCTACAATAGCTAACAATCAACGGCGCTATGTGCGTTTATCTGTCAGATTCTGACATCACATATCCGTAGGATGGGCTCAGCAACTGAGACGTCTCCATCTGGTGGGTATTAACAGCACAAGCTATATATTAATTATAACAAATAAATCCAAAGAGCGAAAACAATAGTGAAAATCCTCTAAATATGTGGCGTCAGTAAATAAACAAAGACATCGCTCTTTCCACGTTTATCAACACATAACAAATAAAAAATTGTTATTCGGCCACTGCTGGGATCGTGTTGCTGAGCCGATCCTACGGATATGTGATGTCAGAAGCTGACAGATAAACGACATAGCGCCATTGATTGTTGGCCATTGTAGCGTAAGGCGAACGCGCTCGACTTGATATCGAGAGATCTGGGGTACGATCCCAGCATTGGCCGAATAACAATTTTTCGGTTGCTATGTGTTGATAAACGTGGAAAGAGCGAATGTAAACCATAATCCTCTGAACCAATGGTTATCTCGAGCAATCGTACTGTCGACCAGTCGTTACTGTCGACTAGGCGTTACGGTCGACTGATCGTTATGTCGATCAATCGTGCTGTCGACCAATCGTTACTCTCGACTAGTCGTTACGGTTGACTGATCGTTATGTTGACCAATCGTGCTGCCGACCAATCGTTACTGTCGGCCAATCGTTATGTCGACCAACCGTTATTCGACCAATCGAGCCCTAATCGTGTGCCACTGTTTACTGCTCGTCATCGGACATTACGTCGATGCCAGGAATATCAACAGTGAACCTCTGTAGAGTGGCACAGCGTCGTTTTGTCAAATAAATCTCATTTTCAGCTGTACCGAAGATGACGGCAGGGTGTGGGTGTGGCGTATACAGCATAAGGACATAGCACCGTCGTGCCAGGATGGCTGTGTTGAAGGCTTTGTGATGGTTTGGGGAACCTTCTCGTAGGACACATTAGGTCCTTCGGTGTGTCTAGAGAGGTCTTTAACCCCAGCGCGATACCAGCATGTGCTAGCTAACACTTGCTCTCTTTCATGGCCTTCGCACATCCTGCGGCCGATGGTCTGCTTCAGTAGGAGAGTACGCCGTCCCACTGGGCCGCAACCACCCGGGCATGGTTCGTGGAATTATCATCTAAATTTGGAACCATCCAGTGGCCAGAAGGTCCCCGGATTTAAACCCTGTTGAAGCTCTCTGGGATGCTGTGAAGCAGAACATCAGATCCATAAATCCTGGACGGACGTCTCGAGCGGACTTGTGGACAATGCTGCAACAGGCATGGCTGGCATTACGTACAGAAACCCTCCGGAATTTGGTGGAGTCTATGTAGCCTATGCCTCAGCGTGTACAGGCTGTTTATTCGCGCTGGAGGAGGACGAACTCACTATTAGGTATGTACGTCTAATGTTTTGTCCATTGAGTATATTTTTAAGGTTTCTTAATGAATACTCTTGTCATTTAAACTTCTTTCACACAGAAAATATTTTTTTTTGTTTCATACGTCTTCTCTCCTGCTGATGAAAAAATATATATCTCGGTGCTAATATGACTTACCTGGTTACCAGTAGAATTACCTGAAGGAAGAAGATGAAGAAGATTGTATCAACTGGTCTCATCATTCAACGAAAAATTGAGTCAGCTTTCCTATTGATGCAAAATATTCTTCATGGATTAAAAAAATGTTATATGAACTTAGATAAATTTCAAATTTCATCCAGTTAATTTTTTTAGCTTTCTCAGCTCTGATTTCTTCTTTACGATATGTACACTATGACGTAAACCAAAACTCTTCTTAGTATCTGATATCAAGAAGAAATTATAACTTTAGACAGAAAATTTAACATCCTGAAAGTATGTTAGAGCACCTTTTGTGCTTCAAAAAGAAAGCATTTAGTAGTTAGTCATTCATCGGTGTCATCTTTTGTGTAACCGCATTCAGTTTTCGTTTTTTGTTGCATCCGGAAATCAGCTATGGATATATCATTCGCAGAGACAAAGAGCCTATCGTAGGAGTCCGTATGCGAGAAGCCGAACTTGATGAATGATCAGTTCAGAAATGTAGCAAACATTTGCTAGGTTTTTGCTTTCATATTCTGAAAGCTTTTCCTATTAAAAATGAGCAACCTGGACTACATACGCCAAGTTTTCTCCATTCACTGATGTGATGAATGACGGATTAAAAATTTATGGGTCGGGACCTTGCGCTTGCAACAGCGTTGGGAATAAAAGCTTTGTTGGCCGATTGTTCAGAAAGTTCAGAATCGATTTCCTAGATAAACACATACACATCTATGCGGTCGCGTGTTATTCGAGAAATTAATACTTGTCGATCGACACTGCGAAAGGAAGTGCACACGTTACATTATTCTCCTCTCCCACCCAATCTCTTCCGAAAAAGAAAAAAAACATTATTTTCTCATTTGGGAATTGATATTAGTTTCATTCGTCCCTTATGTCGACCATCCTAATTACATAAAACTTTTAAAAGAAAGACTTAAAGGATGACGAATTAAACAAAATATGAAATGCTGTCCAACGCCCAAAACAAGGTGAACGATTCGGAATCCTTGGTTGCAACCAGTAAGTCTTTTGACGTGGATACGTCTTTAATATCGGTACCATGGGGCTATTACCCTCTAATAAAACTTGACCGACATAATTTCTTACGATTGATCAAATGCTTATTATTTCTAAACTAGGACGAGCCGCCAACAGTAACCCATAATTCGGGTACAGTTAGCAAATTTTGAGCGAAGCTATTGCAAAATCTAAGGTCATTAAGGCGTCTATTATAACAAATTCTAAAAAACGAACGCGTAAAATTTATTACTTCCAGAACAAACGTACGAAACATTCTAAAAAAGAAATGCCTAAAATTTATCATGAACTACTTTTCCTTCACGCCTTCACGTTGGTTGTGATCAGGTTGCACGTAAACAAAGCGGAAAGACACACTAAGATTGGGAACCACGTTTTTCATTTTGTATCTCGAAAGACAGACTGACTTACACATATACAAACTTCCTTTTATTATTATATATTAAGCAAGTGTTGAGCTACGGAGTCTTTCCATTTCTTCGTTTTTTAATTCAAACGATTTTTTAAATTAATGCTAGTGTGCAGACTTTCGTGAAACGGTTCAAGTAAAATGGCATCTAGTTTTAATTGAAATTCCTCAATGACACGGAATTTCGGGAATCGGAAGGCGTCAAAACCTGACCATGGACGATGCGCAATCGCATGCCAGAAATCACGGTGATTGGATGTGTCATGTCGTAGCTATGCCCGAACAACTAATTAAGAACAACTCTCCAATCTCGTACAGAGAGCGGGTTTTTTCAATTATTATTAAAATTGGTCAGTTTTTTAATGGTCATTATTTTTATACGACATGACCAATCACCATGATACGAACCCCATGTCACTCACCATGTCCTTCCCTTTCTATGTAGCAAGTGTCACCGCGATCGGCTGAAGAATTTTGAACGAGATAGGTAACAAACGACCCTTTCTCAAAACCAGAAACCCCTCCCCCAAATGCAAGTTTTTGGACGATTATTCCTCAATGACACGGAATTTCGGGAATCAGAAGGCGTCAAAATCTGACCATGGACAATGAATGTCCAATCCCAATTTAAAAAATCACTGTGATCGGATGTGTCACCTCGTACTTATGCCCGAACAACTAATTGTCTCGAGTCTCGTAAAGAGAGCTCCGCTCGGCCTTCGGCCTCGTTTCGCTCAACTATAACAAATAGCTAAAATCTAATAACTGACATAAGAAGAGTAATAACCAATGACTCTAAAAATAACAACTTCAAGGTCATGCGAATGAGCGGGGAAAGGGGAGGACGTCCGCCATTTTGGGGTCGAATACGCTGAGTCAAGCGCCTTGAAATCCGTATAACTCCAGATTGCATAGAGGTAGGATCGTGATATTACTCTCAAACGATTCGTCGTGATGTGATCTATCTAAAAAACAATAATTCATGAATATTTAATAAGTACTTTATAAGTGATAAACGAAAAATTATTTGTGAGAAAATCAAAATATCTAAATATTTGAAGTAAAAGTCCGACTCAAAATACTACAAACGTATATCAGGAGAAAGAACTCAAAAGGAATCGAATTTGCCCATAGCGACTAATGCATAACGATGTAGGGCTTATGGACAGAAGAAGAAAGCCGAAGCGGCGCAACGCGTGGAGCCACAACCAAACACTAACTACAGCTAGTGCATGTGAACCAATGGACTACTTGGCCGTGAGTGAAACTTGGGTGGATGATTCTAGTCCCATACATTTGCCCGATTTCGAATTGAAGGCCAAAAGAAATAGGGCAATAGCCCAACACAAACCATTCACTTCCAAACATACTATTTAGCCCACAAAACGAACTGCGGGGGAAGTTGCCATTTGCAGAAACATCAATAGTCTAACAGATTGCCAACCCGTAAATGTCTCAGTCAACAACAGATTGAGAATTGAAGATTACTATGTGGATGACATGTGTCTAGTTGATGTGTCAGTGTCTGCTCAAACTCGCTTCATACTTGGTTCGGTTTACATTCATCCCAACGTTTCACAAACATCACTAGAGGTCTTCATGTTCCTGATGCTATGCGATTACTCTGAAAACATCAAGAAAATCATACCAAGTATGGTACCGGATACCCAAGTGCCTATCATTCTCACTGGTGACTTTGACATTGATGTATAACTTACTCAAGTTCATAAAAGACAATTTTGGCTTGGCTTATATAAATTCTCCACCAACTACCTTAGGCAATACTTGTATCGACTTAACATCTGTATGAAACATAGATGTGAATTGTATGCCATATGTTTGTTACTTATCATGTCATCTGCTTTTAATAAATAAAATTATAGTCTAACTGCATTCCTCTTTCATTTATCAACCGACTTCTACCTCAAACCCCTTAATGTCAAACACGTATCCACGTAAATAAAACCTGCGGGTGTGTCCCGGACACAGCTTACCCCCATTTTTTGTCAAAATTCTGAGACTAAGTGTCACAAAGGTATGCGATCAACAGCTCCCTAACAGCTCTTTTTGATGTTATGCATCTTTCCCGAAAGTAGTGAAGTATAACCAGGGCCGAAGCGAGCAGGGAGACAGAGGGAGGGGGAAGGTTTGGGCACCCCCTCCCCCCGAAAATGGACATTGTAAATTTTCTGAACTTTTATTCTCTGTGGTCTATGGAAAATCTATTTTGCATTTCATTATAAGCACATACTTTATCTATTTATTCGTGCATTCCACGTTTTTAAGAAAAGAACAATTGAAAAAATGCCTGACGAACGATGGATAACCCAAAAGAAATTACTTCTCGAAGTGGTGAATTAGTGGGAACATCTGTACCAATCAATGATTCTCTTCCACATGGGAACCGGACTTGTTGCTGCTAAGGGTCAGGGAAAAAAGAAATCTTTTTTTTTTTTTTTTTTTTTAACAGAAACGTAAAAAAAGAATCAGTACTGCTTCCCCTTCCCCGAAAGAAATGCCGGGTTGCGAATACGGATGAAACACTGTTCGTCACTTTGTTAGTGGCTGTAAGATGCTAAGCTGCCGTTAAAAAAATTCCCTGGGTGGTTAATTGCCTAAAAAGAAGTGTTGTTATGGGAACGTTTTAGCTAAATGTATACCTCTAGGCGATGTAAAGCAGTGCTAAAGAGAAATCGTTGTGTAAGAGAGAGAGAGAGAGAGACAGAGAGAGAGAGAGAGAGAGAGAGAGAGAGAGAGAGAACTTTCAGTCTCTTCCTGTTCATTATTTTACGGTAAGAAGGAATGATTTGCCTGTGCATGTGTGGGAGAAATGTTTATTAGCGGGAATTTGAGAGCTTTTGATTTTTGAGTGGGGAAAGGAGGTTTGACTATTGATCACACTAAGAAGATGCTATCTCCGAGAAACAGCGAAGAAAAATGCGCGATTAAAGATGGAGAATAGAGCGTCGAAATTCAGCATCAATGACTCCTTGATGCTATTGCGCTGATTCAGGGAAAGGAACTTGAATAGTAAACTAAAAATATAATTAGTGTTTCATTCTACTTGAGAGTTGTCTTACCTCCAGCAATAATGACCCTGCAACTAAGTCATCGTCAAAGAAATTATTATTATGCGATTTATTATTGGCATATTTTCACCGTATTCCACGTCACCACTTCCTTCAGAAAATTTTCAAGTTTTCTGAAGGAAGTGGTGACGTGGAATAAGGTCAAAATATGCCAATAATAACATTACAATGCCTACCATGTATTTATGAAGAATTATTTCTTCAGGGAAATTCGTTTCCCAATTGTATATGATATGCGATTTATTTTTTTACATTTCGAGAGAGTTCTGTTTTCAACGCCACCCTAACTCCCCTTTGATATTTTAATTTTTTTTTCAGCATGGAGAAATTGTTCACTAGTGAAATAAATTAAGAAAAAGAACGAAAATACAAAGTAAAACTTGCATCTGTATTCATGGATGAATGAAGTTTGTAGTTGAACAACGAGCCGCCATCCGCCCAAAAGAGTCTTTAGCCCTCCCAAGCTACGGTCCTAAGCATATTCCAAGATAAAAATTTCGATGTAACGAAAGTGGGTACTGGAAGTAGTCAAAATAGTCAAAACCATTGTTGAAATCTGACTTTTGAATACTGTTCCAAGAAGTGACGCAACAATAGTTAATTTCATTATTACTCAACAATCTCCGAACATTATGTTATCACGTTTTACATAAACGTAACAATATCTCATTGCAATCTGCGTAAATTACGAAACCTGATGCTAAATGTGATAAAAGCCACCATAAAAATGTATTTCTGTTGTTATGAAAACGGTGCGTCGCACAGTGGTTCCAAATACAAATCTAGCTGGACAAAAGGTATAATTGAAAACAACTTAAATACTGTCGTACTGTAATCCTAAATGGTGGTGTAACTACGACTCACAATCAGTTTTACCAAAAGAAATAATTGGGTTTGAACAGGAGAAGGTAGGTGTCACGTATTTAGTGAACCATCGTTTTCTCGTTAGAATCGCCCAGCAGTTGCCTTCGGAACTACGATCTGTGTACACGTAATTTATTCTCGATCCCATTCGGTCTTTGACGAATAAAAGTAGAGATATCTTCCTACATTTTTAGTACATTTTAAAACTTTAACATTGTGTATATTTAGTTCTTATGTTCATTCATTATAACAGACGTATTCCATGGAATGGTTTTAAGTTGTAATTGAAGCACAGGCTTGCAATGGAGAGCAAAAGCCGTAAAAGTCCGTTGTGAAAGTATATTCAACGTTTAAGTTAGTCATTTAGGTATGTAATTGCTGTATGACTGTTTTATGACCAACTTGAACCAACTTCTTTTTTATTAATATTTTAGTAATGGCGGACGGAAATCCAAGAAGAGAGCTGTTTGATGTCTGGCAGAATGAAAAGAATATTTCAAGGAGATTAGCCTCTGTGTGTGTGTGTGTGTGATTACATATTTACGAAATATGGCTTGGAAGATCATGAGGGACATATTCGTGAACTAATGCAGGAAAAAAGTGCTGAATTTTGTAAGAAACCCAAAGAACGGTTAACCAACTGTCACTATGTATTGAAAGAATTCTTACGAAAAAACTGTGATTGATTGAGTGTTAAAATGAATTTTTGCAGAAGCAGGCAGTGCTCAAGAAAGAAAAAACACAGGTCGTCCACGAAAATTGTTCCATGAGTGTGCCGGTATTAGTCGAAAAAGGAAACTGAAACCATTGTTGGAAACACACATTGTTGGTGAGATTGTTCTTGTCGCGGAAATGGGTTTGCGATCTGCAGGCAGGCGCAAACTCATTTCCGCGACAAGATAGTAAAACAAGTATCAATTTTTTCTCCAGAAAGGGTCACGAGAAAAAAAAAACTATTAATCTCCAAGTAACAAAGCGCCCATTAAAATGACATGTGACGAGGCATTAGCCTTTTCTGTTAATAAAAAGCTCACAAAGGACCAGTACATCTCTATGCATCAGATAGGCATAGCTCACAATGCTAATATTTTCCCAAATTATCATATGCTTCTTGAGGCAAAAAAGCGATGGTATCCAGAAAAAATATAGAACACCAACTATTCTGCAGAGGTACAACTACAATCATTGATTGATCATACTATACACCGTTTAGTGTCAGTACAGCTGGGGTGTTACAGCAAGTGCGAGAAGGCATAGACACACTTCCAACACTTAATATGGTCATCAAATGGGGCTGTGATGGCGCCTCTGGACAAAGTCAGTATAAGCAACTATATTCGGCAACGCAAGAGGGTATTGATGCGTTTGTTATATCAATGCTAACACTGCAGACCACCACGTATTCTTCCGTTGGTGGTAGTACAAGTCCAGAGAAAAACGCAATTTTGTGGCAAAATCCTTTGCCTTCGTCGACAAAATACTGTTGGCCTATCATCAAAATTATTCTAAAGAAAGAAAGTCCAGAGTTAACAAGGAAAGAATCGACAATATAAAATCACAAATAGCTGCATTATCTCCCACTGTTGTGCACGTAGAAGGTCGTGAAATTCTTGTGAGGCAGGAACTTCAACCACCCTTAAAACAATTGCCATTGAGTACAGCATTAACAATGGAGAGTTTGAAAAATATTGCTCCGACACAGCAGAATTATACATCCTAAAATATAAGGAGTATTATATGACACAAAGCGTGCATAAGATATATGACGTAGAAGTCTTTTCGTACTTCTACGTTAATTTAAAACATCACCATACGAAGAAATAGTTTCTAAATTAAACCTTAACGGCCAGACGAAACATGTAAACAACAGAAGTCAAACTTACGGAAAAGCTGCTTTGTTCATGATGTAGCACTTCCATAACAAAACGGTATCAATATTAAACACTCCACACAGCTCTTAACACAACGCTCTACAACACAACACTCTCTTTACAACGCTCTCTTTCAACGCTCTCTTTAACAACGCTCGCCAAGTAACAGTTTAGTCGCCGTTTTTATCTCGTTCTTATCTTCTATCAGGCGTACGTCACGTGCATTCAACCTCAATTGTGTTGCCAAACGTATTCGTTTGAGAGAAAAGATATCACGTTAAGAGTGAAATATAACCGAGAATAAACTCAAGATCTACATAGGGAAAGAAACTAAAAAGGAAAGTTAATTTAGAATATACGTCACAAATACTTATACATGGTGCACAGTTGGTAAAGGAAGCCGTACTTCCAGTAGGGATGATGTCCGAGGAAGCTCAAGAAGAATTTCAGGGAACATCATACTCTTAAATTTTGTAGAGCCGATACAATGACGGACTTGATGCACACGCTATTAATTTCCTCGGACCCGATTGTAAGCAGTCTTCGAGTCAAACGTCAAAAGAGAAGTAAAAGTACATCTCCTGATGTGCTGAGACTACTCCAAGATCCAGGTGGCAGCGATGCTGATGATGATGGAAAATGAATAGATGTACATCTCTCTGAAGCCTGCAAATATTTGAAATATGTGTTTATTTGACCACAATTGGTGTTTTGTTTAAATCCTATTAATTTGTTATTTTGTTCAAATAAGAATGAAGACTTAAAAAAATAGTTGCACTAAATCTTACAAAACTATACGAATATTTCGCTGATATTTTTACCTCAATAAACAAGTAATTAGAAAATGCAACTTGTACATTCGTGTAAAATTCTATGACAGTCTGGTTCATAGGAGAGGGGATATTAATTTTGTCCAGCTAGATTTGTATTTGGAACCACTGTGCGTCGTAGCGAAATTTGGCTCGCGCTCAGCCGTCTACCCCTTCCCATCAAGGAGGAGTTACTTGCTATTGATGATAGCTTAAAATGATGTATAACACGATAGGATGTGTAGCCTGTAGATAAGCTAGACCAAAAGTTATCAATCCTCCTCATAACACCCTTGCGATTCAGCTTTTCTTTTTTACCTTAAGTTCAGATTTTAGCTTGCGTGTGCACAGATAGACATTTGCAGCTACATCACATTGCATAGATGCCAGGGCCCTTATTTACGTTTGTCTAAATCTGAAAAATCTTATAAATAAAACACAAAATGTCTGTTTGCCTGAAGCAGCAAAAACTCCCGAACGCCGAACTGTGGCATCGTGAAATTTGCATAGCTTATTAATACTGGAATTCCTAGGTCAACGCAACTATTTTAAGATCGCTACGTTGTTCCGTTTGTGAGTTATGAATTAATTAATTAGCTAATCAATAAAGTCAGCGTCGTTTGCTACGTCATCGTTTCCTGTCCCAAATCTGAAAGCACGTGACTGTATTCGTCGCCGCGGCACAACCACATGTGTTTCTATTCTTTGAGAACTGTGCATGAAAAAATGCAAACACGAACTTTGCGAAATCTTAACGAAACAGGCTGAAATTTTGATCAACACCATGAATTGGTAATAAGAGGAGTCCCTCAAAATTTCACCGGAATCCGGTCAAAACTTTTTAAAATAGGCATGGAATTTTTAATTCATCGGTAAACAGAAATACACTGCCGGAAAGTGAAAAAAGAACACCAAGAAGGAATTGGCGGACGATCATGAAATTTACATATGTTAATGGGGTCAAGTTTACGTAGGTGTGATGTTAATTTCGGGACCAACCGGTGAGCGCTTACGCCACAGCACGGCATAATATGCTAATTATCGTCGGTGGTACTTAAGGAGTACGGCGAAGGGAATGTAATCAGTCGTCGTCGTACGGACACCTGCGAAGACCCTGAAGAAGCTGCAATGCCTGGACATGGAAGAGGTGTACGATTTCAGCAGTTATCGGACTTTGAGAGAGGTCATCTAGTCGGACTCCGCGAGGCCGGGTGGTCGTATCGTCGTATTGCGGAGCGAATTGGACGGGAAGTATCGGTGGTGGTACGATGGTGGCGTAGATGGTCCGAGGAACATTTCCCACACGAGAAGACGTGGAACCGGGAGTCACAGACGGACTGATGAGCTAACCGATCGACGCATAAGAGCGGCGTTGTCGAGCAGAACGTCCACTGCGACGCAAATCCGAGCTGCCGTTGCACCTGAGGTGACTGTGCGAACAATCCGCAACTGTCTACTGGATGCAGGACTACGTGCACGTGTGCCTCTGGCATGTGTACCTCTGACTCCAGCCCACCGTCAGGAACGGCTGCAGTGGTGTCGCCAACGTCTGCACTGGAGAACGCAATGGCGATCTGTTGTGTTCAGCGATGAAAGCAGATTCTGCTTGGGAGCCTCCGATGGCCGTATGCGTGTTCGCAGATGCACAAGGGAGCGCCTACACCTGGTCTCCTGGTGTGGGGGCCTACACCTGGTCAGGGCCTACACCTGGTCTCCTGGTGTGGGGAGCGATCAGCTATCTCTCCCGTACACAACTAGTGTTTGTACCGGGTACGTTAAACAGCACCTCCTACATCAACAATATCATTCAACCCGTTGTTGTGCCATTTGTAAGGTCGGTCCATCGTGGTGTTTTCCAGCAAGATAACGCACGCCCACACACGGCACGTGCAACGCAACATGCACTTCAGGGTGTGAGACAACTTCCATGGCCTGCACGTTCACCGGATTTTCCCCCATTGAGCACGTGTGGCATTTTATGGGACAACGACTTATCCGGTCTCAACGGCCACCATCCCCGATTTACGCGTCCAGGTTGAGGATGCTTGGAACTCAATCCCTCAAACTTACATCCAACATCTGTACGACAGACTCCATGCCAGAATTGCACAGTGTGACGCAGTTCATGGCAGTTCAACCTCGTACTAACCATGTTACATGGAAATGTTATTTTTCAGTTAACCAGCAAATACAGCTGTATTTTGCCATAATGTTTTAATGACGTTATCCTCTGTATTCCGTTATTATGCTGTATAAATTTCGTTGGTATCAGACGTCTCCTTCTTGGTGTTCTTTTTTCACTTTCCGCCAGTGTATATAAGCAGAAACGGTTAATAAAATTTTGACTGCTAATTTAAAAAGTTACTTACCGATTCGGGCGAAATCTGGAGGTCATGTTCCTATTAACGATTTATGGTGATCATTAAAATTTCAGCCAGTTTCATAAAAATTTCGCAAAGATACGTTTTTAACTTTTTTATCCCAGTTATTCGCCCCTCAAAGACTTGTGAAACTGAAAGCACGGGATGCATTTGATCGTCGATAACAAATTGTTAACGAATTTTGTTCAGTCAGTGTTCTAATGCTGTGTCTCCAGGACGCGTGTTAAATAATTCGTAACGCTTTTGGTCCGTTTGATTCTACAGATTCCACACATTCTGTACGACAAATATTTGTGACAGCAATGCCCAAAAGGAAGAGACCAATTTTTAATGAAACATGAATCAACACAAAGCACCAAAAGATATAACGAACCAAGCAATCGGAAGAGGAAAGATCACAAGCACGTGAAGCGGACAAAACTGAACAAGGTGTTCGACGATGCTACGAAACTTCTGACGAAACAGAGGCGCGACTTGCTGAACAACGATTTCGAACTGCTACAAGACGAAGCAATGAGACTGCTGAAGAGACGAACGAGCGCCGAACGTCCGATCGCCAACCAGCTTCGAACTCGAGAGCTACTGTTGTTCACCAGAACCGAATCTTGCCTGAAACTGTTGAAGCTCGCAGAAGTAGACTCCAGCAAGAGATAATTTTACAAGGCATCACACGTGCAAGTAAGTCGGTAGATTTGAAGGACGAAGCATTCAATTATGATCCTGAATTGGATTATTCAAACTGTCCTCCGATTGTCATTGGTAGCATGTCTTTGAAGTGCAGTTTTTGCGATGCGCTGAAGTTTGAAGGCGAGACACCAGGATTGTGCTGTTCCGGAGGAAAGATTTCGTTGCCAGAGCTACCGGAATTGCCTGAGCCATTGAAGAGCCTAATGAAACAATCGCTTAAAGTTACGGGCTTGGATCTGACAGATGAATGCTTCTCATATGGACAGCTGTATGTTGGAATTTCAAGAGCAAAGGATCCAACAGAATTATATATTGTCGCCGATGAAGGAGGAACCAAAAATGTTGTGTACGGCCAAGTGCTGAAATAATCACACTATGAATAAATAATTTGTAATGACCGAATTTGTGAAACCAGCTTTTTTCTTTCTTGCAAGCATCAATTTTTTTTCACGATTTTTTCAGTGACATATAAAGGAATATGAAATTAATAAGCCTAAATCTCGGGCAAAGCCAGGTAGTAAAGCTACTATGTAATAATAAAAATAAATGTTGCTTTTGAAAAACTAAACAGTCTATAACGAAGTAAATTTCTCCGTCATTTCTGTCCACGCCAGGATTCGAACCGGGATCCCCTCATTCCGGAATAAGTCACTCTACCAATTGAGCTACGCGGACGTTTTATTCTGATTCCTATCTGCCTTTATGTCGTGTGCGTCCTTCTGGCAGGTACGTCATATCTCCTGGTACGTTACATCACCCCCCCCCCTTTTTTTTTTCGAAGTGCTGGAGAAGGGATTCTCTTATTTTTCCTATCTCGCGGTGTGGAAATAACATCACACCATTACGAGATTTTGAACCGTCGGGTCATCCGGATAGTTCGGGCGCCATTATAACGAAGTAAATTTCTCCGTCATTTCTGTCCACGCCAGGATTCGAACCCGGATCCCCTCATTCCGGAATAACTCACTCTACCAATTGAACTACGTGGACGTTTTATTCTGATTCCTATCTGCCTTTATCTCGTGTGCGTCCTTCTGGCAGGTACGTCACATCTCCTGGTACGTTACAAGTCGAACTACTTAGTATTGCGGCCGCCATGGATTAATAAATATTTATTTTTATGACTCACATATCTTCTTTCATTGCTTTTACGACAATAAAAATAATTAATCCACCTACCTAAGTACCGCTCAGTGTCAGGAATTAGTAAAGCTTATTATTTGTTATATAATGATTTAATTATGATTTAATTCCACTTAGTATGTACCGGACTCTGTCTGAGTCAGTGACGCGAATAAATGCCATGTGTTGTACACAAATAAATGTATGCTCTCGAATCATGCGTTTTATTTCACACGCACAAAGATCTTGACATGCAAAAGATGCATAACAGAGATTATCTAAAAAGAGTGCCGAGGAAGTACTCTCTCGATTTTTTGGCAGTGTATATAGTGACATTTTTTTCAAGCACGGATGCAGAGAGATGCATCTTGTGCATGTTTTTATTGTATGCAGCAAAACATGCAAATTAACTGTTTTAAATAAAAAATATGGCACCCCAGCATAAACTTTCAAAAAAAGTTGCATATCTTCCTAGTATACAACGTATACGGTCGTATCAGAATAATATGATCACCCATCACAGTGCAGCCGCCCAAGCGTATCACAGAGTGCAAGTGACAAATGATCATATGTCGAGGATTTTAGGAAGGGAATGTCTGACCCCAGGTCTTAAACAACCCTTAGAAATAGGAAGCTAGGAGATTTGGGCTAGAGTGCCCGGTAGGAAAGTGACACGGAAGCGAAGTAGAAAGGGGGAGGAAGACGCTCTTATTTATTACCGTGGGGGGAGGACCGTACCCGGGGTCCGACGGCTTAACGTGCCCCTGCGACGCACGGCGGATATTTGGTGGATCGAGCGTTCGTACCTGCCTGGGATCGAACCTGGTGTCCTTTCCGTGGTAGCCACGAACGTTGCCCACTAGGCCACCCGCGACCCTTGCAAGTGACAAGATCGACCGCACGGATATATACGCGACAGGTCAGGACAGACGAGCCATAGTGCGTCACGTGACAACAACGGGCAGAGGTAGTGATATGATGGACGTTCAAAAAGGAATGATCATCGGCTACCCCGCCAAGGGTGATAGCATCTCAGAAACAGCAGACTGTTCGCGTGGTGCTGTAGTAAGGGTGTATCAAGAATGGACCGCTGGCACACCGAGTATCTTATGACATCATAACTGTGGAGCCCCAAAGGCCATCGAATCCAGAGGGGAACGTCGCCTTTGTCGACTGGTAAAAGGCAATCGACACCCATGTACGTGTGCCCGATAACAGTAGAGCGAACCCTGTTACGCATGGGTCTCCAGAGTCGACGCTGCATCAAGGCGCCCATGTTAACCCAGGTCCATCAGCAACGACGCCTGCAGTTCGCATGAGACTACCGTCATTGGACAGCGGAAGAATGGGGAAAAGTTGCTTTCTCCGACGAATCGAGGCTTCTAGTCCACAGAAGTGGCGAGCGGTGGCTGATATGGCGTTAGACACATGAAAACCAACACCCGGACACGCTTTCCATTCAAGTACAGGCCGACGGTAGCAGTGTGTATGTCCGGGGGAAATGCTTTATTGGTATGACCTGGGACCGCTGGTACCCAATGGCTACTTGTTCATCCTCGCTGACCACATGCATCCCTTCATATCGGACGTTTACCCGAGTGCT
This sequence comes from Macrothele yani, assembly GCA_039090855.1. Lineage (NCBI taxonomy): Eukaryota > Metazoa > Arthropoda > Arachnida > Araneae > Macrothelidae > Macrothele > Macrothele yani. The sequence continues at coordinate 109,326,270 of CM077003.1, forward strand.
GATAGTGTCTTCCAACAGGACAATTGGCCGTGCCTCGTCGCTAAGATGTGAGTGACTGGTTCCAAGAACACGACAACGATGCCTCCATTCTCCCTTGGCCGGCGAAATCGCTCGACCTCAATTCTGTAGAGCACGTGAGGGGCTATTTGGATCGACAGGTTCGACGTGCCGACTCACAACACGCCATCTTCGGAACCTCTGGGCTCAGCTGAAGTCCGAATGGGCATGTGCCTCGGGCAACCTTCCAGGGCCTCATTGCGTCCATGCCATGCCATCTCGCAGCTGTCATCCCGCCCAAGGATGGTTATTCCCATTATTAAATAGGTGCTCATATTATTCTGATATGACTGTATATGCACTAGAGTATTTATTCGGTAACAAAGTTTTAATACAGACCAAATTCTGTAACCAAATACGCTCACTCCCAAGAACAACAGCAAAAAGAAAAAGAAAGTCTTTCGATCCTGATTAAACTTCTTATGCAAGTACCGGAGCCGAATATGAAAATGATTAAAAAATTCCGAAATATTCGCGTACGGTAACCACGCATGAGGGGGGTATATCAAGAGTAAAGCTCGCACACGCAGGGACCACTGTGACAGTGAATTGCTGTGGCATTAACCTCCACGGACTGTTAGGATGTCTTTACGTTGTATCCCGACACAATACGAGCAGTTGAGCGAGTTTGAAAGAGGGCGTATGATTGGGCTGAGAGAGGCCGATTAGTTAAGTCGCTGTATCGCCAGGCATTTGTGTCGGGGCGAAGCGACCATCAAACGAATTTGGTGCCAATGCGTCGACGACAAAATAACCTAGCGGCACGTCGGCAGTGGACTACCGAGGGAAACAACAAACGCGAGGATCGAGCGATCGTCAGAGCAGCACGAACAGAACCGAATTCGTCGCTCTCAACCATTCGTAGCCATGCAGTGTCGTCTACGGATACGGAAGTAGTCATTTGGACCTTTCCAGACGATTTGTAGCACGGGGACTACATTCAAGGAGGCCACTCCGCCGCCTACCACTGACCAGCGAGCATCGCACCAGTTGCAGTGATATCGGGCCCGATCAACGTGGGATAGTGTCCAGTGGCGTGGTGTTGTTTTCAGTGATGAGTCACGATTTGCACTTGTTGCCAATGACCAGAGCATATGTGTTCGGAAACGAGCCGGCCAACGCACGAATCTTGCGTTTACCTTGGAACGGCACATGACTCGCACACTGGTAGTGACTACCTTGAGAGCCATTGGCTACGATGGCCGGACACACTTGGCAGTTTTCCGTACTACCCTCACGGTTCAACGGTACTTCGACGACATTCTACGACCTGTTGTGTTCTCATTCTTGTCACAGCTCCACGGTGCAATTTTTCAACAAGGTAATGTCCGGCCACACATGGCAAGGCTCTCCAGTCCTTCCTCCGTAATGTCGGCATCCTTCCATGGCCAGTCCGATCGCCCGACCTCTCACCGATCAAACTTATTTGGGATACAATGGTACGCCACCCACATGGCCAGTCCGATCGCCCGACCTCTCACCGATCGAACTTATTTGGGATACGATGGTACGCCACCTACATGGCCAGTCCGATTGCCCGACCTCTCACCGATCGAACTTATTTGGGATACGATGGTACGTCACCTACGCCTATCCCGGAATGTCTGCAAACTGGCCCTCAATTTGCACACCATCTGGTATGCTATACCTCAGGACAGTATTCCTGAACTGTATGCGCCTATGCCACTCCGGGTAACCGCATGTATCCGAGCCAGAAGCGATGCTACAACGTACTGACTTGTTCTACTCGGGTAGCTGTTTTATGTGAATAAATGGCCCAACTGCTCTGGAATTGCAGTCATTTCCTTTCCTATGCATGTACATCACACATACCAATTTTTCATCTCGATTGGATGATTCCTTCTGGATGCTTCGCTTTTTTTTTCTTTGGCAAAGAGTGTAAATATTACATACACTAAACAGAAATAATCGCTCTTTCCACGTTAATAAGTGAGTCTCGAAAAAATTCTCATCGGCCACCAGCGAGAATCGAACCCAGGGTCTTCCAGTAGCGCGCAGGACATGCTATCACTGCAAAAAAAAATTTCCGATACTCACTTATTAACGTGGAAAGAGCGATGATTCCTGTTTGGTGTTCCTGATCCACGTCGAGTGTTTGAATTAATTCTCCATTCGCCTCCTAGTTATTTGTTCAGTTCCTGTTTTCCATCTTTGGTGAATCCCCAGCATTGTGCGGGGCTCCATGAAGCAACCTGCCATGTTATTTGGCAGTAATTCACATGACAGTCTGGAGAATTCAAGGCCGCTGTGGTGCAGTGGTAGCATGTCCGGCGCGTAACTGGAAGATCCTGGGTTCGATTCCCGTTAGCGGCCGATGATAATTTTTCCGAGACTCACTTATTAACGTGGAAAGAGCGATGATTTCTGTTTGGTGTTCCTGATCCACGTCGAGTGCTTCAATTAATTACAAACACTATATACCAGAAAACCATTCAACTTTTTTTTTTTTTAATTTACTGTTAGGAATGGGGCATTTTTTTCTTTGCTTAGAGTAGTTGTTTTGGCACGTAATAAAAACATTCATGAAAGTGACAGAATTCGCCCCTCCCCGCCTGTGTTCACGCTGTGCCGTTCCCAGTCCTGGATAGTGACGTAATTGCTGACGCCAATGCTGACGTCAGAGCTGACAGGAGAACTTGGAGGTGGACAGAGCAGCAAAAGACGGAGGGAAGAGCGTGGGAAGAGAGGTTGTTTGTTTTGATTTCTAAGGAGGGTGACAGGGCATAAGAATCGTATTGTTTTTTTGTTTTTTTTTTGTTTATTAAATTAAATGTTGTTTTGTGAATTTATGATAGTCATAAATGAGTATTCGTGATGATTGTTAAGACGCCACAGCTTTAATGTGAATAAATGATGCCAGCGTAGTGGAATTCGATAGTGTATTGTTTTCCTTCGCGTATTTTTTTTTTTCGGATGCCATCTTGGATAACTTCGAAACTTGTGAACAGTGGATAAGTCAAGTTGACCGGATATTGATCAGCTCTATATATGTGCTTGCAAACTAAGGATGGAAGACGTCAGTGCTGTTGATATGAAATATAATTTTGTTTTTCACTTTCAAAATAGTTCCTTTTTAATTTAGAACACTAGTAACATACGAAAGTAAAAGTGTTCCTTAAGTGCGTCAGTACAAATAAAAGTAAATTTTGAAAATATATGTATGCGACAGTACAAAAGTTGCAGAAATCGGTATTGAGGAAATTTTGTACGCCAGTACTAATCGTTAGAATTACAAATTCTTGTAAGTTGATAAGTTCACTGAATCTAGGTTTACTGTTTATTGTCGCAAAATGGCATATTTAGCGAAAGCATAAAACGACTTACGACTTTTGGCAGAAGAGTTAGGAGAGAAAGTATCTCCCGACTATAAGATAGTGGATTTAAAAATAATAATTTTAGGAAGTCAAGAGTACGAAGAAGATTTCGTGAAAGAATTATTAGCCACAGTTATAAGAGTGAGAATAGATAAAAAGGAACTCGAGGAACGACAAAGGAAAGGAGAAATAGTCGAACGGAAAAGGAAAGAAGAAATGGAAGAACAGCAGAGAAAAGAGGAAAGAGAATATGAATTGGAATTACGACGAATTGAAGCTGGAAGTAGAACACAAGGCAATGATTCAGAACAAACTGTAGGCGGAATGTTAGGAAGGCCTAAAATTGATTTACATAAACTGATACCAACTTTTGATCCTAAGGAAGGCGACATAAGTCTATGTTTGGTCGTGTTCGAAAGGCAAGTGCGTAAAGCACAAATAAAAAAAGAAGATTGGATTTCGCATTTGATGGGATTACTACCGTATGAGAATAATCAGCTTATAGCCAAAGAACCGGAAGAAGAGGCAGACAATTATGAATATCTAAAAACTCTGTTGCTAAAAAGATTTAAGCTAAGTTCAGAAAAATTTAGGCAAATGTTTGTGAGACATCAAAAGAAAGCAGAGTTGTTGTGGCGTGATTTTAGCTATGAACTTCGAAATTATTGCACTGAATGGGTTGCAGGTCTTGAAATTTGTAATTTGGAACAGTTACTGGATCTAATGGTGACCGATGAGATGAAACGTTGGGTACTAATAGAAGTACGTGAGCATTTTATTGATGAATGGACTAAGATTTCGTCATCGTCCAAACTTGCTGAGATGTTGGATGACTATGACAATGTCCGGGGAAGTATGAAAACTGCTTCAGTAAACATTCAGCAAAAAGAGAAGAATGTGCCCAAATGGCGAACAAAAAACTTGTACGAAAATAACAGTAGAAGTGAGCCCATCACAGCTCAAAGAGATCGAGCTCATGGAGAGCCTAATGTTTCTAGAACTAGTAATTTTGAAAATTTTTAACGCCGGAGGAGATTACAATATTTTGAATGTGGATCATATAACCATCTTAGACCTCAATGTCCAAATTTGAAAAAAAGTCATGAATCAGTTTCTGTTCTCTCTTCCCTGGAACCAGTGACCCTAAATTAGGGACGGGCGACTGCTTATAGCCCATTGAGTTGCTCATGGTGGTCGTTAAACCTTCAATCAAAAAAAAAAAAAAAAAAAAAAAAAAAAAAAGAATTAGTTTCTGCAACTGTAAATAGAATTTCAGAAGTGACGGAGGAGATTTGTCGAAGAAATCGTATATTTTGAAAAACACATTATTAGTGAAACGGAGATTAGACAAGACCGGTGTTGAGAAAGAACTACTCGTAGTTCCTGAAGAATATAGGGAACGCCTTAAAGTTTTGTGTCATGAAGAAACCTCAGCTCATCTAGGTGTGACGAAAACTAAGGATAGAATATTCCGATATTTTTTCTGGCCTAGATGCTATTAAGAAGTAGAAAATTATGTGCGATCTTGTGAAAATTGTCAAAGAGCAGGAAAATCAGGTGATAAGAAAAAAGCTCCTTTAAAACTAGTACCAGTTATCGAGGAAATTTTTCAAAGATAAATGTAGATGCATGTGGTCCCTTACCACCTACTCCTACAGGAAAAAAGATATATTATCACTGCAATGTGTTTGTCTTCAAAATATCCTGATGCCGTAGCTGTGACTGACATTGGGTCCGTATCAGTGATCGATGCGTTACTGCAGATTTTTAGTCTTATGGGGTTTCCTAAAGAACTACAGTGTGATCAAGGAACTTCTTTCATGAGCGCTTTAACAACAGAATTTTTGGAACGATCTAAGATAAAAGTAAAACATAGTTCGATTCATCATCCACAGAGCAATCCCGTTGAAAGCTTTTACAGTACGATTAAACTTATACTGCGAGTCTTGTGTTTGGAAGCAGCGCCCGATTGGGAACAGCACGTTCATTCAGCATTATTTGCGCTTCGAAATGTGACGCATGAAAGTACTGGATTCACTCCCGCAGAATTAGTCCATGGGAAGAATTTAAGGACACCAGTTACCCTGCTCTATGAGAAGTAGATGAAATCTGAAGCCATCGAAGAAGAAAATTCAGGCGAGGAATATGTGTTTCAGTTGATAAATCGATTTAAAAAATGCCAGACCGTGGCTGTACAAAAAATGAGAGAAATGCAGATAAAGAGAAAAACCTGGTATGATAAGAATGCAGCAAAAAGATAATTTAAAGAAGGTGATTTGGTGCTAGTATTGGCTACTTCTAGACCAAATAAGTTAGCTGTCCAATGGACTGGTCCAGGTACTATTGAGAGTAGAATCTCTGATGCTAACTATATTGTTAAGGTTCCTGGAAAGAAAATGCCATCGCATATATCATATCAATATGCTTAAACCGTTCTAAAAAATACCAGAGTTAATTAATTTCTTATTCAGTAGTAAACCAACGGATCAATCTGGTTTGGAAATAGAAATTCCTGGAATAGAAAATGATCCTAATGTTTTTAATTTTGCAGAAATTGTTCAGGAAAGTCGTTTGGAAGAAAGGCTAGAGGTAGAACAAATTCGACAATTGCAGGATTTGCTTTGTAAATACACAATATCTTTTTCTAATGAACCTGGTATGACACATCTTGTCGAGCACGACATTGAATTAATTTAATTAATTAGTGACGAACCCATCAGAGCTAAGCCATACCGTATGTCTCCTAGACAAACTGAAATTTTTCAGAATGAAGTAAGAAAAATGTTGCAATGCAAAGTAATTGAGATGGGGGAATCAGATTATACATCTCCGATGATTTTGGTGGAATCTACAGGCAGAGATCCAAGACCTTGTCTTGATTATCGTCGATTAAATGACGTTATTCGTACACAGTATTACCCTTTACCAAACACTGAACAAAGAGTAGAGACAGTTGCTTCGGCTAGCTATATCACTGTACTAGACTTGGCGAAGGGATATTGGCAAATACCTCTGAGTAAAAAGCACAAAGAGTAGCTGCGTTTGTAACCAGTTTTGGGACCTATCGTCCGTTACGAATGCCCTTCGGTCTCAAGAACGCTCCGTATTTTTTTAGCAAGATGATGGCTGAATTATTGCAGGGATGTGAAAATTTTGCAGTACCGTATTTAAAAGATGTAGCTGTATTCTCCTGTACTTGGGAAAAACACCTAAAGCATTTTGATCAAGTCCTTCGGCACATTCAAAATGCCTGTCTAAACATCACGCCTTCGAAGTGTAAATTCGCTCAATCTTAGGTGAAATATCTGGGACATTTAGTAGGACAAGGTACCAGAACCCCTTATAATGAATAAAGTTTTACTCCTGACGTGTAGTGCAGGGATGTTTTCGTTAAGTCACGTTAGGGTTATTGGAAGGTTACTTGACGTAGCTAAAGTGTACCTAATCTTCAAAGTGCTAGAGGTTGTTTAGGTAAGACTCGCACGTGCAATAAATTCATTGAATATGGAACTTCTTTTTACTCAGCGTTCCTCATTATCTTGAATATCAGTACTATAACTTCGGTTTTAGTACATTAGTACCTTGAAGGCTCCTTATTAGAGCGGTAAACATAATATACCCTGGACTTAATGGAGACACTTAGTGAAAGAGACTTAACAGCCAGACAGAGATCTGACAATAATATGAACTGAGAAAACGTACTCACTTTAAACCTTTTATTGGAGAACTCCTGGTATTATCAAACACACTCTCAACAAATCACACTACTACTGAATATCCGAACTTTCGTAGAATCGCATAACAATAATTAAGAAGAACCTATCACATAAAACGAAGCTCTCTTGGTATAGTTGAGCGCGCCTTGTAACGTATACTCTATATTCACTTTCCTTTTGATTTTACTATCTCTGGTTATTTTATTTTACTATGTAAATTATCTTCCTACTGAACGAAATATTATTTCACCCGCTGAATGAGATCTGGCAATGAGTGTAAGTCATGACGTGGTGGTAGCTAGTATATAGGCGCGTTCATCGAGACGTGTTGTTGGAGTTGTGTTGTTGAGGTTGAGTTGTGTTGTGTTGGTTGTAAGAGGAAAGTTATTCATTATTATGTACAAGATATATGAGTGCCTTAGTTGACCAAGAGTCTTGCCAATAAACAAGTTTGTCAGTAAGTTCAGTCTTTCTCAATTCTTAGTTTTGTCAGACCTCTGTCTGGCTGTTAGGTTTATGACTTTGATTACTTAATATAAATAACCAGCGTTGAGACTTTGTTTAAGTTCATAATTAACGAGTAACAACACCCTTTTGGGAATTCATTATTTTGAAGCTTAGAGCATTATTCATTCATAATAATTAGCTTAGCAAAAAGATAAACAAAGCTAATTCATTATAATTGGCTCCCGAACTTTTCTCGAACACGAGATCCTGACTATTATCCATGGCTTCCTTACCTGCGACAACTACAAATTTCCACCTTCCGGCAAGTCTCGAGGGTAATGGTGTTTGTTTGGACAATTTTTACGAAGCCTGTGGCTCTGACTTTGATATGAATGATCTACACATACCCAAGCATTCTTCACCATCTCGTAATGCACCAGCTTCTTATCACTCTGAGTCGCGGGTCGTACCTGAGGGAGTTCAATCCTCTCAGCGAAGCAGAATGCTTGCTCATTTCGTGCCGCATGCAGGAACAATTTATTTCAATGGTTTGGAGGGGTCTTTAAAGTTCCTAGAAGATCTGGAAGATCATTTTGATCTCTATAATATTCCGGAAGACTGCAAGATCCAAATTGCCGGCACTTGCTTGAGGGATACCGCCAAGACCTGGTATCGGCAGTGGCGAGGGTCGAACCCGGATTCTCATTATGAGAATTTCCGTGCAGAATTCTTGGAGGTCTTTCCTTTCGGGTATCAGTCGAGCTAGCCTTCCTCAACAGCTGTTTTCGCGTCAACAAGGTCCCAATGATAGCCCTGTTGCATTTGCGTTGGAAACTACACGCCTATATAATCTATGGGATCTACATGCCAGTCATGTTGACATGTTGGATACCCTCGTACAGCAGCTCGACCCATTCTTACAAGATTTTCTTGAGGTTCGACACCCTACCACCATTCATGAATGCCTTCGCCTCATACGCACGTATGAAGAGCGCCATGGCAAACATGCTTCGACTCACCATGCTCGGGCACCCCGCGAGGCTTATTCCGAAAACCCTCAGCGGCATAATAGACAAAACTTTCAGCGCGAGCATACACAAGTGCCCACCCAAGCTTCATACGTTCCACCACACAGACGAGTGGCGAACCAACAGCGAGTTTCTGAGCAAGCTTCGGGGTATCGTCATAATGCACAGTATGCTCGACCCCATTTCACTCCGCAGCATTCGGAACGTTCTCATGCCCAGGGCAATAATAATTTTTCTGCCCGTGCTGAGGGCAGACGTAACGAATATGAAAATGTCAACAGACACGCGGAGTTCCCGACGCAGGGTTCACGCAATTTTCCTTATCGTGAAAATTTTCCTGATACCCGGCAGGGTCGAGGTTTCCGACCACATGATAACACCACCAGAATTTTAAACTTCCACAGGAAGTAGACGAAGGGTCGGTCCTGCTTCCTGATACCAAACATTCTGACCCTAAAAACAGTATTAGTGACTGTTCAAACTCCTCAGTTGCCTGATGTATTCTTGACACTTGAAGACGTTATTGTCGAGACAAAGTTCGACACTGGGTCTGAGATATCAGCCCTAAATACAAAGTTTTGCAATGACGTTTTTTCTGCAATACACGTTCAGCCTGCAACGTAGTATTTGCGAGGTGCCAATAATGAAATCTTCAGTATCGCAGGAACTGTCGCATTATCTTTAGGGCTGGGAAAAGCTCGTTTTACACATTCTTTCCTGCTTATAGACGAGCTACCCGTGAAATGTCTCATGGGTATGGACTTTATTAACAAGTTTCAAATAACTTTGAATTTTGTACAACATGTGATTTTCTTTTCCGGAACCTGTCGAAATGATTCCGACGGTTCCTGTAGATATTACGAGTTTATTGTTGAGTGACCAATTGAATGAGGGACAACGAGACCAGCTTTCTCCTTTTACAGGAAAGCCCTGGTTTATTTTCGGATCAACCTGGTTTCACACAAGTGGTTTATCATGTTATTGACACTGATGGTTCGAAACCCATTGCGACGAAACCTTACCCTTGTGCTCCACATAAAAAACAGGAAATGCAACGTCAAATTGCAGAAATGATTAAGCAAGGCATAATCAGGGAATCAACAAGCGCCTGGGCTGCTCCTGCCTTTTTGGTTCCAAAGAAACAACCCAATGAATTTCGTTTCGTGACAGATTTTCGCAAACTCAACCAAGTCACAAAAACAATCAATTATCCCCTACCTGTCATGTCACATATTCTAAATGACTTGTCGTCAACCAAATGGATGTCAACTTTGGATTTGGCGAGTGGATATTGGCAGGTGGCAGTACATCCGGACTCTGTCGATAAAACAGGCTTTGTGACTCCTTTTGGGGCCTATGAATATTTACGTATGCCTTTTGGTTTAGCTTCTGCACCTGCTACTTTCCAAAAGCTTATGGACACGGTTCTCAGACCTGTCCTGGGTCCCCATGTGCATGTCTATTTGGATGACATTATTATCACATCAGAGACTTTTGACGAGCACCTTTCTCTGCTCAAACAGGTGTTCCAACTTATATACAATGCTGGCTTGACGTTAAAACCTAGTAAATGCCAGATAGCGCGGGACGAGATTGTATATCTGGGGTTGAAAATTACTCCCCACGGTTTATTCACTGATAATGAAAAAATTAGGCCTATTGTTGACTTTCCTCGGCCTAAAACAGCAGAAGAACTATCCCGTTTTCTGAGAATGACCGGTTGGTATCAGCAGTTCGTCCCCGCTTATGCTACAATATGTGAGCCGTTGTATGCTTTAAAGCGTAAATACAAGAAGTTTATTTGGACACCTGAAGCTAACGCTGCATTCGAAACACTGAAGTCTGCATTGACTCAGCCTCCGGTGTTGGCTTTCCCGGATCATACTAAAGAATTTGATATTTATACTGATGCATCCGGAGTTGGTCTTGGTTGCGTTTTGTCACAAGCTGGGCATCCAATAGCTTTTGCGTCTCGTACTTTTGCAAAGCTGAACGCAATTATTCAGCTACGGAACGTGAATGTCTTGCTGTTGTGTATGCACTGAATAAATTTCAATGTTATCTTAACGAATTGACAGTTAACATAGTTACGGATCATTCTGCCCTTCAGTATTTAAATTCTGCTAAGCACCTATCTCAGAGACTTATGAAGTGGGCTCTGAAGTTACAAGAGAGCAATATCAAAATTTCGTATCAGCCAGGTCATAAGAATCAATTACCGGACGCATTATCTCGCGTTCCGATTAGTGGGGTCCCCACAGAAACTACTCCTGGATGTCAGCCTTTACTTCTAATAGCTGATATAACATCCAGAGAGCAGATAATGGCAGAATTAATAAATGATCCAGATTTTGGGGATATTTACAATTTTTTGCTTGCGGGTTCGCTCCTACCAAGTGATCCTTCTCTGGCTGGAAGGTCACAACATTTTGAAGTAATAGAGGGTCTTCTTTATTATACAAAGTCTCGGACTACTAGGGCAGAGTTTCGCCCTATGTATTCCGCGAACCCTTAGAATGGCTCTTTTAAATGAATTTCATGACAAACCTCTTGCAGGCCATTTAGGTATTCGCAAGACCCGTTGTAAATTGCGGGATGTTGCCTATTGGCCTGGCATGTACCAAAGTGTGCTCGCATACGTTCAATCATGTCACTTGTGTCAGATTAATAATTATCGTAATGTAAGACCGGCCGGTCACTTGAAATCTAGTTCAAGTTCTCATGTGTTTGATATTATTTCCATAGATTTATTGGGACCTTATCCATTATCTGTTAAAAATAAAGCTCGTTATGTTTTAGTACTAACTGATAATTTTTCTAAATGGGTTGAAGTTTTTCCCATTAAAGCCGCTACGGCTGAAGTTATTTGTAATGTCTTAGTTAATGAAGTATTTTCTAGATATGGTGCACCTAATAAAGTAGTTTCGGATAATGGTCCTCAATTTATTTCTGACATTTTTGAAAGAATGTGTGCGAGATTACACATTAAACACAAATTCATTTCCCCATATCATCCCCAGAGTAATCCGGCGGAACGTGTTAACCGAACGCTAGTGAAAATGATTGCGACTTTTGTAATGGATCACCATGAAAGATGGGATGACCATTTAGAACTTTTTTTGCATTCGCCCTCCGCTCGTCTGTCCACGAGTCTACTAAAATTACTCCTGCAGAACTTTTTCTGGGTCGCAAAATTAAAACCCCTTTTGAAAATTTAACGGGGATTATCGACGAACTAAATCAGCGACCAACTCCGCAATCAGTACGAATTATGGCAGAAAAGGCTCGTGTTGCAATGCTAGGAGCACAAGCGGCTCAAGCACGATATTATAATTCTAGGCGTAGGGAACCAGATCTTGTCGTTGGAGATCTCACTCTCGTGGAAACGCACTTCCAGTCTTCTGTTTCGCATACTTTAGTGAAGAAATTTGCACCCAGCTACGAAGGTCCATATCGGGTGGCAAATGTCTTGGAAAATAATATTTTTCTGGAGAAAATGAACAACCATTTTCAATATGTACATGTTGATCAATGTCGCAAGTATCACGAACGGAATATCGATTTCATTATCAATCCTACTCAACCTTCTGTTCCACAGACTCAAGAATCTATATCTCATGTTCAACTGCCAGAAATTGTGGACGAACCACCGAACATTTTTGACGAATCACCAGTGATTTTTCCTTCACCCTCCCCCTCCAGACGAGTTTCTACAACCGCAACCTGATTCTCCCATGAGACAAAGGCTCGATTCGAGTTCGTCGAATACTAGTATCGTTCCTTTCCCTCCAACCATTGCCAAGACTATTGCTGCGCCGTTTCCGGCTAACTCTGCACCAACGCGGGATACTTCTTCTTTGAATACCTCATCGGAAAGTATTCCTATAGGCAAATCTAAACATCGCCCTGCACGACCGCTGAATTACAGCAGCGACTCAGAGGCGTCGGACATTTCTGATTTATCAGTTATGAATCCAACATTTCATATTCCACACCGTCCAGCACCACCAAAAGCTGGGCGCAAACGTGACTTGTCTCCCCAATCTGCTTCGCCGCAACAGCGACGAAGGCAGAAATCTTTGCATCCACCCGGGTTTCGCCCCTGGAACCTCCGTTCAGGGAAAACAGGGCCGATGCCTGCTACTACTGTTATGCCCCGTGGGCGTAAACGAAAGCAAGCGATGTGGCCGGAGACACGTCCGTCCAAAAAGATACTGGAAGGACACAACGGGCCCCAGCACCAAGGGACTTCATATCCAAAGCCTGGGGGAGCCCGTTCCTATCAGCCGCAGCAGGGATTTCCGGACCGCCAGACTTCTGACGTTCCTGACCGTTCTTCTCAGCCGCAGGGATTTCCAGACCGCCAGACTTCTGACGTTCCTGACCGTTCTTCTCAGCCGCAGGGATTTCCAGACCGCCAGACTCCTGACCGTTCTTCTCAGCCGCAAGGGATTCCGGACCGCCAGACTTCTGACCGTTCTTCTCAGCCGCAGGGATTTCCAGACCGCCAGACTCCTGACCGACAGCAGACCGATGTTCCAGTTCCATTACCGTCCCGGAAGAGATCCAAGCCACCTGATTTCACCAGTCCCATTCGGCCGGGAAAACGTTATCGCACTAGAATTTTTTATGCGTCCTCGAGATAAGTAAGTTCTCGTGGACAGGTTCTTTTTCAGTTTGTTGTTTTTCCTGCACGACCAGTTGGCGTGTCAGAATTTCTTTTTTTCGTGTGGGCCTATGCATTCTTTTTTTGTGTATATATGTGTGTTTTTTTTTATATTTCTTCTATGTCCATCTACTAATCCACTTTTTTGTATATATCTATGTGCTTAGGGGTAAAATAATAAAATTGTTACTGTTAGGCAGCTCCAGGTAAATTTCGCTGCTGATACAGTTGTTCTGTATTTCAACGAATGAGGCGAACGTAATTTGAAATGAAAATAATAAAATTGTTACTGTTAGGCAGCTCCAGGTAAATTTCGCTGCTGATACAGTTGTTCTGTATTTCAACGAATGAGGCGAACGTAATTTGAAATGAAAATAATAAAATTGTTACTGTTAGGCAGCTCCAGGTAAATTTCGCTGCTGATACAGTTGTTCTGTATTTCAACGAATGAGGCGAACGTAATTTGAAATGATAATAATAAAATTGTTACTGTTAGGCAGCTTCAGGCAATCTTCGCTGCTGATACAGTTGTTATGTATTTCAACGAATGAGGCGAACGTAATTTGAAATGAAAATAATAAAATTGTTACTGTTAGGCAGCTTCAGGCAATCTTCGCTGCTGATACAGTTGTTATGTATTTCAACGAATGAGGCGAACGTAATTTGAAATGAAAATAATAAAATTGTTACTGTTAGGCAGCTTCAGGCAATCTTCGCTGCTGATACAGTTGTTATGTATTTCAACGAATGAGGCGCACGTCATTTGAAATTAAAAGTGATTCCTGCTAGGCAGAATAAAAGGAAAGTATGCCGATGCAGGTTTGGTTTGTTCTACACTACAAATTTCACAGTCGAATACAGATTCGTAAATTGTCATGCCAAGTTGATAATGTAAATACGGCTACCACCAAACAACAAATAAAAAAAAAAAGATCGAGAAACGTCAATCATCGAAATGTAAGACTTACACTCCAAAATTGATAGGTTTTTCGGACATAAAAAGAAAAAAAAAAAAAAAAAAAAAAGAAAAATTAAGGGGGAGATGATGTAACGTATACTCTATATTCACTTTCCTTTTGATTTTACTATCTCTGGTTATTTTATTTTACTATGTAAATTATCTTTCCTACTGAACGAAATATTATTTCACCCGCTGAATGAGATCTGGCAATGAGTGTAAGTCATGACGTGGTGGTAGCTAGTATAGGCGCGTTCATCGAGACGTGTTGTTGGAGTTGTGTTGTTGAGGTTGAGTTGTGTTGTGTTGGTTGTAAGAGGAAAGTTATTCATTATTATGTACAAGATATATGAGTGCCTTAGTTGACCAAGAGTCTTGCCAATAAACAAGTTTGTCAGTAAGTTCAGTCTTTCTCAATTTTTAGTTTTGTCAGACCTCTGTCTGGCTGTTAGGTTTATGACTTTGATTACTTAATATAAATAACCAGCGTTGAGACTTTGTTTAAGTTCATAATTAACGAGTAACAACACCCTTTTGGGAATTCATTATTTTGAAGCTTAGAGCATTATTCATTCATAATAATTAGCTTAGCAAAAAGATAAACAAAGCTAATTCATTATAGCCTATATATACTGCATACCACCACGTCATGACTTACACTCGTTGCCACATATCATTCAGCGGGAGAAATAACATCTCGTTAAGTGAGAAGAGAATTTGCATAGGAAAATAAAATAACAAGAGATAGTAAAATCAAAAGGAAACTGAATCTAGAGTATACGTTACACCCTGGAAATCTGAAAGTGAAAACTATTTGTGAATTCCCTACTCCTACTACAAAAACTCATGTAAAAGCATTTCTTGGACTGGCTGGATATTACCGCCAATATATTCCCATGTTTTCGACCACTGCTGCTCCGCTATCCGAAGTGTTAAAGGGCAAACCTAAGAAAGAAAAAAATTGTGGACCCCCTCAGTGTGAGAAAGCCTTTCAAGAGTTGAAAGATAAGATAAGCTTTGTAGTAACCCTGTGCTACACGCTGCCGACTATAATAGAACATTTCTTCTCCAATGTGATGCTTCAGATTTCGGAATGGGTATCGTACTCTCTCAGATCAGTGATCAAGGAGAAGAACACCCTGTGTTGTATCTAAGCAAGAAATTCAAGGAAGTTGAGAAACGGTATTGTACTACCGAAAAAGAATGTGCTGCCATTGTATATGCTGTAAAAAACTTGCATTGTTATCTTGACGGGCAAACTATGTCCAAGATACAGACAGATCACAATCCTTTAGTGTGGCTTCGTACACACGCCCGTACCAACCCTAGACTCATGAGATGGGCCCTGATTCTACAACCGTATACTTACGAAGTTGTACATCGTCGTGGGACGCTACATAAAAATGCTGACAGTTTCAGTCGCAGTCGTTGGCTATAATCAGCTATTAGCTATTCAAGGGACAAGTTCCAGTTTTGTGTTGCTGTGTTGCAGTATTGTTTTAAAATTTTTATATTTTTATTTTAAGTACATCTCATTGCAAATTGCATCTGATCCTCACAGACTTTTGAACTTACCTACTTTTCTCTATGAACATTCTTCGAACATATCATCGAGAAAAGCTCTGGAGGGGGGAGGAACGAGCTATGCCGTCGTTCCCAGTCCTGGATAGTGACGTCATTGCTGACGCCAATGCTGACGTCAGAGCTGACAGGAGAACTTGGAGGTGGACAAAGAAGCAAGAGACGGAGTGAAGAGCGTGGGAAGAGAGGTTGTTTGTTTTGATTTGTAAGAATCTCATTGTGTTTTTTTTTTTTTTGTTTATTAAATTAAATGTTGTTTTGCGAATTTGTAATAGTCATAAATGAGTATTCGTGGTGATTGTTAAGACGCCACAACGCCTTCAAATAAGCTTGTAAAAATAATTCTGGCCTATCATGTCAAAAAATTCTGGATCCGCACCTGATACGGGGTTTCCACGATTCATGAGACAATGAAATATCTTTTGATTTAATAAATATATTGCGAAGCAACCTGAAGTTACATAAACAAATGTACTGATGCTATTGGCGATTTTAGACTTAACGTTCCTTACGTGTTTGCGGGGTGGGGGAAAGTGAAAGAAAATATCCGTTAATTTTTTTTAATGCAAAAGCAATAACAAACGACATCACATGTGAAAGTCATTATAAAGCCGTCATTCTCGAAAACAGACCTAATTTCAACAAAATCTTGCGAGTAGTGGGGTTGTAAAGTTAGCACAAATCTAAATCTTCCTAGTCCCAAAAAATCTAAGAGTAACAGTGAAAGATACTCTTTGCGTACGAGAAGGAATTCCTCATTATAAACACATAAGAATCAAGTCGTAAAACTAATATTGTGTTGCTATATTTAAATTTAGTCTACCCTGTCGCTTTAACGTTAAGGAGCTAGTTTTCGACAAAGAGACCTCTGACCTAAGATAGCATACGTAGTAAAATTGCAGAACCACGTTATTAATTCATAGCAGTACGGTGTAAATATGTGTTAATCGGGATATCAATTACTTGTCGTTTCCTTTATAACAATTTTCTGATTCGTATGACATTGTTTTCAATGCCATACAAATCAGAAAATCGTACGAAAGAAGCCGTGTGTTGTAGAACTGAACAATTTCGAACGTTAATATGAAACAGATCTTAAGGATATGTCCAAAAGATAATAAATAATACACCCTAATGACTGAAAGCGAGAAAGCTCGACGTATTAAACTATCCTTTATTACTACACCAATTGCAGATCTATGAGACTCCATTGTCTTAAATTTTAAACTCTAAACGGGTTATATATTGGTCTAATGTAAGTTGCCTTGACAAAGCCTTCCGTTGGCAGGTGAAATCTCGGGGTACTAAAATATTCTTTATTACTAACCAACTGCGGATTTATGAGATTTAATTGTCTTTTCAGTTAATGTGAAACATTTTGCTTTAACAATTACTTGCGTACTCAGAGCATCGCTTTCCATCTTAGACCCTTATTCTTGTACATTTTAAATGAGAAATTCCTTTTTTACGCTTTCCAACCGTAGGTTGAAGAAGCGTATATGCTCCAGCTTTATCCGTCTCTCTGCCTGTCCGTCTGTCGGCTCAATACTTCTCGTAAAAATGGTTCGATTTCGATGAAATTTTAGTATGTGGTAAATGACTAGCTGGGGACAAACCCTATTGAAAATGGATGAAATGGGGTCAAAGGTCAGGACACAGGAGCGGGATCCATTCCATTGCCCTTAAGCGTCATAACTTACGTAAAAATGCTTCGATTGCGACAAAACTTTAACATGTTGTTCCGGAGATATACTGAACTTGTTCTGTTGAATATAATCGAAATGGGATCAAAGGGCAGGACACAGGAGTGAGATTTATTCCACATCCATTATCCTCATAACTAGACTAAAATGCTTCTATTGCGACAAAACTTTAGTAAGTTTGTTCCGGAGACATACTGAACCGTTTGTGTTAAATATCATCGAAATGGGGTCAAAGGTCAGGACACAGGAGCGAGATTTATTCCACAGCCATTATCCTCATAACTTGAGTAATGATTTCTGGTATGTTGGAAAGCGTATCATAATCAATGCATTGCATGATTTTACTAACTTGTTTAAGAGAGACCGCAAGGGAAATCTATCCTATATCTGCAATGTTAATTTGTTCTATACACGCATTTTCCCAAAGACTATTGCGTTCTGATCTTCAAATGTTTTAGCACAAATGAATAAAGTCCTTAGCTAATATTCACTGAATAGCCAAATTACTGTGACCACCTGCTTAATATTATGTTGGTCCTCCACGTACCACCCAAACAGCTCTCACTCGGCGAGACATGGACGCGACAAGATTTCAAAAGGTGTCTTGTGGTATCAGGTGCCATCACGTTACCAGCAGGTCCTTTAACTCTTGTAACTTACGTGGTTGAGCTTGCACAGATCGAATTTGCTGTTCCAACACAAACCAGAGATGCTCGATTGTATTGATGTCTGGGGAATTCGAAGGCCAGGGCATTACCTAGAAATCTTTCTTGTGTTCCGCGAACCATTCACGAACAATCGTGCTGAAAGAATGCACTACTAAAGGGGAATGCCACAAAAGGGTGTCCCTGGTCTGCTGGGTAGGTGGTATATGTCGTAGTTTGCTGCACATGAAAGATAGGACTTTGGGTTTCACTGCAGAACATTGCCCAAAGCATTGCCCTTCCTCCATGGGTTGTTTTCGTGCCACGGTGCATCCTGGTGTCAACACTTCCCCAGGTAAACGCCCACATGGTGCAACAGGAAATGAGATGCATCAGACTAGACAACTTTCTTCCAATCATTAAAGGTCCAGTTTTCATGCTCGCGTGGCCATTGTAGGCGCTTTCGGAGGTGAACCAAAGTCATCATGGGTCCTCGTAACGGCTTGCGGCTACGCAGTCCCATTTTCAGCAGGGTTCGATGTACTGCGTGTTGTGACACATTACTCCCGTCACCAGCAACTAGCAAGTTACACTACAGTATCCATTCTGTTGGTTCGTACCATACGCGATGGCCTTCGCTCACCTTCAGCGTCTATAATATGTTGTTTTTTGCCTCTGACTACTTTTTGAAGGTACTAACCACGGCTAACCGCGAACATCTCACGAGTCTTGCCTTATGGAAAACGCTCTGACCCAGTCGTCTGGCCACTACAATTTGGCCTTCGTCAAATTCTCATAAGTCCGCTGCCTTTTCCGTCTGAAGAACAATAGTAGAATTAAATTGGGTGGAAGAAATATTCTTCTCATGATAAATGGAAATACGTCAGTATTGTTAACACAATAGTTAGACTTCTCTGAATTATCAGTATTTACTGTTCATCACGTAACGTCAACCACATCAGACAACTAGGAAATCGCATCGCTCTGGGGCGGAAAGCAAATACACATCTCCCGATTTCCGTTCAAGCATACTACCAGTTACACCACCCAGGACGATATAGTATCTGAGTGTTAAGTATCAAAACGTTGTCAGATTTTCGCCAGTCAAAGCAAATTCTGCTTCCTGTTAGCGTAGTTAAGTAAATCAGTCTTTCAGGTAAATTGTTTAAAAAAATCCTTCTCATACACTGTAAAATATAAATGGTGTGAATTCACGGAAAATTTCTGAAAATAACGCGCAGCAAGGTTCCGTTAGGCATCCGTCTTTTTCAGAAATTTCTGTTTTTAAAAGTACCCGTTTATTGTAACCCGTATTTTCACAGATTTTCCGTAGACAGAAATTCCGTTTATTTCAGAAAAAATCCATTTCAGGTTTTTCCGTATTTAAACTGAAATTTCGCAAAATCGACGACCCTGTACTTTTTCGACCCTTACCCAGATAATCCCTCCGCTGAGGTCAGGATCGAAACCCCGACATTTAAGTTGGCTCAACCGGGAACCCGCACCTTTAACCACTGAACCACAAATGCTCGTCAATCCGACTCACGCACATCGTAAAACGAATTCCGGGATTATGAAATTTTGTTTTTTGTCATTAATGTGAGTGATTTAGTCATTTTATTTTCTGCTGGAGCTTATTATTTTTTTGAATAGGTTTGTAATATTTTCTTTTTCTGTAAGAGGACTTAGCACAAATTAAGCATTTTTCATACTGACTTTTTGAAGCAACAAAATGCTTTGTAACTTGATTTTTAAACTGACAATAGCTTTATCTTTTAAAAAATGTGAAATGTACTTTTTTATAGTATTATTTCACAAAAAAATCTAAATATAAAATTTACTCTTGATAGCTATAATAGCTTTTGTCTTAAGTAGTCCAAAGACATACACATACATCTTATAATCATCTGTACAATAAGTATCCGGTTTCTTACAGTAACACAATATATAATAAGTAGCTGGTGCACCAAGAAAAGGAGATAATATCCTGTGCCACAATAAACAAAATCCATGCAATACGCTATCCACAATATGCGATCTCGCTACGGACTTCAAAATTTCGCAGCCTCGGTTGCGCAGTGGTCTAAGCGACGGCTTCTGGTCATTCGTCCGAGATGGGCTCGGGTTCGAATAACGTTAGGCATGGGTGTTGTGTTTGTCTTATGGCGCTGTCTCCCTCCGTTCCCTGGAACCAGTGGCCCTAAATTGGGGACGGGCGAATGCTTATAGCCCATTGAGTAGCTCACGGTGGTCGTTAAACCTCCAATTTAAAAAAAAAAAGAAAAAGTTCAAAATTCGACGGATGATTGAAATTTAAAAATTAATCAAACCTCAAGTATTCTCACGAATCGCTCCTGTTACCGGTGATTTCTCGTCATACGGATACAGAAAAAGTGAGAACAGAGATATTTTCCGTTAATATACGAAAGGAATTTCGGAAAAGTCTCTGAAAATTCAAAATTTTCCTTTAACACACCTCTAAAACGTTAATTTACCGTCAATATAAGAAAGAAACTGCGGAAAGGTTTCTGAAAATTCAAAATTTTCCCATGGTACGAAAAATTCGTGAAATTCAGGTTTTTTTCCGTCATTTGACGGAAATGGTTGTGTCAGAAACATGCTCCGTTAATTCACGAAAGAAATGATGGAAAGTTGCCCGTGAATTTCAAAATTTTTTACAGTGTTATACGAAAATATACGTCGTTAATAATCCTGATGTAATTTGAATCCTGGTGACGGGAGTGATGTGTCTCAACACACAGTACATCAAACCCGGCTGAAAATGGCGCTGCGATGACGCAGATCTCAACGTATGCCGAAGCTTGCCTCGGTTCACCGTTGAATGCACCTACAATGGGTACGCGAGCAACAAAACTGGAGCTTGAATGATATGAAGAAGGTCGTCCGGTCCGATGAATCTCGTTTTCTGTTGCACCATGTGGACGGCTGAGTACGAGTGCGTCGTTTCCCTGGAGATGTTTTGGCACCAGAATTCACTGTAGGATAAAAACAAGCCAGCGGAGGAAGTGTAATGCCTTGGGCAATGTTTTGCTGAGAAAACGTGCAGGAAACTATGTCATTTACCACCTCCCTAAACATCATTGGAGATCAGGTACATCCAGTGGCGTAGCCAGAAATGTCTTAAGGGGTGGGTCCATGGGTTTGGTTCATTGGTGAAAGCCCCATATACACATATATATCGCTTTAAATTCATACCAAATCTCCCCTCAAGGGGGATCCGGACACGAGGACCACCCCATCGGCTACGCCTATAGGTACATCTTTTCAACACAAAGGTATTTCCCCCTAATCGTGCTTTCTTTAAGCAGCATAATGCACTATGCTACACTGTCTGGATTGTTCGAGACTGGTTTGCGGAACATGAGGAAGACTTCCAGGTATTGCCCTGGCCTCCATATTCCCCAGACATCAATCCAATCGAACATCTGTGATTTGTGTTGGAACAGCAAATTCGATATTTACAAGCTCAACCACGTAAATTACAAGAGTTAAAGGATCAGCTGGCAACATGTTGATACCAGATCCCACAAGACACCGTTAGAAATCTTGTATCTGTCTCGCCGAGTGAGAGCTGTTTTGGCGGCACGTGAAGCACCAACATCATTTTAGGCAGGCGGTCTTAATGTTTTGGCTCTTTGGTGTATATACACGCATCAAGTGTTGCAATAAACTCTGGGAATCTGTCGAGAGAAATATGTCGGAAGTCTTAGTTATGCCAGAACTATCCAGCTCAGAAGGAATTTGGTTTGTGCAGCACAGCACAAAACTGAGGAGCGCGCAAGCAGAACCAAACATGTACATCAGATCTAGATTTGCAGTAGGCAGAAAAAACGTTCATTGAGTTACACGCAAAGAATTTCGTACTGTTCAACTATCAGCCACTTTCTTTTTGATGCTCCAAACACGTCTTTGGATGTGATTCATATCAAAAATGTTTTTAAATCAAAATCTTAATTTTGTTGTTGTTGACATGTTTGATTTTGTTCGGGCTTCAAGGGACATGTTCGTTTTTGATCAGATGCCCTAGTGACTTGTTGATTTTGTTTGAACGTATTCTGAATTTAATCTACCTATCCATGCTACCTATCTATTCAATAATCAACCGGCCTTTAATAGAATACCTATTATCTGACAAAAATATCAAGGTTCGAAAGAAAAAGCTGATGGAGAAAGAGAAGCATTTTCACTTGATATATATTTTTTTATTTTTGTTCATCATTTACCAAATTTGCTGTCACATGTTGGTATGTCTTTATTTCGCTCAATTTATTACAAATCAACGAAAATAATAATAGGTGGTATAAAAAATGCTTGACTGAGAAGAAAGGATTTTTACGAAACTTACAAAACAAGTACATTAATAAAAATCAAATATGTAGACCACAGTTGTCTTTCAAACAGTCACATTGTTCCTGATGTTCATAATTTTCATCAGGCTGTGAAGCAGGTCCATCAATTAGACTTGCGTACCAAATTCTTCGCGGGAACTTCGCAACTTCTCTCCATGAATTTCCAAAAAGGTCTTTGAGAAGGGAATCCACATTCTTTTTTTCGCACCTGAAATTCCATGCTCCAATGGTAAAACGTGCGGTATAGACTTCATGGCTGTACCTGAAGTATTTTTTAAAGAAGAGTCACTGGTGCCTTTTCATGTTCAAATCTATAAAACAACTGACTAATGACTTGCACGCTGCAAGTGCCTCTTTTACCTCTTACCTTGAATATTTTAACCTTCTTCATGTCCTTCATGCCATCCAAAGTCTTGTAGATTGCTGAAAGTGACTTACACCCAATCTTTTCCTAGGCACTTCGCTGTCCCAAAATCGCTATACACTTTCAGGTACTCATCTGTCGTATAAATGGAAGGAATTTTCTTTTGTTGTTTTTCGATTCTCCCGAAAACTCTGTTAGCTGGTAAAAAACTATGGCCGCGCACCAGAAAATACAAAGTAATGTTTTGAACAGAATACGTCGGGCTTTTAGCCACAATGTTCATTAAGGCATGAACATTTTTATCTTGACATGGCAATAACTTTTCGCGAATGAATAATGCATCACATGGACGAATTTTATAGCACGAGAACCGAGTGTTTTGATGTTTAGAACCCACGAAAACTTTGGAACCATCTGGTGCACCATAGCGTTCTCTTTTAGTTTTTTCTTTCGCACTTTCTCCTTTCGTTCTTTTCCTTAGTCCTTTTGAACCTTCCTACATCGTTACTAAATCATCTCCAACCTCTTCCATATCTCTAAAACTATGACAAACGCACGAAAATAATTACCACGTTTTGATAGAACACGTCGACTGTCTGAAAACACGAATGCCACTCCGTCACTCTTATCAGCTTCGTCACGTGACCGAATTCTGGAGCTCTGATTGGTTCACTCGACATGTTTGATTTTGCTCGAGCCAACTACTGGGACATGTTCGTTTTTGCTCGAATCGTGCATTTTTCGCCTATAAAATGAGTATTAGCTGTTTGGTTTGAGTCAGCTGAGATACCGAAACGGAATCAGACCATAATACTTTATGATATCCAACTATTACTTGATAATTTACATTTTTGTGACATGTTTGGTTTTGCTGCGTGCTCCTCAATTATGAAAGGAAAGGTAACAGAATTTAATGGTCTAACGACATATTAGTAAGTTACAGCTGAGGAATATGTTGACATTTTTCTAGGTAACAGCAGAGATCGACATCTCTGCGGTTAACATTAATTCACTGAGACAATTACGGAAGCAGAAACAAATGAAAGAGGAAGTGAGATTTAAAAATATGGTGAAATTTCACAACAGATATTTTTTTCTTACATATTGCAAGAAAAGGGGGAACAGCTGAGTAAATAAAGACATTTAGTAATACAATTGATTATACAGAACCATGCAAGATTGGACGTGTCTCACCCAAGGAGGTTAGAATAATACTTCTGATGATGCCCAGAGACTATGAACCGTGCAGCCGCAAGGTGTTGGAATTAGAGTTTGTTTACATGATACCTATGTAATTTCAGCTGTGTGAATTTCGGATTTGTGTGATAGGGGTTGCAGAAATCGTGTTAATATCAAACTGGAATGAATTATACTCCATACACGAGTGAAGTTTTCAATTTTAACGTTATGTTTTGTTTAGAATTCACACTAACGTTCGTGTATTTCAGTTTAAAATAAAAAGTGAAGGAGCCTCAAAATAATTAAGGTTTTATAAATCCAGCATTTTCTCACATATCGGTAGCAAGCTACGATGTGGAATTGGAGACATTCGCGACGAAAGAAGCCGATTCGGCAAAATGCATTGCAATAGACTTGAAAACCATCAGCTTTCCCAAACTTTGAAGGCGTCGCTCGCCGTTATAGGCTTCACGCAAAATGGTTCTGCTCCATTAAGGCTCTACGAGACCCGCCATCTTGTAATGCTGCCTTCTCTTATTAACCAACGGGCAAGCGTATTTCACAAATTGCTCTGACAGTTTTGCACATTTTGGAACACCGTTTGTGGCTAACGCAAGATATATGATAAATAAAGAGTTCCCTGGTTTCAGAATTTTTATTGACCTTTCTCTTCATTTTTTATCTGCAGCGAAAGTCGTACCAAGGCGTCTTCCATAGTTTTATTAATTAATAAAAAATACTTAAAGGGTCTAAAATGAAAATCTGAAACCAGGGAACTCTTTATTTATCATATATCTTGCGTTAGTCACAAACGGTGTTCCAAAATGTGCAAAGTTGCCCGAGCAATTTGTGAAATACGCTTGCCCGTTGGTTAATAAGAGAAGGCAGCATTACAAGATTGCGGGTCTCGTAGAGTGCATCTCCAGCAAGGGCATCTTCAGATATCTTATTTTAACCTTCTTGGTCACACCGTATTAGTGAGGCATCAAGAAATTGAAATTTGCGTGGTGAAACATTAGAAAATTCAACTGTTCTTTGTTGGAGTAATCGGAATTTTAGCTATGGATTGGTGATTGATGAGATATCAATAGCTTCAACTGTGAATTAAAGCCATTCAGAACTGCTAGATCCTGAAGACTAAATATCCCTAAAACAACCGGAGATAATAAATTGCATTGCTTAGAAAGTGATCTGGTGTTAGAACAAAGGTTATAGAGCTAACGAAAAGAGTTGTAAACTTCTGCATGAAACTATGGCAAAGAGAAGATACAGGTATTACAAACATAATGAAAATGGTGAAGTTTTCCTTATTCTTCGGAAGGAGGTTTTCCAAGCATAAGCAAAAACAAAAAGAAAAGACGAGTAGGATGGGATACAACATAAATAGTAAAAGTCACAGAAGAGTTAAAAACTAGTTATTCTGCTTTTTGTTACATTCAGCGAAGGCCAAATTTATGAAAAGGGTTACATATATATTCAGCGATGGCCAAATTTATGAAAAGGGTTACTATTGTGTATAATGAATTAGCTTTGTTTATCTTTTTGCCAAGCTAATTATTATGAATGAATAATGCTCTAAGCTTCAAAATGATGAATTCCCAAAAAGGGGTGTTGTTACTCGTTAATTATGAACTTAAACAAAGTCTCAACGCTGGTTATTTATATTAAGTAATCAAAGTCATAAACCTAACAGCCAGACAGAGGTCTGACAAAACTAAGAATTGAAAAAGACTGAACTTACAGAACAACTTGTTTATTATGATGACTCCTGGTCAACTAAGGCACTCATATATCACTACTACATAACAACACACTGCAACGTAACACACCACCAACTACACCAAACACCACAACTACACCGCCACAACACACCTACAACACAACTACAACGCAACTCCCACTTCTCGATGAACGCGCCTATATACGAGCTACCACCACGTCATGACTTACACTCATTGCCAGATCTCATTCAGCGGGTGAAATAATATTCCGTTCAGTAGGAAGATAATTTACATAGTAAAATAAAATAACCAGAGATAGTAAAATCAAAAGGAAAGTGAATATAGAGTATACGTTACATCATCTCCCTTAATTTTTTCTTCTTTTTTTTTTTTTTTCTTTTTTTTTTTTTTTTTTTTCCGAAAAACCTATCAATTTTGGAGTGTAAGTCTTACATTTCGATGATTGACGTTTCTCGATCTTTTTTTTTTTGATTTGTTGTTTGGTGGTAGCCGTATTTACATTATCAACTTGGCATAACAATTTACGAATCTGTATTCGACTGTGAAATTTGTAGTGTAGAACAAACCAAACCTGCATCGGCATACTTTCCTTTTATTCTGCCTAGCAGGAATCACTTTTTTAATTTCAAATTACGTGCGCCTCAATAGTTGAAATACATAACAACTGTATCAGCAGCGAAGATTGCCTGAAGCTGCCTAACAGTAACAATTTTATTATTTTCATTTCAAATTACGTTTGCCTCAGTCGTTGAAATACAGAACAACTGTATCAGCAGCGAAGATTGCCTGAAGCTGCCTAACAGTAACAATTTTATTATTTTACCCCTAAGATGGACATAGAAGTAGATGGACATAGAAGAAATATAAAAAAAAAAAACACACATATATACACAAAAAGAATGCATAGGCCCACACGAAAAAAAGAAATTCTGACACGCCAACTGGTCGAGCAGGAAAAACAATAAACTGAGAAAAGAACCTGTCCACGAGAACTTACTTATCTCGAGGACGCATAAAAAATTCTAGTGCGAAAACGTTTTCCAGGCCTAATGGGACTGGGGAAATCAGGTGGCTTGGATCTCTTCCGGGACGGTAATGGAACATCGGTCTGTTGTCGGTCAGGAATCTGGCGGTCTGGAAATCCCTGCGGCTGAGAAGAACGGTCAGGAACGTCAGAAGTCTGGCGGTCCGGAAATCCCTGCTGCGGCTGATAGGAACGGTCAGGAGTCTGGCGGTCTGGAAATCCCTGCGGCTGAGAAGAACGGTCAGGAACGTCAGAAGTCTGGCGGTCCGGAAATCCCTGCGGCTGAGAAGAACGGTCAGGAACGTCAGAAGTCTGGCGGTCCGGAAATCCCTGCTGCGGCTGATAGGAACGGGCTCCCCAGGCTTTGGATATGAAGTCCCTTGATGCTGGGGCCCGTTGTGTCCTTCCAGTATCTTTTTGGAGGGACGTGTCTCCGGCCACATCGCTTGTTTTCGTTTACGCTCACGGGGCATGATAGTAGTAGCAGGCATCGGCCCTGTTTGCCCTGAACGGAGGTTCCAGGGGCGAAACCCGGGCGGATGCAAAGATTTCTGCCTTCGTCGCTGTTGCGGCGAAGCAGATTGGGGAGACAAGTGACGTTTGCGCCCAGCTTTTGGTGGTGCTGGACGGTGTGGAATATTAAATGTTGGATTCATAACTGACAAATCCGAAATGTCCGACGCCTCTGAGTCGCTGCTGTATTTCAGCGGTCGTGCAGGGCGATGTTTGGATTTGCCTATAGGAATACTTTCCGATGAGGTATTCAAAGAAGAAGTATCCCGCGTTGGTGCAGAGGTAGCCGGAAACGGCGCAGCAATAGTCTTGGCAATGGTTGGAGGGAAAGGAACGATACTAGTATTCGACGAACGCGAATCGAGCCTTGGTCTCACGGGAGAATCAGGTTGCGGTTGTAGAAACTCGTCTGGAGGGGGGAAGGTGAAGGAAAATCACTGGTGATTCGTCAAAAATGTTCGGTGGGTCGTCCACAATTTCTGGCGGTTGAACATGAGATATAGATTCTTGAGTCTGTGGAACAGAAGGTTGAGTAGGATTGATAATGAACTCGATATCCCGTTCGTGATACTTGCGACATTGATCAACATGTACATATTGAAAATTGTTGTTCGGTTTCTCCAGAACAATATTATTTTCAAAGACATTTGCCACCCGATATGGACCTTCGTAGCTGGGTGCAAATTTCTTCACTAAAGTATGCGAAACAGAAGACTGGAAGTGCGTTTCCACGAGAGTGAGATCTCCAACGACAAGATCTGGTTCCCTACGCCTAGAATTATAATATCGTGCTTGAGCCGCTTGTGCTCCTAGCATTGCAACACGAGCTTTTTCTGCCATAATGTGTACTGATTGCGGAGTTGGTCGCTGGTTTAATTCGTCGATAATCCCCGTTAAATTTTCAAAAGGGGTTTTAATTTTGCGACCCAGAAAAAGTTCTGCAGGAGTAATTTTAGTAGACTCGTGGACAGACGAGCGGAGGGCGAACGCAAAAAGTTCTAAATGGTCATCCCATTTTTCATGGTGGTCCATTACGAAAGTCGCAATCATTTTCACTAGCGTTCGGTTAACGCGTTCTGCAGGATTACTCTGGGGATGATATGGGGAAATGAATTTGTGTTTAATGTGTAATCTCGCACACATTCTTTCAAAATGTCAGAAATAAATTGAGGACCATTATCCGAAACTACTTTATTAGGTGCACCATATCTAGAAAATACTTCATTAACTAAGACATTACAAATAATCTCAGCCGTAGCGGCTTTAATGGGAAAACTTCAACCCTATTTAGAAAAATTATCAGTTAGTACTAAAACATAACGAGCTTTATTTTTAACAGATAATGGATAAGGTCCCAATAAATCTATGGAAATAATATCAAATACATGAGAACTTGAACTAGATTTCAAGTGACCGGCCGGTCTTACATTACGATAATTATTAATCTGACACAAGTGACATGATTGAACGTATGCGAGCACACTTGGTACATTCCAGGCCAATAGGCAACATCCCGCAATTTACAACGGGTCTTGCGAATACCTAAATGGCCTGCAAGAGGTTTGTCATGAAATTCATTTAAAAGAGCCATTCTAAGGGTTCGCGGAATACATGGGCGAAACTCTGCCCTAGTAGTCCGAGACTTTGTATAATAAAGAAGACCCTCTATTACTTCAAAATGTTGTGACCTTCCAGCCAGAGAAGGATCACTTGGTAGGGGCGAACCCGCAAGCAAAAAATTGTAAATATCCCCAAAATCTGGATCATTTATTAATTCTGCCATTATCTGCTCTCTGGATGTGATATCAGCTATCAGAAGTAAAGGCTGACATCCAGGAGTAGTTTCGGTGGGGACCCCACTAATCGGAACGCGAGATAATGCGTCCGGTAATTGATTCTTATTACCTGGCTGATACGAAATTTTGATATTGCTCTCTTGTAACTTCAGAGCCCACTTCATAAGTCTTTGAGATAGGTGTTTAGCAGAATTCAAATACTGAAGGGCAGAATGATCCGTAATTATGTTAACTGTCAATTCGTTAAGATAACATTGAAATTTATTCAGTGCATACACAACAGCAAGACATTCACGTTCCGTAGCTGAATAATTGCGTTCAGCTTTGGCTAAAGTACGAGACGCAAAAGCTATTGGATGCCCAGCTTGTGACAAAACGCAACCAAGACCAACTCCGGATGCATCAGTATAAATATCAAATTATTTAGAATGATCCGGGAAAGCCAACACCGGAGGCTGAGTCAATGCAGACTTCAGTGTTTCGAATGCAGCGTTAGCTTCAGGTGTCCAAATAAACTTCTTGTATTTACGCTTTAAAGCATACAATGGCTCACATATTGTAGCATAAGCGGGGACGAACTGCTGATACCATCCGGTCATTCCCAGAAAGCGGGATAGTTCTTTTGCTGTTTTAGGCCGAGGAAAGTCAGCAATAGGCCTAATTTTTTCATTATCAGTGAATAAGCCGTGGGGAGTAATTTTCAACCCCAGATATACAATCTCGTCCCTCGCTATCTGGCATTTACTAGGTTTTAACGTCAAGCCAGCATTGTATATAAGTTGGAACACCTGTTTGAGCAGAGAAAGGTGCTCGTCAAAAGTCTCTGATGTGATAATAATATCATCCAAATAGACATGCACATGGGGACCCAGGACAGGTCTGAGAACCGTGTCCATAAGCTTTTGGAAAGTAGCAGGTGCAGAAGCTAAACCAAAAGGCATACGTAAATATTCATAGGCCCCAAAAGGAGTCACAAAGCCTGTTTTATCGACCGAGTCCGGATGTACTGCCACCTGCCAATATCCACTTGCCAAATCCAAAGTTGACATCCATTTGGTCGACGACAAGTCATTTAGAATATGTGACATGACAGGTAGGGGATAATTGATTGTTTTTGTGACTTGGTTGAGTTTGCGAAAATCTGTCACGAAACGAAATTCATTTGGTTGTTTCTTTGGAACCAAGAAGGCAGGAGCAGCCCAGGCGCTTGTTGACTCCTGATTATGCCTTGCTTAATCATTTCCGCAATTTGACGTTGCATTTCCTGTTTTTTATGTGGAGCACAAGGGTAAGGTTTCGTCGCAATGGGTTTCGAACCATCAGTGTCAATAACATGATAAACCACCTGTGTGAAACCAGGTTGATCCGAAAATAAACCAGGGCTTTCCTGTAAAAGGAGAGAAAGCTGGTCTCGTTGCCCCTCATTCAATTGGTCACTCAACAATAAACTCGTAATATCTACAGGAACCGTCGGAATCATTTCGACAGGTTCCGGAAAGGAAATCACATGTTGTACAAAATTCAAAGTTATTTGAAACTTGTTAATAAAGTCCATACCCATGAGATATTTCACGGGTAGCTCGTCTATAAGCAGGAAAGAATGCGTAAACCGAGCTTTTCCCAGCCCTAAAGATAATGTGACAGTTCCGGAAATACTGAAGATTTCGTTATTTGCACTCGCAAATACTGCGTTGCAGGCTGAACATGTATTGCGGAAAAAACATCATTGCAAAACTTTGTATTTAGGGCTGATATCTCAGACCCAGTGTCGAACTTTGTCTCGACAATAATGTCTTCAAGTGTCAAGAATACATCAGGCAACTGAGGAGTTTGAACAGTCACTAATATTGTTTTAGGGTCAGAATGTTTGGTATCAGGAAGCAGGACTGACCTTCGTCTACTTCCTGTGGAAGTTTAAAGGAATTCTGGTGGTGTTATCATGTGTGGTCGGAAACCTCGACCCTGCCGGGTATCGGGAAAATTTTCACGATAAGGAAAATTGCGTGCACCCTGCGTCGGGAACTCCGCGTGTCTGTTGACATTTTCATATTCGTTACGTCTGCCCTCAGCACGGGCAGAAAAATTATTATTGCCCTGAGCATGATAACGTTCCGAATGCTGCTGAGTGGAACGGGGTCGAGGATACTGTGCATTATGACGATACCCTCGTAGCTTGCTCCGAAACTCGTTGCCGGTTCGCCACTCTTCTGTGTGGTGGAACGTATGAAGCTTGGGTGGGCACGTGTGTATGCTCGCGCTGAAAGTTTTGTCTATTATGCCGCTGAGGGTTTTCGGAATAAGCCTCGCGGGGTGCCCGAGCATGGTGAGTTGCAGCATGTTTGCCATGTCGCTCTTCATACGTGCGTATGAGGCGAAGGCATTCATGAATAGTGGTAGGGTGTCGAACCTCAAGAAAATCTTGCAAGAATGGGTCGAGCTGCTGTACGAGGGTATCCAACATGTCAACATGACTGGCATGTGGATCCCATAGATTA
Organism: Macrothele yani; assembly: GCA_039090855.1. Lineage (NCBI taxonomy): Eukaryota > Metazoa > Arthropoda > Arachnida > Araneae > Macrothelidae > Macrothele > Macrothele yani. The sequence goes on from CM077003.1 coordinate 109,357,888, forward strand.
TATAGGCGTGTAGTTTCCAACGCAAATGCAACAGGGCTATCATTGGGACCCTGCTGACGAGAAAACAGCTGTTGAGCAAGGCTAGCTCGACTGAGGCCGAAAGGAAAGACCTCCAAGAATTCTGCACGGAAATTCTCATAATGAGAATCCGGGTTCGACCTCGCCACTGCCGATACCAGGTCTTGGCGGTATCTCTCAAGCAAGTGCCGGCAATTTGGACCTTGCAGTCTTCCGGAATATTATATAAATCAAAATGGTCTTCCAGATCTTCGAGGAACTTTAAAGACCCTCCAAACCATTGAAATAAATTGTTCCTGCATGCGGCACGAAATGAGCAAGCATTCTGCTTCGCTGAGAGGATTGAACTCCTCAGCTACGACCCGCGACTCAGAGTGATAAGAAGCTGGTGCATTCCGAAATGGTGAAGAATGCTTGGGTATGTGTAGATTATTCATATCCAAGTCAGAGCCACAGGCTTCGTACAAATTGTCCAAACAAACACCATTACCCTCGAGACTTGCCGGAAGGTGGAAATTTGCAGTTGTCTCAGGTAAGGAAGCCATGGGTAATAATAGTCAGGATCTCGTGTTCGAGAAAAGTTCGGGCGCCAATTATAATGAATTAGCTTTGTTTATCTTTTTGCCAAGCTAATTATTATGAATGAATAATGCTCTAAGCTTCAAAATGATGAATTCCCAAAAGGGGTGTTGTTACTCGTTAATTATGAACTTAAACAAAGTCTCAACGCTGGTTATTTATATTAAGTAATCAAAGTCATAAACCTAACAGCCAGACAGAGGTCTGACAAAACTAAGAATTGAAAAAGACTGAACTTACAGAACAACTTGTTTATTATGATGACTCCTGGTCAACTAAGGCACTCATATATCACTACTACATAACAACACACTGCAACGTAACACACCACCAACTACACCAAACACCACAACTACACCGCCACAACACACCTACAACACAACTACAACGCAACTCCCACTTCTCGATGAACGCGCCTATATACGAGCTACCACCACGTCATGACTTACACTCATTGCCAGATCTCATTCAGCGGGTGAAATAATATTCCGTTCAGTAGGAAGATAATTTACATAGTAAAATAAAATAACCAGAGATAGTAAAATCAAAAGGAAAGTGAATATAGAGTATACGTTACATGTGTTACATCAGGGGCGTAACCATGTTTCAAAATCTGGGGGAAGGGGGTCTGATCACACATTGTACATATATATACAATATTATATCATCATCCTCATCATCATTGTCAACCATTATCGATCCACTGCTGGATGAAGGTATCCCCAAGTTTCTTCCACAATTGTCTGTCTTGAGCCTGCCTCCTCCATGTCACTCCGACATGCTTTCGAATTTCATCCATCTATCTCCCATGGGGGTCTTCTTCTAGGTCTTTTTCTGTCCCTCGGAATCCAGTCAAAAATTTTGGTTGTCCATCAGCGGTCCGTTCTTCTGGCAACATATCCATACATACTGTATAAGATAGAGTTTGGGACCCCTCCCCCTACGCACACACACACGCAGGAGCAAAGCAGTTGCTGACGCGCGATCTAACGGGCACGACATAGGCGCCTCTGTTGGCGAATTGTGGAACTCAGCGAACACAACTGTAAAACTATGATAGATGGGGCAGAAATGTAAATTACAAAGTTGTAGAACTGACTTTGTTAATTAGAATTTTTTTTTTTTGATTGGAGGTTTAACGACCACCGTGAGCAACTCAATGGGCTATAAGCAGTCGCCCGTCCCTAATTTAGGGTCACTGGTTCCAGGGAAGGGAGAGAGCCAGTGCCGTAAGACCAACACAACATCCATGCCTCACCGGGATTCGAACCCGGACCCCTTACGGACGAATGATCACAGGCCAGCGCCTTAGACCACTGCGCCACCGGGGCGGCAATTAGAAATCGATATCACTGTTTTATTAAGTATACATTATACACGTGTTTGCATTCTACGGAAAATTACAATCTTATATTATTAAATTTAGTTGGATCACATCATAAAGTTTGTATTATATCATTATATTCCCGAAAAAATGGGGGGGGGGGTCCTTTACAGTGGGGATTCCCGACACTGAAAATCTGGGGGTCCTGATCCCCGACCCCTCAGTGGTTACGCAATTATTTTTTTTTTTTTTATTTACAGTGGCTTTCATAAATTCAGAAGAAAAAAACAGAAAAATGGCGATTATTTGTGGGAGAAGAGATGAAAATGTAAGAAACTTGGGTATATAATGTGAATTGTAATGCGGAGTCAGAGTATCCAATGCAAATGAGTGACGACGGCATCGGTTGATACAAATGAGCCGTAACATAAGATGGGCTGTTGAGAAGGTGAGCGTCACATCGTTTGCAGAGTGTAGAGAAAGGATTTTAAGAATACGTATTTGTTGTAATGTGTACGATTAAATTCTTTAAATTTTTATTCACGATTAAATTTATTTAACAGATGAACTAAGATGGAGAGTGATTGGAAGCCTAAAGGCAGGTCAAAGTCATGTGGAAGTTACAAAATGTCTGCATGTAAGGCCTGTGGTCCACAGACTGTGTAACCAATCTCAAGCTACGCAATCAGCTTCCCGAAGGTATACAACGAAGAAAGGACTAGGGCTACAACATTTGCGGATGACCGATATCTCCAATTAAATGCACAGAGAAATATAACGGCAACGCCAACAGAGCCGCGATTTGCTCTTGCTGCGGCTACAGAAGAAGTGGTATCTGCTTCCACTGTGTTTAGAAGACTTCACAAAGGAGCTCTTTGCTGTAGGGGACTATCCTTTATTCCCAAAATTTTAATGTAAGGTGTTAAAACCCAACGGAGGTCAGTTTTTGAACTAAAACTCTATTGGAGGGGGCAGGGGGGCAGTACTCTTCACAGATGAGTCAAGATTTGCTTTGTAGACCGACTCCGATCGTCATCTCACCCTTTGTGTCAAAAACTGCTTCCATGTGGAGGAACAAACTGTACTTTTATTATAAGCTTCGATGTCTCAATAATTAACGAACTGGCTCATTTCTGTGCAAAACTGTCGACTAAGATTTCGTCAGAGTGCACAGTTGATTCAACAAGCTACATATATACTGTATGTCTACAACTCCTTTTGCAGTCAAATTTTGCGGCCTTAAGTCCACTAGCACTATATGAGAGTCAGTGCGAGCTCAACAACGGTTTCATCATTTCAGACAACTTAAAAAATAATTTGAAATTTGAAATTTTAAAAACTATGGTTACATGGCAATTATTTGAATTTCCTGACGTAACTGACTTCTGCAGCTATACTATGACAAGTCGCCAACGGTAACCGATAACTCGGGTACAGTTGGCAAATTTTGAGCAAAGCTATTGCAAAATCTAAGCTCATTAAAGCGTCTATTATAACAAATTCTAAAAAACAAACGCGTAAAATTTATGTCTTCCAGAACAAAAGTATGAAACATTCTAAAAAAGTAATGCCTAAAATTAATCATGAACTACTTTCCTTCACGCCTTCACGTTGGTTATGATCAGGTTGCATGTAAACAAAGCGGAAAGACACACTAAGATCGGGAACAACGTTTTCATTTTGTATCGCGAAAGACAGACACACACACACATACACAAACTTTCTTTTAATATTATAGATTAAGCAAGTGTTGAGCTAGCAGACGGAGTCTTTCAATTTCTTCGTTTTTCAATTCAAACGATTTTTTTTTTTTAATTAATGTTAGTGAGCCGACTTTCGTGAAACGGTTCAAGTAAAAGGTTATCTAGTTTTAATTCAAATTCCTCAATGACACGGAATTTCGGGAATCGGAAGGTATCAAAACCTGACCATGGACGATGTCCAATTGCATGCACAAAATCACGGTGATCGGATGTATCATCTCGTACCTATGCCCGAACAACTAATTGTCTCGAGTCTCGTAAAGAGAGCTCCACTCGTCCTTCGGCCTCGCTTCGCTCAATCAGTAAGTTTTAGATCTTTATCTGCCATCAGAAGGAATTGATATGGCTCATGGTGATAGTGGACTTCACCCAGATGATTACCCTTAACCCAACAATGAAATAGCCTATAGTGCGGTTTTAACGTTTTCATTCATTAGATAATTAATAAATTATTTAAGTTAACCCAAATAAGTTTTTTTGCTTGCTTTCAACACTGATAGTTCAAGGACCAGGAGTGATTGTAACTGAATTATCAAACAATGCATAATAGTCAATGGTGTTTTTTCAGTTTGACGACCGCGATGAGCCTCTAAGGCTATAAGTAGTTGCTTGCAATAATATAAAGTCACTGATTCCAAGAAAAAGAGAGAGAGACTGTGACGCAGGACGAGCTCACCGCCCATACCTCATCTAGGGCACAAACCTGGCTGCACTAGGAGGACTAGTCAGGAAGGTCGTGCCTCTGACCACTCCGGCACAAGTGTTGAAAGCAAAGTAAGGAAGAATCAGAATTTTAAAGAGCATATGTAGACTTGTTTATAACGGGGTACCCGTACCCAGGGAGCGACTTCCGAACCTCGAAGAGTGTTCGGAATGCGAGACCTTCTTCTCCAAGTTGTATACCTTAATCACTTGCTTATCAAGTGACTGACTAGGAAATAGGATTTCCATAGCTCACGTCTTTGCACACGTATGATGAATTCCACTTCTGGTAAACAAAATTTCAAGATCGAGCAAAAAACACTTTTCCACCGGTTTGTTATGTCTTAACTGATTTTTCTGGAAAATGAAATGCTGGTTGGAAGGCAAAATGGTTTGAATCAACCGGGCAAACCCAATAGAAGGCCAGCAGTTTTGAGTCACTTTCTTACAGTATTGGTCGACACTCAGAGACTCTACACTAACAGTTAGAGTTCGAATAAGCCAAATTCTTCAGATCCTAGGCTAAAGTTATGATGGCGTAAGGTTTGTTCCCAGTCCGGTTGTATATCTAGATAATCGATTTAAAGTGAAATGGTAGTTCCTCGGTTGAGGAACTACCATTTCCTCAAGAAAGGAACAAACATGTTCCTTTCTTGTATAAAAGCACCGTTATAAGACACAAGCTAAGGCATGCTGTCTAGGGTGTGCAATTAATATTCTGCATCCATATGTTTCATATTGACGATTTAAATGTTTTTAGGTTTAAGGTTTTTTGGCAACTTAAAGATGGGAACAGTAGATAAGACTGGAAGGTGTTGTACTGCAATTTGTTATATCATTAATTATCCGTATATATCTTCAGCTGTACACCATCCAGTACGTATATATCTCAGCTGTACATCATACAGCGTCAACATGGTGTAGCAGAAAATGGGATTCGTCCGACCATGAGACCTTCTTCTAGTCTGCTATGGTCCAATGTAGACGACCCTGTTCGGGTCAGGGGCCTGGTAGCCCACCCGTTAGAACGCCCCTACCGAAGACAGAAAATACGCGGAATATCGATGTTTCCACCGATATTATACAAACGTCGATATTTGTCACCGATTTACAAATTCCTAAAATAAACCACTGAAGAATTGGAAATATAAAGGAAAGACGGAGGCCCTCCCATTTCTTGTGAAAGCGAAGCCAGCATGTACTGCTGTATGTGTGTCACGGCTAAGTATCCTTCCGTGCTCACAACAGTTAGTCAAGATTGCGGTCCCGCTGCACGTGTGGCACGGTCAGACCTGTTTTGCGGGGATGTTTCCGCTGAGACCATGGGCAGCCGTGGAAGATGCTCTGTCGGTCGTCACCGCTGACTGGATTTCGCGTCCCGCGTAGACAGGTAAATTTTACGTAAAACGTTTTAGAAAATGACTGAATCATTGATTTTTTTTTTAATTTTACATCATTTTTTATTACAAAAAGGATGTACTCCACAGTTTTTTGAAATGTTTCGTACCTGAATTATGCACCATAATCTACACGTTAACCCGTAGCTTTGCTGTCTTCTTTGAAAGATGGGTTGGACATCCTGGAAATATTTCAGAAATAACAGTGGGGTTCAGTCTGACACGGACAGGCACTGATATAAATGGCCATTGAATTTTTCACTCCTGCGTCTATATATAATTACATCGTATGGGAGAGGAAATCTTCCTCACAAACAAAATCGTTAGTGCTGACTGCTGAGTTTCCAATCAGCTTGAGAGATTGCTTTCTGCCATTTAGCAAGCATTTTTTTTATTTTTAGGTTCTTAGCAGCATGTTTTTCACTACTGGCACAACCAGAACGGCAATTGAGACGAACACAGGAATCAGAAACTCCAAAAAAGCTTAATAAAAAAAATAAAAAAAAACCGACAAGAGAAATAAGGCAGTTTACACTGATTTTCAAGTAGGTCAAGAATACTGAAAGCCCCTCTAAAGGGCCTAAGGCATAGCAATACTCTTCGGCGACGTTGGTATGAGAAAAGCAAAAATTTCAGCTACTTACCTTGTTCGAACTTCCTGTAACAAATTATATCCAGATATTTTTGAAAACAGCATGCAGAGCACGCCACCCCTTCTTCGATTTGTTTACTCACTTGACAATTCGAGTCACAGAGGACGGAGATTTGAGTGGTCTGCATTTCTTCTAACGCCCTCTAATGGTCATTACATTAAGGGATCTTTTTCCAACACGAGAGTCATGCGCAATTGAATCACCTGTGTATCGTACACCATGGGCGAGGCTGAAATACAGATTACAAAACAGTGTCTTCCTTCTACGTACAAGATTGCGTATGTTTGGATGTTCTATTCATAGATCAGCGGGCATAAGATATAAAACAATATACAAAATTCATAAATTACCTCAAATTTCTGTGAAGTGCTCGGTTGTACAAGTCATTCACAGAGCTGCATTTGGGTATAGGGCAAGGAGCTTTGGTTCCCGAAAGCGCTTCATTTTTTAAATGTTTTGGTTAAAATGCCACTTACATTAGAACAAAAGAAACATTATTTAATTTTTTCTTCTAGTTTTTATTAACTTTTATTTTGGTCTGGGGAATTTAAAATATCCATTTTTCGTCGCCTCCTCCCCCAAAAATGATATATACTTCCCTGGTCATCATCTGGGGCATCTTCCTCGAGACCCGCGCTTTGGAGGATCCCTAAAGCGCGGGGCCCGATAGAGGCGTTCGTCTTATGCTGGTCTCAGTCAGGGCGGTCCTGCTCTAGCCACTCGACGACCGGGTGTCTTTTTTGTGTTCAATAGCTTGTTAAAAAGTTATTTATACACTGCTGGCCACCCAAATTGCAACACCAAGGAGGACACGAGATAGCAAAGCCAGATTTACTCGACACATAACAACAGATACAAAGATGAAACAATTGAGCTTACAAGCCCGTGTGACTTTCAGAACACTCAGACATCAATAGTTCCTGTGGCTCCCATGGCTAGCAATAACGGCCACTACACGCCGCGGCATCGAACGAAAGAGGCTTTGGATGTAGGCTTGGGGTATGTCGGTCCAGGCTGCTCCCATACGTTGCCACAGTTTATCAGGCGTAGCCGCGGGTGGTGCTTGCCGGGCCACTCGGTTGCCGATCAGCGACTAGACGTATTCGATGGGCGACATATCGGAAGAACAGACGCGCCACGGCAGCAGTGACACCTGGTGGGCCGTGAAGAATTGTTGCTCGATGCGTGCCACATGCGGGCGCGCATTGTCCTGTTGAAACGTGGCCGCTGGCAGGTCCTGCAGGTAAAGGGAGGACTACAGGCTCCAAAACGTTGGAGATGTAGCGGAGGCTGTTGGGTGTACCGGCGATGCGTACCAGAGGGGTGCGGGTGTCATATCCAATTGCGCCCCAAACCATAACGCTAGGCGACGGACCGGTATGGTAATGCATAATGCAGGCGTCATACAGTCTCTCGCCGCTGTGCCGCCACACGCGGATCCGACCATCGTGGTGTTGCAGACAGAAGCGGGATTCGCCGAAAAAGACAATGTCGTGCCATTCCGTAGACCAGGTGCGGCGTTCAACGGTCCACTGCAGCCGCACTCGCCGGTGGTGTAACGTCAATGGTAATCGGAGCAATGGGCGCCGTGTGACAAAGCCCCACTCCTGCAGAAGACGTCGAACGGTACGTGCTGACACAGGTTGTTGCTTAACACACCCTAATTTCTGCGCTAACGTTTGTGATGTGGCGGTGCGAGCCGTCAATGCCCGCCGCACCACATGCCGGTCCTCTCGTTTGGTGGTGTGCCGCGGCTGCGGCAATCGCTCACGTCGGTCCGTCCGTCCCTCCTGCACCCACCGAACCCATACTTGCCTCACTGTGGCTGGATGTCGTCCCACACGGGCGCCGATGTCTCGGTACGATAAACCGCTGTCGCGATAAGCCACTATTTGTCCTCTATCGAACTCCTAAACGTGCTAGAATGACTGCCGTATTCTGCGACGAGGCATCAGGAAGCTTCCCACGCACAGGTCCTGCAGCACAACACACTTCCACTACATATACCCCGCCTTCTGTGCACCCTTCTTATAGTGCTTCTCGGTGGCGTGCCGGGCGCACATGATTTGCATATGCCCTGCAATGCTAATCATTTGCATGTCCTCTCGCGGCGAACGCATGCTACGAATTTCAGGCCAATCGGATGCTTCCTTCTTGGTGTTGCATTTTGGGTGGCCAGCAGTGTATTATCGTCGAAGTAATATTCTTCCCAGTTTTCAAACACACTTCAAGGTTACATTTAACTAAAGATGTAGTTCTAAATACAAAAGTACCTTAGCGGTGAAGTGATTAGGAAAAAACAACCAGGGAAAGAAATTTTCAAAAGCCCTGTAAAATATTTTTTGTCTATATTATTTACTATCTTTTATTAAATTTTTAGTACTAAGCACTTACATTAAATTATAGTAAAACTGATAAGTTTCAACAATTTGCAATTTTAAATAAAAGAAAGAGTGCTACATGACAGTCACATGCCAAGAATAGAATTTTTTTATTTAAATACAGCTCTGTCTTACTGCAAGACCCTTTTTTTATTGCCTGTTTTTGGGTTTAACGACCACCTTGAGCAATTCAATGAGCTACAAGCAGTCCCCCATTCATACGTAATTTTTGGTTACCTGTTCCAGCGAGAGAAGAGAGCAAGAAGCACAAAGTACACTACCCATTTCTCACATTGGACTTGAACCCGGGCTGAACTCAAACGAATGGTCAGAAGCTAGGGCATCAGACCACTATAACACACTCAGTTTTTTTTTGTTTCAGGGTTTAACGACCAAAATGAGCAACTTGTCGGGCCATAAGTAGCCGCTCATCCTTAATTTGAGGCCACTGTGCCGCGGGTGGCCGAGTGGGCAACGTTCGTGACTGCCACGGAAAGGACCTCAGGTTCGATCCCAGGAGGTACGAACGCTCGATCCACATGGGCTATAAGCAGTCGCCCGTCATTAATTTAGGATCACTGGTTCCAGGGACGGGAGGGAGCCAGTGCCGTAATACAAACACAACATCCATGTCTCACCGGGATTCAAACCCGTACCCTTCACGGACGAATGATCATAAGCCAGCGCTTAAGCCACTGCGCCACCGGGGAGGCGGGAGGCTGATGGCTGTTAAAGTGTGGAAAAAGCAGGTGGTTTTTAAGGTTATTGCAATGCATTTTGTGTTGGTCGAATTGTATTATTTTGTTGCAACGTTCCTAATTTCGCACCGTAACTTGCTGCCGATCTGTGAGAAAATGCTGGATTTAAAAAATCCTTAATTATTTTGATGTTCCTTCGCATTTTTATTTTGAATTGAAATACATGAACTTTAGTGCGAATTCAAAACAAATCAGTTAAAATTGAAAACTCTACTCGTATATGAAGTCAAATTCATTCTAGTTTATTATTAATACTATTTCTGCAACCAAAGCCACGCAATTTCAAAATACACACAGCTGAAACTCTGTGGATATCCTGTGATCAAATTCCCATACTTTGCGGCTTCACTGTAAAGAGACTCGAGCATATCCAAAAGTTTCATTCTAACCTACTTGTAAAATCCCCCAAAACAACAAACAAAACACATTGCATTGTGTCCCTCCTTCAGTTTTTATTAACACTCACACAGGAGAAAATTTCCTTGAAGAAATGTTGACTTCCGGTTTTATACAACCCACGTTAATAAATAAATACCAAAGAATATAAACGCTTCGCGTGAAGAAGCTCAACTCTCGTAGAGATAATGTAAAACAGGCGACAGCAGCGCCACCATGTAATGCGGCAGCAGATGCTCTGCGGGAAAGTTAACATTCAGGCGCAAAAAGCGTAGGAGACACGGGACGGGAAGCCTATTTCACGGAAAGGAAGCTAAGCTTTGATCTGCGACTGTTTCCTTCGGTCTCATTGGGTCTATTAAAGCATTTTTTTTTGTTGTTCTTTTCTGAGTATCCCTCCTGTCCCTTCTTTTGGTGAAACAAATATATACATTAGCAATTAATATTATTTTAAGGAAATTTTAGCAGTTTTATTCTCACTTTAAGCACCGTAGTAATACCAGGTTGCTTGGCATGAATTTCATATTTACAATATACCTTAAATGTCAAAAATGCTGAGGCTGGTTTCCCAGTAGCAGCCATAATAATAATAAAAAAAAAAAAAAACAAAACAAAGACAACCGCAGTTTCCCAAAGCTACAATTTTTTTTTCTACCCTTCCGAAGTTTGTAAATTAAACGCTCTGCGCTGGAGAAATTTTCTCAACAGATCGGAAAAACATCCGTTCGTATCTGAGTAGGTTCGAACCTGGGCCGCTGGCGTGATAGCTGAGCTCTCTACCGACCGGACTAACTCGCCACGATTGAGTGCATGCTTAAAGCTGTCTGTTTGGACTAGCGTCTCGAGGTAGAGACATCCACATGTATCGAGTTATCTCATTGGCAGCAATACAACTGGGACCAACCAATTGGCGAACGGCATCTTAACGGCTTTAACAGTTTGGCGGTAATAATGGTGGATAATAGCTGCAAAACATAAAAGCACATCAAATAAATCCAATTTCACCTTAAAATATCAATTGTACAGGACTATCGACAACCGCCAACGAAGAAACTAATGTTAACTAAGATGTAAACAACCTGTGTCACGACTTCGACGACGTATATCTTGCTCAAATTGTATTTCTACCCGAATGAAACAGTACAAATCGAACAACTTAACCTGTTCGCAGTATCCATCCAAACATAATTATTAACTAGATAGAAGTTTTAAAGAAAACTACTTACTTATTCTCTCAAACTTACCTCTTCGCAGCGTAGCAGTAGCCATTATCCACCATTATTACCGCCAAACTGTTAAAGCCGTTACGATGCCGTTCGCCAATTGGTTGGTCCCAGTTGTATTGCTGCCAATGAGATAACTCGATACATGTGGATGTCTCTACCTCGAGACGCTAGTTCTGTTTGGTATGCATTGTGTAATCGAATGCTTCCCTCTTTCATTTTACAATATTACGAGGTATTTTTCATAAAAGTCAGTTTCATATAATTGATAAATTAATTTTTTCAACGTAACGATAGCTTTTTTTTTTTCAGCAAACGTTGTTTTAATGGTTTTCCAGGATATTTGTTTCAAACGGTTTCAAATTTGTTCTTGTTATTCATCCACTCCATTCCATGAATTGTTATTCATCGGAATGGAGTGGGTGTATTTCATGGCTGTAATATAAACGCAGATCTAGATGAGAACAACAAAACCTTTGAACAAAACGCCAACACAAACAAGCGTTTATATTCTTTGAACACAAACACGCATGCTCAGTCTAACTCAGTCTGCTCGGCATCCTGCGGCATCAGCCTGTAATGTTGGCTTCTGTGTAGTAATTCTTTGCCGCATAATATAGTGGCGCTAGTTACGTCTCGCTGAGCCTTACCTTCTTATCAGTTAGATATTCTTTGTAAATACATCGCTCTTTCCACGTTCCAGAAACACATAGCAACCGAAAAATTGTTTTCAGCCGCCGGCTGAAAACAATTTTTCGGTTGCTATGTGTTTCTGGAACGTGGAAAGAGCGATGTATTTATTTATTTACTGACGCCACGTATTTGGAGGATTTTAAACCCACGTTTCTTCTCTTCGCGTTCTAATCAAGCCTCCTTGGTCCTAATCAAGGAAGTTAGAATAATAGCCGCAAACTGTGGGAATTTGACGTTGTTTACATGATACCTATGCAATTTCAAGTGTGTGTACTTTGGAATACCGCGGTTTTGGGCTGCAGAAACCGTGTTAATATCAAACCGGAATGAATTATTTTTCTTATACGAGTGAAGTTTTCAATTTTAACGTTATGTTTTGTTTAGAATTCGCACTAACGTTCGTGTATTTCAATTTAAAATAAAAATGGGAAGGAGCGCCAAAATAATTAAAATTTTTATAAATTCAGCATTTTCTCATACACTGACAACAAGTTACGATGAGAAATTGGTAACATTTGCGACGAAAGAAGGCGATTCGGCCCACAGAAAACTCATTGCAATAGCATTGAAAAGCATCTGCTTTCCCACACTTTGACGGCCCTTTCTCGCAGTTATATATTTCACGCAAAGTGGTACTGGCCGCCCCGGTGGCGCAGTGGTCTAAGCGATGGCCTCTGATCATTCGTCCGAAAGGGGTCCGGGTTCGAATCCCGGTGAGGCATGGATGTTGTGTTTGTCTTACGGCACTGGCTCTCTCCCTTCCCTGGAACCAGTGACCCTAAATTAGGGACGGGCGACTGCTTATAGCCCATTGAGTTGCTCACGGTGGTCGTTAAACCTCCAACCAAAAAAAAAAAAAAAAAAAAAAATTGGTACTGCTCCATTAACAAGGGCATCTCCAAATATCGTATTCTAACCTCCTTGGTCCCATTACAGAATACCGCGATTTTCCTTTCGACTCTCATAGCGATAAAAGAGTCGGAATCGATGGTGGGAACTGAACGCACCCAAGAAAAACAGTTTATCCAAAAACGTTCTCAAGAAATGTTTACTTCGAGATATATGTTGTACGAAAAAAAAAAAAAAGATTCCTTTTTTATTCACCCCAAAACTGTACTGTTTATATATATATTTATTTATTTATTCTTTTTTTATTTGGCTGTTTTAAAATGTGGTTCTGAAGGACATATTTTCGTTTTGCTTTCAGTTTTGTGATCTGGCAAAGTATATCCGTGTCAGAGAGATCGGACTAGTAAACAAAATGAGAATTGTCGTCATGCTGTTCATACTGTTGAGTATCGTTTAACAGATGTTGTTCAAAGATGAATTACTTGGTGCATTCCACTATATTACGGAGCCGTACTGTTTGCAAGCTCATCTCTGTTAGTTCTTTACCTTTCAAGAAATTAGCATGGTTATCATTTGTTCGAACTCACAAGCATTTCACCTTTCCGATGTTATGTCAGCGCAGCAGGGTGTTAAGAACTTCGGGTGGTTTCATATTCCAAGAAAAATATTTCTCCCTCTTCATAATGAACAGATGTCTAAATCCATCAGCTACCACTGGCGGAAAACAATTCCAGGCCGTTGGTCATCCATACAGTACTGATATCAAGACTGAAGAATCTCCGAAACTACTTTCCATGTGTCCACAAGAATTCGTGGAATTTCTTAAGAGTAACAAAATTACTCGATGTTTTCTTATTTGGAGTGACTCGGAAAACAGGGTAGTGGCTTCTCATCCAGTACTCAAAGAAATTGAGGATTGGTTAAATGATCCATCCAATCCAACTTATAAACAACACGAAGCTATTTTCATGAACATTGGAATTCGTACTGGTCACCTTTTGGGAGCTTTTCTGTGGAAAATTAACAGAGGACAAGCTGTATGTTCAATCATTTCATGGCGCTTTTACTAAAAATAATTGGGAGGGAGGGAGACTACTGAAGTTAATGTATGGTTTAAGATCAGACATTATTGGAATGAATTAACTGAATTTATGCCAGTGACTTTTACTTATAAAGAATTCATTTTCATCGCACATAGTCGCAAATTGCGATTTTATATTCAGGCTACATTATTTAATTACGATTTTATATTCGGGTTGCATTAAAATTTACATTGTTTCCTTAAGGCAAGACAAGGTATGATGCATAAACTCATGGTTTCATGTGTCACCTCTTGTTTTGTCAACTGAGAGACACTAACAATAAAACACAAAACTGGGTTTATTTCGTGAAACTAAGCCTGTGAAATCTGAAACTATTACTTAATTGCATTCCGAAGTGTAACCAAAGAAAAATTCTGAAGTTCATTTCTCTAGCACAAAGCCATTGATTCTTTTGTTCTTGCTTCATAGAAGTGCTCTTCATTCAGTCTGATAATATGCATAAATTTTGTGGTAGTTTTTAGTGTGGGGTTCAGAGGAATTCTTTGGATTCTTCTGTTTGTGTTCTTCAGTAAATAAGATAGTTAAAGAGTTGTCATACTGATTTACAAAATTGCTTTTTAATGTTTCATAGTAATATGACTGGTGCCTTCTTAGCTATTAGGTCATAAAGGAGCTATACTTGTAGGGGCCAGTTGGTTTTCCAGTTAATTGGGGGTTAGCATTCCAACAGTCTAACCCTACCTTTTGTGTATCTGTATTGTGTTCCGGTGCTCTTTTGCCAATGATGTTCTTCGTGGTAATAAATTTGGAGTAATTAATATGCTAACCTTGATTTCATGGCTAAACATTTCCTCGAATTCCATTGTTTTAGTCTGGCAGTAAGTAGGCATTTCCTAGCAAAAGTAATATCTAAAAAATAATTATTTATAATAGTATTTACATTTTTGATAAAAGTATTTGTAATGTGTTATTTTTTAAGATGTGTCCATAGTCCAATTTGCTGAATATGTTTCCCATCCCAAGTCTCGTGATTAAGGAGGCTTATTCTACACATACTGGCGACTGAATTAGAAACTTTTATTTAATAACAGGTCGTACCTCCTTTAACCCAAATTGTAGCACATATGTGGTTTAGCATAGATTCCACAAGGTTGTGGTGTGTTATCTATGCCTACAGCATATCAGACGTTCATCAGACAGTCCTTTAATTGGTTCAGAAATGATGGAAAAGGATAATCCAAGGAGAGCGTCTGAAGCTCCAATAATATCAGGGGACTAGTTCTGTACCAACAGAGGGAACATAGAATAAAATTAGCAACTTTTCTCACAATAAGATGTTTATTATACATCGACTATAGTTTTGCAGAGCATTTGGCTCGGCATTTTCAGGACAAATGGAGTACAAACATTCAAATCATTGTGACATCATCAGAATTCTGACGGTCACGGATTTTGGTGAGTTGTTTGTTTCCATGCTCTTGAAAGAAAGAGAGAACATGCCCCCACACCAGAACATGGCATTCCAGAACTTTGAGTTGTGTTTACAAGGCGAACTGAGTCCATTGCTTCATGGAGCCCTCGCCAAACTGTCTGCCTAGGATTGGTGCAGAACAAGGTGTGCCACAACTTTTCTGACCACGTGACTGTTTTTCCAGTGTCCAGTCATGGTGTTTCTGACCCCACTATAGATGAATTTTTCAGTTCACAGAAATAGGTGGAACCTTTCTGTATAGGCATGCAATTGCCAATACCGATCCTCTTCAATTCCCTGTGCGTAGTTCACTGAGTTATGGGTAAGGAACAGCCTTTATTGAATGCTTTAGTCAATTGCTGCACACAGGAAGTCCTGCTTCTCTGTACAAGCCTGCTCAGATGACAGCAATCTCATTCCTTCCAGTTTATTGTCGCGTCACAGTTACGCCTTTTAGGCAAGCACAATGTGCATGATTTTTCCACTGATTCAAGACCCAGAATATCTTACCTTTTGAGAAACCAGTCAGCCCTGCTGTTTTCAAACTCATTGCTTCAGCCACATGGGTACCCACAATAAATCCTTTATCCAACTCCAAAAGATCCTTTGTTTTTCCCACTGTTGTGAACACTACAGATGTTTACTGACAAACTGCAGTCTTAAATAGTTGCCTAGATCACTTGGTGACCCATGTGTATAGGCGCTGACTTCGTGGGTTCGAGACATTTTTTGAACCCTCAATGTTTTTGTTGTGGGTTCCTTGAACCCCTAATATTTTTGCGCGTATTTCGTGGGAAACATACGCGTGCGCATATTTGCATAAATTTTGTTTTTCGTTATCAGTTCTTCAAATTTTTTATTATCATTCCCCATTTACTATATATAGAAAGTGTGTACAGAAATGCACCCCTCGCACTGTTTATTGTGCCTCAAAAAAGAATTAGCGTTTATTCGTGCTCATCAAATTTGACGCGACGGTCAATACCTCAAGTACTGTTCTTTAAGAGAACTGCCTCCTTTATAAAAGAAAATTCTTCGGTTTGTCTGGGTTCCCACGAAATACAATAAGCCTAGCTCTACATTTGGAGATGAGAACGTATTCGAGGTCATAGTGATAAAGGCGGAAATATGTTGTACAGTCAGTTGACCCACCCTATCTTCGTAGAATCGGGGACCAAGGAGTTTTTAAGAGAAAGGAAATGGCATCAGCAGCCGCTGGTGAAGCCAAATCTGATCATCTGGTTTCTTGTGCCCTCCAGGTTGGGACTGTTCAGTGACATGACATCACTTCATGAAGACCTGTGCTGGAGCACAGGTTGATAGCGGCAGTCTCTTACTGTCTGCAGCAGTCCCTGAAGGTCAACAAGGCTCCCACAGCTTTAGCATAGCAGTGATTGGTTAATACGCAATGTGCACTTCCGCTCAATGAAGCATAATTTTGTTTAATTTTTTTAGAAAATACTAAACAGTATTTCTGTAACTTTTCGCAAATTTTTAGTTATTTGCATGTATATTTCGGTCTCATTTTTTCCTGACTGTACACGCTGCACAAGTGCCGCTAAAACCTCTTCAAAGTCGACGATTTCCCCATAGAAAGTACAGAAGCAGCCCAAGTTGAGCTTACTGGGCATACACAGCTGATACGAAGCGAAGCCCACAGAAAACGCAGTGCATGCGGCTGATGCCATGTCCTCTCCCTTCTAACCTCCTACTTTAACTCAGAAATCATTTGAAGAAAAAAATTGGGCTAAACTTCCACATTCGGCCCACAGCTAGTTTCGAAAGCAATAATAGATGTCGCCACTGTAGCACTTCAGCTCTTCTCCGCTGTTCTTGCACTTTCACGTGAAAAGCGTTATAGCTACTTACATAAGTTAGTTCTTTGTCTCTGCCCCTGTGTCACGTAAGTTTTTTTTTTTCGATCTGTGCACCTGTGATATGTGGAATTGGAAAAAGTTATTTAATAAAGTTGGAAAGAATGAGGAAATGTCTATTTCCTGCTGTGAAGGGTGGACAAGGTTTGTTTCCCACCACTAAAAGATGTTCTGAGAGCCATCTCTTGGCGTCCCCTGAAACATAAATTAACACAAGGCTACCACAAAATGTACTAGGCAGACCGTATTCTAGAATATTTATTCCGACGAAATTGCCTTCTTTCCTCTGAACATTGCTTTGAAGTCCTGATTCGTGAGATCAGACAGTTCTTCCCTGGCAGATAAAACTTGTTGCTTTTATTCTGCTAGGCAGACAGTTTCATATTCACGAGGAAAAACAATTCTTCTGACAAAATAAATATTTCACACATATGCCACAATCAATATTCAAAAAGGTCCTTTTGAGCTCCACCTTTCATCCATATTATTCACTTCCTTTGCCACTTCCACAAAGTAACGAAATGCTTCACGATGTAGCAATAATGTGTTGTCATCTATCGTTTCTTCATAAAACTATTTCCGGGCCGAAAGCGGAAGGTTTACCAAAATTTGTTGGCATTTTTAAAATTGGTAAAAAAACAACTTAAAATAAATTTTACATGTTTTTGTTACTTTTATAAGACAACTGAGTTGGAAATTCACACAGTGTGTATTGTATATAATAAAGTCGTGCCTATAAAAGCAAAATAAATGAAATAAATAATTATCTAGAGAAAAAAATTCTAATAACTACAGTTTGCTTCATTTTAGCATTTCAGGCGTCTTATTGTGCCAAATAATCTGACTGAATGAAATTTAAATTAGACTTGAATACTTTGAAAATTTCATGGGTAATTCGATTAAAAATTTCAGGAACCCCCAATAATTTTTCAAGTTGGTGCCTATGCCCATGTGATTACATATTTTGCATATATTCTGCATAAGCGAAGTTTACGTACATCTGCATAAAAGTTTCTAATTCAGTGGCTGGTGTGGTGTGTAGGTAATCTGTTCATTCCATTTCTTCCAGTTGATGTACGTTATAGACTTTGTTCTTTCTCTCTCCAGCATTCAGTTTGTGTTCTCAAACTGCAGCAATAAAGTTGTCTGCAGCATTGTTTCCAATCAGGAGCTCCTTTCAAGTTATTGACAGTTATCATCTTCTCTGAAGGGTCCATGAATATGCAAAACTTGATTTTTATGTATTTCTATAATTTGAAATATACATGTAGTCCTAAAAGTGATCAATTTCACTTCTTTGTAATTGGATAGACTGCTATTAAGTAGTGCTGGGACATTGGATACACTGAGTAAAAATGCATTCTGCTGTGTGCCTGCACAAGTCACCAATGGTTTAAATCAGTTTAGTATAAAATTAAATAATTTTCTGTATACTTCACAAGCAGAATGGAATGTAGTCATTTGTTATTGTATTTGAAAGTAATGCAGTATTTGTTTCTGCTTCTGTGCTTCTAAAAAGCATGAAATAGAGGTATTTATTGGTTGAGATGATTTTATAATCCAAGTATAAATTGGATGACTATAAAGGGGCATAGAATAGCCACATTGCAAGGGAACAATAATGTAACTTTTTAGTTTTATACTAATCAAAAAGTTGTTTTTTTCTGACAGCATGACAAATATTGCTCAGGCATTGGAAATGAATAACAAATTTTATATACTTCCAAAAGCTACTTTGAAAGACAAGAAAACTAAGTAGGTAATTATGTATAAATTTCATGTTGCCATGCTATGTTTTTTTGTTTTTTTTTTAATGTTTGTCAGGAATGTAACTTACAGCAACATATGACATTTGTTTTTGCTCTCTGCACAGGAACATTATTACAATATTGTGTGGTATTTGGCAGAAGAATTTGGTTAGCAATTGGACAAATATTTTAGATGTGGAAGATGGCATTTCTTAGAATAGCAATGTGAACCACACTATGCTATGTAGTGCTGGAACAAATGGCACACAGTATTGTAATGTTCCTGTGCAGAGAGCAAAAACAAATGTCATATTCAAACTATTTACTTTTTTATGGGATTTATCTAGGTAAAGTCTCAAATTTCTGCAAATTTTCAGAGAGAACTCCTCTCCTTCATCAGGCAGTCTTTCGTTCAATCTCCATCATGGTCTTCGGTTATGGTTAACCTTGACGGTTATGGAGATTCTGCAAAATGTCTTGCTAGATGTTAGGCAGCGAAAATCTCTTACAGTCATTAATGATGAAGTTCTAGTATTTTCCAATTTAAAGTCCCTCTTTCAATTTATGTTTCAGGAAGTTGGATTGATGTCCAATGACAGTCAAAGAGTCCCAGTCCATGCGGTGTCCTGTTTCTCTAATGTGCCTGTCTAATCTTGTCTCGTTTGAACAATTTTTTATTGCTGCCTTGTGCTCTGCGATGCGTGTTTCCAGCCAACGACCTGTTTCTCTTATGTAGTTTTTTTCACAGCTGCAGGTTACTCCCAGTTTAGACAACAAACTTAAAAATTTTTTGCCCTAGCTTAATTCAAAAAGAAGAAAACTTGTTAAAAATGCAAGCAGTAATTTATAAAGTAACCTGCAGCTGTGGAAAATAATACATAGGAGAAACAGGTCGTAGGCTGGAAACTTGCATCGCAGAGCATAAGGCAGCAATAAAAAATTGTTCAAACAAGACAGGATTAGACAGCCACGTTAGAGAAACCGGACACTGCACAGACTGGGACTCTTTGACTCTCATTGGACATTAATCCAACTTCCTGAAGCGTAAATTGAAAGAGGGACTTGAAATTGGAAAATACCAGAACTTCATCATTAACCCTTTAAGCGGCCGATGTAGCTGAACCAAATGGTGCCAAAAAATTTGTGCTCATCCCAAATAGAGATGTTTCCATAACGACCGCTTTCAAGAAAGCTTGGGGCAAAACAATTCCTTCCATTCTCCATCTGAGCTCTACCGACCATAAGCTTGTTACTTGTGATAAGCGTGCTCTCTCCTAGCCCTTTATTCCCCTCTCAATGATATGATGGGGAGGTCCAGTCCCCCTGACACGGATATCATGCCACAAGGCAGAAAAAACCCCTCAAACATCTTCTCTTTCCTTTCTTAGGCTCATCGCCACTGTATGGGGCACTTTCAGCATCTAATCAGCAAGAAAGGATAATTGTCAATAACTTCTCTAAATAGCCCCGCTCCGTTGAAGAACAAAGCAAAGAAAAAATTATTAAAAAATTAACTAGTTTGAATATAATAATCTAGGCAGCCACATAACAAAGATGAGTTTGATTTGCAAATGTCATATATTCTGACCCTCTGGTGTTTCAGGTCACTCCTTCGAGCTGCGTTAAGACCACTAAATATGCCCCGAATGAATTTCTTCCAGCCACATTTCATCCACTTCTTAGACAGCGAATATATTCGTCTGAGCTGACGCTGCCCATTTTGATAACCCCGAATTAACTCGTTCCGGCCATTTAAAGGGTTAATGACTGTAAGAGATTTTCGCTGCCTAACATCTGGCAAGACATTTTGGAGAATCATGGTAACCATCAAGGTTAACCGTAACCGAAGACCATGACGGAGATTTTACGAAAGACTGCCTGATGAAGGAGAGAGTTCTCACTGAAAATTTGCAGAAATTTGAGACTTTACCTAGATAAATCCCATAAAAAAATTAACTAGTTTGAATATAATAATCTAGGAAGCCACATAACAAAGATGAGTTTGATTTGCAAATGTCATATGTTACTATAAGTTACATTCCTGACAAACATTTAAAAAAAATTCATATAGCATGGTTGCATGCAATTTATACATAATTACTCAGTTTTATTGTCTTTCAGAGTAGCTCTTGGAAGTGTACAAAATTTGTTATTCATTTCCAATGTCTGAGCAATATTTTAAGAAAATTTTATAAATTTGAAGAACATTTGCTTACCATAGCAGTATGGCTGGTATGTAAATATTCATTACACGTCCATCCCTGGCTCACTGTATGTGATAGAAAAGTTGGTGCTGATATGCTGCCATTTGTCAGCTGATGTGGAAGGATGTAAGCTCTGTTTCAACCCTGTTTGCTATTTTAGCTGGCCCGTAAAAAGACCTTCAGGAATGGTAATGCTTCTCTTGGCTCCAGTTTGTTTGTAGTTTGTGTGTTTTCTAGCAGGAGCCCATAAGTTGTTTCAACACCCTTTTTTTTACTCGGTTTGCTGGTGTAATTTTGCTGTAAGATGTGGAATTGGAAGAGGTTTTTTGATGAAATTGGTAGAGACAAGGATACATCCATTTCTTTGTGTGAATGTCAGGGATTGCTTGCGATAGCAAGATGTTCTGTGGGTCACCCA
This sequence comes from Macrothele yani, assembly GCA_039090855.1. Taxonomy (NCBI): domain Eukaryota; kingdom Metazoa; phylum Arthropoda; class Arachnida; order Araneae; family Macrothelidae; genus Macrothele; species Macrothele yani. The sequence goes on from CM077003.1 coordinate 109,379,382, forward strand.
ATGACTCTCCGAGTGGATTTATCTCATTGTTCCAGACAATTCAGGTGTTGGAAAAAGCATGTTCAGGGCTTGAAAAATACCATGCAGGCTGAGATGCTCAGGGCATGTAAAAAAAAAATATCTAGTTCCCCAGTCCGGGCAACAAAATTAAAAAATAAAAAGTTTGGAATAGAATTTCCTACTACAAGAAAAAAAAAAAAAAAAAGTCATTTCATGTCGTGCTTCATTTCACTGCTAATCACCAGAAGTTGTATTGCTGTTGCAGAGTGCCAAGGACAGAAGAATATCACTTTTTTAATTACATTATGCTCTAGGAACAGAAATTGGAGCCATATATAGTTTTGTTCCAAATGTTTATAGTCAGTGACAGGATGCATGCCTCTGATGGAATTGGCCTCCAGTGTTTAGGGACAAAGGGACATGGCAGAATCATGTTCCTTTCAGCAAAACTTTGCTGAAAGGAACATGGCAGAATCACTAAATTTCTCAAATACCAATTCCATGCCAGTTTCATCATCATCATCTTAAAACTTGTGATACATGCTTTTTTGCATTAAACAGTTTGAATACGAACCCTTAAAATGGAAATGCAAAACATGTAAAAAAAGGTTCATATTTTTTAACTTAAAAAATACATGAGGGTTCTGATTTGTTATCTTAGAAGATAAAATTCCTTGGGCAGATAAATATTTTTTTCACATGCTTAGCTGGACATTTAACTTTTAAAATATTTTTCAAGCCCTGATGTTGCAGAAAAGAATGATCTGTGTCCCTCTACACTTGAGAGGTGGTTTCATAACCTTATATTCCTCTTGATATTGTCATGATATATAGAGCAATAGGCATCCACTCAAATATAAGCTAACAAAGGAGAATAAAAAAATTCATTTGGCACATCACATTCTATCACAAATATTACTTGAATTTAAGGCAGCAATTCTTACCTTCTAATCCTTAACATACATCCTTAAAATGAAGGCCGCCCCGGTGGCACAGTGGTCTAAGCGATGGCCTCTGATCATTCGTCCAAAAGGGGTCTGGGTTCGAATCCCGGTCAGGCATCAATGTTGTGTTTGTCTTACGGCACTGGCTCTCTCCCTTCCCTGGAACCAGTGACCCTAAATTAGCGACGGGCGACTGCTTATAGCCCATTGAGTTGCTCACAGTGGTCGTTAAACCTCCAATCAAAAAAAAATTAGAAGATAAGAATTGTTGCCTTAAATTCAAGTAATTAATCATAAATGCACATTTCATATGAGATTATTTAATTCAATGACTTTCATAGTTTGTATCTATCACAAATAGTTTTTCAAAATTTAGAATGCTCTCCATGCTGTTTCTTATATTTTGAAAGCTATTTTCCAAATGCTGTGAAAAGGGGAAAGCCACTTTTCTGAATTAAAAAAACAAAGTTTGTTAATAGATGAAAATATTAAATAATTGAGATTAAGGGCATATTTGGAGAGACCCCCCTTCCCAAGTGTTTAATTTCTTTTATTAAAATACGACTTACATTTGAAAATAATGCTTACATTTTTTCTTGTTTCTTATCAACTTTTATTTTGTCCTGATGGATTTCAGAAACTTCCATTTTCTGTCTCCCCCTACCCTCCAAAAAAAAAAAAAAAAATCCTAAATACACTCCTGATTGAGATTCATGTCTGAAAGTAAACAATAAAAAAAACAATTTTTGGATTATTGTATGAACCATATTTGCGATTTCCCGGTGTTGCTGGTACCATGTGATAGCATTGCTTTTGCAAGCCTACAGAAGTTAACCCTTTAACGACCATAATTCCCCAAACGCCCGTACATGCAAAAGACCATAGCCACCCGAAACGCCTTTACAGAGTGCGTCAGATTTCCTACCTTTGCCTTTTTTTTAATTTGAGGGATCATCAGGGGTCACATTCAGTCATCATTATTGGCACCAACTAAAAGGGAGTTTTTGAAATGCACCAGAACAAAATTAAAGTTAATGAAAAATAGAAGAAAAAATTAAGGCATTTTTTTCTAATGTAAGTCACATTTTAACCAAAATCTTTAAAAAATGAAACACATTAGGGGGGGAGTCCCCTGGCTCTCCCTCTAAATACACGCCTGTGCTGTAATGTTGCAAAAAGTGCTTGTCTTGTAAATAACAATTTCTTGCTTGTGTGTCTTAAAAGTTCATGGATGTATGTGTAAGTAGTTACTTATGCGAAATGAAAACCAACATTCCTTTAACTTTAGTGTGGTGGTATTCGAATGAGCCCTTTTCCTACATTAGAAGTTTATCTATCTGAAGGTTTAAGGCTATCAAGAAAGATTGGAATAAAGTCTGCCCTAGCTGGCCTATGGTAAGTGTGAAAAGCAGATTATAATTAACAGTTTTAATGAAAGGTCAAACATGGTGCTACCTTTCATTTCTGAAAGTATGAGGAGATGGTGAAAAGTTCTCGGCCTAACCCACTTCCTGTAATTGTAGCATTATTTTGTCACTGCAGCTTGAAGGAGTGTTCTTTTGTATTGTAAAGTGCCAATTTTCAGACTAATAGCTCTTTTTTTTTTTTTTTTTTTTTGGCAGATGTTTGACGTCCTGAACTGAATCATGTCAATGCAAAAGTGAATTTTTGAATGTGGAACTTTGGGCTGTCATGAAATTTCTGTTCCTGCAGAAGAAAACTGCAAAGGAAATCTATCAGTGTATGATGCAAACATTAAGTGACAAGTGCACTTCATATTCCACTGTGTAGAAATGGTGTGCTAATTTTCAGCTTGGAGACTTTGAGATCGAAGGTGCAGCAAGATCTTGGAGGCTGTCAACGGTGACAACACCCAAAATAGTTGATCGTGTTCATGGCTTGATTTTGTCAGGTCAGCGAAGCTTGGCTAAAACAATAGCTGAGACTCTGGAGACATCCAGGGAATGTGTTGGATTCATAATTCATGAGCACTTGGATATATGAAAACGAGTGGAGACTTCTGAATTGGTTTTGCAGCATTTTGAGTGATCTGGTGATAATATTTTACAACACTTGTCACTGCTGATGAAACGTGGTTACATCACTGTGATCCAGAGATGAAAGAACAGTCCCTGCTGCAGTAGTGGCATTCAGGTTCTCCATGTCCAAAAAATTCAAGACTCAAAGTCTGGAGGAAAGGTCATGGCAATGCTTTTTGGGATTCGGAAGGTGTTTTACTGACTGACTATCTCCCATAGGGCCAAACAGTAAATGCTGAGTGCTATTCCAAATTGCTGTGCCGATGAAAGAAGGCGTTGAAGGAAAAAAGGCGAGGAAAACTGTGGAAAGGTGTTCTCCTTTTGCCGGCTGACAAGGCTGGCAAGACAAATAGATGTTTTGAGGGATCTGGGATTTAAGTACATAGGCCATCCACCCTAAGCACCAAACCTTGATCCATTGACCTATTTCCTGTTCCCAAACCTTAAAAAAAGTTTGAAAGGGAAGCATTTTTCGAAGGATTTGGAGGTGTAATCAGCAGCAGGGCAGTATTTGAGTGATCAGACTTCAGAATGTTTTTTGGAAGGGTTAAACTCCAGAAACGCTGTGCCAAATGTGTTGAACTTCAGGGTGAATATATGGAATAGTCTTAAGTTTCGTGGCTCTAGCCTATTTCCTTCTTGGTGAGGCCGAGAACTTATCAGCATCCCCTTGCATCTTCTGTTATTTCATCCATACAGGATATTATTGCAAATGTTCCAAATTCAACTTCCAGGTGAATGAATTATTTACACACAGCTAGTCAGTGACTAGCTTCCCCTGTGGCCAAGTGGTCTAAGGCACTGGCTTCTAACCGTTCATTCAAGACGGGCCCACGTTCAAGCCCTAAATGAGGTAGGGCTGGTGTGTTTGTTCTATGGCACTGGATTTCTCCCTTCCATGAAATTAGTGGCTCTAAATTAGGGAAGGTGACTACTTACTTTGTTTAGCCTTCGAGTTGCTCATGGTGGTCATTAAACCAGGAAACATAAGCAAAGTCACTGGCTAGAATATAAGATCCTCATGCAAGTGAAATTTAATTATTTACAGAGCTTGAAAAATATCGTGCCAGAGATGCCTGGGGCATATAAATTATTGGCCTGGGCAGGTAAATAAAAAATCTAGTTGCCCAGTCTGGGCAAATAAATTTAAAAATAAAGTTTGCAATAGAATTTCCTACTGCAAGAAAAAAAGACAGTCGTGGCTAATTTGACTGCTAATCATCAGAAGTTGTATCCTTGTTACGGAGTGCCAAGGGCAGAAGAATGTCACTGTCTTTAATTATATTATACTCTAGGTTCAGAAATTGGAACCATATGTATGTTTTGCACCACCAAATATTGTTTATATTCAGTGACGGAATGTATGCCTCTGATGGAACTAGCCTGTGGTGTTTAGCGACAAAGTAAAAAAACCTTTGACAAAAGGAACATGGCAGAATCACTAAATTTCTTAAATATCAATTTCATCATCATACCATTTCATTCCAATTTCAGCATCATCATCTTAAAACTTGAGATGCAAGCTTTTGTGCATTGAGCATTTTGATTACAGACCCTTAAAATCGAAATGCAAAACATGTAAAAAAAAAAAAAAAAAACATGTTTTTTAACTTAAAAAAAATGGGGGTTCTGATTTGTTAACTCAAAAGATAAATTTTCCTGAGCTTTTACTACCTGGGCTGGTAAATATTTTTTGCAAATGCCCAGCTGGGCATGCAACATTTCAGACAATTTTCAAGCCCTGATTTAAATAAACAACATGTAATAAGAAATAACTATGTGTCTGCAAAGGTTATGCATTTAAAATGATATGGATTCTCATATGTTGTGTGCTGGCCCAGTGGTAATTGCACTAGTCTTTCTCACCAAGAGCCTTAAGTTTTAATCTTGAATAAGACATAGGTTTTGTTTGTTCTTTGGTTTTGGGTCATATCTGTTCATATAACCAGTAACTTTAAATAAGGAATGTCATTCTTTTAATGCTTCCAGAAGTCATTAGACTACAAGTAATGATAGCAACCTAACATAAAATTTTGTTGTTTTTTTGCAGGTAATTCTGTTTGTGGAAATTCACTTTTTGCTACGTACAATATCTAAGCTTACTTTTCACATTGAGCATATCAACAAAACATAGATTACAGCAGACAATGTGTTGTCACAAAACTCACTGGAACCAGTCCAATAGTTTTGATATTGAGATTGACATATTTTATTGTGCATCCGTTGTTGAAATAAAATCTCTAAGCATTGTGCATTTGCATGCATAGAATATCATACTCTTCCTTATATCAGCACTAAATCAGCTCTGTTTGCTGGGTTTTTTTTTTTTTTTTTTTTTTTGCCATGTCTGATGTCACCTGACCAAAGAAGTGAAAAAGGAATCAATTGCAAAATTCTTCATTGTAGCCTTCTTTCTTGCATAGTCTACTAGGAGATGCTGAAAAGTTCTCGACCTAACCCACTTCCTGTAATTGTAGCATTATTTTGCCACTGCAGCTCGGAAAAGTGTTCTTCTGTACTGTAAAGTGCCAATTTTCAGACTAATTGCTCTTTTTTTGCAGATGTTTGGCCTCCTGAACTGAATTATGTCAATGCAAAGTGTTGATTTTTCAAATGTGGAACTCCGGGCTGTCATGAAATTTCTGTTTTTGTAAAAGAAAACTGCAAAACAAATCTATCAGTGTATGATGCAAACATTAACTGACAAGTGCACTTCATATTCCACTGTGAAGAAATGGTGTGCCAATTTTCAGCATGGAGGATTTGAGACCAAAGATGAAGCAAGATCTTGGAGGCCTTCAACAATGACAACACCCAAAAATTGTTGATCGTACGAGTCCATGACTTGATTTTGTCAGATTGGCAAATCTCAGCTAAAACAATAGTTGAGACACTGGAGATATCCGGGGAATGTGTTGGGTTCATAATTCATGAGCACTCGGATATGCAGAAGATGTCAGTGAAGTGGGTGCCCAAATGTTTGAACACCGATGAGAAGTGAAAATGAGAAGGCACTTCCAAATAGATTTTGTTGCATTTTGAGCGATCTGGTGATAAATTTTTGCAGCGACTTGTCACTTTTGATGAAACGTGGTTACATCACTATGATCCAGAGACGAAACAACAGTCCCTGCAGTGGCGACACTCGGGTTCTCCATGTCCAAAAATACTCAAGACTCAAAAGGTCTGCAGGAAAGGTCATGGCAACAGTTTTTTTTTTTTTTTTGAGATTTGGAAAGCATTTTACTGGTTATGTCCTGAAGGGCCAAACAATAAATGCTGAATACCATTCCAACTTTGCTGGGCTGATTAAAGGAAGCTTTGAAGGGAATAGAGGTAGGAAACCTGTGAATAAGTGTTCTCCTTTTGCAGGAAAATGTGCTGGCTCACAAGGCTGGCAAGACAATGGATGTTTTGAGGGATCTGGGGTTTTAAGTGCATAGACCATCCACTCTACTCACCAGGTGTTGCTCCATCGGACTGTTTCCTGTTCCCAAACCTTAAAAAATGTTTAAAAGGCAAGCATTTTTTGAATGATTCGGAGGTGATATCAGCAGCAGAGCGGTATTTGAGTGATTAGTTTTCATCAAACAACATCCAACATCAAACAAAGATCTTCGCTCTTTCCACGTTTATAAGTGAGTCACGGAAAAATTCTCATTGGCCGCCACCGGGAGTCGAACCCAGGGTCTTCCAGTTACGCGCCGGATATGCTTCCGCTACACCACAGTGGCCTCGAATTCCTCCAGACTCGCACATGCTAACTGCCAAGCCAAGTTGGCAGGTTGCTTCTTGGAGCCCCGCACAATGCTGGGGATTCACCAAAGATGGTAAGCAGCAACTGAAGAAATAATTAGAAGGCGAATGAATAATTAATAAAGACATTTAACGTGGACCAGGAACATCAAACAAAGATCTTCGCTCTTTCACGTTTATAAGTGAGTCACGGAAAAATTCTCATTGGCGGCCACCGGGAGTCGAACCCAGGGTCTTCCAGTTACGCTTCCAGTTACGAAGATCTTTGTTTGATGTTCCTGGTCCACGTTAAATGTCTGTATTAATTATTCATTCTCCTTCTAATTATTTCTTCAGTTGCTGCTTACCATCTTTGGTGAATCCCCAGCTTTGTGCGGGGCTCCAAGAAGCAACCTGCCAACTTGGCTTGGCAGTTAGCATGTGTGAGTCTGGAGGAATTCAAGGCCGCTGTGGTGTAGCGGAAGCATATCCGGCGCGTAACTGGAAGACCCTGGGTTCGACTCCTGGTGGCGGCCAATGAGAATTTTTCCGTGACTCACTTATAAACGTGGAAAGAGCGAAGAACTTTGTTTGATGTTCCTGGTCCACGTTAAATGTCTGTATTAATGATTAGTTTTCAGAAATATTTTTAGAAGGTTTAAAGAAACTCCAGAAGTGCTGTGCCAAATGTGTTGAATTTCGGGGTGAATATGTGGAATGGTCTGTAATTCATGACTCTAGCCCATTTCCTTCTTGGTGAGGCCGAAAACTTATCAGCATCCCCTCATAACTATCCTTCTGCACAAGTGTCATCCCCTTTTTTGCTATAAATACCCCACCTACACTTTTTTTAAAAGTTAATCATTGATATGATATTTTGTAACAAACTAATAAGTAAATTCTGTGGAAGAAATATTCTCACAGTACATGGAGATATATCAGAATCGTCAATACTGCAATCAGACATCTCAGATTGCCTGATGTGATTAATGTTATGTGAAGTACAGTAAATACAGGCAATTCAGGGATTTCTGACTGCTGTATTGACGATTGTGACTAATCAGTCAGTTTGCCACTTCTGCTCATTAACTGGTTGATTTCTTGATCCTTTCATTGGCAAACTAGTTAAGCTGCTGTGCTATGCCAGAAGGGAATTCTAGTAATAAATGAAGTCGTGGCTTTCCTAGATGATCACATGATAGTTACAAAAGACAGATTATGGGAATTACTTAGGAATAAAGGATGTTAATCCTTAGTGCCAAATTTCTGGGTAGTAACCCTACCCTTCATCAGGACAAACACTACAGTAAGTGTTGCCAGCATTGGGTTAAACTTCAAATTTAAATCATTTAATGTTATTCCTCTTCTTCTCTCAATCTCAAGTCCTTCTCTTGAAGAAATGCTTTTGGTGGATCAGAATTTCTACTGAGTCCCATAGGATTTTATGTCCAATAGATTGAACATGTCTGTCAAGGTCAGTTTTATATGTCATGTTTTTTTATGGCTGCTTTATGTTCTTTCAGCCTGGTCTTAATCTGTCTGCCTGTTTCTCCTACATAGCTAAGACCACATTCACATTTGATATTGTGGACTACTCCTTCTTTTAACAAGATGTTAGTTTCTTGCTGCTTTAATTTAGAAAGGTAGTTATTAATCTTATTTCCTAAACCTGGAGCTAGCCTGATTTGAAATTTTTTGCTAATCCTTTGAAGTTTTTCAAAAAGGCCCTTATGGTAGGTAATTTTTCTAGCTAACCAACATCCTGGGTTAGGGCTCTGATCTTTTTTACTATTAGTTAAAAAAAATTTCCACTATTGGAGAAGGGCAATTATTATCCTGGAGAATGATTTTAAGTTCATTTTTTTTTTTTTTTTGCGCTCGTTTGTCTAATTCTGAGGAGTCAAGAACAATGATCTTTTCTACAAATTGCAAGGCTATGTTCCATTTCATGTATTCTGGATGGTTTGACTGGAAGTCCAGCATTTTGTTAGTGTTAATGGGCTTTTTGAAGACTTTTGTAAGAATTCTCCCTCTTCGAAGAATTAACAACAGGTCCAGGTAATTTAGCTGATTGTTCCGCTGAAGTTCCAGAGTGAATGATGACTTTTCATCTAGGGAGTTGAACCAATCCAGGATGGTAGATGGGAGAGAGGGATTAGTGCTATCTAAAGTGAAAATAATGTCGTCCATATATCTAGCATATAGACAAAAGATGGGAGTTATCAGAACCTCTTCTAATTTGCTAGGAAGGGGGCAACTGGAGAGCCCATAGCTAAACCTGATGTCTGTTTGTAGAAACGATATTCAAATTGAAAAAAGTTGTTTTTTAATACAAAAATCAGGATTTCATAGAGGCCAGTTAGTACTTCTTTGCTGAGGTTGTGAAAGACTAATAAAACTGGCCTTGGCAGACATGTTCAATCTACTGGACATAATATCCTATGGGACTCAGTAGAAATTCTGACCCACCAAAAGCATTTCTACAAGAGAAAACTATTGGAAGAGATTGAGAGAAGAAGAGGAACTACATTAAATTATTTTAAAGGTTGGAGTTTTACCCAATGCTGGCAACACTTACTGTAGTGTTCGTCCTGATGAAGGGTAAGGTTACTACCCAAAAATTTGACACTAAGAATTAACATCCTTTTTTCCTAAGTAATTCCCATAATCTGTCTTTTGGGAATACTAGTTCAAATACGCGCTGAGATGTTCCTAACTAACTTATTTGCCATATTCTGTGTGTTGTACCTGATTCAAAGACTTCATGGAGATGAGTGTTATAGGAAAAGACATGCAAAGAAGAAAACTTCTGAGAGTAGAGAACCTTATTAATCTCATGAGGCCATATGAATGTGAAAGGAAGAAAAAAACACTAGTTTTGATGCTATGAAAAGAATATGGTATTGGTTATCCAAAAAAAATATGGATGCTTGGTACTGAAAAACCTCCATCAAGCTCATAGGTGTAAACAAATGGTTTGCATTGGTGGTGGTGGGGAGGGGGGGGGCAAATGGAATATTTTTGCTCACAGAAGTTTGTTTTTCTTGGATGGAGCCATTCTAACAATAACTGCAGTTTTTCCATGTATTTATTGATATATGAAGTTATTATCTAAGCATTGTTGGGCTTCTTACATCTGATGTGAACACTTAAAACTTTCTAGGGTAGGAGGGGGCAAGGGCCTCATTCCAGAGCCAAAGGATAAGCTACATGTCAAGCCAGACTTCAGACAAAAGCTTTGTTTTGATTATGGTGACTTTCTGTCTTCACTCAATGGCTGCTTTAGTAAGTATGCCATTCTTATAGTTGCAGTGAATGTTGACATTTATGCTTTTGAACATATGCATTTAATTACAGGGTGCCATTTGCAAATCATAATTTTGCTGTATTTAAAATGAGAGCCATTGTAAAAGTTACAAATTTAAATTTGTTTAAAACAAAAGAGGAAAGTAAAAAGTAGAACAAAAACAATGTTTAGCCTCCATAAATAACTAAGTTCTGATTTGTGTTATTTTTCAGCTTTGAAATAACAGTACCTTTTTGTAATGAATGTTTATTTAATAAGCAGTGGAAATCTGATATTCATTGAACAAATAATGTGAATATGGTTGATGAAGGTGTGAAGTTTTTATTTCTGTGCATAAAAATGAATGTAAACAAATGGTGTTAAACAGATGTGATAGCATGAAATGTTTCACCATGCTAAATTTCATGCATCAACATTGAAGTATTAAATCATAAATCATCATATGTAGAGGATTTATAGGAAGGAGGGAGTGTCTGACTCCAGGTCTTAAACAACCCTTAGAAATAGGAAGCTAGAATATTTGGGCTAGAGTGTTCGATAGGAAAGTGACACGGAAGCGAAGTAGAAAGGGGAGGAAGACGCCCTTATTTATTACTGGAGGGGCAGTACCCAGGGTACGATGGCTTAATGTGCCCAACCAACGCACGACGGATATTTAGTGGATCGAGCGTTCGTACCTGCCTGGGATCGAATCTATGGTCCTCTCCATGGCAGTCACGAACGTTGCCCACTAGACCATCTGCGGGATTAAATCATGGGTTCAAATCTTTTAAATATAACACTTAAGAGAAAAAAAAACTAACATTGCACAATAAAACTGTTGCAATCAGGGAGTTTATAAGTGCGATGGATTTCATTCAGCTGGGTTGCATCTTATATTACTTTATGTAGTAGTTAGCTTCATTTATATGAAGAGTTTTTATGCAGTGTATTTTTTATTTCTATCAATTTCTTTGTTTTAAAGGAAGTAGGGGATTCTTTTCTGTGTTAATTTTGTATCAGGATAAATTTGAAGTGTGATAGATTGCAGTTGTCCTTCATGAAAATGAAACAGAAATGAAACATTTAAGCATACATATTTTTTCTCCTTATGAAAGTTATGTTTCATTTGTTTGTAACATAACTAAATGTTTAGTTAGTTATGTTACAATGAATCAACTTTTTTAGTATTTAAAATTGTCAGTTTTCTAAAACAAGTTTAGTTTCAGAAAACAGACAATTTGAATTACTAAAAAAGAGTTTATGTGAAATACTTTTTAGGAAACCAGCTATTCATAAATGATCTTTCTTTAATTCTTCCCTGCTTAATAACGTAGTTTTTGTATTTGTTCCATTTATCAGACGAGTTCTTCATCTATGAAATGAACTTTATAGCATATTTTTGTGATTCTGGGGAGGAGCATACCTTTATCTCTGAATTTTTAGGAATTCTGTTGCATCAGAAAGCATGTAAACTATTCTAAATTTATATCTAGAAAGAAACTGAATGCAAGATGCTGAAAGGTCTTCAACAAATCTGGGAAGTTGTTGAAGTGCATATTTCCACAGTTAAGTAAATAACATTAAACATACACTTATGTATTCAAGCTTTTCAGGGCTGTGTGTTGGTTATGGAATATGGAAATTGTTAAAGTGTTTCAGCCTCCTGGAGCCTCATAACTAACTTCAAAGGCAGTCACAGAAATTTAAAGAATTAATTTAAGAAATAATATTATCCCCATAACAAGTATTAAAAAGTGGATGATAGAGTTCATTAAATGCAGCAGCTGCTTTTTGGAATGAGGCCAAAACCACAAAAAACTACTTGGCTTAGATATGTTGATGATATTTTTGTGATTTGGCTTCATTCCAAAGAGCAGTTGCTGCATTTAAATAACTCCAGCCCAGTTAGTTTCCTACCATAAAATTTACAGTGAACACAGCAAAAAGTACAAGTGCATACAATTTGTGGGTATCTCTTGCAATACCATCTCAAAATCAGGTTTTCATAAACTTACTGCAACCACCAATATTCTCTTTCACTTTTGCATACCTGCCAAGTTTTATGGTTTACCTGTAAAATTTATGGAAATTCTACCCATTTTACGGACCACATATTCTACAGATTTCCTTTTTATTTTATTTTATTTTATTTTCATTCAATTTTGAGGGGACAATAAGTGGATCGAAGGAGCACAACTCCTATATTATTCTGATTTATCTGATCACTGTTTCGTTTACTTCTTCATCCTCAACCCTCTGCTTGCAACGTAGCAGAAAATACTCTATAAAAACACAGTACAGTTAAGATTGCAATAACTTTTGAAAGAGGAAAGAGATGGAGAGAAATGAAAATACCAGTAACTATTTCTTTTAACTCAGTAAAGTTAAAAGAAATAGTTACTGCAATATATCACAATAATTTCGCAGTTACAAATGAAATTTTGATGTGGACGTAGTATAGTGATAATGTACTAATGAGATAATTATGTATCGACTGAATTTTAATCATTTAAAGCACTGAATAGTGCCAAATACCCTAATTATAGCATATAAAATTGTTTTCATTTGACAAATCATTTACATAATAATTCAGCTTTCAATCAATATGTTTGATACATCAGTTAATGGGACCTACCAATTAAATGTTAACTGAAATTTTTTTTACGGATTTCAATTCTTGAAAGTTGGCAGGTTTTGGAGGTGCATTCAGAAACCAGATTTTTTTTTCCAGTGTCTGTGTCTTGAGAATAGAAACACACCCACAGACCTCACAGTGAGCTCATTACTTTTCATCAGATTCTTGGTTTGTGGTCAGGTATGTAGGTGAGCTACAACGTATGATTTTCTGAAATATCCACATCAGCTATGAGAACCACAAATGGAATCGTGAAAAGTGCCAATTCTTTCTCCAAAAAATAACGGTGTATACACTGGCGTGAAAAACTTAAGGATGAGACAGTTTTTCGAATGTAACGTCGTGCAGAAGTGCTCCACATAAACTCGCATAGCTGCCAAGTTGTACGAATCATCCATACAATGTACGAATTTTGACCGTATTGTACGATTGTACGGAATACTTGATAAATGTACGAATTTTCCTGAAAATGTTAAAAAGTAAAAATAACTTGTAATTTCTGTGAGTGTGTGAAAGTTTTATGCATGAAAAATGTTACTCATCCAACGGGATCATATCGCTGCATATAAGTACTGCTAAGAGTCTGAACAATGCTGCGCTGAGAAACCGAACGCACCCCATGCAAAAGCGAGTTGATTTGCGTCATGAAATCATATGACCAAGTGGAGAAAACCGCGACCGTAGTGATTCATCACCAGTATGTGGCGATTGGCGTCGCAAAGTTTGTTTCATTGTTTTTGGACGAAGCACGTGCAGTGACTTGACGTTGATACTGGAATATTGTCGGGTAAAATGTCAAACAAGCAGGTATTCAAAAATTTTTTTAGATTCTTACACGAATAAATTCCCATTCATTGTGAAGTCGCAGAAAGGTGAGAATTTTGCTTTTTGTTCGGTCAGTAGTTGCGATTTGAACATTTCCCATGGAGGCATTAGTGATGTTAAAGTGCATATTAAATCGAAAAAACATCGTGATTTTGCAGTATGTATCAAAAAGAACTCTAATATTGAAGCATTTATCAATAGGGCTAATGATAATAGTGAATTCGATGTTATAAATGCTGAATGCCTTTTTACTGCTTTTATCATCGAACATAATTTACCTATTGCAGTTTCTGACCATGCAGGTCCTTTGTTCCGAGCAATGTTCCCGAAATGTGAAGTTGCCAAAAGGTATGGCAGTGCAAGAACAAAAACTTCTGCTATTATTGCAGAAATGTCTTCTAAAAAGTCAGAATCTCTATCGAGTTTATTGAGAAACATGCCATTTGCAATTGCAATAGATGGAAGTAATGACAGTGATTCTCAACTTTACCCAGTCGTTGTTAGTTTTTATAATGCCAATGCATATAAAGTTGACTACTCTCTGCTTGCTGTGCCAGCTTTGGCAGGTGATTCAACAGGAAAGAACATTGGCAAACTTCTTTTAGACACTTTGGAATCTGGAAATATACCAGTTAAAAATTGCATTGCACTAAGTGCAGATAATGCACCTGTAATGGTTGGCTCAAAAAATGGTGTTGCTGCAGTTCTAAAAAATGCACAAAAGGATCTGGTGGTAATTGGCTGTCCTTGCCACTTAATTAACTTGGCTGCTAAAAAGGGGCTGCTAGCTTTCCAGTATCTGTTGATGAAATTTTGGTTGACATTTTTTATTACTTGAAGTCAAGTAGTAAAAGAAAAACACGGTTGAAGCAGTTTCAAATGTTGTATGGTGTTGAAGTAAAAAAGTATTGAAACATGTATGCACAAGATGGCTTTCTCTGGGAAAATGTCTAAAAGGATTATTAGAGCAGTGGGATCCACTGGTTAGCTTTTTAAAGAGCAAATGAAAGACGCCAGAGCAAAAGAAAATAAACATAAATCCCTAGATAGTCACCACATACCCATTCTAAAGTCCAAATCCAAAGCCTGTGCAGAAGACATGAGTCTGAGTGTGCCTATGAATAAAAAATCTATGCCTGCATCAAACATTGAAATCTCAAGAAAGGGAAATCTCTACATTATCTGATACTGATGTACCACCAGCAAAGAAAATAAAGAAAAATGCCCAAGGTATAAAAACCTTTAAGTGTGTCCCTAATAAAGATATTCCAGTGTCACAAGCAGTTGGAGTATCTGGAGGTGTGGGCAAGTCTATGAAGTCTGAAACTATCTTAACTCGAGCAGAAAGGATATTTATGTTCCTTTCATCAGACATTAATAAGGCATATTGTCTTTATCTGGATTTTGTGATACCCACTTTTGAAAGTACAAATGTAACTTTGCAGTCAACAACTCCTAAAATCCACATCTTAAGATCACTGTTAATGGGCATGTTCAAAGATCTACTTGTTAAATTCATTAAACCACAGATTATTAAAAACTGTTCATTGTTGAAAATCAGATATAGTGACAAATGTAATCAAAAGGATGATTCTGAATTGTTGATAGGTAATGCTGCATCTAAGGTAATTAATGGTTTAAAGGCTTTAGAAAAATCAACATTTTACTCTGCTGTAAGAACATATTTTATCACTTGCTGTGACTACATTCTGCACAAATTCCCCTTCAATGATGAGTTTCTGAAACATGCACAGGTTGCTAACATTTCTTCTTTTGAAAACCAGGTGTTCTCAGATGTTAAGTATTTTATTAATAAATTTCCCATAATGTTGCCCATTAAGGATGGAGAGAGCCAAGAGGAAGCAATAGACAAGCTCCAGTCTGAATTTTGTGCCCTTCAGATAGATGATTTGCCTGCAAATATTTTAACGAAGAAAGAATTGATACGAAGTGGGCCCTTTTAAGTGAATTAAAGGCACTGGATGAAGGTTTGAAATATAACAGACTAGCAACAGTTATGCTATCTATCCTAACCATTCCTCATGGAAATGCAGAATGTGAACGAATTTTTAGTCAAGTTAAAAAAACAAGGACACAGTTTCACAGTTCATTGTCAGACTCCAACTTGCAGAATTTATTGATTGTGAAAAGTATGCAAAAAGGAAACTGCTATGAGCAAAAGTATGATAAAACATTCCTAAAAAAGGCAAAGTCTGCTGCATCTAACTTCCTGATGCACTAGCAGCCAAGTGTAGCTGTAATTCAATAATGAATATGATGCTGCAATGAAAAGTATATAAATTCATTTAAAAATTGTGTGAAAATTTTGATATTCCAGAATTCATTGATTGTATCTCATAACAAAAAAAAAGTTACTTGTATATAAAACTGTGCCTTAGGTTCCAAAACACTATGCCCTAGATTCCGAGGCTATTTAAATTATTGGCCTGTGCGAAAAGGAAAAAAAGGTGCCCAGTCAGGCATCTAAATGAATTATTAAAAAAATCATTGTGAATTTGTTTTTATTTTGTAAATATGTTCTTAAGCTGATAAAATGTGTAAAGAGAAATATGAAGTGTTTGAATAGTAATCAAAATAGTTAAAAAACTTCAATACCTTGGAATCTCCACATAAGACGTTTTCATCATATGTTCCAAATGAATAGTAGGAATATTCTGTGTGTTGCAATTTCCATTTGAACAAGAGAAAGAAAAAGGGTAAAGAATATTTTCATTTATGCTTTCCTACTTCAACTACTGTATGTTTGTGATTATTTCATTTGCCTAGAAAACAGGAAATATTTTGATTTTATGAATGTGCTAATATCAATGGCATTTATTTCAAATACCATTTCAGCACCATTTATTAAAAAGCTTCTAGATAAGCTACTGTGCATAGAGATAAATTTTTGCTGTAGGTACTTAAAATGTTATAGCAGAAAATTCAGAATGCCCTTTTACAGCTTTTAGTTTTTTTAAACATAATTTCCCTATTCAGTAGGTAAATACTGTACTAATTTTAACGTTAAGAATTATACTAATTTGTACTAATTTTAATGAAGAATTGTACTAATTTCAACATTCGTAAGTTGGCAGTTATGGACTCAAATCATACCATAAGATCCCCAAGATGTAAGAATATGGGACAAGTGAGCAAAACCGTCCAAAAAAGGAATCCAAAGGATACAAAGGCACTTTATTGAAAAGGTAGCTTCAAGCACAACTGGACAGAAGACAGAAACGTCCATGTGACAGGCGGCTGCCAAGAAAAATCCAGTCTTTAGTAGGGGATATGATCACCCCTGATTGCGTTGCAGGATTTATGTCTGTCCGTGCTGAGGACGAGGTTGTCAAGGAGCTGTTAAGGCATCGCGGCCTATTCCTCTTGTAGCGCCAATCGCAGCTGCGGAATCGTTGCTGGCGGCTGGTGACGTGCTGCCAAGCGTCTCCAGAGAAGGTCCCACACGTGTTCGATTGGATTTAGGTGTGGGAACCTTGCGGGCCAATCCATGCGTTGAATATCTTCACTCTCCAACATCTCTGCGACAGCCACTGTACGATGAGGTGTAGCGTTGTCGTCCATGAAGAGGAACTCAGGACCCACAGCACTTCTAAACAGACTCACGTGAGGCAGGAGAACCTCGGTACAATAGCGGACACCAGTGACTGAACCTCCTTGGAAGATGTGGAGGTCAGTACAGCTACCAAGCATGATACCACCCCAAACGAGAACTCCGCCACCTCCAAATTGGTCCCTTTCGATGATGTTGGAGGTGTGATTGCGTGTTTCCTGCTCTCTCCAGATGTGTATATGTCCAGAATCACTTGCCAGACTAAATCGTTTCTCATCCGTAAAGAGAACTCTACCCCATTGCTGATGTGTCCAGTTCTTGTGTCCTGGCACCACAGAAACCGCCGTCTCCGATGAGCAGGCGTTAATGGCACACACCGTACTGGTCGTCGTGCAAATAGACCACGTTTGTGCAGTCTCCTGGCCACGGTAAAATGCGATAATGGATGTCCAGTTGTCTGTTCAATGTGCCTTGCGATTTCTCTCGCCTGTAGGACAATATACTGGTCGTCCGCCGCCGTGGTTGCTCGTGGACTACCACTGCTAAACTATCGGATAGCTGTTCCTGTCATTTGAAGTGCTCTCCAAGCTCGTGAAACGATGCTGTGAGCAATCCCGAGCTCCTCAGCCACACTAGTCACACTTCGACCTTCTTCCAACTTCCCAATGACGCGACCTCGGGTAAAGTCATCCAGATGTCGTCTACTGGATTGCCTGTTGGCCATATCACATGGTGGCAGCAACTTGACGTCATTCAAACCGATGAACACAGAGCAATAGCTTTCACCGAATTGCTGAGCGTACACTGCCCGTGTGCTTTTTATACCCTTCCGACACTCCCCCCCCCCCATGTCATGCTTCATATATGCGCATGCCCTACCGTACCGGACCCTAGTCTATTTCCTAAGAAGTGGTCTTTCGGTCCGTTCTGCCTGCTCGTTCCGCTGTTATGCTAATTTCTCCTCTTCGTCCTTAATTTTTGCACACCAGTGTATAACATCAATTTGCAACTTCAAAATCAACCTACTGGGGACCATTAGCCAAAGCAATTTGCTTTTAAAAAAATAGGGGGATGCAAATTAACAGAATTGCATTATCATGAACCCCCCCCTTTTACTGCAATTTTTGACAATAAAACAATACTCTGATTTTTTTAAGTAAGTATGCCGTGCACTTTAAACATATTGTTGTTGATCTTTCCGTATCCATGGTTACATTTATACCCATGAAAATGTTGAATCTGACTTCTCTCACGCCAGTTGTCAGTGTATCGAAATCATTAATGTGTGTGCACTGTTACACTGTTAAGATGTGCTTTTAACAAGTCATATGATGTATTAGTACTAAGGCAGTTTCTGAAGCTTAATTTAATCCATTTTTGATTTGAAAAAAGTGAAATTGCAAGAACACTGCAGTTACTGGACACAGAACACTCAGCTTGACATGAACTTGTCTGCCAGTAACTACACACTGGTTTATCCCAAGCTAAAACTGGAATAAATTGAAGTGTCACCTACTATAAATATTAAAACTGAGGCTGAAGATATTGAAGCTGTTTATAGATAAAGTTAAGTTTGAATTTATTCACTTATTGTGCAGTGTTGGTTAATGAATAATTTTGCTGTATGCATTTTGAATCCATGTGCTACTAATTATTTTATTCATTTTAGTTGCAGGTATGGATGCAGGAATAAATACTTATGATCTGTATAATGTTCACAGTCGCACACGGTGGGCGATATGTGGGCCTGAAGATATTGGTGGCTCAGGCAATGCTTGTGCTTTACTTGGAAGAGGTAACATTGTTGATGTACATATGCACTGTAATTTCAGTTCAAATTATGTGACAAGCATTTTATATTGTAAGCAATATATATATATATATGCTGCAAAAAAACATACAAAATAAAAATTAACCCCAACAAACACAAATTAGTTTTGAAAATTGAAACTTACTAGTAGCTGCATAAGAGAATTAAAATAAAAAACAAAACAAAAAACGACCAAGCAAGAAGCACTAACAATGTAAAAAAAGGGGGGGGTAATTCTTGACAAGTTAAACCAAATTAGAATTTGAATGAAATCAAGAGCCCGGTGAATGCCCTATAATAGATATAAGGATTGCAGAAAATATTGGCAGCTTTCACCTGTGACCTTTTCAAAGGCTGACACAGATCACAACTCTCTCATTTTTATGCAGACAAAAACAAGTGTGGGTTTCTAATATATATTGAATTTGCATAGATGCCTAATCAATGAAACTACACCAGCAAAAATTAAAATAAGGTGCTAATGCTAGGCAAGTTAGCCAATTAAATACATGCTTTAGCACCCAGAAAACCAAATAGAAAACTTCATAAGAGAAAAGCTAATTTTAAGACTTTCTAATTAAAAAGAAATAGACTGAGAATGAGACTCCAACTGTTTAGAAACTGCAGTTTATGGGTAGCAGATTTTTTTCCACATGGTTTAGGAAAGGAAAAGTAAGTTGACTCTCCATTTTACTGCACTGTTATTTTTCTTTGAATACCCTGGTTTTGTGGTGGCAGGAAATATTAGTAAATAAATACTTCAAAGAAATAAAATGTATTTGCTAGTTAGTATTTATATGTGATGGGGTGGCCTATTCTAGTGGCTAAAATGATTTCAAAGAAACCCACATTGATTTCAACACTTAGTTTTGTCAAAGCAATGGATAAATT
Source organism: Macrothele yani (assembly GCA_039090855.1). Classification (NCBI taxonomy): domain Eukaryota; kingdom Metazoa; phylum Arthropoda; class Arachnida; order Araneae; family Macrothelidae; genus Macrothele; species Macrothele yani. The sequence goes on from CM077003.1 coordinate 109,399,121, forward strand.
TGGACATGCCATTGCTGTCCCCTCTGTGTTCAGCTATAATAAATTCAGATCAGGGATAGAACCTTGTGAAAGGAAAGCCATAAGATGGTATAAAAAGCTAGCTATTGATGTATTTCAAATGACAATTAGCAAAATGAATTTGAATTTGTATAACATATTCTCAGGACAGAAGACAAGCCTTTATGATTTTAGACTGTCCATTGTGTGTCAGCTTTTGCATCAAAGATGATCAACTTCCCTAAAGATATCAAGTCACACGAAGTATGTGTCCCTTTTCCAATCAAAGTAAAATAATATAAAAAGGAACATTCTTCAAGGAAATGATTCAAAATGTGCTATGCCAAAGGGATTTGCAAGAAAACTGTATTATTGTGTTCACTGCCTAAAAATCCTGCACTGTTTTCAGAGATGCTTCAGATTGTATCATAGAGAATAAATGTTTTTTCTGTTTTTCTAAAGAGCATGTCCCGAGTCTAACTGCATGTTTGTTTACTTTTTCTGCAACTGTGCAGCATGAAACTAGGTGTGTGTGTGTGTGTGTGTGTGTGTGTGTGTGTGTGTGTGTGTGTGTGTGTGTGTGTGTGTGTGTGTGTGTGTGTGTGTATTTTTTACCCAACTCAGTTTGTATGGATTTTGTTTTTATTCAGTTTTTACATCATATCATTTATTGGTCACTGAAGTTTATTGGCATTTAAAGTAAGTACAGTGGTAGCCAAAACTGTGGAGACTTTTTGAAAATGACATGTTTTACAACTTTGCAGGCTTATAGGAAATGTTACGTTTCACTACATGGATATGTGTATATATCAATTGAAAGAGAATTTAATGTGCTGAATTCAATACAAAAAACAGAATTCAAATATCTGAAATACAAAAAAGGTTACTGTAATCATGATAAATCTACACTACAATCCAATAAAATGATATCAGATACTTACAATTGCAATGTACTATCAGTATTTAGTATGGCAGCCTTTATTGTTTAAAACAGCAGCACAATGACGTCTCATTTAGCCCACAAATGTTTGAAGCTTTGCCTTTGCTTTACTTGGTGCTTGGAAGCAATTATAGCATCAATTAATTGCCTTTTGTTTGATAGACGTCTCATTTGTACAAAGTTTTTTAAAATGGTGCCACATATTTTCTATCAGGTTCAGGTCAGGGCTGTTTTCTGGCCAGGCCGACAATGGAAATGCCCTTTGCTGTGAACCACTGTTTGCATATTTGTGCTGTGTGTCAGGTAGCCGAATCCTGCTGAAAAAGAAATGGTGCATTGTTGGGAAAGAGATTCCTGATGGAAGGTAACAGTTTTGGTTCCATGATGATGTCAGTGTATTTTCCAGTGTTCATCGTGCCATCGATTACATGAAGGTGGCCAACACCATCTTCTGCCATCATGTCCAAATCATACTGCTTGTTGGGTATTTTATATTTGCCTCCTTGCAGTCAGGATGTAGATCTTCTACTACTTGACGTCTCACATATTTTCTCTCATCACTACCAAATAAGGATATCTTACTTTTGTCACTCCAAATAACTTGCATCCACTGACCTTATGTCCAGATAATGTGTTCTTTTGCCAACTGTAGTAATTTCTTGTGCTGCTATAGATTCAGATATGGCTTTTTTTCTTGGAATCCTACCTCTTAGTCCCATATATGATAGTCTTTTCCGTGTCGTTCTTGAACTGAGATAAACACCAAGTTCCCCCCAGTTCACCTCTCATGGCCTCAGGTAAAATTATTTTGTCCTTGAGACACAGCCTTTTTATTCTTCTGTCATGAACAGATTTTGTGCACTTTTTTTCAGCCTTTTCCTGCTGCTTGGTTTTCAGTGATTTTGTTTCCTGATAATGTAAACACAATTTTCGTACTCCAGATGCCATCACTATCCCACCTGCTTGCCTTGCAATTTCAGCATAGGGAAGACCCAGTTCATATAATACACAATCTTGCTTCTTTTTGTGAGTGTCCAATCAACTCTCTTCTTTAGTGCCATTGCTCTATTTATTATCTACACTTTAAATTTCAAGAAATGCCAAAAGTATGCACACAATCTCCAATTACACTTCACTTGCTCTGATTACCATCTTTCTTCTACAGAACAAACAGCAAAACTGACTTTCCCCAAATTGACACATGATGTATTGCAGCTACTGCAGTTTGGTTTGTCCCCAGAACAAGGACTGTGATTGGCCAGTAGGATTTGCACCCACATTCTGCTTCTTAACTGAATCAAACCTGTGTTTGTTTTTCCGACTAAATTAAGCATAACTTTTTTTGTACTGCAGATATTTGAATTCTGTTTTGTATTGAGTTCAGCATTCTCTTTCAATTGATATATAAACATTTAAATTCTCTTTCAATTGATATATAAACTATATCGTTTAAATTCTCTTTCAATCGATATATAAACTTTTGCATTTAGTGAAACATAACATTTCCTATGAGCCATCAAAGTTGAAATTTTCAAAAAGTGTCCAAAATTTTGGCCAGCACTGTAGTATTATTTCTTTTGTTTTATAATGAACATCATCCAAAATATATATCCAAAACATGCCTACATCATTATCAGTATCATATTTCATTGCTGGCAGAATTATAATTACAGATATCAATTATGGATACATTTTGTGATACTTTAGAATACCAAATCATGCAAAATTATGAGATGCAAACACGCAGCTAGGTTGCTCCAAATTCATAAAAGCTCATATGCTGTGCCATGTGATATGTTGTGGAATCATGGGATATTTGCCTTTGTTTCCGACTGGCAGCTTCTGATTGCCACTAAAATAACACAGCAGCAGTGAATGTATTAAGAAAAGTTTAGAAACACAAGAACATTTTCCTGAAATGTTACACCACTAGGCCTCATTCGATCATGGTGGCAATTGAAAAGTCAGATCTCACTATTTTATCACATATTTGCCATACAGTCTGGACTTGCAGCACCACGTGACTTCTACCTTTTTCCAACACTGAAGGGACTCCTTCAGTGTTGGAAAAAGGATAAAGTGCTTTTCAGAGATGAGGCGTATTTTCACCTTAGTGGATACGTCAACAGTCAGAACAACAGATAATGCAAACAGAAAAGAAAAAAAACCCACATGTGTTGCACGAAATGCCACTACATGCATTGAAAGTCTGGTTGTGGTGTGCAATTTCACGATGACTAATAGTGGGGCCCATATTTTTTGACACGACCCTCAACAGCCATTCGTACCAGGACACCATTATGCAATTTGTTGCACTTCTGGAAGCAGACGATCGTTATTGTTACCTGCAACAGGACGGGGCAATGTGTCATACGTTTTGTGACACCCTGCAGTTTCTTAACGACATATTTGATAACTGCCTGATTCCAAAAGGCTTGTGGTTCCCCAGATCACCTGATTTATCTCCACTGGATTTCTTCCTCTGTGGGTATCTCAAAGGTTCTGTATATAGACAGAATCCACGTACTGTAGACGAACTGAAGCGGCGCATTACCAGCGAGATCATGCCTATCAACTGTATGCTCCTACACAAGGTGGCATCCAACATGGTTAAGAGGGCTCGCACCTGCCTTGCAGCTGTGGGTGGACATTTCGAATACCTCCTGTAAACAAGTATGTATGTCATTTGTTGTCGGTATCTCGTTTTCCTATTAAACCCATGATATGTCTGTATTTCACTGGTTTTCTACATATTGAACATATTCTGAATGCCGCGTTGCATGATAAAATGATCACCCGGTATACGGGGAATGGTGCTCATCATGTGCAAAAGTAAATACAGGCAATAAAAGAGCTGATTTCAGGAAATTTTTTCGTGTTTTTTTTTTTTAAATTAAAATATCCTTATTGAAACAAATGTAAGAGAGATAGAGGCAGTACTTTTAATTGAACCCTCATATACAGTAAGCAAAATAATTATGGACATGTCATTTATTCAGAAAAAACAAAACAAAAAATATTACAATAAAGAAACAGGTGACATTAAACAAATTGTACTCTAAATTATGTACAAGAAAGATAAACAGTTCTTATGCTCAAAAACATATTTGTACAGGCTTTGTACACGTTCAAGTGATAAAGAAAGTGTGAAATAATTATGGCTCTCTGGTCTTTTCATTCATATGTGTCGTCACTTTTAGAACCTGGAGATTTTTAATATTTTTTCCACCCAGCTTTAGCATTGTAGTAAGCTTCCATTCGACAAGGTAAGCTGCCATAAAAGTCCTGAATGTACTTCATTTCGATAGAATTCCATGATTCAAGAATAGCTGTTTTCAAACTATTCTTATTCATGAAACAACGGCGACTTTCATACACCTTCCATGCCAGCATATACCACACATTCTCTATTATATTGAGATCAGGGGATTTTGCTGGCCAAGGTTCAAGTAATTTTTTTTTTTTACTTAAACCAAGTCTGGGACACTTTTGACACATGAATTTTGCAGTTGTCCTGCTGAAACAACCAATTTCTACCCACCATTTTAAGTCCATTTTGTGGCAACTTGTTGGCTTAACATTTGTCGCTAACCAGAACTAACACATACTCTTTATTGCCTGTTCTAGTTGTCATGTTCAGCAGGTTTTTTTTTCAACAGTCAGAAATAGGTGAGATATTTAATGTCAGTAAACATTGGGCAAGGTTTTTGCTACTTATCAAATGTTTGATGGGTTGATCAGTGGCAAAAGTTGCAGGGAGAGAAAGAATGACAGTATAAAATAAGCGGCCGCAGGTGGCCTAGTTGTCAGCGTTCGTGACTGCCATGGAGATAACCTCAGGTTCGATCCTGGGCAGGTACGAACGTTTGAACCACTAAATATCCGCCGTGTGTCAGATGGGCACGTTAAGCCGTCGGACCCTGGGTGCTGCCCCCCCCCCAGTAATAAATAACGGCATCTTCCTTCCCCTTTCTACCTCGCTTCCGTGTGACTTTCTTATCGGGCACTCTAGCCCTAATCTCTTAGCTTCCTATTTCTAAGAGTTGTTTAAGACCTGGGATCAGATACTCCCTTCTTAAAATTCTCTACATATGATCTGATCTGGGTATAAAACAAGTGATATAGAGTGCAAAATGGCTATTGTAAATAAAAACTACACAATTGGTATTCAGAGTTTGAGTGAAATATTAAGACATTTGCAGTACTGCAAAATAACACTGATTCAAGGATTATAGTAGTTCTGTTGGTGAAAATAGAAATTACTGATATACAAAGTGGTCACCAAGATCACATTTCTGTTAATGAAACATATTATGTTGTCATTACAGTAAAATTGACATTTGCTGCAAGAGGCTTGTTTATTTTCTTCCAAATTTGTTGAAGATGTACAAACAGTTCATTAAACACTTTTATTTGAAAAAAAAAATCTCTTTTTGAAAAATATACATAATCTACAAACTAAGTTACTACTATATGATGAAATTCTTTTTTACCATTCTGTTGATGAGGAGCTATATTCTGCTTACAAATAATTATGCAATACTTTTGGGGTTTTCCATTTCTTACAGGTACTAGAGGCTCTTGATTATGTTTATGGACATAATGGTAAAACATGTAAAAGAACAAAGGTGCTTCCTATTTCGCATTCCAGTGTCCTAATTTAAAGTTAAATGTATTGTGTCTTAAGCAACTTCTCCCCATTCCCTTAGGTTTGTTGTGCGCAATGGAAGCTGCCTTGAATTTCCTTCGCATGGGTGACCTGAGTGGAAAAAAAGTGGCTATTCAAGGTGCAGGTGGAGTAGGTAAGTAAAAAAATGTTTTAATTCTGTATGCAAGGAAAACTTATGTTCTTATGTGCAGTAGAATGTGTCTTTAGTTTTGTTTGAGCAATTTTATTAAGAAAAATAAGTAGCACAGTTCAAAATAGTTATAGAACTAATAAATAATGAAAATTTGCTTTTATCATATTAATTATTTGATTATTAAAGCCTGCAATGTTTAGATAATAAAGTCCAAAAATAAATTTTTTGGACCACCAGTATGGCACAGTTGACTAATCCCCAGTCTTGTGTCTGTCCTTTGTAGTGTTTAAGAAAATATAATCTGATAACTAATTTTTTAGACCTCCCTTCGTGGCACTGTTGGCTAATCCCCAGACTTGTGTGGTAGGAGAAAATAGTTTGTTTGATTCCATATTATGTTACCCATCGAATTCAGGATTTAAGCCTTAAGGGAAAAAAAACAACTTGGTTTTTCCAGTGGCAATGCAAATGTACTCATGGGATCACATCCCTGACCAACTCTTTACAGAGAGTTTGGCAGAAATGTCCCATGTGCTTTTCACCAACTCGTAGATAAGCTTCACATCTGGCTGCTTTATGCAGCCTATAGGTGTCAGTGTTGTTAGAAGCCTTGCACTATGTGTGTAGCTGTTTCAATGTACAGCATTGAGGCAGGGGTCGAACCAGGTTTTAAAAAATTATAACCATTTTTGTGAAATTTCCCTATTTTTTGTGTGTTGAGCAATTTTGCTAAAAATATTAACCCTCAAAAGTTTCTGAAGGCTCAAAGTGGTGTGGATTCATAGATAGTATCATCATTATTATATCAGGACTTGCAAAATGCCAGTTCTCAGATGCAGGGCATCAAAATGATTGGTCTAGGCATTCCAATAAGAAATCTAGTAGCCTGGCTGAGTACATAAAACAATAAAATAATAAAGGAAAACTTAAAACAACAACTGCCCTGTTTTGCTTTCACAGCAAAATAAACAATTGTATGAAAAAAAAAACCATTTGCTGAGCATTACAGTATTCAAGACGCATCTTACACTCAAATATTTTTGTTAAAATAAATTTTACTGAAATTTTTTTGTGAAGATACCATTGCAGTTCAAGATATTTTTGTGAAGATACCATTACAGTTCAAAATATCTTTGTGAAGATACTGTTTGAGCTAAAACTGTTTTTGTAAAGCTACCATCCAGTGGGATAGAATGCCTCCTGGGTCAACCCCTCCTTGAAGGATCTGTTTATCCAAGTCTCAAGATCTTGTAAAAGAAACATGGGTCAATCAGGAACTATCACTAAATCAGTGTTCTTATCACTTAACAGCACTTATATTTTCTCTGCTCACAAAAATTGTCAAGTGTGCATGCTAGGCAAGTTTAGCAGGGTACTTGCTTATTGCTGCTATAGCTACACCACTTTCACCCATCTTCCACGAGTGTCTTGTCCATGCTTCCTAGTCTTTTAACACAACACTATTTCCAGCACAGTTTTATGTTTAAGTGCGATGTACCATGGCAGTTTGTTTTCATCTCTTGACAGGTAATGCATAAAATTAAGGTGCAATGTTTTTTTTGTGTGTGTGTGTGTTTCCTGCTGTGTCCAAAGGTGTCTCAAAATAAACTGGAGTTTTAATCTGTGTTACTGATTTATAACATAATGTAGGAATACTTCTGCAAGCATATTATGAATCTTTGGAAATTTAGTATTTTATTATTGTATGTTAAAGGGTATGTGCAATGATGGTACAATGCCACAGACAAAGTCCACATCTGAAAAAAATTTCAATTCATGAGCACAACTTGCTGGGATTTTTCCCTCTTTACTTTCGCTAGTAAATTGTATCATTTTGAGCTGGCACATCTCCATGGTTACATCATAACTGTAGCTTTGCCACTTTGTAATACATAAGAACATACTTGTTGCTCAGAAATTGACCAAAAGTAGTGGCTACCTACGAAACACCCTTCAACTGGAATTGCTTTCTAACAGTAGTTAATTCTGCTTTCACTAGTCTCAGATGCATGTTCCATCATTGTTGTGTTTTCCACCACCAGCATGATATCTGATTCCTTCTGCAATAAATTTCAATTTTTTGCTTAGTGTAAATGAATATCAACTCTTTTCTTTATTAATTTTGTTTATTTTCGACACCCCACACAAAATGATATTGTGTTTGCTTGATGAGGACTAAGACTTACTATATTAACGTATAAACGTTTAACATTTACTGTTCACCACGTTATTGTTGGTGTAAATATAGCTCTCTGACGTGACGTCCAACATATAATGTGCCGTAAAAGTTATTCATGTCGACATACACTGAACATTGTATGAACCGTAAAAGTTATTCATATCGACATACCAAGCACCTCACTCCGAATTACGATATGAATAACTTTTACGGTTCATACAATGTTGAGTGTATGTCGATATGAATAACTTTACCGGTTCATACAATGTTCATTGTATGTCGATATGAATAACTTTTACGGCACATTAGATGTTGGACGTCACGTCGGAGAGCTGTATTTACACCAACAATAATGTGATAAAAAGTAAATGTTTATACTTTAATATAGTAATACTTTGAGCCACATAAAAATATGCTCGATTCAGCATAGAGCTTTGTGCTGATTTCAGTAGATAATGTAATAAGGAATAAGACTTCTAACTTCCACAACCACTACTGAAACATTAAATACTTTATTGTTGATGGCGTAAAAAGTAACACTGTTGGCCTTGGCTGCTTGACCTTGAAGAAATTTGCAGAAGAGAAAGTACATGCATGCAAAAAAGTGATTTGTACCTCACTGCTTTCATGTATATGAGAGATGGAAAAATGATGGCCAGAATGGAGAGTGGTGGTGTTTGATCACAGCTTGGTGGTTATATCACTGTATGTGCATGTACATTTACATAGTGGCCCCAAAATTGATTGTTGTGTATATAACCAACACCCCTAAGTTTCAAATGTAATTTTTGGAACAAAATGTATGGTGATTACCTGGGAAAATATGTTATGTGAACAAAAAATCTTTAATACTTTTTACATTCATATATACTGTACACCCAGTGATCACCGAATTATGACCACCCTTATCAAAAGTGGATGTGGCCCACTGACCACGTGATTTCCAAGAAGGCGCAATTATTTGACCGACATAGCATGTATAAAGTATGGGTCGAATTTGTAGGTAGTAAAATTCGAAGCAGGATGGGTAAACGGAAGGATTTATCGAACATTGAGGACAGATTGTGGGAGTTCAGTGAGCCGGTGCCTGAATTTTCCCAAACGGCTAAACTGGTGGGTTGTTCACAAGCCACCATAGTTAAAGTGTATCAGGGCCAGGCCATGAATTCGTTTTTTTTCACCAGTAGCAACATTTGCTAGTGGACTTATGTTTTGCTAGCAAATTGCATCATCTACTAGTGAAAGTTCATTAACATTATACAAAAGAAACTTTAACATGTCCCCCTCCATTAGTCAATCATGTTTTCCACTTTTTTTAACGCATCAAAGGCACCCACGCCTTGAGCTGGCGCATTCCGGGCGATTGTTAACTCCTTGCAACGGAAACTTGTGGACCAACTCTATTTGTAATTAAAATGCGAAAGCTTATTTTCTCGGAAAGTTAAGCAACTTATGCCATTTTTTTTGCCGACATTGTGATTTGCTGAGGAAAGAAGATATCCCAAGTTTCACCAAAATGTGTTAACTTTTAAAATTAAATCTGAATTTTTTTATTAAGGAAGAAGGACATCATCATCATCATCAACCATTATCAATCCACTGCTGGATGAAGGTCTCACCAAATTTCTTCCACAATTGTCTGTCTTGGGCCTATTTCCTTCATGTCACTCCAGTATACTTTCGAATGAATTTCATCCTTCCATCTGTCATGGGGTCTTTTTCTGGGTCTTTTCCTGTCCCTCGGAATCCAGTCTAAAATTTTGGTTGTCCATCAGTGGTCCTTTCTTTTGGCAACATGTCCAGCGCATTGCCATTTCAGTGATTTCACTCTGGTCATGATGTCATCCACTCCTGTCATTTTTCTTATCCACAAGCTCCTCCTCTTATCTTTCCTGGTTACACCAAGCATGCATCTCTCCATGCTGCTTTGAGTTGTCTGCAGTCTTTGTCTTTTTTAGTAAAGGTCCATGTCTCTGCTCCATACATAAGCACTGGCAGGATGCATTGATTAAACACTTTTCTTTTGAGACAATGGCATACTGCTCTTAAAAATTGTACTGTTTCTTCCAAAAGCTCTCCATCCAAGTTTTATATGCTGATTAATTTCATCAATGTGACCCTCACTTGATATCTGCTGCCCAAGATAAATGTAGGAATCAGTTGTCTTAAACTTTTCTCCATCAATCGATAAATCTTCATTTCTTGTAAAAGCATTGTACATCACTTTTGTCTTCTGGAAGTTCATTTTTAATCCCACTTCTTTACTCTTGTCAACGAGTTCTTGGATCATACTCTGCAGCTCTGAAAAGGTAGTTGCAAAGATGACTACATCATCAGCAAAACGAAGGTGAGTTAAGTAATCCCCATTAATCTTTATCCCTTTGTTTTCCCAGTTCAATGATTGAAAGGTATTTTTTAATGTGGCATTAAAGAGCTTTGGAGATATGGTGTCACCTTGTCTCACTCCCTTTCCAATTTTTATGTGTGTTGTATTTTCAAACAGCCGAATCTTTGCACTTGCATTTTCATAGATGTTATTAATAATGTTGTATGGCATCTTCAATACTGCAGGATTTCAAAGCCATTGTTACTGCTGATGGTTTCATGGAATCAAAGGCCTTTTCAGAGTCAATAAAAGCCGTGCATAATGGGAGTTCATATTCTCTCGTTCTTTCAATTAGTTCTCTGAGTACGTGGATATGATCTATAGTGCTGTAGCCACTCCTGAATCCAGCTTGTTCTCTTGGCTGGGCCATGTCTAGTGTTACCTTCGAGCGATGTGAAAGAACTTTAGTGAAGATTTTATAAACCACTGAAAGGAGGCTGATTGATGGGCCTGTAGTTCCTGAGATCCTCAACATCACCTTTTTTATGGAGCAGGATCATTGTAGCATTGTTCCAATCCTTAGGAATCTTCCCTTCATTAAGACATCTGGTGAAAACTTGGGCGAGTGTATTTCAATTACTCCACTTGCTTCTTGTATAATGTCCACAGTAATTCCATCTTCTCCTGGAGCTCTTCCCCATTTCATGTTCTTAATTAATTGCATATTTAACTTCTGCAGGGAGGATTGGAGGGACTTTGGCACTGGTACCTGTCGTAATGTCTGGAATAGATGTATCATCCCTTTCATATTGTTTTGAATTGAAATCTTTCACCCTTGTCAAAATTTCACTTCAATTTCTTGTAACAGTCCCATCTTCTTTTCACAGTGCCATAATCTGTTTTCTTCCCTTACTGAGATGACCTTTTGCTCTCTTCAGGCTCTGGTTGTTTTCAATTGCTTTCCTCACTAGTTCACAGTTGAATTTCCTTATGTCTTCAGTGATACCTTTTCGCACTGTCTTGCATAGCTCTTTGTATGTCACGTTAGAAGTTACGTCTTTATTTGCCCTCATCTCCCTTCTCTTTGCAACAACATTTTTGTTTTTCCTGAAATTTTCTTCATATGTAACTTGTTCTTAGTACCACCCATTTCTGTTGCTGTTTCCACAAGAGCCTTGGTGAGTTCTCTGTTAACTTCAGAAATATCCACTTCTTTAGATGTTAGGCCTTGTAAAGCAGAGAATCTGTTCCTCAGTTCCAACTTGAAGGTATGGTGTTTTTTAAGGTTGGTTATGTCAATACATTTTGTTTGTCATATGAGCTTGCCACATTCGAGTTTAGTGTTGAGGTGCATGTTACATCCCACCAATCTTTGGTCACTACCTGTGTTGAACTTGTTTATCACACTGTAGTCTTCAATGACGGATTTTTTGTTACACATAATAAAATCAATTTCACTTGTCTCATTCGGATGTCTCCATGTCCATTTCCTGTGTGGCTTTTTCTTGAAAAAGGAGTTGATGATGAAAAACCTCTCTGCTTCTGCAAATTCTATGAGAGCATTTCCACATTGATTTCTGTTCCCGTAATCGAATTTTCCAACCGGAGTTTTATTCTGTTGCTGTTGCCCTATTTTAGCATTGAAATCACCCATAATGATCTTAAAGTGCTGTTTGCCTTTTGTTATTTAGATTCCAAATTTCCTCATAAAATTCTTCAATTTTTTCTTCAGGGTGACCTGTGGTGTGTGCATAAGCTTGAATAATCTGGGCCTCGTATCCTCTCAAGAGTTGAATAACAAATTATGCAGCTCTGTCAGAGGAACTTTCAACTTCTACAACTTTATCCTTCAGTTTCTTGTTTATTATAAATCCAACACCACTAGTTCTGCCAGTATCTGTCCCACGATAGTAGAAGATATGTCCACTTTTCAGTTCAATGAGATCTCCTTTTCTCCTTACCTCACATAGCCCGATGATGTCCCTATTTGATCTTTTGTAGTTATTCTTCCAATTCAAGGAGACTTGAATCAGAAGATAGGGAGTGTCCGTTATACGTAGCCAAGGTCAGCATCAGATGGCAGCCTAGTTCGGTCCTCCAGTGATTCTTAGCACCCTCTGCCTTCATGTCGCACTGGCCGCTGCCTTGGCTGGGTACATTCCAGCTGCTGGAGACTGAAGGCCAAGATTTAAGTTGTGGAGTCATTTTGGAGGGGTTTGGCCATAACTCACCACGCTGGCCGAGCGGGTTGGTGAGTGTGGGATAGCATTTCCTTTAGTCCCGATGGTATAGTTATACCGCTATTGGTGGTTGTCAGAGCCTCCTTAGTGGGAAACAGGATGCATCACGAGAAGGCGGGGTTGACATTTGTCAAGGAGAGGCGATATGTTGCGCATCACCTGACCTTGCATCCCAGAAGGACATGGATTTCTTAATTAAAAAAATTAGGTGTGACTTTAAAAGTTATCTGTGGATTTTGGCAGAATTTGGGGAATCTTTTTCTTAGCAAATCATAGTGTCTTAAATAAATTCGCATATTTTTTTTAATTTCCGAGAAAATAAAATTTTTACATTTTTATTCCTACTGAAACAGTGAACAGCAGATGCGATTCTGGCAGGTCTGGTAGACGGGGTCAGAAGCGGGGGATAATTAATGCTTTTAGAGTTGAAATGTTTTACTTCTAGGAAAAGGAAGCCACCTTTTAGATCTTTAGGAGGCAAATACGAATGTAGTGTTTATTTTGTAATGGTTTACCGTGGGGTGGGGGTTCTAGAGTGAAAAAAAATTCAGTCTTGGCAATGCCTCCCAGCTTTCACCCAGGAGCGAGTTACAGTTAGCCATTGGACAAGTTTTGGGGAAGGAACGTGCAGCCGTTAATTTCTTTACAGCACACCGCCAAATTTTTTTCCCACGGCGCAGACTTTTATTTCACACTCGCAATGCAGTCGGGGCTTTACATTTCACACTAAAACATTCAAAATTTTTCTGCTAGCAACTTTTGCTAGAATGACCTCTTATCACTAGCAAAATGCATATTTGCTTGTTAGAAATTTGCTACTAACTACTGATCGAAATTGAGCCCTGATCACTGCTGGCTTGAAAATGGTCAAACAATGGCCCAGAGGCAAAACTGAACAAGATAGTGAAAGGTTGATGTGAGAGATGAGCGCCGGGTCTGATAACTCGTCGCCAACATACTGTTACTGTTGACTACCCAATACAACTGAAGTCAACCCAGAACAGTATCTGTCATGACCCTGCATTGCATGCTTGCACGTAACGATCTTGACTACATCCTCTCCTAACCACTGTTCATTGGCACAAAACACATGCCTGGTGCAAATATCATGCAAGTTGGATGTTGGTTGACTGGAAAAAAAGTGTGCTGGTATGATGTTGCATTTTTACTCCACTCTGTGGATGATCATGTACGCATTTGGCGCAAACAACATGAGGCACTTGATCCATCCTGCATGGTCTCCACAGTGTAAGCCGGTGGAGATGGCTGTATAGTGTAGAGCATGTTTACCTGGGAGAAACTTGGACCCCTGGTGCATGTGGAACAAGGTATGAGCAGAGTTGAATAAAATGTATCTGTTACACAACCACTGAAACAAAAAACTTGCTGTAAACCCGCGAATACCGCCCCGGTGGCGCAGCGGTCTAAGCGATGGCTTCTGATCATTTGTCTGAAAGGGTCTGGGTTCAAATCTCAGTGAGTCGTAGATGTTGTGTTAGCTTTACGGCACTGGCTCTCTTCCTTACCTGGAACCAGTGGCCCTAAATTAGGGACGTGCGACTGCTTATAGCCCATTGAGTTACTCACGGTGGTCGTTAAACCTCCCCAATCACACACACACACACAAAAACGAATAACACACACGATAACAAATAAGATAATTTAAAGAAAAATTAATAAAACAATAAATAATTATTAGAACATTACAGATTTCAGTGAGGATAAAATAAGTACATTACAACTGAATGTGCAGCAATGTGTGTGAAATAGACCTTTAGGGCAAAATATTGAGCTATGAATCTCATAAAAACAAGAGACTAATTAAAGAAAGTTTTTATATCTAGAAAAACAGTTCCATTAATTGACCTTAAAAAATTATAAATAGCATTTTCAACAACTTAATTCAAAAATAGTAGACTTACAAAATACATAAAGAAATGACTTTAATTGAACAACTGGCAACTGCAAAAAGAACCTGGTAATAAAATTTAAATATCTGTAAACAAAACTTTTGATACAGTTCATATACGTACATTGATAACAGGCTTTGATAAAATCTGAAGGCCAGAAAAGTCTATAAAAGCAAAAGAACTCAAAAGATGTGAAAAATTAAGTGAAAGTTCTTCAGATTAAAATAGAATTAAAAATATTAATCAGAGTGAAGCCTTAAGTGTTTTAATTGCTGTAAATATTTTTTTTTTTTTTTATCTACAAGCAAAAACTATGTGCAAAATCTGCTAATAATTTGGAAACTATCCGCGTACGCGTGTAAGTCTACATTCTGCTACTCTGGGTATGAGTGATACCCACTATCATGAATTGCTTGCAGACTCAGTACACCCAGCAATGTTGCAGTTTTTCCCGAATGGCGATGGTGTCTCTCAAGATGACAATGCACCGAGCCAGAGGTCCAATGTGGTGCAGGAATGGTTTGAGGAACACAGTTCAGACTTCCAGCATATCGATTCTCCGAACTCCCCTGATATCAATTCCATAGAGCACTTGTGGTATACTATGGAACGGAATATCAGGTGTCTGGATACATTAACCACCTCCATACCTGCATTGAAAGCCGCATTACACACAGCTTGGTTGTCCATACCTCCTAACTGCTTCCGACATTTTATTGAATTGATGCCACGCCAGATAGCTGCTGTGCTGAGTGCAAAAGGAGGACTTATGAAGTATTAGGTAGATGGTCATAATTCAGTCACTTTTTTTTTTTAAATTAAAATTTCTAACAGCCCTGAGCTTGAGGAATGACTTGCTCATAGGAAAAAGTTCCTGAACTAGTACTCTCTGAAGCAAAACAGCTGCAGTGATCCCATTGATTTTTATTGTTTTTCCTTTAATTCTGTGATCATTTACCGATTGTACACAAAACTGTAATGTAGTTACCAAGCTGGGGCTGTTTGTTAACAAATGAAAAATACTGGTAGAAACTTGTCATAATTTTTTTCAAATTCAGATTTGAGATTTAATAATTTTAAGATTTCTCTTACCAGTTTATCTCTTTTTTCAGGCCTTGAAGTTGCATCCCTTTTACTTGACAGAAATGTTTCTCAGGTTTATATAACAGACACTAGTCAGAAAAGGGTGGGAGATATTCGTGATACCTTAGGATCAAAGGTAATTTTTTGCATGTGTGTGAGATCTGTAATGCTTGACATCCATTTATGTTTTCTGTCTGCTTATGCATATTGTGGATTCTAAAATCAGAAGAAAAGCTCAGAATATAATTTTTTGGAGAGCTGATAATGCACAATGGCATTACATCCTCCTCCCCTTTTCATGGTTTAGAACTGTTCAAAAGAAACCAGCTTGTACTTGACTTGAAATGATTAAAATATTAAGGCAATTTCCTACTTGTTAGTTATGCTGAAGTTTTGTATTTTTAGTGCAGATTCATTTTTTTGCTATTTACTTTCAACTGAATTTGGGGTTTTTGAGAAATGTTATTTGAGATTTAGTATGCATGTAGTGTATTTTACATCGATGAGCCATTACATTATGACCACCTACCTAATAAGTTGTAGGACCCCCTTTTGCCCGCAAAACAGTGGTCACTCGGCAAGGCATCGATTTGATGAGGTGGCAAATAGGGGTCCTGGGGTATCTGGTACCATAATGCCAACTGCAGGTCCTCCAGTTCCCATACATTTTGGGGTGGTGGTGATTTAGCGCTAACCCGCTTTTCCAAGTCGAACCACAAATGTTCAATTGGGTTCGTGTCAGGTGAATTTGGATGTCAGGGCATTAACAGCAAGTCACCAGCATGTTCCTTGAACCACTCCTTGACGATTCTGGCAGTGTGGCATGGCGCATTATCCTGTTAGTAATGGCCATCACCAGCCGGGAACACAGTTGCCATGAATGGGTGAACTTGGTCCGCAACGAAGTTCTGATACCTTACAGCTGTCGGTGATTGTGCTATTGAGATAATGGGGCCTAAAGTGCCCTAAGAAAACATCACCCACAGCATAACACTGCCGGCGCCATAGGCGGCCTGTTTCTGCCCAACGGGTATCTAACGATTAGTCAAAAAACGGTTGGTTGACATAACGATTGGCCGACAGCAATGATTAGTCAACAGTAATGATTGATCGACAGTAACGATTAGTTGACATTGGTCGACATAAAATGGTCAACAGAACTTGGAAAAAAACAACAAAATTTTAATAAGTGCAGACAGTTTGGCAGTAAATTGCCCCTTCGGAAAATTGCCCCACCGGAAAATTGCCACACATCTTTCAACAACCTGGAAAATTGCCACATGGTTTTCATTAAGGGGATGAGCACAAATCGCCGTTCGTCCGAGAAACGCTTTGAATGTGTGGCAATTTTCCGGTGGGGCAATTTTCTGAGTTTCCAAATTATGTGTGGCAGTTTCCCCAAAGTGCCTGTACCTAAAGTGCCCCGGGACCCTTTCGGAAACATCGTTCAGAAGGCCCTCTATATAGATTTCACTTAAGAGTACAAAAGATGACATGGGGGCCAATTTGGAAATATGTTATAATGCTGTACGTTCTGAGGACTAGATTCTAAAAGATATTATTTCCAAAAAGGAATTTTACGTTTTGAGAGGTCAAGTACGTTCCAGAGGTACCGCTGCGAATGTAAACCATAATCCTCTGAACCAATGGTTATCTCGACCAATCGTTACTGTCGACCAATCGTTATGTTGACCAATCATTATTCGATCAATCGTGCGATACTGCTGCCCAACAGTGCGTCCTGGTGTCATAGCCTCCATTGGTAATCGGAGCATCCTCGCTCAGCCATCTGCATGATGCACCAAGAATCTTGATTTGTCAGACCAGGGCACTTTCTTCAAATAGTCTACGGTCCAATCTTGATGAACTTGGGGGCCTATTTCATGCATTGCTGGCGACATGCAGTGAGCATGGGGACCCGGTTTGGTCTTCGGCTACACAAACCTATGCGTAGAAAGCTGCGATGAACTGTGTGCTGTGACACATTGCCCTGATCACCACTGTTGTAGCTGTGGTTGATTTGTCGCACTGTGCCCTTGCGGTCACTGTGAACGATGCACGACAGTCTCCGCTCCCCTCTGTCATCAATGAGCTGGGGCAACACACTGCTAAACGACACTTCATCGTTTGGCCATCTGTGCACCACTTTTGATATGTACTCACTACAGTGGCACGTGAACAACTCAAAAGTTGCGCCATTTCTGAGATCATAGTTCCGAGGTGCAGTGCCATCACAATTTGCCTTTTATCAAACTCCGATAAATCAGCAACTTTTCCCATTCTGACTACAAACACTCTACTAACCGAAAGCACATATACTGCTCCGTGAACTTCACCTGTGCCACCATTTGGTCTCCAGGCACGGCCGTTGCCCTAGGCTGAGGGTAGTCATAATATAATGGCTCATCGGTGTACAATGTTATGTGATTAATCTTATGGTCTAACAAATCCTCTCTGCAAATGTAGCTTCTTTTGAGTGCTAGTAACTATCTGATTGGGTGTAATAAAGTTTTCTTCCTTTTTGAAGAAAAAAACAGAAAAGAAAGAAAGAAAGAAATGATCGAGAGAACTGAAGAAATGTTCTTTATCAAAACTGTAAATTTAATTTCTAGCCCAGGCAGATTTCTCGAAATAATTGTGAATAAGGTTTCAGCGAAATTAGAACAGAATGGGTATGAAGAACAAAATAGCCTTTAAAAGTAAAACAGACATGCATGATCAAATATTAAATATCTTTATTAAAAATGCAAGGAATTTTAAATACAGCTTCCGTGGGGGTGTTGTCAAGTTATGCAAAGACATCTCTTATCAAAGATCTTTATGATTGTTTCCACACTATTCATCAACACAGTTGTTTTGTTTTCAAGAAAATTGTGTATAGGCAACAATCTGGTCTCCCCATGGGCTCACCTCTTTCCCCTCTGCTTGCAGAAATCTACATGCAACATATTGAAGTTTCCATCATTCCTCAACACCCTTTTCAACCTTCCCTATGGTTAAGATATGTAGACTACATTTTCATTAGCTGGCCACATTCCAAGTCTGAACTACAGATACTGATCAACTCCATTACGGAAAAATTTCCTTCCATTAATCTTACTATATCTAAGGAAGTAAATCACAAAATTGATTTCCTAGATGTATCTATCTGCAGAAACGCTGATCTCTCTATTACTCGTTCCGTCTATCGTAAACCTTCTGCGGCCACTAACATCATTCCCTACAAATTTTTCACCCTGCATCTCTACAAGCTTGCAGCATTGAAGTCCTACATCCACAGGGCTCATATCATTTGCAACAACCAACTCTCTCTTCAAGAAGAACTCTCCAAAATTTCTACAATAGCCCTCTCCCATGGTTTCCCTGCTGTTACAGTCAACTCTCTCATTAAGAAATATGAAAACCATTCGAAAATCGAATGCCTCCTTCCTCATAAGAAAGAAGACCTGAAATTCTGTGGTTCTGTTCCTTACCATCCTTCCTATGCTTACAAGTTACAGATTCTTTTTAGAAGTTTTGGTTACCATCTTGCCATTAAATCTACCCCAAACATCTTGAAACTTCTACAAAGGGATAGGGACAAAGTTGAAAGCCTGAACCTCCCAGGAGTTTACTGCATTCCTATCTCTTCTACTGGGGATAACTTATACATTGGAAGCACATACAGGAGCATTAACCATAGAATTTTAGAACATAGAAAAGATGTTTCAAAAGCCAATCCTAATACTGCCTTGTCTATTTTGACAATGGAAGACACTTCTGCAGTTCCCCACTGGAACGAAGCAAAACGAATTGCTTCTTTTGACAATCGTTTTGCCCTCAGTTACCGTGAAAGCCTGGAAATTATTTTCAACTCAATGACTTGTAACTCCGAATCTCCTCTCTACATTCAGTTGATCTGGAGATCAATTCTAAGTTTTGGCAACAAAAATAGGAAAAATTCAAATGTAGAATCTGGCAACAATCTTAGTCCTCCATTGGCGTGATGAAGACCTAAGATAAGGTCGAAAGCTTCCAACTTACGAACTTTTTGTAAAAGTTTTCATTTAACGTAACTAGCGTGATCAAGTTAGCTTTATTTGTTAATCGTGATTATGTTTCCAAGGCCTGGTAAAACTTTTTCTAAAGCTGTCTTAAAAAGCCTTGAAATTTGAAATTAGTGCTTAAAAATATATTTGAATTTCTTTTAGGAAATTAGTGTTACCTCTTTTTTAGCAACACTTTTGTAAAACAGATCGTGCTTGTGTTACTGGTTTGTCTGTCCATCCATCTGTGGGCACCGTATCTCTGCAACTATTAGCCCAATTTGAAAAATTCCTTTGGATTGGGAAGCTTAAAATGTGCAAATGATGATCCCTGCATTCCATTTCTTTTTTGCACAATGTATAATTTCACCACTAGAGGGTGTAAACGCAGAAGATATCAAATTCAAAATATATTTTATTCTAATTTCCTCTTCTGATGTATTTGCAGCAAAAACTGAGCTTCTAAAATCTCGATTGAAAAAATAATTTCGTGGACCGATACCACTCACACCGATAAACCCTTTTGGAATATTTTCTTCTTAAAAAAATGCATGGTTTCTCTGTCAGGGGGCGTAGGTGTATATCTTATTTTTGCTGATATTTCTGCTTTTAAAAGTCCAATTTGAAAAATTTCCTTTTTTGTTGGATAGAGTTTCAGGTGCGAAATGTTTTTTCATATATTTTTAAAAAATTTAAGTAATTCATAGACTTTCTGCTAGGGAGTACAATGATAAATTGCATTTTTCCCAATATCTCTGCTTCTAAAACTCAGATTTAAAAAATTCTTTCTGCACAGGATACAGCTCCTGATAGGAAATGCTTTGCATGTAATTTCTAATAGTTGGTTAAGAATGGTTTGGCCAGTAGGAGGCGTAAGTGTTTATTTCTGCTTTGATATATTTGCAGCAAAATCTGAGCTTCTGAAAACTCAATTGAAAAAATTCTTTCATGGTCTGATACCGCACACCTTGAAAAACCTTATGAGAATACTTTCTTCTTAAAATAATGCATAGGTTTTCTGCCAGGGGGCATAGATGCATAACTTATTTTTGTCAATATCTCTGCTTCTAAGAGTCTGATTGAAAAAATTCTTTCTTGGAGAGCGTTTCTGTTGTGAAATGTTTCTCATATAATTTAAAATTTTTCTTAACGCACAAGTCTGCCACCAGAGGGTGTAAGGTCATGTTTCTGTTTGCAGCAATATCACAGGACTAAAAATCAGATTAAAAAATCTTTTTTCAGATACTACTAACTGTGCAAACTCTGTGTACATATTTTCTTCTCAAACAATGCATAGTTTTGCCACTAGGGGTTGCCAATTTTTTATCTGTTTTCTCAACATCTCTGCTTCTACCTGTGCGATTTAAAAAATTATTTCAACACCGAATGTCATTTACCTTGTACAACACTTTAAGCTAGTATTACATTATCTTCTCAAACCAGCACAAAGATATATGCTGAATCAAGCAGATTCTTTACGTGGTTCAAAGTATTATTATATTAACATATAAACTTCAAACATTTACTGTTCATCACATTGTTCTTGGTATAGACATACTCCAACGTGACCTCGTACATAAAATGCACCATAAAAGTTATTCATATTTATCAGGGCACTTTCTTTGTATGTATGTGATTCAGAGAGTGTGGTTTATTGTGCCAATATGAATAACTTTAATGTTGCATTATATGTGTTGATAAGAATAACTTTTATGGTGCATTTTATGTTGGAGGTCACGTCGGAATGCTATGTTTATACCAAGAACAACGTGATGAACAGTAAATGTTTAACATTTATATGTTAATATAATAATACTTTAGGCTAGTATATGACAAATTTTGTAGTACACAGTTCTGTCTCTAGGTGGTGTTTTTGTACTTCGTTGTGCAGCTGTGTTGCCGCTTCTAAAAACCCTATTGAGAAATATCTTCTTTACTACTCATATATGCCATTCACTACAATGGAGATGTGGAGCATTATCCTCTTTAAATAATGCAAAGATTTTTCGTTAGGGGCTTAAAGGTCAAAACTTTTTTTTTTTTTTTCCACTGTCTCTGCTTCTGGGAGATGTATTTGAAAATTTTTTTTTAGCATAGCTTTTTCCATGAAGAATATTTTTACATATTTTCAACTTTTCCGTTATTCTCAATTCTTCTGCTAACAGGTGTAGACTTACATCATGTTTCCTTCTATATTTCTTTTAACTGATTAGACTTGTACCCTCCCCATTCTTAAATTCTGGATCTACCCTTGCTTTATTTTATAATAATTTCAATTATTATAAATAATAGACTGATTACATGGGAAGATAGGGCAGAATAGTAATTCAGCTAAAATGACTGATTAAATTAATCATTTTCAGATTGAGGGACAGAATGTTCTGACAGGCCTTGTGGTAATTGCACCACCATGACAGGATTCCCACGCAACCTGGAAAACCGGGAAAACCGGGAATTCTCAGGGAATTTGAAAATTGTTCCAAAAATCAGGGAAAACTCAGGGAAAATTGTGTTTTTCCGTAAAAATCAGGGAATTTTTTATCAGGGAACTATAAAGGCAGGGAATTTTTTATTTTGCCAGAAAAATATTTTGTTTCAGACTTTTGTAAAATATATTTCTGTATTGCTAAGTTTTAAAATAATTCCGAGTTGTTTTATCCTTCGAGGCAACTCCGTAACCCACCCACCGATTAAAGTGCAGCTGTGCAGGGGAGTGCGTCTCTTTGTGGTATCCCCGTCTCCAGATGATCTAAACTACAACCGAACAAACATACACGTCAAAGCGTGAAAGAAAGCCATTAATCACACACCCATTTTGCAGGCTCTTATCTGCTGGCGTTCGCGAAGAGAGGCAGTCATTTGTTCCTGAGTAGGTGCCCCGGTTCGCTGCGTAGACTGGGAAAAAAATTATGAAGAAGCTATTTCCTCAATTTTTTAAATAACCGACTGAAATTTTTACAGTGGGCAAGATATATTAAAATAACGTTCCATTTTAAATTTCGCCGAAATTCATTGGAAACTTTAGAAGTTGAGCTTTTTTTTTTTTTTTTTTTTTTTCCCCTTTTGCATGTTCTACATGTCTGTTTTATCAAACCGTACAAAAACATTTTATTTTGCCGGATATTGGTCATCCTAATAAATCCCCCCCTTCCCCTTCAACAGCAGTGTGGATGAATGTTGCAAATTGAGGGCACCTAATTTATTTTGAAAAAGGTTCGTATCACTTACAAACTAAAGCTTCGCTTTCATAATTCTGTAGCAGAATTGGTATACTTGGAAAAGTATGTACCTTCAAATGTTAGAACAGGGAAAATATTATGAAATAGGAAGATTCTTCAAAGAGGGGGAAAGATTTATTTTTTTCATAGTACGTACGAGTATTTTGACAAAAAATATATGAAAAATACCATGCAATGAAGCTGGTACTATTGCATACCTACCATGTTTCCCAGATTTCACGGCCGTTTTCTAGATTCGTTGTCTTCCGGTTTTACGGCCGGAAAGAGATTTTTTTATTCTGTCATATTTCTATTTCATAATGCATGAAGAAATTTATTTATAGCTATTTTAAGACAATATTCCAATTACTGCAAGAGCTGGCTGGTTGCGAAAAATAGGGGTAGTCCGACGCCCAGAACCATAGATTTTCACATCTGGGTCATTCCACGCAAAATCGTCAGATATTGAAATAATTTTCCACCAACACATCTCCGATTCATGTGATTTTTTTTTTTTTTTTTTTTTACGGGTAGCTGCCTCCAAGTTATAAAAAAAACCCCTGAAAGTTTCAATTTTTTTTTGTTTCTGATAGATTAGAAGATATTATTTTTTGAATTTTTGTGCATAGTAGAACCGTTTTCCGTAAAAACACAAATATCTCCGTTATTTAGAATAAGAAATATAAAATTCATCATTCTCTCGTAATTTTTCCCAAGGTTTCAGCTTATACATAAGAAAAAAAAAAAAATTGCGAGTACAAAAGTTAGACGGGGTAGAAATTTTCTTGTAATCGTAAATTCTTCTTGCATTACTGCACCTCACAAGATTTGCATAAACTATTCATTTCACATCTTTACTCTCACATTGCCGAAAAAAAAAACTACCTAGTTACTACTGATGAAAATCTTTGCCGTGCGTGCTCTATTGGTTTCAGGTTTGCCAGTGCAGGCGCTGAAGCCTCTGTCTCCGTTTTGGATGACGTTATTTGTGGGGAGTTACTGCAAATGACCTGAGTGGGCTCCAGACCTTTCTCGCACTTTGCCTGATCAACATCGCACAAATGTATTGCCCTTCGTAAAGATATTGTTAAGCATAAACATGCCACTCGCCGCACGATGATAAATTATGTTCACAAAAAAGTGTTAGGAGGATTTTATGAGCACACATGCACACAAAACTTCCTCTAATTGTTTCCCGTACAAGTAATTTGACGTAGCGTGGAAATGAACTGTGACCTGCGAGAAAAGTTCAGTACTAATGTTTGCGTCACAAACGTAGCCAATCAATTTTAAGACTTCCGGATTTTGGAAGTACTAATATGAACTGTAGCCTCTCGGGCAAAATGGTATTCCGTATTAACTGTTAGTTTTCCCCACTTGTTGCTTCCATTATTTTTTCTTTATCCCTGGGTTTAATTTTTTTTTTTTTTATGCCGTTATGGCATTAGGATCTCTGTGTGCCAGCTTATTGGTTATGAAATTTAACAGCACAATGTCTAAATATCCTATGCTGCGTTATTTAGAAGCAAATAGCAGAGGTACCAACTATTACGAATTGTCCGTAATTATTACGGTTTCGACTGTCAGATTACGGAATTACGGACAGGTTGGAAGAATTACGGAATTCAGTGTGTTTTGGAGAATCTCAATTTTGTATCCTTTTTTGTTAAACCCTTTTGGTGCGACGCTGCCGATTTCTCGGCCTTCGATTTTGATCCGCATATTTTCTGAATCAGACTGCGGATTTCGGTGTCTCAATGATCATATCATTTATCAATCATATCGTTTTTAAATGGAATGTCCATGAATCATATCGTCAAACAGCGATATTATCGGAAGAATGGTACCGCAATTTTCGTCATATAATTCGCGGATTATCTGCTAAAAAAGTTAAAATTATAGGTTTTGCGGATTATACACCGATGCGGTTAACACGCCGATTTAAAATAAATAAATATATATATATATATATATAACACCTTCCGATTTTAAAAAAATCTGCAGCGTGATTGTGCAGGGAAAGGTGTAATAATTGGAAAAGGAACTCCCTCGGAAGAATTTTCCTCAGTTCAGGAGTTTGTACGGAGCGGGGGAGGGGGGGGGGGAGGAATGTCGTAATGAAAGATCGGGATAGTTGTGGGGAGGGACGGCAGGGGTCATTTTGTTATCGTTGAGGAGAGCTCTGACTGTCGTGCCGGCTCTGTTTTTTGGCAAAAAGCCAAAGAAGTACGCTCAGCGCTTGCTGCACGAACCTATGCGTTTCTCCTTTCGGATTTCATGTGCGTGACCTTGTATCTAGTTTGCTTTCGTTGTTTTGGCGAACGTCGCTGCTGCTGTTTTCCTTCATTGCTAATCATGATGTCTCTGAAAAGGAAACGTTTCAGTTACACTGCCGAATTTAAACTTGAAGTGGTGGACAGAATTGAGGATATGATCATGTCACTGCGCGATAGTTTTGAGGTCAGAACACAATCGTGCAGCAACATATGGAAAGCCTCTGTGTCGCGATCTAAAACGTAAACAAATCCGTTGGTAAATTCCGCGGGAGAATTCACAGAAGTTTTTTATTGGCCCACGTATAAGACGATCTCTCAACTCTGAAAGCAGGAATTCCTCCAAAAACTTTCGACTTATACGCGAGTACATACGGTATTGCTACGACTTGTTCTGTATCAGCCTTTCGTCATTGGCAGTGTAATGCAATACTCTGGAGCTACATCGGCGTGATCTATGGATGCCACACCCTTTATCTGTTCGGAGATAAAAATATAAAACAGTAACCTTTAAAAATGAATTTCTTCATTTAATAAAATAGTTTTTTTTTTCTCTTAATTCTTCGGACTCGTGTGTTTCTGGAACGTGGAAAGAGCAACGTATTTATTTATTTACTGACGCCACGTATTTGGAGGATTTTCACCTTGGATCTCGCCCTTCGGAATTCATCATCATCATCATTGTCAACCATTATCAATCCACTGCTGGACGAAGGTCTCCCCAAGTTTCCTCCACAACGGTCTGTCTTGTGCCAGTCTCCTCCATGTCACTCCCGCATATTTACGAATTTCATCCACCCATCTCCCATGTGGTCTTTTTCTGGGTCTTTTCCTGTCCCTTGGAGTCCAATCTAAAATTTCGGCTGTCCATCTATGGTCTGTCCTTCTGGCAGTATGTCCAGCCCATTGCCATTTCAGGGATTTAACTCTGATCATGATGTCTTCCACTCTCGTCATTTTTCGGATCCACGAGTTCCTCTTCTTATCTCTCCTGGTTACACCAAGCATGCACCTCTCCATGCTACTTTGAGTTGTCTGCAGCTTTTGTATGTCTCTTTTAGTTAAGGTCCACGTCTCTGCACCATACGTAAGCACTGGAAGGATGCATTGATCAAACACTTTTCTTTTAAGACATAATGGCATATTGCTCTTGAAAATTATGCTGTTTCTTCCAAAAGCTCTCCAGGCAAGTTTTGTACGCCGATTAATTTCTTCATCAATGTGACCCTCACTTGATATCTGCTGTCCAAGATAAACATACGTATCTGTTATCTCCAGTTTTTCTCCATCAATCGATAAATCTTCATTTCTTGTAAAAGCATTGAACATCACTTTTGTCTTCTGAAAGTTCATTTTTAATCCCACTTCTTTACTCTTGTCAGCAAGTTCCTGGATCATACTCTGCAGCTCTGATGGGGTAGTTGCAAAAATGACTATGTCATCAGCAAAACGAAGGTGGGTTAGATAATCTCCATTAATCTTTATCCCTTTGTTTTCCCAGTTCAGTGATTGAAAGACATTTTCCAATGTGGCATTAAAGAGCTTCGGAGATATGGTGTCACCTTGTCTCACTCCTTTCCAATTTTTATGTGTGTTGTATTTTCAAACAGCCGAATCTTTGCACTTGCATTTTCATAGATGTTATTAATAATATTAATGTATGCATCTTCAATACCGCAGGATTTCAGAGCCGTGGTAACTGCTGATGGTTTCACCGAATCAAAGGCTTTTTCATAATCGATAAAAGCCATGCACAATGGAAGTTCATATTCCCTCGCTCTTTCAATCAGTTCTCTCAGTACGTGGATATGATCTATTGTGCTGTAGCCACTCCTGAATCCAGCTTGTTCTCTCGGTTGAGCCATGTCCAGTGTTACCTTCAAGCGGTGTGAAAGAACTTTAGTGAAGATTTTATAAACCACTGATAGGAGGCTGATAGGTCTGTAGTTCCTGAGATCCTCAATGTCACCTTTTTTATGTAGCAGGATCATTGTAGCATTGTTCCAATCCTCAGGAATCTTCCCTTCATTAAGGCATCGAGTGAAAATTTGGGCGAGTACTGTTTCAATTTCTCCACTTGCTTCTTGTATGATGTCTATAGTAATTCCATCTTCTCCTGGAGCTTTCCCTCGCTTCATGTTCTTGATTGCATGAGCAACTTCTGCTGGGAGGACTGGAAGAACTCTGGTACCTTTCATGATGTCTGGAGTACATGTATCATCCCTTTCATATAATTTGGAGTAGAAATCTTTCACTCTTGTCAAAATTTCACCTCTATTTCTTGTTATAGAACCATCTTCTTTTCTCAGAGCCATAATCTGTTTTCTTCCCTTACTGAGATGTCCCTTTGCTATCTTAAGGCTTTGGTTGTTTTCAATTGCTTTCCTCACTAGCTCACAGTTGAATTTCCTTACGTCTTCAGTGATACTTTTTCGTGTTGTCTTGCATAGCTCTATATATTCCACTTTGGAAGTCACATCTACTTTAGTTGTCCTCATCTCTCTTCTTTTTTGCATCAACATTTTGGTTTTTCGTGATAATTTGTTCACATGCAACTTGTTCTTAGACCCAGCTAATTTTGTTGCTGTTTCCATTAGAGCTTTGGTTACTTTTCTGTTAACTTCCGAAATATCCACTTCTTCCGATGTTAGGCCTTCTAAAGCAGAGAATCTGTTCTTCAGTTCCAACTTGAAAGTATTATGGTGTTTTTTAAGGTTGGTTATGTCAATACATTTTGTTTGTCTTATGAGCTTGCCACGTTCCAGTTTAGTGTTGAGGTGCATCTTACATCTCACCAATCTATGGTCACTACCTGTGTTGAACTTGTTCAGCACACTGCAGTCTTCGATGACGAATTTTTTGTTACACATAATAAAATCAATTTCACTTGTCGTCCCAATTGGATGTCTCCATGTCCATTTCCTGTGTGGCTTTTTCTTGAAAAAGGAGTTCAAGATGAAAAATCCTTCTGCCTCTGCAAACTCAACGAGAGTATTTCCACGCTGGTTTCTGTTGCCGTGACCGAATTTACCTACTGAAGTTTCATTCTGTTGCCGTTGCCCTATTTTTGCATTGAAATCTCCCATAATTATCTTCAAGTGCTGCTTACCTTTATTATTTAGATGACGAATTTCCTCATAAAATTCTTCAATTTCTTCTTCAGGATGACTTGTGGTGGGTGCATAAGTTTGAATAATCTGAGCCTGGTATCTTCTCGATAGTTGGATAAACTGCTATAATATATATAGAAATTAACTGCTATAATATATATAGCCAGTGCTCTTAATACCCACCAGATGGAGACGTCTCAGTAGCTGAGCCCATCTTACGGAATTAAGATGTCAGAAGCTGACTTAAAAATACACATAGCACCGTGGATTGTTGGCCACCGTGGTGTACAGCTAACGCGCTCGGTTAGATATCGAGAGATCCGTGGCTCAATTCCCCGGCGGCGGCTGAAAACAATTTTTCGGTTGCTATGTGTTTCTGGAACGTGGAAAGAGCGATGTGTTTATGTGACAGACTTTTCTGTCGGAAATTCCACTTCTGATTCAACATCTATGATGTGCGAATTATACGGCGATTTTTTTTCCTAAATGTCACAGTCTGCGGATTATACGAATGATTTTTTTTTTATGTGAATTTTGCGGTCTGCGGATAATACGATGAAAATTACGTGTAATATGCCGTAAGTGTCATCGTAAAAGAGTTTGCGCTTGCTATAGGTTCCCCACGCAATTTCTCCGTGTGACAGGAGAAAGGTTACTTTAGCCAAAACGTTTCCTACTGCAGTTGAGGCAGGGCTGTTCACTTGGAATTGTTGGTGTATTATAAGACGTCGTACTGTCGGAAATCACTTTTTCGAGCCCCGTTCGAAGTGCAATAACGATCAACTCGTCGCAACGCGTGGTCCCGCGATGACGGATGTTTATATTTCTTGCGGACTTTCGCCGCGCGGGAGAACGAAGTGCGGTGTTTTATTACTAGAAGCTCTTCACAGTATTCATTTCTTTTTCCTAAACAAACAGACACAATTGCAAAACTCCGTGAAATACGAATCCCCCTCTTTTTCCAAACTCGTGTTAGCAGAGAATGACTTTATTGACAGCTTGTTCCTCAGACTAGGAGACATGCTTTTTCCTACTGCGTGAAATTTTTTTCTAAGGTTATTTGAAATGGCTTGTAGTGAGAGTGAAAGTTTGCCAAGTGATGGTGATGAATTTGAATCATCTGAGAGTGATATTGGCCAAGCAACATCAAGCCAGAAAACTAGCCACAGTGCCATGCACACCATATCTTCTTCAGAAGGTGAAGATCTTCATAGTGAATCTTCAGATAGTTCTGAAAGTGAATGGGAGGATGTAATAGAGGGAAGTGATGAACAACCTCAGCATCCTTTTGATTGTCATGAAATGCAGGGGCCCAAACATGCTCCTGCAACTGATGTGGCACCTATTGCATATTTTTACTTGTTTTTTACCAATTTCATCCTTGGAATTATTGTTTCTGAAACAAATAAATATCCAAAGAGGTTTTTCCAGGAACATCCAAATCTTTCTCCCAAATCTTGAGCAAGGAAATGGAAAATGCTGAAATAAAGGTTTCCTTGCGTGCCTTCTAATATGAGAGTAATCAGTAGCCCATGTAGGACGAGATGAGATGAAATGATTGCCGAAGGCATATCCAGTCAAAACAAGCACCAGGATTGTGTAAAATTAAAGACTCGATCAAAGCCTTTGGATAATTTTTTTGCAAAAAAGAATGAAAATAGCGTGATAAACGCTGAATTGCTGTTTACTGCAATCGTTGTGGAGCATAACCTACCTATAGCAATCTGTGATCATGCTGGTCACTTTTTTCATGCTATGTTCCCAGACTCTGATATTGATGAAGCTGGATATCCTTGAGCAGATGTGGCATGGAATGAAATATCTAAGATGAAGGATTCATCTGGCCTTCCCAAGTATTCTGCATTGCCTAAACTAATGTTGGCAATATTGACTATCCCTCACAGCAATTCCTCTACATAGAGAATATTTAGTATAGTAAGGAAAAACCTCACATACTTCTGCCCAACAATGAGCACCAAAACATTATGTGCCCTTCTTATACAGAAAAGTAAAGCATTTTCCTCAGGTGAGCTGTGTTATAAAAAGTTTTCTGAAAAAGAATATGCCACTGCAAAACAAGCAACAAGGGAGTTTTTATGTCAGCAATGACATGAGGTAAGTACAATATTGATAATTTAATTTCATATTTTTTTGTGAGGATAGTGTAAACATATAAAGTTATTACACATTTCACGCATTAATTTCTCATGAAATACCCATTCCACGCGTTAGCGATGAGGCTTTGTATGGTGATTACCGATAGACCGATAGGCACCTCATACAAGTATTACAGGTTACACAGTAATACTATAATATTGTCCTTAACTTTGAAAAAAATTGCGTGTTACATTACTGAAAGTTTGTGTTCGATTACTGAAACATTACTGTAAAATACCCTATTGATTACGGATGTGTTCTGCTAGAGGTTGGCCCCTCTGAAATAGCATAGATTCGATGTTCTCATTGCCATGTGCAAGAACTAACGTTAGCTAAAATAATTACAATTTTGATTTTTAAATGTCAGCAGTATTTTCCCTGATTGCTAGAAATTGTTGGGATGGTACTGGCACACGTTTTTCCTCAGACGCAGAAATGCTGTCACGATTTCTGTTCTCTCTCTCTTCTTTTTTTTATTTTTTAATAACTGTTTTACTTTGCTTTGTCTTTAAAGATTCTAAGTAAATTCCAATAGAAAATACAAATTGGTAGATCGATTTGATAGAACCGCTCTAACAAAATGTTAAGAGACTGTCAGACACTCACCATTTTATCATTCCCATTAGACTTCAATTTCAGCAAACGTTTCTGTGTTGTTTAATATTTATGTAAAATAAGCACTTAAAGGATTTAAAGCTTCATTCAGCATTGTATCATTTAAGGGCAATTTATTCTCTTCAGTCACAATTCTCCCAGCTTGCATTTTTAAACCTAACTGGAACTCTAAATGTTGTGAGTCGTTTAAAATGTTATTTATATACTTGTGTGCACTTAAAATACAGATAAATCAGTTGTATAATTTCACCTAATCGACTGAAATATTTCATTATATGTAGAATTTAAATTAAGTCTTTGTTCAAATATTCTTTAAAACATGTAAATACATGGTTTACATGTTTTAAAGAATATTTGAACCAACGGTACCAAAAATAAATAATGGTACCAAAAATAATATGCCTCCTGCATTTAATTGTTATTAAAAAAAGCAGGTAATTGTATAAAGGACAGTTATTTAAAGAATTAACAAATGTATGCTTTCGTAAGGAACAAAAGAATGTAAGGAAATGCAACAATTTGTCGCAATGTGATTTGATTTGCCGCTCTGGAAAAAAACTCGGGACCACCTGAAAAACCTGGAAAAGTCAGGGAATTTTTTTTCTACTTTTGAGTGGGAACCCTGCATGATTGAGTTTTGCATTATTGGGTAATTCTCCAATTAAAAACATTAAAAAGATATGTAATGAGTAAAATAGCACACTAATCCATTTACATCTTTCATCATTTTTATTACTTAAAACCGAAATTACTTTAAAAAAAATAATTTGAACATGTTACTGTAAAGCGTAATAAATTATCCTGGGATTGTTTTATATGTGTCCTGGAAAAGTCTTGGAAAGCCTTGAACCCCCCCCCCCCCAAGTGTACGAACCCTGTGCCTCAGATTGTGGCCAGTGATGAAAGGTTTTGTAAATGTATGAAACAGCCATGGTTTCACTGAATATAAACAAAAGCAGCTAGGGATATGCATTTTAAGAGAGTTATGTTTAGGGAGTCACACCCAGGTGCTTAAAGTAGATTTTCCTAATTCTGTGAGTTGCTGCAAAAATGTGTATGCTAGCTGGAGCACCAGACACATCCTCTCAATGTGTATTGGCTGCGTACACCAGAATGTTAAGATGATGATTAAGGGTGCCAACTTAATCATACTTGCAAGGTTTTTATGCTTGGTGATGGTGTGAGACATAAACAGTGAAGTGTGCTTTCTTTGCTTATATAGTTATAGATTATTTTGATGAACTGTTACAAAATGATCTGTTTGGAATATCTTATAAGCAGTGGTTGACAATGGTTGATGCAATTCAGTAACAGTTATGAAACCTTATGCTGGCTTTAAGGATAATTACTAGAAAAACTTTTCACCTTGAAGAATACATTATGTAGTATCAGCTTAATCTACTTTTTTGAAGACCAAGAAAGAACAGTTTCCAAAATGAAAAATGCTGTATTAGTTTAGAAGCTCAGACATTTCACAAAACATGTGCAACTTAATATCACAATAAAATAAACGATCAGCCTACTTACTGGCTCACGGTGGATCATCTTTTAAATATTTTTGGCATGTCAACTCCGTTAAGAAATTCCCTGTTAGCAAGACGTCGCAGCAATTGCAAAATTATTTAATTCAAAGCTAATACTTCCCTAATTTATCCCTGAAGAAGATTTAAAACAAATTATTAGCAAATATGACTATCCCAACCCCTCTTCCCCAGGCTTATTTTATGCACATCGCGTTAGTTAGCACCATAACTAATTTGCATTTCAAAAGAAACAAATTCCTGTTTTGGATATTTTATTAATTAAAAATTCGAATAATTTTGGCTACAAAGTTTTCAAGAAACCTTATATTCTAGTTCTCATACCTCATGATTCACATCATCCCAAAATACATAAAACAATAGCATTAAGACCTTATTGAAAAGACCATTCACATATACATCTAACAGGCAAGTTGAAGAATTTCAACATATCTAAGAAATTTCAAAAAAATATGGATATCCAAGAACAGAAATTAAAAAGTGGACTTATGAAACAGAAAAAATGTCTACGAAGGAAAAGAAAACAAAATAACCTTTTACATATGTCGGTTCATCCCTATTTATAAAAAATCTCTTATGAAATCAACAAATTATGTGCTAAATATGGTTTTCAGTTGTGTTGCACAGTTAGTTCTATTAAAAGTTTAATTATTAGTAACATGGTCCTTGTAAAAATTTGGATAGAGCAGGTGTTTACGAAAATTCCTATTGAAAGTAACCCACCCGTTTCTTATATTGGTGGTAGTACGAAGAACAAATTAAAACGTC
Source organism: Macrothele yani (assembly GCA_039090855.1). Classification (NCBI taxonomy): domain Eukaryota; kingdom Metazoa; phylum Arthropoda; class Arachnida; order Araneae; family Macrothelidae; genus Macrothele; species Macrothele yani. The sequence goes on from CM077003.1 coordinate 109,432,305, forward strand.
GTTTTAATTAACATATTAAAGATTGGCAAAAAAAAAAAAGAAGCTAAAACTGCACTGATACAGTATTTGTATAGATAACAAAGTTTATCCTAGGTATGATCAAATTGAGATTTTAAAAAGTTGCAACTCAGAAAAGCATTTGAAAATTGCAGAAACCATCTTGATTCAAAAAAAAAAAAAAAAAATCGACTTTGTGATTACAGTCATTTTAAACAATTGGAAACAATTGCTAAATTATTGGCACAAGCTTATACACTTGAAAGGAAGATATAGGAAGGTAAAGGGAGGAAAAAGAGTGGGGGGAGTAGAACAGCTGCGGAATTTTGGTAATCTAAATACTCACTATAAAATCCCATAGATGGTGCCGGTATTGTGCAGTTGTCTTGGCAATCTCCAAATTACCTGAAAGCTGACACTTGGTTGCTGGCAGCCGACGTGTTCACACCTTCTTGAAGATGCCCACGGCTGTTGGGTGAAAATGTTTTAAGATTCTCGTGTGGTTGGTTTGGACGTTAGTTTTTAATTGTTTTAATTAATTAGCCTTTTAAATTTGTATGTAGTTATTAATTTATGATTTAAGGTTTTGTAAATTAAAGTTATGGTGCTAACTAATGTAATGTGCGTGAAATAGGACTGGGGGAGAGGGGTTGGGATAGTTATATTTGCTAAGAATTTGTTTTAATACTTGTTTAAGAATAAATTAGGGGATTATTAGCTTTGAACTATATAAGTTTGCAATTGCTGTGACGTCTCGCCAATAGGAAATTTCTTAACAGAATTCACGTGCCAGAAATGTTTAAAAGATGAGCCACTACGAGTCTGTAGGTAGGCTTATTATTCATTTTATTAAGAAAGACCACTTAAGTACTAAAGAGTGCATAATACTTCAGATTTTGGTTTTTCAGAGAGTATTTGATGGGCTGTAGCAGTGACTATGAACATCCCCATCATGACTTGAATGTATTAGTGCTCCTGTGCTCCCCTAGCAGCCATTGTATTTTCTGCTATGGACCACAGAACATTGCCAAGCTGAGCTGGAGTAGTGTCATAGTGGAACTGTGTAGTGACAGGAATGGCACCTTGTTGTGTTTAGCGATTGAGTCCCAATTTTGTTTCAGTGCCAACGATCGTCAAGTCCGCATCTGATAATGGCATAGCCATAGGGAGGATCTATGTTTTGTCCACAAGCAGCACACTGCGTGCCAACCAGGCATCCTCATACAGGTTGCCATTAGTTACAATAGCTAGTCAGTTCCCATACATGCAACAGGCACTGTGACAGCCCAGTGGTACATGGATGACATTTTACAGCCCATGTTGCTGCTATTTCTGAGTGATATCTAGAAGCCATTTTCCAGCAAGATAATACCAAGCCACACATTGCTAACATCTCCTGAGCATGTCTACAAGGGGCCCTGGTCGTTTTTGCCCCATGTGCTTCCATAGCCAGTGAGATTGAGCATGTATGGGACCTCATTGGATGACATTTGCAATCCTCTCCTTGTCCACCTCAGAATGCCACTAAATTATGAAGCCAGGTAAACATTGCATGGTCCCAAATACCCCAAGACACCATTAGAGGGATGTATCACTCTGTGGTGTGTCGTGTATCTGATTGCATTGCATCAGATGGTCACGCAAGGTATTGATAGATGTCATGCGATTCTGTCTTGTTTGTAGTCTGTCAACCTGATGTATGGCCTTGGAAATTAAATCATGTATTATCCACCTCATATTCTTGTCACTGGTGGTTTTTGACTCATTTGTCTCACTTTTTGCGAGTGGGGAAATTTCACTGTCATGCTCTGTACTTTTGTTTATACAGTAATATTTTTCAGTAAAGCTTGAAATATGTGCAAAGGAAGTTTGAATTTGTGAACTTTCTGTGAGTTTATTGGAAGTTTCTATCTCCTCTCCCCATGAAAACTTGAATCACAACCATAGTTTGAGAACTATTACTTTGCTGCATTGTATGAAAAGTAAAATTTTTTATTTTAGGTTTGGTTATAACTCATTCTCATTAACATTGTTGTGCACAAGAGGAAGTGATAAATAACTGTTACCTTATGTTTTTAAAGTAGTTAATTATTTTACTGGTGTTAGTAACTTTTTGTATTCACAGATTAAATTTAATTTTCAGGCCAAAGGAAGGTTGCAAGTTAATAAAGTGTCAATTGGTGATATGCATATCTTTGGCCATATGTGCGACATTCTTTCACCTTGTGCTGTTGGTCATGTAAGTTTGGATTGTGCCATTACTCTGTATTTCCTGACAGTTAATAATATAATTAGTTTATGATGCAGTACTAGGTAGAAAAAAAGTATTCACAATAATGATTAATAAGAATTTAAAACCACTAAATATAGTCATCTCACATACACTGCACTTCACATGACTGTAATAACATAATCTATGTTATAACAAAATATGAAGATGAAAAAGTTTCAGTTATTCCATGTAACCAAAAAAATTACACTTTGTGTAAGTTCCTGTCACCATCAGATAATATCTTATTAGGTGGCTAAAAGAGGTAAAGAAAGAAAGAGTTCCATTATGCAGAGATGTTCATTTGTTTACTGTTTCTTTTCCCATTAATCAATATCTAAAGTTAATGCTTTTTATTCTGTGTTGGCCTTCCTATGATATAACCAACTGGCAGCTAGATTGTAATAAGTAAAATTAAAAATTCATGTGAATTCTATTGATCATAATATTTGTTTCAATTTATATCGTGCACAGAATTTAAAGAAACAGTATTTTTCATTAGGCGCTTTTGTTACCATCCATTTGCAGGGTCCTTCAGTGGACATTAACAATGTATGCAGAAGATACTGAAAACATCATCACACACACAGTGTAGACTACAAAAGTATTCAGATACTTTCATATATGCAAATAAACTTGCATTTGTAGATCCAGATGTGTACATACAAGGTGTGTGTTGGTGCTGTATCTGAAGGAGAGCATTGTCACACCTGTCAGACCACACTGAAAATGACTACACCTCACAGAGCTGATCTGATGGACTTTGAAAGGGGCATGGTGGTTGAATGCAACCTGAGTAAGCAGTCAATGTGAAGCATTGCCACTTTTCTGGGATTCCCAAAGTCCACTGTCGCTGATGTTGTTCATCATGGAAAGTGAATGGTGGCACTACAGGGAGCCTCACAAATTAAGTGATCATGCCAAATGAAGCTTACTGTAAAGTGTGAAGAAAGCACACATGTTCTGTGCTGGCAACATTGCACAAGCCACTGGAGCAGTTATTTGCACTAGAACTGTCCGGAACTGCATGCCCACAGTTACCATGTTTCATTCCTAGCTATGGTGATGACAACTGCAGTGGTGCCTGGCTCACTGTTTGTTGGCAACAGATGAGTGGAAGAGGGTTGTGTGGAGTGATGAATCACTACTCACTGTTTCATTCCAATGGATGTACTTAGGAGTGGCATTTTCCTAGGAAATGCTGTCAGGTGGACTGCATTGTCCCTTTCATCAAGTTTTGAGAGGAATCAGTGTCGGGCTGTTTCTGCCAGTAAGGACTGAGCCCTTTGATTGTGGTACGTTCCAGCTGAATGGTTGCCAGGTACTAGGGCATTCTGAACTATTCCACACTACCTGCGTTGTGGCAGTACTTTGACACAAATCCCTGCCCAATTCTGCAAGATTGAATGGCTTGCCACACTGCAAGCTCTGGCTAGACCTGATTCGAAGAGCAGGGTGAGCAAGTGTTGGATTGGCCTGCCCAAAGTTCTGATCTAAATCCAATGAAACATCTGGGGATTGAGCTTGAACACTGAATCTGATCTCAGCGTAAAACTTTCTGACCTTCCTATACAGCAGTTCTTGCAGAAGCTCTGCAGGAAGAATGGTGGAAAATTCCTGTACAAACCTACCTGCATCCCATGAAAAGCATGCCTAGAAACTAGAAGGGTCAATGCTAGGTGGGCCAGTGCTAGGTGGGCCAACTTATGTGGCAATTCTGGTTAATAAAAGTTCTGATCTAAATCCATGAAACATATACACTGAAGTGCCAGAAAAACTGGTACACCAGTCAAATACTTGGTAGGTCCCCCACGGGAGCGCAGGACTGCAGAAGTACGACGGGGCACGGACTCCACTAGCTCCTGAAAATATGCTGTAGGCAATGCACACCATACTTCCTGCAGAACGTTCCACAATTCAGGTGTATTCCGAGGTCTCGGATTCCTGTGCTTGATAGCGCGTTGCATGGCATCCCAAATGTGTTCTATCATGTTCGGATCTGGGGACTTGGGCGGGAATGGCAACACCCCAAACTCAGATGAATGCTCCTCTAACCATAATGTGGCGTCCCGACACTTGCATGAAGGTGCATTGTTCTGTTGGAACAGGCCCATCCCATCAGCATGAATGCAGGACATGAACGGGTGTACCTCGTCAGAAAGGATGCGCACATAGCGTTGACCTGTCACAGACTTTTGTAGACGTACCAGGGGTCCCAGTGAAGTCCAGCTAAACACACCCCATACCATTACGCCCTCCCCCCACCAGTCGGTACAGTTCCCTGTTGACAGGCGGGATCCATGGCTTCATGGGGTTTGCACCACACACTAATCCTTCCATCTGCCCGATACAGTTGGAAACGCGACTCATTAGACCAGGCTACTTGTTTCCAGTCATCAAGTGTCCAGTGGCGGTGTTGCCGTGCCCAAGCGAGGCGCATAGCTCTTTGTCGTGCAGCCATCAAGGGGACTCAAGTTGGGCGTCGGCTCCCAAAGCCCATATCGTGCACGGTATGTTGCACTGTCCAAACGCTGATGCTTGTTGAGGCTCCAGCATTGAATTCCGATGATACCTGCGTGAGTGTTGCATGCCTATCGCGTGAAACGATTCTTGACAGCCGACGATGGTCACGTTCACCCAATGTCTTTTTACGGCCACGTTGGTATCGTAGGTTGGAGGTTTTGCCGGAATTCTTGTAGTCACGGTACACCCTTGCAATGGTCGTCCGTGAATCTCTAAACTTCATTTCTACCTCCGAAATACTATGGCCCATCTCACGAGCGCCAACTATGACACCACGTTGAAAATCGCTTAAATCGTTATTACTTGTCATTCTCATGCCGAAAACAACTCTGACAGCTGGCAAGGATGTCTATCGCTTTATATACGCAGTGGCGGGCGCAACCGAGTATGCGCGTAGGTGACGTTGATATGTATTTAGCATAGGCTCGTCTGTACCAGTTTTTCTGGAACTTCAGTTAAAAACAGCAGTAGGAGTAATACATAAACTATAACATGAAACACGAAAAGTGCAAATGAAAGGAACGAAAAGGTTACCTTGCAACCAGGAACTGTCACAAAGCATACAATTATCCAACATAGCAGAATGACACCTTGTGAAAGAACAGTCTAGATCCAAGAAGTAATGAGTACACCCAATTTAGGTAAGGAGCTAGTTTTAATTAAGAAACAGAAATTAATTAAAAATTAGTATTGCAGTAAATTATAGTGGAACTATTCGAATTTCAGATATTGTGTAGAACCTCTTAAGATAAAGGAAAATGTGTGACCTATAGCTACAAAAAATTGTGTGAGTAATAATTAGATGCAACCTGTGTTTGAGTGCAGTCTTAAGCCACAAGAGACCCACCAAGTGGCGCTTGGTTCAACCTATCCCTGTTAATATTGTGGGGTCCATGAGTTGATAGAGTTGATGTATAAGTTTTCATCTAAATTGTGTTGTGAAATTGAAGTATTTATGTATAAAATTAACAGGATATTTATTTAACAGCAGTTTTTTATTTAGTAATTTAACATTTTTCTTAATGTTAATCTAAAACTCTAAAAATTCCATACTGCTATAGAACCAGCTTATAAATGAGGTGCTCGAGACCAACGGAAGCCCTCGTTAAATCTGTGCGCCCACTAAATCTGTTTTGGCGTGAAAATTCCCACCATGTAACATTATGAATATGTGATGACATGCATGTGTGTTTATATTATATATCCATAACAGTTGGTTCTCTACTTGAAAGATTTAATTAACTACAAAAGTATTATTATTAATTTAATCTTTCAAGAATATTCAACTTGACTGCCATGTGTGAATGACTGCTGTTTAATGGCGCATCACACATGAAGCAAGAGCAGCACTGATCCTCCCAATTCAGCGCTCACTTTAAAGGTGAAACAGTCAGTGGACACAATTCCAGGTGTGCCAACAGCATGAGGCCATGGCCCCGTCTTGCCTGGTCAGCTGTATTCAACCCGGTGGTGGCTCTGTGATGGTTTGGGGAGCCTTCTCATAGGACACATTAGGTCCCTTACTGTCTGGAGAGGTCCTTAACCGCTGTGCGCTACCAGTATGTACTGGCTGAGCATCCTGCGGTTGATGGTCTGTCCCTTTTTCCCTAAAAGTCCGTTTTTTTCACAAAAGTCCATTTTAGCCCCCCTTGGGGGGGCACAGTTTTGACAAATTTTTGAGGAATCTCCTACTTTTCCTCACTATTTTTGTATTTATGGGTTTATTTGTATTCTGTATTTATTTATCTCTGCTGAAATCACTGATGTATGTGGCAGAATCTCATTGAAAAGATTTAGTTTGTACTCTATACATCCAGCAGGCAGATGATGTAAAACCAAGAAGTGGCTTTCGCCCCATGTGCATGCTAGGTCAGTGTAAGCCACAGTTCTAAAAATAGGTCGACCAATCATTAGCTTTCAAATCGAAACCATAACCATTTAACTTGGAGTATCTCAAACAGCAAGGGAGGGGATTACATATAAACAACTTTGCACGCCACATGATCGTGCACGGGAGGAGAGGGGGTTTACTTACCTAGCAACAGTACAGCTCATTTCCCTTGTGGTCTTCAAGAATTTGCAGAGCCGTAAAGGACTGAGGTGAGTGGATTTTATGTTTATTATTAAAATAGGGTTTGATACTAAAGATCTTAAATATAAAATTTAATTTTATTAATTTAGTAGTTTCTGAATTATGGTGTTTCGTAACCTAACGTTCCTTATATACATAAACTAACATACAGGTGATAGTTGTACAGGTTAATGTCTCATCAGTGAATTTCATCTATTTATTTATCTGCTAATTATTATTAACTTTTTTCTTTCTGGTTCAAAATGCATCTTTGATTCAAATTTCCATAGAAACACGTTGCAACTGATCGGTATCAGACGGATATGTTCAACTTCCAATGCCGCTTGCAAGCAGCCATATATCTTAATGCCACACTCCGGTTTCAAGGAGTACAGATTCTGGTACATGTCGATGCACTTCTACTCCTCAGTGATTAAACTAATTTAATGCAGTTCGAAAATGGGATTCCCTTACAAAAATGCAAATCTGAGGTGATAGTTATGAGTTCCAGGGAACTGCACTGCACTGTACATGCACAGAGTGGCATTGTACAGATTCCAGTACACATCTAACTCCATAATGCATGAACTGAATTTTAAAGAAATTTGAAATGGAACTCCCTTACATAAATGCAAATGTAAGACGATAGTTAAAAAATCTGGTAAAGTGCACTGTACATATACAGAGTGGTATTGTGCAGATTCCAGTACACATCTAACTCCATAATGCATGAACTGATTTTAATCAAACTTGAAATGGAAATCCTTTTCTTTATGCTTGGTGCTTTCCAATTCCGAAACTGCACTGTTCATATACAGAATAGTGGTGTAATTCCAGTACACATCTTACAGCCCCAAAATGCATAAACTGATTTCAATAAAATTTGAAATGGAACTCCATAAAGCAAATGTGAAGTGATAATTACCAGTACCAGCAAAGTGCACTGTATGTGCACAAAGTGGTATTTGTACAGTTTTGTACACTTCCTGTTAACTACATGACTTGCAAACAGATTTTCAAAAAGTTAAATTTGGGACACCCATATGTAGGTATAAGTGCAACTTTTAAATTCCATTAGACTACTGATTGCAGTTCACACCTACAGTCTACTTCTTAATGTTCAATATGAACTATTTGAGACATTTAGAGAAGTAAGAAATTACATTTTTAAATTACATCAAACTGTTTTGTACAATTGGATGCTCACAGCTGTAAACACGGCACATTAAATTTTTATGTAAAATACTTGAGCCTGTGTGCCCTCCCCCCAATAAATAAAACACTTGTGATGCAATGTTGTAATTTTTTCAAAACTCCTGTACAGCATTTCTTATTTGCTTGAGTGATAATTAATTTTAGCAAGTGTTGTGTAGTATTTCAAAAGTTGAAAGATTGGTTCTCATTGTAACTTTTTTTTCCTTTCATTTCAAACTGAAAATGGGAAAATGTAAATTTACAAATGAATGGCTAGAATGAGAAGACAGTGGCGGTTTTTGCGTATCTGACTGGGCTAAAAAGCAGAGTGACAGCAAAATGTTTTGTATTGTCTGCACTAAGAAAATTTCGATTGAAAAAGGGTTTAACGCCATTAAGCAGCACTTTGAAGAAGAAAAGCACAAAGGAAATTGAAAGCTGAAAATTGTCTCAAAGCAGCTTTGTGTCAGTATTCCATCAGCAAGTAATAGCCAAAGAACTCTGCCATTGCATCTGTATAGTCTGAAAAATTCTGCTTATGCTGCAGAACTGATCTGGGTCATGAAGGCAGTTGCCTCAAACATGTCAGCACAATCTTGCAATGATAACACTAAAGTTTTCAAAGTCGTGTTTCCCTTACCTGGTGCTGTTCCAAATCAATTTTCATTAAATGCAACAAAAGTCCGATACCTCATCAGTTATGCTTTAGCACCCTATTTCAGGGGAAAATTTTAGAAGCTCGGGCAAGTTACTTTACACTCCAGTATGATGAAACTACCAATAATGCTGGACTAAAAAAACTTTTCACACTGTAGTTAGATTTTGGTCCGAATCCAAGGAAGAAATTATATGTCATCACCTGGAAAGTTTTTATATGGGTCGTGCAACAGGAGATGATTTGAAAAATAATATACTGTTAGCACTAAATAATGGAATTTTTCTCTTTCTCTAAGCTTCTTATGCTTGCAAGTGATATACCAAACGTGAACAAAAAGGTTTTTCGGCTAGTCAATGAAGATGTAAAAGCTATTTGAAAGAAGGGACTTATTGATGTAGGATTTTGCAATATTCATGTGGTTCATAATGCTCTCCTAAAAAGATTGAACACCTTGGTTCCGATGCTTCAGATTTAATTATATCAGTTTATCACTACTTTGTTGGCTGGCCATCATGCTGGGAAGATTACTCCAGAATCCAAGAAGGAAAAAATCTGTCAAAGTTACTCTTCATTAAGCATGTAAGTTTCAGGTGGTTAGCTCTTGAATCTGCTGCTAACAGACTTTTACAACAGTGGAATGCAGTTACAGAGTATTTTTTAAAATGCATACCTTGCAAACAAGATAAACTAATGTGTACTGTTAATTATAAGAAAATCATTAGTCTGTTGCAGAAGAAAACTATGTTAGCTGAATTGAGATTCATATCATCAAGTGCTACCCTCTTTACTAAATTTACATGTATGTTTCAAAAAAATGAACCACTGATACATATTTTGCCCCAGCAGCTGAAAGACTTAATTATCACTATAATGGGCTGCATTTGTAAGAAAGAAGCCACAGAAAATTGTATTAAGCTGTTAGAAGAAAGTGCATGTGAAACAGAGAATTTTCTTCTAGTACAAGACCTACTTCTAAATTTAGGTGCAGAACTGCAAAATGAACTTTTACTCCCCTATCGGATTCAGAAAGATTTAATTTTCTGCTGTTTTTCCGCAATCACTATGCTGCTGCTGGACAAGGCATTTTGCAGAAAATATTAAAGGTAGCAACAAGCTGATGAAATATTTTTGCTGCCTTTCAGCCAGGTGAAGTAAACTGAGTAGAAGTTTACAATATATCACTAAAATTTCTTCTTTCTTACCTATGGAAATTAAAGCTGATAAGCTTATAGATGAGTGGAAACTTCTCAGATTTGAAAAAAAAAATGTTTTAAACTGAAATGATCGGTACTGGTCTCAGATTTTTAGAGTAAAGACTATGGATGAAGTAAAAGCCCTGTGTCAGTTGTGGTTAAAGTCTAGTTAACTTTGTCACATGGTAGTGCAAATGTGGAAAGAGGGTTTTTCCGTTCATCTCGAATAATGACAGAGGATAAGGCATCAATGTCAGTGAGGACTTGAATACTTGGTTAACAGTGAGTGACTCGTTAAAACAATATCAAAACAAACCAGAATTAGTTCCCATCACCCAAGAAATGCTTAAGTTAGCCCATCTTGCATACAAGAGTTATAACAGTTATCTAGAAAGTGAGAGAAAAAAAGCAGAAAAAGAAAAGGAATTGCAAGAAAGTATGGTTGCTGAAAAAGAAAATGCATGAAAAATTAAACACAATTATAAAGACAAAGAAGAACTGAAAAACGAGTTAAAAACTGCTTGGAAAGAAGAACATTTCCAGTGTAGTGTGTCAGGTCAGACCAAACTTTTAAATGAGGCAAATGAAAGTCTGAAGAAAGCTCTAAAAAACAATGATTTAGCAGGTGCCAAACTCACACAGGCTGTGATTGAAGGTGTGAGAAAAGCCAATGAAGAATGCAAAGAAAAAAGGAAGGCAGTTAATTATATAGAAAGAAGGCTAACACAAAAAATGACAGTCTCATGACAAACTTTTTTCAAAGAAACAGAAGACTAAATAAAATGTAAATATGGCAAACCTTTTGTCATAACACTAAAAGTTTATAAATATAATTTGATTATATTCAGCTATTATTTCAGTGCTTTTACTAATTTTAATAGTGTCGCCTTCAGTTTCAGTCCATAGAAGTGGTACCTTTTCTTCTTTTCTTCTCAAAGGGAAGAGGTATCACTTATTTAGTAAGTAGCAAGAATATTAAGGTTAGTTAAGGCACTAAAGTAGTAGAGAAATATAAGCAAATTATTCTCAACAGAAGATCGTTTAGTAACTGTAGGAAAAAAACAAAACAGCTAAGGTATGTATGCTCTTTAAATGCCAGTCTAGATAGCCAACTAAATTTCCCCTGATAATCAGTATTGAACTGCATTTTACATGTCAAAAAAATTTATGAGCATTAAAGTCAGGTGTAACCATTTGCTTTTATATCATTGTTTAATGTATATTATTATTAACTAGGTAATACATAGCTTTTGATATGTTGTTCTTTGTAATTTAACTGTAATACAATGGTACAGATTGAAAATACTGTATAAGCTGAATAACTTTTAGAAAGACTGAAGTAAAAGTATTTAAAGCTAAACATAATGAATGATGACACATGCCTAATTTATCCTTCTTGAGATAATCGTATAAAAAACTTCCTGTCCCTTTGTGGTCCTTATTTTTTACTCAGAAAGGTCCCATTTGGTCCCTTGTTTTAAAAAATATGGCCCCCGTTCCCCTAATTTTAGAGCAAAAATCCATTGTGAGCCCTGAGTGTGTCACGCCATCAGGACACAAGCACACGGGCATGACTTGAGGAACGCTTATCTCATTTTGAAATCATCCAGTAGCCCCCAAAGATTCCCTGATTTAAACCCTGTAGCAGCTCTCTGGGATGCCATGGATCACAAATCAGATCCATAAATCCTGGGCAACGTCTTGGGTGGAGTTGTGGACTATGCTGCAACAGGCCCGGATGGCTAGCATTACCACCAGAAACCCTTTGGCATCTGGAGGAGTTGATGCCTTGGTATGTGCAGGATATTAAGAACACATTTGCCATCTTTACACGATTTTAAAAAATTACGGTTAAAATGATGTATACATTAGAACATGAGCACTTTCAAGTCCACTGTGGACCCGTCATCAGATGGTGTGGTTGCATTATACCCTAGGGGGGTATATATTATATAGGATAGTATGCACACTGACGAAACATTACGTTTTGTCATGCGCATGCTCACTACACAATCATGTCGTTTCATTAGACCAGCCGGTATTGTCTCTTTCGCTGTAATAGTTACAAAGTAGTTTCCATGGCAACGGTATAATGATAGGGATTGTCGTTACAGCATTCTGCCCTATGTTTATGTATCAAAAGGCTTTCTAACAGGATGATAGATGAACAGGTAGTCGCCGTATGTAACAAAGTAACATCGTCCCAGATAGGTTGGTGTTGACCCTTCAGGCATAGTCTTGAAAGGGCGGTGGAGGTGGAGCATGCTCTAACATTATATCTATGTTCAGAGACACGTAAATTAATATTGCGATGGGTCAAACCTATGTATATCTGGTCGGTTACATCAGCATTCATAGCTTTTAGTGGGATTGCGTACACACCGAATTTGGAACCATGGGGAATCTGATCCCTGTCATTTTTAATATGGGCGAGAATGTTGCACGTTTTTATGCCAAAATCAAAATTAAATGGACGACATGTGTTTTTTAGGATATTTGTGACAGCAGGGATGTAGTTTGCCGACGTATGAAGTGCTTGGTCTCGTTCTTGGTAATGTTGAGTATGATGCATTAAAGACACGGCGCATTATGGAATTAACTGTGGTAGATGGATAATTATATAATGCTGCAATATCCATAATTTTCGCAACTTCTAGGTCTCTTTGATCAGTTGAGGAAGAATGTGTAACTGCTCGGTGAAACATAAAGTGAAGGGCTGAGAGTTTTTGCCTGAGTGGGTGGTAGGAGTTATAGGGAATCATTGATATTGTTGCAGTTGGTTTTCTATAAACAGAGTGAGTTACTTCGTTCGTATTAGGGTTTCTTTCCAACAAGATGTCCAGATAGGGTAATGCATAATTGGTCTCGAATTCTGCAGAAAATTTTATGGAACTGCATTTTGTAGACAACAAGCTGGTGAACTCGGTAAGGCTTTCAAGGGTGGACTGCCAAAACAAAAGCACATCATCCACGTATCTCAGGTATAAAATAGGTTTCACATGAAAGTTTGCGAGGACTTTGTTTTCCAGGTCTTGTAACAACAACTCAGATAGAACTGCTGAGAGGGGTGACCCCATAGGGGCCCCTTCCCGTTGACGGTAAATAGTTTCATTAAATCGAAAAAATGTTTTGTTGTACACTAGTCTTAAGGCATTAACAATGCCTTGAATTTCATTGAGTATAAGTTCCGTGGGCTGACATTTCTTCGATGATACGGTGGACAGCAGGTACAGGTACGTTAGGGTATAGGGAAATGATATCGAGTGAGACCATTATAAACTGCGAGCTAGTTGGTGTAACAGAATGTATTTTATTTAACGCCTGAGCGGAACTGGACACCGAGAATATGGATGAAGTGGTTAATGGAACTAGACATTTTGCCAATGCTCCCTCGAGGGGCCTAGTTGGACTTGCATAGGCCGAAACGAGGGGGCGTACGGGATTACCTGTTTTATGGGTTTTAAGTTTTCCAAATAATTCGGGAACACGGGGTCCAGGTGGTGGGTGCATAGCTTTAGTGATATTTGTAGGAAGTAGACCTGAAGATTTTAACCTGGAGAGGGCCGAAACGGTAGCATTAGTGGGATCACGGGTGCAGATGGTATGTGGAATGTTTGCAATTGCCTGGTTCATTTTATCAATGTAATCAGTTCTGTTCATTATAATAACTTGGGAGGTCTTGTCCGCACTGATTATGGAGATATCGGGGTTTTGACGCAGCTGTCTAAGTTGGTTCAGTTCATATTTGAGTTTCTTATGCGCAGGATTATTACTAGATTGGTTATGAATAGTCTTGATGGCTCTAGCAACTTGATGTCTAGTGGAGTCTTGAATAGTATAAGGGAGCGCTTTAACAATTTGTTCAATCTGTGGAATAAGCTGAATATCATTGACAACATTGATAGGGTAGGCGTAAATAAGTCCTCTATCAAGCGCACTTTGCTGAACTGGGTGCAGTTGGATATCACTGAGGTTGATGTAGGATGTTGAGTTCAGGCACTGCAGATTAGGTAGTGTTTCACGTTTCACAACTCTATTGTCAACTTCTTGTGCGACCAGTTGTCGGAGCTTTTTAATATGTGTTTCCCATGTTTTAGCGTCCTCAGATAGGCTAATGGCATTGATTACTGTCAGGATTCTGTCCAGGACAACAGGGTGTGTCCATTTAGCTAAGTTCAAGTGGGCATCATATGTTTGTCGTTGTAAATAGTCCAAATATCCTCTTTTTTGCTGAATAGTACTGGCGAGTCTAAAAAAAAAAAAAAAAAAAATGTGTCTGCAGAATTCGAGACCAATTATGCATTACCCTATCTGGACATCTTGTTGGAAAGAAACCCTAATACGAATGAAGTAACTCACTCTGTTTATAGAAAACCAACTGCCCACTCAGGCAAAAACTCTCAGCCCTTCACTTTATGTGTTTCACCGAGCAGTTACACATTCTTCCTCAACCTGATCAAAGAGACCTAGAAGTTGCAAAAATTATGGATATTGCAGCATTATATAATTATCCATCTACCACAGTTAATTCCATAATGCGCCGTGTCTTTAATGCATCATACTCAACATTACCAAGAACGAGACCAAGCACTTCATACGGCGGCAAACTACCATACATCCCTGCTGTCACAAATATCCTAAAAAACGCATGTCGTCCATTTAATTTTGATTTTGGCATAAAAACGTGCAACATTCTCGCCCATATTAAAAATGACAGGGATCAGATTCCCCATGGTTCCAAATTCGGTGTGTACGCAATCCCACTAAAAGCTATGAATGCTGATGTAACCGACCAGATATACATAGGTTCGACCCGTCGCAATATTAATTTAAATGTCTCTGAACATAGATATAATGTTAGAGCATGCTCCACCTCCACCGCCCTTTCAAGACTATGCCTGAAGGGTCAACACCAACCTATCTGGGACGATGTTACTTTGCTACATACGCCGACTACCTGTTCATCTATCCTCCTGTTAGAGCCTTTTGATACATAAACATAGGGCAGAATCCTGTAACTACTATTCCCCTATCATTATACCGTTGCCATGGAAACTACTTTGTAACTATTACAGCGAAAGAGACAATACCGGCTGCTCTAATGAAACGACATGATTGTGTAGTGAGCATGCGCATGACAAAACGTAATGTTTCGTCAGTGTGCATACTATCCTATATAATATATACCGCCCCAGGGCATAATGCAACCACACCATCTGATGACGGTCCACAGTGGACTTGAAAGTGTGCATGTTCTAATGTATATATCATTTTAACCGTAATTTTTTAAAATCGTGTAAAGACGGCAAATGTGTTCTTAATATCCTTCAGCACGAAAAATTGACTTCCTATGGTACCTAGCCGCTTTTGGGTATGTAGAATCTTTTCCTATCATTTTATTCTTGCATTATGGACAACCTGGTGAGAGTGTATAGAAAATGGAAGCACACATTGACTCTTCAGAAGACACATTTGGACTTCCTACTTAATTGTCGGGATCTGAGGATCATGCCAAAGTTCCTAATACTTCGGCAAAAGCCAATCTCCCCTCGTGATGCGGCTATCCTTCGTACGGCCAAAACAAAAAGACTCGCCAGTACTATTCGGCAAAAAAGAGGATATTTGGACTATTTACAACGACGAACATATGATGCCCACTTGAACTTAGCTAAATGGACACACCCTGTTGTCCTGGACAGAATCCTGACAGTAACCAATGCCATTAGCCTATCTGAGGACGCTAAAACATGGGAAACACATATTAAAAAGCTCCGACAACTGGTCGCACAAGAAGTTGACTATAGAGTTGTGAAACGTGGAACACTACCTAATCTGCAGTGCCTGAACTCAACATCCTACATCAACCTCAGTGATATCCAACTGCACCCAGTTCAGCAAAGTGCGCTCGATAGAGGACTTAAGTACGCCTACCCTATCAATGTTGTCAATGATATTCAGCTTATTCCACAGATTGAACAAATTGTTAAAGCGCTCCCTTATACTATTCAAGACTCCACTAGACATCAAGTTGCTAGAGCCATCAAGACTATTCATAACCAATCTAGTAATAACCCTGCGCATAAGAAACTCAAATATGAACTGAACCAACTTAGACAACTGCGTCAAAACTCCGATATCTCCATAATCAGTGCGGACAAGACCTCCCAAGTTATTATAATGAACAGAACTGATTACATTGATAAAATGAACCAGGCAATTGCAAACATTCCACAT
Source organism: Macrothele yani (assembly GCA_039090855.1). Lineage (NCBI taxonomy): Eukaryota > Metazoa > Arthropoda > Arachnida > Araneae > Macrothelidae > Macrothele > Macrothele yani. The sequence continues at coordinate 109,448,444 of CM077003.1, forward strand.
ACCATCTGCACCCGTGATCCCACTAATGCTACCGTTTCGGCCCTCTCCAGGTTAAAATCTTCAGGTCTACTTCCTACAAATATCACTAAAGCTATGCACCCACCACCTGGACCCCGTGTTCCCGAATTATTTGGAAAACTTAAAACCCATAAAACAGGTAATCCCGTACGCCCCCTCGTTTCGGCCTATGCAAGTCCAACTAGGCCCCTCGAGGGAGCATTGGCAAAATGTCTAGTTCCATTAACCACTTCATCCATATTCTCGGTGTCCAGTTCCGCTCAGGCGTTAAATAAAATACATTCTGTTACACCAACTAGCTCGCAGTTTATAATGGTCTCACTCGATATCATTTCCCTATACCCTAACGTACCTGTACCTGCTGTCCACCGTATCATCGAAGAAATGTTGTCAGCCCACGGAACTTATACTCAATGAAATTCAAGGCATTGTTAATGCCTTAAGACTAGTGTACAACAAAACATTTTTTCGATTTAATGAAACTATTTACCGTCAACGGGAAGGGGCCCCTATGGGGTCACCCCACTCAGCAGTTCTATCTGAGTTGTTGTTACAAGACCTGGAAAACAAAGTCCTCGCAAACTTTCATGTGAAACCTATTTTATACCTGAGATACGTGGATGATGTGCTTTTGTTTTGGCAGTCCACCCTTGAAAGCCTTACCGAGTTCACCAGCTTGTTGTCTACAAAATGCAGTTCCATAAAATTTTCTGCAGAATTCGAGACCAATTATGCATTACCCTATCTGGACATCTTGTTGGAAAGAAACCCTAATACGAACGAAGTAACTCACTCTGTTTATAGAAAACCAACTTCAACAATATCTATGATTCCCTATAACTCCTACCACCCACTCAGGCAAAAACTCTCAGCCCTTCACTTTATGTTTCACCGAGCAGTTACACATTCTTCTTCAACTGATCAAAGAGACCTAGAAGTTGCGAAAATTATGGATATTGCAGCATTATATAATTATCCATCTACCACAGTTAATTCCATAATGCGCCGTGTCTTTAATGCATCATACTCAACATTACCAAGAACGAGACCAAGCACTTCATACGTCGGCAAACTACCATACATCCCTGCTGTCACAAATATCCTAAAAACGCATGTCGTCCATTTAATTTTGATTTTGGCATAAAAACGTGCAACATTCTCGCCCATATTAAAAATGACAGGGATCAGATTCCCCATGGTTCCAAATTCGGTGTGTACGCAATCCCACTAAAAGCTATGAATGCTGATGTAACCGACCAGATATACATAGGTTCGACCCGTCGCAATATTAATTTAAATGTCTCTGAACATAGATATAATGTTAGAGCATGCTCCACCTCCCTTTCAAGACTATGCCTGAAAGGTCAATACCAACCTATCTGGGACGATGTTACTTTGTTACATACGCCGACTACCTGTTCATCTATCCTCCTGTTAGAAAGCCTTTTGATACATAAACATAGGGCAGAATGCTGTAACGACGATCCTCCTATCATTATACCGTTGCCATGGAAACTACTTTGTAACTATTGCAGCGAAAGAGACAATACCGGCTGCTCTAATGAAACATGATTGTGTAGTGAGCATGCGCATGACAAAACGTAATGTTTCGTCAGTGTGCATACTATCCTATATAATATATACCACCCCAGGGCATAATGCAACCACACCATCTGATGACGGGTCCACAGTGGACTTGAAAGTGCTCATGTTCTAATGTATATATCATTTTAACCGTAATTTTTTAAAATTATGTTAAGATGGCAAATGTGTTCTTAATATCCTTCAGCACGAAAAATTGACTTCTACGTGCAGGATGTTATTCATGCTAGAGGAGGACCAATGTGCTATTAGGTAGGATCTCTAATGTTTTGTCTGCTGAGTGTATATAGTATATACAGAGTGTGTCTGAAAAAAAGAGCCACACCCAAAGCTTAGAAATCTGTTTTAGTGTAAGGACTATTGATAGCCATCTATGGTTACACACAGCACATGCAGTGTTGCAGAAGGTTGCTGAGTAATGTTCCAGTCACATGATTTCACACATGCACAGGTAGGGAAACATACAATTGTGAGTCACTTGGCAATGAGTCTTCTGCTGGCACAGATGTTTGCTCTGTTGTAGGTGTGCTTTGAGTATTAATGTCATTAAATTCTTTAGGAGATTCCTGATAGCCAGACACAGTACAGTGTAAGATTGCCCATACGTTATTGTGGCATTTGTTATAGCAAGTGGCAGTGTCATGTTGAGCCATTAAGAGGGCTGCCAAATGTTTAAAATTACTCTCATACAGAATCAAGGAGATCCAAGAGCACCCTTTGGATATAGACAAGCATGTTCACTATTGTCATTGGTTCAAGAGTGCAGCAATGTTACAGTGCTGAACATGGCATTTTTCATGGACGAGGCTAAGTTTTGTTTAAATTAGTACATAAATTCTCTAAATGTGTGTGTGTGGGGAGGGGGGCGAAAAATCCCCACGAAATGCACCATGTCTTGCCCCATTCATAGAAAGTTGGTGTTTGGTGTGCTGTTTCCAGTGGAGAATTTTGGGACTGTTTTTATTTTCAAGTCTACTGTGACTTCTGGGGTATGCACAGCCATTCTTCAGTAGTTTGTGGCCTTCATTCATGAGGATGAACATCATTGTCTGTGTCATCAAGATGGAGCAACATGCCACACATCAAATGAAACAATTCAGATGCTCCAGGACGTCTTCCAAGGTCAACACACCTTGAAACTTGAAATACCTGTGGCCACTGTGTTTACCATATTTATCTCCACCAGATTAATTTTTCTGGTGGTATCTAAAAGAGACAGTGTTCCAAGGTAACTCTCATATGTTGGAGAATCTGCAGAACAATATCACCCATGCCATTCAGACAGTGCCATAACTAGCTTTTCGTGTGCCCTGTGCAGCAAGGTTTTATTTTTGGGCCCTTAATTTTTTGGGAGGGGGGGGGGCAATAAAACAATTGTTTACAAGTAATATTTACATACACAAGAAATATACTAGATCATTCATATTAATTTATAAATGAAAATAATAATTTTAATTGCACTTTTCTGGCTTTCATTTCAGCAAATTCATTGATTATACTATAATATCTTTAATGATATTATATTGTCTAAATTGTGGAAAGACTGAACAATTGTTCTTGTCCAATAGTCGATCTTAAATAATTCTTAATTTTAACTTGCTAAAACTTCTCTCACACAGAGTAGTAAGTACAGAAAGAGAGAAATATTTGGAGAACAACATATTGATATTCTGATGTGACTCAATTAATCCAAAGTCATGAAGAGCTTGTAGAATATCAAGCGGAGTTGCAGATTTAATGTTTTGTATTAGTGTCAGGCTTCAAACTTAAAGCTTTGAATTTCACATGTGAGCTTGTACATCATAGTTAAATCTTTGCTGTACTTATTAGCGAGATCTGCATCTGCTATTAAAACTCAGAGTTTGCTGGTCCAACCGGAGTATTAACGACTTCAGCATATACAACTTTTACTCTGTGGCTCTAACTGCTTTATGATTGTGCATGCAGGGCTAGTTTCATCAACGTAATCCTTGTGCCTTCCCTGTTCAGTGACGTCACAGGTGCAAATGCTGAACCATAAAACCATGTTAAACTGCTAACAGCCGCCCCGGTGGCGCAGTGGTCTAAGGCGTTGGCCTCTGATCATTCGTCCGAAGGGGTCCGGGTTCGAATCCCGGTGAGGCATGGATGTTGTGTTTTGTCTTACGGCACTGGCTCTCTCCCTTCCCTGGAACCAGTGACCCTAAATTAGGGACGGGCGACTGCTTATAGCCCATTGAGTTGCTCACGGTGGTCGTTAAACCTCCAATAAAAAAAAAAAAAAAACTGCTAACAAAGCAAAGAGGTGCATACTTACCTGAAGGACACTTATTTACTAACCTTGATGGGGCCACCATGGTGGCGCAGTGGTCTAAGCGATGGCCTCTGATCATTCGTCCAAAAGCGGTCCGGGTTTGAATCCCAATCAGGCATGGATGTTGTTGTGTTTGTTTTATGGCACTGGCTCTCTCCCTTCCCTGGAACAAGTGACCCTAAATTAGAGATGAACGACTGCTTATAGCACATTGAGTTGCCCACAGTGGTCTTTAAACCTCCAATAAAAAAAAAAAAAAAAAAAAAAAAAAAAACTTCACCGGAGCTCTGGTCATGTGAGGAAGGGAGGAACTTGATGTTTGAATGAGCCCTCCCTTCCTGACATGACTAGATGCACATCTTTAAAAAGAAGCTTTAAGCATCATTTTATAAAGGTGCTGTTTTAATTATGACTGACTAATACAAGACTATTTAATCGCAAACATTTTTAGCTGGATGCAATGAAGAAAGCATTTTATTTCATCTACTGCTGATGACATTGTATTTATCTCATCACCTATGCATTTTCACAAGACAATTTTTTTGGAAGTTCCATTTCAGGGCCCCTCTTTGTCCTAGGCCCTCTGCCTGTTGCACCTGCCTAGTTACGGCACAGCACGCAGGCCATCACCACTGACTTACTTGAAGCACACGTCTTTGAATTTGGACCATCTGAGGCGACTGTCTCCAGCAAAAAGCTGAGTGCTTCCAGCACCTCCTATAACCTCCATTTGTGTTCCTGTATATACACCGATTAGGCATTACTTTATGACCACCTATGTAATAAGCTGTAGGATCTCCTTTAGCCCGCAAAACAGCAGTCACTAGGTGAGGCATCAATTCGATGAGGTGGCGATAGGTATGTGAGGTTGCTGTGTTATCTGGTACCATAATGTCAACAGTAGGTCCTCCAGTTCCCATACATTTCAGGGTGGTGGTGATTTAGCGCGAACCCGCTTTTCCAAGTCAAACCACTAATGTTTGATTGGGTTCATGTCGGGCAAATTTGAAGGCCAGGACATTAACAAAGTCACCAGCGCGTTTCTCGAGCCACTTCTTGACGATTCTGGCAGTGTGGCATGGCGCATTCTCCTGTTGGTAATGGCCATCACCAGCAGGGAACACAGTTGCCATGAATGGGTGAACTTGGTCCGCAACGATGTTCAGATACCTGACAGCTGTCAGGGATTGTGCTATTGTGACAATGGAGCCTAAAGTGTCCCAAGAAAACATTGCCCACAGCTATAACACTGCCGCTGCCAGAGTGTTTCCACCCAACAGTGCATCCAGGTGCCATAGCCTCCATTGGTAATGAGCATATCCATGCTCGGCCATCTATATGATGCACCAGGAGTCTTGATTCCTCAGACCAGGCCACTTTCTTCCAATCATCGGCAGTCCTAATGTTGATGATCCCATTTCTTGCGTTGTTGGCGATGATGTATAGTGAGCATGGGGGTTCTAGCTGGATCTTTGGCTACGCAGGCCATGCGCAGAGGGCCGCGATGAACTGTGTGCTGTGACACATTGCCCTGATCACCACCGTTGTAGCTTTGGGTGATTTGTCACACCGTGGCCCTGCGGTCACTGTGAACAATGCGCCACAGTCTCCGCTCCTCTCTGGCATCAATGAACTGGGGACGACACACAGTTGGATGATGGTTCATCATTTGCCATCTGTGCACCACTTTTGATATGTACTCACTACAGCCCCACGTGAACAACCCACAAGCAGCGCTGTTTCTGAGATCATAGTTCTGAGATGCCATGCCATCACAATTTTGTCCTTTATCAAACTCTGATAAATATGGCAGCTTTTCCCATTCTGACTCCGAACACTCTACTAACCGAAAGCTGATCCTTGGGTTGTATATGTACTGCTCTATGAACTTCACGTGCAGCATCATTCGGTCTCCAGGCACGCTCATTTCTCTAAGCTGGGGGTGGTCATGATGTTAATGATTCATCAGTGCATATGGAAGGTAATGAAGTTTTTCTGAAGATATGCATTTTATACATCATCATACAATAAATTTCTCAAGTTTCAGTATGAAAACTTTTGAGACACCCGTATACCAAACTTTATTACAAAAGTACCAACAGAATAGAACTTTGGTAGGTAAGTTTGGTAATGGAAACAGAAATGAGCATGGCAATGCTCTTGATAAGTTTGCAGAGGTGAAAAGGGTTTTTATCTTGAACTCATTTTCAAGAAAATGCCACATAAGAAATGGACATGGCGGCACCTAAATGGGGTTACAAGTGAAATTGATATTTGTGTGTAACAAGAAATTTGCCATAGAAGACTGCAGTGTGCTTAACATGTTCAATACAGTAAATGACCATAGAATGTGAGATGTAAGATCTCAAAACTAGAATGATGCATGCTTCTAATGCAAACATAGAAAAGTGGCGTGACAAATTGTTAAAAAATCATAAAACTTTCAAATTACAAATATTTTCACAAATTCAACCACCTAGAAAACTTTCATTAAACATACAAGATGTATGAAGATATTTTTATAACTGAGTTTTTTAACAGCAGGAAAAAATAGTTTTTGGTATATTAAGTTTTTTTTTTTTTTTTTTTTTTTTTTGTAGAACTACAGATTCATGTAATTGTTTTTTCCTGTATATCACTGACTTCAGATGTATAGTATACTTCTATTGGTTATTCATAAACATTAAAAACTTAACTAAATAAAATTAAAAATATATAAGCCCTTTTATTGATTGCTTTCTTTTGTTTATGTTAAGTGATTGCTCTTGTGAAAGCAACCCATGTATTTTTTACCACATCACTTTTTCCAAAAAATAAAATTTCATTATTTTTGAACATATAGGTTTTAAGACCAGATACAATTCCTAATATTAAAGCCAAGATCATTTGTGGAGCAGCTAATACTTTGCTTCCAAATGAGAAAGACTGCGATCTCCTACAGGAAAGGAATATCACATTCATTCCAGAGTATTTGCCAAATCGCATGGTAAAATTTTCTATACTGATTTCAAGTTTCTTAAGAAATATTTTTTTTTCTATTGCTCATATTAATTGTTTAGTGAATGTTTGTAGAAGTTAGATATTTGTTCTCTGTAAATCATGTAAGAGCATATTTTGAATGATATCAGTTGTTAATTTATTGTCTTGTACTGCCATTTGTTGTACTTCCTCATGTAGTCAGTTTTCCATTTAAATTTGTGCCTCTTGTTTTTATTTAAAATGTTTGTCTTCTGTTGTGATTATGAACAACTTCTCTAGGCATAAGAAATGCTTTTTAATGTGCATAGACAATTGCATTATCTCCTGCTTATGAATAACAACATATTTTCTTCCCCTTATGATAATTTTACACACATCTATTTCACTATGTAAAGGAGACCGAAGCATTTGAGAACTTTTGCTAATTCACTGTATCTTTCCTGCTACCCACGTAATATATTAATCATACACTGAAGAATTTGTAAATTTATTTTTCAAAACTCTATACATCAGTGCACCATAGGGCCAGTGGCGTAACTACCACCCCCCACAGCCCCTGCAGCTGTGTGGGGGTGGAGGTAACGAAGGGGTGTACTACAGCTGCCAGTAATGGCTTTATGAAAAATGAAAACAAACAAACATAATTATTCCAAAAATTCATATTTCCCTTTAATACATATATAGCTTTGCCTAAATAAATGCCAAGTTTCACTTTTAAAACACTGGATGCCCTATGGATTGAAGCTATTCGGCCCTTGGGCTCCGGGTTATAATACGATCACTCTACAATAGGTTGTAATACCATCGTTCTCCAATGGATTGTAAACAATACAATCGCTCTTCAATCGCCCTCTCGGAAAAAGTACGAGACCATGTGGGGATTTGCCGTCGAGGATGTGAGAAAACAGTCAGTCACCTAGGATTACGTAGACGACAGGCACCAACACTTATTAAGAGCAACCGCAGATCTGCATGTAAAGGAGGGTGATGTCTTCAAGTGATTTACAGTACTTTAGTTTTGACGAAAACAATTGCACATTGCTTTGTTCTGAGTTCTTTTTTATAGTAAGTATGTCTATCTCCTTTATTGTATGGAAACTTTAACATTCAAGCGAACAGCATCAATTTGCAAAACGTCACAAAAGCGTCCCAAGTGGAGCCATAGTATCGGCTGAAGAAAAAAGAGCACGCGAAGAAACCTCGAAAGCTCGACCAGCTCTTTTGCGCAGAATCAATTGAACCCAAGTGCCGTTTCTGATTAAAAGAATGATGATTTGTTTAGCATGTCAACTGTTAAAACTTTAGGGGCAGACATTTCACATAAACTAAGCACTTCAGAAACATGTGAAAGTAAAATAGGTGATTATGAAGTCTTATAGTTATTTTACTGAATTCGTTTCTTGTGATAAAATGTATATTCATGCTCGTGTATCAGTCTGCGCACAGTGTTAATCCTGATTGGCTCATTGATAACCTTACATTATGTATTTCTGTTCCAAAAATTATTTAAAACTACAGGCCTCTAGGTATCTTACTTACTTTACGAAACATTCTCCTCGACCTCCTGACCCCCCTTACGCACTGCGAAAAACACATCCTCCCTCATGAAATACTATTAAAAAGCACCAATCACTTACCCTAAAGATCATGGTAATTTCCATCGACTACACACTTCCAGCATGTCAATTATCGTAATGTTGTTGGCCTTCAAAGGTTTACAGACATCTTGCTTACGATTCCTTCTTCCGGGGATGAAACATCGTATTTTTTATATATATTTTTTAAGCCATGTGAGATGTAACTATAAGCTTGTCAATTCCATAAAAACCACACAAGCATACTACTCATTCATACTATTCAATTAAAACACTATGTACATATTTACACAACCTTACATTCCTAGGTGGTTAAACCTTTGTCAACTGTGAGTAACAAAATGCTCCATCTGTTTCAAAACCCCTGCCACTCCCTGTGACACTTGCATTGGGAGTGGCAGGGGTTTTGAAACAGATGGAGCATTTTGTTACTCACAGTTGACAAAGGTTTAACCACCTAGGAATGTAAGGTTGTGTAAATATGTACATAGTGTTTTAATTGAATAGTATGAATGAGTAGTATGCTTGTGTGGTTTTTATGGAATTGACAAGCTTATAGTTACATCTCATATGGCTTAAAAAAAAATATAAAAAAATACGATGTTTCATCCCCGGAAGAAGGAATCGTAAGCAAGATGTCTGTAAACCTTTGAAGGCCAACAACATTACGATAATTGACGTGCTGGAAGTGTGTAGTCGATGGAAATTACCATGATCTTTAGGGTAAGTGATTGGTGCTTTTTAATAGTATTTCATTTATGAATTGCACATAAACTATGCGCACTTTGTAGGGTTTTAATACCTTAAAAGTGCAAATATAATAATCCTCCCTCATGTTCGAAATCTCGGGAAGGGAACATGACTGTGCTTAGGGGTGCTGAAGTAAATTTTGCGCGGGGGAGGGGGGATGGCACGTTGTGCTAGTTACACTACTGGGTAGGGCCTGGGTGGGAGGAGAAAGGTTGTGGCTGCAGGAAACAAAATCAAAATAAAAAATCATAGGCCTTATGTTCAGCCTATTCACACAATTGTTATATTTAACCAACTCTTCTACCACAAATAGCAACTGATATTCTAAGACTGTAACAAAACCTATGCATTGACTTTACTAGTCATGTAATGCCCTGCAGGGTGTGATCCAGAAGCTTACTGTAGGGGAGGGGGGGAGCACTTGCTCTGGTTAAAAAAAAAAAAAAAAAAAAAAAAAACTTTGTGGATGTATCTCTGTCTCTCTCAGACAGACACACACACTTGCAGAGCTTCCCCTTCCTGGTTCCTGGCATTGCATGGTTTTTTAAACTTTCCTATAAAAAAAATTGTGCAAAATTTTAAAATCACAAGTGAGTGAAACAACTGAAAAATCAGCATTATGTTCCTGGCATTCAGTTGCCTGCTTTGCGAAGAAATGAGCACCATGCTTTTTGAACAACAAGTCTGGAAGAATCTTTTGAAATAAATTTGAGCCCTTCTATTTGGGCAATGTAATTTAATATAATAACTTCTAGCTTGAAACATTGAACTATTCCTGAGCAATATGACAGGTAATTCTACTTTAAAATATTTGTTTATATTTTTGTAATACATGATTCCTACCTCTTTTGAAAGGAACTTTCATTTACTTCACTTCATCAAGTCATTTCTGTGCCATTCATTGTCTTACTAGGAATTTTCTCCCAGACGTTTGTTGAAATATCACATTGAACAAAGCACAAACAGCATTGTTTTTTTTTTTTTTTTTTATCATCCAAAATCTCTTTTTTCCTTCTGCTCTCAGCTTCCTCTTTTTCTGAAACTCTGGTTTGTTTTTTCTTTCTTCCCTCTCTCTGTCTCTCTCTCAAGCTAGAACAGAACATTGATCTCCATGTTCACAGCAAATTTTAAATGTTATAAAAACCTTTACAAAAAGGAAAAGGATGTTTGGGAGGGAGGGGAGGGGGGGCTATCACCTCACTTACCCCATTAGATCCACTAGTGCCTACATGTCAATGTAGATCCAAAGCTCTACGTCTGTAACAGAAGGACTTCAGAAGGAAAAGCCACCAAACCATTGTCTTGGCTGGCTAGCCTGAAACATCGTTAGGCCCATTTTCCTCACTACCATTATATAGAAAAATTTGAATATCATTAAATAGTGATTCAAATTACACAACTGGAAAAGTAAGGGGAAATTCGTCATCAGTAGAACCACTTAAGAATTCCTTCTGGAAAACAATTCCTTTGTTGACCGGGACCACCCTCAATAGGAAAAGAATGATATACTCACTCTCTCCTTTTTTCTCTCAGTAAAGGAACAAACTTTCTTGCAGAAGCCTTACCAAAGCAATGAAGATTTACATCACGTGGCAATCTCTTGCAAGCAACTTTTACCCTAACCTCCGTGAGAGAATGCCCAAGTGATGTAAAGCCTGATTTTCTCCAATTAATGAACTGTTGTGTGGTTGATTGACAATGCGAGCATCTTCCTTGAAGGGCGAAGAAGAAAAGAATGGGAAGTTGAAATACGTGGTCATTCTTAAACATGGTTATAGTGAGGACATCAGTGGGAGTAGAATGATGTAGCAAGAAAGAGAAGAGTGTGTGGATTTGTGCGGGAAAAATATAGGGATATCCAAAATGTTAATCTTCCCTCTGGAAGTAATAAATAAATCACTTACTCAAGGCTTTACCCAGATATTGGGTTGTCGGAAAAGTCATGACGTATTTTAGCCATGTTTTGCAAAGGCCATTTATTGATAGAAAGAACAAAGATCAATCAATGATATAATGCCCGTTTTGTTCGATGACCTTTTGCCATCTGTCAGTGAGCTGCAGAATGCCTCATTCATAGAAGGACCCATCTTTCGTGGCAAAAATCTGTACAAGGTGCTGATTTACAACCTCATCTGAATTGAACATTATACCATGCAAGGACTGTTGAAGAGAGCGAAACAAGTGGAAGTCTGACGGCGCAAGGTCAGGCGAGTATGCTGGGTGGGGCCAAACATCTCGCCCAAGCTCCAATAATTTTTGGCGGATGATCAAACTTGTGTTTGGTCTCGCATTGTCATGATGGAACACAACACTTTACGATGAATGAGCTCTGTACGTTTCTGGATGATGGATTCATTCAAACTGTCCAATTGCCGACAGTACACATTCGAATTGATTGTTTGGTTCCATGTTAGGAGCTCGAAAAACACGACACCTTTAAAATCCCACCACACTGAGACCAAAACCTTCTGCTGATGAATGTCTGCTGTGGATGTCGTTTGAGGCAAAGCAGCACGTTGGGACCAAGACTGTTTCTGCAGCACATTGCTGTACACAATCCACTTTTCGTCACCAGTTATCAGTTGCTTCAAAAAAGGATAGTTTACCTAACGTTTAATGAGCATATTGCAGATGCTTATACGTGCCATCAATTGAGCTTCTTTGAGTTCATGAGGAACTCACACATCGAGCTTGCTTACGTATCCCAGCTTCTTCAGGTGGTCATGAATGCTTGAATGATGGATGTGCAATGTGTCTGCAATCTCTCGTGTCGTGTAATGTGGGTTTGACTCGTTCAATGTCTTGATTTGGTCGTCATCAAAATCGGTTGGCCTCCCGGACTAAGAAGCATCGTTGAGGTCAAAATCACCAGCACGGAATTTTGCGAACCACCGCTGGCACTGACATTCTTGTAGAGCATTATTACCTTACACTTTACACAACTTTTCACAAGCTTGACGCGTGTTCTTCCCTTTACGGAAGTAAAACAGTAAAATATGGCGAAAATGCACAGTTTGGTCTTCCATCTTCAACTTGATGTCAAATCTGCAAATCAACCAAACAAGCTCACTGTTCCTTTTAGAAAGCAGCTAGAACTGGCACCTGTCAAATGCCATAGCGATAACAGAGCTGCGCATGCCTCTAGTACTTCCAAAATAGCCCAACCGCCATCGGGTGCCAAAATACGTCATGACTTTTCCGACAACCCAATATATTCATTTTGTTCTAGCTCCAGTTGAATAAATTTTGTTTAATCTTCCTTCCCTCTGGGTTCTTTTGGGTTTTTACAGGCATTTCTGACCTCTTGATTTTAGTCAAGGCCTGTTCTCAATGTGTATAAGGATTTACAAAAGTTTTGTTTACTACTGAAGTTTTCATTACATAGGACATTTTTGTGCATTTGTTAAATCATGTATCATTAAATTAATGAGTAGGAACACTATGCCTTTGTAGTAATTTGGTTCCAAATTTCCTTAGCCCCCTTTCAGTAGTAAACAAAGCTTTTGTTAATCCTTCTATACAGTGAGAACAAGCGTTGACTAAAATCAAGAAGCCAGAAATGTCTGTAAAAATCCAAAAGAACCCAGAGGGAAGGAAAATTAAGCAAAATTTCTTCAACTGTCACTAGAACCAAAAGTAATAAATATTTTGATGCATCAATATTTCCCCATTTAGAGGAGTAAAGATTTAATGTGCAAGTAAATTCACTTGTTTTTAGTTTCAATTATTTATTTGTTTCCCTGCTCCAATGACATAGAACTTGCAAATGTTCTGATATCATTGGGCATCTGCTCCAATGAATTTAATAATCCCACTAACACTACCGATGATAATTGCCAACAAAATGAAATGAGGTGTACACTGACCTTCAGGACAGTGTGTGGAATTGCTCGTGCCTGTCATTTGGGGATCATATCTTTTCTTCAGTGAGGTGCAGACTGAAAGGTTTCTTGTTAGTGCAGGCTGGATTAATTCATTAATATAATCCTTCACATATCACTCTAAGTGAATGCCTCCCCAGGTCTCTTCCACAAATCTTTTTTTCTTTTCAACATACAAAGCTTAGGTTTAGCATCAGTGTTGGCCATCCTGCTTATGAAGATTTCAACAGAAGCAGGGATGTCCACTTTTCACGATCCTACACAATCTTCACTATCCAGGCTATGTTCTTCACTTTAGTGTTTGTTGTGTGTATGGTCTTTCACCCTATAGACTTTGGCCATTATCATCATGAACTACAAACCAACGAATTTTCATGGAGAATAGGCATTACAATGAGGTAATTGTTCATTGTCTTCCTCATTGCAGTGTTATAGCTGAGGATGATCCAGAAATGGCTCAGTACATCCAGGGCTGATTTTATGGATCTTTCCTTGTATTCATGTGGTATTTGCAAAAACCCTGGAAAACCACTAACTTGTTGGTTAGCAGCAGGATATGAATCCCCCAACTCATCACCTGCCATGCTGCAAGAACACGTGTATTTTAACCAACTACACCACCCTGGAAGTAGTTTTCATTACAAAGGACATTTTTGGGCATTTGTTAAATCATATATCATTAAATTAATGAGTGGGAACACTATGCCTTTGGAGTAATGTGGTTCCAAATCTCCTTAGCCCCCCTATATCAAATTTATCTCTCACTTCTACCATTCTCTCATTGATGCTGACTGCACCCAGCAAAAAGTTGATTCTGTTAAATCCAATTTTTTTCATCAAAGCAATTCTGCTTGGATATTTCACTTTACATAATGTTGAGGGTTGCTTCCTTATTGGTTCTGAAGGTAGAGGAACAACATTCTATATTATATACAGGGTGTCCCACTCGCTACCGAACCCGGCATTTCTTTAATAATATTAACACCAAAGAAGATGTTGCAACCAAATTTGAAGTGGACTTTCCTCATTTTGTGCGAAATGTGACATCACAACATGTGCTGGAAGTGGCCACCATTGGCGTCCAGACAGCATTGAACCCTGTGCACCATATTGTGGAAAGTCCTTGCTAGTATGTCCACCATCACTGCCTGAATTTCTTCGGTGATGTTTGCTTTAAAGGCATCTGTGGTTCGCGGTTTCTTTTGGTAAACTCTCGGTTTTAGATATCTCCATAAAATGTAATTAGAAGGTGTCAATTGGGCAAGCATGGTGGCCATAGACCCTTCGAAATGATGTGGCTGCTGAAAAAGGACTGAATTTCGGCCATACTGGTGTGTGATGTCGCTTCATCATGCTGGTAATATCCAGTGGAGAGTTCTTCGTCATCCAATTGATTTATAAAGGTGTTGAAGATTTCCATATATGCAGTTGTTGTGATGGTTGTATCGAAGAAGATTGGACCGATTATGTGGCACCAGGTCATCTCACACCAAATACCAATTTTCTGTGAATGAAGGGGTTCTTCACGTAACACGGGATTTTCACTGGCCCAAATACGTGAATTATGAGAATTGACGTATCCGGACAGGTAAAACCACGCCTCATCCGAGAACCACGCATAATCCAGAATGCTCGGATTTTCCTGAAGAAATGTCAAAAACTATAGACAGAATGTCACTCATTTCACGTGGTTAGGCTCTTTCAGTATGTGGACCACAGAGATACGGTACACATGAAGCTTTGCTTTTTTTACAGCTCGTCGACAAGTGCTTTTGGACAACCCTGTTTCCTGTGACAGTCGGCGAAGTGACTTCCTGGGAGATGCAAGTAGTCAGCCCTGTACATTCTGGATCGTTTCCTCAGACATTTGTGGATGACCTCCTGCATGGTCATCTAATAAAGTCCCCTTGGTTTCCAATTTCTTCAACAATGCCCAAATGGTGGACTTTCTTGGCGGATGTCTGCCAGCAAACCTCTCCAGGGATTGCTGTTGATCAGACTTTATCGATTCTGTTTTCCAATAAGTGCAAACAATAAACACTCGGTCCTCCAGAGTATACCGATACATTTTCACACGTACGCGAACAGCCACGAGCTTGAGCACTCACTGCCAACAACCCTATTGTGTAGACACACTCAGCAAACTGGCAGCAGAAAGGTGCGTACGATTGGCTGGCAGACTGCTCCTCAGTGGTGTCACACTTAGGAATGACTCCGGCTGGCTGGCGGACAGTGCCAGGTTCAATGCTGTCTGGACGCAAATGGTGGCCACTTCCAGCACATGTTGTGATGTCATCACATTTCGCATAAAATGAGGTAAGTCCACTTCAAATTTCGTTGCAATATCTTCATTGATGTTAATGCACTGCCGGACAATTGCTAAGGACGGATGACAATAGCAACGATAGCAACCATAAAATGGAAGGTAGGAAAATGTGGAAATTAGCATAAGTGCGGGATACAGTTAGACGTGTTGTGCGTATGCAAATTTTGGATTGCCCAACTTGTTCGTGACGTCATAGCGCTGATAAGAGATATAAAGGATTTGACGCGTATTGACCGTTGTTGTTCAAACACAAAGTTGAAAGGGAAAGAATCAATTGATGAACATGCAATTTTCAGTATGTCTTCCCGACATCACCTAGATGATTTTACGCGTGGCCGTATTATTGGCAAGATTGAAGAAGGCCGAAAAATAACAGATGTTGCCAGGTACTTCGACGTCAGCCACAGTGTTGTTTCAAGGCTTTGGAAATCATTTCAAACAAATGGAGAGTGTAGCAAACGTCACAGGGAGGTCGTGTTCGCAGTACGACACCTGCAGAAGATCGGTACATAGTGCTATCAACAAAAAGACACCGGCGCAGCACAGCTAGTGAGGTAGCAAATCAGTTTATGGCTGCCAGTGCCAAGCGGATCTCCCGAAAAACTGTCGCCAGACGTTTGCATGAAGGAGGACTACACGCCCGCCGTCCTGTTGTGTGCATCCCATTGTCCAGACGTCACCGTATCGCCCATTTGCAATGGTGCCATCAACATCGCAATTGGACTGATAACGACTGGTCTGCTGTCCTCTTCTCAGATGAGAGTAGATACAGTCTATCATCTGCTTGTCGATGACAACTGATCTGGCGTGATAGTGGTACTGCATATTGTCCAGCAAACATACAGGAAAGGGACCGATACATACAGGAAAGGGACCGATATCCGACATGTAGTGTCATGGTATGGGCTGGCATCATGATCAATGGCCATACGTCCCTCTATGTGCTTCCAACTGGGACTATGACTGGCCAACGATACATTATTGATGTTCTGCTACCTCATGTTCCGTGGTGCTGTCGGTGATAGGTTCATTTTCATGGACGACAATGCAACATGTCATCGAACAGTCGCTGTCCAGGGGTGTCTTGAGAGTGAGGATATTCATCGCCTCGTATGGCCAGCACGTTCTCCAGATCTGAATCCCATTGAAAATGTGTGGGATGCTTTGGGGAGGAGTCTTGCTGGTCGCCAATGCCCTCCAATAAACAAGGACACCCTCATCCGTGCACTGACAGAGGAATGGGATAAATTACCCCAACAGCTGCTTGATAATGTTGTGCAAAGCATGACACGACGTGTGGAATCTTGCATCGCCCTCCATGGTGGCCATATCCCGTATTGACATCTTACGCCGGAACGCCTGCGGACGGTAATTGCATTTTTTCACGTTTACGTATTGTGCACAATGTTTGTCCCTTGAACACGTTGCAAAGCCTTCTGGATTTCAGAGCACAATAAATTGTCTTTCTTGTAATGTCCTGGCATTCTGACATTATTTTATTTCACTTGGCATCCAACCACACTTACTTTTTTATGCGCTATATAGCTGTTTATGATCCGTCCTTAGCAATTGTACAGCAGTGTATTATTAAAGAAATGCTGGGTTTGGTAGCGAGTGGGACATTCTGTTCCATGACTTAACACCACTTGTTGACACCTGAACAAGGCTTCATGATGTACTAGCCACATGTTCCTGACATCATTCTTACTAATAAATCTGTCATATACAATTTTACTTTCAATTTCATCAGAGATGTTTCCTCTTCAAAAATGTTTCACCATTATGTGGCATCCAATTGACATCCTTCCAGGTGTCATTGGGTATGAAACTATAAATCTTCTGTTTATCCATTTTCCTTCACACAGGAAGCTTATCCATTTCATACAAATAATGTTAAAAAGCCACCTTCCAGCATTACTTGGTGGAAGAAGGCTTTCCAGCTCCTATCTTTGACAATAACTTTGCTTTCAGTAAGGCTTGTTGCTGTGTTGACTCCCAAAAGCAACGCCTTTTATGATTGGACTCTGTGTGTCTGTCTGTCTGTCTGTGAACTCACTGCCAAGTAGTACTGATAAATACGTCCCCTACATTTTCACTATGATATTGGTTTACTTTGATCATCATAAAATTTGAAGAATACTCCAAACTTTAGAAACTAAGGTTGTATAACTTGCTGTTGTTGTCCAAGCATTGTGTATGTGAGATAGTACTTGTTTCATTTTTGCTGGTTCAGCTTTCATTTTCTAGATAATTTTTCCAATAGGTAGAGAACTTCCTTAGAACATATTCTGAAAGAAAGAGAAAGTTGATTCATTCTGTCCTATGAACAGTCATTCTTACTGCTTTGACATCTGCTTTTCCAAAGCAACAGAGAAGAGAAGTAATAAATGGGTATTTTCTTATCTAAATATGACTTGCTGATCAGTTTGAATGAAAGGCTTGCTAACAGTAGTAATGTTCATTAACATGGTATTCATTCAAATTGATCAACAGTGATGTTTTGTCTGTGTTTGCCATGGTGTTTGTAATATGGCTGCGTACAGGTTTGGGGAAGATAGAATTATGGCACTTAAAATTGCTAAGGCTTTTTGATAATCTGCAGGTTTGAATGAAGTCCAGTTGATATGGACTTGATTTTGCTTTGATCTTGTTTTTTTTAATTATTGTTGTTGCATACATAGTGTGTGTGAGTATGCATGTGTTTAGATCTTTTTAGCTGTTTGCACAAAGGAATGGATTTTGTTCCAGTTCATCTCTATTGGTAACTCAAAGAGAAGGCAACAATTCAGTGAAATCACTGAAAATTTTGAGTTCCATCTGATTAAATATGTACAGATGATGTATGGAAGGTACTGTTATTAGCAAAACTTTGAATTGGTTTAGCAGTTAACTGGAAAGAGATTGTTATGCAAAAGGAGTGACAGCTCACCCTAGAATTATGACTGCATAGCTATGTTACAGTTGCAAAGAATGTTAAAGAAACATTGGCACAGTGGAAGATCAAGTTATGATTGGAGTTTGTTATAAGATATTATTGGAATTTGTTAAGAAGATTCTGATGCTGGAACACAGGTTTTTAAATTTCAAGTTCCACAACTTTAGCTTAGCAGGGTTTTTTTATGGTTAAATTCCAAATCAAAGCTGCAGTAAAGATCATTAATGACTAACTCCATATAACAAGATAGTTTTTTATTGTCGTTTTGTTTTGCATTACTTTGAACAGATATATGTTGTATGTGTAGTATGTTACTTTGATATCTACAGTGTTTGCACTGGGTCCTGAAAAAACCTGGGATTTGATTTGCCTTTTTTCCAGGCCTAGATTTTTCATTTTTTGTTGAAAGTCCTGGAATTTTTTTTCTTGCAGTGAAAAAAAAAAAAAAAAAAAAAAAAAGAATGGTTGAACTGTTTGGATTGATTGTGTCACTTTGGTTAACCTCTGCAGCATCTGCTGACAATGACATCACTTCCTTTTGTGGTATGTGGATGCAGCCGATGAGAGAGACAGGCCTGGGCAATTAGGGTGGAGCGAAAAACACTTTGTTTTTTTAAATTTGAAACATCACTACGTGCAATAGTTGCGATTTTATTACTGAAATGACCCCGAAAGTTACAGGGGAAAATGGTTTAAAAACACCCACTTTCTCAATTTTGTAAATATAAAAATATACTGTGTCACCATTGTATTTAATATCGCCTTTGAGTGTATGTACACGGGCAAAAATTCAGCAGATGTAAATTAATTTATAAGGTTTCCCCAAAGAGCTCAAAATTTGTCATATTTCTCCGAACATGGCATGATAAGTTATGTAAATATGATAGACACAAGCCTTACCTAGTAGCGTAACTTGAGGAGTGAGTTTATTTCACTTGGAAATCGGACACAGGGATCGCATTCCTCCTAAAACTCCTAATATTTTGTGACCCTCCTTAAATTCCTAAAATTATACCTAAAATTTGCTATTCTTCCTAAAATTTTCGTAAGCTTATTTATTAAAAATACAACCGTTATTAACGCCAATAAATTTACCATTACAGTAAGGTAAAAAGACCTGTTATTGTAGAAACACAGCCTATATGCTGTGCTGCTGAAGGGAAGGAAAATGACGCCATCGAGATGCACTTGCTTCGGGGCGGGCACTCCACTTTTGTGCCTTCGGACAGTTTTTGAGAGTAACAAGAGATCTAAGGGAAAAGGGGAGGGGTCATTTTCACCCTTGGTTTGCGCTTTGCAGACGAACTCCGTGGCACGCAGAAGATCGTACTTTATTTTTGTACATGCCTTGTGGAACCTCCTCTTTCTGCTGATGTTTTGTTATTGTAAACCGCAGGTGGGTGGAAGCAAAGAGGAAACGTGGTCTCCTTCCGTAACCTCCGGTAATGACGATGGGATGGTAGCTGAGTGTTATCGTGGCAGGCAGTAGAGCACGTGATCATTGACCTACGATCGTGCGTCGGCAACAGCGACCTTCGATGCGCAATATATCTCGGCTCCGACTCGCTTCGACTGAACTTGTGTGAGATGCGTATGATAGTTTCTGGTTTTGCGTCTTTTATGGTGTTCTCTGTGCTGTGTGTGCAGGTTCTGTTCTCTAGTGGTGACCTGCTTTTTTTTTTTTCCTCTATGTTCTGACATCCTCACAGCCAAACTTCGGGAAGTTGTCTGGTTTTGCAATATTGGAACGTGTTTTTGTACTTCCCTTTCATTTTCTGGTTAGTAATACAAGTGTTTAAGATGCCTAAATCCAAAACGAAATTTCAAGATGCGTGGCTCGCCAAAGAATTGGACGGAGTGAAGTTGAAAGAATGGTGTTCTGCAACTGAAACAATATTTTCTGCTAAGTGTATATTGTGTTCAGAAATTTTCAATATTTCTAATAGTGGCTTTTCACAAGTAAAAGCACATCATAAAGGAAAACAACATTTGCAGAAATTTCAAAGTAAATTTCAAAATAAGTCCATCCTGAAAGCCTTTGGAGGACGGGATCTTCAGCCCAAAACAAATATTAGTGAAGTACTGAGTCATGATTTACAGTTGGCTAAAGCCGAAGCATTATGGGCCATGAAAGTTGCTAAGGACAATGTCTTTTGTTTCATGCACTGAAACAGTTGAACTTTTGAAAGAAATGTTTCCTGATTCTGCTATTGCAGCCAAAATGCAACTTAAAGAAAAAAGTTGCTTATGTGATATCACATGGATTGTCAAAATATTTTGAAGAGGATTTGAAAAAGACATTGCATCTAGTAGCCCAGGAAAGGTTACTTTAGCATTTGATGAAACTACAAATACACAAGTGAAACGGCAGTTGGATGTGTATCTCTGGTACTGGTCTTCAGAAATAAATTCTGTTTCTTGCCGATACCTAACAAGCGTTTTTCTGGGTCATGCAACAGCAGATATTTTTCTAAAAGAAATTCTTGATGTGTTATCATCCTTCAATATTTCGTTGAACAGAATTATTTGTGTATCCATGGACAGCCCAAATGTAAATAAGTGCTTTTTACGCAAATTCAATGAAGTTGTAAAACAAGAAACAGGCCAGAAATCTTTGGAACTAGGTTTTTGCAACCTGCATGTTGTTAGTAATGCATTTAAACATTTTTTGACAAGCTTAAAAATAGATTTTGACGAATTTGCTACTGATATGCATTACTTTTTAAAGAGTAGTGCTGCAAGACGAGAGGATTATAAATCTGTCGAGGATATAACATTGGTCACAGCCAAATTTCTTTTGCGTCATGTCAGCAACAGATGGTTAACCGTTGGTTCTGTAGCCCAGAGGCTCTTGGATCAATGGCTAAATATTACAGAATATTTTTTTAAACTTCTTGCCATCTCAAAAAATATTTGAAAAACAACTACGCAATTCGGCAAGGTATAAAAGAATTCACTGTTTCCTGAAAAATGAGCTAACTCCTTTGCTATTTAGCATTAATTTCATTTTCACACCAAAATTTTGGAAAGTTTTTATTATGTTATCAGAGTGAAGAACCAAAAATACACCAGTAATATTCTGATTTAAATACTTTAATGAGGAATGTTATGGCTCAGTTTATCCAAGATGATGTTATTGCAGGGAAATTTGGAGAAGACCTAAAGAATGTAGATTTTGAAAACAAAAATTCATGGAAAAAACTAGGGGAGTTAAAAGTTGGTATGAAGACAAAAAATCTCCGCAGGAATGTTCAGGAGACCAGGCAGAAATTATTTCTCTTAGATGTAAGATCATCACTAATTGCAACCACAAAATATTTAAAGTCAAATTTGCCATTCTGCAATCAAAAGCTAAGAGACATAGAAGTTTTAAAGGTAAAAGAACTAAAGAAAGTGTCAACTCAACTTTCAGTCACTGAAGGACTTTCGGAAATAACCAGAATTTCAAGTGTTTTGCATCTTCCTGAGGAACAAATTGAGAGAGTAAGAGAAGAGTGGAAACTTTTAAATTGCGATAAGCCAACTCTAGATGAACTAGTGAAATTTTCAGAGGAAGGGCATATTCCAGTGCGGATTGATCATTACTGGTGTAATATATTTAGTATTAAAGACTCTAGCGGAAAAGAAAAATACTCAAATCTTGCTAAACTCATCAAGTCAATTTTAGTTTTACCTCATGGTAATGCTGATGCAGAAAGGGGATTTTTGGTTAACACTGCTCTGTTAAGGAAGGACAAGGCTAGCTTAAAAGACTCAACTATAACATCATTAAGAATAGTTAAAGGGGCCATTAAACACTATGGATGTGTAATTAAAGTTCCCATAACAAGAAATTTGTTAAATAGTGTTCGTGATTCACATAAATTTTATAAAGAGTATGTTGATAAGCTGAAGGAAGAAGAATCAAAAAAGGTAAAAGAAAGGAAGCAGAAAGAGAGGGAAAATAAGGAAAAGCAGCTAGAGAAAAAAAGAAAAGCTGAGTTTGATGACAAAATAAAAGAAAATGATGCAGAAATAAATAGGCTTAAAAAGATAAAGAAGCCTCCCTAGCAGTAATTCAAGAGGGAACAGAAAGAATGAGAAAAGCTGTAGAAAAACAAAATACTGTTGAAATAGCAGTTGCCTCTAACTTGATCATACAAGGTTCAGCTGAAATAAAGAAAACTGAAAGTAAATTAGTTGTGGTGGAAGCAGAAAAAGATAGGCTTATCAGGAAAAGGTTAAAACAATAATATGAAAAAAGTAATTCAGTGAACAATTGTACATAGTTCTTGGTTTCAATTACCTTTTTAGGATATTATAATTTAATGTGAAACCTGAAAACTTTACTGTGAAAATTGTGAATTGCTTCTGGTTCAACAGCATATTAATCTTCAAAGTGAAACTTGAATGTGGTAAATATACTTGAATATGATAATAACCCGTTAAAAAATAAGAACTGAACATTAGAAGTAAATCATACTTAAACTTTAGACATTAGACGTTATGCAAAAAATTTGGGTGTGAACTTCGACTATATATACTAATGGACTGTGCATTGGCAATAGCTGCATTAAAGCAGCCATGGCTCAAACATTGGGCACGTCATCATCAGATTCCAAATTTCGTGTAAAAATGCTGTTATGATTACTAATTTACGCTGCAGAACTTCAGTGTTTTCGGTGTATTATGTGAATGCGCCTCATATATAATGAAAACTCTTCAGGTAAGTTTACTTATGAGCTATATACATGCATGATCGGGTTGTTTACATTTTGTGATTTATAATGTGATGAACATTTGCAAAGAATTTGGAACATGCATTCCATTTTTTTTTTCTTAAGTTACTATATTTTTATATCAATAGCTGCAAGTTTCTGGTTAAGTAATTGAACTTTATTGACTTAGGTATTTAATTCGTTTCTTACCCATGAAAAATCATAGAACTTTCTTTACTATATCGCTCAGAGCAACCATAAGCACAGCAGGTGTAACCCATCTTTTTGACTGATGTCATGTGATTTTATGTTGGAGCCAGAAATTTTGATGTCATGCGCAGTCTATCAGTATATATGGTTGAAGGGTGTGAAGCAAACTCTTTACAATGTATACAAAGTTGTTTTACTAGATGTATACAAATATACATCTAGTTTTTATTGAAATACACTCCTAAAATTTTCCTAAAATTTTTCTAAAAAGTCCTAAAATTCCTACCTAAAAACTTCCAGAAGTATGCTATGATCCCTGCGGACATTTTTTCAAAATTTGGCATCGGCTTCCTATCCCAAAAGTTTTGCTCTGATGAATCCATCTCTTTCAAGAAGGCCGCACACGTGAGCAGAAGAATCTGTTACAATCTTAACCGTCCTCTCTACTGCCTGAGAATGGCAGGGTATTGTTGTAAATTCGTGGCAAGAACTTGGATATTTATCCGACTGTAGAAATTCCAGAAACTCATCGTCTTTTCATTTCCGTGTGATGGGAGGCTCAGTCACAATACACTCTTGCCAGTCGATTAGGTCGATGTAATCATTACTCTGGAAATTCAGCGTAGGAATCCGAAACTTCCTAATGGTAGTTGTTTGTTCGGAAGATTTCCTGACTTTCATGAGGCGTCGAACAGCAAGCTCACGGACATACCTTCTGTCGTCAAACAATATTGCAACGAGCAAGTTTTCTGCATGGGCAAAATATGCGTTGTCTTGGACGACTCTTTTTACAATATCCTTTAAATTATCTGGAAGATACTGAAACGAGATATAAAAAGCTGCAAATTTCTTGGACCATTTTTACAGGTACCATTACATTTGATCGTGAACCATGATGGTGCATATACTTTCATTATGAAGGTGGCTAATGAGACAAGTTGTGGTGTTGGATCACTAGTTTCAAGATACAAACGCAGAATGCGATTTGCGATGGTCAGCCAACAAGAATATCCAAGTGTTCCAGGATTCCGATTTGCCAGATCTTGTGGGCAATCACCTGCAAAGACTGCCTTACAAATTTCCCACAAGTAAAGTTGATCCGAGCTAAGTTCTCCAAAGTTAATGTCGGACTGAAGCGAAAATTCAAAAAATTTCGGGAAATTAACGATAGGAAGGTTTGTGCACGTCTTCAGACGCTTTCCAATCAATCCACTAAATCTTATTGGACCTGATATTTCCCCTTCAAGTGCTTCAGGGAGGTGGTGTAAAGGCAGTTCATTAAAATGAAGTTGACATATAATCCAATGCACGGGAGAATTGAGCTTCTCTACAAGGCGCTTAATTATACCTGCATTTGTGCCGGTATTAGTCACTTCCAATAAGGACTAAGTCCGACAAGTCAAAGGCCTTCTGGTCCAATAAGCTGAAGGTACCGTAGGAAATGTCCTTTATACTCTTGTTCTTCGGTGCAAAATGTCCGAAATAGACCGAACCCGGTTCTTCAATAAGTGTAACACGCTCCTCCCATTCTTTTCGCTTGTGCCACTTGCCATCATCTGTTTGTGTATACGTAAGAGTTTTATCCCTTCTTCCGTCCAAAAATAGAGTTACAATCTTGTGACCAGTCAAGTTTACTTCATCTTGAATTGTTTGATGGGTCTTTTTCCTTTCTCGTCATATTTTATGCCGGCCAATAACAGGTGCAATACATTCTTTCGACTGAACCAGTTCACTTTCATCATGAAGCAACGCTGATGCAAGATCAGCTGCTGCTCAATCACTGATGCCTCGCCTATTGCACTTTTTAGAAAATGCAGACTGTGTCATTTAACGTCTAGGTTTTGAAGAACGACGTGGAGTGAAATCGTAATCTTTCTCAGAGGCCAACAAATGACTAGGACCCTGCTTGTCTGGTTTTGCTGCAGAATTAGTATTTGTATCCTCTTCTGAAGGATCATCCTCCACTTGCAGGGCAGATTTCAGTGATGCAGTTTTCTGTAATTTCCTACGGACATGCTCTTCCCTATCACTCTTTCGAGCTGATCTTTTCTTCAGTACACTGGTGGTTTTTGCGTCAAGCCCACCTACTACCATTCTTCTGTTTGTTCTCTGGTCTATTAGGAAGTCTCGCTCTTTCACAAGTACCTTTTTGCAGAGCTGCATTTGCAGGTTCTAAAACATTTGCACTTGCATGAGCAATGAGCATATGTCAAAGATATGTTGCGAATCTGCACAAAATTGTTCAACCTTCTTTCGGTAGGTTTCATCCATTCTTGCAGCGTTTTTTTACAGCTTTTGGATTTCAGTGTTGTATACGGTAACACGCTTTACAACTGATTTGTATGTCGGAAGAGATGCTTTCTTCCATATACTTTCTTCCATTTCTTCCACTTTCTTTCCATTTCTTGCACTTTGTCCACAACAATACTTGCTATTTCTTCTGCAGCAGGCTCATAATTTACACCTTCCTGCCTAAGAGTATTCCTCACAAGGTATTAATGGCACATTACATCTTCGTACGTAGGCAACACATTTTCATGCATCTCCTTATAACTCTCGAGGATAAAGCAATCAGCTTTATTTCTTGTTTCAGCCATTTTGAATAGTTGAACGTCAAAACGAAAATGCCGGTATGCTCCAATCAACGTCACTAGGAGTGAGAGAAACTGTTGCATCATTATGATGCAAACCTACCAACACTCTCTCCCAAAAGGATCTGTGCGATTGTGATGAGATAACTCAGCTAGTTCGCAAAGAGAGCTCCGCTGTGAGAGAGGGAGGGAGGGGGTGGTGTTAGGTGAAGAAAGTAACAAAAGCAAAAGAGAGCGCAAGGCTGCAAGCTATGCTTCTGAAAATCAACACGAGGTTTCCAGAAACTATGAAAGGGAGGATTGTTAATGTTAAGCCCAAATTGGTAACAATAAGGCTGCTATCAAACTTAATGCTCACACAACTTGTCATGCAATTTTTGGCGAAAAATTACATACTTTAAGGGATCTGGGGAAGCCTAAGAAATTAACTCATGTCTTCTGAATTTTTACCCGTATTTATACACTCAAAGGTGATATTAAATAACATGGTGGCACAGTATTTTTTTATATTTACAAAATGGAGAAAGCAGGTGTTTATAAACCAATTTTCCCCTATAACTTTCAAATTTCGAGGTTCTTTGGGAAGCCTAAGATATCAAATAATGTCGTCCATATTTCGGGGGATCATTTCAGTAATGAAATCACAACTATTGCACATGGTGACCTTTCAAATTAAAAAAAAGTGTTTTTCGCTCCACCCTACTGGGCATGCTCACCTCTGAAGTCTGATGTCACATTACTGGTCCAGCATGATTCTCCAAACAGGAGAATCAAGGCAACAGAGTCACTATGTAGGCAACAGAGTCACTTCGTGCCTAGCAGTTGTGAAGTTTTAATCTTCGCAAATTTTTTTTTCTCACTCCTAAAATTGTAGTCACCAATTGTAGTCACAGAACACCCAGTCGACCTTTTTTCTAACTTACTATAATTTTTTATGTATTACCATTAAAAAAATTGCAGTCTTAGAACTTTGGTATATTAATTGCTGCCTATTAATGTTAACTAATTTTTTTTTAAACAAGCACCTAATGTTGCATGTTTTTATGGGGAGCCTTCTATTTGGTTGTAAATATTTCCCTAATAAATGACAGCCAGAATTGATGACATCCATGTAGGAAACAGCAGCCACAATAGGTAAGAAACAGACTGTGTTTTTTTTTCTCATGTATTTCAATTTCTCTGCAACTAAAAGGGTCTTCAAAATCCAATTCAAGATTTGATTAAAATGTTATAGAACTTTTCTTTGCAATAGAAGAATATTTGCTTTACAATATTCAGAACTCTTCTTTACGATAGAACATTTTCTTTGCAGTATTCAGAACTTTTCTTTCCACTTACTTCAGATTAGAAACAAGGCACAGAAACATGATTTCCTACATTTTTTTTTCACCCATAATGCTCAGTAATTAACATTAGTCAAAACAGAAACGTTCTTCCACGTTTATTTGAACTGTGAATAGTCGAATAAATATGGGGAAGTACTGTGAACAGTCCTATAAATATAGGAAATGTTGAAGTTGCCATGTTGAAACCAGTTGCTGAGAAAACATCACTGAGATTTGCTTACATTTTGTTATTTTGTTCATAGTAGTGTATTTCAGTCAAAATGCAAAGTGTATAATAAGTTATGCATTTTGTTCCTGTGGTATAGATTTATTGGTAATTAATACTTTTCAGGCTTTGGTTAATTCTGTGTATGAGAATTATGGGCGTTTGTACAAAGACCCTATAATAGAAAGGCATTTTAACAGAGAATGGAATCATTCAGTAAGTATTGCATTTTTTAAAACTTACTGTTTGCAAAGATTTTTTCTTTTCTGTGTGTAGTGATTGTACTCAAAGTAAAAACAAAATGAGATATTAAGAGCATTGACTAACTTTATATAGTTATTTCTTCTCACATTTATTACCCAAGGAAATGAAGTGGCATTAAACATAAATTAAGCCACAAATGTTAATCCTGGCTCATGTATTAATATCAACACAAGTTGTTTTGTTTTCATTAAATTTCTGTAAAATTATCAGAATTTTAGAAATGTGGTGATCTCTTGAAATATTTTTTGCCATTTTTAAGTTCCACATGAAAACTTACCATAATTTATCATGTTTTTTAGAACCAGAGTTATTAGTCTAATTAACATGTTTTCCTCAATAATTTTGAAGTGCTCAATGTTTTTTATTTTACTCCTGTATTTTAGTGCTTTATAAAAAAAATCGCATGTCCTTCACAGTATGTCCTCACATTTCCATAACACATAAGAATATTTAGATTGCTAATTGTTTTTCCAGGTTTACCACATAAAATTATCAACTTGAACTGAAATTTGTGTAGCTTACCTGAAAAGGGAAAACATTAGCTTTTCATGCATGCTTATACATGGAATTATCTGTCTTATTCAAAGCAAGCAGAATATAAATTCTGATTTTGCTTGTAACAGTTAGCAGACCCGAACAGAGATCGGGAGATGCGGGTTCGTTTTCCACTCCAGGGCGATGAAATTTTCAAGTTTTCTGAGTGGTGTTACATGGATGACCAAGTAAGTGTTACAAGAAAATTCAGAATTTATATTCTGTTTGCTTTGAATATTCTATCGATTTCCCATGTATTATGAAGAATGTTTCTTCATTGATTTATTATCTGCATTGTTCTTTTTCCTTAATTTCTCACCCAACATAATTTTATGTTAAAAACATTTAAAACCACTAAAAACATCAGAAAACTGAGGTTACATAGGTAGGTTGTTAATTTCTTAATTTTGAATGTAGTAAAAAACATCCTGTTTTTTTCATATCTTTATACTTCATGGCTGGCTATGTGGAATTTTCACTGATAAATGTTTAAAAATATTTTCCCCAACATAAATCTTAATTTGAAACCATCAAAAAACATCAGGAGATTGGGACTAGAGAGAGAGGTTATTTTTACCTAATAAGCATTATAGTAAAAAATACACTATTCAACATTTTTGTTCAACATGTGATTGCTACATTTTAAAAGTGTGACGTGCCTCGAACAAAGATTTAATAATAATTTGAAACAAATAAAGAGTTAAAATAGATGAATTCAGGAATAGCAATGCATATTCGATTTAAAATCATTTCAACTCACCTTCCTTCTGAAGCATTTGGATTCAGTCCAATCGTATGCTGTTCTTACTTGTTCCTTTGATCTAAAGTAATATTTGTTGCTGGTCAGTTTTTACTCATAGTGACACAGTTTGTTACAGGTTTGTACTGTTGAATCCTTAGCATTCTCTGTGTAGTTGCACTCATTGTTTAATGGTTTCATTTAATTGAATTACTTCAACTAATTTGATGAAGTCCTTCGAAAAATTCAATATGAGTCACCGAAAATCCTTCTTCAGTACTGAACAGAAGTAGCCTCATCATTCTTAAATAGTCACTTCTAAGAGTACAGGAAAATTCAATCATAAAAGGTTTGAACTTTAAAAACCAATTACTCGAGCTACTTCAATCCAGTTCAGAAATTGAGCAAATGGTCACATGTGGAAATCAAAGTTTAAAATTTACAAATTAAAAAAACAAAACAAGTTGAACTATGACTAGGAGTAGATGAAGGTTTTAAAAAATAAAGGGGGTTAAGAAGAAGAAAATGGATTGAATTCAAGAAAAACATACAAACTGAGAATCACAAAAGCTTGACACCAATTCTAAATACATAAGTCTAGCATCCCCTGGATGCGGTTCACTCCGTATACTTCACCAGCATTCTAACAATATAATGATGTTATTAGTGATTAGCAAAAGTTTCCCCTCTGCTGGAAGGCTGCTATTCATCATGGTGAAATGTCCATAGTTCGTACGCTCCTTGAAAACCTTGAAAAGTCCTTGAAAAAACAAAGTTCATTTTCAAGTCCTTGAAAGTACTTGAAAAGGTTCAGGACTCTGTAATTAGTACTTGAAAAAGTTATTGTTTTGTTTTTTAAGCAATCATGTGAAGGAGTATGTGTAAAACAATTGTTTGTGCAAAAAAAAAAAAAGTTGTGTTAGGGGTTTCTGTGTAGTTCTAACAAACACCTAGCTGATCAAATAGCGCAAAACTTGAGTTCAACTCAGGGAAGTGCATGGACAGCTGGTACCTTGGCTATGACATCACTATGGAGTAAAACATCAGCCATGTGTAATGGGCTTGTGTTGACTGGTCTTAGGGACATGTTCTTGCCAGAGGGTGGAACTTCTAGGAATTGCTTGTGCTTCATGTGTGGACCCTTCATTTCCTGGCTTCATCAAAAAATGCATCAAAAGTTAAAGCAAACAATAAATATCATGCCAGCAAAGGAGCTTGAAAATAATGTACCCTTTCAAAATATTCCACAGCATAAAATGATTTCAAAAAGCACCAAAACAGGTGGAAAATTCAAAGTTAATAAAATAAACCAACGGGGGGGGGGGAGTAATAACACACACAATTTGGTTTTAAAAAGTCCTTGAAAAGTTCTTGAATTTAATTTGCTTGGAAGAGAATGGACCATGATGTCGTAAACGGTTCGCACCATCTGTTGTCAACAAGATTTTGAAGTACTATTCTGTCTGACCCTTTCCATCTCAATTCAGGCAGGGGGTGTTAGGTGACCATCTCCAATATTTTTGAAAAAATTATGGTAGCTACTCCTAATAGAGATATTAAGTACTGCAAAAGGAATTTTCATAAAAAAAATATTTTTGGTCGAGCTACAGCATTTTGAAAATAGGCAAAAAATACACTCGTGCCGAAAATCATGTGAAACGCCAAATTTTTAAGTGCACACTGCTCCTGAACTATAACAGGTAGAGACTCGATTTTTTTCTATTTTGAAGCTATTGAATTGGCCTTTCTTCAAATTCACAGAAATTGATCAAACGAATGTTACCAGATGGCAAAAAAATATATATATATTTATATATATATATATATATATATTTATTACAAAAAATGTTAGTTTTCCACAAATTTAGGATTTTTTTTCTGTCTTTTTCTTAAAAAAAAACAATCCTAAATTTGTGGAAAACTAACATTTTTTGTAATAAATAAATATATATATCATCATCATCATCATTGTCAACCATTATCAATCCACTGCTGGACGAAGGTCTCTCCAAGTTTCCTCCACAACGGTCTGTCTTGTGCCAGTCTCCTCCATGTCACCCCTGCATACTTTCGAATTTCATCCACCCATCTCCCATGTGGTCTTCTTCTGGGTCTTTTCCTGTCCCTTGGAATCCAATCTAAAATTTCAGCTGTCCATCGATGATCTGTCCTTCTGGCAGTATGTCCAGCCCATTGCCATTTCAGGGATTTAACTCTGATCATGATGTCTTCCACTCTTGTCATTTTTCGGATCCACGAGTTCCTCTCTTATCTCTCCTGGTTACACCAAGCATGCACCTCTCCATGCTTCTTTGAGTTGTCTGCAGCCTTTGTATGTCTCTTTTAGTTAAGGTCCACGTCTCTGCACCATACGTAAGCACTGGAAGGATGCATTGATCAAACACTTTTTCTTTTAAGACATAATGGCATATTGCTCTTGAAAATTATGCTGTT
This sequence comes from Macrothele yani, assembly GCA_039090855.1. Taxonomy (NCBI): domain Eukaryota; kingdom Metazoa; phylum Arthropoda; class Arachnida; order Araneae; family Macrothelidae; genus Macrothele; species Macrothele yani. The sequence goes on from CM077003.1 coordinate 109,479,863, forward strand.
TCTTCCAAAAGCTCTCCAGGCAAGTTTTGTACGTATTTTAATTTCTTCATCAATGTGACCCTCACTTGATATCTGCTGTCCAAGATAAATGTACGTGTCTGTTATCTCCAGCTTTTCTCCATCAATCGATAAATCTTCATTTCTTGTAAAAGCATTGAACATCACTTTTGTCTTCTGAAAGTTCATTTTAATCCCACTTCTTTACTCTTGTCAGCAAGTTCCTGGATCATACTCTGCAGCTCTGATGGGGTAGTTGCAAAAATGACTACGTCATCAGCAAAACGAAGGTGGGTTAGATAATCTCCATTAATCTTTATCCCTTGTTTTCCCAGCTCAGCGACTGAAAAACACCCTCCAATGTGGCATTAAAGAGCTTCGGAGATATGGTGTCACCTTGTCTCACTCCCTTTCCAATTTTTATGTGTGTTGTGTTTTCAAACAGCCGAATCTTTGCACTTGCATTTTCATAGATGTTATTAATAATATTAATGAATGCATCTTCAATACCGCAGGTTTTCAGAGCCATTGTAACTGCTGATGGTTTCACCGAATCAAAGGCTTTTTCATAATCGATAAAGCCATGCACAATGGAAGTTCATATTCCCTCGCTCTTTCAATTAGTTCTCTCAGTACGTGGATATGATCTATTGTGCTGTAGCCACTCCTGAATCCAGCTTGTTCTCTCGGTTGAGCCATGTCCAGTGTTACCTTCAAGCGGTGTGAAAGAACTTTAGTGAAGATTTTATAAACTACTGATAGGAGGCTGATAGGTCTGTAGTTTCCGAGATCCTCAATGTCACCTTTCTTATGTAGCAGGATCATTGTAGCGGTGTTCCAATCCTCAGGAATCTTTCCTTCATTAAGGCATCGAGTGAAAATTTGGGCGAGTACTGTTTCGATTTCTCCACTTGCTTCTTGTATGATGTCTACAGTAATTCCATCTTCTCCTGGAGCTTTTCCCCGCTTCATGTTCTTGATTGCATGTGCAACTTCTGCTGGAAGGACTGGAGGAACTCTGGTACTGGTATCTTTCATGATGTCTGGAGTGCATGTATCATCCCTTTCATATAATTTGGAGTAGAAATCTTTCACCCTTGTCAAAATTTCGCCTCTATTTCTTGTTACAGAACCATCTTCTTTTCTCAGTGCCATAATCTGTTTTCTTCCCTTACTGAGATGTCCCTTTGCTATCTTTAGGCTTTGGTTGTTTTCAATTGCTTTCCTCACTAGTTCACAGTTGAATTTTCTTACGTCTTCAGTGATACTTTTTCTTACTGTCTTGCATAGCTCTATATATTCCACTTTGGAAGTCACATCTTCTTTAGTTGTCCTCATCTCTCTTCTTTTTGCATCAACATTTTCGTTTTTCCTGATAATTTGTTTACATGCAACTTGTTCTTAGACCCAGCTAATTTTGTTGCTGTTTCCATAAGAGCTTTGGTTACTTTTCTGTTAACTTCAGAGATGTCCACTTCTTCCGATGTTAGGCCTTCCAAAGCAGAGAACCTGTTCTTCAGTTCCAACTTGAAGGTATTATGGTGTTTTTTAAGGTTGGTTATGTCAATAGGTTTTGTTTGTCTTATGAGCTTGCCACGTTCAAGTTTAGTGTTGAGGTGCATCTTACATCTCACCAATCTATGGTCACTACCTGTGTTGAACTTGTTTGTTTAGCACACTGCAGTCTTCTATGACGAATTTTTTGTTACACATAATAAAATCAATTTCACTTGTCGTCCCATTTGGATGTCTCCATGTCCATTTCCTGTGTGGCTTTTTCTTGAAGAAGGAGTTCAAGATGAAAAACCCTTCTGCCTCTGCAAACTCAACGAGAGTATTTCCACGCTGGTTTCTGTTGCCGTGACCGAATTTACCTACTGAAGTTTCATTCTGTTGCCGTTGCCCTATTTTTGCATTGAAATCTCCCATAATTATTTTCAAGTGCTGCTTACCTTTATTATTTAGATGACAAATTTCCTCATAAAATTCTTCAATTTCTTCTTCAGGATGACTTGTGGTGGGTGCATAAGTTTGAATAATCTGAGCCTGGTATCTTTTCGAGAGTTGGATAACAAGTCGTGCTGCTCTGTCAGAGGAACTTTCAACTTCTACAACTTTATCCTTCAGTTTCTTGTTTATTATAAATCCAACACCACTAGTTCTGCCAGTATCTGTCCCACGATAGTAGAAGAGATGTCCACTTTTCAGTTCAATGAGATCTTCTCCTTTTCTCCTTACCTCACTTAGCCCCACGATGTCCCACTTGATCCTTTGTAATTCCTCTTCCAATTCAAGAAGCCTTGAATCAGAAGATAGGGAGCGTCCATTGTAAGTAGCCAAGGTCAGCATCAGATGGCAGCCTAGTCCGGTCCTCCGGGGATTCTTAGCACCCTCTGCCTTCATGTCGCACTGGCCGCTGCCTTGGCCAGGTACATTCCAGCTGCCGGAGACTGAGGGCCAAGATTTAAGTTGTGGAATCATTTTGGAGGGGTTTGGCCATAACTCACCACGCTGGCCAAGCGGGTTGGTGAGTGTGGGATAGAATTTCCTCTAATCCCGATGGTATAGTTATACCGCTATTGGCGGTCGTCAGAGCCCCTTTAGTGGGAACAGGATGCACCACGAGAAGGCGGGGTTGACATTTGTCAAGGAGAGGCTGTGATGTTACGCATCACCTGACCTTACATCCCAAATATATCATCATCATCATCATCATCATTGTCAACCATTATCAATCCACTGCTGGACGAAGGTCTCCCCAAGTTTCCTCCACAACGGTCTGTCTTGTGCCAGTCTCCTCCATGTCACTCCCGCATATTTACGAATTTCATCCACCCATCTCCCATGTGGTCTTCTTCTGGGTCTTTTCCTGTCCCTTGGAATCCAATCTAAAATTTCGGCTGTCCATCTATGGTCTGTCCTTCTGGCAGTATGTCCAGCCCATTGCCATTTCAGGGATTTAACTCTGATATATATATATATATATATATACCCCGCCTTCTCGTGGTGCATCCTGTTCCCACTAAAGGGCTCTGACGACCGCCAATAGCGGTATAACTATACCATCGGGATCAGAGGAAATGCTATCCCACACTCACCAACCCGCTTGGCCAGCGTGGTGAGTTATGGCCAAACACCTCCAAAATGACTCTACAACTTAAATCTTGGCCCTCAGTCTCCGGCAGCTGGAATAGAACTAGTGGTGTTGGATTTATAATAAACAAGAAACTGAAGGATAAAGTGGTAGAAGTTGAAAGTTCCTCTGACAGAGCTGCACGACTCGTTATCCAACTATCGAGAAGATACCAGGCTCAGATTATTCAAACTTATGCACCCACCACAAGTCATCCTGAAGAAGAAATTGAAGAATTTTATGAGGAAATTCGTCATCTAAATAATAAAGGTAAGCAGCACTTGAAGATAATTATGGGAGATTTCAATGCAAAAATAGGGCAACGGCAACAGAATGAAACTTCAGTAGGTAAATTCGGTCACGGCAACAGAAACCAGCGTGGAAATACTCGTTGAGTTTGCAGAGGCAGAAGGATTTTTCATCTTGAACTCCTTTTTCAAGAAAAAGCCACACAGGAAATGGACATGGAGACATCCAATTGGGACAACAAGGAAATTGATTTTATTATGTGTAACAAAAAATTCGTCATCGAAGACTGCAGTGTGCTGAACAAGTTCAACACAGGTAGTGACCATAGATTGGTGAGATGTAAGATGCACCTCAACACTAAACTGGAACGTGGCAAGCTCATAAGACAAACAAAATGTATTGACATAACCAACCTTAAAAAACACCATAATACTTTCAAGTTGGAACTGAAGAACAGATTCTCTGCTTTAGAAGGCCTAACATCGGAAGAAGTGGATATTTCGGATGTTAACAGAAAAGTAACCAAAGCTCTAATGGAAACAGCAACAAAATTAGCTGGGTCTAAGAACAAGTTGCATGTGAACAAATTATCAGGAAAAACCAAAATGTTGATGCAAAAAGAAGAGAGATGAGGACAACTAAAGAAGATGTGACTTCCAAAGTGGAATATATAGAGCTATGCAAGACAACACGAAAAAGTATCACTGAAGACGTAAGGAAATTCAACTGTGAGCTAGTGAGGAAAGCAATTGAAAACAACCAAAGCCTTAAGATAGCAAAGGGACATCTCAGTAAGGGAAGAAAACAGATTATGGCTCTGAGAAAAGAAGATGGTTCTATAACAAGAAATAGAGGCGAAATTTTGACAAGAGTGAAAGATTTCTACTCCAAATTATATGAAAGGGATGATACATGTTCTCCAGACATCATGAAAGGTACCAGAGTTCTTCCAGTCCTCCCAGCAGAAGTTGCTCATGCGATCAAGAACATGAAGCGGGGGAAAGCTCCAGGAGAAGATGGAATTACTATAGACATCATACAAGAAGCAAGTGGAGAAATTGAAACAGTACTCAAATTTTCACTGATGCCTTAATGAAGGGAAGATTCCTGAGGATTGAACAATGCTACAATGATCCTGCTACATAAAAGGTGACATTGAGGATCTCAGGAACTACAGACCTATCAGCCTCCTATCAGTGGTTTATAAAATCTTCACTAAAGTTCTTTCACACCGCTTGAAGGTAACACTGGACATGGCTCAACCGAGAGAACAAGCTGGATTCAGGAGTGGCTACAGCACAATAGATCATATCCACGTACTGAGAGAACTAATTGAAAGAGCGAGGGAATATGAACTTCCATTGTGCATGGCTTTTATCGATTATGAAAAAGCCTTTGATTCGGTGAAACCATCAGCAGTTACCACGGCTCTGAAATCTGCGGTATTGAAGATGCATACATTAATATTATTAATAACATCTATGAAAATGCAGTGCAAAGATTCGGTTGTTTGAAAATACAACACACATAAAAATTGGAAAGGGAGTGAGACAAGGTGACACCATATCTCCGAAGCTCTTTAATGCCACATTGGAAAATGTCTTTCAATCACTGAACTGGGAAACAAAGGGATAAAGATTAATGGAGATTATCTAACTCACCTTCGTTTTGCTGATGACGTAGTCATTTTTGCAACTACCCCATCAGAGCTGCAGAGTATGATCCAGGAACTTGCTGACAAGAGTAAAGAAGTGGGATTAAAAATGAACTTTCAGAAGACAAAAGTGATGTTCAATGCTTTTACAAGAAATGAAGATTTATCGATTGATGGAGAAAAACTGGAGATAACAGATACGTATGTTTATCTTGGACAGCAGATATCAAGTGAGGGTCACATTGATGAAGAAATTAATCGGCGTACAAAACTTGCCTGGAGAGCTTTTGGAAGAAACAGCATAATTTTCAAGAGCAATATGCCACTATGTCTTAAAAGAAAAGTGTTTGATCAATGCATCCTTCCAGTGCTTACGCGTATGGTGCAGAGACGTGGACCTTAACTAAAAGAGACATACAAAGGCTGCAGACAACTCAAAGAAGCATGGAGAGGTGCATGCTTGGTGTAACCAGGAGAGATAAGAAGAGGAACTCATGGATCCGAAAAATGACGAGAGTGGAAGACATCATGATCAGAGTTAAATCCCTGAAATGGCAATGGGCTGGACATACTGCCAGAAGGACAGACCATAGATGGACAGCCGAAATTTTAGATTGGATTCCAAGGGACAGGAAAAGACCCAGAAAAAGACCACATGGGAGATGGGTGGATGAAATTCGTAAATATGCGGGAGTGGCATGGAGGAGACTGGCACAAGACAGACCGTTGTGGAGGAAACTTGGGGAGACCTTCGTCCAGCAGTGGATTGATAATGGTTGACAATGATGATGATGATGATATATATATATATATATATATATATATATATATATATATATATATATATATATATTTGCCATCTGGTAACATTCGTTTGATCAATTTCTGTGAATTTGAAGAAAGGCCAATTCAATAGCTTCAAAATAAAAAAAAATCGAGTCTCTACCTGTTATAGTTCAGGAGCAGTGTGCACTTAAAAATTTGGCGTTTCACATGATTTTCGGCACGAGTGTATTTTTTGCCTATTTTCAAAATGCTGTAGCTCGACCAAAAATATTTTTTTTATGAAAATTCCTTTTGCAGTACTTTATATCTCTATTAGAAGTAGCTACCATATTTTTTTCAAAAAAATTGGTTGTGGTCAACTGACACAATGTTGGTCATGCCTGCCTGAATTGAGATGGAAATCGTCTCTGTTCTTCAGGTTTTGGTCTTGTTCTATTTGGTTTTTAATTGCAATTGAGTTCTTCCAAGCAAATGATAAGAATGTTGGACTGTTATTATTGCACTTTATATTATTCATTTTTTCAATAATAATGAATTCGGCCATTAAATTCTCCTTCCAATTTTTGTGATGGATTAATAGTTTTATTCCTTCCCTAAAGAGTGTTGCCAGATTTTTTATGCAATATCACCAAACTATGGCCCACGGACCAAATTGACCTAGGGTGATACCTGCTGTTTGTGAGACCTTACATTTTTAACAGACATTACTGGCCATCTCAATCAACTCAATTTGAATTTTTAAGGGAAAGATAAACTCGCCCACAAATTGTTTTTTGATCTAAAGTCTTTCCAATCGATGTTGGAACTGTTTAAGTGATAGCAGCAGAGCAAAATTTTTGCACTTACCATCTTGTAAATATATGTGGGACAACATGTGAACATGTGTGATAAGTCTATTTCTGATGTTGAGCACTGTGTCACAAATATTAATTTGTTGAAAGCTGAGTTTGAAATACATTTTAGAGATTTTTACAAGCATGAAAAACCATCCCCCCCCCCCACCTTGCTTTACAGTTGACGATGTTGAGGAGAATTTACAGGTGAAACTGTTAGATTTGCAATCTAATAATATTTTGAAGTTATGTGAAACTCAAAGCTTCATTCACAATTAACCGGCAACTACTTGTTAGACTTTTTAAAAATTGGGATTTCCAACCTGAAACCAAATATCGAAAATGGAGCTAAATCATTCCAGAAAAAATACCATTCTTCATATTGATTTTTTTTTTTTTTTTCCAGTTTTAGATGTCATGAAGTCAACTTACTAAAGACTAAAATTTAGTCTTTAGTAAGTTTATATTTGTTTTAGATGTGTATCAATATCTTTAAATATTTATTTGAGACCTCTATATAAATTACAGACCATATATAATTAGGTAGACCTTAACAAATATTAGTTCATTGAAAATTTACAATATCTGCATTGATTGTTCTTCAGTTTACCAATTATTATTTTTTTTTTTTTTCATCCAGCCTCTCGAGCTTTAGCCACTTTCCCATTTGGCCTTTCTCTTCAAAAGTGTGATGACCCTTGCAATAGTCAATGATAGATGCTTTATTTCGTTTTTTTATTCTAATTTGCCATATGCCCGTACAATCATTTGTCAATATTTCTTTTCATGCTGCAGATGTAATAGCTGACTGTATTTGCTTTATTGTCAAGTACTGGGATGCCATATTGTCCAATCACATGTACTCCCACCTGTGACACTGGTCCAAAGTAACATTTACCTTGTTAAGTTTTCTTATTCTACTTTTCTCAGTTTTTTTGTTTTTTTATAAATGATAAAAAATGTTTGCTCATTTGATTCTCTTTTTATATGTAGATCTATGTCTTGACACAGAAAGTTCTTGGTATGTCCTCTGACAAGAACTTATCAGTTTTGAAAGCAGCTAATGAAATTGCTGAGGAATATAGTAAAGAGCACCATCCTGTTTGGCCTGGTAGAACGAAAGCTATCATTCAAGACCTCATTTCTCGGCAGTGGCACCATGGAAGCGATTTCTGGAGAAAGCGACGAAATTTTGCAAAATCAGAAAGCTGTGCTTAGGGGATGTTGTCACAGAACTTAGTATTTGCCTTGTTTTTAGTTATTTATTATGTTATCTTGAAATATTGTCATAATATTTAAAGTTTTAGAATTTTATATTAAAAGAGTTTATTTTTCTTCTTCCAAGTTGTAAATTTCCTTTTTTTTATATACTTGTGGTTCTTAATGTTGAGTTTAATTTTTTTGAAAAAGAAAAACTATTTAAACTAGCTGTATTATCTATGAAGTCAATTCCAGTTTTTGTTAATATGGATTTGCATTAACTTTCTAGAGGACATAATTGCAATTCTGTTGTGAAAATATTGTATTTAGGGATATTTTGCTCACCTTTTGGAAATTTCCCTGAAGGCCATATCAATTCTTCTGTACAGGCTTGTTTTGAAGTTCTTTGTTGTTTGTTTTTGTGCCATGTCTTAGTTAAATACATAGTTAAAACCATGTGTTTAATTGGTTAATACATTATGATTTCATATGTTATTGAACTTATACAATTGTTGTGTGTAACTATCTTTAATATTAAGATAAGTCAAAGAGTTTTGGTCAACATAACAAGTTTGCTTCTAAATGTAGAATATTAATGCTTCCTCCAGTACTAAGCAGAATACAAACACTTACTAATTTGGCACATTTCAGCTCCATACATTCATCCATTAATTAAAATTATGATCCAGCAAATTTTATTTTTCAATAAATAATTATAACAGTGTTCAAACTTTGTTTCTTTTTAGTGTGCCTTATTGAAAAAACCACATGCTTGTAGTATTGCTTTTCCTATTTGTCAACCTCTAGACATTTCTGCATTTATAAGTCATATTCAAGAAACCATTTTTTGTACCAGATAGCACCTAACCCACTAATCAATCATGAGGATGAATATTCCTGCACATTTTAGTTTCAGTGATGCACAGTTGATCTGTATTGGGTACCACCTGTAGTTGAGCTAAAGTGTTCACAAAGGTGAAATGCCTCATATCTTGTGTATAACTTAAGGTTTTTTTTTTTTTTCACTTTTGGGAGGAATAAGTCCTACATACATATAACATATTAAAAACTGATTCATACAGAAGATTTCACGTATGTTTACCTTTTTAATGCTTTATCTGTTTATCCATTATGGTGGCAAGTTGATATTCCGAGAAGCTACTAGAATTTCAGTTGTAACAGCCAAATGCTTCCTTAGCAGTTATAGTACTCAAGTATGTTACTTGCTTTAGTGTTTTTTACTGGCCAAAACTTTTCACCTGACGTATTTCATTTTTTTTAAAAATCATTTGTAAATTGATTTTGTCAGTTATTCTTGAGTTATGTTGTGGCATTATATTAGGTTGAGGCAGATGAAATGTCAAAATATTGATGGAAACTTAAAACACCCAAAACACAGCACAAAGTGAACTATATTAATCAAAATAATCACCACCAACACACTTTTGCCAATGAAATACAAGTATCTGTATGTCATCGTGAAAAAATGCCATGCTACAGGATGCAACAAACTCGTGTGCAATATTAACTGATATTTGATTGAAAAACTATTTACCCTATAGAAAAGTGTCCAGGTGCTTGAAGAAGTAACAGTCCATAGGGGAGAGATCAGAAGAAGGCAGATGAGGTAAGCTTTCATACCTCAGCTGGTGCAGTTTCTGGATTGTCTGGCATATAACCAGAGGTCTTAATACCATGGAGAAGTATGGGCTCATGGCAGTTGACTAATGCCAGCTGTTTAGTGGACAGTTTTCCATGCATAAAGGTCAAGTTCTTGACAATACCTGTCTTCTTTGTTGAATTGACCCTGTTATAAGAAGAGGAGTGGATTACACCAGCTGTGGAGCAAAACTCTGAGAATTGTCTTCCTGGAATTGAGAACCTGATTCAGGAAGTGTTTTGGGGCTTTATTGTTATTGAGCATTGGCAATGGTCATACAGCATTCATTTTTCGCCACACATATAGGGTACTTCAAAATGTCATTTGTTTGGTTGTGAATAAGCAGAATATCAAACATAAAATCATTGTGTTTTGTGCTGTTCTGTCAACTCATGTGGGGCCCATTTGGCCATCTTCACTTTGCCTATGGCTGTTAAATGTTGGGAAATGGCCGCATATAGTAATCCGAGATTTTCTCCAAGTTCTCGTGTCAGTTGACATGAATTGAATTCACTCTAGGCCACCACCTTGCCATCATCGATATCTCCTGATCTAGCACGTTCATTTTTGAGGCTCTTATCATTGTACTGGAATTCAGCTAACTGATGTTTCTTGCATTCCTTGATTGGTGCCTTCCCTAAATACTGCATTGATGCTGCAAGCTGCCTGTGATGCCCAATGCCCAAGTTTAAACTCATATAAGAAAATGACACAAATTTGGCTTTGATCTATTGTCTTCTTTGTAGCACAATTCCTTTGGAACTAATGTCACTGAAGAAATGACCAGTAATTTGGCAGCCTCCTCGACACTTTAAATTTATATATCACAAGTCACAACATATTATGTGTTAATTTCTAAATCTAACGTTTTCGTTTTATCAGTAACAATCTAATAGTTGTTTATTTGAGTTGGAACTTGAAATTTGAATTCCATGCTCAGTGATGCATTTCCGCATGTACGAAAATTTTTTAGTGAAGTAACAATTCTTGTCTCTTGAAAGTGATTTATATGTTGTTGTTTTTTTTTTTTAATATACAGGGTGTCCCAAAAGTCCTTCACACATTTTAATAATTTTTTTAAAAAAACTTCAGGATAGGAACAAAGAAATTTCAGATCATGTAAACTTACTTCAAAAGTTTTTTTTTTTTTTTCTTTTTTTGTATGGTTAATAAACTTCAATATGTGCACCTTTTATTGCCCGGAGTGCATCAAGCCAATATTCAATCTCTGCCCATGTACATGCCAAAGTATATTCTGTAACAGATGCAATTGCAGCAACTATGCAAGTTTTCAGTTCTTCAATGCTCTGCACTTTGGATGAATAGACTTTGTCTTTCAATGTAGTGGTGCACCATCTTGTTGCCAAATGATTTTAGGATGTAAATAGCAAATTTGAGGTATGGCGAAAATTTGAATTGTGTCAAAAGGAATTTCTTTTGTTACTGTAGATTCTGCAAAAAACAAAAGTCAGATCACACCACACATTCACTTTAGGACTATCCCAGACATGTTTAATGCAGTGATGTGGATTCTCAGACTCCCAAATTCTGATATTGTGGTGGTTGAATTTACATGAAACATGAAAAGTTGCTTCATCTGTAAAAACAATGTTTCATAGGAAGTCATTATCTGCCTCTAGATGATTTATTTAGCATGTTCAGAGCAAAGTTAAAATGACCAGTGGCGGTTCTAGCCCCCCCCCAAATTAACTGTATGGGGGGAATTATATATTAATTTTTGATTAATTAAAGGCATTTGCAAGGTTTGTGCCCCTCCAAATTTTTTTGTCTAGAACCGCCACTGAAGACGGCATGACTTGTCTTCTGGCTGTAAAGCTTGCAATATCTGCACTTTGTAGGCATATAGGCGGAGTTTATAGACTATAAACTTTAAATATAGAGTTTTTGACTACGTGAAAAGGCTTCACGAATGCTTTTGATATTGCCTTCACTCATGCTTGGTCTTCCACATCTCGGCCTATGAAAGACGCTCCCAGTTTCCAGAAACTGCTTGTTCCATCCTAGGATGCTATTACGACTTGGAGGATCTTTTCCAAATTTCGAACAAAAATTTCTTTTCATTTCGGCAACGGATTTAATTTAAGAAAACCAACCAACACATATCGCTTTCTCTGCCAGAGTAGACATTTTTTCAACTAACCTTGTGATTGGATGAGTAGTGCCACCTAGTGACCTATTTGGGAAGAAAAAAAACTTTGTTAAGTGAGTTAACAAAATCTGCAAAAATTATGTCCATATCCCAAATTTTTTTTTCTTAATAAATTTTTAAAATGTGTTAAGGACTTTTGAGACACCCTGTAAAATGCATCATGGAACAGAAAATTCAAATGTCAACCTGTAACTCAGGAAAAACAACTGATGATACCACAGTACACCATTACACCAAATGCAAAAATTAGTGGCATGCATCAATGGATTTTCTTCAACAAACTATTCTGTCACTGAGTATTTATGAAGGAAACAAAACATATGACTTGGAAAATTTTTGGCAAGTAAGGAACACTCTCAAACTACCCAACAAAGCTCTCGGCAGAGAATAAATAAACTCTTAAGATTTTGAAGAAAATATTTTGTTCTAACTGGTGAAATTCCAAATGCTGCCTTTCCAACTAAACATAGATATGCATCATGGTCAAAGTAAAGACCCTCAAGTGGCAATGAGCTAGGCAAAAGTGCTGAGATGGTCTGAGCTCAAAAGCCTGAAGATGAGCCTGGTCGTGGGCTCAGAATTTTCTTCTTTTTTTTTTTTTTTATTGTAATTTTGATATGATTTAGCATATGAGTCTTTCATTACACATCCAAGTTAGTAAAGCAAATTCTTGCGCAACTAGGCCTAGGAGTGGAGTGGGGACTGAGGAGAGCTATTTACTAGTATATTCTGGACTTTGGGAGCAAATGCCATAAGCCACGTATTCATGGATTTCTGCAGAGAAAGAAAAGCTTCTTCAAGCACTGAAGATAATAGTTACCATTTCATCAAAAATTCATCCCCTCCCACACAGCAGCTCCCTCCTAATTTTATTTAGCTATGTACTTAGATTGCAGCACAACTTGGTTTTTTGTTTGTTTGTTTTTTGATGCCCGGCTGCCAGAAGCATTTTGGAAGGAAATGAATGGTCAAAGAAAATTGTGGAGTTTTACTGTAGAAACAAATAGATGCCCCTTTCCCACTCTCCAGTTGAGAAAGGCATTGGTTAATTGAAGGGGAAGGAGAGAATAGAAGTCTCTGTAAAAAGATATTTTTTGAATGACGCTAAAACAGTTTAGCCATAGTGTTTGGGCCTGGTCTCTATTTCACATTATAAAATTTGGGCTTGCGCTCCTAAAATTGAGCCGTAACTCAGCACTGTTAGACATATTGCCAGAAGTACTGACCACTGTTAAATGACTGGACACCAAGGGATAGGGAAAAACCCAGGCAATGACCATGGGTGGATGATATTCGAAAGCATTCAGAAAGCGATGAGGAAGAGAACTGCGCAAGACAGACAGTTGCGGAAGAGACAGTGGATTGAGAATAGTGCATGATAATGTTACAGATAAAGCATCATAATTTTAAACACCTTATTTAAATTTCTTATAATTTGATAAGCCCTCTGTGATCTCTCTAAAGTAACTTAGTGAATACTTTGTTCAAAACTTTTCTTGATTTGTTTTCCATTTTCCAAAGGGTTCGTGCATTTCTGTAACACTCCTATTTCCTTAGATATTATGTAAAAACATGCACCATTTTGTTCAAGGATCAAATTTCTTTTGCTCATTACAGGTGTTTTTACAATTGTAGTTCACAGTTTAATGCCCTTTTGAAAGCTATGAGTGAGTATGAGATAGCCCAAAATAAAATTCTAAATTTCATGCGTGCTGCTTTAACAGCAAGGCTTGGACAGGTATGTTAATTATGTGTAGTTAGGTGTTCAGATTCTGTATATGAAGACGGTGTTTCAGTTTCTCAAAGGAAATTAATGCAAATAAATGAAATTGCAAATTTGTGAATATAGAAGGATTGGTGGAATTACTTGAACTTCCTCAGTTTCTGCTATTTTGCCTTTCCAAAAAAAAAAAAAAAAAAAAAAAAAACATGTATTTCTGTAAATGGGACAATGTTGGCCTGTTGGCCTAAGCCACATTATCCTTATTTCTTTTTGCTAAAATGGAAGTGACAGTTTTAATCAAAGAGAATTTCCTTCTTTGCACATAAAATAATGAGGGTATTCTTTATGTGGAACATAAGGAACAAATGCCAACTTTGTTTGGAAAGCTGACAATCAAGGAAAAGTACGACATGATGATATTTTTAAAATTATATTTTCAAATGATGGTAATTAAACCTGAGTTTTTGGTGATTTTGTAGATCGAAGTGCACTTTAATATCTGTCTTTCATGCTGTTTACATGTTTTGCCAAGTGTGGTGGAACACTTTGTTGGTGCAGGGAAATGGCAACTTTCTTTGTGAAAAGGCATAAAAAGAAACACTAGAACTATAATGAATATTATTTTATGGTCTGTAGTGAATGTTACAATTAATTCATGTGAGTATTAATAATTTAATCTACCTCTCCAATTGGAATTTGTTAAGAGGTCTTCTTCTCACTTTGTTTAATAAAGCACATTTGCAGAAGTATGAGAACAAATGGCACTTGGGTATTAATACCAAATCATTTGCTCAAGCTATTGTTTTATATAAGAGGCATTAATACCAAATTATTTGCTCAAGCTATTATTTAATATAAGCAAATGAAAGATAAGAAATATTTGTTACATTTTGCATTTATTTTGGGTGCCCATGAACATTTTGTGGGTAGAGGGAATGGTGGATTCTGCTAGAGTGGGAGATGTTTCTTTTGAAGACCAATATTAAGAAAACCAATGCACAGTGTTGTGGCTGTGTGTACTTTTACCTGCTTCTCACATTACCCAGCTATTTGTCAGGTATACAATCTCTGCATATGACAGTTAACTATCATAAACAAAATAAGCTACCCAGGTGGGCAAGTGGTCATAGGCACTGCTTTGTGGTTAGTCATTCAAGCTCAGTCTGGGTTTCAGCAGCATAGGTGATGTGTTTGGACTATGGTCTGTCTCCCTTTTGTGGGAACAGTGGCCCCAATTTGGGTCAAGCAACTGCTTATTGCTAGATTATCAGCTTCTCATTATTCTAGTTACTTCCATAATATGCATGACCAGTTCCTTTTAGTTAACCATTTTTGATTTTTCTAAAAAATAAACCAGTTTCACTATTTTCTGTAAAAAAAAAAATAAATAAAAAATAATAATAATAATAATAATAAAATTGGCAGTTATTGCCTTTTATCTATTAGAAATTGTTTGTTTTTAAATTTGCAGCTAGATCATAAATTAAAACTTGCTTTCTTTTAATAAAAATTTACTACCAGGAATTAGAAGTGTTTACAATTGTAGGGTCTTGTTTAAATATTGGATGTTCTTTTTTTATTGGAAGTTATATCAAGACGTTAAGAAGTGCTCAATACACACATAAAACTTGTAAGCTCTTCCTTTAATGGGTTTATTGCTGACCCAGTGCAAGAGAGGTAAATATTTACTTAGGATCTGACATCTGAAAGTGTTTTAAATTTAAACATACCCTTAATTCAGTGCATATGGGGTACTTTCATGTGCATTAATAATTGTTTTGTAAGGACTATTTTATTTTTGAAAGGTTATTTATTCAGTAGTTTAATTATTTTTCAGAATAACACTTGTCATAAACAAAAATCATTTAGTTTTGTGTGTATGTGAACATACACGTGCATATATAATAATTAGTTTGAAACATACACTTGTGGCACAGTGGTTTAAGTTCTGGCTTCTGATTGTTTGTCGGGGTAGGTCCAGGTTCGAGTCTCAGATGAGGCATGGGCGATGTGTTTTTCTTACAGCACTGTCTCTCTCTCTCCCTTCCCCGGAACCAGTGGCCCTAAATTTGGGATATGTTATGTCTTATAGCCCTTAGAGTTGCTCATAGTGGTCATTAAATCCACCAATTAAAAAATTAAATATACACTCATTAAGCTGATGCACTTCTGTTTCTGTACTGATATCGATTGACCACGGTGATAGAATATGTCTCAGGTAAAAAAAGATCTGCCATTACTCGGTATTTTTTTTATTGTGTCTGATATGTAGGAGAGAGAAATGTGAATGCAGCCAGAAAGCAATATTAATTATAAAGATAAGAACCCCTCACTTCAAAACTGTACTAGGTGATATTCTGTAGTTGTCTTATATGTGTCTGATTTCATGGGAAACTGTGCTGTTGAAGTAATTGCTGCTACCCTTGGCTTCATTCAGCATTTTTGGTGCTGGATTTTTTGTTCCAGCCTATCTCTCTCCCCTGTGATATCTAATTTGTAAAGCTACTGAATAGCCGATTTTTAGCATATATTAAGATTTAAATATTTTCTGACACTGCTTGTGTTTTTTATTGAGTTTGTAGAAAATTTCAGACTTTGGAATTTATGTCAGGATGCCTGCCACAGGAACAACAGTGTTGGTAAATACAAGACTTAATCACTATTAAATAATGCAGCCACAGTTTTGTCTTTTCTTCTCTGTGTGCTTGCTCTGCCACACAAGTGCTGTAATGGGCACTGTCAGAGCTGTTGCATGGACTATTTATTCATTGCCAGTGTACTTCAGAATGCTCTTTGGAGTGATACTGCTCTCTTAGATGAACATTCAACAGAAAGCTGAAGGTTCACCTAAGAGAGTTAATTCAGATGACATAATGGGCACTTAAGTATGTTTTCCATAGTTTTTCGTTCGTGCCGCCCCGGTGGCGCAGTGGTCTAAGGCGCTGGCCTCTGATCATTCGTCCGTAAGGGGTCCGGGTTCGAATCCCGGTCAGGCATGGATGTTGTGTTTGTCTTACGGCACTGGCTCTTTCCCTTCCCTGGAACGAGTGACCCAAAATTAGGGACGGGCGACTGCTTATAGCCCATTTGAGTTGCTCACGGTGTTCGTTAAACCTCCAATCAAAAAAAAAAAAAAAAAAAAAAAATAGTTTTCGTTCACTTGTAGTTTGCTAATATGTGCAATGGCTGATGGTCAAAATATTTTGCATTCTAGATACTATGGTATGGTCTATATACATTCATGTATTACGTATTGCATAATACTTTTATACAGTTTTTAGTTGAATTTAAAGTGAAGACCACTATGACATATATTACTTTCCATCTGTAAATTGCATGAGGCTTGTTATTCCCTGTGTTATTGTGATATGGGCAAATAAAAAATGGAAAAACCTTGGTCTTTGTGTGTTATATCACTTTTGCCCCTCAAGCTGTAAATATTCAACACCATAACTGATTAATACTTGGGGTGGTGATGAAAAAAAATTTCATCTCCAGAGAAATGCAAAAATCAAACACTTGATTTTTCTTGAATACAATGAGTAATAAAAAATTCTGTGACTCTGGGAATAAAATATTTTTATGTAATACAAACCATGAATACTAGTACAGTGTAAATCACTTTCAAAGTAGTCCCCTTCTGAACACACACACTTTTGAATAACGGAAAATCTTTTCCCTTCAATCGCTGATTTCTGTATAAAGAACAAGCAGAGTCCATGGTGTCAGATCAGATGAGTAAGGTTGGTGCAGGAATAGTGGAATGAATATATATTCACTAGAAATTGTCAGATGGAAAATGTAGCATGACATGGTGCTTTGTTGTGGTGGAAGAGCTATCCATTTTCTCCACTTCTGTGGGGTTTTTTCTATTCCTCATCCCTTCTGGGTCACTAAACACCCACCAGAAAGTTGCCTTTTGGAAGACCTTTTTGGGAAAATGCCTGACTTGTTATCTTGACTGCCATACCTTCTTTGGTTTGAGTGAGGTGGTTGTTTTCCACTGGGAGCTCTGTCTCTTCATTTCAGGGTCATATCCATGGCTCATTCCCAATTACTAACTTGGACAGGAATGATAGATTTGCTACAGAATGCTCAAACAACTCGGACACGAATTTCATTTTGTCAATGGTGAGCAGTTATGGAACAAATTTGACATTGACACATTTCATTTTCAAATCTGTCAAAATCAGTTGAATGGAATTGAAAGACAAACTTGTTTCTTCCATGAGTTTTCTAATTGTCAAATGATGGGTGTAAAGATTATCAGTGAAGATTTCATTAATGTCATCCTCCCACGTATTTACAGATGACTACTCCTTTCCTTATCTTCAAGTGAAGTGTTTCCTTTGTGGAACCTTTACCACTTGAATATTGTTTTGTGGGACACAGCTTCATCTCTATACACGGTTTCCAGTTTTTCAAGAGTCTCCTTAGCACTGTGACCAAGTTTAAAACAAAATTTTATGTTTGTTCATCGCTTAAACTTTCACATTCTCCTGAATTAGATAAAGCACAAAAACATGTCTTTAAAGTTCTCCGCATATGCATTGAAAGGCAAGAGAGTTTTAAAAGACAGTTGGCGGAATTGTAAAGATTTAACTAAAAAGGTGGAGGCAATAATGAGGAATACAGTCACCTTGTAAGAAATTATTTAGGCTACACTTTGGATATCCCATATAATTTCTTACAAAGTAGCCCTATTTCTCATTGTCATAGCTTCTGCCTTTCTGGTTAAATCTTTCTCCTTGTCTGAACTGTCTTCTTTTTAAAACTTTATTCCCCCAGCCATTCCCCCTCCTTAGCCACATGCATCTATCTGGTTTCATGTGTAATAGAAACTAACTGCTCCCCTTTTGATTTTGTAGAAGGAGAATCAATTGGTATCTGGAATTAATGTAGAATACAGGGTAAGTGAAAATGATGTTCCCAAATTAAATGATTTCGTACTCATGGTTAATGCATGAGTACGAAATCATTTAATTTGTTTAACCACTTTGCATTAACTCATGGTTAATGCAAAGTGGTTAATGCAAAGTACGAGTAGATGCACACAACTAATACTGTTGAAAAGCACATTTAATAAAGTTTTGTTCAACTTATAAACGTGCACAGCACGGCACACATCAAGTCGGTAATCAAGTTCCTGCCAAACTCTTTGTAGCATGCCTGTGTCATCTTGTATGATGACTGCTGTGATGTGTATGAAACCCCCACAAGAAAAAAATAACATGGGGTGAGATCTGGGGATCGTGGTGGCCAACACAACAGTTTTCCATTCCCCTCAGCTGCACAGCCAATCCATCATTTTGGCAGCCTGTCATTGAGGCCCTGAACCTCGTTGTGGAAATGCGGTGGAGCACCATCAAGTTGAAAAATGAAGTCATCAATGTCTTCCAGCTGTGGGAGAAGTCATTGTTCGGACATGTCGAGATAGGAAATTCCTGTTACAGTGGCTTCAGCAAAGAAGGGCCCATACATCTTTCGATGAGTAATTGCGCAAATGGCATTGACTTTTGGGGAAGCATACTCATGCTGCAAGGTTACATGGGGATTTTCAGTGCCCCAAATTCTCAAATTATGCCTATTCGCCTTTCCTGAAATGTGGAATGTAGCTTTGCCACTAAAAACTAACTTTTTAGAGAAACCGTCATCCTCCATTAGAGTGAGAAATCTTTTGCAGAAAGATGCTCGCAGGTGGTGGTCATCTCTCTTCAGCTTTTGAATCAACTGCTGACAATACAGTTGCATGTACAAATATTTCCTCAGAACTCGCCATACAGTTTTCTGCAGGACACTTAAGTTCTCAACCTGCTCGATAAGTGGATTTCTGAGAATTCCTTACGTAACTTACCCGAACACGCTCCACTACGTTGTTTCCTGTCGACGAACGTCCAGTCGATTTTCCCTTGCAAATGCAGACCATGTCTTGAAATCGTGAATACCAATTACGAATTTACTTATCACTGGGTGGCTTTATCACAAATTTTGTCCGAAAATGCTGTTAAACAGTCACAACTGACTTGTTTGTATGAAAATTAAGAACACAAAATGCCTACTGTTGTCTGCCTGTCGTCATTGTATGACTTGTTCCTTCTGCCGGACTTGTCATGCCATCTACCGACCATGCAGGGCATTAGAACTTAGAAAGATTACCTTCTAAAGTACATATCTTGCAACTAACGATACTCATTACATGTCGTGTGGTAAGGTATTGAAATTGGAAACGTAATTTTGATTTACCCTGTATATGGGATGGTGATTTGCTTTAGCTTTTCTAGACGAATACCTAAGAATAATTAAGTATCATCACAGTCATTTGATTTTGAGGCCATTTTGTTTCCGTCTTATAATGATTTTTTTATTTGTTTTTCTTCTACCTCTGTGTGAATCTGAGGAACCCTCCCACCTTTCTCATATGATCTTACAGCTGTATACTGAAAAACATTTTGCATTTAGTCAGTCTTTCTCAGTGGGATCTTCAAGGCCACACTAGTAATGACTCCTCTAATACCACCCCTACCCTTCCGCAGTGGTCTAAGCGCTGGCTTATGACCATTCATCCGTGAAGGGTCTGGGTTTGAATCCCGGTGAGGCATGGATGTTGCGTTTGTCTAACGGCCCTGGCTCTCTCCCTACCCTGGAACCAGTGACTCTAAATTAGGGACGGGCGACTGCTTATATCCCATTGAGTTGCTCACTGTGGTCGTTAAACCTTCAATCAAAAAAATTTCCAAAGTTTTGATCATACCATGTAATTTTTTTTTCAAAGTAGTCTTTTTAATTTTAATGAGTTTGCTTTTACTGAACTGCAAAATATGTGATAAGTAACTTCTTGCCTGAAAATATATAATAAGTAACTAAATATGTGATAAGTAACTTCTTGCCTAATTAATCTCTTTAATGTACAAAATGTATCGATTTTTGTGGTTATGTCAATTTGTCATGGACAAATTCATATTTCCATGTCTTAGTTATGTATATAAATCAAGTGGAGGAAATCATGTAAGCTTGGTAATGTCTATACTTTCATCTTTCTATCTGGAAAAATACATCTGCTTCACAGTACCAGACTGCAAAAATTACTTCTTTATCCGAAAGAGGGAAACTGTACAAGATTTAAAATTTCTGTTAATGCATTCATCCCACAATCTGTCAACAAAAATGTTTCCACTTGTAAAAGATTGAAATAATTCTATGTCTGATTGATGAAAATGTGTACGGAATTCGAATTAAGTCCGTCCTTTTTTGTATTCATTTGTCAGTTTGCCTGTGTATGTTCTCTCTCTCTCTCTCTCTCTTTAATGCATAAAAATTTCCTCAGTGTTAGAATCTGAAATATTTTTCTCACAGACAGATAGACTAACTGATGAATGAACAGATGAAGTGAATATCTTTCTCAAACATGGCCATGGTTTCCTTCATCTGCTGGTGAAACAATTTTTTAAGTACAGTTTTTGAAGCAAAGAGATTGTTTTTGCAGATTGAGAAGTAAAAAATTGACAGCACTAAATTTGCGCACGTTGCTCTATTTGATTTGTATATACCTAAGGCATGGTTCATACGTGTCCTGGAAATCCTAGAAATGTCCTGGAATTCCATGTAGTCCTGGAAATGTCCTAAAATTCTGTTACATGTCCTGGAATTATGTCAGGTCATCCCTTTTTGTCCTTGCACCGATGTTTCGTAGTTGAGAATTTTTCTACTGATATAACATGTCTAACAAATTTCCCTTCACACCTTGGTTTTGTTGTCTTTTAGCAATACTAAAGCTACGTTATTAGCACATCGTCTTTCATTTAAAAAAAAAAAAAAAAAAAAAAAAGATCGTGCTTATTTTATCACTTTGTCTGTCTGGCTGGGAACACCATTATCTGCAACTATTAGTTCGGCTAGTAAAATTCTTTTTGTATTGGGAAGCTTGAAATGTAAAAAAATTATTTTTTCAAGCTTTCCAATCCATTTTTTTTTTCGATGCTCAACTTTGCCACTAGAGGGCGTAAATGCAGATCCTATTGAATTCAAAATACACTTTATTTCATATATTTGCTTCTGAATGTCCGATTCAAAAAATTTCTTTTTCCTTTCCATGCCATTTATATCGAAGACTATTTTAGCTACAAACTCATTTTCAAGTAATGCATAGATTTTCCATTAGGGGGCGTAAAGGTAAACCGCGGTTTTCCCAATATCTCCGCTTCTGAAAGTCCGATTTGAAAAATTCTTCCTGCGTCGGATACAGCTCCTGATGGGAAATGGTTTTTCATGTAATTTTCTTCTTGGTAAAAATTGGTTTGGCCACCAGGGGCGTAAATGATTATTTCGTCTTCTGATGTATTTGCAACAAAATCTGAGCTTCTGGAAACTCGACTGAAAAAATGCGTTTGTGAACCAATACCGCTCACCTCGTACCGTAGCCAGGATTTCATGGGGGGGGGGGTACCGCAATAGGAAATATGGAAGTGTGATATATATAATATAACAACTATGGAACACACAGTAATCAAACTCGTCGTGATAACAAAACATAATTTTTTGTTGAAAACTTCATATTTTGACGTAAAATTCATAAGAAGATTAAATTTTATTGTTTTAAATGGTTCTCGCAAAAATACAAAAAATTCCTGAATCTGCATGTTTGCTTTTTTTCTGAAGTTTACTTTTAAATGAGTTATTTCCTTTTACAATCTTTTTAAACAATTTTTGCTAAATTTCTTTGACGTCAATGTTATCGAAGTCTTAAAATACAAAACCTATCAACAGGCAACAGCATTATTGAATACACAGAAACTGAGAAATAATACATACATAAAAAATATTTAGTAAATGACAATTGCAATCTCTTGCCTTTCATGGGATACCTATTAAAATAATTTCTCAACTTATAATTTGTTGTATCAGTAATTATAGTTTAATTTAATATGTAGGTATATTTTGTCTTACCTTACTGAAGCTTAAATTTCAGCCTTCTGGACTTTAAAGCCAATTCCTCGATGTCTTCGTCGAAACTTAGCTGCAAGTCTGTGTATATTTAACATTGCAAGACCGTTTAGTCTGCATTCCGACTAAACGGTCTTGCAATGATCCAGTAATGTCCGCAAGAACAATTCCCATACAATGATGATATATTTAATAACTAACCAGAATGCCGGCCTATTTTCATAGGACCGTACAGTCTGGTTGCAGTTATTCATCGGCGCGGCGTCAAATAGTATCCTTCCACTGGTATGACTAGTTAGAACCTTGGTTCATGACCTGTCCAATGAATCTACATTTTAGCTAGAACCACTAGTTAGAACCTAGTTTCATTAGACAGGTATTTTTTAGTAGTCCCGTGTCCAGTTATAATGATCCCATGCAAGAGGAGGAGCTGTATATGACAATCAATCAATTCTGCCTCATGCATGGACATGAGACAGAATCCTTAGGCCCATCTATAAGAGCGTCCGTTGGATTATGACCTGTTCACCCTAGTTTAAATTTGGGATTAATTGAGGGGTTGTGAGTCGTCTATTGTCCAAGGCAGCACAGGCCCAGCTGCCTCTCCTCGACTGTCAGTGGTGGTCACTGTCCCCTTCTTGGCATGTTTGATGGATGTACCTCTCTCTTTGGACTATTCCAGACATACCACTACAGAGTCTGTCAAACAGCTTACGCTTTCTGAGACGCTGGGCCCGCTTTCCTCACTTCCTTACTGGAATAATAAAAGGGAGCCAAAAATGTTGCTATACGTGTATTCTGGCGGGTACAGTTGAATGCTTAACCAAAAATAAAGGTGCCGCAGTAATTACCTAAAGCGAGGTCCGTATCCAGTGTATATTTCAGTCCCCCCTCCGCATTAGGTGGGTGTAAGATGCCGTCTTAAGTGCTGCCCATTGGGGAAGATGTCGATTGGTTTTGTCTCTGTGGGTTCTGTTCTTGCTTTCCGCTTGCGGCGAGCAACTCTGCAGTTACACATCACTGTCTGTAACATTTTTCTGTTAAAAATAACAACGCTAATCTCTCCTTTCAAATGGCTGTTCAAGACCAGGCGTCAAGCACTGCCTTCCTAAAATACTCTACAACATGATTGATTGAATGTAAAAGCTTTCCTAGGGCATCCAATTCTAGTGAGCAGTATGGAAAGATAACGAGAAACGATCGTGCATTTAAACTGCAAGTCATACTCGCTACTCCTTTTTCTGCTTAAAAAAATCAGCTGTAAACAATCGGTTGTTTTACTGTTCTGAATCTGGACAATGCCGTACTTGAACTAAGTTCGGTTTTTCGTAGGCTAACAGTTGCGTTTGCATTCTGATACCCGCATGACTAGAGGCACGAAGCACATCTGTCCGTCTTTAATTCCTTATGTACTTTCAGGATTCGCTTAACCGAACTGTTTGATGAATTGCTTTATTTTCCAATAGAAATTATTTTCCTATGGATTGTCTCTTTTTCTTCCCATTTCATTAAAGCTGGTTTCACGTACACGTAAGCGGAAAAACTGCAATATTCAGGACGAATTTTTAACATTAGATAAGAACATATTTTTCCGCAGTTTAAAATCGTGAATTATTGCACTTTCATGAAAATGAATGAAAAACGACAGAGTTTTTGATATTAGCAGAAAAGGTGAAAACTATTCAAGAGAGTGAAAAAGTAATAAGCGTTCGCCGCTTAGCAGAACGTTATGGTTGCGCAAGGACCACGGTGGTAAGGACGCAAATCAGTGATTTACTGAAGATAAAATTAGTACCGAGAATCAAAGCGAAGATGCAGTTAATGAGATAGAGACTGAAAATGGCAACTGTGAACTGAAAACCTACAAAGAATAATAGAAAATTTAAATGTCATTTAAACTGATTTACACATGAAATTAACAGAGGTGATTGTATCTGTTGAGGAAGTAATTATCAGAAAGAGAAATCAAAACAGTTATTGATGACAAATTTGTCCAAATAAATCCTGACTGATAATAAAAAAAAAAAAACCCAGTTTGGATAAACTCACCATTTCCGAAAGATAATTTTGTGTAATGAATAATTTCATACATTAACTAGTTACATATCACAGTAACGCTAATACAATGGTGTGCAAAAATTAAGGACGAAAAGGAGAAATTAGCATAACAGCGGAACGAGCAGGCATAACGGAACGAAAAACCACTCAGGAGATAGACTAGGGTCCTGTACGGTAGGGCATGCGAATGTATGCAGCATGATGTAGGGGGGAGTGTCGGACGGGTATAAAGCACACGGGCAGTGTACGCTCAGCAATTTGAGGACGCGGGTGGCCTAGTGGGCAACGTTCGTGAATGCCACGGAAAGGACCTCAAGTTCGATCTCGGCAAGTACGAACGCTCGATCCACTAAATATCCGCCGTGCGTCGGATGGTCACGTTAAGCCGTCTGACCCCGGGTACTGGCCCCCTGGTAATAAATAAGGGCGTCTTCCTCCCCCTTTCTACTTCGCTTCCGTATCACTTTTCTACCGGGCTCTCCAGTCCAAATCTCCTAGCTTCCTATTTCTAAGGGTTGTTTAAGACCTGGGGTCAGACACTCCCTTCCTAAAATCCTCTACATATGATCATGATTATGAACATGCTCAGCAATTCGGTGAAAGCTATTGCACGATGTACATCGGTTTGAACGACGTCGAGTTGCTACCACCGTGTGATATGGCCAACAGGCAATCCAGTAGATGACATCTGGATGACTTTACCCGAGGTCACGTCATTGGGAAGTTGGAAGAAGGTCTAAGTGTGGCCGAGGAATTCGGGATCGCTCACAGCATCGTTTCACGAGTTTAGAGAGCATTTCAAACGACAGGAACAACTGTCCGAGAGTTTAGCAGTGGTCGTCCACGAGCAGCCACGGCGGCGGACGACCGGTATATTGTCCTACAGGCGAGAAGAGACAGCGAGAGAAATCGCAAGGCACATGCAACATACAACTGGACGTCCGTTATCGCGTTTTACCGTGGCCAGGAGGCTGCAAAAAGGTGGTCTATTTGCACGACGACCAGTATGGTGTGTGCCATTAACGCCTGCTCATCGGAGACGGCGGTTTTTGTGGTGCCAGGAACACAAGAACTGGACACATCAGCAATGGGGTCGAGTTCTCTTTACGGAGGAGAGCCAATTTAGTCTGACGAGCGATTATCGATGTATCCACATCTGGAGAGAGTAATCACACCTCCAACATCGTCGAAAGGGACCGGTTTGGAGGTGGCGGAGTTCTTGTTTGGGGCGGTTTCATGCTTGGTAGCCGTACTGACCACATCTTCCAAGGAGGTTCAGTCACTAGTGTCCACTATTGTACCGAGGTTCTCCTGCCTCACGTACGTCTGTTTAGAGGTCCTGTGTGTCCTGAGTTCCTCCTCGTGGACGACAACGTTACACCTCATCGTACCATGGCTGTTGGAAAGTAAAGACATTCAACGCATGGATTGGCCCGCAAGGTCAGCGGACCTAAATCCAATTGAACACGTGTGGGACCTTCTCGGGAGACGCTTGGCAGCACGTCACCAGCCGCCAGCAAAGATTCCGCAGCTGCCATTGGCGCTACAAGAGGAATGGGCCGCAATGCCTCAACAACTCCTTGACAACCTCGTCCTCAGCCTGGACAGACATTGTATATCCTGCAATGCAGTCAGGGGTGATCATATCCCCTACTAAAGACTGGATTTTCCTTGGCAGCCGCCTGTCACACGGACGTTTCTGTCTTCTGTCCAGTTGTGCTCGAAGCTAGCTTTTCAATAAAGTGCCTTTGTATCCTTTGGATTCCTTGTTTGGACAGTTTTGCTCACTTGTCCCATATTGTTACATCTTGGGGATCTTATGGTATGATTTGAGTCGATGTGGAGCACTTCTGCACGACGTTACATTAAAAAAACCGACAGTTTTGCAAAACTGTCTGTTTTTTTAATGTAAGACAGTTTTGCTCACTTGTCCCATATTGTTATATCTTGGGGATCTTATGGTATGATTTGAGTCGATATGGAGCACTTCTGCACGACGTTACATTCAAAAAACAGTCTCGTCCTTCATTTTTGCACGCCAGTGTATATGCTCATTATTCCATTCAGAATTTGGGGAAAGCACTGCCACCATTCTCTGTTCTTCAGTTTCATACACTTACTCTGCTTTTATACACTGAAGAGCAATTGAATTAGAGATACCTGTCTAGTAACGTGTAGCACCACCTTTCGTCCTGATGACGGTAGCGATTCGTCTCGACAAGACACCGGAAGCGTTGGAAAGCCATACGGATCCACGACCCCTGAACAAGCTCCCACAGTTCACGAAGATTTGATGGAAAGGGGTCAGAACCTCGAACATCTCTCTCGATGGCATTCCAGATGTGCTCGATGGGATTGAGGTCAGGTGACCTAGCTGGCCAAGGAAGCGAGGTCACGTCGGTGGAGTGTTCATCCAACAATTCGGATACAATTTGGGAGCGATGGTACGATGCATTGTCTTGTTGCAGGATGAGGTCCCCAGTGGGATGTTGAAGACGCACAAACGGGAGCAAATGGTCGTCAGGATATCCCGGTATCGTTGACCTGTGAGGGACGATGTCACACGTACCAAGGGTCCCATTTCAGTCCACGTAAACAGTACCCTGCTGGCAAGAAGGATCCATCGCTTCATGTGGTTTGCGCTGTACTCGTATCCTGCCATCCGCATGTACCAATGTGGATCTCGACTCATCAGTCCAGGCAATATTTTCCCACATGTCTAGGGTCCAGTGGCAATGTTCCTGTGCCCATGCTAATCTTTGCACCCTGTGATGTGCAGTTAGCAGCGGTACACTCGTGGGACGATGACTTCTGTACCTCATAGCGAGGAGATGGTTCTGGATGGTGTGGCTGCTTACACGTTTTTGTGCACCAGCATTAAATTGCCGAGTGATTTTCTGCACTGTGGCCCGTCTATCCGCTGTTACAATGCGAGCTAGCCGATGATGACCCCGCTCATCCAAACGCTGTTGTCTACGGCAGTTGGCCCTTGCAGGGATGGTTTTACCAGATTCGATGTACTCACGGTGCACCCGTGACACAGTGGCTCGTGAAAATCCCAGTGCCTGCACGACTTCCGAGATGGAGTGACCCATTCGTCGGGCTCCGACAATTTGCCCACGATCAAATGCACTTAAATCCTTCGTCTTACCCATACTGCGTCCGACTCTTACTGATTCCCATCGTATCACTCCTTATATTGTCGGATCGCTGCATACATCATGTCGTTTCCGTTTACAGGGCCGCCCACAGCGCCATATTTGCATAACGCCAGCTGTCTCTAATTAAATTGCTCTTCAGTGTACATGTATATGGCAAATTGTAAAGAAAGAGTTTCCAGCGTTGACCGTAAAACCGTGCTCTGAAGCAAGGTGAGAATATAGGATCGATGCAAAAAGGATAAAGAGGACGATACATTATATTAGCGTTTTAACGATTTTTTTAGATACACTGCTGCACAAAATTTAATCAATATTTCTTACAAAGAGGACTGGGGTACACTACGATACAGTATATTAGCGCTTTAATGATTTTTTGAGACAGTGCTGCACGAAATTTAATCAATATTTCTTAGAAAAAAAGAATAACAAGTTTGTAAAATCATGCAATGCATTGATTATAATACGCTTTCCAACATACCAGAAATCATTACTCAAGTTATGAGGAAAATGCCTATGGAATAAATCTCGGTCGTGTGCCCTGATCCTTGATCCCATATCGATGATATTCAACAGAACCGGTTTGGTATACCTCCAAAATAACATGATAAAGTTTTGTCGCAATCGAAGCATTTTTACGTAAGTTATGATGCATAAGGGCTATGGAAAGATCCCGCTCCTGTGTCCTAACCTTTGACCCGATTTCGCCCATTTTCAGTAGAAATCGTCCCCAGACAGGCCCCTACGACATACTAACATTTCATCCAAACCGAAGCATTTTTACGTAAGTTATGACGCATAATGGCGATGGAAGTGATCCGCTCCTATGTCTGGACCTTTGACCCCATTTCGCCCATTTTCAATAGGGTTTGTGGCTAGATAGTCCCCTACCACATACTAAAATTTCATCGAAATCGAACCTTTTTTATGTTAGTTATGACGCATAATAGCAGTGGAATGGATACCGCTCCTATGTACTGACCTTTCACCCCATTTCGTTCACTTTAAATAAGGTTCCTTCCTAGGTGATCCCCTGCCAGATACTAAAATTTCATTGAATTCGAACGATTGTTATGCGAGTTATCGTGCGGACGGACATACGCACACAACGTGTGACGTAATGAAGCAGATGGGAATCGTGGCCATCTGCTCGCAAGAGTATGTCGTAAAACTTTAATAGGATCCACACCGGGGCCGTCGAGATCACGTCAGTCACTTCGTTCCTCACCGGGCCCAAGTATAGGTTTTGTGACGTCACGAAAAGCATCCTTTCAGTCCAGCGTTGTTGCAGCCATTGCTTCTCTACGGAACAGAAGATTCAGGCTGCATTTTCGTGTTTAATGACGTGATCTGAATTTCGCGAATGTTGTTGCATTTTATTTGTGTTGTTTCTTCTCCAATATTCTCTAGTTAGCACTTATTGGACAGCATTTTTAATTTGCTAAGATAACAAACACAACATGAGGATCATAGCGTTTGTTTACATTGCGTTTTGTTGACAAAATGATCGGTAACAGGCGATCTTGGCTGCAACTTTTGGGAAACTCGGAGTTAACCGATGCAGAAACAAATATAGGAAAGAAATATACACTTTATTTAGTTGTGAAAATACGATTTACAAGTTCTTGGCGATAAGAAAATGCGAGTTGATGAAATGCCCTGGTAAAATCAAATTTGCGAGAAGAGCAAAAAATACCCCTACTTGAATATGTTTTTAAAAATAAATCCAACCTGCAATAAAAAACTTTACATACTTCTAATCATCATCATCATCATTGTCAACCATTATCAATCCACTGCTGGACGAAGGTCTCCCCAAGTTTCCTCCACAACGGTCTGTCTTGTGCCAGTCTCCTCCATGTCACTCCCGCATATTTACGAATTTCATCCACCCATCTCCCATGTGGTCTTTTTCTGGGTCTTTTCCTGTCCCTTGGAATCCAATCTAAAATTTCGGCTGTCCATCTATGGTCTGTCCTTCTGGCAGTATGTCCAGCCCATTGCCATTTCAGGGATTTAACTCTGATCATGATGTCTTCCACTCTCGTCATTTTTCGGATCCACGAGTTCCTCTTCTTATCTCTCCTGGTTATACCAAGCCTGCACCTCTGCATGCTTCTTTGAGTTGTCTGCAGCCTTTGTATGTCTCTTTTAGTTAAGGTCCACGTCTCTGCACCATACGTAAGCACTGGAAGGATGCATTGATCAAACACTTTTCTTTTAAGACATAATGGCATATTGCTCTTGAAAATTATGCTGTTTCTTCCAAAAGCTCTCCAGGCAAGTTTTGTACGCCGATTAATTTCTTCATCAATGTGACCCTCACTTGATATCTGCTGTCCAAGATAAACTTACGTATCTGTTATCTCCAGTTTTTCTCCATCAATCGATAAATCTTCATTTCTTGTAAAAGCATTGAACATCACTTTTGTCTTCTGAAAGTTCATTTTTAATCCCACTTCTTTACTCTTGTCAGCAAGTTCCTGGATCATACTCTGCAGCTCTGATGGGGTAGTTGCAAAAATGACTACGTCATCAGCAAAACGAAGGTGGGTTAGATAATCTCCATTAATCTTTATCCCTTTGTTTTCCCAGTTCAGTGATTGAAAGACATTTTCCAATGTGGCATTAAAGAGCTTCGGAGATATGGTGTCACCTTGTCTCACTCCCTTTCCAATTTTTATGTGTGTTGTATTTTCAAACAGCCGAATCTTTGCACTTGCATTTTCATAGATGTTATTAATAATATTAATGTATGCATCTTCAATACCGCAGGATTTCAGAGCCGTGGTAACTGCTGATGGTTTCACCGAATCAAAGGCTTTTTCATAATCGATAAAAGCCATGCACAATGGAAGTTCATATTCTCTCGCTCTTTCAATTAGTTCTCTCAGTACGTGGATATGATCTATTGTGCTGTAGCCACTCCTGAATCCAGCTTGTTCTCTCGGTTGAGCCATGTCCAGTGTTACCTTCAAGCGGTGTGAAAGAACTTTAGTGAAGATTTTATAAACCACTGATAGGAGGCTGATAGGTCTGTAGTTCCTGAGATCCTCAATGTCACCTTTTTTATGTAGCAGGATCATTGTAGCATTGTTCCAATCCTCAGGGATCTTCCCTTCATTAAGGCATCGAGTGAAAATTTGGGCGAGTACTGTTTCAATTTCTCCACTTGCTTCTTGTATGATGTCTATAGTAATTCCATCTTCTCCTGGAGCTTTCCCCCGCTTCATGTTCTTGATTGCATGAGCAACTTCTGCTGGGAGGACTGGAAGAACTCTGGTACCTTTTATGATGTCTGGAGTACATGTATCATCCCTTTCATATAATTTGGAGTAGAAATCTTTCACTTGTCAAAATTTCGCCTCTATTTCTTGTTATAGAACCATCTTCTTTTCTCAGAGCCATAATCTGTTTTCTTCAATTACTGAGATGTCCCTTTGCTATCTTTAGGCTTTGGTTGTTTTCAATTGCTTTCCTCACTAGCTCACAGTTGAATTTCCTTACGTCTTCAGTGATACTTTTTCGTGCTGTCTTGCATAGCTCTATATATTCCACTTTGGAAGTCACATCTTCTTTAGTTGTCCTCATCTCTCTTCTTTTTTGCATCAACATTTTGGTTTTTCCTGATAATTTGTTTACGTGCAACTTGTTCTTAGACCCAGCTAATTTTG
This sequence comes from Macrothele yani, assembly GCA_039090855.1. NCBI lineage: Eukaryota > Metazoa > Arthropoda > Arachnida > Araneae > Macrothelidae > Macrothele > Macrothele yani. The sequence goes on from CM077003.1 coordinate 109,511,098, forward strand.
TTGCTGTTTCCATAAGAGCTTTGGTTACTTTTCTGTTAACTTCAGAAATATCCACTTTTTCCGATGTTAGGCCTTCTAAAGCAGAGAATCTGTTCTTCAGTTCCAACTTGAAAGTATTATGGTGTTTTTTAAGGTTGGTTATGTCAATACACATCACTATTACGGAGAGACGTACATAATGTATTAAGTTAATATATAATATGTGTTGCTAAAACATGGAAATAGCCATGTTTTTGTTTATTTACTGATGCCACATATTTGGAGGATTTTCACATGTAATAAGTTAATGGGTTTTAAGTAGTAAATAAAATAGGCATGCATATATGACAATGATTTCTGGGTTTCTAAAATATATATATTGCAGACCATAGACATATATACACCCAATTTACAAGCAAGATTTATTTATTTATTACTAGACAGAGATTCATCGAGGACAAATTGTGGAGGTCATTGCTAACAAAGCGTATGTTCAACAATTTGGAATTTGCAAAAAGTTGTACTCATTTCTGAGAAATCTGATCATACTACATGTTATTCAGCACATCAAGGTGATAAATTTTAGCTCAAATGACAGAGAACATTGCTAACAGCAGCCCTTATGCTAATTCACATTTAACCTACTTTTTATGGTCACAGAAATTAATGGAGAGCTGGTCTTAGTGCACGAGAAAAATAGTTCATATTTTCTGCTATCAGGTTACGGTACTGAATCAGCTCTGGTTCACTGTTCTCCATGTAACATCTCCAGTACCAATATCTGATCACCAAAAGTAATGTTGCCATTTGTAGGTTGAACTGCTTATGATAATCTATTCATCTTATTAGTTAACCAACAAAGTTTTCACTAGAGTAATTATTTGTTTACTTTAGCTATAGATTACCACATATGGTAATTAACATAATAATTCGCTCAAAATTCATTGTTTCTACATTAGTAATCAACATAATATATTCATTCATAAATAAATTCATTCTGTTTCTATGTAATAGTAATTAATATCATATATTCACTCATAAATAAAATTTATGTTGTATTTTCAACTCAACTGAATTAGTTTTTTTTTTTTTTTTTTTTGTCATCAAAAAGCCTGGAAGCTCTTTTTCACACTAATTATATTGCAAATTTTGGAAAAATATATCTGAATTATCACATCCTAAAGGGTATTCGGTTGCATCTTTAGTCACACAAGACCAAAGAGACTAAATGAGCAAATCAGAATGTGAAGAAATATTTTGAGAAATTGATGCCCACGCAAATGTAAAACTTCCTGCAGTCATTAAAAATATTTGTAAGAAAAGGAAAAGAAGCTTACTCACACGGCATTTGTTGCATGAACTTCAGACCTGCTTATTGCTGCAATTCAAACCATTGAAAACAAATATTCGTAGAAAACATTTTTTATATAAGTCCACTACAAAACATTTATCTCAAATAGTCAATAGTTCTTCTCTCCAAGTGACATTTTTCATTAGCTGCTGCAAAACGTTTTCCATTATATGCAATGTGTTCTACAGCAAGCACATGTGTTTATCCTCTTGAAAGGCTGTCCTCTAAACTGTTTAAAGGAGAAGACAAAAAAAGGAGGAAAGGGGAGTAGTGGGAAGGTGATATATGGATACACAACAAGAATACCACAGGATTCAGACATGTAAAAAAAAAACAAAAAAACTACCAAAGTATTAGGTACAAGATTTTACACTAAACTACAAAACGGTACATGCTAATCAATCACATTGTAAGATATAGAAAAATGCATCAAAACAGCCATCACGTCTTTTTTTTTTTTTTTCATTGGAGGTTTAACGACCACCATGAGCAACTCAATGGGCTATAAGCAGTCTCCCGTCCCTAATTTAGGGTCACTGGTTCCAGGGAAGGGAAAGAGCCAGTGCCGTAAGACAAACACAATATTCATGCCTCGCCGGGATTCAAACCCGGACCCCTTCCGGACGAATGATCAGAGGCCAACGCTTAGACCACTGCGCCACCGGGGCGGCCATCACGTCTTCACTGAGATTCAGTCGTATCTCTAGTTACACAAGATGAGAATAAATGAGCTAATTAGAATATGAACTGTTAGCAATTAAACGAAGGTAAATATAGTAGCAAATGATTTGACTTCCACAAATATCTCAGCTTTGCAGAAATTATAAAGAGGCTTTAAGTAAATTTTATATCAGTACGGTAATATAAATATCACAGCCAAATATCAAGACTTTCTTTGTTTTGCTTCTTTTACTCAAATGCATGATGCACATTTTTTAAGGTGGTGTAAAAGTAATAAAAAAGAAACTAAAATGATATTAAATTTATTGATGGAAATTTAATTGTATGTGAAAAACATCCAACAGGTGCATTCACAAATTCTTACTCTTCCAATTGCATTTTCTAAGATGCCTAAAAATCAGGTTGTGCGTTGTTTATTTTCATGTATGGAATCTTACTTTTTAACCCCCGCCCCCACTCAAGCATCAAGCCTCAAGTTCTGTTGCTGATAACTGATGAGATCTAATTTGCCGCCCCGGTGGCGCAGTGATCTAAGGCGTTGGCCTCTGATCATTCGTCCGTAAGGGGTCCGGGTTCGAATCCCGGTCAGGCATGGATGTTGTGTTTGTCTTACGGCACTGGCTCTCTCCCTTCCCTGGAACCAGTGACCCTAAATTAGGGACGGGCGACTGCTTATAGCCCATTGAGTTGCTCACGGCAGTCGTTAAACCTCCAATCCAAAAAAAAAAAAAAAAACGGATCTAATTTCTCTGTCCTGTACAATTGAGGAATGGTTTTTGATATAAATTTTAACTGCTGCACAAGCCTGTGACATATAGCAGCTCACAATGAATTAATCAAGCTTCTACTATTTTATTTAAGAAAAAGAAAAATACTCATTTTAAATGGGATGCTTACTTTTGCCTCATGTATAAGTTGAACAAAGCTTAATCAATATGCGGGATGTGGCAATGCTGTAAAAAATTATGCTTGGTACTTATAAGCAATGCAAAACTAAAACATTGTTTTATTGCAAACTGCATGTAGCTTCTGTATTGAAATGTTTGCAAGCCATATATAATATAATGTTGATATATTGTACAGGCAATATATATACATGTGTGTGCAAGTAAAATGTAAATCATCAGAGGTGCACATGCATTTAAGAAAAAAAAATCAGCTTTTAATATTGCAAGATTTATACCATATGGCAGCATAGAGGTCTGTACAGGCCTTATTTGGTGAGCCCGGCCCAGCCCAAGTCCGTGCGTTTAATGCCCTGCTCATTTCAAATATTAGACACTCGGTCCTTTCCGGCCCGGACCCTTCAATTGCAGCTCGTGATGTGCCATTTGGTATTATTTTGTTTTTCTATTTTATTTTATTAAATTGTGAAAATTAAATAATGAAATGGGATATTATTGAAAACATTTAGTTAAATGTAAGCCTTAAAATATTAACTGAACTTTAACAATCTTCGAAGAATATAACCTTTAAAGAGAGACAAAAAACGGGGGGGGGATAAGCGGGTTCAAAATTTCTTTTTCTCTAAACTAGCGATTGGTAACACTACAAAAATCAATCCCCATACAGATTAGATAGGAGAAACAATCTATGTCTTCCCCTTCCCACTCTCTCATACCAACGCACACACAGAGAACACCCCGTCCCCCAGTCCACACAACACACACACTCGCTCGGAGTCAGATCTTTTTGTTGTCAATAAGCCCCAAAGTGATTTCCCCATCTTAATACCTACAGATGGTAAAAACAAGTGCCTCTCCTTGGGCTATGTCATGGAAGTAAGTAAAGCCAGCAAAACAATTCAACTAACCAGAAAATCGGGGAACACAACTTTTTTTTCTTTCTTTACAATTGCGATAAAAAGAATGGGTTGTCATGGCCCGGCCCTGTCCTAAGTGCCTGGGAAAAAGCCCGTTCCATGCAGACCTCTATGGCAGCATATAACAGATATACACGGTAAGCAAACCTGGAGAAGTTATGCATATAATAACCTAAATACCTAACTTTCTCAATAACCTTCATTTGCTGAAAATTTCCCACACAAATATAATATGCATTACTAAGTATACTGTAATGCAGAAGTTGGGTGCAAAGCAGTACTAATGCCTTCGAATTATTTGTTTAGATTTAATATCATGGTCTAAGTTTTCTTGCTCTGCAATTAGCTAATAGATTGCTATCTTTTACCCTTCTTTTTTATTTTTGGTGTTTGAAGTTTTCCAGAGAAATTTTTTGTGCATGCCAAAAAATAAATTTATCATACTTCAGTTGAGCACTAACTTTTTCACAGATTGTCAGTAAAAAGTTTTCAGCAGCTCTTAAAAACATTACAACCACACTGCAGATAAAAGCGTAGTGTTTGGAAACTTCAAGTTTTATGTACGAGACAGAATATGGCAAATATAAGTTTTCTTGTTTTGCCTACTCATTTTTTGCAAACATCACTGGGCTTATAAATTCAGTTGCTTTTAAACTACCCCAAACCATACTTGATGTAAACATATACTGTTAACAAACTGCACACAAACTATAATATATATATATATATACACAGAATATATTGTTAAATAAAAATTCCCACAATACCACTTTTAGCAGCTTCTTTGCAAATCTCACATTTTTTTTACTGAAGCACTTTCATGCTGCAGTAGTTTTGGTCCATAAATATGCCAAAAATACTACAGTATGAAAATGCTTCCATACATTTGTGTTGCCATCTATGTTTTTTTTTTTTTTTACTTTGCTATTAAAATTTCCACAATTATTGAAATTTCTACACTGCAAATTGAATGTTCATTTAAGGACTTTCACAATTACACCTAAGCAGGTGTAAATTTCATATCACACTGAAAAATTAATTTTCAGATGACTGAAATGAACACATCAGAATGCAGAAGCTACATGATTAGCTTATATTTAGGCAATCTACAAAGAATTTAAGGTTGATAGTTTCCTTGTGCTTCTTGTTGGCTTCTGTCTGTTATTCCATACCTTACTGTAGTTATTCAGAAAACATTAAGTAGTTACAACAGAAAGGCATTTTTTTTTTATACTTACACTGCACAGTCAGTTCTACAACTATACTTTTCCCTTGGGAGTACATCAACAAAATCTGATTTTTCAAAAGCTGACTGAGCAGCTAATTCCTTCATTGCTTATCAGTTGCTGAAAAATTCTAAAGGAATGTGTTACAATGTTTACTGTGCATTCTTGGGGCTATTTTAGTCTACCACAGTCAGTAAGCTTTATGTACTGACTAACTCCCTGATTTGAGCTTTCATGTTCTAAACTGCTATTGCATGTCAACATTAGTTTACACTAAGAATATTTGGTTTAGCTTACCTTATAGGTTATATATTCAGAAAAAGTACATGTGACCTTATAAGGCTATATAACCAGAAGTACATATGTCGTTGTACTTCTGGTTATGAAGTACATGTATACTTGTACCCATACCTCAATACATGTGTTTAATCTCTTGAAAGGCTATCCTTCAAACTGTTCTAATGAAATGGTAACAAGGCAAAATGACACAAAGCACATACACGACAAGTTGACTAAGTTATATTCTGTAAAATCTCTTTTCTATTAAAAATATCTGTATTCCAATCACCACATATTTTTGTGACTTAAAAATAAATCTAATGCAGGTAAACTGACACATTATGGTTTTCAATTGTTTATTGCACAGCAGAATATAAGGAAAAATATGAAATTAAGTGATGCCAAAAATAACACAAACATTCACAAATTTTTTACATGGATTCCCCACCCCAAAAATAATGTAACAGCAAATATTGAATGAAGATTTTTTACACCCTGGTCAGACACACAGTATTTATTTCAAGCAAAGAGGCCTTAAATAAATTTGTTAGATTAATATGAATATCACATTCAAATATCAGGATTTCTTTGCTTTGTTTCCATTGCTCAAATGCATGCTCCACATTTTATAAGGTGGTGTAACAGTAATAAAAATGAAACTAGCATGCTATTAAATTTATTTATGGAAATTTAGTTCTCATTTGTGAACATCTGATGGTTGCAGCCAGACATTTTTGCTTTTCCAATATCATTTTCCATGACACCTAAAATAATAATAAAAAAAGTTGTATATTGTTTACCCCTTGTGTAATGTTACTTTTTAGCCCCCCACCCCAGTTTTATTGCTGATAAATGAGATAACATTTCTCGCTCGCTCCAAAATCAAGGAATGTTCTTTTATATAAATTTCAACAGCTGTTGCACACACCTGTGACATATATCTGTCTGCAATGAATTAATCAAGCCCCTACTTTATTTATGAATAACAAACAAAAATAAACTTGTTTTAAATGGAATCCTTACTTTTGCCTAACTGTATAAATTGAACAAAGCTTAACCAACGTACTGAAACATGTCAATATTGTAAAAAATAATGATTGGTACATTACTAACAATGTAATGTTAAAACAGGAAATACCTACAAGCCATTCATAATTATTTTTCATGTTTAAGGTAACAAATTTTGCCTTCAAATCTTTAACATATGTTGTACGTTTCAAGCTCTGCAGAACATGCTCCCATTCCAATGGAGACCTAAACCCACGAGGTTACTTATCTCTAAAAATTATATACTTACAAGTTAAAATAAACTATTTATTACATATGTTTGATTGTTTAATGTATTGCATTAGAATTAATTAGGTAAGTAATAAATAGTTTACAACAGTTTATTTTAATTTGTAAGTATATAAATTTTAGAGATAAATAACCACGCATATTTAGGCCTTTGTCGGGGTGGGAACACATTCTGCTATGTTACCTCAAACTTGAAAAATTGTCCTTAAAGTACGTTTAATATGAAGTTTATGGAATTTATGATGTGTATATACCATTAATAATGTTGGTATATTTGCACAGTGACTATATATATACATTAGAATGAGTAATGTGTGTGTATAGGTAATTTTAAATCATTATAAGTGCACATGTACTTAAGAAAAAAAAAACTTAATATTGCAAGATTTGTACCATATTTCAATTGCTGAAACACTCTGAAAAACTTTAGCTCGCCTAGGTTTTTAATTAATATGCATAGTATCTTTCAAATATGAAATATACTGTATAAACGTTAAAGACTTATGTGGTTTTATGCTACCTCCCAATATGATTTGGTAATGGCATTTTTAATACACATGGGTTTTTTTTTTAAGACCAAGTTCTTCCATCGCCAACCAACATGTTAAACTCTACTTGAAACTAACATTCATATGATAAGTTAAGAACATTAAAAACAATTAAGATATCTATGTATAATTATTAACTATATGTCAACAAAATAGTTTCCATATCATCTACTGTTTCAAGACGTTACTAGAAATTCGAGCACGGAAAAACGTCCATATAATAAGAAAATTTTTATTTCAACTTGTCACTAATATTCCTTTTTTTCTTTTTGATGTTCTTTATAATAGTTTAGAATTTTATTATAAAGATTACAAATTTATATGAAAAAATGTTTTAATATGTGCAGTCAAATGCATCATAATGCATCATACTTATGATGCATTTGACTGCACATATTAAAACATTTTTTCATATAAATTTGTAATCTTTATAATAAAATTCTAAACTATTATAAAGAACATCAAAAAGAAAAAAAGGAATATTAGTGACAAGTTGAAATAAAAATTTTCTTATTATATGGACGTTTTTCCCGTGCTCGAATTTCTAGTAACGTGCGAAACAGTAGATGATATGGAAACTATTTTGTTGACATATAGTTAATAATTTCTGAAACCACGTAATGTTTTCGACAAATGTTGAATTAATATAATCTATGTATAAATAATGTTAAAATATTGTATCATATGACATCACTGCGTTTGAATTACCCAGTGGTCCTTTTGGTGGGCCAAAACAGTTTTAAAACTTTTGTCGGGCCACTGAATTATTGATTGTAATGGCCCGTATGACAAGTGAGTTTTTTCTGGGTTTTTTTTTCTAATTTGTCACAAGTTAAAAAATGAATTTCTATTTCTTTTACCTTGCTATATGGTTTTGTTTTTTAGTCTGCAAACTAATGATAGGTTTAAAACAAAATATTGAAAATAGTTACATTAAAATCATACATTATTTTCTACATGTATTGTAAATGTCTTCAAATGTTTTTTATTAGTTTTTTACGGATCAGTGGGCATTAAGGTGGACCAGTGGTTTGCAAATTCTAGTGGTCCGCTGGACCAGTAGATTTATTTCTAATTCTAACACTGCATCATATTGGCAAAACATTATTTTATCATAATATCCTATATTTAATAATTATTTATACCATATGGCACCATATTAATAGATATACACTAAACAAAACTGAGTGATGCAAATAATAACATTCTAAGCACCTAACTTTCCTAAGTATCTCTTTCAGTATCTGAAAATTTCTCACAGAAATATAATATGCATTAGTAAATGTGCTATATAATACATAAGTTGGGTGCAAATGACATTATAAAGTCTTCAAATTCCTTGTCTTGTCATTAGCTATTACTTTCACAGCATACAGCCAAATACTTATTTTAACATAAATCATAAGACAAAGAGACAATAGCAGCTCATAAAGTACTGAACAACTTCTGTGCACCAGGTAATTTACTAGTTAAAAATTGTACAAAATAAGAATAAATGCAGAAAATATGTCTAACATAAAATAAAATAAAATTCACAATATTGAATGTATTCAGACTGGCACTCAAATATATAGCAGGTATATCAGCAAGACATGAATGCAATGTCAGTAAATATGAATTCAATTAGCAATATGATAGCTAATTAATTATATACATTATTATACAGGGTGGTTCCAAACTATATGTCAAAAATGTAAAGGCTGGTAAAGGGGGTCTAAATAAGCAGATTTCGTATAGGAATGTGTGTGCGGTAATGCCGTATTAAAGCGCTAGCACGCAAAGCAGTATGAATCACAGGAAACTGAAAAGACAAGTACAGACAAAAGAAAACAAAAATGTATTAACAGTTTACAAGAAGTGCTCGAAAGTGCGGCCACCAACAGCGATACAAGATTCACAGCGGCGGCGCATGGATCGGCGTACATTAGGAAAGACGTCAGGCATGTCCAGCAGCCACAGACAAGCGGACAACAAGATCTGCAGATGTGACGGGACTCTCGTACACGAGGCTTTTAATATGACCCCAAAAGAAGAAATCCAAGCAGGTTAAATCAGGAGAACGCGGTGGCCAGGGAACTGGTCCGCCCCGTCCTATCCAATGCTGACCGCAGACAGCGTCCAGGTGATTCCTGACGTTTCGGCTGAAGTGAGCTGGGGCTCCATCGTGCTGGAACAACATTCGTTTGCGAACATCTGGAGGAACATCGACCAGAAGTTCAGGTAAGACCACCTGTAGGAAGATGCCGTATGTGTAGCCAGTTAAACGACTAGGTAGAATGTACGGTCCTACTAAATTATTGTGCGCAATGCCTGCCCAAACATTAATGGAAAACCTTTCTAGGTAGGCGTGTGTTATTGTGCCATGTATGTTATCATGAGCCCACAGGTGAGAATTATGGATGTTAAACATACCCGACTGCGTAAAGGTAGCCTCATCAGTGAATAAAACATCTGCAGGGAAAGTTGGATTGGCTGCAGTCTGCTGTAGGTACCAACGGGCAAAGTTGAGACGTGGAAGATAATCGTCAGGGGTCATTGCTTGCACTCTCTGTAAATGATACGGATGCATTCCGTCTTCATGTAAAGTCCTCAAAACAGTTGGATGGTTCACACCCAACGCACGTCCTACAGCTCTCGAGCTTGTCGACGGATTATCCTCTACTGTGTTTAGTATTCTTTCTTCCACTGCAGGAGTTCTGCGATATCTTCCAATGCCAGTATCACGCCTGGAAGCATAAAACGATCCACTCGTGCTTAACTCCCGATGAAGTCTCTCGAATGTTCGACGATCCGGCTGATTCCTATCCGGGAATCGCTCCCTGTACATCCGTTGAGCAGCTAATCCATTTCCTTGTGCAGCCCTATACATGAAATGCATATCGGCCAGCTCCGCATTGGTGTAACGATGCATGCTGCTCGAGATCCGTGCGGGAAATGAAGAATCCAGCTGGCGAAGCGCTTTCATACGCCGCACTCATCAGCGCTCTCTACCGGTTCAACGCGGCATTACCGCACACACATTCCTATACGAAATCTGCTTATTTAGGTCCCCTCTACCTGCCTTTACATTTTTGACATATAGTTTGGAACCACCCTGTATATATATACTTTTTGAATAATACAGTATGTACATACTTCATATTCTGTACCACAATCTTATAGTACAGTATGGCTGATATAAATTCAGACATGTAATAAATTGCAAAATATTAGCACATACATTTGTAAAAACACAAAACATTTTTGGTATCTCCTTTCCTATCTCTAGAAAAAAATTACTGCCTGCATACAATATTTTCACTACACTAAGAAAATTTTAAGACATGTACACTGACTGAAAACTAAAGTAGTTATCTTCAATGTGGTTTTAATTTTTAGCAGGTTTTAAAAAAAGTTATGGCTGCTGAAGATAAAAGCAAAGTGTTTGGAAACTGTAAGAATTAGTATATACTGTACATTTGTATTGCCATTTATTACAGTTTACGGCATATGAAATGTTCATTTAAGGACTTTCACATTTACATATCTAGGCAGGTGTAAATTTGATATCGCTCTGAAGAACAAATTTTCAGGCAACTGAAATTCACCTGTCATAATGCATTAACTATAGGATTAGCTCACATTTGGGCGATCAACAAAGAATTCAAGGTTGATAGTTTCCTTTTGCTACTTGTTGGCTTCTGTCTGTCATTCCATACTTTACTATAGTTATTCAGAAAAATATTGGCAACCACAGATAAGCATTTTTTTACTAATACTGCAAAGTCAGTTCCACAACTACACTTTTCACTTTTTTTTTTTTTTTTTTTTGAGGTTTAACGACCACCGTGAGCAACTCAATGGGCTATAAGCAGTCGCCCGTCCCTAATTTAGGGTCACTGGTTCCAGGGAAGGGAGTAAGACAAACACAACATCCATGCCTGACCGGGATTCGAACCCAGACCCCTTACGGACGAATGATCAGAGGCCAGCGCCTTAGACCACTGCGCCACCGGGGGCGGCACTTTTCACTTGGAATTACATCAATTAAATCTAATTTTTCAAAAGCTAACTGAACAACTAATTGCTTCTGACTTCCTTGCCTAAGAAAGTCTGCTTCAAATTTTTTGCTAATAAGTTGCTGAAAAATTCTGAAGGAATGTGTAACAATGTTTACAGAGAACTCCTGGGGCCATTTCAGTCCACCTCTGTCAATAAGATGCAAATACTCACAAACCTCCTTATTTGAGCTTTCATGTTCTAAATTTCTGTCACATGCTAACATTAGTTTGCACTGAGAACATTTTATATTTTGGGTTACCTTATGCGCTACATAACCAGCAATATAGATTAAAGTAAAAAATGCATCTGTTACTTCACCATGTTCATTGAAAGTTTCATAGAACAATGAAGGTATTTCAAAATTTTCTGTAGTATTAAGGGCATCATTGAAGTCTAGGCTTTTGATTGTGAATTTCCCTACCTTTTCAGAGAACATATGAATTAGGCTCAGAATTTTGAGCTTGCGTTCTGACTGCAAGACTTGTCTGAAGGAAATGTTATAATTCCCACCACTCATCTGGCGATATCACCCAAACCGAGCTTCTAAATTGTCAGTTTGAAATTTGCCTAATAACACACATGTCACACCAAATGTATGGAAAACATAATCAGTGATTTCAATGAGAGTATCAGTAGTGAATTTAAGAGCAAAATGAGTTTCTTTAGACAACATCCCTCCCTTGGTGGGAAGCTTTAAAGCAGATTTCTGTGAAGCACTTAATTCACTTAAACGGCCCCATGCACTGAGTCAGGAGCTGAAATGATGCAAAAATGCCACTTTATCATCTGATAAATATTTAATAGGTTGGCAAAATTTATATTCAGACTATGTATACCTTGATGTGGATGCTTAACATTTATTATCCACCACCATCTTAGAATAAAATCAATAAATTCTTTTGTACCTGTGCTTTCACAACTTAACTCTTCTTTATGCACCTCAAGAGCTGCACTGTTACTTTCATGAAAGAGATTTAGTGCATGAGCAACATTCTGTCGTTCGGTTGTCGTTGGGAACAAAACTTTTTGTGAAAGCCGTGGGGCTTGTTTTACAACATGATTCCTTTCACTCTCATAAATCTGTTTCAAAGGTTGCAAGCTTGCAGAACACAATTCTCTATGGTCAGTAGGGCATGGATAATATAAGGTTTGATTTGTGGAAGTTTGGTTCAACCAGTTATTTCTAATGGCTTTTATTAAATGAACAGTGTCAAAAAGAAAAAACAACTTTTTTCAGCACAGTGAGGGTGTTGAATGCATGGTTTCAATTGGTCACCACACATAATTTCAAACATGTTGCGATTGATCCTGTTGTTGTCTGAAATTAAGCATAAAACTGTATAACCAGTCTGCTAAAATGTCTAGGACTTGCAGGGTGTATGTGTGTGCAGGGTTTCAGCTGTAGCATTTTTTACCGGAACCAAGACAACAACATCTTTGTTCTTTGATAACAATGAAGAAATCATGAAAGTCTGAATTGTGGTAGCTGCTGTCTTTGAATTTACAGAAAAACCAGTAAGATGGCCTTATTGGAAACTAACAGATGGTGTAATGTAAATTTCATCTATTAAGAGATTAACTATCTTATCATGATTTTGAAGAAGATCTACTTTCTTTTTAAAATAAGCTTTATGGCAGTTAATGTTACTTGCACCTTTTTGGTTTAGGGCTGTACCTAGTTTTTTCAAGTACATAGGATGTGGTAGTGTAAGTACAGCACTGTTTCTTATCATTGTGTATGATGCAGGATAGCAAAAATAAAGGTGTAGAAGCCCACACCAGAAGATCTGAAGTGTATCTCACTTGTGTTGAGGTAATTAATTTAACTTGTTCTGTTAAAAAATTCAGTTTTAATTTAATACCTTTGTCATCTTCAGCATCATTATCCTCTGTCTCATCACAACATTGTATCAATAAATTTGTGGCTGCAGAAAGTTTTTGGGAAAAACTCATGTTGTTTCCTTTATATGAAGTTAAATGGCTAATTAAACTATCAAATTTGGTCCACCTATCACATTTTTCTCTGGTCCCAATAGCCACTCAAATGAATGCATATCAACAGCAGTAGCAGAATGCCAAATATTGACTCCCAAATTACTATTTATTTTCAAAGATACAACAATTTCTGGACACCCTGAATCCTCAATTTTATAAAACAACATAAAAGAATCTCTACGAAGAAACACCCAATCACCACTAATTTTAGAACCACAAGAATTAGCAAACTCCTCAAAAGAGGTGATGACATCTTCAGAACACCACAGCATGAATCTCTTTTCATCCCGGGCAACTATTTCTTGATGCCTCTTAGATGGAGATTTTCGTTTGCTGGGCATTGTTTTATTAAGGTAAGAAGGCTGGTTTACAAAAATGGTTGGATACGCATCTGCAGTAAGTCTAAGCTTTTTCCTTGGAACTACAAGTAAAGTTCCATCACTTTTAGTTACTCTATCTTCTCTTATAATAACAGTTTCACTGAAGGGATTTATACAAACCACAGCAGTATCACTTGGACTAAAATCAGCACAGTTAATGTTACGTATCCACAAAGCACGTCTATGTTCATCCTTCGGGGAAAAAAACCACTGGTGTGTAACCTTTATCAGTATTATAGTTCGATTTACACCCTGGTACACAACACTTTCGTCCCATCTAAAAATAAGAGGAAACAAATGCTTAATTTGCATGTATGAATAATATAAATATATAGAAAACCAACAGATTCAAAAGACAGCTAGTCAAAATGCATGGATACACGTTTGATCTCAGAATATATACATGCATTATAGAAAAGGAACGAACTAAATCAGGTATAAAAAAACAACAACAGTTGATTATAGAAGTGAAAAGTATATGGCTGATAACTTAATTATGGCATATCAAAATAACTGAGATCGTAAAACTTCCACTCCTTTGTAAAATATGAGTAAATAAACATTAAATTTTAGAATACCAAACATTTGCAACAACTGGAAAAAGAGAGTCCAAAGAGTCAAATCTATAAATAGAAATATGATATTTCTGAAATTTATGCAAATAAAGTTTTTTTTTCATGAGAAGAATTCTAGCTTTTCGAATTTTATCAGCGCCGCAAGTAGTTCCATACATTTCGTGTCAATGTGTTTTCGAATGCGAACAGTATAAGTGGGCAATTTTGTAAAGAAAATAAGATTTGTTTTATAATTTTAATTCGAATTTTTCAAGTAATACTTTATCAAAAACTATAAACAGCACAGTGACATAAACATATTACTTACCTTGCAGACGTGAAAATTCCGTAATTTAATCTAAAGTACAGCACAAACCAACCGGCATAAACATAAATAAACACACACCTCGGACAACAAACGCTGCAAGTAGCAAACGGTAAGTAGCATAAGTAGGATCCTTTGTGTGACGTCACAACCCAGAATTTCTGTCTGTGCTTGGGCCCGGTAAGAAACGAGATCTCGATGGCCCCGATCCACACACAACGCGTGACGTAATGAAACAGATGGCGTGACCGCGCGCCGACATTCTCAAACGCGACATTGTGACGTCATAAGATTTCTAAGCATTGGAAACATTAATGGAACGACGCCATGACACTAAAAACGTTATAAATCGGGGTGGTTATTTAACCCACTAAACGAATTCTCCTAAAGTCGAGGACAAGCTAAATCGATTTCTAGTACCAGAAAACGGTAGGTTAACGACTTTCATCAAAATTCTTAGAGCCGTTTTCAAAATAAAATGTACATACATACATACAAGAATTGCTACTTTAAGGTGGATGTCAAGTAATTTTGCTTCCTATACTTCCAATGGAAAAACTTCTGTACACATTTTCTTCACAATTAATGCGTTCCTAAGAATGAAAATTTGAACATCGATTAAAATAGCTTCATTTCATAACTTGGAATACTTAATATTTTCTAAACCATAACCGTAATTATGCAATCCAACATTTATTTGTCAACTGACGTCATCAAAGTACAGGTCGCGCCATCTTTTTCCTGGTTTCAACACCACCAAAGGAAACGTTATTGTTTTTTAATATAATTATGCTTATGTTTTAGAAAATGTTGAGTATTCCAAGTTATAGTATAAAGTTATTTTAATCGATGTTCAAATTTCCATCCTTGGGAACACACTAATTGTGAAGGAAATGTGTACTAAAGGTTTTCTTTTTTTTTTTTTTGATTGGAGGTTTAACGACCACCGTGAGCAACTCAATGGGCTATAAGCAGTCGCCCGTCCCTAATTTAGGGTCACTGGTTCCAGGGAAGGGAGAGAGCCAGTGCCGTAAGACAAACACAACATCCATGCCTCACCGGGATTCGAACCCGTACCCCGTTCGGACGAATGATCATAGGCCATCGCTTAGACCACTGCCCCACCCGGCTAAAGGTTTTCCATTGGAAATATAGGAAGCAAAATTACTTGACGTCCATCTTAATTAGTGTGGGATAAGGGCGATGGAATGGATCCCTATCCTATGTTCTGACCTTTGACTCCATTTGTCCCATTTTCAATAGGGTTCCTCTCCACATGGTCCCCTACCACATACTAAAATTTCATCGAAATCGAACCATTTTTACGCACCTTATGACGCATAAGGGCAATGGAATGCATCCCTCTCCTATGTCCTGACCTTTGACTCCACTTCACCCATTTTCAATAGGGTTCGTCTCCAGGTGGTCCCCTACCATATACTAAAATTTCATTGAAATCGAACCATATTTACGCAAGTTATGACGCATAAGGGCAATTGAATGAATCCCGCTCTTATGGCGTGACCTTTGACCCCACTTCACCCATTTTCAGTAGGGTTCGTCCCCTGGTGGTCCCCTACCACATACTGAAATTTCATCGAAATCGAACCATTTTTACGTGAGTTGTGCCGACAGGCGGACGGAAAAAGCTGGAGCATATACGCTTCTTCAACCTACGGTTGGAAAGCGTAAAAAACAAAAAATATGGAAGTTTATTTGTTCCAGAAAGATTTGGTACACCCTTTCTTCAAAAAGTAACGTTAGCAGCGCATTAATGCTAAAATCTGATGTAGGTATGTCAAATCCTATAATAGAAATGTTAAAACGAATAAATGACTGTTTGAAAGAATGTAGAACACATGAGGGGTATTAAAGGCATGTTAGGTGAAGATAAAACAATTGCCGAAGAAATAAATTGCTGAACAGGATTTCCAACAGTTGAATTGGTTAGACCACGTAAAAAGAGAAAAAAAATATATGAATACCAAAATGCGGATGAGATTTTGATCTGCCAAAAAGAAATGTTTTTTTTTTTGGAGGTTTAACGACCACCGTGAGCAACTCAATGGGCTATAAGCAGTCGCCCGTCCCTAATTTAGGGTCACTGGTTCCAGGGAAGGGAGAGAGCCAGTGCCGTAAGACAAACACAACATCCATGCCTGACCGGGATTCGAACCCGGACCCCTTACGGACGAATGATCAGAGGCCAGCACCTTAGACCACTGCGCCACCGGGGCGGCAAAAAGAAATGTAAAAAATAACTTTCCTATTTTTTGATGCAACGATAAAAACGGTTCTAACACCTGAACACGCAAAAGAGACTTTTCAATTTTTAAGTGACCTTTATTCTTTATTGATACTAAGAAGAGATACAAAAATAAAATAATGTATTGACTTATAAATAAAATTGTCAGGTATGGCACAGAAATAATATGATATATTTGCTTCCGATTTGTGTGACCAAATTGAAATTCTTTGGACTTATGCTAACTAAGCATCACATGGACCCATAAAGTACTTTAGAACACTTTATGAGTCCGTGACTCATTAATATGTTTTCCAAACAATTGCAATTCAGCAGCTTTAAGAATATTTTTGATGATGCCTGTACGGTTAAAGGGGGGGGGGGGGGCGTGTTCTATGTTGAGTTAAACGAAAAAAAATTTGGATTTTGTGGGTTTTTACACTGCCTAAAAATAAACAACTTTCGTTTTCTTACTGTCAAGCTTGAAATTCAAAAAGGTTCAAATAACAAACGTCCCCTTTTCCCATTCCACAGAATTGATAGCAGTAATAAGGTGCGCAAAACCTTCTTTTCAAATTGTTACTGTTTGTAACAATAGCTTACGGGAAAGATCGTTTTCAAACTTAAAATCATGAGAAGTTACTTTTGATTAAATGTGAAACAGGAACGACTTTCAAATATAAATATCGTTAGTATTTAAAACAAAATTGCAACAGACTTAGACAATTCGGACGTTGTTAAAAAGTTTGTAACAAAAAAAAAAAAAAAGCTACAAAAGTTAATTTTGTCTGACACTACCCATGTTTGTGTGCTTTCTTGAAGCTTTGGTATTTAGCTTACAGGAAAAAATATTTTTGTTTAATACGAAAACCAGTTATACAAATATAATATCAAAGGTATTGTGTACCTAATATTGAAAGGTATATCGCTCCGTGAGACACGTGCCTCCGCCCCGAGAGAAGCCTAATTATGCAACAAGTTTTTTGTTAGTAAAAAAATATTTACAAATAAAACATTTTAGTTAAAATATTAATTTACAATTTTCAATCAAACACTCACTCATTAGCACACTTATACATTTAAAACTATCCATTAATTAAAACATATCTCATTACAAACGGCTATACACATCGCGTCGGGTGACATTGCTAACGTAAAAAACACTTCTTGACGATATCACGGCGAGCGCTTTCAATGCTCTATGAAAACCAGTTATTTCGAATTCTGCTTTTAGTTTTATACAACCTATTTGTATATGTACCCATATAAGAGATTTTTTGGTTAGAATAGTTAGAGACGCCCGTCGTGTTCAATGCCATATATTGTGACGTACTGCATAGGTAAAGCACATGTCAAGACGACAAACCTACAGCAATACAAACTGTCCGTGGAGAATGTATCGCTGCAGGTTGGGAGACCGACTTACTGCGAAGTGAAGGAAGAGCGATTTACTGCAGACTGAAGGGGCGTGAGTTCGCATTGGCGCCCGATCGAACATAAAAATGGATGTGCTGGCCGTTGGGTTCTTCGAAAAATTGCGATGTTTGTTCCACACATCGCCCAGAATTAATAAAAAATTCGCTTTTCGCTTCAAAAAGAAAGAAAAAAAAATTCAGAGGGAGGTGATGTGACGTACTACAAAAGAAAAGCACGTGACAAGACAACAAATCTGCAGGGATACATTCCGTCCGTGTAGTTTAGTTGGGAGACCGAGACTGACTGCGAAATGAGGAGTCGCCATTTCGATCCCCACACGGACAAATTTGTGTTTTCACAATATATACACGGTCGAGTCAAGTTATTGTGACCACCAGCTAATATCCAGAGTAACCGCCGTGTGCAAAGCGCACAGCAGCTACACGAGCTGGAAGAGACTCGATGAGGTGCTGGAAGGTGTTCACAGTTGCATGGAGCCATGCCGACTGCAGTTCATCTGACAGCCACTGGAGGGTGCGTGGTGGAGGATCCATAGAGCGAACTACACGATCGAGGTGGTTCCACGGATGCTCAATTGGGTTTAATGTTGGGGAATTAGGGGGACCAGGGAAGTACTTTGAAGTCTTCATCATGCTCTTCCAAACACTCTCGGAGATTTCTAGCTATGTGCAGGGTGTCCACATTCTGGAAAGTCAGGGGAAATCAGGGAAATGAAAATTGGTGAGGGAAAGTCAGGGAAATGAAAATTGGTCAGGGAAAGTCAGGGAAATGAAAATTGGTCAGGGAAAGTCAGGGAAATGAAAATTGGTCAGGGAAATGCCTGAAATGTTGGTAAACGTCAGGGAAAATCAGTGAAGTCAGGGAAATTTCAATCACAGTTAGACTACAACTAGTTTTAACCGGGCGTCGGGGAGTGACGCCCTCATCGCCCAACACACTTGCACTTGGTGTTGCAGACAGTCACTAACTTCCCCTTCCTACTAATGTAACCTTATATTTCCTACCTATTATTGTAAGTTGTGTTACTTTACTTGTTAACATTTCTCTTTTTGTTTTAGGTCAAATGAGTAGAAGAAAATTTGTGATATAAGTTATACCTTGTTAAAAGGCAATTAAGACTGCAGCAATGTCAAAGCGTTGTGTGTTTAATGAACAATGGTTGGACGAACAATTAAATCCGGAGTTTTCTGGTTGGATAGCTGCTGTGAACGGCGACAACGAATCAGCATTTTGTAAAGTGTGCTCTAAAACTTTCAAGCTTAGCAACATGGGGCGTCGGGCAGTCTCCAACCACGGAAATGGCCCTTATCATTTGAAAAACATCCGTGCTAAAATGTCTCATCCCAGTCTTGCTTCTTTCACTTCCTCTGCGAAAAAGAACTCCCTTTGTAATAACAAACTCTTGCCATTAACAAGCTCAGGAAATGTGGAATTAGTACTTCTAGAAAATATTAAGTCTAATGACTCAAATACTTATGTTGTGAAAGATGATGTGAAGCCCAGTGATATTAATGCTTTGTAGTGAAAGATGATGTGACAAAGTCGGAAATAATATGGGCCATGGAAGTGTTGTCCAAGTGAATGTCTCTGAATTCTTGTACAAAGATTAACAAAACATTTTTTTTTCAGTTAATGTTTCCTGACAGTGCGATAGCTTCAAAATTTACTTTAGGCAAAAGCAAAGCATCTTATGTGATAAACCATGGATTGGCACCACATTTCAAAGAGTGCTTAATGGACGATCTGAAGCAGTGCACTGACTTTGTAATTTGTTTTAATGAATCAGTAAACAAAATTACTGAGCGTGGGCAAATGGATCAGTTTGTTAGTTATTGGGACGTTAATCTGCAAAAAGTTTCCACTAGATACTTAAGTAGTGTGTTTTTAGGACGGGCAACAGCTAATGACAATTTTAGAGAAATTCATTAAAGATGCACTTCTTCCCTTGGATAACATGCTACAAGTGTCAATGGATGGACCTAACGTTAATCTCAGCTTTCTTCAAAAGCTAAAAGATAAACTTAGAACTGAAAATCCAGATGGTAAATTATTAGTTGACATTGGAGTATGTGGTCTTCACGTGGTCAATGGAGCTATGAAAACTGGACTTCAAGCAGTGAAATGGGATACACAGTAGCGAACAAAAGTATTTGGCGAAACACTTTTTCGACCATAATTTTTTTTGTTTTTTTTGTTTAGCTGGACCAAATCAGGTCATTTTGGGATATGACAGGCGTTGATTCGTGGGTTACAATACCGCGTAGTTTGTAATTCGCTCAGGGCGAATTTGTCGTTCGAAAAAGACCATATTAAAGAGTTGCCAATTATTACCCATTTGTTTGCTGCATGTATTAATGTTTTTCTTGTGATTTTTGTGGGGTTTGTGATGTGCAGTGTGATAATAAGTCAATCTTAGGTTTTCAGAAATGGTTAAAAAGGCGTAGATCCTTGTTGCAACTCGCCAGGTGGCCGTGAACATGATGGAATCCGGACTGCGTGTCACCGACATTGCGAGGGCCCTGATGTTCCGACACCAGTCCATTTCAGCTATTCTGCAACGTTATAAGAAGACTAGGACCGTCGAGAACAGTCCGCTATGTGGTAGGCCTCGTTCCACTACGTTGCTTCAGGATAGACGCATCCTCCGTCGATCTCGTGCTGATCCCATCTTGACTGCTGTGAACATCGCCACCGAATTCCGCGACAGCGACGACCTGAACGTCAGCTGAATGACCATCTCCCGTCATCGCAGTGCTGGTAGATTGAATGGAAGACGCCACGCCAAGAAACCACTCATCGGAGTCAAGAATCGACGAGCCAGAGTCTCGTTCGCGCGCCGTCATCGACACTGTACCGCGGTGGACTAGAGTAAGGTGCTTTTCACCGACGAGAGAAAGTTCAACTTGTTCGGAAGTGATGGCATCCTATACGTACGACGTTCGTGTGGCCAGAGATTCAACCCCTAGTTCATTCAGCCGACTGTCAAGCACGGAGGAGGATTGCTCATGGTTTACGGCGCCTTCTCTCGCAATGGAATGGGCCCCATCATCAAGATTGACGGAATAATTACCGGCCAGAGCTACACGAACATGCTCATCGACGATGTCTTCCCATGGGCAAACCAGAACGTGCCACCCGGATGGATCATGCAGCAAGACAACGACCCGAAGAACAACTCCAGAGTAGTGAAGGCATCCTTCCAGCAGCAACAGGTCACACTTCTAGACTAGCCAAGCCAATCTCCATACCTCAACCCCATCGAGCACATGTGGGAGGAGCTGGAGAGACGATGTGCGAAGAAAACCTGCCGGAATAGGACCCAGAAGTTCGACCAGCTGTCTGCAGAATGGGCGCGAATTCCGCAGGTCACCGTCGAGAAGCTAGTGGACTCGATGCCGGCCCGTTGTGCAGCTGTTATTAAGTCTCGTGGTTATCCCACTAAGTATTAGTTATTGTTTTGTCGTTTTCTCGTACTTGTTTTCTGTTATCGTTGCATTAAATGAATGTGATACACACCTACTTTGTTGGTCAATTTGTATGATCTTTGCGATTAAGCTCGGTACCTGATCTGTGTTAAGGTTTCCGATCCATCTGCATATGGGTCATGTTTACAACTGAATAACACATATCATAACCTAAAATAACCCGATTTGGTTCAGCAGAAAAAATATTATGGTCGAAAAAGTGTTTCGCCAAATACTTTTGTTTGCTACTGTACATCACTTTCTACGTAACTTGTACTACCTTTTAAAAGATAGTCCTGCTCGCCATGCAAATTATACTATGATTACTGGATGTAAAGATTTCCCTTTGAAATTTTGCACTGTAAGGTGGTTGGAAAACGTTAATTGTTTGACTAGGGCATTGCTTGTCTATGATCATATCAAGAAATATGTTCAAGAATAATCGGTTTTTAGCAAATAGCACATGTTTCTTGCAGAATTCATGGAAAGTCCACTGTTGAAATGCAAATTGGCTGCATTTAGGACTATAGCTTTAGAGTGTGAATCTTTTTTGAGAAGGTTCCAGAGCCCAAAGCCTTTAATTTCTTTCTTACACACTGATTTGCTGGATCTGATAAAAAATTTGTAGGCACGAAGCTTGAAGCCTAACAAATTAAGTGAAGCTGAAAGTGTCTCAAAACTGTTAACTTTAGATGTATCAAAAAGTGAAAATCTTCTCTCATTTTTTTTATTGGAGGTTTAACGACCACCGTGAGCAACTCAATGGGCTATAAGCAGTCGCCCGTCCCTAATTTAGGGTCACTGATTCCAGGGAAGGGAGAGAGCCAGTGCCGTAAGACAAACACAACATCCATGCCTCACCGGGATTCGAACCCGGACCCCGTTCGGACGAATGATCAGAGGCCATCGCTTAGACCACTGCGCCACCGTGGCGGCTTCTTCTCTCAATTGAGAAAGTTGATACTGGATTTAGTGATTTTTTTTTTTTTTTTGATTGGAAGTTTAACGACCACCGTGAGCAACTCAAGGGGCTATAAGCAGTCGCCCGTCCCTAATTTAGGGTCACTGGTTCCAGGGAAGGGAGAGAGCCAGTGCCGTAAGACAAACACAACATCCATGCCTGACCGGGATTCGAACCCGGACCCCTTACGGACGAACGATCAGAGGCCAACGCCTTAGACCACTGCGCCACAGGGGCCTGCATTTAGTGATAAAAAGCTATTAAAAGAACTGAAGTGTTCAGAAAGGGAGAAATTAGAGTTTAAGCTTGAATTTAGGAAACTTGTGACCAGCATGATTGAAAAACATCGTGAGAAAAGCCCACTAAAATTTAAGTTTGTCCGAGGGGTAACTTGTTTGGACCCAAATATTCTAGTGCAGCAGCCGAGTCTAGGCAAGAAGAGAGTGGAAATTGTGCTCTAAGTTTTACTTAATGCAAACAGGATTTCAGATGACTGCTGAAAAAGCTAATAAACAGTATGCTTCATTGTGTGTAGAAGGTCAATCTGCTTTTAAGTCTCAGTTAGCTGAATTTTTAGACAGTCATGATGATTACATTGGATTAGACAAATTTTACAGTGCTCTACTTGACAACCAAAAACAATTCGGTGAACTTTGTGATGTAATAAGAATTTGTCTCATATGTCTCATGGAAATGCTTCAGTGGAAGGTGGATTTTCTGTCAATAAGTCTCTTCTTGTGGAAAATCTCCTGGAAGAATCACTGATTAGTCAGAGAACAGTTTTTGATGCCATTAAAAATGTGGGAGGAGTAGAACACATTGCCATCAATAGAAGGCTTCTTCTTTCTGTAAGAGCCTCCAGACGAAAATATCAGGATTATCTTGAGAAAAAAGTGTTCTTCAAAACGAAGAAGAAAGAAATCTGAAGGAAAAAAGAAAAATTGATCATGAAATAAAGGAATTAAAGGAAAACAGACAAAGAGTACTGAAGGAACTAGAGTTGGAAGAAGCAGCATTGCAGGCGAAGATTTCACATTGGGAAAAGAAGAAAAGTGGTGTGTAATATAAAAACAGTGACTGTGTTCCTACTGTAATATTTTTATAGTAACTGTTCTGAATATTGTGTATGGGTTTGTTTGAGTGTCTCTTCAATAAATGTAAAACCATGAAAGAAAGACTAAACTTAAAATTAACAAGTTAGTAAAATCATGCAATGCATTGATTATAATACGCTTTCTAACATACCAGAAATCATTACTCAAGTTATCACTCAAGTTATGAGGATAATGGCTGTGGAATAAATCTCTGTCCTGTGCCCTGACTTTTGTTCCCAATTCGATGATATTCAACAGAACCGGTTCAGTATACCTTCGAAATAACATGATAAAGTTTTGTCGCAATGGAAGCATTTTTACGTAAGTTATGATGCATAAGAGCTATGGAATAGATCTCGCTCCTGTGTCCTAACCTTTGACCCCATTTCGCCCATTTTCAACAGGATTCGTTCCCAGGCAGGCCCCTACGGCATACTAACATTTTATCCAAATCGAAGAATTTTTACATAAGTTATGACGCATAATGGCGTTGGTAGTGATTCCGCTCCAATGTCCTGACCTTTGACCCCATTTCGTTCACTTTCAATAGGGTTCCTTCCCAGGTGTGCCCCTTCCACGTACTAAAATTTCATCGAAATCGAACGATTTTTACGCTAGCTATCGTGCGGAAGGACATACGCACACAACGCGTGACGTAATGAGGCAGATGGGAATCGCGACCATCAGCTCGAAAGAGTGTGACGTCATAAAACTTTAATATGATCCACGCACAACGCGTGACGTAGTGAAACAGATGGCGTGACCGCGCGCCAACATTCTCAAACGCGACATTGTGACGTCATAAGATTTCTAAGCATAGGTAACATTAATAGAACGACATGACACTAAAACGTGGTAATTCGGGGTGGTTATTTAACGCACTAAACGAATTTTCCTAAACTCGAGATCAAGCTAAATCGATTTCTAGTACCAGAAAACGGTAGGTTAACGACTTTCATCAAAATCCTTAAAGCCGTTTTCAAAATAAAATTTACATACATACAATAATTTCTCCTTTAATAGTATAGGATAAGGGCGAGTGAAATCCCTGAAATGGCAATGGGCTGGACATACTGCCAGAAGGACAAACCAGCGATGGACAGCCGAAATTTTAGATTGGATTCCAAGGGACAGGAAAAGACCCAGAAGAAGACCACATGTGAGATGGGTGGATGAAATTCGAAAGTATGCGGGAGTAACATGGAGGAGACTGGCACAAGACAGACCGTTGTGGAAAAATTTTGGGGAGACCTTCGTTCAGCAGTGGATTGATAATGGTTGACAATGATGATGATGATGATGATGATGAAGGTCGATGGAATTGATTCCGATCCTGTGTCCTGACCTTTGATCCCAATTCGTCCATTTTCAACAGGGTTCGTCCCCAGGTGTTCCCCTACTACATACTAAAATTTCATCGAAATCGAACCAATTTTACGTACGTTATGACGCATAAAGGCAATGGAATGCATCCCGCTCCTATATCCTGACTTTTGACCCTACTTAACCCATTTTCAATAGGGTTCATTCCCAGGTAGTCCCCTTCAATATACTAAAATTTCATCGACATCGAACCATACTTATGCAAGTTATGACGCAACAGAGCAATGGAATGGATCCCGCTCCTATGCCGTGATTTTTGACCCCATTTCGTCCATTTTCAATAGTGTTCGTCCCCAGTTGGTCCCCTATCACACACTAAAATTTCATCGAAATCGAACCATTTTTACGCTAGTTATCGTGCCGACAGACGGACAGACGGACGGAAAAAGCTGGAGCATATACGCTTCTTCAACCTACGATTGGAAAGCGTAAAAAAGGTGTGAGTTGGACGTCTATGGGGAAGGTGGAGGCCGATAAAAATAAATAAATAAATGAATCAGTTATTGGGAAACTTTATACGTCAAACGGAAACACTTTTAAATAATATAAGTTTCTCAATTATCCAATTCAATTTATTTATTATCATGGCACATATATTGAAAAACTCAAATAAACCTATTTGTGTAAGGTCATGGATTTCTTATATATTTGGTCAGGGAAATTCCGGGAAATCAGGTTTGATAATTCTGTGGACACCCTGTATGTGACACGTCGCAATGCGGTTCTGGAAGATCCTATCCGCCCCAGGGAAGACAATCAGCATGTATGGGTGTACGTGGTCTACAAGGATGGATTCATATCAAATTTGGTCCATAGTGCCTTCCACAGTATGAGTGGACCCAAGAAATGCCACGAAAACATTCCCCAGACCATAATGCTGCCCCCACCAGCTTGTGTTCTGCCACCAATAGTTGAAGAGTGATTGTTCTCCGATGTTTCTCGCCTTATACGCCAACGTCGATCCGTTCGATTAAGCAGAAAACGTGACTCATCGGAGAAGGCAATTTTTTGCCAATCAGCGGTTCAATTCCGATACTCCCGTGCAAACGTAAGCCTTTTCTGTCGATGCACTTTCGTTAGCATACAGTAGCGAACAAAAGTATTTGGCTAAACACTTTTTCGACCATAATTTTTTTCCAAATCGGGTCATTTTGGGATATGATATGTGTTGATTCGTGGGTTACAATGCCGCGTAGTTTGTATTTCGCTCAGAGCGAATTTGTCGTTCGAAATGGGCCATATTCAAGAGTCGCCAATTATTACCCATTTGTTTGCTGCATGTATTAATATTTTTCTTGTGATTTATGTGGGTTTTGTGATGTGTAGTGCGATAATAAGTCAATCTTAGGTTTTCAGAAATGGGTAAAAAGGTGAAGATCCCTGTTGGAGCTCGCCAGGTGGCCGTGAACATGATGGAATCCGGAATGCGCGTCACCGACATTGCGAGGGCCCTGAAGATCCGACACTAGTCCATTTCAGCTATCCTGCAACGTTATAAGAAGACTGGGACCGTCGAGAACAGTCCGCGATGTGGTAGGCCTCCTTCCACTTCGTTGCATCAGAATAGACGCATCCTCCGTCGATCTCGTGCTGATCCCACCTTGACTGCTGTGGACATCGCCACCGAATTCCGCGACAGCGACGACCTGAACATCAGCCGAATGACCATCTCTCGTCGTCTCATTGCTGGTGGATTGAATGGAAGACGCCGTACCAAGAAACCACTCATCGGAGTCAAGAATCGACGAGCCAGAGTCGCGTTCGCGCGTCGTCATCGACACTGGACCGCGGCGGACTGGAGTAAGGTGCTTTTCACCGACGAGAGCAAGTTCAACTTGTTCGGAAGTGATGGCATCCGATACGTACGACGTCCGTGTGGCCAGAGATTCAACCCCCAGTTCATTCTGCCGACTGTCAAGCACGGAGGAGGATCGCTCATGGTTTACGGCGCCTTCTCTCGCAATGGAATGGGCCCCATCATCAAGATTGACGGAATAATGACCGGCCAGAGCTACACGAACATGCTCATCAACGATGTCTTCCCATGGGCAAACCAGAACATGCCACCCGGATGGATCATGAGGCAAGACAACGACCCGACGCACGCCTCCAGAGTAGCAAAGGCAGCCTTCCAGCAACAACAGATCACACTTCTATACTGGCCAAGCCAATCTCCAGACCTCAACCCCATCGAACACATGTTGGAGGAGCTGGAGAGACGATGTGCGAAGAAAACCTGCCGGAATAGGACCCAGAAGTTCGACCAGCTGTCTGCAGAATGGGCGCGAATTCCGCAGGTCACCGTCGAGAAGCTAGTGGACTCGATGCCGGCCCGTTGTGCAGCTGTTATTAAGTCTCGTGGTTATCCCACTAAGTATTAGTTATTGTTTTGTCGTTTTCTCGTACTTGTTTTCTGTTATCGTGGCATTAAATGAATGTGATACACACCTACTTTGTTGGTCAATTTGTATGATCTTTGCGATTAAGCTCGGTACCTGATCTGTGTTAAGGTTTCCGATCCATCTGCATATGGGTCATGTTTACAACTGAATAACACATATCATATCCCCAAATAACCCGATTTGGTCCAGCAGAAAAAAATTATGGTCGAAAAAGTGTTTCGCCAAATACTTTTGTTCGCTACTGAAGGCGCAGTGACCATTCGTTTGCATCGGAGCCCCATACGCAGCAGGGTTCGCTGAACTGTCGTTTTAGACACACTTGCTATAGCCCCCTGGTTCATTCGGCCAGTGAGTTGTTCCACTGTATCGTGTCGATCGGCCCTCGTGCACCTTCGAAGCCGACGTTCACCTCTCGCATCAATGGCACGTGGTTCTCCGGAGTTTTCACGTCGCTTATTGGCAGTGAAGCAATTTCTCCAATCAAGATACACTTAACCACAGCAGCACGCGAACAGTTCACAAACTGCGCTGTTTCAAAAATACTGCCACAATTGGCCCGAAAGCCGATAATCATCCCTTTTTGCAAATTTTATAAATCGCTCCTTTTATCCATGACAGCAACGAGTGATATGTTTTCAGATCAGATCAGATCATATATAGAGGATTTTATAGAGGGAGTGTCTGACCCCAGATCTTAAACAACCCTTAGAAATAGGAAGCTAGGAGATTTGGGCTAGAGTGCCCGATATTAAAGTGACACGGAAGCGAGGTAGAAAGGGGGAGAAAGACGCCCTTTTTTATTACCAGGGGGCCAGTACCCGGGGTCCGACGGCTTAACGTGCCCATCCGACGCACGGTGGGTGTTTATTGGTTCGAACGTTCGTACCTGCCCAGGATCGAACCTGAGGTTATCTCCATGGCAATCACGAACCCTGACCACTAGGCCTCCCGCGGCCCATGTTTCCAGAATGCCTACAGGACGCCTTATATACCCTCCAAGCCAGCTCACGACATGTTCCTTCTTTCATTGGCTACGTGCTGTGGACGTCAAAAGTAGGAGGTGGTCACAATAATGTGAGTCGACTGTGTATATACATATGTATATGTACGCTTGGCCAGCGTGGTGAGTTATGGCCAAACCCCTCCAAAATGGCTCCACAACTTAAATCTTCGCCCTCAGTCTCCGGCAGCTGGAAAATACCTGGCCAAGGCAGCGTCCAGTGTGACATGAAGGCAGAGAGTGCTAAGATTTCCCGGAGGACCGGACTAGGCTGCCATCTGATGCTGACCTTGGCTACGTATAATGATGCTGACCTTGGCTACTATCTTCTAATTCAATGCTTCTTGAATTGGAAGAGAAACTACAAAGGATCAAGTGGGACATCGTCGGGCAAAATGAGGTAAGGAGAAAAGGAAAAGGTCTCATTGAACTGAAAAGTGGACATCTCTTCTACTATCGTGGGACAGATACTGGCAGAACTAGTGGTGTTGGATTTATAATAAACAAGAAACTGAAGGATAAAGTTGTAGAAGTTGAAAGTTCCTCTGACAGAGCTGCACGACTCGTTATCCAACTCTCGAGAAGATACCAGGCTCAGATTATTCAAACTTATGCACCCACCACTGTCATCCTGAAGAAGAAATTGAAAAATTTTATGAGGAAATTCGTCATCTAAATAATGAAGGTAAGCAGCACTTGAAGATAATTATGGGAGATTTCAATGCAAAAATAGGGCAACGGCAACAGAATGAAACTTCAGTAGGTGAATTCGGTCCCGGAACAGAAACCAGCGTGGAAATACTCTCGTAGAGTTTGCAGGGGCAGAAGGGTTTTTCATCTAGAACTCTTTTTCAAGAAAAAGCCACACAGGAAATGGACATGGAGACATCCAAATGGGACGACAAGTGAAATTGATTTTATTATGTGTAACAAAAAATTTGTCGTAGAAGACTGCAGTGTGTTAAACAAGTTCCACCCAGGTAGTGACCATAGATTGGTGAGATGTAAGATGCACCTCAACACTAAACCCGAACGTGGCAAGCTCATAAAACAAACAAAATGTATTGACATAACCAACCTTAAAAAACACCGTAATACCTTCAAGTTGGAACTGAAAAACAGATTCTCTGCTTTAGAAGCCCTAACATCGGAAGAAGTGGATATTTCTGAAGTTAACAGAAAAGTAACCAAAGCTCTTATGGAAACAGCAACAAAATTAGCTGAGTCTAAGAACAAGTTGCATGTGAACAAATTATCAGGAAAATCCAAAATGTTGATGCAAAAAAGGAGATATGAGGACAACTAAAGAAGATGTGACTTCCAAAGTGGAATATATAGAGCTATGCAAGACAGTACATAAAAGCATCACTGAAGACGTAAGGAAATTCAACTGTGAACTAGTGAGGAAAGCAATTGAAAGCAACCAAAGCCTAAAGATAGCAAAGAGACATCTCAGTAAGGGAAGAAAACAGATTATGGCACTGAGAAAGAAAATGGTTCTTTAACAAGAAATAGAGGTGAAATTTTGACAAGAGTGAAAGATTTCTACTCCAAATTATATGAAAGGGATGATACATGTACTCCAGACATCGTGAAAGGTACCAGAGTTCTTCCAGTCCTTCCAGCAGAAGTTGCACATGCAATCAAGAACATGAAGCGGAGAAAAGCTCCAGGAGAAGATGGAATTACTGTAGACTTCATACAAGAAGCAAGTGGAGAAATCGAAACAGTACTCGCCCAAATTTTTACTCGATGCCTTAATGAAGGGAAGATTCCTGAGGATTGGAACAACGCTACAATGATCCTGCTACGTAAAAAAGGTGATATTGAGGATCGCAGGAACTACAGACCTATCAGCCTCCTATCAGTGGTTTATAAAATCTTCACTAAAGTTCTTTCACACCGCTTGAAGGTAACACTGGACATGGCTCAACCGAGAGAACAAGCTGGATTCAGGAGTGGCTACAGCACAATAGATCATATCCACGTACTGAGAGAACTAATTGAAAGAGCGAGGGAATATGAACTTCCATTGTGCATGGCTTTTATCGATTATGAAAAAGCCTTTGATTCGGTGAAACCATCAGCAGTTACAATGACTCTGAAATCCTGCGGTATTGAAGATGCATACATTAATATTATTAATAACATCTATGAAAATGCAAGTGCAAAGATTCAGCTGTTTGAAAATACAACACTCATAAAAATTGGAAAGGGAGTGAGACAGGTGACACCATATCTCCGAAGCTCTTTAATGCGACATTGGAAAATGTCTTTCAATCACTGAACTGGGAAAACAAAGGGATAAAGATTAATGGAGATTATCTAACCCACCTTCGTTTTTCTGATGATGTAGTCATTTTTGCAACTACCCCATCAGAGCTGCAGAGTATGATCCAGGAACTTGCTGACAAGAGTAAAGAAGTGGGAATAAAAATGAACTTTCAGAAGACAAAAGTGATGTTCAGTGCTTTTACAAGAAATGAAGATTTATCGATTGATGGAGAAAAGCTGGAGATAACAAACACGTACGTTTATCTTGGACAGCAGATATCAAGCGAGTGTCACGTTGATGAAGAAATTAATCTGCGTAAAAAACTTGCCTGGAGAGCTTTGGAAGAAACAGCATAATTTTCATGAGCAATATGCCATTATGTCTTAAAAGAAAAGTGTTTGATCCATGTATCCTTCCAGTGCTTACGTATGGTGCAGAGACGTGGACCTTAACTAAAAGAGACATACAAAGGCTGCAGACAACTCAAAGAAGCATGGAGAGGTGCAAGCTTGGTGTAACCAGGAGAGATAAGAAGAGGAACTCGTGGATTTGAAAAATGACAAGAGTGGAAGACATCATGATCAGAGTTAAATCCCTAAGATGACAATGGTAATGGCAATGGTAACTGTGGGTACCATAGTGGTACCCAGTTTATTGCTATAGCGAAATACATACATAGGAGATTCATTGAAAGTTGCAGTACAGAAAAGGAAAGTGCGACAATGTATGTATATCCACGATGCAGCACAAAGTTACACAGAAAGGAAATGAATATGCACACGAACAATGAATGGCATTTCGGCATGTCAAACGATATCAATAACACATGTGCACAAGTACATGAAATGTATTTTGCCATCATAAATCATCCGAACGGAACTGAAATGTGTTTAGAGCGCAAAACATTATTGAGTAACTCATCAACTTTATAAAAATAACAAAGTTACCAAATGTACCACTATAGTAATCCGCGATTGAGGAAAGCACTAACACAGCAAAAACTCACAAGTATAGGAAATTTAAAAAACAAGGCACAAATTCAGGAAACAACAGATAAGATAATGATGAAGAGATACTGGGGAGCTCACACAAATAACGAGACCAATTATTCGTGAAAACACAGCAACAACTCACAATTATAGCAAATTCAAAATACATTACTTGGGAAATACAGTAAAAACACACAAATATAGCAAATTTAAAATTCATGGAAAACAACATAATCAACAGGCACTAAGTCTACAAAAACCAGAGAATTTGTGAACGGGTTCGCAAATCCCCTAGCATTAAGAGAACAAAAAGTGATCGGTATGGGTAAGTGAGCTAAAGGTCATCGGCAAGAGGAATAGTGGTATCACATATATGCTTCTCAGCAAGCTCCTTCAAGGAGGCGAGACGGCGCGTGTAACGTCTCAAAAACGCCTGATACCGAGGATCGGTGGCATACAGAGATTTAAAAAATGACACATAAGCTTCGAATTGCGTTACCGCTGAAAATAGGTCCAGATCAGGTGAGTGGATGAATTCTTCAGAACAAACAATCGTACGTGTGCAGGTTGAAAAAAACGTAAAAGTTGCTGTCTGGACAGTTGTCCAGGAACTGGAGGAAACGTATCAGTGGCCTGTAGAACCTCAGCATCAGAGAGAGGATTAACAGGACCTGAGCGAAGAAGCATCCTGTTTGAAGAATCATCAGGTGGAGAAACACAGGATCCAGAAACACCGGGGACACTAGATGAATCCTATGTTTGACAGAAAAAGTTAAAACAACACAGAAAGTTGTTTTAACTTTTTCTGTTTTACAGCGCCTTTGGAAGTTCCAATACGCTTCGATGAAGATGCTGAGGCGGATGTATCCATTAATGGATTAGGCTCACCTCCCGTGTCAGAAGACAAGGAAACCAACGTCGCCGAAGAAGCAATACGTAGCAGATCAGCCTTAGTGAAGACTGGTACAACAGCCGAGGCTGCAGGAAGACTTGGAAACAAGGGTATTGTAGACAAGGTTGTAATTGGAGATCCGATATCCGAGAGGCAAGGAGAAGAGCCAGACGGCCGAACTGTCAAACCACCACTCAACACATCCAGATCGGTACACTCTTCTGTAGACACATCTGTAGTAGAAGACATCTCTGCCAATCTTTTCACAGGAGGCAGTGGTATGATCCTGTGTTAAACAGTGTGTACAATAGTGAGTGGTAAAAACCATGAAACTGTACGTTCGTGAGCCAATTTCAACAGTAGCTTCTGTAGGGCAATCCGCCAAGGCTTTCTCCGTGGGAAAGACCACCAATAACTGACGGCGAGGTCCTGTAGCATGTGCAAATCGAGTTCCACGGGGAGCGTCAGAGAGGCGACGAACCTTGCCAACAATTTTACATATATGACTGACAAGGAGAGGAAGTGCAGTATCAGGCACTTCCTGTGGAACAGGATAGAACGCGATGTTCACCGGTCGCTTAGAAAGAGGCGAAGGGATGAGATGCTTTGTCCCAATCGAAAGTCCGTGTGCAAGAAAAAAGTCAGCATCCTCCTTGTGATTGAACTGAACCGAGATACTCCGAGGAGTACGGGAAATTCCCGCAATGGACGCTGATGACACATGTCCAGAGAGGGCTTCCATATAGCGTAGCAATGGAGTATTTGGTAAGCTATGAAAGAGCACACCTCTATGCAGGAGGTTATTGAACTTACGGCCAATCTGCGATTGTCATCTATCGTTACCGTCACCTTGTGGTTGGATACCTGAATAATATGTGTTGATTGCAAAAGACCATCAGGTTGAGATTAATCGGACGTAGGAGTAGCGCCTCGTTGCACTGTAGAGGCAAATGACATCCTCGGAAGAGAAGTCTGTTCGGATCCGGCAGGCACAGAAGGCAGTGAGGGAAGAGAAGCACAGGCCGAAGTCAAGGCAGTAGAATCAGTAGTACACAGGGAGAGCACCGAGTCAGATGCAGAATCTGAAGAAGAAAGCGCAGCCAAGTGTAGTGAAGGCACCGGAGCAGGAGTACTAGAAAGCTGGGTAGGCATCTTAGCAGGCACAACCGAGTGTATGTTAACTTCCATGGATGTGGGAAGTGTGACGTGACGTGCATCCGCCACGCCCAGAGATGATAAGGAAATACCGGAAGCCGCCATGTTGGCAGCTTCCAGACGTAAACAACCGAGCAAACGATAAGAAAACGGATGAATATGAACTAATACGAGGACGAGAACGTTAGAAAAGTAGCTCAAAACGTACACAGTACCTTTAGACATCCTGGCCAAGCAACAGGTGAGTGAGGGACGAGGTAATCCACACTAAAATGTATAAAATATTGGAGCCACCAACACTACGTCTGTTACGAACGAGCAATGGGCTGGACATACTTCCAGAAGGACTTTGGACAGCCAAAAATTTTAGATTGGATTCCAAGGGACAGGAAAAGACCCAGAAAAAGACCACATGGGAGATGAGTGGATGAAATTCGAAAGTATGCGGGAGTAACATGGAGGAGACTGGCACAAGACAGACCGTTGTGGAAGAAACTTTGGGAGACCTTCGTCCAGCAGTGGATTGATAATGGTTGACAATGATGATGATGATATACGAAAACTCTTAATTTACAGAAAATAAAAAATAATGTTCTTAAAAGTATTTATTTCCTTATTTCATGTAAAAATGAATAAACATTGAAAAATATTCTCGTACAAGGGGCAGCAAATCTCGGCTTGCACCCGGGAGGGAAATGCCCTTGGCGCGCCCCTGATGAGTCACGACACACAGTACATCGAACCCTGCTGAAAATGGGGCTGTGTAGCCGCAGGTTACTCCGAGTTCCCATGCTAATCTCAATTTACCTTCGAAAGTGCCCACAATATGCACCCGAGCATCAAAACTGGACCTTGAATGATTGGAAGGTCGTCTGGTCTGATGAATCTCGTTTCTGTTGCAGCATGAGTAAGGCCTGGTACGTGCGCATTGTCGACCTGGGAAAGTGTTTATACCGGGATGCACTGTGGAACGAAAACAAGCCAGTGGAGGAAGTGCAATGCTTTGGGCAATGTTCTGCTGGGAAACCCTGGGTGCAGTCATTCATGTGCGGAAATCTATGACGTCTATCACCGACGTAAACGTCATTGCATTCCAGGAACATCCTTTCATGACAACGGTATTGCAGTGCCTTCTTTCAGAAGAATAAAGTGCCCTGCCACACTACTCGGATTGTTCGAGAATGGTTCATGAAACATGAGGAAAACTTCAAGATATTGCTCTGGCCTCCAAATTCCCCAGATAACAATCCAATCGAGCCTTTATGGTTTGTATTAGAACAGCAAAACCGATCTGCGTCGGTTCAACCTCGTAACGTACAAGAGTTTAAAAAATCTGCTGGTAACGCGTTGTTACCATATGCCACAAGACACCTTTAGAAATCTTATAGCGTCTGCCCAAGCTGTTTTGGCAGCACGTGGAGGACCGACATAGGTGGCCATAATGTTTTGGCTCTTCGGTGTCGTTGTTAGTGCAAAACCTGTTGCATGTCTATCTGACACGAGAGAACATGTCAGTAACTCATCATTCTGCAATTTTTGCATACGCTGCTGCATTATGCGTGATTTGTAACATTTTAGTCTGAGTATCTATGTTTTTTGCTTGTTTGTTTGAGGGTTAACGACCACCGTAAGGAACTCAATGGGCTATAGGTAAACTCCTGTCCCTCATTTAAGGACGCTGGTTCCCAGAACAAAAAAAGGCAAATACACTATTCTTCACCCATGATTCGAGCCCTGACCCATCTCGGATGAATGATTGGAGTTCAGCATCTCGTACCACTCGCCCATTTAGATTTGCTAAATCTGCTCTGTTTGCAGAGGGCGAGTCGAAATTTTTGCAATATTTCGATCACTTTATGTCTTCACACGTACCTTTACGACGAAAGCTGACTAGCATTCAAAGTATAGGCCATCGTGTTGCACCGTCTTTAGCCATCTGTCTGCCAGTTCTTTGATTCCGCGGCGATACCAGTTCTTGTCCTCCGAGACGAAGAACTCCTTCACCCCAGCTGCCACCTCTTCCTGGTTGCTGAAGTGTCGCGCGTGAAGGAAGTGGGCCATGGTGATTGAGCCCAGGCCAGCTTCAGAAAGCTGGCCTGGGCTCAATCACTGCCGTTGTGTGTCAGGATTACGGAAATAGACCCACTTTTCATCGCACGTAACAATTCTCTTCACGAAACGTACATCGCGTGGGCTTTCTAGGAGTTTCGTGCGCACTTCCACTCGGCGGTTTGTTTCAGCTGGCGTCAGTTCGTGAGGGAGAATGAGGCAGCTGCTGTAGACCTTGCCGAGGTCCTGAAGGTGACGAACCACTGTGGTCTGTGATATGCCCAGCTCGCCTGATAATCTTCGAGTGCTGGTTGTTGGATTTCCCTGTACGGCCTGGTGCACGGCCTCTGAATCCATGGTTCGCGGCCTACCTGACCTTGGCTGATTGTCGAGGTTTCTGTCACCTGAGCGAGATTTCTTGAACCATCTGGTTGCGGTGCTGTGGTCCACGGAACCTTCCCCTTTCGCATGACAAATGGTTTGTGTTGCTTGAGCAGCGTTATGGCCGAGTTCAAACTCGTAAAGCAAAAGTTCCCTAATTAGCCGGTTGTGGCTGTTCATCTTTTAGGCGTCCCAACCACAGAAAGAACGACGACATGCAATGCTGTTCACAGCAACGACTATCACTTTATATCCCTTTCGACTGACTCCAGTGCATGGCTTGAACTAGTTTAAACACGTGACCTACCCGCTGCAGCACATGCGTTTATGCGAATATCGCAAAACTTTCGACTCACCCTCTGCGCATAGGTCTTACCGATGGAGATTCGGAGTTTAAAGTTGTAGCCTTTGAATAATTTTTAATGCTAAAAGTGAAACTATTCTCCAGCACAAATCATTTTTTTTTCGGAGGTTTAACGACCACCGTGAGCAATTCTGAAAACCATAAGCAATCACTCGTTCCTAATTTAGGATCGCTGTCTCCAGCTAAGGAAAAGAGCCAGCGCATAGGACAAACACACCGCCCGTGACTCATGCAAGACTCGAACCCGAGGCCAGCATGGACGACTGGTGATAAGACTAGGCGTCTAAGTACTCCCCCACCGAGTCAAACAAAATTTTGGGGGAGGGGGGGTTAATAACCATCGTGAGCAACTCAATGAGCCATAAGCATCATCATCATCAAATGTAGAGGATTTTAGGAAGGGAGTGTCTGACCCCAGGTCTTAAACAACCCTTAGAAATAGGAAACTAGGAGATTTGGGCTAGAGCGCCCGATAAGAAAGTGACACGGAAGCGAAGTACAAAGGGGGAGGAAGACGTCCTTATTTATTTCGGGGGGCGGTAGTACCCGGCATCCGACTGCTTAACGTGCCCATCCGACGAACGGCAGATATTTAGTGGATCGAGCGTTTGTACCTGCCTGGGATTGAACCTGAGGCCCTTCCCGTGACAGTCACGAACGTTGCCCACTAGGCCACCCGCGGCCCTAAGCGGGTGGCCTATGGCTCTTGGCTACCCGCGGCCCTGAGCCATAAACAGTCGCTCCGTCCCTAATTTAAGGCCGCTGGTTCCAAAGAAGGAAGAGAACCAGTTTTGTAAGGCAAACATGACATCCATGCCTCACCGGGACTCCAACGCGGACCCATCCCAATTGAATGGTCAGAAGCCAGCGTTTAGGGGCGGCCCGCCGAGGCGATTAAAGTTTTTGACTGAGGTGTTATACAGAATACATAGAGATGCTTCTAAATGGATCATTTCTACTTCCACTTAAAATTCACATTTGGTTAAGTCATGCCTCTGCATGTTGATTGGTAGAAAACCTGCACGTTAACGATTTCGAAGAATTTCTTTAAACCTAGCGTTTATTGGTAGTCACTTTTTGCATGTGTTATGTCTCCTCTTTTTCAGGGATTTATGTCAGTGTTTATGTTCCGGAAGTTGTCACTGATAAAAAGATTTCTCCGTAAGCTATGATGTCAGAAAAGTCTCATAAATAAAGGGAAACTTAACAGTCCTCGTATTTTCTATTCTGTTTGCTCACACTAAACAAAGAGAAGTTATGCATTATTCAGCAGCTTATCGATCAGATGTCTTATAAATATTTGTTCAGTGACTTCTAGGGCGAGCGTTCGTGAACCAACATGGGTGAACAATTTGGTCATTAAACTGAAGAGAAGTTCATGGATTATGCATGGATTTAATGTAGAAGGGTTACCGAGGGCTAATTTGCTATTGGATTTCTTAAAATCACAACAGCACGAAGAAGCTAATATGAATTATAAGTAGCACACACTAATTTGATTCGGTGTTATTTTTCTCAAAAAAAACCCCTCCTCCTTCATTGCCCCGAAAAGATAATCTTGATACTAAAGTTACTCCTCCTCGGTCGCTGAGTGGTCAGAGATGCGAGCTTCTGGTTAATAATCCGAGCTGAGCCCGGGTTCGAGACCCAGAGGAGGCATGGGAGATCGTCTGTTTTACAATATTAGCTCTATCTCCTCCCTGGAACATATAGTCCTAAATTACGAACGGGCGGCTCCTTATAACCTTAGATGAATGCCCACAGTGTTGTTAAACCCCCGAACAAATATATTCGTATATCTGGAGTTATACACCTCAACTTTATTAATAATATATACATCCATATTATACATACATCAACATTATTAATAGCATCTATGAAACTGCAAGCGCAATTTTTCTGTTGTTCGAGTACATTGCACTTATAAGAACTGGGAAGGGAGTGATACAAAGTGACACCATATCAGCGAAACTTCAGTGCCGCGTGAGGGAATGTTAGGCATTGAACTCTGAAGAAAAAGGGATAAAGATTAATGGAGATTATTTAATTCACCTTCGCTTTGCTGATGATACAGTCATTTTTGCAGGTACCACGTCAGAGCTGCAGTGGGTGAACGAGGAACTTGTTAACAAGAGCCAAGAAGGGAATTAAGAAATGAACTTTCAGAAAACAAAATTGATGTACAATGCTTTTACAAAAACTAATGATTTGGAAATGAATGGGGGAATCTAGAAGCAACCGATGCCTACATTTTCCACGGACAACAGATATCAAACGAGAGTCTCATAGAAGAAGAAATAAGAAATGTATAAAATTCGGTTGGAGAGCTTTTGGAAGAAACTGCAATTTTTAAGAGTAATTTATCATTATGCCTTAAAAAAGGATTTAATCAGTGCATATAATCAAATGCATCATTCCAGTATTTTACTTGTGGATCAGACACATGAATCTTAACTAAAAAGACATCCAGAGGCCGAAAGAAGCCTGGAGAGGTGCATGTTTAGTATAACCAGGAAGGATAGGAAGAAGAACTCATGGATCAGGAAAATGATGTGAGTTCAATCTGAATAATCTGAACAAAACAACTCCCCGTTTTTGCACGATATTCAATAAGACATTATTTATAACCACTGACTTACTAAAATCTTTAATTTACAATTAAAAGACATAATAATATCGTAGTTTAAAACCATAAGACCTTTCAAGCTCGCTACGAGCTTATCCTCAGATGAGGAACTACAAACTAATGGAACTGGTGTTTAAATATCAAATTCTCCCTCACATGATTGAAGGATGCGCGAAAAATATGCGTGTAAACAATCAATGAAAACTGCAAGGAAAATCTGTATTTTTTCGTGCCGATTTGTACAATCTGAACAAAACAACTTCCGTTTTTATACGATACTCAATTAGACATTATTTAAAACCACTGACTTACTAAAATCTTTAATTTACAATTAAAAGACATAATAATGATGTGAGTTGACATAATAATGATGTGAGTTGATGATATCATGATCAAAGTAAAATCCCTGAAATAGCAATGGGCCGGACATATTGCTAGAACTGACCACCTTTGGACAACTAAGATACTAGACTGGATTTCAAGGAACGGGGAAAGACCCAAAAGAAGACCCTGTAGGGAAAAAGTGGGTGAAATTCGAATGCATATCGGAGTGGCATGGAGGAGACTGGCTCAACACAGAAAGTTGTAGATGAAACTTGGGGAGACCTTCATTCAGCAGTGGATTGATAATGGTTGATGATATCGAGAGTTACAGAAAGCATTCATCATATTGTTCATTCAGCCGTTACTAAACAGCAGATGTAACTTCGTCGACATAAAGCTATAGACGGTTTTTGTAGGTAAACGTTCATTCCCTGGAGCAAGTGGCCCTAAATTAGGGGCGGGCGACTGCTTATAGCCCATTGAGTTGCTCACGGTGGTCGTTAAACCTCCAATCAATCAATCAATCAATCAACGCTGTTCAAAAAGCCGACAAGGAGGGAACGAAAACCGACGAACTAATAAAACGTTCATGTCTGATTCGATGCTCGAACCCCAGAAACTGGTATTTCGACGGTTGAGACATCTCGCGGCGTGTTGTATACTCAATGAATGTTAAATTTTGATTTCTATAAACCGAATTTTTAATAACTTAGTCGTCCTGGTATTTCAGCTGTAGGTTTAAAGCTCAAGTGGTATATCACCTCTTTTATTAACCAGCGCTCAAAAAAAAAAAAAAAAAAAAACTACGCGGATTTTAGCTTGTTTTTTATCTTTCCTTTCCATATTTCTTTATTTTTTACATCTAAGTATACAAACTTGGGATAGCCATTTATGAGTTAGAAAGAGTGAATGAATTTCCTCAGAAAACAGAACACGCATGAGAAAGACACAGACCCCTGGAACTGGAGTAAGCTAACGTATCCCCAGTGATCTCTAGTCCCACACGAATGACTTAGCGAACAGTCTCAAAGCCGTATTAGGATTCCTCGATGCTTAGCAGAGATTAATTCTGATGAAATCCCTGAATCTATGGTGGTCAGTTTGTAGATGTGAGTGGCTGTATCAAATGGCCCTGAACCATGTTTCTTAAACAGAATATTTGGGTTCTAGATAGGGTCATAAATATGTCAGAACACTAATTAAGTGACAGACGATTTAAAGATTGAAATGCTTTTCCCTAGCAGGAAACACTTAGCATTTCCGTGCAAAGCAAAAAGGATATTTCAAGAACTGTCGATTGGTCTTTCATGGTAACCCGCGTACGTAGGTCCTAACAAAAGTTCGCCGCCCCGGTGGCGCAGTGGTCTAAGTGATGGCCTCTGATCATTCGTCCGAAAGGGGTCCGTGTTTGAATCCCGGTGGGCATGGATGTTGTGTTTGTCTTACGGCACTGGCTCTCTCCCTTTCCTGGAACCAGTGGCTCTAAA
Organism: Macrothele yani; assembly: GCA_039090855.1. Lineage (NCBI taxonomy): Eukaryota > Metazoa > Arthropoda > Arachnida > Araneae > Macrothelidae > Macrothele > Macrothele yani. Next base: position 109,552,103 of record CM077003.1, read on the forward strand.
TTAGGGATGGGCGATTACTTATAGCAACTTATAGCCCATATAGCAACTTATAGCCCTTCCCTGGAACCAATGGCTCCAAATTAGGGTTGGATGACTACTTATAGCCCATATAGCAACTTATAGCCCTTCCCTGGAACCAATGGCTCTAAATAAGGGTTGGGCGGCTACTTATAGCAACTTATAGCCCTTCCCTGGAACCAGTGGCTCTAAATTAGGGATGGGCGACTACTTATAGCAACTTATAGCCCTTGCCGGGAACCAGTGGCTCTAAATTAGGGATGGGCGACTACTTATAGCAACTTATAGCCTTTCCCTGGAACCAATGGCTCTAAATTAGGGTTGGGAGACTACTTATAGCAACTTATAGCCCATATAGCAACTTATAGCCCTTCCCTGGAACCAATGGCTCTAAATTAGGGATGGGCGACTACTTATAGCAACTTATAGCACCGTGAGCAACTTACAGCCCATTGAGTTGCTCACGGTGGTCGTTAAACCTCCAAAAAAAAAAAGTTCTGCACACTGTGCGTTTTTGAGAAGAGTGTGAAGTAACGGAGAAAACTTACCACATTGCCGTTCAATGTACTCCCCTGTGCTGCTAATGACAGCTTGGCCGCCCCGGTGGCGCAGTGGTCTAAGCGATGGCCTCTGATCATTCGTCCGAACGGGGTCCGGGTTCGAATCCCGGTGAGGCATGGATGTTGTGTTTTTCTTACGACACTGGCTCTCTCCCTTCCCTGGAACCAGTGACCCTAAATTAGGGACGGGCGACTGCTTATAGCCCATTGAGTTGCTCACGGTGGTCGTTAAACCTCCAATCAAAAAAAAAAAAAAAAAATGACAGCTTGCCAGCGGTGAGGTTGGCCCTGGATACCCCGTAGTACGCCATCTTTGTTCAGCTGTCATATTACTCGGGTCACGTCCAATGACAGTTCGTCCAGCGATTCGTAACGGATGCCACGGAGCCGATTTTTTAACTTTGGGGAAAGATCCAAGTCCGGTGGACTGAGATCAGGGGCTGTATGATGGGTGGGATAAAGTTTCCCAGCCATATTTCGACAAAGTTCCCGTGCCGACGCTGCACTATGACGCGATGCGTTGTCATGCAACATGATTGCTTCCGCTTCAAACAAGTTGGAGCGATTTTGACAAATTTTCGGTCTCCACTTTGACCTCAGAAAGTCACGATAATATTGTGAGTTAACAATTTGCCCTACCGGCACTCGAACAGAGACCACAACACCCTGGGCATCGTACGCAGAAATCATCATTTGCTTCATTTTGGATTTTTGCCGACGACACTTTGAGGAGCGTGGGGAACTTGGATGCCTTCATTCCGCTGATTGTGACTTCAGTTCCGTCTCAAAATCACGGGTCCAAATCTCATCAATTGCGACCATTCTGTTCAGGTTTCGCCTTCCCTTTCGAACTTGTGGAGGTGATCCTGTGCGATGCTCACTCTGGCTGCCTTCTGCTCTGGGGTGAGTTGATGGGGCATCCAGCACGGCTCCGATTTTTCTCTTTCCTAGTGAGTCGGTCAAAATCCGGTGAAAAGACATGGTGGACAAATTTGCCTGATGAGCAATCTCTCCGACTGTCAAACGGCAATTCTCTTTGAGAAGCGTTGCAACAACGGTGACAGGTGTTTTTTCTGTTGCCGTTTGAGGTCGGACTGAGCGGTGATCATCTGGATGCCCCTCCCGCAAGCGCGATTCCCAACGAGAAATTACGCTTCGCTCAAGAGTTCCTTCTCCACAAACTCCTTGCAAGGCAGCGTGGATCTGCATCAGAGTTTTCCCCTGCACAGTTTCTATTTTCAAGTACGAGCGTTGGTGTAACACTGTGACTCAACCTGAGGAGCTGTACTCTCCCATTTCCAAACCCTCCCACGTCCACACAGTAAATGATAGCGCATCGTTCTGACACCACTGCGTTGCTGAGAGTCTGGCCTTGCATGACGCAATCATTTTCCTGATTGCAACATCCGCTTCCGCTTTAAATTAACGTGTGCAGAATTTTTGTCATGACTCACGTATTTATATCACTAGAATGTAATAAGGCGGAAAACTGCGTTAATTATAAAACAATTTTGTAAAGAGAATAATTTGAAGAGAGAAATAGTACGGTTTTTGTCAGCGAAATTTCGTCAACAAGGAGTTGCACAGTAATTTGTTAAAAGCACTAACAGAAGGGAATGCACCAATGTAGCCATCGATTCTTATTTGAAAACAAGATAGAGTATGAATAAATGCATCACATGGAATTTGAAAATTAAGAGGGACAGCAGTGACATTTGGGAACCTAACTGAAGTGCTTTTGGTGCAAGTGATACCTAAAAGCTTATTAGACAGATTTGATACTGATGGCATGCTTACTTGGTTTATTAAAGCCGTTTAGCTTGGTTCATTCAAGAGGTAAGGAAGTTTCGAGTACTAGCTTGTATGGCATTGATTATTGAGGACGTACAATGACTGCCAAGGAAGACTACACGAAAGCAAATTTTATGTGTTATTGTTAAGCATGATTTAACCAGAGATGGAAACGGGTCACGGGTCAACGGGTCGACAATTTCTTGCGGGTCCAACGGGTCGCGTCAAAGTGTTCCTGACCTGATTTTGACCCGATTTTATTCCCATTTTATTTTTGAAAAGAGAAAAACATATTACAAAAAAAGAATGCGCGTTCTGGAATTATGTAGTCGATACTGGTGCCCCCGGAGTGAATAATGATTTGCCATGCAAAAATATTGTCGTCTTTCTTAAAGCAACGAAGATTTCCACCGAACGACGTCAGACAACACACCGACTCCATATCGTAAAAAGATCCTTCCTTTGCGTTCTTTTACAGTGCGATTGTCCTGGGCAAGGTACAGGCAAACGCCATTCGCCTGCTTCTCAGCTGATTCGCTCTCTCCGTGCGAAGTTCACTGTATGACTAAGAGTTACTTTTTACATCGCATCTTTTACATTGAGCATTCAGATGTTTTCGATTGATGTGCTAATATCCCGTTTCCATGACATGTCATGTCGAAATGAACTCCTTATTTGTTAATATGGATGGATTTAATATTAAGGAACTTGAGAAAGGCGTCGAGGCCAACAAATACGTGCTTGTTGAAAACCACAAGGGGAAGAGTGAATGCTGGAAATTGTTTCGTCTCATTAAGGAACCGGTGAATAATTCTATGTTGTTTGGTTTTGCTTGTTGTTCAAAATGTGGAAAGTGTATAATTACAAATAAAGATGTCGACGGGGTAATAAGAGATTATGGAACCAAGAATCTAACGGGCCATATGAAAGTATGCACACCTCCATCAAAGCGTGGAAAGAACGAACAATCTAAATACATTTTAAAAAATGCATTTGTGTAATCGTAAATAATGATTTCCATTTGTAATATACCCCATGGTCACGGTCATAGTCAGTCATTACTTCTGGATTACGCAAAATAGTGGCACTAAAAATGGCCCTAAAATTTAGCAAGTAACCAAATTTTGATTATTAAAAAAGGATTTCAGTTATTAAATATCAAGTTATCGGGATGAATATATATATATTACGTTTATACACTATCTACCAACAAATAATTGGACACCCCTGCAATCGACGATATCTGCGGTCCTGATACACGTCACGGCCACCGCCGTTAAATATCGTGTGGGAAACAACAACGCAACCAGTCCCGTGCAAGATGCCACGCAGTTCGGAGCTCTCTGATTTCGAAAAAGGTGTAATCGTCGGGTATCACGGAAATGGCCGATCCATACGTGACATATCCAGCGAGTTGAAGAACCCAAAATCGACAGTGGCCGACGTGATTGGCAAGTGGAAGATGAGAGATGATTGTCGGAATGTGCCCCGACCCGGCAGACCCACAAAACTGGGAGTTAGAGATCGACGGGTGCTGGCCAGAGAAATTCGGAAGATCCGCACCAAATCGATGGGCCACATCCGCGAGGAGTTTCAACAAGCATCCGGGAGTGTTCTTTCGATGAATACCATCCGTAAAGAAGCCCATCTGCTCGGTTATTATTATTATTTTCTTTTTTTGATTGGAGGTTTAACGACCACCGTGAGCAACTCAATGGGCTATAAGCAGTCGCCCGTCCCTAATTTAGGGTCACTGGTTCCAGGGAAGGGAGAGAGCCAGTGCCGTAAGACAAACACAACATCCATGCCTCACCGTGATTCGAACACGGACCCCTTTCGGACGAATGATCAGAAGCCATCGCTTAGACCACTGCGCCACCGGGGCGGCAACTGCTCGGTTATCATGGACGTGCTGCCGCCCACAAGCCTTTGATCACCAAGTCCAATAGCGCTGCTCGGCTAACGTGGCACAAAGAACGTCGACAGTGGACCGTTGAACATTGGAAACAGGTTCTCTGGAGCGACGAATCAAGGTTCACCCTCTACCGTTCGGATGGCAGGGTCTGGGTTTGGCGTCTGCCCGGAGAACGCCTCCTGCCGGAATGTATTGTGCCAACTGTGAAGTTCGGCGGCGGTGGAATTATGTTGTGGGGGTGTTTCTCCTGGTATGGCACGGTACCCTTGGTCGCAATTCCTGGTAGACTCAATGCCGAGACCTATTGCACCATTTTGGATGACCATGCGCTTCCGACGTTGTGGCAGTTTTACGGGATGGACCCATGTTACTTTCAGGATGACAATGCGACCTGTCACGTTGCGAGGACCACCATGGCTTGGTATGGTGACAATGGAATTAATCGAATGGACTGGCCTGCGCAGAGCCTGGACCTTAACCCTATCGAGCACCTCTGGGACGAGTTGCAACGTCGACTTAAGGGGTGCCCCCACCGTCCGAAATCGGTGAAGGAACTGACCTGTCTTCTCCAAGCTGAGTGGAAGAAAATACCGCTAGGTGTCGTACAACGCCTGGTTGAGAGTATGCCCCGGAGGGTAGCAGCTGTAATCGCCGCTCGTGGAGGCTCCACCAACTATTGAAGGTGAATAAACTTCGTCTTCCTTTGCTATCACAGGTGTCCAATTACTTGTTGGTAGATAGTGTATGTAAATATATATAAATTGAGTTTCGAATTTATAGTTCAAAGCAGATTTGTCCGGGTCAGTTACGGGTTCGGATCGGGTCGGGTCCAGTTATGGGACGTCCGGGTCCGAAATTTTTGACCCGTTTCCAACTCTGGATTTAACCGACAAATGAAAAGAAAGAAGCGTGATAAAGTTCTTGTTGTTGTTATTGTTGTTTTCCTCACTGAACACTAATCTGAGATTTCCTATTACCGATGTCTTTGCGTGGTTTGGATACCGGCTTGTTTCATATGACAACTGCGTTCACTTCAGAGCCTACGACATTAAACGTAAAAGTAAAAGTAAATAATCCCCGTTTCAGCCTCACTCAGAAATTGATTCCAAAAAGTGCCCTTTATAACCAAAGGTAGATGCTGATTACTCAAATATGAAATATCACGTAGGATCCACCAATTGACATCAGATAATTCTTCTTTTGCCACATACTCTATGACTCGACACAAAAATTTCTCCTAAAAGAAGGAGAGGGTCGGTTCAGCTGAAAATCCGATGTTCATAAAACGCGCAAGACGGTTTAAGTTAACAGGGGACGTAAATGCAGATGATATGAAAAAAAACTCGCAAAGTGTCGGGAGGCAACCAGGACATCAACTAATAAACGATCTGACCTCATTCGAGGGAAGAAGAGGTTAGAAATGAAGTAACAACTAATAATCAACATTTATCTGCAAAACAAAACTCGGTTATTATCATATGACGGAGTAGCTAAAACATGCCGAAATCAGAGCTTCCAAGACTGATATTGTGCGGTTCACATTCAAGTAGAGTATCAAATAAATATATACACTATATTGACCAAAGTCACCGGACACCCCTTCAAAAGCAAATCAACGGATCCGCTGCGTTGTTGAGATGCGCGGTACAGCTGCAAATGGTATATAAACAAGCCTGCAGCTGACTGCGATCATGTCGCACTGTGAGATTGAGTGAAAACGTCGCGGCGGGAGAGAATTGACTTTGAGAAAGGAAAGATTGTTGGGTGTTATATTAGTGGGTTGTCCATAAGATAAACCGAGAGGCGTTTAAACATACCCAAGTCAACTGTTTTGGATGTTCTGAATAAGTGGAAGACACATGGCACGCCTGAAGCAGCAAAACGTACCGGCAGACTAAAGAAAATCAGTGTCAGAGGACGTCGAAGCCTCAGGAGAGTCGTTACAGCTAATCGACAGAGTAATGCACAAGACCTCAGTGTACAGGTGAGTAAAAAGGCAGCCGCACCAACACGGTAAGCCATATGGAATGCAGAGAACTTGATTCCATGGGTTAGCGTAGTCGTGTGGCTGCTCATGAGCCTTTCATCTCCACTCAGAATGCTACTCGTCGTTTAGCATGGTGTAAAGAACATTTATCGAGGACCGTAGATCAACGGAAACGGGTCCTATGGACTGAAGAATCCAGATACACGACCAGTCAGTCTAATGGTCGTGTGTGGGTATGGCGGTAGCCGGGAGAACGCTATTTAACACAGTGTACTGCTATTCCTACGGTCAAGTTTGGAGCTGGCAGTGTACTCGTGTGGGAGTGTTTTTCGTGGTATAGTCCCGGCCCATTGATTAACGTGGACAAACCTGATAACCAGCATGTCTACCTCGGTATTCTGGATAATTATGGCCTACCAACTCTGTGCCAATACTATAGAACCGAGCCTTGTTGGTACCAGCAGGATAATGCACCGAGCCATAAAGCAAGGACTGTTACGGCGTGGTTTGAAGATAATTCCGTATCGTGTGTAGACTGGCCAGCACAGAGCCCTGATCTTAATCCCATAGAGCACCTATGGGATGAATTAGAGCGCCGCATAAGAAGTTTAAAACCAAGGCCTACTACTAAGCAACAGTTAGTGGCAGCATTATGTGCTGAATGGAAGCGCATACCTATCGCTGTGTTCCAAAACCTAGTCGAAAGCATATCTCGAAGGGTCAGTGCATGCATTAAGGCTAAAGGTGGACCGACACCGTACTAATGCATGTCAATAAATGGTATGTTGTGTTTCTCTTCTAGGTGTCAGGTGACTTTCGTCAATATAGTGTATATATATTTTGGCAGCTCCATAGGTTATTTAATTTAAAGAAATGTGAGCTATTTATATTAAAAATTAGCAACATTCCTCCTCTACTGCTATTACTCGTATCAGCTGTTAACCATGCTCGTGTCCGCCGCAGTCAGTACGGCACCCAGAAATTTCCCAAGGAACGAGAGGAAGGGGGGGGGGGGCGTTGCGCGCAGAATTTCCTCAAGGTAGGGGTGACGGCCACTAAATTTACCGGGGGAATAATCAGGTGCCATAACAATTAAGAAGGAGGTTGACTTTTGAACATTTATTCTTATCCAGTTACTACACTGCTGGCCACCCAAAATGCAACACCAAAAAGGAAGCATCCGATTCGTCTGAAATTCGCAACATGCGTCGCCAGTAGGAGGACATGTAAACGATTAGCATTGCAGGGCATATGCAAATCACGTGCGCCCGGCACGCTACCCAGAAGCACTATAAGAAGGGTGCACAAAAGGCGGGGTGTAAGTAGTGGAAGTGTGTTGTGCTGCCGGACCTGTGCGTGGGAAGCTTCCTGATGCCTCGTCGCAGAATACGTCAGTCATTCCAGCACGTTTCGGAGTTCGACAGAGGACGAATAGTGGCTTATCGCGACAGCAGTTTATCATACCGAGACATCGGCGTCCGTGTGGGACGACATCCAGCCACAGTGAGGCGAGTATGGATTCGGTGGGTGCAGGAGGGACGGACGGACCGACGTGAGCGATTGCCGCAGCCGCGGCACACCCCCGAACGAGAGGATCGGCATGTTGTGCGGCGGGCATTAACGTCTCGCACCGCCACATCACGAACATTAGCACAGGAATTAGGGTGTGTTGCGCAACAACCTGTGTTAGCACGTACCGTTCGACGTCGTCTGCAGGAGCGGGGACTTATCGCACGGCGCTCATTGCTCCAATTACCATTGACGTTACACCACCGGCGATTGAGGCGGCAGTGGGCATTTGAACGCCGCACGTGGACTACGGAATGGCACGACGTTGTCTTCTCCGACGAATCCCGCTTCTGCCTTCAACACCACGATGTTCGGATCCGTGTGTGGCGGCACCGGGGCGAGAGACTGTATGACGGGTGCATTATGCATCGCCATACCGGTCCGTCGCCTGGCGTTATGGTTTGGGGCGCAATTGGATATGACACCCGCACCTCTCTGGTACGCATTGCCGGTACACTCAACAGCCACCGCCACATCTCCGACGTTTTGGAGCCTGTAGTCCTCCCTTATCTGCAGGACCTGCCAGCGGCCACGCTTCAACATGACAATGCGCGCCCGCACGTGGCACGCATCGTGCAACAATACTTCTCGGCCCACCAGGTGTCACTGTTGCCGTGGCCCGCCTGTTCTCCCAATATGTCGCTCATCGAACACGTCTGGTAGCTTATCGGCAACCGAGTGGCCCTAAAAGCACCACTCGCGGCTACGCCTGATGAACTGTGGCAACGTGTGGAAGCAGCCTGGACCGACATACCCCAAGCCCACATCCAAAACCTCTTTCGTTCGATGCCGCGGCGTGTAGCGGCCGTTATTGCCAGCGATGGGGGCCACACGAACTGTTGATGTCTGCGTGTTCAGCAAGTCGCACGGGCCTGTAAGCTCAATCGTTTCATCTTTGTATCTGTTGTTATGTGTCCTATAAATCTGGCTTTGCTATCTCGTGTCCTTCTTGGTTTTGCATTTTGGGTGGCCAGCAGTGTAGAAATGTAAGAGTACAAGAAAGTTAAATGATTAGAAGAAGCAATAGACAAAACATCTTTTTCTGGTTAGATTTTTCTAAATTTATTTAAGAGAAATACTTTCTTATAATTGTTGTATGTTGTAATTATACGGTACATGATTAAGAGTATATGTAGATCGCGTTTCGTGATTTTTTGTCTCAAACTTCGACGTAATAATTTTCCGATATGTCAGCCGGGGGTGGGGCCCGCCTATGCCCTGTGACAGCGCTCGGGACCGCGAGGCTGCGTATCTAGGTGGAAAACCAATTTCCGAATTTATTTATTTTGATTTGGGTATTGAATTTTGTGTAAGGAGAACGTTTTATCTATACATTTTTACTTTTTTTATTTGCCATTTGCCCCACGTCGTCAGTAAAGATTTCCAGAGCTGAATAAACCCCGATTTCGGATGATCCTTCCCCCCCCCCCTTCTCCCAGCCGTCCCTTCTTAGAGCGAGCAATAGTGGGATGAGCGCGTTGACCGACAGCCGCATACTCCTCGCCCCCTCCCCCAATTGGGTAGTTAGGTAATGTTATGGGAACCCCGCGTGAGCGTCGCCTTGCGTAAGAAGAGAGAGAAAAGAGGCGGCGTTGGCGTTATCAGGAATGGATCGACTTTGTAAGAGTGTTTCATGGCGGTCATCAAAGTGTCAGCTAGTCTGTACATCCACAAAGAGTTTGAGCGACCGGCAGACTTGCTGGGATCGAAAGTAACACTTTCATTGAACCAGGATTTATGGCATGATGTCTTATATCACTCGCACTAATGCAACTTAAGGGCTTTATCCCAACGTTGGCGATTGGTTGGGATTAGAGTACTGGATCGGATACCCATTTTGACCCCCTAACAAATAGATAAACCCTATGTTAATTTTCCGGCCAGTAAAATTTTAATTTGGAGATTTAATTCAGGGGAGGTCTGCGTTCCCCGGCCCGGGATTGGAGATGGCATAATTTTGAGGTGTAGTGGGTGGATCCCGGGGAAGTTGTCGAAATTTCGAGAAGAGAAGAGGATCATTTGCTGTCTCACTTTTTTTCTGACTTCGGTCACTGTCACTTGTCGCTGCACTATTTTTTGTCACCGTCATGCAAGCGCTTCCGTTCGGATAAAACCCTATCGGCACGGCCCTTAGAAGTTAGCCCTCGGATTTTTCCGATGGGTTCGTACCACTCATTTTGCCCTGTCAGAAAGGGAGGCATGTGAAGTCTCCGAGCCTACGGATGTTTCCTTGTGCCGTAGCCGGTAACTATAGCAGGTGGTTGCTGCCCACCGAAACTGCCAACGTGCGATCTGACACTGAGATGTGATGATGCTAAGGATCTCGGAGCTCGGGTGTTAAAAGAAAAGACTGTTGTGTTCTGCGGACTCTTAAGATTTTCGTGTGGTGCGGGAGTAGCAGCGCGGTCTCCACGCCAGATTTGGATGTTAATGTAGGAATTCCATCCTATTCTTTCTGTTCGATGTCCCCTCAAAATATCAGTGTATTAGCGATCAGTGCATACTGAAGTTCTCCCGCTAAAATTAATAAGGTTTAGTAAGCGAGTAGTCAATGAGCACGTGGTGGTTCCTGTCAGAAAAGTCGGTATTAATATTGCTATCATCGTACGTTTTTTAGCGAAGTATTAATATATATATAATTAATAGGTGACTGCAAGTTCAATATACACTGACGGAAAAAAATCCCAACACCAGGAAAAAATAGTTGTAGAGGAATGAAATGGCGGCAATAAATTTGTATAGGTAACATATTTAATCGATTAAGGTTTCAAGATCACAGCTTAATGTAAGCGCGAGAACAGCCATTTTAAATGTGAAATGCTGGTACATTAATAACCGGTGTAACCGCCAGAATGTTGAATGCAAGCACGCAAACGTTCATGCATTGTGTCGTACAGGTGCTGGATGTCAGTTTGTGGGATGGAGTTCCATGCCTGTTGCACTTGGTCGGTCAATACAGGGACGGTTAATGCTGGTTGGGGGTGACGCCGGAGTTGTCGTCCAATGATGTCCCATACGTGCTCGATTGGTGAAAGATCTGGTGATCTAGCAGGCCACGGCAACATGTCGACACTCTGTAGAGCATGTTGGGTTACAACAGCAGTATGCGGGCGAGCGTTATCCTGTTGGAAAACACCCCCTGGAATGCTGTTCATGAATGGCAGCACAACAGGCTGAATCACCAGACCGACGTACAACTGTGCCGTCAGGGTGCGTGGGATAACCACGAGAGTGATCCTGCTGTCATAGGAAATTGCTCCTCAGACCATAACTCCAGGTGTAGGTCCAGTGTGTCTCGGCCGCAGACGGGTTGGTTGCAGGCGCTCACCTGGCCTCCTTCTAACCAACACACGGCCATCACTGGCACCCAGGCAGAACCGGCTTTCATCAGAAAACACAACAGATCTCCACTCCGTCCTCCAATGAGCTCTAGCTTGACGCCACTGACGTCACAAACGGCAGTGGTTTGGAGTAAGTGGAATGCACGCTACAGGGCGTCTGGCTCGGAGCTGTCCTTCAAGTAACCGATTTGTAACAGTTCGTTGTGTCACTGTGGTGGCAACTGCAGCTCGAATTGCTGCCTCAGACGCGGTACGATGTGCCACGGCCATACGCCGTACACGGCGGTCTTCGCTCTCAGTAGTGCTACGTGGCCGGCCGGAACCCGGTCTTCTTGAGGCAGTACCTTTCCTTGACCACCGCTGCCAACAATCATGCACAGTGGCTACATTCCTGCCAAGTCGTTCTGCAATATTGCGGAACGAAAATCCACCTTTTCGTAGCCCTATTACACGACCTCGTTCAAACTCCGTGAGCTGGTGATAATGGCTTCTTCGTCTTCTTAAAGGCATTCCTGACTAACATCAACACACTACGTCGAATCTCAACGATAACTAACGCTCACGAACGTTACAGCGCGTATTTACAGCAAACCTGCTTTGCATGTTCCGAGGGGCGCTACTAGCGCCACACGTATGCGCCGAGCGCGAAATTTGCATAGACGTCATCTTACAGATGTACTCTCACCGCCTACCAACTGTCGTTTATCTAACACAACCCCTTCTTGGTGTTGGGATTTTTTTCCGTCAGTGTATATATATGACAACTTACATTCTCACATTCTTAAGGTTATGAGAAAAAGGATCCTACATGTTTGTAATCTACTATGCTTGTTTTTTATTATTATTTGCCAAAACAAGACCAATAAATTGTTTTCATGTTAATTTGTCTAATATACACTGCTGGCCACCCAAAATGCAACACCAAGAAGGACACGAAATAGCAAAGCCAGATTTACTGGACACATAACAGCAGATACAAAGATGAAACGATTGAGCTTACAGGCCCGTTCGACTTGCGGAACACGCAGACATCAATAGTTCGTGTGGCACCCATGGCTGGCAATAACGGCCGCTACACGCCGTGGCATCGAACGAAAAAGGTTTTGGATGTGGGCTTGGGGTTTGTCGGTCCAGGCTGCTTCCACACGTTGCCGTAGTTCATCAGGCGTAGCCACGGGTGGTGCTTGCCGGATCACCCGGTTGCCCATCAGCAACCAGACGTGTTCGATGGGCGACATATCGGAAGAACAGGCTGGCTACGGCAGCAGTGACACCTGGTGTGCCGTGAAGAAATGTTGCACGATGCGTGCCACGTGAGGGCGCGCATTGTCCTGTTGAAACGTGGCCGTAGGCAGGTCCTGAAGGTAAGGGAGGACTACAGGCTCCAAAACGTCGGAGATGTAGCGGTGGCTGTTGAGTGTACCGGCGATGCATACCAGAGAGGTGCGGGTGTCACATCCAATTGCGCCCCAAACCATAACGCCAGGCGACGAACCGGTATGGCTATGCATAATGCAGGCGTCATACAGTCTCTCGCCGCGTTGCCGCCACACGCTAATCCGACCATCGTGGTGTTGCAAGCAGAAGCGGGATTCGTCGGAGAAAACAATGCCGTGCTATTCCGTAGTCCAGGTGTGGCGTTCAACGGCCCACTTTCGTCGCACTCGCCGGTGGTGTAACGTCAATGATAATCGGAGCAATGGGCAACGTGCGACAAGTCCCCTCTCTTGCAGACGACGTCGAACGGTACGTGCTGACACAGGTTGTTGCGCAACACACCCTAATTCCTGCGCTAACGTTTGTGATGTGGCGGTGCAAGCCGTCAATTCCTGCGCTAACGTTCGTGAAGTGGCGGTGCGAGCCGCCAATGCCCGCCGCACAACATGCCGGTCCTCTCGTACGGTGTTGTGCCGTGGTTGTGGCAATCGCTTACGTCTGTCCGTCCGTCCGTCCCTCCTGCACCCACAGAATCTATACTCGCCTCAGTGTGGCTGGATATCGTCCCACACGGGCGCCGATGTCTCGGTACGATAAACCGCTGTCGCGATAAGCCACTATTCGCCCTCTGTCGAACTCCGAAACGTGCTGGAATGACTGCCGTATTCTGCGACGAGGCATCAGGAAGCTTCTCACGCACAGATCCGGCAGCACAACACATTTCCACTACTTACACCCCGCCTTTTGTGCACCCTTCTTATAGTACTTCTCGGTGGCGTGCCTAGCGCACATGATTTGCATATGCCATGCAATGCTAATCGTTTGCATGTCCTCTCGCGGGCGACGCGTGCTGCGAATTTCAGGCCAATTGAATGCTTCCTTCTTGGTGTTAGGGTGTTGATGTTAGTCAGCAGTGTATTATTATCATGAGTGTTTTTATAGTTGCACATTGGATGCTCAACCCTGGATATATGGAAATAATATTTTCTACGGTAGGGACTCAGCAATTCTTTATCGTATGTTTTAATTTCTAGACGATCACGAAAATATTGCGGCACACGGCAGACCCTTTGACTCCCAAAGGAAAATCTGCTGTGTGAATCACAACGCCCCCGTCAGTGGATCCTGAGGCTGCGTCAGCCCTAAATCAGGGAATCGCAGAATCACAATGCACTCGACACCCCCCTTGGTTAGAAATATTACGTCGGGTGAAGCCATACAGGAACCCCTCTCGATAATATCCCCCCCCTCCCGTGGGTGCGCTACTGGCCACAGTAAGAGTTGCAACATATTTATGAACTTTCGTGTGTTGAAGATGTGGCGTGGCATAAAACAAGAGAACGTATTGTGGCTGTTACACAATACGAGTTCGCTTGATCTGTCGAGAGGCTACGTCGACAGTAAGCCGGTGGAAGTGTTTGGAGAAGCCTAATGTTGGAGCACGTGGTAGGTGAAATGCAACTCCTTCCCTCCTGAAACTCCGACAGGGTTTCAAGTGACTTCCATTTTTCCTAACGTTAAATGAAAAAAAAAAAAAAAAAAAAAAAAAGAACAAGGAAGGAAAGAAAAGAGTGGCGTTGGAAGCGGGGAGTTTCAGGAAAAATTCGGGCTTATTACACGCTCAACTCCGTTACAGCCGGGCCCAAATTTTTCCACTGAAGGATTTAAAAAACTGAATTGGCAATCGAAGAACAGTCTGAATGCTGAAGGTGAGAGTTCAAAATCGCTTTAATGTCTGAAGATATGTTCAAAAGATACAGGATGGGTTCTATAACGTAATCTTTTTTCGAGCTTGAACTTTTATCGCTGTTCTTACGTTATTTTAAAACATAACCATTCGACGAAAGAGTTCCTAAATTAAATCTTAACGGCCAGACGAAACATTTAAACAGAAGTCAAACTTAGGGAAATTGGCTTTATTCCAGAACTATTTCATCAGCACAGCATAGCACTTCACATTTTACTTAACAAATCAGTATCGTAGTTTTTATCTCTGGTTCTTATCTCATGCTGTTACACGCCACGTTCATTCTGACCTCAATTGTGTTGCCAACAGTGTTCGTTTGAGAGAGAAGATATCACGTTAAGTGTGAAGTATAACTGAGAACAAACTCAAAATTTACATAGGGAAAGAAACTAAAAAGGAATGTTAATTTAGAAAATACGTCACAGTTCATTTACTCATTATACGAAATGAAAAAATAATATTTACAATGATAAAATGATGATTTACAAGGTGGCTATGGTTGAATTAAAGGAAAAGAAAAGGTGTCTCTACTTTATAATGTAGTTCCCATTTCCTTAAATAAATGCCACGAACTTACAAGACTTGCTCGAAACTTCCCTGCACACAAACACGTAGAAACACAGTCTTTTTCGCTTTATTTTTTGTATCTCTGTGCGTGTGTTCGATTTTGTTTTTTTCACAATATTTTTTAAGAGGCAAAAGGACCGCAAGATTTAGTTTCGTGACATGGATAATTTTACAGGATTTTAATGGTGCATTTCTGGATTCATTCCTTTCCCCCTGTTGATGTTAGGGGAAAATATTTTCCGCTGAAATAAATTCTGTAATCGTGTACATGGGGGTAGTGTGACCGAAAAACTTGGGTGAGGGCACGAATAAATGTCAAATTATGTTTTCCTTGAGAAGGGGAACAAAAAATGTAAATTGATATTTTTCTTTTGGGGGAAGGCAATTCTTGGAAACAGTTCCTCCGTAAATGTCATAAAATTTGGATCTTTTAAGTGTAAACAAACTTTTTTTTGTCATACATTGCTCTTCAGTCACTACTGATAAAAAACGATGACGAGCAGTCCGGCTTATTTTTGACAAGATGCTAAGTTTTCAGAAAATGAAGTCATACCCTTTATTACAAATATTTTTAAATATCACAAATCTTTTCACTGAAACGTGAATAATGCTATATAATGAGTTCTCTACATTGATAGCATTTTGCCATGGCTTTACTTCCACCCCTGAAGGAATTACTGCCAAATATAGAAGGTGAGTATAATAGTGTGTGTGTTTATAAAGCTCTTGGTTTTTCCTTTCTGAACTTTGTAACGACTCCGTTAATGCCGCCACATCGTAGACTTACCTCCGCATTTAAATTCTCTGAAGTTTTGTTTGTTTGCTTGGGGGTTTAACGGCGCTGAGAACAACTCGATGTGCTATGAGCAGTTGCCCGTCCCCAATTTGATGCCGCTGGTTCCAGGGAAGAGAGAGAGAGCAAGTGACGTAAGACAAACACAAGATCTATGCCTCACTGAGATTCGAACCCGGACATCGAATGATCAGAATACAGCGCTTAAACACCTGTTCACCGAAGCGGCTATCTAAAGTTGACGGTATGTGCAACTCCGTGCCCCCCCCCCCCCCCCCAACGTTACGCCTACGATAATAGCAAAGCATGGTCGCCACAAGATTTCTAAAGATGTCTTGTGCATGGCCGTCTTAAGGGGTGGGCCAACGGGGCCGGTGCCCAGGGCCCCCTCCCGAACTGGGGCCCCCAATGCCCCAAGTGTCTTATGGGTTTACAAAAAGTTAAAATCTTTGACCACTCACCAGCAGGGTTTTTTTTGGGTTTTTTGTTTCAAACCTTGCCCGTAGCTTCGATTTCCCGAGTAGGCCGGAGGAAAGTTAGATGTTAGAGTGGATCTTTTGTGACAAAATAAGAAACAAAGAAAGCCGGCATCACTCCCGATCCTGAGTGTGGGTAAGGGTCGTGAGGGCCACGCACAAATCGCAATTTTTTCCGAATCATTTGTTTTCCTTTTAAGGTGGACGTCAAGTAATTTTGCTTCCTATACTTCCGATGGAAAAATTTTGTACACATTTCCTTTACAATTAGTGTGTTCCCAAGGATGAAAATTTGAACTTCGATTAAAATAACATCATATTATAACTTGGAATACTTAACATTTTCTAAAACATAAGCATAATTATATTAAAAATCAATAACTTTTCCTTTGCTAGTGTTGAAACCAGAAGATGGCGCGACCTGTACTTTGATGACGTCAGTAGACACACAAATGTTGGATTACATAATTATAGTTATGTTTTAGAAAAAATTAAGTATTCCAAGTTATAAAATGAAGCTATTTTAATCGATTTTTAAATTTTCATCCTTGGCAACGCATTAATTGTGAAGAAAATGTGTACAGAAGATTTTCCATTGGAAGTATAGGAAGCAAAATTACTTGACGTCCACCAAGTAATTTGCTTCCTATACTTCCAATGGAAAACTTCTGTATGCGTAGTTATATAGGCACACATGAGAGTGAACAAGAATATAAGATAGTGAAACACACCAAGTTTACCTTTTTCACAAATGTTTGATGAGGCTGCCCTTCGTTACTCTGCAAATGTCCCATCGGTACATCAGTTCTCGCCATATGTTAGTGAGCATGTTCACGTCGATCAAACCAAGTGCAGTGCTGATTCGTGATTTCAATTCAGGAATGGATTTCGGAAGCGGCGGACGGTAAACCTGGTCTTTAACAAAACCCCATACACTGAAATCTAGGGGTGAAAGATCTGGTGATCGTGCTGGCCATGAAATAACACCTACGCGACCAATCCAAACTGGTACTTCAGCACTGAGGTAAGAAGTCACCGCTCTGTGGAAGTGACACGGTGCGCCATCTTGTTGAAAAATGAAACCTTCAGGCATTCATTGTTTCTTTCAGGATCGGCATTAGGTAAATCTGAAGCATGTCCAGGTATACGATTCCCGTAACAGTTTTTTCAGCAAAGAAGAATGGGCCAAAAATACTAGAACAACTGGTGTCTCTTTTCGGCGCACTTGTGTGGTATTCTCGACAGAAATTTCGTTGCACTTGCACAGCGGAATGCGTTTCATGGAACCACAGACAGCATTTCGCTTTTTCACCACCGGTATACGTCTCCATCGCTACGCGAACACAGAACGAATGATGAACAACCGCGACCTACAGCTCACTAAGACGTGGACATGACACACCTAGCGCCATCCATTTATCCGCAAACTTAGGATACACTAAGACTCATCTGCATTTGAACCGGTAACTTACAATAAATATTTCGTACATTATTCACTTACGAAATTGACCAACTAATTTGTGTACACCCTGTATATGCGAAGAAGGCACGTATGTTTATCACTGGGGTTTGCCCACCTGGGCTACTTTTACATTTTTTTGAATCGCCGCTGTTTACACAAATAGCAATGATGGGGGTCGAATATCGTCATTTTCATCCTGTGCGTCATATTGTTTGGAAACGGCGTTGGTTGTTTTCTTTCTTCTGTTTTAATTTAATTTTCGTTGAATAATTTGTAGGATGGGGAAGAAACATTATATCTCTCAGCACCCATTTTCTTGTAATTTGCTAAACAGCAAAATGTGAGTGCATTTGGTACACATCATGGAGTTCTACAATTTTTGTCATGTACCATTTTTCATTCAAGTGGTATTTAAAAAGTTACTGAATATTGAATATTGCTTCTCATAGGGATAGCATGATGATGGTGGTGTATACACTGAGTGGCCACTTTATTATGACCGACTGACAGTTTTAAGCAAATGAGCTATGGCTGCACGCTGTTGCCGCCAGAGGGCGAGGCTAGTATAAAAAGGGAAAGTAGTAGAGTGGTTTTCGGGTGACGAGATGGGTTAAAAATGCGATTTGATGGACTTTCAACGTGGGATGATTGAGCGAGTATCACCGAAACCGCCGCATTCATGAAATGTTCCAGAGCAGTTGTTGTTAAAGTGTTTAAAGACTGGACTGTCAGCCAAAAAACTGGGTCTCTACGTGCAACGTGTGGTCTTCATCGACTAGTCACTGCTCGGTCGGAACGGAGAGTATCCAGACTGGTAACAGACAACAGAAGGGCAACAGTGCAGCAAATTACAGACCATCTTAATCAAGGATCCCCTCAAATGATCTCTGCACACACTGTTCGCCGTACACTGCATCGGATGGGATAGTGCAGCCGAAGGCCTGTTCGAACACCTTTGCTGTCTGCAGTTAACAAGAGAGAACGTCTCCAATTCGCACAGAAGCACAAGGATTGGACAGTCGATAATTGGAAACAAAAAAATATGTGGTCCGATGAATCACGTTTTCAGTTGCACCATGCCGATGGCCGAGTGAGAATTTGGCGGAAACAGCATGAAAGCATGGACCCCAACATTGCTACAACCCTTCAAGCTGGTGGAGGCAACGTTATGGTTTGGGGAATGTTTTCCTGGCATGCTTTGGGCCCTTTAATTCGTGTTGATCAGCGTCTGACTGGCACATCATATCTAAACATCGTTGCGGACCAAGTGCATCTTGTCCTGTGGATGGTTTATCCCAATGGCGATGGCTACTTTCAGCAAGATAATGCGCCCTTCCATAATGCTCGTATTGTACAGGGTTTGTTTCAGGAACATGCTGGTGAGTTTACTTTGCTTAGGTGGCCCCACAATCTCCAGATCTCAACCCCATTAAGAATTTGTGGGATGAAGTTGAACGGGCCATCAGACAGCTGGATCCACAACCCTGCAATCTCACACTCCTGGAAGGTGCTATTCATCAAGCATGGTCTCAGATTCCACAAACCACCTATCAACATCTCGTGGAGTCCATTCCACGAAGAATCGACGCAGTATTAAAGGCAAAAGGTGGCCCAGCGAAGTACTGCGGGGGGTGGTCATAATAAAGTGGCCACTCAGTGTATAATAATTCTCATACGTTGTACATATATATCCGTATGTTGTACATAATGTAATGATGCCATTTGTGAAAAATAAAACCACATATTGTAATAATACCATATGTTGTATATGTTCTGTATATAGAAGATCAGGAGCTCCGAAAAATATGACGGCCCAGGGCCCGCAAAAGTGTTGAGACGGCACTGGTCTTGTGGATGGTACCAATACGTTACTAGCAGATCCTTTAACTCTTGTGAGTGCCGCCTCGGTGGCGCAGTGGTCTAAGCGATGGCTTCTGATCATTCGTCCGAGATGAATCCGGGTTCGAATCCCGTGAGGTATGTTTGTCTTATGGCCCTGGCTCTCTCCCTTCCCTGGAGTCCATGGCCCTAAATTACGGACGGGCGACTGCTTATAGCCCATTGAGTTGCTCACGGTGGTCGTTAAACCTCCAATCAAAAAAAAAGAAAAAAATCTTGTGATTTATGTGGTTGAGCCATTACAGATCGGATTTGCTGTTCCAACACATACCACTGATTCTTGATTGAATTGATGTCTGGGTGTCTGAAGAATTTGGAGACCAGACCTGGAAGTTTTCCTCATATTCCAGGAACCATTCTCGAAGAGTCCGGGCAGTGTGGCATGACGCATTATCCGTGTGAAAGAAATAACTACTAGGGGAGAATACCGTTGCCATGAAAGGATGTACCTGGTCTGCAATGATGTTCTGGTAGGTGGTAGACGTCATTGTTTCCTGCACATGAATTTTTGTGGCGAAGGTTTCCCAGAAAAACATTGTCCAAAGCACTACACTTCCTCCACCGGCTCGATTGCGTCCCACGGAGCATCACGGTGCCAACATTTTCCCAGGTAAATAACGCACACGTACCCGGCCGTCTACATGCTGAAACGGGAAAGGATATTCATCGGACCAGATGACCTTCTTTCAATCATTCAAAGTCCAGTTTTGATGTTCGCGTACCCATTGCAGACCCTTCCGACGTTGAACCTAGGTTAGCATGCGCATTCGGAGCGGCCTGCGGCTGCGCTGCCCCATATTCAGACGGTGAACCTAGGTTAGCATGCGCATTCGGAGCGGCCTGCGGCTGCGGCTGCGCTGCCCCATATTCAGACGGTGAACCTAGGTTAGCATACGCATTCGAAGCGGCCTGCGTGTGCGTAGCCCCATATTCAGACGGTGAACCTAAGTTAGCATCCGCATTCGGAGCGGCGTGCGACTGCGCAGCCCCATATTCAGACGGTGAACCTAGGTTAGCATGCGCATTCGGAGCGGCCTGCGGCTGCGCAGTTCTATATTCAGACGGTGAACCTAGGTTAGCATTCACATTCGGAGTGGCCTGCGGTTACGCAGCCCCATATTCAGACGGTGGACCTAGGTTAGCATGCGTATTCGGAGCGGCCTGCGGCTACGCAGCCCCATATTCAGACGGTGAACCTAGGTATGCATGCGCATTCGGAGCGGCCGGCGGCTGCGCAGCCCCATATTCAGACGGTGAACCTAAGTTAGCATCCGCATTCGGAGCTGCCTGCGGCTGCGCTGCCCCATATTCAGACGGTGAACCTAGGTTCGCATGCGCATTCGGAGCGGCCGGCGGCTGCGCTGCCCCATATTCAGACGGTGAACCTAGGTTAGCATGCACATTCGAAGCGGCCTGCGTGTGCGCAGGCCCATATTCAGACGGTGAACCTAAGTTAGCATCCGCATTCGGAGCCGCCTGCGGCTGCGCTGCCCCATATTCAGACGGTGAACCTAAGTTAGCATCCGCATTCGGAGCGGCCTGCGGCTGCGCTGCCCCATAATCCGACGGCGAACCTAGGTTAGCATGCCCATTCGAAGCGGCCTGCGGCTGCGCTGCCCCATATTCAGACGGTGAACCTAGGTTAGCATGCGCATTCGGAGCGACCGGCGGCTGCGCAGCCCCATATTCCGACGGTGAACCTAAGTTAGCATCCGCATTCGGAGCGGCCTGCGGCTGCGCTGCCCCATATTCAGACGGTGAACCTAGGTTAGCATGCGCCTTCGGAGCGGCCTGCGGCTGCGCTGCCCCATATTCAGACGGTGAACCTAGGTTAGCATGCGCATTCGAAGCGGCCTGCGTGTGCGTAGCCCCATATTCAGACGGTGAACCTAAGTTAGCATCCGCATTCGGAGCGGCGTGCGACTGCGCAGCCCCATATTCAGACGGTGAACTTAGGTTAGCATTCGCATTCGGAGCGGCTTGCGGCTACGGAGCCCCATATTCAGACGGTGGACCTAGGTTAGCATGCGCATTCGGAGCGGCCTGCGGCTACTCAGCCCCATATTCAGACGATGAACCTAGGTTAGCATGCGCATTCGGAGCGGCCTGCGGCTGTGCAGCCCCATATTCAGACGGTGAACTTAGGTTAGCATTCACATTCGGAGCGGCCTGCGGCTACGCAGACCCATATTCAGACGGTGGACCTATGTTAACATGTGTATTCGGAGAAGCCTGCGGTTACGCAGCCCCATATTCAGACGGTGGACGTAGGTTAGCATGCGTATTCGGAGCGGCCTGCGGTTACGCAGCCCCACATTCAGCAGGGGTCGTTTGTTCCGATGAATTTCCATTCCTGTGTGTTGTGACACATTACTCTCGTCAGCAGCATTCAAATCACTGGTGATTTACGCCCCAGTATTCCTTTTCCCTTCGATTTCTTTTACCGTACGGCATTGATAAACCGTTGACAGCGCTCACTTTGCTGGCGGTTCGTGGTTTTTCCCTTCCTCGGACCACTTTTTGAAGGTACTAACCTGGGCTGACCGTGAGTACCCCACAGGTCTTGCCGTCTCGGAAATGCTCTGACCCAGTTGTGTGGCCGTTACAAGCTGGGCTTTGTCAAACTCGTTCAAGTCAGCTGCCTCTCCCATCTGAAGAACCTGAATAGCCTGATTAACAAAGCTAAGTATGAGGTGTTATTCATACCGTTCCATGACCTTTACACTTGCTGTCGTTCGCTTGCAGTTCCTTCGATGTGCATGAAGGCGTACTTGTCGTAATGTTTTAGCTCTTCAGTGTATATACACCCTTTGCAAGAAAAACAAAAAGTCCTTCGACTCTGATGTAACTCCGCATGCAAGTACCTAATAGCAAATGATTAACAAGAAAGATGACACCGAATTTTTAGGCGTAATAAGCACATCTTTTGAATCCGTTCTGACGCAAATTAAATTTATCAAAGCTATATATTCAAAGTCAATGGAACCGGTATGGAAAACAATAGATCTGACGAAAGGAAGAAGATTTTCAATCGGGTCTTTAATCCCTCCGATATTGCTGTAAACGGAATCGTGAGCTTACGAACTCTTAGAAACAGAGATATCGACAAAAATAAGATGTGACTTTACGTCCCCTGGTGGGAAAACCATGCATTATTTTAGGAAGAAAGTATTCACAAAAGGTTCATCCATATGAGCGGTATCGGTCCAAGAAAAAAAATTTTAGTCGAGTTTTCAGGAGCCCAGATTTTGCTACAAATACATCAGAAGTAGAAATTAGCACATATGACCCCTGGTGGCCAAACCATTCTTTACCAAAAATTAGAAATTACGTGAAAAATATTTTCCATCAGGTCTTGTATGCGATACAGGAAGAGTTTTTCAAATCGGAGTATTAAAAGCAGAAAACGCAATTTACCATTGTGCGCCCTAGCGGAAAGTCTATGATTTACTTGAAAATTTTGAATTTATAGGAAAAACATTTCGCATCGAAAACACTATCCAACAAAGATAGAATTTTTTAAATTGGACTCTTATAAGTCGAGATATTGACAAAAATAAGATATACATCTTCGCCCCCTGGCGTAGAAACCGTGCACTATTTTAAGAAAAAATGTTTCTAAAAGGTTTATCAACATTAGTAGTAACGGTCTACAAACGATGTTATTTTCAATCGAGAATTTAGAAGCTCATATTTTGCTGCAAATACATCAGAAGCGGAAATTAAGGTTTATGCCCCCTGGTGGCCAAACCATTTTTTTACAAAAAATTAGAAATTATGTGCAAACCATTTCCTATCAGGAGCTGTATCCGGTGCAGAAAATGTTTTTCAGTTCGGAGATTTAGAAGCAGAGATATAGGGGAAAACGCAATTTACCTTTACGCCCCCTAGCGAAAAGTCTATGAATTACGTGAAAATTTTGAAATTATATGAAAAACATGCAACACGGAAAACACTATCCAACAAAGAAGGAATTTTTCAAAACGGACTCCTAGAAGTCGATATTTTGACAAAAATAAGATATACATCTACGCCCCCTGGCGTAGAAACCGTGCACTATTATAAGAAGAAAATGTTTTTAAAAAGTTTGTCGGCATGAGTAATATCGGTCTACAAACGACGTTATTTTCAATCGAGAATTTAGAAGCTCATCATATTTTGCTGCAAATACATCAGAAGCGGAAATTAAGGTTTTCGCCCCTGGTGGCCGAACTATTTTTTTACAAAAATTAGAAATTATGTGCAAACGATTTCCCATCAGGAGCTGTATCCGGTGCAAAAAGAATTTTTCAGATCGGATATTTAGAAGCAGAGATATAGGGGGAAACGCAATTTACCTTTACGTCCCCTAGCGGAAAGTCTATGAATTACTTGAAAATTTTGAAACTATATGAAAAACATGTCACACGGAAAACACTATTCAACAAAGAAGGAATTTTTCAAATCGGACTCTTAGAAGTCGAGATATTGACAAAAATAAGATATACATCTACACCCCCTGGCGGAGAAACTGTGCAATATTTTAGGAAGAAAATATTCCGAAAGGGTTTATCGATGCGAGTGGCATCAGTCCACGAAAGAATTTTTTCAATCGAGATTTTAAGAGTTCAGATTTTATGGCAAATACATCAAAAGCGAAAATTAACATTTACGCCCCCTGGTGGCCAAAGTATTCTTTACCAAAACTTCGAAATTATATGCAAAAGAGTGTGCATCAGGAGATGTATCCGCTGCAAAAAAAAATTTTCAAATCGGAGTTTTCGAAAGAGAGTTATCGGAAAAAATGCAATTTACTTTTATGCCCCCTAGTGGAAAATTTATGCGTAATTTGAAAAAGAAACTATATCCAATATACTCTTCGACATAAATGGAATCGAAAGATAAAAGATTTTTTTCAATCGAATGTTTAGAAGCAAATATGTGGAATAAAACGTATTTTTGAATTCGACATCATCTGCATTTACGCCCTCTAGCGGTGAAATTTTACATCGTAAAAAAATAAAATAAATAAAGGATCATCATTCGCATGTTTCAAGCTTTCGAATGCAAAAAGAATTTTTCAAATCGGTCTAATAGTTGCAGAGATACCGTGGGTACAGACGGACGGACGGACGGACGAACGGACAAACCGATAACATAAGCACGATCATTTTTTTACAAAAGCGTGCTAAAAAAATAACGAGGTGTATATGTTTATCTTATTTTTGTCGATATCTCTGCTTCTAAGAATCAGATCTGAAAAATCCTTTCTTCGTTGGAGAACGTTTCCGTTAAGAAATGCTTCTCATATACAGTTGCTTCGAATTTTTTAAAATAATGCATAGATGTACCGCTAGGGGGAGGAAAGGTAAATTGCGTTTCCCCCGATATCTCTGCTTCTGAAACTCCAATTTGAAAATTTCTTCCTACATCGGATACAGCTCCAGGTGGGTAATGTATTGCGTATAGGTAAGGTAAAAACTGTATTTCGCACGAAAGGAACATGTAAGTCATAAAAGCTGTCTACGTACGATTAAAAAATTATCCCTGCTGATACTATAGACTAGTTTAAAAAACTTTATTCACAAGTAAAAGCAAGTTAAAAGCGAGATCTTTCGGGATCCCTAGATCCCATCTTCAGGCTTAAGGCCATAAAGAACAAGTGGTCCACTTATATACGATCAGGTTTGACCCATGATGCAACGCAGTGGGCGTTAACATCGGTCAGCATAGCAAATCAAAAACAATCAAAAGTTCGAAGATCTTCTCCAGCGCAATTACTTATATGAAAGGTTATATAATATTGTCCGTAGTGGTGCTGGGCATATATATAGGTATACCTGATCAGGTATGTAGACGACATGTTAGTCTTTTGGCCACATTCAATGTCTCTACTAGAGGAATTTACCGAATGCTTCTCCTCACAGTTCCCCACGATTAAGTTTACTTTGGAACTGCAAACTGAGGGCAAGCTTCCTTTTTAGACATACTACTCACTCGAGACTTAAATACCAATTTTTCAGTTTTTCTGTGTATCGTAAATCAATAGCTGTGCCCTGTATGATTCCGTTTTCGTCCTTTAACCTTATTTGTCATAAATCTACCTCCTTCTACTTCCATATTAAACGAGCTTATTCTCATTCGTTGTCACCCGGGGCCCTGGACAATTAACTTAATGTACATTCGGACTATGGCCCGATCCTTTGGGTACCCGGATTCGTACTTCGGACGCTTCATGAATATAGTTCAACGAACTCGATCCACTACCCTAACTACCCCAAAAACAACTTTACGGTACATAGGCAAGACTGAGTTTTCTCAACCACTTGTGACAATCCTTAGAAAAAAAATCATGCAAGAAATATGGACTTGGTTTTGGAGTCTCGACTCGTAACATCTTTTCTATTATCAGAACTGATCGTGACGTGATTCCCGATCTATCTAGACCCGGTGTATACCGCATACCTTTAGTCAACCCTAATAATCCAGAGGATGTGAAATATTATATAGGTTCGACACTCAGGACCTTAAAAGTACGATTATCGGAACACCAATATTACTTGAGGTCAGGCTCCACCAACACAGCACTAACTGAAACTGTGGACCAAGAGGGAAAAATACCTGACTGGAAGAACGCCGTGGTTTTGAACTCTAAAGTAACAAGGGGAAATGTTTTCCTCTCCGAGAGCCTATATATCCATTCATATGGGCCTTTATGCTGTAACTCAGAACTTCCATCATTCATTCTTCACATATGGAAAAAACTAATCCCCATCGATATGCCCGGCACCACTACGGACAATATTGTATAACCTTTCATATCTTCGAACTTTTGATTGTTTTTGATTTGCTATGTTGACCGATGTCAACGCCCACTGCGTTGCATCATGGGTCAAACCTGATCGTATATAAGTGGATCACTTGTTGTTCTTTATGGCCTTAAGCCTGAAGATGGGATCTAGGGATCCCGAAAGATCTCGCTTTTAACTTGCTTTTACTTGTGAATAAAGTTTTTTAAACTAGTCTATAGTATCAGCAGGGATAATTTTTTAATCGTACGTAGACAGCTTTTATGACTTACACGTATTGCGTATAATTTGTAATTTTGGATAAAGAATGGTCTGGCCACTAGAGGACGTAAGCGCCTATTTTTACTTTTGATGTATTTGCAGCAAAATCTAAGCTTCTGAAAACTGGATTGCAGGGGCGGATTGGCAGACGCAAAAGGGCCCGGGAAAAATTTTTGCAAATGGGCCCGTTCAGTTGTAGTTCTGCGGTACTACTGTACGAGTATCACAACTGAAAATCCCTTTTTTAATTTAAGAACCAAAACAAAAAGTACAGTTGCTCCGGAAACAGTGGCAAACATAATATTGGGGGAGGGGGGTAAAGAAAATACACCCGTCATCCTTAAATTGAAGTGGGTATTGCGAAAAAATTTTCATCGGCCCATGCCAAGATTTTACTACATGAAAATTGTACTACAATTTTTTCTGTTGTGGACAATCACAGTTAGAAATTTCAATGTATTTAAATATCGTGGCAGACTCACTTAACTGACGTGGAAAAGCGAATCATCATCATCATCATCATTGTCAACCATTATCAATCCACTGCTGGACGAAGGTCTCCCCAAGTTTCCTTCACAACGGTCTGTCTTGTGCCAGTCTCCTCCATGTCACCCCTGCATACTTTCGAATTTCATCCACGCATCTCCCATGTGGTCTTCTTCTGGGCCTTTTCCTGTCCCTTGGAATCCAATCTAAAATTTCGGCTGTCCATCGATGATCTGTCCTTCTGGCAGTATGTCCAGCCCATTGCCATTTCAGGGATTTAACTCTGATCATGATGTCTTCCACTCTTGTCATTTTTCGGATCCACGTGTTCCTCTTCTTATCTCTCCTGGTTACACCAAGTATGCACCTCTCCATGCTGCTTTGAGTTGTCTGCAGCCTTTGTATGTCTCTTTTAGTTAAGGTCCACGTCGCCGCCCCGGTGGCGCAGTGGTCTAAGGCGTTGGCCTATGATCATTCGTCCGTAAGGGGTCCGGGTTCGAATCCCGGTCAGGCATGGATGTTGTGTTTGTCTTACGGCACTGGCTCTTTCCCTTCCCTGGAACCAGTCACCCTAAATTAGGGACGGGCGACTGCTTATAGCCCATTGAGTTGCTCACGGTGGTCGTTAAACCTCCAATCAAAAAAAAAAAAAAAAAAAAAAAAAAGGTCCACGTCTCTGCACCATACGTAAGCACTGGAAGGATGCATTGATCAAACACTTTTCTTTTAAGACATAATGGCATATTGCTCTTGAAAATTATGCTGTTTCTTCCAAAAGCTCTCCAGGCAAGTTTTGTACGCCGATTAATTTCTTCATCAATGTGACCCTCACTTGATATCTGCTGTCCAAGATAAACGTACGTGTCTGTTATCTCCAGCTTTTCTCCATCAATCGATAAATCTTCATTTCTTTTAAAAGCATTGAACATCACTTTTGTCTTCTGAAAGTTCATTTTTAATCCCACTTCTTTACTCTTGTCAGCAAGTTCCTGGATCATACTCTGCAGCTCTGATGGGGTAGTTGCAAAAATGACTACGTCATCAGCAAAACGAAGGTGGGTTAGATAATCTCCATCAATCTTTATCCCTTTGTTTTCCCAGCTCAGCGACTGAAAAACACCCTCCAATGTGGCATTAAAGAGCTTCGGAGATATGGTGTCACCTTGTCTCACTCCCTTTTCAATTTTTATGTGTGTTGTATTTTCAAACAGCCGAATCTTTGCACTTGCATTTTCATAGATGTTATTAATAATATTAATGTATGCATCTTCAATACCGCAGGTTTTCAGAGCCATTGTAACTGCTGATGGTTTCACCGAATCAAAGGCTTTTTCATAATCGATAAAAGCCATGCACAATGGAAGTTCATATTCCCTCGCTCTTTCAATTAGTTCTCTCAGTACGTGGATATGATCTATTGTGCTGTAGCCACTCCTGCATCCAGCTTGTTCTCTCGGTTGAGCCATGTCCAGTGTTACCTTCAAGCGGTGTGAAAGAACTTTAGTGAAGATTTTATAAACCACTGATAGGAGGCTGATAGGTCTGTAGTTTCCGAGATCCTCAATGTCACCTTTCTTATGTAGCAGGATCATTGTAGCGGTGTTCCAATCCTCAGGAATCTTTCCTTCATTAAGGCATCGAGTGAAAATTTGGGCGAGTACTGTTTCGATTCCTCCAGTCCTTCCAGCAACTTCTGCTGGAAGGACTGGAGGAACTCTGGTACTGGTATCTTTCATGATGTCTGGAGTGCATGTATCATCCCTTTCATATAATTTGGAGTAGAAATCTTTCACTCTTGTCAAAGTTTCGCCCCTATTTCTTGTTACAGAACCATCTTCTTTCCTCAGTGCCATAATCTGTTTTCTTCCCTTACTGAGATGTCCCTTTGCTATCTTTAGGCTTTGGTTGTTTTCAATTGCTTTCCTCACTAGTTCACAGTTGGATTTTCTTACGTCTTCAGTGATACTTTTTCTTACTGTCTTGCATAGCTCTATATATTCCACTTTGGAAGTCACATCTTCTTTAGTTGTCCTCATCTCTCTTCTTTTTGCATCAACATTTTCGTTTTTCCTGATAATTTGTTTACATGCAACTTGTTCTTAGACCCAGCTAATTTTGTTGCTGTTTCCATAAGAGCTTTGGTTACTTTTCTGTTAACTTCAGAGATGTTCACTTCTTACGATGTTAGGCCTTCTAAAGCAGAGAACCTGTTCTTCAGTTCCAACTTGAAGGTATTATGGTGTTTTTTAAGGTTGGTTATGTCAATAGATTTTGTTTGTCTTATGAGCTTGCCACGTTCAAGTTTAGTGTTGAGGTGCATCTTACATCTCACCAATCTATGGTCACTACCTGTGTTGAACTTGTTTAGCACACTGCAGTCTGCTATGACGAATTTTTTGTTACACATAATAAAATCAATTTCACTTGTCGTCCCATTTGGATGTCTACATGTCCATTTCCTGTGTGGCTTTTTCTTGAAGAAGGAGTTCAAGATGAAAAACCCTTCTGCCTCTGTAAACTCTACGAGAGTATTTCCACGCTGGTTTCTGTTGCCGTGACCGAATTTACCTACTGAAGTTTCATTCTGTTGCCGTTGCCCTATTTTTGCATTGAAATCTCCCATAATTATTTTCAAGTGCTGCTTATCTTTATTATTTAGAGGACAAATTTCCTTATAAAATTCTTCAATTTCTTCTTCAGCATGACTTGTGGTGGGTGCATAAGTTTGAATAATCTGAGCCTGGTATCTTCTCGAGAGTTGGATAACGAGTCGTGCAGCTCTGTCAGAGGAACTTTCAACTTCTACAACTTTATCCTTCAGTTTCTTGTTTATTATAAATCCAACACCACTAGTTCTGCCAGTATCTGTCCCACGATAGTAGAAGAGATGTCCACTTTTCAGTTCTATGAAATATTCTCCTTTTCTCCTTACCTCACTTAGCCCCACGATGTCCCACTTGATACTTTGTAGTTCCTCTTCCAATTCAAGAAGCCTTGAATCAGAAGATAGGGAGCGTCCATTATACGTAGCCAAGGTCAGCATCAGATGGCAGCCTAGTCCGGTCCTCCGGGGATTCTTAGCACCCTCTGCCTTCATGTCGCACTGGCCGCTGCCTTGGCCAGGTACATTCCAGCTGCCGGAGACTGAGGGCCAAGATTTAAGTTGTGGAATCATTTTGGAGGGGTTTGGCCATAATACCCAGGTTTAAATCAGTAGTTTAGTTAGTTACGTATGTAATTGTGATGGAGAAGCTCTTAATTTTGGACACACTCAATATTTATATTTGTTTAAAATTTTCTCTTAAGAACGCTGATGTAAGAACATCAAATTTAAAAAAACAAACAAGTTGCTTATATAGCCTTTTCATCTTTGGCAGATCGTAA
Organism: Macrothele yani; assembly: GCA_039090855.1. Taxonomy (NCBI): domain Eukaryota; kingdom Metazoa; phylum Arthropoda; class Arachnida; order Araneae; family Macrothelidae; genus Macrothele; species Macrothele yani. The sequence continues at coordinate 109,582,584 of CM077003.1, forward strand.
AATAATCTTGATTTTCATACCTTTGAGCTTCCAGTTCTTACATTTTCAACGAAGTGGGCTGAAATTCTGGCAAATATTTGAGGGAGAGAGAGAGAGAACTGCTACGACCAAAATGTTGTTGGAGTTGTACCAAAAATCCTTTCGCATAAGGCATGATTTTTAAATTTAAATGAAAAAAAATACAGAACTTCTACACTGTAAAATTTTCTATTCGTACTGCAATTTTTGTAATGTTTCTATTGTGGACAATCACAGTTAGAAATTTCAAGATTTTTAAATATCGTGGCGAACAGATTCTTCATTTAGTGATCATATATTAGTACACTGGCGTGCAGAAATTAAGGACGAGACGGTTTTTCGAATGTAACGTCGTGCAGAAGTCCTCCACATCGATTCAAATCACACCATAAAATCCCCAAGATGTAAGAATATGGGACAAGTGAGCAAAACCGTCCAAATAAGGAATCCAAAGGATATAAAGGCACTTTATTGAAAAATATAGCTTCGAGCACAACTGGACAGAAGACAGAAACATCCATGTGACAGGCGGCTGCCAAGAAACATCCAATCTTTAGTAGGGAATATGATCACCCCTGACTGCGTTGCAGGATTTAAAACGTCTGCCCATGCTGAGAACGAGGTTGTCAAGGAGCTGTTGAGGTATCGTGGCCCATTCCTCTTGCAGCACCAATCGCAGCTGCGGAATCGTTGCTGGCGGCTGGTGACGTGCTACCAAGCGTCTTCCGAGAAGGTCCCAGACGTGTTCGATTGCATTTAGGTCCACGAACCTTGCGGGCCAATTCATGCGTTGAATAGCTTCACTCTCCAACAGCTCTGCGACAGCCACTGTACTATGAGGTGTAGCGTTGTCGTCCATGAAGAGGAACTCAGGACCCACAGCATCTCTAAACAGACGAGCGTGAGGCAGGAGAACCTCGGTACAATTGCGGACACCAGTGACTGAACTTCCTTGGAAGATGTGGAGGTCAGTACGGCTACCAAGCATGATAACGCCCTAAACGACAACTCCGCCATCTCCAAACTGGTCCCTTTCGATAATGTTGGAGGTGTGAGTGCGTGTTCCCTGCTCTCTCCAGATGTGTATAAGTCCAGAATCGCTCGTCAGACTAAATCGGCTCTCATCCGTAAAGAGAACTCGACCCCATTGCTGATGTGTCCAGTTCTTGTGTTCCTGGCACCACAGAAACCACCGTCTCCGATCAGCAGGCGTTAATGGCACACACCGTACTGGACGTCGTGCAAATAGGCCACCTTTGTGCAGCTTCCTGGCCACGGTAAAACGCGATAACGGACGTCCAGTTGTCTGTTGCATGTGCCTTGCGATTTCTCTCGCTGTCTGCCGTCGGTCTCTTCTCCCCTGTAGGACAATATACCGGTCGTCCGCCGCCGTGGTTGCTCGTGAACGACCACTGCTAAACTCTCGGACAGCTGTTCCTGTCGTTTGAAATGCTCTCCAAGCTCGTGAAACGATGCTGTGAGCGATCCCGAACTCCTCGGCCACACTAGTCACACTTCGACCTTCTTCCAACTTTCCAATGACGCGACCTCGGGTAAAGTCATCCAGATGTCGTCTACTGGATTGCCTGTTGGCCATATCACACGGCGGCAGCAACTCGACGTCGTTCAAACCGATGTGCACCGTGCAATAGCTTTCACCGAATTGCTGAGCGTACACCACCCGTGTGCTTTATACCCTTCCGACACTCCCCCCTCCCCTACGTCATGCTGCATATATGCGCATGCTCTACCGTCTATCTTCTGAGTGGTCTTTCGGACCGTTCTGCCTGCTCGTTCCGCTGTTATGCTAATTTCTCCTCTTCGTCCTTAATTTTTGCACACCAGTGTATGTGTTTCAATTACAAAACGTGCTTTTATGATGCGGTTATGTATTGTAAAGACACCTTACTAAATAACGTAAACAAAACATTTTGCAACTTCATGTTGAAATGATATCTCCGTAAATGCCTTCATCTGCAGTATTTGTCAGTTATCACAAGGAGCGTAGGCTGCGTAGGTAGAACATTTCGGGATAGAGGGATCGTATATGAAAATAATCTTACAGTTATTTCAAAATAAAGTTCTTGATATTATTAGCTTTCACTATGAATTCTGTGTTGTCATATAGTGGATAGTACATCCCATAATGACCATTATCTAGCATTGTTTTTCAACTTTATCAAACATGGGTGAGTATTTTCACTACTTCAACTAAAGTAGCGAAAATTTTTTTAGCCCTGTTCAGTCCCTACCCCAATGCTGTTAACATACGTAGATTGTTGTGCCTCCCGATTTTTCCTTATGCCGGGCCCCTCGAAACATTTCAAAATGAAATGAATAGTCAAAGAAACGATAGAAATAGATGGACATCCCTTCCTCACTCCGCAGTTGAGAAAGACATCGGTTAATTGCACGGGGAGGAAGGAGTGGAAGTTTAAAATAGGAAATTTTTTTAGTGCCTAAACAGATTAATCATAGTTTTTGGGCTCGGGCTCTTAAAATTGAGCTCGAACTCAGCTCTTATGAGAACAGCACTAATGCCTCCTACAACCAACGGGAGTAAAATCAACTACCTCCCCCCGCCCCTTCTTTGGTGAATATGTAGAACATCTTGTACACACACCCGCTCTTCCGCAACATACGGTGCATACATTCTCATTCCTCAGCTACTAAGTGAACCCAGAAGTTCGCAAACACGCATGGCCCATCTGTTGTAGTTGGGATTCTAGCAGTTGCCTGGTGAGGTGATTTTTTTCCCTAATTCAAAAAAAGAAGGGTTTTTTTTCCGCTTGTTATAATTACATTATGTGTATTTTGTTTATAAAAAAAAGTGTTGTGGTTGTGCGTTTAAAACAACTGAACTGAAAACATTTTTAAGAAATTAAGAGACAAAATATACGGAAGGGGCCCACCGGGAAATGTCCCGGGGTCCCGGTGGGCCAATACGCCCCTGTTGGATTGAAAACATTCTTCCGTGGACCGACACCGCTCACCTCGCGGACAAACTTTTCAGAATATTTTCTTCTTAAAATAATTCATTTTTCCGCCAGGGGCGTAAATGCATATTTTATTTTTGTTGATATCTCTGTTTCTAAGAACCCGATTTGAAAAATTCTCTCTTTGTTGGAGAGCACTTCCGTTGCGAAATGCTTGTCATATAATTTTAAAATTTTCTTGAAGCACAAGTTTGCTGCTAGAGGGCGTAAGTTCACGTTTCCGTTTACAGCAATATCTGCGGGATTAAAAACCCGATATATAATTTTTTTTTTTTTTCGGTCAGACATTACTGGCTAACTCTTCGCGTGTATTTTCTTCCCAAAATAATACACAATTTCGCCGCTAGTGGCACTAATGTTTAACCTGTTTTTCTTAATATCTCTACTTATAAAAGTTCGATTTAAAAATTCTTTCAACACCGAATGCCATTTACCTTGTGGAGCACTTTAGGTTAGTATTTGAGGAGTTTTATAGTTCAAACCTCTGTCGCTAGGTGGTGTTTGTGTCCTTCTATTTGCAGCTGTACCACCGTTTCCAAAAACCTTATTGAGAAATTTCTTTTTACTGTATGCTATTCGCTGCAACAGAGATGTGGAGCATTACCGTTTTTAAGTAATGCTCATATTTCCGGATAGGGGCGTAAAGGTCAATACCTTTTTTTCACTACCTCTGCTTCCCGGAAACGTATCTGAAAAGTTCTTTTTCCTTACCACTGCTTTTTTTATAAAGAATGTTTTTCGCCTTTTTTCAGTTTTTCCGCTATGCAAAATTTTTCTGCTATGATACGCAGAGTTATATCATGTTTCTTTCTATATTTTTTTCTTTTCACTTTTCGATTTGAAAATCTCTTTGTCTCCGACATGCCTCATATGACAGCATTGACGTACCTATACCTCAGAAGTGACGACCATGTCAAAACGATGAAGTTACAGCGATTAGCTTCTTCGGGATAGTTTAGTTGGGAGAACAACTGGCCCCCGGAGCAAGGAGGCGTGGTTTCGAATCCCACCGCCGGCGAAAAGGGTTTGCTTCGAGATAAGCGATAAAGCGATAAACATAAGATGCGAAAAGTTAAGAAGTAGAAGTTGTCTTGTCCTTGCAACGCTTTTCTGCTTACAACTGCCATTTTAGTTAAATTATTCATTTTTGAAACGTCTCAAATAGATGACGATGAACTCGAATCCCATAACGTCACTACGAGTAGGTGATTTAGCAAGATCGACAAAGATAGCCATTAACGTCACTACGAGTAGGTGATTTAGCAAGATCGACAAAGATAGCCATGACACGTGAATACACCTTTTCTATTTGAAACATACCACTGAACAAAGTGCGTTGAGAGGATAAGCTGTTGCTATGTTAGGATAATGTGTACTTTATTCAACCAGGCCCATAGCCGAAGGGGCCCGACCTACTAGCGATTATATATATAGATGTATAATAAAGCGTCTGATCTTTTTTCTAGACTTCAAAGATTCGCCGTACCACCCAACGTCTCTGTCGGGATATACAGACCTGTATTCAACAGTCATTTCTACTTTGAAGTTTTATGATCAGCAAGTTATTCGTGTCATCGTGATTTTTTTAGGAATAATAAAAAGATTTCCGTCGTTTTAAATGAAAGACACACGATCGAGTCACATTATTGTGACCACCAGTTAATATCCACAGTAACCGCCGCGTGCAGTGCGGACAGCAGCGAGACGGGCTGGGAGGTATTCACAGGTATGTGGAGCCATGCTGACTGCAGTGCATCTGACAGCTGTTGGAGGGTGCGTGGTGGAGGATCCATACAGCGAACAACACGATAGAGGTGGTCCCACAGATGCTCAATTGGATTTAAGCCTGGAAAATTAGGGGGCCAAGAAAGTACTTTGAAGTCTTCATCGTGCTCTTCCAACCACTCTCGGACATTTCTATAGCTGTGTGAGACGTCGCAATGTCGTTTCGGAAGACCCCATCCGTCCCTGGGGAAGACGATTAGCATGTATATGTGTACGTGGTCTGCAAGGATGGGTTCATAACGAATTCGGTCCATAGTGTCTTCCACAGGTATGAGTGGACCCAGAGAATAACATGAAAACATTCCCCAGACCATAACGCTGCCCCCACTAGCTTGTGTTCTTCCAGCAATGGTTGAAGAGTGTTTGTTCTCCGATGTTTCCCGCCTTATACGCCAACGTCCATCCGTTCGATGAAGCAGAAAACGTGACTTATCGGAGAAGACAGTCCTTTGACAATCAGCGGAGGTCCAATTCCGATACTGCCGTGCAAATGTAAGCCTTTTCTGCCGATGCACCTTCATTAGCATAGGCGCAGTGACCATCCGTCTGCATCGGAGCCCCATACGCAGCAGGGTTCGCTGAACTGTCATCTTAGACACACTTCCTGTAGCCCCGTGGTTCATTCGGCCAGTGCGTTGCTGAACTGTAGCGTGTCGATCAGCTCTCACGCATCTTCGAAGCCGACGTTCACCTCTCACATCAATGGCACGTGGTGCTCCGCAGATTGCACACCGCTTATTCACAGTGGTGCCATTTCTCCAATCACGATACATTTTAACCACAGCAGCACGCGAGCAGTTCACAAACTGCGCTGTTTCAGAAATACTGCCACCCTTGGCCCGTAAGCCGATAATCATCCCTTTTTGCAAATCTGATAAATCGGTCCTTTTATCCATGACAGCAACTAGTGATATGTTTTTCAGATTAGCACACTTTATATACCCTCCAAGCCAGCTCGGCCGCCCCGGTGGCGCATTGGTCTGAGCGATAGCTTCTGATCGTTCTTCCGAAAGGGGTCTGGGTTCGAATCCCGGTGAGACATGGATGTTGTGTTTGTCTTACGGCACTGGCTCTCTCCCTTCCTTGGAACCAGTGACCCTAAATTAAGGGCGGACGACTGCTTATTAGCTGCGCACGGTAGTGGTTAAACCACCAATCAAAAAAAAAATTAAAAAAAAGCCAACTCGCGACACTTGCCTTCTTTCATTGACTACGCGCTATTGAGGTCAAAAGTAGGAGATGGTCAAATAATGTGACTCAACTGGGTATTTCCTTAAAACAATTACTGTTAATCAGCAGTCACAGTAGGCCCACTCATAGGAAACCTTTAAATCACCACATACAAGGTGATTGTAAACTCTTTCAACAAAACAAGAGGGGTGGTAATACACATCAAGACAAACAATATTTGCAATGCAACCTAGGGCAGCATCACACTCCTAGTGCCAAAAAAGAGTAAAGTTACATATCCACGTTGAATCTTGAACAGTGAAAACAAAGAGACATACCTAATTTATGAGTTGCACAATTCCAATCGCATCAGAGAAAGACTTAAGGGAGCTGCTCAACTGGCATCCAAGAGCGTTGTTGTGCAGCCCACACCGGCGTATGAAGGACTGTCGCACCCTCTCGTAGACTCCCGGTGTGGTGTTGATCTTGTCCGCAACAGCGATTCGCGCAACGAGATCTTCCAAGGAGTCCACAGAAGTCTCGTACACTAATGTTTTCGTGTGCCCACAGAAGAAGTCTATGTGCCCATAGAAGAAGAAGATGTATCGTACATTAATGTTTTCATGTGCTCGCAGAAGAAGAAGTCTATGTGCCCATAGAAGAAGATGTATCGTACACTAATGTTTTCATGTGCTCACAGAAGAAGAAGTCTATGTGCCCATAGAAGAAGATGTATCGTACACTAATGTTTTCATGTGTCCACAGAAGAAGAAGTCTATGTGCCCATAGAAGAAGATGTATCGTACACTAATGTTTTCATGTGCTCACAGAAGAAGAAGTCTATGTGCCCATAGAAGAAGATGTATCGTACACTAATGTTTTCATGTGCTCACAGAAGAAGAAGTCTATGTGCCCATAGAAAAAGATGTATCGTACACTAATGTTTTCATGTGCCCACAGAAGAAGAAGTCTATGTGCCCATAGAAGAAGATGTATCGTACACTAATGTTTTCATGTGCTCACAGAAGAAGAAGTCTATGTGCCCATAGAAGAAGATGTATCGTACACTAATGTTTTCATGTGCCAACAGAAGAAGTCTATGTGCCCATAGAAGAAGATGTATCGTACACTAACGTTTTCATGTGCCCACAGAAGAAGAAGTCTATGTGCCCATAGAAGAAGATGTATCGTACACTAATGTTTTCATGTGCCCACAGAAGAAGAAGTCTATGTGCCCATAGAAGAAGATGTATCGCACACTAATGTTTTCATGTGCTCACAGAAGAAGAAGTCTATGTGCCCATAGAAGAAGATGTATCGTACACTAATGTTTTCATGTGCTCACAGAAGAAGAAGTCTATGTGCCCATAGAAGAAGATGTATCATACACTAACGTTTTCATGTGCCCACAGAAGAAGAAGTCTATGTGCCCATAGAAGAAGATGTATCGTACACTAATGTTTTCATGTGCCCACAGAAGAAGAAGTCTATGTGCCCATAGAAGAAGATGTATCGTACACTAATGTTTTCATGCGCCCACAGAAGAAGAAGTCTATGTGCCCATAGAAAAAGATGTATCGTACACTAATGTTTTCATGTGCTCACAGAAGAAGAAGTCTATGTGCCCATAGAAGAAGATGTATCGTACACTAATGTTTTCATGTGCCAACAGAAGAAGTCTATGTGCCCATAGAAGAAGATGTATCGTACACTAATGTTTTCATGTGCTCACAGAAGAAGTCTATGTGCCCATAGAAGAAGATGTATCGTACACTAATGTTTTCATGTGCCCACAGAAGAAGAAGTCTATGTGCCCATAGAAGAAGAAGTCTATGTGCCCATAGAAGAAGAAGTCTATGTGCCCATAGAAGAAGATGTATCGTACACTAATGTTTTCATGTGCTCACAGAAGAAGTCTATGTGCCCATAGAAGAAGATGTATCGTACACTAATGTTTTCATGTGCTCACAGAAGAAGTCTATGTGCCCATAGAAGAAGATGTATCGTACACTAATGTTTTCATAGTGTCCACAGAAGAAGAAGTCTATGTGCCCATAGAAGAAGATGTATCGTACACTAATGTTTTCATGTGCTCACAGAAGAAGTCTATGTGCCCATAGAAGAAGATGTATCGTACACTAATGTTTTCATGTGTCCACAGAAGAAGAAGTCTATGTGCCCATAGAAGAAGATGTATCGTACACTAATGTTTTCATGTGCTCACAAAAGAAGAAGTTTATGTGCCCATAGAAGAAGATGTATCGTACACTAATGTTTTCATGTGCTCACAGAAGAAGAAGTCTATGTGCCCATAGAAGAAGATGTATCGTACACTAATGTTTTCATGTGCCCACAGAAGAAGAAGTCTATGTACCCATAGAAGAAGATGTATCGTACACTAATGTTTTCATGTGCCCACAGAAGAAGTCTATGTGCCCATAGAAGAAGATGTATCGTACACTAATGTTTTCATGTGCTCACAGAAGAAGAAGTCTATGTGCCCATAGAAGAAGATGTATCGTACACTAATGTTTTCATGTGCTCACAGAAGAAGAAGTCTATGTGCTCATAGAAGAAGATGTATCGTACACTAATGTTTTCATGTGCTCACAGAAGAAGTCTATGTGCCCATAGAAGAAGATGTATCGTACACTAATGTTTTCATGTGCTCACAGAAGAAGAAGTCTATGTGCCCATAGAAGAAGATGTATCGTACGCTAATGTTTTCATGTGTCCACAGAAGAAGAAGGTCTATGTGCCCATAGAAGAAGATGTATCGTACACTAATGTTTTCATGTGCTCACAAAAGAAGAAGTCTATGTGCCCATAGAAGAAGATGTATCGTACACTAATGTTTTCATGTGCTCACAGAAGAAGAAGTCTATGTGCCCATAGAAGAAGATGTATCGTACACTAATGTTTTCATGTGCTCACAAAAGAAGAAGTCTATGTGCCCATAGAAGAAGATGTATCGTACACTAATGTTTTCATGTGCTCACAGAAGAAGAAGTCTATGTGCCCATAGAAGAAGATGTATCGTACACTAATGTTTTTATGTGCTCACAAAAGAAGAAGTCTATGTGCCCATAGAAGAAGATGTATCGTACACTAATGTTTTCATGTGCTCACAAAAGAAGAAGTCTATGTGCCTATAGAAGAAGATGTATCGTACACTAATGTTTTCATGTGCTCACAAAAGAAGAAGTCTATGTGCCCATAGAAGAAGATGTATCGTACACTAATGTTTTCATGTGCTCACAGAAGAAGAAGTCCAGTGGATTGAGGTCCGAGGATCGTGGAGGCCAAGCCACAGGTCCGCCATCGTCCAATTCCACCGCCCGTGATATGTCACAATTAGGAAGTATCGGACCTCGGTGGCAGGGTGTGCTGCGGCCCCATCATGCATGAACCACATGTCCCTCCGTGTGATGAGCGGACCATCTTTCAACAGACCGGGAAGCACTTGCTCCAGGAACACACGGTACGCTGCGACGGTCAGACGGATGCGTCAATTCTCGTGTGATGTTCGCACGGTAATAACGCTGAACGGATTCGGTTGCGTTTTTAAATGTTTGCTCCTCATCGTCTGCGCACATGTTCAGCGCACTTGATTTGCATCTTGTGCTTTTCATGCACTGGTTGGAACTCATCAATGTGCCTTCTGGATGTTTTTCGAACGTGCTCTTTTCTAACACTAGGTGGGGAATGCGGCCCTAGGTTGCATTGCAAATATTGTTCATCTTGATGTGTACTATCACCCCTCTTGTTTTGTTGAAGGAGTTTACAATCACCCTGTATTTGCCACCCATGCTTCTTGATAGTGTATACCTAATAGGATGCTTTTCATGTTTGCATATTACGTTTCATTTATGTGTACTGCATGTGCAATAGGTATTGAAGAGAACGCATTTCTATTGTGTAATAATACAGTTTTAAGGCTCATCTTAGAAGTATCAATAAATGGTCGCACCCATCTTCAGGAACGTGTCTCATGTTAATTGCTGCCAGTAGTCCATCAGAATCATTACAGAAAGTGAAGTCATCTTTTGTTTGACAGAATGTTTCGAAATCTTTATTTCTGGTACAAAATGCTGTTACTTTCACAGAATGCTAATTGGAGATTCTACAGTTGAACCCTTAATGCCAGGAGCTGAGCCTTATTGTTTGGCAGTTCCAAATCTCTGATGAGGTCGTTAAGTTCAACTGTGGGCTCTAAGTAATCTGGGTTTGGATAAAATTCTGGATCTCTTGAAGTTGATGGCTGCTGTGATTGGCTGTGTCAACCATGTTCGTCAATGTCGATTTCTTCGTAAGAGTGTACGGAAAAAATCAGGCTGTTCAGGAATAAGTAGTCCTTCTCCATAAGCCACGGAATGAATAGCTTAAGATGTATTTGGATATATTTGAAACTGTCTTCCTCTTCTTCTTAATCATACCCTTTTTGATAGGAGGCACCTTTCAGAAATAACAGTCTGTGGTGTGGTTTATTTGCTATCTCCAAATCATTGGCACTGCAAAGAGCACAGAACGTGCCTTACCGCTCACCCTCGTACTCAGTTTTGAAGCACAGGTATTGCAGAATACATGTGGGGCCCATTTCTTGTCGAGATTGCCGATTTTACAACCGAAATACAAGAAATATGCTTTTCTTTACAGTTACACGTATCGCACACTTTCTAGACGCAAATGTCACTTCTCCACATGCGTAATGGAAGTTATCTGAATTATTCACACATTTACTTATCATTTTTAATGTTTTATGGCAGAAACGAAAAGAAAAGAAGTCACCCGAAGCTATGCAAAATGGAAGCAGCTCAAGAACTGAAATTATGACTGCTACATAACAACTGAAAGTATGTGTCATGCGACACATGCCATTGACCTGATTCTGAGGGAAGCGACGAATGGAAAGGATCACGTGATCAGCACGTGAGCCTACACCGACTGAAACCAATGCAGAGAAAGCCTGCTACAATATCAGATCATACATTAATGTGAAACACTCATAATTTGATACCATTAGTGTAATTTAAAAATGAGAGCCAACCGGCAATTTTAAATGTTATTTTTGTATTCAGAACCCTAAAATTAGATTGGGTAGTTTTGAGTTCATAACATTTTTTATGTTGACCAGTGTAATAATGATAATAATAATAATAATGATAATCGAATACTTTGACTTGGTTTTGAGTGTATCTGTAATACACGATGACTTTTAAACCGAAATCCCGATGTCTTTGAGAGTCATCGATGAGATTTATTTTTTCATGGCGAGAAGAATTTTACAAAAATTTTGACACAGAATTTCTCAGCTCACTGAAAGAAATTATTTACTTTTTCTGGATCTACTTATGCATCATTCAGCACACACACGCACACACTTGGAGAGAAAACCAAATAAAATCATTCGAAAATTGTGAATGTGCGTTGTAGGAAGGCGGAATATTTGCAGCTTCTTCCAACACTTGGTGACACATACAGCAGCTGTTAAAGTTAGAATAACCCAATTTTCCAAGATTTTTGGGCAAGTGACAGCCTCCAGGCCTCCAGCGCAAAGGTGTAGCTGAGTGGAGTTGTGTACTCCACAGAATCAATATTGACGGAGGCCATCTACTCATCTACGACGACAATAACCTTGTTCATGAGCAATCGGTTCCTCTAATGAGGAGAAGCCGCTGCAGAATGCTCGTCGTAAAAGTTTACTCCCTCGTTAGCTCACAAATTCTGAGTGCTTTCTCTCCGTGAAACGTATCATTTGCGAGGATGACAGGCAGTGGTCAACTATTACAACCTACTTTTTATTTTTATTTTTCATCGCTCCATTTTCCCTTCAGAGTCATCCCAGTTCCTTACGAATTCAATTAACTGAAAGACTTCCGCATTAGGAATAATTAAGAAATTAATTCACATAAAAGGCTAGAGCTTTTCGTATCATAAAAGTTGCTTTCAAAGCGCTTTGAAAAAAGGATGCAAAAACTTTCTAAGTTCTGTGGTTACCAGTGTAAAGACCACCACACCGGAGAATATTCAAATTCACAAGCCAAATAACTTTTATATATAACACCATATATAACATGTTTGCAACACTCGCTCATCCAGTTGTACATGCATTTGCACATTTGTTCTGTTGTTCTGGAAAATCTTACATAACGCAGAAGCTCGCGTAATATTATTTTTACGTCACATAGCTTCCACTCTGAGAAACAGCATGCATATATTTTTTACACTTTCGTCTACTTCCCTCTGAGAAACATTTTGCTCAAATTTTGTAATTTTCGTAACGCAGAATTCTATTTTTAGCAGGTGTAAGAGAAATTTGCACATGACGCAAAAGCAAACGAATCAGACTTTGTTTTCCTTTTTAGCACATTTTTTTTTCATATGAACTACACCACGAAAAATTCGTGATTTGAGAATAGAAATACCTTTCCGTACATCCTCTATAGACACCATGCCTCTGCACTTATTAATCTGATGTGAAAAATTATTTTTTTCTCCGGAGTAGTTTGAACTACGAGAACACCGTCTCCCGGTCAGCGAGTGATCAGGAATATAGGTTTCTACTAGTCATTCGAGAAGGGTTCGAATTGCAGATAGCTGGGTCCGGGTTCGAATCCCAGATGGATCAGTGGTCTAAGCGCTGTCTTATTATCATTTGTCCGAGTTGGGTCCGGGTTCGAATCCCAGATGGCTCAGTGGTCTAAGCGCTGTCTTATTGTCATTTGTCCGAGTTGGGTCCGGGTTCGAATCCCAGATGGCTCAGTGGTCTAAGCGCTGTTTTATTGTCATTTGTCCGAGTTCGGTCCGGGTTCGTAACCCTGTGAGGCATGGATATTGTGTTTGTCTCATGGCACTGGCTCTCGGTTTTTCCTGGAACCAGTGGCCCTAAATTAGAGAAGGGCGACTACTTTATAGCCCACTGAAATGCTCACAGTGGTCGTTAAACCCCTAATCTAAAAAAAAAAAAAAAAAAAAGAGCGTATGGGTGCTGCGCCCACCGCACGGGCCCCCTCCCCCCACTGGAATCAGCTACCCTAAATTAGGGAACGAGACCAGAGACCTTAGATGATCGTCGTTAAACCCTCCCTCCCCCCAGAAAGACTAATTGTAAGAAGGACGATCTATGCGTTTTCTCCTTTTTCTATGCACAATCTTGGCGCTAGGAGGCGTAAATACATAGGATTGTTTACCTCTATATTTCTTTTATTCCATATCAGTGCTTCTAAAAGTCATATTTACGAGATGCAAGTCATATAATAATTCAGTTTTTTCTGCTACGAAAGTAAATACATATTATATTTTCATCACTTTTAAAATTATGATGCGAAAGATAGCTTTTACGTCGCATAGCTTCTGCTATATGGCACATTTTAAACATAATTTCTACTTTCGGCTACTTCCCTATGAAAAACATTTTGCTCAAATTTTATAATTTTCGTAACGTACAGTCCTGTTTGTAGCGCGTGTAATAGCATGTTTTCATTTGCAGCTGTACCTCTGCGTCTAAAAATTCAATAAAAAAGAAATTCTTCATGCACAAGATACATTCAATTTTAAGAAATTTGTCCATATTGTCCAGTTTAAGTAATGTTTTTGATGATAAGGTGTGTAAATAAAGATCTAGTTTCTTCGCGCTGTGTCTGCTTCTAAATGTCCGATGTGAAATATTCTTTTAAAGTCGAACTTCTTGCCTGACCTTTAATTCCAAATATAAGGGCCATTGTAATGAAAACGAGCAAACGGACGTATAGCAAACTGTCGAATGGGTTTACCGTGGCAGCGTCAATACAAAATGTAGGGGGCACCACTGTAGTGTTATGGCGCAGTGAAATGTAGCGTTGCGATCACGCGACTACGGAAGCAGTTGGCCTTTGTACAGGACCTCGTGCAAGTGTTCGGTCTAACCAGTCATGACTAGGGCAGTCATTTTATCGCGGGAAAAGAAGGCACAATTCGCGAGGAGACAGCGGGGAAAAAAAGGCAAAATTCGCAGGGCTGTCGCGGAGTAAATTATGAAATTTCGCGAAAAGTTTGGGGCCGATGATACACACTAACATTTCCAAGAAAAAAAAAAAAGAGAGTCTACCAAGTGAAGAAGCGGTAATACAAATTACTAGTACCTAACTAAATAAGCTTTATAACTTTACAAGTTTTTACAATTGATACTTACATTTATACATAATTCAAATTCTGGCAATAAACGCCGTTACACGAGATCAAGATTTCCGTTTTAGTGGACAGCATTTTGATACATTATATTGTACATACACAGATTTTCTTCTTTAGTGTGTCTGTTGTCCTGTAACACGTTTTAAAATTTAAAAAAGGATTGTTCAGCATCGATACCGTTTGGGGGTACTGACAGACAACGGATGCGACCTTATGTAGCTTAGGAAAACGACCTTTTTTCGTATTCCAGGAGTCTAGCAAACCTTTGCTGACACGAAATTCTTTTACAGTCGCTTTATATGAACGAAATTCACAGTTTAGTTGGTCCTTATCTTCGAACATAGGAATGTGGCTGAAATAAAACAAATCTTCTTCGTCGTCTAAAAATCCAAGAACTTATATTGATCGGGATCAAACACCCTACAAAAACCTACATGTTTTGAAGAAACTTGCGGCTGGCTGACGAAATCGATGCTTTTTATCTTCAAAAAAAATAATGCTCAATTTTTTCATAACAAGTGGATAGAGCTCTTTTTGCAGCGACGTAATCGCAGTCTTGACTCTTGCTAAGAAGACTGTTGGCGATGTCCGACATTTCATTATATATTTTGTGCGCGGAAATTCGCTGTTTTTCAAATAAAGTGAGCTGTCCGGAAATATACGGCGCATGAACCACAACCTGCTTCAGATTTTCTTTTAAATCCCTATCTTGACAATACCCAATGATTTTATCCACAATACAACTGCTACTGTTGCCTTTTTCTTTTTCAAAAACTCTGCGTATAGTCTTCTAAATGTTTGCACTGAAAAAGCACGGCCTCAAACCAACTGTTCCACCTAGTCTGCAAAGGTACTGATAGTAAGCAAAGTATTTTGTCTTTCTCTTGCAAAAATAGTCGAAAACGTCCTTTATGGGAGGGACAAGCTGTGAAGGCACGTTTAACAGCAACTACTAAAGAGTTAACATTTTCAAATTCCTTCTGCCAAATTTCGCCCAAAAGATTTAAAAGATGAGCATTGCAGGTGACGTGAACACCATTCCAAAATACAGCTATCAAGCTCTTTCCCCACGCTTTGGACATGTAAGATGCATTATCTGCCACAAAGCGGTTATATTCAAAACTACGGCTTTCAGGCTCTTTCCCCACGCTTTGGACATGTAAGATGCATTGTCTGTCACAAAGCGGTTATATTCAAAACTACGACTTTCAGGCTCTTTCCCCACGCTTTGGACATGTAGCACGCATTGTCTGTCACAAAGCGGTTATATTCAAAACTACGGCTTTCAGGCTCTTTCTCCACGCTTTTGGACATGCAAGATGCATTGTCTGTCACAAAGCGGTTATATTCAAAACTACGGCTTTCAGGCTCTTTCCCCACGCTTTGGACATGTAAGATGCATTGTCTGTCACAAAGCGGTTTTATTCAAAACTACGGCTTTCAGACTCTTTCCCCACGCTTTGGACATGTAAGATGCATTGTCTGTCACAAAGCGGTTATATTCAAAACTACGGCTTTCAGGCTCTTTCCCCACGCTTTTGGACATGTAAGATGCATTGTCTGTCACAAAGCGGTTATATTCAAAACTACGGCTTTCAGGCTCTTTCCCCACGCTTTGGACATGTAAGATGCATTGTCTGTCACAAAGCGGTTTTATTCAAAACTACGGCTTTCAGACTCTTTCCCCACGCTTTGGACATGTAAGATGCATTGTCTGTCACAAAGCGGTTATATTCAAAACTACGGCTTTCAGGCTCTTTCCCCACGCTTTGGACATGTAAGATGCATTGTCTGTCACAAAGCGGTTATATTCAAAACTACGGCTTTCAGGCTCTTTCCCCACGCTTTTGGACATGTAAGATGCATTGTCTGTCACAAAGCGGTTATATTCAAAACTACGACTTTCAGGCTCTTTCCCCACGCTTTTGGACATGCAAGATGCGTTGTCTGTCACAAAAGCGGTTATATTCAAAACTACGGCTTTCAAGCTCTTTCCCCACGCTTTGGACATGTAAGATGCATTGTCTGTCACAAAGCGGTTATATTCAAAACTACGGCTTTCAGGCTCTTTCCCCACGCTTTGGACATGTAATATGCATTGTCTGTCACAAAAGCGGTTATATTCAAATCTACGGCTTTCAGGCCCTTTCCCCACGCTTTGGACATGTAAGATGCATTGTCTGTTACAAAAGCGGTTATATTAGCAAAAGGTATTTGATACTTGTTAACGCAGTGAAGTATTTATTGCCTTGCTGATTTCTTTAAAATTTACGGATTCTAAAGTGATGCACGCAAGGAAGATTGCATTCAAAGAGGTTCCATCCTTGCAGCTTTCAACATTCGGTTCAGCTGATGGAACAACAAGAATATTCAAAATGTACCTATGTTCTGAATAAGTTGTTTCGTCTGCTGCGATGCTTACACCGGATACTGATTTTAAAAAATCTTTCACTTGTTGCTGGTGAATATCATATATTTTCGGCAAATAACATTTCCTCATCCAATTTGCATTTGGAATAACATCAATACCTTTCAACGAATTTTCCAAGTAATTTTTTAATGTAGGGTTATCCAGTTTGGAAAGTAAGATGTTAGCTGCACAAAGGGCACCAGTTAATTGTGAAAGTTCAGTTCAACGATGCTGTTCTTGTTTAGTCCTTTTCTCAATTAATTCACCAACTTGTTTCTGCATTATTTTCGGTCCACTGTTCGGACCCAAATATTTTTATGCAGCTTGCTTGCTAAATGCTTTTCACAACTGTCCTTTCTTGAAAAATCCACTGGTGAGTTGCAACACGAACACAACAACAGATTTTTGTTCACATAAAACGTTTCCTTGCTGTACTGCTTGCATCTTTGAGATGCACTCACCTTACTCACATGGCTCATTCCCAAAGTTAAAAAACAATATCGAGAAACTTCATAATAAACTACTCCTCACACAAAAGCACAACATTTCTAAGCTTAGTGTCTGCGAAACACTCTTTTCTGTGAGTTGCTTTCCCCGCTAAAATTACTAACACAACTGACGTCATCCGGTTTACGGTTTACTAGTCTGGCAAGTCGCAAAGGTCATTCTACAGTAGCGGGGGGGGGGGACAAAAGACCATGTGTGCACTCTTCAGCAGAGTGCATGTGACCTTAAATTACCCGTCAAACTTGTTCGAAAAGAGTATCTTCGTAACGAACAATCTTGAAAGGTAATTCAAGATTTAAAGCTCTGGCTCGGACTTTCAAGTAGGATTACTTTGCGGTATATTTTTCGCGTAAATTCTAACGGAGGCAGTACTAAAATTATTTAATTATGAAAAATACAGTAATAAAAAACATATAACAGAAATTAGGCAAAAATATTGCAGGTAAAAAATCTAAAATTCGCGGAAGTATTTGGTATTCGCGAAATTACGGAAAAAACACCTAAAATTCGCGAAAAAATCGCGGAAGTTCGCGCCGCGACAGAATTACTGTCCTAGTCATGACTGAAGCAACGAACGTTGAACAGAAAGCGGTTATCTGGTTTTTAACCGTGGAAGGTTTCAGGAGTGCATAAATTCATCGTCGGATGAGTAAAGTGTACAAAAGCTGAATATCTTTGCCACGTGTAAAAGACTGTTCCGAGAAAGGTGGTCATCGTTCACTGACGGTTTGAGGCAGGGACAAGCACACCGTGTCATCACCGAGGTCTCCGTGGATGAAGTAGATAGTCTCATTCGAGAAGGCAGAAGAATGTACCCATGTTTCTCAATTCCGATGCACTGTTGGGAAGCCCTGCTGCCCGCCTATTTATCGCCTGCGCTCGGCTTGGGTCTGTTCCATTCTGCACGAGGGACGCTCATGTCATCTGCCCATCACCCCTATCTCTAATGTACTGTCTAATGAGTGGATATACATATACACTATCTACCAACAAGTAATTGGACACCCCTACAATCGACGATATCTGCGGTCCTGATACACGTCACGGCCACCGCCATTAAATATCGTGTGGGAAACAACAGCGCAACCAGTCGCATGCAAGATGCCACGCAGTTCAGAGCTCTATGATTTCGAGAAAGGTGTAATCGTCAGGTATCACAGAAATGGCTGATCCATACGTGACATATCCAGCGAGTTGAATTACCCAAAATCGACAGTGGCCTACGTGATTGGCAAGTGGAAGATAAGAGGTGACTGTCGGAATGTGCCCCGACCCGGCAGACCCACAAAACTGGGAGTTAGAGACCGACGGGTGCTGGCCAGAGAAATTCGGAAGAACCGCACCAAATCGATGGACCACATCCGCGAAGAGTTTCAACAGGCATCCGGGAGTGTTCTTTCGATGAATACCATCCGTAAGGAAGCCCATCTGTTCGGTTATCATGGACGTGCTGCCGCCCACAAGCCTTTGATCACCAAGTGCAATAGCGCTGCTCGGCTAACGTGGTGCAAAGAACCTCGACATTAGACCGTTGAACAGTGGAAACAGGTTCTCTGGAGCGACGAATCAAGGTTCACCCTCTACCGTTCGGATACCAGGGTCTGGGTTTGGCGTCTGCCTGGAGAACGCCTCCTGCCGGAATGTATTGTGCCAAATGTGAAGTTCGGCGGCAGTGGAATTATGCTATGGAGGTATTTCTCCTGGTATGGCACGAGACCCTTGGTCGCAATTCCTGGTAGACTCAACGCCGAGACCTACTGCACCATTTTGGATGACCATGCGCTTCCTACGTTGTGGAAGTTTTACGGGGTGGACCCATGTTACATTCAGGATGACAATGCCACCTGTCATGTTGCGAGGTCCACCGTGGCTTGGTATGGTGACAATGGGGTTAATCGAATGGACTGGCCTGCGCAGAGCCCGGACCTTAACCCTATCGAGCACCTCTAGGACGAGTTGAAGCGTCGACTTAAGGGGTGTCCCCACCTTCCGAAATCGGTGATGGAACAGACCTGTCTTCTCCAAGCCGAGTGAAAGAAAATACCGGTAGCCGTCGTACAACGCCTGGTTGAGAGTATGCCCCGGAGGGTCGCAGCTGTAATCGCCGCTCGTGGAGGCTCCATCAACTATTGAAGGTGAATAAACTTCGTTTTCCTTTGCTATCACAGGTGTCCAATTACTTGTTGGTAGATAGTGTATATCTCTGAGCAGTGAACACCCTGGGACTTCAGCATCTGTCCGCTCTTCGGAAGATCGACTTCTGAGCCCACAAAAGCTCACAATACATTGCAACGCCAAGAAAGAATCTCGCTATTCAAATTAAATTTATATCACAGATTCCTCATGTTACAGGAGATAACTTATTACATTTGTAGAGCTATACAAGATTTTTTCGCTTCAAAACTCAGTATCGTGTGAAGCCACTTCGACAAAAATAACAGCCTCTACACCGTGTGGCATTGAATGGAAAATGTTTTTATCTCGTCCTGGGGAATAGCCTGCCAGGCTGCTTCTACGCGAGACCAGAGTTCATTTGTGGTGACTGGTGGAGGCACTTGACCGCCAATTGTTTAACTACTATGTCCCAGACATATTCGATCGGAGACATATCCGGCGAACGTGCAGGTCAAGAAAGAAGCAATATCTATCGTGCATGGAAGAGGTCTTGGACATTCCGGGCCACATATGACCGAGCATTGTCCTACTGGAATGTAGCGCCAGGACAACTCTGAAGGAACGGCATCACCTCTGCCTCTAAAACATCCCAGATGTATCGCTGGCTGTTGAGGGTTTCCTCAATTCGTATCAGACGAGATCGAGAAATGAACTCAATGGCGCCCCCAAACCATGACGGGCTGGTATGACGCTGCAAAGTGCCGTTCACCAAGATGTCTTCGAACATGTGTGTGATCATCATGGTACATCAAGCTGAGCCGTGAGTCGTCAGAAAACACGACCTGTTGCCAATCAGAGCGCCAATGTCTGTTTTCGCGATCCCATTGCAGCCTGAGACGGGTGGACGGTCAAAGGAATGAGCAGCAATGAGTTTCTAGCGACCCGTCCTCTGTTAAGCAGACGACGTCGAACTGCGTTGCAGGACAAAGCCTGACCTGTTATAGTGCTCCACTGCTGTGCTAATACCGTGGATGTCGCTGTCCGATCGGAAATTGCCATGAGGTAGAAGTTAGTAGCTACCACCCCAGCAGCTGCAGGCGGG
This sequence comes from Macrothele yani, assembly GCA_039090855.1. Taxonomy (NCBI): domain Eukaryota; kingdom Metazoa; phylum Arthropoda; class Arachnida; order Araneae; family Macrothelidae; genus Macrothele; species Macrothele yani. The sequence continues at coordinate 109,602,856 of CM077003.1, forward strand.
AGGGGCGCAGGTAACTAAGGGGCGTACTGCAGCTGACAATTATAGTTTTATGAAAAAATCCGAACACGCACAAAAACAAACAAATAATTAGCCCAAAGTTTCATATTTTCCTTTAAGATATATTTAGCTTTGCCTAAATAAATATAAAGTTTCACTTTTAAAACAGTGGATGTTCTACAGATTGAAGCTATTTGGCCCTTTGGCTCCGGGTTGTAATACGATCGGTCTCCAATCGCCCTCTCTCTATGCTGCTAAGGAAAAATGCGAGTCCACATGGGGATTTGCCATGGAGGATATGGGAAAACAATCACCTATTAGGTACACGATAGACGCCAACACATTTATTCACGCCAGCCGCAGATCTACGGTGTATAAGAGGGTGATTTCTTCAAGTGATTTATTTTAGTTTTGGACAAAACAAATAGACGTTGCTATTGCTTTTAGTTCTTCCTTATACTGCAGTAAGTATGTCTACCTCATTTACTGTGTGGAAACTTTCATATACAAGCGAACGACATCTATTTGCGAAATGTCACAAAAGCGTCTAAGTGAAGCACAGTATCGGTAAAACAAAAGAGCAGAACGCGCGAAGAAACTTCCGAAACTCGACCAGTTCTTTCCGCGCAGAGTTGATTAGGTTCAAGTGCCGTTTTTGATGAATAGAATGATTTATTTAGCAGGTCAACTGTTTAAAGTTTAAAAGCAGTCATTTTACAAAAACCAAGTACTTCAGAAACAAGTGAAAGTAAAGGGGATGGTTATTAAGTGTTATTAGCCTTAACCACCTAAATATGTTTTACCGAATTCGTTTCTTACGATAAAATGTATGTTCATGTTCATGCACCGATCCGCGCACCGCATTAATCCTGATTGGCTGACTAATAACCTTTCGTTACGTATTTCTGTTCCAAAAATCACTTAAAAAGTTAAAACTACAGGTCTCTAGATAACCCTCTTATTTTTCCTGACACTCTTCCTGTCTGCCTGAAACGCCCCCCCCCCTCCTTCATCATCACCCAAGGCCAGATGGAGCTATTGCGGGGCCCTGGGCGAAATTTCATTGCGGGACCCAGAGCAAAATTTCATTGTGGGCACTAAAAAATAAATCTCATATTTTAATAAAGTCGTTTCTGAACATTATCGTTCGTGAGGAAGACACACGAACACTACCGTAAAGACAAAATGATTATCTCAAAGAAGTATTTGCTTTAAGTTTAAGAAACATCATACGGACTGAAAGTTCAGAGAGAGAGAGAGAGAGAAAGAGAGAGAAAAAGAGAGAAAGAGAACTAGAGACAGGAGGGAAGAGAGAGAGAGAGAGAGAGAGAGAGAGAGAGAGAGAGAGAAATAGAGACAAGAGGGAAGAGAGATAGAGAAAGAGAGAGAGAGAGGGAGTGAGATAGAGAAAGAGAGAAAGAAAGAGAGAGAGAAAAAAAGAGAGAGAGAAAGATAGGGATAGAGAAAGAGAGAAAGAAAGAGAGAGAGAAAAAAAGAGAGAGAGAAAGATAGGGATAGAGAAAGAGAGAAGAGAGAGAGAGAGAGAAAGATAGGGATAGAGAAAGAGAGAAAAGAGAGAGGGAGAGAGAGAGAGAGAGAGAGAGAGGGAGGGTAAAAAGTGTTAAAGTCTACGATTTTCTTTTCCGCGAGAAGAGGTTTAGGTTGCATTGTAACTCTTACAGTATAACAGCTTATCAGCTTATTCACAAAATGATAAAAAGATACCTGCTTAGCGAATATTTTTGTTCAGGAAATATAATAAGGATCCCTCTAAAATAAATTAGTATAAACAGTTTTTTCCCCTGATACATGTTTAGTGATTGATTTTTAATGCTCAGTGGAGTAACTGACAAATTAGTGACATTCTTAACTTTTATAGGCGTTCATGTATGAAAGTTGCCTTTTTTTTTTTTTTTTTCAATTTCTTGTAATGTTGGAAAAGTTGCATCGATATGTAGTCCGAAAGTAACTTGGATATTGTCCTTTTTAATTCCTTAAATTTAAGTATCAGGTTTTCACAAAAATTGTTGGATATATAAAAGTAGGGGACCACAAAATGATGAAATTTAATTTGCTATTTCATGAATGCGGAAAAGATTAAGGTGGTTACAAAAATCACTTCGAATCTGCAAATCTCAGTGTCCGTACGACGAACAGAGGGGATAACGTATTCAAAAATGGGGATATTAGAAACAAACAAAAAACTTCAAAAATATATTTTTAAGGGCCTTGCGCCCCAAAAGTTACAAAAAAAATGTAGTTAATTTGTTTTTACCGAAAATTATTTTGTTTTCTAAACTGCGGGGCCTCCTGAAGGCGCGGGGCCCGGGGCAACCGCCCCGGTTGCCCCTATGGTCCTGCCGGCCCTGTCATCACCGGACACACACACTGTGAAAAGCACACCCTCCCTCGTGTTTGAAATAGTGGGAAAATTCCTGTTCTTAAGGGTGTCGAACTATTGAAGTAAATCTTGCGCGGAGACGCACGTTGTGCTAGTTGCGCCACTGGTATAAGTGTTTCTCATCCATGCAGTCGTATGATTTCGTTGTCCATTTCATGGATATCTGTGCGTCCGAGTCTCATCTGCCCACTGACGCCACACTCACATTACAGTACTGCCGTTTCGTGGCGTACGAGTGGCAAATTAGCGGTAGGAAAATACAGCTTCTTTCATCCCAAAAATTCATATCTCGCTCAAAGTCCGTCAAGTGTTCGTAATGCGACCTTCTTCGGTGACGGGGTGTAGTGAGACAAAAGAAATACCCTTTCGATTCAATGTCAGCTCTTCACTGATCGACTGTAACATCTCGTTTGAGCCACCTCTTTATACCCAAGACCGGACAGTTCAGAGGGCGCTTCTCAGTATTAGTATAAGCGTCATTGTCTCTTATCAGAATCAGTGACGGTGCTACACTAATACCGCGGGTGTCGCTGTGCGATCGGTCACTACCACGCGGTGGAGGTGTCTGTCCATCCCGTGCAGTCGTTCGACATTGCGGTCCATAACATGGATTTCTGTGCGTCCGAGCCTCATACACTATATTGACAAAAGTCACCGGACACCTACAAGAGAAACACAACATAGCACTTATTGACAAGCATTAGTACGGTGTCGGTCCACCTTTGGCCTTAATGCTTGAACAGACCCTTCGAGACATGCTTTCGACAAGGTTTTGAAACACAGCGATAAGTATGCGCTTCCATTCAGTACATAACTAACTGCTGCTTAGTAGTAGGTCTTGGTTCCAAACTTCTTATGCGGCGCTCTAGTTCATCCCATAGGGGATCTATGGGATAAATATCAGGGCTGTGTGCTGGCCATTCCACGCACAATACGGAATTATCGTCAAACCACGCCGTAACAATCCTTGCTTTAATGCTCGGTGCATTATCCTGCTGGTACCAACAAGGCTGGTGTAAGACATTTAGTTTTTTTATTGTTATTTGTAGCCAATAGATGGCAACACAGAGCTGCTTCTCGTTTTTGCTCTCGTTCTGTGGAGAGAGTTTGTTTATTATTATTATGGTATGTTAACGGTTGTAAGGTTCGTTTTGTTCGTTGTTCGAGTGAGAGGTGCTTACGGAAATGTATAGAGTGAGTGATTAATAATTGTGGTGACATTAAAAGAGCGCATAGAGCTAATATTTGATACAGTCCTCTTTAACTGAGTGTTGAACATTCTTCATTTTTGGTCTGTTCAAGATGGAAATACCTTCGACCATTTTGAATGATGGCTGCTACATCGAATTTTGGTTCAGTGTTGTTAATTGGCAGGTAGTGATGAGATTAGAAGGTTCGTGAAAAAAACAGTGAGTATTCGAGAATGACTTTTTGAGTGCTTTGTTTACATTCTAATTATGGAAGCTGGAAACACATTCGACCGTTTTACATGATGGCTGCTCTTTGAATTTATGTCCGGTGTTGATCATCGGCAAGTCTTTGATGAGATTGAAAGGTGCGTGATAAAAACAGTGAGTGTTCGAGGCTGATTTTACCTTATAGTTTTAGAGCGCTTTTGCTGACATTCTTATTATGGAGGCATTAAAGATAAAAAAAAATGCGTATTTAAGGCGTCATTGACAAAACTTCGAGATAAGATTGAATCGAGTGATTTTGAGCAATTGCACAGTGCTAGTCCGGATCTGTTATTATGTAGATCGAAATTAGACGCTATTGAGTCAAAGAAAACAGAGGTTTTTGAAAGAAGTTTTAAGTCCTGCGCTCCGAAAGAAGTGGATGGATTTATAGCTGAAGCAGGGGAGCTACAGGAAATTATTGATAATTTGTCTTTGATACTGCTGAGGAAAGTGTCTGGACCCGTGCTTCTGACAAATAACACGGCGAGTGAAAAATCAGTGCTGCTACGCCTACCGGAATTGTCAATTCCAATTTTTAGTGGTGGAGATGCCACTCAGTGGCTCTCTTTCCAAGATTTGTTTTCAGCGTCTGTGTCATCGAATGATAATTTGTATGGTTCACAGAAACTTCAGTATTTGAAAGGGTGTCTGAGAGGAGATGCTCTTCGTATCGTCCAATCATTGTCATTGTGTGATGCTCATTTCGAGGTTGCATGGGATTTGTTGAAGAAGAGATTTTCTAATAAACGTGAGTTGGTCTTCAATATTATCAGGAAATTAGTTTCTCTGCCAGCGGTCAACAGTGAGTCTGCAGTTCAGCTTTTAAATACTGTTGATAGCACTATTGAATGTGTTCGTGCTTTAGAGAACCTTGAGTTGAAGTGTGACGGAGTTGCCGACACTCTGCTGCTGTTTATTGTGCAGAATAAGTTGGATATGACAACTCGTGGATGGTGGGAGAGAACCTTAGAAGCAGAGAATATTCTTCAATTAAATCAGTTGTTGGAGTTTATACAGAGACATGTGCGTACGTTAAGAGGTGACAAGGTGATCTCTTATAAAATGCCTGTTCAACCTAAGGTTTCATCGTTTGTTTCGGAAATAAAGAGTAGGTGTTTATTTTGTAAATTGAATCACCATTTGAACAAGTGTAAAAATTTCTTAAAGCTGACTGTTCAGAAGAGAGTAGAATTTGTGAAACACCAAAAATTATGCTTCAACTGTTTATTGTGTATCATGTAGTGAGCCGTTGCCAGAGTAAACATTCTTGCAGAATTTATGCTCGAAATCATAATACCTTACTGTGCTTTTGTAATAATGAAGTTAAGAAATGCAAGGAAGAACCTGAGTTTAGGACACAAGTTGTATCTCCAAGTCCAACTTCTACTACTGCTGAGAGTAAAGAGCCCGAACACTCCACTTTGGGGAAGGGACTCGAGTTAACATCATCGACGATTGCGTCCGGTGTTTCAGATTTTAACATTCCGCAACAAGTTCTGCTATGCACAGCTATCATTTGTGTTGAGGATGCCTCAGGGAATTATCAGTTATGTCGGGCGCTCCTAGATCCCGGTTCCCAGGCAAATTTTATTTCAGAATCTTGTGCAAACAGACTTCGCCTGTGCCGAGAGAAAACACGAGTGGCTATTTCAAGTTTAGGTTCGTCAAGCTCGCATGCCAATGGAGTAACACAGATTAAGTTTAGGCCGCATTACAAGACTAAACCTACGTTTTCAACTGTAGTCTTTGTACTCAGCTAAATTATTGCAGAACTGCCACACTCTTCACTTGATTCCTCTTCAGCAGAACTATTTTCTGATGTGACTTTGGCTGATCCCAACTTTTACAAACCTTCAGCGATTGATATATTGCTAGGAGTAAATACTGTATCTCTCTGCCCTTGTTGAAGGGAGATACCATTAAGACAAAAGACGGCAAACCCTTTGCGGTACGTTCGGAACTGGGCTGGATCGCTTCAAGTGAAGTGACTACTTCTCGTGAGAAGTTATCTACAGTTCATGTAAACCACATTCAAGTAGATCTTAACGATTGTGTATCTAATTTCTAGAAACTGGAGTCCGTTCCTGTGGCTAGTCCTTTTACGAAGGCTGAACAAGCATGTGAAGATCATTTTCAAGATACGTATTCAAGAGACGAGAATGGCAGATACATTGTGATGCTTCCTTTTCACTTACCTCCCTCACATCTGGGCGATTCCAAGCAACTTGCCATCAAGCGCTTAAGTTCTTTGGAGAACTCACTCTTAAGGAACCCTGAATTATACAGACAGTATTGCCCCTTTATGAGAGAATACGAAGACCTGGGCCATATGCAAAGAGTGCCAGAAAATGAGATTTATAAACAAGTGAGTTATTATCTTCCACATCATTATGTAGTGAAGCCTTCGAGTAGTACTACAAGAGTTTGAGTGGTGCTTGATGCTTCGGCCAAGAGCACCTCGGGACTGTCGTTAAATGATCTCCTTATGGTGGGTCCGAGAGTTCATCAAGAATTGTTCCACATTACCTTGAGATTGAGAACTTTCCAAGTGGTTTTGTGTGCAGACGTGGCGAAGATGTTTAGACAAATAGTTGTGCACTCAGAAAACACTGACTGTCAGAGAATATGAAGAGCCTGTACAGACCTTTAGATTAAAAACAGTCACTTGTGGTACAGCGTGTGCCCCATTCTTGGCAAGTAGATCTTTGAAACAATTGGTTTTGGATGAAGAGGCTGCTTTCCCACGAGCATCCAAGGTGGTTTTGCGAGATTTCTTTGTTGATGATCTCCTTTCAGGAGCCAATTCACCTGAGGAAGCCTCTGAGCTTGCGCATGAGCTACAAGAATTGTTGAAAAAGGGTGGTTTAACATTGTGTAAGTGGACATCAAGTGCTGCATCTGTTTTATACGCTATTCCTGATGAGTTCAATGATTGCAGTGACACCCTGAGAATTGATTGTGACAAATCAATCAAGGTGCTTGGCATTGAGTGGTGTCCAACTAGAGATACCTTCCAATTTTCTGTTGCTACCAACGAGAAGTTGGAGTATAGCAAGCGAGTCATACTTTCAGAAATTGCGAAGGTTTTCGATCCCTTGGGTTGGCTGTCGCCAATAGTGATTAAGAATAAGATTCTTCTTCAACAGCTCTGGAGTTCTAATCTGAGTTGGGACGATGAGCTACCACAACAGTACAGGAACCGTTGGATCAAGTTCCAGTCACAACTCTCCTGTCTCAGAGATCTCAAGATTCCAAGATGTGTGATGACTCCAACATCTGATTACTTTAAAATTCATGCCTTCTGTGATGCTTCTGAACAAGCTTACTGTGCAGTGATTTACATTCGTTCAGTGGGTGGACTCCCCGGGGCAAGTATCTTTACTAGCAGCCAAGTCCAGAATTGCTCCTTTAAAGAAGCAATCGGTTCCTATACTGGAGCTTTGCTCTGCTCTGTTGTTAGCAAATCTGCTGGAAGTTGTTCTTCCATGTCTCAACATTCCAATCAAGAAGGTTTTTGTATGGACAGATTCAAGAGTTACGTTCGCTTGGGTTTTGTCGCAACCACAACGCTGGCTCCCTTTTGTAGCTAATCTAGTGGCAAGAATTCAGGAAGCGATTCCCTTTGTGTAGTGGAATCACATTGCCGGTACGCAGAACACTGCTGACTGTGCCATCAAAGGTATTTCAGCTTTGGAGTTAGTTCAGTGTGATATGTGGTTAAGAGGTCCAGATTGGCCACAGCAGCCTAGTGTTCAACGTTTAGATGGAGATGAGCATCAGGAGTTCTCGTTTTCTGAACTACATTTGAGAGAAGAAAGGAAGAGTTATGTGACAGCTGCCAGCCATAAAGTACAGATCTGTCCTTTATTTTCAAGTTTTCGTCTTGGACCAGATTGTGCCACGTGACAGCCTGGTGTTTGCGGTTCACACAAAACTGTGCTAATTCGTTATCTAATAGAAACTTTGGCCATTTCAGTGGAGATGAGCTTCTTAAGGCCACTTATGTAAAAGTGAAGCTCGTCCAATCCTCTTAGTTCGCTGATGAGTTGGCATGCCTTCATGCTGGAAGAGCCATCAAGTCATCAAGTAAAATTCTACCGTTGAATCCCTTTGTGCACTCTGAGGGTCTTTTGCGAATTGGTGGAAGACTTAGAAATACCTCAGTTGCAGATAATGTGAAACACCCAATACTTCTACCTAGAAGGCATCACATAACAGAATTAGTTGTAAGTATTATCATCACACTCACCTCCACGCAAGCGCTCGACTTCTACTTGCAGTCATCCGACAAAAGTTTTGGATTCTCTGCGGCAGAGATGTCATGCGAAGATTTGTGCGTCGTTGTGTGACATGCTTTCGTCATTCTGCTACTCCAGCCAATCAGCTTATGGATAACTTGCCCTCAAAGAGAATATAACTCCTAGAGTATTTCATGTGACGGGACTAGACTTTGCTGGTCCCTTCTAATGCAGAGAAAGAGTGGGACAAGGAAAAAAGCTTTTCATGATTTACATTGCAGTCTTCGTGTACTTCGCAACGAGAGCGATTCATCTGGAAATTGTTGGAGACCTTACTACTGACGCATTCATTGCAGCGCTTAAGAGATTTATTGCACGTCGAGGTAAGCCTAGTGAGATATTTAGTGACTGCGCCACGAATTTCGTTGGTGCAGATCGTGATTTGCGCCGTGTTCTTAAGCAAGTGCTCAATGCAACCGATGACAACAGTGTTGCTACCTTTTCCTCTTCCGAAGGCATTAAGTGGAATTTTAACCCTCATTCAGGGCCTTATTTTGGGGGTCTTTGGGTGGTTGGAGTAAAGGCAATGAAGTTCCACTTTAAACGGACAGTGGGCGATGCTTGTTGTCTCTAAAGGAGTTCCTCGCACTTTCAGCGCAAATTGAGGCTTGCCTTAATTCTAGGCATCTGTGTTGCATTTCTGAAGACCCTAATGATCTAAGTGCCTTGACGCCTGGACACTTCTTGGTGGGAGCTCCCTTGACGGCTCTCCCTGAGTTAGATCTCACTGCAGTTCCGATTTCTCGCCTTAAGAGGTGGGGATTGACCCAACGCTTAGTTAAACAGTTTTGGAGACGATGGAGGTTAGAATACCTTACACAACTTCAACTTAGGCCTAAATGGTGCACTTCTAAACCGGACCTTACAGTTGGTGATCTTGTGCTGATCAAAAACGAACTGATGCCTGCATTGCGTTGGAAACTTGCCAGAGTTATAAAAAGGCATCAAGGCAGTGATGGCAAGGTGCGAGTGGTGACCATTCGAACTGATTCCGGAATTCTTAACAGACCTATAGTTAAACTGTGTCCATTACCGTTAAATTCACTGTAATGTATTCAAGAAATTCCTTCAAAATTTCAGAATGAAGGGAGGGACATGTTCAAGCAGCATGTTAGTAATGAAGATAGAGAACCTTGTTTCAAGTATCCAGATCTGTTTTCTTGAGTCAACTGTAAACTTTTCACAATATTAATAGTCGATTGCATTTTGTTGTAACCAAATGTTTACAGTATGTATAGATATGTATTTATAATTGTAATTTTCAGCTTATTGTGTTTAATTAATAATGTTGATGGTATTTGTATTACTTCACGTGTTGAAAGATTGAACTTTCAAGGTGGGAGTAATGTAAGATATTTAGTTTTTTTATTGTTATTTGTAGCCAATAGATAGCAACACAGAGTTGCGTTTCATTTTTGCTCTCGTGCTGTGGAGAGAGTTTGTTTTTATTATTATGGTATCAGCGGTTGTTAATGGTTGTGAAGTTCTTTTTGTTCGTTGTTCGAGTGAGAGGTGCTTACGGAAATGTATAGAGAGAGTGATTAATAATTGCGGTGACCTTAAAAGAGCTCATAGTGCTAATATTTGATACAGCCTCTTTAACTGATGTGTTGAACATTCTTCAGCTGGGTTCCATAGTATTGCCACAGAGTTGGTTGGGCATAATTGTCCAGAATAACGAGGTAGACGCGCTGAATAACAGGTTTGTCCACGATAACCAATGGGCCGGGACCATAGCACGAAAAACACCCCCACACTAGTACACTGCCAGCTCCAAACTTGACCGTAGGAACAGTACACTGCGTTAAATATCGTTTCCCGCCTGCCGCCATACCCAAACCCGGCCATCAGACTGACGGATCGTGTATCTGGATTCATCAGTCCATAGGACCCGTTTCCATTGATCTACGGTCCACGATAAATGTTCTTTACACCATGCTAAACGACGAGTAACATTCCGAATGGAGATAGCAGCCGCACGGCTACGGTAACGTATGGAATGAAGTTCTCTGCGAATGGTACGTGTACATACCGAGGTTCCAGCATTGTTACTCACCTGTACACTGAGGTCTTGTGCAGTACTCCGTCGATTAGCTGTAACAACTCTCCTGAGGCTTCCACCGTCTTCTATCACTGTTTTTCTTTGGTCTGCCAGTACGTTTTGCTGCTTCAGATGCACCATGTGTCTTCCACTTATGCAGTACATCCAAAACAGTTGACTTGGATATGTTTAAACGCCTCTCAGTCTCTCTTATGGACAGCCCACTAATATAACCTGAAGAGCAATTGAATTAGACATACCTGTCTAGTAACGTGTAGCACCACCTTTCGCCCTGATGACGGCGGCGATTCGTCTCGGCATGGACTCGACAAGACACCGGAAGCGTTGGGATGCCATAGGGATCCACGACCCCTGTACAAGCTCCCACAGTTCACGAAGATTTGATGGAGGGCGGTCAGAGCCTGGAACATCTCTCTCGATCGCATCCCAGATGTGCTCGATGGGATTGAGGTCAGGTGACCTAGCTGGCCAAGGAAGCGAGGTCAAGTCGGTGGAGCGTTCATCCAACCATTCGGATACAAATCTGGAGCGATCATTGTCTTGTTGCAGGATGAGGTCCCCAGTGGAATGTTGAAGACGCACAAACGGGAGCAAATCGTCGTCCAGGATATCCCGGTAACGTTGACCTGTGAGGGACAATGTCACACGTACCAGGGGTCCCATTTCAGTCCACGTAACCGGTCCTCAGACGAGAATGCCACCCCCACCAGCTTGAAGAGTACCCTGCTGGCAAGAAGGATCCATCGCTTCGTGTGGTTTGCGCCGTACTCGTATCCTGCCATCCGCATGTATCAAGGTGAATCTCGACTCATCAGCCCAGGCAACATTTTCCCAGATGTCTAGGGTCCAGTGGCGATGTTCCCGCGTCCATGCTAATCTTTGCACCCTGTGATGTGCGGTCAGCAGCGGTACCCTCGTGGGACGATGGCTTCTGTACCCCATAGCGAAGAGATGGTTCTGGATGGTGTGGTTGCTTACAGGTTTTTGTGCACCAGTGTTAAATTGCCGAGTGATTTCTTGCACTGTGGCCCGTCTATCTGCTGTCACATTGCGAGCTAGCCGACGATGACCCCGCTCATCCACACGCTGTTGTCCACGGCAGTTGGATGGTTTTACCGGATTCGATGTACTCACGGTGCACCCGTGACATAGTGGCTTGTGAAAATCACTGTGCTTACACTACTTCCGAGATGGAATGATCCATTCGTCGGGCCCCGACAATTTGCCCACGATCAAATGCGCTTTGTCTTACCCATACTGCGTCCGACTCTTGCTGATTCCCGTCGCATCACTCCTTATATTGTCGGATCGCTGCATACATCATGTCGTTTCCGTTTACAGGGCCGCCCACAGCGCACATTTGCATAACGCCAGCTGTCTCTAATTCAATTGCTCTTCAGTGTAATACCCAACAATCTTTTGTTTCTCAAAGTCAGTTCTCTCCCACCGAGACATCTTCACTCAACCTCACAGTGCGATATCATCGCGGTGCAGGCTTGTTTTTATACTGTTTGCTGCTGTACCGCGCATCTCAACAGCGCAGAGGATACATTCATTTGTTTTTGAAGGGGTGTCCGGTGACTTTTGTCAATATAGTGTATGTCCACTGAGGCTATGTACGCATCACCTTACTGGCGGTTCGTCATTGCCACTTCATAATTGAATGAGGGAAAATTATTTTTTTCTAAATCGCGCATAGAAAAAATATCGGTGAACTTTGCGCATACTAAAATTTTCTTAAATGCATATTAGCGAAATTAATTTTGGTAGAACCTCCCCCCCTTATTTATTGAATTACTTTTGTCAAAAGTCACATGATAAGTTGGTGGTGCACTCCTTGTTGAAAATCGGATGTACTTTCGTTGTGGTTTGTAATTGATGTGTTAGCAATAAAACAAGGTTTGACCACATGCTACGTAACTTTCTTTGTTTTATATATTCTCTCATTACATTGCGTGACCTTGATAAGACGATGTTGTTTCAGTGACGTCAGCATTAATCCACAGTTCCATCAAGTTCATAATGAAAACAAAAACTATCTGGGGGGACAATAGTTTGTTTTCATATTTGTTGCTATTAAAGAAAACAGAAGGTTGCCTTGAGCTACAATCGAACTGAAACACAAGACAGCGGAACATCTTGAGATGTGCAAACAGTGCGAGTTGGGATTTTAACCTTCAGTTTCCGAAACCACATTATTTGCTGTGCAAAGCAGTCTTTGTTGGAAACTGGACAAGGTCACACTTAGTTTGGTTTTATTTACGTAAAACTACTGGAAACTGTTTTTTAAAGAGGTGTGAACAGGACCGGTTCAACCGCTAGACGAACTGGGCGGGTGCCTAGAGCGCTAAAATTGGAGGGTGCCAAGTTTTAGAGTTGATAAAATTGAATAAGTTAATAAATGAGAAATAATAATAAAAACGAAGATAATTTTGTTTTCTGTTGTTCTTTCGACTTGCGAATTCTTATTCCCTGAGTTAGCGCGAAACGGAGACATGAGCTTTAATATAGGACTAGAAGTTAGCTTGCAGTAAATCCGAGCATCTGTCGAAAATCTGCCGTAAACCAGGCATTGTGCAGCAAGCAAATCAGGCGATCCCTGGGGGCGTCACAAAACTGTTAAAGAAAATGGATTCTGTATTATCCGGCTTTCATGGAAAAAACATCAAGAGCTTGGCCGCTTCTCTTAACACAAATAGTGACAATGCTCAACGCCTAAAGGTTAGCAATTGTCGCACTCAGATTATTTTCTAATGACAACAGGGAAAATAGTAACAGTGGTTCTACCACTGTATTCATTCTCCTGGAGTTTTTTCTACGCTTTTCAACCATAGGTTCAAGAAGCGTACGTGCTCCAGCTTTGTCCGTTTGTGTGTCCGTCCGTCTGTTCTCACGATAACTCACGTAAAAATGGTTCGATTTCCATGAAATTTTAGTATGTGGTAGGAAATCACCTGGGGACGAACCCTATTGAAAATGGGCGAAATGGGATCAAAGGTCAGGACACAGGAGTGGGGTCCATTCCATTGCCCTTATGCGTCATAATTTGCGCAAAAATCGTTCGATTTCGATGAAGTTTTAGTATGTGGTAGGGGACTACTTACGGACAAACCTTATTGAAAATGGAAAAAAAATGGGGTCAAAGGCCGGGACATAGGAGCGGGATCCATTCCATTGCACTTATGCGTCCTAACCTAAGTAGAAATGGCCGCCCCGGTGGCGCAGTGGTCTAAGGCGCTGCCCTCTGATCATTCGTCCGTAAGGAGTCCGGGTTCGAATCCCTGTCAGGCATGGGTGTTGTGTTTGTCTTACGGCACTGGCTCTCTCCCTTCCCTGGAACCAGTGACCCTAAATTAGGGACGGGCGACTGCTTATAGCCCATTGAGATGCTCACGGTGGTCGTTAAACCTCCAATCAAAAAAAATAAATAAAAAATAAGTAGAAATGCTTCGATTGCGACAAAACTGTCGTTGGACGTGCCCTCTCGAGCTCCTCGAGATTGCGCGGTCAAAGAGCCCATTGCTACCGACTCCTGTGTTCCGTGTGTGTATAAGGGTATGTGATACCTTTCCTGTTACTTTTCCGAGTCGGAAAGTACATATTTACTTCGAATTTTATCATAATATTACCTGCCGACTACACCCTACTGCGTTTCTGAAGTGTGCGCCCAAGTACATGTTCCAGTGCCTACTGTTCGTTTCATGCATACCCTGTTCAAGTAATAGGCTACCAGCAATCTTCCCAGCTACTTTTCAGCACTAGTAAATGAATTTTATACCGATATTCCTTCATTTTTCTTCTCGGTGGGTATGTTTACATCTGCCCATCGTGACTTGCCTTGACTTCCTTCTGTCTTCTCACCTGCATTCTATTCAGTTGCTTTCCGTGCTTATCTTCCTGTTATCTACACGCCTTCCCGTTTACGTCACCCTCTGATAGTGGTCCTTGGGTGACGTCATGATTACTGTGCTCCATCTGTCTCTCGCCGTTCTTCCAGTGACGTCATTAATTCGCATCTTCCCATCGTCCGCCTTTTTTACGTGCCTTTTGCCATCTCCATCGTCTTACGCTCTCGAGATTGTGCTGCTTTGCTTTCCAGTTTCTGATTTGTACCATGTCTACTGCTTTTCTTCGACCACTGACGCCTCCTCCGGATGCACTACTTGACAGTTCAACTCATCTCTCTTCGCCCGCAGTCATTGCCTTCCCTCGGATCCTCTCTCAACTGCCTTAAGCTTCCAGTTTTCTCGTACCGGCTCCGTTTTAAAAACTCATTTATTAGAGTCCTTCTTCGCTTCTTTAGCTCTCGGAGTAAAATATTCCGCGCTTCCACATACTAAACTTACAGCTTACACTTCAGCACTCCATCAGATTGTTCCACCTGATGCCATCACGCACATCGCACGAAAGCCTCGCTCGGTGTTGGTTTATTTTTCTAATCCCGCTCAAGTTGAGTTGGTTCTTTCTTCTCCAATTTCAGTCGGCGGCCAAAGTTTGTTCGCAATTCCTCTTGCTCATTGCCTTTTTTTTTTTTTTTTTTTTTTGATTGGAGGTTTAACGACCGCCGTGAGCAACTCAATGGGCTATAAGCAATCGCCCGTCCCTAATTTAGGGTCACTGGTTCCAGGGAAGGGAGAGAGCCAGTGCCGTAAGACAAACACAACATCCATGCCGGACCGGTATTCGAACCCGGACCCCTTACGGACGAATGATCAGAGGCCAACGCCTTAGACCACTGCGCCACCGGGGCGGCGCTCATTGCCCTACTCTCGTTAGTTTATCTCCCGTCCCTCCTGAACTCTCCAACGATTTACTGCATGCTTTCCTTTCTCAATGTGGTTTAGTTATTGGCTTTATTAAGACTTTGCCTGCTGCTTCAGACGATCAAGGGAATCGTCCCTATTATAGTTTTCGACGTCAAGCTCTCGTCGTTTTTCCTGACGAACAATCCATAGTTTCCTGTCCGACAGCTTTCCACGTTATTTGCGGTCCACAAACTCGCACTGTTGATGTTTTTACCGCCTATCATTGTTATTCTTGCAAATTGCCCGGTCACCATAGTTCTTCTTGTCCAACTCGGAATTTTTCGACTTCCATTCGCCCTTCTGCCTTGCCAGAATCGTGTGACTTTTCTTTATCATCCACATCTTTGTCGACTTTTCCTTATACATATTCGCAGCTTCCGGTTTCGAGTGGTTTGTTCCCGGCCCCTGATTCTTCTACTTCACGTGCTTCTCCGGAGCATATCTTTCCTGATCATCTACTACCGACAGCTCTCCTGGATCTTCTCCCTTCTGTTCCTACTACACCACTTTGGACGCCACCATCGAGCCCGTCTTCTGCCTAGATCTTGTTGCCATGCCCTCAGTCACCCTTTCCGCCTTCATCTCCTGCTCCTGTCAGTCCATTGTCTCCATGTTCGACTGCGGTCTCTACTTCTATGGTTCCTCTCTTCGTCTCCACGCAGCCAGCGTCTACCAGTTGCCTTATCTCTCCTGCTTCCTCACCGCTCCAGTGCAACTTATCTGTTTCTGTGCCTCCAGATTCTTCGTCTTCTCATTTTCCTTTACCGTCGGCTGATGTTGCTTCGTCTCCTGCTCGTCTCCTCCAGTCCTCAATCCTAGATGTTCCTGTTAAAACTTCATGTTCACCATCGTGCTCCTTTCAAGCAAATCTATGCCGCCTCGGTGGCGCAGTGGTCTAAGGCACTGGCCTCTGATCATTCGTCCGTAAGGGGTCCGGGTTCGAATCCCGGTCAGGCATGGATGAAAGCAAATCTATCTTTTACAGGGCCCTCAACTGACAGCCCTGTAGTGTCTTCTAAGTTGCACTTGTCTACTGTATAACGAAGTAAATTTCTCCGTCATTTTTGGTCTACGCCGGGATTCGAACCCGGGTCCACTCATTCCGGAATAAGTTGCTCTACCAATTAAGCTACGCGGACGTTTTGTTCTGATTCCTATCTGCCTTTATGTCGTGTGCGTCCTTCTGGCAGGTACGTCACATCATCTCCCCTCTTTTTTTTTTTTTTTTTTTTTTGTTTTCGAAGTGCTGGAGAAGGGATTCTCTTATTTTTCCTATCTCGCGGTGTGGAAATAACATCACACCAATGCGAGATTTTGAACGGTCGGGTCATCCGGATAGTTCGGGCGCCATTATAACGAAGTAAATTTCTCCGCCATTTTCGGTCTACGCCGGGATTCGAACCCGGGTCCACTCATTCCGGAATAAGTTGCTCTACCAATTAAGCTACGCGGACATGTATTCTGATTCCTATCTGCCTTTATGTCATGTGCGTCCTGCTGGCAGGTACGTCACATTTCCCCCCCCGAAAGAGGGCCGGGGGCATGGCCCACAGATCAGCCGTGACCATGAATCGTTGCAGGCAGACAACCACTGTAGAACGTGCACTTGAGAACTCCCAGTCAATCTGGTGTGTGGAATGCAACGTCACACACATTTATTTTTCGAAGCACTGGAGAAGGGATTCTCTGATTTTTCCTATCTCGCGGTGTGGAAATAACATCACACCAACGCGGGATTTTGAACGGTCGGGTCATCCGGGTAGTTCGGGCGCCATTATGACGAAGTAAATTTCTCCGTCATTTTTGGTCTACGCCGGGATTCGAACCCGAGTACGCTTATTCCGGAACAAACCGCTCTACCAACTGAGCTACGCAGACGATTATTCTGATTCCTATCTGCCTTTATGTCGTGTGCGTCCTTCTGGCAGGTACGTCACAACTGTTGATGTCTCTATTCGGCTTTTTTCTCCAGACACTTCTGCTTCGCCAACTCCTGAGCGCCGGACGAAGATCCTATTCCGCCTCTTATCAGCTCTCTCATGCCGATCGTCTCTGTGAGTTCTTCACTCCCAGCAACTCTTGTCATGTCCATTGAACCTACATCCTCCGACTCACAGTGTGCTCATTTGCCTTCTGATGTGTCATCTACCTCTGCAGCCGTTCCTGTCGTCCTTCCATCAACTTCAGCCACTGTTCCTTCCTCATCGATTGTTCCTGCCAGTGCTCCTTCACCTGTGCTTTATCATGCTCCATTGTTGCCTTCCTCGTCTTCTGCTGATGGCACTTCCCTTACTTATACATCTTCTACTGCTCAACATTCCCGACGGCGGCGTAAGCCTCTTGCTCCAGGTCCTCTTTCACAACAAGACTTTGCTTCTTATGGTGATTATTGCCGCGCTTATGAGCGTTGGGCGAAACGTGCTATGTATAAATATCCAGACTTCTTCCCTTTTCCGCTTACACAAGTTCCTTATTATTCCAGTATCTTCCAGAGTGTGAGCCCTTAGACTCCTGCTTGACTTTTGCCATGTTTAATGTCCTCTGTATTTCATGTTCCTCAAAATACTTCTCTGTTTGAGAGAGTGGCCTGCGCGCCCATAGCTCTTTTTCTTATGTTTTGTTCTCCTGAATGCCTCAAGTGTAAGCCTGTGATTTTGTCCACGTCTTTTTGGCCTTTTGCCCATGTAATATACCCCCGTTTTATTGTACACTATTAGTTGTCTAATAAAGCGATATTGAACGACAAAACCGTTTCATGTTGTTCCGAAGGTATACTGAACCGGTCCTGTTGAATATCATCGAAATGGGGTCAAAGGTGAGGGCACAGGAGCGAGATTTATTCCACAGCCATTATCCTCATAACTTGATGAAAAATGCTTCTATTGCGACCAAACTTTAGTATGTTGTTCCGGAGGTATACTGAACCGGTTCTTTTGAATATAATCGAAATGGGGTCAAAGGTGAGGGCACACGAGCGAGATTTATTCCACAGCCATTATCCTCATAACTTGACTAAAAATACTTCTATTGCGACAAAACTTTAGTATGTTGTTCCGGAGGTATACTGAACCGGTTCTTTTGAATATCATCGAAATGGGATTAAAGGTGAGGGCACAGGAGCGAGATTTATTCCACAGCCATAATCCTCATAACTTGACTAAAAATACTCCTATTGCGACAAAACTTTAGCATGTTGTTTTGGAGGTATACTGAACCGGTTCTGTTGAATATCATCGAAATGGGGTTGAAGCCAGGGCACAGGAGCGAGATTTATTCCACAGCTATTATCCTCATAACTTGAGTAAGGATTTCTGGTATGTTGGAAAGCATATCATAATCAATGCATTGCATGATTTTACTAACTTGTTTTTTTCTATCGGAGGATCCATGAGAGAGGTTTCTGAGGTTATCTATGTTACCGATCAAACAAGAATTCTGTGACATGGATGTGAAGACACTTACTCGCAATTTTGCAAACACTAAAAAGCATGCAAAATGAAATTTTAATTTACGTTGAACCATTAAGTAAATAGCTTTAGTTTCTATTAGTTGCTTTCTGTTCAGTTTGTATCGTGTTTTTGCATCTTGAAATTGAATATGTTTAGCCACACAAACGAATAACATAAATTTTAGGCGCAAGGCTGCCCAGGACCCTTGTTGGGTTAATAAGGATATCATCATCATCATCATCATCATTGTCAACCATTATCAATCCACTGCTGGACGAAGGTCTCCCCAAGTTTCCTCCACAACGGTCTGTCTTGTGCCAGTCTCCTCCATGTCACCCCTGCATACTTTCGAATTTCATCCACCCATCTCCCATGTGGTCTTCTTCTGGGTCTTTTCCTGTCCCTTGGAATCCAATCTAAAATTTCGGCTGTCCATCGATGATCTGTCCTTCTGGCAGTATGTCCAGCCCATTGCCATTTCAGGGATTTAACTCTGATCATGATGTCTTCCACTCTTGTCATTTTTCAGATCCACGAGTTCCTCTTCTTATCTCTCCTGGTTACACCAAGTATGCACCTCTCCATGCTGCTTTGAGTTGTCTGCAGCCTTTGTATGTCTCTTTTAGTTAAGGTCCACGTCTCTGCACCATACGTAAGCACTGGAAGGATGCATTGATCAAACACTTTTCTTTTAAGACATAATGGCATATTGCTCTTGAAAATTATGCTGTTTCTTCCAAAAGCTCTCCAGGCAAGTTTTGTACGCCGATTAATTTCTTCATCAATGTGACCCTCACTTGATATCTGCTGTCCAAGATAAACGTACGTGTCTGTTATCTCCAGCTTTTCTCCATCAATCGATAAATCTTCATTTCTTGTAAAAGCATTGAACATCACTTTTGTCTTCTGAAAGTTCATTTTTAATCCCACTTCTTTACTCTTGTCAGCAAGTTCCTGGATCATACTCTGCAGCTCTGATGGGGTAGTTGCAAAAATGACTACGTCATCAGCAAAACGAAGGTGGGTTAGATAATCTCCATTAATCTTTATCCCCTTGTTTTCCCAGCTCAGTGACTGAAAAACACCCTCCAATGTGGCATTAAAGAGCTTCGGAGATATGGTGTCACCTTGTCTCACTCCTTTTCCAATTTTTATGTGTGTTGTATTTTCAAACAGCCTAATCTTTGCACTTGCATTTTCATAGATGTTATTAATAATATTAATGTATGCATCTTCAATACCGCAGGTTTTCAGAGCCATTGTAACTGCTGATGGTTTCACCGAATCAAAGGCTTTTTCATAATCGATAAAAGCCATGCACAATGGAAGTTCATATTCCCTCGCTCTTTCAATTAGTTCTCTCAGCACTTGGATATGATCTATTGTGCTGTAGCCACTCCTGAATCCAGCTTGTTCTCTCGGTTGAGCCATGTCCAGTGTTACCTTCAAGCGGTGTGAAAGAACTTTAGTGAAGATTTTATAAACTACTGATAGGAGGCTGATAGGTCTGTAGTTTCCGAGATCCTCAATGTCACCTTTCTTATGTAGCTGGATCATTGTAGCGGTGTTCCAATCCTCAGGAATCTTTCCTTCATTAAGGCATCGAGTAAAAATTTGGGCGAGTACTGTTTCGATTTCTCCACTTGCTTCTTGTATGATGTCTACAGTAATTCCATCTTCTCCTGGAGCTTTTCCCCGCTTCATGTTCTTGATTGCATGTGCAACTTCTGCTGGAAGGACTGGAGGAACTCTGGTACTGGTATCTTTCATGATGTATGGAGTGCATGTATCATTCCTTTCATATAATTTGGAGTAGAAATCTTTCACTCTTGTCAAAATTTCGCCTCTATTTCTTGTTACAGAACCATCTTCTTTTCTCAGTGCCATAATCTGTTTTCTTCCCTTACTGAGATGTCCCTTTGCTATCTTTAGGCTTTGGTTCTTTTCAATTGCTTTCCTTACTAGTTCACAGTTGAATTTTCTTACGTCTTCAGTGATACTTTTTCGTACTGTCTTGCATAGCTCTATATATTCCACTTTGGAAGTCACATCTTCTTTAGTTGTCCTCATCTCTCTTCTTTTTTGCATCAACATTTTCGTTTTTCCTGATAATTTATTTACATGCAACTTGTTCTTAGACCCAGCTAATTTTGTTGCTGTTTCCACAAGAGCTTTGGTTACTTTTCTGTTAACTTCAGAGATGTCCACTTCTTCCGATGTTAGGCCTTCTAAAGCAGAGAACCTGTTCTTCAGTTCCAACTTGAAGGTATTATGGTGTTTTTTAAGGTTGGTTATGTCAATAGATTTTGTTTGTCTTATGAGCTTGCCACGTTCAAGTTTAGTGTTGAGGTGCATCTTACATCTCACCAATCTATGGTCACTACCTGTGTTGAACTTGTTTAGCACACTGCAGTCTTCTATGACGAATTTTTTGTTACACATAATAAAATCAATTTCACTTGTCGTCCCATTTGGATGTCTCCATGTCCATTTCCTGTGTGGCTTTTTCTTGAAGAAGGAGTTCAAGATGAAAAACCCTTCTGCCTCTGCAAACTCTACGAGAGTATTTCCACGCTGGTTTCTGTTGCCGTGACCGAATTTACCTACTGAAGTTTCATTCTGTTGCCGTTGCCCTATTTTTGCATTGAAATCTTCCATAATTATTTTCAAGTGCTGCTTATCTTTATTATGTAGATGACAAATTTCCTCATAAAATTCTTCAATTTCTTCTTCAGGATGACTTGTGGTGGGTGCATAAGTTTGAATAATCTGAGCCTGGTATCTTCTCGATAGTTGGATAACGAGTCGTGCAGCTCTGTCAGAGGAACTTTCAACTTCTACCACTTTATCCTTCAGTTTCTTGTTTATTATAAATCCAACACCACTAGTTCTGCCAGTATCTGTCCCACGATAGTAGAAGAGATGTCCACTTTTCAGTTCGATGAGATCTTCTCCTTTTCCCCTTACCTCACTTAGCCCCACGATGTCCCACTTGATCCTTTGTAGTTCCTCCTCCAATTCAAGAAACCTTGAATCAGAAGATAGGGAGCGTCCATTGTACGTTGCCAAGGTCAGCATCAGATGGCAGCCTAGTCCGGTCCTCCGGGGATTCTTAGCACCCTCTGCCTTCATGTCGCACTGGCCGCTGCCTTGGCCAGGTACATTCCAGCTGCCGGAGACTGAGGGCCAAGATTTAAGTTGTGGAGTCATTTTGGAGGGGTTTGGCCATAACTCACCACGCTGGCCAAGCGGGTTGGTGAGTGTGGGATAGAATTTCCTCTAATCCCGATGGTATAGTTATACCGCTATGGGCGGTCGTCAGAGCCCCTTTAGTGGGAACAGGATGCACCACGAGAAGGCGGGGTTGACATTTGTCAAGGAGAGGCTGTGATGTTACGCATCACCTGACCTTACATCCCAATAAGGATATATATATATATTTTTTTTTTTTTTGAGATTTGTGTCTTTCGGCCACTTGGGTTCTATGCGCTACGACCCCAACGATCACAAAATCGGTCATAAAGAAGGAATGGAAAACACCCTTAAGACAAGGTTCTGAAGAAAACTTCGGGAGATCTTGGTCCAGCACATAATGGCTGCTTCACGGGACGATATACACCGATGAGTCTTTACATTATGACCACCTACCTAATAAGCTGTAGGACCCCCTTCAGTCCGCAAAACAGCGGCCGCTCGCTGAGCCATCGATTCGATGCGGTGGCTATAGGTATTCTGGGGTATCTGGTACCATAATGTCAACAGCAGGTCCTCCACTTCCCGTACATTTCGTGGTGGTGGTGATTTAACGCGAACCCGCTTTTTCAAGTCGAACTACAAATGTTCGATTGGGTTCATGTCCGGTAAATTTGGAGACCAGGTCATTAACGGAAAGTCACCAGCATGTACCTCGAACCACTCCTTGACGATTCTGGCAGTGTGGCATGGCGCATTATCCTGTTGGTAGTGACCATCATCAGCAGGGAATACAGTTGCCCTGAATAGATGAACTTGGTCCGCAACGATGTTCAGATACCTGACAGCTGTCAGGGATTGTGCTGTTGGGATAATGGGACCTAAAGTGTCCCAAGAAAACATCGCCCATAGCATAACACCGCCGTCGCCGGCCTGTTTCCACACAACAGTGCATCCAGGTGCCATAGCCTCCGTTGGTAATCGGCGTATCGGCGCTCGGCCGTCTACGTGATGCACCGAGAATCTTGATTCGTCAGATCAGGCCACTTTCTTCCAATCATCCACGGTCCAATCTCGATGAACTTGGGCCCATTTCATGTGTTGTTGGCGATGACGTGCAATGAGCATGGGGACCAAGCTGGGTGTTCGGCTACGCAGGCCCATGCGCAAAAGGCTGCGATGAACTGTGTGCTGTGACACATTGCCCTGATCACCGCTCTTGTTGCTGCGGGTGATTTGTCGCGCTGTAGCTCTGCGGTCGCTGTGAAAAATGCGCGACAGTCTCCGCACCCCCTTAGCATCAATGAGTTGCAAAAGACACACTGCTGGACGACTGTTCGTTTTTTGGCTATCTGTGCACCACTTTTGATACGTACTCACTACAGCGCCACGGGAACAACACACAAGCCGCGCCGTTTCCGAGATCGTAGTTCCGAACCGCCGTGCCATCACAATTTGTCCTTTATCATATTTTTTCATAAAAAAAATTGTTTTCAACTTTTAAAGAGCAACTGAAGCATAAACACTATTTTCATGGCGTTCAATTGCCCAATTTTCGGTGAAAAAAGGTTGGTGCATTGTAAATCTCACGTTTGGATAAAATCTTTCCAAATAAAGTTTGAGCTCTTCTATTTAGCAGATGCCTCGCGTCATTATGGCCATCGGGAGCTAAGCCCCGCATAAAAATGAGAATTGTTTTTTCTTTTAAGGTGGACGTCAAGTAATTTTGCTTGCTATACTTCCAATGGAAAAACTTTTGTACACATTTCCTTCAGAATTAGTTTGTTCCCAAGGATGACATTTTTAACATCGATTAAAATAGCTTCATTTTGTAACTTGGATTACTTAATATTTTCTAAAACATAACCATAATTATGCAATCCAACATTTGTTTGTCTACTGACGTCATCAAAGTACAGGTCGCGCCATCTTTTTTCTGGTTCCAACACCACCAAAGGAGAAGTTATTGATTTTTAATATAATTATGGTTATGTTTTAGAAAATATTAAGTATTCCAAGTTATAATATCAAGTTATTTTAATCGATGTTCAAATTTTCATCCTTGGGAACACACTAATTGTGAAGGAAATGTGTACAAAAGTTTTTTCCATTGGAAGTATAGGAAGCAAAATTACTTGACGTCCACCTTAACTGGAAAATTTTCGAAAGGAAATCCGTATTAGTAACCAGTCCCCATATTTTCTGAATGCAAATGTGAGCAACTACAATAGTTTAGTAACTGGGTAACACTTTACAGTCTTCCTTATCTGTTTACTAGAAAGCAATGAAAACCGCGAGGTGGTAGAGAGGACACCCGTCAACAAGTCGCCTTAGCTGCCTTGGCGAAGCTTCAGAGAACAGTAATGAATGAGCAGATGCGTCCTGAACTGCGCACGCGTAAAACTGTCTTTCGGGGTTGGGCGACTTTCTATTTAACAGTAGTAGTTTTGCTTCCGCGTCGTTGGACAGTGAGCGGTTGGTTTTCGTTTGTGCAGTTAAGTTGTAAAGTTCTTTCGTGTATGTAAAATGAACACAGGAACATTTTATTGGAATAACCTTTCAGTTCATTAAGGGATGAAAAAAAACCCCGTCAAAGACTTGGGCACACATCGGCCAAATATTTGCTTCGTGCAAAAACGTAAGAACCAGTCTGGAACTTGTAATGTGGAGCTATAGCAAAATATCCTGGTTAACTGGAAGCAAAAGCAAACATACTTTGTTCGGTTTCTACTGCCTTTTTACGTTATATAGCACTGCATATAAATACACTGAAGAGTAATTGAATTAGAGATACCTGTCTAGTAACGTGTAGTACCACCTTTCGCCCTGATGACGACGGCGATTCGTCTCGGCATGGAGTCGACAAGACACCGGAAGCGTTGGGAAGCCATACGGATCCACGACCCCTGCACAAGCTCCCACAGTTCACGAAGATTTGATGGAGGGGGTCATCTCTCTCGATGGCATCCCAGATGTGCTGAGGTCAGGTGACCTAGCTGGCCAAGGAAGCGAGGTCACGTCGGTTGACTGTTCATCCAACCATTCGGATACAATTCGGGAGCAGCATTGTCTTGTTGCAGGATGAGGTCCCCAGTGGGATGTTGAGGTCGCACAAACCGGAGCAAATGGTCGTCCAAGATATCCCGGTAACTTTGACCTGTGAGGGACGATGTCACACGTACCAGGGGTCCCATTTCAATCTACGTAAACAGTCCCCAGACGAGAATGCCACCCCCACCAGCTTGAAGAGTACCCTGCTGGCAAGAAGGATCCATCGCTTCATGTGGTTTGCGCCGTACTCGTATTCTGCCATCCGCATGCACCAACGTGAATCTCGACTCATCAGTCCAGGGAACATTTTTCCACATGTCTAGGATCCAGTAGCGATGTTCCTGCGCCCATGCTAATCTTCGCACCCTGTGATGTGCGGTCATCAGCGGTACCCTCGTGGGACGATGGCTTCTGTACGCCATAGCGAGGAGATGGTTCTGGATGGTGTGGCTGCTTGCACGTTTTTGTGCACCAGCGTTAAATTGCCGAGTAATTTCTTGCACTGTGGCCCGTCTATCCGCTGTTACAATGCGAGGTAGCGGAGGATGACTCCGCTCATCCACACGCTGTTGTCCATGGTAGTTGGCCCTTGCAGGGATGGTTTTACCGGATTCGATGTACTCACGGTGCACCCGTGACATAGTGGCTCGTGAAAATGCCAGTGCCTGCACGACTTCCGAGATGGAGTGACCCATTCGTCGGGCCCCGACAATTTGCCCACGATAAAATGCGCTTAGATCCTTCGTCTTACTTATACTGCATCCGACTCTTACTGATTTCCGTCGCATCACTCCTTTTATTGTCGGATCGCTGCATACGTCATGTCGTTTCCGTTTACAAGGCCACCCAGAGTGCAACATTTGCATAACGCCAGCTGTCTCTAATTCAACTGCTCTTCAGTGTATATATATAAACAAAATTTCTATTTCATTCTACGTGGTTAAGTATGATTTCAGCAGGTGGAATTTGGAAACCAGACAATTATAAATACAACACCCTGTGAACACTCAAGAGACCCATATAGCGTACTAAATCCGTTTATTTTTGCGGCGTAGTAAGTACAAAAATTATCCAAGCTTTCGCACTCCACTGGGAGGCTTTCTCAAGGCAATGGTAGACATAAAAATGCAGGGAATTGGAACACGTAAGGAACATAGATGATTTTTGAAAATAACACGTGTGACATCACGAGCTTATTACACAAATTTTTATCACGTAATTATACGGTGTCTCGCTATGTGTTTCAATCTTTTAATAACGCATGCCAAGCTCTTGGTAGTTCAGTAGAAACTATGTCACTGCACGCTAGTTTGCTGGATAGGATTTCGACTGTTTCCCTGATGGCAGTGGCTTTAAAGTTCGAGTATGGGGCAATTCTTCTAGCCGCCCTGGTGGCGCAGTGGTCTAAGGCGTTGGCCTCTGATCATTCGTCCGAAGGGGTCCGGGTTTGAATCCCGGTGAGGCATGGATGTTGTGTTTGTCTTACGGCACTGGCTCTCTCCCTTCCCTAGAACCAGTGACCCTAAATTAGGGACGGGCGACTGCTTATAGCCCATTGAGTTGCTCACGGTGGTCGTTAAACCTCAAAAAAAAAAAAAAAAAATTCTTCTAATACTATCCCGTAGAGGAGCGGCCGATGAATGTATGACTTCTCTGGCGAGGGCTGTATTCTGCATGTCCCGGTTGACACTTCGCACGTGATCATTTTACATCTAGTGTCCAAGGATCGATATCTTTTCCGTGTTGTCAGGATATCCCAACGGTATAGCGTACACACTTGCCTTTTTTTCTCACACTGTCTCTCCTTGCAACTTGATATCATATGTGATAACCGGGTCGGGGAGACTGCTATCAGGGAAACAGTTGAAATCCTATCCAGCAAACTAGCGTGCAGTGATATAGTTTCTACTGAACTACCAAGAGCTTGGCATGCGTTCACGTATAATTGCGCCGTATAATATATTGCGTGATAAAACTTCGTGTCATATCCTCGTGATGTCACCCGTGTTATTTTCAGAAATCATCTTTGCTTTTTACGTTTTCCAATTCCCTGCATTTTTATATCTACCATTGCCTTGAGAAAGCCTCCCAGTGGAGTGCGAAAGCTTGGCGAATCTTTATACTTACTACGCCGCAAAAATAAACGGATTTAAAACGCTATATGCGTCTCTTGTGTGTACCACACAATCCACTGAAATTATATTTCACAGTGTGGAAGAAGGTAGAGAGCAATTTAAAAAATATTTAGCCCCAGATAAAATTTACGTCACCCAACGCCACTGCTATTTAGATGGCTTAATTTAATAGAATATTTTCCAGCTTGAATCATTGAACCGTGCTTAAACAGTATGACCGATAATCCGAACGATAGTAAAGAACAGAACAAATGACACCCATTGCTCTTCATTATCAGTTCAGATTTCTTTTCACTTCCGCTCTCAGTTTTCTGTTTTTGAACCTCTGCTTTTTCTCTTCTTTTTGCTGAAGTCATAACCCCCGCCCGGTGATGCAGTTTGTCTGACCGTTCATCCAAGCTGTCAGGGGTTCGATTCCGGATGAGGGTGGATTTATCTTACGGCATTGGCTCTCTCCCTTCCCTCGAATTAATGCTTAGAGTTGCTCACGGCGGTCATCAAATCCAAGACAAAAAACAGAAGATGCTAGAGCAGAACATTTTATCTCCAAAGCCACAGCGAATTTCAATTGTTACAGGTACTTTAAGAAAATCTTCGCATTTATTACTATAATTTAAAAAATATATTAATTAATTACGATTTTAACCATTTAGAAAGGAAAAACCTACTTTAGGTGGGCGATCTCTCCATTCGACTCCAGATTGATCTGGTACTGTCCAGAATTTCAACAGAAAAATTAACACTCAAAGTTAGAGTTATCACGAACATCTTTGTAGTACCTCCCCAAAACAGAAATGGTATAGTCAGATTTCCAGGGCAGGTCAAGGCCTCCTTTCTCTCTCTCTTGCCCAGAGGCGCCGACTTCTCCAAATTATTGCGGGGGGGGGGGGGGCAGGCGTGAAGAGATCAGACGTGGGAGGGCATGTCTCTTCCATTGTCAGAAGGAAAATAAAAAAAGGGGGGGGGCAAAACGATAAAGTACGAGATTCGACTTATATTTTAAAACGCAATTGTAATTGCTCATCAGCAAATGAACAAGGAAACAGAAATATTATTTTGCTGAATATTAATATTTTCAAAAAATTAAATTCAGCCTGCGATTTTATAAAAATATCCAGAAAGATTTTATTTACAAAGTTTAGTAGAAAATGAGAAATTAGCTGGTTTACTCAAGCAAAGAAGAAGAAGCGCAAAAAATAAACAGATAAATAAAGACGCTAGAGATAATACGTTTCTGTATTTTATTTATTTTATTTTTGATAATTGTTTTAACTCCATATGTGATAATTGTTGTAACTCCATATGTGATAATTGTTGTAACTCCATATGTGATAATTGTTTTAACTACATTAAATGTAGTAAACTACATATCGCAAGACATGACAAACTCAATTGATACGGGGCTGGCAATTCAGATTCTTATCAAATGAGCAATGCTGAGATTAGGAAAGAAGTTTTTATTCATTTTTTTATTTATTCATCTTTTTGGAAATAAATCGCTTTGGAGGCTATCGCTTTAGCCTCATAAACCTTATGAGGCTAAAGCGATTATTCAATTAAACAGGAACAGAAATATTGGGTGGGCACTACCTCCCCCCCCCTCCCATAGTGAAATTGTTGGAGGGGCAAGATTCACCTTGTCCCCCTATAGTCGGCGCCTATGCTCTTGCCCCTATATATTGGCGCCCATGGTTAGGAAAGTGTTTGACAAACGCCCGCGGTTGATGTAAATACTTAACTTATATCTCCATTAACGCTACCTGCGTTTTCTTCTGTCACTATTTCTGCGCTCTTTGTATGTTTCAGCGACATTTAAAACATCGACGGATGATTTCCTTCTGAAAATCTATCGATGTTCATTAGCCACCAGGGAATCATATTTGTGGAATAATAATTAAATTTGATTTTTAAAAATTCTAATGAAAACTGGACATAAATTGCGAAATTGAGAATGTTTCATTTACTTCGAGTTTTTTGGAACCTTAAACCTATCGCTAAAAAAACATCAAAGAAATCTGTTCTGTCACCCAAACTTTCTGCTTTACATCCCTTATGATGTGAAGTAAATTCAGTTCCTTCCACACCACTATTCTCTTCGTTCGATTGTTTGTTTAGAATGGTTTTACACACTAGGATTTTCTCCGCGATTAAGGGTCGCTTAATATTTTATTAGTTTAAAAGAGGCATACAATCATACAACAAAAACTTTTATCTCATCTGGGATTAAAAGTAGCTATATGAAAATTCTCTAAATAGCGAATAAACGAAGACATCGCTCTTTCCACGTTTATCAATATATAGCAACCAAAAAATTGATATCCGGCCACTGCAGGGATAGTACCTCAGATCTCTTGATATCTAGCCGAGTGCGTTCGCCTTACGATACAATGGCCAACAATCAACGGGGCTATGTGCGTTTATCTGTCAGCTTCTGACATCATATATCTGTAGGATGGGCTCAGCAACACAATCCCAGTAGTGGCCGAATAACAATTTTTCGGTTGCTATGTGTTGATAAACGTGGGAAGAGCGATGTCTTTGTTTATTTACTGACGCCACGTATTTAGAGGATTTTCACTATTGTTCTCGCCCTTTGGATTTATTTGCTGTAATTAATATATAGCTCGTGCCGTTAATGCCCACTAGATAGAGACGTCTCAGTTGCTGAGCCCATCCTACGGATATGGGATATTAGAAGCTGAAAACGCACATAGCGCCGTTGATTGTTGGACATTGTAGCGTAAGGCAAACGCACTCGGCTAGATATCGAGAGATCTAGGGTACGATCTCAGCAGTGGCCGGATAACAATCTTTCGGCTGCTATGTGTTGATAAACATGGAAAGAGCGATGTCTTTGTTTAGTAACCATATGGCATACCACGGTTCTGTCCCAGAATTATCAAAGCACCCTTCCCTGAGCACAGAGTGAGACAGTCTGCCTTTAACACATCACAAAGAACCACATTTTAGCCTACACCAAGGCTTCAGTATAACAAATTTTCAGTGGAGGTCAATCCTATACAATTCTTCGCAAGCTGTCAATGACATAGCATCCACGCCATTTCTACCAAGCGCGTAGAAGCAACTAACTAAAACTAACGATCGTAAACACCGTTGATGAAGACATACGCGATTTGAATATTTACGTGCCATTCGACCTGATGAAGCTGAGCAGGAGACCAGCGAAACCTTGGTCGACACGAAAAATAAAATATTTGTGAAGTAACATTGCGTTTCCTTAATATTGGGTTGTCGGAAAAACATGACGTATTTTGGCACCCGATGGCGGTTGGGCGGTTTTGGAAGTACTAGAGGCATCGCAGCTCTGTTATCGCTATGGAATTCGACAGGTGCCAGTTCTAGCTGCAGTCTTAAAGGAATAGTGAGCGATTTGGTTGATTTGCGGAGATTTGACATCAAGTTGAAGATGGAAGACCAAACTGTGGATTTTCGCCATATTTTACTGATTTACTTCCGTAAAGGGAAGAACGCGCGTCAAGCTTGTGAAAAGTTGCGTAAAGTGTAAGGTGATAATGCTCTATAAGAACGTACGTCAGTGCCAGCGGTGGTTTGCAAAATTCTGTGCTGGTGATTTTGACCTCAACGATGCTCCTCGGTCCGGGAGGCCAACCGAGGTTGATGACGACCAAATCAAGGCATTGATCGAGTCGAACCCACGTTACACGACACGAGAGATTTCAGACACATTGCACAGCCATCATTCAAGCGTTCACGACTACCTGAAGAAGCTGGGATACGTAAGCAAGCTCGATGTGTGGGTTCCTCATGAACTCAAAGAAGCTCAATGGACGGCGCGTATAAACATCTGCGATATGCTCATTAAACGTGAGGAAAACGATTCTTTTTTAAAGCTACTGATATCTGGTGACCAAAAGTGGATTGTTTACAACAATTTGCTGCGCAAACGGTCTTGCTCCCGACGTGCTGCTTCGCCTGAAACGACATCCAAAGCAGACATTGATTAGCGGAAGGTTCTGGTCTCAGTGTGGTGGGATTTTAAAGGTGTCGTGTTTTTACTTCCGTAAAGGGAAGAACGCGCGACCACGGAACCAAACAATCAATTCGAACGTGTACTGTCGGCAATTGGACAGTTTGAATGAATCGATCATCCAGAAACGTTCAGAGCTCGTTCATCGTAAAGGTGTTGTGTTTCATCACGACAACGCGAGACCACACACTAGTTTGATCACCCGCCAAAAATTATTGGAGCTTGGGTGAGATATTTTGCCCCACCCCGCATACTCGCCTGATCTTGCGCCGTCAGACTTCCACTTGTTTCGCTCTCTTCAACAGTCCTTGCTTGGTATAACGTTCAATAGAGATGAGGCTGTAAATCAGCACCTTGTACAGTTTTTTGCCACGAAAGACAGGTCCTTCTACGAACAAGGCATTCTACAGCTCACTGAAAGATGGAAAATGGTTATCAAATAAAACGGGCATTATATCATTGATTGATCTTTGTTCTTTCTATCAATAAATTACCTTTGCAAAACATGGCTAAAATACGTCATGACTTTTCCGACCACCCAATATAAATATCTGATGGCTTATTTCGGTATTATAAATCAGCAGTACATAAAGTTCTGTTGACATTTTCCCCTAAATTATTGTCAGAATATTTAATTTATGTAAATGGCTCAAATCATTCTAAACTTTCCAGACCATCACATGGATAGACTCAAATTTTGATGCCATTCCGAAAATTAATAAAATGATTGGAAAGATCAGCTGTTCTGTAGGTACTGCTGATTTCTAATTCCGAAATAAGCAGTCACACATTTGTTTGCCCACTGACGCCACCAATCGCGCCATCTATTAGAAGGTCTCAACATTTATCCAAGACAAAAAATGATTGAATTTAAATCTAATTATGGTTAAGTTTTAGCAAATATTATATTATGTATGCAGTGCTATAATTAAAAGTTACTTTTTTTTCCGGTTTTTAAATTTTCATTCTTGGGAATACATTAATTGCGTCTACAGAAGATTTTACCATTGGAAACGTAGGGCTTAGTTTTTAGGAGGGAACATCTTAATTACACATGCGAATAGGACACAATAACCGTGAAAATCAATAAACGGAAGTTAACTAAACAGTAACAAACTAACGCATCTATTCTAAACGTTGAGTTTTCATCAAGATTCCTATAAATGTTCACCAGAATCGCGCGGGAAGCAAACTCAGTTTCTCACATATG
This sequence comes from Macrothele yani, assembly GCA_039090855.1. Taxonomy (NCBI): domain Eukaryota; kingdom Metazoa; phylum Arthropoda; class Arachnida; order Araneae; family Macrothelidae; genus Macrothele; species Macrothele yani. Next base: position 109,634,922 of record CM077003.1, read on the forward strand.
GGCGTAAGTTATTCAAATAACGTAACAGCCCTGTTTCAGTTAACATTTTTAAGGCTTCCTTCTGAGACAAAGCTCGGTTCTCACGTTGTCTCGTGACCGCATCGGTCGAGCACGGCGAATAAAGGCGAAGCACGAGAAGGCATTAGAATGCACGACTGCGTTTCGAAGTCATTTGCTTGAATGATTTTTGTTAGCTGCTCTTCCATCTTCTCCTCCTTCGGAAGTTCGGTTCAAGTTTGCAGCTGTTTGGATGCCAGTAAAAAGTCTGTTTATTCAAGCTCCGACGCCTGCTCAGAGCCCCCTGCCTTGTCGGTTCCTGAAACGCTTCATTTGACTCAACGGCCACTCACACATTCACTCTCCAGTTTCCCCCTCCATATTCACCCACTGCAATGTAAATATTGACCAAAATCATTGGAGTGTTTAAATTTTTTATTTTCTATTCATCTTCTTAAGATAGTTTGCATAAGCTCGAAGTTTCCAAGAGATAGTTGACAATGTCTTTGTATTTTCATTTAAGCCTTCAGCAAATAAAGTATGAGCAAAATGACAACAAAAGCCACGTTTTTTTAAACTAAGGTTTCTTTGTGCCAAAAAACATTCCATAGTAAATCTTCAGGCTGCGAAATTTAATATCAGAATTTCTCATGCAGAACATGTTAAAATTCATCATCTGGATATTCTTCAGTAAACGCATACTTCCGAAATCTTAATCATAAAAGAGGATACAATTCACAAGTATTTTTCCAGAAATAGTTTGCCTTTTAAAATTAGCAAAAATAAGAACCACGCCAGTAGCTTTTACGTGAAAAACCAAGCTGTACAAAAAAGTACGGCCTAGAAATTACCTTCCTGCTGATATACAAGTATGTTGAACGCCGAGAATGCGATAATTTTAATAGATTCCAGATAGTCCCTGAGCAAAGTAAAGTTTCTGTTTGGAAGAGTTACTTTTTACGTAATTAGCACTTTGCAATAAAAGAACAAGAAAGAAGATAAACATCTTTCTCTGCTGGATGTCTGCACACATTATTTCTTGATTTTAAATATGATTAACATATTTATCTATAATACTTAAATCAGAAAACCGCTATTTTATTCCTACTACACAAGGACATGATTTTATTTCCACTGAGTCAAAATATCGTTCATCAAATGATACACGCCTTGCTATATATTTTTACTTTTATTCATTTTGGATTTATTGAACCTGCTTTTCGGCAGTCTCTCCCTGCTTGTTTTGAGGTCGGCATAATAAATTCGAAAATATTAGAATTTCAAATTAAATGTCCTTCGTTTTATCCAGAAACAAAACTGACGTAGGAAGGGAAAAAGAAAAAAATGTAAAATAACGCTAACAAGCAAGAGAGAGAGAGAGAGTCATGAGGGTGAGCTCAGAAAAAATATATCGATGTATATCGCGTCTTTTACGTCACACTTGGAACTTGTCAGTGCATCGAAGTTAATTACAAGTACAACAGAGCTGCATGCCTTAGGGAGCATTATAGTGGAGCCGCGTTTCCCTGTACAGCTAATAAAATTATTCTTTCACTGGAGGAATTTTAACTTTATGTTCGTGACATTAATTTCTGGGAGACATTTTACTGACAGCTATTTTGATCTTTTTTTAAAATAATTTGATTTCTTGCTAAGTTTCTGATAACTTCTGCATCTATATTAAAACATTACCATAAGGCTAAGGTTCACGAAAGAATCTGACCTACTGCGTTCGACGAACAGAAATATTTTAATTTACACCCATCGGCCAGATCATTATAACAACTGTAGAGTTTAATTCTTTTGATAGCTGTAGTTTTAAGTGATTAAACGATATTAGCTAACGTTCTTACATAGCTTCGCTGAACATATATTTCACTTATGGATGGAATACTCGGGCGCTATCTGGGAGACGCGGTTTCGATTCCCGCGACGAAATTTTCAAGTTTTCGGATATTTTCTAACTTACCATCTGTAAGAACGGACACATTAATTATGATAAGATATAATGAACTGAACATTATGCTACTTTTGCACAAAGGAAAAGGAAGACAGAATACAAAGCCCAAGAAGGCAATAAAAGGTTCGAGAACAATTTTTCGATGTCGATGGCCTCAGACAAAGAACCTCAGTTTTCTCACGCCTTAGAAAGAGATAGGTCTTTCCAACGAACTGATAAACATCTTCAATTATACCGCGACTTTCGCCGTTCGTTGTCAGCGTTGCGCAGATGCCTAAAAGTCTGGAAAACCATCCTGTCACCTTTGTGTAGATATAACGGTGTATATTGTGTTAATGTAAGAATGTACTTCGGCCGTAGGATTACTTTTTCAAAGGGTGCACTTCCTAATGGATAGATCTGACGGACCGACGGGATGCCGAAGGGTGGGATTAAAACCCATCGGTTAAGTACGCCTCGCTCACGCCAAGGATCAGCGGGCGCGTGACGTCAAAGGAGGGACGCTTGGCAGGGGAAGAACGCCACGTCAGCAGGTTGGCGAGAGAGCCGTGTCAGCGCCGGAGGCTTCGCGCATGCATAGTGCGGAGGAGGTGAGGAGAGCGGGTCGCTTAGGAGGAACAAGTTTGTTAGTCTGCTTTTGTCTAGCGGAGAGAGTAGTTCTCCGGTATGGGGACGTGAAGCGTTTTCCTTTTTTGTTTCGTGCGCAAGCGGACGCTCCCGTTATACAGAGGTCCGAGGCTCTGGATGAGGTTAGCTAGCGCACTATCTTTGGAGAGATAGGGTTTTTGTTTGCAGCGGCACAGGTCCCGGTCAGGGAATCCCGCTTGCGTTATAGATATTCCTCTACCACATGGTAATTTCTAGTACTGACGAAGACTAGGTTAGCAGCGACGGGGAAGCAGGAGTTAGGCCAATAATAACATTCCCAGAGGTACAGATCTACCTAATAGTAGGCAGATTCTCTCTGGAACGTCAACGTCGAAAGCTAGGAAATAGATATTTTTCTTCAGGAATGATTTTCCTAGACTTCCCATCCCAGTATCCGTCAGATCGAAGACTTAGTGAAACCTGATGCTAGAGGAAGATTAATTCCCCGCCGTCCTAATTGTTATTTAATAAATGTTTGTGTTGTGTTGATAAATCTTCTTGAGATCCTTCTAGTGTAGTAGTAGTGATTATTATTCTGTTCGTTCAGCTGTTTCGATCCGCCTTCCTGGATCACAGATATTATAACAAAGTGGGCGAGGCTTCGCTTGTTCGCCCGAATAGAGTTTAGGGAGTGTTTCAGAGAAACAGAAACGCTTCCTTGTGACTGTGAGAAGCACCTATAGCGTTGACGCCTCAGAGACATAAGTAGGAGGCGGGGCCACGGCACGTGACCAGTACTTTCGCTCTCACACCATCCTTGTCAAATTTAAACTAAAAAACGGATTGTCATCTTCAAAATCTATGTATTTCACTCCTCGAACAATTAAGCGAATAATAATACCAATTACCAGGGGGAAAGAATCAGCACTTATATTTGTTGAGAACTTGTTCTTTTATTGTTCCACTCATGGCAATTCAGATCTTCCATTTAATTGACACATTGTGTCAACACAAATCTCTATCATGAAAGAACAATAGGTATTCGTTCTTACATGATAGAGATTAGGTGGTTATACCTAATACTTCGTAGGTCCTCCTTTCACCCTTAGTACAGCAGCTATCCGACGGCATCAATTCAATAAGCACTTGGGAGATATGGCTAACCAAGCTGCGTGTAATACGACTTCAACGCAAGTATGGAAGTCATCGGTGTATCGCGACGCCTGATATGCCGTTCCGCAGTGTCCCATAAGTGTTCTATGGGGTTGATCTTGGGGACGTTCGGAGGCCAATCGATATGTTGGAAGTCTGAATTATGTTCCTCAAACCATTCTTGCACAACACCTTCCAAGATGACAATGCGCAGAGCCACAGGACCTGTGGCTCTGCGCATTGCCATCTTGGAAGACACCATCGCCATTTTGGAAAGAGTGCAACACTGCTGGGTGTACAGAGTCAGCAAGCAATTCACGATACTGGGCACCAGTCATACGTAGCTCCACATGCACCAGGAGTTCAAGTCCCTACCTGGTAAACATGCCCCACACCATACAACCGTCTCCACCGGCTTGCACTGTGGAGATCATGCAGGATGGATCGAATGACTCATGTTGTTTACTCCAAATATGTACACGACTATCTATGGAGTGGAGTCAAAAAACGCGACTCCTCAGACCAGCACACTTTTCTCCAGTCATCCGACGTCTAGCTTGCATGATCTTTGCCCTAGGCGAGTCTTTTGATCCGATAAACCGGGGTTAGGAGAGGATGTCATCGAGGTCATTTGCTGCTATAGCCTATACGTGCAAGCATGCGACGCATGATCATGACAGATACTGTTCCGGGTTATCCTCGGTTGTATTGGATACTCAACTGTTGAACAGTACTGCGTCTGTTGGCCTGTATACGAGTCGTCGTATCCAGCGCTCACCTCCCACATCAACCTTTTGCTGTCCTGTGCAGTTATGCCTCCGGGTCGTTGTTTGACAATTTTCACGCTAGTCCTGTTGCACTTTAACTACGACGGCTCGCGAACAACCCGCCAGTTCGGTCATTTGGGAAATCGAGGTACCCGCTGTCCGTGCTACCGCAATCTGTCCTTTCTCAAAGTCCGAAAAATCCTGCCGTTTACCCATCACGCTCCGAATTTTACAACCTAATGCTCATCTCACACCTTATATATGCTACGTCGGTCGACTAATTGCGCCCACTCGGAAATCACGTGGTCAACGGGCCACATCCAGTTTTGATAAGAGTAGTCATAATTCAGTGATCACTGGGTGTATAACACACACACACACACACACACACAGGGATCACCATTAAATTAAAGGTTTTCTTTGTTTGCGCAGTTTCCTCTGCCTGTAATAGAATAGTCCTCGTAGTTTGACCTTTCGTCCGAAAGGGGTCCGGGTTCGAATCCCGTTGAGGCGTGGTTGTTGTGTTTGTCTTACGGCACTGGCTTTCTCCCTTCCTTGGAACTAGTGGCCCCAAATTAGGGACGAGCGACTGGTTATAGCCCATTCATTTGCTCACGGTGGTGGTTAAACCTCCAATCAAAAAAAAAAAAAAAAAAAAAAAAGTTTGACCTTCAACTCGAACACGTAACAGAAAAAAGAACAAAAACGTGCTTCTCATATTACGGCTTTTTCCGTCCATCTGTTGTTATGATATGCTGGAAAAATCTCTTCTGCATCGGAACTAAGTTCCTTTCACCGACGATTTTCGGATATTTTCCGGATTTTCGTCGAGCTGTATACAATTTTCACACTTGGAGGCTCAAATGTATATTCCTTTTGCTTCAATGCGTGTAATTATAACAGATGCAAATGTACGTGTGGCAAAAGGAAACGTTTCAGTTTTATCACGATTTTATTTTTCCAAACACACAATTTTCGCGCGAACGTGCAGTACCGTGAAATATAGTTGAAAGAGAGAGAGAGAGAGAGAGAGAGAGAGAGAGAGAGAGAGAGAGAGAGAGAGAGAGAGAGCATAAAACGCGGTGTATCCCTGCGGGAAAGATTCCTTTCAGAAAACAATGTCTCCCCAGAAATTAAAGACTGGAGTGGACGATGTTCGGTATGCACCCAACTTTACGATTCAAAATGATTTTTGGAATCACACTTGCACCAAAAGAGACATCGTACAAATCACAAATACGCGCATAAATACACTGGCGGAAAGTGAAAAAAGGACACCAAGAAGGAGACGTCTGATACCAACGAAAGTTATACAGCATAATAACGGAATACAGAGGATTACGTGATCAAAACATTATGGCAAAATACAACTGTATTTGCTGGTAAACTGAAAAATAACATTTCCATGTAACATGGTTAGTACGAGGTTGAACCGCCATCAACTGCGTCACACTGTGCAATTCTGGCATGGAGTCTGTCGTACAGATGTTGGATGTAAGTTTGGGGTATTGAGTTTCCAAGGATCCTCAACCTGGACGCGTAAATAGGGGATGGTCGTGGCTGGCCGTGGAGACCGGATAAGTCGTTGTCCCATAAAATCCCACACGTGCTCAATGGGGACAAATCCGGTGAACGTGCAGGCCATGGAAGTTGTCTCACACCCTGAAGTGCATGTTGCGTTGAACGTGCCGTGTGTGGGCGTGCGTTATCTTGCTGGAAAACACCACGATGAACCGATCTTACAAATGGCACAACAACGGGCTGAATGATGTTGTTGATGTAGTAGGTGCTGTTTAACGTACCCGGTACAAACACTAGTTGTGTACGGGAGCGATAGCTGATCGCTCCCCACACCAGGAGGCCAGATGTAGGCCCTGTGTGTCGCTGGCGGATGCAAGAAGGGTGGAGACGCTCCCCTGTGTGTCTGCGAACACGCATACGGCCATCGGAGGCTCCCAAGCAGAATCTGCTTTCATCGCTGAACACAACAGATCACCATTGCGTTCTCCAGTGCAGACGTTGGCGCAACCACTGCAGCCGTTTCTGACGGTGGGCTGGAGTCAGAGGTACACATGCCAGAGGCACACGTGCACGTAGTCTTGCATCCAGTAGACGGTTGCGGATTGTTCGTACAGTCACCTCAGGTGCAACGCCAGCTCGGATTTGCGTCGCAGTGGATGTTCTGCTTGACAACGCTGCTCTTCTTATGCGTCGATCGGTCCGCTCCTCAGTCCGTCTGTGACTCCCGGTTCCACGTCTTCTCGTGTGGGAATGTTCCTCGTACCATCTACGCCACCATCGTACCACCACCTATTCTTCCCGTCCAATTCGCTCCGCAACACGACAATACGATCACCCAGCCTCTCGGAGTCCGACTAGATGACCTCGCTCAAAGTCCGATAACTGCTGAAATCGTACACGTCTTCCATGTCCAGGCATTGCAGCTTCTTCAAGGTCTTCGAATGTGTCCGCACGCCGACGACTGATTACATTCACTTCGACGTACTCCTTAAATACCACTGACGATAATTTGCATAGTATGCCGTGTTGTGGCGTAAGCGCTCACCGGTTGGTCCCGAAATTAACATCACACCTACGTAAACTCAACCCCATTAACATATGTAAATTTCATGATCGTCCGCCAATTCCTTCTTGGTGTTCTTCTTTCACTTTCCGGCAGTGTATATGTATTTACGCTACTTAGCGAGAAAATCTTCCATGCAAAGGGAAATGCAAAATACACAGGAAATTTTGCTGACGATTAAATATGCGTAATTAGAACGAACTTTTCTAGTTCGAATACAAGAAATGTTATGGCTCGCGAAAACATACATTTACTCCGTCTAGCAAAGAAACGTTTCACCAGGAGAAGGTCGTAAAAGCGCAAATATCGCTCGAAATACACAGGAAGGATTTCCGATTAGCCGCACTAGGCGCACGCCTAGAGCTCCAGAGCTTGAGAGACCCCAAAAACGTATGCCGCCCCCTGGTGGCGCAGTGGTCTAAGCGATGGCCTCTGATCATTCGTTCGTAAGGGGTCCGGGTTCGAATCCCGGTGAGGCATGGATGTTGTGTTTGACTTACGGCACTGGCTCTCTCCCTTCCCTGGGACCAGTGACCCTAAATTAGGGACGGGCGACTGCTTATAGCCCATTGAGTTGCTCACGGTGGTCGTTAAACCTCCAATCAAAAAAAAAAAAAACGTATATTGGATTGCCAGTTTTGTTTCGGTTTTCACGGACCGAACAAATCAGTCCTTAAAGCGACCACTTTGTTTGTTTTGTCAATTGATATTTTACTTTCTCATATTAGTGATATATACTTTGTTGATGATACTCCGAATTTTCGAGTTATTATCGATGCACCTTTTTCGAAAGGAACAGTTAGAATAATTTAACTTTCATTTTAGTGGTAGCTGAAGGAAGTATTCACGCTTCTCACACTTTTCATTGTTTAAAGCGAATTCTTAACTGGCTTGCTGTTCCATAAATTGCTTTCATGCTGCTTCCAGCCAAGGGAACACATCTGTGTTGGAACCTTTCCCCCTTCTTCGCCTGACTTGCGATGAGGAGTACTTGTAGACTCTTTCCTGATATTCGGAGGTGTTTGCCGTTAATTGTTCCTTTTTTTTTTTTTTTTTTTGTGGTAAGATAACCAAGTTCTGTCTCAGCCCTTACCCTCCTAAACTAGCCTAAACCCAAAGAGTTAATATTTAGGCTGAAAAAGTAAAGAAATTCGAGAATATCACACTATTTTTTCTTATTTCATTGTGTTAAAAGAAATTTATATTGTATTGCAACAATACATTCTTATAACCTTTTTCCTCCCCTGGTTTAATACTGATAATTATCAAGTAATATGACGGTTTCTATTCCTAAAATCGACATAAAACTAACTTTTGAAAAAGAAATGAAAATGTTTCAATGCCATTCTTACTCGAAAAGCTGTGGTTTCTACTTTTCCATTTCCAAACCGGATCTTTTGCATTTAATCCTTATGCTTCTGTTTCTGATAACTGCAGTGCACGTATAAACACACACACACATACACAAAACTCACGCATCTTTTTGACAGAATTAAAAAAAGTGTTTACCTCAATTGAGGAAAAATATTTGGTCCCACACAGGATCGTGTGTGGGACCAAATATCTATCCTCAATGTACCGATTTCGAGATCACAAGTGAGGTTTACCGAAAGTCTGTTCATACAGGCCAGTGGAAAAAAAGCATGCAATGATAACATCCCTGAAGTGATCTCGATTTTGTGGAAAGCAGTACTTTCCGCTTCTACACGGACGGCATCAGATAACTATGCACGATCTTGAAATCTACGTACTAGCTCGGAAATCGGTATTTTCCACATCTACATAGACGCTTTCCAGTGACAGCCCAAAAGTGTAGTGCTGCAGAATATTTTCCATTCGTGTTCGATATTGGCTCACCATGAATCCTCATACTATTGCGTCACTGACCCCAACGCGACCTCATATTATCATACATCTGTTGATGGATCGTACGTCACGATCCGAAAGATCTAACGTCAATGAATCCTACCACTATTGCGTCACTGACCCCAACGCGGTTCTATCATATAAGACAGGTTCAACCTCAAATTGTCATACATCTGATGATGGATCGTACGTCACGATCCGAAAGATCTAACGTCAATGAATCCAACCACTATTGCGTCACTGACCCCAATGCGATTCTATCATATAAGGCAGGTTCAACCTCATATTGTCATACATCTGTTGATGGATCGTACGTCACGATCCGAAAGATTTAACGTCAACGAATCCTACCACTATTGCGTCACTGACACCAACGCGGTTCTATCATATAAGACAGGTTCAACCTCAAATTGTCATACATCTGATGATGGATCGTACGTCACGATCCGAAAGATCTAACGTCAATGAATCCAACCACTATTGCGTCACTGACCCCAATGCGATTCTATCATATAAGGCAGGTTCAACCTCATATTGTCATACATCTGTTGATGGATCGTACGTCACGATCCGAAAGATTTAACGTCAACGAATCCTACCACTATTGCGTCACTGACACCAACGCGGTTCTATCATATAAGACAGGTTCAACCTCAAATTGTCATACATCTGATGATGGATCGTATGTCACGATCCGAAAGATCTAACGTCAATGAATCCAACCACTATTGCGTCACTGACCCCAATGCGATTCTATCATATAAGGCAGGTTCAACCTCATATTGTCATACATCTGTTGATGGATCGTACGTCACGATCCGAAAGATTTAACGTCAACGAATCCTACCACTATTGCGTCACTGACACCAACGCGGTTCTATCATAAAAGGCAGGTTCAACCTCAAATTGTCATACATCTGTTGATGGATCGTACGTCACGACCCGAAAAATCTAATATCTGATTTTTTTAGAATGTGATGCTATTAAAATCTTAATTCTTGAATCGGATGTGTTTAAATTGTTCGTAGGCGGTTGTAAATTTCAATTTTATCTAAATCATTGATTGGCACATAGTTTTTTTTCTTATCATAAGTAAACAGGGCCGAATTAAAGCTTTATATTGTTAGGGAGCCCCTAGGCTAAGACATCTGAGTGGGCCTCCCAAAGGACTTATGAAACAGAAACATTATGAAGTCCGTTAAAACAGGAAACTGTACCAATATGCTTGTTGGAATAAATACTTTTAGCGCATTCTTTACAATGATAAATTAGCCGCCCCGGTGGCGCACTGGTCTAAGCGATGGTTTCTGATCATTCGTCCGAAAAGGGCCCGGGTTCGAATCCCGGTGAGGCATGGATGTTGTGTTTGTCTTACGGCACTTTCTCTCTCCCTTCCCTGGAAACAGTGACCCTAAATTAGGGACGGGCTACTGCTTATAGCCCATTGAGTTGCTCACGGTGGTCGTTAAACCTCCAATAAAAAAAATGATAAATTACTTGCAGAGTTTTCATAAAAACACTATATTTTCCAGTGTTCTCACAAGAACATGAGTTAAAAGCTCAAGATTCCTAGATTTTGCCTTGGAATTTTCAATAGTTCAGCAATGTATACTTTTCTTACTGCATCATTTTTGTTATGCAATGTGAAGCCATAATGGACTTCGGCCATTAACGGTTCTAAATGCAAGCAGAGAGGTGTCGGTGGATGGTAGTGAAAAAGCTGAAACTGTCTCACCGACTCCGCTGTACACAGAGACATGAACCGTTTACTCTTAGTGAGTCAGTCCCTTGAAATCTGTTCCTTTTCTAGACTCTGTTTGTGATCGAGTAATACGAGACATAGCTGAAACTATTTTACAAACTTCTTTCTGTGTATAAATATTTGAGCTATGTATTATTTGTGATGTAGCAGCATACATCCTGAGCCTTTGGTAATAGTGGGCCCCTAGGCTATATCCCTGGTAGACCCCTTTTATCCGGCCCTGTAAAGGTAAGTAAATAGATAATTAAATTATGTACTCTTGAATGTAAAAAATACATTTAACATCATGCCTCAATATTTTGCACGTATTCCCTGCGAAGAACATCTTTTAGTTCATTATGTTCTGAAGGATGTGTAGATTTATGCAAAGGACTGTAATCCGCATTGGCACAAAAACTTCATTCATTTAACTGATGTTTCTTTAACATTACCTTATTAATACACATGTATAGGAACTATTGCCAAGGCTGTGAAAAGGGGGTCTCAAGTCATTTCGAGTAGCTACTTACCCGTCATCTAGTTTTTAGCACGTCTTTTGTAAAAAGATATCCTGCTCATGTTATCTGTTTGTCAATCCGTCCGTCTGTAGACACCATATCTCTGCAACTATTAGTACGATTTGAAAAATTCTTTTTGCATTGGGAAGCTTGAAATATGAGAATGATGATCCTTTATTTCTTTTTTTTTTTTCTATATGATGAACAATTTCGCCGCTAGAAAGCGTAAATGCAGATGATGTCGAATTCAAAATAGTTTTTATTTCATATATTTGCTTCTAAACATCCGATTGAAAAAATTCTTTTATCTTTCGCTTCCATTTATGTCGAAGAGTATTTTAGGTGTAGTTACTTTTTCATGCTACGCATGGATTTTTCGCTAGGGGGCTTAAATGTAAATTACGTTTTCTCTGATATCTCTTTTTCTAAAACTCCGGTTTGGATTTTTTTTTCTTCAGCGGATACAGCTCCTGATGGAAAACTTTTGCATATGATTTCTAATTTTTGGTAAAGAATACTTTGGCCACCAGGGGCGTAAGTGTTAATTTTTGCTTCTGATGTATTTGCCATAAAATCTGAACTCCTAAAATTTCGATTGAAAAAATTCATTCGTGGACTGATGCCACTCACGTCGATAAACCTTTACGGAATATTTTCTTCTTAAAATTTTGCATGGTTTCTTTGCAGGAGGCATGGATGTATATCTTATTTTTGTCAATATCTCTACTTCTAATGGTCCGATTTGAAAAATTCTTTCTTTATTGGAGGGAGTTTAGTGTGAGACATGTTTTTCATATAATTTCAAACCTTTCAAGTAATTCAAATACTTTCTGCTAGGGGAAAATGGTAAATTGCGTTTTCCCCGATACCTCTGCTTCCAAAACTCCGATTTGAAAAATCCTTTGCATATAATTTCTAATTTTGTTAAACAATGGTTTGGCCACCGGGGGCGGGGTAGTTCTTCATTTCCGCTTCTGATCTATTTGCAGCGAAATCTGAGCTTCTAAAGTCTATATTTAGGCCAGGGGCGTTATTGTATATCTTACTTTTGTCAATATCTCTACTTCTAGGTGTCCGATTTGAAAATTTCCTTCTTTGTTGCATAGTGTTTCCGATGTGAAATGTTTTCCCTATAAATTCAAAATTTTCAAGTATATCATAGACTTTCCGCTACTGGGCAAAAAGGTAAATTGCGTTTTCTGCGTCATTTCTGCTTCTAATGAGCTAAAACCAGGAAAATTATTTCTGAATATTTTAGTTATTTTTTTTTTGGGGGGGGGGGGTGTTTTTTTTAATACTGCATTCAAATCTGCCATTAAAATCTCCAGCTGTTTCCTTAATTAGCTTCATATGAAATTTCCTCTAAAATGTTTGTAAAAACGTTTTGCTGAGGCTTGAGGCCCACACATAGCCGTGACCACCTCACCCCCACCCCTCTGCAATGCGAGGGTGTGGGGGCTATCAACAATACGACACTGTGGTCACATACGTCCACGAAAGAGAGATTAATCTAAAAGTTGACAGGAGAAAAATCAGTTTTCGAGCTGCGATGGTAGGGAAGAAATTTTCCCATCCCAAACTGCCACAAGAACGAATACATCCATTGGGTGTGTGCATAAGTTATACCCGTTTTTATAGGCTACGAAGGAAGGACGTGAACACAACAAATAACGTACTTACGATTTCACATAATTGCCATCATTCTGTATGACCTCTTGCCATCTGTCTATGAGTAGGTGAATTCCACTCTAGAAAAACTCCTGCGTTTTAGAGTAAAAAAATTCATGTAATGCTATTTTCACATCGTCCACTTCATCGAAGGTTTGGAGGGCGAAGGCGTTCTGTAACGATCGAAAAAGGTGGTAGTCCATAGGTGCCAGGTTAGTGCAGTACGCGGGGTGCGGTAACACTTCCAAACCGAAGTGCAGTAATTTTTGCCGAGTGATTAAAGCAGCATGAGGTCTGGCGATATCATGATGAAGGATCAAGCCTTTGCGATTGACGAGTGCTGGCCGCTTAATGTCACTTATTCTCGCAATCTGTCCAACATTTGGCAGTAGAGGTCAACATTTATCTTTCGGTTAAGTGCCAATACTTCACAGTGGATTATTCTTTGGATATCCCACCAAACACTCAACAAAAACGTTTTGGGATTCAGCCCTCTTTTTGAAGTCGATTGAGCAGGCTCCGCACATTTACACATAGTCCGTTGACGCTTTACATTACGTTACAGTAACCATTTCTCATCGCCCGATGCAATTCGTCCCCCAAACGGTTCATTTCTGTGACGAGAAAGCAAGGAAACACAGGTACAGATTCTCTCCTCTCGTTGCTTTGAAGAAAGATGATGCGGAACCCAGTTATCGAACTTGTTGATGAAGCCAAGCGCATGCATCCGTCTTTCGACTGTTGTTCTGTGTACCCACAACGTTTTCGCTAATTCCTGAACGATTAGATGTGGATCTTTGTTAGGGCCTGGTCACATCCTCTTCAGAAACACGGATGGACGTCCAGGACGTGGTTGATCTTTACAGCTTCTGTCTCCGTACCGGAATTTCCGAAACCAAAAGCGACATGTGCTATCATCAACTGCATCCTGACCCCATACATTCGACAGATGTTACGGCAAGCCGTGGCTGCAGTACTGCCTTTATCGAACTCGTACAGTAAACAATGTCTAATGTGTTCCTAATCACATGCCATGTTACACCGTCTCTGATTTCTGTTACGAAGGACTTACGCGGGCAAACTTAGTGCCTCTGTATGCTCTATTGCTCCACGCTTTATTGGCCAAAAATTCGGCATCGCAGCGTCGCCGCCTGTGACGTAACTACTCCGATCGCAATTTCCATTTATTACAAAACGGGTAGAACTTTTCACACACCCAATATTTCACAGCAGATCACGCACAGCTGCTTGCTCCTTTAATTGGGAGTCAAGGACTTACAGTTAAAGATAACTGCTTGGAAAAGGCCGTTATGCTGATGAAAGTGGAGAAGCAAAGGACAAGGTACAGACCAAGATTCCGATGGATTGATACTACACTGGTGTGCAAAAATTAAGGACGAAGAGGAGAAATTAACATAACAGCGGAACGAGCAGGCAGAACAGACCGAAAGACCACTCAGGAGATAGACTATAAGTCCGGTACGGTAGGGCATGCGCATATATGCAGCATGACGTAGCGGGGGGTAGGGGTGGGGGTAGGGGTGGGGGGATGTCGGAAGGGTATAAAGTACACGGGCGGCGTACGCTCAGCAATTCGGTGAAAGCTATTGCATGGTGTGCATCGATTTGAACGACGTCGAGTTGCTGCCACCGTGTGATATGGCCAACAGGCAATCCAGTAGACGACATCTGGATGACTTTACCCGAGGTCGCGTCATTGGGAAGTTGGAAGAAGTTCGAAGTGTGGCCGTGCAGTTAGGGATCGCTCACAGCATCGTTTCACGAGTTTGGAGAGCATTTCAAACGACAGGAACAGCTGTCCGAGAGTTTAGCAGTGGTCGTCCACGAGCAACCACGGTGGCGGACGACCGGTATATTGTCCTACAGGCGAGAAGAGACAGCGGGAAAAAATCGCAAGGCACATGCAACAGACAACTGGACGTCCGTTATTGCGTTTTACCGTGGCCGGGAGCCTGCAAAAAGGTGGTCTATTTGCACGACAACCAGTACAGTGTGTGCCATTAACGCCTGCTCATCAGAGACGGCGGTTTCTGTGGTGCCAGGTACATAAGAACTGGACACATCAGCAATGGGGTCGAGTTCTCTTTACGGATGAGAGCCGATTTAGTCTGACGAGCGATTCTCGACGTATACACATCTGGAGAGAGCAATCACACCTCCAACATCATCGAAAGGGACCGGTTTGGAGGTGGCGGAGTTCTCGTTTGGGGGCGGTATCATGCTTGGTAGCCGTACTGACCTCCACATCTTCCAAGGAGGTTCAGTCACTGGTGTCCGCTATTGTACCGAGGTTCTCCTACCTCACGTGCGTCTGTTTAGAGGTGCTGTGGGTCCTGAGTTCCTCTTCATGGACGACAACGCTACACCTCATCGTACTGTGGCTGTCGCAGAGCTGTTGGAGAGTGAAGATATTCAACGCATAGATTGGCCCGCAATGTCCCCGGACCAAAATCTAAGCTAACACGTGTGGGACCTTCTCGGGAGACGCTTGGCAGCACGTCACCAGCCGCCAGCAACGATTCCGCAGCTGCGATTGGCGCTCCAAGAAGAATGAGCCGTGATGCCTCAACAGCTCCTTGACAACCTCGTCCTCAGCATGGACAGACGTTGTAAATCCTATAACGCAGTCAGTGGTGATCATATCCCCTACTAAAGACTGGATTTTTCTTGGCAGCCGCCTGTCACAGGGACGTTTCTGTTTTCTGTCCAGTTGTGCTCGAAGCTACCTTTTCAATAAAGTGCCTTTGTATCCTTTGGATTCCTTGTTTGGACGGTTTTGCTCACTTGTCCCATATTCTTACATTTTGGGGATCTTATGGTATGATTTGAGTCGATGTGGAGCACTTCTGCACGACCTTTTATTCGAAAAACAGTCTCGTCCTTAATTTTTGTACGCCAATGTATTAAGGAGGATACTGGATGTCTTTCATTGAAACGAACGCTCATTTCCTTGGACATACGAAAGATCTGTTTCCCGGCGGACCACCAGCGGACAAACATGATGATGACAAACATGTAATTTATAGGATTTCAAACTGTCTTTAGTTTTTTTGTTCATTTCTATCAAAGTACATTCCACCGAACTTGATTTTTCAAATCTGGATTTCTGTCTTCCTGATTTGAAGCCTAGAGTACCAGTAATCGTGAACGACGTGTACCATTTCTATCGGCTGACAATTAGCAGGAAAGACCCTACATATTTAGAGCTAGGATACGTACTTCCTTGTTTGAAAACGTAAATATTTTCTATTTCAAAGAGAGTTCACAGAGGTTACGTGAAGGCGAAACGGGCAAGAGACATCCTTCGACTTTCAAGATAACGCTTGGGCGGAAACATGAAGGATGTCATTGTCCGGCATACTATCTCAAACTCTCAAAATTCTCAGAAAGTAAACAAAACTGATCTCTACCCTCTTCGAATGGAATTCTCGCTACATTTATCAATTTAAGACGAGACAAAAGGAAATGTATTTCACATGACGCCAGCAATGCTTAGAAGGGGGCTTACCCTTAGCGGAGTTAAGATACTGTTTTTCTAAGCTTAGCGAGGTACTTTTCATGATTAACTGAGATACTATTCGGCCTCCTACCTACAATAGAACGTGCATATAACGAGCTCGGGATCAACGGAATTCCTCGCTAAATCCGCTCTGGGATGAAAAATTCCGATACCAAAAGCTGTGCTTACGTGATAATATTCATGTACGTTTATGCAGTATTGTATACCCATAAAAATTGGATATAACTGAGCCGCCCCGGTGGCGCAGTGGTGTAAGGCGTTGGCCTCTGATCATTCGTCCGTAAGGGGTCCGGGTTCGAATCCCGGTCAGGCATGGATGTTGTGTTTGTCTTACGGCACTGGCTCTCTGCCTTCCCTGGAACCACTGACCCTAAATTAGGGACGGGCGACTGCTTATAGCCCATTTGAGTTGCTCACGGTGGTCGTTAAACCTCCAATAAAAAAAATATATAACTGAAAGATTTAATTAACTGCAATAGTACATATTAAAATAAAATACACTTACATGAGTACATAACACAATGGAGTCCTGAAGTTGACACATGCAGAAATTAAAAAAAAACATCCTAATATTTTTTCGTTTTCTTATCCTCCTTTCTTTTTTTTTTTTTTTTTTTTTTTGATTGGAGATTTAACGACCGCCGTGAGCAACTCAATGGGCTATAAGCAGTCGCCCGTCCCTAATTTAGGGTCACTGGTTCCAGGGAAGGGAGAGAGCCAGTGCCGTAAGACAAACACAACATCCATGCCTCACCGGGATTCGAACCCGGACCCCTTACGGACGAATGATCAGAGGCCAACGCCTTAGACCACTGCGCCACCGGGGCGGCCTCGTTTCTTTAATTTTAATCGAATAACACTTAGCGTATTAAAGACCTCCACACTGTCGTAGTCTGTTGCTTCAAATAAAAGTTGAAGATTTTGCGTACACGCGGTGGCTTCTTCATACGACGGTGGTCGAGTGTTCTCCTCTCCGCTTTGTTCACTAACCTCAGCAATTTCTAGCAACTTCTGCGATATCATCTGCAGAAAGGATGACAGATGTGGCGACAACGTCATCTCCATTAACGAGCAGCATGATACGTTATTTCCTGTTCCACGTCAAACGACATCCCCATTCCATTGTTTCCATATTCCTGGCTGCAATCGGCGCCCAGAAATCCACTTAATACATGCGCGTGAACCTAACTCTTCTTCCCTCCCCCAGGTGGCACAGTCTGTTATACAACTCGCCTGTTAAGCATTTGATGTACTCCTACCCTACTGCTTTTCTACCAACGATCTTACACTAGCACACCGAAATTTTCGTGCACTTTTGAAATTTCGTTCTGTATGCGATCATTTCCGTTCTTCAATTCCAAGACAGAGCGGTGCCGATTTTCACTGCCTGGTTAAATATGGAATCTCATAAAATTTTTATATTTTGCTGGTTAAAGGTGATTATCTTAGCTTTCATCTCCCTCTTTAAATCCAGGGATTTCATTGCATTCTGTGAGTTAAAACTGATCGAGTTAGCTTTGAGTTAAGGTTATACCAAACAAAAGCTCTTGTTTCTGTCGTTAAATTCAAGATCTCCCGAAATACGTGCTCCTTATAAGCGGGTTCTTCTGTATACACACCCTGGGCAGGCAGCTGTCATGTGCTACTGCAAATTTGTATATGTTCGATGCCTCGTGGAATGCTTTCATAGGTCTTACTACAGCGGCGAAGCCACACAGATCAGGTCAGCTCATATGTAGAGGGTTTTAGGTAGGGAGTGTCTGACCGCAGGTCTTAAACAGCCCTTAGAAATAGGAAGTTAGGAGATTTCGGCTAGAGTGCCCGATAGGAAAGTGACACGGAAGTGAAGTAGAAACGGGTTGGAAGGCCCCCTTATTTATAACCGGGGGGGGCGGTACCCGAAGCTTGACGGCTTAACGTTCCAATCCGATGCACGGCGGATATTCAGTGGTTCGAGCGTTCGTACCAACCTGGGATCGAACTTGAGGTTTCTCCATGGCATTCCCGAACGTTGAAAACACACAGGTTCAACCAAGGAGGATAGAATAAGGGGAGGGAGCATAACAAGCAGTTCCTACGCAGAGCTATGAAATCGATGTCCTGAGCGGCAGCCATCTTAGGTTACCCTTTTGATTGCGTTCACATCGAATTACATATCTAGCTATACCATACTGGTTAGCAATTTTACAGCCCTCTTACCAAGAGAAAAAATATCCTTTACATTTATGGATATACTGCATAATATCACCACTGTTTTCTTTTCTCTCAACGGAATGTTAGATCATATTTTACCGTGCGTATTAAAAAAATCGCTTTAAATTACCACACAAAAGTAATGCCTGAAGCAGTTCACAAACTCTGTAATTAAAAATAATATACGCTGAGTTATTTCATGTGATCTGGTGAACATTCTGGAAAACACAAACGCAATGAAATATTACCTTAAAACCGATGATTCGTGCTAAACGTGATAATTTACAAAACTGTTACGAAGTGTATACGAAAGATGCAAAGTTGAAAGACATTTGTGGCTCACAATAAAATCCGATTATTAACGTTCACAGGCCGATTACCATACACCAATAATAAACGAGATAATTTACAAAATTTCAAAAGCAACAGCAGATTTGATTTTACGCTTAAAATGACTTTGACTTTTACAAAATTTTAATAGAACGTTTTCAGAAATGTAGTTTTTGACCGGGAGTTACTGAAAAGTGGACAACTTTCTACTTCATAATAAAATTTTTAACTATTTCATCATACATTATATATCAAAGTAGAATATTAGATGTATAAGACACACACCTGTGGAACGTGATCCCATCAGGCAGCTTTTCATATGTCTCATTGCTGCAGCCTACGGCTGCGTACGCTGGCATTTCTAAGAAGTTTCTTTCAGCAAAAATAACACAAACCAAATTAAAATCAGGAACCCCCCCTCACTAAACTGGAACTACGCTAACGTTCACTCTTAGAACTTGCCCAAACGAGCAACTAAGGGTAACGCAAGATGGCGGCCAATCAATTCAGCTGGCTTCACCTGTGAAAACATATGCTCCCTCCCATTATTATCCCGAATAAAGACCTGAGGAATCGTGGACCATGTGGTGTTGATCCGAGTCCACAGTTCATCTTCGCTTTGCGGGGGTGGGAATGTACTCAACCGACGTCCAATCGTATCCCACACATGCTCAGTGAGCGAAAGGTCGGGGGATTGTGCTGGCCACGGAAGCATCCGCACACCGTGTAAAGGATTCAGGCTGATCCGAGAGGTATGCGGCTAGGCGTCATCCTGTTGAAATACGGCTTTTGGGATGCCCTGTAGATACGGTAGTGCCACGGGCCGCAGCTCCTCGTCAACATAGCCGCATGCCGTCATTGTGCCCGTAATGCGTACCAGCGGTGAGCGGCTGTTGGCACTGATAGCCTCCCCCCCCCACACACACACCATGATTCCACGTTGCCGGACCGTGTGGCGCACCAAAATGGCGGGGGAATCCGTTCTTTGACCACGTCGCCTCCAGACTCTCACACGGCGATCACCGTTTTTGAGACAGAACCGCGATTCGCCGCTGAACATCACACTGTTCCATTCGGCACCCGACATAGCTCTGGAGCGACACATCACACCAATAGGTGACGACGATGGCTCGCTGTTAGCCTCGCAACGGACGGCTGGAGAGCAAACTAGTCGCACCCAATCGGCGCAACACTGTCCGCGTCGATATCGGAGTATCCAAGCCTCCCCGTACACTCCGCAAAGAAATATCGCCCCTTGTCGCTTGTGGGTCCGCAACGGCATGACGTCGGATGCGACGATCGTTGCGCTCGGACGTCCGTCTCCCTGCTCTGGTCTTCCTACAGCGTTGCACAAATCTTTCGTGGGACCACTGTCTCCAAATGCGACCGACGGTTGGAGCATAACGTTGCGTTTCTTCCGCAACACGGCACAAGGACCATTCGGCGGCACGAAGGTCTACGATGACACCTATCGGGAACTCATCCGTTTAACGAAACCGCGTACGACGGCGGCTTAACGGCACTGGCACCGCTTGTTTGTCCTTCAGACACGGTTACAGCAGAACCACTCATTTCTCGAGTCCGTGACCACGTCTTGACTGATGGTCTCACGGGCTGGTTGTCCGCTTATATCCCGCGCGTCGTTCGTGCGATTGGCTTGAAAACGCAATCGTTTGCATAACTTCTACGTGTGCACCTACCCTGCAATTTGCATGGCGCTGCGTTCACGCCTTCGTGGTGTGGCAGTTTCTCTGTCATGTTTACATGCGGCAAACTGTAAAACAGTTAAAAATACAGAGGGTGAGTCGAAAGTTTTGCGATATTTGGAACACTTTATGTCTGCATACGAAGCATTCCAAGTATAATCCTGAGCTGACTAGCATTCAAAGAATAGTCCATCGAGTTGCATCGTCTTTAGCCATCTGTCTGCCAGTTCCTCGATTCCGCGGCAGTTCCAGTTCTTGTCCTTCGGAGCGTAGAACTTGTCCACCACAGCTGCCACCTCCTCCTAGTTGCTGAAGTATCGTTCCCGTAGGAAGTGGGTCAAGGACTGGAACAGGTAATAATCCGTAAGTGGGGGGCAAGGTCCGGACTCTATGCTGTGTGTGGCATCAGTTTGGATGCCACCAATTTCTTGGATTTCTGCCCGGGTCGTTCGCGCGGTATGAGGCCGAGCATTGTCCTGCTGTAGGAAAGCACCCTTTATGTTCATCAGTACTGTGTACTTCTCCTCCAAAACGGCATACATCCGCTCCAGCTGTTCAGAGTAGGGGTTGGCTTAAAAATGGTTCGATGGTCTGGAACAAATTCGTGGTGGATTATCCCCTTGAAATTCCACCAGACGCAGAGCATCACCTTGTGCTCGAAGTGCACACGGTTGGCAACAGGTTCAGGAAGCTGGCCCGGGCTCAACCACTGCTGTTGTGTGTTAGGATTACGGAAATAAAACCACTTTTCATCGCACGTAACAATTATGTTGATGAAACGTACATCATGCGGCTTTTCTAGGGGATTCGCGCACGCTTCCACTCCGCGGTTTGCTTTAGGTCCTGAAGGTGATGAACCACGGTGGTCTGTAATATGTCGAGCTGGCCTGATAATCTCCGAATGCTGGTTGTCATATTTGCCTATACGGCCTGGCGCACGGCCTTCGAATTCACAGTTCGCGGCTTATCTCACCTTGGCTGATCGTCGAGGTCTCTGTCACCTGAGCGAAATTTCTTGAACCATCTGGTTGCGGTGCTGTGGTACACGGAACCTTCCTCTTTCGCAGGACAAATATTTCGTGTTACTTGAGCAGTGTTATCGTTATTATTATTATTATTGGAGGTTTAACGGTCACTGTGAGCAACTCAATGGGCTATAAGCATTCGCCCGTCTCTAATTTACAGCCACTGTTTCAAGGGAAGTGAGAAAGCCAGTGCCGTAAGGCAAGTTCCCCATCCAAGCATCACCGAGATTCGAACCCAGATACATCTAGGACGAATGATCAGAAGCCATCGCTTAGCCCACAACGCCACCGGTAGCCGAGTTCAAACTCGTAAAACAAAGTTTCCTTAATTGACCCGTTGTGGCTATTTATCTTTTAGGTGCCCCAACCACAGACAGAACGACGACATGCAATGCTGTTCACAGCAACGACTACCAGTTATTATCCACTTGGACTAACTACAATGAGCGATTTGAACTAGTTTAAACACGTGACATACCCATTGCAGCACATGCGTTAATGATAATATTTCAAAACTTTCGACTCACCCTCTGTATAGCCATTGGTTCTTGAAGTACGATGTCAGTACAGTATATTTTCGTTTTTCCATGGCGTCTTTAGTTATATCTGTATTCATAACATTTGGATAGCTTCTAATTTCTTCAATGTAAAGTCATCGGTTCTGTAAATAGTGTCCAACGTTCTCTAAACATTTAGTTGCATTTACTACAGAAACATCATAATAACAATTTAGATTTTCCGTCTCATCTTCATTGGGTGAATCCTCATTTTCTTCAGACAGAGTTTTTCATCGAAACGTGCAATCACTTTTGTGGAAAGCGAATGCCAGAAATTGCACAAAATCACGGGATTTAAAGTCAACCAACAAGCCATATTTGAAGCAGTTCTCTATACTGTACGGTGTTATGATTCATGATTAATTCCAGACTACGTGTAAAAGAAGCATCGCACAAATTTTGAAGCTTAGAAGGAATTCTCATTAATTCAAGATAATCTGTAGAGAACAATTCCCAGGCATTCTTTCAAAACTAACTGCCTGGAGATTCATTTCTACGTTCTGGCGCCAGTATAGCAAATTGAACTTTTCTGCCAGTAATAGAATTCAAACTCACATCTTCCTTCTCCGGAATCGGACATTCTACCAACGGAACTACACCGGCAAAGGCTTATCGCTGCAACTTACCGTTTCGACATGTACATCATCCCTCAGGTAGGCACGCACTTTGGATGGGAACAGTCGCAATTCAGTGACCATTCTGCTAAAAATGTTACTTCGTTTATTATGACGAGATTTACAACTTCATCAGCGGACGTTTTCCAGGTAAGGAAAAGAGCAGCACAAGGGACGGCGAACTTGGGGTTACAACTCTCCCTACCTGCGCAGCTCTGGCCTTCACTGTCTCGTTGGCAGTGGCTGAACCCGGGGTCGGTTACCGGATGTAACATGAGTGGGTGCCTCTTTTCCCTGCCCGGAACCAGTGGTCTCAAAATTGGAACGGGCAGCTGATTATAGCATTTAGCGCAGTCCATGCTCGTAGATAATCCCGGAAACAAAACTCAACAACCTTACAATGGAAATTACTTTCCTCACCCACTCATATGTTTGATATGTAGTGTTATTTTTCCTATTGTTTCTATAATGAGCGAAATCTTTGTTCATAATGATTATTGTTACGCAAGCAAGGCACTATTAGAAATGCTGTATATAAAGGTGAGAATCTGTGTGGAATTTTTTTTTACTCTTTATTTATTAAATCTTATCCACTACATATTTATTTCACCTCATACGTTCAAACATGCTGGATGTCATCGCAGTTCTGATCATCGTGTTTTGGGGGATCGTTATTTTGGTAATATTCCTGTGGTCACTGACTTACAGTGATGACGATTTGAGTCCGGCAGCAAGAGCATTGTATGAAGATGAACCAGTACCATGGGTACAACCATTAGGAGAAACATTAGATGTAAGAGAAATTGTACAGGTAGTGGAAGATAACGCTGAGGTAGAAATAGAAGCAGCAGCATTGGAGGCAGAGCAAAACCAAAGCGAAGATAAGCAGGATGAAATAAAAACGGAGGAGGAGAATGAAGCAGGAGAAGAACTAGTGGAAGCGAGAAGACTCAAAGATGCAGCTGAAGGTACAAAAGTGAAAAAAGGAATTTCTAGGGACGACGGTGATTGGCATACGCATGAAGTGGCCCCTAATGAGGATAGGGAAGAAGAGTTCCACGAAGTACCTTCATTTACTCTCAGGCCCTGGGTAAATTTAACAAATAAAGAGTATGCTGTTGAAAAACGAAGTGAGGAGCAGCCTACCATTTCGAGCTACAGTAGTGTATCAATACTTGGCAAACCCGTCACCCCTAGCCCACACGCACATGGAAGGTTTGAACCTATTGAACCCTCTCCAGATGTCGAGGAAAAGAAACAAGAAAAAGCAAAAAAAAAGTAAATGGAAACGATTTAAGAATTTTTTTAGAAAGAAAGCCAAGCAATCCTGCTGCTGCTGCTGCCTCTTCGGCCCAATTATACGCCCGCGTAGAGAAGATTAGGAAAAATATTCCACCTTTCGATTAAGTTTTGGCAAAATTATAGAGAAACGCGCTATAGAAACATAAAAAGGAAAATAAGTCGGCCCATAAAGCAATCCCATAAAGCAATTCGCTAAGTTTGATGTACATTATTCTCACTAAGCATTGAGCCACAGGAATGTTGTTGTGAACATGACACCGCTACCTTTCAGTAGATAATACCAGTATTTATTATACAACAACTGGAAATACACTTTGATAATAAATAGTGGGGGGACTCATAGCAATCGGTGAAATAATGTGCTTAATTATCATTTGGGAAGAAGCTTAAAACAATTATTTAATCAAAGAATATAGATTCTATCATGTTTTTCTCGCTGGGAGTTATAGAAGCGTTTTTTATTTATTGGTTTTAAAGTGTTCATAAATGAGATATTACATGAAAAAGGGCTTAAAAACACGTGTTCCAACCGCTACACGGGTTTTCACATAAAAATAAAATTTCATTTCAAATAAGTCCTCTCTTTTGTGAGGGAGTTATCTTTTATAATAATTCACATCACAAGGATAGAAAAAGGGTGGTAACATTTTTTTCAAGGTTTTCATTTCAAGGGGGCAAAATTTATTAAACGAAAGAACCGCCATTTTCCTGAGTTGCAGAATTTTTCTAAGCATTCAATATAAATCAGTAAACATTGTTAAAAGTACGATTTTCTAATGTTAGAGATCACTATTTAAATATCTTACATTGAAGAGATGAATGGCTTTCACACAAAAGGAAATAACTGGTTTATAGGGGAAACAAAAACCGATGCCTCATCTCCTTTATTAAATAAATTCTGAGTAAACTTAAATAATGAAGCCCGAATTCAGTGTAAGTGGCAAATCGAATTTCCGTTTTTTAATATGAGTAATACTATTTTTGAGCCATTTATAATTTTAATAATATAATGCTATTTCTCTTTTTTGTTAGTTAGCACTAGCACATCAGGTCTACACGCATGGAGCTGTACTGTAATACAGCCTTGTGTTCACTTTAGAGAAAGGTCAACATGGTTTCACTCACGGTCGAAAAGCGGACTGAACGATGTTTCGAGATATCACATTTAGTCTGGACATTAGTGCTATGCAGTGGTCGTGTTGAGGGTTTCACAGTAAGGGACGGACCGCACCAGATTTCTGGACGATTATTCTATCCGTTCCAGAACCTCTTGGCCACAGAATATTTGGCACAAAAGAAGCGATCTCTGTGATTGATATCCTAGCCCCAACTGGAATTTTTCTATATAATTCGAGAGTTTTAATTTGCACATTACTTCATGTGCGAATCTCTATCCAACAGCAGCTTTGACGTCTTCATATTTTAGCATAATGAAAACTTTGCATAAGTATTCAATTCTTCGACTATTACTTACGCTTCTGTTTTTCATGCTTCACTTACAATGTGTAGTTCTGTTTGTTTGTCACAGAGACTAGCGGCATCCGCACTAATGTACAGGAACGCTCCAATGATTCGTGCGGAGATGCTATGTTCTCCGCCGAACTTTGACTTCAGTTGTTGAACAGATGGCGTGTGCATTCCGGAAATCGAACTGCTGAGCTGTCTTGCGATCCAGATCTTCGACTATACTACTTTTTCCGTTGTTCTGATTTTGGGAAATCAAATGCCCCCTTTGTTTGCCAGAATCTGGGGCATAGCGGCTTTGTGAAATCACTGGTTCTTATGGTTCGAGTCGTGTCTGCGACTAA
The DNA here is from genome assembly GCA_039090855.1 of Macrothele yani. Lineage (NCBI taxonomy): Eukaryota > Metazoa > Arthropoda > Arachnida > Araneae > Macrothelidae > Macrothele > Macrothele yani. The sequence continues at coordinate 109,660,839 of CM077003.1, forward strand.
GTATACATACATCAGTAACAAATTCTTTTTCGAATTAAGTGATGTCCTATGTCCTTACCTTGGTTATGTTTCACGAAACTACAGTGAAACCGCTATTGACGGACACCTCCGAAAAACAGTAACCTCCGGGCAAGTGCAAGATTTGGATAGTACCAAACATCTGCTGCAGGATTAACATTAAGAACGAAACCTCTTAACGGCGGTCAACGGACCTCCCAGTTAGCCCGTGATTAGATCTAACGGACATCCTGTCGCTTGGATTTTACGCAGTTTTTACAGTACTTCGGCAAGAGGGTTGAGATAGTGAGAAAGAATATTTATTGCTAAAAGAAGAATGGGTTGGATTACGGCTGGTACAGTGTAATACGTATGTGAAAAAAGTAGTTAAAAGTTTAGTCCAAGGCGTGCAAGCTGCAGCTTCTATGGATATTTCACGTAGCAGTTTACATACAACCCGAGGACCGGCTTCCGCTTAGTAGAGTGTTCTGAGTCAGACGAATTATCGGACTTTGATAAAGGATATATTCTGATGGCACGACGCCTCGGAACTGCGAACTCGGAAACGACGCTGCTAGTGGGTTGTTCACGTGCCGCTGTAGTGAGTACGTATCAAAAGTGGTGCACATAATGGCTAAACGACGAACCATCGTCCAGCCTTGCGTTTTCCGCACCTCATTCATGCCAGAGGGGAGCGATGACTGTCGCGCATTGTTCACCGCGACAGCAGGACCACATTGCGACAAGTCACCCGCAGCTACAACAGTGGTGATCAAGGCAATGTGTCACAGCATACAGTTCATTGCAGTCTTCTGCGCATGGGCCTGCGTAGCCGAAAACCTAGCAGGGATCCCACGCTCACCGCACGTCATCGCCAACAATGCATGAAATGAGCCCAAGATCATCGAGATTGGACCGTTGATGACTGGAAGAAAGTGGGCTGGTCTGACGCATCCAGGATCCTGATGCATCTGGTAGACGGCCGTGCGCCGATGCGAGTATTACCAAAGGAGGCTATGGCACCTGGATGAACTGTTCGGCGGAAACAGGCGGGCAGCAGCGGTGTTATGCTTTACACGATGTTTTCGTGGGACATTTTAGGCTCCATTATCTCGATAGCACAGTCCCTGACAGCTGTCAAATATCTAAACATCCTTGCGGACCAAGTTCACCCACTCATGGCAACTGTATTCCGTGCTGGTGATGGCCATTACCAACAGGATAATGCACCATACCACACTGCCAGAATCGTCAAGGAGTGGTTCGAGAAACATGCTGGTGACTTTCTGTTAATACCCTGGCCTCCAAATGTACCTGACATGAACCCAATCGAACATTTGTGGTTCGACTTGGAAAAATGGGTTCGCGCTAAATCACCACCACTCCGAAATGTACAGGAACTCGAGGACCTGCTGTTGACATTGTGTACCAGATACCCCAGGATACCTATCGCCTCCGCATCAAATCAATGTCTCGCTGAGTGGCCGCTGTTTTGCGGGATAAACGTGAACCTACAGCTTTTTAGACAGGTGGTCATAATGTGATGGCTCATTGGTGTATTTAATTATTATGTTTAGTTTTATTCAACAACCAGCATTTGGAAAAAGCAAACGTTTTCTTCGTCGTGCATAAGCTATGTGTATTTATTCTACTTTTGCACAAACGCAAATGGCCTATGAATGTTAACTTAGTGTTAACCTTCGAACAATGGCCAGCTCCTAATAATGGTCACTTTTTCCCAGTCCGAGCAGTAACCGTTATTCAGAGGTTTCACTGTTCCTGTTGCAAGTAATTCTGCATCAAGCAGAATTTGCTAGCCAGTGGGACAGTGCTCAGAAACTCGTGTTCCAGGCTAAAAGTCCGATGTTGTTCCACAGAGGCAAAGGTGGAATGCTTGTTATACGCATCTGGTTGTGTTCCTTCCATGTAAACAGTAGTGCCTAATGCAGGGATGGCTCTTGTTATGTTTCTTTCATTTAACCAGTGGGTCCTAACGTAAAGATGTCTCTGGTTTGTTCTTTCCGTGCTCCCAGTGGTCCCTAATGTAGGGATGTCTACTCCTGATATCCTCAGATACTTGTGGGATCGTGGAAATCCGAACAGACAAAAATCTCGCAGTATTTTCATGAACCGCAGCACAGAACTCGTTTAGGGATGCCAGTTATTTTTTCGACAGCGGTGTTTGGAAAATCATACATGATATAGACTAAAAGAACCTATATGCCTGGCTCAGTTTCTAAAGCAGATTCACATTCTTCCTTGAGATTATTTTACCACGATAAATTGGGCCTTACGCAGTTCCACGAGCTCCTTGCTCATTGACAGTATAACGAAGTAAATTTCTCCGTCATTTTTATCCGCGCCGGGGTTCGAACCCGGGTCCACTCATTCCGGAATAAGTTGCTCTACCAATTAAGCTACGCGGACATTGATTCTAATTGCTATCTGCCTTTATGTCGTGTGCGTCCTTCTGGCAGGTACGTCACATCTCCTGGTACGTTACATCATCTCCCCCTTCTTTTTTTTTTTTTCTTTCGAAGTGCTGCTCATATTTTTCCTATCTCGCGGTGTGGAAATAACATCACACCAATGCGAGATTTTGAACGGTCGGGTCATCCGGATAGTTCGGGCGCCATTATAACGAAGTAAATTTCTCCGTCATTTTTATCCGCGCCGGGGTTCGAACCCGGGTCCACTCATTCCGGAATAAGTTGCTCTACCAATTAAGCTACGCGGACATTTTATTCTGATTCCTATCTGCCTTTATGTCGTGTGCGTCCTTCTGGCAGGTACGTCACATCTCCTGGTACGTTACAACAGCCCTAGAACTGAAGTTTCTGGTGAACCAGAGTTGCCTTCTTCCTTTATTTGTTTCGCATAAAGCGCGACAACCAATTAAAATAACTGTCATTGTTCTGAATTTGAAACCCGAAAATGTTTGAACTGTTTTTTATATAACTTTGATGGTGGGAGGGTAAAACGGGGGAAAAAGAGAGAAGCTCAGCGGGATATTTCCACTGCTTTCTTCCAATACTGGCTTAAAGGTTAATGCGTGTAAGAAAATGGGGAATTCTATGAGTAGGTCGTTCGGAAATTTTTATTCCTATATATTTGCCATCAGAGTTCCGAATGTGGAGGACACAAAGTTATCTATCGAAGTTACAACAGAAAAGCGACTAATTTACCACCATGAATTTCTTTTTGGGGATTTGACGACCTCCATGAGCAGCTTGATTGTCTATAAGCAGTTGCTCGTCCCTAATTTAGTGCCACTGATTTCATGAAAGGGACAAAAATAACATCCATGTATCACCGGGATTCGAACCCTGACCCAACTCGGACGAATGGTCAGAAGCAATCGCTTAGATCGCTGCGCCGCCGGGGCGGAGATTAGTTATTGGAAAAGGACCAGAGTTCAATTTCCGTCTGCGACATGAGTCTTGTGTTTGTCTGAGTGGGATGGCTATGTCCCATTCCTGGAATCGCCGGCCCAAGGTTAGCCACGGATGACGGCAGAACCGGAACTACGTCACAAAACCACAGCAGACTTAAGAGCCATCGGGGATGAGGTTCATCTAAAAACTACATTTTTCTCTGTGTTCATCTGAAACTACAATTTTCCGTGAGAGTAGTTGCAAGTTTTGCTTTGTTTTTCTCGCTGCTTCTGTTAATTTACTTCAATACCGAATAACTTTACCTTGGCAAAAAACAAAAATAATAAATTAAAAAGTTATGAAAAAAGGAGAGAAAGAAAAACTGAACTCCGTTGTAATACAAGGTACGGGCAAATATGAATTATAATTTGTTCGTACTTCAACAATGCAGGGTGGTGCGTTGAAAGCGGGTAATACGTGGGAGGTGGGAGCACTGACCTAAGGTCTTTCACTCACCTCGTATGTGCTAATGCTCCTTTGGTCAGTTGAGAGGAAGATGAGTGAAGTGAAGGTACACGTTAGCGTGGAACAGCGCATTTTAATCAAATTCTTGACGAAAGAAAGCTGTAAACCGACGGAAATTTGTTCACGATTGAGGAGACAGTACGGTGAGAATACACCTTCCAGTGTGAGTGTCTATAAGTGGAGCAGTGCGTTTAAAAATGGAAGGGAAATGAAAACAAAAAGAAACCCAAAAAAGTGAAAACCACGTTCTCTGCCTGGAAGACTAAGGCCGCCCTCTTCGGGGACTCTAGATGTGCACTGTACGTGGACGTTCTCATAGATCATCGCACAATAAACGCTGAATATTACTCCACACTTCTCGAAGGACCAGTAAAGATAGCCATCAGGAAGAAGCGAAAAAGGGCACATACATCTGTGTCATTTCTCCAGAATAACGCCCGTCCACACGTGGCTGCTCGGACCATGGAAACCATCCAGAAAGTGAAATGGATCGTTCCACCGCATTCTGCATACAGTCCGGAACTTGAACCCTCGGACTATCATCTCTTTGGCCCTTTAAAAGCATATCAGTGCGGGAAAATGTTTGGCAGTAATGAGGATGTGATACAGGCTGTTCGGGAGTGGCTACAACGGCAACCAAAATACTTCTTCTTGAGCGGTGTCTGCAAGCTTCCGGACCGCTGGCGCAAATGCATCACAACCAGGGGTGGATTACCCACTAGGCGCACGCCTAGGGCCCCAGAGCTTGAGGGGCCCCGAAACCGTAGAAATGTATTGCCAGTTTTGTTTCGGTGTTCACGGACCGAAACAAAACAATCTTTAAAGCGGCCACTTTGTATTGTCAAATGATATTTTCCTTTCTCATATTAGGGACATACAGTGCTCAAAGGAAAGTCCTTATTCAGAGCAATAACTGCGGAAGGAAGGGTCCAAGTGGTACACAAGTTAGGTCTATATATAGAAAAAAGATGATGGCCGATAGAATGAAAGCGATTGGAGCGCCTCTAGCGACAAAGGTAAGAAGTTAGGAAACCTAACTCGCGAACAACGCGAGATAGAAACAAAATTCCAATTACAACGTTGTAGCGCATCATCTAATTAGTAGGAAACGACATAGGGTGTGCACGAATTATGTACATGTACGGGTCAAAATGCTGATAAACTGCACGCAGTCGCTGGATGGTTAGTCAATGCAAAATACCGGCCCACGATGCAGAACGATTCAAATGTGTATGTAAATATTAATAGTGACGTGGAAGTCAGTTGGTGAGATAAAGTACCGAGGCTGGGAATTTGAACGTCAGTCAACGTACACGGTGCAAACATTAATGGCGGGCTACTCGAACGCTGAGTACTGTGAAATGGTTGTGCTTTATGGCGAATGTCATCGTAATGCCCACGAAGCTGCAAGGCGGTATGCCGAGCGTTTTCCGACTGGTCAACATCCAACTGTAGCGACTATTATCAACTGTGTTCGCCGCCTCCGAGAGACTGGAAGCATACAGGCACGTCCGCGATCTGGCAGACCTACGGGTTCGGGTGTTACAGTGCATCCTGAGACTGTTCTGAGATATGTCCTTGCCAACCCAATATTAGTACCACAGCAGTCGCTGAAGCATGCAGATTAACAGCACAACGTGTTTGGCAAACCATGAACGAGGCATGGAGATCTCCCGTACCACGTTCATCTAATGCAAGGTTTGATGGATGGAGACCAGGTAAGGCTTTTCGATTTCTGCAACTTTGTACATAACACGTTGGAGGCTAATCCAAACTTCTTGGGCGATATCTTGTGGACAGATGAGTCTCGTTTTACACGAGACGGAGTATTCAATCGGCATAACACCCATTACTGGGCTCTGAGTAACCCATCTATGGCACCAGCTGCTCGACATCTAACGTTTGGTGCGGTATTTGGCGAAACACACTAGTTGGACTCATTTTCTATGATGGGATATTAACAGGTCAGCGGTACCTTCAGCTCTTACGGCGCCGGATATCTGACTTTCTGGATGATACTCCCCTCATAGATCTGCTGCGCATGTGGTACCAACTTGATGGCGCACCACCTCACATGGCAGCCAACGTACGGAGTTTCCTGGCTGAAACATTTAGACACCAGATAATTGGTTATGGCGGTACGGTGGAATAGCCTCCGCAGTCACCGACTTAACACCTTTGGACTTCTACCTGTGGGGTTACTTGAAGAAACAGGTGTATGCTACAGAACTTACTAGTCTGGAAGATTTACGTCACCGCATTGTGTGCGGTGTCGTAAATCTTCCAGACTAGATAGTGTACGAGAAGCTGTTTACACGCCTTGGAATGTGCATTGTAGCCGGTGGTGGCCACTTTGAACCGGCTGTACATTAACTTCGCGCAGATGTGCGTTGTGCCTGTAAGTAGGCATATCTCCTGTAAACATTTTTCAGTATTATAAATAAGCCTGCACAGCTTCTTCCTCGTGTCATTATTTTTGTGTCTGTTTCACCCGCTTTACCGATTTCGAATTAAAAGCATTTTGACCCGTCCTTGTACATAATTCGTGCGCGCCATGTCATTTCCTGCTAGTTAGACGATCCGCTACAACTTTGTAATTGGAATTTTGTTTCTTACTTGCGTTGTTCGCGAGTTAGGTTTCCTAACTTCTTACCTTTGTCGCTAGGGGCGCTCCAATCGCTTTCATTCGATCGTCCTTCGTTCCTTTCCTATACATAGACCTAACTTGTGTATCACTCGGACCCTTCCGCAGTTATTGCCCCGAATAAGGACTTTCCTTTGAACCTTGTATACTGTGTTGTTGGTGATACTCCGGATTTTCAAGTTATTATCGATGCACTTCTTTTGAAAGAAACAGTTAAAATAATTTAACCTTTATTTTGGTGGTATGTGAAGGAAGTATTCACACTTCACACACTTTTCACTGTTTAAAGCGAATTCTTAACTGGCCTGCCGTTCTATAAATTGCTTTCATGCTACTTCCAGCCAAGGGAACACATCAGTGTTGGAACCTTTGTCCCTTCCCCGCCCGAGTTGCGATGAGGAGTGCTTGTAGAAACTTTCCTGATGATCGGAGGTGTTTGCTGTTAATTGTTTCTTTTTTCTTTTGTCGTAAGATAACCACCAAGTTCTGTCTCATCAGCCCTTACCCCCTAAACTAGCCTAAACCCAAAGAGTTAATATTTAGGCTGAAAAAGTAAAGAAATTCGAGAATATCACATTATCTTTTTCTTATTTTATTGTGATAAAAGAAATGTATATTGTATTGCAACAACATTTTTTACAACTGTTTTCTTCCCCTGATTTAATACTAATAATTATCAAGTAATCTCACCGTTTCTATTCCTAAAATCGACATAAAACTAACTTTTGAAAAAGAAATGAAAAAGTTTCAATGACATTCTTACTCGAAAAGCTGTGGTTTCTACTTTTCCATTTTCAAACCGTATCTTTTGCATTTAATTCGTATGCTTCTGTTTCTGACAACTGCAGTGTAGGTATGACCCCCCCCCCAAAAAAAAAAAAAACCTCCAAAACACACGCATCTTTTTGACAGAATAAAAAAAATGTTTACCTGAATTTTCCGGTGAAAATAATAAAAAGTTATTTCAAGAAACTCTTCACATTCTCGCTTTCCTGAACTGACTGATGAAATCTTACTGTCAAGTTGTCTTCGTCCATGGCATTGGTCTATGCCATGGACGACTGAATCCCTTCGATTTAAGGAATTGTTTGTCACAGGAAGAGATCAGATCATATGTAGAGGATTTTAGGAAGGGAGTGTCTGACCCCAGGTCTTAAACAACTCTTAGAAATAGGCAGCTAGGAGATTTGGGCATGAGTGCCCGATAGGAAAGTGACACCGAAGCGAGGTAGAAAGGGAAAGGAAGACGCCCTTATTTATTACCGGGGGACCAGGTACCGGGCTTCGAAGGCTTAACGTGCCCATCCGACGCACGGCGGATATTTAAGACTGCCCTGAAGTTATAACTTTCTGGAAGAGCCAGATAAGTGCGTCATATGACCAATAAAGTTAAGCTTTTGCATTCCCAGTGTAAAGGCCTAAAAAGAATGCTTCCAGGAGGACAGAGGGACCGGAATAGCGCAAGTAACTGCGGTATTCCAATTGATTCAGTATTGGAATTTGATTGAAAGAATTCAGTTTATGTCATTTGACACCACAGCACACAATACAGGTCTGAAAGGTGGAGCATGTACCTTGCTGGAGCAGAAACTAAACAGAACTCTTGTGAGCTTGGCTTGTCGACACTACATGATACTTGAACTCATCGTTGCAAGTGCTTATTATAAACTGATGGGGCCTTCCAGCGGCCCAAACATACATCTCTTCCAGAGGTTTTCAAATTCTTGGAGTCAGCTAAATCAAGATGTTTATGAGTCGGGTGTAGAAGACGAAATTATTGCTTTTCGAATAGAACCAATTAAAACAGGCTTAGTTACTTTCATTTGTGAAAAGCTGTGCGAATGTCACCCTAGGAATGATTATAAAGAACTGTTGCAGCTCTCACTGCTGTTTCTTGGGGATACACTTGCACTAGAGGATTCTTCCATACATTCTTCTGGTACTTATCACAGAGCTAGATAGATGGTAAAACAGATTTACAGTTTAAAGATAGACCTGTTTCGATTTCAGTTTCAGATAACTGATCGAAAACTGTTTGGCCTTTGTAAGTTCAACTCGTTTGTCGTACAGCTGTACGCGAAATCGAAGTTTACCGCACTAGCTGCTGCACTTGCTCCAAGGCTGGACCTTGAACTTCAAAAGAATCTTGTTTCATACAAGACCACAAATGAAGCTGTTGCAAATTCTGCAAACAAAAGCTTCTCTGGCGATTTGAGTGAAATTCTTTTTTTTTTTTTTTTTTTTTTTTTGATTGAAGGTTTAACAACCACCGTGATCAACTCATTGGGCTATAAGCAGTCGCCCGTCCCTAATTTAGGGTCACTGGTTCCAGGGAAGGGAGAGAGCCAGTGCCATAAGACAAACACAACATCCATGCCTCACCGGGATTCGAACCCGGACCCCTTTCTGACGAATGATCAGAGGCCATCGTTTAGACCACTGCGCCACCGGGTAAAAGTAAAATTCTAGTTGGTTTTGCAGTTTTCGACGAAACAGTGCCCGTAGAAATAATAGTGGCCATGATTACATCCTTAGATAAACAAGGAGAGAATCCCGTTCTTCGAAAAAAAAAAAAAAAAGATTGGTGAAAACCAGATAAAAAAAAAATAAACTATCAGACTTTGTGACAAACAACACCAAGAAACTGTTCGTGCTTTGCATGTTTATGACAACTTTCTTGAAGCTGATCCTAGCACCTGGGAGGAAGCTGAAGAATTCATTAAAGCCAAATGGAGGGTCAAGAATCTCAAAGTTGTTAACGACGCAGCAGAAAGGGGCATTTCACTAATACAGACTTTTGACGCTGTATTAACTAACCAAGAAGAACAGAAGAAGTATCTTCTGCAAGTAGCGGAAAAGCACCGCCAACAGTACCCCAACTCAGATAAACTAATAATTGTACAGGGAATGCGGTAAAAATTACATTACTTATAACTTGTAATCTTTGGTGTAACTTTTCATTCCTAATATATGTATATCAGAACGAAGCATTAAAATGTTCGGCTGCATTGAGCCACCATTAAGTATTGACCAATTGTCTTAAAACTTTTTGTGTCTTTTTTTTATTAAAATGAACAAAATTAGAGGGTGTCACATTTAAATTTTGAGTGGCAGTCTAATGTCCATACTACGGGTCAACCTAAGAGTGTACCACTATGAAGGGTACAAAAGAGCTACTACCACCGCTACGAAAAATAGACCCTCGCGTTTAGAGCGAAAATCAGTAGAACCATTGCTCGTAATCGATTTTTGTTTGCTCAGCAGTTTTTCAGACGAAATTGCTATCTAAAAAATTCAAAAGTTAGAGCACTTAAAGAAATAAGTCTGATAAGAGAAGTTATTCAATCAAGAGCTTCGCACTTTCGGCTGCTTCTGTACATTTGGTATACAACTTGGAGATGGGGAAGGGTGGAAGATCTCTCCCAACATTCACAACACAGATATGACGAAGTAAATTTCTCTGGCATTTTCGTCCAAGCCGGTCATCGAAGCGGGTCCCCTTGCTCCGGAGTAAGTAGTTTCCCAACTGAGCTACGCGGACGTATGCTCTCGCTGTTGTCTGCCTTTATCTTATGTGCGTCCCACGGAACAGGCACGTCACATCTCCCCCCCCGAAAGTGGGCCGGGGGCATGTCCCACGGGTCAGCCGGGACCATGTGTCGCTGTAGGCAGTCATCCCATGAAGAACGTACATTGGAGAAATCCCAGTCAGTTTTGTGTATGGAACGTAACATCACACGCATTTATTTTTCGAAGCGCTGAAGAAGGATTCTCTTATTTTTCCTGTCTCGCGGTGTGAAAAGAACATCACACCATTGCATGAACTTTAACGGCCAGGTCATTCTTGAAGTTCGGGCGCCAATATGACGAAGTAAATTTCTCCGCCATTTTTGTCCACGCCAGGCATCGAAACCGGGTCCCCTCACTCCGGAGTAAGTCGCTCTCCCAACTGAGCTACGCGGACGTATGCTCTCGCTGCTATCTGCCTTTATCTCATGTGCGTTCGGCGTGGCAGGCACGTCACTCAGAGCCAATAAATTGACAATTGAGAAAACTCCGGGGGAAGGTTACTTAAACAGGCAATAGGGGAAGGAGTTCGTACTCCTCCAGACCCTCATTCTCAATCCCCACTGCTTATGTGATATAAGTGCAACAGTTATGCTTGGCAGAAAGGAAATAGCAGGAGTGCACTCTAACGCGGATGGATACCGTTCTTGCGTTTCCATGGACGAGTCGTGATAAGGCTGCCTGCCCCGCTTTTGACAACAGTGTACTCTTAGGATGACTTGGAGTATAGAGAAATGTTCCGCACATTCCGTAATACGTTGACTTTAAAAATAAAGTGGATAATTTTTTTAAATAAATTATTGTTTCAATACGTTGTCGTTGTCGCCAAGTTCGTAAAACCGCCACGATAGAGGGTGGCCTGGAAGTAACCATCCTATTACTTCAAATTTCCGAATCATCGATCCAACCGCAGCAGCTGACAGAGGAACTTGACTCAAGTTATGGCAGGGTTTAAATTCGCGAAGAACGTCAACGGTACTGCGCTCATCCAGATAAGATAACTTTACAAGTAACGCGCGCTTTAATAACGTGAGGCAAATGTTGAGCACGACCATCAATAAGAATGCGTTTGCAAAGTTGTCCGTTTCATTTATAGCTCTAAAAGCTGTGAAGCCCGTTCAGATAAGAATGCAACGGGTTCGAGAAATCACTTATTGCTATTCAAGCGTTTATTAACGACGTTGGAATATATCTTTGTACACGATATTTTTTTCAAATATCTTTTCGGAAGCTGGAAGTAGTTTTCCTTGTTCTGGCCCATGAACTTGATGATGTCATTAACTGTGACATCATCAAACCCTCGAACTCTTGACAATGCAACATAAGTTGTCCATGGCTAAACACTGGTTCAGGAAGGTAGATGCCTACTTTCTCCAGTGTTTGACCTTGAGACTTATTAATGGTCATAGAAAAGGCGAGTTTTACAGGAATTCGTCGTAGTCTTAATGTGAATGCGAGGTATACATCAGTAGATGCGAGGTCAATTCGCGTAATAAAAACAGTTTTTTCATATGCTGAGCCTGTGAGTACATCTACAATGATCAAATTGGGTTTTAGTTCTCTAATTATCAGTCTTTTGCCATTGCATAAACCTTGTGTATTGAGGTTTCTGAGGAGTATGATAATAGCCCCAATCTTCAACTTCAGTCTGTGAAGTGGCATTCCTCATGGAGTTTGTTCATTTAAAAACTCTATAGGATAATACTGTTCAGTATTTTCTTCTCCATCGACATAAATTGAATAAGATCGTGATGTACATAATTGAATAAGATCTTGATGTACTCTCTAAGTGATCATGAACATTCTCATTTAATTTGTCAACATCATAGCTTTTGGGATACAGAATGTATTTCTTTGCAAATGTTTTAAAATCAGAAATTTTCAAGTTCTCACCAAATTTTTTCTTGGCTATATCACCATCATATAAAATGTGTGTAGGCATCTCCATCATTTCCTCTAGTAGGTCATCAGCTGTTTCATGGGCACCATCTCCAAGTCGTAAAAGTCATTCACTGAATGATGAATCAACAGATCGAACATTACATTTGAGTCTTAAAATCTCAAACTTCTCCCATAATTGGTTGAATTTAATGCTGGCATCGAGTATTTTGGTTCTGTCCCCATGTTTGACAACAGGGAGAGTTTGTCTAAAGTCTCCTCCAAGTAAAAGGACTTTGCCACCAAAAGGTTTCTGATTTCTCATAATATCTTTCAGTATTCGGTCAAAAGCAGTAAAGCAGTACCGGGGGCCATTGTAGCTTCGTCCCAAATGATGGCTTTCGCAGATCGAATGATTTCAGCGTCGGTGGAATTAATCTTTACATTCGACGTAGATGTTTCATTTAAAGGTGGCGCTAACTTAAATTGGTTAAAGTATGTTTTGCCACCTTCTAACAGATTAGCAGCTATTCCTGTAGATGCATCAGGCAAAGCTATGTTTCCTTCTCCACGGAGAGTGCTAAGGGTTTTATACAAATAAGGTTTTCCTGCCCCCTCCCCTTCCCCGGGCCATCAAGGAAAAAACATCTATGAGGAAGATCATCATTAGTGGTTGCTTACATAATACTGTCATATGCTGCCTTTTTCTCTGCATTTAAACTATTCGCCATTTTTGTAGCTTATTTTCGTTCTGCAGTACCGTCGAAATAAACATCCTGATTTTGAGGAATGTTGCTTGATTAAATTGAAAGATTATACTGTTTTTATCGTATGAGCTAATGCTAGCTTTGAGCGTGTCGTCAATCTCTTCAAAGGTCAAATTCAAGCTATGTCGGCAATCTTCAGTATGTCCAATGTTATGTCTGTGTGCAAAATCTTCCCAAAATTGGGATTTATATTTTTCAAACAATTCTTGTGCATTGAGTGGTGAAACAAAGATAAGAATGTATGCAAATAAATCTCGTAGTTGCCGAGACAAGCTGCAAACTGATGCTTCATCTAAGGTTTTCTCCCATATTTCATCATTCTTAATTAAACCTTTCTGCAATGCAGCTTCTTGGAAGGTGTCATATGGAATTCCATTCACTGCTCTTAAATCTGTAAAGCTTTTCGCTCCAGACACATAAAGTAGCAGTAGTCTCAAACAATATCTTTCTGAATCAGATCCAAGGTTGACTGAACACATTCTTCCAATCACATTATCTCCACCCCGTTTTCGTTGGACCCATTGTCTTTCTTATTGATTGCACACATAATGTATTGGCATGTCGCTATATGAAATGGATCGACTCATTTAGTTTGAACCATGCTGTCAGCATTGTATCTCTTTGAGCATTATTAACAAGTGCATTTCGATCATTGTTTAAACGCTCAGGATTAAAGGTAATGTTCTGTTCTTCAGGAAGGTGAACAGGTAATCTAACTATTGTATGAGATTGCTGGTGCATATCATAACCAAGTATTCGCCACATTGCCTAAGGTGCGCTAATGTATCGGGAATCAACATGACTTTTTATTTCGTCGTATTTGGTGTTGTGCTCTGTTATATGCACATTTGCACAGTCATGAACTCTGTATACGTACTTGAAAAGGTATTTCACGCTTTACACATTAGCACTCACTTCGACATTAATGTGGCAATTGTATTTTAACAAAAGATACGGATTTTAAGGGACAATACAGCTGTTATCAATAAATTTTACCACGCACAGTTGTGGTTGCACAATCCTTTCTACGGCGACATAAAGGATACCCACCTTTGTTAGTTACTGTTTCATTTTGGAAAGACTTCGGATATGGCTTGTTACATTTGCCATCTTCCATACAGGGTGAATTGTGATTACTTTCACCACACGGGCCATGAACCATGTGTTTCGCAACAGTTGCGTGTAAAACTGGGTAATGCTCTTTATCTGGATGTTCTGCCGATATAATTTGGTCAATTTTCTCAGGCAATGTTGGTTTGTCCTCTTCTTTCAAAATCAAGAGCATATTGATTTTGATATCTGGTGCCCTCTTTTTTGGAATTCGATTACAGGAAATTTGGCCACCGGAACCCCAAAAATATGACTTTTGGTTATATCGTCCATTGATTCTTTCAACTTTAGTTGGAAAACTCTTGCAACTAAATCTGGACGGTTTTCGACAGATTGACCGTTCATGTTTTCAGTAATTCCTTCCCATTTCGGGGTGCAAGTCATAGTAAAGAAAAGAGCAGGCTTGCCATATTTTCTGACTATCGCACTTGCATCCTGATAATTTTGCATCATATTTCATGGACTACCCTGAAATGATGATGGCAAAATAAGGACTTTCCCAGGAAGAAACTCAACATCTCCAGCATTCTGATTTTGGTCTATCTGACCTTTATATTTTTCGACCCTTAACTGAGACTGATTTTTTCGTATGTAATTCAGTCTGTTAGCTTCCATTTTTACATACGCATCAACAATGTATTGCTACCTAAGCTTTCCTGCGCTTAATAATGAATTGAAATCGTCACGAATCGAAAGACGATGTTGATAGTACTCGATTTGTGTAACCCTTGAGTATGGCTTTGTACATTGGTTAACAACACTTAGTAAAGACGTTGGCCTATGTTGCAATGGAATGTCAATGGCCCAACTTCGATCACCAAATGGGAAGAAGGGATGTAAGGTCAGGTGATGCGTAACATCACAGCCTCTCCTTGACAAATGTCAACCCCGCCTTCTCGTGGTACATCCTGTTCCCACTAAAGGGGCTCTGACGACCGCCAATAGCGGTATAACTATACCATCGGGATTAGAGGAAATGCTATCCTACACTCATCAACCCGCTTGCCCAGCGTGGTGAGTTATGGCCAAACCCCTCCAATATGACTCCACAACTTAAATCTTGGCCCTCAGTCTCCGGCAGCTGGAATGTACCTGGCCAAGGCAGCGGTCAGTGCGACATGAAGGCAGAGGGTGCTAAGAATCCCCGGAGGATCGGACTAGGCTGCCATCTGATGCTGACCTTGGCTACATATAACGGACGCTCTCTATCTTCTGATTCAAGGCTTCTTGAATTGTAAGAGGAACTACAAAGAATCAAGTGGGACATCGTCGGGCTAAGTGAGGTAAGGAGAAAAGGAGATCTCATTGAACTGAAAAGTGGACATCTCTTCTACTATCGTTTGACAGATACTGGCAGAACTAGTGGTGTTGGATTTATAATAAACAAGAAACTGAAGGATAAAGTTGTAGAAGTTGAAAGTTCCTCTGACAGAGCTGCACGACTCGTTATCCAACTCTCGAGAAGATACCAGGCTCAGATTATTTAAACTTATGCACCCACCACAAGTCATGCTGAAGAAGAAATTGAAGAATTTTATGAGGAAATTCGTGATCTAAATAATAAAGGTAAGCAGCACTTGAAGATAATTATGGGAGATTTCAATGCAAAAATAGGGCAACGGCAACAGAATGAAACTTCAGTAGGTAAATTCGGTCACGGCAACAGAAACCAGCGTGGAAATACTCTCGTAGAGTTTGCAGAGGCAGAAGGGTTTTTCATCTTTAACTCCTTTTTCAAGAAAAAGCCACACAGGAAATGGACATGGAGACATCCAAATGGGACGACAAGTGAAATTGATTTTATTATGTGTAACAAAAAATTCGTCATAGAAGACTGCAGTGTGCTAAACAAGTTCAACACAGGCAGTGACCATAGATTGGTTAGATGTAAGATGCATCTCAACACTAAACTCGAACGTAGCAAGCTCATAAGACAAACAAAATGTATTGACATAACCAACCTTAAAAAACACCATTAAACCTTCAAATTGGAACTGAAGAACAGGTTCTCTGTTTTAGAAATCCTAACATCGGAAGAAGTGGATATTTCTGAAGTTAACAGAAAAGTAACCAAAGCTCTTATGGAAACAGCAACAAAATTAGATGGGTCTAAGAACAAATTGCATGTGAACAAATTATCAGGAAAAACCAAAATGTTGATGCAAAAAAGAAGAGTGATGAGGACAACTAAAGAAGATGTGACTTCCAAAGTGGAATATATAGAGCTATGCAAGACAGTACGAAAAAGTATCACTGAAGACGTAAGGAAATTCAACTGTGAACTAGTAAGGAAAGCAATTGAAAACAACCAAAGCCTAAAAGATAGCAAAGGGACATCTCAGTAAGGGAAAAAAACAGATTATGGCACTGAGAAAAGAAGATGGTTCTGTAACAAGAAATAGAGACGAAATTTTGACAAGAGTGAAAGATCTCTACTCCAAATTATATGAAAGGGATGATACATGTACTCCAGACATCATGAAAGGTACCAGTACCAGAATTCTTCCAGTCCTTCCAGCAGAAGTTGCACATGCAATCAAGAACATGAAGCGGGGAAAAGCTCCAGGAGAAGATGGAATTACTGTAGACATCATACAAGAAGCAAGAGGAGAAATCGAAACAGTACTCGCCCAAATTTTCATTCGATGCCTTAATGAAGGGAAAATTCCTGAGGATTGGAACAACGCTACAATGATCTTGCTACATAAAAAAGGTGACATTGAGGATCTCAGGAACTACAGACCTATCAGCCTCCTATCAGTGGTTTATAAAATCTTCACTAAAGTTCTTTCACACCGTTTGAAGGGGACACTGGACATGGCTCAACCGAGAGAACAAGCTGGATTCAGGAGTGGCTACAGCACAATAGATCATATCCACGTACTGAGAGAACTAATTGAAAGATCGAGAGAATATGAACTTTCATTGTGCATGGCTTTTATCGATTATGAAAAAGCCTTTGATTCGGTGAAACCATCAGCAGTTACAATGGCTCTGAAATCCTGCGGTATTGAAGATGCATACATTAATATTATTAATAACATCTATGAAAATGCAAGTGCAGAGATTCGGATGTTTGAAAATACAACACACATAAAAATTGGAAAAGGAGTGAGACAAGGTGACACCATATCTCCGAAGCTCTTTAATGCCACATTGGAAAATGTCTTTCAATCACTGAACTGGGAAAACAAAGGGATGAAGATTAATGGAGATTATCTAACCCGCCTTCGTTTTGCTGATGACATAGTCATTTTTGCAACTACCCCATCAGAGCTACAGAGTATGATCCAGGAACTTGCTAACCAGAGTAAAGAAGTGGGATTAAAAATGAACTTTCAGAAGACAAAAGTGATGTACAATGCTTTCACAAGAAATGAAGATTTATCGATTGATGGAGAAAAGCTGGAGATAACAGACACGTACATTTATCTTGGACAGCAGATATCAAGTGAGGGTCACATTGATGAAAAAATTAATCGGCGTACAAAACTTGTCTGGAGAGCTTTTGGAAGAAACAGCATAATTTTCAAGAGCAATATGCCATTATGTCTTAAAAGAAAATTGTTTGATCAATGCATCCTTCCAGTGCTTACGTATGGTGCAGAGACGTGGACCTTAGCTAAAAGAGACATACAAAGGCTGCAGACAACTCAAAGGTAGCATGGAGAGGTGCATGCTTGGTGTAACCAGGAGAGATAAGAAGAGGAACACGTGGATCCGAAAAATGACAAGAGTGGAAGACATCATGATCAGAGTTAAATCCCTGAAATGGCAATGGGCTGGACATACTGCCAGAAGAACAGACCATCGATGGACAGCCGAAATTTTAGATTGGATTCCAAGGGATAGGAAAAGACCCAGAAGAAGACCACATGGAAGATGGGTGGATGAAATTCGAAAGTATGCGGGAGTGACATGGAGGAGACTGGCACAAGACAGACCGTTGTGGAGGAAACTTGGGGAGACCTTCGTCCAGCAGTGGATTGATAATGGGTGACAATGATGATGATGGGAAGAAAAGAGAATAAACCAAAGGCTCTAAATTTGGATCGAGAATACTGATTCTTTCTGTTTTTCTACTGTTGGTGCTTGTACTTGCGCGGCATTGAATCAATAAGTCACGTTCGAGAGGAGGTTCACCATCTGCGTTTTTAAATATAATGGCAACCTCATTAGATCTTGGAGCATTATAACGGCTTTGATCATTTCTACGATCTTGAATAACAGCCATTGATACATTAGAAGGAACAGCATTATTTATTTCAGCATCTTGAATACTCTCTTGCTCGACTTCATAAAGCATTTTACATGCTTCCACAAATGGATTAGCTTCTGTCATGAATGTACTCAGTGTTTGTAACATAACTTTATTGCACCCACTATTTTCTCGCATTTGCACTCTTTATGCAGCAGCCTCATCAGGATCCAATATGTACAATTGCGCGTATTTCCGCTGTTTACCATTATCAGGATGCAATGCTCCTGCACGATGATAGATTGATCCATTTATTCTGAAACAATAAGGCGCATAACCTGGTGTAGGAGCCATTTGTGCTCCTATCGATGCAAATGCAAGAGAACTATTAATTGACCGTATGTTAATCATAAAGTATTTTGAACGCTCATGCTGAGGTTTCATAAGCTGTTCAATTAATATGGAAGAGCGAATGGGGTCTCATTTTACTGCTCTTTTTGAAGAACATTTAGAAAATTTACCATCTGAAGGTCTTTCTGTGGCAAAGTTTTTGGCTTTACAAAATTCACAAATTTGCTCAAGAGTGCCACATGAGTGTCTCGCTACAGTCTTTGCATCGTCTATAACGTTTAAAGCCACATGACGTGTAGCCTTTGTTTGTCGTTGTCGGTTCGTCAATTTCCTCTGAACCTCTCGAGCGCAGCATTCATTCCTTTGTTTGGGAGTTATATTTTGTGCCTCAGCAATATGAACATTTTTCATGCGCTGAGATTCAGCTTCAATATGTTCCGGCGTCATACTATTTCGACGATCACGCAAACGTCGAATTTCAGAATTTCTTTCAACTGCACTGCATTTTTGTCCCTTTTTTCTGGCATGTTCGGCATTCTGGCAGTTAACCTCTTGTCTTTCGAAGGCAGTGCGCTAATCGCACCTTGCTCGATCGTAATCGACTTTGCGGCGTCTATCTTCAATCTTTTCATCTAATGAAAGAGATAAGTTCGCGAAAGACACTAACGTTCGTCCTTGCCTTACTGAAATAAAAGTGATCCATGTCGTCGCAAGTTCGTATTAAAATTAATTAATTTAATAACTATTAACGGCCATTAAATGCTTTTGGGAGGAAAATGCACGAAAAAATAATAATCTTGTAAAACACCTTACAACCCAGAACTGCATGCTTCCATTTCCAATGCACTCTAAAAAAAAACAAAAAAACCTCTAACTTCGAATGAAAGAAAAGAGATGTAAAACAAAACATTAAAGAGGGACGGTTACGGATAACTCGGAGTGAGCACCAAAATATAAATGTTCGTCTTTTTCTGGTAAACAGCGTAATAAAGCATATCAAGAGTATGTCAAGTGGAACCAAAATTCCTGACGTAGTTTTCCTATTTCTAAAGAGTTGACCGTGTGACGTAACGCATCTCCGACGTCATGTGAGAATGATTTGGACGAGATGACGTCACACCAGCAGCTGTGTTCTTTGTTGCTATGACAACAAAACAAAGTGATATACGCGTGAACTGTGCACGTGTAGCTGATGACGTCACCTGCACGAAAACATGAAAAGCTAATTGTGACGTCACCAACACTTGTTTCTCGGTTGTTGCTATGACGACTTAAAAAGTGATCCAGGTTGTCGGCGACTTAGCCTTTTACCCACTGAGTGGCCACCTTATTATGACCACCTGACAGTTTTAAGCAAATGAGCTATGGCTGCACGCTGTTGCCGCCAGAGTGCGAGGCTAGTATAGAAATGGAAAGCTTAGTGCTTGCGACAGTAGTAGAAGTGATTTTTGGGTGACGAGATGCGTAAGAAATGCAATTTGACGGACTTTCAACGTCAAATAGTTGTAGGAGCTCGGAGCCATGGAGCGAGTATCACCTAAACCGCCGCATTCGTGAAATGTTCCAGAGCAGCTGTTGTTAAAGTGTTTAAAGACTGGACTGTCAGCCAAAAAACTGGGTCTCTACGTGTAACGTGTGGTCGTCATCGACTAGTAACTGCTCGGGAGGAACGGAGAGTGTCCAGACTGATAACAGACAACAGAAGGGCAACAGTGCAGCAAATTACAGACCATCTTAATCAAGGATCCCCTCAAATGATCTCTGCACGCACTGTTCGCCGTACATTGCATCGAATGGGATATGGCAGCCGAAGGCCTGTTCGAACACCTTTGCTGTCTGCAGTTAACAAGAGAAAACGTCTCCAGTTCGCACAGGAACACAAGGATTGGACAGTCGATAATTGGAAACAAATTATGTGGTCCGATGAATCATGTTTTCGGTTGCACCATGCCGATGGCCGAGTGAGAATTTGGTGGAAACAGCACGAAAGCATGGATCCCAAATGCATTGCTACAACCCTTCAAGCTGGTGGAGGCAACGTTATGGTTTGGGGAATGTTTTCCTGGCATGCTTTGGGCCCTTTAATTCATGTTGATCAACGTCTGACTGGCACATCATATATAAACATCGTTGCGGACCAAGTGCATTCTGTCATCTGGATGGTTTATCCCAATGGCGATGGCTACTTTCAACAAGATAATGCGTCCTGCCATTGTGCTCGTATTGTACAGGACTGGTTTCAGGAACATGCCGCTGAGTTTACTTTGCTTAGGTGGTCCCCACAATCTCCAGATCTCAACCCCATTGAGAATTTGTGGGATGAAGTTAAACGAGCCATCAGACAGCTGGATCCACAACCCTACAATCTCACACTCCTGGAAAGTGCTATTCATCAAGCATGGTCTGAGATTCTACAAACCGGCTATCAACATCTCGTGGAGTCCATGCCACGAAGAATCGACGCAGTATTAAAGGGAAAATGTGGCCCAACGAAGTACTGAGGGGGTGGTCATAATAAAGTGGCCACTCAGTGTATAAAAGGATGCTGCTAACAACACAGGTGTTTACCTACGTGTTTTAATTCCTGGGCGCCGACGGCACCATATTCTCCCTACCGGCGACTTTTCGAACTACACTTTTTTCGCGGAATCCTTTTTCCTATTTCTTGAATTGTCTCCCTACTAAATTTGGTGCCATTAAGGTTGTTAGACTGAGATACAGAAGGCTCTGAATAATCAGTTAAGTTTAATTATGCACCTCCCCTTCCCCTCGTATGACTATATTTCACTTCATGACATCCTGAAACTGTTTCATTTTTTTATCCCAATACTGAAGAATAAATAATACAAAAATGGCTAAACTGTAATAGGGATGAAAAACGAAGTTTTGCTTTCAACGCATCACTCAACTAATACGGTGTGTGTTTTACCGGGAATTTTGCTTTCAACAAAATTCGCTTTAATATACCATCGGAAGGTGGGGTGAGAGGTCATGAAGTCAGTCAACGCAAACGCGTTGGCTGACTATTTTTCCCATGAGGCACTGAGTATCAGAAAGTTATTTACCATTAGTGGCGAGGGCGTCATCTTTTCGATTGTTTTACCAGAATCTATTATGGTGTAAAGATGTTTTTTTCTTTGGGAGGGGGTTGTATATAAACACAAACCTATATTTTGATTTTCGAAAACTTTATTTGTCTATTGAAAAGTATGCAACACAACCACGTATTGTTGACACCAGAACTGCCGTGATCATAATTTGAAAGTGGACAGCAAACTTACGAGGGAGAGAGAGAAAGTGAGATCAAACCAAATTCTATTAGGTCTTTTCCAAACTGAATCAGATGATCTACGGAATTAATCTGCCCGGAAGATATTTCATAACGTCATTTCTATACGCTGATTTAAGTCGCGCTTCGCGCTCACCGTCTCTTTAATCCAAGCATTTGTTTTTGGAGAAACAGAAGACACGGCAAATGGTAAAATGTCTGTTCGTTTTTTACTCAGCCCCACAACCACGAATAATCAGAATATCAAGAACAGCGCAAGTGGCGGACTATTATTTTAAAGTGCTTTTTTCTTTCAATGTTTTTAGCGAAGGAGTTGGTCTGCTTTTCTCAATTACACAGGATGTTCACACATTTTTAAAGCGTTTTTGATAAGAAATTACAGAAAATAAAGGAAGTTCAAAGAACTAAGACTGGCAACAGCGTGTTCGATGGATACGAAAGAAACACCTGCTGCAGTTAAATATCGTCTGCTAAGAAAACGGTGCACTTAAACAAGTTGTGGATAGAAGGTTATGTTTTTGCTCTCAAATATTCGCATTCTATTAATTAAAAAACACTGTGAAAATCATGCAATTAGCATTTCTAAATGCAAAATAGGCAATGTTATTAATAATACAGGGGAAAATCGTCAAGCATAGCTTTTAACAGGAAAAGGAACACCAAACGAATATCGGAAGAAGGTACATACTTTTACGACTATTTCAAAAGTAAAGTCTCTGGTCTTAAAAGAAAATCCACCGACTCAAAGAGCAATCGCTCAGTCGTTAAAAATCTCTGTATCAACTGTAAACAAGGTAATAAACAAAGATTTGAATCTGAAACACACACACACACACACACACACACACACACACACACACACAACATAATGTTCACCACCTTCTGCCTAGGAACGTGGCTGAGCGCAAAACACGGTGCAGACTTCTTCATGAAAATCATTTAGCCGGAGACAGACGAAAATTTATTCTGAATATTGATGAAGCATGGACCTACCTAGCTACTGTAACAAGAAAAGTTTTACAATTGCAGAAGATCAGAAGAAAAACTTACAAACTTGGTTCCAAGAATCCAAAGAAAGTTTCAGTAAAGGATTTATGATTATTGCTGGTTTCTCGTACAATGGGAAATTAAAGTTAAGAAAAGTTGAAAAGAATGTTAAAATCAATCCTACATATTAACAAAATAATGTTTTAACTCCTATATTTAAAGAGGGAATAATATTTCTTTATCCACAGAGCCATCAAACAGTAGAACTCCCTTAAGATAAGGCTACCAGACATACATCCGAATCCATCACTCTTTTTGTCTTTTTTTTTTTTTTTTTTGAAAAAATGTAAAAAGAGACGGGTATCAAGTTTATAAACTTTTACCCCTGATGTGTGGACTATTGTGCCTTCGGACTGCTAATAAAAGCACTTTCTAAACGTAGAGCCAAAACAATGATTGGACTATGGAAAGCAGTGGAGAAGTGGAATAAAATACAACTACCGATTTTAAGAAATGCTGTGTTATCTTGGAAATCTATATGTACGTACATAGTTCAGTGTAAAGGCTAACAGATGGAACATTTAAGAGAGAAATAATTTTTTAAAGCATTAATTACTGGAAAATCGTTCTAAAATTGTGTGAACATCCTCTGTAGAGTAAAACCTCGTTTATACGTTTTTCTAGGGAATGCCTTTAAAAAACGCATAAGGGAAATTTCAAAACATTAAATACTATTCAAAAGTTTATGCTTTAAAGAAGAATAAGATGGTCCTTAGTAATGATTTATTTAAAGTCGAATTGACGGCGAAATTGAAAAAATAGCGTTATGAATTATAATATAATTTATCGCATTGCAAAATGGCAAAGCCTAAACTTCCCTTTCGACAGCTTTATGTGTATCTAAATAATCCTGATTCTAGATTAAGGCTGTCTTTGAATGGGGCCTCAAGAGAAACTCTATCCTATATCTGCAAAGTAAATTCTTTTGCTGAATGAATTCATCTTCGACTAAATCCTATATCTGCAACGTAAATTCTTCCGCTGAATGAATTCATCTTCGACTAATTCACCTGAAGCCAACGAGAGACCGCCCCCATTCTGAATATGGTCAAGTCAGCAGTGATTCGCTGTCGCTAACTTCTGGGACAGTCACCCAAGACGTACAAGTCACCTCCAAGGAGTGATTTTTTGCGACATCTATCGCAGAAGATGAACACTAATATTCATTCAAAGACAGCCTTAAGTGAAATCCTCACAGATACGAATCTGAGACCAGTATTTCAGTATGGAATTCATGAATTAACCGCTTCTTCTTTTCTGCGGATCCAAAGTACATCCATTTGAAACCAGAAAGTTGAATATTGGTGACTTATCTTGGTATCTATTCTACTATGTCACGAAATGGTGGAGCCGCAAAGTTTCGTCCCAGAGATTTATCAAATTTTAAATAGTGCATATGTGTGCGAGTTCCAAAGGCGAAACCATTTTTTAATCTAAACCGAAAGTAAACAACATACCCTTCTCTGGGAACAAGGTTCAACTCTGGCTGCACCAAGAAGGAACACAACAACGCTGTCGTAATTCTCTCAAAGTTCTAACATACCGGGTTACGCATAAACGAACCAAAGAATCGTGTGTTTTTGGTAATCCGAATTCAAATTTTTACGTATAATTGCAAAACGCGTATAAATGAATTACGTATAACCGAGTTAAGAAAGCAATAAAAACTACAGTATACAATAATGCGACTAACGCTGAATTACGTATAAAAGTGAGCAGCGTGTAACTCAGAAACGTATAATCGAGCATCCACTGTATTTCCTTTTTTTGTATTCATCATAACTTCTGGCAGATAACAATAGATTCCGCAGACTCATATCCACACAAATACTTGCGATATTAATATTCGAAGGATACAAAGTACATGAAGCACTGCCATTTATTCTGGTTTTACGAAACACATCTTCAAGTATGAAATAATTAGAAATAATTAGAAATAATTCACTAAGTAATTAGGGTCGTCGCTAGTTCTTAGGAAGAGGGGCCAGAAGTCCTCAATCGCATCTGAATCCCCCTTTCCCGATAATCTCAAAATAAGTTTTTCGTATAAATAAACACTAAGTTTGGAATATTATTGCACTCATTGTCATAAAAATCCGCGCTCAAAAAACGAATATCGCCGCCCCGGTGGCGCAGTGGTCTAAGGCGTTGGCCTCTGATCATTCGTCCGAATTGGTCTGGGTTCGAATCCCGGTGAGGCATGGATGTTGTGTTTGTCTTACGGCACTGGACTGGCTCTCTCCCTTCCCTGGAACCAGTGACCCTAAATTAGGGACGGGCGACTGCTTATAGCCCATTGAGTTGCTCACGGTGGTCGTTAAACCTCCAATCAAAAAAAAAAAAAAAAAAAAAAAAAACGAATAAACAAACAAACAAAAAAAAACCGAGCGATTAACGCGAAATTCGACGAATAGCTACGGAGCGATCATATCAGATCGTACGTAGAGGATTTTAGGAAGGGAGTGTCTGACCCCAGGTCTTAAACAACCCTTAGAAATAGGAAGCTAGGAGATTTGGGCTAGAGTGTCCGATAGGAAAGTGACACGGAAGCGAGGTAGAAAGGGGAAGGAAGACGCCCTTATTTATTACCGGGGGCCAGTACCCGGGGTCCGACGGCTTAACGTGCCCATCCGACGTACGGCGGGTATTTAGTGGTTTGAACGTTCGTACCTGCCCAGGATCGAACCTGAGGTTATCTCCATGGCAGTCACGAACGCTGACCACTAGGCCACCCGCGGCCCTGGCTACGGGGAGAGCAGACACGCAAATGATTAAAGTTTCTTGCGATTCTGTAAGCCCGCGCGTCCAAGACCGGCGCTGCAATCTCAATCTTTGGGTCTTATAAGGCGCCGTGCAGGGGACTCCATATTCGTTCCTAAGTGCACGGTAAGAGTCATGTGAGATCCTGGAGCGATAGACATGCCGAGGAGCCGCCGTTGATGTGCGTAGGGGCAACTGACGGAGTTTGAACGAGACCGTATCGTCGGGATGGGAGAGGTGGGGTGGCCGGCTCGCCGAATCGTCTGCCATCTGGGCCGGTCGGACAGTACGGTGCGATCGTGTTGGGAGCAGTGGAAACGGGAAGGCACCCAGACACAGCGGATTGGCTCTGGAAGAAGACCCAGGCACACCGCCAGCAGAGAGGAATCAGGGATCGTGAGAGCAGCTTGCACCGATGCAACGACGTCCTTGTCCAATAACCAGAAACATGTGGCGGCTGTATAAGGAACTCCTGTGTCCTCCAGAACTATTCCCAGACGCCTGGCAGAGGCAAATCTGCACTCTCGACGGCCCTTAGGTTTTCCGCCATTAACACCTGACCATCGTCGGCGCCGATTGCAGTGGTTTCAGCAGCGAGCAACGTGGAATGCTATGAACTGGCGACGTATAGTGTTCAGCGACGAATCCCGCTTCTGTGTGGGAACGGACGACCACCGTGTCAGAGTGTGGAAGACCGCAGGTGAGTTCTACAGTCCCAAACCTCACTGTACAGGGGAACACGTCCCGAATTGCAGGCGTGATAGTCTGGCGAGCCATCGCGTATGACAGCCGGACTTCTCTCACAGTGATCTGAGGGACGTTGATAGTCCAGCGCTACGTACAGGAGATCGTGCGGCCCCATGTGCTACCTTTTCTGGCGCTGTGGCTTGAAGCCATTTTCCAACAAGATAACGCACGTCTGCACACGGCTCGGGTTTTCTCAGGACTGCCTACGTCATGCTTCGACGCTTCCGTGGCCTGCCAGTTCACCTCATCTCTCGCGCATAGCGCGCGTGTGGGACCAGATGTGATGTCAGCTTACTCCATGTCCCAGTGTTCGTGATTTAGAGCGTCAGTTGCAAGAAGTGTGGGCCAATATGTCCCAGGATAACATACGGCGTTTCTTTGACTCCATGCCGGACCATATCCCCTCATGTATCGGAGCACGAGGCGGTCCGACGCGGTATTAACGCTGACTGGAATGTGTACCGTATGTCAGCAGGAAATCGCACTGCTGCTGTGATATCGTAATCACTGCTGTTCTTGGTATGTACCATCTCACTACTAAAATCGCATTTCCATCTGACGCCTCCTTCTTGGTGCGCGGATTTTTATGACAATGAGTTTATTTATCTCAAATCAATGATCAATCAGCAACAGATAAATAAAGAAAACATAAAAGTATGTCTTCATACAGTGTTACCAACTCTTGAAAAGAATGCTGCTGACGACGCGGAAAGAACCGTTTCTTGCTTACGTACACACCCCGAAGATCATCAGGTGTGGAATACGGTTTGTAATTTTTTTCTTCTTCGTCATAGGTTCTTTTCAAGAGTTGGCAACACTGTATGCCTCTCGTGAACGTGGAGATCAATGGGACGCTAAGAAATTTCGGGTCTCGTACGCTTAATCTGGTGTTATATGGCTAAATTTCTTGCCCGTAGGCAGGTCTCCTCTTTATTGCTCTTAATTGCCTTAACTTAGAATGCTCAGCTTGTCTCGAAAGCTTGGCACTGCATCGCGTCCCCATCCCCACAAACAAGACCACCCAACCAGCACGCAACGAACACATAGGATCCACTATTCAGTGTATCTCTTGTTTAAATGCAGGGACTATGAAACTAAAAGTTTGGCTTTAATCCTTTAATGACAAGGGCAATAAAATCTTGTGTCGCTTAGAATACCATAATGCCAGAACCTGCCTGTTGCTCACTTCTGAATTTGTCCCCTCCCTTGTAGAAGCTAACAAAAGAAGGATTAGTGTTCGGTCACCACACGAAAATTCCGATCTGTAAACCATCAAGATTCTGATCTCCAGTCTTGGTGTACATTGACCTTTAGACGTTCCTTGGGGTGACCACTTCATTCTTCCATGGAGAAGACCTGCCGCCGTCCCCGTGGCGCAGTGGTCTAAGCGATGGCTTCTGACCATTCGTCCGAAAGGGGTCCGGGTTCGAATCCGTGTGAGGCATGGATGTTGTGTTTATCTTACGACACTGGCTCTCTCCCTTCCCAGGAACCAGTGACCCTGAATTAGGGACGGGCGACTGCGTATAGCCCATTGAGTTGCTCATGGTGGTCGTTAAACCTCCAATCAAAAAAAAAAAAAAAAGGTCCTGCTATGTCATGAAAGTAAATAATAACGACCCGGAAGATATTCGCCTGCTTTCCTTATTTGTTTAGAGCCAACAATGGTGACTTGAGTGTGACTTTTGCTAGTCCCATGCAAATTCAATGTAAATTGAATGTTCTTGTTCTTTGAATGTAAATTCAAAGAACATGTAGGGAATAAGGAATTCTACTTCCTCTAGACAGGCGTATTCGGGCGGTTGCGGTAGTTTGGATGTAAAGGCGTTTCGAATGTTATGCTCGATAAAGGGTTAATACTGTCTGTATCTGTTGCTCGTTCTAATAAAGGCCGCAAATAAAAATCCTCCTTAACGGAAGAAAGGCGATCCCATTGCAACGTTGCACAATACTCCTCAACACAGAAAAGCGACTGGAAACTATTTAAGTAATCTCAAAACCCCACTGATAATAGGGAGAGGAATATTTAAATAATATTAACGCGGCACTAAAATTATTGTGCTAAAACAATATCTTGGGCTTACAATTGTTGTAAGTGAAGTTAAATTAGTTAAATGAATTATTTTACATTTAAAACGCAATTAAATTAAAAGCGGCAAGTATTAATATTTCTGCAGTTTTATTTTATTTTTCATTACGGAAAAAGGGGATGCTGTGAGTACGAGGTTGTGAAAAAAATTAAGCCGTGCCGAGCCTTCCTCTCTTTCCAATGTTTTTAGTCTAGCGATGCCACTGTAAGTAATAATAAAACAGTTGTCCACATACATTACGGGAAAAGCACTTAAATGAAAATAAAAAGAAAGAAAAACAAATTCATCACTCAAGAAAACGCATGTTTCCAAAATACAGCAATGTCGACAGCGAGCCTATTATGCGCTGTGGATCAGAGCAACCCAGAGTTCCCGCCGTCTCCTCGGACTCGCGCGCAAGCGCAGTGCATGAACTTGCCTCTCACCAACTGCTTCATTACCTGTTCCTTCATTAGCAGACAAGGCACGATATCGTTTGAAGGCCAGTATGGAAAGAACGACGTCACGAGTAATTTGCAATGCATTATATTTTAATATTTGAATAAATTATTTGTATTTATTTGAAACTGTTTCTAGTGGTAACAACAGGTATTAACACGCTTTTCCCTTCCTGGCTTACTATTCAGCTCAAAAGTTGTTCAGTGCCGAACCATATCCCTCCTGATTCATACTGCCCAAAAGAGTACAAACTCTCGGCGTTTAGAGCATGGTCCAATAGGGCGTATAGCGTTGGTAGTTAAGTTTCCGAGACGAAATTAGACAAAAATGACGCTACCGACGAAGAAAAGATGACGCAACACTATTTTTTCCTTAAATTGTAAAAAAAAATTAATTTGTTGATTTGGGAGGCGGAACGAGACCAAAAGCGGGAGCATCTTATTTCATTCTTTCATTACTTTAATCCTGCGATATTCTCATGCCGATAGCGCAACAGTTAAAACCTTTCGAAAAATTAGTTGAACGAAAGTTTTCTAAATATTCGCGGAAGGATTTCGAAATGCACAACCATAAAGTAGTTCCAAATGTTTTCTTGTTTCCTTCCGCGTTTTTTTTTACGTTTTGCAAGACCGTTGCACTCCCCAGGTTTTCTCCGCGAGAGATTTTGCAAATCGCGGAAAGATACAAAATATAGTGAATTACTCGATGCTTGTGCATTCAGAAATCCTTCAAAATTTTGCGTTTACGTTGAACATTTTGAGGAATCCGGATGAGAAGCGTAAAAATATTAACAGCTTAATCTCATAACGATAAAAAATAATATATTTGGGTACTTCCCTCTTAATATTAAGTTATAAAACATACGGAGACAAAATACGTCGAATTTTCATTTCATTAAGTCATGTTTTACTGAGTTAAGGACATTTTAATGAGAAACTGCGCAAACTGATCGAATGTTTGTATGGGTAATTATAATTTTCTGTGACGCACGTAGGATATGAATTCCTGCTGCTGACCTGCCATGTTCAAATTTTCTGAAAAATTCTGTCTATGCTCAGCCACAATAATCGATCAGAAAAAAAACCTGGCTTTCAGCAAAAGCACAGCAAGTCCCGGTTAAAACCACACATCCACATTTTTTCAACCTTTGACCTAAATACAACTTTCATCATACAGTTCTTTATATTGATGTCGAAATTTGGTTTACCTGCATTCTATACGATGCAAATTACATTAAAGATTTCTTTTGAGATGACCTGAATTCAAAATTTGCAAATTTGTTTTTCTTTTCTGTTCACTTTTAAAACGAATCTCGAATTAAACACTTCTAAAATACTATCATAAAGACAGATGAAAAATAATGAAAAATAAATACTAAATAAATAAAAACTCTTACCAACTCTTCTTTCTTGAAAACCCTTGCTCCAGGGATGGCGGCATCAACCTCTCGATAAAAAAGACCAACCTCTAGGTGAAAACAAAGATATAAAATGAAAGGATAAGCCCTAATAAAAACGGAAGATCAGGAGAATTGAAAAAATCATTGTCTTGTAAAAATGGATTGGAACGATATTGTTCAACTCTGTTACGTTTCAAGCAATGTAGACTTTCTTTGTACACGTCAAAAAGCATGAACTCTAATAAATATCGAGTTCATGCTTATGTTGGCCAACATAACCATGAACTCGATACTTATTGCCTCGTCTCCAGAAGCTTACTGATATCCCCTGCAACCCTCGCAATACGGGAGGGGGGGGGGTCACGGCTAAGAGGGTCATTTGCCTCAGTAAAAAGATTTTACAAATTATTTTGCAGAAACTTCATATGAAGCTGGTTAAAGAAATAGTCAGGAATGTTTGACGGCAGTTTTGAATCAAGTATTAAAAAGAAAAACAATGTTTGGCATTTCTTTTTTTTTTCTTCATTGAATAAATAATATATTTAGAAATCATATTTGCAGTTTTAGTTTTCAAAAACTGGAAAGCAGCTGTTGCACAAGACTCGAGACCATCTTTCACAGCCATATGCAGGAATATTAATAGCAGAATGTGAAATAAATATCAGTTCAATTAATTGAAATTTTTAAATTCAATGAGGATAGGGTCTTTTTTATGTATTACAGTTGTTTGCATATAACTTCGCATCTTTCAGAATACAGGTAGTCCCGGGTTACGAACGAGTTCCGTTCTTAAGTCTGTCTTTAAGTCGAATTTGTACGTAAGTCGGAGCAGTTAGATACGGTTCGTATTAACGTGAGTTAGTCAAAGGTTTTTTTAGTACATTGTATAACCTTTTTTTTAGTACATTGTATAACCTGTCTATGCATAAAAAATGTTAAAAAAGCACTTCCAACCCCTATTCGTAACAAATTCTTTGCATTTACCTTAAGTTGCTACACGGGCAGCTTTTAAATTACTGTAAAGGCTTCGAGCCTTTTCTTGCACTAAAGCAAAGGTAATAGGCATATTAGACTAATTTTGATCCTTTAAGGGAGGACCGATTCGCTCCATTGGAGCCCATGTTAAATAGGCCTTTCTTTTAGGTACATTTATCTCAAAAGCCATCCACTGCTTTTTAACAATCATTTTACCAGTTATTTATTGAAAATTTGCACGCATTTTAACGATAGTATTTATCAACATACGCTTTTTTTGAAAATGTACACATTTTTAATGTGCATTTCATAGCTTTACCTTAAAATCGCCACATTTTTATTTTTAATCCGGTTCGTCTGTTTGTACAAATACATTGTATGTATATGTGGTAAAAATATCAGATTGAAACCTTTGATGGATTCTGAGAAAAATGAACCCAAACTTGGAAAAAGTAAGTTTTGAGATAAAAGCGCGTAAAGTAAAAAAGGACAACTTTCATACCTGTAAGTATTTATTTAATAATTCCAGCAGAGTAGGAAGGTTCATCTGGACCTTCTTCTTCCAGAAAATAATTTTCTAACATTGTTTTTCTTTTGCAGGCTTTTTTTTTCTTTCAGTTTCTTCCGTTTTTCGTTGTGCTACCGAGACGCGTAAAATGTCAAGATTTTTCATAACCTGTACACAATTTGCTCCAGATACAATTCCGGCAGTCTTCAAAGCATGACATTTTGCAATGTTTTCTTTATTGAAGCTGGCAACAGCTTCATGTACAACAAATGAGCGAAAGAAACACAGTTTTCGGTAGTCGAGACCAGATAACATTGCTTACTAACTTATTAGGATTTTGGTTGGTTGGTTGGTTGGTTGGTTAGTTTTTATGGCGCAAGGGCTTAGGATTTTGGGTTTTCCAAATTTTTTTTTTTTTTTTTAAGGAGATTTTGATTTTCCAAATCCACCAAAATCGGCGTAATTCCAGCCATTATTACGGGTGAAATATGAAAGTTAGTGCTGTGGTCATAGCCCATTCCATAAGCTTTAGCGACATATTACTTACACCAACTTTCTATGCCTTCCGGGACACAAACCATGTCGAATTTTTTGAAAACATAATATTTCGATTTTTTTTTTAAATGCTTCTAGTGCTCGAATTTTCTTATGCAATACATCGTTACCAAGGTAAGATTCCAAACTTTCTGAAAAACTTATAAAAAAAAATGTGATTTTTCGTCAATTTTAGGGTACCGATCCCCCTTAACCCAGTTCTTAACCTATGGGTCGCGACCCAAACTTGGGTTGCCGGGGTTTCCGAGATGGGTCACCGTAGCTTCTCAGAAACAAAAAATTAAAGCTTCAATGTTTTTAATGTTAAATTTTAAAACTTTTTCGTGTTTAACACGTGTAAAGGCCCTGGAATTTCTGGAGATGACATCACGGGGACCACCAGCGCTGCTTCTTCCGGTCACGGGGATCGTGGGAATTTTTAGGACGTTACACCATTGAAACATTTCCTCCTAAATTTAAATTGTTCACTAAATTTAACGGGAAAACCCCCAACTTGGCAACACTGGCCTGTCCCCAGAATCCTATGAAAAACGATCAACAAATGCGACACGGAAGGGAGACGGCAGAGAGAGAAAGTATGGAATACGGAGGCTTTCAGCGAACATTCATTAATAATTATAAAAAGAAAATGCCTATAACTTCTAAAGTTTTCATCGGATTTTGGCGAAATTTGAAATGGGAGTTTATTTTGACGTGCCTTGGTTACCGTAAAAATTGCATTCGGTTATTTAAAAATTTAGAGAAACTGAAATCTGTTTTATAAAACGTTTTAATTTTCCATTCTTCATATTATTATTTTTTTAAATTGGATATTTAACGACCACCGTGAGCAACTCAATGGGCTATAAGCAGTCGCCCGTCCCTAATTTTAGGCCACTGGTTCCAGGGAAGGGACAGAGCCAGTGCCGTAAGACAAACACAACATCCATGCCTCACCGGGATTCGAACCCGGACCCCTTACGGACGAATGACCAAAGGCCATCGCTTAGACCACTGCGCCACCGAGGCGGCTCATATTGTTTGCCTCACAATACACTGAAGAGCAATTGAATTAGAGACAGCTGGCTTTATGCAAATGTGGCGCTGTGGGCGGCCCTGTAAAAGGAAACGACATGACGTATGCAGCGATTCCACAATATAAGGAGTGATGCGACGGGAATCAGTAAGAGTCGGACGCAGTATCGGCAAGACAAAGGATCTAAGCGCATTTGATCGTGGGCGAATTGTCGGGGCCCGACGAATAGGTCACTCCATCTCGGAAGTCGTGCAGGCACATGGAATTTCACGAGCCACTGTGTCACAGGTCCACCGTGAGTACATCGAATCCGGTAAAACCATCCCTGCAAGGGCCAACTGCCGTGGACAACAGCGTGTGGATGAGCTGAATCATCGTCGGCTATCTCGCATTTTAACAGCAGATAGACTGGCTTCAGTGCAAGAAATCACTCGCAATTTAACGCTGGTGCACAAAAACGTGTAAGCAGCCACACCATCCAGAACCATCTCCTCGCTATGGGGTACAGAAGCCATCGTCCCACGAAGGTACCGCTGCTGACCGCACATCACAGTGTGCAAAGATTAGAATGGGCGCGGGAACATCGCCACTGGACCCTAGACACGTCGGAAAATGTTGCCTGGACTGATGAGTCGATATTCACGTTGGTACATGCGGATGGCAGGATACGAGTACGGCGCGAACCACATGAAGCGATGGATCCTTCTTGCCAGCAAGGTACTCTCCAAGCTGGTGGGAGTGGCATTCTCGTCTAGGGACTGTTTACGTGGACTGAAATGGGACCCCTGGTACGTGTGACATCGTCCCTCACAGGTCAACGTTGCCGGGATATCCTGGACAACCATTTGCTCCCGTTTGTGCGTCTTCAACATTCCACTGGGGACCTCATCCTGCAACAAGACAATGCACCGTGCCATCGCTCCCCGAATTGTATCCGAATGGTTAGATGAACACTTCACCGACATGACATCGCTTCCTTGGCCAGCTAGGTCACCTGACCTCAATCCCATCGAGCACATCTGGGATGCCATTGAGAGAGATGTTCGAGGCTCTGACCCCCTCCATCAAATTCTTCGCGAACTGTGGGAGCTTGTTCAGGGGTCGTGGATCCGTATGGCTTCCCAACGCTTCCGGTGTCTTGTCGAGTCCATGCCGAGACGAATTGCCGCCGTCATCAGGGCGAAAGGTTGGTGCTACACGTTACTAGACAGGTATCTCTAATTCAATTGCACTTCAGTGTATGTTATTAGATCATATGTAGAGGATTTTAGGAAGGAAGTGTCTGATTCCAGGTCTTAAACAACCCTTAGAAATAGGAAGCTAAGAGATTTGGGCTAGAGTGCCCGATGGGAAAGTGACACGGAAGCGAGGAAGAAAGGGGAAGGAAGACGCCCTAATTTATTACCGGGGGGCCAGTACTCGGGGCCCGACGGCTTAACGTGCCCATCCGACGCACGGCGGATATTTAGTGGTTCGAGCGTTCGTACCAGTCTGGGATCGAACCCGAGGTCTTCTCCGTGGTAATCACGAACGTTGACCACTAGGTCACCCACGGCCCGCACAGTATGTTATTGTTCATACCTTCCCACTATAAAGATACCCCCCCTCCCCCCCACACACACACACACTTGGTTGCGCCACTGGTGTGACTGTAATTTCAAAAACCAATAATTTTGTTACACTCTGTGTAATAATGAATAATTACTACACTTTTTTAAATTATTACATTAGCATTTTTAAATTTCAAAATAGACCCATGGGTCGCGAAGTTGATCGTCTTGTTGATTTTGGGTTGTTGCTAAAAAAGGTTAAGAACCGCTGCTTTAACCAAATATAACTAACCTTTCTATTTCAATAAATAAATCGCTGCGTTCATGGCGTCCATAGCTTAATTTCTAGGAGCGGGCAAACACAAATTGTAACTACGACTAAGGTATATAAGTACTTTATGCAAATATCCCTGTCTTCTTGTTATCTAAACGTTTTTACCACACTCTCAACACATAAATTTTATTGGAAAGCGCAGGCTTCTGACCTTTCTGCCGAAATGTGTTCTTGCTCGAATCCGATGAGACAAGGACGTTGTGCTTGTCTTACGGTACTGGCTCTTTCCCTTCTGTGGAACCAGTAGCCCTAAATTAAGAACTGCCAACTACTTATATCCCATTGAGTTGCACACGTGGCTCGTTAACCCGTTCTCCCCGGGAAAAAACACACACATAAAAATATTTGATAAATGAAATTATCCGACAGTGTGTTAAGACAATAAGGAAAGTTCTTCTTTGTTCTGCATTTTGGTCACTGAGTGATCTCTGGATTCTCTCCAATTGAGTCTGAGTGATCTCTCCAATTGAGTGATCTCTGGGGTTCTGGAAGAACCCCAGAGATCACTCAATTGGTCATCAAGAATGAAAAAATATCCTCAAGACAAATTCCTGGGAATAATTTCGAGAGATCTTTGTCCCTTAGTCAGTAGCTGCCGCAAAGGGTAATATATTTTTCATTTCTTCGTCTTTCATACTTTCTCAGTTGCATACTGTTCTCCAACATGCAACGGAAATTTTCATTATTACGTTCTACTGTAAATGCCCAACGTGTTTCGTATATATATTTTTTTTTTTGTTTTCTGCATAAACCTGCATCCAGAAGTTCTACAGAAGGAATTAGCAATCACAATAAGTGCTATCCCAAAAATCTCTACACTACCTTCCAAAGACAGGAAGGCCATGGTCCAGTTTTCAGGGGAGGGTAAATGCCCGCACTTCAGGTCCGCAGTCAGGATTCAATTTTTTTTTTTTTTTGGAATGGAGATTTAACGACGACCGTGTGCAACTCAATTGGCTATAAGCAGTCGCCCGTCCGTAATTTAGGGTCACTGGTTCCAGGGAAGGGAGGAACCAGCGTCGTAAGACAAACACAATCATCCATACCTCACCGGGATTCGAACCCGGACCATTTTTGGACGAATGGTCAGAAGCCATCGCTTAGACCACTGCGCCACCGGGACGGCCGGCATTTTAGAGATGGGTGGGCGACTATTTTTTCGGGGTGGGCAATTATGTCTGGCACATATCATCATCATCATCAGCATCATCATCATTGTCAACCATTATCAATCCACTGCTGGACGAAGGTCTCCCCAAGTTTCCTCCACAACGGTCTGTCTTGTGCCAGTCTCCTCCATGTCACTCCCGCATACTTTCGAATTTCATCCACCCATCTCCCATGTGGTCTTCTTCTGGGTCTTTTCCTGTCCCTTGGAATCCAATCTAAAATTTCGGCTGTCCATCGATGGTCTGTTCTTCTGGGAATATGTCCAGCCCATTGCCATTTCAGGGATTTAACTCTGATCATGATGTCTTCCACTCTTGTCATTTTTCGGATCCACGTGTTTCTCTTCTTATCTCTCCTGGTTACACCAAGCATGCCCCTCTCCATGCTGCTTTGAGTTGTCTGCAGCCTTTGTATGTCTCTTTTAGCTAAGGTCCACGTCCCTGCACCATACGTAAGCACTGTAAGGATGCATTGATGAAACACTTTTCTTTTTAAGACATAATGGCATATTGCTCTTGAAAATTATGCTGTTTCTTCCAAAAGCTCTCCAGGCAAGTTTTGTACGCCGATTAATTTCTTCACCAATGTGACCCTCACTTGATATCTGCTGTCCAAGATAAACGTACGTGTCTGTTATCTCCAGCTTTTCTCCATCAATCGATAAATCTTCATTTCTTGTAAAAGCATTGTACATCACTTTTGTCTTCTGAAAGTTCATTTTTAATTCCACTTCTTTACTCTTGTCAGCAAGTTCCTGGATCATACTCTGTAGCTCTGATGGGGTAGTTGCAAAAATGACTATGTCATCAGCAAAACGAAGGTGGGTTAGATAATCTCCATTAATCTTTATCCCTTTGTTTTCCCAGTTCAGTGATTGAAAGACATTTTCCAATGTGGCATTAAAGAGCTTCGGAGATATGGTGTCACCTTGTCTCACTCCTTTTCCAATTTTTATGTGTGTTGTATTTTCAAACAGCCGAATCTTTGCACTTGCATTTTCATAGATGTTATTAATAATATTAATGTATGCATCTTCAATACTGCAGGATTTCAGAGCCACTGCAACTGCTGATGGTTTCACCGAATCAAAGGCTTTTTCATAATCGATAAAAGCCATGCACAATGGAAGCTCATATTCCCTCGCTCTTTCAATTATTTCTCTCAGTACGTGGATATGATCTATTGTGCTGTAGCCACTCCTGAATCCAGCGTGTTCTCTCGGTTGAGCCATGTCCAGTGTCACCTTCAAGCGGTGTGAAAGAACTTTAGTGAAGATTTTATAAACCACTGATAGGAGGCTGATAGGTCTGTAGTTCCTGAGATCCTCAATGTCACCTTTTTTATGTAGCAAGATCATTGTAGCGTTGTTCCAATCCTCAGGAATTTTCCCTTCATTAAGGCATCGAGTGAAAATTTGGGTGAGTACTGTTTCGATTTCTCCACTTGCTTCTTGTATGATGTCTACAGTAATTCCATCTTCTCCTGGAGCTTTTCCCCGCTTCATGTTTTTGATTACATGTGCAACTTCTGCTGGAAGGACTGGAAGTACTCTGGTACTGGTACCTTTCATGATGTCTGGAGTACATGTATCATCCCTTTCATATAATTTGGAGTAGAAATCTTTCACTCTTGTCAAAATTTCGCCTCTATTTCTTGTTACAGAACCATTTTCTTTTCTCAGTGCCATAATCTGTTTTTTCCCCTTACTGAGATGTCCCTTTGCTATCTTTAGGCTTTGGTTGTTTTCAATTGCTTTCCTTACTAGTTCACAGTTGAATTTCCTTACGTCTTCAGTGATACTTTTTCGTACTGTCTTGCATAGCTCTATGTATTCCACTTTGGAAGTCACATCTTCTTTAGTTGTCTTCATCACTCTTCTTTTTTTGCATCAACATTTTGGTTTTTCCTGATAATTTGTTCACATGCAATTTGTTCTTAGACCCAGCTAATTTTGTTGCTGTTTCCATAAGAGCTTTAGTTACTTTTCTGTTAACTTCAGAAATATCCACTTCTTCCGATGTTAGGCCTTCTAAAGCAGAGAATCTGTTCTTCAGTTCCAATTTGAAGGTATTATGGTGTTTTTTTAAGCTTGGTTATGTCAATACATTTTGTTTGTCT
This sequence comes from Macrothele yani, assembly GCA_039090855.1. NCBI lineage: Eukaryota > Metazoa > Arthropoda > Arachnida > Araneae > Macrothelidae > Macrothele > Macrothele yani. Next base: position 109,699,245 of record CM077003.1, read on the forward strand.
TATGAGCTTGCTACGTTCGAGTTTAGTGTTGAGGTGCATCTTACATCTCACCAATCTATGGTCACTGCCTGTGTTGAACTTGTTTAGCACACTGCAGTCTTCTATGACGAATTTTTTGTTACACATAATAAAATCCATTTCACTTGTCGTCCCATTTGGATGTCTCCATGTCCATTTCCTGTGTGGCTTTTTCTTGAAAAAGGAGTTCAAGATGAAAAACCCTTCTGCCTCTGCAAACTCTACGAGAGTATTTCCACGCTGGTTTCTGTTGCCGTGACCGAATTTACTTACTGAAGTTTCATTCTGTTGCCGTTGCCCTATTTTTGCATTGAAATCTCCCATAATTATCTTCAAGTGCTGCTTACCTTTATTATTTAGATCACGAATTTCCTCATAAAATTCTTCAATTTCTTCTTCAGCATGACTTGTGGTGGGTGCATAAGTTTGAATAATCTGAGCCTGGTATCTTCTCGAGAGTTGGATAACGAGTCGTGCAGCTCTGTCAGAGGAACTTTTAACTTCTACAACTTTATCCTTCAGTTTCTTGTTTATTATAAATCCAACACCACTAGTTCTGCCAGTATCTGTCCCACGATAGTAGAAGAGATGTCCACTTTTCAGTTCAATGAGATCTTCTCCTTTTCTCCTTACCTCACTTAGCCCGACGATGTCCCACTTGATCCTTTGTAGTTCCTCTTCCAATTCAAGAAGCCTTGAATCAGAAGATAGGGAGCGTCCGTTGTACGTAGCCAAGGTCAGCATCAGATGGCAGCCTTGTCCGGTCCTCCGGGGATTCTTAGCACCCTCTGCCTTCATGTCGCACTGGCCGCTGCCTTGGCCAGGTACATTCCAGCTGCCGGAGACTGAGGGCCAAGATTTAAGTTGTGGAGTCATTTGGGGGGGGGGGGGGTTGGCCATAACTCACCACGCTGGCCAAGCGGGTTGGTGAGTGTGGGATAGCATTTCCTCTAATCCCGATGGTATAGTTATACCGCTATTGGCGGTCGTCAGAGCCCCTTTAGTGGGAACAGGATGTACCACGAGAAGGCGGGGTTGACATTTGTCAAGGAGAGGCTGTGATGTTACGCATCACCTGACCTTACATCCCCTGGTACATATACTGGTGTGTATATACCGCCGAAAATGAGAGGGTGGACAAATTGTTGACTCAGAGTTGACATCGTTCACCCTGGCAACCCCCTAGCTACGGGCCTCGTCAACGATGGGGATAACTTTAAAGGACAAAGCGAAAATAGTTGCACCTGTAAAAGACCTGTCTCGATGAAATCTAAAATTATCACTAAGCAACGCAGTCATGGGCGCCCATGCAGGGGGAAAGTAGGGCAGGCCCGTAGGTAGGGGAGGCCAGGGTGGGCGATGTCCACCTTGAGTCAACAATTTTCCCACCGTTCGTTGCGTTTCATCATTTTCCATTGTTCGTTGGCGTTTCATCTTTTTCTGACACCTTTATCATTTCCACTTTGGTTTCAATCGTGATCGTTTTTCTTTTCTTTGACGCATCGTATTTGCGCTTTGGTGCCATGGTTATGAGGGTAAAAACAAAAAAAATAAAATACAAATACAGTAACATACACGAGACACTGTTAACAGCAACGTGGTCCGATTGAAAAGAATGAAGTCTTTGTCCTACCTCGGGCCGACGAACCGCTATAGAGGCGTAATGTTTTGATGCGCGTCGCAAAGTAGTCCCAATCTGTTATTACGAACCAATGTATGTAACTCGAGTTTTCAATATAATAATAGGCTTTACGTGGGTTGGTTCGTAACTATGGGTTATACACAATTCGGACGTTTGTAACGCGGCAATTGCCTGCATAATGAGTTAAAAGAAGTGCTTTGCGAGGACGAAGAAACAGAGACCTTTATCCTCTTTATTTATAACAGAGTCAAGAATTTTTTTTCTGTTTACTATGTGCAAAACATTGTGGCATTATGTTACATGTGTTTTTCATATTCAAGACTAAATAATTTAAATAATTTTGCTTTTTTTGTGGCACAATTCTTAATTGTTACTTATTTGCATACTTAATATGTTCTGTGCTTTCGTATAAATCAGAGGTTGTTAGACACTTTTACACGGCAGACACTTTTTGTGTGTGTGAACTTAAGGCAATTCAAAGAGGCTGGCCTTAGTTCTCTAAAAGAATGAAATTTGCATGATATGATTAAATATAACGCAAGCGTTTTGTAGTTTGTATTAGTATAAAACTGCAGCAAACATTTCAATTACAACGGGCGCAATTGTGTTACACGCAATAAAATACAATAGTTTTGTTTTTACGAAAAGTTTCTGTAGGTTCCAAAGAATTTTAATTATTAAAACGCCCATGAAACCTCGTTAATAATATGGAATTCAAAAATTTCAGTACCTGAAAGCTAATAGATTTTTGCAAAAGGGTGTGGGACATATTGTTGGCGGGGGAGGGGGAGTTTTTCCGGTACGCTCTTATCCTGAAATTAGTCTTCTTATCTTTCCTGATTACACCAAGCTCGTATCTCTACATGCTTCTTTCAGTTGTCTGCAGCCTCTGTATGTCTTTTTAGTTAAAATCCATGTCCCTGTTCCATATGTAAGAACTGGAAGGACGATTTGCCTGCACCGTTCTGGAAGTCTTCTTGAAAACGTGTCCTTGGTCAGTTGCTTAATCTCTTCCTAATAGGGTATCTAGGGCGATCAAAGGCCATCTGTCGATGATCATCGTCTCCATGTGCTCTTTGCATCTGTTTGTATAATCCGTTATTTTTTTCACAATTCATCTGACTTCTATCTCTCAACGGATATTTTTGTTCTTCTTTTTGTATAGAATGTCGTAGCCTGAAAGTTAGCTTTTCGTTGTTCGTTTGGTTTAACGACCATCACGAGAGATTCCAGCAGCAGACGTATTAATCCGTTCCTAATTTAGAGCAACTGGCTCCAAGGAAGGGTGAGAGCCAATGCTGTAAGACAAACACACCATCCGTACCTCAGCAAGGATTCGAAGCCGGACCCATCACCTCGGAAGAATAATTAGATGCCGGCGCCTCGTACCACTCGGTCACCGGGGCCCAACGAGTGGTCTTATGGCTGCATCACTACTACTTCTATCCTGGATAGGACTGCCAGAAGAGATGAAGTTTAGAAGTCCTACGATGGCAGTCTTACCGTCAAACTTGGTTGCAAATGATTAGTATTCAACTCAGCTAAAACTCCAACATACAGTCTTCATGATTTTTAAGTAACATTAGAAAAGTTTCCTTTACCTTCAACAAAAAGAAAAAAACAATGTTCCTAGTGAATCTCTAATTATAATTTAAACTGTATAAAGAAAAGAACAATGCAAAGCTCGTAATACGATACGAAAATTTGATATATTTTCTTCCCAAATTTTATTTTAAGGTGAGGGATTAATTCTTCCGAATGTCGCACAAAAACCATTTCAAAGATTTCAAAGGAATTTGTTGCCATTACAAAAAGTAATACGTTTCCCAATTTTCGTCTTGTACAGGTAACGTTCCTAAAGCAAATTTAAATTCCCCGTTCCTAGGATTCTTCGATTTTGAGCAGCATTTCTGGCTGCTATTCGAGAATTCAGCAGCAATCTTGTATCTCGGACAATAAATGATAGAAAATCCAGGAAAATCACTTCGCCCTTTTGGTTTCGAAGAAAACTCACGAAGTCGACATCTCTAGAGATTTCTCCTCGATTCTGAGTAGAAATAATGAGTGAAGGAGTATAAATGAATGGTCTTTGATTCAAATTGGCCGAAGCTAACAAAAGTGAATTCACCGAAGTGCATCGTTCTCGAGGTTCCTCTCCTTATCGTTGCTGCCAATGATGCGTGCAGTAGCGCATCATCACGCAACACAGCAGCAGAGGTCGCCAACTACAATAACGAGAAGAAAATCAGAGTATTGAAACTTCCAGACCTCGTTTCCTTTCAGACCAAAGATGGGAGCAAGACTGAGAGATGAATCATAGCATTCATCCGAGATTATGCTTTTTCTCTTTGACGCCCTAAATCTATTTTGCGTTTGGGACTCTTAGGTGGGGAAAATTAAACTTTAATAGGTCATTTTAACACTTTTACCTGCCTAGTAAGATAAAAACACAACGCTGTTGGCAAAAATTGTGTCTAGGAAGTACGTTCCAGAAAATATGAACTCTGGTTTAATATAAAAGCAGGCAACAATTTATGAAACGAGACAATTTTCAAAACAAATCTAGGAAAATAAACGTGTAGTTATTTAATACCTCTTTTTTGTTTCGGGTTTTAACGATCATAATAGGCAACTCCTAGGGATATAAACAATCGTACGAGTGGGTCCAGGTTAGAGTCCTGAATGAGGCATGGGTGTTGTGCTTGTCTTTTAGGCACTGGCTCTTTCCCTTCCCTGGAACCAGTGGCCCTAAATTAGGGATAGGCTACTGCATAGACGCCCGCAGAATGTTTTACAGTTAGGGTCAAGTTCTGACACACATGACTCCTCTCAGTTCTATGTCATTCAAGATAAGTGATAGAAATATAGTTTAGGCCTATCTAACTGCGTAAAGAGGAATATATTTATTCCTTAATATAAAGAAAAAAATTCTACGGAGTATTTAGCACTATCATGCTCCTCATATTTTTCAAACGCTACTGCGTTTAAAAAATATGGGTGAATATTCAAAAATATAGGTGAATATAATAATAAAAACTCTGGGTGAATATTCACCCACTTTCTTTGTGTTGAAGGTAAAGCAAAATAGGGTTAATCACAGTTAAAGCATAAAATAATTGAATTAATGATAAATATGATATTTAATAATAATAAATTATCTTTTTTCCGTTCGGCCTAGTCTTCTATATGTTAGCCCATATCGATCGACATTTTCCCCTCTAAAATCTGCATTTCCGTATACCCAATTTCGGTGGACACTCATCTTACACAGACCATCCATCTAGTCACTCTTCGGCCGTGGTTGGGTTGGTCTCACCCAAGACGCAGGGCACTGAAAGATCTTTGAATTATACATGTTGTTTCGGGGAGTGTGGCTGCAATTTGTAAGGTCGTTGAAACTTCCAGGTATGGTTTTTCTGCTTCTTTCATGCTTACCGAAAGGGGAAACTTTTCTGTTTTCGCTACCGACTTGTCTTTCCAAAAGTGATGCCACAAGCTTGATTCTGCGTCTCAGTTATCAAATACAGAACTTTGCTGAAATGTCTTTCATCGACAAATTAAATTTAGCCTCATCACGTTTACTAATATTGGGTTCGTGCGAATGAAATGTCCGGGGCGAACGAGCAGTGGAGACAGGGCCCCGCCATAACGGAATGGAACCACCCAAAGGTGTTGCGGGTATTACCTCACAGAGTTACTATAAATAGCTAGCACATGTGTGAAGAACAAGGTCCAGGCGTGGTTTGTTTGGACGTAACGTGGCTTGCAAAGGAAACATGCAGACGCAGAATTTGAGAATCACCTTCCTGTATGAATTTAAACTGGGCCATTCTGCACGAATTGCCGTTCGAAACGTTAACAAAGCGTTTGGGGAAAATGCAGCCAACAAATGAACCATTCGGTGATGGTTTGTGAAGTTTCGAAGCGGAGATACGGACCTCGAAAACGAAGCACATGGTCACCAACCTGTTGCTGTTTCTGACGATGTTCTGTTACGTGTGGTTGAAGTGGACCCCCCGAAAAACGTGCCGTGAGATAGCGGCAGAGGTAGGTGTCCACCACACGACAGTTGTTCGGCGTCTGACTGCGCTGGGTAAAGTAAAAAATCTGGACATATGGCTGCCACGTGAGTTGACAGCTGCCAACAAGACTAGGCGTTTGGAAGTCTGCACGTCGCAGCTTGCCAGGAATAAACAGAAACCTATACTGCATCGATTCGTCACCTGCGACAAGAAGTGGGTCCTTTATGATAATCGGAAACGATCTGCACAATGGTTAAGCAAGGCACAGCCTGCTGGACGGCATCCTAAGCCACCCCTACACACTGAGAAGATAATGATCCTTGTCTGGTGGTCCATAGCCGGGATTATTCATCGGAGTTTCTTGGCAAGAGGCCAAATCATCACTGCAGAACGTTATTGTGCTGAATTACACCAGATGCACCGGATATTGCTGCAGAAACAACCGGCTTTGGTCAACAGACACGGTGTTCTTCTGCTCAGAAAACGCTCGCCCTCATGTCGCACAACGAACGATGCTGAACACTAAGTGCCTTTGGCTATGAAGCACTGCCTCATCTTGCGTAATTTTCCCGGGCTTGTCTCCGACAGACTATATCATCTGTTTTGTCACCTGGATAACTTCCTGTCCGGAAAACCAATTCACGGCAGACAACGAGGTTCAATGAGCAGTTGATGACTTCTTCGGGTCCCACCCACAAGACTTTTTTCGTTCCGGGATCATGGCCTTGCCGGACAGATGGGAACTATATGTCCATGCTGAGGAGGATTATTTTGCCTAGGTAAGTTGTCATACTTTTCCGTTCTCGCCGTCCACGTGTGCTAATCCTTTGACGAACATTTCATTCTCACCAACCCAATATCTTTGGAAAGTTAATTAACAGAAAAAAATTTCTCTTTTGAGAATCTACTTTCCAGAGAAGTTATCAAAGAATCCAGATACGCAGTAAGATAGATGGATGGTAGTATTCTTCGCCGAATTTGGTGGTACGATTTTATTAGATCTACATCGTAGATCCAATGTACATTAGATCTACGATGGTACATTAGACTATGTACTATAGTAGATCTGATGTGCATGATGGTACATTAGATGAACCGTTGTAGATCTAATACACATGATGGTACATTAGATGCACATCGTAAATCTAATGTACATGGATCTTTGCCGTAGTGAGCGTAGCGAGCAAGGTTGGAGGCGCAGTCTCTAGTTTAAAAAAATCGAAATTCGCCATTTTTTTTTCTATTTTGTTTTTTAATTTTAATTTGGTGGGGATTCCAATTTCCATAGAGGGGTCACTTGATCCTCTTTGACCTCGCTGCAGGCGCCCATGATTACTGCTTATAGCCCATTGAGTTACTCGTGGTGGTCGTTAAACCCCGAAACAAAAAAGAAATACAGTCGTCTGTCCCTAATTTCGAGCCACTGGTTCCAAGGCAGGAACGGAGCCAGCGCCAAGGGACAGGGACCGACCTATTTCCATCCGGGTCCTGAACCCGGGCTCACCTCGAAAGAATAGTCAGACGCCACGCGACCATCGGGACGGCATATTCGCTTCGTAGTAGAGATATGACGCTGAAAGCCAGCTGCATTCCCTATAGCTTTCAATAAACAGAACATACAATCTTGCCCATACATCATGGGCAAGAGAACCCCGTTTGTAGTCTCACTAACTTTGAAACAGAAGTACGAATAAATTTTTAATATCTGACTCCACGGCAAAGACGTCAAGACGGATACCAGTATTTTGCTTGTAGTTCAACACCTATAGAATTTACTAGCTGTAAAGCCCGTTGAGATAAGAATACAACGGGTTCTAGAAATCACTTATTGCTATTCAAGCGTTTATTAACGACGTTGGAAAACATCTGTGTATACGATATTTTTTGTAAATATTTTTTTCGGAATTTGGGAGTAGCTTTTCTTGTTCAATCCCATGGACTGCTTTAACTGTGACACCATCAAACAGTCAAACTCTTGACAATGCAACATAAAGTTGTCCATGGCTAAGCACTGGTTCAGGAAGGTAGATAGCTACTTTCTCCAGTGTTTGACCTTGAGACTTATTAATGGTCATAGCAAAGGTGAGTTTTACAGGAAATTGTCGTCCTCTTAATGTGAATGGGAGGTCTATAACAGTAGGTGCTAGGTCAATTCTCGGAATAAAAATAGTTTTACCACATGCTGTGCCTGTGAGTACTTCTACAATGACCAAATTAGGTTTTAGTTCTTTAATTATCAGTCTTGTTCCATTGCATAAACTTTGTTGTGTATCGAGGTTTCTCAGGAGCATGATAATAGCTCCAATCTTCAACTTCAGCCTGTGAAGTGGCATTCTTAATGAACTATGCTCATTTAAAAGCTCTATAGGATAACCCCATTCAGCATTTTCTTCCCCGTCGGCATCAACTGAATCAGAGCTTAAGTATGGTCTATAATATAATAGCAATCTCATTAGATCTTGGAGCATTATAACACCTTTCATCATTTCTACGATTTTGAATAATAGCCATTGATACATTAGAAGGAACAGCATTCTTTATTTGAGCATCTTGAATACTCTCTTGCTCGACTTCATGAAGCATTTTACATGCTTCCATAAATGGATTATTTTCTGCCATGGATGCATTCAGTGTTTGTAGCAGATCTTTATTGCCCCCACTATTTTCTCGCATTTGCACTCTTTGAGCAGCAGCCTTATCAGGATCCAATATGTACAATTACGCGTATTTCCGCTGTTCACCATTATCAGGATACAATGCTCCTGCACGATGATGGATGGATCCATTTATTCTAAAACAATAAGGCACATAACCTGGTGGAGGAGCTTATTGTGCTCCCATCGATGCAAATGCAAGAGAACTATTAATCAACCGTATGTTAACCATAAAGTTTTTAATGCTCATGCTGATTTCGTAAGTTGTTCAATTAATGGGGAAGTGCGAATAGGATCTAATTTTACTGCTCCTTTTAAGCAACATTTAGAAAATTTACCATTTGAAGATCTCTCTCCGGCAAAGTTTTTGGCTTTACAAAATTCACAAATTTGCTCAAGAGTGGCACATGAGTGTCTCGCTACAGTCTTTTCATCGTCTATATGGTTTGAAACCGCATGACGTGTAGCATTTGTTTGTTGTTGTCGGTTCGTTAATGTCCTCTGAACCTCTCGAGCGCAGCGTTCATTCCTTTGGTCGGGGGTCGTATTTTGTGCCTCTGCAATATGTAATATATTTGTCATGTGCTGCGATTCAGCTTCAATATGTTCCGGCGTCATATTATTAGTACGATGATCACGCAAACGTCCAATTTAAGAATTTCTCTCAACTGCACTGCATTTTTATCTTTTTTTTTTTTTCTCGCATGTTCGGTATTCCTGAAGTTAATATATTGTCTTTCGATTACAGTGCGTTGTTCGCGCCGATCGTAATAGGCTTTTTTTCTTATTGTGGGTTTAACGACCACCATGAGCAACTCAATGGGCTATAAGCAGTCGCCCGCACCTAATTCCACTGGTTCCAGGGAAGGGAGAAACCCGGTGCCGTAAGACAAAGGTTTAAAACAACAGTCAAGTTCGCGAAGGACATTAACGTTCGTCCTAGCCTTACTGAAATAAAAGTGATCCACGTCGTCGCAAGTACGTATTAAAATTAATAAATTTATAAGTATTAACGGCTATTAAATATTTTTTAGAAAGGAAAAGAGAGGGATTTTTTTATGGAAAAGTTTGAATAAGCCGTGCAATGCAGAAGGGTGGAGAGAGAGAGAGAGAGAGAGAGAGAGAGAGAGAGATTTTTTTTTATGGAAAAGTTTCAATAAGCCGTGCAGTGCCAGGGTGGAGAGAGAGAGAGAGAGAGAGAGAGAGAGAGATAGAGAGAGAGAAACAGAGATAGATATATATAGAGAGAAACAGAGATAGATATATATAGAGAGAAACAGAGATAGATATATAGAGAGAGAAACAGAGATAAATAGAGGGAGATAGAAACAGCGATAGAGAGAGAGAGAGAGAGAGAAACCCCATTCACAAAGTCTCTCTAATGCATATTGTTTTTTAGACCAGAGCAGACCCCCCCCTCAACCGAGGTATAAGCTTCTGGATCCGCCCCTGGCTTTATATGAAGTCAGCATTACATGAAGTACAGTATGTTGCAAAAATTAATGATTTCGTTTCTAAATCGCTACATACAGATGCATAAACGCACATATACGTAGTTGGAAAAAAATAGGCATAGCATAATTGCTGTACCCAGACGAAAAACTTGTTTTTCTAGTCAATAATAGTGGATGCGAAATGCTTAGGGAACCTGCTATTTTTTATTATTATTATTTCCTTTTGAACGCATGTTAGTGGTGCTGCCATCTACTTCGCTTACAGTAAATTCTTCAACAAGCAAGACATCTCACGAAGACTAGATAACAGCTGCTGTCCTAAACTTGCCAGTTTCTTTCTGTGCGCAGCCGCAGGAACACGTAGATCCTGAAACCGTGGAAGCTGACAGTTGGAAATCTTGTTTTCTCATTAGCTTGTCCTTTAATAAGAGCAATTTTTATAGATTCGAGTTATAATCGAATAAAAAACGAGAAAGATGACATCGAATTTTCGGTTGTAATGAGCACGCCCTTTGAATCCGTTCTGACGCGAATTAAATTTATCAAAACTATTCAAAGTCAATGGAACCGGTATGGAAAACAGTAGCATTTGACCGAAGAAAGATGGTTTTCAATCGGGTTTTTAATCCCGCAGATACGGCTGTAAACGGAATCGTGAACTTACGCCTTCTAGTGGCAAACTTGTGCGTTCAGAAAAATTTGAAATTATATGAGAAACATTTCGCAGCAGACACGCTCTCCAACAAAGAAATAATATTTCAAATTGGTCTCTTGGAAGCAGAGATATCGACAAATACAAGACATGCATATTCGCCCCTTGGCGGGAAAACCATGCTTTTGTTAAGAAGTACTTTCAAAAGATTTTTCGATGTGAGCGGTATCGGTCCACGAATTTTTTTTTTAATCGAGTTTTGAGGAGATCAGGTTTTGCTGCAAATACATCAGAACGAGCAATTAACACTTATGCCCTCTGGTGCCCAAACCATTCTTTACCAAATATTAGAAATATATGCAAAACATTTTCCATCAGAAGCTGTATGCGATACATGAAAATAAATTTTTGATCGGAGTTTTGGAAGCAGAGATATCGGGAAAAACTCAATTTACCTTTGCACCCCCTAGCGAAAAGTCTATGAATTACTTGAAAATTTTGAAGTTAGATGAAAAACATTTCGCACCGGAGACGCTGTCCAACAAAGAAGAAATTTTTCAAATCAAACTCTTAGAAGTAGAGATATTGACAAAAATAATATATATATCTACGCCTCCTGGTGGAGAAACCATGCATTATTTTAAGAAGAAAATATTCCGTAAAGGTTTATCGATGTGAGTAGTGCCGGTCCACGAACGAATATTTTTCAGTCGTGACTTTAGAAGCTCAGATTTTGCTGCAAATACATCAGAAGTGGAAACTAAGACTTATGCCCCTGGCGGCCAAACCATTTTTAACTAAAAATTAGAAATTATGTGAAAAATATTTTCCATCGGAGCTGTATCCGTTGCAGAAAGAACTTTTCAAATCGGAGTTTTAGAAGCAGAGATATCGGAGAAAACGAAATTTACTTTTACGCCCCCTAGCGGAAAATCTGTGCGTAGCTTGAAAAAGTGACCATACGTAAAATAGTCTTTGACATAAATGGAATCGAAAGGAAAAAAAATTCAATCTAATGCTTAGAAGCAAATATATGGAACAAAATGTATTTTGAATTAGATATCATCTGCAGTTAGGCCCTTTAGCGGCGAAATTGGGCATCATAGAAGAAAAGAAAACGAAATGAAGGATCGTCATTCGCACATTTCAAGCTTCCCAATGAAGAAAATAATTTTTTAAATCGGACTAATAGTTTATCATATTAAGCTTGTAATGGATTATTGCCGTTAAGGAACCGCGCATGAACCGGAAAGAATTAGTCAACATCTAGATAAATCTATGCAATTTCCAGGATGACAAAGAAAAAATTATTATCGTTCGCGTTTGTTTTTTGAGGGGCGGGGGTAAATACCAGCGTGAGAACTCGAAGGGCCGTCACCCGTCCCTAATTTAGGTCCATTAGTTCCAGGGAAGGAAAAACACAACATCCATGCATCGCGGGATTCGAACCCGATCTCGGATGAATGGGCCAGCGCTTTGACCACTGCGCCTCTAGAACACGTTCGTTCGCACTTTTGGTTGCATATATGCGTAGAATATACTGTTCTTCTGGTTCTACAACTGCTGTACTTGATCCCCAAGTATAAGCCCTGCATGTCGCCATCAATGCTACCAACCAGCATAAATAAAAGTTCCGTCAAATCTTCCGAACATTTTACACAAAAAAAAAAGAACACCAAAAATAACCCCTACATTTTGAGCCATTACTAGAGAGCCTGCATGCATGACGCTGGGTAGGGTGCTCGCTTCTGCTTTTATCGAGTGATGGCGCAGTCACAGGTTCGTCGCAACTTTCAGCATCTCTGCAACTCAAACAACGCAAAGGTACCTGCTCTTGCAATATTGCTCCTTACATCTGAGGGAGAGTGAATTCCTCAGAATCCTATTTTAAACACTGTCAGAAGCTCCTTTTGCGAGAGAAAAGTAAATCTCAAGACTCATTATGCTTTTCGGTTGCAATAGGAAAGCTTCCAGCTCGGGATCTGAACCATAAAAAAAAAAAAAAAAAAAGAGCGAGAAAGAAAGTAAGAGAGTGCGAGATTTGTATTTACCACTTTTCAAACTTATTATTCATTGATGATTTATTCAGTCCGTCAAGTCAGGATGGAAAGAAGAAGGGTTTGTTAAGAAACACGAGGCGCAAGTACGTAATACAGTAGAAAATGCGAAAATCAAGTGACTACCGAGGGTGAGAATTTTCTTTCATCGAGGATCTCAATAATAATGGGGCATGAGAATTTTTTTTCATAATTTCAAAGCAGCAAGACGGAGACGATGTAATTACTGGAGAATTGAAGAACAAATTCAAAAGGAAGCACTGTGGATATCAAATGCGAAGTAAATTCCGAATAAGTGCACTAGGAGAAGCGCCACTGAATCTTGATTGACAAAAATGCATTGAGTTCCACAATAATTTAGCCTTAGAGACGCTAATTCAGTATACAGGTTATCCGAAATGCCTGGGAACGGAAGTGTTGCGAGTTTCGGATTTTTCTGCATTTTGAATTTTTTATTTTCCGGTGCCGATTCGTTCGGGACGACAGAATCAGCAAACAAAATCGTTCGCGAAAGATTCTTTCCTGAAAAGAAGCTGCTGCGAAACAACGGATTGCCTCAAACAATTAGTAAGAATTACTTTTCTTTAGACACCAAATGCTCACCAGGGTGTCTCAGTCGTGTTGTGCCACTTCCGTATGTGCCATTTCCGTACAAATGAATTTCTTTTTCCCATTTCCGTACATATCCAGATCATCTAGTGTCATATCCGTACACAGATGTGATGATCCGTAAGCACTGAGATATGTGCGAAGGAAAACAGAGGATTAGAGGCGTAATGATAGCTCCGCAACTCCCCCCACTACTGGAGGGTTCACGGCTGTAAGAGCCTCTAGCCTCAAGAAAATTATCTTACTTTATGGCCGCGGGTGGGTGAGTGGGCAACGTTCGTGACTGCCACTGGAAGGGCCTCAGGTTCGATCCCAGGCAGTTACGAAAGCTCGATCCACTAAATGTGCGTCGGATGGGCACGTTAAGCTGTCGGACCCCGGGTACTGGCCCCCCGGTAATAAATAAAAGCGTCTTCCTCCCCTTTCTACTTCGCTTCCGTGTCACTTTCCTATCGGGCGCTCTAGCCCAAATCTCCTAGTTTCTTATTTCTAAGGGTTGTTTAAGACCTGGGGTCAGACACTCCCTTCCTAAAATCATCTACAAATGATCTTACAAAATCTTTTGTGGGAACTTCATACGAATCTGGTTAAAGAAATAGCCCAGAATTTTTGACGGCAACTTTAAACGAAATATTGAAAAGGAAAGCATTATTTTTTTCGCAGTTTTGAAATTAAAGATTTGCGACGAATACTGAAGACCGTAAAGATGGCATTAATTGGACAGCTTATTTGCCCTTCAATTTTTATTGCTGTTCCATCTTTCCCTACCATGAGCGCCTATTGGTTGACGAAAACAATTAATGGTGGTTGATCTCTGTGACGTCGGAGAAATTCGGACAGGGGATCAGCTTTTTTATCCCGTAGCATTCCGCACGTGCGATACCAGGCGTGGTGAAACTGTACGGAAATGGCACTAACCGATCTGCTATGAACGGAAATGGGACAAAATTCGTTTTGTACGGAAATGGTATGTACGGAAGTGGAAGACAATCGTCTCAGACAGGTTAATATTTCTGTCAAGAGACGCAACCTTACTCAGTAGTTTAAAAAACGCAATAAAATTCATGAACGTTTCGAAACCGACTCATCTAAAAACTAAGAAAGAATATCCGCAAGATTTAGAAAACAAATTTAAACTGAAAATCGTTCACTAAAGTGGAAGCGTCAACGAACGACACAAATAGACCGACTCTAAACCTATTCCCGACAATCATTCTGTGTGGAAATCAACCACCGGAATCAACGATCGTCACAAACGGATCCGACTCAGAATTGATTCGTATGTTATTCCCTACAGAAATTGTTCACCGGAAAAGTTAACGAACGACACAAACAGCTCCGACTCAGAACTGATTGACAAAAGTCATTCCGTGCGGAAATCTTTCACCAGATTTCGAGAAAAGACACAAAAAGGATCCGACTCAGAACCGAGTCAGCGAACAAGACAAACAGATCCGACTCAAAACTGATGCGCTGGAGTCTTTCCGTGTGGAAATCGTTCACCGGAATTCAACCAACAACATAAAAGAAATCCGACCTAGAATAGATTCCCGAGAGTTATTCGCAGTGGAAATCGTTCATCGGGGTTAACGAACGACACAAAGCGAATTCTACTCTGAGTCGACTGGCTAGAGTCATTCCCTGCAGATATCGTTTTAGGATATCACTGGAAGGGTCAACAAGCCACACAAACCGATTCGACTCAGAATTGATTGGCTAGAGTCCTTCTGTGCGGAAATTATTCACGGGAATTCAGCGAACGACACACACGGATCCCTGAGTGAAATAAAACGAGAGATCTGAGTATACATTTATTTACGTACAACTCATATTGCATTTATTCATGGCCCTTATGACCACACCGAGCCACAGTGCGGTGCATACTAAGTGGATTTAAATCATAACAACAAACGATAAGATTTGCTAATTTCTAACATTTAGAGGTGGATTACTGAACGTTGTTGTCGTAAAATCATTGAAAAAAGGTATCTGAGTCATAAAAGTAAATATCTACTAAACTATGTCGGCGACGGCGGCAATAGTGTTTCGACTGTTCAGTTTTTCAAAAACAATATTTTTTTTATTATATATTATTCAGATTTAGACAAACGTAAGAAAGGACCCTGGCATCGATGATATGTGAGGTAGCTACAAAAGTCATCTGCGCAGACGCAAGCTAAAATCTCACCTCAAGATAGAAAGAAAAGCTGAATTGCAAGTGTGTTAGTGAGGGAGAATGATAACTTTTGATCTGGGATATATACAGGTTACATTCCATCGTGCTATACATCATTTTAAAGCTCTCATCAATAGCAAGCAACCCCTCCTGGGGAGGGGAGCGGGGGTCGATAGGAATCCAAATGTCTCTACGAAGCACTGTTTTCATAGCATGAAAAATGCATTTCTGTAATGACTTTCACTACACACAATTGGCGTGGATTAGGAACATCAAACAGAAATAATCGCTCCTTCCACGTTTATAAGTGGGAAAAGGAAAAATTATCATTGGCCGCCACCGGGAATCGAACCCAGGGTCTTCCAATTACGCGCCGGACATGCTACCACTGCACAACAGCGGCCTCGAATTCTTCAGACTCATATACGACAAATTGCCAAGCCACATGGCAGGTTACTTCTTGGAGCCCTGCACAATGCTGGGGATTCACCATATGAGTCTGGAGAATTCTGGTGCAGTGGTAGGATGTCCGGCGCGTAACTGGAAGACACTGGGTTCGATTCCCGGTGGCGGCCGGTGAGAATTTTTCCGTGATTAACTTATAAACATGGAAAGAGCCATGATTTCTGTTTTACTTTTATCACATTCAGCATCATATTCTCGTAATTTACGCAGATTACGATGAGATACCCTTACGTTTATGTAAAACGTGATGAAATAATGTTCGGCGATACTTTAGTAAAATATAATGATGATTGAGTAACAATGAAATTAACGATTGCTGCGTCACTTCATGCGATAACAATCAAATATCAGATTTCAACAATGGTTTTTACTACTTCCGTTATCCATTTTAGTTACATCGAGATGCTATGCATGGAATTTACTTTCCTGCTGTCAGAAAAGATGCATAGCATAAAAAACTTAACACTGTCGCTGCTTTTAATAGACTGTCTCAGTACATTTAGTGCATTCCCTCGTCGTTGGATTCTAATGCGTTCCGCAATAATTCAAAAGCATTTTCAACTTCCGTGCGTTTTAGAATCTAAAGGGCTTCAGAAAGGTCATCAGAATCTTCCTTATAAACGAGGTTTCTGTATCAATTGTCAAAGGTTTTTTCCCATCTACTTTGAAATCTGGCGAAGGGCCAAGTTCATCCACAAGTTATCGGCAGAGATGAAAACGGGTCACGGGTCAACGGGTCGACAATTTCTTGAGGGTTCAACGGGTCGAGTCAAGGTGTTCCTGACCCGATTTTGACCCGGTTTTATTCCCGTTTTATTTTTAAAAGAGAAAAATATATTCCAAAGAAAAATGCGCGTTGTGGAATTCTGTAGTCGATACTGATGCCCACGGAGTGAATAATGATTTGCCATGCAAACATATTGTCGTCTCTCTCTTAAAGCAACGAAGATTTCCGCCGACCGACGTCAGACACACCGACACCATATCGTAAAAAGATACTTCCTTTGCGTTCTTTTACAGTGCGATTGTCCAGGGCAAGATACAGGCAAATGCCATTCGCCTGCTTCTCAGCTGATTCACTCTCTCCGTGCGAAGTTCACTGTATGACTAAGAGTTACTTTTCACATCGCATCTTTTACATTGCGCATTCAGAGGTTTTCGATTGATGGGCTAACATTCCGTTCCCATGACATGTCATGTCGAAATTAACTCCTTATTTGTTAATACGGATGGATTTAATATTAAGGAGGTTGAGAAAGACGTCGAGGCCAACAAATACGTGGTTGTTGAAAACCACAAGGGGAAGAGTGAATGCTGGAAATTGTTTCGTCTCATTAAGGAACCGGTGAATAATTCTGTGTTGTTTCGTCTTGCTTGTTGTTCAAAATGTGGAAAGTGTATAATTACAAAGAAAAATGTCGATGGTGTAATAAAAGATTATGAAATCAAAAATCTAACGGATCATATAAAAGTATGCGCACCTCCATCAAAGCGTGTAAAGAGTGAACAATCTAAATACATTTAAAAAAATACATTTGTGTAATCGTAAGTAATGATTCCCATTTGTAATATACTCCATGGTCACGGTCATAGTCAGCCATTACTTCTGGATTACGCAAAATAGTGCCACTAAAAATGGCACTAAAATTTAGCAAGTAACCAAATTTTATCATTAAAAAAGAATTTCAGTTATTAAATATCAAATAGTTTTGGGATGAACATATATATTACGCTTATATGCATATATATATATATATATATATATATATATATATAAATTGAGTTTCGAATTTACAGTTCAAAGCAGATTTGTCTGGGTCAGTTATGGGCTCGGATCGGGTCCAGTTATGGGACGTCTGGGTCCGGGTCCGAAATGTTTGACCCGTTTCCAACTCTGGTTATCAGATCAGTCTCTATACTGTACTGGAGAAAGACGTTTCTTGGTAACAAAAGCGGATTCTTCTTTTGGATTCTGTGCGTAATATACATAAGATCAGCAGTTCCGTTTCAGCCACGGCATTAAAAACTTTAATCCGTTAATAAATAAATTTACGTTTGATTGTAATTTGTACAACGGGGTTTTCGAGGTAGTTGATTCCTAAGATGAGTCTTTATGTTCCGGTTTTATGGGGGGGGGGGAAGGGCAAGTAGGGCTCATTTGTTTAAACATTTCATTTCAATGCTAGTCGAATTGTACCCGACGCTGCGCGGGTATAAAGTTTCAGATGCAATCTGAATATTTTGTTTTTAATGCAGTGAATGATTGTGTTATGAAGCACCACCTCCCAAAACTCCTAAAAATAATAGCTCGTACGCACTCTAATGTGAGTAGATCTCGTCAGCAGAGCAGTAAGAATACCTTTGGTTGGTTGGTTGGTTGTTTGATTCTTATGGCGCAAGGGCCATGTTTGGCCAAAGAGCGCCTGACATAAGACAGACAAACAAACAGTATTAAAAACGTGCTATGACGCTTAAAATATGGCTGATCAAATAAAACTGAAGAATGAGAACGATGGAAGGGCTAAAAAAGATAATGAAACAAACAGTATTAAAAACATGATACAATGATTAAAATCTAGCTGATTCAGTAAAACTGAGAAATGAGTATGATGATAGGGCTAAAATCTAGATACGTTTAAAATAGTCAATTTGTTTAAAAAATGAAAAAACAGCAACAGTATTGCAGTGATCATTTAGGAGCCGCTGCAGTGTAGCGGCGTCTTCGTTCAACAAATGAGAATGAAAGAAATGAAAACGTACATCACGAAAACGAACACAGGCACACAGATGATGAGTGACGGTGAGTCGGCAATTGCATGTCTCACACATCGGCGCAGTGTCGCCACACAGCAAAAAGCGGTGAGTGAAACGACAATGCCCAATGCGGAGACGCGCAAGCACCACTTCCTCCCTACGGTTCCGACGATATGAGGATTTCCAAATTTCAAGATTAGGTTTAATACGATGCAGTTTATTTTCCATTTCTTGGTCCCACAGACCTTGCCACGTTCGCTTGATATGGTCGCGAACAAGAAAGCGGAAATCCCGGTGAAACAGTGGCAAGGGTGTGACGACCAAAGAGGAAGCAGATCTAGCAGCCGCATCAGCACACTCGTTACCCGAGATTCCAACACGCCCGGGAGTCCAACAAAATTGTAACTGGACTCCGGCCTAGAGCAAAGAACGAAGAAGTCTTCGTACGTGAAAAAGAAAAAGGTGGTCACAATAGTCCAACGATGACAATGACTGTACAACAGTTAAAGAATCAGTGTACACCGCAGCCCGTTGATGAGAGCCCAACTGAACATGAAGTAGTGCAAAATACACAGCATGCATCTCCGCCGAAAACACCGTGGCCTCAGCTGGGATCTGCGCAACAGAGACGTCATCAATACAAACCGCCGAGGATCCAACGACTCCATGCATCTTGGAGCCATCAGTGAAAATGGGAGTGTATTCAGAATAGAGGGCACGGTGCTCAGCGAAGAGCTGCTGGTACACTGACGCATGGGTTGAGGATTTATCGAAAGATGTAAAGGTGGTATCAACCATGACACCAAGTTGGTGCCATGGAGAATCCCCAAAGCCCCTGGTCTCTCCAACAAGTGACAAGTCAAGCCCTACATCACGGGCTACGGCCGCCATACGAAGACCGAAGGTTGAAATGCACGAGGACCGGTTCTCGAATAAACAAGCATGCTGGGGATGAAAAACTGCATCGTATAAAGGATGGTCTGGAAGAGATCTAAGTTTCAAGTAGAATTGAATAGACAGCTGCAGACGGCGTAATTCAAGCGATGGTTCGTTCGCGTCAGCGTAAAGGCTGGGAATCGGAGATGTTCGAAATGCTTCCGAACAAAGACGCAGTGCTTGATGGTGAATAGTGTCCAAAGGTCGGAGAGCGGAACGACGAGCAGAGCCATACACGATACAACCATAATCCAGTTTTGACCGTATTAATGAATGGTAAATTCGAAACAAAGACATCCTGTCTGCGCCCCACGAGACTCTCGAAAGGATCTTAAGAATAGATAGAGCCCGCAGACAGGAAATCTTGAGCCACCGAACGTGCGCACGGAACGTAAGCGCACGGTCGACGGTCAGACCAAGAAACTTGGTCTCCGGCAAAACTGGTATGGCTGCACGGTCTAAATGTAGCTCTGGGTCAGGATGGAGGCCACGCCTCCGGCAGAAATGGACACACGCTATCTTGTCGGGAGAAACAACGAAACCATTGCTATTCGCCGCTTTAAAGATCTGATTAATTGCAGACTGCAACTGCCTTTCAATAAAATGCCTGCTTGACGACGAGCAGAAAATGTGTAAGTCATCAACATAAACAGTAGCCGAAACCGCAGGAGGCAGATTTATGAAAAGACAATTAATGCGGAGGATGAACAATGTGACAGATAAAATGCAACCTTGAGGAACACCTTGTTCTTGATGGAACGGTGCCGAGAGCGTCGTACGCAAGCGCACTTGGAACACCCGATTGCGAAGAAAATTAACTATGAAAGTCGGAAGATTTCCTCGCAATCCGCATGCGTATAGGTCACGGATGATACCGTGCCGCCACGCTCGATCATAGGCTTTTTCAATATCGAAGAAAACGGACACCAGGTGCTGCCTACGCACGAACGCCTCTCGCACAGATGTCTCAAGGTGCAGGAGATGGTCGTGAGGTGAACGATGACGGCGAAAGCCGCTTTGTGATGGTAAAAGTACTTGATGATATTCAAAAAAATGAACTAACCGAGATTTAACCATGCGTTCAAGAACTTTACACAGACAGCTAGTGAGAGCAATTGGACGATAACTAGAGAGAGACTTGGGATCCTTGCCAGGTTTGGGAAAAGGCAGAACAAAAGCTTTTGCCAAGATTTCGGGAAACTGTGGTCCGACCAAATACGATTATACAAGATTAAGAGATTCTCGAGAGACGACTGCGAGAGATGACGGAGCATGTCATAGTGGATGCCATCGGGACCGACAGATGTAGCGCCGGACTGATGCAGAGCCACCCTGAGTTCAAACATGCTGAAGGAGGAGTTATATCCAGTGTCGTGAAAAGGCGCAAAGGAGATTCTCTGGCTTTCCGCAGTGGATTTTATTCTCTGAAAAGAAGAAGGATACGCCAGGTCACTCGACACGGAGGCAAACGCCTCCCCCAAACAATCAGCAATCTCCCCGGCTTCAGCATACGTGCAGCCGTTACTCTCGAGAATGGAGATCTGGTGAGAGCTGTAGTTACCCCGGATCTTACGAATCTTGTCCCACACACTTTTCGAACTGGCACGTAAAGTGAGAGATGAAACATACTGGATCCAAGACTCCCTCTTGCTACGTCGACGCACCAACCGAGCATAGGATTTTGCTCGTTTGAATATAACGAGATTAGCATCGGTCGGACAACGCCGAAACGTAGACCAGGCCTTATGTTGAGCTCTCCTAGCCCCTGCGCATTCAGGGGTCCACCAAGGCTTCGGACTTCTGGAGAGTGTCGTAGATGTTTTGGGTATAGAGAGATCAGCTGCCTAAAGAATGCAATTTGTGACTTCAAGAACAGCTGCGTCGATTGACTCTTGGGTCACCATTGCAGAAGATATTACTGTGGACGATGTAAAGACTGGCCATCTCGCACGCTCCATCCTCCACCGAGGAGGGCGGGAGGCAGAAGATGGTATGTTCGCATGATGCGAGAGGACAATAGGAAAATGGTCGCTCCCGTGTAGGTCCTTACACAATACACCGTCCACAACCAATCAGCAATAATCGATGGTGATCCCAAGGTCAATTCGATCGCACGGAAGGATCTTGTCGGGTCATGGAAGTACGTGTCAGCACCGGTGTTAAAAAGGCACAAAGAGGCCGAGGACAGGAGAGACTCTATGCGACGACCTCTCGTGCTGATGCTGACACTGCCGCCCCGGTGGCGCAGTGGTCTAAGGCGTTGGCCTCTGATCTTTCGTCCGTAAGGGGTCCGGGTTTGCATCCCGGTCAGGCATGGGTGTTGTGTGTGTCTTACGGCACTGTCTCTCTCCTTTCCCTGGAACCAGTGACCCTCGGCTGCCCATTGAGTTGCTCACGGTGGTCGTTAAACCTTCAATCAAAAAAAAAAAAAGATGCTGACACGACCCCACAAATGATGATGAGCATTGAAGTCACCCAGTAAAAGAAAGGGTGAAGGCAGCTGATTTTTTTTTTTTTTGATTGAAGGTTTAACGACCACCGTGAGCAACTCAATGGGCTATAAGCAGTCGCCCGTCCCTAATTTAGGGTCACTGGTTCCAGACCAGGCCTTATGTTGAGCTCTCCTAGCCCCTGCGCATTCAGGGGTCCACCAAGGCTTCGGACTTCTGGAGAGTGTCGTAGATGTTTTGGGTATAGAGAGATCAGCTGCCTAAAGAATGCAATTTGTGACTTCAAGAACAGCTGCGTCGATTGACTCTTGGGTCACCATTGCAGAAGATATTACTGTGGACGATGTAAAGACTGGCCATCTCGCACGCTCCATCCTCCACCGAGGAGGGCGGGAGGCAGAAGATGGTATGTTCGCATGATGCGAGAGGACAATAGGAAAATGGTCGCTCCCGTGTAGGTCCTTACACAATACACCGTCCACAACCAATCAGCAATCATCGATGGTGATCCCAAGGTCAATTCGATCGCACGGAAGGATCTTGTCGGGTCATGGAAGTACGTGTCAGCACCGGTGTTAAAAAGGCACAAAGAGGCCGAGGACAGGAGAGACTCTATGCGACGACCTCTCGTACTGATGCTGACACTGCCGCCCCGGTGGCGCAGTGGTCTAAGGCGTTGGCCTCTGATCTTTCGTCCGTAAGGGGTCCGGGTTTGCATCCCGGTCAGGCATGGGTGTTGTGTGTGTCTTACGGCACTGTCTCTATCCTTTCCCTGGAACCAGTGACCCTCGGCTGCCCATTGAGTTGCTCACGGTGGTCGTTAAACCTTCAATCAAAAAAAAAAAAAAAAAAAGATGCTGACACGACCCCACAAATGATGATGAGCATTGAAGTCACCCAGTAAAAGAAAGGGTGAAGGCAGCTGATTTTTTTTTTTTTGATTGAAGGTTTAACGACCACCGTGAGCAACTCAATGGGCTATAAGCAGTCGCCCGTCCCTAATTTAGGGTCACTGGTTCCAGGGAAGGGAGAGAGCCAGTGCCGTAAGACAAACACAACATACATGCCTCACCGGGATTTGAACCCGGACCCCTTTCGGACTAATGATCAGAGGCCATCGCTTAGACCACTGCGCCACCGGGG
This sequence comes from Macrothele yani, assembly GCA_039090855.1. NCBI lineage: Eukaryota > Metazoa > Arthropoda > Arachnida > Araneae > Macrothelidae > Macrothele > Macrothele yani. The sequence continues at coordinate 109,722,277 of CM077003.1, forward strand.
CGGCGAAGGCAGCTGATCAACCAATCTCTCCAGAACAGAGACGCTCACGTTCTCGCCCGGCGGCAGATAGACACTGCAGACAGTAAGAGGCCCAGGCACAGATATTCGCACCGCCACGGCCTGTAAAGTTGTGGATATCGCAACGGAACTCTGTGAGGGACAAAAATAGTGACTCCCCCACGGGCGATGTCTCCCGATTCATTATCTGTCCGATATGCACTGTAGCCTCGAACTGAAAGCAGGTCTGATGGTTTAAGCTTCGTCTCCTGTAGAAAAAGGCACACCGGAGAGTAAAATGAAAGCAGATGTTTCACTTCATCAAAACTCGTTCGAAAACCTCGACAGTTCCACTGAATGATTGAAGCCATGGTTAAAAGTGAAATGAAAATGAAAATGATCAAACGGAGTCAGGCTCCATCACCTCTGATGGGGGTTCCCCCAGATCTGGAGGCGTGTGACCAGGGGCCAAGATGGGAGCATGCTTTGTCCCAAGTGTCTTAACGGGAGGCGCACGACGTTGAGTCGTTTGCTGAGATTTTGGAGGAGAAGAAATGCTTTTCTAATCCTGGGCTTTGGATTTCTTGGAAGAATTGGCCTGAGTTCCCTTGCTGGTGGTTGGATGAGTATGCATCGGCGAAGTGGTAGGTGGCGCTTTCAGGCCCCTAGCTCGAGACTGGAGTGCCTCCAGTCCGGCTGCGATGATATCGTCCAGCTTATAGGGACATTTAGTAGGGATCTGAATGTCGGTTTTAATGCCGATTGTAGATTTTGCAACCACCACTGATGCATATGAGCGCCGATCAGAAGCAGCAGGAACTACTCTCCTTCTGGCCTCAGGATAGGAAATATTCTCCACCGTCTTTAGCCTTTGAATTTCTTTCTCCTCCTTCCACTTGGGACAATCTTTGGCTGATGCTGCGTGTGAACCCTTACAGTTCACACAAAACTCGGCCTCGGACACACATTCTGATAAAAGATGCTCTGTGGCACCACAGCGTCCACACCTAGGATTGCTCCTGCACGACTGCTGAGAATGGCCGTACGACTGACACCTAAAACATCTCAAAGTGTTAGGGATGTACGGGCGTACTTCTAGGTGGAGATACCCTGCCTTGATGGACGTAGGCATGGAAGGGCTATCAAAAGTTAAAATGATGTTCCGGGATGGGACGGACTGCAAATTCCGCCTGAATAGAATACGCCGCACACCCGTAACGTGTTGACTCCTCAGTTCTTCAAGTAATTCTTCCTCAGAGCATTCAACGAGGTCCTGAGACGAGACAACACCTCGAGAGGAATTTAGGTATCCATGAGGTGTTATTTTGACCGGAGTCTCAAGCAGCGTGTTGGTGTTAAGAAATGTGGAACTGTAGGCCACAGTGGACATCTCTACAAGAAGATCTCCAGATTGAAGCTTCTTTACGCTCTTAGGAGAGCTTGCAATGGATTGAAGTGCTTTGTTTATCCAAAGTGGACTTTTGGCACTCAAAGGCTTTGAAGGGTCCAATGAGTGCACAAAAAAGAATCGAGTATTCGAACAATCGGGCACATGCTTTTTAGCGGAAGGAGCTAAGCCTTCCTCAATACCTCTTTTGGTTTTAGGTTCGTGGTAAATATCATTTAGAGCCATGAAAAATGTTAAGAATTCATCCGCCGACTTCCCCACCCACAATCGAGCCCAACAAGGGAAAACCGGAGGTCCGCAAGCCCAAGTGGACGCAGGACACGACTCTAGGGATAGCAAGCGGATATAGCAAGTTGATAGGGCAGACATGCGCTCGGCGTGCACCCAGACATTCCCGTGCCTGGGGAACACCCCTTTGGCATGCCCACCTTATCCCCAGACTCACCCTGTCGTGTGAAACGACAAGCCGTTAGAGGTCTGGGCCTCGGCCACAGACCAGATTGACTAGGAGTGGGTTAGTTCCTAGCCGCCCGTTTAGGGTGAAGCAGGGGGCAAAGAGAAGCGTTGGCAACTGGCGACAACAACACCCAGGCCTCCAGAAACCTCAGCCTCCAGCATCCCCTTTTCCACCTTACGGGTCACCGCACACGGCAAACGTGCAGGTAGGTCTAGCTAACCAGCTCGGAAAAACAAAAAGGAACATAAAATGGAGAAGACAGGAAAGAAAAAGAGAAACTAAAATCCAGAGCTGGCGCATAATCACAACCTCAGTAACCTAAAACTGAGGCGGGAGCGTGTCAAGTGAAAAAAACAAAAAAAAGCATAAAAAATGTGAAAATTCGCATCTAGTACATGTCGGTTCGGGCAGTGGGGAAGCCAACCTTCAGCAGCTGGATGAACAGCTGTCCCTTCGGTAACATAATCGTGCAAGACGAAAAAGTAAGATGTTCCGTCACAAGGTGAGCTCGGGCCGTGGGGGCGCCGCTCCCCAAATAACCGGAAAGCCAGTTATCTCCGTGCGTGGGAATATCTTTGGAACGCATGAAGCCGGAGAACGTTTCAGTTATAATTAATAATTCTTCTTTGTAAACTATTTTAAGCGTCTTTCTATTAGGTCCTAAAGGGTTTCTTTTCTCTGCCTTTTCGCGTCTTCTCTTTCCATGTCTCTAGCTTCCTTCCAATTCACTCCTTGTCGACGTACTGCGGTTTTCCAGAGGGAATTTTAAGAAATTGAGCTTTAATCCAATACTGATGATCAATTTAAAGAGCATTTGCAGCTGAAAAACTGAAGATAAAATTAGGTGAAAAACACTTCCCCTCTGATCCATTATGAACCATAGGTAAATCAGTTTACTCAGACCATAGAAACGCACAAAAGACTGGCCGAGAAGCATAGTGGGGAGTGAATGACAAAGATTCTTCGCCGCCAAATAATGCGAGCATCGCTGGAATAACAAGTCTCATATAAGGGAAATTGTTTTGCTTCTCCTGACGCACACGTCGTCGGCTTCGAAGTCAAATAGTTTCTTCGCTCTTCATAACTCCGTCGTTGCAGCTGAAATAACATGATAAATGCTTTTGGTTGTAGCAAGTTCTCTTTTGAAATGAAACCGGCCTTTCAGACTGGGACAACAATAAAAAAGCAGTCTGCCAGATTTTGAAGTGCTTACCATCGATGAGTTATATCTAACAAGCACATTCTCTGTTGCTATCATAAAATATACCGTTGCGTATCTGGCTGAAAATCCCGTTAAAATACTTCCAATCACATTGATGCAACGACAAGGACGAGACCGAAAAAGAGTTCGCGCAACTAGATCTGGTACAATCAAGAAGAGAGCACCACCTAAATGACAACTCAGTTTCTTATCGCACGCACTATATTCAATTTATCCCAAAGATTAAACACGTGACAAATCATTTCCGTGACACGTGACTATTACGTTGCCGCCAAAATTAAGAATTCTAAAATACTGGTGTACCACTTTAAGTAAATGATTAATTTGTCTTGAAAAAACCAGGCGCGTACAGGGCCGCCGGGATACCGGAAAAACTCCCAGTGGGCCGCAATGTTTTGAGCCGGTAGACCTTGTGTTAACTCCTGAAAAAAAAAACTATAGAAGTTATATACTGGTATTTTAGTATTCTTGTGGACGAAGACCAAGTTGTAGTGAAACGGCAAAGTTTGTTAACCACTTTTTCAGCTTCAGAAAATTTAAAAAGAAAAATTCTTACGTAGCGAATGTTCTAATGAGCCAAACACTGTTTTTGATACCTCGCTACACGTTTCTCGACTTTCAAATTTAAACCCCGCATCTTTGGGCTGATATTATCTATACCTTAGTCCGCTTTTGTCAACTGTAGTTGAATAATCAATATAATATAATCAAATATGCTACCAATAATCTGGCACAGAAACTCGAAATTAACTGTGTATGTTAATGCATTGAGGCTCACCTACGATAAAATTTTTGGGTTTATATGTAGATTTTTTTTCAAACGAAATCCGCATGTAATTTATTACTTTTCGGGCCTTACGGTTACACTAATTCGTGAACTGTATTTCGGAAATTCTGCTTTAGCTGAGCAAAAATACTTTTTTATCAATTTGAAAGTAAATAAATAAAAATTAATTTTGGCAGTTTTTAATTTCTCTCAATTTATAAAACTGTACTGAAATTCTTGCAATTCTTGATATTTTCAGTTTTTTCAAAATAGTTTTTCGGAAATTCTGCTTTAGCTGAGCAAAAATACTTTTTTATCAATTTGAAAGTAAATAAATAAAAATTAATTTTGGCAGTTTTTAATTTCTCTCAATTTATAAAACTGTACTGAAATTCTTGCAATTCTTGATATTTTCAGTTTTTTCAAAATAGTTTTTCGGAAATTCTGCTTTAGCTGAGCAAAAATACTTTTTTATCAATTTGAAAGTAAATAAATAAAAATTAATTTTGGCAGTTTTTAATTTCTCTCAATTTATAAAACTGTACTGAAATTCTTGCAATTCTTGATATTTTCAGTTTTTTCAAAATAGTTTTTCGGAAATTCTGCTTTAGCTGAGCAAAAATACTTTTTTATCAATTTGAAAGTAAATAAATAAAAATTAATTTTGGCAGTTTTTAATTTCTCTCAATTTATAAAACTGTACTGAAATTCTTGCAATTCTTGATATTTTCAGTTTTTTCAAAATAGTTTTTCGGAAATTCTGCTTTAGCTGAGCAAAAATACTTTTTTATCAATTTGAAAGTAAATAAATAAAAATTAATTTTGGCAGTTTTTAATTTCTCTCAATTTATAAAACTGTACTGAAATTCTTGCAATTCTTGATATTTTCAGTTTTTTTTAAATATTTTTTCGGAATTCTTTTATTAATGAAGGTGAGCCTTAAAAAAGAAATTAAGTTTTGGTGCATTTGGGTTTCCGTTTTCACTGAAAGCGAAGAAACTATTGCAAATTTATCTATCGCAATAAAATTCATAAGAATGGATTCATCTATCTCAACATTACAAATAATATTAATGAATAAAATTACGCAATATTACTATTACAAATCCATCTATCGCAATAACATTCATAAAAATTGAATAAAGTGTTCGACAGTTTCTCTTAGAGAACGAACCTTTTCTGGCGCTTCTCAGCAACGGAAGTAATTTTGTTTTTACATTAAATTTTACTATGGATCTGCGGTCCAGGAAAATGAGTAAAATGTTGTTAATTATTGTTTTAATACAAAAAACGGCAGTGATTAGTAGACTTGTGTTGAAAAGGTGTTTAAGTAGTAAACGGTGATGCTGACATACCGTATTTTTACGGATGGGATACATCGATAGTTTTTCCTAAAAACGGGCAGCACAAAACAGCTCCCAGGGCCGCTTATGGATCGCCATCGCCACTGGACAAAATAATTATTTATACCCACGAATGTCATTCAAAGTCACTTAGTACACATCTCCACAAAAGGAAATGAATTTATAACGGTCCTTTTTAACGCTGATGTAATCCCTTCATCGCGCAACAGAACAAGAATAAAAACAACAAACCATTTTACCTCATTAGTCAAGCTCCGTTTCAGTTCGACGCTTTAAAAACACAGACCCCTTAACCTTTTTCGTAACGTCCCTCACCACCAGGGTTGTCAGAGATTTTAATCTGAAATCAGTAGACCACAGCAAAAATATCAGTAAAAATCAGTAGATTGTTTCTTTTCTTGAAATATGCAACACCGAGCAAATTTAATGTAGCAATGCGAACGAACATTATAAACTACTTATATTTCAAATAATACCACTACTCCACACATTACTATCCGACACTTTAATGCAAATTCAAACTAATATGACCCTGGTTCACTTTTTTACGATATATTACTACTGATCAACTTTGTAAAACAATAATAAACAGATAATAATAGAACTGGCCCTAATATAGGCACATACAGTTGTACCGGCCTCAGTTTTTGTCTTCCTTAATAAAAAAGAAATAGTTATAAACTAACATTTTTTACTGAGTAATACCCAGATGTCCCCAAAATAGGTGAAACAACCGTCATACCGCCCAAAAAAAGTACCGTTAATACAAATATCGAACTACAACGGCCGTTCCATAAATCCTGAGAGTAGAATCACACAAAATGAAGAAATATAGATACAGCAAAATAAATGTTATTCTTTCTCTATATATGTTATTCTTTCTCAAATATAGATACAGCAACATGTATGTTATTATTTTTCCCACCGTTCAGTCTACTTTTCAAAGCATGTGGCGAACGCATTTTGTGGAAGCTGCTTTAGCGACCACTGTATACAGCTTGTATAACGTCAGCATCTGTGTTGAACGTTGCGCCATGGAACTTCACTTTCATTGTTGGAAACAACCAGAAATCGCACGGGGCGAGGTCAGGACTTTAGGCAGGCTGTGGCATGATTTCAATTCTGCATTTCGTAAGAAACTGCTGAACACAAGCACACACGTGGGGTCGGGCGTTATCATGGTGTAGGGTCCACTTGCCCACCAGTTCCGGTCGCCTAATCGGTATTTGTCGTCGCAGACGCTTCAAGACTGAAATGTAATAATCAGCACTAACAGTAATTTGTAGAGGAACGGCATGCTGGAAGACTACACCTTTATGATCAAAGAAAATTATCATCATCACCTTCCGAGATGATTCGGTTTGGCGGACTTTTTCTGAAGGATGTGAGCCTGTGTGCTTTCAGACACTCGTCGCGCGCTTCGTGATGGGCTCGAAATAGTGGACCCATGTTTCATCGGCAGTTATTACTGTGTTTAGAAAGTTTGGATCCTTTGCAATCATTTGTTTCTACTCATGACACACCTGAACTCTGGCTAACAACTGTTTTCTCGTCTGGAACACACACAATGCAGCAGTAATTGAATGCCGACGTTTTTGAAATATTAGTTGACACAGCTATGTCTTCACACTTCACTCGTCGATCTTCTTGCAGGATTGCCCAAACATTGTTAACAATACGCTCAACAACACTTTCAGGTCGACCAGGCCTAGGAGCGAGTTCTGCCGACAAACGCCCTTTTTTGAAATCTAAACGTCTTTGACTCACCTAAACATTTATCTTTGTAAGTTTTTTCATTAAATCAGCTGTTTCTGGAGCCGTTTTAACCAAACGATAGCAAAATGTTATCGCACAACGCATTTCACTTCTTAATTGTGAATCACACTCCTCCATAACTCTATGGCGAAATGCAGACGTACCTTAAACAACTGCGCAACAACAAAACCAGAATCGTCTGCCACGGCTAATAACTGTTGCCATACATATTTCCTTAATTCAGTTAGTCGTTTGCGGGGTTATTTTCGTATTTTGCACTGTTGCCAACTCAAAGTAATTACTCTCAATTTTTATGGAACGGCTTTTGTAGATTAAAAAATATTTCATCATAACCAGTATGAATTTGAAAATAAATTTAGTTAGCATATATTATAAAAATTTCAAGCATCGTTAACCTTTTTCTCCTCAAACAAGTGCTGGTTTTAGTTTTTCAACTGTATCACAGTAGAACTGAAAGGATGCAGGCAAAGTCGTCAAGGCAGCATGCCCTCGAATGGTGTTAGATAAACCGAACAGACAGTGATGTACTTTGCTTCCCTGGTCATCTAGCGACTTGCATCCAAGACCCTTTCTTCCGTGGCATCTGGGTAGAAGACAGAAATGACTGACAGACACTGAGCTTTCTTTACCTCACTTCAATGTGTCTTTCCTATCAGGCACCCTAGCCCAAATTTTCTGGCTTCTTATTTTTAAGGGCTGTTTAATACCTGAAGTCAGACGCTTTCTTCTTAAAATTCCCTCCAACAGCATTCATTCATCATTCAGTTTTTAATCAACTTACACAAAAAAAATCCATTGAACTAACTCTGGAATTGTTTTACTTCTCTAAGGCATTCGAAACCATAATAAACTACTTGAAAAATTATATGGCATTGGTATATCAGAAGTATGTCATACAAATTATTCTAGAGCTTACAGGAAAAAGCATCTGCCCAAAAGTTACGCCCGCGAAACATTAGGGTATTGCCTTAAACTGAGAAAAATCAGTAGATTCCTCTTGTGATTTTCAAAAATCTATCAGTAGACAAGAGTGAAAATCAGTAGAATGGTAACACTGCTCACCACCATCGCTCCGTCCCCTATCGACGCTTACAACCGAAAAATTTACTCTCGTTCCCTCACCAGAGGGAATGACGTAAAGTCTTGCTACTGGTGTTAAACATAAAAAAGGAACCAGAACACATGGAGTCGAGGATATGTGCTTTCACAGCTCAGGTGTTCTCTTTAAGTGCCTTCTGACAGTACCCGGCAATCAAAAGGATAATAACTTCGATTTGCTCTTCTTGTTCTCATAAAGCAAAACAAACTGCCGCACTGACAGCCATAAACATTCATAGTGGTACTGTTTCCTAATTCGTGGTCCACTGCTCCGATTTAATTTCGTCCGGCCATACACACAGGATAAGATCGGAACGACCGTGTTTGTGATCTGGATCCGAGAGTTATTAACAAGACAGTGCTACATCGATCTTTACTAGAGAGCGTTATATCTGAATAAAATGAATAACTTAATCACGTTAATGCAATTTAAAGAGAAACAAACATAACATATTTTCACTAAAAATGGGAATTACATTAAGCATGTACAAATTCAATTTATGTCGAAAGCTTCACAGATCCAAAAACATGAAGTTTTTATTCCGTCGAGAACATCTAATGCCACTACAATAGGCTTTAGTCAGAATACACGCCTGCTGTTTCCACTAAAAGCATTCAGTTTACCTTTTAAAGCTCTTTGCTTCTTCCACTTTTCGTCACAGATGCGTGGTTAATCCTCCATACATTCCGCGTCTATCCCCAGAACTCCAATGTTCATCCTGAATATCAACTGCTGCCTGTGCTCCATAATACTAGTTAAGAGCGATCACAAGATCCCTGTCATAAACAACATGCTGCTTTGCTCTCGAAGACTCACTTGCGATCAGCCGTTGACTCCATGAGACAGATCCAAGCTCCCGACGTCAGCAACTCTAACGGATTTTAATGAAAATAAAAACAAACGGTGGAGAAACCTTTCTCACGCTTCCAATGGGAGGGGATGACAACAAAGAAATGTTCTCTTGTCACCACAGTGGCAAAGCCGATTTCTATTAAACACTGTTTACCCAAAAATGAGCAAGATACCTTCTCATCTGACATCTTTGTCTTCGTACTTCGGGGAAATAAACTCCCACATTCGCAACAATATTAAGGACCGCACAAGATCAGAAGATAGCAGCCGCTAACAAAGTAATAGCAGATAACGGAATTTGTACTTAAGGTTTATCTTCCAACAGACGTAGCTACAAAATTATATTTTCCACGGAGATTTAACAGTGAAAAACAGAGATATTTATTACACAATACCCTCCGGGTGTTTGTAACACCGTTTCCCCGCATTATGAGCCCAACACGACACTGTAGCTTCTCTTCTGTTCTGATTCCTTCTCTTTCTGTTTCTTGTTTCTCTGTCACCGTAGCTTCTCTTCTGTTCTGATATTTTCTCTTGCGTGGAGCATTTAATCAGATTCCTAGATTTCGATGCTTATGTAATACATTAAACTACTGTAACACCCCATAAAATTGTGAAACGATGATTACAAATGATAGAAATATTTATGTATCGTTACTATACTATAGCTTACGATGATTGCAAATGAGGGAATAAATGGTAATGTTCGCTCATTTCTCAGCCCTGACCAAGCAAACAAAATTTCTTAAAAGAAAGAGGAATAATAGGCATTGAACTTCTTTTTTTCTTTTGGCTTGATTCATTTTTTTCTCTCTTTAGTAAGTTATATAAAAAGAAAAAAAAAGGCGAGCAAAAGAAGTCACCATCAACCCTTTTAAAAACAAAATTATTTGTATTAATCATGGAACGAGGAAAAAGCGTTTCTGAAAAAAATTGTGCGAAAGAAAAGCAAGCAAGGAAAATCTTTCTTTTGAATCGGCCATTTTAAGGAAATCTGTAGTTGTCGCCCAAAATGTGTTCGCAGAGAGTTCTCTGGGCAAGAGAAGTTCTATTTTTAGAACAGCAGCATGCTGGAGGATACAGCGATTCCCCCGAGTAGAGGTCAGGGGTCACTCTCCAGGCGTGGGAGAGAAATTCCGTTGGGAGGACTGCTGTTACCATGCAGAATACCAGCCAATGAGGGGTCAGCATTTTCAAACACCCCTGATTTCTCTGAGAAATACTCAAGCTGATTCTTGTCTTTCGGCCAGCAGCATGTAAGGAGAGCAACGGAAAGACTCCGTTGGGGGCCCGGCCAGCTTCTTTTGAGCTTGGCTTGCTGGGCGATATTAAAATTCGTTCTGATTTTCGGATTGATTGAAAAGTAAAGGTGTGAGTGGACCCTGTGTCCCACGCCTGTTCTCGCTCTCAGTTTGCTGGCTATCTGCCAGTGATGACCCGACTGGACTCTACTGTGAATTCCAAGATGGAGGGAGGCTGATTCCGCTTGACCCAGGAGGCACTGTGGAGGATCCCTAAAGAAACTTAGAGTTAGCCCAGTTTTCAACCATCTGAAAGAAAATCCCCTCCTGAAACCGGGAGAAAGATTCCTGCCGGTGGCCTTTCACCTAGGAGCCGATACTTTGTTTTCCCGTCCATAAAGACCAGCAGAGAAAATGCCTTTGTCCTGTTTCCTGTTGAGTTGGCCAGGCACGCGGTGTCAGCGAAAAAAAAAAGGAAAAAAAAAACATTTTTGAGAGGTGAAGAAAGGCAAAAAGAAAAATCACCCGGAACAGTGATGTTCTCTTAAGGAGAGACTGTTTAAATCAAGTTTTAAACAAGAAAGATGACACCGAATTTTCGGGTGTAATAAGCACGTCTTTTGAATCCGTTCTGAGGCAAATTAAATTTACCAATGCTATTCAAAGTCAATGGAACCGGTATGGAAAACAATAGATCTGACGAAAGAAAAAAGATTTTCAATCGGGTTTTTAGTACCTCAGATATTGCTGTAAACGGAATCGTGAGCTTACGAACTCTTAGTAACAGAGATATCCACAAAAATAAGATGTGACTTTAGGTCCCCTGGTGGGAAAACCATGCATTTTTTTAGGAAGAGAGTATTCTCAAAATGTTTATCCATATGAGCGATATCGGTCCAAGAAAAAAAAAATTAGTCGAGTTTTCAGGAGCCCAGATTTTTCAAAAAATACTTCAGAAGCAGAAATTAACACTTATGATCCCTGGTGGCTAAACTATTCTTTACCAAACATTAGAAATTATGTGAAAAATATTTTCCATCAGGTCTTGTATGCGATACAGGAAGAATTTTTCAAATCAGAGCTTTAGGAGCAGAAATAACGCAGAAAACGCAATTTACCTTTGTGCCCCCAAGCGGAAAGTGTATGATTTACTTGAAAACTTTGAATTTATCGGAAAAACATTTTGCATCGGAAACAATATCCAACAAAGAAGGAATCTTTTAAATCGTACTCTTAGAAGTAGAGATATTGACAAAAATAAGATATACATCTACGCCCACTGGCGTAGAAACCATGCATTTTTTCAAGAAGAAAATTTTCCTAAAAGGTTTGTCGACATGATTAGTATCGGTCAACAAACGACTTTTTCTTTAATCGAGATTTTAGAAGCTCATATTTTGCTGCAAATACAACAGAAGCGGAAATTAAGACTCACGCCACCTGGTGGCCAAACTATTTGTTTACAAAAATTAGAAATTATGTGCATGCGATTTCCCATCAGGAGCTGTATGCGGTGCAGAAAGAATTTTTCAAATCGGAGATTTAGAAGCAGAGATATAGGGGGAAGCGCAATTTACCGCTACGCCACCTAGCGGAAAGTCTATTAATTACTTGAAAATTTTGAAATTATATGAACCACATGTCACACTGGAAACACTATCCAACAAAGAAAGAATTTTTCAAATCGGACTCCTAGAAGTAGAGATATTGACAAAAATAAAATATACATCTACGCCCCCTGGCGTAGAAACCATGCACTATTTTAAGAAGAAAATGTTTCTAAAAGGTTTGTTTGTGGTCATGAATAGTATCGGTCAACAAAATACTTTTTTTTTCAATCGAGAATTTAGAAGCTCATATTTTGCTGCAAGTACACAGAAGCGGAAATTAAGATTTACGCCCCCTGGTGGCCAAACTATTTTTTTACAAAAATTGGAAATTATGTGCAAAAGATTTACCATCAGGAGCTGTATCCGGTGCAGAAAGAATTTTTCAAATCGGAGATTTAGAAGCAGAGATATAAAGGGAAACGCAATTTACCGCTACGCCCCTAGCGGAAAGTCTATGAATTACTTGAAAATTTTGAAATTATATGAAAAACATGTCACACAGAAAACACTATCCAACAAAAAAGGAATTTTTCAAATCAGACTCCTAGAAGTAGAGATATTGACAAAAATAAGATGTACATCTACACCCCCTGGCGGAGAAACTGTGCAATATTTTAAGAAGAAAATATTCCGAAAAGGTTTCTCAATGTCAGTGGCATCAGTCCACGAAAGATGTTTTTCAATCGATATATTAGAAGCTCCGATTTTATGGCAAATACATCAGAAGCAAAAATTAACACTTACGCCCCCTGGTGGCCAAAGTATTATTTACCAAAAATTTGAAATTATATGCAAAAGATTTTCCATCAGGAGATGTATCCGCTGAAGAATTTTTTTTCAAATCGGAGTTTTAGAAGAAGAGTTATCGGAGAAAATGTAATTTACCTTTACGCCCCCTAGCGGAAAATGTATGCATAATTTGAAAAAGTAACTACATCTAAAATACTCTTCGACATAAATGGAATCGAAAGATAAAAAAAAATTCAATCAGATGTTTAGAAGCAAATATGTGGAATAAAACGTATTTTTGAATTCGACATCGTCTGCATTTACGCCCTCTACTGGCGAAATTGTACCTGGTAAAAAAACGAAATAAAGGATCATCATTTGGATATTTCAGGCTTCCGAATGCAAAAAAAAAAATTCAAATCGGACTAATAGTTGCAGAGATATCGTGGGTACAGACGGACGGACAAACCGATAACAGAAGCACGATCTTTTTTCAAAAGACGTGCCAAAAATGCGGCTGTGAATCATTTTGATGGTGTGGTAATATTCTGCGGTTAGGGTGATCAAGCGGGGTTGCTGACCCAGTCCTAAAGGTAAATTTCTCTTGGCATTTTTTTTTAAGTATTATGTTGTGGTTTCTTTAAAATTATGAAACGAGTGGGTTTTAAAATGGGGACTGTCGGAAAAATATATTGCAAAGAAAGAAAGAAAAAAGGGAGTTGTAAATGTTTTCTTTCGGGTTTTTTTTTTTTTTTTGTATTTTAGTGTTCTGGTGTGCTTAAGGAATGAAACCCCCTGATTTAATGTTAGGCTGTGTAAATAAATTTCATGTCATGTTCTGTGGATAAGTAATTGAAAAACAAAACAAAGAAATGGAAGTGAATAATTTTCTGGATCATGTAGTGATAGATGATATAATAAGTATATTAAGATATTTCGGAACGAACAGCCTTCCAGACCAATATTTCTCTTAAGTGAAATTTAACTCATTTTGTGCTCAGTGATTTTAGTATTTGTGAAGTAGAAATTGTATTTATGAGCTTAGTATAGGTGCCATGTAGTTGAGAATTTTTCTTGTAGGATGGTTATTATTATGATTTGGAGTTTTGATTAATTTAAGGGCAAAATTAATCTTTAAAATTTTTGTAGTAGTGAGGGTTAATTTCTAGTTTCAGCCCGTGGATTAGAAAAACAGATTTTTATGGGGAAAGAATATAAAAATGGGCATACAGGCAGAATAAAGGGGCATATGTATAGTGTGACTGAAAAGAACCCGAATAGCTGTTGTGTTTCTTCAAGAAGTGATGATTTTTCTGGAAAAGAGTGATTTTGGAAATATGGTGATTTATGGAGTTTTCTGGAAATAAAGTAAGGTTTGGTATAGTGTGTCAAGTATGGTGTTATTGAGCTTTCTGGGAAATGAGTAGAACAGTGTGTTCCTGGGAAATAAAGAAATGAAGTGTGTTCCTGGGAAATAAAGAAATGAAGTGTGTTCCTGGGAAATAAAGAAATGAAGTGTGTTCCAGGGAAATAAAGAAATGAAGTGTGTTCCTGGGAAATAAAGAAATGAAGTGTGTTCCTGGGAAATAAAGAAATGAAGTGTGTTCCTGGGAAATAAAGAAATGAAGTGTGTTCCAGGGAAATAAAGAAATGAAGTGTGTTCCTGGGAAATAAAGAAATGAAGTGTGTTCCTGGGAAATAAAGAAATGAAGTGTGTTCCTGGGAAATAAAGAAATGAAGTGTGTTCCTGGGAAATAAAGAAATGAAGTATGTTCCTGGGAAAATGAAGATATGAAGTGTGTTTCCTGGGGAAAATAGGATAAGAAGTAATTTTCTGGGATAAAAGGTGATGTATTGAATTTTCTGGAAATAAGGAAGGTGAGTTAGCTTTCTGGAAAATAGATGTTGAGATATTTTGGGAGCAAGTGGACTCTTGTGGGATACTTTACCTTATGTGGACATGCCTCGGGTCTGAAAGGGTGCACGAAACAAATTGGGGGATTTGTTTTCTGCCCGAGTAAGCTCGTTGACCCATAGGAGGTGGTTCCTACGAAGGAGTGGGCATGAGGTGTCCCAAAATCAGAGGTGAAGGAACAGTACAGGGTTAGGTCGCACTTTGCTCCACTACACTGTATAGGCTGCGAATGGATTCACAACCCATTCCCACCTTCAGACTCAAACTTTATTGTTCTCCCAGGGAAATCGTGTTTTTTCTAGAGAAGTGGGGACTCATTGGTTGAGATGTTTGTTTAGCTTTATGCCCGAGTTGGTCACTACATGGGTGTCAGTAGATTGGAGAACTTATGGTATGGAATTTTGAAAAGTTTGATTGGCATGATGATAGGGTGAATTAAGATTCTTTTGTCAGTGTAGCAATTTAATGATAACTTTTGAGTAATTTGAACAAGGTATCTAGTGTATTAGGTTTTGTATGGTGTATAGAATTGTTTGAGTATCCGATATGTGGATTTAAGACAAGGTTATGTTGATTTTAAGACAAATTTTTCCTGGAAGTGTAGAATCTTGTAGTAAAGTAACTTTCCATTATACGTAAAATTTTGGCTTAGTTGTTATGGTAGTTTAAAATTCAAAGTAGATTCAGAAGACTGGTCTGAGAAGGTTGGTTCGAAGGAATTAATTAGAACAACATAGTGTACACATATGCGTATAAATTTTTCCTACGAGAGAGAGTGAGAGATATTTTCACTTCAAATACTTAAGTTGTACGCCATGTTAAATCGGGTGTTTGTGTTGTGAAATTCCTTGAAATTCTCGTGTTTATTATTTTTATAAGTACTGTGACTGGTGCCGAAATTTCTTAGAAAAACAGCTAAGCTGTCAGCTGTTTATTTTGATTGGGCCCAGTGTCCAGGTAGAAAATTTGTGTCCAAAATTTAACTTGTTAAGTTTTTAAAATAAATGTAGGCCAAGTGGCCTTTCAAAAACCCAAACCTTAGTGCAGTGAAGTAATAGGTGTCAGCGTGAATTTTCATCACATGGTTCAAATGCATCCCTCTCAGCACTGACTGAGGCGAGGAAATAAATTTTAGGTTATTGTGTTAAAATCAGTGTTTTTGTCCTAACCATTATATTTGACTTCGCTGCCACCAAAAGTTATTACACATGTACATTGTATAGCATTAATTTTTAGTGTTTACAAATTTGGTACCCATGTAAACAATAGTTACCTTTCTTCCAATTTCAGGTATATGTACTCATCAAACGCAAACAACGCAAACAATACAATAGTAACTTTTGGGAGTTTCCAAATTCAGTGGTGCATTTTATTTTTCTATTTTGTTTCATGGCCTTATTCAAAATTTCAGTTTTGTTTCGAAATGCATCCACCCATCTCCCAAATTCGAATTTTCTGTAATTTCCATATAAATTTTAATATTAGCATAAATCTTATTTTAATACCCCAAATCTTCTATATAACACTATATTATAGCTAACGATGATTGCAAATGATAGAAATAGTCATGTATCGTTACTATACTATAGCTAACGATGATTGCAAATGATAGAAATAGTCATGTATCGTTACTATACTATAGTAACGATGATTGCAAATGATAGAAATAGACATGTATCGTTACTATACTATAGCTAACGATGATTGCAAATGATAGAAATAGTCATGTATCGTTACTATACTATAGTAACGATGATTGCAAATGATAGAAATAGTCATGTATCTTTACTATACTATAGCTAACGATGATTGCAAATGATAGAAATAGTCATGTATCGTTACTATACTATAGCTAACGATGATTGCAAATGATAGAAATAGTCATGTATCGTTACTATACTATAGTAACGATGATTGCAAATGATAGAAATAGTCATGTATCGTTACTATATTATAGCTGACGATGATTGCAAATGATAGAAATAGTCATGTATCGTTACTATACTATAGCTAACGATGATTGCAAATGATAGAAATAGTCATGTATCGTTACTATACTATAGCTAACGATTATTGCAAATGATAGAAATAGTCATGTATCGTTACTATATTATAGCTGACGATGATTGCAAATGATAGAAATAGTCATGTATCGTTACTATACTATAGCTAACGATGATTGCAAATGATAGAAATAGTCATGTATCGTTACTGTACTATAGCTAACGATGATTGCAAATGATAGAAATAGTCATGTATCGTTACTATACTATAGCTAACGATGATTGCAAATGATAGAAATAGTCATGTATCGTTACTATACTATAGCTAACGATGATTGCAAATGACAGAAATAGTCATGTATCGTTACTATACTATAGCTAACGATGATTGCAAATGATAGAAATAGTCATGTATCGTTACTATACTATAGCTAACGATGATTGCAAATGATAGAAATAGTCATGTATCGCTATTATACTATAGCTGACGATGATTGCAAATGATAGAAATAGTCATGTATCGCTATTATACTATAGCTAACGATGATTGCAAATGATAGAAATAGTCATGCATCGTTACTATGCTATAGCTAACGATTATTGCAAATGACAGAAATAGTCATGTATCGTTACTATACTATAGCTAACGATGATTGCAAATGATAGAAATAGTCATGTATCGTTACTATACTATAGCTGACGATGATTGCAAATGATAGAAATAGTCATATATCGTTACTATACTATAGCTAACGATGATTGCAAATGATAGAAATAGTCATGTATCGTTACTATACTATAGCTAATGATGATTGCAAATGATAGAAATAGTCATGTATCGCTATTATACTATAGCTGACGATGATTGCAAATGATAGAAATAGTCATGTATCGCTATTATACTATAGCTAACGATGATTGCAAATGATAGAAATAGTCATGTATCGTTACTATGCTATAGCTAACGATTATTGCAAATGAAAGAAATAGTCATGTATCGTTACTATACTATAGCTAACGATGATTGCAAATGATAGAAATAGTCATGTATCGTTACTATACTATAGCTGACGATGATTGCAAATGATAGAAATAGTCATGCATCGTTACTACCCTATAGCTAACGATGATTGCAAATGATAGAAACAGTCATGTATCGTTACTATACTATAGTTAAAGGCATACTTGCATGTTTCAATGGACGCTCGGGTGGCAGATGACAGAGTGGTCGAATGCGTAGGCTTTTGTCTAGCAGTCCGAGTTGGGCCCTGGTCCTATATCCGGATATATTGTATATACCGTATTGCGCACGGCTTTTTATACACTTTTTCAATCAAACTAGTTGTTTAAAATTTTTAAATCCCAAATATCAGCGATGGAGTAAGTGCACATTTTTCGTCACGGACTTCATGATTCGATTTCGCTGCAACATTTACCAGCGAATTATAAATGCCGTTTAAGATTTTCTGCTTTTACGGGGAAAGAAAATGTTCTGTTCGGCCTATTCTTAAAGAACGCGCGAATTGACGAAAAGGAGCGAAAAAGCTGACAACTATGTATCAAATTGTATGACTTATATGTAGAAAAGCGGGAAGCGGTGAAAGAACAACAACAACAACGGAAAACCGCTCTGGAAACAAGACTGAAAGCACTGCAGTTGGAATATCGTACAGGTTTTTGTTTATAGCCCAGTCTATATGGATTCTTCAAATGAAACATATACTCCAGTAGACGGGTGGTGTTGCAGGATCCTCCGAAGGAACGGTGGAGCTGCAGTAGGAATGCAGAGTGCGATACATTTAGTTGGTGCGAGGCGTTAAATGTGAGCAATATCAAAGGAACGTAAACAACCTATCTCGTGGATACCTCCAAATGGGCACAACGAGCCGTGATCCAATTTTTGGCAAAAGAGGGAAGCAAATCGATATAAATCTTACGATGCATGCAGGTGGTTTACCGGAATGCGTGCCTTGCACGCAGTACGATCTTGAAATGGTGCAAAGAATTTTAGGGTGGATCTGCCAAGACCTGACCAAGCACGCGCCGCCATTACACCGGACACAATCACAGCAAAGGACGAACCGGTGAAAGTTAACCGCAGAGTTACAGTTAGCGAGTTAATAGCTGCAATAGGCATCAGCAAGGCCTCTATTGATACAATCTTCCACCAAAGACAGGAGTATTCGAGTGTGTGCGTAATGGGTTCCAAAGCACCTGCCTGGCAGAGCATCCATAAACTTATCGACCAATGGAATACCTGCCTAAATGTTAAAGGTGCCTATTTCTAGGGCTATCAGCACCCGAGTGTTACGTATTTATTTACCTGTGTACATATTCTTACGCTGTAATAAAGTACACTTAACTTTAACTGCTAGTCTGTGTTTCATTTGGACAACCCTTGTAGATACGTACTTAGGCCTTGTAACTCACACTACAGACACAATCCAAGCCACACGATGACGTTCCGTGATCCCAATTGCTAATGATACCTAACAATACTAAAGAACAGAACAAATCACATGCACTGTTTTTCATGATTAGACAAATCTCTTTTCACTTCCGTTACGAGCTTTCTCTGTTTTTCTTCATTATTTTTCATGAAAAGAGTACATTAATTATTTACAAACTTGGCCATTTAATTAGAAAAACTCTACTTTAGGGGGGGGATTGCCCCAGTCGCTCCCCACTGGATCCGGTACTGCCTCCTGGAGTCAGCAGTTCCAAAGTAGGATCTGGGGACTCCTTATAGTCGCAGATACTCACCTGATTCTTTAAACAAGCAAACGCTCTATATTTAGTTTCATGAAGAAAGAACGCGTGCATCCTTTTAAATTCCCATTCCTGGAGAGAGAAAAAAAAGCACAAGTAACAGCAATGCTATTTTTTTTTTCTTGCACAAATCTCGGAAACATATCTGGTTACAATTACAATCCGCTTCATTCCAATCAATATAATCAGAAATCTTCGATAATCATAACGTAACTGCGTGTTCCTGTCCCGTAAAAAAACATCAAAGCATTGAATTACGTCTGCATTGATTTTTATAACGACGTGTTCCTGTCAAGCATTTTCCTGGAGACCCAAACTGAGGGACTAAAACGCTCCCCAGTGGCGGGGAGGGAGATGCTAAAATACCTGACTCTTGCATGTCACGATGAGCAACCACCCCTTCGTTGTTCGAGAGGTTAACGATCCCCTCTGGTATACCAGTTGTGAAGAGAAATCCTTGTTTTTCCTCTCATCTTTTATTCAGTCGCTATTGTAGAAGCTGCATAAAAACACCGATGGTCAATGCATAGTGAAAAAAATAAATCCAACTGGGCAGGCGGGTGGTGAGAAAAGGTCAATTTTAAACAGGTATCGTAAGGGTTCAAACCACAGAGCGAAAGTTAGGAAATGCTTTAAGAATGCAAAGAAGACAAGACATGGGAGGATTCTTTTCGGAACATCTGGTGATACAGAACTTATTCAACGGCTGCAAGAATTTTGAACGAATGCCAAGATTCTGCAGTCCCAAAATTTGAAGTTACCGACGTTTTCGCATGTGCAGAAAGAGAATGGAGAATGACTACAATATAATTTTAGTCGTTTAAACTGGGTCATTTACAAATAAGAAATGTGAAATGCGAGAAACATAGGGAATATCTGAACACACTGGGATTTTTCATGGGATGAGGGATATTGTTTATTCTCGAGGAGGGAAGTGAAGGACTGCACTATTATGTTTAGAGCACGTCTTTGGTAAAAAAAGATCGTGCTTCTGTTATCGATTTGTCCGTCCGTCCGTCTGTACCCACGATATCTCAGCAACTATTAGTCCGATTTGAAAAATTTATTTTTGCATTGGGAAGCATGAAATATGAAAATGATGATCCTTTATTTCGTTTTTTTTACGATGTACAATTTCGCCGGTAGAGGGCGTAAATGCAGATGATGTCGAATTCAAAAATACGTTTTATTCCACATATTTGCTTCTAAACATCCGATTGAAAATAAATTTATATCTTTCGATTCCATTTATGTCGAAGAGTATTTTAGATATAGTTACTTTTTCAAATTACGCATAGATTTTTCGCTAGGGGGCGTTAAAGTAAATTACTTTTTTCCCGATAACTCTTCTTCTAAAACTCCGATTTGTAAAAAAATTTCTTAAGCGGATACATCTCCTGATGGAAAATCTTTTGCATATAATTTCAAATTTTTGGTAAAGAATACTTTAACCATCAGGGAGCGTAAGTGTTAATTTTTGCTTCTGATGTATTTGCCATAAAATCGTAGCTTCTAAAATATCGATTAAAAAATTATTTCGTGGACTGATACCACTCCCATCGATAAACCTTTTCGGAATATTTTCTTCTTAAAATATTCCACAGTTTCTCCGCCAGGGGGCGTACATGTACATCTTATTTTTGTTAATATCTCTACTTCTAGGAGTCCGATTTGAAAAATTCCTTCTTTGTTGGATAGTGTTTTCCGTGTGACTTGTTTTTCGTATAATTTCAAAATTTTCAAGTAATTCATAGACTTTCTACTAGGGGGCGTAGCGGTAAATTGCGTTTCGCCCTATATCTCTGCTCCTAAATCTCCGATTTGAAAAATTCTTTCTGAACCGGATACAGCTCCTGATGTGAAATCGTTTGCACATAATTTCTAATTTTTGTAAAAAAATAGTTTGGCTACCAAGGGGCGTAAATCTTAATTTCCGCTTCTGTTGTATTTGCAGCAAAATATGAGCTTCTAAATTCTCGATTGAAGAAAACGTCGTTTGTTGACCGATACTACTCATGTAGACAAACCTTTTAGGAAAATTTTCTTCTTAAAAAAATGCATGGTTTCTACGCCAGAAGGCGTATATGTATATCTTAATTTTGTCAATATCTCTACTTCTAAGAGTACGATTTGAAAAAATCCTTCTTTGTTGGATAGTGTTTCCGATGCGAAATGTTTTTCCCAGAAATTCAAAATTTTCAAGTAAATCATACACTTTCCGCTAGGGGGCACAAAGGTAAATTGCGTTTTCTGCGTTATTTCTGCACCTAAAGCTCTGATTTGAAAAATTCTTCCTGTATCGCATACAAGACCTGATGGAAAATATTTTTCACATAATTTCTAATGTTTGGTAAAGAATGGTTTAGCCACCAGGGGTCATATGTGTTAATTTCTGCTTCTGAAGTATTTGTTCCAAAATCTGCGCTCCTGAAAACTCGACTAATTTTTTTTCTTCGACCGATACCGTTTATACGGATAAACCTTTTGAGAATACTTTCTTCCTAAAATAATGCACGGTTTTCCCACCAGGGGATGTAAAGTCACATCTTATTTTTGTCGATATCTCTGTTTCTGAGAGTTTGTAAGCTCACGATTCTGTTTACAGCAATATCTGAGGGATTAAAAACCCGATTGAAAATCTTCTTTCTTTGGTCAGATCTATTGTTTTCCATATCGGTTCCATTGACTTTGAATAGCTTTGATAAATTTAATTTGTGTCGGAACGGATTCAAAAGACGTGCTTATTACACCCGAAAATTTGGTGTCAACTTTCTTGTTATTTATTACTTTTCTGGTAGACAGACCTGAAAATATTGATTTTTCCAATGCTGTCTGATGTACAAACACATTTAGACCACTGTATATTGTTGTACAAAAAATTTATGATTTGAAAATGAACCACAAAAAGAATCCGTTTTATCGGGGGAAGGAATAAACTAACATTTCTGCGAAGCCTTCGCACATCAACAAATGGCTTGTCCAAGGCTGTCACCAGACTAGGCACTGAATATTGAAACGTTACAGTTTAAATATAAGAATGACTTGCCAAATTCTTTTTAAAAGTAAGACTTAATATTTATGTACTGAGGGAACTAATTGAAAGAACGAGGGAATATGAACTCCCATTATGTATGGCTTTTATTGATTGTGAAAAGGTCTTTGATTCCGAGAAACCATTAGTAGTTAAAATCTTTGATATCCTGCGGTATTGAAGATGCATACGTTAGCATTATTAATAACATCTATGAAAATACAAAAACAAGGATTCGTTTATTTGAGGATACAGCACTAATGAAAATTGGAAAGGAAGTGATATAAGGTGACAACGTATCTCCCAAACTCTTCAGTGCCACATTACAAAATGTCCTTCAATCACTGAACTGAGAAAACAAGGCGATAGAAATTAACGGAGATTGTTTAACTTTCCTTCGTTTGCTGATGACATAATCATTTTTGTAACTATCCCTTTAGAGCTGCAGAGTTTGATACAGGAGCTTACTGACAAGAGAACAGAAGTGGGATTAAAATGAACTTTCAGAAAACAAAATTAATGTAAGTGCATTTACAAGAAATGGAGCTTTTCTGCATCATGGAGATTGATGCAGAATAGCTGGGGATAACCGATACCTACATTTACCTTGGACAACAGATATCAAGCGAGGGTCATATTGATGAAGAGATTAATCGACGTATAAAACTTGGTTGGACAGCACTTGGAAATAACAGTACGATTTTTAAGAGCAATATACTTTATGATTTAAAAGAAAAGGTTTAATCAATGCAATCTTCCCGTTGCGACGTATGAAACAGAGATATGGATCTTAACTAAAAAAGACATAACAGAGGTAACAAACAACTGAAGAAGCATGGAGAGGTGCATGCGTGGTGTAACCAGGAGAGTTAAGAAGAGGAACTTTGGGTCAGGAAAATTACATGAGTGAAAGACATCATGCTCAGACTAGAATCCCTGAAATGGCAAGGGATGGACATATTGCTAGATGAACGGCCCACCGATGGACACTCGAGATTCCAGACTAGATTCCAAGGAACAGGAAAAGACCCAGAAAAAGACCACCTAGAAGATGGGTGGATGAAATTAGAAAGCATGCTGGAGTGAGATGATGGAGACTGGCTTAACACAGACCGCTGCGGAAGAAACTTTGGGAGACCTTCATACAGCAGTGGATTCATAATATTTGTCAATGATGATGACTTGGCTAACAAATAAATAATCATTAAATACAGAAAGCGTTTTGCATTTGAAGTCGCAAGGTACACTGGTTGGGCACGTGACATTTGGGAGGGGAATAAGCATTATTAAGGCACCAGATCGAAATTTTTGGCAACTCTACAGAGACGCTATCGTTGCATGCGTCACAGCTAGTGATGATCTCTAAAGCTTGTCTGAAGGCTGGGGATTTTGGGTTGGAGTAGGGTGCTAATTTTTTAATACTATCTCCACAGGAGCAGCAGGCTTTAATTTTACTGAGATCTGTTGTATGGTCCATTTGACTGTTCATGCTTGCCTATGTTTGCCAGGTCAAGGGTGTCTTTTTATGCCAGTGTGAGCTATAGCTGTGACGTATGTAGGCTGATGCACTACACAAAAAGAAATGTCCGGATACTTTTGATCATATAGCGTATGTACTCATGAGATATCTGCTGAAACAAAAACGAATCTGTGAAATGATGTCCATAGTATGTAAGCAGATTATGGAGCTAAAAGTGGACATTTGGCTAACGTCCGAGGCTAGTATATGGTTTGAAGGTATAGTATGCTGAGTATGTTCCATACAAGACGCCATCATAGGTTATGGAGGCCCGTGGACGTGCACCTCTCCAGCTAGTCTCTTTCTGTTCTTGACGGAACCGAGACTGAATTAAGAATAACACACCTCTCTCTTCGATCTGCGCATAATTCCCACAGCCGAGCTTGCATCCCTGCACAAAGACACTGGTGTGAAATAATAAAAGATGGTGATCGCGTAGTGGCACGAGCCATTGTACTGTTCTGAGCTACCTTATCGTACTAACTTCGTCCGAAGTCTATGTATTAGGGTCCAATTCGCAAGACTTTCTTTTTGTGCTCGATCCAAGGACAGTCAGCACTGCTCTGAAGTTTTGTATTTTGGTGATCGCCTTCAACGATTACCGGAATGAATGGTCTCGATCGTCTCAGATTTTAGTTTTTACGTGTGTCATAGTTTACTGACACACGTAAAGGTATCGTCAGATTCTAGGTATGTGCTCCTTTCCATTTTGCTGCTCAAACAGAATTGCGACCGGCCTTAACATCGGCCAACACAATTTAAATGTGAGGCACTAGTACATGGAACCCTAGCAGCAGAATTGTAATAATTTATCGTGCAGGTTAATTTTCAAGGAAATCCAAACACTCCTTAGGTTGCCCCTTTTTTGTGTGGGTTTTTTTTTTTTTTTTGCAAGTTCAACAACCACTGGGAAACAAACACAAAAAGGAGCATCCTTTAGAAGCTCAGGGACCAAGGGGCAAAGAGAAATTTATGGTAAGCCAGTAAAGCGGGTTAGAGATGGATAACTGAGCTCGCTGCTTATGAACATAAATTCATGAACATATTTTCATGAACTCGAATTCTAGCCTGAGATGCTTTTGAATTCAAATACTGATGCCTTCGATGCTTATGAACTCGAACACTCATGACTTTGGTGCTTATGAACTTGAACTCTGACTTCGACTAATACCAACTCGTACTCTGACTTCGATGATCATCAACTCGAACTCTGACTTCGATGATTATCAACCAAACTCTGACTTCGATGGTCATCAACTCAAAACCTCTGACTTCGATGATTATCAACTAGAACTCTGACTTCGATTATTATAAACACAAACTCTGACTTCGATTATTATCAGCTCGAATTCTGTCCTCCGGCAGAAGAAGATAGCATCTGTATTTTGAACGGGTGCTCAGGAGTTCAGCTTTCCAATTAAATATTAGTACAGAAAAGCCTCATTAATTTGAGTTTTGTCCGTTCGATGATCTGTTTAGTCCAAGTCGCTGTGCTGCTTTAATGGCAATTCTCTCTGTCTCGACTCTTTTTCGTTTGCACGACTTTCGTTGACGTACACGAGTCATTGCGTGAGAGAATATCTTAAGTGTTCGTATTTGCTTATTAGACCTGTTTTCTACGATGTAGCAAGTTCTGTTTTTGTAGCATGATGTAATTAAATATTACAGTACTGAGTAACAATGGGTGTTACAAGAAAAAGAGATAAATGTTTCGTTGGAAGCTAAGCTTGAAGCGGCTAAATTTTTCGACAAAATAGCAACTAAAAAGAAGCAGGCACTATAGTTAGCTGTAGGAGAGCTGGGTTAGCGTGTACACAGAACGGAAACTGGAAAAAAGTTCTGGAGGTGCCACAAATTTGCGAATAAAGACGAAGAAACACTAAGCAAGCGGGTGGGGGTGTCAGCGTCATTTTCTTGTAGGACTTCCGTCCACAGGTAGTAGAGTTTAGGTCCCAGCCACCTACAGCGAGATCGCCTTTTGGGCAGGACACAGAAACGGAAGGAATGAGAGCAAGTCTAGCGACTTTGACAGAACAGTTTGTAGTGAGATTAGAGTACAGTAGATGGCGCCACCGTACAAGTACGATATTGCACATAGAGGGGTGAGAGAATTTCAGGTGAACTAAGCAAGCGGCGGGTTTCACTGAAGCTTTATCGCTGTTATATTCAGAGAAGAAACTGAAAGTAAACACGAATCATAGACCAATGCTCCAGGAGAAAATATTTAATTTTCAGAATTAAATTAACGACAATGGTACTGACTTCACATCACAGAAAGAAGAAATACAAATGGACGTTCTTCGCCTGAAAAGATGGCGTGGATTTTAGGAAAAAAGCAATTGAAAACTCTTATAAAATTAGTAGGAAGCATTACGAGTTTTCTTTCTTTTTTTTTTTTTTTTTTTTGTATAATGTAAGTACGTACAATGAATATTCTATTATAAAGTTTACACAGATGGAATGAAAAAATCCGTCCCTTTTAGAGCTGCACATAACGTTGGGCCTTCATTCCTGTGTGAAACGGACGTCATCTTCGATTGTCTACCGCGATGACGTGGAAAGCATGAGGCTGATGACGTGCATTTGCCACGGAATCACATTGCATTTTCATATGGAGAAAGGCTGGATTTAAGCAAACGTGCTACACTATTATTGAAAAAAGGGTCAAATACGGCAACAGCGAGAGAAATTTGTGTAGCCGAATGCGAGGATACAGTGGACAGCAACACTGCACGAAAACGGTTCCGGCGTTTCAGTGCTCGGGATACCAGTCTGAAAGACAAGCCGAGGACAGGATGTCAGACGACCACAACATTGACACTCTCGTCGAAGCTGTGACAGCAAACCTCTGTACCAGTACACGACAGTTGGCAGCTGAGGTGAGGTTTCTCCGATCGCGATCGTTCGTCACCTGCACCAGATTGGTTTCTCCTCCAGGCACCATCGAATAGTTTCTCATGAACCAGCATCCAATAAAATAGTTTCTTGGAACATGTCGTTCTCTATCACAGATTGGTGCCAAATCCACACGGCGATAAGTTTTGAATTAGTATTGTCACAGGTGATGAAAAGTGGACATTTCTACCTTATCCTACCACTGGGAACAAGTGACTAAGGCCACGCCACGAAGCATAACCAGTGGTACAAAGAGAATGGCTCAGGAGTAAAGTCACGCTGTGCATTTGGTGGAATTGTGAAGATCCCGTGCACTGGAAACTCCTGCCAGATGGTCAGACTGTGGAGGGAAATATTTACGTCAAACAACGGAAGCGGGTCCATGATGCTCTGTGCAAACGCTACCTAGCGCTCATCAATAGGAAGCGGGCGTTGTTGCAAGTGCATAATGAATGCCCCAAGTCACACCTCCCGACTTGGGGCATTATCCTCTGTGCCAACGCTACCCTAGTACTCATCAATAGAAAGCGGGGGTTGCTGCAAGTGGATCACACCTCCAGAGTCACACCTCCAGAGTGGTCCATGATGCTCTGTGCCAACGCTACGTAGCGCTCATCAATAGGAAGCGGGTGTTGTTGCAAGTGAATAATGCCCCAAGTCACACGACCAGAGTGGTCCATGATGCTCTGTGCCAACGCTACCTAGCGCTCATCAACAGGAAGTGGGCTTTGCTGCAAGTGGATAATTCCCCAAATCACAGCTCCAGAGTGGTCCATAATGCTCTGTTCCGACGCTACCCAGTGCTCATCAAGTGGAAGCAGGCGTTTCTGCAAGCGGATAATGCCCCAAGTCACACCTCCGGAATGGTCCATGATGCTCTGCGCCAACGCTACCAAGCGCTCATCAATAGAAAGCGAGCGTTGCTGCAAGTAGATAATTCCCCAAATCACATCTCCAGAGTGGTTCATAATGCTCTGTGCCAACGCTACCCAGCGCTAATTAAGAGAAATCGGGCTTTGCTGCAAGTGGATAATGCCCCAAGTCACACCTCCAGAGTGATCCATGATGTTGTGCGCCAACGATACCCAGCGATCATCAATAGGAAGCGGGCGTTGCTGCAAGTGGATAATGCCTCAAGTCACACCTCCAGAGTGGTTTGCTACCCACTGCTGCAGCACCACAAAGCTCGTCAACGACAAAGTCAACACAGTTCTTAAAACATGTCCATTGTCCAATTCTTTCTCACACAACTTTCACAATGAGACTGAATGAGTTGAAGTTATGTCATAACTTCAACTCATTTAGTCGTTCACTGAGTATTTCAGAGTAATACTGATGTTCATCATGAATTCTTTCAAAATGTATTCTCAGGGATTTCCGTATTCCTCTTTCTCCAACCAACATTCAGTTTCATTCGTGACGCTAACAGGCATTGATCAGAGACAACATCTTCACCTCTCATCACACGAGTGTCAACTATTAATGTAAGTGTAAATACAGTAGTAGGGGTTATGGTCAGTTGACATGGGCAACCCCGCACAGAGTGGAACAGACCAAAACCGAACGCAGGCGATTAATAGGCGGACAACAGGGCTCCTTAACAGTGTATCGTAATCGACGAACTTAGGCAAATGTGGTGATCTGAGCAACTTTGATCGTAGACGCATTGCCGACGCAAGACAGATGGGCCATTCCATCGCCCAATTGGTAAGAATCCTAGGGTACCCGAGGGCAACAGTATCATTATATCGTCCAATTGGTAAGAATCCTAGGGTACCCGAGGGAAACAGGGTGTGGCGTTGACAGCATGTGGCCATGTATCCTTCAAGCTGGGCCAGCACGAGGGATACATGGCCAAGGCTGGGGTGGCTATATGATGGTTTTCGAAGCCTTCGCATAGGACACATTAGGTCCCTTAGTGTGTCTGGAGATATCCTTAAACGATGCGCGCTACCAGCATGTGCTAGATGATGACCTACATGCTTTTATGGTCTTTGTACATCCTGCGGCCGATGGCGTGTTCCAGCAGGAAAATGCGCCGCCACACCAAGCTGCAGCCACTCTGGTATGGCTCGAGTTACACCAACATGGTCGCTGGATTTAAACCCTGTGGGAGCTCTTTGAGATTCCATGAAGCGGAATATCAGATGAATGGATCCTGGACCGACGTCTATATATTTATATACTGGTCACAAAAAATTAGGTATATTGAGGTTTCGAACGGAAAACGTGATGATATGCAAATCTGGCGACTATTGGAGATCGATTATCAGCGTGAATAAGTCATATGTAAATTAACATCATAACCGCTCAGCACGTGGCATGCGAGCTCTGACAAAAGTACTCTGCGAGAGGTGGAAAACGGGTCGTTTCACCGCTTCAACTAGAAGTTTGCTGAATGTATCGCCTTCAGTGAGGGATTAACCTAAAATGATGCCCAGACGACGATTAAACATTGACAACAGAAATACGGCTATTAGGATATTACAAGCAGTTGCACGGCAAATAGATGTGGCTTCTACTTCAGGATTTTCGCAAAGTGTAGTAAGTCCGCTACACACATTATTCCTACGAAATGAAGATGTTGAAGATCGACCGAGAAGTGGTCGCCCAAGGATAGACACTAGAAGGCAATAATATCGAGACCTGAGTGCCAGTGCTCAGACAAGGCATAGTATCACCAGTAACCAACTCCAGGAAGCATTTCAAGCTGCTTCTGGTGTCAGAGTATGTACTCAAACGGTGCGAAACCGTCTTTACGAATACAGACTCAGAGCAAGGAGGCCGCTGAGATGTATCGAATTGACATCAGCTCATCGTCATCGATGCACCTCTGTCCAATAGTACATCTCACGGAATAAAGTCCTGATACGTCAAAGGCACATGTGGAGGATATCCGGCATAGAATTGCAATCACATTGTGTACAGACTGTCCGTCTTTATCAGTGGCAGTCAGTTATGGTCTAGGCAGGAGTGGATTTTAATGGCTGTACTTCTTGTAGATTTGACAAGACAACAGGAATGCCTCAGTGTGCCGAAGCGAGAGCATTGTGCTAATTGCGACACTGTTTCACACTGCTATTGGACATACATTCCGTTTTCTCGATGACAGTGCAACCAGTCTCCGTGCTAATAGCAAACTTCAGGAGCTTGAAAATCATGGGTTTTGAATCGTTACAGGTTCCTCCAAGGCTTTTGGACCTTAATCCTATTGAGAAAATTTGAGACGCTGTACAGCGACGTCTGGATAACTACGATCCATACCCCAGTACACTGGCAGATCTCCGTAACATGTTGCCTATAATATGGGACGAGATGCCCTAGGTACTCATCAATAATGTCATTACAAGAATGTTTCGAAGGTGTCAAGACATTCTTCAACGCAGAGGTGGTGTTGCCGGGTACTGAAATCCAGAGGCACGGACATTCTCCGAATTTAGCATTTTGTATATTCAGTGCTACTTTCTTGGATGCAGACGTTGCACAGCAAATTGTTTCTGTAAATGCACTCTTTATTGTTTGTGTTGCGTAGCCTCACTAATGTTATTTCAATGCATCTTAATGGAGTTACATACATACATCCTTCATTTTACGTATTATCCCTAACTTTTTGTGACCAGTGTGTACACACTGCAGAGCAAATGAATTAGAGATACCGGTCTAGTAACGTGTAGCACCACCTTTCGCCCTGATGACGGCGGCGATTCGTCTCGGCATGGACTCGACAAGACACCGGAGGCGTTGGGAAGCCATACGGATCCACGACCCCTGAACAAGCTCCCACAGTTCACGAGGATTTTATGGAGGGGGTCAGAGCCTCAAACATCTCTCTCGATGGCATCCCAGATGTGCTCGATGGGATTGAGGTCAGGTGACCTAGCTGGCCAAGGAAGAGACGTCACATCGGTGGAGTGTTCACCGAACCATTCGGATACAATTCGGGAGCAATGGCACGCCGCATTGTCTTGTTGCAGGATGAGGTCCCCAGTGGGATGTTGAAGATGCACAAACGAGAGCAAATGGTCGTCCAGGATATCCCGGTAACATTGACCTGTGAGGGACGATGTCACACGTAGCAGGGGTCCCATTTCAGTTCACGTAAATAGTCCCCAGACGAGAATGCCACCCGCACCAGCTTGAAGAGTACCCTGCTGGCAAGAAGGATCCATCCCTTCGTGTGGTTTGCGCCGTATCCTGCCATCCGCACGTACCAACGTGAATCTCGACTCATCAGCCCAGGCAACATTTTTTCCACATGTCTAGAGTCCAGTGGCGATGTTCCCGCGCCCATGCTAATCTTTGCATCCTGTGATGCGCGTTCAGCAGCGGTTCCCTCGTAGGACGATGGCTTCTGTACCCCATAGCGATGAGATAGTTCTGGATGGTGTGGCTGCTTACACGTTTTTGTGCACCAGCGTTAAATTGCCGAGTGATTTCTTGCACTTTGGCCCGTCTATCTGCTGTTACAATTCGAGCTAGCCGACGATGCTCACGCTCATCCACACGCTCACGGCAGTTGGCCCTTGCAGGGATGGTTTTACCAGATTCGATGTACTCACGGTGCACTCGTGACAGTGGCTCGTGAAATCCCAGTGCCTGCACGACTTCCGAGATGGAGTGCCCCGTTCGTCGGGCTCCGACAATTTGCCCACGATCAAATTCGCTTAGATTCTTTGTCTTACCCATACTGCGTCCGACTCTTACTGATTCCCGTCGCATCACTCCTTCTATTGTCAGATCGCTGCATACGTTAAATCGTTTCTGTTTACAGGGCAGCCAACAGCGCCACATTTGCATAACGCCAGCTGTCTCTAATTCAATTGCTCTTCATTGTATATGGGTGTTCCGCTTAGGCGTATGATAAAACGAGAGAAATAAATTTTGAACTTACCATAATTTACACTGCCGGACAATTGCTAAGGACGGATGACAATAGCAACGATAGCAACCATAAAATGGAAGGCAGGAACATGTGGAAATTAGCATAAGTGCGGGATACAGTAAGACGTGTTGTGCGTATGCAAATTTTGGATTGCCGAACTTGTTCATGACGTCACAGCGCTGATAAGAGATATAAAGGATTTGACGCGTATTGACCGTTGTTGTTCAAACGCAAAGTTGAAAGGGAAAGAATCAATTGACGAACTTGCAATCTTCAGTATGTCTTCCCGACATCACCTAGATGATTTTACGCGTGGCCGTATTATTGGCAAGATTGAAGAAGGGCGAAAAATAACAGATGTTGCCAGGGAGTTCAACGTCAGCCACAGTGTTGTTTCAAGGCTTTGGAAATCATTTCAAACAAATGGAGAGTGTAGCAAACGTCACGGGGGAGGTGGTGTTCGCAGTACGACACCTGCAGAAGATCGGTACATAGTGCTATCAACAAAAAGACACCGGCGCAGCACAGCTAGTGAGGTAGCAAATCAGTTTATGGCTGCTACTGGCAAGCGGATCTCCCGAAAAACTGTCACCAGACGTTTGCATGAAGGAGGACTATACGCCCGCCGTCCTGTTGTGTGCATCCCATTGTCCAGACGTCACCGTACCGCCCGTTTGCAATGGTGCCATCAACATCGCAATTGGACTGATAACGACTGGTCTGCTGTCCTCTTCTCAGATGAGAGTAGATACAGTCTATCGTCTGATTGTCGACGACAACTGATCTGGCGTGATAGTGGTACTGCATATTGTCCAGCAAACATACAGGAAAGGGACCGATATCCGACATGTAGTGTCATGGTATGGGCTGGCATCATGATCAATGGCCGTACGTCCTTCTATGTGCTTCCACCTGGGACTATGACTGGTCAACGATACATTAATGATGTTCTGCTACCTCATGTTTGCATGTTCCGTGGTGCTGTCGGTGATAGATTCTTTTTCATGGACGACAACGCAACATATCATCGAACAGTCGCTGTCCAGGAGTGTCTTGAGAGCGAGGATATTCAACGCCTTGTATGGCCAGCACGTTCTCCAGATCTGAATCCCATTGAAAAGTGTGGGATGCTTTGGGGAGGAGTCTTGCTAGTCGCCAATGCCCTCCAATAAACAAAGACACCCTCATCCGTGCACTGACAGAGGAATGGGATAAATTACCCCAACAGCTGCTTGATAATGTTGTGCGAAGCATGACACGACGTGTGGAATCTTGCATCGCCCTCCATGGTGGCCATATCCCGTATTGACATCTTACGCCGGAACGCCTGCGGACGGTAATTGCATTTTTTTACGTTTACGTATTCTGCACAAAATGGCTTATTTGTCCCTTGAACACGTTGCAAAGCCTTCTGGATTTCAGAGCACAATAAATTGTCTTTCTTGTAATGTCCTGGCATTTGGACATTATTTTATTTCACTTGGCATCCAACCACACTTACTTTTTTATGCGCTATATAGCCGTTTGTGATCCGTCCTTAGCAATTGTCCAGCAGTGTATTAGTGACACGTTTTGTTCCAGATACACAAACTGATATATATTTTTTTACGTATGCAATAAACTTGAACTTGAGCATCACTGGTGGCGTGGCAAATGTGCAACCGGTATTTTACCTCAGCCCACGTGTTGAGAAGCATTTCTTGTGTCCCGTAACAACGTGAGAGCAATAGCAGCACAAATTCTGTTGCGTAAATCTTCCATATTACTTACCGGTGTAACCGTACACCCGGTCCTTAACAATCCCCACGGGAAAAAGTGATGAGGAGTTTGTGTCTCAAGATCTGGGTGGTCATGCGATGAACGTTTTTCATCTCCCATTCCACCACCCTGTGAGGAAGTGGTCATCCAAGAATGTGAGGACATCATTGGCAAAGTGCAAGGGAGCTCCATCTTTTTTGGAGAACTTTTCCTTCAGGCAGCTGAGGAACAGCATATTCCTGTAACGTGTCCAGGTATGTTAGTCCAGTTGCCAGGGCCTCCTCGAAAATAAAGGGACCGATGATTTTGTCTTAAATGATCGCGCACCAAACACTGCATTTTGGAGAATCCCGTTCATGTTCAGGAACAAGGTAGGCTTTTCGGCCCCCCTCCCCCCACCTCCCCAGATGCAGCAGTTAGATCTCCTTACTTTTCCAGACACGTGGAATGTTGACCCGTTTGAAAAGCAAACCGGGTCAAAGAATATATCGTCGGCATCAATTTTGGCCAACATTGATTCCGCAAAGTGTTTCGGTGCCGCCCTGTCATGTGGCTTAACTTGTCGATGCAGTTGAAATTTGTACGCATGTAAACGCAACCTTTTTTGGCGTACCCCATCAAGCTGCACACTAGCCTCTCGGATGAATTTCCTCGGGCTTTTCTGAAATGACTTTCGAATCCGTTCAGCGTTTTCCTCAGACATCGTACGCTTAGTATGTTTACCAGTCATCGCCAACAAACTTCCCGTCTCTCTGAATTACTTGTCCCGTTTCATAATGGACACATACGTTGGTGACATATGCCGTCGCTCCAAGATTGTACTCGCGGCGAAAACGACGCTGTACAAGCGTTACGGACTTCAATTTCGCAAGAGATAGCACACAAAACACTCTCTGCTGTTGATATGTATGTATGTATGTATATACACTGGCGTGCAAAAATTAAGGACGAGACGGTTTTTCGAATGTAACGTCGTGCAGAAGTGCTCCACATCGACTCATATCATACCATAAGATCCCCAAGATGTAAGAATATGAGACAAGTGAGCAAACCCGTCCAAACAAGGAATCCAAAGGATACAAAGGCACTTTATTGAAAAGATAGCTTCGAGCACAACTGGACAGAAGACAGAAACGCCCATGTGACAGGCGGCTGTCCAAAAAATTCAAGTCTTTAGTAGGGGATATGATCACCTCTGAACCTCTGACTGCGTTGCAGGATTTACAACGTCTGTTCATGCTGAGGACGAAGTTGTCAAGGAGCTGTTGAGGCATCGCGGCCCATTCCTCTTGTAGCGCCAATCGCAGCTGCGGAATCGTTGCTGGCGGCTGGTGACGTGCTGCTAAGCGTCTCCCGAAAAGGTCCCACACGTGTTCGACTGGATTTAGGTCGGGGACCTTGCGGGCCAATCCATGCGTTGAATATCTTCACTCTCCAACAGTTCTGCGACAGCCACTGTACGATGAGGTGTAGCGTTGTCGTCCATGAAGAGAAACTCAGGACCCACAACACCTTTAATCAGACGCACGTGAGGCAGGAGAACCTCGGTACAATAGCGGCCATCAGTGACTGAACCTCCTTGGAAGATGTGGAAGTCCGTACGGCTACCAAGCATGATACCGTCCCAAACGAGAACTTCACCATCTCCAAATCGGTCCTTTTCGATGATGTTGGAGGTGTGATTGCGTGTTCCCTGCTCTCTCCAGATGCGTATACTCCAGAATCACTCGTCAGACTAAATCGGCTCTCATCCGTAAAGAGAAATCGACCCCATTGCTGATGTGTCCAGTTCTTGTGTTCCTGGCACCACAGAAACTGCCGTCTCAGATGAGCAGGCGTTAATGGCACACACCGTACTGGTCGTCGTGCAAATAAACCACCCTCGTGCAGCCTTCTGGCCACGGTAAAACGCGATAACCGACGTCCAGTTTACTGTTGCATGTGCCTTGCGATTTCTCCCGCTGTCTGACGTCTGTCTCTTCTCGCCTGTAGGAAAATATACCGATCGTCCGCCGCCGTGGTTGCTCGTGGACGACCACTGCTAAACTGTCGGACAGCTGTTCCTGTCGTTTTAAATGCTCTCCAAGCTCGTGGAACGATGCTGTGAGCGATCCCGAACTCCTCGGCCACACTAGTCACACTTCGAACTTCTTCCAACTTCCCAATGACGCGACCTCGGGTAAAGTCATACAGATGTCGTCTACTGGATCGCCTGTTGGCCATATCACACGGTGGCAGAAACTCGACGTCGTTCAAACCGATGTACACCGTGCAATAGCTTTCACCGAATTGCGTGGTCTTTCGGTCCGTTTTGCCTGCTCGTTCCGCTGTTATGCTAATTTCTCCTCTTCGTCCTTAATTTTTGCGCATCAGTGTATATACACTCAACAAACAAAACATTAGAGATAGGTGTGGTGGGCAGTTGACATGAGCATCCCACGCGCAGAGTAGAACAAACACAAACTGAACGTAGGCGATAAATAGGATGCCGGAACATGAGACATAAATATTATATCTCATGTTCCTGCAAAAATTCTCGAACAATGCGGGTAGTTTGGTATGGCGCATTATGCTGCTGAAGGAACCCAGGCAGCAGAGATTTTCATTTTAACGTAGGCGCAACACTGCGCCACCGTCTTTTAGGAGAAGACGGTGGCGCAGTGTTGCGCCTACGTTAAATTGTAAGGCTGTGTTTCCTGGGAAGGCACTACCAAAGGGGAATACTTTTCACATAAGAGGATGTACGAGGTCTGCTATGATGTTCCTGTAGGTGGAAGACGTCATGGGGTTTTCTGCACATGAATGATTAGACTCTGTGTTTCCCAGCAGAACATTGTCCAAAGCAATACAATTCCTCCACTGTCTTGTTTTCGTCCTAAGGTGCATCCTAGTGCCAAAAGTTCATTAGGTAAACGAACCACACACACACCCGGCAGTCCATATGGTGCCACAGGAACGAGATCAATCGAACCAGACGGGGTTTTTTTTCAATCATTTGAGTTCCAGTCTTGATGGTCGAGTGCCCAATTTAGTTGCAATCGAAGATGAACCGAGGTTAGTATGTGTACTCGGGCCGGCCTGAGGCTACGCAGCTCCATTTTTACAGGATTCGATGTACTGTGTGTTGTGACACAGTACTCCCGTCTCCAGTATTTAAATTACATGCGAGTTGCACCCGTCACAGTATCACATCTGTTGGTTCGCACCATACGGAATAGCCTTCGCTCAACTCTAGCATCGATGAGCGGTGGTCGGCCCACACCTTGCCACAGTATCCCTTCTGTTGGCTAGTACCATACGGGATAGCCTTCGCTCACCTCTATCATCGATGATTAGTGGTCGGCCCACACCTTGCCACAATATCCCTTGTGTTGGCTCGTAACATACGGGATAGCCTTCGCTCACCTCTATCATCGATGAGTAGTGGTCGGCCTAGACCTTGCCGCAGTATTCCATCTGTTGGCTCGCACCATACGGGATAGTCTTCGCTCACCTCTAGCATCGATGAGTAGTGGTCAGACCACGCCTTGCCATAGTATCCCATGTGTTGGCTCGCACCATATGGGATAGCCTTCGCTCACCTCTACCATCGATGAGTAGTGGTCGGCCCACACCTTGCCTGAGGTTCGTGAATTTTCCCTCATTGGACTAATTTTTGGAGTTACTAACCACGGTTGACAGTAAGCAACCCACAAGCCTTGCCATCTCTAATATGTTCTGTTTTAGTCGTCTGGCCATTAAAATTTGGCCTTGGTCAAACTCGCTTAAGTCCGCTGCTTTTCTATTTGAAAAACAAAAACAACTCTGATTAACAGAGATCAGTATCAGGAGTCATTAATACCGTTTCATGACTTTCTCACGCACCGTCGTTTACCCGTGCTTCGATTCGCATAATGACGCCCTGGTCATAATGTTTTGGCTCTTCGGTGTACACAAATATATGTCATCGACCATTCTCAAACCACTACTGGATGGTTTCCAAAGTCCCTTCGACAATTTTCATTCTTGAGAAATTCTCTCCCTTGTCCCTCTGGATGAATTGTATTTAAATAAAGCCGTACGTAAAATTTCTGTAGCGGGAAAAGAATCCTTCTTTTTCAAAGACAGTATCAGATAATTCCTTATTTTTTCGCGGCGGGAAATACACATCGACTTAAAAAAAAAAAAACGTAATAATTCCACGAGAGTCTGACAAACAAACCATTCCATTAGTACTTGACAAATCTTTCGTGAGAAGAAGTATTCCTATTTTTAATCAGACCTTAACGTTTCTGAGGATGACGCCGTTGTGGCGTTGAAAGTTCTTAAACATATACTTATTTTAATTGTACATAGTTTTTTATTATTAAAGTGTATCGTGCAGGAGACGGCATTTGTTTTCGATTTAATAGCGTTTGGTGCACGAGTTAATTTCTTCATAGACTTTAATAAATATCGAAGTACTTTAAAAAAATAGCTTTGGCACAGCTTTGGAATCAGTGCATTTTCTTTCATCGGATTTTATTCATGGCTTCAAAAATTATATCCACTAAACAGGTTCTTTCCCATTTGAACATACCTTCGAACTGTTGGGGATTTTAACCGAAACTGAACAGAGTTCAGTCTTAGGGCAACAACTCACATTAGGTACAAGTGGCAGCTGTAGAATTAAACAAGAAAGATGACACCGAATTTTCGGTCGTAATGAGCACGTCATTTGAATCCATTCTGACGCGAATTAAATTTATCAAAGCTATTCAAAGTCAATGGAACCGGTATAGGAAACAGTCTTATCTGAACGAATAAAGAAGGTTTTCAGCTGGGTTTTCAACTCCGCAGATATTGCCTTTAATGGAAACGTGAACTTACGCCCTCTTGTGGCAGACTTGTGCGTTAAGAACAATTTGAAGTTATACGAGAAACTGTTCGCAGCGGAAACGCTCTCAGACGAAGAAATAATTTTTCATATCGGACTCTTAGAAGCACAGATATCGACAAATATAATATATGCATCTACGCCCCATGGCAGAAAATCCATGCATTATTTTAAGAAGAAAGTACGCTCAAAAGGTTTTACGATGTGAGCGGTATAGGTACGCGAAGGAATTTTTTCAATCCAGTTTTCAGGAGCTCAGATTTTGCTGCAAATACATCAGAAGTGGAACTTAACACTTACGCCCCCTTGTGGCCAAACCATTCTTTACCAAATATTTGAAATGATATGCAAAATATTTTCCATCAGGAGCTGCATACGATACAGGAAGGATCTTTCAAATCGGAGTTTTAGACGCAGAGTTATCGAGGAAAACGCAATTTACCTTTAAGCCCCTTAGCGGAACGCAATTTACTTTTAAGCCTCCTAGCGGAAAGTCTATGAACTGCTTGAAAATTTTGAAATTACATGAAAAACATTTCTCACCGGAAACGTTATCCAATAATAAGGAATTTTTCAAATCGAGCTTTTAGAAGTAGAGATATTCACAAAAATAAGGTATACATCTTCCCCCACTAGCGGAGAAATCATGCATTATTTTAAAAAGAAAATATTCTGAAAAGGTTTATCGAAGTGAGTGGTATCAGCCCACGAACGATTTTTTTCAATCGAGATTTTAGAAGCTCAGATTTTGCTGCAATTACATCAGAAGCAGGACAGGAATTAATACTTACGCCCCTGGTGGTCAAATATTTTTTACCAAAAATTAGAAATTATATGCAAAAGATTTCCCATCAGAAGCTGTATCCGCTGCAGAAATAATTTTTCAAATCGGAGTTTGAAAAGCATAGGCATTGGAGAAAACGCAATTTCATTTTACCCCCTAGCGGAAAATCTATGCGTTACTTGAAAAAGTGACTATTCCTAAAATAGTCCTTGGTATAAATGGAATAGAAATGTAAAAAAAAAAAATCAATTGGATGTTTGGAAGCAAATATATAGAATAAAATGTATTTTGAATTCGACATCATCTGCATTTAGGCCTTCTAACGGCGAAATTGTTCATCCTAAAAAAAAAAACAACGAAATGAAGGATCATCATTCGCACATTTCGAACTTCTCAATGCAAAAAGAAATTTTCAAATCGGACTAATAGTTGCAGAAATATGGTGTCCACAGTCGGACGGATAGACGGACGGACAAACCGGTAACATAAGCACGATCTTTTTCTTTTTTACCAAAAAGATGCTAAAAAGCGCGTGATGATTGAGACGCATAAAGCTTTGAACCAAATGAAAAAAGCTACGAGAGCCGCTCCTGTGGCGCAGTGGTCTAAGCGATGGACTCTGATCGTTGGTCCCGAAACGGGTCTGGGTTCGAATCTCGGTGAGGCATCGATGTTGTGTTTGTCCTACGGCACTGACTCTATCCCTTCCCTGGAACCAGTTACCCTAAATTAGGGACGGGCGACTGCTTATAGCCCATTGAGTTCCATACCGTGGTCGTGAAACCTCGAAAAAAAAAACCTACGAATGACTGGGGGTATTTTTTCCTTCTGTTACATAGCGACATGTAATTCATTTTTATATCAGCTACGAATATTTGATTCACTTGTAATTCTTTTTTATATCAGCTGCGAATATTTGACTCTTTATCTTGCTCTACGGAAACACGCAAACGATGCAAAAGTGTGTGTGTGTGCTCGTAATCATTCATTTTTTGAATATCCTGTCTTCAGACTATTTCCAACGAGTCATCCACAAACCCTCCTCCTGCTTAAAACTATCGTATTACGTGGTCGCATGCATATTTTATATCTTTTCGTCGAGGGTCTTTGCAAAAGTTTCCCCGTAATGTGCAAACTCCCTCCTCGAATAATAAATGTGGTATATTGCTACGGGACTGTGATGTAGAGAAAATAAGAAAATAATAATGTTCCTCATAAAATAAATAACACAGAGAACAAATAAAATTAGTGCCCTGATGATTGCTTTTCTGCGGTTATTCCAGAGCATCATCATTTGCCGTGTTAGCATGAATCATTCGGGAAGTGGTTGAATCTGAAGAAAATATCTCCTCTGCCGTTCGTAGCGTTTTACTTTTAGAGCATTTTTTTTTCCAATTGCGAACACCAAAACCACATTAACGTTCCATCCTTATTAAGTAAAAGGACGATCATTTATCGAAACTTTGCAACCGGCGCCACTTCTTTTTTGTTCACGAGCAAGATATGAGGAAAGCAATGATTTTCTCCGTTTCCGGAGCTTTCATGGACAACAAGATTATTTCTAGGAAACATGGTGCGAGTCGGTTGAACGACGACGTCGCGTCTTGTCTCCAGTTCTCCAAGAGGTAATGCTTCTCAATCATGTATAAGACTGATAAAATTTCCACAAATTGTTCAGAAATTTTTTTCACTTTAAAGATTTATGATGTACAGATTTAAATCCTACTGCTGGAATTAAAAAATCGATTTTTTTACACATTTATCCCGTATAGTGCAATGTAATTAATTTAAAGCATTGAACTAAAAGTGGTTAGAACACACACACACACACACACGCGCGCGCGCGCACGCGCGCGATTGAGAAAGGGTGACTGTATGTGAACTACTATGACATAAACTACGTGTTTGTGTGTTGAGACTATAGGACTTAAACGGGACCATTGTGTCTATGTCATGTTAGCAATTTTTCCTGACCAGGCGCTAAAATACAGGGCAATTCAAACTGATTCATTCGATTTCATTAGATCATAACTGCGTAAAAATCAAGGTAATAATAGCGTACCACATTAAAATGAAAAGAAACGCACCGAGTTTACGAATGTAACCGCTAGATGGCGCAATGTAACCTGTGTGTATGCCCCTGGGCGAAGGACTCATTATCAGCTTCCTAACCGCTAGATTGGTTGCTGTGGACACTACGACAAGGCGTTCTACTGGTGGCCCACCAGATCTCCGGATCTGACCCCTTGCGACTTTTTCTTCTGGGGAAATGTTAAGGATAATGTGTATATGCCATCATTGCCCACAACGCTAGATGAACTCAGAGTTCGTATTCATTGGGCTCTGCAGTCGTTGACAACATACATGCTTGATCACGTATGGCCGGAATTTGATTATCGCCTCGACGTAGTTCGCGTGACGAACGGAAATCACATGGAACATTTACAAGGTATGAAAATAAAATTTGGACAGATTTTTTTCTTTAGCCTATGTAATCTCTGTATACTTAGAAGCACATAAAATACAGTCATTAGAAATCGGATGAATCATTTTGAGTTACCCTGTACTTCTCAAATCTGATGAAAAATTCTCACATTATACATTCACGGACAATGAAATTTTCACACCACAAACGAAGCATCGAATTGAACTGAAATTTTATGGACGTAATGATACAGATGAATGATACACATGATGACAAAAACAGAGCTGCAGGACAGTTACAGAGGGATCTGTGGAATGCAGTCCGGTCATCTTCAGTAGCACGTGGCACCGCCTCGTGCGTCGATACATGCTGCAATACGGTCCGGCATGGATACGAACAGACGCTTGATGTTGTCTTGCGGCAGACTGGCCCACACGTGTTGGATGGCGTGCTCAAATCCCGGTTAGTGCGGCACGGGGGCAACTGGCGTTTCAACTGGTCCCACACATGCTCGATAGGCGACATGTCCGGGGAGCGGGCAGGACATGGAAGTGTCTGGACATGACGTAGACAGTCATGAGCAACCCGAGCCGTGTGCGTGCCGGTATTATCGTTCTGGTATAGCGCACCTAGAATCCCAGCCAGGAATGGGAGCACATGGGGCCGTAGGATGTCATCCACATACCACTGGCCCGTCAATGATCCACGTACCACTACTAGAGCTGATCGGCTATCGTAGGCAATGGCTCACCAGATCATAATGCCTGCAGTGGGGGAGGTGTGGCGCTCGATAGCAAGGTTGGGATTGTGCCGTTGACCCGGAGACCTCCACACCCAGACACGATGATCAACGGTCCCCAAAATAAAGCGATACTCATCGCTAAACACCACACGTTGCCATTCTGTGGCGTTCCACGTCGTTTTGGCCTGGTACCGCTGCACACGGAGCAGGCGATGTTCCGATGTTAACCGCAGCACACGTAAGGGGCGCTGGGATCGCATTTTCGCTTCCGCGAGGCGTCAGGAAATTATTTTTTTGTCTGTATAACAACGTAGGGTAGGGTAGGGTGGGGTAGGGTAGAGGGCTGTGCATTTTTAGCTAAGAAAACCACCAAAGTAGAGTAGGGGGCTGTGCATTTTTTGCTAAGAAAACCACCAAGTCTGCTGAGAAGAAAAAATAAGAATCTGCGAAAATCTCTGTGAAAAAGGCTCCAGCCAAAAAAGCAGCAAAAGTCAAGAAACATAAGAAAGCAGTGAAAGGCACCAAGCCCAAGAAAGCTAAGGCACCTATGAGGGCAGGAGATAAAAGAAAAACAGCCAAGAAGTGAAGATTATACCACATATATATAAATAAAAGCCTCTTTTAAGAGCCAACACATTTTTTTCAAAAAGGCGTACCGGTTGTACTTTTGTAAAGAGAAAGAAATATATTTTCGTGAACACGAACCTATCCCACCGGTGAAAAAAATTGTTTCAAAGGAAAGTTAAAGTTAGGCTCATGGAAATAAAGAAATGAATTTACAGACTGGAAATAAACAAATGAATTTAGAAACACAGATAGCTTCTACGCTCTTTTTCATTTGAAAATTTATTTTTTTGTCTGTATAACAACGTAGGGTAGGGTAGGGTGGGGTATCTAACCCACCTTCGTTTTGCTGATGACGTAGTCATTTTTGCAACTACCCCATCAGAGCTGCAGAGTATGATCCAGGAACTTGCTGACAAGAGTAAAGAAGTGGGATTAAAAATGAACTTTCAGAAGACAAAAGTGATGTTCAATGCTTTTACAAGAAATGAAGATTTATCGATTGATGGAGAAAAATTGGAGATAATAGATACGTATGTTTATCTTGGACAGCAGATATCAAGTGAGGGTCACATTGATGAAGAAATTAATCGGCGTACAAAACTTGCCTGGAGAGCTTTTGGAAGAAACAGCATAATTTTCAAGAGCAATATGCCATTATGTCTTAAAAGAAAAGTGTTTGATCAATGCATCCTTCCAGTGCTTACGTATGGTGCAGAGACATGGACCTTAACTAAAAGAGACATACAAAGGCTGCAAACAACTCAAAGCAGCATGGAGAGGTGCATGCTTGGTATAACCAGGAGAGATATGAAGAGAAACTCGTGGATCCGAAAAATGACGAGAGTGGAAGACATCATGATCAGAGTTAAATCCCTGAAATGGCAATGGGCTGGACATACTGCCAGAAGGACAGACCATAGATGGACAGCCGAAATTTTAGATTGGATTCCAAGGGACAGGAAAAGACCCAGAA
The DNA here is from genome assembly GCA_039090855.1 of Macrothele yani. Taxonomy (NCBI): domain Eukaryota; kingdom Metazoa; phylum Arthropoda; class Arachnida; order Araneae; family Macrothelidae; genus Macrothele; species Macrothele yani. Next base: position 109,765,916 of record CM077003.1, read on the forward strand.
AAAGACCACATGGGAGATGGGTGGATGAAATTCGTAAATATGCGGGAGTGACATGGAGGAGACTGGCACAAGACAGACCGTTGTGGAGGAAACTTGGGGAGACCTTCGTCCAGCAGTGGATTGATAATGGTTGACAATGATGATGATGATGATGATGATGATAGTGGACTGGGTCTCCGTGGGATCCGTTGATTCTCTCTATCGGTGATCCTCCTCGGCCGTCCGGAGCCTGTCTACTGCTCCCAACACAGTCGGATGGTATGGTCAGAACAATCCACGTGGCGGGCTATACGGCACGCCGACCACCCTGCGGTTTTCAGTCTGATGATCGGGCCTCTCACAAAGTCCGTAAGTTGCGTAAGTCGACGTCTCCGGCGTCTATCCGGCATTCTTGTCACTCTGTACAGTTGCTTGCGTCTGCCGGTGCTTTTCGCTTTCATGGGGCATCGACTACACGCCGGTTTATAAGGCTGCCCGTTCGTTCTTGCAGCGCCACTACAGGGTGTGCGGTCATGCGCACTTGCACCAAACGTGGATCATTTGCATACCAGGACGCAATCTAGCTATTTGTAAAATTTCGCGGTTGTTGCATGTTTTCTTCTAGGTGCGCAAATTTCATTGTCCGTGAGTGTATTTTATATATTAGCAAGTTAATAAAATCATGCAATGTATTGATTATGATACGCTTTCCAACATACCAGAAATCATTACTCAAGCTATGAGGATAATGGCTGTGGAATAAATCTCGCTCCTGTGCCCTGATCTTTGACCCCATTTCGATTATATTAAACAGAATTGGTTCAGTATACCTCCGGAACAACACGAAAACGTTTTGTCGTAATTGAAGCACTTCTTTACGTAAGTTATGACGCACAAGAACAATGGAATGAATCCCGCTCCTATGTCCAGACCTTTGATCCCAGTTCACCCATTTTCAGTAGGGCTCGTCCCCGGGAGGTCCCCTAGCCCATACTAAAATTTCATCGAAATCGAACCCTTTTTTATTAAAGTTATTACGCATAAGGGCAACGGAATGGATCCCTCTCCAATGTCCTGACGTTTTACCCCATTTCACTCATTTTCAATAGAGTTCGTCCCCAGTTGACCCCCTATCATATACTGACATTTCATCGAAATCGAACCATTTTTACAAGTTATGGCGCATAAGGGCAACGGAATGGATCCCGCTCCCATGTCCTTACCTTTGACCCCGTTTCACTCATTTTCAACAGGGTTCGTTCCCATGCGATCCCCTATCATATACTGAAATTTCACAGAAATCGAACCATATTTACGCAAGTTATGACGCATAAGGGCAATGGAATGGATCCCGCTCCTATGTCGTTAGCTTTGACCCCATTAACCCCATTTTCAATAGGGTTCGTCCTTATGTGGTCTTTTACCACATACCAAAATTTCACTGAAATCGAACCATATTTACGCACGTAATGACGCATAAGGGCAATGGAATGAATCCCGTTCCTATGTCGTGACCTTTGACCCCATTAACCCCATTTTCAATAGGGTTCGTCCTTATGTGGTCCCTTACCACATACAAAAATTTCACTGAAATCGAACAATATTTACGCAAGTAATGACGCATAAGGGCAATGGAATGAATCCCGTTCCTATATCGTGACCTTTGACCCTATTAACCCCCTTTTCAATAGGGTTCGTCCTTATGTAGTCCCTTACCACATACTAAAATTTCGCTGAAATCGAACTTCATTTACGCAAGTAATTACGCATAAAGGTAATGGAATGAATGCCGTTCCTATGTCGTGACCTTTGACCCCATTAACCCCATTTTCAATAGGGTTCGTCCCCAGGAGTTTCCCTACCACATACTAAAATTTCATAGAAATCAAACGATTTTTACGCGAGTTATCGTGCGGACGGACGGACGGACGGACAAAGCTGGAGCATAAACGCTTCTTCAACCTACGGTTGGAAAGCGTAAAAAAACGCTCTTTTCATGTACATTAGTTTTACCAGGGTGACTCAAAAGTCATTGCCATTTTCTGACAGTTCATGCAAAGCTGTATAAATGCATAAGCGTAAAAGCTGAATTTTCGAAATTGTGCTGGATGGTTCTTCACCATCGTGTAACCATGTCTTGAATCCTCTTCAACCCGCGAAAAAAATGCTTTGATTTAGAGGACAAAAAGTCTTGGACCCCAAGTTCAACATCGTGGAATTTTTGAGAACGTTTCCAACGTAAAAAATGTGCCATGAGCCAGAATGAGTAGTAGACCAAAAGCACAAGATGCAGACTATAACCAGGGTGGGGAATTAGCCCTAAACCCTCTAGTTCCTGTATTTTTTTACGCTTTCCAACCGTAGGTTGGAAAGCGTTCCAGCTTTGTCCGTCCGCACGATAACTGGCGTAAAAATGGTTCGATTTCGATGAAATTTTAGTATGTGGTAGCGGACCACCTGATGACGAACCCTGTTGAAAATTGGACAAATGGGGTCAAAGGTCACGACGTACGAGCGGGATCATTCCATTGCCCTCATGCGTCACAACTTGCGTAAATCTGGTTCGATTTCAATGACATTTTACAATGTGGTAAGGACGGCCTGGGGACGAATCTTATTCAAAATGGGTGAAGTGGGGTCAAAGGTCAGGACATAAGAGCGGGATGTATTCCATTGCTATTATGCGTCATAACGTGCGTAAAAATGGTTCGATTTCGATGAAATTTCAGTATGTGGTAGGGGATCACCTGGGGACGAACCCTATTGAATATGGACGAAATGGGGTCAAAGGTCAGGACATAGGATTGCGATCCATTCCATCGCACTTATCGCATATTATTAAGGTGGACGTCAAGTAATTTTGCTTCCTATACTTCCAATGGAAAAACTTTTGTACACATTTCCCTCACAATTAATGTGTTCCCAAGGATGAAAATTTGAACGTCGATTAAAATAACTTTATTATAACTTGGAATACTTAATATTTTCTAAAACATAACCATAATTATATTAAAAATCAATAACTTTTCCTTTGGTGGTGTTGAAACCAGAAAAAGGAGGGCGCGACCTGTACTTTGATGACGTCAGTAGACAAACAAATGTTGGATTGCATAATTATGGTTATGTTTTAGAAAATGTTAAGTATTCCAAGTTATAAAATGAAGCTATTTTAATCGATGTTCAAATTTTCATCCTTGTGAACACATTAATTGTCCAGAAAAAAGATGACGCGGCCTGTATTTTCATGACGTCAGCAGACAAAAAAATGTTGGATTGCATAATTATGGTTATGTTTTAGAAAATATTAAGTATTCCAAGTGTGGTGTCATGGCGTCGCCCCATTAGATGTTGGTGCGTGTTCATGCCATCTATCTCATTACGTCACGCGTTGTTTGTGGATCCTATTAAAGTTTTATGACGTCACACCTTGCTAGCAGATGGTCGCGATTCCCATCTGCCTCATTACGTCCCGCGTTGTGTGCGTATGTTCGTCCGCACGATAACTCGCGTAAAAATCGTTCGATTTCGATGAAATTTCAGTATGTGGTAGGGGAACACCTGCGAAGGAACCCTATTGAAAGTGAACGAAATGGGGTCAAAGGTCAGGACATAAGAGCCGGATCTATTCCACTGCTCTTATGCGTCATAACTAACGTAAAACATGTTCGATTTCGATTAAATTTTAGTAGGTGGTAGGAGACCACCTGAGGACAAACCCTATTGAAAATTGGCGAAATGGGGGTCAAAGGTCAGGACATAGGAAGGGAATCACTTCCATAGCCATTATGAGTCATAACTTACGTAAAAATGTTTCGATTTGGATGAAATGTTGGTATGTTGTAGGGACCTGTCTGGGGACGAATCCTATTGAAAATGGGCGAAATCGAGTAAAGGTTAGGTCATAGGAGCGGGATCTATTCCATAGCGCTTATGCATCATAACTTCCGTAAAATTGCTTCGATTGTGACAAAACTTTATCATGTTATTTCGGAGATATACTGAACCAGTTCTGTTGAATATCATCCAAATGGATCAAAGGTCAGGGCACAGGGGTGATATTTATTCCACAGCCATTTTCCTCATAACTTGAGTAATAGCTTGAGTAATAGCTTGAGTAATGATTTCTAGTATATTGGAAAGCGTATCATAATCAATGCATTGCATGATTTTACTAACTTATTTCTTAGTTGACCGGGCACTATGAGCAAGACTATTTTCCTGTTGGAGGACAACTCGTTTGCGGTTCAGCAGAGCAGGGTACTTTCGGCTTAAGGCGACATGCATCAGCTCCAACTAACCACAGTACAGCTGGGCATTAATGTCTTGGCCGTCTGGAACCAAATCCCAATGAATGATGCCCTCAAAGTTCCACCATACGCATAGCATAAATTTGTGCTCAAATCGTCCCCTTCTTGGTTCTGGTGGATTTTTGGAACCAAACCACTGTTTCCTCATGCCACAATTCCGGAAAAACATCCACTTTTCATCACATGTCACAATTCGCCTAAAGAAACGATCGTCCTGGGAATTTTTCAGCAATTGGTTACACACATGAACACCTCGCTGAGCTGGAGCAGCAGTCAGGTCATGGGGTGCTTGTCGACAGTTTCTGTGCGTCTTGCCGAGCTTGTGCAATTCGCGAACAATTGTGGTCTGAGGTATTTTCAGCTCATTTGACAGTTGTCTAGTGCATGTGCACGAATTTCATTCTCCGCCTTGGCGTACATCTTCAGAATTCATTGTCAAAGGTCTTCCAGTAGGTGTTTTGTCTTCAAGGCTGCGGTCCCCATTTTTAAATCCCTGAAACCAAAATTTTGCGTTATTTCAAACACTGCTCCCCCTTCCCCAGCACAAATTTCCCTCACTGCAGCTGCAGCGATCAACTTTTTTTTTAAAGGGAAACAGTAGCAGCTCTGGGATCGCGCATTTCTCGTCCACAGGTTTTGACGGCACAAAAATTCCCAATAAATCACTGCAGTGTATCGTCCTATTTATACCAAATTGACAATACCGGTTTTCCGGTCAGGCGTTGTTCTTATCTGCATAACGCATGCGCACCGAGTAATTGCCTGATACAGGACGACACTACAAAACGGCAATGACTTTTGAATCACCGTAATATTATATACTTTTATTGCTTTTTCAGCATCATCAACCATTATCAATTTGCTACTGGATGAATGTCCCCCCAGTCTCTTCCACAACTCTCTATGTCGAACGAGTCTCCTCCACATCTCTCCAGCATGCTTCCGAATTTCTTTCACTCAATCATTATTTTGGGTCTTTTCCTATCCCTGGAAATCCATCCTAGTTTTTCAGTTGTCCAACGGTACTCAGTTCTTTTAACAACATGCCCACTCCATCGCCATTTCAGAGCTTTTACCTTGATCATAACATCAGCAGCTATTGTCATTTTAATAGCTATATTATAAGGGTTGCTATACACCAAAAGAGAAGAAATCTAGTAAATAATTCCGTTTATTGGTATAAAGAGGCAAAGGAATACAATTCCCGCAGGCTTTCGCCGCCTTCGGACGGCTTCGTCCGAAGGCGGCGAAAGCTTGCATGAGAACAAGGATTGAAAAAGTAAGGAGAGCAAGAATTGAAAAAGTAAGGAGAGCAAGAATTGAAAAAGTAAGGAAAGCTAGAATTGAAAAAGCAAGGAGAGCGTGAATTGAAAAAGCAAGGAGAGCAAGAATTGAAAAAGCAAGAAAAGCAAGAATTGAAAAAGCAAGGAGAGCATGAATTGTAAAAGCAAGAAAGGCAAGAATTGAAAAAGCAAGGAGAGCAAGAATTGAAAAAGCAAAGGAAGCTGGAATTGAAAAAACAAGGAGAGCAAGAATTGAAAAAGCAAGAACTGAAAAAACAAGGAGAGCAAGAATTGAAAAAGCAAGAACTGAAAAAACAAGGAGAGCAAGAATTGAAAAAGTAAGGAGAGCAAGAATTGAAAACGCAAGAAGAGCGAGAATTGAAAACGCAAGGAGAGCAAGAATTCTTTGCTCAGAAACAGTTTCACTATGAAGCAAAAGTCCCCGACTTTAGATCCCTTGCGGTCGCTGGAGTATTTCATACCTTCCACGTGGACGACATAATTACGAAAGCAACAGCCGGAAGATGGAGCGAGACATCTAAAAACAAAGATCCACCTTTACGATTCATCGGAGCAATCCCATACATACCGAGGGTCGGGCTACTTCCTCAGGAACCGATTTAAAAGGTATAAGCTATGTATCGGGCTGAGACCTCCTAAACCTATGTCTGCTCTACTTCGATCAGAGAGGTGCAAAGCTACTAAACCTTCAGCTTCCGGCATCTATGAGATCCCGCTAATATATCCTGATGCCACCGTTAAACACTACATCGGAGTCACGAAGAGATCCGTTCGCCGTTGGGTGTTAGAACACGAAAGAGACGTCAGACAAGGGAAAATTTCGACTGCCTTATCACGAGAGGTAGCCACCAAATTAGCCAAACCAAGTTGGCAGGATATTCACCACATTGCCCCCTACCACAACCTCAAGGCTGCGGTCCTCAGAGAAACGATCGAAATTTTAACGCGCAGCGACGCTTGCAACACCGATGCCTCCGCAGAACTTCCCTCAGCATGGCGCACCCTTCTCAACATACGTAGTTGATCAAATGATCAAATGTAGAGGATTTTAGGAAGGGTGTGTCTGACCCCAGGTCTTAAACAACCCTTAGAAATAGGAAACTAGGAGATTTGGGCTAGAGCGCCAGATAGGAAAGTGACACGGAAGCGAAGCAGAAAGGAGAAGGAAGACGCCCTTATTTATTACCGGGGGGCCAGTACCCGGGGTCCGACGACTTAACGTGCTCATCCGACGCACGGCGGATATTTAGTGGATCGAGCGTTCGTACCTGCCTGGGATTGAAACTGAGGCCCTTTCCGTGGCAGTCACGAACGTTGCCCACTGTGCCACCCGCGGCCCATCATACGTAGTTACACCACACCCACCTACCGGATAAAAGACCCCAGCCAATGAGCGCCTGAAATATTTGTACTCTGTCACGTTGTTTCATTTCTTCGATTGCCGCATGACCACGTGCATGTTAACGAGCTCCTGCTCATTTGCATGATATATTCCTTCACTTTGTTTACAATTAGTTTGAATTGCCATTTGATTATATTCTCTCCTTATAGCATATTATTCGCCTGACAAAACCGTCCGAAGGCGGCGAAAGCTTGCGGGAACTATATTCCTTTGCCTCTTTATACCAATAAACGGAATTATTTACTAGATTTATTGTCATTTTCCTGATCCATGAGTTCATCTTCCTATCTTTCCTAGTTACACCAACATGCGCTTCTCTACACTTCTATCAGTTGTCTGTCCACTCTAAATGTCTTATTTAGGTAAGATTCATGTCTCTGTTCCACAAGTAAGAACTGGAAGAATGCTTTGACTAAACATTTTACTTTTAAGACGTAATGGTAAATTGCTCTTGAAAATTATACTCCTTCAATTTCTCTCCAGCCAAGTTTCATATGCATATTAATTTTTTTCTTCAGTGTCGCCCTAGCTTGGTATCTTTTGTCCAAGGTACATTCTGTTTTTGGTGTATAACGATGATGTCACAAAACTGGGAAATATCACTACAAATCAAGTAAATACGATGTAACCCCTGTTTTGCGTTTTTCTACGGGGTGGCCACAAAAAACGTATAAATGAAATTTACAAATGTTAAGTACTATTGCAAAATTTATGTTTTAAAGGAGTCAGAGAAAGAAAAAAGTTACAAATTATGATATATTTTATCGCATTACTAAAACTATAAAGAAAAAATAGTAAATTCACACGGTCGTATCAGAATAATATGACCACCTACCTAATAATGTGAATAACTACCCTTGGCCGGGATAACAGCGGCGAGACGGCGTGGCATGGACGCAATGAGGCCCTGGAAGGTTGCCCGAGGCACACGTGACCATATGAACTACAGCAGAGCATGAAGGTCCCGCAGATGACGTGATTGTGTACGTCAACCCTGTCTGTCCAAATAGTCCCGCAGATGACGTGATTGTGTACGTCAAACCTGTCTGTCCAAATAGTCCCGTAGATGACGTGATTGGGTACGTCAAACCTGTCTGTCCAAATAGTCCCGCAAATGCTCTATGGGATTGAGGTCGGGCAATTTCGCCGACCAAGGGAGAACGGAGACATCGCTGTCGTGTTCCTTGAACCAGCCACGCACCCTCTTAGCTAAATGGCAGGGCGCATTGTTCTGTTGGTAGACACCATCACCACAAGGGAAAACATCCGACATGAAGGGACGCATGTGGCCAGCGAGGATGGACAGGTAGCCATTGGTGTTCAGGAACCCATCCAACGGTACCAGCGGTCCCAGTTCATACCAGGAAAACATCTCCCAGACTTGCGCAATGCCACCGCCGGCCTGTACTTGACCGACAAGTGTGTCCGGGTATTGGTTCTCAAGTGTCTGACGCCGTATCCTCCACCGCTCATCACTTCTGTGAAGTAGAAACTTCGATTCGTCGGAGAAGGCAACCTTTTCCAACTCTTCGACTGTCAAACGACGGTAGTCCCATGCTAGCTGCAGGCGTCGTTGCCGATGGAGCTGGGCTAACATGGACACCTTGACCGCAGCGTTGACTCCGGAGACCCATGCGTAACAGGGTTCGCTCTACTGTTATCGGGGGCACGTACCTGGGTGCCACAGCGTTCGTTCGCGTGGTCAATTGCTGCAGTGTTGGGCATCGATTGCCCTTTACCTGTCAACGGAGGCGACGTTCTCCTCTCGGATAGATGGCGTTTAGGGCTCCACTTACTATAGCTCGGAGGTATATACCGAGTACCTCCCGATGGAGGTACTCAGTGTGGCAGCGGTTCATTCTTGGTACATCCTTACTACAGCACCTTGCGAACAGCCCACGAAGTCTGTTGTTTCTGAGATGCTTCCAGCCTTGGAGCGGTAGCCGTTGATCATTCCTTTTTGAATGTCTCTCAAATCACTACCTCTGCCTATTGTGCTCATATTACGACGTATGGCTCATCTGTCCTCGCCGGCCGCTCATACACGGTCGAGTGACATTATTGTGACCATCAAATATCCAGAGTAAGCGCCGTGTACAGCGCGGACAGCAGCTAAATGGGTTGGGAGGTATTCACAGGTATGTGGAGCCATGCTGACAGCAGTGCATCTGACAGCTGCTGCAGGGTGCGCTGTGGAGGATCCACAGCGCGAACAACACGATCGAGGTCGTCCCACAGATGCTCAATTGGGTTTAAGTCTGGGGAATTAGGGGGCCAGGGAAGTACTTTGAAATCTACATCGTGCTTTTCCAGCCAATCTCGGATATTTCTAGCTGTGTGACACATCGCACTGTCGTTCTGGAAGATTCCATGCGCCCCAGAGAAGACAATCAGCATGTATGGGTGTACGTGGTCTGCAAGGATGGATTCATAACGAATTCGTTCCATAGTGCTTTTCACAGGTATGAGTGGACCCAGGAAATACCCCGAAAACATTCCCCAGACCATAACGCTTCCCCCACCAGCTTGTGTTCTTCCAGCAATGATTGAAGAGTGTTTGTTCTCCGATATTTCTCGCCTTATACGCCAATTCCATCCGTTCGATGAAACGTGACTCATTGGAGAAAGCAATCCTTTGCCAATCAGCGGAGGTCCAATTCCGATGCTGCCATGCAAATGTAAACCTCTTCTGCCGATGCATCTTCGTTAGCATAGGTGCAGTGACCATCCGTCTGCATCGGAACCCCATAACCCCCTGGTTCATTGGGCCAGTGAGTTGCTCCACTGTATCGTGTCGATCGGCCCTCACGCCCCTTCGCAGCCGACGTTCGCCTTTCACATCAATGGCACGTGGTGCTACGCAGTTTCCACGTCGTTTATTTGCCATGGTGCCATTTCTCCAATCACGATACACTTTATCCAGAGCAGCACGCGAACAGTTCACAAACTGCGCTGTTTCAGATATTCTGCCAACCTTGGTCCGAAAGCCGACAATCATTCCTTTTTACAAATCTGCTAAATCGCTCCTTTTATCCATGACAGCAATGAGTGATATGCTTCCAGAATGCCTTCAGCACACTATATATACGCTACAATTCAGCTCACAACACGTGCCTTCTTTTAATGGCTACGCGCTGTTGATGTCAAAAGTAGGAGGTGGTCACAATAATGTGACTCGACTGTGTATCTTCGTGTGGTCGATCTGGTCACGTGCACTCTGTGACACGCCTGAGCGGGTACATTGTGATTCCGGCGGTAGTAATATTATTCTGATACGACTGTGTATGAGTAATAATAAAAAAGTATAATACGTAATATACTACATCATAAAAAAAGCTATGTACAATATAATGTATGGAAATCAATGCATGGCTTTTATTGACCACGATCAATGCATGGCTTTTATTGACTATCATCAGTGCATGGCTTGTATTGACTATCATCAATGCATGGCTTTTATTGACTATGGCTTTTGATTCGGTGAAACCATCAGCAGTTACAATGGCCTTGAAGTCCTGCGGTATTGAAGATGCATACATTAATATTATTAATAACATCCATGAAAATGCAAGTGCAAAGATTCGGCTATTTGAGAATACAGCACCCATAAAGATTGGAAACGGAGTGAGACAAGGAGACACTATATCTTCCAAACTCTTTAATGCCAATTGGAAAATGTCTTTCAATCACTGAACTGGGAAAACAAATGTATAAAGATTAATGGAGATTATCCAACTCACCTTCGTTTTGTTGGTAACGTAGTCATTTTTGCAACTACCCCATCAGAGCTGCAGAGTATGATCCAGGAACTTGCTGACAAGAGTAAAGAAGTGGGTTTAAAAATGAACTTTCAGGATACAAAAGTGATGTACAATGCTTTTACAAGAAATGAAGATTCATCGATTGATGGAGAAAAGCTTGAGACAACCGATTCCTACATTTATCTTGGACAGCAGATATCAAGTGAGGGTCACATTGATGAAGAAACTAATCGGCTTATAAAACTTGCCTGGAGAGCGTTTGGGAGGAACAGTATAATTTTCAAGAACAATATGCCATTATGTCTTAAAAGAAAAGTGTTTGATCAATGCATCCTTCCAGTGCTTACGTACGGTGCAGAGACGTGGACCTTAACTAAAAGAGACATACAAAGGCTGCAGACAACTCAAAGCAGCATGGAGAGATGCATGCTTGGTGTAACCAGGAGAGATAAGAAGAGGAACTCGTGGATCAGAAAAATGACAAGAGTTGAAGACATCTTAACCGAGTAAAATCACTGAAATGGCAATGGGATGAACCTATTGCCAGAAGGACAGACCATGGATGGACAGCTGAAATTTTAGACTGTATTCCAAGGGACAGGTAAAGACCCAGAAGAAGATTACATGGGAGATGGGCTGATGAAATTCGAAAGTATGCGGGAGTAACATGGAAGAGACTGGCACAATACAGACCGTTGTAGAAGAAATTTTGGGAGACCTTCGTCCAGCAGTGAATTGATAATGGTTGACAATGATGATGATGGAAATCAAACTTCTCCTTTGATGACACAATCTGTCTATAAAAATCCTAATTCTAGATTAAGTGAAATCCTCACAACTAAGAATCTGAGAACAGTGCTTCAGTATGAAACTCATGAATCAACAGCTTCGTTTTTTAGCGGATCCTGAGTGCATCCATTTAAAACCAGAATGTTGAATACTGATGATACGTTTAAGATTCTATTCAACTAAGCCACGAAATAGCGGAGCCACAAAGTTCCGTTTCAGAGATTTATCAATTTTTAAATACGCATATTGTCAGGAAATGAGAAACAAATTATTCATTCAAACCGGAAGCAGACAACATACCCTTCTCTGTTGGAATCAAAGTTCAACTTTGGCTGCACCAAGAAGGAGCACAAAAATTCTGTCTCAATTCTCTCAAAGTTGTAAAAGACTGGGTTACGTATAAAAGATCAACGAACCATGTATTCTTGATAATTTGAAATTCTAATTTTAATGCATATTTGCAAAAAGCGAAAAAATGAATTATTTATAACCGAGCTAAAAAAAATGATAGAAACTATAGTAAAATATCGGGGCTAACGCCGAATTACGTATAAAAGTGAAAAACTTATAACTGAGAAAGTTATAACAAAGGTTTCACTGTATATCGATAGAAATAATGAGATGAGAAATACTAGATGCCACATGCCATTTGAAGATAACTAATGTTTTTTGCTAATCTTATACCATAACGTTGTATTGAAAAGTACCAGGCCGCCCTGATGGCCGAGAGGTCAAAGGCGCTGCTCTCTGGATAGTTTCCACATGATTCGCTGCCATGTTAGCTCCTGTGTCCTCAGTACTTTGTCTCCCTCCCCAAATGCTGCCAGATTCATGTTCAGACCTGTATAGAACAAGTGGAGTGGCAACATTATTTTGTAGACTATTCAAGAATTCGGTAAGTTTATTAAGCATATGAGAAATACAGTACATCCGAAAATACTGTTTGCTTAAATATCGAAAATACTGTTTGCTTAAATATTGTCAGTCTTTAGGAAGAATTTTTAACAACCTGGTGACAAAGAAAAGACGAGCAATCAGATCAAACGAGAACGTATGTAAGCCAAGGTCGTGGTGACGTAAAAATAAAATATGAAGGCTGAATCAACCAAACATTTTCTAACTCCAACTGAGATAACGCTTGCAATGCAGCAACATACGCGTCCTGATGGAATGTTGTGTTCGCTAATTCGTTCTCTGTCTCTCTCTCTCTTTCTCTCTCTTCGTTCTATTTTTCTGAAGTCATAAAATGACGGAGCGAACTGCATGCATCGATAAAACGATCGTCCGCTTTCTGATGTCATAGCAATAAACAGGGAAGTAAATGCTCCCAGTACTCTAAGGAATACAAATTACAACCTCACATTGCACAGACTGAGAGGCGCGGCAACTCTACCGAAATCAATTTCATCTGAAAAAGTTCTCGGTAAAAGAGGAGCTCATAAACATCTTTTTAGAAGTTTCGAACTCTAACGTCAGATATTTGTCTCGTTAAATGAGCACAGAAACTTTAAAACATGCCATCAGTGCGGGAATTTTTATTTCTGTTCCTCAAGGTAAACGTGTCAATACTGCTGAAACATGTTTCATGTAATGAGCATGTCCTGTAGAAAATGAGAAAAACCACTGAAAGTGTAGCGTTCATTTTCGTTTATCTGGCAGCAGGGCACGGGCCTTGGGGCCGTGTTTGTTTCTAGAAATGTCCAAATTACTGTTGAAGCCCTTTTCATTATTTCTATAATTGTGAAAGAAATATTTTATGTTGGGTTTTGCTGTTCCTTCATATTGGCTAATCTGCAATGCTTTCATTAAAGGAAAAGTCTCATTTTCACAAAATCCTTCTCTACTATTCAATTTACTATTCAATTCACAATCAATTTTACTTTAGAATTCAAATTATTAAATTGTTAGATTATTAAAATCACTATCAATTTCATCCTTGGAATTTAATTATTAAATTATGTGGGAGAATTAATGGAGCATTGTAAATGCTACATATTGCACAGTGAATTTACCGCCAACTAAAGACATGATTGAGTGATTTAAACCCATTATTTAATATCGTTAAAATCATATGAACTTGTAAACATTTAAAAAAATAATAGAATACAGCAATGACTGCTGACTTCAGCCTTACGCCACGAAGCCAAGAACAGCTCTGAAGATACATTTTGCTGGTACAGGTACATTCAATAGTGCTTGTCACGAGAACAATGCGTGTCGTGATATATACACATCTCACTTGACTTGATTAAATAAACATAATAACATATGAACAATTACGTCATTACATGAGATTAAACAGCAAAATAAGGATTGACTTTCTACAAATTAATTGATCATTAGATTATTAAAATATTATTATAAATTCGTTAATTTTTAATCAAATTGTACGAATTTTCAACTATTGCACAATCAAATTTACTGTGTGGGATGAAATACGAACAACTCCTTCATTTGATGCAAAGATTCAATAGAAAGATATAAGCGTAAATACACTCATCGTATCGAGTGAATCACGCGTGACATCTCCAGAGATATACTTTGGTGAAGGATTTTGTTTCGATGGGGCCATTTCCCGTTTTCCTCGCCTTGGGCCCCAGGTTCTCTTAGTCAGGCCCTGCAAGGTAGTCCTTGTACCCCCCCCCCCCCATACATTAAATGAAACTAGGAGGTAACTGAGACACTCCATCCAAATCTTAGTATTAAATATGTTATAATCTAAGGTAATAGAGCGTTCTTTACTATATTTGAAAGTACAAACCAGAACCTATTCTCGAAAATTAGAATTACTCATGAACAAGGACAGACCTATTCCTACACATAAGACTGTCGACGAAAATTGATCTAATATTAAGATTGTGGTTGTGGACAGAAAACTCAGGAAGGTATCACAAAAACTCAGGAAAATACTACAGAAAACTCAGGAAGGTATCACAAAAACTCAGGTAAATACTACAGAAAACTCAGGAAGGTATCACAAAAGCTCAGGAAAATATCACAGAAAACTCAGGAAGGTATCACAAAAACCCAGGAAAACACCACAGAAAACTCAGGAAGGTATCACAAAAATCCAGGAAAACACCACAGAAAACTCAGGAAGGTACCGCAAAAACTCAAGAAGATACTACAGAAAACTTGTACAATTAACGGACGTTACAGTTCGTCTTACCGAAAGCATCCAAAGAACAACGTTCCTAAGAAAACCACCAAATGCGAGAAATCGAATGGATATCCAGCTACTCCGGAAACAGAATTGAACTCAGAGCTGTCATTTCGTCAAATTGTTGTGGCATGTAACAATGTCTTGGAACTCCACAAAAACTGCAGTTGGTACAACTTGTTCTCCAAATTCAGCATGCCATGTCTCCCGAAATCTCTAATTCTTTTCCCTCGAGAATATCCCGATGTCTTGTCGTTAAATGTATGTTTATTCCACAAATACTTGAATTTCAGCTTGAAAAAGGAAGCAAAAGTTTCATAAAACAGAAGCCAGACGGAGCGAAAATTTTTCCAGTATTCGTAATTTTTTTTGTCTCTCTGCTACCTTGGTCCTGTGCTGTAAAATATCATTTTTCGTAGTATGTGCATTCCAGCTTAAAAAGGGAGGACAAAATTTTCTGAAACGGAAGGCAGACGAAGAGAAAATTTATCCCGTAATCATATTTTTTTTCTCGCGCGATGTACCCACTGCCTTGTATTGCTCATTATAATTTCGTTTCATAAATTTTTACTTCAGCTTGAAAAGTGAAATAAGTCGAAAGATTTTACTTTGCATTTGAAGCGTTGAAATGCGTATACAAAAATCACGTTGTGTGCTTGGTTGTGGAAATGTTGCTGTTAAACACGGCGAAGCGTATCTGGAATAAACTGATCTTCACTCCTACGGAATCATGAGGAATACAAAGTGACAAAGAATACATTTTAAAAAAGGTATATAAAAATACGAAGGTGCTGTGAAACCTTTTAACAGTTTTTGATTTCGTTGAAATTTGGAGCATTTGGATTTGTTATAAGGAACAATTTAGGGAATGAGGCCTGAAAACTTTAGAAATTAATTTTTCGTTATAATAAAATGGAACCCTATATGTAAGCATGTGTACAAACAGGTATGTAAATATATGTTTATGTAAACACTTGTGCATAAGTAGGTATAACATGTGTCTACATTGCATTCAAAACCGTAGATATAAAGGAAACGAACGCGAACGTAGTGCCACCATTGTTGCGGTTTAAAGTGCAGGAAGGAGGTTCTACAGTAAAAGAATTTAGTCTTGACAGTGCCTGCTAGCTTTCACTCATGGCTTTAGAGGAAGAAGGAGTCAATAAAAAAAACGTTTTGCCGCTGCTTCTTAGGCGAAAATTTTTTTTAAGCGATTGTATTGATTTTCTCCAACAAATCTTGCTGTTGAACACACAAAGAAAACTACTGTGAGCTCCTTAAAATTTCAGCAGTCAAAATTAAAATATTCAACATAAATGCGACAATTGATCGTGATAATGCAAGGCGTCTCACTCTCATAAAATCTGCCTCCTTCGGGTGGCTAATAATACACTGGTCACAAAAACTTAGGGATATTACGCGAAATGAAGGACGTGGTATCTGACTCAAGTAACACGCATTGAAATAAATTGAGACTACGTAACATAAACGATAGAGAGTGTGTTTACAAAAACAATTTATTGTGCAATTTTTGCACACAACAAAGTAGTACTGCAATATAGACAGAATGGTAAATTCCGTGAGTGTCCATACCTCTGGATTTCAGTACCCAGTAAAGATGTTCTACTTTGTCGTAGAACATCTTGACACCCACAAGACATACTTGCCATAGGCGCCGACTTCGTGGATTCGAGACAATTTTTTGAAATCCCAATGTTTTCGTTGTGGGTTTCTCGAACCCCTTATATGTTTGCTCGTATTTCGTGGGGAAAATACATGTACGCATATGTGCATAGATTTTGTTTTTCGTTATAAATTCTTCAAGTTTTTTATTCATTCCTCTTTTACATACACTGGCGGAAAGTGAAAAAAGAACACCAAGAAAGAATTGGCGGGCGATCATGAAATTTACATATGTTTATGGGGTCGAGTTTACGTAGGTGTGATGTTAACTTCAGGACCAACCGGTGAGCGTTTACGCCACAGCACGGCATAATATGCAAATTACCGTCGGTGGTATTTAAGGAGTACGGCGAAGTGAATGTAATCAGTCGTCGGCGTAAAGACACGTGCGAAGACCCTGAAGAAGCTGCAATGCCTGGACATGGAAGACGTGTACGATTTCAGCAGTCACCGGACCTTGAGCGACGTCGTCTAGTCGGACTCCGCAAGGCCGGGAGGTCGTATCGTCCTATTGCGGAGCGAATTGGACGGGAAGTATCGGTGGTGGTACGATGGTGGCGTAGATGGTCCGAGGAACATTCCCACACGAGAAGACGTGGAACCGGGAGTCACAGACGGACTGATGAGCGGACCGATCGACGCATAAGAAGAGCTGCGTTGTCAAGCAGAACATCCACTGCGACGCAAATCCGAGCTGCCGTTGCACCTGAGGTCACTGTGCGAACAATCCGCAACCGTCTACTGGATGCAGGACTACGTGCACTTGTGCCTCTGACATGTGTACCTCTGACTCCAGCCCACCGTCAGGAACGGCTGCAGTGGTGTCGCCAACGTCTGCACTGGAGAACGCAATGGCGATCTGTCGTGTTCAGCGATGAAAGCAGATTCTGCTTGGGAGCCTCCGATGGCCGTATGCGTGTTCGCAGACGCACAGGGGAGCGTCTCCACCCTTCTTGCATCCGTCAGCGACACACAGGGCTTACACCTGGTCTCCTGGTGTGGGGAGCGATCAGCTATCACTCCCGTACACAACTAGTGTTTGTACTGGGTACGTTAAACAGCACCTCCTACATCAACAACATCATTCAGTCCGTTGTTGTGCCATTTGTAAGGTCGGTCCATCGTGGTGTTTTCCAGCAAGATAACGCACGCCCACTCACGGCACGTGCAACGCAACATGCACTTCAGGGTGTGAGACAACTTTCATAGCCTGCACGTTCACCGGATTTGTTCCCCATTGAGTACTTGTGGGATTTTATGGGACAACGACTTATCCGGTCTCCACGGCCAGCCACGACCATCCCCGATCTACGCGTCCAGGTTGAGGATGCTTGGAACTCAATACCCCAAACTTGCATCCAACATCTGTACGACAGACTCCATGCCAGAATTGCACAATGTGACGCAGTTCATGGCGGTTCAATATCGTACTAACCATGTTACATGGAAATGTTATTTTTCAGTTTACCAGCAAATACAGCTGTGTTTTGCCATAATGTTTTGATCACGTTATCCTCTGTATTCCGTTATTATGCTGTATAAATTTCGTTGGTATCAGACGTCTCCTTCTTGGTGTTCTTTTTTCACTTTCCGGCAGTGTATATAGAAAGTGTTTATAGAAATTTGCCCCTCAGATTGTTTATTGTGCCTCAAAAAAGAATTATTGTTTGCTTGTGCTCATCAAATTTGACGCGACAGACAATACCTCAAGTACCATTGTTTAAGAGCATTTAAAACTGCCTTCTTTATAAAAGAAAATTCTTCGGTTTGTCTGTGTTCCCACATAATACAAGTCTAGCTCTACATTCGGAGACGAGAACCTATTCAAGGCCATAGTGATAAAAGCGGAAATATGTTGTACAGTCATTTGACCCACCCTATCTTCGGGCAGTCGGGGATCAAGGAGGTTAGAAGAGAGAGAAGATGGCATCAGCAGCCTCTGTAAAGCCAAATCTGATCATCTGGTTTCTTGCGCCCTCCGGGTGGGGCGGGTTCAATGACGTGACGTGACGTCACTTCCTGAAAACCTGTGCTGGAGCACAGGTTGATAGCGGCAGTCTCTTACTCTCTGTGGCAGTACCTGAATGTAAACAAGGCTCCCACAACTTTAGCAAAGGCCGCGATTGATTAATACGCAATATGCACTTTTTTTAGAAAATATTAAACAGTATTTCTGTAAGTTTTTGCAAATTTTTAGTTATGTGCATGTATATTTCGGTCTCATTTTTTCCTGACTGTACATGCTGCACAAGTGCCTCTAAAATCTCTTCAGAGTCAACGGTTTCCCCATAGAAAAGTACAGAAGCAGCCCCAGTTGGGCATACACAGCTCATACGAAGTAGAGCCCACGGAAAACGCATGGCGTGCTGCTAATGTCATGTCCTCTGCCTTCTAACCTCTTATTTTAACTTAGAAATCATTTGAAAAAAAAAATGTTGGCATTTTTAAAATTGGTAAAAAAAACCCTTAAAATAAATTTTTCCTGTTTTTGTTACTTTTATAAGACAATTGAGTTCGAAGTACAGTATCTGTGTATTGTGTATAATAATGTCGCGCCTACAAAATCGAAATAAATGATTATCTAGAGAAAAACAAATTCCGTAATTAACTATAATTTGCTTCATTTTAGCTTTTCAGGCGTCTTATTGTGCCAGCTAATCCGACTGAATGAAATTTAAATTAGACTTAAATACTTTGAAAAATGCATGGGTAATTCGATTAAAAATTTCCGGATCCCCCCTTCAATAATTTTTCAAGTCGGCGCCAATGTGTCCAGTTCTCCGCTGGCCACTTCTCCGTACCCGGAGTTAGCTAGTTAGTGCACACTAGTGTCCGACCTTAAGTTTTGCCCGCCAGTGTATAATATCTTCGTACGTTTGTTGGTTTTGAATCAGAAAAAAAAGTCTCAATAAAAGTAGTTGTTAGTTTGTGATGATAGAAAAAAATAATAATGTTGATATATTGAGAGGTTTCAACGACTACGCAAGTTTTGAAAAATAAAATAGGGTAAGATATGCATTAAAAGGTACATTTCGTTAATTAATCATGAAGTTAAGTCATCCTACAGAAAAACAAAATGATCGATGGGAAAAAAAATTATTTCTATTAAATAACGTATTTGCAGAGCATTTAGAAAAAATATATTAAGATATACACTGGTGTGCAAAAATTAAGGACGAAGAGGAGAAATTAGCATAACAGCGGAACGAGGAGGCAGAACGGACCGAAATGACCACTCAGGAGATAGACTAGGGTCCGGTACGGTAGGGCATGCGCATATATGCAGCATGACGTAGGGGTTGGAGTGTCGGAAGGGTATAAAGCACATGGGCGGTGTACGCTCAGCAATTCGGTAAAAGCTATTGCACAGTGTACATCGGATTGAACGACGTCCAGTTGCTGCCACCCTGTGATATGGCCAACAAGCAATCCAGTAGACGACATCTAGATGACTTTACCCGAGGTCACGTCATTGGGAAGTTGGAAGAAAGGTCGAAGTGTGACTAGTGTGGCCGAGGAGTTTGGGATCACTCACAGCATCGTTTCACGAGCTTGGAGAGCATTTCAAATGACAGGAACAGCTGTCCGAGAGTTTAGCAGTGGTCGTCCACGAGCAACCACGGCGGCGGACGACCGGTATATTGTCCTACAGGCGAGAAGAGACAGACGGCAGAAAGCGGGAGAAATCGCAAGGCACATGCAACAGACAACTGGACGCCCGTTATCGCGTTTTACCGTGGCCAGGATGCTTCACAAAGGTGGTCTATTTGCACGACGACCAGTACGGCGTGTGCCATTTACGCCTGCTCATCGGAGACGGCGGTTTCTGTGGTGCCAGAAACACAAGAACTGGACACATCAGCAATGGGGTCGAGTTTTCTGGACGTATACACATCTGGAGAGAGCAGGGAACACGCAATCACACCTTCAACATCATCGAAAGGGACCGGTTTGGAGGTGACGGAGTTCTCATTTGGGGCGGTATCATGCTTGGTAGCCGTACTGACCTCCACATCTTCCAAGGAGGTTCAGTCACTGGTGTCCGCTATTGTACCGAGGTTCTCCTGCCTCACGTGCGTCTGTTTGAGAGGTGATGTGGGTCGTGAGTTCCTCTTCATGGATGACAACGCTACACCTCATCGTACAGTGGCTGTCGCAGAGCTGTTGGAGAGTGAAGATATTCAACGCATGGATTGGCCCGCAAGATCCCCGGAACTAAATCCAATCGAACACGTGTGGGACCTTCTCGGGAGACACTTGGAAGCACGTCACCAGCCGCCAGAAACGATTCCGCAGCTGCGATTGGCGCTATAAGAGGAAAAGGCAGCGATACCTCAACAGCTCCTTGACAACCTCGTGCTCAGCATGGACAGACGTTGTAAATCCTGCAACGTAGTCAGGGGTGATCATATCCCCTACTAAAGACTGAATTTTTCTTGGCAGCCGCCTGTCACATGGACGTTTCTGTCTTCTGTCCAGTTGTGCTCGAAGCTACCTTTTTCAATAAAGTGCCTTTGTATCCTTTGGATTCCTTGTTTGGACGGTTTTGCTCACTTGTCCCATATTCTTACATCTTGGGGATCTTATGGTATGATTTGAGTAGATGTAGAGCACTTCTGCACGACGTTACATTCGAAAAACCGTCTTGTCCTTAATTTTTGCACGCCAGTGTACATGAAAAGGTATATATATATTTCAAATACGTGGAGATAATGTAAATATACGATGTCATCGCCCTGTCCACGTTATTTTATAAACAACGAATAGCAACTGAAAAATTGTACATCCGACACCGCCGGGATCGAACCCCAGATTTCTTGATATCTAGCCGAGTGCGTTCGCTTTACGCTACGGTGCCAACAATTCACAGCGCTATTCGTGGTTTATCAGTCAGCATCTGAACAATCAGCATCTGACTACATTGGTCAGATGCTGAATGATAATCCACGAATAGCGCTGTGAATTGTTGGCACCGTAGCGGAAAGCGAACGCACTCGGCTAGTTATCGAGAAATCTAGGGTTCGATCACAGCGGTGTCGGATGTACAACTTTTCAGTTGCTATTCGTTGTTTATAAAATACCGTGAACCGAGCGATGACATCGCATAATTAAAAAGTATATTTCGTTGATTAATCATGAAGAAATGTACGTCATCCTACAGAAAAATAAAATAATCTATGGAAAAAAGTAATGCATTGTTATTAAACAACGTATTCGCAAAGTACTGGCCTTCTCGTTAGTTCCTACAGAACGCTGTAATCGCGAGACGTCCCATGGTCGAGTGGGGTAATGCATCTGCCTAGAAACCCGCTGGGGAGGGGTTCGAACCTGGCGTAACTTCGAGGATTTGTATTTCCTTGGAAAGAAAATTTCCCTAGCGTCGTGACGTCACACCGTAACATTTCCTGATGGGGAAAAACAGAAAGGCGTACAAAAGATATCGCTGAGACCATGCGGGGTGGTAAAAAAAAAATTGGCGAGCAAAACATGCTCGGTTGGACCACGTGGCACACAAAATGTTATGGTTGAACACAAAGAGAAAATGGCGGACAAAAGATCACGTGGGAAAACAATGGCTGCGACTGACGTCATGATTGACCAGGAATCGACCACATGCGTTTTTGAGGCAGAACGTGTAACGGGTTCTTTTTTACAGACCCCCTATTATCACGTAACAGTAATGTAACGAAGTTACAAATATCTTTCAAACACGTAACAGTAACATGAAGTTGGTGTCTTGAAGTTACAAAGACCTTTCACTGTAACGTATCAGTTATGTTTAAAAGTTATGTAACGTTTGCGGACATTTTGACGTAACCGTAAGGTTTCTGAAACATTATTGTTACATTGCGCAACGTATCTGAAAAGATTCAATGTTACGTACCTGTAACATATACGAAATATTCTGTGCTTGTGAGAACATTTCCATGCCGTAGAAATCTTGAGCGTAGCCGACTTACTACAGTTTTCGAAACTCCTAAAGCAGCAGCCACATCGATCTGCCGTACAGCTGCCTGCCTGTAAGATGCCAATAGCACTGTTCCTGTTATCAACGCTCCAAATGTCGTCTTGACATCATTTCAGGCTAATCGTGCACAGAAGGAAAAACATTCAGCAAACTTCTTGAATAAGCGATGAAACGACCCGTTTGCGACTTCTCGTAGGGTGCTTTTATCGGAGCTCGCACGGCGCATGTGTAGCATGATGCTAATTTGCATATGATGTAGCTACCCACGCTAATAGCCGATCTCCAGTAATCTCTAAATTTGCATATCACCATGTATAAAACGTCTGTACAATGCTATTCCGCGGAGGGTAGCCGAATGCATTGCTCATCAGAGAGAATTTACTCCAAACTGGCATGGCTCCCGTAAGCTTTCTTTCCCAGTATTACTTTTGTTTCTTTTTATCCGAAAATGTTGTGATTTCTTGCGTACATTTATCTTGTGTATTCAGTAAGTTTCGCAGCATTACCAAAACTGCTTCCTGGTGTTGCTTACTTTATTTGACAGAGTATATTTGGACACGTGAAGACCTTCGTAAAACAAATGCGTAACAGCAACTACTGTAGGTTGATGTGAGCCACAGTGGAACATGGAAAAATTATTCAGTTGACTGAAGGTGGTTTCGACTTGTAAAGTAAGTGATGGAAGAACTGTACGCTCAGAGATTGTGTCATGTGGAGAACAGTATTTATTGGAGGTGGGCGCAACAGTGATTTCTGGTCACAGTGACAACAGTGACAGTTGCACGAAGGTAATGGTGACGACAGTGGCGACGGAGCTGTAAAGGTGCTGGCACTGTGAGTCACCGTCTTAATTGTAACCCTGAAAAAATCCCTGTTACAATCGAATCGCTCTGAATTCTTTGTTGAAGAGCGAACGCACAGCAAAAACTATCTTAAGGGTGGGGAAAAGGGGAGACCGAAAGAAAGCTTTCACATCACTAGCGACCTCTGCGATGTTTCAACAGAAAAGGGGACAAATTGTGAAGATATGGTGACACGGTAACCGAAACTATGGCGTAACATTGATTTTTGTCCCCAAGCATTTCCCGGGCACCGCCAACGATGACATTCTTATCAGGGAATATGGAACTATTTTTTTACTGGTCGTAACGGTGACAGTGATTTTTCAGTACCGGTGATAAAATAACAGTGACGTGTTTTCGACCCATCTGTGTAGTACTTATCCTTCAGTTCATTTATTCCAAATTTCAGGTTCATGGTTACCCTTGAAGAACTGCTCCTTAACAAAAGATTACTATTCAGAAGACCTTTGAACCTGATAAGTGGGAGAAGTGCTGGATAGTATCCGAGAGGCCAGAGGTGTAAGTTTCTAGCTGCTCTACCGAGCTGTGCCAGGGTGCAAGTCCCTTACGAGTCATGCGCTGGTGCATTTGTCTTACTGGAGTGGTCCCTTGCTTTTCCTGGAGCCAGGGGCCCTAAATTAGGGACGGGCGACTACTTATAGCCCTTGGAGTTGCTCATGGTGGTCGTTAAACCCTAAAAAAATATGAGAGATTGAGTTCGGGTGATGATTTAAAAACGATAAATCTTTTACAACGCCACTCAGAACAAGCCTGGTTTTACATATTTGAAAAACCGCTCTTAAGTTTTCGTAAATAAAAACAAACCAGTCAGAAGATACAAGTTATCAAAGCGGTGAGGGAGAAAATTGGGTGAACGACTGCTTACCGAAGGAGCGCGAAGGAGCCTCCAACTAGTGAAACTAGTTTAAGCTAATGCTGCTTCAATTCGCTTTTTCAAATGGATGCAAATGTGCTGATGAGAACGACGAAATGCAAATAAGAAATTACAATAGTATTTTATAAAGAACAGCTATCCCCCATTTCTCTCTCCTCGTTTTTTTTTCTTTTTATCGCCGTCTTTCATCCTGCCAGTTGGCTGACCTGGTGCCACGAATATATCGCAGCAGTCTTTTGGCTGTGGCAGATTTCTGCCGAAAAGGCAGTCTAAGTGCCGTAACTTTTAAAAAAAACAACAACCCAAAAAACCGAAGATAATTACTCAAATGTAATAAATTTGTCTGTGCTTTCAAGAGTGAATAATAATTTGGAAAGTCCCCTCAGCGTTTGATATTCGACGTATCTGAGCACAGCGTGAGTTAAGAAATTGTATTTATTTATTTTTATTTTTTCCTTTTTAATTTACGGCCGTTCCATTCGTCCGCTCGCGTACCACGAACTTCCAGCGCAGATAGTTATTGATTCGCTCATTCTTAATAAATCCTATACCACTTCATTTCACGTCACGCTGAATTTTAAAGAAGGCAGTTGTTTTTAGTGTGAATAAAGAGAAATATTGACATTTCCCTTGAAGTGCAATAAAACGGAAGAATACATATTTGAAAAAAATGTTAGAAGATGCGCTTTAACATTTTGAAAGAAAAATGCAGCATTAGCATAAATTGTATTCCCACACTATAAACACACTAGAGACTCCAGCCAAATCATGAGCGGAAACAAACGCAGCGATTTTTTGGTAGGAAACTTTCCTCATTCATTCGAAAAAAAAAGTTTCAGCACAAAATAACGCACTTTCATATTAACGTGTTTTTCCAGGAAGCTCTCAAAACCATAATTGAAGAAAGAAAATGTATTTATTTTAAAATTTTTAAATGATACATCCTCATTGCCAAGAAATCGTTTCAAACATCAGACAAGTTAATTCACCATAATTCACCACATTTTATAAATAATCATTTTATATTTAAAACAATTTACGAAAACTTTGCATCTTTTCTTGTTCTCCAAATCTTTCACGGATTCGTATCAATTTACAGCAGAATTGAATACATCTACAAACTCACGCATGGATATTCACTATTCGTAAACTGTTTTTACCTACTTATTATTGTACTCGAATTTTTTTTTTTGTGTGTGTGTGTGTGTGTGTGTGTGTGTGTGAATCCGCAGTTCCTGAAGTAGTTGATTTGGTTTGGAAAAATTTACTTGTGTAACATATTTATAGTGCAAAAACCATTTGCCGGTGAGGGATATCTACAGAGCATTCTTATGCTCCGGAACCAATGCTTTCCCAATTAAGCTACACCGACGAAGTTTATCGCTGCAGCTTTGCCGTCTTGACATGTACGTCAGCTGTAAGTTTAGTGCGTCACTAGGTTTCTTAACTTTTTTTTTATTGTGGTTTTTTTTAATGATTTATTGGGCCTGGTGGCTCAGAGACATGACAGACAGTAGACAGATGTTTCACATCAACAAGTACATACCAGATATGGTTTTCACACTATGCTAAATGACCAATCTACACAGAGAGCCAGTGTTGGACAAGTAACACATTGAGAGCCAGTGTCGAAAGGCGAATGATCAGAAGCCGGCGCTTAGACCACTGCACCACCGGGAGGGGAGGGGGCTGCATAACTTCAATATTATAAAATGTGAGTAATCAGTGTTTTGCAGCCCCGGTGGTGCCGTGGTCTAAGTGCTGGCTAATGACTTTTCGTCCGAGATGGGTCCGGGTTCGAATCCCGGTGAGGCATGGAGATATATATATGTGTTTGTCTTTCGGCACTGGCTCTCAATATGTTACTTGTCCAACACTGGTTCTCTGTGAACATTGGTCATTTAGCACACTGTAAAATCCATGTTTGATGTATACTTGTTAACAATGTGTTACATGATCAACACTGTCTATCTCTTTGTAAATTGATCATTTGGCATGCTGTAAATCATGTATGATATGTACTTGTTGTAAAATAAACCCTCAACAAAAAGAATCATTTTTTTAGAATTTGGGAGTCCGATTTTTTAAAGGACAGAAATAAATAGATTGGTATAAAGGGATAAAGATTAATGAAGATTAATTAACTCACCTTCGTTTTACTGATGACGTAGTCATCTTTGCAACTACCCCTTCAGACCTGCAGCGTATGATCCAAGAACTTGCTGACAAGAGTAAAGAATTGGGATAAAAAATGAACTTTCAGAAGGAAAAAGTGATGTACAATGCTTTTACAAGAAACAAAGGATTTATCGATTGATGGATAAAAGCTTGAGACAACCGATTCCTACATTTATCTTGGGCAACAGATATCGAGTGAGGGTCACGTTGATGAAGAAATTTATCGGCGTATAAAACTTGGATGGTGAGCTTTTGGAAGAAACAGTACAATTTTTAAGCGCAGTATGCCATTATGTCTCAAAAGAAAAGTGTTTAATCAATGCATCCTGCCAGTGCTTACGTATGGAGCAGAGACGTGGACCTTAACTAAAAAAGGCATCCAAAGAATACAGACAACTCAAAGTACCATGGAGAGATGCATGCTTGGTGTAACCAGGAAAGATAAGAAGAGGAACTTGTAGATAAGGAAAATGACAGGAATGGACGACGTCATGACCAGAGTGAAATCACTGAAATGGCAATGGGCTGGACATGTTGCCAGAAGAACGGACCACCGATGGACAACCGAAATTTTAGACTGGATTCCAAGCGACAGGAAAAGACCCAGAAGAAGACTCCATGGGAGATGGAAGGATGAAATTAGAAAGCATGCTGGAGTGACATGGAGAAGACAGGCTCAAGACAGACAATTGTGGAAGAAATTTGGGGAGACCTTCATCCAGCAGTGGATTGATAATGGTTGATGATGGTGATGATGATGATTTCCTTACAGAAATGTTTTTAACGTAAAATTCAACCATAATAAGTGATTATCGTGTCTTTTATTAACAACTTACTGTATTTTCAGATTATAACGCCAAGGCTTTAAACTCGATTTTACAAACGTGCCGCTCAGAAACGTGGCGTTTAGGTATTATTACAGTTTTCGCTAACATTATAAATTTCAACCGCCGTTCACGATATTAAAACAGATCGTTTCGGAAATATTTTATCGCAGATATTGAGCTATAAAGAAATTGGAGAGCCTGACCTTCACTGAATATTTATTTGCGTGGGAGCCCAGCGGTCTCGCAAATTAAGTCTCGAAATCTGCGTCATTATATGTGAACAGGTGATTTGAAGAACGGCAAGGATCCAGTCTGGTCTTTCATTTTGCGTGCAAGTGGTTTACGATTAACTGTTTGAAAATCGTTATTTAGAATTAATAAATTATGCTTTAGTACCTTTTTCTTCATTTAGACAATGTCTTCTTCTCTTACCTCGCGCTACGTAGGGCAAAACCTAGGCCGTCTAGAAAACACAAGGCCACTACATTAGAGAAATGAATTCCCTCTTTTAGTGACGTCACGCGGAAACCAAGGCTTCCCATTGGTTTCCAACGCTGTCCTGTGCGACGTCAAACACAACACTGGCGTACCAGTAGGATCCTTTCAAGATAGCTTCCTACACACAGTTCAAATTGCAACAAAATACGCTCCGTGTTAAATATGAAGACGCTCTTGAAACTTTTTGGAAGTCAGAATCACCCGAAAACATCCTACATGCTTGGAGCATACATTGGAGTCTCTGTTTAACGAACCTCTGTAACTTTATTTAACAAATTTTGTGAGGGAATCTTGAAAACGTTTTTTTTAGTGTGTGATTGGGGTTTAACGACCACCGTGAGCAATTCACTGCGTTATAAGTAAGCTAGCAATTGTTTCGAGGCACGAATTTCCCCGATTTTTTTCTCGGTTTTCCTGTAATTTTGCGAGCATCAATTATATCCACGAATCTCAGATTTTTTGCCTAATTGTTATTATAATTTTTAAATTATTTTTCATATTTAAATAATTTTAATACTGCGTTCATCAGAATTTACGCGAAAAATGTGCCGCAAAGTAATTCCACTCCAAAGTCCAAACCTGAACTTTAAGCTTTGAATTACCCCTCAAGTTTATTTGTTACGAAGAGACGCTCTTATCGAACAAGATTGACGGATAATCCCAGATCACATGTACTCTGCTGAATAATGCACTTTTAGTCTTTCGTGCCCCCCCCCGCTACTGTTGAATGGCCTAGTAAGCCGAATACTAGATGTTGTCAATTGCATCAGTAGTTTTAACTGGGAAAAGCAGCTCACAAAAAAGAGTGTTTTAGTTTCGCAGACTCTTAGCTTAGAAAATGTTTGAGCTTTCATGTGAGTATTTAGTTTATGAAGTTTCCAGATATTTTTTGTTGATTTTGAGATTGAGGCATGTGATAAAACGAGTACATCTGAATGATGCAAGCAGTACAACAAGGGAACGTTTCATGTGAACAAAAATCTATTGGGCCGGTGGTGCAGTGGTCTAAGCGATGGCCTCTGATCATTCGTCCAAAAGGGGTCCGTAGTCGAATCCCTGTGAGAGGCATGGATGTTGTGTTTGTCTTACGGCACTGGCTCTCTCTCCTTTCCCTCGAACCAGTGACCCTAAATTAGGGACGGGCGACTGCTTAAAGCCCATTGAGTTGCTCACGCTGGTCGTTAAACTTCCAATGAAAAAAAACTATTGCTTTGTTCGTGTTGCAACATCCCAGTGGATGTTTCAAGAAAGGGCAGTTGTGAAAAGCATTTGAACAAAGGTATATTCGAACAGTAACCGAAAACAATGCAGAAATGTATGGATGAATTAGTAAAAATGAACTAAACAAGAACAGCATCGCTCAACTGAACTTTCGAAATTAACTGGTGCCTTTTGTGCAGTTAACATCCCACTTTCCAAACTGTTAACCCTACATAAAAAAAATTGCTTGGAAAATTCCTTGAAAGATATTGGTGTTATCCCAAATGCCAATTGGATGCTAAAATGCTATTTGCCGAAAATATATGATATTTACAAGCAGGAAGTGAAAGATTTTTTAAAATCAGTGTAAGAGTGAAAGTACCGTCTCGCGACGTAGCGCCGCCTCCTACTCATGGATCTGAGGCGTCCGCGCTATATGGTCTCTCACAACAACAGAGAAGTGTTTATGCTTCTCAGAAACACTCTCTCCTTCATTCCGTTCGAGCGAACAAACGAAACCTTCCCCACTTTTATTTTAAATCTGTGATTCGATAAGGCAGAGTGACAACAGCTGATCGTACGGTATAATATTCACCTTTAGATATAATAATATCAAATGGAAACGAAATAAATGTTTGTATGTTGAAAACATACAAACATTTATTTCATTAACAATTAGAAGTTAGACGGCGACGGATTACTTGCTCCCTAACATCAGGCCTCACTAAGGATTGGACCTGACAAGGATCGTGAAACGCGAAAGCTAGGATGATCAATTTCTGAGGAATTCTCGCTCAGCATCGAAGTTCTGGCCTTAGGTAGGTCTATATCTCGTAAACTCTTAAGAAATAGTATCCTGACTATTATTCTCTATCCGATATTCCAGTAGACTGTGCTAAGTCCGTATTCTCTGTATTGGAATATCAACTACATCAACGGAATCTCTGACAAGGAACTATTCCGCTACAGCGGCGATCTATCTCTTCTAGGATAGATACTCGCTAACTCCCCCGTGAACTTCTTGCGCTCTCTATCCAGGAACGTCCCTTGGCCCACCACACAATAAAAGGCAAACGCGTCGCGTGCCCTTCTATCGGGCCGCGGATGGCTTAGTGGTTAGCGAGTCAGACTATCAATGGAACGTCCTCAGGTTCGATCCTGGGCTGATCTTTGAGAGATGGTGTGATTTACTAACAATCGCTGAATATCCGCCGCGCATCAGCCGAGCGCGTTAAGTGACGGCCCCCAGGCTGGACCCACTGGTTAAATGGGTATCCTTTCCTATGCCCCCCTGAAATTCTCTCACCCCTCTATGTGCAACATCCTACTTGTACGGTGGCGCCATCTACTGTACTCTAATCTCCCTACAAACTGTTCCGACAAAGTCGCTAGACTTGCTCTCATTCCTTCCGTTTCTGCGTCCTGCCCAAAAGGCGAACTCGCTGTAAAAGGCTGGGACCTAAACCCTACTCACTGTGGACGGACGTTCTACAACAAAATGACAAATACTGTGGTTCTCCCCTTCTATCGGAGTACTGCTCTCTCCGATAACCAAAAACAGACTAACTCACAGATCCTCTCCAAGGGACCTGCTAGACTCCCCTCCACGCTGCGCCTGCTCCAAAGACATCGGCGCTGACCTTGACCTCACGCTAACCTGTTCAGGTTGCTCGTCTCTTTGGTCACGTGCGCTACCTTTGGCGCCCTTCACCTGCCACACCCATGGGCATTGGCCCGGTTTCTTGCTGATGGACTTTAATCCTACTCTGTGCGCCTTCTCGGTTCTCCTCAGATCATCCAT
Organism: Macrothele yani; assembly: GCA_039090855.1. Taxonomy (NCBI): domain Eukaryota; kingdom Metazoa; phylum Arthropoda; class Arachnida; order Araneae; family Macrothelidae; genus Macrothele; species Macrothele yani. The sequence continues at coordinate 109,796,510 of CM077003.1, forward strand.
TAGTGAGCGCCCCCTTTGAGAAAGTAATCCTACCGCCGAAGTACATCCGTATAGAAACACAATGCACCTTGTTATGTTCATACAAAGGTGGATGGCTGTCTTCCAGACTTGTAGGCGGCTGGCCGATATTAACAATGCACTGCGAAAGTCGCAGTGTCCTTGACGACACTATCAGTTCGTCGAAAAAAGCCTTGCCCTTCTAAGGCGTGAGAAACTGAAGTCCTTTGTTGCAGTCCTCGTTTAAAAAAATAAAGAATGTTAGCGAACTTTCTGTCGCCATTTTGTAGCTTGTGATGCTTCTATCGTCATGAAAAAGCAACATAATGTTCATCATTAACATTAATGAATCTAGTTAATGTGTCCGTTCTTACAATCAGTATCCAGTGTAAGTATTGTAGCAGATGAAACAACTAATTCGGAAGATAGGTACATTTTGAATATTCTTGTTGTTCCATCAGCTGAAACGAATGTCGAAAGATGTAATGCTGAAACCTCTTTGAATGCAGTCTTCCTCGAGTGCATCACTTTGGAATCCGTAAATTTTAAAGCAGTCAGAGAGACAATAAATAGTTCAATGGTTCAATAAGTATAAAATACCTTTTGCGAATATAACCGCTTTTGTGACAGACAACGCATCTTCCATATCCCAAACGTGGAGAAAGAGCCCGAAAGCCGAATATTTGAGGAAATACGGTATTTCGCGAAATTTCTGGGTAAATCCCGAAATTTTCCGAAAAGCCGCGAACGCGAACTTTTCGCGAAATTTCGTTATTTACTCCGCGAACACCCCGCAAATTTTGCCTTTTTTTTTTTTCCTGAGACAAAATTACTACCTTAGCTATAAGCAGTCACCCGACCCTAATTTAGGACCACTGGTCCAGAGAAGGGAGAGAGCCTGTGCCGTAAGGCAAACACAACATCCATGCCTCATCAGGATTCGAACCCGGACCTATCTAGGACGCTTAGACCACTGCGCCACCGGGGCGACGGAGATCCGTTCATGTTGTTTCCTTGTGTTGTACTCGAAATCGGTAAAGATGTTGCGACTGCTGATATAACTGACGATGATATTCTACAAAGTGTTAAAAAAATTGAAATTGCTGATGACCTCTAAAGATGAAGATTGCAAATGTGGATCGAAACTAACTAAAGACGATATGAAAAGCATTTCAGACGATTCCAGGTGGTCTACAGACGTGTAGTGTTTTGATTATTTTGTACTGTTTGTAGTTAACTAATTGGTGTCCTTAGCCAATTATTTGTGGAACCCATCACATAAACTACCAAATCTGACTATTTCAAAAGCAACGGCCAGGTTCAAAAAAGTAAGCAAACTTAGAAACAATTCTACTGTCTTTATTCTTATAAAAGGTATAATCACGAATATGAAGTAGTATTCCCAATCACGCTTAATTTTTGCGTAGCTCTAGCTGACAATTATAAATTGTACATGATCCGGTTATCGTAACAGCAAGCTCACATACTTTTAACAAACATAGCAAATCTATGCAATATTTAATATAATCTCTTTTGTTTTTCACGTCTGTCATCAATCGTCTTTGTTTTTTATTTACATTTGATTCACAGACAGTGTTGCCGAAACGTACAAGGTGTTCGAAGAAAAATATATAACCGAGAAGTAACGAAATTTACACAAGAAACTCAAAAAGAAGGTTAAATTAGGAGTGTAACGGACGATAGATGTGGCACTTACTAAAAGGAAACATTTTGTGCTAAAGTTCAGAAAAATATTACTAATTTCTTTGAAGAATGTTCCATAAAGTTCTTAAAGTTTATTTTTGAAAAAATTAAGTTTAAGGTTTTATACCTTTACATTCCGTACATTTTATAACAATATGATATGCATTATTATTATTAAATTATTCTTTAACTTCAGAATAGTCTTAATGAAATAAATAGATACAGTACGTAATAGCAATACTGTAGTAATGAAAACTTCAAAGAATATTAATATTACTTTATTACTGTTAAAGTTGAAGCCTTCACTAAAGACTTAGTAATGATAATTTCAACAACTTCGAAATGGTGTATTAATCAGCAACTTAGTTATTATGGCTTAAGTTCGTGTTAATAAAGACCTATTCCACATGACGAATATTTCGACTTATTCGTACTTCTGTTTCCAAAAAATAAAATGTATTCGCAAATGAAAGAAGACCATACCCGAAATTAATTGTTTATTGAATTCATTGCATAAAAAATGGAAGAAAATAATGGAAGATGAAGGTCATTTTTGTTACAGGATCTTACTGGATTTAAAGTTACTACCACTGAACATAAAAACCGCAACACTGAGAAGGAGTTGGCGTGTATAGTTGCAAGTATCACAGGACACGAAGAGACTGGAAAGAGGTAAAAATCAGAAAAAGAAATGTGAAAAATGTAGTGTACCTGTATTCAGGTTCATTCAGAACTGTGATTGCTCATTTTGGGCAGTTATACAAATCTGCAGACTACTAGTCATCGCCGTCAACAAAATTACCAATGGTACGCTGAGACATTCCAATCATGAAGAATTCTCTGGAGGAGGGAGCTAGCGAGCTAAAATGCACCACATATGATCGATGCCCGACAAATCAGGTTAATTCTGGGGCCATGGGAGACTGTTCCATAGTCACTGAATTAAACCAATTCCCACCAATTCCCGTCCGCCCACCGCTGCTCTTACAAGAACCAATTCCTGTCCGCACACCGCTGCTCTTTCTTGTAAGAGCAGCGGTGTGCGGACGAGAATTGTTTTGCTGAAGAATCGTTCCAGGCGCGACGTCAAGGAAAGGTAGAACAGCAAAGCACACAAACTGATAAAACAGCATGCCAGCATCACACAAACTGATTTTGAAAGTGGGGGCTCCTCTTATATTGTTACGTAATCTAAACCCACCAAAGTTATGCAATGGGACGCGATTGCAAATAAAATATTTGAAAGACTTTCTGATTGAAGCTACCATTTCAACTGGCTGTAGCACTGCAGAAACAGTTTGAATACCGAGAATTCCAATGATTCCATCAGATTTTCCGTTTCATTTGAAACGAATCCAATTCCCGGTAACACTATGCTTTGCCATGAGAATAAATAAAGCACAGGGTCAGACACTGAACGTGGCTGGCGTTGACCTAAGTGAAGAATGTTTTACTCATGGACAATTTTACGTGGCTCTTTCGCGTATCACGGCAAAACGAAACCTTTTCGTGCTCACGTCTGGAGGAAAAACGACAAATGTTGTCTACAAGGAAATCTTATAACATCTCGGTGGAAAAAACATTTTGCCATAAATTTTGAATTGCTCTCCTGTGAAGCCGGGCCAGGTCGCTAGTTTTACTATAATAATTTCAGTTGATTCTCTCAGGTAATGAAGCTTTATGAGAAATATGAAGGTTAATCATTAATACAACACAAGTGAACGTTATTCACGTAAATTTGTCTAAGGCCTTCATTAAACATGCAGGCCTTTTGGGGTCGAGAACATAAAGGAATCTTATTTAAGGTCTTTTTTTTTTTTTTGCCTTTTTTTTTTGTTTAACTTAATCCAGGCCTTTTTGTATCAGAAAAGTCTGGTAACCCTGCTTAGGAAAATATATATATTTTTTTTTGACCAATCAGTGCTGTCTTGAATTTTTTGGGCTCCAATCACTGCATTCGTAGAGTGTGATCTCTTTCATGGTGTTTCTAAGGATTCGTATAAAAAATAGCGATGAGCACGAGGGTCTTCCATAAAGCTCGACAATGAAATAAATGTCGAAAACATGCGCCTTTTGATTTGTTTCGAATTCCAATGGGAAACTTGTCGATTTCATTGGCAGTAAGTCTTATTACCGCGTATCACACGATATGAACGCAATGATAGGAAATATGCGAGAGATTCGGATTAGAAACACAGCTTTTCATTTACGTACAAGATTGTGTATGCTTGGATGTTCCATTCACTGACCAGCGGATAAAAGATATAAAATGGCTTACGAAATTTATAAATTATCGCAAGTTTATTCTAGAAAATAATTTTTTTGTCTTCATTCCAGCAAAATCCTAATGTTGTAATCTAAATTTTCACATACTTTATGTTCTACTGACAGTAATACTAAATTACATTTCGTTTCCTAAGTCATTGTGGTTCTAAGATAGCTTTTTATTAATTTCAATTTAAAGAAACTTCGCACTGCTGAGGCAGCAGTAACTGTCAATAAATTTTTTAAAGCAATACTGAAATTTGGATATGAATCAGTGCAAAAAATACATATGAGGATCCAGGGTTATTGGAATCTGAAACTATCCCGTCTCACCCAGGCTGTTTTAATTGGTGTCGTGCGCGAAGCTATCGTGTGCCAAGCGACCCTCTGGTAATCGTGCGTGAAGCGTCCCTGTTATATTTTATCGTGGCCGAAGCGACCCTGCTATATATACAAATCGTAGTTAAATTACTTATATCTAATTGAATGAGTACTTACATCTTCTGAATTTTGTAGCTTTAGTCCAACTTGGTAACATAGTTTAATGCTTTAAGGCATTTTTTAATGCCTTTAGAATTTCCAAATTCGACGTGTGATGCACAAACAACAATTAAAAGAATTAGGAGAACTTGGTCGAAAAAGGAAGAAGATGCATATACAAGTAGACGAACGCATTTGCAATACCATGGGGGAATTTGGAAATTCCAAAGTTCTTACAAAATGCCTGAAAGCATTAAGCTGTGTTACCAAGTTGGACTAAGGTCAAAAGCTACAAAATTCAGATGTAGGCACTTAATTAGTAATGTAAATAATATGACTACGATTTGTATCATCATCATCATCATCATTGTCAACCATTATCAATCCACTGCTGGACGAAGGTCTCCCCAAGTTTCCTCCACAACGGTCTGTCTTGTGCCAGTCTCCTCCATGTCACCCCTGCATACTTTCGAATTTCATCCACCCATCTCCCATGTGGTCTTCTTCTGGGTCTTTTCCTGTCCCTTGGAATCCAATCTAAAATTTCGGCTGTCCATCGATGATCTGTCCTTCTGGCAGTATGTCCAGCCCATTGCCATTTCAGGGATTTAACTCTGATCATGATGTCTTCCACTCTTGTCATTTTTCGGATCCACGAGTTCCTCTTCTTATCTCTCCTGGTTACACCAAGCATGCACCTCTCCATGCTTCTTTGAGTTGTCTGCAGCCTTTGTATGTCTCTTTTAGTTAAGGTCCACGTCTCCGCACCATACGTAAGCACTGGAAGGATGCATTGATCAAACACTTTTCTTTTAAGACATAATGGCATATTGCTCTTGAAAATTATGCTGTTTCTTCCAAAAGCTCTCCAGGCAAGTTTTGTACGCCGATTAATTTCTTCATCAATGTGACCCTCACTTGATATCTGCTGTCCAAGATAAACGTACGTGTCTGTTATCTCCAGCTTTTCTCCATCAATCGATAAATCTTCATTTCTTGTAAAAGCATTGAACATCACTTTTGTCTTCTGAAAGTTCATTTTTAATCCCACTTCTTTACTCTTGTCAGCAAGTTCCTGGATCATACTCTGCAGCTCTGATGGGGTAGTTGCAAAAATGACTACGTCATCAGCAAAACGAAGGTGGGTTAGATAATCTCCATTAATCTTTATCCCCTTGTTTTCCCAGCTCAGTGACTGAAAAACACCCTCCAATATGGCATTAAAGAGCTTCGGAGATATGGTGTCACCTTGTCTCACTCCCTTTCCAATTTTTACGTGTGTTGTATTTTCAAACAGCCTAATCTTTGCACTTGCATTTTCATAGATGTTATTAATAATATTAATGTATGCATCTTCAATACCGCAGGTTTTCAGAGCCATTGTAACTGCTGATGGTTTCACCGAATCAAAGGCTTTTTCATAATCGATAAAAGCCATGCACAATGGAAGTTCATATTCCCTCGCTCTTTCAATTAGTTCTCTCAGCACGTGGATATGATCTATTGTGCTGTAGCCACTCCTGAATCCAGCTTGTTCTCTCGGTTGAGCCATGTCCAGTGTTACCTTCAAGCGGTGTGAAAGAACTTTAGTGAAGATTTTATAAACTACTGATAGGAGGCTGATAGGTCTGTAGTTTCCGAGATCCTCAATGTCACCTTTCTTATGTAGCAGGATCATTGTAGCGGTGTTCCAATCCTCAGGAATCTTTCCTTCATGAAGGCATCGAGTGAAAATTTGGGCGAGTACTGTTTCGATTTCTTCACTTGCTTCTTGTATGATGTCTACAGTAATTCCATCTTCTCCTGGAGCTTTTCCTCGCTTCATGTTCTTGATTGCATGTGCAACTTCTGCTGGAAGGACTGGAGGAACTCTGGTACTGGTATCTTTCATGATGTCTGGAGTGCATATATCATCCCTTTCATATAATTTGGAGTAGAAATCTTTCACTCTTGTCAAAATTTCGCGTCTATTTCTTGTTACAGAACCATCTTCTTTTCTCAGTGCCATAATCTGTTTTCTTCCCTTACTGAGATGTCCCTTTGCTATCTTTAGGCTTTGGTTGTTTTCAATTGCTTTCCTCACTAGTTCACAGTTGAATTTCCTTACGTCTTCAGTGATACTTTTTCCTACTGTCTTGCATAGCTCTATATATTCCACTTTGGAAGTCACATCTTTTTTAGTTGTCCTCATCTCTCTTCTTGTTTGCATCAACATTTTGGTTTTTCCTGATAATTTGTTCACATGCAACTTGTTCTTAGACCCAGCTAATTTTGTTGCTGTTTCCATAAGAGCTTTGGTTACTTTTCTGTTAACTTCAGAGATGTCCACTTCTTCCGATGTTAGGCCTTCTAAAGCAGAGAACCTGTTCTTCAGTTCTAACTTGAAGGTATTATGGTGTTTTTTAAGGTTGGTTATGTCAATAGATTTTGTTTGTCCTATGAGCTTGCCACGTTCAAGTTTAGTGTTGAGGTGCATCTTACATCTCACCAATCTATGGTCACTACCTGTGTTGAACTTGTTTAGCACACTGCAGTCTTCTATGACGAATTTTTTTGTTACACATAATAAAATCAATTTCACTTGTCGTCCCATTTGGATGTCTCCATGTCCATTTCCTGTGTGGCTTTTTCTTGAAAAAGGAGTTCAAGATGAAAAACCCTTCTGCCTCTGCAAACTCAACGAGAGTATTTCCACGCTGGTTTCTGTTGCCATGACCGAATTTACCTACCGAAGTTTCATTCTGTTGCCGTTGCCCTATTTTTGCATTGAAATCTCCCATAATTATTTTCAAGTGCTGCTTACCTTTATTATTTAGATGACAAATTTCCTCATAAAATTCTTCAATTTCTTCTTCAGGATGACTTGTGGTGGGTGCATAAGTTTGAATAATCTGAGCCTGGTATCTTTTCGAGAGTTGGATAACAAGTCGTGCAGCTCTGTCAGAGGAACTTTCAACTTCTACAACTTTATCCTTCAGTTTCTTGTTTATTATAAATGCAACACCACTAGTTCTGCCAGTATCTGTCCCACGATAGTAGAAGAGATGTCCACTTTTCAGTTCGATGAGATCTTCTCCTTTTCTCCTTACCTCACTTAGTACGACGATGTCCCACTTGATCCTTTGTAGTTCCTCTTCCAATTCAAGAAGCCTTGAATCAGAAGATAGGGAGCGTCCATTGTAAGTAGCCAAGGTCAGCATCAGATGGCAGCCTAGTCCGGTCCTCCGGGGATTCTTAGCACCCTCTGCCTTCATGTCGCACTGGCCGCTGCCTTGGCCAGGTACATTCCAGCTGCCGGAGACTGAGGGCCAAGATTTAAGTTGTGGAATTGTATATATATATATGTATATATATATAAAATGATATTAAAGACTTGTATTTCGCATAAAAAAATTGATGTAAGTAATTAATTAATTAGATGTAAATAAAAAAGGGATAAAGATTAATGGAGATTATCTAACCCACCTTCGTTTTGCTGATGACATAGTCATTTTTGCAACTATCCTATCAGAACTACAGAGCATGATCCAGAAACTTCCTGACAAGAGTAAAAAAGTGGGATTAAAAATGAACTTTCAGAAGACAAAAGTGATGTTCAATGCTTTTACAAGAAATGAAGATTTATCGATTGATGGAGAAAAGCTGGAGATAACAGACACATACGTTTATCTTGGACAGCAGATATCAAGTGAGGGTCACATTGGTGAAAAAATTAATCGGCGTACAAAACTTGCCTGGAGAGCTTTTGGAAGAAACAGCATAATTTTCAAGAGCAATATGCCATTATGTCTTAAAAGAAAAGTGTTTGATCAATGCATCCTTCCAGTGCTTACGTATGGTGCAGAGACATGGACCTTAGCTAAAAGAGACATACAAAGGCTGCAGACAACTCAAATAAGCATGGAGAGGTGCATGCTTGGTGTAACCAGGAGAGATAAGAAGAGGAACACGTGGATCCGAAAAATGAGAAGAGTGGAAGACATCATGATCAGAGTTAAATCCCTGAAATGGCAATGGGCTGGACATACTGCCAGAAGAACAGACCATTGATGGACAGCCGAAATTTTAGATTGGATTCCAAGGGACAGGAAAAGACCCAGAAGAAGACCACATGGAAGATGGGTGGATGAAATTCGTAAATATGCTGGAATGACATGGAGGAGACTGGCACAAGACAGACCGTTGTGGAGGAAACTTGGGGAGACCTTTGTCCAGCAGTGGATTGATAATGGTTGACAATGATGATGATGATGATGAAATAAATTGACTACGATTTCTCTCTATATATCATCATCATCATCATCATGGTCAACCATTATCCATCCACTGCTGGACGAAGGTCTCCCCAAGTTTCCTCCACAACGGTCTGTCTTGTGCCAGTCTCCTCCACGTCACTCCTGCATACTTTCGAATTAAATCCACCCATCTCCCATGTGGTCTTCTTCTGGGTCTTTTCCTGTCCCATGGAATCCAATCTAAAATTTTGGCTGTCCATCGATGGTCTGTCCTTCTGGCAGTATGTCCAGAACATTGCCATTTCAGGGATTTAACTCTGATCATGATGTCTTCCACTCTTGTCATTTTTCTGATCCACGAGTTCCTCTTCTTATCTCTCCTGGTTACACCAAGCATGCATCTCTCCATGCTGCTTTGAGTTGTCTGCAGCCTTTGTATGTCTCTTTTAGTTAAGGTCCACGTCTCTGCGCCATACGTAAGCACTGGAAGGATGCATTGATCAAACACTTTTCTTTTAAGACATAATGGCATATTGCTCTTGAAAATTATGCTGTTTCTTCCAAAAGCTCTCCAGGCAAGTTTTGTACGCTGATTTATTTCTTCATCAATGTGACCCTCACTTGATACCTGCTGTCCAAGATAAACGTACGTGTCTGTTATCTCCAGCTTTTCTCCATCAATCGATAAATCTTCATTTCTTGAAAAAGCATTGAACATCACTTTTGTCTTCTGAAAGTACATTTTTAATCCTACTTCTTTACTCTTGTCAGCAAGTTTCTGGATCATACTCTGCAGCTCTGATGGGGTAGTTGCAAAAATGACTACATCATCAGCAAAACGATGGTGAGTAAGATAATCTCCATTAATCATTATCCCCTTGTTTTCCCAGCTCAGCGACTGAAAGACACCCTCCAATGTAGCATTAAAGATCTTCGGAGATATGGTGTCACCTTGTCTCACTCCCTTTCCTACTTTTATGGGTGCTGTATTCTCAAACAGCCGAATCTTTGCACTTGCATTTTCATAGATGTAATTAATAATATTAATGCATGCATCTTCAATACCACAGAATTTCAGAGCCATTGGAACTGCTGATTGTTTCACCGAATCAAAGGCTTTTTCATAATCGATAAAAGCCATGCACAATGGAAGTTCATATTCCCTCGTTCTTTCAATTGGTTCTCTCAGTACGTGGGTATGATCTATTGTGCTGTAGCCACTCCTGAATCCAGCTTGTTCTCTCGGTTGAGCCATGTCCAGTGTCACCTTCAAGCGGTGTGAAAGAACTTTAGTGAAGATTTTATAAACCACTGATAGGAGGCTGATAGGTCTGTAGTTCCTGAGATCCTCAATGTCACCTTTTTTATGTAACGAGATCATTGTAGCGTTGTTCCAATCCTCAGGAATCTTCTCTTCATTAAGGCATCGAGTGCAAATTTGGGCGAGTACTGTTTCGATTTCTCCACTTGCTTCTTGTATGATGTCTACAGTAATTCCATCTTCTCCTGGAGCTTTTTCCCGCTTCATGTTCTTGATTGCATGTGCAACTTCTGCTAGGAGGACTGGAAGAACTCTGGTACCTTTCATGATGTCTGGAGTACATGTATTATCCCTTTCATATAATTTGGAGTAGAAATCTTTCACTCTTGTCAAAATTTCGCCTTTATTTCTTGTTACAGAACCATCTTCTTTTCTCTGTGCCATAATCTGTTTTCTTCCCTTACTGAGATGTCCCTTTGCTATCTTTAGGCTTTGGCTGTTTTCAATTGCTTTCCTCACTAGTTCACAGTTGAATTTCCTTACGTCTTCAGTGATACGTTTTCGTACTGTCTTGCACAGCTCTATATATTCCACTTTGGAAGTCACATCTTCTTTAGTTGTCCTCATCTCTCTTCTTTTTTGCATCAACATTTTGGTTTTTCCTGATAATTTGTTCACATAATTTGTTCACATGCAACCCAGCTAATTTTGTTGCTGTTTCCATAAAAGCTTTGGTTACTTTTCTGTTAACTTCAGAAATATCCACTTCTTCCGATGTTAGGCGTTCTAAAGCAGAGAACCTGTTCTTCAGTTCCAACTTGAAGGTATTATGGTGTTTTTTAAGGTTGGTTATGTCAATACATTTTGTTTGTCTTATGAGCTTGCCACGTTCCAGTTTAGTGTTGAGATGCATCTTACATCTCACCAATCTATGGTCACTACCTGTGTTGAACTTGTTTAGCACACTGTAGTCTTCTATGACGAATTTTTTGTTACACATAATAAAATCAATTTCACTTGTCGTTCCATTTGGATGTCTCCATGTCCATTTCCTGTGTGGCTTTTTCTTGAAAAAGGAGTTCAAGATGAAAAACCCTTCTGCCTCTGCAAACTCTACAAGAGTATTTCCACGATGGTTTCTGTTGCCGTGACCGAATTTACCTACTGAAGTTTCATTCTGTTGCCGTTGCCCTATTTTTGCATTGAAATCTCCCATAATTATCTTCAAATGCTGCTTACCTTTATTATTTAGATGACGAATTTTCTCATAAAATTCTTCAATTTCTTCTTCAGCATGACTTGTGGTGCGTGCATAAGTTTGAATAATCTGAGCCTGGTATCTTCTCGAGAGTTGGATAACAAGTCGTGCAGCTCTGTCAGAGGAACTTTCAACTTCTACAACTTTATGCTTCAGTTTCTTGTTTATTATAAATCTAACACCACTAGTTCTGCCAGTATCTGTCCCACGATAGTAGAAAAGACGTCCACTTTTCAGTTCAATGAGATCTTCTCCTTTTCTTCTTATCTCACTTATCCCGACGATGTCCCACTTGATCCTTTGTAGTTCCTCTTCCAATTCAAGAAGCCTTGAATCAGAAGATAGGGAGCGTCCATTATACGTAGCCAAGATCAGCATCCGATGGCAGCCTAGTCCGGTTCTCCGGGGATTCTTAGCACCCTCTGCCTTCATGTCGCACTGGCCGCTGCCTTGGCCAGGTACATTCCAGCTGCCGGAGACTGATAGCCAAGATTTAAGTTGTGGAGTTATTTTGGAGGGGGTTGGCCATAACTCACCACGCTGGCCAAGCGGGTTGGTGAGTGTGGGATAACATTTCCTCTAATCCCGATGGTATAGTTATACCGCTATTGGCGGTCGTCAGAGCCCCTTTAGTGGAAACAAAATGCACCACGAGAAGGCGGGATTGACATTTGTCAAGGAGAGGCTGTGATGTTAAGCATCACCTGACCTTACATCCCATATATATATATAAGTAAAATGATTCGATTAGCAGGGTCACTTCGTCCACGAACGAATATAACAGGGTCGCTTCGAGCACGATTTTCCACAGGGTCGCTTGGCGCACGGTCGCTTCCCGCACGTAATCGTTTAATTTAGGTGTATTCAGACGTTTCCGTGTCCCATACAAAAACGGTAACATTCGCTTGGTTATGCAGGTCTTATAATTATTTTGTCCTAATCTGCGTATTTCGTTTACAGCGTAAGAAACATCTGTGGAAATCGTGGCGGCGTCCTTTCGCTGTGGAGCCGAATGCTTTTCCATTTAAGCTACACCGACGAAGTTTCTCGCTGCAACTTTGCCATCTTGACACGTGTTTAAGCTCTGGGGTACGTATGCCACACATTTTTATTTTTAGCCTATAATGAGACTGACCCTCCAACGCGCGGGACCCGGGGCAAGTGCTCCACTTACCCGGATGTAAAGGCAGTCCTCGTCTTGCATCTCGGTCCACGTACCTGCAGTCGCGTCATTCGATGCTCTGTAATACAAACTAGGAAGTCTCGCTATCTCCGTATATATAGACTATCTTCCCGTCGTGCGGAAATTGCTTGTAGTCTGGGAGCCAGTTCCGGCATATCGATGATCTTCTTCCGCTTTATGTCACCTAACTGAACATGTGTCCCGCTGGCATTTCCGCTGGATATTTGGAAGCATTCGACGAACCCTCTCGACGTCCGCCTTACTATGTGGTGACTCTGTATGTGCAGTGTCTTTAAATCTCTTTGGTCGGCATCCACTTGGCCGTCTGCTGAGAAACTTTGATCATTTCTATTTCTGAGGTAGCATTTTATTTATTAATTAATTAATTTATTTATTTGTTGTTTCGGGTTTTAAAGATCACTACGAGGAACTCTAAGGACTATAAGCAGTCTCCGGTCCCTAATTTAGGCACACTGGTTTTGTCAAAACGCAAATTTGTCCGCGAAGAGCATCGAAGCCTTGTCCCCTCACTCTGGAGTAAGTCGCTGTCCCAACGGAGCTACGCGGACAGAATGTCTCACTGCAGATTTGTCGCGTTGACACATGTTTTCACCTCTGTAGTACGTCATATCTTCTCCCTCTTAATCTTTTTGTCTTTGAAGCGAAGTAGGAATTGTTCATTAATTCCAAACAATATGTAGAACAAACAACACACATTTTTCGAAGAACCCAACGGCCAGTGGGTCCATTTTACACAATCAGTCGCCAATGTGAAAACGCAAATTTGTCAGCAACGGCCATCGAATCTGTGTCCCCCTCACTCCGGAGTAAGTCGCTCTCCCAACTAAGCTACGCGGTTGGAATGTCTCGATGCAGATTTGTCGTCTTGACACATGTTTTCATCTCCGTAGTAAGTCACAGTTTCAGGGAAGAAGATAACTAGCCCTTAAACAAGCACACCACGGGACGCGATTCCGGGCCCAAATCGAACAATTATCCAGAAACCTACACCTCTGACCACTCGGTCACTGAGGCAGCTACTGCAAGTAGCAGTTGCCTCATGCAATTTGCATATTTCTACGTGAATCCTTCTCGGTGTTGCGATTTCGAAGTTGAAGAGCGTGCATTAAATAACTAACAAACAGAACAGGCGGAATGTACGGATACATAAATAAAAATATATCGGGCGACACTCTACACAGCTTGTGTAATTTTCTGTCATGATAAAGACTTCCATGCCCTAACTGCTTTGTTGCAGGTTAAATGCTTGATGAGGGAAAAAAAGGTTTCGAGAAATTCAGTTGTGCGAAGAAAAAATACTTTCAATTCAGTGACTAAAATCTGCAAATAGCCGTCCCGGAGGGGCAGTGGTCTAAGCGATGGCTCGTGATCATTCGTCCAAGATGGATCCGGGTTCGAACCTCGATGAGGCTTGGACGTTGTCTTTCGGCGCTGGCTCTCTCTCCCTTCCCTGGAATCAATGGCTCTAAATTAGGGTCGGGCAACTGCTTATAGCCCGCTAAGTTGCTCACGGTGGTCGTTAAACTTGCAATAAAAAAAAAAAAAAAAAAAAAACCCTGCAAATATTTCCCACTTAATATTCAACCTTCGTCCGAAAAATTCCGAGACTGACACAGTAAAGAATATAAAAAAAGTACCATATTCACAATTAATGCTAGTCATCTTCAAAATACCGCTCTTCTGAATCAACACACAGTTTCCAGCGTTTCTGAAGATCCTGAAAACAGTTCTGGAAGGCGCTTTCCGGGATGTCTGTGAGTTCTTTTATCGCGGCTGCTTGGATAGATGTAATTAATGTCTGCATGATACAGTGAGTGGATACCTCTCAATTCAGCGCTTTGTCGCTTGCAAGCACCATGTTTCATCTGCAGTAATTTTGGAGCAAAAGTCAGGATCCTCAGATCGATGAACGACTCAGCAGATCGGAACAGATCGATGAACGATCCTCCATTTGGTCATCATTCAGAATGAGGGATACCAATCCGGCATTAAGTTTTCGTTTTACCAGATCTTCGCGTAGAATCTCATGAAACGTAGAGTCCAGAGCTGAGACAGGCTGAGCCCGAGCCCGAAAGCCCGGGCCCGAACCGGGCTCGGGCTCTGAGAGAAAGATAATTTTCTCCCATTTTCTTTCAATACCATTTTGCATGATTTAGCACACGAGACTTTTTCACACTTTCTAGTTGTTAAAATAATTCTTTGGCAACTGGATCTAGATGGGGAGTGGGAACTCGGCAGGGCAATTCAATTCGGGATTGGGTAACAAATACCATAGGCCATGAATTACTGGATTTCTGCGACTGAAAAATTTATTTAAGAACTATAGATAGCAGATGGAAAGTTGACGAAATTTTGCTCCCTACTTCAGCGGGGCAGCTCCTTGCTGATTCTATTGAGCAACGTAAGACGTAGATTGTTGTGCCACTCGATTTTTCCTGATGCCCCGCCCCCGAAACAGGAAGAAATGAATGGTAAAAGAAAACTATAACAAGTTAGTAAAATCATGCAATGCATTGATTATGATACGCTTTCCAACATACCAGAAATCATTACTGAAGTTATTACTCAAGTTATGAGGATAATGGCTGTATAATAAATCTCGCTTCTATGACCCGACCTTTGACCCCATTTTGATGATATTCAACAGAACCGGTAAAGTATACTTCCGGAATAACATGAAAAGTTTGGCTCAATCGAAGTATTTTTACGTAAGTTATAACGCACAAGGGCAATTGAATGGACCCCGATCCTATGTCCTGATCTTTGACCCCATTTCACCCATTTTCAATAGGGTTCGTCTTCAGATGGTCCCCTACCACATATTAAAATTTCATCGAAATCAAACCATTTTTACGCAAGTTATGACGCATAAGCGCAATGGAATGCATCCCGCTCCTATGCCCTGACCTTTGACCCCACTTCACCCATTTTCAAACGGGCTGCCCCCAGGTGTTCCCCTACCACATACTAAAATTTCATTGAAATCGAACCATTTTTACTCAAGTTATGATGCATAAGAGCAATGGAATGCACCCCGCTCCTATGTCCTGACCTTTGACCCCATTTCGCCCATTTTCAATAAGGTTCGTCTCCAGGTGATCCCTATAATATACTAAAATTTCATCGAAATCGAACCATTTTTACGCGAGTTATCGTGCGGAAGGACAGACAGGCAGACTGACGGACGGACAGACGGACAAAGCTGGAACATATACGTTTCTTCAACCTACGGTTGGAAAGCGTAAAAAACAGATATTCATCCCTTCCCCACTCCGCAGTTGAGAAAGACATCGGTTAATTTCACGGAGAGGAAAGAATGGAAGTATGAAAGAAGAGATTTTTCTTTTTAATGCTTAAACAGATTAATCATAGTTTTCGGGCTCGTTCTGGCCCTGGCTCTATCTTACAACATAAAATTCGGTTTCGGGCGGGTTAGGGCTGACATACTTCTGGCTCGGACTCTTAAAATTGAGCCCGAACTCAAATTTGACGTAGACTTACTAATGCCTACAGACCCAGGTAAACGGTAATTCGGCGATCTTTTTTTAATTGATTCCTCACCTTTTCGATTTTTTCCGCTGTCCGCTCACACACAAGGGATGCCCAGATCTCGAATCATCATCAAAGGATTCCTACCAGTTACGAAACTGTGCATATCATTCGAAAACTGCTGTGGAATAATGCTCTGTCTCCATAAGCTTCTTTTTAACATTCTATAAGTTTCAGTAGCTGATTTATTTAGTTTCCAACAAAAACTGATGTCCACTCTCTGCTCTTCCATGCCTAAAATGAAATGGGATAAGAACGCCTGCTATGACTCCCTTAATGCTCTGCCGCCTATTTCTTGACTCCGTTAATGCTCTGCCGTCAGTATAAACCAGTTTCCAGCTGTTCCTTGATTGGCCAGGGACTGCTGTCTTCTGGCATACACGTGATATTCTTATCACACTATTCTTACGTCAGTTATGCAGTCACTCCTAGAACTTACTGGACGTAGATTGTATTACTATTGAAAAACTGGAAAGACGCATCTCTGCTCCAGAGAAACTTGGTATGTTGGAGAAAATTCTTCCATTGTCGTCCACGATTGCCTACGGTGAAATAGAGAAATTATCAGGAAGAACATAGACTTTGAACTAATATTATCCCAACGAAAAGTAAGAAGCATACCAATGAATACGGAAGCTGCTACTGCCATCAATTAACGTCTAGCCAAGGACATTTTTTTTATTCGACTTTATACGTCTATCTATTAGTTCCTCACGTTAGAAAACTGCTGGCTGCATACTTCAAAAAATTTTCTTGAAATATTCGTATACCAGGCTAGTGAAGTTTTGTCACGTGCACATTTCGCCCGAGACTTCGATGGCATTCTTTCTGGCATTTCTTTTTCCCTTTTTATTATTCTATTTTCTTTAGCATCTCTTGTAGAAAAAAAGAAAGTGGTTCTGCTATCATTTGATTTATCCTGAAGTCTGAGAACATAATGTCTCGGCTTCTGTGAATCGGATTGGAAAAAATGAGGAATTCCTGACATAATCTTATTTCGCATCTTCGAGAATGTTTCTGCCAGATGGTGTAAATGAATATTTTCATTTGTGTCGACATCTATTATCTCTGAAAAGCGGATCAAGCAAACTTTTTTTTTAAATCACGAAGAAATTTGAAATGAATTTCCAAATAAGGCATAAGCATCGTCTTAGGCAGTGCTTCCAACACAACCATTCCATTTTCCGCACGAGTAGCTTTAAAGTTTTTTTTGTTTTTTGAATTCTGGAGCGCATATTTTTCCTCATTGTTAATCTTCCAGTTAAGTGCCAAGATTTCGCGTTTGTCTCGACAGAGAATTAAAAATTTTTCAACTGGGCAGTAACAATGCATAGCACAGTTGAAAAAAAAACGAGAAAGATGCCAATGAATTCTCGGTTGTGATGAGCATGTCTTTTGAATCCTTTCCGGAACGAATAAAATATTAAAATATTTTAAAGTTATTCATAGCTAATGCACTTGTTGCAAAAAAAAAAGTGACAGGATTTCTACAATCGATAAAACATCCATCCAGATACAGAAACTGCTACTTTCTCCACCAAGTGGCTGAAGAGTATATTTCAAAAATTAACATATTGTGCACAAAAAGTTTCTCTTAGCTGAAGGAAGATATCAGAGAGAGAGTAATTTTCAAATCGAACAGTTGGAAGAACAGAATAAACAAAGACGTCGCTCTTTCCACGTTTTACCAACACATAGCAACCGAATAATTTTTATCCGGTCACCGCTGGAGATCCGAATCCCAGATCTCTCGATATCTGCTGAGCGCGTTAGCCTTACGCTACGGTGGCCAACAATCAACGGCGCTATGTGCGTGACGCCTCCATCAAACGGAGACTTCTCAGTAGCTGAGCAGATCTTACGGGGTTATGATGTCAGAGCTGACAGAAAAACAACAAACATAGCGCCGTTGCTTGTTGGCCACCGTAGCGTAAGGTAACGCGCTCGGCAAGAACTGGAATTCGGATCCCCAACAGTGACCGGATAAAAAATTTTCGGTTCCTATTTCTATCATCATCATCATCATCATAGTCAACCATTATCAATCCACTGCTGGACGAAGGTCTCCCCAAGTTTCCTCCACAACGGTCTGTCTTGTGCCAGTCTCCTCCATGTCACTCCCGCATATTTACGAATTTCATCCACCCATCTCCCATGTGGTCTTTTTCTGGGTCTTTTCCTGTCCCTTGGAATCCAATCTAAAATTTCGGCTGTCCATCTATGGTCTGTCCTTCTGGCAGTATGTCCAGCCCATTGCCATTTCAGGGATTTAACTCTGATCAAGATGTCTTCCACTCTCGTCATTTTTCGGATCCACGAGTTCCTCTTCTTATCTCTCCTGGTTATACCAAGCATGCACCTCTCCATGCTTATTTGAGTTGTCTGCAGCCTTTGTATGTCTCTTTTAGTTAAGGTCCACGTCTCTGCACCATACGTAAGCACTGGAAGGATGCATTGATCAAACACTTTTCTTTTAAGACATAATGGCATATTGCTCTTGAAAATCATGCTGTTTCTTCCAAAAGCTCTCCAGGCAAGTTTTGTACGCCGATTAATTTCTTCATCAATGTGACCCTCACTTGATATCTGCTGTCCAAGATAAACATACGTATCTGTTATCTCCAGTTTTTCTCCATCAATCGATAAATCTTCATTTCTTGTAAAAGCATTGAACATCACTTTTGTCTTCTGAAAGTTCATTTTTAATCCCACTTCTTTACTCTTGTCAGCAAGTTCCTGGATCATACTCTGCAGCTCTGATGGGGTAGTTGCAAAAATGACTACGTTATCAGCAAAACGAAGGTGGGTTAGATAATCTCCATTAATCTTTATCCCTTTGTTTTCCCAGTTCAGTGATTGAAAGACATTTTCCAATGTCGCATTAAAGAGCTTCGGAGATATAGTGTCACCTTGTCTCACTCCCTTTCCAATTTTTATGTGTGTTGTATTTTCAAACAGCCGAATCTTTGCACTTGCATTTTCATAGATGTTATTAATAATATTAATGTATGCATCTTCAATACCGCAGGATTTCAGAGCCGTGGTAACTGCTGATGGTTTCACCGAATCAAAGGCTTTTTCATAATCGATAAAAGCCATGCACAATGGAAGTTCATCTTCCCTCGCTCTTTCAATTAGTTCTCTCAGTACGTGGATATGATCTATTGTGTTGTAGCCACTCCTGAATCCAACTTGTTCTCTCAGTTGAGCCATGTCCAGTGTTACCTTCAAGCGGTGTGAAGGAACTTTAGTGAAGATTTTATAAACCACTGATAGGAGGCTGATAGGTCTGTAGTTCCTGAGATCCTCAATGTCACCTTTTTTATGCAGCAGGATCATTGTAGCATTGTTCCAATCCTCAGGAATCTTCCCTTCATTAAGGCATCGAGTGAAAATTTGGGCGAGTACTGTTTCAATTTCTCCACTTGCTTCTTGTATGATGTCTATAGTAATTCCATCTTCTCCTGGAGCTTTTCCCTGCTTCATGTTATTGATTGCATGAGCAACTTCTGCTGAGAGGACTGGAAGAACTCTGGTACCTTTCATGATGTCTGGAGTACATGTATCATCCCTTTCAAATAATTTGGAGTAGAAATCTTTCACTCTTGTCAAAATTTCGCCTCTATTTCTTGTTATAGAACCATCTTCTTTTCTCAGAGCCATAATCTGTTTTCTTCCCTTACTGAGATGTCCCTTTGCTATCTTAAGGCTTTGGTTGTTTTCAATTGCTTTCCTCACTAGCTCACAGTTGTATTTCCTTACGTCTTCAGTGACACTTTTTCGTGCTGTCTTGCATAGCTCTATATATTCCACTTTGGAAGTCACATCTTCTTTAGTTGTCCTCATCTCTCTTCTTTTTTGCATCAACATTTTGGTTTTTCCAGATAATTTGTTCACATGCAACTTGTTCTTAGACCCAGCTAATTTTGTTGCTGTTTCCATAAGAGCTTTGGTTACTTTTCTGTTAACTTCAGAAATATCCACTTCTTCCGATGTTAGGCCTTCTAAAGCAGAGAATCTGTTCTTCAGTTCCAACTTGAAAGTATTATGGTGTTTTTTAAGGTTGGTTATGTCAATACATTTTGCTTGTCCTATGAGCTTGCCACGTTCGAGTTTAGTGTTGAGGTGCATCTTACATCTCACCAATCTATGATCACTACCTGTGTTGAACTTGTTCAGCACACTGCAGTCTTCGATGACGAATTTTTTGTTACACATAATAAAATCAATTTCACTTGTCGTCCCAATTGGATGTCTCCATGTCCATTTCCTGTGTGGCTTTTTCTTGAAAAAGGAGTTCAAGATGAAAAATCCTTCTGCCTCTGCAAACTCAACGAGAGTATTTCCACGCTGGTTTCTGTTGCCGTGACCGAATTTACCTACTGAAGTTTCATTCTGTTGCCGGTGCCCTATTTTTGCATTGAAATCTCCCATAATTATCTTCAAGTGCTGCTTACTTTTATTATTTAGATCACGAATTTCCTCATAAAATTCTTCAATTTCTTCTTCAGGATGACTTGTGGTGGGTGCATAAGTTTGAATAATCTGAGCCTGGTATCTTTTCGAGAGTTGGATAACAAGTCGTGCAGCTCTGTCAGAGGAACTTTCAACTTCTACAACTTTATCCTTCAGTTTCTTGTTTATTATAAATCCAACACCACTAGTTCTGCCAGTATCTGTCCCACGATAATAGAAGAGATGTCCACTTTTCAGTTCAATGAGATCTTCTCCTTTTCTCCTTACCTCACTTAGCCCGACGATGTCCCACTTGATCCTTTGTAGTTCCTCTTCCAATTCAAAATCATGGTAGGATTACTTTTATAGTGCGATTTACATTGTTACTTCAAAACAAACTCTATGACTATCCCGGGCAACACCGGGTATCTTCGCTAGTGTGTTGATAAAACGTGGAAAGAGCGATGTCTTTATTTATTCACTGACGCCACGGATTTGGAGGATTTTCACTAGAAGAACAGATATAGAGGAAAACGTGATAGAAATTTACGCCTCCTAGCGGAAAAATTTTGAATACTGAAAAAGAAAAAGATATGCGAGAAGTATTCTTCTTATCAAAAGCTATGCTAAGGAATAAGAATTTTTCAAACACGTTTCTTGGAAGCAGAGATAGCGAGAAACAGTTTTCGACATTTCTTCCCTCTAGCAGGTGAGCTATGCATTGTTTAGGAAAAGTAATATCCCGCCTTTTCTTTACTGTAGTGAATGGCATACAGTAAAAAAAGAATTTTTCAATAGGATATTTAGAAGCGGAGACACAGCATCAAACAGAAATACAGAGTAACACCATCTATCGCCAGAACCGTGACCTACAAACCCCCACGAGTAGCGCCAAGGTGTTCTACAAAGTCAATAACATACGGCTTTGAAAGATTTTTTTAAATCGGACTTTTTAAAGCAGAGAAATTCACAAAAACTGATTAGACATTTGCGCTCCTAGCGGAATAATTCTGTACTATTTTTGGAAATAAATGTTTTGGCAGTTAGTAGTATCTGACCGAAAAAGGAGTTTTTAATCGGGTTTTTAGACACGCAATACCCTGCAAACGGAAATGTGAATTTATGCCCTCTAGTGGCATACTTGTGCGTTAAGAAAAAAAAAGGAATTCCATGCAGAAAATTTCATACCGGAAACTCTCTCCGAAAAAAATAATAATTCTTCAAATCGGACTGATAGAAGCGGAGATATCGACAAAAATAATATATGCATCTACGCCAGTGGCAGAAAAGCTATGCATTATTTTAAGGAGAAAGTATTCTCGAAAGTTCTGTCGTGGCGAGTGGTATCTGACTGCCGAAGAATTTTTTTAATTGAGTTTAAGAAACACAGATATTGCTGCGAATATATCAGAATGGAAATATGCACTTACGTCCCCTAGTTTCCAAACAAAAAAATTCGAAATTATAAGTAAGTTAGTTACAAAAAATTCGAAATTATACGCAGAACATATGCAAAAATAATTTTTCAGTTCTAATATTTAGAAGCAGAGATATTGGGGAAATTGCAATTTAAACTTTATGCCCCTAGCGGAAAAACTATACCCTACTTGAAAAAGAAGCTGTACCTAAAATAGTGTTCGTTATAAATGGTATCTATTGGAAGAATGTTTTTAGTCGGATGTTTCTAAGTAATTAGACCGGTGAGCCATTACATTTATGGTCACACCCAGACTAGAGAAATGAGCGCGCCTGGGGACCGGCTTTCGGTTAGTAGAGTGTTCGGAGTCGGAATGGGAAAAGCTGCCGATTTATCGGAGTTTGATAAAGAACAAATTGTGATAGCACGGCGCTTTGGAAGTACGATCTCGGAAATGGCGCGACTTGTGGGTTGTTCACGTGCCGCTGTGGTGAGTACGTATCAAAAGTGGTGCACGGATGCCCAAACATCAAACCATCGTCCAGCCGTGTGTCGTCCGCAGCTCATCGATTTCAGAGTCCTGGGAGCCTGCGGCAAATCACCCACAGCTACAACAGTAGTGATCAGAGAAATGTGCCACAGCACACAGTCATCGTACAGCCTTCTGCTCATTGGTCTGCGTAGCCGAAGACCCAGCCGTGTCCTCATGCTCACTGCACATCGCCAACAACGCATGAAATGGCCCCAAGCTCATCGAGATTGGACCGTGGATGATTGGGAAAAAGTGGCCTGGTCTGACGAATCAAGATTCCTGGAGCATTACGTAGACGGCCGGGCGCGTATACGCCGATTACCAACGAAGGCTATGGCACCTGAATGCACTGTTGGGTGGAAACAGACAGGGGGCAGCGGTGTTACGCTGTGGACGATGTTTTCTTTGGACACTTTAGGCCACATTATCCCAATAGCAAAATCCCTGACAGCTGTCAGGTATTTGAACATTGTTGAGGACCAAGTTCACCTATTCATGGTACTGGGGTTCCCTGCTGGTGATGGTCATTACCAACACGGCCAGAACCATACCACACGGCCAGAATCATAAAGGAGTAGTTCGAGGAGCAGGCTGGTGACTTTCTGTTAATGCCCTGGCCTCCAAATTCACATGACATGAACCCAATCGAACATTTGTGGTTCGGCTTGGAAAAGCGGGTTTGCACTAAATCACCATCACCCTAAAATGTACGGAAACTGCAAAACCTGCTGTTGACATTATGGTACCAGATACCCCAGGATACCTATCGTAACCTGATCGAATCGATGCCTCGCCGAGTGACCGCTGTGTTGAGAGCTAAAGAGGGTCCTGCAGCTTATTACGTTGATGGTCATAATGTAATGGCTCATCGGTTTATATGGAATAAAATATATTTTAAATTCGATAGCGTCTTGATTTACGTCTTGTAGCGGCGGAGATACACGTCATAGAAAAACCGAAAATCAAGGCGAGTATCATTGACGGAATGACGGATGGACAAAGTGATAACATAAGCACGTATTTTTTTTGTTGTTGTTGTTTTACAAAAGACGTGCTAAGCAAGGGGAAAAGAAAGATGACACCGAATTCTTGAGTGAAATAAGCACGTCTTCTAAATCCTGTCCCATTCGACAGAATATTTCTCAGTAGATTTTTAGAAAAAGAAAAACTCAGCGGAAAAGAGAATGCATTTACTCCTCTAATGGATAAACTACACGTCATTCAAAATACGGAACGCGGGAAGCGCTCTTCATGGAAAAGGAAACCAGTCAATAAAAAAAATCCACCGGCTTTCTGCACACAATCGGTAAAACATTCAGCAAAAGAAAGCTTTGCTTATGCCCACTATAGCGGCAGAAATGTGTGTTAAGAAAAATCACGAAGTTGCGAAAGATACCGAGGCAACAGGAATTTTTCAAATCCAACAATTGGCAGACGCGATATATATTAGGCGTACAAATAAGTTTTAAAGCGTTTTTTGTGTAACGTATACTGCTAATTTACATATCCTATATTCTCCCGCGTTGTTGTCATGTGACGTAACTGGTCCAGAGTATAAAATGGGACACAGAAGTTTGCCCAACAGTCAAACGCACTTGCACATCGGTAGGTGAAAGATGGCAAGCGATACTGCATTCGTTACGAATTTCATCAAGGAAAAAGTGCTGCAACAGCATGTGCATCGATCTGTTGTGTTCTGGGGAGAATATTGTATCAAAAAGCACGTGTGAGTTTTGGTTTAGACGGTTTAAAGCAGGTGATTTTGATGTTAGCGATCGAGAACGTAGCGGCGTCCCGTAGAAGGTTCCACACGAGGAACTGCAAGCATTGCTGGATGTAGATTCGTCTCAAACGCGAAAAGAACTAGCTGCACAACTGAGGGAAACTCAACAAACCATTTCCAATCGTTTACGAGCAATGGGAAATATTCAGAAGGAAGGAAAATGGGTGCCATATGACCTGAGCCAGAAGAACAAGGATGAGCGTGCCATGAAGTGTTTGAATCTGTTGAATAAACATCCCAGAAAGTTTTTCCTGTGGAAAATCGGTACGGGTGATGAAAAGTGGATATGGTACGATAATCCCAAACGCAAAAAACACTGGGTAGACCCCGGTGAAGCAACGGCTTTGGCACCGAAACGCAATATTCACTCCAAGACATTTCTGCTGTGCGTCTAGTGGGATATGAAGGGTGCGCTCTATTATGAACTATTAGAGATTGGGTTCATTACTGGCGTCTCAACACGATATTACAAGGTAAAAATATTTTAATGTAAAAGCACCTTAGTTAAAAACTTTACATATCAGTAAAAAGTACACAAGAACTTTCGAGTCCGCATTGGACTCTTCATCAGGTCATATTGTGCGAGCAGTGGGTTAACTACATCTAAAGGAGAGATATGACGCATATTGTCATAAAGGACATGCGCACTATAGGTGAATCACCGTAGCGCAATCCATAACAATGTGATAGCATTTGTTATCAATCAACGTCAATATTTGGTAATTCACTCTGAAGCAAATATTTCCAAGTGTTTGGCACGACACACGGGAAATCATCATTGCAACACTGTTACTGATGGGTAAAGATTTGCAGGCGTTTAGTAAAGAGAGTTAAGTTTTTTGACTTTGGAGTAGTTAATATGGTTGTTTCGTCCCATGAAGGTTGATACGCTTCTTCACGAAGTAGGCGAGACATTGTTGTGGTGGCGGATCTGGTTTTTATGTCATATCTATGCTCCATCAGGCGAGTCTTCAGATTACGGATCGTCGAACCTACAGTATATATATTCGGTCCTTCTTCTCGGGTTCGATCGCTTTCAGTGGGATTACATAAACTCCATGTCGGTCCTGCATCTGGATAGGATCTCTGCCATTTTTGACTAAAGACTACATGTTGTGGGTCTTTATCACAACTTTCAGACCATAAGGTCTACATAAGTTTTCAAGATATTAGTTATTGGAGGGACATAGATCCCACAGAATTTTTAGGTGATCTGTAATTAAGGCTAAGGCACAAGACGTTCGCTCCTGCATTTGTTGGAGTACTTTGTTCACTAACGATCGGGAATAGCCGAAGCCAGCAGCAGCAGAATCCTTTATTTTTTCTATTTCACTGTTGTATAGATCTGAGGTCGAAGAATGGCCCGGTTTAGCATGAAACGAATCGAAGACAATTTTTGATTTATAAGATGTGCTGATGATGCCGGTATCATAGAAGTAGTAACAGAAGGCTTTCGGTATACAGATGTAATGGCATTGTGGTTGATGGGGCCACGTTTTAATAATATATCCAGGAAAGGGAGGGTAAAGTCAGTCTCAAATTCTGTAGCGGACTTTGTGGTAGGATATTTTGAAGCCAGAAGTTCTGTGAAAGTATGTAGGTCATCGATAGAGGAGGGCCAAAAAACCAAGATGTCGTCAACGTAACGCAAATATAATAGTGGTTTTATATGAGAGGTTCACAGTACTTCATTCTCCAAGCGCTGCATTAGCACTTCGGTAAGCACAGGAGAGAGGGCAGACCCCATAGGGGCTCCCTCGAGTTGGCGATAGATTGACCCATTAAAACGAAAATACGATCTGTTGTAGACCAAACGTAGAGCGCTAAGTATAGCTTGTGCTACAGAATCAGTATATGCTCCATCAGCCTGCAATTTTGTGGAGATTAAATCATGAACAGTGAGAATGGGAATGCTTGGACAAAATGAAACCACTTCTAAGGATAACCTTATGAAAGGGGCAGAAAAAGGTTGGATAGATAAAATCTGTGCCGAGGCGTGGAGCGAATTGGAAATGGAGTAGTTAGACTTAGCGGTAAGTTGGGAAAGAAACGAGGCTAAGGCTCGTTCAATGGGTCTGGTGGGGAAGCGTAAGCAGACACAAGAGGTCGGAGAAGGTTACCTTCTTTGTGCAGTTTAAGTTTCCTAAAACGTTCGGGAACTCTTGGGCCAAGTGGGGGATGTAAACTCTTAGATGTACAATCAGGTAGGGAATCAAGCTACTTGAGGTTCCTGAGTGTGGTTATAGTAGCCTGTGTCGAGTCTGGAGTACATAAAGCATGAGGAATATTCTGAATTGCCTGCTGCATCTTATCAAGGTAATCTGATCTGTTTAGCACAATAATCTGTGACCATTTGTCTGCACCAATAATTGAGACATTTGGATTCTTACGGAGAGACCGCAGGTGTTTTTGTTCTAATATTTGGCGAGTAACACCATTACGTCCTTGTGCAGAACCAAGTGATTGTATGGCTTTTGCCGCCTTGTATAGCGTGAGGTCCCCTGCACAGGACTTGGCAGGGATTTCACAATAGCTTCCACCTGTGGAATCAAGGTGAGATTGTTAATACGTGCAACGGGGAAGGCATATTTTGGTCCCCTCACAAGTGCAGAACATTGTGTGGGATTTAAAAACTAAGCTGCTAAGATTTAAAGAGGGAGGTGAAGGTTGATTTTTTACTTCTGTGTAATACATCCTCTTTGCTGTGTCTATTGGAATTGGAACAAAGTCAAGCTGTTACTGCTGATCGCTACAAGCAACAATTACTGCGATTAAACCAGTAAATCTGTCGGAAACATCCATTCACAGGCAAAGGACTGCGTCCCGTGAAATTTCAGCATGACAACGAGAGGCCGCATGTCGCAAAATCGGTCAAGGAAACGTTATTGACGCTTGGCTGTGAAGTTTTGGAGCACCCGGCGTGTAGTCCCGACATAGCCCCTTCAGACTATCATTTGTTCCGATCGATGCAACATGGTTTGTCTGCTGTACGGTTCCGGACATGTGACGAAGTGCAAAAATGGGTTGACGACTTCATCGCGTCACACGACGAAGTATTCTTCATGGCTGGAATCCGTCAGCTGCCCGACCGATGGCGGAAGGTGATAGATAATGACGGCGCATATTTTGATTCGTAAAGGTATTGTTGTTTTCTCTGAAATCACATGTTGCTTTGTCTTAAAACGCTTTAAAACTTATTTGTGCACCTAATATATAAAAAAAAAGCGTGATATAACTTTAGTACTGTATAGCAGGGAAGCTGTGCGTTACTTAAAGAAGATGGATGCAAAATGTTCTTCATAAAAAAGACTAACCTACCAAGAAAGGATTTTTAGAATAGAAGATACTCTTTTAAATAGAAATATATGTTGACGCCTCCTGGCGGCAGAATTGTGAACAATAAAACGTGGAAAATGGGCGAAATGGTCTTCATATGAAAATATGAAAAGCTGTGCGATCGAAAGAGAATTTTCCAAATATGATTTCTAGAAACAGAGATGGCGGCGGAAAACGCCTTTACCAAGACGCTTTTACATAGACGTCTCCAGCGAGAAAACTATTCATTATTTAAAGCGGATAACGATCGCTTTAAATAATGAAAATATTATTTAAAGTGGATAATGATAGGATGGTCAAAAGTGGAGATACATACAATTGAAAAAAAAAATCCAAGAGCATATGAAAATTTTCCCTCAAGGTGAATCTGGGTACCATGTTACCACTCACTTTGTGGGATATTTTCCACATGCTCTTGGGTGCTATTTTTAATGGGAATTTTAAAAACAGATTTCGGAAAAAACGGATAATATATTTGTGCCCCCTAGCAAGTGAATTGCGTATTCTTTCATGCGACAAATGAGTCCAAAATGTTTTCTTAGTCAGCAGTATCAGACCGAAAAGTAATTTTTGAACGTGGTTTTTCGACACGCATGTACAACTGCAAACATTTTGCAAACACTGAAAAGCTCTTTTGGTCCATCTATTAACAAAATCGTTCTTTAAGAAAAATTAGGGATTATGTGTTCAAAACATTCCTCATCGGGAACGATGTCCGACAGAGAAAGGATTTTTGAAATTGGACTGTTAGAAGCAGAGAAATCGAGAAAAATAGGATACATATTTACGCCTCCTTGCGGAGAAACTGGATTATTATGAGCGGAACATAAGCGCAAGGATTTTTTTTTCCTTCGCAAGCGGTATCAGACCGAAAAAGAATTTTTTTCCATCAAGATTTTAGTAGCGAAGATACTGTTGCAAATACACTATCTACCAACAAGTAATTGGACACCCCTGCAATCGACGATATCTGCGGTCCTGATACACGTCACGGCCGCCGCCGTTAAATATCGTGTGGGAAACAACAACGCAACCAGTCGCATGCAAGATGCCACGCAGTTTCGGAGCTCTCTGATTTCGAGAAAGGTGTAATCGTCGGGTATCACAGAAATGGCCGATCCATACGTGACATATCCAGCGAGTTGAAGTACCCAAAATCGACAGTGGATTACGTGATTGGCAAGTGGAAGGTGAGACGTGACTGTCGGAATGTGCCCCGATCCGGCAGACCCACAAAACTGGGAGTTAGAGACCAACGGGTGCTGGCCAGAGAAATTCGGAAGAACCGCACCAAATCGATGGGCCACATCCGCGAGGAGTTTCAACAGGCATCCGGGAGTGTTCTTTCGATGAATACCATCCGTAAGGAAGCTCATCTGCTCGGTTATCATGGACGTGCTGCCGCCCACAAGCCTTTGATCACCAAGTTCAATAGCGCTGCTCGGCTAACGTGGTGCAAAGAACGTCGACAGTGGACCGTTGAACAGTGGAAACAGGTTTTCTGATACGACGAATCAAGGTTCACCCTCTACCGTTCGGATGGCAGGGTCTGGGTTTGGCGTCTGCCTGGAGAACGCCTCCTGCCGGAATGTATTGTGCCAACTGTGAAGTTCGGCGGCGGTGGAATTACGCTATGGGAGTGTTTCTCCTGGTATGGCATAAGACCCTTGGTCGCAATTCCTGGTAGACTCAACGCCGAGACCTACTGCAGCGTTTTGGATGGCCATGCGCTTCCTACGTTGTGGAAGTTTTACGGGGTGGACCCATGTTACTTTCAGGATGACAATGCCACCTGTCATGTTGCGAGGTCCACCATGGCTTGGTATGGTGACAATGGGGTTAATCGAATGGACTGGACTGCGCAGAGCCCGGACCTTAACCCTATCGAGCACCTCTGGGACGAGTTGGAGCGTCGACTTAAGGGGTGCCCCCACCGTCCGAAATCGGTGATGGATCTGACCTGTCTTCTCCAAGCCGAGTGGAAGAAAGTACCGCTAGCTGTCGTACAACGCCTGGCTGAGAGTATGCCCCGGAGGGTCGCAGCTGTAATCGCCGCTCGTGGAGGCTCCACCAACTATTGAAGGTGAATAAACTTCGTTTTCCATTGCTATCAGAGGTGTCCAGATAATATATCGGAAACAGAAATATGAACTTACGTCTTTGGTGGCGAAAATGTTTGCTGCGAAAAGTCTTGAATAATATGCAAAACCTTTTTTTACTATGAACTCTACCCGAACCAGACGCAGTTTTTTTAAAAATGAAGTTTTAGAGAATCGGAAATGTTAGGGAAAACGCAGGATTATTTTGTTTTTGTGTTGTCTTTATTTTTTATCTCTCATGTCTAAATGCTTCCCTGAACCGAGGCTGAACTGCAGAGGTGCAAGTAAGGCGGGGCAGGGGCGGCTGCCCCGGGCGCAGCTCAAGAGAGGGCGCAAAAATCACTGCTAGCGGTCTGATTAAAATTGGAAGTGCAACTTTTACACCAGTTTCTGGTACACCTAAAATTCGAACTTCTTACTCAAAATGTTCATACGATTCCAGTTGTTCACATTCAGGGAGAAGGAGCGGTTAAATCGTCTGTCGAACTAAAGAAGAATTAAAGCATTCGTCGACAACAATGGGGCCCACGGGTTTTTCTTCACTTGGATGGACTATAAGGTACGTTGCAAGATAAGGATGTTGTTCACATTACAGAAGATTCTCTGGAGGCTATTCGATCATTTCTGTGGCTGTGAGCCACAATTACCAGCTAAATTCGGTCCGTTTGATGTGGTACCGTAGTCCGTAGGTCCGAAGTCCCAAGCAGTTCCGAAAAACTGCACAAACAGTCATAATTAGATTGTGTCTGTATATATAAATATACAGGGAGGGAGACAGATAGGGGCGCAGTATTTTGTGGCTTGCACAGGGTGCAGAAATGTCTAGTTACGCTTCTGCTGAACTGGATGTCGAACAGACAATAATATTAACTTTGAAAACAACCAGGGCTGGAATTCCCAGCGCCAGAAAACAATATACTTCTAGTGATTGGTTAGTGAGCGTTAAAGACGACTTCTGCCGTTAGATGGCACTGCATTCCAAGGTATAAACAGTATAGTTTTCGCGTTATTTGAATGGCTGGATTGTTTTTGTTAAAAAAATTCCTCTACAATTTTTAAAATTACCTGTTGTTTTTTACAACAAAATAAAATCCATTTTCAATACGGTTTACTGTTGTTTGACGATGTGAACGTCACATGTTCCCATCAGATCGCAACCTGAAGCAACTGTCTTTGAAAGCAATATTTCGGCAGGATTTTCAACCAAATGATAAACCACCATCTAGTGTTTTTTGTGGTATGTATTTTTATTCTGATAATTACGTATTTATCGTCTGGTACAAGCGACTAAAAGGAAATGGTGTACTATCTATATATTTCCAGGTTATCTACATTAAACAGAAAGTGCATACCTCAAAAAATAGCAGGCGTGTTTCTTAAGAGAAGGAAAGATCAGGGCCGTAGCTATTGTAGCAGGAGGCTGGAGGGGGCTCAGACCCTCTAAAGGGCAAGCTAGCCCCCTTGGAAGACGGACGTTGTAAATTCTCTGACTTTTTATTTTCAGTGGTTTATAAAAATTACTCTTGTGTTTCATTATAAACATAAATACCTTATTTACTCATGTACTGAACTTTTTTCTTAAAAACGTGAAATTGAAATGATACAGCACGAACGATGAATGACTAAAAAAAAGATTATCTTGTTGAATCTGTAGAAACAGTTCCGCCAATGATTTTCAAGCACACAGGCACAGGGCTTGTTGGTGTTAAGGATCAGGTAAGAGAGAAGCGCTCCCATTTATGTTTCGGAGAAATGTAAAACGAAAAATATGGAAGAACGGATCCCCCCACAAAAAAAAAAAAAAGAATTAGAAAGATAGGAAGGAGAAGTAGATGCGGAGTTGAGCAGAAGGGTATAACTCTATTCGTAATTTGATAAGTGACTGTAAGATGCAAAGATGCAGTTAAGAAACTTCTATATAGTTAATTGCCTGCAAAGAAGTAATGTCGGGGAAAGGCGATGTGGGTGGAAGCTAAATATACATCCCTCTAGGAGTCAGAAAATAGTTCTAGAAAGAAACCTTTATTAGAGAGAGAGAGAGAGAGAGAGAGAGAGAGCTTTCAACTTTTTTCTATTCATTGTTTTGGGATCAGTAGCAGTTGATTTAGGACGTGTGTGTGTTTGTGGGAGAAAAAGGTTTTGTTGACGTAAATCTGAGGGTTCTTGGGTTTTTAATGGAGAAGGGAGGGGGTTTGGCTGTTTACTCACCAAGAAGAGGCTATCTCCGAACAACAGCGAAGGATAACGCGCGATAAAAGATCGAGAAAAATTGGAACCAAAGAAGGGGAGTAGAAAGAGTCAAAATACGACATCAGTAACTTCTAGATGCTGTTACGCGGATCCACAGAAAGGACCCGAATAGTAAACCAAAAAATTTATTAAATGCACTGCTCAAAAGAATCAGGGGATTAAGAAATATTCTAAAGAACTCATGCGCGACTCACATCGTTGGACGTAAAATGTTATTTCTATGTAAAATACTGTAGCATATTCAGCAATATAGGTAAGAAAAAATACATTAGAGAATTTTAATGCAATATTACTATTTAACGCACATGATGCGATACGCTACACAACAATACGCATGTCTGTGCAACAAGAAAAATGATATTTCAAGATGGTTAGTAGGGTGTAGGGTCCCCTCAAACGGTTAAGACCGGTACACATCTGTGTGGCATGGAATTGATGAAGTTATCGGGGAGGCTTTGGGATATCTTCGCCACTCCTTAACGAGGGCAGTCTCCAGTTCACGAACAGTCAACGAAGGTGCCGGCTGAGTTGCAATACGTGCCAAGTGCGTCCCAGGCAGACTCAATTAGATTTAAGTCAAGGAAGCATGCTGGTCATTTGTAAGCTCAGAATCACTTCTTGAAGCATGTTGTCCACTAGCCGAGCTCTATGAGGTCGAAGGTTATCTTCCGTGAAAGGGAACAAACCATCGACGGCTGCAGCATACGGCATAACAATAGGTCTGAAAATCTCGTCTCTACATCTCTGGGCCCTCAGAATTCCATTTCAAATGATGTAAAAGTCCGTATGTACAGCGATACGTATGCCTACACAGACCATCAATCGATTCCCACAGTAATGTGATATTTCCTACACAAAAGCTGGGTTATTTTGCATGCCGAGTACACTCCAGATAAGAACTCGTCGATTGTCAGACTCCAAACTGAATCTCGTCTCGTCGGAGAAGGGAACTTCACTCCACTCGTCGTGTCCCCAAACAAGGTGGTCCACAGCCCAGTTTCTACGGACCGTACGTTGTCGTGCGGTTAAAGGGGCAAATAACATTGGTATACATGCATAAAGGTCACCTTAGTGAAGTCGATTACTGATAGTTTGAGTTGTAAACATGCGTTCTGTTGGCACGTGAAGCTCTAGCTGGAGTTAAGTGGCATTTTACCGTCTGTTCCGCGCAAGATGTGCTAAGGCCGTGAAAGAGTGCAGAATATCAGCCAGCACACGCTGATAGCGCGAGCGGTCAAGGACCTCTCCAGGCACACTAAGGGACCCAATGTGTGCCATGAGAAGGTTTCCCAAATCACCATCGAGCCAAAGCCAACCTGGCACGACGGGATCATGGCCTCATGCTGTCGACGCCAAACTCTCTCCCTCCGGTCAGTTCAGTACAGCTGAAACGGGATTCATCTGACCTCACAGCGTGGCGCCCTTCTGTAGAGGCCCATTTTGATATTCTCGACACCAAGCGAGGCGTAATTTCCCATGACCAGGAGTCAACTGTGGCACACCAATATGGCGTCGTCTCCCGTATCCCATGGTATGCAGAGTGCGCTGTACCATTCGCTCGCCGACGCTGCTTGGCCTCCAACATTTAGCCGGGATGTGATTTGTGCCACCGTTGCCAAGCGGTCAATCTGTACGAACATGGATGACTTACTTCGACCCCGGTCATCAATGGCATGTAGTCGGCTACCGCTTGCTCTTTGGGTGCTGGTATGTCCGTCGATGGTATACTCGCGGTATATCGTTAATCCATTTGCTATATATTTTTATATAAAATTTTAACTACTGTATTTAGATATATAGAAGTAATTACTATATATCTAGCGCAGGGGCGCATTTAGAGGGGCCTTTCCCCACGGAAAATGTTTCATTTTTTTTTTGTTAAAATACGACTTACGTTAGAAAAAAATGCCTTAATTTAATAAAAATGTATCAACTTGCATTAGAAAAAAATGCTTTAATTTTGCTTCAGATGGTGGATTTCAAAAACTTCCTTTTTCCGTCCTCCCCACCCAAGAAAAATTGTATATACATCCCGGATATAGCAATTACTTCTTCAAACATTTCAGGAATAACAAACTTTTTTTTCAGGAATAGCAAACTTTTTTCAGCTAAAGGAGGGGGGCAGGTGGGGGGAGAGGTTCCGCAGGCTTGAAATTTTAATCTATTAAAATGCATTCAACGCACTCTTGTTCCTGAATTACGATTCCCAGACAATTAAGGTATGATTAGTCTACTTATTATATTTTGAAGGATACCATGCGTCGTAATACACTTTTTTATAAAATAAACTATTATTAGTACCATTTGAACAAATGTTTAAAAAATATAATTGGAGAAATATTTGTAGCACAAAAAGGAACGAAACTTCCTTTTTCATCATAGCCTGAATTTATTAAAATTTGGCTCGGTAACCTAAAATGTCTCCGGGGGGTCGTTTACGGGAGGGCTTCGCTCCCCTGGATGTATGCCTGAAAGAAACACTGAGTATATCATAAGCTCATGGAATTCCGCCGTTGTGGGTGATCGTATATAACTAGAGACGTGCGCATCTTCCCCCCGTTTTGAACCACTAATGTAGATTCTAGGCTTTCTCCCAAAGCGTTATTGCAGTTGGCTCGTATTGAGAACCCAATGGAATGATTTCGGCCTATAGATTAAAAACAACAACAACAACAACAACAAAACGTTTACACTGAATTAAAAATTAAGTGATACTGAAGGAACAACAAAATGCTGAAGCCAAACTATTTTCGTACAAGATCTCTACAAAACATTGTTCTGGTTAAATTCTATTCGTTACTAAAAACGTATATTGTCTAGACGCTTTTGAAATAAGCAAATAACAGACAAGAGTGAATGGCGGGTTTTCGTGATAATAAAACAGAACGTGATTACGCGCTTGATTCAAATCAAGTCACACCTATACGCGCACGTAACTAGTTCGGAATTTTTACGTTTTAAATATATATATTGTTTCTTTCCGGGTAAGTGTGAGTAACTGTAACAACGTTCAAACTTTAATAATTCTCCGAAACGTAAATTTCGTTGACGCTTCCTCATTTGGTTGTAGGTTAACGAGATGCTAACCGCTGGTTAACAAAGTTAGGGTAATTACTTGATGCCGAAATTAATTGTCAAATGCAAAATAATACATTCCTTAAATGGCACCCGTGCAAATTAGTTGGGAACTTAGTAGACCCATTTGTAAGAAAAAAGATTTATGAGACAGAATAGTAGCAGCTGTTTATTTATTATCTTTTGTGTCGACAGATGATTAAATTTCTAAAATTGTAGTTCTTTCTCGGCTTTTTGCGTCTTAAAAATTCATTTTACATCTAGAAAACGGTAGATGTTGACCTCTTTCAAATTGTTCCCAAGCTCGCGTGTATCGCAATGCAATGTTTACATACAGCTGATTCACACCCACACTGGGAAATGCAACTAATTCCGCCTCTAGAGGAAGACAATAAAAACATAGGACAAAACAAGAAATAATGTGATTTGGAGCTGGGTTATTTTTTGAAAAGAATATACAGTAAAACCACTGAATAGAGGTCACCTCTGTGACTGGAAAAAAGTGACCGTTGTTAAGAAGTTAGGCTTAAATTAATATTGTTTGTCAATCGTGTTTGGGCTAAGTATATTTTGGAAGTTAATGCTAATTAGAGAAGGATGTAGTCAGCAATTGCGATGATGCGAAGATCAAAATGTAGACAGCAGAATATTAGCCTACAAAAACCTAAGCTCAGTTCAAGAGTGAAAGGGTCCAGACCAGAACAGTAAATACAACTGATTGTTAAGAGCTAAATTTTTGAACTCGCTACAATTGAATGCCTTAAAGTTAAATTTTAGCAATTAATCATGGTGTAAAGGAGTTCAGGATGACAGCGTCTGACCCCTGGTCTTCAACTGCTGTTAGAAATAGCAAGATAGGAGATCAGGGTTAGGGTACTTCATAGGAAAGAAACACGGAATAAATTTAGAGATAGTGAAGTGTAAAACAAATATATAGTGAAGTGAACTGTGA
The DNA here is from genome assembly GCA_039090855.1 of Macrothele yani. NCBI lineage: Eukaryota > Metazoa > Arthropoda > Arachnida > Araneae > Macrothelidae > Macrothele > Macrothele yani. The sequence goes on from CM077003.1 coordinate 109,832,362, forward strand.
AGTGAGTTTCACTGTATATAGTGAAGTGAATTTCACTGTATATAGTGAAGTGAACTGTGCAGTTGCACAGTTTGGCGAGCACTTGGGAATGCAGGAAGATTGAAATAAGGGACACAATTTTAATACAGTAGAACCCGAGTGCATTGTATTATTATTCTGTACTTACTCCGTATAAAAAAATTCGAATTTTTGCTGATAAAAATATCCGTGTTATTAGAGTTTCGAAATTAATTTTCTATAAAAATAATGCGCGTAAAATTTATGCTGAGCTCGTTTGTTTGCCCCTTTGTGGTCAGTGTGAGCCGGCTGTATGGAAACACTAGGGAACTGCATGAAAGGGGCGAATATCGGAGGTCCATCCGTCAACAATACGCCATTTTTAATTTTTATGTCAATCTTGCCAGATGCCGCGCTAAAATGGAGATCTCACAATCAGAAAAACTAAACAACAATTGTATCATGAATATATGTATAATATTAATTGAGTTGTAGCTTCTTCAGTTTCAAAAAACCCTAATAACGATGTAGTTTGCCATTAATTACTTTAAAATAAGCAATTTTCTGGAAGCTCGTCTAAGTGGTAGCGTGTTCAGAAGCCGAGATTCTGGTTAATATTCCAAATCGAGGCTGAGCCAGAACCTCGGTTGAGGCAGGACGGTCTGTTTGTCACACGACACTGACCCTGTCCTCTTCCAGAAATCAAAGCCCCTAATTTGGGAGTGGGTTGATGTATCTTCAAATTGTTAAAGGCCTCGTTACAGCCCGAATGGGGGAAAAAAAAAGAAAAAAAGAAACTAACTGCTTTAGTTAGGTACTTTGGACCTTTCTTGTTATCTGCCCGCCACTATTTGACTTCCGAATAAGTAGGCATTCAAGTAGTTCCCGATTTCGAAAGAGAACACAGAGCCTTTGGCAGCCGATGCGCAGTGATCACATGCTTCTCTCTATGCGTACGACTTATGTGCAGTGGTAACATTCTTTTGACCGTTTGTCTGCACTTTGGAATTATGCGTGGTCATTAAGAAGGAAAGTTCTTTTAATCGTTTGTTTGCGCTGTGGAATTATGTGAATTCATGTGGCGAAAAAGATTGAAAACTAATGACGATTCATTTTTAGAAATTATGAAATATATTGTAACGCATATCTCTCCCCGGAGTGATATTGGTACCTAATTTGTACCTACTGGTTTTTATTTGTTTTCTTATACTGTATAAGGTTTTTCTTTTATATATTTCTTAAACAGTTAAAATTTTATTAAAAAGTGAATAAGTAGGTTTTTGCTATTTATAGTGACATTTATATACCAATAAAAGAATTCCCATAACATTTATCGTGAACTACTTTCTCTCATGTTGAGTGTGATCAGATTTCGTGTAAACAAAGCGGAACGATACACTCAAAATCGCGAACATCTTGAAAGCGTTCTTATTCGGAAGTCAAATAGTGTCATTTTACACAACAATGAACATAAGCAAACAGTGGCGGGCAGATAACAGGAAAGGTCCGGTACTTTAATTGATAACTTTTCACCCCTTGAATTATTGTCAGGTACTAGTTTACTTACATAAAATCCTTCTTCTTTGTTTTTTTTTTTGTTTTTTTTTTCGAAAATTACGAAACAACTTTGTTTTAGCCGTAGTTCCGAAAATTCAAGATGGCGGGCAGAATTTTCCAAAAAGAATCCTGCGTCATTTTTTAAAATTCTGTACCAAGATAATGGGTGACCATGTTGGTAATTATGCAGGAGAGTATTTTTGAAAAAGCACTTTCATCGCCTTAAGAGGCGGCACTTTCATAGCCTTAAGCAAGGCTGATCGAGTTTAGCCTTGCCTTAAGAGACGGAAAACATTACTAAATGAAAGATGTCTGCCCGAAATGAGGGGAAAGGAAGATTTTGTGAACTAATGAGCATTTCTAAAGAAAATGTGATGCAGCTAAGAGGGTCTTTTTTTTTTCTGTCAGGGGATATTGTGGAGAATAATACAGATCGCCAAAGGTAGTACAAAAGGCATTTCTTTTCTTTTTCTTGGGTGGTTAAACGACCACTGTGAGTAACTCAATGGGCTATTTGCAGTCCGCCCGTCTCAAATTTGGGGCTACTGGCTCCAGTGAACGAAGATATCCAGGGTTCTAAAACAAACACACCATCCATGCCTCACCTGGAATCCGAGCTCTGAATTATCTCTGACGAATGATTAGAAGCTGGTGCTTCGTTCCACTCAGCCACCAGGGTGGCTAAAAGAAATTTCTGTCGCCATGATTATTACATATCTGCATAGAAATCGTGCCATAGATTTTAAATCCTGAACAGGAAGCCATGTTTCGAGCTCCAAGTAAGCAACAGCACCGCACGACAGACAACACACCGCTGCACAAGAAAAGCAAACTGCGATTGCTCACAACGTCTGCTATGATCATTGCGAGTAACCTCCCGCTGAAAAAATATAGGCCCCACTTCGTTGCCTCATATCTTCTTCGAAAATGCTCATAAATTTAAAAAATCTTCTTTGCTCCTGACTTCGGACAGACGTTTTTCATTGCACAACTTGTACTAGCATTTTTTCCGTTTCTTTAGGCGTCAAAAGTATTTTTCTAATTGGGTTTTTTTCTCATGCAAAATTCTTCCAAGGTTTAAAAAACATTATTTCTTTATGCATCTCTCTCTCTCTCTCTTTCTCAAATGGTTAAACAACCGCCGTGACAGTGGCGTATATTCCAGGCTAGCTGCGAAGCCCAGAGAATGCACAAATAACAGTTAATTAAACATACACAAATAAAAGTCAATTATCAACGGTATTAAAATATGCCAATGCTTTCGGTGGGAAAAAAACACGAGCGGATTCGCTTCTTTCGATTATGAGAATCAGTCTGGCGAGCGATGATCAACGGCATGAACGTAACGCAAATAGGTCTTTAAGAGACTTACTTCGCTGTTCTGATGCGAAGAGCTTCAATCCTATCTCCTGCTAGCGTTTCCATGACAACATGAATGAGCTACGGATCTCGTGAGCAGCCATTGCTTTGGCCAAGAGTTCGATCCGAAAAACGAAGATTTCGGACTACCTCAGTCCGTCCATGCTTCCAGCACGTGTTTCGCGAGAGTTGTTTCAGTTTGTGTGAAGTGTCAATGAATTAAAATCAGTGATATTATATCTTAAATTCATGGCTTTGTTGGATTCGAACTGTTTTGATAAATTTTGTGAAAGCTTTCCTGAACATCTACTATCAGAGCTTAAGGAACTCTATGCTTGAAATCTTGATACAGCTCAATTAAAAAATGAACTGAAGGTGTTTAATTCCCTTGATGAATACAAAACAAATCAGTAAGAAACATTACTTGTTACATAAAGTTGAATATTTGGACATAGTGTTTATTGAGGTGTACAAATTGCCAGATCTAATATTAAACTGTTCATCAACAACTGCAACTGCCGAAAGAAGTTTTTCCGTATTAAAAAGAATCAAGATCTATCTTAGAGCCACACAACGACATGTACATTCGAGCCACTTGGCTGGTTTGTTAATAGAGGAAAACATTAGTTTTAAATATGAAAAAGTACTCGGAAGAAACGTTTTTGTGAAAATGTACTCAAGTTCACACAAAAGGAAAGAAGAATGGAGTTCATGTACAAACAAGTGTTCAAATCCTAATCCTCATAATTATTTGGTATCATGTTAGCAATAGCACGTACCTAAAATTTAGAAAAAAATGTTACTTCTATTACTTAACAATTAAAAGATAAACTTCGCAATTTTTAAAAATTAGTACGGGGGGTGAGATAGCCCAGGTCTCGCACCGAAGATACACCACTGCAACGTGATCGACTTACTCTAGCCATGGATTCCCGGTAGAAAGGCCAGTGGCATGGAACCACTGCGCCATCAGGGCCTCAAGGCCTTAGTCTGGCTCGGACGATTAGCCAGAAGTCTGCGCCTCTAATCACTTGGCCACCGGGCAGTGAGACTGAATTTCCACTTAGGTTTGCGTCTACTGTTAATGTTATTGCATGCACTTCAGGTTACCTCCGTAGCACTTCTTGGAATTATTGTTGCTGCGTATTCACCCATATTTTTTATGAAAGGAGCTGCCGCTGTCAGCATATTATACTGTTTTACTTACTTTTGCAATTATTATGGGTGATTGAAAAATCAAGGTGGGTTGCAGTCTGGAAAGAACAATAACCCTTCCTCCCAGAACCTGATGTTAAATCGTCTGATTTGTGATTCGCTACACAGTCTGTGTTTTTAGTATTTGAAAAGTCGAGGTCGTATTTTTGAACTGCTTTAGCATTTTTTGTATGAAAGACTGACACCGGAATTTATTCTGGGAAAGCCCTGCAATCAAAACTGCAGTCCGAATTCATTCAGAACTTTGATGAATTCATTCCGAAAAGAAATCGTTAATGAATACGGAATCGACTCAAATTGAAAATTCTATCACGTCTAGGAAATACATACCCACGACACCTGCTTAACAGATTATTCTTTTTTAAATCATGAGAGCAGAAATCCAACAGATTGAAAAATCAATTTTGGTCCGTGAAACAAAACAAATGATAGCCGTTTGTATAACCAAAAAAGAAAAAGAAAAAATGTGGAATCCTGTGCACTCATAGCTGTCTAATAAATGCCGTATTTAAAAGTAATGCAGGAATGACGTCACAATCGCTATTCGCTTGGGCACAAATTTACTGAAGCAATGAGTTTGTGTGGCAACATCAAGTAAACGAAACGTAACAATTAAATATTCCTACGTCATTGTCAACTAAGTCAGGTGATTATAATTCTCCGAAAAAAAGTCAGTCTGTTTTGATCTACGGAACGAACAGGTTTGTGACAGAAGTGATCCAAGATTATATCAAGAAGGAAGATAAAGTTAAGCTAAATATGGGTCTTTTTGATATTTTTGAGGTAGTAATAGCGGGTCTCGAGGGGTGGGCAGCGGAGGTTATGGAGCAGCGTAGGCAGAGGGAGAGGTTGAGGCGGATTGCCGAGGAGGTCAGGAAGCTTAGGTTGAGGCGGATCGCGAAGAGGGTTAAGTTGAGGCAGTTAGGGGAGAAAGCGCAGGAGCTTATGGAGCTTGAGATAGTTTGGGCGCCGAGGAGAGGTTAGTAGTGGAGGTGGGTAATATTAGGGTAAAAGTTTCAGATTTTATTGGCTAAGAAATGTATCGGCAGCGGGAGAGATTCATTTATATTGTGATATTTACGGTTACATATAAAGTTTCATTTATATTGTGATATTTACAGTTACATATAAAGTTTCTTTATATTGTGATATTTACAGTTACATATACAGTTTCATTTATATTGTGATATTTACAGTTACATATAAAGTTTCATTTATATTGTGATATTTACAGTTACATATAAAGTTTCATTTATATTGTGATATTTACAGTTACATATAGTTTCATTTATATTGTGATATTTACAGTTACATATAAAGTTTCATTTATATTGTGATATTTACAGTTACATATAAAGTTTCATTTATATTGGGATATTTACAGTTACATATGCTTTTGTTATAGTTATGCGTTATTAACAGGCCTTTCTTATAGTTAAGTTTTTATGTGTTTTTGTCTTCACAGTGAGATTTTTGATATCAGGACCCCTAATTGTCTAAGCTTCAGGCGGAAAGCACTCAATTTAAATATATTTTTTTTCTAAAATATTTATAAAATCGAAAGAAATTACATCGTTTTGCATATGTTTCCCAAAAATGCAAATTTGAAAAAAAAAAAAAACCCGCAAATATGCACATAAATTCTTCGTCCAAATTAATATTTACCAAAAATTTCCATAGCTAGTATTTTTAATAATTCCTGAAAAAACTTGCTGTAAACTGAAGCTCCTATTTAAAAAAATCTGTGGAAATTGTAGGTTGGTTCATATTTGACGGGCGTCAAGGCGATTGGAATCGGAGTTCCTGCGGGCATCTGTTTCTTACTGTCTCAGCTGATATCAAGTACATCTGAGTTCTTGGAGTAAATAATCACTGGTGATCATACTATTCTGAAGAATAGTAATCTGAAAACATTCTGCAGAATGTTGCTAGAAAAGTTTTGTACATTGTTTAAATGTACTTGGTCAGTGAGGATTGAAACATCACTTGGATGGGACTGGCACCAGATTTTGACAAGAACAGGCACCTTGTCTTCTCATTATCTCATCAGTTTGGCCTCATGCGTCACACACAAATATCAGAATCTCTTTCCTTTGCTTTCTGTCTTTTATTATCGGCACGTTTCTTTCCGCTTTTTTCTGTTCATTTTCTATTTCTCACTTATTTCCTCTATTCTCTGTTTATTTCTATTTCCTCTTCGTTTCGCTTCCTCCATTCCTTCCTGTTTCGCTCACCTTCCACTTCCCCTCTTCATTTGACCTATTGCTTTCTTTCTTTATACATCTCTTTCCCTGAGACTTTCTTCCTCTAAACCTTCACTGGATTTCATCTTTGTGTTTCTTTCCTTTCTTTCTTACCTTGCCGAAAGGAAATATCCCATAATTAGAAGTTAGTCGTTAAAATGAAATAAATTACTAAACAATAAATAATGTCTGGAGAAAAATTCACGATAAATTTCCCAATGATTAAAAACATGTCAAAAGTACCGTTTCTTTTTTTCTTTTTCCCCCAGAATTTAACTGGACAATTCAGGAAGGGGTTTTTTTCTTATTTTTAATTAAACTGCAGAATTTTTATAAGGCGTAATTTATATCCATGAGTGTTTTTCACATTGCATTTCCCAAAGTTGACGGTGTGAAGCTATTTCTTTGTTTGTTTTTCAAATTGGAAAAAGGTAATAAAAATGAAACGTTTAAAACGTAGCTGGAGAAATAGTAAGAAAACAACTTGCAAAAAAATAGATAAAGTAAAAAAAAGTAATACAAAAAAATAAAAAATAAAAATGAAAAAATAGTTTTGTGAAGTTGACAATGTAAACTCTTATTTCTTTTTTTGTGTGTGTATTTTGGGTACAAAATGTTATAAGCAGAAAAAAAATTAGAATGTAACAAAAAGGAATAAAAGGTAAATTAATTGTAAATGGATGGGTAAAATTGAAGAAAAATATAAAAGGTAAAAAGTAAAAACGGAAAAAAGGGGGAGGGGGTCGAAATGCAGAACTGAACAGGAGATTTCTGTCAATGAAACACAGAGTACTTAATCGTGACAGTAATTTCAGTAGTCTTCTCAGAAGACGATATGAAAAAAAAATTAAACGAAATGAAGATTTCGTTGGAATTTTTGGAATTTATAGAACACTTCAGAAATACACAAATATAACGTTTGTGTAATCTCGTTTTTTAAACAGTGTACCTAAAATCATTAACATAAGCGTATGTTAACAAAATGAATTGTTCAGAAAATTAAAAAAAAATACATCTTTCACGCGAACGAAATAAAGATTTCGTTGGAATTTATAGACCACTTCAAAAACATATAAACATATCGTTTGTGTAATCTCGTTTTTTAAACAGTGCACCTAAAACCATTAACATAAGGGTATGTTAACAAAATGAATTGTTCAGAAAACAAAAAAGTAAATTACTTCTTTCCTGAGAAGGAAGAATTGTTTATGAAATATGTAGCAAAATATGTACATACATATGTTAAAAGAGTACATAATTCAACAGATAAAACGAACGTAGCTTTTCATTTATGCAATTGATCACTGCATTGACAATAGTTCGTTATTATACATTATCATACTGAAATGGTCGTTCAAAATTAAAAAAAAAAATTATCCAAATGAAACACAAATTTGGAAATGGAACAGAATTGAAAAACAAAACTTATTTTGGCGAATTATGTACTCTCACTTCAAAATTTTACTTTTCATGTAGTTTCATGGGCACAAATCTTCCTGAAAGAGCGTTCTTTGTAAAGTATATTCTCAAATATTTTGGGTAACAAGCTACTGGGAAATATCTGGAAGACAGTGTAGCCCTAGGAGTGGTACAGGATGCCAGGATAATATATTTATTCTCAGGCAACTTTCTGAAAAATTTCGTGAAATGAATAGATGAATAAATGTAATGCGTTTATTGGTCGTAGAAAAGTTGCTGTTCAGTTATAGTGTGCAAAACAGGTTGCTGAAATCAATCACAAGCTTGCACATCGAGACGTTTTCAACAGACAGGATGAAAAGTTTATTATTCGGCTGATTTGAAATGATGTCTGGGATAAGAGAGGAATGCAGCTCTTTCTCATTTCTATATTTAGACTGATCCTTTGTGGTCTATAGTGATTAAAAGTTTAATTAAATCTAATTGTATTTCAGACATTGACGTAGGTTTTGCTCGTATAACTTTTTTTTTGTTGTTTTACTTGTATGACAAATTTCCTGTACTGTTAGACAGTGTTGCTATCTAACAGTACAGTAAATATTTGTGGCTTGACGTCAATAAGCAAATTATGACGTATGAAAGATTTGAGCCGAATATCATTGATAAATCTGAATTAGTGGTCCTAAATGTAACCCAAGAATCATTAAATTTGTAAGACAGGGAAAGAGTCTACAACAGTTAACAGGTTTTATTTATCTTTTCTGGTGTGATTATATTGATGAAACTAGGAAGTTTGATAATGAACTGGACAACTGAATTAGTAAAGGCGGGAAAGTCTTTTACCAGCTGTGTAAAATGTTTTCACTCAGAGGTTGAATGGTGTTGTTGGAGAGGATTTTAGAAAGGGAGTGTCTGACCGCAGGTTTTAAACAGCCTTTAGAAGGCGGAAACCAGGAGATTTGATCTAGGTTGCCAAAAGGAAAGATACATTGGAGTGAGGTAGAGAAAGCTAAGTGCTTTTCACTCAGTACTGTTTGTTCTCCGTTCAGCTGTTCGGTTAGGAAGGGATCTTGATTGCGAGTTGCTAGTTGATGACCAGGAAAGGAAACTTTGTAGGCAGTAGAGCTGGAAAAAGAGGCACTTCGGGACTTGAGTGGCATGTCTAATACCTCTCAGAGACATGCTGTGTAACTGAGGATTGATAAGGTACTAAACAGCTGGATCTGGAAAGGCTTGGGAGCATTTTATCATCTCTATAAAAGTGTTTTCATTCAGTGAGGTCGGTGAATAAACACACCTTGTATGCACCGTTTAGACCAATCCTTTGTCATCACAAGGGAGTCCTGGGCAAAGGATAAAAGGGCTTTTTACAGGTTGTCGGAAGCCGTAGACATGGGAAGAATGAAAAATCGGCCAAACTAGAAAGTCCAGAGGCAAAGAAGAATTGCTAATACAGGCAGTGCAATTGAGCTGGGTACTTTTTTTGTAGAAGAGAAAGTTAATGATAGTATATTGGGGAAGTTTGGATATGTGCGTGGAATGAGAACAAAAATATTGTCAAAGCAGGTGTCGAATTCTGTGTCAGACCTAGAGTAAGATGGACTGGAGCTGGGAAATAAATCATAAGTGCTGAGAGGGACAATATGTTAAAGGAAGGAAATCTTGTATGAACAGAAAGACATGGGTAAAGTTTATTTCATACAAGATGTGCTTTATATATCTTTTATACATATTGTGTGTATCTATTAATATTTTTTAATGATCTAAGAAGAAAATTATGGAAGGGAAGTACGAAAATATTGTTCGAACACTGGAATGAGATGATAAGGTAATTTCATTTACCATGTCCTGTCTTCAAGGTAAGTGTACAATATTCAGTTATGCAGCAGTGTTGCCCGCTTATGACTTGTCAGCTCATATTTACTTAAAAAACATTATGGCTTCCGTAAGTGAAGAAACAACTTAAAAGAAACAAAGAGGTATTTTAAAACTCCTACGATAGTTGTGCGATTCATCCAGTTCTCGAGTAAATACGCTCGTGATTCTGAATTCTTGTACTTCTGAGTTTGTATTCAAATTCCGATGCAAGACATTGGTGCTGTGTTTGCCCTTTCGCTGTTAGCTCCCTCCCATCTCTGCGGCCAGCGACTGCAAATTACGAAAAGGTGAACCCTTGTAGCAAGATAAGGAATGCACGAAAATCAGGTACAGCACATAAAATAAAATTATGACGCCAAATTAAAGTGCGGACGCGGAAGATTGCTGCATTTAGCGGCATTTACGAACGCGTTTGGCATTAACATCCGGCATTTCGGAAAAGTTCTCTTTGCGAACAGAAAGAAAGATTTGTCGAGAGAGAAGATCTCTTGGACATATCTAAGAGATGCCATTCATTGCTAAAAGTCCGGCTGTTAAGAGATTTGCGTGAGCCTTCACTTAAGAAGTCCGGCGCGGCCCGTAACCGAATGTTTTACACCAGGCACTTGCCTAGCACTTTTCAGAATTACAAATTTATGGCTCGGCCAGGCACGTTTAAGGGTTTTAATTTATAGTTTTGTCTTTTAAAGATGTAGCTCGGACCACTGATTTCAATTATAATTAAAGAACGCTCTCAGCTCGTGTTGCGCTTTCATGTCTTCCGTTTCACTTTGTCATCTCCGTAACTCTTGCATTTTATTGGTAATTAAACTGTTAGGGATGTCAGCGAGACGATTTGTTTTGCTTTATGAGAACGAGTATAATAACAAGTTGTTATTGTTTAGATTACTAGCCGCTGTCATATGTTACTTAATGAGAACACCTTTATTGTGAAAGTATATGATCTCGATTCCATGCGTCTTGATTTCTTTTCTTCAACGCCCGCAGCAAAATTTTGTGTTCACCTGAAGAGGAACATCAGTATTTGAGAACTTTTAATTATCATAAACAGCTTAGCAATAATGTATCACGCAAATGATTTATCACGTGTATTAACCTTTGGAATAAATTTAATATAGAGTGCGTGTGCGATAAGAAGCTGAAATGTCATTTGTGTGCTGCTAGCTTCTTGACTGCACTTCTTCTAGCGGTGAGATCTCATTTTCGGTCTCGTCCTTGGCGCTGCTTCAAAATTGTTTGACAAGCATTTTTAAGGAGATTTTCGGCCAGATGCGCAACAAAACCAATAGAAAAAGATCGTTCAATTAAAACAAGATTTCATTTCAGCGTTTCAAAGTTCAGATTTTCAACTGGATGGGAAGAGTGATTTGGGCGATGGTGATTGGTAAGAGAGACGATAATATTTCTGTTTAAAAAATCTAAATGATAATAAGTCTCTTTAAATATACGCATTTTGAAAAATCAGATTGCGAGTGTAAATTAAATTTGATATTTTGTCTTTTATTTTGTTTCATTTCATTTGCTGGTTAAATCATTTGCTAGAAGGTTTAACATTTCGCTTCTGGATCAAGTTAAAACCATGCTGTCTGGAAAAATACGGATTGATTTGTAACGCAATTAGTTATACCTTACATTACTGCCCCATGCTACTGACTGACATCAGCAACTAAAATGAAACCTAATTTTATTTAGTAAAGAAAAATTTATATTTTCACTTGAAGATCAATTTCACCGTAATGAAGAGAAATTGCATTAATTATTCAATAAATGTGTTAGTCTTTCAGTCACTCTCTTCTTCATCAACACTACACATGCCACTGTTCCAACTCAACTTGAAAACTAAAGCTTGAAATGTTGGAATTAAATCTTATTCTCAGCTTTGTGATTTTCTTTACTATTTTTTTTTGTTTTTTGATTGGAGGTTTAACGACCACCGTGAGCAACTCAATGGGCTATAAGCAGTCGTCCGTCCCTAATTTAGGGTCACTGGTTCCAGGGAAGGGAGAGAGCCAGTGCCGTAAGACAAACACAACATCCATGCCTCACCGGGATTCGAACCCGGACCCCTTTCGGACGAATGATCAGAGGCCATCGCTTAGACCACTGCGCCACCTACTATTTTCCTTAATTACCCTTAAGGTCACCGAGTGAAACGGAAGACGTCGACCTGCATCACGAACTCAACGCGTTCATTAATTAGACCTGAAATCAGATAAAATCAGATCATATGTAGAGGATTTTAGGAAGGGAGTGTGTCTGACCCCAGGTCTTAAACAACCCTTAGAAATAGGAAGCTAGGAGATTTGGGTTAGAGTGTCCGATAGGAAAGTGACACGGAAGTGATGAACAAAGGGGAGGAAGACACCTTTTTTTATAACTAGAGGGTCAGTACCCGGAAATCAACTGAAATCAACGAGTTGGGCTGCAAATTTAAAGACTTAAAATGGACGTCAAGTAATTTTGCTTCCTATACTTCCAATGGAAAAAACTTCTGTACACATTTTCTTCACAATTAATGCGTTCCCAAGGATGAAAATTTGAACATCGATTAAAATAGCTTCATTTTGTAACTTGGAATACTTAATATTTTCTAAAACATAACCATAATTATGCAATCCAACATTTGTTTGTCTACTGACGTCATCAAAGTACAGGTCGCGCCATCTTTTTTCTGGTTTCAACGCCACCAAAGGAAAAGTTATTGATTTTTAATATAATTATGGTTATGTTTTAGAAAATATTAAGTATTCCAAGTTATAATATAATGTTATTTTAATCGATGTTCAAATTTTCATCCTTGGGAACACATTAATTGTGAAGAAAATGTGTACAGAAGTTTTTTCCATTGGAAGTATAGGAAGCAAAAGTACTTGACGTCCATTTTAAGTCTTTAAATTTGCAGCCCAACTCGTTGATTTCAGTTGATTTCCGGGTACTGACCCTCTAGTTATAAAAAAGGTGTCTTCCTCCCCTTTGTTCATTACTTCCGTGTCACTTTCCTATCGGACACTCTAACCCAAATCTCCTAGCTTCCTATTTCTAAGGGTTGTTTAAGACCTGGGGTCAGACACACTCCCTTCCTAAAATCCTCTACATATGATCTGATTTTATCTGATTTCAGGTCTAATTAATGAACGCGTTGAGTTCGTGATGCAGGTCGACGTCTTCCGTTTCACTCGGTGACCTTAAGGGTAATTAAGGAAAATAGTAGGTGGCGCAGTGGTCTAAGCGATGGCCTCTGATCATTCGTCCGAAAGGGGTCCGGGTTCGAATCCCGGTGAGGCATGGATGTTGTGTTTGTCTTACGGCACTGGCTCTCTCCTTCCCTGGAACCAGTGACCCTAAATTAGGGACGGACGACTGCTTATAGCCCATTGAGTTGCTCACGGTGGTCGTTAAACCTCCAATCAAAAAACAAAAAAATAGTAAAGAAAATCACAAAGCTGAGAATAAGATTTAATTCCAACATTTCAAGCTTTAGTTTTCAAGTTGAGTTGGAACAGTGGCATGTGTAGTGTTGATGAAGAAGAGAGTGACTGAAAGACTAACACATTTATTGAATAATTAATGCAATTTCTCTTCATTACGGTGAAATTGATCTTCAAGTGAAAATATAAATTTTTCTTTTACTAAATAAAATTAGGTTTCATTTTAGTTGCTGATGTCAGTCAGTAGCATGGGGCAGTAATGTAAGGTATAACTAATTGCGTTACAAATCAATCCGTATTTTTCCAGACAGCATGGTTTTAACTTGATCCAGAAGCGAAATGTTAAACCTTCTAGCAAATGATTTAACCAGCAAATGAAATGAAACAAAATAAAAGACAAAATATCAAATTTAATTTACACTCGCAATCTGATTTTTCAAAATGGGTATATTTAAAGAGACTTATTATCATTTAGATTTTTTAAACAGAAATATTATCGTCTCTCTTACCAATCACCATCGCCCAAATCACTCTTCCCATCCAGTTGAAAATCTGAACTTTGAAACGCTGAAATGAAATCTTGTTTTAATTGAACGATCTTTTTCTATTGGTTTTGTTGCGCATCTGGCCGAAAATCTCCTTAAAAATGCTTGTCAAACAATTTTGAAGCAGCGCCAAGGACGAGACCGAAAATGAGATCTCACCGCTAGAAGAAGTGCAGTCAAGAAGCTAGCAGCACACAAATGACATTTCAGCTTCTTATCGCACACGCACTCTATATTAAATTTATTCCAAAGGTTAATACACGTGATAAATCATTTGCGTGATACATTATTGCTAAGCTGTTTATGATAATTAAAAGTTCTCAAATACTGATGTTCCTCTTCAGGTGAACACAAAAATTTGCTGCGGGCGTTGAAGAAAAGAAATCAAGACGCATGGAATCGAGATCATATACTTTCACAATAAAGGTGTTCTCATTAAGTAACATATGACAGCGGCTAGTAATCTAAACAATAACAACTTGTTATTGTACTCGTTCTCATAAAGCAAAACAAATCGTCTCGCTGACATCCCTAACAGTTTAATTACCAATAAAATGCAAGAGTTACGGAGATGACAAAGCGAAACGAAAGACATGAAAGCGCAACACGAGCTGAGAGCGTTCTTTAATTATAATTGAAATCAGTGGTCCGAGCTACGTTTTGAAATACTTTAAAAGACAAAACTATAAATTGTTGTCCAGACGTGAAAACTTGGTTAATGCGACATGCTTTGCTGATAACCGTGCTAAATTTCGATATGCACTATATTGATAAAAGTCACCGGACACCCCTTCAAAAGCAAATGAACGGATCCACTGCGTTGTTAAGATGCGCGGTACAGCTGCAGACGGTATAAAAACAAGCCTGCAGCTAACCGCGATCATATCGATCGCACTGTGAGGTTCAGTAAAAATGTCACGGCAAGAGACACTAACTTTGAGAAAGGAAATATTGCTAGGTGTTATATTAGTGGGTTGTCCACAGGAGAAACCGAGAGATGTTTAAACAAATCCAAGTCAACTGTTTTGGATGTACTGAATAAGTGGAAGACACATGACGTGCCTGAAGTAGCAAAACGTACTGGCAGATCAAAGAAAGTCAGTGATAGAGGACGTCGAAACCTCAGGAAAGTCGTTACAGCTAATCGACGGAGTACTGCACAAGACCTCAGTGTACAGGTGAATAAAAATGCTGGAACATCGGTATGTACACGTTCCATTCGTAGAAAACTTCACTCCATGGGGTAACGTGGTCGTGCGGCTGCTCATAAGTCTTTTTGATCTCCACTCGGAATGCTAATCGTCGTTTAGCATGGTGTAAAGAACATTTATTGTGGACCGTATATCAATGGAAACGGGTCCTGCGGACTGCTGAATCCAGATACACGATCTATCACAGGGGTCGCGCTGGCTCTTAACGTTTTCGCCGATTTATTCGCCAAATTCAATTTTTTATCGCTAAAGTTTTATAACAGTACAAAAAGGTAATCGCCAAAGCTATTTTTCCTTCGCCAAAACGACTTTTTTTTGCAAATTGCGAAGATGGCGATCGACAGCGCGACCCCTGTATCAGTCTGATGGCCGTGTATGGGTATGGCGGCAGCAGGGGGAACGCTATTTACCACAGTGTACTGGTCAAATTTGGAGCTGGCAGTGTACTCACGTGGGAGTGTTTTCCGTGGTATGGTCCCGGCCCATTGGTTATCGTGGACAAACCTGTTAACCAGCACGTCTACCTCGATATTCTGGACAATTATGCCCTACCAACTCTGTGGCAATACTATGGAACCGAGCCTTGTTATTACCAGCAGGATAATGCACCGAGCCATAAAGCAAGGACTGTTACGGCGTGGTTTGACGATAATTCTGTATCGTGTGTGGACTGGTCAGCACAGAGCCCTGATCGTAATCCCATAGAGCACCTATGGAATGAATTAGAGCGCCGCATAAGAAGTTTGGAACCAAGACCTACTACTAAGCAACAGTTAGCGGCAGCGTTATGTACTCAATGGAAGCGCATACCTATCGCTGTGTTCCAAAACATACAAAACAAATACCACCGTCTATGTACGATATTTAATTAAAAGATGAAACCTATTTACAAATTAAAACCTCCACTAGCACTTTCGGGGTAACACTTACCCCATCATCTGGTGGAATACAGAGGTTAATGCAGTACTCGCGTAGACCTTTATACATTGTAGGAGCGCAGCAATGCACCATGGTACAATTCTCAAGTGTCACAAGGTTAAGGTGTTGTCATCGCAGCCGAGCAATAGATACAATTTCCGACTTTAGTTACACATAATACAAATTGTGTTGCACTGTTGAAATTGTCATAATCACATGTTATTGTTTTATCAAATTTATTTAATAATTATAATTTAAATTTAAAATCGGCGATGTGTTTTTTCCAAACTTTTGGTGGTCCACTGGCGTGTTATCATTACAGCACCTGTCCCCCAAGGCTTCAATGTACAGGTTTTCAGCAAGGTGCAGTCAGTGTACGTACGCAGGGGTGTTCAGCAGTCTAATGTTCGCCCAGTCTGGTTGCAAAGTTCCATATACGACGTTTCTAGATAATGCCGTATTATTGCGGAAAGTTCGAATATCATGCTTATGTTCCTGAACACGAATACCCAAACTTCTTCGTGTCGAGCCTATATAGTTACTAACGTGTTCTCCTGTTGAGGTGTCTAACAGTGGTATGTTGTACACTCCCCATTTGCTCAAAATATCGGTTGCTGCCCTATCTTTTCTAACAGATGATATGAGATTCTTTGATCGGGTACCGAATTGTATGTTATGCTTTGAGCATATGCGTAACAATGCGTTAGTGATGTGTGGGAGGGAGGCCTTTTCCAAAACATTGTCGAAAGCATGTCTCGAAGGGTCAGCGCATTCATTAAGGCCACCAAAGGTGGACCGACACCGTACGTCAATAAATGCTATGTTGTGTTTCTCTTTGTCTGGTGACTTTTGTCAATATCTAGTGTGTGTGGTTTGTTAAAAAAAACTGTTTTTCGTAAATGTGGTTAAAAAAAACAAGGGTGAATATTACGAAGTTCAAGGGTTCTATAAAAACTTTGGTTTAGGCGGTACTTCGTATTACGGAGCTATTTATATGTGGGTTCGACTGTATTGACAAAAGTATATATCATCTGTGTGCATTACACACTTCCAAAAGTGTTGAGTTTTTTTATGGGGATATGTCTAAGAAAACTGGGAGGGGGGAGTTGTAGGGATGTTGGGTGTGTGCATATATATATATCCCTGGTTTGCCTTACGCTATAGGCTTTGCTCCTTATCGGGAGCCAGTGATTCTAAATTTGGGACGGGCGATTGTTGATAACCCTTATAATTACTATTGGTGGCCGTTAACCCCCCCCCCTCCCCCTCTCCCCGCAAAAAAAGGAAAACGCTTCGTCTGGGACACGAACACGAACCCTACTCGGACGACTTGCCAGAAACCTACGCCTGTGACAACTCAGCCACGTGGGCGGTGTTCGATACTTATACGTTATTAGAAGAATTTTTATTTACAATATCATCAGTAAAACAGTTAAAGGAGCTTCCCACATACACATTTTCCCAAAAGGTTCCCGACTTTAAATCACGAAATCACGTTAACTGAGACAAAATCACTTGCCAATAAACATCCTTCAACATCAACATGCTTCTCCTAGTGCTTTGTTCAGGTAATGAAGAACAGCATTTTGATCCCTTTTTTTTTATGCTCATCTCGTCTTAGAAAGCGGACAGATAATGATAGTTTCAAGTCAAAGCCTCAGCGCCATCAGCGCAAATGCTCATGCCCGATCCGTAACTGTAGGCGTTGACACACACATGTCAATGAAGTTTCTTGAATAAAGACTTCCGAACATTTTACAAAAAAAAAAAAAAAATCTTGAGTCGTTGTTGAGGAGCCCACGTACATGGCACTGAGTCTAGAGAGGTAATATCTCTCGGTGCTCGTTTCTGCTTTTATCAAGTAATGGCGCAGTCACAGGTTCGTCGCAACTTTCAGATGAGTCTCTCTCCAACACAAATAACGCCAAGTTACCTGCTCTTGAAATATTGCACCTAACAGCTGGAGGAGGGTGAATTCCTCCGAATCGCATGTAAACATTGTCAGGAACTGCTTGTGCGAGAAAAAGGTAAATCTCAAAACTCATTATGCTTTTTTGGACGCATTACGAAAGCTTTCTATTTGGGGCCTGAAGCGAGTGAAAGAGAGAGAGAGAGAGAGAGATAGAGAGAGAGAGTCAACGAGAGAGAGATGCGTATTTACCCCATTTCAAACTTATTATTCGTTCATTATTTATTCAGTCTGTCAAGTCAGACGGGGAGAAAAAAGAAAAGCTTCTCAGGAAACACGAAATGCAGGTGCATACAGAAAATGCGTAGAACGAGGAGTTCAGTTACAACCTGACATGAAAATCTTTTTCAAAAATTTCAAAGCAGCACGACAGAGACGATAAAAGAATTTTGAATTGAACAAATTGAAAATGTAGTATTGTGGACTTCAAATACGAAGAATATTTTGCGGAATTAAGTGCACTACGAGAAACTCCAGGGAATCTTGATTTGGCATAGGAATGTTTAAATGATGACCAAAGTATGTGTACTTCCTCAATAATTTAGCTTTAAAGGCTCTGATTCAGAACACGGCAAATCCAATTCGAAAATCAGATTCTTCTTCGTGTGAATTTGGAATGAACTCTTCGGAAATGCGTGGTTCTCTGGGACATTGGAATGAGTCTAACTTCTTTTAAAGATTGAATCCGTTAACGATTGGCCTTCCACAGGGTCGCATTGATCCAATTACGCATGATAAATCTGTTAACAATTACGTATCGGATACTGTATACCTACAGGCTGTTGCCAATTTTGACCAATCGGAGAGTTTGAAAATAGTCGGGGTGGCACACAGCTAATCAGCTACCTCCTCGTTTTGTAAACGGTTATGGATGCTTCAGCGGGATAAACGGTTCTTGTTTTTTTTTTTTTTTTTTTTTGTTGTTGTTTTTGATAGGAATTGACATAAAAAGGTTGAATAACTCTGAAGTATTGCATTCTACATTCTATTTGATGCGTACGGTCAGGGTTGCCAGATGTTTCTGATGCAAAAGGTAGGGCCCGATGATGACAATCTTGGACCTAGGAAAATAAAAAAACTTGGGCCCCAATTCCAGACCTTTTTAAGAGGAGTGGGAAGCAAAACAATATTACATATTAATTTTTGTTTTGAATATATAGAATAATTGCACAAACATGTTGCATGTGACTTTACTATACTATGCTGTACATAAATACACTGCAGCACATGAAACTGATGGATTTTTGAATGCATGTGTAACATAGCATCTAGATAGGTAGGTAGCAAATATAATTCTGTGCACAACTGTCGAAATGGCTTTTACTTCACTAAGGTTCTGAGAATACAAAAGAAATAAACTATGAAATATACACTGTGTATTTTAAAACTGTGACCGATGAAAGTACTCTGGATTTTCTTAATTAAAAACATATATATAAATTTTCTTTTAGATTTTGTTGACTTTGTGAATAGCATTCAAATATTTCTGCAGAAGTAAACATTATTAGCAATCTGACTGAAATACACCTGACTGTCTGAAATTAAAATTAAAATGGTTAAGGTCAGTTTACTATTTCTGAAAGTATGCAGTACATGTAACGGTTTGATCTACTTTTCTCCAAGGAGATTTCAAAATGAAATTGGTAACTGTCAAAATATGATTTCATATATAACCTTGGACTTCATATAATATAAGTTTGATAAAATGTATATACTAGGGATATGTATATTATAAAAACACTGAAAGTATGTATATATAAAAACCCCAATTATACAAAACACTAAAAAGTATGTATACAGTACCCTCAAAATACCCTAAAACAGTTCAAACATCTGTGGCAACGAAACAAAAGTTGGTGTTTTTTTTTGTTGTTAACCTGTCTCCTGTGTCATCTTTAAAATAACTTCTTTCTTTTTTTTTTTTTTTTTTTAGCTGAAAATTCACAAATTATGTCATTTTAATCTAAATTAGAAGTTATGTCATTTTCAAAAAAAAGTATTGCCAATACAGAAAGTTTTTCTTGGCCTAGTGTTGAAAATCTTTGGGCCCCCTGAAATTTGTGGGCCCTGGGTAAGTGCCCCGTGCCCCCTGCCGATAATCGGGCCCTGGCAAGAAGGCCTAGGTTAAGTTTTAACAAGTTTGTAAAATCATGCAATGCATTGATTATAATACGCTTTCCAACATACCAGAAATCATTTATCAAGTTATCACTCAAGTTATGATAATAATGGCTGTGGAATAAATCTCGGTCCTGTACCCTGACCCTTGATCCCATATCGATGATATTCAACAGAACCAGTTCGGTATACCTCCGAAATAACATGATAAAGTTTTGTCGCAATCGAAGCATTTTTACGTAAGTTATGATGCATAAGGGCTATGGAATAGATCCCGCTCCTATGTACTGACCTTTCATACCATTTCGTTCACTTTAAATAAGGTTTCTTCCCAGGTGATACCCTACCAGATACTAAAATTTCATCGAAATCGAACGATTGTTACGCGAGTTATCGTGCGGACGGACATACGCACACAACGCGTGACGTAATGAAGCAGATGGGAATCGCGACCACCTGCTCGCAAGAGTATGACGTCATAAAACTTTAATAGGATCCACACACAACGCGTGACGTAATGAGACAGATGGCGTGACCGCGCGCCAACATTCTCAAACGCGAGATTGTGACGTCATAAGATTTCTAAGCATTGGAAACATTATTGGAACGACGCCATGATACTAAAAACGTTATAATTCGGGGTGGTTATTTAACCCACTAAACGAATTCTCCTAAAGTCGAGATCAAGCTAAATCGATTTCTAGTACCAGGAAACAGTAGGTTAACGACTTTCATCAAAATTCTTAGAGCCGTTTTCAAAATAAATTGTACATATATACATACAAGAATTGCTACTTTAAGGTGGACGTCAAATAATTTTGCTTCCTATACTTCCAATGGAAAAACTTCTGTACACATTTTCTTCACAATTAATGCGTTCCCAAGAATGAAAATTTAGACATCGATTAAAATAGCTTCATTTTGTAACTTGGAATACTTAATATTTTCTAAACCATAACCGTAATAATATTTTCTAAGCCATAACCGTAATTATGCAATCCAACATTTATTTGTCCACTGACGTCATCAAAGTACAGGTCGCGCCATCTTTTGTCTGGTTTCAACACCACCAAAGGAAACGTTATTTTTTTTAATATAATTATGCTTATGTTTTAGAAAATGTTAAGTATTCCAAGTTATAGTATGAAGTTATTTTAATCGATGTTCAAATTTTCATCCTTGGGAACACACTAATTGTGAAGGAAATGTGTACAAAAGGTTTTCCATTGGAAATATAGGAAGCAAAATTACTTGACGTTAACCTTAACAGTGTGGGATAAGGCCGATGGAATGGATCCCGATCCTATGTCCTTACCTTTGACTCCAATTGTCTCATTTTCAATAGGGTTCCTCTCCAGGTGGTCCCCTACCATATACTAAAATTTCATCGAAATCGAACCATTTTTACGCACCTTATGACGCATAAGGGCAATGGAATGCATCCCGCTCATATGTCCTGACCTTTGAATCCACTTCACCCATTTTCAATAGGGTTCGTCCTCAGGTGGTCCCCTACCACATACTAAAATTACATTGAAATCGAACCATATTTACGCAAGTTATGACGCATAAGGGCAATTGAATGGATCCCGCTCTTATGGCGTGACCTTTGACCCCACTTCACCCATTTTCAATAGGGTTCGTCCCCTGGTGGTCCCCTACCACAAACTAAAGTTTCATCGAAATCGAACCATTTTTACGTGAGTTATCGTGCCGAGAGACGGACGGAAAAAGCTGGAGCATATACGCTTCTTCAACCTACGGTTGGAAAGCGTAAAAAAGGACAAGAAAAGCCTAAAGTAAAAAAAAAATGCCAGATTTTCTCGACACGCCTGCGTGTTTAATAAAGTCCTTAGACACAATTTACATGAGTGACATTTAATGGTATTGAACTAATGAAGATACTTCACATTTCTCACTAATCTTCATTACGCGAGGAAACCAACTGGAATAGTTAAAGTAAAATTAAAAACGTTCGCCATTATGCAATTTACTATTTTTAGATTCAATAAAAATTGAATTTTATGTTTAATTTACTCCAAGTAAAAATCTCTTTGGATTTACGTGTTATAAAAATCAAGTTAAGCAGTCCTATGGCATTTCTTATAGACTTGTTTGTTTCCGCAATGGGGAATGAGAACTTAAAATTACACGCGCCACTTCCACAGGCGCGACGCTACGGGTGGGCTGGGGTGGGCTGGGCTGGGCTTTAGCCCACCCAACTTTTCTTTAGGCCCACCCTGTAGCCCCCTGCAAAATGTTTAAGCAGTGGGAAGCCATCTAAGATTCAACCAGGATTCATCTGGGTGCAACCTTCTAAGATTCCAGGGAACTTGAACAAATGCATGTGAATTTCTCGTATTCACTGAAATTTTGTTATATAATACTTTGTTAAATCTACTGTTTGTACTTATGGTAAAGGTGGAAGTCCTCTGAACGAATTGCTGAGAGAGTAGTAGAAACACCCCATTTTTGTAATTATAGTTTAAAAGGATGAGAGAGAAAGATGGGGAGAGAGAGAGATGGAGAGAGAGACAGACAGACAGAGAGCGAGAGAGTGACAGAGAAAGAGAGGGGGCGAGAGAGAGAGAGACAGAGAGAAGAAAGAGAGAGAGAGCGGGGGGGCGAGAGAGAGCAAGAGAGATTCCTTGTCAGGTTACGAACTAAAATTCATAAACAGCCTTATGAAAGCCAAAAAAAAAAAAAAAAAAAAAAAAAGGAAGATGACACCGAACTTTCGGGTGCAATAAGCACATCTTTTGAATCCGTTCTGACGCAAATTAAATTCATCAAAGCTATTCAAAGTCAATGGAACCGGTATGGAAAACAATGATATCGACGGAAGAAAGAAGTTTTTCAATAGGGTTCTTAATCCCTTAGATATTGCTGTAAACGGAATCGTGAGCTTACGCCCTTTGGTTGGAGACTTGTGCGTTAAGAAAAACATGAATTTATATGAGAAACATTTCTCACCGGAAAGGCTCTCGAACACAGAAATAATTTTTCAAATCGGACTCTTAGAAACAGAGTTATCGACAAAAATAAGACGTGTCTTTACGTCCCTTGGTGTGAAAACTATGCATTATTTTAGGAAGAAAGTATTCTCAAAAGGTTTTTCCTTACGAGCGGTATCGGTCCAAGAAAAAAGAATTTATTCGAGTTTTCAGGAGCCCAGATTTTGCTACAAATACATCAGAAACAGAAATTAACACTTATGCCCCCTGGTGGCCAAACCATTCTTTACCAAACATTAGAAATTATGTGAAAAATATTTTCCATCAGGTCTTGTATGCGATACAGGAAGAATTTTTCAAATCGAAGTTTCAGGAGCAGAAAACGCAATTTACCTTTGTGCGCCCTAGCGGAAAGTCTATGATTTACTTGAAAATTTTGAATTTATACGAAAAACATTTCGCCTCGGAAACACTATCCAATAAAGAAGGAATTTTTCAAATCGGACTTTTAGAAGTAGAGATATTGACAAAAATAATATATACATCTACGCCCCCTGGCGTAGAAACCATGCATTATTTCAAGAAGAAAATGTTTCTAAAGGGTTTGTCGACATGAGTAATATCGGTCTGCAAAAGACGTTTTTTTCAATCGAGAATTTAGAAGCTCATATTTTGCTGCAAATACATCAGAAGCGGAAATTAAGATTTATGCCACCTGGTGGCCAAACCATTTTTTTAACAAAAATTAGAAATTATGAGCAAATGAATTTCCGTCAGGAGCTGTGTCCAGTGCAGAAAGAATTTTTCAAACCGGAGATTTAGAAGCAGAGATATAGGGGAAAACGCAATTTACCTTTACGCCCCCTAGCGGAAAGTCTATGAATTACTTGAAAATTTTGAAATTATATGAAACACATGTCACACTGGAAACACTATCCAACAAAGAGGGAATTTTTCAAATCGGACCCCTAGAAGTAGAGATATTAACAAACATAAGATATACGTCTACACGCCTGGCGTAGAAACCATGCACTATTTTAAGAAGAAAATGTTTCTAAAAGGTTTGTCGACATGAGTAGTTTCGGTCTACAAACGACGTTATTTTCAGTCGAAAATTTAGAAGCTCATATTTTGCTGCAAATACATCAGAAGCGGAAATTAAGATTTACGCCTCCTGGTGGCCAAACCATTTGTTTTACAAAAAATTAGAAATTATATGCAAACGATTTCCCGTCAGGAGCTGAATCCGGTGCAGAAAGAATGTTTCAAATCGGAGATTTAGAAGCAGAGTCATAAGGGGAAACGCAATTTACCTTTACGCCCCCTAACGGAAAGTCTATGAATTAGTTGAAAATTTTGAAATTATATGAAAAACATGTCACACGGAAAACACTATCCAACAAAGAAGGAATTTTTCAAATCGGACTCCTAGAAGTCGAGATATTGACAAAAATACGATATACATTTATGCCCACTGGTGGAGGAACTGTGGAATATTTTAGAAAGAAAATATTCCGAAAATATTTATCGATGTGAGCGGCATCAGTCCACGAAAGAATTTTTTCAATCGATATTTTAGAAGCTCAGATTTTATGGCAAATACGCCAGAAGCAAAAATTAACCCTTACGCATCCTTGGTGGCCAAAGTATTCTCTACCAAAAACTGGAAATTATGTGCAAAAGATTTTCCATCAGGAGATGTATCCGCTGAAAAAAAAATTTTCAAATCGGAGTTTTAGAAGAAGAGTTATCGGGAAAAATGTAATTTACTTTTACGTCCTTAGCGGAAAATGTATGTGTAATTTGAAAAAGAAACTACATCTAAAATACTCTTCGACATAAATGGAATCGAAAAATAAAATAATTTTTTCAATCGGAAGTTTAGAAGCAAATATGTGGAATAAAACGTATTTTTGAATTCGACATCATCTGCATTTACGCCCTCTAGCGGCGAAATTGCACATCGTAAAAAAAAATCGACATGAAGGATCATCATTCACATATTTCAAGATTCCGAATGCAAAAATAATTTTTCAAATCGGACTGATAGTTGCAGAGATACCGTGGGTACAGACGGACAAACCGATAACAAAAGCACGATTTTTTTTACAAAAGACGTGCTAAAAAGACCTAAGTAATTTAAAATTGCAAAGAAATAGAAACTTGCCAAAGAGTTTCATATCCGTGGTTCCCATAATTTTGTACATACACTGAATAAATTCTACGTACAGTATTCACTTGAACACAGTTTTTACTGGGGATAACATTATCAGCGTCTAGTAAAATGCACATGAACGATATTTTTTGGCCAAATTTCTGCCAAAAATTTCAAAATTTGTGCCCCCTCCCATCAAGCCCAGCCTCCTAATAGCCCACCCAGTTCTGAGAGGCTGGCGTCGCCACTCCAATACCAGCTGTAGATTAAGCCCAAATAAGGTTACCAGACATTGGAACACTGATTTGAGAACAAAACTGTAGAATCCTTAAATTTGGAGACTCATTCATACATAGACCAGATATGCAAATTATTTTCATAGAACTATATTGTTTCACTAAATGTGGTATTGCAGCTGAAAATGCTTAGACTACCCCGGCGACGCAGTGGTCTTAACGCTGACTTCTGACCATTTGTCCGAGATGGGTCTAGGTTGGAATACCGATGAGACATGGATGTTGAGTTTGTCTTACAGCATTGTTTCTCGCCCTTCCCTGGAATCAGTGGCCCTAAATTAGGAACGAGCAATTTCTTATAGCCCCATCGAGTTGCTCATGGTGATTGTCAAACCTTGAAACAAAATAAAAATTTTTAGAAAGATACTGGTATATCTTGCAGAATGTTGGTAATTTGTACCGAGAAAGCAGGACTGTTAAAGAGAAAACGTACTCAGAAGAATTGAAATATACTCGATACACATTAAGAGTAAACTGAGTAATCCTAATATTTCTTTGAAGAATGAACTACACGGAGAATTTTCTTTAGTGGAACTAAGAACAAGTACAGTAAAATTATTTTTACAGTTAAGCATTTGGCAGGTGGGTAGATATTTTTGAAGGCAGTAAAATAAATTCGAGGACTATCCTAAAGAATTACGGACCTCTCGTAAGTATAAGCATAGAGAGCATGCATTTAAGCTGTTGTTACCAATTCAAAAGACAAAATCCCCGTCCTCTCCTCTCCCCCCCCCCAAAAAAAAAATTAGGTAGAAATTCAAAATATAAAATTCCAAAATGTTTGCTAAAAACAAAGTAGTTCCCTTTCACACGTAAAGGAAAAGGCCAAAAAAAAAAAAAAAAAGCCAAGCCTTTTGTTTAATATATAAAAAAAGGCCTGGCTGCTCAGAAAACGACCTCATCTGGCAACCCTGCGTACGATGGCGCATAGCGATTATTAAAGAGAAATACTTAAGAAATTTAGGATAACTTAATGTTTTAACTATGAGCAGAGAGTCATGACCAATTTAAAAGAACTCTGTAGCATTACTTTTTTCTTTGTGCTAAGAAACAAATACACACTGAAGAGCAGTTGAATTAGAGACAGCTGGCGTTATGCAAATGTGGCGCTGTGGGCGGCCCTGTAAACGCAAATGACATGACGTATGCAGCGATCCGACAATATAAGGAGTGATGCGACGGGAATCAGTAAGAGTCGGACGCAGTATGGGTAAGGCGAAATATCTAAGCGCATTTGATCGTGGGCAAATTGTCGGGGCCCGACGAATGGGTCACTCCATCTCGGAAGTCGTGCAGGCACTGATATTTTCACGAGCCACTGTCTCACGGGTGCACCGTGAGTACATCGAATCCGGTAAAACCATCCCTGCAAGGCCCAACTGCCGTGGACAATAGCGTGTGGATGAGTGGGGTCATCGTCGGCTAGCTCGCATTGTAACAGCAGATAGACGGGCCACAGTGCAAGAAATCACTCGGCAATTTAACGCTGGTGCACAAAAACGTGTAAGCAACCACACCATCCAGAACCATCTCCTCGCTATGGGGTACAGAAGCCATCGTCCCACGAGGGTACCGCTGCAAACCGCACATCACATGGTGCAAAGATTAGCATGGGCGCTGGAACATCGCCACTCGACTCTAGACATGTGGGAAAATGTTGCCTGAACTGATGATTCGAGATTCACGTTGGTACATGCGGATGGCAGGATACGAGTACGGCGCAAACCACATGAAGCGATGGATCCTTCTTGCCAGCAGAGTACTCTTCTAGCTGGTGGGAGTGGCATTCTCGTCTGGGGACTGTTTACGTGGACTGAAATGGGACCCCTGGTACGTGTGACATCGTCCCTCACAGGTCAACGTCACCGGGATATCCTGGACGATCATTTGCTCTCGTTTGTGCGTTTTCAACATCCCACTGGGAACCTCATCCTGCAACAAGACAATGCACCGTGCCATCGCTCCCCAATTGTATCCGAATGGTTGGATGAACACTCCACCGACGTGACCTCGCTTCCTTGGCCAGCTAGGTCACCTGACCTCAATCCCATCGAGCACATCTGGGATGTCATCGAAAGAGATGTTCGAGGCTCTGACCCCCCTCCATCAAACCTTCGTGAACTGTGGGAGCTTGTTCAGGGGTCGTGGATCCGTATGGCTTCCCAACACTTCTTGTGTCTTGTCGAGTCAATGCCGAGACGAATCGTCGCCGTCATCAGGACGAAAGGTGGTGCTACACGTTACTAGACGGGTATCTCTAATTCAATTGCTCTGCAGTGTATGTACACTGCTGGCCACCCAAAATGCAACGCCGAGAAGGAAACATCCGATTGCCCTGAAATTTGCAGCATGCGTCGTCCGCGAGAGGACATGCAAACGATTAGCATTGCAGGGCATATGCAAATCATGTGCGCCCGGCACGCCACCGAGAAGCACTATAAGAAGGGTGCACAGAAGGCGGGGTATAGGTAGTGGAAGTGTGTTGTGCTGCCGGAACTGTGCGTGGGCAGCTTCCTGATGCTTCGTCGCAGAATATGGCAATCATTACAGCACGTTTCGGAGTTCGACAGACGACGAATAGTGGCTTATCGCGACAGCGGTTTATCGTACCGAGATATCGGCGCCCGTGTGGGACGACATCCAGCGACATTGAGGCGAGTATGGATTCGGTGGGTGCAGGAGGGATGGACGGACCGACGTGAGCGATTTCCGCAGCCGCGGCACACCACCAAACGAGAGGACCGGCATGTTGTGCGGCGGGCATTGACGGCTCGCCCCGCCACATCACGAACATTAGCGCAGGAATTAGGGTGTGTTGCGCAACAACGTGTGTCAGCACGTACCGTTCGACGTCGTCTGCAGGAGCGGGGACTTGTCACACGGCACCCATTGCTCCGATTACCATTGACGTTACACCACCGGCGAATGCGGCGGCAGTGGGCTTTTGAACGCCGCACCTGGACTACGGAATGGCATGACATTGTCTTCTCCAACGAATCTCGCTTCTGCCTGCAACACCACGATTTTCGGATCCGCGTGTGGCGGCACAGCGGTGAGACTGTATGACGCCATACCGGTTCGTCGCCTGGCGTTATGGTTTGGTGCGCAATTAGATATGACACGCGCACCCCTCTGGTATGCATCGCCGGTACACTCAACAGCTACCGCTACATCTCCGACGTTTTGGAGCCTGTAGTCGTCCCTTACCTGCAGGACCTGCCAGCGGCCACGTTCAACAGGACAATGCGCGCCCGCACGTGGCACGCATTGTGCAGTTCATGGCCTACCAGGTGTCACTGCTGCCGTGTCCCGTCTGTTCTTTCGATATGTCGCCCATCGAACACGTCTGGTAGCTGATCGGCAGCGGAGTGGCCCGGCAAGCACCACCCGCGGCTACGCCTGATGAACTGTGGCAACGTTTGGAAGCAGCCTGGACCGACATACCTGAAGCCCACATCCAAAGCTTCTTTCGTTCGATGCCGCGGCGTGTAGCGGTCGTTATTGCCAACCATGAGGGCCACACGAACTATTGATGTCTGCGTGTTCCGCAAGTCGCACGGGCCTGTAAGCTCAATCGTTTCATCTTTGTATCTGTTGTTATGTGTCCGGTAAATCTGGCTTTGCTATCTCGTGTGCTTCTTGGTGTTGCATTTTGGGTGGCCAGCAGTGTATTTAGCGTTAAAAGTTCTACCGATTAATGTTATTTAGTTTAACGTCCGAGTTAAAGTGTCCTGTCCTGTTGGAATGCTAGTGTTCAAGGATCTGTTGAGAGAATAAAGGAATCAATCTGTAAGTATTGATTCCTTTATTTCCTCAATCCTGATCTTAGACCACTGTGCACAGGGGCGGGATTCGATTTTCATCGACCAGTCATTTCCTTTATCCGCTCCATTGACTGAGTGGTCGCAGGGTCGAGCGTCTGGTCATTTATTGTTCCGGACACGAACTCTAGATGAGGCATCAGTGATGTGCTTGTCCTATGGCGCTGGCTCTATCCCTTCCCTGGAACCAGTGCCACAAAATTAGGGACGAGGAACTCCTCATAGCCTTAGATGCTCGTTGGGGGTCGGTTATCCCAAAAATTCATTTAAAAAATATCACGAACGTTGTCGTTAGAGACAATTTTTCTTTCCCGGTAGGCAAGTGGTCCGAGGCCCTGGCTTCTATATAATGACTCGTTCGAGATGGGTCCAGGTTGAAACCAGTAGCCGTAAATTATGTTCGAGGGCTGCTTATAGCACTGAGTCACTCATGGTTTTAAACACGATAAAAAAGGAGTTTTCTTCAATATATCCATATGAAGTCCTGTCCCCCCCCCCCCTCACATTTCCTCTAAATCATTCTAAAGCTTTTGATGAATCAGTTCACGGATTTCATCAAAAGCAAGCCTTTCCGCGTGAATTTCCGATTTTGTTGGAAATTAAAAGCCCTAATAGAGTTTCGTGATGTGAATATGTTGAAACCTGTGTTAAACATTTTTCACTTTTATACGTAATTCTGCGCTTGCTCCAATATTTCGCTCTAGTTTCTTATATTTGATTAATTTATACACTTTTTGCTGTTAGACATTAAATTTCGAATTTTAAATCATCAAAAATACATCGTTCATTGATTCTTTTATCGTAACCCGGAATGTTATAACTTTGAAAGAATCGAGGTAGCGTTTTTTTAAGCCATGAAATAGATAATGCAACGAAAAATGTACTAGCTAACGTTCACAGTTTTTATCTGAATTCAAGAAATTTAAAACAAGAATGGTTAGTGAATATTTTAGATGGCACTAATGCTAAATAGTAGACAAACTGATTTGCAAAGATGGATGCTTGTAATAAAGGATGTGTAATAGAGGCATTGAACATAAAACAAAATGATATTCAGATTTATTACCTATATTTCAAAGGTAAGTTTTTTTTTGTTTTCGCATGCTGAAAGTATGAAATCGTACAAAATTTCGCAACCTAACTTTTATAATGAAATTAGAATGAAAACTAAATACAAGAGTCAAATGCCAGGCTTGAAGTAACAAACAAAGTAGTTATTTATATATGCATGTCTTACATTATTAATTAGCGTATAGTAAAGTTATGTGGTTTTCTTTTGGTTTTCATTTTCGATGTATTTATGCGTTTTTAAGACCATCCTTTAGCGAAAAGTATAACAGAGGTCACACTGTATGCATACAATAACTGCTTAAAGCGCTAACACTCTTCGTATGTATACGGGCATCGATAAATCACGTATGATCTCTCCAAATTGTTCAATTTGAGGGCGTTTTTTCCCCTGTTAAATTAGTAGTTATTTAATTACACAATGCTTACAGCTGTTGTAAACTGGGATATCAAGACAACACTTGGTACTTAATAAAAGTTAAGTTTGCGTAGAACATCTGATAAATTGGTTGTAACGTACCAGGAGATGTGACGTACCTGCCAGAGGGACGCACACGACATAAAGGCCAATAGGAATCAGAATAAAACGTCCGCGTAGCTGAATTGGTAGAGTGACTTATTCCGGAATGAGGGGATCCGGGTTCGAATCCTGGCGTGGACAGAAAAGACGGAGAAATTTACTTCGTTATAATGGCGCCCGAACTATCCGGATGACCCGACCGTACAAAATCTCGCATTGGTGTGATGTTATTTCCACACCGCGAGATAGGAAAAATAAGAGAATCCTTTCTCCAGCGCTTCGAAAAAAAATTAAAAAAACAAACAAGGGGGAGATGATGTAACGTACCAGGAGATGTGACGTACCTGCCCAAAGGACGCACACGACATAAAGGCAAATAGGAATCAGAATAAAATGTCCGCGTAGCTCAATTGGTAGAGTGACTTATTCCGGAATGAGGGGATCCGGGTTCGAATCCTGGCGTGGACAGAAATGACTGAGAAATTTACTTCGTTATATGGTTTATGAAGGAGTATTCACTTCGGCATTTCTCCGGTCCTCTTACCGTGGGTTCGAATCCTGAGCGATGTCTATATCTTAATTGTGTGACGCATACTCTAATTTAACCTTTTTTTTCAGTTCCTGTCTTATGTAAACTTGGTTTGTTATTTTTAAAAGTTTTTCAGGCTGAACACGTATTCCTTCTCACTGAATTTAATTTTAGCAACAACCTAACCGCAAGTCGAAATGCAAATACGCACGTAATGAGTCTCGATAGATAATAACTCAAGTGCTCAATGTTAAAAAGGCATTCTTGTTTACGACTGCAGACGGCTATTTTGTTTTCGACTGATTTACGTTTGTTGAATATTATGTTAAGCCTATTTGTGGAAAGAACGAATGATATTTCTCTGAAGGAAAGACTGTTATATCCTCAGCGTTGAGGGATGTTCTTGGATGTTCTGACGTGCGGAAAGACTGCTGAATAAGCGAAATTGAACTGTAAGTCGCGTCGATTTATTTACGAGCCCTAACAGTTTGTTTTGATTTGTGCATAGTTAAGTTTCCAACTACTACGACTGAGACTCATTTGGAACAACAACGTTTTAGAATGACATTACAATTTTAAGTCTACAGTGAAGCTAAGGCGAAGTTGAAGTTACCAAGTTAATATAATAATTACAGACATTGCTTTAATCATGTAACACGTCATAACTGGTACTCAAACCTTGTCTCATAATAAGTGGACCCAGTGTCCTAACCGCATGACGAGACAAAGAAAAATTTACGCGAGGTACTCTTCGAGGGATTAAAAATAATAAAGGATGACTTCTAAAAGTTTCATGCGCAAAAGACGGAAAACTGGAAACTTAGAGAACAGAGATTAAATAAAGGAAAAAATAGCGGAAAATAAAATAAAAGCTACTTGTCTTTTTTGTGACCAAGCATAAGTTGCCAAGTATAAGGATTTGCTTTTTTTTTTTTTTCCAAACAGCGATTTCACGGGAGATGGGTTGTCAGAATTTCTTTTGAACGAACTAAAAAAATTACCCTAAAATGATTAAAACCATTGTGTAACCATGCGTCGTTGCGCACTTAATAGATTACGAAGCCAATTCTTGCGCCGTTGCTCACGCTTTTAATTTAGTTGTTAAAGGTTCCACCAAAAGTTTTTCTCCATAAAATAAAATTTCTTATCCAGTTCCATAGTAGTTTCATTTCTTTTTCAGCCTCAAACCAATTTTGGGCTCTACTTAAAAGATGTAATGCACATAACACTTAAATTATCACGATGAAGTCATGTTTATCTGTTTCCTAGTAATTCGGGACGTAGTCAAATAATAAGTTGTTTTTTTCACTGCAGTATGAGCCAAAATTACTGTAGAATGTTATAAGTTAAAATAAGAGGGGGCGGGACGAAAATTAGTTTGTATGTAGGGAAAGGTGCGCAACTGTCAACAGAAAGAGATTCAAAAGAAACATTTCACTCTGGATTTTGGATTTGTAAGCGAAAAAATTCTTCAGTTAGACATGAAGACGATCCACTGACTGATCCCCGGGGAGGTTCAAATGTGCATTTTACTTCCAGATTTGAGATACAACCACTTTATCACTTCGTGAATGATTCAGGCTTGCAAAAGGAAATTCAAATGTCTTCAAAGTTGTTTTTTCTTTTCTTAGAAATCCTATCAAAATGACATAAAGCATCGGAGAAAAGTTGCGAGGAATTGGAAATCCGACCGACCGGTGACCTACTCTGTGAGTGACACTGTTAGGGAGCATCTGCTTGAACAGCTGAAGTTTTTGAAAAATACTTTAGTTGCATGAATTCTTCAAAATATTCGCTGAATATAATAGAAAACTTTTTATCTCCTCTGTTTTTCCTAACACATTTACAGCACTGAGATCATACCTTACCATGACTGCAAGCATAGCTTGTAAGAAAATATCATTCCCGAAGCCTAAACAAATAAAAAGTAGTCTCAGGAATCTTTATTTCATTTTTGTAAATACACGAACTAACGATACATACTGGCTGCTAAATTTTTGTCTATAAATCGTATAATGGAACAGAAATTGGGGGATGCGATTTCCTTCCCTGTTCCTGGAAAGGGTAATTTTCATCTATCCTGAGAAACAATTGAAGATATCGTTTATGTCCTTTTTCTTTCTTTCTTCTTCTTCTTCTTTTGGGAAGATTAACGAGCACTCTGAGCAACACAAAGTGCTATCAGGTCATCCCAGAAGTAATGTCGTTTTGCGCAAGCCCAACAGTAGTGATTCCCCTGGTGCCCAGACTATGACGTCGACCACAGTGAGTATAAAAGGGATCACGCGAGCAGACCTTCAAGTCACTTGAGACCGCAAACGGGAGTTCTAGGTGCAGTCGTTGTGTACTTAAACCGCATAGGAAATGGCAGTGTCAGAAGACCACATTAGGCACATTATGCTGTATGAGTTCCACCATCGACATTCAGCGACGGTAGAAACACGAAACATCAATGCCGTATATGGGCCGAGTACCCTGGAGGTCAGGAAATGTCAACACTGGCTCCAGAAATTTCGAGGAGGGGGGGCACCAGCCTCAAGGATATGCAACGACCCGGACGGCCTATTGAGCTGTATAACGACGTGCTGAAAGCTGCTGTTGAGGGAAATCCGCAGGCAACAGTCGAAGAATTGGCCACCCTTGTTCGTTCAACCCATTCCACTGTTCACCGGCATCTGCAGGACCTCGGTTATGTGTCGAAACTGGATAAGTGGGTACCTCATGATCTCACTCCACAACAGCTGCAACAGCGTGTGGACATTTGCACTTCTTTGCTCTCCCGTGAAAAAAAGGAGCCGTTTTCGCACAGAATTGTCACGGGCGATGAAAAATGGATTGTTTATCACAACATTAAGCGCAAACAGCAGTGGCTTCCCAAAGGGAATGTGCCTGCAGCAGTGGCGAAACCAGGACGTTTTCCGCAAAAGGTTTTGATGTCTGTGTGGTGGGATATGCAAAGCATAATCCATTACGAGCTGCTGCCACTCAACAAACCCATTAAAGGAGAAATCTACTGTCAGCAGCTGCAGCGTCTACGCACTGCTTTACAGGATAAACGTCCAGCACTCGTGAATCGTAAAGTCGTGCTTGCTGCAGCAGCACAACGCAAAATCACACACAGCGAAAATGACCAGTGCCACGTTGCAGGACTTCGGAAGAAAAAAACTTCCGCATCCAGCATATTCCCCTGATATCGCCCCATCCGACTACCACCTCTTTCGCAGCCTGCAAAGCTATTTTGCTGGGAGTACACTTCGAAATGTGGAGGAGGTACGGCGAACCCTTTCTGCCTTTTTTGCATCGAAACCCATGGAATTCTACAAGTCCTGGATTCAAAACCTTGTCGATCGATGGGAGAAGGTTGTAACTACCAGGGTCACTTATTATATGGATTAAAACATCTGTTCCAGGTACGTTTTCTTTTCTTTTCTTCACACGTTGAAAAATCGACAGTATTTCTGGGATTACCTGATATAAGCAATCACCCGACACTAAAACAGTACTGCTGGTTTTGCATGCACTGTGAAAACAGACTTTTCGAATTTATAGGACGACAGATAAGATTTTAAACAAAAAACGCACACTTACGCGCCACCTACTGGCAGAACTCTGCATTATGAAAATTCAAAAATGTATGCAAAATATCCCCCGCAATGAATGGTATCCGATGCAAAATGAATTTACAAATAAATTTCTCAGGCGAAGGTATGTCGAAAAAAGTAAAATGTGTACACCCTTTACAAAAAAAGAAAAAACAGTACCAAATTCGTTCGATTCTGATGAAACTCCGCATGCAAATACCTCAGGGCCGAATATGCAAATGATTAAAAAATAACGACCAATGACTAAATAGTGGCCCGCCACAGCGCGTGGGAACCGCGCATCGAGGAGGGTTTATCAAGAGCAAAGCTCGTATGCAGGGACAATTGTGACAACCGATTCCGGTTGTATTAACCTCCATGGACTGTGAAGATGCCTTGACGTCGGATTCCTGGACAATACGAGCAGTTGAGCTAGTTTTAGAGAGGACATATAATTGGACTTAGAAAGGCTGGTTGGTCAAGTCACCGTGTCACCAAGCATTTGGGGCTGAGCGATGAGGCAATTGGACGATGTTGGCTCTAATGGGCCGAGGAGGGCACAACCCAGCGGCCCGCGGGCAGTGGACGGTTGAGAGCAACGACAGAAACGATGATGGAGCGACTGTGAAAGCCGCACGAACAGAACCGAATTCGTCGCTTTCACCATCGGAGAAAATGCTGCGTCGTTTATAGGTACGGAAGTGGCGATCCGGATCGTTGCCAGACGACTTGCGGTATGAGGACTACATTCGGGGGGGGGTGCACATCCCCGTCTACCACTGACCAGCGCAGTGGCGGCCCGTGACCAAAATTGCTGGGGAGGCGAACTACTTTTCAGCCTGGATTCAAATAAATTTATTCAAATTTTGAAGATAACAATCCAATTTTTGGCATAAATGTGACAAGGGTAGTAAGTCAGATAATATCCGAA
Source organism: Macrothele yani (assembly GCA_039090855.1). Lineage (NCBI taxonomy): Eukaryota > Metazoa > Arthropoda > Arachnida > Araneae > Macrothelidae > Macrothele > Macrothele yani. Next base: position 109,868,074 of record CM077003.1, read on the forward strand.
AACTTGCAAATTTTCATCGCCCTGGGTGGTGTAGTGGTTAGCATACCCGAGCGCTATCTGGGAGACGCGGATTCGAGTCCCGCTCCAGGACGATGAAAATTTTCAAGTTTTCGAATATTATCAGAATTACCATTCTTGTCACATTTACGCCAAAAATCGGATTGTCATCTTCAAAATTTGTATTATATGGTGTAATCTCGTACTTCTTTCATGATAAATTTATTCAATTTAATGCCATTTTTTTACAATATAATTTTGTTTATTTACTTTCTCATGTGCGAAGTATGAAATAAGTAACGTGACCCGTGAAAAGATTTATAAAATTTTACCGGAAACGCGCGTTTTACATGACTTACTAACACAAAACCTGTTTATGTAAGGCTCTGGCCCTTCGCCTAAATATATTTTTTCCAGTCTGAATTGCCCTCTTGGACTATTTGGGAACTGTTAAGCCAGTTTGAATATGAAATATATTGCATCGACATAGTTTTTTTTATTAAAGAGATCAACACAAGATAAAAAGCAAGACTGAACTACACATCTTTTTCATCTCAAATGAAATTCTATTGTATGTAAGCCTCTGCCTTCACTGACGCCAAAAGAAAAGTCTTGAAGACTTCTGAACACAGCGTTTACCTATACAGCAAGAGAGAAAGCTTACTTTACGCTTATATTGTCTTGTATATGAGATCTATCTTTCGTTCTTTCTGTTTGGCGAAGTGATTTATTATATGGTCATACCATGTCTGTTCTGCTTCCATCCTCTTCACAAGCACCTTCTCGATGGACAGAACTGATAAACTTGACAACCTTCCTTGCCCAATGGAGTTTCTCTTATAGTTTTTTATCCTCTTCAGACACAAGAAACTGCGTTCTGCAGAGGCCGATGTTGCAGGAATTGTTACTACGAGGGAAAGAAGTCTAAACAACAATGGCAGTGCCTGTGCTACATTATTATTGTATATGGCAGATAGAACTTTTGGCATTGTTCCACAGATCTCTGTCTGAATACAGAACCTGCAGCTCACTATGCAGTTTAGTGCTGTCAAAGTATTTTTCAAATTTTGAAGCAGAGCTTTAAAACAGTGTTCAGGAAAAATTCTAGAATGAGCTTCAAGGCAGGGTACATCGGCCAGCTGAAGAAATTTTAATTTCTCAATGTCAGAAAACCGCCATTTTAACTGAGTTGTAACATTGTCTATTACCTCATAATACTGTCTTCTGTATTGCACGGTGGCTGTAATATAATTGCTTCCTTTAAATCTTTTATTTGAAGAACCAACCTCACTGCACACGTTATGATAGAGATCATCAAGCTGTCTCTGATCTCGAAAGTACAACAATTTTTCACATAAGCCAGTAATTCGTTTGTTACAAAATGTAACATCGGAACTATTTGATTGCAGTACAGAGAAAGTAACCTCAGTTAAATCAAATATTTTTTTATATGTGAAGAGAAGAAAAACGAAATTAAAATCTTGGAGCCACCGTTTTAGTCATGCTGCTTCGTGAATTGTCTCATCATCATAGTTGGAATCATCCTCAATTTTTTCAAATACTTCAATTAGCAGGCACCTGTGGTCAGCTATGGTAGACACTGAACGAGATTTGAACCTGGTCTGAGATACACGAGGTGGTCTGGGTCCACCAACAGATTCTAGTAAATGAACACGCTTTGTCGATTTGAAAAAGAATGCACAAATTACATTTAAATTTGAAAAAAAAAAAAAAAAAAAAAAAAAACGTGATTCCTTCAACACTGACGCTGCTCTGCTCAAAACTAAGTTCAGCCTGTGTGCGTATCAGTGAACAAATAATGCTTGAGGGGCATCACACTTAACTTTTGCTTGCAATCCATTCAGCTCTGATGCCATCACTGCTGCGCCATCATATGTCTGTGCAACTAGTTTTGCTTTGTAGCTAAATCTTTCCAGCTAACGATCCAGTAATTCTTTAAGCGAAGTAGCACACCGATCAGAACTTACTTCAAAAAAATCCCAAAACATTTTCTACTGGTACTCCATCTTTCACGAATCGAACTATAATTGATACTTGTGCATGGGAGCTAATGTCTGTCGCTTCATCAATCTGACAAGACAAAAACTGGGCATTTTCAATATGTGCATTGATTTAATTCCTAATTATATGAGCAACTGATTCGATTAAATCATTCTGTATTGTTTTTGAAGTTCCTGAAAATGTTGTACTCCATAAACACTCTCAATGTTTCGTCACTCTTGGAGGGTAAATGAATCATCTCGAGGTAATTTCCCTTATTTTCAGAGACTTCGCTCTGATCGTGTCCACGAAATGAGAGCTCTTGCCGCGCCAGTAGTGTTGCAATATGAATCAACTTTTTCATTACATCACGATTCTTTTTACTTTTTCATTATGACGTAAGTAACTTGTTCTCTTCGCTTCGTTGAGAGAGTAGTATATCCTTGTTTTGCCTAGCAACTCTAATTTAACAACTGCCAGAATGTGATCTTTACACTTTTTGTGCCTGTCCAAAGCACGTAGGAAATTTTTCAAATCATTGAAGCCTTTCTCTTGCCAGACTTCATTGCCACTCACAGGAAACAGCAAACATGGCCAACAATATAGTTTGTTTGTTGATTCACTACCAGTTAGCCATTGTTCTTTTCTGTACCAGTCAATATTAAAACCTCTGTGTGAAGTTTTGCCCTTTGAAGTCATCTTTTTCATTTCAGGTGCAGGCTTACCATCATTTTTTATTTGATTCTTTTCTTCAAAATCTCTTCTACTGAAAGGCTTTTTCAGTAAGCTATCCACCATATTAGATATGTTTGAAGCAGAGGCCATGGTCTGATAAACAACTCTTCATAAAACATAAATAAAATTAGTTACACAAACATTAGTTTGAAAGGAAAACCAACTAGAAAGAAGACGCTATGTAATGACGCTCGAAGCTGTCAGAATGAGGAGTTAACACAGCGGAGCTGCTGCTTACAGGGAAACAGTTGTTCCCATGAGGCAAGATAACATCTGCCTCACAGGAAGTCCACGGTGCGCGTGCGCTCTTTGTGTTGGCAGTTCCACCGCCTACCTTCGTATCTGCTGATTCAGTGGGAGTAAACAGGTGTGGCGGAAAATGTACGAGAGGCAGTTTGCTTCCTGCCTCAAGGACGGAGATCACAAGCTGAGGACAATTCGCAACTACGCGCTACCGATTGTTTTCGAAAAGCGTCAATTTAAAAAAACTTAATGAACGCATAGACGACATTTAATTCAAAAGAGTTAACTAGCATAAACGTTTGCTCTCCTATACCCAAAAGTACTGAATGAACAAAACGAATAATTCTAACTAAGAGTCTTAAAATTCTGAGGAGGCACTGCCTCCCTTGCCTCCTCCCAAAAGCCGCCACTGGACCAGCGAGCATCGCCGGCACCGGCTGCAGTGGTGTCGGACCGGTCAACGTGGGATAGGGTCCAGTGGTGTCGTGTTGTCTTCAGTGATGCATCACGGTTTGTACCTGGCGCAGCTGACCAGCGCATACGTGCCTGGAGACGAGCCGGCAAGGGCACAGATCCTTTCTTTACCGTGGAACGGCACACGGCTTGCATATCAAAAGTGACCGTCTGGGGAGCCATTTCCTACTATTATAGCAGGACACCCTTGGCAGTCCTCCGTACCACCCTCACGCCTCAATGGAACGTCGACGAGATTCTACGAACTGTTGTGTAGCCATTTCTGTCGCAGTTCCAACATCTGTGGCAACGAAACAAAAGAGTGTTTTTGTTGGCCTGTCGCCTGTGTTATCTTTAAAACAAGTTATTAAAATCATGCAATGCATTGATTATAATACGCTTTCCAACATACCAGAAATTATTACTCAAGTTATAAGGATAATGGCTGTGGAATAAATCTCGTTCCTGTGTCCTGACCTTTGACCCCATTTCGATGATATTCAACAGAACTGGTTCAGTATACCTCAAGAATAACATACTAAAGTTTTGTCGCAATAGAAGCAGTTTTACGCAAGTTATGAGAATAATGGCTGTGGAATAAATCTTGCTTTTGTGCAATGACCTTTGACCCCATTTCGTTGATATTCAACAAAACCGGTTCACTATACCTCCGGAACAACATAACGTTTTGTCGCAATCGAAACATTTTTAGGTAAGTTATGATGCTTTGATGCGCAAGGGCAATGGAATGGATCCCACTCCAGTGTCCTGACATTTGACCCCATTTCGCCCATTTTCAATAGGGTTCGTCCCCAGTGGCTCCCTACCAAATACTAAAATTTCACCGAAATCGAACCATTTTTACGCAAGTTATGACGCATAAGGGCAATGGAATAAATCCCGCTCTTATGCCCTGCCTGACCTTTGACCCCATTCGCCTATTTTCAATAGGGTTCGTGCCCAGTGGTTCCCTACCACATACTAAAATTTCATCGAAATCGAACCATATTTATGCATGTTATGACGCATAAAGGCAATGAAATGGATCCCACTTTTATGTCCTGAACTTTGACCCCATTTCGCCCAGTTTCAACAGGGTTCGTTCCCAGGTGGTTCCTTACCACATACTTAAATTTCATTGAAATCGAACCGTTTTTACGCAAGTTATAATGCATAAAGGCAATGGAATGGATCCCGCTCCCATGTCCTGACCTTTGACCCCATTTCATTTATTTTCAATAGGGTTCGTTCCCAAGTGGTCCCCTCACACATACTAAAATTTCATTAAAATCGAACCATATTTACGCAAGTTATGACGCATAAGGGCAATTGTATGGATCCCGCTCTTATGGCGTGACCGTTGACCCCACTTCACCCATTTTCAATAGGGTTCGTCCCCTGGTGGTCCCCTACCACATACTAAAATTTTATCGAAATCGAACCATTTTTACGGAAGTTATCGTGCCCACAGACAGACGGACGGAAAAAGCTGGAGCATGTACGCTTCTTCAACCTACGGTTGGAAAGCGTAAATGACTTCTTTCTTATCTTTTGAGCTGCAAATTCACAAATTATGCCATTATAATCTAAATTAGAAATTATGTCATTTTCAAAAAAAAAGTATTGCTAATGCGGAAAATGTTTTCTTGACCTAGTGTGGAAAATGTTTGGGCCCCCTGAAATCAGCAAGCCTGCGTGCGTAATGTCGACACCGTTCCATGGTCAGCCCAATCGCCCAATCTCTCAGCGATCGAACATGTTAGGGACCTATGGACTCCACCTATGCCCATCCCGGAATTTCCGCAAACTAGCCCGCGATTTGGACACCATCTAGCATGCTATACCTATCAGGACAATATCCGTGAACTGTATGCATCTATGCCACGCCGGGTAATCCCTTGTATCCGAACCAGAGGTGGCGCTACAACGTACTGAGTTGTTACACTCGTGTAGCTGTTTTAATTTTTTTACCAAACAGTGCATCTACACTCTCTAGCATCAAAAATAAGCATTACTTTGAGCAGGGACACGCGAAAAAAAAAATTTCCATTGCACGCGGTACCCACGAAAACAGATTTTCTCAGCCGGGTTTTTAGGCATTGATACAGCAGCAGCAAACGTGTTGTAAACAAAATTACTAACTGACGCCCTCCAGTAACAAAACAGTAAGTTACGAAAAGTTTGATATTATATGTAAGATATTCTTCGCCTTAATTTGTACTGCATGCAAAAAGAAGTCGGACTTGAATGAGTAGAAATATCAGAAATAATTCAATGTACATCTTCGTTCCTACGGGGGAAAACTATAGATTACTTTGAGAAGAAAATCAGTGTAAAATGTCCCCCGTGGTGAGTGGTATCATACCAAAAAAAAAATTAATAATAATCGAATTTTTAGAAGCGTAGATACAGCTGCAAATATTTTGGGAACAGATACTGTATATTCACTTATTCCGCCAAGTGGCTTATGGTGAAAAATTAAGATTTACGTCTAAAATATTTTATACACCGACTGTTATTCTTTTTAAAAGGATTTTCAAGTCGGACTTTTAGAGCAAATATTTCGGGAAAAATTCAATACACAAAGTGTCCATAAATGATTTCCCTGATTTAAGCATGTTATAACTTTTGAATGAACGCAAGAAGTTAAACATAGTTTTGGGCAGAAATACAGAAATATAGCTTTGATATATAGTTAATGAATCTAATAAACCTCTACATACACCCCTAGTGAGACGTAAAATATCTGAACTATATTTATACTCGGTTAACTTCTTTTATTGCCCTTGTAACCCAAACGTGCAAAGTCCTGACGTACGGAACAACATATATCACAACATAATCACATCCCAATCACGTGTCGCTAACGGTCGGCCGTAGCCTTCGAGTATCCATGGAGACAGAGGCGCCAACTTTTGAAAAATATTGGGTGGGCTGAAAGACCTGAGTTATGATTTTATAAAAAGAAATCTCATAAAACCTCCTTTACATAGATCCTGATATTTACTTTCATACCATCGATATGACTACGGATAGTATATAATATAGAAAGCTAAAAATAACAAATTCTGAAATGTTGGTAATAACAATCACCTAAAATATATACAGTTAGTAATTAACCGTAAAATGCATACTTTCACCCTACAATTATTTTTCATGTAAATAAAAATAAAAATAAATACGATTACGTATTTGTATGAAAAATATATTTATACTAATAATTTAAAAAAATACAAGAATATAAATACCAAAAAAATACTTTGAAAAATGCTTTTTGCATATAAAATTCATGCAGTGTTTTTTGAAATAAATTCACAGCGTTAAATCGTCACAAAGGTGTTGTTTAGCATAATTAACATAAATTCTTGAAAGTTTATAATTGTGTAAACAGTTTTTAAACTTGGGGACTTGACGTCTTTCTAAAATACACTGCTAGCCACCCAAAATGCAACACCAAGAAGGAAGCATCCGATTGGCCCGAAATTCGCAGCATGAATCGCCCGCGAGAGGACATGCAAATGATTAGTATTGCAGGGCATATGCAAATCAGGTGCGCCCGGCACGCCACCGAGAAGCACTATAAAAAGGGTGCACAGAAATCGGGATGTAAGTAGTGGAAGTGTGTTGTGCTGCCGGACCTGTGCGTGGGAAGCTTCCTGATGCCTCGTCGCAGAATACGGCAGTCATTCCAGAACGTTTTGGAGTTCGACAGATGAAGAATAGTGGCTTATCGCGACAGCGGTTTATCGTACCGAGACATCGGCGCCCGTGTGGGACGACATCCAGCCACAGTGAGGCGAGTATGGATTCGGTGGGTGCAGGAGGGACGGACGGACCGACATGAGCGATTGCCGCAGCCGTGGCACACCACAGAACGAGAGGACCGGCATGTTGTGCGGCGGGCATTGACGGCTCGCACCGCCACATCACGAACATTAGCGCAGGAATTAGGGTGTGTTGTGCAACAACCTGTGTCAGCACGTACCGTTCGACGTCGTCTGCACGAGCGAGGACTTGACGCACGACACCCATTGTTTCGATTACCATTGACGTTACATCACCGGCGTGTGCGGCGGCAGTGGGCCGTTGAACGCCGCACCTGGACTACGGAATGGCACGGCATTGTCTTCTCCGACGAATCTCGCTTCTGCCTGCAACACCAGGATGGTCGGATCCGCGTGTGGCGGCACCGCGGCAAGAGATAGTATGACGCCCGCATTATGCATCGCCATACTGGTCCGTCACCTGGCGTTATGGTTTGGGGAGCAATTGGATATAACACCCGCACCCCTCTGGTACGCATCGCCGGTACACTCAACAGCCACCGCTACATCTCCGACGTTTTGGAGCTTGTAGTCCTCCCTTACCTGTTGGACCTGCCAGCGGCCACGTTTCAACAGGACAATGCGCGCCCGCACGTGATACGCATCGTGCAACAATTCTTCACGGCCCACCAGGTGTCACTGCTGCAGTGGCCCGCCTGTTCTCCCGATATGTCGCCCATCAAACACGTCTGGTCGCTGATCGGCAACCGAGTGGCCCGGCAAGCACCATCCGCGGCTACGCCTGATGAACTGTGGCAACGTGTGGAAGAAGCCTGGATCGACATACCCCAAGCTCACATCCAAAGCCTTTTTCGTTCGATGCCGCGGCGTGTAGCGGCCGTTATTGCCAGCCATGGGGGCCACACGAACTATTGATGTCTGCGTGTTCCGCAAGTCGCACGGGCCTGTAAGCTCAATCGTTTCATCTTTGTATCTGTTGTTATGTGTCCAGTAAATCTGGGTTTGCTATCTCGTGTCCTTCTTGGTGTTGCATTTTGGGTGGCCAGCAGTGTAAAATAGTGCGTGGACTCGCGAATCAGCATTATTTAGCACGGCGTGTTGCAAATGTGTTTCTCCTGACTGTACTTCTCCCTATAAATTCATCGCAAACATCTTCTAAATCCAACTTTTCAGCGCTGTCCTTATGTACAATTAAAACAGCAATGTGATTAAGTCTTTTCTGGGACATTGTGGAACGCAAAAATGTCTTTTGTCTTTTCAAAGTGGGAAAGGATATTTCGGCTGTGGCTGTGGAAATTGGCGTTGTCAAAGTTAGACGTAGAAATTTCATGAATTCAGGCATAATGTTACGAATAACATTCAACTTCAGAAATTTTATTACATCACCAAAGTTCTTAATTATACGCAAGAAATTGCAGCACTGTCACACACCATATTTCTCTGCGACAGTAAGATATCATAGTCGTGAATGTCATCATTGAAAACACACGTGACATCGCGTCTACTTTTCCGATAACAAAATTTTTCACCGTGTCTAGAATTTCACTCTCCTGGAAACGTACTTTAAGAGATACATTCACACAATCAATAAATTCGTAGAATTCGCACTCAAAATACTTTTTCACATCAGTAAATTCATGCCGTGTGTGTTTACGATCGTCTTGGCGGCGAGACAGCTTCCTTTGTTTGGGGACCCTTGGTTCTGGCAGTTCAAGCTCACGCGTTCTTCTTGTAGTTTTCTCCCAGAACATTTCAAAATTATCACGAATGGCATGGAATGTTTGTATATAATCCTGAATAAAACAATTTGCTTTATGAAAGTCAAGGCTTACGCTTTGTAGTTTTACATTTGTTGCAGCCAGGGGGGAGGCTAAAGTATGTGAGCCGCCCCGGTGGCTCAGTGGTCTAAGCGATGGCCTCTGATCATTCGTCCGAAAGGGTGTCCGGGTTCGAATCCCGGTGAGGTATGGATGTTGTGTTTGTCTTACGGCACTCGCTCTCTCCCTTCCCTGGAACCAGTGACCCTAAATTAGGGACGGGCGACTGCTTATAGCCCATTGAGTTGCTCACGGTGGTCGTTAAACCTCCAATCAAAAAAAAAATATATATATATATGACAGCATATATAAATCAGCAAAATGTTCAAATGACTTTAGTAGTGATAAGTAACCGGAGGCTTTAGTAGCAGCATTACTTTATTAGATTTTAAACTAAGGGCCCTGACAGTGAATCGTATTGGACAAAAGGGTCTTAAATTTTGTTCTGAATCATGTGTGTTAGTGTCTCGTACAGCATTAAATCAGTTCAACCATTTCGGGGACTCTCTTACCATAGCGATCAAATCTTTAGTTATATTTAACACATTTTTGCAAGTTGCACTGTGCCTCCCGCTGCTTTGCGCCACTAAATTTAATGAGTGCGTAAAACAATGTAAATCCCTTACTTTTTCATTTTGTAAAATCCTTGCCTGTACCGCCTTATATTTCCTGCTTAAATTCGAAGCCCCGTCATGACACTGTCCGCGACAATTCTGGATATTTTGTCCTAGTCTTAATAAAACGTCACTCACAATGTTGAAGAGACTGATTGCATCTGTTCCTAACGTTTCGTAGAACACCATGAAGTGCTCTTGCGTCTCAAGTTCCTTAGAAACGACACGCAACCATATTGACACTTGTTCTTTCTTTGCCACATCAGTAGTTTCACCCATAAGAAGGCCAAAATAACCCGCTATTTGGATTTCATTAGCCAACGAAAGAAGCAGTTTCATTGCCATGATTTCCAGCATTTCGTTTTCCGCGTCGTGTTACAGTGACATCCACTTATAGGCTTCTCTTTCAATATATCGCTTAAGGTGGTTCCACCTAAAATCTCTGCCTTATGTTTCCAATGGTAAAACTTCTGTACATATTTTCTTCGCAATTAATGTATTCCCAAGGATGAAAATTTGCACATTGATAAAACTAACTTTAAGTTATAGCATGGGATACTTAATACTTGCTAAAACATGACCATAATTATGTTAAAAATCAAACATTTTTCTTTAAGTAATGTTAGACTTGTTAACAGATGGCGCCACCTGTACATCGATGACGTCAGTAGACAAACAAGTGTTGGATTGCTTAATTATGGTGATATTTTAGCAAGTACACTGCCGAACAATTGCTAAGGACGGATGACAATAGCAACGATAGCAACCATAAAATGGAAGGCAGGAAAATGTGGAAATTAGCATAAGTGCGGGATACAGTAAGACGTGTTGTGCGTATGCAAATTTTGGATTGCCGAACTTGTTCGTGACGTCATAGCGCTGATAAGAGATATAAAGGATTTGACGCGTATTGACCGTTGTTGTTCAAACGCAAAGTTGAAAGGGAAAGAATCAATTGACGAACTTGCAATTTTCGGTATGTCTTCCCGACATCACCTAGATGATTTTACGCGTGGCCGTATTATTGGCAAGATTGAAGAAGGGCGAAAAATAACAGATGTTGTTCTGCTACCTCATCCACAGTGTTGTTTCAAGGGTTTGGAAATCATTTCAAACAAATGGAGAGTGTAGCAAACGTCACGGGGAAGGTCGTGTTCGCAGTACGACACCTGCAGAAGATGGGTACATGGTGCTATCAACAAAAAGACACCGGCGCAGCACAGCTAGTAAGGTAGCAAATCAGTTTATGGCTGCTACTGGCAAGCGGATCTCCCGAAAAACTGTCGCCAGACGTTTGCATGAAGGAGGACTATACGCCCGCCGTCCTGTTGTGTGCATCCCATTGTCCAGACGTCATCGTACCGCCCGTTTGCAATGGTGCCGTCAACATCGCAATTGGACTGATAACGATTGGTCTGCTGTCCTCTTCTCAGATGAGAGTAGATACAGTCTATTGTCTGATTGTCGACGACAACTGATCTGGCGTGATAGTTGTACTGCATATTGTCCAGCAAACATACAGGAAAGGAACCGATATCCGACATGTAGTGTCATGGTATGGGCTGGAATCATGATCAATGGCCGTACGTCCCTCTATGTGCTTCCAACTGGGACTATGATTGGCCAACGATACTATTAATGATGTTCTGCTACCTCATGTTCGCATGTTCCGTGGTGCTGTCCGTGATAGATTCATTTTCATGGACGACAACGCAACATATCATCGAACAGTCGCTGTCCAGGATTGTCTTGAGAGCGAGGATATTCAACGCCTCGTATGGCCAGCACGTTCTCCAGATCTGAATCCCATTGAAAATGTGTGGGATGCTTTGGGGAAGAGTCTTGCTGGTCGCCAATGCCCTCCAATAAACAAGGACACCCTCATCCGTGCACTGACAGAGGAATGGGATAAATTACCCCAACAGCTGCTTGATAATGTTGTGCAAAGCATGACACGACGTGTGGAATCTTGCATCGCCCTCCATGGTGGCCATATCCCGTATTGACATCTTACGCCGGAACGCCTGCGGACGGTAATTGCATTTTTTTCACGTTTACGTATTCTGCACAAAATGGCCTGTTTGTCCCTTGAACACGTTCCAAAGCATTCTGGATTTCTGAGCACAATAAATTGTCTTTCTTGTAATGTCCTGGCATTCTGACATTATTTGATTTCACTTGGCATCCAACCACACTTACTTTTTTATGCGCTATAAAGCCGTTTATGATGCGTCCTTAGCAATTGTCCAGCAGTGTATTAAGTATCCCATGCTATAACTTACAGTTAGTTTCATCGATGTGCAAATTTTAATCCTTGGGAATTCATTAATTACAAAGAAAATATGTAAAGAAGTTTTACCATTGGAAACATAAGGCAGATATTTTAGGTGAAACCACCTTAATGCGGGTGAATCTCCACATAGCATTGGAGTTTCATAAGTTGGTGAAAATTACTTGTTTTGTCCCAGATTGCCAGTCCCTGCTTTGATAAGTACTGTATAACAATGATGAAAATAATTTATATAAAGCGATACGGGAATTTTGAAGGTCTTGCAAATTTGAAAAATTCAAACTAGGTGCTACATTCACTCCACATTGCACTACCGCAACTTTAGAACACGATTCTTTGTGACACTGGGAGGTTTCATGAGAACAGAATTTTCTTAAAGCATGTTTCCAATTGGGAAAGCCAAAAGAAATGAAGCAAGGATCAGCTTTGGTGAAAAAAATTAACAGATTTTTATCATGAGCTTCCTTGCATGCTTTTACATAATCCTACCTTTTTGTTTTCATTGTAAAAAATCCACGTATGTTTGCCCTGCCATAAATTTTGAAAAGTTCTACCAGCACTGTTGCATTCATTTGATATTATAGAATCACAAACTCCGGAATTATTTGAAGACGAACTTGATAAATCAGTAATAGCCGGTTTCCGAACCGAAATTAAATCTATAGTAACGTAACTCTGGGCTGTATTGTTCAGCCGGGGCCGCTTGATTACAAATTTGTCCATGATCAATCTTATATCTTATAATCTTAACATGATTGACAATCACATTAAGAAAACCACACTACATCAATGCAATACTAGCGTAAACATAAATTAACTTCAATTGGAAATTATATACCTGGAAAATACAAATCATTACAACCCGCGAGCCGCGAACTGTCCGAACCTGCACTCAGCAGAACTAACTCAGTTTTTCCAAATGGCCCTTCGTTTTCTTCAATTTCCACGTGTGAATCCCGGCATTGGGACTGTAATTTTCTTCCCCCAGGCCCCACCCTATTCACTTCCAGACGAAGACATCAGACTCCCTGCCGGCTATCTTGCCCAGGGGAGCGACTAGAAGGGATATTGCTAGTATTCTTCACAACGCTGCAAGATTATACACAAAACGAAGCACCACGAGTGAAAATACGATATTTTTTTAGGCTTCGTTTGAGAACTCAAGAGAAGAAGACTGGGTTTCGAAGGAGGAGAATCGACGATGGTTCATGTTGCTTCGAATCGCCTAAGTGTTGTAAATTATATGTAAAGAATTATATTTGAACTCAAAAAGGATGAAATAGATAGTTGAAACTCGTTTAGCCTTTTTACTTGAAACATACATTCTATACTTATGTTTTCCATGACACAAGATAAAAAAATTTCATAAAGTAATTTCCCTAAAACATTCTAGTTTAGTCGCACGTAATATACTGTAGTAGTAATCGTAATAAAACACGGTAAATTATTGGGTGGACTCGGGCCCCACGGGCCCATATACAGTATATGTTAGCGCCTACGCATGAAGATATGGTGTGCCAATGAGAATTTCATTGAATTTGTTAATTTACATTTGTCAGAAAGTAAGGTTTAATTCCAGTGCAGGACTCCGATTTGCATTCATCTGCTTCCTAGAAAACACGTGCTTACACATATACGTATATACGAGAATATTATGCAATGCAATTTAATTTTTGATGCTGCGCATCTTTCCCGACGGTAGTAAAGGAAATCCGAAGTAAAAAATTTTGATGTAACGGAAATGGGTAACGGAAGTAGTCAAAACCATTGTTGAAATCTGATTTTTAATGCTGTTCCATGAAGTGACGCAACGAAAGTTAATTTCATTGTTACACAAAAATATATTTTACTAAATATCACCGAACATTATTTCATCGCGTTTTACATAAACGTAACAATATGTCACTGCAGTCTGCGTAAATTACGAGAATCTCATGCAAAATGTGACAAAAGCACTGCAAAAACGCATTTTTGATGCTACGAAAACGGTACGTCGTAGCGAAATTTGGCTTCCTCTGGACTCGCGTCCCCTAGGAGGGATATGCTATTGACGAGAGCTTTAAAATAATCTATAATATAATGACGTGTAACCTGTAGATATCCTAGACCAAAAGTTACCATTCCCCTCCCTAACACACTTGTGATTCAGCTTTTCTTTCTTCTTGAGATCAGATTTTAGCTTGCGCATGCGCATATGGACTTTCGTAGCTACAACACATTTCATTGGTGTCAGGGTCGTTTCTTACGTTTGTCTAAATCTGAATAATATAATAATTAGAATAATAATAAATATTGTTTTTGAAAAACTAAACAATCGAAATACTTACTATTGCCGCCGTCAAAGTTTAGGAAATTTTTATTTTTATGACTAACATCTCCTTTCATTGGTTTCACGACAATAAAATTCGTTAATCCACCTACTTAAGTACCGCTCATTGTGAGAAATTAGTAAACCTTATTGTTTGTTGTTATGATTTAATTCCCCTTAATGTGTACCGGACTTTGACTCAGTGTGGTCGTGAGTGACGTGAATAATCCAGTGTGTTATACAAAAATAACACTCGAAACACGCGTTTTATTTCACACCCACAAAGATCTTGGCGCGCGAAAGATACATTGCATAAATTATCTACAAAGAGTACCAGGATACTCTCTCGATTTTTTTAGGAAGAACGTGCGCTTTTCTTTAGAGAAGATAGTGCTTTTCATGGTTTCACGATTCAAACGATTGATAAAAATTAATTTTTAGATAATGTATTTTACAGATTTTCCTGGAAGAGGTGCTATTCTAACATATTTCAGATACTTTTCATTTAGATTCACTGATTTCTGAGAAAATTTATCCAATATAAAAAAGGACTATTTGTTCCCTCTCCTCCCCTCCCACTCATCTCCTTCATTTATCTTTTGAACGATTTCTGTCACAGCACGGCTTTGGTGTTATTTTTATAATACTATGGTCCCGGATTTAAGTCGGCCCTGGGACGTTAATATCAATGGCGTAACTACCACTCCCGCAGCCCCCGCACCTGCGGGGGAGGAGGGGGCACAGGCAACCAAGGGGCGTACCACAGCTTCAAGTTATAGTTTTTTGAAAAAATTCGAACACGCACAAAGACAAACAAACGAATAATTAACCCAAAGGTTTATATTTTGTTTTAAGGTACATTTAGTTTTGCCTAAATAAATGTCAAGTTTCACTTTTAAGGCACTGGATGTCCAACAGATTGAAGCTATTCGGCCCTTTGGCTCAGAGTTGTAATACGATCGCTCTCCAATCGCCTTCTCTCTGCGCTACTGAGGAAAAGCGCGATGCCACATGGGCATTCCCCATGGAAGATGTAGTGAAACAGTCAGTCAGTCACCGAGAATTACATACACGACAGGCGCCAAAGTTTATTCGCAGCAGCCGCAGATCTGCCAAGTACAAGAGAGTGATTTGCTATTTGGAACTTACAATCCCCTGCAATATTCTAAAGATCAAAATTGTCTTCGGTATCTTCGAGGAATTTCAAAGATCCGCTCGTTCCATTAAAGACAACTGTGCCAGCATGACGCACCTAATGGCTTAAACAATGATTTCTCGTCGTCGAAAAAGACTGCGTAAACACAATTCGTATAAAGCTCCGTACCAAACTTTCAAGCCAGATCTGAGTGGGGTAAACACAGATCTTGTTTGAAAGTTAGGTAAGGTTTTTGAAATTCTGTGGTTACCCTCAGAAAATTACTAGAAGAGTTTCCATGCAGCCAAGTCCTCTTTATGTTAGCGATAATGATCTCAATTTAGAATCACATACTGTAAATCTAAACTAGTCGAATCTTGGCTGCATGGAAACGAAGTTGCTGGCTTTACTTCACGTGAGTCGTGAGTTTTTGATGGTATTTTCTCCGGAATTGACTACTTGCAGAGAATAGTAGCCTTTCTTCTTCGATGCACTAGGCCGATTTCTGAGAAGAAAATGCTTTGTTACTTCTGAGTGGAAATCTGCTGATTTTCTCTCTAATCGAACTACTAAATATACTCTCAGATATACTCACATATACTCAAATTATACCACTCAGATATACTCAAATTCATCATCACTTAAGTATCACAGTTCAAGAATGCATGATCTCAAATGTTCAATTGACTACCTTATTGATTCTGTTACTAAATGCAATTTAGCCGCCCCGGTGGCGCAATGGTCTAAGCGCTGGCTTGTGACCTTTCGTCCGAGTGATCACGGGTTCGAATCCCGTACGAGACATGGGTGGTGTGTTTATCTTGCAGCACTAGATCTTTTCTTTCCCTGGAACCAATGACGCAAAATTAGGGACTATAATAGCCCCTTGATTTACTCGTAAAACTCCCAAACAAACAAAAATACAATTAAAACAGAGAAGAGACATCAACATAAATTCATTTGGAGTGAAAATATGGATGGAACGTAATTTCTTAAAGTCACGCCGGAAGTGAAAGCAAAAAATCAAATCCCCTCCTTGAAGGAATTTGAACTGCAAAAATTATACAGAATTGTAAGAATTATGTATAGAATTGCAAGAATAAATATGTAATTTCTATACATATTCTTAGAGTTTCATAAATAACTGAAGCCATATTCCAGTGTTTTAGATAAGTTACGTCAAGACCAACTCATTATCAGTTCATTGTTACAGACGAAATTGTCATTTAAGTTGCTACTCTAACTGTAAACGTTCTTTTTCACCGATATAAATATGAGTATATACGCATAACAAAGTAATCACTCATTATATGCGTATACTGTATGTATACACAGGTTTATAAAGATAATGGAAACACAGACTGCGACTGCGCAATGCGTCGTATGCAAATCACATGGACGACGTCACCCGCGATGTGAGGTATATAATGGGGTGCAGTACGATATCGACTATCACCGGGGCCGCGGATGTCCTAGTGGTCAGCGCTCGTGACTGCCATGGAGATAACCTCAGGTTCGATCCTGGGCAGGTAAGAACGCTCGAACCACTAAATACCCGCCGTGCTTCGGATGGGCACGTTAAGCCGTCAAACCCCGGGTACTTCCCCCCCCCCCCACACCCGGTAATAAATAAGGACGTCTTCCTCCCCCTTTCTACCTCGCTTCCGTGTGATTTTCATATCGGGCACTATAGCCCAAATCTCTTAGCTTCCTATTTCTAAGGGTTGTTTAAGACCTGGGGTCAGACACTCCCTTCCTAAAATCCTCTACATATGATCTGCTATGATCGACTATCACGTAGGGGTGCAACAGACGCAGCTGAAACACCTCTTGTTGAGTAATTCTGTACAATGGCAGATCTCAATGGCCTCAAAAAAAAGACATGTTCATTTTCGCATCTTGCAGAAGCATCAATAAAAGAACGGCAGAAATAGTAAGTGCAACACAAAGAACTGTATCGAAGATTATGACTACCTATCAAAAAGGACACGATGTTCCTCTAAACTTGTAAATTGTGGACGTCATATGAAGATGTCTGATAGGAATAAAAGAACGTTCGCATCCATTGTACCTTGTACAACAGGTGCACAAGACCAAGGCACTAGAAATAGCAGCAGAGGTTAACACCAGTCGGAATGATCCCGTTTCTACCATAACAGATCGTCGGGAACTCCATCGTGCTGGTATTTATGGCCTTGCTGCAATCCACAAACCTCTTATCAACATCAATCCAATCCAACAAAATGTGTAAGGTGGTGCAAAGCACATAAAACTGCGATGCTAAAGACTCGCAACGTGCCATCTTGTCTGATTAATTGTGCTTCACATTGTTTTCCACCAATGGTAGAGTGTACGTCTGGCGAAAACCTGCAGAAGCGTACCACCCCGATTAGTTGATTCCGACTGTGAAGCATGAAGGTGGATTCTTGATGCTACAGGATCATGGCATTCCTTAGGGCCATCGGTTATTCTGCAGAGTCTTATCGCATCTGTATCGTTCGAATCCATTCTTGGAGACCACCTGCACCTTGTGTTGCAGGCATTGTTCCCTAGTGGCCGTTCCTGGTTTCAAGCAGATAATGCACCGTGCATTATGCGAAACTTGTCACATTGTGGTTTGCAGAGCATGAGGATGAAGTAGAGCAACTACCCTTGCCATCTCAATCTCCAGATCTCAATATTATTGAAAATTTGTGGGAATATATGGAGCGAGAGGTCATGTTGCACTTTTCACCTCTAACATCACTGGCATAGTTGAGATATACATAGGTTTGGCAGAATAATGTGAAAACCTAGGAAAAGAATATTTTACGTACGTAATAGTGTGGGACCACCTTTTGAATTCAAAACCGCCTGAATCCTCTTTGGAATGGACGCATACAAATCCTGGATAATGATTAGTGGGATGTTACACCATTGTTCATGCAGAAACTACTCCAGGTCCTTGAGAGATGCAGGAGGAGAATAATGGGATCTTACTCTGTCTTCCAACACAGACTAAAGTGGCTCGATAATGTTAAAGTCTGGCGATCTGGAATGCCAAGGAAGTTCGTTCTCAAACCGTGATTGGACATTCCGAGCTCTGTGAATTGTGGCGTGATCATATTAATAGAGGGCATCCCCAACAGCAAACAATGCCTGAGCCATTGGATGGACTTGGTCGGCCAAAATGGTTTCATACGCCCTGCTAGTCATCCGTCCTTTCAAGGTGATCAGGGGCCCTACTGAAAACACGATATGACGTCACGGGGCATGACAGAACCACCACCATTCTGCACAGTTGGGAGCAGATAGTCTGGGTTGTACGCTTCTAACTGTATTCTCCACACGTGAACACGTCCTGCAGTGGGGAATAGTGTGAATGTCGATTCTTCCGACCACATTACACGCTTACATGCTTCGGCAGTCTACATTGTATGCTCCTGGCACCATTGCCGTCGTTGTTGGGTATTCACCCGGGTCACCAGAGGTTTTGCAATAGCAGCTCTGCCATGAATATCTTATTTATGCAGTTCCCTGCGCACTGTTTTCGTTAATATGGGGTCAGGAGATGCAGATTGAGCTTCGCACTAATTTTCGGCGTCTTGGTCTTCTTATTACGGGTAAAAATCTTCTTTAATGCTCTCCTTCTCTATCAGTCAGGGTTGTTTTCTGGCCGCTCTTGTATTTCGCAGACGAGGTTTTGCCGCGACTCTAGACACAGTAGCTCATGACTCTAGACACAGTAGCTCAGTGACTCGAGACACAGTAGCTCATGACTCTAGAGACAGTAGCTCAGTGACTCGAGACACAATAGCTCATGACTCTAGACACAGTGACTCTAGACACTCTTGTCATGACTCTAGACACAGTAGCTCAGTGACTCTAGACACAGAAGCTCAGTGACTCTGAACACAGTAGCTCATGACTCTAGACACAGTGACTCTAGACACTTTTGTCATGACTCTAGACACAGTAGCTCTCGATACCTCTACTACCCTGGTGAGTGTCGTCACGGAGGCCCCAACTAGCCGGCTACCAAAACAATTAGCCCTCTTTTGAAGTCCGTTAGGTCGCTCATTTTGTGGTCACCCTGAAATAAATCTTGCAACAAGACCCTTTAAATGCACTTAAACAGGACCCGGAGGTTCTAAACAAAGCTATTACAACCAAAAAGTGGTGGATACTTTTGCGTATTGCTACGTACGCAGCTGCATTAAAAGTCACGTCTGTGAGCGTGGTGTTCACATTGTTTTGTCCAACCCCTATATTTTACAGAAAGAATGGTCCCAAATTCCGTTATCGTATGTGCAGGACTTATTCCAAGTTAAATTGTTTCTGCTCTGAATGACCGAGGTGGTGCGACAGCTTATTAATAAAAAGATCTCCACAATCAGTAACTGTTTCCATTATTTTGATAAACCCCAGTATATGTGTGTTGCATAGTTGGAGTCGTCCGCGATCAGCACAAGACAAAGGGAGTCGTGATCATCCATAATTCTACGAAGTTATTGGTTTTAGTAATACGAAAGAAGCACAGCAGGTTTTTCCACAATTTACTGGATTCGAACATACGCACTAGAATTCGGAGTCGTAACCGCTCGGCCAGCGGCAGGGCCGTAACTAGACTTTAGTTGTTGTTTTTTTTGGGGGGAGGGCGTAAAAGTATTCCACATCAAAAATGTATTCTATCTATCTAGAACGAACGTAACTAGACTTTTGTTTCGGGTTTTAAAAAAAACTTCCACAGAAAAAGCTATCTATCTATCTAATCACTTAACAAAAAATAAAACTCTTTAATTTTTAGTATTAGTTAGCGTGTAGCGATACATGAACTTACTCAATATTAACAGAAAAACAAATTGAACAACATGAGACAGAGATCACATGAACACAACAAGATTACACAGGAGACAGGATGAAAGAAAGTACAGTCTGAAAAATGAAAATGATAAAAAAATGTGAAATCTCCGTCAGGAAGCGGATTTAAAAAATTCCGATAACGATAGATGAAGCCACCATTCCAAGGGACTGACGTTGAATTGGCCGTCTAATAGCTGCTATCATTACACTTCGACATTGAATTAACACTGTGGAATTTCAAATTCGAGATGCTATTACTCACTGCGTTCTCACATTTCTAAACACAACCCATCCCAGTCTGACATCTTGATGTTATAAAGAAACAATAAACTACGATTCCAACTGCCATTTTTGTTCGTCTGTACACGATAAATAAATAAATAAATAAATAAGCGATCTGAAAACTACTTGATAATAGAACAATTCCGATTAATAAAATGCCAGACACAGAGTTTCCTGTAGTTCTTATAAATTTGTTACTGCTGACCAGTGGGTATAGGGAGAAAACAGATGCCCTTCTGAAGTAATTACGGTTTATCAAAAGAAATAACAGAAATAATTTGAAAAACAAATGAAAAGAAGATAATGGAGACTCTTTTTGATCTAATAACTTACAATAAACAAGTAAAAAAAATTTGCCCAAAACAATTTCGGGGAGGGGAACCTAAAAGCCCCTCCCTGGATACGGCCATAGCCAGCGGACATATTTTCATTGTGAAGCTCTAAAAGCTGGCCAATACTATCCTAATAAAACTCATATTTAAACTTATGTGTTTTTGTTAGCTGCTGTCTGTCTGTCTGTCACTCAAAAGCTTGTCTTCACTTCAGCAGATGCTTCTGAGTTGAACAAAAAGAAGTAGAAGGTAAACAAGAAAAGAGGTTTTCTTCTTCTTCTTCCCATATGCCTACAAAGAATACTAAAACTTTATTAACGATGTGACGTCACTTCTTCAAAAAACCTATTTTGCGCAGGCCAGCTGCAAAGCGACATGAAGAAATCGTTTTTGTGGCATGTTTCAGAAATCTGAATCTACATCAAGAGAAAAGCAAAGATAACGAGGGAAAGAGAGTAAGTATGTGATTTTTATTTATTTATTTAGTGTTTTTATTAGCATATTCGAAATGTAGTAGAAAGTAATTTGGCAATGCCGGAAGCTTCAAAGTTTTCTAAAATCCTTCTGTTCCAGTACCGAAGCTGAACGGTTTCGTTTCACTGCACAAGAATTAATATCATTTTTGTAAACAATGTGCGATGTGACTGAAATAAAATTAAATAATGCGTTTCATATCATCGCACTTATCGCATATGGAGGCATAAGAGCTGAAGTTTTCCAACTTTGTGATCTCATGGCAACTTCTGGCTGACAAGACATTCAGCGTAACATTCAATGGACCGTAGGATTTGACCGAAAAATCGCGATAACACTAAGAGGTGAAGGTATTTCTCTGGATCTTCAATTTACCTTTTTATTTTTTTCTTCTCATTCAACCAATATCTCCTTATTTCACTGCTGTCGTGACAACTCTTTATTTTTTATCACATTTGAGGGAATGATTCAAGAAAAATCCAGTGCAAATAACCTTTGGTTGTAGTATGTTGTACTATTGTGGAACGAAAAGCAAAGCAAAACAGCATTTCCGATTGGAGCTTCCCATTAGATTTAGCTTGTTGCTGAACATAACTGAACTTCAATTTGTTTTTGCAGTTCTTTGCACGCACTAACAAACACGAGTATAAAAATACTTGAAAAAAGAGAAAACATGTGGTTTGAAAGTGTCATTAGTTAACTTATCAGGTAGCACCAGCAGTACACGTAAGCATATATACGTAAAAACGATTAAAAATAGCAGCTTATTCTGACACTACTGCAAACAGTTAGCCTTTTTCTTAAAAAAAGGAAACCTACTTCTACATTAGACACGTTAGTAAAATCATGCAATGCATTGATTATGATACGCTTTCCAACATACCAGAAATTATTACTCAAGTTATGTGGATAATGGCTGTGGAATAAATCTCGCTCCTGTGTCCTGACCTTTGACCCGATTTCGATGATATTCAACAGAACCGGATCACTATACCTCCGGAACAACATGGTAAAGTTTTGTTGCATAGAAGCAGTTTTACGCAAGTTATGAGAATAATGGCTGTGGAATAAACCTGGCTTTTGTGCAATGACCTTTGACCCCATTTCGTTGGTATTCAACAGAACCGGTTCACTATACTCCGGAACAACATGATAAAGTTTTGTCGCAATCCAAACATTTTAGGTAAGTTATGATGCACAAGGGCAATGGAATGGATCCCACTCCAGTGTCCTGACCTTTGACCCCATTTCGCCCATTTTCAATAGGGTTCGTCTCCAGTAACTCCCTACCACATACTAAAATTTCATCGAAATCGAACCATATTTACGCATGTTATGACGCATAAAGGAAATGGAATGGATCCCGCTTTTATTTCCTGACCTTTGACCCCATTTCGCCCATTTTCAATAGGGTTCATGCCCAGGTGGTTCCCTACCACATACTAAAATTTCATCGAAATCGAACCATATTTACGCAAGATATGACGCATAAAGGCAATGGAATGGATCCAGCTCCTATGTCCTGACTTTTGATTCTGCTTCGCCCATTTTCAATAGGGTTCGTCCCCAGGTGGTCCCCTACCACATACTAAAATTTCGTCGAAATCGAACCATTTTCACGTGAGTTATCGTGCGGACGGACGGACAAAGCTGGAGCATATACGTTTCTTCAACTTTCGGTTGGAAAGCGTAAAAAAGGGTTCGAGAATGGATGACGTGCATCTACTTAATTAAATGATCGCAACACCTCAGACAGAGGTAACCGTGTGAGCAATGGCAGAGTAGTAATTTTATGCGGGAAAAAAAAAGGCAAAATTCGCGGGCGGTCGAGGGGAAAATCACGAATTTTCGGGATTAACCCCAAAATTTCGCGAAATACCGTACCGTATTTCCTCAAAAATCCACGCTTTGGATACGTAAGATACGTTGTTTGTCACAAAAGCGGTTGTACTCGCAAAAGGTATTTCATACTTATTAACGCAATGAAGTATTGCCTCGCTGACTGCTTTAAAATTTTCAGATTCCAAAGTGATGCACTCCAGGAAGATTGCATTCAAAGATGTTTCAGCATTACATCTTTCAACATTCGTTTCAGCTGATGGAACTGCAAAAATATCCAAAATGTCCCTTTCTTCTGAATAAGTTATTTCGTCTGCTACGATGCTTACACCGGATACTGATTTTAAAAAATCTTTCACTTGTTGCTTGTGAATATCATATATTTTCGGCAAATAACATTTACATATCCAATTTGTATTTGTAATAACACCAGTATCTTTTACCGAATTTTCCAAGTAATTTTTTAATGTAGGGTTATCCAGTTTGGGAAGTGGAATGTTAGCTGGCCAAAAGGCACCAGTTAATTTCGAAAGATCAGTTAAGCGATGCTGTTCTTGTGCAGTTCTTTTTCTCAATTAATTCATCAACACATTTCTGCATTATTTTCGGTTGACTGTTCAGACACTCCTTTTTTTTATGCAGCTTGCTTGCTAAATGCTTTTCACAACTGTCCTTCCTTGAAAAATCCACTGGTATGTTGCAACACGAACAGAACAATACATTTTTATTCACAGGAAACGCTCCCTTGCTGTACTGCTTGCACCTTTAAGATGCATTCGTTTTACTCACATGGCTCATTCTCAAAATTAACAAACAATATCTAGAAAATTTATAAAATAAATACTCACACGAAAGCACAAAACATTTTTTAAGCTAATCGTCTGAGAAACTCAACACTCTTTTGTGTGAGTTGCTTTTTCCAGCTGAAAATTCTAATACAATTAACGACATCCGGTTTACTGTTTCAGTGGGCACGTTAAGCCATCGGACCCCGAGCACTGGCCCCCCAGTAATAATTAAGGGCGTCTTCCTCCCCCTTTCTACCTCGTTTTCGTGTCACTTTCCTATGGGGCACTCTACCCCAGCTTCCTACTTCTAAGGGTTGTTTAAAACCTTGGGGTGAGACACTCCCTTCCTAAAACCCTCTACATATGATCTGGTTTACTAGTGCTGCAAATCGCCAAGGTCATTCATCAGTAACGGTGGGTGGAAATCACGAAATAGCACTCGTACATTCTTCAGTAGAGTACATGTGACCTGAAATTACCCATCAAGCTTGTTCGATAAGAGTCTCTTCGTTACGAACAATCTTGAGGGGTGATACACGGTTTAAAGTTCTGGTTTGGACTTTGGAGTAGGATTACTTTGCCGTATATTTTTCGCATGCGTTCTAATGAAGGCGATAATAAAATTATTTAAATATGAAAAATAACCTAAAATTATAATTGAAATTCGACAAAAATAGGAAAAAAATCTGAAATTCGCGGATATATTTGATATTCACGAAATTACAAAAAAACGCCTAAAATTCGCGGGGAAAAAAGCGCGGAAATTTGCGCCCTAGTTACTAGCTTAGGCATTGGGGACACGTGACACCACAGATCAAAGGCTGCGTGGCCATTGTCCCCTCGGGTTACGTAAGCTACAGGATCTCATAAACAATTATGTTTTTCGGTTTTTTTCTGTTTTGTATGCTCGCATCAAATAGAACATTAACGTGCTTTAGAAATTCCCCTGATATGATATCTAACAAGCTCTTTTCTGTACGTAGACATATTCAGCTGTGAGCCTAGAACATGGTCGGATTTACCGGTGTGTTCTTATCTATGCCCATGCCCTCCATATGCCCATAAACCATTTATCCGTTCTCCGAACTTGCAACTACAACACAATGACGGAGGACAGCTCACCACGCCTACGGAAATGGTAAACGTTTTTCCCTGACAGTGTCTGAAGGCGTTCTTCTATGTCACTCTGTCACGTTCAGACTAAAGAGTATCGAAAAGTCACGAAACGATTCCATCACTCTACAAAAGTATTCTGTATTGTCTAACACACGCCAAGAAATATTCCCTGTATGGTGGCATTTTTTTTCCTTCGCGGGTGAATAAGAAAGTTCCGAAGTCAATACATTTCTCAAGAGGGCAGGATAACTTCACCCATGTGAGAGAGAGATGCTGAATCTGCGCACTCACTCAAACCACTGAACACGAAAAGAGAGCGATTTGCTCCTTTCTTTTCGGTTCCTTACGTCATAGCGCAAATCTGAGAGCTTGCTGTACACCTACCAAGTCCGAACAGATGAAATGGAACTGGATGGACCATTCTGACATGAACTCTTCCTAGAAAAAATTTCTTCGGAAAATTCTAATATTCTGTTCGTGACATCCATTCGTTAAGTACTGCACGTAATTCTTGGGTTTTAGATTATTTGATTTGTGCCTTTCCCTTTACCTTGATGAAGCATTAATTAAAACTGCCTTAGTAACACAAACACACTTTCTTTTGTAACATCAGCATCCTCTGGCATAAAAGTTTTCGAATTACCATTATAATGCTAAATAAAAATTACAATGAAATTAGCATGGTATAATCCAGGTAGGTGAGATACCTTCATTCTTTTCGCACAAGTAACAGGCACATGAATTAAAACATTTAAATTTTTACTTAATGAAACAGTATAGTTTTCGTGCAAGAGAAACTAAAATAAAAAAAATAATGTACAGTAGACACCGCTTATAACCATGAGCTCAGGACCGACGGATAACCTTGCTATATCTGGACTTCGCTAAATCCATTTTTGAGTGAAAATTACCACCATGCAAAAATATGCATATATGTTTATGCTACATATTCATAACAATTGGTAATACTTGAAGGATTTAATTAATTAACTATATTAGTACTACAGTTAATTGATAAAATCTTTCTAGTATATTCAACTTGACGGTCACGTGAGACCGATAGCTGTTTAACTAAACAACACACATGAAACAAAAGCAGCACCGATCCACCCAATGCAACGTTCACCTGGGGGGGGGGGTGAAACGAGTAAAGGATACCATTCCAGGAATTGTTATCCCCTGTTTTTCCCCTCCGGTGACATCCCCATTTCACTACTCCTCTATCCTTCTCGGGAAAGGGCCCCCAGAAATCTACTTACATATGCACATCCTCTTTTTACCTAGTAGGTGTCCTGTTTTCAACTGTACTGGCACGATACACCCAAGGCACAGCCCCTTGTAGTGGGTGGCGGATAGAGTCTCTTGCACAACTCGCTTGTTGAGTACATCATATACTCCCGCCCCAGTGCTTTTCTATCAGCATTCTTCCACTAGCACTCAAGAATTCCCCAGAAGTTTCCTCCTGTAAGCCACCATTTCTGTTCCTCCATTGCAGGACAGCGCGCAGCATGTTTTCTCTGCCTCATTAAACATGGAATTTCATTAAATTGTGTTACTTTGCTTGTTATAAGTGATCATACTAGTTTTATACTCCCTCGTTAAATCCAGGGTCTCCATTAAATTTTGTTCGTTAAAAACGATCAAATTAGCATTCAGTTAACGTTAAACCAAACAAAATCTCCTGTTTTGCTCGTTAAATCCCGGATATCGCTAAATACGCCTCGCTGTAAGCGGATTCTACAGTATATACTCTGAAAGGGGAAAAAACAAACAAAAAAACTGGGATACCTCTCTAATACCGCGTTGGTCCTCCTCGCGATCGGATAGCTGTAGCAACGCGGTGGGGTATGGACGCCACGAGCTCTCTGTAGAATTGTGAAGACAGTGCACACCATGCTTCCTGAAGAGCGTCCCACAATTCCGTAATATTAGCAAGTGGAAGATTCCTGGCATTCACGGCACATTGAACAGCATCCCAAGTGTGTTCGATGGCGTTTAAATCCGAAAAGCGAGGAGGCCAAGTCAGGATGCCAAACTCCGTGGAATGTCCCTTCAGCCATACACGGCGACTCTGGACGTGTGTGGTGACGCATTGTCGTGTTGAAAGAGGTCGCACCCGTCAGAGTGGTTGCATGATATGAACGAGTGCAAATGATACCCAGGGATGGTTACGTAGCCTCCACCTGTCAGAGCGACCTGCAGACGTATAAGTGGTCCTAATGCGTGGCAGCTGAAAACACCCCACACCATAACAGAGCCACCGCCAGCCTGCGCTGTTTCTTGTAGGCATACGGTATCCATTGCCTCGTGGGGTTGTCGTTATACCTGGAGTCAGCCATCTACACGTTTCCAGCCATCTTGAGTATAATGGCGGTGTTTCCGAGCCCATGCGAGGTGCACAGCCTGGTGCCGTTGGGTTAGCAATGGCACCCGAGTGGGCCGTCGTCTCCAGAACACCACAGAGCTCAGCGAAGTTACATGTCCGAACTCTGATGCTACTTCTGGTCCCCAGCATTGAATTGCGCTGTGATTTTAGGTAATGTTGCTTGCCGGGAGGATGTTACGACGCATGACAGACGCCGCTGTCCACGATCGTTCAGGGTTTTTCTCCAGGAACACCCTTAAAATTGTTGGCCGTGTGAATTCAAATTTCTTGGTAATTTCCGAGATGGAATTATTCATCTCCTGAACCCCGACTACCATACAACATTCGAAATCGCTTAAATCCCAATAAGCTGCCATCTAAACTGCGAATGCTACTACTTGAGCTTGAAGAAATATCTGCTTCTGTGTAGAAGTCGTTTGCGGACGATACTAATTACCGGACGATACTATTTACCATGGGTGTGGTGGCACGTAATGAAAATGGTAACGCCTTTCCCAATTTTCTTTCCATATCTCTCTCTCTCTCTCTCTCTCTCTCTCTCTCTATCTATCTCTATATATATATATATATATATATATATATATATATATATATATATATCATCATCATCATCATTGTCAACCATTATCAATCCACTGCTGGACGAAGGTCTCCCCAAGTTTCCTCCACAACGATCTGTCTTGTGCCAGTCTCCTCCATGTCACCCCTACATACTTTCGAATTTCATCCACCCATCTCCCATGTGGTCTTCTTCTGGGTCTTTTCCTGTCCCTTGGAATCCAATCTAAAATTTCGGCTGTCCATCGATAATCTGTCCTTCTGGCAGTATGTCCAGCCCATTGCCATTTCAGGGATTTGACTCTGATCATGATGTCTTCCACTCTTGTCATTTTTCGGATCCACGAGTTCCTCTTCTTATCTCTCCTGGTTACACCAAGTATGCACCTCTCCATGCTGCTTTGAGTTGTCTGCAGCCTTTGTATGTCTCTTTTAGTTAAGGTCCACGTCTCTGCACCATACGTAAGCACTGGAAGGATGCATTGATCAAACACTTTTCTTTTAAGACATAATGGCATATTGCTCTTGAAAATTATGCTGTTTCTTCCAAAAGCTCTCCAGACAAGTTTTGTACACCGATTAATTTCTTCATCAATGTGACCCTCACTTGATATCTGCTGTCCAAGATAAACGTACGTGTCTGTTATCTCCAGCTTTTCTCCATCAATCGATAAATCTTCATTTCTTGTAAAAGCATTGAACATCACTTTTGTCTTCTGAAAGTTCATTTTTAATCAGACTTCTTTACTCTTGTCAGCAAGTTCCTGGATCATACTCTGCAGCTCTGATGGGCTAGTTGCAAAAATGACTACGTCATCAGCAAAACGAAGGTGGGTTAGATAATCTCCATTAATCTTTATCCCCTTGTTTCCCCAGCTCAGTGACTGAAAAACACCCTCCAATGTGGCATTAAAGAGCTTCGGAGATATGGTGTCACCTTGTCTCACTCCCTTTCCAATTTTTATGTGTGTTGTATTTTCAAACAGCCGAATCTTTGCACTTGCATTTTCATAGATGTTATTAATAATATTAATGTATGCATCTTCAATACCGCAGGTTTTCAGAGCCATTGTAACTGCTGATGGTTTCACCGAATCAAAGGCTTTTTCATAATCGATAAAAGCCATGCACAATGGAAGTTCATATTCCCTCGCTCTTTCAATTAGTTCTCTCAGCACATGGATATGATCTATTGAGCTGTAGCCACTCCTGAATCCAGCTTGTTCTCTCGGTTGAGCCATGTCCAGTGTTACCTTCAAGCGGTGTGAAAGAACTTTAGTGAAGATTTTATAAACTACTGATAGGAGGCTGATAGGTCTGTAGTTTCCGAGATCCTCAATGTCACCTTTCTTATGAAGCAGGATCATTGTAGCGGTGTTCCAATCCTCAGGAATCTTTCCTTCATTAAGGCATCGAGTGAAAATTTGGGCGAGTACTGTTTCGATTTCTCCACTTGCTTCTTGTATGATGTCTACAGTAATTCCATCTTCTCCTGGAGCTTTTCCCCGCTTCATGTTCTTGATTGCATGTGCAACTTCTGCTGGAAGGACTGGAGGAACTCTCGTACTGGTATCTTTCATGATGTCTGGAGTGCATGTATCACCCCTTATATATAATTTGGAGTAGAAATCTTTCACTCTTGTCAAAATTTCGCCTCTATTTCTTGTTACAGAACCATCTTCTTTTCTCAGTGCCATAATCTGTTTTCTTCCCTTACTGAGATGTCCCTTTGCTATCTTTAGGCTTTGGTTGTTTTCAATTGCTTTCCTCACTAGTTCACAGTTAAATTTTCTTACGTCTTCCGTGATACTTTTTCGTACTGTCTTGCATAGCTCTATATATTCCACTTTGGAAGTCATATCTTCTTTAGTGGTCCTCATCTCTCTTCTTTTTTGCATCAACATTTTCGTTTTTCCTGATAATTTATTTACATGCAACTTGTTCTTAGACCCAGCTAATTTTGTTGCTGTTTCCATAAGAGCTTTGGTTACTTTTCTGTTAACTTCAGAGATGTCCACTTCTTCCGATGTTAGGCCTTCTAAAGCAGAGAACCTGTTCTTCAGTTCCAACTTGAAGGTATTATGGTGTTTTTTAAGGTTGGTTATGTCAATAGATTTTGTTTGTCTTATGAGCTTGCCACGTTCAAGTTTAGTGTTGAGGTGCATCTTACATCTCACCAATCTATGGTCACTACCTGTGTTGAACTTGTTTAGCACACTGCAGTCTTCTATGACGAATTTTTTGTTACACATAATAAAATCAATTTCACTTGTCGTCCCATTTGGATGTCTCCATGTCCATTTCCTGTGTGGCTTTTTCTTGAAGAAGGAGTTCAAGATGAAAAACCCTTCTGCCTCTGCAAACTCAACGAGAGTATTTCCACGCTGGTTTCTGTTGCCATGACCGAATTTACGTACTGAAGTTTCATTCTGTTGCCGTTGCCCTATTTTTGCATTGAAATCTCCCATAATTATTTTCAAATGCTGCTTACCTTTATAATTTAGATGACAAATTTCCTCATAAAATTCTTCAATTTCTTCTTCAGGATGACTTGTGGTGGGTGCATAAGTTTGAATAATCTGAGCCTGGTATCTTCTCGATAGTTGGATAACGAGTCGTGCAGCTCTGTCAGAGGAACTTTCAACTTCTACCACTTTATCCTTCAGTTTCTTGTTTATTATAAATCCAACACCACTAGTTCTGCCAGTATCTGTCCCACGATAGTAGAAGAGATGTCCACTTTTCAGTTCGATGAGATCTTCTCCTTTTCTCCTTACCTCACTTAGCCATACGATGTCCCACTTGATCCTTTGTAGTTCCTCTTCCAATTCAAGAAGCCTTGAATCAGAAGATAGGAGCGTCCATTGTACGTTGCCAAGGTCAGCATCAGATGGCAGCCTAGTCCGGTCCTCCGGGGATTCTTAGCACCCTCTGCCTTCATGTCGCACTGGCCGCTGCCTTGGCCAGGTACATTCCAGCTGCCGGAGACTGAGGGCCAAGATTTAAGTTGTGGAGTCATTTTGGAGGGTTTGGCCATAACTCACCACGCTGGCCAAGCGGGTTGGTAAGTGTGGGATAGAATTTCCTCTAATCCCGATGGTATAGTTATACCGCTATGGGCGGTCGTCAGAGCCCCTTTAGTGGGAACAGGATGCACCACGAGAAGGCGGGGTTGACGTTTGTCAAGGAGAGGCTGTGATGTTACGCATCACCTGACCTTATATATATATATATATATATATATATATATATATATGGGATGTAAGGTCAGGTGATGCGTAACATCACAGCCTCTCCTTGACAAATGTCAACCCCGCCTTCTCGTGGTACACCCTGTTCCCACTAAAGGGGCTCTGACGACCGCCAATAGCGGTATAACTATACCATCCAGATTAGGGGAAATGCTATCCCACACTCACCAACCCGCTTGGCCAGCGTGGTGAGTTATGGCCAAACCCCTTCAAAATGACTCCACAACTTAAATCTTGGCCCTCAGTCTCCGGCAGCTGGAATGCACCTGGCCAAGGCAGCGGCCAGTGCGACACGAAGGCAGAGGGTACTAAGAATCCCCGGAGGACCGGACTAGGTTGCCATCTGATGCTGACCTTGGCTACGTATAATGGACGCTCCCTATCTTCTGATTCAAGGCTTCTTGAATTGGAAGAGGAACTAGAAAGGATCAAGTGGGACATCGTCGGGCTAAGTGAGGTAAGGAGAAAAGGAGAAGATCTCATTGAACTGAAAAGTGGACGTCTCTTCTACTATCGTGGGACTGATACTGGCAGAACTAGTGGTGTTGGATTTATAATAAACAAGAAACTGAAGCATAAAGTTGTAGAAGTTCAAAGTTCTTCTGACAGAGCTGCACGACTCGTTATCCAACTCTCGAGAAGATACAAGGCTCAGATTATTCAAACTTATGCACCCACCACAAGTCATCCTGAAGAAGAAATTGAAGAATTTTATGAGGAAATTCGTCATCTAAATAATAAAGGAAAGCAGCACTTAAAGGTAATTATGGGCGATTTCAATGCAAAAATAAGGCAACGGCAACAGAATGAAACTTCAGTAGGTAAATTCGGTCACGGCAACAGAAACCAGCGTGGAAATACTCTCGCTGAGTTTGCAGAGGCAGAAGGGTTTTTCATCTTTAAACTCCTTTTTCAAGAAAAAGCCACACAGGAAATGAACATGGAGACATCCAAATGGGACGACAAGTGAAATTGATTTTATTATGTGTAACAAAAAATTTGTCATAGAAGACTGCAGTGTGCTAAACAAGTTCAACACAGGTAGTGACCATAGATTGGTGAGATGTAAGATGCACCTCAACACTAAACTTGAACGTGGCAAGCTCATAAGACAAACAAAATGTATTGACATAACCAACCTTAAAAAACACGTAATACCTTCAAGTTGGAACTGAAGAACAGATGTTCTGCTTTAGAAGGCCTACCATCGGAAGAAGTGGATATTTCTGAAGTTAACAGAAAAGTAACCAAAGCCTTTATGGAAACGGCAACAAATTTACGTCTTCAGTGATCGAAAACGTATCACTGAAGACGTAAGGAAATTCAACTGTGAACTAGTGAGGAAAGCAATTGAAAACAACCAAAGCCTAAAGATAGCAAAGGGACATCTCAGTAACGGAAGAAAACAGATTATGGACCTGAGAAAAGGAGATGGTTCTGTAACAAGAAATAGAGGCGAAATTTTGACCAGAGTGAATGATTTCTACTCCAAATTATATGAAAGGGATGATACATGTACTCTATACATCATGAAAGGTACCAGAACCAGAGTTCTTTCAGTCCTCCCAGCAGAAGTTGCACATGCAATCAAGAACATGAAGGGGTGAAAAGCTCCAGGAGGAGATGGAATTACTGTAGACATCATACAAGAAGCAAGTAGAGAAATCGAAACAGTACTCGCCCAAATTTTCACTCGATGCTTGAATGAAGGGAAGATTCCTGAGAACTGGAACAATGCTACAATGATCTTGCTACATAAAAAAGGTGACATTGAGGATCTCAGCAACTACAGACCTATCAGCCTCCTATCAGTGGTTTATAAAATCTTCATTAAAGTTCTTTCACACCGCTTGAAGGAAACACTGGACATGGCTCAACCGAGAGAACAAGCTGGATTCAGGAGTGGCTACAGCACAATAGATCATATCCACGTACTGAGAGAAATAATTGAAAGAGCGAGGGAATATGAACTTCCATTGTGCATGGCATTTATCAATTATGAAAAAGCCTTTGTTTCGGTGAAACCATCAACAGTTACAATGGCTCTTAAATCCTGCGGTATTGAAGATGCATACATTAATATTATTAATAACATCTATGAAAATGCAAGTGCTAAGGTTCGGCTGTTTAAAAATACAACACACATAAAAATTGGAAAGGGAGTGAGGCAAGGTGACACCATATCTCCGAAGCTCTTTAATGCGACATTGGAAAATGTCTTTCAATCACTGAACTGGGAAAACAAAGGGATAAAGATTAATGGAGATTATCTAACCCACCTTCGTTTTGCTGATGATGTAGACATTTTTGCAACTACCCCATCAGAGCTGCAGAGTATGATCCAGGAACTTGCTGACAAGAGTAAAGAAGTGGGATTAAAAATGAACTTTCAGAAGACAAAAGTGATGTTCAATGCTTTTACAAGAAATGAAGATTTATCGATTGATGGAGAAAAGCTGGAGATAACAGACACGTACGTTGTTCTTGGACAGCAGATATCAAGTGAGGGTCACATTGGTGAAGAAATTAATCGGCGTACAAAACTTGCCTGGAGATCTTTTGGCAGAAACAGCATAATTTTCAAGAGCAATATGCCATTATGTCTTAAAAGAAAAGTGTTTGATCAATGTATCCTTCCAGTGATTACGTATGGTGCAGAGACATGGACCTTAACTAAAAGAGACATACAAAGGCTGCAGACAACTCAAAGAAGCATGGAGATGTGCATGCTTGGTGTAAATAGGAGGGATAAGAAGAGGAACTCGTGGATCCGAAAAATGGCAAAAGTGGAAGACATCATGATCAGAGTCAAATTCCTGAAATGGCAATGGTATTGGTATTGGTAACTGTGGGTACCGGAGTGGTACCCAGTTTATTACTATAACGAATAACAAAACTTAGGAGATTCATTGAAAATTGCAGTACAAAAAACAAAATTGCGGCAATGTATGCATATCCACGATGCAGCACAAAGTTACACAGAAAGAAAATGAATATGCACACGAACAATGAATGGCATTTCGGCATGTCAAACGATATCAATAACACATGTGCACAAGTATATGAAATGTATTTTGCCATCATAAATCATCCGAACGGAACTTAAATGTGGTTAGAGCGCAAAACATTATTGAGTAACCCATCAACTTTATAATAATAACAAAGGTACCAAATGTACCACTATAATAATCCGCGATCGAGGAAAGCACTAACACAGCAAAAACCCACAAGTATAGGAAATTTAAAAAACATGGCACAAATTCAGGAAACAACAGATAAGATAATGATAAAGGGATACTGGAGAGCTCACACAAGTACCGAGACCGATTAATTATTCGTGAAAACACAGCAAAAACACACAATTATAGCAAATTGAAAATACATTACTTGTGAAACACAGTAAAAACACACAAATATAACAAATTTAAGTCTACAAAAAACCAGAGAATTTGCTAACGGGTTCGCAAATCCCCTAGCATTAAGAGAACAAAAAGTGATCGGTTCGGGGAAGTGAGCTAAAGGTCATCGGCAAGAGGAAATGAGGTATGACATATATGCTTCTCAGCGAGCTCCTTCAAGGAGGCGAGACGGCGCGTGTAACGTCTCAAAAACGCCTGATACCGAGGATCGGTGTCACACAGAGATTTAAAAAATGATACATACATAAGCTTCGAATTGCGTTACCGCTGCAAACAGGTCCAGATCAGGTGAATGGAGGAATTCTTCAGAACAAACAATTGTACGTGTAGGTTATAAAAAACGTAAAAGTTGCTGTCTGGACAGTGGTCCAGGAACTGGAGGAAACGTATCAATGGCCTGTAGAACCTCAGCATCACAGAGAGGATTAACAGGTCCTGAGAGGAGAAGCATACCGTTTGAAGAATCATCAGGTGGAGAAACACCGGGGACACTAGATGAATCCTCAGAAAGAGGCAAAAAAAGTTGTTTTAACTTTTTCTGTTTTACAGCGCCTTTGGAAGTTCCAATACGCTTCGAAGAAGATGCTGAGGCGGATATATCCATTAGTAGATCAGGCATACCTCCCGAGTCAGGAGACGAGGGAACTAACGTCGCCGGAGAAGCAATACGTAGCAGATCAGCCTTTGTGAAGACTGGTACAACAGCCGAGGCTGCAGGAAGACTTGGAAACAAGGGTATTGTAGACAAGGTTGTAATTGGAGATCCGATATCCGAGAGGCTAGGAGAAGAACCAGACGGCCGATCTGCCAAACTACCACTCAACACATCCGGATCGGAACACTCCGCTGTTGACACATCTATAGTAGAAGACATTTCTGCCAATCTTGAAGGTGGATGCACAATCGTACGGGTCGGGAGAGGAGGAAAACTACCGGTAGTGGGGATAGTAAAAAGACCAGTGTGGTCAGCAGTGGGTTGCGAACTTGATGAACGTCCAAGTCGAAACGTTCACAGGAGGAAGTGGTGTGATCCTGTGTTAAGCAGTGTGTACAATAGTGAGTGGGGAAAACCTTGAAACTGTACGTTCGTGAGCCAATTTCAACAGCAGCCTCTGTAGGGCAATCCGCCAAGGCTTTCTCAGTGGGAAAGACGACCAATAACTGACGGCGAAGTCCTGTAGCATGTGCAAATCTACAGTAGTTCCGCAGGCAGCATAAGAGAGGCGACGAACCTTGCCAACAATTTTACATACATAACTGACAAGGAGAGGAAGTGCACCTGTGGAACAGGATAGAACGTAATGTTCATCGGTCGCTTGGAAAGAGGCGAAGGGATGAGATGTTTTGTCCCAATCGAAAGTCCGTGTGCAAGAAAAAAGTCAGCATTCTCCTTGTGATTGAACTGAACCGAGATACCACGAGGAGTACGGGAAATTCCCGCAATGGACGCAGACGACACATGTCCAGAGAGGGCTTCCATATAGCGTGGCAATGGAATATTTGGTAAGGCATGAAAAAGCACACCTCTATCCAGGAGGTTATGGAACACACGGCGAATCTGCGAATTGTCATCTATCGTTACCGTCACCTTGTGATTGGATACCTGAATAACAGGTGTGGATTGCAAAAGACCATCAGGTTGAGAGGAATCGGACGTAGAAGTAGCGCCTCGTTGCATTGTAGAGGCAAATGACATCCTCGGAAGAGAAGTCTGTTTGGATCCGGCAGGCACAGAATGCTGTGAGGGAAGAGAAGTACATGCCGAAGGCAAGGCAGTAGAATCAGTAGCACCCAGGGAGGGCACCGAGGCAGATGCAGGAGCTGAAGAAGAAAGCGCAGCCAAGTCCAGTGAAGGCACCGGAGCAGGAGAACTAGAAAGCTGGGAAGGCATCTTAGCATACACATCTGAGGACGAGAATATGTTTACTTCTAAGGACGTGGGAAGTGTGACGTGACGTGCATCCGTCACGCCCAGAGATGATAAGGAAATACCGGAAGCCGCCATGTTGGCAGCTTCCAAACGTAAACAACCGAGTAAACGATAAGAAAACGGATGAATATGAACTAATACGAGGACGAGAACGTTAGAAAAGTAGCTCAAAACGTACACAGTACCTTTAGACAGCCTGGCCACGCAACAGGTGAGTGAGGGGTGAGGTATTCCACACTAAAATGTATAAAATATTGGAGCCACCAACACTACGTCTATCACGAACGAGCAATGGGCTGGACATACTGCCAGACGGACAGACCATCGATGGGGAGCCGAAATTTTAGATTGGATTCCAAGGGACAGGAAAAGACCCAGCAGAAGACCACATGGGAGATGGGTGGATGGAATTCGAAAGTATGCGGGAGTGACATGCAGGAGTCTGGCACAAGACAGACCGTTGTGGAGGAAACTTGGGGAGACCTTCGTCCAGCAGTGGATTGATAATGGTTGAATCTAAAATTTCAGCTGTCCATCGATGATCTGTCCTTCTGGCAGTATGTCCAGCCCATTGCCATTTCAGGGATTTAACTCTGATCATGATGTCTTCCACTCTTGTCATTTTTCGGATCCATCAGTTCCTCTTCTTATCTCTCCTGGTTACACCAAGTATGCACCTCTCCATGCTGCTTTGAGTTGTCTGCAGCCTTTGTATGTCTCTTTTAGTTAAGGTCCACGTCTCTGCACCATACGTAAGCACTGGAAGGATGCATTGATCAAACACTTTTCTTTTAAGACATAATGGCATATTGCTCTTGAAAATTATGCTGTTTCTTCCAAAAGCTCTCCAGGCAAGTTTTGTACGCCGATTAATTTCTTCATCAATGTGACCCTCACTTGATATCTGCTGCCCAAGATAAACGTACGTGTCTGTTATCTCCAGCTTTTCTCCATCAATCGATAAATCTTCATTTCTTGTGAAAGCATTGAACATCACTTTTGTCTTCTGAAAGTTCATTTTTAATCCCACTTCTTTACTCTTGTCAGCAAGCTCCTGGATCATACTCTGCAGCTCTGATGGGCTAGTTGCAAAAATGACTACGTCATCAGCAAAACGAAGGTGGGTTAGATAATCTCCATTAATCTTTATCCCCTTGTTTTCCCAGCTCAGTGACTGAAAAACAGCCTCCAATGTGGCATTAAAGAGCTTCGGAGATATGGTGTCACCTTGTCTCACTCCCTTTCCAATTTTTATGTGTGTTGCATTTTCAAACAGCCTAATCTTTGCACTTGCATTTTCATAGATGTTATTAATAATATTAATGTATGCATCTTCAATACCGCAGGTTTTCAGAGCCATTGTAACTGCTGATGGTTTCACCGAATCAAAGGCTTTTTCATAATCGATAAAAGCCATGCACAATGGAAGTTCATATTCCCTCGCTCTTTCAATTAGTTCTCTCAGCACATGGATATGATCTATTGTGCTGTAGCCACTCCTGAATCCAGCTTGTTCTCTCGGTTGAGCCATGTCCAGTGTTACCTTCAAGCGGTGTGAAAGAACTTTAGTGAAGATTTTATAAACTACTGATAGGAGGCTGATAGGTCTGTAGTTTCCGAGATCCTCAATGTCACCTTTCTTATGTAGCAGGATCATTGTAGCGGTGTTCCAATCCTCAGGAATCTTTGCTTCATTAAGGCATCGAGTGAAAATTTGGGCGAGTACTGTTTCGATTTCTCCACTTGCTTCTTGTATGATGTCTACAGTAATTCCATCTTCTCCTGGAGCTTTTCCCCGCTTCATGTTCTTGATTGCATGTGCAACTTCTGCTGGAAGCACTGGAGGAACTCTGGTACTGGTATCTTTCATGATGTCTGGAGTGCATGTATCATCCCTTTCATATAATTTGGAGTAGAAATCTTTCACTCTTGTCAAAATTTCGCCTCTATTTCTTGCTACAGAACCATCTTCTTTTGTCAGTGCCATAATCTGTTTTCTTCCCTTACTGAGATGTCCCTTTGCTATCTTTAGGCTTTGGTTGTTTTCAATTGCTTTCCTCACTAGTTCACAGTTGAATTTTCTTACGTCTTCAGTGATACTATTTCGTACTGTCTTGCATAGCTCTATATATTCCACTTTGGAAGTCACATCTTCTTTAGTTGTCCTCATCTCTCTTCTTTTGCATCAACATTTTCGTTTTTCCTGATAATTTATTTACATGCAACTTGTTCTTAGACCCAGCTAATTTTGTTGCTGTTTCCATAAGAGCTTTGGTTACTTTTCTGTTAACTTCAGAGATGTCCACTTCTTCCGATGTTATGCCTTCTAAAGCAGAGAACCTGTTCTTCAGTTCCAACTTGAAGGTATTATGGTGTTTTTTAAGGTTGGTTATGTCAATAGATTTTGTTTGTCTTATGAGCTTGCCACGTTCAAGTTTAGTGTTGAGGTGCATCTTACATCTCACCAATCTATGGTCACTACCTGTGTTGAACTTGTTTAGCACACTGCAGTCTTCTATGACGAATTTTTTTGTTACACATAATAAAATCAATTTCACTTGTCGTCCCATTTGGATGTCTCCATGTCCATTTCCTGTGTGGCTTTTTCTTGAAGAAGGAGTTCAAGATGGTAAACCCTTCTGCCTCTGCAAACTCAACGAGAGTATTTCCACGCTGGTTTCTGTTGCCGTGACCGAATTTACCTACTGAAGTTTCATTCTGTTGCCGTTGCCCTATTTTTGCATTGAAATCTCCCATAATTATTTTCAAGTGCTGCTTACCTTTATTATTTAGATGACAAATTTCCTCATAAAATTCTTCAATTTCTTCTTCAGGATGACTTGTGGTGGGTGCATAAGTTTGAATAATCTGAGCCTGGTATCTTTTCGAGAGTTGGATAACGAGCCGTGCAGCTCTGTCAGAGGAACTTTCAACTTCTACAACTTTATCCTTCAGTTTCTTGTTTATTATAAATCCAACACCACTAGTTCTGCCAGTATCTGTCCCACGATAGTAGAAGAGATGTCCACTTTTCAGTTCGATGAGATCTTCTCCTTTTCTCCTTACCTCACTTAGCCCCACGATGTCCCACTTGATCCTTTGTAGTTCCTCTTCCAATTCAAGAAGCCCTGAATCAGAAGATAGGGAGCGTCCATTGTACGTTGCCAAGGTCAGCATCAGATGGCAGCCTAGTCCGGTCCTCCGGGGATTCTTAGCACCCTCTGCCTTCATGTCGCACTGGCCGCTGCCTTGGCCAGGTACATTCCAGCTGCCGGAGACTGAGGGCCAAGATTTAAGTTGTGGTGTCATTTTGGAGGGGTTTGGCCATAACTCACAACGCTGGCCAAGCGGGTTGGTGAGTGTGGGATAGAATTTCCTCTAATCCAGATGGTATAGTTATACCGCTATTGGCGGTCGTCAGAGCCCCTTTAGTAGGAACAGGATGCACCACGAGAAGGCGGGGTTGACATTTGTCAAGGAGAGGCTGTGATGTTACGCATCACCTGACCTTACATCCCTGACAATGCAAGTGCAAAGATTCGGCTGTTTGAAAATACAACACACATAAAAATTGGAAAGGGAGTGAGACAAGGTGACACCATATCTCCGAAGCTCTTTAATGCCACATTGGAAAATGTGTTTCAATCACTGAACTGGGAAAACAAAGGGATAAAGATTAATGGAGATTATCTAACCCACCTTCGTTTTGCTGATGACGTAGTCATTTTTGCAACTACCCCATCAGAGCTGCAGAGTATGATCCAGGAACTTGCTGACAAGAGTAAAGAAGTGGGATTAAAAATGAACTTTCAGAAGACAAAAGTGATGTTCAATGCTTTTACAAGAAATGAAGATTTATCGATTGATGGAGAAAAACTGGAGATAACAGATACGTATGTTTATCTTGGACAGCAGATATCAAGTGAGGGTCACATTGATGAAGAAATTAATCGGCGTACAAAACTTGCCTGGAGAGCTTTTGGAAGAAACAGCATAATTTTCAAGAGCAATATGCCGTTATGTCTTAAAAGAAAAGTGTTTGATCAATGCATCCTTCCAGTGCTTACGTATGGTGCAGAGACGTGGACCTTAACTAAAAGAGACATACAAAGGCTGCAGACAACTCAAAGCAGCATGGAGAGGTGCATGCTTGGTATAACCAGGAGAGATAAGAAGAGGAACTCGTGGATCCGAAAATGACAAGAGTGGAAGACATCATGATCAGAGTTAAATCCCTGAAATGGCAATGGGCTGGACATACTGCCAGAAGGACAGACCATAGATGGACAGCCGAAATTTTAGATTGGATTCCAAGGGACAGGAAAAGACCCAGAAAAAGACCACATGGGAGATGGGTGGATGAAATTCGTAAATATGCGGGAGTGACATGGAGGAGACTGGCACAAGACAGACCGTTGTGGAGGAAACTTGGGGAGACCTTCGTCCAGCAGTGGATTGATAATGGTTGACAATGATGATGATGATATATATATATATATACGGTCGAGTCACATTATTGTGACCACCAGCTAATATCCAGAGTAACCGCCGTGTGCAGCGCGGACAGCAGCTAGACGGGCTAGGAGTGACTCATTAAGGTGCTGAAAGGTGTTCACAGGTATGTGGCGCCATGCTGACTGCAGTGCATCTGACAGCTGCTGGAGGGTGCGTGGTGGAGGATTCATAGAGCGAAAAACACTATCGAAGTGGTCCCAAAGATGCTCAATTGGGTTTAAGTCTGGGGAATTAGGAAGCCAGGGAAGTACTTTGAAGTCTTCATCGTGCTCTTCCAACCACTCTCGGACATTTATTTCCAGCTATGTGACACGTCGCATTGTCGTGCTGGAAGATCCCATCCGCCCCAGGGAAGACAATCAGTATATATGGGTGTACGTGGTCTGCAAGGATAGACTCACAATGAATTCGGTCCATAGTGCCTTCCACAGGTATGAGTGGACCCAGAGAATGCCACGGAAACATTCCCCAGACTATAAAGCTGTCTCCACCAGCTTGAGCTCATCGAGCAGTGGTTGAAGAGTGTTCCTTCTCCGATGTTTGTCGCCTTATACGCCAACGTCCATCAGTTCGATGAAGCAGAAAACGCGACATATCGGAGAAGACAATACTTTGTCAATCAGCGGAGGTACAATTCCAATACTGCCGTGCAAATGTAAGCCTTTTTTGTCTATGCACCTTCGTTAGCATAGGTGCAGTGACCATCCGTCTGCATCGAACTCTCGTTTTAGACACACTTCCAATAGCCACCGAGTTTATTCGGCCAGTGAGTTGCTCCAGTGAAGCGTGTCGATCGGCCTTCACGCACCTCCGAAGGAGACGTTCACCTTTCCCATCAATGCCACGTGGTGCTCCGCAGTTTCCACTTCGCTTACTCACAATGGTGCCATTTCTCCAATCACGATACACTTTAACCACAGCAGCACGCGAACTGTGCACAAACTGCGCTGTTTGAGAAATACTGCGACCCTTGACCCGAAAGGTGATAATCATCTCTTTTTGCAAATCTGATAAATCGCTCCTTTTATCCATTTGTGGCGTATATTCTATTTTAACTTTCATTTTTAGTTCCTTTTCCTATGTAAATTTGAGTTTGTTCTCTTTTGCACTTTCCCAACTTAACCTCATATCTTCTGTCTCACATAAATGGAGGTTGGCAACACCATGAGGTCCGTACGTAAGTGACGTATGTATGTGATAAGAACAAGAGAAGATATACACTGAAGAGCAATTGAATTAGATGCAGCTGGAGTTATGCAAATGTGGCGCTGTGGGCAGTCCTGTAAACGGAAACGACATGACGTATGCAGCGATCCGACAATATAAGGAGAGATGCGACGGGAATCAGTAAGAGTCGGACGCAGTATGGGTAAGACGAAGGATCTAAGCGCATTTGATCGTGGGCAAATTGTCGGGGCCCGATGAATTGGTTACCCTATCTCGGAAGTCGCGCAGGCACTGGGATTTTCACGAGCCACTGTGTCACGAGTGCACCGTGAGTACATCGAATCCGGTAAAACCATCCCTGCAAGGGCCAACTACCGTGGACAACAGCGTGTGGATAAGCGGGGTCATCGTTGGCTAGCTCGCATTGTAACACCGGATAGACGGGCCACAGTGCAAGAAATCACTCGGCACTTTAACGCTCGTGTACAAAAACGTGTAAGCAGCCACACCATCCAGAACCATCTCCTCGCTATGGGGTACAGAAGCCATCGTCCCAGGTGGGTACCGCTGATGATCGCACATCACAGGGTGCAAAGATTAGCATGGGTGCGGGAACATCGCCACTGAACCCAAGACATGTAGAAAAATGTTGCCTGAACTGATGAGTCGAGATTTACGCTGGTACATGCGGATGGCAGGATACGAGTACGTCGCAAACCACATGAAGCGATGGATCCTTCTTGCCAGCCGGGTTCTCTTCAAGCTGGTAGGGGTGGCATTCTCACCTGGGGACTGTTTACGTGGACTGAAATGGGACCCCTGCTACGTGTGACAT
The DNA here is from genome assembly GCA_039090855.1 of Macrothele yani. Classification (NCBI taxonomy): domain Eukaryota; kingdom Metazoa; phylum Arthropoda; class Arachnida; order Araneae; family Macrothelidae; genus Macrothele; species Macrothele yani. The sequence goes on from CM077003.1 coordinate 109,911,186, forward strand.
CGTCTCTCACAGGTCAACGTTACTGGGATATCCTGCACGACCATTTGCTCCCGTTTGTGCGTCTTCAACATCCCACTGGGGACCTCATCCTGCAACAAGACAATGCACCGTGCCATCGCTCCCGAATTGTATCCGAATGGTTGGGTGAACACTCCACCGACGTGACCTCGCTTCCTTGGTCAGCTAGGTCACCTGATCGCAATCCCGTCGAGCACATCTGGGATACCATCGAGAGAGATGTTCGAGTCTCTGACCCCCCTCCATCAAATCTTCGTGAACTGTGGGAGAAGGTGGTGCTACTCGTTACTAGACAGGTATCTCTAATCCAATTGCTCTTCAGTGTATAATGGCTACGCAGTAGCTGTGAGAAGGGAGATTTTGAATGTGAATGTTAATACTCCTTTTGGATACGAGACTGCTTAATTGCCGTTAAAGTATTCTTGAAAGCTACGTATTCTACTCTAATGAAAGTGTTGTGTTTTGTAGTTAAGTAATATTGTGGACATCAAACAGAGGTCATCGCTCTTTCCACGTTTATAAGTGTGTCACGGAAAAAATTCTCATTGGCCGCCGTTTCCGTGACTCACTTATAAACGTGGAAATAGTGATGATCTCTGTTTGATGTTCCTAGTTAACATGAAATGTCTGTATTAATTATTCATTCACCTTCTAATTATTTGTTCAGTTGCTACTTACCATCTTTGGTGAATCTCCAGTATTGTGCGGGGCTCCAAGAAGCAACCTGCCAAATTGGCTTAGCAGTTAGTGTGTGTGAGTCTGGAAGAATTCGAGGCCGCTGTGGTACAGTGGAAGCATATCCGGGGCGTAACTGGAAGAACTGGGTTCAATTCCCGGTGGCGGCTAATGAAAATTTTTCCGTTACTCACTTATAAACGTGGAAACAGCGATGACCTCTATTTGATGTTCCTAGTCCACGTCAAATGTCTGTATTAATTATTGTGGATATTAACTCAAGTCCCAGTGTTGTGTTTCATAGTTAATTGTCATTTGGGATATTAACCGATGTTTAGTTGTTCTCACCGTGCTGAAGTGAACATGATCAAGTGCCTATTGACAGCAATATAGGATTAAGTGTAAGCAAAACCTCTTGAACTTTATTTGAGTGACTCGCATTTCACTGTACGTGAAGTTTTGATTTATGTAGTGTTTTAGTAAGTCAGCTATGCACAAAGGCTGCACATGATAGCAACGAGGGATATGTTTTTAGAATGCCGCCAGCACACCTTATATACCCTCCAAGCCACCTCACGACACGTGCCTTCTTTCATTGGCTACGCGCTGTTGACGTCAAAAATGGGAGGTGGTCACAGTAATGTGACTCGACTGTGTATATTCCAATTTTAGTTTCATCTCTGACCGAAAACATTTCCCGGGTGTGCCTCATGATGATGATAATGGTTTAAGTACATAGGCACAAATGAGAACCCGTACATTTGCGTTTCAGCTATTTCTATCCCAGAAAGCGATTACTGGTGATGGTACTATGATTTTTGTTTCACTTTTTCATGGGATATTTACAAAAGGGTGTATCATTTCCCTTTTGCATGTAGGCGGAAAATTTTATTTTCAACATAATTCTCAAACCTGAGTTGGGTTGTACCTACAAACAGCTAATCCTTCAAGAAATATTGAATAAAAAAATCAAGCACGCGAATGTATTTTTTTAATGGTTTTGCCTTATGGAACGATTTTCAAGAATTGGTCGTATCATAATTAAGAAATGCCATGAACAAAACTGAACTTTGTGTGGAATTTTTACCAGAAGCCATCCATGCAAATTGAATAAGTCTTGAGACACTTAACTTTGTGGTTAACTGTCTCACTTATCTGAAGTGGTGCGACTTGAAATTAAGCCCCTTTGAGTTCAAAAGCTCTCTTTACTCAAAGAGCACGCAGGTTTTACTTTCTGATTCCTCCATTATAGATTATAGAAAAGTATTATGAACGTTCAAAAATTGCACTTTTGGTTTTTAACGTAACTAGACGAAACCCGTCGGAATCGACGGTTAGTTTTTTTTATTTTTATATTTTGAAATGAATATACTCATATGAAAAAACAAATGTAAACTTTATTCGATTGACAAATTCATTCAACCACTTCGGTAATGACAATAGTCCAGGTTCGTAATTTTTTTTCACTGAAGGTTTAACGACCACCGTGAGCAACTCAATGGGCTATAAGCAGTCGCCCGTCCCTAATTTAGGGTAACGGGTTCCAGGAAAGGGAGACAGCTAGTGCTTTAAGACAAACACAACATCTATGTTTCACGGGATTCGAACCCGGACCCTTCACGAACGAATCATGATAAGCCAGCGCTTAGACCATTACGACTGCATTGTTTTTCAGTCGTAGAATGTGAGGCGGAAGTCCACTCACCTCGATCGTGTGCAAAAATTCAACTGGATAGCGCACTCTTTCACTCTCATCTTCAGTCACTACTGTGTTTGTAAATGTTGTTGGAATGAGATTCGCGTCGCAAATACTCTTCTTTCTCTCTTGTCTGAGACATATAGTTGCGACCCATTGATCGCTCACGCCTTCCAGTAAGGCTCTTGCGTTTTCTTTCTGTTTTGTTTTTCTGCGGGATAGACATTCTGTTAAGGGTAAGTATGCAATAAAGTATTTACTTACTTTAGGGCTGATCATAGAACACCATGCACACACCAAGTCTGGCACACACAAAATGGCCTCCCCGGTGGCGCAGCGGTCTAAGGCGTTGGCCTCTGATCATTCGTCCGTAAGGGGTCCGGGTTCGAATCCCGGTGAGGCGTGGATGTTGTGTTTGTCTTACGGCACTGGCTCTCTCCCTTCCCTGGAACCAGTGACCCTAAATTAGGGACGGGCGACTGCTTATAGCCCCTTGAGTTGCTCATGGTGGTCGTTAAACTTCCAATCAACAAACAACAACAAACAAGTCTGGCACTGAACTGAGCGCCTAATGTAGATAAGGGCAGCACGCTTCACCCATAGACTTTACATGGGAACTTTGCCGCCCCGTCACGCCCGAACCGTTGCCCCAATATGAATTTTCTATTAGACTGGCACAGCTACATCGTAAGACCTTTATTTTGATACCTGAACCATATTTTTACGTTCAGCCGTTCTCTCAAAATAGGACTCACAGTACATAACCTTATAGAATTAATATGTAGATTTTGTTAAAAATGCAAGACTTGATAAATACCGCAGAGTCAAGTAAAATGTAAAAGTTATGTGAACGCTGACAACACGGCACTCGGCAGAAATGCAAAATAAAAAACGAACCAGCACGGAATGAATGAGTATCAGGTAGTGAACGTAACAATAGGAAGATGTTTTCGGGATAGGGCTTGGAAAAATTCTATTCAAGGTTAAATTCTCAGAGAGACTTTCTGCTACAGAACACAGATGAGTAATTAGCTCTTCAACCCTATGGTGTATTAGGTTCACGGAAGTTAAGCTTACACGCATGTGGTCTTTTATGCTTCGCTTAAGGGATACACACCTTGCAGAGTAGGTTGCTCTGTACCCTGCTTAGCTGCATGGAAAACTGTATGCGGATAAAGTCTTTAAAAAATGGAAAATACTGAAGTATATAACTCTCTTTTTGAGTTACAATTTTCAACAAATATTTTCACTCCTTATGCATTTCTATTTTTACGCTTCTCAAAGCATGAATTTAGGCCCCTGATTGGACCATTCCGGGAGGGCATCCCACCCAGGCCTCCGGTTGCTACGGGCCTGTTACATTTCCTTTGTCTTTTACAACGATAGCGCATAGTGTATACACATATGATGATATCAATGAGAAATGGTGTACGGGGATTTAAATTCCGAAGAAATTGTAGGTATTTCTAACAAGGATATTTGCTTAATTTTGTTTCTGCAAAAACATTGTAGCATTGTTCCAATCCTCAGGAAAGATTCCTGAGGATTGGAACAATGCTACAATGATCCTGCTACATAAAAAAAAGGTGACATTGTGGATCTCAGGAACTACATGCCCATCAGCCTCTGTTCAGTGGTTTATAAAATCTTCACTAAGTTCTTTCACATCGCTTGAAGGTATAGTACTGGACATGGCTTAACCAAGAGAACAAGCTGGATTCAGAAGCGGATACAGTACCATAGGTTATTATATTCATGTACTGAGACAATTAATTGAAAGAACGGGGGAATATGAATTCCCATTATACGTGGCTTTTATCGATTATGAAAAAGCCTTTGATTCCGTGAAACCATCAGCAGTAACGATGGGTTTGAAATCCTGTGGTACTGAAGATGCATACATTAGCATTATTAATAAAATTTATACATCTATGAAAATGCAAAAGCAAAGGTTCGGCTCTTTGAGAATCTCACTCCGTTTCCGATTTTTTTTGGAAAGGGAGTGAAACAAGGTGACACCACATCTCCCAAACTCTTTTTTTTACTGGGAGTTTAACTACCACCCTGAGCAACTCAATGAGTTATAATCAGTCACCCGTCCCTAAATTAGGGATACTGGTTCCAGGGAAGGGAGAAAGAGCCTGTGCTGTAAGACAAACGCAACATCCATGCCTCGCCGAGATTCGAACACGGATCCAACTCGGACGAATGATCATAAGCCAGCGCTTAGACCACTGGCCCAACGGGCGACCCCAAACTCTTTAATTTCACACCGCAAAATGTGTTTCAGTCATTGAACTGGGAAACAAAGGGATAAAAATTAATGGAGATTATTTAACTCACATTCGTTTTGCTGATGACGTCGTCATGTTTGCAACTATCCCTTCGGAGCTGAAGAGTACGATCCAGAAACTTGCTGACAAGAGTAAAGAAGTAGGATTAAAAATGAACTCTCAGAAGACAAAACTGATGTTCAATGCTTTTTTAAAGATATATCGAAAAAACATTTTTCAAAAAAATTATAATTTTTTTGAAGATTTTATCGATTGATGGGGAAAAGCTAGAGATAACTGATACCTACATTTACCTTGGGCAGTAGATATCAAGCAAAGAAAACATGGATGAAGAAATTAATCGAAGTATAAAACTCGGTTGGAGAGCTTTTGGAAGAAATAGTGCAATTTTTAAGAGAAATATGCCATTACGTCTTAAAAGAAAAGTGTTTAATCGATGCATCCTTCCAATGCTTACATATGGAACGGAGATATGGACCTTAACTAAAAAAGACATACAAAGACTGCAGACAACTGAAAGAAGCATGAAGAGATGCATGCTTGGTGTAACCAGGAACGACAAGAAGAGGAGCTCGTGGATACGGAAAATGACAAGAGTAGAAGACATTGTGAACAGAATAAAATCCCTGAAATGCCAATGGGCTGGACATGAAATCCCTGAAATGGCATGAAATTCGAAAGCATGCGGGAGTGACATTGCCAGAAGGATGGACCACCGATGGACAACCGAAATTTTAGACTATATACCAAGGGATGGGAAAAACCCAGAAGATCACATGGGAGATTAGTGGGTGAAATTCGAAAGCATGCGGCATTGACACGGAGGAGTCACTCCCACATGCTTTCGAATCAAGACAGACCGTTGTGCAAAGAAACTGGGGGAGGGGGAGACTTCCATCCAGCAGTGGATTGATGATATATACATATATATACCTGTAATGTGGCTTTAAGTCCAGTAGTCGCATTACAGACCATAGTCTACTCTGCTGTTAATACGCACATAAATCAAGCTTTTCTTCCATGTGACGCAAACGCAGAAATTTGAAAATTTTATCGTCCTGGAACGGAAATCGAGCTCGCATCTCCGTTCCAGGACGATAAAATTTTAAAATGTTTGCGTTACATGGAAGAACAGCTTGATTTATGTGCGTATTGATTATTTCATGTGTTTCCAACTTGATATTTACTCTGCTGTTTTACATCTTTATTATTGATCTCGCTCTGATTTCGTAAATATACTATAGCAATTTTGGTGAAATCGCTTGAAAATTTAAATTTGCATCTATATTCGCGTAATGTGTTTTATTTTATGGCATGTACAAAAATATCAATGCAATTTAATTTTCTTAAGTTACAAAAATTTTACGTCTTTCATAAAACTAAGGATAGAATGAAACAAAATAAGGCTTGCGGATTTCACTATTGGTTTTCAGAAGAGTCGAGATAATAAAATAATAAAGACACTTAACTTTCACATAATTGCTTAGTTGAAGTAAATTTTTTAGCTTTCTAATTAGTAATTTCACTAATAACATGTGAAAAGTCCGAAGCCAGGTCGCGTGCTCTATGGACAGCAAAGAATATGAGTTATAAAGTATTGCTGGCTTTCGAACACGTCCGACAGAACATGATGTGACTTCACTGCTGGAGGGACAAGAGCTGATGTAAACGACTCTCGCATGCGAGCACTCACAGACTGGCAATGTAATCAATGACGTAACCGGAGCATACGCTTCAGACTGGCGCCCGAACCTGCTGCCTTCTGCATTTTATTTATAACAGACGACTCATGTTCCAAATTCCCCTCTCTTGCGTCGGTGTGAATTGATTAAACAGCTTCAACATTTTGTCATTTTCATTTTGGTCAAAAATGTTGACAACTGAACATATATTATTAGTAATCACTGCTGAAACGTGCGATACATAACGCAGTACATTTACTTAGCAAATTTGTTTTAAAACAATTGGTTGTCGATTTTGCGCAAAAATACTTGAAAGATAATAATTCTCTCTCTCTCTCTCTCTCTCTCTCATTGAGTTATTTTTCACTTTTCTTTGAATCCGTTTCGAAGAAAGAATAAAGCAGTTCGGAAACAAAGAGTTTGCACATACCGGCCACTGAATTAGAAACTTTTATTCAATACCAGGTTAAACTTGCTTTAGCCCGAATTACAGCATATATGCGGTTCGACATAGGTTCCAAAAGGTGTTGGAATATATATACAAATGCAGAATATCAGGTGTTCACCAGGCAATCCTTTAACTGGCTAAAATTTGACAGAAGACTTTGCTCCCGTGTCCGTTTTTCTAATATGTCCCATACATTCTCAATGGGGTTCCGTTCTGGGCTTTGTGGTAGCCAGTGAAGATAGTGGAAGTCACTGTCATCCTCGCATAACCACTCCTGAACACATCTTGCGCGATGGACAGTAGCACTGTCGTCCACGAAACAGCCGTCATCTTCCAGATAAAAAGTCAATATTGCAAGATGAACTTGATTGTCAACGATGTTCAGAATAATCCTTGGAGGACACTCGACCTTCCAGCAATATCAGGGAATCCGTTCCGTACCAACGAAACGAGCTCCACATCAACAGAACTAGCTCCACACCACGACACCACCTCCAGAACTTTGAGCTGTGTTTACAAGGCAAACTACAACAAAACTGGAAAACTGAATAATCTTTCAAAGTATACTCGGGAATGCACGAAGGAGTTGTAAAATTCACATGCAGAAATGAAAGTGAGTTAAGATTGTCTTTCGTTCAAACATGTCTGCTCCAACTTCGTAACCTGGTTTTAGGGGAGTCTTACCTTTTTTATTTTCTAAATGAATTAAATCTCTATGTAATTTCCTGCATAGTTTGTCCCTGCACTTTTTATTCCTTTGCGTTTGCTCTTGGAATGAAATTTGAAGGCCGTTCTCAGATTCCTCTCATTCTTAGAAATCAGTAACATGTGTTTGAAATAATTCGGAAGCGCAGTGTTTTGACACTTTGTCGAACCGAGTTTTGATGCCCAAAAGGAATTCAAAATGAAATAGAAAGAGTACATGCAAGAGGCGGACAGATAGAAGCCGGCGCATCAGATCATCCGGTCATCGGAATATCGTCAATTTGTTGCACCATTAATAAACTGCTCACAGTTCCGTTAAAATGAGCACACCTTTTTTTTTTATGTATACAGTTGTTTTGATTTTTAAATGTGTTCAATAAAGAATTTTAAACCTGAAAAGAAAGACATTAACATAGTTTCGAATTTGAACGCCATTTCTAAATTAATAAGAAAAAAATTGTGCCTTCTCTATCAGCACTGCCTGTTCTCCTTCCCTCGAAACATATACCGTAAATCAGGGGCGAGCGATTCTTGGTCCTCATCGCGGCAGTTGAAAGTCCAAATCGGAAGAAAAAAGAAAGGAAACTTTTTATTAAATGCTCACAGGAATCCTTAAATGGAAAAAGAAAATAAAGGTATGAAACGAGAGCACAATACAGTCATTTATAATATACAATACCTGACAGAGAAACTGCCCCACCATGAAGGAATGCTCAAAAACAGACCAAACTACACACACACACACACACACACACACACACACACACACACACAGAGATAGCCAAGTAGGTCCTGAACAAATGATTTCATTGTCACATATACAGACGAGGCTCCAGTGGCCGAATATAACAGGATAATCAATAAGGAGTGTGGCCCCCATTTTGGGCGGCACAGCGTTGAATCCGACGTGGCATTTAGGCAATGACAGTCCGAATAGAGTCGTGGGGTATCGTGGACCATGTGATGTTGATCCGAGTCCACAGTTCATCTTCATTTTAGTGGAAGGGTACTCAAACGACGTCCCATCGTGTCTCACAGATGCTCGATGGGCAAGAGCTCGGGGCATCGGGCTGGGCACGGAAGCATCAGCACACCGTGTAAAACATTCAGGCTGATCCGAGCGGTATGCGGCCAGTCGTAATCTTGCTGAAAAACGGCGTTTGGGATACCCTGCATAGGCCTATACGGTAGTGCCATGGGCCTTCGCACCTCGTCAACATAGCGGCGTGCCGTCAGTGTGCCCGTAATACGTACCAGCAGTGAGCGGCTGTTGGCACTGATAGCACCCCACACCATGATTTAACGTTACCGGGCCGTGTGGCACTCCACAATGACGGAGGAATCCGCCCGTTGGCCGTGTCGCCTCCAGACACTCACACGGCGATCATCCGTGGTGAAACAGAACCGCGATTCGTCGCTGAACACCACACTGTTCCATTTGACACCACACGCAGCTCTGGGCGACACCATGCAAAGCGGTGACGACGATGGCTCGCTGTAAAGGGTAGCCTTTGCAACGGACGGCTGGACAGCAAACCAGACGCATCTAAACCTTCCCGTACACTCCGCAAAATGTTGCCCGTTGTGGCCTGTGGGTCCGCTACGGCATGACGTCGGATGCGACGATCAGTGTGCTCGGGCGTCCGTCTCCGAGCTTCGGTCCGCCTACGACGTTGCAGAGATCCTTCCTGAGACCACTGTCTCCAAATGCGATCGACGGTTGTGACATCACGTTGAGTTTCTTCTTCAATACGACGCAAAGACCATCCGGCGGAACGAAGGCCTACGATGACACCTCTCGTGAACTCATCCGTTTGACGAAATCGCGTACGACGGCATCTTAACGGCTTTTGCACTCCTTGTTCGTTTTCCAGACACGGTTACAACAGAACCACTCACTTCTCGCGGCCGTGACGACGTCTCGACTGATGTCCTCACGAGCTGCTTGTCCGCTTATGTCCCGCACGCCGTTCGTGCGATTGGACTGCAAATGCAATCATTTGAATAACTTGTACGTGTGCACCCACCCTGCAATATTCATGACGCTGTGTTCACGTCTTCGTGATGTGGCATTTTCTCTGTCAGGAAGTGTATATCCAAAATGAAGAAAAGCTGGAACACATATATACTTGTGCACAAAGGTTGACCCAAAACAACTGAACAAAATATGCGTACAGAAAAATAAAAAAAATATATACGTATGCCTACCTTTATTATCAAGGAAGTGGTTATCTTTTTCGCAATACTGTCCATTGCATCGAACATAGGTGTCCCAACGTTCCTTCCACTTTCTGAATGTCTACTGGAATTCTTCTTCTGAATTGCTGTTGAAGCACCCCCGCACAGCCGTAATAAGTTGCTCATCAGTCTCAAATTGTCGTCCCCGTAAAGTCTTTTTTTTTTTTTTTATAAATGGGGAACAACCAGAAGTCACATGGTGACAAGTTTGGACTATGTGTAGGTTGGAACATCAACTTAATATTCATTTTTTTCAAATAAGAAAGGACAGAACTGGCCACGTGCGGCCTTGCATTAGGCTTCACATAAAAAGAAATGGGGAACTCAAGTTAAACAAACGCGTTTCATGCCCAAATGCCCGGTTAAAATCTGCAATTAATGATTTTGAAATGTGAACAATATCTTTGATGTCTCTAATTGATAGGTGTCTGTCTTCCCGTATAATAACACCTATTGCATTGATGTTTACCTCTGTAACACTCGTTGAAGGTCTTCCTCCATGAGCGAGTAAAGCCTACGTCTCACGACCATCCATAAATTCTTTATGCCATCTGTAAATTATCGATTTTCCTGTATATTCATTTTCATAAGCCTCTTGCATAAGACGGAAAGCCTCTCCGATAGACTTCTTAAGTTGACGGCAAAATTTAATGGCAGATCTTTGTTCCACTTTCGGATCCATTTTTTCGAAAACTCACAGCACGAAAACACTTCTTAGGGGTTCACGTAAGAAAGCATATTAAACTGCGCACTACAGACGACGCATGCGTGATAAATAGTTGCTATGGTTACTACAGTACCTACGATTCTTTCAAGACTTGTGCCCATGTCGAACGTAGTACTACAGATTTTTTCATAAAAACGTTCTGAGTTGTTTTGGGACAATCCATGTAGGTACATTTGCAACACAGAATTCGTAAGTGATGGTGTTAACCTTTGTTGAAATTTTTCTTGGTTCTCAATTAAGGCACTGGATGCACAGGGCCAGGAAGATGGAACCCCCCCCCCATCCCGCATACAGAATCTGTCACCAATATAGCGCTGGAGATGCCGCGTAATGCACAGGACATATACACTCAATTGATAAAACATTAGGGATACCTACCTAATGGTTCCTCCTCGTTTAGCACGAATAGCAGACTGTACACGCCGAGACGTCGGCCCAGGATCCATGGATTTGATGTTCCACTTCCCAGTATCCCAGACAGCTTCAATAGGGTTTAGATCCGAGGACCATGGAGGCAACTGGATGGTTCCAAACTCAGGTGAGTGTTTCTCAAGCCATGCCTGGGTGGTTGTGGTCTGGTAGGGAAACGCCTTAGACTGTCGGCAGCAGGACACGTGAAGGCCATGAAAGCGTGTAGGTGATCTGACAGCACATGCTGGTAGCGCGCAGCAGTTAAGAACCTCTCAAGAAACACCAAGGCACATAATATGTCCTATGAGAAGGCTCCCCAAACCATCGCAGAGCCGCCACTACCTTGAACAGAGCCAACCTGGCATGACAGGGCCATGGCCTCATGTTGTCGACACCACACTCGCACCCTCCTGTCAATTTGGCACTCCTGAAAAGGAGATTCATCTGACCACATGACGCGGCGCTACTCTACAGATGTCCAGTTTTGACGTTCCCGCCATCAGACGAGGCGTAATGTTCAATGACGAACAGTCAGCAGTGGCACACGTGTAGGGCGTCGGCTCCCATAGCCCAAGGTATACAGCTCGTGCCATACCATTCACTCGCTGACGCTGTTTGTGCCTTCAACGTTTAACCTGGATGTGATTTGCGATGTTGTTGCCAAGCGGTAGGTCTGTACGAAGCTCGGTAGTAGTCTATGTTGACGCTAGTCATGAATGCCTTGTGGTCGGACAGCGCTTATTGTCTGGGCGGTGTTACGTCCGTTGATGGTATACTCACCGTACACCCTTGATACGGTTGCCCTCTGGAACCCTAGTGTTCTTATGACTTGCGCGATAAAATGTCCCACCTGTCTTGCGCCAACAATGCGCCCATGACTAAAGTCTCTCCGATCACTAACGTTTACCCATGTTCGTCGATTGCGAACACAGTTAGGAAGCCCTGCTCTCCGCCTAATTATCGCCTGCGTTTCGTTCGGCTTTGTTCCACTCAGCGCGGGGAATGCGCATGTCAACTGTCACCCCCTATCTCTAATGTTTTGTCTACTGAGTGTATACATATGTATATCATCATCATTGTCAACCATTATCAATCCACTGCTGGATGAAGGTCTCCCCAAGTTTATTAAACAACGGTCTGTCTTGTGCCAGTTTCCTCCATGTTACTCCCTCATACTTTCGAATTGCATCCACCCATCTCACATGTGGTCTTCTTTTGGGTCTTTTCCTGCCCCGTGGAATTCAGTCTAAAATTTGGGCTGTCCGTCGATGTCGATGGTCTGTCCTTCTGGCAATATGTCCAGCCCATTGACATTTCAGGGAGTTTACTCTAATCATGATGTCTTCTACTCTTGTCATTTTTCTGACACATAAGTTCCTCTTCTTTTCTCTCCTGGTTACACCAAGCATGCATCTCTCCATGCTTCTTTGAGTTGCCTGCAGTCTTTGTATGTCTCTTTTAGTTAAGGTCCACGTCTCTGCACCATACGTAAGCACTGGAAGGATGCATTGATCAAACACTTTTCTTTTAAGACATAATGGCATATTGCTTTTGAAAATTATACTGTTTCTTCCAAAAACTCTCCAGGCAAGTTTTATACGCCGATTAATTTCTTCATCAATGTGACCCTCACTTGATATCTGCTACCCAAGATAAATGTAGGTATTGGTTGTCTCCATCTTTTCCCCATCAATCGGTAAATTTTCATTTTTTTGTAAAAGCATTGTACATCACTTTTGTCTTCTGAAAGTTCATTTTTAATCCCACTTCTTTACTCTTGTCAGCAAGTTCCTGGATCATACTTTGCAGCTCTGATGGGGTAGTTGCAAAAAAGACTACGTCATCAGCAAAACGAAGGTGAGTTAGATAATCTCCATTAATCTTTATCCCTTTGTTTTCCCAGTTCAGTGATTGAAAGAAATTTTCCAATGTGGCATTAAAGAGTTTGTGAGATATAGTGTCACCTTGTCTCACTCTCTTTCCAATTTTTATGGGTGCTGTATTCTCAAATAGCCGAATCTTTGCAGTTGCATTTTCATAGATGTTATTAATAATATTAATGTATGCATCTTCAATACCGCAGGATTTCAGAGCCATTGTAACTGCTGATGTTTTCACCGAATCAAAGGCCTTTTCATAATCGATAAAAGCCATACATAATGAAAGTATATATATACATATGTATATATATACATCATCATCATTGTCAACCATTATCAATCCACTGCTGGACGAAGGTCTCCCCAAGTTTCCTCCACAACGGTCTGTCTTGTGCCAGTCTCCTCCATGTCACCCCTGCATACTTTCGAATTTCATCCACCCATCTCCCATGTGGTCTTCTTCTGGGTCTTTTCCTGTCCCTTGGAATCCAATCTAAAATTTCGGCTGTCCATCGATGATCTGTCCTTCTGGCAGTATGTCCAGCCCATTGCCATTTCAGGGATTTAACTCTGATCATGATGTCTTCCACTCTTGTCATTTTTCGGATCCACGAGTTCCTCTTCTTATCTCTCCTGGTTACACCAAGCATGCACCTCTCCATGCTTCTTTGAGTTGTCTGCAGCCTTTGTATGTCTCTTTTAGTTAAGGTCCACGTCTCTGCACCATACGTAAGCACTGGAAGGATGCATTGGTCAAACACTTTTCTTTTAAGACATAATGGCATATTGCTCTTGAAAATTATGCTGTTTCTTCCAAAAGCTCTCCAGGCAAGTTTTGTACGCCGATTAATTTCTTCATCAATGTGACCCTCACTTGATATCTGCTGTCCAAGATAAACGTACGTGTCTGTTATCTCCAGCTTTTCTCCATCAATCGATAAATCTTCATTTCTTGTAAAAGCATTGAACATCACTTTTGTCTTCCGAAAGTTCATTTTTAATCCCACTTCTTTACTCTTGTCAGCAAGTTCCTGGATCATACTCTGCAGCTCTGATGGGCTAGTTGCAAAAATGACTACGTCATCAGCAAAACGAAGGTGGGTTAGATAATCTCCATTAATCTTTATCCCCTTGTTTTCCCAGCTCAGTGACTGAAAAACACCCTCCAATGTGGCATTAAAGAGCTTCGGAGATATGGTGTCACCTTGTCTCACTCCCTTTCCAATTTTTATGTGTGTTGTATTTTCAAACAGCCGAATCTTTGCACTTGCATTTTCATAGATGTTATTAATAATATTAATGTATGCATCTTCAATACCGCAGGTTTTCAGAGCCATTGCAACTGCTGATGGTTTCACCGAATCAAAGGCTTTTTCATAATCGATAAAAGCCATGCACAATGGAAGTTCATATTCCCTCGCTCTTTCAATTAGTTCTCTCAGCACATGGATATGATCTATTGTGCTGTAGCCACTCCTGAATCCAGCTTGTTCTCTCGGTTGAGCCATGTCCAGTGTTACCTTCAAGCGGTGTGAAAGAACTTTAGTGAAGATTTTATAAACTACTGATAGGAGGCTGATAGGTCTGTAGTTTCCGAGATCCTCAATGTCACCTTTCTTATGTAGCAGGATCATTGTAGCGGTGTTCCAATCCTCAGGAATCTTTCCTTCATTAAGGCATCAGTGAAAATTTGGGCGAGTACTGTTTCGATTTCTCCACTTGCTTCTTGTATGATGTCTACAGTAATTCCATCTTCTCCTGGAGCTTTTCCCCGCTTCATGTTCTTGATTGCATGTGCAACTTCTTGCTGGAAGGACTGGAGGAACTCTGGTACTGGTATCTTTCATGATGTCTGGAGTGCATGTATCATCCCTTTCATATAATTTGGAGTAGAAATCTTTTCACTCTTGTCAAAATTTCGCCTCTATTTCTTGTTACAGAACCATCTTCTTTTCTCAGTGCCATAATCTGTTTTCTTCCCTTACTGAGATGTCCCTTTGCTATCTTTAGGCTTTGGTTGTTTTCAATTGCTTTCCTCACTAGTTCACAGTTGAATTTTCTTACGTCTTCAGTGATACTTTTTCGTACTGTCTTGCATAGCTCTATATATTCCACTTTGGAAGTCGCATCTTCTTTAGTTGTCCTCATCTCTCTTCTTTTTCGCATCAACATTTTCGTTTTTCCTGATAATTTATTTACATGCAACTTGTTCTTAGACCCAGCTAATTTTGTTGCTGTTTCCATAAGAGCTTTGGTTACTTTTCTGTTAACTTCAGAGATGTCCACTTCTTCCGATGTTAGGCCTTCTAAAGCAGAGAACCTGTTCTTCAGTTCCAACTTGAAGGTATTATGGTGTTTTTTAAGGTTGGTTATGTCAATAGATTTTGTTTGTCTTATGAGCTTGTCACGTTCAAGTTTAGTGTTGAGGTGCATCTTACATCTCACCAATCTATGGTCACTACCTGTGTTGAACTTGTTTAGCACACTGCAGTCTTCTATGACGAATTTTTTGTTACACATAATAAAATCAATTTCATTTGTCGTCCCATTTGGATGTCTCCATGTCCATTTCCTGTGTGGCTTTTTCTTGAAGAAGGAGTTCAAGATGAAAAACCCTTCTGCCTCTGCAAACTCAACGAGAGTATTTCCACGCTGGTTTCTGTTGCCGTGACCGAATTTACCTACTGAAGTTTCATTCTGTTGCCGTTGCCCTATTTTTGCATTGAAATCTCCCATAATTATTTTCAAGTGCTGCTTACCTTTATTATTTAGATGACAAATTTCCTCATAAAATTCTTCAATTTCTTCTTCAGGATGACTTGTGGTGGGTGCATAAGTTTGAATAATCTGAGCCTGGTATCTTTTCGAGAGTTGGATAACGAGTCGTGCAGCTCTGTCAGAGGAACTTTCAACTTCTACAACTTTATCCTTCAGTTTCTTGTTTATTATAAATCCAACACCACTAGTTCTGCCAGTATCTGTCCCACGATAGTAGAAGAGATGTCCACTTTTCAGTTCGATGAGATCTTCTCCTTTTCTCCTTACCTCACTTAGCCCCACGATGTCCCACTTGATCCTTTGTAGTTCCTCTTCCAATTCAAGAAGCCTTGAATCAGAAGATAGGGAGCGTCCATTGTACGTTGCCAAGGTCTACATGTTCATACTTCCCTCTATTTAACCTTCGCATAAAGGGGGGAGGTCTCTTTCATCCTAGATAGCAAATTCGATTGTGTAATGGTTGAAAAGTCGTAGAATTTTATTAATAGAGGGTTATATGAGAATTGAAACTATGCCTTTAATGAAAGAATTGGAGATTGACCGATAAAGGGGCGCAACAAAACCCCGCACAAAGTATTACTTTCACAGGAAAAATAATAACGATGATAATAATTATAACAATAATAATAATAATGAAAAGAAGTTCAGTAATGATTAAGATCATCTCTAGGAGCGCCGCCCCGGTGGCACCGTGGTCTAAGCGCTGTCTTATGACTGTTCGTCCAAGTAGGTTCGAGTTCGAATCCCGGTGAGGCATGGATGTTGTGTTTGTTTTACGTCACCGGTTCTCTCCCTTCCTTGGAACCGGTGACCCTAAATTAGGGAAAGGAGTCTGCTTCTAGCCCGTTGAGTTTCTCACGGTAGTCGTTAAACCCTCAACAAAAAAAAATTGTACGAACAATTTTTAAAACGGGGCTCCTGTTGAACTCTGGGCTTAGAGACTGGAACGTTCGGGTCAGCGTAGTAATCAATTCCTATTCTTAGCCTAAGATTTTGGGAATCCCCGGTTGCAAAACATCGCGACTTTCTGTTAGATAAATTGCTTTGATTCTTCTTCTTTGGGATATTTTGTGCGGAGATCATTTGTGAGACGATGAGGCAAAACTTTCAAGATATATAAATTTAACTCCTAACGTCGAAGGAAATATTATCTGGTACCATCTGACAACTCCCTATATTATTATGTTCAGAATGAACGGAATTTTTCATCACTTCGAGGATTTCAGCTTTCCATTCCTCAGTCAAATCGATGTCAGCAGCTATGTCAGGAAATTTCATTTGTCAGAGAAATATCCGAAACAGCCATCACTCAGAAGTGTCAGGTAGAGACACATCTTTAAAAGTAGAGACGCGATGTAATTTTCTCAAGTTTATGTGCTCTTTAAGTCGTTGGCACAAGTTCATAGGTTGAATTTATTAGGATAAGATCTAAAATTCGGGAATTAGTTTGCTTTCCCTTCACTTTTTCGTTGTTTCAGTATTTAATTCAACAACTGAGAAACAGATAAAATTTTTGCGGTTCCTTCACTTTCGTCACTCAGTAAATCTTTTACTTTTTGCATAACCCCTGGCCGCACTGACTGATAGTAAAGACTTAATCTAGTTAATGCAGCAATTTACTTTTACTGACAAGCACTTGTTTAGTAAGGTGACCAGATGTTGGAACACTGAATTGAGGACAAAATGGCAGGGTGTCCCCAAATCAGCAGATCATTTGAGGACATATACATATTCAAAATAAATATGCAATTTTTTTGTCATAAAACTGTATTGTTTTTATAAGTGCGGTGTTACATATGACAGTTTATCTTAAAAGGATATATCTTGAAGAATGTTGGTAATTTGTACTGACAAAGTAGAGCTATAATGGCGAGAACATATTAGCAAAATTGAAATGCTTTAGTCAGGTACAGGGTGATCATATAGTAGCGCAACCCAGAAAAAAATTTATGAGGTTAATTACAATTGTTAAAAAAAATAAACATCGTCAAATATAGGTTACAATCTTACCTTTATAACAACAAAAGAAGGGAAACCTCATTATAATATATGTTCAAAGTGAGCTCCGTGTTCGCGAATGCAAATGCGCGCTCTTTTTAAGTCTGATGACACCTTGTGAAGCACCTCCACGCTGACGTTTTTAATCGCTATTAATTTTAAGTTCATCCAGGGTGTGAGGATTATTGTGATACACAACACCTTTGAGATACACCTAAAGAAAGAAGTCGAGCGGCGATAAATCTGGGGATCTGGGAGGCCACAGGTCTTTGGAGATGAGACGTTCACTGAAAAAATCTCGCTAAAAATTGACGGTACTAACCGACGTGTTGCATGTGGCATTGTCTTTCTGGAGCCTACAATGTCGTTCGCTGACATCAAGAAGTGCCACAAACTGTGTGATAATGTCTTGGTAGACGGAACTATCCACAGTCGTTTCGAAAAAATCGGTCCCACTATGCGACGGCGCGATATCGCACACCAAACTCCAAGTTTTTTCGAATGCAAACCTTTTTCAAGAAAAACATGTGGATTTTCACGACTAAATCCTATTGTTCTGACTATTGACATAACCTCTGGCGTGAAACCAGGCCTCGTCAATGAAGAAAACTGTATCAAGACTCTGTATTCTACGTTGTTCAAGGAATGAGCGGAACCATCGGCAGAAGTGTATTCGTTTTCCTGCATCTGGGGCCTTGACTTCATGCACTGCGCGAATACGATATAGACGAAGATGTAACGATCTCGTAGCTTTATGAGCACTACTGTATAAGATTGGTGATTGCACGGCGAGTTTCCGGAGGCTTTTTCGTGTTAAGCAACCTTCGTTTTGCTCACGATCATTTGTGTTAGTACTCCCTCTTATGTGTAACGTATATATATGACGTAATCTACAATGTTGCAGCGATAAGCCTGCCAGCGTAGTTTAGTTGGGAAAACAACCTCTCTGGGCTAGAAAGACATAGGTTCGAATGTTACCACCGGCAAAAAGGTTATCACAAACAATGTAATTTGCTTTGTCTGAACGTTTGTCCCACTTTAATGGCGCAGTGGAAAGAAGTATCACAGAGCAGCAACTAAGAAAGAAATATTTGTGACGACATGCTTAGTTATCATGTTATTGTTCAGGTGTTCAGTGAAAGGAAACTGCTTCCCAGGTATAAATATCTGACGTCATAACCATAGCACCAACTTAGAAAGAAATACAGAGTGTTTCAAAATTATCTTTACAATTTTGACCCTCAATAAAACCTAAATGAAATAATATAGCGAAGTTCTGTTTCTTGTACATGTAACAGCAACGCATAAAATTTTATTGGTACGCAAAAGGGTCTTGTTTACTTTCAGGTACGACCCTGAACTTGTGATGGCTACTCCACAGTAAAAGGCCCAGTGTGTGACATGGTTCATAGAGGCGAGGTCAGATACACAAGTTCAAAGGAATTTTCGTGCCAAAAACCACTTAATCCACCATCCCGACTCTCAATACGCCAGTGGCACGAGAAGTTTATGGAGACTGGTAGTGTGCTTTGTAAAAAAGCCGCTGGCCGGCCAAGCACAAGTAAAGAGGATACAGAACGCGTTCAACGGAGTTTCCTACGAAGTCCAGAGTAGTCCATTCGTACGGTCTCCAGGCAGTTGGAGATACCACCTTCAACGATACGGTGCTGCACAAGCGCTTTCACCTGACTGCCTACAAAGTGCATTTGACACAGGAACTGCACCCCGGGGATAAACCGAAACGTTTCGATTTTGCTGTTGATATACTACACAAGATTGATAATGAGGAAGGCTTCCTGAAATGTGTTTTATTCAAGCATGAGGCAACGTTTCACGTCTGTTTTGTTATCAACAGGCATAACTGTAGAATTTGCGAGTCTGAAAACCCACATGCCGTCCGTGCGATTGAATGTGACAGCCCTAAGGTTAACGTCTGGTGCAGTCTCCTGCACAACCGCATTATCTCCGAATCGGAGGGCCTACAACCATAACCCCCGAATTGGATGGCCTACAACCATAACCCCCGCACTGGGCACTTCTTGTTCGTGGGTTTCTTGATGGAACCTTTTCGGAGCGATGGATTGGACGGGATGTCCAATTCCTTGTCTTCCACGTTCACCGGATCTCACCCTTCCGAGACTTTTTTCCGTGGGGCTATGTGAAGGATATCGTGTATAGCACAAAGGTTCCGAATGTGGATGAGCTGAAGCACAGGATTACAGTTGCCATCATAATTCCTGAGGACATGCTCGGGAGAACATGGCAGGAGGTCGAATACCATCTGGACGTAATTTGTCCAACTGTTCCCATGTGGAGCTCTACTAGCATCCCAACAAACTTTGGAGCGTGCTGTTGAATATGCAATAAACCGACTTTTGTTACCTTATTCCGTTTCTGTTTTATTGAGGGTCAAAGCTGTAAATATAGTTTTGAAACAACCTGTATTTGTGACGCTCCGCTTAGCTTTTCGTGTTTTCCGGCAGGTGTTCCCAGAATGGAAATGCGAATTATCTCAGCGTGTGACGTAACAACTCGATGACGTTGTACTTTTTTAGCACGTCTTTTGTAAAAAAAGATCGTGCGTATGTTACCGGTTTTTCGTTCCGTCCGTCCGTCTATACCCACGATATCTCTGCAACTATCAGTCCGATTTGAAAAATTATTTTTGTATTGAGAAGCTTGAAATATGCGAATGATGATCCTTCATTTCGTTTTTTTTTTTACGATGTACAATTTCGCCGCTAGAGGGCGTAAATGCAGATAATGTCGAATTCAAAAATACGTTTTTTACACATATTTGCTTCTAAACATCCAATTGAAAAAATATTTTATCTTTATATTCCATTTATGTCGAAGAGTATTAGATATAGTCACTTTTTTTCAAATTACGCATAGATTTTCCGCTAGGGGCGTGAAAGTAAATTACATTTTTTCCGATAACTCTTCTTCTAAAACTCCGATTTGAAAAATGTTTTCTGCAGAGGATACAAATCTTGATGGAAAATCTTTTGCACATAATTTCAAATTTTTGGTAAAGAATACTTTGCCCACCAGGGGACGTAAGTGTTAATTTTTTCTTCTGATGTATTTGCCATAAAATCTGAGCTTCTAAAATATCGATTGAAAAAGTTCTTTCGTGAACTGATGCCACTTACATCGATAAATCTTTTTGGAATATTTTCTTCTTAAAATATTCCACAGTTTCTCCGCCAGGGTGCGTAGATGTATATCTTATTTTTGTCAATATCTCTACTTCTAGGAGTCCGATTTGAAAAATCCCTTCTTCCTTGGATAATGTTTTCAGTGTGACATGTTTTTCATATAATTTCAAAATTTTCAAGTAATTCATAGACTTTCCGCTAGGGGGCGTAAAGGTAAATTGCGTTTCTCCCTATATCTCTGCTTCTAAATCTCCGATTTGAAAAATTCTTTCTGAACCGGATACAGCTTCTGATGGAAAATCCTTTGCATGTAATTTCTAATTTTTGTAAAAAATGGTTTGGCCACCAGGTGGCATAAGTCTTAATTTTCGCTTCTGATGTATTTGCAGCAAAATATGAGCTTCTAAATTCTCGATTGAAAAAAAACGTCGTTTGTAGACCGATACTACTCATGTCGACAAACCTTTTAGAAACATTTTCTTCTTAAAATAATGCATGGTTTCTACGCCAAGGTGCGTAGATATAGATCTTATTTTTGTCAATATCTCTACTTCTAGGAGTCCGATTTGAAAAATTCCTTCTTTGTTGGATAGTGTTACCGATGCGAAATGTGTTTCCTATAAATTCAAAATTTTCAAGTAAATCATAGACTTTCCGCAAGGGGGCACAAGGGTACAGTGTGTTTTCTGCGTCATTTCTGCTTCTGAAACTCCGATTTGAAAAATTCTTCCTGTGTCGCATAAAAGACCTGATGAAAATTATTTTTCACATAATTTCTAATGTTTGGTAAAGAATGGTTTAGCCACAAGGATGTATAAGTGTTAATTTCTGCTTCTGATGTATTTGTAGCAAATTCTGGGATCCTGAAAACTCGACCAAATTTTTTTTTTTTTGCTTGGACCGATACCGCTCGTATGGAAAAACCTTTTGAGAATACTTTCTTCCTAAAATAATGCATGGTTTTCCCACCATGGGACGTAAAGTCACATCTTATTTTTGTTGATATCTCGGTTTCTAATAGTCCGATTTGAAAAATTCTTTCTGTGTTGGAGAGACTTTCCGGTGCGAAATGTTTCTCATATAAATTCCTGTTTTTCTTAACTCACAAGTCTGCAATCAGAGGGCGTAAGCTCACGATTCCGTTTACAGCAATATCTGAGGGATTAAAAACGCTATTGAAAAACTTCTTTCCTCCGTCAGATACTATTGTTTTCCAAACCGGTTCCATTGAGTTTTAATAGCTTTGATAAATTTAATTTGCGTCAGAACAGATTCAAAAAAAGTGCTTATTACACCCGAAAATTCGGTGTCATCTTTCTTGTTTTTTTATTGTTGTAATGCTCATGAAACCTTTTTTCACATTTAGACATCACAAACAAAAAGAATACTTAGGTATTAAAAAATTACTCTACATATCTTACTTTCCCCCGTCATTACTGATAGGTTTTCCCCTAGTATTCAATACTGGCGCCCGTTTGAACTCCCATGAGCTTTACTTTTCTGGGAAATGACTGGAAGTCCCTGAAGTCATGATAATTAATATAAATACAGGGACCACGCAATTTGAAAGTCGGTAGTGATTAGGCACCGCACTTACATCAGTGTTTATTCAGTCTATGAAAGTTCTTTTATTGCTTTCGCGTCTGACATTTCACCATTACTGTTCTAGTCGGAAAATAAACATGTGAGTATGCGAATTTGGTTATAAATCAATTTATTTTTGTCAGAGTATTTTTGAACCCTGAATCTCTTAAGCTTCTTCTTTAGGTTTGGCTCTTAGTGACAAGTTCTTTACACTGGATCGCAGCTCTGAAGAGATGTTTGCAAATATGACAATGTCGTCAGCAAATCGAAAGTAGGGTTAAGGGAATAGCACTAATCTCCAGACATCCGTCATACAAATTCATCGATCGGAAGGTGCTATTAAGCACATTATTGAAAAGTTTGGGTGAAATGGTGTCACTCTGTCTCAACCTTCCTTCCTAGTCGAATGATCGTAAGTGTTTTTATTCATCGAAACTTTTTCCTAGGATTTCCATAAATGTTGTCGATATAATAAATTTTGAAAAGTCAGTTGATTCGCTGTTTCTTATTAATGAAGCGAAAAGTACAAAACAATTTAAGTGAAAAGCTGGTTTTAGCAGTTTCGTCAAGTAGAAAAGTTGTAGATATATCACCTTTTCGCAATACCAGAATCTATTATGGTGTTAATTTTTTTAGCACGTCTTTTGTAAAAAAAGAGATCGTACGTATGTTATAATTTTATCCGTCCGTCCGTTTGTGGACACCATATCTTAGTTCGATTTGAAAAATTCTTTCTGCATTGGGAAGCTTGAAATGCGAGAGCGATGATTCTTACTTTCGGAAGGTTTTCCTACGATGCATAACTTCCCCACTAGAGGGCATAAATGCAGATTCTATCGACTTGAAAATACGTTTTACTGAATGCAATTGCTTCTGAACATCCGATTAAAAATATTTTATCTTCCATTCGAGATTTTTTATAACAAACTACAGTATTTTGGATATATTTTCTTTTTCAAGTAATGAATACCTTTTCCGCTAGCGAGTGTAAAGTTAAATTGCTGTTTCCCCGACCTCTGCTTCTAAAAGTCCAATTTGAAAAAATATTTGTGCATTGGATAGAGCTCCGGGTGGAAAATGTTCTTCATATAACTTCTAATTCTTATAAAGAATAAGTTCTACTTTTGTTTCTGATATATTTGCAGCAAAATCTGCACTTCTGAAAACTCAGTTTAAAAAAATCTTTCGCGGTCAGATACCACTCATCACGAAAAGCTTTTTTAGAATACCGTATACCTTATGCTAAAAAATAGTGCACTACTTTCCGCCTGAAGGCGTAGGTGTACAGGGTGTCCATAAAGTCTTTCCCACATTACGAAAATTAATATTAAAAAATGTATTACCGGTACAAGAAAGGGATTGCACGACAATGATGGTGCACAAGTAAAGTTTATTTTCCAGTGCCAATAAACCTTCACATGGGCGCGATTTGTGGCCCAGAGGACATCTAAGTAATATTCGATTTCACGCCATGTTTTGTTTAACATCTCAGCAGAGACAGAACCAATGACGTGCATTATTCTGCTCTTCGACGTCTCGACATACGAAACACTGCTAGAGTAAACTTGGTCTTTCACATAACTTTACAGGAAAAAGTCTACAGGGGTTATGTCATGGGATTGTCGGGGCCAATCCATCTGTCCGGAAATGTGGCATTCAGTAACTCACGAACCATTATTATTGACCAATGCGGTGGGGCACCGTCTTTTTGGAAAATAACCGAAGGTTGGAATGCATACAACTGAGGTGCTACAAAAAGTTCCAGCATGTTCAGTAACACTTTGCATGTTACCGTGGGCTCTGTAAAAAAGAAGGGTCCGATGATTCTGTCATGCATCAGGCCGCAATATACGTTCACTTTCGGGCTAGCTCTCTGTTGTTCGATGACATAATGGGGATTTTTTAATCCCCAGATTCGCGCATTGTGCCTATTTACTGTACCAGAGACGTGGAATATGGCTTCATCTGAGAAACAGACACGGTGCAGATAATCATGAGCTATGCTGTAATATCTCCGTCGCAAATGCAGCACGGCGAGGCTGGTCATCAGGCTGAAGAGCTTGAACGATCTGCTTATAAGCATACAAATAAAGACGTTTGTGTAAAATTTTATAAACCGTGGCACGTAGAATCTTGGTTTTCAGTGAAGCACGGCGAATGAATTTGCCGGGGCTTCACAGAAATGTCTCCTGAACAGCTGCAGCTGCCTTTTGTGTAACTGGTGGTCGGCCCGCTCGGGGGAGATCGCCAACACTACCCGTCGCTTTAAATTTTCTATACCAAGCTTTTATGCCATTTTGGTCCGGTGGTAATCGTCTGTACTTTTTTCTGAAATGACTCTGAACACAGTAACTGCCGATTTGGTCGCACGGAACCACAACACGCATGCCACTTTTTCTTGTATGGAAGCCATTATCGATGAAATGCTTCTCTTACTCAGCAGTAGTGCTCACTTAAAGAACAGGAAAAAACTTTATTAGGGCAGCTATATTATGTTGCCAACCATTTTATTTTAACTTACATATATTTTTTATATTAATTTTTGTAATATGGGAAAGACTTTATGGACACCCTATCTCTATATACACTGCTGGCCACCCAAAATGCAACACCAAGAAGGAAGCATCCGAATGGCCTGAAATTCGCAGCATGCGTCGCCCGCGAGAGGACATGCAAACGATTAGCATTGCAGGGCATATGCAAATCATGTGCGCCCGGCACGCAACCGAGAAGCACTATAAGAAGGGTGCACAGAAGGTGGGGTGTAAGTAGTGAAAATGTGTTGTGCTGCCGGACCTGTGCGTGAGAAGCTTCCTGATGCCTCGTCGCAGAATACGGCAGTCATTCCAGCACGTTTCGGAGTTCGACAGAGGACGAATAGCGGCTTATCGCGACAACGGTTTATCGTACCGAGACATCGGCGCCCGTGTGGGACGACATCCAGCCACAGTGAGGCGAGTATGGATTCGGTGGATGCAGGAGGGACGGACGGACGGACCGACGTGAACGATTGCCGCAGCCGCGGCACACCACCGAACCAGAGGACCGGCATGTTGTGCGGCGGGCATTGACGGCTCGCACTGCCACATCCCGATCGTTAGCGCAGGAATTAGGGTGTGTTGCGCAACAACTTGTGTTAGCACGTACCGTTCGACGTCGTCTGCAGGAGCGGGGACTTGTCGCACGGCACCCATTGCTCCGATTACCATTGACGTTACACCATCGGCGAGTGCGGCGGCAGTGGGCCGTTGAACGCCGCACCTGGACTACGGAATGGCACGACATTGTCTTCTCCGACGAATACCGCTTCTGCCTGCAACACCACGTTGGTCGGATCCACGTGTGGCGGCACCGTGGCGAGAGACTGTATGACGCCTGCATTATGCACCGCCATACCGGTCGGTCGCCTGGCGTTGTGGTCTGGGGCGCAATTGGATATGACACCCGCACCCCTCCGGTACGCATCGCCGGTACACTCCACAGCCACCGCTACATCTCCGACGTTTTGGAGCTTGTAGTCTTCCCTTACCTGCAGGACCTGCCAGCGGCCACGTTTCAACAGGACAATGCGCGCCCGCACGTGGCACACATCATGCAACAATTATTCACGGCCCACCAGGTGTCACTGCTGCCGTGGCCCGCCTGTTCTCCCGATATGTCGCCCATCGAACACGTCTGGTCGCTAATCGGCAACCGAGTGGCCCGGCAAGCACCACCCGCAGCAACGCCTGATGAGCTGTGGCAACGTGTGGAAGCAGCCTGGACCGACATACCCCAAGCCCACATCCAAAGCCTCTTTCGTTCGATGCCGCGACGTGTAGCGTCCGTTATTGCCAGCCATGGGGGCCACACGAACTATTGATGTCTGCGTGTTCCGCAAGTCGAACGAGCCTGTAAGCTCAATCGTTTCATCTTTGTATCTGTTGTTATGTGTCCAGTAAATCTGGCTTTGCTATCTCGTGTCCTTCTTGGTGTTGCATTTTGGGTGGCCAGCAGTGTATATAAAACAGACTGTGTGTGTGTGTGTGTGTGTGTGTGTCGGATTTCCCATAGAATTAGGCGACCTAGAGCGACGAAATTTGTTATGAAGGTCCGCGTAGACATCTTCTGGTGCACCTCGAAGCGATTTTTTAAAAATTTGAATTTGATTTTTAATTATTTAATTTTACGCGTTTCTACCTGATCTGAATGTGTCTTTCCGCTTTGTTGACATCAACCTGATCACACCGAACGTTAAGGTGTGCAGAAAAGTAGTTCACCATAAATTTTAGGCGTTTCTTTTTTAGAATTTCGTTACGACTATTTTCATTCGTAAATACATTTATTACGCCCTTTTTTGTAAGCGTTGTTTGCAGATTGTATTATGACCTTGAGGGCTGAGACGAAAAAAAGAAAATATAACGTTGTTTTTCAATCTGCGTTATTAATTCAAAAGTGTCATACGTCAGAAGGTCATCATACTGTCACGATGTTGTGAGCTAGAAAATAAAACGTTGTTTCAACGAAATTCTAAAAAGGAAATGACTCAAATTTATCGTGAACGAAATTCTAAAAAGGAAATGACTCAAATTTATCGTGAACTACTTATCTTCGTGCCTTCGCGTTGGGTGCGATCAGGTTGCATGTAAAGAAAGCGGTAAAGAAAGCGCCTGTCGGTCGGATTTCACATAGAATTACAATTTAAACGTCTTCAATTGCCGATTCGTTTGAGTTTCGCGTTGAGCATCAATAAGGCACAAGGGCAGTCTCTAAAACTTGTTGGACTGGATCTACAAAGTCCATGTTTTTCCCATGGTCAACTGTACGTTGGTTGTTCCAGAGTCGGAAATGGGGAAAATCTTTACATTTTTGCTCCGAATGGAAGGACTGTTAATATTGTTTATCCCGAGGCTCTACAAGAATAACGTACTTTTCAACTCAATCAATTTCATTGCATAAGCCTTTCGCTTTCAAACTTTTTGAATTATTTACATTGGACGTGACAACTACTAAATAATTCAAATACATTTTTTTCCTAATATTCTATTCCGGGAAGTTGTACTACAAAGTTGTATAAACCTTGATTTACCAATATTAATTTAATTGCCGATATAGCTTTTACTTTATACTATCACTAAGCCGTCAACGACGGGTACAACAGGCTAGTATATCATTTTTTTGTCGATATTTCTACTTATAACGGTCTGATTTGAAAACATTTCTTTGATGCAGAGCGTTTTTAGTGCGAAATATTTTACATATTATTGAAAAATTTTCTTAAAGCACACGTGTGCCACTAAGAGTGCATAACTTCACGTTTCCGTTTGCAGCATATTATCAGCAACATCTGCGTGCCCCAAAACCCGATTGAAAACATCGTCTTTTGATCAGTTACTACTAACTGCCAAAATATTTTGCTCACATTTATTGCCAAAAATAGTGCAGAGTTTTCTCGCCAGGGTCGCAAATGTCTTATTGGTTTTTGTAAATATCTCTGCTTTTCAACATCCGATTAAAAAATTATTTGAACGCCGTATAGTTGACTCTACTGGTGAGGTATTGTAGTTCACAGTTTTGGCGCTAGGTGGTGTTAGTGTATACTTTTGTTTGATGCTGTATCTCCGCTTCTAAAAGCCCGTTTGAAAAATTTCTTTCTTACTGCATACCGTTCTTTATAGTAAAGATGGGGAATATTATCGTTTTTAGAATAATGTACAGTTTGCCCGCTAGGGGTCAGAAATGTTAAAGCCTTTTACTCGCTATCTCTGCTTCCAAGAGACACATAATGTACGAGAAATTACTTTTCCGTAATATAGCCTTTGCTAGGAAACATGCCTTCTACACACTAGCGTGGAAGGTATTCTTCGTAACAAAGGCTATATTTCTACTTTTTCATTAATCAAAATTCTTCCACTACAGGCCGTAAATTTAGATCATGCTTTCCTCTATATCTGATTTTCTAATTGTTTAATATCATTTTTTTAGCACAATTTGTTAATTTTTGTAACTGACTTTTCAACCGCTAGTGGGAGAAAGTAACGGTTTCTGTTTCTAGATGTTTTATCGATTGTAGAAATGCGGTTGATGTTTTGTATGTTCTGTATTGGGATCCATTGACTATGAATAACTTCGAAATATTTTATTCTTGTCGGAAAGGATTCAAAAGGCATGCTCATTATAACAGAAAGTTCGGTGTCATCTTTATTGTTAATCATTAAAGCTGAGAATTTCTTTCGTCTGCCGAATTTTTTTTTATGTTGCTTCTCACCCAAGGTATTGTTTGAAGGGGGGGGAGGGGAGCTATGAGCTTAAAGCTCTCTACATTTCTATTTGCCTCTAGAAAAGCATAAAACACAGCCACGTATTCTTCTTGACACCAGATCTGCCGTGATCATTCTCCAGTCAAAGAATTTGGTAGTGAATAGGAAAATTAAATGGGAAAGACAGAGTGAGCTGAAATAAAATTCTGTTGATGGTTTTTTTTTTCCAAACTGAATCAGATCACCTACGGAATTAACGTGTTCCAAAGATATTTCGTCATGTCGTTTTAAGACTCTGAAACTGCCTAAGTCGTGCACACCATATTTAGTTCAAGCGTTTGTTTCTGGGGAAAACTGAAGATACAGCCAATAGAAAAAAGTCTTTTTTACGTTCCAATCGTTGGTTGAAGAAGCGTATATGCTCCAGCTTTGTCTGTCTGTCCGTCCGTCCGTCCGCCCGTCTGTCCACACGATGACTCACGTAAAAACGGTTCGTTTTCGATAAAATTTTAGTATGTGTTAGGGGATCGCCTGGGAACGAACCCTATTGAAAATGGGCGATATGGGGTCAAAGGTCAGGACATAGGAGAGGGATCCATTCCATTGCACATATGCGTCATAACTTACGTAAAAATGCTTCGATTGCGACAAAACTTATCTTGTTGTTCTGGCGGTGTACTGAACCGGTCCTGTTGCGTATCATCGAAATGGGGTCAAAGGTCAGGGCACAGGAGCGAGATTTATTCCACAGCCATTATCTTCATAACTTGACTAAAAATGCTTCTATTGCGACAAAACTTTAGTATGTTGTTCCGGAGGTATACTTAACCGATTCTGTTGAATATAATTGAAATGGGGTCAAATGTCAGCGCACAGGATTGAGATTTATTCCATAGCCATTATCCTCATAACCTGAGTAATGATTTCTGGTATGTTGGAAAGCGTATCATAATCAAAAACATTGCATGATTTTACTAACTTGTTTTTACTCAACCACACGGCCACGAAGTATCAGGATATCAAGGAACGTGAAAGTGGCGGATTATATTTTTAGATCGCTTTTAGATGGTTTAGCGAAGGAATGGGTCTGCTTTTCTCATTTATTTATTTGGCGTCATTTTTAGCAGAAAATGATAAATTCAGCTGATTGGTAGCCACACAAGCGCATTTACTCATAATTGTAATATTCAAAGAACCTGAAGTAGATGAAGCACTGCCATTCTTTTTGGCTTTTCGAAACACAACTTGAAGACTGAAATAAATAAAAAAAAATTCGCTAAATAATAAAAAAAAAGTGTTGTCTACATGCAGTAGGAAGCGGGTAAATCATACCTGAGGAAAACTGTGAAATAAAAAAAAGAAATAGATTCACCACCTAAGAGCCCGACCGAATGTATAGTGCAGCAGTGGTTAAACCGAACGTATGCTTTACGGATTACAGCGACTCATATACACCGAAGAGTCAAAAAGTTATGACCACCTGCCTAGTATGATGTTGGTCGTCCACGTTCCGCCGAAACAGCTCTTAACTGTCAAAAGATTCTTTATTTTATCCTCAGAGAAATTACATGACCTTTACAACGCGGCTAGGCTCTTGCTTTCCTTTCCAAGTTCAGACACCCAAGCATGATTGGGGATGATGATGTGAGACGTGATATTTACAATGCAGTGATGATGATGAGACATGTGATATTTACAATGCAGAGGTGAATATTTTACATAATGTTTATTGCATCGTCGTGGAACGAGAAAGTATGGCAGGATGGAAAAAGTCTATGAGTGAGAGGTGCGACAGTTCTATGGGCGAAGAACAGTAGTGGTGGTTAGAAAGTGATACAGGTCGGCATACAGTCTTGTAGCTGCAATCAAGTATAAGGCAGAAAGTCAAAGAAAGGTCCATTCACTGATTTGGTGGTGATACAAATTGTGAAGGTTACATTGCGGCTTTGACATTTATAAGTAGTAAGCTGCGTAATACAGCAGGAAGATGTCACAGAATGTATTTTCTTAGAAGTCATTGTGCAAGAAATGCACAAAGAGAAAAGTCACCTGTGATTGTAAGAACGTGAACGCCATGCACCTTGAATAGGACGTAGAAGACACACTAGGCATAATTAACGGGGTGCGCCTCCTTGAGGTGCATGCGCGGAGTCCTGGCTAGGCGTAGCAGGATGAGCAAGAACGATGCGGTGGTCGAAGACACAAAACCACTGTTGGAGTGGAGTCCAGCAAGTGAAGAAAGATGGAAGTGACGAAGTCTGCAAAGCTTCTGTGTAGTCCGCTTGGAGACGTGCGGTGGTGCGGTTGCGGAAATGGTTGACGAGAGCCTACAAAGCAGGTTGGTCTGAGAGCTGTGTGGCATTGGTGTGTCCAGTGTACAGCATATTTCGCCAACACGAAGAAATACGTGCACCTGTTTGGTACATGGGTGGCTGATTCGGTGCTTGGAGGTAGAGATAGTGGTCGATGGAGTGGGTGGCTGAGTAAACCCTGTATGGATATGTGAACATCAGATGAAAGAGTGGTAGGAGTACAGTACAGTGGAGATAGGAATGAAGGAAAGAGCCAGATTCAGAGCAGAAAGGGCAGAGTGGGGAAGACAGGATAGACATGTGATGAAGAGTAGCCGGGACTGGGAGACGATAGTGAATAAAAAGCCATTAAACGTTGATTTCATGGGGGTGGTTAATTAAAGTTAGGAGAGCGTACCAGACAGGGACTGAGTGGGTGGGAGGGAGAAAGAGAGAGAGGAGTGGCGAAGAAAATTGTAGAAATCTTTGATGGTGAGAGAGTGGATAGAAAGAGCAGCGGTTGAAGTGGTTAAGGTGAAAGGAAGAGGGATGGGGGCAGACAGTACAGAGAGGAGTCTAGAAGGTGAGACGAGGGAAATAAAGAGGAGCCTGAGGGCGTCTTTTAGTGCGTAGAATTTTGCGGTGTCAGAGTTGGAGCCTGGAAGTGAGGGGAAGAGTTCAGAGACATGTTTCCAGGAGAGATTTTAATGCGGCGAGGCCCAGACACTACAAGATATCTGAAGGTGACTTGTGATTTCTGGTACCAAATTGTTACCCATAGATCCTTTATTTCTTGTAAGTCACGTGGTTGAGCCGTAGCAAATCGGATTTTCTGTTCTAGCACGAACCACAGATGCTTCATTCGATTGATGTCTGGAAAACTCAGAAGACAGCGCGATACCTGGAAGTCTTCCTCCCGCTCCACGAATCATTCAACGACAATCCAGGCAGCGTGGCATGGCCTATTATTCTTCTGAAAGAAAGCAGAACTAGAAGGAAATACCGCTGCCATGAAAGGAAATACCTGGTTTGTAATGATATTTAGATGAGTGGTGGACGTCATAGTTTCATGCACATGAGTGACTGGACCTAGGATTTCCCAGCAGAACATTGCCCAAAGCATTACACTTCCTCCAAAGGCTTGTTTTCGTCACACGGTGCACCCTGGTGCCAAGCCTTTCCCAAATAAACGATGCACACGTACCCGACCATCCACATAGTGCAACAGGAAACGAGATTCATGGGACCAGAAGACCTTCTTCCTCCAATCATTCAAGGTCCAGCTTTGATGCTCGCGTGCCCATTGTAGGCGCTTTCGACGATGAACAGAGGTTAGCATGGGCATTCGGAGTGGCCTGCAACTGCGCAGCATCTTTCTCAGCAGGGTTCGATGTACTGTGTATTGCGACACATTACTCTCGTCACCAGCATTCAAATTACCGTCGAGTTGCGCCCTATTATCTCTTCTGTTAGCTCGTACCATACGGGATAACCTTCGCTCATCTCTATCATTGATGAGCCGTGGTCGGCCCACACCTTGCCAGTGGTTCGTAGTTTCCCTCCTCGGACCACTTTTTGAAGGTACTAACAACGGCTGACCGTGAGATCTCCTCAAGTCTTGCCTTCTCAAAAATGATCCGACACATTCGTTTGGCCGTTACAATTTGGTCTTTGTCAAGCTTGCTTAAGTCCGGTGCTTTTTCCTTCCGAAGAAAATGAATAACACCGATTAACAGAGCTCAGTATAAGGTGTTAGTTATACCATTTCATGACTTTCATATGTACCGTCGTTTATCTGCAGTTGCTTCGATTTGCATAAAGACGTTCTCTGGTCACAATGTTTTAGCTCTCTAGTTCTTGCTGTCTTTTAGAATTCGCTCACACAGTTGACAGAACTCGTAGTATTTCGTAACCGCCATTGGAAGTGGAAGCGTTTGAGCTTGCCTTTGGCCAATGGCTTCGCTATCTGTTTCACAAAGCAGACTAGCGCGCGATGTATTTCGGTGTCCAACGTGAAATGAACGACGTCATGCGTGATTTCAACTGCATTTCAGTTTCACATTTCAATGAATTATTTCTATTTACTTAAAACTGTTTCCAGTGGCAACACCGGATACTACTAGCATGCTTCGTCCCCACATATATCACGTCAGAATTTTCCGACAGTATTGCTCTTGTCGTAGCATGCGTTTTATTTAATTTCATTCATTCCGAATTTTATAAATTTTGGGGTTTAAATAACAAAATTCTTTATCCAGCTGAATTTTTCAATCTTTGGAAATGGCGATAACCACACTTGCATCCGACTGAATTTCTGCGTGCGTTTCTCAAAACAGAAATGAAACTTTGAAATAATCCAGTTCTTTGAATCTCTCGCGAAATTCAATGATATGAATTTAAAATTAATTAAGCATTTTTTATTTCATTTCATGTCTTAACATATTTAAGGTCTCGCACAGAAGAGCATTTGGGGATGGAAACACAGAAAGTCGCCATCGCTCTTCATTGATAATACGCAATTCTGATGCAATGTATTTAAGTCCATCCATTATAGAAATGATTCCAATTATTGTTAAGCTATTCTTTTCTATTAACTGAAAAAAGCCTTTGAGAAATAGCAAGCAGCTTCGCAGAAACTTTTTCTAATGAATTTTCTCCTAATTCCATTCATTTCGGGACCAACGTCATTATCCTGGTATCATTAAGTTCACGAGGACACTGAACAGCTGAATCAAAATAGCTGTAACTCCGTAATAAATTATGTTTTTTCTTTGATTATATGACATAACAAACCAAAAGTAGCTGATATAGGTCTTCTAAAATTGATTGTAGTTCTCTTTTTTTTATCATTACGATTCCACGTAGTCCACGCATTTGTCAGTAATTGTGGTCAAGCATTTCCCGATGAGTCATAAACACATTGTAGTCAAATGCTTCCCTTTCTCATTCCTTGCTAAATTCAATGCCACAATGCTTTTACTCTTGTTTCCATGGGAAAAGAAGAATAAGACACTGAATTTAGTTGATAAGGTAGGTGATAATGAGAAATTTCGCATTCGTTGTTAGTTTAAGCAGATGAAAATACATTCCACATCAAATATTTTGCTTAATTTCCACTACTGGAAGTTAAATAATTATTACTTGATCGCTTTGAGCAAATCATGAAAATCAGTGAATCCCTATTACTGAATTTTTTTTGGTTGCCGCATTAAAAACCACTTTCCTACAGTAAAGCTACCAAAAGTTTAAAATGCTTGTGGAAAAAAATTTTTTTATACATTGTGGGGAAAAAAAAATGTATACAAGGTGATCACAATTAAAGTGGAGGTGTTCAGAGTTCTCTGTAGAAAGAACTACGGGACATATGTCAACCAAATTTGATATACATACCTTTCCAAGTATGCAGTTGCGATTTTAGAAATTAAAAAAAAAATAACTCAAAATTTCGCCGCTAGGGTGAAATTTGGCGCTTGCTGTCACCTTAATTTGCATATTACGTAGGTTATCTAACGAATTTCAGGTATACGAAGAAGTTGCAAAACGTTTTTCAAAATATCTTCGAAAGGGAAGGTTTCTGGTGCCCACTTTACCTGATCGCGTCATTCCAACACTTCAGCAGAGAAACTGTCTGAACGCCATAATCTCTATGCAAGATGGCGTACCCCCTCATATCGTATCAAATGTCCAAGCCTTACTGCAGCAACATTTTTTGAACGAGAGAGTGATTAGCCGATCATTTCCAACGTCATGGCAGCCACGATCACTAGACCTGCACCCCCGTGACCATTAGTTATGGGGATACTCAAATAACATCTCCACTCAGGTTAATTGCGTTCCGTTGGTGAGTGTGTTGTTCAGAAATTCCAATTTTTAGAGCATGGAGATGGAGGACACACAGAATCGTGTCTGTCATTTAATCTTCAAATTCGTTCGATAACCTACGTCATATGCATATTAAGGGGACAGCATTGCAAAATTTCACCATAGCAGCGGAAGTTTGAAAATTTTTTTTTTCGAAAATCGAAACCGAATCGGCTAGAAAATATGTGTATCAAATTTGGTTGAGATTTGTCTAATAGTTATTTCTACAGAGAGCTTTCAGCACCTCGTCTTTAATTGTGATCACCCTGTATTTTTACTAATAACATTTATTTTATGAAGTTACTTTGTTTTTCTACATTTGGTGGGGTCGTGAAATTTTATAATGCAGTCAGATATTTCGCCATTCTGCTGTCTTACTGTCACACATCACTTGAAAGTGAATTGAACAGTGATAGAGTTGCCTAATTTTAACACCTGAGAGTGTATGATCATTTTTACGGAGTTTTTTGATTCGTTACACAACTAATCAGCTTTACTTTGTTTGAGAGTTAAAAAGCGTTTCCTGTGTTTATCCAGCGACATGAAATGAAACAAATCACCAAGAATTTTTTTAATTGCTTTATTGTCAAATTCTGCATGACACCGGCCTACACTGAATTTTATATGACATCTCTTGATTTTACTCCAGCACAATACAAGGATAATGAAAGAAAACTGCAACAGCAATTTCTTTATCTCCTGAAGAAATCATTAAACAAAATCAAAGATAGCCTTTTTAAAACAACATACTTGGTTAAATATGTTTAATACGTACGATTTACTTCTTCAAAATTGCATGAGTATATACATTGATAAAGAATGTAGGAAAAGGGAATGCCTTGAATTTACAGTTCCCTGAAACACATGTGTGCATGATGCATTTCTGCTTTCTCTCAAACTACAGTAATCAGTTTTTCAGGGGTTTCCGCTAGTCCTAACCTAGCTTTAACTAATTTCTCTTTTCTATTCCGGGATTTAACGACCATCCTGGTGGCGCAGTGGTCTAAGTGCTGGCTCCTAACCATTCGTCCGAGATGGGTCCGGGTTCTAATCCCGGTGAGGCATGCATGTTGTGTGTTTGTCTTACGACACTGGCTCTCTCCTTTACCTCGAACCAGTAATCCTGAGTCAGATCAGATCATATGTAGAGGATTTTAGGAAGGGAGTGTCTGACCCCAGGTCTTAAACAACCCTTAGAAATAGGAAGCTAGGAAATTTGGGCTAGAGTGCCCGACAGGAAAGTGACACGAAATTGAAGTAGAAAGGGGAGGAAATCGCCCTTATATATTACCGGGGGGCCAGTACCCGAGGACCGACGGCTTAACGTGCCCATCCGACGTACATCGGGTATTTTGTGGATCGAGCGTTCGTACCTGGCTGGGATCCAACCAGAGGTTCTTTCCGTGGCAGTCACGAACTTTACGCACTAGGCCACCCGCGGTCCTAACCCAGTAATTCTGGTTCGTGGCAGTCACGAACTTTGCGCACTAGGCCACCCGCGGTCCTAACTCAGTAATTCTGGTTCGTGGCAGTCACGAACGTTACCCACTAGGCCAATCCCTAACTCAGTAATCCTGAGTTAGGGACGAGTTGCTCATTGTGGTTGTAACCCCCCCCCCCTTAAAAAAAAGCATCAATGGTCTATAAGCATCCGCCTGTCCCTAGTTTGAGGCCAACAGTTCTATAGAGGAGACAGAGCCATCGTTGTAAGACAAACGCATCATCGATGTCTCGCCCGGCAGTCGAATCCGAGCCCATTTCTGACAAGTGCTTAGCACCCAGCGCTTCGAACCACTCAGCAACCAGGCACTCGGTGCTTTTCCCACGCAGTCCAGGTAGGATGGACCCTCTGACCAGTACATAACGGCCTGGTCGAATGGACCATCGGGCCATTGCATAATGCCTAGGAGAGTCGGGTAGATCTTTTGATCACGCCGTAACGCCCCGGGTCAGATGGACTCCTCTGACCAGTCCATAACGTACAGGTCGGATAGACTGTCCATGAGTCCAGGCAGGGTGGACCTCGTGATCCCACACCATAACTCCAATGTTGGATGTATTTTCTGACCACAAACGGAATATTGCAAAATGCACAAACGCCGTTCCATAAAAACTGAGAATATTTTTTTTGAATTGGCAACAGT
This sequence comes from Macrothele yani, assembly GCA_039090855.1. NCBI lineage: Eukaryota > Metazoa > Arthropoda > Arachnida > Araneae > Macrothelidae > Macrothele > Macrothele yani. Next base: position 109,948,016 of record CM077003.1, read on the forward strand.
GCGAAGGGAAAAAAATTACCACGCAGACGATTAACTGAATCAAGGAATTATCTGTGGCAACAGTTTATTAGCAGTGGCAGACGATTCTGGTTTTGTTACTGCGCAGTTGGTACGTTAAGGTACGTCTGTATTTAGCCATACAGCTATGGAGGTGAGTGATTCAGAGTTAAGAACTGAAATGCGTTGTCCGTTAAAATTTTGCTATCGTTTGGGTAAAACGGCTCCACAAACAGTTGATTTAATGAAAAAAGCTTACAAAGATAAATGTTTGGGTGAGTCAACGTTTTTTAGATGGCACCATGATTTTAAAAAGGGTGTTTGCGGCAGAACTCGCTCCTACGCTTGGTCGACCTGAAAGTGTTGTTACGGAGCGTGTTGTTAACACTGTTTGGGCAATCCTGGAGGAAGATCGACGAATGACATGAGAAAACATGGCGGTGTCAACTAATATTTCAAAAACGTCGGCATTCCACTTTCTAAGCGAAAAATTACTGCTGCTTCGTGTGTGTGTTTCAGATAGGTACCTCATCACCTGACGAGAGAACAATTGTTAACCAGAGTTCAGGTGTGTCATGAATGGAAACAAATGTTTGCAAAGGATCCAAACTTTCTAAACACAGTAATAACTGCCGATGAAACATGGGACCACTATTTCGACTCCCTCACGAAGTGCGCAATGAGTGTCTGGAAATACACAGGCTCTCCTCCTCCGAAAAAAGTTTGCCAAACCAAATCAGCTGGGAAGTGATGATAATTTTCTTTGATCATAAATGTGTAGTCTACCAGCATGCCGTTCCTCCACAAACTACTATCAATGCTGAGTATTACGTTTTAGTCTTGAAGCGTCTGCGACAACACATGCCGAATAAGCGATCGGAACTGGTGGGCAAGTGGACCCTACACCATGATAACGTCCTTCCACATGTGGCTGCTTGTGTTAACAGTTTCTTACGAAATGCAGTATTGAATTCATGCCACAGCCTGCTTACAGTCCTGAACTCGCCCCGTGTGAGTTCTGGTTGTTTCCAACAATGAAACAGAAGTTCCGTGGCTCAACATTCAACACAGATGCCGACGTTACTCAAGCTGTGCAAGGGTCGCTAAAGCAGCTACCACAAAATGCCTTTGCCACATGCTTTGAAAAGTAGACTGAACGATGGGACCGTTGCATATTATCCGAGGAAAGGTTCTTTGAGAAAGAATAACATATATTTTGCTGTACCTATATTTCTTCATTTTTTGTGATTTTACTCTCAGTTTTTATGGAACGGCAGTTGTATTATTTGATAGTTTCGCCCCATTTCTTTCCTATTTATTTGTTTATTTTCATTTTAGTTTGGACCTGCTTTGTGCGTGTGTATTCATAAAAGGAAAGTGAATCTAAGAAAAAGGATTAGATGACGGTTCTTAACCGATTAAAATCTTAAAAGACATTAGTGTATCAGAAATGTCATGTTGATTTTGATACAAGGAAGACACCAAAATATTTTTAGATCTCGTATCAGAGATGGAAACGGATCACGTCACGGGTCAGCCGGTCAACGGGTCGACGGGTCAAACGGGAATGGGTCAATGTGTTCCTGACCCGCTATTATTTCCCTTTTATTTTTGAACAGAAAAAAAATATTTTGAAGAAAAATGCGTACTGTGAAATTTGGTGCTCGATGCCAGCGAAGTGAAAAAATATTTGCCATACAAAACTATTGCCGTCTCTTTCTTAAAGCAAAGATTTCCACCCACCGACGATACCATACTGTAAAACGATACTTCCTTTGCGTTTGTTTTCAGTCCAGAGCAAGATACAGGCAAACGGTAAACGCCTGTCTCCTGCTTCTCTGGTGATTCATTCTGTCACACCCCGCGTGTCACATTGTAAAACTGAGACTTGCTTTCACATTTCATCTTTTGCATTGAGCATTCAGAGGTTTTCGTTTGACGTGCTAACATCCCGTTCCATCGCATGTCGTGTCGGAATTAATGCTTTATTTGTTAAAATGGATGAATTTAATATTAAGGAGACTGGAAAAGACGTCGAGGCCAACAAATACGTTCTTGTTGAAAACATAAAGGGGAGAAATGAATGCTGGAAATTGTTTCATCTCATTAAGAAACCAGAGTATGTTTCACAGTAACACCATTTTTTTACAAGCTGGTGATGGGTTGAAAGTTTCTAAAATGTGAATGTTGATTTTATGAGTAATCCTTCCTTCTGAGGGGTAATGATGAAATCAACATCCACATTTTGGAAACTTTCACCTCATCAACAGCTGGTAAAAATTGGCGTTGCTGTGAAACATATTTTGAAGCTTGATATGTTATCAATAAAATAGCAAAAACTGAAATTAAACATACAAAAAGTGGCATAATTCAAAATTTTTGACTGTAGCAGCATCAAAATTTTGTGAAACAGCCTTTACACCACTGCGGAGGGACTTTTTGATTCTCGCGGATGAGTTTGAAAACATGGGTAAAACAGTTAGGCTATGTGAAGAACGACAGTTTCAACACTTTCTGTAAGTAAGTGAGTAAATTATACGTTTCCGTAATACATTTATATGATTTCTAAATAACCTACGATACTCACTACGGAGAGACTTTTTGAACGCCCTGTGTGTGTATAAATGGTATATACAGTGCTGTGTAAAAGTATTGCATCACCTGCAAAAACCATGAATTTTTAAGTTTCACTCAATTTTTAACTAACTAGTTTTCACAGTTATTTCATATTTTATAATTAGGCCATTCGATGCGCAATTTAAGGGAGATTTCAAAAAATGTCTTAGTTTCCCCTGTAGCTACTTCTATTCTTAAGATACATAAAAAAATCATGACCAAGTCGAATCATTATGAGGAGGATCATTTATCAAATACACTTACGGACAATGAAATTGGCGCACCAAGAAAGAAGCATCGGATTGAACTGAAATTTTATGGACGAAATGAAACAGATGAATGGTACACATGATTGCAAAAACAGAGCTGCAGGACAATTACAGAGGGATCTGTGGCACGCAGGTCGGTATTCTTCATAAACACATTGCACCGCTCATGCGGCGATACATACTGCAATACGGTCCGGCATGGAGACGAACAGACGCCTGATGTTGTCCTGCGGCAGATTGTCCCACACGTGTTGGACGGCGTGTTCCAAATCCCGGATAGTGTGGCACGGCGGCAGCTGGCGTTTCAACTGGTCCCGTACATGCTTGATAGGGGCCATGTCCGGAGAGCGGGGGGACCACGGAAATGTCTGGACATGACGTAGGCAGTCGTGGGCAACCCGAGCCGTGAAGTTGACCCGGAGACCCCCACACCCGGACACGATGTTCATCTGTCCCCAAAACGAAGCGGCACTTATCGCTAAACATCACACGTCGCCAGTCTGTGGTGTTGCGGTCATCTTCAATAGCACGTCGCACAGCCTCGTGCAGCGATAAATGCTGCAAAACGGTTCGGCATGGAGGCGAACAGACGAATCCGCGATCCCAGCGCCCCTTACGTATGCTGCAATTAACACCGGAGCAGGTTCCCGAACCAGGGGGTGTGAAGAGTCATCCGGGGGTTGAAAGGGTCACCTGTGGGTGCACCTCTGTTCTCAACTACAAACTGCATTTTCCCACGAGTACAAAGCAAGTTTTGCTGTGTTTTTAATCTCCTTTTGTTAACTTACTTCATTAGCGAATAATTATGCCAAAAAATAAAATCTATTATATAAAATACAAAATATGAAATAAAAAGAGGGAGAAAGAAAACAGAACTCTCTTGAAATATAAAAACCACATCACATTCTTATGAATTTGCTTGATGGTGGTTGAGCTGTGCGGTCCTTATCGCTGGAGTCAAAATAACTTCCAAACGATGTATTTGTTTTGTTTAGTTTTTTGTTCTGATCTCTTTTCCGTGGATCCACGCAATGGCATCGGGGATTTACTGATGTCATACTTCAACTTTTTCTACTCTTTTTCCGCGATTCCACTTTTTTCTCCATCCTTAATCGCGTATTCTCTTTCTCTGGTGCTCGGTGTTAGCTACTTCTTACCGCGGTCAATAGCCATACCCCCTTTCCCTCTCAAAAACGAAGAACACCAGTATCCTGCCAAAAATATAGTTTTCTTCCAACACAAGCATCGTAAAACCACTCCTACTGGACGAAAAACAATGAACAAGAAGATGCTGAAAGCTCTTCTCTTACGCACATGCTCAGGTATTTATTTCCCTTTAGGACCATTTTCTAACATGTAGATGGATACATTTAGTTAAAATATTCCCACCGATAGCGAAAAACAGTCTGCCCAACCTACGACTCCAGATTTGTCATTCTTTCTTCCTACCTTCTTTTTTTCTTCTTTTTTTGGTAATGTTCTTAAAAATGTTACGTTTCTTTGAAAAAGGAAAAAAAAAGAAAGAAAAGAAACGGCAGTTCACTCTTACCTGGCTCAAAACACCAACAAATCCAGTCACCATGTGGCAAAAAATATTGGTGCAGCTCCTCGTACTGATTCACCTTTAAAAGTAATTTCTCTGTAGTTGTTCATCGTTTGTGCTCTATCACTTCAGTTTTTCTTGTTTTAAAAAATGTAATGCACAGCAAAATAAGGAAAAGCATTTATGCTTATAATGAAATTCGAAAGTCATTTTCATAAACCAACGAAAATAAAAGTTCAAAGAATTTACAACAGCGTGTATTTTCCAGGGGGGCTTGCTTGCCCTGCAAGGGAGGTTGGACTAGCCCTGGGCTGGACTCCCTTTACAATCACGTGGTGAAGGGGTCGCAACTACTTTTGATAGGGGTGGTGATAATTCAGTGAACACTAGTTTTATATACAGTATATACACACAAAAGAAGAACATGCATAGCCACACATGATTGAGTAATAATGAATAATTAAAACATTAATTCAGGAGTTAGAATGTTATGTTCTTCATATCCTCATATCTTAAGTATTCAACAATGTCGATTACTTAAACAAGGTCGTAAGCTTGATTTAATGCCCCCAGCAAATTTTCAGTGGTGACCATAACGTCCGTATGTTACCATAACGTGACCAAATCAACACCTCTACATCACATGTTTTCAAAGAGATGTCTGGTTTGTCGTAGTGATAGCTATGAGTCACAATTGCATGTTTTTAAGTCCTAAAACATTCAATTTTTAGAACAGCAATGAAGGGGTAACAATATTGCAGGACAAATATGCAAAGCCTTTCAAGAAACAAGGTTGAACTACCGTAATTTATTTACTTTTTAATCGTCTGAAATTTATCATAAAATAAATGCGTCGCTCATTCTCAGTTCTTGGTATCGTTTTACTTAGTGGTTCTGCAGGTTATAATCTCTTTACTGAACACTATAAATTTAAATTTGGAGTGCCTGAGAACAAGTGATTACGACTTTGGGTAGAACCACAGTTTGACATGATTTATTTATGTTTTTAATTTTTTGGCCCTTCAGTCAATTTTTCGAGAGCCGTTCAGAATCGAATACCCGACCCTGTTACGGTTGGTGAACCCCAATTGGAGAAGCGTTAGTGTCTGCCATCACTTATGAATGATTAGAGGTCGACTCCCACCAGAAGCAGTCACCCATCCCTCCCTGATCTGGCTTGGTGCAACTATACGACGCCACCAGCCCCAAAGCACCATGACAGAAAAACTGGGTAAAAAAGCACTACCATGAAAATGGGGAATATCGCTACGTCTACCATGTTCTTTATTTCTCTGCAAATAAAAAAAAATCCCCCTACACTTTGGCGAAATAAAAAATAAACCTTCAAAAAAATATATGAAAGGGGGAGGGAGCCTAAGTGAGGTTAATTTTGAATATGTATGTTTTTGTTTGTTGAGTTTCATTATTTTTATGCAGCATAACTCAGTTTTTATTGCTGTCTATAAGAAATCTTAATTCTTTAACTTCTGTTTTATTTCTCAGGGACCCAGCAACATCGTTTTAATTGTAGGAAGGCCCAGGATGAAGCAAGAACATGTACATCATATATACGAGAGTTATACCGAAAGTAATGCAAAAGTGAGCATAACTGTTTTATTAACTGACAGAGGTCGTTCAAATTTCACATGTTGGTAGAGTAACTCTTTCTCTACACAAAGGTACTACTCAAGATACTCTCCATCACAAGCGATGCATCATCGTTTGAACCCAACTCTCGAATCCTCTTTGAAAACATTCAGGTGTGGACTGTTGTACCCATTTCTTCACAGCCACTTTCACCTTGTCTGTGCTATCAAATCGTTGTCCCCGGAGACTGTTCTTCATTGGATGGAACAGGTGGAAGTCGGAGGGCGCCAGATCTGGGCTGTATGGTGGATAAAGGATCACCGACCAGCCTAATTTGCTGATCGCCTGATTTGTTGCCAAAGATGTGTGTGGTCTCGCATTGTCGTGGTGAATGTGGATCCTTTTCACATTCTTGTTCGGTCTCTTCTTCCTATGGCTTCTCTAAGCTTCGTGAGAAGAGTTTCTACGAGGTTATAAGCTTCCTATGGCTTCTCCTATGGCTTCTCTAAGCTTCATGAGTGTCTCAAAGTATCACTCGCTGGTCACGGTACGGCCGTTCGGTCTCTTCCTCCTATGGCTTCTCTAAGCTTCGTGAGAAGAGTTTCTACGAGGTTATAAGCTTCCTATGGCTTCTCCTATGGCTTCTCTAAGCTTCCTATGGCTTCTCTAAGCTTCGTGAGAAGAGTTTCTAAGAGGTTATAAGCTTCCTATGGCTTCTCCTATGGCTTCTCTAAGCTTTCTATGAGCTTCTCTAAGCTTCCTATTGCTTCTCCTATGGCTTTTCTAAGCTTCCTATGGCTTCTCTAAGCTTCCTATGGCTTCTCTAAGCTTCGTGAGAAGAGTTTCTACGAGGTTATAAGCTTCCTATGGCTTCTCCTATGGCTTCTCTAAGCTTTCTATGAGCTTCTCTAAGCTTCCTATTGCTTCTCCTATGGCTTCTCTAAGCTTCGTGAGTGTTTCAACGTATCACTCGCTGGTCATGGTACGGTCGTTCGGTCTCTTCCTCCTATGGCTTCTCTAAGCTTCGCGAGAAGAGTTTCTATGAGGTTATAAGCTTCCTATGGCTTCTCCTATGGCTTCTCTAAGCTTCATGAGTGTCTCAAAGTATCACTCGCTGGTCACGGTAAGGCCACGATTTATGTTCGGTCTCTTCTTTCTATGGCTTCTCTAAGTTTCCTATGGCTTCTCTAAGCTTCGTGAGAAGAGTTTCTATGAGGTTATAAGCTTCCTATGGCTTCTCTAAGCTTTCTATGAGCTTCTCTAAGCTTCCTATGGCTTCTCCTATGGCTTCTCTAAGTTTCGTGAGTGTCTCAAAGTATCACTCGCTGGTCACGGTACGGCCACGATTCGTGTTCGGTCTCTTCCTTCTATGGCTTCTCTAAGTTTTCTATGGCTTCTCTAAACTTCGTGAGAAGGGTTTCTATGAGGTTATAAGCTTCCTATGGCTTCTCTAAGCTTCCTATGGCTTCTCCTATGGCTTCTCTAAGCTTCGTGAGGGTCTCAAAGTATCACTCGCTGGTCACGGTACGGCCACGTCGCAGAAAATCAAGGAGAATGACAACCCTGTCATCCCAAAAGACAGTCACCATGACTTTCTATGCTGATCGCTGGCTCTGGAAATTCTTAGACTTTGGTGAAGAGGTGTGACGCCATTCCATGGATTGATTCTTCATTTCCGGGTCGTAAAGACACGCCCACGTTTCATTCCCTGTCACCAGGTCGAACAACAACGTGTCTTCATTGGCTTCAAATGCTTCCAACACATCAGACCAAATTTTGGCCCTTTTCTCCTTCAAATCAGCTGTCAACTGCCACTTTGCACACATTTTCCGATACCCCAAGTCTTCCACCATCTTCTGTATGGCATTGTGACAACAGTCCAGTTGTGCAACAAGCTCATGGATTGTGACTCGTCTCTCAGCGCAAATCAATTCATTCACTCGGTGACGATTTGTGTCAGTGGTCGCCGATGATGGTCCCCCACTGCGTGGTTTGTCTTCAGTGCTGGATTTCCCTTCTTTAAACTCATCTCAGCACTACCGATCATAAGCCTGTCATTAATGATAAGCGTTCCATTCTGTTGTCTTAATTCCCTACTTCATGGCCTAGGTATGATAGAGAAGAGCTCGTTCCCATGATACGGATATCATGCTACTGGATAGAAACAAGAGACTCAAACATCTTTTCGCTTCTTAATTAAGTTCGTCAACATTGTTATAAAACTTTTAGCACGTATACTGCCTGACAGAGGAAATGCCACACCACTAATACGTGAACGCAGCGCCATGAAAATCGCAGGGTAGGTGCACACGTACAAGTTATGCAAATGATTGCATTTGCAGGCCAATCGCACGAACGGCTTGCTGGATATAAGCGAACAACCAGCCCATGAGGCCACTATTCGAGACGTCGTCACGGTCGTGAGAAGTGAGTGGTTCTGTGGTAACCGTGTCTGGAGAACGAACAAGGGGTGCCAGTTCCGTTAAGATGCCGTCATACGCAATTTCGTCAAACAGATGAGTTCACGAGAGGTGTCGTCATAAGCCTTCGTACCGCCGGATGGTCCTTGCGTCGTATTGCGGAAGAAACGCAACGTGATGCCACAACCATCGGTCGCATTTGGAGACAGTGGTCCCAGGAAGGATCTGTGCAACGTAGGAGGACCGGAACACGGAGACGGAAGTCCGACCGCACCGATCGCCGCATTCGACGTCATGCCGCAGCAGAACGGCATTGCGCCATAACGGGCGACATTTTGCAAGGCTTGGATGCTCCGATATCGACGCGGACCGTGTCGCGCCGACTGGCTGCGTCTGGTTTACTGTCCAGCTGTCTGTTGCCAAGGCTACCCTTAACAGCGAACCATCGTTGCCACCGCTTGGCGTGGTGTCGCGCCAGAGCTGCGTGGGGTGCCGAACGGATTAGTGTGGTGTTCAGTGACGAGTCGCGGTTCTGTCTCACCACTGATGATCGCCGTGTGAGAGTCCGGAGACGACGTGGCCAACGGGCGGATTCCCCCGCCATTGTGGAGCGCCACACGACCCGGCAACGTGGAATCATGGTATGGGGTGCTATCAGTGCCAACAGCCGCTCACTGCTGGCACGCATTACAGGCACATTGATGGCACGCCGCTATGTTGACGAGGTGCTGAGGCCACGTGGCACTACTGTATCTGCAGGGCATCCCAAACGCCGTTTTTCAAACGTATAACGCCCGGCCGCACACCCCTCGGATCAGCGTGAATGCTTTACACGGTGTGACGATGCTTCCGTGGCCAGCACGATCCCTCGAGCTTTCGCCTATCGAGCATCTGTTGGACACGATTGAACGTCGGCTGCGTACCCTCCCACCACCGCAAAATAAAGATGAACTGTTGATTCGGATCAACACCACATGGTCCATGATACCCCAGGACTCTATTCGGATTCTCATTGCCTCGATGCCACGTCGGATTTAACGCTGTATCGCCCAAAATGGGAGTCACATTACTTATTGATCATCCTGTATGTTCGTCCAATGGAGCCTAGTGTGTATGTGACAATTAAATCATTTGTTCAGGACCTACTTGGCCATATGTGTGTGCAGTTTGGTCTTGTTTACGAGCATTCCTTCATGGTGTGGCATTTTCTCTGTCAGGCAGTGTATTTAATCAGAAAAGATCTGTGTCGGCTTTTGGCCTGACGACTTTAATCATCACCCTAAATGAATACTTTAAAAAAAAAAGCTAAGGAAAAAGAAACAGTTTCTGATGCGCAGTTTCACTCGTTCCCGTCGCGTTCGGCCCTCCTCTTAGACAGCGAATATATTTGCTCGATCTGATTTGCTAGCCCCCTCCCCTATTTCGCTAACGCCGAGATAATTCATTCCAGCTGGTTAAAGGGTTAAAGATCTACTACATGTCTGCTAATGAATAATATTTAATGCGAACATATAATTTCTGTTTAGAGAAAAAGTTGTCCACATAATAATACTAGTGATAAACACTGTAGGTATGAGCTTCTCACGTTTCTGTAATGTAAGCGAAAATAAGATATTTTTCCGTTTTAAAAGGGCTCGTTCACATGTTCGAACCAGTGATCAATTAATTAGTTTTATCTTATAAAAGTGATGAGTTGTGGTAAGCTTAAGAGGAAATTTATTAATTGCTCTATTGTCTTCCTGCGGCATTCAGACGAATATTTCAGATTTTTATGTTTGACGTATGGTAAGGGGAACTAAAAAATCGGCGACCACCGAATCTTTTTTTCTTACGTCGTATCGGGTAAAAAAAAAAAGAAAGAAAGAACAGGGAAGAAAAAACAACAACCTGCGTCAGTTTTCACGGATCATTTAGTCCCTTATCCGAGACTTTGTTTACTTAACGGAACCCGAGATTTTTCTGGAGAACTATGCAAAACGCAGAACGTTTTTCACAATCGCAACAACAAGTAAATTTAAATCTCTCGCAGTTCCTAAAGCATAGACAGAATAAATCTTCGAACAGCTGAAGGGTTACGTTTCTAGTCTACGCATTACATGATAGACAACGAAATTAAACAACTTTATCTGTTCATTAGACAAAAATCTTTGTTTCATATTTCAGAGGTAGAAGTCGCACTTCTTAATATTATTGTTTCTTTATTAGGAAAACCTGTGGTGGGGACCTACCTAGAAGTATTGAATAACACAGACACACAAGCAGAGGCTGCACGCAGATACACTCAAGCGTAAGTACAAGCTTTTCTCGAGTAAACGTCGCAGTTGCGTTCTCAGAAAATCACGGGTATCTCGGGGAAAACGCATCTCAGAAGAGCTATTTTCCAATAACCAAACGTAATAATAAACGATGGGTTCTTGCGCCTTGTTTTCAAGTAAAACTCGACAGTGTCGTTGTTTATCCAGCGCAGAATGCCCTTAATCAGAATCAGGATTGATGGATGGATGGAGTTCTTCGGTGTTTTGTTCTTTAATCACTGAACAGCCTGTAAGAAAAAACCTCCACACACAACTTCAGTAACTTCTCTTTTTTTTTCATTTCTTTGTTAATCTCCACGTAAGAGAAGTATGCCTCTGTTTCGTATCCATACCGCAGTGTTGTTCCAGTGCATCTTCAGCATGTCTTTTCGTGAAACAAGATCGTGTCAATGACATCAAGCCTGCCCGTCCGTCCGTCTATCAGTGGACACCACATCTCTTCACTATTAGTCCGATTTGAGAAATTCTTTTTGCATTGGGAAGCTTGAAATGTGGGAACAACGATCCTTGCACTCTGATTGTTTTTCCAATGCATAACTTTGCCGCTGGAGGGCGTAAAGGCAGATGATATCGAATTCGAAATGTGTTTTATTCCATATACATTTGCTTCTAAGGCTCATTCTACACGAGCGCTCGAAGCGCGGCGGTTGAGACGCTACCTGCTCCCCTTTTTAGTGGTTATTCTACACGGGAGCTTTTCAATAGCACTCTGTCGAACTGCCAGGAAACGTGAGTTCATTCTACACGTGCGTTTAAACAGCGCGTTTCAGCAGTCTGTGGGAAACTGCCGCGTTGGAACTGCCGAGATGAACGTCCGTGTAGACTGAACAACGTTATGAGCGCTCGCGTCGCTAACGCTTCGTATCGCGTTGGAAGCGCTGTCGCTGGGCTAACGCCGCCACTATAGGCGTCAGAAGCGCTCGTATAGATTGGAACCCGCGGGTTTCTATGCTTGCTCATTGATTTTGTTTGGTTGGTGTAGCCGCGCGTGTAATGGAGCGCCTCAACCGCTGCGTTTCGAGCGCTCGTGTAGAATGGGCCTAAATATCCGATTGAAATGTTTTCCCCTTCTGATGCCATTTGTAGCGAATACTATTTTAGGTGCAGTTTCTTTTTCAAGTAATGCATAGTATTTTCGCTAGGTAGCGTAAAGCTAAATTCCCTTTTCCCGGATATCTCTGCTTCTAAAAGTCCGATTTGAAAAATTCTTTCTGAAGCGGATACAGCTTTTGATGAGAAATGTTTTGCATGTAATTTCTCATTTTTGGTAGAGAATGATTTGGCCACCAGGGGGCATAAACGTTTATTTCTGCTTCCGATGCATTTGCAGAAAAATATCAGCTTCTGAGAACTCGATTGAAAAAATCCTTTCGTGGACCGATACCGCTCCCCTTGGAAAACCTTTTAGGAATACGTTTTGTTTAAAACAGTGCATAGCTTTTCCTCCAAGAGTTGTAGATGAATACTGGAGTCCAAAAGTTAAGCATAATTGGTAAAATATACAAAGTAAAGGGTTAAAACCAATATAACAGCGGGAATTAGTATGTAGATCAGTCACACACCTAAACCAATTAAACTAATCACAGTGCACGATCAAATAACGTCCGGTGACTTTCGATGTGAAAATATCTCACAGTTCCATAAAAATAGCTTACCCTGCACTGAGTGTCTTTTCCCTTTTATTGCGATCCGCGTGAGAACAGTTGTTGTCATTGGTGATCAGGAACTGTAACGTACCAGGAGATGTGACGTACCTGCCCGAAGGACGCACACGACATAAAGGCAGATAGGTATCAGAATAAAACGTCCTCGTAGCTCAATTGGTAGAGTGACTTATTCCGGAGTGAGGGGATCCGGGTTCGAATCCTGGCGTGGACAGAAATGACGGAGAAATTTACTTCCTTATAGAACGTAATATGGAACAAAGATACTAGGATGACCATTTTTTGCAGGGTAGAATAACCGGAAGGCTCGAATCAGGAGAGTTACAGACTGCTGTCTCCAGACCACTGAATGTGCCACAAAGTGTCATCTCCAGGCTTTGGCTTTGGAGAGGGTTCCCAGACACAAGAAAGGTTAGACGCCAACCAGTACAAGGTCGTCCAGGAGTCACAACTCCTCATCAGGACCTGTATTATTACCCAAGAATATCCAGCTTCGTGCTTTTCCGACTATTGATTCATGAAATATTCACAGGTAAGCCTATAATGATTATGCTTAACTTTTCGACATGAGTGTATTTCTTATTTTTGCCTGTACGGGTTTCTAAGAGTACGATTTGAAAAAAAAAATTTTTGTCGGAGAGCGTTTCCGGTGCGAAATGTTTCTCATGTAACTTCAAATTTTTGTTAAAACACAAGTGTAAGGCTTAACATCAAACAGAGGTCATCGCTTTTTCCACGTTTATAAGTGAGTCACGGAAAAATTGTCATCGGCCACCACCGAGAATCGAACCCAGGGTCTTCCAGTTACGCGCCGGACATGCTACCACTGCACCACAGCGCCCTCGAATTCTCCAGACTCACATACGACTAACTGCCAAACCATATGGCAGGTTGCTTCTTGGAGCCCCGTAGAATGCTGGGGATTCACTAAAGATAGTAAGCAGCAACTGAACAAATAACTAGGAGACGAATGAATAATTAATACACACAACCGACGTGGATTTTTCGGTGACTCACTTATAAACGTGGAAAGAGCGATGACCTCTGTTTGATGTTCCTAATACACGTCAATTGTGTGTATTAATTATTCATTCGCCTCCTAGTTATTTGTTCAGTTGCTGCTTACCATCTTTGGTGAATCCCCAGCATTGTGCGGGACTCCAAGAAGCAACCTGCCATGTGGTTTGGCAGTTAGTCGTATGTGAGTCTGGAGAATTCGAGGACGCTGTGGTGAGTGGTAGCATGTACGGCGTGTAACTGGAAGACATTGGGTTCGATTCCCGGTGGCGGCCGTTGACAATTTTTCGGTGACTTACTTATAAACGAGGAAAGAGCGATTACCTCTGTTTGATGTTCCTAATCCACGTCAATTGTGTGTATTAATGTAGAGCTTTTTCGCGTTTCTGTTTGCAGCAGTATCTACCGGACTAAAAACCCATTTGAAAAAATTATTTTTCGGTCAGATACTATTAACTATGAAAACATTCTGTGTGTATTTCCTTTCCAATATAATGCACGAGTTTGCCGCTTGGGGGCGCAAACTTTTAATCTGTTTTTCTCAATATCTCTGCTTCTAAATGTGCGATTTTAAAACTTCTTTCAACATCGGATACCATTTACTTTGTGGAACACTTTAGGTTTGTATTCGAGGAGATTTGTAGTTCACGATTCTATCGGTCAATGGTGTTTGTGTACTTCTGTTTGAAGCTGTATTTCTGCTTCTAAAAACTCTATTGAGAAATTTCTTTTCTTACTTTAAGCCATTAGTTAAAATAAAGTTGGGAGATAATGTTCCCAACTCTTTTTTAAAATGCACAGCTTTTCCGCTAGGAAGCGTAAATGCCACAATGTTTTTCTCGCTATCTTTGCCTCCAGAAGACGCATTTAAAAAGTTTTTTTCTTTAGCATAGCTTTTGCCATGAAGAATACTTTTTGCCTATTTTCAAATTTTCTATTATGCAAAATTCTTCCGCTATAGAAGACGTCGAGTTATATAGTGTTTCTTCTATATTTCTCGTTTCAAACTGTTCGATTTGAAAATACCTTTGTTTCTGATACCTTCCTCCTGCTATGAGAAACGTTCTTGTGCACCATTTGTTAATTATCGTAACATACGTTTTAGCCGCTGGTGGAAATGAGTAGCTGTTTCTATTTCTGAAAGTTTTGTCGATTGCAGAAATCTGGTTGTTACTTTTCTACCCGGTTCCATTGACTTCGAATAACTCTGATAAATATTATTCACGTAGAAAAGGATACAAAAGATATGCTCGTTATTATCGAAAATTCGGTGCTATCTTCCTTGTTAATTTGGGCGAAGACTTTTGTCAATTTTTGCGAACAAAAATTTCAATTTTGATTATCTCTTTGGCCTTCTTAAAATGATATCTTCTCTGGATCTAATTCCATTAAACATCTGTTTGTTAAGAATTTTCAGTGGTTGTCCAATAAGTCTTCGATATCTTCTCCACTATTTCTTTCATATCGATTTCCCATTGCCATTGCAACAATAATTTTTTTTTTTTGTATTGTAGAATTTGGAGCAGCTTCTTCTCTTGGGTGACAACACACTCAAGACAAATGCTGCTCCAAACTCCATTGATTGTTACAGCCCTTACCTTTAACGGGAATTCGCTGATGATTTTGATGGCTAACAGAATGCCGAATTGCTTTCGAAATTCTTTCACTTTCCTTTAATTTTAACTATTTATTACTTTTGTGACTCGACGAACTTCAGATACCTGTCTTAGCCATGAAACGTTTTAGTCATATAACAGCATTAAAACCGCATATCTTAAAATTTCCTAGATCGTATTAGAAAATAAAGAAAGAAAGGTAACAGAGTATTTAACCGCGTGTTTCTAAGGATGCCTGTATTACAGTAAGATAAAATACACAATTTTAGAACAATAAGTTGATTTGAACTCACTAGGAACGACTTACCGGACAACGCAGTTTTTATGTAGTGGTCCTTACGGAAAGATGGTCGTTAAGAGGGGGTGAGCGATCTTTCAATAGGGGGATAGTTAACCTTAGCGCTATGGGTTTTGAAATTAGTTCCACAGAAAAACGGTCGTAATGAGGAGTGGTCGCCAAATAAGGGTGCTCGCTAAGAGAAGTTTCACTGTATTTTGGAAAGAAAATACACACACGCAGAGTTTGCATACTTAGTAGTATCTGACCAAAGAAAGAAGTTTTTCAATCGGGTTTTTAGTCCCGCAGATATTGCTGTAAACGGACACGTGAACTTACGCGTCTAGTGAACGACTTGTGCGCTAAGAAAACTTTGAAATTGATGGTGTAAGTTAAAAACTAAGAAATGATTTGCAACGGTACCTATGTTCATAATCGACAGACTCCTGATTTAAGTTTTTTTTTGTTATTTATTCTTGACTAAACACACAACTAACACGTTAACGAAAGTTGACGGATATATAATAAACATAGAATGAATGAGTTATTGAACAATAATGGCACCGTGCTTTAAGGTTATTTCTTCTGTTTTAAACAGTCTTACCATTATTAATATACCTTTTAGGAGTTACGGAAAAACACTTTATATAATCCCTCGAGAATCCTTTTAGGTAATGATAATACTCTTTTAGAGCAGTTTTTGTACGAACAACAAATACAGCATCTTCACACACACACAGCGAAGGGACGCTATCATCTCCTCTCTCCTTCTCCATCTCAACCATTGTCCAGGGTCGTGATCCCATAATTCTTTGCAATGCACCGCTGATTGTTCTGTTCTGCATCCTCGCAACTGTAAACAAACTTGCAGCAGGTGTCCGATGAAAAATAAAAAGAAACGAGCAAAGGACGCTAACATCCAACAGAAATTCTATGAGAAACATTTCCCCAGGGAAACGCTCTCCAACAAAGAAATAAATTTCCAAATCGGACTCTTAGAAGCAGAGATATCAACAAAAATAAGATGTATTTACGCCCCCTGGCGGAAAAGCCATTCATTATTTTAAGAAGAAAGTATTCTCAAAACGTTTTTTGATTATGTGAGCGGTATCGGTCCACGAAAATTTTTTTTCAGTCGAGTTTTCATGTCAGATTTGGCTGCAAATGCATCAGACGCAGAAATTAACACTTACGGCCCCTGGTGGTCAAACCAATCTTTATAAAATATTAGAAATTATATGCAGAGCATTTCATATATGGAACTGTATCCGGTGCAGAAAGAAGTAAACGCAATTTATCTTTACGCCTCCAAGCTGAAATTCTATGCATTACTTGAAAATTTTGAGATTATATGAGAAACATTTTGCACCGAAAATGCTATCTAACAAAGAAGGATTTTTTTAAATCCATCTTTTTGAAGCAGAAATATTGACAGAAATAAGATATTTCTCATACTACAAGATTTCTCCGGGGTTTCACCTGGCGGAGAAACCCCGGATTATTTTAAGAAGAAAATATTCTCAAATGTTTATCGACATGAGCGGTATCGGTCCAGGAAACAATTTTTTCAAACGAGCTTTTAGAAGCTCAGGTTTTACTGCAAATACCTACGAAGCAGAAATTAACGCTTATGCCCCCTGGTGGCCAAATCATATTTTATGAAAAATTAGAAATTACAATCAAAACATTTCTTACTAGGAGCTGTATCTGGCGCAGGGAGAATTTTTTAAAAACGGAGTTTTAGGAGCACAGATATCAGAGGAAACGCACTTTACTTTTACGTCCCCCAGCGGAGAATCTGTGCTTAACTTGGAAAAATGACTATACCTAAAATAATTTTCGACATGAATGGAATCGAAAGATGAAAGCATTTTTCGAATTGGATGTTTAGAAGCAAATATATGGAATAAAACGTATTTTGAATTCGATGTCATCTGCATCTATGCCATCTAACGGCTAAATTGTGCATCGTAAAAAAAATTAAATAAAACATCAACATTTGCACATTCCAAGTTTTCTAATGCAAAGAGAATTTTTCAATCGGACTATTAGTTGTAGAGATATCGTTTCTACAGACGGACGGACAAACCGATAACATAAGCACGATCTTTTTCACAAAAGACATGCTAAAAAAACTCGTGAAATTTTGAGCCATGAAAGTAACGATGAGATTTTATAAACACTATTTGGAAAAGCTACCAAAATCACAGAAATAAGCAGATCTCAAGAGAATATGCTGCTCTTTCAGAAGAAACAATTTTTCAAAATTATAAAGAACTTATATTTTGAGATTTTGGACCATATTCTTAGGGAAATAAGATTTCAAGACTAGGAAAAACTCATTTCTCTGGCTTGCTGATACAACCACATTCTAAGAATTCAATTCATGCTTTCTTTCTCATGCTCTTGAAAAATCTACAACATATTTACTCAACACCAGCGCCTTAAAAGTGAACTGACAGTGAGCCTTGTGCATGCTGATGAAAAATTACGGATTATGTCGACTCAAGAACTTTTTCGAGTGCTTAATGGAGATAAAGACATTTTTACAGAAGCATATAAACTGGTTTCCCTCATTTTAACAATTCCTTCTGCAACTGTGTTAGCGGAAAGAGTTTTTCTTGCCTTAAAAGAATACAAACTTAAGAAAAACTTTTTCTTAAGATAGACTTGCTTCTTTGGCAAATATTTCCAGTGGTGCAGTGGGACCGGAACGGTGTTCTGGTAATTTTTTTCTAGCCGGCACGCGTTCCGGCAAACCCTACGCAGCATAATTTGTTTTCTTTTTAAAATACGAATGTCTTACAATTCTTTTCCAATAAAAAAGGCAACAGAAAAGCTTCACAGTTAGCGAATTTTTTTTTTGATGGAGGTTTAATGACCAGTGTAAGCAACTCAGTGGGCTATAAGCAGTCACCCATCCCTAATTTAGGGCCACTGGTTCCAGGGAAGGGAGAGAGCCAGTGCCGTAAGACAAACAAAACATCCATGCCTCACCGGGATTCGAACCAGGATCCATCTCAATTAGTGGAATTAACGTCCCATGTTTTTTTTAAGGTAGAGTTAGTCTCTAAATCCATTCTCACTTGGCAGTCCCTTGAAACTCCTTTTTCTGCTGTTAAGATTATTCACTGACACCACGTATTGGGCAATCCACATACACTGCGGGTTCGAATCTCTGGCGAGGCATGAATGGTATGTTTGGCTTATGACATCGGCCTTCTCCCTTCCCTGGAACCAGTGAACTTAACTCACGGATGGATGACTGTTTATAGACCATTGAATTCTCAGAGTGGTCGTAAACACACACACCCTTTCCCCAAGTATTGAGATAAATCCTGTTTGTGGAAAATTACAAAAATCTCAACTTCCATGGGCAGTAGAGAACATCAAATGGTCTTTGATGTGGTGTACGGCTAATCAGTACACACACCAGACGTAACACCAACGAACATCAAATGGTGTTTGAGGTAGAGTATGGCATTTGCGCGGACTAGAGGAGGCTCAGGTGCTTAAGCACCCCTTAAAATTATTTGAAGGGTGTTCAGTAACCCTCAAATGAGTGAAGTAGTCAGATAGTAAATTAGACTGTAGCTGTATTATGTTGTAAATACCAAAACCAGCAGAATTTTTGCTAATCGGAGAGAAATGGGAATATTGCTTAACGAAAAATTTAAGTTCACACCACTTCGCGAAAATATTTTACATAAATAAATTTTAGGAAATGTGTGAAACATTTTTCTTGTAATTGAAGCCATTGGATAAGAAAATGATTCCCCAAAAAAGTATTTAAAGTATTTTTTCCCAACCTGTGGGAAAACTACACGTACAAATTATTTTTACCCCACCTAGCGAGAAAACTACGCATCGTGAAAGTTCGAATGCATGATTAGCACTATCCGATGAAAAAACAGAATTTTGCAAACGAGATGTGGAGATATCAAGTACACAGATAGACAGAGAAAGTGATGATGTCAGCACTTATATTTTTCATAAGATGCCCCGAAAAAGGGGCGATGTTTTCTGTTCCATGAATAAAGCTCAAGCACTGTGCTTTGTAGCAAATCGACTTCACACTACCCATTTAAATGGATTCTATTTTTTAAATGTTCGTAAAATCACAACGTTGTACATGCCAAATAAAGCATTACATGCTGCCAATGCCTCTTTACAGTTCCACTGCTCAAATGAAATGACAAAAATCAAGCGACGACTTTCCAATGAACATCAAAGTATGATCATCCTGAGAATCTTATTCCATGTAACACACATGCATACACATCAGTAAGCTGTTTTCTGACATTCAGAGACCAGCTCCTAAAAGCAAGATCATTTCGCAATCAAAATTACTGATGGTGCAAGATTTTACTTCCTTTACATGTACACTCACGGATAGCGAAATTTGCGTACCTAGAAGAAAACATGCTAAAACCGCGAAACTTTGCAAATAGCTAGAGTGTGTGCCGGTATGCAAATGATCCACGTTTGGTGCGAGTACGCATGACCACACACCCTGCGGTTGCGCTGCAAGCACGAACCGGCAGGCAGCCTTATAAACCAAGCGGTAGTCGATGCCCCATGAAAGCGAAAAGCACCGGCCGACGCAAGCAAGAATACAGAGTGACAAGAATGCCGGGTAGATGCCAGAGACGTCGATTTACGCAAGTTACGGACTTTGAGAGAGGAACGGATCATCGGGTTGAATACCGCAGGGTGGTCGGCGCGCCTTATAGCCCGCCACGTGGATCGTTCTAACCATACCGTCCGACTATGTTGGGAGCAGTGGACATGTAACGGCACTACCACACGGCGAAGCGGCTCCGGACGGACTAGGAGGACCACCGGTAGAGAGGATCGACGGATCGTGCGCCAAGCACGAACGGATCCCATGGGGACCCAGTCCCATTATACAGGCAGATGTAGCGTCTCCTGTGTGCCCACGAACCATTTCCCGACGCCTCGCGGAAGCGAATCTGCGACCCCAGCGTTCTTTACGTGTGCTGCCATTAGCACCGGAACATCGCCGGCTCCGTGTGCAGTGGTGCCAGGCCAGAGCGACGTGGAACGCCACAGACTGGCGACGTGTGGTGTTTAGCGATGAGTGCTGCTTCGTTTTGGAGACAGATGATCATCGTGTCCGGTTGTGGAGGTCCTCGGGTCAACGGCACAATCCCAACCTCGCTATCGAGCGCTACACTTACCCCACTGCAGGAACCATGGTCTGGGGAGCCATTGCCTACTATAACCGATCAGCTCTAGTAGTGGTACGTAGATCATTCACATGCCAACGGTATGTGGATGAGATTCTACGGCTCCATGTGCTGCCATTCCTGGCCGGGATTCCAGGTGTACTATACCAGCAGAATAACGCCAGCACGCACACGGCTCGGGTTGCCCAGGGCTGCCTACGTCATGTCCAGACACTTCTATGGCCTTCCCGCTTCCCGGACATGTCCCTATCGAGCATGTGTCGGACCAGTTGAAACGGCAGCTGCCGCCGTGCCGCACTATCTGGGATTTGGAGCACACCGCGCAACACGCGTGGGTCAGTTTGCTGCAGGACAACATCAGGAGTCTGTTCGCCTCTATGCCGGACCGTATTACAGCATGTATCGCCGCACGAGGCGGTGCGACGCGCTATTGAAGATGACCAAACTGCATGCCACAGATCCCTCTGTAATTGTGCTGCAGCTCTGTTTTTGCCATCATGTGTATCATTTATCTATATCATTGCGCCCATAAAATTTCAGTTTAATCCGATGCTTCCTTCTTGGTGCGCAAATTTGATTGTCCGTGAGTGTAAAAGCATCGCTATTTTGCACACGAACGGAGCTTCACTGATATCAACCACACGTCTGACACAAGACCTTTTATACTTCATACTCATTACCTTTTAATCTTGTATGCACTCCTGAATTCGGTCTTCTCATGATTTCCTTGGCTTACTTTCTTTCTGCCACTTGTGCAGATTCATTCTTTTCTGCCACTTGTGCAGAATCTTTTTTCGTGCCACTTGTGCAGAATCTTTTTCCTGCCACATAGGCTGAATAATGTCTTTCAGAGTTACATCATTCATTCTTTCAACACGGCCAAATCACTTCAGAAAACCTGTTTCTGCGCTAATAGTACTTGCTTCAGGTTGCACATATTCAACACCGTTTCGTTTGGCGTATGGCCAGAATGGGTCTTGCCAGGGCCACCCAGTAAGTAACACATCTCTCTAGCACACAAACGACTTCTATTTCTCTTTTCTGTAACCCAGGTTTCACTACTGTACGTCAAAGTAAGAACAATTACACTTTCATATGCAACCCCTTGGAACCTTTTTAAGAATCCATAAGTCTCATGAGATCTTTTAAAAATTCTGTAACTACAGAAGGGACCCAGAAGTAAATCTCCCATAGAGACTAGCGGAAACATTTTGGTCCTAAAGATCCCAATCAATAGAACAACGAGCCAGTGGACGAACATGGAGCCATAAACGCAACCGTAAAAGTCCAGCTCCTTTTTTTTTAAGTTTTTCAAGAGTCACAACTCTAAAATTGACGATTGCGTGTTAGTAAGGGGTGACACGAACCTACGTGGTACCGCGTTTCGCCAAGAGTATATAGCGTAACTCTAAGAATTTGTTTGCCTTAGAGTTACAACTCAGATCATATGTAGAGGATTTTAGGAAGGGGAGTGTCTGACCCCAGGTCTTAAACAAACCTTAGAAATAGGAAGCTAGGAGATTTGGGCTAGAGTGCCCGATAGGAAAGTGACACGGAAGCGAGGTAGAAAGAGGGCGGAAGACGCCCTTATTTATTACCGGGGAGGCAGTACCTGGGGCCCGACGGCTTAACGTGCCCATCCGACGCACGGCAGATATTTAGTGGTTCGAGCGTTCGTACCTGACTGGGATCGAACCCAAGGTATTCTCCGTGGAAGCCACGAACGTTGACCACTAGGCCACCCGTGGCCCAGAGTTACAAATCTTTCCACGATACTGCTTATACAGCAACTGATATCACGTGCCAGCCGCTAACGTAGTTTCATGTACAACCACTGTGGAGTTAGCAAAAAAAACGAGAGTTCAACCTCTGTCTCTTCTCCTCTATGGCTGTAACCATCCATGTGACGCCAAGTGTCTTAATTTGTATTTTCCACTCCCTGTTGTTCGAAATAAAATCAAGGTCACATGATTGTTGTGATACAATGACCAGCAGTCTCTAAAAAGAACCAACTTTACAAATTTATTGTACTTTTCGCAGATTTTTTTATTGTTTTACCAAATAACACTTTAATCGCGTTTTGGGTTTTAACATTTTATCAACTATCGTTATAAATTTTACCAACTCGTTTAGAGAAAACTTTTCAACAGGAATATATATAAACTATCTACCAACAAGTAATTGGACACCCCTGCAATCGACGATATCTGCGGTCCTGATACACGTCACGGCCACCGCCGTTAAATATCGTGCGGGAAACAACAGCGCTACCAGTCGCATGCAAGATGCCACGCAGTTTGGAGCTCTCTGATTTCGAGAAAGGTGTAATCGTCGGGTATCAGAAAAATGGCCGATCCATACATGACATATCCAGCGAGTTGAAGTACCTAAAATCGACAGTGGCCTGCGTAATTGGCAAGTGGAAAATGAGAGAGGTGACTGTCGGAATGTGCCCCGACCCGGCAGACCCACAAAACTGGGAGTTAGAGACCGACGGGTGCTGGCCAGAGAAATTCGGAAGAACCGCACCAAATCGATGGGCCACATCCACGAGGATTTTCAACAGGCATCCAGGAGTGTTCTTTCGATGAATACCATCTGCAAGAAAGCCCATCTGCTCGGTTATCATGCACGTGCTGCCACCCACAAGCCTTTCATCACCAAGTCCAATAGCGCTGCTCGGCTAATGTGGTGCAAAGAACGTCGACAGTGGACCTCTGAACTGTAGAAACAGGTTCTCTGGAGCGACGAATCAAGGTTCACCCTCTACCGTTCGGATGGCAGGGTCTGGGTTTGGCGTCTGCCTGGAGAACGCCTCCTACCGGAATGTATTGTGCCAACTGTGAAGTTCGGCGTAGGTGGAATTACGCTATGGAGGTGTTTCTCCTGGTATGGCACGGGACCCTTGGTCGCAATTCCTGGTAGACTCAACGCCGAGACCTACTGCACCATTTTGGATGACCATGCGCTTCCTACGTTGTGGCAGTTTTACGGGGAGGACCCATGTTACTTTCAGGATGACAACGCCACCTGTCATGTTGTGAGGTCCACCTTGGCTTGGTATGGTGACAATGGAGTTAATCGAATGGACTGGCCTGCACAGAGCCCGGACCTTAACCCTATCGAGCACCTCTGGGACGAGTTCGAGCGTCGACTTAAAGGGTGCCCCCACCGTCCGAAATCGGTGAAGCAACTGACCTGTCTTCTCCAAGCCGAGTGGAAGAAAATATCGCTAGCCGTCGTACAACGCCTGGTTGAGAGTATGTCCCGGAGGGTCGCAGCTGTAATAGCCGCTCGTGGAGGCTCCACCAATTATTGAAGGTGAATGAACTTCGTTTTCCTCCAGCAGTGGATTGATAATGGTTGACAATGATGATGATGATGATATATATATATATATATATTTTTTTTTGATTGGAGGTTTAACGACCACCGTGAGCAACTCAATGGGCTATAAGCAGTCGCCCGTCCCTAATTTTGGGTCACTGGTTCCAGAGAAGGGAAAGAGCCAGTGCCGTAAGACAAACACAACATCCATGCCTCACCGGGATTCGAACCCGGACCCCGTTCGGACGAATGGTCAGAGGCCATCGCTTCGACCACTGCGGTACCGGGGCGGCCGTTTTCCTTTGCTATCACAGGTGTCATACTTGTTGGTAGATAGTGTACATTCAGTCCCGAAAGTCAACATACACCCTTCAAAATGTAACCATTTAAAAAACTATAACAGTTTGGGAAACCTCACAGATTCAGTAACCTTATAATTTACGAGTACAACAATACTGTACAATAATAAAATATTGAAACAAAATAAATTCACAAAAATATGCAAATAACTTCCAAAATCGCATCAAAAATCTACATACAACGCATGCATTCCTGTTTCTTTCTCCGGTGGCGCAGTAGTCTAAGCGATGGCTCCTGATCGTCGTCCGAGATGGGTTCGGGTTGAATCCCGGTGAGGCATGTTTTAGGAAGAAAGTATTCTCAAAAGATTTATCCATATAAGCGGTATCGGTCGAAGAAAAAAAAAATTAGTCTAGTTTTCAGGAGCCCAGATTTTGCAACAAATACTTCAGAAGCAGAAATTAACACTAATGACCCCTGGTGGCTAAACCATTCTTTACCAAACAGAAATTGTGTGAAAAATATTTTCCATCAGGTCTTGTATGCGATACAGTAAGAATTTTTCAAATCAGAGCTTTAGGAGCAGAAATAACGCAGAAAACCCAATTTACCTTTCTGCCCTCTAGCGGAAAGTCTACGATTTACTTGAAAATTTTAAATTTATAGGAAAAACATTTCGCATCGGAAACACTATCCAACAAAGAAGGAATTTTTTAAATCGTACTCTTAGAAGTACTGATATTGACAAAAATAAGATATACATCTACGCCCCCTGGCGTAGAAACCATGCATTTTTTCAAGAAAAAAATTTTCCTTAAAGGTTTGTCGACATGAGTAGTATCGGTCAGCAAACGACTTTTTTTTCAATCGAGATTTTAGAAGCTCATATTTTGCTGCAAATACAACAGAAACGGAAATTAAGACTTACACCACCTGGTGGCCAAACCATTTCTTACAAAAATTAGAAAATATGTGCAAACGATGTTCCATCAGGAGCTGTATGCGGTGCAGAAAGAATTTTTCAAATCGGAGATTTAGAAGCAGAGATACAGGGGGAAACGCAATTTACCTTTACGCCCCCTAGCGGAAAGTCTATGAATTACTTGAAAATTTTGAAATTATATGAACCACATGTCGCACTAGAAACACTATCCAACAAAGAAGGAATTTTTTAAATACAACTCCTAGAAGTAGAGATATTGACAAAAATAAAATGTAAATCTACGCTCCCTGGCGGAGAAACTGTGGAATATTTTAAGATGAAAATATTCCGAAAAGATTTATCGATTTGAGTGGCTTTAGTCCACGAAAGAATTTTTTCAATCGATATTTTAGAAGCTCCGATTTTATGGCAAATACATCAGAAGCAAAAATTAAAACTTACGCCCCCTGGTGGCCAAAGTATTCTTTACCAAAAATTTGAAATTATATGCAAAAGATTTTCCATCAGGAGATGTATCCGCTGAAGAAAACATTTTTCAAATCGGAGTTTTAGAAGAAGAGTTCTCGAGGAAAATGTAATTTACTTTTACGCCCCCTAGCGGAAAATCTGTGAGTAATTTGAAAAAGTAACTATATCTAAAATACTCTTCGACATAAATGGAATCAAAAGATAAAAAAAAATTCAATCGGTTGTTTAGAAGCAAATATATGGAATAAAACGTATTTTTGAATTCGACATCATCTGCATTTACGCCCTTTACCGGCGAAATTGTACATCGTAAAAAAAAACGAAATGAAGGATCATCATTTGCATATTTCAAGCTTCCCAATGCAAAAATAATTTTTCAAATGGGACTAATAGTTGCAGAGATATCGTGGGTACAGACGGACGGACGGACAAACCGATTACATAAGCACGATCTTTTTTTACAAAAGACGTGCTAAAAAGTGCAACATTGCTGGGTGTACAGAGTCAGCAAGCAATTCACGATAGATAGCTGCTGGACCTGTGGCTCGGCGCAGTGTCACCTTGGAAGACACCGTCGCCATTCGGGAAAAAGTGCAACATTGTTGGGTGTACAGAGTCAGCAAGCAATTCGTGATAGTGATCACCAGTCATACGTTGTTCCACATGCACAAGGAGTCCAAGTCCCTGCCAGGTAAGCATGCCCCTCACCATACAACCGCCTCCC
The DNA here is from genome assembly GCA_039090855.1 of Macrothele yani. Taxonomy (NCBI): domain Eukaryota; kingdom Metazoa; phylum Arthropoda; class Arachnida; order Araneae; family Macrothelidae; genus Macrothele; species Macrothele yani. The sequence goes on from CM077003.1 coordinate 109,974,309, forward strand.
CCGTCATGCACTGTGGAGTCCATGCAGGACGGATCGAGTTCCTTATTATGTTTGCGCTAAATATGTGCACGGCCATCCACGGAGTGGAGTAAAAAGCTTGACTAGCCAGACAAGCACACTCATTGCAAGTCAACCGAAGTCCAACTTTCATCATCTTTACACCACGTGGGCGAGTCTTTTGCGCCGATAAACCGTGGTTACGAGATAGTGTCGTCTAGATCGACTGCTGTTATAGACCATATGTACGAGCACGCGTCTCATGATCATGACAGATACTGTTCCGGGTTGACCTCTGTTGTATTGGATAGTCAACTGTTGAACAATGCTGTTCCTGTTGACCTGTACAAGTCATAGGACCCGGCGCTCACCTCTCACATCAACCTTTCGCTGTCCTGTGCAGTTTTGCCTCCGGGTCGTTGCTTGACCATTCTCACGCCAGTTCTGATACACTTTAACTACGTCGGCTCGCGAACAATCCACCAGTTCAGCCGTTTGGGATATCCAGGCACACGCTCTTCTAGCTCCAACAATATGTTTTTTCTCAAAAACCGATAAATTCTTTCATTTACCCATCACGCTTCGAAACATACTACCTATTGCTCCACTCAAACCTTATATATGCTACGTCGGTCGACTAATCGCGCCCTCTCGGAAATCACGTGGTCAACGGGCCGCATCCAGTTTTGATAGGAGTGGTCATAATTCAATGATCGCAGGTGTATGAGTGCGTATAAAAGTTTAAAAAGCCACCAATTTTTCAGTTACACCGCTTTAAAAATTAATCACTTAACACGTATCGGGGGAAAAAAACTATTACACCAATTTATTCTAGAGGGATTCTTATTTCCCACGCAAAAATATTCGCAATGCAAAAATGCAAAAATATCCACTACGCAATATCTTTCTGTCATTTTTTAGAGAAGTTTATATAAGAGTCACAATAGAACCTCAACCCTCCTCTCCCCAGAAACAAAATGGTACATTTTATGAGTTTTTACTCTCTCTCTCTCTCTGAACTTTCAAACCATATTATGGTCTTTTACTTAAGCTTAAAGCAAATACTTGTTTGAGATAATTATTTTGTCTTTATGATACTTTTCGTGTGTGTTCTTTACAGACCATTTTTTTTTTACATAACGACTTTATTAAAATTAAGATATTTTTTCTAGCGTCGCAATGACCTTCCGCCCCAGGCTCCACAAAAGCTGCGTCCGGCCCTGTCTATAGATATTTGTGTGCACATATGGTACAGTGTGTCACAATTACTATATCACTTACATAACTTCGGTAAACATCGAACGGTAATTTCTTTCAGCTGAGTAGGTGAGAGGGGGTGGCGGATCCAGAGGTCGGGACGCCTAAGACGACGCCTCTCTCCTCCCAGCAGTTTTTTTAGTTTTTAAAAGGCGAAGTTTGTAATAATTAACGCATTTATTTTTGTACAATTACGTATAGTAATAAATGCATATGTTTTCTCGTAAAAGTTATTACTTGTACCAATGGGGAGAGGGGGGATCTTCTTGACCCAGCACCGCGACCTAAGGTCTATTGTGCATAAAAGTTATTATAACGATTGAAATTTAATGTGAATTTGGCGATAAAATGTCCTGTTCTACTTTCAGCAGAAAGGAAGGGGAAAAAAGTAAAAGTGTCGAAACAGAAAATGCATTCGAACAGAAGGGCTCATACTTTAATGTGAAAGATTTTATCCAGAAGTGAGATTTAAAAAACACCAAGCTTGTTGTGACGTACCTGCCAGCAAGACGCACACGACATAAAGGCAGATAGCAATCAGAATGAACGTCTGCATAGCTCAATTGGTAGAGTGACTTGTTCCGGAACAAGCGGACTCGGGTTCGAATCCCGGCGTAGACTAAAAATGACGGAGAAATTTACTTCGTTATATTGTTTCCTCGAAAAGTGCGCAACTTCATTTCCATGAAACTACTAATTTTTCAGTTATTGTTCGTTCTTTGCACCACATTGCGATTTAAAAATTTAGAACAATTATTTTTTGCTGTCGTTGTTTGTTTGTTTCGGGGTTTAACGACCACCGTTACGAACTCAATGAAGCATAAGCAAAATAGCCAGTACCTAATTTAAGACCACTGATTCCAGGGAGGGGAGATAGAGGCAGTGCCATAAGACTACTACAGCATCCATTCTTCGACTAGGATTCGAGCGGACCCATCTCAGACGAATAATTGGAATACTGTCGTAATCAAGGTACTTAGAAAGAGGAGAGGTAGGTCCAATTGCCTTTGTTTCCGTGCCGCCGGCGAGCTGTCACCCTACGAGCTGTAGTGTGACGTCACCGTGGCCATAAACGATCTCTTGAGCATTCGGAGCTTGTGCTGTAGTGTCAATTACTCGCTGCATTTCCTTGTAAATTTTAAACCTGCTTTGTCGTTTTATTCATTTTTTCTTCATTTGTTTTCTGGGTACAACTATCTCGAAAATACCTGGATACGCTGTTGCACTTTGTCGTAATAACAGTTCAAAGGAAAGGAAGCTAGATGTTACATACCATGTTTTCCCATCGGATAGAGATTTCTTGAAGCAATGGGTAGCGAAATGCTGTCGAAAGGATGTATTCGATGCAAAGAAAGCACGAATATGTTTAGAACACTTTGATGTCTCGAAGTAAGAGCGAGATTTTAGAAATGAATTGCTGAACTTGCCTCCCAGGAAAAAAACTGAGAAAAACTGCCGTGCCTACAAAAAATATGCCTTAGCAGATGGAGAAGCAAACTTCTGTTCGAAGTGAACGGTTTAAGATCGGAGAGGTCAGAAAAAAACTGCATTAAATCGAATTCAAAGTATATCTTCAATTAAAAGTCAAATCACAGGTCACAATGAAAGTGACATCATTCCTGACCAACATTTATCATACCGTCAACGTTATGTGAGAAGTGCGATGTCTGAACAAAAATATAATGCAACTGAAGAGTGAAAATAATTCACTACGGGAAGAATTATCAAAAGTAAGAAATAGTTGGTAATGGCAAAACAATGCTTTTGCCTCGAGAAAAGAAGCCTGAAAACGGAAATTAATATTATGAAACGCAAATACAAGAATAAAAATTTGCTGAGCAACAGTGAAAGGTGGCCAGCTATCATAAATGTGCTTGGCCATTGTTTCACTGAAGTGCAAATTCAAACTCTTGGGTCAAAAAAGAGACCAGCAAAATGGAATGAAGAAGATATAAGTCAAGCACTTGTTTTGCATGCTATTTCTCGAAAAGCATATCTTTCCATCAAAAATAAAATGCACATACTGCTTCCAAGCATTTCCTCTCTGAAACGGTGGTGTGGTAAATTTGTGTTACCGATGGTTTAATTGAGCCCATTTTAAAGGTGATGAAAATGAATCCTATACACCTAGCCGAATTCGACAAAGTTTCAGGTATATCTTTTGGTGAAATGAGCGTTAATTGCCGGTATTGTTATGATACATTTTTAGGACCGCATAGTAACGTTGATTGCCGATATGCAGATAAAATTTTAGGACCGCATAGTAACGTTTTAGTAGTTATGCTGAGAGGCTTCTGGAAAGCTTGGAAAAAACCATGTACTGTATTATTCCTTTGATAAGGAGATGGATCAAAAGCTGTTAACTGACATAATTCGAGCCGTTGAGCAATGCAATCGGGTTATTTAGTGCATGGAGTGGTACCTGATCGGGGGGGGGGTTGGATATCAAGGTTTGGAGGCAGCTTGGAATAACCCCAGTATTGTCTTTTTTTCCAAATCCAGTAAATGAAAATCGAAAAATATGGATGTTTGCCGATGTGCCCCATCTCATTAAACTTCTCCGAAATCATATATTTAATCGCGGAACACGCTATAGTGTTGAATCATTACTCGCCAGATATTTGACCTTTTGCTGAAACGTAATAACTCAGAATTAAAGGAGTTTCATAAAATGAAATGGATCTACACAAATGTAATAGGCCCCATGAGACAGAGAATTAGTTTTAGCGTCCCAGATGCAATCTAACAACGTAAGCAAAGCTGTAGAGTATTTTTTTCCCTGAAAGAAAACAAATTGCTAATTTTATAAAATTGGTAAATTGTTGATTCGACGTAATGAAATGTAGATTTTCCAGCTCCAAAGAGCCATTGCAGTGTGATTTTGGAAAAGAAAAAAAAATATTCAGCAAAAAAGCATCGAACAACGAACAGTATCCATGTCATGTTCCCGTTTTTTCCCAGTACACCAACCCGCTTGGCCAGCGTGGTGAGTTATGGCCAAACCCCTCCAAAATGATTCCACAACTTAAATCTTGGCCCTCAGTCTCCGGCAGCTGGAATGTACCTGGCCAAGGGAGCGGCCAGTGCGACATGAAAGCAGAGGGTACTAAGAATCCCCGGAGGACCGGACTAGGCTGCCATCTGATGCTGACCTTGGCTACTTACAATGGACGCTCCCTATCTTCTGATTCAAGGCTTCTTGAATTGGAAGAGGAACTACAAAGGATCAAGTGGGACATCGTGGGGCTAAGTGAGGTAAGGAGAAAAGGAGAAGATCTCATCGAACTGAAAACTATCGTGGGACAGATACTGGCAGAACTAGTGGTGTTGGATTTATAATAAACAAGAAACTGAAGGATAAAGTTGTAGAAGTTGAAAGTTCCTCTGACAGAGCTGCACGACTTGTTATCCAACTCTCGAAAAGATACCAGGCTCAGATTATTCAAACTTATGCACCCACCACAAGTCATCCTGAAGAAGAAATTGAAGAATTTTATGAGGAAATTTGTCATCTAAATAATAAAGGTCAGCAGCACTTGAAAATAATTATGGGAGATTTCAATGCAAAAATAGGGCAACGGCAACAGAATGAAACTTCAGTAGGTAAATTCGGTCACGGCAACAGAAACCAGCGTGGAAATACTCTCGTTGAGTTTGCAGAGGCAGAAGGGTTTTTCATCTTGAACTCCTTCTTCAAGAAAAAGCCACACAGGAAATGGACATGGAGACATCCAAATGGGACGACAAGTGAAATTGATTTTATTATGTGTAACAAAAAATTCGTCATAGAAGACTGCAGTGTGCTGAACAAGTTCAACACAGGTAGTGACCATAGATTGGTGAGATGTAAGATGCACCTCAACACTAAACTTGAACGTGGCAAGCTCATAAAACAAACAAAATCTATTGACATAACCAACCTTAAAAAACACCATAATACCTTCAAGTTAGAACTGAAGAACAGGTTCTCTGCTTTAGAAGGCCTAACATCGGAAGAAGTGGACATCTCTGAAGTTAACAGAAAAGTAACCAAAGCTCTTATGGAAACAGCAACAAAATTAGCTGGGTCTAAGAACAAGTTGCATGTGAACAAATTATCAGGAAAAACCAAAATGTTGATGCAAAAAAGAAGAGAGATGAGGACAACTAAAGAAGATGTGACTTCCAAAGTGGAATATATAGAGCTATGCAAGACAGTAAGAAAAAGTATCACTGAAGACGTAAGAAAATTCAACTGTGAACTAGTGAGGAAAGCAATTGTAAACAACCAAAGCCTAAAGATAGCGAAGGGACATCTCAGTAAGGGAAGACAACAGATTATGGCACTGAGAAAAGAAGATGGTTCTGTAACAAGAAATAGAGGCGAATGTTTGACAAGAGTGAAGGATTTCCACTCCAAATTATATGAAAGGGATGATATATGCACTCCAGACATCATGAAAGATACCAGTACCAGAGTTCCTCCAGTCCTTCCAGCAGAAGTTGCACATGCAATCAAGAACATGAAGCGAGGAAAAGCTCCAGGAGAAGATGGAATTACTGTAGACATCATACAAGAAGCAAGTGGAGAAATCGAAACAGTACTCGCCCAAATTTTCACTCGATGCCTTAATGAAGGAAAGATTCCTGAGGATTGGAACACCGCTACAATGATCCTGCTACATAAGAAAGGTGACATTGAGGATCTCGGAAACTACAGACCTATCAGCCTCCTATCAGTAGTTTATAAAATCTTCACTAAAGTTCTTTCACACCGCTTGAAGGTAACACTGGACATGGCTCAACCGAGAGAACAAGCTGGATTCAGGAGTGGCTACAGCACAATAGATCATATCCACGTGCTGAGAGAACTAATTGAAAGAGCGAGGGAATATGAACTTCCATTGTGCATGGCTTTTATCGATTATGAAAAAGCCTTTGATTCGGTGAAACCATCAGCAGTTACAATGGCTCTGAAAACCTGCGGTATTGAAGATGCATACATTAATATTATTAATAACATCTATGAAAATGCAAGTGCAAAGATTAGGCTGTTTGAAAATACAACACACGTAAAAATTGGAAAGGGAGTGAGACAAGGTGACACCATATCTCCGAAGCTCTTTAATGCCACATTGGAGGGTGTTTTTCAGTCGCTGAGCTGGGAAAACAAGGGGATAAAGATTAATGGAGATTATCTAACCCACCTTCGGTTTGCTGATGACGTAGTCATTTTTGCAACTACCCCATCAGAGCTGCAGAGTATGATCCAGGAACTTGCTGACAAGAGTAAAGAAGTGGGATTAAAAATGAACTTTCAGAAGACAAAAGTGATGTTCAATGCTTTTACAAGAAACGAAGATTTGTCGATTGATGGAGAAAAGCTGGAGATAACAGACACGTATGTTTATCTTGGACAGCAGATATCAAGTGAGGGTCACATTGATGAAGAAATTAATCGGCGTACAAAACTTGCCTGGAGAGCTTTTGGAAGAAACAGCATAATTTTAAAGAGCAATATGCCATTATGTCTTAAAAGAAAAGTGTTTGATCAATGCATCCTTCCAGTGCTTACGTATGGTGCAGAGACGTGGACCTTAACTAAAAGAGACATACAAAGGCTGCAGACAACTCAAAGCAGCATGGAGAGGTGCATACTTGGTGTAACCAGGAGAGATAAGAAGAGGAACTCGTGGATCCGAAAAATGACAAGAGTGGAAGACATCATGATCAGAGTTAAATCCCTGAAATGGCAATGGGCTGGACATACTGCCAGAAGGACAGACCATAGATGGACAGCCAAAATTTTAGATTGGATTCCAAGGGACAGGAAAAGACCCAGAAGAAGACCACATGGGAGATGGGTGGATGAAATTCGAAAGTATGCAGGGGTGACATGGAGGAGACTGGCACAAGACAGACCGTTGTGGAGGAAACTTGGGGAGACCTTCGTCCAGCAGTGGATTGATAATGGTTGACAATGATGATGATGATGATATATATATTTTACTCTATTTTGAAAAATAGTTGGATGTTTGCACAATTTTTACTTAAAAATTATTTACTCAAAACTAGCTCTGTTATTTCGATTGAAAATTCACAGAGCACACGACACTTTCTCGGTATGGCTCCGTGCGCGTTACAGCTTCGCTTATGGCCACCGTGACGTCATAGCGCAGAGAAGAGAAGCGGGAAGACGGTGCCGTTTCGATGGACCTACCTCTCCTTCTTTTAAGTACCTTGATCGTAATGAGCATAACTCTCCCCCAAGGTATGTTTTTTTTTTTTTTGACGAGAGCAACCCCCTCCCTCTCTAGGTAAGCTTCTGAATACTCCTCTTGTGAGAGGCTCAGTTAGTTTGATAAAATCGCTCAAGCCTTTTTTTTATTTTTTTTCATTAGTCGGTACATAACTGCAAGATTTATGCAAATATGTCTGAAGCTCTTTTCCACAATACATATTACGTCTCTGCACATAAAAGAGCACTGCCAGAACAAATAAAAGCTGCTGCGAAGAAAAACTTAATTTAAAATCTACTTAAAGGAATCGCATTTAAAAGTAGTCATTTACATATCCATGTGATCATTGTCATGCCTTACAGAGAGATGACAAAAAATAGGCGAAATTTGATTGCAGTAAAAAATTTTGAAATAAAAGAGCAAGAGGTACACGTCATATCAGCTTTGCACGCATGGACTATGATAACAGAATATCAAAAACTAATATCCAAGCCCACAGCATATGATCTGCACTCATACACCTCTGTATAAATTATGAAATGACGCCCCGGTGGCCAAGTGGTCAGAGGCTCAGGTGTCTGGTTGGTCGTCTTATTCAACCGGAGTTCGATTGATGTACAGTGAGCAAAAAAAAATATATTTCCAGATATTCAAGGTGCCCATAAAGTCTTTCCCACATTACAAAAATTTATATAAAATATCTATGTAAGTTATTAGGTGTGCAGCTTAATTCTCTGCCACAGGCATGACACGTTGACAGCAAATTATAGCAAATCGAATACGTACCTAATCAGGGAAATAATCCCCGTCGTGTTGGATACATTTGAGCCATCGGTCAGGGATGTGCAAAATGCCACTACGGAAGAAAGAGGGCTGTTTCGAGTTGATAAATCAATATTTGTGTGGACCTCCTCGACAGAAGTGAAGTGCGTATCGCTCAGGTGATGTTGCAGGGAGCGAAAAACGTGATAATCCGACGGGAAGATGTCTGGAGAATATGCCGGATGGGACAAAATCTTCCATCCCAGGTCGGTGATCGTGTCTAAAGTCGTTTTCGCGGTGTGAGGACGCGCGTTATCCTAACGCAACAGGACCAACCTCCTGCACTTGCCAGTGCATGGCCTTTTCGCCTCCAAATAACGCTTAGCATTGGCCGTTTCATCAGGTTTGAGCAGCTCATAGTGTACGACACCGCGCTGATCACACCATATGCACAGCAACAACTTCCTGGTATGGATATTCGGTTTCGTGGAACTGGTGGTAGGCTGACCTGGATAAATGAACGACTTGCGCCGCTTAGGATTACCATAGAATATCCACTTCTCATCACTGGTCAAAATCTTGTCGAGAAAATCCTTCTTCTTGAATCTGGAGAACAAGGACACAGCAACATCGTAGCGCCTAGACATGTTCGCAGCTGTGAGTTGGGGGGGGGCACCCAACGGCCCTCCTTCTGAATCCGTCCAAGCTTGTGCAGGCGCTTTGCAATGGCTTGCCGTGTTACTCCGAGTTCCTGGGCGAGCTCTGACTGTGTGTGACAGGGATATGCGTCCAACAGTTATTCCAGTTCCCCATCGTCAACTTTCTGTGGCTATCCGAGACGTTCTGCATCACGGAGATCGAAATTTCCCTGCTTAAACCGCTGGAATCACTTCTTACACGTACTGTAGGATACAGCAGTCTCACCCAAAGCAGCACAGATCATTTCTTGGGCTACCGCGGCACTTGTTTTCAGCTGAAACGTGAACATGAGGCAGTGCATCAAATGTTGCTTCTCGAACGATATTGCTTTCACCGTCAACTTTCGTCCCTTCTGTCACTACAGCTGTGAGCGGTTACGGTTGCCTGGAAAGCTGTTGGATGGCGCTGCAATCAGTCATTATTGCACGCAGCAATTTGCATTTGCCGACGTTCTATGATCGCTTGTGGTTAGGGGCCGAGAATTAAGTTAATAAAATAAAATGGTTATCCACGTAGTGTAGCAGCACACCTAACGGGTTTTTTTCTCCTCTTTAGGGGAGCGCTACTGGTGAATAAGAGGAGCATTTCATCGATAATGGCATCCATGCAAGAAAAAGCAGCGTGCGTGTTTTTTTCCATGAGAACAAATCGTCGGTTACTGTGTCCAGTGTCATTTCAGAAAAAGTACAGAGGATCATCACCGGACGAAAAAAGCATAGAAGCTTGGTATGAAAAGTTTAAAGTGACGGGTAGTGTTGGCGATCTCCCCCGAGCGGGCCGACCACAGGTTACACAAGAGACAGCTGCAATTGTTCAAGAAACACTTCTGCGAAGCCCCAGCAAATCCATTCGTCGTGTTTCACTAGAAACTGGGATTTCCCGTGCCACGGTTCACAAAAATGTACACAAACATCTTCATCTGTATGCTTATAAGGTAAAGATCGTTCAAGCTCACCAGCCTATTGACCGGCCAAGTCGTGCTGCATTTGCGACGGAGATGTTGCTGCGCATAACTCATGGTAGTGATTATCTGCACCGTGTCTGTTTCTCAAATGAAGCCACATTCCACGTCTCTGGTACAGTGCATAGGCACAATGTGCGAATCTCAGGATCACAAAATCCCCATTAGGTCATCGAACAGCAGAGGGCTAGCCCGAAAGTGAACGTATGGTGCGGCCTGATGCATGACAGAATCATCGGACCTTTCTTTTTGCAGAGTCCACGGTAACATGCAATGTGCTACTGGACATGCTGGAACTTTTTGTAGCACCTCAGTTGCATGCACTCCAACCTTTGGTTATTTTCCAGCAAGACGGTGTCCCACCACGTTGCTCAATAATGGTTCATGAGTTCCTGAATGCCACATTTCCAGACAGATAGATCGGCCGCGACGGTGCCATGCCATGGCCGCCTCGATTTCCCTACATAATCCCTGTATACCTTTTCCTGTGAAGTTATGTGAAAGACTAAGTTTGCTCTAGCAGTGTTCCGGATGTCGAGACGTTGAAGGGCAGAATAACAGACGTCATTGGTTCTGTCTCTGCTGAGGTTTTAAACAAAACATGGCGTGAAATCGAATATCGCTTAGAAGTTCTAGGGGCCACAAATGGCGTTCATGTGAAATTGTATTGACACTGGAAAAAAAAAGCTATACTTGTGCATCCTCATTTTCGTGCAGTTCCTTTCTTGTACCTGTAATACATTTTTTTATATTAATTTTTGTAATGTGGGAAAGACTTATGGACACCTGTACATTACTTTGCATAAATAAACGTGGAAAACAATTATGGCGGAATATTTTAAACCGTTGATTGCTTTTACAACAAACACACACACACACACACGTTTCTTTTTTTCTACCAATCAGAAGAAATGTATATATACACTACTGTTTGTGAAAATTGTAACACCAAGAAGGAACCATGCGATTCGAATGAAATTTATACCACACGTTACTGATGTGACTGTAAATAAGTGATTTAATTTTCAGAACAAAACAACAAACTGCAAAAATCAGTATCTTCTGAAGCCCCTGGGAGCAGAAGTAAGAGCTCCAAGACGGCGTGGCATTGAATCGAAAGCGCCTTGGATGGTGTCCTCGGTAATTGCTTGCCAGTCGACATGTATGCGAGCCCACAGATCATTGGTACTGACCGCTAGAGGACTTTGATGGGCCAGTTGCCGTGTGACCATATCCCAGACATGTTGAATAGGCGACATGTCTGGTGAACGTTTCAAGCCACAAAAGAAGCAGTATCCGCTGTGCTGGGAAGAGGGTTTGAAAATTCCTGGCAACGTGTAGTGGGGCATTGTCCTGCTGGAATATAGCGCCAGGAGTGCTCTGAAGGAAAGGTATTACTTCTGCCTGTACATCTTTTCTGATGAAGCTGTCACTGTTGAGTTGCTCTCAAGTCGAAATCGCGAATGGTACCCAATTGCATCCCACACCATTACACTTTGCGTTCGGCCCGTATGACGCTGGACAATGCATGCTGGAGAAAGGCGCTCACCTCAATACCGTCTAATGCGTATGCGGCCAGCATGGTAGTCCAAGTTGAATCGGGACTCGTCCGAAAAACACGACATGTTGCCAATCAGTACGCCATTGTCTGTACAGAAAGCCCCCATTCCAGCCTGAGGCGTCCAGGGCTCAGGGTAAAAGGAATCCGCCACAAAGGGATGCGTGCAACCAGTCCTCTGTGCAGCAGACGGCGTCGAACTGTGGAAGCAGATAATACCACACCTGTTGCAGCAGTGCCCCACTGTTGTGCTAACACTTGAGAAGATGCGGAACGGTTCGTCACTGCCATGCGGATGAAGTTTCGGTCATCCCGCGGTGTCGTCACATTTTTTTGTCCACTGCCGGATTGTCGATGCATCTGGTTCTCCTCGGTCCACTGCCGCCACACGCGCATCACTATAGTGGCGGTATGTCCCGTCTGAGCAGCAATGTCGTGGCGGTATGTCCCGTCTGAGCCGCAATGTCGTGGTACGAAAATGCACCTTCACGCAGAACAATCATTCATCCCATTTCAAACTCTGTCGTGGCGTTAAGTCCCGTCCGAGCCGCAATGTCGTGGTACGAAAATGCACCTTCACGCAGAACAATCATTCGTCCCATTTCAAACTCTGTCGTGGCGTTAAGTCCCGTCCGAACCGCAATGTCGTGGTACGAAAATGCACCTTCACGCAGACCAATCATTCGTCTCCTTTCAAACTCTGTCGTGGCTGTAAGTCCCGTCCGAGCCGCAATGTCGCTGTACGAAAATGCACCTTCACGCAGACCAATCATTCGTCCCCTTTCAAACTCTGTCGTGACGTTAAGTCCCGTCCGAGCCGCAATGTCGCTGTACGAAAATGCACCTTAACGCAGACCAATCATTCGTCCCCGTTCAAACTCTATCGTATGAGAAAATTGCGTCCTTCGTTGTCGCCGAGGCATTATTGAATCTTGGAGACCCTTTTAGAACTCGGTGTCCGTTATGCATTACTAGTGTGTATCCTAAACAGCCATTTCTTTATACCACTCACTCGACTGTCCAGAGAGCGCTGCCGACCCCAGACATGCGCAATGACTCTGCAATCATTTGCATGTCTTACCCTGCTCTGTATATCCTGTAAGTTTCACATGATTACCATCATTCCTTCACGGTGTAGCAATTTTCACACAGTAGTTTATATATAGCAAATGAGAATCTGTTTTTCATGCCGAAAAAGTATCTGTATGTACCTTTAACAATGTGCTCTGTTTTGAAGTTGTTAAACATTACATTATGCAAACTCACAGCAAATGAAAGTCTCGCACTGCTTAAAAGACACGTTATGAGATCGCTGGAACGGCAATTTAGTTAGTTTCAGCTGTCATGGCCCTGATGCATTGCGAGTTTAACATTGCAATACGAGAGCCATGTTCTCCTCTTGTGTGGAGAAAGGTTTTGTCACACAAGAGGTAAGCTCTCTTCCTTGTTTTTGGGTTCTAGGTTTTATAAGTTCAATGTTTGTACTTTATGTACCTTTTCTCTGTCGTTTTTTAGCTTTTCAGCTTTTAAGCATTGGTTTGTCTGTTAACATTTTTGCGGGTTTTAACTCTTACTTTTCTTTGTAACTTTGAGCGTCTTTTGGGGTACCTAGGAACAGAAGAAGGCTAAGCCTGTTCCTTTTCTATGCGCTGTCTATGCGCTGTTTTTTCAAAGTAGTTAAGTTCTTAATAACTAATTAATTATGCACTTAAAGCACTGCTGAAATACTTTGTACATATTGCAACTAACTGTTTAAGGTATATAACTTTCACAAAGTTTTCTTTAGTTAATATTTATCTTTAACTTATTCTCGTTTTCGTGCTGTCATAAGTTGTAGAGTAGGGGGTTTTAGACTCAAGTTTTCTTTCAAAAATCTGTTCGTTATAAATTAACATTTCCTTTTTTAATTGCAATGTAAAATTTGGATTTCTTTTGCATTGTTTTTCAGGTTTAAATTCTCTCTCAAACGAACTTGGAATTTCGTTATAGCTGAAAATCATTTCCATTTATTATGTCACTCTCACAGCTTGAGTTCTCTTTAATCTTCTTCTCTCTGTTTAATAATAACAGATGAAGAGCATGGGTCGGGCCATGAAGGTTAATGGATGCAAGCGAAATTGTTAACTAGTGCTAGGTCATGCTACTCTACGGAGGACATGACTTATATATATATATATTTTTTAACTATTTTAGGTGGGAATGTTACTTGCATCTATGGCCTTGCAGAAACCCATTTCCAACTAGGTCTTTGTGGAAGTGAGAAAATGCAGAGTTTTTGCTGGTCCTTGATAAAGCCAAGGCTCAGTATTCTCGACACCTTCTACATTCAGTTGTTTTATTTTATTTTTTATCTTTTCTCCTTTTACTCACACAGGTAGATACATAACCTTTTCTATGTTGTATTAGGTGTGAGTCAAAATTATATATGTATTTTTTTGCTTAGGTATCTTCTTTATAGAATGTGTATTCTGAATTTTCAAAACTGCTGCGTTGCGCGTTTTGATTTTCAGGTTATTTTGCACCCTTCGTTTTAAATTCTAAAATTTTTTCCTTAGTCTTCAGTTTTGCTCTTAAGTATATATATATATATATATATATATATATATAATAATAAAAGTGGGCACAAGTCATCCTGAAGAAGAAATTGAAGAATTTTATGAGGAAATTTGTCATCTAAATAATAAAGGTAAGCAGCATTTGAAGATAATTATGGGAGATTTCAATGCAAAAATAGGGCAACGGCAACAGAATGAAACTTCAGTAGGTAAATTCGGTCATGGCAACAGAAACCAGCGTGGAAATACTCTCGTTGAGTTTGCAGAGGCAGAAGGGTTTTTCATCTTGAACTCCTTCTTCAAGAAAAAGCCACACAGGAAATGGACATGGAGACATCCAAATGGGACGACAAGTGAAATTGATTTTATTATGTGTAACAAAAAATTCGTCATAGAAGACTGCAGTGTGCTAAACAAGTTCAACACAGGTAGTGACCATAGATTGGTGAGATGTAAGATGCACCTCAACACTAAACTTGAACGTGGCAAGCTCATAGGACAAACAAAATCTATTGACATAACCAACCTTAAAAAACACCATAATACCTTCAAGTTAGAGCTGAAGAACAGGTTCTCTGCTTTAGAAGGCCTAACATCGGAAGAAGTGGACATCTCTGAAGTTAACAGAAAAGTAACCAAAGCTCTTATGGAAACAGCAACAAAATTAGCTGGGTCTAAGAACAAGTTGTATGTGAACAAATTATCAGTAAAAACCAAAATGTTGATGCAAAAAGAAGAGAGATGAGGACAACTAAAGAAGATGTGACTTCCAAAGTGGAATATATAGAGCTATGCAAGACAGTAAGAAAAAGTATCACTGAAGACGTAAGGAAATTCAACTGTGAACTAGTGAGGAAAGCAATTGAAAGCAACCAAAGCCTAAAGATAGCAAAGGGACATCTCAGTAAGGGAAGAAAACAGATTATGGCACTGAGAAAAGAAGATGGTTCTGTAACAAGAAATAAAGGCGAAATTTTGACAAGAGTGAAAGATTTCTACTCCAAATTATATGAAAGGGATGATATATGCACTCCAGACATCATGAAAGGTACCAGTACCAGAGTTCCTCCTGTCCTTCCAGCAGAAGTTGCACATGCAATCAAGAACATGAAGCGAGGAAAAGCTCCAGGAGAAGATGGAATTACTGTAGACATCATACAAGAAGCAAGTGGAGAAATCGAAACAGTACTCGCCCAAATTTTCACTCGATGCCTTAATAAAGGAAAGATTCCTGAGGATTGGAACACCGCTACAATGATCCTGCTACATAAGAAAGGTGACATTGAGGATCTCGGAAACTACAGACCTATCAGCCTCCTATCAGTAGTTTATAAAATCTTCACTAAAGTTCTTTCACACCGCTTGAAGGTAACACTGGACATGGCTCAACCGAGAGAACAAGCTGGATTCAGGAGTGGCTACAGCACAATAGATCATATCCACGTGCTGAGAGAACTAATTGAAAGAGCGAGGGAATATGAACTTCCATTGTGCATGGCTTTTATCGATTATGAAAAAGCCTTTGATTCGGTGAAACCATCAGCAGTTACAATGGCTCTGAAAACCTGCGGTATTGAAGATGCATACATTAATATTATTAATAACATCTATGAAAATGAGAGTGCAAAGATTCGGCTGTTTGAAAATACAACACACATAAAAATTGGAAAAGGAGTGAGACAAGGGGACACCATATCTCCGAAGCTCTTTAATGCCACATTGGAGGGTGTTTTTCAGTCACTGAGCTGGGAAAACAAGGGGATAAAGATTAATGGAGATTATCTAACCCACCTTCGTTTTGCTGATGACGTAGTCATTTTTGCAACTACCCCATCAGAGCTGCAGAGTATGATCCAGGAACTTGCTGACAAGAGTAAAGAAGTGGGATTAAAAATGAACTTTCAGAAGACAAAAGTGATGTTCAATGCTTTTACAAGAAATGAAGATTTATCGATTGATGGAGAAAAGCTGGAGATAACAGACACGTACGTTTATCTTGGACAGCAGATATCAAGTGAGGGTCACATTGATGAAGAAATTAATCGGCGTACAAAACTTGCCTGGAGAGCTTTTGGAAGAAACAGCATAATTTTCAAGAGCAATATGCCATTATGTCTTAAAAGAAAAGTGTTTGATCAATGCATCCTTCCAGTGCTTACGTATGGTGCAGAGACGTGGACCTTAACTAAAAGAGACATACAAAGGCTGCAGACAACTCAAAGAAGCATGGAGAGGTGCATGCTTGGTGTAACCAGGAGAGATAAGAAGAGGAACTCGTGGATCCGAAAAATGACAAGAGTGGAAGACATCATGATCAGAGTTAAATCCCTGAAATGGCAATGGGCTGGACATACTGCCAGAAGGACAGATCATCGATGGACAGCCGAAATTTTAGATTGGATTCCAAGGGACAGGAAAAGACCCAGAAGAAGACCACATGGGAGATGGGTGGATGAAATTCGAAAGTATGCAGGGGTGACATGGAGGAGACTGGCACAAGACAGACCGTTGTGGAGGAAACTTGGGGAGACCTTCGTCCAGCAGTGGATTGATAATGGTTGACAATGATGATGATGATGATATATATATATATATCATCATCATTATTGTCAACCATTATCAATCCACTGCTGGACGAAGGTCTCCCAAGTTTCCTCCACAACGGTCTGTCTTGTGCCAGTCTCCTCCTTGTCACTCCTGCATACTTTCGAATTCCATCCACCCATCTCCCATGTGGTCTTCTTCTCGGACTTTTCCTGTCCCTTGGAATCCAATCTAAAATTTCGGCTGTCCATCTATGGTCTGTCCTTCTGGCAGTATGTCCAGCCCATTGCCATTTCAGGGATTTAAATCTGATCATGATGTCTTCCATACTTGTCATTTTTCGGATCCACGAGTTCCTCTTCTTATCTCTCCTGGTTACACCAAGCATGCCCCTCTCCATGCTGCTTTGAGTTGTTTGCAGCCCTTGTATGCCTCTTTTAGTTAAGGTCCTTTTCTTTTAAGATATAATGGCATATTGCTCTTGAAAATTATGCT
This sequence comes from Macrothele yani, assembly GCA_039090855.1. Classification (NCBI taxonomy): domain Eukaryota; kingdom Metazoa; phylum Arthropoda; class Arachnida; order Araneae; family Macrothelidae; genus Macrothele; species Macrothele yani. Next base: position 109,991,355 of record CM077003.1, read on the forward strand.
GTTTCTTCCAAAAGCTCTCCAGGCAAGTTTTGTACGCCGATTGATTTCTTCATCAATGTGACCCTCACTTGATGTCCGCTGTCCAAGATAAAGGTACGTGTCTGTTATCTCCAGCTTTTCTCCACCAATCGATAAATCTTCATTTCTTGAAAAAGCATTGAACATCACTTTTGTCTTCTGAAAGTTCATTTTTAATCCCATTTCTTTACTCTTGTCAGCAAGTTCCTGGATCATACCCTGCAGCTCTGATAGGGTAGTTGCAAAAATTACTACGTCATCAGCAAAACGAAGGTGAGTTAGATAATCTCCATTAATCTTTATCCCCTTGTTTTCCTAGCTCAGCGACTGAAACAAACCCTTCAATGTAGCATTAAAGAGCTTCGGAGATATGGTGTCACCTTGTCTCACTCCCTTTCCAACTTTTATGTGTGCTGTATTCTCAAACAGCCGAATGTTTGCAGTTGCATTTTCATAGATGTTATTAATAATATTAATGTATGCATCTTCAATACCGCAGGATTTCAGAGCCATTGTAACTGCTGATGGTTTCACCGAATCAAAGGCTTTTTCATAATCGATAAAAGCCATGCACAATGGAAGTTCATATTCCCTCGCTCTTTCAATTAGTTCTCTCAGTACGTGGATATGATCTATTGTGCTGTAGCCACTCCTGAATCCAGCTTGTTCTCTCGGGTGAGCCATGTCCAGTGTTACCTTCAAGCGGTGTGAAAGAACTTTAGTGAAGATTTTATAAACCACTGATAGGAGGCTGATAGGTCTGTAGTTCCTGAGATCCTCAATGTCGCCTTTTTTATGTAGCACGATCATTGTAGCGTGGTTCCAATCATCAGGAATCTTCCCTTCATTAAGGCATCCAGTGAAAATTTGGGCGAGTACTTTTCGATTTCTCCACCGGCTTCTAGTATGATGTCTACAGTAATTCCATCTTCTGCCGGAGCTTTTCCCCGCTTGATGTTCTTGATTGCATGTGCAACTTCTGCTGGGAGGACTGGAAGAACTCTGGTACTGGTACCTTTCAAGATGTCTGGAGTACATGTATCATCCCTTTCATATAATTTGGAGTAGAAATCTTTCACTCTTGTCAAACTTTCGCCTCTATTTCTTATTACAGAACCATCTTCTTTTTCTCAGTGCCATAATCTGTTTTCTTCCCTTACTGACATGTCCCTTTGCTATCTTTAGACTTTTATTGTTTTCAATTGCTTTCCTCACTAGTTCACATTTGAATTTCCTTACGTCTTCAGTGATACTTTTTCGTAATGCCTTGCATAGCTCTATATATTCCACTTTGGAAGTCACATCTTCTTTAGTTGTCCTCATCTATCTTCTTTAGTTGTCCTCATCTCTCTTCTTTTTTGCATCAACATATTGGTTTTTCCTGATAATTTGTTCACATGCAACTTGTTCTTAGACCCAGCTAATTTTGTTGCTGTTTCCATAAGAGCTTTGATTACTTTTCTGTTAACTTCAGAAATATCCACTTCTTCCGATGTCAGGCCTTCTAAAGCAGAGAATCTGTTTTTCAGTTCCAACTTGAAGGTACTATGGTGTTTTTTTAAGGTTGGTTATGTCAATATATTTTGTTTGTCCTATGAGCTTCCCACGTTCAAGTTTAGTGTTCAGATGCATCTTACATCTCACCAATCTATGGTCACTACCTGTGTTGAACTTGTTTAGCACACTGCAGTCTTCTATGACGAATTTTTTGTTACACATAATAAAATCAATTTCACTTGTCGTTCCATTTTGATGTCTCCATGTCCATTTCCTGTGTGGCTTTTTCTTGAAAAAGGAGTTCAAGATGAAAACCCTTCTGCCTCTGCAAACTCAACGAGAATATTTCCACGCTGGTTTCTGTTGCCGTGACCGAATTTACCTACTGAAGTTTCATTCTGTTGCCGTTGCCCTATTTTTGCATTGAAATCTCCCATAGTTATCTTAAAATGCTGCTTACCTTTATTATTTAGATGACAAATTTCCTCATAAAATTCTTCAATTTCTTCTTCAGGATGACTTGTGGTGGGTGCATAAGTTTGAATAATCTGAGCCTGGTATCTTTTCGAGAGTTGGATAACAAGTCGTGCAGCTCTGTCAGAGGAACTTTCAACTTCTACAACTTTATCCTTCAGTTTCTTGTTTATTATAAATCCAACACCACTAGTTCTGCCCGTATCTGTCCCACGATAGTAGAAGAGATGTCCACTTTTCAGTTCAACGAGATCTTTTCCTTTTCTCCTTACCTCACTTAGCCCGATGATGTCCCACTTGATCCTTTCTAGTTCCTCTTCTAACTCAAGAAGCCTTGAATCAGAAGATAGGGAGCGTCCATTGTACGTAGCCAAGGTCAGCATCAGATGGTAGCCTAGTTCGGTCCTCTGGGGATTCTTAGCACCCTCTTCCTTCATGTCGCACTGGCCGCTGCCTTGGCCAGGTACATTCCAGCTGCCGGAGACTGAGGGCCAAGATTTAAGGATATATATTTATATATACAGGCGCAACCTTAAAAAACACCATAATACCTTTAAGTTGGAACTGAAGGACAGATTCTCTGCTTTAGAAGGCCTAACATCAGAAGAAGTGGATATTTCTGAAGTTAACAGAAAAGTAACCAAAGCTCTTATGGAAACAGCAACAAAATTAGCTGGGTCTAAGAACAAGTTGCATGTGAACAAATTATCAGGAAAAACCAAAATGCTGATGCAAAAAAGAAGAGACATGAGGACAACTAAAGAATATGTGATTTCCTAAGTGGAATATATAGAGCTGTGCAAGACAGTACGAAAAAGTATCACTGAAGACGTAAGGAAATTCAACTGTGAACTAGTGAGGAAAGCAATTGAAAACAACCAAAGCCTAAAGATAGGAAAGGGACATCTCAGTAAGGGAAAAAAAACAGATTATGGCACTGAGAAAAGAAGATGGTTCTGTAACAAGAAATAGAGGCGAAATTTTGACAAGAGTGAAAGATTTCTACTCCAAGTTATATGAAAGGGATGATGCATGTACCCCAAACATCATGGAAAGTACCAGAGTTCTTCCAGTCTTCCCAGCAGAATATGCACATTCAATCAAGAACATGAAGCATGGGTAAAACTCCAGGAGAAGATGAAATTACTGTAGACATCATACAAGAAGCAAGTGGAGAAATCGAAACAGTACTCGCCCAAATTTTCACTCCATGCCTTAATGAAGGGAAGATTCCTGAGGATTGGAACAACGCTATAATGATCCTGCTACATAAAAAAGGTGACATTGAGGATCTCAGGAACTACAGACCTATCAGCCTTCTATCAGTGGTTTATAAAATCTTCACTTAAGTTCTTTCACACCGTTTGAAGGTAACACTGGACATGGCTCAACCGAGAGAACAAGCTGGATTCAGGAGTGGCTACAGCACAATAGATCATATCCACGTACTGAGAGAACTAATTGAAAGAGCGAGGGAATATGAACTTCCATTGTGCATGGCTTTTATCGATTATGAAAAAGCCTTTGATTCAGTGAAACCATCAGCAGTTACAATGGCTCTGAAATCCTGCGGCATTGAAGATGCATACATTAATATTATTAATAATATCCATGAAAATGCAAGTGCAAAGATTCGGCTATTTGAAAATACAACACACATAAAAATTGGAAAGGGAGTGAGACAAGGTGACACCATATCTCAGAAGCTCTTTAACGCCACATTGGAAAATGTCTGTCAATCACTAAACTGGGAAAACAAAGGGATAAAGATTAATGGAGATTATCTAACCCAACTTCGTTTTGCTGATGACATAGTCATTTTTGCAACTACCCCATCAGAGCTGCAGAGTATGTTCCAAGAACTTGCTGACAAGAGTAAAGAAGTGGGATTAAAAATGAACTTTCAGAAGACAAAAGTGATGTTCAATGCTTTTACACGAAATGAAGATTTATCGATTGATGGAGAAAAGCTGGAAGTAACAGACACGTACGCTTGTTTATCTTGGACAGCAGATGTCAAGTGAGGGTCACATTAATGAAGAAATTAATCGGCGTACAAAACTTGCCTGGAGAGCTTTTGGAAGAAACAACATAATTTTCAAGAGCAATATGCCATTATGTCTTAAAAGAAAAGTGTTTGATCAATGCATCCTTCCAGTGCTTACGTATGGTGCAGAGACATGGACCTTAACTAAAAGAGACATACAAAGGCTGTAGACAACTCAAAGGAGCATGGAGAGGTGCATCCTTGGTGTAACCAGGAGAGATAAGAAGAGGAACTCGTGGATCCGAAAAATGGCAAGAGTGGAAGACATCATGATCAGAGTTAAATCCCTGAAATGGCAATGGGCTGGACATACTGCCAGAAGGACAGACCATCGATGGACAGCCGAAATTTTAGATTGGATTCCAAGGGACAGGAAAAGACCCAGAAGAAGACCACATGGAAGATGGGTGGATGAAATTCGAAAGTATGCGGGAGTGACGTGGAGGAGACTGGCACAAGACAGACCGATGTAGAGGAAACTTGGGGAGACCTTCGTCCAGCATTGGATTGATAATGGTTGACAATGATGATGATGATACAGACGAGTCACATTATTGTGACCACCTCCTACTTTTGAAGTCAAAAGCCCGTGGCCAATGAAAGAAGGCTCGAGTCGCGAGCTGGCTTGGAGGGTATATAAGGTGTGCTGTAGGCAATCTGAAAACATATTGGCCGCTGGTGGCCTAGTGGGCAACGTTCGTGACTGCCACGGAAAGGACCTCAAGTTCGATCCCAGGCAGGTAAGAATGCTCAATCCACTATATATCTGCCGTGCATCGGATGCTCACGTTAAGCCGTCGGACCCCGGGTACTGGCCCCCAGTAATAAATAAGGGCATCTTCCTTCCCCTTTCTACTTCGCTTCCGTGTCACCTTCCTATCGGGCACTCTAGCCCAAATCTTCTAGCTTCCTATTTCTAAGGGTTGTTTAAGACCTGGGGTCAGACACTCCTTCCTAAAATCCTCCACATATGATCATACATATGGTCTGAAAACATATCACACGTTGCTGCCATGGATAAAAGGAGCGAATTATCAGATTTGCAAAAGGGGATGATTATCGGCTTTCGGGCCAAGGGTGGAAGTATATCTGAAACAGCGCAGTTTGTGAACTGTTCGCGTGTTGCTGTGGTTAAAGTGTATCATGATTGGAGACATGGCCCCATTGCGAATAAGCGACATGAAAACTGCGGAGCACCACGTGCCATTGATGTGAGAGGTGAACGTTTGGTTTGGAAGGTGCGTTAGGGCCGATCGACACGCTACAGATGGAGCAGCTAACTGGTCGAATGAACCAAGGTGCTACAAGAAGTGTGTCTAAAACGAAAGTTCAGCGAACCCTGCTGCGTATGGGGCTCCGATGCATACGGATGGTCACTGCGTCTGTGGTAGCTTACATTTGCACGGCAGTATCGGAATTGGACCTTCGCTGATTGGCAAAGGATTGCCTTCTCCGATGAATCACGTTTTCCGCTTCATCGAACAAATGGACGTTGGCGTATAAGGCGAGAAACATTGGATAACGAATACTCCTCAACCATTGCTGGCAGAACACAAGCTGGTGGGGGCAGGGTTATGGTCTGGGGAATATTTTCGTGGCATTCTCTGGGTCCACTCATACCAGTGGAAGGCACTATGGGTCGAATTCTTTATGAATCCATCCTTGCAGACCACGTACACCCATACATGCTGATTGTTTTCCCTTGGGAGGATGGGATCTTCCAGCACGACAATGAGAGGTGTCACACGGCTAGAAATGTTCCGAAAGTGGTTGGAAGAGCACGATGAAGACTTCAAAAAGTACTTCCCTGGTCCCCTAATTCCCCAGACTTAAACCCAATTGAGCATCTGTGGACCGCTTCAATCGTGTTGTTCGCTCTATGGATTTTCCACCACGCACCCTCCAGCAGCTGTCAGATGCACTGCAGTCAGCATGGCTCCACATACCTGTGAACACCTTCCAGCACCTTATTGAGTCACTCCCAGCCCGTCCAGCTGCTGTGCGCGCTGCACACGGCGGTTACTCTGGATATTAGCTGGTGGTCACAATAATGCGACTCGACCATGATATGTATATATCGCTTTAAATTCGAACCCCCCCCCCCTCCAAGGGAGGTCCGGACCCGAGAACCCGCCTTCCTTGGCTACGCCTATGTTATATGTAAACTTCTTCTGATTAGTAAAACAAGAGAAACACATATGTGTGTGTTCATTGTAAAAGTAATCCAAAGGTTAAATATATTTCGTCACAGTTGCTTTCCACGTTTACTTATGTATTACCTTTTTTGCCCACCGTACGCGTTTGTTCCATGGAGCTGTCTGGCTCTCTCCCTTCCGTGGAACCACTTCTCCTAAATCAGGGTCGGCCGGCTGCTTATAGCTCTAACAGTTGCTTATAGTAGTCGTTAAACGCTACACACACATACACACAAATAAGCATTCTAAAAGTCATTAAAGTCTTCTGAAAACGGGCAACAAGAATAAATAATCATGCTATGAATTTCTCCTTTCAAGTGTCAAAACTTTGAACATTCAAAGAAACGGAAGGTCAAAGATATTGTCTCTGAGACTGAACTCCGTAGTAATAACGGACCGCAGAATTTCCAGGCATAGGCCGCTTTTTTCGAGAATTGAACGAATGCCGGACGATTACCAGGAAAAAACGTTCTGTGCCCAACCTGAATATCGTGAAGGTTTGTGCGTGTGAAAAAAAATACATTAAAATAATTGCGCTGCTGTCCTTCAGAGATTTTGGGTTCAATTTCTTTTTTTCCTAATGGAATTTATAAAATTACTACAAATACCTGCCGTTTTATTCAGAGAAGAATAGCATGATCTGAGCTTTACTAAAACGTCTTCCTTCTGAAAAACAGAGACAGAAAACTACGATTCCTTCTGAAAAACAGAGACAGAAAACTACGACTGTGCTGCTGGGAGAAAACCGGTAGTAGGAGGCAATATTATCCAAAAAAAAAAAATAGTATTTGTATGCCAAAAAAACATTGAAAATCATCAAAAGGGTTTCATAAGCATTTGAAATAATTATTAATACGATTAAACACTTTTCTTTTAAGACATAATGGCATATTGCTCTTGAATTTTCCGAAAGGAGAGAAAAAATAAAAATCCCACAAAAGTGTGAAAACTCAAAGGCACGAAGTACCTTTCTCCAATAAGGAATTTTTGGCTTGATTATAAAATGAAAGATACAGACAGAAAAAAGAAAATCATGCATCTTCTCAAGATGTTCTTACAATAAGTGTTCTATTACCGCCATTCGTTAGCAGTTTAAGAAGCGCAGTTTAAAAGATGATACTTATAATTTAGCATGATTTGAATGATTTTCCTTGATTTGTTGATGTTACTTTACAATAAAAGTTACTTTTGTTCTCATAAGCTTTTACCTTCGTCTTCGAAGAAACGATTTCAATTTACTACTGATGGAGAAGTGAGAGATATCTTACGCATGTGCAACAAAAATGCGTTTAATTCTTTTGCCAAAGGACTTTGATGAACGCAAAGTATTATAGAAGTTTCCATATCAATGGAATTCTGCGATTCTGGCATTAGAAGCCTATCTTCCTTAGCCTCCAGTTTCTGACGTTTCTTGTCTCCTGCTCAAAGTGACGTCACCGGCGGCTGGCGTATCCTGCGCACATAGTTACTCTCCGTCCCGCTGAGATGCGCTGCATTCGTTTTGGGTGTGGGGATTAGTGTGATGTGCTCGGTGTTTCTTCTGTCTCGCTCTGTACTGGAATAGAAAATATTTGCTCGTCTTTCTGCTTCGAATTTCATCAATTTACAGGTGAGTAACAGATTGTTTTATTCTCTTGTACGGTATCTTTGTCAGTACTCTGTGCTATAATAGTTTCACTGAATTTTCTTCTCCATGTTGTTACCGACCGTGAGACGAGTGCTGGTCGGTCGCGAGGCATGATGGTTTGTTGGTCAGGGCGTCATCTGCGTTTGCGGAGCGACGGCAACCGCCAACTTGTCTATGCTATGGCCGTCGGCCAGACGCTTCAGCTTTACACCGGATGATATTACATTCAGCATGGACATCCCGCTGAGCTATATTTATATACTTATCTATTTGTTTCTATGTATTAATCTATTTCTAGAAACACCGCATCTTCTCGACTGCAAGAGTTAGAACTGTCAGAATTGCGTATGATCCGTAAACAGTTTCATTTTCAAAGCTTGCTGCGTTTTTTCAAACAACATAAAATTGTACTTAGTTTTGTTGCGTAGTGAAACGATAATTATTTCTCGCGAGTGTGATTTAAAATTCGAAAGCGAAGAAGCATGTAGTGTTTCATTTACTTAAAAGGCAAAAGCTCGTTCCTCTTTTTTCTTTTTTTTTTTTTCCCCGCCGTCGTACGTATTGTTATATTATTCTATTATAAAATTCGAAAATGCGTTAATTGGTATACGAAATGTTTGTTGCGGGAATGCTAAGTGTATTTACAGGAGCCTACATTTCCAAGACTACTAAACACCAAAAGGGTAAACAGAAGAAAACGGGCAGATGGTAATGACCGGAGGTATCGGTTAAATTTCAGTTGGTTCCTCCTTGGTAAAATCAAAATAAGATGAATTCGAATTCGGGCAGTAAACAATTTTGATCACAGTTTCGTTCCGTATTTTTTTTTATAAGAAAGGAACTGGTCAAATCTATGCATGAGCACAAGCTAAATGCATTCCTTCGAAGTGTTTAGTACGCAAAAGAAATGAATGTTAAGAGATTTTGCTTACGACTTTAGAATTTCAGTATTGTTAGCATGGCTTACATGTGTATAGTGTATAAAAGACACGTGCTATTTCCAAGTGAATGCACTATGCAATGTTATTACCATGGAAGTAAGAGACAGATGGGAAAGTTAACTATAAAATCTGCTAGAGGTGTTCGGTTTTAGTGGAAATTCTTCATTGTGTTGAAATAAATATGTGTGTATACCGTATTGTGCTGTAGCCACTCCTGAATCCAGCTTGTACTCCCGGTTGAGCCATGTCCAGTGTTAACCTTCAAGCGGTGTGAAAGAACTTTAGTGAAAATTTTATAAACCACTGATAGAAGGCTGATAGGTCTGTAGTTCCTGAGATCCTCAATGTCACCTTTTTTATGTAGCAAGATCATTGTAGCGGTGTTCCAATCCTCAGGAATCTTCCCTTCATTAAGGAATCGAGTGAAAATTTGGGCAAGTACTGTTTCGATTTCTCGCCCAAATTTTCACTCGATGCCTTAATGAAGGGAAGATTCCTGAGGATTGGAACAATGCTACAATGATCCTGCTACATAAAAAAGGTGACATTGAGGATCTCAGGAACTACAGACCTATCAGCCTCCTATCAGGTGGTTTATAAAATCTTCACTAAAGTTCTTTCACACCGCTTGAAGGCAACACTGGACATGGCTCAGCCGAGAGAACAAGCTGGATTCAGGAGTGGCTACAGCACAATAGATCATATCCACGTACTGAGAGAACTAATTGAAAGAGCGAGGGAATATGAACTTCCATTGTGCATGGCTTTTATCGATTATGAAAAAGCCTTTGATTCGGTGAAACCATCAGCAGTTACAATGGCTCTGAAATCCTGCGGTATTGAAGATGCATACATTAATATTATTAATAACATCTATGAAAATGCAAGGGCAAAAATTCGGCTGTTAGAAAATACAACACACATAAAAATTGGAAAGGGAGTGAGACAAGGTGACACCATATCTCCGAAGCTCTTTAATGCTACATTGGAAAATGTCTTTCAATCACTGAACTGGGAAAACAAAGGGATAAAGATTAATGGAGATTATCTAACTCGCCTTCGTTTTGCTGATGATGTAGGCATTTTTGCAACTACCCCATCAGAGCTGCAGAGTATGATCCAGGAACTTGCTGACAAGAGTAAAGAAGTGGGATTAAAAATAAACTTTCAGAAGACAAAAGTGATGTTCAATGCTTTTACAAGAAATGAAGATTTATCGATTAATGGAGATAACAGACACGTACGTTTATCTTTGACAGCAGATATCAAATGAGGGTCACATTGATGAAGAAATTAATCGGCGTACAAAACTTGCCTGGAGAGCTTTTGGAAGAAACAGCATAATTTTCAAGAGCAATATGCCGTTATGTCTTAAAAGAAAAGTGTTTGATCGATGCATCCTTTCAGTGCTTACGTATGGTGCAGAGACGTGGACCTTAACTAATGGAGACATACAAAGGCTGCAGACAACTCAAAGCAGCATGGAGAGGTGCATGCTTGGTGTAACCAGGAGAGATAAGAAGAGGAACTCGTGGATCCGAAAAATGACAAAAAGAGTGGAAGACATCACGATCTGTGTTAAATCCTTGAAATGGCAATTGGCTGGACATACTGCCAGAAGGACAGACCATCGATGGACAGCCGAAATTTTAGATTGGATTCCAAGCGACAGAAAATGACCCAGAAGAAGACCACATGGGAGATGGGTGGATGAAGTTCGAAAGTATGCGGGAGTGAGACGGAGGAGACTGGCACAAGACAAACCGTTGTGGAGGAAACTTGGGGAGACCTTCGTCCAGCAGTGGATTGATATTGGTTGACAATGATGATGATGATGATATACCATAACACACAAAAGTATCTGAAGAGAACGATCATCCATGTATCGTCCAAAATATTATCTATAATTGTGCTGAATTATTGGAAAACACCGTCACACCCTGAATTAGGAATTCTGTTTTGACGAAGTTGTATTTTTTATATGCATGTGATTGCGTCTGTTTTTTTTTTGTTTTTTTTTTGGCAAAATAAATCTACATTGAAACCGTAGTTGTACGTTTTCCTAGAGGATGGCCTTAAAAAACGTATAAACAAAATGTTAAATACCACTGTAAAATTTATGCTTTAAACAAGTATAAGATGTTCTTTAATAATGATTTATTTAAAGTCTAATTGTAGGTGAAAGAAAAAATAGCGTTACAAATGATATATTTTATCACTTGCAAAAATCATAAAGCCCATGAAAATTAAACTTCTATTTGGACAGCGCTATCTGTCTATAAAAATCCTGATTTTATATTTAAGTGAAATCTTCACAACTAAGAATCTGATACCAGTGTATGTAACTCGAGAATTAACAGTTGTTTTTTCCAGGGGATTCTGAGTGCATCCATTTGAAACCAAAATGTTGAATATTGATGATACATTTATGGATTCCATTCTACTAAGCCACGAAATTACGTGCCAGAGATTTACCCTTTTTTTTTTAAATAGCGCATATATGCTTGAGACATGAATTGCGAAACCAATTTTTCATCCAGACCGAAAGTAAATAACATACCCTTCTCTGATGGGATCAACGTTAAACTTTGGCTACACGAAGAAGGAACACAACAACGCTGTCTCCATTTTCTGAAAGTGGTAGCATACAGAGTTACGTATAAATAATCAAAGAAATGTGTATTTTTTAATAATCTGAAATTTAAATTTTAACGTATAATCGCAAATCATATAAATGAATTACGTATAGCCCATTTAAAAAGTGATGGAAACTACAGTAAAATATCGGGACTGACACATAATTACGTATAAAAGTGAAAAACGTATAACCGAGGTCCCACTGTATTCAGCGTTTATGTAAGTGTTGTTTATTAGTCTGGCGAGTCGCGTGAAATTTGATGCGACAGATTTTGTCAGTTAAGATGACTTGAATGTACAGTTAAAATTTGTGAGTCACAGAAATAGGCATATCGGTAAGCTATTTTTTTTTATGTAAAATTTAATAATTTGAATATAACATTTAAAGTTAACTGTAAATTTAGATCATGTGATCAAAACGTGTATGCAGTATTTAGGGGGCGGAGCTTATCCCCCTTGCTACCCCCAGGGAGATATTGAAGTTAGGTGTTTGTCCTGTTTTTGTTTCTTTCTCTTGGAGATAATGTAAGAGTGAAAAATTAGAGATCTTGTAGCCATAAGAACACACCAATCTCGTCAGTGTCTCCTACACGAGGAGGGTCCATCGGGTTCAGACCCCTTTCCCGCCTCCCAAGAGTATCATCGACATCAGATGAAGGAAACATTATATTCTTTTAAAATACCTTGTTCCGCCTACGACAAAATTGAAAGAAATTGTTTGCTATATGTTTTTAAAATTTTAATAATTTTGTTGTGACCAAATGATTTTTCTGTGCGTCTTACTTTTAGTTCTCATATGATCCTTATTTTTCACTACATCGTACGTCGTTTAGTAAATATTAATGAGTATATCAATGCAAATTTATCTCATACAAAATAATAGATTTTTTTTACCTGTATGAACGTCAGGGTTGATTTTTTGCCAACATTCACTTAAAAATTGAGATACCTATATATGTCCTCTCGCCCTTTGAGGAAATTATGTGTGCATCACTAAGTGGGGTCGTTAAATAATGGGGAAAAGCATCAAGAAAAAAAACTGCCTTTTTTTTCTCTCTCTCTGTAACGACGATGTTCGCGGTGAGGCAGTTTTAATTTCGTGAGGAATCATTTACTGGTAAATCTGAGTGCTTTGCATAGATTTTTACGAGTTTCTCCAGTTAAGCAAAATGTTAATAATGCTGTATTTCCGTGGAGTGTGCTATCGGCCATGTAAATGGCATAGTGAAACAGTTTATGTGTAAACATTTAACATTTTCACCCGAAACGCTTTAAAAGAACATCTTTCCTAACGTCAGAACTGGAGGGCTACTAACTACTCTCCGATCTCCATCACATCTATGTCACCAGGCCTCAGAGCCCAGAAATATCCCATGTATTTCTGATGAACATTTTTCCAGTTAGGTGCCATAAAGTTAAACTTTTTGTTCGACCGTATCTCAGCTTTTCGATGACGTACTGGAAACATATTAACATACCCTGCCTATAACTGCATTCAGTGTTATTCACCTATCGACCCATATGAGCAATGTAAGGCTTATGAAGAGCCGCCCATTCCACATTTGGAGCCACGGTTATAAGCAATCGAGAGAACTGGCGCCGAACGGTCTAGCACAATATCTTTGTTTTTTACTTCATGATTCGAACCCGTCTTCATCAGTACGAGAAGTCGGAATATAACGAAGTAAATTTCTCCGTCATTTTTATCCGTGCCAGATTCGAACCCGGGTTCCCTCATTCCGGAATAAGTTGCTCTACCAATTGAGCTACGCGGACGTTTTATTCTGATTCCTATCTGCCTTTATGTCGTGTGCGTCCTTCTGGCAGGTACGTCACATCTCCTGGTACGTTACATCACCTCCCCCTCTTTTTTTTTTTTTTTTTTTTTTTTTTTCGAAGTGCTGGAGAAGGGATTCTCTTATTTTTCCTATCTCGCGGTGTGGAAATAACATCACACCATTACGAGATTTTGAACGGTCGGGTCATCCGGATAGTTCGGGCGCCATTATAACGAAGTAAATTTCTCCGTCATTTCTGTCCACGCCAGGATTCGAACCCGGATCCCCTCATTCTGGAATAAGTCACTCTACCAATTGAGCTACGCGGACGTTTTATTCTGATTCCTATCTGCCTTTATGTCGTGTGCGTCCTTCTGGCAGGTACGTCACATCTCCTTGTACGTTACATCATCTCCCCCTTATAATTTTTTTTTTTTTGAAGTGCTGGAGAAGGGATTCTCTTATTTTTCCTATCTCGCGGTGTGGAAATAACATCACACCATTGCGAGATTTTGAACGGTCGAGTCATCCGGATAGTTCGGGCGCCATTCATTATAACGAAGTAAATTTCTCCGTCATTTTTATCCGCGCCAGGATTCGAACCCGGGTCCCCTCATTCCGGAATAAGTCACTCTACCAATTGAGCTACGCGGACGTTTCATTCAGATTCCTATCTGCCTTTATGTCGTGTGCGTCCTTCTGGCAGGTACGTCACATCTCCTGGTACGTTACAGGAAGCCCGCGTTCTCTAAGATCCCTGGGCGATATTTTGATTTTTCAGGTGCACTTACACCATGCGCGGGCTAGGCCATCGGAAGAATTTCCGCTTGGCCTTTTTTTTTTTTTTAAAGTGTAGGTTTAACGACCACCGTGAGCAACTCAGTGGGCTATAAGCAGTCACCCGTCACTAATTTAGGGACACTGGTTCCAGGGAAGGGAAAGAGCTACTAGCGCTGTAAGACAAATACAACATCCATACCTCACCGGGATTCGAACCCGGACCCATCTCGGACGAATGATCAGAAGCCATCGTTTAGGCCACTGCGCCAGCACCACCCTCCGTGTTATGGTCCGATTGAACTTGTGCTAATTTAAGAAAAAAATATTGTTTCATGCTTCACCATTCTTATAGAACAAAATCAAATTATGCTTAAAATTACAGAACGTAGGAAATGTTCCATTGAGCCAAACACTGACATACCTACATCTGATTTACTAGTAATTAGGCCGTACTTCAACTGCTGTTTTGAGGATTCTGTTTCAGCTATAGCAAAACTGCTTTTTACCATTTAAAATTATCTGAATAATCAATCTCCGTACTTGATGCAAATTTGCATAGAAATGATTGTAGTTACCAAAATTTTCAATTTGAAGTTATTTTTTCGTAATTGTTTTGTTTATGAGAGGTAAGTCTTGAAAAACATTGAATTTCCCTTCTCACTAAACGCGAAGAAACTTTTACTGTTCTGAATTCAGCTATTGCAGTAAGAGCGGATTTAAATCTTGGCAGTCTGTTTCTTCAGTTACGAAAGTAATGCTTCTTTGTGAATTTTACTAGGGGCACCTATATATGCTGCAGTCCAGAAAAATGGGTAAAATCTCATTAATAAATTACTGCCTCGACACAAACGCTGCAGTATTTTTTAGATTTGGTGCTGAAAAGATGTTCAAACAGGAAATTGTGATTACGGTGTGCCGTTATTTATAAGGGTGGGGTGCCATTTTTACGCTTTCCAAACATAGGTTGAAGATGCGTATATGCTCCAGCTTTGTCTGTCTGTCCGTCCGCACGATAACTCACGTAGAAATGGTTCGATTTCGATGAAATTTTAGTATGTGGTAGGGAACCACTGGGGACGAACCCTATTTAAAATGGGCGAAATGGGGTCAAAGGTCAGGACATCCATTCCATTGCCCTTATGCGTCATAACTTACGTAAAAATGGTTCGATTTCGATGAAATTTTAGTATGTGGTAGGAAACCACATGGGGACGAATTATATTGAAAATGTGCGAATGGGGTCAAAGGTCAGGACATAGGAGTGCGATTCATTCCATTGCCTTTATGCATCATAACTTACGTAAAAACGCTTCGATTACGACAAAACTTTAGTATGTATTCCGCAGGTATACTGAACCGGTTCTGTAGAATGTCATCGAAATGGGGTCAAAGGTCAGGGCATAGGAGCGAGATTTATTCCACAGCCATTATCCTCATGACTTGAGTTATGATTTCTGTTATGTTGGAAAGCGTATAATAATCAATGCATTGCATGATTTTACTAACTCTTTTTACACTTTCCAACCGTAAGTTGAAGAAGCGTATATGCTCCAGCTTTGTCCGTCTGTCCGTCCGCACGATAACTCGCGTAAAAATGGTTCGATTTCGATGAAATTTTAGTTTGTGGTAGGGGACCATCTGGGGACGAACCCTATTGGAAATGGGCGAAATGGGGTCAAAGGTCACGACATAGCAGCGGGATCCATTCCATTACCCTTATGCGTCATAACTTACGTAAAAATGGTTTGATTTCGATGAAATTTTAGTATGTGGGGGACGAACCTTATTGAAAATGGGCGAAATGGGGTCAAACGTTAGGACATAGGAAAGGGATCCATTCCATTGCCCTTATGCGTCATAACTTGCGTAAAAATGGTTCGATTTCGATGAAAATTTAGTATGTGGTAGGGAACTACCTAGGGACGAACCTTATTGAAAATGGACGAAATGGGGTCAAAGGTCAGGACGTAGGAGAGGTATCCATTCCATCGCCCTTATGCGTTTATAACTTACGTAAAAATGCTTCGATTGAAACAAAATTTTATCACGTTGCACCGGAAGTATACGTTACCTGTTCTGTTAAATATCATGAAAATGGGGTCAAAGGTCATGTCATAGGAGCCAGATTTATTCTACAGCCATTATCCTCATAACTGGAGTAATGATATCTGGTATGTTGGAAAGCGTATCATAATCAATGCATTGCATGATTTTACTAACTTGTTAGTTTTTCTCAAGCAGCGGACGGCAAAATTTCGCTTCCAGGGGTTTATGGATCTCCAGTTGTCGCTGCTTTACACCTGGAATTGATGTGACAGTAAATAGGAATTTGGCGCTATATCTGCGCTTCGACTCATGTGAGATATTCTGCTCATTGTAAGTAGCTGATGTTATGCTCAGAATCATATGCTAAATCTGACCTCTAGATTGTTCAAAAGTTTGAAGAATTACTGTGTATCCATGCATGTAGAAATATACTTAAAAATTAGGTTTTTTATGTAGTAGTTATAATCACCAGATTCAATAACTTTTCGATTTCAGAGTTTTCTCCCTAGGTAACGGTATATTTGCACACCCACCCATACTTCACACCTAGTTCGAGACCCACATGAGGCATGACTGCCCCCCAGGAAGCATCCCCAAATCAGGGACGGGTGACCAGACACGACTAGCTTCTCACGTTACATATATTTCTCACGTGTTTTTTTTTTTTTTATGAAGAATTATTTTACTAAGTTATATGAGCATGTGCTTCTATTCGGCTCAATATTTACTCCTCTGAGTGCTTTTTATAAAACACTTTTTTCACTAACAGCACTTACCAACACCAAAGGTTTTCATACATCCCCAGCGGTTGTGGATGCTAAATTTTCCACTCAATGGTTGCACACAGACCTCTTTGCATTTACCACGATTATTTCTATTATTACCAGTGGCATTTAAGAATTTTTTTTAGTTGTTGTTCAGTGAACTTGACGAAGTTTATCCACAATGATATATCATGGCAGCACGATTACAAGCTATATGTTGTCAAGGTAATTTTCAGTTTTTATTTTTAAAACTACTCATTACGTGCTGTACGTTATCGTATTAGGTTCAAAATTGAGACATGCCCCGTTATACTAGGTATTCGGTGGCATCCTTTTTGTTTTGGTTTTTTATAATGAAAATCCATATTTCGTGAGGTTGCGGCAAATTTTTTTAGGCTATATGTCCATCTTGTATTAACAACCTTTTTTTCTGTCCGGCTTCGGGACCAGACTGGGAATGGACTGGTTTGAAGAATCTCAGTCTTGTTGTTACACCGTTAATCGCGTCAGAAGTACCGAATTTTTCGTCATATTCCAGAATTTACCTCAGAATTCTTGGATACTCCTTACTCAGATTCAGAATCCTGATGTATCTTATCGTTTTCTCACTAGTGAATCTTTCAGCTATCGAATTTCTTTGTTTGACCTATGGGGTTCACTGATTTTCTCTTGTGGCGTTTCCACCGTGCATGGTGTCCAACTCACACTGTCTGTCGCCCAGCGTTCATTTGTAGCATTATAAATCTACCCAGTAGAGTGACGTCAGAAATTTTCATTTTGGTTTTCCATTTTTCCTTCGTAGTATGCTTTCCTGTCATACAGTAGTGATCCATCTATTTGTGCCCAGGGATTATACTGATGTATCTGTTGTTGGAATGGAAGTTTCTCTTATTTCTTACTTTGACATTTATAACAAGCAAACAATCTCTAGTTCATTAAACCAAGCTTCAACGTAGGAAAACAAAACATTCTGTTATTGGAGAAACACTCCATCAAACGATCGAGAGCAGCTTTTGTTGAAACTCGTGATAAATATAGGCAGGTGCTTGATCAAGCAAAAGTAACTTCGATGAGAGGAAATGTAGGCAACTTAGAACCTAGCGAAATAGATGATAGCCATTCATTCTGTTCATTTGTCATAGCTGTGGAGGTGGGGGTCACAGTTTTTCCATTCCCCCACCCATCCGAGGAGGGGGTCTTTTTGTTCATTCTCCTAAGGAAAATTCGATCGGCTTGTTTCCATTTTTGTTAACATGACTGACAACGACCAAGCGCATTTCCACATGCATTTGACATCATTCATTGAAAAGTATATATGCACTTATTTATATATCTCATTATGTAAAATTCTCGGAAAACTTCGGGCTCTTGAAAATAATATACAGGGTGTCCCATAAGAGTGTAACCAATTTCAAATAATCATAGCAGTTTTAATATAAATGATCTCAATACACAACTTGTATTAATTGACAGAACAGATCATGAAGTTTTGTAGACATTCGACATGGGCACCATTTGTCACCCGAACAATGTCTAAACGGTATTCCAATTTCAACCATGTTCGTTCGTGAATGTCCGCAGGCGTCGCGCTGCCAATCGCCATCTTTGCAATTTGCGAAAAAAAATCGTTTTGGCGAAGGAAAAATAGTTTTGGCCATTACCTTTTTATACTATTATAACACTTTGGCAATAAAAAATTGAATTTGGCGAGTAAATTGGCGAAAAGTTTAAAAGAGCCAGCGCGACCCTTGATGTCCGTAAATACTTTAGGCCGTGCGTGTGTAATCCTCCTCTTTAGGTCTGCAACAGGGGTGCTATAAACCTCACCCTTGATGAATCCCCATACGAAGTCGGCGAACGTGGGGGTCATGCAATGGGACCACCACGCCCAATCCACAGATTAGGAAATTTGGTATCCAGATACCTCCTCACAATCAAAGCTCAATGAGGTGACGCCCCATCTTGTTGGAAAATGACTGGAATTGAAAGTTCATCCAACTGGGAATACACAAACTTCTCAATCATGCCCAGGTAATTATCAGCTCTCACGGTCGCTTCCTGAAAGAAAAAGGGTCCAATAATACGGTCGACCATTATACCACACCAAACATTCACTTTTGAGCTAGCATGTTCATGCTCCATTGTGTAGTGCGGGTGTTAAGTTCCCCAAATTCTCTCATTCTGTTTATTAACCTTTCCAGAAACATGGAAAGGGCACTCATCCGTGAAACAAATTTGTCTCAGGAAAGATTCGGCACTTGCAATGTTCTTCAATATCTCTTCAGCAAACTGTTTACGTTTCACAAGATCATCTCGGGTTATGTGGTGTGTTATATGCAGTTTATACGGGTGCATTTCCAATCTCTGACGTAACACTCTGTGCATTGACGATTTGTGGATGTCCAGCTGTCGTGCTGCTTGTCTGATTGACTTTCGAGGGCTAGGAGTGATTGTTTGTCTTACAACCTCCTCCCTTTCTGAAACTAGTGATGGTCGTCCAGGGCTTTTTTTTTTTTTTTTTTTTTTGTAACGACGCCACCAGTTCCTTGAATGACTTGTACCACTTTCTCATGCTGTTACGTGTGGGCAGTTTGCTCCCATATTTTGTCCTGAAATTCTGTTGAATCTGCGTTTCGGATCGGGTTTCAACAAACCACCCCAAAATTTGTGCTTTCGTCGCAGGATCCATTGGGTACACTTCTAGAAAACTTGAGAGTATTCCTTACCACCTGCGACAAACAGAATGCAGATGTTAGTTTTGTATCGAAAGTTATCATCATTTGAAATTGGTTACACCTTTTGAGGACACCTTGTAGTCTTTTATAGCATATAACCAGGGGCGTAGCTGTTGTTGAATTCTAGGGAAGGCTGCTACTGTAGTAATGTAGGGGAGGCTTTTTGTTGCTTCCTTACATTAATTTTTATCTACGTAACATAAGCATTACGCATTATTTATTGATATGTTAACACAGAATTGCTGTTCAAAGATTATATATGTGCAATATACACTGCTGCCCACCCAAAATGCAACACCAAGAAGGACACGAGATAGCAAAACCAGATTTCCTGGACACATAACAACAGATACAAAAATGAAACGATTGAGCTTACAGGCCCGTGCTACTTGCGGAACACGCAGACATCAATAGTTCGCGTGGCCCCCATGGCTGGCAATAACGGCCGCTACACACTGCGGAATCGAACGAAAGAGGCTTTGGATGTGGGCTTGGGGTATGTCGGTCCAGGCTGCTTCCACACGTTGCCACAATTCATCAGGCGTAGCCGCGGTTTGTGCTTGCCGGGCCACTCGGTTGCTGATCAGCGACCAGATGTGTTCGATGGGCGATATATCGGGAGAACAGGCGGGCCACGGCAGCAGTGACACCTAGTGTGCCGTGAAGAAATGTTGCACGATGCGTGCCACGTGCGGGCGCGCATTGTCCTGTTGAAACGTGGCCGCTGGCAGGTCCTGCAGGTAAGGGAGGACTACAGGCTCCAAAACGTCGGAGATGGTGCGGTAGCTGTTGAGTGTACCGGCGATGCGTAGGACTACAGGTTCCAAAACGTCGGAGATGGTGCGGTAGCTGTTGAGTGTACCGGCGATGCGTACCAGAGGGGTGCGGGTGTCATATCCAATTGCGCCCCAAACCATAACGCCAGGCGACGAACCGGTATGGTGATGCATAATGCAGGCGCCATACAGTCTCTCGCCGCGGTGCCGCCACACACGGATCCGACCATCGTTGTGTTGCAGGCAGAAGCGGGATTCGTCGGAGAAGACAATGTCGTGCCATTCCGTAGTCCAGGTGCGGCGTTCAACGGCCCACTGCCGCGGCAGTCGTCGGTGGTGTAACGTCAATGGTAATCGGAGCAGTGGGCGCCGTGCGACAAGTCCCCGCTCCTGCAGACGACGTCGAACGGTACGTGCTGACACAGGTTGTTCCGCAACACACCCTAATTCCTGCGCTAACGTTCGTGATGTGGCGGTGCGAGCCTTCAATGCCCGCCGCACAACATGCCGGTCCTCTCGTTTTGTGGTGTGCCGCGGTTGCGGCAATCGGTCCGTCCGTCCTTCCTGCACCCACCGAATCCATACTCGCCTCACTGTGGCTGAATGTCGTCCCACATGGGCGCCGATGTCTCGGTACGATAAACCGCTGTCGCGATAAGCCACTATTCGTCCTCTGTCTAACTCCGAAACGTGCTGGAATGACTGCCGTATTCTGCTACGAGGCATCAGGAAGCTTCCAACTCACAGGCCCGGCAGCACAACACACTTCCACTACTTACACCCCGCCTTCTGTGCACCCTTCTTATAGTGCTTCTCGGTTGCGTGCCGGGCGCACATAATTTGCATATGCCTTGCAGTGCTAATCGTTTGCATGTCCTCTCGCGGGCGACCCATGCTGCGAATTTCAGGCCAATCGGATGCTTCCTTCTTGGTGTTGCATTTTGGGTGGCCAGCAGTGTATATACCTGACGTAGTAAATGTTTTTAATTACAGAAACAGGCATTTTCTATTGGTGGGGCTCGGTTTATGTTAGCTTGAAAATACGCCGGATAAATTTTCTTTATTACAGGCATCGGTAATAAAACGGTGTTTCAGTTTGAGATGCGATCCAAGAAAAGTGTTTTTTATTAAAACAAATCCAGTGATACGAAGATTAAACCTTGTTTTTATACTGAATTCAAAAGAATTGTAAAACATGAGTAATCCTAATGAGTACGAGGAAATGAACTGGAATGTAAAGTGTGCGATTGTAACAGTTTATCATGGAAGTCAGAGCGAAAAATTGATCTACGAGCTGTATTGCTGTGTTTTTAACAAGCTTCTGAATAAAAACAAGTTATTTTAAAACCACCAATTTCCATATTGATAGCTCGACGAACATGATCTTCAATTAGCTGACCTACGTGGTTTTCCTCTTAGTTATATCGATACACACAGGTGTTGCGCTGGCTTTTTAAAGAGTTTTCACCAACTTATTTGCCAAATTCAAATTTTTTTTTCGCCAATGTATTAGCCTATATCAGTACAAAAAGATAATAACCAAAACGATTTCTTTTTCGCAAATTGCGAAGAATGCGATCGGCAGAGCTACGCCTGGATATACAGTTATAGTGCTTTATGTGTGATATTCAATTTTCTTACATTTTTTTTCCAAAAATGGCATATGCTAATTTTTACTATGTTTCTTGGATATTTCTTAGGGGAGGCTCTCAAGCTACGACCATGCACATAAAACCTTTTGCCATTGGTGGTTTTCGAACCCGCGTCTCCGAAACTGAACTACACCGACAGGCTTACTGCTGCTGCATTCTCGATTTGACTTGTGCGTTACCTCAGTAGTGCGTCAGCTACGTCATGTCACGTGGCATGTTGCACTCTGATCCACATGACGTCCTTAGCCTGCGATTCTCAAATGTGACACCTGAGCTAGTATATCTTTTTATTTCGTTTGTTATAAATGTTAGTTGGAACGGGACTTTTACCTGAAAGTTATGAATTGCCTTATTGCAGCCTGTGAAAAAAAGGGGGAGTGACTTTAACCCATCAATGGTCGTCCTACATTTTTCTTTTGTGTTTTTAGCATATTTACGTTTGCAAAACGTTTGATAAAGTTCAAATAACAGCACTTAATATCTCACACTTTTTTGATAAAACTTCAGTCACATGAGTGTGATCTGGCATTGTGCCACTTTGTTCTCCTATAAGGTCACATCGTTGTATATCATTTTTGTGAGTGCAATTGCTATTGTACTTTCCCTCGGTGGCATATACCTGAGATTTGGCCTCTGATCATTCGTCTGTAAGGGGTCCGGGTTCGAATCCCGGTCAGGTATGGATGTTGTGTTTGTTTTAAGGCACTGGCTGTTTCCCTTTCCTGGAACCAGTGACCCTAAATTAGGGACGGGCGACTGCTTATAGCCCATTGAGTTGCTCACGGTGGTCGTTAAACCTCCAAAAAAAAAAAAAAAAAAAAAAAAAAAAACCTGAGATTAATGGTTCTGCCATCTGCTTTTTCACAAAGGTGGATCCAGAAAACTTACAAGTGGGAAACACTACTAACCGGAAAACTTTAGTTTCTCTAAATTTAAGTTAACAAAAAACTGTGACTTAAATTTACAGAAAAAAAATGGTGTGTGGTGAAATAACGAATGCACATCATTTCAATACAAATAAATTTTACTGATAACTAGTCGTTTTATGTCCTGTAGGAGTCTGTTAAAGCACTTCGCAGAATCGTCGAAACATTTTTTGAGAACCGGGACAAGATAACACGATATACATTTTTTGGTCAGATCATAACGCTTATTGTGCGTTTGTAAAACAGGACATGACGTCATTTGGCTATGGATAAAACGATTACATCTATAAAATCTAAATTAATATAACCTTGAGTTTTATATTTATATTACAGGGTTTTTCAATATAAAAAGTTTTACTCATATTAAAACGATGTTAAACTGTATTGATTTGAACATTAGCACATTTATATGAATTCCAAAAGAACCGTACATCCCTCACGTATATACAGCACAAATAACATAAGTATAAAAATATATCTGATTCCTTTCTTCCTCTCCCCCTTCCACTTTTTTTCTTTAAGGAAAGACTGCGTTCATTATACCTACTGTAAATGAAATAGAAAACGTTCCTGCTCTTTTTATAAAAACGCAGTACTTCTCAGGAATTTCACAACAACTGTTTTTTAATAAAGCTGGTACTTCGTGAGACGGGTTTTCTCTCATACCAATAACTATAAGGCTGGCTGGCACTTCGTGAAAATATTTTGTTTTCAAAATTTTATTCAGTTATTTCATGTTCAGTTCTCCTCACCGGTGAATTGAACCCGAGTCTCAGGAACGGCAATAAAAGAAATCCGAGTTCTAGATGATTTAGGATTAAAATAGAAAATAATAATTTCTTTCATCGGAAAGAATTTTAAATGGTAGGAAATGGAAAGATCTAAATATTAATCGGGTTTCTGATTGCGGACAAAATATTTAAAAAGGAAGAAAATGAGGGGGCAAATGTGATGCTTTGACCCTACACACAAATGAGTATGGGGGGCGGATGTGACATCACTGGCACTTCATGAATTTTATGCACTAGTCATTCAAATGGTACTAGAGAACATCAGAGATTGCACTGCAGTGTCATCACCGCAAGATTAAAGCTATTTGTCCTTATGATACGGATAACCTCGTGAAGGTAGTTGTCAAACACAGTCCGTTATCGTAATATCGTCTCCCGTCACTATACGGCTTAAAATATCATCGTCTTCCTCTGCGTACCGCCCCAAAATTTCCGAAGCAGATCCTGTGCGCTTCGTTTTGTGCTCTTCCGTCAACGTCTTTGGCACTCATCGTACACATACTTTGCCGTACTGAATGAAGCTTTTCTGTAATGATTC
The DNA here is from genome assembly GCA_039090855.1 of Macrothele yani. Taxonomy (NCBI): domain Eukaryota; kingdom Metazoa; phylum Arthropoda; class Arachnida; order Araneae; family Macrothelidae; genus Macrothele; species Macrothele yani. The sequence goes on from CM077003.1 coordinate 110,015,577, forward strand.
CGAAACTTCAGGGAAATTTTCTGAAAGATCAGAAATTGTGAAGCATTGGTTCTCGCTAATGTTTTTCACTTGGTCTGACATTTTCCGCATTCAGAAACTTTCTCACAGACCGGACTTCGCAGTCGGCGGGGCCGTTCTGGTAACTTAAACATTATCGACGTACAGCACAAACCTTTAACATAAGTACAGCCTCACAAAATGGCGTCAGTTAGTGGCAAATGAATGAGGCAACACAACTACGCACGCGCGACTCTGAAGCGAATATTTTCGCGGGAGTGATGCGAGAAAGGTGCTTACTCTTTGGGTCTGGATGGCCCTAGTATATCAAATAATTTTGTTGCATAAGATTCAGTAAATCTGATCAGCTAATTGTAGAATTGAGAAAAAAAGAAAAAAAGAAAAATACTGTAGGATGTTATGGCAGCAAAGATTACGCTAAGCATCCAGAGCTGAAGTAATCTCCATAGTTTGTCTGAAGTCTAATATTGGACTTCAAAAATGCAATTTTGGAAGTCTAATTTCACAATTTTTGAGAGATCTCTACCGTTACTAAAATCACATACAAAGTTCAAAAATGTAAATTTCGAAAGATTTCTGACATACTGGACAAAAAAGGTGCGTAGTTAAATTTCACAGGCACTAGTGGCCAATTGCTGTGTATAGATGATATAATGTGTGTGTAACATGTAAACAATGTGTACTTGTAATGTATATTATATTATCGTATTACCAAGACCCTGGCAGTTGCGATGGTCGAGGAATACCTATTACATCGTCTAGATGGATAAAAGGAGAGGTTGCGTCCCCAAAAATTTAAAGAACCCAATCTCAAAGTTTACGAAATTCGCGTTTTTTTTTTTTGTTTTTTTTTATTGGTGGTTTAACGACCACCGTGAGCAACTCAACGGGCTATAAGCAGTCGCCCGTCCCTAATTTAGGGGGCCACTGGTTCCAGGGAAAGGAGAGAGCCAGACAAACACAACATCAATGCCTCACCTGGATTGGAACCCGGACCCCTTGCGGACGAATGATCAGGAGCCATCGGTTTGACCACTGCGCCTCCAGTGCGGCCGTTGTGTTTTCATACAGATTCGTTACGAGTTATTCGCAAAAAAAACCCCATCATATTCCGTATATTTTGACATTGAAAAATATACACAGCCTAGAAAAGTTTGCTACACAGAATTAGGTAATTAACATGTTTATTATAAGAAAAAAAATGTGTTGAATCTGTTACAACCTTTAGGTGGAGGCCAAATAAAAGTTAACGTTAAAATAAAAGGATAAAATTAGCCATGTTTACTGGTTCCTGCTGCTTAGAACTGTTACGCCCCCTGAGCTTAAAGTTAAATTAATTTCTTGAATTTATCTACGAGGAAGCATAGCAACAGTACATATGTATATGTACATACAACAACTGGAGTTGGGGAGAAAAATATCAACCTACCTTAAAGTCCGGTGAAGAGTAAGTCGTCGGGTGTGCTCCCTCGAGGCTTTCTTACTGATGTCCGCCGGCGAAATGGCACATCTCCGTACCTGACAGGTTCAACTCCTGGCTTAGCTATAGCCTAACCTCGTATATCGACTTTCATATCTCTCGACTCCGTATAATTCGACTCCTGTATCTCTGCAGTTTACTCCCCTGGTTTTATTTCCGTGTATATATGCTGAGTGCCTTTAATTTTCCACGTGGTCTGGGGGTGCTCTCAGCCCTCCAGGAGTTTTTCTCTTGGGGCTTGGATTGGTCATCTAGGCTGACCGGTGTTTGATCATTGGTTGGGCCAATGGGCCATTGAGCCACTCGCTAGTACCAGCTGGTGTTATGGGCAGCTGGTGTTTTTTGTACTTTAAATCGGGCATATTTTCTTGGGTCTAGTGAACAGCGAAAGATTACCGTGGCTTACTATGGCAGGCTTCTGTGTATTTAACGACTTCTTTTGTCCCAAAAAGAGAAGATCGTAAAACGTTTAACTTTTTTTCTTGATTGGAGGTTAACGACCACCGTGAGCAACTCAATGGGCTATAAGCAGTCGCCCGTCCCTAATTTAGGGTCACTGGTTCCAGGGAAGGGATAGAGAGCCAGTGCCGTAAGGCAAACACAACATCCATGCCTCACCGGGATTCGAACCCGGACCCCTTTCGGACGAATGATCAGAGGCCATCACTTAGACCACTGCGCCACCGGGGCGGCAAACGTTAACTTGACTATTCATCTAACCGTGATTCGGAATTCGAAATGTGAACCCTTAGGTATCAGGAACGTTTGTCCACCGCCACTGGGGACGGACATTTCTTAAATTTCGTGAATACCTTGCTTCTTCCCACGAGAGTGGAGAAAAATTCCCTGGTCATTCCCACTGGTGTCCGAAGGAAACGTAATAAGCAGGAAAGAGAGCAGGAGAAAAAGAATAATTTGAAATAATATAAAGTAAGTTACTCCTGATGCTTTTAATTAATTAATTAATTAAGCGGTAAAACAACGTGGCCCGAAGTATGAAATATTACCGCGACAACAATTGTACAATAAATTATATAAATAATATCCATTATTTATATATACAGTGCGTCAAAGAATTTTTAGGACTGGCGCTAGATTTCTGTCTACGGTGGCGTTACCAGTGTAATCGCGAATGCGTTATAAACCGTGACCATCTGCTTGCTTTCTGCCAAAAGTACTGCGCAGTTGTTAAAGTAACTCAAACGAAACGACCGTTCATTAGAGAAGTAAAAACTTTTTCATGTAGAATTATTAAGATGGAACAAAGGGCTTTTATTAAATTTAACGCAAAACTCGGTAAAAGTGCCTCGGAAACGTACCAAATGATGAAACAAGTTTACGGTGAGTTTTGTTTAAGTAGATCAAATGTTTTCCTGTGGCACAAACGTTTTTTGAACGAAAGAGATACGCTAGTAGATGATAAGCGTACCGGAAGACCACGTTCATCTAGGACACCTGAGATTATTAAAAAAGTGCGTGATTTCGTGGCAAACAATCGATGTGCGTCACTAAGAATGATGGAAGAGTCTTTAAACATCAACAAAGAAACGATTCGAACCATCCTGCATGAAGATTTGGGCAAAACAAAAGTCTGCTAAATTTGTTCCACACACGTTAACCAATGAACAAAAATCAATGAGAAGTGCACATTGCAGAGACATCATTTCAGCAGCTGAAAATGATCCAAACTTCGTAAAATCGATTGTTACAGGTGATGAAACATGGTGTTTTCAATATGATCCTAAAACAAAGCGACAAAGTGCGGAATGGAAGTCAAAAAGCTCACCACAAGCCAAACAAACAAGTAAAGTTCCATCGAAAATAAAAAAAATGCTCATTACATTCTTCGATAGTAAGGGTATTTATCCATAAAGAATTTGTTCTAAGTGGACAAACAATTACTGGTGAGTTTTATTTAAATGTTTTGAGGCGTTTCATAGGAAGAATTCGTCGCATTCGTCCAGAATATCGGGATGGAAACAGTTGGTGTTTGTTGCACGATAATGCACCCAGTCACACCTCACTTCTTGTTCGTAGATTTTTGGCGAAAAATAACGTCTGTGTTGAATCATCCACCGTATTCACCTGATTTAGCACCGTGCGACTTTTCTTTATTCCCAAAACTTAAAATGATGTTAAAAGGGTGTTATTTTGCTGATATTTCTACCATACAAACAGCTTCGGCGCGAGCTTTGGAGGCAATTCCGCAAAGTGAACTGAAACAGGCATTCGAATCATTATTAAATTGCTGTAACAAGTGTATGGAAGCCGGAGGTACTTATTTTGAATAACAAACCAAAACAAATTATAATTTCTTGTTTCTATTTCATTTTACAGACCCAGTCTTAAAAATTCTTTGCCACACTGTGTATGTAGCAATGAGGTCAGGGTTTAGGGTTTTTTGTTCCATCCCTCAATCACCCCTGCTGATATTTAAAACAGTAATTTAAAATTTACAAATAAATTCGAGTAGTCACTTCACATTGTCACGGATTAGGATTAAAATCCATTTATCCTTCCGGTGGTTGTGTTGCCAAAAGCGCGGGGTTCCGGCTATTCATACAGATTCGAGTTCAGCGTGAGGTATGAGGTAATGTTTGCCTTGCGGTACTGATTCTGTCTCTTTCTGGAGCCAGTGTCCCCAGATTAGGAACATTACTTTTAGTATACGGTAATACGTAACATTTATGTATTTGAAATAGCTTAAATGACTTTTGGTTCTTGTACTTTGATGAACTAACCTCTCTGCTTTTCTAACACGTGTTACTGTGGTCCTCTTTTCAAAGGTCCGCTGACTGAACGGTTCTCAAAGAGCGCGCGATCAGCGGGTGTTCGAAAAGCCGCAGATCGTGTTGAGAATAACAACAGTGTGTTTGGTTTGTCCTTGAATTGAAGGGATGCTGAAGGCCGAACGTTATTACTGTGCGAAAAATAATATCTGTCCTAGGGAATTTCCTTGTTTTGATGTGACAAGAATAAATCAAAGCATTTTGTAATGATCATCGTGGAATAAATGAGTGGGTGCCTGATGTCTGGTGTTATTTCCTTCAGTAGAAAAATGTTTACAAATTTCATCTGAAAGTCTTGGATTACAATGTTTAGTTAAGTAAAATTTCAGCTGTCCGTTTTCTATAAAAAAAAATCGACGGTTAAAATAAGTGCACGCTTTTAGTGTGAAACGTAGTCATTATTAATCATTGAGAGGAGTTGTAGTCATCTTCAGCAACCCCATCCAGTCGTTCAAGTAGTCAGAGGCGCATGCTTCTGGCCAATCGCTGAGTCAAGGCCGATATGCGAATCCCTGGATGAGTTATGGCTTGTGTTCGTTTTTCATTTGTGTTGTTATATTATTATTATTATTGTGAAAGTAATATTTTATGTGGGCCTTCGTGGCACCGTCTGACTATTGGCCAAAATCCTGTGTTTTCATAAAGAAGCGGCCAGTTTCAGTTTTCACTAAAACTTTGTTACTCTCTGAAATTGCTGCCTCACTTCAAGATCACAATCAATTTTGCTTTAGAATTTATTACAAATTCGTAGATTATTAAGCAAATACTACACTTTTCAAATATTACACAATGGAATTTACCATATAGGATGAAATACGAAGCAACTCTCTCATTTGATGCAAAAGTTAAGAAGAAAAAAATATTAGTAAATATAAACTGGTATCCAAAATTAACGTGAGAAATACAAATTCAAGAATATATCCGAAACGAGATGACAGACTAAAGAATTTTCAGAAACATGTGAAAGGAGAAACACTGAGTCGACGTACCTAAGTAACATTGTCTTAGTGCTTATAGAAATATGCAAATGACGACCCTACGTCATCGAGCTGGCAGGCTTGCCACCTTGATAAACTTTGTTCTAAGCGCGCGGCGGCAATTAAAGCTTGATTGGAACTTTAAAGACCACCTTGAGTAACTCAGTGGGATATAAGCGGTCGCTTGTACCTAATTTAGGGCCACTGAGACCAGGGAAGGGAGACAGCCAGTGATGTGAGACAAACACAACATCCATGCCTCACCGTGATTCGAACCCTGACCCTTCTCGGACGAAGGGTCAGAAGCCAGCAATTAAAGTTTGAGTTGGACTGTTAGTGAAGGAATGGCTCCTCACCATCGCTTAGAAGACTCTTTATGGTAGAGAGTGATCGGTAGATAGTGTAAGCATGGCAATCGCAAGCTGAGCTAGAAAGATGGCTGATGGGTTGAGGCAAGTGGTCTCCACTTTTTGGAGACAGTTTCAGGAAACCGGAACAATAACCAGAAAACCGAGACAAGGATGCCCCCGAGCCACAGCAAATCAAGACGACCTGTATTTGTTCCTGAGAGCTCGCCGTCCTAAGAATTCGACAGCCAGGAAACTCTCGCAGGAGCTGTCCTCTGTTACGGAAACCGCGATATCGAGGCAAACAGTTTATTTACAGAAGACTCAACGAGAGAGGTCTGTATGCAAAGCCAATGGTCCGTATCCGACTTGCCGCATCGCACAGAAGCTCCGTCTGAATAGGGCCCGACAACATCACTCCTGGATTTCAGATCAACAATGGGCCCCTGTTGTGTTTAGTGACGAACGCGGTACAGCTTAAACACGGATTCGGGACGTGTGTGTAGTATTTGGAAAGAGCAGAAAGCCGAAATCTTCCCTTCAACATTAGGGAAATTGGCCATCATGGTGGTGAAGGGCTCCGTGCTTTGGAGATCATGTTGGACGGACGCACGCCGCTGACGTGTTTCCAGGAACCACTCTGGTGCTGAACGCTACAGGGATGACATTCCCGAGTCCTATATACGGCTTTTCCGGGAAGCCGTTGGACCCCCCCCCCCAGTTCCTTTTTATGGACTGTAATGCCGGTCCCCATACGGCTCGACTAGTCGACGAATACTTGGAGAGTGGGAATATTCACTTGATGGAGTGGTCCGCGAGATCTCCGGATCTGAACCCGTTATAGCATGTCCGGGATGCCCTGAGAAGAGCAATTGCAAGCTAGCTGCCCTCTCCCAGAATCCACCTCAGTCTCCGGCTTGCCATAGTGGAGTAGTATCACTTATTCCTCCACACTCTCATCATGAAGGCTCGCGGTGCGAACTGTATCGCTGTTCGGTGTAGTCACATCTTCTTATTGAACACTTGAAATCCGCGCCAATTGCTGCATCGCTTCTGGACCAAAGATGGAAACGGGTCACGGGTCAACGGCTCGACAATTTCTAGCGAGTCAAACGGTCGAGTCAAGGTGTTCCTGACCCTATTTCGACCCGGTTTTATTTCCGTTTTATTTTGGAAAAGTAAAAAAATATTTTTTTTTTTCGAAGAAAAGTGCGTACTGTGGAATTTTGTGTTCGATACTGTTGCCCGCGGACTGAAAAAAATGATTTTTCATACAATGTGAAGGAAGAGTGTCGCTTCCCTTTGATGGGTGATTCTGAAAACAGCATCGACATTCGTATTGGAAACTTTCAACTCATCATGAACTTGTGAGCCTAAGCGATGGCCTCTGATCACTCGTCCGTAAGGGGTCCGGGTTCGAATCCCGGTAAGGCATGGATGTTGTGTTTGTCTTACAGCACTGGCTCTCTCCCTTACCTGGAACCAGTGGCCCTAAATTAGTGACGGGCTACTGCGTATAAGCCATTGAGTTGCTCACGGTGGTCGTTAAACCTCCACCCAAAAAAAAAAAAAAAAACTCGTGAAAATTGGTGTTGCTGTGAAACATATTCTGAAGCTTGATATGTTATCAAGCTTCAGAATATGTTTCACAGCAACAAAAACTGAAGTTAAACATACAAGTTGCTTAATTCAAAACTTTTGATTGTAGCGCCATCAAAATTAGGTGGAACAGCCTTAACATTACTGCGGAGAATTCACATGTAATACTGCCTTGTAATACTGCCTTGTAAGTAAGTGAATTTTTTTTTTTTTTTTGATTGGAGGTTTAACGACCACCGTGAGCAACTCAATAGGCTATAAGCAGTCGCCCGTCCCTAATTTAGGGCCACTGGTTCCAGGGAAGGGGGAGAGCCAGTGCCGTAAGACAAACACAACATCAATGCCTCGCCGGGATTTGAACCCGGACCCCTTTCGAACGAATGATCAGAGACCATCGCTTAGACCACTGCGTCACGGGGGCGGCTCTAAGTAAGTGAATAAATTATATGTGCGTATAATACATTTGTTTGATGTCCATATAACCTAAGACACCCACTGCGGAGAGACTTTTTGAACGTCCTATATGATGTTATAGATCAAAGCAGATTTGTCCTGGTGGGATCCAATTATGTGACGTCCGGGTCCTTGTTGGATCTGGGTCCAAACTTTTTTACTCGTTCCGAACTGTTTTGGACTGCCCTGCGCGTGCTTCCTTCGCATGGTGTGATGGCATTCCTTTTTCTGTTGTGTATTGCTGCGTTATCAATATATGTATGTCCGCACCAATTGGCATTAAACTCTGTCGTTTGAATTTCGTATTATTCATGATTTTGTGTTTGTCACGTTAATTTTGGACGCCAGTGTTTATATAGGTATATATACAACGTATCTTGAGTATCAGGTGGCACATCCCGCGTAATTTCCCTGGCCGGGCCCTCGATGCATCAGTCCGGCCCTGTTTGCGGTGAATGCATTGACGACGCAAGAGGAGATAATGGGTGATAATTCAGAAGTAAGTTTCACGTTCCTAGCTCAGGGAATTCATACATTGGGAAAATCTTATAAATGTCAGTCCAATGTTTTCAGAACAGTATTTTTATGTGTTGTTAGATTTGGGAAAACAGAACGAAACCCGAAATCTCAAAACGCTCGACAGTATTTTCCATAGCACCCCCTTTAAAATATCAGTACCTTGGTGAATAAAAATGTATAATGTTGGCAGTCATTATTCTTGTTTACTGTGGGACTTAGTGTCGGGATTTTTTTTTTCTGTTTGTTATTTAAGGACACAGTTTGAGAATTTTCACCTTCGTGCGCGTTTCTGAACTGGAAACCTACCCATGACACGTATATATTTTGGTTTGGCGTTAGCGACAAAACTGCCAGCCAGAAAATGTCGTTGAACTGTCACGTGCGTCTTTTAATAGGGAACTATGTGCCTCTCCGTTTATCGCCGGTGATAGTGTTACTCCGCACAGCTAAGCTATTTCGTGGACGTTTTGAAACTCAAGTTTGTCTACAGTCATTCACCTGATAAAATTCTGGCAGCATTTTTCGAAATAAATTTTTCTGGTGACGTATCAGTGTAAACATTCAGCATGACCAATATTTGTTGGGATTTTCTTTTTTTAATTCATTTAATTAATTGCCAATTATGTTCATGTACATTTTTCACTGCCACGGTTTTGTGCCAGAAACGAAATTTGCATGGATTAGTGTTTCATACACGCAAGATAGGGACCGTGAAAGTTATTTAAATTTGTAGATCAAAACTGCAGTTTTTCCGGAAAAGTGATGTTTTTCCTATGAGTTTTATCTCCGACTGTTGCCGACGGGTATTTTATAATCTTCCAACTTGTCCGCTATTTAAGGCTTTTGTGGTCACGGTTTGTCTCACTCTCTGTTGATTTATTTAATAATAACTTGCATGAGAATTGTTCTACGTCGATGAAATTCAAATACAGTAGAATCTGTTTATAACGAGCTAGTATTTAGCGAAGTTTTGGATTTAACCAGCAAAAGAAGAACTTTTGTTTGGTATATACGAGCAAAAGAGGAAAGATAATCCGATGGTTTTTAACGAACAGAATTGATAGAAATCCCCGGTATTAACGAGAAAGAGAAAAGCAAAAAGGATCTCTTTTAACAAGTAAATAAATAAAATTTAATGAAATTCGATATTTAACGAGGAAGAGGAAACCTGCTGCAAACTGTCCTGGAATGGCGGAATAGAAATGGTTGCATGGAAAATGAAATTTCAATAGCGCAGTGGGGGTTTAGTGTACTAGTGGAAGAATGGTGATAGATATGCAACGGGAAGGGTACTAGGTAAAATTCTCAACGAGCTATTTTTGGAAGAGAGTCTCCGCTATCCACTCCAAGAAGTTATGCCTTGGGAGTATCGCGTCAACAGAGTTAAAAAACAGGCGACCTACTCCTGGCCAAAAAGAGGATAAGTGGGGCACGCACATGTATTAAGCAGATTTCTGGGCAACGATTACAGAGAGGAAATAGGGGAGTAATGAAATGGGGATGTGGCCTGAGGAAAAACAGAAGTTAACAATTCCTGGAATTGTATGAATTGCTGCCGTGTTCACTCTGTTAGTAGGCATTTAATTGGGAAGACCGACGCTCCTTTTATATATATATATATATACGAGTATATATACACTATCTACCAACAGGTAATTGGACACCCTGCAATCGACGATATCTGCGGTCCTGATACACGTCACGGCCGCCGCCGTTAAATATCGTGTGGGCAACAACTACGCAACCAGTCGCATGCAAGATGCCACGCAGTTCGGAGCTCTCTGATTTCTAGAAAGGTGTAATCGTCGGGTATCAAAGAAATGGCCGATCCATACGTGACATATCCAGCGAGTTGAAGTACCCAAAATCGACAGTGGCCAACGTGATTGGCAAGTGGAAGATGAGAAGTGACGGTCGGATTGTGCCCCGACCCGGCAGACCCACAAAACTGGGAGTTAGAGACCGACGTGTGCTGGCCAGATAAATTTGGAAGAACCGCACCAAATTGATGGGCCACATCAGCGAGGAGTTTCAACAGGCATCCGGGAGTGTTCTTTCGATGAATACCATCCGTAAGGAAGCCCATCTGCTCGGTTATCATGGACGTGCTGCCGCCCACAAGCCTTTGATCACCAAGTCCAATAGCGTTGCTTGGCTAACGTGGTGCGAAACAGGTTCTCTGGAGCGACGAATCAAGGTTCACCCTCTGCCGTTCGGATGGCAGCGTCTGGATTTGGCGACTGCCTAGAGAACGCCTCCTGCGGGAATGTTTTGTGCCAACTGTGAAGTTCGGCGGCGGTGGAATTATGCTATGGGGGCGTTTCTCCTGATATGGCACGGGACCCTTGGTCGCAATTCCTGATAGACTCAACGCCGAGACGTACTGCGCCATTTTGGATGACCATGCGCTTCCTACGTTGTGGCAGTTTTACGGGGTGGACCGATGTTACTTTCAGGATGACAATGCCACCTGTCATGTTGCGAGATCCACCATGGCTTGGTATGGCAACAATGGGGTTAATCGAATGGACTGGCGTGCGCAGAGCCCGGAACTTAACCCTATCGAGCACCTCTGGGACGAGTTGGAGCGTCGACTTAAGGGGTGCCCCCACCGTCCGAAATCGGTGAAGGAACTGACCTGTCTTCTCGAAGCCAAGTGGAAGAAAATACCGCTAGCCGTCGTACAACGAGGGTCGCAGCTGTAATCGCCGCTCGTAGAGGCTCCACCAACTATTGAAGATGAATAAACTTCGTTTTCCTTTGCATCTTAGGTGTCCAATTACTTGTTGGTAGATAGTGTATATATACATATACACGGTCGATTCACATTATTATGACCACCAGCTAATATCTAGAGTAACCGCCGTGTGCAGCGAGGACAGCAGCTGGACGGGCTGGAAGTGACTCAATAAGGTGCTGGAAGAGTTTTAAGGTTGACTCAATAAGGTGCTCAATTGGGTTTTAAGGTTGGGGAATCAGGGGACCAGGGAAGTACTTGAAATCAGGGAAGACAAGTAGCATGTATCCATCCGCCCAGGGAAGATAGTCAGCATGTATCGTGCCATTCCAACCATTCTCGGACATTTCTAGCTGTGTTACACGTCGCACTGTCGTTCTGAAAGATCTCATTCCCCCAGGGAAGATAGTCAGCATGTATCGTGCTATTCCAACCATTCTCGGACATTTCTAGCTGTGTTACACGTCGCACTGTCGTTCTGAAAGATCTCATTCGCCCAGGGAAGACAATCAGCATGTATGAGTGTACGTGGTCTGCAAGGATGGAAGAAGCAAAGTAAAAAAATTCTAGAGAGGCAACGGACTCTCAGTTCTAGTGACTTGAACAAATTGAAAAAAAAAACGTAGCACTATGACAGAAGTTCATTTCAATGGCAGTTCATATTGATTAAAATTAAACTTCACCTCATATAATTACTTTCCATTGTAGGATTCTGGTATCGCTATTGAAGAGGTCGTATCTCGGTACTAGGTAGGAACGGTCTTCTAGCTCACGACGATGCTTAGCTGACATTCTCTTTAGCTTCTAGCCCCCTACAGGCGGTTACCGACCTACACCTATACTTATGTTTTGAATGGTGGTGTTATCGGTGCTGCATAACAACTCAGTACCATACTTCTGTGTCTGCAGGAACAGCCATGTCTTCGACGATGTGAGTGGCTAGTTAGGGAAGTTCCCCTCCACAAACTGTTAGCATATGAAATGCGGGTTCTTTGTGCCACGTTCTACTACACTATGCTAATTTCTAGCGAGAATTAATGCAGAAACATGAGTGCAGCTTACGTAAGAAACGGTTTAAGCGTTGTTTTTTTTTCGTTTCGTGCATTCGTATTACACTATGTAACGTACCAGGAGATGTGACGTACCTGCCCGAAGGACGCACACGACATAAAGGCAAATAGGAATCAGAATAAAACGTCAGCGTAGCTCAATTGGTAGAGTGACTTATTCCGGAATGAGGGGATCCGGGTTCGAACCCCGGCGCGGATAAAAATGACGGAGAAATTAACTTCGTTATAACTATTTAATTACTTACCGTTGGAATATTCCTTTGTGATCTCTCTCTGTCTCTCTCTCTCTCTCTCTCACTCTCACACACACACGCATACACAAATAAGATTCTTCGCCGTCACGTGTTGGAGGACAGCACACACGTGCAGTTAGTTGAGCTAGGAAAAGGCGAATCACAACACGCACGCTCGTCACTGTCTGTTGTTGTTGTTAATGTTTATTTTCGGGGAAACCGCTGCAAAAGTACGAGAGAGGATTTGTTTGGCATATCTCGAGAAAGCTACAGGAATAGGCACGTGTCGTCCGTGGTTTGTGAAGTTCAAAGGTGATGATTGCACAGCGTGGAGGACAATCATCGTAGCGGACGAGCGAAGGAGATATACAGACCAAATTTGCATATACTTCGGCTGTGAAGAGCTCAGACATATGTCGATAATGATTAAATGCGACCTACTTGTGTAAATACGACATCTGTTCGACTATAAAACGCTGGAAGTTTATGCCCAGTCGTAATACAAATTAGAAAATATACAGATTCAAAACTTTAAAGCTTTCTGGATTGCTGTTTTTGAACAGTGTGATTCCATTGCACGGGGTCACTGGTTCCAGGGAAGGGAGAGAGCCAGTGCCGTAAGACAAACACAACATCCATGCCTCACCGGGATTCGAACCCGGACCCCGTTCGGACGAATGATCAGAGGCCATCGCTTAGACCACTGCGCCACCGGGGCGGCACAGACGAGCTTATGCAAAATACATAGCAACGTCACCTATGCGTGTACTCGGTTGCGTCCGCCAGTGCGTATATAAAGCTAGCTGTCAGAGCTGTTTTCGGCATGAGAATGACAAGTAATAACGATTTAAGCGATTTTCAACGCGGTGTCATAGTTGGCGCTCGTAAGATGGGTCATAATATTTTGGAGGTAGAAACGAATTTTCACGGACGACCATTGCAAGGGTGTACCGTGACTACAAGAATCCCGGCAAAACCTCCAACCTACGATACCAGTATGGCCGTAAAAAGACATTGGGTGAATATGACCATTGTCGGCTGTCAATAATCCTTTCACGCGATAGGCGTGCCATATTCTCGCAGGTATCATCGGAATTCAATGCTGGAACCTCAACAAGCATCAGCGTCCGGACTCTGCAAAGTACCCTGCACGATATGGGCTTTGGAGCCGACGCCCAACTCGAGTACCCTTGATGGGTGCACGACACAGAGCTCTGCGCCTCGCTTGGGCACGGCAACACCGCAACTGGACACTTGATGACTGGAAACAAGTAGCCTGGTCTGACGAGTCGCGTTTCCAACTGTATCGGGCAGATAGAAGAATTTTGTGTGGCGCAAACCCCATGAAGCCATGGATCCTGCCTGACAACGGGGAACTGTACCGGCTGGTGGGGGGTCCACAATGGTATGGGGTGTGTTTAGCTGGACTTCACTGGGATCCCTGGTACGTCTACATACGTCTGTGACCGGCCAACGCGTTGTGCGCATCCTTTCTGACGAGGTACACCCGTTCATGTCCTGCATTCATGCTGATGGGTTGGGCCTGTTCCAACAGGACAATGCACCTCCACACAAGTGTCGAGACGCCACATTATGGTTAGAGGAGCATTCATCTGAGTTTGGGGTGTTGCCATTCCCACTCACGTCCCCAGATCTGAACGTGATAGGACACATTTGGGATGTCATGCAACTCGCTATCGAACACAGGAATCCGAGACCTCGGAATACACCCGAATTGTGGAACGCTCTGCAGGAAGTATGGTATGCAGCATATTTCCAGAAGCTAGTGGAGTCCGTGCCCCGTCGTATTTCTGCAGTCCGGCGCTCCCGTGGGGGACCTACCAAGTATTAGACTGGTGTACCAGTTTTCCTGGCACTTCAGTGTATATGTATTAGCACAATTACTTCCTCTCCGTGTTCTGTTTCTATCTCAGACAAGTTAATGACACATCAAGTTCCCTAACTAAAAACATCCTGGATGAGTCGCATCTTTATTTATCACTATTTCATTTCTGATATCTGAATTTATAAAAAACAAATGTGACGCACAAGTACGTAGTTACGCTATGAAGCAAACGTAGATAACAATGACTATTGTGCATTTTTTTATTCCTGTCTGAAAGTAGAATAGTGTTTCAGTTTGCTAACACAAAGAAAATCCTTCTAAATCAGCTGGAACTCTTTAAGAGGAAGAAATGAAAATCCTTGTATTTTCCCAGACGTCAAGGGTTTCTTCAGATAAGCTAGCAGGTGGTTAAAAATCTTTTTGTCTCCAGCAGCATATTGAATAGTACAGTCTGATAATGAAGTCTGTGTTACCAGATCGCCGCTTTGAATTTGGAAATTCCTTTTTTTTACTTGAAAGCTTTTGGTGTGTGGGGTGTTAGAGGTGTGGGGGGAGGAGGTAGAGGCGGCGTCTGTTGCGTTTAGAAGTAGTGAATCTTCCACTTAAGTGTTGGTTTAGGGTTTATATGCGCAGCAAACTGAATAATTGCTACTGAGTAGTAGTAGTTAGTTCACATCAGCACATTTTGTATTTCTTTTGAAAAACCATACACATAATTTTTGTGTGTGTGGTCTAAAGAAGCATGCTTTTGTAAGGGGTGTCAGTTGGATATTGTATAACCTGGGTGTAAATGACTTAATAATAATGTGGTACCATATTATTTCATCACACCAGGGAGGGGGTTGCATTTTATTAACAACTCCGTGAGAGAAGCGATTAAAATCTGGAAGGAGTTACATTTCTTCATTTCTCAGAGAAAACGTTCTTCACTGCTTGTATGAAAGAATCCGCTCGTTTTTGTTTCCTAGTTTCTTTTTGCGTCTGCGTCCTTACTTTCTGCGCACTTGCCTTTCTTTGCGAGTACTAGGTATTGAACGGCCTTCGCGTAAAACACTGTATGAAGGACGACGGAAATCGGACGGCCATCTGCCAGCAGCTGTCGTTACCCATTTCAGTGGATGTTCTGCGAATTGTTAGATTGTTTGTGTAGTCAACCTCTTGTGTCTCGAAGCAGCGATCTGGTAACATAGACTGGATTACAGCGAATATAATAAAAAAATGTTTTATCCTAGTATTGCCGCGAAGTAAACTTTGCGTTATTTGGTCCACATCTATGTTACTCCAATTCTGCACCGGACTTATTCGTTCTTGACAGAGCGGATACAAGGCAAGGAGTGGGGTGGTGGTAGTGGAGCTTGTAAGTTTTATCGCATGCATTCTTTCTGGTGTTCAAGCAATTATTTTGCTGTAATAAATCACGTCACTATGTTGATAAAAAATTATTACAAATGGCAGTTTTGATGTAGATTTAAAATTTTGTCTTGAAGTAGTTACTTAGGGCAGAAAAAGAAAAAAAAATGTTTAACCACAAACATAAAGTGTGTGTGTGTGTGTGTGTGTGTTTGTGTGTGCGTGTGGCATCAACTTATCACTCCACTGCTGGATGAAGATCTCCCCAAGTTTTTTCCACAATTTTTCCGTCTTCTCCATGTCAACCCGGAGTGCTTTCGAATTTTATCCACCCAATTCCCATTGCGGTCATCTACTGTCGCTTTTCCTGTCCCTTGGAATCCAGCCTAGCATTTCAGTTGTCCAACTACAGTGGTCGGTTCTTCTAATACTATGTCCAGCTCATCCATCTATCTATCTACTCAGTTGACAAAACATTAGAGATAATTGAGGTGATGGGTAGTTGACAGGGGTTGCGCACCGTCTCCCTGCGTAGAGTGGATCAGACTCAAACTGAACGCAGGCGATAAATAGGCAGGGCAGACAAACATGGGCAAACGTGGTGATCTCCGCGACTTTGATCATGGACGCATTGACAGTGCAAGACAAGGTTAGTAGAAAAGAAAGTTGCCTCGATCCCTATACTTCCCTGCAGTCACATTTTGGGTGGGGGAGTGACGTCAGTGACAGACCCGCGGTCAAGGTCAATGCCCACCGATCCCCTCCCGAATGAGCTAAATCCTGTGTAATTTCAATGTAATCTCACTTTGAGCTTAGGAATTTTTTGTGTAGCAACATTTTTCAGAGTGATCTATGAACTGGACTGACTGTCAGTGATACCAGGGATGAGATGCACTGGTGCAATTTTCAACAACAGTTTGTCGAAAACGAGAAAAGACCCTGATGATAAGAACGTAATGTATCATTCTTTTCGAAAAGATCCAGAGCTTAGGAAAAAGTGGATTCATCTTTGTCGCAGAGATGGGAAATGGAACACAGCATCCTGTACTGTGTGTTCAGAACATTTTGAACCCGAAGATTATGAGCGGAATTTGAAATTCGAACTTTTAAATTTGCCACCCAAAAGAAAATTAAAAAGCTTTGCCTTCTCTTTAAAAAATTTGCTGCAAAGTTCTGAGGTTATAAAACACGTGGATTCCTGCAATAAAAATCGCATTGAAAGACTTACTCAAAGAGAAACTAAAAATATGATTTCTGATTTGTTACAAGTAGACCATTCAGATAACAGTTCTGAGAAGCAAAATGCAGTGGAATCCGATGGAGTAACAGAAATCAGAGATATAGAATATGGCGCATTAATGTGTGAATATAGGCAGTTTCTGACTAAAAATATTGCGTTACGCGAAAAGGTGTGCAGTCAACAAAAAGAAATAAGGGATTCAGCTCTAAAAATACGCAGATTGAAATATGAAATTGTTGCAATGAAACGGAAAAATATTTGCAAAAAAAATGTTGAACTTCAAGTTCATTCAGTACTACTACTCAAGATGTTTACAAGGGGTCAAGTAAATATGCTTTTGAATAAAAAACAATATTATTTGGTCCAATGAGGATATATCGATTGCTTTGACTCTGCGATACCTGAGTAAGAGGTCATACATACATTTTTTTATGAAGTGAACTGAATTATCCCTTACCTGGATTATCAACTTTGCAGAAATGGGCGTCCAAGATTAATCCTCAAGAAGGTGCCATGACTGACGTACTAAAAATTATGAAAACCGGGCATAATACAGAAAAACACTAATAACCAGACTGATGAGTCTAACACGAAATAATTCATAATTTCAAAAGTGCTGTGCCACGTTGGAGTCAAAAGTGATGAAAAAATGTCCAAAGATTTATACGATGCTTTTTCTATGCAAGCGACAACGATAATGTGTTAAATACACAACAATGCCTATCCACAGTAACTGAAGATGATGGCCGAGAGTATCTTGCTGGTTGGGTTGCCAAAAATTATAAAGAAACATACCCACATCTGGGAGATTACACATCAAAAAATAACACTGTACATATTGAGGAATCATGGCTACATCATCTGCCATTTGGAGGACTCATTCAACCATCTCTTGAGGTCTAATTTCGCAAAACAATTGGAATATGAATTTCTTAAACAAAACATAAATTACACTATAAGTAAAGAGCCTTATATCGTTAAAAACGTTAACCAAAAAAGCATCTCTCTTGTTTCCTGGATTTCCCACAGAGGTACTTAGGACATATTATCAAGTGAGAATTATAATAAGGATTAAATATTTGAATGAGAAGCTGCAGCCCACCTTAACTGCCAAAAGAAAAACCAGAAATGAAGATGACATTCGCTCAAAGAAGAGAAGACCTATGAAAATAGTAAATTACGAAAATAAAAAAAAAAAAAAAAAAAAAGACTTAGACCTACCCATTTAGAAATAACCTCTAGTTTTGCCGATTGGTGTGAATAAATCAATTATAAGTATATTAATTGGATTATAACTCATGTTCCTAAATCATGAAAAGCCAAAGAAACAGAACTGCAACTACAGTAAACGTAAGTACAAAATAATACACGTTATGCTACAATCTAAATGTTCAGTTTTTATAATGCTTATTCATGTTTTTCTTTCTTTTTTCTAACTTTTTAAATATCTTTAATCTAAAGCAGGTTATGGCTATATCTATTGCAAGGGTCCTAAACTTTTTAAAAATAAACAGGCTTTAAAAAAAAAAAAGAAAAAACTCAGTCCGTACGGGCGGGAGAGACCTCGAGTCAAATGGTCAAACCCTACGATGGGTTTGTCAGTGACGTCACGCGCCTTTCCCTCTCCGCTCCAAGATTTTCGGCGATCGATGCAACCGCAACCTTCTCTTGTATTAGCCTTGGGTGCAAGACAGATGGGTCGACATTCTGTCGACTAAGTGGTAAGAACCCTAGGGATCTCGAGGACAACCGTATCAAAGGTGTACCACGAGTATACCATTGACGGACGTACCAGCGCTCAAACAGTAAGCGGTGGCCGACCACACGCCGTTGATGATGACCGGTGTTGAAGTATGTTTTCCAGGCTCATACAGATCGATCGCTTGGGAATGGCGGCGCAAATGAGATCCAGGTTAGATATCGGAAGCCCAAGCAGCGTCAGCGAGTTAACGGCAAATGGTACGGCACCCGCTGCAAACCCTGGGCTGCGGGAACCGACGCAGTACTCGTGTACCACTGTTAACCGCTCGTCATCGGAAATTACGGCTCGCCTGGTGCCTGGAGCATCGAAACTGGACCTCAGCATAGTGGAGCCGCGTTGTGCGGTCAGATGAATCCCGTTTCGAACTGCACTGAGCTGACGGGAGAGTGTGGGTGTGGTGTCGACAGCATTAGACCATGGTCTCGTTGTGCCAGGTTGGCGCTGTTCAAGACGGGTTGTGGGTCTGCGATAGTTTGGAGAGCCTTTTCATGGGACACATTAGGTCCCTTAGTGTGTCTGGAGAAGTCCCTAACCGCTGCTTGTTAGCAGCATATGCTGGGTGATCACCTACAAGCTTTAATGACGGTCGCGCATCTTGCGGCCAATGGTCTGTTTCAGAAGGACAATGTTCCGCACCACCGTGCGGTAACCACCCAGGCATTTCTCAAGGAACACTCATCTGAGTTTGGAACCGTCCAATGGTCCCCAAGGTCCCCGGATTAAGACTATGTGGAAGCTCTCTAGGAAGCCGTGAAGTGGAAAATCAGATACATGGATCCTGGACCGACGTCCCGGGCGGAGTTGTGGACAATGCTGCAACATGCATGGCTGACAATTTAATTACCTCCGGAAACTCTTCGGCATCTGGCGAAGTAGATGCCTCAGCGTATACAGGCTATTTATCCGTGCCAGAGGAGGACCGACATGCTATTGGGTAGATATTTCTTATGTTTTGTCCATTTTTTATATGCAGACATACATACATGGTATTTCATACTAATAATTTTTTACTGGCACCAAAGCTTTAATTTTTGAGTAAAAATTTCTTTATACTGTTTCAAATAAAACTTGAAGAGAGTAAGTCTTTAGTTTTCGTCATTCATAGAAAAAATTGCATTTCCCTACGAACAGAAAAATGTCGTTTAAATGTCATTCCGTGTCAGCTGACAATCAAACAATGAAATGGCCATTTTCAAACTGACCCCTTTTGATTTCCTTAAAATTTGGTGTGATTGTTAGGCATGTAATGTAGACTTACGCATGAATCCCAAAGTTCAGCTCTATCCAACCACAGGGTTTTAAATTACAGGACCTTGAAAATTAAGAAATCGTGACCTGGGGACAACTTTCTAATAGTTGCATCTCATAACCTAAGTAGGCTAGAAGGCTGTGTCCTTTTATAGGATTTTATGCGAGCTTTTAAACCGTGCTGAAAAAAATAGGTTGACCTTTTTCAAGGACACAGAAGTAACATTTAACCTTAAATATAAAGAAAAAACTGCAATTTTAAAATTCTGTAACAAATTGCATCCCTTGAGAGTTCTGTTTGCTTGTATGCCAACTTTCAAGTTGGGACCGCAATGACATTTTACAACTGTTTGATAATTTAAGTTTAACCTGAGATATTTATAAAATGGAAAGTTTCTCCGCCATATGATACAATAAATGCATTCTTGCGTTGCAGGTTTGTGTGTGAGGGAGTAAAAACGACAAAAAAAAAATTATTAAAAAGTAAAATTTCTTTTTGTGAATGCTAATAGTACAATTGAAAAGGCCGTTCTAAGACTAGAACAATTATATGTGCAAATGAGTTTTTGTGGCATTTTCCTCCTTTAATACCCCAGAACTACAAGTTCCCTCATTTTTCCAGGTTTTTAGCAAAAGCATTCGTTTTTCCGTGAGGTTTCGCGGATTTTTTTTTTTTTTTTTTTTTGGTACCAAGGATTTTCCCCTTACGTTTCGCTGCTTTCATGGGGTTGTATATACCCCGCTATCCATTTTAAATCAGAAACATCTTGAGCTTTGAGCTTTGACCCATAGCAGGTTTAGTTTTCCGTTTGCTTTTGACTTTCTTTACTTAATCACAGCTTTATTTACTTTCACTAGTCAAGCAAAACAATCAGCTGCAGTCATCTCACACTTCGGATTTCGTTCTGTTACCTCTTGTTAGAGGAAGTCTTTAATATGCTCTCTAAGCTGTTACGTTGTTTTATCTTTTTGTTTTCTTTTCTGGTCTTGAAAGGCATTACATCAAAGATGCTGTCAGATCAGGTCATATGTAGAGGATTTTAGGAAGGGAGGGTCTGACCCCAGGTCTTAAGCAACCCTTAGAAATAGGAAACTTGGGCTAGAGTTCCCGATAGGAAAGTGACACGGAAGCTAGGTAGAAAGACGTCCTTTTTTATTACCAGTACCCGGGTCCGACGGCCATCCGACGCACGGCGGGTATTTAGTGGCTCGAACGTTCGTACCTGCCCAGGATCAAACCTGAGATTATCTCCATGGCAGTCACAAACGCTGACCACTAGGCCACCCGCGGCCCCAAAAGATGCTGTCTGTATATTGCAGGTAAATGTGTAGTTTCTTTTTAAAAAAAAATAGTGCTGGTATTTTTCTGGAAAAATTGTTGCTGATATTTTTCTTTTTTTAAGTGTTAAAATGTCACAGATTTAAGACCTTTACTGTAACTCTTTTTCAAGAACAGGATGTGTAAAAGCATACACGTCTTGTTCTTCAGAGTCGATGATTAAACTTATTATTCATAAAAAAACTGTGACAAGTTATGAAAAACCTTTCAAAGGCTAAATTTAGCCTGTGAACTTCGAACTGATGACAGTCAGTCATGTTCACATGTTGATAAAGCTGATACTTAACCTATCATAAGCCAGAGTAGAAGAGAAGGTGAACTAAGTAAGGAAATTTTTGAAAGTACATTTGAGATCTTGTCTATATATATTCTTTGAAAAAAAAAAGCACCCAGAAGGGGAATCGTCCAATTGAGATCAAAATTAGTATGTGCAATGTACATGTCAGAAAGGAAATGATTGCAGTTCCAAAGTAATTGGTCCATGTACTGGGATCGAACAGCTACGCGAGCGGAACAAGTTAGTACGTTATAGCGACACCTCTGGTTCGGGTCCAAGCTATTACCCGCCGTGGCATAAACGCATACAGATAACGGACTCTGTCTTGAGGTATAGCATGCCAGATGGTGTCCAAATTGCAATTCAGTTCGCGGACATGATGGGCGTAGGTGGCGTCCATCATGTCCCTAACATGTTCGATCGTTGAAAGATTGAGCGATCGGGCTGGCCATGGAAGAGTGTCGACATTATGGGAGAGCCGTGCCATGTGTAGTCTGGCATCATCCTATCGAAAAATTGCTCGCTGATGCTGTTACAGGAATGGCAACACAACAGGTCTTAGAATGTTGTCAAGTTCCCGGTGAGCCGTGAGGATGGTACGGAAGACTACCAAGGGTGTCCTGCTGTCGTAGGAAATGGCTCCCCCATACAGTCATTTCCGGTATGAGAGCCATGTTCCCCTCCACGGTAAAGGCAGGATCCGTGCGCTGGACGGCTCATCTTCAGACACGTATGCGCTGGTCATCGGCGCCAAGTGCAAACCATGACTCATCACTGAAGACAACAGGATACCACTGGACACTATCCCACGTTGATCCGGCCCGACAGCACTGCAACTGGTGCCGGTGATGCTCGCTGGTCAGTAGTAGGCGGCGGAGTGGCCCCCTCGAATATAATCCTTGTGCTGCAAGTCATCTGGCAACGGTCTGAATGACCACTTCCGTTCCTGTAGACGACGCAACATGGCCGCAGATGATTGATAGTGATGAATTCGATTCTGTTCGCGTGTCTCTCACAATCGCTCGATCCTCGTTCTGTCGTTTCTCTCGGCCATCCACTTGCCGCCTGCCGCTGCATTATGTCCTCCTTGACCCACTGGCTCCAACATCGTCTGATTGCCGCGTCACTCCAGACTCGAATGGCTGGGCATACGACGACTTGACCAACCGGCCTTTCTCAGCTCAGTTATACGTTCTGTCTCAAACTCGCCCAACTGATTGTATTGTGCACGAATCCGATGTCAAGGCATCCTCAGAGTCAGTGGAAGTTAATGCAACCGCAATCCGCTGCCACAATTCTCTCTGCGTGCGAGCTTTGCTCTTAATATACCCTCCGCGATTCGCGGCTCTGTTGAGCTGTGGCAGGCTACTATTAGTCATTGGTCGTTTTTTTTTTAGTCATTTGCATAGTCTGCCCTGCGGTACTTGCACGCGGAATTTCATCAGGATCCAACAACTTTCTCTGGGTGCTTCGTTTTTGTTTTTTTTTTTTTGCAAAGAGTGTATCTTTGCAGTTAATTGGTTAAACTCCTGCAAGCCGCACCGGTGGCGCAGTGGTCTAAGGCGCTGGCCTCTGATCATTCGTCCGTAAGGGGTCCGGGTTCGAATCCCGGTCAGGCATGGATGTTGTGTTTGTCTTACGGCACTGGCTCTCTCCCTTCCCTGGAACCAGTGACCATAAATTAGGGACGGGCGACTGCTTATAGCCCATTGAGTTGCTCACGGTGGTCGTTAAACCTCCAATCAAAAAAAAAAAAAAACTCCTGCAAAAAAAAAAAATCTGCATTAACAAAAATACGCTCATGCAAATTTGAAAATAAAATAATAATTAAAGTGCTTTTTTACGGGAGAAAGCTATGTTAATCTTTTCCTGATGCTGAACTGTTCCCAAAATCTGACCTGAAAACAGGAATTATTGCTCAGCTTAAGAAATGCTAAAGACACAAAGTGAAGAGCTTAAGTTCTGTCTCAAACTCGCCCAATTGCTTGTATTGTGCACGAATCCGATGTCAATGTATCCTCAGAGTCAGTGGAAGTTAATGCAACCGCCATCCGCTGTCACAATTGTCATATGTGCATTCTAGTTCATGATGATTTTCAGATGGCAAAATTAACTACTGAAGATGAACTCTCCATTAACAGCTATAAGACTGCATTGCAAGAGTTATATGCAATCCTTTATTTCCTGCATGCTACTACAGTAAATTTAAATGTTGCACAGGAACAGATTTACTGAAATGTTTCATTATTGATCTTGTGAAAAAGAATGGTATTGAGTTCTGACATTTAATTAAGCAGTCGGTATCTGCCAACCAAACATCTCTTGAAACTGACAAAATCAGCAAAGCGTTTGGTGATTTTTTTTATTTTAAGACTAACGGCACTGCTATATTATTATTTCTTTGCTATATCATTTTTAATTCCAAAAATGATAGTTATTAAAGGTTTACTATTTAGCATATGATGGAGATACCTTCTAACTAATGAATCGTTCCAATTTAAATTAATTATCTAACCCTAAAACACTTTCACCTTTCATTATGCCATTTTAAAGCAATTTTTGGTGAGGGTGTATTTCATTTTAATATTTTATAAATAATGATCCCATTACGGCCCCAATTTGACAGTTGGCATACTCGTAAATAAACTTCTAAGGATACGATGCAAATGTTTTCAGAATTTCAAAATTACAGTTTTTAAAAAATATTCAAGGTCAAATGTTATTTCCGTGTCTTTGAAAACGCCAACCTGTTTTTTATTTTTTTATTTTATTTTTCAGCATATGATTTAAAAGATCATATAAAATGCCATAAAAGGACACAAATTTCAACTTTTTAGCTCATTAGGTCACGAGATACAAGTACTCTAAGATTGTCCGTAGGTAACGATTTTCTAATTTTCAAGGTCATGTAATTTGAAACCCTGTGGGTGGAGAGAGCTAAGATTTGGGATTTATGCACAAGTCTACAAGCCTAACAGTCACACCAAATTTCACGGAAATCAAAATGGGTCATGTTGTGAGCCATGTAGATTTGACATGGAATAATGACCGTTAATCAGAAGTTTATAAAAACATTAAACGCACGCATCTCTTCTAACCTTAGCGTGTAGCTATGTAGCATTAATTCACTGGTTAAATTTCTTTCTCATACGGAAGTCCGTAAATAAAAGGACGCATAACGAAATGATAAAGTGAAAAAAAAAACTTTCACGTAAAAAAAATGGCGTTTTATCACGCAATTCGAACTTAAAACTAGGAAGCAATCGCTTTCGTTGCTGTATAATGATTTATAAACGAAATAAAAAAACCAACTTTTACACTAATGTAAACTACGGATTGCTACTGAAAACTAACCATGAATATTAATGTATAGGTATTTCATGGGGTTTTTTTCGGGAAAGAAACTAAAATAGTGCAAAAACCCGGGTCCTGTCTTAAAAATCCTAGAAATAATTACATAAGCGTAATTTAACACATGTTAGTTTACATTAAACATTTAGTAATCAAATTTTTACATATTTCAGCATTTTAGGCAGTATATTTATAATATCATCAACCATTTGTAAATCCACTGCTGGATCAAATTCACCCCAAGTTTCTTTCACAGCTTTCTCCCTTGAGCCAGTCTTCTCCATGTCATGTTTTCTAATTTTATCCATCCATTTTTCACTTGTTCTCTTTTGGGCCTTTCCCTGTCCCTTGGTATCCAATCTAGTTTTTCAGTTGTCCAACTGTGGTCAGTTCTTCTAGCAGTATCCAGTATCCAGCCCATTGTTGAGGGTGTTCATTTTGATCATGATGTCTTCAGCTCTTGTCATTTCCCTAATCCATGTATCCTATCTTTCCTGGTTATACAAAGCACGCATCTTTCCATGCTTCTTTGAGAGTTCTTTGCACCCTCTTAGTTAAGGTCCATATCTTTGATCCCTAAGTAAAAACTGTGGAAGGATGCATTGATTAAACACGTTTCTTTTAAGTCATAATGGTAACTTGCTCTTGAAAATTGTTGTTCCTTCCAAATGCACCACAGTCAATCAAGTTTTATACGTCGATTAATTTTTTTCATTGATGTGAGCCTCTCTTCATACGCCGATTAATTTTTTCATTGATATGAGCCTCCTTGATACGCCGATTAATTTTTTCATTGATGCGAGCCTCCCTTGATACGCCGATTAATTTTTTCATTGATATGAGCCTCCTTGATACGCCGATTAATTTTTTCATTGATGTAGCCTCCTTGATACGCCGATTAATTTTTGCATTGATATGAGCCTCCCTTGATACTCCGATTAATTTTTTCATTGATGTGAGCCTCCTTGATACTCCGATTAATTTTTTCATTGATATGAGCCTCCCTTGATACTCCGATTAATTTTTTCATTGATGTGAGCCTCCTTGATACTCCGATTAATTTTTTCATTGATGCGAGCCTCCCTTGATACGCCGATTAATTTTTGCATTGATATGAGCCTCCTTGATACTCCGATTAATTTTTTCATTGATGCGAGCCTCCTTGATACGCCGATTAATTTTTGCATTGATATGAGCCTCCTTGATACCGATTAATTTTTTCATTGATGTGAGCCTCCTTGATACTCCGATTCTGAGCCTCCCTTGATACTCCGATTAATTTTTTCATTGATGTGACCTTGATACTCCCTCCTTGATACTCCGATTAATTTTTTTCATTGATGTGAGCCTCTTGATACTCCGATTAATTTTTTCATTGATGTGAGCCTGAGCCTCCTTGATACTCCGATTAATTTTTTCATTGATGTGAGCCTCCCTTGATACTCCGATTAATTTTTTCATTGATGCGAGCCTCCCTTGATACGCCGATTAATTTTTGCATTGATATGAGCCTCCCTTGATACTCCGATTAATTTTTTCATTGATGTGAGCCTCCCTTGATACTCCGATTAATTTTTTCATTGATGTGAGCCTCCCTTGATACTCCGATTAATTTTTTCATTGATGTGAGCCTCCCTTGATACTCCGATTAATTTTTTTCATTGATGTGAGCCTCCCTTGATACTCCGATTAATTTTTTCATTGATGTGAGCCTCCCTTGATACTCCGATTAATTTTTTCATTGATGTGAGCCTCCCTTGATACTCCGATTAATTTTTTCATTGAGCGAGCCTCCCTTGATACGCCGATTAATTTTTTTCATTGATGTGAGCCTCCCTTGATATATGTTATCAGAAGTAGTTGTAGGCATTAGTTTCTTCTAAATTTGCCCCATCAACCTCGAAATCTTCACTTCTTGTAAAAGCTTTTTACATCAATTTTGTTTTCCGTAAGTTCATCTGTAATCCCACTTCTTTACTGTTTTCAGCAAGTTCCTGGATCATACGTGCTTGGCAGGCCTGAGGGGATGTTTGCAAAATAACTGTACTCAGCAAAACCGTGTGTTAAATAATCTCGATTAATATTTATCCGCTTGTTTACCCTGTTTCATCATTGAAAGACATTCTGTAATGTTTCATCGAAGAGCTCGGAAGTAGTGGTGTCACCTTTTCTTACTGCCTTTCCACTTTTTATATCTGCTGTGCCCTCGAACATTTCAACCTTTACACCTGCTTTTTAAAAGATGTTATTTATAATATTACCGTATGCGTATTTAATACTGTACCTCAGGATTTCAAAGACATTGTAATTTCTGATAGTTTCATGGAATCAAAAGCTTTCATATTCAGTAAACGCCATACATAGTTAGGGTTCATATTCATTCGTTCCTTCATTTATTTCTTTTAGTATACATCCATATGATCTATAGTGCTGTAGCTACTCTTTGATCCACTGTGTTTCTCTTATTTGAGCCATGTCCAGTGTTTCCTTCAAGCAATGCAACAGCATACGTGCTTTTGTAAACCAGTGATAGAAGGCTGATGGGTCTGTTGCTTCTGAATTCCGGAGCCCTCAACTTTTAGCAGAGCCAGTTGCATTGTTTCACTCACTACGAATCTTCCCTCCATTGAAGCATCTAGTGAAAACGTGGGCGAGAGTAGTTTCTACTGTATTTATTCGTTGGCGCTTCCTGTACAATGTCCACGGTAATTCCATTTTCTCTTGGAGCTCTTCCCCGTTTCATGTTCTTAATTGCGCGGGCCACCTGTAATGGGAAGATAGGAGGAACTTTAGTGCCTGCAAATTCTTTGTAATAGATATATCATCCCTTTCATAAAGCTCTGCGTAGAACTTTAAACTCTCTTCAAAATTTCGCTTCTATTTATTGTTACCGTACCATCTTCTTTTCCGAGTGCTATAATCTGTTTCCTTGCATTACTGAGATTACTCTCTGATTTCTCTAAGGGGCCGTCCATAAAGTACGTCTGAATTTTTTTACTATTTTTGGACTCCCCTCCCCCTCCCCCATGTCACATTTTGTCCGATTTTTGACACCCCCCCTAAAAAGTACGTCCTAATTCCCGCAACCCCTTTTATTTTTGACGACTGCTTTTAGAAGTCCGTTGAGAAACTGAAAGAAAACATGTAATTATTTAAAGGAATCTTCCATATATTTACACTTTTTCATCAGAAAATATTTATTATTTAGGCATTAATTTATTCCCAAATGCTACCCGAACTTTATCATTCTGAAATAAAGATCTGCAAATGAACGCACGCATTCAAGGTTGCAACACTACCAATTATACCATCTACAAAACACCATAGTTTTGGTAGTTCAAATACGAGAACTTAATATTAATATCCTGATTTAGCTAAATATCACCAGAAATCTGAAATATTTCATACCATTTTTTTACTATCAAAGAAAAAAAAAGAGAAAACAAAACGAAGAAATACCATCCACTATATTTTTGCCGCTGGACGTCCGAATTACTAAGCCTCCCCTCCCCCATGTCACGGTTGTCAGGAGCCCCCCACCCCCTCCCCCTGTAATCTCGGACGTACTTTATGAACGGCCCCTAAGCTTTGGTTGTTTTCAGTTGTTTTTTTCACTGGTTCATGACTGAGAACATAAAACAATTGGATGAAGCTTATCAAATGCTTCTTTTATGTGTATTGCTTTTAACGAATTGCAGAGCAAAATGGATTTCTTTTTTGATGCTGTGCATCTTTCCCGACACGTAGTAAAGTAAATCCCAAATGAAACATTTCGACGTAACGAAAATGGGTAACGGAAGTTGTCAGTGAGCCAAAACCATTGTTGTCAAAAGCAATGTTGAAATCTGATTGTGCCGCATGCTGTCCCATGAAGTGTATCTATTATATATGCAAACAAGTACTTGGCTGGGTGGCGCAGTGGTCTAAGCGATGGCCTCTGATCTTTCGTCCGAACGGGGTCCGGGTTCGAATCCCGGTGAGGCATGAATGTTGTGTTTGTTTTATGGCACTGGCTCTCTCCCTTCCCTGGAACCAGTGACCCTAAATTAGGGACGGGCGACTGCTTTATAGCCCATTGAGTTGCTCACGGTGGTCGTTAAACCTCCAATAAAAAAAACAAGTACTTAGTGAATCGGCGGCTATTAAGAGGTAAGTACGCAGTACCTCTTTCGAACAACAATGTGAAACGAAGAATATGTGATATGTCTGATGATGTAAAACAGAATCTCATTTTAAGGGTCCAGACTTGCAACTTCTTTTCATTAAAAATTATGAAATCACTGATATTACGAACAATGCTTATCATGCTAATCTTTGTGCGCGATGTATGAGCAGAAAAAAACTCCAGAGAGTATCCTGTTACTCTTTGTAGATAATTTGCGATATGCGTCTTTCCCATGCCCAGATCTTTGTGAGTGTAAAATAAAACGAATGATTGGGAAGTACACCTACATGTGTGATTTTTCACTTAAGAACTCTTCGGTTATTCTTTGTTGATGCATCAATTTTAAATACTTCTTTCAGGGCCCGATAAGAAAAATGAGGATTTGTTAATGAATAGAAAGGCAGTGGTGTCATACACTAGCATGCGCATGCGCAGGTGGACTTTCGCAGCTACATTACATTTAGTGGGTTTTAAAATCGCTTCTTACATTCGTCTAAATCTGAATAATATGTAATAATTATGATGGTAATAAACAGTGTTTGGAAAATTAAACGGTCGAAATACGTACTTTGCCATCGTACTCTCGAATCACTTGTTTTATTTCACACCCACAAAGATCTTGGCGTGCGAAAGATGCATAGCATAAATTATCTACAAAGAGTATGAGCGTGCAAGTATAGGCAGCTGATAGCCCTGTACTTCCGCGCACTGTACTATTTCACCCTTAAAGCGTCTTTCGTACACTGAATTCAAGCTGTCGTACACCAGTTGACGAACATACGTTTGTAATTATCGCATGATGAGAAAAACGAAGACGTGCGCAATAAAGAATCTGAATGCTATGGAATTCAGCCAAAAATTCGCAACTGTTTGGTAGTAAGTTTATGTATCAAGGAGAGTTTAAACGTCAGAGAATATGTACATGCTAATGAGAAGTAAATGAAGGTGTTCAGTTTATGAATGAACTGGGCTTGGATGTCAGCATTGAAGATTTGGATGAATTGATTTGCATCTCATTCGGAGCTTATGTCCAGCGAAGATCTAAATGAGATACAAAAGGCAAATAAGACACCACCGTAGCCGGTGAGGATGACTGTCGAAGTTTCTAAAATTTTGACAGCGAAGGTGTAACGTACCAGGAGATGTGACGTACCTGCCAGAAGGACGCACACAACATAAAGGCAGATAGGAATCAGAATAAAACGTCCGCGTAGCTCAATTGGTAGAGCAACTTATTCCGGAATGAGGGGACCCGGGTTCGAATCCTGGCGTGGACAGAAATGACGGAGAAATTTACTTCGTTATAAAGGAAATTAATGAAGCTCTCACGTACCTTGCAGCTGTTAAAATCACCACTGAAGGATATGATCCAAAAGCAGAGAAAAGTGCACAAGTACATAGTAGATCTGTTGAATTATCAGGAACATCGTAACATTAAAACTGTTTTTCTTTTTTTTTTTTTTTTTTTCGTGTGTGTATGCGTATTTACTAAATGATAAAAAAAGTAAGCAAACTACGATTTGAAGCAAAAAAAAAAAAAAAATAACTTGCGAAAAATTTTTTTGTATACTTTCAGTTTTTTAATTTTGGTTGATGGTGTTGCGGTCACGTGAGTTGATGCTAGCTTTTCTGGTACCATAATATGGTGGATGAAAGTTGAATTAAATTCAATGAAATTAATTACATAATGATGAAGTGTAACAGTAAAATAAGTTATGAAATGGCACACACCGTACTGGTCGTCGTGCAAATAGACAACCTTTGTGCAGCCTCTTAAAACGCGATAACGGACGTCTAGTTGTCTGGTGCACGTGCCTTGTGATTTCTCCCGCTGTCTGCCGTCTGTCTCTTCTCGCCTGTAGGACAATATACCGGTCGTCCGCCGCCATGGTTGCTCGTGGACGACCACTGCTAAACTCTCGGACAGCTGTTCCTGTCTTTTGAAATGCTCTCCAAGCTCGTGAAACGATGCTGTGAGCGATCCCGAACTCCTCGGCCATACTAGTCACACTTCGACCTTCTTCCAACTTCACAATGACGCGACCTCGGGTAAAGTCATCCAGATGTCGTCTACTGGATTGCCTGTTGGCCATATCACACGGTGGCAGCACCTCGACGTCGTTCAAACCGATGTACACCGTGCAATAGCTTTCACCGAATTGCTTAGCGTACACCGCCTGTGTGCTTTATACCCTTCCGACGCTCTCCCCTTCCCCACGTCATGCTGCATATATGCGCATGCCCTACCGTACCCTGACCCTAGTCTATCTCCTGAGTGGTCTTTCGGTCCGTTCTGCCTGCTCGTTCCACTGTTATACTAATTTTTACTCTTCGTCCTTAATTTTTGCACACCAGTGTAGTATAAAAAACGTTAAAGACGAAATATGTACGAATATACACTATATTGACTAAAGTCACCGGACACCTCTTCAAAAACAAATGAACGGGTTCGCTGCGTTGTTGTCCGCGTTGGGTGTCTGTGTTGATTAATCTCTGGTAATACAGAGAGTAAAATCAATCCAGAATGATGAGCACTATAGAGTATAAATTTTACACAATATTGATGAAAAAAAGTTCTGACCGAAAGGTGATACATTGTGGGTGACCTGGAAAACCAGGAGGTTGCAGGTGATCAAGGAGACAAACATGAAATCAAAAGTTCGAAAGACAGATGATGAAAAATTTACAGATGAATGTGGCTCGCGGTACTACATGTTACATACAACGGTGATATGAAAAATAGTTATATACAATATTTTTCCTGAGAATACAAAAGAAAAAATAATCTCTGAAAATGCAGAGAGAAGACACAACTCATCACAGTGAGTATTGGAGAACACAAATTTACACAGTTGAAAAGTAAAATTACACATTTGAATCAGGAATTGAAGATAAGAATATACTGTAAAAACGACACAGTTTACAGATGTCTGTGGTTCGTGAAACGACCTATATACATGATTCTGTACAATGAGAAGTTACAATTTATGTATATTGGTTTGTCAGAGGTGGTGGAAGTACAGTTTGTTTCCTGCAGAAGTAATATATCAGCATTCAGCGGAGCAAGATCCTCTCGTACCAGCGCATTCGCAAGAATTGTCGCAAAACCACGACAATTAAGTGACACCACCTTGAATGTCTAGGTTAGTTGTGGGATGCAGTAGGAATTGACTGGCTGTAGTGATGGAGTGGAGTCGACGGAGAAAACAAGCACTCCACGGGACCTCGTCCGCAGTGCGCCGAAGAGTGTTTTCAAGTGAGTGTAATTGAACCAGCACTTGTGGAAGAGCTGCTTCATACTGCTGAATGGAAGTGCGTGCTGAGGAAGGGCTAGAGGACCCTAAAAGGTAATCCAGCACGTCCTCGTATGGCAGAGGCTCAGCAGGGAAATCATTTTCAGCAAGAAAAGTTGTGAATTCATCTAGTGAGGGAAAGGCACCCTCACATGCTGTCTCAGAGGAAGTGTGTAGAGGCGACCTGGAGAACGGTCGTCGAGAGCTGACGGAGCGAGTGGATGAGCGGGTAGAAGAGCGAGATGATCTTCGGGACGCCAGAGTCTTTGACTTCTTCGTCTTGGGGTGAGTAGCACCACTGCGTTTTCCAGCAACCACAAAAGCTTCATGATCGTCTGGAGAGTCTGGACCCGAAGCGTTACCTGTGACTCGTGTCATGGAGCCAACGGTAAAAGCTGAGGAGTGGTCAACATGTACATCAGCAGTGGTTGTAAAAGTATTAGGGGGAGTCGATTTTGGAAGCCTGGGAAAATTCTTAGGATCAGCAGGAGGTGGAGGCATCAAAGTCGTTTGTTGACCAATGGCAGTAAGCTGACTTTTGGAAGATCTTGATTCCGCGACTTTCCTCGAATAGGAAGAAGTCTGTGAAGCGTTGGTGGACAAAGTAGAAGAAGATGTAGTGTGTGGAGCTGTTTGCAGGGAGGCACGTGGGCACTGAGCCCTTATGTGACTTTCGCTCTGACAGATAGTGCAATACTGTGAAGTGATTATCTCAACTCTTCGGCGTTGCTGTCCACAGCGGATGTGCAAAACATTCGGAACCGCTTTCAGCTGAGCAACAGATGAAAAGAGCACTCGAGCAGTGCGGCGGAAACCCCGAATCGATTTGTCTTCAGGGTCTCTGGGAGCCGCAGAGAGAGTTGTTATGGAGCCAACAACTCTGCCGTATCTGCTGAGCAAGGTGCAGAGTGCAGTGTCTGATACTTCTGGTGGTACGGGTAGAAGGTCACCTGCACCGGGCGGTGCGCAACCGGTTGTGCTAACAGATGCACGTCATTGATGGTTAGACCTTCCGTAAGAACCTGGTCAGCATGCGCTTTATCCATAAAATAGACCAAGACAGATCTGGGCTTTCGAGCTACAAAGTCTATTGCATCCTTTGGTAAGGTAGTTTTGAGGGCTCGGCTATATTGCCACAGCTTAGTGTCGGGAAGCGCATCAAAATAGACGCCCCGTTCCAAAGTGGAGGAAAAAGGGTGACCAGCTCGAGAATCCTCTGGTATGTCAATTGTAGCAGTAGAACCGACGACAGTGACATAGGATTCAGGAAAAGGCATAGCAGATGAAACTGGGGGTGTGAGGACCCCAGAAGTTGCAGAAGCATAGGACGCTTGGGCAGACATGGGTCGAGAATTCGATGAAGCGGCCCCTAGCAGTGAGGGCGGATCAGAAAGTTGATGAGAAGTAGAAGCTGTGAGCTCAGTATTGCTGATAACGGATACGTCATCATCTGCTGAGATGTAGATAGGAGACTTGGCACCACCGCACTTGGTGGGAGTTATAGCTGGAGAAGAAGAGGTGTCCATGACGTCGCAATGACGCTCGGGAGCCACCTCATTAAGCTGAGCAGGAGCTACCGCGGTAGAAGAAGAAGAGAAAGCTGGCTGATCTGCCAAGATAAGGATGTGGGCGTCACCCTTGTCTGCCTCCGCCATCGAAGCAATGGCGAGACTTTAACGAAAAAAGACCAGCTTGGTTGAAAAATAAAACAGTGAATAATGAGAAAATATGGCACTCACCAACCTGGGAGATACACGAACGTAAAGTGTAGAACTTCAACTTGAAGATACACGCAACCACAGAAACTAAAGCACTCAATAAACACCTTATAGCAACGAAAATCACGGAGCTCAAAACCCAACCACTTCGAGCTTCGAAGGGTCAGTGCATGCATTAAGGCCAAAGTTGGACCGACACCATACAAATGTATGTCAGTAAATGCTATGTTGTGTTTCTCTTCTACGTGTCCGGTAACTTTTGTCAATATAGTGTATATGTATATCGAATGAAAGTGAAAACTGTGAAGTATATGCATATCGAATGAAAGTGAAAACTTAATATATTTAAGAAAGTAAGCCACAACTACAGATATATCCAGAAAAAGTGGCAAGTGTTAGGAATGCTGCCAGTTAAAATGGCTAACAAGAATGGGCAAAGGCAGCATGAAGAACATTCAGAAAAAAGTGAATGAAATAATGACAGGAAAACACCCATTAGTGATTTTTTTCCTACGCATTGCCTGATGGGCTGTAAAGGATAGTCCGAATAGAAATGCGGCATTCTCAGCGCAAAAAAGCGTGGCTAAAGAGGTAAAAACAATTTGAAAAACGATCCAGTCATTGAAGCTACTTACAGGACGTGCTTTATCAAAGAGATTCCTATTGTCAAAAGTGCTTTATGGAGGATTCTGTTGTACGAGTGCCATGGATTCAGCTAGAATATGATTTCATAATTCAAATCAAACTTTCTTACGATATTTTAATTTTTGGAGATTGATTTTCGTTTATTACGAAGCATGATTATTATAGAATGCATTCACCGAAATGAGCGTCAACAGTAATAGTTTGACGGGTTGTTCCTATGGAATCCGGTGGGATCTTCTCTATGCTCACCCCCACCCCTCCCCCATCTCTATACGCACTTTTTAAGATAGCTCAACGACTTCTCTCTCCTCTGATTTCCCTGTCTGTTTTCCTTTCTGTTCTTTTTTTGTAGTACTCTTGTTAATTTGTCCCTTTCTTGATGCTCATCAGCATCGTTCTATTTCGTCTCTATTACTTGTTCTGGGTTACTCTTACCTGCCCAACACCTACTTTTCTTGTGATTCTATGTGTTAATTTTATGTACCTCATTCCCTCTGTAGCAGCAGAAATGTATTTATTGTCCTTGTATAAGCGTTTTGTGTGTAGACGAAAACTTATCGTAAATATCATTCTGCGCTGCAGTTATAGAACTTGCGTTAAATGTTAAAAGGACTTAACGTCTTCAGAATTTTTCTCTTGTCATTTTTACAACAACAATACCTGCAGTTGCTGAGATGCAACTATGATGCTTAGCCAAAACTCAGCACCTCTGACTACTGGGCCACCTGGCGTTGTTTGTTGCCCACATCTGGTTACGGAAGTGAAAATGGTGATCTTTCGCACGTGTACCTGTCAACATGCTACTGTATTATGATCAGAGTGGTGATAGGTCCATGTATAGCACTGTTCTTCTTATTGTAGTTTTGTTTCTCTTGGACGTCGTGTGCTCGAATTTTGTAATTCCACTTGATAACATTCAGCAATGCGTGTTACTCAATTTTTTCTCAAATAGGTATTTCTCAGTTTAATTGTTACGTCTTTTACCAGAATCTCGTAATAGATTACTCCAAGTTCAAAAAGTAGGAACTGTACACCAAATTATACTCAAAATAGTATAACTATACTAAAAATCCCAAAATGATAGCGTTTCTCTGGAGTTGCCACGTATTTGGAATCAGTTCTTCAAACAATGCTGAGTTCTCTACCATTGTACCGCGTGCCCAACCAACGTGACCTCGTTTCTTCGAAATATCACGTTTGCTTCTAATCATTTATTGTCTAGTCAAGTCACCGCGTTCAAATTGTTGAAACGTTCTATTATCCAGTTTGCAGTTAGCTGTCTACCTTCCTTGAGAAAGCCATCTGTTTGATGTACGAAAGCTAGGAAACTTTTATTTCTTTTTTACGCCAAGAATTTTCGGATTTTTAGTATAGTTATACTATTTTGAGTAGATTACGGTACTTATTTAATCTTCTAAGGCCACAAGTGTCAAGGTGGTTTCCTGTCGCCAGTTTTCCTTCAGTTCACTTCATATGATCATTTCCCGTCTGAATTTCTTCATGATTTTGTGGAAACAATTGTGGAAACTTTTGGTTTCTTCTTCTGTGCTCATGAATATCTGGGGTGAGTTCTACTATGATCGCAAGGGAACTTTTGCAGCTCTTCTATGTTCCACTCTATTGAGAATCGTTGTGCCACTCTTCATAGTCCAACTATAATATGCTCTTTCCCCTCCACAGACTTGGAAATGCAGCAGTTTTTGAATGCTGTGAAAATTCCTTGTTAAAAAGCAATACGATAAGATATGTTTTCTCCGAACAGCATTGATTCTTATAAGTTAAATTGCAGATATATTTAATGGCGGTTCTTCAAAGGCCTGATTTTTCTGCGACTCCGTTAGCGAAGTGTATTCATTTACTGTTAGGGTAACCAACGCAGCCTGCTGTTAAACAGTGTCGGGAAGTTGGAAGTAGTCTTCAGAGTTGTACTTTAAAAAAGTGTATCTGCGTACACTACCACTGAAACAGAAAACTTTTGCAAACCCGCGAAGCGTGAACCACGATAACAATACAATAATATTAATGAATGAAATATGGGATTACACCATTGTACGATGCAGATTTCGAAGATGTGAATCCGTTTATTGGTGTAAATATGACATGGATGTTAAATCAGATAATATCCAAAAACTTGAAAATTTCGTCGTCCTGGAGCGAGAATCGAACCCGCTTCTCCAGGAATTATCTGACTTAACACCCATGCCATCTTTACACTAATAAACGGATTCACATCTTCCAAATTTGTATTGACAGTGGTGTAATCCCGTATTTCATTCATTGATATTCCGCGCCTACGGGCAATCAAGGGAATAAATTCGAAACCTCCAGATTCGCTATATATGAATGCCGGTTGCTTCGACTAGCGAATCCTGTGATGGTTATATTCAAATTAATCGGAAACTTGAAGCTTGGTCGTTTTGGGTGGTGTAGCGGTTAGCGCATACTCATGCGCTATCCGGGAGACGCCGGTTCGATTCCCGCGGGAGGACGACGAAATTTTCAAGTTTTCGGATATAATCTGGCTTAACATCCATGTCATATTTACACTAATAAACGGATTCATATCTTCCAGTTTAATAATAATAAAACAATGAATTATTATTAGAACATTACAGATTCCAATCAGGACAAAATAAGTGCGTTATAATTGAATGTGCAGCAATGTGTGTGAAATGAACCTTTGTGGCAAAATATTGAAACGCGTGATCTTATAAAAACAAGAGACTATAGAAAATTTTTACATCCCGAAAAAGAGTTCCATCAATGAATTTTCAGAAATTATAAATACCATTTTCAACAAGGTAATTCAAAAATAGTAGATTTACAAAATACATAAGGAAAATATTTTAATGTAATAAATGGCAGCTGCAAGAGGAACCTAACAACAAAATTTAAATTCATTCTGTGTAAACAAAACCTTTGATACAGTTTCTATACATTGAGAATAGGCCTTGATAAAAATCTAGGGGACAGAAACGTCTGTAAAACAGAACTCAGGAGATGTGAAAAATAATTGAAAGTTCTGCAAGTTAAAATGGAATCAAGTGTGTTAATCCGAGTAAAGCTTTGAGTAAGTGTTTTAATTCCTGCAAATAACATTTTCATGTTTTCCTAATCTACAAGCAAAAACTATCTGCAAAATCTGCTAATAATTTCGAAACTACCCGCGTACAGCGTCGTGCGGATGTTTACATTCTGTAACTCTGGTGGTGGTCTCATTCGGAATCCACTTGTTGTTTTACAAAAACTCAGAAGATGTGAAAAATAATTGTTTTACAAAAACAACAACAACAAAAAAATCCAGAAAAATCTGGTTATAATGGTTTCGAAAACGCCGTAAATGGACAATAAAGCAATGGAAGAAAGTGATTTGGTCAGATGAAACATGCTGTATATTGTTCTACATTGATGATCGGCAGGGAGTTGTACCTCATGAAGTGATGCACACTTTTCCTCCCTGCTTGTCATAGCATCTTGATGGATGACAGTGCAACTGCACATCATGTCAGAGTCGTGCAAGAATGGTGTCATGATCTAGAGGAGGACTTTCATCATTTCCCCTGGCGTTCTCAGTCGCCTGATCTCAATCCTTTTTAAAATGTGTGGGACATGCTGGAAAGAGCTGTTCGGTGTCGATGTCACCTGCCGTCAATACTGACA
The DNA here is from genome assembly GCA_039090855.1 of Macrothele yani. Taxonomy (NCBI): domain Eukaryota; kingdom Metazoa; phylum Arthropoda; class Arachnida; order Araneae; family Macrothelidae; genus Macrothele; species Macrothele yani. Next base: position 110,053,693 of record CM077003.1, read on the forward strand.
GAGTTGCGCGATATTTTTCTGCAGAAATAGCTGCCTTTGGACCAAAACGAACTCAGTCGCTGTATACACATACCGGTCACTGAATTAGAAACGTTTATTCAACACCGGGTGGGACCTCCTTTTGTCTGGCATAGATTCCACAAGGTGTTGGAGTGCATCTAGGTCTACAGCATACCAGACGTTCACCAGATAGTCCTTTTATTGGCTCAGATTTGACGAAATAGGACTTTACTCCCGGATTTGTTTTTCTGACAATTCCGATACATTCTCAATGGGGTTCAGATCCGGGCTTTGTGGTAGCCAGGGAAGATGGTGGAAGTCGTTGTCATACTCGCTGAACATATCTTGCGCAATGGAAAGTAGCATTGTCGTCCATTAAATAGTCGTCACCTGCTGGATAAAAAGTCAACCTTGTACGATGTACTTGATCGACAATAATGTTCAGATAATCCTTGGATGATATCCGACCTTCTAGCAATAGCAGGCGACCCGTTCTGGACCAACAGAACTTGCCTTACACCATGACACCATCTACAGAAACTTGAGTTGTATTTACGTAAGGTAAGCTGGGTCCATTGCTTTAGGGGACTCCCGCCAAACTCTATGCCTACATTCGGTACAGAACAAGATGCATCACGACTCGTCGAACCACGGTGTTTCTGACAACACTGCAGTCGAACTCTCCGGTTTTTCGCAGAAATAATTGGTTTCCGTACAGGCATGTGACTGTCAATACCGTTCCTCTTCAGTTCCTTGCGCATAGTTCGCCGAGATATGGGTCGGGAAGATCCTTCATTGAATGCTTCGGTGAACCGCCTCGCACAAGAAGTTCTCTTTCTTCGTACAAGCCTTCTCAGACGTCGGCGATCTCGTTCCTGCCATATTGTTGTCGCGTCACAGTTACGCCTCTTAGACAAGCAATGTGTTTTGTTGGTTTTTTTAAAATTAAAGACCCGGATATATCATTTTTTGATAAACCAGTTAACTCTGCTGTTTTCAAATTTGTCGCTCCAGCCAGATGGGCACCCACAATAAGCATTTTTTCAGAGTTGGGCAGCAATGCATTATAAAGAAATGGAAGTACAGATTACAACTAATATGTAATGCATTACAAGGTAATCCCAAGTATGGTTTGCACAAGGTAATGGAATTAATCTGTAGTGCATTACAATGAAGAGGATATAACTCATTCATTTATATTCAAACGCAATGGAATTATTTGGTAATGAAATTACACAATTTGCAAAATAATAATTACACACTAATAGTTTATAGAAATGTACGTGTGCCAAAAGCTATGTCTAGAAAAGTCGGCCATGTAACATAGCAGACAGAGACCGAAATGTCGTGTAGAATGTTCTAGAAGCGGCAAGAATGGGTTAGACGTTTGTAGAATGTTCCAGAATGGTCGCGTAGTGGGAAGTTGGGAAGTTTTATGTAAATCAAGAATATTCCAGAAGGTTCAGGTCCTGTCGTGAAGTATATATATATATATATATATACACTATCTATCAACAAGTAATTGGACACCCCTGCAGTCGACGATATATGCGGTCCTGATACACGTCACGGCCGCCGCCGTTAAATATCGTGTGGGAAACAACAACGCAACCAGCCGCATGCAAGATGCCACGCAGTTCCTAGCTCTCTGATTTCGAGAAAGGTGTAATCGTCGGGTATCACAGAAATGGCCGATCCATACGTGACATATCCAGCGAGTTGAAATACCCAAAATCGACAGTGGACTACGTGATTGGCAAGTGGAAGATGAGAGGTGACTGTTGGAATGTGCCCCGACCCGGCAGACCCACAAAACTGGGAGTTAGAGACCGACGGGTGCTGGCCAGAGAAATTCGGAAGAACCGCACCAAATCGATGGGCCACACCCGCGAGGAGTTTCAACAGGCATCCGGGAGTGTTCTTTCGATGAATACTATCCGTAAGGAAGCCCATCTGCTCGGTTATCATGGACGTGCTGCCGCCCACAAGCCATTGATCACCAAGTCCAATAGCGCTGCTCGGCTAACGTGGTGCAAAGAACGTCGACAATGGACTGTTGAACAGTGGAAACAGGTTCTTTGGAACGACGAATCAAGGTTCACCTTCTACCGTTCGGATGGCAGGGTCCGGGTTTGGCGTCTGCCTCGAGAACGCCTCCTGCCGGAATGTATTGTGCCAACTGTGAAGTTCGGTGGCGGTGGAATTATGCTATGGGGGTGTTTCACCTGGTATGGCATGGGACCCTTGGTCGTAATTCTTGGTAGACTCAACGCCGAGACCTACTGCACCATTTTGGATGACCATGCGCTTCCTACGTTGTGGCAGTTTTACGGGGAGGACCCATGTTACTTTCAGGATGACAATGCCACCTGTCATGTTGCGAGGTCCACCGTGGCTTGGTATGGTGACAATGGGGTTAATCGAATGGACTGGCCTGCGCAGAGCCCGGACCTTAACCCTATCGAGCACCTCTGGGACGAGTTGGAGCGTCGACTAAAGGGGTGCCCCCACCGTCCGAAATCGGTGAAGGAACTGACCTGTCTTCTCCAAGCAGAGTGGAAGAAAATACCGCTAGCCGTCCTACAACGCCTGGCTGAGAGTATGCCCCGGAAGGGTCGCGGCTGCAATCGCCGCTCGTGGAGGTTCCACCAACTATTGAAGGGGAATAAACTTCGTTTTCCTTTGCTATCATAGTGTCCAATTACTTGTTGGTAGATAGTGTATAAAGGAGTCAGTCGCTCGCTGGTCCAATGTTCGTATCGAACAAGTAATGAACAACAACACTTGAGAAGTACGACAAAAATGTCAAGAGTTTGCAAATTTCTGTAATATTCGGCAGTGCACCCCGAGTTGCTGATCTGTGAGTGTAGTGCTAATATGTGCTTGTGGTTATAGTGGGGTAATTATTTTGGACAGTGAAACGTTAGTAATGGACGAGAATACTGTACTGAAGATGGACGATATGAGTATCTCTAACCGAAATAAACATTCCATTCGTACTTACTTCATATGTATTATTTCGTTCAAATCACTTTACTTGCGGCGAAGACGGGGAAATTACTCATGTCATACACGTACAATCTCCAATACCTACGTACAATGGTCGCGCTGCCGATCGCCATCTTCGCAATTTGCGAAAAAGAAATCGTTTTGGCAATGGAAAAAACGCTTTTGCGATTACCTTTTCATAGTGTTATAACACTTTGGCGAAAACAAATTGAATTTGGCGACTAAATTGGTGAAAAAGTTAGAAAAGCCAGCGAAACCCCTGCCGACATACACGCATCTGAGGCCCGAGGGTGGAACAATTGTCAAATAACCTACAGAACGTGTAAGTGTGTACTGGTTGCTGGTTTATTCAGGTTGTATTGTTACCCATAAGTTATTGGTTAATTACCAACATATACACTGAAGAGCAATTGAATTAGAGATACCTGTCGCCCTGATGACGGCGGCGATTCGTCTCGGCATGGACTCGACAAGACACCGGAAGCGTTGGGAAGCCATACGAATCCACGACCCCTGAACAAGCTCCCACAGTTCACGAAAATTTGATGGAGGGGGTCAGAGCCTCGAACATCTCTCTCGATGGCATCCCAGTTGTGCTCGATGAGAATGAGGTCAGGGGACCTAGCTGGCCAAGGAAGCGTGGTCACGTCGGTGGAGTGTTGCTCCAACCATTCGGATACAATTCGGGAGCGATGGCACGGTGCATTGTCTTGTTGCAGGATGAGGTCCCCAGTGGGATGTTGAAGACTCACAAACGGGGGCAAATGGTCGTCCAGGGTAACCCGGTAACGTTGACCTGTGAGGGACGATGTCACACGTACCAGGGGTCCCATTTTCAGTCCACGTTAACAGTCCCCAAACGAGAATGCCACCCCCACCAGCTTGAAGATTACTCTGCGGGAAAGAAGGATCCATCGCTTCATGTGGTTTGCGCCGTACTCGTATCCTGCCATCCGCATGTACCAATGAGAATCTCGACTCGTCAGTCCAGGTAACATTTTTCCACATGTCTAGGGTCCATTGGCGATGTTCCCGCGCCCATGCTAATCTTTGCACCCTGTGGTGTGCGGTCAGCAGCGGTACCCTCGTGGGACGATGGCTTCTGTACCCCATAGCGTGGAGATGGTTCTGGATGGTGTGGCTGCTTACATGTTTTTGTGCACCAGGGTTAAATTGCCGAGTGATTTCTTGCACTGTCGCCCGTCTATCCGCTGTTACAATGCGAGCTAGCCGACAATGACATTGCTTATCCACACGCTGTTGTCCACGGCAGTTGGCCCTTGCAGGGATGGTTTTACCAGATTCGATGTACTCACGGTGTACCCGTGATACAGTGGCTCGTGAAAATCCCAGTGCCTGCACGACTTCTGAGATGGAGTGACCCATTCGTCAGGCCCCGACAATTTGCCCACGATGAAATGCGCTTAGATCCTTCGTCTTACCCATACTCCGTCCGACTTTTACTGATTCCCGTCGCATCACTCCTCATATTGTCGGATCGCTGCATACGTCATGTCGTTTCCGTTTACAGGGCCGCCCACAGCGCCACATTTGCATAACGCCAGCTGTCTCTAATTCAATTGCTCTTCAGTGTAGTTAACCATTAACCATTACGGTTATAGTGGGTAACTGCTACATGTCATTACAATTACCATGTAATTCTAGTGACCAGATGATAATGGTGACGTTAAGTTCTTGTTCCCATTACCATTACGCTGTAATGCATTACCGATTAATTCAATTACGATTTTGCCCAACTCTGCCCTTTATTGAACTCCGAAAGATCCTTGGTTTTTCCCATTGCGATCAACACTGCTGACAATTCAGATCAAGTGTACAGGATTGTAGGCAGGAAGTGTTTGACCCCGGGTCTTAAACAACCCTTAGAGATAGGAAACTAAGAGATGTGGGCTAGAGTGCCCGATAGGAAAGTGATATGGAACCGAGGTAGAAACGGGGAGGAAGACGCGCTTATTTATTACCGGAGGACCAGTACCTGGGGTCCGACGGCTTAAAGTGCCCATCCGACGCACGGCGGATATTTAGTAGTTCGAGCGTTCGTACCTGCTGCCTGGGATCGAATCTGAAGTTTCTCCGTGGCAGCCACTAACGTTGATCACTAGGCCACCCGTGGCCACTGCTAACAATTACTAACGAGCAGCAGTCTTAAAAAGTTGCCTAGATCACGTGGTGACGCACGTGACGTCTTATTTTGCATATACGCTGCTAAGTAACTTTTACGTGTAATCTGCATAAAGGTTTCTAATTCAGTGGCCAGTGTGCATAGAATCCATGTCGCATCATGTACTTGCTGCCATTCACAACAGAGGTGGTTACTACTCGATGCTAAATAAAGGTTCGTATTTTTTCTAGCCAGTGTACGTATAGTATAGTGATGTTGATCTGCAACACTGTTTTATCTATCGACGTTGTTAAGTTTGTTATTATTTCTTTTCAAACAAACAGCGACGTCGAAACGTTGAACTTTGTAAGGATGGCCATAACCTTTCAACGGTTGGTTATCCTTTAAGACCAAAAGTTCAGACTTCATAACAAACAAGATTCGTATATTTATTTCTCTTTAAATTTGATATTCTCAAATAATTTCATTGTGGATAGATTCTGGAGTGAAATAAGTGAGTAATAACAAAAGGACAATATGTTGAACTTTCGGTAGTATGCTTGACATTTTTAGCGAAAAAAATATTGGCGATGACTTAAAATAATTGAATAGCATTTTTTAGTAACATAATATGCCTTCATCAGTAATCGGAAACTTTAATTATCGCTGCCAAGAAGATTCGCGTAATTGTTCTGGAAACGAAATTTGCGTGACATGTGATGCAATGTAATGACAGTCGAAAATAACTGACAACTCGGTGGCAAACACGGAGGAAAAATGGACAGACAGTAGAAAAAAATTATAAACAATGAAAAAAGTTGACGGGAGGGGATAGCATTTAACAAATGCAGGGAGTGAAAATGGGGTTGTTGACTGCTGGAGGCCGCCGACATTATTGGGAAGTTGTCAGATAACAATAACCTGAGAACAAAAAAAAAAAAAAAAAAAAAAAAGCTCTTTGAGGGTAGTGCGCGATCTTGTGTTTTTTCATGTACTTAAGAAACTTGGTAAAAAGCTGAGTTTCACTTACTCTGTATATTAATTATTCTGTACTGGTAAATGCTGTGCACAAACACTGAACTTCACTCATTTTTAGACTGTGCGGCGGTAGATGATTAACTCTGAAATACATATATGTCCTTAAAAATTTCTGTGACCAAATGCTTGTAGGGTAGTTCGTGTTTTTTCACAAAAATATTATTTCAAACGGTAAAATCATGTGGATTTTACGAATCAGTATTTTTTAGTAAACCTACAGCTTTTTGCTTTTAATATGATAAGTATTTTTGTTGAAATATTGCTAGTGAAATTTGAAATGACTAGCTTAAATCACCAAACTAAGGAAATATGTATCCGTGATTGAAGATCTACATACGGTGAATGTTTTGCAATCACCTGCTTTATCTTGAATGATTTTTATCCGAGTCTAAGTTAAAATAAGAAAGAGACATTGCATAGGTGAAATCCTTTTCTGATTCATTTTTCTTTGTAACCGTACTGGGAGTCTTAATCCTTGCTCATTCGTTTCTAAACATCCTTATCCTTTTAAGTAACACTGCAATTATTTTCAGCTTTTGTTGTACCGTTTCGGGTTTGTAAGTGAGTCTTTCAAGGGCTCAAGGCCTAAATTAAGAGCGGATGCATAGTTTGAAGTCTAAACTATATTATTATCCCAGTGATTATTTAGATACCCTTTAAGTAATATATTCATATTCAAAAGTAGCACGAATTTTTCTTTTTTTCTTTTTCTTTCTTTCTTTTTTTCATTCACTTGATCAAAAGCCGTTAACCTTTTCTTTCAGAAGATTCCTCAAAGATGGCTTTTGAACTGTCTAAAGTTCAGGTGATGTATTTCCTTACAACAATGCATCGATTATAGTGGCTTTGAATTGAGTGAAAGAAGTACAACCTTGAGTCTAGAAACCTTTATTGTTGCTCTTATTTCAAATAGAGAGAACGGTAATGTGTCTTACCAGAGACACGTGAAAAACAAACGTAGATTCCTTATAGTCTTGTATTTAAATATTGGCAGTCATGTTCTTTCAGCTGTGAAAAGCGGTAACAGGAAACGTCAGGTGATATAGCCTTCGACACAGTAAATTCGGTAACGAAAATTTTAAACAAGCATTTCTCTTTAATCGCAGCCTTGGCCTGGTCCCTTCCAAATGCTTAAAATATACAATGTGGAATGTAGAACATGATGTTTCTGCCGCACGTGGAAAGATTAAAAAAATATGCACAACTTGTAGAAAGTTTGGTTTGGTGGTGGTGTATGTACAGTATTATAACGAAGTAAATTTCTCCGTCATTTTTGTCCACGCCGGCGCTCGAACCCGGGTCCCCTCATTCCGGAATAAGTCACTCTACCAACTGAGCTACGCAGACGTTCATTCTGACTGCTATCTGCCTTTATGTCGTGTGCGTCCTGCGGAGTTTTAGAAGCTGAAATAACGCAGAAAACGCAATTTTACCTGTGTGCCCCCTATAGCGGATAGTCTATGATTTACTTGAAAATTTTGAATTTATAGGAAAAAACATTTCGCATCGGAAACACTATCCAACAAAGAAGAAAGTTTTCAAATCGGACTCCTAGAAGTAGAGATATTGATAAAAATAAGATATACATCTACGCCCCTTTGCGTAGAAACCATGCATTATTTCAAGAAGAAAATGTTGCTAAAAGGTTTGTCGACATGAGTAGTATCGGTCAGCAAACGACGTTTTTTCAATCGAGATTTTAAAAGCTCATATTTTGCTGCAAATACATCAGAAGCGGAAACGCTGCCTGGTGGCCAAAGCATTTTTTATAAAAATTAGAAATTATGTGCAAAGGGTTTCCCATCAGGAGCTGTATCCGGTGCAGAAAGAATTTTTCAAATCGGAGATTTAGAAGCAGAGATATAGGGGGGGGAGGGGCAATCTACATTTACGCGCCCTAGCGGAAAGTCTATGAATTACTTGAAAATTTTGAAATTATATGAAAAGCATGTCACACTGGAAACACTATCCAATAAAGGAGGAATTTATCAAATCGGACTAATAGTTACAGAGATATCGTGGGTACAGACGGACTGACGGACGGACGGACGGACGGACAAACCGGTAACATAAGCACGATCTTTTTTTACAAAAGATGTGCTAAAAAGTTAAAGGCCTTGGGAAAGCTGAGGGCATCACGTCGAATTGTTAGGAATTAGCTGCTATCACTCTTTTACCTCTCGCTTTTTACGTTAAAATTTCCCATTAGAAGAATATAAGTTTTGTAGTATTATACGTAAATTGTGCATGCAACCCGAACGACGTGAAGGGATAATAATTTTTTCGCCATTTGGCTTCTGTTAATTAATTTAGTTGCATCCCAATGTTAAACGAAACATTATGACAACCTGCCTAATATGATGTTGGTCCTCCACGTGCAGGCAAAACAGCTCTTATCTGGCGAGACATAAAAGCTACAAGATTTCTAAAGGTGCCAACTCACTACCAGTAGATCCTTTAACTCTTATAAATTACGTGGTTGAGCTGCAGCAGATGGGATTTGCTGTTCCAGCACAAAACAACGGATACTCGATAGGCTTGATGTGTGGGAAATTTGAAAGCCAGGGAAATAGCTGGAAGTCTTCCTCATGTCCCGCGAACAGTTTTTGAGCAATCCAGGCAGCGTGGCATGGTGCATCATCCATCATCCAGTTGAAAGAAGGCACTACTAGAGGAAAATACCCTTGCCATGAAAGTATGTACCTGCTCTGCAATTATGTTTGAGTAGGTGGGTACATCATAGTTTCCTGCACATGAATGAATGGGTTTCCCAGCAAAACATTACCCAAAGCATTACACTTCCTCCACCTGCTTGTTTTTGTCCCACGGTGCATCCTGGTACCAACACTTCCCCAGGTAAAACGACGCATCCGTACCTCACCATTTACATGGTGCAGCAGGAAACGAGATTCATCGGGCCAGACGACCTTTTTCCAATCATTCAAGGTTCAATTCTGATGCATGCGTGCCCATTGTAGACGCTTTAGACGGCTAATCGAGGTTACCATGGGCACTGGGTGCGGTCTGTGGATTTGCAGCTCGATTTTGGTTCGAGTACTTTGTGATACTTTACTCCCGTCAGCAGCACTCAAATTACCGGAGAGTTGTGCAACAGTATCTTTTCTATTGGCTCGTACCATACGAGGTAGCCTCCGCTCACTCCTGCCATTGATAAGCCGTGGCCGGTCCGCACCTTGCCGGCACCTCGTGGATTTTTCCTCCTCAGACCGCTTTTTGTATGTACTAACCTAGACTGACCATGACCTCACAAGTTTTGCCGTCTCGGAAATGTTCTGACCTTTACAATATCTGGCCTTTACAATTTGGCCTTTGTCAAACTCGCTTAAGTCCGTTGCCTTTCCCATCTGAAGAACAAGAATAACATTCATTAACCACTTTAAATTCCAAGAAAAATAAAAAAAACGGTAAAAAGAAACGCAGTTGTTTTTTGCAAGGATAAGTAACTCGATTCTAGACAATGAACGTACGTGAATTATGTTTTCATAAAATTAATAATGAGCAACAGTACACTGTGAAAAACAAACAAGACGAAATCTAGATCCGTATTAATATGGGCAGCAGTTATAAAACAAAAAAACGAAAGTTCCAGTACACACGTCGTGTGGAACGAAATGAAAGGACAATTATTTCAAAAGTCGATATTTGTGTGATATACACTGCTGGACAATTGCTAAGGACGGATCATAAACGGCTATATAGCGCATAAAAAAGTAAGCGTGTTATTGGATGCCAAGTGAAATAAAATAATGTCAGAATGCCAGGACATTACAAGAAAGACAATTTATTGTGCTCTGAAATCCAGAAGGCTGTGGAACGTGTTCAAGGGACAAACAGTCCATTTTGTGCAGAATACGTAAACGTGAAAAAAATGCAATTACCGTCCGCAGGCGTTCCGGCGGAAGATGTCAATACCGGATATGGCCACCATGGAGGGCGATGCAAGATTCCACACGTCGTGTCATGCTTTGCACAACATTATCAAGCAGCTGTTTGGGTAATTTATCCCATTCCTCTGTCAGTGCACGGATGAGGGTGGCCTTGTTTATTGGAGGGCATCGGCGACCAGCAAGACTCCTCCCCATAGCATCCCACACTTTTTCAATGGGATTCAGATCTGGAGAACGTGCTGGCCATACGAGGCGTTGAATATCCTCGCTCTCAAGACACTCCTGGACAGCGACTGTTCGATTACATGTTGCGTTGTCGTCCATGAAAATGAATCTATCACCGACAACACCACGGAGCATGCAAACATGAGGTAGCAGAACATCATTAAAGTATCGTTGGCTAGTCATCGTCCCAGTTGGAAGCACATAGAGGGACGTACGGCCATTGATCATGATGCCAGCCCATACCATGACAACACATGTCGGATATCGGTCCCCTTCCTGTATGTTTGTTGGACAATATGCAGTACCACTATCACGCCAGATCAGTTGTCGTCGACAATCAGACGACAGACTGCATCTACTCTCATCTGAGAAGAGGACAGCAGACCAGGCGTTATCAGTCCAATTGCGATGTTGATGGCACCATTGCAAACGGGTGGTACCGTGACGTCTGGACAATGGGATGCACACAACAGGACGGCGGGCGTATAGTCCTCCTTCATGCAAACGTCTGGCGACAGTTTTTCGGGAGATCCGCTTGCCAGTAGCAGCCATAAACTGATTTGCTACCTCACTAGCTGTGCTGCGCCGGTGTCTTTTTGTTGATAGCACTATGTACTGATCTTCTGCAGGTGTCGTACTGCGAACACGACCTCCCACGTGACGTTTGCTACAATCTCCATTTGTTTGAAATGATTTCCAAAACCTTGAAACAACTCTGTGGCTGACGTCGAACTCCCTGGCAACATCTGTTATTTTTCGCCCTTTTTTAATCTTGCCAATAATACGGCCACGCGTAAAATCATCTAGGTGATGTCGGGAAGACATACTGAAAATTGCAAGTGCGTCAATTGATTCTTTCCCTTTCAACTTTGCGTTTGAACAACAACGGTCAAAACGCGTCAAATCCTTTATATCTCTTATCAGCGCTATGACGTCACGAACAAGTTTGGCAATCCAAAATTTGCATACGCACAACACGTCTTACTGTATCCCGCACTTATGCTAATTTCCACATTTTCCTGCCTTTCATTTTATGGTTGCTATCGTTGCTATTGTCATCCGTCCTTAGCAATTGTCCGGCAGTGTATGAGAAAACATGCCGCCACACAGAGTCCAGCATCGCAATCCGGGCATTAGTATCGAGACTCTCGCCTGATATTTTTCCCTTTGCCGTCTCTTTTCTTCGCACAAACTACACAAATACCAGTCGCATTTCATTTTTTAGATGTTGATGGTACATAATCGGGAAAATGACGTTCCACCACACGAAGAGGATTTCGGAGTGACCGTCGTCGAAATTTCAAAGTTGGATGCTCCATTCCATAAGTTTCAATAATTTTGTCTACAACTTGCAATACGATACTCCAAATGTGAGAGTTTGCCTACACACTTGCCATACAACACATATGCGTTCCATAATGCGAAGTCCACAAGGTGGAAGAAAAGTTTTTTTGTAATAACATTTGCCACGTTTCCTGATAACTGGGTAGTCCGAAAGATGCTGGTCTACGCGATCCACCGCTCCCATTGTAAGACTGTAATCTGTAACTACAGTGGGTTTCTTTTTGGCTCCTAACCCATTTCGACTCACATGCTCCATTGTGTCGGAGGTGTGAACAGTCGACAGGAGGCACACATCCCTTTTGTCCCGCCATCTCAAAGCTATATTACCTTACCTCGCTCATACGCTGCAATTTCACCCTTGTTCAATTTTTGTTGTTTGAGGTCTGCTGGCATTTCTTTTCTGCTTAGTTTTGCAGTTCCGTATGTATCTGTTTGTTGTTGTAGTAACATATCTGCTAACAGCGGACTGATATAAAAGTTGTCTGTTGTGAGGCAGTAGCGTTTATTCAGCTACGGTTTCATCAATGACATAACGATTTGTGTGGAAATCGGGTGGCCAGTATATTCCAGATCAAAAGCAGTTCCTTTCCCAGTGTAGACTATCATCGCCCATATGTAACCAGATGTAGATTCACGTAGTAAAAATAATTTTATTCCGAATCTGGCACGTTTCAGTGGAATATACTGCTTCCATCCAAGGTGCCCTTTGAACATGAGCAAGCTTTCATCAATGGTTACATCTCGCTGTGGTGTGTATACTTCTTGGAATCTTTGCTGTAGAAAGTCGACGATCGGCCAAATTTTATCCAGTTTTGGCGCAGGATGTGTGTCACTGTCAAATCATTGTCATCGCTGAAATTCAAATTCCTTTTCAGTTGCATGAATCGTTTTCTTCCCATAATTTTGCTGAAAACAGGTGTTTCGATAATATGACGCTTGATGCAGTATTGCTGCAGCTTTGCCTTCTTCACTAGTGACTTCAAAATATTCACAGCTATGAAAACTAACATTTTGTCGTGATTGGTGGGTTCCCAGTTCTGAACTGCCGTTTTGCTTGCTTGTTTGTTTCCCGTACAACAATTTCGCTAACTCGTCGTCTATAAGCAGTCTCATAAATTTCAGTACATCTTTGCACGCAGCTGTATCCGTCTCAAAATTCAACGGACTCCCAGCAGTAAACTGACATCTCTGAGGCTTTGGAGGTGGATTGCTTGTACTTATGGCATGCCAATCTCTTACTGCACTAAAAGAGACAATTACTGTGTCCGACGATGTACTACAAACTTCAGCATCTTCAGCATCGACATCTGTATCGTCCTCGTATTCCTCTTCTGACTCTTCCGTATATTTCGTTTCTGGGTCGTCGATACTCATTTGTACCGATATCACATACAAAACAATGCAAACCGCGAAGTAGCTCGGATTGCCAACTGCTGTGCACTGCAACGTTTATGTCTTTACCTTGATCAGCAACGCGTGCTTTATGGTCTGCACGCCACCACTCAACGCTGCGAATTGCTGTTAGCCGTACGCTACGACATCTATCTGCCTAAATTCACATTGGATTACCTCGCATCAGTGGGCCCGTAATATTACGGATCTTGATTTTCTTGCACTATCATTCGTGAACGTCATATTACGTACCTGGACGCTAAGTGGTTAATAGAGTCGGTGTCAGATGCTATTCATATCGTTGCATGACCTTCACATGCACTGTCGTTTACGTGCAGTTGCTTCGATTTGCATAAAGACGCGCTGGTCGTTCGTTATGCTTCAAACTGATGTTCGGTGTAATCGTGTGTTTGCATGTGCATGAGGAAAGCACTTTGAAAATCGACTGTGAAATAATGGGTTTTGTGAAAAGCTGTTGTGATGTGAAAGCAGGATCACGAGAATAGTTACAGGTTCCAGAAGCGTGTCATGTTATTTCATGAGGCGAAACTAATTTTTATTCTCAGCTTGAGCATCAAATAAAAGCGAAATCAAAGCAAAATGGAGAAAAATTTATCTGAAAAAATTAATCCCCTGATGAGCTACTGGGGTGGGTGGGTGCATGATTGTGGCAAACAGGCTTAGCTGATTCCGGGTTCGAGTCCCGGTAAGGTATCGGTTCTGGTTCTGCGCTTCTTCCGGAACCGTTGGAACCCTTACTTCTCGTTACTCTAAATTCTCGTAGGGGCAGTAAAACCTCAATAAATAAATAAATAAATAAACAAAATTGAAACAAATGTTTTGAAATTGAATCTTAGCGAGAAGGGGTTTCTTCGTTTTTTGTTTTCTTGTTTTGTTTTTCCTTTTTTGTTTTATTTCTTTATTTCGTGGTTTTAACGAGCACTATGAAAAACTCTGTGGGCTATAAGCTGTCGCCCCAAAACAACAGCCCCCCGACAAACTGGAAACCAACAGCTCCCCGTATTTTGCAGGGGGTGGGGAGGGAAATTTGTCAGACATAAGTTATATTAGTAGGAAAATCCTTAACTACAAAACATCGCGCAGGGACAAAAAGGCACGAATAGATAAATTCCCAGGACATGTAACAGAATTTTAGGACATTTCCAGGACAACATGGAATTTAAGACCACTGGTTCCAGGGAAGAACCTGAGCCACCGCCTTCTGAAAAATACCCAGGGATGTGTACCTCCCACCCCAAATTTCTTCAAGCACACCCAGAGAAAATTTGAACACTCTTCCATTTGAAGGTGCGTAACACACACGAATGTATATAATTATGGCATCAACCATCATAAATCTACTGCTGGATGAAGGTCTCCCCAAGTCTCTTCTACAACTTTCTGTCTATTTCATCCACCCATCTCCCACGAGGCATTCTTCTGGTCTTTTCTTGCTCCTTAAACTTCAGGTTAATATTTCATTTGTTCAACGGTGGCCAGTTCGTCTCGCAGTATTTCCAACGCATTGCAATTTCAGAGTTTCTACCTTGATCATGGTGTCATGAACCGTTCTCATTTTTCTGATCCACGAGTTCCTCTTTATGACTTTACTGGTTATACAGTATATGAAGCACTCACCTCTCCATGTTTCTCTCCGTTGTCTGCAGCCTCTGTATGTATTTGTCAGTTAAGGTCCATATCTTTATATTTAAAGTCAGTCATGGCAACCACATAACGTATTTTGTCTCTTCATTTTAGTCTGTTACAAATTTTGCAGAAATATTTGTGAATCATTTCAGCATGCCATGCACAAAATTTCTGAACATATCAGTATCCGCTGTTTCAGCAACCCGTGTTAGTAATATTTCTTTGCTTTAGTATTAGGGAAGCGTTTAGACATGAGAGATGAAAAATAAAAAGTGCACAAAGTCGAAATAACCGTGTGAAGCTTTGGAAGAAAGATTCTTCCTGGTTTTAACTATTCTTAATTTTAAAAATATTTATCAGTTCTCCATTTTCTGAAGTTTTCCACACTTTTATTCATAGGTTTAAAACTTAAATATTGCACTACAAAAAAATTCATTCAGCTTTCGAAAAAAACTTTTTTAGCACTCCTTAATTTGAAATTCCTGGATGAACCCCTTCACATTCAATTTGAAATTTCTGGATGAACCCCTTCACATTCCTCATCCAGGACTCGCACCATTGGCGGCTTTTCAGGTGAAGTAGGTGAAGTGCCCCTTCACCTATTTTATTTGAAATAAGGTTTCATTTAATAATTTCGTATAATATATTCTTTTTTTGCCTTTATTGCGTGCTAAAATACACAAAACTTCGATTAGATATCAATTCACAATGCGCGTCCAGTACGGAAAACAAGTCCTTATACGTAAAACAGTTCAAGTGAAGAGCTGAAATGAGAATGCTTGGAAGTCTGCACTTTTCGCCCGAGTTGCCATGGTAACTGTGAAGTCACCCTCCCCTATCTGCCGGGCAAGTGAAGTGTTTTAGCTTCAGACGCCTAGCCTCTGCACCTGAAGTCGTGACCTTCCGAAGAGATCGCAGTGGAACGGGAATCCTTGGCAATCAACTAGCTAGAGCTTTGCGGTGTTTCGGTACATACTTTCCGAAAGAGATTTGTTTTTTCGTGTTTTGTGATTATTTATTTGTTAAAAACTTCATTAGTTACTTTAGTTTCGTGTACAGTTTAACTGACAGTGATAGTTTTAGTTTTCAGTATGTATCCTGTGAACGACATTGTCTGTAATTTATTGCAAACTCCGTTCAATCGGTGGAAAGATGAAAATAAAAGAGACATTTTACTTCAACGACGACCGACGGATTCACTGACAGTTGTCGCCAAGAAAGAAATCAAGAAGAGCGGCAAATCTTACAATATTAATTTTAAAAATTGTTGGTTTACTGGATATAAAATGGCTTTGTAGCTCTTCTGTGTTACAAAAACTATTTTGTTGGCCCTGCTTATTTTTTAGTAATAAAATTTGGCGTGGAATAAAGACAATTTTCAGATTTCTTAAATATAAAACGGTCACTTCACAAACGTGGGGATTCTTGCAAACACCTGAAATGCTGAATAATTTTGAAAAGAATCAGAATACCATTGCCGATACCCCGAGGGAGAATGCTAGGCTTTTGAAAATGCATTTCAGCGAAAGCATTCGTTTAAATATACTTTTCCTGCAGACAATGATTGATGCAGTACTGTATTTGAGTAAACAAGAACTAGCATTCCTTGACCATTACGAAGGCATTGACTCGATAAATCGTAGAAATTCAAGGAATTGCTTTCACTGTTGATGTCAAGAACTCCTTTAAAATTTCAAAATCAATACGAAACGATAAAAAATGTCTTCACAGGTGACTCAAAACTATTATAAACGAATTAATTGAAAGTATTTCTGAATATATAAACGATCACGTCAAAAATGAAATTAATGAAGTTCAATGCTTTTATATTCAAGTAGATGGGAAGACATGGCCAGACTTCCGAGTGCTCTTTAATAATAAGATCTGTTGATTCGGAAGGTGTATCGGTTTAGCGGTTTTTGGGTTTCCATGGTGTGAGTGAAGATAGAACGTCAGAAGCTTTATACAAAATGCTAGACAAAGTTTTGGAACAGTGTGATTATCAACACAAGTCAATCATAAAGGAAGAGGATAATGTTACGATGGGGCAAACGTAATGTCTGGACACTTGACTGGACTCCAGAAAAAATGAAGCATAAAGCTTCTCAAGCTGTTTTTGTTATTGCTTAGTACATCGTTTGAACCTTGTATTACAGCAGAGGTTTTCTAAAATTTCTAAGTGTCGAATATTTTTTGCAAGCCTCAGTGTAATTCCTTTGTTTTTTCACCACTCAGCGAAGCGATCGCTTTGCTGAGTGGTGAAAAAACAATATACTCACATCAACAACCACGAGATGCATGCCAACCATAACGGAAACTCGATGGTCCTCCACTTCGAAGTTAGTATGTGTAATAGTTGAAGATTGGGATAAATTGAAGGAAGTATTCGAATTTCTCACAAATAGTGACCAATCAGAAAAAAAATCAATTCAACTTGCCCAAGGGTTTTTAAATGATATGAACACTTTTGAATTTACATTTTTGGGAATAGTATTAGATTGAATGTTTGACTTCACCGATCCATTATTCGAAATTTTGCAGAAAAAATCAATAGACATAAACTACTACTGTGTTACTCAAATTAAAAACAACTTATGAAATTTTAAGCCATAAAAGGAACGATGAGGTATTTGGAACACTGTTTGGAAAAGCTAGCAAAATCACAGAAATAAGCAGATCTAAACGGGAATATGCTGCTCTTACACCAGAAACAATTTTTCAAAATTATAAACAATTGTATTTTGAAATTTTGTACTACATTCTTATGGAAATGGATATAAGATTTCAAGACTGTGAGAAACTTAAACTTCAATTTGCCTTGCTTGCTGACACAACCAAATTCGACCAATTTAATTCATGCTTTCCCTCTCACGCTTTTGAAAATCTACAACATTTTTATGGAAAAATTTTTACTAAACACCAGCGCCTTAAAGATGAACTGAGTCTTGTATGTGCTGATGAAAAATTAAGGAATATATGGACTCATGAACTTCTTCGAGTGCTTCATGGAGAGAAAGGCATTTTTACAGAAGCTTATAAATTGGTTTTCCTGATTTTAACAATTGCATCTGCAAGTGTTGTAACGTACCAGGAGATGTGACGTACCTGCCAGAAGGACGCACACGACATAAAGGCAGATAGGAATCAGAATAAAACGTCCGCGTAGCTCAATTGGTAGAGTGACTTATTCCGGAATGAGGGGATCCGGTTTCGAATCCTGGCGTGGACAGAAATGACGGAGAAATTTACTCTACCAATTGAGCTACGCGGACGTTTTATTCTGATTCCAATCTGCCTTTATGTCGTGTGCGTCCTTCTGGCAGGTACGTCACATCTCCTGGTACGTTACAGTGTTTCAGTGGAAAGAAGTTTTTCTTGCCTTAAAAAAATACAAACTTACTCTAGAAACACTATTTCTCCAGATAAACTTGCTTCTTTGGCAAATATTTCTATTCAGAAAGACATTTTCTTGATGTCACGAAGAAACGCCCATTTTCTGAAGACATAATCGACAAATTTCCAGCTTTAAAGGGAAGAAGAATTGATCTAATATATAAAAAAATAGGTAAATTCTCATTAACTGATTTTCATTGAAGACAGTAGATATCTTTTCATATTGCTCTTGTAGCTCTTCACCTATTTTTCCTACCACGAGCCGCCAATGACTCGCACCCGAGTCTACCTAAGACTAGAGAGGTCAGCACGTACTTGTTTTGGAAGGTTTTTCCTTTACTCCTGGATTAAAAAAAAGTCTCACAAAACGAAGACTGATTTGCTAACTAATCAAAGGACGAAGTTCTCTGAGTTTTTCCACCGGATGCATTCATTAATTACAACTGAAACCAACAAGCCGGGCTACATGATAAGAGTTTGAAATGAGCCGGTTTATTTCTTTAAAATCTGAAATCAAATCCCGGTTTCACTTCGTTGGCTATAGTTACTAAAACACATGCCTTTTTTACTTTTCCGTGAAATGTTTACATAAACAGAGTTTTTATCTTGACGAGACCGAAACCAAAACGAACCTCCGGCGGCAGTTGTTGTAATAACAGAGATCAGGAAGTTAGAAATATTTGTTTACACATTTGGGGAAGGAGTGTTACCTGGTTTATACTTAAGCATAGAAGAAGAAAAGCGTTCACATATATGACAGGAGTATGTAGTCACGTATAAACCTCATGTGTGGAGGAATTCCTACCAGAAATGGCACGTCTCGCTTCGAGTTACATTCCTCTTACTTATACAGTAGTGAGGTAAACGACACAACCTCAGTTTAATAGAGCAGGTTTACAGTTCAATAGAGCAGGTTTGTTTCTTTAGAATACCGGGTATCCCTCCGTTTCCGAATCGCTGACAACATGGAAAAATGGAATAAGACCCGTGAGCCACGTCAAAAAGAAGAGTAAAAATGCATGTGTTTCTTATAAATATAGATTATTTCAGAGAGGCTTGTTTTGAATTATAAAATTTAACTTTCGAAAAAAAAAAACAGGTGCAGTTAGCACGATATCTACGAGTATGTTACAAAGTACGAAGTAGGTGATATGTCCATATTTTGTAGCACTCTTTAAAAAATAGTTACATGATTTATCGCAGCACAACTCATAGAAGAATTGAGAATTCAAAGTCCACGTACCCCACTTTTTTCATTTCGAAATTATTATTATCATTTTTTTTTTCATTTTAGAATTTTCTTTGTGGACGTCTCGCGGGCCACTCGAAAGGGCAGGACACGGGTTGAAGAATCCTGTTCTATACGAATCCTTGCGTTATTTGCAATAAGTAGCAGAGAACGCTTAATGAAAGTCTGAAACGGGCCTGGCCGTAAACTGAAAATTCTGAGCCGGCCCTTTAAAGTTCGGGCCGTGGAGTCCCAAATTAAGGCCCGTGCAAATCTCCACCTCAGACCACGCAGTCATCGGGCGGGCTTCATCTTGTAAGTTCTGCGTTGGTGTAATGTGTATTTTGATTACAATAAAAAACAATGTTGCGAAATTTAGTTTGCAATTAAATATGATTTCCAAAACTCACCATTGCATGTTTTTTAGGTGTTTCACGAAACTGTGTTTAAGTTCAGATGTGGGGAACCTTTTCATGTTAGAAGGTCGCATTAAGTTAGCTGTAATGTAATAAGGCCGCATTCAACAAACTTCAATTAGGTATACTTCAAAATGAACATTGTTTTGTAAAAATCTAACTACTATGTAATAACAACTTCAAAAAAGTGAAAAACATGTTTATTCCAAAGTTAACTAGCCTTTTAATGACTTCGTTGTGATTGGTTTTTGTTGGAAAGAATTTGAATATGTTTTCCAACAAAAAACAGTTTGGTTGCAACATGGAGGTTCGCAGTTTCAGCTGATCTTCTAGATGGGTACGTATCTGTCATTTGTGACCATAAGGGCGTCTTGATTTGGGTTAGGTAGGAGAATGTAGATTCGCAGCAATAAGTGCTTGAAAAGCAAGAAAGCATTTCTCGTGCATGTTGTTGAAGGTGTGAGTATTCTATCGCATTTTTCCATATTTCAATTGGATCTTTCTTAGCGTCAAATAAAGACGTCTAAACGTCATCTTCCGAGAGCTCAATCAATTCCGTCAGTAGTTCTTTAGGAGCCATGGAGACTTCAACTAGGTGAGGTTGAAATGCTAATTTGAGTGTGATGTTATGATTCTTAACGTCAGTGAACCTTTCATTATATTCTGCAATTAATAATTCCGTAACAGTTCCGTATTCTTCAAATGATTCGTATGAATCTTCCTGCTTATCAGTGACCTTTGCTAACTGAGGAAAATGTTCATCTGAAATTTCCTTTTGAAGAAGTAACATTTTTAATTGTGGCGGTCAGTCGGGGAGCATTATTTCGTTGCATCTTCTTTTACTCTTTGGTATTTTAAATACGGCCATCTTAAGATTAAAATAAAAATAATACAATACGAACAAAAACATAATACAAATTATTTGTACGATAACATTTGAATTCGCTCAAAAGGCCGCAGGTTGCTCACCTCTGGTCTAGTTGATGAGCTTTAGAATGTAGATTACTATAAACGTGACTTAACACTTAACGTCTGGGTATCAGACAAACTTTTTTCTCTGTTGACGTGTTCACTTTGGGTAATGGTCAGTAGTTGTGAGTGAATTCGAAACATCCGATGATAGCGGGAGAGAGATATTGAGGAGGTGTTATGTGAGTGTGTAGGTAGCTTTAACTGCTTGAGGCGTCTCGTTTGAGATAACGGCTATTGTTAGAACACCGGTGACAAGCCTTTCCGGTTTCTGGAGCACCTTTAAACTTACAGAGACAGACGCTAATGACCCGTGTCAGAGGAGTTCTTGCTGCATCCGTTCGTTTTTAAGCGATCTGGTCTCTCATGGTGTTGTGATATGTGGCGTCATGATCTATGTTTCGAAAATTACGTCATGCGAAAACGCCTACTATAAACCAGTTTCTTCCGTGTCGGCATTCGGAATTTCACTTCAGCTTTGATCCCGCGATTTTTTTTATTTTGTGCTATCACCGAAACTGGGTGTTCAGGTGACAGTTCGCTTAAAGAACTAATTCAAAATTATCACGCCAGTAATATTTCTCGTAGTGGAGGGAAAAGTGAGGTACCAGTTTAAGTGAGACCCCTATGTCAGTTGTACGGGTGTACACATTAAATGCATTTAATTCGGTGATGGCTGTATGACATTCTGTGCTGATGCAAAATTGTGAAACCAAATAAAATCAGTTCGAGACCAGGAATGTATGTGTTCCGGTAAAATAACTTGAAAAATGATGCACTGCAGCACAGATGAGTACAAGTTTGGAAGACTCGGTAATACCGTCAAAACTCTTATCTCCCAGTTCTTACTGTGGTCGATTGTAACCAAATGCTGCAGTGCTTCCGGCGCCGTCTCAAGTCATGTTTGCGTTCTGATGCAAAGTATTCGTTTTGGATATAAACACATGTTCTGCCCCATTCCACTTCCGAAAATTTGCTGATGTGTTCTAGTATCTTTCAAGTACTTAATCACACAGGTTGTCACTGGGTAAATGGTGATTTTACTCGATTTAAAAAATACTGGACAGAAACTGCACCCTTCGTAAAAATTATTACACTAGGTTCATCTACTGAGTCAGCGCCCAGGATGTTTTTTTTCTACTCTGGGTAATTCCGTACAGTGATAAATATAGATAAGTCATTTCTCAATGTCTTCTACATTTTTATTCGTGCGGGAGAGGGGAAAGTGGGCGAAAGAAAAGAAAAGGTGCTGCGTACAATTTTTAGAGATCGAAATTCCGCTCCACCGTTAACTGTTCTTCCAAGAAGTTGCTCCGTTTCTTTAATGGGAATACGGCACTGCCTGAAGAGCTTCAGGCAAATAAATACTGCGTTTCGTTTCTTCACAAAGAAAAAGAAGTGAAAGGGAAAAAAGGTGCGTTTATAGATGTGACAAAGCAAAATTAGTCTGTGGCCAAAACGGTAAACAGGATACATTGGTCTGCGCTGCTTTTGAAGAACCACTCCTTCTTCTTGGCTATGAAACGAAACATATTATAGCTATAGGTGCCCAAGAAATATTTCGTTTTCCCTATAACGTTTAAACTTTTACAGGAATTTCCTTGTCAATGGCGCTCTCTTTCGGAAGGAAAACAACGCATCGGGCTTACCGGCTTGCTTACGGCTTGAGCCGGCTCCATGCGTTGCTCATATTTTGCGTTGCTTACCGGCTTGAGCCGGCTCCCTTGAATAATTTTTTTCGTTAAATGTAAGATTTCTCTCCTTTTTTCTTTTGTAAAACAAAATCATTTTCGCCTTTTGACGTCTAATGAAGACGCTTTCTTCGTTTCTTTTTTAAAAAAATTGCTCATATTTTCAGAGCAATATCTATGCGTCTCAGCTTTGACATAGGAGACTTGCAAACTTTCTTCACTTTGGGACAACTTGCGACTAAAGATAATTGCATATGCAAATTTCCACATAAAGCACAGGAACGTTAAAGAATAGAGGACAGACAGGTTACGCGAGTTCAAAAATCAAAGTACAGTGAAACTAGCTTATAACGTCATTAAAGATATACTGCAGTATTTATTATAATATATGCGAGTGGGGTTTCAACCAAGTTTGACATAAATCGAAATACAGTGTAGTAGTGTAAAAACTTAAAATAATAATTAGAATGCTCTTATGTATCCAAAACTAAAGAGCCTCAAGTGGTAATGGGCTGGGCATGTTTCTAAAATAATTGACCACCGTTGGACAACAGAAATATTTGACAAAATACCAAGGGACAGGAAAGGGCCTAGAAGAAAGTCGCATGGGAGACGGATGGATGAAATTGGAAAGAATGCTGGAGTGACTTGGAGGAGGCTGGCTCAGGAGAGGAAGTTGTGGAAGAGACTTGGAGAGGCCGTTTTCCAGCAGTGGATTGAAAATTGATTATGATGATTTATCCAAAATAATGATGAAATTATTAGATTTGAAAAAAAAAACCAAACCATACCGATAAATGTTTGTATAAATTAACATCAACAGTGAAATTGCATTTTCTTAATCTTATAATTATTGCATTATAGAATATTAATAATTTTGAATAGACAAGCGGGAAGTGTACACACCTTACCTATTTTACACGAACCCACCGTATTAGAAATACCAATATGCCCTATTATTTATGACGATGTAATCAAATTTGTAATTTTCTTTTGCTTTCCTTCTGATAACCAATTCTGTTTGATCATTTTTTCTGAAAGAACGCCTATACTATCTTTAGATCTTCCGAGGGATTTTTTATACTAGAGACGTCCTTCTCCATATTTTGAGCTTCATGATTTTCGGTAACAATGTGTACATCACAATTTTTAAGTTCGTGGACAATCTCAAAGACCATACGTGCCACTGTAGTTAGCAGCGTTTCTCTTGTACCTAAGAATTCGTGTAAAAATTGCGTAGCAAAACTTTCAGGAAGACCATCAAGCCACCGTCTTTATCAGTTAAATCTGTGTTGACTCCTGATATGTGTAGAAAAATAACCCTTGAGTGATAAAGAAACGGTTCCATATGTTGTTGTTTTTTGTTTTTGTTTTTTTCATTATGTTCGTTTGTGTGCATGCTTTGCTTAAAAAAGGAATGGCATCTAACAAATGCACAAAGCAACTACTCTTTCAAGCATTGCATAATTTTTATCAAAATTGTGGTATTTGTGTTTTAAATGTAGGATGACACACGTGTTACACGAGTTTACAATTTACTGTACAGTTAAGAGAAAGAAAGTTTTCGGTAAGTCGAGCTCTCTTACAGTAAACAGTCCTCGGCGGACTTAATGACGTCATTATTATCTTTTCTCGTAGGATTTTAATCAAACAAAATTGACAACCAAAAGACCTTCCTAGGATCTGTGAAATTACCTTTGAAAGTAAAAACAAAGTGTTGCGAGACGTTAAAACCGAAGTTGACATCTTTAGTGTTACAAGCAGTGCTGGAAATAGGCCGGAACTCAGCGGAACCCCATTTCGGGAGCGAAACCCACCAAAGGAAAGGGAGCATTTAATTTAATTTGAATTGAATAAAACATTTCGCAATGCATTATACATTTCAATTAATAACGCCATCTTGTATGAATTGTTCGTCATTTTAAAAATTAAAAGTTTCTTCTGTTCAAATAAAGCTGTAACTGTCTGCGATCTGCAATAGCTGATGATCGCCGACAGTCTGGTGCACCGCGGAGGTCCGTCGGGAGACTGGAAATTATTTTAGGAGATAATTTTTATGTTTTCAAATTGAAGTTATAATAGATATTTCACTTAAAATAAACGGATATTTTAGACAGAGCCCAGTTTCTTTATTTTGATGCCCAAGACAAAATAGTATATCTCCGCCTCAAATACTACCTGATTTTTTTCACTCCAGTGTTCATTAGTAATGGACACTTTTAATTGCACCAGTATTCGAATGGTCTTTTCAGTAAGAAACGTACTGATGAATAAAGAAAACATCTCTGACTTCAGCTAAATGTGAGTATTTCATTTTAAAGTTTAATAACGAAATTTCTTTATGTGGTTTTATATCTATTGCGAATATAGGTATGTGCATATTAAATTTTTAAGGCATTCACTTGTACGTTGGATTCCAGCAGCGAATAATTCCCATTTTCACCACTGGTTACAAGCAAGATTGTTAGGTTTCTCTAATAGCTGATTTCTGTGGACGGAACTATACATTTTTGGCCATTATGTGTCTTCAGAGTGAGGCCATTCTGCTAAGGGGTACTGCGTATTTATTTACTTGCTGCTTTAGGAAACACTTTATCTACTTCAACACTACTGCGTTGCCATTTTGAACGGATTTTTCAGAATAGAAGTATTGTATAGTGTTGTAAAGTGGAGGTATTAACGGCACTGTACACACTTTCTATCTTGTAACCGAGCTTAGCATTCGTTGCGCCTGGTGCGACAATATTTTTTACCCCCTCCCCCACACAAGTTTTTTTGTGTGTTGGATTCTATTGTTTTTCAGCGCATATGAAAGATATAGAATATAAATTACTATTCGCGCGCATTGATACCAAGGTCAGCGCCGAAAGCAACGCTCTAATTTGCGCTTAATTCTATCGTGATGATTTGAATTATTCCAGTAACAGAGACCTTTAATCGTCTCCAATCATCATCACTCATCATCGCGAATTACAATACTTGCAGAGTTTTGACATAGGACTTTGCCCTATGTCAAAATATAACATGGGACGACTTACGGCCGACCGCCTATTGCAAAAATAGGTCCCAATTGAAATCATTATGCGACACACTAATCGTGTTAGCATATTCGTAAACATCATGGAGTCCAATTCGCGTACTGCGCAATACATAGTGCACGCGACGCTCCCCTCGCTAATTGTGCGCGTGGGAGATGATGGAATATTTCTGGGTGTGCCGCCGCGTTTGACTCAATCTATCTTAGCAACCGTGAGCGCGACACAACTGTGAGTGGTATCGTTTTAAAGATCTCAACGAGATCTATTCAAATATACGAAAAACATTTCGCAGTGGTTTGAACTGAACATTTAAAAAATTGTTTTCTTGTGAACCGGTGAACACATTTTGACAGTATCATGGTTTATCTGGACAACCGTTAGTGCAAAACTATTGTGCGTGGTATCGTTTTAAAGCTCTTGACGAGATCTATTAGAATAAATAAAGAACGTATAGTAGTGGTTTAAACTAAAAATTAAAAAAATTGTTTTCGTGTGAACGGGTTAATATTTTCGACAATACCGCGGAATTCGTAGAATGAACGCAAGCAAAAGAAGAGAAAATCAAAACGATAGGCAAGAGCAAGAAAACAGAGCCCCATGTTGGGTAATATCGATCAGTTTTGCGTTCGCAATGTATCCAGCATTATTTGTAAAAATTATGTAAGCTACTTTTCGTATCATAGACCTGTGTTGGCTATAACAAAGGAAATAAACCCTTTGAACCCATACCAGACTAGCTCATTTCAACTCTCATCTGCAAGTCGTAGTCTTACGTTCTAAACTGACGGCTCAATCAGAATTGAGCCTAACTGAATTTTTTTCTGTTTTTATTCCCTACAATTTCACATACACACACAAAGTTCAGTTTGGCGCCCGGTGTACCGGCACCGCACGCACCGCCTTGAAGCCGGCTCTGCCGAGCGTCGTAAAGCAAAGGAGAGTGTACCAGCAAATCGCGGTATTAGTAATATCATTCATAAATTTTAGTCCACCACCTCTTTTGTGGTGCCAGTATGATAACTACAGCAGGAGTTATGAAAAAAGGCTACGCTGTAACGTATATTCTATTTTAACTTTCCTTTTGAGTTTCTTTTTCTATGTAAATTTAAGTTCGTTCTCTTAGACATTTTCAAACCTGTTATGTCTTTTCTCTCAAACGAGAATGAAGTTGGCAACACATTGAGGTCGGAACAAGTGACGTATCTGTGACCGGATAAGAACGATAAATAAAAAGGCAATGCAGCGGTTCTTTAAAGAAATTGATGTTATTGATGATAAATATGCTCTTATGCTGTGTTTGGATGTTAAATCACTGATACTGTATTGAGTACGCCCATAAACCGGATGCGAGTGTGGAGTACAAACCATGCAAGCAAAATAAACATATTTGTAAGTACTACAATTGGCCTCTTTCTTGTAATGCGTATGAGTACCTTCTAATATTACATTGACTTGCACACATTGCGTAATGACTAAGTTACAGCGGAAAGACAATTACGTTATAATGTTTTGATGCGAAACACAAACAATTGATGAAAGCGTTCTATAGGTGTTCGAGTGAGAGAAGTATCGCTTCGTGCAGAAAAAACAGGCAACTCAGATTTGTTCTGTTAACCCAGAATAAAATTTCACAGTTCGTTGCGTTCGCCTGTCGTGATTACGGTTTCATTTTATCTATAAGTACACGATTCCTCACACCGAAGCTCACCTAGGCGTAGAAAGAATCGAAAAAATGTGCATTCTTTTGGCTGTCTTCAATAGGTAAACCGTGCAGTTTCGTGAGAATGCCGGTACCTCATGAGATAGAGATGGCTGTTAACCTCAACATTGCCCTCCACTGAGCATGAATTTTGGGACAAACGCGAAGAAAGGGCTTGGGAGGCTCACGGCTCGGAACGTTGTAGAGCACGCATACATGCGGTTACTGGTCGTGACCTTGATTTATGTGCAAATCTTGTTTATAGAATTTACGTAAAGTATGGTAATTACTACTATGGAAAGTTTGCAGTGATAACATTTTGTCTGTGTGTGTGTGTTCCCATGATTAGTCTTGACGTCACTGTTGAGCTTTATGGCACCCTTATGAACGCAGAAGCCATTTTAAACACTCATATTTGAGGTGAGAATTTAAGTTTTTCTCTGTTATAAAACTTAAATTGCAACACATTTTAATTTCTCCTTCTGCTTTATCTTATTCTGTAGTAACGCTAGTGGTTATTTTATTTTACTTCATAGGATGAGCGTTCACTGATTTCTAACCTCCGTGTTGCGTATTCTGGGAATATTTTACCGTCGCTATTCCAACATAGTTTCTGATAACTGCACCTTGAGTACGTTTGTGTTCAACTGAATCAATTTTTGATAATGTAAGCCTTAGACAGCGTCGGTGCCATAGTGATTTGAGGCACAGCCATTCGTCCTAGTGGGACCGGGTTCGAGTTCCGAGTGAGACGTGGGAAATGCGTTTGTCCGATAGCGCTGGCTTTGTCATTTCGCTGGAACCAGTGACCCCAAATTCGATTTTATTTCATGTGATCACAAAGCGATATATTTTGCACATCCAAAAGCATACTTACACATTCATTTTTAATTACGTTTTTTCTTACCTCTGTATAAATTAGTTACGTTCGTTTGTTTCTTCTATTTAATGCAAACTCCACAAATACTTAATGTAAATACGGACATGAGGGCGAAGTCTAGCGTCTCGAGGTAACAAATGGTAGCAGACGTACATTATCCACTCTCATGGTTCTCTGGCGAATGAGTCACGTGCGAACAGGGTTTTAAACCCACTAAAGACGCCCCTGGTGGCACAGTGGTCTAAGCGCTGGCTTATGACTGTTCGTCCAAGTGGGTCCGGGTTCAAATCCCAGTGAGACATTGATGTTGTGTCTGTCTTACGGCGCTGGCTCTCTCCCTTCCCTGGAGCCAGTGGCCCTAAACTAGGGACGGGCGACTGCTTACAGCCCATTGAGTTGCTCACGGTGTTCGTTAAACCTCCAATAAAAACAATCTGTTCATCTTCCAGCCTCTGTTTCTGACCCAATGGAAATCATACGAGGCGAAAGTAAAACTATTTTATAAACTTCTTTCTCTCTCTCTCTCTCTCTCTCTCTCTCTGCCTGTCAATCTATTACTTGCCCAGGCATGACTCCTGGGCCCTTGGTCATGATGGGCCCCATGGCTGTAGCCCCTATAGTACCCACCTGAATCCAGTCCTGATGGGTCCAGGGTTCGAATCCCAGTGAGGCATGGATGTTGTGTTTGTCTTGCGGCACTGGCTCTCGTAATTCCCTGCAACCAGTGACCCTTAATTAGGGACAAGCGACTGCTTATATCCTATTGAGTTAATCACGTTAAACCCTCAACAACAACAACAACAACAAAAAACAATAAACACATTTCAACTCTTGTGAACTATCCATTATTTTGTCTTGAACGGTGTGAACGTGAAAACGTTGCTGTTATGATGTCGGAGAAATCCCTTATCCTTGAAACTCCGGTGCACATGCGACCGGTGTGACGAAGGTAGTTGTGTTGAAGCACAATAGTAAAATGGTTGAGGAATGGGAGGGGGCGAGAGAGAGAGAGAGAGAGATTTCGTTATAATCGCGACCGGTGTAACAGGGTTTGGCTGTATGTTTTTTTGTTTTTTTTGTTTTTTTCCGCCTTCTCATAAGGTATTTCCATCTGAGTTTTTAAAGTTGCCCATGTGTGCTGTTTTTGAAGCAAACCTTCTTCCCAATACAAAAGCAAGGAACGATCGAATGAAATTATAAGTTGAAGATTTTGTTTTAAAATATTCGTAAATATATATATACATTGCTATCAATGGCAGCATGTGTGGATCAATTACATAATTTCTGTTCCTCAAAACGCTAAATTTGATTGATTTCGTGAAGAATTACTACTCTCACAGTCATTTCATTGTGGAGGAGGAGAATTTCATTTTAGATAGAATTGCTTGCTAAATGAAATTTTGACTAGCAAGCAGGTCGTTAAGTTGTAGACAGAAAAGGAAGGGCTCGCCGCAACAGTGTATTTCCTTACGTGTCATGTATCTATCACAGGGACCTTGCCCATTCCGATTACGCGGAAAAGTTGCTATCGAAGCTTAGGGCTTAGTCATCGATGCGTGGAAATTGGTTAATTTTGTGTGCGCGTCTCGTCTGAGAGAGTGGGGTGGGGCATAGGTGACGACCCCCTATATTAATATGAATGATGCGTTGTAAGAGACAGCGGAGCTAATCTCCGTCTCCCCCCCCCACGCACACACACGTTCCAAGGCCATGTTCCTTCTTTTGTTGTGTCAGTGGAGTAGGAAAATGACTATTGTTGTAGGCACCATTCATGTCCTACTCCCCCACTGCTGTTTGCTTCCTCATATTTTACTTGCTGAATGTGAATGATCGGCATTGCTTGTCATGCCCAAAATACCGGGTGATGTACTGGACACCCACCGCAGAAACTAAGTTGGTACTTGCCAAGAAAGTGGCCAATACCAGAAGCCGGTAGTTTCAGTTTAGTTGTAAGCTAATGGTATTTTTTTATGATCAATATGGTGTTTTTATTTGTCATCTATATGGGTAAATTTCTCAAGAAGAGTAAGCGGGCTTTTCAGATATTGAAATGCCTCGTTTTAAGCGTATACTTTCTGTATCTAACCTTCCTTTTGAGTTTCTGTTTTCTTATATAAATTTAGTTACATCTCGATTGAACGTTTTCTCACTGAACAACACATCTGTACTTACAGATTTTACATTTTGCAACAGCGACACTGAGTTAGAGCAACATAATATGACTGTACTGGATGTATAAACAGTGCGGTTGGTGGGATTGTACAGATTACTGTAACTTTAAGCTTTGTTAAGCTGTAGTTTAAATCATTAACTGAGTAGCTAGCTGTTTCCCTGATGTTCTTATATAATTTCGTACCACATAAATCTCACTTTCTAAACAGTTACAGCTTTGGATTTATATAAATCCAATAGTTTATTAACCAAGCACTTGTACTTCAGGACATCAATAT
The DNA here is from genome assembly GCA_039090855.1 of Macrothele yani. Taxonomy (NCBI): domain Eukaryota; kingdom Metazoa; phylum Arthropoda; class Arachnida; order Araneae; family Macrothelidae; genus Macrothele; species Macrothele yani. Next base: position 110,084,142 of record CM077003.1, read on the forward strand.
AATCCCTTGCCAGAATACAATCTCTCCGGTATCTATCTATAGAGACACCAATCTTATAATAATGACACTTGTTAGTCGATCACAATAGATGAACGTATTTTTTTATTATTTAAAAAAATATATATTTTTTATTTTCTTATCATTATTATTATTATTTCAAGAATAATATATATTTATTATTTCAAGAATATATATATTTTCTTAATAATGTCTAAAAAACTATTCGTAATCTCTTGATGTATATACAACTCCACTAACTCTACTCTGTGCATTCAATGTAGTCATTTGATCTTGCCTTGATTCGCTGTCAGTGTTGTGAAATTGTAAAAGCTGTTTGGAGAAATGATGTGCCGTTCACGTAGGAAATGTTTAACCAAAGAAAGAACTAAATTTACATAAAAAAAACAATCTCAAAAGGAAGGTTGAATAAAAGGTATATACACTGATCAGCCGTTACAGATCAGATCATCAGTAGAGGACTTTAGGAACGGAGTGTCTGACCCCTGGTTTTAAACCACCCTTAGAAATAGGAAACTAGGAGATTTGGGCTGGAGTGCCCGATAAGAAAGTGACACGGAAGCGAGGTAGAAAGGGGGAAGAAGGCGCCCTTATTTATTACCGGGGGTACCCGGGGTCCGACGGATTAACGTGCCCATCCGACGCACGGCGGATATTTAGTGGTTCGAGCGCTCGTACCTTTCCGGGATCGAACCTGAGGCTCTTCCGTGGCAGTCAGGAACGTTGACCACTAGGCCATCCGCGGCCCCCGATGAGCCATTACATTATGACCACCTACCTAATAAACTGTAGGCTATCCTTTAGTCCGCACAACTGCGGCCACTCGGCGTGGCATCGATTCGATGAAGTGGCGATAGGTGTCCCGGAGTATCCGGTACCATAATGCCAACAGCAGGTCCTCCAGTCCCCGTACATTTCGGGGTGGTGGTGATTTAACGCGAACCCGCTTTTCCAAGTCGAACCACAAATATTCGATTAGGTTCATGTCAGGAGAATTTGGAGGCCACGGTATTAACATAAAGTCACCTGCATGTTCCTCGGACCACTCCTTGACGATTCTGGCAGTGTGGCATTGCGCATTCTCCTGTTGGTAATAGCTATCACCAGCCGGGAACACAGTTGCCATGAATGGATGAACTTAGTCCGCAACGATGTTCAGATACCTGACAGCTGTCAGGGATTGTGCTATTGAAATAATGAGCCCTAAAGTGTCCCAAGAAGGCATTGGCCACAGCATAACACCACTGCCGCCAGCCTGTTTCCGCCCAACAGTGCATCCAGGTGCCATAGCCTCCGTTGGCAATCGGCCGTCTACGTGATGCACTAGGAATCTTGATTCGTCAGACCAGGCTACTTTGTTCCAATCTCGATGATCTTGGGCCCATTTCATGCGTTCTTGGCGATGACGTGCAGTGAGCATGGGGACCTTGCTGGGTCTTTGGCTAGGCAGGCCCATGCGCAGAAGGCTGAGATGGACTGAGTGCTGTGCCACATTGCCCTGATCACCACTGTTGTAGCTGCGGGTGGTTTGCCGCACTGTGGCCGTGCTGTCGCTGTGAACAATGCGCGACAGTCTTCGCTCCCCTCTGGAATCAGTGAGCTGCGGATGATACAAGGATGGACGACGGTTCGTCGTTTAGCCACCTGTGTACCACTTTTAATACGTACTTACTACAGTGGCACGTTAACAACTCACAAGCCGCACCGTTTCCAAGATCGTAGTTCTGAGGCCATTCCATCACAATTTGGCCTTTATCGAACTCCTATAAATCGGCAGCTTTTCCCGTTCTGACTCCGAACACTCTACTAACCGAAAGCGTGTCCTCGTGTTGTGTATATACTGCTCTGTGAACTTCCCCTGCTCCACCGTTCGGTCTCCAGGCGAGCTCATTTCTCTAGGCTGGTGGTGGTCATAATGGAAAGACTCATCGGTGTGTATATACGTTACAGTGTGATAAGTCATCATACATTATAAACTGAATCACAATGTGCAGAAAGTTCAGGATCAATATGAATGTTGATAAATCTGAATCGATGGTTCTTAGAGGAACTTCAGAAACTCTTGAATTTTGCAGTACAAGGGAAAATCTATAGAATAGGTAACAGATTTTAAGTACCTGGATGTTAGTATTTGTCACAACGGAGCGCTTCACAAGGAGCTAGACAACGGAATTGGCAGTCTCATGTCAGCTAAATAAGAGTATTTTCATCAAGAAGATATTAGCTAGAAAACTGAACTTGCTGTATAAAATGCAGTGAATAACAGTGAGAGTGAATGAAAAGTGAATAGCTCTGTAGGAGGTTGGTTAGAAGCTGTGGATATGAGAGTGGTTAGAAGAATTAGAGACGACGCGCACGGGTCGAGACTATCGGATTGAGCCCGGGCCGCTTTCGGACTCGATGCCGGGCTTTCGAGTAACTCGTGCCAAGCGACATAAGTTGCTTCTTCGAGTCGCGTTCAGGTCGGGCTAGCATATTAATCATTTCATATAAAAATTGGGCCTTAACACCTGTCATTTTGTTTCACACCTATTTTTCTTTGTTGAAGTTCGTTTTCAGAAATTTGGAAATACATCTCAATGCTCGGCGGATCGTTTGGATATTAGTTAAGAACTGTTGTGAGCAATTAACCATCTTTCTGACATCTGAGAAACCATCTTTCTGACAGCTGAGAAACCATCTTTCTGGCATCTGAGAAACCATCTTTCTGACATCTGAGAAACCATCTTTCTGACATCTGAGAAACCATCTTTCTGACAGCTGAGAAACCATCTTTCTGACAACTGAGAAACCATCTTTCTGACAGCTGAGAAACCATCTTTCTGACAGCTGAGAATGTGTTATTGCCAGTAGAGACTACTGAAGGCCTGCCCAAAAATCACGCTTTTTGCGAAAAAAAAACGTGTTCCAATCGGAATCTGTACAGCAACCATTCAAAGTAAAAATAATTTCAATTACTGGGAGGATATCAGTACGAAATAGGAAAGATTCGTTGAATTGGCTCATTACATGATTTCACCGCATTACGAAAGTCACATTGATTTGTTATCACAGTGAAAGTTAAATTCAGACCAATGACCACAGCCTAGCTAGGGTCACTAAGCGTGTTATCCTCAGCCCCTATCTCAAAAGTTCAAGTAGCGAAAGAAATGCTGGTACCGCATAGAGGATATTCGAAGAAAGAACTAATTTGAAGCCTGAGATTGTAGACAGTATTTTGTTTCACTGTGATAATTTACCAAGATCAATTTTATGCTCATATTAATTTAGATATTTCTACACGATAATTTCCATTTCCTTTTCATGTTACTCACGACTAGCATTTCCAATGAAATTGTTGAATTTAGATTACAGAGGTAGGTATGTCAACTATATATTTTCTGTTTTGCAGGAGATCCTCATTATGCGTGGTCAATATGGGCCTAAAATAGCTGTTGGTAGTGAATCCATTAACAGCAAGGACCAAATTTCCATGAGAGTTAATGTAACCAACGTTTTACTTTGACAGTGGCACAGGAAATGACACCCTTCGCTATGAATTTATTGGATTTTAAAATGAACGACTTTTAACGTTTGCCACTTTTCCTATGCTTACATTAATAATATTTATTTTAACATCCAATCCCTAGCTAGTAGGCATTCTTTTCTGCGCATGAGATGCGCTACCGATTCTTTTAAGATCTATAGGCATGGGTGCAGTAATAATACACTTATAAAATAACAAATAAAGTGTTGTAGATCAAAGCGAAACCTCGACGTGTTTATCAATTTGCAACAGAAAGAAAAAGGGACTCTTACTGGAGTGAGCAATATTCTGTGTTCTTTTCTCCTCTCACTCCACTCCTCTCAGGGAGTCATATCAAAACAAATGAGGCTTTCTAACAAAATTTCTTCTGGCCGGGCCGAAATATGGAACAAATGTGCAAAACAAATGAGGCTTTCTAACAAAATTTCTTCTGGCCGGGCCGAAATATGGAACAAATGTGCAAAACAAATGAGGCTTTCTAACAAAATTTCTTCTGGCCGGGCCGAAATATGGAACAAATGTGCAAAACAAATGAGGCTTTCTAACAAAATATCTTCTGGCCGGGCCGAAATATGGAACAAATGTGCAAAACAAATGAGGCTTTCTAACAAAATTTCTTCTGGCCGGGCCGAAATATGGAACAAATGTGCAAAACAAATGAGGCTTTCTAACAAAATTTCTTCTGGCCGGGCCGAAATATGGAACAAATGTGCAAAACAAATGAGGCTTTCTAACAAAATATCTTCTGGCCGGGCCGAAATATGGAACAAATGTGCAAAACAAATGAGGCTTTCTAACAAAATTTCTTCTGGCCGGGCCGAAATATGGAACAAATGTGCAAAACAAATGAGGCTTTCTAACAAAATATCTTCTGGCCGGGCCGAAATATGGAACAAATGTGCAAAACAAATGAGGCTTTCTAACAAAATTTCTTCTGGCCGGGCCGAAATATGGAACAAATGTGCAAAACAAATGAGGCTTTCTAACAAAATTTCTTCTGGCCGGGCCGAAATATGGAACAAATGTGCAAAACAAATGAGGCTTTCTAACAAAATATCTTCTGGCCGGGCCGAAATATGGAACAAATGTGCAAAACAAATGAGGCTTTCTAACAAAATTTCTTCTGGCCGGGCCGAAATATGGAACAAATGTGCAAAACAAATGAGGCTTTCTAACAAAATTTCTTCTGGCCGGGCCGAAATATGGAACAAATGTGCAAAACAAATGAGGCTTTCTAACAAAATTTCTTCTGGCCGGGCCGAAATATGGAACAAATGTGCAAAACAAATGAGGCTTTCTAACAAAATTTCTTCTGGCTGAGCCGAACCGAAATCCTAGGCGCCAGCTGTTAATCTCGGGTTAAAGATCTCAGCCCTGAGACGGCCGCTAAACAGAATAACAGAAAATAAAAGAAGATATGCATTCAGTAGGAAAACAAAAGTAGCAGTGTAAACATTAAAACTATGCTGAAATAGTGGAAATACTAGTGAGAAAATTAACGAGCATATTAAAAAGTATATACATATATGCATGTATTCATTATAAAACTTTTTTTACATCACGAGAGTCATGACCTCATTCAGGTTCATCCTTAAATTTTTCTTCCAGTTCTTCAAATACACTCAATGACGATGTTGTGTCATGGCTTCGTTTTCGCAGGTATACTGAAGCATATACATTTCGTTTTCATTAGTTTCGTCGATTATAAAGCGTATTTGTGAATGCACATTTTTTTCATTTAAATGAAACACTATACATATATGTATTTCCATCGTAATGTAAGTGTGAATCCTGAAATGTTATGCATGTACGTATTTCTGGCATCAAGTAAGAATAAATAGTGCTTCCCAAGCATCGAAACGAAAACCAAAAAAATCAGATGCCGAGATAGATTTTGAAGCGATTTTCCTCTGTACTTGCCATTACACCGAATTATCGCCTTTTATTTCTGTTGTAACTGTAACTGCAGCAGCAGTTACAACGACTTTGAAATCCTGCGGTGTTGAAGATGCATACATTAATACTATTAATAACATCTGTGAAAATGCAAGTGCAAAGGTTCGGTTATTTGAGGATACAGCACCAATAAAAATTGGAAAGGGAGTGAGACAAGGTGACACCATATTTCCCAAACTCTTTAACGCCACATTGCAAAATATATTTTAATCATTGAACTAGGAAAACAAAGGAATAAAGATTGGTGGAGATTATTTAACTCGCATTTTTGCTGATGGCGTCGTCATTTTTGCAACTGCCCCTTCAGAGCTGCGGAGTATGATCCAGGAACTTGCTGACAAGATTAAAGAAGTGGGATTAAAAATGAACTTTTAGAAGACAAAATAGATGTACAATGCTTTTACAAGAAAGGAATATTTATCGATTGATGGGGAAAAGCTGAAGATAACCGATACCTACATTTACCTTGAACAGCAGATATGGAAACAAAGGTCACATTGATGAAAAAATTAATCGATGTATAAAACATGGTTGGAGAGCTTTTGGAAGAAACAGTAGAATTTTGAAGAGCAATATGACATCATGTCTTAAAATAAAAGTGTTTAATCAATGCATCCTTTCAGTGCTTACGTACGGAACAGAGACAAAGACCTTATCTAAAAAAGGCACACAAAGACAAAGTTCTGAAAAAAGCACGGGGAGATGCAGGCTTGATGTGTGTGACTAGGGGAGATAAGAAGAGGAACTCATGGATAAAGAAAATGATAAAAGTGTAAGATATCATAATGAGAATAAAATCTCTGAAATGACAATTGGCTGGACATGTTGCCAGAAGAATGGATCACCGATGGACAACCGAAATTCTAGGCTGAATTCTAAGGAACAGGAAAAGACCCAGAAGAAGACCACATCGGAGATGGGTGGATGAAATTCGAAAGGTCTGATGATCCAACGAAAATCTCTGGAATTTACCAAAGATTTAGGACGCAAAATTTCTAGCCAATGTTTGATAGCTAGATAAATAAAAAAAAATCCATATGGAAGTTCGTATAAAACCGTATCTAGAGAAAGCGTAGATGTTTCAGAAGGGGGTGTGAAAAATGGAAAAAAGGTATTGAAAAACTTTTGAAAAAATATTCTGCAAAAGATATTTTTAATACAGATGAAATTGCTCTTTTTATATGTATAAAATAATTAAAACTCATTTACGAAAAGTTTCTACCCAAAAGCTCAATTTACTGTCCAGATTCAAATACATTTTACCATCTTTTTCATTTTATTTGATTAAAATTTAACAATTTTGGTTAATTTTTATTTAATGAATTTTTTTCGTGTACACCAATTTTGAATGTTATTCATTCTGGATCACCGTGACTCTTTGTGATCTCGAAATGTAACATGAGTTAGGGCCAATCTCTGGTCAGAATAACCTGTTAATATATATTTTTTTATTTCTACCGTGTACTGCATGAAAATCGAAAGTAAAAGTACTGCGAATCCTCCATCTGCTTTCATTTATTCTGCTGCTTCCTCATTTGCGAAGGGAGGGAAGCGAAAGGGAGAGTAGAAAGCGACTGTTGCATTCCTTCAGCACATATCTCATCCTCCTTATTAGGCTAAAACCGCCCCCATAGGCCTGTGACCTATGGAGGCGGGCCTAAGATGGGCCCGTGTTTGAGGAAAGTGGGTACAGCTAGCGGCCCCAAAACAGGGACGGGCGACTGCTTCTAGCCCAAGAATTTCTCGTGGTAGTCGTTACTCTCCTCCCTCCCCCCATATCCGTGGAGTGACTAAACAACGCCCCCCCCCGCAAGATTTACTTCAGCACCCCTAAGCACAGTAATTTTCCTAGGATTTCGAACACGAGGGAGGATGTATTTTTTCCGGTGTGTGTGTAGGGAGTGCGGGGGGGGAGACTTTGGAAGTCAGGGAGAGTGTCTGCAAAAGTAATGATGGTACCTTGAGCCCTGCAGTTTTAACTTTTTAAGTAATAGATTTGACAATATGTGTAATTGCTTTGTCCAAAACTTGAATAAATCACTTGAAGAAATCACCCTCTTACACATGGCAGATCTGCGGCTGCTGTGAATAAATGTCGACGTCTGTCGTGCACGTAATCCTAGGTGAGCAACTCAATGGGACTGTTTTCCCACATCCTCCACGGATAATCCGACTGTGGCCTTGCGCTTTTCGTCAGCAGCGCAGAGAGAGGGCGATTGGAGAGCGATCGTATTATTTACAACCCATTTTTTTTTTTTTTTTTTTTTTGGTTGGAGGTTTAACGACCGCCGTGAGCAACTCAATAGGCTATAAGCAGTCGCTCGTCCCTAATTTAGGGTCACTGGTTCCAGGGAAGGGAGAGGGCCAGTGCCGTAAGACAAACACAACATCCATGCCTCACCGGGATTCGAACCCGGACCCCTTACGGACGAATGATCAGAGGCCAACGCCTTAGACCACTGCGCCACCGGGGCGGCTTGCAACCCATTACAGAGCAATCGTATTACAACCCGAAGTCAAAGAGCCGAACACTTTCAATCTGTAGGACATTCAGTGTTTTAAAAGTGAAACTATAGGCATTTATTTAGGCAAAGCTAAATATATCTCAAAGCAAAATATGAATCTTTGGGTTAATTATTGTGCGTGTTCGATTTTTTTCATAAAACTATAACTGGCAGCTGCAGTAGGCCCCTTCGTTATCTGCGCGTTCTCCGCAGCTGCGGGGGCTGCAGGGGTGGTAATTACGCCCCTGACCAATATATTGCACTGTGCAACTCTGATTTCTTTAACGGAGGGGGGGGAGGCAGAAATGACGACCACTATGAGCTACTCAATGGGGCCGTCCTGGTGGCGCTGTGGTCTAAGTGTTTTCTTCTGACCATTCGTCCGGGGTGGCTGTAGGTTCGGGTTCGAATTCCGTGGGTCATGGTTGTTGCGTTTGTTTTACGGCACTGGTTCCACACTTCCCTGGACCCAGTGGCCCTACGTTAGGGACGGGTGACTGCTTAAAACCCATCGAGTTCCTTATGGTGGTCGTTGAACTCCCGAACAAACAAACACACACACACAACAGAAAAGAATGAAAAAACTCACAATGGTCTAGGGAAAGGAGAGAGCTAGTGCCCTAGGACGATCCCTAGGTTGTTAGCTCGCCTTAAGGATTCGTCGAAAATGCCCATTGTTTGGCTTTAATCTGTAAAATTCAAAACTTAAACGCTAGAACAATTTATACTAATAACTTTTGCAATGTCACGGAAAGGCATAACTAATTTTTTTTTTGTTTTTTATTGAAGGTTTAAAGACCACCAAGAGCAACCATTCCTAATTTAGGATCACTGGTTCCAAGGAAGGGAGAGAGCCAGTGCCGCAAGTCAAACGCAACGTCCATGTCCGACGGGATTCGAACCCAGACCCTTCTCGGACGAATGGTCATAAGCAGACCACTGCATTTTTAACAGTTAGGCTGTAGTCTAACCTACTCCCCCTTGATTCTTACTTATTTTAAATTGGTGTTCACGTATTCGTCACCAAAAACGTCTGTTAATATTTTATACAACTGTTGTATAAAATATTAACAGAGGTTTTTGGTGACGAATACACGTGAACACTCATTTAATAATAAGTAAGAATCAAGGGGGAGCTGGTTAGATTACAGCCTAACTATTGAGTTCATCTTATGTTGCATAAGTTGATTTTACTTGTGTGGTTAAATAAAATTAATTGAAAACAGAAAAAAAAAAAAAAAAGAGATCCATTAACTTGATTCCGGGCTGCGCGTTCCCGAACGTAGCCAAATCGTTTGATAAGAGCGCCTACCAGGGTCGTGCTTATCTCTTCTGTGCATTATTATCAGCCTTCAATTCAAGATCATCTTCACACAAACTGTATTTGGAGTTACATTGCTGAGAGACAAGTTGATTAATGATTGCTGCCAGATTTCGATGTCCCAGTTCTTTGGCAGTGAAAGCATTGTTTTCGTGAATTCTTGTCTTTCAGAAGTAATCACATTTGTTCAGTTTTAAGCGGCTGTGTTACCACAAAAACAACCTTCATACTACTCGTCAATATGCGGAATAATTCCATAATTAGATACGAAACTGCCGTGTGGTATCACACGCAGTAAAGAGGCTCAAAGCCTTCCAAAGTCAGTGACTTAGCGGTGAGCCCGATTTTCAGCGAATTGATTACAAGAGAAGATGCGTTGGGCTAATAATGAATATACTGTGTAATATAACAGACATCGTTTGACTCCCAACAATGGTACGACATGGTGAGCGCTGCCATCGTGTGGATAATTTTCTTCTTAAACGTTATTCCAACAGTTGATCGATAGCTTCATGGTCTCCAAGAAAAGTTTCGTTTTTCCAAAGAACGTATCTAATTTCGAAGAAACCTTTTTCAGCGGGGCGCCAGTCCTGTACACATTACGAATGAAGTCTTGGTGATAGCTAAAGAGCTTTTTGACGATAGCGTTGTTTGATCGTTCTCGTGAACTGTTCGGTTACCGATAATTCTTGCTAAATTTTTCTGCATTCTCCTGGCACTGATAATTCTTGCTAAATTTTTCTACATTCTTCTGACACTGATAATTCTTGCTAAATTTTTCTACGTTCTCCATACTAAACCTTGCGATAAATTGCAGTCATGTTTTATGAAAGATATTTCTCAAAATCAGTCAGCGCTGAACCGAAGAACTGCAACAAGAATTTTCGGCAGCAAGTTATGTTAATTCTGCCTGAAGTGGTGCGAAATTTCTTGACTTTGAATGTAGGTGGTCATCGTTTGCGCCTATATTCAAAGTGTAAATTTTTACGGGTGTTAAGAAAAATCAACATTTTCGATAGAGACGTGTACTTTTTAATGACTGTTGAGTTCGTTTATTTTTCGAAAGGAGTGTGCGACCCCTGAACTTTGGTTTGCAGCACAGTGGTTTTTGGCTGTTTCGGAATCACTTTATTTTCCCGAGTGATTGTATACACTTTACTTTGTTCTGGAAATGATGACGAATTTTTTTCCATATATTTTAGTATGCAGTTAGATCTTCCGCATTAAAACGTTTCGGACCTGTAATTTTAATTGCTGAGGCGATTTTATTCTTACTGTTTCACTGAAAAAGTTTATAGTACGGATGCAATAACTTCATTAAGAAAGTCACTTTTGCACAACCTTTCAACTGAAAAGGTTCCGCTGTTAGAACAGATGGTTTAAATTGCCAACGTTAAGAACATTGCATTCAGTTCAATTATTTTGGTTTGGGATTCATTTCTTGAAAATGTTACCACTTTCGAGAAATAAATTCCAAACTTAGAAGTGAAATAAACCTCGTTGCACTTACCCAAACTATAGTATTTAACAAAAAAGGAAGTGAGTGTATTGTGTTAAGTGTGTATGTAATTGAGATACAACCACATTTAGAAAATATTTTTTTTTCAATATCTCTTCTTTTTTTTTTTTTTTTTTTGGTTAACCTTCTGCGACCGAGAAGGGAATATCTTAAATAAGTAAAGAGTGTTTTAAAGTAATTGTTCTCGATCTTAAACGAATCTTAAATTGCAACATTTTTGAAAATTGTTGTCAAAGAGAAACGACGTGTAATTTTTTTTTATTTGATAAAAGATATTTGTCATTTGGAAAAATAAAACCATTAGGTTATTTATTCGAAGAATTTTGAACATTTAACCTAATTACCACAGACACGAAAGGAAACCTATCTAACTATCACATACATGTATTACCTTCCGTGTTTACGAGGAATTAAGCTTGATCATTGGCCTCCGTTCACGCACACATAAATTCCAAGCCCACATATTTAAGCGAGAGCGTTACTGTTTCAATTCAGTGTATACTAATTGCATACTTAGTAATTTTATTATTTTTTTTTAATTATGCAGAGCATCTCTTTTCAGAGTACTTGATAGCTAGGAATCTTTACGTACTGGTTGAGATATGCGAAACGTTTCTTTCCATGCTACAGCCAAAGTTTAGGAAAAAATATTGCGGCATGTTTGGGGGATAGACAGTAATCCGCATATGTGCGTGATACGTGAGTATGAGCCAGTGATAGCAGACATGCATGCATGCATGCCATTCTAAAAATTATACCAAGCTGCTGTTTTTTTTTCAAAACGTATGTATGTTTACGGCATTCACCCTGCACCGCGTGTAGGTCCAATATGAATTTGAAAGAACCTTAAGAAAAAATGCCTCGAGTTTGAGAGACGTTTTTAATCATCCCACGGTCTTCATTCGGAGGTATACACACTCGATGGCGAATTTATTACACCACCTATCTCAGTATATGTTGCAAAACCTTTTAACCTTCAGAAAAACAGCATTTCAACTCGGTATTGATTCTACGGTGTTTTGGTAGTGTTATTATTATTATTTATTTATAACCACCACGGCAAGCAACTCGATGGCCTATAAGCAGTCGCCCGTCCGTTGTTCAGGGTCACTGGTTCCACGGAAATGATAGCGCCATTACCGTAAAACATACACAACATCCACGTCTCACGGGATTCGAACCCGGACTCAACTTGGACGAATAGACCACTGTGCAAGTGGTAGCGCAATGGTTTTGAAGTATTGGATCACGCATGTATCGAACAGAATCTTCTAATTCACAGATTAAAGGAAATAGATCCAGACTTTTGATGTCTCGTTAGTCTTCATCCCACAAATACTTCATAGGATTGAGATCAGGAGTCTGAGGTGGCCAGTGAAGAAAGGTAGCCAGTCTCATATCTGAAACCATTCCTAGACAAAGTGAGCATTGTATCATTTGCATTGTCTTACTTGGTACGTATTTATCATGATGGCGGTACAGAGTGACATTGATGTTGAATGAACTTTGATCAGCAGCAATGTCTCATGACGGCGGTACAGAGTGACACTGATGTTGAATGAACTTGATCAGCAGCAATGTCTCATGACGGCGGTACAGAGTGACACTGATGTTGAATGAACTTGATCAGCAGCGATGTCTCATGACGGCGGTACAGAGTGACATTGATGTTGAATGAACTTTGATCAGCAGCAATGTCTCGTGACGGCGGTACAGAGTGACACTGATGTTGAATGAACTTGATCAGCAGCAATGTCTCGTGACGGCGGTACAGAGTGACACTGATGTTGAATGAACTTGATCAGCAGCAATGTCTCATGACGGCGGTACAGAGTGACACTGATGTTGAATGAACTTGATCAGCAGCAATGTCTCATGACGGCGGTACAGAGTGACATTGATGTTGAATGAACTTTGATCAGCAGCAATGTCTCATGACGGCGGTACAGAGTGACACTGATGTTGAATGAACTTGATCAGCAGCAATGTCTCATGACGGCGGTACAGAGTAACACTGATGTTGAATGAACTTGATCAGCAGCAATGTCTCATGACGGCGGTACAGAGTGACATTGATGTTGAATGAACTTTGATCAGCAGCAATGTCTCATGACGGCGGTACAGAGTGACATTGATGTTGAATGAACTTTGATCAGCAGCAATGTCTCGTGACGGCGGTACAGAGTAACACTGATGTTGAATGAACTTGATCAGCAGCAATGTCTCGTGACGGCGGTACAGAGTAACACTGATGTTGAATGAACTTGATCAGCAGCAATGTCTCGTGACGGCGGTACAGAATGACACTGATGTTGAATGAACTTGATCAGCAGCAATGTCTCGTGACGGCGGTACAGAGTGACACTGATGTTGAATGAACTTAATCAACAGCGATGTTCAAATACGCTCGAACTTGAATCAAAGGTCCAAAAATGTCTCATACCAAATCATTCTTCACGTCATTTCGTTGGCTTCTCCAGCTTGTAGAGGCGCGACCATGTAAGGTGGAACCATTACCTGATGCTTCCAGCATGAGATGTTTCCGCAAATTCGTGGAATTCCGCTTTTGATGTTTTGCATCTTTCTCAACAGCAGTAAAGTTATTTGGGAACGTTATGAGGGTCGCTGGCATATTTTCAACCTTTATTTTTTTATTTATGCAGCGTGAAATTTCTTCGGGGATTTTTTTAGGATAACTGGCATTTTTTAACCATTTTATTTTCCTGACGAGTGTATGTATATATTTATCCATGGGTGGAAGCTCTCCATCATTGGGACGGAGTTTCGTCTTTTGTAAACTTCTGAATTTCGACAAGCAGAAATTTCATCTATCGTTTCCTCGTATCTGTATTGTTTTAAATGTTAATTTTTTCGTTAATGTTTATATTTCAGCTTGAAAAAGGAGATAAAAAGTTTCGATAACGGAAGTCAGACGGATCTAAAATTTCCCCCGTAATCGTAATTTCTTTGTCTCTCGATTTTTCCTCTGTCCTGTATTATTGTTAGATGTTATTCCCCACTTACCCCATAAATGTTTTCATTTCAGCTTGAAAAGGAGAGAGAAATTTCTGAAAACTGTAATGAAGTTGGAACCTTTGTAAAAATTGATGCATAGTGGGCAAAGGTGTTCACATCCTCTCCAAGCACATGCACCAGGTTATCTAAAATAGTGAAAGCTGTGATAGCATCATAAAAAAACAAAGCGTTTTTGAAGCAGTCTCTTTAAAACCATAGTCCTCCTATGTTGTTAATTCTTAGTAGTTTTATCAGTGAGTTTAACTTACTTGCTGCAAATATCATCACTCTTTGGATGTAGTAGGAAAATTCATTTGAGTTCTGAAATGTTTCTAGAATTGTACCAAATGCACAAAACTTTGCTACACGATACTTTTTTCACCTCAGAATTTAAAATAACAATTGTTTTGTAATTTGTAAATCTCATTTTTGAGCATATTGCATTTTATTTCAGTGCTTTCATGTCAGTAATTTTATATTGTGAGTACAGTGATGTGCTCCAGTTTTGTAAATAATTACATAAATCATAGACAATAATTCCATCTTTGCTCATACTAGCTTAAATATTGTATGCACCATATTCGTGCATTCCCTTTTTTTAAGTCGGTTAAAAAATTCAGCTACTTTTTTCTTCATGGCAAGTTTCATGTATGACGCTATTGTCTACTAATTATCACCGGCATAGGACGACCCCTATCATGGTACATGGCTCCTTTCTCATCATTAAGGTCCAAGTGAGGTTCTTTAGCGCCCTCTGGAGACGTTTTGTATAATTCGCTGTAGACATCAGTGGTGTGCAGATTGATTTTCCGTTGTGTAACGCAGACGATGTTGTAGTACCTATTTGTTATACATACACCTCACAGTCTACTGCATAAAGTGTTGAGTCTCCCTTTGTGATACATACGCCTCACAATCGACCACGGAAAAATGTTGAGTCGCCATTTGTGAAACATAACCTTACAATCGATCGCAAAAAGGTGTTGAGTCTTCATTTGTGATTCGCATATCTCACAGTCGACATTAGAAAAGTGTTGAATTGTAAATATTGCGGAGTTTGGGCTTCGGTTCGAATCCCGATTAAGCACGGCAACGTATGTTGTCGGTTTTGTCTGCTTTCTACAGAGGGCGCCCTATATCATGGACGGGCGACTCCTTATTGGCTTACGTGTTAATATAGGGTCGTTAAACTTCGAAACAGACAGACAAAACCGGGGTATGCACATTTCCGAACACGACATCGTGTCATTGTGCAATTGAATTTTTTCATGAGATATGAATTAATTTGTATTCATTTTTGATGATCCCTGTTCTATTAATGTGGTCTAAGTTGTTCCGGTACTGCATGAATGAGTTATCTCTCGTCCGTAATAGTAGCGGCTCATTTCACTTTTCTGCTTCGTGTGGGTTCTCATGATGGAAACCATTAATGAGTCATTCCTGTGGACTACCATCCATATCTTGACTAATTTACGCTCCATCCACGAGAGTGACCTCGTAGGCGCCAGTAAAATACTTTGCCGAACTTTGCTGATGGTGCGACGAAGATAATTATTAAACAAGAAGGCTCTTGACGTGAATGAAGTATTCTTATGGATGGGCATTAAAAAACTTAAATATCTCTAGCGATAACCCTAGATGCTCTCAACCGTTTTGGCTTTAAAAATACATGATCGCCTCTCGTGCAGAAATGGGTTCATTCTTATGGGATATAAACAATTTATGGCAGCGGATCAACATCTACCTCTCACTGTTGTGGATTCAGCGGCGACAGGAAGCGCCCACGTCTTACTTGGCGGTATAAGTCACATGATCAATTGCGCATTTTATTTGGTATTTTTTAAAACTATTTGCTCTTTATCAACATAGGCGCTCTGTACTTTATTTGGCACTTTTTAATTGGAAATATTATACAGAGGGGTAGTCGAAAGTTTTGAAATATTTACATGAACGCATGTGCTGCGGCGGGTGTATCACGTGTTTAAACTAGTTCAAGTCGCACACTGCAGTCAGTCGAAAGGAATACAAAGTGGTAGTCGTTGTTGCGAACAGCATTGCATGTCATTGTTCTGTCTGTGTTTGGGACGCCTGAAAGATGAACAGCCACAACCCTGTTTTACGCTTTCCAACCGTTTGTCCGTCCGCACGATAACTCGCGTAAAAATGGCTCGATTTCGATGAAATTATAGCATGTGGTAGGGGACCACCTGGGGACGAACTCTATTGAAAATGGGACAAATGGGGTCAAAGGTCACGGCATAGGAGCGGGATCCATTCCACTGCCCTTATGCGTCATAACTTGCGTAAATGGCTCGATTTCGATGAAATTATAGCATGTGGTAGGGGACCACCTGGGGACGAACTCTATTGAAAATGGGACAAATGGGGTCAAAGGTCACGACATAGGAGCGGGATCCATTCCACTGCCCTTATGCGTCATAACTTGCGTAAATGGCTCGATTTCGATGAAATTATAGCATGTGGTAGGGGACCACCTGGGGACGAACTCTATTGAAAATGGGACAAATGGGGTCAAAGGTCACGACATAGGAGCGGGATCCATTCCACTGCCCTTATGCGTCATAACTTGCGTAAATGGTTCGATTTCAATGAAATTTTAGCATGGGGGTTAGGGGACCACCTGGGGACGAACCTTGTTGAAAATGGGACGAAATGGGGTCAAAGGTCACGACATAGGAGCGGGATGCATTCCATTGCCCTTATGCGTCATAACTTGCGTAAATATGGTTCGATTTCGATGAAATTATAGCATGTCGTAGAGGATCACCTGGGGACGAACTCTATTGAAAATGGGTGAAGTCGGGTCAAAGTTCAGGAAATAGAAGCGAGATGCATTCCATCACATCTTATTAAAGGAGCAATTCTGGTATATATGTAAATTTTATTTTGAAAACGGCTCTAAGGATTTTGATGAAAGTGGTTAACCTGCAGTTTTCTGGTACTTGTAATCGATTTAGCTTGATCTCGACTTTGGAAAAATTCGTTTAGTGGGTTAAATTACCACCCCGAGTTACCACGTTTTTAGTGTCATGGCGTCGTCCTATTAATGTTTCCTATTCTTAGAAATCTTATGACGGCACACTGTCGCGATCGACTCGCGATTGAGATGTTGGCGCGCGGTCACGCCATCTGCCTCATTACGTCACGCGTTGTTTGTGGATCCTATTGAAGTTTTATGACGTCACACTCTCGCGACCATCCGCCTCATTACGTCACGCGCTGTGTGCGTATTACGCATTACTTCCATTTTCTTTTAGAACAAAAAGTGAATTGTGCCAGTTGCTTGGAGTTCATGCGTAGTACAGTATAAGCAGAGGAACGCTGATTTCACATGTTTTTCCCTTCAAAATTTAAACTTAATACAGCTTTTTTTTTTTTTTTTTGTTACGTTTTTGAATAGTCACTTGATGACGAGCGTATCCGCTGGCCTAAAATATGATTAGTTCATTTTTATTAATTACTATTAACAGAGTGTCACGTGGATGGTAAAACAATAAAAAAAATGTGTCTGGTCGACCCCTACGAAACGTGCACGTTTCAACTTTAATAAGAAGGATAAGAAGAATACGGTAATGTTAGAGCAAGAACAAGCGAAAGTAGTAAATATGGAACAGCTTGGACATTCAAGAGCCGATGGTTTCCGATCACATTCCAGTCTCGAAACATATGACCTTCCATTGAAAGAAGATCAGCTTACAAAAAGACCATTCCGAGCAGCTAAGGCGAGGAGCATGGAAATAATGTCCGACGTTATTATAACCCTCAATGAATCTATATCGGAAGTAAACCTGGATCAAATGCGGCGAATAAATAGACATCGATGAAGAACCCCATGTTAACATTTATTGTTTGGTGTTTCATGTTCGGAAATAATAAAAACAATTTAAAAAAAAATCTTACTCTAACACAAATAAAAAATTAGCATTCATGTTTGTTTTGGTGTTTATTCTAAATTAATTTCTCTAATTCGTCTATCATTATTAATCTTGATGGTTTAGACTTAGCATTACAATACTTAGAAATAACATATCAACATGTAATTTTTTTTGCGCCCTCATCCCCCCTTTACCCGTGCGATGCTCTGTGTTCCTGATATTTGCCCTTATGCGTCATAATTTGCGTAAAAATGGTTCGAATTCGATAAAATTTTAGTATGTGGTAGGGGACCATCTGGAGATGAACCCTATTGAAAATGGGTGAAATGGGGTCAAACGTCAGGACATAGGATCGGGATCCATTCCATTGCCCTGATGCGTTATAACTTACGTAAAAATCCTTCGATTGAGACAAAACTTTTCATGTTGTCCCGGAAGTATACTTTACCGGTTCTGTTGAATATCATCGAAATGGGGTCAAAGGTTGGGTCAGAGGAGCGAGATTTATTCTACAGCCATTGTCCTCATAACTTGAGCAATAAATTGAGTAATGATTTCTGATATGTTGGAAAGCGTATAATAATCAATGCATTGCATGATTTTACTAACTTGTTTGCTTTACGAGTTTGAACTCGGCCATAACGCTGCTCAAGCAACACGAGACATTTGTCATGCGAAAAGAAAAGGTTCCGTAGACATCAGCACCGCAACCAGATGGTTCAAGAAATTTCGCTCTGGTGACAGAATCCTCGACCATCAGGTAGGCCGCGAACCGCAGTTTCGGAGGCTGTGCGCCAGGCCGTAGAGGCGAATCCGACCACCAGCACTCGGAGATAATCAGGCGAGCTGGGCATATCACAGACCACCGTGGCTCGTCACCTTCAGACATCGGCATGGTCTACAGGAACTGCCGTATTGCCCCTCACGAACTGACGCCACCTGAAGCAAACTGCCGAATGGAAGTGTTGCCGAAACTCCGAGGAAATCCGCGCGACGTGCGTTTCATCAAGATAATTTTTACGCGTGATGAAAAGTGGGTTTGTTTCCGTAATCCTAACACAACGGCAGTGGTTGAGGCCGGGCCAGCTTCCTGCACCTGTTGCCTAACGTGGGCGCTTCAAGCTCAAGGTGATGCTATGCTTCTGGTGGAATTTGGAGGGAGTAATCCATTAAGAATTTGTTCCAGACGGTCGGACCATCAACGCTAGCCTCTATTCTGAACAGCTGGAGCGAATGAACGCCGTTTTGTAGAAGAAGTACCCGGCATTGGTGAATAGGAAGCGCGCTCTCCTACAGCAGGACAACGGTTGGCCTCACACCGCGCGATCGACCCATCCAAAACTACAGGAACTTGAGGGCATCGAACTGATGCCACGCCCAGAATATAGTCCAGCCCTTGCCCACGTCGGATTATTACTTGTTCCGGTACTCGCCCACTTCCTTCGCGGGCGGCACTTCAAGGACCAGGAGGAGGTCGCAGCTCGGGTGAAAAAGTTCTTCGCCTCGAAGGACAAGAACTGGCACCGCCACGGAATCGAAGAACTGGCAGACAGATGGCTAAAGACGGTGCAACACGATGGCCTATACTTTGAATGCTAGTCAACTTTCGTCGTAAAGGTACGTATGAAGACATAAAGTGATCCAACTATTGCAAAACTTTTGACTCACCCTCTGTAGAATTGAAGAACTGGCAGATGGGTAAAGACGGTGCAACACGATGGCCTATACTTTGAATGCTAGTCAGCTTTCGTCGTAAAGGTACGTATGAAGACATAAAGTGATCCAAATATTGCAAAACTTTTGACTCACCCTCTGTAGAATTGAAGAACTGGCAGATGGGTAAAGACGGTGCAACACGATGGCCTATACTTTGAATGCTAGTCAGCTTTCGTCGTAAAGGTACGTATGAAGACATAAAGTGATCCAAATATTGCAAAACTTTTGACTCACCCTCTGTAGAATTGAAGAACTGGCAGATGGGTAAAGACGGTGCAACACGATGGCCTATACTTTGAATGCTAGTCAGCTTTCGTCGTAAAGGTACGTATGAAGACATAAAGTGATCCAAATATTGCAAAACTTTTGACTCACCCTCTGTAGAATTGAAGAACTGGCAGATGGGTAAAGACGGTGCAACACGATGGCCTATACTTTGAATGCTAGTCAGCTTTAGTCGTAAAGATACGTATGAAGACATAAAGTGATCCAAATATTGCAAAACTTTTGACTCACCCTCTGTAGAATTGAAGAACTGGCAGATGGGTAAAGACGGTGCAACACGATGGCCTATACTTTGAATGCTAGTCAGCTTTAGTCGTAAAGGTACGTATGAAGACATAAAGTGATCCAAATATTGCAAAACTTTTGACTCACCCTCTGTAGAATTGAAGAACTGGCAGATGAGTAAAGACGGTGCAACACGATGGCCTATACTTTGAATGCTAGTCAGCTTTAGTCGTAAAGGTACATATGAAGACATAAAGTGATCCAAATATTGCAAAACTTTTGACTCACCCTCTGTAGAATTGAAGAACTGGCAGATGGGTAAAGACGGTGCAACACGATGGCCTATACTTTGAATGCTAGTCAGCTTTAGTCGTAAAGGTACGTATGAAGACATAAAGTGATCCAAATATTGCAAGACTTTTGACTCACCCTCTGTAGAATTGAAGAACTGGCAGATGGGTAAAGACGGTGCAACACGATGGCCTATACTTTGAATGCTAGTCAGCTTTAGTCGTAAAGGTACGTATGAAGACATAAAGTGATCCAAATATTGCAAAACTTTTGACTCACCCTCTGTAGAATTGAAGAACTGGCAGATGGGTAAAGACGGTGCAACACGATGGCCTATACTTTGAATGCTAGTCAGCTTTAGTCGTAAAGGTACGTATGAAGACATAAAGTGATCCAAATATTGCAAGACTCATCCTCTGTAGAAGATGCAACGTAACGTATGCATTGCCGCCCCGGTGGCGCAGTGGTCTAAGGCGCTGGCCTCTGATCATTCGTCCGTAAGGGGTCTGGGTTCGAATCCCGGTCAGGCATGGATGTTGTGTTTGTCTTGCGGCACTGGCTTTCTCCTTCCCTGGAACCAGTGACCCTAAATTAGGGACTGGCGACTGCTTATAGCCCATTGAGTTGCTCACGGTGGTCGTTAAACCTCCAATAAAAAAAAAACAAAAAAAACGTATGCATCGCGCAGAATTCTACTCCCTTACATTCCAATCAGAACTTTCCAGTGGGACTGAGCTCTCCCACTGCCCTGAGTTGAAGGGGAGGGGGAGGGGGGACTAGCAGTCTAAGGAGCTTAGCTGAGTTAAAAAATGTTAGGAAAAGTCCTTAAAAAGGGCTTATTTTTCCTAAATGGCTGCATGAAATCCAAATACGATGTAGTGCCTAGGCCACTCCGGTTGCGCAGTGGTCTAAGAGCTGGCATCTGACTCTTCGTCCCGGGTAGGTATGGGTTCGAATCGTCCGAGGCACGGATGTTGTGTTTGTCTTACGGCACTACCTCACATCGTTCCCTGGAACCGGTGGCCCTAAATTAGGGACGAGCGACTGATAATTGCTCACCTAGTTTTTCACGGTGGTCGTTAAACTCCAAACGAAAAAAAAAACGTAGTGCCTAGAACGTCTGCTGTTGGTTGGCTACATTGACGATGACGTCATGTGATGTCAGCTGAGAGCACGGCACACTGTGAGATAAGTAATTTTCTGAAAAAAGTGAAGTACCACAGTCTAATTCAAACACACCCAGCACAGATACCACCCAACAAACTCCATCACCAATCTCTTGGTACTGAGATTTCACTGTTTTCCGCTCTTTGTATATGCAAATAAAAATGTTTCAGTTATATCATGAGAAGATTAAGCGCAAAATTTAAATCTTAAGCACATAATTTTGACTTTGCAGGATTTTTAAGGCGACAAACAGAATAACCATTGTCTTGCTTACTGTTTAACACGTAACTTAACATCAGGAAACTGGAGATCGCTCTGGAGCGGGAATCAAACATCCGCATCTTCCGGTTTCCGTTAGAGCATGCTATCCGTTACACCACCGAGGACGACGAAGTCCTAAGTATCTGAAAAATAAGAATGTGAGTAACTTCAGATTTTACGCCTGTCGAAATAATGACATGCTTCCTCATGATGCTCCCAAAGATTCTTACTTATCCTTGGGACTTTGTCGTCCTGCGTGGTGTAACGGATGATATGCTCGAACAAAAATCGGGAGATGCGGGTTCGATTAACCCTGCAGGGCGATATAATTTTCAAGTTTTCTGATGTTAAGTCACATGCTGAATAATACGCAAGGCAATGGTTATCCTGTCTGCCGCTTTAAAAATCCTGTAGTTTTCCATGAGTTTGTGAGGAATATTTCTTCCGTAACTCCATACTTTGCGTTCTCAATTTAAACCATGAGATGATTACGTGCAAAATTTTAATCTTGAACTCATAATTTTAACTACAGTTTTACATTTTACATACTCGTTTTTGTGATTATCTCTCAGCTAGGAAAAGTGATTTGACCAACACAACTGTCTTCTAAATTGCATGAATTCTAGTTTATTAAACTTAAATTATATGGAAAAGTATCGCCATCCCTGTGGCGAGTGGTCTAAGCGCTGGCTTCTGAGTTCTGACCATTCGCCCGAGATGGGTCCGAGTTCGAATCCCGTTAAGGTATGGATGTTGTGTTTGTCTTACGGCATTAGCTCTCTCCCTTTCCTGGGAGCCAGTGGTCCTAGATTAGGGACGGCCGACTGCTTATAGCCCATCGAGTTGCTCACGGTGGTCGTTAAACATTAAAAAAAAAGTATTGCGAACTTCATCAGCACACTTCAGTTTCCGTAGTTAAGTCATTTCTATAAGTACACTTAGTAGACAAAACATTAGAGATAAGGGTGATGGGTAGTTGACATGGGCATTCAAAGTGAAAATCCTCTAAATGCGTGGCGTCAGTTGAATAAATAAATCCATCGCTCTTTCCACGTTAAGCAACGCACAGCAACCGAAAAATTGTTATTCGGCCGCCGTCGGGGAATTGAATCCCGAATCTCCCGATATCTAGCCGATCGCGTTAGCTTTACACCACAGCGGCCAACCATTTACGGTGTGTTTTTATTTTTCAGTCAGCATCTGACTTCATAAATCCGTAAGATGGGCTCAGCTACTGTAAGATGTGCTCAGCAATACCCACCAGATGGAGGCGTGTCAGTAGCTGAGCCCATCTTACTGATTTATGATGTCAGATGCTGATTGACCCCCCCCCCCCCAAAAAAAAAAAACACACATAGCGCCGCGAATTGTTGGCCGCTGTTGTGTAAGGCTAACGCGCTCGGCTAGATATCAAGAGATTCGGGATTCAATTCCCCGACGGCGGCGGTATAACAATTTTTCGGTTGCTGTGCGTTGCTTAGCCTGGAAAGAGCGATTGATTTATTATTCGACATGGGCATTATCCGCGCAGAGTGGAACAGAGTCAAACGGAAGGCAGGCGATAAATAGGCGGACAGCACTCAACAGTGCATCAATAAAAAATATCAATAGGCGGCTTCTCAGCAGCGCATCGCAATTAACTAACATGGGGTAAATGTGGTGATCCGAGCGATTTTGATCGGTGGCCGCACTGTCAGCGCAAGACAGATGGGTCATTCTGTCGCCCAAGTGGTAAGAATCCTAGGGTTCCCGAGGGCAACAGTATCAAGAGTACCGCGAGTATACCATCGACGGACGTACCAGCACCCAGAGAGCAAGCGCTGGCCAACCACATTCATGACCGGAGTCGACGTGGACTCTCCTGGCTCGTACAGACCGACCGTCCGGCAACGACGGTGCAAATCCCATCTAGGTTAAATGTCTCCGGCCCAAGCAACGTCAGCGAGCGAACGTTACGGTGCACGCTGCATACCCTGGGTGCGGAAGCTGACGTCATACTTGTGTACCAGTGTTGACTGGTCGTCATCAGACATGTTACGCCTCCCCTGGTGCCGGGAACATCAAACCTGGACCTCTGCAGAGTAGCGCCGCGTAGTGAGGTCAGATGAATCCCGCTTCCAACTGCACTGAGCTGATGAGAGGGTGCGGGTGTGGCGTCGACAGCATGAAGCCATGACCCCGTCGCGCTAGGTCGGCTTCTTAAAGCGGTGATGGCTCTGTGATGATTTGGGGAGCTTTATCATTCAACGTATTAGGTCCCTTAGTGTATCTGGAGAGAGGTCCTTAACCACTGCTCGCTACCAGCATGTGCTGCCTCATTACCTATACGCTTTCATGTCCTTCGCACATTCGGCGACCGGTGGTGTGTTCCAGGAGGACAATGCCCGCTTTGCAGGGCCGCAACTACCCGGGCATGACTTGCGTAACAGTTATTTGGGTTTGTAACCATCCAGTGGACCTCATGGTCCCCGGAGCTAAACCCTGTGGAAGCTCTCTGGGTGGCCGTGGAGTGGACAGTGAGATCCTTAGATCCTGGACCGACGGGTCAGGTGGAGTTGTAGAGAATGCTGCAATAGGCGTGGCTGGCATTACTTCCGGAAACCCTCTGGCATGTGGTGGAGTCGATGCCTCTGCGTGTACAGGCTGTATTCGCGCTACAGGAGAACCAACACGCTGTTAGGTAGGTGTCTCTAATGTTTTGTTCATTGAGTGTATACAGTATTTGTGCACAAGTCATTGTTCCGTATGTAGTTAGTAAGGCCCTTAAAAATTCTGTGACGGTGCTTAAAAGTCCGTAAAAAGTGATTTTTTTGTGTGGGAGAAGAACAGCGGGAACATTGAACTTAATTATACTCGCGTGGACATTGATTGCTGTTGCAAAGTGATAAAGCTAATGTTAGCTGGTTATCCAGTACGTTGAAGATTGGCGTTCCTACGGCTCCAGCAGACCTTTTCGTATATACGTTTTGCTTCATCGCCCTTTTGTCAAAGATGAGGTGGCGCTTTTATTTATTTAATGAGCAAACAAACCCTTCCGAGAACAACAACATAACACAACCAATGATATAGTACCACAGTAGTATATAGAGATAGTCTATTAAAACTAACACTCTGATGTAGTTGCTCCTGACCTGAGTGGTGGGGAGGGAGTCAGGCGTAAATCTGGCTGATCGTCAGAGTAAGGCTCGAATTCTAGATGAGGCATGGGCGGTGTTCTGGCTCTCTCTCTTCCCTAGAACCAGCGGTCCTGAAGTAGGGACGGCCCATTGCTTTTAGCCCTTAGAGTTGATATGCTGACGGTGGTCTTTAAGCCCCCTAAAAAAAGAAAGCAGTATACTCATTTCTTTTAACTGGATTTAAGCCAGATTTTCAGATATGTTTACTGAAAAAAAAATTAATGTAAGCGTTTTTAAATAAGTAGGGGAAAAATGTAAGTTATTAAATAACTTTGGGTTACCAGAAACTGATACGAATTAAATAATGTGAGCTGTAGTGTATGTATTTGCATTTGATTTTAAGAAAATAGCGCTTTAAAACTTCGCCTGATTTATTTAGCACGTTCTTGCAAATCATAGAGATCCACGAGAACTTTGGATTCTTATAAAAACCGCAAAAACTGCTCTTGTTATTTCAGAGCTGAAGCACGTCATGATACATCCCTCATAAAATGTGTAGACTACACTAAACACTTCGGAGGACCGCTCGTCGGCTTGTGCAATGCGAAAAGTTTATTCAGATTCGTGTGTAATGTGCTTCAGTTGCTTGGAAATGTGTTAGCCTGGCTTGGAATAACGGTAACTTACTCAAACGGAAACCGACAGATGGCAGTTTGATTTCCTTTCGAGGAAGATTCAATTTTCGAGTTTCCTGAGGAGTTGGCGATGTGAATGACGGTTAATTAACGGCATTCCTGTGTGTGCCTTGGATTATTTGTTCGTGGGATGTGTTGCAACTGTGTCTTGAAATGTTAAGGAGAACCTTTACTTTATTTAGCACGGAGGTCTTCAGTCTTTTCTGAATCGCGAGCTCCAAAATAAATATGGTAGGGGGGCTTTAAGCCCCCCAAGAAGATTAGGAGCGACGTATGTCACAAATTAAACATTCCAAAATATGATTTTACATGTTCAAAAAATTACATAGTGCCTTTTAGTTTTATCCCAAAGAGATTAAGAGCGACATACGTCACAAATTATAAACATTCAAAAATATTATTTTACATGTTCAAAAAAATTACAGTGCTTACTAGTTATTTTACGGTCCTATACGTACTGTTTTTTCTTCATAGTCTGGCAGAGATTTTTTCGGACACCCTACGTATATATCAATATCTATCTGTGTCTGTTTCGGACATCCTACGTATATATCAATATCTATCTATCTAATGTATACACGTTCTGCATATACTGCACACACACACACAATATGGACGTATAGTATATATGCATATATGCACACTATGTACGCATACTATATATAAACACACTATGTTCGTATACTATATATGCATATATACACACACACTACGTACGTATAACTAAAGGTCGAGTGTAATTTGCTGTCTGAAGCACGATAGTTAAAATCTTTAAGGAATAAAATATCTACAAGTTAAAAAATACAAACACAAGATCTTTCACAAGGGCGACCCTTGCATCACCAGGTGAAGACTACGTACGTATACTACACTGGCGTGCAGAAATTAAGGAGGAGACGGTTTTTCGAATGTAACGTCGTGCAGAAGTGCTCCACATCAACTCAAATCATACAATAAGATCCCCAAATGTAAGAATATGGGACAAGTGAGCAAAAGCGTCCAAACAAGGAATCCAAAGGATACAAAGGCACTTTATTGAAAAGGTAGCTTCGAGCACAACTGGACAGAAGACAGAATCTTCCATGTGACAGGCCACTTACAAGAAAAATCTAGTCTTCAGTAGGGTATATATGATCACCCCTGACTGCGTTACATCATTTACAACGTCTGTCCATGCTGAGGACGAGGTTGTCGAGGAGCTGTTGCAGCATCGCGGCCCATTCCTCTTGTAGCGCCAATCGCAGCTGCGGAATCGTTGCTGGCGGATGGTGACGTGCTGCCAAGCGTCTCCCGAGAAGGTTCCACACGTGTTCGATTGGATTTAGGTGCGGAGACCTTGCAGGCCAATCCATGCGTTGAATATCTTCACTCTCCAACAGCTCTGCGACAGCCACTGTACGATGAGGTGTAGCGTTGTCGTCCGTGAAGAGGAACTAAGGACCCACAGCACCTCTAAACAGACGCACGTGAGGCAGGAGAACCTCGGTACAATAGCGGACACCAGTGACTGAACCTCCTTGGAAGATGTGGATGTCAGTAAGGCTACCAAGCATGATACCACCCCAAACGAGAACTCCGCCATCTCCAAACCGGTCCCTTTCGATGATGTTGGAGATGTGATTGGGTGTTCCCTGCTCTGTCCAGATGTGTATACGTCCAGAATCGCTCGTCAGACTAAAGCGACTCATCCGTAAAGAGAACTCGATCCCATTGCTGATGTGTCCAGTTCTTGTGTTCCTGGCACCACAGAAACCGCCGTCTCCGATGAGCAGGCGTTAATGGCACACACCGTACTGGTCGTCGTGCAAATAGACCACCTTTGTGCAGCCTCCTGGCCACGGTAAAACGCGATAACGGACGTCCAGTTGTCTGTTGCATGTGCCTTGCGATTTCTCCCACTGTCTGCCGCCTGTCTCTTCTCGCCTGTAGGACAATATACCGGTCGTCCGCCGCCGTGGTTGCTCGTGGACGACCACTCCTAAACTCTCGGACAGCTGTTCCTGTCGTTTGAAATGCTCTCCAAGCTCGTGAAACGATGCTGTGAGCGATCCCGAACTCCTGGGCCACACTATTTACACTTCGGCCTTCTTCCAACTTCCCAATGACGCGACCTCGGGTAAAGTCATCCAGATGTCATCTACTGGATTGCCTGTTGGTCATATCACACGGTGGCAGCAACTCGACGTCGTTCAAACTGATGTACACCGTGCAATAGCTTTCACGGAATTGCTGAGCATATACCGCCCGTGTGCTTTATACCCTTCCGACCCCCCCTCCCCTAAATCATGCTGCATATATGCGCATGCCCTACCGTACCGGACCCTAGTCTATCTGCTGAGTGGTCTTTCCGTTCATTCTGCCTGTTCGTTCCGTTGTTATGCTAATTTCTCCTCTTCGTCCTTAATTTTTGCACACCTGTGTATTAGTGCGTTGTCCATAAGAGAAACCGAGAGGCGTTTAAACATACCCAAGTGAACTATTTTGGTTGTACTAAATAAGTGGAAGACACATGGCTTGCCTGAAGCAGCAAAACGCACCGGCGGACCAAAGAAAATCAGTGATAGAGGACGTCGAAGCCTCAGGAGAGTTGTAGAGCTAATCGACGAAGTACTGCACAAGTCCTCAGAGTACAGGTGAGTAAAAATGCTGGAACCACGCTATGTACACGTACCGTTCGCAGAGAACGTCATTCCATAAGGTTTCCGTGGTCGTGCGGCTGCTCATAAGCCGTTCGTCTCCACTAGGAATGCTACTCGTCGTTTAGCATGGTGTAAAGAACATTTATCGTGGACCGTAGATCAATGGAAACGGATCCTATGGACTGATGAATCCAGATACACGATCCATCAATCTGATGGCCGTGTGTGGATATGGCGGCAGCCGGGGTAACGCTTCTTTTTTTACCACAATGTACTGTTCCTACAGTCAAGTTTGGAGCTGGCTGTAGGAACAATACATTGTGGTAAAAAAGAGAAAGCAAGAGTAAGTTTATCCATATGCTTGCTGGAAATTTTTTTTATGACTCTGGGTTTAACGACCTTCCTTTTCCTCTCCCATCCCAAATTTAGTGCCACTCATTCCAAAATTCCGCGTCGTTAGGATATGAACCAGGCTTTGCTGAAGCATGCGCGGGATTCTCTTTCCCACGATTTAGATAGGTCGCATGACCATCGGGCGATAATTTGCTTCCAGCGGCCATCAGTAATCGACCACATTGTAACGGTGTTTCCCTATTGCTTTGCTTTGAATAGTACCAACTTGCCATCCTGGTGGCCGCGCGGTATGAAGCGCGGTCTGGCGACCATGAATAAAATCAATCATTAGCCCGGGTTCTAATGCCGGGAAAGGAATGCATGGTGTGTGTGTTTAAGACACTGGCCTTCACCCTTCCCTGGAGCCTACGGCCCTAAATTTGAGACGGGTGACATATCCCATTAAGTTTGAATATAAAGATTTCGTACTTGATAGATGAAAATGAGAAACAAATTTGCTGTCTGTAGTACGATAAGTTAAAACAAATCCTTAAAACTGCCGAATAAAACTCAATTTATTTACAATTTTAAAAACCTATTTACATAGCTAGCACTTTTGGGGCTCACATGGCCCCATTTTCACGCTCAAAAGCCCCGGAACACAGAGGCAACGACTATATACTATAGTTATTCGTGACTAAGCTGATATACGTCATAAAAATAACACAGGTGATGCCATTTACATTAAGAAAAAAGAGGAAATTAAAGTCCAAAAACAAATACAGAACAAGTTCAAGTAAAAGTCTCACCTTCTAAGTGTGTCATGGGAGGGGGGGCGATCATCTGTCTCCAAGGTCTTGGGACTGAAGTCGGAAAGTCCGTGTTGCAGCAGACGTCGTAATATTTAAGAATAAACAGGCTTTCCGCGAGACAAATGGTATTCTTGTTAACAGAGGAGTTTAAAACTTTAGCATTTTGCCAGTCCGGTTTGTAGCCTTCCTGTTTGACTGCAGCGGTGAGGGCTGTGGTGATGTTTCCACTTCGTAGAGAATATTGGTGCTCCTTCAGTCTTATATGTAACGATCGAAGTGTCGAACCGATGTAAACCTTAGAGTCACGGTTTGGGTCTTCTGAGGTCAGGGGTATGGAGTAGATACCCGGTTTGTTAAACATATTGACTTTATCCCGGTCTCTACGGACTAGTGAGAAGACATTTCGGATACAGATTCCAAAAGATAAATTATGTCGCTGACAGACTTTTTTCAGGCAAGGAACAATATGGGGAATAAAATCCAATTTACCAACAAATTTAGACAGAGGAGCTTCATTAACCAAAGTGGTAAATCGTAGTTTTGAAAACTTACTGAGTAACCTGTGAAAGAGAGGTCGGGAATCCGAACTCCTGGGTTAAAGCTTAAATCTTATTTAATTTGTGAATGCGAATCTTGCGGGATGAAGAATGGGTAAAGGCTCTTTTAATCAAAAAACGTAGAGCAGAAGATTTATGTTCTGGAGGGTGAGCAGAAGCAAAAGGAATAATACAGGGAATAAACGTTGGTTTTCTGTAAACTGAGTACTGAAGTTGATTCGAGGTTAAATGCCTTGTTAATGAGATATCAAGAAAAGGGAGTTTTCCCTCAACTTCAAGTTCCTGGGTAAAGGAGATGGTTGGATATTGAGAAGCCAGACATTCAGTAAATTGATTCAGGAGAGAGAGAGAATAAGGCCAGAACACCAACATGTCATCCACATACCTCATCAGAAGTAAAGGTTGGACAGAAAAACTTGCTAAGACAGTCTCCTCTATAGACTGCAACAGGATCTCGGCTAAAATGGGGGATAAGGGGACCCCATAGGAGCACCTTCTGTTTGATGAAAAAACTGGTCATTGAATTTAAAATACGAACGTTTTGCAAGAAGTTTAAGGGCGGATAAGACAGCATCAATTTCAAGTGGGGAGATACAGTTGTCTTGAGTTAATTTTTCAAAAATAATAGAATGGACAGAAGAAAGGGGTACATTTGGAAATAAAGACACTACATCAAGAGATGCCATAATAAAATTAGTTCCAAAAGAGTTGAAAGCCTTAATACGGTCGAAAGCCTGTGTAGTGCTTTTGATAGATGTTGAGGAATTCATTGTGAGGGGTTTCAAGTATGAAGACAAGGTTGCCTCTAATGGACGAGTTGGGCTTGCGTACCCTGAGACCAGAAATCTTAGTGGGTGATCCGGTTTATGAGTCTTGAGTTTACCGAATGCCTCAGGTACCCTAGGACCAGCAGGAGGTTTCATCCTAGTAGAGACATACGATGGCAGAAACCCAGGATTTCTCAGTTTAGTGAGATCAGAAATGGTAGCTGCGCTGGGGTCCGACTTAAGGGTTCGATGTAGGACCGAATCTATTGCTTGTTTCATTTTATCATGGTAGTCTTTTCGATTCATGATAATAAGCTGGTGAGATTTATCTGCGCTTAGTATAGACAGGTTAGGGTTACGAGCTAGTTCTAGCAGTTGATCACGCTCGTATTTCAAAGAATGCTTAACCCTAGTTTATTTTGAACAAGAAGTTGCCAAGTTATAGCGGATAGGTTCCCTTTCGTCTTCTGGTAGAGCACTAATAATCTGTTCAAGCTGAGGTATTAAGTGCATTGAGTTAACCGAAGAGACTGGAAAACTGAATTTAAAACCTCTGTTTAGTGCAGAGGTTTGAGTATGCGATAGTTGAACAGAACTGAGGTTTAAAAACGAGTCCGATGCAGGTAAGACATTGGTCGAATTATTAAATGGGCTTGAATAGCGAACCCGGTTAGGGTTGTGAGCCACCAAAAGAAGAAGTTTATTGATATGTCGTTGTTTCACAGTGTTAAGCACAGCTTGAAGTGAAGTAAAGAATTTCATTAAGTTCCTACCTAATAATAGTTGGTGGGTGAGACCAGACATGGAGACATAAGCTTGATAAGCCTTCCGACTGAGTAGATCAATATAGCTGCGTTTCCGTCGTATTTCAGCATTCAGTCTTTTCACCTCAGCATTAGAAATGACACGTTTGTCTCTTTGAGAAATAGTATAACACTTGATTAAAAGAAATTTCGGCGTCACATGTAAAGAACGACAGTTAGTTAAAAAGTTCAAATGAGCTTCGTTGAGCATTAATTTACGTCGTGTCGAATAAAAAATCTTCGCTGCTCTATCCATGTTCCGTGCGATTTATGGTATAAGGTAACAATGAAGGTAATCCTATAGCTTATGAAAAACCTCGCAGCAGAAGGGAAGTCTGAATATGAAGATTTCGTACTTGATAGATGAAAATGAGAGACAAATTTGCTGTATGTAGTACGATAAGTTAAAACAAATCCTTAAAACTGCCGAATAAAACTCAATTTATTTACAATTTTAAAAATCTATTTACATAGCTAGCACTTTTGGGGCTCACATGGCCCCATTTTCACGCTCAAAAGCCCCGGAACACAGAGGCAACGACTATATACTATAGTTATTCGTGACTAAGCTGATATACGTCATAAAAATAACACAGGTGATGCCATTTACATTAAGAAAAAAGAGGAAATTAAAGTCCAAAAACAAATACAGAACAAGTTCAAGTAAAAGTCTCACCTTCTAAGTGTGTCATGGGAGGGGGGGGCGATCATCTGTCTCCAAGGTCTTGGGACTGAAGTCGGAAAGTCCGTGTTTCAGCAGACGTCGTAATATTTAAGAATAAACAGGCTTTCCGCGAGAAAAATGGTATTCTTGTTAACAGAGGAGTTTAAAACTTTAGCATTTTGCCAGTTCGGTTTGTAGCCTTCCTGTTTGACTGCAGCGGTGAGGGCTGTGGTGATGTTTCCACTTCGTAGAGAATATTGGTGCTCCTTCAGTCTTATATGTAACGATCGAAGTGTCGAACCGATGTAAACCTTAGAGTCACGGTTTGGGTCTTCTGAGGTCAGGGGTATGGAGTAGACACCCGGTTTGTTAAACATATTCCTCATTTTTCTTAATGTAAATGGCATCACCTGTGTTATTTTTATGACGTATATCAGCTTAGTCACGAATAACTATAGTATATAGTCGTTGCCTCTGTGTTCCGGTGCTTTTGAGCTTGAACATGGGGCCATGTGAGCCCCGAAAGTGCTAGCTATGTAAATAGATTTTTAAATTTGTAAATAAATTGAGTTTTATTCGGCAGTTTTGAGGATTTGTTTTAACTTATCGTACTACAGACAGCAAATTTGTTTCTCATTTTCGCCCATTAAGTTGGTGGTCGTTGAACTCCCAAAACGAAGAAAACCACAATATACCAAGTATGCAATGAAAATTAGTATATCTTGACATAGTACCTAAACACATCCGAACAAAACTCTATGTATTTAATATTCCAGCTGCATTTCTTCTTTTTTTGACGTAGGACTACGTCTAACTCGGTGGTTAGCATGGGGCGACTTACGGCCGACTGCCTGTGACACAAATAATTCCTAATTGAAATCATTATAGCGTTCAAAATACGTGCCGCATACTAATCGTGTTAGCATATTCGTAAACAGCATGGAGTCCAATTCGCGTACTGCGCAATACATCGGGCGCGCGATGCTTGTTGTGCCGCCGCGTTTGACTCAGTCTATCTCGGCAACCGTGAGCGCAACACAACTGTGTGTGGTATCGTTTTAAAGCTCTCGACGAGATCTATTCAAATATATGAATAACATTTCGCAGTGGTATTACCACGCCAAGCTCCGTCTGGGAACTTGGGGGCATAAATCTTATTAGTGATTTTCGATCGACTAGATGGCAACAATGACATTGGGCTTCCTAGTATAGGCGGCTCAGTCTCATCGTTGGGACTTGAAAGCGTTGTGTTTCATACGAGCTCGTACGAGGTTGTCGCAAGAACTCATATTCCGCAAAGAAATTAAATTTAAAAACTAACATTTCAGTCTCGTGCTTGAATCTAGGTATCTTCGAAGAAAAGAAACTATTTAAATTAAACCAGAACACCGACACTCGTACTCATTTGCAGAGCAGCGAGAAGAAACACACGTTGTTTAAAGAAACAAATATATAATTTATTTTGTGTATATTTCTTAATTTAAGTTCAATTTAATGGTGGAACCAGATTAAGTTATAATTAGACATCTCTACAAAAAGAAAAGTTATGGTTTAGCCTGAGAATTTTAGAACTGGAAACGTCCCTATCAATCTTAACTAATACGAGGTAAGCAATAATATTTCATTTTCCAAACTTTCAATGAATACTCAGCATGCAAGGGATTGAAATATTTGGATGATGTCTTACCCTAAAAAAAACTTCTGCTGTGCTGCACCGATCCGGCGGTTGAGGAAGGCGCGTGTCTTCTTGCGGCCGTGGTCTTTGGCTGGTATCCTCCGTGGATAAAACCCAGCCCCTGCAGCTCTCGACGAATGCCGATGCTTACTCTATTTTCCTTGGGTACGTAACATTGTTGACTGCTGTGGGTTCGACTTCTTGACCCACGCACAGCTAGGCATTTCTTGCCAACCGCTGACGTCGAGCTGATCTTCCTACAGATGGCAACAACAACTCGACTGCAAACACCTCAACACCGCAACCTCGACTTCTCCAAGTTTTCCATTTTAGTTTCGCTTTCGCTTACCGCCATGCTGCCAGGCGTGTCCGTACATCCTGGAGGCGTAACTCACCCCTTCATTGGTTTCTGGTTTCCTTCCCCCCCTCTCGTTCGCAAGTGGACTGCCGTCCAGTTGCTGCTGGCCAGTGGCCACTTCGAGCAGATGTTCTCCGGGCCAGCTAACCATCTGCTGAGCTAAGCCCTTTAAAAACATTTTTGGCCCTAACTGTCACCCCGTTTTGGAATTCAATTATCGGCCCATCCGAGAAAACTCCTTTTAAATCTTTACGCATGCTCGGAGGCACGTATGCCCCGACTGAAAAATGTTCTCCGACACAGAGCCTGGGTGACATTTATTACCTAGCCTTAGCTTCTTACTAGATTTAAGATTCTTTCGTAGACTTCCGCCGTATAGTCATCACTGACCGATTGTTAGCAAGGGCTGAATTATGTAATCCGCAGTGCTGTTGCTTCGCAAATGCCGGGAAATGAAAAAAAAAAAAAAAAAAAAAGCCTTTAACTTCGTTTGCGGAATTTTGCACCTGGCCTAGAGTTTGTGTTTCGAACTCCTTCCCACGCGAAGGGAAAGCGAGGAGAAAGAAAAAAAAAAAAAAAAAGAAGAAAGGCAACCAGCAAATCGTTACGCGGCCTAATTCAGAATAATATGGCTTGCACATAATTAGGAATTATTCAAATTAAGAAATAAATAATTAACTATGTTAATTAATTAACATAATTAATTTGGGAATTAAATCCCGAATTTGGGTATTTCTTCACTAAAAGCAAATGTGTCCGAAATTAGAAGAATTTTCCCGGCAACAGTGGTTTGAACTGAACATTTTAAAAATTGTTTTCTTGTGAACCGATGAACACTTTTGACAATATCGCGGTTTATCTGGTTAACCGTGAGTGTAACACGACTGTGCGTGGTATCGTTTTAAAGCTCTCGACGATATCTATTCAAATATATGAAGAACACATTGCGGTGGTTTAAACGAAAATAAAAAAAAATGTTTTCGTGTGAACGGGTTAACATTTTCGAGAATGCCCGCAAGCAAAAGTGGAGAAAATCAAAACCAGAGGCAAGAGCAAGTGATTGGAATGTAAGAAGCCCAAGATGACAGAGCACCATGTTGGGTAATTCGTGTATCGATCTGCTTTGTGATCGCAATGTATCCAGCATTATTTGTAAAAATTATGTAAGCTACTTATAGACCTGTGTTTGCTATAACAAATTAAATAAACGCTTTGAAACCATATTCGACTAGCTCATTTCAACTCCGATCTGCAAGTCGTAGTCCTACGTTCCAAACTGACGGCTCAGTGAGAACTGAGCCTGTATTCTTTTTTTAATCGAGTGTTACATTTTCTGCTCAAAATATGTAAAGAGGAAATGAAATGTCTTTCATTTGGGAAGTGTTTGAGAATTACCAGTGATGTTAGTCGTTATGAGATATGTGGGTTTCTCAACATTTCTGTCGGATTGTCTTTCGAACTGCGCGTTGCGCTGTTGTAGTGAGTACACTTACACGCTGCTACCTTCGTAATTCTACTCTCACTTTGTCTGAGTTACATTCTCTTTCTGTCTGATATTTCATGCGTGGAATTTCCCGTTGCTTTGTTCCTGATCTGCATATCACACCGGCGGCGGCTTATTACAGCAAACATGGTTAAGCTTTGTTACGTAAAATGCATTTCACTTCACGTGGTTATTTTCTGGGTAAGCAATTAAATTTAACAATGCTTTCCATGTAACTTGCGGAAACATTCCAATTTATCGAGGCCCCTCGGTTACGGAACTCATTCTAACGATGCGGATTGTTCGTTCTTGTGCGCTCTTAGAGGGAAAGCAGACTGAATGCAGCACGCACGATGCGATAAACGTGAAATAAACAATGCCTGTCGCTGCCATCTCTGTTGCCTATCTGGGAGCTAGATTGCTTCTAAATTCACGTCACGCTGGATTAAGCCCAAATGTCTTCGCATTGAAAAGCGATTCCTGAGTTTATGTTAAACGCGAATGAGTTGTTTGCAGTTGTTTGAAATGAAACGAGATGCGCCGAATGAAATGTTTTGACTATGGTTAGGAGAAAATTTAAATTGCCTGGAACAGACGCTCACCGCCATCTAGAAATTGAGTTATGGCTCCAAACCTATTTCTCCCGTGCATTAAATTAGGCATCAGTTGTTTCCTCCGCCGGTGAAGTTAAGCTGAGCGAATTTTAATGAAAACTGTCGCATTAATCACGTGAAAGACCCCAAAATTTCATTAAAAACTTACTTTGCATGACACGAGAATGGAAAACGGGTAGCTTAATCTTACATCAGACGAAACAATTTTTGTTTTATGCGTGTGGTTCACCACCTTGTTGGAATCTTTAAACGGATGCACATGCTAAGTCTCTGGTAACTAAGTTTCAGCTCGCAACGCAGTCGTCGGTTGTAAAACGCTAAAGAGCAAATGTAGCGAAGTCATGAAAATTTTTAATATTTGAAAATCGAGTTTACCTTGTCGGTATTGTAAAGAACTCTTTGTCCTCTAGAGAAGATTTGTGCTTTGATTAGAACGCCTTCGTTTCTTCTTAAGAATATCTGGCTTACAATGAAATGCGTGTTTTAACTTCGAAGGAGTAAAGGCCAAGATGGAGAGGTCGATTGCTGAAGGGAAATGTTGTTACTTTGCAGACCTCTCGGTTTCGGAAGCCGATAAAAGATCCTGACTCATAACACAAGTCAGAAGGAATGGGCACTAGAGTTGCGGCTCAGTTCGATAGGCCTGAGAATTCCAGTTAAAACACAGACTAAGGTCAAGAGTGGCGATAAAATCCTGTTGATCTGCCCCCAACCCAGCCCCGCACCACCGGGTCTGCAAGGGCCTTTGGTACGCCACTGCGGAGAACTGATCATGAAAGACAAAACTTGTGGATCAATTTGTTTTCCTATTTTAAAACGTAGAACCAAAAGCAATTTGTTTAAACAGTTGAAGTTCGTAATTTCCGGGAAGAGATGTGTAACTGACCAGTTAAGAAATCCGATTATTTTGCTGTTGCGGGCTAGTGTGGTGTGGGTGAAGCTGTGTCGTCGTTTTTGCGGGCGGTGCCGAAAACGCAGCTTTTGCGGCCACTTTCTTATCGCAATCTGAGAACAGATATACGTATAGTGGAGACAGACAAGCGTTTTGTCTTTAGCGGAAAGGTAAGAGCTTCAAAAATGCTAACTTCGTTATTTACCCAGGCTTAGGATTGACAGCGTTTACACTAATTTAAAAACACTGGCGTGTTTAAAAGTTATGTTTTTTTTTTCATTTAATTTTTTAATACTTCTTTTGGTTGATTTTTTTTTCGTTTTTTTAAACTCATTTCTCAAGAATTATTTTGTGAATTCTTTCAATATTTTTATGCAGCTACCTTGTTGACAAGGAAGATAACAATGATGACTGTAATTGGCATATTTTCACTGTATTCCGTGTGCCCACTTCCTTCAGAAAACTTGAAAATTTTCATCGTCCTGGAGCGGGAATCTGCGCCTCCCGATTTCCGGTCGAGCATGCTAGTCATTAAACTACCCAGGACAAGGAAATTCCAAAAAAAAAAAGGTCGTGAGACGCTACGATGGGGCAAGAATAGCTTCGACTAGCGTAAATCTGAAGATTCTCAGATATCTACGTTCAGTTGCTTGGATTCCTTGTCCTGGGTAGTGTAATGACTAGCATGCTCGACCGGAAATCGGGATGTGTGGGTTCGATTCCTGCTCCAGGACGAGGAAAATTTTCAAGTTTTCTGAAGGCGGTGGATACATGGAATACAGTGAAAATATGCCAATTATAGCATTGCAATGCCTACCATGTGTTTATGAAAAAATATTTCTTCGGGGAAATTTGCTTCCCAATTGCATAAGATGGTATCTTACTTGTAGGACAAATTTATCCATTAAAGGCATCCGACCGTTACACTCTCCTCTCGTTTCTTTCGAGCAACTCCACATTATGGAGTCATTCTGATTCTTCCTTTTTATCGTATATCAATAATTATCGATGATTTATGATCATAATATGGGGTGCACGAATTTTTGTTGTTGTTGTCTCAATGACTTCAAACGATTTCATTGCTAAGCATAAGAAACAATGTGCACTCTACATAAATTACAATGTCAGTCCAAGCAAAGTTCTTGTCTGGGCAATTTATAAGCCATACGATGTCTTGCCTCCGTCCAGTAGTGGGTGGTAGGGGGACAACACAAATGACACAGATACTAGGATATTTAACTGAAAGATCCCAAAGGGGAAGCCCCTGTTATGTCTCAAAAGGGGGAGTCAAAGTACCAGTGGCCGCAAAAGCGACTGCTTCGGGCGAAGCGAGTTGTGTGGCGTTCGAACAGCTGGACATTAAAGCGGACGTCAAGTAATTTTGCTTCCTATACTTCCAATGGAAAAACTTTTGTACATATTTCCTTCACAATTAGAGGATGAAAATTTAAACATCGATTAAAATAACATCATATTATAACTTGGAATACTTAATATTTTCTAAAACATAACCATAATTATATTAAAAATCAATAACTTTTCCTTTGGTAGTGTTGAAACCAGAAAAAGGATGGCGCGACCTGTATTTTGATGACGTCAGTAGACAAGGAAATGTTGGATTGCTTAATTATGGTTATGTTTTAGAAAATATTAAGTATTCCAAGTTATAAAATGAAGCTATTTTAATCGATGTTCAAATTTTCATTCTTGGGAACGCATTAATTGTGAAGAAAATGTGTACAAAAGTTTTTCCATTGGAAGTATAGGAAGCAAAATTACTTGACGTCCACCTTAAATGCACATTGGCTGACGGCGCTTTCCATAACGTGACTGAAAACGCCAGAATGTGAAACGTGGGATGACCGTTCTTTTGTGCTGTGTCCTTGGTATTGCCGGCAAAAGTTACACTGAACTAATGTGATAAACTGAAAGTAGAGAGAGATTATTTCACTGCAGTCACCGTATTTTATAACCGACAGCTAAAGATTGTAGCATTCGTCTCAAAACTTCGTAATTGAGACATCAGAAATTGCCGTTGTGTAAGGTAATTAAAAAAAATAAGCAGAAAGGTGTTTCTCTCCTTGCAAAAATATTTTCTTTTAGAATTTAAGATGAAACTTCTGAAATCTACAAAATATATATATATATATTCTGTAAGGATTTCATCTCTTAGGGATTTTATGTTGCTTCCGAGAAGCAAATGGATGAACCTATCTTTTTTGCAGCGTGCACCTGACAGATAAGAAAACGAGTTAACTTCATGAAGTCAAAATCTCTCGGCTTTTCCGTAAGGTAATAAGTGTCGGAAAAATAAAACGAGTTTTCTAAATGAGTTAAAAGGTTAAGGCATCAACATAAACTCCTCTTTCTAAATAAGTTAGGTTTTTTTGTTTTTTTTTTTCTTTAGAAGATTGATCTTAGCGATAAAACTGCTGTACTGAGGGAACGAATGTACATGATAATATCACTTGAAAGAAGCAATTTCCAGGAACCGTTCCAACTCTTACGTTCGGTATTTCATAATTGGTTTTCAAGAACGTCATTTAAGTTTCACTTCGGTGTACGTTACGCTCTTGAAAAAGTCAGAAAAGAACCACCACATTGAAAAACAAGTATTATGTAAATTTGTCGCACAAGAGCGCATTTCCGTTTTCTCACAAAAATCAAACTGTGATCTGTTCACAAAGCATTACTGAAGTTAAGATGCCATTTTTTTTTAAAGATTGGAACGAAATCATACAAAAACTTACCAGGAAGTAGAGAAAATATTTATATGGAAGTGGTAGTTGCTGCCTTTCGTAAAGATAAAATCTGTAAATTTAAAAGGAACATTAAATATTTGGTGACGTAACAAAATAATTTTACATAGAAAAAAAAACAAGCTGATAGCCCAGACGTTGCAAGAAAGAAAAGTAAGTTCGAGATAAATAATTTTCGCGCACATTTTTCCGGAATCACAAAATACATGGCTGACATGAAAATTTCTCAACTAGGAGCCTGACTGTCACAGTATCGTTTTTGGAAGCAAATATTGGAGTTCGAAAACCAGTCCGTCTTTCTTTTGCCCTTTTCTTTTTTAAACCATTCTCAATTTATTATTATTATTATTATCTACTTTATTCGAAATATACGAAGCACAGCCTATGACAATCAAACATAAACAACAAAATTTTCATTGACTGGTGTTGTTGAGCTGCTACGAGTTTCCACCGGAGACCTAGGTATCAGTCAAGAATCGGCGTAAAATATATGATGCCCCAAGTAAGCCGTGTTCTGCAGTTCGCTAGGTGGTAAATCAGAAAGTTGCAATTTTTCGAAATGATTCATAAAATTTTTGGATATTGTTCCAAATGTCCCGATGACAATGGGGTTGTGTGTAGTCCATAATCGGGTAACTTCAATGTCCAGGTCTCTATATTTAGTCATTTTTCCAGTTCTTTTTCATTGACTCTGGCATCTCCAGGAATCGCTGTATCAATTATCCAGACTTTCCGATTTTCTATGATTGTTATGTTGGCGTATTATGTTCTACGTGTCGATCGGTTTGAATTCGAAAATCCCACAAGATCTTAATTATTTTCTACGACTTTCTCAGCCTGATGTTCCCATGGTTTTTTTGATGCTGGCAGATTGTGCTTTCTGCATAATGACAAGTGAATCGAATCAATTTTGCAATCCTGTCATGTCTAGCTTTGTAATCTGTCTCTGCAATTTTGCTACATTCACATATAAGATGAGACCCAGTTTCAACTTTTTTTTTGACAAAGTCGACACTTTATTATTATTATTATTTTAACTTTCTTAATCACCGCGTTGAAAAAAAAAATGTTGTGCGCATTTTCTGCTGAAAATTCGAGTGATTTAGTGAAATAAATTAAGATGACGAACGTACCATAAAAAAAAAATAAGGTAAAATTTGCTTATAACTTCACAGACTTACATTAATTATATACTTGGGTTACAACTTTAAAAAGGCTAATATTTCTTTTCCAAGAAATTTCCATTAGAGATAATGTTTAGTAATCTTATTTCTTTTTTTCTTTTTTGTTGTTGACAAGGCTATCACTAAAATTGCCAACCCTATCGCTCACAACGTTCGTTTTCACTTTCTTATCATTGTAAGGAAAACATGAGAAGTCACCATAAAATTCTGCGTGCAACTCTATTGGCTGTCAGTTGTGTGTTCTCTAAATCACACGAGAACAGAGAATAATGACGCCATTAAGCCCAGTGGATGCGCTCTCTACTGCCTGCCCTATTTGAAAGTAATTAATTGCTTCTTGCTCCTAACTGCATCAGGAAATTACAGGCTGGATCGACGGGATCACGTGAACTTTGAGATACAAACACCGCAGGCTAGTTCTGTTAGAAAGAATATATTTTATAGAAAAAGAAATGGAAGAGAAGAAAGTTGTTTGCTGGATGTCATATATTTTTTAAGCAAAGTATGACAAGACAAAATTAAAACAACCAGTAACGGTTCCCAGTATAGCGTTTGTTTCTTTGGAGTAAGAGAAAACTGATGCAATTTTGATGCAATTTTTTAACTGATGTAATTTTTGGACAACCACCAGCTACAGTGGAATCTCGGTTATACGTTTTTCACTTTGATGTGAAATTCTGCGTTAATCCCTATGTTTTACTGTAGTTTTTATCGCTTTTTTAAATTCGATTATACATGGTTCATTTATACGTTTTTTTATACGTCAACATTTTAATTTCAGTTTATCAAAAACACACGTTTCTTTTGATTCTTTTATATCTAATACGGTATGTTACAACTTTGAGAGAATCGACATAGCCTTGCTGTGTTCCTTCGTGGTGCTGCCAGGGTTGAACATTGATCCCAACTATTTGTTTACTTTCAGTTTGGATGAAAAAAATAGTTTCGTATTTTCCGACTCACGCACATACGCAGTTTAAAAATTGATAAATCTCCGGGACTTAATTTTGTGGTTCCAGCCCCCTTAGCCGTAGTATAATAGAATCCCAGATATATTATCAATATTCATAATTTTTCTTTCAAATGGATGCAGTCAGGATCCGCATAATGAACGCTGTTAAATGCGTTGCATATTGAAGCACTGCTCTCAGATTCTTAGTTCTGAGTATTTCACATAATCTAAAATCAGAATTATAATAGACAGATAGAGCTGCCGAAAGAGAAGTCTGATTTTTATAGACATGAGGATTTTTGCAGTGCGATAAATTATAATATGTAATGTAATACTTTTTTTTTTTGGCCGCCAATTCGACTTTAAATAAATCATTATTAAGAAATATCTTGCACTCTTTCATAGCATAAATTTTAGAATAGTGTTTAACAATTTTAAATTTCTTTTATACTTTTTTTAACGCCATGCCCTAGAAAAACGTATAAGCGAGGTTTCTCTGTTCTGAACAATTCAGTTAACAGTTGCTTCAAAATTCTATTATGCAACATTTAGATGAATTCCCACGTGTTAATAAAAACTTTTTACTACATTGCCACTAGTGCATTTTGAAATCTTCCAAGAAATGAAAAATTACGACGAAAATTTTCCTAGTAAAGTTTATAATGAAAGACGTAGCTAAAAAATGCCAAAAATGCCTTGGAAGGCATATAAGATTTTATCGCGATTCTGTAAAATAAGAGATCGGCCACTATTGTAAACCTCACTGGCACCAAAAACATTCATGAACGTGCATTTTGTTCTTCAGTGTAAAAGCAGACAAATTGCAAGACATTGGGAATAGTACGCATGTTCATTCCTGTAAATCAGCGTAGCTATATTTCCGATTTGTTTGCTGAAAATTGTTATTATACTAGAATAGGATTTTCAAATGAAATAACGCTGTTTCGCTATTGTATTGATTTATACAAAGATTTTTGTTTGCTTAAAATCTTTACTAGTTTAATTATTCAATTGGAAGCACATTTCCAAACTTTTTTTTAATTTTAGCATTTAGGCCATTCCAGTGTTTTATGATCAAAGTCAGCCTCAAATCTAACGACATTCGGAAAACGTCAGCCTCGGTTATAGCGACACTCGGATATAACGTCAAAAGTATCGCACTCCCATACATTACGTTATAAACGAATTATACTGTAATTGCTCCAGAAACATCACGGAAAATTCATCAGCGTCCTAACATCCCTCACAAAAACGGAACGTGTGAGCATCAAAGATAGCCCACTAATGAAAGAAAACCCCCCAAAAACATCATGGTTGTATGCAGGGCCTGATATATGCACTTTTTGCAAGTTTCATCGAAGTGTTTATGGATGGTGGTTAAAATGCAGACGAAACTAATAGGTGTGGAACATCACATTCGTTAATGGATCTTTTTATGGCAGGTTATAACGTAATCCTTTTACGTTATGCGAGATTTGTTGTTATGCTAAAGTTCCAATTGTCCAGCTGAATAGATGTTAAACTAAGGGTAAATATGATGCACTAATTGCACCGGATAGCTCACTTTAAATTAAGGCTTTTAGGGTCAGACGAAACATATACCGAAATCGAAATCACGTAACTTTTTGTTGGTCCCGCAACTTTTAGACGAAATCATATAACGTGGTCTGTGTTCGAAATCTCAAACATATCACGTCGAGGTGCACACACACACACACACACACACAACTTCACAACGTAGTTAGGCAGACGGTAATAAAAATATAACTTCATATACGTTAATTAGCTGTCGTACAATCAATAAACTCGGCAAAGATCTAACATCTCCACACACAAACAACTGCGTCGCAGAATACTGTATATATCTTTTCAGGTTTTTATCATAATGCATACGTCACTTACGTACTGACCTCAGGCGTGTTGCCAAATCTCCATTCATGTGAAAGAGAAGATATCACGTTAAGTTTAGAAAGTTCA
The DNA here is from genome assembly GCA_039090855.1 of Macrothele yani. Lineage (NCBI taxonomy): Eukaryota > Metazoa > Arthropoda > Arachnida > Araneae > Macrothelidae > Macrothele > Macrothele yani. The sequence goes on from CM077003.1 coordinate 110,128,122, forward strand.
AAAGAGGACAAACTCAAATTTACATGAGAAAAGGAAATAAAAATGAAAGTTAAAATAGAATATACGTCACAAGGTCACAATGGGGGTAGGAATTTAAACGAGGTTCTCTCCTCTATTCCTCATATGCTAACAACATGAAGTCAGATTTGTGCATTCCCGAGGTGTAAGCAGTATCTGTTGTAAAGAAACTATGTTAGAAATGCTACATAGCTCATGTACGGAATACGGGATTACACCATACAATACAAATTTTTAAATATGATAGTCAGATTTTTGGTGTAAATATGACAAGGATGGTAGTAAGTCAGATAACATCCGAAAACTTGAAAATTTCGTCGTCCTGGAGCGGGAATCGAATCCGTGTCTTCCAGATAGCGCCCAGGTATGCTAACCACTTCACCGCACAGAACGACCAAGTCTCAAGTCTCCGATTAATTTGAATATAACCATCACAGGATCACAGTCTCCCAGATAGCTCCCGGGTATGCTAACCACTGCACCACCCTGAACGACCAAGTATCAAGTTTCCGATTAATTTGAATATTACCATCACAGGATTCGCTAATCGAAGCAACCGGCATTCATGTTTAGCGAATCTGGAGGTTAAGAATGATTATATTCAAATTAATCATTCTTAACCTCTAATTCTTAATTATTATGGTTATATTCAAATTAATCGGAAACTTGAGACTTGATCGTTCTGGGTGGTGTAGTGGTTAGCATGCCCGGGCGATATCTGGGAGACGCGGGTTCGATTCCCGCTCCAAACAACGAAATTTTCAAGTTTTCGGTTATTATCTGACTTACCATCCTTGTCATATTTACACCAAAAAACGGATTGTCATCTTCAAAATTTGCAACATAGCTGTTAGAAAATCTACAGCAGTATAGGGATGTAAACCAGCCAAATGCAAAACAAAATTTACACAGAAAGTATAAAATATCAATACAAATACAAAATAAATATGAAATAAATTATTAAATCTACACGCGAGCAAAATACGAGCACGCGGTAATTGAAACACGTAAAAAATCAGCACTGGCAAACTAGTTTAAGGTGAAATGTAAACTTAAAAAAGACCAAATTTTCACTGTTTTTCAATGGTAGACGCGCGGTAAAGTTAGTCCACGCTCTGAAGGTTGTCAAGCGTGCGGAAGGATAGCGTTTGATATCGGTTTCAAAACTTCGTGCTTAGGCCTCTTGTAAATTCCTATTTCCCCGCAGATAACCAAGCAGTTATGTTCATGCGTAATTTGCAAATGTTTCTAAGCAGTCGTAAAAGTGGGAAGGAACGATGGGGTGGGCAAGGGCATTCCCTTAAGAAATTGGTAAGGGGAATGGCGTTCCCCTAATAGTGGTGAAGAATTTTTTTCAAGCACACAGTGCTTGAAAAAAAAAAATGTGCTGCATAACTATACCAGGGGAAATTTTGGATCACAGTTTTTTTATATCTATGAATTCTATTAGTAATTTGTGTTAGATTTTAACGTTTGAAAATTTTGTCTCTGATTTTGCAGTTTTCAGGGCTTTTGGCCCGAGACAATAAATTTTGCGCTTCGGACTCTTAGCTAAAGACCCGTAGCTAAAGGCGATGTCCCCATTCAAAAGCTCTGCTTTCCTATCATTTAGTACTTTATCACGCAGGGTGGAATGTTGTACTAGTAACAATGTTGCAGGCTTGATTTAAAACAAGTTTAATAGAGTCTATCTACTAACCTTGGCTTAATACCAAACTGAAATTGATTCACAATAACAATTCGGTACATAGCAGCTGACCAAGACCTCACTGGCTTCAGGAAGGGATGGCATCCTCTAATAATTTAAAGTGGTGTCCACAGCAGCAGTTTCTTCGGTAACTTAAATTTAGAAATGAACACTCTCTGAGGTGTTCCTCTCTAAGTTTAAATTACTGGGTTGTGTAGTTTTCGTCCTTTTGATACTGCGTAACGTCGATGATAATTAACCATGTAGGAAAACAATCAGTGAATTCCAAATGTTTTTACTATTTTCCAGCTGCGCAATTAAGAAAAACAAAACTCCTTCAGCTGACACGTAATGATATGACATTTTTAGCTGAATTATAAATTTTTTAGGGTTTAGCTTTTATTCATTGTAATGTTGTTGTTTTTTTTATTTATGTGCGTATAGAAGAACACGGACTTAAAAAATGCGCGCGCACTTTTGTGTGCGAAAGAGAAAGCATCTACCCAGACTTTAGAAACACTAAACATTGCATTCCTCCAAAACAAACCGTCTACTTTCACCACTGTTCCTAGGTAATCCTGAGGATACTTGTTCGCCACATATATCTGGCAACCGTGATATATGTTTTTTTATGCTAATCTTATGAGATAGTCGGGGTTTGATTTTGTGTGGGACTTCTGAATTTTTGACATATTTTGCGTCATTTCCCTTTCCCAACCAGTTTTACGTAGCAACATTTTAAAACAGATTAATAGGACCATAAATTAGTAATTGCGTTCGTGTGTTATTATCAACATCCCCCCAAAAAACTGGTTTAGCTATAAAGATGGCATTTGGGGGAGGGGGGCGTTTTTCCCAGCGGCACATGCTACAGGGTGAGTCAAAAGTCACAGGACACCCTTGTATTTCAGTAACGGGAGAGAAAATGAAATATCTGAATGCCGTCCCGGTGGCGCAGTGGTCTAAGCGATAGCCTCTGATCATTCGTCCGAAAGGGGTCCGGGTCCGAATCCCGGTGAGGCATGGATGTTGTGTTCGTCTTAGGGCACTGGCTGTCTCCCTTCCCTGAAACCAGTGACCCTAAATTAAGGACGGGCGACTGCTTATAGCCCATTGAGTTGAGGCTGTGATATATATCAAAAAAATATATATCACAGCCTCTCCTTGACAAATGTCAACCCCGCCTTCTCGTGGTACATCCTGTTCCCACTAAAGGGGCTCTGACGACCGCCAATAGCGGTATAACTATACCATCGGGATTAGAGGAAATGCTATCCCACCCTCACCAACCCGCTTGGCCAGCGTGGTGAGTTATGGCCAAACCCCTCTTAAATGACTTCACAACTTAAATCTTGGCCCTCAGTCTCCGGCAGCTGGAATGTACCTGGCCAAGGCAGCGGCCAGTGCGACATGAAGGCAGAGGGTGCTAAGAATCCCCGGAGGACCGGACTACGCTGCCATCTGATGCTGACCTTGGCTACGTACAACGGACGCTCCCTATCTTCTGATTCAAGGCTTCTTGAATTGGAAGAGGAACTACAAAGGATCAAGTGGGACATCGTCGGGCTAAGTGAGGTAAGGAGAAAAGGAGAAGATCTCATTGAACTGAAAAGTGGACATCTCTTCTACTATCGTGGGACAGATACTGGCAGAACTAGTGGTGTTGGATTTATAATAAACAAGAAACTGAAGGATAAAGTTGTAGAAGTTGAAAGTTCCTCTGACAGAGCTGCACGACTCGTTATCCAACTCTCGAGAAGATACCAGGCTCAGATTATTCAAACTTATGCACCCACCACAAGTCATGCTGAAGAAGAAATTGAAGAATTTTATGAGGAAATTCGTGATCTAAATAATAAAGGTAAGCAGCACTTGAAGATAATTATGGGAGATTTCAATGCAAAAATAGGGCAACGGCAACAGAATGAAACTTCAGTAGGTAAATTCGGTCACGGCAACAGAAACCAGCGTGGAAATACTCTCGTAGAGTTTGCAGAGGCAGAAGGGTTTTTCATCTTGAACTCCTTTTTCAAGAAAAAGCCACACAGAAAATGGACATGGAGACATCCAAATCGGACGACAAGTGAAATTGATTTTATTATGTGTAACAAAAAATTCGTCATAGAAGACTGCAGTGTGCTAAACAAGTTCAACACAGGTAGTGGCCATAGATTGGTGAGATGTAAGATGCACCTCAACACTAAACTCGAACGTAGCAAGCGCATAAGACAAACAAAATGTATTGACATAACCAACCTTAAAAAACACCATAATACCTTCAAATTGGAACTGAAGAACAGATTCTCTGCTTTAGAAGGCCTAACATCGGAAGAAGTGGATATTTCTGAAGTTAACAGAAAAGTAACCAAAGCTCTTATGGAAACAGCAACAAAATTAGCTGGGTCTAAGAACAAATTGCATGTGAACAAATTATCAGGAAAAACCAAAATGTTGATGCAAAAAAGAAGAGTGATGAGGACAACTAAAGAAGATGTGACTTCCAAAGTGGAATATATAGAGCTATGCAAGACAGTACGAAAAAGTATCACTGAAGACGTAAGGAAATTCAACTGTGAACTAGTAAGGAAAGCAATTGAAAACAACCAAAGCCTAAAGATAGCAAAGGGACATCTTAGTAAGGGGAAAAAACAGATTATGGCACTGAGAAAAGAAGATGGTTCTGTAACAAGAAATAGAGGCGAAATTTTGACAAGAGTGAAAGATTTCTACTCCAAATTATATGAAAGGGATGATACATGTACTCCAGACATCATGAAAGGTACCAGTACCAGAGTTCTTCCAGTCCTTCCAGCAGAAGTTGCACATGCAATCAAGAACATGAAGCGGGGAAAAGCTCCAGGAGAAGATGGAATTACTGTAGACATCATACAAGAAGCAAGTGGAGAAATCGAAACAGTACTCGCCCAAATTTTCACTTGCTGCCTTAATGAAGGGAAAATTCCTGAGGATTGGAACAACGCTACAATGATCTTGCTACATAAAAAAGGTGACATTGAGGATCTCAGGAACTACAGACCTATCAGCCTCCTATCAGTGGTTTATAAAATCTTCACTAAAGTTCTTTCACCCCCGCTTGAAGGTGACACTGGACATGGCTCAACCGAGAGAACAAGCTGGATTCAGGAGTGGCTACAGCACAATAGATCATATCCACGTACTGAGAGAACTAATTGAAAGAGCGAGGGAATATGAGCTTCCATTGTGCATGGCTTTTATCGATTATGAAAAAGCCTTTGATTCGGTGAAACCATCAGCAGTTGCAATGGCTCTGAAATCTTGCGGTATTGAAGATGCATACATTAATATTATTAATAACATCTATGAAAATGCAAGTGCAAAGATTCGGCTGTTTGAAAATACAACACACATAAAAATTGGAAAAGGAGTGAGACCAGGTGACACCATATCTCCGAAGCTCTTTAATGCTACATTGGAAAATGTCTTTCAATCACTGAACTGGGAAAACAAAGGGATAAAGATTAATGGAGATTATCTAACCCACCTTCGTTTTGCTGATGACATAGTCATTTTTGCAACTACCCCATCAGAGCTACAGAGTATGATCCAGGAACTTGCTGACAAGAGTAAAGAAGTGGGATTGAAAATGAACTTTCAAAAGACAAAAGTGATGTACAATGCTTTTACAAGAAATGAAGATTTATCGATTGATGGAGAAAAGCTGGAGATAACAGACACGTACGTTTATCTTGGACAGCAGATATCAAGTGAGGGTCACATTGGTGAAGAAATTATTCGGCGTACAAAACTTGCCTGGAGAGCTTTTGGAAGAAACAGCATAATTTTCAAGAGCAATATGCCATTATGTCTTAAAAGAAAAGTGTTTGATCAATGCATCCTTCCAGTGCTTACGTATGGTGCAGAGACGTGGACCTTAGCTAAAAGAGACATACAAAGGCTGCAGACAACTCAAAGTAGCATGGAGAGGTGCATGCTTGGTGTAACCAGGAGAGATAAGAAGAGGAACACGTGGATCCGAAAAATGACAAGAGTGGAAGACATCATGATCAGAGTTAAATCCCTGAAATGGCAATGGGCTGGACATACTGCCAGAAGAACAGACCATCGATGGACAGCCGAAATTTTAGATTGGATTCCAAGGGACAGGAAAAGACCCAGAAGAAGACCACATGGAAGATGGGTGGATGAAATTCGAAAGTATGCATGAGTGACATGGAGGAAACTGGCACAAGACAGACCGTTGTGGAGGAAACTTGGGGAGACCTTCATCCAGCAGTGGATTGATAATGGTTGACAATGATGATGATGATATATATGAATACCCCGGTGAGGGGGCCTATCTTTTGGGCTATTTCCGGAACATGGCCGCCTTCTTGAAATCCGCCATATTGGATCAACGTCAAATTTTTCAAATGGTAAGGGGGTCATGTTGCATATCAAACAAGATCAGAATTTTCTCAGAAACTGATTGCCGTAATCAGATTTGACATATGTGTTGTGGTTCACAAGTTATCAACACAGAAATTTGAAATAATCATTCTTTGTTAAAGGTAACTGAAAATGGCATTGACGAAATAGGAGAGGATTGAGGTGATCCTAATATCTGGGGAACACACTCAACGCAGCTACCGTATCATAGCCGCAGATTTCAACAACCGACACCTAGAAAGACCACCAATTTCACTCAGCACTGTCGTATACCTGATATCCAAATTTCAAGAACTTGGAACTGTGGACAACAAGCCACGTAGTGGTCGACCGAAAACTGCTAACGACGAGGAAACCTCAACAGTGGTCTTGGCATAATTTGCAAAGAGTCCAGCAGAATGTGGTATCAGGCAGTCAGCCAGTGTACGGATTCTTCACACCGCTCACTGGCATCCGTTCAAGCTCCAGATGCAGCAGCATCTATCAAAGGATGACCCTAATAGACGTGTCGAGTTCTCCACCTGGACTTAAGACCAACAACAACGGGATCGCTCATTCACACAGAGAATTTTGTTCAATGACGAGGCCAATTTTGATCTCAGCGGTGAGATTAACCGTCAGAACCACAGGTACTGGAATGACAGGAACCCTCACTGGAAGAAACCATCCAAAGTCGTTGGTAATGTAAAGGTTATGCTGCTGAATAGGGGCACTCGTGTAATCGGACCTATTTTCATCGACAATAACCTAAATACTCTGCGCTTCCTGGAAATGTTACAGTAAACAATGTTCCCTTCCCTTTTGAATGAAAATGGTAGTTTCCCCTGTTATTTCTAACACGTTGGAGCTCCACTACACTACGGAGCAACTGTTTGTCAATGACTAGATGTTCAATTCCCTGTTCATTGGATTGGCCCGCGTGGTCCTGTGGAATAACCACCCAGATCCACCGATCTCACACCACTCGACTTCTACCTGTAGGGTCATCTGAAACACCTGGTGTGTGTTCAGAAAATCCGCGACAAGCACCACCTTCAGCAGCGCATCCTGGAGGCCCGTAACCGCATCTCTCCCGATATTCTCGTGCTGGTGCATAACGACTGGATCAAGCGCTTTCAGCTCTGTGTTCAGCAACAGGGACGGCACATGGAACACATCAAATAGCTGCACATCACAGGGTACTTTAAGAGGTTGTTATTTCAACTTTCTGTGTTGATAACTTGCGAACCACAACATATATGTCAAATCTGATTACGGCAATCAATTTCTGAGAAAATTCTCGTCTGGTTCGATATGCAATATGGCCCCCTTACCATTTGAAAAAATTGATCTGGATCCAATATGGCGGATTTCAAGATGGCGGCCATGATCCGGAAATAGCCTAAAAGATAGGCCCCATCACCGATTCTTTGCTGAGGTATTCAAATATGTCTTCCCGTTTCTGAAATACAAGGGTGTCCGGCGACTTTAGACTCACCCTGTATATTAAAGAATCTTTGATTAATACACTGCTGGACAATTGCTAAAGACGGATCATAAACGGCTATATAGCGCATAAAAAAGTAAGTGTGGTTGGATGCCAAGTGAAATAAAATAATGTCAGAATGCCAGGACATAACAAGAAAGACAATTTATTGTGCTCTAAAATCCAGAAGGCTTTGGAACGTGTTCAAGGGACAAACAGGCCATTTTGTGCAGAATAAGTAAACGTGAAAAAAATGCAATTACCGTCCGCAGGCGTTCCGGCGTAAGATGTCAATACGGGATATGGCCACCATGGAGGGCGATGCAAGATTCCACACGTCGTGTCATGCTTTGCACAACATTATCAAGCAGCTGTTGGGGCAATTTATCCCATTCCTCTGTCAGTGCACTGATGAGGGTGTCCTTGTTTATTGGAGGGCATTGGCGACCAGCAAGACTCCTCCCCAAAGCATCCCACACATTTTCAATGGGATTCAGATCTGAAGAACGTGCTGGCCATACGAGGCGTTGAATATCCTCGCTCTCAAGACACTCCTGGACAGCGACTGTTCGATGACATGTTGCGTTGTCGTCCATGAAAATGAATCTATCACCGACAGCACCACGGAACATGCGAACATGAGGTAGCAGAACATCATTAACGTATCGTTGGTCAGTCATAGTCCCAGTTGGAAGCACATAGAGGGACGTACGGCCATTGATCATGATGCCAGCTCATACCATGACACTACATGTCGGATATCGGTCCCTTTCCTGTATGTTTGTTGGACAATATGCAGTCCTACTATCACGCCAGATCAGTTGTCGTCGACAATCAGACGATAGACTGTATCTACTCTCATCTGAGAAGAGGACAGCAGACCAGTCGTTATCAGTCCAATTGCGATGTTGATAACACCATTGCAAACGGGTAGTACGGTGACGTCTGGACAATGGGATGCACACAACAGGATGGTGGGCGTATAGTCCTCCTTCATGCAAACGTCTGGCGACAGTTTTTCGGGAGATCCGCTTGCCAGTAGCAGCCATAAACTGTTTTGCTACCTAACTAGCTGCGCTGCGCCGATGTCTTTTTGTTGATAGCACTATGTACCGATCTTCTGCAGGTGTCGTACTGCGAACACGACCTCCCCCGTGACGTTTGCTACACTCTCCATTTGTTTGAAATGACTTCCAAAGCCTTGAAACAACACTGTGGCTGACGTCGAACTCCCTGGCAACATCTGTTATTTTTCGCCCTTCTTCAATCTTGCCAATAATACGGCCACGCGTAAAATCATCTAGGTGATGTCGGGAAGACATACTGAAAATTGCAAGTTCGTCAATTGATTCTTTCCTTTTCAAATTTGCGTTTGAACAACAACGGTCAATACGCGTCAAATCCTTTATATCTCTTATCAGAGCTATGACGTCACGAACAAGTTTGGCAATCCAAAATTTGCATACGCACAACACGTCTTACTGTATCCCGCACTTATGCTAATTTCCACATTTTCCTGCCTTCCATTTTATGGTTGCTATCGTTGCTATTGTCATCCGTCCTTAGCAATTGTCCGGCAGTGTATCTTTTATCAGCGCTATGACGTCACGAATAAGTTCGGCAATCAAAAATTTGCATACGCACAGCATGTCTTACTGTATCCCGCACTTATGCAAATTTCCACATTTTCCTGCGTTCCATTTTATGGTTGCTATCGTTGCTATTGTCATCCGTCCTTAGCAATTGTCCGGCAGTGTATAATGAAACATTCTTGCGTGTATTTCAACCAGCAAATATAGTGCTGCAGATATTACTGAGACTCTAACTGTAGAACGAATGATTCTTTTGTGAAAGTATTAGTGGCCACCCCGGTGGCGCAGTGGTCTAAGCGATGGCTTCTGACTATTCGTCCGAAAGGGGTCCGGGTTCGAATCCCGGTGAGGCATGGATGTCGTGTTTGTCTTACGGCACTGGCTCTCTCCCTTCCTTGGAACCAGTGACCCTGCTTATAGTCCATTGAGTTGCTCACGGTGGTCGTTAAACCTCCAGTGGAGAAAAAAGTATTAGTAGCGCAGGGAAAAGCCGTTTGGGCAGGGATGTATCCATGGCATCAAACGTGCTTCACTGAAAGCTTCTTTGACAGGAAATTCTGCAGAACTAGTGGAGTATATTTTTGCACTTGGCAATAAAATATTGTTTTAGAATTTTATGGGAGGGGAGGAGGTGCTGAAGGAAGATTTTATAGGGTAAGAAAGCTGCAGTAGCAAAAACTTTGAAACCTAATGGTGCAGCATGGGTAGTCTAAATAACGTGCGTGGGCGTCGTCGTCTCGGTCTTTGAACGATGCTATATTTTCTGCTTGCAAATACACGTAATGGAGGGTATTCAACTTTTTTCGACGCGTTGTTTGCGCTATTTTTTTTTTATTTTTGAAAGAAAATCTATTCCATCCCCCCCCCCTCGTCTACTCAGTTTCAGTTCTTTGTTTCCTTGGTAATAGCCTTTTTTTTTCAAGAACCTATGTTGAGGGACAAATGCTCCATTGTTGGACAACAAAAGAGGCTTTCGTTGCCGGAACATTTCTGTTCTCATGGCGAACAAATACTCCCTTGTTATCGAATCGTAATTGAGAAGGAAGGTGAAGGGAGGTGGGAGGATATTCCGCAAGCAAAGCATTTCAGCATGAGAGCCTTATTCTTTTCTTAGGAGAGTCGAATGACACGCCGATGGGATGAACTGAAACTGGTTTAAAGCTTAAAGTTGGCTAAAAACCGCGGTATAATGCCGACGAAGAAGAAAAGACCGTCCCTAGCGATTTTTTACACTTTTAAAACTTATTACCCACTTCACTGTCAGTTTTTCAGTTTTTTCCGCTTATTCAAACATACCACCCGCGTACTCATGTATGATTAGTGATGAGGGAAATATCGATGGATAAGTTTCTTTTCTTTGTCTGTGATATGCTGTCGAAAGTCTGTCCCTTTGTTGAACTCTTTGGGATGTTACTTTATGCGCTTACTCGATGGAAGAATATTGCATAAGTTCATAAATTGTAGGAAATGTTTTGCAGATCCAATGGAATTTTATTTCCACAGCAGAAAGTACCAACTATTCAAAAAATCCGATGCTCTAAAGTAGGGTTCCCCAAACAGTGATCTGTTACCGGTCCTTAGAAAATGTACAAATATTCGCACAGTTTCATTAATGTCGCGAAGCAAGCACTCGACCACCATGGCGTAAAAGTGAGTCTAAATTTAAATTTAATTTTTATTTTAGGATTTAACGACCACTGTGAGTAAAGGATGTTGTGTTTGCTATGCCCGTCCCTAATTTAGGGTTACTGGTTTCAGGGAAAGGAGAGAGCCAGTGCCGTGAGATAAACACAACATCCATGCCTCACCGGTATTCGAACCCGGACCCAACGCGGACGAATGATCAGAAGCCGCCAGCGCTTAGATCACTGCGCCACCGGGGCGGCTCAAAAATTTGTATAAAGAACGCTGGGGGCGATCATGCGAACTCGCAGTATCTTCAAATCTTCTCACGAGACCCTGCAAATCGGTACAAGTGATAGAAATCTTGGCCTTTCTTTAGTCTTTTCTTTTCATTTTTAGAAAATTTTGCAAAGCTCTATTACCTATTTTCCGCTTACACAAAAAGGCTTCACTAAATAGAGTTTCCACTGCAAAGTTAATATCGCAGCAACACACCTCTTGAACATCGTTTTCAATCAATCACAGACTGTTATTAGCTGCAGCTTATCTATCACTAAGTGGTTTTAAAGGCATTGCATTTTCACATTTGCATATCTTTCATGGTTTGCGTGCTTGTAAAACCCCCTCCTCTCGTCGCATTTTCGAATTATTTTTCTTCCATTGCCAAGCAAAATCCCTCTACTAGCTGCTGCTTTTCTTGCAAACCGCGCGGTAATACACGCGTTTGTTTTGTTATAAAGTTTTGAAATTAAAACGGACTTTTGAGCCACCCTCGACGTTGACATAGTGGATTTCGTTATGCCCGGGTGCACGCTTTCGGGATGTCGTTTTAGCAGCACTACCTGATATCAATATGGGTAATAGGCAATACGGTAGTTTCAGTTTCCAGTCACTTCTCAGTTTAAAGCACGTGTTAATCAATTTAAGTTAACTTTCTAGTGCTGGAAAAATGACGAAGAAACATTCAAACGATTTTCAGCCTAATTGTTTAAGTGGTGCGAATAAGAAGATAAATCTATTGGAGCCACAAGTTAGAGGTCTGCAAGGGCCTTTGGAAGCTTCTCTCGCGGATTTCAGTTATAGTTAACGAACGCGCCTGGTTCTTGTTGCACTTCCATATCGTTTGTTTCAGTCTGATCAGAGTCAAAACAAAATGTCGTTTCAACGTTTCAGTACTCAATTTTTTAACTGCTGCGGAATAGGGTTATTATGATTGGTGATGATGGGTCTTGCCGCCCAGTGGCGCAGTGGTCTAAGCGATGGCCTCTGATCATTCGTCCGTAAGGGGTCCGGGTTCGAATCCCGTGAGGCATGGATGTTGTGTTTGTCTTACGGCGCTGGCTCTCTCCCTTCCCTGGAACCAGTGACCCTAAATTAGGGACGGGCGACTGCTTATAGCCCACTGAGTTGCTCACGGTGGTCGTTAAACCTCCAATCATAAAAAATGATGGGTCTTGACAGTTTTTAAGCTGTCACTCGCATTTTCCTCAAATCGCGATAAAGACGGTAATTTTGTGACATAAAGTCCCCATTAAATCGCCAAAAAGCGAATGTTTCTCGTCATTGTTTCTGTTGTTATCCCGCGCACTCCTGATTCGCCCTTGTGTTGTTTGTCACCCTCGTCATTTTTTCGTTCCGACATCGCTGCTTTGTTCTGCCGACCTAGTATCCATTCCCGTCTGTTTTTCTTTCCGTTTTCACTATCGCACTCTGCTTCGCACTGTTGTCGTTTTTTCCATCCCCGCTGCCTGTTCTACCATTGCAGAAAAGCACCGGTGAGTCTTTAGAGCACCTTTCGCAAGGGCTTTGCTGCGATGGATAAGGAAAGAGGCATTTTGTTGGTTTCTTAGGCGGTTCGCCGCCGCAGGAGCAACCACGAGAGCAGCACGCGCCGTTTCGGTTCGGGTCGTCCGTTGTGGTTTTGCTCAGTCCTGGTCTTTGTATATATTTTCAAGAACTCCTTGCATCAGCGAATGTATTTTCATTCAAATCAGGAGTGTAGAAGTATATTTGTTTTTATTCTTGAATTCTACGTAAAGTACAAAATTTTATTTAGCCAATATACTGTGCTTGTATTTTCGTAGGTAAATATAGCAAAAAAATAGAACCGTGAATTTGGCTAATCTGCATAGCATTTTGCTACAACTTTTGCTGATAAAATAGCCAAATTACTACAAGAAAATAAATTCCAGCTTAAACACATTGGTCTTCACCCCTATATCATTGCTGCATTTCAGGTACTATGGAATGCCGCCCCGCTACTTTCTTGAAAGAGGGGGGGGGGGGCGTGCCATCTGTGGTATCTTCTTTTTTCCCTTCGTAGTCATTTTTGTACGAAGCTCGAAGCACGTTCAGGTGAGATTATAAGGAAAAATCAAAGCCATTGAAAACATCTTAAATAAAATGAAAGAACGATCAGTCTTTTCCGGATCGTATATCTGTGCATTTAACGGAGAAATATTATTCTTGAAACAAACCCACAGTTCCTCACCGCCCCACTTCTTTTTCAGATAGAACTGTAATGCTGTTCTGCGTCGTCACAAGGGTAATTAAAGTCAACAGAAAAGATCACAGAGGCAAAACAAAATGTCGTTTCAGAGCTCAGTTTTTCAGCTGCGCGGGTTATGAGTGATGGTGATGGGGAAGTCATTCTCGTAAGGATAATTAAAGCCAACTGAAAAGATCACAGTCTGAACAAAATTTCGTATCTACATTTCAAAGCCCTAGTGTAGATAACACCAGTACTCATACTTTCCATTGGAAAATTTCAGACAATAATCGATGTACATTCATACACACATTCCATACATGTGATGGCATTCATGCACACATTCTGTCTTGCGCTGCTCAAGAGTTCTGACAGCATATTGATTCATCATTGATTTTGGTAATGAAACAGGCAAAAGCGGATAAAACAACGTCTGCAACAAATCAAGTTTCCGTTATTCTGGAAACTTTACAGTTGTTGCAAGTTCAGTTTTAAAATTTGGATGGCTCGCATCAAAGTAATATCTTGAAATATCTTTAGGATACTTGATTTGGGACTTTGGCCTGAAGACGTGATCATTCATTACACTTAAGAATTGGTGGCTCCTTTTGTTAGGGGAACCTACCTTACACCGAAATTTATTTGAGCAAACGAGAAGTCCCATTGTAAAAACAAATTGATTTCAAATTCAATAGATTAATGCCGTGAATAGAATCCTTCATTAATAAAAAAATATAGGATTTTCGAACAAGAAAATGTAAATAGTAGCAGTGAAAAGCACCTGGCGTGCAACATTTTTCATTTGTAAATACAGGTGTGTAAAAGTGAAAATGTATCTGCTGTTTAATTTTTATTAAATAGATTTACACGTCACACGATATCTTAAAACCTTATCTGTTATGTTTTTCAGCGGGCTTTTTCTGTTGGCTTTTAAATTCAAGTTTTTGTACTGGTGCAGAGTATACAATTTTTTCTGTATTTAAAAAGTCGTGTTCACTCAGCCTGTTTCGTTATATTCTAAACATGACACGTTAACAGATGTTTTGTTAATGTGTCACGTTCAGAATTGCGAAGGTCAACTGTGGTAAAGTCATCTTGCTGTTGCAGTTGGACAAAATTAGAGACAAAGACGAGTATTTACATGGCAGAGTCTGAGAACCTGCTGTCCTACCAAAAGTACTGTTACACCCCATGTCCTACCTAAAGGACATGCGGTGTACAGTATAATCCGGTTAATTGGAACACGTTGGGACTAGAACACTTTGGTCCATTTAAGCGGCTACTCCAGTTATGCGAAGCTTTATCCCAGAGAGCTAATTTGGGATGTTCTTCAAAAATTGTCCTAAATTAACGGCTGCCCCGATTAACCGATGACTCAGTTATAATATCAGTATCTACTGTATATAATCTGTTTTAACTTTCTGATTTTATTTCTATCTTTTTCGTAAATTTTGTTTATCTCTCGTTTACATTTCTCGCACTTAACGTCATATCGGAACTCCCAAAAATGTCTGATGATTTGGCATCACCAGCAGCAGATCAATAGTAAAAATGATGGGAAAATGTAGCAGCACTGTGTGAGAGAGCGGAGAGGTAACGAGGTCTTCTCAGAGCTAAACTTCACGTGCTTGTTTAAAGATATTAAGTCTCATTTGTTGTTAGCCGGGCTACAACGTATAATTATAGCCATCTTGTATAATAAGGTGTCTGTGTGATGTTTCAAAGGTACATCGGTGTTCAGCCACCTGTATGTGTTTCAACAGAAGCAAGAGTAAAGTGGTTGTTCATCAGGTGAACTGTGTAAGTTAGTATTTCAAATGTATTTCCATTTATCTAATACCTTTAGCCGCTAGGTTAAGTACTGAAGTGAAATAAAAAGCTTTGTATGGTGAAGTATTGAAGTGAAATGATAAGCTTGGTATAAGTTTCAAGAGACTAAGTATTTAACTTAAAATGCTATTACAGGGATGGCCGAGCTACTTAAACGTCCAGAATCACCGGACATCTGACATCATTTATTTTATCGGATGTAAATCTGTGCTGGGAACGTATCTCTGAATTAGAGCATCACTCCTTATTTCAGGCAATCCCGCAGCTAACTCTAAACGTGCAGAAAAGGGATGCAAATTCAATTTACGGCATTTATTTACAAAGCTATATAGTTAGAAGCGATTTCTGTTCATGGATGGCTATTTACACGGCACGGATGGAGGGAGGGCTGTATACATATGTGCCCATCAGTTTTCAAAGTTTCTGCTGCCCAGGAATAAGAATAAGTAAAAGTCTTACTTACATTCGATCGTCCTGGGGGCGGAAATATCTGAATTAAGCATACATAATCCACACAATGAGCACAGAGTGATAATCTATGGCATCCGCAGGAACACTCTTTCGTAATCACATAGGTAGTGAAGTTCTCTTTCTCGGGGTATGGCACCTTCATACGCTGTCCGCACAGCGATAGAGCATCGACACCGCCCAGACAGCCGTTTCCAAAACAAGAAGTCCAAATCCATTTGGAGATTTTCGTCAACTGCTTACAGTTTCTTCACAGAGTTCTCAACGCTCTTTTTGTCCATCATAAATCTCTGCTGGTGCTGTCTTCCCTTCTCACCCTTGGCCGCACTTTTTTGCACTTCCCTTTTAGCCCATAGTGCCGGCGTGTTTACTAGTCTTGTGAATATCCATCGGTATGGTCCGTCACCACTCAGATTGAAGGAATGCGCCATTTAAAGAGGGCCTCCTGTTTACATGCCAGGGAAAGCGTTCTGCTTCACTCTTAGTACCCCAAAATCCGGAACAATGCCATAGATGCGATTCCATTGATTAAAGGAAATTGCGATTGCGAAATATGCAAAAGCACTAGCCTTTGGGGGCACCAGTTTGTTTCAAGGTGTGTGTGATGTAGACTGTAATATAACTTTGCTTTTTTAGTTCCTGTATCTATGTAAATGTTGGTTCGTTCTCCTGTAAGCACTTTCTAACTTAATGCTACATTTTTCTCTCAAATGAATGTCTTGTGGATACCTGAGTTTAAGTCAAGAGTAGAATGACGAATGAGTTCAACAGAAATAAGATCAATGTTTCCAGTGTATGTATGGGGCGTCCTAACTGGATTCCGAGCAGATTGCCTTTCTAGTTGATTTCCATCAGAGTGCTGTTTTCTTGTCGGATATATTCTGCTGTTTCACGTTAAATGTTGAGTCAATCGTTAGATGTTTTGATTAATAAATATACAGTTGACGTGGACCAGGAACATCAAATAGAAATCATTGCTCTTTCCGCGTTTATAAGTGAGTCACGGAAAAATTCTCATCGGCCGCCACCGGGAATCAAACCCAGGATCTTCCAGTTACGCGGCGGATATGCTTCCACTGCGCCACAGCGGCCTCGAAATTCTCCAGCCTCACTAACGACAAAATACCAAACCACATGGCAGGTTGCTTCTTTGGAGCCCCGCACAATGCTGGGGATTCACCAAAGATGAACAGCAACAACTGAACAAATAACTAGAAGGCGAATGAATGATAAATAGACAGTTGACGTGGACCAGGAACATCAAATAGAAGTCATAGTTCTTACCACGTTTATAAGTGAGTCACGGAAAAATTCTCATCGGCCGCCACTGGTAATCGAATCCAAAAAGCAATCTGCTATGTGGTTTGGTAGTTTGTAATGCCACATTTTTCAGTAAAGCAAATTTATTTTGCTTTACTTTTTTCAGTAAAGCAATTTTATTTTTTTCAGTAAAGCAATTAGTAAAGCAAATGCCACATTTTTCGAGTAAAGCGGATTACCGAACAAGATATACCACGTAGAAATAAAATTCTGAACTGGAAGGTAGGTGGGCGGAACTCGAAGTGCAGCCACCTCCTCGTGGTGAGCTCTGGGTTGTTACCATATGTATGCCACTGGAAGCAAGCGAAAAGCTACACGTTACACATTGCAAAGCAAACTGAGTGTACTACACATGCAAAAGCATGGTGCACTCAGAACAGTGCAATTTCCTACGGATTTTTCCGATGCCCTACATGCCAGGATGCCTTTACCTAGCCTAGGCCTACGGGCCAAATGTGGGAAGAAAATGGTGAACTTCGCGTGCAGTGCGGAGACATAGCATATTGATCAACTTAAAAACTTTTTTTTCCGCTGGTATTAGGAACACTAAAGGACCCTTTTCCGCACTAGGAGTTACTCGATTTCAATTACAAAAATTCCATCCGTTTTTGCTTACGACCTAATGCGGTTAGAAAAACGCGAACTTAGTGTGCCGTGCGGAGACGTAAGATATTTGTCGATTTCAAAAAACTTTCTTTTGTTATTCTTGTTGACCCAAATGGCAACCTTTCCACTCTAGGCGATATGCAAATTAAGAAAAACAATTTTTCGGTCCACCCTAATTCATAGTCGTGCTACTATATTTTCTTGTCGCTTCCCTACAAGTATATTTATAGTTGGGGTTGTGACATGGTGCTTTCATAAAACCTATTTCATTATCAATATAGGGGTGCCCGAATGCTAATTGTATAACAGTGTATATCAGTTTCTGCAAAACTCAAGAGTTGCATTTCAGGAGTCCTCATACAACAGCAATTAACAATACTTTCAATTAAAAGGCCAATGGCCCCCCCCCGGTAGCGCAGTGGCCTAAGCGATGGCTTCTGGTCATTCGTCCGGAAGGGGTCCAGGTTCGAATACCGATGAGGCATGGATGTTGTGTTTGTCTTACGGCACTGGCTCTCTCCCTTCCCTGGAACCAGTGACCCTAAATTAGGGACGGGCGACTGCTTATAGCCCATTGAGTTGCTCATGGTGGTCGTTAAACCTCCAATCAAAAAAAAAAAACCTAATGTGCAATATTGTTAGTGAGAATTTTAACAGAAAATCTGTTACAATAGTGATTTTTGAACGAGTTGCAATAGAATTTCTATTTCAAAAGGTAAAGGTGCGCGAGAAAGACCTTTTAAGACCAGGCATATACTACTGGGTTCCAACGGTCCTTGAAAGTCCTTGAAAACTCCTTGAATTTAATTTTCCTTTTCAAGGGCCCTTGAAAGTCTTTGAATTTTCTACGAGTCCTTGAAAAGTACTTGATTTTTTTCCCACCTGTTCACCAAATTTCAGAATAGCCGCAGTTCATTGAAGAGGAGCTATCGGCAAAATGTTACAGGTTGCCGCGCTGTATTGTAGAATGTTCTCTTGGAATCAAGAGCACATAGCTGTCACATTTCGAGTTTTTACGCGGTTGTGATTCTGAACTACGATAAGCGAATGCGAGGGGGTGTACGATAAGCGAATGCGAATGTGCAAGGTACTAGCATCTCAAACTGGGTTTGCGATCTGCTGAATGCTTGTAGCCCAGGAATGCAGTCTAAAATTTCGGTTGTCCATTGGTGGTCTGTCCTTCTGGCAATATGCCCACTTATCGCCATTTCAGGGATTTTATTTTGTGGAACAATAATACCTCACCAAAGTATGTCCCTATGTTTAGATATAACTATAATTTTAATTAATTTTTTTAACTGTTGGTTACAACTTATTTCAGTGTGTCATGAGAGTTCTTATTGGGCGTGAATATAGTCTTGAAAATTTTTATGAGTCCTGGAAAAGTCCTTGATTTTTTTTGGTGGGAAAAGAGTGGGAACTATGTACTACTACACACATTCTCAAACTGTTGCATTAGTGCTGTCTCAGAATTCCAAACAAAATCTTATCGTACATGAAAGTTGATCTGAAACGTTATGAAAACAGCTAGAAATACCAGAAAATGTCCTTATATAGTAATGTTGACTCAAGGTTCGTACGAAATACCAGTAATATAAATCTAAGCTGTCTCACCGTACGATAAAAACACCAAGTTTCCAAACTGCAAACTAAAAACATTTATTTACAGACTAAAAACCTTGCAGAAAGCTAACGCTTTCGGAGAACACATGTCTCCATCTACTGGCCCGAGTGCCACAGGACAAGCACCGCCCATCAGATATATATAGCCCACCATTGCCCACAATGCAACACGGTACCAAGTTCCAAACATACCCCCTCCCCCACCCTATCGTCCCCACCCCTCCCCCAGAAATGAAGAGTACACACATAGTAATTTGGAAACCCATCAACCCCTCCCCTCGTTGACATTTCCTCCTACTCAAAACACCCGCCCCCCTTCCCTTGGTCCAAATAAAAGTAAAGTACCTGAAAACAAATCAAACAAACTATTAAAGCATAATAATTAAAAAAAAAATTAAAAAAGTTCAACTGCAAATCAAAGTCCTTCGTCCGTGGAGGCGTCTTGGGTGGTAACCAATCTTCTCCAAGTGCTAGGTACATAGGTCGGCAGATCCTCATTACAACAAGAGTCACCGTAGTATAGGATGAACAAACTCTCGGACATAAATATAGTAGACCTGCCGACGTTGGAATTCAATATCTTGGCACCACTCCAATCTGGGGAATATCCCTCAAGAATTACACCAGTAGTGAGTGCAGTACTTTTTGTTCCGGATCTGAGGGCGTACCTGTGTTCTCCCAGTCTGACAGACAAGGTCGTAAGTGTAGAGCCAATATATTTTTTTGGAGCCATGTCAGGGTCAGAGTGGATTTCGGGGAGGCTGTAAACACCATGTTGTTGCAAGGATATAGAAAACCTACATTCAATATATATAGAGAGAAAACCTACATTCAATCTATGTATTATACCATTTTCGTCTGCCCACCCAACGCAATACAAATCTGCGGCTTTGCGTTTTCTGATTAGACGTGCTCATACACATTCATCGTCCTGTAGAGCAAGAAAACAGGAACTCTCAACTGTATTATCCATTGCTCGTACATTTGGATATTCAGAACAATTTTTTCAAGAACTACTAAAGAGAGATGGACGACTGAAATTCACAACGTTATCCATGGAGACACGACAGAATAGATTTGTAGGTAGTGTAGAGTACAACCCTAACACCATACCTATTCTCAAAAAAGCTTGTAAGAGACGCCAATTAAATTTTGGAATTAATAATAGAAATTTGTTCTCTCTGATCAGACGTGACCGAGATAGGACTTCCCCCTTGCAACAACATGGTGTTTACAGCCCCCCCCTTCTAATCCACTCTGACCCTGACATGGCTCCAAAAATATATTGGCTCTACACTTAGGACCTTGTCTGTCAGACTGGGAGAACACAGGTACGCCCTCAGATCCGGAACAAAAAGTACTGCACTCACTACTGGTGTAATTCTTGAGGGATATTCCCCAGATTGGAGTGGTGCCAAGATATTGAATTCCAACGTCGGCAGGTCTACTATATTTATGTCCGAGAGTTTGTTCATCCTATACTACGGTGACTCTTGTTGTAATGAGGATCTGCCGACCTATGTACCTAGCACTTGGAGAAGATTGGTTACCACCCAAGAGGCCTCCACGGACGAGGGACTTTGATTTGCAGTTGAACTTTTTTAATTTAGTTTTTTTTTTTTTTTTTTAAATTATTATGCTTTAATAGTTTGTTTGATTTGTTTTCAGGTACTTTACTTTTATTTGGACCAAGGGAAGGGGGGGTGTTGAGTAGGAGGAAATGTCAACGGGGGTGGGGAGTGGGTTGATGGGTTTCTAAATTACTATGTGTGTACTCTTCATTTCTGGGGGAGGGGAGGGACGATGGGGAGGGGGTATGTTTGGAACTTGGTACCGTGTTGCATTGTGGGCAATGGTGGGCTATATATATCTGATGGGCGGTGCTTGTCCTGTGGCACTCGGGCCAGTAGATGGAGACATGTGTTCTCTGAAAGCGCTAGCTTTCTGCAAGGTTTTTAGTCTGTAAATAAATGTTTATAGTTTGCAGTTTGGAAACTTGGTGTTTTTATCGTACGGTGAGACAGCTTAGATTTATATTACTTATATAGTCTTGCTGATCTCGTAGCTTCTTTGAATATAGTGCGTATTGAGTTATCCCAAGGTACAATAATTTAGACGCATACATTCGCAGCATTTTTGTTAATAAGTAGGTTTGATCCACGGCGACTGGCAACCAACAGTAACATTTTTAGCCAATCTTAGTATTCATGCCTTAGGGAAATGCGTGTATGTGGTGGCTTGCACTGACTCTCGAGGGACTGTTTAAAACAGTGGGGAGGGAGGAGGAGCAGAACCGGTAGTTTCTGATACACGCAATACATAAAGAATGCTTGTCTTTGAAGAGAAATTCGTCCGGGAAAACAAAAAAGTTCATTTGATATTTTGCAACGAAACATAAGGATACTTCACTACTCATGCCCGCGGTTAAGGCAACAAGAAAGACGCAATTTTGTATCTTTTTTTTCTTTCTATCAACCGGCTTTGGAATGATGCATTAGTGACGTCATCGTAATAGGAGTCTGGAACAGTCCTACGGTGCACGCAGTGTCAAAACTGTCATGTCCAAAAGTAAACGTCCTGTTTTATCAATGAATAATAGTTGCAGAGATCGAAAAAATATCGCCTGTAGTGCTCCTGCTTAATCATCAATGGTTTATTACTGAAAACATTCTTTGTTTGGAGCTCGGTGATTCATGAGTTCGAACAATCTGCCCCCCCCCCCCCCCCCCCACACACACACACATATAACATACAAACGATCATATCGGTGCTTCCCTTTTAGTCATGTATAGATATGTACACTTTTTGTGACAACAAATTGCTGGCTTATAATTAACTGCTAATAATATTCTGCTGATTTGACGAATTACACTGGTTTTCATAAATTAAGGGAAACAATCCCCAGAAAATCGCGATAATTAAAAAAATACATGATTCAGTGGTTAACATTTGGGCCTCCCCGGTGGCGCAGTGGTCTAAGGCATTGGCCTCTGATCATTCGTCCGTAAGGGGTCCGGGTTCGAATCTCGGTCAGGCATGGATGTTGTGTTTGTCTTACGGTACTGGCTCTCTCCCTTCCCTGGAACCAGTGGCACTAAATTAGGGACGACCGACTGCTTATAACCCATTGAGTTGCTCACAGTGGTCGTTAAACCTCCAACCAAAAAAAAAAAAAAAAAATAACATTTGGTGAAAACCTGCGTCATATCGTACGCTAGAGAAAGACCCTAAAATATTTAGTAAGAAATAGTTCAATCCAACAAAAATGAGCACATACAGAACCAGATGACAAAGAAAGTGTCAAAATGGAATAGCCAAAGTACCTCGTGGACACCCCTCACAGCAATGCAGGCCTCACAGCGTTGTTTCGTGTTGTTGATGATGGTGTCTAAGAGCTCAGTTCGTAGCAACTAGAGATGAGCTCAGGCCTGGGCGTGAACGGGCTCAGAATTCATTAACTACCGAATTACCCGGGCCCGGGCTCGAATTCCACGTCTTGAATTTCATTACTGTAATTAATTCAACACGTACTGGGGCGTATGCAGAAATATTTTTTTTGGGGGGGGGGGGAATTGGAATTTCTGAAATCCACCAGGATAAAATGGAAGTGGAAGTTAATAAGAAAAGAAAAAAAACCATGTTAATAATAAAAAAAGGTATTTCTTTTTAGTTTTTTAGGTGCATAACATAGATATATACCTAAATTAAGCTGATGAGTACATATTAAAAAAAGAGTGACAAAACAAATTTCTCCTTGAGAAATAATGAAATTGATTGGACTCACCTAATTCTTAAAACTGAGATTTATTCTTCTAGGTACATTTCCGAATTTGTCAATGACTTCTTCATCTTCAACTTGAATGTCTCTATGAATAGATAATAAAGCTAGCCCATTCAGTCTTGACTCTGATGTACTGTTTCTCAAATAAGATTTCATTCGACGAAGACTGGAAAAGCTTCTTTCCATTGATGCTGTGGTTACAGGAAGAATTGCCAAGATGTGAAGCAAAATATAAATGTTGGGAAATAAGTTCTTATTGCATGATGCCAAACTTTCAACTGCGTTTTTCTGGCGCACGTCTGCTTTTTCCCTTTCCCATTTTTTGATACCATAATTGATACTCGCTTTCTGTTACATCAGAATATCCTAAATCAGATTCATACATTTTCACTGCAGATAATATTTGGGAATAATCATTCTTCAGAGCAAAAACTGGTAGAATGTTTTGCAACGAAGTTAGTGTTTCTTTTTGTGATTGAAACCTTTCATTTAATGATTCAATTATATCATCCACAAAGGGTAAAAATATACTTCTGCAGAAATATTCTTCTGGAGTTGAATATGGGACATTGCATCCATTTTTTTGTATACTGCATCTACGTGGAATTTCTGCAACTTTGAGGCCTACAGCCAATGTTTTTACAGCATCATAAATTAAGCTGAATGATTTTTCTGCTTCAGTTCTCATGCTGTTTAAGCAGTGTTGTAACTTTTGATATTTTTTCTAAGGCATCGACTTAGTCGATTTGCTTGTTTTGGAAGTTTTCAGATAGGTTGTATGTGATGGACAATATTTTACTAAGGACAAAAGTTGGCACTAGAAATGAAAACTGACATATAGAGTTGAGCAAAGTGTGTGCTTTGACAGATGATTCTGCTGACTATTCTTGCGCAATCGCTTCTAAGGAGGATATAATAGGATACAGACCTTCTTTAAACATAAGAACGGCATCATGCCTTTCGATCCATCGAGTTTCACATAGAGTTTTCATCTTAACTTTAAATTGTATGGGGTAGCAACCGCTGGATACTTTCTTTCAAAACACTGGTACGTTTAGCAGAAGCGTGGAAAAACGAACATGTTTCTGATATAACTCCCATACAGTTCCCTATGCTAGGCATTTTGCTAGCATCCGACAAACATAAGTTCAAGGAATAGGACATGGAATGAGTATATCTTGCTTTCGGATTTTTTTTTCTAATGCAGACCTGCACTCCACGAAACTGTCATCGCATTGCTCCAGCCCCATCATACCCCTGCCCTCTCATATCGTTCAAATCAAAACCCAATTTCACTAAATTTTCCATTATTGTTGTTGGTAAAATTTGAAATCAGAAACTTTTCTCATAACACAAATTTTGATTTAACATACATATATAAAAATTATATTGGAAAGCACAGTTTGATTATTTAACCTTATTTTGACAGATAACATAAAAAACGAAACAGATTTCGTGGCCCCCCTTCCCCCTCTAAATGCGCCCCTGAACACATGTAATTCCAAGTCCGGTTGAATTACACGTGTTGAATATCATTGTGGATTTGTTACCATGGTGGCAGGATTTTCAATTTCCTAAGCTAGCTGCCATTGCAAGACAAATTTTGCTTAGCAAGACTTGCATTATATTATGCATTGTCCAAGCAAGGATTAGTTTAAGGAGTCTGGTATCGAAAAACTGGAAAAAAATTACATTCCCATTTTTGGTATTTTATTAAAAATCAGGAATCTTATCTTTAAAATGATGTATTAATTTCCAAAATTGTGCAGTTAGAAGTATTGTTATTTATTTTTTAAAATTTCGTCACTCCCGCGATTTTTGGGGTGACGTTGGTTTTTAGTGCAGCAGGTCGAGTTTTAGACAAAAGAAGATCAAGTTGAAGCGCTGAGGCATTAGATGCAAATCTCTCTCTCTCTCTCTTTCTTCATGTGAACTTGATCTGGAAACTGAACACACACACATATGATAATTATTATTGTGATTATTATACTATTAAGCACAAAGCTTTGTTAATGTTACAAAATGCAGAATAATCTGGTCTGGAAAGCTTTTACGTTCTTTTTTCTTTTAATTTTGGAAATTTCCCTACAGGCTTTTTTTTTATATTCTACTAAATCACTCTAAATTACCTTTACCAATTAACATATATGTAAATTATATTGCAAAGATTAGTTTTCTAGAGTCAAAATTTCAAACACTTGCAACTGTCTGTACGGCGTTGTACGTTTTATAATGCAATTTATTCAAAATAAAAGTAAATTTAGAAATCAAAAAGAAATAACGAATGAAATTTTTTGTTTCTGCCCCCTAGCGGAAAGTCTATGATTTACTTGACAATTTTGAATTTATAGCAAAAACATTTCGCATCGGAAACACTATCCAACAAAGAAGGAATTTTTCAGATCGGACTCTTAGAAGTAGAGATATTGACAAAAATAAAATATACATCTACGGCCCCTGGCGTAGAAACCATGCATTATTTTAAGAAGAAAATGCTCCTAAAAGGTTTGTCGACATGAGTAATATCGGTCAACAAACAACTTTTTTTTCAGTCGAGATTTTAGGAGCTCATATTTTGCTGCAAATACATCAGAAACGGAAATTAAGACTTACGCCACCTGGTAGCCAAACAATTTTTTACAAAAATTAGAAATTCCGTCTAAAGGATTTCCCATCAGAAGCTGTATCCGGTGCAGAATAAATTTTTCAAATAAGAGATTTAGAAACAGAGATATAGGGGGAAAACAATTTACCTTTACGCACCCTAGCTGTAATTCTATGGATGACTTGAAAATTTTGAAATTATATAAAAAGCATGTCACACTGGAAACACTATCCAACAAAGAATGAATTTTTCAAATCGGACTCCTAGAAGTAGAGATATTGACGAAAATAAAATATACATCTGGCGTAGAAACCATGCCTTATTTTAAGAAGAAAATGTTTCTAAAAGGTTTGTCGACATGAGTAGTATAGGTCTACAAGCGACGTTTTTTTCAATCGAGAATTTAGAAGTTCATATTTTGCTTCAAATACATCAGAAACGGAAATTAAGATGTACGCCCCCTGGTGGCCAAACCATTTTTTTTACAAAAAACAGAAATTATGTGCAAACGATTTCCCATTAGGAGATGTATCCTGTGCAGAAAGAATTTTTCAAATAAGGGATTTAGAAGCAGAGATATAGGGGAAACGCAATTTACCTTTACGCCACCTAGCGGAAAGTCTATGAATTACTTGAAAATTTTGAAATTATATGAAAAACATGTCACACTGAAAACACTATCCAACAAAGAAGGAATTTTTCAAATCGGAATCCTAGAAATGGAGATATTGGCAAAAATAAGATATGCATCTACGCCCCCTGGCGGAGAAACTGTGGAATATTTTAAGAAGAAAGTATTCCGAAAAAGTTAACAGATGTGAGTGGCATCAGTCCACGAAAGAATTTTTTCAATCGATATTTTAGAATCTCAGATTTTATGGCAAATACATCAGAAGCAAAAATTAACTCTTACGCTCCCTGGTGGCCAAAGTATTTATTATCAAAAATTAGAAATTATATGCAAAAGATTTTTCATCAGGAGGTGTATCCTCTGAAGAAAAAAGTTTTCAAATCGGAGCTTTAGAAGAAGAGTTATCGGGAAAAATGTAATTTATTTTTACGCCCCCTAGCGGAAAATCTATGGGTAATTTGAAAAAATAACTATATCTAAAATACTCTTCGATATAAATGGAATCAAAAGTTAAAATAATGTTTTCAATCGGATGTTTAGAAGCAAATATGTGGAATACATCGTATATTTGAATTCGACATCATCTGCATTTACGCCCTCTAGCGGCGAAATTGTACATCGTAGAAAAAACCCGAAATAAAAGATCATTCGCATATTTCAAGCTTCCGAATGCAAAAAGAATTTTTCAAATCGGACTAATAGTTCCAGAGATATCGTGGGTACGACGGACGGACAAACCGATAACATAAGCACGATCTTTTTACAAAAGACGTGCTAAAAAGTCAAACTCGCGAAGTTGTTAGCAATGTATTCGATATATGGCGGAAGAACAAAATTTGTAACAACGAACAAAAATCCCCACCGTCCGCCATGAAAGCTTGAATCGCCCACTAGGGGCGGTAGGGACCAGGTTGACGACCACTACCCTAGAGCATGCCAGATATTCTCAATCAGATTAAGGTCAGGAGACCTGACTGGCCAATACATACGGACAATGGTCTCCTCTTGAAAATATTGTTCTACCAGCCTCGCCGGATGGGACGAGTGTTATCGTATTGTACAAGAAATTTATCTCGAACGGCACCTGCATAAGGGCAAACATAAGGGTCGAAGATAACATCCCTATAGCGTCGAGTATTCATGGTTCCTCTTTTTTAGCACGTGTTTTGTAAAAAAAATATCGTCCTTATGTTACCAGCTTGTCCGTCCGGAAGAAAAATTCTTTTGCATTGAAAAGCTGGAAATATGGGAATGATGATCCTTTATTTCGTTTGTTGTTGTTTTTTTTACGATGTACAATTTCGCCGCTAGAGGGCGTAAATGCAGATGATGTCGAATTCAAAAATACCTTTTATTCCACATATTTGCTTCTAAACATCCGATTGATAAAATTCCTTTATCTTTCGATTCCATTTATGAGGAAGAGTATTTTAGATACAGTTACTTTTTCAAATTACGCATAGATTTTCCGCTAGGGTGCGTAAAAGTAAATTACATTTCCCCCGATAACTCTTCTTCTAAAACTCCGATTTGAAAAGAAATGTCTTCAGCGGATATACCTCCTGATGGAAAATCTTTTGCATATAATTTTAAATTTTTGGTAAAAAATACTTTGGCCACCAGGGGGCGTAAGTGTTAATATTTTCTTCTGATGTATTTGCCATAAAATCTGAGATTCTAAAATATCGATTGAAAAAATTCTTTCGTGGACTGATGCCACTCACATCGATAAACCTTTTCGGAATATTTTGTTCTTAAAATATTCCACAGTTTCTCCGCCAGGGGGCGTAGATGTATATCTTATTTTTGTCAATATCTGTACTTATAAGAGTCCGATTTGAAAAATTCTTTCTGTGTTGGAGAGCGTTTCCGGTGCGAAATGTTTCTCATATGAATTCATGTTTTTTTTTTTTAACGCACAAGTCTGCAGCCAAAGGGCGTAAGCTCACGATTCCGTTTACAGCAATATCTGAGGGATTAAAAACCCGATTGAAAAATTTCTTTCTTCCGTCAGATACTATTGTTTTCCATACCGGTTCCATTGACTTTGAATAGCTTTGATAAATTTAATTTGCTTCAGAACGTATTCAAAAGACGTGCTTATTACACCCGAAAATTCGGTGTCATCTTTCTTCTTTTTTTTTTTTTTTTTTTCATTGAATGTTTAACGACCACCGTGAGCTACTAAATGGGCTATAAGCATTCGTCCTTCTCTAATTTAAGGGCTTTTGGTTCTAAGGAAGGGAGAGGGCCAGCGCCGTAGGACAACACAACATCCATGCCTTACCGGGATTCGAACCCGGACCCTTCTCGAACGAATGGTCACACTGCGCCACCCGGCCATGATTCCTCTAGGAAACACAGATGTTAGTGCGTCCACACAACAAGATGCCACCCCAAACTAGAGCACTACCATCACCACAAACGTCTCTTTCACGGGTTACAGAGGATTTATAGCGTGTTCCTCGTCCGCTCCAGATCAGATCACCCCTGGAACCGCTCTGCAAAGCAAATCTGGACTCATCTGTGAAGAGTACTAACTTCCATTGTGGTCAATTGACGTGAAATTTTGCCCTATTCAAACGTTCCCCCTTGTGACCAGGGTAATCACGGAAAATGGACCGAAAATTTAGGGATATTTTTGACAGTGTACTTCTTTACGGCTGTTGAAATTATTTTCTTAAAAACTTCACAAGAAACGTTTTGCTTTTTGATATCTCTACAACTTTAATTAAGCTGGACGTTTACACGCAGTGGAAGCTAGTAAATTTGAAGGAATTGAAAATTTGCAATGGTCTGTTTCATACCACTCTGTCAAACGTAATCCTGCTGTCATATGATATACTCTTTTGGAAACTCCAAAACTGAATATAATTCCAGCACAAAGTTATTTCTTTTCAGCCCTGAGAGTTACGTTAAATGTCAAAACGCCCTTATTTCTTTTTACTGCGGTAAGTTGTGTAATGTTGAATAGGTCCTTGGCTTCGAGCTCAGTGGGAGCTGAAGGCTATTTCGCATGATATCGTGATTACAGTGAGGGCACCATTTTCGTTGGGTTGTAGGAATCGTGACTAAGTGACGTACAGCTGACCGAGAGTAAGAGTAACCGTTGTCTACCAGTAGATAACCCTGAGGTACCTACCGAGCAAATGGGATGAAATAGCGGCTACTCCGTAGTTTTGGCGCGGCATCTACTATGTCACATTGCAAGTGGTTTTCGTTTATTAACTTTCCAGAAAAAGTGAGGGTGCTATCAAATTCTAGGAATATGCTATGCTGACCAAATTTTTTAGAAATATGCAGCTGTTTATAAAACCATCGAAATGCATTACTAATACAGTAGATTCCGGTTAATTGGGATACATCAGGGCTAGAACACTTTGGCCCCCCTATTAAAAGGCTGCCCTCCATATCTTTATCCCAAGGAGCTAATTTGGGAGAACTGCCCGAATTAAACGCCTGCCTGATTTAAACGATGGCCCAATTAACCGGAATATGCAGAATAAGCATTATATTTTAATTTTTATTCAGCTTGTGATGCTTGCCAAACTGTAGCTTATATGTTGGCGTAATCCAATTGTTATTCCTTTAACCCTTTTTTTTTTATTTGATTGGGGGTTTAACGACCACCGTGAGCAACTCATTGGACTATAAGCAGTCGCCCGTCTCTAATTTAGAGCCACTGGTTCCAGGGAACGGAGGGAGTAAGTGCCGGTAAGACAAACACAACATCCATGCCTCACCGGTACTCGAACGGGGACCACTTTCGGACGAATGATCAGAAGCCATCGCTTAGACCACTGGGCGGCCTTTAACCCTTTAAAGTGGCTCTTGAACAAAACAACGCAGAAACTCTCCTGCGCTCCTCAAATAGCGGCATAGCGGCCTGGTTTTGCAAAAGCTACAGCAGAACAATTTCCTTCCCTCTCTCATTTCGGTCATAACGACCTTAAACCTGCCATCGGTGATAAGCGCTCGCTTGTAGTCATTTATTTTCTGCTCCACGAACCAAGTTATGATGGAAAAGGGCTGGTCATTCTGACATGGACATCATGCTACTTTGTCGAAGCAAGTTTCTTAAACATCTTTTCTGTCCTTACTTAGGTTCGTCACCATTGTTATAGCCCATTTAGAAGGCAATCAGTCGGAAAGCATTAGAACCAATCATCTCCTTAAGTGACCACTTCAAATAACAAAGCTACGAGGAAAGAAACGCTTTATAATACACAGGTTTACTCTTTCCAGCCGCGATAAGCCCACTTCTTAGACAACGAATGTATTTGTTCGAGCTGCTTTCAACCACTTTTGCTAATCCCGAGGTAATTCCTTCCAGCGGGTTGAAGAGTTAATTTTCTATAGCGTTTTTGTTTGAAGTAATTATGTTTGAATTGCATCTGTGAACTGATGCTCTATATCAGACTAAGTTGAAAGAGAATCAAAATTACGTATCCAGAATTGGCGTTTGAAAAAACGAAGGCCAGGTGGATCTCATGGAAATACTTTTTCCACGTGTAAAATTGTGCTTGTGACTGGTCAGTCAAAACAACAGAGTTGCAGAGCTATCCATAACTGTTTAGGACCTGTCACTTTGTACCCTGTGTGACTCAGAGAAAATTTTGTAGGAAAAAGGTTAGGAAAACTTGCAGTCTAAAAAATGTGTGTCGATGTTTTGCCGAAACGACAGATTTGAGCTGTCCGGTACTGCGTGGCTTTAAAAGAACAGATAATATACATGTGTGCGGATCCAAAATTCCTTACGTTTTGCGGTAGTGTTATTATGTTACGTAAGAAAGACAAGCATGGTTTACAGCAGATTCTTTCTGTCGTTGTAATTCGTGGAGTGATTCTTCTTTTTACTACTTTGGAAGTTTTTCCTGTAAATGATGACAAACTCATTGTGTACCGTCATGTAAGGTTTGACATGACTCGCCTTAACAACAAAACACAGAACGTTACAAAATTTGAAAATCCCATCATATTCTCTGCGAAATCTTTGGCGATGAGCATAGGTTTCGCAAAGAATATGAAGAATATCCGAAATTTGGAGCTACCAGCGTGAAATGGAGCAGCATACAGTATTTGTTCTTCACTGCCGAGATTCAACCGAATGGAAACTGGTTTTGCACAGAATTTGAACGGGCCTAATCGTTCGAGTTGGCCCGGGTTCGAATCCTGGATTGGGGTGTGTTATTTGTTCTTTATTGCCGAGATTCATCCGAATGGAAACTGGTTGCGCACCGAATTTGCTATTCTGTGAACGGGCCCGATCGTTCGAGTTGGGCCTGGGTTCGAATCCTGGATTAGATTAGAGCGGTGTGTTTTTACTAAGGCTCTGGCTATCTCCCTTCCCTACAACCATTGATCCTAAATTAGCAACGGACGACTGCTTAGATGCCAACAGTGGTCGTTACCGTCCGGATAAATATTTATTATGGGTACAAGTACCCCGTGCTATTATAATAGTGTATGCGAGTGGCCGCAATCGTTACGTCACTAAAGCTACCCATAATGACTCCTCTTTATGAATGTCAGCGCGTCAGGGTTGTGATTCGAATGACTCGTAATCGTGCTGCTAGGTATTCCAGTTCTATCGAGTCTACCACTCACAAAGTTCGGCATCTTCGATTTCTTCTTTGAGGTAAATGACCAACGTGAGCACTTTACAACAGTCCCGTGATAGCAGCAATTCTTTTAAAAATGTTCTGAGGTGAATAGAGTGACGTCAGGTCATGAGCATGTAATAACTCACTCATATTGTTCATCTCTCCTCATGGGTTATGATATGTGTCACGGCTTGTAATCCAGAACAAAGCTAATATTTTTTTAAGCAAAGCTTCTTGGAAATCATTATCGCTAGTTTGCTAATCTTGATTACGTCACAAAGTATTAAATTGATCAATTCTTAAAGCATTTATACGAAGCCCAGTCAGACATCCCAAACTTCTGGCGAAGTCGACAGCCGGAAATAATACTTTCAATGAAGGTTACTTCGTTGTATAATTTTGTAATTCAGTAACCGCCAAAAGGTTATGTGAAACAATGAGGAGTCGCTTGAAAAATTTTTCACTGCTGGATTCAAATGCGCGCTTCAACCAGAGTGATGGAGAACAAGGAGTATGACGCTAAGAAAATTTATAAAGTTTGAAACGCAAGATGAGACAGCAAAAGAATAAAAAATCAATAAAATGGAGAAGCCGGGACGAGTTGAGAAAAGAATAAAACCCTAGCACTAGATATGTTAAGAAATGAATACCAGATTAATGTTGGCTTGTGCCGCGGGGATGCTATTATACTGGCTGGTGGGTTGTTCGTTTGGTTCCTGAAATTGGGGGAGGTAACGTAAATTCTGTTTTATTTGTTTTCTTATTAAGAGCCGAGACGACAAGGGGATAAATGTGCATATCAGAATTGTGTGCAATTTGGGCTGTGGTCATGCATTTTGGTTATGTGTTAAGTAAGTGACCAGGTTTAAGTGAAAGCAAAGCTGACGGCGTAGCCAACTGTTAAAGTAGGAGATATTCAAGCCATTACCGACATTTTGCACAGGGCTTCGGTGCTGGACATTAAAGTTTAAGGAAATGGATACAAAGAAATAAGGAAAAGACTGCTGACAACTTCAACGAGACAGATTTTAAGGGCTGTTGCAGTCTCTTTCAGAAATATACGAAATAGCAGAAGCGCGCATCCCTACATGTGGCTTCTTAATTTTTGGATGCAAGAAATTAACAAAGACGCCATGCTTCTTGAAAATTGTATCCGTAATTTCCCCCTCTATTTGTGTGTGTAAACTTTCAATGTTTCAGAAGCGTATTGGATTGTACGGGCGTGAGTTCTGTTGTGTCTGTATTTTTTTTTTATCGCGGTGTTGCCCTACAAAATTTAACTTTTCGACTGGGGTTTATATTACTTCAAGTGATTTAGATTAATTTTGCTATGCTGATATCAAAAATAACATTTATTTTTCTCTGTCAGGTAAGGATTTTTCACAATCGTGAAAACAAAATCATGAATATGCCGTATATATATCACCATCATCATCATTGTCAACCATTATCAATCCACTGCTGGACGAAGGTCTCCCCAAGTTTCCTCCACAACGGTCTGTCTTGTGCCAGTCTCCTCCATGTCACCCCTGCATACTTTCGAATTTCATCCACCCATCTCCCATGTGGTCTTCTTCTGGGTCTTTTCCTGTCCCTTGGAATCCAATCTAAAATTTCGGCTGTCCATCGACGGTCTGTCCTTCTGGCAGTATGTTCAGCCCATTGCCATTTCGGAGATTTAGCTCTGATCATGATGCCTTCCACTCTTGTCAGTTTTCGGATCCACGAGTTCCTCTTCTTATCTCTCCGGGTTACACCAAGCATGCACCTCTCCATGCCGCTTTGAGTTGTCTGCGGCCTTTGTATGTCTCTTTTAGTTAAGGTCCTCGTCTCTGCACCATACGTAAACACTGGAAGGATGCATTGATCAAACACTTTTCTTTTAAGACATAATGGCATATTGCTCTTGAAAATTATGCTGTTTCTTCCAAAAGCTCTCCAGGCAAGTTTTGTACGCCGATTAATTTCCTCATCAACGTGACCCTCACTTGATATCTGCTGCCCAAGATAAATGTACGTATCTGTTATCTCCAACTTTTCTCCATCAATCGATAAATCTTCCTTAATTGTAAAAGCATTGTACAACACTTTTGTCTTCTGAAAGTTCATTTTTAATCCCACTTCTTAACTCTTGTCAACAGGTTCCTGGATTATACTCTGCAGCTCTGATGGGGTAGTTGCAAAAATGACTACGTCATCAGCAAAACGAAGGCGAGTTAGATAATATCCATTAATCTTTATCCCTTTGTTTTCCCAGTTCAGTGATTGAAAGCATTTTACAATATGGCATTAAAGAGCTTCGGAGATATGGTGTCACCTTGTCCCACTCCCTTTCCAATTTTTATGTGTGTTGTATTTTCAAACAGCCGAATCTTTGCACTTGCATTTTCATAGATGTTATTAATAATATTAATGTATGCATCTTCAATACCACAGGATTTCAGAGCCATTGTAACTGCTGATGGTTTCACCGAATCAAAGGATCGATAAAAGCCATGCACAATGGAAGTTCATATTCCCTCGCTCTTTCAATTAGTTCTCTCAATACGTGGATATGATCTATTGTGCTGTAGCCACTCCTGAATCCAGCTTGTTCTCGCGGTTAAGCCATGTCCAGTGTTACCTTCAAGCGGTGTGAAAGAGCTATAGTGAAGATTCTATAAACCACTGATAGGAGGCTGATAGGCCTGTAGTTCCTGAGATCCTCAATGTCACCTTTTTTATTATGTAGCAGGGTCATTTTAGCGTTGTACCAATCCTCGGGAATCTTCCCTTCATTAAGGCATCGAGTGAAAATTTCGGCGAGTACTGTTAATTCCATCTTCTCCTGGAGCTTTTCCCTGCTTCATGTTCTTGATTGCATGTGCAACTTCTGCTGGGAGGACTGGAAGAACTCTGGTACTGGTACCTTTCATGATGTCTTTAGTACACGTATCATCCCTTTCATATAATTTGGAGTAGAAATCTTTCACTCTCGTCAAAATTTCGCCTCTCTTTCTTGTTACAGAACCATCTTCTTTTCTCAGTGCCATAATCTGTTTTCTTCCCTTATTGAGATGTCCCTTTGCTACCTTTAGGCTTTGGTTGTTTTCAATTGCTTTCCTTACTAGTTCACAGTTGAATATCCTTACGTCTTCAGTGGTACTTTCTCGTACTGTCTTGCATAGCTCTATATATTCCAGTTTGGAAGTCACATCTTCTTTAGTTGTCCTCATCTCTCTTCTGTTTTCAATCAACATTTTGGTTTTTCCTGATAATTTGTTCACATGCAACTTGTTCTTAGACCGAGCTACTTTTGTTGCTGTTTCCATAAGAGCTTTGGTTACTTATTTGTTAATTTCAGAAATATCCACTTCTTCCGATGTTAGGCCTTCTAAAGCAGAGAATCTGTTCTTCAGTTCCAACTTGAAGGTATTATGGTATTTTTTAAGGTTGGTTATGTCAATACATTTTGTTTGTCTTATGAGCTTGCCACGTATATATACTGTATATATAATATACAAGTGTATATATATACACTATATTGTTTATCAGTATATTATAGAATTTGTTTCATTTTC
The DNA here is from genome assembly GCA_039090855.1 of Macrothele yani. Classification (NCBI taxonomy): domain Eukaryota; kingdom Metazoa; phylum Arthropoda; class Arachnida; order Araneae; family Macrothelidae; genus Macrothele; species Macrothele yani. The sequence goes on from CM077003.1 coordinate 110,163,450, forward strand.
TTAAGAGAATATACAATCCAGGACCCATTGATATTGATACGATCCAAATAAAAATCACTTGTGTGAAAATAAAAAGTAGTTAATGAAAAAAAATATAAAAAACAAAATTAATCAAAATGAATGTGTTCTTACAAAATCATTTTCCTTTTCCGTCAAACGAACGTTTACGGCATTTCTTAAACGGTGAAATTTCAGAAGCAGAATATCTCTTTAAACCCCAGCAGGAATCCGCCATCATGCTATTTACATTCCATCGTCCTTGATATCGTTTTTCCATACATTTTATATCTTAGCGAAATCTCTAACTTTGCTTTTCACTCACAGCACCAAGATTTTCAGGAAAATAGTCAAGGTGAGAATGCAGAAACTAAATTTTCAAGCTCATGTTGCAACCGAGGCTCTTAAATTTTTCTAGCATAGTATCTACGATGGCTCTGTAATTAGCATCCTTGTAATTGCCTTGAAAATTTTGAATGACATTTCTGAAACTAACCCATGCTTCTTTTTCTGTTGCAGTAATTTTTTCCTCAAAAGTTTTATCTTTAGTTAACCGCCTTATATCTGGGCCAACAAACTCTCCTTTGATTTTTGCTTCTGATAAATGTGAAAAAACGTTAATCAAATATTGAAAATATTCACCATTTTTGTCCAGAGCTTTGACAAATTGTGCCATCAATACTAATTTAATATGCAAAGGTGGTAAAATAACTTTTTCCGGATCCACTAGGTTGGGGTGGAGAATGTTTTTTGATCCTGGAATAAAGTTTTTTCTTTTAGGCCAATTTTTGTGATCCAATGCTGCTTATAAACTCTATTGTCCCATTCACAGATGAAACATGACATTTTTTGTGTAGCCACTTTGCTGCCCTAATTTCATGCTCAGAATATTAAAATCTCCACAAATTTGCCAGTTGTATTTCTGATATTTTATTAAATAGAACGTCACGATTTTCATAAGATTCCTTCAGATGTACTGAATGAGCAACTGCTATTGAGGGGGAAATGTTGCCATTATGCAAAATAACTCCTTTTAAGCTTCTCTTACTAGAATCAATGAACAATCTCCACTGTGATGGGTCATGAACTGTGGAAGACAAATGCATTATAAGTCCAGGAATGTCTTTGCAAATTACAAGCGATTCTTCTTGGGTGAATTCATTCAACACATTCCTTTTCTCGGCTTCTGTACCATGCAAATGTTGTTCCTGGAGCAAGTAGGTTTTTGTTTCTGAGTCTTGATCATAAAAGTTTTGCACTTTCCTTCTGCAGATTTAAATCTCGTACCAAGTCATTTAATTCACTTTGTGCAAATTTCTGTGGTTCACTACTAGTTTCAGGATTGCTGTACAAGTCCTCAGTTTCACTGCAATTTAACTCATTTTCTAAAGCTGATCAAAAATCTAATGATGTAGGAGGTGATGGAACAGGTACATCAGAACCATGAGGTACAGTAGCACAGGGAGTCATTGGGTAGAAAATATTATTTATGTTTTTGCAATTGTAGCCCTTTACTGACGTGGTTAAGCAAAACTAGTATTCCTCGTGACTCGCTGGCTCCCGCCATACCATTGGAATAGAAATGGAAGAGAGTTTTTCTTACCTTGAGCCAATTTTCTCAGTTGCTCAACACACCTGTGACAAACTTGATGTAGCGCCCATTTCTTGTCGTGGTCATCAAGCTTTATACCGAAATAAGCCTGATACGCCTTTTTGACAAAATCCGTTATTTTGCGTTGCCTTTTTTTCACCGCAAAACTGCCACATATATAACAAAATAAATCAGGACTATTTACACAACCTCTTGACGCCATAACGCAGTAATAACAAACAAAACAACAGTTAAAATGAGCAACATGCACTTAGGCCGTATCGCTTGAAACAAAGTGTTCAAAATGGCAAAAACGCACAGTTTCATTCATTGATATAGAGGCGTATTGCATCACTTTTCAATTAAAATTTTTTCATCAATTGTATTATTTTCCAACAGCCGCGATCTACTTTAACTAGTTAATTAAAATTTTTAGAATAAAAAAATAACAGATTACTTCATAATATTTTTCATTTTTGTCATATATAAACAAAAATAACATGGGGAATTGTGAAAAATCTGTGGGTGACAGAGAAAAACGGATGTGATATTCGTGATCAGCAAACCTGAATTACTGTAAAACACTTGAAATTTTGCAAACCCCAGAATCATGTTGGGTTGTGATAATATCATTAAGTCTATTTTGTGTGATGTAAAGATTTACTTATCTTTAAAATTGTGCATTTTTCTTTACGTATAAAATTCCGAAAAGTATATTTGGCTGATCAATTCATTCTCCGTTTAAATTTTTTTCTAACGTGGAGCAGTAGCAAAATCACAAGAGATATGAAGCATAATCATCATTTTTGCACGCATGGATGATTTTTAAAAGGATGTGAAACTCCCTTTTCATGAACCAGATACTGTAATTTTCTTAGCATCACACCTGCAAACGCGAAACCGTTGACATACCTACCTACCTACCTCCGCTGGGAAGTTAAATGAACAACCTTTGCAGTCAATACTTCCTGCTGTCTAGTGAAAAATATTTTGGACTGTAAAAAATCGCGAGAAGGTTTCTCTTCGGCTGCTTGCTACAGCAGTCAGCCAAGTGTAACATTGCTGGAAGACGTCTACCCGGAGGGGGTTTAAAAATTCGGCACATGGTCTAGTAGGAAGCAGTAAAAGCTTGTTTACAATCATTCGTTTCATGATTTTTGAAGTCAGCTACCGATGGAACTCAATGGTCCATGTTAGCCGACCCATGAAGGAGAAAATGGCTCACCAGGCGCGTTAGTTCCATCGTTTACTCAGAATCTAAAACAGAAAAATAGGGGTAGATCAGGGGTATGACACTGGAAAAATAATAGTGGAAAACTATCGCAGTAAAACGAATTTTAGTAGTAATTTGAAGTCATCGTTTTGGACGACAAATAACGTGACAGGATGCGAACTTCGCTTGCGCATTCGTGCTAATGGATTCTTAAAAGATCGCATGATGTCGAGATTACTCAAAGTAGTGTTTATTACTTCTTAAAACATTCAGGTTTCATGCTGAAATTCTACGAAGTGCATACGGAACGTATGTTAGCTTGCACGGGCGGAAGCGGAAAGGCGGCGGTAGCGTCCCTGCGTTTTTCAAAGCAGCTTAAAGAACAATTTCGGAAGAGAAAGGCGGACATACATAAACTATCAGTCTTACGAACCAAAAAATTCCCCATAAGTGCTCTAAGAAAAAAATTCTGATGTCAATAATTTTGAAACCTAAGCTAACTTTTTGCCGATAAACCTTTGAAGAATAGTTCATAGTACAATTTTAGTAGGAAATAAACGTACTGGCACAGTTTATCATCACTTTTACTGACAAAATGTTGAAATAAATTAATTTTAGAACGGAAAGATGAAAACAAAACATACGTCTTTTGAAAGAAATAGAACGTTCGAGAGTGCTCAAGAATAAGATGGATAAATTCCTGACTTTGGAGAAATAATGCACGTAGACGGATTTTCGATATTGTATGCCTTTTTGAAGTACAATATGCAGGACCAGACTAGGACACCAGGGGGCTCAGGGCCAGCAAAATGACGAGGCCTCTATCGAAACAAAATCTTTCACCATAATATAGCGTTCGAGATGTCACGTGACACATACACTGCACGATATTATATATACACTGAAGAGCAATTGAATTAGAGATACCTGTCTAGTAACGTGTAGCACCACCTTTCGTCCTGATTCGTCTCGGCACCGGAAACACCAGAAACGTTGGGAAGCCATACGGATCCACGACCCCTGAACAAGCTCCCACAGTTCACGAAGATTTGATTGAGGGGGGTCAGAGCCTAGAACATCTCTCTCGATAGCATCCCAGATGTACTCGATGGGATTGAGTTCAGGTGACTACCTTAGGCCCCATTATCGCAGTAGCACAATCCCCGACAGCTGTCAGGTATCTGAATATCGTTGCGGACCAAGTTCACCCATTCATGGCAACTGTGTTCCCTGCTGGTGATGACCATTACGAGCAGGATAATACGCCATGCCACACTGCCAGAATCGTCAAGGACTGGTTCCAAGAACATGCTGGTGACTTTTCTGTTAATTCCCTGTGCTCCAGATTCACCTGACACGAACCCAATCGAACATTTGTGGTTCGACTTGGAAAAGCGGGTTCGCGCTAAATCACCACCACCCCGAAATGTACGGAAACTGGAGGACCTGCTGTTGACATTATAGCACCAGATACACAGGATACCTATCGCTATCTCATCGAATCGATGCCTCGCCGAGTTGTTGCTGTTTTGCGAGCTAAATGGGGTCCTACAGCTTATCAGCTAGATGGTCATAATACAATGGCTCATCAGTGTATATATACGTATTTATATCTGTTAATTCCCTGGGCATACATGTAGTGGTTACTCTGGCGTTTTCACAGTTTTCGCAAATCCATTCTCCAAACTCATTTTTTCCGCCATATTGTTATAATAATACAAAAAGGTAAACGCCAATGTTTTTGCCAAAACTTCTTTTGCATCGCCAAAACGATTTGTTTTTCGCAAATTGCGAAAAATGCGATCAGCAGCGCGATCCCTGTGTATATATATACACTATATTGCAAAAAGTCGCCGGACACCTAGAAGAGAAACACAACATAGCATTTATTGACATACATTAGTATGATGTCGGTCCACCCTTGACCTACACGTGTCTTCACGAGCTCCGTGTTTGAGTGCTTCACGTACGTGTTTTGTGTGTCCCATGATTGTTCTTCTCTGTGTGTGTGTGTGCCGAAGTTAAAGGTCTGTGCTTCTTCGTTAACCCTTGCTATTGATTATGGCATCTGCTGATGAGGGCGCTGTTCTCGCCCGCATCGCTGCAGCTCATCGCGTTGCCTCTTCAACGACAGACGCAGCCGATCAATAATCTTCCTTTGCTAGTTGAGAGCCTCTTAATTTTCTTCCTGTCATTTGCACGTCTTCTGCTAAAACCTCCGGCTCTGCCATTGAAAACGTGGATGTGACGTCCCTGGCCTCTTCTGACGATGATGAATTCATGGACGTCTCTGATGGCGTCGCTAATCTGCCTTCTACAGTTTCTACTGCCTCTGCTTCCAGTACATTGTCTCATGCTGCGTCAATGCCTTCCAGAGGAGGCGCTTCTGCACGCACCTATTCTGCGGCTGCCTCTGGTATTCCACCGGCTTCCTCCTCGTCTCGCCTGCACCCTATGGATTCCTACGTTACTCTCAACGGTGACACCATCTTATTAGACATTCCCGAGAACTCTCCAGCTGGTCAACGTCTTCATTTGACCCTCGGGCTGGGGGTTTGTCTTGATGCGCTGCCTAACACTCCTTTGAAGCAGCACAGCTCCGCTCTCAAGAAGATGCTTCCTTCTGGTGCCATCACCCACCTCACCCGAAATCCACGAACTGTGATTGTTTATTTTTCGAAGAAAGAATATGCCGAGCTTAGTCTTGTCTCGGGGCCTATCAATTGGCGATCGTCACCTATTAGCCGAATCCATCGCCCAACGTTCGGTTCTGGTCTCTCTACATCCGGTACCCCCGGAGATCTCTGAGGATATGCTGTGTGCTGCACTTAGTCAATGGGACAGAGTAGTCGGCCCAGTGAAGACTCTCTCCTCTTCCCCTCTGACCCCGATGATAAAAATATCTGTGGCTTCCGTAGAACTGCTCGCATCATCTTCCCGTCGGAAGAGCATCTCATAAAGTTTTAACGGTTCCTCGATGTTCGTTTCGGTAACGAGCGCCGCCGGATTGAGCTCCTCACCTCTGCTCATTGCTCACGCTGCAAGGCTTACGACCATCAGCAGGCTTATTGTCCCCATGCAGAGCCACTGACTCCTGCAGCTCCAAGGCAGCATTCTACCTCTTCCTCCGTTTCTGCTACCATGCCTCCTCCTGCGTCTGCACCTCCTGGACCCAGTTCTGCCGAAAATCTGATTAAAGCCTTTGATCAACACGCGTCTTCCGATGTTGCTTTCTCCTCTCTGTCGGATTTTCCTCCGCTTGACTCCTCCTTGCTTCTCCGTGTTCTCTCTCCATCAGAGGACATCACGGCTGATCTTCAAGCTTCATTCACCGTCGGCACTTTTGCTCCCGGCGATGAAGTGGACCTTTCCTCTGATTCCACATACTCGTGTGCCATCGATCCACGGCAAACATCGCTCTACTACCAGTACCGAGGTCCGGAGGAAAAAGAAGAAGTCATCTTCTCCGACTGGCCGCCCACATCGTTCCACCCGTCTAGCAGGCTCCAAATCTCCCCTGTCACGTTCTAGCTCTTCCTCTTCAAAGTCCAAGGGTCCTCTGCCGACGTTTGAAGTTTTCTCGACTCTGCTTACCAATGCCTCTCTTCCTTCAGAACCTGTCTCCTTTGAAGATCTTTACGAGTTTCTCACTCATAAAACAAATCGGGAAGCTTTTCTCATCCTTTTACAGCAGTTTGAAGCAGTTCTTCTCGAGGTATTCGACCAAGCAACCTCTATCCTCAAATTCCTCCGGTATAATGCCAAGCACCCCGACTACGTTTTGTGGTGTCGTGGTATCATCAATCGCCTCGAGACATTTTAGAAAGCTGCCATGGCTGCCCTTCATCCGACGTCGGACTTACCCATTTTAGGTCGCCACTCTGAATTGTAGGGGGTTTGCTAACCCCTTCGCTAACGCTCTCGTTCTGGAGAATCTCTCGCCTCTTGGGGCCGACTTACTCCTTCTGTAAGAGACGAACTGCCACTCCTCGACACTTTTTCATAGATGGCGCACTTTTGACTTTACCTTTCACCATGCTTTCCGTTACTCTGTGCACGGTGGTACAGCAGACGTATCAGTCGGCCATCTCCGCATGCCGTGAAAGCTCCTTCTATGCTACGTGGTCACCAGTGACCCCGTGGTTCTGTGTTACACCAAGTTCGTTACTTCTCACGGTGAGTTAAGACTCTGAATTAACTTTTTGATGTTCTTTCGCACTGCGGTGCCCCGCCTGTGATCATTTTGTTCTTCCTCAAGCATTGCTCTGTTTGCATCACGTTGTAAATTTGTCATTACTCATTCAATGTACATATCATAGCTTTTATTAGTTTGTATCACTCCTATTCTTTTTTTTTTTCTTTAAGACGATTCCATGTTGCTCGTCTCCTCTGTTTTGTAACATTAAAGCGATTCTGAAACCACCTTTGGCCTTAATGCATGCACTGACCCTTCGAGACATGCTTCCGACAAGATTTTGGAACACAGCGATAGGTATACGCTTCCATTCAGTACATAATGGTGCCGCTAACTGTTGCTTAATAGTAGGCCTTGGTTTCAAACTTCTTATGCGGGGCTCTAATTCATTCCATAGACGCTCTATGGGATTAAGATCGGGGCTCTGTGCTGGCGAGTCCACACAAAATACGGAATTATCGTCAAACCACGCCGCAACACTCCTTGCTTTTTTATTGGTCCGTGCATTATCCTGCTGGTACCAACAAGGCTCGGTTCCATATTATTGTCACAGAGTTGGTAGGGCATTATTATCTAGAATATCGAGGTAGACGTGCTGGTTAACTGGTTTGTCCACGATAACCAATGGGCCGGGACCATGCCACGAAAATCGCCCCCCACACGAGTACACTGCCTGCTCCAAACTTGACCGTAGGAACAATATACTGTGGTAAAGAGCGTTCCCCCGGCTGCCGCCATACCCACACGCGGGAATCAGACTCATGGATTGTGTATCTGGATTCATTAGTCCATAGGACCCGTTTCCATTGAACTACGGTCCACTATAAATGTTCTTTACACCGTGTTAAACGACGAATAGTATTCCGAGTGGAGATGAAAGACTTATGAGCAGTCGCACGACCACGGTAACCCATGGAATAAAGTTCTGTGCGAATGGTACGTGTACATACGGAGGTTTCAGCATTTTTATTCAACTGTACATTGAGGTCTTGTGCAGTACTCCGTCGATTAGCTGTAACGACTGTCCTGAAGCTTCGACGTCATCTATCACTGATTTTCTTTGGTCTGCTGGTACGTTTTGCTGTTTCAGGCACGCCATGTGTCGTCCACTTATTCAGTACATCCAAACAGTTGACTTGGGTATGTTTAAACGCCTCTTGGTTTCTCTTATGGACAACTCACTGATAATGCACCCAACAATCTTTTCTTTCTGAAAGTCAGTTCTCTCCGGCCGCGAAATTTTCACTCAAACTCACAGTGCGATATGATCGCGGTCGGCTGCTGGCTTGTTTTTATACCGTTTGCAGCTGTACCACGCATCTAAACAACGAAGCGCATCCGTTCATTTGCTTTTGAATGGGTGTCTGGTGACTTTTGTCAATATAGTGTAGATATGTATATCGGCAGGCATCAAATCCACTTTGCCAAAAAAATTTATTTTCTCAGCTTCTAGTAGTAATGCAGTAGAAGTTGTAACCCATTTTTATCACCGTTGTTTTCGCAATTGATTTTAAGTAAAAAAAATATTAAAACCATTTCATTAATTAAAATTTTTATTATTTATAAAGTGAGAAGCTCAAACTTACTTCTGGAATAAAAACACTGGAAATTAGGAAAAACACGTTTACGCATAATACACAGTTTCTTTGCAAATCAAAATACCAAGGAGAATATGAAACGAAATAACACCTAAATGCAAAATAATTAGTTCAAATAGAACAAATACAGAATCGTTCTGATTTGGCAATCCTTTCAAGAAATTAATCTCTCAAATTTTTCCCCCAAACCGAAGACTGGACCGTGGGAATTTAGTACTCGACCCTCTTTGAGAGTACTCGGAATATATCGTTTACCATTTATGGGACTCAATATCTGCCTCTTTCTCGGCGTGAAAAAATCACTAGTCCGCATTCTCGCGTTCGTTATCTTCTCGCATGAAGCTACTTTGCAAGAAGTCTTTAAGAATGAAGAGGACTGTGAGAATTTAGAAGGAGGCAAACAGCATTTATGAAAAGTGTTGTTTTGACTTTTGAGAGGCCGAATTTTATTTCTTTATTATTATTTTTGTTGGTATTGATTTTCGATTTATGAAAATTAATTAGGGATTCGGAAATTTTAATCTAAAATGCTTACTGCGCGGCCAGGTAGCTAAGAGGGAACACTGCATGTATACATAGAGAGAGAGAGAGAGAGAGACAGAAGACCCGCTAAAAAGTCTTTTTGCAAAAGCAAATTTAAATTTTCTATGCAGACGTCATTAACAGGAAAAAAATGCGAGAGTGGAAATTTATATATAAAAATCTTATGTTGAATAATAAATAACTTAGGTATTTTTTATTTCTAGTTCCTTTACCCTGTTAAAGGAACTACTTGGTTCGCTGATAATTATCAGATTATGATCTGAAGGCTAGTCTAAAAAAATTTATGGAATAAATTTTTTTAGCCAGAATTACTGTTGAACTTGATAAAAAGATGAGAAAATCGGTATGCGTACTTTTCGAACAGTGTGTTAATCATCTATTAAAATTGTTCGTGCGCATTTTCTTTCCTGTTGAGAGAGAGAGAGAGAGAGTTGTAAAGGAAGTGTTTCAAAAGGTATTGATCTTTTGAGTTCTTCAGGATAGCCCAGCCTTTTCCAAACTCCAGTACACGTACCACATACCGCGCATTTAGAACGACTGCTCACAGTGGTGTCCTGAAGGTGGCACGTGAGACGTATAAAAATTAACGAACTTGCTTGAAGTGCGAGACATGGCGGACGCTGTTTTCGCTGAATCAATTATCTGTGTAATGAGAACACTGGAAATCCGTATCATTACAAGCGAGGTCGAAATGGAGAGCGAACTTCAAAAGATAAGAGAATGTTCTCCGTTTGATGCTGATTCAGAGCTTCCAGCAATTTTTAAAGAAGATTGCGTAGAATTTAATTTGGGTGGAAAACTATTTGTTTTTGCGATTTCAGTTGAAGTAGTTTTCTCTTGGAGGGATCGTTAACTGATCTGACTTGCGATAGAGCACAGAAGTTGGAATTTAAAAGGTATGTGATCTAACTGTACCAGTTTTTCCAACTAACTGCTGAAATTTGAGATTCCATTCCTCAACAGTTAATCATGGAAGCCCCTTTTTCAGCTAATGTTGACCAAAATAATAATAATAATAATAACAAAAGTTTTTGAAACTGCATTTCTGTTCCTGTCTTTGCGTGAAGTCAACTTCAGTTGAATCCATACATTCGATTCACTACATGAGGTTCGCATCGCATGCATTTTTACCCAGATAGTACGATAATACTTTTTGTTACATTCAGTCAACATTTTCGTACGAGCACATAAAGATAAAGCATCCTCTGGGTCTTTTTTACGTTTTTCAGTATATTTATAATAAAAAATAATAAACCGTTTTAACTACATTCAAGTGGATAATTTAGATATTTCTACGACGGTTTAATATTAGATGGAAACAATTACAACTATGTACATACAAAATGTATTTCTGTGGAATTAAATAATGTCATTTCTTCGTAATATTGACTTGCTAATCTAGTAAATTACGTTTTATTGAAATGATTAGGGGTCTAAAATTACATTCGTCTATTCTTCTACAGGGGTTGCGCTGGCTTTTTAAAAGTTTTCGCCAACCCATTCGCCAAATTAAATTCTTTTTCGCCAAATGTAATCTGAAATCGCCAATTTTTTTTCACTCTGCATTGGAAATATAGAAACCATAAATGTTACAATAGTATAAAAACAATAGTTGTAGATTGTTTACAATTAAGCAGCAAAATATTATGTCATAGATCCTGAATCCTAATACAAAGAAATCATTGTCAACCATTATCAATCCACTGCTGGACGAAGGTCTCCCCAAGTTTCCTCCACAACGGTCTGTCTTATGCCAGTCTTCTCCATATCACTCCCGCATATTTTCGAATTTCATCCACCCATTTCCCATGTGGTCTTCTTCTGGGTCTTTTCCTGTCCCTTGGAATCCAATCTAAAATTTCGGCTGTCCATCTATGGTCTGTCCTTCTGGCAGTATGTCCAGCCCATTGCCATTTCAGGGATTTAACTCTGATCATGATATCTCCCACTCTAGTCATTTTTCGGATCCACGAGTTCCTCTTCTTATCTCTCCTGATTATACCAAGCATGCACCTCTCCATGCTGCTTTGAGTTGTCTGCAGCCTTTGTATGTCTCTTTTAGTTAAGGTCCACGTCTCTGCACCATACGTAAGCACTGGAAGGATGCATTGATCAAACACTTTTCTTTTAAGACATAATGGCATATTGCTCTTGAAAATTATGCTGTTTCTTCCAAAAGCTCTCCAGGCAAGTTTTGTACGCCGATTAATTTCTTCATCAATGTGACCCTCACTTGATATCTGCTGTCCAAGATAAACATACGTATCTGTTATCTCCAGTTTTTCTCCATCAATCGATAAACCTTCATTTCTTGTAAAAGCATTGAACATCACTTTTGTCTTCTGAAAGTTGATTTTTAATCCCACTTCTTTACTCTTGTCAGCAAGTTCCTGGATCATACTCTGCAGCTCTGATGGGGTAGTTGCAAAAATGACTATGTCATCAGCAAAACGAAGGTGGGTTAGATAATCTCCATTAATCTTTATCCCTTTGTTTTCCCAGTTCAGTGATTGAAAGACATTTTCCAATGTGGCATTAAAGAGCTTCGGAGATATGGTGTCTACTTGTCTCACTCCCTTTCCAATTTTTATGTGTGTTGTATTTTCAAACAGCCGAATCTTTGCACTTGCATTTTCATAGATGTTATTAATAATATTAATGTATGCATCTTCAATACCGCAGGATTTCAGAGCCGTTGTAACTGCTGATGGTTTCACCGAATCAAAGGCTTTTTCATAATCGATAAAAGCCATGCACAATGGAAGTTCATATTCCCTCGCTCTTTCAATTAGTTCTCTCAGTACGTGGATATGATCTATTGTGCTGTAGCCACTCCTGAATCCAGCTTGTTCTCTCGGTTGAGCCATGTCCAGTGTTACCTTCAAGCGGTGTGAAAGAACTTTAGTGAAGATTTTATAAACCACTGATAGGAGGCTGATAGGTCTGTAGTTCCTGAGATCCTCAATGTCACCTTTTTTATGTAGCAGGATCATTGTAGCATTGTTCCAATCCTCAGGAATCTTCCCTTCATTAAGGCATCGAGTAAAAATTTGGGCGAGTACTGTTTCAATTTCTCCACTTGCTTCTTGTATGATGTCTACAGTAATTCGATCTTCTCCTGGAGCTTTTCCCCGCTTCATGTTCTTGAATGCATGAGCAACTTCTGCTGGGAGGCCTGGAAGAACTCTGGTACCTTTCATGATGTCCGGAGTACATGTATCATCCCTTTCATATAATTTGGAGTAGAAATCTTTCACTCTTGTCAAAATTTCGCCTCTATTTTTTGTTATAGAACCATTTTCTTTTCTCAGTGCCATAATCTGTTTTCTTCCCTTACTGAGATGTCCCTTTGCTATCTTAAGGCTTTGGTTGTTTTCAATTGCCTTCCTCACTAGCTCACAGTTGAATTTCCTTACGTCTTCAGTGATACTTTTTCGTGCTGTCTTGCATAGCTCTATATATTCCACTTTGGAAGTCACATCTTCTTTAGTTGTCCTCATCTCTCTTCTTTTTTGCATCAACATTTTGGTTTTTCCTGATAATTTGTTCACATGCAACTTGTTCTTAGACCCAGCTAATTTTGTTGCTGTTTCCATAAGAGCTTTGGTTACTTTTCTGTTAACTTCCGAAATATCCACTTCTTCCGATGTTAGGCCTTCTAAAGCAGAGAATCTGTTCTTCAGTTCCAACTTGGAAAGTATTATGGTGTTTTTTAAGGTTGGTTATGTCAATACATTTTGTTTGTCTTATGAGCTTGCCACGTTCCAGTTTAGTGTTGAGGTGCATCTTACATCTCACCAATCTATGGTCACTACCTGTGTTGAACTTGTTCAGCACACTGCAGTCTTCGATGACGAATTTTTTGTTACACATAATAAAATCAATTTCACTTGTCGTCCCAATTGGATGTCTCCATGTCCATTTCCTGTGTGGCTTTTTCTTGAAAAAGGAATTCAAGATGAAAAATCCTTCTGCCTCTGCAAACTCAACGAGAGTATTTCCACGCTGGTTTCTGTTGCCGTGACCGAATTTACCTACTGAAGTTTCATTCTGTTGCCGTTGCCCTATTTTTGCATTGAAATCTCCCATAATTATCTTCAAGTGCTGCTTACCTTTATTATTTAGATGACGAATTTCCTCATAAAATTCTTCAATTTCTTCTTCAGGATGACTTGTGGTGGGTGCATAAGTTTGAATAATCTGAGCCTGGTATCTTCTCGAGAGTTGGATAACGAGTCGTGCAGCTCTGTCAGAGGAACTTTCAACTTCTACCACTTTATCCTTCAGTTTCTTGTTTATTATAAATCCAACACCACTAGTTCTGCCAGTATCTGTCCCACGATAATAGAAGAGATGTCCACTTTTCAGTTCAATGAGATCTTCTCCTTTTCTTCTTACCTCACTTAGCCCGACGATGTCCCACTTGATCCTTTGTAGTTCCTCTTCCAATTCAAGAAGCCTTGAATCAGAAGATAGGGAGCGTCTATTGTACGTAGCCAAGGTCAGCATCAAATGAGATATATCAAAATTTGAAGCATCGAGTTCCTAAATTTATTAGAACAGTTTGAATCCAACAAAGCCACGAATTTAAGATATAATATCACTGATTTTAATTCACTGACACTTCACACAAACTGAAATAACTTTTGCGAAACACATGCTGTTACATGGGAAAGCATGCGAGTGACTGAAGTAGTCGAAGTCTTCTCTTTTCTGAGCGAACCGTTGCGCAAAGCAATGGTCCATTCCACTCCAGCTCATTCATGTTGTCATGGAAACGCTAGCAGGCGATAGTATCGAAGATCTTCGTATCAGAACAGCGAAGACTCTGCTAGAGCTGCTTGCGTTATGCCGTTGGTCTCCTTTTGCCAGGCTGAGTCAAAAAAGCTAATTCCCACGTGTGTGTTTTTCGCAGCGAAAGTATCGACATATCTTAATACCGTTGATAATTGACTTTTATTTGTGTATATTTAATTGATTTTTATTTGTGCATTCTCCCGGCTTCTCAGCTAGCCTGGCTAGCCTCGAATATACGCCACTGATTGCAGTATTGCTTTACGTTGATCTGTCGAGGTTAACAGCTTAGTGAATACGTGGTTAGTTAGAGCACAAGACGCACGTCAGCTGTTAGTTTCACCGTTCCTTGCACGGCTGGATACGCCTGGTTGTAAAGCACATACACAGGATCACACTGTGAATTTACAACGCTGTTTCTTCTTGCCATTGAAAGGCTTTGTAAGCATTTTCCTTTAAAAGAATTGTTCTAGTTTTTTAAATCTGAAATTGCGAACAAAACTGAAAAATCAGCACTATTTTCATGACGTCCAATTTCTTGCTTTCCCAGGAATCCAGCTTGATGTTTTTTAAATCTCACGTCTGGATAAATTACTTCAAAATAAAGTTTGAGTCCTTCTATTCAGATGTGTTAATTTAATAAAAAAAATTCCGCTTACAAATTTGTTACGCGTTTATGTTTATGGCCAAATCGAGGTAGGTACTTCGCTCTGTCACCCATACTGTCTCACACACTCTCCAAGGTCCAATCCACACGGTGACTGTCCCTGCTTTCAATTACTGTTGATACCAGACAATACTAAAGAACAAAACGAAGTACGCCATTGCTTTTCATGATTATTCAAAATCTTTTTTCACTTTCTCTCTCAGCTCAGAACTCGCAGTTTTTTGTTTGTTTGTTTGTTTTGTTCTGTTCAAACTAGAACAGGACACTTTCTCTCCAAATTTAGTTATTGTGGAAATTTTTACTCTGTGCATTTACTACTGTAATTTTAGAACACACACACACACAGACTATTTACTGTATTGGCCATTTAAAAAAAATATTTAGGAAAGGTTAACTTATTACGGAATTGTGGAAAGAAAAAACCTGCTTTAGGGGGACTATATTACGGAATTGTGGGAAGCTCTTCAGGAAGCTTGATGTGCACTGTCTGCACAGTACTACAGAGAGCTCGTGGAGTCCGTTCCCCGTGACATTGTTGCAGTTATCCGATCGATAGGAGGACCAACGCGGTATTAGAGAGGTATCCCGCTTTTTTTTGGGGGGGGGGGAGCACTTTTGTGTATATACACTTAATACCACTGTTTGTAAAAATTACAACACCATAAAGGACTGCTGGTATTGGCTTGAAATTTACAGGATATGTATAACAGGTTGGGACATGCAAATATTTGTAGTTAAACCGTCAGTGAACATGCGCATGCTGTTTCAGAGCAGCGCACTCTGAACTGTGCGGTCTTGGATATCAAGAGCTGGCTCAAACGAGATATTGCAAAGAGAGAAGAGCCGACATTGAGTTGAAATGGTGTTTTTTTGTTTTGTGTCTCACTATGCACCGTCGCCAAAGAAGGTTGCATTATGAATACTTGGCGGAGTTTGAGCGAGGAAGGATTGTTGGGATGAGAGGAGCTGGATTTTCCTTCCGCGAAATTGCTACTCGTGTTGAACAAAACGCCAGTGCAGTCACGTGAACGTGGGGTACATAAAGAGACGAGGCTCGGATGCACAGAAATCCAGGAAATGGACCCCGAAATCACACGACTGCACGGAATGACAGACACCTCTAACCCATGGCAGTGATCGATTGCACAAAGACATCGACAGTGTTGCCCCAGCAGTAGAGCACTGTCACAAGTCAGGCTTTGTCTTTCAGCACAGTTTGGCGTCTTCTGCTTAACATAGGACTGGTCGCTAGAAGCCCGTTGCTGGGCATTCCTTTGACTCTCAACCATAGATGCCTCAGGCTGCAATGGAGTCTCCAGAAACAGACATTGGCGCGCTAATTGGCAATAGGTCGTGTTTTCTGACGAGTCCCGATTCAAATTGATGCACCACGATGGTCGCATGCGTGTTCGAAGACATTGTGATGAACGTCACCTTGCATCGCATATCAACCCAACGCTAAGCGTCACGGTTTGGTGAGCCATTGGGTTTAAATCGCGATCTCACCTGTTATGAATTGAGGGAACCGTCAACAGCCATCGATACATCAGGGATGTTTTAAAGGCAAAGGTGATACCCTTCAGAGTTGTCCATGTACGGCAAATACCACTTCTTCCCTGGCCTGCACCTTCGCCGGTTAGCTCCCCGATCGAATATATCTGGGACATGGTTGCTAAGCGACTGGCCCGTCACGCGCTTCTACCAGTCACCACAAATGAATCCTTATCTCGTATAAAAGCAGCTTGGCAGGCTATTCTCCAGGACGATATCAAAAACCTCTTCCATTCAGTGCTACGTTGCCGATGTGGAGAATGCGATTTTTGCTCGTAGTGGCTTCACACGATACTGAGTTTTGAAGCGAAGAAACTGTTGTGAGCCTTACAAATGTAATCAGTTATCTGCTGTAACCTGATGAATCTGTGATATAATTTCATCAGCGGTTCTCAAACTTCTTACATCTCGGAGCCTTTTTTACCCAAGGATAAGGCCGCGGAGCCCCAACAATGCCCGTGTTTATATTCACTGCAAAAATTGTGTTTATACAGGCAATGAGGGTGACTTTCATTTCTGAGAAATCTGAGAAGTATTGAGTTTTATTTATCTAACAGCATATATAGTGTTTAAAATATACTGTTAGTGTTTCTAATGTTCTAGTATTCTTTCATAATAAAACCAACAGAGATCAAGGAAGAAAGAAAATGATATTACAAATGCATGGCAGATATTCGTAAGAAAAAGTGATTGAATTACTGACCTCAGTGCAACGAATGCAGTTTTTTCTTCTGCGTACAAAGTTCTTACACGTCCGGCTCCATGGAGGAGAGTTGCAATCGAATGTCCGGCCCTGCATCCACTCTCTTGCGATACTTGGATTTTGTGAAATCATAAGTTAAGAAGCTCGTCTCTCACAGGTACGAACTGACAAAGGGAACGAGTATTGCCTGCCTGTTTCGAAACTGCTGCCACGTGGTCCTGAGGCTGAAGAACAACCACGCGCGGCTTCCAATATGGGTATACCGTTGGTACATGCGTTGAAGGAAGCATTATGTGCATTCATCGCATACGGAAATTGAGGAAGTACATGGATTTTTTCACTGCAGTTTCGTTGTCGAACATGACTGTGTCACGACAGTTTTTTTCACGGAAAGCGTCACGAAGCCCCAGGGCTCCGCGAAGCACACTTTGAGAACCGCTGGAATACGGCGATTCTTTCTTGGTGTTGCAACTTTCACAGTTTCACAAACAGTAGCAAATATATATGTATACAGGGTGTCCCGGAACTTGTACAAACTTGGAGGGGAAGTAGAGAACAGCGTTAGGAACCAGAATTAAATAGGAAAGCATGGGCGGAAACGTCACCCTCACGTGAGAAAGAGACACAAAGACACAGTAAAGCCACAATACAGAAAGCAGTGATGAAGCAACCTTTTCACGTGACGGGGTGTTCAATACGCACAACGCGCACATGTGGGCCTACCACGAGCCGCACAACAACGCTTCACTGTTAATGTGTGGGCGGGTATCGTGGCGGACAGTTTAGTTGGGCCATACATCTTACCACCTCGACTGGACACTCGCAAGTATCTCGTCTTTCTTCTGGAGGTTCTTCCGGAAATGCTGCACGATGTCCACGCACATGTTCGACGCGGAATGTGGTTGCAGCATGATGGGGAGCCATCTCATTACGCAAGATGCGTACGTGACCACTTGGACCGGACATTTGGAACCAAGTGGATTGGGCGTGGCGGTCCCGTCGAATGGCCCTCCCAGATCACCTGATTTATCTGCTCTTGATTATTATCTCTGGGGTGCCATGAAGAGCTTTGTGTAAGACACGCCAGTAAATTCTGAAATGGACCTGGTGGCACGAATCTCCATCGCTGCTGCTACGATCCGCGAAACGCCAGGTATCTTTGACAATGTTCGCCAATCCATGTCGCGTAGGTATCATGCGTGCGTCCAGGCCAATGGACGCAATTTCGAACACTTCCTGTGATGCTTGTAAGTCCTACGTTGTACTCTTTTGTTCTGTAATAAAGCGTTTTACACTGCTTTCTGTATTGTGGCCTTACTGTGTCTTTGTGTCTCTCACGTGAGGGTGACGTTTCCGCCCATGCTTTCCTATTTAATTCTGGTTCCTAACGTTATTCTCTACCTCCCCTCCAAGTTTGTACACGAAGTTCCGGGACACCCTGTATATGCATGCCTATATATATAGGCATGCATTCGATGAGATGGCGATAGGTATCCTGGGGTATCTGGTACCATGATGTCAACAGCAGGCCCTCCAGTTCCCGTACGTTTCGGGGTGGTAGCGAAATGTTCGACTGAGTTCATGTCAGGTGAATATGGAAACCAGGGTATTAACAGAAAGTCACCAGCATATTCCTCGAACCGCTTCTTGACGATTCTGGCAGTGCGGCATGGTCCATTATCCTGTTGGTAATGGCCATCACCAGCCCAGCAGGGAACACAGTTGCCATGAATGGGTGAACTTGGTGTGCAACGAAGTCCAGATACCTCTGACAGCTGTCACGGATTGTGCTACTGCGATAATGGGGCCTAAAGTGTCCCAAGAAAGCATCGCCCACAGCATAACACCGCCGACCTGTTTCCACCCAACCGTGCATCCAGGTGCAATGGCCTTCGTTGGCAATCGGAGTATCTGCGCACGGCCGTCTACGTGATGTACCATGAATCTTGATTCGACACAGACTAGGCCACTTTCTTCCAATCATCCACGGTTAAATCTCGATGATCTTGGGACCATTTCATGCGTTGTTGGCTATGACATGCAGTGAGTATGTGTACCCAGCTGGGTCTTCGGCTACGCAGGCCCGCGAGCAGAAGGCTGTGATGAACTGTGTGCTGTGACACATTGCCCTTATCACCACTGTTGTAGCTGCGGGCGACTGCTGCAAATAACTGTTGCTTAGTAGTAGGGCTTGGTTCCAAGCTTCTTATGCGGCGCTCTAGTTCATCCCATAGGTGCTCTATGAGATTAAGATCAGGGCTCTGTGCTGGCCAGTCCACACACGATACGAAATTATCGTATTATCGTTAAACCACGCCGTAACAGTCCTTGCTTTATGGTTCGGTGCATTATCCTGTTGGTACCAATAAGGCTCGCTTCCATAGTATTGCCATAGAGTTGGTAGGGCATAATTGTCCAGAATATCGAGGTAGACGTGTTGGTTAACAGGTTTGTCCACGCTAACTAATGGGCCGGAACCATACCACGAAAAACACCCCCACACGAGCACACTGCCAGCTCCAAACTTGACCAGTACACTGTGGTAAATAGCGTTCCCCTGCTGCCGCCATACCCACACACGGCCATCAGACTGATGGGTCGTGTATCTGGATTCATCAGTCCATAGGACCCGTTTCCATTGATCTACCGTCCACGATAAATGTTCTTTACACCATGCTTAACGACGAGTAGCATTCCGAGTGGAGTTGAAAAGCCTTTTGAACTGCCGCACGCCCACGGTAACCCATGGAAGGAAGTTCTTTGCGAATTGTACGTGTACATACCGAGATTCCAGCATTTTTACTCTCATGTACATTGAGGTTTTGTTCAGTACTCCGTCGATTAGCTGTAGCGACTCTCCTGAGGCTTCGACGTCCTCTATCACTGATTTTCTTTGGTCTGCCGGTACGTTTTGCTGCTTCAGGCACGCCATGTGTCTTCCACTTATGCAGTACATCTAAAACAGTTGACTTCGGTATGTTTGAACGCCTCTCAGTTTCTCTTATGAACAGCCCACTAATATAAAACACCCAACAATCTTTCCTTTCTCAAAGTCAGTTCTCTCCCGCCGCGACATTTTCACTCAACCTCACAGTGCGATATGATCGCTGTCAGCTGCGGGCTTGTTTTTATACCGTTTGCAGCTGTACCGCGCATCTTAACAACGCAGCGGATCCGTTCATTTGATTTTGAAGGGGTGTCCGGTGATTTTTGTCAATATAGTGTATACTGCTCTGTGAACTTTACTTGCGCATCGTTCGGTCTCTCGGCGCTCTCATTTCTCTAGGCTCTGCGGTGATCATAATGGAATGGCTATCGGTGTATATCTTCCAGAGAATCTTCACCAATCTTAACAAAATTCTTACCTTGAAATGTACGTATAGTCCATCTGACTAAACAAAAAACAGCTGGATCATTATTGTGGTTGAAGGTCGTGTTTCGTTAGTTGAACGGATACCTTCGTTTGTGAATGGGAGCAACTAACACGTTAAGGAAGAATACGAATTTTAAGCTAGCTGCCGGGGCTATTAAAACTAGTGAAGTACAATATTAGCAAATTCTGTGAATGGACAAATGACAAAGTATGGGCGTGAAAAACACTGTACGAGAAAATGGTGCAAAAGTTTCTATTTCAATTTTATTCTAGTTGTAAGCAGTGGTACTCTATTTGCACCCTCTCTTGAGCTGCGACCGGGGCAGCTGTCTACCCCGCCCGATTTAAGCTTCTGGTGCTGTGGTTATGGTCATGATATTTGTATGACCCAATGGCCACAATATAGGCTGCTTTCGGTGTTCGTATTTGCATACGCATGACGTTAGCGTTGGAATTTGTTTCGGTGTGGTGTTCATAATAAATCTGCTATGCTGTATGTTATTGGCGTAATACGAGAAAGGAAAATAAAAAAGTTGTTAACTTCTCCGATGCTTACCAAAGCTAAATTTGAGATAGTACATGTGCTTCCACTGAAATTCTATTTTCTCTGCGAGTGTAGTGGCTTATTTGATGTTTAATCAACTATTCTCAGACCACTGTTGGGTTAAGGTCTCCCAAAATCTTTTTCACAACTCTCTGTCTGGTGCAGTTGTCTTCCTTATCACTCCGGCGTGCTTTCGAATCTCACCCACACATCTCGCACGTGGTCTTCCTTTAGGTCTTGTTCTGTCCCTTGGTATTTAGTCTAGTACATCAGTTGTTCAACTGAGGTCAGTTCTTCCAACAATATATGTTCAGAACATTATCACTTGGGATACTTGATGAGATCAACTCTTGTCATTCTCCTGATCCACGAGCTCTTTTGCGTATCTTTTTTTATTACATCAAGCAAGTACGCGCCATGCTTCTTGGAGTTGTTGAAAAGCTAAAAAATGGATACTTTATTTCCCATGACAGTAAAGCATCGCAGAAAAAGCGCATAAAATTTCCTACAGCAAGCACTCTGATGGTTCTGTGTCTGGCGCTCTTTGGCCAAAACATGCCCTTGCGCCATTAAAATCAACTAACTAACTAACACTGAAAACATCCTTTTACAGTTTTCGCAGTTTTTTTAGAAATATCGCAAGGACGGCTACTGCCATTAAAATCAACTAACTAACTAACTAACACTGAAAACATCCTTTTACGGTTTTCGCAGTTTTTCAGAAATATCTCAAGGACGGCTTCTGCCATTAAAATAAACTAATTAACTAACTAACTAACTAACACTGAAAACATCCTTTTACGGTTTTCGCAGTTTTTCGGAAATATCGCAAGGACAGCTTCTGCCATTAAAATCAACTAACTAACTAACTAACACTGAAAATATCCTTTTACAGTTTTCGCAGTTTTTTAGAAATATCGCAAGGACGGCTACTGCCATTAAAATCAACTAACTAACTAACTAACACTGAAAACATCCTTTTACGGTTTTCGCAGTTTTTCAGAAATATCTCAAGGACGGCTTCTGCCATTAAAATAAACTAATTAACTAACTAACTAACTAACTAACACTGAAAACATCCTTTTACGGTTTTCGCAGTTTTTCAGAAATATCGCAAGGACGGCTTCTGCCATTAAAATCTAATTAACTAACTAACTTAACTAACACTGAAAACATCCTTTTACGGTTTTCGCAGTTTTTCAGAAATATCTCAAGGACGGCTTCTGCCATTAAAATGAACCAATTAACTAACTAACTAACTAACTAACACTGAAAACATCCTTTTACGGTTTTCGCAGTTTTTCAGAAATATCGCAAGGACGGCTTCTGCCAGGTAGGAATGCCAACATTTCTGCCATATTTCGTTTAGTATGGATAAAGCCAGCATTCACCATTTGGTCTTAATAATTATGATCTCTTCTACTGTATGTAGGTATGAAAGATTGAATTACGTTTAATGTGTTGCCATCTGCAAAAGTAAGATGAAAGAGGAAGAGAGAAAATGTGACATTATGAACGTTGTGTAACTAACCTAAGAGACAGGAAGGGAACTTCGTGACCTGTGTAATTGGTTCTGTTTGACCTTTGTGTATGTGTGTGTGTGAAACGACGTGAACGGGATTTCCTAATTTGTTTTTCGGCCCTATGCCTTTCTCCAATAAGGGCCCCTTATTGTATATACACCGCAGCTGCTCTATGTAGAGCGGATGCATTATAGTTTTAGGAAATCAAATAAAATCCGATATAGGCACAGCAGCAAGCAGAAGAAACCGGTGTCGTTGAATAATTTCTGTGCTCATCTTTGGATAACTTTATGTGACCCCCGGAGTTAACACCGCTATTTATTATTAATCCTAAAACATATAAGATGAAGTTAGAATTATTTAGCGATTCCATGTCATTTTGTTATTAAAGAGACGGATGGACGGGAACAGTTACGTTGCTTGTTTTTAACTCTACTACATACTCACCGTAAAATTCCATAATAAAATCCAATAATGGTGTCAGCCGTTGCTTAGAATTTACGCACGAGGATATTAAAAATAGCTGGATGTTATTTTGCTCATCTTTCTAACCTTTTTTCTGTTATACGTAGTTATGTCAAATCTGTGTCTATGAAGATCTATTGCGATGGTCCGTTAAAGTTCTGATAAGGAAGTTCTTAGTGAGCAACAACACGTGCAACATTCTGCAGTTGACTACTCGTTGTCTCCAGTTCACCAAATGTTAAAAAATTCGCGCACGATCAACTGAACTTGCGTGAAATACTTAAGTAGTTTAAGAGAAAGGATAAATGCTGTGCAACACATGAGGAGGAAAAACGAAAGAATGCTTCTGCGTAAATGGCATTTCGTCATGCACGAAAATTTGTTTCAACTTGTTTATTATGTAGTGTTATGCTCCATTTTTCTTCGGAACTTATAAAGGGTAAAAAGCAACACAAACTTCCAAAGTTTTGCATGTACGTACTTAAATCTTATCTCTTCCAATCACTTGTTTTACAAAGAAAATGTCTGAGCATTGTTACTGGTCACGTAACGAAGTCGTGATCTGCGTTTTCAGTGGTTTCTTACAATTAAGAGCATTAGTTAGAAGAATGTTTTATTATTACTTTTTGTTTACTTAGAGGCAATTTTTGTTTTTTAATATCTTTATGCATTGCTATGCGAGCTCTCAAGGTTTTTTAATTTAGTAACCTGCATACGATAGCTTAGGATATTCCATCGCAAAGTGTTTGAATATGTATTGATGAACAAAATGTGAGAATTTTGAGTAAATTTATTTACGGTGTACTGTTCGTTTTAACGAAATTTAAAGGTGTGATATGTAAAATGAAAATCAAGCAACGTACATACTTCTTCTTCTCACCCTGTTGGCGCCCACTGCAGGCAGTGCCGGATTTAAGGCTTTTGAGGCCCTAGGCCAAATTTTCTATGCGCCCCCCCCCGCACCCGGGCCCCCATATTTGAATTTGCTCTTATAAGATTTTCTAATAAACTTATCTTTAAATTAAGAATATAATAATTGGTAGTATAATTTTATCGTTAAATAAGTATTATTTAAATAAAAATTATTTTGATTTAACTTGTTATTAAATTAAATGTTATAAAAAAATTATTCGTAAACATACACAAGGAGGTTCATTCTTATTCAGAAACAACATTTTACATTTTTAAAACTTAGACCTACATTTGAAACCGATACACGATGCATTCTTAACACGAAAGTAAACAATAGTATTTCTTGTTTTAATTCTTTAAAATTGCATTACAACAACAAAAATTAATAAAATATGTAAAAATTAATTGTACGGTGTTTTGGGAAATGATATAAACTGACACATTTTTTTTACAAGTTTGATTTTAGCGCTCTCTATCGCACTCGTACGAACACGGGCGTGCTCGCCATAGAGCTATTATTACGTTCTTATTTCTTTAGTTATCATTCAAGATAAAATAAAAAATTACCACTACTTTGTTTTATTCAAGTAAATTAAAAGAACGGTGCCTCCTTTTTCTAAGTTTTTCTGTTCTATTCTCTCCGTTTTTCTGGATTCTACACCTGCGGCCTAGTTGGCCTAGTGGTAAATTCGCCGCTGACTGCAGGGTATTATAGGACTCCCCCAGTCTTTTCGAACTTCCTCGATTCTTAACCTGAGTCCACCATTTAGCACCTCTAAATTTTGGAAAGTCATCTCTCCATTCACTTGTTGGGTGGGGGTTTATTCGATCTAATCCCCCACACTGACCAGACGGATTGGGGGATACATTTTATAGCTTCTGCCAGCTAGGAGAGAAAGCAGACTCCTGCTACATTCTAGCATCTGTTAAATAACTGTTGGAATTCAACTTATATTAATTTAAGTTACAGAAATTGTTTCTTATACCTTGCGTTAGGATAGCATAGAATACCAGCTTACTTTTCTCCAACCGTCGTTACATACAGCATATTGGGATACCGAAGCCATTAATTCGTGGTGTGGACTCGTAAAAGATATAAAATATGCCAGCTGAGAGATAGCTTCAGTCTTTCTAATAGCTGCCATTACTTTTTCAGTCGATGGGTGTACTCTGGGGGAACGTACCACATGCCTCAAAAACCGGAAGTTGGTAGTAATTCTTTTGTTTGTGGATTTAACGACCACCGTGAGCAAATCGTTGGGCTATAAGCAGTCGACCATCCCTAATTTATGCCCACTGGTTCCAGGGGAGGGAGAGAGCCAGGTGCTGTAAGACAAATAAAACATCCATGCCTCACCGGGATTCGCCCCCTGACCCATCTCGAACGAATGGTCAGAAGCCAGCGCTTAGACCACTGCGCCACCGGCAGCAGTAAGTTTTTAGATGCTAATCAGGGACAAAAGTATCAAAGGGGCTGTAGTACCCTGTAAAAAGGCGTCTTGAAGAAGTGATAATCCGTATGGGACAGGTCAGGTGAATAAGGCGGATTATCATACTTCAGCTGCTGTAGCTCCTGGATCGTCTGGAGTACAACGTGAAGTCTCACGTTATCATGGAGAAGTATGGACCCATGGCGATTAACGACTAATGGCGGTTGTTTGGTGGACAGTTTTTCATGTATAATGTCAAGTTCTTGAAAACAATTTTTTTTTGGGGGGGGGGGGGTTAACGACCACCGTGAGCAACTCCATGGGCTATAAGCAGTCACCCGTCCCTAACTTAGGGCCACTGGTTCCAGTGAAGAGAGAGATCCAGCGCCGTGAGACAAATACAACATCCATGCCTCACCGGGATTCGAACCCGTACCCATCCCGGACGAATGATCAGAAGGCATTGCTTAAACCACTGCGCCACCAGGGCGGCACAACAGCTGTCAGCCGTGATCAGCGGTCGCGCTGCCGAATTTGCGAAAGAGAATTCGTTTTGGCGATGAAAAAAAAGCTTTGGCGATTACCTTTTCGTAGTGTTATAACACTTTGGCGAAAACAAATTGAATTTGGCGACTAAATGTTTAGGCGAAAACTTTAGAAAGGCCAGCGCAACCCGTGGTGATGGTTTGCCATGGTTGTAAGAAGGACAAATAAATCAAACCAACTGCGGAGCACCAAACACCGTCTTCCTGGGATGGAGTACCGTCTTCGGGGTGTGAACTATAGCCCCGAACGTCAGCGATTGTCGTACAGCAATCATTTTTATTCACACGTGACGAGGCTTCTCAAAATATAGTTCGTTCGGCTGTGGATAAGCAGAGAACGGAAGATATCAGATCGTCGTGTTTTGTGCTGATCTATCAACTAACTCATGTGGCCCCATTTATCCATCTTCTTCATTTCGCCTATGGATGTTAAATGTCCTGAAATGGTTGCATAGTGCCCGAGTTTCTCGTCAACTTCTCGTACCTTTTGACGCGTATCGGATCCAATCAAGGCTTCCAACTTGGCATCATCTATAGCTCCTTACGATTCTACTGCGTAGTTCATTTTCGAGGCTCATATCTCGGGACCTGAATTTAGAAAACCAACGTTGTGTCTTACTTTCACTAACGGTGCCTTCGCCAAATTCTGTGTTGAAGGTGCAAAGCTGCCTCGTGATGAATTAATGTCAAAATTTAAACTCATATAAACTCGACGTTCCTCTGCAGTGCTTTATAGGCAGCTGCCTTGACGCTTTAAATTTATATATCATTTTACCATCGCGATGTGTTAATTCCGAAAAGACGTGCCAACCGCCAAGACGCAAAGTCCCACATTTCATATGCAACAACCAAATGTATAGTAACTTATTATTGACCTTATTCATCGCGCAGCTTAAGCAATCGCTAGTTTGCTACTAATCAGCTACAGACAGGCATTTCTAGGAAAAGACGCTTTCCATGCACCAAATCTTGAAACTTCGATACCTGTTTCTTGCAACAATAGTATTCCTGGTGTGAAGCCCATTTTCCCGAGGTTTCTTTGCGATGTAACTACCCTCAGCAATAGTTTTCATTTTTATAGTACTCAAAAATGCGTAATTTAGCATGCCTTTTGAAAAACAGAATATGCTTTATAACGAAGTAAATTTCTCCGTCATTTTTTTTTTGTCCACGCCTGACTTCGAATCCGGGTCCCCCTTACTCCGGAGTAAGTCGCTCTCCCAATTGAGGTACGCGGACGTATGCTCGCGCTGCTATCTGCCTTTATCTCAAGTGCATCCTGCGGTGCACGCACGTCACAGCTTTTAACCTCATTATGTCCGTCCTTTCGTATGTGGACATTGCATCTCTCTGCACCTGTTAGTCAGATTTGAACAATTCGTTTTTGTTTTCGTTTTTTTTTTTTTCATTAGGAAGCCTGAACTATGAGATCGATTATCCCTGCATTTTGATCTTTTGCCAGTATATTACTTCGCTGCTAGAGGGCGTAAATGCAGATGTTATGGAATTTAAAATATGTACAAATCCGATTGAAACACTTCTCTTTCCCTCCGATACCTTTTACTACGAGGATCATTTTGCGAACAATTTCTCTTTCAAGCAGTGCATATTTTCCCGCTGGAGAGCGTAAATTCATACACGCAATATTCCCTCTAAGTGGCTGTGGGCAATGCGCGCCTAACCCAATAAGCTGGGCAGGCATCAAAACCACTTAGGCAAAACATTTTAATTTCTCAGCTTCTCTCACTAATGCAGTAAATTAACGAAGCATATGCTTGATCAATATTCTCTATAAGTGGCCATGGGCTATGCGCCCCTAACCCAATGAGCTGGGCAGGCATCAAAACCACTTGGGCAATTTTTTTTATTTTCTTAGCTTCTCTTACAAATACAGTAGAAATTTGGATTGGAACACTTATTTTTTCTACCCCCACCCCCTTCAATTTTATCGACGTTCTTTCCGTAATTGATTTTAAATTTAAAAAAAATATTAAAAACATTTCATTAATTAAACTTTTTATTTTATAAAAAGTGAGAAGCTCAAACTTACTTCTGAAATGCTTACAATTTAACTGACCGGAATGCCTTTTCCCCGCCAACTAGCATGAGAGCATTAGTTAGTACAAGAAACTTGGTTACATGTTGCTGTGATTGATTCATTTCTGCTTGAGGAAAGACTGAATGCCTGCCTCTTTCTCGGCATGGGAAAATCACTGATCCGCATTCTCGTGTTCACTATCTGCTCGCACGAGGCTGCTTTGCAAGAAGCCTTTGAGAATGAAGAGGGCAATGAGACGAAATTAGAAGGAGGCGAACGGCATTTAAGAAAAATGTTGTTTTGACTTTTGAGAGCCCAAATTTTATTTATTTATTATTATTTTTGCAAGTAATTGATTTTCGATTTATGAAAATTAATTACAGAATTGGGAATTTTAATCCAAAATGCTTACTGCGCGGAAAATATTTCAGCAGCGCTGAGGAAATTAAGTCGCTCGCACGCAGCTTAGATGGAACATTGCATACACGTATTACATTTCCCCATATCGCTGCTCCTAAAAGTCTGTTTTGGAAAAAAAAAAAAAAAAAAAAAAACATTACGTAGCTTCCGCTATGAAAAATACTATACATATATTTTCTACTTTCATAGTGCACACCGTTCTGTCCTTATGAAGCGTATGTGTATACTTTTGTTTAAAAGAATGTCTCCGGTTGAAAACCTTCTTCCGTGGTAAAGCACACTTCATTCTAAGCAAAGTTTTGCGACTGTGTGTGTGTGTGTGTGCAAATAATACGTTGTTTTCCCGCTAGGGAGCGTAAAGTTGTGTTACGTTTTTCTCCAAATATCTGCTAATTATTGAATATTAAAAAAAAATTCCTTTTGCTTCTGATATTTTCGCCCATGTGGAATATTTTAATTACATTTTGGGCATTCGCGTAATATTCATTTCTGCTGGTGGTGGACGTTAAATAGTTATTTGTACTTGCAAATGTTTAACCAATTCTAGGAATGCCGTTAAAAAATCTCGTTTTGTAACTGATTCCATTCTCCTTTGAAGCACAGCGAGCACGATGTGTATTTTTAATAATGAGCAGATTTTCCGCTGAGTAAGTGCATTTTTTTTCTTGTTTTTCTCCGTTTCCAAAAATCAGCTTTGAAAAATTATTTTTGTGTCGAAAAGGACTGAAAAGGTGCTCTCATTACATTCGAAATTTCGGCGTAATCTTTTTGGTTTTTAAGTGCCGGCATAAAAATGCAAATGTTTCAATTAGCATAAGTATAGTAAGAAGCCAAGTCATGTGACATGGAACGCTTAGCAGTGGAATAGTGCAGGTGTCCAGCGCCCGGGGGCAAGTTATATAATTTGCACCTCGTGGAAAACAACAACACAGACGAATGAGAAATTGTTTCGGGAAGTGGCTTGAATATCAGTAAGCACATAAATGGAGAAACGTTTGTTCTGTTTCTGTGTTGAATACATTCTGAGAGTATATAGAAAGCAAATTTAATTTCATATTATAATACGCTTAAAAAACATTAACCTAGATTTGACAGAAAGAAAAATGTATATGCTATTATTATTCATTAATACCAATCCGATTCAAGGAACACCAAAAAAAAAAAAAAAAACGAATAGCACCTAACAAAATTAAAAAGAAGATTCGGAAATGTATCCCTATCCTTGTGGCTGAGCGGTCTGACGCACTGGCTTCTGACCATTCGTCCGGGATGGGCCCGGGTTCGAGTCCTGGGTGAGGAATGGTTTTTGTTTGATGGCTATGGCTTTTCCTCTTCCCTGAAACGGTTGGCCCCAAATTTCCCAGGTAGCACAACCTTGCAATTTACCGTACGCTCAACACTGTTCCACCATCTTCTATTCCTAAAAGACTGTGGCTCAGTGTTGGGCCTACGTCAAATTGCATAGCTGTGCTATACCTGGGTTGGGACTGCCTATAGCCCTTAGAGCTTCTCATGGTGGTCGTTAAGCTCCGAAACAGAAAAAATAAAATTAAAGGGGAACATTAAATTAATTGTAAGGACATTTTCTACATGTGAAAATTGTGTTTCCGTACTCTTAAAATTGCTAGCCGTGGTGCGTTTCCAACTGACAACCCCTGTCCGTGTGTATAACGTCTTGTGCTGACACAGAACTCTTAAGTGAATCGTTTTACAGGAATGGGTGCTGAACTGTAATATAAAATTTCAAACGTTATTTTCCTTTGTCGAAGGCCGAAGGGGTGACTTCTTGCACGTATTAAAAGATCAGTTACGGGAATTTTAGGAGGAAAGGTATAACCAGAATAGTGGACAGTCTCTCTTTGATCACTCTGAGTAACTCCCAGTGAATCATCATTCAAAGTGATCGGTGGCATCCATTTAATATTTTCGTGGGTAAAACTGAGGGAAACTTTTCATGTATTAGGCGAAAAAAATTGTCGTGTTTCCGCTGGGCAAACCAATTCTTTTGTTGATCGTTATGTTTGAACACGTAGTTCAGTCGAGTACGGAGTCGAAGTCGTATTGATGTTTTTCCTTGGTGTTAATTAAGCTTTATTCCTTTCGTACTCAGCACTGAAAGAAAAGGAATGGGTGGTAAACTGATCGAATATCATTCATTTAGGAGAAAAAATTCGATAAGCTCACCACCCACTTCTTTTTCTGCTAAAAACGTATTTATGAAAAATTATTTCTTCGGGGGAATTCGTTTTCCAATTGTACATGACGTACTTTCATCACTGGAATTTGTGACCTACATCCGACCCTGGATGTGAGAAAAGGTCGTGAGACGCTACGATGGGGTAGGAATAGCTTTGACTAGCGCAAATCTGAAGGTTCTCAGACATCTGCGTTCACTTGCTTGGATTTCTTGTCCTGGGTAGTGTAATGACTAGCATGCTCGACCGGAAATCGGGAGGTGCGGGCTCGATTCGCGCTCCAGGACTGAAAATTTTCAAATTTTACTGAAGGAAGTGGTTACATGGAATACAGTCAAAATATGCTAATTATAGCATTATAATGCCTACCATGTATTTATGAAGAATTATTTCTTCGGGGAAATTCGTTTCCCAATTGTATATGACGAAAGATTTGTCGACGGCATTGATAAGTCGCTTCCCTCTGCCTGATTTTATTCTTTGTTGTTGTTCAACTAATCTTGGTCTGTTTAAAATTAAGAATTTTTAGCCGGGGGGGGGGTATTTTGCGTGAAGAGCATTGGTCACTCAAATTGACGTACAAGAGAGAGAGAGAGAGAGAGAAAACTCTTAAAGAAACACGTTTCCAATGAGATTTTTTTCGTCGCTTAGCAATCAGCATGATTTTTTTTTTTTTTTTTTAGATTAACGTTTGTGACAATGGGAATGGTGCTAATGATTATGAATACAAGCAACAGAGGTACGAACTTCTGAATCCAAAGTTGACTAAATATTACATTGAATGCGTTGTGGTAAATGCTTTCAACCAACGCAATGCAACTTAGGCTACTTTTCTCAAGTTAGCTGCTCTGAGACCAACATCAGAGCGTGCGTGACTTGTAGAGTTTTGTGAGAGGAAGAGATGTATCTGTATTACTCACGAAACGCATAAACTGGATGAACGCAACTGTATTCCAAGCAGGTTTCTTATTTTAATTTCCGATGTAGTGTATTGGTCGGTTTCATACCCTGACGTCTGAGTTCCTGAGCTGACTGACCATCATGCTGTATCATCAATAAAGAACCCGCTAATGGACTTTCATTCTTTCAGGACATTCGTGAGAGCAAATAAACATCTCTGATGCAGATAAAAGAACGTAGGATAGCTCGAAAGCAGTGGTCCATTAAGAGATGCTCTCAAATGGAAGGACGACGGCTGGCTCTTCGGCTGTGACGGCGCAAGATAGAGACAGACCATCGCACTGCGGCAGAAATTAAGGAGTGCGGGGGTGGGATATGTATGATGGTGGTGTTGGTGGGAAGAACCGACAGTAAGAAAGGCACGATATCGATGGACGGGAGGTGGTAATACATACGTTTTTTTTTTTTTTTTTTTTTTTACGTAGGCGGTCGACGTCCTCCTTTTTCTTTCGTAGCGTAAGTTGTATGTTTACAACAGCCCATGTGTAATGGATGTTAGCAATGTAGGGATAACATCGGTAGCTACTCCTGATGCACTTTGGAATAAGATACCCGGCGAATATTCTGCTCTTTCTTTGGTGAGAGGATTTATGCTACTTAGTCGATGTCCTGATTATTTCAGCTCTTTTCGCTGAGAGCCAAGACTTACTTTCCAAGCGACAGAAAAAATTGAGAGGGACGCTTGCTACTAGATTTATGCCTTATTCTTTGCCGGAATGGTACGTTTTGAAAGTCACTCCCGGTTGCAAAATAATCATTATCGTTTCTAGATTAATCGATTGCAAACACTGATGCCGTATGTTAAACTGTTTTTAAGTCACTCATCGTTCTGAAATAGTCACTATCGTTTCTAGATTAATGGATTGGAAACAGACAGTGAAGTCCTATGTTAAATTGTTTTTAAGTAATATTTATCGTTTCTAGATTAATGGATTACAGACAGATAGCCCGTATGTTAAACTATTTTTTTAAAAGTATGACGAAGTAAATTTCTCCATCATCTTTGTCCACGCCGGGCTTCGAACCCTGGTCTCCCAACTGAGCTACCCGGACGTATGCTCTCGCTGCTATCTGCCTTTATCTCATGTGCGTCCTGCGGTGCAGGCACGTCACAAAAGTCACTCACGTTTGTAAACTAGTCATTATCGTTTCTAAATGAATCGATATGCAGATACAGCTCCTATGCTTTTCTTATTCCTTTTGTTTTTCATTTTATTTTACATTTGTTCATATACTCTACATAAAAAACTGCAACCCCCCGAAGCAAGTGACCGATCATGCAGAAAATTTGCACATGCAATGAGATCGTAAAAATAAAGAAGTGATTGCAACTTTACAGCAAACAGGGCTCTTTATTGC
This sequence comes from Macrothele yani, assembly GCA_039090855.1. Classification (NCBI taxonomy): domain Eukaryota; kingdom Metazoa; phylum Arthropoda; class Arachnida; order Araneae; family Macrothelidae; genus Macrothele; species Macrothele yani. The sequence goes on from CM077003.1 coordinate 110,196,066, forward strand.
GGAACAGTGGCTCTATAAGCGTAACGTAGCACAGCCACCTCAAGCGGCGATGCATAATTTCAGCGCAGCATTGAGTCAAACACCAATCTGATATTATCCTGTGGCAGATTTTTCCAGTCGTGTTTTAATTGCTGGACTAGTTCGTCGACATTCCAGGACGGCTTCAATGCACGCCCCATACGTGCTCGATTGGCAAGAGGTCTAGAGACTTGGTTAGCTTTGTAGGGTTTCGAAACCACGAATACATTCCCGATGTGCGGTCTGGTATTATCGTTCTGGAAAACAGTCCTAGGGAAATGTGACAGAAAAGTCAACACGACTGGTCGCACTATATCGTCACCGTACCTCTATGCTGTAAAGGTACCACGTAGCTGTGCTATTAGGGAACTGGATGTCATAGGAGATGGCTCTACAGAATGTAACATCAGGTGTGATGGCTGTGTGCCGACCCACAATGCAGGCCTGATCGGAACATTGGCCCGACCTCCTCCAGACTCGTATGCGTTTTTCATCCGCTGTCAGGCAAAAGCGGGATTCGTTACTTAATACTGTAGGGCGCCATTCGGAAGCAGTCCACGCTTTTCGGACATGCCACTACACCAGACGTTGCTGCGGATGTTCGGTGCTTAGTGGTAGCCATCGTGAAAGGCGGCGAAAATGTAGTCTTGCCAGTCGTTTTCCAGTGATGCATTTTGAATTTGCATGCTTTGTGGAGGGACTCTACGTGTCTTCGGATGATAGATAACGATGTCGTTGATGCCTTACTGGCTGCTTTCAATATCGCGCGATCTTCCATGCTGTTGTATGCCTTGGTCGGCCGGTGCCTAATGGCGGTTATGTGTGCTTTCCTGGTCCCATTGATGCCATCATCGTCCTACTGCAACATTGCTCTGACCCAGATGCCGACCGATACGTCTATATGATCAACGCGCAGACGTCTTTTAGGCCGAAGATGCAATTGCTGACGAACTCGTTTAGTTGCTTGGAATATCGTTGGTTGCGTCATCGCTGCATCTTCATCAGGTACTGATGTCAACGCAACTGCGGTCCGAATGGTCAGTGCGCACATGAGCGGTACTCCTAACATACGTCCCAAGATGCGACCCCCCCCCCTCGCATTGTACGTTTATTGGCGCCGAATTTCTCTTCCTTTGCGTGCCGAGTTTCCGGACAATTTATCGGGGTGCGTACTTTTTTTTTTTTGTCGCAGATTGTACATTCCTGAAAAAAAGTATTAATTTGAGTCAACCCACAGATAATTTAGAATCTGTATGGCGTCTTTTTGACTGCTTTGAAAAAGTGACATTGCGCATGAGCATTTCATTTGTACCGAAGTTTTTATAAGTTCAAAAAGGTTTGGCAGGTTTCATATAAAAATAACTCATAAAATAAGCTTTTGAAAGGGAATATTTAGGATGACGATTATTTCTGCTGTTAATTGAGCCTTTCGTAGTTCTTGTGAATGTTATGAGGTATTATGTAAAACATGTTTTAGCTTGCAGAACCAAGTAAACACTGATAGCTCTGTTAATGTCTTCTATTTCATTTCGAAGAACCATTTGATAATTCTACCAGAGTGCGTTGATATTGGTAGCTTACGAATAAACGCGTTCGATGAATTGAAGTACTGGTGCCTGCATGTTTCCCCATTACACGTTCTGCTGAACCGGCGATTGGAAGGTTTCGTGGAATGTCGGGTTGATCACACGCGACGAAAAGAAGTAAAACTGAAGTTTCTAATAAGCGGTAATCAAACTGATTCAGTTTTCTGTGCGATGATTTGTGACCAATGAAATCGAATCATATTGTACCAAGCCATCTTGCTCTCCATTCCCCCTCGTTCTAATGTTCTCGTACAGGTGATCACACACACACACACACACACACACACACATTACGTTTTGTAGAGATGACGTAATAGGTTTTTTGGAGATTATCATACGGGGAGAACCGAAGAATTCAAGGTGGTGGAGGTAGGTGTGTTTAATTTCGGATTTTTTCCAGCTGGACCGTTAAGTAAAATTGTAGACTACTTACGTGTTTTATTAACAGTGTCGCTGAAGCAAGGCCGCGTGAATGGAGTAGAAAACTTTGAAAAAAGTATATATATTGGCTTTAACTTTAACCAATATATATATAGTATATATAGGCTTTTTTAACTTTAAAAGCCAATATTATATATAAATATTGGCTTTTTTAAAGTATACCCCAGCCCATTCGCCAAATTCAATTTTTTTCGCCGAATGTAATCTGAAATCAATAATCTTTTTCTCTTCCACCCTCTTCTGGAATTATAAAAACCATAAAAATGTAAAGTGTTATAATAGGTCTTAGGTCAGCGATTGCGTCACTCTTTTCACATAATCGCTTTCCGTGTCATGCGCAATGTAAACAATAAATGTTAGTTCAAAGTACACGCACTGTACACTATCAAAATGCGCTTATAGCCTAGTAATATTCATTTATTTAGTGGTGTAAGACGTATGTAGATTCGACAAGCCTTCGCTCTGCATTGGGAGGTCTTCTCAAGGCAATAAGTAGACATTTTATGCCTACTTATTGCTTGAAAATGCCTCCCAGTGGAGTGTGAAAGTTTGGCAAATCTATATACGTCTTACACCAATAAATAAACTTATCGGGCAGATGGAGGGATTCTACACTGTAAGCACATTTTGATTGTAAACAATGAAAGAAGTACTTAGCATTTGAATTTCATTTTTCAAATGCCAGACATACGTATAAACGTTGAACATATATGTATATACACTGAATTGCCAGAAAACTAGTACAGACGATCTTATGCAAAATACATAGCAACGTCACCTATGCGCGTACTCTGTTACGTCCGCCTGTGCGTATATAAAGCGATAGACATCCTTGCCAGCTGTCAGAGCTGATTTCGGCATGCGAATGATAAGTAATAACGATTTAAGCGATTTTCAACGCGGTGTCATAGTTGGCGCTCGTGAGATGGGCCATAATATTTCTGAGGTAGAAACGAAGTTCGGATTTTCTCGGACGACCATTGCAAGGGTGTACCGTGACTACTAGAATTTCGGCAAAACCTCCAACCTACGATACCAGTGTGGCCGTAAAAACACATTGGGTGAACGTGACCATCGTCGGCTGTCTAGAATCGTTTCTCGCTATAGGCGTGCAACACTCTCGCAGGTATCATCGGAATTCAATGCTGGAGCCTCAACAAGAATCAGCGTCCGGACTGTGCAACGTACCCTGCACGACATGGGCTTTGGGAGCCGACGTCCAACTCGAGTCCCCTTGATGGGTGCACGACATAGAGCTATGCGCCTCGCTTATGCACGTCAACACCGCCACTGGACACTTCATGACTGGAAACAAGTAGCCTGGTCTGACGAGTCGCGTTTCCAACTTATCGAGCAGATGGAAGGGTTCGTGTGCGGCGCAAGCCACATGAAGCCATGGATCCCATCTGTCAACAGGAAACTGTACTGGCTGGTGGGGGGTCCGTAATGGTATGGGGTAATTTTAGCGGGACTTCACTGGGACCCCTGGTACGTCTACAAACGTCTGTGACCGGCCAACGCTATGTTCGCATCCTTTCTGACGAGGTACACCCGTTCATGTCCTGCATTCACGCTGATGGGTTGGGCCTGCTCCAACAAGACAATGCACATCCACACAAGTGTCGAGACGCCACATTATGGTTAGAGGAGCATTCATCTGAGTTTGGGGTGTTGCCATTCCCACCCAAGTCCCCAGATCTGAATGTGATAGAACACATTTGGGATGCCACGCCACGCGCTACCGAACACCGGAATCCGAGACCTCGGAATATACACCAGAATTGTGGAACGCTCTGCAGGAAGTATGGTGTGCATTGCCTACGGCATATTTCCAGAAGCTAGTGGAGTCTATGCCCCGTCGTATTTCTGTAGTCCTGCGCTCCCGTGGGGGACCTACCAAGTATTAGACTGGTGTACCAGTTTTTCTGGCACTTCATTTTTTATAGTTTCTACCCTTCACTGACTCTAAATTTAGGGATGGACAACTCCTTTTGTCTTTAGATCAGGGGTGCCAAAACTATATCCCGCTGGCCACACGAAGCTTCCGAAAAATATTTAAAATATATACATATATATTTTTTTAATATTTTTGGAAGCTTCGTCAGCTTCAAAAGATGACGAAAAACACTGAAAAAATAAATTATATAAATTATTGACTTCCTTTGTAGAGATGACGCTTCCAGAAGAAGTGTCCTTTTGTTTTTAAAAAAGGGGGACAGTCGTGGCGTCCAGCGAGGGAGGAATTTACACTACGGTTTGTGAAAATTGCAACACCGAGAAAGAATAGCGTTGTTCAAATGAAATTTAAATCACAAATTTCTCATATTACAGGAGATAAGTGATTACATTTGTACAGATATACAGGATTTTTTCGCTTCAAACCTTGATATCGTGTGAAGCCACCACGAGCAATAATAACAGCCTCTATACACGACGTGGCATTGAATGGAAGAGGTTTTTGATATCGTCCTGGGGAATAGCCTGCCAGGCTGCTTCTATGCGAGACCAGACTTCATTTGTGGTGACTGGTGGAGGCGTTTGATTACTATGTCCCATACATACATGTTCGATCGTGCTGGCCAGGAAAGAAGCAGTATCTGCTGTGCATGGAAGAAGTCTTGAACTTGCCGTGCCACATGTGACCGAGCATTATCCTACTAAAATATAGCTGCAGGACAACTCTGAAGGAAGGGTATCACCTCTGCCTCTAAAACAACTCAGATGTATCGCTGGCTGTTGAGGGTTTCCTCAATTTGAAATCTCGAATTGTACTCAGTGACGACCCAAACTACGACGCTTGGCGTTAGGCTGGTATGACGTTGCAAAGTGCCGTTCACCACGATATCTTCGAACACATATGCAAGCATCATGGTGCATCAAGTTGAATCGTGACTCGTCGGGAAACACGACCTGTTGCCAGTCAGCCCGCCAATGTCAGTGTCCGAGACCCAATTGCTTCCTGAGATGCCTGTGATTGAGGGTCAAAGGAATGCGCAGAGATTTGCTGCTAGCGACCAGTCCTCTGTTAAGCAGACGACGTCGAACTGTGCTGGAGGACAAAGAGCCTGACCTGTGACAGTGCTGCGCTAACTCTGTGGATGTCGCTGTGCGATTGGTCACTGCCATGCTGTAGTAGTGCCTGTCATCCCGTACAGTCGTACAGTCGTGCGACTTTGTGGTCCATTTTCAGGTTTCCTGTACCTCCGAGCCTCATCGGTCCACTGACTGTACTGTATCCGCATCACTGTACTAGCGTTTCGTTGTAGGATAATCCAGCTTCTTTCATCCAACAATCCTTCCTGTCGCAAAGTCCGCCAGGTGTTCATAATGCAACCTTCTTCGGCAACGGGGCATAGTGAGTCACAATAAACACACTTTCGACTCAATGTCGGCTCTTCACTGATTGCAACATCTCGTTTAAGCCAACTCTTTATACCCAAGACCGGACAGTTTAGAGAGCGCTGCTGCAAATCCGTATGCGCATTTTCAGTGACATTTTAATCATTTGCATTTCCCAACCTGCTGTGCTGTTTGTGAAAATTAAGTTTCAAGCTAATACCAGCCAACCTTAATGGTGTTGCAATTTTCACAAACAGTAGTGTGTACTCTGTTCTCTCCTTGGGAAACGCGCACAGCACAGTTTTTCCGTTTAGCGGAGAGACAGAATCACACACCTATGTATATCTGGTTTTTATGGGGTTCGAAAGTAACTTTTCTCGTAGAGGAAATCTTTGCTGTCTCAGTTTGTAGAGGAGGCAGGTGACTTCACGTCTCGCCTGTGTCGAACAGAAAGTGCCTTTTTCAATTCTGGGAATTCGCTGTACTTCTTGACAATGAACCTCACTCATTTCAACATATATTCGCGCGCACGTGGATTTTAGTCAGTCAATCAGTTAGAATTCCATCTCGCGACGCGCTCGTTCCGAACTTTTGATTATTAACGACTAATATTAATAATTCTTTAGTTTTCATTTGATTGATCCAGTGTTGTAAAAACCAAGCTAACTAAATTCAACCATTTAGTAGAGTTTTTAATTACCTTTGTTGTATAAAAACGTAACAATGGTAATAAGAGAAACTAGTAAATTCAAAATGGCGGGTACCAACAAAAAACGTGTTTAAACTGAAGCTGTGTGCAATATCAACCAGAAATTGATTGATTTATACTTCTTTTAGAAACTGTTGGAAAACCTGTTTGTTTAATATGTCAGGAATAAATACCCGTGTTAGGGGATAAATTTGAAAATAAATTATGACACAAGACATGCAACTAATTTCGCCAGTCTCCACGGTTAGACAAAATAAACCTTCTTAAAAAATGCATTTAAATCAGAACAATCAGTTTGTAAGAAAGTATTAGAGGATGCTGAGAGTTTTGTTGAAGCTAGTTATATCATTCCTCCGAAAATTACCAAAAGATCTAAACCATTTTCTGATTAAAAATTTGTGAAAGGTAAGGAGTGCTTTGTAGAAACAGCTGAAGTTGTATGTCCAAACAAAGCTGATGGCTTCGAAAAGGTAAGCTTGTCTCGAATGACTGTTACTAGGAGAGTAGAAGAACAAGCATTGAATGGTGAGGAGACATTGAAAACAAAGTTGCTAACTTACAAATTTTACTCATTAGCATTGGATGAAATCACGGATTTAATCGTTACAGCTAAGTTGGCTATTTTTATTCGTGGGATCGACAATGAACTTCAACTCTTTGAAGCGTGAAGTTCATTGTCAATCCCTGAAAGAAATCACGAAGGAAACAGACATTCTGGAAGCTATGAAACCGACCCTTGCTAGATATGACCTCAGTTTGAAAAATCTCACAGGTTTGACGACGGATGGTTCCCCAACTGTCGTTAAAACAATGGTGGGATTAGAGCACTTTTAGAAAGGAATAAAAAATAGATACTAGCAGATTTACCCGCTGCCATTACATCATTCACCAGGAAAATTTGTGTGCAAATCTCTCGGTTTTAAAAATGTCATGAAAGTTGTCGCAGACATTATGAATTCCATTCGATTGAAAGCTTTGAATCATCGTTAGTTTCAAAATTTTCTACATTATCAATTTGTTCCCAAATTGTAAGCTGTTCACTAAAACTGTTAAACGTGCTAATGTCATTAGTTAAGTATATGGAAAATTTCAGTGATTCGTAGATCCAAATCTTGTTTGTTGTTGTACAGAGTACCTGATTCCTTTTCAAATGGCTAAAGTAGTTGAAATTGCAAGAGTTCGTCTCCTGTGAATACTGTGGGTGAATCAGATCCATGCAACTGCTCTGTTGATATTGTTTTAGATGAGGACAACACCAGGGATGAAGGAAGTAGCACAGTGGACCATTTCGTTTGTTTGTGATGCTATGTTATGTGACAAGAATAAAAGAGAGAAAAAAATATAGAAAATGGGAAAAAAATGTTTGAAGACAGTCGAACTAAAACAAAATGCATGTGCTGCAATAAAGAATGAGAAAAATTGATTGTGTTAATATCCAGGAAGGAGTGGCCAAGATTGAAAAGATTCTGATACCTGAGGTCGATGTTGGAAGAAGATGGAAATCATAGAAAAGACGTGAAGAGCATAATGCAAGCAAATTGGAATTACTGGAGATAAACATCAGATGTGCTAAATGAAAGAAGAATTAAAGGCTGAAAAATTGCGTTTCAAAAGCAGTAGTTTTCCAAGCAATGGTATACGGCTCTGAGACTTCGCCAATGACAACGTGTGGGAAGGAAAAGTTTGATGTTTTTCTAAAATGAAGATACTGAGGTGTATGTACATTGCCACAAAAAGAGGATTGAATTAGAAATGAGAAGATAAGGTCGTAAATTAAAGTGACAAAGGTTTTCAAGAATCCTCACGGAGCAAGACTGTGCTGGTACGGTCAGATTTCCAAAACGGGGAAGGACGTTGGCCGCAGTTTTGTGAACATGGAGGTACTTGGACAGTGAGTTAAGGAAACCCTAAGCTGAGATGGGATAACTATTTCAACCAGGAGCTGGAGAAGGAAACTTAATAGTTAGTTGGCGCGAGATAGACTACATCAACAGTGGTGTGAGCAAAGAAAGCTGAGGTCTAGTCGACGCAAGATAGACTGCTTCAACAATAATGTGAAGGAGAGGAAACTGAAGAGCTTGTCGGAACTGTATAGACAGCATCAAAAATGGCGTGAAGGAGAGGAAACTAAAGGGCTAGTCGATCCAAGATAGACAGCGTTAACAGTGACTTAGTCCGCCCTGGTAGCACAGTGGTCTCTAAGCGCTTGCTTCTGACCAACCGTTCGTTTGAGCGGGCACGGGTTCGAGTCCCGGATAAGGTATGGATGGTGCGCTTGTCGTGCGGTGCTTGCTCTCTTTCTTCCCTGAAGCCAGTTCCTCCAAATTAAGTACAGGCCACTGCGTGTATTCCATTGGGTTCCTCACGGTATGTATTAAACTCCCAAACAAGAACCTAAAATTACGTAAAGGAGGGGAAACTGAGGATCTAATCTACGCAAGATAGACATCATCAACAATGGAGTAATGAAGAAACTGAAGAGCTAATCGACGAAGATAGACAACATCGAAATGGCGTGAAAAGGAAACTGAAGAGCTAATCAGCGAAGGTAGACTGCGTCAACAAAGACTTACAGGAGAGGAAATTGAAGAGCTAGTCTACGCAAGATATACAGCATCAACAATGGAGTGAACAGGAAACTGAAGAGCTAGTCTACGCAAGATAGACAGCATCAACAATGGAGTGAAGAGGAAACTGAAGAGCTTATCGACGAAGATACGCAGCATCAACAATGGTGCAAAGAGGAAACTGAAGTGCTAATTGACGAAGATAGACTGCGTCGACAAAGACATAAGAGGGAGGAAATTGAAGAGCTGGTCTATCCAAGATAGACAGCACCAACAATGGCGTAAAGAGGAAACTTACGAGCTAATCGACGAAGATAGACAGCATCAACAGTGGCGTGAAGAGGAGAGCTAGTAGATGCAAGTTGTTGAATAAGGGTGAATAATGAGAATCCGCAAAATCCACACCACTTTGATTGATGTGGAACTAATGTTCCAGCAGGAATTAGTTTTGCCTGTAGCATAGATCCGAACACAGACATTGATAATTAAATGAAAATGTTAGAAATACGTACTTAGAATGAAAATATAAAGAATACGTATGTAGAATAAACTTCGAATATGCTTTCTAAAACCTTGGGTATGAAAGCGGTCCTTCACTTTGCAACAAAATATGGTAAAGTCCAAAATCCAGTTCCTGTTGTGCCTGTCAAAAAGCACATATGACGTCTGGTAACGCGAAAATCGCACTAAAGAGAAGTTGCCCTTGGGGGAAATAAATATATCGATTACATCTATCGACGATTGAATGTGCATGTTCAAGCTGAAAGACCAGTAGCAGCTTTTAAGGGGTGCCATTGGTACTTCATGCTGAATAATAAAATTTAGCCACATTATGTTATAGTTTGGTCAGTTAAATTAGTTTAAAATGTGAAAAAGAAAATGACACTTTGAATGTATTTCTTTGATGTACAGTTAACGTTTTGGGAAATGAATTTTTTTCTTTTAATCAAACTGAAAAAAAATCGTGGGTGAAGAAAATTTTCTTATCTGCTCGAATTATCATATTTTTGGAAACTGACTAGTAACTGATGATAAGTAAAATTTTTGTGCTTTATGTAGATGTCTGGTTCAAATTTCCTGTAGTGGAGTTATCTGTAAAAATTAAGTTTTCTGTAAAACGTTGTTAAAAAATGCTAGAAAACAACTGTATAATGAATTAGCTTTATTCACTTTCCGCTAAGCTAATTATTATGAATGATTCTCTTCCTACCAGCTAGCTAATGATATACTTGTACTAAGCTTCAAAATAATGAATTCAAAAGGGTGTTGTTACTAGTTAATTACGAACTTAAACAAAGTCTCAACGCTGGTTATTTATAGGAATCAAATAAATGTTATAAACCTAACAACCAGACAGAGGTCTGACAAAAACTATGAATTGAGAAAGACTGACTTACTGAAAACTTCTTTATTTCAACGACTCTTGGTCAACTAAGGCACACACAACACTTGTAGAACAATAATGAATAATCTCTCCTCGTTTTATACACGCTCTCTCTTAACGACCACAAGCTCTCCTCATAACAACACAAACGCTCCCCTAAGTCTCGATGAACGCGCCTATATACTAGCTACCACCACGTCATGACTTACACTCATTGCCAGATCTCATTCAGCGGGTGAAATAATATTTCGTTCAGTAGGAAGATAATTTACATAGTAAAATAAAATAATCAGAGATAGTAAAATCAAAAGGAAAGTGAATATAGAGTATACGTTACAACTGAAAAACAGTTTTGTTTAAAAATTAATTAAAATCCCTTGTTGTAGCAATTGGGCTCTTGCTTTCATGAAAATACAGTAGTTGTTGCCTATAAGGTTTTTGCTCTTCTGACATACTTGTTTCAGCCTAAGGAAACGAACAGGATATTAGTGTTATTTATATTTTTAAATGCCATTTGTTACAACTGGTGTTACCTCAGATTGTTTGAGAGGCCTGTTGCCAAAATAAACTAAGCTTCGCCGCTAGTGAGATTTTTGTAGGAAAACGCTCTGAAGGGAGGAAACTCTATTAACGGCCAACAAGTTAACTCCCGCTGCAGCATCAGCTTTCTTCACATCAACACGCACCGGGGACGGAGCTGCATGCCAATCAACGTTCTTCTGTGTTTCTCAGCGCCCTTACAAAGTTTCGTGTACCTACTAGGAACATTACGGAACTATTTGAAAAGGGAAACTTCTTCATCGTGTGTGTCGAGATTTATTTATAGCAAATACTACCAACTGGAGTTGTTACATTGTATTTATTCCCTTTGCAGACGTGAATGTGTCCAAGACATTCCTTTTAAAAAGCGCCTTTCAGTTTCGGGTGGAATACTAAAAATAAAATGCATTTGAGAAAGAATACCGCATTTTTTTTTACCGGTGCCTAACGGCGCCCCGCTTTGAAGAGAGAGAGAGAAGAAAAATATTTTTGGTGATTTCACTTCTTTTCTCCTGTCCTGTGTACCTTTGTCACCCCCACTTTTTTTTTCTTAGTCAGAAGTATGTATGTGAATGTCTTCTTCCGAGATCTCCAACACAGATAAATTCATGTTTCTAATTGATGAAATTCCGAACTTGGCAACATTGGATGCGCACGATAAGCAACCGATGTTATATTGGAAGGTCGATATTCAGTAAGTTCTTGCTGTTTAGGGTTCCCTTAGACATGTATCGGAAATCACGCCATTGTTACTTGGTTGGTCACCGTTGCCGAAAAATCGCTCTCATCCTAACGACTAGTGACAAAACGTAACAGTCCCAAATTCACTGATAAGAATGTCATCCAGGGCCAGATTAAAGCCCTAGTGGGGCCCTAGGCATCTGAGTGGGCCCCCGAAAAACTTTTGATGGAAAATCATTATGAAGTCGGTTAAAACACGAAACTGTAGCAATATGATTTTTGATAATTCATACGTAGTGCATTCTTCAAACGAATATACATGCAAAGTTTTCATAATAAGTCACTGTATTTCCCATTGTTCTCATAAAAACACGAGTTAAAACTTAAGATTCCAAGATTTTGTCTTGGATTTTCTAATGATTTAGCATTGTATACTTTGTCGCCCCGGTGGCGCAGTGGTCTAAGGCGCTGACCTCTGATCATTCGTCCGTAAGGGGTCCGGGTTCGAATCCCGGTCAGGCATGGATGTTGTGTTTGTCTTACGGCACTGGCTCTCTCCCTTCCCTGGAACCAGTGACCCTAAATTAGGGACGGGCGACTGCTTATAGCCCATTGAGTTGCTCACGGTGGTCGTTAAACCTCCAACCAAAAAAAAAAAGCATTGTATGCTTTTCTTAACGCATCTTTTTTGTTATGTAATGTGAAGCCACAGGAGACTTCGACCATTAACGGTTCCAAGAGTAAATTGGAAGGTGTGGGTGGATGGTAGTGAAAAAGCTGAAACTATTTTGCTGACCCCGCTGTACACAGCGACATGAAACCTGCTCGTTTATCGGCCTCTGTTTCTGACCAAATGGAAGTCATACGAGACAAAAGGAAAACTATTTTATAAACCTCTCTTTCTCTCTGTGTCTCTCTATTATTTACCCAGGCATGATTCCTGGACCCTTAGTAATGGTAGGCCCCAAGGCAGCTCGTATAGAAAAAGAAGCTTAATCCGGCCCTGATGTTACCGTTAGTCATATCCAAGCAATACTGAGGGTACAAAATCACTGTTACGTCACAGTTTCGGTTACTGGGCCACGGGTGGCCGAGTGGGCAACGTTCGTGACTGCTACAGAAAGGGCCTCAGGTTCGATCCCAGGCAGGTACGAACGCTCGATCCACTAAATATCCGAAGTGCGTCGGATGGGCACGTTAAGCCGTCGGACCCCGGGTACTGGCTCTCCGGTAATAAATAAGCGCGTCTTCCTCCCCCTTTCTACTTCGCTTCCGTGTCGCTTTCCCATCGGGCGCTCTAGCCCAAATCTTCCTTTTTCTAAGGGTTGTTTAAGACCTGGGGTCAGACACTCCCTTCCTAAAATCCCGTACGTATGAAAAAAAAAAAATTTCGGTTACCGTGTCACCATATCTGAACAATTTGTCTTCCTTTCTTTTGAAACGTCACACAGGTCGCTAGTGTGTGAGCTTTCTTTCAGTCTCTCCTTTTTGCCGCTCATAAGATGGTTTTTGTTTCGGATTTCGCTGTTTTCGCTCGTGAACAAAGAATTTAAAGCAAGCCGATTATCGTAACAATGATTTTGTCACCGTTAGAAGCCAGTCTATGGCTCACTGTTCCGCCACTCCTATCATAAACAGTGATTTTGTAACAGCTGCTCACAGTTCCAGCTTCTTACAGCTCCGTCACCGGTGTCGTAAACGGTGATTTTGCCACCTTTTAAAGTCACCGTTATTCATTTGGAACTGTCACTGTTGTTGGTTGTTACTATGACAGTTAAAACACTAAATAAGCCCACACCTATAGTTCCCTTGCAAGGAAACTTTTGTTAGGTTTCCCAAATATAGAGGAAGTAACTCTGTTAGCCGGCTGGAGCTTCGTTGCGATAAAAACAGAAGCTTTGACAATTGCAACTTAGTTAGTGTGCACCATTATAAGGAAGGTATTAATCTTTATGTGGTGCTGTGCGACCCCATGGGCTTTACCTGTTTAAGTTGTATGTTTTATTCACATATGCAGTGTACCTAATAATTTGTGCCTTCCTGTATGTTATTAATTGGGCAGACTACGTTCATTCTTCAAGTAAAAATTGTAGGAGAAATAGCTGTCAGAAGCACGATTCACAAACATTTTAGCCGAGTTAAACTGCAGAGATAAAAAGATTTCATTTACAATTAAAATCAGCTAAAAGACACAGGCAAGATCTTTCACAGCCGCGACGGCTGCATCTTCAGGTCTAATCAGCAACACTGGTGTGCATGTACAGTATTATATACACTGGCGTGCAAAAATTAAGGACGAGACGGTTTTTCGAATGTAACGTCGTGCAGAAGTGCTCCACATCGACTCAAATCATACCATAAGATCCCCAAGATGTAAGAATATGAGACAAGTGAGAAAAACTGTCCAAACAAGGAATACAAAGGATACAAAGACACTTTATTGAAGAGGTAGCTTCGAGCACAACTGGACAGAAGACAGAAACGTCCATGTAACAGGCGGCTGCCAAGAAAAATTCTGTCTTTAGTCGGGGATATGATCACTCCTGACTACGTTGCGGGATTTACAACGTCTGTCCATGCTGAGGACGAGGTTGTCAAAGAGCTGTTGAGGCATCGCGGCCTATTCCTCTTGTAGCGCCAATCGCAGCTGCGGAATCGTTGCTGGCGGCTGGTGACGTGCTGCCAAGCGTCTCCCGAGAAGGTCCCACACGTGGTCGATTGGGTTTAGGTCCGGGGACCTTGCGGGCCAATCCATGCGTTGAATATCTTCACCTTCCAACAGCTCTGCGACAGCCACTGTACGATGAGGTGTAGGCTGTCGTCCATGAAGAAGAACTCAGGACCCACAGCACCTCTAAACAGATGCACATGAGGCAGAAGAACATCGGCATAATAGCGGACACCAGTGACTGAACCTCCTTAGAAGATGTGGAGGTCAGTACGGCTACCAAGCATGATACAGCCCCAAAGGAGAACTCCGCCACCTCCAAACCGGTCCTTTTCGATGATGTTGGAGGTGTGATTGCGTGTTCCCTGCTCTCTCCAAATGTTTATACGTCCAGAATCGCTCGTCAGACTAAATCGGCTCTCAACCGTAAAGAGAACTCGACCCCATTGCTCATGTGTCCAGTTCTTGTGTTCCTGGCACAACAGAAACTACCGTCTTCGATGAGCAGGCGTTAATGGCACACATCGTACTGGTCGTCGTACAAATAGCCCACCTTTGTTCAGCCTTCTGGCCACGGTAAAACGCAATAACGGACGTCCAATTGTCTGTAGCATGTGCCTTGTGATTTTTCCCGCTGTCTGCCGTCTGTCTCTTCTCGCCTGCAGGACAATATACTGGTCGTCCGCAGCCATGGCTGCTCGTGGACGACCACTGCTAAACTCTCGGACAGCTGTTCGTGTCGTTTGAAATGCTCTCCAAGCTTGTGAAACGATGCTGTGAGCGATCCCGAACTCCTCGGCCACACTAGTCACACTTCGACCTCCTTCTAATTTCCCAATGACGCGACCTCGGGTAAAGTCATCCAGATGTCGTCTACTGGATTGCCTGTTGGCCATCCAGATGTCGTCAACTGGATTGCCTGTTGGCCATATCACACGGTGGCAGCAACTCGACGTCGTTCAAACCGAGGTACACCGTGCAATAGCTTTCACCGAATTGCTGAGCGTCCACCGCCCGCGTGCTTTATACCCTTCTGACCCCCCCCCCCATCATGCTGCATATATGCGCATTCCCTACCGTACCGGACCCTAGTCTATCTCGTGAGTGGTATTTCGGACAATTCTGCCTGCTCGTTCCGCTGTTATGCTAATTTCTCCTCTTCGTCCTTAATTTGTGCACACCAGTGTAGAATTATCTCCCCAGAATTTTCACAATGCATAGCGTGGCAAGTTTAGGTTACCAGGTAACCGTATGATTAACAGAGGTTTTTACAAAGGTAGTACATAATCATTAAAAGTTTTAACCGTGTCAGTAGTCCTTGCCAAATAGAGTTCACATTGATCGGCATTTCCTCATTGGAGCGCTGTTTAGAAAAATGCGAATGTATAATGCCTCTGTAAATAGTAATCAGTAATGTCTAGCAGGTGTAAGAATCCTAACCCCATCCAGTCCGGGTAAAATGTACCGTTCGCGAGAGTCTTGGTTAGTGATGTTGCAATAGTATTGGAACGAAGCTAGTATTCATGTTCCGCCATACAAGATTTCTTAAAGTGGATCCTATGTAGCTCTTGCTTCATTTTTGTAACCACTTACTACTTCTTCAAAGTTTTCCATTCGAAATTCGGCGCAAGCCCTGGAGAGAATCAGACCCTTTGTGTCGGGGGTTAATCCCTCTTTTGTAATGGCTTCCCTGGGTGTGGTTTTCCTGTTCCCCAATGTTCCGGTAGAGCAGGTGCACCATATCATTGAAGAAAAACTTTTGAATTCTACTAATCCTTTGGAGTTGCAGGACATCATGTCAGCCCTTCGCCTTGTTGCGAATCGTTCTTACTTTCGCTTCAATGGCATTATCTATAGGCAGAAAGCTGGTACACCAATGGGTTCACCTCTATTCCTGGTACTAGAAGAGATTTTCCTCCAGCACCTTGAAGACAAAGTATTGGCTATGTTCCCTTTGAAACCTTTACTTTTCATACGTTATGCTGATGGTGTGTTGGTTTTCTGGCAGCGTACCCGGGACCAGCTTCAACAACTGACAGATGTTTTTTCTTCCCAATATCCTAGCATCTCTTTTTCCTTTGAATGGGAATACTCTGGTTCTCTCCCTTTTTTTGGATTTTCTTCTAAGTAAAAATCCCGTGTTGAATCGGTTACAATTCTCAGTCTATCGTAAACCCACTTCGGTATTTTCTTTAATCCCATTGACTCTTCCCACCCAACGGCCTATAAATTAGCCCACTTACGATTTTTGATCAGTAAGGCATTAACTATACACACTGTACATGCACGCTAGTATTGCTGATTAGGCCTGAAGATGCAGCCGCCACTGCTGTGAAAGATCTTGCCTGTGTATTTTAGCTGATATTAATTGTAAATAAAATCTTTTTATCTCTGAAGTTTAACTCGACTAAAGTGCTTGTTTGTGAATCGTGCTTCTGACAGATATTGCTCCTACAATTTTTACTTGAATTACTTAGCACGAGATATTATTGATGTGACGTTCATTCTTTGTTCGCATAATCATTGACAGTACATTTTTTGTTGATGCATCGGTCCCGCGGACCTCACGACGTTACTTACGCACTGCAAAATATTGGTTGCAAAGCTGTTACGTACGTGGCGTCGTGCGTCCTAATGAAGGTACGACGTCACTTATGCGCGAAAAGACACTTGGCTTTCTTCCAAATTTTAGTGATCTCGGTTTTAGAAAAATCATCAGACTTTTCCAGATCACTTGTCACATTACTCTGTACTTTTTATTATTTGCTGTGTCATCATCGTTCTCATTGCTGAGCAGAATAAGAAGGACGAAAAGGATGAAATATTAGCAACAGAAAAAACATGCTTTTTATTTCCAACGGCAAAAAAACCCCGCAAAACTGCTAATGTGTGTTCTCCCTGCTGTATAGCAATATGCCTTGAGCGTCGCAAAACTGCTAATGTGTGTTCTCCCTGCTGCATAGCAATATGCCTTGAGCGTCGCAAAACTGCTAATGTGTGTTCTCCCTGCTGCATAGCAATATGCCTTGAGCGTCGCAAAACTGCTAATGTGTGTTCTCCCTGCTGCATAGCAATATGCCTTGAGCGTCGCAAAACAAAAAACAAAAAAATACCTCGACTGTGGTTCAGTCTTTGATGACGAAAGCCGAACCTGATGTTAGTTGAACGCGTACAGTTTTTTAGAAATTCTAGCTGAAAGGTTTTAATACTTAGCTTTTATGAAAAATATTTCACGAACAGCATGCATGCACGGTCATAGAAGTGTACATATTTTACTATTTTTTAAAAGAATTTAAAACATTATGTAAAATTCAAAATTAAAACTTCTCCAACAAAATGTTCGTGGTTTTCAATGACAAAATTTCAAAACATTAAAGTTTTCATCACGTGTGGGTGTCAGGGTGTTATGAATAGTTAAACATCGTGCTTTATGCAATAGGTCTTCATCTATGGTGCAGTACCTATAGCGGTCCTCCGGACCACACGACGCTCTTTACGTACCAAATATGTACCACGCCACTTTCGGGTTAACATGAATTTTGATCATTTTTGTCACTGTTAATAAACATTTTAATCACATCTGTGTGTCAGGATGCACATTTTCGCCTGCAAAGAATCAAGAGATGCTTGCTTTTCCAATAGAACATTTCGTAATGCTAACTAACAGTAACAGACCCCCAAATCCTGACATTGTGTTTGTTTAACTGCCCAGAGACACGAAAAGTTGCCTCATCCGTAAAGCAAACATGTGTGAGAAACTCGGGCTCTTAACTCAATCTATCCAGCATCGTTACTGTGAATTCTTTTCGTCGTGGTCTATCGTTCGCCTCAAGTGCTTGTAACAGTTACACTTTGTATGAATATAAGCGTAGAAGTCTATGTAGCACCCTGTGTACCGTGGACCGAGGACCAGGGCATTTGTAGTTCTCTGGCAGCGGAACGAATGGACTTTTTCGGGCTTCGTGAAAATGAATCACGAACACGTTCGATGTCTTCATTCGATGTTCGTGGGTGGCCATTACGATCTTGATCCAACACGAACCCAGTCTCCATGAATTTCTGGTGCCATTGGCGGATACTAGGATGAGATGGCGGAGTTTTCCTGTACTTAGTCCGGAAATGTCGTTGCATTTGTGTATCAGATTTTGTTTCGATGAACCAAGCGACGCACTGCGCTCTCTCTTGTGGGCTCTTGTGGGGACCACATTTTCATAGAACAACACCTGCTACATCAGTGAGGGACCTATAACAAAATATGTTATACAACAAATAATATGGTTTTTGTTTCATCAAAAGCAAAAAAAAAAAAAAAGAAAAGAAATGATAATGCCGATTAAAACTTTGTTATTTACAGTATATTATACAACAAATACCATGCGCTTACATAGTACAGGGTGTCCGTAATAAATGTGCAAAGTTGTAAAGAGACTTTGTGGACACCCTGTATATTTAAACCTGCTGAATGTGATTCATTAACAAAGCGTAACAACTAGGCCTCTGATCATTCGTCCGAACGGGGTCCGGGTTCGAATCCCGGTGATGCATGGATGTTGTGTTTGTCTTACGGCACTGGTTGTCTCTCCCTTCCCTGGAACCAGTAACCCTAAATTAGGGACGGGCGACTGCTTATAGCCCATTGAGTTGCTCACGGTGGTTGTTAAACCTCCAATCAAAAAAAAAAAAAAAAAAAATAAGAAATTAATGAATGAATAACTTTCAAAGGACGTGGAAGACGTGTAATAATATCATTGAGAATGTCAAGTGGCCCTGTTTCAGAAGTTTGAAAGTCGTTTTTATGCAAAGCATGAATCAAACAGATGTTGGGCGATATTGCGCCGCCACGCCGATTCTCTCTTCGGAACTAAACAACCTTTAAATTTTCTGTGGATTTTGTTAATAATAGCTAATTACAGCAATTCTGTGTCTATTATAATTTCACGTGCACGTAGTTTCTATTAAACACGTTTGCAGCGAACTGTACGTGCAAGAGTATAGTTGCGTCGTAATTCTTTTTTTTTTTTTGTTCATTTTATCTGCCAATGTGCCAAACGAGCAATACTTCCACTCCCTTTCTCCCAAAGAGCGCTGGGATAAATTAGAATAAAAAGAATCACATTCTTGCGATTTTAAGAGTTTTTCTTTCAATGGAAAATTTTAGCTTATAGATTTAATTAAGAAATTTGTAAGACCTACTATGCACTCTTCACCTTTGACCACCTTGGTTGCAAACACATGCATGTAGGAACTACTTTTGTAAAAGGGGCTTTGTAAAACTGTGAAGGGAAGGAGGGCGAACGCAAAAAATAACTTTTAGTTATTCAGTATATAATTTCGTAATTGCACAACGAGTGAATTATGTGATACCGTTTTCTGTGATCGCCTGTGTCTTTTATGAGGAAGCGTACCAAGTCTGTTATGTGTTCCCGAAAAAGATTAGCAACCAATGGAAAGTGAACATTGAAATGCAAATGAAAAACATTACAGTACAGAAGTACAAAAAAAAGAATTGAATAACCTGTATACAAATGAGGGAGGGAGATTTCCACGAAAAAGAAACCTGAAAAAGGCATTGATATTCTAGAGCTTGTGAGTGCAGGTTCTTCTGCATTATTGTTTCCCCCTACATGTGGCCGCACATCGTATATTATAAACCGTATCAATAAAATAGGTTTAGTGGGGAATATGGTTTTTGCTTCATCAAAAGATTGCTCCATGTCTCATTTCAGTGCACATCGTTTTGGAAATCTTCTCTTCAGTTAAAACTCTTTTTAATATTTGTCTTGAAACTGGTGCATTTTGACGAGTTCCTTTATCGGAGTTAGGCAGCGAGATATTGAAAGAAGGAAAATGATGAATTTCGAAATGCATGTGCCGGAAATATCCAGTTGTTCCTCTTTAAAATGTAATAGAAATGAGAAAAATGCTACTACGTCTAAAATTGTAGTAATCTTCCATCGATGTGCATGCAGTTACTGCTGTCCGCTTTTCACTCATGTGCTACGGTAGATACGAAAACACAGCAACACATTAGAGGACAGCAGATAAATCAAAGATAATTTATAATTCCTAACATTCATGTGTACGGAAAACGTTCTGTCGCCGCGGTTGCGCAGTGGTCTAAGCGATGGCTTCTGATCGTTCGTCCGAGATGTGTCCGAGTTCGAATCCCGGTGAGGCATGTATGTTGTGTTATTTTATGGCCCTGGCTCTTTCCCTATCCTGGAACCAGTGGCCCAAAATTAGGGACGGGCGACTGTTTATATCCCACTGAGTTGCTCACGGTGGTCGTTAAACCTCCAATACAAAAAAAGAAAATGTTTTCTAAAACATGTTGCACCTCTACTGTAGAACCATCGTTTTAGTTTGGCAGAAACACTAGTAATTTGTTAATGAAAGTTAAGAAGTGGCTTGAGCTTTTCGTAGATAAAAGAAGTTAAAAACATTAGAGAGAAAACAAATATATTTCGACAATGGCTTCAAAAAGTTTGGAGCTTCTAACGGAAACAAAAAAAAAACCCTCTTTATGTACCAGTGCTATAGAAAAAAAAATTAATCTCTGCCTGCATTTCTCCTACACTAAAATCTCCAGATGGATGAAATCGAAACTAAACTGTCCCAAGAAACCATCCGTCCATCATGAAATGAAAAAGTGCTTGCATGATGACCATATCGCTAGTACTAACTTCGTTCTATGTGTGGCATGGGATAGAAGAACTTAATGGGGTTGTCCTATGATTTAAGTTCTTCCCCTTACGTGGTGCGAGTACAAGCCCATAATACTTCGTTATATCTGAAAGCAAGGACACCGGAGCGCAAAAGTTGTTGGGAGGAGAGGAGGTACAAATGGGAGAATTTAATGGTGTCGCGGCTCACATTGCCAATTTTCAGGGAGAAATAGACAAACCTATTATTTTTCTTGAGAACATTTTGGGGGACAATATTTATCTTCCGTCATTAAGTTCGAAGTTGTTATCAATATCCGTGCCCGTGATTTGTAGTCATGCTCCTTTGCCTCCATGAAAAAGAAGTTTTTAACAATTTCAGTGCACGTTCTTCATACAATTGTTGCGGCTGTTTTCGTACTACGTACTTTAGTACAGAGGCCTCGGGGTGATAGGGGTAATACGCACAAAGCAAAACGTGAACTCTTGGCGTGGCTATTGTTAAGGCTCTACGAGACCCGCCATCTTGTATTGCTGCCTTCTCTTATTAACCAACGGGCAAGCGTATTTCACAAATTACTCGGGCAATTTTGCACATTTTGGAACACCGTTTATGCCTAACGCAAGATATATGATAAATAAAGATTTCCCTGGTTTCAGATTTTAATTTTGGACTCTAAGTATTTTTTATTAATTAATAAAACTATGGAAAACGCCTTGGTACGACTTTCGCTGCAGATAAAAAAATGAAGGGAAAGGTCAATAAAAATTCTGAAACCAGGTAACTCTTTATTTATCACATATCTTGCGTTAGCCACAAACGCTGTTCCAAAATGTGCAAAATTTCTCGAGCAATTTGCCAAATACGCTTGCCCGTTGGTTAACAAGAGAAGGCAGCAATACAAGATGGCGAGTCTCGTAGAGCCTTAAGTATTGAAGTGGAGGCCAACTTATTAGAAGAATCATCTGCTTTTCGCGCACTGAATAACCAAAGTCACTATTTAATTATATTTTAAATATTTCCATATAACAGAACAGAGCGTCCAAAGTTTTCTGCGTACACGTCAGTGGACGTTGCCTGGTTGCAGATTGTCCTAACTTCTTGTACTGAAAACTCACTATTTAATTCATGTAAAATATGGGTTTTAGTGTTTTATTTTTCAGTCCTTGTTCTGGCCATTTCCTCAAGTAGCAACCTTAATTCGGCGGCTGTTTCTCTAATCTTAGAGGGTTACTGGAATTGGAAAACCACACAAGAAGGTTATTGCGTTCAGTACGGGCAAGATTTAGCAGTTTTTGGCAGCGATAGCTAGTCATCCGCCAAAACTAAGCAGTCCCCTTCTGTCAATTTACCTGACAAAAAACGAGTGCTCAGCATATTTTTTTGGGGGAGATCCTTTGTTTTAGACGTAAAAACCGACATTTTTGTCCATTTTATATGTAACTTTACCGCAGTTATATTGTCTAAAATCATATCGTCCTACACTGTTCCAAAATAGACTTTTCAGTAATATGACAGTATCATGAAAAGAGGATAAATCCGTTGCGTGCGTCAGTGACAGCTATTGGATAACCTTCAGAATGCTTGCAGTTCACACTACAGCTACAAGTATTTTAGTTCCATCTAAGAGAACATGAGAAACATATTTCAGTGACGTAGTGATGCAGAATTAATCATGTAACATAAAACATAAAATGCTTAACATTTTGGCCAATCATTGAGACCTTAGAATCCACCACCATGCTCGAATGAGTTATATCAATCTCCAAGCTGTTATTCAATCTGCACATGCGCACTAATGGTGTGCGCCTTTAGAATTAACAGGCGTCGTGAATGGATAATCTCAGCGGTATTATGAGAGAGTGTACGGCGGAGTAATGAGAATGTAGTGACACTTTAGCTAAGCTTATTAATAGGTATCGTGTCTCCCCCTTCGAAACGTATCTTAGACTTTACCAGTGTTCAAAAAATTTTCTGTTGTTGGATGCAAGCAACATCTCTTTTTCTTGACATATAAGTATCTCATACGGTTTTGTTAAATTTTGCCATTACGAAGAGAACGATTACCTTTCGAGTAAAGCAGAGAAAATAAATTACCTATTGATCACATCATCCAAAACGGTTTTTGTATTCCATGAAGTTGACCGAACATATTTTCGCGACAACAACTTGTTGATAAAGCTTTGATCCAAGTTTGACCGTGTTCCAGTTCCCAATGAGGGGTACGTGGCTATTGTATTAGTCCTACTAGAATACCTGTGGCATTTTTTTATACCAGCTAACAGGGTTCGCGCGCTGCCGATCGCATTCTTCGCAATTGGCGAAAAAGAAATCGTTTTGGTGATTGATGAAAGTTTTGGCAAAAATATTGGCGATTACCCTTTTTAATGACAACCAAGCAAAAACAATCTTTAAAAAGATTGCTTTTTCTCGGACATCGTGTCAAATTTTGCTTCGGCAATGCCAAGGATATTTTAAAAATTAATATATAATCTTTTAAGTGCGATCGTATTTGTGGATTTCCTATGTTTTGTTGTGAACCATCAACCGATGTTGCGCGACTTATGTGAAAATAGTTATTAGATGAAAGTTCTATAAGTAATAAAGGGAAATTTTTCAACATCATCGGTATTTTTGTATTTTTTTTTACACTGGCCCTTTTAGAACCGAGCTACGGAATAAATGTAATACCCAATTTTTCCAATTAATTTGAAATTTATCCTGTCAATTCTTTGTTTAAAATAGTTATATGTAGTAATAAATTCAAAATTGAAAATAAGTGTCTATACTTCTTTCTATTATGATTTTGGATCTATAACATAATGCTTTGTTGCTGAATTGTAAAGAAACTATAACCTGTTGTTTTTGTACTATTATAATACTTATGTTTTTATGGTTTTTATGTTTCCAATGGAGAGTGAAAAAAATGGCGACTTCAGATTACATTTGGCGAAAAAATATTTATTTTAGCGAACGGGTTGGCGAAAATTTTTAAAAAGCCAGAACAACCGCTGCCAGCTGCCCTAAATTAGGGGCCGGCGATTTGTTATAGCATTAGAAGCTCTTGGGTTCATTAAACCCCGAAAAAGAAAAAAAAGAGGTAGTTTGAACCTGCCTCTTTCGTATTTCTTAAGACTTTTTTCTTTCAAGCAAAATCTGATGCAATTTGAACGTAAACATTTACTACTAGTAGTCTCAAATCCGTTTTTAATGGTGTAAATTGATACACAACACAAAACGCCAAGCGTTCGCCTCCACTGGCAGGCCTTCCCAAAGCTGAAAATCACTATATGCAAATTCTAAAAGAAATTCCAACATTGATGCAAAATCTTTTCTCTTATTAATGACAAGACTGCGTTTCAAGAAACACAGATCTCGCCGCACTGGTTTGTGTGAGTAGTGGCAGACTCACATAATCGATTATTTGGTTGTAGCTTCCTCAGAAACGTACATCCTGATACCATCTTAGAGGGAAGACAGTTTAATTTTAATTCCGGCGTCGCTACGCGAGATCATCATTATTTTTGTATAGTAATCCGCACATTACTTTTTTCCGTGTATTTAGATTCTTATTTTTCCATTCTAGATTGTGGTCCAGTAACGGG
The DNA here is from genome assembly GCA_039090855.1 of Macrothele yani. NCBI lineage: Eukaryota > Metazoa > Arthropoda > Arachnida > Araneae > Macrothelidae > Macrothele > Macrothele yani. The sequence continues at coordinate 110,220,267 of CM077003.1, forward strand.
AAAAACATGGACATCAGTTGTTAACTTTGAGCTATGGAAAAAAGTCAAGAGTCAGTGAACGAGAAAAAGAAACTTATAATGTTTAATGCTATTTTTTTGTTATTAGTTTGCTTTTAAAATGGTAACTTTAAAACGAATACTAAAGCTAACAACAACACTAACAAACAAAGTTTGTGAGTCTGAGAAAACATCCTCTTACTTATTAAACTCCACAGCTCTCCTTTTTTAGCAGCCAATTTCTGATGTCTAACTCAACTAACCACAACTTCATGAAACACACTAAATTTTAAAAGAGCTCTTCTTATAACAAACCAACAATGTATCACATATCATTGAATCGCAATTAGCGTCCGTTTGTCACAACTTTTATAGAATATCTCATTGTCTCAGATTTTAAAATAATCGAATCCTACAGTGAGAGTATACCTCTTTTATTCACAATTTGACTAGCTGTTAGTTGTTGCCGACATGCAAGAAAATTGTAAGATACTCCAACAACACTGAAGAGCAATTGAATTAGAGACAGCTCGCGTTATGCAAATGTGGCGCTGTGGACGGCCCTGTAAACGGAAACGACGTGACGTATACAGCGATCCGACAATATAAGGAAAGATGCGACGGGAATCAGTAAGAGTCGGACGCAGTATGGGTAAGGCGAAGGATCTAGGCGCATTTGATCGTGGGAAAATTGTCGGGTCCCGACGAATGGGTCACTCCATCTCGGAAGTCTTGCAGGCACTGGGATTTTCATGAGCCACGGTGTCACGGGTGCACCGTGAGTACATCGAATCCGGTAAAACCATCCCTGCAAGGGCCAACTGCCGTGAACAACAGCGTGTGGATGAGCGGGGTCATCGTTGACTATCTCGCATTGTAACAGCGGATAGATGGGCCACAGTGCAAGAAATTACTCGGCAATTTAACGCTGGTGCACAAAAACGTGTAAGCAGACACACCATCCAGAACCATCTCCTCGCTATGGGGTACAGAAGCCATTGTCCCACGAAGGTACCGCTGCTGACCGCACATCACAGGGTGCAAAGATTAGCATGGGCGCGGAAATATCGCCACTGGACCGTAGACATGTGGAAAAATGTTGTCTGTACTGATGAGTCGAAATTCATTTTGGCACATGCGGATGGCAGGATACGAGTACGGCGCAAATCATATGAAGCGATGGATCCTTCTTGCCAGCAGGGTACTCTTCAAGCTGGTGCGGGTGGCATTCTCGTCTGGGGACTGTTTACGTGGACTGAAATGGGACCACTGGTGCGTGTGACATCGTCTCTCACAGGTCAACGTTACCCGGGTATCCTGGATGACCATTTGCTCCCGTTTGTGCGTCTTCAACATCCCACTGGGGACCTCATCCTGCAACAAGACAATGCAGCGTGCCATCGCTCCCGAATTGTATCCGAATGGTTGGATGAACATTCCACTGACGTGACCTCGCTTTCTTGGGCAGCTAGGTCACCTGACCTCAATCCCATTGTGCACACCTGGGATGCCATCGAGAGAGATGTTCGAGGCTCTGACCCCCCTACATCAAATCTTCGTGAACTGTGGGAGCTTGTTCAGGGGTCGTGGATCCGTATGGTTTCCCAACGCTTCCGGTGTCTTGTCGAGTCCATGCCGAGACGAATCGCCGCCGTCATCAGGACGAAAGGTGGTGCTACACGTTACTAGACAGGTATCTCTAATTCAATTGCTATTCAGTGTATTACGGGTTCTCCGTAGTCACAGCGGAAATCGTCCGTCTGCTACGGATTACGGAAAGCATCGAATATACTACAGAAATCGAAAATCTCAGTGAAATAATCTTTTTAATGATGTGCGTACAATTTATTTTAGTGTTTTCAAGGTTCCAGCATTCATTAAACATTTTGAGGAGTGTTGTTTTAGATATTTTTAATATGGTGGCTTTTCTTGGATGTTTTTTCAATATATTTTGGATGTCTTAAGCATCTTTGGTCACGTGACGGAGTTATACGGCATCTGAAATCCCAGAAAAGTCCTGAAATTTTATTTCCCTTTCCAGATCTCAGAAAGTCCTTAATTTTTCGTATTTTTTCATAATGTCCTAGAATAGTACTAAAACGTTTTCCTGCAATGAACAAGTTTAAGAAAAAAAGGTAAAAAAATTATGGTGGCCAGCGATTGGAAAAACCGGGGTGAGTTCTGCCGAAAATGACTGCTGTAGCAGACATGAAGATGTTCCATCATATTCCGTTTCCGCAGTTTGGAATTTTTCTGATCAAGTTCCTTGTTTTGTTGCTGTTGTCTGTTATTCCATCCTTATTATACTCTTATTTATTTTTTATTTTTATATTTTCCTGATCATGTTCCTCTTTTTCAGTACCTTTGGTGTTAGTGAAAAAACGTCATACTTTTTAAGAATTTTTTTCTAAAAACTGCATGCTTTCCTGTTTCTCATAGTATTTTCCTAAAACCAATCAGTAGAGAACAAGCATTTTTGCACTGGCCTCCTTTTTAAAGTCAAATTAAATTTCGAAACCGGTACTTAATCTGCCCTTGGTGAAATCTGCGTCATTTCCGTGACTCGTAAAATTGTTTCACGGGAGGGTGAACAACGCAGCACTGATTTTCCACATTTAATTTCCCATAAAATGTGTGCTTTCGCTGCTTTTTAGTAACTTCTTCCTACATCAAAGGAGAGAGCAAGCGTTTTTTCTTATGCTTAAAGCGAAATTAAAGTTCAAAAAACGCTACTACGTACTCATTCTGCAAAGAAAACTACTTTACTGGAGAACGAAAGTCGGCGACGGAGAGTTCCGATTTTGAACTGAGCAAAAAGAAATTAATACTATTTTCATTTCCAGATATAGCAAAAAGTAATGGAAAACCATGCATTTTCAGCGTAATTAAAGTTTAAAAAGCGATAATGCAGATCGTATCTGCCATGAAAACAGCTGGTCATGGAAATAGTGCAATTTTTTGCAAGGACCAGCTCGTACAATTTTCTGTTTAAATTTTACCTTATTAAAGAGCAAAAATGCTTGTTCCATGGATTCATGTACAGAGAAAGTACTGTAAGGAATAAGAAGAGATACATTTCACATGGGAATTTTTCAAAATAATATGAATTGACTTTTGTGCACTGCTGCCATTTTTTACGAATAGCGTTCCTCATTTTTTCAAAACTATTTCTGTTGTTTTGTGGTTTGAAGACAATCATGAGCAACTTCAAGCATGTGTAGGCACTTACTATGTTTACTCTAAACTTCTCTTTGAAACGTAGATTGATTTTTAAGGAAAATTAGAAAGAAAAAAAAATTTGGTGCCACTTAGTGTTTCCCTCAAAAAGTCTTCACGTTATAGACAACTGTTAAGTAAAAAAATTCCCTTTTTATGAATTTACACTGTCATTTTGCTATCTTAACAGTTTGTTTGTTGCAGAGTGTGTAATACAATTTTATTCATTGCTACTGAAAAATGCTAAAAACTACGGATTTTTGTAGTTTTTATTACTATTTTTTTTAGTGTTTACTACAGAAAATTTCCAGTCAGTGTTAGTCTCTGAAGTCGAGGTTCCGTTGTACCGTTTATAGAATAATAAGCGTTTTATGGCTTTTGGATTTTAACGTTTTAGGTTATTAGTTGAATTTAGCTACGTGAAGAGAATCTTTTTATTCTAAATCGTTCGTTGGTGAAGAAGTCTTAGCTGAAAATCTTAATTAATTAGTGCCATAAGCACTTGAAAGTCAATACTGTTCAGGATTTAATAACCACATAATTTCTACTTACAAGTTCAATGTTCTGTATAAAATTGTACATTTCTTAAAACATTTACTTCATACACTTTGGTTTAATTGTGCAAGTTCTTCATTTGTAATTAATGGAATGTTTATTGTAATTGTGTTATAACATACTACGGATACATTACTGAAACTTTATTTTCTTTTGTTAAACTACTTAGCACAGATTTACTGTAATAATGTATTGCTGTGTGGAATTCTCTCATTTATGGTATTTCTATGATGAATGGCAGAATATTCAATAAATTCAAATTCAAATTCTCCATCCAAGTACGTGAAGAATGCAGCATATCAATCGCATCAATAATTCGTCGCTTGTAACAAGATGAATAGACTTCAAACTACTATTTTGTAATCATTACGTTTGACAACTATCGCTCGCCGTCATCAAATATAATCCACTTAGATCACATCTGCAATACTTCTCGTAATGCGCTCTTAACATATCGTACTCCTCTGATAGCATAACTCTTACTAGCATAGCTCTTTCTAAAATAATATTCTACTCGCTAGTTACACCACATTGTCAGAACATCGCTCTTACCTTTTATTTACCTTTGATTGCACATTGTCCCACCGTCCAGATGCTAAATTTGAGAAACTCGTCGAGAGGAATAATGTGCATTAAGTGAGAAAAACTTTAGCGAGGAGTAAGCAAATTTACGTGGGAGCACAGAAACTGAGCACAGGAAGGTTAAATTAAAGGTATACGTCACATCACCGCCAACTGTCATGATGCTAACTTTGAGAAGCCCGTCGAGAGGAGTAATGTGCTTTAAGTGAGAACAATTTTAACAAGGAGAGAGCAAATTTACATGAGAATTCAAAAACTCAAAAGGAAGGTTAAATTAAAGGTATACGTCACAACCCCCCCCCCCCCCACCCTGCCTTTATTTTTACTTTCAGAATGAAAATACAACAAAGAGGTAAAATAATTTACATAACAGAAAGAAGCTAAGAAAGAAGTTTAAAATAGAGATATACGCCTCAAGAATATCAGCTTACTAGTTTTAGGTTAAAGTCAAATTAATAAAAACACATTGTACACGCACACAGAAGATGCGAGAAACTGTTTTTCAGCATCTGATAATATGCATAAAGTTGTATGATATCAGATAGTATGTATGCTTGCAAAACAAATTGTTCCCCAAACTAAACATTCCAAGAGTTGCCGTTGCAGGATTGATCATCTCGAAAGTTGGAGCGCAATTGGATCGTTGTTTCCGCATGGGTGACATCGATCGGTTATGAAATAGTGACCGCTCCCTCCCCTGTCCGACCCCAAAACAAAAACAGCTATTTGGCTCTTTAAATGTTCCATCCAGTGGGTAACTACGTTACTTCTGTTCGTGCTCCCTCATCAGTGACGGGTTGATTGCCTCTTGTGCCCTCACTCCGGCTGCCGCGTCCACAAATGTTTTCCCTTTGAAGATGTTCTCCACATCCTCCCTACCTCTCTTCCTTTCTCTTGGTCAAGGGTATGGCAAGATTCCATCCCATCATTTCAGGTTGGTTTTCCGCGCGACTTAACCGCGAACAATTTTCTGTGGAAAAATTCCACATCCCGCTGATCCGAATAGAAGTCGCTCAAAAGTGCAGCACGCCTGCTAAATTGTAATTGTTTTGACACAGTTTGGCCTGGCACATGCTGTTCGTTGGCGCTAAGCACCACAGCAAACGAGCACGCGATTTGGAATTTTTTTTAGTTTCAAGATGTGATCGGAACTGAGAGATTGCGTGTAACGACAGTTCGAGACCTAATGCTCGCAAAACAGGAAAACGCCCAGTTTTTCTCCCATCCCCTTATCGAGCAGCTTTTGAAGCAGAACTTTAATTCTTCTTTGCAGCGGGAAATAGCGGGTTTGAAATTCCGTTGTCGGCTAGCGTTTCTAGTAGAGGCACTGAATCTTGCATTCAAAATTTAACCCCCGTACATAAAAAAAGGCACTTAAAAATCAGGAGCCAGTAGAAAGAGTTAGGTGGCATTCCTGCGAGAATTGTGGTATTATGCTGTCAAACGCAATAGACTCGGTTAATTTTAGTGCACACTATAGAGTTAATTAATTGGTAAAATTAATTTATTCCTTAACAGGTGTTAAAGCAATTTGATTTGATTAAAAAACAATTTGAGGTTTTTTTCTCTTTAATTTTTTTTTTTTTTGTAAATTTTATTCAGACATAATAATCGTTGGAAGCAGCATGGAGTTGATATTCTATGAAGCGCATATACAGCGGCTGTAACATAACTGGAATGATTCGTAGGCTGAGTTTAAACATTGTTTATTTTTCCTGTAGCTGACCTGCAGTATTCTGCAAATACTTCGGTGTTGTTATACATGGAAACACTACGGCTGACATGCTGATTGGTCCGTTCAACTTAGCCTCGCACTGCATACACTGATTTTTTTTGCAAAACAAGTGCGATATCTCTTCGCACCAAAAGTATTACAGCGAAATAAACATGATTTAAAATTGAAAGTTCTGTGAGTTTTTTTTTTTTTTAATATGAACTTAAAATGAATTCCATGACGTTCAGTGTACAAATTTTTCTGGAGATTTCAGGAACTGAAGAATCCCTCTGACAAATAAAGGGCGAAAGTCATGAAACGACTTTTGTCATTAGGGAGAAATTTACTTAATTTGAACAATATCGCAATTTTGGTCCTTAAATTTTGACCAGCAGTTTATTTTGCTTGGAAAGATATGGTCGCTGAAACGATCGATATGTGATAATGTTTGTGTAAATAGTCACAAAAATGTGCAGATTCAAATGATAGCCGCCTCTGTGGCTGAGTGGTCAGAGTCGCGGGATTCTAGTTAATCGTCCGAACTGAGTCTGACCCTGGACTTAGCTCCTTCATCGAGGGTGGAAAGTGCTTTTTGTACCCAAAGGCACTGGCTTTTTCTTCCTTTCTTCAGAGGAACGAGGTACGGGCGACTACTTATAACCCTAGATGCCTACGGTGGTCGTTAACCTCTTATTCTCCCCTACCGAAATCGAGTGGCACGATAACATACCGAGAAAGGAAAACACCCCTCGAAGAGTTGATGAACGTGAAATTGTTTACGCTTTCCAACCGTAGGTTGAAGAAGCGCATATGCTCCAGCTTTGTCCGTCTGTCTGTCTGTCCGTCCGTCCGCAGGATAACTCGCGTAAAAGTGGTTTGATTTCGATGAAATTTTAGTATGTGGAAGGGGAAAACCTGGGAAGGAACCCTATTGAAAATGGACGAAATGGGATCAAAGGTCAGGACACAGGAGGGGATCCATGCCATCGCCCTTATGCTTCATAACTTAGATAAAAATACTTCGATTGCAGCAAAACTTTAGTATGGTATTCCGGAGGCAAGCTGAACCAATTCTCTTGAATATAATCGAAATGGGGTAAAAGGTCAGGGCACAGGAGCGATATTTATTCCACAGCCATTATCTTCATACATTGACTAAAAATGCTTCGATTGCGGCAAAACTTTAGTATGTTGTTCGGGTGGTATACTGAAACAAATTCTGTTTAATATAATCGAAATGGGGTTAAAGGTCAGGGCACAGGAGCGAGATTTATTCCACAACCATTATCCTCATAACTTTAGTAATAAGTTGAGTAATGATTCCTGGTATGTTGGAAAGCGTATCATAATCATTGCATTGCCTGATTTTGCTAACTTGTCATATTTTCAAGATGGTTCAAATTTAATAAAACTGAGCTGCACCCTCAAAAAAAAAAAAAGACTTTTAACCTGTACTGTGCAAAACTGACATCCGATGTTAATGACGGAATCAGGAGAGCCGAAACACATTTTGACGAAACTTCATCCTATGTACGCATACTGAGAAATATCATTCGGTGACCAGAATTTGTAAAAGAAGATATTCTATAATATGTAAAAGGTACGAAACTCTCATCTGTGTAGGTAAAAGCAAACATGTGATTAAATAAAAAATATCGAAACACATATGGAGGGTTGAATATTTGGTGCTGTGCATGTTGCTTACTTTCGACGAACGTGCATGTCTGACAAAAGGGGTTTTTCGCCTGCGGCGAAGCCCCAAATAGTTGGGAACAGTTAATCATCTTTTAATAAGCAAGCGGCGTGTCCGTAAGTGGTAAATTCAAAAGTGTAGTTGGCAAGAAGCACATCTAAAGGACTCAAAATAGTATAACTATACTAAAAATCCAAAAATCCTTGGCGTAGAATAGAAATAAGAGTTTCCAAGCTTTCGCACATCAATCAGATGGCTTTCTCAAGGAAGGTAGACAGCTAACTGGAAACTGGATAATAGAACGTTTCAACAATTTGAACGCTGTGACTTGACTAGACAATAAATGATTAGGAACAAACGTGATATTTCGAAGAAACGAGGTCACGTTGGTTGGCACGCGGTACAATGGTAGAGAACTCAGCATTATTTGAAGAACTGATTCCAAATACGTGGCAACTCCAGAGAAACGCTGTCATTGCAAGCCTCGCAGCTGGTCAAGATTTCCAAGGTTTCGTGAATGGCGGTAGATTTGGGTTTGGAGTATGAAGCTAATTTCTTTACATCACTCCATATAGGATCGACGGACTTGAACTTGACTTCTCTTGATAGAGCAGTGGTTATTTTCCCTTCTCTTGTATCCCTTTTATGTTCGCTGATTCTAATTCCAAACGAACGTTTGGTCATTCCGATGTAGTATCGCCTGGAGGAGCCGTCTGGGTATTTTAGTGGGATGGCATAAACACCTGCTTCATTGAGAAAAGGGGGCTTGTCAATATTTCTCTTAAGCATCGTGTATAAAGATGCCGGAGACCTTATGCCAACACCGAAGTTCATCCTCTTAAGCGCGTTTTTGAGTTGATAGGAAATATTTGGTATGTAGGGAATAGAGCCCAGGTAGCGAAGTTTGCAGTATAGAAAAACGTGACCTCGTTTCTTCGAAATATCACGTTTGCTCCTAATCATTTATTGTCTAGTCAAGTCACCGCATTCAAAGTGTTGAAACGTTCTATTATCCAGTTTGCAGTTAGCTGTCTACCTTCCTTGAGAAAGCCATCTGTTTGATGTGCGAAAGCTTGGAAACTTTTATTTCTATTCTACGCCAAGAATTTTCAGATTTTTAGTATAGTTATACTATTTTGAGCATAATTTGGTGTGCAGTTCCTACTTTTTGAACATATAAAGAAGTTATTATTTGCACAGCAGATATTACACTGGTTTCTATAAATTAAACAACAAACCGAAAAATCGCGATAATTGGGCGAAATATAGTTCAAATTGCACGGAATTTGCATATGTTACGGGCGAAGGCATACAACTTTGATATACGGAAGACAAATGAGCGGCGCTGGCAGCGTTCTATGCAAATGCGCAAGATCTTAAAACCAGCTGTTTCGGAAGGAGTCGCTAATTCATGTGTGGCTGTGAATAACAAGATTTCGAGATAGCGATTTTGTTAACATGGGTTCGTGACGTCATTTACCAGCGGGGTTACGCTACAAAGCGATTGGCTGACTCGAAGCAGAGCAACGGCAGGCGGACGTCGTCGCAAGATGGCTCAACGTCGATCGTTCTGTAGTCAGCAGGATGTGGCAGCAGTATCAAACCACGGGTGCAGCTTCCCGAAGGTACAGCGAAGGTAGACCAAGGGCGACGACCTCCGCGGATGACCGGTATTTACGGCTTTCGGCATGGCCGAACAGGACGGCTACTCCGGCTTATCTCAGATCTGTGCTTGTGGCAGCCACCGAACGGAAGGTATCAGCTTCGTCGGTACGCAGAAGGTTACATGCAGGAGGAGTGTGTGCTCGGTGACCAGTATTATGCGTGCCTCCTCATCCCACGCCACTTGGGGGAACGTTTCAGTTGGGCACGAATGCATGTGAACTGGACTCAAAATCAGTGCAGATCCGTTCTTCTCACTGATCAGTCGGAATACTGTTTACAGGGTAATTCTCGCTGAGTTTACATCTGCAGATACCCCGGTACTCGCTATCTTCCCTCTAATATCCAGGAAAGATGTAAACTCAGTGTAAACTCTAATATCCTCCAGATGTAAACTCAGTGTTTCTCGCTGAGTTTACATCTGGAGAGAGGCCGGTACTCGCTATCTTCCCTCTAATATCCAGAAAAGATGTAAACTCAGTGTAAACTCTAATATCCTCCAGATGTAAATTCAGTGTTTCTCGCTGAGTTTACATCTGGAGAGAGGCTGGTACTCGCTATCTTCCCTCTAATATCCATGAAAGATGTAAACTCAGTGATTCTCGCTGAGTTTACATCTGGAAAGAGGCCGGTACTCGCTATCTTCCCTCTAATATCTAGGAAAGGGACACCTATGGTGGTGGTAGTGTTCTGCTATAGGCAGGCATACTGTTAGACGGCCGTACTGACCTATAAATGTTGCCACATGGAAACCTCAGTGCTCAGAGGTATAGAGACGAGATCCTGAACCCGATTGTTCTTCCGTATGCGGCCGCAATTGGCGATACATTTGTACTACAGACGAATAACACCCGCCCTCACACAGCTCGCCTCATGCAAACAGGAGACTATAGTCCGTATGGAGTGGCCAGCACGCTCTCCCGGTCGGAATCCCATTGAGCATGGGATGCTTTCGGGAGGCGTGTTGCTGGATTCCAGCCCCCTCACCGAACCCTGCAGGGGCTCCGCACTGCTTTGCTCGAGCAGTGGACGCAGGCAGCTACCCACGGAACTGTTCGACACCATAATTAACAGCATGGAACATCGCTGTCGGGCCTGTATTGCTGTTCGGGGTAACCAAACTCCGTATTGAAGTACGTTTTCCTATTTCATCTTGATACCTATATTTCTGTATTTTCATATTTGCATCACTCATACAAAATGTAAATGCTTTGTATCACATGTTCTTTCGTTTTTTTTTTTCTGTTTTGTTTTTTTGTTGTTGTTGTTGCATTTGGTCTGATGAAGCTTACCACCAAATTTCATCCAAATCGGTTGCATGTTTTTTGAGTTATCACGATTTTACCATTTGTTGCTAAATTTATGGAAACCAGTGCAGTGTATTTAGACTTCCGACTGAAAAAAAAATGTGCTATTTGAAATACTTCCTGGAAAAGGAACGGCGTTTTTTTCGGATGGCAATTTTGTTTCATATTCAAAAAACTGATTAGAAACTAGACGATACAGACGAAATAAAACCTGTCAATTTTTCACGGCTTTTTTAACGAAAAGTTTAATTAAAGGTAAGGAAACAGTTGCTGCTGTTCCATAAAGTTCATGGTAGTTCACGTGCGCTTACATTTGTATTTTTATCCGTCAATGAGAATGCACGCATAGTAAATTGTAGCACTGCAGCCTACACGTTTTCAAGAGGGAAAAAAGCGGAGGAGGAGGGGGCGGTTGTATGGAAGTTTTTGTTTGTAAACGCACTCCAAATGTAACGGGCTTTTTTACCGTCTTACGTCTGCAAACACACGGTGCATGCGTCAGCGGTTTTTGACCTGCAAAAGAAGTCGTGTATACTATTTCTTCTGGAAAGAAATCTAGTTTTGATTGCAAGCCTGATGGACTCCTCGTCACTGTTTTCATTAAAACAGATTTTTTTTTTTTTTTTTAATCGGGCGTAGTGGTGTCACCCTACGGAGTCACAAAGCCCGTTAATATTTTTTTTTTATCTTCCAAACTCTTTAATTTTTTTTGTTTCCCTAATTCCTTTGATAACTTAAAAAAAAACGCGAAAACCTTTTAAATATGTTAACAAAAAATAAATAAATAAATAAAATTAAAAATGTGTAATTACTAAATATTTGTGAACCGAACGTTTGTCTGATATTTCATGAAGTTATGAACGAGAATGCGGGACTTTCTTACTTCTAGTTGAGTTATGTTGGCCGGACTGCTGTAAAAATGACATCAACAGGGTAGAACTCAGGAAAGAAGTACGTATGGAAGGCTTCCTGGTCCGCCTAAGCGTTCAGATTGCCTTCGTCTTCGGCGAAGCGTGACATTGTTAGGAAGGTCACAAAACGCATGTCAAGGCTAAAAATGCAAAAGTTCTTATGAGGAATAGAAAAATTTTACATTTCCGTATACCGCATTTGAAATCTTAATAAATCGTGTTTATAAACATTTCTTACTATTGTTCAATACTTACTTGTTTATTTAAAGTCTATATGTATAAATATTTTTTAAATATTATGTAAAAGTATTTTCTAAATATGTATAAATATTTTTTAAATATTATGTAATTGCTATAACGGGAAACCCAATGACACATCTTCAAAGACTTTCTTTAAGCGAACCCTTTGTAAATACTTGGTGGCATCCTTGATTAGGTATTTTTTTTTTTTTTTTTTTTTTTTTTTGTCTATTAGGATAAGTACGCATTTTGTTAGCCAGTGCTAAGACAGAGAGAAGGAGAGAGAGACAGAGAGAGAGAGAGACAGAGAGAGAGAGAGAGAGAGAAAATTTCATAGGACCATAATTTTTGTTTAACAGCTCGGACGACATGCCCGCGCCACCTAGTACGGTAGTTGATTGAGTGGTTGCTCCCCATTTTTCGCGATGATTTTCGCTATCCATTCTCATGTCTGACGATCTATGATCACACATTTCACTGGCGCTGTAAAACGCACTCTGATCTTGAAATAATTGTCTATTTCTTCCGTTCAATTAGAAGCGTAGCACAAAAGTCAATTAAATATACACAAATAAAATTCAATTAAATATGCACAAATAAAAGTCAATTAAATATACACAAATAAAAGTCAATTAAATATGCACAAATAAAAGTCAATTAAATATACACAAATAAAAGTCAATTAAATATACGCAAATAAAAGTCAATTAAATATGCACAAATAAAAGTCAATTAAATATACACAAATAAAAGTCAATTAAATATACAAAAATAAAAGTCAATTAAATATACACAAATAAAAGTCAATTAAATATACGCAAATAAAAGTCAATTAAATATGCACAAATAAAAGTCAATTAAATATACACAAATAAAAGTCAATTAAATATACACAAATAAAAGTCAATTAAATATACACAAATAAAAGTCAATTAAATATACACAAATAAAAGTCAATTAAATATGCATGTTAGCCAGTAGTAAGATATGTCGATACTTTCGCTGAAAAAAAAACAAAAAAAAAACGTGCAGATTTGCTTCTTTGACTCAGTCTGGCGAGCGAAGACCAACGGCATAACGCAAGCAGCTCTTCCAGGGTCTTCGTTGTTCTGATTCGAAGACCTTCGATACGATCGCCTGCTAACGTTCCCATGACATCATGAATGAGTGTATGGAGGGGAATGGACCATTGCTTTGCGCAACGGTTCGCTTAGAAAAGAGAAGACTTCAACAACCTCAGTCACCCGCATGCTTCCATCTTTAAAGGCACGTGTCTCGCGAGAGTTGTTTCAGTTTGCGTGAAGTGTCAATGAAATGAAATCATTGATATTATATCTTAAATTTGTGACTTTGATAGATTCGAACTGTTTTGATAAATTTTGTGAAAGCTTCCCTGTACATCTGCTGTCAGAACTTAATTAACTCTATCCTTCAAATTTTGATACAGCTCGACTAAAAAATGAACTGAATGTGTTTTATTCCCTTGATGAATACAAAAGCAAATCAGTAAGAGACATTATTTGTTACATAAAGTTGAATAAATTGGACATAGTGTTTATTTAGTGAGGTGTACAAATTAGCAGACCTAGTATTAAAGTTTCCATTAACAACTGCAACTGCCGAAAGAAGTTTTTTTTTTTGCATTAAAAAGAATCAAGATATATCTTACAGCCACACAAGAACATGTACATTCGCCCAACTTGGCTGATTTGCCAATAGAAAAAAATATTCTTTTTAAATATGAAAAAGTACTCGGAAGAAGCATTTTTATGAAAACGTAACACTCAAGTTTACACAAAAGGAAAGAAGAATGGAGTTCATGCACAAATAAAGTATTCAAATCCTAATCCTCATAATTATTTGGTATCATATTATCATGCTAGTAGCAATAGCATGTATCTAAAATCAGTTACTTCTATTGCTTGACAATTAAAAATTAAACCGCAATTTTAAGAAAAACAGTACTGTGTGTGTGTGGGGGGGGGGGGATGAATGAGATAGCCCAGGTCTCGTGCCCAAGATACGCCGCTGATACATATTACTAAGCTGTTCTCTGAGATTCAGAAGTTAGCTCCATAAAGAAATACAAACTACCAGATAAATTTTTAACTGATTATTTACTTACTGTTGCCGTATCAAGCTTCCCCATTTGCAGCGATCTTGACTTACAACTCGGGCGTCACTGACATCCATCACACGACATACACAAGACCTTCTATATATCATACTCATAATCTTTTTCTCATCAGACACTCCTGAATCTAAACCCCCCATGACTTCGTTGGCCTTGCTCTGCCTTTTCTTCCTGCCACTTAGGCTAAAAAAAAATTCTTAATAAGAATCTCACCACTCGTGTCCAAACCACCTAAGAATATTAGTCTCCACCTTGCTAGCAACATTTTGCTTCACATTACACAACTGCAACACATCTTCATTTCTCACACGATCAGAACGTGCCTTGCCACAAACCTCCGTAAGTAACGTATTTCTCCTGCACACAAACGACTGTGTATGGTAGTGAAACCTAGGTACTACTTTCTTCTGTAGTACCTAGGTTTCACTACCATACATCAGAGTAGAGGCTCGTCTACCTTAGACTGTATTCGAAAACAGATGCTTGGAAAGAAGCAATGGCGCCAATAGAAACTCTTGCCCCATCGTTTGCGAATTAGAGCAAAATAAATCAATACAACTGCGTTCTTCGCTCATTATTAAAAATACAGTATGTAGACAAAAGTATTCTGACACCTAGGTCGAACTGAAACAAGAGCATTTATTAGCCGAAATCAGTACATTGTCTGCCTGCCGGCCTTTGAACGTTATAACTGCAGTGGCCCTTCCGGGCACGCTTTTCACGAGATGCCGAAAGGTCTGTTCCGGAATTTTCTCCCATTTCTCCTGCAAAGCTTCTGTCTTACAGAAGAAGGTCTTACTGGCCTAGATCGGATTCGACGTTCCAACTCGTCCCACAGATGATGTACTGGATTTATACTGAGTTAGCTTTGCATTAGGAACAACATCCCAGTTTTACATATTCGGAGCGATAACGAAGTACCACGTGATATGGCGTCACGTGCGAAAATTGTGCACACCTATCCTCTGTACGTAATCAGCAAAAGTTTGCCAGTAATGGGGAAACGTGGCGATTTAAGCCAATTTGACCGCAGCCAGATAGTTAGTGTCCGGAGGGCGGGTGCCAGGATTTCGGAAACAGCCGCACTTGTTGACTGCCCCGGTACTGCTGTATCAAGGGGGTGTACCAGGACTGGATTAACCATACACAGACGTCCAGAAGAAGGGCTCACATTAGTTAGCCACGCTCAGTTGATCCGAGAGGTGAGCGTCAGGTGTAACTACTTCCATCTCAACAAGGACGTGCAACAGTCACCCAGCACACCCAGCACTGCAGTTCGGCTTATTTCCACGCCGTACCTTGCTTCGCCTGTGGTTCGGAAACCAACGAGAGTTCCTATGATGACGCTCAGTCATCGCAAACACCGTCTCGCGTGGCCAAGGAACGTCGGCAATGGACCCTCGTCAGATGAAAAAAAGGTCGCCTGGAGTGATGATTCCCGGTTCTTGCTGCAAAATGCTGATGGCCGGGTTCGCATATGGCATGAACAGCATAAAGCTCTATCCCCTGGTTGTACGATTGGGGTTCAACAGGCCGGTAGAGGTGGTGTTCTGGTGTGGTGAGCTTTGTTCTGGCAAGCCCTATGTCCATTGGTTATCATCCCACAAACTGTGAATAGTGGACGCTGTTAGCCGATCATCCCCATCCATATCTGCAGGAGGTTTACCCTGACCGCAGTGCCCATCTTTCAACAGGACAACGCACCGTATCGTCGGGCTGGCATGACAACTATGTGATTGGAGGAACACGACAACGAATTAGCCACATTGCCTTGGCCCCCAAACTTCCCTGACTGTAACCCAATTGTACATTTGTGGGATATGCTAGAACGGAGTGTGAAAACTGCAGATCCTGGAAATGATCCAGGAAATGAGCATGAACTGAAGGAGCTGCTGCACCAGACATGGGTCATGTTATGCTTGGAAGATGTGTAAAGTATTTTTAATTTTAACTTTCCTTTTGAGTTTCTTTTTCTATATAAATTTGAGTGCGTTTCCTTAGACATTTTCAAACCTTAACGTTATGTCTTTTCCCTCAAACGAGGATAATGTTGGCAACACACTAAGGTCGGAACAAGAGTGACGTATGTATATGATAAGAACGTTCGATAAAAAGACTATGCAGAGTTTGCTTTGTGTGCGTGGAGATGTTAGATCGTTAATGAGTTTTGACTGTAAACTTCTTGACTTGTAAACTTCTTGACTAATATATGAAGTGGTGTGTTTTGTATTTCGTCTAATATGTTGCTGGACCAATAAAAAGTTAACGTAAGTTGGACTTCTGTATAGTTTCGTCTGGCCTTTGTAAAAGCCTTACTCTAACGTGAACTATCCGGCCTAATTAGTTGCATCCCATTTACCCTCAGTTTAACATCTGTTCAGTCGGAAATCTTACACAATGTAAAAAGGGTTGGGCTATAGATGTTCGACGCCTTGTAGAGTCTCTTCCTGGGCGTCTGCGAGCCATGATTGCACAAAAAGGTGGACCAAAGGGATCGTTATTAGGTAGATAATCCTAATGCAAAGCTAACTCAGGGTAGATCGGAACTTTGGGCCGGCCCAACACTCCTGCTCATCAAACCAGGCCTAGACAGATTTCCAGTGTGACACTCGATCTTGGTGAAGCAGGCAGACATCTCTGACGAAGTACTGCTACAGCGTAGGTAGTGCTGAATTAATCATTTAGAATGCCATCGTACCTGGCGACTGTTAGGCTGTAGGGCATCACAACGAGAGGACCAATTCCTTCCTAGAAGAAACATCCCCACACCATCACAGATACCCTCCAAACTTGACTGAGGTTACCGCAGTCCGCTTGACAGTGTTTCCCTGGAAAACGCCGCATTGAAATATGTCCATCCGAGCGAAAGAGTGAGTAGCATGATTTGTCACTCACACGACACTCTTCTACTCGTCTGTCGTCCAGGAACGGCGCGCGAGGGACCTCAAAGCAATCGTCTGGCATTGCCTGGAGTGACATAGGGCTTGTGCGCAGCTGACGGAGTATGGTAACCGTGATAATACAGTTCCCGACGGACTGTTCTGGTGCGTGTACTTGTTCAATTGGTTGTGCGACGTCGGTGGTCAGGTCTGTACAGGAGGACGTGTGTACCCCGTCTTCACATTCCTCAGTAAGCTTCGTTTGGACTGATCACTCAGTTCTTGCGGCATCACAGAACGCGGCTGAAGTGTAGGGTTTCGTAACCCTGTGTAACTGAGGCTTCTTGATTATCGGTTTTCATCTTGAAGCAACGATTTAGGGTTGTCCGAGGCTCTCTCTCTCTCTCTCTCTCTCTCTCTTACCGACTTGCCATCATCAGTTCGCTCGCGATCATGAAGGATATTTAGCAGAGTAATTTTCGCAGTTTGCTTTCTTACCACAAACTACTAAATATCCGAAATACTAAGGTTTCGGTAAGCAAAGTGAACGAGAAGCATTATTTATGTGAATATAAATTTCAATATGGATAAATCAATTGATGTAACCTTTCGGCAGTTTGCGTCAGCTGGATCTCCTTATCATTATTACTTCGTCATCTACCTGAATATGTTCAACTGCAAAATAAGAAAAACAAGAGGATTTGCTGATATCCGCCAGGTGTGGCATGGGTATGCATATCTGATTAAAAGTATCCGGACACTTGCTTATCCACAAACTCCCTGTAGTAGGAAAGGAACTGATATCGAGTGGTCCACCCTTTGCTGCTAACACAGCCTTCACTTTGCTCGGAAGACTTTTCACTATTGGTTTTTTTGTTACCTTGCTGCGGAATTTTCTCGTCCATTCTACCACGAGAGCAATTAGTCAAGTTGAAAGTCAGTACGTACTGCCCATTCTACTGTTCATGGTTGAGTACGATGTTCGCCATGGCACATGCGTCTTTTTATACCTGTATAGGCCATGGCTGTGACGTATGTGTGCGAATCCACCACTCAAAACGGGTGTCCGGATACTTTTGATCATATGGTGTAGTACTAACTTGTTTTAACTGCAGCATGGAACTGTTACAGATGTGCTTGCTACATATGTACAGCACGTCTTCCAGACTGAAACTGACCTCACCATCCGTTACAAGTAGTCTTGGACGTCTTCTATAACACTGCGTGCGCTTGTTTCACTATACAGATTCTAGTCCTGCTATCATGTGAGAATTTGATATTCTGTGATCAAAACTATCTCTACGAAGCATTCTTAGTTTTCGAACAGGAAGATATGACCGCCTGGTCTAAGAAATTATTGTAAGGCGTAGATCCATCGTGTAGAAGCTGCCTTCATCGTTAGATGGCAGCATACATGTATCTTGTGGTTTTTTATGCTTTCAAACCGTAGGTTGAAGAAGCGTATATGCTCCAGCTTTGTCCGTCTGTCTGTCTGCACGATAACTCACGTAAAAATGGTTCGATTTCGATGAAATTTTAGTATGTGGTAGGACCACTGGGGACGAACCCTATTGAAAATGGGCGAAATGGGGGTCAAAAGTCAGGACATCGGAGCGGGATCGATTCCGTTGCCGTTATGCGTCATAACTTGCGTAAAAATGGTTCGATTTTGATTAAATTTTAGTATGTGGTAGGGGACCACATCGGCACGAACCCTATTGAAAATTGGCGAAATGGGGTCAAAGGTCAGGACATAGGAGCGAATCCACTCCATTGCCTTTATGCGACATAACTTAGGTAAAAATGCTTCTATTGCGACAAAACTTTAGTATGTTGTTCCGGAGGTATACTGAACCGGTTCTGTTGAATATCATCGAAATGGTGTCAAAGTTCAGGGCACAGGAGCTAGATTTATTCCACAGCCATTATTCTCATAACTTGAGTAATGATTTCTGATATGTTGGAAAGCGTATCATAATCAGTGCGTTGCACGATATTACTAACTTGTTAAAATAAATTAATTGCAGATCACCCAGTGATGACTTTTCGCGAATTTCCACAAACAGTGTTATTTGAAATAACGAGTAACAAATGATATTGGTATCAACATAATTATTATTCTCTTGTCCTAGAATTCCATAGCGCAGATTTTTTGGGGGTGGGGGTGGGGGGGTTGAAGACCACAGCGAGTAACTCAATGAGCTGTAAGCAGTCACTCGTCCCTAATTTAGGGCCACTGTTACCAGAAAAGGGAGAGAGCCAGGGTCGTATGACAAACAACATCCATGCCTCACCGGGATTCGAACCCGGACCCAATTCGGATGAATGATCAGAAGAATGAATGACGAATGAATCTCGCGTGATGCTCCGCTTAGACCACTGCGCCACCGGGCTGGGCAAAAATCGTAACGTGTTTTGATTTAAATTGAAAGTAGAAATTTTCATTGAGCACACTGCAGCACTTTTCAGTAATATTGTGCGATTGTTTAAACAATTGCTTATTAAAAAGCTCAGTGCTATCCGCGGCTGTGAAATTAAACAAAAAGTTTTATTCTTTCCGGATAAAGCCATGTTGCCGCATTACTAGTGAGGTTGTTGACCCACGGGTTTCTTATGTTCTTTTTCTCTGAGCCAGCGAACACTCCAGTATTAATGTGTGTAATTGGATTTCCTCTAACAAACAATCCGACAGAATGTACTTATCGAATATTGTTCACTAAAGCAATTAGTGTTCGGTTATTTAGTTAATGAAGGCAAGAAACGCAATGATCCTTTGATTTATCACGTTTTTCGTGTAATACATCAACGGCGACTGATGTTTGTCTAACCATTATTCGTTTACGGCTCGTTGGGTGAAGATAAAAGTGACGGCGGTTCCCTCTTGGTAAGCTTGTCACTACAGCAGCACGTGAAGATTAAATGGTCGCTCTTGTTAAGAGTACCCCCGCGTTCAGAGATCTGCTTCGAGGCTTTAACTCTGCAAGGGAGTAATGACATTCCTCTCTGTTATCACGTCTCTATCCCGGTTTCTATAGGAGCATCACGTTTGAGAGAAAGTGTCTGAGGGATTAGCGGGCTCCGACGGCACCCATCTAAGAAGTCTGCTAGCTCTGAGGATGAAATGATTCACTATAAATGCAAGACAGCGACAGTTGAGAAAAGTTTCTGATTAAGTTGCGTTAGTTTGAGAAGCTTTGGAATATAATTGGAGTGCACAAATGTATATTGCTCAACAGCGCCATATAAATTTTTGTATTTACGGTAGTTTCTAGGCATAGTTTCGAATAGTATGATGCTCGTGAAGATCATTAACTCCGCCGACGTGTGTTTGTGTGTCTGTGTATCTTCAATAATAAATCACATGTACCTGAATGGCCACATTATTAAATAATAAATGGTACACCGTTATGTCTGTGTAAAGGAACAGGCACAGTTAAAATTTATATTTGGAGATTGCAGGAAGCATCATTTAAAATTATTTTACATCAGCCAAGGCCTATTTTTGTCCAAGACAATTCACCCTATGATCAAAAGGTTTCAAGTGCAGATGTAATATATAAATAGGAAATTTTCGGGGAATCACTGCTCTCCAGTTACATTATTAGCGTTGCTACGGTTTAACTAAAAATTCATTATTCGGCTTATGGAACAGTCATGTGGGTTCTCCTAAAGTTATGAGCAGACTGTTTTTTGCTGAAACATTTAATTGCAATGTCTATCAATAAACAAAATAACAATAATACATTCTTGGGTGTGTGTGTGTGTGTGTGTGTTTTTTTTTTTTTTTTTTTTTTGGCTCGTTTTCCTGAACACCAGATGGTTAATGTGCACATGCTATGTTCCACTTACAGTGAAACATAGGATGCGTCGAACAGAGGTGGAACTTCCAAACAGGCCTACAATTTAGCAAACGCGGTCCACACTTTATTGCGCTGTGGCTACTATAGCCAAACTTTCTTTCCTCTGGAATTCTTGTACAGACTTCACCTTACAAGAGGAGTAGTAAAAATAACTTTTGAGAATACATATGCACTCGAAATTCCAAGTTACCCAACAAACAGGTCGTAACGGCAGGAAATAACGTTGATATAAGAAGCCTTAATGGAATAATCTTGTCTCGATTGCAGTTGGCACTCGTTGACAATTTCTCAGGGGCAACTCTCATTCGTTCAGAAATTTTGGCTTTATATCGCACTGGGCTGTTTTTTTTTAACAAGTTGATGTATACATGTGATTATTCACGCAATAAATAAAAAAATAATAGGATATTTTTCTGGCAAAATTAGTTCCGTTCATTTCAAAATTACAAAAAAAGAACAAAAACCCCGGGTACAAATCAAGCTTGCCTTCCGGAGGACATATGTGCTGCCATCTGTCGGTGCTATCTGTTTTAGTTCCTATTGAGCTCGCCAAAAAAATTATCAAAATTTTAGAGCATTGAATTTAAAAAAAAAAGGGCTCCAAAGTGCAGACACGTGGGCAGTTCAGCAAATTTATGCAAAACTTCACATTCTGTAGAGGTTTTTTTTTCTGTTGAGGACCGACAAACAGATCACAGTCAGACAACTCATTCTGTTATGGATAGATGACCGATGTGTATAAAATATTAATAAATAAATTTGAGTGTGAGAGGTGTAACATCTTTATAGAAAGGCAGCTACAACGGTGACATAAAGCAAATGCCCTTACTAGAAATATTCATTTCTTTTTTACTTTATACTTTTTGTTCCTATCAGTTGAAAAAAATAATAAGAAAAACAGTGTGAGGGTGATTAAAACGCAAGAATAACATCTGTATATAAAGGCAAATTGCAGGAATATCAGCAGAAAGGCTCATTACGTGTGATTATGATAGGAAAGTTTGGTTAGGTTACGTGTTCAATTTTAAGCTAGAAGAGTAGGAATAATGTTTTCGCATTGTAAAAGTTCATGATGATCTTATACATGTTCTATAAAGTCAGACATCTCATAATTTCCGATAAAAAATCTGTTTATACTGTGAGAAAGTGGCGTGCTTGTACTGCGGGAAGAAATTGCACTTAGAGAAGAAAATAATCAAATCAAACAGAGAGAACCTGTCCTGGGGAGTAATTATTTTCTCACATACACTTGTGAGCCATAACATTACGAGCGCCTATCTGATGGCGTGTTGGGCAGTCTTTCGACGCCATAAGCGTTTGCACTCGCCGTGGCATCAACGACACTGGACAGCGAAAGGTGCCCCCACGTATTCTCTACTAGAAAGAAAGCCTGACGTCTCGAAGTTCTGCAGCAGAGCGAGACATCGGCGTGGACACGCGAATGTTGCGCACCACTGCATCCCATAGATGCTCAATGGGGTGCACACGAAACCCTTGGATATTATCCTCGAACCATTTCAATGTGGACATCGTGACAGGAAGCTTTGCCTTGCCGAAAGGGTCCATTGCCATGCCAATAGACGGTCACCATGTATGGCAACAGTTTAGCCGAAACAATGCCTCGATGGGATCTGCTGCAAGGTGGGGGTCAACGGGGATGAGGGAACCCAGTGATGTTAACAATTACTTTAGCATCGAGATATCAGGTTCTCGTGCGGAATGAGCCAATCATAAAAACTTAAGGTAGCAATCTTAAAAGCACGATAATTAAAACAATACGCAGTCTTCCGATGAAGTAAAGAACTTATTTAATGTATAAGTTAAAAGATTAAAAATAGAGCCATAAGAACTTTCGGTCTTTCTAAAGACCATCATCGGATGGAAGTACTGAAGGAACATTTTTGAGTGGGGAGACATATAAGTAACTTACAGGCGGTACAGAACAGGTGACCATGTCGTCAATTTGGATGTGATGATTTCAAATCGATATATGAATACATACAATCATCAAATGGTCAAATTATCAAAAATTAACATACAAGACAAGTAAGACGTAGAAAAAGAATAAATGAATGAATTAAGGCAAATACAGAAAATAAGGAGGCAATCTTACACAACTTACTTACAATAACCGGATATTTTCTGTATTTGCCTTACTTCATTCCTTTATTCTTTTTCTACGTCTTACTTCTCTTGTATGTTAATTTTTTGACCATTTGATTGTATGTATTCATATAACGATTTAAAATCATCATATCTAGATTGACGACATGATCACCTGTTCTGTACCGCCTGTAAGTTACTTATATGTCTCCCAACTCAAAAATGTTCCTTCAGTACTTCCATCTGATGATGGTCTTTAGGAAGACCGAAAGTTCTTATGGCTATATTTTTAATCTTTTAACTTGTGCATTAAATAAGTTCTTCACTTCATCGGAAGACTGCGTAGTGTTTTAATTTTCGTGCTTTTAAGATTGCTACCTTAAGTTTTTGTGATTGTACTTTAGTATTGATATCGCCGCCGCTGGCTTGTTTCCGTCCATCTTTGTAGTCCAGTTGCAGCTGCTAAACCGCGTGGCTTCGAATACGGACTCGTCCGTAGGCATGCTCGAGCTGGAACCTGGACTCATTGGACCAAGCGACTCTTTTACAGACGTCCAATATCCAGTCACGGTGCTCTCGTACCCACTGCAAGAGGAGCTGTCGATGAGTGCGATCCAAAATGGGCACATCGGACTTTTTGGGGCTATCTCGAGGAGGCACCGCTGGGTTATGTGCTTGGAACATTTCTATGTGCACCCTGGTTGAAGTCTGTTGTTAATTGAAGGATTGTGAGTAGTCTGTTGTCCAAGACAGCACGTACCGAGCGGCGTTCATCTCCACTGTCAACCACTGGGGTTATCCCCATTTCTGGCAAATTGGGTGGATGTATGACCCTGTTCAGACCATATACCTTCACCCGAAGAAGGGGGTTTGAGCAACCAACAATGTCTGCGATTGCCGAAATGCTGTACCCCCCCTCCTCGCGCCTCCCTGTTCAAACTCCGACAAGTCACTTTTCTCATTACACTGGCTTCGTACTCGCGAACTGACACGTCCTGCCTGTACCGCCTCTGTATATCCCGCGCCGGTTGGTGACGTCATTGCTGCGTGTTGTATAACCCGTCTACTTGTGGAGACAGGGGTGGTCATTGTGATCAAAGCTATAAGTGTATTTCTGATAGTGAAAATCCTCTAAATACGTGGTGGCGTCAGTGAATAAACAAAGACATCGCTCTTTCCACGTTTATCAACACATAGCTACCGAAAAATTGTTATCCGGCCACTGCTGGGATCGTACCCCAGATCTCTCGATATCTAGCCGAGTGCGTTCGCCTTACGCTACAGTGGCCAACAATCAACGGCGCTTTGTGTGTTTATCTGTCGGCTTCGGTCATCACATATCCTTAGGATGGGCTCAGCAACTGAGACGTCTCCATCTGGTAGGCATTAACTGCACGAGCTATATATTAATTACAGCAAATAAATCCAAAGGGCAAGAACTATAGTGAAAATCCTCTAAATATGTGGCATCATTGAATAGACAAAGATTTCGCTTTTTCCACGTTTATCAACACATAGCTACCGAAAAATTGTTATCCGGCCACTGCTGGGATCGTACCCCAGATCTCTCGATATCTAGCCGAGTGCGTTCGCCTTACGCTACAGGGGCCAACAATCAACGGCGCTTTGTGTGTTTATCTGTCGGCTTCGGTCATCACATATCCTTAGGATGGGCTCAGCAACTGAGACGTCTCCATCTGGTGGGCATTAACGGCACAAGCTATAAATTAATTATAGCAAATAAATCCAAAGGGCAAGAACAATAGTGAAAATCCTCTAAATACGTGGCATCATTGAATAGACAAAGATTTCGCTTTTTCCACGTTTATCAACACATAGCTACCGAAAAATTGTTACTCGGCCAGTACTGGGATCGTACCCCAAATCTCTGGATATCTAGCCTAGTGCGTTCGCCTTACGCTGTGTATTTGTAATATTGTAACTACAAACAAACGACAATAACAATGCACAGTCTAAATTTCTGCACTGTGTAATCTATTGAATAAGACATTGAATTTCCAGAAATGCTTTACGAACTTTACAGCTTTTAGTACATGTTAAGGAGATTTGGATTCATAAGTTTTTTTTCCCTGGTTTTTACAAAGGTGGCTTTACAAAGAATCAAATTATTTGCTGAATTGTCTTTAAAATTTTAATGCTTATTTATTTCCATGACGTAATCGGTGAAAACTAATTGAAATAGCCTTTGACCAACAGTACTTTTAGCAGTACATTAGGCAAAATCAGGGTTATGTCTCAGTATGCAATCATGTGTAAGTAAATCATAAAATACTTGGAAGTTATTTTCTACAATTTTTATCTATCTGCATTGTGTGTGTGGGGGGAAGGGGGGGGTGCTACGAAGTCCACCAGCTTCCATCTAAATCCGAATGTGAGGTTGTAAGCTGTGCTGATTTGACCCAGAGTGAAAGAATGATTCACACCGAAAATTGCCGAAAATTGCAGCATTAGGGTGAAATTTTTAGTACCCAAAACAAAGATATCTTTTATTTTTTTATGAACTAAAGTTCCTATATGAAACTTAATTTTAGGTTACGCAAAGTTTTCGATGTAAGAACGGATTGATAACGTACACAGGGCCAGATTAACTCCCTATGCGCCCTGAGGCAAACTAAGTTTAAGCGACCCTGTTTTTTCTGGATCCTTGAAATCAAATAAACCTATTGCACAAATTTTGATAAAACTGCTCTTTTAATTATTAAATAACTGCAGAAGTCTGGATGCACACCAATAATTATTCATTGATTTATTGGCTTTGCCACAATTTACAAATTATTAATGCCAAATCCTGCTAGACAAAGACACTTAGACTTTTAAAAATAGCTTTTTTTCTAGCCTTAGCTGCTGCAAAGTCAGCTACATCATCATCAATAAATAATTGGTTTAAAATGTCATTTTTTATTGACAGTAAAATCAAAGCTGATAATCGAGAATCATCCATGTTTGAACGTAGCTCATTCTTGATCCTTTTAAGTTTAGAAAATCACCGTTTTCCCGTGCAGTTGGTTGCAAAATTTGTTTGGAAAATACGCAGCACAATATCAGTGTTGGGATAACGACAAGTTTGGGTTTTTGAACAACTTAACCATATTTTTGGCAGATCAGATTCGTGAGGGTGCTAAGCATCTCATTAGAGAATATCCTAATGATATCAGAACTGCAACCTATCACTTCTTATTATCAAAAAAGCATGTTCAGTAGACTATGGTAATCATAAGTTTCCATGAACTCTCCAAAATGGACCTGTTCGTCTTCAAATGAAGTTGTGATATCATTAGGATACTCTCTCATAAGATGCTTAGCACCCTCACGAATCTGATCTGCCAAAAGTATGGTTAAGTTGTTCAAAAACGCAAACTTGTCGTTAAACTATTTATAAGCTGTTGACCGTATTGCCAATGCCGACTTCAGATTATCTGCAATCACGTGACAGCTGCTAATATGAAATTCGGCTGAGGGATCTTGGCTCAGATCTTCGGGATTTTCATCAAAATGCTTTTTCTTATTTTCTTCAGTGATGTGGATGTTTTATAGATTTGGCAATTTGCAAGCTGCATGGCTTTTCCCTCTATGTCAGCGAAGACATTTTCATCACGAAGGTTGTCAATGTAATCTACCAGCTAGTCATAGAGTTTCACTACTCTCCCGATGTCGATTTCAGGTGTCTGAAGTGATAAGTTAGCTGTGTTTTAAACGTTGTAGTATTTTATCCCACAATATTGCCATAAGTGCAACTTCAAGCACTTCAAATTTTGATGCTAGGCTTTCAGCTTCTAAGCGTGTTTCTGATTCCTGATCAGTATCAATTGCGAGTTCCATAACAGCCTGCTGAATTTCATGATAACTTGTCATAAGTGACTGAGCTGCATCTGCACGTGCAGATCAGCGAGTTACTGAGAGATTTCTAAGAACTGTACCTCCATCTTTCAAAGATGTTAGGAGACAGTTCCACAGATGAGTTGTTTCTGAGAAGTAATTGTATAGCTTCTGAGCAAAATCAAATCACTTCAAAGCCCAAAGTGCACTTTCAGCTGCACTAACTCCATGCACTTTCAGCTGCACTAACTCTAACTAGATTTGAGGAATGTGCAACACAGGGGATGAAACTGGTAAGCGGGTTGACATTCTTTATTACCTGCTGTAAACCAGAATATTTCCCTGTCATATTGCTTGAGTTGTCATATGTCTGGCCTCTACAATAATCTATTGGAATGTCTAATTGTTTTAATTTCTCCGTAACAACTGCAAATAGATCTTGTACTTTGTGTCTTTCAATTGGAATGAACACTACAAAGCGCTCCACTGCTTTGCCACACTTTTTAACATATCGTAATGTAAACGTCAATTGATCCGTATGCGAAATGTCTGGCGTAGTGTCGACGCTAATGGCATAATCTTTAGATGCTTTCACTTTATTCACTATTGCCTGAGAAACCCTTGCAGTGAGCAGTTGAATGAGTTCTTCATACACAATCAATGATAAATATGATGATGGGTTTTCTTGGCCCTAATTTCCATATCGTTCAAGGTGCTCTTCTATGAATGGATGAAACTGTGCCAGCAATTCAATTATTCCTTGGAAATTTCCGTTTTGCGGTGATCCAATGGACATTGTTTCCTCTGAAAGGCAAACTTTGCTGACATAAGGATTTTGTCACTTCAATGACTCGCTTCAGAACTGCTCTCCAATACTGATACTCCTTTTCGCACTGACTTTGTAAATGAGCGTACACTCTTGATTTTCGAGAACATCTCCTCGAACACGTAACAGCAGAATTTCGATGCTGCGTGCTATTTTCATGCATTTCCACACCACGAGTGGCATTTTTCCAGTCACTACAACCATTCACAAATGGTGAATTTTCGATTCAGAAAAGCTTGCATAGAAAGCAATACACGTTTCCTGTAGATTTTGAATAAATTAACCTGTCTTGTCCAACCTTTTCTCAATTTGGCATCATGAAAGAGAACAAATCTTTGGAAACGTAGCGGCATTGATTTTGGTATACACTCATTGATTCAGGAAATTACCAGCTATGTTTCTATCTGGAAACTTTATTGCTGCAAAATGATCAATTAATTTTTCCATATCATTAGATTTCCAGCTAGCTGGATATTTATCAAATTTGGGGACTGCTGGTGCCGGTGCTGCTACATCCTTGGATGTTGATTGATGGCTGGTCTTCAGTTTCAGTTACATGCGCAGAGAAACTGTGCCTGTGCACCAGACTCCACTGATTCCACCCACAGTAGCTGTGGAGTCATCATTTCTTTCTGGTTTGCAAAACTTGGTCATCTTGGGAACCTTGCCAAGCAGTTTGGCATGAGCAACCTCAATTTCAGCTCTACGTTTTCGACCCAGGTGACCACACTCCTTTTGTTGCATTTCGGTCTTCGGACACTGTTACGTCTACTTCGAAGTTCTTTCGCTTTCCGCAAATGAACAGACACTGGTCACACGACAGTGGAAGACTCAAACAAAACCTTATCAGATATAGTAAAGAGCCAGATCTGTCTGGAACGCGTGGCGTCACAGCAAGCAAAGTCTGCATTGTTGCGCAATCGCACGCGGTGAGTTTTAGATGTCAAGGTGATCGTGTCTGTGGGCGACGAATCTCTAGCACATAACGATTTTCATTGCACTTGGATAAAAAAAGTTAAAAACGTAACGTTGCGAATATTTTATGAAACTGTGGAAATTTCAATGAACACCATAAATCGCTAATAGGAACATGACCTCCTCATTTCGGCTGAATCGATAAAAAAACCCTTTAAATTAGCCGTCAAAATTTTATTAACCGTTTTTGTATGTACACTGAAGAGCAATTGAATTAGAGACAGCTAGCGTTATGCAAATGGGGCGCTGTTGGCGGCCCTGTAAACGGAAACAACATGAGGTATACAGCGATCCGACAATATGAGGAGCGATGTGACGGGAATCAGTAAGAGTAGGGCGCAGTATGGGTAAAACGAAGGATCTAAGCGCATTTGATCGTGGGCAAATTGTCAGGACCCGACGAATGGGTCACTCCATCTCAGAAGTCGTGCAGGCACTGGGATTTTCACGAGCCACTGAGTCACGGGTGCACCGTGAGTACATCGAATCCGGTAAAACCATCCCTGCAAGGTCCAACTGCCGTGGACCACAGAGTGTGGATGAGCGGGGTCATCGTCGGCTAGCTCGCATTGTAACAGCGGATAGACTGGCCACAGTGCAAGAAATCACTCGGCAATTAAACGCTGGTGCACAAAAACGTGTAAGCAGCCACACCACCCAGAACCATCTCCTCGCTATGGGGTACAGAAGCCATCGTTCCACGAGGGTACCGCTGCTGACCGCACATCACAGGGTGCAAAGATTAGCATGGGCGCGGGAACATCGCCACTGGACCCTAGACATGTGGGAAAAATGTTACCTGGACTGATGAGTAGAGATTCGCGTTGATACATGCGGATGGCAGGATACGAGTACTGCGCAAACCACATGAAGCGATGGATCCTTCTTACCAGCAGGGTACTCTTCAAGTTGTTGGGGGTGGCATTCTCGTCGGGGGACTGTTTACGTGGACTGAAATGGGACCCGTGGTGCGTGTGACATCGTCCCTCACAGGTCAACGTTGCCGGGGTATACTGGACGACCATTTGCTCCCGTTTGTGCGTCTTCAGCATCTCACTGGGGACCTCATCCTGTAACAAGACAATGCACCGTGTCATCGCTCCCTAATTGTATCCGAATGGTTGAATGAACACTCCACCGACGTGACCTCGCTTCCTTGGCCAGCTAGGTCACCTGACCTCACTCCCATCGAGCGCATCTGGGATGCCATCGAGAGAGAGAGATGTTCGAGGCTCTGATCCCCATCCATCAAATCTTCGTGAACTGTAGGAACTTGTTCAGGGGTCGTGGATCCGTATGGCTTCCCAACGCTTCCGGTGTCTTGTCGAGTCCATGCCGAGACGAATCGCCGCCGTCATCAGGACGAAAGGTGGTGCTACACGTTACTAGACAGGTATCTCTAATTCAATTGCTCTTCAGTGTATATTTCTACGTATTTACGGATGAATTAAACCATGCCTATTTTAAAAGTTTTTAACCGATTCCGGTGAAATTTTTGTGGGATACTTCCTATTACCAATTCATGCTGTTGATCAAAATTTCAGCCGGTTTCGTTAAGATTTCGCGAAGTTCATTTTTGCATTTTTTTATGTACAATTCTGATTCAATAAAACCAAAGTGAGCTAAATTGCTTCTAAAAACAGGTGTTGCCCCCAACAGAGCATTGTCGATAATTTAATAACAAAGATGGCGGTCACGGATAAACGATAAACCCATAGATGATGATGACAGTTGATTAAAGAAAACGGGATCATGCATAACAATGTTTAAATATACATTACATCATCATTACCAGGGGGGGGGCTTAAGCCCCCAAAGCACCGTAGTCAACTCTTTTGTCTATCTATCTAATGTATATCTGTCTACCTTATGCACTATATATATATATACATATTGTATACATACAAGTATATCTGTGTATATACACTGTAGTGCCAGAAAAACTGGTACAGACGAGCTTATGCAAAATACATAGCAACGTCACCTATGCGTGTACTCGGTTGCGTCCGCCTTTGCGTATATAAAGCGATAGACATCCTTGCTGCTTTCGGCATGAGAATGACAAATAATAACGATTTAAGCGATTTTCAACGCGGTGTCATAGTTGGCGCTCGTGAGATGGGCCATAGTATTTCGGAGGTAGAAACGAAGTTCGGATTTTCACGGACAACCATTGCAAGGGTGTAGCGTGACTACAAGAATTCCGGCGAAACTTCCAAAATACGATACCAGTGTGGCCGTAAAAAGACATTGGGTGAACGTGACCATCGTCGGCTGTCAAGAATCGTTTCACGCGATAGGCGTGCAACACTCTCGCAGGTATCATCGGAATTCAATGCTGGAGCCTCAACAAGCATCAGCGTTCGGACTGTGCAACGTACCCTGCACGATATGGGCTTTAGGAGCCGACGCATAACTCGAGTCTCTTTGATGGGTGCACGACACAGAGCTATGCGCCTCGCTTGAGCGCGGCAACACCGCCACTAAACACTTAATGACTGGAAACAAGTAGCCTGGTCTGACGAGTCGCGTTTCCTACTGTATCGGGCAGATGGAAGGATTCGTGTACGGCGCAAACCCCATGAGGCCGCCCCGGTGGCGCAGTGGTCTAAGCGATGGCCTCTGATCATTCGTCCGAACGGGGTCCGGGTTCGAATCCCGGTGAGGCATGGATGTTGTGTTTGTCTTACGGCACTGGCTCTCCCCCTTCCCTGGAACCAGTGACCCTAAATTATGGACGGGCGACTGCTTATAGCCCATTGAGTTGCTCACGGTGGTCGTTAAACCTCCAATCAAAAAAAAAAAAAAAAAACCATGAAGCCATGGATCCCGCCTGTCAACAGGGAACTGTACCGACTGGTGGGGGTGGGGTGGTCCGTAATGGTATGGGGTGTGTTTAGCTGGACTTCACTGGGACTCCTGGTACGTCTACAAACGTCTTTGACCCGCCAACGCTATGTGCGCATCTTTTCTGACGAGGCACACCCGTTCATGTCCTGCATTCATGCTGACGAGTTGGGCCGGTTCTAACAGGCCAATGCACCTCCACACAAGTGTCGGGACGCCACATTATGGTTAGGGGAGCATTCATCTGAGTTTGGGGTGTTGCCATTCGCACCCAAGTCCCCAGATCTGAACGTGATAGAACACATTTGGGATGTCATGCAACGCGCACTATCGAACACAGGAATCCGAGACTTCGGAATACACCCGAATTGTGGAACGCTCTGCAGGAAGTATGGTGTTCCTTGTCTACAGCATACCTCCAGAAGCTAGTGGAGTCCATGCCCCGTCGTATTTCTGCAGTCCTGCGCTCCCGTGGAAGACCTACCAAGTATCAGACTGGTGTACCAGTTTTTCTGGCACTTCAGTGTAGATACATATATAACCACACACTATGTGCGTACACACACATATCTAAACATACATGTAGCCCCCCCCCCCACACACACACACAGGAATTCCTCGGTGCGCCCCTCTGCGCGTCTCTGATCATTACTACGCATTACCAAAGTACAGGGTACGATGCATTGTTTTGCGCATATCAGCCAAAATAATATTTCATGCACAATAAAATATTTTGCGCATATCAGCCAAAATAATATTTCATGCACAATAAAATATTTTGCGCCCCTAAAAACCGTGCGCTCTGAGACAGTATCCTCTACAGCCTCATGGAAAATCTGGCCCTGACCGTACACTTAATACCTGAAAATTAAGGGATGCTCATGAGAAACCATACTTACTCCAAAGATTGAATGGTAAAGTATTTCATTAGTATTGTTCCTGTATAGGTTTGATTTGGTGCAACGAAATTGTCATATGCCATGTGCACTCTAGCGAACTGTCGTGGTAATAATAAATCGTTGGCGCGTTAGTAAGCCTTCCTTAGCTGTGCTTTTTCATTTATTACTTCCGTAGTTGCATTCCCTTGCCATCTGTTTCGTAAATTCCCACTCCAGTGAAGCACATGCTGTTACCATGGAGCTGTACAGACCTTTAGTGATATATTTTGCGCTGGTCTGTTTAACAACATCCGCCCAAGACATCGCTTTCGCAAAGATTTCCAATCCTGATTATAACCCGCTGCGAATGAAAGGCACGAACTGCAGGGGCGTTGGACCTACTTCTAGAATCCAAGTCATTAATTTTTCACGAAAGCATTTGAAATGATTGACTATTGAGTGGGTAGGACTGAAATAAGCCACAATGTATCAATAAGGTAAAACCTTGCTTTAAGGAGTAAGAAATCTATCTAATTGAAATGTTTCCTTGAAAGGATGACGGAATTTTAAGTACCTAATAAGCGTTTGACATCTGCGTTGTTCAAAAAGCTGTTAAATCTTTTAATGTTGTGTAACACATGTCACCATATGCGTGCACGTCTGATAGCTTGTAAAGTATTTGTTTGTGAATTTGTTGGGAATGCACTGAAATTGAAACTATATTTAGAAAGAATGCTTAGCAATGGTGTCGATCAAAGGGAACCTTTATGTGCGAAGCATTAAGCTTCTCACACAAAGACTTTCTTCTATTGGGTGAGGCGCTCCCATGGCTTGAACATATAGTGCAGTTATCTCTTGTCCCTTTATTTTCGGTTTACGTTCCCTTTCATTTTGTTTTCCTTAACGATTGTGTTACCTTCAGTGGGAGTTACGAGGTACAAGGCATAAACAATCTCTTCCAAATGTGTTACATGTGTGTCCACTGATAATATCTTCAAGTTATCTCCGTGAGATCCGAACTTTCTGATGGGCAAAACTGTTTGCATTGTGATCTTTATCAACCTTTTTTAGTCGATTGTTGGACGAACTTCCACACCCCACCCAGTTAAAGGTTTCGAGTCTTTCCACTGCTTTTCTCACCCAGTGCAGCATGCCGTTATGTCAAATGATATAATCTATCCGCTTCCTCACGCAGTTTGTTTTCTTTTCTTCTCTTATCGCTCATTGGATTTCATTCTGTGATTAGTTTCTACAAATTTCCCCTTTACACCTCTTTAACACATTCGATTACGTTCAGGACACACATTCTTAAATTTATCCATTAGTTTGTTATCCTGTTTTAAAAAGTCATATCTGTCCGTGCTCCTGCCATTCTTGTGAATTCAATGCTGAATTGTTTCGGCGTTGTTTGTTACCGTTCTAAGTTATGAAAAATTAAGCCCAGGCGAAGTTTCCCAGCCGTGTGCGAAAGATCGGCAAATATTGAGTATCGTGTTTACTCCATTAAAGGAGATTTTAGCTTCATATAAGTCTTGTGTTATAATACAGAATACCGCAATCATTCTGACCTATTTATTAAGAATGTAGAAAATGTTGTTTATCCATTTTTGTGCAAGTAGTTTCGCTTTACGGTTTTAAGCGCACCTTTGAGGTAGTGTGCAGTATTTCATTTCGTTTTGAGAAGGGAACGTTATGGATGGGAAGACGATTTCCTTCTTTCTCGAGACTGTTTCTTTTTGATAACCAGATCTTCAGACACGATTCATCCAGCTGTGTCAGTTACTTTGCGCGACTAATTCATTATTGATAGCCAGGGCCGACTTTAGGGCTGTGCCTCCGCACCGCGCGGCGAGTCCAAGGCAGGAGAAGGCCATTGAGCTGAACTTCTGTTGTTTTTTAGCGCGGGGGGGGTAGAGTATATATATATATCATCATCGTCAACCATTATCAATCCACTGCTGGACGAATGTCTCCCCAAGTTTCTTCCACAACTGTCTGTCTTGTGTTAGTCTCTTCCATGTTACTTCCGCATACTTTCGAATTACATCCACCCATCTCCCATGTGGTCTTCTTCTGGGTCTTTTCCTGTCCCTTGGAATCCAATCTAAAATTTCGGCTGTCCATCGATGATCTGTCCTTCTGGCAGTATGTCCAGCCCATTGCCATTTCAGGGATTTAACTCTGATCATGATGTCTTCCACTCTTGTCATTTTTCGGATCCACGAGTTCCTCTTCTTATCTCTCCTGGTTTTATATATATATATATATAAAGAGAAAAAATTGCCTGTGAGAATTGTAATTCGAGAAGATGAACGCCGATGATTGGACATGATGGAAGGTCTCTCTGTTACTGAAACAATACAAATCACAATAAAATATTGTTACAATTAAGCGCAAAAAGGGCTGTTTTTTTCTTTGTTTTTTGGCGTTTACCTACGTTTATATTGTATATGTTTCATGTATAGCTTAAAAACCACACACACACGCAAATAAGAAAAAATTAAGGCTTACGAGGGGTGTCAACCAATATTGTTGCACCCGACGCCACGAACGCTAAAGTCGGCCCTGCTCAGACATACATACATACATATCACTAAGATGTACAGTGGCGTAGGAAAGTTTTTGATTTAGGGGGTACAAGCTCATGAACCTTACATCTCAAGGATTAAGCCATCTATGGATGACCTCCGAATTTATTTTTTTTGTGGGGGGGGTATATTAGAGTATTTATAAAATACGTATACTGATCAGGAATTCATCCGAATGAACATTATTATCATCATATTATTATTAATTATTACCATTATTATTTTTATTGCTGACAAAAAGTTCACGTTATTAATTTCTTATCAGAAAATGAATGGGGAAGTTTTTTTGTTTTGTTTTTTCTCTCGTTAATTTTTGTACTTTTTTTCTCCATTAAAATATTGAGCAGGGACAAGTCAACATTAGGATGAATTTCTGTCAACAGGGTTTGGAAAAGAGGGATTTCTCAGGAAATGTTATATAACTCTTTACAAGAACGAATTAAATTTCTTATCATTTTTGTTTACGTTAATAAAGTAAAACCGCAGTAAGATAAAAACTGCTCTACCTGCAAAGATAGTAAGTACCATTGAAGGGAGGTACAGTAGATATTAATGTACCCCTCTCCAAAATTTGTGGGGTACATTGTGTACCCCCCGTTCCTACGCCACTGAAGATGTATTCTAAGATTTAGAAGTTAGCTCCATAAAAAAATACAAACTACCAGATACATTTTTATCTGATTATTTACCTCCTGTGCGGTATCAAACTTCTCAATTTTCAGCGATCTTGACACACAACTCGAGCTTCACTGGCATTCATCACACGACGTACACAAGACCTTTTATACTTCATACTCATAATCTTTTTCTCATGCAGACACTCCTGAATCTGATCCTCCCATGACTTCCGTGGCCTTCCTGTCACTTGGGACCCTGCTGAGAGCTGTGTAAAAAACGTATTGTGGGATAGTGGATATGTATTCGGCCACATGTTCAGCCCGAAGTATTTCTTTAAAACTAACGATATTGCGCTGATTCCAAATTCCAAACAAGTGTGCAATTTTCGAAACGATAGTTTTCCAGTCTTCTTCGTTTTCACTGAAATGAATTCTTTGCATAACTTTGCTTTGTTTTGTCATTAAGTGATCAATCGTAGGTATTGTAGTCACTTCCCTAGTTTTCGTTGGCAAAAAATTTAATCACAAAGTAAATATTATGTAAGATTTACTGTATTGATTGAATTGATGGCTTTTTGCATTGCCGACTTAATTTTTTCTTTTTATTTTCAGCCTTTTGCTATACTTCAGAATTCCGTTGAGCAGCTAATTCGGAATCAGTAGCATTAGCGCATCCTTCAGCAGTCTGTCTTATGAAGCCGTTTAGCATTGTAAGTAATTATTATTAAATATATGTTTCTCCCTGGTTCATGATAGATTGCAAAGTGTTCATAGAATTCCGTGGAAATCTGAAAACAAACAAACAAATAAAATAAAAAGGCATGGAACATGGATGTAGATATTCACCTCTCTTTTGTCATCTGTCAAGGATGCTAATTTATTGAACTGAAAGTATTTCGATGTCTAGAAATTACATCGTGGAAAATTCTTCGTGACTTGCAGCAGATAATGTTTGTAGCTGTGGAATAAATAATCTTAATAACCATCATCGACCGTTATCAGCCGCCCCAATTGCTCCTGTGAGTGAATGCCTCTCGTAAATTTAATTTGTTTCCAGTTCTCAATTATTTCTCGAGGGAAACTTCGTTTCCATCCCTTCACCTTTTCCGACTTCATTAATCGTTGAAAATGTGCTGTGAGTGGAAGCACCACATCCACAAAGAGTTATGGCAAATCCAGGTGTTCTCTGAGTGCAGATGATAATTCAGAATCTTTTGACCTTCCTCACTTTTAAACAATTCTGTTCTTAAAAATGTCACTTTAGTTCTTGACGTGGCCGCTGTTTGCTATATCTTCCAGAATTCTTTCAAATTTCCACCTTTTACGGAACTACATCCCAGTATTAATTAGCTTTCCGTTGCCAGCTCGCTACAGATTGCTTCTTATATCTCGCATGTCAAATCACAATAAATTATGGACTGTGTAACTGAAAGCTTGTGGTATTTATATGACGGATGCATCATTGTTTTTACATAACTTTGGAATAATAGTTAAATTAGGAATGTTCATCTGTAGCAATTGTTATCCTAACGTAAACTTTCCTGTAAAACACCACTCACGTAAACTTGCCGTAGTAATTTGGCTTCACTATAAAACTGCACGTTTGGCTTACTGAATTACTTTAAGTTAAACCCGATTAGCTTCACTTTTCGTGCAGCTGAAAGTCTTTAATCATTGTTTATTTTATATCAATGCAACAAAACGGCTAAAGGCTCACAGACAACAAAGGTACTTACGAAACCAACAATTTATTCTCAACCAGCACGTCTTCTAATTGGCACACTCTTAGCTACGTATCACGTAGACTTTGAAAAAGATTTACAGTGCTTCTTGATCAAACCGCGTATGGAGTATATTCTCTTCTCTGTATATTTAAAGCATACGGCTTTTCTCCCTAGTGAGTAAGGTTTCAAACATTAAACTAGAATCCAGGGCCGGATTCGTGGGCGGCGAGGGGGGGGGGTCTAACGGGCTTATAGTCTAGGGCCCCACCATTACCAAGGACCTTACGTTCGTGACTGCCACGAAAAGGGCCTCAGGTTCGATCCCAGGCAGGTGCGAACGCTCGATCCACTAAATATCCGCCGTGCGTCGGATAGGCACGTTAAGCCGTCGGACCCCGG
The DNA here is from genome assembly GCA_039090855.1 of Macrothele yani. Lineage (NCBI taxonomy): Eukaryota > Metazoa > Arthropoda > Arachnida > Araneae > Macrothelidae > Macrothele > Macrothele yani. Next base: position 110,257,811 of record CM077003.1, read on the forward strand.
GAACTGGCCCCCGGTAATAAATGAAGGCTTCTTCCTCCCCTTTTCTACTTCGCTTCCGTGTCACTTTCCTATCTGGCGCTCTAGCCCAAATATCCTAGTTTCCTATTTGTAAGGGTTGTTTAAGACCTGGGGTCAGACACTCCCTTCCTAAAATCCTCTACATATGATCATTTACCAAGGACCCATGAGTTATGCCTCGACAACGTATATATATTTATACAGAGAGAGAAGTAAACTAGTTTTAGTTTTGTCTTGAATGATTTGCACTATATCACAGAGGATAGAAGACGAACAGATTTCGAAGCAGTGACTCACTGATGGAAAACGTTTTATGTTGATGTCAACAGCAGAGTTGGAAACGGGTCAAAAATTTCGGACCCGGACGCGCAATTGACCCGGAAAAATCTGCTTTGAACTATAAATTCGAAACTCAATTTATACATATACGTGTACTAGACGAAATCCGTCGGAATCGAAAGTTAGTTTTTTTTTGTTTTTTTTTTGAAAAGAATAAACTCATATGAAACAACAAATGTAAACTTTATTTGATTGACAAATTCATTCAACCACTTCGTAAAGACAATAGTCCAGGTTCGTGATTTTTTTTTCTTTTTTTTTTTTGACTGAAAGTTTAACGACCACCGTGCACCGTGAGCAACTCAATGGGTTATAAAGCAGTCGTCCGGAATGTTTATTTACATCTTTAGATAATGGGAAACGCCTTTCCTATGTGAATAAACTGGATCGAATGAATATTAAATTGTATATATACATCACACAGCCCAACGGCATAACGCAATCAGGTCTTTGTGAGTGTTCGCGGTTCCGATGAGAAGAACTTTCATACGAATGAGACTTCGGACTTAGGACTATCTCAGTTCTTCCATGCTGCCTCCTGCAACAGCGCGTGAGTCAACGGCAGGCGATCGAATGTCAACCGCACGCTTCTCCCATAAACTTTACATGGAAAGTTTACGCTCCACAACGCTGGAACCGTTGGCCCAATCTCATTTTCTCTTCGACTGACACATCTACATGGTAAGACCTTTATTTTGATACTTCAACAATATCTTTACTTTCAGGCGTTCTCTCAAAATAGGACTCACAGTAAAAAACCTTACAGAATTAATATATAGATACATATGAACGTAATATATACACTGCTGGACAATTGCTAAGGACGGATAATAAACGGCTATATAGCGCATAAAAAAGTAAGTGTGGTTGGATGCTAAGTGAAATAAAATAATGTCAGAATGCCAGGACATTACAAGAAAGACAATTTATTGTGTTCTGAAATCCAGAAGGCTTTGGAACGTGTTCAAGGGACAAACAGGCCATTTTGTGCAGAATACGTAAACGTGGAAAAAATGCAATTACCGTCCGCAGGCGTTCCGGCGTAAGATGTCAACACGGGATATGGCCACCATGGAGGGCGATGCAAGATTCCACACGTCGTGTCATGCTTTGCACAACATTATCAGGCAGCTGTTGGGGTAATTTATCCCATTCCTCTGTCAGTGCACGGATGAGGGTGTCCTTGTTTATTGGAGGGCATTGGCGACCAGCAAGACTCCTCCCCAAAGCATCCCACACATTTTCAATGGGATTCAGATCTGGAGAACGTGCTGGCCATACGAGGCGTTGAATATCCTCGCTCTCAAGACACTCCTGGGCAGCGACTGTTCGATGACATGTTGCGTTGTCGTCCATGAAACTGAATCTATCACTGACAGCACCACGGAACATGCGAACATGTGGTACCAGAACATCATTAATGTATCATTGGCCAGTCATAGTCCCAGTTGGAAGCACATAGAGGGACGTACGGCCATTGATCATGATGCCAGCCCATACCATGACACTACATGTCGGATATCGGTTCCTTTCCTGTATGTTTGCTGGACAATATGCAGTACCACTATCACGCCAGATCAGTTGTCTTCGACAATCAGACGATAGACTGTATCTACTCTCATCTGAGAAGAGGACAGCAGACCAGTCGTTATCAGTCCAATTGCGATGTTGATGGCACCATTGCAAACGGGCGGTACGGTGACGTCTGGACAATGGGATGCACACAACAGGACGGCGGGCTTATAGTCCTCCTTCATGCAAACGTCTGGCGACAGTTTTTCGGGAGATCCGTTTGCCAGTAGCAGCCATAAACTGATTTGCTACCTCACTAGCTGTGCTGCGCCGGTGTCTTTTTGTTGATAGCACTATGTACCGATCTTCTGCAGGTGTCGTACTGCGAACACGACCTCCCCCGTTACGTTTGCTGCACTCTCCATTTGTTTGAAATTATTTCCAAAGTCTTGAAACAACACTGTGGCTGACGTCGAACTCTCTGGCAACATCTGTTATTTTTAGCCCTTCTTCAATCTTGCCAATAATACAGCCACGCGTAAAATCATCTAGGTGATGTCGGGAAGACATACTGAAAATTGCAAGTTCGTCAATTGATTCTTTCCCTTTCAACTTTGCGTTTGAACAACAACGGTCAATACGCGTCAAATCCTTTATATCTCTTATCAGCGCTATGACGTCACGAACAAGTTGGGCAATCCAAAATTTGCATACGCACAACACGTCTTACTGTATCCCGCACTTATGCTAATTTCCACATTTTCCTGCCTTCCATTTTATGGTTGCTATCGTTGCAATTGTCATCCGTCCTTAGCATTTGTCCAGCAGTGTATATTCATCCCAGTAACTGCTTGATATTTAGTAACTGAATTCCTTTTTTAATAATAAAATTTGGTTACTTGCTAAATTTTAGTGCCACTATTTTGCGTAATCCAGAAGTAATGAGTGATCATGCCTGTGACCATGGAGTATATTACAAATGGGAATCATTATTTACGGTCACACAAATGTTTTTTTTTTTTTTAATGTATGTAGATTGTTCACTTGTTCACTCTTTCCACGCTTTGATGGAGGTGTGCATACTATTTTCATATATGGTCCGTTCGATTTTTGGCTCCATAATTTTTTATTACACCGACGACATTTTTCTTCGTAATTATACACTTTCCACATGTTGCAACAACAAGCAAGACCAAACAACACAGAATTATTCACCGGTTCGTTAATGAGACGAAACAATTTCCAGCATTCACTCTTCCTCTTGGTTTTCAACAAGCACGTATTTGTTGGCCTCGACGCCTTTCTCAACTTCCGTAATATTAAATCCATCCATATTAGCAAATAAAGAGTAAATTTCGACATGTCATGTCATGGGAACGGGATGTTGTTAGCACATCAGTCGAAAACCTCTGAATGCTCAATGTAAAAGATGCGATGTGAAAAGTAACTCTTAGTCACACAGTGAACTTCGCACGGAGAGAGTGAATCAGCTGAGAAGCAGGCGAATGGCGTTTGCCTGTACCTTTCCCTGGACAATCGCACTGTAAAAGAACGCAAAGGAAGTATTTTTTTACGATATGGTGTCGGTGTGTCTGGCGTCAATCGGTGGAACTCTTCGTTGCTTTAAGAGAGAGACGGCAATATTTTTGCATGGCAAATCATTATTCACTCCGTAGGCACCAGTATCGACTACAGAATTCCACAACGCGCAATTTTCTTTGGAATATATTTTTCTCTTTTCAAAAATAAAACGGGAATAAAACCGGGTCAAAATCGGGTGAGGAACACCTTGACCCGACCCATTGGACCCGCAAAAAATTGTTGATCCGTTGACCCTTGACCCGTTTCCGTCTCTGGTGTACAGCGGGGTCAGCGGACAATTTCAGCTTTTTCACTACCATCCACCCCCACCTCTCTGCTTGTACTTGATACCGCTAATGGGCGAAATCCACTGTGGCTTTACATTGCATTAAAAAAAAAAAAAAAAGGAAAAAAGAAAAGATGCACCAAGAAAAGTACACAGTGTTAAATTATTAAAAATGTCAAGACAAAATCAGGGAATCTTAAGCTTTCTTTTAACTCGTGTTCTTGTGAAAAGTTGAAAATACAGTTACTTTTTTTATGAAAATTCTGCATAATTTATTAGTTTGAAAAATGCATTGCTTATTCTCCCTCATATGATCGTTGAGGGCCTACTCAGATGTTGTAGTCTTGGCAGCTCTCACAGATGTCTTAGCGTAGGGACCCACCAAGGCCTTAAACCGGCCCTGCTGGAATGAAGTATAGTAAAGGTTATTTAAGAATCGTTGACGAAACATATAAACATTGACCATTATGAAAGTAGCTCACTGAAGACCACGTAGGCATACAACATTACCCTTATCTACTACTACGTTCAAAAAGTTCCGGAACTATTTGAATATTTGCCTAATGTCAGTGAATTAAGTCATTCCCCGCTGAGCAAGCGAAGAGCATAATGTGACCGGCCAGCCAGATCCGGTTTGATCCAGATCCAACACGTACAGCGTATGTGCGTAGTTCGTGATAACAAGCATTCGATTCTCTCCGTCGCGAGGACAACGATATTGAATTTTGAACAGCGTTGAAGTGTAACATTTTGTGTTCTGCTGGGAAATTCGCTGAGAGTTTTCAAATGAATAAGTCAGCGTACGGTGAGAGTGCAATGAGTCGAACTAGAGTTTATGAGTGGCATCGACGATTCGAAAATGGGCGACAGGGTATCGAGGATGATGAGAGGTCAGGACGACCTTAGCCTCCAAAGGGAAGAATTTGTTAACAGTTTTCTTCGATTGCAAGGGGGTCGTACACAAGGAATTCCTTCACTATGGTCGTACAGTCACTGAAGAAGAGTACGTCAACGTCCTGAAAAGTCTCTGAGAATCAGTGAGACGCAGGCCACCCGATCTTTGGAAGACCAACTCGTGGGTGCTCCATCACGATAATGCGCCGGCTCACAGATCCCTCTTGGTGTCCGATTACCTGTCCAAACATCACATTCCCGTTCTTCCACAACCAGCTTATTCCCCTGATCTCGTCCCGTGTGACTTTTTCTTTTTTCCCCGGATGAAGAATTTGCTTAAGGGGCGACGCTTCTCAAGTTCCGAAGAAGTGCAACGAGCTGCGACGGAGGCACTGGAGGATGTGGCAAAAGAAGGCTTTCATTCTGCATTTAAATTGCATAGTTGCACAGGGTAACTACTTCGAATGAAACATCGCATAAACAGGTATTATCTGTTCTCATTCTTTTTTAATGTGAAAAGTTTCGGAACTTTTTGAACGTAGTAATATGTATTAATCAACAGAGCATGGAGCACTCAACTGAGCCGTCCGAAAAGCACCATAAACATTCAAAACACGAGCTCTTATCTCTCGATTCAAACATACGTCATTAACTTCTGATCTGTTCTTAGGGTTGCCAAACTCAAATTCATCGGACAGGAATCAGTGGCGTTAAGTTTAGAAAAAACTTGAACGAGAAAAAAAAAAAAAAATTCCATAACAAGACAGAAACTCAAAAACGCAACTCTAGCCACATACATTCTGTTGTAAACATTACTTTTCTTTCGGCTCTCAAGTTTTATTGATTGTCAACATATGAATTCAGTATATGTAAATATTATGCAGTATAACTGTATGCAGCGAAAGGAAACAAAACTGCTGTACATCCTCAGGTTGCAATATTTCCGTTTCTGAAAACTTGCACGAACGGATATGATAATAAATCCACGGACTCTGGTAATAAATATTGTGTAGTTGCACTATCGGCTATTTTTTCACACCATTACTTTCAAGTACAATAGACATCTGCATGTGTCTATTGTACTTGAAAGTGTCTATTGTACTTGAAATACTGCAGTAAGACACAAAACTTCAAATAAATAAATAAAATAAAAGTAAAAAAGCATTCAGTTCTTCAGCTGGCACTAATCGCCTCAACTGCTCCATCCTTATTACAACTTTCACTAGCCGATCGGTATGCTGGAACTAAGACGGATACGCGTACTGTATAACCGCCAGACATCGCTTGTGTTGCCCTCGCAAGTTTCCGAAATGTACGCCAATGGAAATATTAACGTACTTCCTCAACAACCTAATACAATGAAACTTCAGGTATACGTTTTTCTAGGGGATAGCCGAAAAAAACTTATAAACGAAATTTCGAAATGTTAAATGAAATTTATATGCTTTAAAGGAGAATAAGATGTTCCTTTATAATGATTTATTTAAAGTCTGATCGGCGGCGAAAGAAAAAAAACCGCTACAAATTGTAATGTATTTATCATAATTCAAAACTTATAAAGTTTATTTAAAATCAAACTTCCTTTTCGGTAGCTCTATGCTTCTCTAAATAATCATGGTTCTAGATTAATGAAATCCTCACAGCTAAGGATCTGAAACCAGTGCTTTAGTATGGAACTCGTGAATTAGCTGGTTTGTTTTTTCTTTCTGCGGATCCTGAGTGCATTAATTGGAAAACAGAATGTAGAATATTGATGATACATTTAGGATTCTATTCAAGATGATACACTTAGGATTCTATTCAAGTATGCCGCAAAATAGTGGACCCACGAAGTTACGACCCAGAGATTTATCAATTTTTAAATAGCGCATATGTGTGTGAGTCACGAAATGAGAAACATATATTTTTTACCCAACCCAGAATAAACTACATGTCCTTCTCCGATGGGATCAAGGTTCAACTTTGGCTGCGCCAAGAAGGAACAGAATAATGCTGTCTCGGTTCTTTCAGGGTTGTAACATACCGGCAGAGCCGCCCTTAGGGTTGTTCGACAGGTGCGGTCGCACAGGTCCCTGCGCTCACACTCGAAGAAAAAAGAGGAAAATTAAGAAAATGAGAGGAAGAGAGGGAGTGAATTTCTTATCTTCAATTATTTTAACTTTATTTTTCAAACTCCGTCTCGTTTAATTATTCATTTTTCTTAATATCGATTGCTGACTTTATATTTACCCAAATATCGGCAGCAAACTACAATATTGTGTCTAGCGAAACATTGGTATTGAAGCCACATCTTTCAAAGTGCACTGTGCACTGATAGTTATCGAAAAAAGTTGTGCTGCGTAGGTATATTTTTTGGGTGCGTCTTCATGGCAACAGTGGGAGTCAAGGTCACAAACAGTCTTCTTGTTCTGTATATTCATATTGTGTCTGTGTTAATAAGCTCGGCGTTTGCAAATTGTGCGTATAAACAGTTTGTGTAGTTATAGAAGCGTGTGCGTATATTAGCAATGCCTAGAGATCGAGACAAGATTCGTAAATACGAGTCCGAATTTCAAAAAAAGAAAGAAAAGCAGGAAAAGTTGTTAAACAGTCAGAGAGGTGCGTTTGAAAAGTTTCTGCAGCAGTCTACTTACGGAAGCACTGACATTCTTAAATCACCGGAAGTTAAGCATGACCTGGATGAACCATCCACTTCTAGTCTAAAAAAGCCAGTGAACTATTAAACTTAAGCAATATTAGACGAAACCCGTCGGAAACGACGTTTTTTTTTAAGAATAAACTCATATGAAACAACAAATGTAAACTTTATTTGATTGACAAATTCATTCAATCATTCAGTAAAGACAAAAGTCCAGGTTTGTGATTTTTTTGTTTTGACTGAAGGATTAACGACCACTGTGAGCAACTCAATGGGCTATAAGCAGTCACCCGTCCGTAATTTAGGGTCAGTGGTTCCAGGGAAGGGAGACAGCCAGTGCCGAAAGACAAACACAACACCCATGCCTCACGGGATTCGAACCCGGACCCTTCACGAACGAATCATCATAAGCCAGCGATTAAGACCACTGCGCCACCCGGCCAGGTTTGTGACGAGCATCACGTCTGCACCCTTTTTCAGTCGTAAAATGTGAGGCGGAAGTCCACTCATCTCAACCGTGTGCAAAAATTCAACTGGATAGCGCACTCTTTCACTCTCATCTTCAGTCACAACTGTGTTTGTAAATGTTGTTGGAATGCGATTCGCGTTGAGAACTCTTCACCCGTCGGAATCGACTGTTATTATTATTATTTTTTTTTTCGAGAAGAATAAACTCATATGAAACAACAAATGTAAACTTAATTTGATTGACAAATTCATTCAACCCCACTTCAGTAAAGACAATAGTACAGGTTCGTGACTTTTTTTTACTGAAGGTTTAACGACCACCGTGAGCAACTCAATGGGCTATAAACAGTCGCCCGTAATATTTTCACTAACAATGGTCAACGGAATGTTTATTTACATCTTTACATAATGGGAAATGTGTTACCTACATGAATAAGCTGGATCGAATGAATATTAAATTGTATATATACATCACACAGTCCAACGGCATAATGCAATAAGGTCTTCGAGAGTGTTCGCTGTTCCGATGAGAAGAACTTTGATACTAATGCCAGCTAGCGTTGCTTTGCGCAACGGTTCGCTCAGAAAAGAGAAGACTTCAGACTTTGGACTATCTCAATCCCTCCATGCCCCTGCCTTCAACAGCGCGTGAGTCAACCGCAGGCGATCGAATCTCAACCGCACGCTTCTCCCATAGACTTTACATGGGAAATTTGCCGCCCCACAACTCCCGAACCGTTGCCCAATCTAATTTTTCTTTTCGACTGGCAAATCTACATGGTAAGACCTTTATTTTGGTACCTCAACCATATGTTTACGTTTAGCTGTTCTCTCAAAATAGGACTCACAGTAAAATATTTTATAGAATTAATATATAGATTGATCGATCTGGTGACTATGAGACTAAAACCCACTTACAGAATTGGTTAATGTTCAAACATCTTTTCGTTTCATTAAACTGTACAGATAACTGCAATAAACTACAGTATGTTTTAAGTGTGGTGTATGTGTTATGTCTAGTGCAAAGGGGGGGGCTAAAGTAAGGGGCCCCGCGGCTGCTAAGGGCGGCTCTGCATACCGGGTAACGTATAAAAGAATCAAAGAACCGTATATTTTTGATAATTAGAAATTCACATTTTAACATATAATCGCAAAGAGCATGTAAATGCATTACGTATAACTGAGTTAAGCATTCCAAATTACAGTAAATACCCAGATTAACACGTATAAAAGTGAAAAACGTATACCCGAGGTTCCACTATATTCTGTGGAACACATGTGTAAAATATTTATTTTAGTCTATATTGATTGATGTTTCTGCTTCTTTCTCTCAGCGAAGTGTATAAACGATATCCAACGCCACGTTAATCAATAGAAACTTAGAGGATGAAGTAAATTCATTCTTTTATTGAACTCGAACGTTTTTGCTTTGCATTTGGAAACACGTTGAGGCTGATGAGTATAATTTAGGGAAACGAACGACGTTGTTAATTGCACTTTCATTCGTATGCTTAATTGTGCTTTCCGTCTTCTTAACAGTGTGCGCCAAGACATGAAAAAGCTTGAACGCCACCCGTTGTCTCGAAGTTGTCCGCCACACAGGTGGCGCGTGTCGAACGCAAAGTCTTCTTCTGAGATATTCCGTAGCATGCACTTCGTGAGAGGATATTTATCTCTTCCAAGGTCTGATGACATTATGATCCTTCTCAGCAATATATCATTGTGGTGGTAGCATTTTTCATTGTAATAACTTGCTTCTCGGTGGCCATGATTTTGCTTAAGCGGCAATGCGCCTGCTGTTCAGAATTACGAAACACATTGCAAAATGTTGCATTTTGTGAATTCCGTGAAAGGCGGTGATATATTAAAATAGTCTTTGTTTTCTTTCACAGAAGTTAACTGCTGCAGGATGAAATTTACTCCCAATTTTGTGTAGCAAATATGCTTTGCAATAATTTTATGTATGGCAATTTTTGCTTCAGCATGGCATCTTTTTTCTTTCTTTTTTGTTTTTTATTTTTCTTATTTGTGGTTTACTTTGTTTCCAGTCCAATGAAAAAACATCTGCATAAACGGTACCACTTAGGTAACATTAATTTTAGCCCTTGGTTAGAAAATTCTGCCATAATACCCAAACTCTTACATAGATTTTCTTCGACGCCCATTGTCTTTCATTTCTCTCTCAGCAGTTAAAACGTGTTCAAATATTTTGCTACCGGAAAAAAATAAACTAATGAAAAAACAATACCTTGGGAATGAAAATGCAATTAATTGATCAGAAGCTTATAAAAAGGGATAATGCACTTACAAAAATAAAGATAAAACAATGAGAAGATATAAACATTAGATATGTGGTGATTGGTGGCGTAATTTAGGATCACATGAGGACGTTTACTGCCATATAGTATCACATTCAAACATATTTGTTTCTTGCAGAAAAAAATCACACGCTGACTTTGTGTTTTAATTTTTTTGAGTTCATGGCCCTCGGACGAACTCAAAACGTTAAATCTGGGGGAAAAAAGTCATTAAAATTCAGAGTACATTGTTTCTGAAATCAATTTTCGTAGTCTTCATTGAGGGAAAAGCTCTTTCCTGTTTTTGCATTTAAGTTCAGAAATATTCTTAAGGATATTGACGATTAGGCGTAAGTTAGCGAACGTCATATTGTAGTTCTTGTAACTTTTCATCCCTTATGCGTAGCGCCAGGGATCGCATTCCTCCTAAAATTCCTAAAATTCCTAATATTTTGTGACCCTCCTTAAATTCCTAAAATTATACCTAAAATTTGCTATTCTTCCTAAAATTTTCGTAAGCTTATTTATTAAAAATACAACCGTTATTAACGCCAATAAATTTACTGTTACACGGCACTAGCAGTGTTCCTGCCGAGTCTGCCGGTAACGGTGCTTGAGACCTGAAGTACAATTTAGTTGGCCACGGCACCAGGTGAGAATCTCAGGTGCACTGCTGCACTCAAAGATTCACACCAGAACATAAAAAATGAAAAGTTGAAGAATGACCCGAAGCATAAGGCTTGGGTGAATCCACCTTGTGAACAAAATAACAACAACAAATAAAAAATAAAATAATCTAAAAAAAATGATACTTTGGGATCAGAGTTGTGATGAGGTTCACCCGCAATCACCAATTCGTGACTGAGTGTAGTGGTCCGGATCTTACTCCGGTACATTCAATCCCCAACCAGCCAGTACAACACTCACTTTCGCAAATAACACATGATTCTCAAATACACAACACAACATTTAATAACGTTCTGCGAGATTTAAACAGATCCGGCGCTCTCTAGGCGCATAGACAATTGCCCCTCATATGTGGGCAGCATACGGTGTCACACTTTACTGTCGGATAACGCAGCCGACTGAGTCTCCACCGGACTATCTGAACAAGAGATACTACTCGTTTACACACTAAATAGAGCTGCAGGTGATATTCATATACAATTGCTTAGAGAATAAAAAAAAATATATGCAAACGATCACATTAAAAATACTCGCGACACAAAATACACAAGCACGTTAATTTGCGGTATAAGATTATAGGTGCGAAATACTGCCAAAGTTAATTAACTAAATCTAATAAGCATGCACATGCAGAACCCTGCCCCGCTGACGTTGGTCCTGAACCAAAGTTAAAAGAAACTGTCCCGCCCAGCGGAATTTGTGGCCACACCTTCTCCCTTATTCATGTAAAAAAGTAATCAAGAAATGGGCCCTGTAAGAAATTGAAATCTGTATGTGCAGGTATTTCCTCTGAGGTTCAGTCACTCAGCATTACTGCATCTATGTCCATGCAGCTTTGGGTGTCGGGATGGCACAAGTTCGCAGATGTGCGAAGAAAGAAAAAGGAAATATTCATCTACTTACAGTTTCGTGACTTTGCTGTGCAAATCCGTTGTGCATCACATAATATCACTCGACAAAAAAAACACGCACACAGACACTTGCACCATGTGGCAGCACCGATGATTCAACACTTCACTTTGACGCTTGATGTAAATGAAGCACACAATTAAAAATGGTAATATCACGCCGCACTTTGTTGCAATGATTAGAGTGCACTCTGATCTATTCTCGTGACGATTTGAAGGTGGCCGTTAAGCAAAATAGGCCCTCTCACATCTGATGTTGCGGTTTCCAAGATTAATTTTCTCGGCCGAGCGAAATCAGACGTGCTTTTACCTTAAGCGTATATCGGCAACTCAACATTTCACCTGTATATTTGTTAGGTATCGAAGCCACCGCTCTTACGCTCATATTTTTCTTTCGACATGTTTTTATCCCGTCGCACTTACACGTAGTGGCTTCGCTGCTTACGCGACCACACACACGCACACATGGGGCCTCGCTTCGCCCCGTAAGACAAGCGCATCTCTTCACTTCCTCCACAGTAGGGGATGAATGGGGGTGACGATTCCACACTGCAGTGGTTGGCATCCGAACCCGACTTTTGCTTGGCTTCGCTTCTCATTGGAATGACCACTGTCCACTCGCAGACTTCTTAATTCCCCTGTAACTTGGCTTTCATTAGGCCGAACAGTCGCTGAGTTCCATTACGCTCCAGCCTAGAAATTTCTGCTTTATCCTGCGGATTTAGGCATTCTGCTGTCTTTATGGCAAACTGGCATCTCCAGCTGCCTCGAGTTGTCTCCATTTCTTACCAAATGCGGGGAGGTTTGCTGCTTCATTTTTCCCAATTCATTTTTTGCAGATCCAAGGCATCCAGCCTTTCACATCGGAGAGCGCACAGACAACTAAACTTTCTTCCTTATTTTCATGCCAAAGTGCGAACTCTTATTTTTCTGCACGGACCACACAGAGAGCAATTGTTCTCGAAAATGCCCCAAACAATCGACGAATTTACGATTATTCGCTAAACCTTTCGTCCCCTATCTTCATTCATTCCTACTCAAGTGGCTCATTCGATACGTATTCCTCTTTCCCTTTCCGTGTTGCATTGGCTGCCCGTCAGCTGCGCCCTGATATTTATGACCTAACAGAGCTATTCTGAGACCACCCAGCCAGAGAGAGAATTCGTCGCCTCTTTTCTTTCCAAACCCCCAGATAAAACTTTATCTGCTGTTTACACTTTTAAACTCCAATCAAGCCTCGAACAATTAATACTTAATTAATTTCACACATCAACCACGCCCATTAATTACTAAATTAATGGCGGGGGTGGGTCGTAACATCGGCCCCTCCTCAAGAAATCTAGAAGTCCTCTTCTGGGCCTATCGCTTTGCTCTTATCAATTTCCAGAGTAACCATTGAGTGCTAACTTTTCCCACAGATAGAAACAATTCAAAATGGCAAAAATATTGCGTTTCTTGCCTTCACAAGCATTGGAGCGACTTCCCAATTATCCCGCAATTTTGTTAATTAATTTTAGAGAACATCCGAAAGAAAAAACAACGTAAATGAGAAATAAATAAAAAAAAAACTGAACTGTAAAAGAACATGTGAGTCTGCCGAACTGTGATTCCTAGCTGCCTCATACAATACGCGACATGGCGGACAAATTTTAGAGTTTTCTTCAGGTTTTAGGAGGGGGGGGTGTCCACTGTAACATTACCATTACAGTAAGGTAAAAAGACCTGTTATTGTAGAAACACAGCCTATATGCTGTGCTGCTGAAGGGAAAGAAAATGACACCATCGAGATGCACTTGCTTCGGGGCGGGCGCTCCACTTTTTTGCCTTCGGACAGTTTTCGAGAGTAACAAGAGATCTAAGGGAAAAGGGGAGGGGTCATTTTCACCCCTGGTTTGCGCTTTGCAGATGAACTCCGTGGCACGCAGAAGATCGTACTTTATTTGTGTACATGCCTTGTGGAACCTCCTCTTTCTGCTGATGTTTTGTTATTGTAAACCGCAGGTGGGTGGAAGCAAAGAGGAAACATGTGGTCTCCTTCCGTAACCTCCGGTAATGACGATGGGATGGTGGCTGAGTGTTATCGTATCAGGCAGTAGAGCACGTGATCATTGACCTTCGATCGTGCGTCGGCGACAGCGACCTTCGATGCGCAATATATCTCGGCTCCGACTCGCTTTGACTGAACTTGCGTGAGATGCGTATGATAGTTTCTGGTTTTGCGTCTTTTATGGTGTTCTCTGTGCTGTGTGCAGGTTCAGTTCTCTAGTGGTGACCTGTTTTTTTTTTCCCCCATCTTCTGACATCCTCGCAGCCAAATTTCGGGAAGTTGTCTGGTTTTGCAATATTGGAACGTGTTTTTGTACTTCCCTTTCATTTTCTGGTTAGTAATACAAGTGTTTAAGATGCCTAAATCCAAAACGAAATTTCAAGATGCGTGGCTCGCCAAAGAATTGGACGGAGTGAAGTTGAAAGAATGGTGTTCTGCAACTGAAACAATATTTTCTGCTAAGTGTATATTGTGTTCAGAAATTTTCAATATTTCCAATAGTGGCTTTTCACAAGTAAAAGCGCATCATAAAGGGAAAAAACATTCGCAGAAATTTCAAAGTAAATTTCAAAATAAGTCCATCCTGTGAAAGCCTTTGGAGGACGGGATCTTCAGCCCAAAACAAATATTAGTGAAGTACTGAGTCATGATTTACAGTTGGCTAAAGCCGAAGCATTATGGGCCATGAAAGTTGCTAAGGACAATATGTCTTTTGTTTCATGCACTGAAACAGTTGAACTTTTCAAAGAAATGTTTCCTGATTCTGCTATTGCAGCCAAAATGCAACTTAAAGAAAAAAAGTTGCTTATGTGATATCACATGGATTGTCAAAATATTTTGAAGAGGATTTGAAAAAGGACATTGCATCTAGTAGCCCAGGAAAGGTTACTATAGCATTTGATGAAACTACAAATACACAAGTGAAACGGCAGTTGGATGTGTATCTCAGGTACTGACTGGTCTTCAGAAATAAATTCAGTTTCTTGCCGATACCTAACAAGCGTTTTTCTGGGTCATGCAACAGCAGATATTTTGCTAAAAGAAATTCTTGATGTGTTATCATCCTTCAATATTTCGTTAAACAGAATTATTTGTGCATCCATGGACAGCCCAAATGTAAATAAGTGCTTTTTACGCAAATTCAATGAAGTTGTAAAACAAGAAACAGGCCAGAAATCTTTGGAACTAGGTTTTTGCAACCTGCATGTTGTTAGTAATGCATTTAAAAAATTTTTGACAAGCTTAAATCTAGATTTTGACGAATTTGCTACTGATATGCATTACTTTTTAAAGAGTAGTGCTGCAAGACGAGAGGATTATAAATCTGTCGAGGATATAACATTGGTCACAGCCAAATTTCTTTTGCGTCATGTCAGCAACAGATGGTTAACCGTTGGTTCTGTAGCCCAGAGGCTCTTGTATCAATGGCTAAATATTACAGAATATTTTTTAAACTTCTTGCCATCTCAAAAAATATTTGAAAAACAACTACGCAATTCGGCAAGGTATAAAAGAATTCACTGTTTCCTGAAAAATGAGCTAACTCCTTGCTATTTAGTATTAATTTCATTTTCACACCAAAATTTTGAAAAGTTTTCATTATGTTATCAGAGTGAAGAACCAAAAATACACCAGTTATATTCTGATTTAAATACTTCAATGAGGAATGTTATGGCTCAGTTTATCCAAGATGATGTTATTGCAGGGAAATTTGAAGACCTAAAGAATGTAGATTTTGAAAACAAAAATTCATGGAAAAAACTAGGGGAGTTAGAAGTTGGTATGAAGACAAAAAATATCCTCAGGAATGTTCAGGAGACCAGGCAGAAATTATTTCTCTTAGATGTAAGATCATCACTAATTGCAACCACAAAATATTTAAAGTCAAATTTGCCATTCTGCAATCAAAAGCTAAGAGACATAGAAGTTTTAAAGGTAAAAGAACCAAAGAAAGAGTCAACTCAACTTTCAGTCACTGAAGGACTTTCAGAAATAACCAGAATTTCAAGTGTTTTTCATCTTTCTGAGGAACAAATTGATAGAGTAAGAGAAGAGTGGAAACTTTTAAATTGCGATAAGCCAACTCTAGATGAACTAGTGAAATTTTCAGAGGAAGGGCATATTCCAGTGCGGATTGATCATTACTGACGTAATATATTTAGTATTAAAGACTCTAGCGGAAAAGAAAAATACTCAAATCTTGCTAAACTCATCAAGTCAATATTAGTTTTACTTCATGGTAATGCTGATGCAGAAAGAGGATTTTCGGTTAACACTGCTCTGTTAAGGAAGGACAAGGCTAACTTAAAAGACTCAACTATAACATCATTAAGAATAGTTAAAGGGGCCATTAAACACTATGGATGTGTAAGTAAAGTTCCCATAACAAGAAATCTGTTAAATAGTGTTCGTGATTCACATAAATTTTATAAAGAATATGTTGATAAGCTGAAGGAAGAAGAATCAAAAAAGGTAAAAGAAAGGAAGCAGAAAGAGAGGGAAAATAAGGAAAAGCAGTTAGAGAAAAAAAGAAAAGCTGAGTTTGATGACAAAATAAAAGAAAATGATGCAGAAATAAATAGGCTTAAAAAAGATAAAGAAGCCTCCCTAGCAGTAATTCAAGAGGGAACAGAAAGAATGAGAAAAGCTGTTGAAAAACAAAATACTGTTGAAATAGCAGTTGCCTCTAACTTGATCATACAAGGTTCAGCTGAAATAAAGAAAACTGAAAGTAAATTAGTTGTGGTGGAAGCAGAAAAAGATAGGCTAATCAGGAAAAGGTTAAAACAATAATATGAAAAAAGTAATTCAATGAACAATTGTACATAGTTCTTGGTTTTCAATTACCTTTTTAGGATATTATAATTTAATGTGAAACCTGAAAACTTTACTGTGAAAATCGTGAATTGCTTCTGGTTCAACAGCATATTAATGTTCAAAGTGAAACTTGAATGTGGTAAATATACTTGAATATGATAATAACACGTGAAAAGATAAGAACTGAACATTAGAAGTAACGACTAGCTGACGACCATTATCCTGTACCGTCCAAATGCGGACTCCACAGGGTAAGGAGAACTCTCTCGATAGTTTTTTGGTGACGGCGTTGCGAGTAATCCTGCCTGGATCCGACACTTCTCCATCCGGACAGGATCGGTCTGTGGACCTGCAGTGCGCTGCTACCCCCGTTGCCGGCACTTCCCACCTCTCCTTTATGACCCGGGTGTGCGTGCCATTTGGGCAGGGGCTAGAAATTTTTTCTCTCTGCCCCTGACTGGGAGAACAATTGCTGGCGCGAACTGTTTGGGGCATCTGCCCTTTATTCAAACAACAGGTTACATACATGGTTATTTACACTGAGGAACCCATCTTCGCTTAGGAAACAAGTCCTTTGCTCAATGGGCCCTCTCACATTGAAATATTTACAGTATTTACATTACCACAGGACTAGGGTAGGTTCTGTGGTGACGACTCTGGGCTCGAGTCATCTGTTTCCCTTCTTCGGTTCTTCACTCCTCTTCTTTTCTTTTAGTAAATCATACTTAAACTTTAGACATTAGACGTTATGCAAAAAATTTGGGTGTGAACTTCGACCATATATACTAATGGACTGCGCATTGGCAATAGCTGCATCAAAGCCGCCATGGCTCAAACATTGGGCACGTCATCATCAGACTCCAAATTTCGTGTAAAAATGCTGTTATGATTACTAATTTACGCTGCAGAACTTCAGTGTTTTTGGTGTATTATGTGAATGCGCCTCATATATAATGAAAACTCTTCAGGTAAGTTTATTTATGAGCTATATACATGCATGATCAGGTTGTTTACATTTTGTGATTTATAATGTGATGAACATTTGCGAAGAATTTGGAACATGCATTCCATTTTTTTTTCTTAAGCTACTATATTTTTATATCAATAGCTGCAAGTTCCTGGTTAAGTAATTGAACTTTATTGACTTAGGTATTTAATTCGTTTCTTACCCATGAAAAATCATAGAACTTTCTTTACTATATCGCTCAGAGCAACCATAAGCACAGCAGGTGTAACCCATCTTTTTGACTGTTGTCATGTGATTATATGTTGGAGCCAGAAATTTTGATGTCATGTGCAGTCTATCAGTATATATGGTTGAAGGGTGTGAAGCAAACTCTTTACAATGTATACAAAGCTGTTTTACTAGATGTATACAAATATACATCTAGTTTTTATTGAAATACACTCCTAAAATTTTTCTAAAATTTTTCTGAAAAGTCCTAAAATTCCTACCTAAAATTTTCCAGAAGTATGCTATGATCGCTGGTAGCCCCTAAATCCTGCATTGCAAAATTTTGCTATACAGATCACAGAGTCTGTAGCAGCTTATTGCGATACGTATCGCAAAATGTGATGTTGCACCAATTAGTTTACACGCGAATGCACTGGGACGTCCAGAACTACAATATTTATTTTGTCTCAGTAATGCCTCGTTTTGGTGACATCAGAACAAAGGCAATTAATATGTGGATTTGGTCAAGAACCCCAAAAGTTGCTCTTTGTTGTTGCTGTCTTCGAAATTGCGTTTATGCACTAATTTTTGTAACAGGCAAAAATGAGCGCTTTCTAAATGCATTGTCAATGTTAGTAGAAACGGACTTTTGCGCCTAATTGAAACCATGAAGGCTTTACCAAAACATTTTCTCAGACTGTGCCATTCATTATAAAAATGGACTTTCGTTCCATGAGTACATTACTCTTAATCTCCTTGCTTCAATGAATCATTAACACAGGTCATATTTTTTATGTTCGATATAAAGAAAATTCTGCCTTTTCACAGATTTTAATCCAATAATTCAAATGGACAGATCTTACTTTGCCCACCGAAGCTACGTCGCTTATCTCATTTGATGGAGATCTCAATGCAGACTCCCAAAATACGTTTCTATGTTTCTGCGTTTTCCCTGTTTAGCGATAACTCGAAAAAATTTGTACGACTTGTGAGTTTTGAACCTTACAGAATAGTCAGAAATTTTGCAGCTTCGAAGTTTATTGAACTACGATAAGCTTTGAATAATAGTTTGTTTATGTAAAATTTCTTCATTTTTACGCAAACAGACTATAGAAACTACTTAATATAAATATATTATTCGCAGTGTTTTATTTTTGTTATGATTAATTGTGCTTCAGAACATAAATTCCGGAGCACGGGCTATTTATAAAAGAAAAAAATCTGAAGTTGATATTTAATTTAGTCATGAAGTTTGAAGACTAAAGTATCAACTTCAGAAAAATAGGTTTGTCGTGTCCAATCCAATAAGCTTTCCCGCGTAACATTCTTATTTTTGAAAAAGTAAAAATGTTGCACGGCTTCAGAATATTGACGAACGTCAGTTTTTGGGGAATCTAATTCTACTAACAGCGTGCGTAGGTATTTTCAAAGAACGGGAGAGCTTTATAGGATTCGATGCAACAACCCTGTTTTTTCTGAAATTCATACTTTGGTCATCAAACTTGATGACTAAAGTATCATCTTCAGGAAAAAAAAACTGTTATTAATAGCTCGTCTTCAGAAATTTATGTTTTAAACTATTCACAGTATGTCCAAAAGGTAACGAGATGTAGTGTAAATTATGTATCTAATTCAAATAATGCTTCGTTAGAAGGCAGTAGTAGAGCCTAGAAGTGTGGTGGCCTGGGTATTTCCTCCAGCAAAAAGCAGTTCGCATCAAGCTGCCTGTTTGGACTGACGTTATTAGTTCATCGCGTCAGACGTCATCGTCAGAAACCAAAGAGTGGAACTAGTGTAAACCACTAGCTTTGTGTAAACGCTGATGATATGTCCCAAAGAAACACATGAAATTTGAAATATCACGAACACCTGATTGGGATGAGGCCTGATCCCGTTCGATGGTTTAAGGCTTTTTAAGGAGAACACAGAAGACTTAAGTGACAGTCCTCGAAGAGTGTCTGACTGGAAACTACTTGAAGTGCCTAATTGGTCAACAAAGTGCGCAATTACTATCACGTGACATCCTATTAACATGGAGAATACCAGCAAGTGAATATGGAATCGATAAAACGTGTAGTTATAATACTACAGACTACTGCATGACAGTTGATGGCTACTGCATAACAGTGCACGTGCTCATACAGCAATCGACGTGCATTCTTTTCTGCCTCACAAGCAGGTTGCACTGCTCAACCACCATCTTTTGTCTCCTGATATGTCTCTAGCAAACTTTTTTATGTTTCCCAAGTCGGAAGTTGTCACTCAAAACAACTTCCGACTTGGGAAACATAAAAACGCAACAGAAAAACTAAATATGTGCCATCGGAGCATAAGAGTTCTTTGTCGCTCCAAAGCTTGTATGTATTCGGTTCGTTGGGAACTATTTTCAGAGAGATGTAGTGTTTTAATTAAATACATTTTGTCACTAACAGCATTTAAACCTAACTACTAACTTCACTTTAGTACTTAACAGTTAAGGAATCAAGACACTAGAAAAAAGGAAGTGCGCTTGAGGTACTAACCTACAGTTTTTTAGCTGATAAGCAAACCCTTTTTATTGTTGCTACTTGCAGTACACATGGGTGGCAGAACCACTGTGTATATTATGACACACACGCTCTTACAATTGAAGAATTATTTCTATTATTAGTACAACTAACAACAAGCATAACTTATTATCAATGAACAAGCATGTGAAGTTAATTAACTTGAAGAACATTTTGTCACCTTTCACACATCATGCACAGAATTTTACTCTTTCATCTTTGTTGTTTACCTTCGATCTGTTGGCGACGTGGAGGGGAACATGGGGAGTTCAGATATGACGTTAACTTCGAAAAATGTAAACGACAGATAAACAAAATTTGCACACGAGGTACGAACAAAAACAGTTAAACTAGATTGTATACGGCACAGCGTGTAAAACATTATTTCTTTTATACATATTTTGCCTTACTTAGTCTGATTTCTCTTTTTTATCCGCACTGTACAGAAAGCTACATCTAATGTTTTCCTTATTCCCCGGAATCGTAGCTTCCTCATGCTCTACTTGCCTCACCTGAGTGGTCTCAGGTAAGTATTTAAAGGTTCTCGTGAGTTTTATGTTCGTTTTCAAAGAACCTTTTTTTTTTTTTTGTAGAATCCTGGCTGACTTTTGAGAGACAGGCCTTGGTTAAACTAAATGGTAAAAAAGTTAGGACAGTTCTTGATAAAAAATTTACTTTTAATGAATTTCTTGTGGTAATTCAGTTGAGTCAGTACTATCGCGGTCGTAGCCCTTTGAAGCAAGTGCTTTTTTGTTAATCCGAGCACAGAGGATACGCTGCTGAGGAAGTATCACGTCACTTAACTTGAAAAGGAACACTCTCACATTCACACTTCCCAGAATCCGAACTGCTTTTATATCGCATATTTTTTTTCTTTGCGTTGTGGAAATAAACAATGCATAAAGTTACGAAGAACAATCTTCCCCATTAAAAGAATTAGTACAAAAATTCTAACAAAATATGTTAAAAAGGCGATAAACTAAAAAACTAATTTTTCAGATCTATTTCTGTAGCAAATATAAAATCACACCACGTTTTGGTTTCTATGTGGTACTAGTAGTTTAGTCAGAAAAGAAATGGTGAGTATAGATGTTTTCAAGGAGAATTATGAAGAGCTTAGGGACTTCAAAATTGAGTTTTTTCATCCACCAGGATTTGGAACATCATTGCCTTTGGCAAGCAGTGACCAAGCATGGGTTCCCATTCCAAAATTTTAAAGGTTCTGACTCCACTACAAGTATCAACTGCTACTGGAAGAGTACATAATATTACTGCAAAATTGAATTCAGTTTTGACAGTTGCTATATATTCCATACGAAAGAATCCTTGATATCAGTGTTCCAAATTTTGTGATAAAATTGCTTTGTATTTATATATTTTAAGAAAGTTTTCATGTGTGTTGCGTTTTTGTTTTATTTTTTCCTGTAAATAATTAATAAACCTAGGTATATGCATGCAAATAGTAAGCAAGGCATGTACAATTTGGTTACACTGGCAGGTCGATTTGTGGTATCAGTAGCGCTGAAACTACAATGCACCACAAAATAAAACGTGGTTGTACTTTTCGATTCGCAATAGAAGATTGATGAAAAAAAAAAAACCTTTTTAGCTGCTCCTCCATGTTGCATATTGCCCGTCAGATACTGTAATTTTGACATAATTTCGTTTACGAAATATTGTTTATTAAAATGAGGGAACTGTAACTGTACCTCTATACCAAAGATCTACACTGCCATTCTAAGCAGCATGTAAGGACTGTACATAAAAACGTCACGCAATGTAATATTTATGATGCAAAATTAATGCCTCTATACTCAGATAACTCGGGTAATTTTCCATTGCGTTTTGGCATGTGTCATTAGTGGAATTGGTAAAATAGTCAGAGCTGGTTAATGAACGGAATCCTTATTTTTGTCATATTTGGGGATTCATACCTCTTCGCATTGGAAGCGGTACAAGATATTTGGTTTTTAGAGTTCAATTTTATTGTACCGTGACGTGCAAAAGAATAATCGAACAAAAGGGTGGTACATGCTTATGCAGGTGCCAGACTTTTTGGTGAATTCATGTAGACTGAGTCTTTGTAGTGATCTTGAAGAAAATGGGTAAAGCCATTATACACTGCTGGACAATTGCTAAGGACGGATAATAAACGGCTATATAGCGCATAAAAAAGCATGCACCTCTCCATGCTGCTTTTAGTGTGGATGGATGCCAAGTGAAATAAAATAATGTCAGAATGCGAGGACATTACAAGAAAGACAATTTATTGTGCTCTGAAATCCAGAAGGCTTTGGAACGTGTTCAAGGGACAAACAGGCCATTTTGTGCAGAATACGTAAGCGTGAAAAAAATGTAATTACCGTCCGCAGGCGTTCCGGCGTAAGATGTCAATACGGGATATGGCCACCATGGAGGGCAATGCAAGATTCCACACGTCGTGTCATGCTTTGCACAACATTATCAAGCAGCTGTTGGGGTAATTTATCCCATTCCTCTGTCAGTGCACGGATGAGGGTGTCCTTGTTTATTGGAGGGCATTGGTGACCAGCCAGACTCCTCCCCAAAGCATCCCACACATTTTCAATGGGATTCAGATCTGGAGAATGTGCTGGCCATACGAGGCGTTGCATATCCTCGCTCTCAAGACACTCCTGGGCAGCGACTGTTCGATCACATGTTGTGTTGTCGTCCATGAAAATGAATCTATCACCGACAGCACCACGGAATATGTAAACATGAGGTAGCAGAACATCATTAATGTATCGTTGGCCAGTCATGGTTCCAGTTGGAAGCACATAGAGGGACATACGGCCATTGATCATGATGCCAGCCCATACTATGACACTACATGTCGGATATCGGTCCCTTTCCTGTATGTTTGCTGGACAATATGCAGTACCACTATCACGCCAGATCAGTTGTCGTCGACAATCAGACGATAGACTGTATCTACTCTCATCTGAGAAGAGGACAGCAGACCAGTCGTTATCAGTCCAATTGCGATGTTGATGGCACCATTGCAAACGAGCGGTACGGTGACGTCTGGACAATGGGATGCACACAACAGGACGGCGGGCGTATAGTCCTCCTTCATGCAAACGTCTGGCGACAGTTTTTCGGGAGATCCGCTTGCCAGTAGCAGCCATAAACTGATTTGCTTCCTCACTAGCTGTGCTGCGCCGGTGTGTTTTTGTTGATAGCACTTTGTACCGATCTTCTGCAGGTGTCGTACTGCGAACGCGACCTCCCCCGTGACGTTTGCTACACTCTCCATTTGTTTGAAATGATTTCCAAAGCCTTGAAACAACACTGTGGCTGACGTCGAACTCCCTGGCAACATCTGTTATTTTTCGCCCTTCTTCAATCTTGCCAATAATACGGCCACGCGTAAAATTATCTAGGTGATGTCGGGAAGACATACTGAAAATTGCAAGTTCGTCAATTGATTCTTTCCCTTTGAACTTTGCGTTTGAACAACAACGGTCAATTCGCGTCAAATCCTTTATATCTCTTATCAGCGCTATGACGTCACGAACAAGTTGGGCAATCCAAAATTTGCATACGCACAACACGTCTTACTGTATCCCGCACTTATGCTAATTTCCACATTTTTCTGCCTTCTATTTTATGGTTGCTATCGTTGCTATTGTCATCCGTCCTCACATAGCAATAAAGTAATATTTACTGTACTTTATAATTTTAGATTGCAAGGAAATAGCAGCCGTAGGGTTCTGTACTCTAGAAGCGTAGATCTTCCTTTACTGATTAACACAGTTGGCAGGAAACTAGTGAAAGGGGACCAACTCGGTATCTCCCCAAGAACTGGTGAAAAGGAGAAATGATTTAAAATTTATAGATGATGTCGAAGATGGTTACTACTGTTAACTTTCATTGAAATTGAGCCCAGGGTTACAAAGCACGTATACCGTATGCCTATGCGTTTCTGGTGCTGTTCCGCCTACGGCCCTGAGTTCTCGTTTTCGATCACTCTAGTCATTTCGTACACGGAATCGTAACGGCCTTAGAAACTCGGCTTCTTGACAGTAGTATAGCATAGCATATCAGTGGCTCACCGATGGGGAAAGAGGTCCAGAAAGAGTCAGGATACCCCCCCCCTAAAATAATAATAGGGTAAACGTGTACGTTATGAAGTGTTGGATGAAATGAGGAAAAAGCCAAACAGATATGCTTTTGTACTGTGAAACACGTTCATTTTATTATCACACTTCTTTGTAAGCATGACAACCTTCACCTGAAATGCTTCCTCAAATATTAATCGAAACGAACGGGCTGACAATCAGACGAACAGACAAAGTGCTTGCATGGGGCAAAATTTACGTTGGGTCCTTAAAGTACTATCCAGAAATTTTCAAATCTTCATCTCAAACTGCTCTAACTACATTCATCGAAAAAATAGTAGAGACAGAGGTACAAACAAAGGGCGTACACAAAGTGCCAACATGTCAGTTAATCCCGGTTCTTAACAGCCATCCGGAAATAATGTCTCAAACTGGTTCCCTAGATGGAGGCGAGTTATTTATCAAGTACATGCAGACCGACGAAAAAGGGCTGACGTGGTGTTTGTTGTGAATTATTTGCTGTCCCAAAATGTCATTTTCAAAATATCGACCAAAAATGGAAGGAGTCTGACGAAAAATTAGGTAAGTATATATATATATATATATATATATGGACAAAAGTCACCGGACACCCCGTCAAAAGCAAATAAACGGATCCGCTGCGTTGTTAAGATGTGCGGTGCAGCTGCAAACGGTATAAAAACCAGTCTGCAGCTGACCGCGATCATATCGCACTGTGAGGTTGAGTAAAAATGCCGCGACGGGAGAGAACTAACTTTGAGAAAGGAAAGATTGTTGGGTGTTATATTAGTGGGTTGTCCATACGAAAAACCGAGAGGCGTTTAAACATACCCAAGTCAACTCTTTTGGATGTACTGAATACGTGGAAGACACATGGAGTGCCTGAAGCAGCAAAACGTACCAGCAGACCAAAGAAGATCAGTGATAGAGGACGTCGAAGCCTCAGGAAAGTCGTTACAGCTGATCGACGGAGTACTGCACAAGACCTCAGTGTACAGGTGAGTAAAAATGCTGGAACCTCTGTATGCACACGTGCCATATTCACAGAGAACTTCATTCCATAGGTTACCGTGGTCGTGTGGCTGTTCATAAGCCTTTCATCACTCGGAATGCTACTCGCCGTTTAGCTTGGTGTAAAGAACGTTTATCGTGGACCGTATATCAATGGAAACAGGTCCTATGGACTGATGAATCCAGATACACGATCTATCAGTCTGATGGTCGTGTGTGGGTATGGCGGCCGCCGGGGGAACGCTATTTACCTCAGTATACTGTTCTTACGGTCAAGTTTGGAGCTGGCAGTGTACTCGTGTGGGTGTATTTTTCGTGATATGGTCCTGGCCCATTGGTTGTCGTAGACAAACCTGTTAACTAGCACGTCTACCTCGATATTCTGGACAATTATGCCCTACCAGCTCTGTGGCAATACTATGAAACCAAGCCTTGTTGGTGCCAGCAGGATAATGCACCGAGCTTTATAAAGCAAGGGCTGTTACGCCGTGGTTTGACGATAATTCCGTATCGTGTGTGGACTAGTCAGCACAGAGTCCTGATATTAATCCCATAGAGCACCTGTGGGATGAATTAGAGCGCCGCATAAGAAATTTGGAACCAAGGCCTACTACTAAGCAACAGTTAGCGGCAGCATTGTTTACGGAATGGAAGCGGATACCTATCGCTGTGTTCCAAAACCTTGTCGAGAGCATGTCTCGAAGGGTCACTGAATGCATTAAGGCCAAAGGTGGACTGACGCCGTACTAATGTATGTCAATAAATGTCATGTTGTATTTCTCTTCTAGGTTTCCGGTGACTTTTGTCAATATAGTGTATATATATATGTGTACTTTGACCCTGTGTCCAAAGCCTGGGTGCGCCTCTGTAGCATGTTTACTGTCATAGTAAGTATGCGCATAGTGGTGTACACTGCTTTTGTCAGTTAGTAGTTGCTGAAGTAAAAAGAAAAAAAGAAGAAAAAAAAAACGTTTTTCGAGGGAAGTTAAACTGAGCATCCTTTTGATTTGTTCTTCTTCAGTACAGAAACTGAGGTGTAAACCGTTTTTTATATTTTTTGTAACTCCAGAGCAGCCCGTGTGTTCCTTAAGAGTAGGGAATTGCCCACGTTGATTCTTTTTTCTTCTTTTTTTTGGGAAGTGATTTACGATTTGCACAATTCTTTTCCACAGCTTTGTGTTCTTCCTGCTGCAAAGAAATTAATAGGTCCAAAATCGAATAACCAAGATATCCTGGCTTTTCCCTCCACATTTCTTTTGTTTGCTTTTTTATTTATGTTCCTGGCATTATCAGTCGCTGCTCTAAGTGCCTAGGAAAATGTAATGACTTTTAAGAGAAACAGCCCACTCGACGTAACCGAATGATTGAAGTAATCTCTGTTGTATTGTAGGATTTCATCTTTTTCGTCTTGCTTTCAAAAGGATAAAAAGAAATGGAAAGAATGGGGACTGATATTTCTTCAGACCGTGCTTCTTAAAGATTTTTACGGACGCAGAGATGGAAGAGGAATAAAGAACTTACTCGTTAGAAAAAAAAGTGAGATGAAAAAGGAGTCGCTTTCAGCATCTTTAAAAACTAAGGATTGTTGAGGTTGTAAAGCGACGAATGGTTTTCAACCTCTAATAATCCTAAGTTTTGAGCGAATATCATCTTCTGTGAGTTTTTTTTTCTCCTTATCTCTTTCTTCCATTACGGAGTACTCCTCTCGGCATTGTTTGATTTCCGCGTTGGAAGTGGAGATGGTGATAAACCAAAAAAAAAAAAAAAAAAACTGTTAAAAAAACGTGTGAAAGAAATCTCATTCCAATGGGGAGCGAGTCATTTCAACAAGTTTCATCATATTTCTCTGTTTGCCGTCTTTTTTTATGTCTCATTTCGTCTTCATTTTTTCACAAAACGTTGACTCTGCACAATTCCGTGGATTGCGTTGGTGACGGGTGTTCTGGCACAGGAACAAAAGCGAATTTCGTGCAACATGTTTCATAGAATTTCAGGAACATCTTGAGTAACTATGCATTTCTATTACCTTCTTTGTTTTATAATAACATATAGTGGCGTCTGTTTGTGTGAGGGAAGTGGAAGAATGAAGACACAGTGATTTTAACTTTTCGCGCATTGTTTCCGCCGCATAACTGAAAGATACAAAGTCCGTGGCGGGATTCTAAAGTCAAAAGAGAAACCTAGAAAATTTTATTTATTTATTTGAAGCAATGGCATGTTGTTTCGGCAAAAGTTTTAGTTAATTCGCTGTGTGGTTGGTTTGTTTCATGGATAGAATAGGTTTAGTTAATTTTGCTCGCCGAATGAAACAGATGTACAAGTACAGCTTAAAATACAGTCGGCATGTTTTTTTTCTTTTACGAAGTGCCATATGGTAATTTTGCTGACCCTATGCAGAGTGGATTGACAAATTTAACAATGAATTTCAATAGAAGAGGTGTTCCGTTTTACAGAGAAGTGTACAAGAACGGGAGATGGGAGGGTGGAGGCAATAAAAAAAAAAAAGCCAACGATCTCTGAAGTGCCTCTCTACCTTCTTAACACATTAGAAGACCACTGGGTGAAAGCCCGTCAATAATGACGGGGGGAGGGGGGGGGATAAGATATGTACAGTAATTTTTTAAATAGCCAGGTATTTTTTTTTTGTGTGATGTCCAAATGTGAAAGTATTGAACATTACAACAGTAAAAAAAAAACTAATACGACATACAGTTGTTACGTCACACGCTGACTTAATTCGCTGTTTCCGTTCACGGAACACCTGAACGACAACACGATAACTAAGCGTGATATCGCAAATATTTCGTTCTCCGTTGTTACTAAAGGGATGACGTCACATTATGTAATCCGGAAATCATTTTCCATTCACTGAACACCTGCACGGAAACACGAAAACCTAAGCGTGACGTCACAAATATTTCTTTCTCGTCTGTTGCTATGGTGATGACTCTTTCCACTGCGCCACCAAAGTGGGACAAACGTGTAGACAAAGAAAATTATATTGTTCGTGATTTTCGTGACTAGTGTTGAAACGCTTGTTCGTGAAAAGTTTCTCTTTGAAATGATTTGGCATTAAGTGGCCTAATTTGTAGACTATCCATAGTAAGTGGAAAGCAGTCTCTGTCATTTACGAACTGGCTGCTAGAATGCATCTTCAGTTGTCCTGAAAAAGTACCGCAGAAATTGTATTTGAACGAAAACTAGTCAGTCGTCGTGCAACAACAGTAATGTGTCTTGAATAAGCAAGCGATAAAAAAAATGAATTAATAAATCACCTTCGTGGGTTAAATAAGTGATTATCTTGTTACTTTTTGTTTTGGGGCATTGCCCAGTAATCGTGATAATAGTTATGTGGTTGTATAATAACTTACAATAGTATTAATGTATATATGGTGTGGTAAGTGGTTTTACACAAGGAAAAAAAAGGCAGGGTAAAATGTGTAAATTATTTTCAGTTGCACTTTTAGCTGTTGTCGTGAATAGAACCCAAATGACAGACAGACAAGCTTAAGTTCTGAGAAGACCTTGAAAGCTTTCTCCTCCTATTTAGCCACCTCCTCATCTGCCTACTATGCCGCACCTACCTCAGAGGTGATGCACATGTCAAGACGGCGTAGTTGCATCGGCAAGTTTTGTCGGTGTAACTCAATCGGTAGAACAGTCGATTCCAGAGAATGTGGGTTCGAATCCCATAACCAGCAAAAGGGGCTTTACTTTTACACTACTTTTACTGCCCTTGGAATTAAATTTCATATTTGAGGGTATACATACTTCATTCGCCACGGGGGTATATGTAAAACATATAAATTAAGCAACTTCAAGCCGTGAAATATCTTTCAAGATGTACAAGATTTTTCAAGATGGTACTTCCGTAATAAATCATCGTCGTGCCAAAGCGATTGATTGGAAGATAGCTTCCGGTGTTGGACTAATAGGCGCTGCCAGACAGACTTGACATCGGTTATACTATATCACTAACATTTTGTCTACTACGAAGTGCTTCAATTTTTGTTTTCACTTTAGCTGATTTTAAGGCGCGTTATTTTAATTTTTTGAAGTAGGAAGTTAAAAGAATTAATAGATACGATGATGTAAACTAGCAAAGTGCATTTTAAACATTTTCTAACATTAGTTACGTCAAAAAATTAGGTATTACTTTTATCCAGATCTGAAAGCAATGTTTTGAGTTGATTTAAATTTTAGATTTCCTCCCCCCCCCGCACTCACCAGGTTTCTTTTGAAGTGGCAGAATTTTCGGGTCATAGAAGCAAATTTGCTAAAAGTTTATTTTCTTTTAGTTCATTCACAAAGTTGGCTTCATTGTCCTTCAGCGTTGTTCGTATCAAAGACAGTGACTAATCGTACTATTAATCAATAGTAGATTAATTATTAAACGACACATAATTTAATCAGAGCAAACCGTCAACCCTGTCTTTATCAATTCATTCTTGGCATTAGTTTTCAGTGTATCCGGTTATAAGAGCGTGGGTGGCCGCAATCGAAGGCAAGAGCGTTAGAATTTCATTCTGCTTTGATATGTACGTAATTACCAAGTAAATAAGAGATTGCTGTATATGGACCGTAGTACTCATGCGCAAAAAAAAAATTAGTCTTTTTGGCTTCAGAAAAAGTGTAAACCAGTGTCTAATGGCAAACACTACTTTATCTGGGACTCTGTGCTAGCCTGGTGGTCGAGTGGTTTAGATCAACTAGACAAGATACCGACACCCGAAATGCCGGCAAAACACCAAAAGCATAATCGCGACAACCAGATTACCGACAACCAAAACGCTGACTGCGCAAAACGCCGAGAGAACATAACGCTGACAGCACGATAGGAGATTCACGGAACAGAATGAAGACGGTACAAGACATTTACGACAACACAAGACACCGACAAGACAGAACGCAGGCAGGGCAAGCCATCGACACCAAAAATAAACATCGACAGGACAAAACACCAACAGCTATAATCCCGTCAACCAAACCTCCTACAGCACAAGACATCAATAGGTTAGAACGCAGACAGTGCAAGACATTGACACCCAAAATACCGAGAAGACAAAACGCCAACAGACGCAAGTCCGACAACCAAGACTCTGTCAACACAAGACACTGACAGGTCAGAACGCAGACAGAGCAAGACATCGACACCCAAAAGTACCGACAAAACAAAACTGTAATAGACACAAGCCCGACAACCAAAGCGTCGACAGCATAAAACCCCGACAGGGCAAAACGCTGACAGCACGAGACACCGACGGACAGAACACAGACAGGACGAAACATTGGCACCCAACATATCGACAGGACAAAACACCAACAGACACAAGACCGATAACCAGAACACCGACAACCAAAACTTCGACAGGATAAAGCAACAACATAACAGAACATTGACAGCGCAAGACACCGACAACCAAAACTTTGACAGGATAAAACAACAACAGGACAAAACATTGACAGCACAAGACACCGACAACCAAAACTTCGACAGGATAAAGCAACAACAGGACAGAACATTGACAGCGCAAGACACCGACAACCAAAACTTTGACACTATAAAACAACAACAGGACAGAACATTGACAGCACAAGACACCGAAAACTAAAACTTCGACATTATAAAGCAACAACAGGACAGAACATTGACAGCGCAAGACACCGACAGGATAGAACGACAGATAAGCGTTAATTATTTTTTATCAGCTGTATGGTCTAGTTTTGTCTCAAAAACATACCTAAAAGTAGGGAAAAAATAACCTGGTACATCGGTCAAAACGTCACTAGTCAGCACAGCTTGAGATTGTAATCGCGCCTCTTAAATTTGAACTTTTCGGCTTTATCAGAATCATTCCTCATTTGTCGAATATGTTAACCCAGCGACCAGGTTTTGCTCCCTGGCATTCAGAGAAGCCAAGATACTAAATAATGTTGTGATACCTTGGAGATTACCCTCTTTAACATGTTTTCTGCATTTTTTTTTTCATCATTACTACGTGCTCCCCTTTTTTTCAAGGATTTAGGTCTCTGTGAAGTTTTGAAACTGATATGCCGAGATCAAATCGTAGCGAATGTAATTGTCTATCCGAAATTTAAAAAAAAATGTTGTTTTTTTTTTTTATTTTTCGCGTCCATTCACTTTTTAACTGCGTAAACGTACTGATCGTTGTTTTGGTCACTAATATCAAAAGATGTTTATGTACAATGATATGTAATTTTAATTGGAAAACGGATCGCTGTACCCTTCAGAATGTAATAAGTTTTTTTAAACATTTTGTTAATAATGCGCCCTCATTCACTTGGAAGTGTCTAAGTTAAACAATTTAGTATTAAATTCTATGTGACGTGGTAGATGAATCAAAGTGATTTTTCTAATTAAATATTGCTCACAGACTCCACTACTAGTCATTCATGAGCTGCATATACATGTATGTATATGAATGACTCCAACTCCGACTATTTTAAAGGGAAAAGGTACGAGACTGGTTGTGTAAAACATTACAATGAGAAACGTAGAATAATGATCACATATCGATATTTTGCTCTCTCAGCACATGTGTCTTGTTCGTATTTAGGCTGCCATGATTGTGTCTATCTTTTGTCCAGTCGGTGTTTTGATCCAGGCCTATTTATGAAGCAAAATTCTGGTTCCTGACATTGCTCTGCCTGGGTTCAAATCTTCAGTAAGATATACTGTAGATGTTCTGACGAGCACCCTTTCCTGGAATCATTGCCCAGAATTAGACTCCTCAATGACATGGGGGGAAATGGTCTCTAAACAACAAAAACAACAAAAACGAAAAATTACTAATTTTGAAACCTACAGTTTATTAAAGGGTGATGTCACAGTCGTTTTATGCTATATTGTATCTATTATGAAATTTTCATGAGTTTGTAAGGATGTGATTACTTCAATTGTCTTCCGTTATTAGTTCATGAAATGCCACCTGGTGAGCTGTTTCTAGGTTGCAGGCTTCTAACGTGAGCATCATTTGTATGCATTTCTTTGTACTTCCTTTCTGAAAGTAAACATTTGGAACTTTCAGATATAACGCATTTTCTGAGGGTAGATTTCTTAAAAGCCTTATCTTGAAACACTTCTTTTTTTCATAGCAAGTATGTACGACCGTGTACCTTAAATGTAGCTATTCTCAACAATTCTGATCACTGGCGTTAAGTCAGTAAATAAAATATAATTGGGACATAGACTGAAGGGGCAATTTTCTCTATACATCCACTCAGTAACATGTGAGCCAACCTTTCGCCTTCACAACAGCAGCAACACCTCGTGGTTTGAACTCTTCCAGGTGCTGAAAACGTTCGCCTGGTAAGCGGTTCACGATTCCAGGGAAGCCATATCATAAAGTGGTGGGTTCTGGGCTCCCCATTTATCGCACAGATATTCAGCTGGGTTCAGATCCGGAGAGTGAGAGGGCCATTCGAGGGTTGCGAACTCACTAGAATGCTTCTTCAACCAGTACTTATCCAAATGAGAGCGATGAGAGAAGCCATCCTCCTGCGGGAATTGGATTGCCATGAATAGGTGTAGATGGTCGGCCATTGTGTCAACCTAGCCTTGTGCGGCGTCGTTGGTCTAAGTAGGTACAAAGGGCAGCTATGTGGCCCACGCCCCAGAACAGTACACCTCCTCCACCGGCCTGTAACACCCTAACTTAACAGTTGGGAGTCCACGAACTTGTGTGATCTACACCATATACGCACCCTCCCATAAAGTACCCATTTCCAAAGTCCATTGGCGACGTCCCATCGCCCACTGCAGCCTCATAGCCCTTTGACGCGCTGTTAACAAGGTACTCGATGTAGACGTCGGCTGTCATACTGAGTCTTGCCATCGTGCGTCAAGTGGTTTCTGCACAAACCTTCATAGATACCGCGTCGTTAAATGCCAACGGTATCCTATGCACTGTGGCCCTCCATTCCGGCGTTACGATACCGGTAAGCGGCGTTCATCTCGAACACCAACTGCTCACTTACGGCCACATTTTCCCCGCCGGTGATGGTTTTCCTGTAGTCCTGTTACATGTTCCACAGTCGCACGTGACAATTCAAATGCTTTGCAGTCGCGGAGATGGAGCACCCGATATTCCTCGCACCGACTATCCGCCCATGATAAATCTTTCTCATCTCGCCCAGTTTACCCATCATCACAGTCGCGGGTACGATACAGCAGGTAGAGACCTATTTATGTTTTACAGGGGGTTTGGGCAAGCGGAGATATTGTGGCGGTATAGGGCAAGTTTTATGAATGGGTGCTGTGTGCGTAATAGCTTGTGCTCTAAGTATATATATATATATATATATATAGTCATTTTTGCAACTACCCCATCAGAGCTGCAGAGTATGATCCAGGAACTTGCTGACAAGAGTAAAGAAGTGGGATTAAAAATGAACTTTCAGAAGACAAAAGTGATGTTCAATGCTTTTACAAGAAATGAAGATTTATCGATTGATGGAGAAAAGCTGGAGATAACAGACACGTACGTTTATCTTGGACAGCAGATATCAAATGAGGGTCACATTGATGAAGAAATTAATCGGCGTACAAAACTTGCCTGGAGAGCTTTTGGAAGAAACAGCATAATTTTCAAGAGCAATATGCCATTATGTCTTAAAAGAAAAGTGTTTGATCAATGCATCCTTCCAGTGCTTACGTATGGTGCAGAGACGTGGACCTTAACTAAAAGAGACATACAAAGGCTGCAGACAACTCAAAAAGCATGGAGAGGTGCATGCTTGGTATAACCAGGAGAGATAAGAAGAGGAACTCGTGGATCCGAAAAATGACGAGAGTGGAAGACATCATGATCAGAGTTAAATCCCTGAAATGGCAATGGGCTGGACATACTGCCAGAAGGACAGACCATAGATGGACAGCCGAAATTTTAGATTGGATTCCAAGGGACAGGAAAAGACCCAGAAAAAGACCACATGGGAGATGGGTGGATGAAATTCGTAAATATGCGGGAGTGACATGGAGGAGACTGGCACAAGACAGACCGTTGTGGAGGAAACTTGGGGAGACCTTCGTCCAGCAGTGGATTGATAATGGTTGACAATGATGATGATGATGATGATATATATATATATATATACATGAGAAGCAGTGGCGTAGATGGAGGCATGCCAGTGGCTGGCAAGCTGGTGCAGTTGCACCAAGGCTCAGTTTATTGAGGGGCCCATGGTCTGCTAACGATAAGCTATGGAGAGGACGAAAGTAGTAATGAAAAAGCGATGCTAATACAAGATGATAACCCTACAATATTTGGTTGCTGAAAGACTTTTGTATGACATTCTCAAAGGTGAATCACAAAATCCATATAATTATCGTGCATTATTGGCCTTACTGAACACTGCCCGATCATCAGGTTGAATCAGTTTTTTTTTTTTTTTGTTTTTTTTGTTATTACGAAAGTAACTCAGAGAAGGTATGGTTTACTTGTTCTTTTCTTTCCCTCGTTCGAGCCGTATTCTACGATAAGGCTCCTTATGCGCGGTGCTGCGCTTTTAATCTTGCCGACTGTCGGAGAAAATACCTTGTTCTCACTCACTCTCCCGTTGATCATTTACATACCGCCATACGTTCTAGTCGGCCACAAAGTCAGTGAAATATGGCGGGCTGCCGTATTGATAGCAAACATCCATATAACCGTGTGTCGTACAGTGTTGAGAAAACAAGATCCTTCTTTTAGTGTTGTTCCGAATATTGATAAGTAGACAACCTTATGTTCTGCATTCTATACTTATTATTACATGATCAGCTACTGATATAATCATCATCATCATCATCATTGTCAAATATTATCAATCCACTGCTGGACGAACGTCTCCTCAAGTATCCACCACAACGGTCTGTCTTGTGCGAGTCTCCTCCATGTTACTCCCGCATACTTTCGAATTTCATCCACCCATCTCCCATGTGGTCTTCTTCTGGGTCTTTTCCTGTCCCTTGGAATCCAATCTAAAATTTCAGCTGTCCATCGATGGTCTGTCCTTCTGGCATTATGTCCAGCCCATTCCCATTTCTGGGATTTAATTCTGATCATGATGTCTTCCACTCTTGTCATTTTTCGGATCCACGAGTTCCTCTTCTTATCTCTCCTGGTTACACCAAGCATGCACCTCTCCATGCTGCTTTGAGTTGTCTGCAGCA
The DNA here is from genome assembly GCA_039090855.1 of Macrothele yani. Lineage (NCBI taxonomy): Eukaryota > Metazoa > Arthropoda > Arachnida > Araneae > Macrothelidae > Macrothele > Macrothele yani. The sequence continues at coordinate 110,293,311 of CM077003.1, forward strand.
TTTCTATGTCTCTTTTAGTTAAGATCCACGTCTCTGCACCATACGTAAGCACTGGAAGGATGCATTGATCAAACACTTTTCTTTTAAGACAAAATGGCATATTGCTCTTGAAAATTATGCTGTTTCTTCCAAAAGCTCTCCAGGCAAGTTTTGTACGCCGATTAATTTCTTCATCAATGTGACCCTCACTTGATATCTGCTGTCCAAGATAAACGTACGTGTCTGTTATCTCCAGCTTTTCTCCATCAATCGATAAATCTTCATTTCTTGTAAAAGCATTGAACATCACTTTTGTCTTCTGAAAGTTCATTTTTAATTCCACTTCTTTACTCTTGTCAGCAAGTTCCTGGATCATACTCTGCAGCTCTGATGGGGTAGTTGCAAAAATGACTACGTCATCAGCAGAACGAAGGTGGGTTAGATAATCTCCATTAATCTTTATCCCTTTGTTTTCCCAGTTCAGTGATTAAAAGACATTTTCCAATGTCGCATTAAAGAGCTTGGGAGATATGGTGTCACCTTGTCTCACTCCCTTTCCAATTTTTATGGGTGCGGTATTCTCAAATAGCCGAATCTTTGCACTTGCATTTTCATAGATGTTATTAATAATAATAATACCGCAGGATTTCAAATCCATTGTAACTGCTGATGGTTTCACCGAATCAAAGACCTTTTCATAATCGATAAAAGCCATGCACAATGGAAGTTCATATTCCCTCGCTCTTTCAATTAGTTCTCGCAATACCTGGATATGATCTATTGTACTGTAGCCACTCCTGAATCCAGCTTGTTCTCTCAGTTGATCCATGTCTAGTGTTACCTTCAAACGGTGTGAAAGAACTTTAGTGAAGATTTTATAAACCACTGATAGGAGGCTGATAGGTCTGTAGTTCCTGAGATCCTCAATGTCACCTTTTTTATGTAGCACGATCATTGTAGCGTTGTTCCAATCCTCAGGAATCTTCCCTTCATTAAGGCATCGAGTGAAAATTTGGGTGAGTACTGTTTCGATTTCTCCACTTGCTTCTTGTATGATGTCTACAGTAATTCCATCTTCACCTGGAGCCTTTCCCCGCTTCATGCTCTTGATTGCATGTGTAACTTCTGCTGGGAGGACTGGAAGATCTCTGGTACTGGTACCTTTCATGATGTATGGAGTACATGTATCATCCCTTTCATATAATTTCGGAGTAGAAATCTTTCACCCTTGTCAAAATTTCGCCTCTATTTCTTGTTACAGAACCATCTTCTGTTCTCAGTGCCATAATCTGTTTTCTTCCCTTACTGAGATGTCCCTTTGCTATCTTTAGGCTTTGGTTGTTCTCAATTGCTTTCCTCTCTAGTTCACAGTTGAATTTCCTTACGTCTTCAGTGATACTTTTTCGTACTGTCTTGCATAGCTCTATATATTCCGCTTTGGAAGTCACATCTTCTTTAGTTGTCCTCATCTCTCTTCTTTTTGCATCAACATTTTGGTTTTTCCTGATAATTTGTTCACATGCAACTTGTTCTTAGACCCAGCTAATTTTGTTGCTGTTTCCATAAGAGCGTTGGTTACTTTTCTGTTAACTTCAGAAATATCCACTTCTTCCGATGTTAGGCCTTCTAAAGCAGAGAATCTGTTCTTCAGTTCCATCTTGAAGGTATTATTGTGTTTTTTAAGGTCGGTTATGTCAATACATTTTGTTTGTCTTATGAGCTTGCCGCGTTCGAGTTTAGTGTTGAGGTGCATCTTACATCTCACCAATCTATGGTCACTACCTGTGTTGAACTTGTTTAGCACACTGCAGTCTTCTGTGACGAATTTTTTGTTACATATAATAAAATCAATTTCACTTGTCGTCTCATTTGGATGTCTTCATGTCCGTTTCCTGTGTGGCTTTTTCTTGAAAAAGGAGTTCAAGATGAAAAACCCTTCTGCCTCTGCAAACTCAACGAGAGTATTTCCACGCTGGTTTCTGTTGCCGTGACCGAATTTATCTACTGAAGTTTCATTCTGTTGCCGTTGCCCTATTTTTGCATTGAAATCTCCCATAACTATCTTCAAGTGCTGCTTACCTTTATTATTTAGATGACGAATTTCCTCATAAAATTCTTCCATTTCTTCTTCAGGATGACTTGTGGTGGGTGCATAAGTTTGAATAATCTGAGCCTTGTATCTTCTCGAGAGTTGGATAACGAGTCGTGCATCTCTGTCAGAGGAACTTTCAACTTCTTCAACTTTATCCTTCAGTTTCTTGTTTATTATAAATCCAACAACACTAGTTCTGCAGTATCTGTCTCACGATAGTAGAAGAGATGTCCACTTTTCAGTTCAATGAGATCTTCTCCTTTTCTCCTTACCTCACTTAGCCCGACGATGTCCCACTTGATCCTTTGTAGTTCTTCTTCCAATTCAAGATGCCTTGAATCAGAAGACAGGGAGCGTCCATTATACGTAGCCAAGGTCAGCATCAGATGGCAGTCTAGTCCAGTCCTCCGGGGATTCTTAGCACCCTCTGCCTTCATGTCGCACTGGCCGCTGCCTTGGCCAGGTACATTCCAGCTGCCGGAGACTGAGGGCCAAGATTTAAGTTGTGGAGTCATTTTGGAGGGGTTTGGCCATAACTCACCACGCTGGCCAAGCGGGTTGGTGAGTGTGGGATAGCATTTCCTCTAATCCCGATGGTATAGTTATACCGCTATTGGCGGTCGTCAGAGCTCCTTTAGTGGGCACAGGATGCACCACGAGAAGGCGGGGTTGACATTTGTCAAGGAGAGGCTGTGATGTTACGCATCACCTGACCTTACATCCCTACTGATATATATTGTACAATATTATAATATGTGAGAAAGGCCGTGTGTAAAATGAAATTCACGGCTATACAATCAACCATACCTGACTTACTTATACGATGTTTCTAAGTAATTGCAAGGCCCAATGCATAAATCCACACCAGGGCCCAATAATACTAGCTACGCTAGTGATTAGAACGTTTTCATGAGTTGTATGTTATGCTGCTGTAACGTATACTCTATATTCACTTTCCTTTTGATTTTTACTATCTCTGGTTATTTTATTTTACTATGTAAATTATCTTCTTGCTGAACGAGATGTTATTTCACCCGCTGAATGAGATCTGGCAATGAGTGTAAGTCATGACGTGGTGGTATTCAGTATAAATAGGCGCGTTCAACGATACCTAAGGAGAGCGTTGGTTTATGTGAAGGAGAGCGTTTGTTGTTGTATAGAGAGAGCGTTTGTTGTTGTACGAAGTGAGCTGTGGTTTATGTGTCAGAAAGCTGGTGCTGTATAAAGAGAGTTCGTTTATGTGAGAGCGAGAAGTCTCAATAATAAAGAATTTGTTGTAAGTACGTTTTTCTCAGTTCATAGTTACTGTCAGACCTCTGTCTGGCTGTTAGGTTTATTTCATTTAGTGTTATTAGTAACAACCAGCATAAGACTTTATTCATCTTAATTACTACTACAACATTACTACCAGTTATAAGTTTGTTCATTACTATTACTACACTACTAGCAGGAGACTTTATTCATGATCTTAATTAACTAGTAACAACAACCATTACTAGAAGAAACTAGTAACAACAACCATTTGAATTCATTATAATATTAGTGAAAGCTATATTCACGATAATTAGCTTAGTAGTAAAATCATATTCATTATACTGCTTAATTTCTCCTAATTCAGTTTAAGGCAATTCATGTTTTATTAAATGCTTTCTGTCGATCATGATCTGAAATCTGTTTCAGAATTTCAGATCTGAAACAACAATTTCAGAAAAAGAAAATAAAGTTGTTGCTCACTTTAACGGGAACTTAGCAAATAACGTAAGGTAATTCATTAATTTAGTTGAAATTTAGGAGCAAGTTTGTTTCGCATTCTTTTAAGAAGAAAATTGCTCACAAATGGTGAATGCTTTTGATGAAAGAGGTTAATAAACTTCTGCAAGTAGCATGAGGCTGGAATAACTCTTCGCAATGTTCAAATTACTCCGAGCTTCGTGAAATCCATATATCTCTCCTGGGGCGAAGGGTTAAAGCACTGTAGTTTGTAGTTGCATTCGCGAAAAGTGCCGTCGAGTGGTAGCATTCATTAAGTTAATTTTTTAAATTTTGTGAGCGGGCAGCATTATGAAATGTATTTATTTATTTATTTATTGTAAGCACATCCCTACACACGGTAAATCTAGTTACAGGAATTGCTATATTTATATTTACAGTGATAATTACCAAGTGATATTTACAATCTTGCAAAACATGCTTTATGAAAAAAATGTTTACTTACATTAAAAATATCCGGACATTCTTCAAGTGAGTTGTGAAGCCTATACATTTTACATAAGGGAGAATTTTTTCCAGCATCAGTTCTGCAAAATGGCACTGCAAATAGTTCACATTTTGTTCTCGGTAAATATGAGACACGGAAACTTAATTGGTTTACAATTTGAGTATCTTCTATCTCTCCATTGATGATGCCGTACAGGAACTTGAGTTGGAGAGCCTTCCTTCTTGATTGCAGAGAGGTTATCTTGAAGAATGTCAGAAGGTCAGCAATCGGGATGTCCACTATATAAACACCGGTCGATTTATAAAAAAGGTGTCGAAGAAACATTTTCTGAACTTTCTCAATTTCATTTACTAGATTTACTTGGCTAGGACTCCAAATTATCGCCGCATATTCCAGTGAAGATCTGACCGTAGTATCAAAAATGCGAATAAGTGTCTGAGTGTTCGAGTAATACTTGGAATATCACATGATAAATCCAAGTTTTCTGTACGCTGTACGTACAATTCTTTTGATATGACTTTTAAAGTCCAAGTTTGAATCAAATGTGACTCCCAAGTCCTGGACTTCGTTTGTTCGGGTAAGAGTATAGTCGCCAGCTTTGTAGTAAAAGAATTGGTTTTCTTTTCCGCGAAAAGGAAACGACATGACACTTGGAGATGTTGAGATAGAGATGGTTTAATGCACACCACTGAACCAGGTTATTGACGTCAGTTTGAAAAGCAAGACAGTCATCAGGAGTCTGTACATTGTGATAAAGCTTGAGATCATCAGCAAACAAGAGACATGGGCCATGTATGCAAAAAGGGAGGTTATGGTTATGGTTGGAGGTTTAACGACCACCGTGAGCAACTCAATGGGCTATAAGCAGTCGCCCGTCCCTAATTTAGGGACACTGGTTCCAGGGAAGGGAGAGAGCCAGTGCTGAAAGACAAACACAACATCCATGCCTCACCGGTATTCGAAACCGGACCCCTTTCGGACGAATGATCAGTGGCCATCGCTTAGACCATTGCGCCACCGGGGGCGGCCAAAAAGGAAGGTCATTAATGTATATAGAAAACAGGAGTGTTCCTAAATCATCATCATCATCATTGTCAACCATTATCAATCCACTGCTGGATGAAGGTCTCCCCAAGTTTCCTCCACAACGGTCTGTCTTGTGCCAGTCTCCTCCATGTCACTCCCGCATATTTACGAATTTCATCCACCCATCTCCCATGTGGTCTTTTTCTGGGTCTTTTCCTGTCCCTTGGAATCCAATCTAAAATTTCGGCTGTCCATCTATGGTCTGTCCTTCTGGCAGTATGTCCAGCCCATTGCCATTTCAGGGATTTAACTCTGATCATGATGTCTTCCACTCTCGTCATTTTTCGGATCCACGAGTTCCTCTTTTTTATCTCTCTTGGTTATACCAAGCATGCACCTCTCCATGCTGCTTTGAGTTGTCTGCAGCCTTTGTATGTCTCTTTTAGTTAAGGTCCACGTCTCTGCACCATACGTAAGCACTGGAAGGATGCATTGATCAAACACTTTTCTTTTAAGACATAATGGCATATTGCTCTTGAAAATTATGCTGTTTCTTCCAAAAGCTCTCCAGGCAAGTTTTGTACGCCGATTAATTTCTTCATCAATGTGACCCTCACTTGATATCTGCTGTCCAAGATAAACGTACGTATCTGTTATCTCCAGTTTTTCTCCATCAATCGATAAATCTTCATTTCTTGTAAAAGCATTGAACATCACTTTTGTCTTCTGAAAGTTCATTTTTAATCCCACTTCTATACTTTTGTCAGCAAGTTCCTGGATCATACTCTGCAGCTCTGATGGGGTAGTTGCAAAAATGACTATGTCATCAGCAAAACGAAGGTGGGTTAGATAATCTCCATTAATCTTTATCCCTTTGTTTTCCCAGTTCAGTGATTGAAAGACATTTTCCAATGTGGCATTAAAGAGCTTCGGAGATATGGTGTCACCTTGTCTCACTCCCTTTCCAATTTTTATGTGTGTTGTATTTTCAAACAACCGAATCTTTGCACTTGCATTTTCATAGATGTTATTAATAATATTAATGTATGCATCTTCAATACCGCAGGATTTCAGAGCCGTGGTAACTGCTGATGGTTTCACCGAATCAAAGGCTTTTTCATAATCAATGAAAGCCATGCACAATGGAAGTTCATATTGCCTCGCTCTTTCCGTTAGTTCTCTCAGTACGTGGATATGATCTATTGTGCTGTAGCCACTCCTGAATCCAGCTTGTTCTCTCGGTTGAGCCATGTCCAGTGTTACCTTCAAGCGGTGTGAAAGAACTTTAGTGAAGATTTTATAAACCACTGATAGGAGGCTGATAGGTCTGTAGTTCCTGAGATCCTCAATGTCACCTTTTTATGTAGCAGGATCATTGTAGCATTGTTCCAATCCTCAGGAATCTTCCCTTCATTAAGGCATCGAGTGAAAATTTGGGCGAGTACTGTTTCAATTTCTCCACTTGCTTCTTGTATGATGTCTATAGTAATTCCATCTTCTCCTGGAGCTTTCCCCCGCTTCATGTTCTTGATTGCATGAGCAACTTCTGCTGGGAGGACTGGAAGAACTCTGGTACCTTTCACGATGTCTGGAGTACATGTATCATCCCTTTCATCCTAAATAAATTACATTATTTGGAGTAACTTTGGGAACGAGCTTTACCCAGAAAAGAACTAATATCCGTTTAATGACTTCCATTTACACCCAACAATTTAAGACCTCAAGTTTCTTTCCTTCCGTAGTTGGCATACATGTGGAAGACGACACTTGAAAAGCAAGGCCAGATTTTCATGTTTCAATAAATGCATATTCCTTCAGCCAAAGCAGGTTTCACATGGCGGACTCTCTACTAGTCACTACGTACGTACATACTGTATATACGCACTGATGGGCGAGATCATTTTGACCACCCATGGCTCCACGAATGGGCGTGTCCCGCTTCACACGGAGCAATGACATCACTGACAGACGCGGAATATATGCAGACGACTCGAGCAGGGAATATCAGTAAAGCCGCGGATGGCTTAGTGGTTAGTGTTTCAGACAATCGATGCTGGTTCCCCAGGTTCTATCCTGGGCTGATCTTTCAGAGATGGTGCGATTTACTAACAATCGCTGAATATCCGCCGTGCATTAGACGAGCACGTAAAGTGACGGCCCCCAGGCTGGACCCACTGGTTAAATGGGTATCCTTTCCTATTCCCCCCCCTGAAATTCTCTCACCCATCTATGTGCAATATCGTACTTGTACGGTGGCGCCATGTACTGTACTCTAATCTCACTACAAACTGTTCTGTCAAAAGTCGCTAGACTTGCTCTCATTCCTTCCGTTTCTGTGTCCTGCCTAAAAGACGATCTCGCTGTAGGTGGCTGGGACCTAAACTCTACTCCCTGTGGACGGAAGTCCTGCATGAAAATGACAAATTCTGTGAGGGAATATCAGTGTACATGGAAAATTTTCTTTTCCCTGATTGGTCCGTCTGACAACCAAGTGTTTTTACTCAAAACTATTTCATCAAACGTGGCGAATCACGCTACTCACTCTTTTCGTTCAGATATGTGACATTGCCCTGGAAAACGCTGTCAGGCGGACTGCATTCTCCGTACGGTTAATTTTGAATGGGAATCTGGGATGGTGTGGAACTGTTTCTGTTGAGAAGGACTCGGTCTTTTGGTTGCCATGCCCTCCAGCCTAACGACCGCCAGGTACAAAGACATTCTGAACTATTTCGCACTACATACGCTGTGGCAGTGTCGGCACAGATCCCTACCTGTTTCAGTAAGATCGAGTGCCTGACTACACTGCAAGGTCGTCTATCTAGACTGGGTTTGAGAAACAGAACGTCCAAGTGTTCGATTGGCCGGCCCAATGTCCCGATCTAAATCCAAGAGATCATTGGTAAGACGAGGTGGAACGTAGAATCCGATCACAATACTTTTTTTTTTTTTACGGCAGCTCTGGCGTAAGCTTTGCAGGAGGAAAGCATGAAAAATTGGGTACAGACTCACTGGCACCTCTTGGAAAGCATGCCTAGAAAGGTCGGTATGCAGTCAAACGGCCAAAAGTGGGCCAAGAATGTAGGTATTTAGGCTAATAAATGCCCTTGATTCCATTCGAATACTTTTGTCTGTATAGTGTATGTTTGTGATAATAGAGAGTAATACAAAACGGAACGAAATGTATAAAAAAACAAAACACATGCTAGATCGTCATTGGCGCGAATTCCGACTAGGTTTCTTTCAAGTGAGATGCAATAACATTGAGGAACGATACTGTAATTTCGCGGAACAGATTAAAGAAAAACCATCCCGTCCCCTAACATCAAAGGCGCCGACCAATTCTCAAATCTTTCAATCAAAATAAGTATTAATGTAGAAAATGTATCTTTTTAAAGCAGAAATCAAAAGCGCCATGTGGTAATCTCGATAGTTAATAAGAAACTTGATTTATATTACCCCGTGTATAGCCATATGTCTTTATTTCTTATTAATACTGCCGCCCCAGTGGTCTAAGCGATGGCCTCTGATCATTCGTCCGAACGGGGTCCGGGTTCGAATCCCGGTGAGACATGGATGTTGTGTTTGTCTTACGGCACTGGCTCTCTCCCTTCCCTGGAGCCAGTGACCCTAAATTAGGGACGAGCGACCGCTTATAGCCCATTGAGTTGCTCACGGTGGTCGTTAAACCTTCAATCAGAAAAATATATATATTAATATTATTATTTCTTTTGTCAATATAAGAGATCAGTAACAGATTCCGAACGCCGAGAAAGATATTGCTTGTCATGGCAAAAATATGGTAGTATTGATATAAATACGTGTCACATAAGAAAGTCTGAGATTGCATGTATTGTATGATACGTTCGCCTGGTGTGGGCTCTTGAATATGCTTTCTACGTGTCATCTGAAGTATTGATTTGACGGGGGAATCCTGTATAGTAATCATGCAGCCCAAGATCATCCTCTGCACACGCCTCTTCTCTTTCACCCCGTCTTTTTTTTTTTTTCTTTTTTTTAAAGTGTCACGCTGCGTGAACACTCACCATTGTTTCTGTTTGTTCCGATTTTGAATAGAAAAAGTGGGAAGTTAAGTGTGTATGTGTGTGTGCGCGCGCTTTTGTGGGGTATATTTGTCAGATAAGGGAGCTTTTTATCGTGAACTGAAAAGCTGTTCAGTGGGCCTTGCCTGCTTTTTTCTTTCCCGAAGAATCACGCGATTTTAACGTTAGTAGCGACATACACCGGAAATACATCGTATCCCGCCCAGGGCAAGAAGGTGGGTGGAGTGACAAAAGCTTAGGCAGGAAGAATATGAAGAAATGACAAGGAGGGAGGAGAGAAACGATTTTTTCTCATCAAGACGCACAAATATTTCTTATCCCTCTCGCTCGCCTCGCATGTCTTCCAATGCATCATTTCTTTCCCTACATCCAGTTTTTCTCAAGCAATGGAACGATCATCTTTCGTGCATTTCTGTTATCACTTTCAGATTGGTAGTGGAAATATTGCATTTTCTTATTGTCATTTCTTGTTTTGGATCATTTCTCAATTCCTTTCTTGGTCATTTTTCTTAAAGAGTGATATTCTGTAGGTATTTATTCTCCTTCGCATAAACTAAGGTATTTCACAGACTCCAACCAAATGTATATTTAGTCAATTAAATTGAATGCTGTGCAACATTTCTTGACAGGAAATAAAGGAAATCGCATTTTACGTAGCTAGATGAGCATCCCTCAAAAAACTCCGTTCAGGTAGATTTTATCCGGTGTTGATGATATCGCAGTAACAAAAAGTTTTCAGGTACGTGCATACAGTGCGTGGTATTTATTCAATGTACACTATATGGACAAAAGTCACCGGAAACCCCTTCAAAAGCAAATGAACGGATCCACTGCGTTGTTACGATCCGTACAGCTGTAAACAGTATAAAAACAAGCCTGCAGCTGACCGCGATCATATCGCACTGTGAGGTTCACTGAAAATGTTGCGGTGGGAGAAACTGAATTTGAGAAAGGAAAATTGTTGGGTGTTATATTAGTGGGTTGTCCATAAGAAAAACCGAGAGGCGTTAAACATACCCAAGTCAACTGTTTTGGATGTACTGTATAAGTGGAAGACGCATGGCGCGCCTGAAGCAGCAAAACGTACCGGCAGAAGAAAGAAAATCAGTGATAGAGGACGTCGAAGCCTCAGGAGAGTCGTTACAGCTAATCGACGGAGTACTGCACAAGACCTCAGTGTACAGGTGAGTAAAAGTGCTGGAACTTCGGTATGTACACGTACCATTCGCAGAGAACTTCATTCCATGGGTTACCGTGATCGTGCGGCTGTTCATAAGCCTTTCATCTCCACTCGGAATGCTACTCGTCATTTAACATGGCGTAAAGAACATTTATCGTGGACCGTAGATCAATGGAAACGGATCAAATGGACTGGTGAATCCAGATACACGATCCATCAGTCTGATGGCCGTGTGTGGGTATAGCGGCAGCCCGGGGAACGCTATTTACGAGAGTGTACTGTTCCTACCGTCAAGTTTGGAGCTAGCAGTGTACTCGTGTGGGGGTGTTTTTCGTGGTGTGGTCCCGGCCCATTGGTTTTCGTGGACAAGCCTGCTAACCAACACGGCTACCTCGATATTCTGGACAGTTATGCCCTAACAACTCTGTGGCAATAAAATGGAAGCGGGCCTTGTTGGTACCAGCAGGATAATGCACCGAGCCTTGTTGGTACCAGCAAGATAATGCACCTAGCCATGAAGCAAGGACTGTTACGGCGTGGTTTGACGATAATTCCGTATCCTGTGTGGACTAGCCAGCACAGAGCCCTGATCGTAATCCCATAGAACATCTATGGGATGAATTAAAGCGCCGCATAAGAAGTTTGGAAGCAAGACCTACTATTAAGCAACAGTTAGCCGCAGCATTATGTACTGAATGGAAGCCCATACCTATTGCTGTATTCCAAAACCTTGTCGAAAGCATGTCTCGAAGGGTAAGTTAATGCATTAAGGCCAAAGGTGGACCGACACTGTACTAATGTATGTCAATAAATGCTATGTTGTGTTTCTCTTCTAAGTGTCCAGTGACGTTTGTCAATATAGTGTATGTAGTACTGGGGACCATGTATACGAACCTCCATGACCTTTATTTAACAAGTTACAGTTTCTTTGCAACTTTATCTTACTTCCCAACAAAAACAGTCTTGCTGGGCCAGCACTGCCAGCGGTGGCAATGCTGGCCCAGTAAGATTGTTTTTACTGGGAAGTAGGATAAAGTTGTTGCCGCCACCCAACCGTCAATAAAATGTCCGGGAGGCCAACATTGACACCCCCATCAGTTGTCATATGCCAGAACAGCGCCATTAGTTATCCATCACAGGCAGTAGCTGCCACAAGTGGCCCTTCAGCGGCCCTGCAAGCACGTGCCATAAATGATGGCTAGCCTAATGTAATCCGCTAGTTTCCCGACAGAGGCAGCCGGCAATCACGTGACGTGACTGATGGCTTGCAGAATCTTATCCACCAATTTCCCAGTAGTAGGCATAAAAAATACAGGATAACCGCAGTTTCTCAAAACTACAGCCGGTTTTTTTTTTTTTTTCGACTTACGGAACTTCTGTATTATAGCATTGCGCTGGGGAAATTTTCTCAACAGGTCCTGAAAAACGCCCGTTTGGATCTGGATGGAAACGAACCAAGGACTGTCTGCGTAGGAAGAGGGCGCGCTAGCAACTGGATTGTTTTACCACGCACAAGCATTTGCTTGAAGGTGAGCCTCTTTCCTGCGGAATGTGTAACGAATGGTTCTCTTTTTAATTTTACAATATTGCGAGGTATTTTTCGTAAATGTCAGTTTCATATAATTCATAAATTTATTTTTTTCAACGATTGTTTTTTTTTTTTTTTTTTTTACCTTAAGGGAACTTCGCTCATGTTTAACGAGTGTAAAAGGCTCTTTCCAAAGTTTCGTGCTGTTCTTGTCGTTTTGAAAGGCGATTGTTGAATTAATATATTTACCCGTTCATGTCACATTCTGTTACATTTTTAACGTTGTATCTTTCCTTTCCGCTGTCCGAAGCTGCATTTGTTTTAAAGAGGAAACATATTTTATTTTATTACTCGTTATTTTTAGAAGTCCTCCAGTTTTGTGTATTCACCCCATGGACACATTATGTCCACATGGCGTTGCTTTTTTTTTTTTTTTTTTTTTTTCAAATAATTGATAAATTTTATACGCGTATAATTCTTTTTTCCCCCCAACATTACGTTTTTTTATGTTTTTCCAAGACTTGTTTCAAGCGGTTTGGTGTATGTTTAATCGAAAGATTACACAGAAATTATTTCTTGTTAGCAAATTGATCAGTTTTCCCCTCATCCACCAGAAGGAAAAATCCTCGACAGTACACCAGCTACGGGCCACTAGTGGCCCTTGCTTGAAGGCCAGCAATTCACGGCGATGCTGCAGGGCCATCAATGGCTGCCAACTGATGGCGCTGCCACCAACGGACCGCTACCGTTCCGTGAGTGGCAAATTTCATCCATCATTGCCAGCTGGTAGCCAGCAGTTTCCCAACACTTGTGTTTTTGCTTGGTTACGTCATATTTTTTTATCTTTTTTAATACTTACTCTCAATGCTGTTTATGAATTTTAGTTTGTAAACTGTCAAGGTATATTTCTCTCTTTCTCTCTCTCGCTGTCTCTGATCTTTCTGAACTACGAAAATGGTGTCTTTCTACTACTTTTTTAGACGTTGGCTCAGAGGACTCCCTCTATTTCACTGATTAGTACAACGCTAATTACAACAGGAAAAAAAAATTTTGTATAACAAAATTTCTGTGAATCCGAAAAATTCACATACGTTTATCCGAGTTCCCAAAAAGCTTATATGGTTGTACTCGCCATGTCTTCTAACTCCTGATTTTTTTTTTTTTTTTTTTTGATCTAATTTAAAATTGCTTTTGAAAATTATGCAGGTCATCTTTCTCGGGTTGTTTCACCTAATGAACTTATTACTAAGGAATTTGTTTTCTTAAAATTACGTATCTGTTGCCGACTCCATCGTGCGTACTCTTTTCCATCTGGGGTATTGTATTGAATTTCCTATAAATTGCTAGATAAAGAGGCGAATTGTTTCTGTGTCAGGAACAACAATTCTTTCACAAACAAGATTCATTTTATGGATTTCCATTTCCACGAGGAAAGAGCAAGTAGCTCAGGAACTTCCACTCTTGTTTTCGGTGTGTGTGTGTGTTTGTAAACAGCACTGGAGGTCCAGGTGCCTCAGAATATGAAAAAAAAAAAAAAAAAGTCTTTGCTCTGGAGTAGGGGAATAACATCTCTTTCTCACGTTATTTCGCGCATAGTCACGCCGTGGCCACAGGGCGAATGTTGGGAATATCTTTCTACTCCCTCTGTGGCGAGGGACGTGTGCAGCTTATTATTATTATTATTTTTTATGTTCTTTGTTGCTTAGGATCACGTTTTTGCAACTGATGCACTTAGCCTGCCACAACCGGTATGGAACAGCCAGCAGCGGATGTGCTTTGTTTATGAGCGCGAAGAGCTATGGGTAACGAGGAAGCACCTTAGCTTTTCCAAGCTGCATCAGGCTTCTACGGTAATGCATATCCGCTAGAGGAATATGCGAGTGTAGCTATCTGTGTTCTCAATTTACCAAACGTCAATCTACGCAGAGACATCAAATTCATTTAAATCACTTCCAGACTTCGAGTACGCGCATTGAGTGGTCAGTTTTTTGATTTCTGATGAAAAAGCCATGTAAATAAATATTAACGGTTCTTTTTTTAAAACTACGCCGGTTAATATTCGACAGAGCTGTAACGAGGATTTTCGGGGTTTATGGCCATACATTAGAAATGTGCCTTAATGAAAACAAAAATACTAATTTAAAAGAATTATCGTAACATAATAAAAGTTCAACTATGAAAAATAATACTTATAGAAAAAAATTAATCCGTTATTTCTTATAAACGGTAATATCATCATCATTATCAACCATCATCAATCCACTGCTGGACGAAGGTCTCCCCAAGTTTCTTCCACAACGGTCTGACTTGTGCTAGTCTCTTCCATGTTACTCCCGCATACTTTTGAATTTCATCCGCCCATCCTCCATGTCCTTCTGGGTCTTTTCCTGACCCTTGGATTTTTTTTTTTTTATCTTTTTGTAAACAAAAATTAGAAAAAAAAATGATTGTTTTCTTATAAACAATACTTTATAAACAATAAAGGTTTTTGTCTTTTTGATAAAGAAAAATACAAATTTTTTAATGTTTTCTTATAAACAGTAAAGTTATATGTATATATACAGTAAATGTATATGGTCTTTTAGTAAAGAAAAATATAAAAAAAATGAATCAGGTTTTTCTTATAAACAGTAAAGATTTTGGTCGTTTTGGTAAAGAAAAATACTTTAATATTATTGTCAAGTGTCCATTACAAAAACAAATGATTGAACTATACATAAATTGTATTAATTTTACTTTTGGTGCTTTCAATTTTACAGATTCAACAATAATATAATCAAAATTTGTTTCTACACATACATCATTTTGATGACCATCCAAAAATCTTCGTTCTGTCTCTGTCGGGTGCATAACGCACGCCGTCTACCAATCGTTTAGGTTGACCTCCAGCTCAGAGCTTGATCTTCCACCAGACAATCTCCTCTTGCTGAGAAATATGAAATACGTGCTGTCTTCGCGTTTATAAACAGGAGCTACATACATCAGATGGTTCAACAGTCAAGAAAAGGATTACATTATTTTCATGGTCTACCAAATGACTTGCGGTCAACTTCTGGAGAAATGACATCAGTTCGTGTTGCCTCAGAAATGCAAAATTCAGAATTATATAAAAACAAAGAAAATATTCAAATATGAGTAATTAGAAAGTTCTTGCTCCCGCTGCTGTCTTAAACTTTACCGTTGCTAAGTTCTGTCTGTTTAATTATCTGAAACCCCCTACAGCGTCTTTGTTTACATCGCCTACGGCAGTTAGCCTGCTAGCCCGTCGTTGGTCGCTACACATTTAACAATGTAAGTGGTCTCGCGCGTGAGAGTTTTCCTCACACTACCTTTTCCCGCTGTTTTAAGTAGATAATAACACTTCAGAATTCTTTCTTTGCAAGAAATGTAGTTAAAATATATAATTACAATTCAATTTATGCAAAAAACGCATTAGTATCATCGCGTTGTCTATAAAAATACAAAACAAAACGCCAGTGTTCGCCTGATGAGAAAAGCTCTCACGTGACACGAACACCAGCGGTCGCTGAATGAGAAAATGCTCACACGAAGTACACGGAAGCGAAAAGCAGACTGTTTGAAGGTCAAAGACACGCCAATCCTTATCGGAACTGATAACAGATTGTTGAGGATATCCTAAAAGTCAACTAGAGCGGGGGTGGTGCCCCAGGGCAACATTATGTGAAATAACAGGCTTATTTCCTTTTTTTTTAAATACTGTAAAACTGTTTTTCATACAGAGATGTTTTTCATATTTTGTGTTCCCCAAGCTTTCATGTATTGTTTTCAGTATTTGCCGACATGTAATTGACAGAAAACTTTTACAATAAAAAAGTATAAAAAAATGCGTTATGGTATAAACGTACATACATATCTGTTGTATAACTCTTGAGACTGAGAAATTTGTCAATCACAATTTTCGAACCCTTTTACACAACCGGGATAACCGCAACATGTAACTATTTGGAACCCATATATGTTTGAGAAATCTGAATATAATGACACAGTCAAATTTGGTATGTTTATTCCAAGGGTTCTACTTATAGCATGAATCAGGGACATTGCGGGACTAAGAACATGGGGAGGGGGGGGAGGCTGAATAGGGCTTAACTTTTTTCACAACCTCGTACTCACTATATCCTCCCAGTTCCGTGATGAAAAAAAAACCAAGAAAAACCCTCCAGAATTTTAAAATTGTTATACTTAATTTAATTGCATTTTAAATTTAAAATAATTAAATATGTAATGTTTTTATTGTAATTGATTGAAAATATCTGTTAACTGCTTATACGCTGTACCAACACACTTCACCGTAAAGCTTATGAAATATTTCGGATAGCTTAACAGAATTAATTAGGCGTTGAGTAAGGGTAAGGCTGAAAACAATGATCTTGTACCACCGTATTGCAGGCTCAACAGGGATTCACAGAACTCACTGGTCACGTTTACTCAGGTAAAAGTGACAGTGAGTTCTGTGAATCCCGTACCTGTGGCTCCTCCCAAACGAGGAGCCACAGGTACGGACCTGTGTAAGGGTGACGTGATCGGGAGGCTTTGATTAAGTTTTACGCCTGCTTTAAAAGCAAAGTCTTTAACTTACGATATTCAGCAATGACAAATCTCAACCCCGCCTTCTCGTGGTGCATCCTGTTCCCACTAAAGAGGCTCTGACGGCCACCAATAGCGGTATAACTATACCATCGGGATTAGAGGAAATGCTATCCCACACTCACCAACCCGCTTGGCCAGCGTGGTGAGTTATGGCCGGTGATGGATCACTTTGTCCGTGTTCATTTCGTCCACGCTCACTTCGTCCAGTTCATTTCGTCCAACGTTCACTTTGTCCACTGTTCACTTCGTCCGCTGTTCACTTAGTCCAATGTTCACTTCGTCCACTGTTTATTTCGTCCACCGTTCACTTTGTCCACGTTCATTTCGTCCTTAGAATAAATGGAATATCGTGGAATTTTTTTGTTTTCATGGAGTTTTTGTTATAGGCAGAAGAAAAGGTCAGTGGATATTGCTTGCAAGCGATTTTTTTTCCTGTCTGAGTTTCTCGATTAAAAAATAACGATTTTAAATGTTATTTAAAGTAAAACAAGGAACTTAACTTTGAAGAGCTTTTTATCTCTTTTGTGTGGTACGATGTCAATCACTACAGCATGACTCACGGTATGTTCGGAAATGGACTATAAGGTGGGATTTTTTAATAACGCTGCGCTTTTTTTTTAGGCACTAAAAATTACTATGTCTCATGTACAGGCCTTTTGACAGTTTTTATTCTACCGATGTCATATTCATAACGTTTACCTATCAACTCAAGGTAATAATATTGCGCTTTTTTTTTAGGCACTAAAAATTACTATGTCTCATGTACAGGCCTTTTGACAGTTTTTATTCTGCCGATGTCATATTCATAACGTTTACCTATCAACTCAAGGTAATAATATTGCGCTTTTATTTAGGCACTAAATAGTATTTCATATGCCCTAGGCCGTGGCCTTTTTCACAGTTGTTATTCTAATCACGTCATACTCATAATATTTACTCATAATATTTATATGAAATCAAGATAATAATACTGCGCATTTGCTCAGGCACTAAATATTATTTCATAATCCCTAGGCCTAGGCCTTTTTTACAATATTTATTCTACGGATGTCGTATTCATAATGTTTATGTATCAAGTCAAGTTAATAATATCACGCTTTTGCTCAAGCGTTAAATATTATTTGGCCTAGGCGTTTTTCACTGTTTTTATTCTAAGTACGTCATATTCCTAACATTTTCACATGTTATGAATATGACGTAATATTGCGTTTTTGCTCAGGCACTAAATATCATTTCATAGGCCCCAGGCCCAGCCCTTTTTTCAGTGTTTTTATTCTAAGTACGTCATATTAATAGCATTTTCATATCAAATTAAAGTAATAATATTGCGCTTTTACTCATGCACTAAATATTATTTTATAGGCCCTAGGCCTTTTTCACAGTTTTTATTCTAACCATGTTGTATTCATCACGCTTACATATCAAGTCAAGTTATTAATGTTGCACCTTTACTTCGGCTCCAAACATTAATTAGTAAATTCTAAGCCGTTTTAACAGTTTTTGATCACATTTGCATAACATGTCAAGTTATTAATATTGATCTTTTACTTAGGCATAAAAAATTAATTACTAGGCCTAGGACATCGGTATAATAAACACAGTTAAAAGGTCCTAGGCCTAAGGCCTATGAATTAATATTTAGCGCCTAAGTAAAAGCGCAATATTACTAAATTTTTATGTCATGTAAACGTTATGAATATGACATCCGTGGAATACTGTGAAAAAGGACTAGGCCTGGGGCCTATGAAATAATATTTAGTGCCAAAGTAAAAGCGAAGTATAAACAACTTGAGTTGATACGTAAACATTATGAATACGACATCCGTAGAATAAATATTGCAAAAAAGGCCTAGGCGTAGGGATTATGAAATAATATTTAGTGCCTGAGCAAATGCGCAGTATGATTACCTTGATTTCATATGTAAATGTTATGAATATGACGTAATTAGAACAAAAACTGTGAAAAAGGCCACAGCCTAGGGCATATGAAATAATATTTAGTGCCTACATAAAAGCGTAATATTATTACCTTGAGTTGATAGATAAACGTTATGAATATGAGATCCGTAGAATAAAAACTGTTGAAACGGACTAAGCCTAGGGATTATGAATTAATATTTCGTGCCTCAGTAAAAGCACAATATTATTATTACCTTAAGTGGATACGTAAACGTTTTGAATATGACATCGGCAGAATGAAAACTGTCAAAAGGGCCTACACATGAGGCATAGTAATTAGTATTTAGTGCCTAAGTAAGTAAAAGAGAAATATGAATAACTTGGCATCTTATGTAAATATTTAGTGCCTAAATAAAAGTGCTGCTTTATTAAAAAATCCCACCTTAAAGTCCTTTTCCGAACATAGCGTGAGTCATGCTGTAGTGATTGACATCGTACCACACAAAAGAGATAAAAAGCTCTTCAAAGTTAAGTTCCTTGTTTTACTTTAAATAACATTTAAAATCGTTATATTTTAATCGATAAACTCAAACAGGAAAAAGAATCGCTTCCAAGCAATATCCACTGACCTTTTCTTCTGCCTATAACAAAAACTCCATGAAAACAGAAAAATTCCACGGTATTCCATTCATTCTGAGGACCAAATGAACGTGGACAAAGTGGACGGTGGAAGAAATAAACAGTGGACGAAGTGAACATTGGACTAAGTGAACAGCGGACGAAGTGAGCAGTGGACAAAGTGAACGTAGGACGAAATGAACTGGACGAAGTGAGCGTGGACGAAATGAACACGGACAAAGTGATAGGGAACCGTTCTGGCCAACCCTCTCCAAAATGACTCCACAACTTAAATCTTGGCCCTGAGTCTCCGGCAGCTGTGATGTACCTGGCCAAGGCAGCGGCCAGTGCGACATGAAGGCAGAGGGTGCTAAGAATACCCGGAGGACCGGACTAGGCTGCCATCTGATGCTGACCTTGGCTACGTATAATGGACGCTCCCTATCTTCTGATTCAAGGCTTCTTGAATTGGAAGAGGAACTTCAAAGGATCAAGTGGGACATCATCGGGCTAAAAGAGGTAAGGAGAAAAGGAGAAGATATCATTGAACTGAAAAGTGGACATCTCTTCTACTATCGTGGGACAGATACTGGCAGAACTAGTGGTATTGGATTTATAATAAACAAGAAACTGAAGGATAAAGTTGTAGAAGTTGAAAGTTCCTCTGACAGAGCTGCACGACTCGTTATCCAACTCTCGAGAAGATACCAGGCTCAGATTATTCAAACTTATGCACCCACCACAAGTCATCCTGAAGAAGAAATTGAAGAATTTTATGAGGAAATTCGTCATCTAAATAATAAAGGTAAGTAGCACTTAAAGATAATTGTGGGAGACTTCAATGCAAAAATAGGGCAACGGCAACAGAATGAAACTTCAGTAGGTAAATTCGTTCACGGCAACAGAAACCAGCGTGGAAATACTCTCGTTGAGTTTGCAGAGGCAGAAGGGTTTTTCATCTTGAACTCCTTTTTCAAGAAAAAGCCACACAGGAAATGGACATGGAGACATCCAAATGGGACGACAAGTGAAATTGATTTTATTATATGTAACAAAAAATTCGTCATAGAAGACTGCAGTGTGCTAAAGAAGTTCAACACAGGTAGTGACCGTAGATTGGTGAGATGTAAGAACTCGAACGTGGCAAGCTCATAAGACAAACAAATTGTATTGACATAACCAAACTTAAAAAACACCATAATACCTTCAAGTTTTAACTGAAGAACAGATTCTCTGCTTTAGAAGGCCTAACATCGGAAGAAGTGATTATTTCTGAAGTTAACAGAAAAGTAACCAAAGCTTTTATGGAAATAACAAGAAAATTAGCTGGGTCTAAGAACAAGTTGCATGTGAACAAATTATCAGGAAAAACCAAAAATGTTGATGCAAAAAAGAAGAGAGATGAGGACAACTAAAGAAGATGTGACTTCCAAAGTGGAATATATAGAGCTATGCAAGACAGTACGAAAAATTATCACTGAAGACGTAAGGAAATTCAACTGTGAACTAGTGAGGAAAGCAATTGAAAACAACCAAAGCCTCAAGATAGCAAAGGGGACATCTCAGTAAAGGAAGAAAACAGATTATGGCAAAACAGAAAAAGAAGATGGTTCTGTAACAAGAAATAGAGGCGAAAGTTTGACAAGAGTGAAAGAATTCTACTCCAAATTATATGAAAGGGATGATACTTGCACTCCAGACATCATGAAAGGTACCAGTACCAGAGTTCTTCCAGTCCTCCCAGCAGAAGTTGCACATGCCATCAAGAACATGAAGCGGGGAAAAGCTCCAGCAGAAGATGGAATTACTGTAGACATCATACAAGAAGCAAGTGGAGAAATCGAAACAGTACTCACCCAAATTTCACTCGATGCCTTAATGAAGGGAAGATTCCTGAGGATTGGAACAACGCTACAATGATCCTGCTACATAAAAAAGGTGACATTGAGGATCTCAGGAACTACAGACCTATCAGCCTCCTATCAGTGGTTTATAAAATCTTCACTAAAGTTCTTTCACGCCGCTTGAAGGTAACACTGGACATGGCTCAACCGAGAGAATAAGCTGGATTCAGGAGTGACTACAGCGCAATAGATCATATCCACGTACTGAGAGAACTAATTGAAAGAGCGAGGGAATATAAACTTCCATTGTGCATGGCTTTTATCGATCCTTTGATTCGGTGAAACCATCAGCAGTTACAATGGCTCTGAAATCCTGCGGTATTGAAGATGCATACATTAATATTTTTAATATCATCTATGAAAATGCAAGTGCAAAGATTCGGCTGTTTGAAAATACAACACACATAAAAATTGGAAAGGGAGTGAGACAAGGTGACACCATATCTCCGAAACTCTTTAATGCCACACTGGAAAATGTCTTTCAATCACTGAACTGGGAAAACAAAGGGATAAAGATTAATGGAGATTATCTAACCCACCTTCGTTTTGCTGATGACATAGTCATTTTTGCAACTACCCCATCAGAGCTGCAGAGTATGATCCAGGATCTAGCTGACAAGAGTAAAGAAGTTGGATTAAAAATGAACTTTCAGAAGACAAAAGTGATGTTCAATGCTTTTACAAGAAATGAAGATTTGTCGATTGATGGAGAAAAGCTGGAGATAACAGACACGTACGTTTATCTTGGACAGCAGATATCAAGTGAGGGTCGCATTGATGAAGAAATAAATCGGCGTACAAAACTTGCCTGGAGAGCTTTTGGAAGAAACAGCATAATTTTCAAGAGCAATATGCCATTATGTCTTAAAAGAAAAGTGTTTGATCAATGCATCCTTCCAGTGCTTACGTATGGTGCAGAGACGTGGACCTTAGCTAAAAGGAGACATACAAAGGCTGCAGACAACTCAAAGCAGCATGGAGAGGTGCATGCTTGGTGTAACCAGGAGAGATAAGAAGAAGAACTCGTGCATCCGAAAAATGACAAGAGTGGAAGACATCATGATCAGAGTTAAATCCCTGAAATGGCAATGGACTGGACATACTGCCAGAAGGACAGACCATCGATGGACAGCTGAAATTTTAGATTGGATTCCAAGGGACAGGAAAAGACCCAGAAGAAGACCACATGGGAGATGGGTGGATGAAATTCGAAAGTATGCAGGAGTGACATGGAGGAGACTGCCACAAGACAGACCGTTGTGGAAGAAACTTGGGGAGACCTTCATCCAACAGTGGGCTGGTAATGGTTGACAATGATGATGATGATGATGTTGATTCAGCAATGCTGTATTTCGTCCCTTAGCGCTCTTCAGGAAGCACAGTGTCCCAGAATAAAATGCACTTCTTATTTAGTTGCTTCAATAGATGGATAATCCAATACTCGAAACATCAACTAATATCGAAATCGCACTTTAAAGCTTCTATATCAACGAAGTGTAACGTCCAATCATGAAAGAATTTATCAAATCATATAAGATTAACCGCTAAACGCATTACACCAAATTAATCTGAGCTCTCAATAATTTATCTCCGAAACAGTTATAACGATCTTACAATCTAGCCAACTTCTAAAGGAAAGCCCTAATAAATTCGTAAACATCACTCTTATTTGTCTTGCTAACACACGTCATTCAACTTTTCACCTGAAGTCAGGTTGCCACAAAAATATTCAGTGAGAAAGAAAATGTTGCGTTAAATTCAGAAAATGTTTAAGAACAATGAACAAAATGTAGGTTAGATAACAGGAACCAAAAAAGGGAATTTAAATTAGAGTATACTTTACATATTGATTAATTTGATTTCACGTACAACTAATGTAAATCCCAGAACTTCAGTTTTAGGATTAATTTTAGCGCAGCACTGATATTGTGACTATTTCCATCTCAATTCAGGAAAGCATCACCAACATGTGCCAGTTGAACACCTCCACTTTTTGAAAAAATTATGGTAGCTACTCCTAGGAAATAGAGATATAAAGTACTGTAAAAGGATTTTTCATAAAAAAAATTTTTGTTCGAGCTACAGCATTTTGAAAATAGGCAAAAAATACACTCGTGACGAAAATCATGTGACACGCCAAATTTTTAAATGCACACTGCTCCTGAACTATAACAGGTAGAGACTCTATTTCTTTTTTTTATTTTGAAGCTATTGAATTGGCCTTTCTTCAAATTCACAGAAATTGGTCCAATGAATGTTACCAGATGGCAAAAAAAAAATTATATTTATTACAAAAAATTTTAATTTTCCACAAATTTAGGATTTTTATTTTAAGAAAAAGACTTATCAGGTGGGTAAGTGTGCCAACCTTCACCCCTATTAGGGTTGTATTAGCAGTAATTTTATTTTTATCCTGTGATACTTGCAACTCATAAAATTAATTTTTAAAATACCCAAAATTTCAAAAAATCAACATTTTTTGAATTGTAATATCTCAAAAACCCCATTTTTTAAAATTCTGAAATTTTGTCCAAACAATGTCCTAATGGTAGGTAGTTTACTGGGGGAGTCAGGTTACTGGATTTTTGCCTTGAAAATTTCTTACATGTTTTTGAAAATGACACTTCTTTTTCAATTTCTTTTTTTTTTTTCCAATTTTTGAAAAATGGCACTTTTTTTTTCAAATTTTTGAATTAAGTGAAAAAATGAGAACTATAAACGTTATTTAGTAAATTTTTAATAGCAGGAGAACACAATTCCCGACAGGGCTCGCACTAAGCATTCACCAAGTAGCCAAATGTGATTAAATCCGAAAATGGCTAGAAAAAATTAGTAACAGTGAAAATGGTGGTGAATGATTTTATGAAACTTGGGCAATTTTTGACTCATGAGTAAACTGCAATTTGCAGTAATTTTTGGGGTAAACTGCAATTTGCAGTAATATTTGGGGTAAACTGCAATTTGCAGTAATTTTTGGGCTAAACTGCATCTGATATGACTTCAAAGTTTGATTTTCCAAAGCTGTTGCACTGAAAATGGTACGGCCCAGTGCAATTTTTATGGAGTACTGTGAAACACCTATTAAGGCTGCTTGAGAGTCATTGGGGGAGTCAATGAAAATAAGAGTTACTGAAGGTGGCTGATATCGAGAAAAAGAAACTCTTCCGTAATTTATAATGAGCGGATCCAGAGAAATGGGATAGCAGAGGTTAAACAGTCTGCAGCACATAGTCCAGTGTTGGTGTTGTACTTTGACTTTGCTCAAAAGTGATTAGTAATTCTACCTGATGAAGTGCAAAGTTACTACTGGCAAACAATGTCCAGATCTCACTCTTTACATGCATTGTGTACTTTCCAAATGAGACTAAGTCTTTTGTGGTAGCATGCAATGATATAAGCCATGACACAGTACATGCTCTGTGTGCCATTCTGCTCATAAAAAGTAAAATTGCTAAGACTTGTCCTTTGGAAGAATTTAAAACAATTGTTTACGTCTCAGATGGAGCAGCCGGGCACTTCACTTCAAAAACACATCAGTTCTATGAACGGGGACCCAAATGTAACAAGGAAGTGGATCTTCTCAGCCACAGGCCAATGCAAGAATGCATGTGATGGTGTGGGTGGCCTGTGCAATCATTTTGCTACTAAATTCAACTTATAGAAAGAAGCTTCACAAGCTATAAGAGATGCACCTTCATTTGTTGAAACTGTCTCCCCCTTGATCCCAAAGACTAAACTTCTACTCCTCACAAGTTCAATCCTATCGAACCAGCAAAGTAGAAGAGTGCGATACATTAAAACCCGTTGTTGAAATACAGTCACAGCATTCCTGGTTAGTACAAGGAAATAAACCATCAATGGCCAGAACAGTCTGGCACCCACATAAAGCAGTGCGATTTTCAAGCCAACAAAAAAAGAACCCATTTTCTGTGAAAGATTTTCAAATAGGAGAATTTATAGGATGCATTTATGACGATAACTGGTGGATGGATGGGACAGATTACAAACATATCTAAAGAATTCGAGGACATAACAGTATCTTTCATGGACCAGCCAGGTTTTTGGTGGCCAGAAGAATGTGGCAAGAAAACAGGTCAAGTGTCCAGTGCCCTTAAAAATGTACTTCTAAAGGTGAATGCCCCAACTCCTGTTGGATGTTCTGCACGACTTCATACCTTTGATGAGAAGGAAATCGATAAAATCCAGCAGCTTTTCTTAGATTGAATAATTTGTAGTTATGATGGCAAGCTCATAATTTTGTTGTTTTTTTGAGGCTTTTTTCTTATGTAAATAGAAATTGAGTCTTAACTGCAACTGAGATAAAGTATTGTATGTGTAAAGACTATGGATTTAAAATAATTAAACATGTACATACGTGACAATTATTGAAAATCATAAAAATAACTTTAAAATATAGATTGACACTGGAATTTGGAATATATACTCAGGTAAACTTTTCAAAAATATATTTCGAAGTTGTTGGTTTTTTTTAGTAATAACCCGTGAGGTTCGAGCAGGAGAGAAGTGCATTTTCAAAAATTTGTAGAAAATTTTCAAGGCAAAAATCCAGTAACCTGATTCCCCAGTTAACTACCTACCATTAGGACATTGTTTGGACAAAATTACAGAATTTTAAAAAATGGAGTTTTTAAGATATTGCAATTCAAAAATGTTGATTTTTTGATATTTTGTATACTTTAAAAACTAATTTTATGAGTTACAAGCATCACAGGATAAAAATAAAATTACTGCTAAGACAACCCTTGTAGGGGTGCAGGTTGGCACACTTACCCACCTGATAAGTCTTTTTCTTAAAAAAAAAATCATAAATTTGTGGAAAATTAAAATTTTTTGTAATAAATATTTTTTTTAGCCATCTGGTAACATTCGTTTGACCAATTTCTGTAAATTTGAAGAAAGGCCAATTCAATAGCTTCAAAATAAAAAAAAATCGAGTCTCTACCTGTTATAGTTCAGGAGCAGTATGCACTTAAAAATTTGGCATTTCACATGATTTTCGTCACGAGTGTATTTTTTGCCTGTTTTCAAAATGCTGTAGCTCGACCAAAAAAAATTTTTTTTATGAAAAATCCTTTTGCAGTACTTTATATCTCTATTAGGAGTAGCTACCTTAATTTTTTCAAAAAAATTGGAGGTGGTCAACTGACACCCCATGCCTGAATTGAGATGGAAAGGGTCTTGTTTAAAATGCTGCTCTCCATCATCGGTGGGTTTTTGATAATATGGAGATAGCAGCCAGTTGCTTTGCCGCTGTGAGGAGTATTGAGCAGTTCTGCAGTGGGCTTGCCTTTCTTGTGCTTAAGGGAATTCTTTACTCCTGTCCTTTGTTAGTAAGAGCAACAGATTCTGCATACAGATAGTATGAAAGCCCAGCTTTTATTTTCATAGCCTCCGTATTTTGAGCAAGGGACAAAGTGAAAGTGGGCCCTATGTGTTATCTACGTGCTGGCTCATTGGGGTGACGACGCCACTGGGTGCCACTTCGGAGACAGACCCAGTATCCTAAGTTAAAGGCAATTAAGTGGGAGACCCACTGAAGAGCAAGTGTAACACCGAATTCAGCGTACAAGACCTCAAATCTCTGAGTGCCCGATCGATCCCCACGTCCATCAGGCATATAGAGTGTTGCAAAACTCTTGAAGAAAATCTTTTGCTAAAAAGTAAATATATATATACATGCCGCATTACACGCTGGGCGATCCTCGGGCTGTTTCCTTAACTAAGAGGCTGTTCTTTACGTGTCCTTTGCAGTGGCGGCGGAACTGCCTGGGCTCGGTCAATAATTTTAACCAAGATTTTTATTTTTATTTGACAAATGTGCGATTTTTTGTTGTGATGTGCCTTAGAAAGTTTCTCTAGGTAAGGGGCCGTCCATAAACTGCGTCCGAGATTACAGGGGGAGTGGGATTACTGACAACCGGACCAAATGTGATACGGGGGAAGGGGGGGTGGTAATTCGGGCTACCAGCGGCAAAAATATAGTGGATGGAATGTCTTCGTTTTGTTTTCTCTTTTCTTTTTTTATTAGTTAAAAAAAGTATGAAATATTTGAGATTTCTGATGATATTTAGCTAAATCAGAAAATTAATATTAGGTTCTCGTATTTGTGCTACCAAATCTATCGTGTTTTGTAGATGCTATGATTGGGAGTGTTGTAACCTTGAATGTGTGCGTTCATTTGTAGATCTTTATTTCAGAATGATAAAGTTCGGGTGGCAATCGGGAATAAATTAATGCCGAAATAATAAATATTTTCTGGAGAAAAAATGTAAATATATGGAAGATTCCTTTAAATAATTACATGTTTTCTTTCTATTTCTCAACGAACTTCTAAAAGCAATTGTCAAAAATAAAGGGGGTAGCGGGAATTAAGATGTACTTTTTAGGGGGGCGGCTGTCATCAATCGGACAAAATGTGATATGGGGGAGGGAGGGGGAGTCTAAAAATAGTAAAAAATCACGGACGTACTAAGTGGTCAAATGGCCCTAATCCCTAACAAAGCTCCTTAGTTTTTCTTTTGTCTGTTCCGGGAAACAGGAAAGGGAGGGGGGTGCACTACGATTCGAAATTTCGAGCCCGGTCAACAAACCTCACTTTCCCTGCCTGGTCCTTTGGTAGCATATATGGTAAAACGAAAATTTGATTTTCGCTTAGGCCAATTTCTCTTTTTGTTATGGGTATCTTTTGCACGGCTATCTCACTCACAGAGAAAGAAACAATGCTTGTAATCCTTTTATAATCCTAACAGAATGACGATCACCTCTGAATCCACATATTGGGATGAAAAGAAAATAGTGCCCGATGCCAAGGTATCCGTCGAAGACCCGGCCACGGCGCACGGTGGCTACTGAGACAACATGGAAGTAGAAAAGGAGCACATCTCATCTGCCATTGCATGCTGTATGAGTTTCGTCGCGGTAGCACCCCTGCAAGTCCTGTATAGAAAATTACCAATGTGTGGCCCAGTGCCATATCACATCGTCAGTGCTGTCGTTATTTCGAACAATTTGGAGAGGGAAATTTTGCCGTGTCAGACCGTTACAAAAGCCGGAAGCCCCGCTACAGTGGATTTGGATATGCTGAAAACCTTAGTGGAGACCGACACACGTGTGACCACGCGGGAGTTGGCCGAACAAGTGGAGACTACCTACACGAGCATTGTCACGCACCTGCGTCAACTTGGGATGATGCAAAAGAGGATAGTTTCAGAACCCCATCAACTCACAGTTGAGTAGTAAGCATATCGCAGAATGCATGCGTTTCTCTGCTTGCACGTGACCGAGTTGAACCGTTCTTGGACCGCATTGTGACACGTGACGAGATATTGATCCTGTATGACACTGTCAGCGGCCGGAAACAGTGGTTGGACCCAAAACAGAAGCCCATGCCGATTGCCGACCCTCAAAGCCCGCTTACACCCACGTAAGGTCCTACTGTCTGTTTGGTGAGATGTCCTACTGTCTGTCTGCTTCTGGATAACACCACTGTCACCACCGATGTGTACGGCCGTTATCTCAACGATCTGCACGCATCGCTGACGTCAGGACGACCAGCACTGCTGAACCGCAAGGGCGTCCTCTTACAGCAGGATGGAGCGACACCTCACACAGCACGGGTGACCTGACATAAGATGAGTGACCTAAGCTGGGAGCTGCTGCTGCTCCCAGCGTATTACCCAGATATTGCCCCAAGCGACTACTACCTTTTCCGGTCGTTGAAGCATTTCCTGGACGGACAGCGGTTCACCAACTGAGATTATATGGAATGCGCACTTACTCACTTCTTTGTGTCCAAGCCACTACAATTCTACCGGGACCGTTATCCAGCAGCTGCCCAGTGGATGGGAGCAGGTCGTGGCAAACGATGGCGACTACATTTTGGACTAATTTGTGCTTGTATATAGCACTTTTCTGTTGCCTTGCATTTGTAGACATTACTTTCTTTACAACTTAGTATTTGCCACTCGTTCCTTCTTCTGCTAGTGTACACCTAATAGGATACTTTCCATGTTTGCATGTTTCTTATGTGTGTACTGCATGTACAATAGGGATTGAAGGAAACTTATTTCCATTGTGTAATAATACCGCTTTAAGTTTCACCTTTGAGGTATCTATAAATAGTACCCACCCACTCTTCAGGAACGTGTCTCATGTTAATTGCTGCCAGTAATTCATCAACATCATTACAGAAAATGAAATCACCTTTTTTTTTTTTTTTTATAGAATTTTTCGAAATCTTTAATTCTGGTACGACACGTTGTTACTTTCACAGAATGGTCCAGGAGATGCCATTGTTGTAACCTTGGTATCAATGGCTGAGCCTTATTTTTTGGCAGTTCCAGTTCTGTGATGACGTCGTTAAGTTCAACTGTGGGCTCTAAGGAATCTGGGTTTGGAGAAAATTTGGATCTCCTGAAGTTGATGGTTGCTGTGATTGGCTGTGTAAACTATGTTCATCAATATCATCCAGAGTCTTTGTAAAAAAAATCAGGCTGTTCAGGAATAGGTAGTCCTTCGCCATGAGCCATGGGACGAATCAGTAAAGGTATATTTGGATATATAAACTGTCTTGCTCTTTTTCATAATCATAACTTTTTTGATAGGAGGAGACATACAGAAGTAACTGTCTTGTGGTATGGTTTGTTGGCTATGTCCAAATCATTGGCAGTGCAAGGGCATAGAACGCGCCTTTCCCACGCACTCAGTTTTGAAGCACAGGTATTGCAGCGTACATGTCTGGCCCATTTCTTGTCAAAATCTCCGATTTTGCAACCAAAAAACAAGAAATATGCGAAACATGCTTTTCTTTACAGTTGCACGGAACGCACACCTTTTTGACGCAAATGTTATTTCTGCATGTACATAACATAACGGAAGTTATCTGAATTATTCACACATTTACGTGACATTTTTAATGTTTCGCGTAGTGGCGTAACTAACACCCCCGCAGTCCCCGCAGCTGCAGGGAAGGCGCAGATAACGAAGGGGCGTACTGCAGCTGCCAGTTATAGTTTTATGAAAAAATTCGAACACGCACAATAATTAACCTAAAGATTCATATTTTGCTTTAAGATATATTTAGCTTTGCCTAAATAAATGCTTAGTTTCACTTTTAGAACACTGAATGTCCTACAGACAGCCAGTTACCTAGGATTACGTGCACGACAGGCGTCAACATTTATTCCCAGCAGCCGCAGATCTGCGATGTGTAAGAGGGTGATTTCTTCAAGTGATTTATTTTAGTTTTGGACAAAGCAATTACACGTATTGTCAAATCTGTTACTTAAAACACACACACACACCGTGAAAATTGCATCCTCCCTCGTGTTCAAAATCCTAGAAAATTTACTGTGCTTAGGGGTGCTGAAGTAAATCTGGGGGGGGGGGGGGCGCACGTTGTGCTAGTTACGCTACTGGTTTCACGGCAGAAACGAAACAAAAAGAAATTACCGGAAACTATTCAGGACGGAAGCAGCTGAAGAACAGAAATTTTGACTACTATATAACAACTGAAAGCATGTGTCATGCGCCAGATACGACTGATCTGATCCTGAGAGTAGCGACGAAATGAAAGGATCATGTGATCAGCATGAGACGCCGACTGAACACGTGGTGCAGAGGGAGCCTGTTGGAATGACAGATCATATGATAAAACCTAAAGCTACAGTTTTGCTTTACTTTTACGAAAAGGTGTAACCAATAATGTGAAACACCTATGATTTGATATCATGGGTGTAATTTAAAAATGAAAGCCAACTGGCAATTTTAAAAGTCATTTTCTTATTCAGCACCCTAAAATTTGCTATGGTGGATAGTTTTAAGTTCATAACATTTTTCATGTTGACCAGTGTAATTAATAATGTTCCAAACTTAGTAAGGTTTAGATTTTGTTTTCTTTTAACTTAAGCGAAAAACTTATTTCGAGACTATTGAGGAGACTTCAGATGCGATTCGCATCACCACTGGCGTGAATCTTGGAAGCGACACCCCTGACATTTGAACTTGATACTTTTATATATTTCGATTTCCCCTTTGTCATAGTTTTTATGTAAGTTTTACAATGCTCAATGTCAGTATATATTTGGACATGGATGGTCTGTACGCACCCGTTGCTTTATAGGGGATTAACTTTTTGTGTGTTGCTTAAGAACAGGTTATAAAAGAAAACTACACGTTTTTCCTGTGAATGCTAAATCAATTGATGACGTATGTTACGACGCCATATTTTGTCTTCAGTTCTAAGTGCATACTTGATTGATGAAACTTATTTTTTAAAATCATAGATATAATTAAATTAAAATGCGCGATGTTTATGTGACAGAACGGTTAGGTTTCATGAAATATGATGCAGTGAAAAAAATTTTACAAGAGGAATTTGCAGCCACTCCTCTTGTAAAGTCTAACAGAAACGGGGTTAAAAATTATTTCTTTTATTCCGTTCTGTGTACATGAGGTTCCATTTATAGCGAAATCAAAACGAAAGTGGTACCTAATTATTTATTTAATTACGTAACCAGTCAGCCGCCGAATTTCTTGCTGAAATGCTATTTTAAAGGATGATCCTGAAATTTAAAATTCTGTACGTTGTGAATTTCCCCGTGTTTATTTTTTTTTATTTCAATTTTTAGGAGCAACCCGGGATAGTTCGGCTGATATCAAATAAATGTATATGTGAATCGAAAATCGAAACACCAGATTTTCCCGTTCTTTCCGTTGCGCGTTTGTTTCAGAATGGCCGTAGTTTCCATGGAGACATCCTGTGTATACACATGTATGAATAAGCGTGATCTGTTCAGACCGTACGGGTTTCGGAGTTCACTATGATTTATTGGTAAATTTACCTAAAATATTTGTACCTTTTTTTCCCGACCAGTTATTGTAGATGCATTTTACGTGGAGAAAATTATTAGTCATATTTTTGCCATTTTAAGGCCTGCTTCAAATCATTGAATTTATGAAAGGTTACACCACCAGCTTTTTCCTCTTCTTTTCTTTGTTCCCGCATTTGATAAGGAAGCTTTAAACTTGTTATCAGGCAAGCGTCAGTTGTACACTGAACTGCCAAAAGTCATGGGACAGCAGTATGCAATTTTTTTACTGGCGCTGCTGTCCTACAAAGGCTTCAACCCACCACGATTTTTATCAGTTGCGAGGCGTAAACTCGTGGTGAGGTTGAACAACCGCCAGTAGGATTGTGGCAAGCCGACGTGAATCATCGGAGTTTGAGCGAGGCATGGTAGTAGTGGGAGCCAGACGGATGGGATATTCAATTTCCGAAGTTCTGCGAACATTCAACATTCCTCGATCCACAGTGTCACGTGTGTACCGAGAATACCTCATGGAAGGCATTACCATCCACACAGTGGCCAATCACGGGTACTGAGTGACCGTGACCAGTGGCCTCTGACCAGGATTGTCCATGCTAACAGACAAGCAACACTGGCTCAAGTAACATCCACATTCAATGGAGGAGGTTAATTAATTCAAACACTCGACGTGGATCAGGAACACCAAACAGAAATCATCGCTGTTTACGCATTAATAAGTGAGTCACGGAAAAATTATCATTGACCGCCACCGGGAATCGAACCCAGGGTCTTCCAGTTGCGCGCCGTACATGCTACCACTGCACCACAGCGGCCTCGAATTCTCCAGACTCATATTTGATTAACTGCCAAAATTCATGGCAGGTTGCTTCATGGAGCCCCGCACAGTGCTGGGGATTCACCAAAGATGGAAAGCAGCAACTCAACAAATAACTAGGAGGCGAATGGATAATTAATTCAAACACTAGCATGCATGTAGCATGGAGTAACTGGAAGGCCCTGGGTTCGATTCCCGGTGGCGGCCGATGATAATATTTCCGTATCTCACTTATTGATGTGGAAGAAGCGATGATTTCTGTTTGATGTTCCTGATCCACGTCAAGTGTTTAAATTAATTATCCATTCGCTTCACTAGTAATTTGTTCAGTTGCTGCTTTCCATTTTTGGTGAATCCCCTGCATTGTGCGGGGCTCCATGAAGCAACCTGTCACGAAGTTTGGCAGTTAATCAAATGTGAGTCTGGAGAATTCGAGGCCGCTGTGGTGTAGTGGTAGCATGTCCGGCGCGTAACTGGAAGACTCTGGGTTCGATTCCCGGTGGCGGCCGATGGGACTCATTATCGTGGAAAGAGCGATGGTTTCTGTTTGGTGTAACGCAGGAGGTACTAGAGGCATATCCATCAGGTCAGTGCCGCGTAATTTAGCTTCCATGGGGTATGGAAGCAGGAGACATATCAGTGTGCCTTTATTAACATCACGACATCGGACATAGGGCCTCACCAGGGCTCGTGAACACGGTAATTGGAACCCGGAAGACTGGCAGCATGTGGCGTGGTCCGATGAGTCACGCTACCAGTTGTTACGAGCTGATGGTGGGGTTCAAGTGTGGCGCAGACCCCATCAGCCATGAACCCAAGCTGCCAAGATGGCACTGTGAAAGCTGGTGGTGGTTGCATACATGTGTGGGGTGTTTTTACGTGGCATGGTTTGGGTCCTCTGGTCCTCTTAAATATTTCATTAACCGGTAATTGCCTTGTTGCTCTGCTGGGTGACCTTTTGCAGCACTTCATGGACTTCGTGTACCCCCAACAACGATATTATTTTCCAGGAGGACAATGCACTATATCATCTGGCCCAAGTTGTCCAAAATTCGTTTGATGAACATTCTGGACATTTCCGACGAATGGAGTGGCCACCACGTTCGCCCGACATGAACCCAGTAGAGCACTTATGGGACGTGGTGGAAAGGTCCATTCGCACCCAAGTTCCTGCACTCACAAACACCAGGGAACTTGTGATCGGCTATTCAGACGGCATGGCTCAACATCTCTACGGAAGTCTTCCGGCCTTTGGAGAGATGTTGAACTATGCCACTTCAAGAAGCTGCACTTCGCCGGGCTAGAGGAGGTCCTACCTACACTGTACTAGGTACGTACTCCATGACTTTTGGCACTTCAGTGTATATGGACATTGATGAGCAGAGTGAGCAAAAGGATAATTGTTTCTAAACACATTAGCTCGATGCTATTCTCGCCAGATTTTAAGCCGACCAGTTATGAGGACAGAAGGGCGACCACTGTAGCCGTTCGGTCTGAGGCACTGTCCTCTGACCGAGTTGCTCACCGTGGTCGTTAAACCCTCAAACAAAAGAAATAAAATAGTCGGGGTCTTTGGATGTTACACAACACCTGACTGTTGTTTCCGATCGATGTCTATTTACGCAGAGTTAGCGATTAAACCACGTGGCTTGTTTTCTTTTCCGAGAACTGTTTACATAAACAGATTAACCGGTAATTGCAGATAAAACACCAGATGTCCATGCTTTGGGCGCGATTTGTTTCTACAACTGAGTTGAGAAAATTCGAAATATTAGTTTATATCATGAAAGAAATACGGGATTACGCCATATATTATAAATTTGGAAGATGGCAATCCGATTTTTGGCGTAAATGTGACAGGGATGGTAAGTCAGATAATATCCGAAAACTTGAAAAAAAAATTTCATCGTCCTGGAGCAAATTGATCGGAAACTTGAAACTTGGTCGTTCTGGGTGGTGTAGTGGTTAGCATACCGGGGCGTTTTCTGGGAGACGCGGATTCGGGTCCCACTCCAGGACGATAAAAATTTTCAAGTTTTCGGATATTATCTAACTTACCATCCTTATCACATTTAGGCCAAAAATCGGATTGTCATCTTCAAAATGTGTATTAGTTTATATGTTTGGAGATCGCGCCAACAATTCAAAATAAACTTTTCCTAAGCCTGACGTTTAACTCAGAGATTTGCATAACTACAATAAAGAAGCGAAATCCGACGACTATTTCAATGATATAACATTATTGGACATTTGTTAACGAGCTTCGGTTGTGAATAACACGTCCAGTTATATTTATATAATCTGTACTATTTCCAAAATTCGCTACAAGCTATGTAAACGTCCAACCCGCAGCCGGACAAATAACTTTGCTACAAATATAAAACACTACGTAATAAAATAAAACGACGCAAATAAAATAATAGTACAAGAAGCGGGATTGAAAGTGAATTATAACGATGCTTGAATTTTAAATTGGGTCGTATCAAATGTATAAAGTAAATTTCGCACTGACCGGTGGAATGCTATGTCTGGTACTTTTATTTTCTTTGTATTTCCGAATGTCATGCAAAAGCCCAAGCAAGTTACACTCACGGACAATGAAATTTGCGCACCTAGAAGAAATCATGCTAAAACCGCGAAACTTCGCAAATAGCTAGAGTGCGTGCTGGTATGCAAATGACCACGTTTGGTGCGATCACACCCTGTGGTGGCGCTGCAAGCACGAACCGGAAGCCTTACAAACCGGCATGTAGTCGATGCCCCATGAAATCGAAAAACGCCGCCCGACGCAAGCAAAAGTACAGAGTGGCAAGAATGCTGGGTAGACGTCAGAGACGTCTGTTTACACAACTTACGGACTTAGAGTGAGGCCTGACTATCGGGCTGAAAACCGCATGGTAGTCGGCGTGCCGTACAGCTCGCCATGTGGATCGTTGCGACCATACCGTCCGACTGTGTTGGGAGCAGAGGACACGTGACTGCACTGCTACACGGCGGAGCGGCTCCGGACGGACCAGGGGCACCACCGGTAGAGAGGATGGACGGATTGTGCACCAGGCACGAACAGAACCCACTGGGACCAGGTCCACTGTATAAGCAGATGTAGCGGCTCCTGTGTGCCCGCGAACCATTTCCCGACGACTCGCGGAAGCGAATCTGCGATCCCAACGCCCTTTACGTGTGCTACCATTAACACCGGAACATCGCCGGCTCCGTGTGTAGTGGTGCCAGGACAGAACGACGTGGAACATCACAGACTGGTGATGTGTGATATTTAGCGGTGAGTGCCAGTTCGTTTTGGGGACAGATGATCATCGTCTCCGGGTGTGGAGACGATGATCATCTGTCCCCAAAACGAACTGGCACTCACCGCTAAATACCACACAATACCACACACAATCCCAATCTCGCTATCGAGCGCCACACCTTTCCCACTGCAGGCATTATGGTCTGGAGAGCCATAGCTTACGATAGCTGATCAGCTCTAGTAGTGGTACGTAGATCGTTGACGGGCCAGTGGTATGTGGATAAGATCCTACTGCCCCATGTGCTCCCATTCCTGGTCAGGATTCCAGGTGCGCTATACCAGCAAGACAATGCCCGCCCGCACACGGTTCGGGTTTCCTAGGAGTGTCTACGTCATGTCCGGGCACTTCCATGGCCTGCCCGCTCCCCGGACAAGTCCCCTATCGAGCATTTGTGGGACCAGTTGAAGCGCCAGCTGCATTCGTGACGTACTATCCGGGATTTGGAGCACACCGTCCAACACGTGTGGGCCAGTCTGCCGTAGGACAACATTAGGCATCTGTTTGCCACCATGCCATACCGTATTGCAGCATGTATCGCCGCACGAGGCGGTGCGACGCACTATTGAAGATGACCGGACTGCGTGCCATAGATCCCTCTGTAATTGTCCTGCAGCTCTGTTTTTGCCATCATGTATATCATTCATCTGTATCATTACGTCCATAAAATTTCCGTTCAATCCAATGCTTCCTTCTTGGTGCGCAAATTTCATTGTCTGTGAGTGAAAACACGAATTTAGTCGAATCGCGTTCTAACGTTTCCCCGATCTAATGATATTCCGCATTTAATTCACATTAGAAAGCTCCGAATTTTTCCTAATGTACATGATGTTTAAAAAAAACCCCGCATCTTGCGTTTTGATGTCAACGTTTTCCCGCATCGCACATTCGTGTTTATCAGCCTCAGAGCTTTTTTCATCCCAAATTTGGCGCTGCTTCTTTTGTAGTTTGGACTAGAATGACGTAAAACATCCAAGCCACTGTGCATTTCATGTTTTCTGCACTCTGTACGGGAATTGGGGGGGGGGGGGGCAACAACTTGTAAAGCGGCAGCACTGAAATGGGATGTTTAACAACATTTTCGGCTTCAAGGGCGTTATTTCGCGCGCTCACACGCATTACACATAAAAAGCTCAGGATTTCTCCAGAAAACTAATGACTAAATGTCACGTGGTTAAGATACTTCTAGTGAGCTTGTAACGTGAGACATTGCTCGGTCTAGTTTCGAACAGTTCACGGTATCTTATAGCTGGATTGGTAGATTTAAATACTGACAGGAACTTGTGTACAAGGCGTTATCTGATAAGTCTGCACAGTGCATATCCCGTGACAGTAAAAAAAGTGGGAAAATTAATTGCTGAAAATTATGGGCAACTAACACAGAAATTTTTAAGCATTAGTGCAAAAGATCTCCTCTTTGCAAGCCAAGTTATGTATTTTTAATTTACTAATACGTGTACATTTCCCTGTGCATGTCAGCAATATAATTTTTGTTTTGACTCGCTCTTTTTACTTGTGTTCGCGC
Source organism: Macrothele yani (assembly GCA_039090855.1). Classification (NCBI taxonomy): domain Eukaryota; kingdom Metazoa; phylum Arthropoda; class Arachnida; order Araneae; family Macrothelidae; genus Macrothele; species Macrothele yani. Next base: position 110,330,921 of record CM077003.1, read on the forward strand.
GATAACGTAAAACGACGAATAACCCGCATGTTGCCATTCACGTGGAACTTTAAATTGCAATTTTAAACAAACAAAAAAATTGTATTTCCGAATAGAACGTTTATTTTCGGAGTTTCCTACAGAAACGTTAAACCGCGATTCGACTGTACGTTAAAATAGGTTATGAAACACACAAAATTTTTATGTTGGAAAACTAAAAACAGAAATGAGCTTCTAAATGTTTTCACATATTTTCCATTTTTGTTTATGACAGACGCGCTGTTGAGCAGTGGCCTAAACTCACACATTTCGAAGGGCCATTTTCCAGTTTTGAAGAAACTTAGAGGGCCGCATGAATATTGATAAATTTCTTATGAATATTATTTCTAATTATCGGTAAATAGTAAAAACAAATGATTCATCAATCACCGAAAACAATCACTTCTATATAACAATTATTTTCACTTAAATCTTAAAACAATCACATTTTACCAATTAAACACGGTACATGGTAAACAAAATATAACATCTTCTGACCAGAAACTTGGCCTCGGTTTTCTGTCAGTAACTTATCGATATTTAGAATAATGTCCTTTGAACATGCTGCTTTTAAAAGTGAGTTAATCTATTTCTTTCAAGATATTTTACTTCATTCATGAAAACAACTGTTCAAATAAGTATGTTCTTCCGAACATAGGATGAACCCGTGCAGCTAGATTATTAATGTTTACGTACTTGTCCTTTGAAACTAACTTGTAAAACTCTGTTAGAATGTAGCTGTTGAATTTTTCTTTTAGGAAAGTCACACTGAAATTCTATTCATTCAAGCTGAAGTTCTTCAGGTGCGTTGTCACCATTACAGGAAAATGGAGACCTGAATATATTGAAAATATTTTCCATGTCTTTGAAACATTCAAACAGCCTATTGAAATCGTCTTTTAACATAACTATTTTCGTAGAAAATTCACCAAAGTTGATTTCTTCTTCTTCAGCTGAAGCTTTCAAAATGGAAAAGTAAGAAAAATTTCCTATTCTGAGCTGAGCTTCCCAAAGCTAAAGCTTCCTATGAAATGCGTTAATATTATCAATAATATCAGTGGCTAGCATATTTTGTCCTTGTAGTTCGATATTCAAATCGTTTAAGTATCCAGTTATATCAGTGCTGAATGCCAGATCATATAATAATTTTGGATCATCAAAAAGCGAGACATTTTGATCTCTACTTTCAAGGAACGTCTTTATTTCATCTCTCAAATCGAAAAAAACTTGTTACTTATAAGGAGGATGGCTTTGCTAAGTATTACTATGTTTATATTATATTTAATATATTATAATATACTTGAAGAAAGGATGATTTATTTTTATTTTATAATGATTCACGCGGGTCGTGAGTTTGAGACCAATGCTGTAGATGGTTTTCAGTCCGTTGAATGTGGTCAAGCACGCGGAAGTATATCGCGTGAGATGGACTTTGAGAAATCTGCGCATCTCACGTAAATCCCTACCTCCACGAAATGGGCCGTTGCTGCAAGTTTAAACAATCGCATGATGCTGTAAAATTACAGGATTAGGGATTGAGATAAAGTCCAGTCCAACAAACATTAACTAAGAGTTTGCTGTTTTCACACATATCATGATTTTAATTAGGTTTTAGTTTCAACAAGAGAATTTAGTGCGAGCAGAGAAGCAGGCTAAAATAAAATGTTCATTATCACAAAAGAAAAGGTAGAGCACCATTTTAATATTGTTTTGAAATATCTGGTTTGTATTAAAACATTTTCTTACCCTTAGCTTTATATTTGATAACCTTTTTGGACTGCATATTTATTAACGTAAAACTTAAGATTCAAAACAAATTTTAAACGAATACCTGTGAGCAGACGCGGACTGGAAGTATTTAAAAAGGTCAATTTCAGCAATCATTCCCAACATTTTCAATTTCGTATGAGAATTTTTCGTAATCATTTTGTTTATGACTGACGATTATCAAAACTTGTTTTTCTCGCACACTCGAGCTTCCCTTTGCTCTAAAAGCAGAGAAACTATTACACTTTTGAATTCAGCTATCACAGTGGAATGAATCCGTGGCCTAAAATCTTCAACAGTCTTTTCCAGAGAAAATATCCTCTCATTTCTGCAGCCACGGAAGAGATTAATGCCCCTTTTTGTATTAAATTTACTGGGTTATCTTATGCTGCAGCCTAGGAAAATGGGTAAAATCTTAATTAATTGTTGCTTCAATGAGAACGCTGTCGTATTTCGTAGACTTTTGTTGGAAAGATGTGTAAACAGGAAATGGTTAATCTGATATACCTTTATTTTTAAGGATGAGTACCTTGATAATTTTCCCCAAAGAGTGGCCGCAAAAAATCTGCTTCTGGGGCCGTGTATGGATCGGCAGTCCGCCCCTTCCTGTTAGTAAAGGTACTTGTCGCTGAAAGAAAATGCTGTTGATAAGTTTTAAAATTAGAAAGTGCTGCTGGCTAGGAGCATAAATGAATATAATACTTCTGGTGATTCTATAGAGTACAAACAGTTTTAATTTTGTTCAAAACTTTCATACTTGCTGAATTTAAACAGATCTGACAGTGTACTGTGGCAAAATTAGAAATGTTCCACCTCTTGTTCTGGAAACGTGACCTCATCTCTGTCACAGCATTCAGTACGTCATTTCCCTATTTATTTCTCTTTTTGTTTTCTGGCTTTACATAACTCACAACGGAAAAAAATGTGTTCAACCTCAGAATTACAGTGGGGCAACGAAACGATGAGCTTTGGAAACTTGAGGGAAATCTTGTTTATTATTGAAGTCCTTATCTGTGATAATGTTGAATCAAAACGCTTTTTACTTATTTATGTATGTGCAGCGTTTCTTCATTATTTTATTTTCTTATTTCATATTTCAGAATCTACTTTGGATATTTCTATTTTTCCATGGCCAATATTCATCCCATAAATTCTCTATGCCGTGGGAGATTTCCACGGGCTTGGCATCCCTGTTTGTAGGCTTCCTTGTTTATACTAAGTGTGGAAGACAGGATGCGTTTATATTTGCAACAGAAGTATGTAGTCAGGTCTAAACCTCAACTGTGGGAGGAATTCCTACCAGATATGGCAAGTCTCACTGCCATTCCGTTTATTACTCTGGTATAGGGGTTACCAAAAAAAAAAAAAAAAATAATGGAAACAGTATTTGTTGAGAACTTTTCATTAATAAGCTGTAGGCCCATCTTGGACTTTCGGAACCGAAGCCATTTGACTTGGAATAGACTTATACAAGTCATGCACATACAATAATGGACTTTTGGGACCATTCTTCATGTAAAATATGCCCCAACTGTGACAGTGATGTTGGAGGTGGAAGTGCAATCTGACCTTTCGCTCCATATATTCCCACAAATGTTCGCTAATATTGAGGTCTGGTGATTGAGGTGGCCAGGGTAACTACTATTGAGGTCTGGTGATTGAAGTATCCAGGGTGACTACTATTGAGGTCTGGTGATTGAGGTGGCCTGGGTGACTACTATTGAGGTCTGGTGATTGAGGTGGCCAGGGTGACTACTATCACCGAAAACAATCACTTCTATATAACAATTATTTTCACTTAAATCTTAAAACAATCACATTTTACCAATTAAACACGGTACATGGTAAACAAAATATAACATCTTCTGACCAGAAACTTGGCCTCGGTTTTCTGTCAGTAACTTATCGATATTTAGAATAATGTCCTTTGAACATGCTGCTTTTAAAAGTGAGTTAATCTATTCCTTTCAAGATATTTTACTTCATTCTTGAAAACAACTGTTCAAATAAGTATGTTCTTCCGAACATAGGATGAACCCGTGCAGCTAGGTTATTAATGTTTACGTACTTGTCCTTTGAAACTAACTTGTAAAACTCTGTTAGAATGTAGCTGTTGAATTTTTCTTTTAGGAAAGAGTCACACTGAAATTCTATTCATTCAAGCTGAAGTTCTTCAGGTGCGTTGTCACCATTACGGGAAAATGGAGACCTGAATATACCTCAGCCTTACGCTCTGCAAACCACCACAATTTTATGCTCTTCGCACAATGCAAGGGTGCGTTATCTGTTTGAAGCCAGGGTCGGTCATTACAGAACAATCGCTGCATCACTAGGTGCAGGTGGTCCCCAAGAATGGATTCGTACGTTGCTCATGTGACGCGACTCAGCAGAATAATCAATGGCCGTAAGGACTGCCATATGGCACCCCACAGAATCTCCAAGCTTCGGAGTCAGGACCAAACAGTCGGGGTGGTATGCTACTGCAGGTTTTCGCCATTCGTACACTCTCACAGTGGTAGAAAACAATGTGAAGCGTAATTCATCAGATCAAATGATAAGTTGCCAGTCTTTTGTATCCCAGTTTTTATGTGATTTGCACCACCTTACACGTTTTGTTGCATTGATGTTGGAAATCAGAGGTTTGTGCATTTAGCACGGTCATAAATACCGGCACGATGGAGTTCCCGACGAACTGTTATTACAGAAAGAGGATCATTCTGACTGGTGTTCAACTCTGCTGCTATTTCCTGTGTCGTGTGGTCTTGTGCTTCCGTTGTACAATCATTGAGAATAATCGCCTATCCCTGTCTGACATCTTCCTATGGCGTGCACAATTTTCGCGTTTGTAGGCAACGCCGCCGTTTCCTTTTTGGTGGGTAGTTATAATTGTTGATACAGTTCCTCGTGTTACACCTATTTCTGCCGTTCTATTACTGAGGCCACTGCAAAACGTGCTCCAGTGATCATGCCTTTTTAGAGGTCGCAGAGATCTGACATTGTTGGTAATTACTCCAGAACAGCTGTTTCACCTGCGACTTTGCCACTGCCGCGTGATAGTCGATATCGTACTGCACCCGTTTATATACCTCACATCGCGAGTGACGTCGTCTCTGTTATTTGCATACGTCGCATTGTGTATACTCCAGTCGCAGGCGGTGTTTCCGTTATTTTGATATGCCCCTGTAATTCAGTTCAGTAGAATATCTGTTTTTCCGTAGGTATTCTCGCGTTATTTGCAATATGTGACGGAAAACGCGCCATGAAAGTCTGAAACCCGAGCGGTACACTGAAATGTCTGAGTCGGGCGGGGCATTGACCAAGCTCCCCCCCCCCCTTCCTAAAGTCGCGCCAGGCTGGGCTTTTCAAATTAAGGCCCGTGCGGACCTCTATGGGGGAGGGGGTGGGGCTGTCATTTTTATAAATATTTTTATACTGTGCCAAAACAACTCTTCTAAGCAAAGAAAAAAAAAATGTCACCTCCAACATAAAATTTGACAAGCAAACAAATGAAAAATAAAAAAGTACCTTTCTAGTACACGGTGTATGTAATAATTATTCTGTTACAAAGTTTGATCTGACTGTGCCTTCCGACCCACTACTTCAAAGATAGTGCAGGTATGTACACATGAAACAGACACCCAGAGAAAATTCTTACAATTTATGCAAGCTCAGCTTCTTTTCTACTTACTGTCTCTGCTACATTGCTTTTTTTGCTGTACGTACGACAGCCATTTCATAACTGCGAAAGACAAATAAAAAAATAAAAAATAATCGTGCAAGCCATTTTATCAACCATAGAGACAAAACCAGGAAGATCGTGGTATCTTCGAAAACCAGTGCGCAAATAGAAAGGTTTCCTTATTATAAATCCCAGGACTCATTAATTTAACAACTGTAAAATGTTTCAAAATTTATTTTCACTTTAAACAAAATTTAAGGAATCAGACGTACTTTTTAATTCGTGTGGTAATAATCATTCGATTAGAAAAAGAAGGAAAAGGAAATATATTATTTTGCTGTGCGTAAGTCTCGGTGTTCTTTCTATGGGTATTTTATTGCACACATAAACCAAAAATGTTTCTAAACATAAAAGCAACAGCCTAGCATAGCTTATAAAACGCTTCTGTTATTGTGTTCGGTAACGTGTGATTTTGTATTTGTTGTCTCTTGTATGTGTGCATATGTGTACAACCTTTGGGATAGTCTGCTAGAGGGCACATCCAGACCAAACTTTGTAACCGAACAAATATCATGTACACCGTACACGAGAAAAACATTCAACTTTTCTTTTAATGTGCTGTTTTGGTGGCGAACATTTTTTATGTGCTTAGAGTATTTATTTTGGTACAAAATACAAACATATATTAAAAGGACACAGGAAATAAGCGCTGTTCCTCCCTCCCGCGTGCGAATAAACTTGCCAAAATCCGGGCTACCGCTGCCAAAAAATTCTGGATCCACAATTGGTATACAGTGTGTTAAAAAATCGTTCGATTTAGAACAAAACATAAAACCTGGTATTAGTTAATTAAAAACAGAAATAACAACGAAGATTATGAGGCATATTGCACCGTTTTATTATCGCAGACATTAACAAGCTCAAACTATTGTAGCCAAAGCCTAATTTCTAAAAGAAAAAGAAAAAAAAAAAAAGAAAAAGGCTAGAACCCTAAGTGCGAAATGAGCCAAATATGCAGTACAAACATAGCGAAACCACAGTTATTGGTATCAGCAAGGTTTGCCTATCACTATTTCTTATTAAAGACAGAATTAGTCATTAAAATTGTGCGCTTTCAAAGCCTTAGCGAAAGGACCGTTGATTTTGACGGCCCGATCTCTCGTGCGTTCGGGTGTGCAAAAGCAACGTTTATTTCGGAGCTCTGGTGAGCTTTGGCTAATATTTAAATATTCGCTAAAAATAAAGAAGCAACGGAGCAGTGCTCCGGTCAGCTCTTGCCCTAATTGACCTCTGATTGTTGCAGGAAAATGAAAAAGCCCACAACGATGTATCCAAATTGTTGAAAGATGTCTCCGAAAAGTAATAAATGAACGCAGTGGTAGATCGTGCAGCGTCGTAAAGACAAAACTGACTAGAGCCGTCGGGGGCGTTGTGCATATCAGATTCACTGTCTTTTCCAGTGATTTTGTCTTACTCGTCCTTAATCCTGTCACATAGCCTACGCATGCTATTTGACGGTGCTATGTAAGAACCTAGAACAAGTCTAAATGTTTTGTGCACCTTCTCCGTGAGCCATGCGAGAATGTTAATTCCATTGTATGCGAACAAAAGATGCGCATAATGGAAAGTATGTTTCGGGATCCTTGTCTTAAAAAATAATGCTGAGTGAGCATTAGGTAAATATCGAAAATGGTGGTATAGATGTACTGATGCATGTGGCGTGGGATGTAAAACATGAATTCAGGCCGTTTCACTGTGATGATTCTTCGTGTCTCAACTGCAACTCGAAATATGTGTAAATTAATCTCACGTTCTATTGTCGTGGCTGTCGTCTTCTGTATTTATTTTCGCGTATAAGATCTACCTTTATGTCATGTAACTCTGAAATAACCGCATCTTACTTTCCTGAGGTCTAATATTGGACACTAAATTGGCAAATGTGTAGATTCCTCTTCATGTGATCGGCTCCTGAACCGTGATTATGTTGGTATCAGCGCATCAACCGACTTGTTGCTGATAAGCTCATTTCTCATTCCAATCTGGTTTGATTGAAATTGTGCTGTTGTCTCCGATCGTCCCGAGACAACTGTTGTCACAAACTAGAGTGAGCCCCTCTTCACCCTACCTTTATACAGTCCTATTTCATTATTAGACCTTATTTGAAATGCTCCGTTTTAAATGGCATTCGGTGGCGTTGACGACCTGTTGGGCACCCCTCACGACTCGTAATCAGGAAATCCTTATAATCTTACATCTCATAGCAAAGGATTCAATAAATATTATATCAGGAAATTATAAACGGAAAGTAATGTTTTACAGCCATTTTTAAGATAGTATATCCTTAGAATTTTAGTGAAGCTTATAAATGTGATATGCCAATTTTAGCGGCATTTTATTGCTGGAATTCATACCGTGGTCATAGTGACAGAAAATATTTGCGAAAAAAGATAGAAGAAACAGTTATATTATGTGATGTATATCCAGGGACATAATTACTGGGAGGGCAGGGGGCGGTTGCCCTCCGATAATTGTCATCCCAGTGGCGTAAATTCATTCTCTGAGGGGCGTAAAATATAGAAATGCACAACTCATGAATAAATTTACTGGAAACGGTAACTCAAAAAGAAAGTTGCACACTACAGTACTATTTTTTAAGAACTTTAGTTACTGCGTACAGTGTTCCGCGTTGCTAACCAGGGTAGAGAGTAACCTACATGGTGGATATAGAGTAACATAAGTGTGGTGTGTTCGCGTTATATTCATGACAGGAATTGTGCGAAGTAGCGAAGAGAAGAATATAAAGCAATGTGCGTACATGCCTAACCTCCATGACCTTTCCGAGTACGCAGTACTTATGAAGCGCTGATTAGTCATTTGTATGTTGTCGCAGAAAGCCCCTCTGAGCATTTAGCTTTGAACGAAATTCTTCCAGGACCTACCGCAGAAGCGACTTCGTATTATTATGTTCAGTATCTGATGCTTCTTCGCTCTGTGCTGGTTCGTTTTCGCATTGGCATTTTGCGGCGTACTATGTTGTCGGAGTTATGATGTGTGTGCCAAGTGAACAATGAAATCCAAATTTCAGCTGATTCAGCTGTGCGAATGGATTTGAGAGATTTTATCAGTGAGTTCTTGATGAGAAAAACTTGAGAAACAGTAATAATCTGGCGTTATTAAACCATTCCAAAGTGAACTCTTTGCTTTTCAGCTATACAACTGAGGGTTTAAACTGCCTTCGATACCTTGGATCCTTGAAAAATTTTATAAAAGTTATTTTTTACACAACATGAAGGGATACTTTTCAAAAGCCTTTTCCTAAGCGAACTTAGCGATTCTGCGACTTACGGCCAAAAGTTAGTTTCTCGTACTGGGAATTGGATGCGAGTTCACGGTAAGACAACAATGTTGTGTTCTAGTTCTGATTTAAAGTTACGGGTTTATGAGCCCGTGCTGATGAAGAAAGTCGAAAACCACTCCTCTTCTTTGTCGAAATCTTACTATCTGTTTCAGAGGCATACGCTTCATTTAATAAGGCTGTTTCTACTACCTTCCAGACTTTATACATAATTCTGTTTGGGCCGCTTTTATCATCGAGCTTATTTTCTAAGGTATTTTCATCACATCACTCATATGGATTCTGCATGATTTATACCTCTACTAAAACCATCTGTGTGAGAATTTATGGCGAATTAGTGATTTACGAAACGTAACAGTTATAGGCTGTAGCGGAAAAATACTTTTCCATAAACACACAGAATAATTCATTTTTATTATCATTACCAAAACAAATTAATGAATGTGTCTTGACCTGTTTACTAATTACATAATTTTATTATTGTTGTAGTATATCGATTTTTGAATGACCTTATTATTAAATAGACAAAGTCATCGCTCTTTCCACGTTTTTCTTTAACACACAGCAACCGAAAAACTGTATTTCGACACCGCTAGGATCGAACCCTATAGATCTCTTGATAACTGGCCGAGTGCGTTCGTCTTACACTACGGTGCCAACAATCAACGGCGCTATGTGTGTTTATCTGTCAGCATCTGACTTCACAAATCCGTAGGGATGGGCTCAGCAACTGAGACGTCTCCATACGCTACGGTGCCAACAATCAACGGCGCTATGTGTGTTTATCTGTCAGCTTCTGACTTCACAAATCCGTAGGAATGGGCTCAGAGACTGAGACGTCTCCATCTGGTGGGGCTTAATGGCACAGGCTATATTTAATTATAGCTAATAAATCCAAAGGGCGAGAGAAATGGTGAAAATCTTCCAATCTTGAAAATTTGCTGAGTCCATCCCTACGTATTTTCGAAGTCAGATGCTGACAGATAAACACACATAGCGCCGTTGATTGTTGGCACCGTAGCGTAAGACGAACGCACTCGGCTAGTTATCGAGAGATCTGGGGGTTCGATCCCAGCGGTGCCGAAATACAGTGTTTCGGTTGCTGTGTTAATTAAAGAAAAACGTGGAAAGAGCGGTGACTTTGTCTATTTTCATTGTCCCCACGTATTTGGAACATTTTGACGTTATTATTATGTTCAAAGGACTTGTTTTACAAAAAAATCAAGATACAGTGAACCTCGGTTATTGTCTATTTTCATTGTCCCCACGTATTTGGAACATTTTGACATTATTATGTTCAAAGGACTTGTTTTACAAAAAAATCAAGATACAGTGAACCTCGGTTATGAGTTTCTCAGTTATACGTTTTTCTTTTTCATTCATAACTAGCTACCGGCTTTGCCCGGGATTTAGGCTGATTAATTTCATATTCCTTTATATGTCACTGAAAAAATCGGGAAAATATTGATGCTTGCAAGAAAGAAAAGGCTGATTTCACAAATTCGGTCATTACAAATTATTTATTCATAGGGTGATTGTTTCAGCACTTGGCCGTACACAACATTTTTGGTTTCTCCTTCATCGGGGACAATTTTGTTGGATTCTTTGCTCTTGACATTCCAACATACAGCTGTAGAAGAATCAAATGGACCAAAAGCGTTACGAATTATTTAACACGCGTCCAGGAGACACAGCATTGGAACACTGACTGAAAACAATTCGTTAACAATTTGTTATCGACGAACAAATGCATCACATGCTTTCAGTTTCAGATGCAAATCGAATGCTTTGGGGGGCGAATCTCTGGGATAAAAAAGTTAAAAACGTATCTTTGCGAATATTTTATGAAACTGGCTGAAATTTTAGTGAACACCATAAATCGTTAATAGGAACGTGTCCTCCGATTTTCGCCTGAGTTGGTAAGTAACTTTTTAAATTAGCCGTCACAATTTTATTAACCGTTTCTGCGTATAAATTTCTGTTTACCGATGAATTAAAAATTCCATGCCTATTTTAAAAAGTTTTGACCGGATTCTGGTGAAATTTTGAGGGACTCCTCTTATTACCAATTCACGGTTTTGGCAAAAATTTCTGCCCGTTTCGTTAATATTTCGCAAGGTTCGTTTTTGCATTTTTTTATGCACAGTTCCCAAAGAATAGAAACACCTGTGGATGAATGCAGTCACGTGCTTTCAGATTTGGAACAGATAACGACGACGTAGCAAACGAAGCTGACTTTATTGATTAGCTTAATAATTAATTCATAACTCGCGAACGGAACAACTTAGAGATCTTAAAATAGTGACGTTGACCTAGAAATGCCAGTATTAATAATCTATGCAAATTTCACGATGCCACAGTTCGGCGTTCGAGGGTTTTTGCTGCTGCAGACAAACAGACTTTTTGTGTTTTATATATAAAATTCTGCGTTAGTCCCGATAATTTTACTGTAGTTTCAATCGGTTTCCTTAAGTCGGTTATACATAATTCGTTTATACGCTGTTTTCGATTATACGTGAAAATGTGATTTCAGATTATCAAAAAATACGCGATTCTTTTTTCTTTCTTTTTTTAATATACGTAACGCTCTATGTTACAACTTTGAGAGAATTGAGACAGCGTTGTTGTTTTCCTTCTTGTACAGCCAAAATTGAACATTGATTCCATCAGAGATGTGTGTAACTTGTTTACTTTCTGTTTGGATGGAAAAGAAATTGGTTTCGCATATCATGATTAACACACGCATACGCTATTAAAAAATTGATAAATTTCTGGGTCGTAACTTCGTGGCGTAATGGAATAGAATCATCGATGTATCGTCAGTGTTCAACATTCTAGTTTCAAATGCATGCATTCAGGATCCGCAGAAAAGAAAAACTGTGAATTCTTGAGTTCCATACTGAAGCACTGGTCTCAGATTCCTAGTTGTGAGGATTTCACTTAATCTAGAATCAGGATTTTTACAGAGCTGTTGAAAGGGAAGTTTGATTTTCATAGTCTATGGTTTTTTCAGTGCGATAAATTGCATAACTAGTGGCTTGGTAGTGCAAAAGTCCCAATCTAGTAAGAAGTATTTTTCACAGTTTTCAAGAAAGTAAAGTAGTAATAAATTGCGCCATTTTGTCATGCTTTATGTATTCTGTTGAGGGAATATGGAGAATGTGTAAATATATTATCAACAAAACGCACGTCCAGGTTGTGTCCTATTACGCTTCTTCATGTTAAATCATCTCAGCTGCAATCTTGTATGCTTGGGCGTAAGCACTGTGATCCAGAATATCTGCCAGGGCTATAAATGCCAATCACTTTAATTCTTTATTATCAATTATGATTAATACGTGTATCAGTTGCTGCCAAGGAATCTATAACGTTAAATTTTCACCAGTAAGTTGTTATAAACCCGAGTTGTACTGGTGAATCTGTCCCTGAATTTGAAAGCAGTACGGATCATTGCCTGGAATCTCCTTTTTTTGTGATCTAGAGGGAAGCGATGACATTGCACTATTGTATTTCCAAATGTGTTGGACAAAATTAGGACTGTTCTGAAGTAAGTCGTTCAGCTCTTTATTTATCTGTAGTTCTGGAAGGGAAATAAGGCCGTTATGACAACAGGAATTAAATAAAGCTTTTCGGAAAGATAGGTTGCCACGTGTATTACTGCGATCATTGCGTGTGCTTTCAAAATTCCTTCGCTTGCGTACATTACGAAAAGCACGCCCTCGTTTGGGTGATATCCCTCGAACGCTACTCATAAAAGAATCCTGTTTCCGCCCTCACTGTAACACAGTTTACAGTTAAGTAGCTGTGAAAACACGATTTGCTCCCCCGCACGGGGATAACTGGTTTTCCAGTTATTTGGGGAGCGGCGCCCCCACGGCCCGAGCTGACCTTGTGACTGGTCAACATCTGATGTCATGCCACAGCTTGTTTTTTCTTATTTTGGTGCTGTTGGTGTTTGCAGGGACGGCTGTTCATCCAGCTGTTGGGGAGTCGCGGCCCCACGTTCCCGAGCTGGTCTTGTGTCTCGCTTTTTCGTTTTTCCTTATTTTCTCCACTGGCTAGTTGCCCGTGTTGTGTTCTCTACCTAATCTCTACCACGTTATGTACTAACACCCCGGTCTTGTGGTTTTGTTACCCTCCACCTCTAACTGATTTATATTAACCGCTCAGTTCGTAGGTTGCTGAGATTCCGTTTAGGTTCCCTGCCAGGATTTGTCTTCTTTAGATTTCTTTTTTTCCTTTTAGCTGGTTTGGGTGCTAGACCTACCTGCATGTTTGCCGCGTGCGGAGACCCGTGAGGCGGAAATGGGATGTCTGGCGGCTGAGGTCGCAGGAGACCGGTTAAGTGCCTCCTGTGTACCAACACTCCTCTTCGACCCTGGCTTCGCTGTAAACGGGAGGCTAGAGACTAACCCACCTCTAGTCAGAAGTCTTGTACCAAGTTGTGTACAGGGCTTTAGCGGCTTTTTTGTCGTATGGCACGGCAGGGTGAGCCCGGGGGCTGTGGGATCATGCCAAAGGCGTTGGCATGACGGTACCAGGAGGCCGAAGTGTCCGCCGAGTGCGTGTGATCACAGCCAACGGACTATATCTGCAACGTATAAGCTCCAGAACTGTGTCTAGCGTCATTTTCTTGGCTTGCGGACCTCCAGTTCTCCCTTGTAGGGCTCGGTGGTGGGTGGAGTAGTCTGCAGACGAATCTTCCTTCTTTTTTCCATGGGTAGAAACAAAAAACAAAACTCCAAATTTAGGACACCTGTGAATATGATAGTTGACAACGACTCTCCTTCGTCTTCTCAACCTATCAAGTCTCATACCCTTAAACGATCTTTAGACCATGACTTGGACCAAGAATGTGGAACCTCTTCTTCGGCAGCTGTACCAGTCGCTCCGAAGCGTCGTCTCCCTCGATTGCTGTGAATACGCATGCTACACACTTAGTTGTAGAATCCGTCGATCCGAATGAGAGACTGTCCACCAGATCTCCATTTTTCATTTCTAAAGCTTTGGACGCTGCAGTTGGCCCCTTGAAGTCTGTGAGGAAGCTTCGCTCTGGGGACCTGCTTGTCCAAACTTGCAGTGTTTCTCAGAGTAACACTTTTCTGCACCTCACTAGTCTTCAAGGCATTCCTGTCAAAGTGACACCTCACCCGTTTCTTAACACCTCTCGGGGTGTTCTTTCTGAGTTTGATCTCTTGCCATGCAGTGAAGAAGAATTGGTGACTGAACTTGCAGATCAAGGTGTTATTGCTGCACGCCGTATGATGTTTCGGCGCGATGGTTCTTTAATTAAATCTAAAACTGTTATCTTGACTTTTAACTCCCCGAAGGTTCCGACCGAAATCAAGGCTGGCTACTTGGTCTGTGGAGTTCGCCCGTACATTCCCAGTCCTCTGCGCTGTTTCAGGTGCCAGAGGTACGGGCATTCACAACGTTTTTGTAAGAGTTCCGCTCGTTGCGCAAATTGTGGCTCCAGTGAACATGACGGGGAAGGTTGCACTTCTGCGGCCTCCTGTGTTAACTGTGGTGAGGCCCATGCGGCTTACTCCCGCACCTGTATGAAATGGAAGGACGAGATGGCAATCCAGCGCCTCAAGACCCTGGACGGCCTCTCGTACCCTGCTGCCAAAGCCAAGTTGGGTATTCCCACCACCCGACAGCGTAGTTTTGCCGCAGTTGTTCAGTCTCAGCCACCACCCGTGCAGCCCTTTGTTCCGCGCCCTGTAGCTCTCGCCGCACTTGCCAAGCGATCTACAGTTGAACAAGCGACACAGGTGGATTTCACCGAGCTCCAGCTTATTCGACCAGCTGAGTCTGCGCCTTCTCTTTTGAAGACGACCGACTCTTCCAGTTCCCAGCGGAAGGCCTGCACGTGCTGGAGAGCCGGCCCTCAATCCTCTAAGGTGTGCAGTGTCCATCCACATGTCGCGGCCTTCATGGCCGACTTTGCAACTGTCTCGGACTCAGCGCGGTCCCCACCCTCAACCAACATTATAGAGGAACATAGGGGGGAGGAGAGTGACAGTTCGTCCCCAGCCTCAAACAACATTGCAGAGGAACATGGGGGGAAGAGAGTGACAGTTCGTCCCCGCCCTCTGCCAGCATTGCAGAGGAGTGTGGGGGGAGGAGAGTGACTCATCCTTTGTGTAGTTGTGTTTAAAAAAAAAAAAAAAATTATAATTATAATAGTAAATTAATAAATTTTTATATAAACCTAATTAACTACCTTGTCTTCACCGCTTTCATCATACTCTTTTTCAACTTTTACCATGCCTGTCTGTTCTTAATCATTTTCCACGTTTTTAAAAATCTGTGGCTGCTAGTTCTTTGTCTGGCGCTCTTTGGCCAAACCTGGCCCTTGCGCCAATAAAATCCAACAACCAACCAACCAACCAACCACGATTTGCTCTTGATAATAGCCAATCAGCTCCTTGCTCGCTGGCTCTGGCTGGCGCCATCTCCCAAGGTCGTACGACTACCCGTCTTTCCCGCGTTGCGATGACGAAATCAGACTGAGTGTTGTGACACGTACAGCAATCAGTTGATTAAATTTAGAAGACAATTTTTATTTGTCTCCGATTTTTTGGGTTCAAGTTCTCAAAAATAAGCCGTTTTCCAAATTCGTACGACGTACCTATGTTTCACAATTTTGTGCGATACTACGGAATTATATGCAAGATATGTAACTCCCTTTTTTCTTTCGCGACCAATTCGACTTTAAATAAATCGTTATTAAGCAATAACTTGTACTCCTTCAATGTATAAATTTTGCAAAAGTTCTTAATATTTCGAAAAATGTTTTATATTTTTTTTTTTTTACATTTATACGTTTTTTAAGACCATCCCCTAGAAAAACGTATAATCGAGGTTTCATATTTCACAGTATATGTGTTACTGGCTGCCGGAATTAAGTAAGCCTGGGAAGTGAGAGTAGTTCGGTTAGGCCCGATAGGTTGCCGCGTGTATTACTGTAAGTACTCCAGCGCGAGTTGTCCCTCATGTTTTTAAATAAACTCAAGCTCAAAAGCTGGGGACCAATTACCTTCGACATGTACTACTTTGAAAGATTGTTTAAACCTTGGGTGACATGTTATAAATGCCGTTTTATATAGGTTAGAAAAGTAGCAGTAGTGATTATAGTATTATTAATAATAGTAGTACTAGGGGGCAGCATCTTCCCTTTTGTTTTAAATAAAAAGAAGGGGCGAAAAATTCACCCAGTCTAAATCGTAGTCGTGTTTTGCACACCTACCATCATGCGAAGCTTCGTGAATTTTCAGGTCAATATCTTTTCCTTTTGCTCGCCGCTTTATTCTAAAAAAAAAAAAAAAAAGACAACAACAACAGAAAGAATCATTATTATTGCTAAATTAGGACTGTTCAGAAGTAAGTCGTTCAAAATTAGGACTCGTTGATTTTCTCAGCATTGTTCCGATTGCCATGAATCTACCATTTGAAGTATTTGATTTTCGTGGGACTACCTTGCTCCGTCAGCTGAAAAACCTGGTTTTATTATCATCATGGTGTGTCGTATGCCATTCCGTTTTCCATGCTGTGTGTTCCTGTGACGTATGGAAAATGACTTGTGTCCATTGTTCAGGAAGACGATGACGAACTAAAAAGGGTTTTGTTTTGATTTCTACAGCTGTAGGAATATGCACGACCATCATTATTCACTAGGGTAATGGCGCCGTCTGTCTGTCTGCCTGACTGCGGTCTGGCAGACTTGGAAGACTCACCGTCTGCTCGTTTCCTACGCTTCTTTACTTCCTCCCTCAGACCCCCTGATATCGATCCACAGAGGTGGAGCCTTTTCCCATTCCATCTTAAACATCCTGTGCTCTCGGAATCCTGTCTGAATCACTCCGCACTTTAGGAAGACTTTAAAGTCTAGTGTTGAGTTTATTACTACTTTTTTTTTTTTTTTTTTTTTGCAGACACAGTTCGATAAAGTTGATCTTCACCCAGTTATACTTTCATTCGAACATTTTTTCGTTATTCTCTTCATCTTGATGAAGGCTTATGCATTTCTACTGTTCCTGGAAAAAAAAGGTGTTTCGTTTTTATTTTTCGTGAGGGGAGTTCTTAAAATTAACGTTCCACTTAAAAAAAAAAAATATGTCCGCCAGATCTTTTCACTGCTAACAATTTTTATTTATGTTTGGAAATAAAACATCTCAGAATATTTTTATAAAATCCCAAAATGAATTTTTACTTTCTTAAACATTTTAATATTCTGCACGAATATTCTGTTTTCCTTGTATTAAGAATATTGCGTTTTCAAGTTTTAAAGCAAACATCGAATATCGCAGGGGGGAGGGTCTCCTTTCTTTTTCTTTGCTCCTAACAATGGTAGAGAGGTGATACTTCATCCCTTCCGATGGGGTCCGGGTTCTAGGCCCATACTGTAAGACGAGAGGAGGAGTTCAAATCAGACTAGATGACGATCGACGTTCTTCATAGTTGCTGTTTTTGAGCATCTGCTTGGGCAATTACCGTCAATCAATGCGCCAATCAGATTGTTGGAAGTACTGAACCGTGCTAGACTATACAGCTGAGATGAGAGGCACCGAAAATAAGATTAAAGTTTCTGTTGTACTACCATCCCTATTACCGGTAACAATAAATACAGTAGCTCGATTAGGGGGAGAAGGGGCAATGGTATACAAGAGCTTTTTTCTGAGCTGACTTTTCTGCTGTTTTTTTTTTTTTTTTCTTGTTGTTGTTGGGCTTGGCAGCACTAAGGCACTTGGCGTAATCGGCTGGGAAGAAAAGCAGGGCAAGGAATTTTTTTAATGATCGTGTAAGAAATACTCGTACTGCGTTTTATATTAAAGCATACTCATATCTTAACGGAATGTTCGTATTGCAAGGATGAGACTAAACTGTCGTATCACGCAATAGAGTTTCTTACGAATCAAAAGGGCTCTTGTACGAAGAGAATGGAACTCTTTCGTCAAGACCGTCCTTAAAACAAGGTTATAGTAGGTGGCTTGTCTTTAGGTTAAGATTACACTGCGTGACGTAGTACAGAGGTAAAAACATGTGTCAAGACGACAAATCTGCAGCGAGACATTCTGTCCGCGTAGCACAGTTGGGAGAGCGACTTACCCTGGAGTCGATGCCCGGCGCGGACAAACTTGTACGTTATATTGGTGCCCGAACTTCCAGGATGACCCGGCTGTTAAGTTTCTCGCAGTGATGTGATGTTCTTTCCACACGGCGAGACAGGAAAAACGAGAATCCCTTCTTCAGTGCTTCGAAACAATAAATCAGCGTGATGTTCCACACACCAAATTGTCTGGAATTTCTCAAACGCACGTTCTTCAGCGGATGACTGCCAACAGCGACACATGGTCCCGGCCGACTCGTGGACCATGCCCCCGGCCCTCTTTCGGGGGAGAAGGGATGTGACGTGCCTGCACCGCAGGACGCAAATGAGATAAAGGCAGATAGCAGTGAGAGCACATGTACGCGTAGCTCAGTTGGGAGAGCAGCTTACTCCGGAATGAGGCCCGGCGCGGACAAGCTTGTACGTTATAACTGCTATGTGAGAAATCAGTACAAAGGAATTATGCAAGCTTGTAGGCTGAGTGACGAGTATTTTATGGTTGCGAAAGAGATTTCGACTAAATTCGTCACCGACTCCAACAAAAGTAATCCCGTGAGTCGTCTGATTCCGTATGGGTAACACAAAAGTTAGCTTCTGAGGCTGCGTTATTAGTGGCGTTGGCTTCTAACATACGTAATATAGCTCGAGCTGGGCCCCGGCGGGTGCGCTAGCCTCGTGGCTCTATCCCTTCTCGGAACCAGTGCCTCCAAATCACGAATGGACGACTGCCTGCGGACCTAGATACTCAGTGTGGTCACTTAACCCCAAAATTAACAAAAAACCACGCAGAAGATATACAACAAAAGGAAGTAGAAGTCGCATTTCTTCAGTGTGACTGATTCGTATTATCCATAGGTAAAAAGGAGACCCAAAACTTAAAAACAAAACATTTTTGAATTATTAATAGCTAAATTATAAGATGGATCAAAAACGTTCAATAATAATGTCAGATGAAACACTGTGGTTTTCGCGAAAAAGAACAAAACAAAGGAAGCGTGATGGAGGGTAAAACCGGTTTAGTTTTTATATAAGTGATGACGTGTGAGAAATTCCAACAGGAATATCGAATATCGAACTGTAACAAAAATGCGGTGAAAGAAAATTATACAACATAAATAGAAAAGACACTAAAAGAAGCAACTACGATTGAAGCATATTTTTTTTAAAGCGGCACTGCTTTTTCGACGATAGGAGTTAAAAAATTGGGCAAGTACTTCTTAAAACAGATAAGTAATTCTCTCCTATTTTCTGCTGGTGAAGTGAAGTGAAATATTTTGTGCTGCGAAAGTGAATTGAAGTGCTTGCTGTAGACCAAGAGTAAATATACACTGCTGGCGGCCACCCAAAATGCAACACCAAGAACGAAACGAGATAGCAAAACCAGATTTGCTATACACATAACAACAGATACAATGATGAAACGATTAAGCTTACAGGCCCGTGCGACTTGCGGTACACGCAGACATCAATAGTTCGTGTGGCCTCCATGGCTGGCAATAACGGCCGCTACACTCCGCGGCATCGAACGAAAGAGGCTTTGGATGTGGGCTTGGGATGTGTCGGTCCAGGCTGCTTCCACACGATACCACAGTTCATCAGGCGTAGCCGCGAGTGGTGCTTGCCGATCAGCGACCAGACGTGTTCGATGGGCGACATATCGGGAGAACAGGCGGGCTACGGAAGCAGTGACACCTGGTGAGCCGTGAAGAATTGTTGCACGATGCGTGCCACGTGCGGGCGCGCATTGTCCTGTTGAAACGGGGCCGCTAGCAGGTCCTGCAGGTAAGGGAGGACTACAGGCTCCAAAACGTCGGAGATGTAGCGGTGGCTGTTGAGTGTACCGGCGATGCGTACCAGAGGGGTGCGAGTGTCATATCCAATTGCGCCCCAAACCATAACGCCAGGCGACGGACCGGTATGGCGATGTATAATGCTGGCGGCATACAGTCTCTCGCCGCGGTGCCGCCACACGCGGATCCGACCATCGTCGTGTTGCTGGCAGAAGCGGGATTCGTCGGAGAAGACAATGTCGTGCCATTCCGTAGTCCAGGTGCGGCGTTCAACGGCCCACTGCCGCCGCACACGCCGGTGGTGTAACGTCAATGGTAATCGGAGCAATGGGCGCCGTGCGACAAGTCCCCGCTCCTGCAGACGACGTCGAACGGTACGTGCTGACACAGGTTGTTGCGCAACAGACCCTAATTCCTGCGCTAACGTTCGTGATGTGGCGGTGCGAGCCTTCAACGCCCGCCGCACAACATGCCGGTCCTCTCGTTCGGTGGTGTGCCGCGACTGTGGCAATCGCTCACGTCGGTCCGTCCGTCCCTCCTGCACCCACCGAATCCATACTCGGCTCACTGTAGCTGGATGTCGTCCCACACTGGCGCCGATGTCTCGGTACGATAAACCGCTGTCGCGATAAGCTACTATTCGTCCTCTGTCGAACTCCGAAACGTGCTGGAATGAATGCCGTATTCTGCGACGAGGCATCAGGAAGCTTCCCACGCACAGGTCCGGCTGCACAACACACTTCCACTACTTACACCCCGCCTTCTGTGCACCCTTCTTATAGTGCTTCTCGGTGGCGTGCCGAGCGCACATGATTTGCATATACCCTGCAGTGCTAATCGTTTGCATGTCCTTTCGGTGGCGTGCCGGGCGCACATGATTTGCATATGCCCTGCAGTGCTAATCGTTTGCATGTCCTCTCGCGGGCGACGCATGCTGCGAATTTCAGGCCAATCGGATGCTTCCTTCTTGGTGTTGCATTTTGGGTGGCCAGCAGTGTATAATGCTTGTTTTTATTTTTTATTAATGAATTTATATAAACAGATAAACTTTGATGAGGCTGTAGTCATAGAAAAAATGTATCTCGTCCGTTGTTTATCACGAAACTTTGAAAGTGATTGTGCATCATTTCAAAAATAGAACTAAAAGTTTCATTAAAAAATAACCAAAAGATAAATAAATAAAAATAAAAACGGAAACCTGTTAGTCTGTTCTGAACAGCTGTGAATTTTGAATGATGAGTATGTGCTCTCCTATTAGAAAGATTGCTAGCAATAGTTCGTTAGTTAACTCCTTTGAGTCGCATTTCCTGATCTTCAAAACGCTCGTGAAAAATAAAAGGGGAAGGAGAAGGTCTTCAAATTGCTCGTAAATTTTATCTTTGCGTGATTAAACGTGTGAGATCATTTCGAAGCTCAGCAAATGTCTGGCAAATTAGTTGCATAAGCCACAAACGTCATAACGAGTCGTTTTTAATACTAATTGGTAATATAAAATGCACACACACACACACAAAGGCGAATTGATATTACACATATCGGCAGCTGAATTAGAAACTTTTATTCAGTACGGGGCTGAAATTCATTAAATACCGGGTTGCCGGAATAACAATGCATATGTGATTTGGCGTATAGATTCCACCAGTAGTTGAAGTGTATCCCCATCTACAACATACCAGGCGGCGTTCACCAGTCAATTCTTTAACTGGCTCAGATTCGACGAAACAGGACTTTTCTTCCGGATCTGTTTTTCTAACATATCTCATACATCCTCAATGGGGTTCATATCCGGGGTTTGTGGTGGCCAGAGAAGATGTTGGAAGTCGCTGTCATGCTAGCTGACCCACTCTTGTGCGATGGACAATAGTATTGTTGCCCATGAACAGCCGTCACCCTTCTGGATGAAAAGTCAATTCGTTCTGCGTTTCTTCGGAGTGTTGTTTTGTGTTGTCGGCGTTTACCTAACTTTTACGTTTTACTTTATACTTACCAGAGCCATAGCTAGGATTTGAGAAGCTTATGGGATTAATCTTTACTAGAGGAGTGTTTTTGTTTGTTCAACCGTACCTACTGAGTGACTGTAGGCGGAGTCCCCAGTGGGCGAGTGGTCTGAGGTGCTGGCTTCTAAATATTTGTCCGATATAATGACCCAGGTTCGAATCACGGATGAGGCATGGGTTGTGGGCATTAATGTAGCGTGAAAAAATGGCGGCGGCGAATAAGAGTAAAGTAATGTTTTTCTTGGGGGAACACGAAAAAAAAAAAAAAATGCAAACTGATGTTTCCCTTTTGGGAGAGACAATTCTGGGAAACTGTTTCTTCGTAAATGTCACAAAAATTGGATGTTTTAAGTGCATGACAAACTATATTTTGTTATACACTACTCCTCAACCTTTGCTGGTAATGAATAATAACGAACATAGTTGTGAAAACGCAAGTTTGTCCGTGTCCCCTCAATCCGGAGTAAGTCGCTCTCCCAACTGAGCTACCAGGACGGAATGTCTCGCTGCAGATTTGTCGTCTTGACACATGTTTTCACCTCTGTAGATACGTCACACAGTCTAGTGTATCTTTGACAAGAAGTTTTCTGAAAATAAAGTCCTCTCTTTTGGTGCATTTTTTTTTAAATAGCACAAAATCTTTTTACTAATACAATAATAACATTATATAATGAGTTCTGTACATTGACGGCATTTTATTCGTTTTCTCACAAAAACGAATCACAGCCAAATCTAAAAGTAAAAGGTGAGTGTAACTGTGTATGTATGTATGTGTTTATAAAGCTCTTAGTTTTTCCTCTTTGAACTTCGTATCAACTCCATTGAGCCTCACACTCATATTTGCCACCCCATCGTAGACTTGCCCTCGCATTTAAAGTTTGTAAAGTTGAGGGACACGTGCCCCACCTTCCACCCTCCGCTACGGCTATGGTGGTCGTGTGTTTGTGTTATGGCGCTTTTTCCGTGCAACCATTGGTCCTAGATTTGGGGATGGCGACCGCTTGCAACCGTAAGAGTTGCTTATGGCATAGGCTCCGATTCTATGGGGCCGGAGTGGTTTGGGGACCCTCAATAATTATAAGGAGGGGGCCAAGCCCCTCCTTACAAATTATTGGTTAATTATAAAACTGTACTGCAGTTTACACAGATCTAGGTGAACGTATATTTCTCTTATAATTTATAAAACGGCTTTCACGTTCAAATGCAATCTATTGATTTTTCTTCCACTTAGCTTTGTTAACCAAGGTATTCAGTCATATTGACACAGTGAATAGAGCTCTACAGAAGAAAACCTTATGCTTTCAAGAAGCTTCTGGTATGATTGCTACTTTGATTCAGACATTGGGAGACTTCCGGACACATTTTGATGCATTTTGGGAGGAAGTTGAATGCAAAGTAAATAACCTAGGTTTGGTAGAACCCAGCAACCTCGTAAGAGACGTATTCCAAAACGCATTGGTAATGGGGGCATTGATCGTGATATTCATTCTTTGAGTAGCCCCAAAGATATGTATGTACCAGCGGGTTTTCTTTGAAGTAATTGACACTTCGGTCCAATGCATAGCTACTAGATTTAAATCAAAAGTTTCCGCTTTCCAAACTAAGGCTGAGCAGTTTGCTGTTGGTGCAACTAATGATTTTGATGAGATTGCTGCGTTTTATAAGGATAACATTGATCCAGAAAGATTGCTTTTGCACAGAGACATGATGATAAGATATAACAACAGCTCGCAAAGTCAATTACAAATTGGACAGTTTGACCTCCTCTGTTCTACAGATTTTTAAAAAGAGCACTTACATGAAGATATGCTCCCAGAAATGAAGTTGGTTCGACTGTTGCTGACGATCCCGGTATCAACTTGCACAGCTGAAAGATCTTTCTCAAGTCTTAGAAGGCTCAAGACATACTTGAGATCATCAATGAGTCAAAGACGACTAAATTTTACTGTTGTTTTGAACTGTCATCGAACTCTCAGAGCTTCACTAGATTTGGATGAAATAGCCAACGAGTTAATCTCAAGAGTGGACATAAAATGCCAAACATTAGCATTCAAAAAGAAATAAGAACTTTCATGAGGTAGAGGTAGATAAATTTCATACACTGTTTTTCAATTTATAATATAGCACTAGGTTAAGTTCTGAAATGACATTATAAACATTTTGTTTTTGAAAATTTGATTCAGTTTTGATACTTCAGGTATGAATATTTTCTTTTTTTGTGTCAAAGTTTCAATGTTAAATAGTTAAGTAGTTCAAAATTATTGTAGCCACCGTAATTATATTAATAATAAGTTAACATCAAATAAACAATATTACTTTATTATGTATTCACTGTTGCCCCTATTATCTACAAAAATTAAAAAAAATTGCATGTTCTGCAAAATCGCATCCATTGGGCCCCCAATAATTTGCGCAGTTCCGCGCCTATAGCAGTTGTTAAAATTTACAAAACAAAAGTGAGAGCTGTACTGTTGAGAGCCAAAATACATGAGTTTCGTATCGGAGGAGGGATTGCGTGTGGTTTACCCTTTTGTTCAGTGACAGTGAGTCACAGTGTTGAAGGCAAAGGCAAATGAGTTGTATTTGAAAATCAGGCCATAAAAAATAAAATATAAGAAATATAGTTAAAATGGAGTTTTGTCATTTTCTAGCAAAAGAACTATTATGGTAGCGTTGAACATTAATTGTAGCACCATCACTATGGTGCCTACAGCAGCAGTGACTGTGCGTGCTGATTTCCAGTTTTCGTCTTAATGGGCTTGAACCTCTAGTTGACAAGTTTCTCATCCCCTTTCCTGTGTGCTCGTGTTCCCAGCACCGTTTCTCCTCAGTCATTGATCGCTGGGGGGGGGATTTTGTTTGTTGTCCTGGTGATTATCAAGATGTTATTGTGACAACAGTTAGCGTTGCGACGTAATTCAATGCATTCTTTGCATGTGCTGCTCGCTTGTCACGGTCGAATGAGTCGAGAAGTTAACGGATTCCACGGAGTAACCGTTCGGGTTGGGAGGAAGAGTGAGAGAAGAGGAAGATGATGATGATGATGAGAAACATTAATCGAGTCAAGGTTACTTCCAACGCGTCACCTGCAAGCCAACTTTTTCCGGTTACGCGCACATTGTTTCTGTTGTTCCGAAGTCCAAGCGCGCTCTTGTCCCTGTAATATGTCGTCCTGCATGAGGTTGTGAGACGTTCGAGTTGCGCCATTCTCCTTCACCGGAATCGAATGCATCTTATGGATTATAAACTCTGGAGTGTGTCTCGCCTTGGTTCCTCATCCGTAAGTTAAATGTATACTTTTTATTGAAAAACAGTACTGCCGCGGGGAATCAAACTGTATTTTCTGTAGCGTATCTTTTCCATACCGGTGCGTATTATTAGCATATTCCATTTACTAAGCTTTCAGGTATATGTTACTGTTTTCGAAATGGCTAGACCTATATTTGCAGCAACCGTTCGAATATTGGTTGGCTTGTCAGAATCAGGTGAAAGTCTTAACTTTTTACATTTGATGGAGGATTAACGAAAGTAATCTAAAGCTAGCCTGTTCTGTATTGTTATTGATTGTTTGACCTTGCAGAAATGACGATGGCGTGGTAGCCTCATTGTTCAACGTTTTCTGTTCTTCTTTTTTATGCTAAGCATCTTTCCCGAAAAGTGAATTCCAAATGAATTATTTCGATGTAACGAAAATGGGTAAAGAAGTAGTCAAAACCATTGCTGAAATCTGATTTTTGAATGCTGCCCCATGAAGTGATGAAACAATAGTTAATTTCATTGTTACTCAGTCAACATCATTATATTTTGCTAAACTATCGCCGAACATTATTTCGTAACAATATCTGATTGCAGTCTATGTTGTGAATTACGAGAACCTCGTGCCAAATGTGATAAAAACCATTACGAAAATGCATTTTGATGCTGTGGAAACGGTGAGTCGTTGCGAAATTTGGCTCCTCCCCCTCCCTCCGTCCGAACATCCGAAGAGGGGTGTCTCTGCTATTGACGAAAGCTTTAAAATGTTGTAACACGTTTGGGTGTAGCCTGTAGATATCCTAAACCAAAAGTTACCAACCCCCTCGCTAACACCCTTGCGATTCAGCTTTTCTTTCAATTTTTAGGTCAGATTTTAGCTTGTGCAAGCGCAGATGGACTTTTCGTTTCTACATCACATTTCATTGGTGTCAGATTCGTTTCTACATCACATTTCATTGGTGTCAGATTCGTTTCTACATCACATTTCATTGGTGTCAGAGTCGTTTCTTACTTTCGTCTAAATCTGAATAATATGTAATAATAATAATAATAATAACAGGTATTGTCTTTGAAAAACTAAACAGTCGAAATACTTATTATTGCCGCCGCCATAGTTTAGTAAACATTTACTTTTATGACTCGACAAATTTTCTTTCGTTGATTTTACGATAATAACATTCATTAGTCCACCACCTAAGTACCGCTCAGTGTCAGGATGTTTTATTATTTGTTGTTATGATTTAATTCCACTTAGTATGTACCGGACTGTGGCTCGGTGTGGTCGTGACTGACAGGAATAATGCTATGTGTTATGCGTACTCTTAAACACTGGTTTTAATTCACACCAACAAAGATCTTAGCATGCGAAAGATGCATAGTATAAATTATCTACAAAGAGTACTGATACTGAGTGCTGATAGATATTCTGAGATAAAGAGTGTTGAAGACAGTGACGCACCCAGGAATTCTGCTTGGAGGGGCTATATATAAATAGTATACGTACACAATGTGTGTACATATATATAATGTACGCCTATAGTTTATATACGGTTGTGACATACGTCGCTCTTAATCTCTTCGTGGATTTGGGAAGAAGACACTATGTAATTTTTTGAAAGTGTAAACTAATATTTTTGAATGTGAGGCTTTGGGAAGAAGACACTATGTAGTAGAAGACACTATGTCAGACACTATGTAATTTTTTGAACGCGTAAAATAATACTTTTCAATGTTTAATGTTTAATCTCTTTGGGGCTCTGGGAAGAAGACACTATGTAGTAGACGACACTGTCAGACACTATGTAATTTTTTGAACGTGTAAATTATATTTTTGAATGTGGGGCTTTCGGAAGAAGACACTATGCCAGACACTATGTAATTTTTTGAACGTGTAAAATAATATTTTTGAATGTGGGGCTATGGGAAGAAGACACTATGTAGTAGAAGACACTGTAATTTTTTGAACGTGTAAAATAATATTTTTGAATGTTTAATTTGTGACGTACGTCGCTCTCAATCTCTTTGGGGCTTTGGGAAGAAGACACTATGCCAGACACTATGTAATTTTTTGAACGTGTAAAATAATATTTTTGAATGTGGGGCTTTGGGAAGAAGGCACTATGTAGTAGAAGACACTATGTCAGACACTATGTAATTTTCTGAATGTTTAATTTGCGACGTACGTCGCTCGTAATCTCTTTGGGGCTTTAGGAAGAAGACACTATTAATTTTTTGAACATGTAAAATAATATTTTTGAATGTTTAATTTGTGACGCACATAGTTCTTAATCTCCTAAGAGGGGGCTTAAGCCCCCAAAGCCCCTCCATGGGTGCGCCAATAGTTTAAGAAAAAGCTGTGGGAAATAACGTCATTTCATGTTTTCACACTTCGTTGTGTTTTTAGAACGGAGAAGCAGAGAAGTTATTGTGTGCTTGAAATGCACCATTGGATAAAAGATGTGTGTGTGTGTGTGTTCTCTTGAACGTTGAAACTGTAATGGATTCTAGATTAGCGTATGTGATTTCGAAAGAAATACTGTTTCCAATTGCGCTTCGGCGGTATGTTAGTTCTGCTGTCACACACTTACTTTTATAAATTGATGGAAATTCCATAACTACAGATATATTAAAAGAATAGATTTACATTCCATTCGTGCTTCGGAGTTTCAAGGTCATTTTTCCGTTCCACCGTACCTTCTTTGAATTGATTTGAGATCGATGTAATATGAACTGAACAGAATGAAGCTGCACGAGCAGAAAATGTGCCGTTAGAAGGGAAAGCAAAAAGTAAAATATGAGCTGAGAAATGCGAACTTCGATTTTCAAAAAAACACCAAAAGCAATGAGATGAAGTGAAAAAAATTGGAATTTTTAAAATTCCACTTTTAATCTTTACGCATATTTTGTATGTTCTCGAGAAGCGAGACATTTGATATTTCCTTAATTTATATCTTTTTTCCCCCTTTGCATTTTGACACAGGGAGCAATTGAATAAGCCGAAAAGCTGATTACAAAAACAATCTAAATCCACTCTTTGCTGTTATGATTTTACTTTAGCTCCCATTTTCTAAGATTACACCGGAGTCTCTGTAATGGGAGCAAAGGCAACCGAGATCGTGCTGCTATTGTGTGCTTAAATGTTGTATTCAATTCAGCGTCGAGAGAGAAATAAAGTTGTTGACTTAATGGGTGTTGTAAACATGTAAGTGGCAACGACGGTTTGAAGAAACTGGCTACATACTGCCTCGTTTCTCTCGGTCTTGAATTCTGTTGTTGCCTGTATTGGTTTTGACGGAATTGCCAAATATTTCACCATTTTTTTTTTTTTTTTTTTGTATTTTTAAGTTTTTAATAACAAACGGTAGCTTCTTCCTTCCAAGTGAAAGAATTAAACGAATCAAGAAGTTATTTTTAGCACCCACTTTGGAAATATGTGCTTACAGAATCTCACTTTTTCCGTCCCCTTCTGTAAAAACGATGTCACAGCATTCATAAGTCTGATTCGAAAAATTCTTTTTAGCACGTCTGTTGTAAAAAAAGGTCGTGCTTATGTTATCGGTTTGTCCGTCTCTTCGTCCGTCTGTAGACACCATATCTCTGCAACTATTAGTCCGATTTGAAAAATTCTTTTTGCATCGGGAAGCTTGAAATATGCGAATGATGATCCTTCATCTCGTTTTTTTTTTTTTTTTACGATGTACACTTTCGCCTCTAGACGGCGTAAATGCAGATGATGTCGAATTCAAAAATACATTTTATTCCACGTATTTGCTTCTAAACATCCGATTGAAAAAATTCTTCTATCTTTCGATTCCATTTATGTAGAAGAGTATTTTAGATACAGTTACTTTTTCAAATTACTCATAGATTTTCCGCTAGGGGCGTAAAAATAAATTACGTTTTCCCCTATAACTCTTCTTATAAATCTCCGATTTGAAAAATGTTTTCTTCAGCGGATACACCTTCTGATGAAAAATCTTTTGAATATAATTTTAATTTTTTGGTAAACAAAGCTTTGGACACCAGAGGGTGTAAGTGTTAATTTTTGCTTCTGATATATTTGCCATAAAATCTGAGCTTCTAAAATATGGATTGAAAAAATTCTTTCGTGGACTGATGCCACACACATCGATAAACCTTTTCGGAATATTTTCTTCTTAAAATATTCCACAATTTCTCCGCCAGGGTGGGTAGATGTATATCTTATTTTTGTCCATATCTCTACTTCTAGGAGTCTGATTTAAAAAAATCCTTCTTTGTTGGATAGTGTTTTCAGTGTGACATGTTTTTCATATAATTTCAAAATTTCCAAGTAATTCATGGACTTTCTGCTAGGGGGCGTAGACGTAAATTGCGTTTCCCCCTATATCTCCGCTTCTAAATCTCCAATTTGAAAAATTCTTTCTATACCGGATACAGCTCCTGATGGGAAATCGTATGCACATAATTTCTAATTTTTGTAAAAAAAAAAAAAAAAAAAAAAAATGGTTTGGCCACCAGGGGCGTAAATTTTGATTTCCGCTTCTGATGTATTTGCAGCAAAGCATGAGCTTCTAAATTCTCGATTGAAAAAAAAACGTCGTTTGTAGACCGATACTACTCCTGTTGACAAACCTTTTAGAAACATTTTCTTCTTACAATAATGCATGGTTTCTACGCCAGGGGGCATAGATGTATATCTTATTTTTGTCAATATCTCTACTTCTAGGAGTCCGATTTGAAAAATTCATTCTTTGTTAGATAGTGTTTTCAGTGTGACATGTTTTTCATATAATTTCAAAATTTTCAAGTAATTCATAGACTTTCCGCTAGGGGGCATAGAGGTAAACTGCGTTTCCCCCATATATCTCTGCTTCTAAATCTCTGATTTGAAAAATTTTTCTCTGCACCGGATTCAGCTCCTGATAGCAAATCGTTTGCACATAATTTCTGATATTTGTAAAAAAATAGTTTGGCCACCAGGGGGCGTTAATTTTAATTTCCGCTTCCGATGTATTTGCAGCAAAATATGAGCTTCTAAATTCTCGATTGAAAAAAACGTCGTTTGTAGACCTATACTACTTATGTCGACAAACCTTTTAGAAACATTTTCTTCTCACTGGCGTAGATGTATATCTTATTTTTGTCAATATCTTTACTTCTAGGAGTCCGATTTAAAAAATTCCATCTTTGTTGGATAGTGTTTCCAGTGTGACATGTTTTTCATATAATTTCAAAACAAATGAGTGACTGAACGTGAACATCCCAAGTGAAACTGCCATTTCTTCTTGCACTCTTGATATCCAACCCTTTGAATGGGCACCCTTTCCGGTTTCTCAACCTATTTCGCTGCAACTATCGTAGCTGAGCATGAAATTACAAGTAAAGATGGCAGAGTCTAACATGAAAATTACAAACGGACAAAGGTGAATAATAGTATAACTGCTTGCACGAAGGGACTGGTAGCTAATACATACTAAAATTCAAGTAACGAGAATTGCACTTCTGCTTGTGTGCTTGGTTTTATGATGATGGCAATTTTAATCCCAGTCGCGACTCTTCAAACAATTTCGCTGTAACTTGCATCTTTGTTTAGAACACAGAATTGGCAAGTTTTATTTTATTTTGTAGTAGAAAATTTTTCTGAAAGACTAAAAAAACAAAGCTACAGAATTTGTAAGCGGGTGTGTGGGGGGGGGGGGCTCATGTTGATCCAGCATCACCTGCCCCCCCTCCCTATGCCCCCTGGTTCATCATAAAAAAAAAAAAAAACACCGAGGAAAAGAAAGGAAGAATATTGCGCAGATGTGACATAATTAAAATGTAACCTGCCGCGAGATCGCAATTCCTATACACACACAAGTGAGTTTTTAATGTGATCTCATGCAGTCATTCAGCCGCTGCGTGGGACCGAACAAGGGAAACGGCAATATGACGACTGAGGGTAGGTAAGAAAGTACTGCATTTTTATTTTCATTTGAAAGGCAACCAATGAAGGCTGGTTTAAAAATTGTTGGTAGGCTCGCTATCGAAATGTTTTGAGGCTACTTTTTTGTACCCTCTCGTGTAACAGTGACGGAGCACATAGAATTTATCACAGGCTGTCTATGATGTTCAGATAATGAAATATGAAAGTTGGCTATCAAAATGTGCTTCAGTTGACATTTGCTTCAGTTTGACAGCATGTCACGATGGAACTAATGAAGATAAAATTGCACACCGAGGTTTTGTGAAGACGATTCTCATGACTAGACTTTTGTCTGTGTGTTACAGGATGACTACTGCAACAAAATGGAAGTCAGAGTGAATACAGTATAAGTTTTTATAATACTGTTAATCTTATAAATAATTTGAAGTGTTATGTATTAGAAACATTAAGTTCCAACTTGGGCACATATACACAACCCTCGATTTTTTTTTTTTTTTTATAAAACTGTGATGTGTCTTGAAATAAACAGTCCCAACTAACCCTCTGAGGCACTGCTTCCCAAATTTTTTAGAACCGCGACCGAATTTTTTTAACGACAAACTTTCGCGACCCACCTAGCTTTAATGGACGTGAAAGGGAGGGGCAGTTTTTAAATTAATTGTTTTTTGCTACTGTTTCTTTAAGTTATTACTGTAAATAATTTTACAAATAAGCTGATTCAATTTTTTTATTTAATTATTTTTGCTACCGTTTTTTTTAAATGTATAAGTGAATAGAATTTTGCAAAAATTTGATGTGTTTCTCATAATGGTTCTGTTGTTGAAACATTGACAGTTTCAGGTGCAAGGAGTTCGACAATTGCAGCTTGTTTCGAAATTTGGTTTTGTTTCCTACCATCGCCGAAAATCCAATTTCACAGATGTACAACGATGTGAAAGGGAGCAAGCAGTACCTTCAAAGCTTTACTAGAAAAAGCTGGTACGTTTGTTGAACAAACAGCCAGAAGAACTATGTCAGATTTTTTTGCTGTGGAAATTCATTTCTTTTTTCGGACAGATCGATGAGTTCGTCAGCCTTTGTCGATATCCAAGTCGGCAAGTCGCCCTGAAACGGGTTCCCAATATACTTCTTTTGTTAACAGTTTTTTCTCTTTTGAAGTAACAATAACATTTATCTTTCAATGCGTTCAAAAATGTGCGAAGATCGCAGCTGTTATTATGTCATCAATCAACTGGCTTCGTCCCATGATTTTCTATTTTCAAATAATTACGAACTTTTCACATTTCAAAAACTTTTCGCGACCCACCACAAATTTGCTCGCGACCCATAGTTTAGGAAATGCTGCTCTGAAACATTACAGGCTAATTGTCGTCTAAAAGGTCTTCATACAGCAAAGATTTCCATCTAAAAATGAGAGAGAACAAGGTATGTTTTAAGATTTGAGCAGAGTATAAAACTTCATTTCCTACTTATAGGGTTAGGAACTGGGAAATAAAAAGGAAAATCTTTTAAATTATGTATGTAATAATAAAGCGGCAAGTTTTCAGTGCAGATGAGAACTGTTGATGGAATTTGAATCGTTTACACGACTTTCATTTTGTTTTTTAATTGCTTTGTAGTAGTGTAGTACTTAATGTTTATCTGCGAATACATTAGGCAAGAATTTAAAACTGAATGATAAGCGTCATAGCGATTTTTGTGTTAAACCAAATATACTTTCGGGGAAATAAAACAAATAACCATACCAAAACGAGAGAGAAGGCATAACTTCATTGTGTAAGAATATTTTGAAGGATGCGAAGTATAAAATAAGAGATATACCTTCATTTTCAGATATTTTTATTGGCTTAATGTGGCAGATTTGCTGAGAGGATAGGTCTTTGCGCCGCTAAACTCAAATAACCATCCATACAACAGTGACGACTTTGCATTTATCCTCGAGCAAACTGTAATAAACTAGAAAAATGTCAAGCTGTTAAAATTGGGAACTGTTACTTGAAACTCTGTAAAATAGAAAATTAATCGGTTGTATTTACTTCTTGAACAACTTACTATTTTAGCACGTCTTTTGCAAAAAAGGATCGTGCTTATATTATCGGTTTATCCGTCCGTCCTTCTGTGGACATCATATTTCTGCAACTATTTGTCCGATTTGAAAAATTATTTTTGCGTTAGGAAGCTTGAAATGTGAGAATGATGATCCTTGCATTTCCGGTCTTCTCCCGATGCACAACTTCGCAGCTAAAGAGCGTAAATGCAGATATATCATTATGTATCGAATTCAAAATACATTTTATTCTATATATTTGCTTCTAAATTTCCGACTGAAGAAAAAAATCATTTTTCCTTTCGATGCCATTTATTTCGGAGACTATCTTAGGTACACTTTCTTTTTCAAGTAATGCATAGATTTTCTAGGGCGGTAAAGGTAATTACGTTTTTCACGATATCTCTGATTCTAAAACTCCAGTTTGAAACATCCTTACTGCATAGGATATAGCTCCTGGTGGGAATGTTTAGCATATAATATCTAATTTTTGGCAAAGAATGACTTGGTCAACAGGAGGCATAAAAAAAAATTCTGCTTCTGATGTTTTTGCAGCAAAATATAACCTTCTGAAAACTCGATTGAAAAAAATTCTTTCGTGGACCCATACCGCTCACCTCGGTAAACCTTTTCAAAATACTTTTTTCTTAAAATAATGAATAGTTTTTCCGCCAGGGAGAGTAGATGTATGTCATATTTTTGTCGATATCTTTGCTTCTAAGTGTCCGCATTGAAAAGTTCTTTCTTTGTTTAAGAGCATTTCCGGTGAAAAATAATTATCATATAATTTCAATTTTTTCTTAATGCATAAATGTGCCACTAGAAGGCGTGAGTTTACGTTTCCGTTATCAGCAATATCTGGGGGACTAAAAACTCGATTGAAAAAATTCCTTTTCGGTCAAATACTATTAACAGTTGCAACTATTTTGTATGCATTTCTTATCCAAAATAATGCAAAATTTCGCCGCTAGGAGGTGCCAACGTATAATATGTTTTTCTTAATATATCTGCTTCCGCATGTGCGATTTAAAAAATTATTTTAACACCGGATGCCATTTGCTTTGTGGAACACTTTAGGTTTGTATGTGTGGAGTTTTATGGTTCATAGTTCTGTCACTAGGTGGTGTTGGTGAACTTCTGTTTGCAGCTGTATCTCCGCTTCTAAAAATCCTGTTGAGAAATTTCATTTTTACTTTGTGCCATTCGCTACAATAAAGATGTGGAACATTATCCTTTTTAAATAGTGCAAAGATTTCCAGCTAGAGGGCGTGAAGGCCAAAACCTTTTTCTTGCTATCTCTGCTTCCGAGAGACGTATTTGAAAAGTTCTTTTTCCTTAGCATAGCTTTTAGTACGGCAGATAGGTGAAATATTTAGAAGGATTGTGCTATTGATGATAGAAGCATGAAACTTGGGTCACGTATACTACATTAAAAAGCTTTTATTTTGGCTAAGAGGCCATCCGAGATTTCCCCCTAACAGTAATGGCTGACATTTAAAATGGCGGGCACGGAAAATTGTTAATCTATTCTATCGTTATCATTTGAAGCTGTGACTTCCATATTAAATGTGAATTTTCGTGAATGTTATAAATATCTGCACAAAACAAATATTTGTACCAAACACTGTTATAAATAGTGTGCAAAACATCCATTAGATCATGAAAATGCACAAACGTGCGAAAAAGAGTAGTGTAATATTATTATAATTTTTTCACCGACGAAGGAATGCGTTTGACAATTTGAGAAGACCAAGAAGATAAAAATGTGGGAAAAGTACATAAGCTGATGACTCCATTGAAGTGTGATATGTCCAAATAAGTCACAGAAACAGAGTGGAGCAAGTGTTATCTGCCAATTGGAAGTTTTTCGCTGTCCAGAAGGGACTGAACGTGATACAAGGGGAGCTGGTAATAAGACAATTTACGATCTGCTTGTGGGGTTTACTTGTGTTGGGTGATTAATCTGTC
The DNA here is from genome assembly GCA_039090855.1 of Macrothele yani. Taxonomy (NCBI): domain Eukaryota; kingdom Metazoa; phylum Arthropoda; class Arachnida; order Araneae; family Macrothelidae; genus Macrothele; species Macrothele yani. Next base: position 110,365,817 of record CM077003.1, read on the forward strand.
GTGTCTGGATGAAGGTGGAGGTATCGAGGCTGCAATGGTACGACGCTAAAAAATGTTTCCTTATGCTTTTCCATTATTCTTCCGTGTAGTTATATCACGTTTCCTTCTATATTTCTTCTTTAAACTGTTCAATTTTTGTCTTCCTTCTGCTATGGAAAACTTTTTGTGCGTCATTTGTTAATCTTCGTAACATAATTTTTAGCCGCTGGTGGAGTAAGTAGCTGTTCCTATTTCTGGATGTTTTATCGATCGTATTAATCCATTTTATTTTTCGATCGGTTCCATTGACTCTGAGTAATTTTCATAATTTTATTCGCATTTGAAAGGATTCAAAAGACATTACAACCGAAAAAGAAGAAAGATGACACCGAATTTTCGGTCATTACAACCAAAAATTCGGTGTCATCTTTCTTGTTTTATTTATTCTTTTTTTTTTTTTTTTTGGTTGAATGTTTAACGACCACCATGAGCAACTCAGTGGGCTATAAGCAGTTTCGCCCGCCCCTAATTTAGATCTACTGTTTCCAGGAAAGGAAGAGAGCCAGTGTGCAACTCAGTGGGCTATAAGCAGTCTCGCCCGCCCCTGATTTAGATCTACTGTTTCCAGGAAAGGAAGAGAGCCAGTGCTGTAAGACAAACACAACGTTCATGCCTCACGGGGATTCGAACCCGGACCCCATTTCTGACGAATGGTCACAAGCTATCGCTTAGACAACTGCGCCGATGGAGCGGCTTTTCTTGTTTTGTACAGCGTTCATTATCTCTCTTTGGTCTAGGGACATGGTCACTGGAAGAGGTGGTGTGTTCTTTCGTACTGCACGTATTGTCTCTCTCTATAGCCAGGACCTTAGCTAGCAGGGAGCTGGAAGGTGCTCCCCCCCCAACCTTTCCGCAAGGCGAGCAAGCTTCCCTGGAAGGTTGACGTAAATTCTCTGAACTTTTATTTTCGGCGGGGTTTATGAAAATTACTCTTGTATTTCAAGAAGAAGAATCTTATTTATTTCGTGTATTGATTTTTTTAGAAAGCAAAATTTAAATGGTAGAGCAAAAACGATGGATAACTCCAAGAAATTACTTCTCATGGGGAATCAGTAGGAACAACTGCGCCAATGATTCTCAGTCACACATGCACAGGACCAGGGTGTTCAGGTTCAGGGAAAAAAGGTATGCCCTTTTTTCTCGGAGAAAAGAAAAATTCGGAAGAAAGTTACAAAAAAAAAAAAAATAATAAAGAAAGAAAAAAAGAAAGAAAGAAAAGGCAAAGAAAGGAAATTAAAAACAGAGACCAAGGTGCTTACCTAGTTGCGCTAAAAGCTAAAACACTGTTCGTTCCTTGGTAAATGACGATGAGATGCTAAGTACTGTTTAGGAAATTTCATGTAGTTAATTGCCTGCAAAGATTTATAGTTGAGGGAACGGTATTGGTGTTAGAAAAATGCGTATCCCCTTAGGTGTTGGAAAATAGTGCTAAAGGGAAATCCTTGTCTGAGAGAGAGAGAGAGAGAGAGAGAGAGAGAGAGAGAGAGAGAGAGAGAGAGAGAGATTCATAATTCTGATCCTTTGCCTAGGGGTCAATAGGAGTGGTTTTGTGATGAATGTGTGCGTGACAGAAAAGGGTTTGTTATAGTAAATATGGGTGAATTTGGTTTTTGAGTGGGTAAGGGAGGGAAGTTTGGCAGTTGACCACGGTTTGAAAAGTCTACCACCGAGCACCAGCGAAGGAGAATATACCTTTCTCCTGGCAATAAATGTACGTCCACTCCATGGGTGGTTGTTTTAAATGGCAAGAAAAGCGGACTATTTGCTTTTGTAAGGATACCTGTTTAATAAAAAAAGTACTCCACTTGAGCTATGGTTTAAAACAAAAATCGGTACAAACACTGAAACAGGCATCTCGACATATGCCGGGGAGCATTATTTCTCCCAAAATTCAGAGGCAATAAATTTACGCGCACCGAGCACTCGCCAGACGTTGCTCTGCTGGACATGCAATTTTTTGCTGCTGTGTGTCTTGCGCAGCCGACAATATATAAACGAAGGGCGGTATGAAATCTGGTACTGTCTCTGTGTTGTTGAAAATTCGAAAAATGGCAAAACAGAGTTTAGAACTACAGGTACGCGAGAAGATCCTCCAGAAACGGCGAAATGGATCAGTAATGTGGCAGATTGCTCGGGAATTGTGTTTGAACGAGTCTACTGTCAAAACGTTCCTCAGACACTACCAGGAAATCGGTTCCACCGCGCCTGGATGCAGCAACGGTAGATCGACATCGAACTGTGAAGAGGACGCATAGACCGACCTGTATCTCGACGAATTGCTAGCAGCAGGCTACGTGACGTGGTCTACTGCTCGTACAAGAGTAAGCGAAAACTCATGTCGATGCCACTTCAGCGAAAGAAACGGTTTGCATGAGTCAGAGATCACCTGTTCTGGATGGAAGGTCATTGGCGGAGGGCGATTATTTCTGACCAGTTGCCCTTCCTGGTCCTATGCGGAAATATCGGACAGAGAGTATTCCGCCCGCCAAATGAAGGACTCGCCCAAAACTGTGTGAAGCAAGAAGTCAAGTTTCGAGGCACTGTACAAGTGTGAGGGTGTCTGGGGAATTCTGGAATTGGTGATTTGGTTCCTTATGATAGGACTGTCAATGCACAATGCCACCAGGCAATTTTGCAACAGTATTTAGGACTGGGTCCCAAGTTCGCCCGATCGGATCCCAATCGAGGACTTGTAGCGTTTTCTCAAGAAAGAGGTGCGAAAACGCAAGCCCCGAGCAAAAGATCAACTGAAGATGGTTCTTCAAGAAGCGTGGGCCAACATTCCACACAAAGCCTTTGTTGTGCCTACGTCAGAGCGATGCCTAGGCAAGTTGCCGACGTGTATGATGCAAAAGGATAATCCGGGAAGGGGGGGGGGGTGATTGTACGCGAAACCTGGGTACGCGTGAATTTATTGTCTCCGAGTTTGGGGAGAAGTAATGCTTCCCGGCGTATGTCGAGATGCCTGTTACAGTGCTTGTACCGATTTTTGTTGTAAACCATAGCTCAGGTTGAGTACTTTGTTTATTAAACAAGTTTCCTTACAAACGCAAACGAGTCCGTTTTTCATACCGTTTGTAATAACCACGTATAGGGTGCGCGTACATTTATTGCCACGGGGAAGGTATGATTAAAGATAGAGAAGAAGTGGGACTGGGAGAGTGGAAAGAATCAAAATGCGACATCAATAACTTCTTCATGATATTGCACGTGTCCACGGAAAGGCACCAGAATTGTAAACTAAAAAATTAAATAGTTTATCCGCCTTTATAAGGAACCTGCAAATCAACCTCAATCAAGTAAATCCGGAGAATATGATTTCTTTTTGTATTGAAGAAGAGAGAGTTCAGTTTCTTTCCACCCTTAGTTTTCATACTTTATATTTTATTTTACTATTGCGTTTGTGTTCGTGGAAAACGTGAATTTGCAGTTGCCGAGCCTCTCTCCCGCTCCACCACATGATCCCTCACATGACCCCTCAGTCCTCCCTGAGTTTCTACCTACGTGCCTCTCTGGCTCCAGTGACCCTTAATTAGTGAACAGCCTTAGATATTCGATACCGTAATTAAATAAACTATGAGTTGAATATCGTTAGCTCTATGTCTCTTTTACGTGTCTGCTGTTGCATTTGGACTTGTCTATGCACAGTTGACCTTTCTAATAGAATCCCCGATTCATCATCATTGTCAACCATTATCAATCCACTGCTGGACGAAGGTCTCCCCAAGTTTCCTCCACAACGGTCTGTCTTGTGCCAGTCATCTCCATGTCACTCCCGCATACTTTCGAGTTTCATCCACCCATCTCCCATGTGGTCTTCTTCTGGGTCTTTTCCTGTCCCTTGGAATCCAATCTAAAATTTCGGCTGTCCATCGATGTTCTGTCCATCGATGTTCTGTCCTTCTGGCAGTATGTCCAGCCCATTGCCATTTCAGGGATTTAACTCTGATCATGATGTCTTCCACTCTTGTCATTTTTCGGATCCACGAGTTCCTCTTCTTATCTCTCCTGGTTACACCAAGCATGCTTCTCTCCATGCTGCTTTGAGTTGTCTGCAGCCTTTGTATGTCTCTTTTAGTTAAGGTCCCTGTCTCTGCACCATACGTAAGCACTGGAAGGATGCATTGATCAAATACTTTTCTTTTAAGACATAATGGCATATTGCTGTTGAAAATTATGCTGTTTCTTCCAAAAGCTCTCCAGGCAAGTTTTGTACGCCGATTAATTTCTTCATCAATGTGACCCTCACTTGATATCTGCTGTCCAAGGTAAACGTACATGTCTGTTATCTCCAGCTTTTCTCCATCAATCCATAAATCTTCATTTCTTGTAAAAGCATTGAACATCAGTTTTGTCTTCTGAAAGTTCATTTTTAGTCCCACTTCTTTACTCTTGTCAGCAAGTTCCTGGATCATACTCTGCAGCTCTGATGGGGTAGTTGCAAAAATGACTACGTCATCAGCAAAGCGAAGGTGGGTTAGATAATCTCCATTAATCTTTATCCCTTTGTTTTCCCAGTTCAGTGATTGAAAGACATTTTCCAATGTGGCATTAAAGAGCTTCGGAGATATGGTGTCACCTTGTCTCACTCCCTTTCCAATTTTTATGTGTGTTGTATTTTCAAACAGCCGAATCTTTGCACTTGCATTTTCATAGATGTTATTAATAATATTAATGTATTCATCTTCAATACCGCAGGATTTCAGAGCCATTGTAATTGCTGATGGTTTCACCGAATCAAAGGCTTTTTCATAATCGATAAAAGCCATGCACAATGGAAGTTCATATTGCCTCGCTCTTTCCGTTAGTTCTCTCAGTACGTGGATATGATCTATTGTGCTGTAGCCACTCCTGAATCCAGCTTGTTCTCTCGGTTGAGCCATGTCCAGTGTTACCTTCAATCGGTGTGAAAGAACTTTAGTGAAGATTTTGTAAACCATGCACTGATAGGAGGCTGATAGGTCTGTAGTTCCTGAGATCCTTAATGTCACCTTTTTTATGTAGCAGGATCATTGTAGCGTTGTTCCAATCCTCAAGAATCTTCCCTTCATTAAGGCATAGAGTGAAAATTTGGGCGAGTACTGTTTCGATTACCGCTGTATATATGGAAAAACGCAATCTAGGTGGTTTGCGGCTTCGATCGAATAAGTTCATAGTGAGGGCCGGCTGGGCAATAGGGGCAACCGGGTCTCTCACCACGGGCTTTTCATACCAAGAAATAAAAACAAAATATTTGATAAATTTGATATTTTTTTTTTGTTTTTTTTTTCAGTTTTGGAGCGCAGACCCCTGAAAAAGCCATTTTAATATCCCTTTTTCTTTTTTTTTTAAGTTTCCAATCACTTTCAAATAGGTTACAACCCTTTGTTGTACAAACACAGAGATTCGCAGATTTCAAATGATTATTGTAAACACTTTATTGTTTTTCGCATTCACGAAATAGGAAATTAAATTTCATCATTTTGTGGCTCCTACAAAATTTTGTGTATATTGTTATTTATACCTACCATACCTGTGAACTTGAATTTTTTCTTTTCGTATTTCATAGCCGGGTGGATTCCCGTTATTTGTTTCTTTGTAGCTGAGGACCAAACTGCAATCTCAAGAGGGTTCGCAGGGTGCTTTGCTGGTTGTAGTATAAAAGCGGCTGCAACTGCTACTTTCGTCTTGTGGACTGTGAGGCGGAGTTCTTGTAGATTCAGCTGATGAGTCGTTGAAACCGAGCGAATCCACAAATTGTGAAGGTCGCAAGGGATTCCTATCTGGAAAGAACCGTCGAGTTAAATGGCGCAGTTCGTAAACAGTTCGTTAAAAGCGTCGATTCAGCGAAAAAAATATCCACCCTCTTCTCCCCGTCCATCCCCTTTCCGCATTTCTATCAGCAAGGGACGGAAACAGGTAACTTTCTTTTTGAGATGATGTAGACTTCCAGGGTATAGAAAAGTGTCACACCCACATCTCCCGTGCATGCTCAGTTAGCATTTCTCGTTCCGTGAACGGAAGTGAATCACACCCTTCGAACATCATGTATTCTTGGAACTCAGGTACTTTACCGGTGTTGGTTTCCAATTTGTGGTCCGAGGCGTCGTACTAGGTGGTCCGAATGTCTACGTTTTCGTTTGAATTTTGATTGCAGATAAGTTAATCTCTCAGTATGATTTTTTTTTTTTTCATAATATTAAGAGAAATCTATTAAAACTTTTAACAGTTAGCCCCGAAGTCGAGGAAAATGTCAATAGCAACGACACATGAGTAAAGTAATTCGTCAATTGCCTGATTATGCTAACACCGTTGGAGCTGGGAATTTGACGTGACGTTCCATTTTTAATGTGTATTTTCTTTGGGCAATTGTATCATCCTTATATTTCACATATTGCCAGCTTCTTAAGAACAAATCTATAAATCGGCCAAAATCATATGATTTACTCATCATTCATATAATTTGCACACGTTATTCCATTAATAGCCACGAAAATAACAAAACTGTTCTGAGAAAAAGGAAAGGCAGTTAACATACGACAGTCGAACTTAAGCCATGAAGTAAAAAATGCGTTCCAAAATTAATTATTGATAAAATTTTTGAAGTGGTCCGCAACTAAAGAAAAGTTTAGGCACCAGTTATCTAAAAGAAACATCTGACAGTCAAATAATATCTGTCTTCGTCGGCGAAATGGAAAGTACATTACAAATTCGTTAGCGCATGCAAAAAGTAAGTGGTGTGAATGCACAGAAAATTCATGAAAATAACCCTTGCAGCAAAGTTACCGGTGGATCTCAGACTTTTAACGAAATTTCCGTTGTTGTTTTTTAGTTTCCGTTTCTCATTACGGAAACTTTTGTATTTTGATATATTTTCCGTTGTCTTTAATTTCGTTTTATTTATTTTTTCAGAAAAGTCAGTTTCGGGTTTTTTCGTTTTTATGCAGAAATTTCTCGAGTTTCCAGAACTTCAACTTTTTCAGTCCGTTTAGCAGGGATTTTTACATGACAAACGAAGTGATAGAATCCTTCCTCTTTGCCCGTAGTAGGGATTGAGCCTAGTTTGACTTTGACACCAGCCAGGAGCGCTACAAACTGACTTAGAAAGACACTTTGCCACTCGATTACTTTAAAGGTAGAAATGAAGAGGATTCGAATCACTCGATGAAATGGTTTTCGCTATCAATGTGGGTTAATTAGTCAATTTTTTCTCTATAGGAGCTTATTATTTTTCTGAAAAGGTTCCATACATTTCTTTTTTGTTGGAGGACTTACCGCAAATCACATTTGTTTTTTCACCATGTTTTTTTAAAGCAACTGAACGTTTTGAAACTCAAGAGTGTTTTATACTGGCAATGACTTTCAATTATGTTTAAGGAAAGGTACTACTTCATAGTATTATGTATTATGTTTAAGGAAAGTTACTACTTCATAATATTATTTCACAAAACCGCTAAATTTAAAATTTGCTTTGATAACTACAATAGCTTTTGTGTTAAGTGGTCCACAGATTGTTACGTAGGCATCATAGAATCACTTGTACGTTACTTTAAGTACTTAGTTTCTTACGATAACACAGTATATGATAGCTGGTGCACCAACTTAGGGAAGGGGATGAATATCCTTTGCCACAATAATCTGAATATCATGCGATATCAGATTATTTCCGTTTACAATATGCGATCTCGCTACAGGACTTCGAAATCAGGTTCTCCGACAGACGATTGAAATTCAATAGTTAATTAGACTTTAAGCCGCTCCTGTTTACGGAATTTTTTGTCATAAGAATACCGAGAAAGTAAGAATGGAATTATCTCGTTAATATGCGAAAGGAATTGCCGAAAGGTTTCTGAAAATTCGGAATTTTCTGTTAACACGTCTTAACTATAATTTTTTTTGTTATTAACCGGAGAAAGATGAACAGGAGTATTTCGGCCAATTCACTTATAAAGAATCTGCAAAATTTTTTTTTTTTTTTTTTTTTGTCATTTCACGAAAAAAGTTGAATCAGGAAATGCTTCGTTAATTCGCGAAAGTAAGAATCACGGAAAATGGCTCGTGCATTTGAGGATTTTTTTAAAACGCTGCGTGTCTGAAACTAGTGAAATCTTGCATCTTTTGGGTAGCAAAAAGAAAGTGTGATTGTAGTATTGTTGAGTGCAGAAACGCTGCACTATTTCGCAAATAAGTTATGCTTAGTCATTTTTGGAAAAAAAGGGGAGACTGTTCTTTTTGTGGGCGTTCACCTCTGGCACTGTAGGAGAGTAAAAGCAGCTCTGAAGCACAAGACCTTTAATTGTAAAATTTGTGATATCCCTTGTCTCGATTTCGAAGAAGACAAATAATGGGTGAATAAGCTGAATGGATCCCGTTTCGGAAGTGTAAAAATCGATTGCTAACGATAAAAGATTCAGGTTATTTAATCTTTTGTTAAGTCGGATCATTGCAATCGATTTTCATGGAAGCATGTGTTCATTCATCACTATTAGTCTTCAGGTAAGACATATAGTTAGGTGGAAACTCCAGAGGTTTCTGACCCCCGAAAGTTTTTTTTTTTTTTTTTTCGTTTGTCGAAAATTGCTTTGCCAGTTCATGTTACGAAACATCTTTGTGAACTGTTTTTCTTGTAGTTCGTAAGCTGTAAGTTTAAACTGTAATTTAACTCTTTAACCGACTGGAACAAATTAAGGCGAAATAAGCTGAAATCAGTTGAAACGAATATATTCGCTGTCTGAGAAGTAAATCAAACGCCGCTGGAACGAGTGAACCTGGGAATCAGAAAGCGTTGCTTTGCTCTTAGCTGTGTTAAAGTGTGGTCGTTGGGAGGGGCGTTGACTGACGCTAATACTTTCTGACTGATTGCCTGCTAACCTAAGAAATGGGACAAACTGTTTTTTAGTCAACTTTTCCTTCCGAGAGGCATGTTGCCTGTATCAGGGGGACTACCGTTCTCCATCATGCCTTGGGGGGGGGGGGGAAGAATCGATTTTTATTTTTTATTTTTTTATTTTTTTGCAAAATAATCAGACTTTTTTTTTGATGAGATACCCGGGGAATCAGTATACTGTTTCTTCAAAAAAAAAAAAAAAAAAAAAAAAAAAAAAAGGAAAGAAAAACTAATTTGTCCTCCTCCTGAATACTGAAAAAGCGAAGGACAAATTATTTAATGTTTATAAATAAATAAATACATCGCTCTTTCCACGTTCCAGAAACACATAGCATCCGAAAAATTGTTTTCAGCCGCCGCCTTGGAAATGAACCATGGAACTTTCAATAGCCAGCCGAGTGCGTTAACTTTTTTTGAACGTGGAAAGAGCGATGTATTTATTTATTTATTTACTGACGCCACCACGTATTTGGATGATTTTCACCTATTTAATGTTTGTTTCTTCTATCGATATTCTGAGTGTTCCTTTTAAATTCAATGTGTTCTGTGACGTATATTCTAAATTTACTTTCCTTTTTAGTTTCTTTCCGCATGTAAATTGTAAATCTTGAGTTTATTCTGTTATTCTTCACTCTTAACGTAATATCTTTTCTTTCAAACGAATACGTTTGGCAACACAATTGAGGTTAAATGTACGTGACGTATGCCTGATACTGATAAGAACAAGAGATAAAAGCGACGACTAAATTGTTGCTTAAGAGCGTTGTAAGAGAGCGAATATTAAGAGCGTTGGGTTGTAAACTGATTATTGAAAGGAGCGTTGTGAAAAGAGCGTTGTTTTAAGAGATGTGTGGTGTGTGGAAAGTTTAGTGCAATATGCTATGCTACGATGTGTTTGCTACATCCTAAATAAAGCATCTTTTCCATAAGTGTGACTTCTGTTATTTACATGTTTCGTCTGGCTGTTAAGGTTTCTTTCATTTAGGAACTATTTCTTAGTATGTTGATGTTTTAAATTAACGTAGAAGTAAGACAAGACTTCTACGTCATAGTTCCTTAAATTCATTGTGTTCCTTTAAATTCCCTCATCAATGGTGAAAATTGCCTGATTGAATAAATGCGTTGTTCTCTTGGGGACTCTGATTTTCTTGTAATCCTTCTTGATTGTAAAGAAAGGTGTTTTTGTTAGCACTGAATCTATTCCGTTTGTCCTTCATACTTTCAACCATTAGCTTCCATTTCTGATGAAACAGCCTGCATTGGGAATTTTTACTTTTTAATAGCTATGTACTCATTTTTATGAAGAGACCTTAGAATTTGTGGTTTGTCAATTTACGCAATGTTGTCGTGAAAAGAATACGCACAGATTCAGCGGCGATCGAACTGCAGAGTGTCGTCGCACTGCCCTACGGCACTGGGCGACAGCAGAGCAAAACAGTTTTGTCTGTGTGTATCCTCAATAAATGAAAGAAGTGAAAAATGTGCTTTGAAGCACAAATGTGTAAAGCAACCTGTAAAAAAATTAAGTAGTGCTGTTAAGCGTAAATGTTTAACTTGTTAGTGTCCTTCACTATACTGTATGCATTCTGTGTATATATATATATATATATATCGTCGGGCTAAGTGAGGTAAGGAGAAAAGGAGAAGATCTCATCGAACTGAAAAGTGGACATCTTTTCTACTATCGTGGGACAGATACTGGCAGAACTAGTGGTGTTGGATTTATAATAAACAAGAAACTGAAGGATAAAGTTGTAGAAGTTGAAAGTTCCTCTGACAGAGCTGCACGGCTTGTTATACAACTCTCGAAAAGATACCAGGCTCAGATTATTCAAACTTATGCACCCACCACAAGTCATCCTGAAGAAAAAATTGAAGAATTTTATGAGGAAATTTGTCATCTAAATAATAAAGGTAAGCAGCACTTGAAAATAATTATGGGAGATTTCAATGCAAAAATAGGGCAACGGCAACGGAATGAAACTTCAGTAGGTAAATTCGGTCACGGCAACAGAAACCAGCGTGGAAATACTCTCGTTGAGTTTGCAGAGGCAGAAGGGTTTTTCATCTTGAACTCCTTCTTCAAGAAAAAGCCACACAGGAAATGGACATGGAGACATCCAAACGGGACGACAAGTGAAATTGATTTTATGATGTGTAACAAAAAATTCGTCATAGAAGACTGCAGTGTGCTAAACAAGTTCAACACAGGTAGTGAACATAGATTGGTGAGATGTAAGATGCACCTGAACACTAAACTTGAACGTGGCAAGCTCATAAGACAAACAAAATCTATTGACATAACCAACCTTAAGAAACACCATAATACCTTCAAGTTGGAACTGAAGAACAGGTTCTCTGCTTTAGAAGGCCTAACATCAGAAGAAGTGGACATCTCTGAAGTTAACAGAAAAGTAACCAAAGCTCTTATGGAAACAGCAACAAAATTAGCTGGGTCTAAGAACAAGTTGCATGTAAATAAATTATCAGGAAAAACGAAAATGTTGATGCAAAAAGAAGAGAGATGAGGACAACTAAAGAAGATGTTACTTCCAAAGTGGAATATATAGAGCTATGCAAGACAGTAAGAAAAAGTATCACTGAAGACGTAAGGAAATTCAACTGTGAACTAGTGAGGAAAGCAATTGAAAACAACCAAAGCCTAAAGATAGCAAAAAGACATCTCAGTAAGGGAAGAAAACAGATTATGGCACTGAGAAAAGAAGATGGTTCTGTAACAAGAAATAGAGGCGAAATTTTGACAAGAGTGAAAGATTTCTACTCCAAATTATATGAAAGGAATGATACATGCACTCCAGACATCATGAAAGATACCAGTACCAGAGTTCCTCCAGTCCTCCCAGCAGAAGTTGCACATGCAATCAAGAACATGAAGCGGGGAAAAGCTCCAGGAGAAGATGGAATTACTGTAGACATCATACAAGAAGCAAGTGGAGAAATCGAAACAGTACTCGCCCAAATTTTCACTCGATGCCTTAATGAAGGAAAGATTCCTGAGGATTGGAACACCGCTACAATGATCCTGCTACATAAGAAAGGTGACATTGAGGATCTCGGAAACTACAGACCTATCAGCCTTCTATCAGTAGTTTATAAAATCTTCACTAAAGTTCTTTCACACCGCTTGAAGGTAACACTGGACATGGCTCAACCGAGAGAACAAGCTGGATTCAGGAGTGGCTACAGCACAATAGATCATATCCACGTGCTGAGAGAACTAATTAAAAGAGCGAGGGAATATGAACTTCCATTGTGCATGGCTTTTATCGATTATGAAAAAGCCTTTGATTCGGTGAAACCATCAGCAGTTACAATGGCTCTGAAAACCTGCGGTATTGAAGATGCATACATTAATATTATTAATAACATCTATGAAAATGCAAGTGCAAAGATTAGGCTGTTTGAAAATACAACACACGTAAAAATTGGAAAGGGAGTGAGACAAGGTGACACCATATCTCCGAAGCTCTTTAATGCCACATTGGAGGGTGTTTTTCAGTCGCTGAGCTGGGAAAACAAGGGGATAAAGATTAATGGAGATTATCTAACCCACCTTCCTTTTGCTGATGATGTAGTCATTTTTGCAACTACCCCATCAGAGCTGCAGAGTATGATCCAGGAACTTGCTGACAAGAGTAAAGAAGTGGGATTAAAAATGAACTTTCAGAAGACAAAAGTGATGTTCAATGCTTTTACAAGAAATGAAGATTTATCGATTGATGGAGAAAAGCTGGAGATAACAGACACGTACGTTTATCTTGGACAGCCGATATCAAGTGAGGGTAACATTGGTGAAGAAATTAATCGGCGTACAAAACTTGTCTGGAGAGCTTTTGGAAGAAACAGCATAATTTTCAAGAGCAATATGCCATTATGTCTTAAAAGAAAAGTGTTTGATCAATGCATCCTTCCAGTGCTTACGTATGGTGCAGAGACGTGGACCTTAACTAAAAGAGACATACAAAGGCTGCAGACAACTCAAAGCAGCATGGAGAGGTGCATACTTGGTGTAACCAGGAGAGATAAGAAGAGGAACTCGTGGATCCGAAAAATGACAAGAGTGGAAGACATCATGATCAGAGTTAAATCCCTGAAATGGCAATGGGCTGGACATACTGTCAGAAGGACAGATCATCGATGGACAGCCGAAATTTTAGATTGGATTCCAAGGGACAGGAAAAGACCCAGAAGAAGACCACATGGGAGATGGGTGGATGAAATTCGAAAGTATGCAGAGGTGACATGGAGGAGACTGGCACAAGACAGACCGTTGTGGAGGAAACTTGGGGAGACCTTCGTCCAGCAGTGGATTGATAATGGTTGACAATGATGATGATGATGATGATATATATATATATATATATATACTTAAGAGCAAAACTGAAGACTAAGGAAAAAATTTTAGAATTTAAAACGAAGGGTGCAAAATAACCTGAAAATCAAAACGCGCAACGCAGCAGTTTTGAAAATTCAGAATACACATTCTATAAAGAAGATACCTAAGCAAAAAAATACATATATAATTTTGACTCACATCTAATACAACATAGAAAAGGTTATGTATCTACCTGTGTGAGTAAAAGGAGAAAAGATAAAAAAAATAAAATAAAACAACTGAATGTAGAAGGTGTCGAGAATACTGAGCCTTGGCTTTATCAAGGACCAGCAAAAACTCTGCATTTTCTCACTTCCACAAAGACCTAGTTGGAAATGGGTTTCTGCAAGGCCATAGATGCAAGTAACATTCCCACCTAAAATAGTTAAAAAATATATATATATAAGTCATGTCCTCCGTAGAGTATCATGACCTAGCACTAGTTAACAATTTCGCTTGCATCCATTAACCTTCATGGCCCGACCCATGCTCTTCATCTGTTACTGTTAAACAGAGAGAAGAAGATTAAAGAGAACTCAAGCTGTGAGAGTGACATAATAAATGGAAATGATTTTCAGCTATAACGAAATTCCAAGTTCGTTTGAGAGAGAATTTAAACCTGAAAAACAATGCAAAAGAAATCCAAATTTTACATTGCAATTAAAAAAAAGGAAATGTTAATTTATAACGAACAGATTTTTGAGAGAAAACTTGAGTCTAAAACCTACTCTACAACTTATGACAGCACGAAAACGAGAATAAGTTAAAGATAAATATTAACTAAAGAAAACTTTGTGAAAGTTATATACCTTAAACAGTTAGTTGCAATATGTACAAAGTATTTCAGCAGTGCTTTAAGTGCATAATTAATTAGTTATTAAGAACTTAACTACTTTGAAAAAAACAGCGCATAGACAGCGCATAGAAAAGGAACAGGCTTAGCCTTCTTCTGTTCCTAGGTACCCCAAAAGACGCTCAAAGTTACAAAGAAAAGTAAGGAGTTAAAACCCGCAAAAATGTTAACAGACAAACCAATGCTTAAAAGCTGAAAAGCTAAAAAACGACAGAGAAAAGGTACATAAAGTACAAACATTGAACTTATAAAACCTAGAACCCAAAAACAAGGAAGAGAGCTTACCTCTTGTGTGACAAAAACTTTTCTCCACACAAGAGGAGAACATGGCTGACCCCTTCCGCCACTCCTTAGACGCTGGGGGGCAGTGAGGGTGGGGCTGATGGCCTCCTCATACAGCAAGAAACCAACGCGCGGAGATTTTAACCAGAGAAAAAAATATATATATAAACTTAAGACTGTGGATCTGTATGATCAGAATGAGCAGAATTAACTCTCCAGAATACATGAGAAATATTATAAAATACACGAGCAGTTTATTTAATAATCTTTGCATGTATTAAATCACCTTAGTGAGCTTCTATAGATTAATCAGAATCTTATTAATTTTAATGTTGGTTTTACTATTTTTAGTATAGCTATCCTAGTGATGAATAACTAGTTTTCTTTTTATTTGTTTTTATTTTCTTTTATAAACAGATTTTTAAGCTTTTTTTGTGATTTTGTTTATATTATTTAATTTTTTGTTTTAATAGGACCGTCATATCCATAGCACTAAGGTTCCTTTAGGTAGTTAATAGGCATCCTCTAGCCAACTTCCTTACGGCTTTGATTGGTCAGAATCATATTATTAACTGTGTAGAAAATTAAAGCAGATCTGCCAACCTTACTCTATTATTCAGAATAATTTTTCTTAAAGTTCTTTTGATGAAAGAAGAAGGAATTTCGTTCTCTAGAAAACTTTCTAAAAGTATATTAATGTGGTAATTGAAATCCAAATTGTTGCTGCAAATTCTTGAAATTCTTAGGACCTGAGAAATTAGTACATTCTCAATTACTTTGGTTGAAATGTTATTATTCCAGTGTAGATATTTAATTACTTTGAAAGGAAAATTAACTCTTTTATCAAAGAGGCTAATAGATGGGTTACCTCTGTTGAGCTTAATGCTTAAGTCTAGGAACTCAAGTTCCTGATTACTGTGGTTGGTTTTACATAAGTTAAGAGAGCTAGGATAGATATCCTGTGAAGTTCAGGTTCATAGCTAGTGGAGTAAGGAGTCATAAAAAGCAAATAGATCTTGCTTTTGAAGATGTCTTAAAGAAGGTTTTGAAACACATTAGAAACTGTTCTAACTTGATGTACAGAGATTTTTGGATAATTAATAATAATGCAGAAGTAATTTCTACTATACTCAAAGTTTGTCCCCTAGATATTAATAGTTATGATTTTGAAAACCTATATACTAATCTGCCTCTATCAGATATAATCACTACATTTAAGGAGCTGTATGCAGAATTTAAACTTAACCAATTTGTTGATGTAGGAACTTGGAACTCTTATCTCAATTGCTGCATAAAAAATAACCATATCTTATATAATAATACTCTCTATAAGCAAGTGAACGGTATTCCAATGGGAACATCAATGTCCACAAATATCGCTAATCTATTCCTGTTCTTTAAGGAATATAAATTCATTAAAAATCACCCCACCTGCTCAGATAACTACCTTTACACTTTTAGATATATTGATGATCTGCTGTGTATCAATAATTCAGAAGTTATAGAGAGTGATTTTGATAATATCTATCCTAGCTCTCTTAACTTATGTAAAACCAACCACAGTAATCAGGAACTTGAGTTCCTAGACTTAAGCATTAAGCTCAACAGAGGTAACCCATCTATTAGCCTCTTTGATAAAAGAGTTAATTTTCCTTTCAAAGTAATTAAATATCTACACTGGAATAATAACATTTCAACCAAAGTAATTGAGAATGTACTAATTTCTCAGGTCCTAAGAATTTCAAGAATTTGCAGCAACAATTTGGATTTCAATTACCACATTAATATACTTTTAGAAAGTTTTCTAGAGAACGAAATTCCTTCTTCTTTCATCAAAAGAACTTTAAGAAAAATTATTCTGAATAATAGAGTAAGGTTGGCAGATCTGCTTTAATTTTCTACACAGTTAATAATATGATTCTGACCAATCAAAGCCGTAAGGAAGTTGGCTAGAGGATGCCTATTAACTACCTAAAGGAACCTTAGTGCTATGGATATGACGGTCCTATTAAAACAAAAAATTAAATAATATAAACAAAATCACAAAAAAAGCTTAAAAATCTGTTTATAAAAGAAAATAAAAACAAATAAAAAAGAAAACTAGTTATTCATCACTAGGATAGCTATACTAAAAATAGTAAAACCAACATTAAAATTAATAAGATTCTGATTAATCTATAGAAGCTCACTAAGGTGATTTAATACATGCAAAGATTATTAAATAAACTGCTCGTGTATTTTATAATATTTCTCATGTATTCTGGAGAGTTAATTCTGCTCATTCTGATCATACAGATCCACAGTCTTAAGTTTATATATATATTTTTTTTCTCTGGTTAAAATCTCCGCGTTGGTTTCTTGCTGTATGAGGAGGCCATCAGCCCCACCCTCACTGCCCCCAGCGTCTAAGGAGTGGCGGAAGGGGTCAGCCATGTTCTCCTCTTGTGTGGAGAAAAGTTTTTGTCACACAAGAGGTAAGCTCTCTTCCTTGTTTTTGGGTTCTAGGTTTTATAAGTTCAATGTTTGTACTTTATGTACCTTTTTCTCTGTCGTTTTTTAGCTTTTCAGCTTTTAAGCATTGGTTTGTCTGTTAACATTTTTGCGGGTTTTAACTCTTACTTTTCTTTGTAACTTTGAGCGTCTTTTGGGGTACCTAGGAACAGAAGAAGGCTAAGCCTGTTCCTTTTCTATGCGCTGTCTATGCGCTGTTTTTTCAAAGTAGTTAAGTTCTTAATAACTAATTAATTATGCACTTAAAGCACTGCTGAAATACTTTGTACATATTGCAACTAACTGTTTAAGGTATATAACTTTCACAAAGTTTTCTTTAGTTAATATTTATCTTTAACTTATTCTCGTTTTCGTGCTGTCATAAGTTGTAGAGTAGGGGGTTTTAGACTCAAGTTTTCTCTCAAAAATCTGTTCGTTATAAATTAACATTTCCTTTTTTTTAATTGCAATGTAAAATTTGGATTTCTTTTGCATTGTTTTTCAGGTTTAAATTCTCTCTCAAACGAACTTGGAATTTTCGTTATAGCTGAAAATCATTTCCATTTATTATGTCACTCTCACAGCTTGAGTTCTCTTTAATCTTCTTCTCTCTGTTTAACAGTAACAGATGAAGAGCATGGGTCGGGCCATGAAGGTTAATGGATGCAAGCGAAATTGTTAACTAGTGCTAGGTCATGATACTCTACGGAGGACATGACTTATATATATATATTTTTTAACTATTTTAGGTGGGAATGTTACTTGCATCTATGGCCTTGCAGAAACCCATTTCCAACTAGGTCTTTGTGGAAGTGAGAAAATGCAGAGTTTTTGCTGGTCCTTGATAAAGCCAAGGCTCAGTATTCTCGACACCTTCTACATTCAGTTGTTTTTATTTTATTTTTTATCTTTTCTCCTTTTACTCACACAGGTAGATACATAACCTTTTCTATGTTGTATTAGATGTGAGTCAAAATTATATATGTATTTTTTTGCTTAGGTATCTTCTTTATAGAATATATATATATATATATATATACACTATCTACCAACAAGTAATTGGACTCCCCTGCAATCTACGATATCTGCGGTCCAGTTCGGAGCTCTCTGATTTCGAGAAAGCTGTAATCGTCGGGTATCACAGAAATGGCCGATCCATACGTGACATATCCAGCGAGTTGAAGTACCCAAAATCGACAGTGGCCTACGTGATTGGCAAGTGGAAGATGAGAGGTGACTGTCGGAATGTGCCCCGACCCGGCAGACCCACAAAACTGGGAGTTAGAGACCGACGGGTGCTGGCCAGAGAAATTCGGAAGAACCGCACCAAATCGATGGGCCACATTCGCGAGGAGTTTCAACAGGCATCCGGGAGTGTTCTTTCGATGAATACCATGCGTAAGGAAGCCCATCTCCTCGGTTATCATGGACGTGCTGCCGCCCACAAGCCTTTGATCTCCAAGTCCAATAGCGCTGCTCGGCTAACGTGGTGCACAGAACGTCGACAGTGGACCGTTGAACAGTGGAAACAGGTTCTCTGGAGAGACGAATCAAGGTTCACCCTCTACCGTTCGGATGGCAGGGTCTGGGTTTGGCGTCTGCCTGGAAAACGCCTCCTGCCGGAATGTATTGTGCCAACTGTGAAGTTCGGCGGCGGTGGAATTATGCTATGGGGGTGTTTCTCCTGGTATGGCACGGGACTCTTGGTCGCAATTCCTGGTAGACACAACGCCGAGACCTACTGCACCATTTTGGATGACCATGCTCTTCCTACGTTGTGGCAGTTTTACGGGGTGGACCCATGTTACTTTCAGGATGAGAATGCCACCTGTCATATTGCGAGGTCCAACATGGCTTGGTATGGTGACAATGGGGTCAATCGAATCGACCGGCCTGCGCAGAGCCCGGACCTTAGCCCTATCGAGCACTTCTGGGACGAGTTGGAGCGTCGACTTAAGGGGTGCCCCCACCGTCCGAAATCGGTGAAGGAACTGACCTGTCTTCTCCAAGCCGAGTGGAAGAAAATACCGCTAGCCGTCGCACAACGCCTGATTGAGAGTATGCCCCAGAGGGTCGCAGCTGTAATCGCCGCTTGTGGAGGCTCCACCAATTATTGAAGGTGAATAAACTTCGTTTTCCTTTGCTATCACTGGTATCCAATTACTTGTTGGTAGATAGTGTATATTTGGGTGGGGGAGGAGGATTCACCCTTATTAAATCATTTTTAAATGTAACACAAAGAGAGTTATATTTCATGTTTACTTCTTCTTGCTGAGCAAGAGCATTCATGAAGGGTTTCTATTAATGTATGAATAAAAAAAGCTGAAAATATACGATTAAAATGCAGAGATCGATGTTTGTACTGACATAAAGCAGTTTGGACAACTGTTAATTTGCCCATGCACATAGGCGTTCGCTATGGGTTGTTATGTATACCTCTAATTTAAACTTACGTTTCAGTTCTTGTGTTAATTCTTATGTTAATTTGGTTTCTCCTCGTTAAATATTTTTTAAATGAAAGCCACAAAGTTTCTCCCTACAGGTTTGAAGTTGGCATCCAGACAGTGGGTCGAAGAGCAATCAGCGTGAAGTGTTCTGAGATGATGGTGCTGAGGGCAGAGTGAAACTCAGAGGGAGAGAAGAGAGATTCTTGTAAGAGCAGATATTCGGTGAGCGATTCTTGTATGAGCAGTAGGGATATGAGCAGAGTGAGATTGTAATGAGTAATTTATTCGAAGAGTGATAAGTGGATGGCGGATCACTTTGTCCTTGTTCATTTCGTCCACGTTTACTTAGTCCAGTTCATTACGTCCACGGTTCACTTTTTCCAACAAACTTTTTCATAGATCAGTGTTTTGGTTGTAAGGGCCGATGACACAGCTGCTCAGAAACAAAAAATAAAAGGCAGTAAACGCATTTTTATTTTTGGCATAATAAAAATGCATTCTGTTGTCATTGAACTCTGGCCGTTATCTAAAAGTGATTTTTATGATTAATTAAGAATTTTAGCTGCGATACGAACGACTGAGAATAATCCGAGTGTGAAAATGAAGTTATCGTAATGTCCTATTCTACAAATCATTAAATAGCTATTATTTTATAGGGCATTAAAATAACACCCCGCCTTCAGAAGTGAGTGAGAACGAAAAGTGGACAGCATACGTGGTTCAGCAGATAATTAGGGATATATTTCTAAGAATAAAAACAGCGCTGTACATGGCCAATCATTATGCATTATCATTATATGGCCAATCATTATGCATTACTTATAATATCTCCCTAATTACTGCCTGAATTCATTATGGTGTGGAGACTGTTAAACATACGAGACAGAAATAGGTATTACTTCTGATACCAGATTTTAAAATTTCTAAATTACGCACTGGTGAATGATTTGTGAGTCGAGATTTTGACTATTCGTTTACTCGACCATGGGCGCTTGATAGGAATTACATCAAGGTAATTAATGAGTGGGTCAGGGAAGTCGTCTAACGTTCATCTAACGTTCATCAAGACACGATTTGAGTCCTGAGGGCATGTTGCATTTTACTTCTTAGCAATTCGATCATTATTAGGAAAAATACGTTCATTGACAGGTACGTATGATGTGCGCGAATGTTTTGAGACACTGCACACAGCAGTCATATTTATTATTTATTACGTGCGCTTCTGAATCTCCCCCCCCTCTAAAAAATACAAACATGCGATTTTCAGGCCTACCACCACCAGATGCCTTGCGTTGTCTGCCGTGAAAGATTGATCCCTATGATTTCCGAAACTAATGCACGCACAGTGTTAAATTTCCAATTTTGGCTTTCCTGCATGTCGTCACTAGAATCTCATTTCTTTGTGTATACACGGTCGAGTCACATTATTGTGACCACCAGCTAATATCCAGAGAACCCGCCGTGTCCAGCGTGGACAGCATCTAAACGGGATGGGAGTGACTCAATAAGGTGCTGGAAGGTATTCACATGTATGTGGAGCCATGCTGACTGCAATGTATCTGACAGCTGCTGGGGGGTACGTGGTGGAGGATCCATAGAGCGAACAACAAGATCGAGGTGGTCCCACAAATGCTCAATTGGGTTTAAGTCTGGGGAATTATGGGGCCAGGGAAGTACTTCGAAGTCTTCATCGTGCTCTTCCAACCACTCTTAGACATTTCTATCTGTGTGACACATCGCATTGTCGTGCTGGGAGATGCCATCAGCCTCAGAGAAAACAATCAGCATGTATGTATATGGGTGTACGTGGTGCAAGGATGGATTCATAAAGAATTCGGTCCATAGTGCCTTCCACAGGTATGGGTGGACCCAGAGAATGCCACGAAAACATTCCCCAGACCATAACGCTGCCCCCACGAGCTTGTGTTTTTCCAGCAATGGTTGAAGAGTGTTTGTTCTCCGATGTTTCTCGCCTTATACGCCAACGTCCATCCGTTCGATGAAGCAGGAAACGTGACTCATCGGAGAAGGTAATCCTTTGCCAATCAGCAGAAGTCCAATTCCGATACTGCCATGCAAATGTAAGACTTTTCTGCCGATGCACCTTCGTTATCATAGGTGCAGTGACCATCGGTCTGCATCGGAGCCCCACACGCAACAGGGTTTGCTGAACTGTCGTTTTAGACACACTTCCGGTAGCCCCCTGGTTCATTCAGCCAGTGAGTTGCTGCACTGTAGCGTGTCGATCGGCCCTCATGCGCCTTCGAACCTGACGTTCACCTTTCACATCAATGGCACGTGGTGCTCCGCAGTTTTCACGTCGCTTATTCACAATGGTGCCATTTCTCCACTCACGATGTACTTTAACCACAGCGGCATGCGAACAGTTCACAAACTGCGCTATTTAAGAAATATTGCCACCCTTGGCCCGAAAGCCGATAATCATCCTTTTTTGCAGATCTGATAAATTGCTCCTTTTATCCATGACAGCAACGAGTGATATGTTTTCGGAATGCCGACAGCACACCTATATACCCTCTAAGCCAGCTCACGACACGTGCCTTCTTTCATTGGCTGCGTGCTGACGTCAAAAGTAGGAGGTGGTCACAATAATGTGACTCGACTGTGTATATTGTAGACTTGGGTAAGAGAGTGTTGACAAAGTAGGCTGCTGCTATACCGTATTCTGTGCAAGCTCCGTTCCTTTGACCTATTGAACATATGGCTTTATTCTTGGCATTCCGACCCTCTCTCTCCTTGTGTTGTGCTGCAAGAGTCGTTACACCCTTCGCTTATTCGTTGCGTCCAGCTCTCGTTGGCAATCATATATTGAATGATGTCCAGTTATTTTTTTCTCTGTTTTGTCAGCCATGTGGAATTTTCCTACAGCTCTCAGAACAAGCAGGTTTATTTTCGGGGTTTAACGACCACTTTGGTCAACTCTTAAGGCTGTAAAAAGTCGCCTGTCCCTAATTTGGGGCTTCTGATCTCAGAGAGCCTACAGAGCTAGCGCCCTCATACAGATGCCCCACACATGCTTTGAAGAAAGCCGAAATAATAAACAAAAAGCTCTGGTCGGTGAGCTTAAGCTTTTTTCTTAGGCACGGAAATTTTCTATCTTTTATCCAACGCACACATTTTAGCTAGAGTTCCCACTACGCAAATATTTTCTATCCGGTGACAAAGTTAATCCAGAAAGCGCTCTTCTCTCTCTCTCTCTCGTGAACATTATATAACAAAAAAAAAAAAAAAAAAAAAAAAACGAAGCACCCAGAAGGAATCATCCAATCGAGATGAAAATTGGTATGTAAAATGTGCATGTATAGGAAAGGAAATTATTTCAGTTCCAGAACAGTTAGGCCATTTATTCGAATAAAACAGCTGAACCAGTGGAACAAGTCAGTAACTTGTAGGGCCACCTCCGGCTCGGTTGCAAGCGGTTACCCGGAGTCGCATACCGTACGCGGATCCTCTCCTGAGGTATATCATGCCAGATGGTGTCCAAATTGCGGGGGATCGGCGTAGGTGGCGCCCCATCATATCCGAAACATGTTCGATCGGTGAGAGGTCTGGCGATAGGGCTGGCCATGGAAGAGTGCCAACAGTAAAGAAGAAATCCTGGGAGAGCAATGCTGTGTGTGACCGGGCATCATCCTGTTGAAAAATTGCTCGGTGATGCTGCGACAGGAATGGCAACACAACAAGTCGTAAAATGTCGACGTACCTCTGTATTTTCAAAACTTTGAAAATACATTTCCCGCCCCGGTGGACGAGTAGTCAGAGGCGTAGGTTTCTGGCTCGTCGTTCGAGCTGGTCCAGGGTTGAGTCCCAGATGGAAATGGACGATGTGCTTGTTTTATCTGCGCTGGGTCTTTCCATTCCCTAAAACCGGCGGCTTTAAATTATAGAGAGACTGCTTATGTCCCTTACAGTTAGTTGCTCATGGTAGTCGTTAACCCCCCACCCTCCTCCGTTTCCCCGCACAAAAAGCGTTTCTATATTCCATACTGCTTGTTCTTTAACTACACTTCACTGAATCACGACCAGCTACCCATTGCCCCGTCGGTCCACCTTCCGCCCGGTGAGGCATCTACTCCACGAGGTAGGTGTCTGTACAGTTGTGTCGGGATCTACAACAAAATTATATTGCGGTCCAGAATTCCGGTATGGAGCGGAGTTATGTGTCCAGCTGGTTCACCTGGTGTTTCACAACATCTCGCAAATGTATACAATTGGGTTGAGATCAACCGAGTTTGAGGGCCATTTCAGTTGTATCATTTCAGCAGCGTGTTCGTTGAACTATGCCTGCACGAGGCTGGCCCAGTGAGATAGGGCATTATCATCCTGGAAGAACCCATCCCCCAGTGGGCGGTAATACAACATTGTGGGGGATACATGGTCCCCGAGCAGACCCTGGTAGTAACCGACGTCCATACATTGATCCACACGCATGTTACCCCACATCATGCAACCTCCCCTTTCGGACTGGATAGTTGATACCATGCATGAGGGATCCATATCCTGATGGTGCTGACGCCAAACGCGGACTCAACCAACTGTAGAATGGAATAAACTTCGTGTTTCATCAGACTAGCACATCTGATTCCAATATTGTATGGTCTAATTACGCATTCTGTGGGTTCGTTTGCGTAGTTGGACTGTTGTTAAGAGAAGGTGGCGTATAGGGCATCTACTCTCGTAGCTCATCCACATATCTCGTGCGACTCTTTGTCAGGCGGCATGTTGCTTCTGGTTGTCCCTAATTGTATTGGGCCATCAGCTGCGAGACTGCAGAGTCGATTGACCTGTTCAAGGCGACGCACCAGTTCACCTCTGGAATCCATCTTTCGCCGCTTTTTACAGTTGTGTCGCCGGTTGGTTGTTTCTCCATTTTGGCATCACTCGTGATGCACTTTAACCGCGTAGGCCATCCATCGAACAACCCACAACTGCTGCCTTGTCCGAAATGGACGCACCAGTCCTTCATGCGTTCATAATTTGTACTTTCGTAAACTCCAATACATCCCTGGTTTTGCCCATTACGTCCGTTTCTTTGCCCTCAAAATGATCAAATGATGATCATATGTAGAGGATTTTAGGAAGGGAGTGTCTTGACCCCAGGTCTTAAACAACCCTTAGAAATAGGAAGCTAGGAGATTTGGGCTAGATTGCCCGATAGGAAAGTGACACGGAAGCGAAGTAGAAAGGGGAGGAAGACGCCCTTATTTATTACCGGGTGCCCAGTCCCCGGGGTCCGACGGCTTAACGTGCCCATCCGACGCACGGCGGATATTTAGTGGATCGAGTGTTCGTACCTGCCTGGGATCGAACCTGAGGTCCTTTCCGTGACAGTCACGAACGTTGACCACTAGGCCACCCGTGGCCCTGGCTTTGCCCTCAACTGAACCACCAACTTTTTATATACACCCTTTTAAGTTACAGGCCACGCCCTCCTCGTTACGGCATTGAGCGCTCAGTGTACTGTCTATACTCTGAGCACTCAGTGTACTGTATATTCTATAACAGGATTCGATCAAATTTTGTTGGGTATATAAAGTGGTAGAAGTTGAAAGTTCCTCTGACAGAGCTGCATGACTCGTTATCCAACTATCGAGAAGATACCAGGCTCAGATTATTCAAACTTATGCACCCACCACAAGTCATCCTGAAGAAGAAATTGAAGAATTTTATGAGGAAATTCGTCATCTAAATAATAAAGGTAAGCAGCACTTGAAAATAATTATGGGAGATTTCAATGCAAAAATAGGGCAACGGCAACAGAATGAAACTTCAGTAGGTAAATTCGGTCACGGCAACAGAAACCAGCGTGGAAATACTCTCGTTGAGTTTGCAGAGGCAGAAGGATTTTTCATCTTGAATTCCTTTTTCAAGAAAAAGCCACACAGGAAATGGACATGGAGACATCCAATTGGGACGACAAGTGAAATTGATTTTATATGATGTGTAACAAAAAATTCGTCATCGAAGACTGCAGTGTGCTAAACAAGTTCAACACAGGTAGTGACCATAGATTGGTGAGATGTAAGATGCACCTCAACACTAAACTGGAACGTGGCAAGCTCATGAGACAAACAAAATGTATTGACATAACCAACCTTAAAAAACACCATAATACTTTCAAGTTGGAACTGAAGAACAGATTCTCTGCTTTAGAAGGCCTAACATCGGAAGAAGTGGATATTTCGGAAGTTAACAGAAAAGTAACCAAAGCTCTTATGGAAACAGCAACAAAATTAGCTGGGTCTAAGAACAAGTTGCATGTGAACAAATTATCAGGAAAAACCAAAATGTTGATGCAAAAAAGAAGACAGATGAGGACAACTAAAGAAGATGTGACTTCCAAAGTGGAATATATAGAGCTATGCAAGACAGCACGAAAAAGTATCACTGAAGACGTAAGGAAATTCAACTGTGAGCTAGTGAGAAAAGCAATTGAAAACAACCAAAGCCTAAAGATAGCAAAGGGACATCTCAGTAAGGGAAGAAAACAGATTATGGCTCTGAGAAAAGAAGATGGTTCTATAACAAGAAATAGAGGCGAAATTTTGACAAGAGTGAAAGATTTCTACTCCAAATTATATGAAAGGGATGATACATGTACTCCAGACATCATGAAAGGTACCAGAGTTCTTCCAGTCCTCCCAGCAGAAGTTGCTCATGCAATCAAGAACATGAAGCGGGGGAAAGCTCCAGGAGAAGATGGAATTACTATAGACATCATACAAGAAGCAAGTGGAGAAATTGAAACAGTACTCGCCCAAATTTTCACTCGATGCCTTAATGAAGGGAAGATTCCTGAGGATTGGAACAATGCTACAATGATCCTGCTACATAAAAAAGGTGACATTGAGGATCTCAGGAACTACAGACCTATCAGCCTCCTATCAGTGGTTTATAAAATCTTCACTAAAGTTCTTTCACACCGCTTGAAGGTAACACTGGACATGGCTCAACCGAGAGAACAAGCTGGATTCAGGAGTGGCTACAGCACAATAGATCGTATCCATGTACTGAGAGAACTAATTGAAAGAGCGAGGGAATATGAACTTCCATTGTGCATGGCTTTTATCGATTATGAAAAAGCCTTTGATTCGGTGAAACCATCAGCAGTTACCACGGCTCTGAAATCCTGCGGTATTGAAGATGCATACATTAACATTATTAATAACATCTATGAAAATGCAAGTGCAAAGATTAGGCTGTTTGAAAATACAACACACATAAAAATTGGAAAGGGAGTGAGACAAGGTGATACCATATCTCCGAAGCTCTTTAATGCCACATTGGTAAATGTCTTTCAATCACTGAACTGGGAAAACAAAGGAATAAAGATTAATGGAGATTATCTATCCCACCTTCGTTTTGCTGATGACGTAGTCATTTTTGCAACTACCCCATCAGAGCTGCAGAGAGTATGATCCAGGAACTTGCTGACAAGAGTAAAGAAGTGGGATTAAAAATGAACTTTCAGAAGACAAAAGTGATGTTCAATGCTTTTACAAGAAATGAAGATTTATCGATTGATGGAGAAAAACTGGAGATAACAGATACGTATGTTTATCTTGGACAGCAGATATCAAGTGAGGGTCACATTGATGAAGAAATTAATCGGCGTACAAAACTTGCCTGGAGAGCTTTTGGAAGAAACAGCATAATTTTCAAGAGCAATATGCCATTATGTCTTAAAAGAAAAGTGTTTGATCAATGCATCCTTCCAGTGCTTACGTATGGTGCAGAGACGTGGACCTTAACTAAAAGAGACATACAAAGGCTGCAGACAACTCAAAGCAGCATGGAGAGGTGCATGCTTGGTATAATCAGGAGAGATAAGAAGAGGAACTCGTGGATCCGAAAAATGACGAGAGTGGAAGACATCATGATCAGAGTTAAATCCCTGAAATGGCAATGGGCTGGACATACTGCCAGAAGGACAGACCATAGATGGACAGCCGAAATTTTAGATTGGATTCCAAGGGACAGGAAAAGACCCAGAAGAAGACCACATGGGAGATGGGTGGATGAAATTCGAAAATATGCGGGAGTGACATGGAGGAGACTGACACAAGACAGACCGTTGTGGAGGAAACTTGGGGAGACCTTCGTCCAGCAGTGGATTGATAATGGTTGACAATGATGATGATGATGATGATACAGTATATAATGATCTCCATAAAATATGAAGAAAAAAGAAACGGAAAGTTGCGATTACTTGTAAAAGATTTGGAAGTGTACGGAACTTGGGTATATGGCGTGAAGTGTAATGCTGAGTCAGGGTATCGTATGCAAATAATTGGCGATGATATTGGTTTATGCAAATGAGTCGCAGCATGTAACAGTCCCTTTTGATTTAGGATGTGTGCGTCATGGAGTTTACAAAGTATTGTAATGACGGCAAGGCATCATTTAGCAGATGAAGTGAGGTAGAGAGCGATCGGAAGACTAGAGGCAGGCCAAAGTCAGTTGGAATTTGCAAGTTGGATGCATGTTAGTGCTTCTGCGGTCCACAGATTGTGGAACCAATTTCAAAATACGCAATCAGCTTCCCGTAGGTACAGGGAAGGAAGGCATACTTTTACAACATCCGTGAATGACCGACTTTCTTTTACAACATCCGTGAATGACCGATTTTCCAAATCTGAGGAACAGGACAGCAACGCCGACACAGCAGTGATGTGCCCTTACTGCCTACAGGAACTGTGGTATCTGCTTCCAATGTCCGCAGAAGTCTTCACAACGGAGGTCTATATGCTAGGCTGCCATCACTCTGCGTCACCCTTACCCCCGTCACGGTTGGGAGGCGTTTGAATTAGGCAAGACTTCACGTCAGTTGGACTGAAAACCAATGGAAGTCAGTGCTCTTCACAGGTGAGTCCAGGTTTGCTTCCAGACATGCTGTGATCTGAAGGGAGCGTGGTACATTCTATCATCTCTATGATCCATGAAAGGGACACTTATAGTGGTGGTAGCTTGCTGATTTGGAATGGCATCTCATTAGGTGGACGCACAGATCTCTGTGTACTTCCAAGAGGAACCAGGAAAGTTCGACCCTATAAGGATGACCCGGGATCCTCATTCAGCTTTATGCAGGTGCCATAGGAGATACATTTCTCCAACAAAACGATAACGCCCGTTCCCACCGAGCAAAACTGGTAGAGCAATATCTTCAAGAGGAGACCATTGTCCGTATGGATGGGTCAAGTCAGGTCCTCCGATCGAGTATGTCGGTGATGATCTGTAGAGAGACGTAATGTCCTCTCAACCTCCCTCCTCAAGACCTGGTGAGCCTTAGACAAGCTTTGTTTGAACATTGGTTTTTGCTACCTACTGAGCTCGTAGACGCCATCCATCACCAACGTGAAACATCGCTGTGCGGGGTGTCCGCGAGGTACTTTGGCTATTGATACCTTATTTTTCACCTAGTTTTACATATCTTGTCAATTTTGTTGGAGTGAGGTGTTTCTTACCAAATTTATTTTATTTTTATGTATTCATTTGCTATGTTACACGCAGTTAAGAACATAAACTACAAATGTTTAGGGTCTTTCTCAATCGCACATACACTGACGGGGAAAAAAATCCCAACACCAAGAAGGGGTTGTGTTAGATAAAAGACAGTTGGTAGGCGGTGAGAGTACATCTGTAAGATGACGTCTATGCAAATTTCACGCTCGGCGCATACGTGTGGCGCTAGTAGCGCCCCTCGGAACATGCAAAGCCGGTTTGCTGTAGATACGCGCTGTAACGTTCGTGAGCGTTAGTTATCGTGCTGAGATTCGACGTAGGGTGTTGATGTTAGTCAAGAATGCCTTTAAGAAAACGAAGAAGCCATTATCAACAGCTCACAGAGTTTGAACGAGGTCGTGTAATAGGGCTACGAGAAGGTGGATTTTCTTTCTGCAATATTGCAGAACGACTTGGCAGGAATGTAGCCATTGTGCATGATTGTTGGCAGCGGTGGTCAAGGGAAGGTACTGCCTCAAGAAGACTGGGTTCCGGCCGGCCACGTGGCACTACTGAGAGGGAAGACCGCCGTGTACGTCGTATGGCCGTGGCGCATCGTACCGCGTCTGCGGCAGCAATTCGTGCTGCAGTTGCCACCACAGTGACATAACAAACTGTTACAAATCGGTTACTTGAAGGACAGCTCCGAGCCAGACGCCCTGTAGCGTGCATTCCACTTACTCCAAACCACTGCCGTTTGCGACGTCAGTGGTGTCAAGCTAGAGCTCATTGGAGGACGGAGTGAAGATCTGTTGTGTTTTCTGATGAAAGCCGGTCCTGCCTGGGTGCCAGTGATGGCCGTGTGTTGATTAGAAGGAGGCCAGGTGAGCGCCTGCAACCAACCTGTCTGCGGCCGAGACACACTGGACCTACGCCTGGAGTTATGGTCTGGGGAGCAATTTCCTATGACAGCAGGAGCATTCTCGTGGTTATCCCACGCACCCTGACGGCACAGTTGTACGTCGGTCTGGTGATTCAACCTGTTGTGCTGACATTCATGAACAGCAATCCAGGGGGTGTTTTCCAACAGGATAACGGTCGCCCGCATACCGCTGTTGTAACCCAACATGCTCTACAGAGTGTCGACATGTTGCCGTGGCCTACTAGATCACCAGATCTTTCACCAATCGAGCACGTATGGGACATCATTGGACGACAACTCCAGCGTCACCCCCAACCAGCATTGACCGACCAAGTGCAACAGGCATGGAACTCCATCCCACAAACTACATCCAGCACCTGTACGACACAATGCATGAACGTTTGCGTGCTTGCATTCAACATTCTGGCGGTTACACCGGTTATTAATGTACCAGCATTTCACATTTAAAATGGCTCTTCTCGCGCTTACATTAAGCCGTGATCTTGAAACCTTAATCGATTAAATATGTTACCTATACAAATGTATTGCCGCCATTTCATTCCTCTACAACTATTTTTTCGTAGTGTTGGGAATTTTTTTCCGTCCGTGTATGATACAGATTTCATAAAATTTCGTAACCTTTCATTGTTTATTTTTTGAGTTATCGCGATGTTTCTGTTTTTTACTTAATTTATAGACAGCAGTGTATATATACAAAGCATATGAAATACTGTGGAACACCCCCCCCCCCTCCCTAAACTTTGAAAAAAAAATCCTATTTTTCCGAACCCTTAAGTAACCGATCTGGAAAAAATTCGTTCTTACTCAAGCTAGAAGTAGTAGCAAAGTTTACTCGAGCCTGGTAGAGACTCTAGCGTTAAGGCTCGAACCACCCTACTTTTCTAAGCTGTCTCACTTCTAATTTAGGCAGTTCTCGAAAAAATGAGGACAGTAACAAGACGATACCTTGTATAACGTCAGGCAGCTCTGCTCCTTGATGCCCTCTGTAGATTTACGTAATCGTGCTGCTTCAGTCCTCCTGGAGCTTCGACGTGATTTGGAGGATCAATGGAAATTACTGTTCGCGTCCGTACTGGCTAGTCTTATCATCTGCATGATACATCTCTGCGAGGATGGGATAGTGGTAATAGGTAGTAGTGTCTTCCTTCGGGTTCGTTGTTAAAATATTTTTGTTCTGCCGAACCCGTTGGTATTTTTTTTTTTTCACACTTTAACAGTTGAAGAAACATAACATATATTTCGTCAACTGAAAAAATGTTCAATGCTGTTTATAGCTTAACGAAACTGAACCGACCACTGAGATTAATATTTCTGATGAAATTGAACTACAAATTAGTACAGTAAGCTTTTGGTTTTTCATCGCATTCTAGTCAAAACAGCAGCAGAAATTGCAAAGCACATTTCCTCTGGACAACGGAAACACATTTTCTAAAATATTGAGACAACATTCGAAAATATGAATTGTCATTGCTGTGAACAAGGTAAACTATTTTTCAGAATTTTAGATTTTAATACATAGTTTTTCCATTTGCATATGGTAATTTTTGTAATTTTATATGCCGCATATACAAAATTTTTATAACTTATTTATGGAGATACTTGTTCATCTCAAGAAATATATATTTTTAAAATTATTATCTGAAAAATTATTATTGTGATGGAAAATACTATAATATATTTTCAAGGATTTTTTTTTAAACGAACCCATTGATAAATGTTTTGGGTGACATCATTGGTAATAAAGGACCACAGTTCATATTGAGCCATTTGTGCTATCTCCTTAGAGTTTCACATTTATGCTCAGTTTTTATATTCATATATAATTTTTTTAAATTCAGTGTTATTCTATTTTAAGCTGTTATTTCCACGCATTTGGTGTACACATAACCTTACCTTCTGATTTACCCGGAGCAGATCTGTCGGGTTTTCGAGAAAAACAGATTTTCTGATTGTTCTTTCTGAAAATTAGTGTAGGTCATTAAATGTTTTTCAATCGTTCATTACATTACATTAGTGTAGTTCTAAAGTAGTATATTGAATGCTTCGCAATCGTACATTACGTTGTTGTAGTTCTAGCGTCTTTCATTGAATGCTTTACAATCGTCCATTACATTTTGTTGATGCAGTTCTAGTGCTGTTCATTGACTGCTTTAGAGTCGTCCTTTACGATACATTGGTGTAGGCAAGCGCGGATTGGGCCGCCGGAATACCGGCAGAATTTCCAGTTGGCCGCCGTATTCTGGGCCAGTAGGTTTTATGGTAACTCAGGGGGAAAAAGTAAATATATACTTGTACTTCAATATTCTTGCAGAAGAGAAAAATGTTATGCTTAAATGGCAAAGTTTGTGTACCACTTTGACGTCTTCAAAGGAAAAAATAAACTACGTAGAATGTTCTGTTAATCCAAACACTGTTTTAGATCCCTCCCCCACCCTTTACCTTTCTCGACTTTCAAATTTATGCTCCGTCCCTTTTGGCTTATATCTTCTACCACAATCCGGTTTTGCCAGTTGCAGTTGAATAATCAACACAATATAACTAGACCTGCTATGGACAGTCTAAGATAGCAACACGAAACTTGTTATTTGTCTAACGCAATGAGGTGTACCTACGGTAACACATTTTTGTGTTGTTGTTTCTTATACGTACATGCTGTTTTTTTTTTTTTTTTTGGTTTTTTTAACATGCCCTGCATCTGATTTACTACTTCTTGGGGCCTTACCGGGATTCGAACCCGGATTCATTTGGACGAACGGTCATAAGCCAACACTTAGACCACTGCACTAGAAATGAGTTCGGGCTCAATTTTAGGAGCCCGGGCCTGACCCGCTTTCATTGATTACATGTGTTTGTTGAGCCCAGGCCCGGATTCTTGGAAAATTTTGCTTATCAAGGCTTGCATTTATGCATTATTCACTGGCCAAATATATGGCCCAAGCAAGGATTAGTTTAAAAATCATTAGTTTAAAAAG
This sequence comes from Macrothele yani, assembly GCA_039090855.1. NCBI lineage: Eukaryota > Metazoa > Arthropoda > Arachnida > Araneae > Macrothelidae > Macrothele > Macrothele yani. The sequence goes on from CM077003.1 coordinate 110,398,567, forward strand.
TTTAGTTCAGTTAATCCACTTCACAATATTAATATGTTTTTTAGAAATACTTACTACGCATAAAGCCAAATGTTCTAAAATGTGGATTTGAAAATAAATAAATAAGTAACGTGCCCTTCGACCGTATCAGGGGAATCAGTAATTTTGGTAAAAACTGAAGAAAAGAAAATCGTTTAGAAAAAAAATTCTATTCGTTATTTCTTTTTGATTTCGAAAAGGTAAAGGATCAGCAAAGAATTTTACACTGTGTGTTGCCTGTTAAGAAAGAATGGATTCGCGATTTCTTTGTTCGGGAACCAGATATGGAATCCGGTCAGAATTTTCAAACTCGGCCTTAACCCGACCCAAACCGAAGCAGATCGATTTGAACCATGCATACCACAAGTTAAATTGCAAATATCCGTAACCCAATGAGCATCTGTGGGACCATCTCGATCGTGTTGTTCGCTCTATGAAACCTCCACCACGCACCCTCCAGCAGCTGTCAGATGCATTGCAGTCAACATAGCTCCACATACCTATGAACACCTTCCAGCACGTTATGGAGTCACTTCCAGCCCGTCTAGCTGCTGTCCAACCTGCACACGGCGGTTACTCTGGATATTAGCTGGTGGTCACAATAATGTGACTAGACCGTGTAGTTTATAGGTAACCTAATTTCCATTATCCAAGAGGTGATCCTAGAGTGTCTCTAAGGATAAATTTATTATTTCAAACTCTTGATGTTTGAAGTGGACCGCACAGCATCTGCTTCCAGGGCTGTTTATGGATCGCCAGTCCACCACTGGATGTAGTTCATTGAGTGCTTTATAATCGTCCATTACATTGCACCGATCAACAGAACAGTGGCCATGCTGGTCATCCTAACTGTATACAGGATGAAGAGAACAAAGAACTGTACGAAAGTTTTGTTATATTCATCGCTGAGCAAATGAACTAGCGTTTATCTGTGGGGAAGTAGAAATGCAATGCAATAATAGATATCTTCTTATCTCTTGACTGATCATTAACCAAAATTTCATGACATTGTCAATATGTGCGGTGGTGGAAGCATCTACCTGAGTGGTTTCACAAACGGGCGGTTTTTTTTTTGTTGTTGTTGTTGGTGGTGGTGGTGGTGGTGGTGGTGGTGGTTTGTTTAAGCACAAATGCCACTGTGTGGCGTTTGCGCTTTCTCCCACAGCCCCATATGTCGTCACCATGTGATATTTGCACACGCAACTTCAAAGTTTTGCAAATATAATAATTTCACTTTCTCCATCACTTAAGATGGACGTCAAGTAATTTTGCTTCCTATACTTCCAATGGAAAAAACTTTTGTACACATTTCCTTCACAATTAGTGTGTTCCCAAGGAAGAAAATTTGAACATCGATTAAAATAACTTCATATTATAACTTGGAGTCCTTAATATTTTCTAAAACATAACCATAATTATATTAAAAATCAATAACTTTTCCTTTGGTGGTGTTGAAACCAGAAAAAAGATGGCGCGACCTGTACTTTGATGACGTCAGTAGACAAACAAATGTTGGATTGCATAATTATGGTTATGTTTTAGAAAATATTAAGTATTACAAGTTATAATATGAAGTTATTTTAATCGATGTTCAAATTTTCATCCTTGGGAACGCATTAATTGTGAAGAAAATGTGTACAAAAGTTTTTCTATTGGAAGTTATAGGAAGCAAAATTACTTGACGTCCACCTTAATGTTACCGATGCGGAGATTGGTTGACTGAATGACCCGACAACCATCAAAATCCATGGCAGTTGAATTTTGCGTTTTACATAGAATCTGGATCCAGGCCAGAGGTTGCTTGCGGTTGTATGTTTTTTTTTTTTTCTGCTTTGTTTCGTCCTTCCTTCTAGCTTGGAGATTCACACGTTTGCGAGTTTCCTTGCTCACAGATCATAAACCTTGTTACGTTTTTGAACTTCATTGTGCTGTTATAACGTACATAATCCATAGTTGTAGAAAAAATCTTTGAGGAATGTGGGTGTAATTAGCAGCCAACACTGAATTTAATTTCCATTATGAAGAGGCAGGAGAATGGCAACGATAATGCTTTTTTTTTCTCCCTTTTAAACTTTTCTCATCTGCTGTATTTGCCGTGATAATTTAAGACCATTTATTATAAATTATTTTATTTATTCTTGAAGCGTCTCAGAGCTTTTATTTTTATTTTAATTGCCTCGTACATATGGAACCGAGTAAGTTTAGAATCCGGAAAGAAAAGTCGTAATGTATTTATTGAATTATCCATGCATCGCATCAATCATAATGTCCTCGGTGTTTGACAGTTCTTTGCGTACCGCTTCCCTATCAGGATCATTTACGAAATTTCATCGTGTTTTGAATGGGTATCTGGGACCCTTATTTGTAGGATGATAAATAATCTATTTGCCACTAACTTCCTTCTTTTACTTCCCTCCCCAAACCCCCTCTCCCATACTGCGCATGAAAAAAAGGAGGGGTTTCAGAAAAGAGCATCTTAATTGACTTTTTTCATGAACTTTAAAGTATTTTTTGTTTTTTTCGAAATCCAACTGATATCTTTTCTTTCTCTTTTCAGTGTGCAAAGTAGAAGATAGAAGAGAGAAAATTATTTTAACTCACGAGTTGAAGAGTTAAGTGCTTTTGCTTTCAGAAGTGAGCATTCTTCCCTTCTTTGTAATCACGCCGAGGTAAGACTAAATAATTTACCGACCTATCTAATTGAATGATTGAGAAACACCACAAAGAATTCATTCGTCACCGTCATGGTATTTTCTGTGTCATTTAATTGTGCGAAGTATTCGCTACCTTTTTTGGGCATCAGCATTAAATAATGAAGTCTTGAAAGCAGCTTTTTGCCTCAAGGGCTTAGATATTCAGAAGTTGTTGAGAGTTTTCTATTAAAAATATGCAAAGCAGGTTTCTCTTTAAATTCTATTGTTGTGTGACAGCTGGGGGTAGGGGGCATATTATTCAGTGTCTGAAAAAAATGAATGTATTTCAAACATCTTTCATCAGGAAATAAAGAAAATTCTAATACAGTTTTCTCCATGTGAACAAGCAACTCAAAAAGTCTATAGCTCTTCAACCTGAGCTCCGTTTGTCGCTTTTATAATGCCCATCCAGTATTCAAATGCCGTGAAATGTTAGCACACACTTGAAACGTGATGCCTTTTATAGCGCGGATGACGCGATCTTTCAGTTCTTGTAAGATCTAACTGGCGTGCGGTACACTAGCTCTTGTCTGCACCACTACCACAAGAAATCCACGATTGTTAGGTCCAACTGCCTTCGAGGCCATGGAAAGGAAAGGGAGACCACTTCCCATCATGCTCCCGGGAAGAGTTGCATACAGAAATGGCCTGACGATTGCACGCCAATGTGGTGGTGCTCCATATTGCTGGAATATGGCCATTGGATTCACTTCCTGAATTTGTGGAACTGCGTACATTTCCGGAACGTCAAAGAAGACGATGGTGGCGATAGTGTTTCTATAAAAAAAAAGGGGGGGGGGAGGAGAAATTACAGCTCGCTGTGTGTTATGGACCTGTCATTCACCGTGGCCCACGGCCCACGCTCTTTCATGTTTAATGACAGTCTGGAGTCCGTAGCGCCTAACTTCAATTTCTCGCGTGGGACAAATGCTTACAAATAATTAAAAAAAAAAAAAAAAAAAAAACTTAGAGAGATCTTCATCCAGCAGTGGATTGAAAATGCTGATGATGATGTACATTACTTTTTTAATTTGTTTCTCTTGATCGAAAATTGTTTTGCTTTATCAAGTAAAACTTCAAATGTTTTAATTCATGTGCCTCTTACCTGCATGAAAAGAATGAAAATATCTTGTCTAAATTAATACAATGATTTTGGTTGTACTTTTATGTTTAGCATTACTAGTATTTTGTAAACTTTATGACAGAAGATGTTACTGATATAAAAGAAAATGTGTTTGTGCTGTTAAAACGGTTTGAATTCGTGCTTCACCAAGGCAGCTGAAACATGACCGACGTAATGGATGTTGGTCAGTTGCACTCAAGAAACTGCGAAAAGGGTCAATCGCACTCACAGCCTCTCCCCCGGTTCATGGGCTAATTCCATTCAACAGACGCACCCCCCCCTCAAAGCTTCTGCCTGGTGAAAGATTACTGCATCAGTAATCCCCTTAAAGTTGTTTTTTTCGCTGTTGGAAGATTGTGCTCATAGTAAGTACGTGCGGGTTATATTTACATCATATTAAATATATATCATTATCAATATCATCATCGTCAATGATTTTCAATCCGCTGCTGGATGAAGGTCTCCCCAAATTTCTTTCACAGCGTTCTATCAGTCTCCTCCATGTCACTCCCGCATGCTTTCGAATTTCATCCACTCATCTCCCACGTGGTCTTCTTCTGAATCTTTTGCTGTCCCTTGGAATCCAATCTAAAATTTCGGTTGTCCATCGGTGGTCCCTCCTTCGTATATATTAGTGTATACGATATCTTAGTCGATATATATAGAGAGAGACCAAGATATCGTATACACTAAGATAGCGTAAGCTTAAAACACGAAAGAAAAACCCAACACTATGCAAATTCAGATCACTAAAAAAAAATTCAAACAAATAACAATAATATAGGCAACCCATTCAACACAAAGAAAAAATTAGGCAACTCATTCAACACGTGATGAAAAAGTATAGTAACAGCTATAATGGTAGTAGAAGACATATTCCCGAAACCCCGTAAATTCAAAACCGAAAATATAAAAGGTAAAAATATCAAAATACCATAGTATGAAGTAAGTAGAGAGCCCTAAAATGAAAGAAGGAGAGCAAAGTATCAGAATGCCAACCTCAAAAGTCCTAAAGCCAGCCATCGCAATCTCTAATAAATTTCCATCGCAATCTCATAATATCCCAATTTCATCGTTGCTTGGATATCTGTAACAACTCGAACGTTTTGCAACAATCACTCAGAAGACTCTACGGTGTTTTTTGTTCTAATGGTTATCCCAGTTCCTTCGTTATTAGTTTATTTCGACAACTATTACGTGATCATAGATATCTAGATTTTTTGCCGGTCATTTCTCTTTTCATATTGATATTACAGATATTATTAACAATTGATCCTACAAAATTAAATTTGTAGGTTGCTAAGCGTTGCACGATGGGTCACGTGCAGCTGAGACCTTCTGTAACATAGCTACTCCTTTTGATTTTCACACAGTTATACCTAACCTTGACCATTTTCTACTTACAAATCTTGGCTTGTTTTTTTCCATTTTTGTTGGGACTCGGTGGCCGTTTTTTTACTGCCTGGGGAACTCTCCGGCGGATGTTTGGTTTGTTCCAGCCCTTGCCGCGAATTGAAAGGCCACACGCTAAGTCGGTGTTTCCCTGATATTAAGGACTGGCTTTAGGACTTCTGAGGTTGGCATTCTGTTACTTTGCCCTCCTTTAATTCTTTCTATTTGCTTCATACTATGGTATTTTGATTTTTTTTTACCTTTTATGTTTTAGGTTTTGCATTTACGGGGTTTCGGGAGTATATCTTCTACTACCTTTATTCCTGTTTTTATACGTTTTTAACATGCATGTTCTGCTGGCCTGAGCGTTAATTGCTTGGTTTTAATCTGGTTTCTGAGTGGGTGCTCTTTGTGTTGAATGAGTTGCCTAATATTATTGTAATTTGTTTGAACTTTTCTTTTAGTGGTCAGAATTTGCATGGTGTTGGGTTTTTCTTTTGTGTTTTGGGCTTACGCTATCTTAGTGTGTACGATATCTTGGTCTGTATTGAGACATGTTCTGGTATGCTGCAATTGCGCAGCTGGGCGTTTATCTCTTGTTTTACAGCTTCATTGGCTAACTACTTGTTTATGGTTAACTACTCTTGACATATACATGTATGTACGCGGCATATCTCGATACACATGACATTTCTCAATCTTTATAGAATCTGTGTCCTGAATGTATCAACAGTTTTTCCCCCTTTTTCGCTGCACCTAAACTCCATGTTGCCTCTATGATCGCTGTTTGAAGAATGATGCAGTGATACCACTGTTTTTCAAGGAATCGATGGATCATTATCCAGCAGAGAGCTTCTTATGCCGGAGGATCCTGTTCAACCAATCGATTTTTCAGATTCCCCCTCTCTAGTAAGCAAGGGCTCGGTGAGTGTAATCAACCGTATTGTTGTCTCCTCTTCTGAGTACAGTAACTCACCTATCAGATAAGAATTAGAGATTAGGATGATTACAACTGACACATGCTTTCCTGTCCGGTCGAGAAATACTCAGCTATGTGAGCCTACAGCTTAGAATAAAGACGCTCTCTCTACTAACTACCACAAGTCACTGGGCTACAAATGATCATATGTAGAGGATTTTAGGAAGGGAGTGTCTGACCCCAGGTCTTAAACAACCCTTAGAAATAGGAAGCTAGGAGATTTGGGCTAGAGTGCCCGACAGGAAAGTGACACGGAAGCGAAGTAGAAAGTGGGAGGAAGACGCCCTTATTTATTACCGGGATCCGACGGCTTAACGTGCCCATCCGACGCACGGCGGATATTTAGTGGATCTAGCGTTCGTACCTACCTAGGATCGAACCTGAGGTCCTTTCCGTGGCAGTCACGAACGTTGCCCACTAGGCCACCCGCGGTCCCAATTCGTCACAGGGTTACATTTACCAGTGTGTCCTTATCTATGCCCATAAATTAATTATCCGTTTTATGTGCTTTCGACTTCAGCGCAATGATATATATATATATATACCGAAATTTTAGATTGGATTCCAAGGGACAGGAAAAGACCCAGAAAAAGACCACATGGGAGATGGGTGGATGAAATTCGTAAATATGCGGGAGTGACATGGAGGAGACTGGCACAAGACAGACCGTTGTGGAGGAAACTTGGGGAGACCTTCGTCCAGCAGTGGATTGATAATGGTTGACAATGATGATGATGATGATGATACGGGGCAGGAAGGCATGGATCAGTTGCACTCACTCTGATCCTTGTCTGATAGGTGAGTTGCACTCAGAAAAAGAGACAACAATAGCGGTTGATTACACTCACCCAGCCCCCAGCCCTTTCTTACTAGAGAGGGGGAATCTAAAAAACCGATGGGTGGAACAGGGTCCTCCGGCATAAGAAGCTCTCAGGACAGGAAGGCATGGGTCAGTAAAAAGAAGTTGGTTTGGTAGCATCAGAAGATTTCTTAAAGCACGTTGATGTTTCATTTAGTGCGATCATAAGAAAACGAAAATTAAAAAAAAAAAAAAAAAAATATTGCACATACAAACATATAGCTTACGAAGATCCTGTGGCGTACGAAACCCGTGAGGAAAATACCCACATAGCCTTTGAACTGTTGAGCATGTACCTTCGTGGGTTCTGTGCCACTGCTTTGGGTAGTTCTGAACCCCAGACAGGACTGTTGAGTCTGTTCATATTCTCATAAACGTAAAATATCTTGTCTGAGATGATAAGATTCGTCAGATACACATCATCAGCAGAGCTGAGTTCGGGCTCAATGTTAAGAGCCCGAACCCGAATTTTGTTTTGCAATTTAGAGCTGGAGCCCGAACAAGCCCGAAAACTATGATTAACCTTTTCAGACATTAAAAAAAAATCTCCTCTTCTAGACTTCCACTCTTTCCTCCCCGTGTAATTAATAATGTCTTTCTCAATTGCGGAGACGTCTATCTATTTTTATAGTTTCTTTGACCATTCATTTCTTCCTGAAATGCTTCGGGGCGGGTGGAATCAGGAAAAATCGGGCGGCACAGCAACCTGCGTCGTACGTTGCTCAACAGAATTAGCTGCCGCGTGGAGCTACGGGGCAAAATTTCGTCAGCGTGCTATCTATCTATAGTTTCGGAAGAAATGTTTCCTTCGCAGAAATCCAGTAGTTCATGGCCTGTGGTATTTGTTACCCAAGCCCGTAATGAATAGCCCTGCCGATTTCCCACTCCCATCTAGACCCAGTTGCCAAAGAATTAATTTAATTCTGTTTAATAACTAGAAAGTATAAAAAAAAAAAAAGTCTCGTGAGCTAAATCATACAAAATCACGTTTAAAAAAATGGAAGAAAATTCTTTTCCTCTCTCAGAGCCTGAGCCCGAACTCCAGTAAGTACTGTATTATGTAGCCCGATCCCGGGTCGGGTTCGGGCTCAACTTTGGGCTTTCGGGCTCGGACTCGGCACGTCTCAGCACTGATCGTCACCATCCACTTCCTGTAGCATCCGACAAGGGAACTCGTATCGTGCTGCGTAATCATCATGCTGAAGTTGTAGGATAAACTGGAGTTTGTGTGAAATTTCAAACGTTTCTGTAAAAAACATCGTGCACCGTAGATCGGGATGTATCGAAAGCTGCTGGCTCTCACGTTGCACAGATACTCTCGCGATTCGAGCGAACGGTCGTCTTACGGTTTGAACCTTGCTTTCTGGCATGGATGGCTTCCTTGAACTGTGTTGTTTCTTCTCGCCAAAGTTTACCTTAAGCTGTTCAACCTATCGAAAAATCTTGTCACGAGAAGAAAGGTATCCGCCGTACGTCGTTCTGAAATTGTTTTTCTCAGTGATAACGGTTGATTATTTTCTCTAACGGTTATTTTTTCCCATCGAGTTTCCTGTTGGAGCTTATTTTTTTCTGTAACGGTTGATTTTTGATTCTGTAACGGTTGATTCGGTTGATTGTTGATTCTGTAACGGCTAATTCGGTTGATTGTTGATTCTGTAACGATTGATTCTAACCACCACACACATGCCACCTTCTGCTGATCTGTCGCCATTCACGACACAACTATTCATGACAAACTCGTATCGTCCTACGTAATCATCACGTTGAAGCTATTGAATAACAGGAGTTTGTACGAAATTTCGAACGTTTCTTTAAAACATCGTGCACCGTAGATCGGGATGTATCGAAAAATATTGGCTCTTACTTTCCACAGATACTATCGGGATTCAAACGTAAGGTAGTCGTACGGTTTGGACATCGCTTTCTGGCGTTGATAGCTTCCCTGAACTGTGTTGTTTCTTCACACCTTATCATCTCAGACAAGAATGAATGCAAAAAAACTTTCACCAATCTGACTTTTATAAACCGAGATATTGTGAAAACTTAAAAGATATTTGGTTGCGTCACCTGACATAAAATCTGTGCATCGAAAAACAAAAACAGAACAATGAAAAAAGCGCCAAAATAATAACTTTTAGTGTCTCCGCTGTTAAACTTAAAACGAATGTTTCTAAATCCTTCTGACAGATACGTAAACATAATGTAAATATTGTATTTTTGTAGTCTGCCCTCGGATTCTATAAACGGATCCACAGGCAAACTCACGGACAAATGCATGCATATGCGCGGTACGAAAGTATATAAAAGTATACGGACACGATACTAAAGTTTATTGTTGAGATACTGTAAGCGGAAATTTTTTGACACATCTTGCCAAAATTTCTGCGTAGATTTTTGCCGAGAAATTTTAGTAGGAAGCGCAATAGTGAATTGAGAAATGCATGATGTGCTGAATATGTAGGCAAGCTAGGGTGGCGGAGAAGGAAAATGATTCTGTAAAAGTTATAATATTTCTGCGTCGAAATCTGAATAGCTTAAAGTACGGGAAATGAAAAATGCGTGTACAAAAGAGGAAAAATCCGTGAAAAAAAATAAAAATAAATCAAGGTATGGAACAGAAGATAGCTAACGGCTGGATTGAAAATTAAAAAATAATTTTTGGTGTACGGAATATACGAAGGTTGGTATGAGTCCACCCAGCAATAGAGAAAATTTAAACTCCCGTACGTTCCTGAAGGGGTAGAGCGGGAAGAAAGAAAGTATATACTATTTGCATGCTTAGACAATAACTTTTCGTCGGGTTTTCGTGAAACGGATGTTGTTAAGTTTGTATGCGAAATAGAGCAATGTACAGTATATGCGAAAAAGCAGAGCAGGAATAGTTGTATCACACTTTGAGAAATTATGTTTAGTTCTTCTTTGTTGAAAGAAAAGCTGTCAACATCATGGGATCCATAAGAAAAATTTTGAGATTTTCTTCAGTAGTTTCATAACATTTAATGATTAGATATCCAGCGAAGTAAGCCTTGTTTCCTGTGAGCTATCAAGGCTTTTTTTATTTTATCATTTCGGGAGATGCCTGTGTCGAACGTGATATTTTTTCAGCCAGCAGTACTGGAAAAATTTCGCGCAACGATTATTAACCTATGCTACAAATTAATACGGCTTCAGCTGCACTTTCACGGGTGAGGATCGTGCCCGTAATTGCCAGCTATTGCCCGTAATAATACATGGAAATTTTTAACAGCGCCGTATTCAGTAATTGTACACCTGCATTAGGTAAATAATACATGCGCGTGCGTGAGTGTACATGATAACCTTGGTTTTCCACAGTACCATAGGGCGAAATATTTCTTGCGTGCGCAGTTTAAATAAAGATTGTCCAACCCCGCAGATTGTGTTGGGGACATGTTCCGTGGGTACTTTCAGAAAGAAGCGGAATTTTCTGTCACGCCACTAGCTTAGTAGAATTTGAAATCCGTATCTCTTTGCGAACCCCGTAATTTGGTACATTTTTGGAACAGATGATGGACTTCCGACTCTGACAGCCGGACTCTGTAAGGTCAGTTCGAAGTACGTCACGGATGACTTGCTGCGGCGCGAATTCCGTTGGCGGCTGTCAGACTCTCGATGCGTTGACCGGTACCGTTATTAGATCTCGATCGTTGGTGTTGTTGCTGCCGCTGACTGGCTGGAAGCCAGAGGATGGCCGGGTGGTCTTTCTGCTGGCTGCAGGGGAGACGGGCCATTTCATTTAGAGAGAAAGGAAGACGCTCGTCATGGTGTCGCGTGAGTGAAGTGGGTGCTGCTGCTGTTGCCTCGTTGCCTAGGGAACAGACAGCCAGATTCCATTAATGTTTGTCCCGCACGGGTGGGAGCTAGCCAGAACGTACTGGTACATATATGATTGCGCGTACTGCAGGAGATCGAACGCTTCGACCGACGTGCTGCATTGTTAATCACATTGCACGTCGTAATTGTCATACGACATGACTGCCCCTGTCTTATGGCTGAGCTACGTTAACGATTGCAGCACAGTAGTTTTAAATTCACAGAATTATCTTCAGAAATGTAGGGTTACTAAAATTTCATATCCTAATAGCTTAGAGGAAAATTCTGTGATAGCTGTGATCATTCGTCTGGTTACTTGGATACCAGCCTCCGATCTCACACGGAGATACTCATGTATTTGCAAAAGCGAGGTATAATTGTGAACTTATTAGGTGATCCAAAACGTTTTGGCTGAAGCGAAGCATTTATGCTTGTCTGTGATTAAAGTAAGGTCAGACCCGTAGCCAACAGAGGGGGGGGCGTGCAGCGACTTACTTAACTTCCTGGCCGCAGTAAGCATTTTAGATTAAAATTTCCAGTTCCCTAATTAATTTTCATAAATCGAAAATCAATTACTTGCAAAAAAAATAATAAATAAATAAAATTCGGGCTCTCAAAAGTCAAAAACAACATTTTTCTTAAATGCCGTTCGCCTTCTTCTAAGTAGCCTCGTGCGAGCAGATAGTGAACGCGAGAATGCGGATTAGTGATTTTTTTTTTTGATTGAAAGTTTAACGACCACCGTGAGCAACTCAATGGGCTATAAGCAGTCGCCCGTCCATAATTTAGGGTCACTGGTTCCAGGGAAGGGAGAGAGCCAGTGCCGTAAGACAAACACAACATCCATGCCTCACCGGGATTCGAACCCGGACCCCTTTCGGACGAACGATCAGAGGCCATCGCATAGACCACTGCGCCACTGGGGCGGCATTTTAGTGATTTTCCCACACCGAGTAAGAGGCAGACAATGAATCTTTTCTCAAAACAGCACATCGTAGCCAAGTTCATTGTACTAACTAATGCACCCATGCTAGTTGGCAGGGGAAAAGCATTCCCGTCAGTTAAATTGTAAGTCGCTGGTCAGTTAAATTGTAAGGAAGTAAGTCTGAGCTTCTCACTTTTTATAAAATAAAAAATTTAGTTAATGAACTGTTGTTAATATTTTTTGAAATTTAAAATCAATTGTGGAAAGAACGGTGAAAAAATGGTGGGATTAGAAAAAATAAGGGTTCCAATCCAAGTGTTCCAACCGGTAAATGTATCGATAATTTTTATCGGGTCAAACGGTTTGGTAAGGGTGCTCCTGACCCGATTTCGACCCGGTTTTATATCCGTTTTATTTTTGAAAAGCAAACAGAAAAAAAAATCAAAGAAAAAGGCGCATTGTGGAATTTTGTGCTCGATACTGGTGCCCGCTGACTGAAAAATGATTTGTCATGCAATATGTAGGAAAAGTGTACCTTCCTTCTGAGGGGCAATGATGAAAACAACATCTTGGAAACTTTCAATTCGTCATAAACTTGTGAAAATTATTGTTGCCGTAAAACATATTCTGAAGCTTGATATGTTATCAAAACAACAGCAAAAACTGAAATGAAACATACAGCAAGTTGCTTAATTCAAAACTTTTGACTCTAGCGCCATCAAAATTAGCTTCAAATTACTGCGGAGGGACTTTGACTCTCAAAGATGTGTTTGAAAACATGTGTAAAACAGTCAGTTAATTTTGTTGTTGTTTTGATTGGAGGTTTAACGACCACCGTGATCAACTCAATGGGCTATAAACAGGCGCCCGTCTTTAGTTTAGGGTCACTGGTTCCAGGGAAGGGAGAGAGCCAGTGCCGTAAGACAAACACAACATCCATGCCTCACCGGGATTCGAACCCGGACGTCTTTCGGACGAATGATCAGAGGCCATCGCTTAGACCACTGCGCCACCGGGGCGGCGTCAGTTAAGTTATATCATGCAAATGAAGGACGACAGTTTCAATACTGTGACGTGCCTGCCGCGCAGGACGCACGTGACATAAAGGCAGATAGCCGCGAGAGCATACGTCCGCGTAGCTCAGTTGGGAGAGCGACTTATTCCGGAATGACGGGATCCGGGTTCGAGGGCCGGCGTGGACAAAAATGGCGGAGAAATTTACTTCGTTATATTGGCGCCCGAACTTCAAGAATGACCTGGCCGTTAAAGTTCTCGTAATGGTGTGATGTTCTTTCCACACCGCGAGACAAGAAAAATAAGGAAATCCCTTCTTCAGCGCTTCGAAAAATAAACGTGTGTGGTGTTACGTTCCACACATCAAATTGACTGGGATTTCTCCAACGTACGTTCTTTAGCGGACGATTGCCTACAACGACACATGGTTCTGGCTGACCCGTGGGCCATGCCCCCGCCCTCTTTCGGGAGGGAGAGGGGGGGGGGTGACGTGCCTGCCACACAGGACGTACATGATATAAAGGCAGATAGCAGCGAGAGCATACGTCCGCGTAGCTCAGTTGGGAGAGCGGCTTATTCCGGAATGAGGGGACCCGGGTTCGATGCCCGGCGTGAACGAAAAGGACGGAGAAATTTACTTTGTTATAATACTTCCTGTGAGTAAATTATACGTTCCTATAATACATTTGTTTGATTTCCATATAATCTAAGGTACCCACTGCGGAGAGACTTTTTAAAAGCCCCCTGTATATATATATATATATTCTAGTTCAAAGCAGATTTGTCCGGGTCGGGTCTTGGTCACATACAGATCCCGCTCGGTTCGAGTTCAATTATGTGACGACCGGGTCCAAACTTTTTGACCCGTCCAACTGTGGTTCCAACTTTTACTGCATTAGTATAAGAGAAGCTGAGAAAATGAAATTTTGGTCCTAAGTGGTTTTGCTGCCTGCCCAGCTCATTGGGTTAGGGGCGCATTGCCCATGGCCGCTTAGAAGGAATATTGCTTGTGGGTCTTTTTGCTCGTCCTAGCGACTCACACTATACAGTCCAATGCCAGACCTCTTTTATATGATCAAATGTAGAGGATTTTAGGAAGGGAGTGTCTGACCCCAGGTCTTAAACAACCCTTAGGTATAGGAAGCTAGGAAATTTGGGCTAGAGTGCCCGATAGGAAAGTGACACGGAAGCGAGGTAGAAAGGGGTAGGAAGACGCCCTTATTTATTATCGGGGGGGGCAGTACCCGGTGTCCGACGGCTTAACGTGCTCATCTGACGCACGGCGGATATTTAGTGGATCGAGCGTTCGTACCTGCCTAGGATCTAACCTGAGGTCTTCTCCATGGCAGTCACGAACGTTGTCCACTAGGCAACCCGCGGCCCACCTCTTTTATATCTTTTGAGCGACCTCATTTATTTATATCCGTTGCTACCTCAATAATCAATCGCCCCACCCAACTTCTCTGTCTTGCTACGGGCCTGAGTAGGGGCCTACCCTGCTCAGGCCGGTGTCCCTCATTAAGAGTAGAAAGAAAGAGAGAGAGAGAGAGAGAGAGAGATCGCGCGGAAGGGAAAGATAAAGAAAGGAAAAGTTGTGTGCAAATATTACCGCGCCAAGCCTCGTATAGGAGCTTGAGGGCATAAATTTTGTTAATGAATTTCGATCGAATAAGTGCCAACAATGACATTGGGTTTTCTAGTATAGGCTAACCAGTCTCATCGTTGGGACCTGAAAGCGTTGTATTTCATACTAGCTCGTACTAGGTTGTCGCAAGAACTCATATGCTGCAAAGAAATTAAGTTTTAAAAACTAACAGTTCAGTATCATGCTTCAAATCGTTGTATCTCTAAAGAAAGAAAACTGTTACTTTAAATTAAACCAAAAAAAAAAAAAAAAAAAAACCGACACGTACTCATTTGCAGAGCAGCGAGAAGAAAAACACGTTGTTTTAAGAAACAAATATAGAATTTATTTTAGCATATTTTTTTAATTTATGTACAAATTAATGGTGGGTCCAGATTAAGTTATATTAAGACATCGCTTCAAAAAAGTTACGGTTTATCCTGAGATTTATAGAGAATAAAACGTTCCTAGCAATCCAACTGGTACGCGGCGAGCAATAATATTTCATTTCCAAATTACAATGATTACTCAGCATGCAAGGGATTGAAATATTTGGATGATGTCTTACCCTAAAAATCTTCGACTGTGCAACACCGATCGGAGGTTTGAGGATTGAGCTACTCTTCTTGCGTCCGCGATCTTATCCTCCATGGATAAAACGCAGCCCGGGTGCCCCCGACAAAAGTCTTCGCTAATTTTTCCTTCCTTGGGTACCTAATATCCTACCGGATTTGGGTCCGACTTCTTGACCCACGTACACAGCAAGTCATTTCTTGCCAACCGCCGACGATCAACTTCTATATCGACTTCTACAGATGACAACCACAACACCAATAACCCTAATTTCTCTTAAGTTTTTCCATTTTCCGTAACTCGCACCTTCACTCGTTTCTGCCCCCCCCCCTCGTTTGTAAGTGGCCTGCCGTCCGGTGGGGTGGATGTCGACCAGTGGCTACTTCGAGCAGATTTTCTCCTGGCCAGCTGACCATCTGCTGCGCGCTAAGCCCTTTAAAAATTTATTTGGCCCTAACTGTCACCTTGTTTCAGAGTTCTATTATCGAACCATCGGAGAAAACCCTTTTTAAATCTTAAAGCATGCTCGGAGGCAGGTATGTCTGACTGAATTATGTTCCCCGACACAGAGCATGGGTGACAGTTATTAACTAGCCTTGCACTTCTTACCAGATTTAAGATTCTTTCTTAGACTTTCACCGTATAATCACCACTGACCTATTGTTAGCTAGGGCTGCATTATGTAATCCGCAGTGCTGTTGCTTTGCAAATGCTGGGAAATGTAAAATACCTTTCACTTCATTTGCGGAATTTAGCACCAGGCGTTTCGATCTCCTTCCCACGCGAAGGGAAAGCAAGGGAAAAAAAAAAAGAAACCAGCGAATCTTATGCGGCCTGGGTCGAGATAATATTTCCTGCACCAAATTAGGAGCTACTCTAATTAAGAAATAATTAATTATGCTAATTAATTAACACAATTGATTAGGTAATTAATTCCCGAATTTAGGTATTTCTTTACTAGAAGCAATGTGCCCGAAATGAGAAGAATTTTCGCGGCAACACAAAAATTGGAGGAAAACTGGCATTGAATTTGTTTGTGTGTGTGGGGGGGGGGTATCGTGTTTCATGAGGACCCTTACCGCTCAAATGAATACTCACGTGATAAAATGGCTTCTGTATGAGTCTTCAGCCTCCCATGTTACTCATTTCTTATTTATTTTTTTAGGGAGGAGGAGAAAATTGTCTCTGTTGGGAATGATCAGTTTGTGTTGAAACTGATTAGAGGCATTTTGTAATAAGAGCATTTCAGTGAACACGGTGAAATCGTTCAGGTGGAATATAACGGAATTAAGGATCAGACGAGGATATTAACTGTTGAGAGGCGTGCAGAGTTGCAAAAATTCGCGTGTCACAGTTCCTTTTTATTTAATTCCCCACATTACCAAATAAACTTACTTCGGCCAGTTTTCATTTACTTTTCCTTCCCAGATAGGACACTGGTTATTTCAGGCAGTTGTCTCATGAATTCTTTTCCTCCTGTCAGTTGATTAATGCTCGTGGAAATTGCGGAGCCTTAGCTGGAGCATTAGGAATTATTACCAAGTAGTTGTCCACAGTTTAGTTTTTCACTAAAATCCATTTTAAAAAAAAACGACTTTCGTGGGCGAATTGTCCTCACAAGAAAGTGTGATGAGAAGACAATAGTCCCGGTGAGGCATGGATGTTGGGTTTGTCCGACGGCACTGACTCTCTCCCTTCCCTGGAACCAGTGGCCCTAAATTAGGGACGGGCGACTGCTTATAGCCCACTGAGTTGCTCACGGTGGTCGTTAAACCTCAAAAAAAAAAAAAAAAAGAATACAGTAGGTCTTCGAAAATTAGCACGTGTAGCTCAGCTGCTCAGAGACCGACACGTCAGGCTTTTTGTAACAGGCGGCCAAACAGAATAAAACGGGGGAAAAGAAAAAGTATATCCGATTAGCGAACGATTCCATCACCCCTAACAAGCCTCGCGGTTGAATTCGTGCGACCTTTCGGATGTTAGTAGTCTACGTTTATTTTGCCACTAGACATATGAAATCAGACGGCATTTCTAGTTTTACGTACTTACAGTAATTTTATTTGTTTGGTGATTATTCGTTTAAGTATTCTTTGCCCTTTTTTATTAGCACGTCTTTTGTAAAAAAAGATCGCGCTTCTGTTATCGGTTTGTCCGTCCGTCCATCTGTACCCACGATATCTCTGCAACTATTAGTCCGATTTGAAACATTCTTTTTGCATTGGGAAGCTTGAAATATGCAAATCATGATCCTTTATTTCGTTTTGTTTTTTTATGATGTGCAATTTCGCCGGTAGAGGGCGTAAATGCAGATTATGTCGAATTCAAAAATAAGTTTTATTCCACATATTTGCTTCTAAACATCCGATTGAAAAAAAAATTATCTTTCGATTCCATTTATATCGAAGAGTATTTTAGCGATAGTTACTTTTTCAAATCACGCATAGATTTTCCGCTACGGGGCGTAAAAGTAAATTACCTTTTCCTCGATAAATCTTCTTCTAAAACTCCGATTTGAAAATGTTTTTCTTCAGCAGATACATCTCCTGATGGAAAATCTTTTGCATATAATTTCAAATTTTTGGTAAAGAATACTTTGGCCACCAGGGGGCGTAAGTGTTAATTTTTGCTTCTGATGTATTTGCCATAAAATCGGAGCTTCTAAAATATCGATTGAAAAAATTCTTTCGTGGACTGATGCCACTCACATCGTTAAACCTTTTCGGAATATTTTCTTCTTAAAATATTACACAGTTTCTCCGCCAGGGGGCGTAGATGTACATCTTATTTTTGTCAATATCTCTTCTTCTATGAGTCCGATTTGAAAAATTCCTTCTTTGTTGGATAGTGTTTTCCGTGTGACATGTTTTTCATGTAACTTAAAAATTTTCAAGTAATTCATAGACTTCCCGCTAAGGGGTGTAGCGATAAAATGCGTTTCCCCCTATATCTCTGCTTCTAAATCTCCGATTTGAAAAATTCTTTCTGCACCGGATACAGCTCCTGATGGGAAATCGTTTGCACATAATTTCTATTTTTGTAAAAAATAGTTTGGCCACCAGGGGGCGTAAATCTTAATTTCTGTTTCTGTTGTATTTGCAGCAAAATATGATGTTCTAAATTCTCGATAAAAAAAACGTCGTTTGTTGACCGATACTACTCATGTCGACAAACCTTTTAGAAATATTTTCTTCTTAAAACAGTGCATGGTTTCTACGCCAGGGGGCGTAGATGTATATCTTATTTTTGTCAATATCTCTACATCTAGGAGTCCGATTTCAAAAAATTCCTTCTTTGTTGGATAGTGTTTCTAGTGCGACATGTGGTTCATATAATTTCAAAATTTTCAAGTAATTCATAGACTTTCCGCTAGGGGGCGTAAATGTAAATTGCGTTTCCCAATATATCTCTGCTTCTAAATCTCCGATTTGAAAATTTCTTTCTGCACCGCATGCAACTCCTGATGGGAAATCGTTTGCACATATTTTCTAATTTTTGTAAAAAATGGTTTGGCCACCAGGTGGCGTAAGTCTTAATTTCCGCTTCTGTTGTATTTGCAGCTAAATATGAGCTTCTAAAATGTTGATTGAAAAAAAATCGTTTGTTGACCGATACTACTCCTCATGTCGACAAACCTCTTAGGAAAATTTTCTTCTTGAAAAAATGCATGGTTTCTACGCCAGGGGACGTAGATGTATATCTTATTTTTGTCAATATCTCTACTTCTAAGAGTACGATTTGAAAAATTCCTTCTTTGTTGGATAGTGTTTCCGACGCGAAATGTTTTTCCTATAAATTCAAAATTTTCAAGTAAATCATAGACTTTCTGCTAAGGGGCACAAAGGTAAATTGCGTTTTCTGCGTTATTTCTGCCCCTAAAGATCTGATTTGAAAAATTCTTCCTGTATCGCATACAAGACCTGATGGAAAATATTTTTCACATAATTTCTAATGTTTGGTAAATAATGGTTTAGCTACCAGGGGTCATAAGTGTTAATTTCTGCTTCTGAAGTATTTGTTGCAAAATCTGGGCTCCTGAAAACTCGACTAATTTTTTTTTCTTCGACCGATACCGCTTATATGGATACACCTTTTGAGAATACTTTCTTCCTAAAATAATGCAGGGTTTTCCCACCAGAGGACGTAAAGTCACGTCTTATTTTTGTCGATATCTGTGTTTCTAAGAGTTCGTAAGCTCACGATTCCGTTTACAGCAATATCTGAGGGATTAAAAACCCGATTGAAAATATTCTTTCTTTCGTCAGATCTATTGTTTTCCATACCGGTTCCATTGACTTTGAATAGCTTTGATAAATTTAATTTGCGTCAGAACGGATTCCAAAGACGTGCTTATTGCACCCGAAAATTCGGTGTCATCTTTTTCTCTCTGTCTTGCGTTGAGGCATTAAATAAATCAGTGTTCAAATCAAAAATGCAAACAAGATATTGCTTCAAGATACTAAAAATGAATTGATTCAGTAGTTTTGATTCGTGGCTCTAGAAAAAGAGGCAAGTTTAGGTTGATAAACAATTGTTGTTCGCAGAAAAAAAAAGAGAGAGAGATTTTAATCGAAATCATGGAGGAATCAACGCCAAATCCCCTGTGGGCACAAAATGGAGAATGGAGTTTATTCGTAAGTGGTCTTTGCAAACTCAACAATCTGTTTTTGTAAAATAATAGTAATATCTCAAACGTAATGACGTTAATGTCCTATTGGTAGCTCATTTGCCAGTGTCAGTTTTACCAACGTATATTCGCAAAAATCTTAGGTAATCCAAAACGTTTTGTCTGAAGCAAAGCATTTGTACTTGTCTGGGATTAAGGTAAGGGGACCACCTGGTTCAGGCAGGTGACCCTTCTTTAGAGTAAAAGAAGAAAGAGAGATGGCGTGGATGGAAGGGAGGGAAAAGAAATTATGTGTAGAAGTTGTAGGAAAGCTGGCATTCAGTTTTTTTAAGAGGAGGGATAAATGGTGAAGGGGGAGGCCCACATACCTCCGATTGGCCAGGGTTCGCAAGTTGTCTTATAGGCTTTTGTCGACTGTGTGTGACATAAATCTGCTATAGAAATAACAAACTAAAAAATTATACAAGTCTGCTTTTCTGTGAAAACGTACGCACACATAGTGAAGTGAAAGAGTTAGATTCAAGTACTATGCACAATGCGTTTTACTTAAGACCAGCAGATACAAGATTGCATTGAGTACGATCTTTCGCGTTGGCGGCAAATGATGACTCTGTTTCATTTTTGTGTGGGAGTCATGCGAAATCGGTTGTCATTCCGTACGCGTTTCGCGCTTTGTAGCCCACGTATAATCTGAAGATATCATGCATACTATTGTAGTCAGTGTCTTTTATATGGGTTAAAATCGAAAAGGGGAACAGAAAGCTTGAAAGTCTGCTGAAGTAACTTAACTAGCTGTGATATTATACACTCTGTAGTTATCTTGCATAGGCAGCAATCTATCAGTCTAGCAGTAGACCTATCCTTGAATTTTGAAGGCTGTTGTTCTTCAATAAAAAGACGCTTTGTTCTCTATTAATCTTTGTGCAGCCGAATGATGTCATTTGGAAACATTTATTATATTTGACGATGTCGTTCTCAAAATGCAGAGAATCTGTTTCTTCTAGTCAGAAAATTGAAAAGTGGTTCCGGGGTATTATTTCTTTCTTTCAAATGCCCTTTTCCGATGTTACAACAAAGATTTAGTCGTTCTTTTTTAAAGTTCTGCAGTGACAACATACAAATACTTCAGCCAGCGAATCAGTTTCGCAATCCGTAATACGATTCTATCAGAGGACAGCATTCTCCTTTTGTTCCCATTTGCTACTTCTTGGTGTTTAAGTGGCGAATCTATCGCTTTCTCTTCTTCTGTAACGTCTGTACTTTCTTTTAGTCTTGATCGTAGGTAGAAATACTTCAGCTTCTTCCCTCAGCTTTTTCGCTGTTGGGATTCACTAGCTCTAATTGCAGCCATGAATTTCCTCTGTCCAATTTATTCCTTTTCGATTTGCTCGGAGAGGGGGAGGGGGGGGTCAGATGGATTATAATAAAATGCCATGTAATTCTATGTTAATCGTAGTCATCATTGCCACGACAACTGGAATAACCGTGCCCAACTACGGAAAGTGTTTTGCTTCTCTAGTTGCACACATGACAGGAACATTTTCTCCATGACTTCAAACGCAGCTCACGCGGTAATAATATACGTGTTTTCAGCTGTCTTAACAGTTTCTGTAAAAATTACATGAGTTGTAAATAAGTTGGCTTCTAACAAGCCCCCTTGTAGAATTTCGTCTTGCAATCGACCACTGCAACGCGAACAGCAATGAAAAACTGCGAGTTATGATTACCATTAGGTTTTATTATTACATAATAATATAATTCATATTATTACATATTATATATTTATTTCATAATATTTTAATAAATATTATTATTATTATAATACGTATATAATTACATATTATTATAATGCATATATTATTAATACATATTATTACAGTAGAACATATATTATTACAGTAGTACATATTATATTATTATTGCAGTTGTATATATTATATTATTTTACGTACTATTGAGTTTAAGTTTTATTTTTGCAGATCGACATTAGATCTTATTTTTACAGATGGCACAGCGCTTGAACAAAACACATCAGTATACATATCATGTGGTAGTTGCTTTAAAACACTGTTGAATGACTGATCTCACGTTTTCGTTGTTTGGGTCCTCCTGGAAAAGGAGATCTGCAGCATAGCGTCAGATATTTGGTTTTGTACTACTCAAAAATAAAAAAGCGCTTGAAAATGGTTTCACAAATTCCGCATATGTGGATATTGCAACATGACCATGTTGCAGTATCCACATTTACCTTCGCACAGAAAAAAAAAAGTTCGTAATTGGCATAATGTGTTGCTTCCTTCCTGGTCTGTGTCATTGTCATTGAGATGTTTCTGATATCCTTGATCCATGCCAGAGGCCTGTGATTAACGACGACGTCTTAATAAATGGTCAGCTGCTCGACAACTTTTCCATCTACTACGATCGGCACTCCGTTGCAAATGAGATCATGCGTGGCATTTCCTTCGGCATTTGGAAGTGGCTTTTGAAAAATATGAATTGCAGTTGGATTTTCGCGGTTTATTAGTACGCACACACGATAAAAAAGAATGGTACTGAAGCCCAATAAACTCATTTCTAACTAAAATTACGCGTATTCAATAAAGATAAATTGGGGTTCGTGTCGGATTTGGCCTCATTAGTAATTGAAATTTAAAACACATTAATGCCTGAAATCAATACGCCACTATTTCATAACTTGACATTTGGGCTTATCGATTTTATGCACTAATTTGTTGCTTTCCCCGGTCTTGAGACATTTGTGGAAGGTCTTGCGATGTTGTTGTCTGTGGCGTTGCAATCAATCTTCGGCGCCACTCCAGTAATTCATCTTTGCGACATTCCTGCTTTTAGAATCATCTCCCCCGTGTTAACGTCCCAACTCTCGTATAAATTCTTTTTCAGTTCTGCCTTTTTGAAACAAAAATAAAATACCCAGGGAAACTAAGCCAGCCCCTGTAACAGGGGGAAAGTGGAATAAGTTGGGGACAGCTTCTGAACTTCGACAAAAATAACTGAATCCCGTTCGCATCGTAAAATGAATTTAGCAAATGTTTTCGTGATTACCCGCTACGTTTTTTGCTTTACATAGTACACAGTGCATGAAAAGACCTATTTCTTTTTTTTTTTTTTTTTTGTGTGGTTTTGTTTGGGGACAGACTTGTGCTGAACTGCGTGGACCGGTGACGCCTGTCGTGAGAAAATCGCATTTGAAAGATCATGATGATACCAAAATACAGGCGTTTGATTATAATAATCATAGCGAATACAATCCGGTTACTTCGAATCTTAAAGCCGTAACTTAAGAATGCTTCAAGAGCACTACGACATACTCAACATTAAAAGAATTCGTATTATAGCTTAAAAGATTATGGAAGTGAAAATAAAAATGCGCTTTCCATATTCTTTCTCCTCAACTTTTTTTTTTTTTTTTTATGTACAAAACACCATTTTAATTTCTCTTCCAAAGTATAGACTCCTAAACTTCACATTTAAGTTGGTGACTAATTCTTAACTCATGTGCCGATACGCAGTGTTCGTACTGCTCCTGGAATTTAAGGATATTCTCCTTAAATGAGCTTTTTTTCCGTAAGGGCCCTGGAAAACTCCTTAAATTTAAACCTGACTCCTGGAAAAAAATGTTTTTGACTCCTTAAATTATTACTATTTTGATGTTGGAACTTCAAATTTTAAGTTTCGTGTTCTTTTTTACCGCGTCTTTTGTAAAAAAAGATCGTGCTTATGTAATTGGTTTGTCCGCCTGTCTGTCTGTCTGTCTGTCTGTCTGTTTGTGGACACCATATCATATCTCTGCAACTATTAGTCCGATTTGAAAAATTCATTTTGCATTGGGAAGCTTGAAATGTGCGAATAATGATCCTTTATTTCGTTTCGTTTTTTTTTTTTTTTTACGATATACAATTTTGCCACTATAGAGCTTAAATGCAGATATCAAAATACATTTTATTCCATATATTTGCTTCTAAACATCCGATTGAGAAACATATTTTACCTTTCGATTACATTTATATCGAAGAGTAATTTAGGTTTAGTTCAAGGTACGCATAGATTTTCCACTAGCGGGCGTTAAAGTAAAGAGCGTTTTCTCCAGTATCTCTACTTCTAAAAATCAGATTTGAAAATTTTTTTCTTTAGTAGATACAGCTCTTGATGGGAAATCTTTTGCATATATTTTCTAATTTTCAGTAAAGAATGGGTTAGCCACCAGGGAGGCGTAAGTGTTAATTTCTGCTTCTGATGTATTTGACACAAAATCTAAACGTCTAAAGTCTTGATTGAAAAAATTCGTTTGTGGACGGATGACACTCACGTCGATAAACCTTTTCGGAATATTTTCTTTTTAAAATAATGCATGGTTTCTCCGCCAGGGGACGTAGATGTATATCTTATATTTGTCAATATCTCTGCTTCTATGAGTCCGATTTGAAAAATTCCTTCTTTGTTTGATAGTGGTTCTAGTGCGAAACGGTTTTCACATAATTTCAAAACTTTCAAGTAACTCATAGACTTTCCGCTAGGGGGTGTAAAGGTAAATTGCGTTTTCCTCGATATTTGTCGCTTCTAAAACTCGGATTTGAAAAATTCTTCCTGTATTGCATACAGCTCCTATTGGGAAATGTTTTTCATATAATTTCTAATATTTGGTACAGAATGATTTAGCCACCAGATGGCGTAAGTGTTCATTTCTGCTTCTGATGTATTTGCAGCAAAATTTGATGAGCTCTGAAAACTCGACTGAAAAAATTATTTCCTGGACCAGTACAGCTCACATCGAAAAACCTTTTGAGAATACTTTCTTCTTAAAATAATGCATTTTTTTTACCAGGGGGCGTACATGCATATCTTATATTTGTCGGTATTTCTGCTTCTAAGAGTTCGATTTGAAAAATTCTTTCTTTGTTAGAGAGCGGTTCCTCTGCAAAATGTTTCACATATAATTTCAAATGTTTCTTGATGCACAAGTCTGCAACCGGAGCGCGCAAGTTCACAATTCTGTTTATAGCAATATCTGCAGGATTAAACACCCAATTGAAAAACTTCTTTCTCCGGTCAGATACTAAAGTTTTCCATACCGGTTTCATTGACTTTGAATAGCTTTGATAAATTTCATTAACATTAGAATGGATTCTAAAGACGTGCTCATTATACCCGAAAATTTGGTGTCGTCTTTCTTGTTTTTTCTTTTCTTTCATTGTGTGTATTTGTTTTATCTGTGTTGCACTGAATTGTTATTCGTCATGATATCCTAATTCTCATGTTGTCGAATGTCATGTTGTATTTCAAGGATAAAAATAGATACCATACTTATGTAAAATTACATATAGTTGCACTGGTAGTAATTTTAGTTAACTTTGGGGATAAAATAATTTATTCAAAGTTATTCCCAGATTCCAGTTTGTCATTGGAATTTGAAAGAAAAAAGCAAATGTCGTGTTATAGTTATGGCAATAGTAACTTCAGTTTGCTAGGTATGAAAAACCATTTAACAAAGTTTAGTTTTCTCTCATTCCCGTGACTCTTGGAAAATACTATTTAGACTCCTTAAAAACTCCTGGAAAATTCCTTAAATGGACTTTCAAAAATGAGTATGAACCCTGGATATGTAACAGTACATCAAGACCCTTTCGATGGTCTTATCATCAGTCAGTCAAGCAAGGACCTCTCAGAAGAAGAAATGACTAGGCGTGTAAAACTTGGTTGGAGAGCTTTTGAAAGAAACAGTGCAATTTTCAAGAGCAATTTACCATTATGTTTTAAAAGAAAAGTATTGAACGAGTGCATGCTTCCAGTTCTTACTTATGGATCAGAGACACTGACCTGAACTAAGAAAGATACTCTGAATCTGCAGACAACTCAAAAAAGCATGGAAGGATGCATGCTTGGTATGATCACAAAGAGAGAGAGAGAGAGAGAGAGAGAGAGAGAGAGAGAGTCATTATTAGAAAAATGACAAGAGTTGATGGCATCATGATCAAAGTGAAGAG
Organism: Macrothele yani; assembly: GCA_039090855.1. Classification (NCBI taxonomy): domain Eukaryota; kingdom Metazoa; phylum Arthropoda; class Arachnida; order Araneae; family Macrothelidae; genus Macrothele; species Macrothele yani. Next base: position 110,424,224 of record CM077003.1, read on the forward strand.
CCTCAAGTGGCAATGAGCTGAACATGTTGCTAGAAGAACTGACCACCGGACAACTGTAATACTAGATTGGATACTAAGGTACAGAAAAAGGCCCAGAAGAAGACGACGTGGTGGTATGGGTGGATGAAATCCGAAAGCATGCTGAAGTGACTTCCTTCATCCATCAACGGATTGATGATTGCAACGCAAAAATAAAAACCATGCGATTTTACATTAAATTTACAAATAACATTTAAATATTAAGAATGAAAAAAAGGCACGCTATTCTTAACAGTTTATTTAAATGCTGGAAATGTAGTGAAAATAATTTAATTGCTAGGAATACCAAAAGAAAATCAGCAGTTCATAATTATCAGTTCACGGCAGGTGGGATGGCAACAGCCACTACAGGGAATAAATTCTTGTGCGTTTCAAATTATTTCGCAACTCGTATCTCCCTAACACTTTTATTGCTTTAGTCATTGCTTCGCAATAAGTATATCAAGATATTTCCGACCATAGGCTTAGTAAATGAAACGCACTATCTACATACATCTCAAAAACTTAGCACGAAAGGAAGTTTTCGTAACAAACGGGAAAAGTTACCGTTTGTTAGGAAAAATTCGTAACAAACAGTCAGTGATATTCACTTGGCTGAGTACACCAATGGTGAATGTCAGCCTTTCTACCGACATATCCCACACCGAAATGGCACATTCCAACATAGGTGGCCCATGAAACAGTCGGTAAATAGTCGGTGAGCGCTTGCTGTGGGTGTTTGCTGTGTTAGTGCAGTCCGTCATTTCACTGGTGTTTTGAAGTGTAGTGGAAACCTACTGGAAAGTCGGACTAAACATGGCACGTTGAGTTTGAACGTGATCGGATCATCGGTAAACTGGAAGAAGGGTGTACTGTTACCAGTTTGGCAAATGAATCGGGAATCGATCACAGTTTTCCAGTTGTCTGGTCAAAGTACCAGACAACTGGAAATGCCTCTAGACGTGTTCGGGAAAGTCACCCACGATGCACACAGCGTCAGAAGACCGTTATTTGGTGTTATCTGCTAACCGGTATCGTCGGGGTCATGCTGGTCAGTTGAATGATCAACTGTTTTTCAGTACAGAAACACGTGTGTCGCGTCAAACCGTGACAAGACGGTTGAATTCTGGAGGGCTCTACGCACGTAAACGTATTAAATGTGTACCTTTAAACTTGCGACCCAAATAGGCTCATTTGCGATTGTGTCGAGAACATAGTAGTTGGACGAATGGGGCAGCGTTTTATTCACAGTATAACGAAGTAAATTTCTCCGTCATTTTTGGTCTACGCCGGGATTCGAACCCGAGGCCGCTTATTCCGGAACAAGTCGCTCTACCAACTGAGCTACGCAGACGATTATTCTGATTCCTATCTGCCTTTATGTCGTGTGCGTCCTGCTGGCAGGTACGTTACATCATCTCCGCCTTAGTTTTTTTTTTTTTTTTGAAGTGCTGGAGAAAGGATTCTCTTATTTTTCCTATCTCGCGGTGTGGAAAGAACATCACACCAATGCGAGATTTTGAACGGTCGGGTCATCCGGATAGTTCGGGCGCCATTATAACGAAGTAAATTTCTCCGTCATTTTTATCCACGCCAGGATTCGAACCCGGATCCCCTTATTCCGGAACAAGTCACTCTACCAATTGAGCTACGCGGACGATTATTCTGATTCCTATCTGCCTTTATGTCGTGTGCGTCCTGCTGGCAGGTACGTCACATCTCCTGGTACGTTACAACAGATGAAAGCAGATTCAGTTTAAAGTCCGATTCTGGGTGTCAGTACATCGGCGGAAACGTGGTACACAGTACCTTCATGATAACATTGGGGAAACGGATAGAAGTTGTGTTGGGGGAATCGTGGTCTGTGCCGGCATTATGTGGAATGGCCGTACAAAGTTGCAGCTGGTATTGAACAAGAGTCCATGACCGGTGAACAATACTGTAATTATGTCATCCTCGGCCATGTTAGCTTGTTCGGTGGAGCTATCGGACCAGAGTTCTTTTTTATGGACGATAATGATGGCCCCCATCGTTCAAAGGTTGTGGCTGAACTCCTTGAGGAAGAAGAAATCCATCTTATGGAGTGGCCAGCTTACTTCCGTGATCTCAACCCCATACACCAACCAGGCTTATGATGCTTTAGGGAGACATTTAGTTGAGAAGAAACCGCCACCAGAAATGATTCTTGAGCTCCGAAGAGCACGGATGAAGGAGTGGCAAGCTCTGCTGCAGGAACTGTTCAACAATCTTTTTTCTGAGTATGCCACATTAATGTCTAACATGCATATCTGGTAGAAGAGGGCATACTCCATATTGATTTACCTATAGGTGTTCTTGGACAGTACACCTCTAAGTTACTGTGGACTTAAATTACACGGGGTTGTACCAACTTTGCATACTCAGGATGTCGGGCAATCAGTGTCAGATGAATGGTAACTATGTGGTGTTCTTAAATGGCATGCATTACTGTATGGAAATATCACTGATTAAACTACTTATGTATGTGCAACCCGTGAAAATGTTGTTCGTGCTTAAGTTTTGGACGAGTGTAGCTGGGGAGAAAAATCATTGCGGTACATTAATTTTGTAGGCATAATTCCATAATTAATCTCTTTTCTAAAGACATAATTGGGTCTCTCTGTATAAACGTGATGAATCAGGTTTTCTCCCCTTTCCAAAAATTGTAATTTCACCAGCGACTAAATCTAAAAGGAATAAATCGTGTACAGTTTTAAGAACACAAAACTAAAATGGACCTAAAAATCTGCCAAATTTGTTATCGTAGTACGTAAATTGAGATTACAGTTGTATCTGTGTGGATATCGGTATGAGAATGCAGTTGTATCTGTGTGGATATCGGTATGAGAAGGCAGTTGTATCTGTGTGGCAGAATAAATGACAGCTCATAACACACAGTAATATCCACGTCACACTTACAACGAATATCACTTCAACAAAAATTTAAGTATTTATCAATATACGTTCTTATCAGACTTTGAACAGATGACCTCGACTATCGCGTAACAATATCCAACTAGAACTTGAATATAATAAACGTGAGTTAGGAAGTAAATCTACCGAAAGATAGCCTAACGAATATGAACTTCACAGCTCGTAAACCAGACTTAGAACTTGAAATATAGTCAGCTAGCGAACATTCATTGAAAAAACTTATCTCTTCTGCTTGCATACATCATTCAACCTGTGACCTCATTTGTCGTTGCCAAAAGACATTCAATCGGAAGAGAAAATGCAGCATTAAGTTAGGAACTGCTCAAAGAGATCGAGCCAAAAAAATTTACATAGAAACAGGAACTAAAAATAAAAGTTTTATTAGAGTACACGTTACAGATTGCTCACGGTAGTCGTTAAACCCCCAAAGAAATAACAGTTTTTTTAGTGTGTGTAGTAAAATTACGAAGGGCAGATTTGTAGGACAACTACGTTTAACATCCGACTTTTCAGTAAACAGACTGGGTTTTGACCATTGGTCCGAGATGGGTCCTAGTTAGAATCCCGGTGAGGCATGGATCTTGTGCTTTTGTATTATCGTTCTGGCTCTGTCCTTTCCCTAGAACCAGTGGCCCTGAATTAGGAACGGGCTATTGCTTATGGCCCACTGAGTTGCTCACGTTAGTCGTAAACCTCCCTCGTAACCCCCCCCCCCCCAAAAAAAGTAAATGGGTTCTAAAAGTCTTATAAATAAGTAAACAATATTTGTTGTCAGTTCATATCACATAAACTTTGGCATTGAATTGTTTTGCAATAGACGAAGTAATAATGAAAAACCTGGGAATCGATAAATGCGGTAAGGACGCGCACGTACCAATATTTCTCAAATGTTTAAACTATTTAAATGTTTAGATTTAAAAGACAGTGTTATAACATTGATACGAAAGTGCTTCATTTACAGTTTTATTTTGATTTATATATTTGGTAACATGAAGGAAGCATGGTACTGTGATACGAAGGAAAAATTGTTAATAAATACAACACACATCAAATCACCTCCAATATCACTTAGGGGCAAAATAAGTAAAAGGTAGTGGCGTAGGGTGACCCAAATTTTTTAAAATTGCTGTCAATCTTCTTCTGTACTGTGAAATGTAATTTCTGTGGATTGTGAGGTTTTCAAACGCCATCTGCTGAAATCATACTTAACCACATAGAATGAAGTAGAAATTTTATTTATGCATGTGTAGTGCTGCTGTATCTCTCTATTCTACAGAAAAAGTAACTGCCGCTGTTTTAGAAATTTCGCGACACTCTTGCTTTCCTAGCTTTCAGCGCAAAACGTATTGAACACAAAAATGTGAAATTTATATCGTTTGTAGAAAATTGTTTGCAAAACACGATGAGATAAAGCGTTTTTCGATTCTGGTGAAACTTCAAGAGCCACTGTATTTCAAATTTAAGGTAAGCAAAAAAGTGCTATCAGGTCTCGTTCCGGACACGCTAACAGCAACAGAACCACGAAACTTTGTAGGCATGTAGTGCCATGACCGAACTTTCGCACCTCGTTGCCCTTTTTTTAAATTTCGATTTAGTTTACGAGAAATTAAATGTTTAAATTTCACAAAATTCTCTATATCGCGATGGAATCCATTTAAAAAAACGGATATATGACAAACTATTAATCATAACGCATTGCAATTTTTACAGCATAAACTTACAACTATCATCCCTTTTTTACAAAAAAAAAAAAAATTAAGAAAGAGTCATTTCCTGATTTTTAAGCAATGTTTAAAGACGCAAAGGAAAGAAACGAATGGCTTGTCTGTCTTCACGATAACCGCAGAGGAATGTTCTGGTCTCGTGACCTGCTGCCATGGTGACGCAGATAATTTGTTATGCAGATGTTTTGTTGGTAAAGCTATCTCAGTTGTTTAACGGTTTAGCATAACGGTTCACGGTTTACGGAAATGATTTTTGAACCGCTTTTGTTTTCCTTAATGGTAAATTTAGTAAGTGCTATAAGTTCAAATTACAAAAGTCCGCCCTTCCAAGAAATAATGACAGTAAAAAAATTCGGAAACTTCGGAATGGCGGCAGAGCAAACTCCTTCAATAAAATTAGAAGGAAATTGAAAAAAAGTTCCGCAAAAATCCAACAGGGAGTTAACCAGGAGAGGAACAGAAACTGTAAACAAGCCGCCATTTTGGCATCGATACAGTGCAAAAAGTATTCAACAATTTGGAGAATATTTTCATTTCGTTAGATGGCATCACTTGTCGGCAGTTCTGACGTGTAAGTTGAAACGACAAAAGTCCGCCCTTCCAAACAATAACGACAGTACAAAAAGTCGGAAACTTCGGTATGGCGGCGGAACAAAGTCCTTCAATAAAAATAGGAGGAAATTGAAAAAAGTTCCGTTCCGCAAAATTCCAACAAGTAGCTCACCAGGAGCGAAAAAAACTGTAAACTGTTGGATCTATACAACGCAAAAAGTATTGAATCATTGGAAGAACATTTTCGTTTCGTCAGTATGTGTGTGGGACTAATAAGTCGATTGAAAAAATCCTTTTTCAGGCAAGTACTACCAACTATTAAAACACTGCGTGTATTTTCTTCCCAAAATAATGCACAATTTTGCCGCTAGCGGACACCAATGTTTTATCTGTTTTTTCTCAATATCTCTGCTTCTACAAATGCAATTTAAAAAATTCTTTCAACACTGGATGCCATTTATCTTGTAGAGCACTTTAGGTTAGTATATGAGTTTTATAGTTCACAGTTCTATCACTAGGTGGTGTTTTCCAGTTTTTATTTCGTGTGATATACTTGAAGATCGGGCTGCAGGGCCCCTACGAAACGTAGACGTTTCAACTTCGATAAGAAGAATAAGTAGAATACGGCAGTGTGTGAACAAGAACAAGCGGAAGAAGTAAATATGGAACAGCTTGGACATTCAAGAGCCAATGGTTTCCGATCACGTTCCAGTCTCGAAACATATGACCTTCGATTGGAAGATCAGCCTACAAAAAGACCATTCCGAGCAGCTAAGGAGAGGAGCATGGAAATAATGCCCGACGTTATTATAACCCTCAATGAATCTATATCGGAAGAAAGCCTCGATCGAATGCGGCGAATAAATAGACAGCGAATCGCAGCTGAATCATCCGAAGAACGTAACCGCGCTTGGAAGAACTACGAAGCCGTTCATCACAGTGAATCGCAACCGAAGCCGCGGTTGAGCGTGTCCACCGACTGGAACACTTGGAACAACGTGCAACTGAACGATTTAGCATTACAATACTTGGAAATAAGATACCAAAATTAAAAAAATTGTGCCCTCATCCATCCCCTTTAACCGAGCGATCCTCAGTGTTCCTGATATTGCGTTATAACTTACGTAAAAATGCTTCGATTGAGATAAAACTTTATCATGTTGTTCCGGAAGTATTCTTTACCGGTTCTGTTGAATATCATCAAAATGGGGTCAAAGGTCAGGTCATAGGAGCGAGATTTATTCCACAGCCATTATCCTCATAACTTGAGTAATGATTTCTGGTATGTTGGAAAGCGTATCATAATCAATGCATTGCATGATTTTACTAACTTGTTTTCTTGCAGGGATCAGCCCTGGATGCCCATCATGACCCGGTAAAATAGTCTCCAAAGTGTTAAATAACACCTTCGGGACCTTCAACCTTTTTTACGCTTTCCAACCGTAAGTTGAAGAAGCGTATATGCTCCAGCTTTGTCCGTCTGTCTGTCCGCACGATAACTCTCGTAAAAAGGATTCGATTTCGATGAAATTTTAGTATGTGGTAGGGGACCAAGTGAGGACGAACTCTATTGATAATGTGTGAAATGGGGTCAAAGGTCACGACATAGGAGCGGGATCCATTTCATTGCCCTTATGTGTCATAACTTGCGTAAATATGGTTCGATTTTCATTTTCAATAGGGGACAAACCCTATTGAAAATGCGTGAAGTGGGGTCAAAGGTCAGGACATAGGAGCGGGATGCATTCCATTGCCTTTATGCGTCATAACTTGCGTAAAAATTGTTCGATAAACGACGAAATTCGTATAGCACTCAATGGCGGATGAGATGTGCTCCTTGTCTACTTCCATGTTGGCTGGCGTTTACACTGTTCACCTTGGCTAACTGCCACTGACTTTAGCTACCTACCTGTTGATGTCGTGCCGGTGTACTGCGCCATCTCAGTAGCCAATCTGCGCCGTGTCCGGGTCTTCGACAGGTACCTAGGCATCGGGCATTACTTTCTTTCCAGCCCAGTACATATCATGCCGAAGACACCTGCCGTTCCAGTGACTGAATGGTCAGAGGGCGTAGATTTCTGGCTAGTATCCGAGCTAAGCCCGAGTTCGAGCACTGGATGAAGCATGGGTGGCGTATTTGTTTTACGGCGCTCTTCTCTGAAACCAGTGGCTCTACCTAAATAATGAATGAGAAGCGGCTTAAGCCTTCAAAATTGCTCGCAATGGTCGTTAAACCCTCGAAAAAAAAAAGTATCTATACACATAGAAAAGAAAAAGTATATATCATCATCATCATCATTATTGTCAACCATTATCAAGCCACTGCTGGACGAAGGTCTCCCCAAGTTTCTTCCACAACGGTCTGTCTTGTGCCAGTCTCCTCCATGTTACTCCCACATACTTACGAATTTCATCCACCCATCTCCCATGTGGTCTTCTTCTTGGCCTTTTCCTGTCCCTTGGAATCCAGTCGAAAATGTCGGCTGTCCATCAATGGTCTATCCTTCTGTAAATATGACCAGCACATTGCCATTTCAGGGATTTTTCTCTGATCATCATTTATGATGTCTTCTACTCTTGTCATTTTTCTGATCCACGAGTTCCTCTTCTTATCTCTCCTGGTTACACCAAGCATGCTTCTCTCCATGCTTCTTTGAGGAGTTGTCTGCAGCCTTCGTATGTCTCTTTTAGTTAAGGTCCACGTCTCTGCACCATACGTACAAGCACTGGAAGGATGCATTGATCAAACACTTTTCTTTTAAGACATAATGGCATATCGCTCTTGAAAATTATGCTGCTTCTTCCAAAAGCTATCCAGGCAAGTTTTATACGCAGAAAATAATTTCTTCATCAATGTAACCTTCACTTGATATCTGCTGTTCAAGATAAATGTAGGTATTGGTTATCTCCAGCTTTTCCCCATTAATCGATAAATATTCGTTTCTTATGAAAGCATTGTACATCACTTTTGTCTTCTGAAAGTTCATTTTTATTCTCACTTTTTTACTCTTGTCAGCAAGTTCCTGGGTCATACTCTGCAGCTCTGATGGGGTAGTTGCAAAAATGACTACGTCATCAGCAAAACGAAGGTGAGTTAGATAATCTCCATTAATCTTTATCCCTTTATTTTCCCAGTTCAGTGATTGAAAGACATTTTCCAAAGTGGCATTAAAGAAATATAGTATCGCCTTGTCTCACTCCCTTTCCAATTTTTATGGGTGCTGTATTCTCAAATAGCCGAATCTTTGCACTTGCATTTTCATAGATGTTATTGATAATATTAGTGTATGCATCTTCAATACTGCAGGATTTCAAAGCCATTGTAACTGCTGATGGTTTCACCGAATCAAAGGCCTTTTCATAATCGATAGAAGCCATGCATAACGGAAGTTCATATTCCCCACTTTTACAATTAGTTCTCTCAGTACGTGGATATGATCTACAGTGCTGTAGACACTCCTGAATCCAGCTTGTTCTCTCGGTTGAGCCATGTCCAGTGTCACCTTCAAGCAGTGTGAAAGAACTTTAGTGAAGATTTTATAAATCACTGATAGGAGGCTGATAGGTCTGTAGTTCCTGATATTCACAATGTCAACTTTTTTATGTGGCAGGATCATTGTAGCATTGTTCCAATCCTCAGGAATCTTCTCTTCGTTAGGGCCCTGAGTAAAAACTTGGGCGAGTACTGTTATGCACTTATTTCTTGTATGATGTCTACGGTAATTTTATCTTCTCCTGGAGCTTTTCCCCGCTTCATGTTCTTGATTGCATATGCAACTATATATATAAGTATAGGACGGGAAGAACTCTGGTACTGGTACCTTTCGTAATGTCTGGAGTACATGTATCATCGCTTTCATATAGTCTTGAGTAGAAATATTTCACTCTTGTCAAACTTTCGCCTGTATCTCTTGTTACAGAACCATCTTCTTTTCTCAGAGCCATAATCTGTTTTCTTCCCTTACTCAGATGTCCCTTTGCTCTCTTTTCAATTTATGTATAGCGAACCAGGAAGGCAGATACCATTAAACTCATCCTGCACAAGGTAATGTCAGTTTACTTGATTGTGGTTCTTTTTTTTACTGAAGGTTTAACGACCACCGTGAGCAACTCGATGGGTTATAATGAGTCCCTGTCCTTAATTTAGGGCCACAGGTTCGAGGAAAGGTAGATTGCCAGAAAGATACGACAAACACAACATCTATGCCTCACCGAGATTCGAACCCGAACCAGTCTTGGGCGAAAAGTCAGAAGCCAGCGCTTAGACCACTGCGCCACCAGGAGGGCATTTACTGTATTATCGAAGGTGAAAATTTTTTAGACATTACCTTTAAGAAATAGTACTTCTTAAATAATTTCTTATACATTCGGTGTGAACATATATCGATGTTACTTCACGTTTTAATCGGATTTGGGAGAAGAGAAAGAAAAAAGCGAGTGCAGAAACTTTTTATCAGAATAAATGAATGCTAACTGAAGAAGTGTCCGCACATACATTTTCTAGCCGTAGTGTGTTAGTCCTATAATGTGACGTTTCTTCGTTTGCTAAGGGAGCATTTATTCGCCTTGCTGAGGGACTTTCTTGAACTACGAAGGGAAATAGGATCACACGCTTTCGTGCAACTATACGACCGCAGTAAACTCCGGTACATTAAGCAGAGCGTTAAAAGCTGATTTCACGTCCCTCGGCTGTGAAGCTGAGAACATGTCGGTGTCCTGCTGTGGAACATTTTCTAGCTCCAAAGCTGACACGCATTTTTCAACATTAATTGCAAATCGTTTCGGTTTCCGAAGGGCGATTAAAGGCTCATTCTTGGTAATAAGCAAATCAAAATGGAGAACTCCCAAACATCTATGCCGCAGATGATTTAACTGTTACTTTGTAACAGAAAAATATTTCCTTTAAACTTCGCGAGCGTTGAAAGCCCACTTTGTGTGATCTTGAAATGTACACTACAGGTAAATATGCTTTTCAGAACATGCCTTGAAGGAAAATGAGTCCTTTTTTCGCCTGTTTTCTAATGAAGCAACTTAGAGAACTGAACGTTTTTTCTTACTTCTCTTTTCGAAGGAATATTGTGAATGCTTGCCTCTGAGTAAAAATAAAGTAAATAACTTGTGTGTATATACACCGCTGAGAATTAAAATAACAACTACAAACGCCTAGTTCACAGAGATATCCTACCTCGAAATCAGCACACAAAAGTGAATTTCATAAATAAGCAATTGGAGTCAAGTACGTGGGCAGTCTTAGAGTTTGCACTGTCATATGCAGGTGAAGTGATATGGCATTATTACATGGTTCTTACGTTTTTTCAATCACAAAATTCCAGGACATTTCCAGTACTTTTGGATTTTTTGCAGGACATACGATACAAACGCTCTTACTTTAAATATAGTGAAACCATAGGTCTGTTCAACCTGTAACCTACAACAAACAACTTCCTACATGCTTGGGCAAACTTAATACAGACTACAGGATATTAAAAATGATGTCCGTTGCAGCTAATCAGAAACTTAGAATCATAAATACTGAAGTACCAAAACTGTCACTGAAAATGTGACCAGGTTTAATATCTACTAAACTTTTGTATACAGTATACTACACTGTTTTGAGAAAAAATATTTTTTTACTTTGGCTTTAGTTCAATTATTGAAGCAAATTACAGAATAAAAAGAACAACATAAAACTCAAAAATGCATACATAGGTATGTGGCATTATTCTTGAAATGCTTTCATATACCCCACAATCAATACATAAAATACTATTTATATTTAATTATTTTGAAATAATGCTTACATAGGAAATTTAAAGATAAAGAAAGGTGAAATATTTGGAAATTTTTCAAAGGACCAAAGGGATTGTTATTTCTTAAGCACATAACCATGGGAGCAAGTATTTGTGTTACATTTTATTTAGGGAAGGAATTTTCAACATAATATTGACGCTGTAGATATGTTTTAAATTTGTACTCGCCAGCAAACAAAGTATACACACAAATTTCCAACGTGTAATGAAAAAGAATAACGAGAAAGCTTTAAGTCTAAGAGCTGTGTACAACTGCATTCATTAGTGATCAAGGCAATTTAACTGGGCATGGTTAGAACACTAATTATAGAAGATGCAAAGTGATTACTTAGCTCAGAAAATACTAAGAAACAACTAGATTTAAGTTTCTGATATTAGAAAGCAATCTGATTTTATGGCAATTTTTTGTATAAAGTATTCATTAGAAAATTTCAGTAAAAGTCAAAATAACCCAACGCAGCTATTTACTCCCACTAGTGGCTAAAAAGTACGTTATGGAAATTAACAAATGGCGCGAAAAACGTTTCCCATAGCAGAAGGAAGGTATTAGAGACAAAATGATTTTTCAATCGAACAGTTAAAAGAAGAGATATAGAAGGAAACATAATACTTTATGCCTTTTAGCGGAAGAATTTTGCATAATGGAAAAGTTGAAAACAGGCGAAAAGCATTCTTCATGGCAAAAGCTATGCTAAGGAAAAATAACTTTTCAAATGCGTCTCCCGGAAGCAGAGATAACAAGAAAAACCTTTTGACCTTTACAATCCCTAGGAGAAGAGTTGCACATTATCTGGAGAGAATCTTCGTATTGTAGCAAAAATCTTATTCGTTCTCCATTTTTTACGCTTTCCAACCGTAGGTTGAAGAAGCGTATATGCTCCAGCTTTGTCCGTCCGTCCGTCTGAACGATAACTGGCGTAAAAATGGTTCGATTTCGATGAAATTTTAGTATGTGGTAGGGGACCACCTGGGGACGAACCCTATTTAAAATGGGACAAATGGGGTCAAAGGTCACGACGCAGGAGCGGAATCATTCCATTGCCCTTATGCGCCATAACTTGTAAATATGGTTCGATTTCAATGAAACTTTACTATGTGCTAGCAGACCGCCTGGGGACGAACCCTATTAAAAATGGATGTAGTGGGGTCAAAGGTCAGGACATAAGATCGGGATGCATTCCATTGCCCTTATGCGTCATAACTTGCGTAAAAATGGTTCGATTTCGATGAAATTTCAGTATGTAGTAGGGGACCACCTGGGAACGAACCCTATTGAAAATGGACGAAATGTGGTCAAAGGTCAGGACATAGGATTGCGATCCTTTCCATTGCCCTTATCCCATATTATTAAGGTGGGCGTCAAGTAATTTTGCTTCCTATACTTCCAATGGAAAAAGTTATGTACAGATTTCCTTCAAAATTAATGTGTTCCCAAGGATGAAAATTTGAACATCGATTAAAATAACTTCATATTATAACTTGGAAAACTTAATATGTTCTAAAACATAACCATAATCATATTAAAAATCAATAACTTTTCCTTTGGTGGTGTTGAAACCAAAGAAAAGATGGCGCGACCTGTACTTTGATGACGCCAGTGGACAAAAAAATGTAGGATTGCATAATTACGGTCATGGTTTAGAAAATATTAAGTATTCCAAGTTATAAAATGAAGCTATTTTAATCGATGTTAAAATTTTCATCCTTGTGAACGCATTAATTGTCCAGAAAAAAGATGGCGCGACCTGTGTTTTCATGACGTCAGTAGACAAACAAATGTTGAATTGCATAATTATGGTTATGTTTTAGAAAATATTAAGTATTGCAAGTTATAAAATGAAGATATTTTAATCGATGTTCAAATTTTCTTCCTTGGGAACGCATTAATTCTGAAGAAAATGTGTACAGAAGTTTTTCCATTGGAAGTATAGAAAGCAAAATTACTTGACGTCCACCTTAAAGTAGCAATTCTTGTATGTATGTATGTACATTTTATTTTGAAAACGGCTCTAAGAATTTTGATGAAAGTCGTTAACCTACCGTTTTCGGGTACTAGAAATCGATATAGCTTGATCTCGACTTTAGGAGAATTCGTCCAGTGGGTTAAATAACCACTCCGAATTATAACGTTTTTAGTGATGGCGTTGTTCCATTATTCCATTAATGTTACCAATGCTTAGAAATCTTATGACGTCACTCTCGCGTTTGAGAATGTTGGCGCGCGGTCACGCCATCTGTCTCATTACGTCACGCGTTGTGTGTGGATCCTATTAAAGTTTTATGAAGTCACACTCTTGCGGCGAGCGATGGTGGCGATTCCCATCTGCCTCCTTACGTCACACGTTGTGTGCGTATGTCCGTCCGCACAGTAACTCGCGTAACAATCGTTCGATTTCGATGAAATTTTAGTATCTGGTAGGGGATCACCTGGGAAAGTACCGTATTTAAAGTGAACGAAATGGGGTCAAAGGTCAGTACATAGGAGCGGGATCCATTCCACTGCTGTTATGCGTCATAACTAACGTAAAAAAGGTTCGATTTCGATTAAATTTTAGTATGTGGTATAAGACCACCTGGCGACAAACCTTATTGAAAATGGGCGAAATGGGGTCAAAGGTCAGGACATAGAAGCGGAATCACTTCCATCGCCATTATGCATCATAACTTATGTAAAAATGCTTCGATTTGGATGAAATGCTAGTATGTTGTAGGGTCTTGCCTGGAGACGAAGGCTATTGAAAATGGGCGAAATGGGGTCATAGGTTAGGACACAGGAGCGGGATCTATTCCATAGCCCTTATGCATCATAACTTACGTAAAAATGCTTCGATTACGACAAAACTTTATCATGTTATTTCGAAGGTATGCCAAACTGGTTCTGTTGAATATCATCGAAATGGAATTAAAGGTCAGGGCACAGGACCGAGATTTATTCCACAGCCATTATTCTCATAACTTGAGTGATAACTTGAGTAATGATTTCTGGTATGTTGGAAAGCGTATTATAATCAATGCATTGCATGATTTTACTAACTTGTTTTTATAGTGATTGGCATACAGTAAAAAAAGAAATTTATCAATAGGGTTTTTAGAGGCAGAGATAGGCTGCAAACGAAAGTACACAAGTACCACCTAGCTGCAGAATTGTAAACCACAAACTTCAAATACAAACCTAAAGTGTTCCATAAGGTAAATGGTGTCTGGTGTTAAAATAAATTTTTAAATCGGACATTTAGAAATACAGATATTGAGAAAATCAGATTAAATATTTGTGCTTCCTAGCGGAAAAATTGTGCATTAATTTGAGAAGAAAATATACATAAGGAATTTTCATAGTTAGTAGTATCTGATCGAAAGAGAATATTTGTTGTCAATTAGGTTTTTTGTCCCGCAGATATTACTGTAAACGGAAATGTGTGCTTACGCCCTCTAGGGGCACGCTTGTGCTTTAAGAAATATTTGAAATTATATGAGAAACATTTCGCACCGAAAATGTTCTCCACCAAAGCAAGAATTTTTCAAATTTGACTTCTAGAAACAGAGATATGGACAAAAATAAGATATACGTGTACGCCACTGGTGGAAAAAATATGCACTATTTTAAGCAGAAGGTATCCTCAAAAAGTTTTCCGAGTTGAGCGGTATCGGTTCACGGAAGAATTTTTTCAATCGAGTTTCCAGCTCAGATTTTGTTGCAAGTACAACAGAAGCAAAATCAAACATTTTCGCCCCTGGTGGCTAAACCATTCTTTACCAAACATGAGAATTTATATGCAAAACACTTCCCCTCAACAATTCGACAATCGATCCGTTTTTTGCCCCCTACTGGATACAGTTAAATGTGAATCGATCCGTTGTCTGCCCCCACTAGAGACAGTTAAATCTTAATCGATCCGTCTGCCCCCACTGGAGACAGTTAAATGTGAATCGATCCGTTGTCTGCCCCCACTAGAGACAGTTAAATCTTAATCGATCCGTCTGCCCTCACTGGAGACAGTTAAATGTGAATCGATCCGTTGTCTGCTCCCACTAGAGACAGTTAAATCTTAATCGACCCGTCAGCCCTCACTGGAGACAGTTAAATCTTGATCGATCCGTCTGCCCTCACTGGAGACAGTTAAATGTGAATCGATCCCCACTAGAGACAGTTAAATCTTAATCGATCTGTCTCTAGTGTCTGCCCCCACTAGAGACAGTTAAATCTTAATCGATCCGTCTGCCCCCACTGGATACTGTTACAGTGGACACCCCCCCCTCCCAACCTAAAACCTGAAGAAAACTTTAAAATTTGTCCGCCATGTCGCGTATTGTATGAGGCAGCTAGGAATCACAGTTCGGCAGGCTCACATGTTCTCTTACAGTTCAGGTTTTTTATTTATTTCTCATTTATGTTGTTTTTTCTTTCGGATGTTCTCTAAAATTAATTAACAAAATTGCGGGATAATTGGGAAGTCGCTCCAATGCTTTTGAAGGCAAGAAACGCAATATTTTTGCCATTTTGAATTGTTTCTACCTGTGGGAAAAGGTAGCACTCAATGGTTGCTCTGGAAATTGATAAGAGCAAAGCGATAGGCCCAGAAGAGGACTTCTGGATTTCTTGAGGAGGGGCCGATGTTACGACCCACACCAGCCATTAATTTAGTAATTAATGGGCGTGGATGATGTGTGAAATTAATTAAGTATTAATTATGTTCGAGGCTTGATTGGAGTTTAAAAGTGTAAACAGCAGATAAAGTTTTATCTGGGGTTTGGAAAGAAAAGAGGCGAAGAATTCTCTCTCTGGCTGGGTGGTCTCAGAATAGCTCTGTTAGGTCATAAATATCAGGGCGCAGCTGACGGGAAACTAAGCAACACGGAATGGTACCTTTCGAAGAGGGGTCCACTTGAGTAAATGAATGAAGATGGGGACAAAAGGTTTAGCGAATAATCGTAAATTCGTCGATTGTTTGGGGCATTTTCGAGAACAATTGCTCTCTGCGTGGTCCGTGCAGAAAAATAAGAGTTCGCACTTGGCATGAACATAAGGAAGAAAGTTAGTTGTCTGTGCGCTCTCCGATGTGAAAGGCTGGATGCCTTGGATCTGCAAAAAATGAATTGGGAAAAATGAAGCAGCAAACCGCATTTGGTAAAAAATGGAGACAACTCGAGGCAGCTGGAGATGCCAGTTTGCCATAAAGACAGCGGAATGCCTAAATCCGCGTGATAAAGCTGCAATTTCTAGGCTGGAGCGTAATGGAAATCAGCGACTGTTTGGCCTAATGAAAGCCAAGTTACAGGGGAATTAAGAAGTCTGCGAGTGGACAGTGGTCATTCCAATGAGAAGCGAAGCCAAGCAAAGTCGGGTTCGGATGCCAACCACTGCAGTGTGGAATCGTCACCCCCATTCATCCCCTACTGTGGAGGAAGTGAAGAGACGCGCTTGTCTTACGGGGCGAAGCCAGGCCCCATGTGTGCGTGTGTGTGGTCACGTAAGCAGCGAAGCCACTACGTGTAAGTGCGACGGAATAAAAACATGGCGAAAGAAAAATATGAGCGTAAGAGCGGTGGCTTCGATACCTAACAAATATACAGGTGAAATGTTGAGTTGCCGATATACGCTTAAGGTAAAAGCAAGTCTGATTTCGCTCGGCCGAGAAAATTAATCTCAGGGCTGGCGGTCGCAACTCGATAAAAAAATGGAAACAAAACCTGCGAGTGGCATATTTGAACTGCGTACTCAGGCAGGGTAGATGGTTTGCTAACGGAAAGGAACTGACTGAATTGGGAATGAACGGTCAAAAGGGACGGAAGGTAGCGACGGACGGAATCTACTATAGCAGCAGCGGAAGTGAGGGCGTGCCACTCTCCAAGCAGTTGACGTTCACAATTATTTCTTCACGACAACAAAAATCATTTCCCAGGAACACAGAAAATCAATCTTGGAAACCGCAACAGCAGATGTGAGAGGGCCTATTTTGCTTAACGGCCACCTTCAAATCGTCACGAGAATAGATCAGTGTGCACTCTAATCATTGCAACAAAGTGCGGCGTGATATTACCATTTTAATTGTGTGCTTCATTTACATCAAGCGTCAAAGTGAAGTGTTGAATCATCGGTGCTGCCACATGGTGCAAGTGTCTGTGTGTGTGTGCGCGTTTTTTTTTTGTCGTGTGATGTTATGTGATGCACAACGGATTTGCACAGCAAAGTCACGAAACTGTAAGTAGATGAATATTTCCTTTTTTTCTTTTTTCGCACATCTGCGAACTTGTGCCATCCCGACACCCAAAGCTGCATGGACATAGATGCAGTAATGCTGAGTGACTGAACCTCAGAGGAAATACCTGCACATACAGATTTCAATTTCTTACCGGGCCCAATTCCTGATTACTCTTTACATGAATAAGGGAGAGGGTGTGGCCACAAATTCCGCTGGGCGGGACAGTTTCTTTTAACTTTGGTTCAGGGCCAAAGCGAGCGGGGAAGGGATCTGCATGTGCATGCTTATTAGATTTAGTTAATTAACTTTGGCAGTATTTCGCACCTATAATCTTATACCGCAAATTAACGTGCTTGTGTATTTTTTGTCGCGAGTATTTTTAATGTGATCATTTGCATATAATTTTTTTCATTCTCTAAGCAATTGTATATGAATATCACCTGCAGCTCTATTTAGTGTGTAAACGAGTAGTATCTCTTGTTCAGATAGTCCGGTGGAGACTCAGTCGGCTGCGTTATCCGACAGTAAAGTGTGACACCGTATGCTGCCCACATATGAGGGGCAATTGTCTATGCGCCTAGAGAGCGCCGGATCTGTTTAAATCTCGCAGAACGTTATTAAATGTTGTGTTGTGTATTTGAGAATCATGTGTTATTTGCGAAAGTGAGTGTTGTACTGGCTGGTTGGGGATTGAATGTACCGGAGTAAGATCCGGACCACTACACTCAGTCACGAATTGGTGATTGCGGGTGAACCTCATCACAACTCTGATCCCAAAGTATCATTTTTTTTTATTTTTTTTTTTTTATTTGTTGTTGTTATTTTGTTCCCAAGGTGGATTCACCCAAGCCTTATGCTTTGGGTCATTCTTCAACTTTTAATTTTTTATGTTCTGGTGTGAATCTTTGAGTGCAGCAGTGCACCTGAGATTCTCACCTGGTGCCGCGGCCAACTAAATTGTACTTCAGGTCTCAAGCACCGTTACCGGCAGACTCGGCAGGAACACTGCTAGTGCCGTGTAACAATACAGTTAAATGTGAATCGATCCGTTGTCTGCCCCCACTAGAGACAGTTAAATCTTAATCGTTCCGTCTGCCCCCACTGGAGACAGTTAAATGTTAATCGATCCGTTGTCTGCTCCCACTAGAGACAATTAAATCTTAATCAATCCGTCTGCCCCCACTGGAGACAATTAAATGTGAATCAATCCGTTGTCTGCTCTCACTAGAGACAGTTAAATCTTAATCGATCCGTCTGCCCTCACTGGAGACAGTTAAATGTGAATCGATCCGTTGTCTGCTCCCACTAGAGACAGTTAAATCTTAATCGATCCGTCTGCTCTCACTGGAGACAGTTAAATCTTGATCGATCCGTCTGCCCTCACTGGAGGCAGTTAAATGTGAATCGATCCGTTGTCTGCCCCCACTAGAGACAGTTAAATCTTAATCGATCCGTCTGCCCCCACTGGATACAGTTAAATGTGAATCGATCCGTTGTCTGCCCCCACTAGAGACAGTTAAATTTTAATTGTTCCGTCTGCCCCCACTGGAGACAGTTAAATGTGAATCGATCCGTTGTCTGCTCCCACTAGAGACAGTTAAATCTTAATCAATCCGTCTGCCCCCACTGGAGACAGTTAAATGTGAATCAATCCGTTGTCTGCTCCCACTAGAGACAGTTAAATCTTAATCGATCCGTCTGCCCTCACTGGAGACAGTTACATCTTGATCGATCCGTCTGCCCTCACTGGAGACAGTTAAATGTGAATCGTTGTCTACCCCCACTGGCGGCAGAAAACGGATCGGTGTTTTCAGTGACCTGAGACTGTCAGTGGTGGTCTCCACTGATTGTCTCAGGACACTGAAAACATCTCGAGAAGTCCTGGGCAAATATGCTGGAGGGTCACTTCTGCTCGACAAGACCGTCTATTGGTGTTTATCGCTATGCGCAATCCAAACATGGCACGTCGATTGGCCCAGACAGTAACTGCGCCAAACGGGCGGACTATATCCCGTCTTACAGTACACCGAAGATTGCGTAAAAGTGATTTGTATTCAAGACGGCCTGTTGTGTGTGTCTCTTGAGCGTATCCCAAATAAGACTTCGCTTCGACTAGTGTCGTCGGTATGTTCGTGGGACTCACCAAGAACGTGCACGCCTGCTATTTATCGATGAGAGCAGATTCTGCTTGCAACCAAATTCAGCACATTCATATGACCAGAACGTGGAATATGGAACGAGACCATACCGGAGGTGGTGAAGTAATGGTTTGAGTGTGACAGTGGCCTCATTTGCTTCTCCACGTAATAACCAGGGAAACCCGTCAATGTCTAACGGCTGCCAGATACCACGACGAGATCCTGAATCATCATGTTCCTGTTTATATAGATGCAGTTTGTCCGGATTTTCTGTTAATGGACGACAACGACAACGTCATAGGGCTTTGCTGATCAATGAATATCCTTAAGCGAAGGTATTCCACGTATGGATAGGCTGGAATAAGTCACCAGATCTTAATCTTACTGAACGTATTTGGAGCACTTTAGGTCGACGAATTTGCTGCTCACCGCATCTCTACAGAACTTACTGTGTTCTCTTTGGAAGGATGGGAGTTAATCCCAGTCTTTTGTGGACGGCTTCATTTAAAGCAAGGTTCTGTGCTGTGATGCTTGAATTGCTGCACGTGGCAATCACACTTCGTATTGAATACTGTGGTATCATTTTCCCCCTGTAATTTATGAGATATCGTTTCCTGCCTTATTTCACCGATTCTTTTCACGGGCCCATAAGTTAGGTGCACATGCATACATTTTAGTTCTTTTGCATTTACAAGTATGAAACAGCATACAGAACGCTCCTTTCATTACTTTGTCAGTTATTTCCTGTTAGCTATAGTGTTTGTAGTTGTCGCTTTAATTTTGACTCTAGTGTATAAAATGTTTAAAGTAAAGCTTACCAATTTCCGATCTACAATGCATGTATTGTGTATCCCCGAATTTTAAAGGATATGCGTTTTTGGATATCACCCAAAAGAAAAATATTGAGCTGCAAATTCTGTTTTTACCCAGTTGGTTAGAAAAAAATGTTTTTTGCCAAGTTAGTGTAAGTGATGGTTTGCTTACGGGTTGATAATAATATGAAAATAACTTTCATTTTTTACTTTGAAAGCTTGCTTTACAAAATGAATTGCACCCGTTTTCTTATTCATGTGTATTTATCCTTTCAAAGATTTGGTTCTGCGTTATCGTAGATATGCTTCCCGACGCTTTGGAGAACAATGCAAGATTTGCGAAACTTTTGCATGAATGTGTTGTATAAATGCCCGCCTCAGCAAATCACTCTTGCTAATGTGTCGTCTCTAAAAATAGCCGCGTACTTCGTAATTCCAGGCTAAATAAGTTAGGGAAACCAAGTTGTTTTCTTCTAATGAGTTTGTCTGACAACCACTGATTAGTATTCCTGTTCTAGTTTATATTCGGCAAATGTTTCTTCCGAATCCCAGTGATGTTCGTTTAGCTTATCCGCTTTCCTTATCGACTTTTAAGAACGTGAAACTGCTGCATTCTTATACCTGTACCATCTCAACAACCATTAGGAACGGAAGAGGCGATTTCTAGGCTGGCATGCTATTCTCTCAGCTGAAGACTTACCTCTTGTCAACATTTAATGTTTTCTTTATGATTTATGATGGCGTACCAAGTGCGACGAATGATTCCTTCCACGTTCGCTCTGCGGACTGGAATAAATCGAACCGAGCCTGTACTTCCAATTTCTTTCTCGCTGCTGCTATTTCGCTCTTCCTCCTCTCCTCCCCTCCCTTACTCACCTCTAACCAACCTCCGTCTCGGGAACATCAATGTGAAAATTATTGTCATGGAAATGCATACCGTTTCTCTAGTGGTTCATTTTTATTTTCTTAGCGTATATTCCGGAATGTTCCCTTATCTCGTATTTTCCAGTAAAAAGTTCTTTAAACGGTGTTTACTGGTGTTTTTATTTTCCTCGCCATCACCGTATTCTGCACTGGGATCACGTAGCTTCTTGATTGAGAATAGTATACAGCACTCACATGCTCTTGATTATTGATGGGAAAGCAGGAAAAGGAGGAGAAAGGAAGTTTGGCCGTGCTAAAAGAAGTCGGAAGTACACAAAAGGGACATACGTGTAAGCTGAAACGTTAGAAGACGCGTTCTGAAACTAATCGCAAGGGCTTTCTTGCAAGAACACTTTTGGAATATGGCTTGTTTTTGACGGCGCTTTTTAAGAAAGTTTCCGTTAAATCATACAATACACCGAAGAGACAAAAACATTCTGACCACCTGCCAAATATGATGTTGGTCCTCCAATTGTTGCCAATAAAGCTGTTACCCTGCGTGTACAAGATTTCTAAAGGTGTCTTGTGCTATCTGGTACCAACACGACACCATCAGATCCTCTAACTCTTGTAAGGCACGTGGTTGAGCCGCTGGAGGTCGGATTTGTTGTTCCAACACAAAAAGTCAGATGCTCAATAAAAATTATGTCTGGGGGATCCGGAGACCAGGAAAATACCGGAAAGTCTTCCTCGTGTTACGGGAACCGTTCTCGTACAATCCGGGCAGTGTGGGCATGGCGCATCATCCTGCTGAGAGAGAAGTCACTACTAAAGTGGAATACCATTGCTATGAAAGGTTGTACCTGGTTCGCAGTAATGTTTAGTTAGTTGATAGACGTCATAGTTTCCAGCACATTCAACACTGGACCCAGGGCCATTACCCAAAGCATTAAAATTCCACCACCGGCTTGTTTTCGTCCATGATGCATCCTGGTGCCAACACTTTTCCAGATAAACGACGTACACGTACCCGGCCGTTCACATGGTGCAACAGGAAACGAGATTCATCGGACCAGACGGCCTTCTTCCAATCATTCAGTGTCCAGTTTTGATGGAACCGAGGCTAGCATGGGCACTCGGTGCGATCTGCGGCTATGCAGTCCCATTTTCAGCAGGGTTCGATGTACTGTGTGTTGTGACACATTACTCTCGTCACCAGCATTCCAATTGCCGGTGAGTTGCGCCACAGCATCCCTTCTGTTGGCTCGTATCATACGGGATTCACTTCGCTCACCTCTAGTATCGATGAGCTGTGGTCTGCACAAATTGAAACAATTTTGCCTTTTGTCAAACTCGGTCAAGTCCGCTGCCCTTCCCATCTGAAGGACAAGATTAACACTGATTAACAGAGCTGATTATCAGGTGTTATTTATACCGTTTCACGACCTGCACATGCGCCGTCGTTTACCTGCAGTTGTTTCAATTTGTATTAAGATGCGCTGTTCATAATGTTTTGGCTGTTCGGTGTATCTTTGGTGGTATAATGTCCAATATTATCCTCTGTATAATAAACAGTTATATCCCAATATAGGCACTTTGGATGTTGAAATATCGGGAAAACTATTACACTGGGGGTAAAAATTGAGTTACAGAAAGTTGACATAGAAGTGTAATGCCTCAATAGACTAATGAAATTCAGGTGAGAGCTACATCGGATCATGACAAAGGAAATATACAAAAATGAAGGGCACGTAAACAGTGCTTGCGTAGTAGGCACATACAAATCGCCATGCATATAAAAGATACCGTCGTGTCGTGTTTCGCTCTCTCAGAAGCTCGCCAGCTTGCAAGAGATGTTCGAGAACATGGAGACGAACACCTAGAGCAGAAAGGATGCTGGCGGGACAGACCCAAGCTGAGGTAGCCAAATTGTATAGTCTCTCCCGATGATCATCTTCGCGCCATAGTGACAATGTCAGGAATTCGGAAATATGTATCGACGAACAGTTCTGGGCTGGCCAAAGTTCACAACATCCTAGGAAGGACCAGTAGAAGGCATAGGGAGATGACAACTAGACAGCTCTCTTTTGAACTCGCTTGTGCTTCAGGCAAGGTGTTAGCAAGTAGAGGTGTGTTCAGGCGACTTTATGAGAAGGCTCTGTAGGTTTGCGGACAGATTGTTTTCCTCCCCTCACATCCTCAAAGAAAAGCTCTAAGGACGTAATATAGACAGCTTCATACGTGTACGAACAGCGACGGGTGCGTGTGCTGTTCAGTATTGTCTTTCGGGTTGCTGTTTGCCAAATTTTATGCGAAATGTGCGCTGAACTCCAGTCGATGACTTGATTTCGTTAAACCACAACACGCACTGTGCCTTCTTCCCCCAGTGAAATCAACCGTCTTGCGTGCTTGGCTAATGTGCTGCTGCCTTGTGTCCTACGCACGAAACAGTCACGCTTAAAGAAGCTTAGACATATATATAATCTATACATTAACGCGGGTTTCATAGATGCAGCTTCGCTGGATGCAGTCCAAAAAATGTTAAATTTGTTGCCAATGTTTGTAATTAACTTCTGTATGTTCGCATTTAAAGTGTAAGTATTATTTAGTAGAAACCATGCATGTTAAAGTAGCTTTAATATAATTACATAAGAAACGCCAGGAAGAGGCTGCTTTTTTGCCCCCGCGGAATATTTGTTTTCCTTTCATTTTTATAGCTCATTTCTTTTCCTTTCATTTTTATAGCTCATTTCTTCTGTGTACGGATGATTACAAAGCATTCATTCCAAGATGTTTTAATGCATGTTTTAGGGGAGTCACTGTTTTACGTCTCTAAGTAAATTACCGCAGCTGACGACTAGCTAGCTAGTTGGTAGCAAGCCCGGATTTATGGATCAGTTTTTCGGAGAGGAATGTAGTTATAAATAAAATGCTTAGAAAAAAGAACTCGGGAATTTTCAAAAGCAGCTTAAAATTGAATTAATGGCTATTATTTGTTTTCATGAAAATGTTTGCTATTTACTTTAATCACTTTTTGTCTTTTCGTTAAACTGCATAACTTAAGTAACGTCAGATAAATAAGAATGTTATGTAGGAATCACATATTTGAGTTGATCATCATTTTTGTATTTTTCTTTAGATACTGCTTTGTGATTGTGCGCAATACCAAATGTTCAGTGATAATAATTAGCATTAAGTAATTAAAACGCCGTTTTTCGTAGGATTATGAGGTTGGTGTAGGAAATTTCATTTATGTTACCCACAGGGAATTTGCTCAGGGAATAATTTTATTGAAACAGGTCGCCGTTGGAGTGTTGTTTAGTAGAAATACCCTTCGCGTACTATAAAAACACTTCATAAAACGCTTCACCCCTGTTGAGCCGCGGATGGCTTAGTGATTAGTGTTTCAGACTATCGATGCTGGGTCGCCAGGTTCAAGCCTGGGCTGATCTTTCAGAGATGGTGTGATTTACTGAATATCCGCCGTGCATTGGACGAGCACGTTAAGTGACGGCCCCCAGGCTGGACCCAGTGGTAAAATGGGTATCCTTTCCTATGTCCCCCCTGAAATTCTCTCACCCATCTATGTGCAATATCGTACTTGTACGGTGGCGCCATCTACTGTACTCTAATCTCACTACAAACTGTTCTGTCAAAGTCGCTAGACTTGCTCTCATTCCTTCCGTTTCTGTGTCCTGCCCAAAAGGCGATCTCGCTGTAGGTGGCTGGGACTTAAACTCTACTCCCTGTGGACGGAAGTACATGAAAATCACAAATTCTGCATTCTGACTTCACCCCTGTTAAATTTTTCTCTGTTGTATCCCTTCGAAGCAGTGTAGTCTCCTATAACTTACTTTAAGAACTGCCGTCTTGATGAAGGCGTCATCAATCTCCTTGCACTAGAACCGTTATAATTCATGAGACGCCCGGCTGCGTGATCTGACGATTTACTCTCCTCAGGGGTGATGGTGACCATGCGTTGAAATCCGGACGATTCATTGCAACAGTTTTTTTAAATTGAGCGTTCGGATCAAGGAGGTTGGTTCGGATGAGAACTATGAAGTCAAATTTTTCCCCACTTCTGATGAGCCCGATTTAGACATGGGGATCCCCTGGGCTTATCTGGGCCCTTATATATTTATAGAAGATTATGTTTTTGTTCTTGACAAGGCACTTTGAAGATGTTTTGGGGGCTCACAAGTAATGGAGCTGTAGGGCTTGGGGACTGTATGGAGCTGAAATTAAAATTGAAATAAAATTCAGTTAATGACAAAACGTGTAATTCCGTAGGAAACGCGATTAATTTCTATTGGTAATGTCGCCTGCTCTCTCACACGTATCTTCCGCGAACACCAGTCGTGTTGCTTCTTACACGATCCCGTTTTTTAATCAATATGGCATATCACCCTGGGTCACATTCCTGCAACGTGAACATTCATTTATTATAATAATGTGCTTTCATATAAAATACAGCGTTCCTTATTTTTGCATAGTGATCATCTAAAAAAGTGCCTTTGCCCAGCTTCTTCTATTTTAAATTAGCCCCATTAAGCTTAGAGGGGGCGAGGGGGCGTTAGGGTGAAGGCATCCCCTAGGTCTTCCCCTTTATACTATTGTTTTAGGATCGTTGAAACGTGTACTTTCAGAAAATATGTCTTATAATGAGGGATAAAACGACTGGCAAACAAAACCGAAAAACTAGAACTGTATGGCGTTATTTCAGTGTGATATAAACTCATCTGTATTAATCAGTGCGCACAGGATGTTTTTTTTTTTATATTGACACTAAACATATCATTATGTAAACCAGGAGTACTATGTGTAATGCATTGTATATTTCCTTTATAACAAGTTGGTTGAAACTATCTTCCGATCTTTCATCTGATGGAAAACTATAAAATTTTGCTTCTGTCTAGTGAAAAAGAAAAGTCGATGTGACATTCAACTACTACGAAATTACTAAGGAGGAAATTTATTGTTCTGTAGAATTAATAATGTAAGGTAGGGGAAAATTCTGTGTCTCGTGAACGTTCTCACAGCAACGAAGTATCGATTAAGTTGAAGTAGAGTGAAAGTAAATGGACGGCTGACCCTTTTCCTGGTGGTTAGGTACATTCCACCATGGCCGCTGGTTCTGAAAATAACTGACTCGGTTAATTACAGTAATTAAGCGGGAAAGTGAATGTGGGTTTTGTCAGCAGCTGAATTATCTGCAGAACCTTAATGTATGTCAGGGTGCAATCCATTACAAATCTTGGAAGCAGCAAATGATTCGTTATGAGAGTCAAGTATCTTCAATCAAAACTGCGTGAAAATGTTCAGTGAAGTTTTTTTTTTCTTCCACGCGTTTAACTTTTGTTCTTAAAAACTGTATGTTTTTTATACGAAACACTAATAAAATTTTGCATTTTTTCCCAAATCTCTACCAGCCGAAAGTGCCAAGGTGTAAAGAAAAATAAATTTTTGCGGAAAATTACTGTACTGAGAGTTGAGCGAGAAGGAAAACAGTTCAACATTACAGATGTTAATTTTGTAGTGAAGGGAAATCAGCATTGCAACGATGTTCGTGTTGTAAGGATGTGTCGCAATGGGCTGTGATGTGGAACTGGAAAATCAGATATAATCATCGTACGCAATCGCTTCACTGTGGGTGCTGAGTAATGGAACTATTATGTGGGGTTTGGGAAGGCTGTAGTTAAGAAGGCCTTCTCAAACCTTAAGTGTGAAACTTATTTGTTGGATTGGAGTGTCTGACGAATTACACGGTTAAATATTTTGTAGTAAGTTGCACCAAAAAGTGTTGCTACACAAGCTGCACCATTTTGTGAGAAATGTTATACCATTGTGTGGTGTGCAAACAAAACCCAACAACGTGGTGAAACTGTGCACTACGTTATGGTACAAGGTTGCACCACACCGTGGTGTAAGTTTTCACCATGTTGTTGGGTCTTGTTTGCAACATACAATGATATACTATTTCTCAGAAAATAGTGCAGCTGGTGTAGCACCACTTTTTGGTGCAACCTACCACAAATATTTTAACAGTGTATGGTTGGCCAATCGCTTGTGGCAGATTTCTGTGTGTGTATGGCGTAATAGTCTTATATAAGAGTAATTATTACCTTTTAAATTGCCATTTTAGGAGCATTTTAGTCAGTCGTTTGCTACACAAATTTGGTAGCGCTCGCAATTCAAACTGCGAGCAAAGTTAAGAATTTTGCCAGTATAGTCAAACCTTTGGTATATGCATAAAAAGTGGTCCACCCAGGATTTCTTGATTTGGATGGCCCAAAATGTTGAAGATGCAATAAAAATATCCCGGACAAAACACCTTCTGAAATATTGGGAAGCAATAGAAATATCACCGTCATGTTAACATGCGTTTCCAATGGTTCGTAAAATATGTATACTCTGAGATGCCAAAAAACTGGGAAGCGGGCTACCATTTCCATTACATGCCACCACACCCATGCGGTAAATGGTATCGTCCACAAACGACGTATATATAGAGCCAGATATATCTGCAAGCTCAAGTTGTAGAATTCGCAGTTCAAACGGCAGCTTATCAGGATTTAAGCGATTTCGAACGCTGTATGATAGTCGGCGTTCGGGTGATGAATCACTCCATCTCGGAAATTAACCAGAAAATTTGGATTTACACGGTCATCAATTTTAAGGGTGTACCTGGGCTACGCAAACTCAGGGAGGAAATTCCAGTGTGCGAGACCGGTGTGGCCGCAGAAAAGACCTAAACGATCGTGGACAGCTGCGTCTGGCACGCATCGCAACATCCGTTCAGCGTGCAGCTTTGCCGCAAATCCGCTCATCGCAACATCCACTCGGCGTGCAGCTTTGCCGCAAATCCGCTCATCGCAACATCCGCTCGGCGTGCAGCTTTGCCGCAAATCCGCTCATCGCAACATCCGCTCGGCGTGCAGCTTTGCCTCAAATCCGCTCATCGCAACATCCGCTCGGCGTGCAGCTTTGCCTCAAATCCGCTCATCGCAACATCCGCTCGGCGTGCAGCTTTGTCAGTTCAATGCTAGGGCCAGTAGTATCATCAGCGTTCGGACAGTGCAACATTTTCTGTGTTCTATGGGGTTCCGGAGCCAGGGACCCACCCCAGTGCTATTGCTGACTCAACGACACAAGGCTGTGCACTTCGCCTGGGCTCGGGGACAACAAGATGACTAGAAACGTGTAGCTTGATCCAACGAATCGCGGTACCAGCTGTTTCGGATAGATGGCCGACTCTGGGCGTGACGACAACCCCACTAGGCAATGGATCCCGCATGCCTACAAGGGAGAGTGCTGGCCGGCGGTGACTCTGTTATGGAGTGAGGTGTTTTCAGCTGGCTCGCATCAGGATCACTCATACGTCTGCAGGCTACCTTGACCGGTGGAGGCTACGTAACCATCCTTGAGGATTATTTGCACCCGTTCACGTCACGCAATCACTTCGACGGGTGCTACCTCTTACAGCACGACGATGCGCCGTCGTACACGTCCACAGTCGTCCAGTTTTTGCTGAAGGAACATTCCACGGAGTTTGGCATCCTAACTTGGCCGCCTCTTTCTCCGGATTTAAACGCCATCGAACGCATTTGGGATGCTGTTCAACGTGCCTTCAATGCCAGGAATCGACCATCGGCGAATATTAGGGAATTGCGGAACGCTCTTCCGGAAGCATGGTATGCACTGTCCGCACAGTAGTGCATAGAGCTCGTGGAGTCCATGCCCCGTCACTTTGCTGCCGTTATTCGATCGCGAGGAGGACCAACGCGGTATTAGAGAGGTATCCCAGTTTCATTGGCACTTCAGTGTATTTAAAAATGAGCAGGCAATAACAAAGAAAGAAGGACCAAGTGGAGGATCATGGGAATGGCTCGGGCCCCTGGGGCCATTCAACTGAGTGCGTCACTGATACACAAAGATGGTACTGCTCGCATGGCAATTAATATTGCAAACAGAGCTCCTAAGAATTTCCCCAGTTTATTCAGGGTTTTTTATGTACACATATGTGTGTTTGTGTGTGTGTGTGTGTGCCAGTGGCAATGCCGGCCTCTCAGAACTAGGTGGGCTATTAAGAAGGGCTAAGCATGATGGGGGGGGATAAAAAATGTCTCCCTAGCACTTCAAAAAGTGCTCAGCACAGATTTTGGCAAAAAATTCCGTTCATGCGAATTTTACCCGACACTGGTAATGTTATCCCTAGTTTAAAAAAGTTTTCAGGTGCATAGTGTACAACTGTACATAGTATTTATTCAATGTATGTAATACGGGAACCATGGACACGATCCTCTACGGCAAGTTACTAATTCTTCTCAATTTTAGCTTACTTAGGTAGTTTTTTTTTCTTTCTTTCTTTTTTTTTTTTTTTTTTTTTTTTTTTTGTGCTGTCATAAGGCTGTTTATGAATTTTAGGTTGTAACCTGACAAGGAATCTCTCTCTCTCGCTCTCTCTCTCTCTCTCTCTCTCTCTCTCTCTCTCTCTCTCTCTCTCTCTCTCTCTCTCTCTCTCTCTCTCTCATCTTTTAAACAATAATTATAACAAGTTAGTAAAATCATGCAATGCATTGATTATAATACGCTTTCCAACATACCAGAAATCATTACTCAAGTTATGAGGATAATGGCTGTGGAATAAATCTCGGTCCTGTGCCCTGACCTTTGATCCCATTTCGATTATATTCAACAGAACCGGTTTGGCATACCTTCGAAATAACATGATAAATTTTTGTCGCAATGGAAGCATTTTTTACGTTAGTTATGATGCATAAGAGCTATGGAATAGATTCCGCTCCTGTGTCCTAACCTTCGACCCCATTTCGCCCATTTTCAATAGGATTCGTCCCCAGGCAGGCCCCTACAACATACTAATATTTCATCTAAATCCAAGAATTTTTACGTAAGTTATGACGCATAATGGTGATGGAAGTGATTCCGCTATTATGTCCTGACCTGTGACCCCATTTCGCCCTTTTTCAATAGGGTTTGTTTCCAAGTGGTCCCCTACCACATACTAAAATTTAATCGAAATCGAACCTTTTTTTCGTTAGTTATGACGCATAAGAGCCCTGGAATGGATCCCACTTCTATGTCCTAACCTTTGACCCCATTTTGTTCACTTTAAATAGGGTTCCTTCCCAGGTGATCCCCTTCCACATACTAAAAGTTCATTGAAATCGAACGATTTTTACGCGAGTTATCGTGCGGACAGACATACGCACACAACGCGTGACGTAATGAGGCAGATGGGAATCGCGACCATCTGCTCGCAAGGGTGTGACGTCATAAAACTTTAATAAGATCCACACACGATGCGTGACGTAATAAGACAGATGGCGTGACCGTGCGCCAACATCTCAAGCACGAGATTGTGACGTCATAAGATCGTCCCCAGGTGGTCCCCTACCACATAATAAAATTTCATCGAAATCGAACCATTTTTACGCATGTTATGACGCATAAAGGCAATGGAATGCATTCCGCTCTTATGTCCTGTCCTTTGACCCCACTTCACCCATTTTCAATAGGGTTCATTCCCAGTGGTCCCCTGCAATATACTAAAATTTCATCGACATCGAACCATATTTACGCAAGTTATGACGCATAAGGGCAAAGGAATGTATCCCGCTCCTATGCCGTGACCTTTCACCCCACTTCGCCCATTTTCAATAGATTTCATCCCCAGGTGGTCACCTACAATATGCTAAAATTTCATCGACATCGATCCATATTTACGCAAGTTATGACGCATAATAGCAATGGAATGGATCCCGCTCCTGTACCGTGACCTTTGACCCCATTTCGTCCATTATCAATAGGGTTCGTCCCCAGGTGGTCCCCTACCACATACTAAAATTGTATCGAAATCGAACCATTTTTACGCGAGTTATCGTGCTGACAGACGGACGGACAAAGCTGGAGCATATACGTTTCTTCATCCTACGGTTGGAAAGCGTAAAAAATGGTGTCTACTACTGTCGTAGAAATTCGCTCAGAGGACTCCCTTTATTTCCCAGAAGTACAAACAGTAAATTTAACAACAAATTCATTTTATATAAGAAAGTTTCTGTAAATTAAAAAAATCAGGTACGTGTATCGAAGTTGCACAAAATCTTAGATGGTTGCACCAGCGATATGTTCTAACAGATTAACTATTTTTTTCGGGGGTGGTGGAGACGCTAAAGGTAGGCTCAAAGAAAAGTTCTGTGGGCTGAAGCACACCCCAACCCACCCGTAGCGTCGTGCCTTGTGTGTGACGCTACGGGTGGGTCGCGTCACCGTTAGCGGACACTTCCGAGCAACGGCAAGTTTTGGTCGGTACAGAACAGCTGTGGTAGTATTAATTTTAGCGATAACCTCCAAACAACGGGACCCCTTAACAATGGTTAACGGGCACTCCAGTCTGTCCTTAAGAAGTTTCCGCGGTTCCTTCGATGCTTAGGAATAAGAAGGGGACAGAAAATGTTGCTATACACTCATTACGGCGTGCACAGTAGAATGCCTAACCAAAAATAAAGGAGTTATAGTTTAATTCGGCATGTGGCAGTAATTACTTAAGGCGAGCTCCATATTCTGTGTACGTTTCAGTCTCCCAAGCCCCGCGTTAGGTGGGGGTGGAATGGGCGAATGGTGCTTTTGATGTTGCCCGTTGGCTTCTGTTCCTGCTTTCCGCTTGCGGCCGTCAAACTCTGCAGTTGCACTTCACAATCTATAACATCTTTCTGTTAGAGTAACATAACGCTAATCGTAACACTATGCTAGTGGTCCGATTTATTGGCTTAGAAAAGAGACACATAAGCGTTTCCAAGCTTTCGCACATCAACCAGATGGCATTTTCAAGGAAGTTAGACAGAAACTGCAAACTGAATAATACAACGCTTTAACAATTTGAACGCTGAACTTGGTAATAAATAGATACGACATTATATTCATTTAAAGATACGATGCATCACGTTGGTTTTGCACGCAAGTATCGCTGTTGGAGAAACAGCGATATTTGCAATGATAGCGTCTCACTCGAGTTACCACGAATTTGGAACCAGTTCTTCAAATAACGCCTTCTCCCTACCAGGATACCGCGTGCACAAACAACGTGATACCTCGTATCTTTAAATGAATATAACGTCGTATCTATTTATTGTCAAGTCAAGTCACCGCGTTCAAACTGTCAAAGCGTTCTATTATTCAGTTTGCAGTTTCTGTCTAACTTCCTCGAAAAAGCCATCTGGTTGATGTGCGAAAGCTTGGAAACGCTTATGTATCTATTTCCTACGGCAATAAATCGGATCACTAGTATAGTGTTACTATTTCCTACATAATTGGTGCACTGTTCCTCGTTATCAATAACGCTAATCACCTTTCAAATGGTTGTTTGAGACCAGGGGTCAGGTACCGCCTTCCTAATATCTTCTACAACATGACTGATTATTCTAAAAGCTTTGCTAGGGCCATCCAATTCTAGTGAGCGATAAGGAAAGATAACGAGAAACTATCGTGCATTTAAACTGTAAGTCATACTCCTTATTCCTTTTCCTGATTTAAAAATTCAGCTGTAAACAATCAGTTGTTTTACTGTTCTGAAATCTGGACAACGTCGCTCTTGAACTAGTTTAGTTTCTTTGTAGGCGTGAAAACTTACGATTGCATTCTGATCCCTACATCGCTAGAGACCCGGAACATATCCGTCCCTGATTCCATATTGACTTTCATGATATGCTCAACCCAACTGATCGATGAATTGTTTGGCGTACAGAAATTAGTTTCTCAGGAGCTGTGTCGCTTCTCTCTCCATTTCACAGAAAGCTTGTTTCACATACATGTAAGCGGAAGATTTGCAGTATTCCGGGCGACTTTTTGATATTCGCAAAAAGCACATTTTTCTTCAGTTTAAATTCGTGAGTTCTTGCACTTTCATAAAAATGAGCGAAAAACGAAAGAGAATTTTTTTTTTTTTATTAACAGAAAAGGTGAAAGTCATCAGAACGTTATGGTTACGGAAGGACGCAAATCAGTGATTAACTGAAGAAGAAATTATTATTGGGAAAATTTCAGGGGATCAAAGCGAAGATGACGTTAATTAGACGAGAGACTGAAACTGGCAACTGTGGAGTGAAAACCTTCAAAGAAGTTTTTAAAAAAATTAATGACATGCTTTTGCATTAAAATAGAATATCAGTGATTTATATACGAAATTATCAGAGGTGATTGCATCTGTTGAGATAGTAATTATCAGAAAGAAATCAAAACAGTCATTGATAGCAAATTTCTTCAAATAAATCCTCACTGTCGTAAAAAAGGAAGCAAGTTTAATTAACTCACAATAAGTGTACATTCTTTTCAAAAGATAATTCTCTATATAATAAATAATTCCATACATGCTTTTCATATATTTACATATCAAAGTAAAGTGTAATACAATATGCTCATTATTTTATTCAGCATTTTGGAGCAAAACAAATCCCACTTATTTTTGGATAACTCATTCGTGAGACTTCGTTATTGCCATGGGTAGACAGACATAACTGGTATAACCGGCAAAGAAAGAGGAGAAGACAAGCACATCATCCATGTCCCATCTGGGAGAAAAACCCAGTTAAACTTGTAAAGGCAATCAGAAGCCGCGCCTCTGCCCACTTTACTTGTATGAAACCTTTTTAGGATTCGCACTGCCGTTTGACCATTATGGGTTGGAAGTACTGCGCTTTCTACATAGACTAACTAACTAACTTGCATATGTACAATAGAACCCGCTTATAAGGAGGAGCTCGGGACCGGCAGAAGTAAGTCATTGCTAAATGCGTTTTGGGGTGAAAAACCCCAGTACGTAAAAATGTGCATGTGCGGTAATATGCATATGCGTTGATTTTATGTATACTTAACAATCGGAAGTAATTGAAAGATTTTTTTTTTTTTTTTTTTTTTGATTGGAGGTTTAACGACCACCGTGAGCAACTCAATGGGCTATAAGCAGTCGCCCGTCCCTAATTTAGGGTCACTGGTTCCAGGGAAGGGAGAGAGCCAGTGCCGTAAGACAAACACAACATCCATGCCTCACCGGGATTCGAACCCGGACCCCTTCGGACGAATGATCAGAGGCCAACGCCTTAGACCACTGCGCCACCGGGGCGGCTAATTGAAAGATTTAAATTAACTTCAGTTTTGCACACATGAATGCATTGTAGCAGGGAATCCTAAAGAAGACATGTAAAAATGCTTTAAAAAAAAAAGGATCTAATATTTTTAGTTTTGTTTTATAAATTAGTCACCTTGATTTTCCCCGAATAAGGCTTGGTGCTTTTAATATCTCGCTAAATATAGAATTTCATTGAATTTTATTGCTTTTCTTGTAAAAAAAAAACAATTCTTAGCATTTTTCTCCCTCGTTAAATCCGGGATTTCATTAAATTTTGTTCGTTAAAAACGATCAAATCAGCTTTGAATTAACGTTATACCAAACAAAAGTTCCTGTTTTGCACGTTAAATCCGGGATTTCGCTAAATACTTGCTCGTTATAGGCGGGTTCTGTTGTATTTTATGCATGTGTATGTATTCAGCAAATTTGGTTAACCACATCCTCTGTTCTTAGATCAAAAACATATTTTGATTAAAATATTATATATTTATATATATAATATTTGTTTGATCTGAGAACAGAGGATGAGGATTAATTTCAGCAGGTAATTACAAGTGCCACTTGACAGGTCCCCTGTGGCTTAAGAACATCTACATACACATTCTTGCATCTATTATTACGCTCACCTGGTTCGGCCGATTAGGTTACCCCTCATTTGTTTAATTTTAATTACACCAATTCAGTATTATTATTTTCGTGTTCGTTCCATTCGTATTTCAAACTCAGTAGTTACGTTGCTTACTATGTCCAGTTGCAGAGTTCAAGTCGTCTTGGAGTAAGTGATTGTTCCCTTATTTTCCATAGTTCAGTAAATTTGGAATTTTCTTATTCCACATGGTTTGGATTTTAGTGGCTTCGGGAGCATGGTCAGGCGACTATTGGTTTTTCCTAGTCGTTTACTGATGCCAGAAAAGCTGCTCCCCCCAGGTTGATACTCTCTTAATGAAAGCAACCTGATTTTTTAAATTCTAATTTTATTTTTGTTCTTTACGTTCTTATATTCAGCTAAAATACTTTTGTTCGATATTCCTTTGCCTATAACGAAGTATATTTCTCCGTCATTTTTGGTCTACGCCGGGATTCGAACCCGAGGCCGCTTATTCCGGAGCAAGTCGCTCTACCAACTGAGCTACGCAGACGATTATTCTGATTCCTATCTGCCTTTATGTCGTGTGCGTCCTACTGGCAGGTACGTCACATCTCCCCCCCCCCCCCCCGAAAGAGGGCCGGGGGCATGGCCCACGGGTCAGCCGTGACCATGAATCGTTGCAGGCAGGCATCCACTGTAGAACGTGCACTTGAGAACTCCCAGTCAATCTGGTGTGTGGAATGCAACGTCACACACATTTTATTTTTCGAAGCGCTGGAGAAGGAATTCTCTGATTTTTCCAGTCTCGCGGTGTGGAAATAACATCAAACCAATGCGAGATTTTGAACGGCCGGGTCATCCGGATAGTTCGGGCGCCATTATAACGAAGTAAATTTCTCCGTCATTTTTGGTCTACGCCGGGATTCGAACCCGAGGCCGCTTATTCCGGAACAAGTCGCTCTACCAACTGAGCTACGCAGACGATTATTCTGATTCCTATCTGCCTTTATGTCGTGTGCGTCCTACTGGCAGGTACGTCACATGCCTTCTAGGTCGTTTTTCACTACTCTATATTATCACTAATTCCTTCAGTCTGCTGCATACTGCGGAACCGAGATGTTTCATATTAGCTACGTTTATTCGTTTCATTATATTTCAATTATATTTCTTTAGTCTTCGGTTACAATGTTTAAGATATTTTCTTCTGATATGCATAACCTCTGTTTAACCTACCTTATATATAAATACACTGACGGAAAAAAATCCCAACACCAAGAAGGGGTTGTGTTAGATAAACGACAGTTGGTAGGCGGTGAGAGTACATTTGTAAGATGACGTCTATGCAAATTTCGCGCTCGGCGCATACGTGTGGCGCTAGTAGCGCCCCTCGGAACATGCAAAGCAGGTTTGCTGTAAATACGCGCTGTAACGTTCGTGAGCGTTAGTTATCGTTGAGATTCGACGTAGTATGTTGATGTTAGTCAAGAATGCCTTTAAGAAGACGAAGAAGCCATTATCAACAGCTCACGGAGTTTGAACGAGGTCGTGTAATAGGGCTACGAGAAGGCGGATTTTCTTTCCGCAATATTGCAGAACGACTTGGCAGGAATGTAGCCACTGTGCATGATTGTTGGCAGCGGTGGTCAAGGAAAGGTACTGCCTCAAGAAGACCGGGTTCCGGCTGGCCACGTGGCACTACTGAGAGGGAAGACCGCAGTGTGCGGCGTATGGCCGTGGCGCATCGTACTGCGTCTGTGGCAGCAATTTGAGCTGCAGTTGCCACCACAGTGACACAACGAACTGTTACAAATCGGTTACTTGAAGGACAGCTCCGAGCCAGACGCCCTGTAGCGTGCATTCCACTTACTCCAAACCACTGCCGTTTGCGACGTCAGTGGTGTCAAGCTAGAGCTCATTGGAGGACGGAGTGGATATCTGTTGTGTTTTCTGATGAAAGCCGGTTCTGCCTGAGTGCCATGATGTTCGTGTGTTGGTTAGAAGGAGGCCAGGTGAGCACCTCCAACCAACCTGTGTGCGGCCGAGACACACTGGACCTACACCTGGAGTTATGGTCTGGGGAGCAATTTCCTATGACAGCCAGCAGAAGCACTCTCGTGGTTATCCCACGCACCCTGATGGCACAGTTGTACGTCGGTGTGGTGATTCAACCTGTTGTGCTGCCATTCATGAACAGCATTTCCGGGGGTGTTTTCCAACAGGATAACGCTCGCCCGCATACCGCTGTTGTAACCCATGCAACATGCTCTACAGAGTGTCGACATGTTGCCGTGGCCTGCTAGATCACCAGATCTTTCACCAATCAAGCACGTATGGGACATCATTGGACGACAACTCCAGCGTCACCCCCAACCAGCATTAACCATCCCTGTATTGACCGACCAAGTGCAACAGGCATGCAACTCCATCCCACAAACTGACATCCAGCACCTGTACGACACAATGCATGAACGTTTGCATGCTTGCATTCAACATTCTGGCGGTTACACCGGTTATTAATGTACCAGCATTTCAGATTTAAAATGGCTCTTCTCGCGCTTACATTACGCTGTGATCTTGAAACCTTAATCGATTATATATGTTACCTATACAAATGTATTGCTGCCATTTCATTCCTCTACAACTATTTTTTTCGTGGTGTTGGGATTATTTTTTCCGTCAGTGTATATATATATATTTAGAAAATTAACGTGCAACTGAGAATACGTAAAAACGAAACTGGGCACGTTTCCGTCCCTAGGTGGCAGCATATTGTTTTGTTGCAACGTATCGCATAGTCATGTGAAAAAAGGACGTTTTTGGTTACGTTTTTTTGTTTTCTTTTTCTCCTTTCCTTCTTTTTTTTTTTTTTTTTCCCCCG
Organism: Macrothele yani; assembly: GCA_039090855.1. NCBI lineage: Eukaryota > Metazoa > Arthropoda > Arachnida > Araneae > Macrothelidae > Macrothele > Macrothele yani. The sequence goes on from CM077003.1 coordinate 110,461,902, forward strand.
ACTTCCTTGGCCTTTTCAGTTAGCATCGTACTGCTCGTGGGGATGTTAGCAACACGTGTTCTTTAACTCTACGAGTTGAAGAACAATCTCCTCGACTTCCGTAAACTTTCCACTTTGAACGCGTAATTTTTTCGATGCAGTTGAACCTGAAGACTTTGTTATTGTCCTCGATCTCTTTACATTAGTAAATTACCGTCGTAAGAGTTGGGAACGGAATTTTAAAATTTTCAGCTAAAGCCGTTTTCATCCGCGTGTGATTTCCTTCGATTTCCTCCAAAATTTCCAAGTTGTCTTTTAAAGACAAGGATTTGCAACATCTTGGAGACATAGCTTTAACGCAAGAAAGTGCAAAAAGAAGGTCTTAAGTAAAGAGTCCGACATAACAACGTAAAGCAAGAGTATATGTCTACTGCATTTGCCAACTGAGCTGGCCAATGATTGCTTAGGAGCAGGGACGACTTTAGATCTTTTGGGGCCCTAGGCGCTAAAAAGTTCAGGGGCCCCTTCCCTTCTTATCGCCGCAGATATTTTCATCCATCAGATTAACAAAAAAAAAAAAAAAAAAAAAAAGAGGGGGTCAAGAAAAAGATTTTTACGCTTTTTAAAATGCCATTTTACTTAGAGAAAGCACTATCCAAATTCCTGCTTAGTTTTCTTCCTGAATCGGACTTTGTAATAAATTCCACTCAGGATTTTATAACGAAAGCCAAGCAAATCACTGTTCTACAAGGCGACATTATCGGCAGCTTCGGCGTGGTTTTCCTTTACCCTTCAATTCCCGTTCCGGAAGCCGTCAGAACATTAAAGGAGGCCATATCAAATTCAGCATTTTATATGCAGGAGTCATGCCTCAGCATCTTCAAATTAATAGACTTGGCCACTAATACTAGCTTCTACAATTTCCAAGGACAAGTATATAAACAGAATAATGGCGCTCCGATCAGATCCTCACTTTCACCCGTCCTTGCAGAAGCAATACTTCGCCCAATTGAACGGAATATATTTTCCAGCATTACACCACGGCCTACCACTTGGCTGCGTTATGCAGACGACGTATTTTTTGTATGGCACAACGGAAAAGAGACTCTTCCGATGCTCCTTGATAAAATCAATGATATGCATCCTAGGATCAATTTCACGATGGAGCTTGAACACAACAACGCTTTACCTTATCTGGATGTTCTTTTGAGAAAATCGCCTGACAACTGTCTCCATACACAAGTCTGCTACAAACCCACGTCCGTCCCCAACCTGATGCTCCGCAGCTCTTTCTGTCCCACGGAATACAAAACAGCTATCTTCCGTTCTCGAATTCGAAGTCCCTTCGCCGTTTCCTCCGATACCCATTCTAGACAATACGAAATTGAAAGCGTCATCAAGTTAGCCACTGATGCAGGATATTCGTTGAATCAGATACGTAAATTTATCCAAAAAGCCAGGGTCAAACATTCTAATCTTCCTGTGCCGCAGATACGTTATTTAGGCTCAATTCCCTACATACCAAATGTGTCTTACAAACTCAAAAACGCTCTGAAGAAGATGAACTATGGCGTCGGCATCAGGTCTCCTGCATCTTTATATACTATGCTAAAGGGAAGTAGTGAAAAACCACCTCCCTCCTGTGAAGCAGGAGTTTATGCGATCCCCCTACAGTATCCGGACGGCTCTAAACGTTACTACATTGGAATGACCAAGCGTTCGTTTGGAGTCAGAGTCAACGAACATAAAAGAGACACAAAATACGGTAAAGTAGCCACGGCTCTATCCAGAGAAGTGAAATTCAAGTCCGCTACTCCTATGTGGGACGATATAAAGAAATTAGCTACCTACTCTACCCCTAAAGGCACAGCCATTCGGGAAACCTTGGAAATCATTACCAACAGCGATGCTTGCAATGATTCCGCCTCATTCGAGTTGCCACGAATTTGGAACCAATTCTTCAAGTAAAGCCTCTGCCTACCAGGATACCGCGCGTGCAACCAACGTGATGCGTCATATCTTTAAATGAATATAACGTCATATCTATTGTTGTCAAGTCAAGTTTCCGCGTTCAAATTGTTAATGCGTTCTATTTTTCAGTTGCAGTTTCTGTCTAACTTCCTTGAAAAAGCCATCTGGTTGATGTGCGAAAGCTTGGAAACGCTAATGTGTCTACTTTCTACGCCAATAAATCGGACCACTAGTACAGTGTTACTATTTACTACTTAATTGGTGTACTGTTCCTTGTTATCAGCTAGTGTGATCATTTTGTATGTCCGTGCACATGTACCTTTTTGTTTTTAGAGATATTTCAAAGATTAATTTTGTGGGTAATAGGAATTTAAAGGACATTACGTTTGGCACTTTAAATATCCATATACATACATATACATATACATATACATATCACTAAGCTGTTCTCTGAGATTCAGAGGTTAGCTCCAAAAAGAAATATAAACTTCCAGATATTTTTACTTATTGTTGTCGTATCAAACTTCGCCATTTACAGCGATCTTGACATACAACTCGTGCTTCACTGATATCCATTACACGCCGTACACAAGATCTTTTATACTTCATACTCATAATCTTTCTCTCGTGCAGACACTCCTGAATCTGATCCACCGATGTCTTCCTTGGCCTTCCTCTCCCTTTTCTTCCTGCCACTTGGGCTGAAAACATTTTCTTAGTAAACATTTCATCACTCATTCTTTCAACATGGCCAAACCACCGAAGCATATTGGTCTGGCCATGTTGAAAGAATGAGTGATGAAATGCTTACTAAGAAAATCTTTTTCAGCCCAAGTGGCAGGAAGGAAAGGCAGGGGAAGGCCAAGGAAGACATGGGTGGATCGGATTCAGGAGTGTCTGCATGAGAGAAAGATTATGAGTATGAAGTATAAAAGTATATGGATATATAAATATCCATATACTTCACGAATTTACCGCTAAGGGCTGTCAAAGTCAAAAATTCAAAAAATTATACTTCTGTTGTGAAGAAACTGTTCAACTCAGAGGAATAAAATATTTCTGTGTCTCTCAGGCTAAGCTTATTATTTCCTCTCAAATATTTAAATTTTCCAATTAGTTCCTTAATTTCCTGCTAGAGGCGCCAAGTCCAAAGAATTTGGTTTTTCACAGTTTTTTGAAACATTATTTTTGCGAATGGTATAGGACATTAACATTCATTAAATTTTTGACCATCTAAAATTTCACTACTTTTTGTGTTCTGTATAAATTTTGCCCATTTAAAATTTCAGTACTTTTTCCACATCTGTGTTAAAACCTTCGGTCCGTGAAAACCAAAACAAAACTGGGAATCCAATTAAACGTTTTCGGGGCCCCTCAAGCTGTGGGGCCCTAGGCGCGCGCCTAGTGCGCCTAGTCGGAAATCCGCCCCTGCTTAGGAGGAGCACGCGCAGATTAAGTCATAGAGCAGGTAGATGAGAGGAAATAGGGAGGGCGCAAGGAGAGAGGAGAAGGGGAGAAAAAGAAATTGGAAAACGGAATTCGCAGCAAAGGGGGTGGGTGTGGGGGTGGGAAGAGAATTAGGTAAACGGAATTCGTTGGGTTTGAATTTCTAATTTACGACACCACAATTTAAAGTATATACATGAAAAGAAAGCTAATTTTATTAATTTATAATTGATATAAGTGAGCAATAAGGGCAATTCAGAATTTTTGAAGTGGAAACATTTAACGTATAAATCAGAAAAACAGACACCGAGTGATCACTAAATTATGGCCACCTCTATCAAATATGAATGCGGCCCGTTGTGATCGCGCAATTTCCGAGAGGACGCTATTAGTCGACCGACGTGGCACATGCAAGGTGTGAGTGAAGCAGTAGATGGTAAAATTCGGAGCGTGATGGGTAAACGGAAGCATTTATCGGACTTTGAGAAAGAACAGATTGCTGTAGCTCGGAGAGTAGGTGCCTCGATTTCCCAAATAGCTGCACTGCTGAGTTATTTGCGAACCGTTGTACTTAAAAGTGTGTCAGGACTGGCGTGAAAATGGTCAAACAACGACTCGGAGGCAAAATTGCGCAGGACAGCGAAAGGTTTATGTGAGAGGTGAGCGCCGGTTCCTATGACTTGTACAGGTCAATAGGAACAGCACTGTTCCACAGTTGACTACCCAATACAACATAGATCAACCTGGAACAATATTGTCTATCATGACCATGCGTCGCACACTCTCACGTATGGTCTATAACAGCATACAAACTCCACGGCATCCTCTCCTAACCACGGTTCATCGGCGCAAAAGACACGCCTGGTGCGAAGATCATGCAAGTTGGACGTCGGATGACTGGAAAAAAGTGCGCTGGTCTGACAAGTTGCATTTTTTACTCCACTTCGTAGATAATCGTGTACATATTTGCCGCAAACAACATGATACACTCGATTCATCCTGCATGGTCTCCACATTGCAAGCCGGTGGAGGCGGTTGCATGATGTGAAGTATGCTTACCTTGCAGGAACTTGGACCCCTGGTGCTTGTGGAACAACGTATGACTGGTGCCCACCATCGTGAATCGCTTGCTGATCCAGCAATATTGCACTTTTTCCCGAATGGCGACGGTGTCTTCCAAGATGACAATGCACGGAGCCACAGCTCCAGTGTTGTGCAGGAATGTTTTGCGGAATACAGTTCAGACTTCCAGCATATCGACTGGCCTCCGAACTCCCCCGATATCAATCCCATAGAGCACTTGTTAGACCCTACAGAGCTGCATATTAAACGTCTGGATACACCAATCGCCTCTATACCTGCATTGAAGGCCGCATTACACACAGCTTGGGTGGCCATCCCACCCAACTGCTTCCAGCATCTTATAGAATCGATGCCACGTCGGATAGCTGCTGTACTGATGGCGAAAGGAGGACCTACGAAGTATTAGGTAGGTGATCATAATTCAGTGATCACTCAGTGTATGTTGAATCGATGCCACGTTGGATAGCTGCTGTACTGATGGCGAAAGGAAGACCTACGAAGCATTAGGTAGGTGGTCATAATTCAGTGATCACTCAGTTTATGTTGAATCATACCACGTCGGATAGCTGTTCTACTGAGGGCGAAAGGAGGACCTATGAAGTATTAGGTAGGTGATCATACACTGGTATGCAAAAATTAAGGACGAAGAGGAGAATTTAGCATAACAGCGGAACGAGCAGGCAGAACGGACCGAAAGACCACTCAGGAGATAGACTAGGGTCCGGTACGGTAGGGCATGCGCATATATGCAGCATGACGTAGGGGAGGGGGAGTGTCGGAGCGTATAAAGCACACAGGCGGTGTAGGCTCAGCAATTCGATGAAAGCTATTGCACGGTGTACATCGGTTCGAACGACGTCGAGTTGCTGCCACCGTGTGATATGACCAACAGGCAATCCAGTAGACGACATCTGGATGACTTTACCTGAGGTCGCGTCATTGGGAAGTTAGTAGAAGGTCGAAGTGTGACTAGTGTGGCCGAAGAGTTCGGGATCGCTCACAGCATCGTTTCACGAGCTTGGAGAGCATTTCAAACGACAGGAACAGCTGTCCGAGAGTTTAGCAGTGGTCGTCCACGAGCAACCACGGCGGAAGACGACCGGTATATTGTCCTACAGGTGAGAAGAGACAGGCGGCAGACAGAGGGAGAAATCGCGAGGCACATGCAACAGACAACTGGACGTCCGTTATCGCGTTTTACCGTGGCCAAAAGGCTGCACAAAGGTGGTCTATTTGCACGACGACCAGTACGGTATGTGTCATTAACGCATGCTCATCGGAGACGGTGGTTTCTGTGGTGCCAGGAACACAAGAACTAGACACATCAGCAATGGGGTCGAGTTCTCTTTACGGTTGAGAGCCGATTTAGTCTGACGAGCTATTCTGGACGTATACACATCTGGAGAGAGCAGGGAACACGCAATCACACCTCCAACATCATCGAAAGGGACCAGTTTGGAGGTGGCGTAGTTCTCGTTTGGGACGGTATCATGCTCGGCAGCCGTACTGACCTCCACATCTTTCAAGGAGGTTCAGTCACTGGTGTCCGCTATTGTACCGATGTTCTCCTGCCTCACGTGCGTCTGTTTAATGGTGCTGTGCGTCCTGAGTTCCTTTTCATGGACGACAACGTTACATCTCATCGTACAGAGGATGTCGCAGAACTGTTGGAGAGTGAAGATATTCAACGCATAGATTGGCCAGCAAGGTCCCCGGACCTAAATCCAATCGAACACGTGTGGGACCTTCTCGGGAGACGCTTGGCAGCACGTCACCAGCCGCCAGCAACGATTCCGCAGCTGCGATTGCCGCTACAAGAGGAATGGGCCGCGATGCCTCAACAACTCCTTGGCAACTTCGTATTCAGCATGGACAGACGTTGTAAATCCTGCAACGCAGTCAGGGGTGATCATATCCCCTACTAAAGACTGGATTTTTCTTGGCAGCCGCCTGTCACATGGACGTTTCTGTCTTCTGTCCAGTTGTGCTCGAAGCTGCCTTTTCAATAAAGTGCCTTTGTATCCTTTGGAATCCTTGTTTGGACGGTTTTGCTCACTTGTCCCATATTATTACATCTTGGGGATCTTATGGTATGATTTGAGTCGATGTGGAGCACTTCTGCCGGACGTTACATTCGAAAAACCGTCTCGTCCTTATTTTTTGCACGCCTGTGTAATTCAGTGATCACTCAGTGTATGTTGAATCGATGCCACGTGGGACAGCTCCTGTACTGAGGGCGAAAGTAGGGTCTACGAAGTATTATGTAGGTGGTCATAATTCAGTGAACACTCAGTGCGTTAGTGACAAACGTATGAACGGGGTTCTGCTGTATTTATGTATTGTATAGCCCTTTTTTCACTTTCTATATTCTTTATTTCGTGTTTAAAATAACGGTATCTCCCCCCCCCCCCAGATGAAAGCAGCTATAGATTTTGGAAAAGTTACATTCAACTTTTATTATATTCCATAGTTCGCGTAATGTTATTTTGTATGAACTTAAAATTGTATACTGTGCTTATCTTTGACAAATTAAAGAGGTTAGATGTTAGATTCCTGGTGGTCTTTCATTTTTTTTTTTTTTGTCTTTATTGTGATGTGCTAAAATTACTTAACTTTTCCGTTTTTCTTTAGGCTGCCGTCTGTTAAGTCACAGCATGGGTTGATGAATGTATGATGAAAAAGTCAGCAAATCTTTAGCCGAAATTCTTAGCCCTCTTAGGCTCCGTTAAGTTATTTATACACCGGAAATTACATAGATCACTGAATTTTGGTTCTGTTACTAATCCCATTTGGCAGCCTTTGTTCTATCCGCCGTGAAAAAGTCCTCCACCTGTTAAGATTACGCTTTCCTTCCTGTAATTAACGAGAAATTGCGTTTTCGCAGACCAGGCAATCAAAACAGCACTTGAGACGGACTTTTTGCTTGTATTTTTCTCACAGCATTTTTTTTTCTTAATTGAGCACCCTTTACTCGCCATTACTTTCTAACAATTAATTACTTCCTTTCTTTCGCATAGTTCTCCTGCTGACAGCTGTTTGCTATGGTTTCCGTGGCAAGTGTTGAAATATGTGTCTTGCAAAAAGTGCTATCATAGCTTCCCCCACCCCACCCTCTTCCCAACATGTTCTTTCGTTTTCGTTAAAAGTTAGTTTTGCTGATACAGTAACAGTATGCGAAAAGAAAAAAAAATCCTCTTATTTGTAAAAACCCACTGTCTTGTTTTTCAGGGAAAATGAAATAAAATATTTGTGTTTGCAATAAAACAATATGTCGTAGCCAGTCCAAAAAGGGTGCAGTAGGGTGTTGCTTCCGCAGAAACTTCAGTATTTTGACAGATTTTCTGTTGTTACCAATTGTTGTTGTTTTAAGAGACGTAAGTTTTAGTTTTTCCGTTTTTATACAGAAATTTCCCGAGTTTCCAAAAACTTCGATTTCGACTTTTTCAGTCCCTTTACAGGAAAAAATCATCCTTTTCCATTTTGTTTTCCTTTTTAAATGCGCCAGATCCATTGCAGTACATTTTCCTGAGGTACATATAAAATGAATGAGGGAAGCTGCTAGCATTACACGTACCTCGTCCTCACATTTTGAAAGTAGAAATAAAGAGAACTGAATTATCTTAATGATGAAAAGTTTTTTGCTATGATTCCGGGTTAACTAATCTTTGTATTTTCTGTCGCAGCTTATTTTTCTGAATACGTTTTTATAATGATTTCATTTTTTATATAGCATGATTTAACACGAATCACATTTTTTCATCATTGTTTTTCAAAGTAACAGAATGTTTTGGAACTCCAGATTTTTCTTTATACTGACCATAACTTCCAGTTACGTTTAAGAAAAGGCGAGATGTACTAATTCATAATATTGTTTCATAAAACCCCTAAATATAAAAATTTGCTTGATAGCTGTAATAGCTTTTGTGTTAAGTAGTCCACAGACTGAACTATAGAATAAATATCATGAATCACAATAACCTTAGTATCATGCGATACCACAAATCCGGTCTCGCTACAGAACCTCAGAGTCAGGTCCGCCTACAGACAATTTAAATTTGATAGTTAATCAACCTTCAAATATTCCCGCGAACCTCCCTTATTAGCCGGAAATTTCCGTCATATGGATTAGAAAGGTGAGAACAGATTTTCCCTGTTAATATACGAACTAAATCACGAAAAGATTCCCTGAAAATTCAGAATTTTCCTTACCTCTTGAAGACGGCAATTATCCGTTATTAATACGAGAACGATTTAGAGAAGTATTCCTGTCAATTCACAAATGAGAAATCCGTGAAATTCAGTTTTTTCCCATTATTTCACGGAAAAGGATGAGTCAGGAATATGCTTCGTTAATTCTGGAAAGGTATCTCAGAGAATGGCTCATGAATTTCAGATCTTTTTATTTTTTATTTTTATGGTGTAGCTATCTATAGGCATGTACTTCAGTTGTTCAGCGGTGTGGCCAGTTCTTATAGCAATATATCCAGCCTGTTGGCAATTGAGTTTGTTTACTTTGATCACGATGGCATGCAGTCTTGCTGTTTTCCTGATACAGGCATCACTGCATACTTCTCTGAGTTGTGTTCAGTCTCGCCATGTCTTTTTTTAGTTAAGATCCACTACTATTACATTGGAAAAACGGATTTTAAAATAATATAATATTACTTTGTCTTTTATACAAGTCTGTTAGTCAGAGATGGAAACGGTTCACGGGTCAACGGGTCGACAATTTCTTGCGGGTCCAACGGGACGGATCAAGGTGTTTCTAACCCGATTTTGACTCGGTTTTATTCCCGTTTTATTTTTGAAAAGAGAAAAACATATTCCAAAGAAAAATGCGCGTTGTGGAATTCTGTAGTTGATACTGGCACTCATGAAGCGAATAATGATTTGCTATGCAAAAATATTGTCGTCTCTTTCTTAAAGTAACAAAGATTTCCACCGACCGACGTCAGACAACCATATCGTAAAAATATACTTCCTTTGCGTTCTTTTACAGTGCGATTGTCCAGGGCAAAGTACAGGCAAACGCTATTCGCCTGCTTTTCAGCTGATTCACTCTCCGTGCGAAGTTCGCTGTATGACTAAGAGTTACTTTTCACATCGCATCTTTAACATTGAGCAATCAGAGGTTTTCGATTGATGTGCTAACATCCCGTTCCCATGACATGTTATGTCGAAATTAACTCCTTATTTGTTAATATGGGTGGATTTAATATTAAGGGGGTTGAGAAAGGCGTCGAGGCCAACAAATACGTGCTTGTTGAAAACCACAAGGGGGAAAGTGAATGCTGGAAATTGTTTCGTCTCATTAAGGAACAGGTGAATAATTCTGTGTTGTTTGTTCTTGCTTGTTGTTTAGAATGTGGAAAGTGTATAATTACGAAGAAAGATGTCGACGGTATAATAAAAGATTATGGAACCAAAAATCTAACGGACCATATGAAAGTATGCGCACCTCCATCAAATCAAAGCATGGAAAAAGTGAACAATCTAAATACATTAAAAAAAATACATTTGTGTAATCGTAAATAATGATTCCCATTTGTAATATACTCCATGGTCGCGGTCATAGTCAGCCATTACTTCTGGATTACGCAAAATAGTGGCACTAAAAATGGCACTAAAATTTAGCAGGTAACCAAATTTTGTTATTAAAAAAGGATTTCAGTTATTAAATATCAAGCAGTTATTGGGATGAATATATATATATATATATATATATATATTATGTTTATATGTATATATATATATATATATAAATTGAGTTTCGAATTTATAGTTCAAAGCAGGTTTGTCCGGGTCAGTTACGGGTCCGGATCGGGTCGGGTCCAGTCATGGGACGTCCGGGTCCGAAATTTTTGACCCGTTTCCAATTCTGGTCTCCGTTCGTAAGGATGATGAGGGAAGAACCTTTCGGATAAAAATTGCATACGAGCAGTGAACGAAGTAATGGAGTATCCGACTTCGTAATACTTGCACTAGTGGAAGAAGTCGAACGAATACGCAATACTGCTGGTGATCTTCGCTTAGCAGACTGAAACTGCTAATTTATAATTTGTTTCCAGAATAACAGTTCCCAAAGTCATCTTCCATCACAAAATGGCATTTGCCGTGACGACCAATGGTCGAAAACCTGTGTTTACGGAGAGTGGTAGAAGAACGTTGGCAAGACGAATGTGGAAAGTGAATAATTACGAAGTTACTTTTCACATCGCATCTTTAACATTGAGCAATCAGAGGTTTTCGATTGATGTGCTAACATCCCGTTCCCATGACATGTTATGTCGAAATTAACTCCTTATTTGTTAATATGGGTGGATTTAATATTAAGGGGGTTGAGAAAGAAAGCAGAAAATCACATCTGCAATTCCAGCGATCCGGTTTCTACCAAAACACTTCTTTGGAGCCTGCATCTACGCACAATTCATGGCGGGGTGGAAATTGCTAAATTACTAGCATAGTAACCAGTACCGTTATTTCCCAGGGGAGTATTCGGAATAACGCTACTGGTTAATAAGACTCTTGATGATTAGAACCATGTCTTGTGGTCTGGCGAAGCACTTTTACATACCCTGTCTTCCAACATCAGGAAGTATTTACTTCAGAGAACGCCGGAAAAGACGTATGCTTCTTCCGGCGTCATATTAGCAATGAAACATGGAAGAGGATCAATAGTAGGTACTTGTAGCTGTATCATGGTATTACTTAGCCCCTTGTTACAATGCATTGTTAAATAAGGAATTCCCCGTCTCTAATTTAGGGGCCATCAAACAAACACACCAGCTACGCCTGATCTGGAACTTGAACAAGGCTCCTGATCACTCGGCCACTGTGGTAGCGGTACATTTTTGAAAAACATTGATTGTTAATTCCATTTATTGTGTCTTTAGTGGTAAGAAGTTTGATTTTTGGATTTTTTTTATTTATTTTTTTTATTTTTATTTTTTGAGGGAAAGGAAACGACCGGTGACAGACTCCACATTTTTGAGAAAGGATAAGCCTTGATCGCTTTCTAATTAACAACAACAAAAAATTTAAAAAGTCTGGGTCTTTTTTCAAATTATATGAAAGTCTGCGTCGCTTTCTAATTACTGAAAAAATCTGGGTCTTTTATTTAATTATATAAAAGTCTGCGTCGCTTTCTAAATACTTTAAAATGTCTGGATCGCTTTCTAATTACTTTAAAATGTCTGGGTCGCTTTTAATTATTTAAAAAGTTTGGGTCGCTTTCCAATCACTTTGTCTGAGTCGCTTTCTAATTATTTTAAAAGTCTGGGTCGTTTTCTGTTTATTTAAAAAAATGACGTAAAAAACTGAAAAAACTCCACTTCCTAAATATTTAAATACGTTTGGTTAGTTTTCGAAGTATTTAAGAAGTCTGGGTCGCTTTCTAATTATTAAAAAGTCTGGGTCTCTCTTTCTAATTATATAAAAAAAAGTCTGGGTAGCTTTCTAATTTTTTTTAATGAGCCTGGGTCTTTTTCTAATTATTTAAAAATGTTTGGGTTGCTTTCTAATTATTTTTAAAAGACCGGGTTGCTTTCTAATTTTTTTAGAAATTCTTGGCGCTATCTAATTATTTGAAAAAGAATGGAGCACCTTTTAATTATTATAAAACGATTAAAGTTAGAAAAGCGTGCTTTCTTTTACTTTTGCTTCAAATTGAAAATGCAGTCCGAATTTTGTCACTTGTGGAAAGTGACACATTTTTGAGCGTGTAAAAGTGTATATACACTGGCGTGCAAAAATTAAGGACGATACGGTTTTTCGAATGTAACTTCGTGCAGAAGTGCTCCACATCGACTCAAATCATACCATAAAATCCCCAGGATGTAAGAATATGGGACAAGTGAGCAAAACCGTCCAAACAAGGAATCCAAAGGATACAAAGGCACTTTATTGAAAAGGTAGCTTCGAGCACAACTGGACAGAAGACAGAAACGTCCATGTGACAGGCAGCTGCCAAGAAAAATCCAGTCTTTAGTAGGGGGACAAGCTGGATTCAGGAGTGGCTACAGCACAATAGATCATATCCATGTGCTGAGGGAACTAATTGAAAGAGCGAGGGAATATGAACTTCCATTGTGCATGGCTTTTATCGATTATGAAAAAGCCTTTGATTCGGTGAAACCATTCAGCAGTTACAATGACTCTGAAAACCTGCGGTATTGAAGATGCATACATTAATATTATTAATAACATCTATGAAAATGCAAGTGCAAAGATTCGGCTGTTTGAAAATACAACACACATAAAAATTGGAAAGGGAGTGAGACAAGGTGATACCATATCTCCGAAGCTCTTTAATGCCACATTGGAGGGTGTTTTTCAGTCACTGAGCTGGGAAAACAAGGGGATAAAGATTAATGGAGATTATCTAACCCACCTTCGTTTTGCTGATGACGTAGTCATTTTTGCAACTAGCCCATCAGAGCTGCAGAGTATGATCCAGGAACTTGCTGACAAGAGTAAAGAAGTGGGATTAAAAATGAACTTTCAGAAGACAAAAGTGATGTTCAATGCTTTTACAAGAAATGAAGATTTATCGATTGATGGAGAAAAGCTGGAGATAACAGATACGTACGTTTATCTTGGACAGCAGATATCAAGTGAGGGTCACATTGATGACGAAATTAATCGGCGTACAAAACTTGCCTGGAGAGCTTTTGGAAGAAACAGCATAATTTTCAAGAGCAATATGCCATTATGTCTTAAAAGAAAAGTGTTTGATCAATGCATCCTTCCAGTGCTTACGTATGGTGCAGAGACGTGGACCTTAACTAAAAGAGACATACAAAGGCTGCAGACAACTCAAAGCAGCATGGAGAGGTGCATACTTGGTGTAACCAGGAGAGATAAGAAGAGGAACTCGTGGATCCGAAAAATGACAAGAGTGGAAGACATCATGATCAGAGTTAAATCCCTGAAATGGCAATGGGCTGGACATACTGCCAGAAGGACAGATCGTCGATGGACAGCCGAAATTTTAGATTGGATTCCAAGGGACAGGAAAAGACCCAGAAGAAGACCACATGGGAGATGGGTGGATGAAATTCGAAAGTATGCAGGGGTGACATGGAGGAGACTGGCACAAGACAGACCGTTGTGGAGGAAACTTGGGGAGACCTTCGTCCAGCAGTGGATTGATAATGGTTGACAATGATGATGATGATGATCACCCCTGACTGCGTTGCAGGATTTACAACGTCTGTCCATGCTGAGGACGAGGTTGTCAAGGAGCTGTTGAGGCATCGCGGCCCATTCCTCTTGTAGTGCCAATAGCAGCTGCGGAATGGTTGCTGGCGGCTGGTGACCTGCTGCCAAGCGTCTCCCGAGAAGGTCCCACACGTGTTCGAATGGATTTAGGTCTGGGGACCTTGCGGGCCAATCCATGCGTTGAATATCTTCACTCTCCAACAGCTCTGCGACAGCCACTGTACGATGAGGTGTAGCGTTGTCGTCCATGAAGAGGAACTGAGGACCCAGAGCACCTCTAAACAGACGCACGTGAGGCAGTAGAACCTCGGTACAAATGCGGACACCAGTGACTGAACCTCCTTGGAAGATGTGGAGGTCAGTACGGCTACCAAGCATGATACCGCCCCAATTGCCTGTTGCATGTGCCTTGCGATTTCTCCTGCTGTCTGCCGTCTGTCTCTTCTCGCCTGTAGGACAATATACCGGTCGTCCGCCGCCGTGGTTGGTCGTGGACGACTACTGCTAAACTCTCGGATAGCTGTTTCTGTCGTTTGAAATGCTCTCCAAGCTCGTGAAACGATGCTGTGAGCGATCCATTCGTCCTTCTTCCAACTTCCCAATGACGCAACCTCGGGTAAAGTCATCCAGATGTCGTCTACTGGATTGCCTGTTGGCCATATCACTCGGTGGCAGCAACTCGATGTCGTTCAAACCGATGTACACCGTGCAATAGCTTTCACCGTATTGTTGAGCGTGCACCGCCCGTGTGCTTTATACCCTTCCGACAGCCCTTACGTCATGCTGCGTATTTGCGCATGCCCTACTGTACCGGACCCTAGTCTATCTCCTGAGTGGTCATTCGGTCCGTTCTGCCTGCTCGTTCCGCTGTTATGCTAATTTCTCCTCTTCGTCCTTAATTTTTTCACACCAGTGTATTTTTGTATAAATACTGTAATTTCGCTGGTTACCTTTTCCCGCATTGTCATGGGGTGGCTTTCAGTTTCACGGAAAGATTACAGCATGATTAGAGAGACAGAGTAAATTATCTTTGAATGCTTCGGTGAGTATCGAAGTTAAATAAATGCCCAGAGAAAGAGGACTTGCATGTGAGGTCTGCCTTAGTTAAATGATATGGTGATAATTTGAAACATCCGAACGCGAACTCTAAAATGTTATAGGTTAGCAAGTCCAGTGCACGAATTCTGCTAGTGGTGTGGAACTTTTTTTCCCCCCTTTTACAGTATTATTGTTTACAAGGAGCCGACATACCGAAAAAACATGCGAGAGTCATACTAAATATTTCGATGATATGTTAAAAAAACCATGAAGGTTTAGAAACGTAGCATGCTCTTATCTCTCGTCTGTAGTAAATAAGTGGTTAAAAAGGTGGTTTAAAAATGGTGGTTAATACGTGGTTAGTAGGTGGTTAAAAAGGGTTATATTGAAAAGCTGTGATTATTAGTCTTTAAAAAAGTCCTTCGGTTGAAATTCATGAAGATATACTATAAGAAGCAAAACTTGTCTTTTGAATGAGTTCTTTAGGCACAATTATATATAAATAATGTAAGCACAATCATACACTGTATTATTAAAAGTATTCGGACACCACAATGTTTTGGGACAAACGGCTTTAAAATCGCAATTAGTGGTTAGTC
Organism: Macrothele yani; assembly: GCA_039090855.1. NCBI lineage: Eukaryota > Metazoa > Arthropoda > Arachnida > Araneae > Macrothelidae > Macrothele > Macrothele yani. Next base: position 110,477,237 of record CM077003.1, read on the forward strand.
GGTCCACCTTTTGCTTGCATGGCAGCGCAACACGTCGAAGCATACAATCAAATAATTTCCGGTAGGCTTCAACAGGAATGTCTCGCCATTCGTCCTGCAAAGCTGCTGCCAGAGTGTGGACGGTCGTTGTGGTCTATTACGTATCCGTCGCTCTAGTTCATCCCGGAGGTGTTCTATGGGATTAAGATGAGGACTCTGAGCAGACTAGTCTAACAATTTCACATTGTTGTTAGGGCATAATTATCCAGAAAGTCGAGGTACACTTCAGAGTTTATGGTTTGTGGTATAATAACATACTGGCCGAGCTTTATCCACGAAAAACAACTCCATACCATGATGGAACCTCCACCGATCTTAACAGTTGGAAGAACACATTTCGACGAAAATTGTTCCCCAGGCTGTTGCCAAATCCAAACATGACCATCAGATTGGAAGAGAGAAAAGCGTGACTCATCACTCCAAAGAACAGCTTTCCAGTCGCCCACAGTTCAAGAACGAACACACCAGTTCAAACGGCGCTTCGCATTCACGGTAGGGATGTGTGCCGCTGCTCTACCATAGTAACCCACACTGCAGTTCTCTGCGGATAGTTGTGGTACTACCCGAGCCATTACAAGTATTTCCTGATTCAGCAGCGATGGAAACGGCTTAGGAAAGACGGGATTTCTTAACATTTCTTGCCATGGCTCTTCTGTCTATTCCGTCAGTTTATGCGGCCTTCCGGAACTTCTATTTTTTTAAGTAGTTGCATCGTCTTGCTTCCATCTCTTCACGACATCACTTATAGGCGATTTTGTTATGTTTAGTTTATCTGCAATGCTCTATGCAAACGCTACTCAAGTGACATCCCATGACCAGCCCACGCTGAAACTCATAATGTTCACGTCCACGCGACATATCCTCTTCAAAGTTACTGATAACACGATTAGATCAGATCATATGTAGGGGATTTTAGGAAGGGAGTGTCTGATTTCAGGTCTTAAACAACCGTTAGAAATAGGAAGCTAGGAGATTTGGGCTAGAGTGCCCGATAGGAAAGTCACACGGAAGCGAGGTATGAAAGAGGAAGGAAGACGCCTTTATTTATTTCCGGGGACTGATAACACGACAGAAACTCTCAGCTTTATACACGTATCTCCCCACTCGCAGCGTACCGTCCTGCGCAACCGTTCTTTGCACTTATGCAGATATTTTGTGGTGCCCAAATACTTTTGGTAATATATTCTGTATGTTAGCTGAACAAGGTTTATGTTTTGGTAATCCGAGTTTTAAAAAATATACACGATGTATTTCTTGGTGAGCACAGATGAACACAACTATTTAGGTGAACATAAAACGAAGAAAAATTAAAAATGAATAAAGCTTGACGTTCGTCGACTTAAAGGTTTCGCCGACTTCAGTGGCGATGCCGGCAGCTCAGAACTATTAGGGGGGGGTAAGCATCGTTCGGAGGAGGCACATATTTTGAAGTGCTTAGCGGAAATTTTGACAAAAAATCGGAATCATGTAGATTTCAGCCGATGCCGACGCTTGTATATATGATCCCCAGTAAAAAAAGAATCGTATGCATACTGTACGTAGTATTTATTCAGTCTATGCAGTACTAGGAACCATGGATACAACATCCATGGCGTTTAACAAATTATTTCTTTGCAATTTTAGCTTACTTACATCGTTTCCTCTGTTTTTTTTTTTTTTTTTAAGTGTTTCCTCTCATAAGGCAGTTTATGGAATTTATTTTGTAATCTGACATGGAATCTCTCTCTCTCTCTCTCTCTCTCTCTCTCTCTCTCTCTGCCTCCCCCCCTCTCCCTTTTTAAACTACTATTAGGAAACCGGTATCTTCCTGCAACTCTCTTAGGTGTTCTTTCGGACGACCACCCACTTCACATAATACAGTAGTACAACTCTAAATTTAACAAAAAAATCATTTTATATAACAAAAGTTCCGTGAATTCGAAAAATTCACGTACGTTTGTTCGAGTTTCCTAAAATGTGAAATGGTTACACTCGCCATGTGTTACAACTGCCAAAATGTTTTTTCGTTTTCTGAAAAGGGGAGGGGTTAAAAGTAGAGAAAGAAAAGTTGACCTCACCCTTACCGTCGCGCCTGACTCGACTCACATTATGCCATCTTCACAAAGTTGATGGAAAAACACTCCACCCCACTCAACCACCTATACAGAGTTTTCACACTGTAAACGCAGTCTCTAAAGTCTCGTGCTCTTCTCTGATCTTGATGTGATGCTGTCGCCATCTGTTGGTATTGTGGAATGTTGGAGATTTTTATTTTCACGAATATTTTTGCTATCTTCTGTTTTGTTGTTGTTGTTGTTTTGTTTGTTTAACAATTATTATTTATGCAAATCGTATGTCGTCTTCTTTATTGTGAGCTATGATATGTTTCATTCTATTATATTGGGGTTTTTGTTTTCTTTACGGTATTGAATGATGGAAGTTGTTTCCTTACGAGCTGTACAATATTGAATAATGTAAGAAACAGCTTCCTGATTCAACATTGTAAAGAAACAAAAAAAAAAAAAAAAAAAAAAAAATAACTTGGAAAACGAAATTATTCTTTACTAGTTGAACTGTATTCGGCGTTGCCCAGCTTTAAAGTTTGACATGTATGTGTATGTGTAAGCAGTGCAGTAACAATAGCTGAGGAAAAAATCTGTTATAAATTAATATACCCTTTACGTTGATCGTCGTTCCATTAGGTACCAAAATGTTTCTTTACTCTGGCTTTTCTCATCATCTGTTTCCCAAAATGTTTCTTTTCTGGGCCTTTTCTCGTCTTTTGTTTCCATAGCTCTTTCTGGAGCCACGAATTTTTGTTTATTTTTTTAAGAAGGTGCATAGTGAAAATGAGTTTGACGAACTCTCCCTGTATAATCCATTACGAACCGTGGCAAAATTAATTTACCCAATACGAGACTTGTAGGGAAAAACTGTATGTATCGGGAAAGCGACATACATTCGTCGCCAGGAAAAATTCGACCATAAGTAGAGTAGCGGCGCACAAATCAGCGAAAGTTTCGTTTCTTGCGATGCATACGTGCCAGGAACATGTCAGGAACATTTTCAAGCACCAATGTCACCGTACACAATCACGTTTAAGGTCACATACACGTTCTCAACTGTCGTGTAACAAACGGATTTTTGTAGAAATGCCATAGCACAGTATATTGGGTTATCAGCTCCCTTTTGTATTTGCGACTTGAAAGCGGCCACTAAAATTCTGACAACAATGGAAACAGCAATCTGCTATATTTTGAAGTGAACGCGCACACAGACATGCACATATACACACAATTCTCTTTTGTTGTTATAGATTAAAGTAAAATGGAGGAAAAATGGCACCTTACGACATTTGGATTTTTTGGACCTCAATTTGAAGTTCTGTTTCACATTCTGTATCGCGGTCTATTCGCCTATTCTTATGCCAGTTATGTCATAAGCACCTCATGCTTTATGATTTAACTTCATTTTTTGAAGCTTAATGAAAGGAAGCTGCAGCGATGGCTGTGTGGTCTGAGTCGCTACCATCTGACCATTCATCCGAGATGGACACGGGATCGAGTCCCGGATAAGCGCTTTTGTCTGCTGGCGCTGGCTGGCTCCCTCCCTTCAGGGTACCAGTGGCCCTAAATTAGAGATGGGCGACCTCTTATAGCTCATGGTAGTTGTTATGGTAACTCCCCACTCCCCTCCCTCCAAAAAAGACTCTGCCCTAGTGTTTGTGTTCTTTCACTGTCCCGTACATTAGTAATGCTGTTCTGGATTCAACGACATGTTCTCGCCGTGCTGCACTTCATTCTGGGATGCATGTACTTGAATGCCCACTTCTTTTTAGACAACCCCTCTTCATTCCCACACACACACACACACACACACACACACTTTTTCAATCTGTTAGAGTGCTCCTTTAGTGGAGCATTCTATGTTCGTACCATGTTACTGAAGTCGTTGACGAAATTCGTGCCAATAACATATATTGCTAGAATGCCGTCGTTGCACGATATAAGATGAAATTCGAATTTAACGATGAAAATTGATTTTTATTTACACTGAATCAAAAGCTGAAAGTCAAAATCACATCACTAGATCTTTCATGTTCACTCCCAGCACATCCTCAGGCGAATTCTAAAACAATTATCGTAAAAATTTGCAAAAAGAGTCCACCGTGGAACGTCGCTTTTGTTTATATACATCGCGTTCAGCTCCCGAATGACTTCAAAAGACGTCACCATACTCTGACTTATGATTGTTGTGTCTTAATTGTTATTGGGTGAGTTCCGAAAAAAGTTCGAGTTATTGGTTTATTTGCTTCTTCTTGTTTGAAATTAACTGCATCCAAGTTGGAGGTATGAATCTGGGTACTTCATCGTTACAACATTTATCAGCGTTATTGACGATGTGTAAACTCTCCGCTAGTAAAGTCGCATTTTTGTCCGCTAGTAAAGTCGCATTTTTGGGATGCCGTCCACTGCTCTCCGCTAGTAAAGTCGCATTTTTGGGATGCCGTCCACTGCTGCTTGGTAATAACATTATCAAGCAGCAGTGGACGGATGAGGGTGCCCTTGTTTATTGGAGGACATTGGCGACCAACAAGACTCCTCCCCAAAGCATCCCACACATTTTCAATGGGATTCAGATCTGGAGAACGTGCTGGCCATACGAGGCGTTGAATATCCTCGCTCTCAAGACACTCCTGGACAGCGACTGTTCGATGACATGTTGCGTTGTCGTCCATGAAAATGAATCTATCACCGACAGCACCACGGAACATGCGAACATGAGGCAGCAGAACATCATTAATGTATCGTTGGCCAGTCATAGTCCCAGTTGGAAGCACATAGAGAGAAGTACGGCCATTGATCATGATGCCAGCCCCATACCATGACACTACATGTCGGATATCGGTTCCTTTCCTGTATGTTTGCTGGACAATATGCAGTACCACTATCACGCCAGATCAGTTGTCGTCGACAATCAGACGATAGACTGTATCTACTCTCATCTGAGAAGAGGACAGCAGACCAGTCGTTATCAGTCCAATTGCGATGTTGATGGCACCATTGCAAACGGGCGGTACGGTGACGTCTGGATAATGGAATGCACACAACAGGACGGCGGGCGTATAGTCCTCCTTCATGCAAACGTCTGGCGACAGTTTTTCGGGAGATCCGCTTGCCAGTAGCAGCCATAAACTGATTTGTTATCTCACTAGCTGTGCTGCGCCGGTGTCTTTTTGTTGATATCACTATGTACCGATCTTCTGCAGGTGTCGTACTGCGAACACGACCTCCCCCGTGACGTTTGCTACACTCTCCATTTATTTGAAATGATTTCCAAAGCCTTGAAACAACACTGTGGCTGACGTCGAACTCTCTGGCAACATCTGTTATTTTTCGCCCTTCTTCAATCTTGCCAATAATACGGCCACGCGTAAAATCATCTAGGTGATGTCGGGAAGACATACTGAAAATTGCAAGTTTGTCAATTGATTCTTTCCCTTTCAACTTTGCGTTTGAACAACAACGGTCAATACGCGTCAAATCCTTTATATCTCTTATCAGCGCTATGACGTCACGAACAAGTTCGGCAATCCAAAATTTGCATACGCACAACACGTCTTACTGTATCTCGCACTTATGCTAATTTCCACATTTTTCTGCCTTCCATTTTATGGTTGCTATCGTTGCTATTGTCATCCGTCCTTAGCAATTGTCCGGCAGTGTATTTTTTGCTTCAAAACTCAGTTTCGTTTGAAACCACCTTGAGCAACAATAACAGCCTCTACGCGGCGGCGTGGCGTTGAATGAAAGAGGATGGGGCCGCGGATGGCTTAGTGGTCAACGTTCGTGACTGCCACGGAGGAACCTTAGGTTTGATCCCAGGCAGGTGCGAACGCTCGAACCACTAAATATCCGCTGTGCGTCGGATGGGCACGTTGAGCCATCGGACTCCGAGTACTGGGCCCCCCGGTAATAAATAAGGGCGTCTTTTTCCCCTTTCTACCTCGCTTCCGTGTCACTTTCCTATCGGGCACTCTAGCCCAAAACTCTTAGCTTCCTATTTCTAAGGGTTGTTTAAGACCTGGAGTCAGACACTCCCTTCCTAAAATGCTCTACATCAGAATGAATAAGGTTTTTGATACCGTCCTGGGGGATGGCCTGCCAGTCTGCTTCTATGCGAGATCGGAGTTCATTTGTGGTGACTGGCGGAGGCGCTTGATGGGCCAGTCGCTTAGCTACCGCGTCCCAGAAATATTCGATCGGGGACATATCTGGCGAACGTGCAGGTCAGGGAAGAAATGGTATCTGCCATGCATGGAAGAGGTCTTGGACATTCTGGGCCACCTGTGGCTGAGCATTGTCCTGCTGGAATATAGCGGCAGGACAACTCTGAAGGAAGAGCATCGCCTCTACCTCTAAAACATCCCTGATGTATCGCTGTTGAGATTTTCCTCAATTCGTATCAGGCGAAATCGTGAATTGAACTCAAAGAAGCCCCAAAACGTGACGCGTGGAATTGGGCCGGTATGACGCTGCAAGGTGCCGTTCACCACGATGTCTTCGAACACGTAACGACCATCATGGTGCATCAAGTTGAATTGTAATTCGTCATAAAACACAACCTGTTGCCAATCAGCGCGCAAATATCAGTGTTCAAGACCCTCATTGCAGCCTGAAGCTTCTGTGGTTGAGGGTCAAAGGAATGAGCAGCAATGGGTTGCTAGTGACCAGTCCTCTGTTAAGCAGAAGATGTCGATATCTGGTGGAGTACAAAGCCTGACCTGTGACACTTCTCCACTGCTGCGCTAACACTATGGATGTCGCTGTGCGATCGGTCACTGCCATACGATAGAGGTGTCTGTCATTCCATGCAGTCGTGCGATTTTGCTTTCCATTTCCAGGATTTTTTCCAACCCTCATCTGTCCACTGACTTCACGTTAGCTTTACTGTACTGACTTTTCGTCTCGTATGAGTGGCAATTTCCCGGTAGGAAAATCCAGCTTCTCTCATCCCAACAATCCTTCCTCACCCAAAGTTCTTAATCCGACCTTATATGGCGACGGGGCATAGGGAGACACAGGAAACACCCTTTCGAATCAATGCCAGCTGTTCACTGATTGCAACATCAGATCAGATCAGATCAGATCATATGTAGAGGACCGATACAACCCTTAAAAATAGGAAGCTAGGAGATTTGGGCTAGAGTGCCCTATGGGAAAGTGACACGTAAGCCAGGTAGAAAGAGGGAGGAAGACGCCCTTATTTATTACCGGGAAGCTAGTACCCGGGGCCCGTCGGCTTAATGTGCCCACCCGACGCACGGCGGATATTTAGTGGTTCGAGCGTTCGTATCTGCCTTGGATCGAACCCAAAGGTCTTCACCGTGGCAGTCACGAAGGTTGACCACTAGGCCATGCGCGGCCCCGATTCCAACATCTCATTTGAGCTAGCTCTTTATACACAAGACAGTTCAGAGGGAGCTACTCCGGAACCGCATGCTCATTTTCTGTGGCATTTTAATCATTTGCATGTCCTAACATGTTGTACACATCCTGTATGTTTCAAGCTAATGCCAGCATTCCTTCATGGTGTTGCAATTTTCACAAACTGTAGTGTAGTTCAACGTCGACTCTGACCACAGGTGTCCAACACTCACAGAAATCATGTTGAATGTTTAGTGAGATATCAAAGGAATTGTTCACTCTTAAGTTGTTAGCACAACAGAAATCCATTTCTGGGTAAAGTCACCATCAACTTGACTTATCACCATCAACTTGACTTACTGTATCATGTAATCAATCGATGGGAAGCCATTGTTTTACAAGGTTAATACATACTTGCCCCAGTAAAGAAAGAACAGTTCACAAAATCAAGAACTTTAAATGGAAGCTAATGCGCATGCCACATTACTCGCCGGACTTGCCCCATCAGATTTTAGTTTCTTTTCTGTATGCATATCGGAACATCTCGACTGTGAAATTTGGCAACAAATGAAGGGCCATTAGGAAGGCATCTGTTCGGTTTTTCGCCTCCAGACTAGCTAATATTTATCCAGCTGGAACTGAAAGCTTGTTGGTAAGAGTTTTGTGGCAAAATGAATACAATACTGCGTCTGTGATCTTTATAAGTTACTCATGCAGAAACGGGGAAAACCCAGGATATGTTGTTATTCGAATAAGGTCTAACTGTAGGCACACGCTTATCGGCAGCCGCGATAAACAAACCGAGAGTAATTACTGGTTTTTAAAAAGAAAAAAAGCGGATGTTTTATAGAAGTTAATAAAGCGAGTGGAAGGCAAGCGTATTTTCCAAGTACAAAAGTAATAGATGTGGCCGTAAAACTAGACTTTAAACAAGAAAGATGACACCGAATTTTCGGGTGTAATAAGCACGTCTTTTGAATCCATTCTGACGCAAATTAAATTTATCAAAGCTATTCAAAGTCAATGGAGCCGTTATGGTAAACAATGAATCTGACGAAAGAAAGAAGATTTTCAATCGGGTTTTCAGTCCCTTAGATATTGCTGTAAACGATATTGTGAGCTTACGAACTCTTAGAAACAGAGATATCGACAAAAATAAGATGTGACTTTACGTCCCCTGGTGGGAAAACCATGCATTATTTTAGGAAGAACGTATTCTCAAAAGTTTTATCCATATAAGCGGTATCGATCGGTCCAAGAAAAAACAAAATTAGTCGAGTTTTCAGGAGCCCAGATTTTGCAACAAATACTTTAGAAGCAGAAATTAACACTTATGACCCCTGGCGGCCAAACCATTCTTTACCAAACATTAGAATTTATGTGAAAAATATTTTCCATCAGGTCTTGTATGCGATACAGGCAGAATTTTTCAAATCGGAGTTTTAGGAGCAGAAATAACGCAGAAAACGCAATTTACCTTTGTGCCCCCTAGCGAAAAGTCTATGATATACTTGAAAATTTTGAATTTATAGGAAACACATTTCGCAACGGAAACACTATCCAACATAAAAGAAATTTTTCAAATCGTGCTCTTAGAAGTAGAGATATTGACAAAAATAAGTTATACATCTACGCCCACTGGCGTAGAAACCATGCAATTCTTCAAGAAGAAAATTTTCCTAAAAAGTTTGTCGACATGAGTACTATCGGTCAACAAATGACTTTTTTTTTCAATCGAGATTTTAGAAGCTCATATTTTGCTGCAATACAACAGAAGCGAAAATTAAGACTTACGCCACCTGGTGGCCAAACCATTTCTTACAAAAAGTAGAAATTATGTGCAAACGATTTCCCATCAGGAGCTGTATGCGGTGCAGAAAGAATTTTTGAAATCGGAGATTTAGAAGCAGAGTTACAGGGAGAAACGCAATTTACATTTACGCTACCGGAAAGTCTATGAATTACTTGAAAATTTTGAAATTATATGAACCACATGTCACACTAGAAACACTATCCAACAAAGAAGGAATTTTTCAAATCGGACTCCCACAAGTAGAGATATTGACAAAAATAAGATACACATCTACGCCCACTGGCGTAGAAACCATGCACTATTTTAAGAAGAAAATGTTTCTAAAAGGTTTGTCGACATGACTAGTATCGGTCAACAAAAGACGTTTTTTTCAATCGAGATTCTAGAAGCTCATATTTTGTTGCAAATACAACAGAAGCGAAAATTAAGATTTACGCCCCCTGGTGGCCAAACTATTTTTTTACAAAAATTAGAAATTATGTAATTATGTGCAAACGATTTCCCATCAGGAGCTGTATCCGGTGCAGAAAGAATTTTTCAAATCGGAGATTTAGAAGCAGAGATATAGGGGGAAACGCACTTTACCGCTACGCCCCCTAGCGGAAAGTCTGTGAATTACTTGAAAATTTTGAAATTATATGAAAAACATGTCACACGGAAAACACTATCAAACAAAGAAGGAATTTTTCAAATCGGACTCCTAGAAGTAGAGATATTGACAAAAATAAGATGTACATCTACGCCCCTTGGCGGAGAAACTGCAATATTTTAAGAAGAAAATATTCCGAAAAGTTTTATCGATGTGAGTGGCATCAGTCCACGAAAGAATTTTTCAATCGATATTTTAGAAGCTCCGATTCTATGGCAAATACATCAGAAGCAAAACCGCCCCGGTGGCGCAGTGGTCTAAGGCGTTGGCCTCTGATCATTCGTCCGTAAGGGGTCCGGGTTCGAATCCCGGTCAGGCATGGATGTTGTGTTTGTCTTACGGCACTGGCTCTCTCCCTTCCCTGGAACCAGTGACCCTAAATTAGGGACGGGCGACTGCTTATAGCCCATTGAGTTGCTCATGGTGGTCGTTAAACCTCCAATCAAAAAAAAAAAAAAAAAAAAAAAAATAAACGTCAGAAGCAAAAATTAACACTTACGCCCGCTGGTGGCCAAAGTATTCTTTACCAAAAATTTGAAATTATATGCAAAAAATTTTCCATCAGAAGATGTATCCGCCGAAGAAATTTTTTTTCAAATCGGAGTTTTAGAAAAAGAGTTATCGGGAAAAATGTAATTTACTTTTACGCCCCCTAGCTTGAAATCTATGCGTAATTTGAAAATGTAACTATATCTAAAATACTCTTCGACATAAATGGAATCGAAAGATAAAAAAAAAAAAATTAAATCGGATGTTTAGCAGTAAATATGTGGAATTGAACGTATTTTTGAATTCGACATCATCTGCATTTACGCCCTCTACCGGCGAAATTGTACAACGTAAAAAAAAACGAAATTAAGGATCATCATTTGCATATTTCAAGCTTCCGATTGCAAAAAGCATTTTTCAAATCGGACTAATAGTTGCAGAGATATCGTGGGTACAGACGGACGGACGGACGGACAAACCGATAACAGAAGTACGATATTTTTTTACAAAAGACGTGCTAAAATCGTAACCCTCTTGCTGTAAAGAATATTGCATGGAAGAACAGGTCTTCCAGTATGCAGCAACTGACGAGGCCATTTCGACCTGAACTGACCATTTGTTGTAGTTGGTTCGAATCCCGGCGAGGCATGGACCTTGTGTTTGTCTTACGGCATTGGTTCTCTCCCTCCCCTGGAATCAGCTGCTCTAAATTAGGGACAGGCGGCTGCTTATAGCCCATCGAGATGCTCACGGTGATGGTTGAACCCCCTTAAAAAAATCGACCCGAACCATGCCTACGGAGTTAAAGAAAAAGAAATTGCGTCTTGAAAATGGTCTGTCCCTTCTGAATCCAGTGGGCTCTGCAAAAAAAAAAAAATGAAAAATTCGTTTATGGTGGTCCTGAGAACTCCGTGAATGGACTGTAGAGAAATAAAAAGAAGTGATAGGTTGAAATAAATCACGCTATACATTGTTGAAGTGACATTGCAATGTTAGCTTTTTCTTGCATGTGATGTCATTTTTATGGATGATAATGAAACGGAACATCTTGCAAAAATGGCTTGATGAGCACGAGGAGGACTACCATCAACTCCCCTGGCCTCCACAGTCACCTGATCTCAACCCTGGTAAAAATGCATGACACAAGCGGGAAAGAGCTATTCAGCGTCGATGCTTCCATCAACACTGACAGAGTTAAGCGATATTTTGCTGCAGGAAATAGGTGTATTTGGGCCGAAACGAACTCAAGCGCCTCGTAGAATGCATGCGGCGTCACATACTTGCTGTCATTCGCAATAATGGGGTGGCTCCTACTCGATGTTAAATATAGGTTCTTGTTTGTTTTAGCGTGTGCGTATTATGCTTTTGTGCGTGTGCGTGCGCGCGCGGGAGTTCGCATGTACTTGATGCAAAAAAAGTGTGTAAAAATCTGTCCGGCATATGTCATTGTGCAAATCTATTTATTAAATCTCTTTTAACGTTGATACGAATTAATTTCAATATCATTTTTTTTTCTTACTGAGGCTTTCATGCTACGCATTGAATGTAGGCTTGCGCGATTTAGTTCAACACGGACAAAGTCTGGCTTACTGCTGCGTGTATTCTTCTCTTCCGTAATATCAGAGAGATCATCCCATTTTTCATAACACGGGTGTGGTCAGCTGATTATGTAGAAAGCGGAATTTCTTTAAATCGCTCTTACTTCCTCTGCTGCTTTCCTTTCATGTAAAATGAGTCGTTCCATTCTTCTTATGATACCGTCTACCGGTTTTATAACTACCGATGCATTCATTTTGGTTTTTTCTGTCCGTTCTGATGTTTCAGGATTAAATATGGCAGCATCTAGTTTTTTTAGTTTCGCTCAGTTCAAATTCTGCTAGAGGAAGCAGATGAGATGCTGCTCCTGCATTCAGCGAGTCTTTTAGGTGTGAGCACTTACCGCCTGTTGTAGTTGTCTCGTACGGCAGGTGGCGTATTCAGTGGGCGATAGATGGGTGGGTCGCTGACCGCTGATGTCCTCATTCTTAACTGGCGATCGAATCCCGCCGTCCGTCGGCTTTCTCATACCTGCATTAGGCATCAGCGCTTAAACGAGCTCTGTCACGAAACTGCCTTTTGTAGGTCATTTCCCTCTCAAGACTGGCGGAGAAAGTGACGAGGTCAAATGTCAGAAGCCTTGCGGAAAAACAAAAGGTAGAGGCAGGGACTGAGTTACAATGTTTGACCAGATCATTTGAAAACTGGAAGCTTTATGGTTTCCATTTTGTTGCACGTTGAGAAAATCATCAGCAATGGTTTTCACTGGAAACGTGTTTACCCTACAAATACGCATATACACTGGTGCTCAAAATTAAAAGATTATTTATAAATTCGTACATAACTCGAAGTAGTTAAGGAAATTCAATGTCATTTGGTAAGAAAGTTCTTATTACATTACTCAAACAGAAGAAAATCATAATCTTACAATTTGCATGTGTTAATATCATAATGTTAATATCGTTATAGCCAATGGGATGTGAAATATCACAGAAAAACAGAATTTATGCTTTAATATTTTTTTGTTTCTAGTAAAAGAACTTAGCTGCTTTTTTGTGCAGCTATGTAATCCAATAATTGTACAGTGTATTTTTACTTAACTATTGTACGCAGTAATTAACACACATGCGTACGTAATTTGCCAATTTAAGCCGAGAGGTTAGAACACCGCGTGTTGTAAGCACTTAAAGAAACCGCGAAGTGTCAGTTGCTTCACACTTTTTAAGTGCAATTTTTTTTTGTATAATTCTTTCTGTTGAATGTACATAAAAGAGAAAGTCTTCATCTTCTTCAACATTCATTTCGAAAAATTGTTGTAGTACTGCAGTTGTTTCTAAAGCCTTTCCACAAGAAATGTGTTGTACTTCGTTCTCCTCACCATTCGTTTCACTTTCCTCTTCATCATCTGGATTATTCTGAGTGGTGATTAAAGCTACGATATCACTGTGTGGTGGAGCTTCACTACAGAGCAGATTTAAAATTTTAAACTCGTCTAGAGCGGCTGCACTCTCTTTGGCAAGAGAGGTGCCGTTTTTTTTTTCAACCCGTTTTGATAGTGGAAAATTATCTTCATCATCACGCTCTTCTGCTTCAGCTGTTGATAAGCCGGCATTTTCGAAAACAGTGTCTAATGGCTTGTTTTATTATGTGATACCAAGCTTTAGCCACCATTCTAATTGCATTTAACACAGAAATAGTGTTTGACATATTTTTCTCCAGGCTTTCAATTGCATCCGATTTCAGAAAAGTTTTTTTTAGACTTGAGATGGCCATTATAGGTAGGTTTGTCTTCATTTCCATCTTCATTACAACATAGTTCATTTATCATTGGGTAAAAGGTAATTTCGCCGGGACCAACAGACTGCTCGTTACACCCGAGCTTGTTATAAACGGGTTGTACTGTATGCTTAAGATATGGGGTGTTTTAATGTGCAGCACAGTCACCCCTGAAAGCAGTGCAACCCAAGCAGCTACTTCTCCTAATGTTTATGAGGGTATGGATGAGGTCTTGAGGGATTAATGACCACTCTTCAAGCAGATCAGCCCTTGAAGTGTTTTTGAAGGAGGCTGGCAAGTTGCAATGCGTCACCCTAGATCATCCCATACATGCTCAATCGAATTGAGGTCAGGGGATCTGCGTGACTAGTACATTTGTCTAGTGTCTTCCTATTAGACAAAAACGTCGACCAAATGAGCTCGATGTGGTTGCGCATTGCCATCTGTGAGAATAAAATCAGGAGTGACACCTCCCCTGAATGGCCTAACTTATGGGTTCAGGATCTCGTCTTTGTACCTCGGGGCAATAACTGAGCGACTCTGAAAGTCGTAAAGGTCTGTGCACCCGTTCGTCATGATTCCTGCCCAGTCCATCGCACCACCGCCAGCACCCTTTCTCTGACGTTTGAGGGACTGTTGCGAGTCCGTAGTTCCCTTCTGATGAGAATAGTGAATCAGTACTTAAACTGAATCGCGATTCATCTGTGAAAAGAATATTCACCAACTGGTCTGGACTCCCAAGTGTGATGTTGGCTACTCCACGTTAAACGAACTCTCCTTGCGGTGGAAGTTAGAGGGGGGGGGGGGGCACAAATAACTGGTCTTGCGTTAAGTCGTTGCTAACGAAGTCGTCTACAAACAATATATGCCTTGAAACCCTCGTACCCGTAGCTAAGCTCCAAAGAGAGTTACGTAGCAGACATCTCTCTGCTCCGTCTGGCAGTCCGACTCATACAGCGATCATTTGTAGCAGTTAAGGTTCAAGGACAGCTTTCTCCTGGTCGACGACGAACATGTCCTGTCTGTTGAAACTGTGTCCAGAGTCTATACGGGACATTTTGTGAAACGTTCAATGCTCTGGAAACTTTCGTCTGGGACTGTCCTGCTTCTATCTTACCAGTCATTCTCCACCGCTATGTCTTCGGGACATAATCATCTCGACGTCTACTAAAGTGAGAGCAAGAGTTTCCTGAAACAGCTACAAGATGAGAGTAGAATCTCGGGTCTTTTTAACGCAGTCCTAATTTGTATATTCCGGCGTACCTGCGACAAAAGTAAATGCAGTAAATTCTTCTGCGTCGCGAAATTTGCATGCCCGCACATTCTCAGTGCTTTGTTTTACATAAATCAGCAGCTATCTCTGACGTTTCTGTTTATCATCCTTTAATTTTCAGCACCAGTTTATTTAAAGACACTATTCATTTAGATTTTTTAACAGAAATCAAATGTCAGTCTCTCCTTTTTCCATTATTACCACCAACCATACTCTCGTTACCCTCTAGTTAGAACCAGAGATGGAACCGGTGAACGGGTCAACGGGTCGACAATTTCTAGCGGGTCAAACGGGTCGGGTCAAGGTGTTCCTGACAGAGTTTTATTTCCGTTTCACTTTTGAAAAGAGGGGACAAAATCAAACTAAATTGCGCACTGTAGAATTTTGTGCTCGATACTGGTGCCCGCTGACATAAAAATGATTTGTCGTGCAATATGAACGAAGAGTGTCCCCAAAAGGAAAAACTGTTCCTTCGTTCTAAGCGGCAATGATGAAAACAGCATCCACATCTTGGAAACTTTCAACTCATCATAAACTTGTGAAAATTGGTGTTGCTGTGAAACATATTCTGAAACTTGATTTGTTATCAAGAAAACAGCAAAAACTAGAAATAAACATACAACAAATTGCTTAATTCAAAAATTTTGACTGTGGCGCCATCAAAATTAGGTGGAAACAGCCTTAACATTACTGCGGAGGGACTTTTTGACTGTCGCAGATGCGTTTGAAAACATGTGTAAAAACAGTTAGGTTATGTCTTGCAAATTAAGGACGACAGTTTCTACACTTCCTGTAAATGAATAAATTATACTTTCCTATAATACATTTGTTTGATTTCCATATAACCTAAGATACCCACTGTGGAGAGACTTTTTAAACGGCCTATATATATGCTCATAAATCAGCAGCTATCTCTGACGTTTCTGTATAACTATGATATATATATACATATAGGGGAAAAAACAGATTATGGCACTGAGAAAAGAAGATGGTTCTGTAACAAGAAATAGAGGCGAAATTTTGACAAGAGTGAAAGATTTCTACTCCAAATTATATGAAAGGGATGATACATGTACTCCAGACATCATGAAAGGTACCAGTACCAGAGTTCTTCCAGTCCTTCCAGCAGAAGTTGCACATGCAATCAAGAACATCAAGCGGGGAAAAGCTCCAGGAGAAGATGGAATTACTGTAGACATCATACAAGAAGCAAGTGGAGAAATCGAAACAGTACTCGCCCAAATTTTCACTCGATGCCTTAATGAAGGGAAAATTCCTGAGGATTGGAACAACGCTACAATGATCTTGCTACATAAAAAAGGTGACATTGAGGATCTCAGGAACTACAGACCTATCAGCCTCCTATCAGTGGTTTATAAAATCTTCACTAAAGTTCTTTCACACCGCTTGAAGGTGACACTGGACGTGGCTCAACCGAGAGAACAAGCTGGATTCAGGAGTGGCTACAGCACAATAGATCATATCCACGTACTGAGAGAACTAATTGAAAGAGCGAGGGAATATGAACTTCCATTGTGCATGGCTTTTATCGATTATGAAAAAGCCTTTGATTCGGTGAAACCATCAGCAGTTGCAATGGCTCTGAAATCCTGCGGTATTGAAGATGCATACATTAATATTATTAATAACATCTATGAAAATGCAAGTGCAAAGATTCGGCTGTTTGAAAATACAACACACATAAAAATTGGAAAAGGAGTGAGACAAGGTGACACCATATCTCCGAAGCTCTTTAATGCCACATTGGAAAATGTCTTTCAATCACTGAACTGGGAAAACAAAGGGATAAAGATTAATGGAGATTATCTAACCCACCTTCGTTTTGCTGATGACATAGTCATTTTTACAACTACCCCATCAGAGCTACAGAGTATGATCCAGGAACTTGCTGACAAGAGTAAAGAAGTGGGATTAAAAATGAACTTTCAGAAGACAAAAGTGATGTACAATGCTTTTACAAGAAATGAAGATTTATCGATTGATGGAGAAAAGCTGGAGATAACAGACACGTACGTTTATCTTGGACAGCAGATATCAAGTGAGGGTCACATTGGTGAAGAAATTAATCGGCGTACAAAACTTGCCTGGAGAGCTTTTGGAAGAAACAGCATAATTTTCAAGAGCAATATGCCATTATGTCTTAAAAGAAAAGTGTTTGATCAATGCATCCTTCCAGTGCTTACGTATGGTGCAGAGACGTGGACCTTAGCTAAAAGAGACATACAAAGGCTGCAGACAACTCAAAGCAGCATGGAGAGGTGCATGCTTGGTGTAACCAGGAGAGATATGAAGAGGAACACGTGGATCCGAAAAATGACAAGAATGGAAGACATCATGATCAGAGTTAAATCCCTGAAATGGCAATGGGCTGGACATACTGCCAGAAGAACAGACCATCGATGGACAGCCGAAATTTTAGATTGGATTCCAAGGGACAGGAAAAGGCCCAGAAGAAGACCAGATGGGAGATTAGTGGATGAAATTCGAAAGTATGTGAGAGTGGCATGGAGGAGACTGGCACAAGACCGACCGTTGTGGAGGAAACTTGGGGAGACCTTCGTCCAGCAGTGGATTGATAATGGTTGACAATGATCATCATCATTGTTGATTAATTTCTTCATCAATGTGACCCTCACTTGATATCTGCTGTCCAAGATAAACGTACGTGTCTGTTATCTCCAGCTTTTCTCCATCAATCGAGAAATCTTCATTTCTTGTAAAAGCATTGAACATCACTTTTGTCTTCTGAAAGTTCATTTTTAATCCCACTTCTTTACTCTTGTCAGCAAGTTCCTGGATCATACTCTGCAGCTCTGATGGGCTAGTTGCAAAAATGACTACGTCATCAGCAAAACGAAGGTGGGTTAGATAATCTCCATTAATCTTTATCCCCTTGTTTTCCCAGCTCAGTGACTGAAAAACACCCTCCAATGTGGCATTAAAGAGCTTTGGAGATATGGTGTCCCCTTGTCTCACTCCCTTTCCAATTTTTATGTGTGTTGTATTTTCAAACAGCCTAATCTTTGCACTTGCATTTTCATAGATGTTATTAATAATATTAATGTATGCATCTTCAATACCGCAGGTTTTCAGAGCCATTGTAACTGCTGATGGTTTCACCGAATCAAAGGCTTTTTCATAATCGATAAAAGCCATGCACAATGGAAGTTCATATTCCCTCGCTCTTTCAATTAGTTCTCTCAGCACATGGATATGGTCTATTGTGCTGTAGCCACTCCTGAATCCAGCTTGTTCTCTCGGTTGAGCCATGTCCAGTGTTACCTTCAAGCGGTGTGAAAGAACTTTAGTGAAGATTTTATAAACTACTGATAGGAGGCTGATAGGTCTGTAGTTTCCGAGATCCTCAATGTCACCTTTCTTATGTAGCATTATCATTGTAGCGGTGTTCCAATCCTCAGGAATCTTTCCTTCATTAAGGCATCGAGTGAAAATTTGGGCGAGTACTGTTTCGATTTCTCCACTTGCTTCTTGTATGATGTCTACAGTAATTCCATCTTCTCCTGGAGCTTTTCCCCGGTTCATGTTCTTGATTGCATGTGCAACTTCTGCTGGAAGGACTGGAGGAACTCTGGTACTGGTATCTTTCATGATGTCTGGAGTGCATGTATCATCCCTTTCATATAATTTGGAGTAGAAATCTTTCACTCTTGTCAAAATTTCGCCTCTATTTCTTGTTACAGAACCATCTTCTTTTCTCAGTGCCATAATCTGTTTTCTTCCCTTACTGAGATGTTCCCTTTGCTATCTTTAGGCTTTGGTTGTTTTCAATTGCTTTCCTCACTAGTTCACAGTTGAATTTTCTTACGTCTTCAGTGATACTTTTTCGTACTGTCTTGCATAGCTCTATATATATTCCACTTTGGAAGTCACATCTTCTTTAGTTGTCCTCATCTCTCTTCTTTTTTGCATCAACATTTTCGTTTTTCTTGATAATTTATTTACATGCAACTTGTTCTTAGACCCAGCTAATTTTGTTGCTGTTTCCATAAGAGCTTTGGTTACTTTTCTGTTAACTTCAGAGATGTCCACTTCTTCCGATGTTAGGCCTTCTAAAGCAGAGAACCTGTTCTTCAGTTCCAACTTGAAGGTATTATGGTGTTTTTTAAGGTTGGTTATGTCAATAGATTTTGTTTGTCTTATGAGCTTGCCACGTTCAAGTTTAGTGTTCAGGTGCATCTTACATCTCACCAATCTATGGTCACTACCTGTGTTGAACTTGTTTAGCACACTGCAGTCTTCTATGACGAATTTTTTCTAACACATAATAAAATCAATTTCACTTGTCGTCCCATTTGGATGTCTCCATGTCCATTTCCTGTGTGGCTTTTTCTTGAAGAAGGAGTTCAAGATGAAAAACCCTTCTGCCTGTGCAAACTCAACGAGAGTATTTCCACGCTGGTTTCTGTTGCCGTGACCGAATTTACCTACTAAAGTTTCATTCTGTTGCCGTTGCCCTATTTTTGCATTGAAATCTCCCATAATTATTTTCAAGTGCTGCTTACCTTTATTATTTAGATGACAAATTTCCTCATAAAATTCTTCAATTTCTTCTTCAGGATGACTTGTGGTGGGTGCATAAGTTTGAATAATCTGAGCCTGGTATCTTTTCGAGAGTTGGATAACAAGCCGTGCAGCTCTGTCAGAGGAACTTTCAACTTCTACAACTTTATCCTTCAGTTTCTTGTTTATTATAAATCCAACACCACTAGTTCTGCCAGTATCTGTCCCACGATAGTAGAAGAGATGTCCACTTTTCAGTTCGATGAGATCTTCTCCTTTTCTCCTTACCTCACTTAGCCCCACGATGTCCCACTTGATCCTTTGTAGTTGCTCTTCCAATTCAAGAAGCCTTGAATCAGAAGATAGGGAGCGTCCATTGTACGTTGCCAAGGTCAGCATCAGATGGCAGCCTAGTCCGGTCCTCCGGGGATTCTTAGCACCCTCTGGCTTCATGTCGCACTGGCCGCTGCCTTGGCCAGGTACATTCCAGCTGCCGGAGACTGAGGGCCAAGATTTAAGTTGTGGAGTCATATATATATGTATATTATAGTTCCAAACATAATTGTCGGAGTCGGGTCCAATTATGTGACGTCTGGGTTGGGTCCGGGTCCAAAATTTTTGACCTGTTTCCAACCCTGATTAGAACTGCTGAACTCTAAAACAATGAAATGAAATTTTATTTTCACTTTACCTTCTTTTCGTTTGGATTGAGACCCGTTAGAAGGTCAAAGGATTGCGATGTTCACTTGATATAATATGGGAGCAAATCCGATTTGGAAAAGATGTGGGGCGATGAGCAACGATCGGTATTTCAAGAATAGTATTTTGCCGTTAAACGCACAAATACTCGCAGTCCGGGGACGACTGACCGCTCTGTCATTTTATTTATGGCTATTCTCAAAGGCCGTGCCTCATCCTTATAACCACTGAACTTTTTTTCAGTTTATTACAGAATAACTGCTGAAGGAAAAAATGAAACGCATAAAAATCAAAGTAGGATTGCGTACCGTTTTCAGGAAAACTAGGAGAGGGTGTGCCCCCCCCCCCCCCCCGACTGGCGCCCTGTTTATGGGACGGCAACACGAACCTGGCACGTTCATAAATTATAGCTGAAATCAAAGGGCCGTGCTGAAATTTTCAAATTAAGGCCCGTGAAGCTTTCCGCTTCCGCTACTTTGATGGCAGCTGTTTTGTGTCAGAAGTGAAACAAAAAAATGCCGATGGCATTTAATCATCATTGAATTTAAAAATGTCCCAGGAAAAATGATGATACAGTTCTGGGGTAAAAGTATGAGAAACTTCATTGTAAAAAATAAGTGGTATGCATTCAAGAAAAATTTCTGAAAATAACGTGCGGCAGAGTTGCCGGTATGGTGTCAACCTTTTAACGAAATTTCCGTTTTTAAAAGTTCTCGTTTCTTCTAACTTCATTATTTTGGCAGATTTTCCGTAGTCAGTAATTCCATTTATTTCAGAAAAATCCGTTTCGAGTTTGTTCGTGTTTATACAGAAATTTCAGAATGTTCAATTTTGACTTTTTCACCCCTTTCGTACTCGGAGTACTAAGCTAACGAGCCCGTTCTTATTCGACCCTAGTTTGATTTCAACCAGCGACCTCCTGTACAGGAAGCGCGTGTCTAACTGCTGAGTCAGCAATTCGCGTAAATAAATAATCTCACGTATAAGGGTACATACAACTCGAATTGCTCGATGATTTTTTTGTTGTTGTTTTTTTGTTATTAATGTAGGTGGATTAGTCACTTTATTTTCTGTTGGAGTTTATTATTTTTGTGAATAGGTTTGTAATAATTTATTTTTTTCTGTAAGGAAGACTTGTTAGAAATTTCGTATTTTTTTCGTCGTGATTTTTCGAAGCAACAAAATGCTGTAGAACTTGAGATCTTTTTAAACTGACATTGACTTTCAATTATCTTTAAGAAAAGGTGAAATGCACTGTTTTAGGTACACTCTAGACTTCGGCCCCTGTTGTCTGCTTCAACCAACGTGCGGATGGGATCACGGGAAATGACACGTGTAGTGATAGGTGGCGCTGCCGCTGCTTGCTTGTACTCGATGTTTGCTCCCGTGCTGTGTGTGTTACGTAATCGCTTTTTGCTCAGTGCGTGACTTTTTTTTTTTCTGTTCGCCCTGTTTTTGGCTTGTGGTTTTTCCAGCGTGCGTTTTACTCTGTCGGTCGCGATGTGGAACTGGAGGCGTTTCTTCGACGAAGTTGGGAAGGATGAAGAAAAATGTATTGCATGGTGTGAGCGGAAAGGATTGCTTCCAACCGAACTAAGATGTTCCGCAGTACATCCAATGAGTTTGCGAGTGGGGATATGTGTCATCGTTTAGGACAATTCAGGTGTAGGAGGAATCACGTTACAGGGAAAAGTGAGCAGTGTTCCCGTTTACTTGGGACGTGGTTTGAAGCTGCTTGTATTCCTCTTGATAAGGTGATTGTTTCGCCAAAGGATTGTCCTACGATGATTCAATTGAGGAATCTTCCCAGGGTGTGGTTCCAACATCCTCTGCGACAGTCAGTGACTATTATCAGTCTTGCAGAGAACTAGTCGCAGAGTTTATGGTAGCTTACGAACAAGACGAAGGACAGCTTGGAGGCCCTGGTGTCATCGTAGAAGTGGACGAGCCTAAGGTTGGGAAGCGGAAGTATCATCGTGGTCGTCTGGTTGAGGGCACCTGGATCCTTGGCATCTGTGAACGAGATTCTAAACGATTCAGGGTAGAGATCTGCCCGAAGAATAACCGCTCTGCTCACACATTGCTGCCGTTCATCCAGAAACATGTTCAACCTGGAAGTACTGTAATGACGGATCAATGGGCTTCGAACCGCAACCTCCCATCCTGTGGTTTCCAACATCTGTCAGTCAACCACTCGCTCAATTTCTTTGATCCAACTACTGGGGCGCATACTCAAGGTGTTGAGTGCAATTGGCGGCACCTCAAACGCACACTATCTAATGGAATTCACAAATACCACGTTCTGGAATATTTATTCCGACGAAATTGTCGTCTTTCCTCTGAACACTGTTTTGAGGTGATGATAGGTATCATCAAACAGTTCTTCCCTAGTACGTAATGTTTTCCAGTGAAATATTCGTACTACATAGACAGGTTCTCAATAAGGAGGAAACACTTCTTTTCCGTCGTTATAAATATTTAACAGCACCTGAACTACTCACATTCCATTAAGGCCCTTTTCAGGGCCAGTCATATTACCAAATAAACGCATTCCTTTAAAAAATAACCCACGCCGTATATTTCTCGTTCTTAACAGTTGTCCCGCACAAACCACACACCGATTACGTAATTCAGCGAACGAGCAAACAACGCCGACGCAGCTGCAGCGCCACCTATTGCGAAACGTTTCTCCCGTGATTCCATCCGCGCGTTGGTTGAAGCAGACGACGGGGGTCGAAGTCTAAAGTGCATCCCTGTTTTATAGTATTATTTCACAAAACTCCTAAGTATAAAATTTACTTTTGATAGGTGTAATAGTTTTTGTTTTAAGGAGTTCATCGACATCATATTTCTGTTAATATACAAAAGGAATTGTATATTAACAGAACAGTCTGTGGATCTGTACATTGACATCAGTTTTTCTGTTAATATACAAAAGGAATTGCGGAAAGGTTTCTGAAAATTCAGAATTTTTTGGGGGTACGAAAAGTCCGTGAAATTCAGGTTTTTTCTCCTCATTTCACGGAAAAGGTTGTATCAGAAATATTCTTCGATAATTTACGAAAGGAATCACAGAAAATAACTCGTGAATTTCAGAAATTTTTTTACAGTGTTCGTTTTTCAGAAGCAGCTGAATATAATAATTGCATTCTTAAACACTCAGAACTACTTGAAGTCAGACTTCTACCATAGAGAAGTTGCAGAATTTTTAACATTAGAATTTGTAACCACAGTGTACCGAAGACTTAACTAACCATGTTTTATACGCCGCTCTTGAACAAGTAGTTTTCTTTTATATTCGACTTTTTTTTTATATTTATTTTCTTCGTCGCATGCTATATTCGGTTTTCAGTCGCACGAAATTGTTTAAATACGGTAGTAAACAAGAAAGATAACACCGAATTTTCGGGTGTAATGAGCACGTTTTTTGAATCCGTTCTAACGCGAATTAAGTTTATCAAAGCTATTTAAAGTCAGTGCAACCGTTATGTAAAACAGTAGTATCTGACCGAAGAAAGAAGTTTTTTAATCCAGCAGATATTGCTGTAAACGAAATCGTGAACTTACGCCCTCTGGTTGCACACTTGGCCGTTAGGAAAAATTTTAAATTATATGATAAACATTTCGCAGCGGAAACGCTCTCCAACGAAGAAAGAATTTTTTAAATCGGACTCTTAGAATCAGAGATAGCGGCAAATATTAGACATGCATCTACGCCCTCTGGCGGTGAAAAGTTACATTATTTTAAGAAGAAAGTATTCTCAAAAGGTTTTTCGATGTGAGCGGTATCGATCCAGGAAATAATTTTTTCAGTCGAGTTTTCAGGAGCTCAGATTTTTCTGAAAATGCATGAGAAGCACAAATTCACACTTATGTCCCCTGGTGGCCAAACCATTCTTTACCAAATATTAGAAATTATGCGAAAACATTTCCTATCGGGAGCTGTATGCGATACAGAAGGAAGTTTTCAAATCGTAGTTTTAAAAGCAGAAATATCGGTGAAAACACAATTTACCTTAAAGCCCCCTAGCGGAAAGTCTATGAGTTACTTGAAAATTTTGAAATTATATGAAAAACATTTCGTACCGAAATGCTATCCAACAAAGAAGAATTTTTTCAAATCGGACTCTTAGAGGTAGAGATATTGACAAAAAATAAGACGTATATCTACGTCCCCTGGCAGAGAAGCCATGCATTATTTTAAGAAAAGAATATTCCGAAAACGTTTATCGACGTGAGTAGTATCGGTCCACAAACGAATTTTTTTCAATCGAGATCTTGCTGCAAATACATCAGAAGCTGATGCTAAGATTTACGCCCCATGGTTGCTAAACTATTTTTTACCAGACATTAGAAATGATATGCAAAAGATTTCACATCAGGACCTGCATCCAATGCAGAAAGAATTTTTTCAAATCGGAGTTTTAGAAGCAGAGATTCGGGGGAGCTTAATTTACCATTACGACCCTAGCGGAAAGTCTATGAACTACTTGAAATTTTGAAATTATATGAAAAACGTGGGGCACCGGAAACTGTATCAAATAAAGAAGGAATTTTTCAAATCGGACAATTTGAAGCAGAGATATTGACAAAAATAAGATATACATATACGTTCCCTGGTTTCATGTTTGCATGGTTTCCCTGGCGGAGAAACCATGCAATCTTTTAAAATGAAATATTCAGAAAAAGGTTTATCGACGTAAGTGGCATCGGCCCACGAACGAATTCTTTCAATCGAAATTTTAGAAGCTCAGATTTTGTGGCGAACACATCAGGAGCAGAAATTAATACTTAAGCCCCCTGGTGGCCAAACCGTTATTTACCAAAAATTAGAAATTATATGCAAAATATTTCTCATCAGGAGCTGTATCCGCTGAATGAAAAAAAATTTTTAATTGGAGTTTTAGAAGTAGAGATATCGGGGAACACGCAATTTATTTTTACGCCCCCTAGTGGAAAATCTATGTGTAACTTGAAAAAGTGACTATACCTAAAATACTATTCGACATAAATAAAATCGAAAGGTAAAATATTTTTTTCAATCGGATGTTTAGAAGCAAATATCTGGAATAAAATGTGTTTTGAAATCGATATCATCTACATTTACGCCCTCTAGCGACTAAGCTGTACATCGTAAAGAAAACGGAATAAAGGATCGTCATTCGAATATTTCAAGCTTCCCATCGCAAAAAGAATTTTTCAAATCGGACTAATAGTTGCAGAGATATGGTATCCACAGATGGACGGACGGACAAACCGATAACATAAGCACGATCTTTTTTTACAAAAGACGTGCTAAAAATATCATCATCATCATCATCATTGTCAACCATTATCAATCCACTGCTGGACGAAGGTCTCCCCAAGTTTCCTCCACAACGGTCTGTCTTGTGCCAGTCTCCTCCATGTCACCCCTGCATACTTTCGAATTTCATCCACCCATCTCCTATGTGGTCTTCTTCTGGGTCTTTTCCTGTCCCTTGGAATCCAATCTAAAATTTCGGCTGTCCATCGATGATCTGTCCTTCTGGCAGTATGTCCAGCCCATTGCCATTTCAGGGATTTAACTCTGATCATGATGTCTTCCACTCTTGTCATTTTTCGGATCCACGAGTTCCTCTTTTTATCTCTCCTGGTTACACCAAGCATGCACCTCTCCATGCTGCTTTGAGTTGTCTGCAGCCTTTGTATGTCTCTTTTAGTTAAGGTCCACGTCTCTGCACCATACGTAAGCACTGGAAGGATGCATTGATCAAACACTTTTCTTTTAAGACATAATGGCATATTGCTCTTGAAAATTATGCTGTTTCTTCCAAAAGCTCTCCAGGCAAGTTTTGTACGCCGATTAATTTCTTCATCAATGTGACCCTCACTTGATATCTGCTGTCCAAGATAAACGTACGTGTCTGTTATCTCCAGCTTTTCTCCATCAATCGATAAATCTTCATTTCTTGTAAAAGCATTGAACATCACTTTTGTCTTCTGAAAGTTCATTTTTAATCCCACTTCTTTACTCTTGTCAGCAAGTTCCTGGATCATACTCTGCAGCTCTGATGGGGTAGTTGCAAAAATGACTACGTCATCAGCAAAACGAAGATGGGTTAGATAATCTCCATTAATCTTTATCCCCTTGTTTTCCCAGCTCAGTGACTGAAAAACACCCTCCAATGTGGCATTAAAGAGCTTCGGAGATATGGTGTCCCCTTGTCTCACTCCCTTTCCAATTTTTACGTGTGTTGTATTTTCAAACAGCCTAATCTTTGCACTTGCATTTTCATAGATGTTATTAATAATATTAATGTATGCATCTTCAATACCGCAGGTTTTCAGAGCCATTGTAACTGCTGATGGTTTCACCGAATCAAAGGCTTTTTCATAATCGATAAAAGCCATGCACAATGGAAGTTCATATTCCCTCGCTCTTTCAATTAGTTCTCTCAGCACGTGGATATGATCTATTGTGCTGTAGCCACTCCTGAATCCAGCTTGTTCTCTCGGTTGAGCCATGTCTAGTGCTACCTTCAAGCGGTGTGAAAGAACTTTAGTGAAGATTTTATAAACTACTGATAGGAGGCTGATAGGTCTGTAGTTTCCGAGATCCTCAATGTCACCTTTCTTATGTAGCAGGATCATTGTAGCGGTGTTCCAATCCTCAGGAATCTTTCCTTCATTAAGGCATCGAGTGAAAATTTGGGCGAGTACTGTTTCGATTTCTCCACTTGCTTCTTTTATGATGTCTACAGTAATTCCATCTTCTCCTGGAGCTTTTCCCCGCTTCATGTTCTTGATTGCATGTGCAACTTCTGCTGGAAGGACTGGAGGAACTCTGGTACTGGTATCTTTCATGATGTCTGGAGTGCATATATCATCCCTTTCATATAATTTGGAGTAGAAATCTTTCACTCTTGTCAAAATTTCGCCTCTATTTCTTGTTACAGAACCATCTTCTTTTCTCAGTGCCATAATCTGTTTTCTTCCCTTACTGAGATGTCCCTTTGCTATCTTTAGGCTTTGGTTGTTTTCAATTGCTTTCCTCACTAGTTCACAGTTGAATTTCCTTACGTCTTCAGTGATACTTTTTCTTACTGTCTTGCATAGCTCTATATATTCCACTTTGGAAGTCACATCTTCTTTAGTTGTCCTCATCTCTCTTCTTTTTTGCATCAACATTTTGGTTTTTCCTGATAATTTGTTCACATGCAACTTGTTCTTAGACCCAGCTAATTTTGTTGCTGTTTCCATAAGAGCTTTGGTTACTTTTCTGTTAACTTCAGAGATGTCCACTTCTTCCGATGTTAGGCCTTTTAAAGCAGAGAACCTGTTCTTCAGTTCTAACTTGAAGGTATTATGGTGTTTTTTAAGGTTGGTTATGTCAATAGATTTTGTTTGTCTTATGAGCTTGCCACGTTCAAGTTTAGTGTTGAGGTGCATCTTACATCTCACCAATCTATGGTCACTACCTGTGTTGAACTTGTTTAGCACACTGCAGTCTTCTATGACGAATTTTTTGTTACACATAATAAAATCAATTTCACTTGTCGTCCCATTTGGATGTCTCCATGTCCATTTCCTGTGTGGCTTTTTCTTGAAGAAGGAGTTCAAGATGAAAAACCCTTCTGCCTCTGCAAACTCAACGAGAGTATTTCCACGCTGGTTTCTGTTGCCATGACCGAATTTACCTACTGAAGTTTCATTCTGTTGCCGTTGCCCTATTTTTGCATTGAAATCTCCCATAATTATTTTCAAGTGCTGCTTACCTTTATTATTTAGATGACAAATTTCCTCATAAAATTCTTCAATTTCTTCTTCAGGATGACTTGTGGTGGGTGCATAAGTTTGAATAATCTGAGCCTGGTATCTTTTCGAGAGTTGGATAACAAGTCGTGCAGCTCTGTCAGAGGAACTTTCAACTTCTACAACTTTATCCTTCAGTTTCTTGTTTATTATAAATCCAACACCACTAGTTCTGCCAGTATCTGTCCCACGATAGTAGAAGAGATGTCCACTTTTCAGTTCGATGAGATCTTCTCCTTTTCTCCTTACCTCACTTAGCCCCACGATGTCCCACTTGATCCTTTGTAGTTCCTCTTCCAATTCAAGAAGCCTTGAATCAGAAGATAGGGAGCGTCCATTGTAAGTAGCCAAGGTCAGCATCAGATGGCAGCCTAGTCCGGTCCTCCGGGGGATTCTTAGCACCCTCTGCCTTCATGTCGCACTGGCCGCTGCCTTGGCCAGGTACATTCCAGCTGCCGGAGACTGAGGGCCAAGATTTAAGTTGTGGAATCATTTTGGAGGGGTTTGGCCATAACTCACCACGCTGGCCAAGCGGGTTGGTGAGTGTGGGATAGAATTTCCTCTGATCCCGATGGTATAGTTATACCGCTATGGGCGGTCGTCAGAGCCCCTTTAGTGGGAACAGGATGCACCACGAGAAGGCTGGGTTGACATTTGTCAAGGAGAGGCTGTGATGTTACCGAGTTAAATATAATCTGGTTAATAGTTGTTGTTTTTGTTTTTTTTATCAGTTCTCTGCCGTTCTCTTTTACTTAATATTTCATTTCGAAGTTTTTCTGTTGGTCGTGCTCTGAAACCTGTTCCACGCTAAATTTTCAATGTTTTTGAGCATGGTACAGTAAAAGAACACATTTTTTTTTCTTCTTCTTTGAGGTGTATGAAGGATAAACCTCAAATCCATGACAATTACGAAAGCATATTATTTTTCATTTCCACGCTAACAAACATTGTATATTTTTTCTCTTCGTATTGCTGGAGTCGAAAAGGTATGCATTAAACTAACTCCTTATTACTATTATCATTCGTTTTGGTAAAGGATTACAAACATATTCCTTACATGCTTAAAAAATCTGCACTTTTAACAAGTGCTTCATCACAAATCCCATTCTTTTGCATTCGCTTGCGATTCGTAGTGGAAGGGAGAGGGGTGTTAGCAGTGATGTATTCAGGCATCTTCTCGGGGGTGCTTAGCCTCCGAAAATCTATGAATCCTCCCCCCCCCCCGTAGGTTTTTGGGCGATCTCCTATTATATTTAAGAGGGGTGTTAGCAGTGTTAGCAGTGATGTATTCAGGCATCTTCTCGGGGGTGCTTAGCCCCCGAAAATCTATGAATCCCCCGTAGGTTTTTGGGCGATCTCCAATTATATTTAGTCTAATTGTGTTCGTTTATAACTGAATATTTAGAAAAATTAATTCAAAAAATTAAGAAAATTAGAGAAAATATTATAATAATAAAAAAATCCACATGGACTTCAATCTGAAATTTCTATCATCGTTCAGCAAAACATTAAACAATCCTTGCTGAAGGGGCAATTTTTCAAGCACTGACAATTCGGACTACCGCAATGAAAACCTAATTCCACACAGCAGAGATGTTAGCACTGCAATACGTCATCATATTTTGGAAGCTGGCATTCAGTTTTATTTCTGCGTTCTGGATGCTGACTTTCCATGTATACGTTTAAGCCTCAATGCAGCTAACATGACGTTAGTGTTTCCAATACAACAAAATATTTTTAACAATAGCAAATTATTAGAAATTGTTCCCATAATAAGGTCTTTTTTTTTTTTTTTTCCTGTGCGGTGGTGGTTTACACTCTGTGCCAATAAAAAACAAAAAACGAGGCACCTCAAACTGCTATCGAAACGGTTAGTTAGTTTTTCACTACTATTTGCTATTCTAAATTATCTAAAGGGGCTGAAACCAAAGGGCAGAGGAATAGCTTACACCATACGATTTCAGATAACACTGTAATGATTCCTTAATAATCAGAAACCCGCTTGTAGTGAGGCGAGGACATTTTTACCATTCCTAATGTCTTGGGGGATATTCTCCAGCACAGCCTTACCTTTACTAGAGTCCTCAATATTTTACACCACCCCTGGTGAAATCCGTAGTCCATTACTGAACTAAATGTACAACATTTTTGCATTTTTAATCACTTGTATGTGCAAATTTCTTGGAATCTGTATTTGCGATATAAGAGCATAAGAAAATTTTTGTACTCCATTCAAATTTTTTTATATATATATTAATATATTGTACATAAATAACAAAATTGTGATTATATGTATATAATCAGTCAACAAGTTTTATTTAGCCCCTCGAAATTTTTTGTAATAGCCCCCCCCCCCCCCGAAAAAAAACTCTGATGCAACACTGCGTGTTAGAGATAAGAATAACAAAATACTTCATCGAAATTTCTGATTTGGGAGTATTATATGAGAGGAGAGTGCTACATACAATATGTGAAATTTAAATCCCTTCGTTAAGTTTAAATGTGACCTTTTAGACGTAGGACAGAAATCAGTTTTCCGTTTCAAAATTATGTGCATGAAAAAGTGCCTAAGATGAAATCCGTGATGTGTTACTATGGACGGCGAATGGGGGTGTCTATAATGGTAGTTACACAAATGAAGCGGACAGTGAATCTAGGAAAGTAAGTCTACGTACCACTTTATATATATATATACAATATATTAAAGCTTACTGCTCCGAAACCGGGTTTTGATGATAAATACTCCAGAAGTAATAAGTTTTTAAATGCTGTGTATGGATTTCGGTTGTGTACTGCATTATACCGATGCATTTTCTGATTTTCAATGGGGTTTTTATTATACCATCGCCTTCGCTTTTTTTTTTTTTTTTTGGTTTTGGTATTATAAGCACCTGGGCTTTTTATGATCTCTGTAGACACGAAATCCTGAAAAAAAAAAAAATAATAATAAAAAAAAAAAGAATTTCATGATCCTCACAATAAAGAAAAGCTTTTTCCTTATTAAGCCTCTGTGTCTTCTTTTCTGCGTAAATCGCAATCTTAAATCTTCTTGGAAGAACTTTCAAGCAGAGCAACACTATGGAACATCAAAAATTTTAACTGTACGGGTGTATTTTGCTTGTGTTTAATGATAGCAACAAAAACGTATTTTGAAGTAGAAAAATATATAGCATATATATTTTAACATGGAAAAAGAAAGTACGTATTTTTTTCTTCTGCTTGTTTTTTTACCTGGATTCTAACCAAGTTACTACATATAATTTTTTCCCTCTCCTTTGTTGTCAGCCAAGTTACTCTATTATTATGCTTTCGACCCATCCTTCACCTTAATCCACCCCCGAATAATGTGAAGGGGATTGTGGTACCTCCAGCATGGCAGACCAGCTGTCACTAACACGCTGCTGCACGTGGCTGCTGTTAACCAACGGCTGCAACTCTCACCGTTAACCGGGTTCTTATTGGATCTTGGCTTCCTTCCGTTCTGGCTGTTCTCGTCTCGAGCGGCGAAACAGTTGCGTTTTTATTCTACTGCCAGCAGCGCGCGAAAAGCCGGGAGAGTTTTTGATCAGCAGATGTGCTTCGGTGAAAATGCACGGTGCTTTCTCGATCACTGCCATGTCGTGGATATACCATTAACATCTTCTGGTGCCTCAGGATACATGGATTAAAAGCGTCGAATGAAATCGTTTTTTTCCT
This sequence comes from Macrothele yani, assembly GCA_039090855.1. Classification (NCBI taxonomy): domain Eukaryota; kingdom Metazoa; phylum Arthropoda; class Arachnida; order Araneae; family Macrothelidae; genus Macrothele; species Macrothele yani. The sequence goes on from CM077003.1 coordinate 110,508,949, forward strand.
GTTACTGCATCAGCGAAGATTTAAGTAAGATTTTGTGTTGCTTATTTGTTTGTTCTCCATATCTTGCTTGTTTCCGGTTTTGTCATTATTACTGCACGCAACAATGGAAGGAGTGCGAGATACCTGCGAGTCCCGGCAGGAAGTTTCCTAACTCCTACAACAAATGGTTACAATACAAATTTGGAAGCTGTGAATCCGTTAATTGGTGTAAATATGACATGGATGTTAAGTCAGATAATGTCCGAAAACTAGAAAAATTCGTCATCCTGGAGTGGGAATCGAACCAGCGTCTCCCGGATAGCGACCGAGTACGCTAACCACTACACCACCCAGAACGACCAAGTTTCAAGTTTCCGATTAATTTGAATATAACCATCATATTCATTCATTCATTTATTTATCCCGTATTTCATTGGTTAGTAGTACTTAGATCCAGCGTTGCATTCAGAGTGGTTTTTTTTCCGGGGGAGGGGGCAATTACAAGCTTTGAGGGGGCTCAAACTTGTTATTATTTGTTATTTATATATACATTAATACATATTATGTTATTTATATATACATTAATACATATTATGTTATTTATATATACATTAATACATACAACAAGATGTTAAATAGAGTATGCATTTTTTCTTCTGCTCGTATATCGCAAATGCAAATTCCAAGAAATCTACACATACAAGTTATTAAAAATGTTATACATTTATTTTAATTCAGTAATGCACCACGGATTTCGCCCTGCGGTGGTGTAAAATATTAAAGATACTAGAAAGATAACGCTGAGAAAATCCTCCCCCTCCCCCCCCCCCCCAACTTTAGGAGTTGCAAAAATATCTTCGTCTTACCACAAGCGTGTTTCTGATTATTAAAGAATCATTACAGTGTTACATGAAAACGTATGGTGTAAAGCATTCCTCTGGCATTTGGTTCAGCCCCTTTAAAATTATTTAGATTAGCACATAGTTAAAATAAACTCATTAAACGTTTGAAATTCCTGGATTTCCGTTTTGTCACAGAGTGTAAACGACATAATGCCAGGAAAAAAAATTATGGGAATATTTTTTATTAAATTGCTATTGTTAAAAATTAGGGAGCTAAGCACCCCCGAAAAGATGCCTGAATACATCACTGCTTAGATCTGATCGTGGTACTCTGGACATAAAAATGTAAGGCATCAAAAGAGGCAGTGGGCAAAGTTATTATATATTTCGGCGTAGTGAGAATTTATACTCGTGAAAGCATGACGCCTCAGACGTTCGAAGTAGTCATGTAAATTTGAATTCGGGAACAACCCATATGATGAATTTGCAATAAAGTGACCTACTTCTTCGCATAGCCTGACGCCTCAGACGTTCGAAGTAGTCATGTAAATTTGAATTCGGGAACAACCCATATGATGAATTTGCAATGAAGTGACCTACTTCTTCGCATAGCCCATTAATGAGCTAGTTTCCATGTCGAGGGCGATTTTTAATGCACAGTAACTAAAAATTAAAACTATTGCTTTAATCATTACATTGAAAAAAAAAACAGCGTAAATACAAATTTATGTTTTACATGAAACCGCAGAGTTCCTTATTTTGATGGCATAGATATGCCGGAAATAACTTAAACCCATGTGGCCAAAATGCACTTTTATGATTTGTTCGTGGTGTAATTGTAATTGAGACCGGATGCCCACTACCAGAAATTCGTACTTCGATTTTGAGTACATCCTGATTTTACAAAACTGGCTGTCCAACATATACGTAGAAAAGATAAAAGAACAAATAAGCCGCTCCGATGACCAAGTTGTCTAAGACGCTGTCTTCGGATCATTCATTCAAGATGGGTCCGGATTCGAATCCCAGGTAAGGCCTGGAGTGGTGTGCTTGTGTTACGGCGCTATATAAAAGCCCGAAAAAGAAATAAGGAAATAAAAAGAAAAAATCAGCAAAAGGTAAGAAAGGAAGTTGTCCAAACCAAGAGGAATCTTAAAAGGGATTATCTTTGCTTGACGTGGAATAGAATGAAACGAGTATTCAGATGTACTGTGCTCAAAATATCAAATTTAATCCATTGCACTACTTGAGTATAGACTATATTCCTTATCGCTGTGTTTTAGCAATATTCCTTGTTTTACTTTCTGTTTTAGTAAAGAATTCATGTATTATACTTCGGGTTTTCGCGTGTCGTAGTTTTCGTTTTGTAACGCTTTCGCGACCTTCACTCCAAAAGAAAAACAAAACAAAACATTGCCTTGATGTGATTGACGCCATCAAACATTTTCTTTTGGAAAGATTTCCTTCTTTTTTTCTATGAATGCAGAGAAGCGTAACTAGACATTTCTGAGCCCGAGACAAACCTGCTCCCCGCCCCCTACCTGTATTTTTTTTTTTTTTTTTTTTTTACATTTTGGAAATTTAACAACCACCACGAGTAAATCCAAGGAATATAAGCAGTCGCCAGTCCCTAATTTAGGGGCTCCTGGTTTCAGGGAAGGGAGAGAACCAATGTTCGTAGACAAACATACGACCCATGCCTCATCCAGGACTCAAACCCGAGCTTATTCGGACGAACACGGACTAAACAAAATCAGTGACATACCCCAATGGCATCTCTATGAGGGACTCACAATAAAGGTATGCCACCCCAGTGGCCGAGTGCTACGAAGCATTGGCTTCAAACCATGCGTCCCAGAAGGCATGGATGGCATGTTTGTCCTACGGCACTGGCTCTCTCCCTTCGCGGGAGCCACTGGCCCTAAGTTAGGGACAAACGGCAGATTATATAGCCCATCGAGTTGCTCACGGTGATCGTACTCCACCCCACCCCTCAACAAACAATTAAACTGAGTGTTTGTGCAGCTTCATTCAGCTGCTTCGAAGTGGCCGAATGAAGCTGGTAATGTCGCGGCTCGCAGTCAGAGTAATGGTAGAATAGCCTCAGAGAATCTTCAAAAATGTGAACGACATTTTTATCTTGCAACTTACATACAACCGCGTTTGCAATTATGAATGTAAGCAACCAACATCTCTTGAAAATTTTGAGGAAGAAATACGAAAAGCTAAAAGAAGAAATCTCAAAAGGAAGAAATGCGAATTTTCGTGCAAAAGCGTAAATTTCAATTTTAAACATTGCTGCTTCCAATCTGATTATTGATTTGTGCCCGCGGCACACTCCCCGCCCCGCTCGTTCCGCGCTAGTTGCACCTGTGTATGAATGTGTATACATTGCGGTGAAAGAAATTACTCAGACATCTTGTTGTTCTTCCGAGTTTTAGGTACAGTTGCTGAAAACTGTTGCATTTTATTTCTGAATTTGTACCTCATTGCAGGGTTCATTTGGTGTTAAGTTTTACTTCCACTATAATTTTTCATGTTAGACACGAATAAATTATATTGATCCTACCAATCATGAGCGTGACATATGACTATTAGATGAATCAGTTACGAACTGTACGAAATAAGTATTTATTTGGTGATATGAGAAACATAATCTGGCCAATACTAAATCACTAGGACCCGTCCTTCACATACAATGGGTGGGTTCAGACAGGACTTCACCTATGGTAAACTTTTTAGTGCGTCGTTTATGTAGTTACTCACATTTCAGTGTAACCCAAGAAACGAGGACTAAAACTTCATTTTGCAAGGCAAATCGTTTTAAATGGTATTTCATTTTATTTATTTATATAAGTACCACTTACGGGGGCATTGTATCAACTACAGCACGGTGGTCCAACTAACACCCAAATATACAACTTTGGAAAGACACGACTTCAAACGTTTTGTGATCCGTGTAGACATTGTGCCGGCCATTTTAGTTCGTGGGGGGTGTGACAGTCGACGGCCTTCTCAGGTACCCATGTTCATTGAGAGAGACAAAACCGTACCTTCCATTGGCAGGTTAGCACCAACACCTGGAAATCTGTCACCTGGTTTGAATATGAACCCCGCTTTCATCTCATGTTGGTTCTCATTTGGGTAAACCAACATGAGGTTGTAACACCAAAATGCTTTCTTGGTATTCCGTAAGCTGAAGACGGTGATGTTAACAATCTATATTTCTGCCCTACCCAAACAGAAAAGGTCACATAGCGATTGGGTTTTGCGACTGCTACGGCAAAACAACTCCATCTCACCGCAACAGTACCAACATGACAATAAACCTGTCAATGGTGATAAAAGTTGACCTCTAGTGCAATATTCTCTGCTTCACGTACCATGTGGTGATGAGTAAAAGCTAGTCTCCCTGACACGGACACCATGCCACTTAGAAGAAATAAGTGACTCAATCATCTCCTTTCTTAGATTCGTATACAGCGTTATGGCCCCTTTCGTAGGCAGTCGTAGGTAAGGAGTCATATTGATCATCCCTCTAAATGAGTACTTAAATAACAAAGATAAGGGGAGTGCAACGCTTTCTAAGGCGTACGTTCGGCGCACTTAGCGAATATATTCACAGTATTTCTTTCACGTTTTTTTGATCGGGAGGGAGACAAGTTTTCCATTTGCTAAACATATATTATAATTTTAACTACTATATTTACATATACAGAATAACTATACATATATATAGTACAGGGGCGTATTTAAGGGAGGCAAGGTCCCCCGAAAGTGTTTCGTTCTTTTGGTTAAAATGCGACTTACATTAGAAAAAAAAATGCCTTAATTTAATAAAAATTCATCAACTCACATTAGAAAAAAATGCCTTCATTTTTCTTGTATTTTTTATTAACTTTTAATTTTGTTCTGGCGGATTTCAAGAACTTCTATTTTTCGTCAATCCCCCCCCCCCCCGGAAAAATTCTATATACACCCCCCCTGAATTTCAAGAACAAACTTTCTTCATCTAACCGAAAGGAGGGGGGAGGGGGTTCAAGGTGTGGGTGTCCTGTTTCGGCAGGCTTGAGATTTTTTTTATCTCAAGCCTGCCGAAACCGCATTTAACACACTCCTGATCCTGAATCGCGATTCCCTGATTATTAAGTATGATTGGTCTACTTGTTATATCAGTAAAATATCTCAGTAGGACCACAATTTCGGGTCCCCGTTGATAAGTCACACCGAAAATTCACAGTAACATAAATTATGCACTAATGGTTTAAATACAATTACGTACCTTCAATCTTTAGTCCACTTGATGCACATTGTTGGTGTGTAATTTTTCTTTGTTTATGGAATTATTGACACCTCTCAATACTTGTCGTGATATTCCAAAAATGGGAGATGAAATATTCGAGTTTTAATCTTTTCTTTTATGTACACTATGTTCAAATACTATTACACTCTGGTTTCAGCTGTTTAAATGCAAAAATAACTATCTACACGTTGATACACTGTCTTATTTCATCAATGTTCTCTGTGCTTATAGTCTTAATAGTTCAATTTGAAGTCTAAAAATTTTTATCAGCAAAAGCCACATTCCATCTATGGTCACTGCACCCGCTGTACCAGTAGTTAAACTCGAAATTTAAAATATTTGACTGTTAAAATCCTTTTCTTTTATGTACACTATGTACAAACATTATTACACTCCGGTTCCAGCTGTTTAAATGCAAAAACACTATATACATGTTGATACACTGTCTTATTTCATCAATGTTCTCTGTACCTAGAGTACTGATAGTTCATTTGAAGTTCAAAATTTTTTCAATAAAAGTCATATTCCATCTACATATGTTCACTGTACCTGTTGCACTAGTAGTTATACTTGAAGTTTAAAATATTTGACTGTTAAAATCCAACAAAAGTTTATTATTATATATTGAAGAATAAATAGCATGCGTCTTAATGCACTTTTTAGGAAACTATATAATTGTAGAAATATTTGTAGCATCAAAAGAAACGAAACTTCCTTTTTTAGTATAGCCTGAATGTATTAACATTTGGCTCTGTAACCTAAAATATCTCCGGGAGGTCGAACGGTCGTTTCCGGGAGGACTTCGCTTCCCCAGATGTATGCTTGAAAGAAACACTGTATATTCCTTCGTGCTGATTTTCAGCCCATTTTGCTAACCCTGAGTCAATTCGTTTCAGCCGGTTAAAGGGTTAACAATGACTTTAAAGTATTACTGTATTTTAATAATACCTATTTTGTTAATTACATTCCATCTATATCTTCAGTAATTGTCAGCCCTCAAAAGTGATCACGATCTTTGATTGCCAGTCTTATTTTCTCTTATTGATCGCTGTGTATATTTTTTTTTTCTAGATGTAGTTCATGGCCAGTAATGATTTATGTAGTCCAGCCTTTGAAATGAAAATCAAAATTGGATATGTAAAACGTCGTGCAGCAAAAAAGAATTCCAAATAGATATTTCGAAGACCGTAATAGTTCCTCTTTGAGCCCTACCTCTCTCACATCCTGTGTGCCTTTGTGTACGTGATTTTAAGGCTATACATGGAAAATAGCGTGAGCAGGAGAAACACTGTGAAATACGGTGCATAATGATTTTTAACGGAATCGGCCGTCCTGCATTCACTTTGGAAAGAAGCGACTTAACTCCTCAATTTCCGGTTTTCGCCTTGCGTGACAACTCCCAAAGGCTTCCTAAATGGATGATAAAAACTTCTTTTTCGTGAAAAACTCAATCACCAAACCAATTTTGCTGGGATTCTTTTATTGATTCCGTGTATCATACGGTAGCGCATATCAATTTTATGTGCACAATAGCGGATATAAGTTTGCCAGGCACAGACAACATGAAAATTTGCAAAAGATGTCCTGCGATAGTTTGTATGAAAATTGCAGTATATTACTGATTACAACCTTTCTTTTTTTATCATCAGTATTTGATGTCCAAACGTTCATAGTAGTTACCATCTGATACTCGGATGATCATGAAACTATTCCTAAACAGAAACAATCTGTACAAATGTATTCGAAGTTAGCAGAGTAAAGTACACATGCTAAAAAAGAGTGAATTCTCCGTGTACGTGAAATTGCTAAATTTGTATTAAAAATTACGCAGCTTTATGATGCGAAAATACCAGGTTCTGGTTCGCGCTTTTGGAGGATGTTGAGTTCCAGATACTGGGAGAATTATTTCTTATGCCTGAAGATGAATTTTATCGAAATTTATTTTTCCGAATAAATATTTGAGATGAGCATCCACAAATTAAAAAAAAAAAAAAAAAAGAAAAAGAAAGAAAGCTTTTCTACTATTCATGTGATCTTATGCTTTCGAATGTAAAAGAGGAAAAGATGACATACACGTTTGTCAGAACAAAATGTACTTCTAATGCATGAATGAGCTCAACCCTTTATTTTTCTGTGTTTTTCAAATTTACACTTATAACCAGTAGAGCGAGGAATAAATTTATGAGGTATGCCCCCCCCCGGCTTTTTTGTAAGGCTACACCACTACGAAATCCATTTTTGAAACCCCAGGCAGATTGCAGGAGTTTCGAGGGTTCTGGCGTGCCGCTAGCTGCACGCATTTCCATCATTTCCAAAGAATTTCACTCCATCTGACAATAAATACCATTCTGATATCCTTTTCTTCTTGAACTTTCGTTGGTCTTCGTAAAATGTGATAAAAAACTAATAAGGATAAACCTCACTTGATCAAACATCAGGCATTGAATGAAATACATTCTTTAAGGAACACGCACAGTCATTCTTTTGTTAAGATGATCCTTGAAGATTTTTTTTTTTTTTTAAATTTCGAAGTTATGTACGAGGTTCCCTTTGCGCACCTTGCTCCCCAACACGGGAACCTGTAACGTAGCTGCGGTGTCATTTCTCCAAGGAGAGGGACAGTTCCTTGCTTCTCTGTTTTTCCGTTCGCTATAGTGTGCAAGGAGGGAAGGATGAGAATATAAGAAATCCTTTGTTTATCACAGCGAACCCTATAGGAATATAATTGAAGCGTATTAAAATAGTTCGAATTCCTGCGAAAAATATTTGTTCCTGAACTCTAGAACAAAATATTTCTTATTCGAAAAGGTTATTTCATACATAACTGAACCAGATATTATGGAATAATTAAATATAGTATGACAAGAAAATTTATGAAGCTAAATGTTACTAATATTTTTGTAATTCATATGCGATTTGCGAAAAACAAGAACAGCCAGTAAAAAAAAAAAAACCCCACATTTTTCTTGAAAGAGCCGAGCTTCCCAGAATGGCTTGAATTTTCACTTTTATTTCTCAATATAACGATTTTTTCCCTTCAGAAGTCGTGTTTGATTTTGTAGAAAGATCTGTGATTACTGTGCATTTTGATATGTCTTCAGGTGTTTATCCGCTTCTTTCTTTCAATTAAACTACCACTTAGAGATTTCGTATAAATCTCACCAAGTAACAAGTTGAAAAAATCATGGTATCATAGATGCCTTTACGTAATTTTTCCAGCTTGTTACTTTTTTCTTTTAATTTCTTACTTTTAACTGAGCTGGCCAATTTCTTATAACTGAATTCTTCAATATGATGTACACCTTGTTTTGATTTATGCAGTAACATTTTAGCAATCCAATGCTTCTCATTTTTGAAACGTTCTAGTGAATTTCCGAGATCTCACATTTCCCCCTCAAGTCGTATGTTATCATCTCTTTAGATTTCAGAAATTCCGACTAGCGGAATTACCATAAAATCGTTCGGAATCTCATCTTATCAAGTACGACTGCGAGGTTTTTTTTGTTTTTTTTTTTGCGTACAATTTTTATTCGGTTCAAAAGTACTTACAAAATTGTTTCTCATTTTTCTAGATATAATTTCCTGATATTATTTCTCCTGAACTCAGGCTAGCAAATTAATATTGGGTACAGCAGATTATTTCAGTATCTTTTTCTTTACCGGCAAACCAAGTGAACGATTCGTCATGTCGTCCTGATAATCATTGCTTTTAAAATGCCCGTTGCATATATCCTGGCGTTCTTTATACTCGTATCGTCTTTTCTCCTGTGCCTTTTTAGCACGTCTTTTGTAAAAAAAGATCGTGCTTATGTTATCGGTTTGTCCGTCCGTCCGTCTATCTGTAGACACGATATCTCTGCAACTAATTGTCCAATTTGAAAAATTCTTTTTGCATTTGGAAGCTTGAAATGTGCGAATGATGATTCTTCATTTCCTTTTCTTTACGATGCGAAATTCGCCGCTAGATGATATCGAATTCAAAATGTATTTTGTTCCATATATTTGCTTCTAAACATCCAATTCATAAAAAATCTTTTATCTTTCGATTCCATTCATGTTGAAGATTATTTTCGGTATAGTCACTTTATCAAGTTCCTCATAGATTCTCCGATAGGGGGCGTAAAAGTAAATAGCGTTTCCTCCGATATCTCTGCTTCTAAAACTCCGATTTGAATTTTTTTTTCTTCAGCAGACACACCTCCTGATGAGAAATATTTTGCATATAATTTCTAATTTTTGATATAAAGTGGTTTGGGCCACCAGGGGGCGTAAGTGTTGATTTCTGCTTCTGATGTATTTGCAGCAAAATCTGAGTTCCTAAAATCTCGATTGAAAGAATTATTTCGTGGACCGATACTATTCACGTCAACAAACCTTTTCTTAAAATAATGCATGGTTTCTTCGCCAGGGGGTGTATATATACATCCTGTTTTTGTCAATACCTCTTCTTCTAATGGTTCAATTTGAAAATTTTCTTCTTTGTTGGATAGAGTTTCCAGTGCGACATGTTTTTCATATAATTTTAAAAAATTTAAGTAATTCATTGACTTTCCGTTAGGGGGAGTAAAGGTAAAATTGCTCTTTCCCCGATATCTCTGCTTCTAAAACTCCGATTTGAAAAATTCTTTCTGCACCGGATACAGCTCCTGGTGGGAAATGTTTTGATTGTAATTTCTAATTTTTTATAAAATATGGTTTGGCCACCAGGGAGAGTAATCCTTAATTTCTGCTTCGTAGGTATTTGCAGCAAAATCTGAGCTTCTAAAAGCCCGATTGGAAAAATTCTTTTGTGAACCGATATCACTGATGTCGATAAACATTTGAGAATATTTTCTTCTTAAAATAATACATGGTTTCTCCGCCACGGGGCATAAATGTATATATTATTTCTGTCTGTATATCTGCCTCTAAAAGTCGGATTTTAAAAATTCCTTCTTCGTTAGATCGTGTTTCCGGTGTAAAATGTTTCTCATATAACTTCAAAATTTTAAAGTAACGCATTGCCTTTCCGCTAGGGGGCGTAAAGGTGAATTCCGTTTTCTTCAATATATCTGCTTCTAAAACTCCAATTTTAAAAATTCTTCCTGCACCGGATACAGCTCCTGATAGGAAATGATTTTCATATAATTTCTAATGCTTGATAAAGAATGGTTTGGACACCAGGGGGCGTAAGGATTAATTTCTGCGTCTGATGTATTTGCAGCAAAATCTGAGATCCTGAAAACTCGATTGAAAAAATTCTTTCGTGGACCGATACCAATCATACCGAAAAAACTTTTGAGAATAATTTCTTCTTAAATAATGCATGGTTTTCCCGCCAGGGACATAAACGCATATCTTATTTTTGTCGCTATCTCTGCTTCTAGGTGTCCGATTTGAAAAACTCTTTCTTTGTTGGAGAGCGTTCCCGTGAGGAAATGCTTCTCATATAATTTCAAGCATTTCTTAGTGAACAAGTCTGCCACCAGAGGGCGTAAGTTCACGTGTCCGTTTACAGCAATATCTGCGGGACTAAAAATTCGATTGAAAAACTTCTTTCTTCGGTGAGATACTACTAACTATGCAAACTTTCCAAAGTAGTGTACAATTTCGCCGCTAGGGGCGTAAATACGTATTCTGTTTTTCTCAATATCACTTCTTTTACATGTGCGATTTAAAAAATTCTTTCAACACCGAATACCATTTACCTTGTAGAACACTTAAGGCTAGTATATGAGGAATTTTGTAGTTCATAGTTCTGTCGGTAGATGGCGTTTGTGTACTTCAGTTATCAGCTGTATCGCCGCTTCTAAAAACTCTATTGAGAAATTTCTTCTTTATTGTATGCCATTCGCTACAACAGAGATGTGGAGCATTATCCTCTTTAAATAACGTAAAGATTTCCCGCTAACTGCGTTTTTTTTTTTTTTCGTTTTTTTTTTCGTTTTTTTTTCGCCATCTCTGCTCCCAGGAGACGTATTTGAAAAGTTTTTTTTTTCCCTTAGCATAGCTTTCTCCATGAAGAATAATTCTCGCCTATTTTAAAATTTACCGTTATGTAAAATTTTTCCGCTAGCAAACGTAGACTTATATTATGTTTCCTTCTATATTTCTCCTTTTAACTGTTTGATTTGAAAATCTCTTTGTCTCTGATACCTTCCTTGTAGTATGAGACACTTTTTGTCCGCCATTTGTTAGCTTTCGTAACATACTTTTTACCCGCAGGTGAAACTAAGTAGATGTTTCTATTTGTGGATGTTTTATCGATTGTTGGAACCAGTTGATTGTTTTCCTAACCGGTTCCATTGACTTTAAATAGCTTTCATAAATTTAATTCGTGTCAGAACGGACTCAAAAGACGTGCTTATTACATCTGAAAATTCGGTGTCGTCTTTCTTGCTTTTTTATCCATTCGCCGATTGCTTGTGTGTCCATCTGAGGGAAACAGTGAAAAATAATGGTCACCCTTTTAAATTCCTGTACATATTATTGCAAGCAGAAATTGCACGAGAAGCTGGGCCCGCGGATGGCCTAGTGGGCAACGTTCGTGACTGCCACGGAAAGGACCTCAGGTTCGATCCCAGTAATTACGAACCCTCGATCCACTAAATATCCGCCGTGCGTCGGATGTGGACGTTAAACCGTCGGACCCTGGGTACTGGCCCCCGGTAATAAATAAGAGCTTCTTCCTACCCCTTTCTACTTCGCTTCCATATCACTTTCCTATCGGGCACTCTAGCCCAAATTTCCTAGCTTCCTATTTCTAAGGGTTGTTTAAGACCTGGGATCAGAGGAGTCAGACACTCCCTTCCTAAAATCCTCTACATATGATCGTTTGATCATTTGGCATGAGAAGCCATGTAAAAAATATGCATAATCTCCTACACAAAAGTCAAAAATTACCTATTTCACTTTTCAAAAAGAAAAGAAGAAGAGGTATACAGTATTTATTTAGTGATAATCTGCAAAACAAATAAAGACAAAAACGCTAGGAAGAAACTGTCTGTCTCTTCTCTCTCTCCGTTAGCGTACAATGAGCTCAAACCCCAATTCTTTCCCCCGTTCTCCATGATGACGTCACAGCTGTCACGAAACCTCTCGTGTTGGGGATAAAGGGCGGTATGGTGTACCACAAAGGGAAGGTCAAGCCTTTGTCTCTAAATAGGCTTGGATTCACATGTTATTTATGCATATATAGTGCTGCTGGAGGTAACCTTCCAATCACGTTAGAATACCGCTACAAGCGAAACAACTTTCTTGTTCCCCAGATTTTCTTGGTTCTGCTGTAGAATTTGATTTACGACTTAAGTAAAACTGAACAACAAATGTTTGACCTTTGGTTTGTTTCCATATGTAGCAAACAGCTTTTTCTTGCGTAAATCGAGGTGCTGAAGACAAACATGACACCAAAACTGTTTCATTTCTACTGTTTTCGAGATACAGTTACTTACCCACTTTGCGTCATTCGCTGAAGGTTGCATATCGGTCTACATCAATTCGCCTGCCCTTTCTATATACCTCATTTAGAGAATTTCGCATCACATTTTGGTAGTAATCTACTAACATTGTTGGACTCCAACTTCCTCAAAAGAGCTAATGTGGTATATTAACTGATACTCGTTTCCAAATGTCATAATCGTATTTAGTGCCTCAAAATCAGTGAAAAACGGCTGTTTTCATTTCCGAATTGTCCACTCGTTGACCCGTGATCTGGAAACGGGTCACGGGTCAACGAGTAGGCAATTTCTTGCGGGTCCAACGGGTCGGGTCAAAGTGTCCCTGACCCGATTTTGACCCGGTTTTATTCCCGTTTTATTTTTGAAAAGAGAAAAATATTTTCCAAAGAAAAATGCGCGTTGTGGAATTCTGTATTCGATACTGGTGCTCACGGAGTGAATGATTTGCCATGAAAAATATTGTCGTCTTATTCTTAAAGCAACGAAGATTTCCGCCGACCGACGCAAGACACACCATATCGTAAAAAGATACTTCCTTTGCGTTCTTTTACAGTGCGATTTACCAGGGCAAGGTACAGGCAAACGCCATTCGTCTGCTTCTCAGCTGATTCACTCTCTCCGTGCGAAGTTCACTGTATGACTAAGAGTTACTTTTTACATCGCATCTTTTACATTGAGCATTCACAGGTTTTCGATTGATGTGCTAACATCCCGTTCCCATGACATGCCGCATGTCGAAATTAACTCCTTATTTGTTAATATGGATGGATTTAATATTAAGGAGGTTGAGAAAGGCTTCGAGCCCAACAAATACGTGCTTGTTGAAAACCACAAGAAGAGTGAATGCTGGAAATTGTTTCGTCTCATTAAGAACCGGTGAATAATTCTGTGTTGTTTGTTCTTGCTTGTTGTTCAAAATGTGGAAAGTGTATAATTACAAAGAAAGATGTCGACAGTGTAATAAAAGATTATCATCAAAGCGTGGAAAGAGTGAACAATCTAAATACATTAAGAAATACATTTGTGTAATCATAAATAATGATTTCGATTTGTAATATACTCCATGTTCGCTGTCATAGTCAGACATTATTTCTGGATTACGCAAAATAGTGGCACTAAAAATGGCACTAGAATTTAGCAAGTAATCAAATTTTGCTATTAAAGCAGGATTTCAGTTATTAAATATCAAGCAGTTATTGGGATGAATATATATATTACGTTTTGAGTTTAGAATTTATATATATAGTTCAAAGCAGATTTGCCCGCGTTCCGGATCGGGTCCACTAATTGGACGTCGGGTCCGGGTCCGAAATTTTTGGCTTGTTTCCAACTCTGCACTGTAAACGAAGTAGCCTCCTGTATTTTTAAAACAGGAGCCAATCACTAATTTTTAAGGTCATCTTCGTGTTTAGCACCTCGAAATTAGTAAAAACTGGCTGTTTTCATTTCCGTAATGTGTCATTTTGGCTCTTCTTACAACGCCCAAAGGACTCAGATCAGTACAATATGTACTATCAATGGAAGCAGCTTCCTTTATTTACAAAACAAGAGCCAATTACCGATTTTTAATGTCATAATCGTGTTTAGCATCTCAAAATTAGCAAAAACGGGCTGTTCTCATTCCCGAAACGTTTTTAGTGGTGTAGAGTGTAATTGAAGATGTTAAAATTATCCTCAAATCTCAATTTAGGGTGTTTTTTTTTATTTTGTTTTTTGTTACAGTTAGTTGATATGAGATAGCAGCACTTAGTAAAAACTGGCTGTTTTCATTTCCGTAATGTGTCATTTTGGCTCTTCTTACAACGCCCAAAGGACTCAGATCAGTACAGTATGTACTATCAATGGAAGCAGCTTCCTTTATTTACAAAACAAGAGCCAATTACCGATTTTTAATGTCATAATCGTGTTTAGCATCTCAAAATTAGCAAAAACGGGCTGTTCTCATTCCCGAAACGTTTTTAGTGGTGTACAGTGTAATTGAAGATGTTAAAATTATCCTCAAATCTCAATTTAGGGTGTTTTTTTTATTTTGTTTTTTGTTACAGTTAGTTGATATGAGATAGCAGCACTTAATGTTCGTTGTTGCATTTATGTCCTCACTCTACTAGCCGAGACACAACTGGAGAATAATTCGTTTCACGCGTTGATGGTTTGGTTGTTTGCAGCTGGCTCAATGGCAATGATGCACCTCAAGAAAATACATTAGTCTCTATAGACAGTCCGAGGTTCCGTATAGTTCGAGGGAGTCACAGGTGCAGGAAGAGCACAGTAAAAATTTAGAAATTAATGGTATCAATATAATGTAATTGCGTATTAATCTTTTATCGATCTTTTACTATGAATTAAATGATTTTGGTCCTTTTCCTTAAAATCTGTGCTTTTCAAGCTAGACACAATTTTGCTGTATCTCGGCGTACTATACTAACTAAGCCTTCAAAAGACATTTGAAGGGTTTCTTTCGAAACAAAAACTTTCTTAGATATTGCTTTTAGAGCCTTACACCAGAATAAGCGTTAATGTTATCTTTCCTGAATTATCATTATTACAACCGAACCAAAGATACCCCCCAAAATATTTTTCTTGTTATTAAAAATTAGTGCAGACAGTAAACAAAAATGTCTATTTGAAAATACAATGTAGATTACTTACTAATGCGTATAAATTGTGCTGAATTTTAAATTTTGTATAGATGTGTGCATTATTTAGATGATAATTACTAGTTTAACCGTTTAACCGGCTGGAACGAATTAACTCAGGGTTAGCGCAATAGCCTGAAATCAGTTCGAACGAATATTTTTGTTGTCTAAGAATTGGGTTAAACGTGGCTGAAGCGTGTCATGGACGCCCGTATGGAAGGGGGGGGGGGAGATGGAGCATTTGCCCTCCCCCTGGAAATCGGACTGTGCTTGTTCTGTCGTTGGAAGGCACAACAGAAATTTTCGCGATAACACTAATTCTATTTGATAACTTATCTGTAGAGCTTTTGGATGTGTTTGTATGCTTTAAAAATAGGAAAAGCGTTTCGAATTTCCAGTAAAAAAAAAAAAAAAAAAGGCTAATATTTACAACAGAAAATAATAAAATTTTCCACTGCATGTTGGAGAACAGCGTACATGAGTACAGTATGGAAAAGCACGAAGAAATATATAATCTTCTGCAGCAGCTATACACAGAGATCTCTCGAAAATTTTCGTAGAAATTTGTCTTAAGTGTATTTTTTAATTCTTGGTGACCAGTTGAGTGATCTGTGGCGTTTCGTTGCGCATGTGATTCAAGAGGCCAAAAGGGTCAAAGGAACGACAAAGAAATTTCCTGTGTTGACGTAACATGCTGTTTAATTTTATTTATCCATTTTTTTTTTTTATGTAGTTTTTGAGTCTTCTGGTTTCCAATAAAATTTGTGTGTTGAGAGTGTAGTAAAATTCGTTATATAGCAAGAAAACACAGTGAAAATTTTCATAAGGTGTTTGTGTATGGTGAATGTTATTCGTAGTGTCAATTTCCGTTTGCCCCCTCCTGAGAACTTCGTTATGGGCGTCCGTGGAGCGAGTAAACCTGCACATCAGATCGGTGCTTTCCCCTTAGCTTTGCTGTATTCAATGCGGTCGTTTAGAAGTATTTTTTACACTGATACTTTCTGACTTCCTTCCTACTAAAAGAGCTGTAGCGATGACGACAAAGGTAAGAAATGAGAGAGAGATGCTCGTGGCATTTGTTTCTTCCATATGACGTGATGTCGTCAAGGGGACTAACCCTTCAATACCATGCCTTAGATCATGTAGAAGAGAATAGGCTAAAGTATTAGAAAGGCGTGCTCATCACCCTGTGACAGGTTTATGGTCGATACAACTGAGATAGCGGGGGGGGGTTGATTTGCCGTAGCTTTCGTAAATTCCGCTTGCTATGTGAACGTTTCTGTTTGGAAACGCAGAAAATTTGGGGGTGGGGGAGGCCTGTGGTTCAGGTGTATTGTCTGCTTAAGGCAAGTTTTACAAATAATAAGAGGAACACATAGTTCAAAATGTTTTTTAATATTAAAAGTTGATATTGTAAGAACACCAACAGATGATTTGTAAGGGTAGAAACATCATAATAATTAACACAGCAATCGTCTGAATCGACCGTATTTACTGTTCCACACGTAATGTCAATCATATCAAAGAACTTGAAAATTGTTATCGCCCTGGAATCGAACCCGCATCTCCTGGTTGCCGTTCGAGTATACTATCCGTTACACCACCGAGATCAAGGAAGTTGCAAGTATCCGAGTGTTAAGAGAACGGTAAAGTAATCCGACCGCATTCTTAATCAAGCAACTGTGCTGCCATCTAGCGTTGGTCAACATATCACCAGTCGTCCGAGTATATAATGTGGAAGAAATATTCATCTCATACGTGGAAAATACGTCATAATAATTAACACAGCAATCAGGAATCTCTGAATTGACCGTATTTACTGTGCCACACGTAATATCAATCATATCAAAGAACTTCTGCATACTCTGATGTGATTGATATTACTTGTGGAACAGTAAATACAGTCAATTCATAGATTTCTGATTGATGTGTTAATTATTATGACGTATTTTCCATGTATGAGATAAATATTTCTTCCACATTACAAGGGTAGAACCAGCTGAAGAAAGTCACAATTACAAATGCTTACAGCGTGGTAAAATCCGAACTAATTGGGACCATTGGTAGTTCGGATTATTATCAAACATGTAAAAAGATACAAATGCGTTAACATTTCTACATTATGTTATCCAAATAAATGTACCAAAAATTAGCAACTGTATATAAAAAAAATTACACAAGACAAAGATTTTTTTGTTATTATGCAATACGAAACAAGTTTGCCATTTTTACTACTGCTGTTAAATTTTCAAGCATAAAGCACAAAATTCCGAAAATTACCAATCATAACACACTTGAAAAACATATTTACACTGGATTTAAAAATAAGTGCTGAAAAAAGGTTCATGCTATTTTGTCTTTTTTTTTTAGAAAAATAATCACTAATTTTTTGTTGCACAATTTTCGAACTTCGCTTTTAAAAATCTCTGATTCTTTTCAATAAGAGAAGTTGAGTTGAACAGCGCTCAGTTTGTTGCTCAAACCAAGCCATGGAAGTCTCCAATGCGGTGAATGCTTCAGCATGAGTAGGACTTATGCTTTATGCTGAGTGCACGGGGAATTACTTTCCTCCCGGCTCTCAGTGAACAATGGGGCTGAGAAATGAAACAAGGGGTGGAGATGCCGTTGTAATGGGTCGTAAAATCTTAGCTTCGCAGGGGACAAGTGACTGGGGAAGTTTTCGCCATTTGTCTCTGAGTATCAGAGGTCACCTCCACCTTCGACACGTCGCCCTCAAAATGCTTGCACCCCTAAAATTAGGCGATTCCATTATCAAGTGCCAACTTAAAATGAACGGACTATACTTAAACTTTTCTTCACCACAAAAAAAAAAAAAAAAAAAAAAAAGAGGAGGGGAGCTTCTTCGGATTTTCGACGCTCTACTGTATATAGAATCCTTAAGCTTTCTCTCTCCACTGGGAGGCTTTTCCAAGGCAATAGATAGATAAAAACAGACTTTGCTGATTGTGCATACTCTGGTGTACATTTAACTAGTATTATTGCAGAGTACATTTATGGGCTTTAGTTTGGATAATTAAGTTTGTTATTATGTACATAGTCTCACTTAAGATTTTTACCGACATTTTAACACAGGAGCGTAACTTCAAACTTCATGTATAAAACGTAATTTGTACTTGCAGTCTAATAGAGCAATTAATGCTAATGGAATTAATTAATAACAAACATCACATTTGTGTTATAGTAGAAGAGATTTTCTACATCAGCGTTTTTCAACCGCTGGTACGTGAGGTGTTGTCCAGTGATATGCGCGTGAACGCGAGAAGAGGAATTTGGGTAAGATATTAAAACATGAATAGAGTTAAAAAATTATTTTACCCTGATAGCCTTTGGAATTTTATTTATTGGTGGTAATTAAGATAATTTGAACATAAGAGGTGGTACACCAAGAGAAAAAGGTTGAAAAACACTGTTCTATATGATAGCAAAACACAAAACAGAGAAATTTGGCAGTTTCGTCAATTTCCATGTCCAAAGTGACTGTCATTGTTCTGCAGACACAGCTCGAATCTTGAGAACGTATTCTTGTTGCACTTCGTCCGTTTTGTGCAATTCTTTCGAATAAACAACGGTATTTAAATGAACCCACGGAAAATAATGTAATGGTTTCAAATCTGGAGATCTGGGAGGCCACTATTACTGGAACATGGCTATCAATTCATCGATTAGGTTATTGAGCATCCAAGTATTCTTGTACCGGGCTTATAGTTTTGGGTGGTGCGCTATCTTTCTGAAACCAAAAATTTTCCCTTGTACGCTCAGAGCATCGCTTTGCATTTTATATATTTTTTATTGTACATTTATAACAAGAATTTTCTTCTTTAGTGCACTGTGTTTTTTTCGGGCTTACTGATCAGTTTTTTGAGCTGTAAATTTGTGTTAACTCCTCCATTTTGTGACATTTTAATGAAATTCGATAGTGTTTTCCATAATGACATTTTTGGAATAAGGGCTTTCACATACAATGTTGTTTGACGTTACTTTTACGTTGAAAACAAATTATACTTTTTTTTTTACTTTCCCCTACCTCAAATGCAGGTGTGTGTTGGGGGGGGGAGTTTATTCCGCAATCAGTAGTAGTTTCTGTTCACTTGTTTCGATTACTTTTTGTTGCATAAGTAAAAAAGTAATCGAAACAAGTGAACTGCATCGCAGTATCTTCATTAGATCAAAAGATATTTCGATTTCTGATGAATCGTGGAACTCCCTCTATATACAGGGTGTTTCACGAAGAGTGTCTGAAAGGATTGGAAAGGCCGCCCCGGTGGCGCAGTGGTCTAAGCGATGGCCTCTGATCATTCGTCCGAAAGGGGTCCGGGTTTGAATCCCGGTGAGGCATGGATGTTGTGTTTGTCTTACGGCACTGGCTCTCTCCCTTCCCTGGAACCAGTGACCCTAAATTAGGGACGCGCGACTGCGTATAGCCCATTGAGTTGCTCACGGTGGTCGTTAAACCTCCAATCAAAAAAAAAAAAAAAAAAAAAAAGGATTGGAAAGTAACGTTGGTCGTAGCAGTAAATTGAAAACTGCAAAATACGCAGCAAACAGAGGACAATACACTATGGTAGTTGCACCCCACGGAATGGATAATTTCCGAAAAATGCAAAAATTAAATATTTATACGACCCCCCACGGAAACCAAAGCCAATTCGTAAAAAACGCGCCACCCCGAGCTAGTGCGAAAGAATTTACCCGGACGCTTTAGAACAGTGGTCTCAAACTCAGGCCCTTGGAAGGGCCGCTTTCCAGATTTGAAGGAACTTAGGGGGCCGCATGAATATTAATAAATTTCTTCTGAATAAATATCAACTTTACAAAACAGTGCCAATGTCTTGGCACTAGAGTAAAATATTATTTCTAATTATCAGTAAATAGTAAAACCAAATGCTTCATCAATCACTGAAAACAATCACTTTTCGTAACAATTATTTTCCCTTAAATCTTAATTAAAACAATCACATTTTACCAACTGAACACAGTACAGAAAATATTACATTTTCTGACCAGAAACTTAGGCTCGCTTTTCTGTCACTAACTTATAGATATTTGGAATAATGTCCTTTGAACGTGATACTTTTAAAAGTGAAAAAACTTAACCTAAAACTTAGCCTATTCCTTTCAAGACATTTTACATGGTTCATTCTTGAAAACAACTGTTCACATGAATATGTTGTTCCGAACATAGACAGAACTCGTGCAGCAATGTTATGAATGTTGACGTACTTGTCCTTTGAAACTAACTGGTAAAACTTTGTTATTTTCCAGCTGTTGAATTTTTCTTTTAGAAAAAAATCACACTGAAAGTCTATTAATTCAAGCTGAAGTTCTTCAGATGCGTTGTCAGCATTATAGGAAAATGGAGACCTGAATATTTTGAAAATATTTTCCATGTCTTTGAAGCATTGAAACCGCATGTTGGAAAGCCTCTTTTAACATAGCTGTCATCGTAGAAAATTCATCAAAGTTGATTTATTTTTCTTCAGCTGAAGCTTTTAAAGTGGGAAAGTGAGCAAGATTTCCTGCGCTGAGCTGAGCTTTCCAAAGCTGAAGTTCCCTTTGAAATGCGTTAACATTATCAATAATAACAGTGACTAGCTTATTTTGGCCTTGTATAATAGTTTGATATTCAAATCGTTCAAGTATCCAGTTATATCTGTGCTGAATGCCAGATCATGTAATTATTTTGGATCATCAAAAAGCGAGACGTCTTAATCTTTATTTCATCTCTCAAACCCCAAAATCATTTTATCGTCCACAGCAAAGCCACCTTACCTGAGAGTGATACAAAATAGCACTATGCTCACAGCCAATATTTTTGAGGAAAGCAGTTATCTGTCTGTGATTTAAGCTTCTGGAGCAAATATAGTTTATGATTTTTTCCACGGGCTTCAAAATATTTTCAACTTTTAAAACACGCACACACAATGCGCCTTCATGTACACAGTCGAGTCACATTATTGTGACTACCTCCTACTTTTGACGTCAACAGCGCGTAGCCAATGAAAGAAGGCACGTGTCGTGAACTGGCTTGGAGGGCATATCAGGTGTGCTGTAGGCAATCTGAAAACATATCACTCGTTGCTATCATGGATAAAAGGAGCGATTTATCAAATTTGCAAAAAGGGATGATTATCGGCTTTCGGGCCAAAGGTAACAGTATTTCTGAAACAGCGCAGTTTGTGAATTGTTCGCGTGCTGCTGTGGTTAAAGTTTATCGTGATTGGAGAAAATGGCACCATTGCGAATAAGCGACGTGAAAACTGCGGAGCACCACGTGCCATTGATGTGAGAGGTGAACGTCGGCTGCAAAGGAGCGTGAGGGCCGATCGACACTCTACAGTGGAGCAACTCACTGGCCGAATGAGCCAGGGGGCTACCGGGAGTGTGTCTAAAACGACAGTTCAGCGAACCCTGCTGCGTATGGGGCTCCGACGCAGACGGATGGTCAGTGCACCTATGCTAACGCAGGTGCATCGGCAGGGAAGGCTTACATTTGCACGGCAGTATCGGAATTGAACCTCCGCTGATTGGCAAAGGATTGCCTTCTCCGATGCATCACGTTTTCTGCTTCATTGAACGGATGGATGTTCGCGTATAAAGCGAGAAACATCGGAGAACAAACACTCTTCAACCATTGTTGGAAGAACACAAGCACGTGGGGGGCAGCGTTATGGTCTGAGGAATGTTTTCGTGACATTCTCAGGGTCCACTCATACCTGTGGAAGGCACTATGGACCGAATTTGTTATGAATCCATCCTTGCACCACGTACACCCATACATGCTGATTGTTTTCTCTGGGGCGGATGGGATCTTCCAGCACGACAATGCGACGTATCACACAGTTAGAAATGTCCGAGAGTGGTTGGAAGAGCACGATGAAGACTTCAAAGTACTTCATTGACCCCCTAATTTCCCAGACTTAAACCCAATTGAGCATCTGTGGGACCACCTCGATCGTGTTGTTCGCTGTATGGATCCTCCACCACGCGCCTTCCAACAGCTGTCAGATGCACTGCAGTCAGCATGGCTCCACATACCTGTGAACACCTTCCAGCACCTTATTGAGTCATTCCCATCCCGTCTGCCTGCTGTCAGCGCTGCATACGGCGGTTACTCTGGATATTAGCTGGTGGTCACAATAATATGACTCGACCGTGTATAATGCAATGAAAATGTACAAATTGAGTAAGTGAATCTTCATCGATCAACATCTTTTTTATCTTTCCAACAACGCCGTTTTTTGAACTAGTTAGCCATTGCAACCGCACCATCTGCAACTAAACATGCCAGTTTAGGCCAAGACAATTTTTCTTTTTCAAACATTGCTTTCATTTTATCAAAAATGTCTCAGCTTTCGTAGTAACATGCATTAGTATTAGCTGAAGTAGTTCTTCAATTATTTTAAGATTTTCATCTACCCCGCGAGGAAAAACAGTCAACTGAGCAGCATCTGTTACCTTCGTCAATTGCAAAGGCAAAGTAAAGGGAACTCTGATATTTTGTGAATTGATTGATCATTTATATCTGAAGCTAGTTCATAGATTCTGCTAGCAACCGTGTTTGGCAAAATACTTATTTCTTTAAATTCATTCACCTCTTCAGGGCAAATACACTCTGCTGTTTTAACTAAACTCTCTTTTATGAAACAACCATCTGTAAAAGTCTTAGAATTTTCTGCTATCATTTTTGATAAGATATAAGCTTACCTTCACATTATCTGTTTTGTGCTCAACAATTCTCTGAAACAGATGCTGTTGCGAACTTAAATCCATTTTCAGTTTCTTCAGTTTGTCCTCTCGAAGATGCCCCTGCAGTGAATCATACTTCTTACCCCAGCACAGTTTGAAAATGGCGTCGTAAGTTGTACTTTTTCGGAACCGCTAACACTCACTTACAAATAAGGCACAATACACGATTATTACTTTCACAACAAAAGTACTGTGACTCACACTTCTTGTTAAATACTCTATATTTATCTTCAATGAATTGTTTTCTACTGTAACTTGGTTTAGAAACAGGAATGGTAAAAATAAAATCACACAAATCAACTTCAGTAGACAAATAGCATGTGAAGCAACAGATGCAGCCGGACGAAACTAGCCACCTGGTGAGCGGGAGAGATCTTTTCAAGGTTAATCAGTGTTGCCAGCGCTTGATTTCAGTTCTGTGCAAATAATATTCCCTTTCCAGACAACGTCTCTTCCGTACAGCGACACGGCGGCCAGTGCGCTTGGAATTGTAGGCAGCATGTTTAGGGTAGACACCTTTACCGTTTTCACATTCCTTTCGACGTAACAATACGCATGCTTAATACAGTTATATTCTTCGTATATAGACTTGCTACTACTTATAAACAGGATGGCTTTGCTAAGCATTGCTATGTTTGCATTATATTTAATATATTATAATATACTTGAAAAACAAGGAGTTATTTGTATTTTGTAATCACTCATGCGGTCCGCGAGTTTGAGACCACTGCTTTAGAGGAATATTTCGCTGAGATATCGGTAGTTGAAATTCTGAATTCTGGACGTGTGCCAGCTTGCCTGCAGTGAACATTTGCAGCGTTAACGTCCGCGAATAGTACATATGGGGGACATCTGCAGATTCATTTGAAAAAGGACAACCAACACGTCTGCTCAATCATTAGAAGCGTTCGATGCCATTCTGAGACACACAATGCACATGTTGTGCGTTACATTTAATTTTTTCATAAACAGCACACAACATTTGTACAATGAGAACACAATTTTACCAGCCTTTAACATAACACATTGAACGCGTTCACACTGAATTTGCATAATGGAGTGCATGGGTTTTCCCCATTTGCTTCATGTATGATTTATGTTTCAATCATATTGCTGGTCCTGTACAATTGAACGACAAATACCGAATTACACTAATGTGCGCATCTCAGCAAAATATTTCCTCTAAAGCGTCCGGGTAAATTTCTTTTCCCAGATTCGGTGCCGCGCGTTTTTAGCACGTCTTTTGTAAAAAAAGATCGTGCTTATGTTATCGGTTTGTCCGTCCGTCCATCTGTACCCACGATATCTCTGCAACTATTAGTCCGATTTGAAAATTTCATTTTGCATTGGGAAGCTTGAAATATGCGAATCATGATCCTTCATTTCGTTTTTTTTTTTACGACGTAAATTTCGCCGCTAGAGGGCGTAAATGCAGATGATGTCGAATTCAAAAATACGTTTTATTCCACATATTTGATTCTAAACACCCGATTGAAAAAATTATTTTATCTTTCGATTCCATTTATGTTGAAGAATATTTTAGATATAGTTACTTTTTCAAATTACGCATAGATTTTCCGCTAGGGGATGAAACGTAAATTACATTCTTCCCGATAACTCTTCTTCTAAAACTCCCATTTGAAATTTTTTTCTTTAGCGGATACATCTCCTGATGGAAAATCTTTTGCATATAATTTAAAATTTTTGGTAAAGAATACTTTGGCCACCAGGGAGCGTAAGTGTTAATTTTTGCTTCTGATGTATTTGCCATAGAATCTGGGCTTCTAAAATATCGATTGAAAAATTTTTTCGTGGACTGATGCCACTCACATCGATAAACCTTTTCGGAATATTTTCTTCCTAAAATATTCCACAGTTTCTCCGCCAGGGGACGTAGATGTATATCTTATTTTCAATACCTCTACTTCTAGGAGTTCGATTTGAAAAATTCCTTATTTGCTGTATAGTGTTTCCAGTGTGACATGTGTTTCATATAATTTCAAAATTTTCAAGTAATTCAAAGACTTTCCACTTGGGGGCGCAGAGGCAAATTGCGTTTCCCCCTATATCTCTGCTTCTAAATCTCCGATTTGAAAAATTCTATCTGTACCGGATACAGCTCCTGATGGGAAATCCTTTACACATAATTTCTAATTTTTGTAAGAAATGGTTTCGCCACCAGATGGTTTAGTCTTAATTTCCGCTTCCGCTGTATTTGCAGCAAAATATGAGCTTCAAAAATTTTGATTGGAAAAAAAGTCGTTTGTTGACCGATACTACTCATGTTGACAAACCTTTTAGGAACATTTTCTTCTTTAAATAATGCATGGTTTCTACGCCAGGGGCGTAGATGCATATCTTATTTTTGTTAATATCTCTACTTCTAAGAGTCCGATTTGAAAAATTCCTTCTTTGTTGGATAGTGTTTCCGATGCGAAATGTTTTTCCCTATAAATTCAAAAATTTCAAGTAAATCATAGACTTTTCGCTAAATAAATTGCGTTTTCTGCGTTATTTCTGCTCCTTTAAACTCCGATTTGAAAAATTCTTCCTGTATCGCATACAAGATCTAATGGAAAATATTTTTCACATAATTTCTAATGTTTGGTGAAGAATAGTTTGGCCACCAGAGGTCATAAGTGTTAATTTCTATTTCTGATGTATTTGAATCAAAATCTGGGCTTCTGAAAACTCGACTAAATTTTTTTTTTCTTGGACCGATACCGCTCATATGGATAAACCTTTTGAAAATAATTTCTTCCTAAAATAATGCATGGTTTTCCCACCAGGGGACGTAAAGTCACATCTTATTTTTGTCGATATCTCTGTTTCTAAGAGTTCGTAAGCTTACGATTCCGTTTACAGCAATATCTGAGAGATTGAACACCCGATTGAAAAACTTCTTTCTTCCGTCAGATACTATTGTTTTCCATACCGGTTCCATTGAATTTAAATAGCTATGATAAATATAATTTGCGTCAGGACGGTTTCAAAAGACGTGCTTATCACACCCGAAAATTCGGTGTCATCTTTCTTGTTTACTAATTGATTTTGGTGTCAGTGGGGGGCCGCATAAATATTTGAATTTTCATATTTTTCAGAAATTATCCATTCCGGGGTGGAAGGGCAATTATCACAGTGGAACTGCCCTCTGTTTGCTGTGTATTTTTCATTTTTCATTTTACTGCTATATGACCGACAGTTACTTTCCTATTCCTTTCGAACACTCTTTGGTGAACACCCTGTATATTTGCGGGACTGCTATGACTTGTGCATAGTTCCAGGAGAATGTAATGTTTATTCACTTGTACTACTCGACAGTCTCCCCGGAGTTGTCGTGCGCGACGCTCTTGTACCCGAAAACAATGTCACCAAACTTACCTCAGAGAATAATCAAAAGGCGTCAGAGCGAACATTTTCTGTTTAGGTTTACCGTAAGAATCTGCCTCTGGGGTTACTAAACACCCGTTTGTATGCCCCTGTATCAAGCAGTTAAGATTTACGTGTTATTCGTGATGAGTTCTAGTTATAGACTGCTGGACAATTGCTAAGGACGGATCATAAACGGCTATATAGCGCATAAAAAAGTAAGTGTGGTTGGATGCCAAGTGAAATAAAATAATGTCAGAATGCCAGGACATTACAAGAAAGACAATTTATTGTGCTCTGAAATCCAGAAGGCTTTGAACATGTTCAAGGGACAAACAGGCCATTTTGTGCAGAATACGGAAACGTGAAAAAAATGCAATTACCGTCCGCAGGCCTTCCGGCGTAAGATGTCAATACGGGATATGGCCACCTTGGAGGGCGATGCAAGATTCCACACGTCGTGTCATGCTTTGCACAACATTATCAAGCAGCTGTTGCGGTAATTTATCCCATTCCTCTGTCAGTGCACGGATGAGGGTGTCCTTGTTTATTGGAGGGCATTGACGACCAGCAAGACACCTCTCCAAAGCATCCCACACATTTTCAATGGGATTCAGATCTGGAGAACGTGTTGGCCATACGAGGCGTTGAATATCCTCGCTCTCAAAACACTCGTGGACAGCGACTGTTCGATGACATGTTGCGTTGTCGTCCATGAAAATGAATCTATCACCGACAGCACCACGGAACATGCGAACATGAGGTAGAAGAACATCATTAATGTATCGTTGGCCAGTCATAGTCCCAGTTGGAAGCACATAGAGGGACGTACGGCCATTGATCATGATGCCAGCCCATACCATGACACTACATGTCGGATATCGGTCCCTTTCCTGTATGTTTGCTGGACAATATGCAGTACCACTATCACCCCAGATCAGTTGTCGTCGACAATCAGACGATAGACTGTATCTACTCTCATCTGAGAAGAGGACAGCAGACCAGTCGTTATCGGTCCAATTGCGATGTTGATGGCACCATTGCAAACGGGCGGTACGGTGACGTCTGAACAATGGGATGCACACAACAGGACGGCGGGCGTATAGTCCTCCTTCATGCAAACGTCTGGCGACAGTTTTTCTGGAGATCTGCTTGCCAGTAGCAGCCATAAACTGATTTGCTACCTCACTAGCTGTGCTGCGCCGGTGTCTTTTTGTTGATAGCACTATGTACCGATCTTCTGCAGGTGTCGTACTGCGAACACGACCTCCCCCGTGACGTTTGCTACACTCTCCATTTGTTTGAAATGATTTCCAAAGCCTTGAAACAACACTGTGGCTGACGTCGAACTCCCTGGCAACATGTGTTATTTTTCGCCCTTCTTCAATCTTGCTAATAATACGGCCACGCGTAAAATCATCTAGGTGATGTCGGGAAGACATACTGAAAATTGCAAGTTCGTCAATTGATTCTTTCCCTTTCAACTTTGCGTTTGAACAACAACGGTCAATACGCGTCTAATCCTTTATATCTCTTATCAGCGCTATGACGTCACGAACAAGTTCGGCAATCCAAAATTTGCATACGCACAACACGTCTTACTGTATCCCGCACTTATGCTAATTTCCACATTTTCCTGCCTTCCATTTTATGGTTGCTATCGTTGCTATTGTCATCCGTCCTTAGCAATTGTCCGGCAGTGTAGTTGTTAGTTGGTTTTGGTGTTACCGAAACTATTGTCTTTGGACTGGTAAATATACAAAGGTGCGTTTTCCAAATGAGAATTGGCTATCGGCCAGTAGTTGGTGTTTCACCGTGAGGAGCCACCACACACTTGGAAGCGGATTATTGATTTTTCTGTCGAGTGCTTTCGAGAACTCCGTAATGTTAATTGTTGACAAACAGACTCGTGGGAAAGCAAATTGTAAGGAGTTATTTCCTACCTTTCGTGTTTGTTCTTGCGTTGCATTGGATTTTTCAAATTTAACTATCAGTTACGACTCTAAGAAAATTTAGATTTTTTGCTTTTGTAATTACTCGCAGTCCCCTTGGTTCGTGGAAAGATGTAATTTAAAGAAAATGAGAAGGATTTGTATAGTTATTCTAACTGATAATTGGAGCGGTAAGAAAAACCAGCGACAGGAAAATAAATGACTTTGAAGAAACACAGGCTTTTTTGTTTTTCTCTCTTAGAAAGATGCCATAGACGATCGTCCTAAAATTTGTCTTGCATCGCCGAATTCCATCTCATTATGTTATTTTTTTTTCAAGCAATAAAGAACAAATGATTACCGGGGCTGTTTCTACTAGGAATTCGCAAGCGTTGCTAAGGTATACCGTCGGGATGTGCAGCGTGTCGCGAAATTTCGTCTACTAGCTCAGTAGCACGAACGGAATTATGCAGCCATCGTGGGACCATATCACGCTCAGTTCGAAGATCAAACAGCACCACCTCCATCACCCCTTAAGCACTTGAAACATCTAGTTTTGGTATAAAATTTACAAAAACTTATAACAAAAATACGACACAAAAACCTCGTACAGCGTGAACTAACGAATAGCACTAGAAAGAAGCGCTCTGTGTTTAGTTGCTCGATTTGAAAAATTCCTTTTGCATCTGATATCTTCCGGAATGATAAATATTTTTCATAGTATATACCACCTTGCTTTTATTGCTCTTTCTATTTGCAAATGCTTTACTTATTCCAGGGATCCGGTTGAAAACATTTTGTTTTTAACTCGTTTCATTCGCTATGAAGAATAATTCGAACATTGTTCATTTTAATTAATGTGCGGTTGTCCCGCTATGGGACTTGTAAATAGATTTTCTTTGTCCTTGGTTTTCTACTTTTCTAAAATCCTATTTGAAATATTTTTCAGTGTCAAAATGGAACAAAAGCGTGCTCATTTCACACAAGAATCGGGTGTCATCGTTCTTGTTTTTATTAATTATGAATTTCAATTATCTGTAATGTTTATGGTACAATATGCACTTATAATTGTCGTTTTATAGACCTCAATTCATAAGTTAAGTGCATGTTCCTTTACGAATTATCACGGGATATTTCCGACTCACTCCGGAAAATCCGGAATCATCTCTGTTCGCTTCTTAGTTGATTTTCCATTGCCGTTGAGAAAAGCGTTTGCTTTCGATACTGTTTTTCCCTACAGTAAAATGAACTCGTGGGCGCAATTATTCTAAGACTAACTCAGTGCTCACTTTACAGGGCTGTGTGACAGTAAACCAGCTGACTTTTGCATCGAAGTACGGTGCGTTGTGCGGTACAATTCAAACGAGGAGTAAGAGAAGACTTTATTGGATATTAACTTAGAAGAAATCTCAGTGTATTACGTCTGAAACTATTTTTTATGGCGTGCGCTTCTTTACATCGCGGCGTAGAATTAAAAAAAAAAGGGTTATCCAGCTTATTATTATGCAGTGGCGTTGTCACTGAAGAACTCATATCGTTTAAGACCTTCCGGGGAGTGAGTACAGAGATTTGCAAATGATTTTGGAGGGTAAAAGGCGGATTTTGAGCGAGAAAAACTCAGTGAAGCATAATACAAGAGCCTCGATGCATAGAATTCTTTGTCCCCTTCCCCCTCCATCCTTCCACCGTCTCCTCTGGAGCGGTTCGTCGAGACGGAAATGGAACGGAGTTGGGATATCGATCGCGATTTTCTCTTGTTCCTTGCGAACTTCGTTTCCACCCGCGGTCAGCTGTCCAACCTTTTGTACGCCCTGCCTCCTCAGACTGATGCTCAGATGCTGCAGATATGAAAGAAGCCAGGGGGAAATAAGGCAGCGAGAAACTCCTATCAGATCATCGTCTTGGGCATTAAATATAAAATTTGGAAGCTTATTTCGCTGCTTTATAAGTATCTGCTCTCCCGAGATTGTAGCTACCATTCCCTTTCTCTCATGTTTTTTGTTCTCTCTTTCTCGAAGTGGAAGGTCTGAAGTGGATTATTAGAGTTCATTGTTTTTTGAGGGGAGGGGGGGAGGGTTGTACAAACAAGCGATATTTTTATTTTCGACGATACTCACCATGCAGTGTATACACATGGGAGCCCAGAGCTTAATTTTCAGGTTTTCAGGAGGGAGCAAACAGAAATTGTAACTACGAATAACATATACCAACCAACACCTTAAGGAAATTTCCACTGTGCCTCCTTATTACCTAACGAATTTTGCCACACTCTCAACACATAAATGTTATTTGAAACCAAAAGACTCAAAAACTGCACATAAAAAAGATGGATAAATGAAATTTGATTGCATGTTAAGACAACAAGGACATTCCTTTGTCGTTCGTTTGATCTTTTTGGCCTCTTATTGGTCACATGCGCCATGAAACCCCAGAAATCACTCAGTTGGTCACCAAAAATGAAAAAAGACAAATTTCTAGGAAAATTCAAGACAGATTTCTAGGAAAATTTTCGAGAGATCAGAATAGGAATAGAAAAATAATGAAATTAATAATAATAATGAAGAAAATAAATAAGAATAGAAGAACAATAAAATTAATAATAAGAATAATAAAATTTTCGAGATCAGAATTACTCTAGATAAATTTCTAGGAAAATTTTCGAGAGATCTCTGAATAACTGCTGCAAAAAAAAGATGATATATTTTCCATTTCTTGGCCTTCCATACTTTTTCCAAACTGTATGTATGTTCGCTGTTCTTCAACATGCAATGGGAAATTTCATCATTACTTTCTATTATAAATTTTCGCTTTGTTTTTCTACCGAAAATTCGTAACGCTTTTCCCATTTGTACAGCATACACAGGCATTCAGAAGTTCTACAGGTAAATTAACATTCAGATGTTATCGCGAAAGTCTCTGTAGTATCGTCCAAGAACAGGAAGGGAATGATCAGATTTCCAGGGGACGGAAAATGCCTTTCTTGCCCCCTCCTATATGGGCGCCCATGTGCATTCATACGATCATACCTACCAGTTACAATGCCTGTTTTGCTTTTGGTTTTAATTTTAGAGCCTGCTGATTGGTTGGTGTTCCATTATACAAGAACCAACTATTTCACGAAACCTTTTCATGGCTATAAATGTTACACTTGTTAACGAAACTGAAGTATATTTTAAAACTTAATAGATGTTACATTCGAAATGACTAAACGCTTGTTTGGAACCAGAATCAAGAACACATAAGATACATAAAGGAAGAAAGAGATTATCCACAGCTTTATCCAGAGAAATATGTTTTAAGACTGCACGGTGTTAAAAAAAAATAGCCCCCTAATCCAACCCACAAGCAACAGAATTACGGAGAACTCTGGAAATTATCACCTGCCGTGACGCCTGCAACGACAGCGTCAAAAGTTGCCAAAAATTTGGATCCAGTGCGCCTGAAAGATCTTTCCCCTCGAAATCACCACATGCTAAACTGACACATCTCGTGACTTCAACTTTAGAACACGCTGTGCATTTAATCATTCTTTATGTGTCTCGTGTAGCCATACTCATATTTAAATTGTTACGTTCTAGTATTTCAGTTTGTTTTACGCTATTAGCCTTGAAAAAAGCATCCGTCGATGAGCGAAAGCTTGGTAAAATTCATTTTTCATTCCTTAGCCGATAAACAATATAATATGATCAGATCATATGTAGAGAATTTTAAGAAGGGAATGTCTGACCCGAGGTCTTAAACAACCCTTAGAAATAGGAATCTAGGAGATTTGGGCTAGAGTGTCCGATAGGAAAGTGACACGAAAGCGAGGTAGAAAGGGGGAGGAAGACTTCCTTATTTATTACCGGGGGCCAGCACCCGGGGCCCGACGGCTTAACATGCCTATCCGATGCACTGCGGATATTTAGTGGTTCAAGCGTTTGTACCTGCCGGGGGATCGAACCTGGGGTTTCTCCGTGGCGGTCATGAACGTTGACCACTAGGCCAGCCGTTAAACAAATAATTACTTCAGCTTTATATACCTGGTGTATTCTGTTAGTCAGTTCTCTGTTTGTGTAAATAATACGTTGCGATATTATCATCAACTATGTATTGTGAATGTTGTGCAATTAAAGATGCCACCGGATAGAGGCGTGCTTAACAATGAATTTTTTTCCTGCCACCGTGACATTTCCACGGAAGTAACGGTGACATCACCGTTAATGGCAGCGGTAATGGAGCTCTAAAGAAGCCGGAACTGAGAGTCACTGTCTAACTTTGTAACGTACCAGGAGATGTGACGTACCTGCCAGAAGGACGCACACGACATAAAGGCAGATAGGAATCAGAATAAAACGTCCGCGTAGCTCAGTTGGTAGAGCAACTTATTCCGGAATGAGGGGATCCGGGTTCGAATCCTGGCGTGGACAGAAATGACGGAGAAATTTTTTTCGTTATAACTTGTAACAGTGACACAATCACTGTTTACGACAGGGATGACGGAGCAGTAACGAACTGCGAGTCACTGTCTCGCTTGTAACGGTGACAAAATCCCTGTTACAGTCGTCTCGATTTAAATTCTTTGTTTGCAAGGGAACGAACAGCGAAAGTCAAAACAACAACTGTGTTAAGCGTGGGAAAAGGGGAGACTAAACGTGGAAAAGGGGAGACTAAACGTAAGCTCACGTCACTAGCGACCTCTATGTTATTTATACAGAAAAGGAGACAAATTGTTTAGATATGGTGACACGGTAACCGAAACTATGTAGTAACAGTGATTTTGGACCCCAAGCATTTCTCGGACACGACTAACAGTGGAATTCTTATCAGTGAATTTAGAACTACAACATTATTGCTTTTCTTTGTCACTGGTCGTAACGGTGACAGTGATTTTTCAGTAATTTAATGGTAACAAAATGACTGTGACGTGATTTCCGACCCGTCTCTACCACCTAACAGCTTCTGACGAGTGAATCTTAGTTTCAGGATTACTGAAGATACGGATTTTGTTTTTTTAAACTGTTACAACCAAGATTTTGACCTCAGTGGTATTTATGAATTTTGTTAAATGCATTTTCCTTTCACGAGTTTCTTTGCATTTGGAGAAAGTGAGCGAATTCCTCTTCATTCAAGAGTGTACAACTTATGCCTTTCTGACGCCTGTTTCTCCCAATAATCGTTTTTTTTTTTTTCCCCAACGCCTGAATATACACTGGTTTCCATAAATTAAGGAAAAATCAGGATAATTAAAAAACTACTTAGTGAAATTTCAAGAAAATCGGTGAGAGATGCATTAATTATTACTTATAGTTAGGTAAAAAACAAATGACGAAAACATTACTTAATATCAGGAAAATGGACTATACAGAAACATGTCAGAAAATAGGGTACAGGAACTCAATGGAGAAGTTGCTTCACTATGATGTGTGGTAACAGCAATACAGGCCCGACAGCGATGCTCCATCCTTATTACGATAGTGTCAATTAATTCAGTAGGCAATAATTCTTATTTTTCCTGCAAAGCAGTAACAGGCCTCTGTAGAGTATCAGGAGGTGGATTGAAAGTAGCAACACGTCTCTCCAAAGCATCTCAAACACGTTCAATGGGATTTAGATCCGGAGATCGAGCTGGCCATTCCCTAAGAACAATGGTTTCCTCTGCAAGGTATTGATCCAGTAGGCGCGCTCTGTGTGGTCTCGCATAATCGTCCTGTAGGAGAAACGTTTCGCCAATTGCACTTGCATATAGACGTACATATGGATGCAAGATATGGTCTCTATATCTCTGTGCAGTCAGGCTACCATGTGGCAGGACATAAAGTTTTATTCGACCACCTAAAGAGATGCCAGCTCAAACACACACTACTTCCACCATAACGATCTCTTTCACGGACGATACTGGGATGACAGCGGGTTCCTGGTTTACTCCAGATCAAACAACGTCTGCAATCGCTTTCTAAACTGTATCTCGATTCGTCAGTGAAGAGTACAGACTTCGATTATCCTTCACTCCAGCTATTATGCATGCGTGTCCAACTCAGTGGCTCCCTCCTGTGCCGTGCAGTGAGGGGCACACAAATATCTGGTCGTCAAGCATACAGACCTCCTTCATGAAGCCGTCTGCGTACAGTTGAAGCTGATATCAGCCTTCCTGTACCGGCAGCAAGGGCAGATCTGAGCTGTATTGGTGTTGGGGTCCTTTACTTCGTGCGGTTAACTGCCAGTTACGGTCGTCAACGGCAGTTGTCGCTCTAGGCCTTCCTTCGCTGTACCTTCTAGACGGTAAATCTGTTCTTAGAAATGCATTCCACAGCCTATGGGTTACAGAAGGACTTAAATTCAGCCATCTGGCCATATCTGCTTGACTCTGGGCGGCCTCCAGGGGTCCAATGGCTCGCCATCGTAACTCTTCTGGGAAATGATGTCTCAAACTCTTTCCTTCACAATGGCTATCTCCGATTTTCTCTGTCGCAATTTTAAACACGAAATCCTAGAAGCTGATCTGATCTGATCCTATGTAGAGGATTTTAGGAAGGGAGTGTCTGACCCCAGGTCTTAAACAACCCTTAGAAATAGGAAGCTAGGAGATTTGGGCTAGAGTGCCCGATAGCAAAGTGACACGGAAGCGAAGTAGAAAGGGGTAGGAAAACGCCCTTATTTATTACCGGGAGGCCAGTACCCGGGGTCCGACGGCTGAACGTGCCCATCCGACGCACGGCAGATATTTAGTGGATTGAGCGTTCGTACCTGGCTGGGATCGAACCTGAGGCCCTCTCCGTGGCAGTCACGAGCGTTGCTCATTAGGCCACCCGTGGCCCCTGAAATCCTGGAACCTTGTGAAACGCGCGCTTTTATACCGGTACCTGTTGACGTCGTACGACTACAGTGACACTATTTTACATGTGATATTCTGAACCGGCTGTGGGTTTTATGTCACATATGCGAATTTGGTGCAATTCCGATTATTTTTGGCTGAGTTATCGCAAATTTTCAGTTTTTTCCTTAATTTAAGGAAACCAGTGTACATATCGCCAAATAGGTTTGTAAAACACCAATACCAAATCAAGCCATCGAAAGCATGAACGCTCGAATCTTCATTCAAACTTCCATAGGTATGAATTGCATTATATGTAATTCTTGGAGTTACGCGCGATTTTATTGCACGTTCATTAATTCTCTGCTAAATTATGCATTTCTGTTTTTATAAACTCCACCGTACTGTTTGGTATCGTTAACTTCTTTCACTTGTATCTGTAAACGTAGTTTTTCAGTAATGAAGGATTAAACCAGGTACGTTTTTTCATCATTTAAAAAGTGTAAGGACGAAAATAATCAAGCCTGGAGTTGGTTATAAACACAGGGTATCAGTTTTTAAGGAATTCATTTCGACATATCGCACCTTCGCAAGAAAAGTATCACTCTTCTCGCGAAGGTGTGATATCACTGTGATAGTAATTATAAATCTCGTAGTGTGAATTGAAAAGGTGGGTAAAGAAAGATAAAATCTTCGAGCACATAATTACCGTCATTCGCAACGAAGATGACTCTTATGACGAAGTAAATTTCTCCATCATTTTTATGATATGGGCGGGATTCGAATCCACAACTCCCGGCTCCGAGTGCTATCCACTATACTGTTGGGTTGTCGGAAAAGTCACGACGAATTTTGGTATCCGGTGGCGGTTGGGCGGTTTTGGAAGTACTAGAGGCATGCGCAGCTATGTTATCTTTATAGCATTCGACAGGTGCCAGTTCTAGCTGCAGTCTGAAAGGAATAGTGAGCGATTTGGTTAATTTGCGGAGATTTGACATCAAGTTGAAGATGGAAGACCAAACTGTGCATTTTCGCCATATTTTACTGTTTTACTTCCGTAAAAGGAAGAACGAGCGTCAAGCTTGTGAAAAGTTGCGTAAAGTGTACGGTGATAATGCTTTACAAGAACATCAGTGCTAGCGGTGGTTCGTAAAATTCCGTACTGGTGATTTTGACCTCAACGATGCTCCTCGGCCCGGGAAGCTCACCGAGGTTAGTAGAGGAAAATGGAGACTTCTGGCACAGGGACAGCCCTCCATAGACTTAACACTGGCTATCCCCGGCTGTCCCAAGGCTGCCCCAGCTGCCCCCGAGTCAGAATTTTTATCACGTGATCGTCCCCATGATGTGCTGCCCCCTAGCGGTGCTCCTTGGAACTTTCAATGGAACTTTTGAGGGATGGCAACGACCGAGAGGGAAAGGGGTGGATATAGGGGGATGTCAACTCGATGTGCTGCCCCCGAGTCAGAATTTTTGTCACGCGATCGCCCCCATGATGTGCTGCCCCTAGCGATGCTTCTTGGAACTTTCAATGAATATTTGTTTTTGAGGGATGGCAACGATCGAGTGGGAAAGGGGTGGATATAGGGGGATGTCAACTCGATGTGCTGCCCCCTAGCGGTGCTTTTTGGAACTTTCGATGGATCTTTGATTTTGAGGGATGGCAACAACCGAGTGGGTCCGTTGGGATTTTTTTTGCATTTATTCCAGTGGTTTTCAAGTGGGATTTTTCCTCCTCTTCGATGTTATTTTTCACCGGAGGAAATTTTTACGTAACGATGCTGGGGAATTTTCTTTCCAATGGAGTAAAAATGCTCTAATGGTCTTAGCAAGGTCCTAACTCACGATGATTTGGTTTCAAAAAATTGGTCAGGTGGTCTCGTGTACTATGTATTCACTCTATTTTTTTTTTAATTCCTTTTACATTTTTTCTTCATGGTTTTTTTTTTATATATATTTTTTGTATGTTTTGAGAGAGTTTTTTCGTGTAGATGTAATGAATTTTCTTGGGAACTTTTCTTTTTCATACATTTCATTTTATTTCAGACCATGAGACGGGGAAATGCTTCTTTAGAAACGATTTCGTTCCTGTTCGCAGTAACTATTGGACTTTGACAAAATTTTTGGGAAATCAAGCGGAAATGTAGACATGTTAATTCTGAGTCTTTCGCCATTCCAATATTTTTTTTTCTAGTCGTAATGTTTTCATGTACTATGTATTCCCGCTCTTTTCTTTTTTATAACTTTTACGTTATTTCATCATGAATTTTTTATATTTTTTGTATGTTTTGAGGGAGTTTTTCGTGTAGATGTAAAGAATTTTCTGGGGAACTTTTCTTTTTCCTTTATTCAATTTTATTACAGATCATGAGACGAGGAAATGCTTCTTTAGAAACGATTTCGTTCCTGTGCGCAGTAATTATTGGACTTTGTCATTTTTTTTTTTTTTTTTTGTTAAATGACTTCCTGCTAATTCTGAGTCTTTCGCCTTTGCCATATTATTTTCTCGTAATTTTTTCGTGTGTTCAAGAACTCTACAGGTCTTTCACAGTTAAAATTCTGATGAAACAATATTTTCTTACTTTATTTCGCATATCATTATAGCTTCCCAATTTCGCTATTTTACTTCATCTTTTTTTTTTTTTTGAAATTTCGTAAAACTTTTCAGTATGTCAGTAATTGTTTTCTTACTTGGTCAAACTTGTGACTCCATTTATTGGGACTCTTTTTTTTTTCCATTTCATTTCAACAAAACGATTATTTTAGATGTAGCAAGTCATCAGATTTTTGTTTCCTTATATAGCATATTTTCAAATTTGCTTAAAAATATTCCTCAAAGCTTTGCATGTAATCAAATATGCATTTTTTTATTCTTTCATAGTTTGCTATACTTTTCGTGGACTGTCCCAATAAGAAAGCATTCATTGTCAAGACATACAATCTAAAACCTTTTTTCTTACGATAAAATTTGTATTCTTTGGGCTGTATATTTTTCTGTCTCGTCCGAAAAAACATTCATTCTAGAGGCAAAGCTAGTGATTCCGTTCATCCCATAAACATTATTTTTTTAACGTTTTACTAACTCATCAGAAAAGCAGTTATTCCCCACCCCCATAGCGAAAATAATGAAATTCTTACTTCTTTTCCATACATATCGACTCAATCTATTTCTTTTCGAAATGCTGGTCATGACATTTCAACTAAAATTTCCTACTTTCACCAAAAACCATATTCTTAAACGAGCTATTTTTTTTTTTACTTTATTTCATGTACAACTAAATTTTTATTGTTTCCTCACTTCATCAAAGTTAATAAGAACTTCCCCAATCTCATTCCTTTCCCTCATTTAGTTCGCTTTAAATTGAGATGTTTCAAAACTTCGCGTATATTTCTTCCACTAAATGTCCAGTTCTCCCGTATCGGTCCCATCATTTTTAACTTCTGTGCCTGCCGCATTTTTTCATTAGACGTTTAGTTTCATTGACCTTTTCTTTCGTTTCAATTAGGTTTTCATTATCGTATTTTTTATTCATTGTCTCAGCAGAAAAAGCTTTCATTCTGGAGACATTGCGACTAAGTCCATACTTCCTCTAAACATTTTTATTTCACGTTTTACTAATTCGTAAGAAAAGCAGATGTTTCCAAACTCTCATAGTGAAAATATAGTATTCCCCTTATTTTACTTATGTTTTTCCTTCTATTCAGTGTTGTATGATTCTTAAAACTTCGGTTTATTTTTATGAAACTTCTTTTTTTTTCTTAGTTTTTTTTTTCTGATTCAACCTATCAATCTTTTCCTATCGATTTAATTGCTCTTATTTTTCCATTAGACTTTACTTTTGAACAGAAATGTGTCTAAAATCTTCAGATGTATTTTAGTCTGTAAGGCCGATTCATCACTATTTCAAATAAAGTCATTGTAGGATTTTAGTGTAAATGCCCCTAAATCTTTAGAACTTCCTTTTCATAGTTAGATACTAATTCCTCGAGGTTTAAATTAAAACATGAAAGAAGAGTGTTTTTACGCTCTATCCAGTGAAAGAAGAGTGTTTTTACACTCTCTCCAATGAACGAAGAGTGTTTTTACGCTTTCCCCCAAGAAATTAACTTTGGAATCTCCCTTCTTCTACCGGAAAATGACTATCTTGTGCGACTGTTTTCACGCGTCTACTGCTTTGCTGGAAAACCTCATGACATGAAATCCCTTTGCTTGGTAGATTAAACTAAATTCTGGTTTTGAACTTTGAACGCAAACTCAAGCTTGCAAAAGCATAGTTTTCTGAACGAACTTACACTGTCAAAGATAACAAAAATCTAAAACTGGTGACTCAATGGGATAGAGCGTTTGAACTTTACCGTTCATTCAAGATTTAAGAGATCAGTCGTGAACCCCTACAAGGGAAATAAGCAGACCCTGATCTAGTCCACTGTTTCCAAGGAAGGTAGAAAGCTAGTTTCGTAATTCAAAAGCTCATAACTCAAGCCTCCCCAGGATTTAATTTCGGACGGGAGATTAGTCAGATGTCAATGCTTAGACATTGAAAAATTACTTCAGACAAATATTTTCTTACTTAAAAGTGCTTCAAGTCAGAATTTGTATTACTTAAGATTTCCTTTAGTCAATATTTTTTCTATCTTAAAAATTTCTAAAGGGTTGATTTTGAAAAAAAAAAAAAAAAAACGAGTTCTCCCAAAAACGTAAAATTTCCCCAGAACCAAATAAATTGACGAAGCTTGAATGTTAAGTCTTTCAACCCATTTCTTTCTCTTCATGTTTCATTCAATAAACTTTCTTCAAATTCCTATATAACCAAGAATTTTGTTAAATGTCCAAGTTTGACTACCCCAGAAATTTTCTGAAAATGATAGTTTCTCTTTTTTAAAAAAAATTCCAAAATAAGAAACCCTTCAATGAAACAAGAAATTCCTATTCAAAGCATAACATCCCTCTTTCTACTTCAAATACTCACTTTGTAAATCTAAGGAGCTGTTTTTGTTTTAGGTTTTTTTTTTTGAAATATTCATATATTTTTCCCTCTAACTTTAGAAGATATTTTCCCGAAATGTATGTACATATACGATAGTAAAACATCACACAACTGCTTGATGTTCAATTCACTTCACGCTGTCTTAAGGATATTCTTTCATTTTCTCATAACACATAGACATGTTATTTTTCTTCCCATTCACTTCAAAGACTTGAGATCAACTTAATCGAGTCCTTTGAGAAAAACTTTCATAGAAAAGCATAAATGTACTAAAAATGTCAGTTTTCTTAAAGAAATCATAAGAATAAGAATTTTTTTTACTGAAACAAGTTTCCCCTGTTCAAAGCATTAAGTGGCTCTTTTCGTATCAAATTCTGTATTTCCTCATGTAAACTTTATTCTTTTTCTACTTCATGTCGTCGTTCGTTTCTTGTTTTTCCCTATGTAACTTAAAACTTCTTTTCTTAATCTATTTTTCATAAAGTATCAATCTTTTGAGTTGATTCTATCTCTCTCTTTTTGAAATGCATTCCTAAGTTCATATTGAGAAGGGTTTAAATTTTGATTGCAAAAGATCGTTTTAGGAAAAGTTAAAAACTGATAAGGTTCGTTTCGGGAAAATTGAAAACAGATAATGTTCGTTTCGGAAAAGTACATTCCCTTATAGGGCTAAAAATGGAACACTTCATATTTTCTTAGGGGCGGTTTTGATGAAACACGTTTCAGTAAAAACAGTGAAATTCCCATTGAATAACATGGGGAACTATGAAATTTAAGAAGCACGTTTTCGTTCAAGGAAAACATTTTAAAAGGTCTATTTTCGATTCAGTTGAAAACGATTCAGGTAGAAAACAGAATGCAGTGAAAACAGTCACAGCAAGTTCCTGAAAGTTGGAAATAGATGAGGTTGAAATTTGGAAAAATGTCTAAGGAAAGAAATTGTTATAAAACACAGACTGTTTAGTTTTTCCAGGCTAGCGGGGTCTTCAGTGAGAGCGCTTCTTTTTCAACCCAAAGAATGAAGCGAGTCAGTTTGAAACATTTCAAACTCCCCGAAAATAAGCCGTGTACTCTGGTTTCGACTCACTACTGTAAAGCATTGCTCTCAGACCAGTCGGAATTCCGCCTCAATTGGTTGCCTAATGGAAAACCTTAGACCCCTTTCGAATAACAATTCCCAAATATCCTTAAGAAAAGTCTAGCAAAAAAAGCACTAGTCCCCCATTAAATCAATGGCATTCATTCTGTTACTGTTTTAAACATTTCAAAAAAGAAGTTTACATTCTCCCGTTTACTTTAAAAAATCTTGAAAGCTTAAATTTTGACCCATTTCAAAAAAAAATCACTTAAAATTTAATTTAAAAAAATAATAATTACTCTCTAAATTTATGTCTTAAAACTAAAAAAATATTTACGCTTAATATTTCAATAAATAATAAATATTCACAAACCCACCTTCTACCTTGCCCATTTAAAAAAAATTCTGAATTTATACAATCGAAATCATTACTTCTCCAAGTAGTTCTTTTCCCCTGATTGTAGAGAGGAACTCTTCTGAAATCTTCACTTTTCCACATATGTTCATAAAAGCTTGAGCTACTTCCTTAGGATTCAACAAGGCCACAGCGTTCACGAAACTTGAAATCGCTTTCCTGTTCCACTCAGTAGTTAGGCATGGAGGATGCATCTGAATAGGTGGAAGTACTTCAGAAATGCATTCGCGCCGTCTACATATGTGTCTAAGTTCACACTCCTCAATCGATGTATTTTGAAACTTTCGGGATTCTCCGAGCACGATTTTCTGGAATTCTGAACCCATTAACAATTCCAGGATGCTGTCCCATCACACCATCCAAAATAATTTGGAGTTTCTTACACTGCTTTTTGGTTAATGCAACTCCTGTTGTTAAGTGAAAAATCCTGAAACAGAATTTGAAAGACTTGAAGACTTCTTACTTTATTTAAACTTAGAACAGAACTAAAATTCACTAAGCGTTTCCTTTGCATACTGTGACTAATGCATGACCCTTATCACAACACGTGTTGGTGTGTCACCGTGCGTCAGCGCTTCACGGTGACTGTTTCCTTATCTGTTCATCTCTCAACGAACATGCTATCGACTCTAATCAGACAAAGCTTATTTTCAGGTAAATTCTTAGAGAAAAACGAAAGGACTTCATTATAATTAATTTTCATATCCAGAGAGAATAAAACTAAAATGTATTCGGTAAGAAATTCTTCATGGTTGAATTTTCCACAAAGGAATACGGAAAGCGAAAGAATTTAATCAGACACCCTGAAAGAATTCATCTCGGAATTAAAACCGCTTTTGAAAAAAAAAAAAAAAAAACAGTTAACTATAGAATACTTTGTTCTTCACATAAAGAAAACACAGTGTACGATTTCAATATTCCCTTTTTTCTTAAAATTTCTCACACGTAATAACTAAGATCAACTGAGTCCAGAAATGCTTCGTCTACTTTAGTATTTCGATTCCGAGGAAGTTCTTCCCGATACTGTTAAGATATTTTCTCAAAATCCAGTTGTAAAATAATTTTGGTCATGTTTATTTGATTGTCGTTGTCGGAGATTTCCAATCCGTTCATATCCACCATGTCATACACTGTGTCCCCGAGAGTTTCTTCAAGCAGAAAGAGTCTTCATTCCATAGAAATTCTTCTTTTGGTGTTTGTAATGTTTCCAAAGTCAAATTATTTTTTTTTCAAATGCTTTCTTAATTAAAGCTGAAAACGAAATGGATCGAAGAAACGTCTGTTGTATGACTCTTAACATAGTAGATTTCTTATCAACCACTTTAGTCCAATGTTCGCCGCACAGAGAAATTTCAGATTTCAAAATTTCACCATCCTGACCCACTTTTTCTGAGTGAAATCCAATACATGGTAAAATCTCGACTTATGCATTCCTTTGAGTGGGGAATCGCTCTCATGAAAGGGGGCAACGGTTAAAATGGACATTGATTAAAATTGGAGAGAGGAAAAATATGAGAATTGAATAAATAATGCATAGACGGGATTCCCGAAAACATAAAAAAATATAAGTTTTATATATATAAAAAAAAAATTCCATGAAAAATATTGGAGGGTGAATGATATCTCACATCGGTCTTCCACTCCTCCCAAAATTTAACGAAGTCCATTAAATCTCTGTTGTCAGTACACGTATTTGTTTAATTTTGGGTGGAATGGATGACGATGTGAGATATCATTCGCCCTCCAATATTTTTCATGGATTTTTTTTTTTATATAAAACTTATATTTTTTATGTTTTCGGGAATCCCGTCTATGCATTATTTATTCAATTCTCATATTTTTCCTCTCTCCAATTTTAATCAATGTCGATTATAACCGTTGCCCCCTTTCATGAGAGCGATTCCCCACTCAAAGGAATGCATAAGTCGAGATTTTACCATGTATTGGATTTCACTCAGAAAAAAGTGGGTCAGGATGGTGAAATTTTGAAATCTGAAATTTCTCTGTGCGGCGAACATTGGACTAAAGTGGTTGATAAGAAATCTACTATGTTAAGAGTCATACAACAGACGTTTCTTCGTTCCATTTCGTTTTCAGCTTTAATTAAGAAAGCATTTGAAAAAAAAATAATTTGACATTGGAAACATTACAAACACCAAAAGAAGAATTTCTGTGGAATGAAGGCTCTTTTCTGCTTGAAGAAACTCTCGGGGACACAGTGTATGACATGGTGGATATGAACGGATTGGAAATCTCCGACAACGACAATCAAATAAACATGACCAAAATTATTTTA
Organism: Macrothele yani; assembly: GCA_039090855.1. Taxonomy (NCBI): domain Eukaryota; kingdom Metazoa; phylum Arthropoda; class Arachnida; order Araneae; family Macrothelidae; genus Macrothele; species Macrothele yani. The sequence continues at coordinate 110,552,782 of CM077003.1, forward strand.
CAACTGGATTTTGAGAAAATATCTTAACAGTATCGGGAAGAACTTCCTCGGAATCGAAATACTAAAGTAGACGAAGCATTTCTGGACTCAGTTGATCTTAGTTATTACGTGTGAGAAATTTTAAGAAAAAAGGGAATATTGAAATCGTACACTGTGTTTTCTTTATGTGAAGAACAAAGTATTCTATAGTTAACTGTTTTTTTTTTTTTTTCAAAAGCGGTTTTAATTCCGAGATGAATTCTTTCAGGGTGTCTGATTAAATTCTTTCGCTTTCCGTATTCCTTTTGTGGAAAATTCAACCATGAAGAATTTCTTACCGAATACATTTTAGTTTTATTCTCTCTGGATATGAAAATTAATTATAATGAAGTCCTTTCGTTTTTCTCTAAGAATTTACCTGAAAATAAGCTTTGTCTGATTAGAGTCGATAGCATGTTCGTTGAGAGATGAACAGATAAGGAAACAGTCACCGTGAAGCGCTGACGCACGGTGACACACCAACACGTGTTGTGATAAGGGTCATGCATTAGTCACAGTATGCAAAGGAAACGCTTAGTGAATTTTAGTTCTGTTCTAAGTTTAAATAAAGTAAGAAGTCTTCAAGTCTTTCAAATTCTGTTTCAGGATTTTTCACTTAACAACAGGAGTTGCATTAACCAAAAAGCAGTGTAAGAAACTCCAAATTATTTTGGATGGTGTGTGGGACAGCATCCTGGAATTGTTAATGGGTTCAGAATTCCAGAAAATCGTGCTCGGAGAATCCCGAAAGTTTCAAAATACATCGATTGAGGAGTGTGAACTTAGACACATATGTAGACGGCGCGAATGCATTTCTGAAGTACTTCCACCTATTCAGATGCATCCTCCATGCCTAACTACTGAGTGGAACAGGAAAGCGATTTCAAGTTTCGTGAACGCTGTGGCCTTGTTGAATCCTAAGGAAGTAGCTCAAGCTTTTATGAACATATGTGGAAAAGTGAAGATTTCAGAAGAGTTCCTCTCTACAATCAGGGGAAAAGAACTACTTGGAGAAGTAATGATTTCGATTGTATAAATTCAGAATTTTTTTAAATGGGCAAGGTAGAAGGTGGGTTTGTGAATATTTATTATTTATTGAAATATTAAGCGTAAATATTTTTTAGTTTTAAGACATAAATTTAGAGAGTAATTATTATTTTTTTAAATTAAATTTTAAGTGATTTTTTTTGAAATGGGTCAAAATTTAAGCTTTCAAGATTTTTAAAGTAAACGGGAGAATGTAAACTTCTTTTTTGAAATGTTTAAAACAGTAACAGAATGAATGCCATTGATTTAATGGGGGACTAGTGCTTTTTTTGCTAGACTTTTCTTAAGGATATTTGGGAATTGTTATTCGAAAGGGGTCTAAGGTTTTCCATTAGGCAACCAATTGAGGCGGAATTCCGACTGGTCTGAGAGCAATGCTTTACAGTAGTGAGTCGAAACCAGAGTACACGGCTTATTTTCGGGGAGTTTGAAATGTTTCAAACTGACTCGCTTCATTCTTTGGGTTGAAAAAAGAAGCGCTCTCACTGAAGACCCCGCTAGCCTGGAAAAACTAAACAGTCTGTGTTTTATAACAATTTCTTTCCTTAGACATTTTTCCAAATTTCAACCTCATCTATTTCCAACTTTCAGGAACTTGCTGTGACTGTTTTCACTGCATTCTGTTTTCTACCTGAATCGTTTTCAACTGAATCGAAAATAGACCTTTTAAAATGTTTTCCTTGAACGAAAACGTGCTTCTTAAATTTCATAGTTCCCCATGTTATTCAATGGGAATTTCACTGTTTTTACTGAAACGTGTTTCATCAAAACCGCCCCTAAGAAAATATGAAGTGTTCCATTTTTAGCCCTATAAGGGAATGTACTTTTCCGAAACGAACATTATCTGTTTTCAATTTTCCCGAAACGAACCTTATCAGTTTTTAACTTTTCCTAAAACGATCTTTGCAATCAAAATTTAAACCCTTCTCAATATGAACTTAGGAATGCATTTCAAAAAGAGAGAGAGATAGAATCAACTCAAAAGATTGATACTTTATGAAAAATAGATTAAGAAAAGAAGTTTTAAGTTACATAGGGAAAAACAAGAAACGAACGACGACATGAAGTAGAAAAAGAATAAAGTTTACATGAGGAAATACAGAATTTGATACGAAAAGAGCCACTTAATGCTTTGAACAGGGGAAACTTGTTTCAGTAAAAAAATTCTTATTCTTATGATTTCTTTAAGAAAACTGACATTTTTAGTACATTTATGCTTTTCTATGAAAGTTTTTCTCAAAGGACTCGATTAAGTTGATCTCAAGTCTTTGAAGTGAATGGGAAGAAAAATAACATGTCTATGTGTTATGAGAAAATGAAAGAATATCCTTAAGACAGCGTGAAGTGAATTGAACATCAAGCAGTTGTGTGATGTTTTACTATCGTATATGTACATACATTTCGGGAAAATATCTTCTAAAGTTAGAGGGAAAAATATATGAATATTTCAAAAAAAAACCTAAAACAAAAACAGCTCCTTAGATTTACAAAGTGAGTATTTGAAGTAGAAAGAGGGATGTTATGCTTTGAATAGGAATTTCTTGTTTCATTGAAGGGTTTCTTATTTTGGAATTTTTTTTAAAAAAGAGAAACTATCAGTTTCAGAAAATTTCTGGGGTAGTCGAACTTGGACATTTAACAAAATTCTTGGTTATATAGGAATTTGAAGAAAGTTTATTGAATGAAACATGAAGAGAAAGAAATGGGTTGAAAGACTTAACATTCAAGCTTCGTCAATTTATTTGGTTCTGGGGAAATTTTACGTTTTTGGGAGAACTCGTTTTTTTTTTTTTTTTCAAAATCAACCCTTTAGAAATTTTTAAGATAGAAAAAATATTGACTAAAGGAAATCTTAAGTAATACAAATTCTGACTTGAAGCACTTTTAAGTAAGAAAATATTTGTCTGAAGTAATTTTTCAATGTCTAAGCATTGACATCTGACTAATCTCCCGTCCGAAATTAAATCCTGGGGAGGCTTGAGTTATGAGCTTTTGAATTACGAAACTAGCTTTCTACCTTCCTTGGAAACAGTGGACTAGATCAGGGTCTGCTTATTTCCCTTGTAGGGGTTCACGACTGATCTCTTAAATCTTGAATGAACGGTAAAGTTCAAACGCTCTATCCCATTGAGTCACCAGTTTTAGATTTTTGTTATCTTTGACAGTGTAAGTTCGTTCAGAAAACTATGCTTTTGCAAGCTTGAGTTTGCGTTCAAAGTTCAAAACCAGAATTTAGTTTAATCTACCAAGCAAAGGGATTTCATGTCATGAGGTTTTCCAGCAAAGCAGTAGACGCGTGAAAACAGTCGCACAAGATAGTCATTTTCCGGTAGAAGAAGGGAGATTCCAAAGTTAATTTCTTGGGGGAAAGCGTAAAAACACTCTTCGTTCATTGGAGAGAGTGTAAAAACACTCTTCTTTCACTGGATAGAGCGTAAAAACACTCTTCTTTCATGTTTTAATTTAAACCTCGAGGAATTAGTATCTAACTATGAAAAGGAAGTTCTAAAGATTTAGGGGCATTTACACTAAAATCCTACAATGACTTTATTTGAAATAGTGATGAATCGGCCTTACAGACTAAAATACATCTGAAGATTTTAGACACATTTCTGTTCAAAAGTAAAGTCTAATGGAAAAATAAGAGCAATTAAATCGATAGGAAAAGATTGATAGGTTGAATCAGAAAAAAAAAAACTAAGAAAAAAAAGAAGTTTCATAAAAATAAACCGAAGTTTTAAGAATCATACAACACTGAATAGAAGGAAAAACATAAGTAAAATAAGGGGAATACTATATTTTCACTATGAGAGTTTGGAAACATCTGCTTTTCTTACGAATTAGTAAAACGTGAAATAAAAATGTTTAGAGGAAGTATGGACTTAGTCGCAATGTCTCCAGAATGAAAGCTTTTTCTGCTGAGACAATGAATAAAAAATACGATAATGAAAACCTAATTGAAACGAAAGAAAAGGTCAATGAAACTAAACGTCTAATGAAAAAATGCGGCAGGCACAGAAGTTAAAAATGATGGGACCGATACGGGAGAACTGGACATTTAGTGGAAGAAATATACGCGAAGTTTTGAAACATCTCAATTTAAAGCGAACTAAATGAGGGAAAGGAATGAGATTGGGGAAGTTCTTATTAACTTTGATGAAGTGAGGAAACAATAAAAATTTAGTTGTACATGAAATAAAGTAAAAAAAAAAAAATAGCTCGTTTAAGAATATGGTTTTTGGTGAAAGTAGGAAATTTTAGTTGAAATGTCATGACCAGCATTTCGAAAAGAAATAGATTGAGTCGATATGTATGGAAAAGAAGTAAGAATTTCATTATTTTCGCTATGGGGGTGGGGAATAACTGCTTTTCTGATGAGTTAGTAAAACGTTAAAAAAATAATGTTTATGGGATGAACGGAATCACTAGCTTTGCCTCTAGAATGAATGTTTTTTCGGACGAGACAGAAAAATATACAGCCCAAAGAATACAAATTTTATCGTAAGAAAAAAGGTTTTAGATTGTATGTCTTGACAATGAATGCTTTCTTATTGGGACAGTCCACGAAAAGTATAGCAAACTATGAAAGAATAAAAAAATGCATATTTGATTACATGCAAAGCTTTGAGGAATATTTTTAAGCAAATTTGAAAATATGCTATATAAGGAAACAAAAATCTGATGACTTGCTACATCTAAAATAATCGTTTTGTTGAAATGAAATGGAAAAAAAAGAGTCCAAATAAATGGAGTCACAAGTTTGACCAAGTAAGAAAACAATTACTGACATACTGAAAAGTTTTACGAAATTTCAAAAAAAAAAAAAAAAAAGATGAAGTAAAATAGCGAAATTGGGAAGCTATAATGATATGCGAAATAAAGTAAGAAAATATTGTTTCATCAGAATTTTAACTGTGAAAGACCTGTAGAGTTCTTGAACACACGAAAAAATTACGAGAAAATAATATGGCAAAGGCGAAAGACTCAGAATTAGCAGGAAGTCATTTAACAAAAAAAAAAAAAAAAAATGACAAAGTCCAATAATTACTGCGCACAGGAACGAAATCGTTTCTAAAGAAGCATTTCCTCGTCTCATGATCTGTAATAAAATTGAATAAAGGAAAAAGAAAAGTTCCCCAGAAAATTCTTTACATCTACACGAAAAAACTCCTCAAAACATACAAAAAATATAAAAAATTCATGATGAAATAACGTAAAAGTTATAAAAAAGAAAAGAGCGGGAATACATAGTACATGAAAACATTACGACTAGAAAAAAATATTGGAATGGCGAAAGACTCAGAATTAACATGTCTACATTTCCGCTTGATTTCCCAAAAATTTTGTCAAAGTCCAATAGTTACTGCGAACAGGAACGAAATCGTTTCTAAAGAAGCATTTCCCCGTCTCATGGTCTGAAATAAAATGAAATGTATGAAAAAGAAAAGTTCCCAAGAAAATTCATTACATCTACACGAAAAAACTCTCTCAAAACATACAAAAAATATATATAAAAAAAAAACCATGAAGAAAAAATGTAAAAGGAATTAAAAAAAATAGAGTGAATACATAGTACACGAGACCACCTGACCAATTTTTTGAAACCAAATCATCGTGAGTTAGGACCTTGCTAAGACCATTAGAGCATTTTTACTCCATTGGAAAGAAAATTCCCCAGCATCGTTACGTAAAAATTTCCTCCGGTGAAAAATAACATCGAAGAGGAGGAAAAATCCCACTTGAAAACCACTGGAATAAATGCAAAAATCCCAACGGACCCACTCGGTTGTTGCCATCCCTCAAAATCAAAGATCCATCGAAAGTTCCAAAAAGCACCGCTAGGGGGCAGCACATCGAGTTGACATCCCCCTATATCCACCCCCTTTCCCACTCGATCGTTGCCATCCCTCAAAAACAAATATTCATTGAAAGTTCCAAGAAGCATCGCTAGGGGGCAGCACATCATGGGGGCGATCGCGTGACAAAAATTCTGACTCGGGGGCAGCACATCGAGTTGACATCCCCCTATATCCACCCCTTTCCCTCTCGGTCGTTGCCATCCCTCAAAAGTTCCATTGAAAGTTCCAAGGAGCACCGCTAGGGGCAGCACATCATGGGGACGATCACGTGATAAAAATTCTGACTCGGGGGCAGCTGGGGCAGCCTTGGGACAGCCGGGGACAGCCTCGTGGATGGCCGGGGATAGCCTCGTGGATAGCCAATGTAAAGTCTATGGAGGGCTGTCCCTGTGCCAGAAGTCTCCATTTTCCTCTACTGAGGTTGATGACGGCCAAATCAAGGCATTGATCGAGTCAACCCCACGTTACACGACATGGGAGATTGCAGACACATTGCACATCCATCATTCAAGCGTTCACGACCACTTGAAGAAGCTGGGATACGTAAGCAAGCTCGATGTGTGGGTTACTCATGAACTCAAAGAAGCTCAATTGACGGCGCGTATAAACATCTGCGATATGCTTATTAAACGTGAGGAAAACGATCCTTTTTTGAAGCGACTGAACTGCTGACGAAAAGTGGACTGTGTACAACAATGTGCTGCGCAAACGGTCTTGGTCTCGACGTGCTGCTTCTCCTCAAACGACATCCAAAGCAGACATTCATCAGCGGAAGGTTCCGATATCAGTGTGGTCGGATTTTAAAAGTGTGCTTTTCCAGCTCCTACCACGGAACCAAACAATCAATTCGAATGTGTGCTGTCGGCAATTGGACAGTTTTATTGAATCCATCATCCAGAAACGTCCACAGCTCGTTCATCGTAAAGGTGTTGTGTTCCATCACGACAACGCGAGACCACACACAAGTTTTATCACCCGCCAAAAATTATTGGAACTTGGGTGGGATGTGTTGCCACACCCAGCATACTCGCCTGACCTTGCGCCGTCAGACTTCCACTTGTTTCGCTCTCTTCAACAGTTCTTGCATGGTATAACGTTCAATTCAGATGAGGCTGTAAATCAGCACCTTGGAGAGTTTTTCGCCACGAAAGACAGGTCCTTCTATGAACGAGGCATTCTGCAGCTCACTGACAGATGGCAAAAGGTCATCGAACAAAACGGGCATTATATCATTGATTGATCTTTGTTCTTTCTATCAATAAATGACATTTGCAAAACATGGCTAAAATACGTCATGACTTTTCCGACAACCCAATACACTGCATGGCTTCACCTGCATGAGTCAACAGTATTTCGTATGAGTCAGCGCCGGCGGGGTTGCGTCTCTTATAAACTTTAGGCTTGACTCTTGCTAATATTCACTAGTGTCTTACTTGTTCTTTTGCTTCCCTCCATTTGTCCTGATGAAGCCGAGCCAAACGCTTTACGAAACTATAGTAGACGTTAAAATAAATATTTAATTGTGAATAAACGTTGCTATTTTATTCTATCTCAACATCACAAGTTTTGTAGTCATAAAAAATATATTAATCTTGTTTAGGAGTTCATCGTTTCGTTTCAGCTACTCCCTCAAAAATATGAAATGTCACGAATAGCAATCCAACCCCATACACCCGGCCACCCCAGCAGCACGAAGCACCAGTCACGAGACTGAAAGCATGAAACACACACTGCTTACACACAAATAAATAATTAGTAATAATAAAAAATGGTCAAATTATGTTTGAGCGACAGACCCAGGACTGTCCGGTTCATATGTGAACTTGGAGAAAGAAGACTAAATTTTTATTTTGCTGTGATCGATACCTCATTCGTATCATCATCATCATCATCATTGTCAACCATTATCAATCCACTGCTGGACGAAGGTCTCCCCAAGTTTCCTCCACAACGGTCTGTCTTGTGCCAGTCTCCTCCATGTCACCCCTGCATACTTTCGAATTTCATCCACCCATCTCCCATGTGGTCTTCTTCTGGGTCTTTTCCTGTCCCTTGGAATCCAATCTAAAATTTCGGCTGTCCATCGATGATCTATGTCCTTCTGGCAGTATGTCCAGCCCATTGCCATTTCAGGGATTTAACTCTGATCATGATGTCTTCCACTCTTGTCATTTTTCGGATCCACGAGTTCCTCTTCTTATCTCTCCTGGTTACACCAAGCATGCACCTCTCCATGCTACTTTGAGTTGTCTGCAGCCTTTGTATGTCTCTTTTAGTTAAGGTCCACGTCTCTGCACCATACGTAAGCCCTGGAAGGATGCATTGATCAAACACTTTTCTTTTAAGACATAATGGCATATTGCTCTTGAAAATTATGCTGTTTCTTCCAAAAGCTCTCCAGGCAAGTTTTGTACGCCGATTAATTTCTTCATCAATGTGACCCTCACTTGATATCTGCTGTCCAAGATAAACGTACGTGTCTGTTATCTCCAGCTTTTCTCCATCAATCGATAAATCTTCATTTCTTGTAAAAGCATTGAACATCACTTTTGTCTTCTGAAAGTTCATTTTTAATCCCACTTCTTTACTCTTGTCAGCAAGTTCCTGGATCATACTCTGCAGCTCTGATGGGGTAGTTGCAAAAATGACTACGTCATCAGCAAAACGAAGGTGGGTTAGATAATCTCCATTAATCTTTATCCCTTTGTTTTCCCAGTTCAGTGATTGAAAGACATTTTCCAATGTGGCATTAAAGAGCTTCGGATATATCGTGTCACCTTGTCTCACTCCTTTTCCAATTTTTATGTGTGTTGTATTTTCAAACAGCCGAATCTTCGCACTTGCATTTTCATAGATGTTATTAATAATATTAATGTATGCATCTTCAATACCGCAGGATTTCAGAGCCATTGCAACTGCTGATGGTTTCACCGAATCAAAGGCTTTTTCATAATCGATAAAAGCCATGCACAATGGAAGTTCATATTCCCTCGCTCGTTCAATTAGTTCTCTCAGCACGTGGATATGATCTATTGTGCTGTAGCCACTCCTGAATCCAGCTTGTTCTCTCGGTTGAGCCATGTCCAGTGTTACCTTCAAGCGGTGTGAAAGAACTTTAGTGAAGATTTTATAAACTACTGATAGGAGGCTGATAGGTCTGTAGTTTCCGAGATCCTCAATGTCACCTTTCTTATGTAGCAGGATCATTGTAGCGGTGTTCCAATCCTCAGGAATCTTTCCTTCATTAAGGCATCGAGTGAAAATTTGGGCGAGTACTGTTTCGATTTCTCCACTTGCTTCTTGTATGATGTCTACAGTAATTCCATCTTCTCCTGGAGCTTTTCCTCGCTTCATGTTCTTGATTGCATGTGCAACTTCTGCTGGAAGGACTGGAGGAACTCTGGTACTGGTATCTTTCATGATGTCTGGAGTGCATATATCATCCCTTTCATATAATTTGGAGTAGAAATCTTTCACTCTTGTCAAAATTTCGCCTCTATTTCTTGTTACAGAACCATCTTCTTTTCTCAGTGCCATAATCTGTTTTCTTCCCTTACTGAGATGTCCCTTTGCTATCTTTAGGCTTTGGTTGTTTTCAATTGCTTTCCTCACTAGTTCACAGTTGAATTTTCTTACGTCTTCAGTGATACTTTTTCTTACTGTCTTGCATAGCTCTATATATTCCACTTTGGAAGTCACATCTTCTTTAGTTGTCCTCATCTCTCTTCTTTTTTGCATCAACATTTTGGTTTTTCCTGATAATTTGTTCACATGCAACTTGTTCTTAGACCCAGCTAATTTTGTTGCTGTTTCCATAAGAGCTTTGGTTACTTTTCTGTTAACTTCAGAGATGTCCACTTCTTCCGATGTTAGGCCTTCTAAAGCAGAGAACCTGTTCTTCAGTTCTAACTTGAAGGTATTATGATGTTTTTTAAGGTTGGTTATGTCAATAGATTTTGTTTGTCTTATGAGCTTGCCACGTTCCAGTTTAGTGTTGAGGTGCATCTTACATCTCACCAATCTATGGTCACTACCTGTGTTGAACTTGTTTAGCACACTGCAGTCTTCTATGACGAATTTTTTGTTACACATAATAAAATCAATTTCACTTGTCGTCCCATTTGGATGTCTCCATGTCCATTTCCTGTGTGGCTTTTTCTTGAAGAAGGAGTTCAAGATGAAAAACCCTTCTGCCTCTGCAAACTCAACGAGAGTATTTCCACGCTGGTTCCTGTTGCCGTGACCGAATTTACCTACTGAAGTTTCATTCTGTTGCCGTTGCCCTATTTTTGCATTGAAATCTCCCATAATTATTTTCAAGTGCTGCTTACCTTTATAATTTAGATGACAAATTTCCTCATAAAATTCTTCAATTTCTTCTTCAGGATGACTTGTGGTGGGTGCATAAGTTTGAATAATCTGAGCCTGGTATCTTTTTGAAAGTTGGATAACAAGTCGTGCAGCTCTGTCAGAGGAACTTTCAACTTCTACAACTTTATCCTTCAGTTTCTTGTTTATTATAAATCCAACACCACTAGTTCTGCCAGTATCTGTCCCACGATAGTAGAAGAGATGTCCACTTTTCAGTTCGATGAGATCTTCTCCTTTTCTCCTTACCTCACTTAGCCCCACGATGTCCCACTTGATCCTTTGTAGTTCCTCTTCCAATTCAAGAAGCCTTGAATCAGAAGATAGGGAGCGTCCATTGTAAGTAGCCAAGGTCAGCATCAGATGGCAGCCTAGTCCGGTCCTCCGGGGATTCTTAGCACCCTCTGCCTTCATGTCGCACTGGCCGCTGCCTTGGCCAGGTACATTCCAGCTGCCGGAGACTGAGGGCCAAGATTTAAGTTGTGGAATCATTTTGGAGGGGTTTGGCCATAACTCACCACGCTGGCCAAGCGGGTTGGTGAGTGTGGGATAGAATTTCCTCTAATCCCGATGGTATAGTTATACCGCTATTGGCGGTCGTCAGAGCCCCTTTAGTGGGAACAGGATGCACCACGAGAAGGCGGGGTTGACATTTGTCAAGGAGAGGCTGTGATGTTACGCATCACCTGACCTTATATGTATGATAATTCATATAAAATCTGATATGATAGTTCGACTCCTTGTGACTGGAGCTTTTAGGTATCACGAACATTCTGTTGGTTTTCGCCTACAATTCTATCATCAAGACTTTTTTTAGACACTTTCCTACGATTTTTTTTTTTTTTTTTTTTTTTTTCGTTTTCTTGTTTTGCACCGAAGGCGGGAAACCTTTTCGTGTAGGAAGGCCGCATTAAGTTAAGTGTAATCTAACAAGGCCGCATTTAAAAAACTTATATTAGATATACTTCAAAATGTTCATTATTTTGTAAAGATCTAACTATGTACTAACTAACTCCAAAAACTGCAAAAAAAAAAAACATAAAAAAACAACAACTTTGAATTCTAATGTTAACTGACCTTTTAATGACTTTGTTGTGACTGCTTTTTGTTGTTAGAAGGCATTTGAATATTTGGTTGCAACATGGAAGTCAGCAGTTTTAGCTGATCCTCTAAATGGGCATCCGTTGTTTGTGACTTTAAGGACATCTCGATTTGGGTTAGATAGGAGAATGTAGATTCGCAGCAATAAGTGATTGAAAAGCAAGAAAGCATTTCTCGTTCATGTTGCCGAAGGTGTGGGTAATTCTATTGCATTTGTCCATATTTCAATTGGATCTTTCTTAGCTTCAAATAAGGACTTTAAAATGTCATCTTATGAGGCCTCAATCTATTCCATCTGTAGTTCTTTAGAAGCCATAGAACGAAATCATGAGCGTAGCAGGTGTCAAAATAGACCTTATAATATGCTAATATTTTAATTGTGGCTGTCAGTTGGGGAGCATTATTTCGTTGAATCTTCGTTTACTCTTTGGTATTTTAAGTGCGGTCATTTTAAAATAAAAATAAAAAATAACAAAAGACGAACAAAAACATAATAAAAATAAAAGGATTTGTTCTGCAAAATTTGAATTCACTCAAAAGGCCACACTTAATGACCTAGAAGGCCGCAGGTCCCCCCTCCCCCCCCCCGTGTCCTACACTTTTGTGATTATTAAGGTATAGACACTTTCCTACGATTTCGTCATACACTTTTTTGCCCCTACTTAGGCAATCAGGAAAATATTATAATATCATTTTATAAAAGTCTCCATTTCCGAATTTCTCAGCACGGAAATTATTCCGCAATAATATTTTTCACCTTAATTTTGCAAGTGTCAAAAAATGTGAAAGAAAAATTTCGCATTGTGTTGATCTGTTGAGCGACACATCTGGACATTTTATTCTTTTCGACGTCCGAGAAACGGAACTGCAAGCATTCGACGGAGCTTGCTTTTCTTGACTCTGCTCGATCTTCATCCACAGTTCGTGATGTGTTGGGAAAGAGCTTATTAAAGCAATGGAAACCAATTCCCCGACCTCCTTGGTTCCCTCTACCACCCTTCCCAGTGATATGTAGTGATAGCAACGCCTTCAACACCCTTCGGTTATTCAGTCGCAAACATATTCAGCTATCGAAAACGCCTTCCTGCAAGATACTGTTAAAATGCATGAGGAGCGAACGAGATTCCACAGGGAGCTTCCGAGAGGAAATCCGAAGGTCAGGCGTCCAATCTTCTGCAGACCGTCCGTCGTGAGCTCTTAGGTCGGTCGGCCTCATGGATGCCCGGATGTGGGGTCAGTGGGACAGTGATCCTCGTGCTTTCACGCTTTGTAAAACCCGACGGGCATGATCTGTCACTACGGTGGGGCCGTGAGAAGGAAGCTCTTCGCTGTGTTTTTTTTTTTTTTTTTTGTTTCTTATTTTGCATAAAAAAATCACATCTAAAACAATATATTCCTTTGTCTGAACGTTTGAACATTTGTTCCACTTTGGTGGTGCAGTGGAAAGAGCGCATGCCTGTTTTAATTGTCGAATCCCTGTTTCAACTAATATACTTTTTTTTATTATTATTATTGTTGTAATGTTCATGAAACATACTTTCACATTTGGACATCACGAACAAAAAGAATAACTGGTTATAAAAAAATTATTCATCTTATTTCTCCCCGTTATTCTTGACGGGCTTTCACCTAGTATTTATGTAAAAAGTTCCAGAAAGATTATTGATTGAGAAGCTTATAAGATCCACGTTTCAGATGCAGAGCACTTTGCTAGAAGGAATTCAAGGGTGCCCAGTCCTTTCTTGCAAGGGAACCGAACTCGTTTCCTTGAAAAATAGTAGATGTTATAAAACTCTGAGATTTTATTTTTCATGGTTCTGAAAAATGACTTTGGTATTTCATTGCTGGAGTAAATATTTCTGTATGTATTGAATTTTTTGTAAAGGAGAGTTCAGATTGAAAAACATCAGCGATGGGTAAGTGAAGTGAAATTTTGAATTTTCAATTTAAATCAGTAGGAACGGTTGTAACGATTCCCTTCCGCGTGGTCACAGGACAGGATGGGGAAAGTGAAACAGATGGGTGTTTTATTTATTTATTTGTAACGCGAAATTCCGAAGGACATTAATGAAAAAGTAATATTACACCGATTCTCGAATGTAATAACGAACACATCTTTTCAGTCAGAAAAATGTGAGGACCAAATGAGCCGAATGACATGTTGGTGTTCGGCGACCGAGCGAGGCACCGGGTCGGACCTGTAACCCTAAATATTCGACAGGATTCAAGTCAGGAGAATTTGGCCGCCAGGAGAGCACACGTAATGCTTGATCATGATCCTTGAACTAGTTCTGCACAATGCGAGTCTTCAGTGTATGTGAAATAACGCGGAGCCATCCAGATAAACGATGAGTATAATAGGATAACACTTGGTGCGAAGCAACACCCAAGTAGGATCTGGAGGTGGGAGTGTGTTCACTGGGGATTTCGAGGGACCCAGTGATGTCCGTGTGAGCCATCTCCTTACATAAATACTATATCAAAACAATTTTATCGATTCCGTCCAACCATAAAGATCCAGACTTACAAATTTTGCTAGCAGACATTGGCCACCAAGACCAAAATTGTTAGTGGCCATAAAAAAAAAAAAAAAACTCAGTGGCCAAACTTTGAAAAAAATCAAATTGTATATTTCATACTAAATTATTTTTATAAAATTGCTTAGTATAATATGAGTCTGTTTTATTTTGCATATTTCAGTTATGGTATGCTTAAAAGTTGAAACTGAGGTAATAAAACAATGCAGGAGAGTGGGAACATCGCGCGGGGAGGGGAGTGTGTTTACGGGAGGAATCTTTGCACCGTCCGACTTCCGGTTTTGGAACAAATATTTATGCAGTTAAATATTAGTTAACAAAATACTGAGCAGAGGCAACATCGCGAGAAAAAAGGAATTACGATTGCGGAAAAAGTTTGAACTCCGTCGAACTTCCGTTTTCAAAATTTTCGTAATGATGGAATTCCGTCCTCCGACGAACATCCTCTGTCACCCCCCCCTCCAAATTGTGTTCACTGGTTCATTGATCTCGCGAATGACCAAAATAATAACGAAAAAGGCGGAGTTCCTCGATTTCGCGGAAGAATCTGATGTCTGAGATTACGGGGGAATTTTTGCGGCGTTTAACCTCCGTTTTCGCATACATTGTTGCCTACAATTTCAAGCTGAAATACTTTTATGCAATAAAATCATATTTAACAATAAAACTTTACACTAAGGCAACATCGGGGGAAAAAAATTACGATTACTGTAACTCCATTCTACTACCGTTTTCGAAAGTTTTGAGACACGAAATACCGTCTCCAGACGGAACTCCCCCTCCCCCTCCATCCAGCCACAAATTGTCTTCAGTTTTACGCTGATCCTGAGAACGATCTAAATGATGACAAAAAAAAAAACCCCGCAGAATTCCGCGAGTCTGCTTAAGAATCTCGTTCATATCATAAAACGATAAAATTTAGAAAAAAAAAAAAACGAAAATTCGTAGAATGCGTAGTTTCGACAGGGAGGTCCGTAGTCAGCCAACTAAATCCGTAGAAACTACGGATATTCCGTAGTAGTTCGCAGGTATGGAAATAGTATTACAGTACAACCTCGAAAATCCAGACTATGGCAATTCCGAATTTTAGAATTTTCCTATGGAATATGCAGGCTTTCAGCGAACATTCATTAAAAATAATAAAAAGGAAATGCCTAACTTCTAAAGTTTTCATCGGATTTTGACGAAATTCCACATGGGAGTTTATTTTGACGTGTCTTGGTTACTCTTAAATTTGCATTCAGTTAATTAAAAAATTGGAGAATTTTTTTTAAATAAAAATTTCTCCCAGTTGGACTTTTCCGACGCAGACAGTTGAGCTGTCCACCACCGGCTTTCATCCCCACTGCAACCTTGCGAACCTCGTTCCCCTACGATGAACCATCGGCCATGGCGCATTCTTTGTGATCAAAAACCAACGCCCTCGCCTTTTTTAGAAACTTTTTTTATTTCTTTTCTGCTGTTCAAGCAGAATGAAAAAGGTGATGGCCGACTTCCGTAAAAACTCAAATTTTGTGCCATTTCGTGCGATTTCCGTACATTTGGAGTAAAATTTTTCAAAAACGTGCGTGTTCCGTACAAGTTTAAAAAAATGTCCGTACAATACAAGTTAAATAAAAAAATGTTTTCCCCGTACAGGTCGCCAGAATTGGCGATTTAATCAAACATTTTTAGTCGCCACGACGAAGTTTATCTGGCGACCTGGTGACCGTGAGTCTGGATCTTTATCCAACCGTGCCGTTTAGTTGGAGGTGTTTACTCACGTTCGCGTCTTCGAATACGATTTCATCCATAAGAATTCTGGAGCTGGATCCTTGGCTCATCGGAAAAGGCGACTCTTTTCCAGTCGTCCAATGTCAGTCACGGTACTCTCGTTCCCACTGCATTCTGAACTGTCGATGGCGGTTGGTAAACTTGAGCACATGAACGGGCCTCCGGCCCCTTATGATCAGCCGCTACGGCATCTTCTCTCCGTACCCGGTTGAATTGCGCCGTTGATTCAGGATCGTGAGTCTGCTGTCTCGGACAGTATGTGCCTGCCGGCGTTCACCTCCACTCTCACCCAATGGTGGTCTCCTCTTTTGTGCACTTTGGATGGATATGTGTCTTGTCTTTCCGCCAGACATGTACTACGGCTGCCTTCAAACACCAGCAGTGCCTGCCTTTGCCGAGATGCTATGTCCTCACCTTTCTCGCGTCGGTAACCATTCCTCGCTCAAATTCAGGCAAGCCGTTCTGTATCACCATTGCATGAGCTTCGAGCTGACGAACCGTACCCTCCCCCTTCCCCCGACCGATGACCTTACCATTATGTGCTGCGAGGCCCCGTCAATTTTTGGAGAAAAGGGCGGTCGCACTGATCTGGCTCCTGATTGTATAACAGAACAGCAGTTTCTTTTTCTTTCCAATATGCTATATACACCGGATGATCACTGAATTATGACCATCCCTATCATAAGTGGTTGCAGCGCTTTGAGCACGTGATTTCCGAGTGGGCGTGCTTAGTCAACCGACGTAGCATTTATAAGGTGTGAGTGGAGCATAGGTAGTAAAATTCGGAGCGTGATGGGTAAACGGCAGGATTTATCGGAATTTGAGAAAGCACAGACTGTGGGAGCTCGGAGACGGGTGCCTCGATTTCCCAAACGGGTGAATTGGTGGGTTGTTCGCTTCCCTCCGCAGTTAAAAGTGTAACAGGACTGGCGCGAAAGTGGTCAAACACCGATCTGGAGCCAAAACTGCACAGGACAGCGAAAGGTTGATGTGAAAGGTGAGCGCCGAGTCCGACGACTCATACAGGCCAACGAACGCACCCTTGTTCAACAGTTGACTATCCAATACAACAAAGGTCAATCCGGAACAGTATCTGTCATGATGCCCGCTCGTACGTATGGGCCATAACAGCAAACGACTCCGACGACATCCTCTCCTAACTACGGTTCATCGGCGCAAAAGACTCTCCTGGTGCGAAGATCTTGTAAGTTGGACTTCGGATGACTGGAAAAAGTGCGCTGGCATGACGAGTCGCGTTGTTTACTCTACTCCATGGATGGTCGTGCACGTATTTGTCGCAAACCACATGAGGCACTCGATCCATTCTGCATGGTATCCACACTGCAAGACGGTGGAGGTGATTGCAGTGGCTGCTCTGCCTTTTTGAGTTTTTTCCAAACCATTCGTCAAGCACAATTTTTTTCGCCAAAGTGTTATAACAGTACAAAAAGGTAATCACCAATATTTTCGCCAAACCTTTTTTACCATCGCCAAAACGATTTATTTTTTCGCAAATTGCGAAGAATGCAATTGGCAGCGCGACCCCTGTGGTTGTATGGTGTGGGGTATGTCTACCTGACGTTTTTACCCCTGGTGCATGTGGAACTACGTATGACTGGTGCCCACTATCGTGAACTGCTTGCTGACTCTGTACACTCTGTACACCCAGCAATGTTGCACTTTTTCCCGAATGGCGACGGTGTCTTCTAAGATGACAATGCGCCGAGCCACAGGTCCAGCTATCCATCGTGAATT
Source organism: Macrothele yani (assembly GCA_039090855.1). Classification (NCBI taxonomy): domain Eukaryota; kingdom Metazoa; phylum Arthropoda; class Arachnida; order Araneae; family Macrothelidae; genus Macrothele; species Macrothele yani. The sequence continues at coordinate 110,570,240 of CM077003.1, forward strand.
GCTTGCTGACTCTGTACACCCAGCAATGTTGCTTTTTTCCCGAATGAGGACGGTGTCTTCCAAGATGACAATGCACTCAGCCACAGTTCCAGCTATCTATCGTGAATTGCTTGCTGACTCTGTACACCCAGCAATGTTGCACTTTTTCCCGAATGGCGACGGTGTCTTCCAAGATGGCAATGCGCCGAGACACTGGTCCAGCTATCCATCGTGAATTGCTTGCTGACTCTGTACACCCAGCAATGTTGCACTTTTTCCCGAATGGCGACGGTGTCTTCCAAGATGACAATGCGCCGAGCCACAGGTCCAGCTATCCATCGTGAATTGCTTGCTGACTTTGTACACCCAGCAATGATGCATTTTTTCCCGAATGGCGACGGTGTCTTCCAAGATGACAATGCGCCGAGCCAGAGGTCCAATGTTGTGCAGGAATGATTTTAGAAACACATCTCAGACATTCAGCATATCGATTGGCCTCCGAACTCCCCCGATATCAATCCCATAGGGCTCTTGTGGGACACTATGGGACGGCATATCAGGCGTCCGGATGCACCATTTACCTCCATACCTGTATTGTAGGCTGCATTACACACAGCTTAGTTAGCCATACCACCCAACTGCTTCCGACATCTTATTGAATCGATGCCACATCGGATAGCTGCTGTACTGATGGCGAAAGGAGGACCTGCGAAGTATTGGGTAAATGGTCATAATTCAGTAATCTCTCAGTGTATTTCATGTGGGCGTCTCTTTTATGTATTTTCTGGGTCTTCTGCTATGCAGTTCCCTGTTGCGTGTGAAGTAAAAACGAGGCAAGAGGGAAATTGCGCATATGATTATTTATGTACTGTATGTTATAATATTTATGCTCAGAATGTGCGTTTGCTCCCGTGTGGAAACAAAGTGATGGGCGTGTATGAAAACAAATAAAGAACACTCGGCTAATCGAGAAGACGAAGGAAGGAGGAAGGCGATCCCGTGAATCAACAGAACAAACATGAGGAAGTTTCTGCTCCTGCTGAGATCCTCTCGCTGATCTGAAAGACCAATCATTGAGACGATGGAGCAAACATGCATTCCCAAATGCCCTTTTTCAAGTTTCCTCCCCTCTCCCAGACTTCTGTTCAAAAGGAAATGAAGGACTCTTGTAGTGGTTTCCTAACTTCATTCTAACGAAATCTTTTCGAGCAGAGACGAAGTCATTTAAGGAAATGAGGTGTTTATGCAGCGAGTGATTCCATATATCCTTCTGACAACCTGGAACACGTTACTTGGGTACCCACCAGGGGCGAATATTCGGGGTGTACTAGGTGTACGGCGCACACCCACACAGAGTTGCAATTCTTTATTTTTTTATTTTTTTTTTTTGATTGGAGGTTTAACGACCACCGTGAGCAACTCAATGGGCTATAAGCAGTCGCCCGTCCCTAATTTAGGGTCACTGGTTCCAGGGAAGGGCGAGAGCCAGTGCCGTAAGACAAACACAACATCCATGCCTGACGGGATTCGAACCCGGACCCCATACGGACGAATGGTCAGAGGCCAGCGCCTTAGACCACTGCGCCACCGGGGCGGCGAGTTGCAATTCAACCTATATTTTTGATATTATTTTTTCGGATTTGTTTCTAATAAAACTCGCCAGAGTTCGTCCTAAGACTTTTAGTGGTGGTTAAAATTAATTGTCCCACATATTTTCATTAATAAGAGAAGGTTCGTTCAGTAAGCATATCGCATTCGCGCTAGGTGTGCTACCCAAAATCAGCACCCATTGTCTCACGGGGTACCCAGTTGCTGTTATATTGTTGTTGTTGTTTTCTTTATATGTATTTCCAGTAAGACTAGCTGAAGTTTGTCCGCTAAACTTAATTCCCTTGTGCAATATTTTCGTGAAGAGGAGAAGGTTCGTTGCTTCGTGCAGTAAACAAAACGTAGTAAATAATATTTGCAGCTGCACGAGTGGTATTTTAACAGCGGACACCCTAAGTCGTTAAAGCAACTGTAATTCAAAGCTTTCCAGATGGCACTACAGGGCATGTTTTTATTTCCTCGTGGATCCAACGCAGAGGTTTAAATTCCCAGGGTGTGCGCGCTTAAGGCTACCTTTGAATGAGTGTAAGAGAAATTCTATCCTATATCTGCAATTTAAATTTATTTGTACACATTTTCTCGAAGACAATTATTTTGTAGTGTTCGAAATTTTGAGCACAAATAAAAACCACCTATCGCTAATATGTGCCACAGTTATTATTACGAAAAATTTGTTGGAACCTTTTTTTTTTAATTCAATTTGTCTGACTCGAAAGTATTCCAATTTCAGCGCTAGATGGCGGGATAAGTTAGCTTAGTAGTATTTCTGTTTGGAAGAAACGAAATCTCTCATTTCTGTTTGATTTTTTCTAATTATCTAAGCCAAATAGAAATAATTAAATGGCCCCAAAAGTGAGACTGGAAACGTGTCTCCCATAAATCACCTTAAATCCTATTTTACGTTCATTTTTAGAAGAGAAAATGTGTACATTAGCAGAGAACCCTTCAACTTGAGGCAGAAACTACGCCTACCTACTAAGCTCCACCCCAAATAACGTCCTTGGTTAAAACGTAACAGCACGTATTTTGTCTTTTCATTGTGGAGCCAACGAAAGACCGCTGCCATTATGAATATGACGAGGTCTGCAGTGATTCGCTGACGCCAACTTCTGGGACAGTCCCTCAAAACGTAAAAGCCACACCCAAGAAGTGATGTTTTGCGCCATCTATCGCGGAAGACGAACCCTAACACTCACTCAAAGACAACCTTAAGGCTGTCATTTTGCAGCTCGGAATACGTAATATAATTTGTGTGTGTTTTTTTTCCAAAACAGTGCACACACAACTTAAACGGGCACGCGACGCCACTGGTACCCACATAAAAAAAAGAGAGAATTCCAGCACTAATTCAGCTACTTCTACAGTTGTTTTGGGAAACTTCGACCTTATGTGCCGGCCATATGACTAACAGCAGTTCTCTTCATTTGTTTTGAGGCTGGGCTCTCTTCGTCCACACGTGATTATTTCCCTGTAAATCTCTATCTGTCCTTTCAGTTGAATTTTTAAGCACATTTTATGGGTTTTTCTTCGATTTTTACTTGTTACTAATTTCGGTGTTAATTTTGTTTTGAGGCTGGGCTCTCTTCGTCCACACGTGATTATTTCCCTGTAAATCTCCATCGGTCCTTTCAGTTAAATTTTTAAGCACATTTTTATGGGGTTTTTTTTTCGATTTTTACTTGTTACTAATTTCGGTGTTAATTTTGTTTTGAGGCTGAGCTCTCTTCGTCCACACGTGATTATTTCCCTGTAAATTTCCATCCGTCCTTTCAGTTGAATTTTTAAGCACATTTTTATGGGGTTTTCTTCGATTTTTGCATGTTACTAATTTCGGTGTTAATTTTTTCTCAACGTTTTTGTGATTAGCATGGTTTTTTTCCCGTTGCGTCGTTAGAATCAGGAAATCAAATACTGGTTGAAAAAAATAACCTGTATTTCTCAAAAAAAATAAAATAAAAAAATTAGGAGATCGACGCTTTTCTCTCGTAGAAAGGTAAATGAAATAAAATTCTTACACATGTACATTTGAAGTTGCAGTTTCACATTTGTGAAAAAAACCTCGGAAGAATGTTTAATACTGTATCTGTAATGTACTTGGAGCCTTGACGCTTAATAAGAATTATTTGTAGATTATTTATGAAGGATTAAACATTCAGAATATGAATTCCATTCTCCGTCGTGTAGATTATGCGTGTAAATTAGGACTGAGTTGTGAAAGGCTTTATCGGTGTGAGCTTTTTATGTGATCTATTAAGGGTCACTGTGTTCAAGCGTAAATATAGAACGTTTTCTTCTTAAAAAGGAGGAACACCATTTTTCAGGCAAAATGATTTTTTTTTGAACTCTGTAAAATGATGCTGCATTTCAGTGCTTTGGAATAATTCTACAAGATTCAACTGTTTTATAATTATTAGTATCATAAGAAAGGAAGAAAAATCCCATGCAAAAATTAAATGTGTCTTTGACTGGCTCCGCTTTAAGACAAATTCAGGTTTCTCCCAAAGGCCTAAGAATAGCATTTTCTTATCATAATTATATTTTGTACGAATGGCGGTTATAGCGTGGTTATTCTGTCAGTACAAATTCGAACTTGTGACGTGCCTGCACCGCAGGACGCACATGTGATAAAGGCAGATAGCTGTGAGATAACATACCAGTGTAGTATGGTATGGTGGATAGCACTCAGAGCTCTGGAGCCGAGGTTTGTGGGTTCAAATCACGCCTCTACCCTGAAAATAATGGAGAAATTTACTTCGTCATAAAGTCGAATACTGCGGCTTTCGTAAATGATTTTAAAACCTTCTTACCGTGAGGCACGTATTGAGTATCCCAGATGCCTTGGTAGAGGAGACCTGGACGATTCGGGTCGGGTTCTGGCTCGATGTCGGGCTGATCTCTGGTAACTGGCCAAGCATAAGTTGCTTCGTCGGGCCAGTCCAGAATTTTAATCATCTCATATAAAAATTGGGCGTTAACAACAGTTTTTTTTTTTCATACCTAATTTCCTTTGTTGAAATTCGCATTTAGAAATTTGGAAAGAAGTCTCAATGCCCACCGGTTTTCACTGATTCACGTCTTTGGCATTAGTTAAGGACTGTTGAGAGCAATTAACCATCTTTCTCACAGCTGAAAATGTTATTACCTGAGGTGGCAACTGAAGACCTGCGTGGAAGACAGGTTACTTGCAAGTGTACCAATTGGAATCCGTACAGAAACCACTCGTTAAGAAAAGTAACAGTGATTTCAATTACTGGGCGTATATCAGTACAAAAGAGGAAATATTCCTTGAATTGGATCATTACATAATTTTACATATCACGAAAGTCACATTCATTTATTGTCGTGGTGAAAGTTAAATTCAAGCCAATGACCTCAACTAACTAGGGTCACTAAGCCTGTCATTCTCAATCCCTACCTCAAAAGTGTAAGCAGCAAAAGAAATTTTGGTAACTGCAGTGAGGATATTCGAAGAAAGATGAACTAATATGAATGCTGAGATTGTAAACAGCATTTTGTTTCTTCGTGATAATTTACCAACATGAATTTTATGTTCATATTAATATTTCTACACGACAATTCTCAAATCCATTTCTTCTTCATGTTATTCGAGACTAGTATTTCGCATATACTCCTATGCGGAATTTACATTATAAAGGAAGGTATGTTAGCTAGGCCTATATTTTTTCTGTTGCTCAGGGGTCCTCGTTATACGTGGACAATGGAACACTAAAATGGGTACAGGTATTGAATCCATTAATAGCAAGGGCCAGAAATTTTACTTCGTCATAAAGTCGAATACTGCTACTTTCGTTAATGTTATTATTTAAGCGTTAATGTAATTATTTAACCTGAACCGTGACATAGGAAATGCACCCTTTGAAGTGGATTTATTGGATTTTAAAATGAACGACTTTTAGCATAAAAACTATTATAATGTTCATTTTATCATTCAGTCCCTAGCTAGTGCGCATTCTGTTTAAGAGCAAGGGCTGCCCTACCAATTCTTTTAAGATCTGTAGATATTGTTGCAATATTAATATGTAATACATAAGTAAAATAACAAATAAACTGCTGTAAATCAAAGCGAAACCTCGACGTGTTTATCAATTTACAACAGTAAAAAAAAAAGGGACTCCGTCACTCGAGAGAGCAGTATCCTGCGTTCTTTTTGCCTGTCACGTGATACTTAGGGAGACATATCAAGGCAAAAATTAAAAACAACTGTTCCTGCGTTCAGCAAAATAATAATAACAATAATTTAGCTAAAAATTTACTCGCCCGGAAATGCATTTTGTGACCAGATAAGCACATACGTTAAAATCGTAACTCAGAAATAAGGGTGCAAAAAAAAAAAAAAATGGGCTTTCGACTCAAGAGTTTTCGGGTCGGGTCAAAAATTGCAAGTCCTTGTAGGCCGTCGAGTTCAAATATGAATTTCGGAATGATGCCTGTTACGAAAATTATTAGTGAACGTCAGAGCTAGATTACTTCGATTTCCAAGTAGCTGAACTATTGCAGTCAATTTCACTTTTTTTTTCTCGTTTATGCAGCATAGGTCGTCTAACCGTTATGATCCAGATGTATTGCTGTATCAGTCTTCCACAAGTAGGGAAAGGCCAAATTCGCGAGCGATCGCTGGGTAAATCGCGAAAATTCGCGAAAAGTTCACGGCTTTTCACGAAATTTTGGAATTTGCCATGAAATTTCGCGAAATACCATATTTCCTCCAATATTCGGCTATCAGGCTCTCCCCCCCCCCCCCGCTTTGGATATGTAAGATGCGTTGTCTGTCACAAAAGCAGTTATATTCGCAAAAGGTATTTCATACTTATTAACGCACTGAAGTATTGCCTCACTGACTGATTTAAAATTTACAGATTCCAAAGTGAGGAAGATAGCATTCAAAGAAGTTTCAGCATTACGGCTTTTAACATTCGTTTCAGTTGATGGAACAGCAAGAATTTTCAAAATGTACCTATGTTCTGAATAAGTTGTTTCGTCTGCTGCGATGCTTATTTACACCGGATACTGATTTAAAAAAATTCAGTTGTTGCTTGTGAATATCATATATTTTCGGCAAATGACGTTTCCGCATCTAATTTGCATTTGGAATAACACCAATATCTTTCAACGAATTTTCCATAATTTTTTAATGTAGGGTTATCCAGTTTGGAAAGTAAGATGTTAGCTGCACAAAGGGCAGCTAACATCTTACTTTCCAAACTGGATAAAAAAAAAAAATAGATGAAATGTAAAAACAACTTGTGAAAGTTCAGTTCAACGATGCTGTTCTTGTTTAGTTCTTTTCTCAATTAATTCACCAACTTGTTTCTGCATTATTTTCGGTCCACTGTTCGTACCCAAATATTTTTATGCAGCTTGCTTGCTAAATGCTTTTCACAACTGTCCTTTCTTGAAAAATCCACTGGTATGTTGCAACGCCAACAGGACAATAGATTTTTGTTCATATGAAACGTTCCCTTGCTGTAGGGGAAGTGGTTGTACCTCAGACCAGTTGAACTCCTAGTTTGAACTTTTTTTGAAGATCATTACCCATACATTTATCTTCTTGACACTATTTTTGATTTAAAGATAATTTTAAAAATAACCTTTGTAAAAAGTAGAAGAATGCGAACTGACTCTAGGTACAACATGGTGTTGTACCTAGGGTCAGCAGTTGTTTTACCTTGTTTCAAAATCATAAAAATAGATGAAATGTAAAAACAACTTTATTTCACACAATAGAACAAAAAAAAAAAAAAAAAAAGAAAAAGAAAAAAGAAAAAAGCTATGCTACTAAATGAAAATGATAACTAAAGGATGGGGAATTAAGTGTTTCAAGTTATTTATTTTAAATAATGTTCATTTAACAAACATCATATGTCCACTTGAAAAGAAATTTGACAAACTTGTTCAGATCGTCCAGTACTGATTGGTGCAGGCAGTTTCTCTCTATGTTATCACTGTCAATGGTATAAACATCTTCTTTTTCTAGAAGAAATTTGTTTGTATCACCACAACGCTTATAGTATTTTACTTCCAATTCTCCTCCACCCAAATCCTTAACAACTTGTGCCATAAAATATGAAACTCTTTTTTCATGTTAATTTGGTTAAAACAAAACTTCCTTCTGATATAGGCCTATCTTTCATGTCTTCACCTCCTCGTTTGTATTCAGTAACTTTGTCCAATGTTGCATCTTCATCAGTGGAATTTGCGAATGCTATATAAAAATAGTCTTCATCAGAACTGGATTCAAGAATAATTTTTTTTCCTTGGAATTTTGTATTTTACGACTGCTTGATATTTCTTTTTTATTTTGCTCTTTTGTATTTTTTCCTTCTCTGGCGTGTCTGTCAATATTCTAGTTTTTCAACGTTTCTTTTTCCACCTGAAGCCTTTTTTCGAGGTTGTGTTTTAGGAAAAGGCCTAATCATTTGAGGAGATTTTGTAACAGGAGATACTAAAAAACTTGAAGAAGAGAGTGTAGGCTCAGATGCAGTGGCACTTAAAACTTCAAAGGAAGTGGAAGGCATTTCTTCAGGATTGTGAGGACGGTCGGTCACAAATGAAGATAAAAATTCATCATCCTAAAAATATTTTCATTAAGAAGATATATCCCTGTAACCTTGAAGCCATTTTCTATAATGTTTTTTGTGAAAGCTTTGTTAAAAAAATTCCAATTATAAAAGCACCATCATAAATGGTTACAGATTTTCCTGGGTTTTCTAACATCCACTCATTAGAAGACTGTAGGCCTAAGATTGTAGGCCTAATGTGAACTATGAATTTTATGTTTATCATTAATTAGTCAATCTATTCTCAGGGTTATTAAATTGTAGGCCTAATAAACAAATGTGGTAACAGTGGTCTGATATACACATGCCTATGTGATAAGTAGAATAGGACTACCTACACAGAAATTACCTAAGTAGACATGGTAGGTATAAGTTTACATTTTAGATTCATGCAATATATTTTTAAGTGCAAAAACACTTATTTTTCATAAAAAAATCCAATAGGGGGTAGGCATTTGACCCACGACCCCCTCTTCAGTACATCTGTTCATATGATAACCATGACTTAAAAGTATTAGGTATAGCCTGCATTATGATTTTCGAAAGAATATTAACCATTCAAACGTTTTTGTATTTTAAAATTTGTTCAGTTGAATGACCCTAGGTACAACACAGTTTAGTAACCCAAGGTACAACATCAAGTACTGAAAGGATAAAAAATGGCTACTGGGTTTAAAAATTATTTCAAAACATAGATATTGCATAAATAAACAGCAAAAAATGTAGTGCTTACCTGCTGTTTTACTTTAGCTAGCTTGTAAAAACTCGTTTCACTGAAATAAAAAGCATGAACACAAAACAATTTACTTTTGGATGGGTAAAACTTTTGTTGTCTGTTTGCTCAGCATGCATATAAGTTAAAAGCACAAAACAAACCTACAGTGCCCCCAAGTGGTAAACTGAAGAAATAGGATGCATATTTGGCCTGCCACCTGCTGTCAGAAAAGAGAATAACATGCTGACCCAAGGTACAACCTGATCCAAGGTACAACCTTTTCCCCTACCTTTTACATCTTTCAGATGCACTCATTTTACACAGGTGGCTCATTCTCAAAATTAACAAAAAATATCTAGAAACTTTATAATCTAAATACTCACACGAACGCACAAAACATTTTTTAAGCTAAGCGCCTGTGAAACTCGAACACTCTTTTCTGTAAGCTGCTTTTCCCAGCTAAAACTACTATTACAGTTGACAAGGTACGGTTTACTAGTGCGGCACAAATCGCCAAGGTCATTCAACAGTAGCGGGGGGGGGGGGGCGATCACGAAAGACGCCTCGTGCACTCTTCAGCAAAGTGCATGCGACTTGGAATTACCCATCAAGCTTGTTCGATAAGAGTCTCTTCGTAACGAACAATTTTGTGGGATAATTCAAGATTTAAAGTTCTGGTTTGGAATTTGGAGGAGGATTACTTTGCGGTATATTTTTCACGTAAATTCTAGTGAATGCAGTAATAAAATTATTTAAATATGAAAAATAATCAAAAAATTATAACAGAAATTCAGCAAAAATAGGAAAAAAAATTTGAAATTCGCAGATATATTTAATATTCACGAAATTACAGAAAACCCGCTGAAAATCGCGGATATTGGCGCCGCAAAGCAATTACTAGCCTAGCCATAAGTATTCAAGTACATACGTATGCCCGTCCTTATATGACTATCTCGATATAATTTATATTAGAAATTATGTAGTATTTCAATGGGTAGGTATCTATTACGTAATACCTCGTAACTTTGAGTAGCATACTACTTTTAACTTTGAGACCCGTGTTTCCAGAGCCAACTGCTGATGTAATATGTATTGTGTTACTGTGTAGTAGTAGCACAGGGCTTGGCGTTTTCCGGATTTAACTAAAAATACACGATTCAGCTTGTGAGCTAATGTTTCCTGGTGCTTTCCTCAAAATATCAGTAAGATGTGTTTTACCTGAGCATTTAATTGTAATGTCTTCTGATATTCAAATAAAAATAAACTCTAGGCTTTTTTCTGGCACATTTATCTGACGCCAGGTGTTTGAGATGCAACTTCTAGTGAGAGTTTTTCTATTTGTTAACGCAGGTGCCAGTCTTTTTTCCCTCTCATTGTATGACGCACTAGAAAAATAAATATGACAAATAAAGCAAAGAAAAAAAAAACGTTTTGTGCTTCGAGTTTATGACAGTTTTCAAACCTCGACGAACATTAGTTTTTCGTGTAGGTGACCTACAGACCCACTGGCAGACAAGCTATTTTGTTATTGTATGTAATCTACGTCGGCTGGTGTAGTATGTATGCCCACCTCTGATGTCATTGCTAGTCGCACATAGCACTGTATAGCGCCGATATCTCTCAAGTGTTAATTGTGCTTGTCGAATGTATTTCAGGTTAGTTTGGGGTAGAGTCACTAGCTGGAATTTCAGTTACAAATGCAGTGGTATTTCCACTGCATTCGTAACTGAAAGTTGGCTTTTCTTGCTTTTAGACACTGTTATCTCTGGTTTGGATGTATCACATGCAGTTTCTTGTGTAACAATAGCACTTCACTAGTATCTACACATATGAAATTTGACATCCCATTCTGGTTTCCTTCTGTACAAGAACATTGCCACATTGAGATAATCTGGTCTGTCTAAAGGCGCCAGGTGTCAAGAACACTCGTTCCTTTTCTATCAGTAGCGTGTCGTCTTCCGTGGCAGTTCGTGGATATCACATGTGGTGATCAACAAGTTAATGATACCGAAGGGACAGATTCACACGGGAATTCTATAAGCTTTAATTGCTGCAACCTTAGTAATAGTGTAGAAGTATGTTTTAAAAACCATTTTGATTCGACGCTAAAAATCGTCTTTCATCCAGTTTTTGATTCCGTTGTACTTGATGTTACGCCCTTGCAAAAATTTCAGGCACTTATATTAGATAGTCTACAGCTTTATGCATGCACTAAAAAGCACCAAAAACCGCATAACATCCGGATTGGTATATCATAAAAACTGGGAAGTTCCAACTGGTCATCTCGCTGTTTGCCACACCGGTGGCCGAGTAGTCTAAAACGCTGGCTTCTGACGAGATGAGTCTGGTCTTGACTACTGGATGAGGCATATGCAATGTGTTTGTCCGACGGCGCTGGCCCTGGCCCCAATCTGGAACCAGTGGCATGAAATTAGATCAGATCAGATCATATGTAGAGGAAGAGGATTTTAGGAAAGGAGTGTCCGACCCCAAGTCTCAAACAACTCTTAGAAAGAGAAAGCTAGGAGATTTGGGCTAGAGTTCCCGATACGAAAGTGACACGGAAGCGAGGTGGAAAGGGGAAGAAAGACGCCCTTATTTATGACCGGGGGGGCAGTACCCTAGGTTCGACGGCTTAACGTGCCCATCCGACGCACGGCGGATATTTAGTGGTTCGAGCGTTCGTACCTTCCCGGGATCGAACCTGAGGTCTCTCTGTGGCAGTCACAAACGTTGACCACTAGGCCATCCACTGCCCGGTATGAAATTAGGAACAGGCTAATGCTTATATGCTCTTAAGTGTTCCTCTTGGGGGTCGCTAACTGCCCCCTCTCCCCCCAAGAAATAAAAGAAAGAATATTATCTCGTGATTGAGATAATCTCATGATTGCTTGGCTGCTATGGCCTTTCGATAGTCCCCACCCCTCCCCATCAGTCTTTGTGTTGAACTCCAGTATGCACTTGTGAACTGCAAAAATTAGCGCCGCGTTGATAAATACCTCCGATTCGATTAGTAATAATATACCACATCAAAGAGGTGCAGTGGTATGAAGTAGGTACAGGGTGTTTCTAAACTTTTTGGTCAAAATTTAATAACTTGTTCTACCTTCAACTCATATATACAGTATATTGGTGCGAATTTTGCTTCTTATTTTAGATATAATGGCGAATTAATTAATTCGTATGGTCTGGCTGGGTTTCCGAGCACGAAAAAGATGTTCCAAAAGTTAAACAGGGACCACCAAAACAGCTTTTTCGTTGCGCGTGGGGACCTAAGGCGACAGAAGCAGTCCTATGCCACTCCGGAGGTAGACAGGACATTAGCTACTCGATGCTTGGTTACATTGCTTGGAGAACAGGGGTAGGCTTCATCGCACATCGCTGGCAGACAGATTTATGGAAGAGGTTGCAGTTTTGATCAAAGGATTCTCGTAAATTTCTAATACTTAAGTGGCGGCTAATGCTTTCTCACGTATTCGTGTGTCCTAGTAGGCATGGGGGAAAGCAATTGCAATATTTGGTGTGTCAGCTGAAATCAACAGAAGGAGCCCAGGTGAGAATGGGTTTCTGTTGCTGCATCCTCATATGTCGATGCAAAAACTCACGTTCGTGAAATAGTAGAAAAACGCCTGATGGAATCTAGAGTTTACTGCAGAAATCCCAATTTGATGATCGAAGCGAGTGCCAGAAATAAAAAGGAAAAGATGTTTATGTCGGAGTGTAAACTTCCAAAGCAACGGACAACGAGGTCCCAGTAACACTGCCCTCAGCGAGGAGAAAATGGTACTCTCGTCGGACTTGAAGCTCATTCTTCGGAGGAGAACATCATGCAAGTCTATGCTGCTACCCTCACACTGCTGCAGCTTGATCAGTAAAAGTGTGTGTGTGTGTGTGTGTGTGTGTGTGTGTGTGTGTGTGTGTGTGTGTGTGTGTGTGTGTGTGTGTGTGTGAAGACTGCATGTAGCCGTTTCCTATTCATATTGATACGGAGTTAGGTGATGCAGCCATTGAAAGGGCCGGCAGGAAGGTTACTACATTGAACAAATCGTGTTTAAGTGAACGTCTCACTGAGACGTGCACAGTGCTGTTGGATTATTAGGTGTGCAACTTAATTCTAGGCCACAGGCACGACACGTTGACAGCAAATTATAGCAAATCGGATACGTACCTAATCAGAGAAATAATTCCCGTCGTGTTGGATACATTTGATCCATCGGTCAGGGAGCTGCCGAATGACACAGCAGAAAAAAGAGGGCTGTTTCGAGTTGATAAAGTCATCAATACTTGTGTGGACCTCCTCGACAGAAGTGAAGTGCGTATCACTCGGGTGATGTTGCAGGGAGTGAAAGAGGTGACAATCCGACGGAGCGAAGTCTGGAGAATACGCTTGGTGCGACAAAATCTCCCATCCCAGGTCGGTGATCGTGTTCAAAGTAGTTTTCGCGGTGTGAGGACGCGCGTTATCCTAAAGCAACAGGACCAACCTCCTGCACTTGCCAGTGCATGGCCTTTTCGCCTCCATTGCGTCACTCACACGAACGAGTTGCTGACAATAACGCTCAGTATTGACCGTTTCACCAGGTTTGAGCAACTCATAATGTACGACACAGCTCTGATTCCACCATATGCACAGCAACAACTTCCTGGCATGGATATTCGGTTTGGCGGTACAGGTGGTAGGCTGATCTGGATAAACCCACGATTTGCGCCGCTTAGGATTATCGTAGAGGATCCACTTCTCATCACAAATCAAAATCTTATGGAGGAAATCCTTCTTCTTGAATCTGGAGAGCAAGGACACAGCAACATCTTTGCGCCTAGACTTGTTCGCAGCTGTGAGTTAATGGGGCACCCAACGACCCTCCTTGTGAATCCGTCCAAGCTTGTGCAGACGCTTTTCAATTACTTGCCGTGTTACTCCGAGTTCCTGGGCGAGCTCTGACTGTGTGCGACAGGGATTCTCGTCCAACAGTTGTTCCAGTTCCTCATCGTCAACTTTCTGTGGCTGTCCCGTACGTTCTGCATCACGGAGATCGAAATTTCCCTGCTTAAACCGCTGGAACCACTTCTTACACGTTCTGTAGGACACAGCAGCCTCACCCAAAGCAGCACATATCATTTGCTGAGCTTCCGCGGCACTTTTTTCAGCTGAAACGCGAACAGGAGGCAGTGCCTCAAATGTCGCTTCTCGAACGGCATTGCTTTCACTGTCAACTTTCGTCTCTTCTGTCACTACAGCTGTGAGAGGTTACGGTTGCCTGGAAAGCTGTTGGATTGCGCTGCAATCAACCATTGTCGCACACAGCTATTTGCATTTGCCGACGTTCTATGATAGCTTGCGGTTAGGGGGCCGAGAATTAAGTTGCACACCTAATACATAGTGTAAGAAAAAAGGCAGTAAGTAATATTTCAATTGTTTGTGTTCGCCGCTTTAACGGATCCAGCCAATTGCTAAACTTACCTGTAAATGGACATGCTATTTATTTATGGCTATTATATTAATGATTGGACAGTGCAATCTGTTAAAAACTACCAAGTTGGGTCGTAGTGACCTACCTATAGCCATAATTCAACCAAATTCATCATCATAAATATAAATACAGTAGATTCCAGTAAATTATAACTCATCGGGGTTAGAACACTTGGGTTCAATTAAGCGGCTGCTCCGATTATACGGAGCTAATTTGGGATGTGCCGCAAGAATTGTCCCAAATAAATTGCTGCCCCTATTAACTGATAGCCCAGTTAACTGGAATCTACTGTGTGTGTTTCTAAATTAAAGTATACTTTATGTGCCGGCAATCCTCGCGGTTATTTGGTGGATGCTCTAGTGATAGTAAAATTGAGTGCACGCCGTCATTACAACAGTCGTCGCGACCGAACCTACTCAACCTTTTTCAAAGAATCACTCTCGGTTCTTGTCAGTATATATGGGCTGGAAACACTTTCGTACAGAAGTATGCAGGGTGTATAGTATAGTCGAGTACCAGCCGGACAAACGAAAGCTCATAATGATGTGCAACCAACGGAACTCATAAACTCGACTTCAGCGCCCCTGAAGGCGAATTCGTGAACTTAACTCTCCGAAAATCTGATGGAGAGAGAAATCTGAATTACAAATTTGGACAGATGTCAATTACAGCTGAAAAATTGGACAGATGTTATTTACATCTGGCAAATTTGGACAAATGTCAGTTACATTTTTCGTTTGCTACGAATTGGTCATAAAAAGTGGGGGTCAACGGGGGAATTTAAGTTGTAAAGTGAGGAGGCAGAAGTATTCAATGGCACTTCTAAGCGGCGCAGTATCATTCGTACGAAACTGCCGGGTTCCTTTCATCAGTTGAAAATCCATCAGATCGCGTATGTCGTGATCATACGAACACGGACGGAGAGGAGGGAGATTCCTTGGTATCCTCTCCTCCATTTACGAGTCCTGCCATCTGTAGAGAGCAATCCAATGGATAATGCACCGCTCAGAAATGCCTTTGGGTACTTTTGCGTATTAGCGAGTTGATCTCCACTTTTTATGACCGATTTTTAGCAAATGTATGACGCTCTCCAACTATTGCCATTTTTGCTCTGTTTTAAAGCTTAAAGAGCTTTAGTTCGGAGGGGTCGTCTCGTATTCGGAAAGATATTGTAAAAGAACATTTTGTACGCGTGCTTTCAACAGCATATGGGTCTGTTTCGATTTTTCACGTTATCCATCCCCTATCGATCAAGCGCGGAGCCATTTTTCTTCCGTGAATCATTGGAAATGGCTGGAGGATCACTAACTCTGGAAACTGTGTGTGCTTCGAGTTGCTGTCCTTCTTTTTTTTTTTTTTCCCTCCTCTGTGTCGTGATGAATATAACGTTCAAACGCACTTTGGTCTAATGCAGTTATATCATTAAAAGACCATTTCGTGTAGACGCTGCATGCTGTCTACGAACCTAGAGAAGTGTCACACTATCATCAAAAAAGGGGAGGGGGATTGGGGTGGCTCGTTTCAAAGTATTAAAATGCTATTTTTGGATCGGCGCAGGTTGCGGATCACTACTGGAAAAGAATGGGGCTGGCGTATTTTGTGAAGCATAGCTTTTTATTTTCCCCCACCGGCTAACGTTTTCAGGTAACATCATGTCCTTACTGTGAAGAATTTATTGCGAATTATGATTTGCGAAAAGATACAACGAGCTCGTTTCAAACAAATAATAACTGCACGACTTTGATTTTGAAGGAAAGAACATATTTAAGACATCGAAATGAAACGAACAGGATGTAAATTCGGTTTATGTTCTACTTTGATGTAAAATTCGGTTTATGTTGCCATCGAATTATTATTATTATTATTTTTTTTTTGTTAGGGGATGTAACGATCACCATAAGCACCTCCAGAGACTATATAAAAGGTCGCCCGGGCAATTCACCGGAGGGCAGGGGCATCCATCACACATGCCTCATCCGAGACTCGGACCAGTGCCCAGGTCAGACGACTCTCCAGAAATCTGTGCTTCTGACCACTCGCCCACCGGGCCGGCCCAACGTTTTCACGTAGAATTGTTGAATTGGAGGAGGAAAATGTTTCAATTTTGGTCATAAGATCGGTCGCATAGTTAACAGTATTTTTTTGAAAGGATGATTTAAATAGTTTTAGAACTGATATTTAAATATTAATCTGAGCCTGTGGTGTACATTGTTTTCGGACGTGAGTTTGAGGTCGAATATACCATCTATATCCACCGTTCGGGAGATGGGGTACTTACGAACATAACCGGCAATGAAATTAAATCCATTACGGTTGGGATTATTTTCTTAAGTTCTTTAAAACCTTTATTAAAAACTGATTCTTTAAAAATTGCATTAAATGTTGTTTCTCTTACTGACTGCAACTAAATCCGTATTAAGGTTTCAAAAGTTAACTTTAAAATTCTTCGCACTGCCATTTTGTTCCTTAAAATTACCTCATATATTAGTAGGACGTTCGACGTTTATTATTTGACATATCCAGAATCTGACACTAATTTGCGATAAATAATGAAGACGGTCGGATGATACCTTTCATTTGTAATTTTAGATTAACGCATTTCATACGAGAAAGAATTTGGGCTAAAATTGATTCGATTCATATCACGTGATACTTGTATTCGGAGAAGTTGACCTGGAAGTCGTGTATTTGCAGTCAACTCTCATAGCGTGTCAATGGCTTTCAAAGGATCATCACGCAAATAAGCAGTATAGACAGAATTGGTTTCCAATTTTCACAATAGCTAAATCTAGCTTTCAAACGCGTCTTTGCGTGCAGTTCGGAGAGTTCAGTTTACAAGAAGAGCACAGTACTACTCTCTCTAACCGCAGTAAATATAGTCTCGACAGTCTTACCTCTTCTTTTATCATCTTCTTCAACCGTTCGCAATCCACTTGCTAGATGAAGGTAAGTCTCTTCCGCAACTGTCATGAGGCACTCTCTTTCACGTTACTCCAGCATGATTTCGAATTTCATACACCCACCTCCGACGTAGTCTCCTTCAAGGTCTTTTCGTGTTTCTTGGTTTCCAGTAATATTGCAGTTGTCCAAAGGTAGTCAACAGTTTTAGCAAAATACTTGAGAGTCTTTAATTTGATCTGATGTCATCCACTCTTGTCATTGTCCTAATCCATAAGTTCCTCTTTTCCTCTTTCCTGATTACACCAAGAATGCAACTTTTTGAGTTGTTTGCAGCCTCTGTATGTCATTGTTGGTTAAGATCCATGTCTCTGATCTATAAGTTACTGTAAGAACAGTAGAAGGATGCCTTTGCTCTGAAATGACGTAAGGAAACTTTACCTGGTTTTGTGCGAAAAGTACCGTAGGACCAAGCACACTGTTATAAATTAATTAATCTAAAGCTAACTATATTTAGACATTGGACTTGGAACTCAGGGTGATTGGTATGGCCTATCCTACTTTTGTAGTCTTGAAGAAATCACTAGTATCCATAATGAACGCCCATCATCTCCACACCCTTATCCACAGACTGGCACATATCACAAAGCAATTACCCGGCAGAAATATTCCGGAATCCTTGCCCCACCCACATTTATCTTAAAAGAAACAACTATTTAACAGTACTGGTATATGAGTCATAATGGGGTAAACTTTAAAAAGGCATCTTCTCTAGGGGAAGGTATCAGTGTCTCCTTACGTAGTAGGTGGGCCGTGATCAAGTACGTGAAAAGTCGCTTAGTAAAATTGCTATGTGGCATGTACACATTTCAACTTTTAGATATATATGTAAGGTCAGGTGACGCGTAACATCACAGCCTCTCCTTGACAAATGTCAACCCCGCCTTCTCGTGGTGCATCCTGTTCCCACTAAAGGGGCTCTGACGACCGCCCATAGCGGTATAACTATACCATCGGGATCAGAGGAAATGCTATCCCACACTCACCAACCCGCTTGGCCAGCGTGGTGAGTTATGGCCAAAACACCTCCAAAATGACTCTACAACTTAAATCTTGGCCCTCAGTCTCCGGCAGCTGGAATGTACCCTGGCCAAGGCAGCGGCCAGTGCGACATGAAGGCAGAGGGTGCTAAGAATCCCCGGAGGACCAGACTAGGCTGCCATTTGATGCTGACCTTGGCTACCTACAACGGACGCTCCCTATCTTCTGATTCAAGGCTTCTTGAATTGGAAGAGGAACTACAAAGGATCAAGTGGGACATCGTCGGGCTAAGTGAGGTAAGGAGAAAAGGAGAAGATCTCATTGAACTGAAAAGTGGACATCTCTTCTATTATCGTGGGACAGATACTGGCAGAACTAGTGGTGTTGGATTTATAATAAACAAGAAACTGAAGGATAAAGTGGTAGAAGTTGAAAGTTCCTCTGACAGAGCTGCACGACTCGTTATCCAACTATCGAGAAGATACCAGGCTCAGATTATTCAAACTTATGCACCCACCACAAGTCATCCTGAAGAAGAAATTGAAGAATTTTATGAGGAAATTCGTCATCTAAATAATAAAGGTAAGCAGCACTTGAAGATAATTATGGGAGATTTCAATGCAAAAATAGGGCAACGGCAACAGAATGAAACTTCAGTAGGTAAATTCGGTCACGGCAACAGAAACCAGCGTGGAAATACTCTCGTTGAGTTTGCAGAGGCAGAAGGATTTTTCATCTTGAACTCCTTTTTCAAGAAAAAGCCACACAGGAAATGGACATGGAGACATCCAATTGGGACGACAAGTGAAATTGATTTTATTATGTGTAACAAAAAATTCGTCATCGAAGACTGCAGTGTGCTGAACAAGTTCAACAAAGGTAGTGACCATAGATTGGTGAGATGTAAGATGCACCTCAACACTAAACTGGAACGTGGCAAGCTCATAAGACAAACAAAATGTATTGACATAACCAACCTTAAAAAACACCATAATACTTTCAAGTTGGAACTGAAGAACAGATTCTCTGCTTTAGAAGGCCTAACATCGGAAGAAGTGGATATTTCGGAAGTTAACAGAAAAGTAACCAAAGCTCTAATGGAAACAGCAACAAAATTAGCTGGGTCTAAGAACAAGTTGCATGTGAACAAATTATCAGGAAAAACCAAAATTTTGATGCAAAAAAGAAGAGAGATGAGGACAACTAAAGTAGATGTGACTTCCAAAGTGGAATATATAGAGCTATGCAAGACAACACGAAAAAGTATCACTGAAGACGTAAGGAAATTCAACTGTGAGCTAGTGAGGAAAGCAATTGAAAACAACCAAAGCCTTAAGATAGCAAAGGGACATCTCAGTAAGGGAAGAAAACAGATTATGGCTCTGAGAAAAGAAGATGGTTCTATAACAAGAAATAGAGGCGAAATTTTGACAAGAGTGAAAGATTTCTACTCCAAATTATATGAAAGGGATGATACATGTACTCCAGACATCATGAAAGGTACCAGAGTTCTTCCAGTCCTCCCAGCAGAAGTTGCTCATGCAATCAAGAACATGAAGCGAGGGAAAGCTCCAGGAGAAGATGGAATTACTATAGACATCATACAAGAAGCAAGTGGAGAAATTGAAACAGTACTGCCCAAATTTTCACTCGATGCCTTAATGAAGGGAAGATTCCTGAGGATTGGAACAACGCTGCAATGATCCTGCTACATAAAAAAGGTGACATTGAGGATCTCAGGAACTACAGACCTATCAGCCTCCTATCAGTGGTTTATAAAATCTTCACTAAAGTTCTTTCACACCGCTTGAAGGTAACACTGGACATGGCTCAACCGAGAGAACAAGCTGGATTCAGGAGTGGCTACAGCACAATAGATCATATTCACGTACTGAGAGAACTGATTGAAAGAGCGAGGAATATGAACTTCCATTGTGCATGGCTTTTATCGATTATGAAAAAGCCTTTGATTCGGTGAAACCATCAGCAGTTACCAAGGCTCTGAAATCCTGCTGGTATTGAAGATGCATACATTAATATTATTAATAACATCTATGAAAATGCAAGTGCAAAGATTCGGCTGTTTGAAAATACAACACACATAAAAATTGCAAAGGGAGTGAGACAAGGTGACACCATATCTCCGAAGCTCTTTAATGCCACATTGGAAAATGTCTTTCAATCACTGAACTGGGAAAACAAAGGGATAAAGATTAATGGAGATTATCTAACCCACCTTCGTTTTGCTGATGACGTAGTCATTTTTGCAACTACCCCATCAGAGCTGCAGAGTATGATCCAGGAACTTGCTGACAAGAGTAAAGAAGTGGGATTAAAAATGAACTTTCAGAAGACAAAAGTGATGTTCAATGCTTTTACAAGAAATGAAGATTTATCGATTGATGGAGAAAAACTGGAGATAACAGATACGTATGTTTATCTTGGACAGCAGATATCAAGTGAGGGTCACATTGATGAAGAAATTAATCGGCGTACAAAACTTGCCTGAGAGCTTTTGGAAGAAACAGCATAATTTTCAAGAGCAATATGCCATTATGTCTTAAAAGAAAAGTGTTTGATCAATGCATCCTTCCAGTGCTTACGTATGGTGCAGAGACGTGGACCTTAACTAAAAGAGACATACAAAAGCTGCAGACAACTCAAAGAAGCATGGAGAGGTGCATGCTTGGTATAACCAGGAGAGATAAGAAGAGGAACTCGTGGATCCGAAAAATGACGAGAGTGGAAGACATCATGATCAGAGTTAAATCCCTGAAATGGCAATGGGCTGGACATACTGCCAGAAGGACAGACCGTAGATGGACAGCCGAAATTTTAGATTGGATTCCAAGGGACAGGAAAAGACCCAGAAAAAAGACCACATGGGAGATGGGTGGATGAAATTCGTAAATATGCGGGAGTGACATGGAGGAGACTGGCACAAGACAGACCGTTGTGGAGTAAACTTGGGGAGACCTTCGTCCAGCAGTGGATTGATAATGGTTGACAATGATGATGGTGATGATACCTTTATGTTGATTTAATTGGAAAAGGAGTCTTTAAGCGACACATCTTTTTCTTTTTTTTTTTTTTTTTTCAAATGGAAACAATTAATATTTTGGTACAACACCCAGTGTCGAGCATGGTTTGATACTATGTTCAATCATGAATTAAAATTATTTCATCATTAAATTGCTAACATTTGTTGTCTACTGATTTCGTTTCACAATTCATGTTTGAACACCTCTCTCCCGTCCAGGATGTAACATTTTTCACGAAGGAATTAATAAGAACGATCACTTCGTGCTAATCATCGTAAAGATTCACAATATATCCGTCTACGCACGATCTTCATAACCCAAAGAGATGCGAGTCAATAAGATAAAAGCTATAGCAGTTAAAATACTTTAATCTTAAAATTACAAGGTTAAAATAAACACATAAGATCTGTTGAACCTTCGTAAGGTTCTTCCTCAGATGTAATGACTATATATGGGCAGGGGTCGCACTGGCTCTTTTAAAGTGTTCGCCAAACTCAAATTTTTGTTACCAAAGTGTTATAACAGTACAAAAAGGTAATCGCCAAAGCTCCTTTTCCTTTGCCAAAACGATTTTTTTTTTTTTCGTAAATTGCGAAGATGGCGGTCGGCATCGCGACCCCTGCATATTGGTACAAGTGTCAGGTTTATATACATATTACCGGAAGACAGTTTGTTACCTTTATTATGAGCAAAGCGCATGCTCAGTAAAATGTCATGACGTAGTCCATCGTGCATTTATTTGAACCATAACTAATTATTACGGATGCTCTCTGGTTGCTCACGATCCACCATCATTCCAGGTAACATGATCTGAATGGCTGACGGATATAGTATGGAGTGTCGTCGTTACAACATCTCTTTCCGTATGGAAGGAATCTTCTATTTTGGCCACTCTCCGATCAAAGTTTACAACAAAATTGTAAACTTTGATTAGGAGTGGCCAAAATTGAAGATTCCTTCCGTATAGGGTTGTGCGTTCCACATCTTGTTAAACGTGACAGAGCAGTTAACGTTGATCCTGATTTTACATTATACTTATGCTCTTTTAGTCTGGTTTTTAATGTTCGTAGGGTAGAGCCTATGTAAACTTGATCGGTTCTTGCCTGATCTACTGGCTGTAATGGAATTTTGTACACTCCGTATCTGTTGCTGATATCCACATGGTCTCGGTCTTTTTTAATAATTGTCATAAGATTATTTGTTCTTACTCCAAAATCTAGATTATGGCGTCGGCAAATGGTTTTTAAAATGGGTGTGACTTTGGGGACGTAATTCATCCATCCCACAAACCGATGGTTAGAACCCTCTCTAAGCAACGTAGTAAATGCCGACCTCTGGACTTTACGCAGGATATTGTTGACGACCATATCCGAACCCTTTTGCAATCTCCTTCACTTTTGAAATCTCAATCCTACGCACCCTAAGGTCAGAAGAGTGAGTAAAATCACGGCGGATCATAAAATAGATGGATGACAATTTATCGTTGGTAGGATGAGATGAAGCCATGGGATTAATACCTGCGAATATAATCTTGCGCATGAACTCAGGAAAAAAGCAATTATAATAAATGATGATAAAGCAAAACATTTCATGAGCTGGTAATTGTAGCATCGTATACGGTGAGGAATGTTCACGTGGGAATGATATAAAAGGAAGAATCGCGCCATAGAGAGATGTGGAAGATGACTGTTGAAAGATGAGAGAGTGTGTGTGTGTGTGTTTGTGTGTGTGTGTGTGTGTGTGTGTGTGTTTTGTTGTTTGTGGAGTGGAAGGTCATGTAAATATGTAAAGTCAGACGCGTGCATGCGAGAGTATAGTGGGGAAATTAATTTGATCGTTTGAAATGTCATTGGCCACTAAAAATCTTTTCGGAAGTAGGGAATTATTTATGCAGTTATGCTTATAATAGCAACAAGCATAGAAACTGCACCTAACGTCTGGTAAGTCATGAATGGAGATGTAGCATTGCGAACGTAAGTTAAATTTTTATGACAGCCTGACGTAATTACAGTAAAAGGAATTATAGCTTTAGTTAATTGCTAGAATATATATCAGCCAATACTTCTTTTGCAAATATGTGTATGACATTTATTTTTACAACGCTTATTCGAGCTGCATTGTCAAAACATTTTCCATCATGGCCACAAGGGACTTCTATGATCTGGAATGGAGGGGTGGGGGGGGGGGGGCGATGCCTAAAGGGGCCACTGTATGTAAAAATGCGAACACCGCATCGCTTTGTTGTGCAATAGCGTTCGTAGGGTGCTAGTCTCAAATATTAAACGGAGCATCAGATACTGACCTGTTATTATGATTCAACTTTTCTACTAAGATACCCCTGTCACCAAGATTTTTCAAGCTGCGGTAATGTAAGCGTTAGCACGCATGGGCGTGGTTCACGGGTGACGTGTTGTATTGTGGTTAACTACATCTTGATTTTGTGTACCGTATGTGGGAACAGGACAGAGGGAAAAGGTACAGTGCTATTTTCTTTGGTGCCCCGTAGCAGAATCGTGGCGACGGGCGACGTACGACGCAGATTTTGTTTTGGTCCTGCAGGAAAAAAATATCCCCAGAACTCTTTCTAATCTCGTTTCTGCGAGAGGGAATTAAAAGAGGGGCAAGGGAGTAACGTGTGACTGGAATTGTACACCTGGACTCGTCTGGTCTGACGAGTCCAGGTTCTGTCCCAACATGCTGATGGACGAGTCCAAATCAAACACCGCGCAGGTGAACAGCTGCAACCAGACCGCAAGGATGGACGGAAACGTGCTGGGGACAGCGGTATCATGGTGTGAATATTGCTCTCATGAACAGCACTAGTTTCCCTCATTCCAACTGAACTCATTCTCACTGCAAAATCCTGACTAGTAATTGTTTCTGAGCAAGTGTTGCCCTACATGGTGGCCATGGATTCGAGTACTACGACATGAACAAAAGTTTAAGATGTTGCCAGTTCTTCAGAAGAAATTAAAGCCCTCTTTTCCAATGGCTTTCATTCATCGTTCTCTCTTCTGTCACCTCTGCTAAATAGTAAATCACTGTCTTCTCAACCTACAAGGCCCATCACGTATTCCCAAGTACTGTTTGTCCAAATTAGACGCCCAATTAAATTTTATTTTCAAATCTTTTTGAAGTTATTGTGCCGAAAAGTGTTATAAAAAGTGTTTCAGTACGTTAGTATTTTTGATCACTTCGTGAGGCTATGTCTTCGACAGTGTGTTCGGGTACATCAGTTCATATTTAGGGTCCGATTTCTTTAGTAGCTACTTACTAATCCTTATGTAAGTATGAGCAGTATCTGCATATTTACACACTTCCCTATACTATTAATATGCGGGCAACCGAGATTATATTTTAGGTTCCTACGCAAGCACCACGTTTCGTCACAGACACAAGTATAAACATGCTCGTTGAGCTATGATGAGACAGTAACACGACTGTGAATGAAAGATGCCTCGATCTGCAGAGTTAACTGATTTCCATCGCAGATTGATAATACGATGCCGTACATACACTGAAGTGCCAGAAAAAATGGTACAGACGAGCTTATGCAAAATACATAGCAACGTCACCTATGCGCGTACTCGGTTGCGTCCGTCAGTGCGTATATAAAGCGATAGACATCCTTGCCAGCTGTCAGAGCTGTTTTCGGCATGAGAATGACAATAACGATTTAAGCGATTTTTAACGCGGTGTCATAGTTGGCGCTCGTGAGATGGGCCATAGTATTTCGGAGGTAGAAACGAAGTTCGGATTTTCTCGGACGACCATTGCAAGGGTGTACCGTGACTACAAGAATTCCGTCAAGACTTCCAACCTACGATACCAGTGTGGCCGTAAAAAGACATTGGGTGAACGTGACCATCGTCGGCTGGCAAGAATCGTTTCACGCGATAGGCGTGCAACACTCTTGCAGGTATCATCAGGTATCATCGGAATTCAATGCTGGAGCCTCAACAAGCATCAGCGTCCGGACTGTGCAACGTACCCTGCACGATATGGGCTTGGGGCCGACGCCCAACTGTAGTCCCCTTAATGGGTGCACGACACAGAGCTATGCGCCTCGCTTGGTCACGGCAACACCGCCACTGGACACTTGATGACTGGAAACAAGTAGCCTGGTCTGACGAGTCGCGTTTCCAACTGTATCGGGCAGATGGAAGGATTCGTGTGTGGCGCAAACCCCATGAAGCCATGGATCCCGCCTGTCAACAGGGAACTGTACCGGCAGGTGGGAGGTCTGTAATGGTATGGGTTGTGTTTAGCTGGACTTCACTGAGACCCCTGGTACGTCTACAAACGTCTGTGACCGTCCAACGCTGTGTGCGCATCCTTTCTGACGAGGTACACCCGTTAATGTCCTGCATTCATGCTGATGGGTTGGGCCTGTTCCAACAAGACAATGCACCTCCACACAAGTGTCGGAACGCCACATTATGGTTAGAGGAGCATGCATCTGGTGTTGCAATTCCCACACAAGTCCCGAGATCTGAACGTGATAGAACACATTTGGGATGCCATGCAACGCGCTATCGAACACAGGAATCCAAGACCTCGGAATAAACCCGAATTGTGGAACGCTCTGCAGGAAGTGTGGTGAACATTGCCTACAGCATATTTCCAGAAGCTAGTGGAGTCTATGCCTCGTCGTATTTCTGCAGTCCTGCGCTCTCGTGGGAAACCTACCAAGTATTAGACTGGTGTAGTTTTTCCGGTACTTCAGTGTAAGCAGTCTCTCCGTACGTGACATTTCAGCGGCAAGGAAGATCCCTAGGTCGATGCTAGGTGATGTGATATACAAATAGAAATAATAATCCCTTTGTTCCTTCGTAAAAGTTTCAAATATTTCACCTTTCTTTATCCTTAAATTTTCAATGTAAGCAATATTTCAAAATAAATAAATATAAATAGTGTTTTGTATATTGATTGTGCGGTATACGAAAAGCATTTCAAAAGTAATGCCACGTTTGTGTTCTAACTATAGATTGTGTACCTATATTAAATTGAAAACAATTGCCGTCTCCTGTACGATACACTTTAATGATAAAAAACTATGTACAATTAAAAGAAGTATATGTTTAAGTCCTTTCAACGCCACAACGGCGTCATCCTTAGAAACAATGCAGCAGTGAGCACAGAAGTGAGAGATCTATATACTTTAATAAAGCAGATAGCAGTTAATGCGCATGTGCAATAACGACAAAGTCCAAATCAAATTCAGTGGGTAAAAGCATAGTTAATGGGCGTGACCTGGCCCAAAAGTGTTCTCCAAGGAAGAGAGATAAGCACGGGGGGTTCATCGTTGCAACATCTTTCGCCATTGACGAATATGTATAATTCATATTCGTCAATGAATAATTTGTCATTTGAATGATTTGGTGCGCCGCATTTACGAACATCAGTATAATCTTAGGACGCATTCTGCTGTTACATCTTTGTCGAGACTTTGTTTAAATGATTCTTACCTACCATGTTGGAATGACACCATTATCCTGGATTCTTCAAGGAATTGTCGATCAACACTTTTCTCCGAAAGTATTCACATATTCGTCAATGGCGAAAGATGTTGCAACGATTAACCCACGTTTTTATCCCCCTTCCTTGGAGAGCACTTTTGGGCCAGATTACGCCCACCAACTGTACTTTTATCCACTGAACTTGATTTGGGCTTTGCCGTTATTGCACATGCACATTAACTACTATTTGTTTTATTAAAGTATTGTATATAAGTCTCTCACTTCTGTGCGCATTGTTGCGTTGTTTCTGAGGATGACATCGTTGTGGTGTTGAAAGGTCTTAAACATATACTTGTTTTAATTGTACATAGTTTCTTATCATTAAAGTGCATCGCGAATGAGACGGCAATTGTTTTCAATTTAATAGCTTTATGTGCACGAGTTAATTTCTTCATATTTGATACCTGTATATATATATATTTTTTAGTTTTATGTTGTTGTTTTATATTCTGTAATTTTCTTCAATAAAAATAATTGAACTGAAAGCAGAGTAGAAAAATAATTCTTTCTCAAAATCAGGATAGTATAATGTATAGAGAAATTTTGTAGAAATTAAACGTGGTTTCATTTTCAGTGACAGTTTTGGTATTTCAGTATTTATCTGTGATTCTGAGTTTCTTATTAGGTCAAAACTGAGTTTCTTATCAGACCTCATTTTCAACTTTCTGCATTCTTTATTCAGTTTTTTGAAGCATGTAGGGAGTTGTTTGTTGTAGGTTACAGGTTGAACAGGCCTATGGTTTTACTATACAGGGTGTCCGAGAATTATTGGACACATTACAAAATTATGTCAAAAAAAAAAAAAACTATGAGCATTGTCTGTTTTTCTATATCACGTATTACTAACACGATTTCTATATTTTTGTTTTGCAGAATTGTTATTCCCAGAATCCGATAGATGTGTAGCCTGATGAGGAATGTATGAGAAATGCGCAATCAGTAGTCCTGTCATCCGTACAGCAGAAGGATGACATAACTACCGATATACTACTGTGTGTGTTATGGCTTGCGGAATTAAAGTATGTCATTAAAATTAAAAGACGGTACCGTTTAGAGTATGGTTGTAATCCTCCGTCAACGAATTCAATTAAGCGGTGGATGAAACCGTTTAAAGAAACTGGCAATGTGGAACATCGTGGAGGAGCCGGTAGGCCTAGCGTCAGCGGTGAGACGGCTGATCAAGTTAATGAAAGTTTCCGACGAAGCCCTAGGAAATCCGTTCGTAAAGCAAGCAGAGAACTGTGCATTCCGAAATCGACAGTTCACGATATCTTGCGCAAGAAATTAAAGTTTCATGCTTATAAAATTCAAATAGTGCAAAAGATGCATGTAAATGATCACACTCTGCGATACGATTTCACTGTGGATATGCTGAATCGAGTGGAAAACGACGAAAACTTTCTCAGTACTGTAATTTTTAGTGATGAATCCACATTTCATGTATCAGGTATTGTGAATCATCACAACTGTAGAATATGGGGCAGTGAACCGCCTCATGCTGCTATTGAACTGGAACGTGATTCTCCAAAAGTTAGTGTGTGGTGCGACCTATCAAAATGAGAAGTGATTGGCCCTTTCTTCTGTGAAAAAAACATAAATGGTGACATTCACTTGGATATGCTAGGAAATTTCGCTATAACCCAGATCAAAAGATATGACAACGTCGTTTTCCAACAAGACAGCGCGCCTCCGCATTGGTCAACGTGTGTACGTAAGTGCCTAAATGAGCATTTCCCCAACAGATGGATTGGGCGTGTTGGTCCCATTCCGTGGCGTCCTCGCTCTCCGGATCTAACTCCATTGGATTATTTCATGTGGGGTTGTGTGAAGGATCTTTTCTATCAGACGCCTTGTACTGATTTGCAGGAACTCTTACGAGCAACCAAGGGATCTCACATCGAAATTTATTAACTTGTGTAGTTACATTGTAAGTTAGTGCAGTCAGTTTCTTTCTATCTGTTTCATATTTTGTTTTATATAATTTTGTAATGTGTTCAGTAATTCTCGGACACTTTGTATTTTAAGTAGGAGCATTTGGATCGTATGTCCTGGAAAAAAAGTCCAAACGTCCTTGAATTCTGTGATTGAAAAAATGTATGAACCATACAGTAATGATACTGTTATAAGAAAATAATATACAGAAAAGCTAGGAAATTAACATGAAAGTCCTGGCTGTCCTCAACTTGACGCAATACTTCCATACACTTACGCTTTACATCAGTTGTGAAATGTGAGCTTCAGGGCAGTTGTTGTATCGTTATATTTGGATTGAGATGTTTTTATAGTGTTTTGGGAGTTGATGTAACAATTAACGTAAAGTCATAAGTCGAGCGGCAAATACCTTGCGAATGGCTACTCATTCTGCGGGAAATAGTAAAAGTGCAGGACTGTATTTGTTGGAAACATTATGATCAGATCAGATCATATGTAGAGGATTTTAAGAAGGGAGTGTGTCACCCCAGGTCTTAAATAACCCTTAGAAATAGGAAATTACGAGATTTGGGCTAGAGTGCCCGATAGGAAAGTGACACGGAAGTGAGGTAGAAAGGGGGAGGAAGACGCCCTTATTTATTACCGGGGAGCCAGTACCCGGGGTCCGACGGCTTAACGTGGCCATCCGACGCACGGCGGGTATTTAGTAGTTCGAACGTTCGTACCTGCCCGGGATAGAACTTGAGGTTATCTCCATGGCAGTCACGAACTCTGACCGACTAGGCCAACCGCGGCCCGGAGACATTATGGGTTCCGAATGGCAGAATATATCAGCCGATATTCTCAAGAAACTACTGGAGAGTATTCCGCGAAGACCATCGTAAATTCCAAAGATTTGACGCACACTATTTAATTTTCTGTAAATAGCGAATATTTTTGTAGACATGCAGGTATCTGGATTATAACCTGAAGGTACTATATATATTTTTTATATGATTGCGATAACTTTCGCATGATTTGTGGAGGTTTCTTTAACTATATCCATTATTAAAAGAAAAGCAAAAAGAAAAAAATGTAGCTGAGTACAGGAACCGTTTATTCTTGTCTGTATAGTAACTTTTCTCCCCGTTTCCCCGCATTAATTACGACTAATTCTTTAATACCTGCTGTACTATACTCAATATTAAAGTTTGCGGCATCAGTACTTTATTCGTTTTGTTATTTAATGTCGCGCTGTTCATGGAATGAAATCATATAAGTTTTATTTTCAGTAAAAATATTTCTAGCTCTTGAAAGTATTCTCATGTTGAAGAATAGAAGTCGTCTGACATCTATGTCGTCCTACTAATTCAGTTAGAGAGAGAGGAAAAGGGAAGAGACGGCCGCTGTTCTTTTCTTTCCCTTTTTTTTTCTTCTTTCCTCCCCATTTCCCCTTTAATGTAGGAGCATGCCATGTAATTTTGCTCTTTTTTAGTTGTCCTTTCAGTTTTCCTGGAGCGGAAATTTTGCACGCAATTGATTCCTATCATTTTACTAATGATCCTGCTCTCCGCTACACTAATGTTGTTCAATCGATGTTATATATGACGCCTCACCTAGACAGAAGAGATATGAAATATTACTACCGATAAGTAAATGAAGCACGAGTAAAGAACGTATGCTGCCTTAAAACTTCAGGGATATAGCCTGATGAGATAATCAATCGCTGAGCACAGTTACAAAGCTCTTTTTTTTTTTTTTCAATTACACATTAGTCCAAGGAATCTAGAAGTACCTGCTGGACGAGTGATTCTCGATTTTGTAACGCTTCAGGCAGATGATAAAGAAAGAAAGTAAAAAAAAAAAAAAAAAAAAAAAAAAAAGATACGTAGCACCACTTAAAAAATGAGTTTAAGGCTTCAAGGACACCAAGACTGTCATTAATAAATGTAGTCTTACCGTACGTTCCCATCTACGTATTGCTACACTTATCAGAGATCAAGTTTTTTTAGCTGATATAGCAGATAATCCGTGATAAAAGAAAAGAAAAATACTATTTCGAAATGAGAAAATGTGCTCCTGTTCTGGTTGAATTTAACTAATTTGGATTTGTGTCATTAAATAGAGTAAACATGCTCTGGTCTAAATTTTGTTTCGTACAATTCTCCATTAAATTCGAATGCAGTGTATGAAGCACGGCCATTTCAGTCATAACTAATAATAACAAGGGAATTTTAATGCTAGAGAAGGATTTCAGAATGAGATTTCTGACAACCTTCTGGGTAAGTTTAATGATCCCAGTGTGAATGATAACGGTGAAAGGGTAATTTAACTCTGCATTGAGAATGGACTGTGCGTTTGTAATATTTTTGTTAACTACAAGTATATCCACGCCTATACGTGGAAGAACCGTACTCCTGGAATGAACCCGTTTTCCTGGACCGAATTCGCAGTCCTTGACTGAAACCGTACTCAGTCAAGGACTGCGAATTCAGTCTATGTAGTATATCCACACCTATACGTAGAAGAAACGTACTCCTGGCATGAACCCGTTTTCCTGGACTGATTCGCAGTCCTTGACTGAAACCGTACTCAGTCAAGGACTGCGAATTCAGTCTATGTAGTATATCCACACCTATACGTAGAAGAACCGTACTCCTGGCATGAACCCGTTTTCCTGGACTGAATTCGCAGTTCTTGACTGAAACCGTACTCAGTCAAGGACTGCGAATTCAGTCTATGTAGTATATCCCCACCTATACGTGGAAGAACCGTACTCCTGGAATGAACCCGTTTTCCTGGACTGAATTTGCAGTCCTTGACTGAAACCGTACTCCTGGACTGGTTGAAAAATGTAATACATACATTTTGTTGTTTTTCGGCGTCCGAAACACTTAGTTGTTCACACTCGTGTGATAAGAGGCGCAGATCATTTCTGATCATTGATCATTTCTATCTGATCATTTCTAGTAGTGTCAAGAGTGAAATTGAATGTTGGTTGGAAAAAAGTAAGAAGATCCCTGTGTTGAAATAGATAAAGATTGAAAGGCTTTCTAAAGAACATCAGCATTACTCTGAAACACTCAGTAAATGACTGAATGAGTTGAAGTTATATTAAACAGATGTGGAAAAGAAATGGACATATTTTAAGAACTGTTTTTTCACTATCGCTGAAGAGGTTTGTGGTACTGCTGGGTAGCGTTAAATGTGATGCTTGGTGAAACAGTGAGATTAAAGAAGCAGTAAACAGAAATAAGGAAGCATACTTAGGAAAGCTGCATGGTACAGTTTCTGAGGACGAATATCATTATAAAAAGCATGAGGCAGCGAAGCTGGTTCTTCAGAGTAGAACAAAGATAGGAAGGATAAGTTGGAAAGGCATAAACTGGTTATTTGGAAAGATCAGAAAACATTCTGGAAGTGCACATAAGATGTAGGAAAAATAGGGAAAATAAAGTTCGAAATTGTGTGAAGAATAGGATTGTAGAAACAATATGGGACCCTAATGAATGAAATGGAAGATGGGGTGAATACTTCTGTGAGTTATTTGAATATGAAAGCAAAAGTTATTTGTGGCAAAAGCGGATGCTACTACAGCGAGGGAAGGCAGCACAGCAGGGATCGCAAGAGAAGAGGTTTGTAAAGTTTTAAAATCTCTTCAAAATGGTAGAGCTTCGAGATTAGATGACAGAACTGCTGAGATGCTGAAATGTGGTCATGACTTGTAACAGACTGGTTAACTGAAATTTGCCTGTTATGCTGGCAATTAGGAGTGGTCTCTCAGGATTGGAGGGATGCTGTCATTGTTCCCTTGTATAAGAAAAAAGGTGATCACAGACTGAATGCAGCAAGTATGTGATCACCTTTTCCCTTGTACAAGGAAAAGGTGATCATAGACTGCGACCATCTTTCATGAGTGTGCCACTTACCTTGGAACACTCAGCAGGTATCAATCAGTTTGCTGAGTGTGCCAGGGAAAGTTTTTGGGAAGGTCATTATCGATAAGGTACGAAGTCTTATATCAGAGAAGGCGTGGAATGTACTACAGAATGGTTTTACGCCAGGTAAGGGTTGCGCGAACCAAATTTTTGCATTACATATCATGATCGGAAGTATTTATCTGTTGGTAAGAAATTATCTGCTGTTAATGGATTTAGATAAAGCTTATGACCGAGTAAACAGGATTATTCTGTGGACGGTCTTGAACAATTATGGTATAACTGGGAATCTCCTTAGTAGTGTGAAAGCTATGCACGTATGCTGATGGTAGTAGAGCATGTGTACGAGTGACTGGTGTTTTATCGAAAGGATTTACTATTGGTATGGTGCAGAAGGCAGACAAGTTTGTAACGTACCAGGAGAGGAGATGTGACGTACCTGCCAGAAGGACGCACACGACATAAAGGCAGATAGCAATTAAAATCTATGTCCGCGTAGCTTAATTGGTAGAGCAACTTATTCCGGAATGAGTGGACCCGGGTTCGAACCCCGGCGCGGATAAAAATGACGGTGAATTTTACTTCGTTATAATGGCGCCCGAACTATCCGGATGACCCGACCGTTCAAAATCTCGCATTGGTGTGATGTTATTTCCACACCGCGAGATAGGAAAAATAAGAGAATCCCTTCTCCAGCACTTCGAAAAAAAAAAAAAAAAAATAAGGGGGAGATGATGTAACGTACCAGGAGATGTGACGTACCTGCCAGAAGGACGCACACGACATAAAGGCAGATAGCAATTAGAATCTATGTCCGCGTAGCTTAATTGGTAGAGCAACTTATTCCGGAATGAGTGGACCCGGGTTCGAACCCCGGCGCGGATAAGAATGACGGAAAAATTTACTTCGTTATAAGTTGTGTAATGTCCTATGGCTGTTTAATATATTTATGGATGCATGCATGCGTGATGCTAAAATAAACAATACTAGATTATGTCTTGGTAATATCCGTGTGTGCAGATTACTGTATGCTGTTGACACAGTCGTGTTGGCTGTTGGCGAAGAATAAAAATGGGTTTTCCTGGGTTTACGAAATTAGAATGAAATGCAAACTGAATACAATTAAGGGGGGAAAACAAAGTTATAGATTTTGAGTGAGGAACTGTGTGACGTGCCTACACCGCAGAACGCACATGAGATAAAGGCAGATAACAGTGAGAGCACATGTCCGTGTAGCTCAGTTGGGAGAACGACTTACTCCGGAGTGAGGGGACCCGGTTCCGAATGGCCAGCGCCGACAAACTTTTACGTTACATCGGCGCCCGAACTTCTAGGATGACCCGGCTGTTAAGTTTCTCCCAGTGATGTGATGTTCTTTCCACACGGCGAGACAGGAAAAATGAGAATCCCTTCTACAGTGCTTCGAAAAAATAAATCAGTGTGATGTTACGTTCCACACACCAAATTGTCTGGGATTTCTCAAATGCACGTTCTTCATGGGATGACTGCCTACAGCGACACATGGTACCCGCTGACCCGTGGGCCATGCCCCCGACCCTCTTTCGGAAGGGGGGGGGAGATGTGACGTGCCTGCACCGCAGAACGCACATGAGATAAAGGCAGATAGCAGTGAGAGCACATGTCCGCGTAGCTCAGTTGGGAGAGCGACTTACTCCGGAGTAAGGAGATGCGGTTTTGAAGCCCGGCGCGGACAAACTTGTACGGGATAACTGTTAGTAATGAATGCAAGATCAGTTTGAATGGTACAGAAAATGAATTTGTGTATTTAGGAAGTATGTTTGACACAGAAAACAGATTAGATGCAGTGAAATTAGTAGGCGAGTGAATTCATGTTTAATAGTCATAGCTGCGTTAGGAGGATTTCACAGGAATGATGAATTCTCAAAAAAAGTCCCGAATGGCTGTGTAGGAAAGTGTAATTGTTCTTAACCTGATGTAAGCAAGTAAAGAAAGATACAGGAAGGCCAGAGAAATCACGGAAGGACCAAATTCAAGAATGTGAGCATTAGAAAAAAATAATAAGTACGAAATACAAAACATCTTGTGTGAGATGTGTGACGGATGTCAGTGAAGCTTGAGTTGTATGCCAGGATCGCTGTAAATGGAGACCGTTATTACATCAACAGTAAATAAAATCTAGCTCCATCAGTTTTAAGCTTCAATCTGGCATATACGCTTTCTTTGAGGAGCCAACCCCTGAATCTCAGAGAACAGCTTAGTGACATGCATGTGTGAATGTATAATAATAATAATAATAATAATAATAATAATAATAATAATAATAATAACGTGTGTTCGTGTGTGGACGTAATGACAACACTTGTTCATTCAAAGATGAATAATCGTTGAATAGAAGAGCTAGATGTGAAACGTCTTCAAGCGAAAAACAAACGAGCAACTATTTATGTATATACGCAAATGCAACTATTTATGCATATATATAATTCTTCGTTTCCCATTGCTTAACGTCCGAGAACGTCCGTTAAGCAATGGGAAACGAAGAATTAGCACTACTGAAGAAAATCAAAGCATCATATACCCATCTGCTACAGTATGGCGCTTAAAGGAAAGATGCGCGCAGCATCAGTGATTCAGATTTACTTAAAAATGTATATTTCAGCGCTATTTGAGGAAACGGATAAAAACCAAAGTGGGGGAAGGGAAGAGCTCTCTAGATCCTGAAGCGATCAACGAATGTGTTTTAAGAATGCAATTGTTGGAAAACATGAGATAAAAAAAATCGTCAGGATCCATCAGTTCCGTATAAAACTCGCCAGAGACACAATGCAGAACGACGAAAAACTGCGCGCTCTAGCAGGAAGCAAAGTATTTTAAACTTAAAAATTTGTAACGGATTCTGGCAAATTACCAATGCAATAGGATTATCTACTTGAATGTAAATCCATATTTTTTCTCTCAGCTTCATAGATTTCGTGGACAAAGAACTTTATGCTACGGGTCTCCACAGTTTCTTTTGGCTACACATGAAATAATATTAAATATTGGCAGCTTGCGAAAATTGATATCCCAATGCATTTGGCTATTCACTCTGGCTGAGTTTCTAGGAAAGAGGGAAGACATCTATCTGTTTTTCCTGTTGCTGACGTGGCATTCAAGAAACAGTGACTCTTACCTGCTAAAACGATATCTAAAGAAAAAATCGATGACAAAAATGAAGATAGATCTCCATTCGTTGCTAAAGAAACGCTTGATACAATTTACATAGTATCAGCGGAAAAGTAGGCGTTCGTTAAATTCAACACTAGGCCAGAATGTATCAAAAGAAGCTAAACTGGACGATAACGTCATGGTCGTCCAAAATTCACAATACATGTACTTTTATATACATGCGTGTAGAGACCAAAACTAAATTACAATATGTGCCAACAAAGGAATACTGGCAAAAGAGTTATTAAATTTAGACAAGACATAAAGTACTGGCATTAAGAATTGATCAGCAATATCTAGAAAGCAAAGTTTTAAGTATCCTAACAAAAATAAGAAAGACAAAACTAAATCAATGAAAAGTTAAAAGAAGTAGTAATTGGACGGAAACCATATGTCGCTTGTAAAACTCAACGCTTCTGTAGTTTTCTTGAAAACTGGAGAAGTTTCCAAAATCTGCCAATGAGACATCTTCCTAGAAAAATACATGTATCTTCATATTAATTTACATTGTGAAACAGACACATTAATTACGCAAGTGAGGTAACAGTGCATTTAGACTTCATCTAAGCAATTAAAACGGAGCTGCTTCATTGGGGAATGATCTCTTTCACAGCCCTCCATACGCCATTCCAATGCAATGATGCTTTCACACACTCCACGCCAACAAAAGGGACTCACTTTAGTCCTAAAGTTGGGAAGAGAGTTCAGAGTGTAATGGACAGGGAAAGTGAATTATAGACGGTCAGTGACAACTTCTTAGTAGCGATCAAAAGACAGTGCGAGAAACACTTTTCTTTCATAGTTGTAAAAATGGCCCCTCTCCCACGCAAAATCTAGCCAACCGAAAGACACCTCACACCGGGGATCATTCCAAAATATGCACCCCGAGAGACAATGGAAGAAATCGATGGTCATGTAGTTGGTCGGAAAATGTGAGAGAGTTTTTCCTGGGATGTGGAAATAGGAGAAAGTGAAATGACTCGAAAGTGTCATTGGACCCAGCACAACGTTTTGAATACTACCCTGCTGCTGTGAATATTATTCTATGTATTCCCTCTAATTTTCAGAATAAAAGTCTCATGTGCGGTATTAATTGTTAGCTTTCTTCCCTTCTCCCCAGAAATAGTACCTGTCCCAGGAAAAATCCTCTCACATTTTCCGACCAACTAACTAATAAATGACCACCAATTTCTTGGGGGTCATTTAGTTAGTTTTAATATCTAACTAAATCCTAACTAACTTGCTCCCCAGAAATACCTTGAAATAGTACCAATGAGCAAAGGACAATCTCATGCTATATATCACAAAGGCGCCCAACAAACTGTATAACTTAATTTAAGCTATTTTAAGGCTAAGCAGACCAGTGTTTATGGGGGCAGGGGAATATGTGATTTTTTTTTTAATTATCTCTCCTTTTTTCTTTTTGCATTTTAGTTTTCAATGTCTAATTAAGCGGGCTAACTTTTTCATATGTCATTAGTGCCCCTCTTCGATTCGCGCTGTACGCTTCCAGGCTGACGCTGGTGTATCTTGAAGGTAGCTTATTGTCTTCCTGTTGAATGAAAAATTGCTCTTTTCTCCTTCGCTGCCTTCTTCGGGCTGAACGTTGCAATCTGGATTTATGGTTCGTTTCCTCACCAATCAATATCACTTACCATCAAGGCGTATATATCACGTACCGCCTGAGTTCCTTTTGCAGAACGTACCAGCTAAATTACCTCTTAGTTAATAAATTTTGTGGCACAGCTCCTTCCGAGAAAGCTGGTGGATGCTCATCTGTCTCTCTCTCCCTTTCCGTATCCTTTCTTCCACATCACTCGAGAGACGAACATCGACTCCGCGTAATCAGCTGCAGGAAGATTTAACCGGAACCACATGCTCAATACCAGTAATTGAGAGGTGGTGCAATCGGATCCCGCTACGCGTTAAACATCCAGTGGCTTTTCATAGACCCTGATGCCTTTACAAAGACGCCCTTCAACAAAACTCAGAATATCCCCAAAACACCTGTGCCCTTCATAATCACATCGGGGTAAATGCGTTGTATTTCCTTATCTACAGAGCGAACAGCAATAGTGGGGCTTATATTTCTCTAATTCTGTGTCTGAAAGACTTGGAGCTGGTATATATGTGTAACTACACTGATGTCCAAAATTAATCCTTTAAGCTGCCGATATAGCTGAAAAAAATGGTGACCAAATTTTCTGCTCTCTTTAAACAGAATGTTTCACGTAGCGGCCGAGTTTGACGAAAGCTCGGGTGAAACAATTCTTTTGTCCCTCTCATCTCAGAAATACTGACCATAAACCCCTCAGAAGTGACATGGACATCATGCCACTAGGAAGAAGGTTTTATCAGAAAGTCCCTTCTGGTTCCTTATTCTCTGCTTTATGACACAGGGCATGATAGAGAATTGCAGTCCCCCTGACATGGATATCATGCTACTGGGGAGAAAGGAGACACGCAAACATCTTTTCTGTCCTTTCTTCGGTTATTCGCCATTATCATATCTCTTTTCGCAGGTACTCAGTCAAGAAAAATTAATGTTAATTATCCGCCTAAATGAATAACAAAACTAAGGGGAAAGCAAAGCTTTCTGATGGGCAGGTTCACTCGTTTCTGTCGCATTCAGCCTGTTTCTGAGACAGCGAATATATACGTTGCAGCCGTTTTGCTAAGCCCGAATTAATTCGTTCCAGCCGGTTAAAGGGTTAAAGTTCACAAGACATTCGCAGTGATAAAAAGGAAAACGCGTTACAGCAGGTAGAGACGGTTGGCATGCTAAGATTAGCACAGTCATAAGGTTAATGGACATTTTGTAACATCAGACAAATATGTACATATTTTGCTTATACAGGGTCACACCCGCAGATGTCACCAAGGTGAGAAGTAAGAATGTAACCTAAAACTGTCTTAATAAGGAATGCAATCACCTCGTACGGACAGACAACTCTCACAACGACGATGCATACTCATCACCTGGTTGTTGATTAACTCTGGAGCCAAAGAATTCCGTTCCTCGATGAGGACAATGCGTAGCTCGGGGTCTGGGGCGGGGCTGACGAGCTGTAGCTTGTTACCTCAGAGCATCCCAGACATGCTCTATAGAGTTCAGATCCGGATACCTGGCTGGCCAGTCCATAGGCCTAATATCCTCGCTCTGCAGGAAATCATCGACAACATGAGCTCTGTTAGGGCGAGTGTTAGCATTCATTAAAAGTAACTGAGAGCTAACAGGTCCCCGATCAAGTCTGACATAGGGCTCTAGTATGTCATCCCTGCAGCGCCAGTATTCGCATTGCCTCCTGCTAACACGTGGAGTGATGTGCGGGCGTTGAACATAATGCCACCTCACATGAGCAGACCACCGCCTCCGAAGAAGTCGCGTTCGTGGACGTTTGCAGGATCATTACGGGCCTCCTGCTCCCTCCAGATAGCTTAATCCAAATGCCTTGATGTCAGGAGATCCATGATTTGCGTAACACTAACCACATCTCACAGGAGTGTTCAC
Source organism: Macrothele yani (assembly GCA_039090855.1). Taxonomy (NCBI): domain Eukaryota; kingdom Metazoa; phylum Arthropoda; class Arachnida; order Araneae; family Macrothelidae; genus Macrothele; species Macrothele yani. The sequence continues at coordinate 110,609,639 of CM077003.1, forward strand.
TTGAACTGGTGCAACCAAAAACTAAATTATTCCAGTGCGGACCAATGTTGCTTTTACAGAACAGACGATTTTTTTTTAATTGGAGGTTTGAAACATTATTTGTTGGACTTGGTTGACAGGTACAGGCAGACGTACACTGAAGAGCAATTGAATTAGAGATACCTGTCTAGTACCTTTCGCCCTGATGACGACGGCGATATGTCTCGTCATGGACTCTACAAAACACCGGAAGCGTTGGGAAGCCATACGGATCCACGACCCCTGAACTAGCACCCACACTTCACGTAGATTTGATGGAGGGGGGTCAGAGCCTAGAACATCTCTCTCGATGGCATCCCAGATGTGCTCGATGGGATTGAGGTCAGGTGACCTAGCTGGCCAAGGAAGCGAGGTCACGTCAGTGGAGTGTTCATCCAACCATTCGTATACAAATCGGGAGCGATGGCACGGTGCATTATCTTGTTGCAGGATGAGGTCCCCAGTGGGATGTTGAAGACGCACAAACGGGAGCAAATGGTCGTCCAACGATATCCCGATAACGTTGACTTGTGAGGGACGATGTCACACGTACCAGGGGTCCCATTTCAGTCCACGTAAACAGTCCCCAAACGAGAATGCCACCCCCACCAGCTTGAAGAGTACCCTGCTGGCCAAAAGGATCCATCGCTTCATGTGGTTTGCGCCGTACTCGTATCCTGCCATCAGCATGTACCAACGTGAATCTCGACTCATTAGTCCAGGCAACATTTTCCCACATGTATAGGGTCCAGTGGCGATGTTCCCGCGCCCATGCTAATCTTTGCACCCTGTGATGTGCGGTCAGCAGCGGTACCCTCGTGGGACGATGGCTTCTGTACCCCATAGCGAGGATGGCTGCATACACGTTTTTGTGCACTAGCGTTAAATTTCTTGCACTGTGGCCCGTCTATCCGCTGTTACAATGCGAGCTAGCCGACGATGACCCCGCTCAGCCACACGCTGCTGTCCACGGCAGTTAGCCCTTGCAGGGATGGTTTTACCGGATTCGATGTACTCACGGTGTGCACGTGACACAGTGGCTCGTGAAAATCCCAGTGCCTGCACGACTTCCAATATGGAGTGACCCATTCATCGGGCTCCGACAATTTGCCCACGATCAAATGCGCTTAGATCCTTCGTCTTACCCATACTGCGTCCGACTCTTAGTGATTCCCGTCGCATCACTCCTTATATTGTCGGAACGCTGCATATGTCATGTTGTTTCCGTTTACAGAGCCGCCCACAGCGCCACATTTGCATAACGGCAGCTGTTTCTAATTCAATTGCTCTTCAGTGTATACAGTATTGACATTTTTGGGATTCGACGTCAACAATGTACGAGTGCATAGTGAACATTGAATACAATTTGCCCGGTGAACAAATAACTCAGCGAATAAACCCCCGAAAAACAAACACAACACAAACAACCATACCTTACCAGGGATTGGAACCCAGACCCCTCCGTTGGGCGAATGATCAGACGCCATCGCTTAGAACACTGCGCCACCGAGGCGGCCAGACAAGATTCGATCTACAAACAACGTTTTGAAAAGAATTTAGATAGGGTTTTTTTTGTTTTTTTTAGCTCATGTGTGCCGTTTTTGTAAAATGTATTTTCAGCCAACAAACACTAGAAAGTAATAGTTGTTATATAACAAAAACGTTTTCCTTGCAATAATTGTAGCTCAAAATAGAATTTCATTTGTTTATTTATTCGAATTTTATAGTTTAGCAATAACTTTGATAAATAATAATAGGTGGCGCCACACTACTAATCCTGGCTATTCATCTTACTAGAAATTGGCGTACAGCCGTCATTAGTACAGATGGGCCGCGGGTGGCCTTGTGGTCAGCGTTCGTGACTGCCATGGAGATAACCTCAGGTTCGATCCACTAAATACCCGCCGTGCGTCGGATGGGTACGTTAAGCCGACGGACCCCGGGTACTGGCCCCCCGGTAATAAATAACGGCGTCTTCCTCCCTCTTTCTACCTCGTTTCCGTGTCACTTTCCTATCGGGCACTCTAGCCCAAATCTACTAGCTTCCTATCTCTAAGGGTTGTTTAAGACCTGGGGTCAGACACTCCCTTTCTAAAATCCTATACATATGATCATTTGATCATGGTCATTACATTAGTACATATATCCGGATGGAGCAGCAGTGTGTCTGCAACTTAAAATTCCTTTAGTGTTTTTCCGTTGTTTTTTATGCGTACTTGAAGGCAAATCTTTTTGTAGAAATGCTGAATTTATACTCAATGAAATTGTGTAAAATCATTGAGAGTAGAATTGCCACAATCTCTGTAAATTAGGTAAGCGTAGTCCGATAAACGGGGGCCAGTTAGAACTGTTATCAGAAGACAACAACATGGGAAGTGGGGCGGTATATTATATTAGAGAACTGACGTATCAGCATTTTTGTGTTAGAAGAGATGTTTTGCAAAATTCTCTGTTCGTTTGTTTAAAAAAAAAAAAACAAGGAAGATGACACCAAATTTTCGAGTGTAAAAAGCACATCTTTTGAATCCGTTCTGACGCAATTAAATATGTGTGTTAAGAAAAACATGAATTTATATGAGAAACATTTCGCACCGGAAACGCTCTCAAACACCGAGATAATTTTTCAAATCGGACTCTTAGAAACAGAGATATCGACAAAAAAAAGATGTGACTTTACGTCCCCTGGTGGGAAAATCATGCATTATTTTAGGAAGAAAGTATTCGCAAAAGGTTTTTCAATATGAGCGGTATCGGTCCAAGAAAAAAATATTTAGTCGAGTTTTCAGGATCCCAGATTTTGCTAAAATACATCAGAAGCAGAAATTAACACTTACGCCCCCTGGTGGCCAAAGTATTCTTTACCAAAAATTTTAAATTATATGCAAAAGATTTTCCATCAGGAGGTGTATCCGCTGAAGAAAAAAAATTTCAAATCGGAGTTTTAGAAGAAGAGTTATCGAGGAAAAGGTAATTTACTTTTACGCCCCCTAGCATAAAATCTATGCGTAATTTGAAAAAGAAACTATATCTGAAATACTCTTCGAGATAAATGGAATCGAAAGAGAAAATCATTTTTTCAATCGGATGTTTAGAAGCAAATATGTGGAATAAAAAGCGTTTTTGAATTCGACATCACCTGCAATTACGCCCTCTAGCGGCGAAATTGTACATCGTAAAAAAAAAAAAAAGAAAAAAAGAAATGAAAGATCATCATTCGCATATTTCAAGCTTCCCAATGCAAAAAGAATTTTTCAAATCGGACTAATAGTTGCAGAGATATCGTGGGTAACATAAGCACGATCTTTTTTTACAAAAGACTTGCTAAAAAAGAAGAGTTCAGTGTCATTCGGATGTGCGGTCACCATGTAGAGTAACATTTGGTTTGAAATAATGCTTAGGTATGATCTGGCGATGAAAGCGTGTTTAAAGGAAAAGAGGGTACCCAATAATGTCCATTAAAACAATCTACATAGCATGATACCACCACTCTTGTTTCCTTGCGACCGTGCAGTTTGGCTCTAACTGTTCACCCGCTCAGCATCGAATATGGACCTGTCCGTCAGCATGTTGCAGCTGGAACCTGGACTTAACTGACGACACGACTCTTTTTCCAGTAATCCCATGTCCGGTAACGCTGTTCTTATGTCCACTAAAGACGAAGTTATATATGACGGCTTGTCAATATGAACACATAAAGGGTCCTCCCACGTGTAAGTTGACTCTCTAGACTCTTGAGCGTCCGTTGCATTCTGTGTTCGGAAACGTTTCCCTGTGTGCACAATGTTGCAATACGGCACCATTTGAAGAATCGTGAGTCGTCTGCTGTTCCGGACAGCACGTGGTAACTGGAGTTCAACTCGAATGTCAATTAGCGTTTGTGTTCCCTTATCTCACACGTTCGAAGGATGTGTGTCCGTCTTCGGAACTTTCCGTCACAACTTCACTACGGCTTCTGCTACTAAGATGATGGACCTTGCTATTCTCTTGACGTTCCCTGTTTAGATTGCTTCTTCCCTTTTCCCATCGCACTTGCATCGTACTGGTGAATTGACACTGTGAAAGAATGAATGATATTAGAGAGGATTTTAGGTAGGAAGTGTGTGACCCCAGGTCCTAAACAATCCTTAGAATTAGGAAGCTTGACATTTGGGCAAGGATGCCCAATAAGAAAAAGTTAGTTAGATGATGAAGCTACGTTTTTCTCAGTCAGTTCTCTCTCCTTCCAAAAGCCAGGGAAAATGCGTTTTAGGCACGAGTCGATAATGACCAGGGAGAAAATATCCGTCTATATGTCACGGATAAGCTATTACATTATGAACACGTACTTAATAAGCTGTAGGACCCCATTTAGCCCGCAAAACAGCGGCCACTCGGCGAGGTATCGATTCGATGAGGTGGCGATAGGTATCCTGGGGTATCTGGTACCATAATGTCAACAGCAGGTCCTTCAGTTTCCGTTCGGGGTGGTGGTGATTTAGCGCTAACCCGCTTTTCCAAGTCTAACCAAAAATCTTCGATTGGGTTCATATCGGGTGAATTTGGAGGCCAGGACATTAACAGAAAGTCACCAGCATGTTTCTTTCTTTTTTTTTTTTTTTTTTTATTGGAGGTTTAACGACCACCGTGAGCAACTCAATGGGCTATAAGCAGTCGCCCGTCCCTAATTTATGGTCACTGGTTCCAGGGAAGGGAAAGAGCCAGTGCCGTAAGACAAACACAACATCCATGCCTAACCGGGATTCGAACCCGGACCCCTTTCGGACGAATGATCAGAGGCCATCGCTTAGACCACTGCGACACCGGGGCGGCCAGCATGTTTCTGGAACAACTCCTTGGCGATTCTGGCAGTGTGGCATGACGCATTATAATGTTGGTAATGGCCATCACCAGCAGGGAACACAGTTGCCATGAATGAGTGAACTCGGTCCACAACCATGTTCAGATACCTGACAGCTCTCAAGGATTGTGCTGTTCAGATGATGAGGCTTAAAGTGTCCCAAGAAAACATCGTCCACAGCAGAACACCGCCGCCGCCGGCGGCCTGTTTCCGCCCAACAGCCCATCCAGGTGCCATAGCCTCCGTTGGTAATCGGTGTATCCGCGCTCGGTCGTCTACGTGATGCACCAGGAATCTTGATTCGTCAGACCAGGCCACTTTCTTCCAATCATCCACGGTCCAATCTCGATTATCTTGAACCCATTTCATGCGTTGTTGGCGATGACGTGCAGTGAGCATAGGGACCCTGCTGGGTCTTCGGCGACGCAAGCCCATGCGCAGAAGGCTGCGATGAACTGTGTGCTGTGACACATTGCTCCGATCACCACTGTTGTAGCTGTGGATGATTTGTCGCACTGTGGCCCTGCGGTCGCTGTGAACAATGCGCGACAGTCTCCGCTCCCTTCTGGCATCAATGAGCTGCGGACGACACATGGCTGGACAACGGTTCGTCGTTTGGCCATCTGTGCACCACTTTTGATACGTACTCACTACAGCGACATGTGAACAACCCACAAGACGCACCGTTTCCGAGATCGTAGGTCAGAGGCGCCGTGCTAGCACAGTTTGTCCTTTGTGAAACTCCGATAAATCGGCAGCTTTTCCCATTCTGACTCCGAACACTCTACTAAAAAGAAAAAGCCGGTCCTCGGGTTGTGTATAACACTGCTCTGTGAACTTCACCTGCGCCATCGTTCGGGTTCCAGGTGTGTTCATTTCTGTAGGCTGCGGGTGGTCATAAAGATGGTTCTGTAACAAGAAATAGAGGCGAAATTTTGACAAGAGTGAAAGATTTCTACTCCAGATTATATGAAAGGGATTATACATGTACTCCAGACATCATGAAAGGTACCAGTACCAGAGTTCTTCCAGTCCTTCCAGCAGAAGTTGCACATGCAATCAAGAACATGAAGCGAGGAAAAGCTCCAGGAGTAGATGGAATTACTGTAGACATCATACAAGAAGCAAATGGAGAAATGGAAACAGTACTCGCCCAAATTTTCACTCGATGCCTTAATGAAGGGAAAATTCCTGAGGATTGGAACAACGCTACAATGATCCTGCTAAATAAAAAAGGTGACATTGAGGATCTCAGGAACTACAGACCTATCAGCCTCCTATCAGTGGTTTATAAAATCTTCACTAAAGTTCTTTCACACCGCTTGAAGGTAACACTGGACATGGCTCAACCGAGAGAACAAGCTGGATTCAGGAGTGGCTACAGCACAATAGATCATATCCACGTACTGAGAGAACTAATTGAAAGAGCGAGGGAATATGAACTTCCATTGTGCATGGCTTTTATCGATTATGAAAAAGCCTTTGATTCGGTGAAACCATCAGCAGTTGCAATGGCTCTGAAATCCTGCGGTATTAAAGATGCATACATTAATATTATTAATAACATCTATGAAAATGCAAGTGCAAAGATTCGGCTGTTTGAAAATACAACACACATAAAAATTGGAAAAGGAGTGAAACAAGGTGACACCATATCTCCGGAGCTCTTTAATGCCACATTGGAAAATGTCTTTCAATCACTGAACTGGGAAAACAAAGGGATAAAGATTAATGGAGATTATCTAACCCACCTTCGTTTTGCTGATGACATAGTCATTTTTGCAACTACCCCATCAGAGCTACAGAGTATGATCCAGGAACTTGCTGACAAGACAGTAAAGAAGTGGGATTAAAAATGAACTTTCAGAAGACAAAAGTGATGTACAATGCTTTTACAAGAAATGAAGATTTATCGATTGATGGAGAAAAGCTGGAGATAACAGACACGTACGTTTATCTTGGACAGCAGATATCAAGTGAGGGTCACATTGGTGAAGAAATTAATCGGCGTACAAAACTTGCCTGGAGAGCTTTTGGAAGAAACAGCATAATTTTCAAGAGCAATATGCCATTATGTCTTAAAAGAAAAGTGTTTGATCAATGCATCCTTCCAGTGCTTACGTATGGTGCAGAGACGTGGACCTTACCTAAAAGAGACATACAAAGGCTGCAGACAACTCAAAGCAGCATGGAGAGGTGCATGCTTGGTGTAACCAGGAGAGATAAGAAGAGGAACACGTGGATCCGAAAAATGACAAGAGTGGAAGACATCATGATCAGAGTTAAATCCCTGAAATGGCAATGGGCTGGACATACTGCCAGAAGGACAGACCATCGATGGACAGCCGAAATTTCAGATTGGATTGCAAGGGACAGGAAAAGACCCAGAAGAAGACCACATGGAAGATGGGTGGATGAAATTCGAAAGTATGCGGGAGTGACATGGAGGAGACTGGCACAAGACAGACCGTTGTGGAGGAAACTTGGGGAGACCTTCGTCCAGCAGTGGATTGATAATGGTTGCCAGTGATGATGATGATGATATATATATATATATATATATACACCTATATGTATATATTCCGCTGATCGGTAACATCATTTCTACGTGCTGTGGGACGTATCTACTGGCGTAGTCATGCGTAGTTGTATTGATTTTGCTCGTGACCGTATACCCCATTCTTTTATTTACAGGTACTAATTCGTGTCACCTCTGTAACGTAACTATGTGCCACAGTTCTTAACTTTATGATTTATGTGTATACTGTATTGTTAAAATAAAAATAAAAAAAAAATCATGTAAAATGGGAAAGTCAATGTGTTGTTTTCTTTTTATTGCCACAGATATCGACTTTCTACGCCTGAAGACTAGTAATCTGTATGATACCAGCGTAGCATTTCGTAAGTACAGTTTTATATCGGCATTTTGCTTTTTTCACAGTGTAAAGTGTAATTTGCTGTGGTTCTGATTTCCAGAATGGGGGCAGGGATAGTAAACTTAAAATTTTTCTCCCTCATTAACAATCGTAATATACTTTAGAGATCTAGAAGAAAAAATGCAGTCACTAAATGTTTCCGATATGGTCTTGTGTTCTGAATGTTTTTTGGAAAGGCGTTTAAAAAATATTGCACATTAGCAATGTAGTTCTAATGTTACACAGTATAACGTAAATGTCTTTTCGTACTGCTACGTTATTTTAAAATATCACCATACGGTGAAAGAGTTCCTAAATTAAACCCTAACGGCCAGACGAAACATTTAAAAACAGAAGTCAAACTTACGGAAATGATGCTTTATTTCTCCAGCACAGATATAGCACTTCACATAACAAATCGGTATCAACACTTTACATTAAACGCTCCACACACCACCAACCCTAGCAACTGTTTACTCGTCGTTTTTATCTCTGGTTCTTATCTCATAACAGGCATACGTCACGTTCATTCAACCTCAATTGTGTTGCCAACAGTATTCGTTTGAAAGAAAAGATATCACGTTAAGTGTGAAGTATAACTGAGAACAAACTCAAGATTTACATAGGGAAAGAAACTAAAAAGGAAAGTTAATTTAGAATATACGTCACAACAGGGTTCTTTCTAATAGCTATTTCTAAAGCTAAAATGATAGTAATGAAAGACTTACAGCTCGTCCTCAAAAGATGTTTGTCCTTCGCTCCACTATACGGTAGACCAGGAACTTATAGTCACAGTAGTCTATTGTGACATGAGCTATGGAGTTTTAAACTCATTTTAGCTGTAGTTTTAAAGGGTTAACTGATTAGCTAACTAATTACCTAATGTTCTTGAATAGCTATGTTACACATAGCTTAAATTTTACTTTGCAAACAATTAACCAAACGACCAGGTATGTAGAATCAGCATTAAAAAGGAAAGCATTTTTTATTTCTTTTCTTTTTCTAAATTTTAGTTTATAAAAACTGGATAACGGGGCAGCAACTATTCTCTTAGAGGACTTGAGGCCCCTTTCGTAGTCATAGCAGCAGTACCTATACATGCATATTAAGAAGAGAATGTGAAAGAAATTTTTTAAAATATTTATACCAATGAGGATAAGGTATTGCAGTTGTTTGCACATAACTACGCATCCTTCAGAATATAATTAACTGAAAGCTGTTCACGTGGACGAAGAAACAGAGTCATGTGTAATTTTTTTATAACAGAGCCAAGAGAAAAAAATTTTATTATGTGCAAAACAGTAAAAATTGTGGCATTATGTTAAATGTGTCTTTTACATTCAAAGTTAAATAATTTAAGTAGTTTTAATGTTTTGTGCCACAATTCTTAATTGTTATTTATTTGCTTACTTATGTTCTGCATTTTTGTACAAATCGGAAAAGTCATTAGGCACTATCACACTACAGGTACGTGTTTTGTATGTGTGTTCGTGAGCCATTTTAAAGATCTTGACTGACCTTAGTTCTCTAAAAAATGGATGATATGATTAACTTTGGCGTAACTGTTTTGTAGTACTTTCTATTGGAATAAAACTAGGGCAGTCATTTTAATTACCACGTGAATATTTGTATTACACGCAGTAAATTGTAGTGATTTTGATTTTACCTTTCAGGTTCCAAAGAATTTGAAATATGATCCCATGAAACTTACCTAATAATATGAAATTTAAACATTTCAGTAATTGAAAGCTAATAGATTTTCGCAAAAGAGCCTCAACGATAGTTTTTATTTGGTGGGTGGTAAGTTTTTCCAATACGCCACTGGGTATACCTCACAGAGAATGACTAAACTGCCATGTCATTCTCTGTGAGGTATACCCAGTGGCGTATTATGAGAACTCAAAAACAGCGATGTAAACTTTAACAAGTCCTGGTGAAAAACACTTAAAGTGTGTGTGTTTTATGAAGCTGGCAATAATTGTTACTCAATATTTCACGTATAAAACAGGTACTTGAACTCAAAGTTATCTGTAATTTTGCTCAAGTTAGTACTCAATAGCAATACGTTTAGTGTCAACAAATCGCTCTTAATATCTAACACTACACAGTTCTGACCAACTGTTCTGTATTTATCTAAGTCTCCCAGACTTGACCGCCCGCTAGAGATTAAAGCTGAGTTCGGGCTCAATTCTCGGATCTCCGAGCCCGTGGTGTATCAGCCCGAGCACACCCGAGCTCGTCTGAGCCCGTGGTGTATCAGCCCGAGCACACCCGAGCTCGTCTGAGCCCGTTGTGTATCAGCCCGAGCACACCCGAGCCTGTCTGAGCCCGTGATGTAACAGCCCGAGCCCGTCTGAGCCAGTGGTGTATGAGCCTAAGCCCGTGGTTCCTCAGTCCGAGCCCCTAATTTTATATTGCAAGATAGAGCGCGGGCCCGAACGAACCCGAAAACTGGCTAACTTGTTCAACCATTGATAAAAAATATCTCCTTTTCCACACTTCCACTCTCCCCGCCCCCTGCGATTAACCAATGTATTTCTGAAATGGGAGTGAGGAAAGGACCTCTATTTTTACAGTGTAACTGTACCATTTTCTTTGACCGTTCGTTTCCACCTGAAGTGCTTCGGGCGGCCGGGTCCAAAATGAGCGGGCGGTACTCAATTGTATGTAGCTCAAATAATGCTAATATTACTGTGCCATAATGTGCTGTAATATGTACGTTGTTAAATAGAATTTGTAGGGAGCTACTGCGTGGAGATATGGGTAAACTATCGTCGGCAAGCTATCAACTGTTCAATATCTATAGTTCTTGAAAAAGCTTTTTCTTCTCTGCAGAAACACACTAATGCGCGGCCTATGGCATTTTCTACCCTAGCCCGGAATAAACAGCCATCTCGAATGCCCGCTCTCCAACCAGAACCAGTTGCCTAAGAATTCCCTTTACCAAATACTGTATAAAGTGTCTCATTTGCTAAATCATAAAAAATATTTATATACAAAAAAAAAAAAATTATTTCGCTCTCCCTCTCGCTAAGAGCCCGAGCCCAAACCGCAGTAAATATTCTACAGCCCGAGCCCAAACCGCAGTAAATATTCTACAGCCCGAGCCCGATTCGGGCCCGGGCTCTATTTCGGGCTTTCGGGCTCGCCGTCTCAGCTCTGCTAGAGATGCCTGAAGAAAATAAAAACGTGGGAGTTCCGATATTACGTTAAGTTTGAAAAGTGTAAGTTCCATTTTGTTCGCTGATATTTTCACTTAAAGTACTCTAGGTTCGTAGTATGCTGTAGTAGTTTGTATGGTACCTCTTGACAGGATGAAGCTACAAGAATTTTGTTTCGAGTAACTACCACGGGTGCAAAATTACCAAATAAAGATAGAAAAGTATCGGGAAATAAGGTTTGCGGGCTGCTGGGAACATAAAGGGAAACTTATTACACGATTTTAAACAAAATTATATTATACTCATCAGAGATAATGCTTTTTATTGAAAAAACGTCAATTTTGGCTTTCTTCAGGTTTTCCTTAAGTGGAGAAAAGTTTTCGCAGAAATTGCATTCTTTTACATCTGTTTTGAGTTTGAGGCTTCCTTCGATCACGCGGGGATCCATTTCCATTAACTTAAAACTGGATTAAGCCTTTATGCCTGGTAACAAGACTGACACATTCAATTCGAGTTGTGCCTCATAAATCTTGATTCGTTGGTGTCATGGTTAATTTAAAAGTGCAATCACTTTGCAGTGAAAAAATCGATTTCGTCTTTCAAGCGCTTTCGCAACGCCCAGAAAGTTATGCAACGTCTGGAATTGTGGTTTCAGGCTCACTAATTGTAATATATTAGGTCTGCATTTAGTGTTTGAGATTTGTTGCCTGTTTCCTACTAATGTCGATGTTGATTTCAAAAATAGATGCTCAGATTTGCCTGTCACGTACAGTTTCGCCACAAACTAAAATTCATAAATAATAATCAGGTTCAGGAAAAATAACAGCTTTATTAGTTACAGATTCTATCCTATCAATAACGAAATATTGGTGTCGTTCAAACTTGTTGTTTAACTGGTCTTAACATGAATCTGGCAACACTTTAGAAGAGAAAGAAGAAGAATTGATGGAACAGTCTAAAACGAGGTGTGAAACAGTCTAAAACGAGGTGTGAAACAGCCTTGTGCACTTTGTGTCATATCATCATCATCATTGTCAACCATTATCAATCCACTGCTGGACGAAGGTCTCCCCAAGTTTCTTCCACAACGGTCTGTCTTGTGCCAGTCTCCTCTATGTTACTCCAGCATACGTTCTAATTTCATCCACCCATCTCACATGTGGTCTTCTTCTGGGTCTTTTCCTGTTCCTTGGAATCCAGTCTGAAATTTCACCTGTCCATCGATTGTCTGTCCTTCTGGTAATATGTCCAGCATATTGCCATTTCAGGGATTTTACTCTAATCATCATGTCTTCCACTCTTGTCATTTTTCTGATCCACGAGTTCCTCTTCTTATCTCTCCTGGTTACACCAAGCATGCATCTCTCCACGCTTCTTTGAGTTGTCTGTAGTCTTTGTATGTCTCTTTTAGTTAAAAGTTTCACGGCTCTGCACCATACGTAAGTACTGGAAGGATGCATTGATCAAACACTTTTCTTTTAAAACATAATGGCATAGTGCTCTTGAAAATAATACTGTTTATTCCAAAAGCTCTGCAGGCAAGTTTTATACACCGATTAATTTCTTCATCAATGTGACCCTCACTTGATATCTGCTGTCCAAGATAAATGTAGGTATCTCCAGCTTTTCCCCATCAATCGATAAATCTTCATTTTTTGTAAAAGCATTGTACATCACTTTCGTCTTCTGAAAGTTCATTTTTAATCCCACTTCTTTACTCTTGTCAGCAAGTTCCTGGATCATACTCTGCAGCTCTGTTGGGGTAGTTGCAAAAATGACTACGCCATCAGCAAAACAAAAGTGAGTTAGATAATCTCCATTAATCTTTATCCCCTTGTTTTCCCAGTTCAGTGATTGAAAGACATCTTCCAATGTGGCATTAAAGAATTTGGGAGATATAGTGTCACCTTGTCTCTCTCCCTTTCCAATTTTTATGGGTGCTGTATTCTCAAACAGCCGAATCTTTGCACTTGCATTTTCATAGATGTTATTAATAATATTAATGTATGCATCTCCAATACCGCAGGACTTCAAAGCCATTGTAACTGCTGATGGTTTCACCGAATCAAAGGCCTTTTCATAATCGATAAAAGCCATGCATAATGGCAGTTCATATTCTCTCGCTCTTTCAATTAGTTCTCTCAGTACGTGGATATGATCTATAGTGCTGTAGCCACTCCTGAATCCAGCTTGTTCTCTCGGTTGACCGATGTCCAGTGTCACCTTCAAGCGGTGTGAAAGAACTTTAGTGAAGATTTTATAAACCACTGATAGGAGGCTGATAGGTCTGTAGTTCCTGAGATCCTCAATGTCACCCTTTTTTATGTAGCACTATTCCAATCCTCAGAAATCTTCCCTTCATTAAGGCATTGAGTGAAAACTTGGGCGAGTACTGTTTCAATTTCTCCACTTGCTTCTTGTATGGTGTCTACGGTAAGTAATTCTATCTTCTCCTGGAGCTTTTCCCCGTTTCATGTTCTTGATTGCATGTGCAACTTCTGCTGGGAGGACTGGAAGAACCCTGGTACTGGTACCTTTCATACTGTCTGGAGTACATGTATCATCCCTTTCATATAGTTTTGAGTAGAAATCTTTCACTCTTGTCAAAATTTCACCTCTATTTCTTGTTACAGAACCATCTTTTTTTCTCAGAGCCATAATCTGTTTTCTTCCCTTACTCAGATGTCCCTTTGCTCTCTTCAAGCTTTGGTTGTTTTCAATTGTTTTTTCACTAATTCACAATTGATATTTCTTACATCTTCAGTGATACTTTTTCGTACCATCTTGCATAGCTCTATATATTCATTCCACTTTGGAAGTCACATCTCCTTTAGTTTTCCTCATCTCTCTTCTTTTTTGCATCAGGATTTTGGGTTTTCCTGATAATTTGTTCGTTTGCAACTTGTTCTTAGTGCCAGCTATTTTTGTTGCTGTTTCCATAAGAGCCTTGGTTTGTTCTCTGTTAACTTCAGAGATGTCCACTTCTTCCGACGTTAGACCTTCTAGAGCAGAGAATCTGTTTCTCAGTTCCAATTTGAAAGCATTGTAATGTTTTTTAAGGTTGGTCATGTCAATACCATTTGTTTGTTTTATGAGGTTGCCCCGCTCGAGTTTAGCATTGAGGTGCATCTTACATCGTACCATCCTATGGTCACTACCTGTGTTGAATTGAACTTGTTTAGCACACTGCAGTCTTTCATGACAAATTTCTTGTTGCATAATAAAATCAATTTCACTTGTCAATCCATTGGGTTGCTTCCATGTCCATTTCCTTTGCGGCTTTTTCTTGAAAAATGAGTTCATGATGAAAAACCCTTCCGCTTCTGCAGAATACAGCAAAGTAAATAAGTTACATGAACTTTCAGTAACATCAAAATTATTATAATATTTTGAAAACCTGTCTTTTATATCTGTTTTCCATAATATATATATATATATATATATATATATATATATATATATATATATATATATATATATATATATATATATATATATATATATATATATATATATATATATAGAGAGAGAGAGAGAGAGAGAGAGAGAGAGAGAGAGAGAGAGCAGATTCCGATTAATTGCGACACATCGGGACTAGAACACTTCTGACGTACCTGCCAGCAGAACGCACACGACATAAACGCAGATAGCAATCAGAATGAACGTCTGCGTAGCTCAGTTGGTAGAGTGACTTGTTCTGGAATGAGCGGACTCGGGTTCGATTCCCGGCGTAGACCAAAAAATGACGGAGAAATTTACTTCGTTATACACTTTGGTCCAATTAAGGGCTGGCCCAATTATGCAAAGCTTTATCCCAAAGAGTGAATTTGGGGTGTTTTTCAAGAATTGTCCCAAATAAATAGCTGCCTCGATTAACTGATGGCCCAGTTAACCGGAATCTACTGTATATATGTATTATCATCATCATCATCAATTCACTGCTGGATGAAGTCTGCCCAAATCTCTTCCATAGCTGTCTGCCTTGAAGCATTGTCTTCCCTGTCACTTCGATCTGCTTTCACCCGCCCCGGTGGCGCAGTGGTCTAAGCAATGGCGTCTGATCATTCGTCCGGAAGGGGTCCCGGTTCGAGTCCCGGTGAGGCATGGATGTTTTGTTTGTCTTACGGCACTGGCTCACTCCCTTCCGTGGAACCAGTGGCCCTAAATTAGGGATAAGCGACTGCTTATAGTTCATCAAGTTACTCACGGTGATCATTTAATCTCGAAGTAAATAAATATCTATATAAGAAGGTAAGCATTTTGATTTCGGGGTAAAAGGCTGTAGATTTAAGCCAAATAATGTCTTATCATCGAAGCAATAAATCCACTACCAATATCCAAAACCTGCATATGATTGAGATACCAGTTCACTAAGTACGTTCTTGTTACGGAAGTGGCACATTCCAATACTTACACGAGCACGCTGTGCGGTATATAAAAAAATGATCAGCTTGTCGAGCATCAGTTAATGTCCAGTTGAAGATGAGAAACGAGATATCTGAGCGACTTTGAACGTAGCAGGACAGTCCCCTCCCCCTCGTACCGTTTGAAGCATTCTCCTGGGCTGTTCACATACAACCGTAGCAAGAGTTTACTTTGGAGGATGAGACATGTGTAAAAATTCCAGCTGTCGGCGATCTTGTCGACGAAGACAAATGGTATATCAGAGAAGACTGGCGAAAATCGTGCAAACGAACAGATAAGCCACAGCCTAGTAGATCACTGTAGAATTCAGCATTGGCAGGTCATGTCCGAAAGCACCACGTATGTAGCCAACGATCATGTCGCCTGTCTACTATAACCCCCTTTGTTCTACCAACTTTTCGACCTTAGGATCGCAGGTAAACCCTTGCTACGGTTGTGCGGGATGCTCGAGTCGACACGCCTGTCGCTAACTGGAGGTCTGCACGGGCCATGATTTCGAAAGCCAGGTCTGGCTCAGAATTTCAAGTTTACGACTCGTCTCGACCCGTTTCAAACTTGCATCAACCATTTCAAACTTGCATTTTCCTCCACTTATTGCAAATAACGCAAGTCTTACTTTAGAGCAGGGTTCTTCAATACGTGGGGCCGCGAAGCACTTTTTAATGGCGCGCGAGACTTGTCCACAAAGAAAATTCCAAAATAAAAACAAAAACAATACATTTTCGAAATGGAGAAATGAATACCTTGGGTACATGGACTTTGAATTCCCAAATCTACTATGAGATCTGCTGCGATAAATTATATAACCGATATTTTTGAAGATTATCGAAAAATATAGCCATATCAGGTACTTACTTCGGACTTTTTGTAACATAAATACCATAATAACTGCATTGTTTCTTTTTCCGGAATTTAAGTTTTAGGATTAAAAACCTCTCCGAAATAACCGTTATAAACACGTGCATTTTTACTTTTCTTTTTCGTATAATCCGTGAGTCCTATTCCATTTTGTCATGTTTGCAGTTCAAGAAAGGTTGAAGACCTCCTTCTCTAGAGAAACAAAGGCGCTGTACTAAGAGGGAATGTCACACAGAGAGACGTGCTATTTCTCGTAGAAACTCCTCCCATAGGTGAGCTTTAGACCTGACTACATACTTCTGTTACAAATATAAGTACTTTTCCTCTTCTATATTCAGTATAAACAGGGTACTCCCCGATCTCCAGATATGCAAACAAATACGTCGAACATCCTCATCTCCACTATAACAATGTATAACGAAGTGAATTTCTCCGTCATTTTTATCCGCGCGGGGTTCGAACCCGGGTCCACTCATTCCGGAATAAGTTGCTCTACCAATTAAGCTACGCGGACATGTATTCTGATTCCTATCTGCCTTTAAGTCATGTGCGTCCTGCTGGCAGGTACGTCACATCTCCTGGTACGTTACATCATCTTCCCCTTTTTTTTTTTTTTTTTTTTCGAAGTGCTGGAGAAAGGATTCTCTTATTTTTCCTATCTCGCGGTGTGGAAATAACATCACACCAATGCGAGATTTCGAACGGCCGGGTCATCCGGATAGTTCGGGCGCCATTATAACGAAGTGAATTTCTCCGTCATTTTTATCCGCGCGGGGTTCGAACCCGGGTCCACTCATTCCGGAATAAGTTGCTCTACCAATTAAGCTACGCGGACATGTATTCTGATTCCTATCTGCCTTTAAGTCGTGTGCGTCCTGCTGGCAGGTACGTCACATCTCCTGGTACGTTACAAATGAATGGCACAAGAAACTAATTTAGCTTAAAACTGTTAATGTAAACATTTCTCCGAAAAACAAAACAAAAGAACACGTGTTTAGTAGGTAAAGCCAGCGAAGTAAAAACTAAATTTGATTTCAACTTCTAAAGAAATAAACCGTCCCATTTCAGATTTTCATTTTATATCCCAACATATCAGCTTCAGCTGTAATTAATCAATGCATCCAGTGATGGATGGAGTCTTTCGTTTTACTCAGTGAGCTTTGCCGTCTGTTTATTTAAAAAATCACTCTCCGTTTTGTGAGACGGAATTATTTTTTTTTAATCCAGGAGCAAAATTCTAAACCTTCCGTTTCAGTCCCGGCCCGACCCGATCCCGAAATTTTATACTCAACTGATAACCAAGCCCGTGCAGACCTCTCGCGCAAGAAAACAAAAGTCGCTCAGATCACTCATTTAGTCCATTCCAACCTTCAGTCGAAAGATAACTGATCTCCGATGAGCTGATATGCCTGATTTATACCTCACACATAACTCTCGCGTACCGTCCTACTGTTCAGAGTGAGCCATTTGTCATCAGGCATTAGTTCATATGCTTGTGCTTCGGAAGATTTAATAAGAAAAAGTTTTTGAAATTAGTTCATGTGTCTGTGCTACCGAAGATTTTATAGGAAAAAGTTTTTGGAATTAGTTCGTGTGTCTGTGCTACCTAAGATTTTATAGGAAAAAGTATTTGGAATTAGTTCGTGTGTCTGTGCTACCTAAGATTTTATAGGAAAAAGTTTTTGGAATTAGTTCGTGTGTCTGTGCTGCCGAAGATTTTATAGGAAAAAGTTTTTGGAATTAGTTCGTGTGTCTGTGCTACCGAAGATTTTATAGGAAAAAGTTTTTGGAATTAGTTCGTGTGTCTGTGCTACCGAAGATTTTATAGGAAAAAGTTTTTGGAATTAGTTAGTCTGTCTGAGCTACCGAAGATTTAATAGAAAAAAGTTTTTGGAATTAGTTCTTGTGTCTGTGCTACCTAAGATTTTATAGGAAAAAGTATTTGGAATTAGTTCGTGTGTCTGTGCTACCGAAGATTTTATAGGGAAAAGTTTTTGGAATAAGTTCGTGTGTCTGTGCTACCTAAGATTTAATACGAAAAGTTTTTTGGAATTAGTTCGTGTGTCTGTGCTACCTAAGATTTAATACAAAAAAGTTTTTGGAATTAGTTAGTCTGTCTGTGCTACCGAAGATTTAATAGGAAAAAGTTTTTGGAATTAGTTCCTGTGTCTGTGCTACCAAAGATTTAATAGGAAAAAGTTTTGAGTTACTGGGAATTTTTTTAAGTGCGTGAAAGTAAAGAATTATAAAGGCCTAGCCTGTGTTAAATAAATGCTTTGAGTGTAACTTTGCGGACGGGAGTGCGTACAGCGCTGTAGGTACCAGGACCCGGTGGTTACTCCTCGAGACTTAGGAACCCGTCTATCAGCTTTTTGATGCTATGCATCTTTCCCGACAGTAATGTAAATCCCAAGTAAAAAAATTCGATGTAACGAAAATGGGTAACGGAAATAGTCAAAACCATTGTTGAAATCCCATCGTGCCGCATGCTGTCCACGAAGTGACGCAGCAGTAGTTAATTTCATTGTTACTTAACGATACACATTCTTTGCCAAAAATAAGGAAGCACCCAGAAGGAATCATCCAATCGAGATGAAAATTGGTGTGTGCAATGTATATGTATAGGAAAGGAAATCATTGCGATTCCAAAGCAGTTGGGACATTTATTCGGATAAAACAGCTACAGGAGTGGTATAAGTCAGTTCGTTATAGCGCCACCTCTGGCTCGAATACAAACGGTTACCCGTAATGGCATAGATGCATACAGTTCATTGATATTGTTCTAAGGTATATAGCATGCCAGATGGTGTCCAAATTGAGAGCCAGTTCGCCGACATTCCGGGATGAGCATATGTGGTGTCTCATCCTGTCTCAGATATGTTCGATAGGTGAGAAATCGGCGACCCTGCTGGCCATGGAAGGGTGTCGACATTACGGAGGCAAGCCTAGGAGAGCCGTGCAGTGTGTGGCCGTGCATTATCCTGTTGGAAAATTGCTCGTGATGCTGCGACAGAAATGGTAACACAGCAGGTCGTGGACGTACCGTTGAGCCGTGAGGGTGGTACGGGGAACTACCAAGGGTGTCTGTCTATCGCAAGAAATGGCTACCCAGACAGCCACCCCAAGTGTGCGAGCCATGTGCCGTTCCACGGTAAAGGCAGGATCCTGCGCTGGCCGGATCGTGTCCAGAAACGTATGCGCTGGTCATGGGCGCCAAATGAAACCGGGACTCATTACTGAAAACAACACGACGCCACTGGACACTATCCCACGTTGATCGGGCCCGACACCACTGCAACCCGTGCCGGCGATGCTTACTAGTCAGTGGTAGGCGGCTAGAGTTGCCTCCTTGAATGTAGTCCCCGTGCCGGTGATGCTTGCTGGTCAGTGGTAGGCGGCGTAGTGGCCTCCTTGAATATAGCCCCCGTGCCGGCGATGCTTACTGGTCAGTGGTAGGCGGCGGAGTGGCCTCCTTGAATGTAGTCCCCGTGCCGGCGATGCTTACTGGTCAGTGGTTGGCGGCGGAGTGGTCTCCTTGAATGCAGTCCCCGTGCCGGCGATGCTTACTGGTCAGTGGTTGGCGGCGGAGTGGCCTCCTTGAATGTAGTCCCCGTGCCGGCGATGCTTACTGGTCAGTGGTGGGCGGCGGAGTGGCCTCCTTGAATATAATCCCCGTGCCGGCGATGCTTACTGATCAGTGGTAGGCGGCGGAGTGGCCTCCTTGAATATAGTCCCCGTGCCGGCGATGATTACTGGTCAGTGGTAGGCGGCGGAGGAGCCTCCTTGAATGAAGTCCCCGTGCCGGCGATGATTACTGGTCAGTGGTAGGCAGCGGAGTGGCTTCCTTGAATGTAGTCCCCGTGCCGGCGATGCTTGCTGGTCAGTGGTTGGCGGCGGAGTAGCCTCCTTGAATGTAGTCCCCGTGCCGGCGATGCTTGCTGGTCAGTGGTAGGTGGCGGAGTGGCCGCTTTGAATATAATCCCCGTGCCGGCGATGCTTACTGATCAGTGGTAGGCAGCGGAGTGGCCTCCTTGAATATAGTCCCCGTGCCGGCGATGCTTACTGGTCAGTGGTAGGCGGCGGGGTGGCCTCCTTGAATGTATTCACCGTGCCGGCGATGCTTACTGGTCAGTGGTAGGCAGCGGAGTGGCCTCCTTCAATGTAGTCCCCGTGCCGGCGATGCTTACTGGTCAGTGGTAGGCGGCGGAGTGGCCTCCTTGAATATAGTCCCCGTGCCGGCGATGCTTACTGGTCAGTGGTAGGCGGCGGAGTGGCCTCCTTGAATATAGCCTCCGTGCCGGCGATGCTTACTGGTCAGTGGTAGGCGGCGGAGTGGCCTCCTTGAATGTAGTCCCCGTGCCGGCGATGCTTACTGATCAGTGGTAGGCGGCGGAGTGGCCTCCTTGAATATAATCCCCGTGCCGGCGATGCTTACTGGTCAGTGGTAGGCGGCGGAGTGGCCTCCTTGAATATAGCCCCCGTGCCGGCGATGCTTACTGGTCAGTGGTAGGCGGCGGAGTGGCCTCCTTGAATGTAGTCCCCGTGCCGGCGATTATTACTGGTCAGTGGTAGGCGGCGGAGTGGCCTCCTTGAATGTAGTCCCCGTGCCGGCGATGCTTACTGGTCAGTGGTTGGCGGCGGAGTGGCCTCCTTGAATGTAGTCCCCGTGCCGGCGATGCTTACTGGTCAGTGGTAGGCGGCGGAGTGGCCTCCTTGAATGTAGTCCCCGTGCCGGCTATGCTTACTGGTCAGTAGTTGGCGGCGGAGTGGCCTCCTTGAATGTAGTCCCCGTGCCGGCGATGCTTACTGGTCAGTGGTAGGCGGCGGAGTGGCCTCCTTGAATGTAGTCCCCGTGCCGGCTATGCTTACTGGTCAGTAGTTGGCGGCGGAGTGACCTCCTTGAATGTAGTCCCCGTGCCGGCGATGCTTACTGGTCAGTGGTAGGCGGCGGAGTGGCCTCCTTGAATGTAGTTCCCGTGCCACAAGTCATCAGGCAACGGTCTGGATGGCCACAATCGTACCTGTAGACGACGCAACATAACCACGGATTGTTGAGAGCGACGAATTCGGTTCTGTTCTGGCGGCTTTGACAATCACTCGATCCTCGAGTTCTGGCGTAGCCGGTGGCTGTCCACTGCCCGCGCGCTGCTGGGTTGTGCCCTGCTCGACCCATTGGTGCCAACATCGTCCGATTGCAGCCAAAATGCCTCGCAATACAGCGATTTGACCAACCGGTCTCTCTCAGACTCGCTCAGCTACTCGTATTATGCACGGATCCGACGTCAATGTATCCTCACAGTCCATAGAGGTTAAATTCAACCTCATTCCGCTTACACAATTGTCGCTGCCAGCGAGCTGGGCTCTTTATATGCCTTGCTTGATGCGGAGTTTCCATGTGCTGTGGCGGGCTACTATTTAGTCATTAATCGTCGTTTTTAAATAATTTGCATACTCGGCCCTGAGATTCTTGCACGCTGAGTTTCATCAGGATTAAACGGCTTTCTGAAGGTGCCGCGTATTTTTTCTTTTTTTTTTTTCAAAGAGTATATTTTACTAAAACTATCGCTGAACAGTATTTCATCACGTTTTACATATCCCTAACAATATCTCATTGCAATCTGTGTAAATTGCTAAAACGTGTTGCTAAATGTGAACAAAAACCATTGCAAAACTGCATTTTGATGGCATACATCTTACCCGAGAGTGAAGTACACTATATGCCGCCCCGGTGGCGCAGTGGTCTAAGGCAATGGCCTCTGATCATTCGTCCGAAAGGGGTCCGGGTTCGAATCCCGGTGAGGCATGAATGTTGTGTTTGTCTTACGGCACTGGCTCTCTCTTTTCCCTGGAGCCAGTGACCCTAAATTAGGGACGGGCGACTGCTTATAGCCCGTTGAGTTGCTCACGGTGGTCGTTAAACCTCCAATCAAAAAAAAAAAAAAAAAAAAAAAGAAGTACACTATATTTAGTCACCGGACACCTAGAAAAGAAATACAACATAGCAGTTATTGATATACATTAGTACGGTGTCGGTTCATCTTTGGCCTTTAATTATTGCATGCTCTGACTCCTCGAGACATGCTTTCGACAAGGTTTTGGAACACAGCGATAGGTATACGCTTCCATTCAGTACGTGATGCTGCCGCCAACTGTTGCTTAGTAGTAGGCCTTTGCTCCAAACTTCTTATGCGTCGCTGTAATTCATCCCATAGGTACTCTATGGGATTAAGATCAGGGCTCTGTGCTGACCAGTCCACACACACGACACGAATTTATCGTCTAACCACGCCGTAACAGTCCTCACTTTTTATGGCTCGGTGCATTATCCTTCTGGTACCAACAAGGCTCGGTTCCGTATTATTGCCACAGAGTTGGTAGGGCATAATTGTCCAGAATATCGAGGTAGACGTGTTGGTTAACAGGTTTGTCCATGATAACCAATGGGCTGGGACCATACCATGAAAGACACCCCCACACGAGTACACTGCCAGCTCCAAACTTGACCGTAGGAACAGTACACTATGGTAAATAGCGTTCCCCCAGCTGCTGCCATACCCACACACGGCCATCAGACTGATGGATCGTGTATCTGGATTCATCAGTCCATAGGACCCGTTTCCTTTGATCTACGGTCCACGATGAATGTTCTTTACACCATGCTGAACGACGAGTAGCATTCCGAGTGGGGATGAAAGGCTTATGAGCAGTCGCACGACCACGGTAACAAATGAAATGAAGTTCTCTGCGAATGGTACGTGTACATACAGAGGTTGCAGCATTTTTACTCACCTGTACACTCAGGTCTTGTGCAGTACTCCGTCGATTAGCTGTAACGACTCTCCTGAGGCTTCGACGTCCTCTATCACTGATTTTCTTTGGTGTGCCGGTACGTTTTGCTGCTTCGGGCTCGCCATGCGTCTTGCCCTTATTCAGTGCATTCAAAACAGTTGACTTGGGTATTGTAACGTACCAGGAGATGTGACGTACCTGCCAGAAGGACGCACACGACATAAAGGCAGATAGGAATCAGAATAAAATGTCCGCGTAGCTCAATTGGTAGAGCAACTTATTCCGGAATGAGTGAACCCGGGTCCACTCATTCCGGAATAAGTTGCTCTACCAATTGAGCTACGCGGACATTTTATTCTGATTCCTATCTGCCTTTATGTCGTGTGCGTCCTTCTGGCAGGTACGTCACATCTCCTGGTACGTTACAGTATGTTTAAACGCTTCTGGGTTTCTCTTGTGGACAACCCACTAATATAACACCCGACAGTCTTTCCTTTCTCAAAGTCAGTTCTCTCCCGCCGCGACATTTTCACTTAGCTTCACAGTGCGATATGATCGCGGTCAGCTGCAACAACGCAGCAGATCCGTTGACTTTTGTCAACATAGTGTATACACCGTAGCAAAATTTCCCTTTCTCTCGACAACTCGAAGGGAAGAGGAGAACGTTAAAATGATGTACAGCACGATAAGGTATATATCATCATCATCATCATCATTGTCAACCATTATCAATCCACTGCTGGACGAAGGTCTCCCCAAGTTTCCTCCACAACGGTCTGTCTTGTGCCAGTCTCCTCCATGTCACTCCCGCATACTTTCGAATTTCATCCACCCATCTTCCATGTGGTCTTCTTCTGGGTCTTTTCCTGTCCCTTGGAATCCAATCTAAAATTTCGGCTGTCCATCGATGGTCTGTGCTTCTGGCAGTATGTCCAGCCCATTGCCATTTCAGGGATTTAACTCTGATCATGATGTCTTCCACTCTTGTCATTTTTCGGATCCACGACTTCCTCTTCTTATCTCTCCTGGTTACACCAAGCATGCACCTCTCCATGCTACTTTGAGTTGTCTGCAGCCTTTGTATGTCTCTTTTAGTTAAGGTCCACGTCTCTGCACCATACGTAAGCACTGGAAGGATGCATTGATCAAACACTTTTCTTTTAAGACATAATGGCATGTTGCTGTTGAAAATTATGCTGTTTCTTCCAAAAGCTCTCCAGGCAAGTTTTGTACGCCGATTAATTTCCTCATCAACGTGACCCTCACTTGATATCTGCTGTCGAAGATAAACGTACGTGTCTGTTATCTCCAGCTTTTCTCCATCAATCGATAAACCTTCATTTCTTGTAAAAGCAATCATTGAACATCACTTTTGTCTTCTGAAAGTTCATTTTTAATCCCACTTCTTTACTCTTGTTATTAAGTTCCTGGATCATACTCTGCAGCTCTGATGGGGTAGTTACAAAAATGACTATGTCATGAGCAAAACGAAGTTGGGTTAGATAATCTCCATTAATCTTTATCCCTTTGTTTTCCCAGTTCAGTGATTGAAAGACATTTTCCAATGTGGCATTAAAGAGCTTCGGAGATATGGTGTCACCTTGTCTCACTCCTTTTCCAATTTTTATGTGTGTTGTATTTTCAAACAGCCGAATCTTTGCACTTGCATTTTCATAGATGTTATTAATAATATTAATGTATGCATCTTCAATACCGCAGGATTTCAGAGCCATTGTCCCTGCTGATGGTTTCACCGAATCAAAGGCTTTTTCGTGATCGATAAAAGCCATGCACAATGGAATTTCATATTCCCTCGCTCTTTCAATTAGTTCTCTCAGTACCTGAATATAATCAATAGTGCTGTAGCCACTCCTTAATCCAGCTTGTTCTCTCGGTTGAGCCATGTCCCGTGCTACCTTCAAGCGGTGTGAAAGAACTTTAGTGAAGATTTTATAAACCACTGATAGGAGGCTGATGGGTCTGTAGTTCTTGAGATCCTCAATGTCACCTTTTTTATGTAGCAGGATCATTGTAGCGTTGTTCCAATCCTCAGGAATCTTCCCTTCATTAAGGCATGGAGTGAAAATTTGGGCGAGTACTGTTTCGATTTCTCCACTTGCTTCTTGTATGATGTCTACAGTAATTCCATCTTCTCCTGGAGCTTTTCCCCGCTTCATGTTCTTGATTGCATGTGCAACGTCTGCTGGGAGGACTGGAAGAACTCTGGT
This sequence comes from Macrothele yani, assembly GCA_039090855.1. Lineage (NCBI taxonomy): Eukaryota > Metazoa > Arthropoda > Arachnida > Araneae > Macrothelidae > Macrothele > Macrothele yani. The sequence continues at coordinate 110,634,870 of CM077003.1, forward strand.
ACTGGTACCTTGCATGATCTCTGGAGTACATGTATCATCCCTTTCATATAATTTGGAGTAGAAATCTTTCACTCTTGTCAAAATTTCGCCTCTATTTCTTGTTACAGAACCATCTTCTTTTCTCAGTGCCATAATCTGTTTTCTTCACTTACTGAGATGTCCCTTTGCTATCTTTAGGCTTTGGTTGTTTTCAATTGCTTTCCTCACTAGTTCACAGTTGAATTTCCTTACGTCTTCAGTGATACTTTTTCGTACTGTCTTGCATAGCTCTATATATTCCACTTTGGAAGTCACATCTTCTTTAGTTGTCCTCATCTCTCTTCTTTTTTGCATCAACATTTTGGTTTTTCCTGATAATTTGTTCACATGCAATTTGTTCTTAGACCCAGCTAATTTTGTTGCTGTTTCCATTAGAGCTTTGGTTACTTTTCTGTTAACTTCAGAAATATCCACTTCTTCCGATGTTAGGCCTTCTAAAGCAGAGAATCTGTTCTTCAGTTCCAACTTGAAGGTATTATGGTGTTTTTTAAGGTTGGTTATGTCGATACATTTTGTTTGTCTTATGAGCTTGCTACATTCAAGTTTGGTGTTGAGGTGCATCTTACATCTCACCAATCTATGGTCACTACCTTTGTTGAACTTGTTCAGCACACTGCAGTCTTCGATGACGAATTTTTTGTTACACATAATAAAATCAATTTCACTTGTCGTCCCATTTGGATGTCTCCATGTCCATTTCCTGTGTGGCTTTTTCTTGAAAAAGGTGTTCAAGATGAAAAACCCTTCTGCCTCTGCAAACTCTACGAGAGTATTCCCACGCTGGTTTCTGTTGCCGTGACCGAATTTACCTACTGAAGTTTCATTCTGTTGCCGTGACCGAATTTACCTACTGAAGTTTCATTCTGTTGCCGTTGCCCTATTTTTGCATTGAAATCTCCCATAATTATCTTTAAGTGCTGCTTACCTTTATTATTTAGATGACGAATTTCCGCATAAAATTCTTCAATTATTTCTTCAGGTTGACTTGTGGTGTCATCCTGAAGAAATAATTGCATAAGTTTGAATAATCTGAGCCTGGTATCTTCTCAAGAGTTGTATATCGAGTCGTGCAGCTCTGTCAGAGGAACTTTCAACTTCTACAACTTTATCCTTCAGTTTCTTGTTTATTATAAATCCAACACCACTAGTTCTGCCAGTATCAGTCCCACGATAATAGAAGAGATGTCCACTTTTCAGTTCAATCAGATCTTCTCCTTTTCTCCTTACCTCACTTAGCCCGACGATGTCCCACTTGATCCTTTGTAGTTCCTCTTCCAACTTAAGAAGCCTTGAATCAGAAGATAGGGAGCGTCCATTGTACGTAGCCAAGGTCAGCATCAGATGGCAGCCTACTCCGGTCCTCTGGGGATTCTTAGCACCCTCTGCCTTCATGTCACACTGGCCGCTGCCTTAGCCAGGTACATTCCAGCTGCCGGAGACTGAGGGCCAAGATTTAAGTTGTGGAGTCATTTTGGAGGGGTTTGGCCATAACTCACCACGCTGGCCAAGCGGGTTGGTGAGTGTGGGATAGCATTTCCTCTAATCCCGAAGTTATAGCTATACCGCTTTTGGCGGTCGTCAGAGCCCCTTTAGTGGGAACAGGATATACCACGAGAAGGTGGGGTTGACACTTGTCAAGGAGAGGCTGTGATGTCACGCATCACCTGACGTTACATCCCAGGGTATATATAACCTGTAGATATTCTAGAGCAAAAGTTACCAATCACTAACACTCGTGTGATTCAGCCTTTCTTTCTGTCTTGAAGTCAGATTTTTCCTTGCGCATGCGTAGACAGTTTCCGTAGGTACATCACATTTAATTTGTGTCAGGGTCGTTTCTTGTGTTCATCTAAATCTGAATAATATATAATAGTAATGAAAAAATTAATATTGTATTTGAAAAACTAAACAGTCGAATTACTTACTATTGTCGCCGCCATAGTTTAGTAAATATTTACTTTTATGACTCATACATATTCTTTCATAGGTTTTTAAGAAAATACCTTGTAGCATTCATTAGTCCACCTACTTAATGAAGTACCGCCAATGTCAGGAATCGGTAAATCTTATTGTTTCTTGTTAAGATTTAACTCCAATTCGTATGTACCGAACTGTGGCTCGGTGTGGTCGTGAGTTCCCCGAATAAATGAAATGTGTGTACGTAAATAAATGTATAATCTCGAATCACTTGTTTTGTTTCACAGCTACAAAGATTTTGGCATGCGGAGGGTGCATAGCATAACTTTTTTGCCCGTCCTTGTGGCAACAAACAACCGCCGTGCTTCGCTGCCGCATTCTGCACGTTTCAGGGATACAAGCCTTCCAGAAATATAAGCAGATCTTTGATTTTAATACTTTTTTAATCAAAGTGAACCAATTTGCATATCAAAATTTACATTTCCCCGATACTAATCTCGCCGTGACATACGAGAAGTCTCACGGAGACCTAGCCAAGGAAATTCAACATTGTTATCGACATGCTAAATTTTTATGTCCCTAATTACAACGTGCAGGAGAATTTAATTAAAGGACGTGGCACAGTAAAGTGTTAAATCATTGCAACCATTGCGAACTTTGCGAACCTCGTGCATCTCATGAACCAAAAAACTCTCGCGGAAAGCTGAGGGAGGAGTGTCTTAAAAAAGCTGACGACGATGTACAGACGACAGTGTACTTTCTTCTTTCAGAGGAGCGCGTTTTTGAAATGCCGTAAGCAGGTAGACAAGTGCAGGAGGTGTCCATTGCAAAAAGAAAGAACATTGCATGGTTAAGTCTCTACTGAATAATAAAATTGAACATTTTTACTAAAACTCGCGCGTGGTGATGACACGCTGCTAAACATTAAATTTAGAACGACATATATCACTTCTTTAATAATTTTCCTCTTTATATTATATATATATATATATTTTTTTTTTGTATTTTATTTTGTATACTATGTTTTATGGAAGCAGGGGAACTTTCTTTCAGCGCTTCTGAGACTGGCATCACCGTTTCGCTAATGAACCAGCATGAAATGGAACAGCCAGTGGCAAATAATGATAATGCTTTTCCTACCCCTTTTGAGCTTTGCTGATGAAGCTGACATCATTAATTACGAATGGCATTACCCAAGGGACTTTGATCGCTCTGAGCATAGCTACATACGCAAAGAAGGGATGTTCGAGGTTTTTTTCCCCCCTCATCTCCGTTTTTACTCCTTGCGCGCCTAATAATACCCGGAGGAGCGATTATGAGAGGTAAAGCGTCACATTTGGAGACCTCAAAAGATACTTTGGGGCATCCATTTATTTTATCGCGGTCGCAGTGAAATTTCATTTCATCAAAAAATGTCCGAGCTAGCACTAATTAACCTCGTTAAATGAGACAGAAGCGAGAGCTTTATACGAAACTGGGTTTGCCGTCAGTGAATATGCAGTCGTCTTTAAAAACGAAAATGTACGTCGATTACATAGTTTCAACTGAAACACCCTTGTATTTCAGACCTATTCTAGAACTCGCTTATATACTGAATTACAGAGCTGACAAATTTGTGTTTGCAGGGCGATTCCCTTGCTGCAAAAACCGAGAAGTTAGCACATAACTCTTTTATTAACGCACTAAGTGAAATTATAAGTTATGGCGGATTAGAGTTATCGGGGCCCAACGCACAGCATCGGTTTTGGAGCTCCCCCCCCCCCCCCCTACTTTGGCTGCCATCCTTAAAATAAAACCCACGCATTTTTACTCCCTTCCGCTAATGTATAAAAAAAAGTATTGTAATCGCAAAAACAAATTGACTTGTAGATTTCAACAGAAACCCATTTTGGGCTCCGCCCCAAACAGGATTTGACTGTTTTGACGGCGGTGCGTGTGTGCGGTGTGGTGTATGTATTTGTTTTGTTATCGCCATAACTCCAAAATTATTATAGCTATCAAGACGAAATTTAATACTGAGGGCTGTTATGATATACCCTAATGGGAAGGAAGTGGCTGTAGTCAAAAGTGGAAAGTCTTTTGTTAAGGAAGAAAAGTCCACAGTACTTTAACGTTTCCTAACGTAAGTTTATGGTACTGCTTTAATTGAACTTATGTTACATTCGCTGTGGGATCTGCTATAGCTGATTGTCAGATTCTACCCCACTGACAATTAATTCCTTTACAAACAGTCCAAACATGGATGAAATCTATTCCTGTGCCGCGTAAACCACGTTTTCCAATGCCATTTTACTCGTACTGTAACACCTCTTAAACTAAACTTCATGGGAGGGGGATCATATAAAACACCGAACTAAAGAGCTAAATGCTCATTATGTTCTAAAAGAAATGGCCAGAAATAACAGCCCAATTTCTAAGCTCAGCTGTAGTGTAGCATTAAGTAATATTTTCAAAACGGTATTTAGTGAGCCTGCATTTAAGCTAATAAATTCATGCTTGTAGATGACGTACTTCGATTTCAGGCGGAATTATGCCCCCAAATCTACCCAAACCCACAACAGCGAATTTATCCCTCGCACTATAACTTCTCCCTTTTTTTTAAAAGCAAAATTAAAAAAAAAAATGTAGATTTTTATTTTTCAGGCCGTCCAGTATCGCGGGGCGACGCGCGTGGGCCTCGTTGGCTCCCCTGTTAATCCGCCCCTGACCACAAGATACGTTGTATACGTTCCCTATAGATGTCCACGCAGAAATTCTACCGTCTATCCATTTTCGGAAATGTGCCATGCAAAATGTCGTTAGCAATGTATTAATTTTCCTAGAGAACGTTATTACAGTTGAACTAGTATGTAACGAAATTGAGGGCAAAGTTAAAAACATTCCTTATATTAGGGTATGCAAAAGTTTCCTCCGCCCCGGCTAGCGGGCGCTGTTGGGTTCTAACCGGCCGGCGACCCGTGTTCTCAGTTCGTACATGAAGCCAAGCATGGCGGTCGATAAAGTTCATTTTCGGCTGTGTCTGTTATTGATGTTTAATTTAGGGAATAGTGCGAGTGAATCATGCGGTTCAATAAGTCAGGCGTATGGCGAAACGGTTGTGCGTGAGCGGACGTGTCGAGAATGGTTTTCCAGGTTTAAGAAAGGGGATTTAAGATGGGAAGATAAGCCACGTGCAGGTAGACCGCAGGAACTGGCAGACGAGGAGCTGAAATCGCTGTTGCAAGAGGATGCCACACAATCGACCACGCAACTGGCGAAACGTTTGAAAGTGGCTCAATCGACGGTGGTACGGCGTCTACAGGCCTTGGGGAAGATCCAGAAGATTGGTAAATGGGTACCGCATACTTTAAGGGACATTTTATTGGTCAACGATTGGGCATCTGCATGTCGTTGCTGAAGAGGTTTGAAAGGAAGAATTTCTTGTGGAAGGTAGTCACCGGGGATGAAAAATGGGTTTATTGCGACAATCCTGTACGCAAGTGACCCTGGGACGACCCAGGCCCACCATCAGCATCCACTGCAAAACAGGATATCGACGGGGCAAAGGTGTTGTTGATATGTGTGTGTGGTGGGATACGCGTTGCTGTACTTCGAACTGTTGAAACCAGGCGAAACAATCACTGCACAACGATATGGCGATCAGTTTATGAAACTGAATGCCGCAATCGAGCAAAAACACCCATGGACAGGAAAAGGACGCCGCCCAGTCATCCTGTTACCAGATAATGCCAGACCACATGTCGGTGCCACCACGAAGTCCACCCTTGAACAGTTACACTTGGAGGTTTTACAGCACCCAGCTTACTTCCCGAACATTGCACCCTCAGACTTTCATATGTTTCGCTCTATGCAGCATGCTCTAGCCCAACAGTGGTTCACCACAGTTGTTCCAGAGGTGAAAAATTTCGTCACTGCGTTCTTCAGCTCAAAACCCGAGTCCTATCACAGGGCCATTTGTTCATTTGTTGCCTGAAAAATGGCAAAAGGTCATTGATACTAACGGCCAATATTTCGTTGAATAAATGTGTACTGGTTTCCTGATTGTTCCTGCCTCTTTAAAACTGCGGAAACTTTTGCATACCCCTAATAATAAAAAATAGCCAGATCAATGAAGGGCTATTTTTTGGCGGTTTACATTATGACAGGTTAAAACTGGTCAATCATAAACTGTTTATCAGTTGATCAATGGTAAATAATACTAGTTAATTATTGGGTTGTCGGAAAAGTCATGACGTATTTTAGCCATGTTTTGCAAAGGTTATTTATTGATAGAAAGAACAAAGATCAATCAATGGTATAATACCTGGTTTGTTTTATAACCTTTTGCCATCTTTCAGTGAACTGCAGAACGCCTCGTTCATAGAAGGACCTGTCTTTCGTAACGAAAAACTGTACAAGGTGCTGATTTACAGCCTCACCTGAATTGAACGTTATACCACGCAAGGACTGTTGAACAGAGCGAAACAAGTGGAAGTCTGACGGCGAAGGTCAGGCGAGTATGCTGGGTGTGGGAACACATCCCACCCAAGCTCCAATAATTTTTGGCGGGTGATCAAACTTGTGTGTGGTCTCGCGTTGTCGTGACGGAACACAACTTTACGATGAAGAGACCAGAACCTTCCGCTGATGAATGTCTGCTTTGGATGTCGTTTGAGGTGAAGCAGCACGTCGGGACCAAGACCGTTTGCGCAGCACATTGTTGTACACAGTCCACTTTTCGTCGCCAGTTATCAGTCGCTTCAAAAAAGGATCGTTTTCCTCACGTTGAATGAGCATATCGCAGATGTTTATACGCGCCGTCAATTGAGCTTCTTTGAGTTCATGAGGAACTCACACATCGAGCTTGCTTACGTATCCCATCTTCTTTAGGTGGTCGTGAACGCTTGAATGATGGCTGTACAATGTGTCTGCAATATCTCGTGTCGTGTAGCGTGGGTTTGACACGATCAATGCCTTGATTTGGTCGTCATCAACCTCGGTGGGCCTCCCCGACCGAGGAGTATCGTTGAGGTCAAAATCACCAACACGGAATTTTGCGAACCACCGTTGGCACTGACGTTCTTGTAGAGCATTATCACCGTACACTTTATGCAACTTTTCACAAGCTTGATGCGCGTTCTTCCCTTTACGGAAGTAAAACAGTAAAATATGGTGAAAATGCACAATTTGGTCTTCCATCTTCAACTTGATGTCAAATCTCCGCAAATTAACCAAATCGCTCACTATTCCTTTTAAACTGCAGCTAGAACTGGCACCTGTCGAATGCCATAGCGATAACAGAGGTGCGCATGCCTCTAGTACTTCCAAAACCTCCCAACCGCCATCGGGTGCCAAAATACGTCATGACTTTTCCGACAACCCAATAAAAACTAGGGCTAGCAATAGAATTACAAATGAGACCTGTAATGAGCAACACATTTAATAAATGTAAAAATTAAAGTAACTGCAAAAAAAATGACATTCAAATGTTACATTTATTCTGCTGTGTGCAGGTCGGTAATATGAGTTATTTATTGCTTGTTTGTGCTAGCCGTTGTAAATCTTTATTTATTTATTTATTTATTTCGAAACATGCTTTTTTTCTATCAGCGCTAGACTAATCATCACTGAACTTTGCTCTCAATTTATCCTTGCTATGTAAAAATTGTAGAAAGAGAATATGGTGCAGTGCCAAACTTGTTTGCAATTTCAAATTTTTGAACTCCTCCTTTTCCCGCTAAACTGAATGCTTGGAGTGTCTCACTGAGCGTAAAAGTTTTGCGCTTGTTTAAATCCATGATTTTGTATTTTTGTAAGCGCACTGCGCAGACTACTACGCAACTGAAGTTAAACTATATTTACCAAATGTGACCAACGTCATTCATTGTTACCCATATAAGTCTACTCGATCAACGTTCATTTTAAAGAGCGAGTTCACAACACCAAAGAGATATGAAATCTCAATCGGTAATTCCTTTCCTAGCATGACGTCCATGACCCACTATACGGCCCCAAGTAGAGATGAAGTAACTGAAATCTTGCGGATGTAGGGGACATTTGCCCAGGAGATGTATGCGTGGTAAGGGGGGTAGGGGGTTACCGGGAAGAAGTTGAAAAAGTACAGATACACATTCTTATCTTCATGCACATTGACGTGTCTGTAAGAGGAACGCCTGAATTTTGTGAGTAACCCGTAATCCGTAGTTTTCCGGTGAAAGAGGAAAGGGTAAGAACCAGGCGAATGCCAGATATTTTGTTTGCAGATAACTGTGCTGAACTTCAGCATATATGGTACCTCAAAAATTGTCGTTTATAATAAGCGGTTGAAATAACAAGGAAGAATATCATTAAGTTCAAGGATCTATAAAATCTTTGATTTGTGCGGAACTTCTTATGATGCGAGCTCGTTATATACGGGTTCGATTGTAGTTCGTTTGCGGTGCTAACCTGCGGTACACTTTTCATACCACTCCTCGTATGAAACACGGTGGAGGCAATTTGGAAGATCTGAGTGCTCATGCACCTGTGTGTGCGTGTTGATTCTTCTGTTCTGTGATTCTGTTCTGTGAAAAGAAAACTTACGATTTATGTCAAACTTGCATATGACGCGTAACATGTGGCTTCATCTTATTGGAAACATCCGCATGTAATCTCAGACAGCAAAATTTACTCATTGAAAATCTGTTTATGTAAACTGCTGTTCTCATGATCTGATTAAAAAAAATGTGCCCTATAATTGGGCCCTCACAAAGGTCTATGAAGCACGTCAGATCGAAGAAACCTGCGTATATCTGGATTATCTGCCGCGATGATTGGTGGTGTATTATACTGCTGGGCAAATGAGCAGTTGAAGTCCAACTAAATTTACCAAATGTTACCAACGCTTTTCCGTTTTCATTAACTAGGCTTCGATTCTTGCGTAGCCACAGGCGCCGATACAGAGGAGCGTTTTCCTATTCCTTGAAAATCTGAGTGTGGCATAACAGTTTTTGGGGTGAACTAAGAAAGATTTTCGCGATAAGACCTTACTGATTACCTTTTTTTTTTTTTTTTTTTTTCGTGTCTTTCAAAAACGAATGGACGAAACACAGGGAAGAGTGGAAATTTGTGGTAGGAGGTGTAATACCGAACACGTACGAAAAATTAGGAAAGATGAGCTTAAAATTATTGTTTTTGTTGTTGGGTTGTTTTTTATGTTGCACACACTACTGGACAAGGATCTGTCAAGAAGACAAAGACCTCTTTGTAATGCGCAGTACTATTGCATTGAAGAGTCAGTGTGTATTTTTATTTGTAAGGTTATTTAGTATTTTAAAAGTTCGATGAAAAATTGTGGTAGTTAGATGTCCTTTAATGTGCGTTCGCTTTCTTTTTAAATAGCGACAAGGCGATAAACTTTCCCCTATTATTGCGTTTCATATTAAGACACAGATGCGTGATTCGAAAGTCGTGATCATTATAGCTAATAATTCCGTGCCATTTTTCTTGTTTATCTTTGGCTTCGTTCAGCCCCCCCCGTCTTGTAGAAATTATTTTCTCGGAAATGTTCTGCTCATCTAGATGGTATTTTTATCAGTGATGTAGAAGAGCTTTATTATCGCTAAGACAGTTTTCGTGGTTTGCAGGGAAGGAAAGCGGCGGCAAATAAATATTTTAAATAATCATATGTGCAATGATGAGAAATACCATCTTGTATGAGAGTGTACTCGTATCTTAACCGAATGTTAGCATTGCGGGAATGAAACTAAGCAATCGGATCGCATAGTAGGGCGTCTGACGAATCATAACATCTCTAGTAAGAGAATTTGAGCTCCTTTACCAAGACGACAATTCTCAAAATGATGTTCAAAGAGCTGACTTTCTCCTTAACTGCATCGTTAGAATGGAATTCAACACAGAAAGATTAAACAGGCATTTAGGCAGAGTAAAACGTCGTTTATGGTTGCGAAGGACAGTTCTATTAAACTCGCCATCTGCTCCAACGAAAGTAATCCCTGACCTTATTCTCTGATTCCTTGTGCGTAACACAAAGGGATGCTCCTGTTGTCGAGTCCAGAGTTGGAAACGGGTCAAAAATTTCGGACCCGGACAAATCTGCTTTGAACTATAAATTCTAAACTCAATTTATATATATATATACATATAAACGTAATATATATATTCATCCCAATAACTGCTTGATATTTAATAACTCAAATCCTTTTTTAATAATAAAATTTGGTTACTTGCTAAATTTTAGTGCCATTTTTAGTGCCACTATTTTGCATAATCCAGAAGTAATCGCTGACTATTACCGTGACCATGGAGTGTATTACAAATGGGAATCATTATTTACGATTAAACAAATGTATTTTTTAATGTATTTAGATTCTTCACTTTTCCCACGCTTTCATGGAGGTGCGCATACTTTCATATGGTCCGTTAGATTTTTGGTTCCATGATCTTTTATTACACGGCTGGCCACCCAAAATGCAACACCAAGAAGGAAGCATCCAATTGGCCTGAAATTCGCAGCATGCGTCGCCCGCGAGAGGACATGCAAACGATTAGCATTGCAGGGCATATGCAAATCATGTGCGCCCGGCACGCCACCGAGAAGCACTATAAGAAGGGTTCACAGAGGGCGGGGTGTAAGTAGTGGAAGTGTGTTGTGCTGCCGAACCTGTGCGTGGGAAGCTTCCTGATGCCTCGTCGCAGAATACGGCAGTCATACCAGCCTGTTTCGGAGTTCGACAGAAGACGAATAGTGGCTTATCGCGACAGCGGTTTATCGTACCAAAACATCGGCTTCCGTGTGGGACGACATCCAGCCACAGTGAGGCGAGTATGGATTCGGTGGGTGCAGGAGGGACGGACGGACCGACGTGAGCGATTGCCGCAGCCGCGGCACACCACCGAACGAGAGGACCGGTATGTTGTGCGGCGGGCATTGACGGCTCGCACCGCCACATCACGAACGTTAGCACAGGAATTAGGGTGTGTTGCGCAGCAACCTGTGTCAGCACGTACCATTCGACATCGTCTGCAGGAGCGGGGACTTGTCGAACGGCGCCCATTGCTCCGATTACCATTGACGTTACACCACCGGCGAGTGCGGCGGCAGTGGGCTGTTGCTACGCCTGATGAACTGTGGCAACGTGTGGAAGCAGCCTGGACAGACATACCCCAAGCCCAGATCCAAAGCCTCTTTCGTTCGATGCCGCGGCGTGTAGCGGCCGTTATTGCCAGCCAAGGGGGCCACACGAACTATTGATGTCTGCGTGTTCCGCAAGTCGCATGGGCCTGTAAGTTCAATCGTTTCATCTTTGTATATGTTGTTATGTGTCCAGTAAATCTGGCTTTGCTATCTCGTGTCCTTCTTGATGTTGCATTTTGGGTGGCCAGCAGTGTACATCGTCGACATCTTTCTTTTTAATTATACACTTTCCACATTTTGAACAACAAGCAAGAGCAAACAGCACAGAATTATTCACCGGTTCCTTAATGAGACGAAACAATTTCCAGCATTCACTCTTCCCCTTGTGGTTTTCAACAAGCACGTATTTCTTGGCCTCGACGCCTTTCTCAACCTCCTTAATATTAAATCCATCCATATTAACAAATAGGAGTTAATTTCGACATGATATGTCATGGGAATAGGATGTTAGCACATCAATCGAAAACCTCTGAATGCTAAAAGATGCGATGTGAAAAGTAACTCTTAGTCATACAGTGAACTTCGCACGGAGAGAGTGAATCAGCTGAGAAGCAGGCGAATGGCGTTTGCCTGTACCTTGCCCTGGACAATCGCGCTCTGAAAGAACACAAAGGAAGTATCTTTACGATACGATGTGTGTGACGTCGATTGGTGGAAATCTTCGTTGCTTTAAGAAAGAGACGACAATATTTTTGCATGGCAAATCATTCACCCAGTGGGCACCAGTACCGACTACAGAATTCCACAACGCTCATTTTTCTTTGGAAAATATTTTTCTCTTTTCAAAAATAAAGCGGTAATGAAACCGGGTCAAAATCGGATCAGGAACACCGTGACTCGACCCGTTGACCCGTGGCCAGTTTCTATCTCTGGTTGAGTCGTCAGAAGCGCTGGCTTCAGGCTAATCTCTGGAGCTGGACCCGAGCCCCAGATGAAGCATGATTGGCAAGGCGCCAATCATGGAGCTGGTCCTGTGCCTCCCTGGAGCCTGTGGCCCCAAATCATGCTCACTGTGGTGGTTAGGACAACCCGTCAATGAAAAGAATAATAAGACAAAATATATTTTAGCTCCCACGTCATAATCTTAGTAAAAACGGGGTAAAAGGGATATGTTTAATGTGATTCCTATTATTCACAATGAATGTTTCCGATCATATAGAAGTCGCCCCGGTGGCGCAGTGGTCTAAGCCCTGCCTCTGACTATTCGTCGGAGATAGGGTCCGTGTTCTAATACCGGAGAGTCATGAATGTTGTGTTTATCTTACAGCACTGGCTCTTTCCCTTCTTTAGAATCAGTGGCCCTAAAGTAGGGACAGACGACTACTTATAGCTCATCGAGTTTTCTCGCCTTATTTGTCACCTTACCTCCCCGCGCAAAAAAAAGGGAGGCGTATAGAATGGGAGAGCAGTATTTACAAGGGTCGCTCGGCACCTGGAATCCTGGAAATTGATTTCCCTTTTTTCCAGTCCTGGAAAGTCCTTGACTTTTTTTTTTTTTTTCTCTCTGTGTGAAAATTCCTGGAATAGTAGTCGAAATTGTTTTTACAATGAAAGGAAAAAGAAAGAAAAAGTGGGTCGAAATGTTTGGATTAATTGCATCACTTTGTTCTAGCTGCCTTTGGCGTCTACTTGCGATGACATTACTTCCTGTCATGGAGTATGGAGACGCTGGAGTGCAAGATGTTTGAGTGACATATTTCCATCCACCTTGGTTTGTGGCATAGAAGTTTTGTGCAGTTGGAGTCGCAACCGGTTGTGGAAACCATCCCGCTAGTCCGAGATGGCCGTTCTGTTTAGCGCGTGCTTTCCTAACTGAAGAAGACTGATATCCCCCCCCCCCCACTTCTCCGGGCCACCAATATGCGTGGGAATAGATGACCCTGGAATAGGGAAACTTCAGTGCCATGACAAAATTGTTTTGTATTGTTATCATTGTGCTAAGTTCCAGATTGCCTCATATGAGTTCTATATAGTGCAGTTTTTATTCGGGGAGATTTTCCTACTTCATTGAAAATGTAACGCACACTGAAGAACACTCTGTAACAGCGCCGCTACCCCATGGTTCGCACGCTCCTTGAAAACCTTAAAAAGTCTTTAAAAAATAAAAGTTAATTTTCAAGTCCTTGAAAATACTTTAAAAAGTTCCGCAAATAGTACTTGAAAAAAAAATTTTTTTTTGGTTTTTAACTATTGGTATGGAAGAGTATATGTAAAATAATTGCATGCGCTAAAAAGTTGTATAGGATAATTCTGTGTAGTTCTGATAAAAACACCAAGCTGATCATATTATGCTGAACTTGCGTTCAACCCAGAAGAGCACGTTCGGAGTAAAACATCAGCAAGGGAATAAAATGTGTAAGTGGAATAATGTATTCGCGAATTGCGATGGACCTCTGTTGACTGGGGTTAAGGATTGTTCTTGCAGGATGGTGGAACTTCTAGGAATTGCTTGTACTTCCTGCATAGACCCTTCGTCTCCTGGCTGCATCAAAGAATCAAGTCATGCATCAAAAATAAAAAGTTAAGCAAACAATAGATATCATACCAGCAGATGAATACGAAAATAATGTACCCCTTCAAAATAATGTACCCCTTCAAAATATTCCACAAAATAAAATGATTTCGAAAAGCACCAAAAAAGAGGGGCAATTCTAAGTTCATAAAATAAACCAACAGGGGTTCAGGGGGCAACAGAGGCAGGTCATTGAAGGTGTGCCCGTCCCAGCTAAGTTTGATGGTTTGAACTTGCTAAAATAGCTACCTACTGACCAACTGACAGCTCGCACATATGATAATTTGGTTTTAAAGAATAATTATATGGTCCTATGGGTACAGGGTTCGTACTTTTCCAAGCAAAATAAATTCAAGCACTTTTCAAGGACTTTTTAAAACCAAATCATCATATGTGTGAGCTGTCCGAACCCGGACGCTTTTGAGGAATATTTCCTGAGATATCGATAGATGAAATTCTGGGCGTGTGCCACTTTACATGTAGTGAACATGTGCAACGTTAACTTCCGTGAACAGTACATAAATCCATTTAAAAGGACCACCGACATGTCTGTCTCAGAATCATCCCATCGAACGCCTCCAGTGTCTAAACAGACAACATGTCGGTTGTCCTTCTTTAAATGGATTTTTGTACTATGTGACGTACTACAGAGCTGAAAACATGTGTCAAGACGGTAAAACTGCAACGAAGCATTTTGTCTGCGTAGCTCAGTTGTTAGAGGGACTTACTCCGGAGTGAGGGGTCACGGATTCGATGCCCGTCCCTGACAAACTTGTGTTTTCACAACTATTCGCGGACGTTAACCTTGCACGTGTTCAGTGCAGGTAAACTGTCATACGTCCAGAATTTCACCTATCGATATCTCAGGAAATATTCCTCTAAAGCATCCAGGTAAATTTCTTTTCCCCTTATTCGGTGCAGCGTGTTTTTTACTAATTGATTTTGGTTTCCGTGGTGGGCCGTATAAATATTTAATTTTTGTATTTTTCAGAAATTATCCATTCCGAGTGATGCAACTATCATAGCTGAATTGTCGTCTGTTTGCTGCCTATTTTACATATTTCACTTTACTGCTACGGCCAACCGTTACTTTCCTATTCCTTTCGGACACTCTTCGTGAAACATCGTGTACAATGAGGTGTATGATGGCAACCCCCAAAACACACCGTGTTTCACTGTTTCTTGTATTATCTGCCTTGTGCCAGCACCCGAGTGGCGTTTAGGAACTTGGGGAGTTGGGGGAGTTAAAATCAATGGCCTATATTTGTTTCTGTGGTGCCCTCGTTTCCAGGTTATAAACCCGTATGCATTTCTTTTGTACCTATATTTTTGCTATACATGAGACGACAGTTGATCCACTTTTATTTCAGTGGTGTTTGTAACAGTTTTATTTATAGACTGATTAGTCGACCGTTAAACTGCAATTGTGGTTGTATCAGTTAACCTTGGTTGTGGTTGTGCCCTGAAGTTGTCATTCAAACAAATTAGAAGCCTCGTCGCGCTTGAAAAATTGCTTTGTCCTCCGTATCAAGCAGAGAAGTTAAATAAAGATAACCAGGCGAAATGTCTTCGTAGCTGGCTGTCTCTTGTGCGTACCATTACTCGTCTTAAAGTGGACGGTGAATTTTCGGTGGCATATGTGGAAACCACGTTAGAAGAAAACGAGTGATACGCAGTAAAAAAGTCACAACAGTGGAGCTACTGAACCAATATGGCCTTTTTTGCTAGGGGAGAAACTTGATTGTCGTTAGTTTTATCTTTTCTTGTTTTGGAGGTTGATGTTCCGGAAGCGGCCTTCAGGTTACGTCCAGTGTCTGCGGCCGCAGGCTAAACTGCCTTGGACCAGGTGCCGTGAAACACAAAACGTTACGCATCGGCGCTCGCTACTACACCAGCCGTCTATTGAAGCAGTCGCAACAAACTGGTTGGATGAGCTCAGTGAGCATTTATATTATTTATTTTTTTAATTGTCCGGCATTGTTTTCCGATTGAGAAAAACAAAGAGCTAGGAAAGAGTCGCTGCACTCGGAGTGCTTTACTCAAAATGTTTACACTCTTGCCGCCCACAGCCTTCTGAAATGTTATTAGACGGATGTATTATTAGAAGGACGTGCATTATTCTTCGATCTACCTTAAAAATTCAGAATTAAAAAATTATAGCTGATTTTATGTATATTTTGTGGGAGGGTGAATGTAGAATTGCTGTAGACATCCCAGCATGGACGCCCATAGCTTTGTTCCCAGGAATTTTCCATTCCTTCAACGGAAATTATTAAAACAAATAGAATACGCAAACACCCATATGCAAATTTTAATCTTTCCTCATCTACTAGAGCGCGCACATGCACGCATACATGTAATTGAAAATAAGATCCAAAAAAATTACATAAAAGAAATGTGTGGATGAAATTACCTACCTAGCACGCTGGAATAATATGGAGATTTCTTTGCTGTTTTGTTCTAAGTGCTTTTCATTTCCGTTTTGTGCAGTAGCGTAGACAACCTGTTGGTGGTCCACCGCAACCCCGTAATCGAGGGATCTTATAATGAAGGAGAACCTAGGATCTCATAGAAAGGATTCGGTTAACACTGTGCCATGAAGTTTTCAAGAGTAACATTTTAGAGTTGTTTTCACAATGCATTAAAATTCTAAGGAGTGAGGCATTCTGGGAATTTCGATGAAGATATTAAATATGGTATGCCAAATTTTAGTGGCATTTCATTTGCCGGAATTCATAGCGACAAAAAATAATGGGGGGGAGTGATACAGCACTTATGCTGCTTATTATAAATACGTTTAGTTTCAAAAATTCAGTTGAAAAATTATGTGACTTGCCGTTCTTAATCTGCTTCAAAATAATGTTAATGCCACTAACCGGATAGAAATGGCGTGCGTAAAAATTATTAGAAGGAATTCTGAATATAAGATACACGATATTGATAAAAGTCACCGGACACCTAGAAAAGAAATACAACATAGCAGTTATTGATATACATTAGTACGGTGTCGGTTCACCTTTGGCCTTTAATTAATGCATGCTCTGACTCCTCGAGACATGCTTTCGACAAGGTTTTGGAACACAGCGATAGGTATGCGCTTCCATTCAGTACGTGATGCTGCCGCCAACTGTTGCTTAGTAGTAGGCCTTGGCTCCAAACTTTTATGCGTCGCTGTAATTCATCCCATAGGTACTCTATGGGATTAAGATCAGGGCTCTGTGCTGGCCAGTCCACACACGCGATACGAATTTATCGTCAAACCACGCCGTAACAGTCCTCGCTTTTTATTTCTATGATGCTGTCAAGTACTCGGTGCATTATCCTTCTGGTACCAACAAGGCTCGGTTCCGTATTATTGCCACAGAGTTGGTAGGGCATAATTGTCCAGAATATCGAGGTAGACGTGTTGGTTAACAGGTTTGTCCATGATAACCAATGGGCTGGGACCATACCATGAAAGACACCCCTACACGAGTACACTGCCAGCTCCAAACTTGACCGTAGGAACAGTACACTATGGTAAATAGCGTTCCCCAGCTGCTGCCATACCCACACACGGCCATCAGACTGATGGATCGTGTATCTGGATTCATCAGTCCATAGGACCCGTTTCCTTTGATCTACGGTCCACGATGAATGTTCTTTACACCATGCTGAACGACGAGTAGCATTCCGAGTGGAACTGAAATGCTTATGAGCAGCCGCACGACCACGGTAACCCATGGAGTGAAATTATCTGCGAATGGTACGTGTGCATACCGAGGTTCCGGCATATTTGCTAACCTGTACACTGAGGTCTTGTGCAGTACTCCGTCCATTAGCTGTAACAACTCTCCTGAGGCTTCGACGTCCTCTATCACTGATTTTCTTTGGTCTGCCGGTACGTTTTGCTGCTTCAGGCGTGCCGTGTGTCTTCCTCTTATTCAGTACATCCAAAACAGTTGACTTGGGTATGTTTAAACGCCTATCGGTTTCTCTTATGGACAACCCACTAATATGACACCCAACAATCTTTCCTTTCTCAAAGTCAGTTCTCTCCCGCCGCGACATTTTCACTTAGCTTCACAGTGCGATATAATCGCTGTCAGCTGCAGGCTTGTTTTCATATCGTTTGCAGCTGTACCGCGCAATTTAACAACGCAGCGGATCCGTTGATTTGCTTTTGAAGGGGTGTATAGTGCATATCACGGCTGTATGGAAATTTGAGTTCTATGACGACGTTTCTTCGTACGGAAAAATTTACTTATTACGTCGTTAGTCCTTTCAAGCTCAAAATTTTATTTTTGAAATTGGAAACTTTTTTTTTTTCGGGTTTTTGTAGGGGTTTTGGGCTTGTAATGAATACAAATAGGCCTAACACTGAGAACTTTTTATAACATTTTATTCCTCAAATACAAAAGTTCAGATTTGTAATAGTTCAGATTTCTAATCATTTGACTTCCTTTTCCTTATTTGTTTCCTTCATGAACATGAGACCACATCTTTCTTTTCAAAAGGAAATTCAGTTTTGATCTCTCATCTCTGAATATAGGAAAACGTTCAACAGAATATTTTTCACTTCACACGGAAATCGGCAAAGCAGTTTTTTTTTTGTTTTTTTTTTCTGTTGTGAAGCACAAAATCATATCACATTTTTGGCATGCAACATAGGAAAATCATGTCTTGCGGTTCTTACAGTGCAGTTTTGATAGTTGTCTACCAGCTACAGTGGGGTTTCTAAGAATTTCTTGTGTTAGAAGGACTACGAAAATTCAAAGAATACATGACGTACAACATGGGCTCAAAATGGTTAAAGCCGAGTTGCTCTATTTTCAACACTAAACTCTGCTAGTGCACGGTTTATCCGAGTTGCTTTATTTTCAACACTAAACTCTGCTAGTGCACTAAGCCCTGGTTCATTCATCGTATTTCGTAAGTAGTTCTTTATCAGTTTCAGTTCTATAAACGAATTTTCAGCTGAAGGAAGCTGTGGTCACAGAAAAGATTATGCATACACTGGTGTCGAAAATTAAATTAAAAGTCCGAAACACATTTGCAAGAATAAAATACGTAAAAAACACGTAATAGCAGGTCTCCATCTGCTGTTACGTATTTTTCTTTTTCTTCTGGCATGTAAAGTGGCACTATCATAAGGGTTATAAACATTTTATAATAACAGACAAATATATACACATTTTGCATATACAGGATCACATCTTCAAATGTAATCAAGGTAAGATGTAAGAATGTAACCTAAAAATGTCTTGATAAGAAATGTGATCACCTTGTACGGACAGATAACTCTTACAACGACGATACGTACTCATCACCCGGTTCTTGGTGAACACTAGCGTCTCAGAGCGTCCCAGGCATGCTCTATAAAGTTCAGATCCGGAAACCTGGCTGGTCAGTCCATAGGCGGAATATCGTCGCTCTGCAGGAAGTCATCGATAAGCTGAGCCCTGTTCGGGCGAGCGTTATCATCGATTAAAAGGAATTGAGGGTTATGTATACACTGGTGTCGCCAACAGCTCCTTAAAAAAGTCTGGAGAATCTAGTTTCTATAGAGCTCAGCGTTTACATTGCCTCTGCGAACACGTGGAATGGTGTACCGCAGTTGGACATTATACCACCCCACATGAGTAGTATTATTCCAGGAATCGTCGATCAACACTTTTCTCCGAAAAAAGTATTCACATATTCGTCAATGGCGAAAGATGTTGCAACGATGAACCCCCCCCCCCCCGTTTTTATCCCCCTACCTTGGAGAACACTTTTGGGCTAGATCACGCCCACCAACTGAACTTTTATCCACTGAATTTACTTTGGGCTTTGCAGTTATTGCACATGCGCATTAACTGCTATTTGTGTTATTAAAGTATATAGGTCTCTCACTTCTATGCTCTCTGTTGCATTGTTTCTGAGGATGACACCGTTGTGGTGTTGAAAGGTTTTAAACATATACTTATTTTAATTATACCGTATCGTGTCTCTTCGGAAGGTGTTCAATGTTCCGTGATTGGCTTACGCAATCACATAACAAAAATTGGAGATCGTCTCTAGTAAATGCTACGTGGGAAAAGCCATGCTTCAGTAGCAACATGGATTACAATGTTAAAACAATAACATCGAGTTTTCCCGAAAATTACGAGTACAAAATTATTCAGTTAGAAAAGAAGGAAGGGAAAACTTTTTTTTTTTTTTTTAAATGTTACTGAGAAAAGAATCAGTTGTGGTAAGTTTCCGGCAAGTTTTGACACTAATATTCAGGGCCGGAGTATATAATGTCAAAGAAGTATTTGCTTTTTTAAACTTAAGAAAAAGACAATAATATGGATTGAAAGTTCAGACAGAGAAATAAATTTTTTGCGGAGAGAATAATAAAGATCCCTCTAAAATAAATTTGTATTACAAATATTTCAAATTTATGGGTTTTACTAAGGAATAAAGGAGATTTTTAAGTAAAATTTTTGGGTAGTACTCATACTCTTCCTTTCCGAAAATTTGACTTCATTCCTTAGTAAAACCCATAAATATTAAATATTTGTTATGCATTAAGTCTAGGCATAGCTATGCCATCAATTACTACTAAATTCGTGTTATTTGTGTTTTAGTGATGATAAATATATTCATATTATAATACAAAAACAACTTTGACATTTTTTTTTAATTTAAGTGTGTGGTTTACACCCAAATCGTGGAATATGTAGAAATAGTAAGACACAAAATAAAATTTAGTTTGCTGTTTTACGAATTGGTTTAGATTGGAACAAAAATCGGGACTTCTGTTCACCCTGTATTTGAGCCCATGTTGATAATCAAAATGTAACATCTACGTAAAGTAGCAGTCAGTTAGTAGCTGCATTTAAATCTCCTAGATTAAAGCATTACCTTGTTTGGTAGAAATACTCGGTACTAAAGGAAATTATAAATATATAGTTAGAAGAAATAACATTTTATATTTTAAAACCATCCAAATAAACCCTCAGTGAGCAATACCACCATTGTCAGTGTTGTCGCTGTGATCTTTGATGTTTACGACCGGCCTGGACAGCACCGAGAAAGATGATAAAACATCACGGATTTTCAGCCAATCAGCTAACATCTTAGGATCTCCGAAGAGTTTCTTTGCAGGTTTTGTGAACGTCCGTGCTGCCCTGGCCAGCGCTGTCCCCAGATTTCTCCTCAATAGAGAACGTGTGGGAGGTCATTGGTAGAAGACTCAATGCCTCTGCACGGCTCTCTTCAGTGTCGGGTCGCAGATGGCCCCGTGGTAAATATAGCCAGCTTCCAACCATACTGTTCGGGGTTCTCTCCCAGCTCGACTGCCTTAAACACTAAATATTCGCCGTGCCTCGCGGAGCACGCTAATGGCGGTCCCGGGATATTGGACCTCCCGTTACAAATAAAGTCATCTATATGTATTCTACTGACTTTCTACCTTGCTTCCGTGTGACTTTCCTGTCGGGCACTCTAGCCCAAATCTCCTAGCTTCCAACTTCTGTTGTTAAGACTTTTGGTCAGACACTCCCTTTCTAAAATCCTTTACATAGATTTCAAATCTCTCTCGCGGTGTCGATGAAGTGTCACGGTCAGCAGCTCCTCAGGGCGCCATCTGGGGACTTGTTCTCAAATCTCCCTCGCAGTGTCGATGAAGTGACATGGTCAGCGGCTCCTCAGGGCCCATCTCGAGACTCGTTCTCAAATCTCTCTCGCAGTGTCGATGAAGTAACATGGTCAGCGGCTCCTCAGGGCACCATCTGGGGACTTGTTCTCAAATCTCTCTCGCAGTGTCAGTGAAGTGCCATGGTCAGCGTCTCCTCAGAGCACCATGTGGAGACTTGTTCTCAAATCTCTCTCGCAGTGTCGATGAAGTGGCATGGTCAGCGACTCCTCAGGGCCCATCTGGAGACTTGTTCTCAAATGTCTCTCGCAGTGTCAATGAAGTGGCATGGTCAGCGGCTCCTCAGGGCACCATCTGGGGGACATGTTCTCAAATCCGACTGTCGATGAAGTGGCATGGTCAGCAGCTCCTCAGGACACTATCTGGGGACTTTTCCGCTCGATGCCCCGCCGTGTTGCCGAAGGTAAATCCTGCATTTCGATCACACGACTTACAGATTCACGCCACATTATACTGTGTCCTCGTCCATCGCATTTGTTAATCCCTTAGGAATTAATCACTTCTTCCCACCTATGTATGGCCTTCTTGACTACATGTGTGGCAAGTTTTGTCGCATTTTGTGCATTCCTTCAAGGTGTACTATCGACGTAACTACCGCCATGTTGTTTAGGTTCTCGAGGATGATAATATCGGTGTCGAAAATTTTTGTTTTCAAAGAAGGCCATAGCCTCTAAACGCTGGCATCATATTCTCTGTGAATATTCAACGAGAATGACTGGGCAATGCCTTATTGTTCATGTGATCAAAAGATACAGAACCATTCTGAGAAGACTTTCTTCATGTTAGTCTTTTTGAAAGGCATCGAAAAGCAGCTAGGTACCCATGAGGCTCCAACGTGAATCATTGTAACGCATGACCTATGTAAGCCGAATATTTTCAAATCCGGCGGGATTTTTTCAAAGTGCGCGTAAGCTTAGATTTATTTTAGTTCCAAATTATTCTACACAAACGATGCATTCATCCTCTCCCCCCCCCCCCCCTCTCTCTCTCTCTCTCTCTCTCTCTCTCGCCTTCCCTTCTTATTTTTTTCTTTGCAAAGCTTCTTAATTTTAATTAAGAGCATGCATTTCAGTTGTCACTGTTACATCTTGTGAGATTTTCGAAGAAAAAACGGTGATATTTAAAACTTCAGCATAAAAAACAACAACAACAAAACGAGTATTGAAATAAAACCGCTGTAAGATGCTTTAATGTGCACTCAGAAAAACGTGTCCTCGTCAAATACAATGGCATTTATCTCTAAGGTAGTTAGAAAAAAAAAGGGAAGGGGATGTGATAGGGACAAGTCAACTTATTTTCGAAATTTACATTTGTTCGCAGCAAACAAACGTCATAAATACTTAGTTTATTTTCTAAGTCTTATTGAGCTGAACTATATTGCGGCGTTGATTGATGTTTACGTTGGCTCTTTTTTGCATATCAATGAAAAACGTAAAATAATGGTAGTACTTGAATTGCATATTTAATGGCATTTCGTGATTCACCTAACAATAATTTATACCTGTGATGGAACAGGATTGGGGCTTTTAAAGCTCATTATATCAATTTAAATGAAAACGTGGGCATTGGAAGGGAATGTATACCGAGCCAAATTTCATTCCCGTTCCCTTGATTTATTTGTCTTCGTGCACCGATGTAAATGTGACAAACACGTACATGTCACCCAGGGTGTTTGTTATACGCATACAGCCCAATAATTTTGTTAGTGGAACAATTAAAAAGAAGTCTGCATTGTAGTTGAAGTCGACTCGGAAAAAAGAGCTACCAAATATTTTTGAAATGTGGATCTGGAAAAAAATTCGGTGGTTGTGAAATTGATAACACAAAATTTGTCGTTCCAAATCAGTGTCAGCCGAAAGAAATCGTGTACCCTTTCACCGACGCGACGTTATGTTCCCTGAGTTCAACAATGAACTCAATTCTTGTCATCATACTTTAGTGGCGTACCTACCTCAAAGGTAACGCAAGAGTCAAAACGGCTAATTGATATCGGGAAAATATTCCGCCCTGGACTAGGAGGATGTGGGTCGAATCCCACCACAGGCAGAAAAAGGGATCTTTCGCTATATTGGAAACTGAACGTAAAATTAAATCTACTAGCCGTGAAGTTCGAAAAAGAAAAAAAGTGTGATGCTTCTTCCGCGCGTCGTCTGGAATTAGCCAAAGATTCGAAAATTTATGTGTAATAATTCTTCCACACATCGTTTGGAATTAATAAGAATTCCTTCTTCTACAGAGAGTTCCTCTAAGCATGGTTTGTCGCCGGGGCCGAAACCTGCGATTTCGTGCTTATGCCTTTCTCGTGGGAAGTAGGGGATGGGAATATGTGAGGTATCTACTGAGGTGAGGCATGAGCAAAACGGCGAGTTGCATCTATAAGCCTTGCGTACATAGCTCAACTGGGAGAATATCCTACTCCGGAGAAGAAAAACTTTCATAACAGGATTTGGAAATCCCACCGCTGGCAGCAAAGGGCTCGTTCGCTGTAACCTTCAGTAGTACAGTCATAAATGGTTTATTCCCATTCTCGAGAATTTTTTTCATCATACCTTTAATAGTGCAGACATTAATGGTTCACTCCCGAGGATATCCAAATTCGTACAGAAATTGCCAAAAAGTAATCAAGGTAGTTGCCTTCGATGCACCATCATTACAAGAAACCCTACACAACATAAATTCAAACTCACTGACGGAATTTAAAAAGTTATTGTACAAGGTTAAAAGTGAAACCATAAGAACTTTCGAATTTCCCTAGAACCCATCATCAGATGAATGAAACCGAAGAATGAGGGGAAGACAATAAATAGACACACTTCGTCACGAGATAATGACGCAGGGAGTACATATGTTACGCAGCACCACCGTTATGACACAACGAATGTCTGGTGCGGGTTGGCATACCATACCGGCCAGGCTGTTCAGATGAGCTAACAACATGGGTGAGTATCATGAAAGGTATAAAATTCCAGAACAATACATAACAAGTTACATTGAATTAAATAATTGAAAGATGGGTAATGTGTACAAATCAAAAAGGGAAAAGAATATATTACCTTGTCATCTGGAGGATACAAATAGAAACTCCATAGTAATAAATGAGCAACATTAACCATTGCCAAATTAAGTAGTGACGTCCACAGTCTGCTGTATATCTGGAACAATTATTAATTGTTTCCAGGGTGTCAGAATAAAAATAGCAGTGCTATCATTACAGCATAAATGTTTTTGAGATGTAATTATAAGACTCTTAGTGAACAGTAATGAAGAGATAGCAGTACGTGTGATGATAATGAAGGCATCTTCCCAAACCGGGTAGTGCAAACCATCAATCAGAAGGCGGGAGAGTGCAGTACTTGTAAGTCCATTTTTTACCGCATATTTATGTTCATTTAGTCTAGTCCCCAGGGTTCGTTTAATTGATCCTATATATTGACTGTTTGGAATATCAACACCAATGCTTTTTAAGGGGATGTAGTACACGCCAAATTTATTTAAACCCGCCACTCGATCTCGGTCATTTTTGATGTACGTGAAAGTGTTGGTAGTTCTTACACCAATGTTCAGGTGAATAGTTTGGCATAGGCCTTTAAGTAAAGGTGTAATGGTTGAATAATGTTCCATGCAACCCACATATCTCCTGACCCAATAGAGTCCAGGATGTTGTCTCTATACCTTTGAGCATTGAGGTTTCCATGTGGCAATGCATCATGGTCGGTACGGCTGCCTAACGTTATGCCTGCCCACACCAGAACACTACCACCACCGTAGGTGTCCTTTTCCTGGATATTACAGGGAAGATGCAAGTACCGGCCTCTCTCCAGATGTAAACTCAGCGAGAATCACTATGTGAACAGTGTCGCGAATCATCAGTGAACAGAACGGATCTCCACTGATTTTGAGTCCAGCTCACATGCATTTGTGCCCAATTGCAACGTTCCCTCCGGGGGCGCGGGGTGAGGGGAACGCATAACACCGGTCGCCGAGCATACAGTCCTCCTGCATATAACCTGCTTACCGTCGAAGCTGATACCGTCCGTCCCGTGGCTGCCACAAGCACAGATCTGAGATGAGTCGGTGTAGCCGTCCTGTTCCGCTGTGCCAAAAGCCGCAAATACCGGACATCCACGAACGTAGTTGTCCTTGGCCTACCTTCGGAAAGTTGCACTCGTGGTTTAGAACTGCTGCCACATCCTGCTGACCACAGAACGATCGACATTGAGCCATCTTGCGACGTCCGCCTGCCGTTGCCCTGATTCAAGTCGGCCTTTCGCTCTGTAGCGTAACTCCGTTGGTAAATTACGTCTCGAAACCATGTTAACAAAATCGCTATCTCGAAATCTTATCATTTGCTGCCGCACATGAATTGGCGACTCACTTCGAAACAGCTGGTTTTAAGCTCTTTCGCATTTGTATAAAGCGCTGCCAGCGCCACTTATTTGCATTCCGTACATCGATGTTGTATGCCTTCGCCCGTAACATATGCAAATTTCGTGCAATTTGAACTATATTTCTCCCAGTTATCGCGATTTTTTCGGTTTGTTGCTTAATTTATGGAAATCAGTGTATGTCAAACCATCCGGAACAGCCATTGTCAAGAACTTCACATGGTTTATGAAAAACTTGCTACCAAACAGCCGCCATTAATCAATCGCCATAGGCCTAACTCTCTATGATAACGTGAGACCCCACGTTGCATGCCAGACAATTTAGAAGTCGCACCAGTTGTGGTACTTAATCTTACATCATCTGCTTTATTCACCTGATCTGACCCCTACGGGCTATCACTTCGTCAAGCACCTGGCCACCTTTCCGCAGAGTAAATCGTTTCCCAACCAAACACGAGTTTGTCATATCCTCAATGCCGACATTTTTCACAACGGCATAAAGAATCATTGGCAAAAGTATGTTGTTAGCTGGCGGTAATTATTTTGATTATTAACATCCATTATGTACCGTATTATCGGTGATCAATATTCCGTCATTTCGTCTGCAATAATAGCCTAGCACAATAACCGATCCCGATGTACCCCCTTTTGTTAGGACTGATATGCTTTAGAGCCAAATTTCAGATTGAAACTAGCAAAATGCGTTAAGAAAAAAAAATCTACAGTTTTCGACTGGGCAGAATAAAACTCGTACTTCTGCTGTTTCTCCATCAAGATCATGAACTAGATCAGGGGTGGCCAAACTTTGAGGAACAAAGATCTACCTTAGGCTATCATTCCCAACTATGATCTACCGTGTTCTTTCGCAGTGATATAGGCATATTTAAAAAGGAATAAGCCTATATCACGAGTGTTTTGTTAGTGTGTGTGGTTTTGTAAGTTTGGGAACAAATACAGAAACATAATATTTAAATCATTTTTTATTTCTGAAACACTATTTTTCAAACAAATTATGTAATTTTACTTATAGATTCTGTATTTAGAGTATTTAATTCTTAGATGTTGATGCATGACACTGCATGCCCTCACAAAGTTTAGAATAATCAGGCACATATTCAGTGAGGCACAGTCAGAGGCACGCTTCTAAATGAGCATCAGTCAGGCAGCTCCTATATTTCCACTTCATTATTTTCATTTCTGAAAAAACTGCTTTACAGAGATATGTGGATCCAAAGAAAGCAGTCAGCCGTAAAGCAACACATCTCAAGCAGAGATACTTTTTCTCTGGCAATAAGGTCCAAAATGTGTTATCTGACGCTCTTGTCGTACTATGCCGGATGGAAGTTTCACAATTTCTGATTCTAAATCTGAAGAATCAAAGAGGAAAGTAGAGGAAATGTTTGATGAAACTTCCTGAATCACGTTCGCCAAAAGGGTCAACCGTACGAACAAACAAACGATCGACTGTACCAGAGCTCGATAGACTGTGCGAGAGCTCGATCGACCGTTTGGCTACCCCTGAACTAGACAGTCAGGTAAATCTTTTAAGGACTAGTTCTGCGTAACAGCTACATATACAGTAGTGGCCAAAATTGTGGAAACCTTTTGGAAAAAGTGTATTTTTGAGGTTTGATGGCTGATAACACCACTTTTTTTTCAATAATACCATAAAATCATATATCAATGGAACGATAATGTCATCAAGAATGTAATGCAACAAAGTTTGTTCAATTATTTGTATTCTATAAAACGTTATAGCCAAATAACCAGAAAAAGGAAGCACAACTTGCTTAGGTTGATGTGAAGTAGCTTTCCTTCATTTGAATGTAGCCAATGAGCATGAGTGTTTAGAGAGCCAATCAGGTGTCATCTTGTTTTGGCAATGAGCCAATCAGGTCACAGTAGGATTCAGCTATTGATGTCATGTATTGGAGCTGAGAGGAGGACACTTGTCAATGTGTTATGTGATTACTATCAAGTTGATTGGGTGTGTGTGTGTGTGTGTGTGTGTGTGTGTGTGTGTGTGTGTGTGTGTGTGTGTTCTTTCATTTAGTGAGCTTGTAAAACGTAATAAAATTAAAGAAATGGCGCAAAGAGTAGACTAGTCACCCAGAAAGGGATGTAAAATAGTACTATAAAGTGAAAAAGGCTTCAGTTATGAAGAAATTAGAAGAAAAATTGGTGAAAAGTTAACCAAAGGTGGCATTTCTAAAAAATTTTGAAGAGGTATAAGGAGACTCAGTCACTAAAAAACCAGACTGGTAAAGGCAGGAAAATGTGCACAACAGCAAGTGATGATAGAATAATTAAGAGACTGTGCCTAGGTGACAGAAGAAAATCATCTGGGTGTATACAAGATGAAATGGCGCAATGCAATTTGAGTGCAAGGACTGTTCGCGCAGACTGCAGGAATTTTGTCTAAAAGCTAGAATTCCACGAAAAAAGCCATTTTTATCTCTCAAAGGTTGCAAAAATTAAACTGGGCTAAAACCCATGTTAACATGACAGCGGAACAATGGGAAAGTGTTATTTGGAGTGATGAGACCAAAATATCCCTGTTTGGTAGTGATGGCATAAAATACGTAAGAAGAATCGGAGAAGATTTTGCATCCCGATTGGATTGCATGTACTGTGAAACACCCAGTTAATGTTATGATCTCGGGTTGTATGACATCAAAAGCTGTGGGCAGAATTTGCGTGATTAATGGGAATATAAATGGCCAAAAATACACTCATGAAATACTTGATCCCAAACTGAAGCCTTCCGCACGTGATTTTTTCCAGGATAATGAAGCATTTATATTTCAACAGGATTCAGCTCCGTGTCATGTTGCTGCTGTGTGCAAAAAGTGGTTTCAATATAATCATATTCCACTGCTGTAATGACCTGGGAATAGTTTAGACCTTAACCCCATTGAAAATCTGTGGAGCCGACTAAAGAAACTTGTTAATCAGAAGCAGCCCAGCAATAAAACCCAATTAATAGAAGCAATAATTCAATCTTGGTTTCACATTATAACAGCTGCAGAACTAAAAAACTTGGTTCACTCCATGGGAAGGCGTTGTAAGACCGTAATTAACGCTAAAGATTACCCAACTAAGTATTAACTGACATGGTGAGAATTTTTGTATATCTAATGTTTTCTGTGTTTCACTTTTTTCTTTATAACTGCTGTGTTAATACAAAATCCTTCATGAAAGTTATTGCATTACATTCTTGATGAAATTATGTTTCCATAGATATGTAATTTTATGTTATTACTCCAAAAAAAAGTGGTGTCAAACCTCAAAAATACACTATTCCCAAAAGGTTTCCACAGTTTTGACCACTACTGTTTGAAGAAAGCAGCACTACTCCTCACATTCCTTTGGTCCAGTAGGACGACATACATTTTACTTAAGTGTTTTTATCCATTGTGCTAAAACACATTCAGAGTAGTAGTAAGTAAACAAGAAAGATTCAATTCTCTAGTGTAGTTAGCTCAAAACGGGTCCTTGGCAAAAGAAAAACTCAACGAAGAAGACTACATTCATGCCACCTAGTAGAAAGCTTACCATGCATAATGTGCGCAATGTGACTCATAGTGAACGGAAACAGATACAAAAACAATTTTAACCGGATTCCGAGAATCGGCAAAAAAAAAAAAAAAAATCCACAAGAAGTAGCTACTTACGCCCATTAGCGACAGAAATCTGCGTTACGAAAAATCACAAATTGTACATATTTGTTTCTTATAGTGGAAGATACTCGTGTTCGTATCAAAAAAAAAAAAAAAAAATTCAAATGGAATAATTAAAAGGAGAGATGCGGAAGACAGCATGATATAACTTCACTCGCCCAGGCGACAAGACCGTGTTACTTGAAAAAAAAAAATCTATGCAAAATATTCTTCTCCATGGGCCATATCGTATCAAGAAAGGAATTTTTTCAAGAGATTTTTAAGATCTCAGGTACTCTTTCAGATAGAATTATGTTCTGATACCACCTCTTTCTAGCGGCAAAACAGTGAATTATGAAAAAAGCAGAAAATATATCGCAAATATTTCGCGGGAATGACTCCCGTATTCCCGTCAGAAGTTGCCCATGCATTTAGGAACATATTAATGGGGAACAGCTTTAGGGGAATATGGAATGGCTATGGACATTGTACAGCCATTCCATTACAAGAAAATAAAACCACACTTATACACTGAGTGGCATCTATATTATGAACATCTGACAGTTTTAAGCAAATGAGCCATAGCTGGACGCTGTTGCCGCCAGAGGGCTAGGCTAGTATAAAAAGGGAAAGCTTAGTGCTTGCGACAGTAGTAGAAGGGATTTTTGGGTGACGAGATGGGTAAAAAATGCGATTTGACGGACTTTCAACGTGGGATGATTGTATGAGCTCGGAGCCATGGAGCGAGTATCACCGAAACCACCGCATTCGTTAAATGTTCCAGAGCAGCTGTTGTTAAAGTGTTTAAAGACTGGACTGAGCCAAAAACTGGGTCTCTACGTGAAACGTGTGGTCGTCATCGACTAGTGATGGCTCGGGCGGAACGGAGAGTGTCCAGACTGGTAACAGACAACAGAAGGGCAACAGTGCAGCAAATTACCGACCATCTTAATCAAGGATACCCTCAAATGATCTCTGTACGCACTGTTCGCCGTACACTGCGTCGGATGGGATATGGCAGTCGAAGGCCCGTTCGAACACCTTTGCTGTTTGCAGTTAACAAGAGAAAACGTCTGCAGTTCGCACAGGAGCACAAGGATGGGACAGTCAATAATTGGAAACAAATTATGTGGTCCGATGCATTACGTTTTCAGTTGCACCATGCCGATGGCCGAGTGAGAATTTGGCGGAAACAGCACGAAAGGATGGACCCCAGTTACATTGCTACAACCTTTCAAGCTGATGAACACAACGTTATGGTTTGGGGAATGTTTTCCTGGCATGCTTTGGGCCCTTTAATTCGTGTTGATCAACGTCTGACCGGCACATCATATCTAAACATCGTTGCGCACCATGTGCGTCCTGTCATGTGGATGGTTTATCCCAATGGCGATGGCTACTTTCAACAAGATAGTGCATCCTGTCAGAGTGCTCGTATTGTACAGGATTGGTTTCAGGAACATGCCGGTGAGTTTACTTTGCTTAGGTGGCCCCCACAATCTCCAGATCTCAACCCCATTGAGAATCTGTGGGATGAAGTTGAACAAGCCATCAGACAGCTGGATCCACAACCCTACCACAAACCAGCTATCAACATCTCGTGGAGTCCATGCCACGAAGAATCGACGCAGTATTAAAGGGAAAAGGTGGCCCAACGAAGTACTGAGGGGGTGGTCATAATAAAGTGGCCACCCAGTGTATATACACTTAAATTTTCATTAGATGCTTGAACGAAGGAAAGATTCCTCGGGACTGGAACAATGCTATAGTGATCCTGCTATTATAAAGGAGGAGATATTCAGCTTCTCAGGAACTACAGACCAGTCAGCTGCCTATCAGTTGTTTACAAAATCTTCACCATGGTTCTGACCCATGGCTTGAAGCAAACTCTGGGAATGGCCCAGCCTAGGGAATAATCGGGATTCAGGAGCTACAGCAGTATAGATCCTATTCATGTACTGAGAAAGCTAATTGAAAGAGCAAGTGAATTTGAATTACCTCTATGTATGACTTTTATTGATTATGAGAAGACTTTTGATTCCATGAAACCGATTATCAGTTTTAACGCCATTGAAACCCTGTAGTACTGAAGATGCACACGTTAATATTATGATTAACATAAATTAAAATGCAAATACAAAGGTTCGAGGGCACAGCACTTATAAAAATTAGAAATTCAGCAGGACAAGGCGACACCACATCTTCTGTGCTCTACATTACAGAATGTCTGATGATGTTTCTGACTCAATTTCGACCTACCTTCCAGTTGAGAAATGAAAAAAAAACAACACTCTTCCAGATGCTTGGAAAAATGTTAATTTTCTATATGTAAAGTAGTAAAGAGTCTTTCAATGACTGAACCCATGAATTCCTTCATGGGTTCAGCCATTGAAAGTCTTATATTGACATAGAAGTCTTTGAAAGTCTTTGTCTGTCTTTTGGAAGTACTATATGTAAAGTGGTTGCACATGAAAGTCTTTGTCTGTCTTTTTGGAAGTACTATATGCAAAGTAGTAAGAGTCTTTCAATGACTAAACCCATGAATTCCTTCATGGTGTGGCATTTTCTGTGTCGAACAATATATATTCGTATTGCAGTAATATCTCCTCTTCTAAAAGTGCGATTGAAAATAGCTTTTCTTCGTTTGATTTTCTTGACCATAAGCAGATCTGCCAACTAGTCTTCTCTTCAAATAACACGCAGTTTCGCTGCTAGAAACTGTGTGTTATTTGTTAAAGTTATATCAAGTTTTTCTCCATAGCTCTTCTTCTAAACGTTTGATTTCAAAAATACTTTTTCGTTTCTGATATGTTCCTTTGTGAGGAATGTTTTGCGTACAATTTGTGATCTGTCATAACTCATATTTCTTCCGGTAGTGGGCGTAAGTAGCTGTTCTTGTTTGCAAATGTTTAACTGTTTTTCGAGATAGCCGGTTGCAAAACTGTTTTTCCAACTGGTACCGGTCATTGTGAATAACTGCGCGCATTATTATGTACTTTAAACACAATGCATTGTATTTACACTACTCGTAAAGGCATTTTCTTATTCGTTAATTTTTCCGTTTCTAAAAAACCGTTTTAAAATTTATTTTTATGTCAGAAATGATTCAAAAGACTTCATTGCACCCGAGAATTCGGTGCCGTTTTTCTTGTTTTTAATCAGGTCTGAATATACTGCATTATTCGCTATTTTGATAACAGGATTTGGAAGTCGCTTATGAAGTATACAACATAACACCTGAATGCATCCACCTATCAGAAAAAGATTCTGACCTACAATCAAATAAATCGTTTCAGTTAATTTCGGCATTTCCTTTTACACTGGTTAAACCGTGCTGATTCTCAATTGCGTTTTCTTTGCAAAAAATAACCTTCATTGGAAGAAATTATTACTATTATTATTTTAATTTCATTTTTGGGAGCACCGAAAAAGAAGGAAGAAATAATAGTTTATTCGTGGTCGCCAACTGATACGATGTGGTGTGTCCGACTGAAAAGTTGACATGCGCTATCACGTGGATTATATGAGGCATGACGTCATTTTCTTGGTCTCGAAGCAATTACATTAATCGTAAATGGAACGCACGCGTCGGGGCGAAAAAATCTCGTTTTTGAAGAGGCGACCTCTGACATTTTGTCTGGGGCGAGGAAGCAATAAAAATTTCTGAGCACACTCGCTTCCTGAAGAGCTTGCGGCTCATACTAATAGTCACTGTAGACAATGTAAAAGCGAAATGCGAAAGTTGTGTAATCCCCGGGGAGGTTTTCATTTCGTTTTGAGTTCCAGTGATGGAAGAGAAGGCGAAGCGTACTTGTAATTTTTCTTTCACTATTCTGCGCACGAATGCATGCTCTCAGGTTGATGTTTCACGTAAACGTTAATGATTTCTGCTCTTTTCTTTTCGGAAACTAGTGTGACGCGCCCGCCCAACTAGCATGCTGAAGCCATTCATTCTGCTGTGTGGGTGGCTGGTCCAGTTTGTTTTTGGCCGGAGTTTCTCGCTCAATGACGTAATTCCTCATTTGATATCTACCGGTTTTTTAGGTTCGCTGCACCGTAGTTATTAAACATTTTTGTGTGGACGTGGTGAAATAGCCATTGCAAAGGTCTTCTTGCGCTTTGAATTTTTTGTTATGGAAGGTTGTAAAAGAAAAGAGAAAAGTGAGATTTCTGATACGTTTTGAGATTAATTTTTTTGTGTAAAATTTTCAGAGAGAAAATTGGGAACAATTTAAAATTGTTGAATAAAAAGAACTGCTAATTTTATAGCGTGAACATGAGCGCCAATCCAGATATTCCTTTAAAAAATATTCTGTAATTTTCGGTTAAGTGTATCCCATCGGCGTAGAAGCCGCATCTAAAATAAGTAAATTAAATGGATTGCTATTTAGAAAATAAATTTGTTGTAAACCCGCGTCAATCTGTTATCCTTCGATATGAGAGCAGTGACAAAGAACACCGTATAATAAACATGTTTGGATCAATATTTGATCTTCCTGTGTACTTCTTATAAACACGTTCGCTGCGTTACGACCCACCGGTGGGTCGTAACGCGTTAATTTCTACATTTTTCAGAGGAGGAAAAAAAAGTTTATATATATAATTCTGTAGTGGATATCAGTCACTTTATGTATATATCTTTAAACGACCTACCGGTGTGTCGTACAGCACTGTATTGAAACAGGTACGACCTACCCGTGGGTCGTAACGCGTTAACTTCTACATTTTTCAGAGGAGGAAAAAAATGTTTATATACATAAATCTGTAGTGGATATCAGTCACTTTATGTAATATATCTTTAAACGACCCACCGGTGTGTCGTACAACACTATTGAAAGAGTTACGACCCACCCGTGGGTCGTAACGCGTTAACTTCTACATTTTTCAGAGGAGGAAAAAATTTATATACATAAATCTGTAGTGGATATCAGTAACTTTATGTATATACCTTTAAACGACCCACTGGTGTGTCGTACAGCACTGTATTGAAACAGTTACGACCCCACCGGTGTGTCGTAACGTACTACAAAAAAATCGCTGAAAAACGTCGTAACAGCGAACGTGTTTAGTTATTTTTCTGTACTTCTAAAATTTCTTTTAAGATTTTCTAAGTAATTTCATGAGCTTACACAAAATAATATGCTAGGTGGTGGCATTGGAAATCTCTAATTTTTCTTCTTTTCTTTTCTTTTTTCATTTTTCTGACGAAAGTACTCGTTATTAGAGAATGATGGTGATTATGTATTTATTCCACCCTCTAAACACAGTTTTCATAAGTAGCAGAGGCGAAGACTCATATGGAGACGGGGGGACGTGTCCCACCTTAATTTTTTCCTATGTAGGGACCGTCCCCCTCAAATTTTTTTGGAGGGGAGAGGGTTTAGTTTGTAACCCAATATATGCTTCCCCCTAATTTTTTTTCAATTTCAAAACCTCGGTATTTTTAGAGTTTAATTTAAAATTCAGGATAATCAATTACTGTATTTTTCTAATAATAAATGTATCATTGGGAAGCTGTTTTTGTCTTCATACTAATGCGCGTAATGTGTCACAGGAAGGGCGGGACTAAAGCATGGTCCGAGCACTGAGCTTCAGGCCTTCCGCATTGTACCCTTCCTAATGGACCATGCTTGGTCCGGATGTCTTATTCAATCTACAGACTCAGAATGACCCTTCTACACTCACGTACAATTAAATTTGCGCACCTAGAAGAAAACATGCCACGACCGCTAAACTTTGCAAATAGTTAGCTAGACCGCGTGCTGGTATGGAAATGATCCACATTTGGTGCAAGTACGCATGACCGCACACCCTGTTGTGGCGCTGCAAGCACGAACCAGCAGCCTTATACACCGGCGTGTAGTCGATGCCCCATGAAAGCGAAAAGCACCGGCCGACGCAAGCAAGAGTGCAGAGTGACAGGAATGCTGAGTAGATGCCAGAGACGTCGATTCATGCAACTTACGGACATTGAGAGAGGCCTGATCATCAGACTGAAAACCGCAGGGTGGTCGGCGTGCCGTTTAGCACGCCACGTGGATCGTTCTGACAATGCCGTCCGACAGTGTTGAGAGCAGTGGACACGTGACTGCACAGCCACACGGCGCAGCGGCTCCTGACAGACCAGGAGGACCACCGGTTGAGAGGATCGACGGATCGTGCGCCAGGCACGAACGGATCCCACGGAGACTCGGTCCACTATATACGCAGATGTAGCGACTCCTGTGTGCTCACGAACCATTTCCCGACGCCTTGAGGATGCGAATCTGCCATCCCAGAGCCCCTTACGTGTCCTGGCATTAACACCGGAACATCGCCGGCTCCGTGTGCAGTGGCACCAGGCAAGAGTGACGTGAAACGCCACAAACTGGCGACGTGTGATGTTTAGTGATGAGTGCCACTTCGTTTTGGGGACAGATGACCATCTTGTCCGGGTGTGGAGATCCCCGGGTCAAAGGCACAATCCCAACCTCGCTATCGGGCGCCACACCTCGCCCACTGCAGGCATTATAGTCTGGGGAGCCATTACCTACGATAGCCGTTCAGCTCTAGTAGTAGTACGGGGATCATTGACGGGCCAGCGGTATGTGGATGAGGTTCTACTGCCCATGTGCTCCCATTCCTGACCGAGATTCCATGTGCGCTGTACCAGCAAGATAATGCCCGCCCGCACACGGCTCAGGTTGCCTACGTCATGTCCAGACATTTACATGGCCTGCCCACTCCCCGGACATGTTCCCTGTCGAGCATGCGTGGGACCGGTTGAAACGCGGTTGCCGCCATGCCGGGATTTGAAGCACCCCGTCCAACACGTGTGGGCCAGTCTGCCGCAGCACAACATCGGGCGTCTGTTCGCTTCCATGCCGGACCATATTGCAGCATGTATCGCCGCGCTATTGAAGATGACCGGACTGCGTGCCACAAATCCCTCTGTAATTGTCATGCAGCTCTGTTTTTGCTATCATGTGTATCATTCATATGTACCATTGCGTCCATAAAATTTCAGTTCAATCCGATGCTTCCTCCTTGGTGCGCAAATTTCATAGTCCGTGAGGGTATTTCATGACATGTCATTCAATTATTCCCACCGTTCGATGATGATTTACCATGACCCAAAAATCGTTTATCACTCCAAATACCATAACGCCCGAAACTGTCTGTTGTTTCACTTCTTTGTTTAATAACAACAATAATGACTGAGGTTGACTCCTGCTGATCCCTCATAGGTCGAGAAAATTTGAACAAGTAAGGGTAGAAAATCTGACACTTACCGGCGTTTCGGGCGGTTATTGCCGTTTGTATGTACTGACGTTTTGGGCGTTATGGTCGTTAAAGGGTTAACCACAGTGAAAATGACTGTAGGGAGCATAGGTCATTTTCACTTTTAATGAAGATTAATTTAATATATATATATATATATATATATATATATATATATATATATATATATATATATATATAATATCATCATCAACAATCCACTGTTGGATAAAGGTCTCCCCAAGTTTCTTCCACAACGGTCTGTCTTGAGCCAATCTTGTGTCACTCCCGCATACTTTCGAATTTCATCCATCCATCCATCTCCCGCGTGGTCTTCTTCTGGGTCTTTTCCTGTCCTTTAGAATCCAGTCTAGAATTTTGGTTGTCCATCGGTGGTCCATCCTTCTGGCATTATGTCCAGCCCATTGCTATTTCAATCATGGCACCTTCCACTCTTGTCATTTTCCTAATCCATGTGTTCCCCTTCTTATCTTTCCTGGTTACACCCTCCATGCTTCTTTCAGTGGTTTGCAGTCTTTGTATGTCTTTTTTAGTTAAGGTCCTCATCTCTGCTCCGTACGTAAGCACTGGAAGGATGCATTGATTAAACACTTTTCTTGTAAGAAATAATGGTATATTGCTCTTAAAAATTTTACTGTTTCTTCCAAAAGCTCTCCAACTAAGTTTTGTATGCTCATTTATTTCTTCACCAATGTGACCCATGCTTGATATCTGCTGAACAAGGTAAATGTAGTTATCAGTCATTTCCACTTCTTTACTCTTGTCAGCAAGCTCCTGGATCATAATATTATGCAGTTCTGAAGGAGTAGTTGCAAAAATGACATCGTCATCAGCAAAACGAAGGTGAGTTAAATAATTTCCATTAATCTTTATCCTTTTGCTTTTCCAGTTCAATGATTGAAAGATGTTTTGCAGTGTGGCATTAAAGAGTTTGGGAGATATGGCGTCATCTTGTCTCACTCCCTTTCTAATTATTATTATAGCTGGGCCTTTGCACTTGTATTTTTATAGATGTTATTCATAATGCTAATGTACGCTTCTTCAATACCGAAGGATTGCATAGCTATTGTAGGTGCTGATGATTTCACGGAATCAAAGGCCTTTCCATGATCAATAAAATCCATACATAATGGGAGTTCATATTCCCTCGTTATTTCAACTAGTTCTCTCAGTACATGAATATGATCTATAGTTTTGTAGCCATTGCTGAATCCAGCTTGTTCTCCTGGATGAGCCATGTACAGTGTTTCAAGCGTTGTGAAAGAACCTTAGTGAAGATTTTATGAACCACTGATAGGAGGAGGCTGATGGGCCTGTAATTCCTGAGATCCTTAATGTCACGTTTTTTGTGTAGCAGGATCATTGTAGCATTGTTCCAATCCTCAGGAATCTTTCCTTTATGACATAGTAAAAACTTTCGCGAGTGTAGTTTCAGTTTCTCCACTTGCTTTTTAATTGCATGTGTAACTTCTGCCGGAAAGACTGGTTGGACTTTGGTACTGTTACTTTTCGTAATGTCTGGAGTAGATGTATCATCTCTTTCATGTAGTTTTGAGTAGAAATCTTTCACACTCGTCAAAGTTTCGCTTCTATTTCTTGTTACAATGCCATCTTCTTTTCTCAGTGCCATAATCAGTTTTCTTCTCTTACTGAGATGTTCCGTTACTCTCTTCAGACTTTGGCTGTTTTCAATTGCTTTTCTCACTAATTAGCAATTCAATTTCCTTATATCTTTAGTGATACTTTTTCGTACTGTCTTACGTAACTCTATATATTCCACTTTGAAAGCTACATCTTCTTTATTTGTCCTCATCTCCCTTCTCTTTTGCATCACCATTTTTGTTTTTCCTGATATTTTCTTCATATGCAACTTTTTCTTAATACCACCTATTTTTGTTGCTGTTTCCAAAAGAGACTTGGTTAGTTTTCTGTTAACTTCCGAGATATCCACTTCTTCCGATGTTAGACCTTCTAGAGCGGAGAATCTATTCCACAGTTCTAGTTTGGAGGTATTATGGTGCTTTTTAAGGTTGGTCATGTCAATATATATTGTTTGTTTTATGAGCTTGCGACGTTCGAGTTTAGTGTTGAGGTGCGTCTCACGTCTCACCGTTCTATTGTGATTACTTGTATTGAACCTGTTCAGTACACTGCAGTATTCGATGACAAATATCTTGTCACACGTAATAAAATCAGTTTCACTTGTCATCTTATTGAGATGCTTCCATGTCCATTTTCTATGTGGCGTTTTCTTGAAAAAGGAGTTCATGATGAAAACCTTTCTGCTTCCGCAAACTCTGCGAGAGTATTTCCACACTGGTTTCTGTTGCAATGACCGAATTTTACCTATTAAAGTTTAAGTTTCATTCTGCTGCGTTTGCTCTATTTTCGCATTTTAATCACCCATAATGATCTTCAAGTGCTGCTTCCCTTGGTTATTTAGATGCCGGATTTCCTCGAAAAATTCTTCAATTTCTTCCTCAGGATGACTTGTGGTGGGTGCATACGCTTCCGAGTCTGGTATCTTTTTTAGAGTTGGATTACGAGTCGCTCAGTTCTGCCCTAGAAACTTTCAACTTCTATAACATTGTCCTTTAGTTTCTTGTGTATTATAAATCCACCACCACTAGTTCTGCCAGTATCTGTCCCGTGATAGTGCCACCCCTAGTTCTGTCAGTATCTGTCCCGCGATAGTACCACCAATAGTTCTGCCAGTATCTGTCCCGCGATAGTAAAAGATATATCCCCTTTTCTTCTTACCTCACTTAGCCCGACGATGTCCGACTTGATCTTTGGAGTTCCTCCTGCAACTCAAGGAGCCTTGAATCAGAAGTTAGAGATCGTCCATTGAACGTATCCAAGGTCAGCATCAGATGGAAGCCTAGTCTAGTCATGTCTCAGTGGTTGCTGCCTTGGCCAGGTGCATTCCAGCTGCTGGAGACTGAGGGCCAAGTTCTAAGTTGTGGAATCATTTTTGGGAGGTTTGGCCATAACTCACCACGGTAGCTAAGCAATCTGGTGAGTGTGGGATACCATTTCTCATAATCCTGGTGGTGTAGTTATGTCGCTCTTTGGTGGTCTTCAAAACCCCTTTAGTTGGAATAGGATGCACCGCAAGAAGGCAGGTTGGACATCATTTGTCAAGGAGATCATTGTTATCATTTGTCAAGGATATCATTGTTATCATTTGTCAAGGGCATCATTGTTACATCATTTGTTATGACATGTTTGCCCATCACCTGACCTTGCATCCCTAACACACACACACACACACACACACACACACTACTTTGAAATATTTCATTTAATCATAACAACCGCTCCCCCTACTTTTGAAACAAGTCTACGCCCATGCATGATAGGAATTATCCATATTATTTTCAGGTGAGATATATAATTATGCAATCAAAAAGTATCTCTGTGTGAACAGAGTTACCATTTCTTATAAAAGAAAGAAAAATGACCCTCTCCCCCACCTTTTTTTTTTTTTTTTCAGCTTTCAAGTACGTGTGCTGCTTATAGAGGAAACCACGGATACTACTTTTGATATTTTTAAATGCTATGTTTGGAAGAACAATAAATTCTAAGTCAATAGTTTAGCGTGGGAGCAGCACCACGCTGAAATACTGAGATCTTTTTATTATGTACCTGAAGTTCTGCAAGTTATAACATGGCAAAAGTGTAGGATTACCATTACAGCTTCCTGTTATTTATCATTGGCATTTTATAAGTTACTTCTGATCAGGGCCGTAGCTAGAGGTATTGGCGCCCGGGGCAAGCAGTAAAATTGGCGCCCCCTGCCCCAGTCCAACTGGAACAGGCGATGGTGTCAGATTTTATTATATAACTGTTTGCAGATATAGTACAATACCTGTATAAAAAAAATATTGTGATTTTTATTGTTATTTGCAATTATTGTCCCGTATATAATTTACTAATTGTATGAAATAGTAATAAAATGTTAATTTTTTTGTATAAAATATTGCTCATAATATAACATTTAAAAAAAAACTTATATTGGTAATCCTATTCAATAGCCTGTGGTGACTATGTGAGCTTCAATAGGGATTGTTGAAGAAAGAAAAAACATCGAACATAGTTTGAATGAAGAATACTTTTTATTTATAATAAATTGCTACCTCAAGTGCTTATGAACAACTGAAAAAATAAGTACAAGTAGCATTTGTTTAAAATTATGCTTAAGCCTTAACAGAATGATTTTGTATTTACAAATGTACCTTTCGAGCTTTAACAGCAGCAAAATCATTTATTATTTGATCATAATTAATAGTTTTAGCAATATCTTTTTCTATTGACAGAATTGCCAGGTGCGTTAACCTCTCTTGTCCCATTGATGACGTTAAGTAATTTTTTATTATTTTCATCTTACTAAAACCTCGTTTACTAGACGCATTAGTAATTGGTAATGTTAAGAATAATCTGAAAGCAATTACTAAGTTTGGATAAGATGTAGCAAGAGACATTTGGTGGATTAAATTTAATAGGTCAAGAGAGGTTGCTTTTGAAAAATCCTGATTTTTTTAAAATAAAGAAGTGGCCTGAAACTTAAAACTAGCTATTTCCCCTCTATTTCAGTAGCATCCATATCCTTATCATATTTATTTGCTAAGCGCAATGCACTAGCCTTTAACTCTTCTACGTTCATAGATTGCAAAGACTTGCCCGTTAAGAAATTAAAGTCATCTAACACTTCAATCAAACATTTATAACGCCATTCCATTTGTTCTAAGACTTTGTCCAAAACAGCATAAAAGTTCATACTGAACCTTTGTTTTCCTGTCAAAACAGTGTCCTCACTTTCTTCCAATGTCAGTCGTTTCCTCTTCCTTGCCCTTTTCTCCTCGAAGAAGCCGTCAAGAGATGTTGCGGCACAGATGTCCGATGTTTCGCCCAGTATAACATCAATCCCTGTATCCCGGATGTCCTGTAAAGCAGCTTTCAATCCTGTCAAGTGACTAACTGCACAGTCCACGGTCACATCTTTGCGCTGTAGTTGTTCATTCATGCGGGAAATCTGATTTAGTATTTTGTCCCACATAACAGAGTAACAAACAAACTTATAATTAATTTGTTTCAGAAGATTTTTAACCACTGATAAACAGTCATCATGGAATTGAGGGTTGTCAGAAATTTCCTCTAAGGCGTCGAGACTTTATCAAGCTGTGAATAAAGTGCATGAACAGCAGAGTATTAGGATGCCCATCTTGTATCACAGTGACGCTTGAGAGTGGTAGAAAGTTTGTTGGATAATATTTCCCACATTTTGACATTGTGAGCAAATATTTTGTACAGTTCTTGCACTGTACCAAAAAATGTGATAATATCTGAAGAGACTACAGCAGCGTGAACACCAACCAAGTTCAATGAATGAGCAGCGCATGGCATAAAACGTGCATGGCTGCAAATTGCTTGTATACGGGCCTGGACTTCTGAATACTTCCCCGCCATGTTTGAACCATTATCGTGTGCTTGCCCTCGGCAATTACGAATGTCAAGCCCATCGGCTTCTATTTTTTGTAGAATTTCTTCGGTTAAACCAGCCCCAGTCGTTTCAGTAGTTTTTATGAAATCGATGAAACTTTCTTCAATAGAGCAAACATCCTCCAAAACTTTCACGTACCTAATAATCTGGCACATTTGTTCCTGATGGGCTACATCTGGTGTACAATCAAATGAAATTGAGAAATATTTTGCCTCTCTTATGTCTTTTAGTATTTCTTGGCGTACAGTGTCACCTATTAAATTGATGACCTCGTTTTGAATTGTTGGGGAAAGGTAATTTGGAATTCCCGGTTTTTCTTTGGCAATGGTAATATACTATTTTAGCTGTTTATCATAATGAGAAACAAACTCTAGCAAATGTAAAAAAATTCCACATTTGTCTTCACCTATATTTGTACTTGAACCTCGAAAGGCCAAGTTGTTGACTGAACAAAACGAAATGCAATCGACAATGATTCTGAGAATGTGCCGCCATTTCTCTCTTTTTTTTTTCTTTTTTTTTTTTTTTGTGATTATTTGCTGTAGTTCAGTATCTATTGCACAGCCCTCTTTAATTCTTTTTTCAAAGCTTTTCCAGGAAACATAACACTCACGGTGCTCTACAGAATTTTCATGCTCTGGAATTCGAGGGTGTAATTTTTTCCATTCAAGAAATCCCACTTTTGGATTTGCCAAACGTGATTTCAAATGCTTTCCAAATAGCATGCAAGGGAAACAATAAATAACTTTTGTTGCTTCACTGTAAATTAACCAATCCCGCTTTACATTTTCTCCATTCAAAAGTTTTTTGTGGAACCAATTTCTCGTAAAATGCCTTTTTTCTGCATTAATTGATAAAAGAAAATGACCATTTTTATTTTGTTCTGGACCGTGTTCAACTAACAAGCTCCTCACATGATCATTCAAATCAGACCATGTTGTGGGACCATTAAAGTTAAGTTGAATTTTGGTTTGTTCATCTTTGAAATCCTGTTCCTGTACGCCTTCATAAGGACTAAATGTTGGAAAGGACGGGTTAAAATAAGGTGTAGAATCATCTGAATGCACACTAGCACTACCAGTTATATTCTCAGTTACTTCAGTAACGTTTTCATTTTCTAAAAGTGTTGATGTAGATGGCTTACTTTCAATCACTTGCTGTAGTGGGAG
Organism: Macrothele yani; assembly: GCA_039090855.1. Classification (NCBI taxonomy): domain Eukaryota; kingdom Metazoa; phylum Arthropoda; class Arachnida; order Araneae; family Macrothelidae; genus Macrothele; species Macrothele yani. The sequence continues at coordinate 110,678,173 of CM077003.1, forward strand.
CGCAGCGGTTGAGGGATCCACCTTCTTTACCCATCCCAGTTTTTGCCACTGCTTGGCTTGGACTGCGTTATCTGCCTCTTGTTGTTTTTTTCGTTTTCTGCCTTGTGCTCCAGACAACTTTGTAGGTCCCATTTCGACACACACACGCACGTCACGTGGCACAGTGCACTAATTCAGCGCGCTACTGAATCAATCAAGCTATACAGACAACGTTAAGCAAACAAATGTCACAGTGTCACGGCAAATATTACATTTAAATTGTCGCAACCTTAACTGAGTAATGTTTGTTCCGCGTATGCGCACTGTAGGCTTCCCTGTCGACGAATCGTCGCCATCCGTCATTCGTTCTCAATACACGTAAGGAGTGATGGATCATAGACAGAGGAGGCCGTGAAGGTCACAGCACCCGTCGCCTACATTTCCCCCTCCTGAGACATGCAGCCCTGGTCGATGACGTACCTGCACTGGCCAAAAGCCTGGGAGCTTTCTGTCAGAGCACCACATGAAAGGCACTTTCAGTCAAAGTTACTACCGTATTTACCCGATTATAGTGTGTCATCTATTGCAAGGCGCACTCAAATATCAAAAATTATCTTTTTGGAAAACAAAAGTTCATGATTTTTGGGGGCCTAAAAATCGGAAAACTTTGATGTTATAGTATAAATTGGATAATTTTAAATGAACATTTTCTGTTATGCATACTCTTTCTTTAAAAAGTATTTTGCTTAATATAGCAAACATACTTTTCTGATCTCAAAATCAAAAATCATATGATTTGATGTAAAGTGCTGGAATTACAATGCATCTTGATATGTCTTCTGGTGTCCATTTTAAAATCTGTTTCTTCTCGCTAAGAGCATCAGTTTGGGTTTTCAGTGTACAACTTAAATAAAATACAACGTGAAGCAAATATGATACACCAAGAAAAGGTGCTGGCGTAAAACACCGTCATAACAGAGGGAAGTTCTATCCTGAAGGGAACTGAGCTGAGCCAGAAGGCCAGCGTGATGACGTAGAAACAAGTACACTACCCATTTTTTACCCAACCTTTCAGACACGGGTCGGTGTTCACCACTTCAAAGGGCCGTACTAGCCCTTTCCCTCTAAAGTCCTGGCCTACACTAGCCGCTGCGCGCGCGTCTCAAATGTTTCATAAACATAGCAACTAAAATGTACTGTCACACCCAAGCCAAATCGATCCGAATATTTGGCGTTCGGACGATTGGAGTCCTCCTTTAATTTAGGTTTCATCTGGTCGCCATTTTATTCTTAAAGCATAAAGAAGTTTAAATTTTATACATTTTTTTAATTACGCGTATAAATTAATTTCAATTTTTTTACATTTATATAAAAAAAAGCTACGTCTCGATGGCGCCCCCCCCCCTCCAGCTCGGCGCACAGGGCGACTGCCCCTGCTGCCCCCCCCTCCCCCTCGCTACGGCTCTGCTTCTGATTTAACTAAATGTATAACATCTTTCATCATCCGTGGAATTTTGACCATCACTTCTCCAAATAAGCATGAGCTTAGGAGCAGATTTTCTCCCGAACTCCATCATGAATGGTGTTCCCTAGCCTATGCTTTTAACCTCTCAGTTAGGGAAAGGAGCGAAAGATCAAGGGCGTTACGTCAATAAGCGCACATGAGCTGTTGCTCTGTGCATCGTGTTCAGGATATTTTATTACACCAAAGTGAAACAATTTAATTTTTGCTATAATTAAGATCCACTAAGGTTAAAAGAACACTGAGTTAGTATTATATCTGTTGTGAGCTTGAAGCACCATTACGTCGGAAAACAAAAATAACTACTTTGTATTTCGTTACGGTTGCCGCATTCGCGGGTGTAGACAAAAACCCCTGGAGAGCAAGCCCCAGCGCGCGAACTGCGAAGGGGTGTGACGTCACGGCCAGAGGGCCATCGCAATCTCTCTCTCCAGAGAGGACAAAGGGCAAACGTAAGGGGAATGCCGATATTAGCTGCGCGTTCATGCAGCATTCGTCAGTATTGAGCTTTCGGTAGTCGTGCACGCGAGTTAGCGTTTTTATGCAACCTGCCTGGAAAATATTGAATGCCTTTATGTAGATCTAATTACGAAGCACCTCCAAAAGCCACTGTTTTCAGGAAAGCCTACGAAGAAGATTGATTTCTTTCGTACGAATAAATAATTTTGAACCCACTGTGAATTCAAATATTCACGGTGGGTTCATGATAACATGTTCTGGTTTGGTTATAAATACAACTATAATTTAGTGAATTGTTAGTCGTTATTTTGATTGACGGAGTAAAATTTAAGGGATTATCACCTCATATATTTCGATTATTATCAGCTCATTATTTGTTGTGGTTTAAATAATGATATTACTTACCATTCAACATTGCATTTCTATAAAATAAATGTTATTTTTCTTTACAAAATTCGTAGTTAATAGCGCTCAAATTGATAAAAAAAAAAAAAAACATAGGGGATGTACAGATATTATTAGCGCATCAAGTACTAAGGTTAACCAGACAAAGAAACTGGCAATAAATAATTACGTTATTTATTAATCAACATTTCAATTCCGTAAAACAAATGTCATTTTTCTTCAAAAAATTGCTGTGTATCAGTGTCCTAATTAAAACAAGAATTCGCGCGAAATATACAGAACTACTTGATGCGTTGATAATTAATCTGAAGGCTAGCCGAAAGAAAAGTTTATTGGAATGTTCAACAAATGTATCCGAAAGTTTCGAATGTGTCCGAAACAATTCACGTATATCGTTAAACTTTAGCACGATCCCTGAAGTTTACTGGCTGATAAGTAACCCACCTTCGTTTTGCTGATGACGTAGTCATTTTTGCAACTACCCCATCAGAGCTGCAGAGTATGATCCAGGAACTTGCTGACAAGAGTAAAGAAGTGGGATTAAAAATGAACTTTCAGAAGACAAAAGTGATGTTCAATGCTTTTACGAGAAATGAAGATTTATCAATTGATGGAGAAAAACTGGAGATAACAGACACGTATGTTTATCTTGGACAGCAGATATATCAAGTGAGGGTCACATTGATGAAGAAATTAATCGGCGTACAAAACTTGCCTGGAGAGCTTTTGGAAGAAACAGCATAATTTTCAAGAGCAATATGCCATTATGTCTTAAAAGAAAAGTGTTTGATCAATGCATCCTTCCAGTGCTTACGTATGGTGCAGAGACGTGGACCTTAACTAAAAGAGACATACAAAGGCTGCAGACAACTCAAAGCATCATGGAGAGGTGCATGCTTGGTATAACCAGGAGAGATAAGAAGAGAAACTCGTGGATCCGAAAAATGACGAGAGTGGAAGACATCATGATCAGAGTTAAATCCCTGAAATGGCAATGGGCTGGACATACTGCCAGAAAGACAGACCATCGATGGATAGCCGAAATTTTAGATTGGATTCCAAGGGACAGGAAAAGACCCTGAAGAAGACCACATGGGAGATGGGTGGATGAAATTCGAAAATATGCGGGAGTGACATGGAGGAGACTGACACAAGACAGACCGTTGTGGAGGAAACTTGGGGAGACCTTCGTCCAGCAGTGGATTGATAATGGTTGACAATGATGATGATGATATTCATGGGCTTACAAATTTTTTAAGTTAGTGAATGTGCAATTTAATTTAAATTAAGTTGTGGTAGAGATTGAGGTTCGGATTAGAGAACTATGAACTTAAATTATCTACATTGAACTATTTTGCAAAGCAGCACTTTAATTCCTAGTTACATTCATAGTCACATGTATAAGGATAGTTTCAGAAATATTGGCAGTGAAACGTTCCTCCCTGCGAGAAGAACATCGTGAAAGAAAGAAAGTACTTACGCATAGTGAAGGAACACATTTATTGATGCATGTGTTTTCCGCTTTTTAGGGAGTCTGTTAATGTGTTAATTGATATCTTCAATATCGTTGCAGATATTGAAAAATGGAAAAAAAATGTGACATTCAGATTTTCCATCGTAAAATTTGCAGTGCTATGTGCATAAATTCGAAGATATCCAAATTAATACATTCCATGTTCATTTGATAAAAAACTTTTTTCCTAAATGATTCTAATTTATAATTATTATTTTTTTACCTTCTAGAACACACATCTTACCGTATTTGAGCACACATCTTACCGTATTTTCAGTAAATATACTCACTAAATCGGAAATTTTGCTTTCGCGTTCGTTACGTAATTAAGGAAAAATCCTTTTTTTTTTTTTTTTTTTTCCCCTTCATTTTAGTGAATCGAACGCGAGGAGAATTTCTAAAAGTTTTAAGTGAAATGATTATGTTCATACAGTCCTACCAATTTGCCATTAACGCACTTAAAAAAAACGTAGTCGCAAAAATGCTTAACGTAAAATGCTGAGCTTTTCACGTTATGCGTGAACAAACATATGTTTGTGTTCCTTTAGTCAAATTGCAAACAAAAGGAAAATTTTCCTGAAATATTTAGTTTTAAGACCCGTACATGAAATCATTTCCCAGCACAAGAGCAAAATTTTGGAATTCCCCGATTTCCATTTCTGTAAACTGAGAAAAAAAATGAAAGCTAAAGATGCAATCTTTCGATGTTATCTAAGGATAAAAATTACAGAGAAAAAAAGCATGGTCGATTTATTGTTGTGTGCGCAAATTGTCTAGTATCGCAATGGAGAAATTATTTCTCTGCCTAAACACCGCAATACTTCGTTGGCATTTTCAGGAGCGGAAAGCTCGAGGCTCGAGTCGGTCGGCCCACTAGCTCTGACTTTCACAGAACAGTTCGGAGGCTTTCTTAATCTTCAGGTGTAGGCAACAAGCGCCCATGGCTCCTTTTCAGGGGTGTTTGAGCATATGCACTTAGGCGCTCTTTCCGAAGCTGCATGAACAGTTATAGGAATACACTGAAGAGCAATTGAATTAGAGACAGCTGGCTTTATGTAAATATGGCGCTGTGGGCGGCCCTGTAAACGGAAACGACATGACGTATGCAGCGATCCGACAATATAAGGAGTGATGCGACAGGAATCAGTAAGAGTCGGACGCAGTATGGGTAAGACGAAGGATCTAAGAGCATTTGATCGTGGGCAAATTGTCGGGGCCCGACGAATGGGTCACTCCATTTCGGAAGTCGTGCAGGCACTGGGATTTTCACGAGCCACTGTGTCACGGGTGCACCGTGAGTACATCGAATCCCGTAAAACCATCCCTGCAAGGGCCAACTGCCGTGGACAACAACGTGTGGATGAGCGGTGTCATCATCGGCTAGCTCGCATTGTAACAGCGGATAGACGGGCCACAGTGCAAGAAATCACTCGGCAATTTAACCCTGGTGCACAAAAACGTGTAAGCAGCCACACCATCTAGAACCATCTCCTCGCTATGGGGAACAGAAGCCATCGTCCCACGAGGATACCGCTGCTGATCGCACATCACAGGGTGCAAAGATTAGCATGGGCACGGGAACATCACCACTGGGCCCTAGACATGTGGGAAAATGTTGCTTGGACTGATGAGTCGAGATTCACGTTGGTACATGTGGATGGCAGGATACGAGTACGGCACAAACCACATGAAGCGATGGATTCTTCTTGCCAGCAGGGTACTCTTCAAGCTGGTGGGGGTGGCATTTTCGTCTGGGGACTGTTTACGTGGACTGAAACGGGACCCCTGGTACGTGTGACATCGTCCCGCACAGGTCAACGTTACCGGGATATCATGGACCATCATTTGCTCCCGTTTGTGCGTCTTCAACATCCCACTGGGGACCTCATCCTGCAACAAGACAATGCACCGTGCCTTCGCTCCCGAACTGTATCCGAATGGTTGGATGAACACTCCACCGACGTGACCTCGCTTCCTTGGCCAGCTAGGTAACCTGACCTCAATCCCATCGAGCACATCTGGGATGCCATCGAGAGAGATGTTCGAGGCTCTGACCCCCTCCATCAAATCTTCGTGAACTGTGGGAGCTTGTTCAGGGGTCGTGGATCCGTATGGCTTCCCAACTCTTCCGGTGTCTTGTCGAGTCCATGCCGAGACGAATCGCCGCCGTCATCAGGGCGAAAGGTGGTGCTACACATTACACGTTACTGGACAGAGGTATTTCTAATTCAATTTCTCTTTAGTTTACATGTCTGCCAACTGTCCTGTTAGCTCTTCGTCATTTCATTGGGGGTAAAAGTGTCTATGCGCGCTGTTGCGTTTTGCGTTGCTCAACATCAAGAACGTAATTGCTAGCAAAACTGACCACTGTTAAACAACTGAAATACTGGACTGGAATTCAAGGAACAGGGAAAGACCCAGAAGACCATGTGGGAGATAGGTGGATGAAATTCGAAAGCACACCGAAGTGACGTGGAGGAGTCTGGATCGGGACATTAATTTGTGGAAGAATCCAGCACTGGATTTATAATGGCTGCTGCTGATGATGATGATCTTAATTGCATTTCTTTGACATATAAAGTCTTTATGTGAAAAACCTGTTTAAGAAATGCTATTAACCGTTTCACAAGTTGTATTGTATCTATGTTTATGCACATTAGACGCGCATCATATTGTAGCTAGAGCAGGTAGAATTCTTCATTTTTCTCTCTGTCTGGTGTCCCTCCTAGATTGAACCACGTGAGCTAAATATGTTTAAACTGAAAATAGGAAGCCTTTATTTGTGTCGTTATAGTGTCGACAGTTGGGAATCTAAATGCTAAACATTCTTGAAATTTGGCCGGGAAAAGAGGAGGAGGCAGTTCAAAGACTTAACTTCTCGATGGGTCGGAATGCATTCATGCTAAAGGCGTTATTCTCTTTCCGTTTATGGAGAAGGGAGGTTGAGGTGCTAAGCTGAATGTGGGATGGAGTCTATCTTACCTTAGATACATAAGAAAGTCAGGTTGAGGGACCTAAGTTGCCTTTTTGGTATGTGGCACCGTCTAAATTCTGACACTCTGCTGGTGGTTTCACGCGGAATTAATCCACAGGTTGAACCTATGAGATGTGGCTAGATAAGTGGCTCCTTTGATTGGATTGCATCATCGAAACATTTCATTACACGCTAGGAATAACGTGGGAAACCTTCACTGCCACATGTGCTAATTCTTGAAATAGTGTTACGCCAGAGAGACTCAAGTAACTGAATTAGAAACTTTTATTCAATGTTGGAATTCCTTTAGCCTGAATCACAGCGTGTATGCGGTTTGGTACAGGTTCCACAAGATGTTGGAATGCATCTACGTCTACAATATACCAGGCGTTCACCAGACAGTCTTTCACTGGCTCATATTTGATGGAAGAGGCCTTTGCTGCCGGTCCTTTTTTCTAACATGTCACATTCATTCTCATTGGGGTGCAGATCCGGGCTTTGTGGTGCTGAAGAAAATGGTGGAAGTCGCTGTCATGCTTTTATTTTTTTTATTTTAGTTGGAGGTTTAACGACCACCGTGAGCAACTCAATGGGCTATAAGCAGTCGCCCTTCCCTATTTTAGGGTCACTGGTTCCAGGAAAGGGAGAGAGCCAGTGCCGTAAGACAAACACAACATCCATGCCTGACCGGGATTCGAACCCGGACCCCTTACGGACGAATGATCAGAGGCCAGCGCCTTAGACCACTGCGCCACCGGGGCGGCCTGTCATGCTTGCTGAACCATTGCTGAACATATCTTAGGCGATGGGCAATAGCATTGTCGTCCATGGAACAGCCGTCACCTGCTGCGTAAAAAGTCAGCACTGCAGGATGGACTCGATCCGCAACAATGTTCATATAATCCTTTGATGAACCCGACTTTCCAGCAAAAACAGGGGACCGGTTTCGTACAAACAGGACGTGCCCCACAGCATGACATCACCTCCAAAACGTTGAATTGTGTTTAGAAGGCAAGTTGGGTTCATTGCTGTATGGGACTCCCGCCGAACTCTCTGCGTACCGTCGGTACAGAAGAAAGTTTACTGCGATTCATCGAACCACTTGATTTTTTTCCACTGTCCAGTCACGGGTTTTCTCACACCACCGTAGACGAACTTCCCGGTTCCTCACAGAAATCATTGGTTTCCGTATAGCCATGCGACTGCCCATACTGATCCCCTTCAATTTCTTGAGCATAGTTCGCTAAGATATGGGTCGGGAAGATCCTTTATTAAATGCTTCAGTCAATGATTGCACATGGAAAGCCTTGTTTCTCAGTACAAGCCTTCTCAGACGACGACGATCTCTTTTCTGACAGATTGTCTCCGCGCCACATTTACACATCTTAGACAAGTAATGTGGATTATTTTCCCTCTGATTAAAGACCCGGGATATCTCTTTTTCAAAATCGCCGCTGCAGGCAGACGGGCAACCATAATAAGCCCTTTATTGAACTCCGAAAGATCCTTTGTTTTTCCTATTGTGATCAACACTAATGACGATCAGCAGTCTTAAATAGTTGCATAGATCACGTGATGACACACGGGACCACGTATTTTTCATATATACACTGAAGTGCCAGAAAAACTGGTATAGACGAGCTTATGCAAAAGATGTAGCAACGTCACCTATGCGCGTACTCGGTTGCGTCCGCCAATGCGTATATAAAGCGATAGACATCCTTGCCAGCTGTCAGAGCTGTTTTCGGCATGCGAATGATAAGTAATAACGATTTAAGCGATTTTCAACGCGGTGTCATAGTCGGCACTCGTGAGATGGGCCATAGTATTTCGGAGGTAGAACAGAAGTTCGGATTTTCACGAACGACCATTGCAAGGGTGTACCGTGACTACAAGAATTCCGTCAAGACCTCCAACCTACGATACCAGTGTGGCCGTAAAAAGACATTGGGTGAATATGACCATCGTCGGCTGTCAAGAATCGTTTTACGCGATAGGCGTGCAACACTCTCGCAAGTATCATCGCAATTCAATGCTGGAGCCTCAACAAGCATCAGCGTCCGGACTGTGCAACGTGCCCTGCACGATATGGGCTTTGGTAACCGACGCCCAACTCGAGTCCCTTTGATGGGTACACGACACAGAGCTATGCGCCTCGCTTGGGCACGGCAACATCGCCACTGCACACTTGATGACTGGAAACAAGTAGCCTGGTCTGACGAGTCGCGTTTCCAACGGTGGCGGGCAGATGGAAAGATTCGTGTGTGGCGCAAACCCCATGAAGCCATGGATCCCGCCTGTCAACAGAGAACTGTACTGGCTGGTGGGGGTCCGTAATGATATGGGGTGTGTAGATTTCATTGGAACCCCTGGTACGTCTACAAACTTCTGTGACCAGCCAACGCTATGTGCGCATCCTTTCTGACGAGGTACACCCGTTTATGGCCTACATTCATGCTGTTGGGTTGGACCTGTTTCAACAGAACAATGCACCTCCACACAAGTGTCGGGACGCCACATTATGGTTAGAGGAACATTCATCTGAGTTTAGGGTGTTTCCATTCCCACCCAAGTCCCCAGATCTGAACGTGATAGAACACATTTGGGATGCCATGCAACGAGCTATCGAACACAGGAATCCGAGACCTCGGAATACACCCGAATTGTGGAACACTTTGCAGGAAGTATGGTGGGCATTGCCTACAGCATATTTCCAGAAGCTAGTGGAGTCCATGCCCCGTCGTATTTCTGCAGTCCTGCGCTCCCGTGGGGACCTACCAAGTATTAGACTGGTGTACCAGTTTTTCTGGCACTTCAGTGTATATGCTGCGTGAGTGACGTTAACGTCCATCTGCATAATGGTTCTAATTCAGTGGCCGGTGTGTCTGTAAACAGAGTAACCGAGAATTACGCCTTGAATGAAACGTAACCACAGCGACACGAACATTTACCAAATCTTTTTTTAAGGGGAAACTTCTTGAATCTGACTTCTGAAGTTATGAAACTTCTATGACGCACTGAGGTGACAGTTGGTTGTGAATCCAGAAAAATTTGTAAGCTGCGCGCAGTTTTGTTGATACCGCTCGTTGTTGATTGTCCGTCCGATCCCCCTCCACTTTTAAAAAGAAAATCTAATACTCATATTCCCCTTACAGAACAACCAAGGAGGAAAAATCGCAAATCTGTAATTTAAGGTTGCTGTTTCCAGGAAAGGGAGCGAACCTGAATGAAAGAACAAGCGTAACCCTGCTTTGCAGGTGCAGTTCTAGGTGTAGCAAAACAGGCTTGCGTTCTGACTGTCTGTGTATGGGTGGTGACTCTTTATTCTGTCTTTCTTTCTACGGGTGGTGACTCTTTATACTGTCTGTCTCTCTACGGGTGGTGACTCTTTCTTCCTTAGTAGAACATTGATTAAATAACCGATTTCTTCTCTTCACGTAATGTTGCCAACAAACATTGATTGCGCTGATAATACAGTAGCAGTGTTGGTTTTCATGGTTTGCTGCACGTGTTCATAGCGCATTAAGTACAGTCTGTATTTCTAAGAACCGATGTTCTCAAATTTTGTTGTAATTCTCATCGTTACACGGTTTGGGGAGCGGAAAATGTCATTAACCTTTTCCCTCTACTCAAGTTGAGCTGCATTGATTAGCTTCGGGAAGGTCAAGTCTGTGAGCTTATACATTATTTCAGAATTGTTTCCTTGAATTAAACACGTGTGCAAGCTTTCGCATCCATACGAATGATAATCTCTATGTCTGGGTTTTATGAGCCGTTACATCGTCTGCGGTGGTTATCTGTGTTCAAGGTTGAAAGATGTTTCCCCGCCGCTTGTCAATACTTTTTATAGGCCCTGTTAGCCGTTTATCACATCCTATTTTCGAATGCCTTTATCCTGCAGTTAGTTATACGACTGCAGTTGGCAATGAACAAAATACTCTCGTTTGCAGAGGATAAGTTACCATCGCATGGAAAAGCTTCTGATTGGGGCTTCTTTACAATACTAATAAACTTTTTTTTTTTAATTTCAATTGATTTGCTTTATTCTGTTTCTTTTATTTTCGAGAGACCATGGACATACACAATTAAGATTTTTTTAAATCCGGCAAAAAAAAAAAAAAAAAAAGTTCGGGAAGGCACTTTTTTTTTATAAATCATCTACCAGGTATACTGTGGCAACAGCGTTTGCGTGAGAACTACGCAGATAATTATTTGCTGTGTGCATGACGTCATTCGGTGAAAGAACATTGTCGCTGCGCTGTCGTAGAGCAAATATCCGATTCTATTTGAAAATTGGTAAAACTGCGTTTGAGACAGTTGAACTGTTACTTGGTGTAACCGGGGCTAATTGTTTATCTCGTGCACAAATACACTCACGGACAATGAAATTTGCGCACCTAGACGAAAACATGCCACAACAGCTGCAAATAGCTACAGTGCGTGCTGGTATGCAAATGATGCACGTTCGGTGCGAGGGCGCATGACCGCACACCCTGTGCTGTCACTGCAAGCACGAACCAGTAGTCGTATAAACCGGCGTGTAGTCGATGCCCCATGAAAGCGAAAAGCGCCGGCCAACGCAAGCAAGTGTACACAGAGTGACAAGAATGACAAGTACACGCCAAAGACGTCGATTTACGCAACTCGCGGACTTTGAGAGAGTCCTGGTCATCGCGCTGAAAACTGCAGGGTGGTCGGCTTGCCGTATAGCCCAACACGTGGATCGTTCTGACCATGCCGTCCGACTGTGTTGAGAGCAGTAGACACGTGACTGCACAGCCACACGGCGCAGCGGCTCCGGACACACCAGGAGGACCACCGGTAGAGGGGATCGACGGATCGTGCGCCAGGCACGAACGGATCCCACGGGGACTCAGTCCACTATATATGCAGATGTAGCGGCTCCCGTGTGCCCACGAACCATTTCCAGGCGCTTTGCGGAAGTGAATTTGCGATTCTAGCGCCCCTTACATGTGCTGCCATTAACACCGGAGCATCGCCGGCTCCGTGTGCAGTGGTGGCAGGCCAGAGCGACATGGAACACCACAGACTGGTGACGTGTGGTGTTTAGTGATGAGTGCCGCTTCGATTTGGGGACAGATGATCATCGTGTCCGGTTGTGGAGGTCTCCGGGTCAACGGCACAATCCCAACCTCGCTATCGAGCGCCACACCTCCCCCACTGCAGGCATTATGGTCTGGGGAGCCATTGCCTACGATAGCCAATCAGCTCTAGTACTGGTACGTGGATCATTAACGGGCCAGCGGTGTGTAGATGAGGTCCAGCGGCCCATGTGCTCCCATTCCTGGCCGGGATTCCAGGTGCGCTATACCAACTGGATAATGCCCGCCCGCACACGGCTCGGGTTGACCAGGACTGCCTACGTCATGTCCAGATACTTTCATGGCCTGCCCGCTCTCCGACATGCCCATATCGAGCGTGTGTGAGACCAGTTGAAATGCTGGCTGCCGCCGTGCCGCACTGACCAGGATTTGGAGCACAGCGTCCAACACTCGTGGGCCAGTCTGCTGCAGGACAACATCAGGTGTCTGTTTGCCTCCATGCCGGACCGTATTGCAGCATGTATCGCCACACGAGGCGGTGCGACGCGCTATTGGATAGGACCGGACTGCGTGCCACAGATCCCTTTGTAATTGTCCTGCAGCTCTGTTTTTGCCATCATATGTATCATTCATCTGTATCATTACGTCCATAAAATTTCAGTTCAATCCGATGCTTCCTTCTTGAAGTGTACTCCGATAATATGCACATTTCAAGGATGGGTGGGAAGATTTGGAAAATGACGATAGGCCCGGACGCCTGATTTCAGTGCGCACGTCTGAACTCAATGAGAAAATTCGCGAAAGGATAAAAAGTGATCGTTACGTGACTTTGAGGAAGCTGGAATGTTAGCACAGTTGTCAATAAGGAGATGATTCGTCAAATTTTGGTGCAAGATTTGGTGAAAGAAAAAGTTTGTGCTCGTTTTGTTCCGCGTGCTTTGTCAGACGACCAGAAACATACACGAGTAGAGTACGCAAAAGATATCCTGGAGACTGCAGAAACAATGCAGATCATGTCCAGAGAATTGTGGCAGGTGACTGACATAGTGTTTTCGTTATGATCCTAAAACGAATCGTCAGAGTGCTCTTTGGAAGTGGACACAGTTACCCAAAGGAAAGAAGATCATTTTACAGAAGTCTAAAATCAAAACAATGCTTCTGTGCTTTTGCGACAGCAAGGGAATTCTGCATAACGAGTTCATTCCCGAAGGTACACTGGCAATGTTTGCACATCCATTTTGGAACGATTGGGGAAAAGAATTGTTCATATACCTGAGTACAAAAACGGGCAATGGATTGTTCTTCACGATAACGAACCCGCTCACAGAGCAGTCAAGTGTACAGGAATTTCTGGTGCAAAAACAATTGCGGGTACTCAACTATTATCCAAATTTGTTACCGTGTGACTACCTTCTATTCCGAAAATTTAAGCTGTCTTTAAAAGGAAAACTTTTTCAAAACATTAAAGGCCTACTCTGACCTTAGCTCTTCACTCCATACCAAAAGATGACCGCTGCAAGGCTTTCCTTTCCTTGGCTATTCGTGTCACTTCTTGTATTAACGCAGGCAGAATGTACACTGAGGTGCCAGAAAAACTGGTACACCAGTCTAATACTTGGTAGTTCCCCACGGCAGCGTAGTACTGCAGAAATACGACGGGGCATACACTCCACTAGCTTCTGGAAATATGCTGTAGGCAATGCACACCATACTTCCTTCAGAGCGTTCCACAATTCGGGTGTATTCCGAGGTCTCGGTTTCCTGTGTTCGATAGCGCGTTGCATGGCATCCCAAATGTGCTCTATCACGTTCAGATCTGGGGACTTGGGTGGGAATGGCAACACCCCCAAACTCAGAGATGAATGCTCCTCTAACCATAATGTGGCCTTCCGACACTTGCATTGTCCTGTTGGAACAGGCCCAACCCATCAGCATGAATGCAGGACATAAACGGGTGTACCTGGTCAGAAAGGATGTGCACATAGCGTTGGCCTGTCACAGACGTTTTAGACGTACCAGAGGTCCCAGTGAAGTCCAGCTAAACACACCCCATACCATTACGGATCCCTCACCAGCCGGTACAGTTCCCTGTTGACAGGCGGGATCCATGGCTTCATGGGGTTTACGCCACACTCGAATCCTTCCATCTGCCCGTTACAGTTGGAAACGCGACTCGTCAGACCAGGCTACTTGTTTCTAGTCATCACGTGTCCAGTTGCAGTGCAGTGTTGCCGTGCCCAAGCGAGGCGCATAGCTCTGTGTTGTGCACCCATCAAGGGGACTCGACTTGGGCAGGATACGTTGCACAGTCCGGACTCTGATGCTTGTTGAGGGTCCAGCATTGAATTCCGATGATACCTGCGAGAGTGTTGCACGCCTATCGCGTGAAACGATTCTTGCCAGCCAACGATGGTCGCGTTCACCCAATGTCTTTTTACGGCCACACTGGTATCGTAGGTTGGAGGTTTTGCCGGAATTCTTGTAGTCACGGTACACCCTTGCAATGATCGTCCGTGAAAATCCGAACTTCGCTTCTACCTCCGACATACTATGGCCCATCTCACGAGCGCCAACTATGACACCGCTTTGAAAATCGCTTAAAACGTTATTACTTGTTATTCTCATGCCGAAAACAGCTCTGACAGCTGGCAAGGATGTCTATCGCTTTACATACGCACTGGCGGACGCAACCGAGTACGCGCATAGGTTACGTTGCTATGTGTTTTGCATAAGTTCGTCTGTACCAGTTTTTCTGGCACTTCAGTGTACTTCGAATGAAATATATTCACGTAAGTTTTCTTGTTTTTCCATTTTTTTAATTCAGTCTCATGAATTAATTGCCGCACTATGTGTAAACTAGAGTTTTAGTTCTAAGCTTCTTTCGCTGTGAAATTCATTTTCTTCTAATTTTATTCTGAACAAGTTAAAATCATTAAACTTGTACTCTCAGAGGAAAAACATTAGAGATACCCACCTAATAGCATGTTGGTCCTCCTGCAGCGCGAAAAACCGCCTCTTCGTGCCAAGGCATCGATTCTACAAGATGCCGGAGGATTTTCATAGATTAGGCCAGCCATGTCTGTTTTGTACACAAATCCGCCTGAGACGTCGTTCCCAGGATCCATGGAACTGATGTTCCGCTGTACAGCTTCTCAGAGAGCTTCCACGGGACTTAAATCCGGGAACCTTGGCAGCCGCTGAATGGTTCCAAACTCAGATGAGTGTTCCTCGAACCATGCTTGAGTGTTTGTGGCCCGATGGGGTAAGCGCACTGTCGACCACAGAGTGCGCGAAGGCCATGAAAGCGTGTAGGTGATTGGCCAGCACATGCTAGAGGCGCGCAGCGGTTAATGACCTATCCAGACACTCGAAGGAACCTAATGTGTCCCATTAAAAGGTTCCGTAAACCATCACAGAGCCTCCACCGCTTTGAACAGGGCTCAACTGACACGACGGGGCTGTGGCCTCGTGCTATCGACGCCACACCCACACCCTCCCGTCCGCTCGGTACAGCTGAAAGCGATGTTCATCTGAGCTCACGACGCGACGCCTCTCTGCAGTGGTCCTGATTTAATGTTCGTGGCACCATTCGAGACGGCGCCAGGAGCATAAAATTTTTTTTAAATAATAATTTAATTCATTTTCATTTTTCTTTTCAAAAAAAGAGGGGGGGGGGAGGTCATAGAGCAAGAGATAAATTCTGTTCTGGGTTTGGAGTATGGTTTGGCCCGAACTCGATGTACAGTATATATATATATATATACACTATCTACCAACAAGTAATTGGACACCTGTGATAGCAAAGGAAAACGAAGTTTATTCACCTTCAATAGTTGGTGGAGCCTCCACGGGCGGCGATTACAGCTGCGACCCTCCGGGGCATACTCTCAACCAGGCGTTGCACGACGGATAGCGGTATTTTCTTCCACTCGGCTTGGAGAAGACAGTTCAGTTCCTTCACCGATTTCGGACGGTGGGGGCACCCCTTAAGTCGACGCTCCAACTCGTTCTAGAGGTGCTCGATAGGGTTAAGGTCCGGGCTCTGCGTAGGCCAGTCCATTCGATTAACCCCATTGTCACCATACCAAGCCATGGTGGACCTCGCAACATGACAGGTGGCATTGTCATCCTGAAAGTAACATGGGTCCACCCTGTAAAACTGCCACAACGTAGGAAGCGCATGGTCATCCAAAATGGTGCAGTAGGTCTCGGCGTTGAGTCTACCAGGAATTGCGACCGAGGGTCCCGTGCCATACCAGGAGAAACACCCCCATAGCATAATTCCACCGCCGCCGAACTTCACAGTTGGCACAATACATTCCGGCAGGAGGCGTTCTCCAGGCAGACGTCAAACCCAGACCCTGCCATCCGAACGGTAGAGGGTGAACCTTAATTCGTCGCTCCAGAGAACCTGTTTCCACTGTTCAAGGGTCTGTCGACGTTCTCTGCACCACGTTAGTAGAGCAGCGCTATTGGACTTGGTGATCAAAGGCTTGTGGGCGGCAGCACGTCCATGATAACCAAGCAGATGGCTTCCTTACGGATGGTATTCATCGAAAGAACACTCCCGGAACCCTGTTGAAACTCCTCGCGGATGTGGCCCATCGATTTGGTGCGGTTCTTCCGAATTTATCTGGCCAGCACCCGTCGGTCTCTAACTCCCAGTTTTGTGGATCTGCCGGGTCGAGGAACATTCCGACAGTCACCACTCATCTTCCACTTGCCAATCACGTAGGCCACTGTCGATTTTGGGTACTTCAACTCGCTGGATATGTCACGTATGGATCGGCCATTTCTGTGATACCCGACGATTACACCTTTCTCGAAATCAGAGAGCTCCGAACTGCGTAACATCTTGCATGCGACTGGTTGCGTTGTTGTTTCCCACACGATATTTAACGCCGGCGGCCGTGACGTGTATCAGGACCGCAGATATCGTCGATTGCAAGAGTGTCCAATTACTTGTTGGTAGATAGTGTATATGTATGAATTTAGTAGCTTAAATGCAGGCTCTCGAAAAATCATTTGAGAGTAATATTACTTAATACTACACTACAACTTATAACGAACTAAATTTCTCAGTCATTTTTGGTCTACGCCGGGGATCGAACCAGAGTCCACTTATTCCGGAACAAGTCGCTCTACCAACTGAGCTACGCAGACGTTCGATCTTGCTGCTATCTGCCCTTATGTCGTGTGCGTCCTGCGGGGCAGGCACGTCACACACACACACACACACACACACACACACACACACACACACACCGAAAGAGGGCCGGGGGCATCGCCCACGGGTCAGCTGTGACCATGAATCGTTGCAGGCAGCCATCTGCTGTAGAACGTGCACTTGAGAACGCCCAGTCAATCTGGTGTGTGGAATGCAACGTCACACATTTATTTTCAGAAGCGCTGGAGAAGGGATTATCTTATTTTTCCTATCTCTCGGTGTGGAAATAACATCACACCTTTGCGAGATCTTGAACGGCCGGGTCATTCGGGAAGTTCGGGCGCCATTATAATGAAGTAAATTTCTCCGTCATTTTTGGTCCACGCCGTTGATCGAACCCGAGTCCACTTATTCCGAAACAAGTCGCTCTACCAACTGAGCTACGCAGACGTTCGTTCTTGCTGCTATCTGCCTTTATGTCGTGTGCGTCCTGCGGGGCAGGCACGTCACAAACTGAGCTCAGAAATTGAGGTTATTTCTGGCCAGTTTCCGTGAAATGTAATGAGCATTTTGCTCTTTAATTCGGTATTTAAACACACCGGACAAAAATTAATGAATGCTGATTGAAACATGTACTTAAGTATAAAGTTGATGAACGTGATGAATTGTATAAATATAGAGAGTGAAACTTCTAGATTATGATTGTGGATGTCAGAGGTGTGTGTTTAGAGCACTGTAGCATTCTGTTTTTCCCTTTGCTATGAGTCGTTAAGGTGTGTTACTGAGTGGTGAAGTTTGTTGGTCTGTCAGAGTCAATAGTCAGTAGTGTCCATTTCCAGTGAAAGAAGTATGGAAGCTATTACTGTAGATGGAGCAACTGTGATAGAAGCTCTATGATGACGAATCGGTATCGCAGGCGTGTGGCATGATTAGCAACTGCTGCACATTCCCAGACTCGTCGAGAACTTCTTCAAGAGTATAATGTTAGACCCAGTAAACCAGTCTCAGGACGAACACAACAGAGGAAACTGTATGGCTTGAGCATTTACAGTCATGTTACCCGGATACGTCCGAAGTTAACAACTGTCCAGAAGAAAAATTGCCCTTGCTTGGACAAAACAGCATCGTCACTGGACCATTGGACACTGGACAGTGGCGACGAATAATATGGTTCCACGAATCCAGATTCTGCTTGTATTCCAATGATGGCTGCTCCAAGGTCACGCGGAAGGCAGGAGAAGCATTTAACCCAGAATGTGTCCAAAGAGCTGTGCAAATAGGAGGTGGAAGTGTCATGTTTTGGAGCTGTATTTCAAGTACTGGCGTTGGACCATTCGTTGAGGTGTCGAATCGCATGAAATCTATGGCATTACGTTCCACTTTTAAATAATGCATTATTGTCATTTGTCTAGTTTTGGGAACAAGAAAGATATATAGTGGAACTCTCGTGTCCATCGAGCTAGAATGGAGCTGGATTGGTTTGAAGAACACGAGAGATACGTTGCATATCTTAATTGGCCTGCAAATTCACCCGATCCAAGTCCGATTGAAAAAATCGGGAAGTGTTACAAAGGGCCGTGAAGAAGAAAAAACGACGCCCCGCAAATTTGGTGGAATTTAGTATCTTTTGAGCATGGAGTGGAATTTTAAACTTGATATGCATGTGATACTGAGCCATATCGATAGCATGCCAAACAAAATTAAAGCAGGTGGTGATATACTGGTAGCCATATTAAGAAATAAAGTTTACATTCCGTAATTATCTTTCCCTTAAAATTTCTTTTCCCGCATTCAGTCCAGTTTAACCACTTAAGATCCCAAGGAAAATTTAAAAAATGGTAAAAGAAACTCAATTGTTTCTGCAAGGTACAAGTAGCTGGATTCCAGACAAGAACGTACGTGAAACTTAATATTACGAGCATCGTTCTGGTAGTTATAAAACAAAAGACGAAAGTTCCTGTACACATCATCTGGAACGAAATTAAAGGACAACTATTTCAAAATTCGATATTTGTGTGATATATGCGAAAACATGGCGCCCTACCTCACATCAGTGGGCCCGTAATAATACGGATCTCGATTTTCTTGAACTATCATTCGTTAACGTAATATTACGTACCTGGATGCTAAGTGGTTAAGAGGTATTCACAGCACCGTTGCCGTTCGAGTAGAGTGACATTATAAAAGCTTTATCAGAAACACGAGAATGGATTTCATTCATGTCCGGACTCTTTAGAGGAACTGTCAGTGAGACCTGATGCGCCTACAGATCGTGCACCGTACGTAGCTTAAATGCCAATTAAAGAAGTGCCATAAATTAACCCAAGAGCGTCGCTAAAACTAAGAACACTGGGGAGACTGAACAGGGCTTAATTTTTTTTCACTACCCTGTACTCTCACCCCATCCCCCTCCCCCTCTTCTGTAGCGAATAAAAATAAAACTGCAAAATTTTAAAATTGATAGTTGTTACTTTGAATTTAATTGCGTTTTAAATTTAAAATAGTTAAATTAATTAAACTTCACTTACAACCAATGTAATCCAGAGATCTTCAGTTTTAGGATTAATTGTAGCGCATCGTCAATATTATTTAAATATTGATGTTTTCTCCATCTTCAGTGGGTTTTTGAGATTATGGAGATGACCCCTACTTGCTTCGCTGAGGGTGCGGAGTGTTGAGCAGTGCTGCGGTGCAGAGTGTTGACCAGTGTTGCGGTGCGGAGTGTTGACCAGTGTTGCGGTGCGGAGTGTTGACCAGTGTTGCGGTGCGGAGTGTTGACCAGTGCTGCGGTGCGGAGTGTTGAGCAGTCCTGCAGTGCGGAGTGTTGAGCAGTCCTGCAGTGCGGAGTGTTGAGCAGTCCTGCAGTGCGGAGTGTTGAGCAGTCCTGCAGTGCGGAGTGTTGAGCAGTCCTGCAGTGCGGAGTGTTGAGCAGTGCTGCGGTGCGGAGTGTTGAGCAGTACTGCAGTGCGGAGTGTTGAGCAGTACTGCGGTGCGGAGTGTTGAGCAGTACTGCAGTGCGGAGTGTTGAGCAGTACTGCAGTGCGGAGTGTTGAGCAGTACTGCAGTGCGGAGTGTTGAGCAGTACTGCGGTGCGGAGTGTTGAGCAGTCCTGCAGTGCGGAGTGTTGAGCAGTCCTGCAGTGCGGAGTGTTGAGCAGTGCTGCGGTGCGGAGTGTTGAGCAGTAATGCAGTGCGGAGTGTTGAGCAGTACTGCAGTGCGGGGTGTTGAGCAGTGCTGCGGTGCGGAGTGTTGAGCAGTACTGCAGTGCGGAGTGTTGAGCAGTACTGCAGTGCGGGGTGTTGAGCAGTGCTGCGGTGCGGAGTGTTGAGCAGTGCTGCGGTGCGGAGTGTTGAGCAGTACTGCAGTGCGGGGTGTTGAGCAGTGCTGCGGTGCGGAGTGTTGAGCAGTACTGCAGTGCGGAGTGTTGAGCAGTGCTGCGGTGCGGAGTGTTGAGCAGTACTGCAATGCGGAGTGTTGAGCAGTACTGCAGTGCGGAGTGTTGAGCAGTACTGCAGTGCGGAGTGTTGAGCAGTGCTGCGGTGCGGAGTGTTGAGCAGTACTGCAGTGCGGAGTGTTGAGCAGTACTGCAGTGCGAAGTGTGTAGCAGTGCTTCAGAGCGGAGTGTGTAGCAGTGCTTCAGAGCGGAGTGTGTAGCAGTGCTTCAGTGCGGAGTGTGTAGCAGACTTTGTCCATTTAGAATATATGTTATCTGCATTTACCATTTCTTTTTGCCCTTACTGAAAATTGAGTTACGAACGTCTATGGAACTGGGTAAGCTGGATTTTTTTGTTGTTGTTGTTTCTACTGTTTTAAACTTCAAGAAGATAAGATAGTAACAGTAGAAACGTATTGTTTGTAATTATGCCTCTGAACACTATTTCTGCGCTATGAACAATCGGTCTGTGAAATCTTTATTATTATTATGTTTTTTGGGGGGAGGTAGGTAGCATGTGTGTGTTTGTTATCATTTACCACTTAAACAGGGTACACCCACTCCATTTAACTTCGGATTAATACTATCAGAAGTAAATTCGAGTAAATCCCTCTTTTTGTTTACTTGTGTACTTCTGGTGGCATTTCATTCTCAGCCCTTTAAACATGAAGTTTTTATTCGTTACGGAATATCCCGGTAGCCGAATTCCTATGGTAAAACCTCTTTCCCGATCTGTTGTTTCCCTCATGTTATACCTGGGAAAAAGCACATGTCTGAAGTCTGTCAAACTGAAGAATCACGTGTCACACCGAGGCATATGAGATCTGTGGTTCTTTAGTTAGAAGGGCAATTTCTGTGCACGAAGACATACGTGTAAGGGAATTGCACGTGCATTGTTAAAAAATAAGTGGCGTGAATTTACGGAAAATGATTGAAAATACTGTACAGCAAAGTTGCCGGTAGGTGTCCGTCTATTAATGAAATTTTCATTCTCAAAAGTTCTCTCTTTTTTAAACGTCCATGTTCTCACAGACTTTCCGTAGTCAGTAATTCTGTTTTTTCAGAAAAGTCCGTTTTCGGTTTTTACGTATTAACACAGACGTGAACATTTCACAAAATCGAAGACACTGAATTTTTCAACACTTAGACCTACAGCAGATAATTCATTCGCGCCGGTGGGACTCGAGCCGAGGTACTTCGGGTAGGCTCAACAGAACCCGCGCGTCTTAACCACGGCGCCAGAAAGACTCAGAAATCGCTCTCACGTTCAAGGTAGAAGTCTAACTGCGAGATGATGGAATCTTTTATGTCATTAATGCGATTGATTCAGTCAATTTAATTTCTCTTGGAGCTCATTATTTTTTTGAATAGGTTTGTATTAATTTCTCAATTTAATTTCTCTTGGAGCTTATTATTTTTTTGAAAGGTTTGTATTAATTTCTCAATTTAATTTCTCTTGGAGCTTATTATTTTTTTGAAAGGTTTGTATTAATTTCTCAATTTAATTTCTCTTGGAGCTTATTATTTTTTTGAAAGGTTTGTATTAATTTCTCAATTTAATTTCTCTTGGAGCTTATTATTTTTTTGAAAGGTTTGTATTAATTTCTCAATTTAATTTCTCTTGGAGCTTATTATTTTTTTGAAAGGTTTGTATTAATTTCTCAATTTAATTTCTCTTGGAGCTTATTATTTTTTTGAAAGGTTTGTATTAATTTCTCAATTTAATTTCTCTTGGAGCTTATTATTTTTTTGAAAGGTTTGTATTAATTTCTCAATTTAATTTCTCTTGGAGCTTATTATTTTTTTGAAAGGTTTGTATTAATTTCTCAATTTAATTTCTCTTGGAGCTTATTATTTTTTTGAAAGGTTTGTATTAATTTCTCAATTTAATTTCTCTTGGAGCTTATTATTTTTTTGAAAGGTTTGTATTAATTTCTCAATTTAATTTCTCTTGGAGCTTATTATTTTTTTGAAAGGTTTGTATTAATTTCTCAATTTAATTTCTCTTGGAGCTTATTATTTTTTTGAAAGGTTTGTATTAATTTCTCAATTTAATTTCTCTTGGAGCTTATTATTTTTTTGAAAGGTTTGTATTAATTTCTCAATTTAATTTCTCTTGGAGCTTATTATTTTTTTGAATAGGTTCGTATTAATTTCATTTTTTCTGTAGGAGGACTTATCACAAATTAAGTATTTTTTTCATCGTGATTTTTTAAAGCAACAAAATGCTTTGGAACTTGAGATTTTTTAAAACTGACAATGGCTTTCAATTATCTTTAAGAAAAAGTGAAATGTACTGTTTTATAGTATTATTTCGCAGAACTCCTACAAATAAAATTTACTCTTGATAGCTGTAATAGTTTTTGTCTTAGGGATTCGACAGACTGATACACACAGACATCGTACAATCACCTGTACAATAACTAAAGCAACCGGTTTCTTACAGTAACAATATATATAATAGCTGGTGCACAAAATGGGAGAGAGGAGAAGAAATATCCCGTGCCACAATAACCAAATTTCACACGATATGCTATTAATAATATCCGATCCCGCTGCAGAACTTCAAAATCAGATCTTTTGACAGTCGATTGAAATTTAACAGTTAATTAAACCTCAAGTATTCCCACGAATCGCTTCTATCACCGGAAATTTCTCGTCATATGGATACGGAAAAGTGAAAAGGTAGTTTTACCGTTAATATAAGAATTTTCCTTTAACACATCTTAAAACCGGCAATTTACCGTCAATATAAGAAAGGAATTGCGGAAAGGTTTCTGAAAACACGTATTTTTCCTGGCGCACGAGAAATCCGTGAAATTCAGGTTTCTTTCCGACGTTTCACGGAAAAGGTTGTATGAAAAATATGCTTCGTTAATTCACGAAAGGAATCATGGAAAGTGGCCCGTGAATTTCAAAAAAAAATTTACAGTGTGTAAGGCAAAATATTATTAAGCATACACATTTACATTCGACTTTTGTACCACAAGTTTAAAACCGCATAATATAGTTTAAAACCGCAGCTTTATTCTGTGGAGTAATAAATAAAATATATTTACTAAATTACTTGATTGTAAATTGGTAAAAATTCGAGCACTATAATGAACAAGGTATCCCATTAGCAGAGCTCACCAGGGGACACGTGATGTTAAACACAAAAGTTCGCCCTTTAATAAGTCTGGAATAGCAGATGGATGATTCAACTTCAAATTTTGCATAAGTAAAAAGGTTCTCTACTGGACCTTATCAAGTATGCAAAATTTCATTCGAAACGCTCCAGTGGGTTTTGAGATGCAAATAGATACCCTGTTTTGTCACTTTTGTGTGTGTGTGTGAGAGAGATAACAAGGCATGGTGGTGGGGGAAGGAAAGCGGGGAGGGGAGCTGGCAACTAACATAGAGAAGCAACCAGAGAAAATAAAAGTTGTTGACGGGTAATTTGAATGGATGGTCTCCATCCGGTTTTTGGGACCTTTGATGACAAATATTAAAAACTTTTTAACTTGGGGATACCTTAGCTGAAAAAGTCCACAATTTGAGTCTCCCCGCCCTACCCGCCTTTTTCTAGGAACGACTTGTCCGACTGAAGAATTTAGCCAAATGCAGAGGCGCTAGCCACTCAGATAATTACAAAATTGGATGGGCTAGCTATTAGGAGATACTTGTCAGAAACTTTTGCAAAAAATTCCGTTCATGTAGATTTTACCAGACCCTGTTTATGATATCCCCAGTGAAAAAGGAAAAAAAGAAAAATTCTCAGGTGCGTAGTGTTTATTCAGTGTATGTGGTACTAAAAACCATGTATACAAATCTCCTTGGGAAGCTACTATTTCTTCAAAATTTGAACTTCATTACGTCGTGTTTTCTTTTTTTTTTTTTTTCTGTTATGAGGCTGTTTATGAATTTTGATTTGTAACCTGACGAGGAATATCTCTTTTTTCTCTCTCTCTCATCTTTTTATGCGATAATAACAAAAATGGTGTTTTTTTCTACTACTATCTGACATTTGCTCAGAGGACTCTCTCCATTTCCCAGAAGTACAAACACGAAATTCAACAAAAAATTCATTTTAAATATAAAAATTTCTGTGAATTCGAAAAATTCACGTACGTTTATCCAAACTTCCTAAAGTCTTTGTTTGTTACATCCGCTATGCGTTCTAAACGTTTAAATGTGGTTTTTTTTTTGGGGGGGGGGTAAAGGGGGTTTAACTTCGCGCCTGGCCTAAAGGTTGTCGACGTTGCCGCCCATAAGTGTGCAAAATCGTAAACTAAAGTCTTACAAATTCGGTAACGTCAAAGACAAAAGTTTGGCCTTTAATATGTCTAGGAAGAGGGGGTTAATCATAATTCGGAAGCTTTGTATTCGAGGTAGACCTTAATAAGTATGAAAAATTTAATGAGTTATGAGCTACATAGATACCCCGTTTCGTCACTTTTTTGTGGGATATTTGACATGTATTGGCCACCTTTTTTTTTTTTTCATTTTTTTTTTTTTTCGGGGTTTACACCGTGAGCAATTCTAAAGGCAATAAACAGTTGTAGGTCCGTAATTTAGGACCACAGGTTCCAGTGAAGAGAGAGAACCAGCGCCGTAAGACCCCCCCCCCCCCAAGTCTCAGGATGCGAAACCAGACTCATGACATCACGGCTGTGTTATGTCACACGTTCAAAGCAGTCTCATCCTGGCAAGCAGAAGTGCGTTGCTTTAACATCTGCTCAGAAACACGGAAAGGAAAATACGAATTACGTCTCTTCAGTTTCTCCGCTTTCAAATAAAATAACAACCTTTTGGAAACACATAATGGGTTTATAAATAATTAAAGACACATTTCGTTTCATTTCCTGTGTAGGTGAACACCGGCGTGGGTGGAGCGAATAAATACACAGAAATGCACTTGTGTTTGTAATAATGTTATTTTGAAAGTGCAACTGACTGATACACTCACTGGGGAACTGTATTCTTAAAAGTGACTTGATACATGTCAACCCGAAAGCTGCCTGAATCTGGTTATTAATCTGTGTATTAATTCATTACGTAACAGTCGAAATTCCAGAGCAGAAAAACGCCTGCAATCCCATTAAGAAACAGATGAAGCCAGAAAAGAAGAAGCAGTTCTCCAAGGGATAAGCTAAGTTTTACTTGGAGCCATTTTTTATTTGTGTCTTTCACTTGGGGCTGAATCTTCTACAAAGGAGCACTTGAGACACACAACCGCCATGCACCTTTTTCTCCGGCCAGCATACGATTTCTTGGGAAGAGTTGGTCTCTAAGAGACACCAAGAGGTGATTTTGTGCATGACAACTGCCAGTCTCATTTTAGAAGACTCAGGTCTTTTGGTGAAAGAGACACCAATAAGAGAAATGGCGCAGAGTAAAGCTCAGTTCACTCCGTTGAGCTTCTACTCAGCCTTTTGTGGTTTCACCAGTTTTTTTAAGGGTTAAAAAATGTCATCTGTCACGGCTGACTGGAAAATTCATGTGCCAGTGTATGGTCAGCATCACAAGGTTGGGGATATTATACATCTATCCCAAAGTGGAATCAGAACATTTCTTTCTGACGTGAATGAAGGATCTTAATATGATAACGTTCGTCGAGCTTAACATTTCCTGACCTTTGATCAATATTCCTGAAGGTGAATTGCAATGGCTAAGCACGGGATCCGAAATAATATGTTAAATTCATCTTTGTGGAGTGTGTGTTCTTGAGATTTATATACAGTCATTATAATATAATAGAAACTACCTGCACTACTTCATAGCAGATGCCATGAATTCAGCTCCAATGGAGCGTGGTTGAATTGCGGAATTAAAATCCATTGACCCTTTGCTGCTTCGGTTAATGCCTTGCAATCAATTGTATTGTCTTTCATAGCCTTCACGATAAATCTTGAGCAGCTATAAATGGAGGTTTATCTACGTACATGTTCACGCCCCCTCGAAGAGTCAACAGTTACGGTACCAAATTTCTGGTTAAAATCGACAGATTTTCTGAATGGAAAGATGGTAACTACGAATTCAATGTGAAAATTAAATGTTGATAATTACGCCTTCGGAAACACATTCGACTTGTGATAAGTATAACACAAATCCTAAAGTAGACAGTAAATCATTTACACACTAATGGTAAAATTTAACAAAATATTATGCATAATGATACTTACTCGAAAGTACACCGATCTGCAACTTTCGTGCGAGGGTTTGAAATTTTTCTCAGGCTTCTTAAAGTAAACAGAGATGTTCAGTCTCAATTGCTCGATTATCACAGAAAGTTTTAACACTTGCACAATGCGACTAAGAATGAGCTCATTAAACTTTAAAGCCGGGAGGGAGAAAGGACTACATGGATGACGGCATTGAAAAGCACCGATGTCCAATTACGCTGGAAGTTGGCATAATTAATAATTTATGAGTACCTGATAGAAGATTTACCGCCCTCCTCCAAATATACATATTTACAAGACATACCTCAAAATTCGATGAAATGAATCAAACACTTCTCCCAACCTAAATAAATTGATTCTAGCTCTCAATGCTTTAGTTCAAAATATTTCTGAAATACTAAACTGTCATGGAACAACTTGAAACTTTTATTGATCACAGTACAAAACTGTGTTGAATGAAATGGTTTTGCATCCAAGTGTTGTAGAAAGCAGTTAAGTGATCTGTACGCCATGAATTGCATTATGATTCTGGCTTTTAAACATCATAAAAAAACACTTTTCACACCAATTAATGCACTATGTGTCAATTAATATCGTCAATTTTAGTACTTTCGGATTTTATGAAATTGTCAATGTTTCTGTCCTTAAAGAATGTTGCCCATTGTGCTGAAGACACTTAAAGCACTATCGAAGATTACACGTCTAAACCCTCGCAAGTTTTTAAAGTACCCCAGAACTCAAACCAAAAGTGCTAAAACCTCGATATCGATCGATGAATACACGAGTTCTCACACGACTAAATAAAGCTTTAGCCCGTGAATCTGGCAAGCTAAAAAGAAGTCATGTTTGGTAAGGCCATTGTTTTTTATTTTTTATTGGAGGTTTAACGACCATCGTGGGCAACTCAATGGGCTATAAGCAGTCGTCCGTCCCTAATTTAGGGTCACTGGTTCCAGGTAAGGGAGAGAGCCAGTGCCGTAAGACAAACACAACATCCATGCCTCACCGGGATCCAAACCCGGACCCCTTTCGGACGAATGATCAGAGGCCATCGCTTAGACCACTGCGCCACCGGGGCGGCCGGCCATTGTTTGCAGAATATATAACACAGACTACCTCTTTTACCCTTCCTTGTATCATATTATTAGGTGTGCAACTTAATTCTCGGCCACAGGTACGACACTTTGACAGCAAATTATAGCAAATCGAATACGTACCTAATATAAGAAATAATCCCCGTCGTGTTGGATACATTTGAGCCATCGGTCAGGGAGCTGCCGAATGCCACTGCGGAAAAAAGAGGACTGTTTCAAGTTGATAAAGTCATCAATACTTGTGTAGACCTCCTCGACAGAAGTGAAGTGCGTATCAGTCAGGAGATGTTGCAGGGAGCGAAAGAGGTGATAAGCCGACGGGGCGAAGCCTGGAGAATACGACGGGTGGGACAAAATCTCCCATCCGAGGTCGGCGATCGTGTTTAAAGTCGTTTTCGCGGCGTGAGGACACGCGTTATCCTGAAGCAACAGGGCCGACCTTCTGCTCTTGCCGGTGTATGGCCTTTACACCTCCATTGCGTCACTCAAATGAATGAGTTGCTGACAATAACGCTCAGCATTGACCGTTTTACCAGGTTTGAGCAGCTCATAGTGTGCGACACATAGCTGATCCCACCATATGCACAGCAACAACTTCCTAGCATGGATATTCGGTTTGGCGGTACTGGTGGTAGGGTGACCTGGATAAACTCACGATTTGCGCCGCTTAGGATTATCGTAGAGGATCCATTTCTCATCACAGATCAAAATCCTGTGGAGAAAATCCTTCTTCTTGAATCTGGAGAGCAAGGACACAGCAACATCGTAGCAGATAGACTTGTTAGCAGCTGTGAGTTGGTGGAGAACCCAACGGCCCTCCTTGTGAATCCGCCCAAGCTTGTGCAGGGGCTTTGCAATGGCTTGCCGTGTTACGCAGAGTTCCTGGGCGAGCTCTGACTGTGTGCGACAGGGATCCGCGTCCAACAGTTGTTCCAATTCCTCATCGTCAACTTTCTGTGGCTGTCCCGTACGTTCTGCATCACGGAGATCGAAATTTCCCTGCTTAAACCGCTGGAACCACTTGTTACACGTTCTGTAGGACACAGCAGCCTCACCCAAAGCAGCACAGATCCTTTTCTGGGCTTCCGCGGCACTTCTTTTCAGCTGAAACGCGAACAGGAGGCAGTGCCTCAAATGTTGCTTCTCCAACAACATTGGCCTCCCCGGGGGCGCAGTGGTCTAAGCGATGGCCTCTGATCATTCGTCCTTCAGGGGTCCGGGTTCGAATCCCGGTGAGGCATGGATGTTGTGTCTGTCTTACGGCACTGGCTCTCTCCCTTCCCTGGAACCAGTGACCCAAAATTAGGGACGGGCGACTGCTTATAGCCCATTGAGTTGCTCACGGTGGTCGTTAAACCTCCAATCCAATCCAATCTAATCCATCCAACAACATTGCTTTCACAGTCAAATTTCGTCCCTTCTGTCACTACAGCTGAGAGCGGTTACGGTTGCCTGGAAAGCTGTTCGATGGCGCTGCAATCAGCCATTTATCACACAAAGCTATTTGCATTGGCCGACGTTCTATGATCGCTTGCGGTTAGGGGCCGAGAATTAAGTTGCAAACCTAAACAAGAATAATCTTAACAGGTAGTGTTTCACCATGACACATTTATTATTGCTCCTGACCACACTATCGGCGTCGATGATTAAGCATACAATATGAGTTACATTTAAACAGAAAATACGAATAAATATTATTTTGATACTGATTAATCGTTAGCTCACGATAAATTCATGAAATGAATCAAACGCTCGAGTTGTTTTCTGCAGAACTAAGATCAAATATCCTTCAGGAAGATTACCATGCTTTCCACAGCACTATAGCGGACTTAAGAGTCCCAGGGGTCTAGCGCACAGCATCTGTTTTGCCCTCCCCCGTCACTTTGCCCGGCATTCTTCAAAAATAAAGTTTTTTGTTGTTCCCCTTTCCTTCCCCCGTATGAGAAAGTACTGTAATCGCAAAAACATTATCAACTTCCAGATTTCAACAGAAATGTACATTTGTTTCCCGGAACATGATTTGACTGTTTTTCGCGGTGGTACGTGTGTGAGTGATTTTTTGCTGCCAAAACTCAAAAAATATAATAGCTCATGAAAGAAATACGGGATTACGCCATATAATACAAATTTTGAAGGTGACAATCCGATTTTTGGCGTAAATGTGACAAGGATGGTAAGTCAGATTATATCCGAAAACGTGAAAATTTTCATCGTCCTGGAGCGGGGCTCGAACACGCGTCTCCCAGAAAACACCCGGGTATGCTACCACTACACAACACAACTCAACAAATTCACCTGGATGTAGGAGAACTGGCCACAAAAATTTTAAGGGGCAGTATAAAAATTGCGCTTTTGACCGCTTCGCGGTCCCGTCTCCAGTGGTTGGTTATCTGAATCACATAAAGTTTCCGTAATTTCGTATTTTCTTAATTGCGATGTTTAATGTAATTAATTCTTTGTAAAAAATATTTATAATCTACAACTCAGCAAAAGAATTTCACGGTTTAAAATCTACAGCTCAACAAATTCTCTGCGAGCATGTGCAAACGCAGCAAACCGTTTTATCGGGAGGAGGGGGGCCTAATACCCAAAATATAAAATATAAAGAATTTCTGATCCGATCGGAAGATTTTCGGTGTTTACAAACACAACTCAACAAATTCACTCCCAGCGCATTAGCTAACGTAGGAAGCCGGGGGAGGGGGGAGACAATGCCGAAAATATTAAATATAGAGAATTTCTGGCCCGATCGGGAAGATATTTTCAGCGTTTACAAACTGTAACGGAACAAAACTTCTGCGGGCAGGGCATCTGCTACCGAAGGAAACCTATCTTGGAGGGGGGGGGACTTAGCGCCAAAAATATGGAATATAAAGAATTTGTAGAGTTGTAGTTTGTAAACGCTGAAAATCTCCCAATCGGAATAATCCGACGCACGGCGGGTATTTAGTGGTTCGAACGTTCGTACGTGCCCAGGATCGAACCTGAGGTTATATCAATGACAGTCATGAACGCTGACCACTAGGCCACCCGCGGCCCACAGTGTTGGGAAGCCCTGCTGCCCGCCTATTTATCGCCTGCGTTCGGTTCGGATCTGTTCCACTCTGCGCGGGGGGTACAATGTCAACTGCCGATCACCCCTGTCTCTAATGTTATGTCTACTGAGTATACAAACACCATATGTAAATGTTTACTGTGCCTTCTGCCTTGTTTAATAGTTTTCAGCGCACACAAACGCGCTCTGGTGAAATTAATTGAAAACCAAAAGATCTCTCCCCCTCTCCCCAAAAAAAATAACGGGAAAGGTTAATAAAATTAGATAACATGTTCGTACAACAAGAAAATGTGTTTGTTTTTCTTTTGAATCTTGCGCCTTTTGAACTCCTGTATCCCACCCGCTATGAAATGTCAGAGATCACGTAATCGGTTATCAAGAAAAAAAAAAAAAAACACTCAAGACAAATTTCTTGAAGAAACTTTGGAGATCTTTGTGCAACAGTGAATAGTTGCTACAAAAGTTGGTACAATTTTCACTCATTCGCCTTTCGTAGCTTTATCATACGGTACATAATAATATGTATTCCAACATGCAATGGGAAATTTCAACATTATTACTTTCTGTTTTTATAACACACACAGGCCCAGAAGTTCATCAGAAAAATTTGCGAAAAGAGCCGTGTTACCGCAAAAAAAACTTGTAACCGCCTCCCCCAAGGAAATGAAATGGAGTGCTCAAATTTCTAGGGAAGGGCAAATGTTCCCTCTTTTTCTCCTTCTCATACAGGTGCCTATTTTTCAAGTTTGAAGCAAAACCCAAATGGTTTGTCCCCCTGTGGTCGAGTGACCTGAGATGCTGGCTTCTTTCAGACAGTTCTTCTGAGATGGGTTCAAGTTCCGCTTGAGACATGATTGGTGTGTTTGTCTAGAGAGTTCTCTCCCTTTCCTTATACCAGTGGCTCTAAATTAGTGATGTGCGACTGCTGATAGCCCTAAGAGTGTCATATGGTGGTTTTTAAACCCCGAAAAAAAAAAAAAAGTATCTTGGGAAAAATAAGAACGTCATCCTCCTCAGGAACTGCTGCTGTCAGTTCAGTTTTCAGGTGTAGTCGAGAAAAGGAAAGAACTATTTTTTTTGAAAGATCTTTCCTTTCTGTCCTTGAAACTAGAAAAATATTCAGCTTTATTTTTTAACTTTGTGATATTTTTCTTTACTTAAAACAGTTGTTTTGGCATTAAGTAAAAGCATGTATAAAAATGACAGGGAAGGGTGATCCCCATACCTCCCGCATCTGTGACAGTGCTTGCAAATAAACTTGTCGAAATCTCTACCCCCATCCTTCCCCCCGCCCCATGTCAAAAATTTCTGAATCCATCACTGTATGAAAAGGATTGATATAAATAGTCAATAGATAAGTTTCAAGAACCTCGTGCATCCATCCACTAGTTTATAGAAAGGAGTAAAACTACATTGAAAAAAAGAAAAAATCCGTGACATCTTTCCGCTGCTTTTGATACTCATCGTGGCGCTGAGAGCTATTGAACATGCGCAGCATCCGTTTTAAAGAGACAGTAACCATCGACGAACGTGCCCGCTATACTGTCAATTTTTAACAACGTATGTACTTTCATGTGTTGGAGATATGTGCTAAGGGAAGGAGCTGCCGACAGCGTCCAGTGTCAGTTGAGAATGAACTGTCGGGGAAATGCAATTCCCGGAAACAAGGAGGAGCCAAGCAAAGCGATATCTATCACGTTATGTCTTTAAACTTTAAAGAGCTATTGTTTCTGTGATGTTGGTTTTCTGTGCATCTCTCAGTGACATACATATTTTAAACGCAACAGTGCTGCTGCTGCTTTTCTACCACACGCATGGCACAAATTTCTTCGCCGAGGGATTCCTAAAGCTGGTTTATTGGTGGGATAGCTCCCTGAATTGAAAAACGGACTTTGTTATGTAAAAGTAGACGAAGAGTGTCACAGAATTTTAATACAGGCCTCCGTTTCCGAAAACATTTAAACTGAAAGTCGTTCACACCAAACCGTAATTGTCAACGAACGACACAAACGGATCCGACTCTGAACGGATTCTTGACAGACATTCCCTCCAGAAAACCTGCACCGGAAATGACAACGAAAGAAACAGTGCGAAGGAATAGGTTGTTTTAGATGAGTCGAATCGAAAGAATCGGTTGCCCATCACTACAACAGAACTTAGCGTCAGAGCCCACCCTGGGTATCCGATATCACGTGTCGTAACCGTGGGGTTACGTAAATACCTGAGTAACGCCTGAGAGCTTTTTTGGAATTTTCAATTAGTGACGTAATGTCGACGCACGAAAAAAAGGCTTCTGGTTTCGGAGGTTCTCGGTATAGGGATGTTCAACCAGTGGCGACGCGAGGAGTTCAGAAATGCGGGGACTGTTAGGAGGCTAAGTATCGTGGGGGGGGGGGGGCAGAAATTATGCCCAAAAGTCCGTTTATGTAGATTTTACCCAATGATGATGATGTAATGCCCATTAAACATTAAAAAAATACAGGTCGGCTCAGTTCTGATTGAGCCGTCAGTTTGGAACGTAGGGCTACGTCTTGCAAATCGGAGAGTTGAAATGAGCTAGTCGAGTATGGTTTCAAAGCGTTTATTTAATTTGTTATAGCCACCGCAGGTCTATGATATAAAAAGTAGCGTACATAATTTTGACAAATAATGCTGGATACATTGCGAACACAAAGCAGATCGATACACGAATTACCCAACGTGGTGCTCTGTCTTCTTGGACTTCTTACATTCCTCGTCACTTGCTCTTGCCTCTCGTTTTGATTTTCTCCACTTTTGCTTGCGTTCATTCTGCGAATTTCGCGGCATTGTCGAAATTGTTAATCCGTTCATACGAAAACGATTTTTGAAAAATTTAATTTAAACCACTGCGATAAGTTCTTTATATATTTTAATAGATCTCGTCGAGAGCTTTAAAACGATACCACGCACAGTCATTTGGCACTCACGGTTGCCCAAATAAACTGCGATGTTGTCAAAAGTGTTCACCGGTTCAAAAGAAAACAATTTTTAAAATGCAGTTCAAGCCACTGCTAAATGTTCTTTAAATATATTTGAATAGATCTCGTCGACAGCTTTAAAACGATACCACGCACAGTCGTGTTGCGCTCACGGTTCCCGAGATAGACTGAGCATGAAACATTGCATCATCTCCCCGGCGCACAGGGAGCGTCGCGCGCACGATGTATTGCGGAGTACGCGAATTGGACACCATGCTGTTTACGAATATGCTTACACGATTAGTGTGCGGCACGTATTTTTAACGCTATAATGATTTCAATTGGGAACTAGTTTTGTCACAAGCGGTCGGCCATAAGTCGCCCCATACTATCCACGGAGTTAGACGTATACTCCGTCAAAAAAAAAGAGGTTTTCAGGGACACACTGTGTTTAGTACGAGTATTTATTCAATGTGTGTTATACACAGAACAATGGATATGAACCTCCGTGGCCTTTTAACAATTTACTATTACTTCTCAATTTTGACTTAATTTTTTTTTTTTTTTTTTCAATATTTGCTGTAATAACGCTGTTTATGGGTTTTAGTTTGTAACCTGACATGGAATCTCCCACATCTTTTTAAACACTGAACACTGATCACAAAAAATGGTGTCTGTCTTCTACTCTTTTAGGCATTCGCTCAGAGGATGGCGATATCCTCTATTTCATGTAGTAGTATATCACTAAATTTAACAAGCAATTCATTTTATATAACAAACTTTCTGCGAATTCGAAAAATTCACATACGTGTATCCAACTTTTCTAAAATCTTAGATGGTTGCACTCGCCATGTGTTCTAACTGCCTACATATTGGAGAGGGGCAGGGGAGCTAAAGGGTGGGTTCAAAGAAAAGTTTGGTATAGGCTGAAGCCTACCCTAACCCATCCGTAGCTTCCCGCCTGTATTCAACCTGAGTTCTCATTTGTTTATCTCTCGCCAAGTGGTCAGAGGCACGGGATTCTGACTAACCCGTCCGAGCTGGAACCATGTTCGAGTCCAGTAAAGTATAACCGGTGCTCTTCTCTTACGGCGGCGTTGGCTCTCTCCCTTCCCTGGGACCAGTGATCCTAAATTAGGGTCTAGCCGTTGCTCATAGCATTAGATGCTAACGTGGTCGTTAAACTCCGAAACTTAAGGGGGAAATCTGCAAACAAAACAGATGTGTGAAAGTTTGTGCAGTGAATAGTGTGTGTTGTGTTTTTAAGAGTAATTGGCATTTTGACGGGGAGCACCGTAATGAAACAACATCCTTCCCGTTCGTTCTGTGAAGACTGGAATCTAGCTGTTCATACGATCAGCAAGCAGTGTTAACAATTTCAGAAAATTGTTTTTCTTTCGTCACTTTTAACGGGGAGGCTTCGTATTACTCAAGAGATCTCTGTCATTGAATTCATGACATTTAGTGCTGTTTTTTTTGCTAACTTCACTGGTCTATCCTTGGCGCAGATCACACGGAAAAGACAAATTGTTCTCCAAACAGACACAGCTATCTTCCGCTCCCCTTCCTCCCTCCCCTCTTCCGTTTCCAGTATCCTTTTCTAAGTAGGAGGTTTTGGCAAGGAATGTAAATTAGTTGCCCGTGCTGTAGCATATGAGCGGGTGACACATTCGCTGTAATCAGATAATTACGTGTTGCCTCCACGGCATTTTATGGAGGCCTTGGAAGTAAATTAGTATTACCCCCTCTGCAATAGATCATTTCGCTGCCAAGGATGCGCCCTAAAAAGCGAATTAAATGCGTTGTTTCCGTTTCTTTTCTTTGTTATGGTAAATTTTCCCCCAGTAAACTGAAGATCTCTGCCCTTAAAAAATATATAGCAATGAGAATTCTTTTCTTTGGTTTTATTTATTGATGAGTGTTAGAGCTGGTGAAGAATATTAATTCAGCTTCATAAAATTTGAGTATCGCACTTTTCAGAAGCTGTGAAAAGACCTAACGGCTTTATACTCAATGCAAACGTGTATTTTTCAGACAGGATAAGTCCACAGTCGTTTTATATCGGTCGGATTCCGCTTAGAAAAAAGAATGTTAAAATATTTTATCATTTTTATGGATAGGTATTTTCGCTGAAAACGGTAAAGCAAAATATGTTAGGTTTGGGTTAGCAAGCGTTGTTCAAATTATTCTGTTTAGATTGTCACAAGTGTTGTTCAGATTATTCTGGCATACCACTGAGGAAAAAGTACTGTCAGCTTGTCTTCATCTTACTCACGAAAGTTACTCCAATAGAAAATTGAGATTGTGTTTGTTTGTATTTTTTAAACTTGGGAAAAGGAATAAGAAACAAGAGTGCTGCGTCCCGAATTTCGAGTGTAAATGAACATGGCTTTTGACCCGAAATTTATAAAATTACAGCTAAGCACATTAATCGTACCCAATAATGACAACATAAATCCTTCCTTCTTCGGAGTCCATCCATCCATCATTCACGCAAAAGAGTCATTAACGCAGTGTTGAAAGTAGGCGGGAACGGTGGGGAACGGCGTTCCCCTAGTGGTGAACAAAAAACGTACACAATATTTGAAGAAAAAAGAAAGAAAGAAAGAAAGGAGGTGTAGAACTGTTTTGTGGAAATTTGGGCTCGTAGTTGATTTCTGTCTATGAATTCCATTCATAATTTGTGCAAGATTTTTACGTTTGAAAATTTTGTTTCTGATTTTGCAGTTTTTAGAGCTTTTGACCCGAGGCAAATAATTTTGTCCTTCAGACTCTTGTCTAAAGAAGGCCCGTTGCCAGAGGATATGCTCGCATTCGACTGTATTTCCTTTTTTATTTTTTTATTGGAGGTTTTTTTATTATTATTGGGGGTTTAACGACCACCGTGAGCAACTTAATGGGCTATAAGCAGTCGCCCGTCCCTAATTTAGGGTCACTGGCTCCAAGGAAGGGAGAGAGCCAGTGCTGCAAGACAAACACAACATCCCTGTCTGACCAGGATTCGAACCCTGACCCCTTTCGGACGAATGATCAGAGGCCATCGCTTAGACCACTGCGCCACGGGGGGGGGCACTGTTTTCCTTTCGTATCATTTAGTCATTTAGTACGTTTTTCTACAGGGCGGAATGTTGAACTAGCAACGATGTTGCAGGCTTGATTTAGAACAAGGTTAAAAAAGTCTACTAACATTGGCTTTAGAATACCAAACTGAAATTGATTCACAGTAACAATTCGGTACATACATAGCAGCTGACGATGACCGCACTGGCTTCAGGAAGAGACAGCGTCCTCTAGTCGTTTGAAATGGTTGGTGTTAACAGCAGCGATTTCTTTGGTAACTTAAATTTAGAAATGAACACTCTCTGAGGTGTTCCTCTTTCAGTTTTAAATTACCGTGTTCTGGAGTTTTTGTCCTTTTGATACTGCATAACGTCGA
Organism: Macrothele yani; assembly: GCA_039090855.1. NCBI lineage: Eukaryota > Metazoa > Arthropoda > Arachnida > Araneae > Macrothelidae > Macrothele > Macrothele yani. Next base: position 110,715,376 of record CM077003.1, read on the forward strand.
TGAACTGAATGTGCTCATTTATTACGATAATTACAATACTGTGTACAATTAGGTAGGAAAACAGTAAATTCTAATTCTAAAAATTTTTCACTATATTTCAGCTGCGTAATTAAACAAAAAGGAAATTCCTTCAGCTGACGCGTAACTTGCTCCTTGTGTACAGACATTTTTAGCTGAATTATAAATTTATTAGGATTTAGTTTTTATTCATTGTAATACTTTTATTTTTATTTTTATTTATGTGCATGTAAATGAACACAGATGTATAAAATGTGTGTGCTTGAGAGGAGATAGAAGTAGGGGGGGGCTCCGCGTTCAGACTTTAAACACTTAAAAAAATCAGTGTGTTCCCCCCAAAAGCAAACCGTACTTTCACCCCTACATTCACAAATGATTCAATTTCCAGGTTGTCACTACGGAAATCATTCGTTACGGGGATCCCGTGTTGCGCTTTCAAGGCCGCAACTCTTTTTCGGCAAACTGCTCAAAAGAGCTCGAGCTCTTATACCATTCATTATTCAGGATGAATGATTTGCCATGAAAGAACGATTTTGTCTCGCCATTCAAGTGAATGGCATTCACGTATCATTCCCATTCTAAAGTTTCACCGTTATTTCCTAGCTTACTGCTGATTGCTCATTCACATAACGTTGACACTTGTTAGTTCTTGACATTCTTTTCCTACTGGAAATTCGTTTCTGAACTCATGCGGGTGGAAGAAAGCTAAACATGTTGCGACTTCCATGTGTGTCGTAGTAATGGCGAACCGACTGATCATTCACAGGGTGAGAGCGAACCATTCACGGTGAAGGTAAAGACTCATTCGTTGTGAACGATTGAATCCAATAGTGATGGACCATGTTTAACTTTCTTCCACACCGGTGAAGAGTCACTCATGGTGCGGAAAAAAGTAAAACGTGCTGCAATTTCCGTATGTGTCGAGTAATCGCGGATTGAATTATCATTCACAGCGATGAGAGCGAACCATTCACCATTCACGGTGAAGAGCCATTCGTTGTGAACGAATCGTTCACGAATGTTTTGTCACTGGTACACACTGCAGAGATGCCAACTACTACGGAATCTCCGTAGTTCCTACTGAAATAGCTCTTGTACTACGGAAAGCCGTGATTTTTCTACGGAAAATTAACAGAAGTTATAAATTTTTATTTTGCTTGTTTCCCTTCCCAACGCAACGGTGGCCACTTGACGATCCGTCATTCGTCATGCTTGTGATGCTGCCTGCATCTGCCACACTCGATGAGTGTGGCCTTGCGCTGAGTCATTCTAAGTGAAAACCTCCCTTCCCAGCATGCAACATTCTGGGGACGTTGAGCGTAGCTCGTTTGGTGTAGAACGTGAGTGTCATTGCCTGGCATCGGAGTATTTTTTTTAAAGCGTACGTCGGCCATTCATGTCAGTGATTAATATTTTGGAGTTTTTTTCTTGCGTTGCAGAAAAGTATGCTTGGATTTCGTTCTTATGTGCAGAGTTCGCTAAAAAGGGTAATTACCTTACGCATCTAGTACGCATCGAAATTTTGCCAACTCGTAAAAATATGCATCGGGAATTTTTCGCGACGCGTAGAAACACACGTCGAGAAGCGCGTAAAGTACGCATCAACACGTAAAAATACGCATCGAGAAACGCGTATAACTACGCATCGAAGAATTTTACCAACGCGTAAAAATACGCATCGGGGCAGCATTTCGCCTTTCAAAAACGAAAGTGAACAAAATAAAGATTTCTTTCCGTAATCGTAATTTCGTTTTCTTGCGATGTTGCCTCTATTCAGTATTGTTGTTATACATAATTTTATTCCATAAATCTTTGTATTTCACTTTGAAAATGGAGGGAAAATTTCCGAAAACGGAAATTCGACGGCGCAAAAATTCCCGTGTAATCTTCAGGAAAGAGAGTGCCACGGCTTCGAGGAATTTCTGCTTTTTCGTCGTAATTTGGGTTATCCTCAAGATCGATGCATAACTGAATGGTGAAGGATGCTTTCCGCCTGAAACTTTCGAAAACGGAAATTTCGTCTTTCAAAACTTTCGGAAACAGTGAAAATTTCTCCCGCAATCGTCATTTTATTTTTCACGCGATGTTTCCTCTGCCTAGTATTGTTGCTAAATTTCATTTTATTTCATAAATATTTGTATTTCACCTTGAAAATGGAAGGGAAAAGTCCGAAAACGGAAATCGGACGTAGCAAAGGTTTCTTCCGTAACTGTAATTTTTTTTCCACCCAACGATGTTCCGAACTTGTATCCTGTGTTCTTAAATATTCCCCCCAAAAAGGTTTGCAGTTCAGAACGATAGTGACGAAGCTGAAAAATTTGTAAGAATTGATGCATGATATTCAAAAGCATTCATATTCTCCAAGTTACACTATCTTTTATCTAAAATAGTGAAAGCTATCATGCATTCATGGTTGTCAAACTGAAAATTCTTTCAGCATGATGGATAAAATTATCATACAAGGGATTTGTTAAGCCTACTGTCGTAGCTGATGGTGATGTTGAGCTTAATTTTTCAAATAACAGTTTTTCAAAAAAGACAAACTAGGGAGGACGCAACTATTAATTGGAGTAAAAACAAGAATGTATTTAAGCGAAATCATTTTAAATGAAAATGAACTTTCAAAGTTCTATACATCTGTCGGAAATTTTTACATTGAAGAATGTTCTTATATTCAAGAAAAGATACTGATCTATGATGAATTCTTAAAACATGCAGAAGTAGCAGATCCTTCACTTAGAGCCAGAACATTATTTACTTCTGTATTATACATAGTCAAGTGCTTTCCATTTATAATAACTGAAAATGAACTTGATATACTGGAAGCGGAATTGCTTGTTATCAAGCTGACAAATTAGAGATCATAGGAGAAATAGATAGAATAGATGTCACTTGGTCAGAAATCTCAAAATTAAGAGACTGTAATGGAGCTGTTAAGTATACTATTCTCTCGAAAGTAATGTTTGCAATACTTGTAGTTCCACACTCGAATGCTGCGAGTGAGAGAGGTTTTAGTTTAGTGCAAAAACGTCAAGCCCATTTCCAACTTAATTTAGATTTAGAAACTGTAGAAACACTTCTTATTGCAAAAATGAATATCTTCTCCTCTGGGCAAGTGTGTTATGAAAAAATATTTTCTGCTGAGGAACTGAAATCTGAAAAACAATGTACTGCCAAATCACTAAAGAAAGCTGTTTAATAAATTTTTTGTTGTGTAAAAAAAATGTATAGCAGTCATGGTGTATATTATTTTCAATGTGAGAAATTTTGAATATTTTGATACAGATTTTCATGTATATAAATGAATAAGTAAGTAAAAAATACTAATTAAATTAAATGAGTAATACTGTGTTTTCCTCGGTTAAAATTATTCTTTTGGTATGACTACTGAAAAATGGCCAAAGCTACTGAAAATTTCTACGAGTACTACTGAAAACATCTGAAACAGGTTGGCATCTCTGACACTGCAGGGGTAACAAACAGTGTAAAAACGGCATAATTTATTTGTAATGTGAAAACGGTTTATAAAGATATATTCATTATGCATTTAAATTCTTTTTCCTTACTCTTTTTACTATGTGTAGGAGAAAAAGCCATTACAAATATATGTGGAGTTATATGGCATTATAACTGAAATGTACAGTGTGTCCCATAAATTCATTAACAGTTCAATAATAAAAAAAAATTGAAGAAATTCGTAAATTTAATTACAGTTTGCATTAAAAGTATTAGCAAATGAGGGATTTTTTTTTTATTGGCAGTGAAGTTCAATTTGTCACCGATAGGGGGAGCTAACGGTTGAAAATTCGTAAACACAGTGAAAATACATATGCATTTAATTTGTTGAGTATCAAAAGAATAATTGTTCAACATGCATCAAAAGAATAATTGTTCAACATGCCATCCACCACACAAGATATTATATAGCATTCAATCAGGTGAAAATGCCAGTGACAGCAAAATGCAGCGTATCAGAGTGGATGCAAGCAATTTCTCAGTGAATTGTTTTTTTTTTTTTTTTTTTTTTTTTTTGGATTGGAGGTTTAACGACCACCGTGAGGAAATTGGTTTGGAAGAACTGGCTTAATAAACTTGAGAGTTTAAATAACCACAGAGCCAGAAATTCAGTTGTGTCAAGTCTAGAGGCTGAGGCAGATTGGGATGAAAAAACCAGTCCTGGAAATTTAATCTAGCAGTCCACTATAAAGAAGCATGTACCTGTTAACACATGGGAACACCTAACCTCAAAACACTTTTTCACGTGTCAACATATTAAAAGTGACATTCTCCCTGAATTGAATTCTTTTACTTTATTTTACTTATTATTTTTAATTCTACAATGGAGATTTTTCCTCGTGTTGTCTGACTTTTATCCCAAATCTCTCTGTTGTCTGACTTTTATCCCAAATCCCTCATGTTGCTTGTTCTCCATTAATTATCCCTCATCGGAAAACTTCCAGAGGCAATATCTCTGCAGGATACTCACTTTGTGCTCTTTGTTAGTGTGTGGATAAGGATGAGCCATCACATTGAGTACTAGTATCTCCTTCAAGAATACAAAAGGAGGGTGGGGCATACCAATGACCCTGGGCTGCAAGCATAACTACAGGTAAATCTCGGTATATGCGGTTTGTCATCCGCGTTTTCGAATTTACATGATTCAGTAGTGCCATCTGTTAACACTACGAGGAAAGAGTAATTACCATAATGGGTTTGCGCATCTTGACGCGCATCTTTTGAGGTTTTTGTCAAGACATGAGTTCTCGCTTAGATCAGATCAGTAGAGCTGTAAAGCTGCATGTGAGAAGATCTACGATGTCAGGCAAAAAGGAAAAAAGTGTGTCTTTCGAGGGGAAACAGCGTGTACGAAGGTCATATTCGTTAGAAATAAAGTTAGAAGTTCTGGATCTCTGTGAGAAGGAAGCATGTTGTTGATATACAGCATGCTTTGAGACTTTGTGAATCCACTGTGAGAACTATTTGTGACAATGCGGAATCAATCAGAAAATGTGCTCAACCTTCAACCAACTTCAGCGTAACTAGAGTGACTAAACCTCGCTCGGAGGCGATGGAAATAATGGAGAAGATGCTAAGCCATTGGATTGAGCATTATAACCAGCAGCACATGCCTCTTAGTGCAGCAGCTATTCAAGCTAAAGCTAAAGAGTTGTATGCAGATCTGATGAAAGAAGAGGACAATCCAGCACCTTTCTAGGGTAGTTCAGGTTGGTTTGATCGTTACAAGCATTGTTTTGACTACCACACTATAAAACTGATGGGGGAGGCAGAACCTAACCCTATATTGTTCGTATAAAATGCCTCCCGTTTACACGAATTTGGTATACACAGCGATTTCGCGGAACATATCTATCACGTATAGTCGTATACCAAGATCTACCCGTACTTACGTCTATAGCTGTAGTTAGTGCGTATAATATTTTTTTTTTCTCTGTTGTGAGATCACTTACTGTGCTACGCACAAGGCAGAAAAGAAATCCACCTTTTACCCTACGTAGCTCAAGATAACAAAAGAAGAAATTGCCTGAAAGAAGAAAAAAATGTCACTAAATCATAATTTAATAATTCCAAATAACAGTGTTCAGTCATAAAACACTTGGGCAATGCACAAACAATTTAGATTTAGAAGAATTTAGACCGTCAGAAATATTTTCTGACACTGACACAACTGCAGGGGAAATATCTGGAAACTTCAACATGCTATCTTGCCCTCTTATCTATCCATCATGTTTTGTAAAAAGAGATAAGTTTTCTGTTTGTGAGATATGGACACATCTCATTTATTTCACTGACTGATGCCTGGACATCTGAGGGAGCATTCTGCTAAAAAAATGGCAGTTGTCAGGATGTTGTTGACTGCTATCACAACAGCTGATCAATGCCAAGCCAATATAAAAGAATACACAGGAGATTGAATTGTGCTGTGCTATGATTTGTGGCTCTGTGAAAGGGTCACCACATCTAGACATTTTTCCACACACACATAAAAAAAAAATTATTGGCTAAGAACTTGGTAATAATTGATGTCATGGCTATTCCTAGGCTTGATACACTATTAATTTCACTAAATTGTGGGTTTGTGGGTTTTACTCAGGAATAAAAGAAATTATTTACAGTCAAATTTTTGGAAAAGATTAATGTTCTAAATTCTTCAGAATTGTTAAAATATGATCAAAAGGAAGAATTTAAAGAAAGTTTTGGAAGATAATAATTACCCTTCTTTAGTAGTCACCCAAATTCTTCATAAAAAAGAAAAGAAGCAGATGTCAAAAACTAAATTGTTTCAGTTAACTAGAAAAGTTACTTACCATAAATGACTATTTGAAAAAATTCAGAGGATTATTGAAAAATTTCTAATCAGACTGGCTCCAGGTTTACAAAATAAAATTAGTAACTACCTTCCAAAATTAAAGGGGGAAAAAAACTTCCTGTTACAGGAAGGTGTGGTCTACAACATAAAATGCGTGTGTGGTCTCAGCTATGTGTGAGAAACAGGCAGACAACTTATGACCAGATTAGCAGAACATAAAGCTGCAATTGAAAATTTGACAAACAAATGTTCAAAATACAGGACATGAAGTGCTTTGGGACTCTGTAGAAGTTCTGATGCATCAACAGCACTTTTTCAAGGGAAAATTGTCAGAAGGACTGGAAATTGTGAGAAGAAGAGGTACAACATTAAATGATGTGAAAGGTTGGAATTTAGTTACTGAATGGCAACACCTAATCTTGAATCTTGTGTAATCTTGAAGGGTAGGGGTGCTACCCTAAAATTTGACTGTAAGTAATTTTCTTTATTCCTGAGTAAAACCCATAATTTAGTGAAATTTATAGTGTATTGGCTAAGAAATTAATTTTCCCGTATTTGCCAATATGGGAAATGCCAGAAATCAACACAAAGAACAAAATTAATGGTTAATTTTTCCCCAAGCAGGGGTGGCCAACTTCTGGAAGGTTACCTATTGTTATTGTGATAATAGATTACTATATACTAATCAAGATCTGAGAAATTGCAATCTAATGATGGTGAACTAATCAAAGTATGAGAAATTCAAATCCTACTGTAACCTTACCCTCAGATATACAGGTGTGTAATTGCTCTCTGAAATTTACTGTGTAAGTGCATTGCATTAACTCAATCAATCAGTTAATTCAATAGCTTGGTTCAGAAGTTCACTGTGCTTTGTTTAGCTTAAGTTGCAGTTATTGTCAGTACTTACGTAAGACAGCAACATTATTTTTCATTTTAGAAGAGTTAGATATTTTCTTATTAAAAACAACTATTATGGGAATTTTACTGGGGAATTTGTTTATTTAAATTGCAAATTATCGGAGAAAATTCTTTTCCTTCTTCAGGCTGTCTTTCTGTTGTCACTTATTCCCGTCACTATCGCGGTTATGGTTAACCTTGAAGGTTACGGTTATTTTTCATCAAATCCTGCCAGATGTTAGGCAGGGAAAATCCTTTGCAGTAATTGATGATGGAATTTTGATTTTTCTCAATCTATTCCTTCTTTTAGCTTTCCTTTTTTGAAAACTGCTTTGGAAACTGATGACTTTAAGGGAATTCCAATCCATGCTGTGACTAGTTTCTTTAACATGCCTATTTAAACCAGTCTTGTTGGAGCAATTTTTTATAGCAGCTTTGTGCTCTGCTATAGGAGTTTCTAGTCTGCGACCCGTTTCACCTATGTAAGATAGTCCACAACTACATTTCATTTCGTAGACTACACCTTGCATTTTAAAAATATCTTCTTTTCTTTGAACTATGTATTTTAGGGAAAAAAATTTTAACTTTGTTCTCTAAACTTGGAGCTAGCCTACTATTGTACTTCTTACTAATTCTCTTTAAAGACTCAAATAAACCTTTGTGATAAGAAATTTTTTTAGTGAATTTTACTTGTTGCTTCTGCGGGTTCTTCGTCCATTAATATTCGGAAGCTTCTCAATTTCTTCTTTATGATAGTTATTTTCTGCAAGTATGACTTTAAGTTCCTCTTTATGGCCTTCTTTCTTATCTGCTGTAGATATTATTTTATTATTTTTTTCTAAAAACTGACTTGCTACATTTTTCTTAATATAAACTGGATGACAGGAATTGAAATCCAATAGTTTGTTAGTATTCATTGGTTTTTTATACCAACTAGTGAGGAATTTTTCATCTTCATAATAGATAGTAATATCTAAGAAGTTAATTCTTCTTTCTTTTTGAAGTTCAATAGTGAACTTAAAGGAATCCTATAATTCATTGAATTGGTATCATCCAGTTTCAATTAAGAAAAATGTAGCAAGTCAATTTTTAGAAAAAAATAATAAAATAGTATCTATAGCAGATGAGAAAGAAGCCCATAAAGAGGAACTTAAAGTCATACTTGCAGAAAATAACTATCCTAAAGAAGAAATTGAGAAGCTTCTGAATATTAATGATAAAAAGAACCAGCAAAAGCAACAAGTAAAATTCACTAAAAAAAATTCTTATCACAAAGGTTTATTTGAGTCTTTAAAGAGATTAGTAAGAAGTACAATATTAGGCTGGCTCCAGGTTTAGAGAACAAAGTTAAAAACAGGTCAAAGACAAGAAAAGAAGATATTTAAAAAATGCAAGGTGTAGTCTATGAAGTAAAATGTAGTTGTGGACTATCTTACATAGGTGAAACAGGTCGCAGACTATAAGCTGGTATAGCAGAGAATAAAGCTGCTATAAAAATTGCTCCAACAAGACTGTTTTAGATAGGCATGCTAGAGAAACTAGTCACAGCATGGATTGGAATTCCCTTAAAGTCATCAGTTTTCAAAGCAATTTTCCAAAAAGAAAGCTAAAAGAAGGAATAGAGATCGAGAAAAATCAAAATTCCATCATCAATGACTGCAAAGGATTTTCCCTGCCTAACATCTGGCAGGATTTGATGAAAAATAACCGTAACCTTCAAGGTTAACCATAATCGTCAATGTTAACCGTAACCGCGATAGTGACGGGAATAAGTGACAACAAAAAGACAGCCTTAAGAAGAAGAAGAGTTTTCCCTGAAAATTTGCAATTTAAATAAAAAAATTCCTAGTGAAATTCCCATAATAGTTGTTTTTGATTAGTAATTGAATTAACTAGGAAGCCAATTCTCAACAGAATATTTTCTTATTTTAATTTTTTAAAGTAAATCCTTGATGCATTGAGGTGTTTCTTATCTTTTTCTTCTTTGAAATTTTGTTTTTGTCTGATCCCAACCATATTTTATTGCTTGTATCCAAAGTATTGTAAACTAATATGCTGATTTGTTACATCCTTAAAATGCTTTTACCACTCAGTTTTTTGGATATATGTTTTTAAGTGTCTTACTTTTTGCAGGTTACAAGTTCACCATGAATTTGCTCCAAAGAAGTCTTTGTAGCTCCTTTCTGTTGCTTTTAGCATGCATCATTTGTCAAACAGCAACAACCATTCCTTTCCCACCCACCATGAATAATCGGCTTCTTCATGAACAGCTGTTCCAGGTCTCTCAGACACAAGAAGAACCTGAGAAGCCATATATGCTGGAATGTATAGCTGACGGAAACCCTGAACCAGTGTAAGAAAACATTTACCAGTCATATAATTTTTATTTTTGTTGTGTCACAGAAACAGTAATTGTTTTACTGTAATTTCAGTTTTGCCCTGTTGTCTGTGGTGATGCTTTGAAAATGCACATATTCGAAAATTGTTACTTGTTTTGATTAAAAATCAATGCCATATGTTGCATTCAGTGTCTTATGGTATTACACTGAAAGTACAATTTATTATACACACCACACACATCCACAGCCATGTCCTGCCCCACCACAATAATGCAGCCAGTCGAACCCCCCTACAGGTTATAAATATGTCATATAACTATCTGCTGTAAGTGTACCTGTGATTATGATAATGGGGAAACATGATAAGTAAAGTAAGTTCAATTATGGGTAAATAGTCAATGTGATGAAGATGAGGTTCTCCATGACCACAGAATGCTGCAGATTTCTTCATACAACTGTGTCATGTGTGTACTAGGACTACATCAAAACCAGCAGGCACTGAGGAAAATATAACCATAACCATAAATGGGCCATCATTGTTTGAGATGAGTGTTGTCAGTTCTTTATCTTGACATTGGAATGGAGGGCACAGTAAAGTAGAAAATGTTGGCATTCAATGACGGGGTGCCTGTAAAGGTTTGCACAAATTCTGTTCAGCATACAAAGTCGTTAATTCAGCTACAGCAGCCAATGCCCACATTGAGCACCCTTGTTAACAATACATCATTGGGCTTTGATGTTGTAGAGGGCAAAGGGTGCCGCCCCGGTGGCGCAGTGGTCTAAGGTGCTGGCCTCTGATCATTCGCCCGTCAGGGGTCTGGGTTCGAATCCCGGTGAGGCATGGATGTTGTGTTTGTCTTACGGCACTGGCTCTCTCCCTTCCCTGGAACCAGTGACCCTAAATTAGGGACGGGCGACTGCTTATAGCCCATTGAGTTGCTCACGGTGGTCGTTAAACCTCCAATCAAAAAAAAAAAAAAAAAAAAAAAGAGGGCAAAGGAACATTGCCACTTGATTGTGGAAGACTCATACATGAAATTTCCTCCCCAGAATTCTGCTTTTTTGTCATCATTTAGGTTATTGGGTTATTCTCAAGAGTGATGCAAAAACTAAAGAGAAATTTGGAGAGGGGGGTTGTTGTTTTCTTTCTGGAGATGGTATATTGTCTTTCAAAGCTTTAGAAAATGGAAGTTAAACTGAGTGAGGTTCTTCCCCATCATCAGATTTTTTCTTGTGATGTTGCCTCTGACCAGTGTTGTTTTTTAATATAATTTTATTGCATAAATGTTTGTATTTCAGCAGCATAAAATGGTAAGAAACAATTTCCAAAAACAGAAGTTAGAGAGCACAAAAACTTGCCTGTAATCTTATGGCATCAGATTCTTCCACGAATTCGAGGAATTCCTCCTTTTTCATTATCATTTGGGTAATTCTGGAGATCGATGCACAACTGACTAGATTAGGAGGGGTGGGGATTAGTGGCGGAGGTGTTAAAGTGGAAGGGGGCATTTTCCATTTACGGATGGAATCTTGTCTTTCAAAAGTTTTGAAAGCGGAAGGCAGACCGTATGAAGATTTCTTCCCTAATAGTAATTTTGGTAATGTTCTACTATGAGCAACATTGCGAAATCCACCGGCGGCACATGCAGCGAAGTCTCCCGGCATAAGTCATGGGCTGAGCCAGCAGTTTTCTTCTTTGATGACCGTCAATGCTGTGACTCCTACGAGGACCATTGGCAAACTGCATTTATAACAGAAACCAGTGGTGGCCACAGGTGCAGGAAGTGCGTGCTTTTAGGGCCTCAGAATTGTAGGAATCTCAAGAAACCAAAAAAGAAAACTAAATTATTATTTTTTTATTTTCAGTGTTTTGTCAATTGATAAAAATATAAAATAATAATAACAATAATAAAGGCAAATTATATCATGTTCTGTGATGCTATTTTCATAGAGAACAACAGTTTCATGCTACAAAGGACAGGTACAACAACTGAGCAATCATGGCTATCACCTCAAGGCCCCGTGCTTTGTAAGTGAAATATCCTTTACGAGAATCAAAGAACATACAGGGAAGAGCCCAAACTCGAAAATCTGCTATTCCCAGAAGCTATGTTTCAAGGTCGCACAGAATGTCCCTTGTGTCTAAATAATTGCATTCCCCTGATAGTTTTAGCTCTAAGGAAGAGGAATGGTGTGTGTGGGTAGGGGTGGCCAATGACGAATCCTTGAATTGTTACCAATCCTACAGCATAGCCCTAAATTTAATCCACAGGACTGAAGGCAGAAGTCATGTGTATAATAGTATAATATATTTCATTTAATATTGGATCAAATACTGGATGTATTTCAGCTAGAATCAAATATTGATTATACTTGTTACCAGCAAGGTAAGTCTGTCTTGAATGGAATTTCATATGTTCTAACAAACTTGATACGAAATTGCCCTATCAATCACAGTAATGCTTTGTTCTAACATATAAAAGTACTTACCTGGGTTAATCACACAATACCAAGAGCTCAGTGGTACACCCAGGATTTCTTTATGGGGGTGAACCAAAATATTGAGAATGCAAATAATAATACCCCAGAGAAAACATCTCCCAAAATAATGAAAAGCGATAAAGAATTACGAAAATTGCAATTCAAGAGGCAACCTTATGGGTTGTCTTATGTTATAAACGTGCTTTTTATTAATGTATACATAATATCTAAGGTATTTTACCTGATATTGTCGAAGTATTTCGCACGTTGTTTGCTCTGTGAGGCACGTGCTCCTGGCCCGAGAGGTCCCTTCGTTACGGACTTTTGGTTAGTTATAAAAAAAATTTGCAGAAATAAAATGGTTAGGTTATATATTTTCAGTTCCACATTCATTCATTCGCACAATCAAACGTTTGAAATTTACTATTAATTAAAAGATTTTAGTAGAAAGAGTTATACTCATCGGGTCAGGAGGCGATAAAGAATATTTCCGATTCATTAAATTGCATTTCCAATTATTTGTAAAATATATATTTAAGAACTTGGAAACAAATATATTTAAAAATAAGCAGCCAATAACAAAAAGGACAAAGCACCAAGTTGTACCTCATGGGAGAGGGGACCCTGGACTTCTTGTAGTGGTGCACACAGTAAGTTGTCCAGGCCCCTGGACTTCTTGTAGTGGTGCACACAGTAAGTTGTCCGGGCCCCTGGACGCCACTGCAAGAGTTCACCCTTCCAAATTTTTGTCTAACTCCCGATCATGGAATCCTTATAGGCGTTCTCGAATATATCTATTTGTCCTCCTTAAAATTCGCTTTTCTTTTGTCTCCCCCCCCCCCCCATTAAACTTTCTCATTCCCATTTAGGAAAAGTTCTTTTTTTTTTTTTTTTTTTTTTTTTTTTTTATACTTTGCTCCTGTGAGAAGTTAGCTTTTGTTCCCTTGCTTTGTTAGGCGGTAGTTTTGCCTTTTTTCGGCTTTAATCTTTATTTCATACGTGCTGAGCTTACCCCTAAAGTTTTCGAGTTTAGGACAACTGGCCACAAAAGTGTGTTAGAGGCCATATAAAAATCGCAGTTTCTTAGCAACTTAACCTACATAACCGAAATATGTTATTCTGGGAATTTGACATGTGCAAAAATTATTTTCACTGATAAAATAAGAATTGAAGGTGGAAACTCAACATAAAAAGAAAAATATGCTTATATTAATAGGAAACATACTTTATTGAACTGTGGTTAAGGGGTGAAGGGAAAATTGCACTTTCATTTGAAGAAATAAATTGCCGTGCCTTTGTAGGTTTTTAAAACATATGGTATTCGGTGAAATAATCGGTATAAGGCATGACTCATGCTGTGTTCAGAAAAAGATGATAAGGTGGGAATTTTTTCATATTTTATTTTTTGGTACGAGGGAAATTGCAGAAACCTTGTCAATGCTAAATATTTGCCTTGACAACATACACATGACCTTGTCCTGCCTAAGAACTGCGGCTTTCAGAGCTGTGAATGTCATACTTTTACTGAGACACAAAACATTAATTATAAGGCCCCAGGCCTTTTTAACAGATTTTAATCTACTGTACTCATATTCATAATGTTTACATAATTTGGCAAGTTAGTAATATTGCACATTTACTTAGGCACCTAATATTAATTAATAGGCCCAAGCATAAGCCTAAGAAGTAATATTTAGTGCCTAAGTGAAAGTACATTATTACATAACTTCTCTTGTTATGTAAACCTTACGAATATGAACACAGTGGATTAAAAATTGTCAAAAAGGTCTGCTAGGCCTATGACATATCAATTAATGTTTAGTGCCTAAATAAAAATGCAATATTAATTACTTGTTTAGTAAAAATTATGAATATGAGATCAGCAGATTAAAAACTGTTAAGGCCTGTGCCATTATAATTAATGTCTTCTACCTGACTGAAAGAGTGACATTATTATTTTTATTTTTTATAAAACTAATAATACCACACTTAATTGGTTTTTTTTGTTGTTGTTTTTTTTTATTGGAGGTTTAACGACCACCGTGAGCAACTCAATGGGCTATAAGCAGTCGCCCGTCCCTAATTTAGGGTCACTGGTTCCAGGAAAGGGAGAGAGCCAGTGCCGTAAGACAAACACAACATCCATGCCTCACCGGGATTCGAACCCGGACCCCTTCTGGACGAATGATCAGAGGCCAGCGCCTTAGACCACTGCGCCACCGGGGCGGCTAATTGTTAATTGATAAGCTAAAATGAGTACAGTGCATTAAAAGTTGTTGAAATGGCCCAACCCGAGGACCATATTTTTAATATCTAGGTAGAAATGCAAAATTATGTCAAGCTATATCTCGATATAAATAATGTACTTTCCTATTTCACCAACAGGGTATGAGGTGGCAGCAATAAAATTGTAATCCTTAGAAATGACTTATCGAGAAGTTGACTGAGTGAAACCAGAACTGTGAGTTTCATACGATCCCCTCCCTAACAGTTTTGTGATCATTATCCATGAAAGTGGACACAAAGAAATAAAAAATGTAATTTTTATACGGCCGCCTAACGCTTTTATGACCGGTTGTCCCGTGGCCAGGTGTTCGGTGACCAGTTGCCCCAAATTTTTTATTTCTTGTGCAGAGAGCCCTGAGCTAGTGCATCTCTTAATCTACTAGATTAAATTTATTCATTTATGGGGAGGGAAGGGTTAATTTGGGATTTTTTTTTTGTTAGCGAATTTACTGAATTGCAATTCCAGTGCTCTACAGCAATAGTGGAAGTCTTTCAGAAAAAATAGACCAAATGTCTTGAACATAAATGTGTGTATGTGGCTTATGATAAATGCCCACCAACTTAAGGTTACCCTTGTCAGTGTTAATAAGCCCACCATGTGCTTCAAGTGAAACTAATCGGCGTGAAATTGGTGAAAGAGAGTGTTTTAGAGCACTCTTGACTGAAACCTTATTCCCACCATTACGTAATCATGGCAATAAACTGTATTATAGTGCAGTGCTAAAAATTGAATGTTTGGAGCAAGGTGTGCTTCACAAACAATGGTAATGTCTATTTTTTGTGATGAAAGAAAATTAGAAAAGTCTTAATTTGTCTCTTCTAATTGAATTTGCATTTCAGAAGGCAATCTGAAATTGGGATATTTTTAATATTTTTTTATAGCACGCAGTTCCTGCAAAATTGCTTTTAGAAGAAGTTGCATTTCCCAAAGAAATGCTTTTAAAACTCCTCCCAGGGAGATGGTGCTGCCAATCACATTTTCCAAAGCAAACCAAAACACATCTGCTCACATAGAAGCACACTGACTTTATATATATATTATGTAGTTAATATAAATCATAGTTAATTATATATTTGCAAGATTGTTTTGGAATTTTGCTGTAAGTGTTAAATCTGTGGTATCCATATATTATGTGTAATAAGTGCAATGTATGAATTTTGATTTTAAAATAACTCTAAAAATTTCTGGGACATAAAGCAGAATAAATAAAATTGAAATCCATGTTTTGATTTTCATTCTTGTATTCAACTATTAGCTATCGGTGGACCAAAGATGGTGAAGAGTTTGATTATACTGCAGAGAATGGTCGAATCACGCAACAACCAAGAAAAGGAACATTGTTAGTTTCGAAGCCTGATGATAAAGATGAAGGTTACTATCAGTGTTTTGCTGAAAATTTGCATGGGATATCAGTCTCAAATGTTGTGCATATTAGAAAATCAGGTAAGCTTTTATTGAAAATAGTGCACATTTTTGTCTTATCAGGTTTATGTTTTGCCAGTTTCCAGAATATAAAAGCAGCATATTACTAATTTTCTGGTTTGTACCATATCTATGCCCTTTCTTTTTATAAAACCGTACGCTTTCATATATATGGGAACGCATGAACTAGGTTTTCAGAATGGGATTAGATATCATGAATGAAAATTGTTAGTATGCTGATGAGACATTGGCTAATGTGTTTTGTAATATGCAAAGTTCATCATTTTGAATGTGCTGTGAGAGACTTGAACCATACTGTTTAGCATGTTATGCTTTAATTGCTGTGAGAAATACCAGTTTTAATTTACCTTTTAATGATTTTATTGCTGTAATATATATACTGATTTCATTGTCCCGTTCCGCCAATCTGTCTTGGCTCCACGGGGACTTATTGAGCACCTTGGATGTTATTTTGACATGTTGCGACAATTATCCTGCCTTGAGACGCCGGTTCGGACCCTGGCCACCCCAATGGCCCAGAGACCAGCCCGCGGTGACGTGCTGGCAGGCGACCTAGTATACCTTGTCTGGGTTCCCGCTCTGTCTGGCGGGATAGGTCGTTCATTTATTTAGCATTGACTGGGAGATTCCTTGCCCTCGAACTTTTTTGGGGGAATAATTTCCCTTTATTATTTTTCAAAAAACATCTACACACATCAATTACACTGTCCTCATGCTTAGGACTTACAACATTGAGAGATTTAAGAGTATTTACATAGTATGTATACTGGAGGGATTTTTGTCTGCTTTCCTACAGACTTCTGCCCTCATTCCTCTTCCGAATCTCTTTCGGTGTGCACGTTCACCTCCTGCGTTTCGGTCCCCATTTGATTGGGGAAGATGGTATGTTGCTGGAGGGTTAGCCTTTCAACCAAGGCTATTATCTCCCTCCTGTTAACGGAAGGTTGGATGAGCAGATCCAATCTTCGCGTTCTTTGCACACCTGGGATCAGTGTGTTTCTCCATTCGGTGAAGCCACTGCATTCCAGTACGCAGTGTTCTATGCTTGCCGTTCTCTTTCCACAGGGACAAGTGCAGTTCCTGATGGAAAATCTGCCTAGGTATTCAGGGCTGATGCCATGGCCACTGAGTACTTGATTCAGGAACTTGTTTGTCTGTGCTCGTTTGGTCGAGACCTTCGGAAACACTCTGTGTGTCTTCCGCCCTGTCTCTCCCATGTCCCATCTGACCTGCCATTCGGTCATGGTCCGTCGTGCTAATGCTGCGCGAATACTCCTGCGCGGCGTTCTGCATTGCACGTCGACCGTCTCTTTCAGCGTGGCTGCCTTCGCCAGCTGATCTGCCCTTTCATTTCCTAGGGTTCCGACATGGCTTCGTACCCAGTGGAAACTAACTGCCCCATCTCCCTCTGCCCTCAAGAGGGTTTTGATCCTCTGGACGATGGGGTTTCTTCCCCTGAATCTACTCAGAGCCTGCAGTGCTGCCTCACTGTCCGAGTAGAGTTTTATTCTTTCGTCACTACGCCTGGGGAGTGCCCAGGTGAGTGCCGTCTCTATCGCCAGAAGTTCTGCCTGGAAGACAGAAGCGTTCTGCGATAATTTCACGCTTCCTGCAGTGACTTCGTTCCCATCCGAGAACGCACAAAAGCCTACCCCCACTTGTCCCTTCAACTTTGAGCTGTCCGTGAACAGCTCATGCCCAACTCCCGTGGGTTTCTCCTTGTCCCACGGTGGGCAAATTTCCTCGGCAGGGTGGATCTGCCAGTCCACGCTTTCCATCTCCATGTCGAAGGCTCGATGCGGCGCACCGAGAAGGTAGGCGTCCTCGCCTGACCTTAGGCAGTGCATTGCTGCCTCCCTTTCCACTACTAGGTCTGCCGGCTCGCACCCCGCCAGCACTTGGAGTGCTAGGGTCGACGTTGTGCGGAAACAACCGGTTATCCCTAGTAGGGCCAACCTTTGGATTTGGTTTATCCCCTTCTTCATTCTGACTGTGGGAGTCCACCATGCTCCACTTGCATACGTCAGAATTCTTTCAATTCCTCTCTGATAGATGGCCTTCTTGGTTTTGCCCGTTAACCTCATGCCATTCAATCTATTGAGAATCACCGTGCACCTTGTTCTAAGGTGCCTCAGGTGTGGCAGCCCTGATAGACTCTGATCCAGGACCACACCCAAGTACTTCATTTCACGCACCGCCTTGATAGTGCACCCTTGGAATCTGCACTGAGGTGGTGTTTTCATTACTCCTCTCTTAGCTATTGCTAGCAGAGTGGTCTTCTCAGGAGCGAAGCACAGTTTGCTTTCTCTGCTCCAATTGTCTAGCACATCCAAGGCGCTATGTGCTTCTCTTTCGATCACGTGTCTCCCTGAGGCGGAGACCACGAGAACGAAATCGTTCGCATAGGCTTGAATCTCCACTGCGGGCCCCAGGTCTAGATTCAGTGCTGAATCAGCAACTATGTTCCACCAGAGCGGCCCGGAGTTGGATCCTTGCGGACACCCTCTATGGTACGAACGCGAGGATTGCCCATTCCCCGCTTCGAACTCGACTCTTCTATCAGACAGGTAGCTGCTGATCAGTTTGAACAGGTTCCTTGGACAGCCAAGTTCTTTAAGTCTGGTTAAAACCATTGGCCACCAGACACTGTTGAATGCCCTCCTCACGTCTAGTGAGATGAAGCAGGTATGGAGCCCCTCCGCTTTGTTCCTCTCTGCCCTCTCTCGGAGGCTGCGAATTGCCTGCGTTGCGCAACGCCCCGGAAGGAAACCGAATTGGTTCCTGTTTAGCTTTCCCTGCTCCATGAGAAAGCCAAGCGCTCTGTTCGTTATGAGCTTGTCCAGCACCTTGCTCCACGCCGAGAGAAGGCAGATGGGCCTATAGGCTGCGGGATCATTTTTGTTCTTTCCGGTCTTGTTGAAAAGAACTAGCACCGCTGTTTTCCACAAGTCTGGGAAGATTCCCCTCCCAAGGCATTCGTTTAGGAGCGCCACAAAATACCCGGGATTTGCATAGTAGATTTCTCTGACTATGCTGAGGTCGAACCCATCCTTGCCTGGTGCTTTACCCGTATTTAGACTGGAGAGGACATTCTCCACTTCGTCTCTCGTGAAGGGGGGTCCTCACCAGTGTCCGGCGGGATCCGACATTCTTCCCTTATTTCTTTTTGTTGAGGGGAGTCCCCTTCTCCCTCGTCTCCTTGGAAGTGGTAATCCAAGAGACTTTCTACGGTACTATCAAGAGTCTTTGATAGGCTACCGTCTGCCCTTTCTACCGCTGCCAGTTTTAGCGGTTCGGTTATGGATCCCCTCGAGATCTTGTAGGGGATCCCGAAAGGGTCAGCCGGAGTTTGAAACTCACACAGTTTTCTCCAGTAGGAAATTTTCGAGAGATTCAGTTCTCTCCTGTATGCTGAACGAGCCTTTTTATGCACTTCTGTGCACTCCCTGTCTTGCGGAGTAGCTTTTGCTCTTTGCAGAGCTTTCCTACTCCGCCTAGCTCTCGCCCTTAGAGCTTTTAGTTTCTCCGACCACCAGGGGTGGGGGTCCTTGGCTCCCCTTTTATTTCCCCTACTACTCTCACATAGCGTTGTTATTTGACTGGTAAGTTCTTCAAAGAGGGAGATGAGGTCCGACACTTCTGCGGCCTCTTCTTCCCTCCTACCCCCCAACAGGGTAGTTAACTTGGCTTTAAAAGCCCACCAGTCTAGATTCTTCATTAAGAACCTTTTGCGCTTGGGTCGGATGGGCTTTTCCGATCCCAAAACGAAAGATAGCGCTAGGTGGTCACTGCAGCTCTCGTCGTCCAGTACTTGCCAATCCTGGACAAGGCTGCGCTTAGAGACTCTGACGAGAGTCACGTCGATCCAAGAGGAGCCCCTCGCCCCTTGGAAGGTCGGGGTGCTCTCTGGATCGTTCAAGAAACTCAGGTCTGCCGCGTTGGCAAAGTCCACTAGTAGCTGGCCGCGTTCGTTCTCGTTCTGATTGCCCCAGAGAAGACTTCGCGTTGAAGTCGCCTGCTATTAAAATCTCATGACTGGGGAATTCCCCTAATAGAGCCATTAGCTCATTCAGCGTTTCTCTCAGATCGCCTGCTGGAGAACTGTATACGTTCACCATTAAAAATTTCGCATCACCACATTCCACCCCCAGGGCGACCACGTTCTCGGAGCATTTTATCTCGAGAACCACTCGGGACGGGTCCTTCATGACCGTGGCCACCCTGGGCTTTGCCACCATAGGGTGGTAGATCCGGTAGGAGTTAGGGAAGCCCACCACTCTTCCCCCCTGTTCGAATGGTTCCTGCAGTAGCAGAATATGAGCTTTTTGCTCAGTGGCTGTCACCAGGGCCTGTGTTGTTGCTGCCCGTGCATGGTGCAGATTGATTTGAAGCACCTTAACGCCTCTCTTTGGTTTATTATCCATAATGAGTGCGTTCTTTTAGCAGAGCCAGTTCTCTGACAAGGCTTGGGCATTCCTTGTCTAGACTCGAGTGGCCTACATCCACTCGACGCCTGAATCTCTTATTGTTTGCCAAGCAGTTAGTGCAGACCGGGCTATTGCTGCACTCCTGGCGCTTGTGCCCGGTTTCCCCACACCGGGCACACCTATCCTGCTCTTCGGTGCACCTTGACCTAAAGTGCCCGAACCCGTTACACCTGTAGCAATGGACCTCCCTCAGATATTCCCTTACTGAGTGGACGGTCCATCCCACTCCGAGCTTGCCTCGCTTCATCACTTTTTTGAAGGTCAGTGGGTCCGCCTCTGCTACCCAGTGGCGTTTTCCACCCTTCACCTTCAACGAGAACTTGAGCTGGAGGCTGCTCTCCTCCAACTCTGGGTTCTGTTCCGCGAGACATTGCTCGACCTGTTCCCTTGACAGGTTTCCGTCTATCCCGTAGACGATAAACTTCGGATTCCTTTTAGCTGGCAATCTGGACCGAAGGTTCTCCTTCGTCACTGCATTGCTTTTTAGCTCCGAATCCAGTTTCTCTATTTCTTTGGCGGAGGAGCATTCGACCATTACTCCTCCCCCATTGACCTTTCTAACTCCCTTAACCCCTGGTTTCTAACTCCCTGCACCTGACCCTGGTTGAGTGCGGGATTTGGACTGATCCGTAGATCAGTGGGACCAGCACGGCGACGACGTACCCGCTCGTTTGTCAGAATTGCGCACCTTGCTTTGACCGAGGTTTGGACTTTGCCCTGACAAGGGCAGTTTTGACTAAGTCCAAACCCACTGCCTCGAAACCCTATTGTATATTCAGGGATCGAATTAAAAAAAAAAATTTTTTTGAGGGGAGCAATTCACTCCCCTCGCTCTGCTAGCAGAGTCTATCGGAACAGCAGTCGACTTGATTCGCAATCAATAGCTCAGTACTCACTCAACCAGCCTCTGACAAACGGCTGGTCTTATTGCTGTAAGATACTGATTTCATTGTCCCGTTCCGCCAATCTGTCTTGGCTCCACGGGGACTTATTGAGCACCTTGGATGTTATTTTGACATGTTGCGACAATTATCCTGCCTTGAGACGCCGGTTCGGACCCTGGCCACCCCAATGGCCCAGAGACCAGCCCGCGGTGACGTGCTGGCAGGCGACCTAGAATACCTTGTCTGGGTTCCCGCTCTGTCTGGCGGGATAGGTCGTTCATGAATTTAGGGTTTGACTGGAAGATTCCTTGCCCTCGAACTGTTTTTTGGGGAATAATTTCCCTTTATTTTCTTTTTTCAAAACATCTACACACATGTATACACTGTCCTCATGCTTAGGACTCACAACATCAAGAGATAGCAAAAATTTATTTACAGAGTATTTACATTGGTGGTCTCTTCGTCTGCTTGCCCACAGACTTTCGCCCTCATTCCTCTTCCGAATCGCTTTCGGTGTGCACGTTCACCTCCTGCGTTTCGGTCCCCATTTGATTGGGGAAGATGGTATGTTGCTGGAGGGTTAGCCTCTCAACCAAGGCTATTATCCCCCTCCTGTTAACGGAGGATTGGATGAGCAGATCCAATCTTCGCGTTTTTTGCACACCTGGGATCAGTGTGTTTCTCCATTCGGCGAAGCCACTGCATTCAAGTACGCAGTGTTCTATGCTTGCCGTTCTCTTTCCACAGGGACAAGTGCAGTTCCTGATGGCAAATCTGCCCAGGTATTCAGGGCTGATGCCATGGCCACTGAGTACTTGATTCAGGAACTTATTTGTCTGTGCTCGTTTGGTCGAGACCTTCGGAAACACTCTGTGTGTCTTCCGCCCTGTCTCTCCCGTGTCCCATCTGACCTGCCATTCGGTCATGGTCTGTCATGCTAATGCTGCGCGAATACTCCTTCGCGGCGTTCTGCATTGCACGTCAACCGTCTCTTTCAGCGTGGCTGCCCTCGCCAGCTGATCCGCCCTTTCGTTTCCCTGGGTTCCGACATGGCTTCGTACCCAGTGGAAACTGACTGCCCCATCTCCCTCTGCCCTCAAGAGGGATTTGATCCTCTGGACGATGGGGGTTTTTCCCCTGAATCTACTCAGAGCCTGCAGTGCTGCCTCACTGTCCGAGTAGAGTTTTATCCTTTCGTCACTGCGCCTGGGGAGTGCCCAGGTGAGTGCCTTTTCGATCGCCAGAAGTTCTGCGATAATTTCACGCATCCTGCAGTGGCTTCATTCCCATCCGAGAACGCACAGAAGCCTGCCCCCACTTGTCCCTTCCACTTTGAGCCGTCCGTGAACAGCTCGTGCCCAACTCCCGTGGATTTCTCCTTGTCCCACGGTGGGCAAATCTCCTCGGCCGGGTGGATCTGCCAATCCACACTTTCCAGCTCCATGTTGGAGGCTCGATGTGGAACACCGAGTAGGTAGGCGTCCTCGCCTGACCTTAGGCAGTGCATTGCTGCCTCCCTTTCCACTACTAGGTCTGCCGGCTCGCACCCCGCCAGCACTTGGAGTGCTAGGGTCGACGTTGTGCGAAAACAACCGGTTATCCCTAGTAGCGCCAACCTTTGGATTTGGTTTATCCCCTTCTTCATTCTGACTGTGGGAGTCCACCATGCTCCACTTGCATACGTCAGAATTCTTTCAATTTCTCTCTGATAGATGGCCTTCTTGGTTTTGCCCGTTAACCTCATGCCATTCAATCTATTGAGAATCACCGTGCACCTTGTTCTAAGGTGCCTCAGGTGTGGCAGCCCTGATAGACTCTGATCCAGGACCACACCCAAGTACTTCATTTCACGCACCGCCTTGATAGTGCACCCTTGGAATCTGCACTGAGGTGGTGTTTTCATTACTCCACGCTTAGCTATTGCTAGCAGAGTGGTCTTCTCAGGAGCAAAGCAAAGTTTGTTTTCTTTGCTCCAGTTGTCTAGCACATCCAAGGCGCTATGTGCTTCCCTTTCGATCACGTGTCTCCCTGAGGCGGAGACCACGAGAACGAAATTGTCCGCATAGGCTTGAATTTCCACTGCCAGACCCAGGTCTAGATTCAGAGCTGTGTCTGCCACTATATTTCACCAAATGGGTCCGGAGTTGGATCCTTGCGGACACCCTCTGTGGTACGAGCGCGAGGCTTGCCCATTCCCTGTAAGAAAGGCCAGCTTTGATGTAACTTTTAATGATTGGAATCACTATACCTTTAAGCATAATTTAACTATAGTGATAACACACTCCTCACAATATTACTGCCCTTGGATTACTATTGTCATGAGGAAAAGAATTATTCAAATGCCACTGAACAAGAACCAATACCACATTATGTACTCTTTATGATAAACTTATTCTAGCAGGAGATTTCAGTTCTAGTGTAGTTGTTCAGAATAAGATAACTGACAATTTTATAGGCAAGTTTTATTATTCTGATGTGAATAATAGGATTTAATAATAATTGTGATATTAACTGAAATATTATATGTATTGAGAATGGATTTTGTATGTATCTAATACATGTTTAGTTATGAGTACTGTATATTCACATTTATACATGGAAAAATCATACTTTGGGACATAAAAGTGTAATTGATTATGTTGTTTATGATCAGTGCCTAAAATATAAGGTTGTTGGTGCTCATGTGGTAAGAGGTGCAAATATGTTGTGTCTGATAGTGTCACAAGTGAAACTGAATGTTGCTTGGAAAGCAAGGAATAGGAAGACACCTGTGATGAAAAGAATAGAGGTTGAAATTATTCCTGAAGAATATCAGCCTTATACTGAATTGCTAAATGAACAACTAAACTATATCAGGAAGACATGAAATCATTAATTATTAGAATTAAACTATATCAGTTGAATGCATGTGAGAGGGGTGTATGAAGTAAGGTGACATGCTTTAAGAACTGTGTTGTTGCTGTCACTGAAGAGGTTTGTGGTACTTACAACAGTATGTAGCATTATAGGTGATGATTGGTGAAACAGTGGAATTAAAGGAACTATAAAGAGGAAGAAAGAAGCTTATCTGTGGAGGTTGCAAGATGGAGTTCTTAAGGCTGAATTTTGCTGTAGAAAGCATGAAGCAGCAAGTGGCTTACTAGAGTAAGGCAAAATTGGAAAGATAAGGTGGACAGATGCAAGAATAAGCTTTCTGGGAAAAGGTGAAATAATCTGGATATTACACAAGATATAGAATAAGGGAAATAAAGTTATAAATTGTATGAATAATGGGATCAGAGAAATGATATGGAATTCTAATGAGTTAAGTGAAAGATATGAATACTTCTGTGAGTTATTGAAACATAAAAGCAAAGATAGTTTGGGACTATTGAAGCAGATGATGCCACATGCCTGCAGGGATCAAGCAAAGAGGTTTGTAAAGCTATAAAGTCATTTAAAAGTAGTAGGACCCAGAAGTAGATAGCATAAAAAACAGCTGAGATGTTAAATGGTGACTCTTAACTGAAATTTGTCAGATGTGTTGAGAGGTAGGAGCTGTCCCTTGAGTTTGGAAGAATGCTATCATTAATTCATTGTATAAGGGTAAAGGTGGTCAGACTAAGTGTAAGAAGTATCATAGTGTTAAGGAGAGTGTTTGTTAAGGTTATTATTGATAATGTATGATTGCTTGACATCAGAGAAGGTCTGGGATGTGGAGAACAGAGTGGTTTTATGCCTGCTAAGGTCTGAACTAACCATTTTTTTGCATTTATGTATGATGAGAAAAATTATCTCTCTGTTGATTAGAAAGTTTTTTCCGCCTTTGTTAAATTGGAGGAATCTTATGATCATGTGAACAAAGTGCTTCTATGGAAAATCTTGAATAATTATGGTATAACTGGGAATGTGCTTGAATGTGTAGAAGCTGAAGCTACGTATTTTGGCTGTACAGCATGCGTATTAGGGTGGGCTGAAAATAAAAATTACGAAACTGAATTTGGAAGAGGATAGAAAAGTTGGCTCTTACCTTCAAATGTATGCCTATATTTTTAAATAATTTTTATGCAAGGTCTTGAGCCCTCTACTAAGTGTTAAGTAAAGACGAATATTGTTAAAAATAAAATACAGTCGTATTGCCATTTTCGCATTTTTATAATACATATTAATTTTATCATACATATTAATTGCACAAATATACCTATGTTTTATCAAATCTGTTAATAGGAGAAAGTGTGAACTACATCTCAATGGTGGAATCATACTGGTCTAGGCGTTCTACCCATTATCAGGTTAAGTGTACCCAGAGTAAAGCAATAACTTGACCTTGAAAGAAAGACCTGCGTGCCATATTTCCCTTATAGATCAGATCATATGTAGAGGATTTTAGGAAGGGAGTGCCTGACCCCAGCTTTTACACAATCCTTAGAAATAAGAAGCTAGGAAATTTGGGCTGGAGAGTCTGGTAAAAAAAAGTGACACGGAAACGAGGTAGGAAGGGGGTGGAAGACACCCGTATTTATTACCGGAAGGCCAGTCTCCGGGGCCCAACAGCTTAACGCGGCCATCCGACGCATGGCGGATGTTTAGTGGTTCGAGTGTTCGTACCTGCCTGCTATCAAAGCTGAGGTTTCTCTGTGGCAGTCACGAACGTTGACCACTAGACCATCCATCCATGGCCATTTCCCTTATAGAAAAGCCAGGTTGACCTTAGATAGGGCATATTACCCCACCTTCAACCTGGTACAGCTAAAGGTATTGCTGAAAGTATTCTGAATTTTATCAGCGAGAGAAAGTTAAGTCTAAGCCACCTGTTGGCAATAGGTTGTGATCGCACGGCTTTCAATACTGGAAGCAAAAACGGAGTTATTGTTTGTCTTGAAATTAAATTAAATCGTTCACTCCAATGGTTCATATTTCAATTGCATGCCAACGAATTGCTTCAGAGACACCAATTTCAATATTTAGATGGAGTTACAACAGATCCAAAAAGAATATTCGGGAAGAATCGAGAAATCATTAGATAAATGCGAAAAGCTTCCAGTTGCAGACTTTTATGGCTATTTCTTGTGATTTACTAAAAGTCAACCTACAGGATTAAGTTCAGATCAAAGATATTTATTTGTATGACATTTTCAAGGCTATTTCTTTAGGACAATGCTCTACGAATTTAGCTGATCGTCAACCTGGAACGCTATCTCATGCTCGTTGGCTGACAACGTCAAAACGTGTTCTACGATACTACATCTCGTGTGATAATCTGTCAGTGAAATTAGAAATTATTTCAGAATTTATTTTTAGAGTTTATGCCCCAATGTGGTTCATGATAAAGTGCCTTCCTTCCTGCAAAGGTAGAGCTTTGCATGTTTTCAAGACGATAAAGGCAACTCGTTATATAAGTGACGAATTGAAAGCTGTAATTAACCCAGTTTTTCAAAGGAATGCATACTTTAATTACCCTGAGAATATGCTCCTCCCAATGCTCAGTGATGACCGCCACCCCATTAGTGAGCTGGGACTAAGGAGGATTCTGAGCGCTAGACAGAGAATGCCTAACACAGAAAGAACATTCAAAATTCCAAACATTAATTTTGAAGCTATTGACATCAGTCTGTTTAACTGGAAAGAGTGTCATTTTGTATCTCCCCCTAATTTGACAAACGCTACAAATGAAGACCTTGAATCTCTTATAAATTCTCCAATTACTCCTCCTTTAGAGTTTTTTCGATACCCTTGTCATACACAGGCTGTGGAAAGATGCGTAAAATTGGGATCAGAGGCATCAGTGCCTGTCATTGGACCAGAAGCATGTGATGCCTTAATCCGTGCTAAAATCCAATCCCGACAAATTATGCCAAATATTGGTCATAAAAATCAATATAAATTGGCGGAATAATTATCATTGACCATTTTATGTTTAGTTGTTATTTATTTATTTTTATTGTTTAAAAATGCAATTCAATTGATATTTATTTTTCAATGTTTGTTTTATCAACATGTTTCATTCATTTTTGAATTGGAAGAAAAACCGCAAAATTTCACAATATTTGAATTTTTCTTTCTTGTGTTAAAAAAATTTTTTATTCTGAAAATGCATTTTCTTCTGTCAGTTACGTTCTTTGAATATAATTTTTAATAAATATTGAAATAGTTTGTAAATTTTTTGACATTTAATTTTTTCTTGGAAAGGCTAGGTTTTAGGCTGAAAACACTAAAATACAAAGCGCAGTAGAGTGCTCAAGACTTAGAATAAAAAATCTAAAAAAATTATGGGCATTTATTTGAATGTAAGAGGCAACTTTTCCCTCCTCTTCTAGATTTAAATTCAACATTTTTTTTTTTTTTTTTTGCCTATTTGACTGGCCCACCCTAATGCATTTATGTCATCATCATTGTCAACCATTATCAATCCACTGCTGGACGAAGGTCTCCCCAAGTTTATTCCACAACGGTATGTCTTGTGCCAGTCTCCTCCATGTTACTCCTGCATACTTTCGAATTTCATCCACCCATCTCCCATGTGGTCTTCTTCTGGGTCTTTTCCTGTCCTTTGGAATCCAGTCTAAAATTTCAGCTGTCCATCGATGGTCTGTCCTTCATTTCAAGGATTTTACTCTGATCATGATTTCTTCCAATCTTGTCATTTTTCTGGTCCTTATCTCTCTCGGTTACACCGAGCATGCATCTCTCCATGCTCTTTGAGTTGTCTGCAGTCTTTGTATGTCTCTTTTAGTTAAGGTCCACGTCTCTGCACCATATGTAAACACTGGAAGGATGGATGCATTGATCAAACACTTTTCTTTTAAGACATAATGGCATATTGCTCTTGAAAATTTTGCTGTTTCTTCCAAAAGCTCTCCAGGCAAGTTTTATACGCCACTTAATTTCTTCATCAATGTGACCCTCACTTGATATCTGCTGTCCAAGATAAACGCATGCATCTGTTCTCTCCAGCTTTTCTCCATCAATCGATAAATCTTCATTTCTTGTTAAAAGCATTGTACATCACTTTTGTCTTCTGAAAGCTCATTTTTAATCCCACTTTTTTACTCTTGTCAGCAAGTTCCTGGATCATACTCTGCAGCTCTGATGGGGTATTTGCAAAAATTACTACGTCATCAGCATAACGAAGGTGAGTTAGATAATCTCCATTAATATTTATTCTTTTGTTTTCCCAGTTCAGTGATTGAAAGACATTTTCCAATGTGGCATTAAAGAGCTTCGGAGATATGGTGTCACCTTGTCTCACTCCATTTCCAATTTTTATGGGGGCTGTATTCTCAAATAGTCGAATCTTTGCACTTGCATTTTCATAAATGTTATTTAATAATATTAATGTATGCATCTTCAATACCGCAGGATTTCAAAGCCATTGTAACTGCTGATGGTTTCACCAAATCAAAGTCCTTTTCATAATCGATAAAGGTCATGCATAATGGAAGTTCATATTCCCTCGCTCTTTCAATTAGTTCTCTCAGTAAGTGGATATGATCTATTGTGCTGTAGCCACTCCTGAATCCAGCTTGTTCTCTCGGTTGAGCCATGTCCAGTGTCACCTGCAAGCGGTGTGAAAGAACTTTACTGAAGATTTTATAAACCACTGATAGCAGGCTGATAGGTCTGTAGTTCCTGAGATCCTTAATGTCACCTTTTTTATGTAGCAGGATCATTGTAGCATTGTTCCAATCTTCAGGAATCTTCCCTTCATTAAGGCATCAAGTGAAAACTTGGGCGAATACTGTTCCAATTTCTTCACTTGCTTCTTGTGTGATGTCTATGGTAATTCCATCTTCTCCTGGAGCTTTTCCCCATTTCATGTTCTTGATTGCATGTGCAACTTCTGCTGGGAGGACTGGAAGAACTCTGGTACCTTTTGTATTGTCTGAAGTACATGTATCATCCCTTTCATACAGTTTTGAGTAGAAATCTTTCACTCTTGTCAAAATTTCACCTCTATTTCTTGTTACAGAACCATTTTCTTTTCTCAGAGCCATAATCTGTTTTCTTCCCTTACTTCGATGTCCCTTTGCTTTCTTCAGGCTTTGGTTGTTTTCAATTACATTCGTCACTAGTTCACAGTTGAATTTCCTTACATCTTCAGTGATACTTTTTCATACTGTCTTGCATAGCTCTATATTCCACTTTGGAAGTCACATCTCGTTTAGTTATCCTCATATCTCTTCTTTTTTGTATCAGAATTTTGGTTTATCCTGATAATTTGTTCGTATGCAACTTGTTCTTAGTACCAGCTTTTTTGTTGCTGTTTCCATAAGAGCCTTGGTTAGTTTTTCTGTTAACTTCTGAGATGTCCAGTTTTTCCGACATTAGACCTTCTAGAGCAGAGAATCGGTTCCTCAGTTCCAATTTGAAGGTATTATGATGTTTTTGAAGATTGGTCATGTCAATACACTTTTGTTTGTTTTATGAGCTTGCCACACTCGAGTTTAGCATTGAGGTGCATCTTACCATTTTATGGTCACTGCCTGTGTTGAACTTGTTTAGCACACTACAGTCTTCCATGACAAATTTCTTGTTACACATAATAAAATCAATTTCACTTGTCAAACCATTGGGATTCCTCATTGTCCATTTCCTTTTTGGCTTTTTTCTTGAAAAAGGAGTTTATGATGAAAAACCCTTCTGCCTCTGCAAATTCTACGAGTATTTCCACGCTGGTTTCTGTTGCCACGACCAAATTTACCTACTGAAGTTTCATTCTGTTACAGTTGCCCTATTTTCGCATTGAAATCTCCCATAATGATCTTCAAGTACTGCTTGCATTTATTCTTTAGATGACGAATTTCCTCGTAAAATTCCTCAATCGCTTCTTCAGGATGACTTGTGGTGGGTGCATAAGCTTGAATAATCTGAGCCTGGTATCTTCTCGAAAGTTGGATAACAAGTTGTGTAGCTCTGTCAGAGGAACTTTCAATTTCTACAACTTTATTCTTCAGTTTCTTGTTTATTATAAATCCAACACCACTAGTTCTGCCAGTATCTGTCCCACGATAATGGAAGAGATGCCCACTTTTCAGTTCGATGAGATCTCCTCCTGTTCTCCTTACCTCACTTAGCCCAATGATGTCCCACTTGATCCTTTGTAGTTCTTCTTCCAATTCAACGAGCCTTGAATCAGAAGATAGGGAGCGTCCATTGTATGTAGCCAAGGTCAGCATCAGATGGCAGCCTAGTCAGGTCCTCCGGTGATTCTTAGCACCCTCTGCCTTCATGTCGCACTGGCCGCTGCCTTGGCCAGGTACATTCCAGCTGCCGGAGACTGAGGGCCAAGATTTAAGTTGTGGAGTCATTTTGGAGGGGTTTGACCATAACTAACCAGGCTGGCCAAGTGGGTTGGTGAGTGTGGGATAACATTTCCTCTAATCCCAATGGTATAGTTATACAGTACCACTATTGGCAGTCAGCAGAGCCCTTTTAGTGGGAACAGGATGCACCATGAGAAGGTGGGGTTGACATTTGTCAAGGAGAGGCTGTAGTAAGTAGTGTTTTATCAAAATGGTCTTCTATTGGTGCAGGAGTCGGACACAGTTATGTAATGTCATCAGGGATTTTCACCATATTTATGGATGCATGCACACTTAATGCAAAAATAGAGAGTACTGGTTTATGTCTTGGTAATTCGTGTGTGTGAAGACTGCTTCATGCTGTTGGCAGAGAGCAAAGGTGAGTTGCTGAGTATGTTGCCCCGGGTGTATGAAGTTTGTATGAAAATCAAATTTATTATAAAAAAAGGAAAATCCAAAGTCATGTTTTTGAGCTAGAAATGTTTAGTGCTGAATGCAGGATCAGTCCATACTTTACTGAGTAAGACCAGGTAAGTGAGTTTCTATAATTAGGAAGCATGTTTGACAGAGAAAACATATGAGATGATAAAATCAGTTGGTGAATGTATTCAGCTTGGAAAGTTATGGCTGCTTTAAGAGGATTTCACAGGATTAATGAGTTTCTCCATAAGGTCTGAAATGGAAATGGATGTGTACTGAAAGTATAATTGTTCCTACTCTGATGCATAGCAGTGAAATCTGGGTACTGTAGAAGATACACAGGAGTCATTTGTGGACTGGGGAAATATGTTATTTATGATGGTTTGTAAAAGACATATTCTGTGTGTGTGTGTGAGAGAGAGAGAGAGAGAGAGTGATCACACATGTGAGGAATGAAGATGTTTTGCAGATGCGTAATGTGAAGCAAAATGTTGTTAGTAAGGCAGAAACAAATATTTTGAGGGATTTTGGTCATGATGAAGGAATGAGTGAAGGACGAAGGTGCTAACTAAGAGAATTTATTTATCCTAAGTTACAGAAAAGGATGGTGGAGGAAGGCTAAAATTGTAAGAGAACATTTAGAAATCGTGAAATATTTGATTAGAAGAAGTGAGAAAAATGTGTTAGTTTTGCAAAATATATTTTGAAATTCAAAGGCATTCAACAGTATCAAATATGTATATATATCTGAAAAGTTGAACATTGCTATAAGTTTCATACACTTGCAATTGTTGTGGTTATATTATAAAGCATACAGCCAAATTATTATATCGGTAATATTTGATGACATGGCTATTCCTAGACTTAATGCACTATAAATATCTCAAAAGCTCCTATTAAAAATATGCCAAAAAAATAGATAGATTTGGACAGACATGTTCAAAATATAGGACAAAAAATGCTTTGGGACACCATAGAAGTTCTGACACATCGACAGCATTTTTTCAAAAGAAAATTGCCAGAAGGACTTGAAATAGAGAGAAGAGGTACAACATTAAATGATTTGAAAGTTTGGAATTCACCTCATGAAAGGCAACACCCACTGTCAGGGGCAGACCAGCAATCCATAAATGGCCCTGGAAGTTATTTTGTGTGTCCTACTTTCTGGAAAAATTATCGACGAATTCCATCCCTAAACAAAACGGTATATCAGCATCACCGGTTATTGTTTAAACATCTTTTCAACACGAGTCTACAAATCATTGCAGTTCTTTGTGTTGAGGCAATAATTAAAAACATTTTACCCATTTCCTTGGGCTACATATCCCTAGTGAAATTTAATGTAAGAACAAAATTAGCAACAGAAAAGTATGTTCTCTGAAAGAAACTGTTGAAGACTTTATTGCCTTCTTATGAACTTTATCGTAATAACTGAATTCAGAATATATAATAGCTTCTTCACTTTTAGTAAGAACAGGAATCCAAATGTGCCAAAAATTAATTTCATTTTTAAGACTTACCTATCATTAATAAAATAATTACAAAAAAACTCTTGAAAAACTAAAAAAAGGTCCAGAATTTCAGTGCAAATTAATAAAGTGGGAGAAATTAAAGAACTCGAAAATTAATTTTTGTTTAATTACTTTCAAATGAAAAAAAAAATATTTTTGCTGTAGTTGAAACAGACTTTCTAGAACCGCAGTTCAAGAATTCTTGTAACCGTAAAGTCTGAAAAGTAATAAATCAGATGCAGAACTCGTTCGAGTAAAAGAAAAGAAAAGAGAAACCTATAAAAGGCAGCAACCCAAAATTTTTACCCTAAGTGAATCTCAATGCATCAACGAACACAATGAATTTTGAGTTTCTGTGTCAGGCTATTGATAGTATATTTGATTAGATTGTATTGATTACGAGTATATTTAACAGCAACTGCAATTGGCAAACTCGGACTGAGTGAGGTAGACAATATCAGTCCAAAGGAATGGGACTTAGATTCAGAAGTCAAGTAAGGGAAAGGGGTGGTATCATAAACAGTGTTTGGCCTAACAAAACATTTGCTACGTAGCTGTGTGTGTGTGTGTGTGTGTGTGTGTGTGTGTGTATGTATGTTTTCTGAAGTCATCAGAGCGGTAAACAAATTTTGCCATTTTAGTATAACTTGGTTTCCTTCTACGAGAAAATTGAAAGTCACCATATCTCCCAAAACTGTTTAATTCCATATTGCAAAGTGTCTTTCAATCATTGAACTGGGAAAACAAGGGAATAAATATTAATTGAGATTATTTAACTCATCTTCGTTTTGCTGATGATGCAATCATTTTTGCAACTACCCCTTCAAAACTACAGAATATGAACCAGGAACTTGCTGACAAGAGTAAAAAAGTGGGGTTAAAAATGAACTTTCAGAATGCATGCTTGGTGTAACCACGAAAGATAAGATGAGTAACTCATGGATAAGGAAAATGACAAGAGTGGAAGACATCATGATCAGAGTAAAATCCCTGAAACTGCAAGGAGCTGGACATGTTGTCAGAAGAATGGATCACCAATGGACAACTGAAATTTTAGACTGGATACAAAAAGACAGAAAAAGATTCAGAGGAAGACAACAAGGGAGATGGATGGATGAAATTCAAAAGCATGTCAGCATAACCTGGAGGAGAGTGGCTTGAGACAGACAGTTGTGAAGGAAACTTGGAGAGACCTTCATCCAGCAGTGGATTGATAATGGTTGACAATGATGATGATGTACTTTTTCTTTCTTTCGTTAGCTTAAGGGCCACCGGGAGTTCTCCCTGTGTCCTTGGCCCAGTCCACGCCTGCCCACTATAGCTGTAGTCCTAAAGAAGGGTAGAGGTGCTACTTGATAATTTGACTATAAATATCATTTTATTCCTTAGCAAAACCCCATAATTTTGACATATTTATAGTGCAAATTATTATTATTATTATTATTATTATTATTATTATTATTATTATTATTTGTCACAGTGTTTTGCATTGTAACAAAACTAATGTTTGCTTTGTAAATAAATTATTCATCACAAATTATTATGGGAAAACAAATCATGGTGCTCATTACTAAATTTATTTTGCTTTCATTGAGGAAAAGTTAAAAAAAAAAAACAAGAAAGAAAATACATGTTCATGTAGTTAAGCTGTTTAACATTTCAGCATGCATTATCAACTGTGTAAACCAGTAAGCATAAAAATCAAGCAGGTAATTGAAATAAGGTCATCAAGTTTTGATTTTATTTTTGCATTTCAATGATTTTCAAATTTCTCTACTTTGTATATATCATCATGTGATTTTTTTCTCCCCAGAGCTGAACTCATTTCCAGATGAAACTGCTAAAGAAGTGTATGTAATTGAAGGAGATCCTTTAACTTTAGATTGTAATCCACCATCAGGGTATCCTTCACCAAATTTGTTCTGGATTATTCAGTCAAGTACTGGTGCCTTGCATACTTTTAACAGGTGAATTTATCAGCAAAGTTGCATTACTATCATTAATTTATTAATAGAGTTGTGTTATTGTTTTCAGTTATTTAAAGTATTTTGCATAAATGGTGATGCAAAGATTTGTTTTGATAAAAAAAAATTCTTTACAACATTATGTTCATGCTCTGTGGAAATACAATATGCTGTGTTATAGCATTGATATTATGTAGGAAATTGTGGTATTTTGAGAACATGCCTTCTGAGGAATTTCGACTCTGCAAGGCAGTTTTCAAAATTTTGAAAGAACACTTCAGGAACACTGTATTACTCTAACTCGAGTAACATTGTGCAGGTCTGGTATGTGCTGCTATTTTATTATATTTACTATTTTTCACCTGTATGTATATTTTGATGAGTGGTTTTTCCCCACTCTTGTATATGAGTAATTTGCTATATTTGTGTTTAATAAAAGAATATTTTTGAGAAAAAATAGTTAGGAGTTGATATTGCTGAAATTTTCATTTTCCATAGTGTAACTGTTATAGAAATACACTGGTGTGCAAAGATTAAGGACGAGACGGTTTTTTGAATGTAACGTCGTGCAGAAGTGCTCCACATCGACTCAAATCATACCATAAGATCCCCAAGATGTAAGAATATGGGACAAGTGAGCAAAACTGTCCAAATAAGGAATCCAAAGGATACAAAGGCACTTTATTGAAAAGGTAGCTTCAAGCACAACTGGACAGAAGACAGAAACCTCCATGTGACAGTCGGCTGCCAAAAAAATCCAGTCTTTAGTAGGGGATATGATCACCCCTGACTGCGTTGCTGGGTTTACAACATCTGCCTATGCTAAGGATGAGGTTGTCAAGGAGCTGTTGCGGCATCACTGCCCATTCCTCTTGTAGCGGCAATCGCAGCTGCGGAATCATTGCTAGCTGCTGGTTACGTGCTGCCAAGCGTCTCCCAAGAAGATCCCACACGTATTTGATTGGATTTAGATCCAGGGACCTTGCGGGCCAATCCATGCGTTGAATATCTTCACTCTCCAACAGCTCTGCGACAGCCACTGTACAATGAGGTGTAGTGTTGTTGTCCAAGAAGAGGAACTCAGGACCCACAGCACCTCTAAACAGACGCACGTGAGGCAGGAGAACCTCGGCACAATAGCAGACACCAGTGACTGAACCTCCTTGGAAGATGTGGAGGTCAGTATGGCTACCAAGCATGATACTGCCCCAAACAAGAACTCTGCCACCTCCAAACCGGTCCCTTTTGATGATGTTGGAGGTGTGATTGCATGTTCCCTGCTCTCCAGATGTGTATACGTCCAGAATCGCTTGTCAGACTAAATCAGCTCTCATCCGTAAAAAGAACTCGACCCCATTGCTGATGTGTCCAGTTCTTGTGTTCCTGGCACCACAGAAACCACCATCTCCGATTCGCAGGCGTTAATGGCACACTTTGTACTGGTCGTCGTGCAAAATAGACCACCTTTGTGCAGCCTCCTGGCCACGGTAAAATGCGATAATGGACGTCCAGTTGTCTGTTACATGTGCCTTGCGATTTCTCCTGCTGTCTGCAGTCTGTCTCTTTTCGCCTGTAGGACAATATACCAGTCGTCTGCTGCTGTGGTTGCTCGTGGACGACCACTGCTAAACTCTTGGACAGCTGTTCCTGCCATTTGAAATGCTCTCCAAGCTCGTGAAACGATGCTGTGAGCTATCCCGAACTCCTCGGCCACACTAGTCACACTTTGAACTTCTTCCAACTTCCCAATGACGCGACCTCAGGTAAAGTCATCCAGATGTCATCTACTGGATTGCCTGTTGGCCATATTACACGGTGGAAGCAACTCGACGTTGTTCAAACCGATGTAAAACGTGCAATAGCTTTCACCGAATTGCTGAGCATACACCGCCCGTGTGCTTTATACCCTTTCGACCCCCCCCGTCATGCTGCATACATGCGCATACCCTACTGTACCGAGCCCTAGTCTATCTCCTGAATGGTCTTTCGGTCCGGTCTGCCTGCTCGTTTCGCTGTTATTATGCTAATTTCTCCTCTTCGTCCTTAATTTTTGCACACCAGTGTATTAAAATGTGGAAAACTAAGAGAATATCGCAAAACATTTCAGCAAGTTCAACTCCTAAGATTTTCTTTAAATACATTCTTTCTTATTAGCACAAGTAGCATTCATTAATCATGCTAGTTGGAGTAAAAAGAAAACTTCAATGTATTCATAGAGGTGAAGAAACAGCATGGAGGGAAATGTGGAAACACATACTACAAACATACCACAATCCTATGCAGTGCTATACACATACCACAAACCTATGCAGTAGTATTCATATACCACAAAGCTATGCAGTGGTATTCACATACCACAAAGCTGTGCAGTAGTATTCACATACCACAAAGCTATGCAGTACTATTCAGTATGAAGAAATACAATGCCACCAGTGAACTATTTCAAAATTTTGACGATGGTCTTGCAGAGTCAAAAAGAATGACACCACAGAAAGTATTTTCTCAGAATACTGAAAGGACAGTTCTTTTCCCATTCAACTTTGTTTCTTTTCTTTCTTTTTTTTTTCTTCAAAATCTTCTGCATAATGAGAGTTTTTTTTTTTTTTTTATAAGAAACCAACATCCTTATGGCTTTCAAGTGAGAACCCTATGTTCTTCATTTTTCATGTATTTTCAACATTTTTGCAGCCACTCTAAAGATTTTATTCACACTTCATATAATTACAAAATATGTTCCAGATATGATCCATAATTTGTAATACATAGCCTAGCATGATAAAACAAGTTTCCAAATATCATCTACAATGTTACAGTCCTATGTAACAATGTAGATGATATTTGCAATTGAATATGTTTGGTTTCCATACTTTCAGATTGTATGGGTTATTATGGACAGCACTGTTCTTAGTATAGCTCCAGAGATAAAAATTCTGCTGGTGATAAATCTGGGGATTGTGGTGGGTGTAGTCATTTTCAGTCACAGATACAGAGGATGTGGTCTGGAGGCTCCATATCATATTTATATACACTGAAGAGCAATTGAATTAGAGATACCTGTCTAGTAACGTGTAGCACTACCTTTCACCCTGGTGATGGCGGCGATTCGTCTTGGCATGGGCTTGACAAGACACCGTAAATGTTTGGAAGCCATATGGATCCATGACCCCTGAAGAAGCTCCCACAGTTCACAAAGATTTTATGAAGGAGGGTCAGAGCCTCGAACATCTCTCTGGATGGCATCTCAGATGTGCTCGTTGGGATTGAGGTCAGGTGACCTTGCTGGCCAAGGAAGCAAGGTCACGTCGGTGTAGTATTCATCCAACCATTTGGATACAATTCGGGAGTGATGGCATGGTGCATTGTCTTGTTGCAGGATAAGGTCCCTAGTGGGATGTTGAAGATGCACAAACGGGAGCAAATGTCGTCCAGGATATCCCGGTAACTTAGACCTGTGAGGGACAATGTCGCACGTACCAGGGGTCCCATTTCAGTCCACGTAAACAGTCCTCAGATGAGAATGTCACTCCCACCAGCTTGAAAAAGTTCCCTTCTGGCAAGAAGAATACATCGTTTCATGTGGTTTGTGCCGTACTCATATCCTGCCATCCACATGTACCAACGTGAATCTCGACTCATCAATCCAGGCAACATTTTTCCACATGTCTAGGGTACAGTGGCGATGTTCCCGCGCCCATGCTGATCGTTGCATCCTGTGATGTGCAGTCAGCAGTGGTAAACTTGTGGGACGATGGCTTCTGTACCCCATAGCGAGGAGATGGTTCTAGATGGTGTGGCTGCTTACACGTTTTTGTGCACCAGTGTTAAATTGGCAAGTGATTTCTTGCACTGTCGCCCATCTATCCGCTGTTACAATGCGAGCTAGCCGATGATGACCCCGATCATCCAAACGCTGTTGTCCACTGCAGTTGGCCCTTGCAGGGATGGTTTTACCGGATTCGATGTACTGCAGGGATGGTTTTACCGGATTCGATGTACTTACGGTGCACCCGTGACACAGTGGCTCGTGAAAATCCCA
Source organism: Macrothele yani (assembly GCA_039090855.1). Taxonomy (NCBI): domain Eukaryota; kingdom Metazoa; phylum Arthropoda; class Arachnida; order Araneae; family Macrothelidae; genus Macrothele; species Macrothele yani. The sequence continues at coordinate 110,753,755 of CM077003.1, forward strand.
GTGCCTGCACGATTTCTGAGATGGAATGACCCATTTGTCGGGCCCCGACAATTTGCCCACGATCAAATGCCCTTAGATCCTTTGTCTTACCCATACTGCATCCGACTCTTACTGATTACCATCGCATCACTCATTCTATTGTCGGATTGCTGCATGCATCATGTTGTTTCCGTTTACAGGACCGCACACAGTGCCACATTTGCATAACGCCAGCTGTCTCTAATTCAGTTGCTCTTCAGTGTATTTATTTTGTGCCAAAACAAGTGTTTTATGCAAAGAAAAATTGTCTCTCCAACATAAAATTTAAGTAATTAATGGCATCATGGCACGTCTAAATATTAATCACAGTGAAAAATTGTTTATCATGGGTTTTATAGAGGTAAATTTTAATACATTTACTGCTCAAATTTTCGAACGAGAACCTAATTTATCATCAGGACCACCACAGCAGTGACAGTCTTGACAATGATAAACTCCTTTATCCCAGGCCTCATTTAACAACTGTAAGATGTTTGTTATGTTTTGTCTCACTTTAATCAAAATTTAAAGAATTAAACATATTTTTATTCTTGTGACCATAATGATTTGATTCAGAAAAGAAGAAAACATTATATTTTGATATGTGTAAGTCTTACATTGTTCTTTCTTTTCATGTTTTATTTCTAAACCACAAATGTTGCTGAATACACTGGCAGAAAGTGAAAAAAGAACACCAAGAAGGAGACGTCTGATACCAACGAAATTTATACAGCCTAATAACAGAATACAGTTGATAACGTGATCAAAACAATATGGCAAAATATAGCTGTATTTTCTGATAAACTGAAAAATAATATTTCCATGTAACATGGTTAGTACGAGGTTGAACCGCCATGAACTGCATCACACTGTGCAATTCTGGCTTGGAGTCTGTCGTACAGATGTTGGATGTAAGTTTGGGGTATTGAGTTCCAAGCATCCTCAACCTGGACGCGTTAATCGGAGATGGTCGTGGCTGGCCATAGAGACCGGATAAGTCGTTGTCCCATAAAATCCCACATGTGCTCAATGAGGGAGAAATCCGGTGAACGTGCAGGCCATGGAAGTTGTCTCACACCCTGAAGTGCATGTGGTGTTGCACATGCCGTGTGTGGGCATGCGTTATCTTGCTGGAAAACACCATGATGGACCGACCTTACAAATAGCACAACAACGGGCAGAATGATGTTGTTGATGTAGGAGGTGCTGTTTAATGTACCCAGTACAAACACTAGTTGTGTACGGGAGTGACAGCTGATCGCTCACCACACCAGGAGACCAGGTGTAGGCCCTGTGTGTCACTGGCGGATGCAAGAAGGGTGGAGATGCTCTCCTGTGCGTCTGCAAACATGCATACGGCCATCAGAGGCTCCCAAGCAGAATCTGCTTTCATCACTGGACACGACAGATCGCCATTGCGTTCTCCAGTGCAGACATTGGTGACACCACTGCAGCTGTTCCTGACGGTGGGCTGGAGTCAGAGGTACACATGCCAGAGGCACACGTGCATGTAGTCCTGCTTCCAGTAGACGGTTGTGGATTGTTCGCACAGTCACCTCAGGTGCAACAGCAGCTCGGATTTGCGTCGCAGTGGATGTTCTGCTTGACAATGCCACTCGTCTTATGCGTCGATCGGTCCGCTCATCAGTCCATCTGTGACTCCCGGTTCCACGTCTTCTCATGTGGGAATGTTCCTCGGACCATCTACTCCACCATCGTACCACCACTGAACTTCCTGTCCAGTTCGCTCCGCAATACGACGATACAACCACCTGGCCTCGTGGAGTCCGACTATACGACCTCGCTCAAAGTCTGATAACTGCTGAAATCGCACACGTCTTCCATGTCCAGGCATTGCAGCTTCTTCAGTGTCTTTGCACGTGTCCGTACGCCGATGACTGATTACATTCACTTTGCCATACTCCTTAAATACCACCAACGATAATTTGCATATTATGCCGTGCTGTGGCGTAATTGCTCACCAGTTGGTTCCGAAATTAACATCACACCTACGTAAACTCGACCCCATTAACATATGTAAATTTCATGATCGTCCGCCAATTCCTTCTTGGTGTTCTTTTTTCACTTTCCGGCAGTGTATAAGAGCAGCAACCTAGGACTGCTGCTCCTCAAGTCCTTTTCCTTGATCTTCCCTGCTGTTATTTTTATGTTTATGTTTAACTATTCAGAATCACTAATTTTAATATGCAACAGCAAGATCAATAAATGAAATGAAATGAAAAAAGCAGAACTGTTTTCACCACTGTGTAATTTTGTCTCTGTTGTCTGTTGTATGTGTACATATTTTTACAATGTTTGAGATAGTCAGCTAGAAGCTATAGTACCAAACAATCTTTGTATCCAAATATTATATGCACTGTATATTAGAAAAACATTGAACTTTTTTCTTAATTTGCTGATTGGTGGGGGGGGGGGGGGAGGGGTTGTTTACTTAGAACAGTTGTTTTCACAAAAATTAAAAGCAGGTAAAAACATGACAAAAAGGAAAATCTCCCTTTCTTGTCCATGCCTACAAATAAACTCATTAAAATCTGTGTTCTTCCTGTCAAAATTTTCTGGGATCTGCCACTGGTCTTTTTAAAATTATTTAATCACTAGTTAAAAGGGATAGGTCATGCATGACTGTTCTTGATGTTTAACATGTTATACAGTGTCTTGCAGAATTTATGCATCAGTAATTTCTCCAGTGAGTCATCCCAGAAATTCATAGACAATGCTAGTGTCACATATCCCACTTAGTGGTGGTTTCAAAAAATGCAGGCTACCAAATCCTATAGCAAGGTGCTCCGATTTTGACAGCGAGATCAGAAATTTGATATGCTGTATAGAAGTTTTCTATCGGCAATATTCAGCTGTTCTGAGAGATCACACACCCACCACATATAATCTGCAAAAAAAGTCACACCTTATGTGCTCTGGACTTCTGCAAGAAACCACTTAAAGTAGTCATGTAATTTTTTAAAATCTTTTTGTAACAATTGTAGCATGATTGTTGTTCTGTTATGTACATAGAATTGCATTGTTTTTGCTGCTTTATGAGCATGGCTCTATGACATTTAAGTTTTCTAGGCCAGTTTCAACTATGGCTGGCATGAACTTATGGTGTGTCACATTCACTGACCTTTTGTGTTTGGGACAGTTAATAAGTTTTATGATATTTACAGTTCTTATGAACCTTAACTGTTTTGCAAACTGCTATGTAATTGATTTTGTTGGTGCTGGACTTTGAAATTGTATGGTTAAACTATTCAGTGTTGCTTTATATGACTCTATTCTGAAATAATGCAGCACTAAGAATGCACACTTCTTATAAATGCCACTTCTGTTTTGCCTAGCCCTGCAAGCTGTGTTTTCACATAAGAGAGTATCTGTGTTTTCACAGAAGAAGGTATATATCTATTACAGTACTACAGGGTCATGATAGATATTTAAATTCCCCATGAAAATATATCCTTAGTTTTAAAAATCACCTGATATTATCTTAGAAGTTGGCAAAGCATATAAGGATCTCTAGGCTGCCCATATATATGCCATCTAATTTTTAGCACGTCTTTTATAGAAAAAGATCGTGCTTATGTTGCCGGTTTATCCATCCGTCCGTCCGTCCCCACGATATCTCTGCAACTATTAGTCCGATTTGAAAAATTATTTTTGCATTGGGAAGCTTGAAATATGTGAATGATGATCTTTTATTTCGTTTTTTTTTTTACGATGTACAATTTCGCTGCTAGAGGGCGTAAATGCAAATGATGTTGAATTAAAAAATATGTTTTTTCCACATATTTGCTTCTAAACATCCGATTGAAAAAATTATTTTATCTTTCGATTCCATTTATGTTGAAGAGTATTTTAGATATAGTTACTTTTTCAAATTATGCATAGATTTTCCGCTAGGGGCGTAAAAGTAAATTACATTTTCCCGATAACTCTTCTTCTAAAACTCCGATTTGAAATTTTTTTTCTTCAGTGGATACAACTCCTGATGGAAAATCTTTTGCATATAATTTCAAATCTTTGGTAAAGAATACTCTGGCCATCAGACGGTGTAAGTGTTTATTTTTGCTTCTGATGTATTTGCCATAAAATCTGAGCTTCTAAAATCTCTATTGAAAAACTTCGTTCGTAGACCCATACTACTCATGCCAACAAACTTTTTCGGAATATTTTCTTCTTAAATTATTGCATGGTTTCTCCGTCAGGGGACATAGATGTATATTTTATTTTTGTCAATATCTCTACTTCTAGGACTCTGATTTGAAAAATTCCTTCTTTGTTGGATAGTGTTTTCAGTGTGACATGTTTTTCATATAATTTCAAAATTTTCAAGTAATTAATAGACTTTCCACTAGGGGGCGTAGAGGTAAATTTCGTTTTTCCCTATATCTCTGCTTCTAAATCTCCGATTTGAAAAAATCTTTCTGCACCGGATACAGCTCCTGATAGGAAATCGTTTGCACATAATTTCTAATTTTTGTAAAAAAAAATGGTTTGGCCACCAGGGGGCATAAATCTTAATTTCCCCTTCTGATGTATTTGCAGCAAAATATGAGCTTCTAAATTCTCGATTGAAAAAAACGTCATTTGTAGACCAATACTACTCATGTCGACAAACCTTTTAGAAACATTTTCTTCTTAAAATAATGCATGGTTTCTACGCCAGGCGGCGTAGATGTATATCTTATTTTTGTCAGTATCTCTACTTCCAGGAGTCCGATTTGAAAAATTCCTTCTTTGTTGGGTAGTGTTTCCAGTGTGACATGTTTTTCATATAATTTCAGAATTTTCAAGTAATTTGGAGACTTTCCGCTACTCTGCTTCTAAATCTTCGATTTGAAAAATTCTTTCTGCACCGGATACAGCTCCTGATGGGAAATCCTATGCACGCAATTTCCAATTTTTTAAAAAATGGTTTGGCCACTAGGTGGCATAAGTCTTCATTTCCGCTTCTGATGTATTTGCAGCAAAATATGAGCTTCTAAAATCTCGATTGCAAAAAAAGTCGTTTGTTTACCAATACTACTCATGTCAAAAACCTTTTAAGAACATTTTCTTCTTGAAATAATGCATGGTTTCTACGCCAGGAGGCGTAGATGTATATATATATTTTTTTCATTATCTTTTCTTCTAGGAGTCCGATTTGACAAATTTCTTCTTTGTTGGATAGTGTTCCCGATGCAAAATGTTTTTCCTATAATTTCAAAATTTTCAAGTAAATCATAGACTTTCCGCTAGGGGCACAAAGGTGAATTGCGTTTTCTGCGTTCTTTCTGCTTCTAAAACTCCGATTTGAAAAATTCTTCCTGTATCGCATACAAGATCAGATGGAAAATATTTTTCACATAATTTGTAATGTTTGGTAAAGAATGGTTTGGCTACCAGGGGTCATAAGTGTTAATTTCTGCTTCTGATGTATTTGTAGCAAAACCTGGGCTCCTGAAAACTCGACTAAATGTTTTTTCTTGGACCGATACCGCTTATATGGATAAACCTTTTGAGAATACTTTCTTCCTAAAATAATAAATGATTTTCTCACCAGGGGACCTAAAGTCACGTCTTATTTTAGTCGATATCTCTGTTTCTAAGAGTCCGATTTGAAAAATTCTTTCAGTGTTGGAGAGCGTTTCCGGTGCGAAATGTTTCTCTTATAAATTCATGTTTTTCTTAACGCACAAGTCTGCAACCAGAAGGTGTAAGCTCACGATTCCGTTTACAGCAATATCTGAAGGATTAAAAAACCCGATTGAAAAACTTATTTCTTCCGTCAGATGCTATTGTTTTCCATACCGGTTCCATTGACTTTGAATAGCTTTGATAAATTTAATTTGCGTCAGAACGGATTCAAAAGATGTGCTTATTACACCCGAAAATTCGGTGTCATCTTTCTTGCTTCATTTAGAAACTAATGCAAAACTGTCTCTTGCTTTACTTAAATGCATTTTTCAAACAGCTACACGAGGCATAAACTTGGAAGGATGCAGAAATTTCTGTCTTCTGTTCATTTATTTGTTTTCTTTTTATTCGTTCAGTTAATATTGTATTCCTCAGTTGTGCAATACCGGTTAAAGATGTATTCTGGTGTTGTGACTTTGGTATTCAATTATGTGTTTGACAATATTTTTAGTGTGGTCCTAAGAGACGTATTTGAAGCAACTGGAAAAGGGGCAGGGGGTTGTTAACTTATTTGTTACACTGAAACCTCTATTAACGGACACCTCCGAACAACGGTAACCTCCAAGCAGTGGCAAGTTCTGATTGGTACAGAACAGCTTCCATAAGATTAACATTAAAAATAAACTCCAAACACCAAAACCTCTCAACAGTGGCCAAAGGACACCCCAGTCAGGTTCGAAAGAGATCTAACGGACACCTTGTCCTTAAGGATTTTATGGACACCTTTTCCTTTAGGATTTTATGCACTTATGTAAGTACGTCAGCGAAAGAAATGAGAAAATGATGCTACTGTGCCTCGAGCTCCATGGGTTGGATCATGGCGCATACAGTGGTGTGCTTAAGTGAAAAGAAAGGAGTTAAGCTTCAGTTCTACATGAGGCAAACAGCTCCTGCGTATGTTTCATTCACAAATTGGAAGGGGAGAGGTGCTGGTGCGCGAAATTGTTTTCTGTTGATGGCGGTATGTTTTCGATTGGTCCCAGTGGGTTCTGTTCCTACCTTTCGGTGTGCAGCTAGGTAACTGTGCAGTTCTACTTCACTGTCTATCATTTTTCTGTTTTTTCTTTCCCTTAGCATACCCTAAAATTTTCTTAGCTCGATATTTCTAAAGAGAAGTTTGAGACAACAGATCAGACAACACTTTCCTAAAGTCCTCCATACCAGGGTTGGCCAACCCACGGCACTTGTGGCACAACATGGAGGCTTTCTAAGCAGCACGCTCACTAAATCACTTTTTATGTGGCACACGTAGGCTTTCTAAGCGCCACACCCGCTAAGTCACTTTTTATAATTTTAATAATTTATTAAACATACTAACCGGCTCATCAACTTGAAAATACTCCAAATATGTGGCGACAGTAAATAAACAAATACATCGCTCTTAACCACGTTCTAGAAACACACAGCAACCGAAAAATTGTTTTTCAGCCGCCGCTGTGGAATTGAACCAACAGAACTCTCGATATCTAGCCGAGTGCATTACATATACCCACGGTGGCCAACAATCCACGGTGCTATGTGTATTTTTAAGTCAGCTTCTGACATCATATCATCAACACTATTGTTTTTACTCAGACGCACCTAGCAGTTTTACCGTTTTTTACTCGAAAACACTCATCCACCCCTCTCCTTCCCTACAAGTTCAAGACAACAGAGATCAGGTGATTGCAATGCTTGCAGGATTTTTGTTTGTCTGAGAAGCCACAAGAGTGATGATACGCGTCCCCTTTATTCAGCTTTGGTTCTCATCCTCAGTCTTCTTAGAATTGTAGTGCTTGCTGTATTGTGCATATGGCTCTGAGCAAGCCATGTGGTTCAAAATGGAAGTATGAAGATGATATTGCTCCGCGGGAGTAATATCATCAATTTCGCAGGGCCTTGCTTTACGAGACATGGCCCTGCAATATTGTTGTAGGTTTTGGTCGACATGCATTTGTGAAAATACTTTTTCTATCCTTTTGGTGAAAAATAAGTACCATTCAGCACTCACTGATGAGCATCTCAAAAATCTGCTGGTTCTTGCTACTTCATTTCTGAATCCCAACGTTGAAGAACTGGTGAAGACAAGAGGCATCAAACACACTGTACCCTGTGCATCCAAAGGCCTCACTAAGAACTAATCCGCGTTTGTTTCATGTGAATGGAAATGTAATCATACAATTTTGGAATATGTCTCTTTTTCTGTAAGTAATTTGTGTTTTCAATATACTAGTAAACTAGTTCTTGAATGATTAGTATTTTATTTGTGTTCTGTTACAATAGTATTGGTTTAACAATATTTTTCTCTTCTTCAGTACTATTTTATTTGAAGTATACAGAGACACATAATTTTTGTATCTTTTCTGGCAACCGTGGAGAAGGGGGTGGTGGTGGGGGGTAAGGTGGAGTGGCATGTTCAAGATTATCTACATCAAAAGTGGCATGTGGTGAACCATGGGTTGGCCACCCCTGCTCTATACCATGATTTGATTTTAAATTATTAAATTGAGTTTCTTTCAGCATTCTACTTTTTCAGGAAGCTCTGAAACCATTTTCTTTGTGCATAAACTTCGTACAGTTATTCCCCTTTTGTACCAAAGCAACAGACCAGCAATGTTAACCTAGGCCTAACCTACAAACAGTGGCACCTCCCAACAATGGTCACTATTTCCCTGCCCAAGCAACCGCAGTTATTTGGAGGTTTCACTGTATTTGAATTATATAAAAGCTAAAATTTACTATTCATATGCAAGAATAGTTATATTGAACTATGCAATTATAGGTCTGATTTAATCATATTTAACATTATTTAAATATTATTAAAGTCCATTCAGTCTCTGAGATATTTCATAAGCATAATTATTGATCTAACGTGCCATTTTCAGTATCTGATATCAGTGTGGACAGTTTTATTGAACGACAGCAACAATGTCCCATGGCACAAAACATGCAGGAAAATTAAAATTAAAATTATGAAAATAGAGAATTGCAGTTCTCGTGGTATTTCGTTTTATATCTTTACTGAAAAATGATTGTACTTATGATGTTTAGAGTGATTTTGCAGATTGTCTCTTTTCTGTGCATTTATCAGCCCAATAACCAAAATTTTCCTGAAAAGTATCTTTCCTTTTTGTGGAGTGTTTCCACTTGTTTTATTATTTTGAGGCAATTTTCAAAAGCAACTTGTGCTAGTTTTAAGGGAGCAAATTTTCAAGAACAACACAGTTTCATTATCAAACTTCCAATTCTATTTTATCATTGTTTCTGCAGCTGGTTTGTCATTCAGAATCACTGTTTGCTCACAGTAATTTTGAATGATTCAAGCCATGTGATACTTGATGGGATCTTTTTCTCCATTTTAGGTCCTATTTGTAATATTCTCCCTGTGATATTGTGTTGAAGATTAATAACTTTAAATCAATCATAATTGATTTTGTAAACAGTTCCTCTGACATGTCTGCCTGACCCAGTTATATATCAAGTATGTTTTTATTTCTTTTAATTTCTGATTTATATTCTACCAAATAACTTTTGGGTTCTGATAATAAAATTTAATTGGTAAAATATGGGTGAAATAAAATTCACCAGAAAAATTGTCTATCACAAAGGACAGTGTAAATCTCTTCAAAAAAATTGGTAAATATATTAGATTTGCCTTGATAACAATATTAAAAAAAAAAAAACTTTCTCAAAACAATTTGAAAAAGTTGTCTTAGTTACAACATGGAATAGAGCTGTAGTCATAGTGAGAAAAAGTGGCAGGAAAACACATAACGTACAAAACATTAGAATTCTTGAAATCGTCAAATCACGCATAAGTTATGTTGAAAATTATAAGCTGGAAGTTTCGGTAGCGACTTCTACCTTCATCAGCCATGGAATGAGACACGTGGTAAAAGCATCAGTTGTTGCCAGATTTCAAAATCGCTTTCCAAATAATAGGGATGTTAAAAGGTGCGTCAGTGTTGCAGGTATAGTATATTTCAATGCTTTCGCGGTTCCGTGAGGGTATGCCAATTGCTGAACAAAGCGATCCGCTTAACATTTTGCCAGTCGGGGATTGCGGACGTATCGCTGGTGGTTAAAATTTAAAGGGAGATTGAAGGGCTGCCTTTCTTAACATCAGCAATACGTTCCATTAAGTGCAGGTTTATGTTGCGATAAGTACTACCAATATAGTGGGTAACGCCTGTAGAAGTGTTTGATAGGGATAGAGTAGACACCTTGTAACTCTAGGGGTTTATTGGGATCTCTGTCTTTAAGGATGAGGTTGAGAAGATGTGGAGGTGGTTTGACTGCAATCCTGTAGCCAAAAGACCTGAAAATAGAGCAAACTTTATGAGTGAAGGGCTGGCTAAAGGGCAAAGTGCCAACAAACTGATGGGTGGTGGAAGGTTCAGGCAGTAAACTAGATCTATTCTGTGATTCAAGATACTTAATTAGTCTATGTACTAAGAGGGTGGAAAGCCATGCAATTTGCCAATGTTGACGATGTTCTGTTATTCTTTTTGAAGAGCAGAATGACTGTTGCAAATAAGGTTGGTGCGGTGAATGTACGACTTTAGAGCAGACAATTTGTATTTTTCAAAGGTGCAAGAATGGTAAGGGATGACTATGGGTGGCAGAAGTTTTCCTGTAAACAGAGAGGCCAAGTGAGAAGTTCCGGGTCGATGTTGATGTTAACATCCAGAAAACTAATATTGTTGTCGACCTGTTCTTGGGAAGGAAATTTTATATGCGAGAATTTTGAAGTTATGGAGGACATGAGTTCATAAACACTCTGTTTGAACTCATGTCCTCCATAATTTCAAAATTCCCACATATAAAATTTTCTTCTCAAGAACAGATCGACAACAATGTTAGTTTTCTGGATGTTGACATCAACATCGATCCAGACTTCTCGCTTGGCCTCTCTGTTTACAGGAAACCTTCTGCCACCCATAATATCATTCCTTACCATTCTTGCACCTTTGAAAAATACAAATTGTCTGCTCTAAAGTCATACATTCACCGAGCCAACCTTATTTGCAACAGCCATTCTTCTCTTCAAAAGAATATCGGACCATCATCAACATTGGCAAATTGATTGGCTTTCCACCCCTCTTAGTACATAGACTAATTAAGAGATTTGAATAGCAGAATAGATCTGCTAGTTTACTGCCTGAACCTTCCACCACCCATCAGTTTGTTGGCACTTAGTTAGCCCTTTAGCCTATCCTTCATTCATAAAGTTTGCTCTATTTTCAGGTCTTTTGGCTACAGGATTGCAGTCAAACCACCTCCACATCTTCTCAACCTCATCCTTAAAGACAGGGATCCCAATAAATCCCTAGAGTTACAAGGTATCTACTCTATCCCTATCCGCACTTCCACAGGTGTTACCCTCTAAATTGGTAGTACTTACCGCAGCATAAACCGGCGATTGATGGAGCATATCGCTGATGTTAAGAAAGGCAGCCCTTCCACCTCCCTTTCAATTTTAACCATCAGCGATACGTCCGTGATTCCTGATTGGCAAAATGTTAAGCAGATCGCCCTGTTCAGCAATCGGCATTCCCTCAGGTACTGCGAAAGCATTGAAATATACTATACCTGCAATACTGACACACCTTTTAACATCCCTATTATTTGGAAAGCGATTTTGAAATCTGGTAACAACTGACGCTTTTACCACGTGTCTCATTCCATGGCTGATGAAGGTAGAAGTCACTACCAAAATGCCCCACTTATAATTTTCAACATAACTTACGTGTGATTTTACGATTTCAGGAATTCTAATAGAACTGTAGTTTTTTTATCAGTGAAACAGGTTGTCTGCTGAAAGCTCATGTGAGGAGCATAAGGTAACAATGAAAATATTATCAAATTAAACCAGAGTGGATAGACACAAGAAAAATTGATCACAAAATGAATTTGGATTCTGTATAAATTACCTTAGTTTATTAGGATTACTAGGATGAATTTGTATCTTGCTGGTAATTAATATAAAAAAATAGAATACTTCCATGAGTTGTGTTCTTTTTAGATAATGGTAGATGGCAGCACAACAGCACATACTTTATGTCTGCATATTCTAATTGGTTATTACATCACACTGAGGTTCCAGGGAAGAGAACCCCATTTATAGAACTCAATCACTTGAACACACTTGTGTGTGAACATTCTGCAGATTAACTGTTGATGATTAGGCTGCGTCTTTTGTACAACATATCCTGTTTGGTACAAACTCATAATAATGATGTAAAAAGTTAAGGAAGCTGAAAAACCATTCAAGAGTTGTACTTACAAACTGTTTGTTAAAACTCTTAAGTCTTTTTTATGTGCTAAGGTGAACATTTTTGACTATTTTCTTTTTCTTTTTATACTTGTTAAAATTTCCCAATTTCCAATCTTGTGTTTCTTATGTTCATAGCGTTTTTGTGGACCATACTTAGGTCTTTGGTTTTAAATACACATGCATTTTCAAAAGCTTAGTGTTATATTACATTATTAAAATAAAGCGAGTTAATTTCTGTTTTCAATGATGGTCAATATCAACAACTATATTTGTGGGAAATTATTTTTTATGCATTTGCAGATGAAAGTTTTTTCAAATTCATATGTATTGAAAGGTAATACTGGCAACACCATTAGATTGTACAAAAATATAAATGTATATTGTATATATATACAGTATATTAGAATTTTTGTTATTTTTATTTTCACTCTTGAAAACTTTTGAACATGAATTGATATATGATTTTGCAAGCATCATAAAAAGTATGTCTGTTAATGTTAAGTTTGATGATATATTTTGTTATGTATCATTCGAGTAACATTCCCATTTCCTACAGCACACGAATTACTGTTGATCCTGATGGTGATCTTCATTTTTCTAATGTGACTGAAGCTGATGCCCTGGATGATGCCCATTATGCTTGCAGTGCATTTTCGATGTTTCGCAATGAGTACAAACTAGGAAACAAAATCATTTTAAAAGTTGAGCCTTCTGGAAGTAAGTGTGTGTACTTTTTTTATTATTTTTTTTAATTTGAGAATAACTAATGTAATAATGATAACTATTATTATTGTTGTTGTTATTTTAATTGAGAGTAACTTATAAAAGAATTAGTGAGATTTATTAAAAGCTACCTTTCATTTTTTTACAGCCCCAGATCCTAAAACATATCCTCCTACCAAGCAATACACCTCTCCTTCAAATATTGTTGCTTTTCGTGGTGAAAACTTGGAACTCAGTTGCATTTATGGTGGGACGTAAGTAAAATATATTAAGTTATGAAAACACACAATTGTTTTTGTATGTTACAAACTATTTGCTCCACTAGATGTTATGGTTTAGAAACCATTTTACCACATTGGCTATTGTGGGAGAACACCAGTTATTCAGGGAGTAGATGCCATAGCAACATTCACCCATCTCAACCGATTGGTATACCTACTAACTTTAAGAAAGTACATCAAAATGGTTCATCATCCTTAAGAATTTGGTGAAAAAAGGGTTTTAAAAACAATTATAAGTATTTCTGCCAAGAAAAATTTTAAAAGTCATAAAATAAAAGCAGCTAAGTATTATGAAAAGGAAGCTGCAAGGTTTGAAAATTAAAGGAAGAGTCATCAGTAATCACATAGAGTGGACTCTTCTCCAGAAGGAGAGGGACTAGGAAAAACTATCTTATCACATTGCATGGATTCTTGCTCAACAATGGGAGGGACTAAGAAGAACTATCAACAATTACATTGGGTGGACTCTTTCTAAAGAATGAGGACTAGGAAGAGCCATCAAGGTTAGCATTCCATGGACTCTTCCTCAATAATGAGAGAGACTGGAAAGAACCATCAGTGATCACATTGGATGGACTGTTCCTCAATATTGGTTGCTGAAGGTTAACTCTAAATGACTAGAAGAAGAAATAAGATTTATCAAGAAAATTTAGCATTAAGTTTTTGAAATGTGTCACTTGGTAAAATTGTCTTTTATTTCTTGAATTGAGATACTAAAGAAAAGTATTGTACTCTTATATATTACCTAATGAAGACTATGTACAAATAAAAAAAATTGTAAAATCTAAGTACAATGAAACTTCAGTAGTACATTTTTCAAGGGACCAAGTAAATTGAACATATAATTGAAAATGTATAAACAAAATGGGAACATGTTTTTGGCAAAAGATGGCAGCAAATTATTTTGTCACTTATAGCATAGGATAAGTTGCAATAAAAAAATATACATATTTGAATGTGTAATTTTTTCAAAGCTGTTGAACCTGAAGACATTGTATTGTCCTTGATCTGTTTATGTTTGTAAATTATCATTGTAAGAATAGAAACATTGAAACTGGAATTTTTAATTTTGCTACTAAAGCCCTGCCCTTTTTGTCAGCATGTGATTTACATCAGTTTATTTCAAAATTTCTATTTTTCTTTTAAAATTCAAGAACAAGGCATTACAATTTTGTAAAACCATGGTTCCAATGCAAGAAGGTGAATGCAAATAAAGGTCTCCAGTAAAGTCCAGCTTGGTAACATCAAGCAAGAGTAGGTGCTAACTGCAAATGCCATCTGAGATGACCAATGGTAGCTCAGAAGGTGTGCACACATTCTGCAGGATGAGTCATAACGCAGGTAGATGGCAGAAAATAGGATGGTCATAATAAAAGGCAGAGGGGATTGAAAAATAGAAAACATTATTCACTGCAGAGGGAAGAGATTTTGTTATATGGAATTTGTGTGTTTAATAGGTATTTAGTGACATGAACTGCAACATTGCTACATTGATGTATACTACATGCGGTATAGTATTAATATAAATATTGTAAAGTAACCCAAAGGTTTTCTCATGCTTAGAATTCTATTACACACATTTAATATTATATTATGCAGTCATGTAACAGGTGTGATATTTATACACTGGTACTGACATTAATAGCTTAGCCAGATCAAAGATTTTTGTCATTTACTATTGCTTGGTGGTAAAGTTCCCTCTACGTTCAATATCTTCTTGAACTTGTAGTTACATGACAACTCAGTGTTGGTAGACATTTTGCTGTATATTGCAAAACTTAAATTGAGTGAAGTTCCAAAAATAGAAGAAAGAGGCAAAGTATTCAGAGTGCCAAATTGACATTCTTGATGTATTAAAAGGCAACTGATATTCTAAAATCAACTGATGCAGAAATGAAATGAAATTTAAATGCAGGGTAGAAACAAATCATGTAAAAATCATACTGCTTGCAGCAAGGATATTATCATAGTCCCACAAGCTGAGCCTTCAAACCATCAATATTCCTAAAAATGAACAAATGAAGTATAAAAGAGTTAAATGCAATAAAATTTTGCAAGGGAAGTATAAAAAATTTAGATCACAGCTGTATGACCACATCACTAGCTAGATGCATTTTGTACTCCTTACTGTCAGGGTTACCTTCAGTAGTACCTGTCTCAATCACTGGTTGTGCACAGCGCTTGTTGCTATGGCCCTTGTGGTTGACTTGCCTGTAGTTTCCTTCCACATCATTCCTTTGGTTGTTGTCGTGTCCCTGAGCATTCGTAGTTTCACCCAAAGTGATGGGACAGTCGTATCTTTGGCCTGTTCCAAATTTTTTATGGTGTTGTCGACTATCATTGTCCTGTTGGATAAGACACTTCCAGGCATAAGAAAGTTCATATTGTACATTATTATTGCAATTGTAATTCTTGGTTTGTTCAGTAGTAAGGCCTTTGCTATTAAAATTTGTCTATGGTTTTGATGACTACAGATGAGCTTAATGTGTTCCCATATAGGTGAAGCTTGATTTTCACAACAGTGTTGTATGAGTGCAGTTCATCTTCATTTTTGATTCCAGTCTTTTAAATATTCTGCCGTTCTGGCTTTTAATCTCCGTTTTGTGCTACCTATATATGCACTAGTACAGGGCTGCCAGTGGCAACTAATAGGCAACTATTGCTACTATTTTTTATGACAGTCAACTATGGCTGCTATTTCCTATAAAAAACAGCCAAAAGCAACTATTTTCAGAAAACCCCTGAACGTAATTGTAAAGCTACTATTTAAAAAAAAAACATAACTTGTGTTGAATATATATTGATGTGCTTGTATAACATGAGTTTTAATATCAATACACGTGAATATCAACTTTGATATCGAATTGTACATGTCGAATCGACATGTCTTGTTCAGTTCATTGCTTTCTGCTCCATTGCAAGTATCATGGAAGAAAGTCAATGGCTAGTATAGACTAAACCTACGTGTGATTAGAGGAATGACCTACACAAATCAAGATATTCTACCGAAAAAGTTTACCCTTTTTTCTGTTTGGAGTACAGCGAAGATTGATTATTCAAATGAGATTCTTGATATACTTCATATCAGATAACTACAATTATGTCTACAAAACAAAACAAGTAATCATCGTAACACTAAATGACCACAACTATGGCCTTTGAAAGAAGAAATACACATTTTTTTCAACACAGTGTATGAAGCCCACTTGGGAAATCTTATATTTTTTTACCAAATGCAAAAGCAGAAGAAAGCTCTCCACATTAGCTTGATACAAATGAGAGCATCTGACTTCCAGAACAATGACAAAGAAGGATGTGTTTTCTAATTCCAAAGTGTGTATCAGGTTAGTTTATGTAAGTAGTTTTTGGTATATAATTGAATAGAGTATTTTTTGGGTGTAATTTCCGTAGCCTTTATAGTTCTGAGTGTCTTGAATAGCATTATATTGAAACTTAGATGCCCTTTTTGTAGTGTGTTGGTGTGTGTATATATATACATATTTTTTTTCACCAAAACGTGAACATGGGCTAATTTTGTCTCTGTGGTTTGAAATAAATAAAAAACATTAACAAACAATTTTTTTTTTTAGTGTGGAGCACTTACATTCTAAAACTCATACACTTTTGGGAAACTATTTTAGTCATCAACAGAAATTGTTAAGGCTATTATTTAGGCTACTAAGGCTGCATATTACAAAAATATCCCAAATTCCCATTCTATCCACCGATATCAAATGTTTAAAAAAGAGAATGTAAGCAGGCTGGCCCAGCTTTTGCCACTCATGTACAGGACACAGCCAGTTATTTAACAAAGCAATTAAACACAACCTCAAGTTTGGACAAATATACATTACATATACATATCACTAAGCTGTTCTCTGAGATTCAGAGGTTAGCTCCAAAACGAAATACAAACTTCCAGATATTTTTACTTATTGTTGTCGTATAAAACTTCTCCATTTACAGCGATCTTGACATACAACTTGTGCTTCACTGATATCCATTACACGCCGTACACAAGATCTTTTATACTTCATACTCATAATCTTTTTCTTATGCAGACACTCGTGAATCTGATCCACCCATGTCTTCCTTGGCCTTCCTCTGCCTTTCCTTACTGCCACTTGGACTGAAAAGATTTTCTTAGTAAGCATTTCATCACTCATTCTTTCAACATGGCCAAACCACCGAAGCATATTGGTCTCCACCTTGCTAACAACATTTTGCTTCACATCACACAACTGCAATACATCTTCATTCCTCACACAATCAGGTCGTGTCTTGCCACAAACCCCACGTAAGTAACGCATTTCTCCAGCACACAAACAACTCCTATGTTTCTTCTGCAGTACCCAGGTTTCACTGCCATACATCAGAGTAGGAACAATTACTGTTTCATACACAGCCATGCGGGACTCTCTAGAGAACCCATCATTCCTGTGAAAACCTCCCAGAGCAGCTATGACTTTCAAAGAAGAATTCACTCGCCTACTGATTTCACCATCCAACTTGTTCTCTCTGACAAACATGCTTCCTAAATACACAAACTCACTCACCTGGTCAATCACTGTGCCATTTATACTTACATTACATTCAGTGCTACCAGTTCCTCTCTCAAACACCATAACTTTCGATTTTCCCTTATTTATACTCAGTTTGAATTTCATGCAAACTTCGTGCATCCGAGTCAACATACTCTGCAACTCACTTTTGCTCTCTGCCAACAGGACAGTGTCATCAGCATACAACAATCTGCACACACGGATATCACCAAGACATAAACCACTATTATCTATTTTGGCATCACGCATGCATGCGTCCATAAATATATTAAACAGCCATGGTGACATTACACAACCTTGTCTAACTCCTGCACCAATGGAAAACCATTTTGATAAAACACCATTCACTCGTACACAAGCTCTACTACCAGCATACATGGCTTTTACACTATTAAGTAGATTCCCAGTAACACCATATTCATTCAATACCTTCCACAAAAGTGTCCTATTCACTCGGTCGTAAGCTTTCTCTAAATCTATGAAGGCAGTAAAAACTTTCTTCCCAACAGCCAGATACTTTTCAATCATCATGCGTAATGCAAAAATCTGGTTAGTGCAGCCTTTACGAGGCATAAAACCACTCTGAACATCCCACACTTTCAATGATGTAAGACCCCGTACTTTTTCAATAACAACCTTACCAAACACTTTCCCTGGCACACTCAGTAGGCTAATACCACGATAGTTCTTGCATTCAGTCTGATCACCTTTTCCCTTATACAAGGGAACAATAATAGCATCCTTCCAATCCCGAGGGACCATTCCTAATTTCCCAGCACAACTGGCAAATTTCAGTTAACCAGTCAATTATAGAGTCACCACCATATTTCAACATCTCTGCAGTTATGCCATCAACTCCCGGAGCCTTACCATTCTGAAGAGATTTTAGAGCTTTACACACTTCTTCTCTTGAGATCCCTCCTGTGCTTTCATCCCTCATTGTGACATCATCTGCATCTGTCTCAGAATCATCTTTGCTTTCCTGTCTAATAACTCACAGAAGTATTCACCCCATCTGTCACTTAACTCATTGGGCTCCCATATCATTTCCCCAATCTCATTCTTCACACAACTTACAATTTGTTTCCCCTATTTTTCCTGAGTCTCGTGTACTTCCAGAAGGACTTTCTATCTTTCCAATAAGCTAGTTCATGCCTTTCCACTTTCTCCTTCCTTTCTTTTGTGTTACTGTGGCGAACCAGCTTAGCAGCTTCATGCTTCTTACAGCGATATTCATCCACAGAGACTCTACCTTGCAACATCCCCAAATAGGCTTCCTTCTTTCTCTTTACTGCCTCTCCAATTTCACTATTCCACCAAGCATCACCTCTATTGTTACCCACTATTGTGGTGCCGCAGACCTCTTTAGCAGCAGTGGCAACACAGTTCTTAAAACATTCCCACTTCTTTTCTACATCCCTCTCACCAGACTTCAGATCCTTCAGGCGTTCTCTGAGTAAGTCAGCATACCGCTGATGATCTTCAAGGAGCCTATCAATCTTTATTCTTTCTATCGTGGGTCTCTTCCTATTCCTTTTCCTCCAACCAACATTAAGTTTCACTCGTGACACTACCAAGTAATGATCAGAACTAACATCTGCACCTCTCATCACACGGGTGTCAACAACTAAGTGTTTCAAACGCTGATCGTAGACAACAAAATCTATCACACTCTTTTGACCAAGAGTACGATTTTCCCAAGTATATGTGTGGATATACTTGTGGTTTAAAAATGTATTAGATACACACAAACCATTCTCAATGCAGTGTTCAATTAATCTTTCACCATTATCATTCACACAAGGATCATTAAACTTACCCAGAACATTGTCAGAAATTGCATTCTGCACACTTACTCTAGCATTGGAATCCCCTGCTATTATAATTTTTTCTTTAGCAGCAAACTGGCTCAAAACAGCTTTTACCTCATTCCAGAATCTTCCTTCTTATCAGAAGGTTCCGAGTCACAAGGAGCATACACTACAACAATTACAATTCTCTGAAGTTTCACTTTCAAACGAATCCAGAGAATTCTCTCACTTATGCAACTATAATGAATCAAGTTGCTCTTCATCTTTTCACTTAAAATCACACCTACACCAGCCTGTCCTCTCATATTATCCATTACTCCAGACCACACACTCACCGTGCCATTCACTTCTTCTACCCCAATTTCCTTCTTTTTGGTTTCACTTACACACAGCACATCCAGTCTATACTTATTCATCTCCTCAATCACCTCACTCATCTTGCCATTTATACCTCTAGTATTCCATACACCAATCTTACATTCGCTCAGCCGAGATCTCTTTCTCATACCCCGTTTAGAAAGTCCAGGTCGATTCCGTGGTGGACCGTCCTTCTCAAGTGTGGTAGGTCCACCATATCCCACACTTGAGTCATTCTTAATATTTCTTTTTGTCTTTTTAATCAGGTAAGTACATCAGTGTGGGGGATTAGCCCACAGCTGAGGGTTCCAGTTGGTCATTCAACCTAAGGATTCTGGAACAAAACCCAGTGAGTTGGGGTCTTTTCGCCAATGTCACACAGAACTAGCTTGCACCTCTCCAAGATTCACAGAGGCCCTAGTTGCTGTTGTGTGTGCCATTGTTACCACGGAGCGCCCCGAGGAGGCAAAAATTGCCTATCATGGCACAAAATAAACAACCTACTAGTGCATGTATAGGTAGCATGAAACAGAGATTAAAAACCAGAATGGCAGAATCTTTAAAAGACTGGAATGAAAAATGAAGATGAACTGCGCTCATACAACATTGTTATGAAAAACACGCTTCACCTATATGAGAAGACATTAAGCTCATCTGTAGTCGTCAAAACCATAGACAAATTTTAATAGCGAAGGCCTTGACTACTGAACAAGCCAAGAATTACAACTGCAACAATAATGTACCATATGAGCTTTCTTATGCCTGGAAATATCTTATCCAACAGGACAATGATAGTAGACAACAACACCATAAAAAATTCGTGACACACATGTACCATATGAGCTTTCTTATGCCTGGAAATATCTTATCCAACAGGACAATGATAGTAGACAACAACACCATAAAAAATTCGTGACACACATGTACCATATGAGCTTTCTTATGCCTGGAAATATCTTATTCAATAGGACAATGATAGTAGACAACAACACCATAAAAAATTCGTGACAGACCAAAGACATGACCGTCATGTCACTTTGGGTGAAACTACGCATGCTCAGAGACACGACGACAACCAGAGGGATGATGTGGAAGGAAACTAGAGGCAAGTCAATCACATGGGCCATAGCAACAAGTGCTGGGCACAACCAGTGATTGAGGCAGGCACTACTGAAGATAACCCTGACAGTAAGAAGTACAAAATGCATCTAGCTAGTGATGTGGCTATACAGCTGTGATATAAAAAATTTTATACTTCCCTTGTGAAATTTTGTAGCATTCAACTCTTCTATACTTCATTCATTCATTTTGTCATTTGCTCGTTTTTAGGGATATTGATGGTTTTGAGGCTCAGCTGGTGAGACTATGATAATATCCTTGCTGCATCTTCTATGATTTTTACTTGATTCATTTCTACCTAGCATTGGTTTTAAATTTATTTCATTTCTGCATCAGTTGATTTTAGAATGTCAGTCGTTTTTAATACATCAAGAATGCCAATTCGTCACTATGAATACTTTGCCCCTTTCTTCTATTTTTGAAGCTTCACTTAATCTGTATCATGCAATATACAGCAAAATGTCTACCAACATCGAGTTGTCATGTAACTACAAGTTCAAGAAGATATTGACGACAACGACAGCAGCATGTAGAGGGAACTTTACCACCAAGCAATAGTAAGTGATAAAAAAAACTTTGATTTGGCCAAACTATTAATATTAGTAGTACCAGTGTATAAGTATCACAGCTGTTATGTGACTGCATAATATAGTATTAAATATGTGTAACAGAATTTCTAAGCATGAGATAACCTTTGGATTATTTCACAACATTTATATTATAGGAATTTGTGTGGTTTGATTTTCTAAACCATGATAGCATGGCACCACAATTTAATGTATAAATGAAAAGAAAGTTAATTTGATTGGTGTATAATTGATAAAATTTAACTTTAAGAGTAATTCAGAATTTTTGGATTGGCGACATTTTACATATAAATGAGAAAAATGTATAGACAAGATTCTACTGTATTTACTTGCAATGAAAATGGTGTATGAGTAATCATCATGCATCATATATAGTGCTTTGTTCCTGCATGCCATTATGTTGTTTCACGCTAAACATGCATGTAATGTATACATACACACGCATGAAAAATTAAATTAAAGTAGAAAAATTTACTTTGGTGCATTTTGAAAGGTTTTCTGCTCTGCACAGCTGCTGTTACTAATGCCCACTTTATCTTTATTATGCCACTTTGTTCTGGATACCACTCTTAGTCTTTGGGTTGCTGTCTTAAAAAGAATCATTTGTAAAAGTTGTCTTTCATCTGCAATCTGACACACATGGCAGAATTACTTGAATATGGTATCTTTGTCTTCTATCATATATGCAATGATGAATATGAACATCAGCCATTAGCAGAGTTGTTGTCTCAAAGTATGTCTGCTTTTCCTAGACATTCCTCTCTTCATTCTCATTGGATTCCTTAATGAGACCCTGTACTTCACATTCAATTCTCACTCTTGTGAAAGGGGGTAACTATACCACAATGAGCTGTCTTTTGTCTGAATGTTCCTCAGCAAATATTTTGTTGCACCAACAAAGCGTTTTTTTATTTCACTAAATCTGCTGTGTTTTAATATTGAGCTTTTCTGCCTCATTAAAATAACACCCACGTGCTTAAAATATGAGAGATACTACAGCACTTTTGCCTAAATGCCAAAATTCAAATTTTTTGTGATGTGACTCAGAATAAGTTTTTTGTGTTTTCAAGTTTCTCATTTCAAATTCTTCTGACTAGCAAGTAATGCTTTCAACTGGTAAAGATTATACTGAAAGCCATTAATAATTTTCCCAAAAGATCAGATAATTCATTGACTTATTGTGTCCATGCACAAGGCAGATTCCAAATGTTCTAAGTTCTCCTTGCAGAACAATACAGACTTTTGCTGTGCAGGCATCGTCATGCCTAAATTAATGCTCTATCAATTACTACTTGAATGGAAATTAAAATAATTGCTGTCCGTGACATTTCTCATCTAATTGAAGTGGTGATTTCTGTACACTTCTGCTGTTATTATAAGATGGATGTGATAGCTATTATTAAGGCATTTACAACTATATTTTGCCATGAAAAACCAGCTTTCAATAACTGAATTGCATTTTTTTTTTTACTCTTCTGAGTGGGGTAATATATTCACTGTATGTTGACCAAAGTAAAAAGATTTATAGACGGTTCTCAGCAAGAATGGAGACTGTTCTCAGCAAGAACTATGCAGAATACTTGGCATCTGTGCTGTCCTGATGATTTTTGTACCAGGATAGAATTTTTTTCTACACACCTGTATGGCAGTTGCTGAAGTGTCTTCCATGCTTAATATAATGCTGTATTAACTAGTATATGTTTGGGAAATAAAATATGATTACTGTCCATGTGCATGATATTTCTTATTGACTTAAAGTGAGTGAATATAAAACTCTTAACATCAGTTTTAGATACCATGATTGCACCAGCTGTACTTGGCATGAACACTGAAATAGGAAAATCATAAAATTGACTGTACCATGGTTAGAGTCTATGTAAAATGTGATTAAGACACTTGGAGTTTCAGATTTTTTTTTTAATAATCATTGATTACTTTGCAATGGCACCTCATCAAAAGTTTTAGGGTCTGTGTGTTCTGATATCCAAGATGAGCAAATGGAATAGTGTCTCATGTAGTTCATCTGACTAGTAACTGTAACTGTGTGCTGACTGGCATACAATGGGAAAGGCAGCTAACATCACTGACTCATAAAAGACCTAATCATAGGTGCTTATGCTGTTGGGGCTTCTTTACCAGTAATATGGGAGTTGATCAGTACACTGATACTGTGATACATACACTTGTTTATAATGTTATTGAGTGATAGCAGTGGCTTCACGAGGACAGAACCGGCAGCACAAAGGTCAGATGTGTCTATAAATGATACTTAGCAACTGAAACTGCATTTGCGGCTTTCATTCTTCATGATTATCTGAAGACAACATTACAGATGGTAACCAACACTTCAAATCTGGTCAGGAACAGTATGGGGTAGCGATGGACACTATGGGGTAGCACAGGACACAATGGGATAGCAAAAGACATTGGGTTTATGTAGCTGCATGGCTATTCATAAATCTTTCATTTGAGTGCAAGATTGATATTTTTCTTCACAGGTATGCCATTGAATGGTGGCACTGTTTGGCAAAGCACTGGCAAAATGTAATGTGGTTAGATGAATGACATAGCACATTATTTAGTTCTGAATGAAGTATCGGACCTTGACTGCATCATGTACAGGCTGGCTGCCGGTGGTTTCATTTGGGGAACATAATTTTTTTTTTTTTTTTTTTTTTTTGGTTATGGCTTGGATACACCAAGAAAACATTTGTTTTCATTAATTTGGATTAAAGAAAGTACCTCATTCTATTATAGCAAGTTGACCAAGTTTTTGTTGCATTCAAAAAAGATGGATGTTAAAATAGTGCCAATTTTGTTTACCATTATTTTCAAGTGGATCTCTTTTTAAACATGCATACCTCAATATCCTGTTTTTGTTTGGTTGGTTATTGGTAAGCATTTGAAGTATATTCAGAGTGAGTCAGCCATGTATGTTCTCATTTGTTGGGGAATGAAGCTGCTGAGGTTTGAAATGAGTCAAGCCATAAAAATTATAATTCATTGAATTCTAACTAATTAAAGATTTTAAATGTCCTTGTAAAAATGATTGTTGAAACCAATTTAAAAAAATGGTTAAAAAAAGAATTTTTCAGGTCAGTATGGCAATGCAGCATTTTGAATACTGTTAGGTATTCAGTAACATTTTTTACAGCTTTTGTATATTCAACAGCTCACATCTTTTATAAATATGGGGCAGATAGATTGAAACACAAATATTTTGAGGAAAATGATACAACTGTCAGTGAAGTAATTAATGAAACTTTTTTTCAGTGTTTATTTCTAAAAATTTTTTCTAATATTTTGAGTTAATTTTTTAGTTTGTTTGAAACAACATTTTGAAAAGGAATTTTAATGTGCTGAAAAAGGAAGTAACAACAGTTGGGTATTTATGTTTTTAAATCTTACAAATGTATTGGGTTGTCGGAAAAGTCATGACGCATTTTAGCCATGTTTTGCAAAGGACATTTATTGATAGAAAGAACAAAGATCAATCAATGATATAATGCCCGTTTTGTTCGATAATCTTTTGCCATCTTTCAGTGAGCTGCAGAATGCCTCGTTCATAGAAGGACCTGCCTTTCGTGGCGAAAAACTGCACAAGGTGCTGATTTACAGCCTCATCTGAATTGAACGTTATAATACCACGGAAGGACTGTTGAAGCGACCAAAACAAGTGGAACTCTGATGACGCAAGGTCAGGCGAGTATGCTGGGTGTGGCAACACATCCCACCCAAGTTCCAATAATTTTTGGCGGGTGATCAAACTTGTGTGTGGTGTCGCGTTGTCATGTTGGAACACAACACCTTTACGATGAACAATCTCTGGACGTTTCTGGATGATGGATGCGTTCAAACTGTCCAATTGCTGACAGTACACATTCGAATTGATTGTTTGGTTCCATGGTAGGAGCTCAAAAAACACGACACCTTTAAAATCCCACCACACTGATACCAGAACCTTCCGCTGATGAATGTCTGCTTTGGATGTCATTTGAGGTGGAGCAGCACGTCAGGACCAAGACCGTTTGCACAGCACATTGTTGTACACAATCCACTTTTCATCACCAGTTATCAGTCGCTTCAAAAAAGGATCATTTTCCTCAACGTTTAATGAGTATATCGCAGATGTTTATACGCGCCATCAATTGAGCTTCTTTGAGTTCATGAGGAACCCACACATCGAGCTTGCTGACGTATCCCAGCTTCTTCAGGTGGTCGTGAATGCTTGAATGATGGATGTGCAATGTGTCTGCAATCTTTCGTGTCATGTAACGTGGGTTTGACTCGAACAATGCCTTGATTTGGTCGTCACCAACCTCGGCGAGCTTCCCAGACCGAGGAGCATTGTTGAGGTCAAAATCACCAGCACGGAATTTTGCAAACCACCGCTAACACTGACGTTCTTGTAGAGCATTATCACCATACACTTTACGCAACTTTTCACAAGCTTGACGCGCGTTCTTCCCTTTACGGAAGTAAAACAGTAAAATATGGCGAAAATGCACAGTTTGGTCTTCTATCTTCAACTTGATGTCAAATCTCTACAAATCAACCAAATCGCTTACTATTCCTTTTAGACTGCAGCTGGAACTGGCACCTGTCGAATGCTATAGCGATAACAGCATGCCTCTAGTACTTCCAAAATCGCCCAACCACCATTGGGTGCCAAAATACGTCATGACTTTTCCGACAACCCAATATTTTTAATGAGATTTTTTTTTCATTAATTTTTTTAATAATTGTAGGGTGTAATTATTTTCTGAATATTCTTAGCTGGATAACACAGGTCTGCATAAAAAAAAAATCAGCTGCATGGGATGTTTTTGGTAAATATTATGTTTTCAAGTGTGCTGAATCCAAAAATGACCTCCATTTCCCTCCATCACGTACAGTTTTTTTGCAAAATACAAGGTGTTTGCATAAAAAAAGCATAACAATAATGAGAAAACCACCATTTCATTACAATGAACTAAAAAATATTTCTTATAATAAACAATTTCTTCATGAAATGTACTTAACATTCCGTGTTCATTCTTTTTGCCTATGAAACTTTTTCTTCTTCTCTTTGATACTTCTCCAAACACGCTTCCGCTTTCCACTTTCTGTTTCCCGCTTGAGCATCCAACAGTAGTCAGCTAGTATATTTACGTCCCATCATCCTTGGTCTCTCGATATCACGGACATTCTTGTGAAATCTTTCACCCTGCTCTTCACTGAGGGCTTCTAAGTTTTCGGGAAAATAGTCAACATGGGAGTGTAAGAAATGAACTTCTAAGCTCATCTTGCATCCTTGAGCTTTATACGCAGCCAACATGCGTTGTACAATGGCTTTGTAGTGAGGGTCTTTAGTATTACCCAAAAACTTGTGCACTACGTCTTCGAAATAGTCCCACGCTTCTTTTTCTTTTTCTCCCATTGTTTCTGAAAAGAGGGGATCGTATAACAGTTTTCGTATGTCGGGGCCAGTAAAAACTCCCTCTTTCAACTTGGCTTCAGACAGTTTTGGGAACTTGGAACACAGATATCTGAAACATTCCCCATCTTTTGGTAGTGATTTCACAAACTGCTTCATAAGCCCCAATTTGATATGAAGAGGTGGTAATAAAACCTTTTCAGGAGGAACCAAGGTTGTATTAATGACGTTATTTTCGCCGGGGATTAAGGCGCCTCAAAGTGGCCAGTCAGTTTTTGTCCAATGGAGATCTCTGGCTCGACTGTCCCACAAGCAAAGGAAGCAGGGATATTTCGTATAACCTGCCTGCTGGCCCAACAACACGGTTAGTATTTTGAAGTCTCCACAAAGCATCCAGCAATGTTCTTGATATTTTATTTTCTTAAGAATCATTGCCACATCGTTATAGTTTTTCTCCAAATGCACCGAGTGTCCTACAGGAAGCGATGCAAATTTATTCCCATTATGCAGCAAGACTGCTTTGAGGCTTGTTTTTGAGGAATCAATGAATAGGCGCCACTGAGATGAATCATATTCTATTTCAAAACACTTCATTAGCCCTTGAACATCACTACAAAAAACGAGATTTCCCTCTTTGGAGAAAAATGTAGTGAATTCTCTCTCTTGGTGCCTGTACCACGAAAATGAGGTTCCGGGTGACAGCAGGTTTTAATTTTTTAATCTTGACCCCAGCAATTCGGCAGCATCTTTTGAAAGGCCTAAATCTCTAACCAGGTCATTGAGCTCGCTCTGATAAAAAAAAGTTGGGGTCCCTCATCAACAGAAAAATCTGAACTAGATTCGTCCTGGGGAGGTAATGTGTTTCCGTCCTCAGAATCACTCAGGATATCATCCAAACTGGAAGGTGGGTGTGCAACTGGTATTGCAGAGCTATGAGGCACTGGAGGAATAGCTGAATTTAGGTTTGGGTAAGATATTTTCTTTTTATTTTTTGTATTGAAACCTTTCACATCTACCGAACAGAAATAGCAGTCGGTAGTGTGGTTTTGCTGTTCACGCATCATCATAGGAATGCCAAAACGAAATGAGTGTTTCTTACCCTCAAACCACAAACGGAGATCTTCCTCGCACCTTATGCACACCTTATGAGGAGCCCAGGCTTTGTCTTGATCCCCAAGTTTCAACTTGAAGTAAGCAAAATACACTTTCTTCACGAAATCACTTATGTTTCTTTGTTGACTTTTAACAGTGTATTCACCACAAATAAAACAAAAGTTGTCAGGAGAAATAACACAACCTCTTGGAGCTATAATATATAACTAAAAACATGAGCACAGTCACGTTTGAATGCCAAATGTAAACTGAGTGTGGCTCCTCGCTGTTTGTATACGCCGCATTGAGTACACACACTGACTCTCCGTACATCTAGAAGCAAACGCTTTTCTTGTGGTGAAGCAGATGGAAACTAGCCTCGCTCCCTTCAAAAAGACCAGTGAAATAACACGTAAAACATAGGTGTACACGAGAGCGAACGAGGTTATGTTGACACCTGCACGTCTGCCGATCGTCTCTCTCTGTAGCTGGGCAGGTTAATCAGCAACACCTGCTTCTTCCTCTGGCTCGATAAAAAAAAATTCCAAAATGGCGCTGCATATAAATAAAAGAAAACAGAAAAAAGTTTCTTTTTTTCCCATTCTTAAAGATAAAAATTAATGCTTTCGAGGGATTCTCTAGGCACTTTTAGCCTCGAATATCCAGTAGTCATCTGTATAAGCTACGCAACATAACCAAAGCAACCTAGATCCTGAACTTATTTAGCATGTTGAAACATGATTAAATCTGACAATACGCTTGTTTATACTCATTTCTAATACCCTAGAGAACATGTATAAACATGCTCAACCTAGCCAGTAAGATTCCTCACTTTTCGCTATAAACAAATTAAACCAGTTTAGACATAATCAACCTGAGCTTCCTCACACCGCCAACACTACCCTTGCCCTGCCGCTCATTTTCTCTTTGTATTTATTCTTGAGTCTCACTCTAATACATATTAAATGAAAGTAAGAAATCACTTTTGCATAGAATTTTTAGAATCAAGAATAGGATACCAGATTTCGAGTTAAACGGGAGTTTAACTCTAAATGAAACTACAAACATGAGTTTTGCAAGAAAACCTGATGTGATGGAAATTTTTGAGTATTTTTCCCGGTTTCAGTGAGTAAAAATCTATAAGAAACAGTATAAAAATCCTGTGCAGTTTTTTGGTTGCAGACCTGTGATAATTATACCCTGCTGAAATTTTATTTTAAAGTATAATTTCCTGCTAATATTTTATTTCAATGTCTTACTTTTTAATAATATTTCATAATATGAACATATCTGTACACAAATAAATATAACAAACAGTACAATTTTCATTCTGTTAATTTCATTAACCTTTGTTTTCTGTGAATACATTTTTACATTTCCTGTGTGGGTTAAATGAATATAAAATTTTTGGAGGGCATGTCCCC
Organism: Macrothele yani; assembly: GCA_039090855.1. Lineage (NCBI taxonomy): Eukaryota > Metazoa > Arthropoda > Arachnida > Araneae > Macrothelidae > Macrothele > Macrothele yani. Next base: position 110,783,092 of record CM077003.1, read on the forward strand.
ATGTAGGAACCGGCTTCAATGCAATGCGAAACACAAACACAGAACTTTTCAGACAAGTTCCCTAATTGAAAGCAGTTTTTTTTTTTTTTTGTGCTTGAGAAATGGAAAGCACGACTGGTGATTTACTTAACTACGCTACAAGAAAGCAAAATTTGTTTCGACTGGCGAAAATCTGAGAATGTTCTGATTGTTAACACTCAGATACTTGGGACTTCATTATTCTAGGTGGTGTAATGGATAGCATGCTCGAAAAGAAATGAGGAGATGCAAGTTTGATTTCCGCTCCAGGGTGATGTAATTTTCAAGTTTAATAAGCGCTTGTGCTTGTGTTAGTGTGTTTTCTATGTAATTGTACAAATTCTGCTTATTGCCGGCATAGTCTCAGTTTTTATTTCTGATGGTAGGCGTCATGAAAGCTGCGCTTAGATGCTAGAGCCTTAAAATAACTGCTCGCGATATGTTTAAGCAATCCATCCCTTTAGTAAAGGATGGATCTGCTTGGGGTGGAACCCCAACCACGCAGGCGTGCTGTGGTAAAGCAATCAACTGAGAAGTAGCTCTTCTTAATTTGTGCTCTCTGCTTATAATAATGATGGCTAACTTAATTTCTGAAAGAAAGGTAATAAGATCTCAGAAGTTCTTACCGGAATACAGGGCGAAGTGGTCATGTTTGAAAAAAAGGAAAAACAGCTAGTAGTGCACTGTGCATTGTTTGTAGTAGTGATTTTTTAGTAGAGCATGGTGGTCGTGATGATTGTCATTGACATATTGCTGGTGCTGGGCCAAAGCATCAGAAACTTGCTGCTGGATTTGAAAACTCAAGTACAGTTAATTCTTTCCTTAAAGTTGATGATTCTGAATCTGTAACGAAGGCTACAACACTGTTTGCTAAGTTTCTTATTGAGCATAATTTTCCAGCAGCGTGTAGTGACCATGCAGGACCATTATTTTGTTTTATGTTCCCGGACTCTAAAATTGCAGGAAAGTACAGTACTGGCTGCACCAAAACAACAGCTATGGTATCAACTTTAGCTCGTGCAACATCTCAGAAAGAAGCCTTTTTTATGCAAAATGGCTCATATGCTGTTTGTACAGATGACTTGCTTGCAAAGGTAATTTTTTAATACTAGTTATTCCTCACAGTAATGCTGAAAGTGAACGCATATTCAGCATTGTGAGATAAAACAGGACTGACTGTCATCCAAATCTTTCTGACAAGGTTCTATCAGATTTGCTGGTGGAAAAAACTAGAATGATTTCTGCAGAAGAATTGTGTTATAAACAAGATTTTTCAAAAGATGTGATCAGAGAGCTACGATCAGCTACTCCTGCTTCCTTTGCGAAGGACTCAAATTTATTAACAACACAAGTTCATTTCTTTTCTCACTAGCTGCTTGATTTTTCTGCAAAGGGAGTTAATTGCAATACAATATAAAAACTTAATATTTTATAGTGCCAGGTATATGTTTATGTGAACTGTATTTTCAAGACTGAAATTTATGAGCAAGAATATTTAACTAAACAAAATGCTGACCTGTTTATGATGTATGTTAAAATGTTGAAATTTTATATTTATAATTTATAATAATTTATACATTAAATTAAAAATACATTGCTGTATTTTTATTAAGTTGTAATTATTTTTTTAAATTATTTCGTACTTTTGCAAATATTGCGTAAAATATCAGGCACATTAGTACTCCTGAAGTTATGCTCAAAACTCCTGAAATGTACCTTAACACTCCTAATATGGAGTCTCTAGGTTTGGCATCTCTGATCTAGTGTTTCAGAACTTTTTGGGACTATTATACAATGAGAATAGCATGCCATTTTGATTTTTGCTATTGTGAAAGTGGAATTACATTGCAGTTTGTATTTAATTTAGATGCTGAATGAAAAGTCCATGAAAATTATTAATCATTAACGTTTTTTTCTTAATATTTTTAGTCCAGTTCCTGAAATAAAATGGAGTAGCAAAGGTAAAACACTACAACCATCAAATCGAGTGCAGTACACAAACTATGGGAAGACCCTTAAGATTAAAAGAGTTGATTTTAATGATGTAGGAACATATGAATGCACTGCAAGTAATGGAGCAGGCAGCTCAGCTTCCCATTCAATGGCTGTAACAGTGAAAGGTAACTTTTAATACTCTTAATGTTTAATACATTGCACTTTTATGTTCACAATAAAAGAATCATGATTTATTTTAGTGATTGTTTTGTCTCCTGGACTAAGTTTTACATTTTCATTGAGATCTTGATGTTTGGCATCTCTAGAAAACTGGTAGATTTGGGGGAGAGACCCAGAGGTGTATGTTCCCCACAGATCTTTTTTAACTATTTAAATGTTAAAAGAAACAAAAACTTTTGAATTGAAAACTAGCAACATCTTAATTTAATATTAACATTTGCCACTCTTGAATCTGTGGGATAGTAATTACCATCGGTGACCATAGGGGGGCAAGAGGGGGAACTTTCCCTCCCCTGGAAATCTGATCATGTCATTTCTGTGTTTTGAAGGTACTATAACGATTTTTGTGATAACTAATTCTGTTTGTTAATTTTTCTGTTGAACTTTTGGATCCATGTGTATTGTGTATGCAATAAAAACAGAAAAAACATTGAGAATTCAAACTAGTTAACTTTTTTTTATGGGATTTATCTAGGTAAATTCTGAAAATTTCTGAAAATTTTTGGAGAGAACTCTCCTTCTTCAGGCAGTCTTTCGTTCAATCTCCGTCACGACCTTCGGTTATGGTTAACCGTGATGGTTACGCTGATTCTGTAAAATGTCTCGCCAGATGTTAGGCAGCGAAAATCCCTTAGTCATTAATGACGAAGTTCTGGTATTTTCCAATTTCAAGTCCCCCTTTCAATTTTTGCTTCAGGAAGTTGGATTCATGTCCAGTGACCGTCAAAGAGTCCCAGTCCATGTGGTGTCATGTTTCTCTAATGTGTCTGTCTAATCCTGTCTTCTTTGAACATTTTTTTATTGCTGCCTTGTGCTCTGCAATGCAAGTTTCCAGCCTACGACTTGTTTCTCCTATTTAGTATTTTCCACAGCTGCAGGTTACTTTATAAATTACTCCTTTCATTTTTAACAGTTTTCTTCTTTTTGAATCAAGCTAGGGCAAAAATTTTAAGTTTGTTGTCTGAACTGGGAGCTAATCTAACATCACATTTGCTGCTTATTCTCTTTAAAGATTCAAACAAACTTTTTTGATGCATAATTTTTCTTGTGAACCTAAACTCCTGCTTGCTTGTATTTTTTTGTTTATCTTGTTTGAGTAATTTATCTATTTCCATTTTTGGGTAGTTATTTTATGTTACTATTACTTCCAGTTCATCCAAGTGGGCTTTTTTTCATATCTTCTGAGGAGACTAAATTATTTATTTTTTCTGAAAATTGGTTTGCAGCATTTTTCTTCATTGAATATGGATGATAGGAGTTAAAATCTAGTATTTTGTTTGTATCCAAAGGTTTTTTGTACATTTTTGTGAGGAACTTATCTTCCTGGACATAGATGGTCAAATCCAAGAAGTTTACCGTAATTTTGGGTTAATAAGCCACACTGGCGTATTCACCGCAGTGATAAGAAAAGGGGCGGAATGAAAAAAATCACCAGAAACGCTGCACCTCAGTATACTCTGCGCTTTCGCAGTATGGTGGGGTACTATGACGGTATTTTGTTTGTATCCAAAGGTTTTTTGTACATTTTTGTGAGGAACTTATCTTCCTGGACATAGATGGTCAAATCCAAGAAGTTTACCGTAATTTTGGGTTAATAAGCCACACTGGCGTATTCACCGCAGTGATAAGAAAAGGGGCGGAATGAAAAAATCACCAGAAACGCTGCACCTCAGTATACTCTGCGCTTTCGCAGTATGGTGGGGTACTATGACGGAGTCTTGAAAACATTACGTAGATAAAAATATGGTACCTGATCTTTCAAATAATAAATAAAAATATCAATTAAATAAGATTGAATCTTAAGGATAACACTTACCCTACTACCTTTTTTATAAAAATAATTCATAAGGCCCTTAAACCAATTATAAAACCTTTTTCCCTCAAGAATTTAAAAAATGCACGCACAACATTCTGAAAATATCTGGTGCACATAGTTTTTCAATCAATTCCATCAAAATTGGAAACTTCACTGTCCGAATTAAAAAGTTTCAAAAGCTCATCATCTCAAAAAACTTTGGGGTCGTCCGCACCACTTTTGCTGTCTTCTGGCGGTTCACCGCAGTTTTTAGAAATAATGTTTGCTTCAGTGAAGCCCGAAGTAATCGTCGAAGTTTTCATGTTTTTCCTGGATTCGGAAAAATATATTTATTTACCATTAGCTTAAAACTAGAAGTATAACTTCTGCATTTCATCATTTTACTTTCCATGATAACGTAGACCTACGCGTACTCGAGAAAATGTGATTTGGCGAACTGAATGCAACGAACGCACAAGTCGCTGACGAAATTTGCACATGCTGTCCTTGAGTCATTGACCAGAGACAATCGATCTTGGATGGTAGTCGAATATTCCATTTCAAGAGGAGAGAGAGAGCATTAGCCTCGGAGCAAAGCTGATGATGTCATGAGTTCAAAGAGAGTTAGTTGCTAGGAGCATGAAACAAGGGCAATCCTTGCTAACAAGATCAATTCCCTGCGAACTTTCCCCCAGCCACAGATTTTTTTCCGAGTTCTATCAGAGTCACCTCTCTCTTGCCTGTCCCATCTCAATCCTATAACCTATTATTTTCATGTCTTGTTTTAAGAGGGGGTGGGTGGAATTTATTGCACGTGGCTGTAACATCGTTATTCCATTCCCTCTCTATTGAGATATCTTCCTGCAGAAAAAAGAATAGAGCAAACCAAAACGTTTTTTGTTGCATAATTTCACTGCACCAAAAAAAAAAAAAAAAAATGGTGTTTATGCTGCCATGCTGTATACGCCGCGCAGGCCGAAAATTTAATTTTGAGCTCGTATACATTGCGGCTTATCTACCCGAAATTATGGTAATTTTCCTTCAGTTTGAACCTCCAAAGTGAACTTAAGGGAATCATCTAATTCATTAAAGCCCCTTAGAATTTTTTCTGGAAGATTTTCATCCTTGCTATCTATAATGAATAAGTTATCATCCATATATCTGTGATAAAGGCAAAAGTATGAGGGCTGAACCAGTACCTTTTCTTCCAGCTTTCCTACATAGTAACTTTCCAGCAGTGGGGAGAGTGGGGAGCCCATTGCTAGTCCAGATTTTTGGAGAAAAAATATTTTCTCAAATTGAAAAAAGTTATTTTTTAAGGAGAAAATCAACATTTCAAAAATCCCCACTAGTAAATTCCTTGCTTGATTATGAAAAACAATTTTGTCTGCCAGGTCATCTGCTAAATATTCTATTAGCTGATCTAAATTTATGTTAGTGTACATAGAAACTATGTTCTTAGTGTGCATAGAAATTAATAACATAGAAGCTATGTTCTTAGTGTACATAGAAACTAATAATCTAGGAAGCCACATAACAAAGATGAGTTTGATTTATAGATTGAACATTGAAAATTTACATTAGGAAGTAATAATATTGAAATTTTGCATTCAATGTGAACACAGCATACATGCAGTGCATGCAGTATGAAAAAATATGTCATCTTCTACAGCAGCCATTCAGTGCTGGAAAATTATCTCCCAAAGTACCTTCCAAAACTCTGCTATTGAATGTGTTTTTACCTTCATGATGACCAATGGAGTGGTCACTAGAATCTTGTGGCACATGGTGTACAAGTGGCCAAAAGACAGAAGATTCAGAAGAACAACAAAGAAATTTCCTTATTGTCTGAGCAAGCTGTCTAATTTCATTTATCAATCTCTTCTACATAGTTTTGAGGTCCTCTGGTTTCAGTCAAATTTATGTTTAGTTTGTGTGTGTGTGAGAGAGAGAGAGAGAGAGAGAGAGAGAGAGAGAGAGAGTATGACAAAAAGGGCTAAATAACAAGAAAGTACCTTGGAAATTCATTAGAGTTTTAGTGTTTGTTTCTGGTGTTTGTGCATGTTATTTGTAGTTTCGATTTCTGTTTGCCCCTCCTCAAACTGAAGCTATGGGCTCCCATCGTAACTACTGTCGAATCATAGAATGACACATATCTACAACAGTTTTACTGTTTGAGGTTTGTTTCCTGTTTCCCATTAATTTTGATGTGCTGTTTTCCAAAATTATGCCAAAATTTGTATATCACATACAGTTTTTCCACAAAATGAAGTTTTTAAATCATTTGATTTAGCAAAAAATTAAAAGTTTTATAAATTCCAATTCCATCAGATCACCTACAAAATAGTGCTGCCATTCAAATTTGGTATGTGACAGGTTTGAACATGAATCAAGTAGCACTTGGAGGTGGGATAACAAGGTAACAAAACATGTGGAAACAGGTTTCAAATATGTATGAACTTTTTACATGAACTCACCACCTTTCTGTAAGGATGAAAGCTACCATTTGAAGCTGTCTTTGCACCAAACAGTTGTCTATTGTATTTGTTGTAGTTGTCTATTTTTGTTGTATTGCAGTTTTTATAACAATGGCTGCATCAGGGTGTGTTTCTGTTACTTGTGGAGAGTTTGCCATTAAAGAACAAAGCAGAAGAATATTACTGATTTTTCAAGAAATGCTTACTGTGAAGTGAAACTTTGAGGACCAGGACAAATCATGTATTCCACATAAGATCTGTGCTTTTTTTGTGTTAAAGAACTGAAGTTGGTTTTAATACTTTGCTGAAAGTTGAATAAAACAGTGGGGTCTAGACATTTGTCCCTTTATTGTTCGTCCATTAAAAATTGTGTGCCATAAAATACATTCCTCTTTTAGAGTTGATACAAAAAAACATAATTTGGGATTTGTTGAGAGGTGATAAAAATTAAGAATGTATGTAGATAAAAAATATATATACATACATATATGCAGTAGAACTCAAAGAAGCATGGAGAGGTGCATGCTTGGTGTAACCAGGAGAGATAAGAAGAGGAACACATGGATCCGAAAAATGACAAGAGTGAAAGACATCATGATCAGAGTTAAATCCCTGAAATGGCAATGGGCTGGACATACTGCCAGAAGGACAGACCATAGATGGACAGCCGAAATTTTAGATTGGATTCCAAGGGACAGGAAAAGACCCAGAAGAAGACCACATGGAAGATGGGTGGATGAAATTCGAAAGTATGCAGGAGTGACATGGAGGAGACTGGCACAAGACAGACCGTTGTGGAGGAAACTTGGGGAGACCTTTGTCCAGCAGTGGATTGATAATGGTTGACAATGATGATGATGATGATGATGCAGTAGAACTCACTTATAACAAACCCATATTTAGTGAGGTCCTAGATTTAATTAGCAAAAAAGAAACTTTTGTTTAGTATAATATTAATTCAGAGTAATTTAATCATTTCTAACAAACAAAATTTAATGAAATCCCCAGATTTAACAAGAGAGAGAAAAACTAAAATGTTTACTTTCACAAATAAAGTAACAAAATTTAATGGAATTCCATATTTATTGAGGCAATAAAAATCTGCTGTGCACTGCACTGCTCTGTCCTGAAATGGAGGAGTTGAAATGATGGCATACAGAATGAAATTGCAACAGCACTGGTGAGTCTTGATGTACTGGTGGAAGAATATTGATGGAAAAGCAATGGGGAGGGAGTACTTCAAATGCTGGACAAAGAGTTGTTTGTGCAAGAGGCCCTCTCTACCACAAGCTCCAAAGGCCTTGAGGGTATCTTTTTCCAAAAAAAATGTTTCCAGATGATGTTGTGCTTCAGGCAGGGGCGTACCAATAGCCCCTGCAGTCCCTGTATCATGAGGGACTCACTGCTAAGTGGGCCTTTGCCTTAGCAAGATTTTAGAAAAAGATTTTACAGATTGTTTGAGGGAAACTTTATATGAAATTGGTAGAGAAATAGTCAGGAATTTTTGACGACAGCTTTAAATGAAATATTAAAAACAAAAAATAAATTCTGGAATTTTTTTTCAGTAAATAAGAAATATTTAGATATCATTTTCACTGTGTTAGTGTAAAACAACTGGATGACGGGATAGCAGCTGTTCTGGTGGACTTAGAAGTCTTTTGGCCTTCGTCAGTTGAAAATTTGTTCTCTTTTGCAACCACGTTGTCGTCTGTTTATCCTTCTATATCCTTCACTGTGGAGGTTGAATGTGACAATTCTCTTCCATTTTTAGACTTCCAACTTCGTAGGAAGCCCACCTTCCAGTACCTGAGTTATTCGGTTTACAGAAAGCCTTCCTCTATACCTATCTTGATACCACGTGTTTCTGCCCACCCGACCAGATATGAGGTTTCATCCTCATACTTTCTTATTCGAAGAGCATTTACCCACTCCTCTTCTGTAGCCTTCTGTGAGCAGGAACTTCAAAAGATATATACCATTGCTTATCAGCACGGATTTTCTCATTCAGATGTCCATAGAATCTACCGAAAAATCCAAAGTTCAACATTTTTTACCCTGACACGTGAACGAAGGGATATCAAAGATGTTGGATCAATGACTTACGTCCCTCATGTGAATGGTAGTTTATTTAACATCTGTCACAGTCACGGTGTCGGTTTTGGGTTAAAAACATCGAACATTTATTCCCTGATTAAAAATGATCGGGACCGTGATGAATTGTTGGACAAATGTGGCATCTATTCCATTTCTATGAAATCTGTCGATCCTCAAGACAAGGACCTCATATATATCGGCTCAACCCTACGGAGACTGCAAACAAGAATTAAGGAACACCAATATAGTGTAAAAAATGGCTCTTCATCGACTGCTTTAGCCAGGCTTTCTTCGGCTGGTACACATTACCCATCTTGGACAGACGTCTCCATTCTTTCTACCTCTACTACGAGGGAAACAGTGCTCTTTACAGAGAGTCTGCACATTTTGCATCGAGTGGACACTTGTTGCAACGATGAAGTACCCAGCTATATTTTCCAGGCCTGGAAAACTTTACTGTCCTCGATTCCTGTTTCTACCTCTTACATAGCAGACTCTGCCCATCATTAATAGAACTCTATAGGCCTCTATTTGCTCACATTACGTTAGAGCAAGTGAACTTTCTTGTATTCCTTTCCTCAGTGTGAACGATTGGCAACGGCACCGATACATAAATGTGTTTTCTGGAACTCCAACTTGTCTTTCATCTGATGATGTGCTCGTAGCGAGCACGAAAGTACTCATGTTGTTTTAAACCATGTAAATAGATTTTAACTTGTGTGTGTGTTTTTAGTTATTAAAGTTTGCATAGAACTGGAACCATTCGGCAAGTTTGTACATCATGCGTTAAGAGCAAGTTTCTTTCCCTGAGATGAGGTGTAATGTTTACAGTTGTTTGCACATAACTACACATCCTTCAAAATATAATGAACTAAAAAGTGTTCTTCATGGGGACAAAGAAAAAGAAACCTGTGTCCTTTTTTTTTTTCTTTTGTAAGAGTTAAGAGAAAAAATATTTACTTTGTGCAAACATTATGGCATTATGCTAAGTGTGTTTTATATATATTTTCCATTGACCTTGGTTTGAGTTACAGCAAATGTGTGCATTTGGAGTTGCAACAGCATGTGGAAACGTTCCTGCAAGTCTAAGATAGCCACTCCTTCTAGCACACATTTTTCTCGCTGAAGGAGATTAATATTTGGCCTTCTTGTTACGAAGTAGACTGATATTTGTCCTTCCCAATGTGCATGGGAATGGGTGACTATGGAATAGGGAATCTTCAGTACTATGGCAAAATTGTTGTGTATTATTATCTTGCTGAATTCCAGATTGCTTCATGAAAGTTTTATGCACAGCAATTTTTATAATGCTACTTCACTGAAGATGTAACATATACTGAAGAATACTCTTAATATAAATAGACAAAGTCATCGCTCTTTCCACGTTTTTCTTTAATTAACACACAGCAACTGAAAAATTGTATCTTGACACTGCTGGGTTCGAATCCCAGATCTGTCGATAACTAGCTGAGTGTGTTCACCTTACGCTATGGTGCTGACAATCCACGTTGCTATGTGTGTTTATCTGTCAGCATCTGACTTCACAAATCTGTAGGGATGGTCTCAACAACTGAGACGTTTCCATCTGATGGGGCTTAATGGCACAAACTATATAGCTAATAAATCCAAAGGGCAAGAGAAATGGTGAAAAATGTCCAAATACGTATAGACAGATCCTGACAGATCCTGACAGACAAACACACATAGCGCCATGGATTGTTGGCACTGTAGCATAAGGCGAATGTACTTGGCTAGTTATCAAGAGATCTGGAATTCGATCCCAGTAGTGTCGAAATACAATTTTTCTGTTGTGGTGTGTTAATTAAAGAAAAACATGGAAAGAGTGATGACTTTGTCTATTTATATTGTCTCCACGTATTTGGAAGTTTTTTACCATTTCTCTCACCCGAAGAATACTCTGTAACAGTAAATTTCATCCCAGTTTGCAAAATATAAAATGAAGCTCTGTGATTCTGTCAAAAATTTAAGCTCTTGTAATTTTTTGATGAACTCCTGAAAAATCCTGGAATTTATTTTCTGTAAATGTGTACAAACTGTGTAAGGGGTTCTATTGTTCAGAGATAATCACTAATGTTATTTCTACCGCAACTGTTCTGCACTAACCCAAACTTACTGTTGTTTGGAGGTTACCATTGTTTGGAAGTGTCTGTTAACGGAGGTTTCACTGTATATATGAAGTAAAGTCTCAAAAACTTTACTACTTTGCCACAGGAAAATTTATTTCTTTATGTACAAGACTAAAGGAAAAATTCATGGCCAGTATTTTTCTTGATAACTTAGTTGATCATTTTGAACATTTTAATACATGCAAATGAAAGATATATTTTGTATGTGTTTTTATTATTTTTCGAACACACAGTGTTTGAAAAATAATAAAAACACATACAAAATATCAGAATGGTGTTACTTTATTCGAACAATAGGATATTATTGCTATTATTACTGTTTCACACGTTGTATACAGTAAGGAAGTCAGAATGGTGTTACTTTATTCGAACAATAGATTATTATTGCTATTGTTAATGTTTCACACGTTGTATGCAATAATGTTTTTGGTGCTGGATGCTATTCAATTAAATGTTGAACATTATTGTATACAACATATGAAACAGTAATAATAGCAATAATAACCTATTGTTCGAATAAGATTATAATTCCACGTAATGCTTGTGGTTGTTAGTCCAATATTAATCATAATGAGATAATTAGAATGGTATTATTTTTTAAAAAATCAATGAGGGGAATAGTATTTCCCGAAATGAAAGTGTGAATGAAAGCATATACAAGTATGTATACTTCAAAAATAAATGTGCTGCTGGACTTATCACACACACACACACACACACACACACATGCACACGTGTGTGCATACGCACACACAAAAGAGGAAACAAATTTCATCTCTCTGATTTTGCAGTTTCCATGGATTTTTCTGGGAGAGTGAAATTTTTCCTCATACTGTTAACTGCAGAGATGCTTACATTAGACTATTTTGTATTCATATCATCACCTGCAATATAATGAACAGTTATCATTATTACTAGCAAGTTTTCTGACATAGAACTCAAGGATCATTATTATAAAGCTGTAGGATTAGATAATTTATAACAGTTGTGAATTCTAAATGTTGTGAGGGAAGAACTTTTTTCTGCTCTGAGCAGAAAATTTTGTGATATGGCATTTTCAGTTGAATTGCAGATTTGTTAAATTTATTTTTCTTACTCTGCATCCCTTCCATATAATGGTTTATCTATTTCCACTACTGCTGACAAGTAAGAACATTCAAGCATATTAGTGGAACTCATTTTACTTCAGAAATTCATGTATCAATTGCAATAAGTAGTGTTTGCATATTTTTGTATAAGAAATTGTTTGTAACTATTTACATGAATCTTATGATTATTTTCTTTTAGCTGCTCCTTTCTGGATCAATGCACCAAATAATACAAATGCAGCAGAGGATGAAACTGTGTCGTTTGAGTGTGTTGCTGGTGGTAGACCAGATCCAGAAGTTGAATGGTTTATTAATGGTGTGCCAATCAAAGGTAATGAATGACTTCATTGCAAAACTTTACAAAATTTGTATTACAATAGTTAATTACAATTTCACTGATGCAAAGTTTACTTTTTTTATTTTAAGCATTTTATATCAGCTATATGTTTGTACTATATGCTAAAAATAGCTCAGAAAAATATGACAAAAGCCTTGTGAAAATGATGCACTATTATGGACATGCTTATTTGAATTTTTTTTTCTTTTGCAAATGTTAGGTAAATTAAGTTAGTTTGGCTGCTTCTAACAATTTAACATTTTAAGAAATGAATGCCATAAAAGAGAGAGAGTTATATTGTAAAACGGTTCCCTCTTTTATCCATCATTTCATGCATGAATAGCATAAAAAATTTAAAAGATATTTGAAGAACTGCACACAAGTGTGTTCTCTGTAGCATGTGTATCATGTGTGTGATTGGTTTTTTTAGAGGCCTCCATAGGCCTGATATTTTTGACCTGACTCAACCCAATAATAGCTGGCAAAGAGTTCATTTCAGCCTGCCCTGAAAACTGTTCCCCTAAATCACTTGAGAACTAAACCTGACCCAAAAGAAAGTTTAATTCTTTGAATAAAGCTCATATTGAGAAATGGCTTCCTAGTTTAATTGAATTAATAATCTAAAGCAACTTTTGGGAATTTACTAGGAAATTTTTTCATTTATAGCAAATTTTCGGAGAAAACTCTTCTCCTTCTTCAGGCTCTCTAGTTGTTGTCACTTTTTGCTTGTCACTATCATGGTTATGCAGTTTACCTTGACGGTTACGGTTAACCTTGACGGTTTAGGTTATTTTTCAACAAATCCTGCCAGATGTTAGGCAGGGAAAATCCTTTGCAGTCATTGATGATGGAATTTTGATTTTTCTCAATCTCTATTCCTTCTTTCAGTTTTCTTTTTTGGAAATTGCTTTGGAAACTGATTACTTTAAGGGAATTCCAATTCATGCTGTGCCCAGTTTCTCTAACATGCCTATCTAATCCAGTCTTGTTGGAGCAATTTTTTATAGCTGCTTTATGCTCAGCTATACGAGTTTCTAGTCTGCGACCTGTTTCACCTATGTAAGATAGTCCACAACTACAATTTACTTCATAAACTACTCCTTGCATTTTTAAAATATCTTCTTCTCTTTGAACTATTTTAGGGAAAATTTTTTTAACTTTGTTCTCTAAACTTGGAGCTAGCCTAATATTGTATTTTTTACTAATTCTCTTTAAAGCCTCAAATAAACCTTTGTGATAAGAAATTTTTCTAGTGAATTTTACTTCTTGCTTTTGTGGGTTCTTCATACCATTAAAATTCAGAAGCTTCTCAATTTCTTCTTTAGGATAGTTATTTTCTGCAAGTATGACTTTAAGCTCTTCTTTATGGGCTTCTTTTTTATCTGCAGTAGAAACTATTTTACTATTTTTTTCTAAAAACTGACTTGCTACATTTTTCTTAATAGAAACTGGATGATACGAATTGAAATCCAGTAGTCTTTTAGTATTCATTGGTTTTTTATACCAACTAGTGAGGAATTTTTCATCTTCATAATAGATAGTAATATCTAAGAAGTTTATTCTTCTTTTTCTTTTTGAAGTTCAATAGTGAACTTAAGGGAATCATCTAATTCATTGAATGAGTCTAGAATTCTTTCTGGAGCAATTTCTGAGCTATCTATTATAAATAAGATGTCATCCATGTATCTTCTATATAAGCAGAAGTATGTGGGTTGTACTAGTATCTTTTCTTCTAGTTTTCCCACATAATAGTTAGCTAAGAGTGGGGGAGAGTGGGGAGCCCATAGCTAGCCCCGATTTTTGAATGAAAAAAGTTTTCCCAAATTGAAAGTAGTTGTTCTGCAAAGAGAAAGTAAGCATTTCAAAAATTCCTACTAAAATGTTTTTTTCCTTGTTGTGAAAAACTATTAGGTCTGCCAAGTCTTCCGCTATAAAGTCTATAAGTTGATCTATATTAATGTGAGTATACATAGACACTATATCTAAACTACCCATAATAGGAGAATCTAATTTAGGAAGAAGCTCTAGTTTTTCTTTTAGCTGCATTGAGTTTTTAATCAAGTTAGGTGGCTCTTTAAAAGATTCTGAAGGTGTGACTTTAAAAAATAGTTTAGATTTGAAAGAATAGAGTTTTTTGAGTCTATTATTGGTCTAATTGGTTGGTGTTCTTTATGCAGTTTGACTATTCCATATATTTGAGGTAATCTGAACTGTAATTTTGAGAATTGTTTATAGTTTTCTGGAAGCTGGTTTTTCTTTTTTTGAAGTGAAATAAGCTTAGAGACTTTTTTAATCAAATCTGGTAGTGGGTTTTCTTTTACTTCTTCATACATAGGTTTTTTTAGTTCTTCTTCCATCTTTTCTAGATAATCTTTTTTATCCATAATAGTAATCAACTTACTTTTGTCTGTTTTCACAGCAACTATACTTTCATTTTTTCTGAAATCTTTAAGAGCTTTTAATTGACTATTATCAAAAATTTTTTTGAGGTTTCCTTACTTGCTTCTGGAATTTTGTAAGGCTATTGTAGTAATCTTTTCTGAGGAGGTCTGCTTTAATTTGGTCCTCTTTTTCTAAAGTGCTGCAGATGCTTTCCAATTCAATTACCAATTTTTCTGGATTTATTTTTTCTTTGGATAGATTGAAATTACTTCCTTTATTTATCACTTGTAATAATTCTTGGCTAACTCCAGTAGCAGTGTTGTCCTTCACATGACTAAGAACTGCAGTTTTTTTGTTTTTACTTGAATAGTTATTCTTCAAAAATTTTTTCTTCTTTAAGGTTCAGCTTTTTAACAAATTTCTTATTTTTGTTTCTTACTCCAATTTTTAGCCAGTCATCCAATTCTGCTTTTACTGTATCCCTTAAGATTCCAGAAATTTTCTTTTCATTTTCTACTTTTACTATTTTATAATAAGCAACATTTTTATATTTTGCTTCAATACTTCTTTTTAACGTTTTTTGCTCTATTTTTCTTATGAAGTTGGCTGAAAGTAAATCTTTAAATGGTTTTCTAAGTCTAAATGAATTTGGAATAAAGTTATTTACCTTGCAATTTTTCAGGAACTTGATTTGAGCTATGGATCTTTCCATCTTCAATGTAGCATGTTGAACTTTCTTTATTGTTTGCCAAGTATCTGACCCATACTCTGTTCTAATTCTTTGAATAAAGCTCATATTGAGAAAAATAACCTAAACCGTCAAGGTTAACCGTAACCGTCAAGGTAAACCGTAACCATGATAGTGACAAGCAAAAAGTGACAACAACTAGAGAGCCTGAAGAAGGAGAAGAGTTTTCTCCGAAAATTTGCTATAAAGGAAAAAAATTTCCTAATAAATTCCCATAAGTTGCTTTAGATTATTAAAGAAAGTTTAATATTCATTCATGTGTACTGATTTAGCTGAATGAAGAATTTCACTGGTTCATTGTCGTGTTTAATGAAGCAAATAAAGCTTGTAATACTGGAAAGTTTTTGCAGTTGTTGTTTTTTTTTTCCATTTCACTGATAGCTTGCAGTATTTTTTCTGAAATCTTGAATGTGAAATATAACATCAAGTTAAAAACTTTTCCTGTAAAATATTCTAGATGCAGAACCAAATCCAAGGAGAAAGCTTAATTCTGCTACCAATGTCCTTACTGTGGAGAGCCTGTTGAAATCTGACACTGCTGTTTTCCAGTGTAATGCTTCCAATATGTATGGATACACTTTCCGTGATTTCTATTTGAATGTTCTTGGTGAGTTAAACATATTTTTTTGTTATAAATTATAATCATAGTGTGCTAAAATTTTACATATGCACACTCAGGACTTTCGTATCAGGAGTACCATGTTCTAAGTTGTAAATTTCTTGAGTTTGAGAAATATTATTTGTTCTAAAATTTCAAATATAAGGGTAAAATAAAAAAATAAATAATAAGTAAAAACATGAAGGGATCATATCCCCAAGATTTGCGTAATATTATACAGTGTTATACGCATGTTGATATTTGTAAGCTATTTGGTATTTCTAAAAATTGTGGTTCTTGGGATGTCCTTATATGGAGGCTGAAATTAACAAGCTACTCACATTCATGATAACACAGCTTTGTTATTATAAAGGAAATGTTAGAAACTTTGGTGTGCTGCCCCCTGTGGTGCAGTGGTCTAAGCCATGGCTTCTGATCATTCATCTGAAAGGGGTCCTCGTTTGACTCCCAGTGAGGCATGAATGTTGTGTTTGTCTTACGGCACTGGCGCTCTCCCTTCCCTGGAATCAGTGGCCCTAAATTAGCGTCGAGCTACTGCTTATTGCCCACTGAGTTGCTCACAGTCGTCGTTAAACTTTCGATAAAACAAAAAAAAATCCTTGGTGTTGGATTTTGTGATGCCAGTGTGCAGTCTGTCATAATAAGGTATTAAAGTCAACTGCTTTCATTCATAAAAATTCCTTGGTATACATGATAAGCAGTAATACTCACAGTATAAAAAATTCCGGTTCTAAAAATCAGAGGTATTTTCGCACTACAAATCAAAGAGACTAAGGGCTATCAAAGCATGATCAAATTAAACTTGTTACAAAGTGCACACACCACACTTCCAAATTATCGTCTAAAAACATATGGTCTAAAAAACGTCTTTATTTACAATTAAAAAATAAAGTTGTTTAAAAGCTTTGGCAGGCACTTTCGCGACCACTATCGTCGCATCTTCAGGCCGATGAGTGAAATCATATTAGAGTGGCACATGGTTTAAATAGTAAAAGACATGAATGCACAGAGAATACATATTATGTAAATGAGAAAAAACACATAAATCATTGCCATTCACCACAAACTGTTTAAAGTCATCAACATTTTTTGGGTGGTTTCTCCCAAAATAATTTTTATGACTTTAAACAGTTTGTGGTGAATGGCAGTGATTTATGTGTTTTTCTCATTTACATAATATGTATTCTCTATGCTCAAGTCTGTTACTATTTAAACCATGTGCCGCTCTAATATGATTTCATTCATCGGCCTGAAGATGCGACCATAGTGGTCGCAAAAGTGCTCGCCAAAGCTTTTAAACAACTTTATTTTTTAATTGTAAATAAAGACGTTTTTTAGACCATACATTTTTAGATGATAATTTGGAAGTGTGGTGTGTGCGCTTTGTAACAAGTTTAATTTGATCGTGCTGTGACAGCCCTTACAGTCTCTTTGAATTCAAGTTATATTACACAAATAACACAAATAATATTTGTATTCAACATGTTGCATAGTATATGTACTTGTGTACTGCATCCCTATTTTAACTAACTCACTCTTGTAAATACTTGAAATTAGCAAGTTATATGATGAACAAATCAGTATTCTAAACATGTTTTCATCATGTTTTGCATAAGATTTTCATACTGTGTTTGGAATATTCTTTCCTCAGTTATACATGAAGATTATATTTTTAAGTTTCATCATTTTATCTTTTCACAGCACTTCCTCCTACCATAACTGAACGACCAGAACCTGTTGCAATGGCAGTAGTGAGTTCAATTGTTACTCTAAAATGTAGAGTTTTTGGTGCCCCAAAGCCTAAGGTTAAATGGTTAAAAAATGAACAGGAACTGAAGGGTGACCGTTTTCAGGTAATTCGCTTCAAAAGCAGTGATATTTTTGCTTCATTTATCTATTTTTATCCACTTTTGCTACTTCCATTATCATGTATAAATTGGGCTCCCAGTAATTCATCAGTTTTAAATTTATTTGAGTAAATCAAATTATATACCCATGTTAATATGATTAATAATTAATATTTTATGTTTAAATAACACTTGCACACCAAAAGTTGCTCATCTCTCTTGATACATGTATTATGAATGTGCTGTCTTGAAAAGAAGTATTTCCTACTTCATGTGGAAGTATGAATAGAAAGCAAAAAATTAGCATAGAAGTTGCTTGTGACTTATTGAAAAATGGGAAGAGAGTTGCAAATATTGAATGTTTTTAGGTGACGCACCAGCATATTTTTAAATAATTTAGAGTCCATTGACATGTGTGATGTAAGTTATTGCCTGTTCTGAAAGCTGGAAAGATAAGACTTTTAAACACACTGATTGTTAATGATTCATAAAGAAAGGAAATGTTATGAAAACTGCAAATTTATAAACTTAAGTACTACAAAAATTTCAAACAAAACTTTTATGTAGATAAAATCATATGAATCGCATTGCCTTTACACAGCTGATGTTTTGATGAGTGAAGTAGATGACTTCTCCTTTCAGTAGAAAATGTTGTCATGTGAAGATCCTGAGTTGTCATGTGAATATCCTGAGAAGTACCATGGGAAAAAAAAGATTTTATATTGCTTTATATTGCAGATAGGAAAAGAAATTGGTGTTTATATAAAGTTCACTAAGTGGAAATAAATAAATAATGTAAACTTAACAAGGATGAACTACAGATATGTTTCAGTAAGAATAATCATTGTATAAAATGTAACATTGAATGAATTAATATTACTTTTATGTCATTGTAAAATTAAGTAGACAATAATTTAAAGAAGTTCTTCATAAAGTATCCTTGCATGTAATATAATGTAACTGCATTAATGCTGAATTGTGTTATGTGATTAAAACAATTATCATCTAACCACATATTTTAAATGCAGTGGCATAGCTTCCATAGGACAAGACAATTCAATTGCACTAGGACCTAGCCGTTTGAAGAGCCCATTGCCTGCTAATGATAAGCCATGAAAAGGACAAATGGTAGCAATGAAAAATTTATGATAATACTAGATAAAGTTTGATATGGCAACAATAAGTAAATAATCAGTTAAAAATTTATCTGGTAGTTTGTATTTCTTTTGTGGAGCTAACCTCTGAATCTCAGAGAACAGCTTAGTGGCATGTATGTATGTAATTATCGTAGGAGGATTCTGAAAAATTGACTTCACGAAGAAAAGTTCATTATAATATTTTTGTGCCAAAACTAATGAGCTTATTTATTTAGTTTTACTGTATTTTCTCATAATGCTATTTTCCTGGTTTTGTAATATAGCTAATCTGTAAAGCCAGTTTTGAGGTTCAAGTGTTATCATTCTACTTCAGCTACTTTGCCTTAATCTTGATCACATGGAAAATAAGATTGCATCCTGTTATCATTAGGAAATCTGGTATTTCTGTGTTTAAAATACACTGTCCTGCCCATCATGCAATTGCTTGTGAAAGAGCTATTCACTGCACATCTTGTATGTATAAATTTTGGAAGCTGCGATTTTTGTAGTTCATTATACATAAAGTTATAGTAGGATTACAAAGTATTTCATTCTGTTTTTTATATAAGACATTCATTCATTGTTTAAACTTATCTGCAAAATTTATATTTACATTTTGTTAGTTGATCATCACATTTGCTTTTAATAACTTTTGAAAACATTCTTTATATGACAGTATAATTCTTGTTCTCATTAAAAACCCTACACATCTTGCTTTCAAGAAAGGTTCTCAGAAGTATTTGCAATAGATTCATTATTTGATAGTGCAAATAGCAAATGTTTTAGTGTTAGATAAAATTTCTATATCATCGGTTGTAGTGTTTAAGACTTTCAAAGTTGAAATTTTATATAAAATATATATAAGAATTATTATAAGGAAGGTTCTAATAACACTAAAAAACACTAAATTTGCCCCGACTCAAAACATAGCAATTATTACGTTTTAGGAGGTGCTAAATCCGAAAATGAATACAGTTTTTTCGTATCACCTAACGCTTTTGTGATAGGCTGTTTGTCGTCATTTGCGAAACAGCAGCATCAGGCGAGTGCATGTGGTTGAAACCATGGGTATTTAGATCAAGGTCGAATGCACTCCACTAATTCTATGACTCAAAAACTGGTCAGAGCTCTCACTTATTTTGTTTGTGAGGATTGGAAGCAGTTCTTTCCATTTTGTGCAGCTGTTCATATCACTTAGACACTACTAGTACTATGTGGTGAGCAGTGGCGTAACTACCACCCCCGCAGAACCCGCAGCTGCGTGGGATGGGGTGGTGGCAGGTAGCCAAGGGGCATACCACAGCTTTCAGTTATAGTTTTTTGAAAAAATTTGAACACGCACAAAGACAAACAAACAAATTAACCCAAAGGTTCATATTTTTTTTTAAGGTAAATTTAGCTTTGCCTAAATAAATGTCAAGTTTCACTTTCAAAGCACTGGATGTCTTACAGATTGAAGCTATTCGGCCCTTTGGCTCCCAGTTGTAATATGATCGCTCTCTCTCTCTCTCTCTCTCTGCACTACTGAAAAAAGCACGAGGCCACATGGGGATTCCCCATGGATGATGTGGGAAAACAATCAATCAGTCACAGAGAATTGCATACACAACAGGCGCCAACGTTGATTCACAGCAGCCACAGATCTGTCATGTACAAGATGGAGATTTCTTCTAGTTATTTATTTTAGTGTGACGAAGTAAATTTCTCCGTCATTTCTGGTCTACGCTGGGAATCGAACCCGAGTCCGCTTATTCCGGAACAAGTCGCTCTACCAACTGAGCTACGCAGACGTTCATTCTGATTGCTATCTGCCTTTATGTCATGTGCGTCCTGCTGGCAGGTACGTCACATCTCCCCCCATCCCCAAAGAGGGCCGGGGCATGGCCCACGGGTCAGCAGTGACCATGAATCGTCGCAGGCAGCCATCCACTGTAGAACGTGCACTTGAGAACTCCCAGTCAATCTGGTGTGTGGAATGCAATGTCACACATTTTTATTTTTTGAAGTGCTGGAGAAGGGATTCTCTTGATTTTTCCTATCTCGTGGTGTGGAAATGTCATCACACCATTGCGAGATTTTGAACGACCGGGTCATCCGGAAAGTTCGGGCGCCATTATAACGAAGTAAATTTCTCCGTCATTTCTGGTCTATGCCGGGAATCAAACCCGAGTCCGCTTATTCAGGAACAAGTCGCTCTACCAACCGAGCTACGCAGATGTTCATTCTGATTGCTATCTGCCTTTATGTCGTGTGCGTCCTGCTGGCAGGTATGTCACATCAGTTTTGTGCAAAACAGTTACATGTATTGTAAAATCTATTACTTAAGAAGTTAAAACTACAGAGCTCTCATTGCCAGCATTACTTTTCCAAACAGTCTCCCTGCCCCCCCCCCAGTCCACCACACACACACCATGAAAAACTAATCCTCCCTCATGTTTGAAATCCTGGCAAAATTGGAAAATTACTGCGCTTAGGGGTGCTGAAGTAAATCTTGAAACTTGCAGGTGGATGCACGGTGTGCTAGTTATGCCACTGGTAGTGAGAATGTCGCAGCAGCGGCAATGTGTAAACGCCACGCATCTGTTTTGTTACATGTGCGGTGAATTTACACCAAAAGCCCAAAGAAAAGCAATTACTCCCGTTATTAAGAAGGCATATGAGTGTTATTTTGCTTGCCCACTTGGTGATTTAGATAAAATTTGGGCGCCTCGTGTATGTTGCAGCAAATGTTTGCGATATTTAAGAGGTTGGTTAAATGGCATGCACCCTTCAATGCCTTTTGCTATCCCAATGATTTGGAGAGAACCAAAGGACCATATTTCTGACTGCTACTTTTGTTGAACAAACATATCTGGCTTTTCCTCAAAAAATAAACATACCATTAGTTTACCTGAATTTGCCTTCAGCCACGAGACCTGTTGAGCACAATGATTCCCTGCCAATTCCCAAACCGCCGGAAAAATGGATCCTGGATGACGAAACATCAAACTCCTCCTCTGAAGCTGAACTATCCTGTTCTACTGATCACGAATACCAGTCTGCATCAGAAGGACCTCGTTTAATTTCACAGTATGAGCTGAACAAACTCATAAGAGTCTTGAACCTTACCAAAAACCAAGATGAACTGTTGGGTTCTCGACTACAAGGGTGGCATCTTTTTCAGACTGGCACTAAAGTCGCAACCTATAGAAAATGTCACGAGTGTCTGTCGTCCCTTTTCTCCAAGAATGGTGATCTTGTTTATTGCAGTAGTGTTAATGGATTGCTTGCTGAGTTTGGGAGGGACCACAGTCCTGAAGAATGGCGTCTCTTCATTGATTCTTTCACACTAAGTTTAAAGGCGGTGTTATTACATAATGGAAACATTTACCCATGGGTACCACTGGCCTATGCTGTGCACATGAAAGAAACTCACCATAATGTGTATCATCTTCTTAAATCTATCAATTATGCCAAACATATGTGGCTAATATGTGGGGACCTAAAAGTTATTGGGCTACCAACAGGAATGCAACAAGGGTATAACAAATTTTGTTGTTTTTTGTGTGAGTGGGACAGTTGGGCTAAGGAAAAGCATTATGAGGTCAAAGAGTGGCCTTTGAGAGAACGTTTAGTGCCTGGGGAAAATAATTTGAAATACCAATTGCTTCCGACAAAATTTTATTGTCCCCAGTCCACATCAAGTTAGGCTTGATGAAAATTTTTGTCAAAGCTATGGATAAAGGAGGCAGTGGATTTCAGTATTTGAAGGAAAAGTTTCACAGATTGAGCGACACAAAATTAAAAGTAGGCATTATCATTAGACCACAAATCCAGATTGTAATGGAGGATCCTGTGTTCACTGCCAAACTCACTGAAACCAAAAAAGTAGCGTGGTTAGCATTCAAAGCTGTTTGCACGGACTTTCTGGGAAATGTTAGGGCGGAAAACTATTGTGAACTAGTGGAAGCTATGCTAAAGGTAAACAAGGATATGGGGTGCAATATAACCCAGAAAATTCACTTTCTCCACTAGCACCTGGACTTTTTTCTGCCTAACCTAGGTGCCATGAATGCCAAGGATGGAGAATGATTCCACCAGGATATACATAAAATGGAAAGGCGATATATGGGGAGGTGGTCACCACACATGCTTTTGGACTATTGCTGGTTTCTAATAACAGGCATTTCAGAGTCCACTTACTACAAGCATAAGTCTTCCAGGAAAATGTTTTAAAAATGTGAGTAAAGCACTTAATTTGTTTATATTTTTGACATGTTTGTAGCAATCTCTCATATTTATAAAACTTTCCTGACCTCATTTTTGGATCAGTGTGCCTTTCTTAGATGGAATAACTCATTTTCAACCCTTAATATGGGGACATTTGGGGGGGGGGAATGCGAGACAATTGTAATTTTATATAATTTTTAAATACTTCCTCAAATTTTTAACTTGAATTCCCAAAAAATTGGTAGGTGATACAACATTTTCGATTACAGATTTGGAATCATGGCATGCTAATTAGTCAAAATCACCCGCTTTTGTTTAGGGGAAAGAAAAAAGTTCAAATTTGTTGTTCAGTGTAATTAATATAATTAATGACTTCACGACTTCCTCCAATTACTTTCAGTACCATAAAGAACTAATGGGAATTATAAAGGATAAATTGATTAAGGTACATTACCTCTCAAATTTTTGATCTATACACTAGATCATCATCAAGTGTTCTTGCGTCTTACCACCTCCACATGTCTGGCAATCAAGCCTGGTTGATTTGCCATCCAGCATGGTCCTTGATGTTGCCACCTTGTGTCTTGCATATTTCCAGATAATTGCAGGCAATTGATGCTTGATAACTTGTAAGGACTCCCATTCCATTTTGTGGTCAGTTTGTTGTATGTGCCTGTCTAATCCTGTTTTATTTGAAATGTTCTTTATCGCTGCTTTGTGTTCATTAATTCTGGTGGTTAACCTTCGTCCTGTTCCTCCCATGTATGGTAAACCACATGAACACTCAATTTTATAAATGACTCTTCGCTGGAATAAAGTATTTTCTTCCCTTCGTTTTAGGGATGGTAAGTATTTTTTAATTTTGTTATTTAAACCTGGAGCCAACTTAATTTTATATCTATTGCTGATTTTCTTTAGATTTTTAAACAGTCCCTTGTGGTAAGTGATTTTTCTTGTGAATAAATAATCAATTTTCCCTTTATTTTTTACTGTAGTGCTGGTTCTGTTCCTAGCAGGATTCTCTTCCAATAGATCATGTAAATATTTATGTTGAAAGGTAATCATTTTCTAATATTGACTTCAACCTATTTTTATGTTTTTCTTTAGCTTCTGAAGATGAATTCAGCTTTTCAACTTTTTCTTTAAATTGTAAAGCTACATTTTTCTTTATATATTTAGAGTGATCTGAGTTATTATTTAAAATTTTACCAGTATTTGTAGGTTTCTTTTATAACTCTGTGGTAAGATTTTTTCCTTACCACTTTAATGTCTAGGTAATTTAGCTTATTTTCCTTTTGCTCTTCTAATGTAAATTTCAGGAATTCATCTTGGGAATTAAAACCTTCTAGAATTTTTGTTGAGTATTCACTCAAATCTTGATCACTGATGAAAAGGATATCATCTGTGTATCTAGTATATACATGCAGAAAATAGAAGGTTTCAATAAGAAGGCCTATATTTTACTAATGTAATAATTTGCTAGGAGAGGTACTAACACAGAGCCCATTGCCAGCCCACATATTTGCCTATAGAAGCTGCTTTGGAATTGAAAAAAATTGTTATTCAGAGCAAATACTGTAAGTTCATAAATGCCTACTGTTTCTTCTTTATTACATTCATGAAACACTACTAGGTCTGAAAGGTTATCTGCTATGTAATCTATGAGTTTGTCCAGGTCAATATTCATATACATTGACACTACATCCAAACTATTCATGGAAGGGTTTTTTAATTCTGTAAGTTCTAGTTTTTGTAATAGCTCTTCAGTGTTCTTTATCAGTGCCTTAGGTTTAGGAAGCAACTTTGATAAATGAAACAGTAAGTAATAATGCAGATTAGACAGAGGAGAATATTTTGAATCAATAATAGGCCTGATAGATTGCCCTTCTTTATGATAAAGTTATAGAAAACCATACATCTGCTGAGTATGATGGGTGATTTTTTGAAGTTTTCACAAATCATATACTTCTTCTTAAGTGAGTTGAGCAATTTTCTATAATTTGCGATTATCGATTCTAGTGGACTGCTATCCTATTTTTCATGTATTGTCTTACTTAGCTCTTGTTCCATCTTTAGTAAATAATCTTCTTTTTAAATTAGGGTTATTTCCTTGATTTTATCTGCTCTAACTGCTACTGTTCCTAAGTCCTTTTTGAATTTATTCAAAGCTACTAATTCTTCCTTCGAAAGATTTTTATTAGCATTCCGCTGAATGAACTTGAAATTCGTGAGTCAAGTATTATACTGTTTTCTTAGCTCTAATGCTATTTCATGATTTTGCCTTTCCTATTTTATTCCTGTGAATATTAAAGTTATATCCTTTATCCGAAAGCACTTATCAGAGCATCAAGAAATCGGAAAGAGTTAAGATTAAGGTAGATCGTTTCCAGGATCAAGTTGATTACTTAAAGGAGTACAAGCAAACAGAATTTATGCCCCAGTCGTTAAGAATCAAGCCAAATGTTTCAAAATTACTTACTAATAGCTTCAACAGAAATGTAAAATGGAAGACGGTAGCAGGAGCCATTCAGGTGGGGGGGGGAGTACAAAAGTATTAGCGTAAACAAGAGATTGGAAAATACAATCTGGAACTTTCTTTTTTAGGATAAAATATAATACTTTTCCTATGCGTGCAGTAAGAGGTAAGAATAAGAAATTCCATTATTCTCAGAAGAAAAAACAAAAAAAGATCCGCCACACGGCATCTGAAGTACCGCTTGAAGGAGCGGAACTTAAACATGTGGTAGATCTCACAAATAGCGCTGACAGAGCTCTGTTAAGAGCTTTGGATAAAGGATACAACTTTGATATTCACAGGAATAAAATATATAAGAAGAAAATAAGGATGGAACTTGAATGTGTAAGTTATTCTCTGGAAAGGCAAAATCCTGAAGCAGCATTAGTGCTAAGAAGAGAGTAAGTTATAATACTTTCTTCATGAATCTCAAGTACATTCAGTGGAATGCTAATAAAAATATTTTGAAGGAAAAATTGATAGCCCAGAATAAATTCAAAAAGAACTCAGAAACTGTAGCAGTTAGAGCATATAAAACCAAGAAAATAACCCTAATTTAAAAAGATTATTTGCTAAAGATGGAAGAAGAGCTAAGTAAGCCAATACATGAAAAACTGGATAGCAATCCACTAGAATCAACAATTGCAAATTATTGAAAATTGCTCAACTCACTTAAGAAGAAGAATATGATTTGTGAAAACTTCAAAATTTATTCAAAAATGACCCATCGTACTCTGCAGATGTATGGTTTGCTAAAACTTCATAAAGAAGGGCAACCTATCAGGTGTATTATTGATTCAAAATATTCTCCTCTGTCTAATCTGCATTATTACTTACTGTTTCATTTATCAAAGTTGCTTCCTGAACCTAAGGCATTGATAAAGAACACTGCAGAGCTATTACAAAAACCAGAAGAACTTCCAGAATTAAAAAACCCTTCCATGGCTAGTTTGGATGTAGTGTCAATGTATATGAATATTAACCTGGACAAACTCATAGATTACATAGCAGATGACCCTTCAGACCTAGTAGTGTTTCATGACTATAATAAAGAAGACACAATAGGCATTTATGAATTTACAGTATTTGCTCTGAATAACATTTTTTTCAATTTCAAAACAGCTTCTAGTAGCAAAGATGTCGGCTAGCAATGGGCTGTGTGTTAGCACCTCTCCTAGCAAATTATTACATTAGTAAAATATAGGAGGCCTTCCTATTGAAACCTTCTATTTTCTGCATGTATACTAGATACATGGATGATATCATTTTCATCACTAATCAAGATTTGAGTGAATACTCAACAAAAATTCTAGAAGGTTATAATTCCCAAGATGAATTCCTGAAATTTACATTAGAAGAGCAAAAGGAAAATAAGCTAAATTACCTAGACATTAAAGTGGGAAGGAAAAAATCTTAATACAGAGTTATATACAAGAAGCCTACAAATAGTGGTAAAATTTTAAATTATAACTCAGATCATCCTAAATACATAAAAAAATAATTTAGCTTTACAATTTAAAGAAAATGTTGAAAAGCAGAATTCATCTTCAGAAGCTGAAGAAAAACATAAAAATAAGTTGTAAATGAATTTATGGCACCTCTATTCATATTGTACTGTGAAATTAACTTTTTTACAGGCTTATAGAGGTTATTATTCAAAAAAGTTGGTGGTCAAATTTTTGAACTAAAGCCTAGTTCGTCGTCAGGACTACGTCACTGGAGTAGTTGCTGCCACTCATTTGGAAGAGTCCAACCGCAATTATCATTAATTGTGGTACTCTTCTTCTTCTTGCTATTTCGATCCCTTCTTCTAGTTTCCTCTTCACCAAGTTTGACTGGTGGGCGATTATTCTTACTGAGTCCCAATTTATGGAGTGCCCACTAGCTTGTATATGTCTGTCTAGCCCTGTTTTGTTACTAATGTTCCTAATAGCTGCTTGGTGTTCTTTCATTCGGACTTTGATATTTCTCCCTGTTTTTCCTATATAGCTGAGTCCGCAGTTACAGTCGATGCAATATATTACTCCTTCTTGCAGTTGGATGTCCACTTCTTTCTGCTTTAAAGCTGGCAGGAATTTCTTTAATTTGTTACTTAGATCTGGAGCAAGTCTGATATTATATTTTGCTTCGATCCTCTTCAGTTTTTCGAAAAGTCCCTTGTGGTATGTAATTTTGCCGGTGAATTTGAAGTTGTTTATTTCCTGCTTCTTTCTTGGCACTTGTCTAAATAATTTCTCAACATAAGGGGAGGGGTAATTGTTTTCTGCCAATATTTCTTTTAATTCTACTCAGTGAAGATCTTTTTGAGCATCTGAAGAGACCAGGACTTCATTTTTTTCCAAAAATTGTCTCGCCATATTTGATTTAATATAATCAGGGTTTTTATTAACCTGGACCTTCTGCTGGAATTCATTGTGGATGACCTAGCAGAAAAAATAGTCTTCCATAATCACAATAGAGAAATACTCCTTGGCATATATGAACTGCTCCTGTTTTCTTTTCAAGAATAATTTCTTCCAGTTTGGAAAGAAATATTACTGGCAAACTTCAGGACTTGCAATGGGTTCTCCACTAGCACCTCTGCCTGCAAATAATTATGTAAATAAACTAGAGGTAAAAATCCTTATACAACCTTCAATATTTACTCTCTATGTAAGATACATGGATGATGTCCTAATTATAGTAGATACTGAGGGCCAATCACTACCCTCTCAGATTCTAGCAGAATTTAACTCGCTAGAAAATGCCTTGCAGTACACCCTGGAACTAGAAAAAGGCCATAGCATCAATTTCCTTGATTTAACCTTGACCTCAAGGGAGGGGAGAATATTCACTCAGCTTTTTAGAAAACCCACTAACACAGGAAAGATGTTAGACTTCTACTCATTCCACCCTGATTATATTAAATCAAATACGGCGAGACAATTTTTGAAGTCCTGGTCTCTTCAGATGCTCAAAACGATCTTCACAGAGTAGAATTAAAAGAAATATTGGCAGAAAACAATTATTTAGACAAGTGCCAAAAAAGAGGCAGGAAATAAACAACTTCAAATTCACCTGCAAAATTACATACCACAAGGGACTTTTTGAAAAACTGTAGAGGATCGAAGCAAAATATAATAGCAGACTTGCTCCAGATCTAAGTAACAAATTAAAGAAATTCCTGCCAGCTTTAAAGCAGAAAGAAGTGGGCATCCAACTGCAAGAAGGAGTAATATATTGCATCGACTGTAACTGCGGACTCAGCTATATAGGAGAAACAGGGAGAAGTATCAAAGTCCGAATGAAAGAACACCAAGCAGCCATTAGGAACATTAGTAACAAAACAGGGCTAGACATACATATACAACCTAGTTGACACTCCATAAATTGGGACTCAGTAAGAATAATCGCCCACCAGTCAAACTTAGTAAAGAGGAAACTAGAAGAAGGGATCGAAATAGCAAGAAGAAGAAGTGCCACAATTAACGATAATTGCGGTTGGACCCTTCCAACTGAGTGGCAGCAACTACTCCAGTGACATAGTCCTGATGTGATGACAAACTAGGCTTTAGTTCGAAAATTTGACCACCAACTGTTTTGAATAATAACCTCTATAAGACCCTTAAAAAAGTTAATTTCACAATAAAAATAAGTTGAAGTCAATCTTATTATTAGAAAATGATTGCCTTTCAGCAATCATTTTCTAATAATAAGATCAATGATTCCCTTTCAGAAATACTTACATGATCTATTGGGAGAGAATCCTACTAGGAATAGAATCAGCACTACAGTAAAAAATAAAGGGCAAATTGATTATTTATTCACAAGAAAAATCACTTACCACAAGGGACTGTTTGAAAATCTAAAGAAAATCAGTAATAGATATAAAATTAAGTTGGCTCCAGGTTTAAATCACAAAATTAAAAATTACTTACCATCCCTAAAACAAAGGGAAGAAAATACTTTATTCCAGCGAGGAGTCATTTATAAATTGAGTGTTCATGTGGTTTACCATACATGGGAGGAACAGGACTTAACTACCAGAATTAATGAACACAAAGCAGCGATAAAGAACATTTAAAATAAAATAGGATTAGACAGGCACATACAACAAACTGACCACAAAATGGAATGGGACTCCTTACAAGTTATCAAGCATCAATCCGATTCAATTATCTGGAAATTAGAGGAATCCCTGGAAATTTACAAGACACAAGGTGGCAACATCAATGACCATGATGGATGGCAAATCAGCCTGCTTGGTCGCAAGTCCTGAGGAAGTAGTAAGATGCAAGGAACTCCTGATGATGATCTAGTGTATAGATCAAAAATTTGAGAGGTAATGTACCTTAATAAATTCACCCTCTATAATTCCTGTTAAGTATTTATGTTACTAATGAAGGTTTTCAAGAGTTATTAATAGTGAGCATGTTTAATAAAATGGTGTTTCATTTAGACTGCATTTTTGTATACTAAGTAATATTTGTTCATGTTTTCATAAAAGTTTTGTATTGCATATCACATTCTTAATATGAAAGCAATTCCATTTTCTTTTACAGGTGTTTGAAAATGGTGACTTGGAAATCAGTGATGTATACAAACAGGATGAGGGTGATTATACTTGTTATGCAAGTAACAAATTCGGTGATGAAGTTGCAATGGGTAGACTTGAAGTAAAAGGTAAATGTCATTGAATAGCCAATAGTACTAATGCTAGCATTTTGTAACAGAAAAGAAAAAGTGCATCTTACTTATTATTGTGACTGCATACACTGATATTATCCTAGTTGTAAATGCATTTATGGCACCTCTATTCATAGTGATTGTGGAATAACTTTTTTTACGGGTCTTTTAGAGGTTATTTTTAATGAAAGTTGGTTGTCAAATTTTCGAACTAAAGCCTAGTTCGTCATCAGGACTATGTCACTGGAGTAGTTGCTGCCACTCAATTGGAAGAGACCATCCGCATAACAACATCGCGGAAAATCTGTCAAGAAATTTTATTAGAAAAATAGAACTAAAAACGGTGAATGGCGCGATTAAGTAATAAATTCAAAACTATTGAGCAATGCGAGAACGAATAGAAGCTCGTATTTGGACCTCTTCATAGGTGAAATTCCGGAAGCAGAAAAGAAAAATATTGATAATTGGTTAGCTAAAGCAGTGAGAGATAAAAACAAAAAGTTTAAGGAAAAATTGAGAATTAAAGAAAATAAATGGTTAAGTCCAAAGGTAATGTCTACAGCAACTGGCCCACAGTTAATACCATCCACCACTAACAAACATGTCATGGATCTGACGGAAGAAGGAGTAGATGAAAACCTGATTAATCTCCTCAATAAGGGATATAATTACAACCTTTCCTCCGCAACACTTGATAAAAAACGTATACTGATTGATTTAGAAAGCATCTGTAGTAAGGTAGAAAGAGAAGATGAAAATACAGCAGTTACTTTAAGGAAAGAATTCTCAGACTGCGTCTCAAAATTTGTAAAAAAGCCAGTAAAGTTGATTACAATTTTAATAGAAATGCCATTACTGACCTTAAAAAATTCAAAGCCAATGATAAAGTAGTAGCACTGAGAGCAGATAAGAGCAAAGTTTTGGTATTGGTAGAAAAAGAAAGTATTACAATAAAATGGAAGCTGAATTGAGCAAGCCTTATTATGAAGAACTCAATGGTAATCCTATAGATCAAACTGTAAAAAATCTTAAGAAATTAATCAGCTCTTTAAGAAATAAAACA
This sequence comes from Macrothele yani, assembly GCA_039090855.1. Lineage (NCBI taxonomy): Eukaryota > Metazoa > Arthropoda > Arachnida > Araneae > Macrothelidae > Macrothele > Macrothele yani. The sequence continues at coordinate 110,814,407 of CM077003.1, forward strand.
CAGCTTAATGAGCTCTTCAAAAACTTCTCCAAAATTCAGTCAAGAATTCCACAGATCTATGGTACGATAAAAGTTCACAAAGAAGGCCATCCAATAAGACCTATAATAGACACTAGAAATTCGCCACTCTCCAACATTAATTATTATTTGCTTGGTCACCTCAGAGATATTTTCCCCTTCTCCTCCCTACCTACTAAAAAATTCCATGCAGCTAAAAAAGAAAACTGGACAACTTGCCAGAATTAATTCATCCAGTAATGGCAAGCCTGGATATAGTCTCTATGTATACCAACATTAACCTGGATCTCCTACTGGAATTCATTGCAGATGACCTGGCAGAAAAAATAGTATTCCATAATCACAATAGAGAAATACTACTTGGCATATATGAACTGCTCCTATTTTCCTTCAAGAATAATTTCTTCCAGTTTGGAAAGAAATATTACAGGCAAACTTCAGGACTTGCAATGGGTTCTCCACTAGCACCTCTGCTAGCAAATTATTATATAAGTAAACTAGAGGCAAAAATCCTTATACAACCCTCCTTGTTTGCTCTCTATGTAAGGTACATGGATGATGTCCTAATTATAGTAGATACTGTGGACCAATCTCTACCCTCTCAGATTCTGGAAGAATTTAACTTACTAGAGAATACCTTGAAGTACACCCTGGAACAGGAAAAAGACCATAGCATCAATTACCTGGATTTAACCTTGACCTCAAGAGAAGGGAAAATATTCACTCAGCTTTTTAGAAAACCCACCAACACAGGGAAGATGTTAGACTTCTGCTCATTCCACCCTGATTATATTAAATCGAATACAGCGAGACAATTTTTGGAAAAAATTGAAATCCTGGTCTCTTCAGCTTCTCAAAAGATCTTCACAAAGAAGAATTAAAGGAAATATTGGCAGAAAACAATTACCCCTCCCCATATGTTGAGAAAATATTTAAACAAGTGCCAAAAAAGAAGCAGGAAAAAACCAACTTCAAATTCACCAGCAAAATTACGTACCACAAGGGACTTTTCGAGAAACTGAAAAGGATCGGAGCAAAATATAATATCAGGCTAGCTCCAGATCTTAATAACAAAATAAAGAAATTCCTGCCAGCTTTAAAGCAGAAAGAATTGGACATCCAATTGCAAGAAGGAGTAATTTACTGCATCGACTGTAACTGCGGACTCAGCTATATAGGAGAAACAGGGAGAAGTATTAAGGTCCGAATGAAAGAACACCAAGCAGCTATTAGGAACATTGGGAACAAAACAGGGCTAGACAGACATGTACAAGCAAGTGGACACTCCATAAATTGGGACTCAGTGAAAATAATCGCCCACCAGTCAAACTTAGTAAAGAGAAAACTAGAAGAAGGGATCGAAATAGCAAGAAGAAGAAGTACCACAATTGACGATAATTGCGGATGGTCTCTTCCAATTGAGTGGCAGCAACTACTCCAGTGACATAATCCTGATGACGAACTAGGCTTTAGTTCGAAAATTTGACAACCAACTTTCATTAAAAATAACCTCTAAAAGACCCGTAAAAAAAGTTATTCCACAACTGATATTATCATTTCCATTAGTGTATTAGCCTGGAGCAGCTGAAGTGCTGAGTTGGTAACCTGTTGTACATCAGTATGACACTGTGCAGTAGCAGCAAGCCTAATGAACTAGCCTAGCTTGATCAGTGGTTAAATAGACATCTTTCCCAATTGGTGCTAAGGCTAAAAAGGTGCCACATAATTTTCTGACTAAGGGTTGTCACATCATCATGTGCATATTAAATAGTATTGCTCTATCTAGGAAGCAAATTCAGTATAAGGGTCATACCTTAAAATTTTAGTCTGTTAAACAAATGTGTGATTTCTTATAGATAATATTATGAAAGCATCTTTGAATCACTCTTCAGACTTACTATTATTTCAGAGCTTTTCTTACATTCTGTTATGTACTGCAACTAGTTATTATAACGTTAAGTTATACACTGAAGTGGCAAAAGTATGGGATACATACCTAGTATCGTGTAGGACCTCCTCTAGCCCGGCAAACTGCAGCATCTCGACGTGGCATCGATTCCACAAGTGCCCAGAAGACTTCTGGAGAGACCTTGAGCCATGCCATCTGAACAGCTGCCCACTGTTCCCTGGTATTTGTGGGTGCAACATCTTGGGTACGAATGGACCTTTCCACCACATCCCATAAGTGCTCTATTGGGTTTTTGTTGGGCGAACTTGGTTGCCACACCATCTATCAGAACTGTCCAGAATGCTGCTTGAACCAGTTTTGGGTAACCTGGGCCCAACGACATGGTGCATTGTTCTCCTGGAAAATTCCATCATTGTTGGGGGGTACATGATGTTGATGAAGGTCTGCAAATGGTCACCCAGCAGAGCAACAAAGCAATTAGTGGTTAATGATGTGTTTACAAGGACCAGAGGATTCAAACCTTGCCACGTAAAGACACTCCACACATGTGTAGAACCACCACCAGCTTACACAGTGCCTTGTTGACAGCTTGGGTCCATGGCCTCATGGGTTCTGTGCCACACCCGAACCCTACCATCAACTCGTAACAACTGGTAGCATGACTCATCAAACCGCACCACATGTTGCCAGTCTTCCAGGATCCAATTACCATGTTCATGAGCCCAGGTGGGGCACTGTGTCTGATGTCGTGGTGTTAACAAAAGGCACTCTGGTGGGTCTTCTGCTCCCATACCCCATGGATGCCAAATTACACTGCACTGATCTCTGGCCTGATAGATATGTCTCTGGTACCTCCTGCATTGAATGTGGATGTTATTTGAGCCAGTGTGACATGTCTATTAGCATGGACAATCCTGGTCAGATGCTGCTGGTCATGGTCATTCAACACCTGTGGTCGGCCCCTGCACTGTCCACGATGGGGAAGGGGGGGGGGTAATGCCTTCCATAAGGTATTCTCGGAACACACTTGACACCGTGGATCGATCTAGTAATGTTGTTGTTCGCACAACTACAGAAATTGAATGTCCCATCTGTCTGCCTCCCACTACCATGCCTCATTCAAACTCAGATAATTCACGTTGGCGTGCCATAATCCTATTGGCAGTTGCTCAACCTGACTCACAAGACGACACCTCGCAACTGATAAAAATCACCAGTTGAAAATTTTTATACTGCTATTCCATGACTTTTGGCACTTCAGTGTATAAAACACATTCAAAATCCTGTAATCATTTTGAGGAAGAATAAAAGATTCTTCATGTGTAGTAGGTTCTTATCTGTCGTAAATTCTGATAATAATTTTCATAGCAGAAATGAAAAAGGTAAAAAATGTTTTTCATTATAAATTGCCAAAGCAATAGTAATGAATAGCTGTCAAATTCTTGCAGAAAGAATTCTTATGAGGTAACAAAAATATTCAACTGAACAGTGCAAATGCACATGTTGGGAACTAAAAGAAAGAAAACAAAAGAAGCAAATGCACAAACAGAAACAGTTTATTTTTTAACATTTCACAACAAAACCCGTAAATACCTGTTTTTTGTTCTTACTGTGTTGTGTCATAGCAGTAAAACAGTACATAACCAATATGAATCTCTTATAACATTAGAATAAGAATCAATAACGAGGAACTGTAACCAATTATACTTAAAATAGTAAAACTACTTAACAATCCAAATTCATTGGCATAAAATAGAAATCAAATTTTCCATGCATCAACCAGATGAAGAAGCTATCTGGTTGATTGTGCAAAAGCTTGGAAACTTTGATTTATATTTTATGCCAATAAATTCGGATTGTAGTTTTACTATTTTAAATTAGCATAAGAGCTGCTAGCTGAAACTATGTTATTTGGTTATAAGCATCAGTGTCTGCATTGTGTATTTAACCATCAATGTTAAATGTTGCAGTTTATGACATCATATAAAAAAAAATAATCACTTTTACAACTTTCTGTTATTTATTTGTCTGTGAATTACTTTTGATAATGGACTGATATATATTGAATTAAAATAAAAGCTTTCCGTAGTGAGTGCTTTTAATCTTAAAACAATGTAAATATTCTTTAGCAATGAAAAGTTCCTTTTGGAAATCAGAATGTTACATTGTTTCCATTTTTCAAGATAATCAAAGACCAAAATAGTTTATTTTGGGCTCATGTGTGGTAAGTTTAAAATCATGCAAACTAAACATCATAACTGCAATAACCACAACCGTATAACAATTCTATACCCATGAAAACTTCTTCTAGAACATGAAAAAAAAATACTTTCAAGGATGCCAAATATCAGATATCACCACCATCAATCACAATAGAACAACCAGAGAGTTCTCAAGACTATCATGAATATCCCTTAGAAGATTCAGATTAGTTGTAATAATCAACAAGCAAGCAGCCAATGATACATGTGCCAGAACTCCTCAAATATGACGAGGTGAAAATGTCTAAAATGTATAAGAGCTAGTAATTGACTTCAGCTACCTGTTCCAAGTGGCAGCATTGTGTCTTTGTTAACTGTTATTATTTCACTTACTTTATCTTTGTTTTGTGGCCTTTGCTTAAAACTCAACTCTACTCCAAAAATCGAAATACCCACCCAACATCACATCTCTGCAGAGGTATAGCCAAGAGGGGAGTCCGCAGGTCTGGACCCAGCCCCTTGAGGTGGATTGAGTACAAATTTAAAATGGTGTGTGTGTGTGTGTGTGTGTGTGTGTGTGTGTGTGTGTGTGTGTGTGTTTAAAGTTTTTCCCAGTCATTACCCCCTCCCCCGATTTTGACTTTTAAAGATTTTGGGCTTATTCCCTCTTGGAGTATTTTTTTTCCAGGAGGCTTTCACTGATGAACCAAATCCATGGACTCCCACCCTCCCCTTAAGGGATTTCTGGTTAGGCCACTGCATTTCTGCAATGATCATTTTTCAGTCACCTTTACTTAATGCAGTAAACTGTGTTTATGTATAACATTAGGCTTGACATCAGTGCTTGAAGTAATGGATCGATAAGCTGTTAAAAATTCCCAACAGTTGTTTACCAAATTCACTGAAGCAGTTAGTACGTTTTTCTTTATTGAAGACATGAAAATGAAAAATAGGAAAACTTACCATGTAAGTAGAGTTTTAAAATGGTGATGCCATAGCTCGGATTTTGGGCACTTATGGCCATACATTAAAAACTCGTCGTAATGAAAAAAAATATTTTAAAACACAATTGTTGTAAGGTAACGACAAAATTATAACTATGACAAGTAACTCATACAAAAAATTATAATCACAGTTTTCTCTTATAAAGAATTTATTTTGGGTAATAAAATGCTGTTTACTATTTTCAGTGTGTATTACAGAAACAAATATAACTGTCTTAACATATCTACAAATTAAATTAGACTAAATTTTTGTGCCTTCAGTTTTACAGATGGGTGAATAACATCATCAGAATCTGTTTCTGTGCCCATATTATATTGGGGACCATCCAAAAATCCAGATTCCTTCTCTGTATAGTGCTTAACTCACATTGTTTCTATCAATAGTTTTGGTTGACCTCTTACTCAGTGCCAGAAGAGCCTCCTTGTGTGTTTTAAAAAAATGCAGGGTTTTTTTTTTTAAATACATGCTCACTTTCAGTTATACTGTATAAACATAATATATCAATACAGCATTGCTAATGTCAATATTCCATTTGGCTGCTTCTAATATTAACGTGCATTTTAGAATTCAAATAAACTCTGAGGTAACTCACTTTTTGCCTAAAAATCTTTCAGAAGGTTTTCATCTTGTTAACAAACATTTCAAACACGTCTTTTTGTTTGTTACAGCGTGGTTCGCCCACCAGCAACAATGAATGTTCCTAGTCCTCATGTCATATCATCTCATCTCGTTCTTCACCGATCTGCCTCGGTGGCGCCATCTGTTAGATGATTCATCTGCTACTTTTTCCATTTTGGTTCAAAATCTGTATTCTAGGACAAACTGCTGTTATCTTTTTATTATTTACTTTCCTTTAGGATCATTTTACATAGGATATTATATTTTACATAGGAACACTTCTGTACATGAAGGGAATTTCAGCTGAAATAAATAAATTATGCAATAAGCAGTGGTGGCGGAACCGCCCCGGCTGCCAGGGCTCGGGCCCAGTCAATAATTCGGGCCCAGTCAATAAGATTTTTATTTATTTATTTATTTTTTATTTGGCATATGTACGATTGTTGTTATGTGCTTTAGAAAATTCTTCTAGGTAAGTGGTCAGATGGTCCTAATCCCCAACAAAGCTCCTTAGGCATTGTTTTTCTTCTGTTTGTTCAGGGAAGCGAGAAGGGAGGGGTGCACCACGATTTGAAATTTCTGGCCCGACCAACGAACTTCAGTTTCCGCTGTCTCTAGCAATAAGTATAACTTACAATTGGGCAATAAAGTTCACACCATTAAAAATGTTGTCCTTAATAATAATGGAAATACAAAATTATTAGATAGAGCTGGCGTTTACGAAATCCCAATAAGTAATAGTCCCCCAATATCGTATTTAGGTAACACTAAAAATATACTAAAACATCGTATACAGCAGCATCTTACAAATTGGCAAAAAAAAAAAAAAAAAAAAAATAGCAAAAACTGCATTAATCCAATATGTTATTGAATATAAACAATATCTGAAGTTTGAAGAAATAAAAATTATCAAAAATTGTCATACCGATAGGCATTTAAGATTAGCTGAAACTGTGTTGATTGAATAAAACAGCATGTTATGTAATTTCAACTACCCTAACAGTTTAAACATATACTGAAAAGAATTAATTAGAATAGAAAACCAAAGAGACAGAAAAAAATGGGGGGGGAATGAAATGAAATTAGTATGACAAATTAAAGGGAAATAAATAAAAAGATAATAGCAGTTTGCCCTAGAATACAGATTTTTGAACCAAAATGGAAAAGGTAGCAGCTGAATCATCCATCAGATGGTGCCACCGAGGCAGATCGGTGAAGAATGAGATGAGTCGATATGACAGTAGTAAGGCCTAGAACATTCGTTGTGCTGGAGGGTGATGTGAGCAGTTGGTGGTTGCAAACGCACCTTGATAACGGCCTTGGTAGATCCAGAAAGTACTTGGAGAGAATTTTGTTGCCATGTGGGGAGAGGGATGAATTTGCTGGTGGATTTTATGTTGTTATTTTTTTCATTTCTTCAGAAGAGTTGGTTCTTTTATGATTTCTTCGTTAGTCAATGATGTGTGTGGTGTTAATATTTGTGGCTAAAAAATTTTTAACAGGATGTTAGGGTTTTTTTAGAGGAAGAATTTTTTCTTTAAGCAATTGTGTTTTATAGGTTCTTAAATGATTTGCATTTTAATTTTGTATCTATATTAATGTTTTCAAAAGATCTTTCTGTACATATGGTTTGGCACATGCTTGCATGAAAAAATAGGAGTTTCACAAGTTTTAAAGAAAGGATCAAAGCCTCGAACCACACTGTAACAAACAAAAAGACATGTTTGAAATGTTTGTTAACAAGATGAAAACCTCCTGAAAGATTTTTAGGCAAAAAGTGAGGGATCTCAGAGTTTATTTGAATATATAAAAATAATTAAAATATTTAAATATGTAGAAAGTTTGCTCCTGCTACTGTTTTAAACCTTGTAGTTGCTGATTACTATTTATTTTACTTATCTTAAACCCTGTATTTGTGATTTTGTTTAATTGGTGCCTATGTCAGGGGCCACACTGGCTGTATCCTAGTTATGGCTCTGTACATGGTATAAACTTATGATGTCCAAACCCAAATTATGCAATTTTATACTTTAGCATTTTAGAAAAAATTGAGTGCAGTGAGACAATATTAAATAAAAATAATTTTAATACTAACTACAATTCATTTTGGAGGAATAATTATTACAATTCACAAAATTAGTTTAAAGTAAACATTTTTTTTGGAAAACAACTCAAGAATAGTTTTTGTATTAATATTATATCTGGGTGAGTCATAAGTTCGTAGCGTTTTGGGGTACAGTGTTCCGTCCAGTACTATATGTTGACCACATATGGCTACTCAGAAAAATACAGTCCATCAGAGGCTATGGTCTTTTGCCAACATTCAGCCAAAGATGCAATGCTGTTGCGATACCAGGTGGCTGGCTTGGATGCAAAAAATTCAGTAATGCCATCTTTTACAGCCTCCAAGGTATGGAACCGTCTGCTGTCCAAAAAGTAATCCATGGAATGAAACAGGTAAAAATCCAAAGAGGGCAAGTTCCGGGCTATAAGCTGGATGTGGTAGGATTTGGACGCCATCCAAATCCTGAATTTTCTGGCAGACAATCCGTGACCTATGACATGGGGCATTGTCGAATTGCAGGAGGACTTCCTTTCGGTTCACCACCACGGGGCAGGGCTGGCATAGAACGTCATATACATGTTGCAGCTGGTCAGCATACCGGTTTTCATTAACAGCTTGACCATGTGGCACAAGCTCCCAGTGGACAGGACCTCGAAATTCCACCATACACACAACATTGTTTTCACTTCAAAACACCCTCTTTGAACCACTACTTGGCCCTCATTCCGTGGCTACAGCCATTGGTTTCCGGTATCAGGATAACGTAGGAATACCCACTTCTCATCATTCGTTGTGATTCTCTGCCAAAACTATCCGTCATGTGGATTTTGCAGCAATTCTAAACACAGAGTGACCCACTCTTCAGCTTGCTTTGGACTCAACTCATGGGGAACCATTTGCAGATGTCTAGAATGAAAACCGAGCTGGTGTAGGTGACGAATGATGGTGGTTTGTGATGCATGGACCTCCTGTGGTAGACCAGTCACCACCAACACCACACAGGGCTTCGGTGTTGGTGGTGACTGGTGTTGGTGGTCCTCCACACCTTGAGTTGTCAACGAGCTCTGTGTCTCCAGACCTGAAACATTGGAACCATTTTCTTGCTGTTGCAGGGCGCACTGTCACCTCCCCTTTTACACCACAAATTACCTTCGTGGCAGCTGTCATATTCAACCCTTTTTTGTGCTTTCCAACCATAATCTGAAAAAGCCTATATGCTCCAGCTTTGTCCGTCTGTCTGTCTGTCTGTCCGTCCGCACGATAACTCGCGTAAAAATGGTTAGATTTCGATGAAATTTTAGTATGTATTAGGGGACCACCTGGGGACGAACCCTGTTGCAAATGGACGAAATGGGGTCAAAGGTCAGAACATAGGAGCAGGATCCATTCCATTGTCCTTATGCGTCATAAAGTGCGTAAAAGTGGCTCGATGTCGATGAAATTTTAGTATGTGGTAGGGGACCACCTGGGAATGAACCCTATTGAAAATGGGCGAAATAGGATCAAAGGTCATAGGAGTGGTATCCATTCCATTGCCCTTATGCGTCATAACTTGCATAAAAATGCTTCAATGGCGACAAAACTTAAGTATGTTGTTCCGGAGGTATACTGAACCAATTCTGTTGAATATCATGAAAATGGGGTCAAAGGTCAGGGCATGGGAGCAAGATCCATTCCATTGCCCTTATGCGTCATAAATTGCGTAAAAGTGGTTCGATGTCGATGAAATTTTAGTATGTGGTAGGGGACCACCTAGGGACGAACCCTGTTGAAAATGGACGAAATAGAGTTAAAGGTCAGGACGTAGGAGCGAAATCCATTCCATTGCCCTTATGCGTCATAACTTGCGTAAAAATGGTTAGATTTCGATGAAATTTTATTATGTGGTAGGAGACCACCTGGGAACAAACCCTATTGAAAATGGGCGAAATGGGGTCAAAGGTCATAGGAGCGGTATCCATTCCATTGCCCTTATGCGTCATAACTTGCATAAAAAATGCTTCGATTGCGACAAAACTTAAGTATGTTGTTCCGGAGGTATACTGAACCAATTCTGTTGAATATCATGGAAATGGGGTCAAAGGTCAGGGCATAGGAGTGAGATTTATTCCACAGCCAGTATCCTCATAGCTTGAGTAATAACTTGAGTAATGATTTTTGGCAAGTTGGAAAGTGTATCATAATCAATGCATTGCATGATTTTACTAACTTGTTTCCAATAATAGCATAGGAGCACACGAACATCAAGTTTCTCCTCCGACATTCTCGTTTCGTATGAGTGGCACGCATGTGTTGGATCTGGCGCATGCCTACCTGGCTGAACAGCAGAAAACGTCACCCGATCAGGTGTGGGACACATTTCACCTTACTGCACATGCCCCACCTGTTTGGCAAAGCTTCTCTGTACCACAAAATGCTGCGAACTGATGACTCACGACTCACCCTGTTCTAATAAAGTAAATTTAATTCAAAGTATTCACGGAATATGTAAATCGATAGGGAATGTTAAAGCTTTGATGTAGCAGGAATGAACTCTCTGGCATTGCATTTGGTATGGTACTTATTCAGCTGAACACAAAATACATACTAGGTGTTTGTATTACTTGTTGTGCACTGGAAAACTGTAGAAGAAAACCACACCATGACTGACAGCTCTTGAGGGAAATACCAATTGTAATATCCATAGAAGATTGATAAATCTGTCACTTTGTACCTGTGGGATTGAAGAAAACAAAAAGAGTGAACGTGGGGTTGTTAATCATACCAACCGTTTTTTTTTTTTTTTTTTTTTTTTTTGTTTCTTTTTTTGGAGGGGAGGATGGTCACACCATCAAGAAATTGTAATATTGTTGTAGGTGCACAATTCCAAATCTGAAACAGTACTGTGGCACTGTGTGAACATATGACATATATAGTATTAAAGTTGCTTAGATAAAAAGTGCAGACATGAAAAAGAATATTTTTCTTTTTTGTGATGCAAGAAATATGGTAGTGGCCAGACACAGTGGAAGAAATATTCAGTAAGTTCACTCATTGTGGAACAGTTTAATTGCTTTTCTTGATTGATAGTTTCCTCATGGCATTGTAAAAACTAGGATTCTTACACACACACGCGCGCGCACACACACACACACACACACACACACACACACACACACACACACACACACACAGCTGTTTTAATAGTAAAAAGAAATGTTAAACAAAAGGCAGCAAAGCTGAATAATAAGGGATATTGATAAGCAGTTTGAATAGTGACAGGAACAAATTTGGCTGCACTTATCTCTCTGAGTCTCTCTAAGTGCAAGAGTTGCTGTTTTTGTTTTACTTTTTTCATTTGAGCAAATCATTTGTAAACGGTGAAAGATATTTCTCCATTTTATCAGCCAGCTCAGTTCACCAGGAAGTCAAAGAGCTCAGAATGTTTTTCCACATCCATGGACTTTGAATGTGCATGCATGGAGCATGTGATTAAAGCAGCAGTGCTGCAGCAATTCTACAATTGTGTTTTTTTTTCAAAGAACCTTTTTTCTGTTCAGTTTTGTGTCAGCTCATCATTTTCTTATACCATCTGGGTATGATTCCTATGGAGTTCTCCTTTCTTGTAAAACTAAACTGCTTTCTTTCTACGAATCAGTAAAAGGAAATTAATTGTTTAAAATTTTTTTAAGCATTGGATATTATTATTCATATACTTTTGTATATGTACTGTCCAGGTATTTTGTTGTTTTATCATATTAAATAAAGTTGAAGTAATCAATCATACTGAGTTTCAACTATTAATTTTTTCTTAAGACTGAAATTTTATTGAGTATCATTTTTTGTTATCCTTACCCAAGGGTGGTGCCCCACTCTTCCGACTTATAGCTTGATTGTTGATTTATTCATGTACTGATATGTTAAAATACCGCCATTTTAGAATCCTCAAAATGTTCACTGTCAGATTGTATTTCTTGTTTCTCATGAATTCTCCTCTTTTATAATAAACTGATATGAATCACTTGTACAGATTGTACTTTGTGAATTAAAATATATGTTTGTTTTTTTTCTGTGTGTGTATAATACAGTAATGATGACTGTCATTTGTGATTTTTTAGAGAAAACAAAAATTGACCAACCCCCAGAAAATTACGAAGTTGCTGCTGGAAAATCTGCTACCTTTCGCTGTATTGCTGGTTTTGATACCAGTTTGGAATTAAAGATTGAATGGCTGTTCAATGGCAAGCCTATTGATTCTGATCAGGAACCTCGCATGGTACAAGGAACAGATAATTTCTTGACCATTACAAAGACTGTGGAAGGAGATTCTGGTGTGTATACATGTGTAGCCAAAACAGAATTGGACCAAGATGAAGCATCTGCTACACTAACTGTACAAGGTAATTTTACATATTAAACTACATTAATGTGCATACTAAATGATGTTTCCCGTAATTTTAGTGTATAACTGCTAAATAATATGATAGTCCTGTTGCTGGTTTGTAGTCAGCTGTAATTCATATATTCTTTTACTTTCTGTGATTATGTTTTGTAAGATTAGCTACTGCTCCCTCTCCTCCTTCCTATGCATGTTTCATTGGTTAAAGGCCAGACTGTGCTTGTTTGAGTATCAAACTCAGATAACACTCAATACATATTGATTTCTATTAAAAGAATATTGCATTCAAAATAACAAAAAATTGGGTGGTTATACACCAGTAAATACTAATAAAACGTTGAAATCCGGTTTTATTGGTGTAATATTACAGAACAAAATGCTAGCTTTCGCCACCACAGGAGGCTTCTTTAGCAGAAGTATTATTCAAAAGTAAAAACAAAGTTTCAGTTATGTATTCAAAAATAGACATTTGCTGTCAATGTTATAGAACGTGTGCATCATATTCAAGATGTGTGATTAAGGCCTCCCACATGTATGGTGCAAGCTCCTGAATATGTGCACCCTTAATCACACATCTTGAGTATGACGTGCACGTTCTATAACATCGATAGCAAACGTCTATTTTTGAATACGTAACTGGAACTCTGTTTTTGTTTGTGCTTTTGAATAATACTTCTGCCTGAAGAAGCCACCCATGTTGGTTAAAGCTAGCGTTTTGTTCTAGTTTTTGTAATATTGCACCAATAAAACCGGATTTCAATGTTTTGTTTGCATTCAAAAGTTTGTAAATGATTTTATCATTGCTATGTATTACGTTACTATTATAGCTGTTTTTCAACAGAAAGTAAACTGTCAGCAAAAAATTGCTATATATTTTGTCAACAGAACAGTTTTGGTGTAGTTTGATTGTTGCCAGCACAGTAAAAAAAATTCAGAACTGAGAAGCAAAGAATTGAAGACAGCTTTTTCAGTAATATCTGTAATTCATATAGAACATATACACTGTATGATCAAAAGTATCTTTTGTGAAGTGTATTTGTCCGTATATGTCACAGCCATGGCCCATACAATTTTGAATACAACTTCCTATAAAAAGAATCATGTGCCTGGCAAACATCTTGGACAGGTTTGTTTTCTGCCCTGCTGCAACTGCTCCAATGAACTGTAAATCACATTATTGTGAAGCAGAAATGAATAGGAGCAACAACACTCCAATCACGACCTGGTAGACCATATAAAATGGCAGAGCACAAGTGCTGAAGCCAGTGGTGCAACAAAATTACCTGTCCTCTATTGCAACATCCATCATTGAGTTCCAAAATGGCTGTAGAAACAACCATAACGGTTTATCAAGAGCTGAAGGGAATGAGTTTCCATGACTGAGGGCCTGCACACAAGCCTAACATCAGCAAGATCAACACCAAGCATCAGTTGAGTGGTGGTACATTCTCTGGAGTTTTGAATCATGCTGCATCATCTGGAAGTTCGACATATCAGTCTTGGTGTAGGGGATGCCAGGTGAATGCTACCTGCCTGACTGTGTTGTGCCATTTGCAAAGCTTAGTGGAGGAGGCACCATGCTCTAGGGCTATTTTTTATAGTTTAGGCTGGACCCACGTAGTTCCAGTGCCACCGAATCTTAATGGTGCAGCCTATAATGACATTCCCTACAGTTCCGTGTTCCTAACATTACAGTGTAGGCCCTTTCTTTTACCAACAGGACAATGTCCTTCTCCACAAAGTGAGGTCGGTACAAGAATGGTTTGATGAGATGGGTGCGGACAAAATTGACTGGCCTGCAGAGAGCACTGATCTCAACCCCATGGAACACCGACTGCGAGCCAGACCAAAACGCCCAACATTGGTGACCAACATGATTAACGCTCTTGTGGCATAATAGAAGGCAATTCCCACAGTAATGTACTAAAATGTAATGGAAGGTTTTTCCAGCAGAGCGGTGGCTGTGAAAACAGTAAAAATGAAGACCAAATCAATATTAATATCTTTCCTATTACAGGGAGTTTGTGGATAAGCAAGCATGTGGATACTTTTGATTAAATAATGTATTTATACTTTAGAGAAAATGTGTTGTAGTAGCAAAGTAAACAGAAAATATGATTCTGTAAATAAATGGGAAATAATGATCAATCATATACACAGTCATATCAGAATAATATGACCACTCCCGGAATCATAGTGTACCCACCCAGGCATGTCACAGATTGCATGTGACAAGGCTGACCACACGAAGATATAAGTGGCCTGCCAGGACAGATGAGCCATAGTGCATCATGTGAGCACAATGGGAAGAGTTAGTGATTTGCCGAATGTGCAAAAAGGAATGATCATCAGCTACCATGACAAGAGTGGAACCATCTCAGAAACAGCAGACTTGAGCTGTTTGCAAGGTGCTGTAGTAAGGGTGTGCCAATAATGGACCACTTCCACACTGAATACCTCCCGACATCATAACTGTGGAGCCCTAAAGGCCATCGACACCTGAAGAGAACATCACCTTCATCAATTGGTAAAGAGCAATCAGCATGCAACAGTGCAGCAATTGACCATGCAAATGAACGCTGGAGCACCCAGGTACGTGTCCCCGATAACAGTAGAATGAACCCTGTTATGCATGGGTCTTTGGAGTCGACACTGCGTCAAGGTGCCCATGTTAACCCAGTCCATCGGCAACAATGTCTGCAGTTTGCATGGGACTGCCATCACTGGACAATGGAAGAGTGGGAAAAGGTTGCCTTCTACGACGAATTGAGGTTTCTACTCCACAGAAGTGCCGGGCGGTGGTGGATACAGCATCATACACATGAGAACCAACACCCAAACATGCTTGTCAGTCAAGTACAGGCTGGCAGTGTGCTTGTCTGGGGGATGTTTTCCTGGTATTACCTGGGACTGCTGGTACCACTGGATGGAATCCTGAACACCAATAGCTACCTGTCCATCCTCGCTGACCACATGCATCCCTTCATGTTGGACATTTACCCTGGTGGTGATGGTGCCTACCAACAGAGCACTGTGCCCTGTCATGCCTCCAAAGAGATGCATGACTGGTTCCAGGAACACAATAGCGATATCTCCGTTCTCTCTTGGCCGGTGAAATTGCCTGACCTCAGTCCCAAAGATCACTTGTGGTACTATTTGGATCGACAGGTTCAACATGCTGACCCACAACCACATCATCTCCAGGATCTCCATGCTCTACTGCAGTCTGAATGGGCACGTGTGCCTCAGGCATCCTTCCAGGGCCTCGTTGCATCTATGTCAAACCGTCTCACTGCTGTCATTCACGCCAAGGGTGGTTATTCTCATAATTAGGTAGGCAGTCATATTATTCTGATGTGACTGTGTATATATTAATACATATACAAGGGTGAGCTGCAAAGTTTTGCTCCACTTGAATAAAAAATTAATGGTAAAAGTTTTCCAATGAAATAAAAACAAAAGTTTACCTTCATGTTTTATTATAAACTGGCTGCATAATTACTCTTCATATAATTTCCTCCTACTTTAATGCATTTCTTCTGAATGTTTCAATAGTTTTTGAAGTCTTTCCTTAGAAATTTCAGGATTTTGTTCTTGACCACTGATGTGTTGCTGAATTCACTTCTTTATCACATGTAAAGTGATGCCCCCTCCCCCAGCATTCCTTTAGTTTAGGACACTAGTAAAAATTATTAGAAGTAAGATTGGAGATATACCAAGAATGTAGCAGCACCGTAAACCCAAGATGCTTGATGGTGGCAACTGTGGCAGTGCTGGTGTGAGACCTAGCATTGTTGTATTGCAGAAGTGCTTGACTGCTCAGCCCTGTTTTCCTTTTGGATATAAGTTTCCAGATTCTACTGATTTTAGTATAAAGTTCAGAATTTATTGTAGCCTCTTTTTCCAAAAAAAAATCAGCAAGTACAAGTCCTTCATTATTCTAAAAAGCAGATAACATGACCATCCCAGCTGAGGTTCATGTTCTGAATTTTTTTGGTTGTGGCAGTTATTTATGGCAATATTCCATGGAGTATGTTATATTCTCTGGGTCGTATTGCAGAAAAGTCTCATCTAAATTCACACTTGTTCATCCTTCATCTCATCAGACTGCATGCCTGGTATCTATGTGGGTGGCACAGCAGTTTTGAAATCCAATCAAAATGTGTTCTACCCTTTCTTTAGAAATGCCTAGTTCAGGTGCAGTTTCTCTTTGCTTTATGCAGTGGTTTCTTCCTCAGATCATTTCTTCAACATGCTGTTTATGAAACTGTTCCATTGCAGTCACAGACCTCTCTGACATCAGTTTGTTACCCATCATCCCTCAGTATTCACACCAACACAGTGATCTCCATAAAAAGGTTTTGCATTGCTCCTGGAATCCTGGAAAAGCCCTAGAATTTGGTTTCCCTTTTTTCCAGGCCTGGAAAATCTTTGATTTTTCATATTTATCCTTAAATAGTTCTCAGATTTTTTCCTTCAATAAAAAAGAGTAGTCGAAGTGTTTGGATTAATACCATCACTTTGTTCTACTTAACTGTGGCATCTGCTCATGATGACATCACTTCGTTTCACGGGTTGTGGAGTGTGATGTCATCTCTTTTATCTCATGTGACACTGCAGTGCAAGATGTTTGAGTGCCATATTTCCAAGGACATTGATTTGTGGTACAGCAGTTTTAATCACGGCAGCTTGTGTGAACCTCTCTGTGGGTCCAAGATGGACCTTTCTTTTAGCACGCACTTTCCTCACTGAAGAAGATCGAAATTTGGCCTCCCTGCTGCCAATATGGTTTGGAATAGGGGACTGCAAAATAGGGAATCTTCAGTGTAATGGTAAAATTGTTTTGTATTGTCTTTGCACTAAGCTTCAGATTGTTTCATGTAAGTTTTATTCTGAGCAACTTTTATGTGGAACAATTTTGTCACTTCATTGAAGATACGCTGACATGCAAAAATTAAGGACGAGGCAGTTTTTTTAATGTAACGTCGTGCAGAAGTGCTCCGCATCAACTCAAATCATACCATAAGATCCCCAAGATGTAAGAATATGGGACAAGTGAGCAAAAGCGTCCAAACAAGGAATCCAAAGGATACAAAGGCACTTTATTGAAAAGGTAGCTTGGAGCACAACTGGACAGAAGACAGAAACGTCCATGTGACAGGCGGCTGCCAAGAAAAATCCAGTCTTTAGTAGGGGATATGATCAACCCTGACTGCATTGCAGGATTTACAACATCTGTCCATCCATGCTGAGGACGAGGTTGTCAAGGAGCTGTTGAGGCATCGTGGCCCATTCCTCTTGTAGCGCCAATCGCAGCTGCAGAATCATTGCTGGTGGCTGGTGACGTGCTGCCAAGCATCTCCCGAAAAGGTCCCACACATGTTCGATTGGATTTAGGTCCGGAGACCTTGCTGGCCAATCCATGTGGTGAATATCTTCACTCTCCAACAGCTCTGCAACAGCCACTGTACGATGAGGTGTAGCTTTGTCATCCATGAAGAGGAACTCAGGACCCACAGCACCTCTAAACAGACGCACGTGAGACAGGAGAACCTCGGTACAATAGCGGACACCAGTCACTGAACCTCCTTGGAAGATGTGGAGGTCAGTACGGCTACCAAGCATGATACCGTCCCAAACGAAAACTCCACCACCTCCAAACCGGTTTCTTTTGATGATGTTGGAGGTGTGATTGCGTGTTCCCTGCTCTCTCCAGAAGTGTATACGTGCAGAATCGCTCGTCAGACTAAATCGGCTCTCATCCGTAAAGAGAACTCGACCCCATTGCTGATGTGTCCAGTTCTTGTGTTCCTGGCACCCCAGAAACCGCCGTCTCCGATGAGCAGGCGTTAATGGCACACACCGTACTAGTCGTCATGCAAATAGACCACCTTTGTGCAGCCTCCTGGCCACAGTAAAACGCAATAACGGACGTCCAGTTGTCTGTTGCATGTGCCTTGTGATTTCTCCCGCTGTCTGCCGTCTGTGTCTTCTCGCCTGTAGGACAATATGCCGGTCGTCCGCCGCCGTTGTTGCTCGTGGGCGACCACTGCTAAACTCTCGAACAGCTGTTCCTGTCGTTTGAAATGCTCTCCAAGCTCGTGAAACGATGCTGTGAGCGATCCTGAACTCCTCAGCCACACTAGTCACACTTCGACCTTCTTTCAACTTCCCAATGGCGTGACCTCAGGTAAAGTCATCCAGATGTCGTCTACTGGATTGCCTGTTGGCCATATCACATGGTGGCAGCAACTCGACGTCATTCAAACCAATGTACACCGTGCAATAGCTGTCACCGAATTGCTGAGCGTACACCGCCCGTGTGCTTTATACCCTTCCGACCCTCCCCCTACATCATGCTGCATATATGCGCATGCCCTACCATACCGGACCCTAGTCTATCTCTTGAGTGGTCTTTCAGTCCGTTCTGCCTGCTCGTTCTGCTGTTATGCTAATTTCTCCTCTTCGTCCTTAATTTTTGCTGCACACCAGTGTATAACACACACACACACTGAAGAACACTCGCTTTGTAATAGTGAAACCTTGGGACATTGTAACTTTCACCTCAATTGCAAAATATAAAACAAAACACTACAATTCTAGCAAAAAACTAAAGCTCCTGTAATTTCTTGATGAATTCCTGAAAAACTGGAAAAATCCTGGAATTTATTTTCTGTAAATGTATAAAAACCCTGCATACTGCTTTCAATCTTCGATGAATGTTGATGGCAGCAGCTTTTTCTGCAGTGAGGAATTCAATAACTGCTCACCATTTGAACATTTCATCTGAACATTCCTTTATTGTGACTCACTGTGAGCAGGAATTCTATGTGCAGCTAAGGCACCATTCTCCAGTTTGATTGATGGGGGAACTCATGTGACTGCTAAAACAGATTTTATTTATCCACTCTTACCCCAAATATTGCAGTAGAGGCAAAACTTCTTATCCCATCCTGTACAATATGAAAGGGAAGCGGGGTTTCACTGCTGATTGCATTCTTCGCAATTTGCAAAAAAAAAATTTTGTTTTGGCGGTAGATAAAAAGGTTTTGGCAAAAACATTGGCGATCACCATTTTTTAGATATGTTACCTTTTTAATAATATTTTTGCTGCTTAGTTGTAAAGAATATATAGCCTATTGTTTTTATACTATTTTAAAACTTTGTTTTCATGGTTTTTATATTTCCATTTGAGAGTGAAAAAAATTGGCGACTTCAGATCACATTTGGCGAAAAATTTGAATGTGGCAAAAACTTAAAAAAAAGCCAGAACAACCACTTGGGAAGGGTATCATATTTTAAGTTGAATACACTTTGCTTTCTCTTTCAGCAAGCAAAATGAAAAAAGTTTGTTGATTAATTATCGTTTTTCTTCTGCAGTGTGTATAACGCATCAGTTTCATGTCAGGTGAGTCACATGTTATGACTGTATCCTATATGCACTAAGCTAATTAGTCATCCTTCACCTATCAGATATAGAGAACATAACTCTTTGTGTATGCTGCGAGTATGCCACTGGAAGATGAGATCTTTGAAATAATACATCTGCCATCACTTCTACTTTTCATACTGGAATCACATTTAATACAAGTCTATTCCTTAGTTTTTTTAGTTGACCTTTTGTTTGAAGTTTGGTTTGTAACTTAGCTAACATTTCAGTACTTTTACACTGTCGAAATTCAAAATTAAATTTTCATGATCATTTGTATCTTTATGCCTAATTGTTCCCATTCATTCTGTCATTTGCAGGAAATTCAGTGAATTATATGCTTGTTGACCTCGTAGGGAGTTGTTGATTGTTGTTGTTTAGATATTAGTATATGTCTTCTAGATAGTGTTTCAATCTGATTGATTGTTGAAATTTTTGTGCCATAACTATAAATCTAGATTCTGTTGATGATGGTATGATGTATTTCTAGAGCCATTTGGGCTCTCATCTTTCCCCCTTACTTGCTGAAATTTATTTGCAGAATATTGAAAAATTAATTGTTGCCCCATCCATCTTAAAACCCACCATTTGGTTATGGTATATGGATGACATCTTCGTTATTTGGCCACACCAGAAACACTCTCTGTATGAATAAATGTCCTCCAAGAACAGGTCAACAACAATATTAACTCATGTTGAGAATTGGCTTCCTAGTTTCTTAATTCAATTACTAATCAAATACTACTATTATGGGAATTTTTACTAGGGATGTTTTTTTTTTTATTTTAATTGCAAATTTTCAGAGAAAACTCTTCTCCTTCTTCAGGCTGTCTTTCTGTTTTCACTTATTCCCGTCACTATCGTGGTTACGGTTAACCTTTATGGTTGCAGTTAACCTTGACGGTTATGGTTATTTTTCATCAAATCTTGCCAGATGTGTTAGGTAGGGAAAATCCTCTGCAGTCATTGATGATGGAATTCTGATTTTTCTCAATCTCTATTCCTTGTGGAAGGTATTGAATGAATATGGTGTTACTGGGAATCTACTTAATAGTGTAAAAGCCATGTATGCTGGTAGTAGAGCTTGTGTACGAGTGAATGGTGTTTTATCAAAATGGTTTTCCATTGGTGCAGGAGTTAGACAAGGTTGTGTAATGTCACCATGGCTGTTTAATATATTTATGGACGAATTCATGCGTGAGGCCAAAATAGATAATAGTGGTTTATGTCTTGGTGATATCCGTGTGTGCAGATTGCTGTATGCTGATGACACTGTCCTGTTGGCAGAGAGCAAAAGTGAGTTGCAGAGTATGTTGACTCGGATGCACGAAGTTTGCATGAAATTCAAACTGAGTATAAATAAGGGAAAAACCAAAGTTATGGTGTTTGAGAGAGGAATGGGTAGCACTGAATGTAATGTAAGTATAAATGGCACTGTGATTGAACAGGTGAGTGAGTTTGTGTATTTAGGAAGCATGTTTGACAGAGAGAACAAGTTGGATGGTGAAATCAGTAGGCAAGTGAATTCTTCTTTGAAAGTCATAGCTGCTCTGGGAGGTTTTCACAGGAATGATGGGTTCTCTAGAGAGTCCCGCATGGCTGTATGAAACAGTAATTGTTCCTACTCTGATGTATGGCAGTGAAACCTGGGTACTGCAGAAGAAACATAGGAGTCGTTTGTGTGCTGGAGAAATGCGTTACTTACGTGGGGTTTGTGGCAAGACACGATATGATTGTGTGAGGAATGAAGATGTATTGCAGTTGTGTGATGTAAAGCAAAATGTTGTAAGCAAGGTGGAGACCAATATGCTTCGGTGGTTTGGCCATGTTGAAAGAATGAGTGATGAAATGCTTACTAAGAAAATATTTTCAGCCCAAGTGGCAGGAAGGAAAGGCAGAGGACGGCCAAGGAAGACATGGGTGGATCAGATTCAGGAGTGTCTGCATGAGAAAAAGAGTATGAGTATGAAGTATAAAAGATCTTGTGTACGGCGAGTAATGGATATCAGTGAAGCACGAGTTGTATGTCAAGATCGCTGTAAATGGCGAAGTTTGATACGACAACAATAAGTAAAAATATCTGGAAGTTTGTATTTCTTTTTGGAGCTAACCTCTGAATCTCAGAGAACAGCTTAGTGATATGTATGTATGTATGTCTATTCCTTCTTTTAGCTTTCTTTTTTGAAAATTGCTTTGGAAACTGATGACTTTAAGGGAATTCCAATCCATGCTGTGACTAGTTTCTCTAACATCCTATCTAAAACAGTCTTGTTGGAGCAATTTTTTATAGCAGCTTTATGCTCTGCTATACAAGTTTCTAGTCTGCGACCTGTTTCACCTATGTAAGATAAACCACAACTACATTTTACTTCATAGACTACACCTTGCATTTTTAAAATATGTTCTTCTCTTTGAACTATTTAAGGGAAAAATTTCTTAACCTTGTTCTCTAAACTTGGAGCTAGCCTAATATTGTACTTCTTACTAATTCTCTTTAAAGACTCAAATAAAACCTTGTGATAAGAATTTTTTTTAGTGAATTTTACTTGTTGCTTTTGCGGATTCTTCGTACCATTAAAATTCAGAACCTTCTCAATTTCTCCTGTAGGATAGTTATTTTCTGCAAGTATGCCTTTAAGTTCTTCTTCATGGGCTTTTTTCTTATCTGCTGTAGAAACTATTTTATTCTTTTTTTCTAAAAACTGACTTTTGCCACATTCTTCTTAATAGAAACTGGATGATAGGAATTGAAATTCAATAATCTATTTGTATTAATTGGTGTTTTATACTAACTAGTGAGAAATTTTCCATCTTCATAATAGATAGTAATATCTAAGAAGTTAATTCTTCTTTCTTTTTGAAGTTCATTCGTGAACTTAACTGAATCATCTAATTCATTGAATGATTCTAGAATTGTTTCTGGAACAATTTCTGAGCTATCTATTATGAATAAGATGTCACCCATGTATCTGCTATATAGGCAGAAGTATGTGGGTTGTACTAGTATCTTTTCTTCTAATTTTCCCACATAATAGTTAGCTAAGAGTGGGGATAGTGGGGAGCCCATAGCTAGACCAGATTTTTGAATGATTTTTTTTTCTCAAATTGAAAGTAGTTCTGCAAAGCGAAGGTAAACATTTCAAAAATTCCAACTAATATGTTTCTATCTTTGTTGTGAAAAACTATTAGGTCTGCCAAGTAATAGGTCTGCCAAGTCTTCCGCTATAAAGTCTATAAGTTGATCTATATTGATGTGAGTTTACATAGACACTATGTCTAAACTAGCCATAATAGAAGAATCTAATTTAGGAATTTTTTTATTTTAATTTCAAATTTTCTCCGAAAATTTGCAATTAAAATAAAAAAAAGTTCCTAGTAAAAATTCCCATAATAGTAGTTTTTGATTAGTAAAACAATATTACTTTCAATTTACTTCCGATATTGGAGGTTATATTTTTAAACGTGCATTAATGCATTTGCATTTTTGAACTTCACTTTTAGTTGGTAAAGTTCGATGAACACTTACCGCACGTGGGGCTTGGCTTTCAATTCTTATTTCCGTTATGTGGATGCGGCATGGGGGTTTTTCATTTGGTCACGGGTCCACTTCTTCCCCCCCCTTCTTTTTTTTTTCCGTTGGTATTTATTTGGCCTTGTCACTAAATGAGTTTTTTCCTTTGCTGCATCCTCATTTACTTTAATAATTTTTCATAACCCTAGTACTTTTGGTAATACTCCATTACCGTCATCGAGGGGACGTTTTGCTCCGACTAGCACGAACCGTTTCAGCTGGGCATTTCGGTGGTTCTCGCGGGCTGCTTCTGTCATCGGCTATCGCTTCTTCTTGGGCGTTGTGGCGCCATCTCTTGTTGGTCACTGATCTCATTTTTCGAACTTTTCCATTTTTTTGCTCAATTTTAATTAAATTTCTCCAGCTCGAAAAATGAGATCAGTGACCAACAAGAGATGGCGCCACAACGCCCAAGAAGAAGCGATAGCCGATGACAGAAGCAGCCCGCGAGAACCACCGAAATGCCCAGCTGACATGGTCCGTGCTAGTCGGAGCAAAACGTCCCCTCGATGACGGTAATGGAGTATTACCGAAAGTACTAGGGTTATGAAAAATTATTAAAGTAAATGAGGATGCAGCAAAGGAAAAAAACTCATTTAGTGACGAGGCCAAATAAATACCAACGGGAAAAAAAGAAGTGGACCCGTGACCAAATGGAAAACCCCCATGCCGCATCCACATAACGGAAATAAGAATTGAAAGCCAAGCCCCACATGCGGTAAGTGTTCATCGAACTTTACCAACTAAAAGTGAAGTTCAAAAATGCAAATGCATTAATGCACGTTTAAAAATATAACCTCCAATATCAGAAGTAAATTGAAACTTTGAAGCACACGAATTATTCTTTCAAGTGGTTAGATCAAAGGCAGATTAGGCCTCACGATGTACTATCACAATCTCTTTTCGAACCATGAATTAACAACAATCACCAAATTCAAACGTCTTAAAATCAAATGTATGAAATTTGAAGTTCAAGAACGTTTTCTTGTAACTTGCAGAGATTTTGGATTTATCCCCAAATTTTTAGACTTAAGAACAAGCCAACTTACTTAGTAAGAAGGATTATTACATCCTGCATCGATGTCAACAAAAAAGACTTAGTAACGAAATTATAGCTAAAAGAAAACAAATATTCAGACTTAATGCTCAAGTTTATGAATTATGGAAGCTGATAAGCAACTCAAAATATGCACAATTTGATGGCACTTGGAAAGATCACATTTTGGATACTACGTTCATCGAAATTAACGAAATTGCTAACAAAGAAGCTAATTCCAATAGCGTTACTGTAGATAAAAAATTAAATGCACTATTTGATGAACAAAAATTAAATAAGGAACCCATAAATGAATATAATGTGTATGAAAATCGGTCTGATAAGAACTTAAGCTTTACACAAAAAGCAATTTTACAAAAAGGGAAAAATTTGCCTTTCCACAAGGCCTCCCTAAAACTGAAGAAATCATCCCTTGCCTCGAAGATATTCTCAAAAATATACCAGGCGCAGAGAATAAAACTGAAGTTGAGAACAAATTATATAGAGTTGTTCTAAAAGAATATAATGCCAAAAACAACAAAAACTTCTATATAGAGAAAAAATTAAAATATGAAAAAAAAAAAAAAAACTATTGGAATTGAAAAATGACCCATATATCAAATTCTGTGAAGCAGATAAAACCGGCCAAATCATTATTCTCAACACTGATGAATTTGAACAAAAAATGACTGCAGCAATCGATGGATTAAATTGTACCGAAATAAAGAAAGACCCAACAGATAACCAAATTAAGTTCTTAGCGGATATAAGAAATCCTAGCACATTACCTGATGAAATCAAGCGCTCTTTTCCACCAATGGGAGCAGGCATACCACGTATTGTTGCAAAGGTGAAAACGCACAAAGATGGTGCTCCAATGAGACTGATAGTTTCAAAAAAAAAACTCACCATTGATAACATTAGAGAAAAACATTTACAAGTTCCTATATCACCCTTTTTCATGAACAACAAGTTCACCATCAAGAACACGTATGAATTTATTGAGAAAATTAAAAATGTAAAAACTGGCCTAAAGGACTTAAATATGGCAAGCATGGACGTTAAAGCATTATATCCAAGCACTCCTGTTCCAGAAGCTATTGAAATTATCATTAAGAAGTTGCAAAATCTTAAAATTTTAAATAACACACAAATTCATGAATTCAAAAAAGTTTTATTCTATTTATATGAAAATAATATTTTTACATACAAGAACAAAATATTCAAGCAAAATTCAGGAGGCCCAATGGGCTCACCATTATCAACTCTATATGCTGAGGTTGTGATGAACGAAATTGAAGAAAATGTCCTGCATTGTATGGAAGAAAAACCAGAAGTGTACTGTCGATACATGGATGATATTTTCATTCTTTCAAAACTGAACGAAGAAGAATTAAAAAAATTAACAAAATGTTACAGCTCTTTATATCCAACTATAGAACTCACTGTTGAAATAGAAAAAAATAATGCAATAGCCTTTTTGGACGTACAAGTTATCAAATCCACAGATAAGTTACTATACAGGGTTTATCGGAAAAGTTCATTTGTTCCGGTCCTAATATCGTACAATTCAGCACATCCTTATCCTCAAAAATGCAATAGTATAAAAACCTTAATTAAAAGAGCATATACACATTCTGAAAATAGTCAGTTCATCAATGAAGAAATCAAATTCATAAAAAAATTGCAGGTAGCTTTGGTTATCCTAACCATTTAATAAAAAAATGGGACACAGAAGTAATAAAGAAAATAAAAAATAATGCTGTAGTAAATAAAAAAGAAGTCAAATATTTAAATGGTTTTCCTTACATTAAAGGTACTACCAATGAAATTAATAATATTTGTAAAAAGCATAACATTCAAATTGGAGGAAAAGTAAATACCATAAAAAAAATATGGTAAGAAAAAATAATGAAAAAATAAAAATGTTAGAAAAAGCAGGTATTTACTCAATTCCTATTACTGAAAATCCTCCAGTGGCTTATATAGGAAGTACCAAAAATAAGCTTAAACACAGATTAAAACAACACGTAAAAAATTGGCAGAAAAAAGAAGAAAAAACAGCACTCATTCAATACTGTCTGGATAACCAAAGATATCCTAAATTCGAAAATATAAAAATCATTAAAAGCTGTAAATCCGAAAAACACCTCAGAATAGCAGAGTCGGTAATGATTGAAAAAAATAGGGCAAAAGTTTGCAACCATAATGACCCTAATATTTTGAGAAACAGCCGGAGAAATTTAATTAAAATTGAGCAAAAAAATGGAAAAGTTCGAAAAATGAGATCAGTGACCAACAAGAGATGGCGCCACAACGCCCAAGAAGAAGCGATAGCCGATGACAGAAGCAGCCCGGGAGAACCACCGAAATGCCCAGCTGACACGGTTCATGCTAGTCGGAGCAAAACGTCCCCTCGATGACGGTAATGGAGTATTACCGAAAGTACTAGGGTTATGAAAAATTATTAAAGTAAATGAGGATGCAGCAAAGGAAAAAAACTCATTTAGTGACGAGGCCAAATAAATACCAACGGAAAAAAAAAAGAAGTGGACCCGTGACCAAATGGAAAACCCCCATGCCGCATCCACATAATGGAAATAAGAATTGAAAGCCAAGCCCCACGTGCGGTAAGTGTTCATCGAACTTTACCAACTAAAAGTGAAGTTCAAAAATGCAAAAACAATATTAGTTTTCTGGATGTTAACATCAACATCAACTCAGACTACTCACTTGGTCTCTCTGTTTACAGGAAACCTTCTGCCACCCATAATACCATCCCTTACCATTCTTGCACCTTTGAAAAATACAAATTGGCTTCTCTAAAGTCGTACATACACAGAGCCAACCTTATTTGCAACAGTCATTGTTCTCTTCAGAAAGAATATCAGACCATCATCAACATTGGCAAATTGCATGGCTTTCCAGCCCTCTTAATACATAGACTAATTAAGAGATTTGAATTGCAGAATAGATCTACAAGTTTACTGCCTGAACCTTCTACAACCCATCAGTTTGTTGGCACTTTGCCCTTTAGCCTGTCCTTTACTCATAAAGTTTGCTCTATTTTCAAGTCTTTTAGCTACAGAATTGCAGTCAAACCACCTCCACATCTTCTCAACCTTATCCTTAAAGACAGAGATCCCAATAAACCGCTAGAGTTACAAGGCGTCTACTCTATCCCTATTGACACTTCCACAAGCATTACCCCCTATATTGGTGGTACTCACCACAGCATAAACTGGCAATTGATGGAACATGTCGCTGATGTTAAGAAAGGCAGCCCTTTTACCTCCCTTTCAA
The DNA here is from genome assembly GCA_039090855.1 of Macrothele yani. NCBI lineage: Eukaryota > Metazoa > Arthropoda > Arachnida > Araneae > Macrothelidae > Macrothele > Macrothele yani. Next base: position 110,841,940 of record CM077003.1, read on the forward strand.
TTTTAACCATCAGCGATACGTCCACGATTCCCGATTGGCACAAAGTTAAGCGGATCGCCCCGTCCGGCAATCGGAAATCCCTTAAGTACAGCGAAAGCATTGAAATCTACCTTACCCCTAACACTTGCAATACAGATGCACCTGTTAACATCCCTATCATTTGGAAAGCGATTTTGAAATCCGGCAACAACTGATGCTTTTACCACGTGTCTCATTCCATGGCTGATGAAGGTAGAAGTCGCTACCAAAGTGTCCCGCTTATAATTTTCAACTTAACTTATGCGTGATATGACAATATCAAGAATTCTTCTAATGCCTGTTTTGTTTATATTGAGTGTCTCAAAAACACCTTGGATATTCACAATATGATTTGCAGCACCAAAATCAATAAACCAGCAGTTTGAATTGTTTTTGCCTCAAAATATGTTTCTCTGATGTTTTGTTTCATTTTTATCTGTTGTGTTATTTCTTATGGTTGTCTTAATTTTAAGCTCTTTTTCTTTCTTTTTTCCATTCTCTTTGTGTGTGTGTTTACTTTCTGGAATATTTTTTTCCAGTGTGAACTAATTTTGTGAGAGCTGATTTCCATATGGTGACTGTGTTTGTAATATTTAATTGTTCTTGTTTTATGTTTTGATAGATGTTCCAAATCCACCTATTATTGTAAAAGTTCAGTGTGATGGATTTACAGCATTAGTAGAGTGGCAACCTAGTGGAGATCGACGTGCACCCATAACAAGCTACACTATACAATACAACACCAGTTTTACTCCTGAAAATTGGGATGATGCTTTTGTAAACATCCCAGCTCCTGATTCTCGTTTTAAAGTAAGTTATTTTCTTATATCTGGCCCTGCAGCATAATTAAAACAAAAGTGATTTTTATATGTATATGTATACCTGTAAGCCTTATTTCTCCCTCCCCTCTCTTTAAGCTTAATTATCATGTATAGGATATTTTATGGAAAAAGGGAGCTTATCATATTGTCAAACAAATTTGCCATTACTCATGAGTTTAAGCTGGGATTTTTAGAATTTAAGAGGAGTAGCAATGAGATGATTTGTCCATTGTCTTTTATAGTCTGTGATTGAAGAAATTTTGGGAGAACGTCATTCAAATAAAATCATAATGCTGAAAAGCTAATACACCAAAAAGTATGAAAAAAGAATTTTCAGTTGAATCTCATGAAGTTGTATCAAAACATCAACGCAGATTTAGCTTTTATGCATGTGCATGCAACAGTAGCAGTAAATATCAGTACTGGTTTGCAAAAGTTTGTCTTTATGTTTTATGGTCCATTGCAAGATTTTCTGTCTTTAACATACATTGTAGGACCAAAACATTTTGACTATCTACCGAGTATTGTGTTGATCCTCTGTGAGCCACCACCACTGCAGCTGCGTGATGTGGCGTAGACTCCAATTCCCCAGAGGGTGTCCACTGGTATGCCATACCATCTCCAATAAGTGCTTCCCAGAGCTCTTCCAGTGTCCATGGTGATCTGCCAATCATCTGCCATTCCTAATGTGTTCAATTGCTTTCATGTCGGGCGACATGGCGGCCATGGGAGAACATGAAACTCATCCTCGTGTTCCTCGAACCAGTCCTTGATAGTACGCGGGCTTTATGACATATTTGGAACACCTCATCTTTGTCTGGAAACACTGTTAGCTTAAATGAATGACTTTTCTGCAATGGTGAGCAGAAACACAGTGGCTTACAGGAGTCAACTATACGTAATCCCACGACCTAGAATTATACGTACTCCTACCACCTGCCTGTACATGTGGTGGGGTCATACAGGGTTCGCACTGCCCCTGGAATCTTGGAAAAGTCTTGGAATTTGATTTTCCTTTTTTTCCAAGCTTGGAAAGTCCTCGATTTTTCATATTTTTGTGAAAGGTCCTGGAATTTTTTGTGCAATGAAGAAAAAAAAAAAAAAGGTCAAAATTGATACATTCAGGGCAACTTACAATTTTATGGCCTTGCTCCCAATTCCACATTATTTGCAGCACGTGAATTGTGATCAAAATGTTGCATGTTGGCTATTCACTTTTCTCAGCTATCAATCAAAATGTCTGGATTGATTGTGTAAGTTTGTTCTAGCTCCATGTAGTGTCTGTTCACAATGACATCACTACCTTCCATGGAGTGTGGAGACGTAATATAAGAACATTTTACCAAAATAATACTAATCTGCAACTCTTTGCATGTTTTGCTACAGGAGTTCACTATGTAGAGGTCACAGTGTCACGATATGACACTGCATTATATCTCAGCTCAACGGTCGCTGTGTTCAGTTTGCGTTATTTGTACTACTTCAGACATTATTGTACTACTGTCCTTGTTATATGTACTACTTGGTTAGTTTGGAGTTCATGAAAAGGAGGCTGGGTTATGTCCGTTCAAATTCTGAACATGCTCAAATCAGAGTATTGCTCCCATGACTATGGAATATAACTAAAATGTGAAGACCGCCTTCAATTCAATCACCAACAACTACCTACTGCCAGTGGTTTAGCCAGAAATTTCTTATGGGGGGTGGGGGTTCCATGGGTTTGGTTCATTGGTGAAAGCCTTGTATACACGTATATATCGCTTTAAATTTGTGCTCAGTCTCCCCTCAAGGAGAAGTTCAAACCCCGACCCCTCTGGCTACGCTACTGCCTACTGCTGTAACAGGTTGTGACTTGGTGAACCTTGTCATGAACTGGCACTAAGTTTTAGAGCTCATATACTAGTGTATTAAGAGCACACCACAGAATTGAGCGTAGGTAGTAACTACCTTAAAATGTTTGAACTGAGTTGTAGCAATGTACTGCTTCAATTTTGCTCTTGGAAACTGTCATGTTTACTCTAGCGAAACCGCATTTTCCCATTCTACAGTGCTAATACTAATAATAATTAAACACGGAAGTATTACACCTCATCAACTATAAAATAGAATGCATTAACCTATGGAGACTAACAGTGTTATGTGTTGAACATTTATGTGTTTTTAAAGGATTTTAAAGTTGTATGCAATTCCTTAGTTGTTCAGAATAGTTATTATGCACCATGACAGTAGTACAATAAACATAAACTGAACATAGCGACCATTGAGCTGAGACATAATGCAGTGTCATAGCGTGACACTGTGATTTCTACATAGTGAACTCCTGTAGCAAAACATGTAAAGAGTTGCAGATTAGCATTATTTCAGTATAATGTTCCTATATTAAGTTTGCAGCATGTTAATATACACAACTATAATTTATAGTCTGTAGTAGCTTGGTAAGTGTAGAGACATGTTGTCATCTCTTTCATTTCATGTGACATTGGAGTGCAAGATGTTTTAAGTGACATATTTCCAGCCTCTATGGTTTGCGGCATAGCAGTTGTGCGTACCGTAATTTCGAGTAAATAAGCTGCGCTGGCATATACACCGCAGCGATAAAAAAAGGGGTGGAATGAAAAAAAATCACCAGAAACACTGCACCTCCGTACATGCCGCACCTTCGCAGTAAGGTGGGGAGTACCACTGCGGAATCTTGAAAACATTACGTAGATAAAAATATGGTACCTGATCTTTCAAATAATAAATAAAAATATCAGTTAAACAGGTTTCAATCTTAAGTATAACACTCACTGTACTACCTATTTTATAAAAATTTACTCAAAGAATTCATAAGGCGCTAAACCAATTAAAAAATTTTATACCTCAAGAATTTAAAAAATACACACACAACATTCTGAAAATATATGGCACACATATTTTTTCAATCAAATCCATCAAAATCGGAAACTTCACTGTCCAAATTAGGAAGTTTTAAAAACTCATCTTTTAAAAAAACTTCAGGGTCATCCGCATCACTTTCGCTGTCTTCTGGTATTTCACCGCAGTTTTTAGAAATAATGTTTGCTTCAGTGAAGCCCGAAATAATCGTCGAAGTTCTGATGTTTTTCCTGGATTCGGAAAAACATATTTATTTACCATTAGCTTAAAACTAGAAGTATAACTTCTGCGTTGTGTCATTTTACTTTCCGTGATTACGTAGAACTACGCTAACTCAAGAAAAGGCGATTTGGCAAACTGAATGCAACAAACGCACACGTCACTGACAAATTTTGCACGTGCTGTCCTGGCGTTAGCCTCGGAGCGAAGCTGATGACATCATGAGTTCAAAGAGAGTTAGTTGCTCGGAGCATGAAACAAGGGCAATTCCCTGTGAAGTTTCCCCCACCAACTAGGGCAATTCCCTGTGAAGTTTCCCCCACCACGGATTTTTTCCGAGTTTTATCAGTCACCTATCTCTTACCTGTGCGACCTCAATCCTATAACCTATTATTGTCATGTCTTGTTTTAAGAGGGGGTGGTTGGAATTTATTGCACATGGCAGTAACATCGTTGTTCTATTCCCTCTCTATTGAGATACCTTCCCGTGGGAAAAAGAATGGAACTAGCCAAAACGTTTTTTGTTACATAATTTCGCTCTGTAAAAAAAAAAAAAAAAAAAAGCAGTGTACACCGCCTCGAAGCCGCACGTGCCGAAAATTTTATTTTGTACTCGTATATGCAGCGGCTTATTTACCCGAAATTACGGTAGTTAGAATCACAATAGTATGTGGAAACCTTCCCACAACTCCCAGATGGCCATTCTTTCTAGCTCATGCTTTCCTCACTAAAGGAGATTGATATCTAACCTCCCTGCCACCAAAGTGTGTGTAAAAAGATGACTTTGGAATTAGGTGGCCTCAGTGCCATGACAAAATTGTCTTATATTGTTATCATTGTGCTAAGGTCCGGATCATTTCGTATAAGTTTTACGCAGAGAAATGTCTATACGGGGAAATTTTGCCATTTCATTGAAGATGTAACAACACATTTAAGAACATGCTGTAACAACAGAACCCATAGAACTTCATAAGAATTCTAAATGCATAGTAAATTTCACCCAATAGTAAAATGAAGCACTGTGATTCTAGCAAAAATTTAAGCTCCTGGAATTTTTTTTATAAACTCCTGAAAAAGACCTAGAATTTATTTTCTGTAAATGTGTCTGAACCCTGGTCACAGAGTCTCTCATAGCTGTTTGCCTTTCCCACCATCATCCATCCACTCGATGCTGTAGGAAACGTGATTTATCAGAGAAGGCAGCTTTCGTCCATCGTTCTCTCTCAGTTGTTTTTTTTAAACTACAGTCGTTTTGACTGATTATGTGGTGTGGGCATGCATTTACACAATAGGCCCATACAGTGGAGGAATCATTGCATGGTAGCTATGTGATCACTTGTTGCATAGTGTGGTCAGCTGTATCAGGCTGCTTTGCCTGTTGTTCTGGACTATATGTGCAGAGCTACCTCTCACCCTAAGCATTTAGCAAAAATGGTTGTTTAACAGCCACCCTCTAGTTTTCTGCATTGCACCTCTTTCTGTTCACTCTCAGTGCACTTTAACTACAGCAGCCCATGAGCAGGCAACAGAATGGACTGTTTCCTATATACTGCAACTCTTTTCTCTTTATGGATGATCATGCCCATTTACAAGGGGGTGAAATCTTATCACTTGCCCTTTAAAATCATCATTTCAACTTCTGACTGATACTCCTCCACCCTTAACTTTCACATGTGCGTGCTGCCATATGGAAAACAATCCAAATGTCTGATTGGAAAGGATGGGGAAGCCATAATGTTTTGTGCCAATTACGTGTTGTGGGCCGTATACTAATGGCCATTTTCATAACATCAGCTCATTTTGTTGTAGGCCTCATCCTTAATCTATGGCCAAGTTAATGGAAAACTTCCTCTTGAATGTTACCTGACCTTAGAAACGTTTATCAAAGAAATCCTTCCTTCAGCTCTGTTATGATATGGATGTAAGATAACACCAAAAGTAAATAGCCATCGAAGCATGATTCATGATGTTGATATTTAAAACCATATGATATTTGAAACTTTAATCACAGTTAAAAAACAGCACATAAGTAATGATGTATATTTATTACTCATATTCTGTTTTTTAACTGTTATTAAAGTTTTAAATATCATATGGTTTTAAATATCAACATCATGAATCGTGCTTCGACGGCTATTTACTTTTGATGTTCTTACTCAGCACCAAAACTTGCTTTATTTTAACATACGATAAGCATCTGTATACGTTTTCATTGACTTTCCCAGAACAAGGATCTAATTGTTTCAGGTATAACATCTACTCTGGATTCACATGGTGCCTGGAATTTGGGAAAAATATTATATTTTTTTTATTATTTTCTTTCCAGGACTGTGTGTATGAATGGTGCTTAAACTTTAGTATTCTTAAGGTCCTTTAAAAGTTATGAACTTTTCTAAATAAGGAGTGAAAAAATTGTAAGGAAAATTGCATAATTTTTATTTGAGCTAAGATAAAATAAAAAATTTGGTTGTACTTTCTGTACTGCTGATTTCCTAACTTAAAAATAATTCAGCAGCATGCTAATAAAGGAACTGATTACAACATGGAGTTGAAGCTGTCATTTGACTTATAAAGCTAACAGGTTGTGAAAATAATAAAGATGATGTTACATGCCTGAACATTCAAAATTCATGGGATTGTGTGCAGTAATGCATAGTTGCTTGAAAATAATGACATCATCTATCCTGTCTGCAGGTCATCATTTGTTTTTCTTTTACATAATTCCTTTTCTTATCATAGGTTTTGTCAAAGCTGGCCTGACATTTTGGTGCTTATGTCTATAAAATAAAACTAGACGAAACCCATCAGAATCGACCATTAGCTTTTTTTGGTGTTTTTTTTAAAGAATAAACTCATATGAAACAACAAATGTAAACTTTATTTGATTGACAAATTCATTCAACCACTTCAGTAAAGACAATAGCCTAGGTTCGGGATTTTTTTTTTTTACTGAAGGTTTAACGACCACCGTGAGCAACTCAATGGGCACAAGCAGTAACCCGTAATATTTTTACTTATAATGAATATAGCTTCTTCTACTAATGAATTCAGCTTCCTCTAAGCTTCTTCTAATGCTTGTTGTTTGTTAATTATATCATGAATAAACTTTCCTGCTAGTAGTGTAGTAATAATAATGAACAAGCTTTTAACTGCTAGTAATGTTGTAGTAGTAATTAAGATGAATAAAGTCTTATGCTGGTTGTTAATAATAACAACTAATGAAATAAACCTAACAGCCAGACAGAGGTCTGACAAAACTATGAACTGAGAAAAACGTACTTACAACACAAGCTTTATTCAGAGAAAGTCCTGGTATCCTCCAACATACACGAAGCTCTACTCACATAAACGAAGATCTCTTTACACATAAAAGCTCTCACCATACAACAACAGCTCTCCTAGGTATCGTTGAACACGCCTATTTATACTGGCTACCACCACGTCATGACTTACACTCATTGCCAGATCTCATTCAGCGGGAGAAATAACATCTCGTTCAGTAAGAAGATAATTTACATAGGAATATAAAATAACCAGAGATAGTAAAAATCAAAAGGAAAGTGAATCTAGAGTATACGTTACATACTAACAATGTTCAACGGAATGTTTATTTACATCTTTACAAAATGGGAAATGTCTTACCTACATGAATAAACTGAATCGAATGAATATTAAATTGTATATATACATCACACAATCCAACAGCATAATGCAATCAGGTCTTTGAGAGTGTTCACTGTTCCATGAGAAGAACTTTGATACCAATGCCTGCTGGCATTGCTTTGTGCAATGGTTCGCTCAGAAAAGAGAAGACTTTAGACTATCTAAGTCCCTCCATGCTTCCACCTTCAACAACGCGTATGTTAAGCGCAGGTGATCGAATGTCAACTGCACACTTCCACCATAGAATTTACATGGTAACTTTGCCACCCCACAATGCCCGAACTGTTGCCTCAATCTCATTTTTCTCTTCAACTGGCACATCTACATGGTAAGACCTTTATTTTGATACCTCAACCATATCTTTATGTTCAGCCGATCTCTCAAAATAGGACTCATAGTAAAAAACCTTATAGAATTAATATATACACTATCTACTAACAAGTAATTGGACACCTATGATAGCAAAGGAAAACGAAGTTTATTCACCTTCAATAGTTGGTGGAGCCTCCACGAGTGGCGATTACAGCTGCGACCCTCCGGGGCATACTCTCAACCAGGCATTGTACGACGGCTAGCGGTATTTTCTTCCACTCGGCTTGGAGAAGACAGGTCAGTTCCTTTACTGATTTCAGACGGTGGGGGCACCCCTTAAGTCGACGCTCCAACTCGTCCCAGAGGTGCTCGATAAGGTTAAGGTCCAAGCTCTGCGCAGGCCAGTCCATTCGATTAACCCCATTGTCACCATACCAAGCCATGGTGGACCTTGCAACATGGCAGGTGGCATTGTAATCCTGAAAGTAACATGGGTCCATCCCGTAAAACTGCCACAACGTAGGAAGCGCATGGCCATCCAAAATGGTGCAGAAGGTCTCGGCGTTGAGTCTACCAGGAATTGCGACCAAGGGTCCCTTGCCATACCAAGAGAAACACCCCCATAGCATAATTCCACCGCCGCCGAACTTCACAGTTGGCACAATACATTCCGACAGGAGGCGTTCTCCAGACAGATGCCAAACCCAGACCCTGCCATCCGAACGGTAGATAGTGAACCTTGATTCGTCGTTCCAGAGAACCTGTTTCCACTGTTCAACGGTCCACTGTTGACGTTCTTTGCACCACTTTAGCCGAGCAGCGCTATTGGACTTTATGATCAAAGGCTTGTGGGCGGCAGCACGTCCATGATAACCAAGCAGATGGGCTTCCTTACGGATGGTATTCATCGAAAGAACACTCCCAAATGCCTGTTAAAACTCCTCGCGGATGTGACCCATCGATTTGGTGCAGTTCTTCCGAATTTCTCTGGCCAGCACTCGTCGGTCTCTCTAACTCCCAGTTTTGTGGGTCTGCCGGGTTGGGGCACATTCCGAAAGTCACCTCTGATCTTCCACTTGCCAATCACATAGGCCACTGTCGATTTTGGGTACTTCAACTCGCTGGATATGTCACGTATGGATTGGCCATTTCTGTGATACCCGACGATTACACCTTTCTTGAAATCAGAGAGCTCCGAACTGCGTGGCATCTTGCATGCGACTGGTTGCGTTGTTGTTTCCCACACGATATTTAATGGCGGCGGCCGTGACTTGTATCAGGACCGCAGATATTGTCGATTGCAGGGGTGTCCAATTACTTGTTGGTAAATAGTGTAGATTAGTATTTGAATACTAATTACCTTCTGAAGTTGTAACTCATACTATCTGAAAACAGGCAGCTTTCTAGTTCGTTAATGAAAACCTCAATTGAAATTTTTATGGGCTTATTACTAGGAATTACTCTCAAAATAAATTTGCAAGTTTTCAAAGACTCGATACCAGTGGGGGGGGGGTGGAGATGAGAATAAGTAATTGCCTGAGAAAGGAGAAAGAATAATTTTCTCTAAAAATTCACATATTTTTTTTAAGAATAATTCCTAGTAAAAGCTCATAAAATTTGCAATTGAGTTTTTATACTTATTGCTTTAATCAATTCATTTCAGCCAGAAAGTGTTAAATTTCTGGGGATGGATTGATTTGGTATTTCTTTTATCTGCAGGCATGAAATACTTCCGCGAAAATGCGGAAATCCGCTTTTTTCTGTTCCGTTTTTGGTGTTACCGATATTATTCCAAAAATGCAATAAAATTTTTAGGGGGGGGGTATGCCTCCCTCTTGTGGAAAGCAAAATCGTAATGACTTCAAACGATGGGATGGTTACGGCTGTGAATGATGTCACCTCTTCCAGGGATGGAAATTCTGCGCCAAAGTGTGCCAAAACAAAAGTCTTGCACCGTCTTGCTACAAAAGGCAGGTTTTGCGCCATTGGGCGCAAGAACTTCTGTTTCCCCGTCTTCATCGTCGGAACTTCGGTATAGTAAATTCTCCGTGCTCACTCTTGCGCTTGACGCTTAGTAAGTCCATGCGGTGGGAAGAACGATTCAGCGACTCCAAGTTCTAGGAATTTTATGTAGTTACTATGGAAATCATTGACGGAAGTCGTCGGTCCGCTACGGACGGCGGAAAGCATAGAGTGTGCTATGGAAATCGTAGGTCCGCTATGGACGACGGAAAACGCCGAGCATGCAACGGAAATCGAAAATCTCAGTGAAATAACGTTATTAAACATCTGTGTAAAGTTTATTTTCGTGTTTTCAAGATTCTAACTCTTGCTAAATATTTTCGGGAATGTTTCTTGGGTGTTGAGAATGTCACTTCGTTTTCCGTTTCCTCATATTAAATTTGTTCGACCGAGCTCTCCCCATCCCCCTTTTCTCTATTTCTCCCTCTGCCAGATTATATTTTTATTTTTGATGATTTCGTTCTTGTCATATTCCTCGTTTTTAATATAAGAGCGACTTCGTTTTTTTTTGGTTTTTTTTTTAAGGAATTTTTCTAATGAAATGCATGTTATCCATTTCTAATACATACTTCTTCAAAACTAATCAATAGAGATCAATCGTTTTCGCCCCTTTCCCTTTTATTAAACGAAATTGAATTTGTAGATCGGTATTTAATCCGTCCGTGGCGGAATCCGCGCCGTTTCCGTGTCCCATAAAATGTTTCACGGCAGAGTGAGCAACGCAGTATCGATTTTTCTCTTTCATTTTCCATAAAATTCGTGTTTTTCCCATTTCTTAGTTACTTCTTACTCATACATGATAGTATTTCGTGGATTCGCGGAATTCCATTTGCTTTTTCTGTCAGCATTTGGGTTATTCTCGAGATCGATGTAAAACTGAAAAGTAGCTGTTTTTTTGGTGGGAAGGGAGGGGTCTTTTCCATCTGGGGACGGTATTTCATCTTTCAAAACTTTCGAAAACGGAAGTTAAACGGAGTAAAGATTCCCCCATAATCCTAATTTATTTTTCTTGCGATGTTTCTTCTGCCCAGTATTGTTATTAAATTTCATTTTAATGCATAAATATTTGTATTTTAGCTTGAAAAACGGAGGGAAAATGTCCGAAAATGGAAGTCGGACGAAGCGAAGATTTCGCCAGCAATCGTAATCCCGCTCGCGCGACGTCCCCTCTGCCCTGTGTTGTTGTTAAATGTCAGTAATTTTATACTTTGGATGCAGTGATGTGCTCCAGTTCAATATTTTCATAAATAAATTTCAGTGAATCCCAAAACATGCACTTTTTAAGTTAAACAAATTCAGTGCCCTCTCAAAAATAATGAAGGCATTATATTGAGTTGTTTTCCTGGCTCTCAAATGGAAAATTCCTTTAGTATGATGGAGGATGTACTTGATAAAGAATCCATCAACATGAAAATTGAAACATTTTCATCTGTTTAAACCATGAAATATAAGCTACTGAATCAGGATAAGGAATTTTTTTGGAATTTTTAGCCTTGGAATTTTTTAAGAAAAACGATTATTTGCATGATTCTGTAAATAGAGATTTATGCCAAAATATGAAATCATATTCAGAATATAAGAAAGAATTACAAGATAAGGAAGAAAAATGAAAAAAAGATGAAAGGAGCTAAATATATCTAATAACTTGTGCAGCAAATTAAAATAAAATGAATTGGTTCAAGAGAAAGAAAACTGTAGCCGGCTAATTCATAAAAGGTTAGAACAAATTGTTAGACAGAAACAACTTAAGAAAATGAAATTTCATTAGTTGGGAATGACTTTTATTATTTATCTACAAAATGCCTAACATTTTCGCAAGCTTTTATAATATTTCTTCATTAATAATTTTGTGTCAAATCAAGAATGAACATTTATTCTTCATCAAACATAATTTTATTACTTATCAACAAACATGTCTGAAGTTTTTCAAACCTTCAAGATTTCATTTCCATACTACGTTGTTATCTTATAAAGACATTTGATTAATTTCCTCATTTGATTAAAGACGTTCTGTACTAAGGTGAGTGATTTTCTATGCATATGACCTCATCAGCAATTTTCCCCATTACATTATATTGTACTATGTATTTAATTTTCTTGAAACAAAATACATACATTAAATCTATTTAGTTGGCAGGTATGTGACCAATACCTAAATGTCATGGAAATGTCATGGTTCTATACATTAGAGAGTGAAATGCAAGATTCAACACTTTGTTACCCACCCCCTCCCCCGTCGGCGCACGTGGAAGTTCAGCTTTTTCTATCACTGCCCACTTTCATGCCTGTATCTGGAATCCTGCATTGAAATCAACACTGAATCTCTTGATGCTGGGTGGAAATGAGCAGTTGAACTAACTTACAACACAGCATTCACTAGTCCTTTAATGCCTTTTTCACAAACTGTCTTCCAGTGCTCTCATGGATTTTCTTTGAAGAGCTATTATCCTGTACCTCACCTACTACAGATTTGGGATTCATACATTCAGCCAGCATCTATTTTGTTTCTAGTTGATTAGGTACTGATTAATCATTTTGGCTATCTCATTCTTCATGATAGTGGAATTCTTTTTGTAGTTACACTCTCTTAGGAAATTGCAATCTTCTGTTGTTTAAATCAAAAAAATTGAACTTCCTTCAAAGTTGCATATTTTTAAATAGGAAAGCAAAATATCATCATGTTGTGCTGCATGATCAGTTTAATTTAATTTTATTTTTTATTGGAGGCTTCATGACCACCATGAGCAACACAATGGGCTATAAGCAGTCACCTGTCCCTAATTTAGGGTCATTGGTTCCAGGGAAGGGAGAGAGCCAGTGCCGTAAGACGAACGCAACATCCATGCCTCACTGGGATTCGAACCTGGACTCCTTTTGGACGAATGATCAGAGGCCATTGCTTAGACCACTGCACCACCGGGGCGGCAGTTTCATTTTCTTTAACCAAAACGTAGATTTAATAAATACAACAATAAACAATATTTCAATTAAAGGTTTGATTACATCTTAAAAATATTCTTGTTTATTAAGAGATTGAAATATATTCAATCATGACGGCCTATATAGCTGTGTGAAAGCCAGATACAAATGCAGGGGATTAAGTTACTGAAAGTACTCATCTAAGAATGTTTGTACTTCAGTTAAATAATTTTGCATAAAACTTGCTGCTCTTAATTTTAAGCAAAACTACTGGCCTGACTTTGCTATTATGTATTTTACATTTCAGTACAGTTGATAGTTCATTCTTCTCTTGCTTTTAGTGATCTGTTGGTAACATTAATATTTGTTATTTTTTTCATTTCTTAAGGTTTCCATGACACCATGGGCAAATTACACATTTCGTGTCATAGCTCGAAATAAAATAGGTCCAAGTTTACCAAGCAGTCATTCCGATGTTTGTACTACACCTGAAGACGTCCCATATAAAAATCCTGACAAAGCAGAGGGCAAAGGAACCGAAAAGGACAATTTGGTCATATCGTGGACTGTAAGTTTTTCTCTACTGTCATCAGTATCTTGTGAAAAAAATCTTTGTTAAGAAAACTTTTTATGAAGATAAAAACAACAACTGAAATGCCTAAATTTAAAAACATATGCGCATGCATTCATATAACATACAATATAACAATATATCTTGAGCTGAAAGTTGGTGAAATATCACACTAAAGGATTTCATAATATTCCATTCTGTCATCAGTTTTAAATCTTTTGGCTTTTAATTTTTGGCTTTTCGATAGCCTTCTTTATTGCAAAAATTAAAAAAAAATCTGACCCCATCACTGATCTGATTTTGTAGATGATCTTGTGCTGAAGAGCTAACTTCTAAAACTCGGCTAACTGTTTAGTGATATACATGTTGTTTTTTTAATTTAACATTTTGGCATTTCATGCCTCTAATCCTGACTTCAGAATTCAAAAGGAGCTATCCCAGGGAATTACAAAGATAAAATGGAAGTATAATATGAAAGGTGTTCATTGGTGGCCAGTGGCAGTACAGAAGATGCAGGGCATTGTGTCAATGATATGGGATCAACTATTAAGAAATTCATTCATTGTGTAAGCAAAGACTAAACCGAATCTCTCCTCTCATCAGGCAAATCAGTGATGATCTGTATACCCTTATTTTTTGCTCTTTTCTTTTCTTTCTTTTTTTTTCTTTTCTATTTTCAAATACGGAAATTTCATGCTTCAAAAACTTTTTGTGACCCACAGTTTGTGAAACACTACTCTACAAAATACAAGAACAAACTCTTCAAATATAGGATATTGTATTTGACAGGTTCCACCTATATCTAATTACCAAAAGTAAACTACATTGTTATCCCAGTTCTTTTATTTTTACAAATTGTTCTATTTTTATGACTTTTTAATATTTAAAAAAATATTCATTTTTGCATATTAATGTTTTTTGTTTGTTTAGTTTTTTTTATAAAGTTTGTGTGTTGAAGAAAAGGTACCTTGCATAGCCCTTCTGGTTCCCTCGTATATTTATCACTAAGCTGTTCTCTGAGATTCAGAGGTTAGCTCCAAAAAGAAATACAAACTTCCAGATATTTTTACCTATTGTTGTCGTATCAACCTTCGCCATTTACAGCGATCTTGACATACAACTCGTGCTTCACTGATATCCTTTATACGCCGTACACAAGATCTTTTATATTTCATACTCATAATCTTTTTCTCATGCAGACACTCCTGAATCTGATCCACCCATGTCTTCCTTGGCCTTCCTCTGCCTTTCCTTCCTGCCACTTGGGCTGAAAATATTTTCTTAGTAAGCATTTCATCACTCATTCTTTCAACATGGCCAAACCACCGAAGCATATTGGTCTCCACCTTGCTAACAACATTTTTTTTTACATCACACAACTGCAATACATCTTCATTCCTCACACAATCATATCGTGTCTTGCCACAAACCCCGCGTAAGGAACGCATTTCTCCAGCACACAAACGACTCCTATGTTTCTTCTGCAGTACCCAGGTTTCACTGCCATACATCAGAGTAGGAACAATTACTGTTTCATACACAGCCATGTGGGACTCTCTAGAGAACCCATCATTCCTGTGAAAACCTCCCAGAGCAGCTACGACATTCAAAGAAGAATTCACTCGCCTACTGATTTCACCATCCAACTTGTTCTCTCTGTTAACATCCCCAATTTTTATGTAGGACTTCCGTCCACAGGGAGTAGAGTTTAGGTCCCAGCCACCTACAGCAAGATCGCCTTTTGGGCAGGACACAGAAACGGAAGGAATGAGAGCAAGTCTAGCGACTTTGACAGAACAGTTTGTAGTGAGATTAGAGTACAGTAGATGGCGCCACCGTACAAGAACGATATTGCACATAGATGGGTGAGAGAATTTCAGGGGGGACATAGGAAAGGATATCCATTTTACCAGTGGGTCCAACCTGGGGGCCGTCACTTTACGTGCTCGTCCGATGCACGGCGGATATTCAGCGATTATTAGTAAATCACACCATCTCTGAAAGATCAGCCCAGGCTTGAACCTGGGGACCCAGCATCGACAGTCTGAAACACTAACCACTAAGCCATCCGCGGCTCTAACTTGTTCTCTCTGTCAAACATGCTTCCTAAATACACAAAGTCACCTGGTCAATCACAGTGCCATTTATACTTACATTACATTCAGTGCTACCCATTCCTCTCTCAAACACCATAACTTTGGTTTTTCCCTTATTTACACTCAGTTTGAATTTCATGCAAACTTCGTGCATCCGAGTCAACATACTCTGCAACTCACTTTTGCTCTCTGCCAACAGGACAGTGTCATCAGCTTACAGCAATTTGCACACACGGATATCACCAAGACATAAACCACTATTATCTATTTTGGCCTCACGCATGCATGCGTCCATAAATATATTAAACAGCCATAGTGACATTACACAACCTTGTCTAACTCCTGCACCAATGGAAAACCATTTTGATAAAACTCCATTCACTCGTACACAAGCTCTATTACCAGCATACATTGCTTTTACACTATTAAGTAGATTCCCAGTAACACCATATTCATTCAATACCTTCCACAAAAGTGTCCTATTGACTCGGTCGTAAGCTTTCTCTAAATCTATGAAGGCAGTAAAAACTTTCTTCCCAACAGCCAGATACTTTTCAATCATCATGCGTAATGCAAAAATCTGGTTAGTGCAGCCTTTACCAGGCATAAAACCACTCTGAACATCCCACACTTTCAATTATGTAAGACCCCTTACTTTTTCAATAACAACCTTACCAAACACTTTCCCTGGCACACTCAGTAGGCTAATACCACGATAGTTCTTGCATTCAGTCTGATCACCTTTTTCCTTATACAAGGGAACAATGATAGCATCCTTCCAATCCCGAGGGACCATTCCTAACTCCCAGCAGAACTGGCAAATTTCAGTTAACCAGTCAATTATAGAGTCACAACCATACTTCAACATCTCTGCAGTTATGCCATCAACTCACGGAGCCTTACCATTCTGAAGAGATTTTAGAGCTTTACACACTTCTCTTGAGATCCCTCATAAACCACTATTATCTATTATGGCTTCCCGCATCCATAAATATATTAAACAGCCATGGTGACATTAAACAACCTTGTTAAACTCCTGCACCAATAGAAAAGCATTTTCTGCCATCCAGAAACTCTAGCATCCTGCTTGTTACAATTTTTCCATCTAAAAATACATCACAATAGTCTCCACTTTGATTATGACAAAGCGCAAATATACGAGGATATCATATATTTGTGCTTTGTCATAATCAAAGTGGAGACTATTGTGATGTATTTTTAGATGGAAAAATTGTAACAAGCAGGATGCTAGAGTTTCTGGATGGCAGAAAATGCTTTTCTATTGGTGCAGGAGTCAGACAAGGTTGTTTAATGTCACCATGGCTGTTTAATATATTTATGGATGCATGCATGCGTGATGCCAAAATAGATAATAGTGGTTTATGTCTTGGTGATATCCATGTGTGCAGATTGCTGTATGCTGATGACACTGTCCTGTTGGCAGAGAGCAAAAGTGATTTGCAGAGTATGTTGTCCCGGATGTACGAAGTTTGCATGAAATTCAAACTGAGTATAAATAAGGGAAAAACCAAAGTTATGGTGTTTGAGAAAGGAATGGGTAGCACTGAATGTAATGTAAGTATAAATGGCACTGTGATTGACCAGGTGAGGGAGTTTGTATATTTAGGAAGCATTTTTGACAGAGAGAACAAATTGGATGGCGAAATTAGTAGGTGAGTGAATTCTTCATTGAAAGTCATAGCTGCTCTGGAAGGTTTTCACAGGAATGATGGGTTCTCTAGAGAGTCCCACATGGCTGTGTATGAAAGTGTAATTGTTCCTACTCTGATGTATGGTAGTGAAACCTGGGTACTACAGAAGAAATATAGAAGTATTTTGTGTGCTGGAGAAATGCGTTACTTATGGGGGGGGGGGGGTTGACAAGACACAGTCTGATTGTATGAGGAATTAAGATGTGTTGCAGTTGTGTGATGTGAAGCAAAATGTTGTTGGCAAGGTGGAGACTAATATGCTTCAGTGGTTTGGCCATGTTGAAAGAATTAGTGATGAGATGCTTACTAAGAAAATCTTTTTAGTCCAAGTGGCAGGAAGGAAAGGCAGAGGAAGGCCAAGGAGGACATGGGTGGGTCAGATTCAGGAGTGTCTGCATGAGAAAAAGATTATGAGTGTGAAGTATAAAAGATCTTGTGTACGGCTCGTAATGGATATCAGTGAAGCCCGAGTTGTATGTCAAATGGAGAAGTTTGATACGACAACAGTAAGTAAAAATATCTGGTAGTTTGTATTTCTTTGTAGAGCTAACCTCTGAATCTCAGAGAACAGCTTGGTGATATGTATGTATGTATGTAGAAAATGCTTGGTGTAAGTACCATATGGACACAAGATCACAAGGAAAGTAATTTGAACTTTTTATGCCATTATAGCCATGGCATGTGGCCTAGAAATAATGGCAAAACCTTAATCGTTTTTACTATAGTGTTGATAGATTTTTGATACTTCTGGTATTATCTGATAAATCCTTGTCATTCCCTTCATTTTTTATTTCAATTCTTTCATGTGTAATGATGCAATTCACATATTTTTTTAGGTTATGCCCATGATAGAGCAGAATGCCCCTGGATTTTTTTATAAAGTCTTTTGGAAGCGAGAAGACATCCCTTCTGCTAGTTGGGAAATTGAAGAGGTTCATGACTGGAAACAAAGAGAGTTAGTGATACCAGAACAACCAACATTCAAGCCCTATCGAATTAAGGTTGAAGCACACAATAATAAAGGTCAGGCCCATACTGCTGCCACAGAAATCATTGGATACTCAGGAGAAGATGGTAATTCTATTCTTTACATGTTAAATACACTCTTTCTTTGTTTCAGATTATTTTTCTTGACGTGCATACTCATATAAGAATTTTACTTTTTGTTTTAAGCTAATTAATGATTGAAAGAGGATGACTCGGATATTACAATCTTCTGCATTCTGCTTTGTGATAAAAAAATTGTGTTAGTCAAATTCGACAAGAATATGAAGAAAAAGATCAGTTTTACCTTTAGTAAACTCAAGTTTTAATATATGTATATAGCAGGCCCAGGATTCATTTTAAGTAATTTACATTAAATGTAAATTAAGAATTAATGACTGTTATGTAGAGTAAAAAGTTTACAGTAGGAATCTTATAATGGTCGAGAACACAGGAACCACCCATTCTTCTCATGGCAACATTACTCAAGCACTGTCCAACAGCAACTGACTACAAAAAAAAAGTTCTATCATTCTTGAAGAAAATAAACAATTATGTGACTTGAGTTGAGTAAAAAAAAGTAAAGTTGTTTAGGACAGAATTCATGACACCATGTCCAACAATCCCCCACTTGCTCTAAACAAGTTTGTGAGTTGAGAGCTTTTCTGTGTTTTATAATAGCAGGTTTTGGGAGGGGCTTGGTCATAATGTCAGCAGTCATCAAAGTAGATGAACAGTAGTCGATCTTGATACCACAATGCTGAAGCCCCTTACATAGTGCAATTTAGTGTAAATTTGCTTTAATCTGGACTCGCCCTTTTCAGACGGTGCAATTTTGATAGTTGATTGGTTATCTTCGTGGAAGGTCACTGGAAGATTTTGTTTGAACTTATAAATATTCACATAATTGCAACACCCAAGAAAATTCCTGTGTAGCTTCAGACAGTGAGATGTATTCTGCTTCAGAGGATAAAAGAGGCACGCAGTTTTGCTTTCTAGACTTCCAAGATATACAAATACAAATGTTTCCAAGAAATACTAGGAAGCCAGAAGTCGATTTCCTGTCTGACTTGTCTTGTGCCCAGTCTGCATCGGAATACACTTCAAGAAGTGGATATTCCTTTGGAGATATCTTCAATTTCAAGTCTTTTGTGAATTTTAGATACTTGATAAGTCTTTGACTGCATTCCAATCTTTCTGTGTCGGTTTGTCACACTTTCTACTTAAGATGTGCGTGGCAGCAGTGATGTCAGGTCTAGTGAAGTTTGAAATAAACAGCAGAGACCCAATAGCTTGTCTATACTTGTGATTATTGTCTAATAATTCTTGTTCATCATTTAACTGATAGTAACTGGTTTCCATCGGTGTGTTTATAGGCTTTGCATCTTGTAGTCCGAATTTTTCGTCTAACTCAATAATTTTATTTGTCTGGCTCACAAAATATTCACCATTTGAATTTTGAGAAACCTCTATTCCAAGATAATGTTTCACTTGGCCTAAATTGGTTAATTCATAGCTTCGCTTCAGAAGTTCAACAGTTTTATCAATTTGATATGAATTTTGTGAACTTATCAAAATGTTATCAACATATAGAATTAAGTTCATTGTGTCACCCTTTTCAGATTTTGTGAAAAGACACGAGTTTGCTTTGCTCTGAACAAAACCCAGATTTTTCAAAGTAGCTTCTATAG
The DNA here is from genome assembly GCA_039090855.1 of Macrothele yani. Lineage (NCBI taxonomy): Eukaryota > Metazoa > Arthropoda > Arachnida > Araneae > Macrothelidae > Macrothele > Macrothele yani. The sequence continues at coordinate 110,861,845 of CM077003.1, forward strand.
ATTAGTTCCATGATCTTGCTGCTTGTTTAAGACCATAAATTGCTTTGTTGAGTTTGCATACATGATTGTTTTTGCTTACTTCTTTGAAACTTTCTAGTTGATCCATATAAATATCTTTATTAAGTTTTGCATTTAAGAATGCTGATTTAGTATCTACATGATGAATAAACATATTTTTATGTGCAGCAGCTGTGAAAAATAACCTTATAGTGGTGTGTTTCACCACACGTGCATAGACCTCATCATAGTCCATCCCGTATTTCTGGTCATAACCTTTAGCAACTAGTCTTGCCCTATGTTTTATTATTTGACCATGTTCATTGGATTTTGTTTTGAAGATCCATTAACATCCAATAGGGTTTTTTTCCCTTTGGTAGTTCTGTTAATGACCATGTGTCATTGTTTTTAAGTGATTTGAGCTTCTCTTGCATGGCAGTTTTCCATTGTTCTTGTTGAACCTTCAGCAAATCTTAGATGTCTTTTAAGGACTTGAGATCTAGATGTTTAACCATTAGTACAAATGCTTGTCGAAAACTATATGTAGTTTCTTTAGTTAGTGATTCTGCAGCATTTAAAGACAGCCTTTGAGCCGGAATCCCTTCTATAGACCTTTGCAATCTTTTTAGTGGTTGAACATCTGAGTTTGACTCAGTTTCATCACTTTCATCATTTAATTGGGGATTTGTTTGTGGGATTTCTTTTTCTCTAGTTTCTTGATTCTAAACATCTATCGGTAGATGAATAATACTACCTTCTTTTTCATGAGGTTTTTTGACACTATGTTCAAACTCTAAGAATCTGACAGACCTTGAGATTATCACTCTTTTGTTGCTTGTGTAGATTCTATAGCCTTTACTATGGTAATCGTACCCGACAGAGATGCCTTCTATTGCCCTTTGATTGAGCTTATGCCTTCTTTGCTTGTGTATGTATGCAAATGCTTTGCATCCGAATACTTCGAGATGACTTGTTAGGCTTAACATTGTTCCACAGTTCATATGGAATCCTGTCATTCTCTTTTGTTGGCAATCGGTTTTGAATATACATCCCTGTTAATACTGCTTCACCCCAGAAAAGTTTTGATAAGTTTGCATTGAGTATCATTGCTCTTGACGTATCCATTAATGTTCTATTTTTCCTTTCTGCTACACCATTTTGAGGAGGAAAATAAGGTTCTGATTTTTGATGATGTATTCCTCGACTTGTTAAGAAGCTCTGAATTTGATGATTGTAGTATTCCTTTCCATTATCAGTTCTAATGGCTTTAATCTTTTTTTGGAACTTATTCTAAGTTGATACTATAAACTCTTTGAGTTTGCTGTAGACCTCATCCTTACTTTGTAACAAGTAGACCATTAAATATCTGCTAAAATCATCTATGAACGCTATGAAGTATTTATTTCCACCAAAACTTTCAGTTTGCATGTAACCACATAAGTTAGTATGAATCAATTCTAAAGGTTCTTTAGCTCTAAAATTTGCTTGTTTTGGGTAAGGCTTATCAGTTTATTTTGCTTTGATGCAAGTCGTGCACTGGAGTTCACATGAGCAATTGTTTACAATAAACTCTTTTGACAGGTTATGAACTGCCATTAGTTTAATAGTATCAAAATTTCTGTGACCTAATCTCAAATGCCATGTGAACAAACAATTTTCATTTTGACATAACTGACCTTGCATTTTTGAAACACAGCAACATTGATTATCTGCACTATTTGGCACCACTAATAATTTATACACTGAGTGGCCACTTTATTATGACCACTCCTTCAGTACTTCGTTGGGCCACCTTTTGCCTTTAATACTGCGTTGACTCTTCATGGCATGGACTCCACGAGATGTTGATAGGTGGTTTGTGGAATCTGAGACCATGCTTGAAGAATAGCACTTTCCAGGAGTGTGAGATTGCAGGGCTGTGGATCCAGCTGTCTGATAACTCGTTCAAGTTCATCCCACAAATTCTCAATGGGGTTGAGATCTGGAGATTGTGGGGGCTACCTAAGCAAAGTAAACTCACCAGCAGGTTCATGAAACCAATCCTGTACAATACGAGCACTGTGGCAGGACGCATTATCTTGTTGAAAGTAGTCATCGCCATTGGGATAAGCCATCCACATGACAGGGTGCACTTAGTCCGCAATGATGTTTAGATATGATGTGCCAGTCAGTTGTTGATCAACATGAATTAAAGGGCCCAAAGCATGCCAAGAAAACATTCCCCAAACCATAACGTTGCCTCCACCAGCTTGAAGGGTTGTAGCAATGCAATTGGGGTCCATGCTTTCGTGCTGTTTCCACCAAATTCTCGCTCGTCCATCGGCATGGTGCAACTGAAAATGGGATTCATCGGACCACATAATTTGTTTCCAATTATTGACTGTCCCATCCTTGTGCTCCTGTACGAACTGCAGACGTTTTCTCTTGTTAACTGCAGACAGCAAAGGTATTCGAACAGGCCTTCGGCTGCCATATCCCATCTGATGCAGTGTACGGCGAACAGTGTGTGTAGAGATCATTTGAGGGGATTATTGATTCAGATGGTCTGTAATTTGCTGCACTGTTGCCCTTCTGTTGTTTGTTACCAGTCTGGACACTCTTTGTTCTGCCCGAGCAGTCACTAGTTGATGACGACCACACGTTGCACGTAGAGAACCATTTTTTTGGCTGACAGTCCAGTCTTTAAACACTTTAACAACAGCTTCTCTGGAACATTTCACGAATGCGGCGGTTTCGGTGATACTCGCTTCATGGCTCCAAGCTCCTACAATCATCCCATGTTGAAAGTCCGTCAAATCGCATTTTTTACCCATCTCGTCACCCAGAAATCCCTTCTACTACTGTCGCAAACACTAACCTTTCCCTTTTTTTACTAGCCTCGCCCTCTGGCAGCAACAGCGCACAGCCATAGCTCATTTGCTTAAAACTGTCAGGTGGTCATAATAAAGTGGCCACTCAGTGTACAAACTTCCATTTGTGCCATGGGCAATTATATCTTCATTCTGCATTACAGTGTGAATATTTTCCTTGAATGATACAGTACAGTTCTTACGAGTTAGTGTCTTAACTGACAACAGGTTGCCTACGAGTTCTGGTATGTATATAGCACATTTTCAAGTGTTATATTTCATTCTTCATTTTGAAGAGTTTTGGCATTAAGCCTTCCTTTACCAATTCCAGCTGTGAGCAGCCTTGCACCATTTGCTATCACAACCGAGTTTTCAGAACTTTCTGTTAAGTGTGTGAAAAAATTAACATTTCCACTCATGTGACTTGTTGCACCTGAGTCTATGTTTATGTAGTTCCTTTGTGGAAGTAGTTGGTGTTAATGTTGTATGATGTATTTCCAAACCATCTCAGAGAACCTGTAATGATCTTGAGTCATATAGATATACACCTTGTTGTTGTACAACCACCTGATGTGAAGAATTTCTTTGAAGAATGTTGTTTTTGTTTTCTTTTCGTATTCTTAAGATACCAGCATTCACCTTTGTTATGACTAGTTTTATGACAGTATGTGTAAAACTTCTCCATTTCATTACTTGAGGTATTATTACAGTTGTTTGAATAGTTCTTCTTAGAAGAATTTCCTTTAAATGCATATGTTTCTTGTGTTGCTTGTGACATGTGTGATTTTTTCACATACTCATCTATTAGTTTACTACTAACATACTCTAGGGAAAGTTTATCTTCTGATTTACTTTCAAGTGAGGTTTTGAGTGTTGAGTATGATTCAGGCAGACTGCATAAAAAAATTGCACTCAGATGCGAATCCTTAATAGATTCACCAATGCAGTTTAATTTTTCTGCCAACTCCATTACTTCGTTAATGTGTTCCTGCATTGTGATTCCCCCAATGAATTTTGTAGAATACAACTTCCTTAATAGAAACAATTTGCTAGAAAGATTTTACCTCTCATGAATTGATTTTAACTTGTTCCAAGTGTCTTGCGCAGTGTTCTGATGTAATACATGAATGATCTGCGAGTCTCCAATGTGTAGACAAATGAGTGCCTTTGCTAACTTATCTTTCCCGACCCATTCTTTGGGTCTATATTTTCTAGTTGTGTTCCAAACACTATTACATCTAGATATCTCTTATTAACAATTGGCTGAGTTTGAATTTCCATATTGCATAGTTGTTACTGTTCAGTTTTTCTATCTGTGCACTTTCACGATAAAGCACCATTTTGAACTTTATGACTTCACTATCCTTTCAAATAAAAAAAAATAAAAATATTTCCTTCACTTACTAGATGATGAATCACTTCAATATATTAATGTTCTTAATATATTTTTTAGCAAATCAGTCTCATAATCATGAAAGAGGATGACTCAAATATTACAATCTTCTGCATTCCACTTTGTGATAAAAAAATTGTGTTGGTCAAATTCGACAAGAATGTGAAGAAAAAAATTGAATCGAAAGCCTTTACCTGTAGTATACTCAAGTTTTAATATATATATATATATATATAGCAGGCCCAGGATCCATTTGAAGTAATTTACATTAAATGTAAATTAAGAATTAATGACTGTTATGTAGAGTAAAAAGTTCACAGTAGGAATCTTATAATGGTCAAGAACACAGGAACCACCCATTCTTCTCATGGCAACATTACTCAAGCACTGTCCAACAGCAACTGACTACAAAAAAAAAACCCCCGTTCTATTGTTGTTGAAGAAAATGAACAATTACTTGACTTGATTTCAGTAAAAAAAATAAACAAAGTTGTTTAGAGCAGAATTCATGACATCATGTCCAACAATGATAAATTCATTTTAACCAAATCCCATGTAGAACGCAGGCACTTGTATTTATATATTTGCTTAAAATTAAAATAACTCTTCATGTAATAATAAAACTGATGTTGATCACAAATGTGTATTTTTGCCTTTTAGTATAGGATGAATTACAAATGGTAGTAATGAGAAAGCTCTTCTGAATAGCATTTATATCACACACAAACACAAACAAAGTTATTAACTATATGTCAACAAAATAGTTTCCATATCATCTACTGTTTCGCACGTTATTAGAAATTCGAGCACGGGAAAAACGTCCATATAATAAGAACATTTTTATTTCAACTTGTCACTAATATTCCTTTTTTTCTTTTTGATGTTCTTTATAATAGTTTAGAATTTTATTATGAAGATTACAAATTTATATGAAAAAATGTTTTAATATGTGCAGTCAAATGCATCATAAGTTGTCAAAGTCCTCCAATACGTAGAGACAATATGTATTAAAAGATTAATATTATTCCAGTTTTTTAAGTCATGATTTACGAAATTAATACAATAGAAAAGAACTTTCGAACCTTTTGATTATGATGCGTTGAATCAGTAATAAGCCATCTTGTTATCGAAGAAGGCATGATTTTCCTTTCCTGTGGTATCAGCTTCCAAGTTGAACTTCGATCTTATAATTTCTTATTATAGATGATGGTTGCATGTTTTATTTTCCGTGGCTCGATATCCCAAACTAGTTTCAATTCCTTCTTTTTGGAATCATCTTCAGTGGGTATTATGATCTTCTCATACATGTTGTGTTTCGGCCACTTACATCGATTCTACTGGCAGCGTCCGACTTTTCACGGCAGTTGTACTCTTGCGCATGCTATTTTTGGTATTAATGCACGTTCTTAGTCGTGTTTTGATATAACCGGATGACATGAATTCCGACTCCAAATTAATTGGTGTTGCCATTCGTTTGTTGAAAATAATTAATAAGGTCTTTTATTATATTTTTTATCGTTAATTTCTTTTTCGATAAAATATTTCCAAGCGTACGGTAGATTCATTGGATCATTATTATTACAATTTATTTCTTTAGTTTTTTCAATCATTATCGCTTCTGAGGTTAATATTTGGTTTTTAGTTTTATGTGAGGTTATTAATTTTGCATCATACCAAACAGGATAAGCTTCATTTTCAATACAATGATTTATTAATGATGTTTTGTTTTCTTTTTTATTCCAGTTCGATATATGTTCTTTTAATCTGGTCTTAAATCTTCTTTTTGTACTTCCTATGTATACTTTATTTCTTTCATTTCTTTCTATTTCTGTATAATATTTTGTTGGTATAGAATATACTCCGGCTTTATCAAGCATTGATCTTCTTTCATTTCCATTAGTTAATATAGTTTCGTTATCTATGACGGTTTCTGCCAATATCATTTTTTCTTTAATGCATTCCTTCTTTAAGATATCTGTTATTGGAGGAATGTAGGGAATTTTACCAGCAAATTTTATTTCATTTTTTTGTTTATTTTTATTTTCATTTAAAGATTTCTTTATATTTTCAAGTATATCATCTATGATCTTTTTCTTGTATCCAAATTTCATAGCAGTTCTTTTTATCCAGTTAATCTCAATCTTTTCTTTGTGTTTATTACAGGAATGGGTTAATGCTCTTCTTATGTAAAATTGAAGTGCTGCTCTTTTATATTTCCAAGGATGATTTGAATCAATCGGAATTATCGTTGGAGTATAAGTTGGTTTTCGATATACTTCGTATTCAATCATATTATTTCGCCTGAATAAAGAAATGTCTAAATAGTTTAGTTGTCTCTTAACTTCTTTTTCCATAGTAACTTGTATTGTAGGATAAAAACTATTGTATTTGTTTACAAATGTTTCAAGTTCTTTTTCAGATTGCTTCCAGAAGATAAGGATATCGTCAACGTATCTTACGTATAGTATTAGTTGTTTTTGATTGAATGAATCCAAAAGTTTATTTTCTATGTCTTGTAATATTATTTCAGCAAGAAGTCCCGAAATTGGTGATCCCATTGGTGCACCTTGTTTTTGTCGGTATATTTTTTTATTATATGTGAAGTAGTTATTATCAGCTACTAGTTTCAATGCCTGGATAATACTAATTCTTTGTGCTTCAGGTATTTTTTCATCTTTTAACTTCTGATTTAACAATTGAATTGCTTCATAAACAGGTGTATTTGGATATAGGGAAACAATATCTAGACTGATCATCAGAAAATCGGTTGTTTTTAGTTCTTTAACTTTTTTAATCACTTCAATGGAGTTGTTAATTGTATAAATATGTTGAAAGTAATACTGTTTTAAATGTTTAAATAGTTCTTTTTCAAGGAGAATTGTTGGAGACGTTGTTTTATTTACTATTGGTCTTAATGGTTCTTCTTTTTTATGCGTTTTGATTTTGCTGAATATGCTTGGAATAGACGCTCCAACGGGCGGAATGGCTTTGTTTTTAATATTATCAGGTAAATGTCCATGGTTTTTTATATAAGCCATTTTTCTTAGAATTGTATCTGTTGGGTCAAGTGTAGTTTCTTCGATATCCAATTTTTCTATAGCCGTTTTCATTTTTATATCATAATCATCTTTGTCTAATATAATAATTTGTTTGGCTTTATCAGCGCTTACGCATTTAATTGCTGGGTTGTTCTTGAGGTTCATTAGCTCTTGTCTCTCATATTTTATAGCTGGTATTTGTTCTTCTTTTTCTTTGTTATTGATTGCTCTTAATATTTTAAATCTTGTAGGGTTTTGTCTTTTATTTGGTAGTTTCTTGATGACGTCTTCTATATATGAAATTATTATCTCGGCTTTCGGAATTTCTTGTTTATATGCATATCTCGTTCCTCTATTGAGTGCTTTAACTTGTAGATATGTCAATTCATTATTAGATTTGTTAATGAACAGTGGTTTGTCTTCTAATGTTGGTAGTTTTTCTTTTCCTTCTTTGTTATTATACTTTTCTCTTATGAGGTTTTCAATTTTATGAAAGTGTCTCCTTCTGTCTTTAAATTGTTGTCTTTCTATAATAGCAAATATTTTAATTAATGCTATTTTTATTTCTTCTTTATCTTTCTCTTGCATGCATTGATTATATAATCTGTAGTTTTTCTTACTCAATCTATCAATGTCTTTTCGTTTTTCTCTAATAGAGGCTCTTAATCTTTTAATTTCACAAGTTTGTAAAATGGTTTTATCTTTATAATTCATTGGTTTATTTCTAATTTGTAAAAATTTAGGTGTAATTCCATTGTTTTTACAAGTTGTCAAAAAGTTTAAATGTTCGACTTCTTTGCTCAACTGGATTCTATTCTTTTTAAAGTTCGTGATATTCATTTTGTTTAGTTCGTATATATTATGATTTCAGCCGCGAATTTCAGATTCTCTCCAATAAAATCAACATTATGAGCCTTTTAAATCTCCATCAAAACGGCTATAGAAAAATTGGATATCGAAGAAACTACACTTGACCCAACAGATACAATTCTAAGAAAAATGGCTTATATAAAAAACCATGGACATTTACCTGATAATATTAAAAACAAAGCCATTCCGCCCGTTGGAGCGTCTATTCCAAGCATATTCAGCAAAATCAAAACGCATAAAAAAGAAGAACCATTAAGACCAATAGTAAATAAAACAACGTCTCCAACAATTCTCCTTGAAAAAGAACTATTTAAACATTTAAAACAGTATTACTTTCAACATATTTATACAATTAACAACTCCATTGAAGTGATTAAAAAAGTTAAAGAACTAAAAACAACCGATTTTCTGATGATCAGTCTAGATATTGTTTCCCTATATCCAAATACACCTGTTTATGAAGCAATTCAATTGTTAAATCAGAAGTTAAAAGATGAAAAAATACCTGAAGCACAAAGAATTAGTATTATCCAGGCATTGAAACTAGTAGCTGATAATAACTACTTCACATATAATAAAAAAATATACCGACAAAAACAAGGTGCACCAATGGGATCACCAATTTCGGGACTTCTTGCTGAAATAATATTACAAGACATAGAAAATAAACTTTTGGATTCATTCAATCAAAAACAACTAATACTATACGTAAGATACGTTGACGATATCCTTATCTTCTGGAAGCAATCTGAAAAAGAACTTGAAACATTTGTAAACAAATACAATAGTTTTTATCCTACAATACAAGTTACTATGGAAAAAGAAGTTAAGAGACAACTAAACTATTTAGACATTTCTTTATTCAGGCGAAATAATATGATTGAATACGAAGTATATCGAAAACCAACTTATACTCCAACGATAATTCCGATTGATTCAAATCATCCTTGGAAATATAAAAGAGCAGCACTTCAATTTTACATAAGAAGAGCATTAACCCATTCCTGTAATAAACACAAAGAAAAGATTGAGATTAACTGGATAAAAAGAACTGCTATGAAATTTGGATACAAGAAAAAGATCATAGATGATATACTTGAAAATATAAAGAAATCTTTAAATGAAAATAAAAATAAACAAAAAAATGAAATAAAATTTGCTGGTAAAATTCCCTACATTCCTCCAATAACAGATATCTTAAAGAAGGAATGCATTAAAGAAAAAATGATATTGGCAGAAACCGTCATAGATAACGAAACTATATTAACTAATGGAAATGAAAGAAGATCAATGCTTGATAAAGCCGGAGTATATTCTATACCAACAAAATATTATACAGAAATAGAAAGAAATGAAAGAAATAAAGTATACATAGGAAGTACAAAAAGAAGATTTAAGACCAGATTAAAAGAACATATATCGAACTGGAATAAAAAAGAAAACAAAACATCATTAATAAATCATTGTATTGAAAATGAAGCTTATCCTGTTTGGTATGATGCAAAATTAATAACCTCACATAAAACTAAAAACCAAATATTAACCTCAGAAGCGATAATGATTGAAAAAACTAAAGAAATAAATTGTAATAATAATGATCCAATGAATCTACCGTACGCTTGGAAATATTTTATCGAAAAAGAAATTAACGATAAAAAATATAATAAAAGACCTTATTAATTATTTTCAACAAACGAATGGCAACACCAATTAATTTGGAGTCGGAATTCATGTCATCCGGTTATATCAAAACACGACTAAGAACGTGCATTAATACCAAAAATAGCATGCGCAAGAGTACAACTGCCGTGAAAAGTCGGACGCTGCCAGTAGAATCGATGTAAGTGGCCGAAACACAACATGTATGAGAAGATCATAATACCCACTGAAGATGATTCCAAAAAGAAGGAATTGAAACTAGTTTGGGATATCGAGCCACGGAAAATAAAACATGCAACCATCATCTATAATAAGAAATTATAAGATCGAAGTTCAACTTGGAAGCTGATACCACAGGAAAGGAAAATCATGCCTTCTTCGATAACAAGATGGCTTATTACTGATTCAACGCATCATTATCAAAAGGTTCGAAAGTTCTTTTCTATTGTATTAATTTCGTAAATCATGACTTAAAAAACTGGAATAATATTAATCTTTTAATACATATTGTCTCTACGTATTGGAGGACTTTGACAACTTATGATGCATTTGACTGCACATATTAAAACATTTTTTCATATAAATTTGTAATCTTCATAATAAAATTCTAAACTATTATAAAGAACATCAAAAAGAAAAAAAGGAATATTAGTGACAAGTTGAAATAAAAATTTTCTTATTATATGGACGTTTTTCCCGTGCTCGAATTTCTAATAACGTGCGAAACAGTAGATGATATGGAAACTATTTTGTTGACATATAGTTAATAATTTCTGAAACCACGTAATGTTTTCGACAAATGTTGAATTAATATAACAAACAAAGTGGTATGGAGTTCATGGAATTCATGTGAAAGAATGGACCATTCATGGATTCCAAGCCTTGGCTTAGGAAACCATTCTTTCACATGAATTCCGTGAACTCCACACCACTTAGTGATATAAAGACTTTTGAGAAATTCCATTCATTCAAGACTTGTTTCCAAAGTCATGGCTTGGGAAACAAATCTTTCATATTATCTAAAAATTTCAAGTTTTTCATGTTATAAAGTTTTTAATACATGAAGATTTCTTTTTCAAATTATCAAAGTATTAAAAAGTGCATCAACATTTCTCCCTCTCTCTCTCTCTCTCTCTCTGAAGAACTCTAGTGAATTATTGCTCAGTGAAGTTTTCAAGACTTTCACAAAATATCTTGCAGTTTTTCTTACAAAGGGAGCAGATGTGCTTCTTATTCTTCCTGTTGGGAGATGCAGAAGTATCTTGAACAGTTCAAACAGGAAAGGAGGTTGTACATATCGTTTTCCTGACATTTCTTTCCTATTATGTTGCTCTGGAGTGAGCAGAATGGATGAAGCTGCCGCTGTAACATAGATCTATTATTCGTATAAGGACAGAGTGCAGATAAGGATATCAGTAATGTCTCTTTCAGGTGATTGGTAAGGTTTGATGGCTAATTTGTATATAAAATGTCTAGCTTTTTGTCCTGAGCTCATAAAAACTAACTAGTTAGTGTTATGCTATAAATCGTACACACAAATTGCATTGAAGGCAAATTATCTGGAACACTCAATAGCAATTGGATACATGCCATCCTCATTTATGTACACAACTATGATGCTGAGATGGCTTCATAAACAGCTCACTTTGAATTATTCAGACCTTTATGAAGCATAGGTAGAGGCAATATGTAAAACAGAGTGACTTTGAGAGACTGAAAGTGACTTTGAGAGAGGCATGACAGTGGGTGCAAGGTGGGCAGGTATGAGCATCTCAGAAATGGCAAGTTTTATCTGCTATGCAAGAGCAGCTGTACTGAATGTGTACAGTGAGTGGTGCACGAACAACCAAACAAGCAGTCAGAAGTCTTCCTGTGAGCAGAAATGACTGGTAAATGCTTGAGGGCAGTAGTGACTGGAGAGGATTGTATTAGATAGCAGATGAACTCCATTACATCAAGTGACTGTACAGTACAACTGTAGTATAGAGAGAAGAATTTCAGCATACTCATTACTCAGCCTGCTATACCATGGTGTGAACAGGCCATAATAGCAAATGTTCCCTTTGTGAATGACTTGTCTGTACTAAAAACCAACAAAATCATCTGCAGTGTGTTTAAGAGCACCAAAACTGGACCCTTGAGGACTGGAAAAAGGTTATCTGATCCATTGAATCACATTTCAGTAAACACCAATGGGCAGGTCAGAATATGGAATCAACAGTGTCCATGGATCTCAACTGCCTAGCATTAATTGTACAGGCTGATTGCTGCAAATATGCTGTACATGTAAACATGAACTTATGCCCTCTAGTAGGACATTTTTGTGTTAAGAAAAATTTGGAATTATATGTGCAAAACATTTTCTCCAAGAACGTTGTCAGATGAAGAAACAACTTTTAAAATCGGACTCTTAAAAGTAGAGATATCGGGGATATTCTATTCCTAGATATCTAGAGATATTATATGCCTCTGGAGGAATTCCCTTAAGGTTTTTTAAGGTGAGTGTTATTGGTCCACGAAAGAATGTTTAAATCAAGTTTTTAGAAGTGCAGATTTTGCTGCAGGTATGACAGAAACAGAAATACACACTTACGTCCTCTAGTAGTCAAACCATTCTTCACTAAAAAATGTAGAAATTGTATGCAGAACATTTCCCACCAGGAGCTCTATCCAATACAAAAAATTTTTTTAAATAAGAATTTTAGAAAATTTGAATTACCTTTAGTCCCGCTAGAGAGGAAATCTATGCATTATTTGTAAAAGAAAATGTACCTAAAATAGTCTTTTTTATAAATGGCATCGAAAGGGAGAAATAATTATTTTAATTGGATATTTAGAAGTAAAGATATGGAATAAAATGCACTTTGAATTTGAAAACGTCTGCATTTACACCCAATAGCAATGAAGTTCGGCATCGTAAAAAAACGAAGAGCAAGGATCATCATTTATATGTTTCAATCTTTCCTATGCAAAAAGAATTTTTCAAATCGGATTAATAATTGCACAGATGTGGTGTCCAGATGGACTGACAGACAAAGTGATACTATAAGCACATGCTTTTTTTTACAAAAGATGTGCTAAAATATGAGAGGTTTGCAAAAACTAATATCAAGTGTTCCTCAAATACAGGCTAAAGGTTTTAGCACATTTCTGTTTTCCTATAAGTGAAATTTGTTTCTAGATATGCAGATGTCTTGTCAATAATAGGACTATGTGCACACACATCTTTTTACTAAGAAATGTCCTTTTTTTATTATTATAGTTCCCTTAGAATCCCCTAAGAATTTCCAACAGACATACATTAAAGATGCAAGATCTGCTATGTTTCGATGGGATCCTGTTTCTCCAGAATCTGTAAGAGGACATTTCAGAGGCTATAAGGTAAGTGAACTTTAACTTTGTATATGAGAGGAACAGCAGTGTGGGAAGAGAACTTTTAGTTTTAATCTTTCACTTTCAGTTTTTATTAAGCTGATTTGTGTTGTGTGTTATTTACAAAGTAGGATGAAAAAGTTCCAGAAAATTCCTTTTTATACAGAAAGTAATAACATTATGTTTATTTACACCACATTTCCTTTGAAATAATACACATTTTTGCTTTTGCCAGTGTCCATGAAGCTGTTTGAAGCATTTCTGGATTTCATTTTTTGAAGCTTCTTTCAGTGCTTTTGTCACATTTTTGATGGAAGCATTCCTGGATTTCATTTTTTGAAGCTTCTTTCAGTGCCTTTGTCACATTTTTGATGATGTCCTTAGCACTCATGAATCGTCATCTTTTTAGGTCAGATTTAAATCATGGAAACATGCAAAAATCAGGTGGTGCCAAATCAAGACAGCATTGAGGATGCTTCAGTGACATCACACTGTGCTTTGGGAGGAACTGTTTGACCATTAGGGATCTGTGTGCAGGCACATTGCAATGAAAAAGAAGCCAACTGTTTGTTGTCCATTTTTCCAGGTGTTTCCTTGGTTTCCTTTGGATTGCCTTCCTGAAGTCACAGAGGATATCAACACACATTTTTATTCACAGTCCTTCCATCTGGAATAAATTAATAGTGGACAAGGTCCTGAGAGTCAATGAAAACTTCTGTCAGGAAACAGGGTTTCTGTTTTCAAGGTAATGATGTTTTCCATTTACACAGGATTGGCATTTTGTCTGTAGATCACAAAAAAAAAAAAAAAAAAAAAAAAAGCACCATCTCTCCTCTCCTGTAATTATGTTGTATTGAAAATTGTCATCTTGATCAACCATAGTGATTAAGTCTCCAGTAAGGGTCATTCATGTTTCTTGTTTTTCTGGAGTGACTATTTTTGGAACTAAGAGTTGAGAAACATCATACATGTTCAAATCACTGTGGAGAATGCTGTGAACACTTCCAACTGATATTCCTACCTCTGACGCTGTTTCCTTTACACTTTTTCTTTGGTCACATTGGACAGTTGCATACAGGCTCAATCTCTACACAGGTGCCTACTATGCAGAATGTCATCAACACTTAACACAACCTCATTTAAAACTCAGGCTTCACGTAACAATAATACATAAACATAGAAATGGAGGAAAAACACACAGTCACATATGGTAAATGGAAAACACACAGTCACATATGGTAAATGGAAAACACACCGTCACATATGGTAAATGGAAAACACACAGTCACATGTGGTAAATGGAAAACACACAGAGTCATGTACGGTAGCTTTCAGTTATTCCTTTGAGATTACTTATTAGTCTGTCGTGGGTGACCTTGATCACCCGTGATCGACTGGATGGGCTGGTTGCCAGACCTACAATTTGAAGTTGGGGTGTTGGAACTGTTGCCAGATTTACAAGACTTGGTGAACACAAAAAAGATGTTTCCAATGGTCTTCCAAAGACAGCATTATCTGCAGTAACCCTTGAAGACACCTCTGCAGTTCCCATTTGGAAAGAAACAAAAAACGTTGCCCCATTCATCAACAAAGCGCATTTCCAAGAGAGCATTGAAATTCACCAAAAACTGCAATTCAGAAACTCCTCACCAAATCCCTTATTTGGATATCTGTACTAAAATCTGGCAACAGTTCCAAATTTGCAAGGAGAGCGGAATATTCCTTCCAAACCATCTGGTTTAAGAAAGAATGTGGGATATTCAATTAACAGAAACTGTGCTTTTAAAGCGTACTGTCAAATTTTTCAACAAAATAGAACTATTTATATGAATTCTAAGCAAACATACATGCAAACTTTGTCTTTACCACCCTTTTTATCCACCATATTAATCTTCCTGATTAGATTATGTGAGTCCATATTAACTTCAAACTGTAATTGGGAACACGTTATTAAATAAAACTACTTTCAGCATTGATTTTTCCAGCTAAAACATCAACAAAAATACCAGGACTTCATTTTAGATTTCATGGTGTGAGCAAGAGCACCCATTTAGGTTTTTGGAAAGTTGGAGCCTATGCCACAGTCTCAGATATTTAATCCCGATATATTTAACTTGTTTGATAGATGCTGCCATAACAGTGAATTCCACATAATTTCATGAAAATTTTTGTTGCAAGATTACCAAAGGTATTAATAGACACTGCACAATGATTATATAATTATTATGAATGTAGGATTGAAGACATAATATAGTCACCTCAGTCTATGTAATATATTGAATAAAGCATTACTCTTTTTTCCACAAAATGTATGCATATTTTGAGGGGATATTACATTGTTCATTCACATAATAAATTTGTATTTGTACCCTGTATAATTGACCATATACCTTTGTGTGGGGATGATTTCTGTCTGGACTTACAAGTGAGTATTTTACTGATGTTTATTTTCCCCCATTATATTTAGACTTTTATCCATTTATAGATTCAGACTTGGACAGTTGATGAAGGAGAAGAAAGGCTAAGGGAAGAGGTTGTAAAAGCTAACGTTACTGAGGCTTTGGTCACAATATTCCGCCCATTTTCACGAAACGTAGTTAGAGTTCTTGCATTCAACGATATGTATGTTGGACCTCCTTCAGATGTGATAGAGTTCACCACTCCTGAAGGAAGTAAGTTTAAATGCAATTCTTAATCATCATCCAAAAATTAATAAATAAGTAAGAAAATAAATGAATAAATAAATAAAAGAAGAAAAAACTGAGGGGAAAATGAAAAAAACAAAAACTGCAGAGAAAATCTTTACAAATCATGGTATTGATATTAAAGCATTCAGTAAATTAAATCTAAAAATGTGGCTTGTGAGTATTCACATGGCAATAAAAAGTTATTCGTTCCTATGAATTATTTTTTTCTATTAATTTTCTAAACGTGTTCAATATTTTTCTCGAGTAACATATGCTTGATGAAGATTTATTAGCTTACCATGCTTTTTCGAAAGATGGTAATAAACCCCAGACTTCGTTTTCACAATTATGCTGTTATAATACGAAAGGATTTTAATGAAGTTTTAATAGTAGAATTGTAGTCTGATGTGTATTCATAACTTCTGATTTGTATGGATTTTTGGTGCTATGCATCTTTCCCGACTGCATTAAAATAAATCCCATGCATAAAATTTTGATGTAATGAAATTGGGTAATGGCAGTAATCAAAACCATTACTGAAATATGTTTTTTGAATGCTGTTCCATGAAGTGAATCAACAATAATAATTTCATTATTACTCAACAATATATTTCACTAAACTATCGCAGAACATTATTTCATCCCATTTTTCATATGTGTAACAATATCTCATTGCAATCTGCGTAAATTATTAGAATATGATGCTAAATGTGTTAAAAGCCATTGCAGAAATGCATTTTTGATATTATGAAGACAGTGTGTCATAGCAAAATTTGATTCCCTGTCGACCCCCTGCCCGGGAGGGGGAAGTTACCTGCTATTGACAAGAGCTTCAAAATGATGTATGATGCAATGGAGTGTAACTTGTAGATATCCTTGATGAAAAGTTACCCCCCCCCTCACTAACACACTTGTGATTCAGCTTTTCTTTCTATCTTGAAGTCAGATTTTAGCTTGTGCATGTGCAGATGAACTTTCATATGTACATCACATTTCATCGTTGTCAAGAGTTGTTTGTTATGTTCATCTAAATCTGAATAATAATAATAAAAATAAATATTGTTTTTGAAAAACTAAACAATCAAATACTTACTACTGCTACTGCCATAGTTTAGTAAATATTTACTTTTAAGACTCTCATACCTTCTTTCATTGGTTTTATGATGATAACATTCATCAGTCCACTTACCTTAATACCTCTTAATGTCAGGAATTAGTAAACCTTATCGTTTGTTGTTATGATTTAATTTCTATCAATATGTACCAGACTGTGGCATGGTGTGGTCATGAGTGACATGAATAAATGCAATGTGTTGTATGTGAATAAATCTATACTCTTAAATCACTCGTTTTATTTCACACCCACAAAGATCTTAGCATGCAAAAGATGTAAAGCATAAATTATGTACAAAAAGTAGCAAGGTACTCTCTTGTTTTGTTTTGTTTATTTTAATAGTATATATATGTACAGGGGTCATGCTGCCGATTGCATTCTTCGCAATTTGCAAAAAAAAAAATTGTTTTGGTGATGGAAAAAAAGTTTTAAAGCATTGCCGATTACCTTTTTGTACTAACACTTTGGGGGAAAAAAATTGAATTTAGCAAATGGGTTGGTGAAAACTTCAAAAATATCCAAAACAACTGCTGTGTGTGTGTGTGTGTGTGTGTGTGTGTGTGTGTGTGTGTGTGTGTGTGTGTGTGTGTGTGTTCAACAGACTACAACAGGCTAAAAGATATAAGTAAAAAAATGGTTAATGGTTTTTGGCTAGCTTTCACAATGTAAAATCAAGTTAGGTATGTGTTTGTAAGTAGGGCACACTGAGCTCTTGTTCCAGCCAACAGCGCTTCAGGAAATCTGAAAGTGTCATGTGATTTGGAGAATATATTTTTCCATTTTCTTTTAAGTAGCATGATTTGATTTGTAGTGTAATTTTTCGCTACAAGCTACGTTATTTTGTAGCGTGCTACTGCTACAACTACTTTTTCTATTTGTAGTGATGTTAGGTGCCGTGCTACAGTAGCAGCACTACATGCAGTGTGCTACTTTCGATCACCATCCCTCAGTTTGTGTCTAAACAACCAGTGCCTGAAATTATGTTAAAAGGTACCGGGTGATCATTTTATCATGTAATCCGGCATTCAGAATGTGTTCAATATGTAGAATACCAGTGAAATACGGACATATCATGGGTTTAATAGGAAAGCAAGATATCGACAACAAATGACGCCAAATGGCATCCGTACTTGTTTGCAGGAGGTGTTTGAAATGTCCACCCTCAACTGCAAGGTAGGTGTGAGCCCTCTTAACCATGTTGGATGCCATCTTGCGTAGGAGCGTACAGTTGATAGACAGGATCTCGCTGGTAATGCACCGCTTCAGTTCGTCTAAAGTATGTGGATTCTGTTGGTATACACAACCTGTGAGATACCCCCAGAGGAAAAAGTCCAGTGGAGATAAATCAGGTGATCTGGGGGCCACAAACCTTTTGAAATCAGGCGGTCATCAAACATGTCGTCAAGAAACTGCAGGGTGACACGATACGTATGACATGTTGCCCCATCCTGTTGCAGGTAACAATAACGTTCGTCTGCTTCCAGAAGTGCAACAAATTGCATAATGATGTCCTGGTATGACTGGCTGTTGAGGGTCGTGTCAAAAAACATGGGCCCCACTATTCATCGTCAGGAAATTGCACACCACACCCTGACTTTCAATGTATGTAACAGCATTTCGTGCAACACATGTGGGTTTTCTGTCGACCAATATCTGTTGTTCTGACTGTTGACTAATCCACTAAGGTGAAAATACACCTCATTACTGAAAAATAGTTTATCCAACAGGCCTATTCTATGATGACATATCACCAATGTTGTTAGCCAACCTACAGTATGCAATTCATTGGTGTGTGTCCGGTTCTTGGAGTTCTTGTACACAGTGGACATGGTATGCACAAAGACATAATTTCTTTGTGGCCTTGTGTGCTTTTCCATACGACACCTGTTGTTGTGCTGCCAGTTTACATAAATTCTTCATTGGCAAATGTTATAATGCTGCTCGTACCTCCTCGAGTTTGACGTCCGTTAACACATGGGACCTCCTCACCTTCTTGTCACCAACACTCCCAGTCTCTCGAAAACAGCTGATGACTTGCATAATTATTGATTTGTTGTGCACAGACACATCAGGATACTTTAGATGAAATTGCTTCTGTACGTGTGCATATGATTTCTGTTGAAAATACACTTCCACAATAAATACCCATTGTGCCGTTGAAAATTGCATCTTGTAATGTCCGTCAGCAACTTCCACAAACACAGCCTTTTTCTCGCTGGTCTGGAACGCAACTAACCACGCACCTGTGCTTCTGATCTCGGGAGCATTGTACTGCCATCTACCAGCATGTCACACACTTTCTCCCTTTACAACAATCAAATGCCCTGTTCTGCTCCATTGAATGCCGGGTTGTGTGATAAAATGATCACCCCATATAAACTTAAGTACACATAATGTTTGTAAAATTTAGTTCATTATTTATTTTTTAATTGTGTCAGTAAATCATAACAGTGATTTCTTATGGATTTCCAAACTTTACCATAAAAATTATTATCTGTATGATTTAGCAGAATTCTGAACATGATACCTTATTTGACTGAAATGGTTTGGCATTTTCTGGCATTCTTTTATCTTTGTTCATTTCTCTATATTCTTGTGACAGTATGTGTAGCTCCTCCATTTGTGGTCAGTGTGTTTTAAAAATTTTTGATGAATATTTTATCCTGCCTTTAATCATTAAAAGGCTTTGTATGCAACTCAGTGCAAATAGCTATATTACGAAATTAATGGATAACTTAATGAGTTGGAAACAGTAGTCCACATACAAATTTTGAAAATAGAGGGTTTTTAAATTATATTTTCACAGAGAAAAAAGACAGTTTTTTTATCAAGATTGTGTATTACACATTTTTAGCAGAAACTTATTTCTCATCTATTGTTAATGTAAATCGAAGTCTGAGCGATACCACTTATTGATTGCTCAAATTTTAATTAAAATCTAGTATTGCAACTTACTAATACATCAATATTTTTTAAAAAAAACAGGATTATATATTGATTGGAATATTTTTGAATAAAGATTTCTTGTGCATATTAGCTGTGTGAACTGAACTGTTCTAGAAACTTGATTTTCATTCACTCTGATACAAGTGTTCTTAAATTAATGGATGTATTTTGCCCATTTTTCATATATCATAAACTGATTCTCACTGCTTTGTGTCATCAGTAATCAGTTTTAGTAGCAGAGATTATTTCCATTGTGTTTCTGTGCCTGGTTGGTTTTTAATAACAGTATTTAAGGATATGTATATATATAGAGAGATAGCTAGATATATAATCATATGTCAGTAGAGTATTCATATTCATCCCTAGTATTTCATAAAATATGCAAGCCAATACCAATATGAATACTGTAGGCCACTTACTTTTCATATTCATGACAAGGAGTCCTACATTTTAGCAAAAATTTCCTACATCTATTTATAAAATTTGGTTTAACTCCCAATTCAAGGATATATAAATGTTATCGCCATTTCCTCTCAAAATTTATAAACACATAATCTAAAATTTGAATCCTCAGTAACTTTAAAAAACTCCAACTAATGTAAAATCTGAACGACAAACTCGACGTCATTCAAAACTCACACATACCACTTTTACCCCAAACATATCACAGCTAAAATACATATACACAGTTTCATTCAAACACCATTCACAATGAATACTATTACCTTTTGAAACACAATTTTAGAGAATTTTAGTAAAATAACCTGAATGTTAAAACATCACATCCCCTCGCCTCCGGAGACGGACACTTTCAAATGCTTTCACACCACTCTGCGGGCATCATCAGGAAAGGCCAGAGCTCTCGACTACTCGGCTGCTAGCTAGCTGCAAAGTGAATCCCCTTGTTGTTACCCTCGGTTGCACCAACGGTCTTAACATCATCGCGGTTCGTAACGCCATCTAATGGGAAAATAACAATCATACAAGCTTTATCTAACTACTAAACTGCGGTTCCTCTATCTCTCGCTTCCCCCCCCCCCTTTTCGACTTTGAGTCGGAGAAACAAAGAAGACATATAAACAATTTCATTCAAACACCATTGTGAATGGTGTTTGAATGGAATTATGTATATGTATTTTCGCTGTTTTGTGTTTGGGGTGAAAGTGGTATGTGTGAGTTTTGAATGATGTCGAGTTTGTCGTTTGAATTTTATATCAGTTGGAGTTTTTTAAAGTTACTGAGGATTCAAATTCTAAAATATGTGTTTATAAATTTTGAGAGGAAATCGTGATAATATTTACATATTCTCAAGTTTGGAGTCAGACCGAATTCTATAAATATGTGTAGAAAATGTTTACTAAAATGTAGGATTCCTTGACAAGAATATGAAAGGTGAGTGGCTTTCAGTAATTATATTAGTATTTAAGGATAAGGATTATTTGTAAATATATTTCAACTAATAATATTATCAGATGTAAAGAAATATCACACATTTTCCCTAGTATTTGAGCATGCACTGTGACTAAGTTGATTTTAATTGTTTTTAATGAAGTTTATATATTCCAAAATGTTTGATTTCAGCTCCTGGTCCTGTAGCCAACTTTGATGCTATACCTTTGGGATCAAGTGCATTATATTTAATATGGAAACGTCCTTTGGAGCCTAATGGCATTCTGACTGGTTACAAAATCTATTACAATGAAGGTGAGTAATATTTTTTACTTTATAAATAAGTATTAGACAAGACAAGTTAGTCCACAGTTTAACCAAATGTGTTTCTGTGAATGTGTTTACATTGTTATGTCACTTTGTAAAACCCAGTGTTTGTGTGTTGTTTTGTAGTATGACAAAATCCTTTGCAAACTCACATATTGGAGTGAAATTAGAACTAAATTTTGCAGAATGTGAATATCAGCAATTTCAGGCTAGTAAAGCAAAAATGTTGAGCAGCTGTAACTTGATTTAGCATGAATGATAAGCTGTTATGAAAGCTTAAGTATCAGCCCTTGTTGTGGTATTAACTGAAAAATAAACCAATAAAGGAAGAAATATTCTTCATAATGCATGGGAAATCAATAGAATATTCAAAGCAAACAGAATATATGCTGTTGGTGTGCCAGAAATCCACAGAGTCCCACATCACTTTGTGTCCTGTATTTTGTATATGTTTGTCAAAACCTGTTTTGTTTGAAATGCTCTCAGTTGTAGCTTTATATTCTGCTACTCTTTTTCTAAGTTGTCTGCCTGTCTCTCCCATTTAGTTGAGACACCATTCACATTTTATATTGAAGATAACACCTCTTGCAATAGGATGATTTCCTCTTTTTGCTTTATGTTAAAGATAATTTTCCACATTATTGAATAATTGTTTTACTTTATAAAATAGCATATTCCTTAGAAACTTTATTTGATACTTAAAATTTAGGAGTAATAACTTCTAGGAATAGAAAGGTCATCCTTTATTACTACTAATTTTTTTTTTTTTTCATTTTAAAGCTATTACAATACACTCCTACAAGGAATGTGAAAATTATTGGTTCATTTTCTGTAAGCAGGATGATTTATGTTATGGCAAATGATAAAATGTGGTCTGTTAATTAGTGGCAGCTTGTGGTTTAGCAAGCATATAGAGCAAGGGCGGTCAAACTTGGAGGAACCAAGATCTACCTCAAGCTATCATTCCCTACTGTGATCTACCATGTTTTATTGCAGTCATATAGACATATTTAAATAGGAATAAGTCTATATCACGAGTGTTTTGTTAGTGTGTGCGGTTTTGCAAGTTTAGAAACAAATACAGAGAAATAATATTTAAATCATTTTTTATTTCTGAAACACTATTTTTCAAACAAATTATATAATTTTACTTATAGATTCTTTATTTACAGTATTTAATTCTTAGATGTTGATGAATGACACTGCATGTTCTTACAAAGTTTAGAATAATCAGGCACATATTCAGTGAGGCACAGTCGGAGATACTCTTCTAAATGAGCATTGGTTAGGTAGCTCCTAGTCATTGCGATTGATGACTAGCGGAGCAGAAGATAGCAACATGCCTCATGCGACAGACTGCAGATGTGCGATGACCATGCCCAGAGGTTAATGCTTGGGGAGGGGAGTCTAATTGATTCATTCTATCATCTGGTCTCAGGCAGTTCGTATGGAACAACATACGTCAGCGCAATAAAACAAACAATCGACTGTACAAAAGCTTGCAATCAACTGTTTGGCCACCCCTGATGTAGAGCATCAACAACAAGAACTGATATGTTAATATATTTATATGCTTCACAGTTATGTTATAAGTACCTCAAAGAACAAGATTAAAAAAAAATCTCGTGATAGAACACTGAGTTCGATTCATCATGTTCTCACAGAGCAAGTCTAAATGTGCCTCAAAAACGAATATAGTTGTAAATGAATTTATGACACCTCTATTCATAATGTACTGTGGAATTAACTTTTTTACGGGTCTTATAGAGGTTATTATTAAAAAAGTTGGTGGTCAACTTTTCAAACTAAAGTCTAGTTCATCATCAGGACTACATCACTGGAGTAGTTGCAGCCACTCAGTTGGAAGTTTAACCACAATTATCGTTAATTGTGATACTTCTTATTCTTGCTATTTCTGTTTTCTTTCAAGAATAATTTCTTCCAGTTTGGAAAGAAATATTACAGGCAAACTTCAGGATTTGCAATGGGTTCTCCACTAGCACCTCTGCTAGCAAATTATTATGTGAGTAAACTAGAGGCAAAAATTCTTGTACAACACTCAATATTTGCTCTCTATGTTCTACGCTTTTCTAGAGTGCTAACTGTGTAGTATGTGCCAACTGGCTTTTTCAGCGGAGTGCTGAACTGTGCAGTATGATCAAATATCCCTGAGCTAGGACTGCAGGAGATTGTGCTTATGGGAAGCAGAATTCAAGGTTGCACATGAGCTGTTAATGAAAAACCTCAAATGTTTAACTGCAAGGAAGCTCAAAATGTTTTTACTGCCAGAATGGTGATTTCCAGAGCACATGATCACATATTAATTCAACGTAATCTTCTTGCTCAAAGAAAAAAATTTAATCGTAATTTTTTTTGTTAATCTAATAACATTTCTTGAAAAAATGGTGGGTAGATCCCATGTTCATGTATGTGCTCCTATAGATCAGCTGCCACTGCTGTTAATACATTTTGGAAGATGTCCTTTTGCATCTTAGCATGTTGTCCGCTAGTTTCCTGAGAACAAAGAGCTTTTGTCATTCTGTCATATTCAGAGATACAGAAATGGAGGGAGAATGCTACAAAAAGCCTAATTACTTTACTCCTCAGTGAAAGAGAAATCATATTAGCAGCACTTTTCAGTGGTTTCTCACACTGAAATGTTGCAGGTAATTTAATTTTTCTTTCAAGGAGAAACAACAATGTACTAATATTCTCTTTTATGTTTTTTTCATGATAACTATAAATTTTTGTAGTGATCTTGATTTTTTCTTTTCTTTCCATGTAGTTCAAGGAACCAAGCTGAGTAATTCTACCGAGCGAAAGCCATCCATTTCAGATCCAAGGGAGACTCGAACTAAGCTTGCTGGCCTGAAACCAAAAACAAAATACAGAGTCACAATCCATGCCACGACCAAAATGGGCGAGGGTCTTCCATATTTTATTGAAGTTGAAACAAATGAGTTAGCTGAACGAGGTTTGTTGTGCATTGCTTTCATTTGCTCAAAAAACAAGGCATGCTTGTGGTTTTCTCATTGCACAGAACAAAGCATTTCTGTTTCTTTTAAATGTTAAGCACTTATGAAACTTGTATCAATTTGTCAACATATTGAAATATGTTTTTGTTTGACCTTTCAGAGCTTACTGATGACATCAACTCAATCTCCACACTCACTCAAATGCATATGTACATATTGTATAGCCAGTACATGATCGTTTGTACTTACCAGGTTTCTTTCTCAGACCTGAATTCCATTCTCATATGATTTCTTTGAAATTTCTGCACAGTTTTTGGGGTTGAATTGATTCTTAGTACTCATGGTTCGTATGCATCCTGGAAATCCTAGAAAAGTCCTGGAATTCCACGTTCTCCTTGAAATGTCCTAAAATTCTGTTACTGTTCTGGAATTTTATCCATTTCTGCCTTTTTGTCCCAATGCGATGTTTTGTACATAGTTGAGGGTTTTTCTGCTGATATAACTTATGTCTAACAAACTTCCCTCCTCACCCCTGTAAAATACAGGGGGCTGTTGGTTTTCTTGTCTGTTAGCAGTACTGAAGCTGCATTATTAGCATGTCTTTGGTAAAAAAGAAAAAGAAAAAGATTGTGCATGTGTTATCACTTTGTACAGCCGGGGACACCATATCGCTGCAACTGTTTGTTCAATTTGTAAAATTCATTTTATATCGGGGAGCTTGAAATGTGAGAATGATGATCCTTTAATTCCGTTTTTTTTTTTTTTCCAATACACAACTTTGCCACTAGAGGGTGTAAATGCGGATCCTACCAAATGCAAAGTGCATTTTATTTCATATATTTGCTTCTAAATATCTGATTGAAAAAATTATTTTTCATTTTGATGCTGTTTATATAAAAGACTATTTTAGTTACAGTCTCATTTTCAAGTAATGCATAGATTTACCGCCAAGGGACATAAAGGTAAATAGTGGTTTTTCCCGATTTCTCCGCTTCTAAACGTCCGATTTTAAATATTCTTTCAACGTCAGATACAGCTCCTGGTGGGAAATGTTTTGCATATAATTTCTCATTTTTGGTAAAGAATGGTTTGGCCACCAGGGGGCGTAACTGTTTATTTCGGCTTTTGAAGTAACTGTTTATTTCGGCACAACAAAATCTGAGCTTCTGGAAACTGTTGAAAAAATTATTTCGTGAACTTATACGGCTTACCTCGTATAACCTTTTGAGAATACATCCTGCTTAAAATAGTGCATAGTTTTTCCACCAGGGGGCGTAGACGTATAACATATTTTTGCCAATATCTCTGTTTCTAAGAGTCCAATTTAAAAAATTCTTTCTTTGTTGGTGAGCGTTTTCAGTGCAAAATGTTTCTCATATAATTTCAACTTTTTCTGAGCGCACAAGCATGCTACTAGAGGGTTGTAAGTTCACATTTCCATTTACGACAATATCTGCATGACTAAAAACCTGATTTAATTTTTTTTTTTCAATCAGATACTACAGACTATGGAACCTCCTTGTGTATTTTCTTCCCAAAATAATGAATGATTTCGCCACTATGGGGTGCAGATATTTAATCTGTTTTTCTCAATATCTCTACTTCCAAATGTCCAATTTAAAAAATTATTTTACCACCGGATATCATTTACTGTATGGAACACTTCAGATTTTCATTTCAGTAGGTTTGTAGTTCAGAGTTCTGCTGCTAGGTGGTGTTTGTGTACTTCTGTTTGCAGCTATATCTTCACTTCTAAAAACCCTATTGAGAAATTTCTTTTTTTGCTGTATGCCATTTGCTACAATAAAGATGGGGAGCGAATAAGATTTTTGCTACAATAAGAAGATCCTCTTTAAATAATGCACAGCTTTTGTCCTAGGAGCGTAAAGGTCAAAACCTTTTTCTTGCGATCTCTGCTTCCAGGAGACATATTTGAAAAGTTATTTTTCCTTAGCATAGCTTTTGCCATAAAGAATTTTTTTCGTCTATTTTCAACTTTTCCCATTATATCTCATGTGATTCTATCATAAAGTACACATACCATTATGTGACCACAAGGTTCTTCAGGAAGACGCTTTGGCATCTGTAAGTTCTGTTTTACACGTTCTGTAAAGTGGATACAGTCTGTGGTGGTGCATTAACTTATTCAATTAAAATATAAATCGGTTAAAAGTCCTAAAAATGTTACTCACGGAAGTGCATGTTCAGTCTGACATCAATAGTTATTGAGAGTTTCTTTGTCCAAAGTTGTATCTTGCTTCAATATGGTCAGTTGTTAGGGTTAGCACGAGAGCCATTTCGTCATAAGTTGTACCCTACTTCGGTTATGTCCAGATGTTAGGGTTAACTCCGTTCTGGCTGTGTCGACATCATATTGAATGGGTAAAGGTTTCCAGATAATAATTAAAGATTCTCGAGTTAAGAGTTACTATTTGCATACCACTTGAAGTTCCACGTCGTACTTGGCCATTAGGGCTATCTTGTCAATGCTGCACTCTCGTAGAATTGCTGAAGAAATCTTCAAGTTAGGTCAGGTTCATAAAAAATTTAAAAAGCTTTAAAAGATTCCAGTTAAAATCGTTATATACACCACCTCATACCATCCACAGTCTCAATCGCGGGACGCGCGTTTCACCTAGGCTCTACCCTGGTGTTTTCAACGGAGACTTCACACCTTCTGTCGAAGTCTGCTATCTATCTGAAAGTCTCGTGTCCACAGTGCGCATGTTCTTCATGTAGCCCATTGCCAATGCCATCTAGTGTCAGGTCACATCAACTTTATCTTCATCTGTGCCATTCTCACCCTTTCTTTTTCTCTTCCTCTCTCTCCTCTCCCTATTCAATTTCTTCTCAGTTTCGATCAGGTTCCTCCTAGCGTACGAAAGGTTTTATGGACTGTTATTATTGCAGTTAAATAGTTTGGTCTTATTTATTAATACTGCTTCTTAATACTGCTTCTAAATTCCCTTGATCACTGAAGAATGCAGCCATACACATAGTTCTTGGATTTAAGGGTTTCCTGTTCTCTTTCATGTAATTTTGGAAATTTCTGTGCATACTTTATTTGCTGGTGAGCACAAATTTAAAATATAGCTAAAGCATAAATATTATGTTTAATATTCCTTCCCTAAATAAAATGTAACACAAATTCTTGCTCCCGTGAGTATTTGTTTAAGAAATAATAATCCCATCGTTCCTTTGAAAATGTTTGAAATATTTCACCCTTCCTTATCCTTAAATTTCCAATGTAAGCATTATTTCAAAATAGTTGCAAACATAAATAGTGTTTTGTGTATTGATTGTGTGGTTTATGAAAGCATTTCAAAAGTAATGCCACATTTATGTTCTAACTATATACTTTATACCTATATATTTTTGAGTTTTATGTTGTTTTCTTTTCATTCTGTAATTTGCTTCAATAATTGAACTGAAGCCAAAGAAGAAAAAATAAGTTTTTCTCAAAATCAGTATAGTATTATGTATATAAAAGTTTTGTAGAAATCAGGGTTCGCAAGGTAATTTACTTAAAATATACATAATATCTAAGGTATTTTACCTGCTATTGTCAAAGTATTTCGCATGTTGTTTGCTCTGTGAGGCACATGCTCCCAGCCCGAGAGGTCCCTTACGTTACGGACCTTTGGTTAGTTATAAAAAATTTGCAGAAATAAAACAGTTAGGTTATATATTTTCAGTTCCACATTCATTCACTCGCACAATCAAACGTTTAAAAGTTACTATTAATTAAAAGATTTTAGTAGAAAGAGTTATACTCATCAAGTCATAATTCTTTCTACTAAAATATTTTAATTAATAGTAAATTTTAAACGTTTGATTGTGCGAGTGAATGAATCTGGAACTGAAAATATATAACCTAACTGTTTTATTTCTGCAAATTTTTTTAATTTTTTTATAACTAACCAAATGTTCGTAACGTAGGGGACCTCTCAGGCCGGGAGCATGTGCCTCACAGAGCAAACAACATGCACAATACTTTGACAATAGCAGGTAAAATACCTTAGATATTATGTATATTTTAACCAAAAGCATGTTTATAACATAAGACAACCCATAAGGTTGCCTCATGAATTGCATTTTTGGTAATTTACTTGGCATAGAAAACCAGGTTTTTACACAGACGTAAAAAACTAATTTTCTTTCATGTGTGTGTGTAAAATATATAATATAAAAACCATTTTAATTATATTACATTTTAAACTTAAAATTTCTTGCATATTTCACTACGAAATCATTATTCTCTTAAGATTGTTCAAACAGCTCGGCCACCTATTAACAGATTTCTTTTATTTCTTGTATATTAAAAATGGAGAAAATAATCTACCTCTTGCACTAGCATCGACAAAAAATTTCACAATGTATATTGAATAGAATTCAGGATTTTATTAACAGCTTCAAATTCGTCGAGTGTATTTTCATATTTATGTAATTCTATAAAATAAACAATTTTATGTTCAGTTTGTTCACCAAAGATAATATTTTGACATGAATGTCTATGGCATGTCTATAATGCAAAATATTGTACATTTTCATTTAATAACATTTGTGTTTGACATGTTATCCAGGTGTACACTTCAAAATCATAATTTTACCCTTTTAAAACTCTAAACATTTTTCATATTGATTGTGCTATACTTATACCCTTAAAGGAAAAAATTGTAGATTTGACAAAACATTAAACTACTTGTTTTAAATGTAACTCTTTAAATATTTATAATTGTCACTCTTAGTTCTCACACACCCTTAATCACACTAATAATCCTCACTGTATGATCTTGTAACTTAAGAGTATAATATATTCGAACCAATTTCTTCGAACGTTCGAAGCTGAGCCGGTTTCTTGTAGTATTATGGACAAAAGACCAATTAGAGAAAAGTCTTTCAAGTTGGGCTGAAAATGCTGGGATGTTGATTAACTTCAAAGCAACTGCTGACAACTTCTTATGGTGCTGACAGGCGAAGTACCAGAATGTCCGTGGTGATTTAACACCCTTCTTCATAAGCGCTCCAAACTTTTCAGATTTTTCTCCATACTGTTGAAAACTGGTTATCCTGAAAGGTCGAGGTTCTCTAAAATGAACTCCTCTACTTGTTCATGATGTTCTCATTCATTTTCTGCCCTTGGTACACAGGATGGAGAACATTGGCTGCAAGGCTGTATACATTTAACGATTGATTTCTCCTTTTTTCTACATGTGGCATGAGGTCCTTATGGTTCTCAGGTAGACGTAAGTCCATCCACAATTCAACTGCATCTGCAGCAGTTGCTTCTTTTTTCTTGCATATATTTATTAGCTGACTTACTGGATTAAGCACTGTGATTGTATCGGTAACTTCTTTGAGAAAAGAACTATCATAGAGGACGGACTTAATTTGAGAAGGCAATTAATTCCTCAGCTTCGTCAGCAGCAGAAACTTTCCTCATTGCACTTAGATTGTTAGTCAAGGACAAATAGGCATCCCTCTAAGAACACCAGCGAGTGTCTGCAGCAAGGCATACTTTAGAGCCATCATTTTCTGTCAGTTCATGTTCTTGATCAGGGTGCTTGAAAGACCTCAACACTATGTTCACACAAGATACAATGTTTTTCGAAAGAAGATCCTTAGCTAGAAGATTTCCAGTATGGGCATTGCAGGCAGAATGCCACAGGCCATAAATTTTAACCATGTTGCTGGAAACTGTACCATAAATATTCACATTGTATCGTTCTTTAGCTAGCTTTTTTGATTCACTGACCACATCACAAAATGCTTTACCTGTTTCTGGCAAATCAGACATGTTGAAAGCATCAAGAAAAACACTTTCAGCTCTGCCACTACTTCCACAGGGATTGTGAAGAAGTTTTACAACATTTTTCGTGTTGTTCGATTTATTTTCCAACAGTCTATGAGCAAAACGGAGTCTGCACTGATGGTGATCTTTGTAACTTCATCATACACTTCGTCCAGAAGTTTATCAGAAAGGGCTTTTCTTGTTGCTGGTTTATAGGCAGGCTACATTTTTTGACAGAACTGTTTAAAATGCACCAATTCTACCACACTAAATGGGATGTTGCAACCATAGAAAACCTTGACAATAGCAAGATCTATTTCCTGCTTTGTGGAGGCATTCATCCTGTCTAAAAAAATCAGTTATCTGTCGTTTAGCCATGGAAGTTTTAGAACTTACAGTGATGGGTGGTTCAAGGTAGAAACTGTCTTCCTCTTCATGAGATGCGGAGGGTACACTCGTCACCATGGACACAGTTGAGCAGGAAGTGGGGCTGGGGCTTGCAACTGGAACCAGAGGATCGTCAATGTCTATAGACATTTCCGAGTCTGATCGATGCAGGGCAGAGCTGGAACTCGCTGGTGGTGGTGGTGGCAGCGGCAGCATTTCAGGAGCTTTGGCAGAAGTCCGGGCGCAGACCTTCCTGTGGGCTTTCAGATGCTCCCTTGCTGTATTCTTGACAGTTAATCCACATTCACAACACTTTGCACAGTTCTTGTGTTCCACTTTAAGTGGAATAAATCCGAGTTCCTTGTACACATTATGAAGAGGCCGACCACCGCGATTCATAGTGGGAAGAGTGTTCATTAGAATGTTGAGCCTCCTTCAATGACTAATGAGGGTGGGAAAAAAACGGTGTTTAATAAGAACACTCTCAGCTTTGAACTGAAGCCAACACTAAAGCCTCCCACTAGTTTTATTTCACACCCACAAAGCTCTTGGCATGCGAAAGATGTGCATAACATAAATTATCTACAAAAAGTACCTGGGTGTTCTCTCAATTTTTTATGCCATAATGTTCAGTAGAATTATTTGTATTCTGAACCATTTTAAACCCCTATAAGCTGTTATCATTGCAGACTGTCATTAATCACTCCCTTCTCATTGTCATTTTAACTGTATTACTGAACTTACTTAGATCATTTTTGATGTTAGAAAATGGAAACATCTTGTTCCTTTCTTCCTTTCATTTTGTGTATGTGTGTTCTCTGAAAGTTTTTGGAAGTTTTCTTTTGCATTTATAGTGTTCACTTTACTTCTCTTTGCAGCTCCTGATGAGCCAGACTTTGTTTGGTCACATTTGCCTGACAATGAAGGTAAAGCTGGTGTCAAAGTTACATGGGTGCCTGCAGTTGATGGTCACCCTGGTAGTCATTTCTATGTACAGTACAGAAGGAAAGGTGAGTTCTTGTAATTCATTTTGCAAGAAATGTTGAAATTCAAGAATTACCAACAAAATGAAGGAAGCAATATTCCTCACAAATACATGGAAATGCACAAGTACATTATTAGTTCACTGTTCAATGCATAACATCATTCAGAAAACTTGAAAATAATATCACTCTCAAGCAGGAATTGAGCTCGCCATCTCCCAATTTCCATTCAAGGGTGCTATCAGTAACACTATTCCTATGAGCTTGAGGTACTACTGGCAATTTGTGGCTTAAAATCCGTTCCTGGTTTTGAAATGGTCATCAATACTATGAGGAGGTATATGATTGCTTCAGCGAGCAAAACCTGAAGTTTTTGAGATTCCAAAGCTATAATTGCTTGGCGGTGGTTCACTCAGAGGGGGTGACTCGTAGGCTTGAGCCCTCCCCATGAGGTATCACTTGGTTCTTTGTCATTGGCTGCTTATTTTTTAATATGCTTTTAAATATGTATTTTACATATCATTTGTAACATACTTTCATATGGCGAAGATATTTTTATCGCTTCCCAATATTTTTGGAAATGTTTTCTGGTTGCATCTTCAATAATTTGAGCCACCCCATAAAGAAATCTTGGGTGTGTCACTACTGCTTGGCATCAGTTATATGGAATGTTATTTTTCATAGTAAAGTGATTTATATCATGCCTCACCCGAAATCAGTTGGTGCAGGTTCAATTCCCACTCCAGTGCGATGTAATTTTTAAGTTTTCTGGATGATTTACATGTTGAACAGTGAAGTAATAATGTACTTGTCATTTTACAAATCTTGGTGATAATAGCAAAGTGATTTGAGATTAACTCAGGAGTACAACAGGGGTTATTTTTTTTCATAATTTTTATGTATATAGACAGGCTCTTTACTTTTCTGATAGTGTGCAGTTGCAGTGGTAACTTTTCTGTTGATGACACACCAAATGCGTCGTGAAATGGGGACTACTATCAGCTTTTTCAGGGAGAAAGAAGATGGATAGCTAGACAGATGGAACATCTAGTTAAACAAAACTTCATGATAGATGTTATAGCAGTAAATTTTAGTATTAACAATTTGATGTTGGTTTCAAGAAGTGTTAGTCACTTGCAACATAATTTTAATCAGTTAGACATGAGTTGCAAAGAACTTAAAATGAGAATAAATATTGAAAAATAATAATTTGGGACTCTGAGTAGAATATGAAAAAGTAGAAAAAATGTTATATATTTCAGTGGCAAGAAATCTTGGTGAGAATTTATTTTTCTGTCATCTGTTGTGGCTATGATGAAACTGCAGCAACTGCTACCGTTTTGTGTTACAAGTTACAAATGAGGTCTTCACAATGTTTAGACACCACAAGTCTCTGTCTTGATGGTGTGTGTGTATCACAGTTTCTTTTTCCCACAGTTCCCTCTTCTATGATTGTCTTCAACTGAAAATAATCCCTGTTGGCTGTGTATTTCAAAGAATCTTAAGCTTTCCAGCCAAGCTTAATTTCCATTCATTTGTTCTGTGATCTAAATAGAAAATTTGAAGCATTCTTTTGTAGCACCACTTATGAAATGAATCAGTTTCCTTTTTGTTCATTTCTTTCAGATTTCAGCCTTCACATCCGTAAGTTGCTGCTAGAAAAATTACTGAATTCAAAGTTCTCAACTGTCTTGATGGACATTCCTTCATGTTTCCAAACTTTTGTCAAATCAACAGCCAATCATCTTGCTGTAGCTATGCATTTTTTTAATATCATTTGAGCAGAACCCATTTTTGTTTATTTTTTATATTTTGTATCCTAAGCAGCTAACTTTTCTTACTTCAACTTCTTTCTGTTTATTCTGATTTCATAAGGATCAACATTATTGCTTATTGTATTGTTTTGTTTAAATTCAAGAACAGTTCTTTTCCTGTATTTACCTCCAAAACATGATGCAGTAAACACAGAAAAATATAATTTTTTTGTTTTTGTTTTCTGTTTTTCTGTAGTTACTGCATCTTAAGATTATATCATCCATGTAATGCAGGGTGTTTATTTCCCTCCTTCTAATTTTGATTCCCATGTTTTGGTCCTCCAATATCTTCAGTATATAAAGTGAAAAGATGTGGAGATAAACTGTATCCCTGTCCTGTGTTATTCTTTCACAACAGTCAAGAGATTCTATGTTGGCCACACTAGTTTGCATTTGCCCTTCATGTTCTTGATAAAATGGTTGATTAAATTAATTATATGCAAAGGAAATTCCATATCTGTCATTGTTTTCCAGAGCTGTTTATAATGAATGTAATCAAAAGCTTTAGAATAATTGATAAAACACAATAGGAGTGGAAATTCAAACTTTCCACTCCTATGATCATGAGATGTATGCGTAAAATTTAATCAAAGATTCCCTACATTCCTTAAAGTCAGATCATTCTTCTAGCATTGTTTCTTCCAGTTTGACATTCTGTTTAATATTATTTATAGTAATATTTTGATGATATGGAAATTAAACTTATTGTTATGTAGTTGTACATTCATTTAGGTTTCCCGTCTTGTCCAGAGGAGTGAAAATTGATTTTCTCCAGTCTGATGGCTGAACATCACTGTTCCATATCTTGAAAATATTTTTATACAGAATTTCTACTTCATTTGGACCCAGTATTTTCAATAGTTTTGCTGGGATCTGATTAAATCCTGATGATTTACCACACTTTGCCTGATTTATCTTCCAATCTATTCCTTTAGTGGTTCTGGTTTGAAATCTTCTTTGCACCTAAATTGGATTCACTTCAGTATTACAAGACTGTTATAAAATCTTTCCACCTATTTTTGATGTTCTCAGCTTTTGTAAGGATATCTTCATTGGTTTTTTTAATCACTGTTTTCTTTGAGCATAACTTTTGCCTTGATGGTTTAATCACACTGTGCATCATTTTAGCATTCTTTTTTTGTGTTGTGCAGTTCAACTTCATTGTGTTTTCTGTTAATATATTGCTCTACATAATGTCGTAAATAGAGCTTGATTTATTTGTTTGGTGTACACCTCATTCAGCTCATTGCAAGGTTTTCAGTGTGTGTAACATGTTCTACCCTCAGCAACTATTGGGTAAATCATGCTTCGACTAGCGAATCCTGTGATGGTTAAATTCAAATTGATCGGAAACTTGAGACTTGGTCGTTCTGGGTGGTGTAGTGGTTAGCATACCCAGGCGTTTTCTGGGAGACGCGGGTTTGAGTCCCGCTCCAGGACGATGAAAAAATTTTCAAGTTTTCGGATGTTATCTGACTTACCATCCTTGTCACATTTACGCCAAAAATCGGATTGTCATCTTCAAAATTTGTAGCTATTGGGTACTTTGCTGAGGGTAGAACATGAACATACTGAGCCCAACTGACTCGATATTGACTCGATCCAACTTTGACTGTGACCTGTTACTGTAGAATTGATATCTGTCAAGGTAAACTTTTATGTCCTATGCAACACTCATTTCTGAACCATGTCAATATGGTTTGTTGTTCTTTGGATACAGAATGTATTAAAATTAGCTCATATTTGTTCCTAAACAGGTACAAGAACTTTAGCATTGGAAGTAAAGTTGTTGGAAATTATGCAAAGGAAGGGAGTTGGTATATTTTTGCTCTCTGTTGTGAATAGCATTTCATTTCTGGGTTGTAAAGAAAAATCTGTATTTCATTCATTATGGTGAACTGATTCAAAAATTTACCCTGGGTAGACATATTCCTGGACTATAGCTATAAAAATCTATTTTTATATTTACTCATTTTTCAAAATGCAGCCATTCATGCTGATTCTACCATTCTGGTTGAATCAGAATGGATGGATGAAATCTACTTAACTGCATTATTTGATAAGTTCATCCATCATCAACCACTGATGTTCTTTATCCAATTTTCATTTTTTATTTAATGTTTTCTGCAGAAGTTGTCCATAATAGCTACTCCAAACAAAGTTAATACTTAGTTGGGGCTCTATCTGCCATAAATCTACTCCCGCTCCCTCACTTTTCGATTACAGTCATCAAGTCAATTCCCTCACAAAGTCTTGAACTACCTATGTGGTTGTTGGCTGTTTTTTCATTATGTGTTGATGGAAATTGCATGATGACTCATTGCTCTTCAATTGAAAAAGTTCCTATGGGCAATGTGCATTACATTATAACTAACACTTGCCATTTTTCTTTAAATATTAGCCCAACTTTATCATTTTTTTCTTGTTTTATTTTGTTTTTCCCTTTAATGATCATCACAAGGTTATGAATTTTTTCATGTCTGTATAATGTGGTTACATTTTTTAACTTCTTGGTAAAAAACTGATATTGAAAATGTTTTTGGAACGTTCCTACATTCCATAATAATCAAACCTTAAGAAAGGGGATTTTATGGCATGGAAAAAATGGTATGAAATAAAAAAAAATCGTTTTTTTTTTTTCTATATTTTTTACATTAGCATGAACTTGTATAAGAGAAATGCTGTGATTTGGTAATAAATTGAAACTAACTTCTGAAAAACTACATGGCATCAACTGTAGCATAATTATTTTAGTATTTTGTGCACTTTGCTAGTAGTAATAGAAACAAAAAAATTACAGCATGCTTTTCATTTGGAAACTGCACCATGCCAGTTAAATGATGTTCAAATGCAATTTTCTTCATCAAAAGGTGTCTCCCAAACCATGTCTGTATGTACAAGAGTATCACACGGGTAGCACAGGCCAGGAAGCAATGAATTATCCCGTTCTCCCAAAGCCTGAGAGATCTTCATTTCACTGGTTACATTCTTGCAACTTTGCAAAATCCTTTAATTGACCTGCTGTTGTGGCGGCAGTTGTATATTTATGAGTTCCTGATAAACTAATGTTTCTCCTCTTCACACACACACACACACACCACACACAAGAAAGAAATTTTATGTCAGTTGGAAATGTAAGTTTTTTTTTGTCTTTTAGCACGTCTTTTGTAAAAAAAGATCGTGCTTCTGTTATCGGTTTGTCCGTCCATCCGTCCGTCTGCATCTCTGCAACTATTAGTCCGATTTGAAAAATTCTTTTTGCCTTCGGAAGCTTGAAACATGCGAATGATGATCCTTCATTTCGTTGTTTTTTTTTTTACGATATACAATTTTGCCGCTAATGTGCGTAAATGCAGATGATGTTAAATTCAAAATTACTTTTTAATCCATAGATTTGCTTCTAAACATCCGATTGAAAAAATTCTTTTATCTTTCGATTCCATTTATGTCGAAGAGTGTTTTAGATATAGTTTCCTTTTCAAATTACGTATAGATTTTCCGCTAGGGGGCGTAAAAGTAAATTACATTTTTTCCAATACCTCTTCTCCTAAAACTCCGATTTGAAAAATCTTTTTTTCAGCGGATACATCTCCTGATGGAAAATCTTTTGCATATAATTTCAAATTTTTGGTAAAGAATACTTTGGCCACCAGGGGGCGTAAGTGTTAATTTTTGATTCTGATGTATTTGCCATAAAATCTGAGCTTCTAAAATATCGACTTCTAAAATATCGATTGAAAAAATTCTTTCGTGGACTAATGCCACTCACATCGATAAACCTTTTCAGAATATTTTCTTCCTAAAATATTCCACAGTTTCTCCGCCAGGGGGCGTAGATGTATATTTTATTTTTGTCAATATCTATACTTCTAGGAGTCCGATTTGAAAAATTCCTTCTTTGTTGGATAGTGTTACCGTGTGACATGTTTTTCATATAATTTCAAAATTTTCAAGTAATTCATAGGCTTTCCGCTAAGGGGCGCAAAAGTAAATTGCGTTTCGCCCTATATCTCTGCTTCTAAATCTCCGATTTGAAAAATTCTTTCTGCACCGGATACAGCTCCTGATGGGAAATCGTTTGCACATAATTTCTAATTTTTGTAAAAAAAAAAAATGATTTGGCCACCAGGAGGCGTAACGTAAACCTTGAGCTTCTAAAATCTCGATTGAAAAAAAAGTCTCTTGTTGACCGATGCTACTCATGTCAACAAACCTTTTAGGAACACTTTCTTCTTGAAATAATGCATGGTTTCTACGCCAGGGGCATAGATGTTTATCTTATTTTTGTCAATATCTCTACTTCTAGGGGTTCGATTTGAAAAATTCCTTTTTTGTTGGATAGTGTGTTTCCAGTATGACATGTGCTTCATATAATTTCAAAATTTTTAAGTAATTCATAGACTTTCCGCTAGGGGACGTAAAGCTAAATTGTGTTTCGCCCTATATCTCTGCTTCTAAATCTCCGATTTGAAATTTTTTTCTGCACCGGATACAGCTCCTGGTGGGAAATCGTTTGCACATAATTTCTAATTTTTGTAAAAAAAAAAAAATGGTTTGGCCACCAGGGGGTGTAAACCTTAATTTCCGCTTCTGATGTATTTGCAGCAAAATATGAGCTTCTAAGTTCTCGATTGAAAAAAACGTCATTTGTAGACCGATACTATTCGTGGCGACAAACCTTTTAGAAACATATTCTTCTTAAAATAGTGCATGGCTTCTGCGCCAGGGGGCGTAGATGTATATCTTATTTTTGTCAATATCTCGACTTCTAGGAGTACGATTAAAAAAATTCCTTCTTTGTTGGATAGTGTTTCTAGTGGGACATGTTTTTCCTATAAATTCAAAATTTTCAAGTAATTCATAGACTTTCCACTAGGCAGCGTAAAGGTAAATTGGGTTTCCCACTATTTCTCTGCTTCTAAACCTCCAATTTGAAAAATTCCTTCTGCACCGGATACAGCTCCTGATGGGAAATCGTTTGCACATAATTTCTAATTTTTGTAAAAAGTTGGTATGGCCACCAGGTGGCGTAAGTCTTAATTTCCACTTCTGATGTATTTGCAGCAAAATATGAGCTTCTAAAATCTCGATTGAAAAAAAGTCTTGTTGACCGATGCTACTCATTTCAACAAACTTTTTAGGAACACTTTCTTCTTGAAATAATGCATGGTTTCTACGCCAGGGGCGTAGATGTATACCTTATTTTTGTCAATATCTCTACTTCTAAAAGTCCAATTTGAAAAATTCCTTTTTTGTTGGATAGTGTTCCCGATGCGAAATGTTTTTCCTATAAATTCAAAATTTTCAAGTAAATCATAGACTTTCCGCTAGGGCGCACAATGGTAAATTGCGTTTTCTGCTCCTAAAACTCCGATTTGAAAAATTCTTCCTGTATTGCATACAAGACCTGATGGAAAATATTTTTCACATAATTTCTGATGTTTTGTAAAGAATGGTTTGGCCACCAGGAGTCATAAGTGTTAATTTCTGCTTCTGATGTATTTGTTGCAAAATCTGGGCTCCTGAAAATTCGACTAAATTTTTTATTCTTGGACTGATACCGCTTATATGGATAAACCTTTTGCGAATACTTTCTTCCTTAAATAATGCATGGTTTTCCCACCAGGGGACGTAAAGTCACATCTTATTTTTGTCGATAACTCTGTTTCTAAAAGTCTGTAAGCTCAAAATTCCGTTTACACCAATATCTGAGGGATTAAAGACCCGATTGAAAAACTTCTTTCTTCCGTCAGATACTGTTGTTTTCCATACCGGTTCCATTGACTTTGAATAGTTTTGATAAATTTAATTTGCGTCAGAACGGATTCAAAAGACGTGCTTATTACACCCGAAAATTCGGTGTCATCTTTCTTGTTTTTTATTTTCTGCAAAACTTATGATGTGTATGTGTGTGTATTTCACGTGTGACTTTTTTAAGCAATAGCTTTGATTCAGCTATACTTGACTAATACACTCCCTCCTTCAGTACTGGGATTTGCACTAAATGGCCAAGTTATGAGGACCACCTATAATAATATGTTGGACCACCTATGACCTTTAGAACATCAGCAGTTGACCTTGGCATTTGTTTGACTAAGTTTGGGTATTATTACAGGGAAATAATGGCCCACACATATCAGATGGCATCTTCCATGGGCCATGTTTATTAAATGGCATCTTCTATCATTCATGCATATCAAATGACATCTTGCATGGCTCACACATATCAAATGACATCTTTTGTGGGTATTGCAAATTTAATGGCACAGCGCACGCACACACACATCAATCGGCATTTCCCGTGGCCCACATATGTCAAATAGCATCTTGCAAGGTCCAAGCATATCCAATGGCATTTTCCACGGCCCCCGTGCATGTCAGATATCATCTTTCACAGCCCATGCATATCAGATATCATCTTC
Source organism: Macrothele yani (assembly GCA_039090855.1). Lineage (NCBI taxonomy): Eukaryota > Metazoa > Arthropoda > Arachnida > Araneae > Macrothelidae > Macrothele > Macrothele yani. The sequence goes on from CM077003.1 coordinate 110,901,858, forward strand.
CACGGCCCCGTGCATGTCAGATATCATCTTTCACAGCCTATGCATATCAGATATCATCTTCCACGGCCCGTGCATATCAGATATCATCTTCCAAGGCCCACATATATCAAATGTCATCTTCCATGGTTCATGCTTATCATATGGCATCTTCTTATCATTTGCCTTCATGCTTATCATATGCTTCACACATATCAAATGGCATCTTCTAATTCACGCAGGTTTGATGGCAGTGTATTTATGCATCTGATGTCCCATTCAACTGCTTCCCACAAATGCTGCATGGGATTACAGTCTCTAGGAACAGAGATGGTCACTGAAACAGAGGAAAGTCTTCCTATTCCAGGAACTGTTCTGAGATAGTGTCGGTAATGTAGCATGATGCAACAATATCCTTTTGGAAGTATCACCACAGAGGTACAGTGAACATGGTTAGATGAACTTGATCAGCATTGTTTAAATAGTTTTGAGCATTCAGTCTCGGTGCACTTGAATCAAGTGGTATAAAGTCGCTCGTTGAGATATGGCCTTCACTATTGCATTGCCTCTACCAGCCTGGTGAGTTGTGACCATGCAAAATGGATCCATGTCCTCATAGGCTATTACCTCCACTTAACTCTTCTCTCACCCTTGCATCAGCATGGTATGGTTGAAAATGCAATTAGTCCGACCATCATGCTTCTTTTCCAATCATTTAGCATCTGCCTCCTGTGCCACCAGAGACATCTTGTCTGCTGCAGACAGCAATGGTGTATGAACAGGCATTGTGGTCAGGGCCGGCTGGACCATAGGAGCAACCGCGGCGGTCGCCCCGAGCCCCGTGTCTTCGCGGGGCCCCGCACTTTACAAAACAAAAACAAAATTGTTTTTGCTAGAATTCTCTATATTTATTGTTATTTTTTTTAAGTTTTGGGGCGCCAGGTCCTCAAAAATATATTTTTACATTTTCCAACCGTAGGTTGAAGAAGCGTACATGCTCCAGCTTTGTCCGTCTGTCTGTCCACCCGATAACTCGCGTAAGAATTATTCAATTTCAATTAAATTTTTGTATGGTGTAGGGGACAACCTGGGGACGAACCCTATTGAAAATAAGCGAAATGGGGACAAAAGTTCAGGACATAGGAGCGGGATCCATTCCATCGCCCTTATGTGTCATAACTTACGTAAAAATTATTTGATTGTGACAAAACTTTATCATGTTGTTCCGGAAGTAAACTGAACAGGTTATGCTGAATGTCATCGAAATGGAATCAAAGGTCAATGCACAGGAGCCAGATTTATTCCACAGCCATTATCCTCATAACTTGAGTAAAAATGCTTCTGTCGCAACAAAACTTTAGTATGTTGGTCCAGAGGTATACTGAACCAATTATTTTTAATATCATCAAAATGGATCAAAGGTCATGGCACATGAGCGAGATTTATTTCACAGCCATTATCCTCATAACTTGAGTAAAAATGCTTCTATTGCAACAAAACTTTAGTATATGAAATTTCACCCTGGGCCCTGCAAAAGTTCAATCCGGGCCTGGTTGTGGTGGTGTAATGCAGATGATACAATGTACTCTGCACCATGAGCTGGGATGCCATTTGGCATTTTCTTTTATTCTAGTCCTCTTTTGTTTGACTGACTATGGTGTATCTGTTGGCTTGTACAAAAATATGTATATCCTCCACTCATCTTAGCAGCAACCAGCAGTTTTGACCAGAGGTCATGCACCCACTGCTATATTTTGTATGTTGCCAACCACTCTTGGTGCGCCCTTGCTACTATTATATATTCCACAAGTACAGCAGTTTTACTGATACTTGCATCATTTCTTCAAGCACCCACAATTATCTCACATTCAAAATCCATTAGATTGCACTGCTTTTTCCTTGAACTTTCAGCAATGTATTCCAAACTACTGCTTGGAGTGTTCCTGTTCACTTAATTATGTAGCTGTAGTGGCATGACAACAATAGATGACATATCAGCCTATGTGCATAAAATGGCCTACTGATACTAATAAATTTTCTATTTACTGTATATGTGTGCCTGTTTATTTTGTGTTTACAATAGAGTCCATGGGTACAGAAGATAAAGACTGTCAGTGATAAAGGGGAATCTATGTTGGAGAAACTGTGAGACACTCAGTGTAGCAAAACATAAAGCTACTGTGAACAATGTTACCAGCAAAATAGGACTTGGTAGACACATTAAAAACATTGGGCATTCTATTAACTGGGATCCCATAAAACTTGTATCATATCTTCAGAACTTTATGAAAAGGAAGTTGGAAGAAAGTATGGAAATTGAAAAAGAGGAACCAAAATTAACAGAAAGGCTGGGCATTATTACCACATGTGTGCCAACGCTGACTCTCTTCAATCAGTCCTGATGATGAGTTGGTTAAAATTTGATAAACAACTATAAAAATATTCCCCTAGCAATTAATCTGTGTAAAATTAAATTACAAGTTGATGATAAATTCTGTTTTTGAAAACTTTCCAATGTGTGTGTTTCAGTTCATACATTATCTTGCTAATGCTTTTCAGGTAGCATTTTGTAATAGTCTTTGTTTCACATTTATTATGTAACAAGTATTTCTGGTCATAGGTGATGGTCAGTGGGAAAGCACTGAGATGGAAGAAAATCAGGATTCTATCAAACTCCAAGGTCTGGAACTTGGATCACTGTATGAGATGAAAGTTGTTGCTGTTGATGGTGCCTTTCAGAAATCCAGTAAAGTTGAGGAGATTGAAACTGGGGGAATGGGTATGTCCATCCTCTAACTTTTCTCTGTTATGAAATTCTTCTTTGAATAAAGTTTTTAGAGGTTTTAGTGTTTTTTGTATTTTGAAGATTGTTTTACATTCCTAACCGGAAACACTTCTTGAACATATGAGTAACTATGTCTTAACTAAAAGACAAGTGGCCAAAGGTCATAAAAATGATAATCTTACATAACAATTCTAGCTGTTTGTTCTACCAAAATGGTTGCAATCACATTTTCTTAGTATGCAATTAATAAATCATCTGATGACAATATTAACACTCGGTACATCTCTATGCTCCCACACCAATCTCTACATCACTCCACCCATTTTTTGCTTTCAATGACGTTTTATTTACATTGACTCTCTGTCAGGGTTTCCAAAATGTGCAAAATCGGGGGAAGTAATGTGTCATTCAGAAGAAAAATCTAGCTGAGAAGTAACAAAATTTCCATGAGAAATAGAAACTCAAAAGGATGGTTAAATTAGAAATATACTTCATAATTTTTTGGTTTTTTATATAATAAAGACATTTCAGCTAATGAAATTAGTATGGTTACAATTGTAAATTAGATTTTGGACTGCTGGTAGAGTTTATTTCTTTGTTTATACTTAGTGACTATTGTTTAACGCGTTCACTGCAGCTGTGCTATTTTAACAGCAAGCGTGTGGTGCTGGTAAGAAACCCAGGCAAATCTCTTAAGATGCCACAAGGAGTCACATGGCACCACTGATGAGCTACAGATTTGGATCAACCTAGCCATGTTCAGATCTCATAGCTTTGCATGACTCTGCTATTCTAAAATACGAGAAAATTTATCCGTAATCGATATTTGTAATTATAACCTTCAGTAACTCCAGGGATATAAGCACGTCTACACAAGCAATGCATATGCTATAGATGTACATATCCTGTAGACAGTAATTAATAAATTGTAAAATTCTTCAGTCACAAAAAGATTGAAAAATTCGATTGGTTCAATGCCTGTCATATTGATTTTCAGTCCTAGTACACTAGTGAACAGAATTATTCTTATGACGAATAAATTGTGGGTAGTCAACACCAAAGCAATAATGAATAAATATAACTCCGTGTTTATTGGTGTAGGAGAAACAATATAATGTTCCGCAAGCTTTCCCCGTCAACGGACGCTTCATCAGGTGATTACAAAGGAAACAGAATCAAACTAAAATAGACGAATTCGCATACACAAAATTAAACATGATATGTAGAACACACTCGCGCATGCTAAACATGCGGTAACAAATGAGATGTAGCAGTATATGATATATGATCAAAACCTAATAAGACATTAATGTATGCAAATTATTGCATCCTACTTATGCCAAGCAGATGCCTCCAAGTTACGGAGGTCCCAGAACGGCGGCTATCAGGGAGACTATTGAGATATTGGCACGCCATGATGTGTGCAATACAGAAGTTTCTATTGAGCTCCCTCTAGCTTGGAGTCATCTGCTTGGCATAAGTAGGATGCAATAATTTGTATACATTAATGTCTTATTAGGTTTTGATCATATATCATATACTGCTACATCTCATTTGTTACCGCATGTTTAGCATGTGTGAGTGTGTTCTACATATCATGTTTAATTTTGTGTATGCGAATTCGTCTATTTTAGTTTGATTCTGTTTCCTTTGTAACCGCCTGATGAAGCCGTCCGTTGATGGGGAAAGCTTTCGGAACATTATATTGTTTCTGCTACACCAATAAACACGGAGTTATATTTATTCGTTATTCTTATGACGTCGGAAACACCATACCAATGTGTAGCTAAAATCTCTTAAAGTGGCATATCAGAGAGAACGTCGCATTCATCATTTTCACTTTTGCTGCTAGTCATACTACAGCTACTAAAAGAATATGTTTCTGCATATGATGACAAATTATTGGGATCATCTATTTTCATGGCAGGATGTGCCGGCTGATGAACTTTTGGTTGAGAGGGATCGTAGATAGACTGTCTGAATATATCCACTGTTTCTACAAAACTAAGCATTGAAGTCAATGTGGGTTTCCTTGAAATCCTTTTAGTGTCTTCAATTGACCGCCCTCTTACATATGAACTCTAAGCAGCAAATGCTTTTTATTGCCACTCAAGAATTTATTTATTGATAGTTCCCTTTGCTGCAAAACCAGTGACGTTCAAAGGAAAATAAGCATTGCAGTGAAAAACGCATGCTGTGTTAAATCTATGGAGAGTCAACTTACTTTCCCTTCCCTAAACCATGTGGGAAAATATCCGCTATACTCAAAACCGTGGTCATTTTTAAACAGTTGGATACTCATTCTCAGTGCCAGTAACAAAACTGATGCCTCTCTTCAAGTGCTGAATGTCTTAGGAAAGGAAATATTGAGCCACAGTCACGACGCCGTTCGGCATCGTCGGCACCAGGGCTAATATTGTATGACGCTGTTCGGCATCACACAGCAGTGAAAGTGTTAAACTGTTCCTAAACTGATATTGTGTTCCACAGCAGTATCACATATGAACAAACTTTTGGGGCTTATTTATTTATTTGCCTAAATTATATGCAATAAAACTTTTAGAATTGAAAGGACATACCCTATATAAAAGCAGAAAATTCAAAAGCATTAATATGAATAACTCATGCGGTGTGAGAGGTGGGAGAAAATACATATTTCAGTAGTATCTCTCAACTTGCTTGCTACCTATTATACTAATACATAATCAGTTCTGGATTTTTACTATTTAATACAATGAGTGCCAAAAATCATTTTGCATAATTAACCCAAAAATGGAATAAAATATTGTATCTCATGTTAAATTCTAGTGGACTGTATTAATTTCCTTGATACACAAAAATAAAAGAAAAACAATATGAGGGTAGTTATGATGTGCAGATTTGTCATCATAACAAATTTTGTTAGCTTATCTTTAAAAAAAGATGTGCATGTATTATTACTACATCCATCCATCTGTTGACACCATATCTCTGCACCTATTAGTTTGATTTAAAAAAAATTATTTTTGCATTGGGAAGCCTAAATTGAGAAAATGTTGATCCTGCCTTTTGGTCACCTTGCTATTCAAAATTTTGCCACTAAGGTCCATAAATGCAAATACTATCAAATTCAAAATACAGTAAAACTTGCTTAAAGTGACAGACAGCCTTTGGGACTGAACTGCTTTGGTCATTGTACACTGAAGAGCAATTGAATTAGAGACAGCTGGCGTTATGCAAATGAGGTGCTGTGGGTGGCCCTGTAAACGGAAACAACATGACGTATGCAATGATCTGACAATATAAAGAGTGATGCGACGGGAATCAGTAAGAGTAGGACCCAGTATGATTAAGACAAAGGATTTAAGCGCATTTGATCATGGACAAATTGTCGGGGCCCGACGAATGGGTCAATCCATCTTGGAAGTCGTGCAGGCACAGGAATTTTCACGAGCTACTGTGTCACGGGTGCACCGTGAGTACATCAAATCCGATAAAACCATCCCTGCAAGGGCCAACTGCCGTGGACAACAGCGTGTGGATGAGTGGGGTCATCGTCGGCTAGCTCACATTGTAACAGTGGATAGACGGGCCACAGTGCAAGAAATCACTCAGCAATTTAACGCTGGTGCACAAAAACGTGTAAGCAGCCACACCATCCAGAGCCATCTCCTTGCTATGGGGTACAGAAGCCATCGTCCCACAAGGGTACCGCTGCTGACCGCACATCACAGTGTGCAAAGATTAGCATGGGCACGGGAACATCGCCACTGGACCCTAGACATGTGGAAAAATGTTGCTTGGACTGATGAGTCGAGATTCATATTGGTACATGCGAATGGCAGGATACGAGTACGGCGCAAACCACATGAAGCGATGGATCCTTCTTGCCAGCAGGGTACTCTTCAAGCTGGTGGAGGTGGCATTCTGCATTCTTGTCTGGGGACCCCTGGTACGTGTGACATTGTCTCTCACAGGTCAACATTACCGGGATATCCTGGATGATCATTTGCTCCCGTTTGTGTGTCTTCAACATCCCACTGGGGACCTCATCCTGCAACAAGACAGTGCACCATGCCATCGCTCCCAAATTGTATCCGAATGGTCGGATGAACACTCCACCGACATGACCTCGCTTCCTTGGCCAGCTAGGTCACCTGACCTCAATCCCATCAAGCACATCTGGGATGCCATCAAGAGAGATGTTCGAGGCTCTGACCCCCCTCCTTCAAATCTTCGTGAACTGTGGGAGCTTATTCAGGAGTCGTGGATCCGTATGGCTTCACAACGCTTCCGGTGGCTTGTCGAGTCCATGCCGAGATGAATCGCCACCATAATCAGGACGAAAGGTGGTACTACACCTACACGTTACTAGACAGGTATCTCTAATTCAATTGCTCTTCAGTGTACATGACAGACTTGGGTATAGGCATGATTAAGATCCTCTCAATTCTTAATTTTTGAATATAATATACAATTCACCTACTAGGGGTCACAAATATATAGTTTATTTTTTCTTGATATCTCTGCTTCTAAAAGTATAATTTCAAAAATTTGTTAAATACTGAATAGCATTTGCTTTGTGGAACATTCTGCATTTACTCTTGGATTTTTATGGTGCACAGTTCGGACACTAGGTGGTATTAGTGCTTATTTATGTTTGCAACTGTAACATCGCTTCTAAAAATTCGATTGAAAAAATTCTTTATGTGCTGTATAATAAAGATTGTAACATTTTCCTCTTTAAATAATGCATGTTTTTTCCACTAGAAGTCATATGTGTAAAAACTTTTTTCTTGCTTTATCTGCTTCTACAAGTCATATTTGAAAAATTATTTTTCCATTACATAGCTTTTGCTTTACAGAACATTTTGTGCATATTTCCAGTGTTTTCATAATTCACAATCCTGCTGTCAGGGATCATAAGCATATATTGCTGCTTGAAAGAGTATCTCTCATTCGAAAAAAACCTATGAAAATTGTTTTTTGGTATGATACTTTTAATTATGAAGAATAATTTGATCCCATTTTCTACTTCAAGTAACACACAGCTTTCCTGCTAGGGGGCATAAAATTATATCACATTTTCCTCCGTATCTTTCCTTCTAATTGTTAGATTTGAGAAATTTTCTTTTGCCTCAGATATCTTCTGCTATGAGAAACATTCTATGTATAATTTGCAATGTTTCCTAACACGTTTCTATCTTTAGTGGGTGTAAGTAGCTTTTGCTGTTCGTGAATGTTTCACCTTTTGTCAAAATACACCTGATTTTTTTTAATGTTAACTCGCTCCATTCACTATGAGGGACACAGCATACATTTTGCATTTTAAATAACACACAGTTTTCCTGCTAGTAGATGTGAATTTATTATGTTTTTTGCTGTTGTTTTCTTTCATGAAGAATCTCTGCTTTGAAGAATTCTTTTCATGATAGAAAGGATTCAAAGATGTATTCATTACACCTGAGAATTCAGTGTCATCATTCTTATTTAATGTTCTTTCATTTTTCTAAGCGAAATTGTGGACATAACATTTCGTCTTTGCACTTTATTCCCCAAAAATGCAGATGTGTACCAGTTTCCCAGTTTGGAAATTAGAGCTATGGGCATTTCTTTCATTGTTTTTGGCCAACTGGCCTGGCTCATAGTTAGTGAAAGTACTCTGACATACTCACTCACTCACTCATTCTACCTAGTAATGCGCTGTAACCTATATTTAAAACACATGTTATATTTTTGAAAATAAAATAAGTTCATGGGATTATTATTTTTAGTCATGGAAATGTTGTGATCGATGTAGGGAGTTATTTATTTGAACCTGTATGTTTACAAAGTACATGTTACTTAAGTCAGAACAACGAAGTAGGCATTTTTCTTGTAAGCAAAAGGTAATAAATCTCAAAAGTTGGTTTACTTTGAAGTGTTATTCATTTTCAAGAAGTTCAAAATAAGTTGTGATGCTCACAGTGACCAATCTCTGTAAAATATCCTGCACAGTTTAAGCATTGGTGGCCCTAGCCCTTGCGGGGCCCAGGACGATGGCTCTTCATGGGCCCTTCGCAATATATATGCATATATATTGCAATATGTATATGCATATGTATCATCATCATCATTGTCAACCATTATCAATCCACTGCTGGACGAAGGTCTCCCCAAGTTTCCTCCACAACGGTCTGTCTTGTGCCAGTCTCCTCCATGTCACTCCCGCATATTTACGAATTTCATCCACCCATCTCCCATGTGGTCTTTTTCTGGGTCTTTTCCTGTCCCTTGGAATCCAATCTAAAATTTCGGCTGTCCATCTATGGTCTGTCCTTCTGGCAGTATGTCCAGCCCATTGCCATTTCAGGGATTTAACTCTGATCATGATGTCTTCCACTCTCGTCATTTTTCGGATCCACGAGTTCCTCTTCTTATCTCTCCTGGTTATACCAAGCATGCACCTCTCCATGCTTCTTTGAGTTGTCTGCAGCCTTTGTATGTCTCTTTTAGTTAAGGTCCACGTCTCTGCACCATACGTAAGCACTGGAAGGATGCATTGATCAAACACTTTTCTTTTAAGACATAATGGCATATTGCTCTTGAAAATTATGCTGTTTCTTCCAAAAGCTCTCCAGGCAAGTTTTGTACGCCGATTAATTTCTTCATCAATGTGACCCTCACTTGATATCTGCTGTCCAAGATAAACATACGTATCTGTTATCTCCAGTTTTTCTCCATCAATCGATAAATCTTCATTTCTTGTAAAAGCATTGAACATCACTTTTGTCTTCTGAAAGTTCATTTTTAATCCCACTTCTTTACTCTTGTCAGCAAGTTCCTGGATCATACTCTGCAGCTCTGATGGGGTAGTTGCAAAAATGACTACGTCATCAGCAAAACGAAGGTGGGTTAGATAATCTCCATTAATCTTTATCCCTTTGTTTTCCCAGTTCAGTGATTGAAAGACATTTTCCAATGTGGCATTAAAGAGCTTCGGAGATATGGTGTCACCTTGTCTCACTCCCTTTCCAATTTTTATGTGTGTTGTATTTTCAAACAGCCGAATCTTGCACTTGCATTTTCATAGATGTTATTAATAATATTAATGTATGCATCTTCAATACCGCAGGATTTCAGAGCCATTGCAACTGCTGATGGTTTCACCGAATCAAAGGCTTTTTCATAATCGATAAAAGCCATGCACAATGGAAGTTCATATTCCCTCGCTCTTTCAATTAGTTCTCTCAGTACGTGGATATGATCTATTGTGCTGTAGCCACTCCTGAATCCAGCTTGTTCTCTCGGTTGAGCCATGTCCAGTGTTACCTTCAAGCGGTGTGAAAGAACTTTAGTGAAGATTTTATAAACCACTGATAGGAGGCTGATAGGTCTGTAGTTTCCGAGATCCTCAATGTCACCTTTCTTATGTATCAGGATCATTGTAGCGGTGTTCCAATCCTCAGGAATCTTTCCTTCATTAAGGCATAGAGTGAAAATTTGGGCGAGTACTGTTTCAATTTCTCCACTTGCTTCTTGTATGATGTCTATAGTAATTCCATCTTCTCCTGGAGCTTTCCCCCGCTTCATGTTCTTGATTGCATGAGCAACTTCTGCTGGGAGGACTGGAAGAACTCTGGTACCTTTCATGATGTCTGGAGTACATGTATCATCCCTTTCATATAATTTGGAGTAGAAATCTTTCACTCTTGTCAAAATTTCGCCTCTATTTCTTGTTACAGAACCATCTTCTTTTCTCAGTGCCATAATCTGTTTTCTTCCCTTACTGAGATGTCCCTTTGCTATCTTTAGGCTGTGGTTGTTTTCAATTGCTTTCCTCACTAGCTCACAGTTGAATTTCCTTACGTCTTCAGTGATACTTTTTCGTGCTGTCTTGCATAGCTCTATATATTCCACTTTGGAAGTCACATCTTCTTTAGTTGTCCTCATCTCTCTTCTTTTTTGCATCAACATTTTGGTTTTTCCTGATAATTTGTTTACATGCAACTTGTTCTTAGACCCAGCTAATTTTGTTGCTGTTTCCATAAGAGCTTTGGTTACTTTTCTGTTAACTTCCGAAATATCCACTTCTTCCGATGTTAGGCCTTCTAAAGCAGAGAATCTGTTCTTCAGTTCCAACTTGAAAGTATTATGGTGTTTTTTAAGGTTGGTTATGTCAATACATTTTGTTTGTCTTATGAGCTTGCCACGTTCCAGTTTAGTGTTGAGGTGCATCTTACATCTCACCAATCTATGGTCACTACCTGTGTTGAACTTGTTCAGCACACTGCAGTCTTCGATGACGAATTTTTTGTTACACATAATAAAATCAATTTCACTTGTCGTCCCAATTGGATGTCTCCATGTCCATTTCCTGTGTGGCTTTTTCTTGAAAAAGGAATTCAAGATGAAAAATCCTTCTGCCTCTGCAAACTCAACGAGAGTATTTCCACGCTGGTTTCTGTTGCTGTGACCGAATTTACCTACTGAAGTTTCATTCTGTTGCCGTTGCCCTATTTTTGCATTGAAATCTCCCATAATTATCTTCAAGTGCTGCTTACCTTTATTATTTAGATGACGAATTTCCTCATAAAATTCTTCAATTTCTTCTTCAGGATGACTTGTGGTGGGTGCATAAGTTTGAATAATCTGAGCCTGGTATCTTCTCGATAGTTGGATAACGAGTCGTGCAGCTCTGTCAGAGGAACTTTCAACTTCTACCACTTTATCCTTCAGTTTCTTGTTTATTATAAATCCAACACCACTAGTTCTGCCAGTATCTGTCCCATGATAATAGAAGAGATGTCCACTTTTCAGTTCAATGAGATCTTCTCCTTTTCTCCTTACCTCACTTAGCCCGACGATGTCCCACTTGATCCTTTGTAGTTCCTCTTCCAATTCAAGAAGCCTTGAATCAGAAGATAGGGAGCGTCCGTTGTAGGTAGCCAAGGTCAGCATCAAATGGCAGCCTAGTCCGGTCCTCCGAGGATTCTTAGCACCCTCTGCCTTCATGTCGCACTGGCCGCTGCCTTGGCCAGGTACATTCCAGCTGCCGGAGACTGAGGGCCAAGATTTAAGTTGTAGAGTCATTTTGGAGGTGTTTGGCCATAACTCACCACGCTGGCCAAGCGGGTTGGTGAGTGTGGGATAGCATTTCCTCTGATCCCGATGGTATAGTTATACCGCTATTTGCGGGCGTCAGAGCCCCTTTAGTGGGAACAGGATGCACCACGAGAAGGCGGGGTTGACATTTGTCAAGGAGAGGCTGTGATGTTACGCATCACCTGACCTTACATCCCGCATATGTATATATATATATATAAATAACATGTTGCTTACTCTGACCGTAAACCATTTGCTCCTTTTTTTTTTTTCTCACACAACCCCCACTTGGGGTGAATATGATCCCAAAGCAATTCTTTTTATTGGGAATTATGGTACTGATTTGTATGAAATAAACACGATGTAATACAATACATTGTTTATTAATATCATTAGGAATCCAAAATATTACCTGTTCCAAAATGACCTGTTACTAAATAAACAAGGATAGCTGTATAATTATAAGATAAGTCTATTATTTAAAGAAGAATTCTGCAACTTTTCTTGTGGCTGAAGTCTTCAGTCAAATCACTATAGTTCAGAGTAGATGCCACGTTGTTTTCTAGTTATAGAAGAGGGAGTACATTGCAATTCACTACTTGAACCCGAAATTGCGGCAAAACTCCTATGAAAATTATCTTGAAAAAAAATTAAATTTAGACATTTCTCCACAGCTTTCCCACCGAAAAAATGTCTCTGACCAAAAAATAAAAAAAAATTCTGACAGAGTAACTTTTTGATGTCACTAATTAAAAGCAGTAAACAAATATTAAAATTGGTCATTTATTTTATATGATCATGAACTGCAACTACAATATTTTAGGTGACGCAAGGCAAAAACTACTAATTAAGTGGCGGCGGTGTGGGGCCCCTCTGGGCGCGGAGCCCTGGGCAGTTGTCCAGTATGCCCATACCTGGGGCCGCTACTGAGCTTAAGATGAAAGTACATACATGTATATCATTTAGCAGTTCTCTGAGATTCAGAGGTTAGCTCCTGAAATAAAGCTCATCTGCCAAATTTCAATTTAAAACTGATGATGTTAGATTTTATTTACCGTTGATGTATCAGACGTCTCCATTTACATCAATCTCGGCACCATAACTCGAACTTCATTGACATCCATCACACATCTCACACAAGACCTTTTGTACTTCATACTAATTATCTTTTTCTCATGCAGACATTCCTAAATTTGGTCCTTCCATGATTTCCTGCTCTTTCTCTACTTTTCTTTCCTCCTCTGGGGCTGAATAAATACTCTTAGTTAAGCATCTCATCACTCATTCTTTCAACATGGGCAACCATCTCAAAATATTTGTCTTTGTTCTACTAACATTTTGCTTCAGGCACACACATCTGCAACCCTTCTTTATTATTCAGATGATCAAAGTCTGTCTTGCCATAAAACCATTATAAGTAACAAATAATGGTAAGTAGATCACGCTAGTTACTTTAAGAGATTTGAACTTTTTCAAAGAAGTTCAACTTCTTTAAAAAAGTTTCTTCTCGTTACGCGATTTGCCCATACATCACGCTTATAAGTAATGCATCTCTCTAGCATTCAAATTACTCCTATGTCTCTCTGCAGTACCCAGGTTTTTCTGTGGTACATATGAGTAGAAACCACCACACTTTCATACACAGTCATTTGGATCATTTTGAGAACCTCTTAGTCCTGTGAAATCCTCCTAAGACATCTATGACTTTCAAAGCTGAGTTCATTCACCTACTTATTTTACCATCTAATTTGTTTCCACTGTCACACATGCTTGCTAAATATATAAATTCATTCACCTGTTTTAACTCTGTAATATTCATACCGATTTTTCATTCAGTACTAACAGTTCATTGCTCAAAAACCATAACTTTGGTCTTTCCCTTATTTATACTCAGTTTAAATTTCATGCAATCTTCTGCATACTCTGCAGTTCACTTTTGCTCTCTGCCAACAGGTGAGCTGTGGCATAAGCATACAGTGATATGCACACATGGGAGTTATCAGTACAGAAACCATACAACATTGTCTATTTTGGCATCAAGCATGCAGTCACAAATATATTGAATAGCCATGGTGACATTACACAAACTTGTCTGACTCCTGCGCTGATATTTAACCATTTCAGTAAAACACCACATGTGCTCAAGTTCTACTACCAACATACATAGCTTTCACACATTCAAGCAATTATTCAAGACCTTCCACAAAAGCATTCTGTTCACTTGGTCATAAGCGTTTTCCAAATCTACAAAAGATAGAAAGAACTTCCTTACCAACAGACTTTTCACTCATCATACATAATGCAAAAAATTGGTTAGTGCAGCCCTTACCAGGCATGAAAACCACTCAGTACATCCCACACCTCTGATGCCAGATATCATTCCTTGTTGATAATGACTTTTTCAAACACTTTCCCTAGAACAGTCAGGAGTCAGCAGATGCCACAATAGTTCTTACATTCAGTCTGATAAGGTTTTTCCCGTATACAAAGGAGCTATGATAGTGTCCTCCAATCCTGAGAAACCATTCCTAACTTCCAGCACAATTGGCAAATTTCAGTTAACTAGTCAATTATAGAGTCACCTCCATATTGTAATATCTCAGCAGTTATGCCATCTACTCCTGGAATATCTCAGCAGTTATGTCATCTACTACTGTTCTGAAGAGAGTTGCAGGGGAAAAAAATGTCTTTAGCAGCATCATGAAATCTGAAGAATCAAGAGTTTTACTATTACCTATATTTACTTAGTTATGAAAACAAAAGAACAGAAAAAGAACCATAGAAGCTATAAAGCAATGTGTGTGGTACTGTAGCCTTTCAAAAAATACACTGCAACGAGGGAAACAGAAGACATTGTTATGCAATAGTGAGATTACATGTATTTTTGTTTTACTGCATGTGTTTTTAATTGCTCTGTTATGGAGTGCAAATGTTACACATGCAAGTTCTTTGCTAATTGTCAAAACAATCAAAAGGGTTTTAGTCATTTAAGAATAGAACACTCAAAAAGGCAGTGATATTTTTGAAGTATCAAGAGTGCATTTTGAAAAAATTAAATGGCTTTAAAGCATTGTCTGTCATTGTCACGAGTGGAGGGTATGTAGTAGTAGCCTCTGTAAATGACTTTATCCAGTGTTTACAAAAGAACCAAATTGGTGTGCCTTTTTTTTCCCTTCCCCCCCCCCTTTTTTTGTGTGGTTTTTTTTCTTCCAAGTATCCATTTTTAAAAAAATCTGTACAGCAGTGAAATCATAAGTCTTCCGTGAAAATGACAGGTGGCAATGCACAAGTATTTTTGCCATAGAGCAGATTATTATTTTATCATGGCTTACTTTTTTTGTGTTTTTATTCAGTTATTTGTGGAAAGCACCTCGTCCAATTTATTATCATTTTCATGTCTTCACTGGTCGTGCTAAACTAAAGTGTATTGCATTTTGTAAAATAAACTTGAAAAAGTGGAATTCTTGAAGGACCTGGCATTTTAAACAGGTATCATTCAACATCAGTGTACTGTCAACATGCAGTTACCAAGATGGTGGAAAATATGTCAATATGTTGGGTTTTAAAGAAAGAAAAATTGAGCATTTTAAAATTTTTGATGGGAAAAATAGTAGCCATTTTTTTACTCAATTGCAAAAAGAAAAAAATCAGGGAAAAGAATTTAGGTTAGTGGGGTTAATATTGTTCTGTTGGGCTCTAAATTTGACTGTTGTTTCTAAGAGTTTGATCACCATTAACTGGATGTTTCTTTTTGGTAGCCCACTGAAGGTGTTATACAGAATTGTAGCTAAGTCATTTACAACTGGAACTCTGTAATTTTCTGAGTTCTTTTTTGATCAGCATTTTCTGTGGAAGCAGTTTTAAATAGTCTGATAGAGTCACTCTGTTGAACGCTACTTTTCCATAAGAGACTGGGGTCTATAACTTTATTCAGTGTTTGGGAACATGATAACTTTATTATAACTTTATTCAGTGTTTGGGTAGGGGCTTATGCCCCTGCTTTTGTACTTGTTATGACTTGTGCTTTGTCTGAAACATTCACCACTTCCACCAAAGCCTTAGGAGTTGGGACTCATTAGGATTGCCCCCCTTTCCACCACTGTCACCACAACCATCACCAGTTGGAGGAAAAAAAAGATTAATAGATAAAAAAAAAAAGAAATAAGCGCAAATGTATGGATTATTTGTTTTATTCACCTTCTTAACATTAGTGACTAAATTTATTGCCATTTTAATGCTAGTGGTTAAATGTATAACCATAATTCGATAAAATATCAAGCCTAATGTTTGCCAAATATAGGGATCTATTGATTGATCACAACTTCAGTTGGCCAAGAAAGCATTTTTCGTCCTAGATCTTCCAAAAAAATTACCCAAGAACAAATTCCAAGTGCTTAAAAAAAAAGAGCAAAATTTAGTTTATTTACTCAGATGTTTTAAAACAATTAGTTTTATTCATTTTCGTATTTTAGGGGAAAACGTTTTTATGGTGTCCATCTACAATCAGTTAATTACCCTAGCAATTTTATCATTCATTATGTGCTATTTTTAAGGCATGTTTGAAGAGCATCAGTGTGAATTAAATTAATTTCGTATTATGCTATTAATTACGTATTAATCAAAGAAATGCAAAAAAGGATAAATAACACTAACCTACAAAAAAAAAAACTTTTTTAGTCCTGCAAGAAATAATATGTTATTTTAATTGTACTGTTTATGCTGAATTCAAACATGATATCAATTTTTTCTGTCGCACAAGATTTTTTAGTGTTACATGGTTTAAGTTTGAATAAATTGTATATTTACATATACTTATAAACCATAACAATATTACCTAAAACGGTACAATTGATGGCTTTCTGGTATATTTTGCTTGTGGAATGTCTCTATTGGGCTTCCAGTAGCCCCATAGTTCCTGATCTGTCTCGCATGGATATTGTTGTGCTACAAAATAATTTGTGCGTGGTCACTTAAAACACGTACTGGGTGTGAAAAACTTGCACAAGTAGAAATTAAGAGAGAGAGAGAAAAGAAACTCACTATCTTATATTTCTTCTACCCAATGAAAGAAAGAAAAGAAGGAAGACAAGGTACTATAGAAGTTGCAATATTAACTAGGATCTAGAACACTCTGCCCTCTGAATGTGCATACCTTGGCACAATTATTGGAGCTCCAAGTCTGAAGTAAGATATTTTGACTTACTGTCATGCTGATAGAGTAAAATAATATTTTGCAACAATACATGAAAGTGGAAAGATCACAAAGAAAAAGATTATGATCTAGGGAGAAATGATTGTTACATCCTTTTCGTTGTCGGAATTTTTTTGCATCATTTTTAAGCTGAAACATAATAATTTATAAAATCAAATGATATTTAACAATATAGAACAGGGGAAGCACCACAAAAACCTTAAGCTTCCACTCCTGAAATGCTCGCATCCATTTTCAAGCTGAAACACAAACATTTCTGCGACAAAATGACGTTTAACAATAATACTAGACAGAGGAATCATCACGAAAAAAGAAATTACGTTTACTAGAGAAATATTCGTTCCATCTAACTTCCATTTTCTGAAATTTTTTCTTCATTTTTAAGCTGAAACACAAATATTTATGGAATAAAATGACATTTAAAAACATTACAAAGAAGAGAAAAATAGTTACATCACGAGAAAAATAGTTTCAATTTACAGCACTCTGTTTAACTTTTGTTTTCAGAAATCGTTGCCTTCATTTTCGAGCTGAGCATAAGCACTGGTGGAATAAATGTGTTTGGAACGTGGAAAGAGGTGAATTATGTGTTTCTGGAATGTGGAAAGAGCGATGTATTTATTTATTTACTGATGCCACGTATTTGGAGGATCTTCACCTTGGATCTCGCCCTTTGGATTTAACTGCTATAATATGTATAGCCAGTGCCGTTTATGCCCACCAGATGGAGACGTCTCAGTAGCTGAGTCCATCTTATGGATTTATGATGTCAGAAGCTGACTTAAAAATACACATAGCACCGTGGATTCTTGGCCACCATGGTGTAAAGCTAACGCGCTCGACTAGATATCGAGAGATCCGTGGTTCAATTCCACAGCGGCGGCTGGTAACAATTTTTCGGTTGCTATGTGTTTCTGGAACGTGGAAAGAGCGATGTATTTATTTATTTACTGACACCACGTATTTGGAGGATTTTCGTCAACAGTATAGAAAGAGGCAACATCATGAGAGAGAAAAGAGAAACTTACAATTTCAGGAGAAATCTTGACTCCATCTAACTTTCGTTTTCAGAAAATTTTGAAAGATGAAATTCTGTCCCCAGATGGAAAACTTCCCCTAAGGATTGCGAGTCTATCGTTTTGTATACACATTTTGTTTATATTGTTTTTGTCTGCAGGACCAAAATAAAATCTGTGATTTATGTTGCCCATCACTGCAATTCTGGTATGGGGTTCAGTAGTAGAAGTCGTCAACCAGCACACCTAATACCATTTTTCGTCAACCTAATATCATTTTTCCATGCTTGAAATATCTTGATAAAATTGCTCACCATTTTCATTGCTGACAGCACCTAGATTTTTGAGAAAGAAATTTTCAGGAAGTGGGAGCCTGTGAAATGGATTTTCAGTACATACTACCTCCCTAGCTTTGTATGGATCCAAGAGTTCACACACTAAGTGATGATACTAGGGGTGTTCAAATGAAAAGGTACGAAACGTCATAAGAACGTAACCGTTAACATATTTGCCTATGCCACTATGGGAGAACGTAGCGACACATCTAGGGATGCGATTGGAGTCGCTGGCGTGGATTGGAGCATGCGCAGGAGAGAGCAGAGGCTCTTATAAAGAGCGCCGTCCAATTGACGCGGCAGTGCGTGTAAGGACAAGATGGCGTTCACATTGCAAAATTCGACGATTGAGGAGCAGCTGGGCGTTATCCGACTTCTGACAGCGGAAGGTGTTAAACCGGCCACTATTCATCGCGGAGGGTGTGGTTCTGCTCCATGATAACGCGCGTCCACACGTCTCCAGGGTCACACACGCGGAACTGGCCAAGTTCCAGTGGGAGCAGCTTGACCATCCGCCCTACAGCCCGGACATGTCGCCCTGCGATTTCCATGTGTTTGGTCCCCTGAAAAAACATCTGAAAGGGAAGCGTTTCCACTCGGACGACGAACTCAAGGACGCTGTGCAGGACTGGGTCTCGTCACGGCCACAGGAATTCTGGGAACAAGGAATCCTTCAGCTCGTTAATCAATGGGATCGTTGTGCTACGGCCTATGGTGTATACTTTGAATAAAGTCTTCATTTATACCCACAGTGTCGTTTCGTACCTTTTCATTTGAACACTCCTTGTAGTTTCCTTCCTTAAAAACTTCCAGAAGTTTTTAGTAGCCCTTTTGAAGGATATCCGAGATGCTTTATTTATTTGGCTCAACTTCTCAATTTTTTTACCTTTTATCAACTCCCTTATTTACCCAGTGCTTCCATTACAGAGCTAACATAATTACAAAATACTAAATTTCTTTCTTGTGAACAGAAATTTTTAAATTCAACCTGACAGTTGCCAAAAAAACAAACAAAAAACAAACAAACATACTTTACTATCTTGGTGGAGAAGATTTCATCCTTCTTACCTGGCTGGATCCTAAATATCCAGATTGCCTTTTTGGAAAAATTTAAATCTCATACAAAGTCGTTAAGGTCTCCCTGTGTTAATAAATGAAGCTCACATAAAGAAGTACTTGCTTCAAAATCAGAATTATGATGAGTGTTTTCCTCTCATTCTTGATGAATGTCATTTGTGACTGAGTCATCATCATTCTATGTCACATTCTGTAGAGGTTGTGCCACGGTAAATAAATCCTCATTGCAGATGGTAAATCAAGGTATATCAGGGTGTATTTTGGGCTTAGATGTTATTCCTGTTATGTTTCTTAAACAGAAATCTGAAGGTTATTTCTTTTTAACAAACATAATAATATAACTTAGGACTTTCCATGGTTTGGTTCCCTCCAAACCATGGAAACTGCCAAAGGTATATGGCAAGAACCATTTGTTCATCCCACGTGAAGCCTAGCACATGTTAAACAACAGATATGAGGGGCTGCACTCTTATCTTTGTCACCCACTTTGCAACCAAAATAAATCTGATAACACTTTTTTACGCTTTCCAACCGTAGGTTGAAGAAGCACATATGCTCCAGCTTTTTCCGTCCGTCTGTTAGCACGATAACTCGCGTAAAAATGGTTCGATTTCGATGAAATTTTAGTGTGATAGGGGACCACCTGGGGACAAACCCTATTGAAAGTGGGACAAATGGCGTCAAAGGTCACAACATAGGAGCAGGATCCATTCCATTGCCTTTATGCCTCATAACTTGCGTAAATATGGTTCGATTTCAATGAAATATTAGTATGTGGTGGGGACCGCCTGGGGACGAACCCTATTCAAAATGGGGGAAGTGGGGTCAAAGGTCAGGACATAGGAGCGGGATGCATTCCATTGCCCTTATGCGTAATAACGTGCGTAAAAATGGTTCAATTTCGATGAAAGTTTAGTATGTGGTAGGGGATCACCTAGGGAGGAACCCTATGGAAAATTTGACAAATGGGATCAAAGGTCAAGACATAGGGTCGGCATCCATTCCATTCGCCCTTATCCCATACTATTAAGGTGAACGTCAAGTAATTTTGCTTCCTATACTTCCAATGGAAAAACTTTTGTACACATTTCCTTCACAATTAGTGTGTTCCCAAGGATGAAAATTTGAACATCGATTAAAATAACTTCATATTATAACTTGGAATACTTAACATTTTCTAAAACATTACCATAATTATATTAAAAAACAATAACGTTTCCTTTGGTGGTGTTGAAACCAGAAAAAAGATGGCGCGACCTGTACTTTGATGACGTCAGTAGACAAATAAATGTTGGATTGCATAATTATGATTATGTTTTAGAAAATATTAAGAATTCCAAGTTATAAAATGAAACTATTTTAATCGATGTTCAAATTTTCATCCTTGGGAACGCATTAATTGTGAAGAAAATGTGTACAGAAGTTTTTCCATCAGAAGTATAGGAAGCAAAATTACTTGACGTCCACCTTAAAAGAGCAATTCTTGTATCTATGTAAATTTTATTTTGAAAACGGCTCTAAGGATTTTGATGAAAGTCGTTAACCTACCATTTTCTGGTACTAGAAATCGATTTAGCTTGATCTCGACTTTGGGAAAATTTGTTTAGTGGGTTAAATAACCACCCCGAGTTACCATGTTTTTAGTGTCATGACGTCGTCCTATTAATATTTCCCATGCTTAGAAATCTTATGACGTCACACTCTCGCGATTCAGATGTTGGTGCGTGGTCACGCCGTCTGCCTGATTACATCACGCGTTGTGTGTGAATCTTATTAAAGTTTTATGACATCACACTCTCGCGACTAACTGCCTCATTACGTCACGTGTTGTGTGCGCGTGTTACGCTTTACTTCTATTTTCTTCTAGAACAAAAAGCGAGTTGTGCCAAGGCCATCTTTATACCTCACCAGGCCTTCAACAAGGTTACATGACTTGCCCGTGACGTCATGATTGTAGGGCTACTCTTTTTCAGTAGACCTACGGATTTGACTCGTTTTGTAGTTTGTTTACGCTTTCCAACCGTAGGTTGAAGAAGCGTATATGCTCCAACTTTGTCCGTCTGTCCGCACGATAACTCGCGTAAAAATGGTTCGATTTCACTGAAATTGTAGTATGTGGTAGGGGGCCGCCTGGGGACGAACCCTATTGAAAATGGACGAAATGGTGTCAAAGGTCACGACATAGGAGTGGGATCCATTCCATCGCCCTTATGCCTCATCTCGCGTAAATATAGTTCGATTTCAATGAAATTTTAGTATGTGGTAGGGGACCACCTGGGGACAAATCCTATTGAAAATGGACGAAATGGGGTGAAAGGTCATGACATAGGAGCGAGATGCATTCCATTGCCCTTATGCATTATAACTTGCAAAAATATAGTTTGATTTCAATGAAATTTTAGTATGTCTTAGGGGACACCTGGAGACGAACCCTATTGAAAATGGGTTAAGTGGGGTCAAAGGTCAGGACATAAAATCAGGATCCATTCCATCGCCCTTATGCGTTATAACTTACATAAAAAAGCTTCGATTGAGACAAAACTTTATCATGTTGTTCCGGAAATATACTTTACCGGTTCTGTTGAATATCATCGAAATGGGGTCAAAGATCAGGACACAGGAGCGAGATTTGTTCTACAGTTATTATCCTCATAACTTGTAATAACTTGAGTAATGATTTCCGGTTGTTGGAAAGTGTATCATAATCACATTGCACGATTTTACTAACTTGTTAATTAATGGGCCAAAGTGTTGCCTCTGAGCTGTGATGGTTACTTCACCACACATGTAACATAAAGTATCAAGGTGATTTAAACACTTCCTTGGCATAATGACATAATCTGAAACAAGTACTTTTGCACAAGTTATTATTCACTTACACACACAATTCTCACACTGTGGAGTCAGCCCACTCCAGCAAAACAGTGGCTGCTAAGATATTGTCCGAGGCATTGGTACGTGAATCATTCCTGACTGTGGCTAAGCCCATACACTAGTATCTTTATAACGAATAGATTGTTCTTTTCCCACACTATATTCAAAATAAAATACAACAAATAATAATTTAAAAACATGTTTTATGTACATTTAATCTGTTGGTGTAATTCTTAAAAATTCAAAAACCAGTACTGAAAAAAGAAAAGATAAAACGTTGTCCCACAAAAACTGTGAGTGATAGAAAAATTCTGAGTGCATCTTTGAATTTGGTGTAAAAAGTTACGTTAGAAACACCAACAATTTTTCCCTTTGTTCTTTTCCCACACTATATTCAAAATAAAATACAACAAACAATAATTTAAAAACATGTTTTATGTACATTTAATCTGTTGGTGTAATTCTTAAAAATTCAAAAACCAGTACTGAAAAAAGAAAAGAAAAAATGTTGTCCCACAGAAACTGTGAGTGATTGAAAAATTCTAAGTGCATCTTTGAATTTGGTGTAAAAAGTTACGTTAGAAACACCAACAATTTTTCCCTTTGTTCTTTTCCCACACTATATTCCACCAACAACTTTTCCCTTTGTTCTTTTCCCACACTATATTCAAAATAAAATACAACAAACAATAATTTAAAAACATGTTTTATGTACATTTAATCTGTTGGTGCAATTCTTAAAAATTCAAAAACCAGTACTGAAAAAAAGAAAAGAAAAAAATGTTGTCCCACAGAAACTGTGAGTGATTGAAAAATTCTGAGTGCATCTTTGAATTTGGTGTAAAAAGTTACATTAGAAACACCAACAATATTCCATTTGACAAAAATTGTGTTTACCAGTGTGATTGCTCATTGATCCATTTTCCATTAGCTCCTCCTCAAATATAATGAATCACCATGATCTCGCTCCATCTCCTCCTAGTATTATTTTTTTCATATTCCTACATGAGGGGGATGGCTGAAATGTAACAACGTCACAGAAAGAAATTAAACAATTACAAATACTACAGCTCGAAGAACAAAAATAGAAGCACAAATAGAATTAAAGTGCAAACCCTGAAGAGGACAATGCGATTCCTGGCGCAAATGTGACAGGGATGGCAAGTCAGACAACATCCGAAAACTTGAAAATTTTCATCGTCCTGGAGCGAGACACGAACCCGCGTCACCCAGAAAACGCCCGGGTATGCTAACCACTACACCACCCAGAACGACCAAGTTTCAAGTTTCCGATCAATTTGAATATAACCATCACAGAATTCGCTAGTCGAAGCAACCGGCATTCGTGTTTAGCGAATCTGGAGGTCAAGAATCCCATACCGTGTCTGCCCGGAGAAGCAGATAAATCACGAAAGAAACACGGGACCACGCCATATAATACAAACCCTGAAGACGACAATCCGATTCCTGGCACAAATGTGACAAGGATGGCAAGTCAGACAACATCCGAAAACTTAAAAATTTTCATCGTCCTGGATGGGATGGGATTCTTGACCTCCAGATTCACTAAACATGAATGCCGGTTGCTTCGACTAGCTAATTCTGTGATGGTTATATTCAAATTGATCGGAAACTTGAAACTTGGTCGTTCTGGGTGGTGTAGTGGTTAGCATACCCGGGCGTTTTCTGGGAGGCGCGGGTTCGTGTCCCGCTCCAGGACGATGAAAATTTTCAAGTTTTCGGATGTTGTCTGACTTGCCATCCTTGTCACATTTGCGCCAGGAATCGGAGATTGTCGTCTTCAGGGTTTGTATTATATGGCGTGGTCCCATGTTTCTTTCGTGAGAATTAAAGTGATTGACTCTGCATATTTCTAGATAGCATTTAGGCTATATTTTTTCGTTATAGTTTTTATATAATTTTCATTATAGTTTTTTGTCAGTCTAGCTTTTCCTCTGTTCCTAGTGAACTGCTACCCTGTGGAATAGTGTGTAAAATTGTTGTATTTGCCCTCAGATCAGATAGGATGGAAAGAGAAGAACCAGAAGCAAACTTGACAATCTTGCAGCCATTTGCTGCTGGCTCTATTGTGCTGTGAAAAGTTCAGCACTGCATGAGATGCCATGTGTGTTTGAGAGTGAACACAAGTGTGGTGTAGGCTACAGAAAAGCGATGCAGTTGTGGCCACTATGAAACATAGCACACACTGACACTGCTAAAGGGAGAACAGCAAACATATGTTCTGACCATGGCCCTGCTAAAAATAAGATTTTTTTTTTTTTTTTTTTTTGGAAAACAATAGTTATGTGCTTTCAGCTACAATGAGCAATATTATTGCAATTCGCATATTTTTTTCTTTCTTTCTAATATGCTTCAGCATGATAGCATGTATTAAACAGCCACCACTGTTTATACTCTGCAAGACTTTCAGAACTATTAACACTTGAAGTTAAGCATTATATCACTTATTTTATTTTGCAACACATGATGAAAAAGTAGATTTTGAAATTGTGTAATTTGATTGACATTAAATGTCCGTCATTACTGTTTCACACGTTATGCAAGTTCAGCAATCGGGAGATTGTTAAATGATGTTAGCATAGTATTGGCAATTGAAATCAAGAAATAATAAACTATATCTGTACTTACAATATTTATAGTGGCTGTCGGGGCTTCATATGTACGTCTTCAAAGAATGTGAACGGCCAGTATACATCATTCCGAAAGTAATATTGAAAAAGAAATACAGCAATATTATGAAAAATTTCCATACTTACCTCCTATTAGTACTATTTAAAAAAAAATGTTACAACCACAATATTAACATTGCAGAAACAGTCGTTGATAATTGAAGTATACTTACTACTGCTAATAATAGATCAGTTCTAAATAAATCTGGCATTTATGTCATTCCAACAGTTAAGGATGATAACCAAAAAGACAAAGTATATATCGGAAGTACGCGCAGAAGATTTTTGACTAGATTAAATGAACATATTACGAATTGGACAAGAAAAGATGAAAAAACTTCATTAATACAACATTGTATCAAAAATCATGTAACTCCTGATTGGACTAACACGAAAATTATAACATCGCATAGATCACATGCCCAGATTCTGACCTCCGAGGCTGTAGTCATTGTTACACGGCACTAGCAGTGTTCCTGCCGAGTCGGCCGGTAACAGTGCTTAAAACCTGTCGTACAAAGTAGTTGGCCGCGGCACCAGGTGTGAATCTCAGGCGCATCGCTGCACTCAATGATTCACACCAGAACATAAAAAAATGAAACTTGGAAGAATGATCCGAAGCATGAGGCTTGGGTGAATCCACCGTGTGAACAAAAATAATAACAATAAAAAATATAATAAACTAAAAAACGATACTTTGGGATCAGAGAGTTGTGATGAGGTTCACCCGCAATCACCAATTCGTGACTGAGTGTAGTGGTCCAGATCTTACTCCGGTACATTCAATCCCCAACCAGCCAGAACAACACTCATTTTCGCAAATAACACATGATTCACAAATGAACAACACAACATTTAATTACGTTCTGTGAGATTTAAACAGATACGGCGCTCTCGGGGCGCATAGACAATTGCCCCTCTTATGTGGGCAGCACACAGTATCACGCTTTACTGTCGGACAACGCAAGCCGACTGAGTCCCCACCAGACTATCTGATCAAGAGATACTATCATTAACACATAAAATAGAGCAGCAGGTGATATTCATATACAATTGCTTAGAGAATGAAAAAAATTATATGCAAACGATCATATTAAAAATACTCGCTACATAAAATTCACAAGCACGTTAATTTGCGGTATATGATTATAGGTGCGAAATATTGCCAAAGTTAATTAACTAAATCTAATAAGCATGCACATGCAGATCCCTTCCCCGCTCACGTTGGCCCTGAACCAAAGTTAAAAGAAACTGTCCCGCCCAGCGGAATTTGTGGCCACACCCTCTCCCTTATTCATGTAAAAAAAAAAAATCAGGAAATGGGCCCTGTAAGAAATTGAAATCTGTATGTGCAGGTATTTCCTCTGAGGTTCAGTCACTCAGCATTACTGCATCTATGTCCATGCAGCTTTGGGTGTCGGGATGGCACAAGTTCGCAGATGTGCGAAGAAAAAAATAGGAAATATTCATCTACTTACAGTTTTGTGACTTTGCTGTGCAAATCCAGTGTGCATCACATAATATAACACGACAAAACACACACACACACACAGACAGACACTTGCACCATGTGGCAGCACCGATGATTCAACACTTCACTTTGACGCTTGATGTAAATGAAGCACACAATTAAAATGGTGATATCATGCCGCACTTTGTTGCAATGATTAGAGTGCACACTGATCTACTCTCGTGAAGATTTGAAGGTGGTCGTTAAACAAAATAGCCCCTCTCACCTCAGCTGTTGCGGTCTCCGAGACTGATTTTCTGTGTTCCTGGGAAATGATTTCTGTTGTCGTGAAGAAATGATTCTGACCGTCAGCTGGTTGGAGAGTGGGACCCCCTCACTTCCGCTGCTGCTATAGTAGATTTCGTCCATCGCTACCTTCCGTCCTTTTTGACCATTCATTCCCAATTCAGTCAGTTCCTTTCCGTTAGCGTAACATATACCCTGCCTGAGTACACAGTTCAAATATGCCCCTCGCAGGTTTTGTTTCCATTTTTTTTTTATTGAGTTGCGACCGCCAGCCCTGAGATTAATTTTCTCGGCCGAGCAAAATCAGACGTGCTTTTACCTTAAGCGTATATCAGCAACTGCCGACCGAAAACAACGCTCGAATTCACCCCTATTCTTTTCGGTGATTCTATACTCTTAATTGCCCATTGTCCCTCGCAGACGTCAGAGTATCTTTCTTGCTGACAGAGTTATGTGTCTGCTGAGGGTCTCTTGGCCCACCCACTGAAGTAAACATACGGACCACAGCGTTAAGCTACAAGCGGAAAGAAGAAAAAAGAAAAGTGAAAAACCACTTCGAACAATGCTGCTTCCATCCGCATTCGAAAGCACATTTCCCTCATTCGTTTTGCAGCCCCTCGAAGACACTTGAGATAGGAATTTTTATGTTTCACTTCAGGGCTATGTGTGAGGTCTAGCAATTCAAAATGGCAAAATATTGCGTTTCTTGCCTTCAAAAGCATTGGAGCGACTTCCTAATTATCCCGCAATTTTGTTATTTAATTTAGAGAACAGCCAAAAGAAAAAACAACGTAAATGAGAAATAAATTTAAAAAAAGCTGTGAACTGTAAAAGAACATGTGAGCCTGCCGAACTGTGATTCCCAGCTGCCTCATACCATACGTGACATGGCGGACAAATTTTAGAGTTTTCTTCAGGTTTTAGGATGAGGGGGGGGGGTGTCAACTGTAACATCATTGAGAAAACCAAAAGATACAACTGTAACGTTAATAGTCCAGTAGAGCTTCAGTTTGCATGGAGGTACCTTATTGAACAGGAGAAAAAACATTTCAAGAAGAAAAACATTAACATAAAACAGGTAACGTCAAATATTACTTAAAAATACAAGTGCATATTTCTACTCCATAAATGCTACTTGTTTATTTTGTTTAACTACAGATGGTGACACCATAGATGTGCACAGTAAAACCCAAACCATGATGCGTAAATATCTACATGACAGGGCTGAACATGCATTCAGGTTGAGCAGCATACCTGAGCGAGTGAGTGCTGTAATTCCAATGTCTGTGCACCTACCACTGATGATAGCTATGGATATTAGCAGAAACTAGTTTGGTGCTTCGCAGTCGGGAGATTTATTTCTGTATGCTTTACAATCAAGATGATTATTTCTTTTTCAAGACTGTTCGTTTTTTTTTTAATTTCGGCAAAATTATAATTCGTCTTCATGTTTCGTTGTTATCATGGTGCTTCGCAGTCAAGATGATTTCCTCTTCGGGATTATAGTTCGTTTTTTTTTAAATCGACAAGGTTTTAATTCAGTTTCATATTCCGTTGTTGTTAAAGGAATTTTTTACCTTCATTGTAAAAATTCATCTTGTTCAATTTTATCTGGTGCAGATTTTGCAATATCATGAATTTTATTCTAAACTTCACAATTGAAAAAAGTTCACATTCTTTGAAGACGTACATATGAAGCCCCGACAGCCACTACGAATATTGTTAGTACAGATATAGTTTATTATTTCTTGATTTCAATTGCCAATACTATGCTAACATCATTTAACAATCTCCCGATTGCTGAACTTGCATAACGTGTGAAACAGTAATGACGGACATTTAATGTCAATCAAATTACACTATCATAGCCACGTAACAAGTATGTTCATCGCAAATTGACAAAAATTGAACAACGATATAGATTTTTAAATGATGGTTGTATTGATTTTTTTCTTTGTTGCATCATTCCTTAAATGATTTCAATTTATTTAAGCTTTCACAGTAATTTTTCATTTTCTGATGTGAAAGAAATTAAAGGGTTGTTTTTGTTTAAGTTTAATTTGATTAAGATTTGTAATGAAAGAGTCAGTATAAAACAAATGTTGCCAGACCTTTTTGTTTCATGAAGACCCAGTGAGAACTATACATTACCTTGAATAAAGAATTGTTCTCACTGGCAAGTATGTAATGGTATGGCAAGCCAATCAAATGTGACAGCCACTTGAAAATGGCAGTTGATGTACATATACATGTGTGAAACTGCTAACTGATTAAAGTGTCTGAAAAGTTCATTTTCATTATAGTTTTTTGGCTATATTTTTACACTAATTGATCATTTTTTATGTATATGTTCAGCTGCAGTGCAGGCTCCTGAGGCTGGTGAGAATTTTGCTACTGCTGCTTGGTTTATAGGGATGATGTGTGCTATTGCCCTTCTTTTACTCCTCTTAATTATAATTTGTCTCATCAAGAGAAACCGTGGTGGAAAATATTCTGTTCATGAAAAAGAAGCTGCCCAAGGAAGAGATCTTGATTATCCAGAAGATGGAGGATTCAATGAATACACCAAGCCGTAAGTATTTCTTATTTTACACGTGCACTCTCTCTCTCTCTCTCTCTCTCTCTCTCTCTCACACACACACACACACACACACAATTTTAACTATGCATTTCTGCACACACAGGTGTAACTATGCATTTCTGCACCTGGGGTAAGCCACAAAATATTGCATCCCCATCTGCCTTTCTATGTTATATTGCTTATTTAAAAGTGTTATTATAGTGTACATATATACATACATAAGCACACATTGCTCGACAAAACAAACTTAATGTCGCATTCCAGTGTTGTTGTTTTTTTATTGGAGGTTAACAACCACTGTGAGCAACTCAGTGGGCTATAAGCAGTCACCTGTCCCTAATTTAGGGCCACTGGTTCCAGGAAAGGGAGAGAGCTAGGGCCATAAAACAAACAGAACATCCATACCTCACCGGGATTCAAACCCGGACTCATCTTGGATGAATGAGCAAAAGCCATTGCTTAGACCACTGTGCCACTGGAGTGGCTCACTCTAGTATTATCTCTATGGGTAGTCACAATCAAATTGAGACTGAAAAGCTTTTACAAACTGTTTCAAAATTCGGGCCTTCGGTATCACATCAGAAAGACCAAATGTAGCTGGAAGTCATGTACTTAACGGATGGATGAATGTCCATCCATCCCAGTGGCGGCTTTTGGTTGAAAAAATAGGTGAAGAGCTACAAGAACAATATGAAAAGATATCTACTGTCTTCAATGAAAATCACTATATGAGGACTGACCTATTTTTTGTATATTAGATCAATTCTTCTTTCTTTTAAAGCTGCAAATTTGTCGATTATGTCATCATAGAATGGTTGTTTCTTCATGATCATCAATAAAATATCTTTCTAAATAGAAATATTTGCCAAAGAAGCAAGTCTGTCTTGAGGAATAGTGTTTCTTGAGTAAGTTTGTATTCTTTTAAGGCAAGAAAAACTTCTTTCCACTGACACACTTGTAGATGGAATGGTTAAAATGAGGGCAACCAACTTATAAGCTTCTGTAAAAATGTCTTTATCTTCATGAAGCACTCGAAGAAGTTATTGAGTCGATATATTCCTTAATTTTTTGTTGGCATATACAAGACTCAGTTCATTTTTAAGGCGCTGGAGTTTAGTAAATATTTTTTCATAAAAATATTGTAGATTTTCAAAAGCGTGAGAGGAAAAGCATGAATTAAATTGTTCGAATTTGGTTGTGTCAGCAAGACAAACAAATTGAAGTTTTTCACAGTCTTGAAATCTTATATCCATTTCCGTAAGAATGTGGTCTAAAATTTCAAAATGCAATTGTTTATAATTTTGAAAAATTGTTTCTTGTGCAAGAGCAGCATATTCCCGTTTAGATCTGCTTATTTCTGTGATTTTGCTAGCTTTTCCAAACAGTGTTTCAAATACTTCATCGTTCCTTTTATGACTCAAAATTTCACGAGTTTTTTTAATTTGAGTTACACGGTAGTTTATGTCTAGTGATGTTTTCTGCAAAATTTCGAATAATAGATCAATGGAGCCAAAAATTTCATTAAATACTATTGCCAAAAATGTAAATTCAAAAGTGTTCATATCGTTTAAAAACCCCTTGGCAAGTTAAATTGATTTTTTTGTCTGATTGCTCACTATTTGTCAGAAATTCGAATACTTCCTTCAATTTATCCCTATCTTCAACAATTATTACACTTACTAACTTCGAAGTGGAGGACCATCTAGTTTCTGCTATGGTTGGTATGCGTCTTGCGGTTGTAGATGTGAGTGTATAAGATCACTTCACTGAGTGGTGAAAAAATGAAGGAATTACAGTGAGGCTTCCATAAAATATACGACACTTTGAAATTTTAGAAAAACTGCTGTAACACAAGGTTCAAACGATGTGCTAAGCAATGAACAAAAACAGCTTGAGAAGCTTTATCCTTGATTTTTTTCTGGAGCCCATTTAAATGTCCAGACATTACACTTGCCCCATCGTAACATTGTCTTATTAATTTGTGTTGATAATCGAATTGTTCCAAAATTTTGTCTAGCATTTTGTATAAAGCTTTTGACGTTCGATCTCCACTCACGTCGTGGAAACCCAAAAATCGCTTAGCCAATACACCTTCCAAATCAACAAGTTTTATTATTAAAGAGCACTGAGAAGTCTGATTTATGTCTGTGGTGTCATCTACTTGAATAGAAAAGCATTGAACTTCATTTATTTCATTTTTAACGTGATCATTTATATATTCAGAAATACATTCAATTAATTCATTTTGAATAGTTTTGAGTCACCTGCGAAGACATGTTTTATCTTTTCGTATTGATTTTGAATTTCTAAAGGACTTCTTGATATCAACAATGAAAGTAATTCCTTGAAATTTCCACGATTTATCGAGTCCATGCTTTCGTTATGGCCATGGAATGCTAGTTCTTGTTTGCTCAAATATAATACTGCATCAATCACTGTCTGCAAAAAAGTCTATTTAAACCAACATTTTCATTGAAATGCATTTTCAAAAGCCTAGCATTCTCCCTCAGAGCATCGGCAATGGTGTTCTGATTTTTTTCAAAATTCCTTAGCATTAACTCGCATTTCAGGTGTTTGCTAGAATTACCATGTTTATGAAGTGAGCATGTTATATTTAATAAATCTGAGAATCCGTCTTTATTCCACGCCGAATGTTTATTACTAAAAAGTAAGCAGGGCCAACAAAATAATTTTTGTAACACAGAAGGACTACAAAGCCATTTATATTCAGTAAACCAACAATTTTTAAAATTAATATTGTAAGATTTACCGCTCTTCTTGATTTTTTCTTGGCAACAATTGTCAGTGAATCCATCAGTCGTCCTTGAAGTAAAATGTCTCTTTTATCTTCATCTTTCCACCAATTAAACGGAGTTTGTAATAAATTACAATGTCGTTCACAGGATACATACTTTAATTAAAACTATCACTAACTGTTAAACCGCAAGAAAAAAGCCCTAGTGGATTGCAAGATACCCTGGGTAAACCATCACGTTTCACCGTGATCTCCTTCGAAGGGCACGATTCCATCTGCAGAGCTTCGGCGCCGAAAGCTAAAACACTTCACTTGCGCGCCAGATAGGGGAGGTTGACGTCACGATTACCATAGCAACTTGGTCAAAAGCTGCAGACTTCCAAGGGTTTTCATTTCGGCTCTTCACTTGCACTGTTTTGCATATGAGGACTTGTTTTCCATATTGAACGCGCTATGTGAATTGATATCTAATCAAAATTTTGAGTATTTTGTTACAATAAGACAGAAAAGAATATATTATACACATTACTGAATAAAACTTTATTTTAAGTAAAATAGGTGAAGAGGCACTTCAC
Organism: Macrothele yani; assembly: GCA_039090855.1. NCBI lineage: Eukaryota > Metazoa > Arthropoda > Arachnida > Araneae > Macrothelidae > Macrothele > Macrothele yani. Next base: position 110,934,553 of record CM077003.1, read on the forward strand.
CTACTTCATCTGAAAAGCCGCCACTGATCCATTCGTCCCATCCATGCCATCCACCCAACATTTACATTGAACGAGTATCAAAGCAAGGACAAGACTGAAGAAGAAATTAATAGGCATACAAAATTTGGCTGGAGTGCATTTGAAAGAAACAGTACAATTTCAAGAGCAGTTTACTATTTACGTTATTAAAAGAAAAATATCTAACTGATGCATTCTTCCAGTTTTCACTCATGGATCAGAGATTCAGACCTTAACTAAAAAATACATATACAAGGCTTCAGACTGCAGACCACTGAAAAAAACATGGAGAGAAAGATAGGAAAAGGATCTCTTGGACAAGGGAGTTAACAAGAATAGATGGCACTCAAGAAAGATAGGAAAAGGATCTCATGGACAAGGGAGATAACAAGAATAGATGGCATTGTGATTTAAGTAAAGACCCTCAAGAGACAAAGGAAAGACTGGCCACCATTATACAACTGAAATATCAGACTGGATACCAAGGTAAAGGAAAAGACCCATAAGACCATATGGGACATGAGTGGATAAAATTCAAAAGTGTATTGGAGTGATATGGAAGATAATTGCTCAACACTATGAGTTGTGAAAGAGACTTGGGAGGGAGGGGGATTTTCAACTTTCATCCAGCAGTGGATTGAGAATAGTTGATGATGGTATGTAAAATCAAGACCTATTGGTAGCATGTGGTGCCATCTTATTTGTAGTTTCCATGACAAACTGCAATTGTTTCAAATGCCAAAAATGATGGCATGAGGATCATTGCAGTTTGTCATGGAATAGACACAATGAGATATCAAAACACATCTGGGAAGATATTCAGCCACACAGACTCTAAAGCTTAGTGCAGCACTGGTAGACAGTGAAAGATTGCAACATCTGGGGAGGGTTCGCTTCACAGTCAACCCAAAGATGTTCCATAGGATTTTAACCTATCAAGTTTGTAGCCCACAGATCGGAATCAAAAATCCCCAAAATGCTGTTTCTGTCATGTCTGGACACATTCGGCAGAGTGACAAGCTACGTTATTCTGTTGAAGCACACTTTTTGCTGGCAAGAAATGCAATGTACAAGAATGGATGTAAGTGATCAGTAATCATGCGATAACCCACACTATTCAGGCTGTCTTCAGTGTTCCCTAGAATACTGTTTCTTTAATCTTTCAGACCGTGGAATCCACAGCAGTACATGTGTTTTTATGTGGAACCATTATGATAATTTTCTTGATTTTTCTGTTTTTTTTTTCAAAATAAGCTAATTTTTGTAGATTTTTCAAGGGTTCTATAAAAACTGAGAGTTCTCCACAAAACACTGTGTAAGAAACAGTACACTAAAGGGTCTTAATTTCTCACAAAATGTAACTACCACCTGCATGGAAGGCCTGCATCCACAAAGTTCCATAGCCTCGTGCTGTTTTTTCCAAATGTATAGTCTGCTGTCATCATGAGACTGAAGGTGTGTCCTTGACACCAAACAAATCACAGTTGTTGGTGTCTAGTCATGAGAACAGGGTGGCTTAATACAGACAGTTGACATGGATTAGGAACATCAAACAGAAGTCATCACTCTTTCCACGTTTATAAGTGAGTCACTGAAAAATTCTTATCAGCCACCACCGGGAATCGAACCCAGAGTCTTCCAGTTACACGCCAAACATTCTACCACTGCACCACAGCGGCCTCAAATTCCTCCAGACTCACATACGACTAACTAAACGTGGAAAGAGCGATGACTTCTGTTTGATGTTCCTAATCCATTTCAATTGTCTGTATTAATTATTCATTCACCTCCTAGTTATTTTTTCAGTTGCTGCTTACCATCTTTGGTGAATCCCCAGCATTGTGCTAGGCTCCAAGAAGCAACCTGCCAAGTGACTTGGTAGTTAGTCGTATGCGAGTCTGTAGTGACTTGGTAGTTAGTCGTATGCGAGTCTGTAGGAATTCGAGGCCACTGTGGGCAGTGGTAGCATGTCCGGCACGTAACTGGAAGACCCTGGGTTCGATTCCTGGTGGCGTCCGATGAGAATTTTTCCGTGACTCACTATTTATAAACGTGGAAAGAGCGATGACTTTTGTTTGTCAGGGTGGCTTTTGTATTCCAGCTGCACTGTGGCTTATTTGGGTAGAAATTAGTGTGCTGAGTCCTATAATGTACTATGCAGTCATGGCATTCACACCATGACTTCATAGTACATAGTACCACTTACCAGTATGTCTGCTCACCTATCTCCCCATATGGTCACTGCCAATTTCTGTCCACTGTTTGAGTATTGTGGTACTTGTTTTTCCCACATTTTCCATTCCATCAACACTATTGGCACCACATTGCACACACATCTGGGATCATATGATATGCTGAAAGTCAACACACCAGGGCTTTGGACACCTTAACCGTGCCTCTTTGAAAAATTATCAAATGCCACATGTTCCCCACGTTTTGCACCCCATTGCTACTATCAGTCATCATTCTGTGCTGCTGTTGAGTGTGTTCATCTTAAATTTTTGTTAATTGTATATTAAGTACTGATAAGACACTATGATGTTGTAACAGCCCCTCTTGCAAATTAAGTGAATTAAGAATGCAAAATTGATAACAGTGATTTTTAAGTGTTAAGAAATCATCTGGTGAAATTCTTGGTCATGCCATTGTGTCTAGGTGGGCTCTGAAACCAAGAACTCTTGAACTTTGGGATTACCCTGTTAAAGGAGGTTAAATGCTTTTTGTCATTACTCAGTACAATTTAGGATAATTGCCATTGCCCAGATGACTTCCAAGAACACCATGAGTAAGAAAATTCCTCTTACCGGACGGCAGCAAAGTATAAGCTGGTACGAAGAACTGCAAATTTTGCTAAAAGCTTTTAGCCCTAAAGATGCTCATTTTTAAGGGCTTGAAGGTTTGTCTTGTGATCCCGCATTCTCTTTGGAACAAAGAAACAGTTTAGCAGTGTGAGGTTGGCTTCGGGAGAGAGCAGCTGTGAAATGTACTTACACTGCATTTTTGCCGCTCTCTGCTGTGAAAGAGTGAAGAGCCCATATCCCTACTTTTTCTTGGCAGATGATATGATATCCCAGAGAGAAAACTGGGGATGAAAGTACTTCCGTAGACTCACAGCTAAACACACACACACATACACAGAGGAAAGAGCTTGAAAGATAATCAGCGAAATGCCTTGAATAGACTAAAACTAGGAAAAACACCAAAATTTTAGGGATCAGGGTACTCCCTCTCATCAAAGAGGAAATACGTCGTACAGGTGACCTAGACAAGCGATTTTTAATTGTGAAAGTCTGGACGTCAGTGACAGCCTTTGCCCTGTGTCATTCTCCAAACAAGCAATGGACACCAAGAGAGAGAGAGAGAGAGAGTACTTCTGTACCTCATTCTCCACAGCACTGGAAGAGATAAAAAAAAAAAGGAAGGTGACCAGCTCTGTGATTGTGCACTCTTCATTTCCCTGAAGAATATTTCTAGACTTCAGTCTGCATAAACAGTAAATGATTTCCATTTTCTCTCTGATGACTAGCTGTTTGGTGGAGTGCCTTCCCCAGTGTTTTAATTACTCTTGAGACATTCTACTTATTAATGCAAGAAAATTAGGAAGAGCCAGAACTGCCCATGTAATTTTTTAGTAGTGAATTATCGTCATGCACATAGTGAGTTTGCCGTGTTCAGTAGTTTGTGTTAAATACTGTGCACCTGAGTTTTTACAGTGGTGGGCTACATGCTCTGCAAATGCCCACGGATTCTGTGATGGTATCCATACAGTTGTAAATAAAGAAAGTTGTAATCTTGTTATCATGAATGCCAGGTAGGTTATCATTACCAGTTTTGAGATGTGGGAATCATATTCCCAAAGGAGCCTCCAGAGTGGAAGCCTGCTCTGATATTTTGCTGTGTGCAGTAATCGTATTAGTAATTAATAATGAGGAACTGTACACTAATTATACATAAAATAGTAAAACAAGTAATCTGGATTTTTTGTTGTTGAAGCATTCTATTATTCATTTTTTAAGTGTAATTGGTGTGAGTAAAACTATACTGTCTACCAGTTTGTAACAGTTGTTTTTGACTCAATGATAATAAGTCAGAAATGCTAAAAAAATGTTTTTTAATCCTAGTTGTAAATGCATTTATGGCACCTCTATTCATAGTGATTGTGGAATAGCTTTTTTACGGGTCTTATAGAGGTTATTTTTCATCAAAGTTGGTTGTCAAATTTTCGAACTAAAGCCTAGTTCGTCATCAGGACTATGTCACTGGAGTAGTTGCTGCCACTCAATTGGAAGAGTCCATCCGCAATTATCGTTAATTGTGGTACTTCTTCTTCTTGCTATTTCGATCCCTTCTTCTAGTTTCCTCTTTACTAAGTTTGACTGGTGGGCGATTATTTTCACTGAGTCCCAATTTAACACCAAGCAGCTATTAGGAACATTGGGAATAAAACAGGGCTAGACAGACATATACAAGCAAGTGAACACTCCATAAATTGGGACTCAGTGAAAATAATCGCCCACCAGTCAAACTTAGTAAAGAGGAAACTAGAAGAAGGGATCGAAATAGCAAGAAGAAGAAGTACCACAATTAACGATAATTGCGGATGGACTCTTCCAATTGAGTGGCAGCAACTACTCCAGTGACATAGTCCTGATGACGAACTAGGCTTTAGTTCGAAAATTTGACAACAAACTTTGATGAAAAATAACCTCTATAAGACCCGTAAAAAAGCTATTCCACAATCACTATGAATAGAGGTGCCATAAATGCATTTACAACTAGGATTAAAACCACATATGGGCTGGATATATGGCGAAACATCAGAAAGATAGAAAGGAGTAAGTGCAAAAGCGACAAATGTAAGTCACAACTTTATTTTCTTAAGAAATGTAAGAGAGCTAATTTTGTCCCACCTTCTTTGAGACTCACAAAAAACATCGCGGAAAATCTGTCAAGAAATTTTATTAAAAAAATAGAACTAAAAACGGTGAATGGCGCAATTCGTAATAAATTCAAAACTATTGAGCAATGCGAACGAATAGAAGCTCGTATTTGGACCTCTTCATTAGGTGAAATTCCGGAAGCAGAAAAGAAAAATATTGATAATTGGTTAGCTAAAGCAGTGAGAGATAAAAACAAAAAGTTTAAGGAAAAATTGAAGATTAAAGAGAATAAGTGGTTGAATCCAAAATTAATGTCTACAGCACCTGGCCCACAGTTAATACCATCCCCCACTAACAAACATGTCATGGATCTGACGGAAGAAGGAGTAGATGAAAACCTGATTAATCTCCTCAATAAGGGATATAATTATAACCTTTCCTCCGCAACACTTGATAAAAAACGTATACTGATTGATTTAGAAAGCATCTGTAGTAAGGTAGAAAGAGAAGATGAAAATACAGCAGTTACTTTAATTAAAGAATTCTCAGACTGCGTCTCAAAATTTGTAAAAAAGCCAGTAAAAGTTGATTACAATTTTAATAGAAATGCCATTGCTGACCTTAAAAAATTCAAAGCCAATGATAAAGTTGTAGCACTGAGAGCAGATAAGAGCAAAGTTTTGGTATTGATAGAAAAAGAGAAGTATTACAATAAAATGGAAGCTGAATTGAGCAAGCCTTATTATGAAGAACTCAATGGTAACCCTATAGATCAAACTGTCAAAAATCTTAAGAAATTAATCAGCTCTTTAAGAAATAAAAAACAGCTTAATGAGCTCTTCAAAAACTTCTCCAAAATCCAGTCAAGAATTCCACAGATCTATGGTACGATAAAAGTTCACAAAGAAGGCCATCCAGTAAGACCTATAATAGACACTAGAAATTCGCCACTCTCCAACATTAATTATTATTTACTTGGTCACCTCAGAGATATGTTCCCTTCTCCTCCCTACCTACTAAAAAATTCCATGCAGCTAAAAGGAAAACTGGACAACTTGCCAGAATTAATTCATCCAGTAATGGCAAGCCTGGATATAATCTCTATGTATACCAACATTAACCTGGACCTCCTACTGGAATTCATTGCAGATGACCTTGCGGAAAAAATAGTATTCCATAATCACAATAAAGAAATACTACTTGGCATATATGAACTGCTCCTATTTTCCTTCAAGAATAATTTCTTCCAGTTTGGAAAGAAATATTACAGGCAAACTTCAGGACTTGCAATGGGTTCTCCACTAGCACCTCTGCTAGCAAATTATTATATAAGTAAACTAGAGGCAAAAATCCTTATACAACTCTCCTTGTTTGCTCTCTATGTGAGGTACATGGATGATGTCCTAATTATAGTAGATACTGTGGACCAATCTCTACCCTCTCAGATTCTGGAAGAATTTAACTTACTAGAGAATACCTTGCAGTACACCTTAGAACAGGAAAGAGACCATAGCATCAATTACCTAGATTTAACCTTGACCTCAAGAGAGGGGAAAATATTCACTCAGCTTTTTAGAAAACCCACCAACACAGGGAAGATGTTAGACTTCTGCTCATTCCACCCTGATTATGTTAAATCGAATACGGCGAGACAATTTTTGGAAAAGATTGAAATCCTGGTCTCTTCAGCTACTCAGAAAGATCTTCACAAAGAAGAATTAAAGGAAATATTGGCAGAAAACAATTACCCCTCCCCATATGTTGAGAAAATATTTAAACAAGTGCCAAAAAAGAAGCAGGAAAAAACCAACTTCAAATTCACCAGCAAAATTACGTACCACAAGGGACTTTTCGAGAACCTGAAAAGGATCGGAGCAAAATATAATATCAGGCTAGCTCCAGATCTTAATAACAAAATAAAGAAATTCCTGCCAGCTTTAAAGCAGAAAGAATTGGACATCCAATTGCAGGAAGGAGTAATTTACTGCATCGACTGTAACTGCGGACTCAGCTATATAGGAGAAACAGGGAGAAGTATTAAGGTCCGAATGAAAGAACACCAAGCAGCTATTAGGAACATTGGGAACAAAACAGGGCTAGACAGACATATACAAGCAAGTGGACACTCCATAAATTGGGACTCAGTGAAAATAATCGCCCACCAGTCAAACTTAGTAAAGAGGAAAACTAGAAGAAGGGATCGAAATAGCAAGAAGAAGAAGTACCACAATTAACGATAATTGCGGATGGACTCTTCCAATTGAGTGGCAGCAACTACTCCAGTGACATAGTCCTGATGACGAACTAGGCTTTAGTTCGAAAATTTGACAACAAACTTTGATGAAAAATAACCTCTATAAGACCCGTAAAAAAGCTATTCCACAATGTTTTTTAGGTAAATTTAACATGCTTGAAGGATTTAATAATATTTTGTAAGCATGCTATTATATTATAAACATACACTTACCTTGCTTTCTTCATAGGGAGACCTCTATATGCAGCACATTGTTGTCAACTCACGATATGAATGAGTTTTTTGGATTTTTTTATAATATATTCTTTAGAGGGATAGTTATTTAACAAGTTATACTGTGATTAAATAATGTATATGCTTAAGGAAATTAATGCTATTATTGAAAATTTTATTTTACCTTGAAACTACGTGGTCAGGTTATAAGTACATCGTTCGCTTGTTATTCAGTTGCCAAATGTTTTAACCTTTATAAAAAAATTTTAATTTACATGCTATACTAGTTATAAACACAAAGAGGGGTAGGAGACTGGGTTCTGTTGTGAATTTAAGACTTCTAACAACAATACATGGAGCAGGTTTTCAATGCACTCAGTTGCATTGTTTTCAACGTCATTGTCATGTGTACGCACACATACTAAGAAATTGCTAATGTTGAATAAACTTGGAGGTGAGAACAAACACTTGCCATTAGCAATTTCTCAGTATGTGTGTGAGCACATGACAATGACGTTGAAAATGATGCCACGAGGTGCATCAAAAATCAGTTCTGTGTATTGTTAGAAGTCATAAATTTGCAATGGAACTTTGGTACCTTATCTACCTGTCTTTGTATTTTTAATTAGTATAGCATATAAATACGTAAATTTAAAAATTTTATAAGTGTTAAAATATTTGGCAACTGAATAACAAGAGAATGATGTACTTATAACCTCTGACAATGTGGTTTTTAAGGTAAGATAAAACTTTTTAATAACAGCATTAATTTCCTTAAGTGCATAAATTATTTAATTTCAATATAATAACTTGTTCAATAACGACCCCTTCTAAGAATATATTAAAAAATATGAGGTAGATGACATTCATATCGTCAGTTGACACCAATGTGCTGCATGTAGTTGCCTTTCTACAAAGAAAGTATGGTAAGTGTATGTTTATCTTGCAATCTTATGCTTACAAAATATTATTGTATTGTAACGGGTCCCAGACTATGGGGGCCCCAGGGTGGGTAATATTCCTACCTCGGAACACAAGAATGGGGACATGGGCGGGCTCCAGACCATCAGATGAACTTCCGGAGCACGGATTCGAACGCTGAACCCGCAGGTACCTAAGCAATCAGAGCCCGTAAACTGTAAAATTCAGATATGCAGTAGGTAACTGACACTTTTTAATAATTAGATTCAAATTACACATGCAGAGCAATATTTGTTAAGTTCGCTAGGGCCACTAAGACCACAGGGTTTTTTGCAAGACCCTCTAGCGACAAGCATTTCTAAATGGAGAGCATGAGCATTATCTCAGCTCGCATCAGTACAGTTCTGGTGTTTGACTTGGGGCTGCACCTCTCACGTAGATAAAAATCTGACATAAAAAATGTACTTACAGTAACTGAGGCTTTTCAATCCACACGATAGATGGATGATGGTGGGATCATGTGGTCCTGCACTCTGAAGGATTTCACCTGTGTGCAGAGCGTCCTCTCATTTTCTGACGGTTGTCCACAGTCACACAGACACGCGCTTACACCACTAACGCTGGTCAGTGGCGAGACAGCCTCCCCTCTGAAATTTTGGAGAGAAAGGCTAGTTTTCTCCCTTCTCAAAGTTCCCTCTGCAGCCTTGGCTTCCCAGCCAGCTTAGATCAGTGGTGAGCTGCACAGTCTCCTCTTTTGGATGGTCAGCAGTAGCCATTGCTATTAGGAAAGGCTCCCTTTTCTTCCCGTCATTTGGGTTGGAACTGTATGTTAGCAGTAGCTTCTCGAAATGCAGCAGACTGAAGCTGTGGTTCTCAGGGCGTATCGATTTCTCGCTCTGGATACCATTTTCTTTTAGGCTAATTCTGCGTAAGCCCCCAGTTAATTTCAGGGAGCTTTTTATCCACACAGGGCCCTGGCTTTAGAGTTGCGGTTCTCTTAGGGAGCGTATGCTTGATTTCCTCATGTCGTTTTGCTTCGACGATGGCAACGCAACTAACTAATGCGTCTACTACTCTTTGCCCCCTTCTCTCATGCTTGTCAATAACAAACCTCTTGAGACTAACTTATTACTGTCTGACCGCATCACGTGCTGTCTCCGACGCTCAGACCGAATTCGAGACAAATTTTTCTCAGGGTCAAGAGGCAAAAAATGGGGACTTCATTCGTCAGATATGACTTCTTGCGGTCCCTAAGCATTTTTACGAACATCGCCCCCAAAATATAACATCACCCCTTAATTTTCGTAACAATATGTTGTCTACCATCCTTGAAAACGTCATCTGGTTGATGTGTGAAAGCTTTGGAACTTTGCTTTTTATTTTACTCCAATAAATTCGGATTACTGTTGTAGTTTTACTATTTTAAAAAGAATCGTATTGTTATTGTGAATAAAGTGCATACCTCTTGTGGAAGGAGTTCTGGTGAGGGAGGTGATTAATATGTGTGCCTTTGATCAGGATGTGTAATGCATGAATGTTAAAATATGTACTCCTATAATATTTCTTTAATTCAGTGGGTGTTTTGACCCCTCAAGTGTATACCTCTTTATGCCACTGGTCATTACATATTACTGATTTATTATTTATTATAAATGTGTCTTGTTTTGCAGGGTTGATAATCAGCAACCAGCTCGAGGAAGCCGAACATCCCTGAACAGCAGTGTAAAAGGTCCAGAAAGTGAGACGGATAGTATGGTTGAGTATGGAGAAGGTGAAGCAAGCAAGTTCACTGAAGATGGTTCCTTCATTGGGCAGTATGGTGCTAAGAAAAAGAAAGAGGATTCAACATCTCCATCAGCACTAGCAACCTTCGTGTAGACTCCACTTCAGCAGAAACAACCACTGACACCATAAGTGATTTTTACACAGGGCCAGCTGTCACATTAGTGGAACTAGAGTGGGATCAGGAAAAGACACGGCCAAACTTGTGCTCGGCAGGCTGCAGCTGTATATCACATCTCCACCCCCTCAAACGGGGGAAGACTTTATTTTTCCGTCTGTGACTGCTACTATTGGTGAGAACTAGTATTGCATCTTCAGCCATTCAGTGCATTAGATTGGCCAATGAGTTGAACTGAGGACAGTTAACCAAATGTCATAGTCATTATTATTATTATTATTATAATTATAATTCTTATTATTGTGACAAGAGTATTTTTTATTCGTAGCACAGATTACTCACTGTTCTTCCACTAGTCGTACAAGTCCAGGGCAGCTGTTTTGCATCTGGTGTTTGTTGCTTATTGTTGTACATGTCTACAAGGCTTATACCGCCTGATCTAAAGGTGTCTTGTGTGCTCTGGCATAGCAGTCCTTAAGGATGCCTCAGAAGGTTTTGAAAACTTTAATTCAAAGGTTTTAGATTAAGTAACATATTTTGCTTAAAAAAATGGTATCACCCATTAAAGGAATTTTCTTTTTATGGTATTACCTTATAAAGCTTGGTGCACTGAAGCATATGATGTGAATGTTCTCATATCATCAAGTAGCATTGTTTGTTATTTGAATAAGTCTTAAAGTAAGTTACTGAACAATTAAAACAAGTTACTCAGATGTACCCTGTACATGACACGAGTTCTTTGGTCTCATGAAAGGCTCAACATTTGGTTTCATAATTTTCAAGACATTTTGTGTGATGTGCATAGAATTCAGCTGGCAACTTAAAATTCGTTGCTCATTGCTTTCCACAACTAAGTGCTTTTTGTTGTTTTTAATTTTTTTACATATCTAAAGCTTTAGTTGCTGCAATCCATAGGGAATCATTTTCTTGTTTAAAATTATTTTTAATTACATCAACACTGCAGTTCACCTTAGTGAGCCCTTCATAATAATGCATGTCAACAGAATAATTCATAATAGACTAAGATGTAAAAAGTGTGTAACTGTTTAACAAGCTGTTATTTATGAATCATAAAAATGCCTTCTGCCTTAGTGCCTGTGTTGTATTGTATTGTGTTTTGCACGCAATCACTAGATCTGTTTATCTTTTGTATTATCTCATCATGCAGACTTGGTGACATGGAAACAGCCGGTTAACTTGAAATTTTGTATTTAAAGCTTTTATGGAGTTGTTTAATAAATTACGCTTTTAGGAAAGATATTTTTTTTACATGGAAATTAATTGTGTTACAAATTTTACAAACTTTCTAAATTTACCTTTGGGGCTGTATTGTTTGTGCTATGCCATAGCCTTTGTTTACCTGCTGTATTACTGGATAATTTCTACATTGTTTTGATTGAATTAAATTCAAAATAGTTTATTTTGTATGTTCAATGAAGATTTTAGGTTATATTTAATGCATAAGATTTTCTTTGCTCAGAGTAGTAATCTTCAGATGACATTATTTATTTGTACAAATATCTGTCCAGTAATATTTAAATACTGTCATTATTTGTTTGTGAAATACGTTTTCACAGTTTTCATCTCCTTCCTTTTACTTAACAAAATCTTATAAGTTGAGATGTTTCTTTGCTGGCACACACTTAAGTATGTAGGGGGATTGTACTTAATGCAAATGATGAACATTTTTGTTCAATATTTGGCTTACAGTAATGGTGGGTTCTGCTGAGGTTATGTTTCCATTGTTAGCATAGTTCTCAAGCATCAATCTTTATCTACATGCTTCCTTATTTTAGTGGGAGAAATCAAAATGCATGTGTTTTGCTATTTTGTTTACTTCCAAGTATGTCTATGTGCAGATATCATTGGAGAAAGAGGACATGGTGAATTGGTACTGAAAGCTTTCTGACAGAAAAATAATTGGTGCACATATCTGGATATTTGCATTTCATGTATAATTATATGCAGTGGTATTGTTGCATTTATTAAAAGAAAAGTTCTGGTATTAAAAATCCTGAAAAGGGTACCAATATTCATTCTTTGCTAGTAAGAAAAGCTGAAACTTGTAAACCCCATCCTCCAGCCACCCACCACTGTTGCATCACTTTCGGAAAATATGCAGGTACAATGTACCATTGCATACCATCACACATGCATTTATATTGGTACATATGTCTGTCTGTATGTAAAGCATATTAAAAGTTCATTTAACTGATCATTAGGTACATGGTTACTTATGTAATAATTTTTATGTTATAAATTTTCAGATAATATTTAAACAAAGATACAAAATATCTTCATGGTAATTCAGAATTAAAAAACTTGACCATACTTGTTGAAATTTCTGAGCTACACATTAAGCATCTATCAGAAATTTGGAAGCAAAACAAAATAAAATATTTCTCTGAATGGTTTAGAAATGAAGCTTTCATTGGCATATATTATTGACTTACTTATGTGCATGGGTAAAAGTATGTGAAATGTTTGCTGTACTATTTTAGTATTTGTCCCTTATATTTTTATGATATATATATGAGGGTGGATCAGAAAAAAAGGTTACACGTTCGAGTAGGAGAAAGGAAAACTCAGCGGCCGAGAAGTGTTTGTTCAGTGTGACAAATATTTCTTGAGTAAATCACTGTGATGATTTCTTGAGTAAATCACTGTGATGATTCAGACATTTTGTCAGACAGCATGATCAGCTCGTCCATCCCTGACCGAAAACATTCGTGCTCCTACAGATGTAGCCAGTTTGTTGCAGCTATTTTCACGTTATCATCATACGTGAATTGAGTACCAAACAGGTGCTGTTTCAGGGCAGGAAAGAGGTGAAAGTCACTAGGAGCCAAGTCTGGGCTGTAGGCCGAGTGCTTCTGCACCTCTTACTGGAATTTGTGGTGCAAGTGCTGCATAGTGTTGGCGGTGTGCAGCCTCACGTTATCATGAAGGAGATTGACACTATCACTCAGCAGACCTGGTCATTTACGTCTGAGGCTCTCATGCAATTTTTTCAGCATGGCATAGTACCAATCAGTGTTGATGGTGTGTCCATGCTTTAAGAAGTCCACCAAAGGCACACCCGAAAAATCCCAGAAAATGGATGCCATAATTTTTCTAGAAGACAGTGTGACTTTAAACGTTCTCCCTCGGCATTGAAGCAGCATGTTTTCATTTCATGGAAGCTCTCTTGTTGGTGAGAGCAAAGTAGTGGAGCCACGTCTCGTCCCCAGTCACAATACAGTCAAGAAAACTCTGTCCGTCTTCAGCATAACACCACAGGAGTGTCAAACCTGCCATCATTCGTGTTGCTTTGTGATCCACGAATAATGAATGCAGCACCCATCTGGCACAAGCCGTGGAGTAACGCAAAACATCCACCACAAGATATTGAACAATACCATAGCACAATCCCAGCTTGGATGCAATATGGCACAAAGTTACCCTTTGGTCATCTTGAATCATTTCATCCACACATGCAGTGTTCATCTCTGTCATCGAACTTCGACATCCCCTGTTTATGCAATGTCAGTTTCCCACATCATCCTTGCGAGATTAAAACGAATGGCACCATTTCGCCATGTGTTGTCAATACATCATGTTGTCTCTATAAACTTCGACAAGCTGCTGCTGAATTTTGGCTGTGAGCATGTTCTTGGCCCATAAAAACCTCCTCATTGCTGTGACTTTGACCTGAGGCCATGTTTCCAACCACGTCACCATCTCGAAATGTCACTGCACATCTCATGATAAGCACAGGAGTTCACAGCGGTGCCTGGAGCACTAGCGTCATCTCTCAAACACACATGTCATCTATGCAACTCGTACAACATCCCGCATTTACTTTATAGCATGGGTAACCCTTTTTCTGATCGACCTATATACTGTATATATATATATATATATATATATATATATATATACACACACACATGTATATTCACACACACACACACACACACACATTAAAATGTACGAAAAATATAAGATTAAGACAAAAAAAAAAGTAAAATTAAAACTCTTCAGCAAGACTCATTTTCACTTATTTATTTTCAGTTTTCTGATGTAGTAATTAGGAAACTGCTTGAAATACAGTGCATCTTTTGCAATCATTAGAAGTCTAGATTCTATTTATTTGTTTAACCTGCTGTAACAAAAATCCAGCAGATCTGGTAGGTGATGTATCATCCGTAATTTATGAATTTAATTCTTATTCTGATTATTTCATTGCATGCTAGCATGGTATTGATTATCATTTAGGAAGAACATAATTAAATATATACAAATGTATAATCATAAATGAAGCTACTTTGAAATTATATATTTGCAATATGGATACATAACTCACATATAATAGTTCTGTGCTTTTGTAATCTATGAATGAAAAAAACCACCCTTGTAGAAGTGCATTACATATACTACATTATTTAAAAATTTATCAGAATTTTCCTGGATTGTTGCATATTTTGCTAACAAACAGTTAACTATATTTGGCTGCAGTTATGTTCACCATTAATTTAATTTCATCCTTGCTAAGACCACCTTGAATTTTGATTTGCAACACTGAGTAAATATACCATGCCTTTTTTCTCAGGAAGCTTTCAGTTTATGAATTCTTTCTTTCTCTATATTTTGGTGACAGCATAAATGAAAAATTGTGGTCCTATTTCCAGAACATGTTATATTTGATCAAAATAAGTGGTTTGTGGTAGAGTAGTCATGACTTTCTGCCAAAAATGTATTGCATAAAAGTGAATTTTCAGAAGTTCTTAATAGCAGTCTGTTTTTATTGATCATTTAAGCATTAACCCATCTACTGAATGTGGAAAATTAAGTTGAAGTTGTAAATATTGACTGTTATAGATTTCCTTTTTTGTGTGCATTAGGCAATGAGCTTATTTATAAAGCTATCCTATAAAGACATTAAGAAATGCTGTGGTATTTTTTTATTGCAGTTCCAAACATGTTTATCTTTTTGTGTTCATATGAAGTATTTTTAATTTTCCAGTGCATTTTGAAATATATAGTGCTTAAGAATATAATTTGCAAAGTTATGTGGCTTAAATTGAACTAGATGTACATTTTGATCTGCTGTGGTAAACAAGTTACTCACAGTGTTCCCATTGCTATCGTTATTTGCATCAGTGGAGAAATATGGTATTTTTCATTCCCTATTATGATCCTATCTATTCATGAGAACCTGTACTTTTATGGCCCCGTGTATCCTTAATTATTTTCCACTAATTATGTCATAGTTAGAATTTTATTCAAGTAGGAATTACTTCTCAGTCATTATTAGCAATTGATTAATCCCTTTTCATAGCTATTACCAAACTAAATTGGTTTTGAGATTCAAAAGTCACTAAGTAGACAGACTCTTTTAAGTTTTAATTGCTTTGAGAATATTGAATAACATCTCTGCAAATATGAGATCATGTGATACAGATTTGATGGAATATTTATCTTCATTTAACAGATTAGGAGTGAAATTCAATATTCTGTTCTTTTAGTTTTGTGCTAATTGGCCAATTACAACAGACTGTGTTATAAAAAGAAAAAGGATGATGAATATTGAAATTGTGATGTTTGCCAAAACTGTGAAAAGCTTTTACAAATTGCATGTGTGTTGCTTACTGCTCATTAATCTAAAAGGCACCTATTTTTTTTTTCCAGTGATTACTGCACGAATTATCTTTTCACGTGGAAAGTAAATTCTGTAAGATAGAGTAAGAAAAATATTTTCTTTAAGAATTTTTGCTGAATAATATTTTATATCCCAGTTACTACTAATAACATAGTAATAACAGAATGAAAAATATCACATTTCCGTAAAGAAACGTAATTTTTCAAAACTTTCCATTTAGTATTTATTAAAGAGGCAGTTGTGATTTTCTCGATTTCAGAAAAAAAAAAAAGTTTCAACATCTTAATTTGCACAGACAGGATTAGCAACTTTTATTGATAATTTCCAAATCTATCACTTTTAATGGAGCACTAAATCTTAGACTTATTTAATTCGATACTTCGTCCATGCTCAATTGTACACTTTCATATAACATTCAACCTGTAAGGTATATAGTAAAGATTTATTAATAATTATTTACAGACAAAAATAGTTCATATTCAGTAGATTTCCTAATTCTTAAATGAATAAAATGTGTCTTATATGTGTGTTCTTTGTTCGTAGCTGTATATAAGGTGCTTTTACACCTAAGCGGATATTCCAGGCCATGTAATGTTTAAAGAGAGTTATAAGTAAATATGCTTAAACTATTTGATGGCAAATGTACTTCCTATATACTCTAGCAGATTTTTCTTCTGCTGTGTTGGAAACATGTAAAAGTGTATGCAAGTAGATTAGAAACTTTTCAAATTTTTCCAGTCAAGCCAATCATCTTTGTACCCATTGAGATTTATGTGTGTGAGCATAATTACAGTTTTACAATGTGTAGAATGTAAAATGTGTTTTGAAATATGCTGAGTTTGGTATTTTTCTTTATTCCCAGTTATATACTGTATGTGTTAGGAATTATCATACCAAGCTATGAGATTTTTGCATATACAGTCATCTGTGTTGTGAATTGAGTGGTCTTGATTGAAGCTGGAAAATTACTGTAAAGTGACACCTACAAACATTCAGCTTTATCCCTTTTAAGTACATTTTCATTTCCTTTTTATGAAACCATTCCTACACAAATACCTTTTAGTAAAAAAAAATTTGCTTTGAATGGGACCAAATATTTTCCATAGTGTTTAAAAGTACTAACCACTCTTAAATTGTAGTGTTGCAACGCAGCTGTTTTGTTTCAGAATGTTATCAATATCCATGCATTAATGTACTTTTTAAGGTTTGCTTAAACAGGTTTTTTAAATCATCAATTTTTTTACACTATTCCCCCAAAATGTGTAAATAGCTTGTAGTTCTGCAATATTATTTTATGTGTAATTTATTGAGTAAGAATCTCATTTTTAGATATATAGTTTACAGCATGCCCCATGTGTTCCAAACAGGTGGAGTGTGTTACACATTTCTACAATTTTTTGTACATATTTTCATCTCAGTTTCCATGAGTTTTGTCACGTGTTCGTATTGTTTAATATTTTATAGTTAATTTTCACTTTTACAGTTCATCAGTGTATGTTCTAATTGATTTCCATTTTCATTAAAGAAATAATATCCAATGTAATAATGCCCTATACCTGTGGATTCAAAAAGGAAATACCTGTGGTCTTTAAGAATCTCTTTGCATTATTTGGAAAATTCATGAATCCTACATTTTGTTTTTGAATATAAATCACCAGTCTGTTATATGCTGTTGCAAAAATGTTAGTTTCACTGATGAAGATGTACACTTTTTATTGTTTGAGAAAATCAGTGATAGAACTTCAATGTTCTACAGTTGAAACTCATTTGTTCTTGTTGCCACACATATGGAGATCTGCTATTGAAATATAAATGATAGGTGATATATTTTGTTTGTTTTGTCTTTCGCAAAGCAGATAATTGATGGTAGAGTTTACTAAGAAAATCTGAAGGAGCAAACCTCATTTATTTTTACCAGTTGGGGTTGGTAACTACTGTGATTCTGGTCAGTATTAATTATGTATTCATAGAGTTCTCTGCTAAGTTGAATGTCCTACAGCTTTTAGAGATTGAAAGCCTTCTCTGCATCACTGTGCATTGGAAACCCACATCTGAATTTTTAAATTGTAATTGTGTTTATAAGTTATGTAGAACTGCTGCTACTGGTCTGAGCTCACCCTTTTCAGCTAACATTTTTAAATTTGAATCTCACATTTTAAAAGTGAATTTAGTTGTTGGATGAGTTGTCTAGTATTGATCACAAAAGGCATATTAACTTTAATCGTAAAATACCTCTTTTTTTATGTTGAATGTAAAGAAGTTAACTGAAGAATAAAGCTTAAAGTAACACAAAATCAACAATTAAAAACTCATTGCCATTTTTGTATTAATCATTATACTCTTGTCTGACAAGTTAAATAATAAATACCATAGGCCTAATAATTTATGAATATATTCTAGTAAAAATGTATTACCATCACAGTCACTTCTTATAACATATATTATATTATATTCAGGCATGATGCCTTCCTGAGCTTTGCTCTTCCAGCCTCTGAACAATGGTTTTTAAAGTTGCCATCTTAAAACTTCACTGTGCTTGAACAAGAAAAGCAGATATTTATAATAATAAATTAGCTTTGAAATCGCAGACATCTCATTCTGTACAAATGAAATGATATATGCTCTAGAAATCCATCAATGTAGGTTTTCACATTTGGCAGTTTTTCTGTTCATATTCCATCCTTTCTAAAAAAAACATGCTTAAAAGATTTGCTGTTTGTTTTTGTTTTGTTTTTCTAATTTTCATAATGACTTAGCATTGCAATTTTTTGATGAGTGAGGAAATTAGGAGAAAACTGTGTTGAAGAAAAAAGGAGAGGGCCGTTAGTGCATTTTGTCTTGGTATAGAGACCCTCTGTGCAATAAGTGCAGGGTAGGATACAGTTTCTTAATGCATTACTTTTATGAAAAGAAAAAATATAACAACTGATTTTCTTCTGATAGGTAAAATTCTTTGATGGTATTTAAATTTCAGTTTTCACATTTTATAATTAATTGTTGACAGTTTGGAATACCTTTATGCTCCCATATTTTCATATTGGAGCTTGGGTAATGTAAATTTAGAATTATGTTCATGTTGTACTTGGTTATATTATTAAAAGATACCACATGCAAAACTGTCATAGTGGTTTGCAAGCAATGGTAAAAATGCAAGTTTATAAGTTTTTTCATCATGTTTTGATATTCATTTTATTGTGTATATGATGCTTAGCAGAGATTACAATTTGAAAGCCAGATTCATCTGTAATACACCTCCCTTTTTGTGAAGTTATAAGGCAAACTTATTTATTTTAAGGCAGCGCTAAGGGGACTGTGATAGTTTTAAATTCTGAAGTGCAGACATTGATATCATATTTTCATTAAATTAGTTAATTTTATTTATATGTGAACTGCACAAAAAGAATTGTTTATTGGAAGTGAAACACTGAAACATTTCCTGTTTGTATTCATTATGGCTAACTAAAAAGCCACTGCTGATACTTTTTTCTTTACTGGATTTTTTAGCCATCAAGTACATTATTTTGTTTCATTTATAACAATTTCGAATAAAAGGATTAATTATCCTTTATCTGCAGTGTGTGTCACTTTATTCTTTCCTTTGAAAACTTGAACATTACAGGCATTTCGTTTTTCTCATAATGTATCAAGGAGATTTTTAAAGTTCAACAATATTACAAAAGCACTGCTTTGTTAAATTTAGATTTTGTGGAAAGGCAATTTTACACACATGTTATTTATATTTTTCAAACAATTTCTTACTGCAATGTGAGTTCTTAAAAAAATGATATTTCTGAACCCATTTGATACATAGAAAGACAATTACTAATTGCTGTGCAGGCTATTAAGTGAAAAGTAGATATCTGACAAGAACTGCTGAGGATATCTTTCTTCTGTTGACCTTACGTGTACAATTTTTGAATTAGAATTGTGCAACTTCATACAGTTTTTATCAATGAACTGTTTCCCACTTATTTTATTATTTTTTAAATGTAAACTCAGGGGGAAACTTTTAAAATCATGAATTCATAGAAAGGCAACTGTTAATTGCTTCTCTTTCAACAAAGATTTTTTTTTTTTTTTTTTTGCAATTGTAGCTAAGTTATTAATGAAAAAAATGTCACAAATAATACAAAAACATATCAAAATAAGGTTTGTTCAAATGAGAGTGATACTTGTACACTGGTATAACAGTAAATAAGTTTGTTCACAAAAACCCATTGTTAATATTCAGACATTGATCTCACTTATGTGTCAGATGATGGATATCATCCTCAAAAACTAGTCTGTGGCAGCTTCCTTTACTTTGTAATCTGTGCAAATCTTCATCTTTCAGGTGCACAGTGTAAGGGGGACTGAAAATATGATAGTCACGTGACAACAAGTCTGGACTATTGGGTGGATGATGAAGAACCTCCCATCAAAAATGCTGTAGTGTTAATATCAAGGTGTTGGCTGTATGTGTGTAAGCAATATTATTCAACAGCATAACATCTCTCATTAATTTAGCAGGGTACTTCAATTTAATAGCCTCCTTAACGTTTTCAGTGTCAGTGACATGCATTCCACCCAAGAAGTGCTTGGGCAATAATGGGCAAAGGAAATGATGGATAAATAAAAAATCTCTAATTCTTTAAATTTCTGTTTTTGACACAGATAATAATCACCACAAAGTTATAAATTCGTTCTGATACCTCTGAAGTTTTCATAAGTGTATAATCCACGCACACCGGCACAAACAACAACGAGACAGAAGAAAAAAATTATGCTGCACTGTGATTGGTTGTAGCTTCTGAGCTCATGCAACACCTGCTTCCGTCACCCAAGCGTCACCGCCGCTGAAGGGGTGTTGCTATGACAACCTGACGGCACTAGTCTGCTAACCAATGAGAAATGCTCCCTAGAAACGACCGTCTTACCGTGTAGCTGATCTTAGCCAAGCAGTCGGTGGACTGCTTGGGTTGACTGCTTGGATTATGGGAGCTGAACTGTGGATGCATTGTTCGAAGTTCTTTTTACATCGTGTGCTGTGAATTACTGAATATATCATGCATGTGTATTAAAAAAGATTCTAAACAGCGATGTCTGATTCCATAAACGAAGACATTATAGCCGATTTGTTGCAAACTCCGTTTTCTCGCCGAACTTTTGAAGAAAAGAAAAATGTGATTTCGAAAGGAAGACCGATGCTTGCATTGCCAAGTTTAACACAGCAACAAAAGAATATTACTCGACATTTTCAAAACGCCAATTATGAAAGATACTCTTAGTGGACTTGCGGCGTGTTTCTTGAGATCACCAAAGCGCTCAAAATTTCTTGATGCCTTTTTGGGACGCCGACTACCCAATGTTTGCCCAACAAGATGGCATTACTCATCACGACTCGTGAATACTGTCCACGAAAAAAAAAAAGAACTTCGCCAGACTTTTGCTGCCATGTTGGAACATCAATCACAAGTAGAAAGGGATATTCTTGCTGGTGTTCAGGGACATTTGTCCAATTTAGAAAACTTTGAATTTTGCTTTCTTCTTGCAACCTTTTATAGTATTTTTTCTCTTACTGATGTTTTGTTCAGCATGCTTCAGAATGCTTCATTAGACATTGTTTACTGCATAAGTAAGATAACGGAAACACAAAATGCTCTGAAATCTCTGAGAAGTCATTTTCAGGAAGTGTACGAAGGAACCGTTGCTGATGTTGGACTCCCAAGAAAACGAAACTGAAACCTTTCTGAAGACATTACGATTACCACTAAATACAGAAGATTATATTTTGAAATTTTCGATAAAGTCTAACAACACATTAATACAAGATTTCAGGATTATGAAAAGCTTACATTTTTGTGCTTACTGGATTCTTCAAAGTACAGCTCTTGCGTTCACACTTTCCCAACTGATGGCTTGAAAAGCTTACTTGAAAATTATGGTCGCTACTTCCATGAAGTTTGTTTGAAAAACGACTTACGCATACAGTTCATACGAATTTTCTGACAAGTTACCTGTTTGCGACTTCAGCACTTGGAAAATCCATGCCACAACTTCACTTATAACTGTGATACCTGTGTCTACTTCAACAGTTGAAAAATCGTTTTCCGCATTAAAGCGAATTAAGATATATGCACGAAACAGAACAGGACAGAAACGACTCTCGCATCTTGGACTGATATCAATTGAAAGTGATCTGTTCAATACTCTGAAAGAAAGAAATACTTTTTTCGATTCTGTAATAGAACATTTTGCTGCAAGTGATCGAAGAATGGAGTTTACTTTTAAATAGAAAGGTATGTTAAGTGACTTCAGTCTATTCGGAAAACGGAAGTCTTTTGTTTTAGATTTTGCTGTGTTGTGTAAAAGAATAGATATAAAAAAGTAGCAATGGTATCTATAACGTACGCCATGTTTTTCCACTTTTGTTATTTCAAAAATCTGAACCTAATAATGTCAATTGTAAAAAAGTGAAAAGTAGTTGCCTTTGCGACTGCTTGGGTAGTAGTCTGTTGGTTCACCGCACGTCACTGTTCAGTGTCAAACAATATCTCTCAGCATTGATAAAATGACCACATGGTACCAAAAGCAAAGGACCACTGTAATCAAAAAAGAGAAATTACCAAAGTCTGTGAGCCTTCCTTCAACAAAAACTGAATCACTACTCATTGAGATATTTTAGATGAATCCACATTTCATTTGCCTAATGTCCCTGCTTGCATTCTCTTTGCTTACTGCATTACAAATGTCTGACCTTGGAGTTTTGCTTGCTTTTATACCTCTCTCACAGTAGGAACATAGAAAGCAAACTTCTCTGCAGGCCAAACTGCTTGGAGGGAACTCTCACTTTCACTTGAATAAGATTTCAGAAAGTAATTACCTGGCTACAGTTATTAAACAAATGTTTAGTGAGAGAATAAAAAATAAAAGCATACTGAAAAGAAAAATAAATCTCACCAGAAAAATTATTCACTGTAAAGGTTTAGATATTTAGATATTTGATTTTTTAGCTAAGCATGTTCTTTCTACTTCCAATCTTGAAAACTGTAAATCAAACTCATCTTTGTTATGTGGCCTCCTAGATAATTATATTCAAACTAGTTAACTTTTTAATGGGAATTACCTAGGTAAATTTTCTGCAAATTTTTGGAGAGAACTCCTCTCCTTCATCAGGCAGTCTTTCGTTCAATCTCCATCATGGTCTTCTCCTTATGAAAAAGTTATATAGAATTCTTTAAAAAAATTTATAGAAAAGTGTTATAGAATTATGGCCCATTTTTCTATAAAGATGGTTCTATAAGTTCTATCAGGCACTCTATAGAAAAATGTCTACAGAATTTCTATAGCAATAATGAACACAATTCTATAGAAATCTTGATAGAAATTCTATAGAAACTTGACTAGGTTTTCTATAGATATCTTAATAGAAACCTCAGTGGAACCTTATATTATTTCTATAGGAGTTTCTATAGAAACTTGTTAAAATGATGTCTATAGAAAAAGGGGCCATAATTCCAAAGGATTACATCAAATCAGTTTCTATAGATTTTTCTATAGAAACAGTGGTTTGATATCCTCTGTGCACAGCATTCCATACATGAATGCTAAGAGTTTGCCATTCAGTCTGTTTGAAACATTTTCTGAAGTAATGTGAAAAATTCCTTGGCTCGTGATTAATTTGGACATAAGCCATGTAACCATAAATAAAAGGTACTAAAACTTTAAAGACATACTTCAGCAATGTAAAAGTAAGAAAATTTTCAAATGATAGCTTCGGTCTCTTTGAATACAGGAGTGGATAGATGATAGTGTGGTTGCCAGAAAAAGTTATGAGTGCATTTTAAAAATGTATGCAACATCTGTGCAAAAATATTCAAATAAATATTACAGAAAATTATTATTAATATTCTTATTACCTGTATTCTTATCACCACACAATGGTTGACCACTTATATTTTGCAATTTATCTATGCAGGGAAACAAGTTGGGAAAAGTGATTGGAATCCTGATAAGGCAGATTTGTGTGCGAGAAATCTATTTTCCAAAGCACTAATAAAACTAATATACATGTCTAAAAGTGGTACATAAATTGAAATCTTTTGGGTTTCGTTAGAGCGTTGGCTTTGTTTTAATGTGATTCTTGGTTTTTTAATCAAAACTCCTTGCTTCAGCATGCTTTAGAGTAATCTGAAATAAGTCATGGAACAAAAATTTGACGTTGCCTCATCACCGCAGAAACTTTCGGTATACTAATGTATTGGCTTCTTCATTCCAATGGAACATTCTGGTCCTTGGCTTCTTGCCCTTTCCTCGTTTTAATGGAGAAAACACGCTCAGTTGCTGTCATGAGACATAAAAACAATTTCAAATACTAACAAAAAATTGCCTTTTAAAATCGTGTTTTTAAAATATCGAGAGGTTCCAAATTTTGGGGTGTTTAACACTCCCCTTCCCCTCCCCTGGGCACAACACTGAAGCTGGGGGTAGATGATGAATTTCGCTATTTCAGAAAACATTTGTTGAGTTCCTTTAAAAGTTATTTTATTTTCCCTTATTTTTAATGAAATATTAAAGGGTTATCTTATTTAGAATGCCATAAAAAATCATTTTCATAACATGATTGCCCCTTCACAAAACTTGTCCTGTTCTTAAAAGTTTATTTTACTACCACTTAATGTTGACGAAGCGTTATAAGGGGTTGTCTTTGTTAGGGGAGTAATGTTATAAAAAAAGAAAGCATTTCTATCACAGTGATTACTGCAACACAATCTCTAACCATTATGTATTTTTTATTGTTCACAAGGTATAGGACTTTGTAAAATGTTTTGAGTCAACATGTCCATTTTAGCGACTTCATCGTGGCTGTTGCAATTTTCTTGGGTATTCAGTTGCTCAGATTTAACTGGTATGACAAAAACGGCGGTAACATAAGGTAGGTATTTTGATATCACTAACATCCGAAGTATTGAAACATAAAACGGAGTCAATCGCATTGTCGTTAATAACAGTTTTTCAGACACGTTTGAAACTTAGCTGATAGATTAGGAAAAGTGAGGTGAAATGCTGGGAGATAAATCAAGTAGTGCTTTCAGAGCTGTGTTTTTAATTTTTCTTTTAAATGTAGCTAAAGGCTATCTGTGTTCCACCTGCAGTCTGTGCATATTATATCCCAGTTTATATTTATCTGTAATTGTTTCTGTATTTTTACCAAGAAGAGCTTTATTTTATTTTGGTATGTGAGTTGCTTTGTATTTTTCCAACACTTGTGTATTTGGTCTTTAAACATTGAGGGTGCAGTATATCATATTTTTCACTATTTTATAAATTTAAACTTAATTTTTGGTCATGATTGTCTTAATAGTTTAGTTCTTGTGCTTAGGAATTACGATTCTTAAGTTTCTCCTTTAGTGTCCAAATGCATTGCAATACCTAGGCTATAAATAATTGTAAGTACTTTATTTTATTGTAGGTATAAAATACGTATGGTGAAATACCTTTTTGAGGAATTTGTATGCAAATTAGCTATAAAAAGAGCATTCTGATCCAGTTTGTTTGGCTCCGACACTGTGCTGTACTCTTCTGTCTGTTTATTTTTGTACATAACATTAACTGAAATTTCTAAAAGGTATAAATTCTTTTCCTGTTTCAATTCATAGTTGATCACAAAAAGTTATTAATGAAACAAATACACTCTTCATGTATTCATTTCGTTATTTTCATAGGATTCGAACACAATGCATGTATTCTAAATCATAAGAGAATATATATTATTAATATATATACAGTGGTCATAAAAGTTAGGGATTATTATGGTTTCAAAGGGGAAACATGGTGATATGCAAATTTGTGAGTACTGGAGAATTAGCATCATGACAACACAGCACATGGTGTGCGAGCTCCGACAACAATAGCTTCCAAGGAGTGGAAAATAGGAATTCACAATTAAATATTTTGTTCTAAGGTCATTTATTCACAATAAATATTTATTTTAAAATGAACTATAGTTTCGCTGAGTATTTGGGTTGGCGTCATCAACATAAATGGAATGCAAACGTTCAAATCATTGTGACATCAGTTCTGATGGACAGTGATCTGGATGGTAAATATCATATATCAATGTAGCATAAAATACAAAATCTCAACACCGTCAGCGAAATAGTTACAAAAGTATGTTTATTGAGTGGAAAGTTGAAATAATTGAGACCAAGTGAAGGAGGAGGCAGAATGCTCTATGTCTCGTGAAAAACATCAGATCTAAGGAGACCTAATTAAGTATCTCTTAAAGGTGAAAGAGATCACACATTACATTTTTCGTCATAAAAAAATCTCAACATCCCCAAAAAAACCTCCTGGAGGGGAGCAGGGAGGAGAAAAGCCTGATGTGTAAATAATGCAGAAGGTAAATAATGTAATTGCTTAATGAAGAAATAGAAATGATCCTGAAACAAATGGTGAATGGGGTGATAAATACCATATAGAAAAGACTACGGAGATAAAAAAAAACTCCAACACTCAAATATAAACTGATACACAAACAGTAAAACACTTCACAAAAACACACAACCCAATGGCAAGGATTCGTTAGTCGGTTGGGGATGGGTATGGAATATCAAACACTTTTCCAAAGTTATAACTGCTTAACCTTAAATAAGTATAAATTAAAACAATAAAAATAGCTACGTTTATAATCGAAAACGGAACAAATTATTTACTCCTCCTAGTTTAAAATGCAGTTGATGATATATAAACCTGTTAACAAACGAATACATGAATGTGTTCACGTGTTAAGATTCTCCACGTGTTACGAAACGAATGCATGAATTGTATTCGAAGCCTATGAATTAAAACAGGAAAAGAACTTACCTTTTATGAACTTTCGATTAATAGCTTTAAAAGTAATATAATCCAGTTTGTTTGACATGATTTATCAAGCATGTAAATTTACTTCGATTCGATGGCTCCGCCAAAGAATAAAAGACGCCATTCTTTGGCTGCAGCTTACCTTGCTTTGCACATGCGTGGAAAGAGGACTGATCAGAAAGTTTTTGCTGGTGATGCAAATTCTACCTGCCAGCAGAAGTGCTTTCGTCCAGTACGGGCGATCCTGCTCGTGCCGTCGTATGAGCTCGCATGTGATAAAATTACCCATATAATTATAATATGTAATAATTACTCATGAAATTGATAGCTTGCAAATGATAAATGGAATGCTATGATTCGACCATATATGGATTTTCACGAATAAGTTCTATGCATAGTTAATATGAACATTTCATGACTTTGATAAAAATATGTGCAACGGGCCGTTGCATATTTTTATTCACGCGGCCGGATATATATTTGTCAGAGAATAATGTATCAACTTTGCATGCGCAATTATAGCATTCTATTTGCAAATTCGTATTTTTACGCTTTTCGTATATTAATTTCATGAGCATTATAATTTTTATATTCTGTGTGACATTATTTTTATAAATATGTATATTTATAAAAATATAATATGCGCATAAATATTCCGTGTGCATAATTTTTAAATTATAATGCTCATGAAATTAATTTACAAAAAGCGTAAAAATACGAATTTGCAAATAGAATGCTATAATTGCAGACTTGAAATAACTATTTAATGACCTTTTACAGATTTTTTTATCCATCATGTTAAATAACCAAAGATATGGTGATGACATGGGATTCTTTAGAAACGAACTTTATAGAATCAATGGCCATCCGATTCTATAGAAAACACTATCGAATTCTATAGAAAACTGTTTCTATAAGCCCACCACCACAGCTAGTCTATAAACATTTAATAGAATTCTATAGAGCTCTATAAGGCTCTATACGGCTCTATAAAACGATTTTTGTAAGGGTCGGTTACGGTTAACCTTGACGGTTACAGTGATCTTGCAAAATGTCTTGCCAGATGTTGGGCTGTGAAAACCCCTTACAGTCATTAATGATGAAGTTCTGGTATTTTCCAATTTCAAGTCCCTCTTTCAATTTTCACTTCAGAAAGTTTGATTGATGTCCAATGACAGTCAAAGAGTCCCAGTCCATGCGGTGTCCGGTTTCTGTAACGTGTCTGTCTAATCCTGTCTTGTTTGAACAATTTTTTATTGCTGCATTGTCTTCCACAATGCAAGTTTCCAACTTACAACCTGTTTCTCCTATGTAGTATTTTCTACAGCTGCAGGTTACTTTATAAATGACTCCTTGCATTTTTAACAAGTTTCCTTCTTTTTGAATCAAGCTAAGGCAAAAATTTTTAAGATTCTTGTCTAAACTGGGAGCTAATCTAATATCATATTTACTGCTTATTCTCTTTAAAGATTCAAACAAACCTTTTTGATACGTAATTTTTCTTGTGATCCTGAACTCCTGCTTGCTTGTATTTTTGTTCATCTTGTTTGAGTATTTTATCTATTTCCTATTTGGAAGTAATGCTAACAGAAAATAACTACCCAAAAGAGAAAATAGATAAATTACTCAAACAAGATAAACAAAAAAATACAAGCAAGCAGAAGTTCAGGATCACAAGAAAAATTACGTATCAAAAAGGTTTCTTTGAATCTTTAAAGAGAATAAGCAGTAAATATGATATTAGATTAGCTCCCAGTTTAGACAGAAAGCTTACATTTTTTGCCCTAGCTTGATTCAAAAAGAAGAAAACTTGTTAAAAATGCAAGGAGTCATTTGTAAAGTAACCTGCAGCTGTGGAAAATACTACATAGGAGAAACAGGTCGTAGGCTGGAAACTCGCATCGTGGAGCACAAGGCAGCAATAAAAAAAAAAATTTCAAGCAAGACAGGATTAGACAGACACGTTAGAGAAACGAGACACCACATGAACTAGGTCATTAAACATCAATCCAACTTCCTGAAGCGAAAATTGAAAGAGGGACTTGAAATTGGAAAATACCAGAACTTCATCATTAATGACTGTAATGGGGTTTTCACTGCTTAACATCTGACAAGACATTTTACAGAATCACCGTAACCATCAAGGTTAACCGTAACTGAAGACCGTGACGGAGATTGAACGAAAGTCTGCCTGAAGAAGGAGGGGAGTTCTCTCCGAAAATTTGCAGAAATTTTAAGAATTTACTTAGATAAATCCCATAAAAAAAATTAACTAGTTTGAAAACTGTTTCTTTAACTAAAAAATTTGGAAACTTTTGGAGATACCCAATTTCCTTCATCAGTCTTACTCTCTTTTGGTTATGGTTAATTTCAACTAAACCGCACCAGATGTCTGGAATAGAAATTCTCAGTGGCCTAATTAAAACTGGGCTTCTTTTCTATCGCATGCCTCTCCTTAAGTCTTCTTATTAGCTTACTGTCTTGGCTAATAATTTTTAGTGCATCCCAATTCATGTCATGACCAAATTCCTAAATATACGTCGTGACCAATCCAGTTTTACTTAGACAGTTTCTTATTGTGGCTTTGTGATCTGCTATTTGAATCTCCAGAATGCAAACTGGCTCTCCCAGGAAAAGAAAGCCCATAGTTACATTTTACTTGATCTACAATTCCTTGAATTTGCAAGATTTATTTGTTTGTTTCAATTACTATGGAAAGAAATGTCTAATTTTGTTATTTAGACTTATAACAAGTCTAATGTTATACAGTGAAACCTCCAGTAATGGACACCTTCATGGGCACTCATGTCTTAGTTTTCAGGAGGGGGCAAACAGAAATTTCAACTGTTAATCACACATACAAACACCATATGCAAATTTCGAGTCTGCCTTCTTCTTATCTAACTGTTCTTACCACACTTTCAACACATAAATTTAATTGGAAGCCAGAAGACCCAAAAAACTACATACAAAAACAGGGTGGATAAATAAAATTAGACAGCATATTAGGACAATAAAGAAATTTCTTTGTTTCTCTCTTGATTGTTTTGGCCATTTGTGTGTCACTTGCATCATGAGACTTCACTCAATTGGCCATCAAGAAATTAAAAATACCCTAAGACAGTTTTCTGAGAAAAAAATTTTGAAAGATCTTTGTCCAGCAGTGAATAGCTGGGGTAGAGGATGATGTATTTTTAATTTCTTCGCCTTTCATACTTTTCCACACTGTACACATTTATGCTGTTCTCCAGCATGTAATAGGAAATTTTGTTATTACTTTCCACCATATGTAGTGCGATCAAAAAGTACCAATACTAGGTATGTAGAAATGGCAGTACACGAATGCGCAAGCAGCGGTAGAGGGCAGTGACCTTCATGAGTCATTGTGCCAAGTGGCGTCATTCTTGGAACATCACGAGCTGTGCTACATGATATTTGGCGACTACGTGCAGAACACAGCTGCGATTTCAGTATGGACTGCGAACTAGAGCAGCGAGCGAACGTCAAGCTTGGCAAATCGGGAACGGAGATGCATGAAATGTTATGGCAGGCTTATGGCAATGAAGCAATGAGTCGTGCAAGGTGTTTTGAATGGCACTTGCGCTTCAAGAGCAGCAGAACGGTACTGGAAGACGACAAGAGGTCAGGGCGATTGTCCACGAGCAAAAACCACGAAAATGTGGGCAAAATTGGGGAACTGGTGCATGAGGATTGTCGGAGAACCATTCAAGACATTGTTACCATTGTCAGTGTGTCATATGGAACAGTGTAAAAAAATCTGATGTTGGTTTTGAACATGCACCGCACTGCTGCAAAGTTTGTGCGAAAGATTCTGAACCTCAAACAGTAGACTCTCCATGTCGAACTCTGTCGAGATCTTCGTCAGCAGGTGGTGAATGAACCAAAGTTCCTGTCACTGGTCATCACTGGGGACGAGATTTAGGTCTATGGTTATGACCCAGAGACCAAACAACAGTCGTTGCAGTGGAAGAGCCCTGCATCTCCATGACCGAAAAAGGCTTGACAGGTCCAGAACACAACCAAAAGCATGCTAATTGTGTTCTAAAAAATTAGTTGTGTTGTGAACCATGAATTCGTCCCCCAGGGCCAGACCGTCACCACCCTTTTTTACTGCAGTGTTCTGCGGCGTCTTAGGGAGGACATTCACCACTAATGACCTGAAATGTGATGCAGGGGCGATTTCCTGCTCAATCAAGACAATGCAGCAGCTCACAGAGCATTAGCAACATGCCAGTTTTGCAGCCGCAACAGCATGACTACCCTTCCTCACCCGCCTTTCTCACCGGATTTGACCCTCTGCGACTTCTCTCTGTTCCCAAAGCTGAAGCTCAAGGGGCGCCGTTTTGAAACTGTGGACGAGATTCAGCGCGAATCACAGATGGTGTTGGACACGATTCGTGAACATGACTTCCAGGGAGCGTTACAACAGTGGCAAAAATGCTGGCAGCAGTGTATCGCTGCCCAAGGAGACTACTTTGAGGGAGATCATAGCCAGACTTAAGTAAGGTAAGTACTTTGTTGTATATCGGCCTAGTCTTGGAACTTTTTGATCAGACCGTGTATATTTGCACTTCTCTATTGGAAATTTTCTACACTTTTACCGCAGACACACACACCCGGAAGTTTAAGAATTTGCAATTAGAATGAGTGTTATCACGAAAATATCTTTGGTACCTTCCAGGAAGAGAAAGGGCAGGGTCTGATTTCTCGGGGAGAGAAAATGCTCCCACTTGCCCCCCCCCCTAAATGGGCATCAATGGGCACTCTTTGAACAATGGTAACCTCAAAGCAACAGAAAGTTTTGGTTGTTGCAGAACTGCTGCCATAGAATTAGTATTAATGATAATCACCAAACAATGAAACCTGTTTACAGTGGATCATGAAAGAAATCTAATGGACACCTTGTCCCTTAGGATTTTATGTAGTTCCTTCGGTACTTCAGTGAGAAGTATAAGACAGGGACAAAGAATATTACTAAAGGAACTGTGTGCTTTGGACATTATGGGTTGGATTACGACAGGTACAATGGTGTGCTAAAGTGAAAAAAAAAGTTAATGTTTAGTTCAATGTAGTACAGGTTTCAGCTGTTATGTACGTGTTTGTTTCAGTCGACCCCGAGGAGTTGCGCAGGTAGTTACAGCTGAAATCTTGCCCTTGGGTGGTGGTATTTCTTGATTTGGTCTCTGTTCTTGTTTTCCAGTGTGCGGCCAGTTAACTGTGCAATAATTTTCTTGTTTCCCTTCCTATAGTGTACTCTAACCCTAATCTCCTAGCTTCCTACTTCTAAGGGCCTTTTAAGGCCAGATATCATACACTACTTTTCTAAAATCCTCTACACCATGATTTATTTACTTAATTATTACACTCATCGTCAAAAAAAAAAAAAAAAAAAAAAAAAGTTGCACCCAGAAGGAAGCAGCCGACAGATATGAAACTTGATGGGTAGATTTGACATCATGAAACATGCAAATGATTCAAGTATCACGCTTGGCATGTGACGCAAGCAAGGAGGGGTCATAGCTCTGTGCCTGACCGGCTATATAAGATCATCTTGTTGTGCATGCTTGACATTCTGACTCATGCTGTTCTGTTGGTTGCATCCTTTGCAAGTGAAGCATGCCTCAGAGAAAAGTTTGGAAGCAATTCGAGCAGTTGGAGGAGTTCGAGGGGGGGGGCTGTGTCATTGGGGTTCAGGAAGTGGGATCACCATAGCACGCTGTTGGTGGCAGTAGATAGAACAAAGCATGCAGCAGCGACACTTCCTGTTACTGGTCTGGGAGACCTAGACGAACCACGGAGAGAGAGGACCGACGTGCACGGAGTGACCCAACAGCCACGATTGCAGAAATTCAGCGAGCAGTGGTGCCCTCCATGCATCATTTGATTAGTGCCAGCCCCATTGGCAGACGGCTGCACGACGTAGGACTACATGCACACAAAATGTTACGATGACTGCCCTTAACACCAATGCATCGTCACCAACATCTGCAATAGTGTCGTGCCAGATTGTCATGGAGCCACTCAGAATGGCAGCGGGTGATCTTCAGTGATAAATCCTGCTTTTGTATTGGAGGAGATGACCACCAAATCCGTGTGTGGAGGCACCGTGGTCAGCACCAAGATGAATGGTTTGTTGTAGAGCATCACACGCCCAGAAAGCCTGGTGTGGGGTGCAATTGCCTATGATGCCAGGTCACCTTTGGTGTTCATTACAGGCACTTTGGCAGCCCAATGTTACATTAATGAGGTCCTGTAACCAGTTGCCCTACCTTTTCTGAACGCTTACTCTGGTGTGATTTTCCAACAGGACTACGCTTGTTCGCACACTGCAACGCTTGTTCGCATACTGTTTCGAGAGCTTACCTTCAAGGCACTGACACACTGCCATGGCCAGCTGCACCTATTGATGTATGTGCAGTAATATTGATTTCAAATGCATGTGCAGCAATATCTGTGCTCCTGAAAATTTATTGCAAAAATTATTTTTCAGTCAGATGCCTCTCGCCAGAGGAAGCCTTTTGGACATATTTGTTATTCATAATAATATGAGAAATTTTTCTGATGGAGGATGTTGATGAATATCCTATTTTTCTCGATATCTCTGCTTCCAACAGACCATTTCGAAAAAATTCTATATTGGACAGTGTTTCTGATTACACTGTGTTTTCTTAATGCAGAAGTTTGCCACAAGAGGGCATAAGTTTATATTTGTGTGTACAATATACATTTTCCGCAATATCTGCATGTCTGAAAACCTTATTGAAAAAAATATCTTTCTGTCTTATACCACTTTGTATGAAAATAGTTTTTGCCCATTTCCTGCCCAAAATGATTCCCATTTTACCTGCTAGGGGGTGCAAATATCTAATCCATTTTTCTCAATAACTCTGATTCTAAAAGTGAAGTGTAGTTTGCAAACTCCTTTTAACACCAGATATGCTTCACTAACATTTTGCATGTAATCTTAGATTTCTTAAAGTGCATAGTTTTGACCCTAGGTAGAATTAGGGTGTATTTCTGTTTACAACTTTATCTGCGCTTCTAAAAATGCTGTTGAACATTTTTTTTTTTTTTTTTTTTTTTTTGTGCTGTATGCCATTCACAATGGTATATTAAAAAGATTTTTTTAAATAATTCACAATTTTCCTGCTAGGTGGCATAAATGTGAAAATTTTTGTCTTGTTATCTCAGTTTTTAGAAGTCATATTTGAAATCCATTTTTTCCACATCACTTTTGCTATGAATAAGACTTAGTTCGTATTTTGTACTTTTTCATAATTCTCAATTCTGTCATCAGCATATATTTCTGTTTGTGTGTGTGTGTGTGTGTGTGTGTGTGTGTGTGTGTGTGTGTGCACGTGAAAATCTTTCTCCAATTCTAAAAAACCCTTCAAAAAATTTTTCTTGGTACGATGCTCTTCATTATGTAGAGTATTTTGTTTATCATGTTCATTATGAAAAGTAGTTCTACAGTGTAACTTGTCTAATTCGAACGTTTTTATTTCGAATTCCTGGTTAATTCGAATTTTTAATTTGATCTCTGGAATTTTCTGTATAAATAATGTTAAAAAAAACCTTTAATTCAAAATTTTTTTGTTTAATTCGAAAAAAACACCATTTTCGTATTTGCGTATTTTCAACAATTACCTTTTAGAGTACGTACTGTTCTGGATGAAGTTCCGAGTTCTGGATGAAGCAACAAGTTAAACCTGAAACTATAGCCAATGGCTTCGGAAAAGCAGGCTCCCAGCACTCTGATGATGAGTCTCAATTACATCAAGGTATTGGTGGTGAGGAGATCATACCCACGGTGGAGTACTGGGAAGACGTAGGCCGTGATGTACCATATGAGGCTTTTGTGAGAGTTGATGACAATTTAGCTGTTTGTGGTGAGCTCATAGATGATGAGATCTTTTCTAATGTTATGAATAAGAAAACCAGCTGTGTATCTTCAGATGAAGAACTGGAACGGCCAGAATTTCCTAAAGAGCGCCTTTCAAATTCAGTAGAAGCCTTGATTCACTTCCAATAGTTAAGTAAGTTTGTTGAAGGACAGCAGAATGTAAGTGACTGTCTATTTCATTCACTTGATAAACTTGAGGAATTTACACTTAATCATAACATAAATTCTAAGAAGCAGTGCAAAATTTCACGTTTTTTTTTTACAAAAACATTGTAAATTTACCGTACTGTACTTTTTTGTATGTTATGAATAAATATGTTGTTTTTTACAGTACTTGTATGTGCCCATATTCAAACTTGCCTAATTCGAATTATTTTTGTGGTCCCTTCAGCTTCGAATTATTCAAGTTACACTGTATCACGTTTTCCTCCAAATCTCTTCTAATTGTCCCATTTGAAAATACCCTAGCACAAACAAACAATAGATCAGTAATAAGTAGCACAAACAAACAACAGATCAATTACTAATTACCACAGTGAATGCCTATTTGCCCTCTTCATTTGCCCGTTATCATACTAACCTTAAAAAAGGCTTAAATTGAGGATCTGGACAAGTGAAGAACTACTGAATTTTCATGGCCCTGCAGATGCTATTTAGATAAACTTTCTAGAGATAAAGATAAGGAAAAATACACTTCCTAGAGGGCTGCATGACGAAAAACACAGGAATCATTATTACTTGGCTAAGTCCAGATTATATTTTAAAGTAAAAAAAAAAAAAAAAAGGTATGGCACGTTTTTAACTGGGTGGGTGGCAAGATGGGCTCTAACCTACCCTCGCATTCCTTTGGCGACGTTCCTGCTTATAGCCATCCATCTATATGCACCCAATCTCTGCAACTATTAATCCGATTTGAAAAATATTTTTTGCATTGGAAATCCTGAAATGTGAGAATGAAGATCCTTGCCTTTTGGACATTTCCTTGTGCATAACTTCAGGGGGTATATCAGGGGCGGATTGGGTCGACGAAACAAGGCTGGGAATTTCAGTCTTGTGGTCCACTATGAGGATGTAGCACGTGACGTCATCGAGAAGTTTCAGTGAAGTGGCAACAGTCCCTGCAAGCTCCTGAAGGATGAAGGACAAGCATAGCTGGTTGTCCTGCACTTAGTGTGTAAAGTGCAATCCTTAGCGGTTGGTGTTTATAAAAATTTGAACCCAAAATGCCTAGATTTTGTGGCACTATGAATTGCGGCAATAGATGAAATCGAGACCGTCAGTCTTTTTCATCAGGCTACTGGCTGCAATACCGAAAAAATTCGCTTATATGCCAAACGAAGGGAGATCACTTCCCAGAGCTTAGAAAACACTTTTTATTGAAGAGTTAGACTCTTTAAAGGCAGAGAACTTTTTTTTTAAATGTTAGTTTTATCCAGAAATCAGTGATTTCTGGTAAAGCAGAGAATCTATCTTTTACTTGTTCAAACGCTATTGGAGTGCAGCTAGTGCTTGCACTTATTGGACCAGGCGTTTCATTCGTTGATTCAAAGTTTTCAAGTTGAATTTAAAAGGTGTTGGCTGGTTTTTGCGTAGGTTTTATTTCTTATATCCTTTGGTCCCCAATCGGCACCTCTGTGCACATGTTTTTTGTTTGTTTGTTTGTTTGTTTTCTCCAGGGACTTCTTTTCAGGAGGTTCCTGGTTGATCTAGGGGTGTTAAAACTTTTTATAGGGCTAAAAGTTAATTTGTTAGCAAACCTTACTTTTAGTCAGAATCAAATCTCTGGCTCTTCTGTATTTTTTAGATCTCAAGCACATTGTTCCCCTAACTCACTTTTTTTTGCGAATTTTCGGCTTTTCACTTTTAAGGTTATTAGGCTGTCGATGTTGGGAGTTTTTTAGTTTACTACTTTGTTCTATATGATGTTTCCTCCCCAAGCTACCGTTGATTTTATTTTTAGTACACCTGGATTTTTACGTGGAGCTGAAGCACACTTTTGTGGAAAAATGCAAATAATGGCTAAAATTAATGTCCAACTAAAATCCTTTTTATGTCTAGGTCTGTTAACAGGCCGGTGTTATGCTGCTAAATTTATTCACGTGTAAATAGATTATAGGGCACAAATCCCAGCAAAATTTTGTTTTTTCACCACAATTTTACGAAGAAAAAAATAAAAAGATTGGGCACATTTTTCTAAGACTTGGAAATTGCTTCCCAGAGCTTAGAAAGACACTTTTTTTAAGAGTTAAACTCTCAAATAGGCATAGAACCTTTCAAGGGTGAGTTTTATCCAAAATCAGCGATTCCTGGAAAGAAAGAAAACCTATCTTTTTTACTCAGGTCTCCACACCTGGGAGGGAAGAGAACCTTACTTATTAAGACAGTGTATCTAGTTTCTCCATAAATTACTGATTACTCACGAATTTAAGATCGTACTAAATTACCCTGTAAAATAATACCGACGACGAGAAATTGTTATATGCTTCGAAACTTTTATATGCCTTGAACAGTTCTGCGGTAAAGGCACTTCGACCAAAGGCGAAGTAATCGAAAATATTTACTATTTGCACTTTCGGAAAACGTTTTGCATCTTCGAAGATACTTGCATTCAGCACATAATGATCTTTTCCTTCAATCTCTTTAATTTTTTCCAAATACCGCATTTTGTACTTGGAAGTTAAAGTTTCAAAGTGAGACGCCATCATTTCAATGGGGCTGGTTGTCTTTCACTTGCGTTACTAAGGCTCGTTGCCATGCTGAGAGTCACGTGCCTGCTACATTCTCATAGGAAACACAGGAGGACACTTCATAAATTTCCTCATGAAAAAAAACTTAACTCCTAGATGAAAGAGAATTGTTAAAATATGCATTTTAAAACTAATTCAGTCGTGAACAAATTTTAACAGAAATTTAAGACTGAAAGAATTTCGAAAAAGCTCATGATTTAATGTAGCATGGCCGTCTTAAGGGATGGACCAACGGGGCCGATACCCAGGGCCCCCAACCTCAACGCCCCAAGAGTCTTATGGGTTTACAAAAAGTCAAAGTCAAAACTCTTTGACCACTCACCAGCAGGGGTTTTTTTTATTTAAAAAAAGAAGAAACATCAATCCAGAAAGTTGGAAGTTCTTCTGCCTTTTTTTAAAACCTAGCTCGTAGCTGCGATTTCCCGAGGAGGCAAGAGGAAAATTAAGTGTTAGGGTGGATCTTTTGTGACAAAATAAGAAACAAAGAAAGCCGACCTCCCGACTGTGGGTGAGGCTTGAGCCTCAAGGGCCATGAGGGCCACGCACAAATCGCATTTTTTAAAATAATTTTTTTCCTTTTAAACAGTCGTTTGTGTTGTCCACGCGAAGAAGTGCATGTATGTTTATCACTGGGGTTTGCCCACCTGGGCTACTTTCAATCGCGCTGTTTAAACAAATAACAATGATGGGGGCCCCATATCAACATTTCTGTCTGGTGCGCCATATTGTCTGGAAACGGTGCTGGTTGGTTTTTTTCTTCTGTTTTTATTTAATTTTCTTTGAATAATAATTTGTAGAATGGGAAAGAAACATATCTTTCAGCACCCGTTTTCTTGTAATTTGCTAAGCAACAAAATGTGAATGCATTTCCTACACTTCATGGCGTTCTACAATTTCTGTCATGTACCATGCTTCATTCAAGTGGTATTTAAAAAGTTACTTGATATTGAAGGTGTCTTCTCATAGTATAACATGGTGATGGTGGTATATATAATAATTCTCATGCTTTGTATATACACTGAAGAGCAACTGAATTAGAGATACCTGTCTAGTAACGTGTAGCACCACCTTTCGTCCTGATGACGGCGACGATTCGTCTCGGCATGGACTTGACAAGACACCTTTAATATTGCGTCGATTCTTCGTAACATGGACTCCACGAGATGTTGATAGGTGGTTTGTGGAATCTGAGACCATGCTTGATGAATAGCTAGCACTTTCCAGGAGTGTGAGATTGTACGGTTGTGAATCCAGCTGTCTGATGGCTCGTTCAACTTCATCCCACAAATTCACAATGGGGTTGAGATCTGGAGACTGTGGGGGACACCTAAGAAAAGTAAACTCACCGGCATGTTCCTGAAACCTATCCTGTACAATACAAGCACTATGGCAGACGCATTATCTTGTTGAAAGTAGCCATCGCCATTGGGATAAACCATCCACATGACAGGATGCACTTGGTCCGCAACGATGTTTAGATATGATGTGCCAGTCAGACGTTAATCAACACGAATTAAAGGGCCCAAAGCATGCCAGGAAAGCATTTCCTAAATCATAACGTTGCCTCCACCAGCTTGAATGGTTGTAGCAATGCATTTGGGGTCCATGCTTTTGTGCTGTTTCGGCCAAATTCTCACTCAGCCATCGGCATAGTGTAACTGAAAACGTGATTCATGGGACCACATAATTTGTTTCCAATTATCGACTGTCCAATCCTTGTGCTCCTGTGCGAACTCGAAACGTTTTCTCTTGTTAACTGCACACAACAAAAGTGTTCGAACAGGCCATCGGCTGCCATATCCCATCCGATGCAGTGTACGGCGAACAGTGCATGCAGATATCATTTGAGAGGATCCTTGATTAAGATGGTCTGTAATTTGTTGCACTGTTGCCCTTCTGTTGTCTGTTACCAGCCTGGACACTCTCCGTTCCGCCCGAGCAGTCACTAGTCGATGACGACCACACGTTGCACGTAGAGACCCAGTTTTTTGGCTGACAGTCCAGTCTTTAAACACTTTAACAACAGCTGCTCTGGAACATTTCACGAATGCGGCGGTTTCGGTGATACTCGCTCCGTGGCTCCGAGCTCCTACAACCATCTCACGTTGAAAGTCTGTCAAATCGCATTTTTTACCTATCTCGTCACCCAAAAATCCCTTCTACTACTGTCGCAAGCACTAAGCTTTCCCTTTTTATACTAGCCTCCCCCCTCTGGTGGCAACTGCGTGCAGCCATAGCTAATTTGCTTAAAACTATCAGGTGGCCATAATAAAGTGGCCACTCAGTGTATAATGGTAAACTTCATCCGAGCTTCATTTCTATCTGAAAGGTTATTTACATGAAAAAAACATTAAAAAAAAACTTTTCCTTTTATTTATGTTGTGTGTTGGCTACAAAACAAAATAGTAAAATTCTCTGCACGTCTATGAGAAAAGTGTTGCTTGTCCAAGAAAGCTGTTATAAATTAATTAAACTAAGGCTAACTACAGTTAGACGTAGATTGCTGGATTTCGGATCCCAAGGTCATTGGTGTTCCCTACCCTCATCTGATAGTTTATCGTTCCCACACACTTAACCATTGACTGATACAGAGAATTCTTCTTCGGCAGAGATATTCCGAAATCTGTGTCCCACACACATGTATAATATCTTAAAAGAAACAGCAGTTTACCTGTACTAACTCAGGAGTCAAAATAATGGGTAGACTTGGAAAAAGCCTGTACTCAAGGAGGAGATACCAGTGCGATTGCGCAGTAGATCAGAAGACAAATAAATATGAAAATTAATTGTGCAAAAAAATTGTCATGTTGCATGCGCATATTTGAACGTTCAAAATGATTTTCATCAGTGGTGTATATTCGAGGCTAGAAAGAGACAAAATATACGGAAGGGTCCCACCGGGAAATGTCCCGGTGCGCCAATCCGCCCCTGGAGAGAGCTAATAAATTAGTAAAGTATTTACATAAGAGGGAAGTGCATATGAGGGCCACAATATTTTATGGTTGCCCCAGGCTTAGAAAAATACATTTTATTCCATATCTTTGCTTCTTAATATCTGACTGAAAAAGGGCTTTCTTTCTTTCGATAGCATTTACACTGCTGGCTACCCAAAATGCAACACCAAGAAGGACACGAGATAGCAAAGCCAGATTTACTGGACACATAACAACAGATACGAAGATGAAACGATTGAGCTTACAGGCCCGTGCGACTTGCGGAACACGCAGACATCAATAGTTCGTGTGGCCCCTATGGCTGGCAATAACGGACGCTACACGTCGCGGCATCGAACGAAAGAGGCTTTGGATGTGGGCTTGGGGTATGTCGGTCCAGGCTGCTTCCACACGTTGCCACAGCTCATCAGCGTTGCTGCGGGTGGTGCTTGCCGGGCCACTCGGTTGCCGATTAGCGACCAGCGTGTTCGATGGGCGACATATCGGGAGAACAGGCGGGCCACGGCAGCAGTGACACCTGGTGGGCCGTGAATAATTGTTGCATGATGTGTGCCACGTGCGGGCGCGCATTGTCCTGTTGAAACGTGGCAGCTGGCAGGTCCTGCAGGTAAGGGAGGACTACAGGCTCCAAAACGTCGGAGATGTAGTGATGGCTGTTGAGTGTATACCAACGATGCGTACCAGAGGAGTGCGGGTGTCATATTCAATTGCGCCCCAAACCATAACGCCAGGCGACGGACCGGTATGGTGATACATAATGCAAGCGTCATACAGTCTGTCACCACGGTGCCGCCACACGCGGATCCGACCATCATGGTGTTGCAGGCAGGAGCGGGATTCGTCGGAGAAGACAATGTCGTGCCATTCCGTAGTCCAGGTGCGGCGTTCAACGGCCCACTGCCGCCGCACTCGCCGGTGGTGTAACGTCAATGGTAATCGGAGCAATGGGCACCGTGCGACAAGTCCCCGCTCCTGCAGACGATGTCGAACGGTACGTGTTGACACAGGTTGTTGCGCAACACACCTTAATTCCTGCGCTAACGTTCGTGATGTGGCAGTGCGAGCTGTCAATGCCCGCCGCACAACATGCCGGTCCTCTCGTTCGGTGGGGTGCTGCGGCAATCTCTCACGTCGGTCCGTCCGTCCCTCCTGCAACAACCGAATCCATACTCGCCTCACGTCGTCACACACGGGCGCCGATGTCGCGATAAGCCACTATTCCTCCTCTGTCGAACTCCGAAAAATGCTGGAATGACTGCCGTATTCTACGACGAGGCATCAGGAAGCTTCCCACGCACAGGTCCGGCAGCACAATACACTTCCACTACTTACACCCCGCCTTCTGTGCACTCTTCTTATAGTGCTTCTCAGTGGCGTGCGGGGCGCACATGCTTTGCATATGCTCCGCAATGCTAATCGTTTGCATGTCCTCTCACGGGCGACGCATGCTGCGAATTTCAGGCCAATTGGATGCTTCCTTCTTGGTGTTGCGTTTTGGGTGGCCAGCAGTGTATAATGAATAGTATTTTGGGTAGAGGTTCTTTATCAAGTAATGCACAGCATTTCTGCAAGGAAGAGTAAAGGTAAATTGCAACTTCTGCGATATCTCTCCTAAATATCCAATTTGAAAAATCTTCTTTGCGTCAGATAGAGTTTCAAGTGGGAAACGGCCTATATGTAATTTCTAATTTTGACTAACTGTTTTGCCACTAGAATGCGTAAGTGGATATTTCTGATTCTGATGTACTTGCAGGATATCTGTGCTCCAAATTTGATTGAAAAAAGTTACTTTGCTCATAGATACTGATCACCA
Organism: Macrothele yani; assembly: GCA_039090855.1. Taxonomy (NCBI): domain Eukaryota; kingdom Metazoa; phylum Arthropoda; class Arachnida; order Araneae; family Macrothelidae; genus Macrothele; species Macrothele yani. Next base: position 110,976,660 of record CM077003.1, read on the forward strand.
CGGAAATGTTTTGCGCGTATTTTCTGCTTAAAATAGCGCACAGTTTTTCCATCAAGGGCGTACACATATATATATTTTTTCTTTGATGTCTCTTTTTTTAGTAGTAGTAGTATAAAAGGACCGATTCTGCCCCAAGGATGCATCCTTCTAGAGAAGGATAGGGGCGTGGCTTGCGGCAGAATGATGGGGGGCGTGGCATGTGACCGAAGGATGTGGGGCGTGGCAGATGACGCTAGTGTGTTGGGTCGATGCTGCCCCTAGCGGTGCTTCTTGGACCTTTATTATTATGTTAGATCTTTGTTTTTGAGAGATGGCAACGACCGAGTCGGGGAAAGGAAATGTGCTGCCCCTAGCGGTGCTTCTTGGAACTTTATTATTATGTTAGATCTTTGTTTTTGAGAGATGGCAACGACCGAGTCGGGGAAAGGAAATGTGCTGCCCCTAGCGGTGCTTCTTGGAACCTTATTATTATGTTAGATCTTTGTTTTTAAGAGATGGCAACAACCGAGTGGGAGAAAGGGGGTGAATATAGGGGACGTCAACTCGATGTGCTGCCCCCTAGCGGTGCTTTTTGGAACTTTTAATGGATCTTTGAGGGATGGCAACGACCGAGTGGGAGAAAGGGGGTGGATTTAGGGGTGTCAACTCGATGTGCTGCCCCCTAGCGGTGCTTCTTGGAACTTTCGATGTATCTTTGAGGGATGGCAACGACCGAGTGGGGGAAAGGGGATGTGTACGTTGCCCCCTAGCGGTGCTTTTTCGAACTTTTCTCGGGAGATTTATTGGACGTTGACAAATTTTGGGGAAGTCTTTCCAATATTTATTTATTTTTTTATTTTCTCGGGAGATTTACTGGACTTTGTCAAATTTTTGAAGGAAGTTTTTTTGTCGTTTCCAATTTTTTTTACTCATATTTTTTGTCCTATTTTTTCTCTCTAATTTATTTTATTAAATTTATATTTTCAGGAATTCCCTGAGGTATTATAATTTTTATAGACGTTGCAGTATTTTTTTTTATTTTCTCGGGAGATTTACTGGACTTTGTCAAATTTTTGAAGGAAGTTTTTTCAATCGAAGCATTTCCTCAAATTTGTTTTATTAAATTTATAATTTTAGAACTCCGTGAGGTGTTGTAATTTTTATAGACGTTGCATTATTTTTTTCATTCTTATATTTTTCTTCCCTACAATTTTAATTTAGGCGAGGAAAGGCTTTGTTTGAAAAGATTTCGTTCCCGTTGATTCATGTTCCGCCATTTTAGTTTCACCACGTTGTCATTTTGTGAGCCATGTGTTTTGGGATGAGTCACAATTTTCTCTTTGACTAAGAAAATTTTGTATGACACGTGTTTTGGGAAGAGTGACTATGCCGGATGACGCATGTCGTGATAGCAGACATGACATCAGCCAACGCCATTTCCTCCACGGGGTCGGCGGTTGACGTCATTTGAGATTCTGTAGCCACATTAAGTTCCAAGACTGATTTTTTTTTCAATAACTTGTTCATTTTGCAACGAATTTATTCCTTATTTTTTCCTCATAATTTCCCATTTTATATTCATAATTTTTCAACGTAACGATTTTTTTATTTTCTTTGATGAGACTTCACGCATTTTCAACGGACGTTCCAACATAAAAACGTTTTCCAAAGTTTTGTGCTGCAACATAATCTTAAAACACGATTGTTTATTAACGTATTTACGTGTTCATGACATTTTCTGTTACATTTTTTTAACGTTGTACCTTTTTCCAACGTACAAAGCCACAATTTTTTATGCATAGTTAAAATATTTTATTTTTTCGTATTTCTTCATGATTAATCAGTGAAATGTACCTTTTAACGCATTATCTTAATCTTTTTGTTCTAAATGCTTGCGTACTCCTTAAACTTTTTGATGTACCAACATTATTTTATTTTCTAACTTTTCAAACTAAGAACTACTTTTATCGAGGCTTTATTTTTTCTGATTCAAACAAGCAAACGTTTCTTCATTATTATTTCCGTTACCTATACAAACAACTTTTCTTACTTGCTTTTAATGTATGACTTAATCTGGTTTTCTATATAGCTGTTTCATGTTTGTGCAAGAAATATACAGATCTATAGCAGCTATACATAACATTCGTTCGTAACAGTATCTTTTTTTTTTTCCAGATTTAAACCAACACACGCTTCTTAACGACTTGATATCGGTTTTCTGGGGTACTTTTCTTTTTCCTTCATTCAATTTTATTCCAGATCATGAGACGAGGAAATGCTTCTTTAGAAACGATTTCGTTCCTGTTCGCAGTAATTATTGGATTTTGACAAATTTTTTGTGAAACGACTTCATGCTAATTCTGAGTCTTTCGCCTTTACAATATTATTTTCTCGTAATTTTTTCGTGTGTTCAAGAACTCTACAGGTCTTTCACAGTTAAAATTCTGGTAAAACTATATTTTCTTACTTTATTTAGCATATCATTATAGCTTCCCAATTTTCGCTATTTTACTTCATCTTTTTTGAAATTTAGTAAAACTTTTCAGTATGTCAATAATTTATTTCTTACTTGGCCAAACTTAAGACTCCTTTTATTTAGACTAGTTTTTTTTTCATTTCATTTCAGCAAAATGATTATTTTAGATGTTGCAAATCATCAGGTTTTTTTTGTTTCCTTATATATCATATTTTCCAACTTGCTTTTAAAGTATTTCTCAAAGCTTGCATGTATGTCAAATACGCATTTTTTTAATCCTTCCCTAGTTTGCTATACTTTTTCGTGGACTGCCCCAACAGGAAAGCATTCATTGTCAAGGCATGAAATCTAAAACCTTTTTTCTTACGATAAAATTTGTATTCTTTGGGACATATTTTCTGTATATTGTTCTGTCTCGTCCGAAAAAAACATTCATTCTGGAGGCAAAGCGAGTAATTCCGTTCTTCCACTAAACATCATTTTTTTACGTTTTACTAACTCACCACCCCCATAGCGAAAATAAAGAAATACTTACTCTGTTCTCTACATATCGACTCAATCTATTTCTTTTCGAAATGCTGATCATGACATTTTAACTAAAATTTCATACTTTCACCAAAAATCATATTCTTAAACGAGCTATTTTTTACACAATTATTTCATGTATAACTAAATTTTTGTTGTTTACTCACCTCATAAAAGTCAATAAGAATACCCCTAATCTCATTCCTTTCCCTCATTTAGTTCGCTTAAATTGAGATGTTTCAAAATTTCGCGTATATTTCATTCCCTTAATGTCCAGTTCTCCCGTGTCTGCCCCTTCATTTTCAACTTCTGTGCATACTGCATTTTATCTTTAGACGTTTAGTTTCATTGACCTTTTCTTTCGTTTTAATTAGGTTTTCATTATCGTATTTTTTATTCATTGTCTCAGCAGAAAAATCTTTCATTCTGGAGACATAGCGACTAAGTCCGTACTTCCTCTAAACATTTTTTTTCACATTTTACTAATTGTTCAGAAAAGCAGTTGTTTCCAAACTCCCATAGTGAAAATATCTTACCCTTATAGTACTTATTATATTTTTCCTTCTGTTCAGTGTTGTATGATTCTTCAAACTTTGGTTTATTTTTATGAAACTTTTTTTTTCTTAGTTTTTTTCTGGTTCAAACTTTCAATCTTTTCCTATCGATTTAATTACTCTTATTTTCCCATTCGACTTTACTTTTGAACAGAAATGTATCTAAAATCTTCAGATGTATTTTAGTCTACAAGGCCGATTCTTCCCTGTTTCAAATAAAGTCATTGTAGGATTTTAGTGTAAATGCTGCTAAATCTTTAGAACTTACTTTTCATAGTTAGATACAAATTCCTCGAGGTTTACATTAAAACATGAAAGAAGAGTGTTTTTACGCTCTCTCCAGTGTGTGAGCTTTCCCCAAGAAATTAACTTTGTCAGTTTCCGACAGAAACAGGGGGGAATTCAATCTCCTGCGACTGTTTTCACGCGTCTCTTGCTTACAAGAAAACCTCATATGGCATGAAATCACTTTGCTTGGCAGATTAAACTAAATTCTGGTTTTGAACTTTGAATGCAAACTCAAGCTCGCAAAAGCATAGTTTTCTGAGCAAACTTAAACTGTCTAAGATGACAAAAATCTAAAACTGCTGACTCAATGGGACAGAGCGTTTGAACTTTGCCGTTAATTCACCATTTAAGAGATCCGTCGTGAACCACTAGAAGGGAAGTAAGCAGACCCTGATTTAGTCCACTGTTTCCAAGGAAGGTAGAAAGCTAGTGTCGTAATTCAAAAGCTCTTAACTCAAGCCTCCCCAGGATTCAGTTTCGGACGAACGAATACTCAGATGTCCATGCTTAGACATTCATTGAAAAATTGCTTCAGACAAATATTTTCTTACTTAAAGTGCTTCAATTCAGAATTTGTACTATTTAAGATTTTCCTTAGTCAATATTTTTTCTATCTTAAAAACTTCTAAAGGGTTGATTTTGAAAAAAACGAGTTCTCACAAAAATGTAAAATTTCCTCAGATTGTATGAGGAACCCAAAAAAAAAATTGATGAAGCTTGGACGTTAACCATTCCAACCATTTCTTTCTCTTCATGTTTCATTCCATAAACTTTCTTCAAATTCCTATATGTCCAAGAATTTTGTTAAATGTCCAAGTTCGACTCCCCCAGAAATTTTCTGAAAATGATATTCTGGAATTTTTTTAAAAGAGAAACTAAGAATCCCTTCACTGAAACAAGAAATTCATATTCAAAGCATTACATCCCTCTTTCTACTTCAAATACTCTATTTGTAAATCTAAGGAAGTTTTTTTTTTTTAATATTCATATATTTTCCCCTCTAACTTTAGAAGATATTGTCCCAAAATGTATGTACATATTACGATAGTAAAATATCTTACTACTTACTGCTTGATGTTCAATTCACTTCACACCGTCTTAAGGAAATTCGTTCATTTTCTCATAACACATAGACATGTTATTTTTCTTTCCATTCACTTCAAAGACTCAATTGAGATCAACCTAATGGAGTCCTTTGAGAAAAACTTTCATAGGAAAGCATAAATTTGCCTAAAAACTACATTAAAAATAAACAAATGTTGAAAGTTCCTGTACAAGAAGGAAATTCTGTTGTAACTTCTAAACGAAAAAAGACAAATTCTAAGAAAATATGTAAAAATGTTCGTTGGATTCCATATTAAAAAAAATTAGTTGAAGAAAAGTGTCATTCTTTTTTTTTTTTTTCGGAACAGTTCATTCTTTCCTAGGGTTAAAAATGGAACACTTCATTTTTCTTAGTAGACAATTTTGAGAAAACACATTTCATTAAAAGCAGGGAAATTCCCATAGAATAACATGGGAAAACTAGTATGCATAAAAAGACTGTTTCGAAACGAGTACAAATCTGTTGAAGTTCGTTTTCGAAAAAGTTGGAAATGGAATGAAGTAAAAACAGTCACAGCAAGTTCCTGAAAGTTGAAAATTGGATGTACTAAAAATGTCTAAGGAAAGAAATTTTTATAAAACACAGACTGTTTAGTTTTTCCAGGCTAGGGGTCTTCAGTGAGAGCGCTTCTTTTTTTCAACTCAAAGAATAAAACGAGTCAGTTTGAAACATTTCAAACTCCCCGAAATTAAGCTGTGTACTCTGGTTTCGACTCAATACTGTAAAGCATTGCTCTCAGACCAGTCGGAATTCCGCCCCGATTGGTTGCCTAATGCAAAACATCAGACCCCTTTCCAATAACAATCCCCAAATATCCTTAAGAAAAGTCTAGCAAAAAAGCACTATTTCACCATTAAAACAATTGGATTCATTCTGTTACTGTTTTAAACATTTCAAAAAAGAAGTTTACATTCTCACTTTTACTTTAAAAATCTTGAAAGCTTAAATTTTGACCCATTTAAAAATTCACCTAAAATTTAATTTAAAAAAATAATAATTACTCTTTAAATTTATGTCTTAAAACTAAAAAATATTTACGCTTAATATTTCAATAAATAATAAATATTCACAAACTCACCTTCTACCTTGCCCATTTAAAAAAATAATTCTGAATTTATATAATCGAAATCATTATTTCTCCAAATAGTTCTTTTCCCCTGATTGTAGAGAAGAACTCTTCTGAAATCTTCACTTTTCCACATGTGTTCATAAAAGCTTGAGCTACTTCCTTAGGATTCAACAAGGCCACAGCGTTCTGGAAACTTGAAATCGCTTTCCTGTTCCACTCAGTGGTTAGGCATGGAGGATGCATCTCAATAGGTGGAAGTACTTCCGAAATGCATTCGCGACATCTACATACCTTCAGGATGCTCTCCCCGATTAAATTTTTTAAACATTCAATTAAATTGTGTCTAAGTTCACACTCCTCAATCGATGTACTTTGAAACTTTCGGGATTCTCCGAGTACGATTTTCTGGAATTCTGAACCCATTAACAATTCCTGGATGCTGTCCCACACGCCATCCAAAATAATTTGGAGTTTCTTAAACTGCTTTCTGGTTAATGCAACTCCTGTTGTTAAGTGAAAAATCCGGAACCAGAATTTGAAAGACTTGAAGACTTCTTACTTTATTCAAACTTAGAACAGAACTAAAATTCGCTCAGCGTTTCCTTTGCATACTGTAACCAACACATGACCCTTATCATCACGTGGTGATTGATGTGTCACGATGCGTCAGCACACTAACTGCACGGTGACTGTTTCCTTATCTGGTCATCTCGCAACGAACATGCTATTGATTCTAATCAGCCAAAGCTAACTTCAGCTTGAGAGATAAACGAAAGGATTTCATTATAACTTTCATATCTTGAGAGAATAAACTAAAAATCTTCATAGAGTGCATAATAAGCCTAAAAAAATTCTTCAAGGCTGAATTTCCACTAAAATGATGGTGGTATACGGAAAGCGCGAGAATTTAATCAGAGACCTTCAAAGAATTCATCTTGGAATTAACGCTGCTTTTGAAAAACGAGTGAACTATGAAATTCTTTGTTCTCCACACAAGAAAATTTCAGATTTCGAAATCTCGCCGTCCTGACCCACTTTTTCCTGAGTGAAATTTAAAACAGGGTGGAAATCTCCACTTACGCATTCCTTTGAGTGGGGAATAGCTCTCATGAAAGGGGTCAACGGTTCCAAACAACATTGATTAAAACTGGAGAGAGGAAAAATATATGAATTAAGAAAATAATGCATAAGCAGGATTCCCAAAAACATAAAAAAATATAAGTTTTATATAAAAAAGAAATTCCAGGAAAAATATTGGTGGGGCGAAAGATTTCCCATTCTTCCATTCCCACAAAAAATTTAACGAAGTCTAATAAATCTCTCGAAAAAAACATTAAACAAATACTTGGACTGACAAAGAGAGAACGACACGTGACGTCAACCTATCCCACGGCTAGTAGTAGGAGATACACTGTTCCCCCTAAGACATCAATTTTTTTTCTATGCGAACAGAAATTTACTTGAACAACCGTCTTAGAAAATGCCCCTTCCACGTTTTTCTTCCCAGCCATGCAAAAACAATCAGATTGCCTTTTCCCACCAAAAGTTCTAGCAAGAAGGAGCAGGAGACGCCGGAACGTAGCCCGAAGGAGCCGAATAACAAGGGGGCGACACAGGGAGGGAGCTCCTTCGGGTTTCGTTCCGGCGTCTCCTGCTCCTTCTTGCTAGAACTTTTGGTGGGAAAAGGCAATCTGATTGTTTTTGCATGGCTGGGAAGAAAAAACGTGGAAGGGGCATTTTCTAAGACGGTTGTTCAAGTAAATTTCTGTTCGCATAGAAAAAAATTGATGTCTTAGGGGGGAACAGTGTATCTCCTACTACTAGCCGTGGGATAGGTTGACGTCACGTGTCGTTCTCTCTTTTGTCAGTCCAAGTATTTGTTTAATTTTTTTCGAGAGATTTATTAGACTTCGTTAAATTTTTTGTGGGAATGGAAGAATGGGAAATCTTTCGCCCCACCAATATTTTTCCTGGAATTTCTTTTTTATATAAAACTTATATTTTTTTATGTTTTTGGGAATCCTGCTTATGCATTATTTTTTTAATTCATATATTTTTCCTCTCTCCAGTTTTAATCAATGTTGTTTGGAACCGTTGACCCCTTTCATGAGAGCTATTCCCCACTCAAAGGAACGCATTAGTGGAGATTTCCACCCTGTTTTAAATTTCACTCAGGAAAAAGTGGGTCAGGACGGCGAGATTTCGAAATCTGAAATTTTCTTGTGTGGAGAACAAAGAATTTCATAGTTCACTCGTTTTTCAAAAGCAGCGTTAATTCCAAGATGAATTCTTTGAAGGTCTCTGATTAAATTCTCACGCTTTCCGTATACCACCATCATTTTAGTGGAAATTCAGCCTTGAAGAATTTCTTTACGCTTATTATGCACTCTATGAAGATTTTTTTAGTTTATTCTCTCAAGATATGAAAGTTATAATGAAATCCTTTCGTTTATCTCTCAAGCTGAAGTTAGCTTTGGCTGATTAGAATGAATACCATGTTCGTTGCGAGATGACCAGATAAGGAAACAGTCATCGTGCAGTTAGTGTGCTGACGCATCGTGACACATCAATCACCACGTGGTGATAAGGGTCATGTGTTGGTTACAGTATGCAAAGGAAACGCTGAGCGAATTTTAGTTCTGTTCTAAGTTTGAATAAAGTAAGAAGTCTTCAAGTCTTTCAAATTCTGGTTCCGGATTTTTCACTTAACAACAGGAGTTGCATTAACCAGAAAGCAGTTTAAGAAACTCCAAATTATTTTGGATGGCGTGTGGGACAGCATCCAGGAATTGTTAATGGGTTCAGAATTCCAGAAAATCGTACTCGGAGAATCCCGAAAGTTTCAAAGTACATCGATTGAGGAGTGTGAACTTAGACACAATTTAATTGAATGTTTAAAAAATTTAATCGGGGAGAGCATCCTGAAGGTATGTAGATGTCGCGAATGCATTTCGGAAGTACTTCCACCTATTGAGATGCATCCTCCATGCCTAACCACTGAGTGGAACAGGAAAGCGATTTCAAGTTTCCAGAACACTGTGGTCTTGTTGAATCCTAAGGAAGTAGCTCAAGCTTTTATGAACACACGTGGAAAAGTGAAGATTTCAGAAGAGTTCTTCTCTACAATCAGGGGAAAAGAACTATTTGGAGAAGTAATGATTTCGATTATATAAATTCAGAATTATTTTTTTAAATGGGCAAGGTAGAAGGTGAGTTTGTGAATATTTATTATTTATTGAAATATTAAGCGTAAATATTTTTTAGTTTTAAGACATAAATTTAAAGAGTAATTATTATTTTTTTAAATTAAATTTTAGGTGAATTTTTTTTTTAAATGGGTCAAAATTTAAGCTTTCAAGATTTTTAAAGTAAAAGTGAGAATGTAAACTTCTTTTTTGAAATGTTTAAAACAGTAACAGAATGAATCCAATTGTTTTAATGGTGAAATAGTGCTTTTTTGCTAGACTTTTCTTAAGGATATTTGGGGATTGTTATTGGAAAGGGGTCTGATGTTTTGCATTAGGCAACCAATCGGGGCGGAATTCCGACTGGTCTGAGAGCAATGCTTTACAGTATTGAGTCGAAACCAGAGTACACAGCTTAATTTCGGGGAGTTTGAAATGTTTCAAACTGACTCGCTTTATTCTTTGAGTTGAAAAAAGAAGCGCTCTCACTGAAGACCCCTAGCCTGGAAAAACTAAACAGTCTGTGTTTTATAAAAATTTCTTTCCTTAGACATTTTTAGTACATCCAATTTTCAACTTTCAGGAACTTGCTGTGACTGTTTTTACTTCATTCCATTTCCAACTTTTTCGAAAACGAACTTCAACAGATTTGTACTCGTTTCGAAACAGTCTTTTTATGCATACTAGTTTTCCCATGTTATTCTATGGGAATTTCCCTGCTTTTAATGAAATGTGTTTTCTCAAAATTGTCTACTAAGAAAAATGAAGTGTTCCATTTTTAACCCTAGGAAAGAATGAACTGTTCCGAAAAAAAAAGAATGACACTTTTCTTCAACTAATTTTTTTTAATATGGAATCCAACGAACATTTTTACATATTTTCTTAGAATTTGTCTTTTTTCGTTTGGAAGTTACAACAGAATTTCCTTCTTGTACAGGAACTTTCAACATTTGTTTATTTTTAATGTAGTTTTTAGGCAAATTTATGCTTTCCTATGAAAGTTTTTCTCAAAGGACTCCATTAGGTTGATCTCAATTGAGTCTTTGAAGTGAATGGAAAGAAAAATAACATGTCTATGTGTTATGAGAAAATGAACGAATTTCCTTAAGACGGTGTGAAGTGAATTGAACATCAAGCAGTAAGTAGTAAGATATTTTACTATCGTAATATGTACATACATTTTGGGACAATATCTTCTAAAGTTAGAGGGGAAAATATATGAATATTAAAAAAAAAAAACTTCCTTAGATTTACAAATAGAGTATTTGAAGTAGAAAGAGGGATGTAATGCTTTGAATATGAATTTCTTGTTTCAGTGAAGGGATTCTTAGTTTCTCTTTTAAAAAAATTCCAGAATATCATTTTCAGAAAATTTCTGGGGGAGTCGAACTTGGACATTTAACAAAATTCTTGGACATATAGGAATTTGAAGAAAGTTTATGGAATGAAACATGAAGAGAAAGAAATGGTTGGAATGGTTAACGTCCAAGCTTCATCAATTTTTTTTGGGTTCCTCATACAATCTGAGGAAATTTTACATTTTTGTGAGAACTCGTTTTTTTTTAAATCAACCCTTTAGAAGTTTTTAAGATAGAAAAAATATTGACTAAGGAAAATCTTAAATAGTACAAATTCTGAATTGAAGCACTTTAAGTAAGAAAATATTTGTCTGAAGCAATTTTTCAATGTCTAAGCATGGACATCTGAGTATTCGTTCGTCCGAAACTGAATCCTGGGGAGGCTTGAGTTAAGAGCTTTTGAATTACGACACTAGCTTTCTACCTTCCTTGGAAACAGTGGACTAAATCAGGGTCTGCTTACTTCCCTTCTAGTGGTTCACGACGGATCTCTTAAATGGTGAATTAACGGCAAAGTTCAAACGCTCTGTCCCATTGAGTCAGCAGTTTTAGATTTTTGTCATCTTAGACAGTTTAAGTTTGCTCAGAAAACTATGCTTTTGCGAGCTTGAGTTTGCATTCAAAGTTCAAAACCAGAATTTAGTTTAATCTGCCAAGCAAAGTGATTTCATGCCATATGAGGTTTTCTTGTAAGCAAGAGACGCGTGAAAACAGTCGCAGGAGATTGAATTCCCCCCTGTTTCTGTCGGAAACTGACAAAGTTAATTTCTTGGGGAAAGCTCACACACTGGAGAGAGCGTAAAAACACTCTTCTTTCATGTTTTAATGTAAACCTCGAGGAATTTGTATCTAACTATGAAAAGTAAGTTCTAAAGATTTAGCAGCATTTACACTAAAATCCTACAATGACTTTATTTGAAACAGGGAAGAATCGGCCTTGTAGACTAAAATACATCTGAAGATTTTAGATACATTTCTGTTCAAAAGTAAAGTCGAATGGGAAAATAAGAGTAATTAAATCGATAGGAAAAGATTGAAAGTTTGAATCAGAAAAAAAAACTAAGAAAAAAAAGAAGTTTCATAAAAATAAACCAAAGTTTGAAGAATCATACAACACTGAACAGAAGGAAAAATATAATAAGTACTATAAGGGTAAGATATTTTCACTATGGGAGTTTGGAAACAACTGCTTTTCTGAACAATTAGTAAAATGTGAAAAAAAATGTTTAGAGGAAGTACGGACTTAGTCGCTATGTCTCCAGAATAAAAGATTTTTCTGCTGAGACAATGAATAAAAAATACGATAATGAAAACCTAATTAAAACGAAAGAAAAGGTCAATGAAACTAAACGTCTAAAGATAAAATGCAGTATGCACAGAAGTTGAAAATGAAGGGGCAGACACGGGAGAACTGGACACTAAGGGAATGAAATATACGCGAAATTTTGAAACATCTCAATTTAAGCGAACTAAATGAGGGAAAGGAATGAGATTAGGGGTATTCTTATTGACTTTTATGAGGTGAGTAAACAACAAAAATTTAGTTATACATGAAATAATTGTGTAAAAAATAGCTCGTTTAAGAATATGATTTTTGGTGAAAGTATGAAATTTTAGTTGAAATGTCATGATCAGCATTTCGAAAAGAAATAGATTGAGTCGATATGTAGAGAACAGAGTAAGTATTTCTTTATTTTCGCTATGGGGGTGGTGAGTTAGTAAAACGTAAAAAAATGATGTTTAGTGGAAGAACGGAATTACTCGCTTTGCCTCCAGAATGAATGTTTTTTTCGGACGAGACAGAACAATATACAGAAAATATGTCCCAAAGAATACAAATTTTATCGTAAGAAAAAAGGTTTTAGATTTCATGCCTTGACAATGAATGCTTTCCTGTTGGGGCAGTCCACGAAAAAGTATAGCAAACTAGGGAAGGATTAAAAAAATGCGTATTTGACATACATGCAAGCTTTGAGAAATACTTTAAAAGCAAGTTGGAAAATATGATATATAAGGAAACAAAAAAACCTGATGATTTGCAACATCTAAAATAATCATTTTGCTGAAATGAAATGAAAAAAAAACTAGTCTAAATAAAAGGAGTCTTAAGTTTGGCCAAGTAAGAAATAAATTATTGACATACTGAAAAGTTTTACTAAATTTCAAAAAAGATGAAGTAAAATAGCGAAAATTGGGAAGCTATAATGATATGCTAAATAAAGTAAGAAAATATAGTTTTACCAGAATTTTAACTGTGAAAGACCTGTAGAGTTCTTGAACACACGAAAAAATTACGAGAAAATAATATTGTAAAGGCGAAAGACTCAGAATTAGCATGAAGTCGTTTCACAAAAAATTTGTCAAAATCCAATAATTACTGCGAACAGGAACGAAATCGTTTCTAAAGAAGCATTTCCTCGTCTCATGATCTGGAATAAAATTGAATGAAGGAAAAAGAAAAGTACCCCAGAAAACCGATATCAAGTCGTTAAGAAGCGTGTGTTGGTTTAAATCTGGAAAAAAAAAAAAAGATACTGTTACGAACGAATGTTATGTATAGCTGCTATAGATCTGTATATTTCTTGCACAAACATGAAACAGCTATATAGAAAACCAGATTAAGTCATACATTAAAAGCAAGTAAGAAAAGTTGTTTGTATAGGTAACGGAAATAATAATGAAGAAACGTTTGCTTGTTTGAATCAGAAAAAATAAAGCCTCGATAAAAGTAGTTCTTAGTTTGAAAAGTTAGAAAATAAAATAATGTTGGTACATCAAAAAGTTTAAGGAGTACGCAAGCATTTAGAACAAAAAGATTAAGATAATGCGTTAAAAGGTACATTTCACTTATTAATCATGAAGAAATACGAAAAAATAAAATATTTTAACTATGCATAAAAAATTGTGGCTTTGTACGTTGGAAAAAGGTACAACGTTAAAAAAATGTAACAGAAAATGTCATGAACACGTAAATACGTTAATAAACAATCTTGTTTTAAGATTATGTTGCAGCACAAAACTTTGGAAAACGTTTTTATGTTGGAACGTCCGTTGAAAATGCGTGAAGTCTCCTCAAAGAAAATAAAAAAATCGTTACGTTGAAAAATTATGAATATAAAATGGGAAATTATGAGGAAAAAATAAGGAATAAATTCGTTGCAAAATGAACAAGTTATTGAAAAAAATCAGTCTTGGAACTTAATGTGGCTACAGAATCTCAAATGACGTCAACCGCCGACCCCGTGGAGGAAATGGCGTTGGCTGATGTCATGTCTGCTATCACGACATGCGTCATCCGGCATAGTCACTCTTCCCAAAACACGTGTCATACAAAATTTTCTTAGTCAAAGAGAAAATTGTGACTCATCCCAAAACACATGGCTCACAAAATGACAACGTGGTGAAACTAAAATGGCGGAACATGAATCAACGGGAACGAAATCTTTTCAAACAAAGCCTTTCCTCGCCTAAATTAAAATTGTAGGGAAGAAAAATATAAGAATGAAAAAAATAATGCAACGTCTATAAAAATTACAACACTTCACGGAGTTCTAAAAATATAAATTTAATAAAACAAATTTGAGGAAATGCTTCGATTGAAAAAACTTCCTTCAAAAATTTGACAAAGTCCAGTAAATCTCCCGAGAAAATAAAAAAAATACTGCAACGTCTATAAAAATTATAATACCTCAGGGAATTCCTGAAAATATAAATTTAATAAAATAAATTAGAGAGAAAAAATAGGACAAAAAAAATATGAGTAAAAAAATTGGAAACGACAAAAAAACTTCCTTCAAAAATTTGACAAAGTCCAGTAAATCTCCCGAGAAAATAAAAAAATAAATAAATATTGGAAAGACTTCCCCAAAATTTGTCAACGTCCAATAAATCTCCCGAGAAAAGTTCGAAAAAGCACCGCTAGGGGGCAACGTACACATCCCCTTTCCCCCACTCGGTCGTTGCCATCTCTCAAAGATACATCGAAAGTTCCAAGAAGCACCGCTAGGGGGCAGCACATCGAGTTGACACCCCTATATCCACCCCCTTTCTCCCACTCGGTCATTGCCATCCCTCAAAGATCCATTAAAAGTTCCAAAAAGCACCGCTAGGGGGCAGCACATCGAGTTGACATCCCCCTATATCCACCCCCTTTCTCCCACTCGGTCGTTGCCATCTCTCAAAAACAAAGATCTAACATAATAATAAAGGTCCAAGAAGCACCGCTAGGGGCAGCATCGACCCAACACACTAGCGTCATCTGCCACGCCCCCACATCCTTCGGTCACATGCCACGCCCCCGTCCTTCTGCCGCAAGCCACGCCCCCATCATTCTCTAGAAGGATGCATCCTTGGGGCAGAATCGGTCCTTTTATACTACTAGTAGTCCTATTTGAAAAACATATATGGTAAGGAATGCGTTGCATAGAATAAAAAAAAATTAAGCGCAAGTTTGCCACTAGAGGATGTAAGTCATGTTTTTGTAAATAGCATATTTGTTCGTCTAAAATCCCGATTTGAAATAACTATTTTCGGTCAGATATTGCTAACTACTAAATCATTTTATGCGCATTTCCTGCTCAAAGTAATTCAAAATTTTCTCGCCAGGGCGCAAATGTTTAACCTATTTTTGTCGATATATCTGCTTCTAAAAGTCCGTTTTAAAAAGTTCGTTCGCCACGGATACTATTCACCTTGTGGAGAATTTCCATATACTGGTGGAGTTTTTTTTTTTTTTTGTAGGTCACACTTCTGGCACTAGGTGGTGTTATTGTGTATTTGTGTTTGTAACTGTATCTCTAATTGCAAACAGAAATACACAGTGTTCGTCAAACCCACAGAAAATCCTTCTTTCTTGCACATGATGTCTTATGAAATCTGCAGACCCAGAATATTTCTTCAATCAGTTTCCCCCTCCGTTCGATAATCTCACCGTTAAAGACAATGAGAATGACCAAGTGATAATGGTCAAGTTTAAAGCGTCAACTTATTGCTTTCGCTGCGTCTCTTACTTTATTTCGATGGACTCCCCGTTCTCTGATCTTCTAATAGGCAATTGTGTGATATACATATTACTTGAAATATTTTAATTGTAACAACTGAAAACAGGTTTGTTCACGCCGGACATCGAATTCGGGTCCCCTCACTCCGGAGTAAGTCGCTTTCCCAACTGAGCTACGCGGACATGTGCTCTCACTGTTATCTGCCTTTACCTCATGTGCGTCCTGCAGTCATCTCCCCCCCCCCCCGAAAGAGGGCCGGTGGCATGGTCCAAGGGTCAGCCGGGACCATTTGTCGCTGTAGGCAGTCATCCCATGAAGAAAGTGCATTTGAGAAATCCCAGACAATTTGGTGTGAACGTAACATCACACACATCTATTTTTTCGAAGTACTAAAGAAGGGATGCTCATTTTTCCTATCTCGCGGCAGGGACGCGCCAAAGGATGGGGGGGGGGGGGGACAAAGCTCTCAGGCGCCAGCTTCAGGGAGCGGTAAGACGCCTCAATCAAATTTCACGGTTGATAAATTATAATGTAAGTGACGTGGGAGAAGTTAAGAAAACGTTTTAATGTGACAAATCGTAATGCTACGTGGCACCTTTATTTTTCTAGTAAAAATATTCATTACATAATTCAATAGGAAACGACTTGAAACCATAGAGAGTAATTTTTATTGTTTGTTCAGCAACGAATATCGCAGGCTAAGAGCTAAAAAAAATGTCTAAATTTTTTTTAAATCTTGAAGATTTCAGTATTATGATATGCGTGGCCAGCGCTATGACAATGGGACCATTTATGAAGGAAAAAACAGAGTGGACTTCAAGAAACATAGTTTTTCGATCTAAAGCTCTGATGCATTTCATGTAATTTGAGCGGCTCATACTTTAAAACTGGTCGTAAATAACGACGAAAAAAATTCTTTAGACATTTTCAGCAATATTCAAGAAATATATGCTTTCTTTTCTGAATTACCTTACGTTGGCAAATTTTAAGGAAAGCGCTTCCAGCGTTGACCGTGAAACCGTGCTCTGAAACAAGGTGGAAAATCGATGCGATAAGAGTATAGAGGTTTATAGGGAGGGGGGAGGGATGAATATGATAATCAGTTATTTCGAATTCTATTTTTAGTTTTATGCAACTTATTTCTGTATGTAAAAAATATTTTTATTTAAATATGAAAACCAGTTATTTCGAATATTTTTTTTAGTTTTAAACAACTTAGTTGTATACACTGGCGTGCAAAAATTAAGGACCAGACGGTTTTTCGAATGTAACGTCGTGCAGAAGTGCTCCACATCGACTCAAATAATACCGTAAGATCCCCAAGATGTAAGAATATGGGACAAGTGAGCAAAACCGTCCAAATAAGGAATCCAAAGGATACAAAGGCACTTTATTGAAAAGGTAGCTTCGAGCACAACTGGACAGAAGACAAAAACGTCCATGTGACAGGCGGCTGCCAAGAAAAATCCAGTCTTTAGTAGGGGTTATGATTGCTCCTGACTGCGTTGCAGGATTTACAACGTCTGTCCATGCTGAGGACGAGGTTGTCAAGGAGCTGTTGAGGCATCGCAGCCCATTCCTCTTGTAGCGCCAATCGCAGCTGCGGAATCGTTGCTGGCGGCTGGTGACGTGCTGCCAAGCGTCTCCCGAGAAGGTCCCACACGTGTCCGATTGGATTTAGGTCCGGGGACCTTGCGGGCCAATCCATGCGTTGAATATCTTCACTCTCCAACAGTTCTGCGACAGCCACTGTACGATTTTTTTTTTTTTTTTTTTTTTTGATTGGAGATTTAACGACCACCGTGAGCAACTCAAACGGGCTATAAGCAGTCGCCCGTCCCTAATTTAAGGCCACTGGTTCCAGGGAAGGGAGAGAGCCAGTGCCGTAAGACAAACACAACATCCATGCCTGACCGGGATTCGAACCCGGACCCCTTACGGACGAATGATCAGAGGCCAACGCCTTAGACCACTGCGCCACCGGGGCGGCCCACTGTACGATGAGGTGTAGCGTTATCGTCCATGAAGAGGAACTCAGGACCCACAGCACCTCTAAACAGACGCACGTGAGACAGGAGAACCTCGGTACAATAGCGGACACCAGTGACTGAACCTCCTTGGAAGATGTGGAGGTCAGTATGGCTACCAAGCATGATACCGCCCCAAACGAGAACTCCGCCACCTCCAAACCGGTCCCTTGATGTTGGAGGTATGATTGCGTGTTCCCTGCTCTCTCCAGATATGTATACGTCCAGAATCGCTCGTCAGACTAAATCGGCTCTCATCCGTAAAGAGAACTCGACCCCATTGCTGATGTGTCCAGTTCTTGTGTTCCTGGCACCACAGAAACCACCGTCTCCGATCAGCAGGCGTTAATGGCACACACCGTACTGGACGTCGTGCAAATAGGCCACCTTTGTGCAGCTTCCTGGCCACGGTAAAACGCGATAACGGACGTCCAGTTGTCTGTTGCATGTGCCTTGCGATTTCTCTCGCTGTCTGCCGTCGGTCTCTTCTCCCCTGTAGGACAATATACCGGTCGTCCGCCGCCGTGGTTGCTCGTGAACGACCACTGCTAAACTCTCGGACAGCTGTTCCTGTCGTTTGAAATGCTCTCCAAGCTCGTGAAACGATGCTGTGAGCGATCCCGAATTCCTCGGCCACACTAGTCACACTTCGACCTTCTTCAAACTTCCCAGTGACACGATCTCGGGTAAAGTCGTCCAGATGTCGTCTACTGGATTGCCTGTTGGCCATATCACACGGCGGCAGCAACTCGACGTCGTTCAAACCGATGTACACCGTGCAATAGCTTTCACCGAATTGCTGAGCGTACACCGCCCGTGTTCTTTATACCCCTCCCCCACATCATGCTGCATATATGCGCATGTTCTACCGTACCAGACCCTAGTCTATCTTTTGAGTAGTCTTTCGGTCCGTTCTGCCTGCTCGTTCCGCTGTTATGCTAATTTCTCCTCTTCGTCCTTAAGTTTTGCACACCAGTGTATGTACCCCATATGAGATATTTTGGGGTTAGTTGGTTAGAATAGTTAAACAGACACCCGTCGTGTTCAGTGTTATATACTCGCATACTAAGCTGACCAGAAGTCCAGAATTCTTGAGGACAGTCCTCGAATTTAGTTTACTGTCCCCGAAAACTTCTGATGCCTTTGGGAACGCAAATTGTCCTCAAATTTTGATGTTTGTCCTCAAATGTCCTCGAATTTACACTGCCTCATTAACTCCTTAGATTTCCAATAAAAAATGTTCTTAAAAGTAGTGTTCGTTGTATTAATTTTCCAACATGCTTCTTGTGAAAACAAATTTTGACCGTTTTTTTTCCCTTTTTTCCGAGTTTAACGACCACCACGAGCAACTCTAAGGACTATAAGCAGTCACCTGTCTCTTATTTGGAGACATCCGTTCTAGGGAAGGGAGAGAGCAAGTGCTGCAAGGCAACCCCCCCCCCCCCCCCGTGCCACATTCGGGACTCGAATCCGTACCAACTTGTACGAATGGTCAGTAGTTACCACTAGCACACTGCAGCACTCAGCTGCGGCGGAACCGCCCGGGCCACCAGGGCCTGGGCCCTGTCAATAATTTCAGCCAAGATTTTTATTTTTATATTTTTTTATTTGACAAATGTGCGGTTGTTGTGATGTACACTGGCGGAAAGTGAAAAAAGAACACCAAGAAGGAGACGTCTGATACCAACGAAATTTATACAGCATAATAACGGAATACAGAGGATCACGTGATCAAAACATTATGGCAAAATACAGCTGTATTTGCTGGTAAACTGAAAAATAATATTTCCATGTAACATGGTTAGTACGAGGTTGAACTGCGTCACACTGTGCAATTCTGGCATGGAGTCTGTCGTACAGATGTTAGATGCAAGTTTGGGGTATTGAGTTCCACGCATCCTCAACCTGGACGTGTAAATCGGGGAAATGGTCGTGGCTGGCCGTGGAGACCGGATAAGTCGTTGTCCCATAAAATCCCACACGTGCTCAATGGGGGACAAATCCGGTGAACGTTCAGGCCATGGAAGTTGTCTCACACCCTTAAGTGCATGTAGCGTTGCACGTGCCGCGTGTGGGCGTGCGTTATCTTGCTGGAAAACACCACGATGGACAGACCTTACAAATGGCACAACAACGGGCTGAATGATGTTGTTGATGTAGGAGGTGCTGTTTAACGTACCCGGTAAAAACACTAGTTGTGTACGGGAATGATAGCTGATCGCTCTCCACACCAGGAGACCAGGTGTCGGCTCTGTGTGTCGCTGGCGGATGCAAGAAGGGTGGAGACGCTCCCCTGTGCGTCTGCGAACACGCATACGGCCATCGGAGGCTCCCAAGCAGAATCTGCTTTCATCGCTGAACACGACAGATCGCCATTGCGTTCTCCAGTGCAGACGTTGGCGACACCACTGCAGCCGTTCCTGACGGTGGGTTGGAGTCAGAGGTACACGTGCCAGAGGCACACGTGCACGTAGTCCTGCATCCAGTAGACGGTTGCGGATTGTCCGCACAGTCGCCTCAGGTGCAACGGCAGCTCGGATTTGCGTCGCAGTGGATGTTCTGCTTGACAACGCCGCTCTTCTTATGCGTCGATCGGTCCGCTCATCAGTCCGTCTGTGACTCCCGGTTCCACGTCTTCTCCTGTGGGAATGTTCCTCGGACCATCTACGCCACCATCGTACCACCACCGATACTTCCCGTCCAATTCGCTCCGCAATACGACGATACGACCACCCGGCCTCGCGGAGTCCGACTAGACGACCACGCTCAAAGTCTGATAACTGCTGAAATCGTACACGTCTTCCATGTCCAGGCATTGCAGCTTCTTCAGGGTATTCGCACGTGTCCGTAAGCCGACGACTGATTACATTCACTTCGCCGTACTCCTTAAATACCACCGACGATAATTGCATATTATGCCGTGCTGTGGCGTAAGCGCTCTCCGGTTGGTCTCGAAATTAACATCACACCTACGTAAACTCGACCCCATTAACATATGTAAATTTCATGATCGTCAGCCAATTCCTTCTTGGTGTTCTTTTTTCACTTTCCGCCAGTGTATTTTAGGAAGTTCCTCTAGGTAAGTGGTCAGGTGGACTTAATCACCAACAAAGCTCCTTAGGCATTGTTTTTCTTCTGTTTGTTCCGGGAAACGGGAAGGGAGGGGGTGCACAATGATCCGAAATTTCGGGCCCGGTCATCGAACTTCACTTTCCTCCGTCCCTGGCACCACTGGCGATGTCAAATTTCGACTGTACTTGTTCTGAGTTTCTCCAAAAACTTCCTCAAAATGAAAAATTCGCCATGCAATTACTTTGTTGTACAACCTGATTTTAAATCAGCGCATTTACCTGAGGTAAAGCATTTCACTTATGCTAATATGTTCTCGCCACCATAGTTCTACTTTGTCAATACAAATTACCAACATTCTACAAGATATATCCTTTTAAGACATAGATTTTCATGTGTAATATCACACTTAATGAAGCAGTGTATAGTTTTGTGACAAAAAGATTTGCATATTTATTCTGAGTACGTATCTGTCCCCAAATGAACTACCCATTTGGGGACGCCATGCCCTTTTGTCCTCAAATCAGTGTTCCAATATCTGGTCATCTTATCGTATACGTGTATATAATATGAAAACTCTTACTTTACGGGAAATAGGAATTGATGTTGCTAAAGATATTTATTTCATGTAAAAATGAATAAAAATTGAACAAGGGGCGTCAAATCTTGCACCATGGTGGCAAACGTCCTTGGCGCGCTCCTGGCTCGCGGTGTGGAAAGAGCATCGCACCATTGCGAGAAATCTAACAGCCGGGTCATCCTGGAAGTTCGGGCGCCGATGTAACTAACTATATAATATGAAAACTCTTACACTCCGGAGTAAGTCGCTCTCCCAAATGAGCTACGCGGACGTGTGCTCTCACTGTTATCTGCCTTTATCTCATGTGCGTCCTGCGGTGCATGCACGTCACACAACCGTCCCTCCCAATTTTTGGGATAAGTCTACGGCCATACTACAACATACGAATGGTGATCAAAAAGTAAGGAGCCGCTCTTGCTGCGGATGCGAAGGAGATGTATCCAACGCAAGTGGTTATTAACCCTTAACTGCTCAACCTTCGCACCGCCAGAAACTTGTTTTGCATCAAATGCCAGTAGTCCTCCAGACAGTAAAGGGTGTATAGACGTCTATTTCTCGTTTGTTCAACGTTATCGGGATGTCGAAGTTCGAGCAACGCGCAAACATGAAATTCTGTTTCCACCTTGGACATTCGGTGAGAGAAACGCATAAAAAACTGACAACTGTTTATGGTGAAAGTGCTGTGACCCAAAAAGAGAGCGTTTAAGTCCTGCTTGTGTGAATTTTAGCACGTCTTTTGTAAAAAAAGAACGTGCTTATGTTATCGGTTTGTCCGTCTGTCTGTAGACACGATATCTCTGCAACTATTAGTCCGATTTAGAAAATTCGTTTTGCTTTGGGAAGCTTGAAATGTACGAATGATGATCCTTTATTTCGTTTTTTTTATGATGTACAATTTCGCCGCTAGAGGGCGTAAATGCAGATGATGTCGAATTCAAAAATACATTTTATTCCACATATTTGCTTCGAAACATCCGATTGAAAAAATTCTTTCACCTTTCGATTCCATTTATGTCGAATAATATTTTAGGAATAGTTGCTTTTTCAAATTACGCATAGATTTTCCGCTAGGGGGCGTAAAAGTAAATTACGGTTTCCCCGATATCTCTTCTTCTAAAACTCCGATTTGAAAAGTGTTTTCTTTAGCGGATACAGCTCCTGATAGAAAATCTTTTGCACATAAATTTTTGGTAAAGATTACTTTGCCCACCAAGGGGCGCAAGTGTTAATTTTTGCTTCTGAAGTATTTGCCACAAAATCTAAGCATCTAAAATCTCGATTGAAAAAATTCTTTCGCAGACCAAAGCCACTCACGTCAATAAACCTTTTCGGAATATTTTTTTCTTAAAATAGACCTTGATATTTCCGCCAGGGGGCGTAGATGTATATCTTGTTTTTGTCAATATCTCATCTTCTAATGGTCCGATTTGAATTTTTTTTTCTTTATTAGATAGAGTTTCCGATGTGACATGTTTTTTATTTAATTTCAAAATTTTCAAGTAATTCATAGACTTTCCGCCAGGGGGCGTAAAGGTAAATTGCGCCCCCCCCTAGATCTCTGCTTCTAAATCTCAGATTTGAAAAATTCTTTCTGCACAGGATACAGCTCCTAGTGGGAAATCCTTTGCACATAATTTCTAATTTTTGTAAAAAATAGTTTGGCCACCAGGGGGCGTAGATCTTAATTTCCGCTTCTGATGTATTTACAGCAAAATATGAGCCTCTAAAATCTCGATTGAATAAAAAAGGCGTTTTTGGACTGATACTACTCATGTGGACAAACCTTTTAGAAACATTTTCTTCTTACAATGCATGGTTTCTACGCCAGGGGGCGTAGTCCTATTTTTGTCAATATCTCTACTTCTAGGAGTCCGATTTCTAAAATTTCTTCTTTGTTGGATAGTGTTTCCGATGCGAAATGTTTTTCATATAAATTCAAAATTTTCCAGTAAATCATAGACTTTCCGCTAGACTTTGCGTTTTCTGCGTTATTTCTACTTCTAAAACTCCGATTTGAAAAATTCTTCCTGTATCGCATACAACACCTGATTCAAAATAGTTTTCATATAACTTATAATGTTTGGTAAAGAATGGTTTGGCCACAGGGCCGTAGCTAGGTCCCAGAACTAGGGGGGGCTCCGGGCTCATGGGGGGGGGGGCTCAAATATTTGCTAGGCGTGGACAAAGAGGGCAATCGCCCACGCAGTTTTGCCGACTTGGGGGACATTCACTAAATTCAAGAGATTTCAGAATGGAGTTAGTGGCAGACATATTGTTTTTCGGATTTATGACTTTTTCAGCGGATTTTTTAATGTTTTGAATGATTTCAGTAACTTTTTACATTTATGGTTTCAAGCATTTAAAATGTTGTATTTGAAACTTCTTCAGTTCCGTAGTTTCCATAACCGTGATTTTTAATTCTTATAATATGCAACCCCTTTCCTCTTTCCGGAGCAGCTTTCCAGTTTTTAAATCCATTTACAGTAAAAGCAGTTTACTGCCGCAGTGCTGAAAGTGTCTGCAGGCATAGCAGAAAGCAGCATCCAGTGATTGGAAATATTCCACCCATTTAAACTTCCTGAACCAATCACTCTGAAAACTTCTTTCTGACGAATTCTTGGAATATTTTTCAAGTACACTTGTCTGATATTTTCGCCTGATTTCGAAATATCGTCAGCAACATAAAAAAAAAAAAAATTCAGCCGAATTCCTATGTATTTTTCCATATAAAAATAGCTCACACTACAAATTCGAAAAAAAAAAAAAATTCAGCCGAATTCCTATGTATTTTTCCATATAAAAATAGCTCACACTACAAATTCGAAAAAAAAAAAAAAATTCAGCCGAATTCGTAAGATAACAGCTAACGGAAAAATCAACTACACTAAGCACTGTTTACAAAGATTCTAGTCTGTCCGGCTGTTAAAAGCAACATGGGCGAGGAGACTTTGTTGATGAGAAAACTACTGAAGTCAGTAGAACTATCAGATTGTGTTTTGTATGCTTTAGAATTCCAGAACTTCTCACCTTTAATTGTTTCCGTCTTTGGAGCCCCTTCGCGTCTCCATATGTGTTAGCAAGTGTCACGCCAAGGAAAGCAAAACAAATGTACGAATTTGTTACCTCCAGCATAATGAGGGACCTTCTCTTTGAGGGCACGGAACCAGTGTTGCCAACTCGCTCATTCCGAAAGTCTCCAAATTAGCCATAAAAAGTCCCTAAAAATCAGATTTTTTCTTATGTTAAATTTTTGTACTTATCTGTGCTCCATTTAAAATTAAATGACACATTGCTATTATGATTATCTACTTATTTGATACTCTTTTTTTTTTATTGGAGGTTTAACGACCACCGTGAGCAACTCAATGGGCCGTCCCTAATTTGGGGTCACTGGTTCCAGGGAAGGGAGAGAGCCAGTGCCGCAAGACAAACACAACATCCATGCCTCACCGGGTTTCGAACCCGGGCCCCTTTCGGACGAATGATCAGAGGCCATCGCTTAGACCACTGCGCCACTTTGCTACTTTAAATTAATATTAATGTAAAAATTAGTGAATGTGACGCCTTTGTTAATTAATATGGCTGGGTGGGGGATAACGAACAACATGAGCAACACGATAGGCTGTAAGAAGTCACCCATCTCTAATTTAAGTCTACTGTTCCCAGGGAAGGAAGAGAACCAGTGCTGAAAGACAAACACAACTTTCATGCCTCACTGAGATTCGAACCCGGACCCAACTCTGGTGAATGGTAATATGGCTTCATTTGTACACAGACAGGGGGAGACGATGCACAAGTTTTAAATGGCTAAGAAGACCAGCTAAAAATATTTAATATAAAGCATGGTGAACTAATAAATTATAGCGTTGAAGATGAAATTTCTTGCTTTAAGCAAACGCTTTATCCAGTTACGTGTTACTTTGATTTATATTAAACAAAACTTTTGTTTTAATGAAGAATAAAACAAAAGTTTTGAATAATGATAGAATATTTCTGCAAATGGATACACTGTAGTAAGTCTCACCACCATCACACTCGCTGTCTAAGGGATCCCAGGCAAACTCACCGAGCATCAGCAAGCTTTCTGTGACTGATGGAAACAAAGGCGAGAAGGAAAGGGGATTGCATTCTACAAGCATTAAAATTCACGGTTATGGCTACTAGATCTGCGGAAAGTGAAGAAGACATTCTCCTGATTCAAAAACCGTATTTAAAATGCTTAAAACTGTAAATAAAAGAAATCGCTGAAATTGTTAAAACAAAACAAAATCCCCTAAAAAAGTCACTAATCCCAAACTACTGTTTTTGTCGCTAACGCCAATCCAGAATTCCCTAAATTTAGCGACTTTTCCCCCAAATTGGCAACATTGCACGGAACAGACCCAACGGTAATAGGATCCCATGTGGTCTTAAAGTGCTTCGTTCGCCATCAAGGGCAACATCCAATTGTCTCCTTAAATCTACAAAGGATGCAGCCTGGGACTTAAGCCCCCAAAGCTTCCCACCGACCTTTAATCCGGTCCCGAGTGCAAGTACGCCTCCACCCTTGATTACTTTCTTTTAGCTTGTTCTTCTAAATTTAACGCCCCCCTCCTAAAATGCGTTTCTTGTACCTTATAACTCCTACCGCTAGTAGAGAATCACTAAAATTACTAATACAGCCGTTACAACTAATTCACAATTCAAAAAGTCGAAATTTCTTTTTTCTGGAGGCGGAATACGTGTTAATTTCTGCTTCTGATGTATTTGCAGAAAATCTGAGCTCCTGACAACTCGACTAAAAAATTTTTTTTCTTGGACCGATAGGGCTCATATCGAAAAACCTTTTGAGAATACTTTCTTCTTAAAATAATGCATTGTTTTCCCACCAGGGGGCGTAAAGTCACGTCTCATTTTTGTCGATATCTCTGTTTCTAAGAGTCTGATTTGAAAAATTCTTTCTGTGTTGGAGAGCGTTTCCGGTGCGAAATGTTTCTCATATCAATTCACATTTTTCTTAACGCACAAGTCTGCAACCAGTAGGCGTAAGCTCACGAATCCGTTTACAGCAATATCTGAGGGATTAAAAACCCGACTGAAAAACTTCTTTCTTCCGTCAGATACCATTGTTTTCCATACCGGTTCCGTTGAATTTGAATAGCTTTGATAAATTAAATTTGCGTCAGAATGGATTCAAAAGACGTGCTAATTACGCCCGAAAATTCGGTGTCATCTTTCTTGTTTGATATCGAAAGATTAGTGCATTAGGGATTCCTATCATGCTGCTTCACTCTTAATGCTGTACGTTACTTGAAAATACTAAAACGCCTGAGGTCTGCAGTTCATCGCAAGATGCCGAAGAAGAAGAAGACCAGTGGACTCATGCTTCACCATGACAACGCGCAAAGTCACACTGCTCTGCCGATCATCTAATTCTTGGCTGCAAAAACAATTCCGGTGCTCCCTTACCCCCTTATTCACCGCACTTAGCACCGAGTGACTTTACGCTGTTCCGGAAACTTAAGGCGTTATAAAAGGTAAGCGTTTTGACTCTGTCGAAGACATCAAAGCCACGAAGGTCTTAAAAGGCATTCCGAAACAGGAGTTTTAGGGTGTTTCCAACAATGGTTGAACCGCTGGAATAAGTGTGTGTGTGTGTGTGTGAATCTGTCTGTCTGTCGTTCACATTGATGAAGATGGTCTGGAGGCTATTCTGTTATTACTGCGGCTGCGGGCTACGTCTACCAGCTGCATTCGGTCGGTTTGATGTTGGACCGAAGCACCTAAGAAAAGCTGCACAAACAGTCATAGTTTGATTGTTTTTGATTGTTTGATGGTGTAGCAACCCCCATGAGCAACTCAATGGGCTGTAAGCAATCCTCCTACCCTAATTTAGGGACACTGGCTCCCGTAAAGGGAGAGAAACGGTGCGGTAAGACAAGCACACTATCTATATCTCACCGGGATTCGAACCTGGACCTTGGGCGTATGATTAGAAGCCAACGACTCGTACCTCTCGGCCACCGGGGCACAACAGTTTGATTGTGCTTCTTGCATAGAGATAACATCGGGAAACGTCGTTAATTTTCTTTTGTCGATGTTCGCCCGTGTGGGCCCTGGTTCGAGTCCCGAAGGAGATATAGCTGGTGCCTTTGTCTTGCAACACTAGCTCTAAATCCCTTTCCTTGAACCTAAATTAGGAATTAGGTACAAGCGACTTCTCGTAGCTCTTAGAGTTGCTCACGATAGTCGTAAAAAAATTGGCAGGTGGGGGCACAATATTTTGTGGCTTGTCCCGGAAGCAGAAATGCCTAGTTACACCTCTGTCCGGTAAAAGCATTCACCTTACTTTCAGTGGCGCAGCCACGGAAAGCCCCCTCCCCACCCAGCCTATTGAAGCGCCCTCATACATTCCCTTTAACCTTTAAAAATTCCCCTTGGAACAAACGGAAACATGTCCTCTATTGAAGGCTTTCACTCCTTCCCTACTCCGCCCTCCCCCATCACCCCCGTCCACTACCGTTGTAAGGGTCGCCTGCGATCAAGCTATCAATTATTAATTTATTTAATTTTAATGCTGTGATAAACACGTGCGGGCGGACGTTTCATTCCACCATTTTGTTGTTTCGGCAAAGAACTGAACATTCTTCACCACGTGAAACAATTTTAATCCTATGTTTGAGCAAGGAGTGGTGCGTGAATTGCTGGGGCGCCTAACCTTGAAGAGTCGGCTGCTCGAGTGCTTCTGTTAGAAAAGTTGTCGTACCGCTTTTGGGTTCGTGCAAGGTTGTAATCGCCTGCGGGTATCCGACGGCATTCCTGAGCTCAGGTATTTCACGTGCTGGCCGGGGTAACGAATTTTTCTTGCGCATGCGTGGTAGAGTACCGAAAGGGCCAAGGCAGTCTACTCTAGTAGGGGACAGTTGAGCTTCGGTCGTCAAGGAAAGAGGGTCCTAGTTCGGACACCGGTTTGACGTAACGGCTGCGGGTATCGCAGAAGTACAGCGTGGTTGACGGGAAGGAGGATTCCTTCGTCCACCGGGTCTCGCGGAAAGCATTGTGAAAAAGTAGCATGTGGTCAGCACGAGGACCCTGAGCGGGAAACTATCGGAAATCCTCGAAGTGAATAGTTAAGGTGGACCTCAAGTAATTTTGCTTCCTATAATTCCAATGGGAAAACTTCTGTACATATTTTCTTCACGATTAATGCGTTCCCACGGACATCGATTAAAATAGCTTCATTTTATAACTTGGAATACTTAATATTTTCTAAAACATAAATATAATTATGCAATCCAACATTTGTTTATCTACTGACGTCATCAAAGTACAGGTCGCGCCATCTTTTTTCTGGTTTCAACACCACCAAATGAAAAGTTATTGATTTGTTATGTTTTAGAAAATATTAAGTATTCCAAGTTACAGTATGAAGTTATTTTAATTGATGTTCAAATTTTCATCCTTGGGAACGCAATAATTGTGAAGAAAATGTGTACAGAAGTTTTTCCATTGGAAGTATAGGAAACAAAATTACTTGACGTCCACCTTAATAGTATGGGATATGGGCGATGGAATGGATCCCGATCCTATGTGGTGACATTTGATCCCATTTCGTTCATTTTCAATAGTGTTTGTTCCCAGTTGGTCCCCTACCACATATTGAAATTTCATCAAAATCGAACCATTTTTACACACGTTATGACGCATAAGGGCAATGGAATGCATCCCGCTCCTATGTCCTGACCTTTGACCATACTTCACCCATTTTCAATAGGGTTCATTCCCAGGTGGTCCCCTACAATATACTAAAATTTCATCGACATCGAACCATATTTACGCAAGTTATGACGCATAAGGGCAATGGAATGGATCCCGCTCCTATGCCGTGACCTTTGACCCCATTTCGTCCATTTTCAACAGTGTTCGTCCCCAGGTGGTCTCCTACCACATAATAAAATTTCATCGAAATCGAACCATTTTTACGTGAGTTATCGTGCCGACAGACGGACGGACAAAGCTGGAGCATATACGCTTCTTCAACCTACGGTTGGAAAGCGTAAAAATCAACATCTCTCCTTTCCTCAGTTTGCAACGGCCAATTTGTTATTGCTCTTTTGTGTATGTGTTATCGTTAAAGTATGAAATCCGTTATTTCATAGAATACCTAGTTATTTCATGAAATAACTGATCAAGTCAGTTAAAGCGTAAAACTCACTTGTATTCTATGGTTTAACTAGTTATTTCATAGAATAACGATCTACACCCCGTTAAAGTGTAAATTAACCGAGCAAATAAATCCCAAATTCAAAAGGCTGTAAAGTGAGAACCACTGGTCAGAAATAGCACACCATTTTCAACCCACTATAAAGTGTTATATAATAATAATGATATTAACTTTTATGTTTCGTTTTGTTATTTATAAATGTTTCGGTTGTACAGCAGATCTGCAAATTGTGTTTTAATGAACTGAATGTTCAGAGGGAAAGAGAAAACTGTAAAGAATGTTTGGAAATTCAAGCTAAGAAGATGAAATTAATGTCAGATAAATCTCATTCTGAAGCCTCTGTGGGGCTTACAGTCCGTATCCCAGTACCTGAAGTTGACAGAGGAAGGGGTGACGCCAGATCTATTTTAGCTGTTATCATGAAAATAACCGAAGAAGGATTTTTCCAATTGGGAACAAGAAACGGCCGCATAAAATAGCTATATTCCCGTTCCCAGTTCAGCAACAAAAGCTAATTCAGATCGAAGAAGTGCCGGATATAGAGAAATCGCTCCGGTCGGTTGCTACAGCTCAAAGTTTAGGTACCGGTCGGGGATTTAAAAAATGTTCATGTAAAACGCAGTGTGTCAACAAAAAATGTATTTGTTTTAGAAATAATGTTCTATGCAATTCCAAATGCCATTTTAGTAATCCCTGTTGTAACAAATGATTTTATTGTGTCTTTATATAAATAACATTTTGTATGCTGTATAATTCAGTCAAATTGTTTATTTTACACTTTAACTGTCTATCATTAGTTAATTTATAGAATACCTAGTTTGTTCATAGAATAACTAGTTAAAGCGTGGAATTATTCATTTATTACACGCTTTAACTAACTCGATCAGTTATTTCATGAAATAACTAGGTATTATATGAAATAACTGAATTATACACTTTAACGGTAACATATGCACCACGTTAGCTCCTTGTTTCTCCCCGTTTCTACAATTACAAAGTTTAGAGCTCATTCAGGCTGTAAAAGTAGTGAAGGATACGAAAAAAATTTTTGCAGACATACGCGAAAATGCGGAAGAAAATTTTTCTTCGGTATTTGAGAAAGCTTTAAATTTGGGTAAGGGGCACGATTTTGAAATCAGAATACCAAAATTGGCTAGGAGACAGAGAAACAGAGAGAATTTTCCTGCGGAAACTGCAGAAAATTATTATAGAAAATCTTTGTTCATTCCATACCTGGACCAACTGATACATGAGCTGGAAGAGAGGTTCGAAGGTAGTATGTCTACTGCCGCAAAACTGCAGTATACCTTTTGCCAGTTTTCTGCATTCAAGCTTCTTTTGCCGACATATCTGACGCTGTAAAACTGCATTCATCTGATTTGTGCAACGATTAATCTATCGTAAAAAGAGCATTCGAATTATGGAAAAAGAAATGGGGCAAAGTTTCAGAGTATCAGCGGCCAAGCACAGCTTTAGAAGCATTGGAACTGTTCAAGAATCATTTGTATTTATTTCCAAGCATAGCTAAAATGTTGAATATCTTCGCTCTCCTACCCGTCACCACAGAAACAGCTGAAATCACTTTACGACGGCTAAAATCATATATGCGCTCTACCATGGGCGAGAACCGCTTATCGGGCTTAGCGTTAATATCCGTTCACACAAACATTGACATTAAGCACATCATTAACAAGCCTACAATAAGGAAGAATCGCAGACTAAATTTTGTACTTTAATTTTGATTTCAAGTTTAAATGTGAATGTCAAACTCGAATGTATCTCCATACTCTCTGTATATTCGTACAGTGTGAGAATGAGTCAAAGTGAAACTCGTACACCCAAACGCCGAAGATTGTTGGCTCAATACGAGTTTTAAAAAACTTTTGACACTGCTTGCTTCAATATTTTCTAATAATCGTACTACTTGATTAAATAAAGTGCAGTGTATTAGATTCACGAGTTAATTAGTAATTAACCTATCCAAATAAATTCAATTTTAACGCATATTTCTGTAGTTACACTTACATCTCTATTTATGTGTAACTCACAGTACGTAATTTCTATTGTTTCATGAGTGCCCTTGTATCCTAGAAAACGAAATATTTAATAATTAACGAAGCATTGAATGATTGGTGGCTTATTTGTATAACAAATACAACATGGATAACCCAAGGTGTGTTTCATGCTGTTTGCATCTCGGCTGGCGTAACTGACCTGATTACGGCTAATGCGCCCTCCCGATAGTAAGCCCCTCCCCCCCCCCCCCCAACAGAAAAAAATCCTGACTGCGCTACTGCTTATTTTTTTATCACACCTTTTAGATGAAAGGACTGATTGTGGTAAAAATTATGCCCTCTGTCCGAAGATGCCATTTGTTAAGTACATTAAGGCTAAGAATAAAAACTCAGGACTCTACAATGTTTTGAAGGCGCTTTTATTTCAATTTAATTCGTTTTTTACCCTATCTACAATCTAATCATATTCTTCTGTGATACAATAAATGCAATGCTCTGATTTTTTACGGTTTCAATTTTTTAATTTTTTTTTAACGAATGAACTAAAAAAACTAGAGGTGAAACAACAAAAATGAGTAATACTTCTACTAACTATCGCAATTTTGATGCCAAACGGTGCACTAAGTTTTTATACAATTATAGCAGTTAATTCGGTATTGTTGAAATAATACTGCCGCTGTAAAGTTTTGAATTTGCAAACATTCTATAAACAGATCCAGTAGAATCTTAAAATGTATCACAAAATAATTTACATATTGACAAAAATTCTCATTTTCCGAGGAATTTTTAGGCTGTACAATATTAATATTTACAGTAACCACATTGAGAGTTCGTCGAACATTTTCTACGCTGAAAGGCACTCGACGATGTTGATGAGTAGTGCTAGAGTCATGATTAAGCAGCAATTTTATTTACATGGCTTGTTTTTAAAAAAATGTATGAAAAGGTATGAACAATGAGAGTACTTCTAAAATGAATTGGGTGGAATGTTGAAGTTGTCTTTAGATGATCATCTGCCGTATCTGGTTCTTGGTTGACTTCTTTTAGAATTCTGGACAGCGAGCTGGGTCGTTGAAGTAGCAGATGATGCTGTTGATTGGATGGAAGGCTTTGCTCATCATTTCATCTACCAGCTTGGCAGATCCTCTACCGCAGTCTTTGTGAACACGCTCAATTATGCATTCCTCGGTCTTGTCAATGGAACTAGAGTAATAAATGAAAAGAGGGATAAGACATTGTCAAAGAAACCAAAATGTTGTCAAATTTTAATTAAATATTCAGTCACTTGTGGTTAAATAAAAGCCACTAAATCACCAATGCAGCACTTCGCCCATGTAGCACAGAAACGTTATTTGAATGTTGAAATTTGGTTTCCATAGTTGAGAATAGGTTTCTGGTTGGCTTAAAATCTTTTTTTTTTTTAAACGTTGATATGTGGTTAATAGATGTACGTTGAGACAATGGAAGTTTCAGAACGTTTTTGAAACTTTCATATATGGTTTTTGTATGTGTGTTGAAACCGTGGAATTTTTAAAACGATTTTTTAACGCTCAAAATCAGGCTCAACTTTCAACGCCATCTGTCGGCAAAAATTAAAACTGATAATAAGTGATTTTTTTTTTTTTTTTTAAATGTGCCAAAATTTTAAAAGAACATAAATTGTGTGTTGAAACACCCTCAAAATTTTTTGGCAGACATTATATTTCCTGAGTTTATTTCCAATTCCTTTCATAAAGCATAATCCGGTGTCCTCTTCTGGTTTACGCGAAAAACTGTAAGTGGAAATCACGTGGTAGAAGTTCTAAAAATTTTGGCACTTGCATCTTGTTGAACTTCCTGTTTGATTGTTTTGTGCTGTATGCAGTTTTGTCTTTAATTTTAAGATTTTCTTCCATCTTTTATATATGTATTTTTTTTATTATTTCATTTTGTTAAATTTCTGCTGTACAATATTATAGAAAAGTAATATAATACTCAGTAACAATACAATATGTGCCACAATCATAAACTAATAGTACAAATAAAGTAAACAAATTCACCAATGAAACTCAGAAAATACGACAAATCACCAATGAAACTCACAAAACATGACAAATCACCAAAACTTTCACAATAAATACAAATTCTGCACAACAACAACCAAAGTCATTCCATTGAAAATTAATATCAATTGCCAATATGAATCAAATATTATATAGTAGTAATAATTAAATGTACAGCAAGGGGCCAGGAAAAAGGGCTGAAATACTGCCTGACAAGCCCCTGATCCCCTCTAAATAAAGACAAAATATTCCAGTCCAGTCAAAACAACGAAAGCAATTTTACAATACTTTTTTTTACAAATCATAAACAAATAAATTCCAATATTCAATTTCCCGTCAAAACACTCATGTGAGTCTTACTTAATAGTCAATATTCAATTTCCTGTCTAAAGGCATGTGAGTCTTGAACCGTATTTTTTAAGCAGAATTTTACAAATTATTTTCCTGTAGGACGAAAGGACAGCTCTTTTCTTTTTTAGTTCTTTTTCGAGGTTTAGCGACCACCCCATGCAACTTGATGGGCTTTATAAGCAGTCGCTCGACCCTAATTTAGTACGAACGCTCGTACCACTAAATATCCACCGTGCGTCGGATGGGCACGTTAAGCCGTCGGACCCCAGGTACTTTTCCCCCGGTAATAAATAATGGCGTCTTCCTCCCCCTTTCTACCTCGCTTCCGTGTCACGTTCCTATCGGGCACTCTGGCCTAAATCTGCTGGCTTCCTATTTCTAAGGGTTGGTTAAGACCTGGGGTCGGACACTCCTTTCCCAAAATCCTCTACATATGATCTGGTCTGATCTAATTTACGATCTCTGGTTCGAGGGAAAGGACAGCGACAGTGCCATAAAACAAACACAATATCCATGCTTCAACGGGATTCGAACTCGGATCTATTTCGGACGAATGGCCAGAAGCTAACATTTAGATTCTGCGTCATCAGGGCGAAAGAAGGACTGTTCGAGTTCGAAAACTTCGTCTTGTGGAGCCTAACGCAGAAGGCTTGAAACTTCTCCAGAATAAGTATAGCAGACAGGAGGGACCTTATTAATTAATCTGCCATCCTTATACACTGCTGGACAATTGCTAAGGACGGATCATAAACGGCTATATAGCGAATAAAAAGTAAGTGTGGTTGGATGCCAAGTGAAATAAAATAATGTCAGAATGCCAGGACATTACAAGAAAGACAATTTATTGTGCTCTGAAATCCAGAAGGCTTTGGAATGTGTTCAAGG
This sequence comes from Macrothele yani, assembly GCA_039090855.1. Classification (NCBI taxonomy): domain Eukaryota; kingdom Metazoa; phylum Arthropoda; class Arachnida; order Araneae; family Macrothelidae; genus Macrothele; species Macrothele yani. Next base: position 111,011,371 of record CM077003.1, read on the forward strand.
GACAAACAGGCCATTTTGTGCAGAATACGTAAACGTGAAAAAAATGCAATAACCGTCCGCAGGCGTTCCGGCGTAAGATGTCAATACGTGATATGGCCACCATGGAGGGTGATGCAAGATTTCACACGTCGTGTCATGCTTTGCACAACATTATCAAGCAGCTGTTGGGGTAATTTATCCCATTCCTCTGTCAGTGCACGGATGAGGGTGTCCTTGTTTATTGGGGGGCATTGGCGACCAGCAAGACTCCTCTCCAAAGCATCCCACACATTTTCAATGGGATTCAGATCTGGAGAACGTGCTGGCCATACGAGGCGTTGAATATCCTTGCTCTCAAGACACTCCTAAACAGCGACTGTTCGATGACATGTTACGTTGTCGTCCATGAAAATGAATCTACCACCGACAGCACCACGGAACATGCGAACATGAGGCAGCAGAACATCATTAATGTATCGTTGACCAGTCATAGTCCCAGGTGGAAGCATATAGAAGGACGTACGGCCATTGATCATGATGCCAGCCCATACCATGACACTACATGTCGGATATCGGTCCCTTTCCTGTATGTTTGCTGGACAATATGCAGTACCACTATCACGCCAGATCAGTTGTCGTCGACAATCAGATGATAAACTGTATCTACTCTCATCTGAGAAGAGGACAGCAGACCAGTCGTTATCAGACCAATTGCGATGTTGATGGCACCATTGCAAACGGGCGGTACGGTGACGTCTGGACAATGGGATGCACACAACAGGCCGGCGGGCGTATAGTCCTCCTTCATGCAAACGTCTAGCGACAGTTTTTCGGGAGATCCGCTTGCCAGTAGCAGCCATAAACTGATTTGCTACCTCACTAGCTGTGCTGCGCCGGTGTCTTTTTGTTGATAGCACTATGTACCGATCTTCTGCAGGTGTCGTACTGCGAATATGACCTCCCCTGTGACGTTTGCTAGACTCTCCATTTGTTTGAAATGATTTTCAATACCTTGAAACAACACTGTGGCTGACGTCGAACTCACCGGCAACATCTCTTATTTTTCGCCCTTCTTCAATCTTGCCAATAATACGGCCACGCGTAAAATCATCTAGGTGATGTCGGGAAGACATACTGAAAATTGCAAGTTCGTCAATTGATTCTTTCCCTTTCAACTTTGCGTTTGAACAACAACGGTCAATACGCGTCAAATCCTTTATATCTCTAATCAGCGCTACGACGTCACGAACAAGTTCGGCAATCCAAAATTTGCATACGCACAACACGTCTTACTGTATCCCGCACTTATGCTAATTTCCACATTTTCCTGCCTTCCATTTTATGGATGCTATCGTTGCTATTGTCATCCGTCCTTAGCAATTGTCCGGCAGTGTATATACAACGATCACTTGAATTGCAGTCATTCTGCTTTGTTAAATGCTATATATGAATGCAGGAAACTGTAGTTGGGAGCGTTTGAGAGAGAAAGAATAATTGGATTGAGAGAGGCCGGTTGGTCAAGTCGCCGTATCGCTAGGCAATTGAGTCGGAGTCACGCGGCAACCAGACGATGTTGGCGTCAATGGGTCGAGCAGGTCACAACACAACGGTACGCGGGCAGTGGACGGTCGAGGGCAACGACCGTCCACTGCCCGCGTACCGTTGTGTCGCACGAACAGAACGCGAGGATCGAGCGATTGCGATAGCCGCACGAACAGAACCTAATTCGTCACTCTCAACCATCAGTGTCCATATTACTTCGTCTAGAGGTCCGGAAGTGTCCATCCGGACCGTTGTCAGACGACTTGCGGCACGGGGACTACATTCGAGGAGGCCCCTCCTCCGCCTAGTACTGACGAGCGAGCATCCCCGGCACCAGTTGCAGTGGTATCGGGCCCGTTCAGCATGGAATAGTATCCAGTGGCCTCGTGTTGCCTTCGCGCCAAATGCAAACAGTGATGAGTCACGGTTTGCATTTGGTGCCGATGACTAACGCATACCTGTTTGGAGACAAGCCGGCCAACGCACAGATCCCGCCTTTACCGTGGAACTGCACACGGTTTGCATTCTGGGAGTGACTATCCGGGGAGCCATTTTCTAAGATAGCTGGACACCCTTGTTAGTCCTCCGTACCACACCTCACGACTCAACGGTACGTCGACAACATTTTACAACCTTTTTTTTTGTTGTTATTCCTATCGCAGCATCACAGAGCAATTTTCAACAGGATAATGCCCGGCTACACACGGCACTGTGGAATTCTACATTGTATATACGCTGTAGTTAGAACATTGAGAAAGCCGTCCGTTAGACGTGCGAAAGTTCGGTGTTGTGTGTATGTATATTTTTTACATCAATAAATTTTATAACGGATAGAAATTTCTAGTCTCCGGAGGATTCATCCATGTCATAACTTACTGCAGAATTTTAATGTCAGAACGTCTGTTTCAAGAGTCAGTGCTCGATCAAAAGACAAAACTAGCAAATAAAGTGTTACTGCTCTTCATTACTAATGTCCCACACGAATCACGTTTTTTTTTTTTTTTGTTTTTGTTTTTCTGTTAAAGACTGAATAATAAAAATATAGTGGTTGGTTGATAAAGTTATGATCGTTGTAGTATATTTTAAACCCTCCACCTCTGGTCCTTCAAAATCCGGTCCCAAACTTTTTCGTTTTCGATTGGAGATTTAAGGACCACCGTGAGCAACTCAATGGGTCATAAGCAGTCGCCCGTCCCCAATTTAGGGCCACTGACTCCAGGTAAGGGAGAGAGCCAGTGCCGTAAGACAAGCACAACATCCATGCCTCATCGGGATTCTAACCCGGACCCATCTCAGACGAATGGTCAGAAGCCATCGCTTTGACCACTGCGCCACCGGGGCGGCGCCTCCCCCCAAACTTTTCGCCCTCCCGTCAAAGAAAATCCATTATCGCTTGTCTTTTGCTCCATCTGGCTGAAATTTTAGCGACGGTCTAATCAGTTTTGGGATCATCCAAAGTCCATTCGTAGAAATTGCGATGCCATGGAATGAAAACAAAAGAATTGGTAAGAGGCATGTGATGTACGTGCCATATGAGTCAAATGGACAAAGAAGCAGCGATAAGCCTACCGGTGTAGTTCAATTGAGAGAACAGCTACTTTAGAATAGTAGGAAGATGTGGGTTCGAAATCTCTGTCAGAAAAAAGAAAGCTGATATTGGTGCCCGAACGAAAAAGGATTTGCTGGATTGAAAAATACATTGCATGATGGTTCAACCACAAAATATACGTAAATAATAAAGAAATAAATACTTCCGCAAAAAAATGATCATACAGTAGTACTATCGGTTGGCCCGAAACCTACTGAGCGATTTCATGCCCCCGCCTTTCTCAAGGAAGGGGGTGGTGATGCGACATATGAATCAAATGAACAATGAAGCAACGATAAGACTGCCGCCGGCGTGTTCAATTGGGAGAAGAGCCACCCCGGAGTATGTGTGTGTGTGTGTGCGCGTGCGTGCGTGCGTGCGTGTGTTCGAGGTATATTAATTTGTACAGCTTTTCATCACTTCTTCGGAAGTAGGGAAGTAAGACAAGACCCTGGTATCAGATCAAACGAACCGAATGTAGGTGGCAGTCGTGGCTCGCAGCGCTACAGTAACCCAATAATGTGAACACGAAGGAAAAGAAAGTTTTACCTACCTAATAGGGTGCGGGACCACCTTTGGCATTCAAAACCGCCTAAATCCTCCTTGGAATGGACGCATGCAAATCCTGGATTTTGGTTAGTGGAAAAAATGCCTGCACCATTCGATGAACTTGGTCGGCCAAAATCGTTTCATACGCCCTGTTAGTCATCCGTCCTTTAAAGATGATCAGGGGACCTACTGAAAACCACGATATGACCGCCCAGAGTATCACAGAACCACCACCATGCTGCACTGTTGGGAGCAGACAGTCTGGGTTGTTCGCTTCAGACGGTGTTCTCCACACGCAAAAACGTCCTGCGGTGGGGAACAGTGTGAATGTGGATTCATCCGACCACATTTGCACTCGTCCATGCATCGGCAGAGCACGTTGTATGTTCCTGGCACCACAGCCGTCGCCGTTGGAAATTCACCTTGGTCACCAGAGGTTTTGCAATAACAGCTATGCTATGAATATATTGTTTATGCAGTTTCCTGAGCACTGTTTTCGTTGTTACTGAGGCCTGGAGATGCAGATAGAGCTCCGCACTAATTTTCGAAGCCGTGTTGTTTTTATTGCAGGTAACAATACTCTTTAATGCTCTCCTGTCTTTATCAGACAGCGTCATTTTCCGGCCGCTTTGTGTTTCGCAGACGAATTTTTGCCACGAACACGGTATGCTGTCAAGACGCTAGACACAGTAGCTCTCGATAGCCTGCCGACTGCTGTCACGGAGGCACCAACTATCCGGCCACCAGCCCTCTTTCAAAGTCCGTTAGGTCATTCATTTCGTCGTCACCCTAAAAGAAATTTTGCAACGAGACACTTTAAATGCATTTAAACAGAACCTTAAGGTTCTAAATAAAGCTATGACAACCAAAAGTGTGTATTGCGACGTACGCAACTGCATTAAAAGTCACGTCTGTGAGCGTGGTGTTCACATTATTCTGTCCTGCCCCTGTATGTGTAGTTCATCCAACAAAAGAAAAACCACTAACCCCATAGTTGTGGACTAAGGTTCTTCTTTAGCTGGATAGACTATAAAACCACGCCTTCATTTTTGAATGTCAGCAAGTAACATCTCCTGAATCGTTTTGATGAATTAATACGAATTTTAAGCTACCAGGACTCTACCGAAACCAGGAAACATATTAGAAGCAAATTCTGAAAAGTGGGGCAAATAACAAATTATGACGCAAAATGCTAACTGGTGCAAGAGTTTCAATTTGAATTTCAATCAGATTACAAGCAGTGGTTTTTTGCGTCCTTCCTGGAGCTGCACCTTCTCCATCCTTGTTACGCCACTGATTATGCAAATAATTTTTTTCCATACTGGTTCAGTCTCTCTATTAATGCATCGGGTTTAAAATAATATAAGCAATTTTAACATCTGTTACCACTCGGTTCAAGGATATCATTTTAAATATACTAAAGCCATTTACTTACCAACAGAAAACTCGAATAATGGATTCAGGGTCCGGGCGCTGCAAAACAGCGGGATACTTTTCAATCATTGATGTGGCGCAATCCATAACAGTTGTATTCTGTTGGTTCAAACATTTAGATTCTTGGAGGTATCCTAAGTAAAAGATAAAATAAAATTACATGCTAAACCCAATTTTAAAAAAATCATATCGTCCGAACAGTGTGTTGCATATATGTACAAATTTTTAGTATAATCTGCATAGCTTTTGTTTCGTTTTTTTAAAAAAAGCAGTATTTCTTGTTGAGTTATCACTTAAAAAGTATGGGTCAGTAAACCAAGTCTTAAAGGTTATGTTTGCACGTAGAAGGAGATACCGTGACAATACCAAAATGTAGTCTTGTCTGCAACTACCTTTCATCTCTTGGCACGATACCATTTAACAGAGGAGCACATATACTATGAAATATCAAATTATTAGGAACACTTAACTAATAACGTCCTTGGTGGTGCTGATATCGTTCTAACTAAATGTTCAGCGAAGCGAACGTGATGGCGTCTGTCAGTGGCCGAATGTTAGCTGGAGGTCTCTTTTATGAATGGCTCTCTCAATCTCATCCCAGAATGCTCAATTGTGTTAAGATCTGGGGACTGTAGGGCCATTTTAGCTCTGTGCTCGTGGAAGCACTGTGTCATGATCCGATCCTTGTGGCATGGCGCATTATCCTGCTAGGGGTAGACCTTTCCATCAAGAAACACCATGTAATCTCTGTTACGAACGGCTCTCTCAATCACACCCCACAATGTTCAATTGTGTTAAGATTTAGGGACTGTGGGGACATTTAAGCTCTGTACTCCTGGAAGCAGTGTGTGACGATCCGAGCCTTGTGGCATGGCGCATTATCTTGCTGGAGGTAGATTTTTCCATCAGGAAGCACCATGTACATGTACGGGGAGAGCCTGGTCCACAATGATGCTAAGATACCTCGTGGTATCCAAATGTTGTTCCAAAGGTAATACCTGCCATGAAAACAGACCCTGAGTCATTACACCACCTCCACCAGCTTGTACAGTTAACGTTAAGCAGCTGGAATCCATCGATTCGTATTGTTGACGCCATATTATCTCCAGTCCAGCGTCGTGTATTAAGTGAAAACCTAATTCACTGGAGCAGGCCACCTTTTTCCGACCTCAAGTGTTTAGTTGTGGTTCTTCCGTGCTCACTGCAGACGAATTTGCAGGATTCTCAGAGACGAGTGCTACAGAAAGGGACATCTGCTGTTGTAGCCCATTCGTGTCAATGTGCTGCTGGCTGTGCATGCTGAAATTCTCTTCTCGATATCGCTGTTGTAATGCTAGGTTTCCTGAAATAGTGGAGTTCATCTGTCACCTCATATAATCCTCCCTAGCATAGGCGTAACGACTGAGGGGGTCGAGGCGGTCAGGACCCCCCCAGATTTTCAGAGTCGGGGATCCCCATTGTAAAGGACTCCCCAAATTTTTCGGGAATATAATGATATAATGCAGACTTTTTTATGATATGAACCAACTAAATTTAATAATATAAGATTGCAATTTTTCGTAAAATGCATATATCGCTGTTTTTATTAACGTGTACTTAATAAAACAGCGATATCGATTCCTAATAAGCAAAGTTAGTTCTACAACTTTGTAGTTTACATTTCTGCCCTATCTATCAATGCTTTACAGTTGTGTTCGCTAAGTTCCACAATTCGCCAACAGAGGCGCCTACGTCGTGCCCGTTAGATCGCGCCTCAGCAACTGCTTTGCTCCGGCGTGTGTGTGTGTGTGTGTGTAGGGGGAGGGGTCCCAAACTCTGTCTTATACAGTATGTATATAATATTGTATAGGTATGTATACATATAATGTGTGATCGGACCCCCCCCCCTCCTCCAGATTTTGAAACATGGTTACGCCACTGCTCCCCAGCAGCCGTTGTCTTTGAACATCGAGCAGTCGTTTCCTCCCACGGGAAGATTGCTGACTGCTTGTTGTGTTGCTCGTGCATTATTCATTGTACACCCTCGATGCAGATGTTCTTGCATAGCACAACCTTAAATCGCGAGTCTTCCCGTATTTCTTTGTGCTCATCTGAATCCTTTTCAGTGAGCAGTTTAGTTTATAAAGCCACCTCAATGTCATAGTTGCGTAAGTAAGTGAGGATGATTTGTGCCTGGTTGTTATTGGGTATTTCTAATAATTTGGCATTTCAATTTACACTTAGCCATACATGTAGATCTGCATGCCTGCGTATGTATCTTTCTCAAACTCTGGTGTACACAAATGAGTACCAGATTCAGTTTTGACTTGGCAGTACTTACATTTGTGTTTAAGTTTTTGACATAACCAGTTTTGAAATCATTATTCCAAATTTTTTGTTCGGTTGTTTACTTAGCTTTTATGCGAACGCAATAATAATCATGAAAGAATTGGCCGTAATAACTGTAATTTTTTACAACAATACAGTACTGGCGCTCGAAAATCGTATCCTTGGAGTCCAGGTCTAAAGAAATGAGGATCCACATTTGATATTCTCAATGTGTTTCTATAGAAAATATTTTCAATGTGTTTCTATAGAAAATATTTTCAATGTGTTTCTATAGAAAATATTTTCAATGTGTTTCTATAGATAATCAAGCATTGATCTACTTTTTTTTTTTTCTTAAAGTTCTTCCCATTGCCATCGGACATCATTCTCATCGAAAAAAGCACTGACTCATTGTGAGATTAATACCCGCCCATCTCAGTCATAAAATTAATTGCTTTCTTGAACAATACAAGCAGAAATTACAGACCAAAATATCTCTTTTTTAATCAGAGTGAGTCAAAAGTTTGTTCTTGAGCTATACATAATGTTGGGCTTTCATTCCTGTACCAAACCCATGCCATTGTCGAATTGGTACCGCAGTGTCGTGGGACATACGAAGATGATGACGGCCGCCCCGGTGGCGCAGTGGTCTAAGGCGTTGGCCTCTGATCATTCGTCCGTAAGGGGTCCGGGTTCGAATCCCGGTCAGGCATGGATGTTGTGTTTGTCTTACGGCACTGGCTCTCTCCCTTCCCTGGAACCTGTGACCCTAAATTAGGGACGGGCGACTGCTTATAGCCCATTGAGTTGCTCACGGTGGCCGTTAAACCTCCAATAAAAAAAAACAAAAAAAAAACTTGGCAGCTGCAGCTGCAGCTATAGAAATTTGCACAGGTAACGGGGAGGAAAGAATGGACAGCAGCACTGAACGAAAATGTTTTGCTGCCTGAAGTCAGGACTTCCAAAGACCACCAGCACTGACACTCTGATAGAAGTTGTGGCTAGCAGTGCACGACAATTGGTAGATTAGGTGGAGATCTTCCCAGTCCACCATTGTTCGTCACCTGCACCAGCTTGTTTTCTTCTCCTGGCGCCATCGAATGGTTTCTCATGAGCTGGCACCTCAGCCGCAGGAACAACATGTCGCTGTGTGTCACAGTTTGCTCTCGAATCTACAGGAGGGCAGGTTTTATTGTCACGGGTGGTGAAAAGTGATTATTCCTACACTCTCTTGCCATTGGGAACCTTATGCTGTGCATTTTGTGGAGTTGTGAGTGCTATGTGCACTAGAAACTCGTCCTAAATTATCAAGATGTGGATGGGAATTTCCATTCCAAATAACTGCGCAGGTCCACGATGTTCTGGGTCAAAACTACCCAACGCTCATCAATAAGAAACGGAGGCGGTTGTAAATGGATAATAGCCCAAGTCACACCTCCAGAGTAGTCTACCAAAACCACTGGAGTTGGAAGGGGTTAAAATCCTACCCCATCCTCCATACAGTCCGGATCTTGCCACATTCGACTACCACCAGTTTCACTCCATGGCCCATTTACCACAAGGGCGGAACTTTGCTTCAGTGGTGGGTGTGGAATGTGGTATATAAGAGTTTCTGTCCTCGAAACCTGCTGAGTGGCACCACTGTGGTAGTGGCACCAGGACGAATATTTTTATCTCAACCTGGAATGTATTAAGCAATTCTACGTTTTATATATGTATTAATTACGTAAATTCAGTGGGTAATCTTATAGTAACAACTTAAAAGGGAGTTTTCATACTTTTTCCGAGACTGGATCCTGGAGCGCAGATTTCAGAAAGAAGCTGTTTCACTCCACCCATAACGATCTGGCTAGTTGCTTGATAGATGGGAGAATCCAGGCATCGATCTAGACATGCGAGTCCTTCAGCAGTACGCCTAGGAAAGAAAAACAACGATAAAGTCATCCTACGTCATTATTTAAAAAATAATGGCCGCTACAAAATGCATCCTGAAATCAATAAAATTGATAAAAAGTATTATCAATTTTATTGATAAAAGTATCGGCACGTTAAGTTTTATTGAGACCAAATGGAAATAAATATCGTGCGCTTCAAATATGTTTTGCCTTTCAAATTAAACAAGTTAGTAAAATCATGCAATGCATTGATTTTGATACGCTTTCCAATATACCAGAAATCATTACTCAAGTTATGAGGAAATGGTTGTAGGATAAATCTCGCTCCTATGACCTGACCTTTGACCCCATTTCGATGATACTCAACAGAACCGGTAAACTATACTTCCGGAACAACATGATAAAGTTTTGTCCCAATCGAACCATTTTTACGCGACTTATCGTGCGGACAGACGTGGACAAAGCTGTAGCATATACGCTTCTTCAACCTACGGTTGGAAAGCGTAAAAAAACTGGCAGCTTCAACTCGTTTACGGTGTAACCTAGGTATACACTACTGTTTGTGAAAATTGTAACAACAAGAAAGAATCGCGCTATTCAAATGAAATTTATATCACAGATTTCTCGTGTTACAGGAGATAACTGATTACCTTTGTGGAGCTGTACAAGATTTTCTTGCTTCAGCTCAGTATCGTGTGAAGCCACTTCAGGCAACAATATAACATCCTGTATACGGCGTGGTATTGAATGGAAGTTTTTAATATCGTCCTGGGGAACAGCCTGCTAGGCTGCTTCTATGAGAGACCAGATTTGATTTATGGTGACTGGCGGAGATGCTTGATGTGCCAGTCGCTTGGCTACCATGTCGTAGACATGTTCTGTCGGGGACATATCCGTCGAACATGCACGCCAGGGTCAAGAAGCGTTATATGCTGTACATGGAAGAGGTCTTGGCCATTCTAGGCCACACGTGCCCGAGCATTGTCCAGCTGGAATATAGCGCCAGGACAACTCTGAAGGAAGGGTATCTATCACCTCTGCAGGGGCGTCGAAATCAGGATGGGCGTCGGATGGGTGAGCATTATTTTTGGTAGGGCAAGCTTGATAGCAACTTTTTTTAAAAAAACACTGAAAGAACGAATTTTTAATGTTTTTTTTTAATTGAAGGTTAAACGACCACCGTGAGCAACTCAATGGGCTGTAAGCAGTTGCCTATCCCTAATTTAATATCACTTGTTCCAGGGAAGGGAGACAGTCCGTGCCGTAAGACAATCACAACATCCATGCCTCACCAGGATTCGAACGCAGACTCTTCTCTGATGAATGGTCATAAGCCAACGCTTAGACCACTGCGCCTCCACGGTGGCTTCAATGCTTTTCACTACCGGCTACAAAATAATTCGTGCGATTCCCACCCCCACATCTGGACACACGTATTATACATACATAGACCTGACTAGTTACGCCACTAGTGTAAGATACAAGGGTTGGTGGAATGTCGTCTTCAACTTTTTGCTTGCTCTGGATGCGTTGTCTTAAATTTATTTTCAAAATTTTCCATTTTTTGCTTACGAAAGTAGTACTGTATTTAAACAATGTATTTTTTAAAAAATGTTTTTTTTTTTTTTTATCTAAATCAAATGTTAACGTTGTGCCCTGAAGACACAATACCCCATCCCTCCTTAACTTCTTTCCTTCCAGCCAAGGCGCTCTTTGGCCAAACCTGGCCCTTGCGCCAATAAAATCCAACAACCAACCTTCCAGCCAACGCCCTTGCCTTTGCACTCCTCTCATACAAAGCAGTCGTCAGCCCCTTTCTGCACTTTCACTGTCCCGGGGAAGTCTTAAGGATGCTAGTGTAGCTTTACACTCCACTTTTACTGTTGGAATCCCATATTTTGTAAAGAAAACAAACAAAGTAATTGCCGCCCCGGGGGCGCAGTGGTCTAAGCGATGGCCTCTGATCATTCGTCCGAACGGGGTTCGGGTTCGAATCCCGGTGAGGCATGGATGTTGTGTTTGTCTTATGGCACTGGCTCTCTCCCTCCCCTGGAGCCAGGTACCCTAAATTAGGGACGGGCGACTGCTTATAGCCCATTGAGTTGCTCACGGTGGTCGTCAAACCTCCAATAAAAAAAAAAAAAAAAAAAAGTAATTAGTAGTGACCCGCTCAGTGAATTCCTACCCACCCTCCTCCTCAGCCCCCTGGCCATGCAAACGCGAAAAAGCGGCTGAAACTAAAGAATGGGAAGAGTGGAGAACAACTGAATTTTAATGGCCGTGTGGTGCTATTTTCAAAATTTTTCTTTGAGACGTAAACAACGCACTTCCTTGGGGAAAACACGTAGGGCTACGTGAAATAAAACACAAGATTTATTACTTGGCAAAGTCCAGCTTATGTTTTAAAGTTAAATATATTTAAAAATAGGACATTTTGAACTGGGTGGGCCACAGGGTGGGCAAGACAATGTTCACCCACCCTCGCACCCCCTTGACGACTTCCCTGACCGGTACGCTCCATTGGAGCCCATGTTAAATAGGCCTTTTTTTTTAGGTACATTTATCGCAAAAGCCATCCACTATTTTTTAATAATCATTTTACCAGTTATTTATTGAAAACTTGCTCACATTACTGTTACGCCACTAGCGGAGAATCTGTATTTACTGTTAGGCCCACTAGCGGAGTAACTTAAAAAAGTGACTATACCTAAAATAATCTTCGACATGAATGGAATCTAAAGGTAAAATATTTTTTTCAATCGGATCATAGAAGCAAATATATGGAATAAAATGCGTTTTTAATTCGATATCATCTGCATTTATGCTCTGTAGCGGCGAAATTGTGCATCGTAAAAAAAAAAAAAAACTAAATAAAGGATCATTATTCGCACATTTCAAGCTTCTTCATGTAATTTTTTTTTCAAATGGGACTATTAGTTGCAGAGATATGGCGTCTACAGACGGACGGACGGGCAAACCAATAACATAAGCATGACCGTTTTTTACAAAAGACGTGCTAAAAAAGTATGATAGCTTTTAGCATAAATGAAGGGTCTCGACGTTGAATAAGCCGCTCTATTAACGTTTCATCTCATCAAAATGTGCTTTTGTTTATTCAATCGCTTGTTTCTGTTCGCGCTTGCTGTAGTAAAAGCAGCTCTTGATTTGGAAACCCAGTAGTTTTTCAACTGTGAAGGATTCGCTTTTCAAAGAACAAAGCTTGGTAGCAAGTGTTATTGAACCATGGTTTGTTTCCTGCCGCTTGACAAACAACAGAGTAACGAATGACATCTTCCGTTGCTACTAATAAAACATCCGTAACTACTGAGTGTCAGGTGAAGTTCAGAGATCAACAAGAGAAAAAAAAGAGTAGGCAATTGACCAGATATTTTATAAAACATATGGTTGCACTTCGGAATAATTTCTTTTTCTGGGAAAAGGAAAGCAAAAAAATTTTGCTTCAGTCTAATTGGGAAAAGCAAAACAACAGGGAAACGATTAGAAGCAAAGGTACATGAAATGTTCTAGGTTGCTGCCCTCTGACCACGCTCAGTTACCAAAATAACTATGTGCAGTGAAAGAATTGACTTAAAAATCACACTTATAGCATTTCTATTATTTTAAGAGATTTCAATTCGCACGCATTAAAAAAATGACCTTTTTTTTAAATTTCACGGGTTTCAAAAATAAATAAATACATTAATAAGACAATGTACAGATATAATGTTGTACATGACGATTGTACATATGAAAGAATTCTATGACCGGCTTCTTTTTCGTGTATAAATGAAAAAATCCTTAAGGGATTTTCGGCTGACTGCTTTTTTAGTATTTGATCAATGCGCACATGCATAACACTGAGTTCACTTCACCATCACCAGAGAGAATCGGTTAACGATCTCCATGAGCAATTCGTTGGGCTATAAGCAGTCCCCCGTCCCTAAGTTAGGGCCACTGGTTCCAGGTAAGGAAGAGAACCAGTGCTATCAGGCACAGACACAAGCTCCTTGCTTCACCGGGATTCAAACCGGGACAGATGGTCAGAAGTCTGCGTTTAGACTACTGTGCCACCGGGACAGTGGAGACGAAGAGTCAGGATAGCTAACTTCCACATTATTTACTTTTTCAAGGTCATCTGCACTGTACATTAACATCTTAATCGCGATTTTTTTTTTTTTTTTTACTGAAATTGTATTCATGGTAAATACGCATTGAATGAGCATTCTGGGTGAAGAGTGCTTCACGGAACAAAATTGAACTATGGAATGCATTGGTTGCGATATCTAAGGGGAAACATCATTTTGTTGAAACAATTTGTGATGAAAGAAGAAATTATTTGGCTAGTATGTTTTACTGAACTGTCAGTCTGTCCGAAAATATTCAACAGCGTAACGCTTCTGCTATTTCTGCGAGTGTTAAAAATGGAAAATCGATTTCTCGTGTTAGTTGCAGATATCTAGTAGAACATGTGAAAGTATCGATCCGCTTAACATTTATTTCCTTTGCTCTCTCTATCTTTCTCTGAGCTGGGGAAACGGAGAAATATAAAAACGATTACTCACGCGCAGAAGATCTTAATATCGCCCTCTTTCACTGGATCTGGATCCCGGAGTTTTAACAGACACTCTTCGATGTTGCATTGTTGTTTCTGTTGTTGCTGCTGCTGCTGTTGAGCCATCGCAGATGCAATCAGGCCTGAAAGAAGAAATAAATGATATAAAAATTAAATTTTTCATTTTTAAACACTGGCTTTAGTGAAAGATGCACAACACACAATTCATCATTACTATTACCATCTCGTACGTTGTTGGGGCATACCATAATAAAAAAAGATTAAATTTTCCTGATAATGAACTTTCCTGCATCAGCTGTACGTTCAAGATTTTCTTCCTCAGTCATATTGCTCCCTCTATCAGAAATTGCTAATAGGGGCTGTATCGGGCGCCTTAAGCCCTACCCATATGGCTTAAGGCGCCCGAGACAGCCTAGAGTTGGCCCGAGATGGCCCCTTGCTCGAGTCCCGGTAGCACATTTGTCTAATGGAGCTGGCTCTGGGCCCTCTCCGGAACCAGTTGGCAGCTGCCCATATTAGGGATAGGAGATTACCTATAATCATAAGAGATGCTAGTGTGGTTACTAACGTCATCCACTTCGTTTTTGCCTCTTTGCTGGTCTGTAGCATCTCGCCAGAAAATTTAACATCTGGCCTGGTAATCCAATCTTTCATCTCCCATTGGACACACACGTACAGATCATCTGAGTTTGTCTATATCATTTCTTTCTTCTATAGAAAAAGAAACCAGCTCAGTTCTGATGTCTGCATTACAAATTCTATTTTACCATGTAATTCATCTGTTTTTCTTGAATGTTCTCACTGCTATCATGTCCGTAGTCTCTAATCTCTTAGAAAACACTTTACTTTGCACCGAACTCCCGCTAAAATTCAAACACAACTCCACTATAGGTCTAAACACAGGCATGCAAGTTGAGTTCTCTAGCCAGCCTATTTCTCAGGGATAATACTTCTACACGCTTGAGAGAATCTTTGCCGTCCTGATTCTGTCGTCGAGTTCCTCCTTATCGAGATTACAAGACTCGTCCACAGGGACGTCGCCAAGGGTATGCGAGAGTGGTCTTGAGCCCACCCTGAAATTTGCCTTGCCCATCCTGCCGCCCATCCAGTTCAAAATCTGTCATTCTTTTCAGTATATTTCAGTTTAAAATAAAATCTGCACTTTTCCAAGTAATAAGTCTTGTGTTTTATTTCATGTAGCCTTATGTATTTCCCCCAAGTGCGTTGTTTACATCACCAAAAAAGGTCATCAAAACAGAATACGAAGGGCCACTCTTTTATTTCCTTAATTTAAGACTCTTTTTCATGTTTGTATGACCATTGGCCAAGAGGCTAATGAGGAGGGTGGATAGGAATTCACTGAGGGGTTCACTACTAATTGCTCTCTTTGTTTTCTTAACAAAATAGGGGAATCCAACTCGGAAAGTGGAGTCTAAACCAACACTAGCGGTCTTAAGACTGTTCCGATACAGAAAGTGACTGACGACTGCTTTGTAGAAGAGGAGTACAAGGCAAAGTCTCTGGCTGGAAGGAAGTTAAGGAGGGGGGGTGGGAGAGTTGCATCTGCGTAACACGATGTTAAAATTTGATTTAGATAAACAAAGACATTTTCTTTTAAATAAATTGTTCAAGTACGGTACTATTTTCGTAAGCAAAAATGCAAAATTTTGTAAAGCAATTTAATACAGTGCATTCAGGGCGAGCAAAAAAGTTGGAGGCGACATTCTACCAACGCTTCTATCTTACACCAGTGGCGGAATTGGAGGTGGAGGGGGTAAGGATTGCACGAACTCCTTTGTTGCCGGTAGTGAAAGGCCTAAGCGCTGGCTTATGACTTTTCATCAGAGGAGGGTCCGGGTTCGAATCCCGGTGAGGCATGGATGTTGTGTTTGTCTTACGGCACAGGCTCTCTCCCTTACCTGGAACCAGCGACCTCAAATTAGGGACGGGCGACTGCTTATAGCTCATTAAATTGCTCACGTTGGTCGTTAAACCTTCAATAAAAAAAAAAGCGTTAGAAATTCGTTATTCATTGTTTCGTAAAAAAAAGTTGCTATCAAGCTTGCCCCACCAAAAATAATGCTCGCCCATCCTGATTTCGAAATCTAGCGACGTCCCTGCATTTAAATAATTTAAATCTTTTGACTGTTTAGACTCTTGCCCTGTGACGTATACGTCAATTCAACCAATCTTTTGAGTTTATGTGGTATTATGTAAATTTCGTTTCTCTTTGTCTAAACATTTTCTCATTGAATGGCACATTATCTCCCTGAACAGCTTGTACATTTTACCAAAGCTAACGGTGAGCCAGAGCAACATAAAATGACAAAATTGAATATATGTAAGTGTATGGTGGGTGTAGAGATGTAAAGAGATTGCGAATAAATCGTGGAGAGATGTTATTACAACATTATCTGCAGTCTAAATTTTTCACATGTTATGCGTGTGTTTACTTATGGAAATGAAACGTGGAGTATCACAGAACTAGAATGGGAAAAAATAAGAATATCGGTAAGAAATTTAGAGAGAAGAATGTTGGGAATAACAAGAAGAGATAGAGCTAGAAATGTATTTATGAGAGAAGGAACAGGAATGATTAACATTAGTCTTTTTACGTTATGTAAGATTTCTGGCTGAATAGATGTTAAACTAATGGTAAATGGGATGCAACTAATTATGCCGGATAGCTCACGTTAGAGTAAGGCTTTTACAAAGGCCAGACGAAACACATACAGAAGTCCAAATTATATCAACTTTTTATTGGTCCAGCAACATTAGACTAAATCCAAAATACCTTAATTATCTGTCGAATAATCTAGGTTAACAACGATCGAACATCTCCACATACCAAAGCAGATCAGATCAGATCATATGTAGAGGATTTTAGTAGGAAGGTAGTGTCTGACCCCAGGTCTTAAACAACCCTTAGAAATAAGAAGCTAGGAGATTTGGGCTAGAGTGCCCGATAGGAAAGTGACACGGAAGCGAAGTAGAAAGGGGGAGGAAGACGCCCTTGTTTATCACCGGGGGAACAGTACGGGGTCCGACGGCTTAACGTGCCCATCAGACGCACGGCGGATATTTAGTGGTTCGAGCGCTCGTACCTTCCTGGTATCGAACCCGAGGTCCTCTCCGTGACAGTCACAAACGTTGACCACTAGGCCACCCGCGGCCCTACACACCAAAGCAACTGCTGCATCGTCTTCTTATCTAACGTTCTTATCACATACATACGTCACTCTTGTTCCGACCTCAGATTGTTGCCAACATTATTCTCGTTTGAAGGAAAAGGCATAACGTTAAAGTTTGAAAATGTCTAAGAGAACGAACTCAAATTTACATAGAAAAAGAAACTCAAAAGGAAAGTCAAAATAGAATATACGTTACAAGATATTATAAAAATAATACAAGAATCAAAGTGGAGATGGGCTGGACATGTTGAAAGAGTGAAAGATGGACACAATTAATAACAAAATGGCAACCAAGAAATATAAAGAGACAAAGGAGACGCCAGAGTACAAGATGGAGAGACGATCTTCAGAAATTTAGAGGTGTTAAATGGTGGACTGAGGCTAAGGAGAGAGGAAGTTGGGAAAGACTGGGGGTGACCTATACCGTGCAGTTGGTGCCAACAATCCAAGAAGTAGAAGAAGAAGATGCGTTTGCATCAGAGGCGACACCAGCAGTTCAGAACTGAGGGGAGGGTATTAGGGACTGAATATCATATGCGGAAGAACACAAATTTTGAAGTGCTTGGCAGAAATTTTGCCAGAAAAAATCCCTTCATGTAGATTTTATCCGACGCTGATGAGGCTTTCTCCAAGTAACAATAAAAGCGTTTGCAGGTATAATCTGTACATAGTATTTATTCAATGTATGTAATAATGGGCGCCATGGATACAAACCTCCATGGCTTCAAACAAATTACTATTTATACTATCTTATGTACAGCTGGTGTAGAGTTTCTTGCGTTATTATTTAAATTACTATTTCTTCCCAAATTTAGCTTACGTCATTTTCTTTCTTTCCTTTCCTTTCCTTTTTTTTAAATATTTGCTGTCATAAGGCTTTTTATGAATTTTAGTTTGTAACCTGACAAGGAATCTCTCTATTTCTTTCATTTTTCCAACTATAATTACGAAAATGGTGGCTTTCTGCTGCTATCTTAGACATTAACTCGGAGGACTTCCCCCATTTCATAGAATAGTAAAACATTATAATTAAAAAAAAAGAACTCATTTTACCTAAAAAAATCACTGTGATTTAGAAAATATCACATACGTTTATCCAAGTTCTCTAAGATCGTAGGTGGTTGAACTCGCCATGTGTTCTAACTGCTTAATACATATTAGGAAGGCGGAGGGGGCTAAAGGGTGGTATGAAAGAAAAGCTGCCTAGTCCTCTCGCAGCGTCGCGCCTGGTTTACATATTTTTGTTATAAGTTATACTTTTAAGAAATATACTTATGTTACAAGTTTATGTCTTAGAACTTCTGAAAGTCTTATAAAGAAGACATTTAGAATTTTCCCGCAGAGAAATAATTTCTTCAGCATATAAAATAAATATCAGGTTGTTTACGAATAAATTTTCATCGTAGTAGGTCAGGTTTCGTAATTGCAGTTCCGCTTATTTTTGTCTGCATTTCAATTTATCTTTATTTTAACTTATCATTGTTCAGATTTTAGGAAAAAAATTAAGAGAAGGTGAGAAATTAGCGCTGTTCTCTACACGCGCACGTTCGCCCCTGATCAGATGATGTTTGAGGATAGATTTATTCAGTATTCAACCAGCTCCACATTTTTCAGCGGGCAGTTACGTGAATAATATCTCCTTAACATTGTCTTCTCCGATGGCACATTTTAAATGAGAAATAGCCATAGTAATTGAGCCGACAGAAATGCACTTCCGCTTCAAGACGCTATTCATCTCTCTATATACATGTAGACGCATCATTTTTATCATGCGTATTTATGTCAGAAAATGCACTCAAAACTTCTTTATTTACCCTAAGTCACGTATGAATCGTGACTTAGGACGTTATCAACATGCTTTTTCTATCCTATGATAGGGGCTTGATGACAACAAGATCGTTTCTAAAAGTTTTTCTTTGGTTTGAGCTGTCTTTAATTTTGACCTAATTGTTCCTTAAATAGCGCGTCCAAATTAGCAGTTCAGGAAATAATCGACTCAGATTAAAGCCTAAACTTGAAATAGCGGAATTCGCATTGAAATTTTGAAATAAATATGATGAGGAAAAGAAAGCGAAGATGTGCAAAAATAATGCTTTCTTCCCTCAGAAAATGTGCCATGGGGTTAACGATTGCCCCACTTCACAGCCTCAAAGTTTTCTTTTTTCTTTTTCCTTCTTGTCGCTGATGGTTGTCGCATGAGTGGTTTCGGGAAAGAAAAGGCAGAACAGGTCATATAAATATACTGAAGTAGAGCGTCTGTTTTCGTAAATGGGCCTTGTCTGGTTCTGCTTTGTATAAAAGAACAGGAAAGTGAAAGTAGAACAAAAACGCAACAGAGAGGAAAACCCAGCGATTCAAGTTGCTTGCCCTCCAGCGGAGAAAATTTTGCCTGAAGCCTTATTAGACCAGATTTTAATGCCGTTCTTGACACATCATTGCAACTCCCTACAGAAGATGCTGCTAAGAGTAAAAAAACCCGCAATGTCATTACTCCAGATATTTTCTACGAATCATCGTGACCAATTCCAATGAAAACAGGTTTCCAAGTCTCATTGTCATTTTTCAATTGGGAGTTATTTCATTTTAAACATGACAGTTTTTTCAGTTCCATGGAGAGGATTTGTAAATTCCTCGCTTTCTATATGTATATTTATCTGACACGGGGAAATTGCAAAAGCACGCGCAGAAAACTATTTATATCCCACTGGCTTGCTTCACCCCATGAAGTCGTTCAGCAGGTTACCATATAGGAAATTAAAATCAGGTTTTTTGAGTTTTTTAGGTGGGTAATTGATTTCACCGCCTACTGCTATTTTCTTTTTGGGTAGATCTAATTCGCGGATTTTGTTAATGAGGTAACTTTGAGTTGGGCTCATTTCTTGGATCATGAAGGCAGGCACGTTAAGCTAGTTCTCTTGAGGGAGGACCCTGGATTCGAACCTATGTCTTACCCGGGATTCGAACCGAGACACAAGAGTAGGAGTAACTAGAAGCCTGGGCCTATTGGACCATAAAAGGCCAAGAAGCAATATATATATATATACATATATATTGGATGTTTAACGACCACCGTGAGCAACTCAGTGGGGTGCAAGCAGCCGCCCGTCCTTAATTTTGGGCCACTGGTTCCAGGGAAGGGAGAGGGCCAGCGGTTCCAGGGAAGGGAGAGGGCCAGCGGTTCCAGGGAAGGGAGAGGGCCAGCGCCGTAAGACAAACGCAACATCCATGCCTCACCGGGATGCGAACCCGGGCCCATCTCAGACGAATGATCAGAAGCCAACGCTTAGACCACTGCGCCATCGGGGCAGCTAAAATATTTCAATCTAGTAAAGGAACGAAAACTACGCCGCCTCGGTGGCGCAGTGGTCTAAGGCGTTGGCCTCTGCTCATTCGTCCGTAAGGGGTCCGGGTTCGAATCCCGGTCAGGCATGGATGTTGTGTTTGTCTTACGGCACTGGCTCTCTCCCTTCCCTGGAACCAGTGACCCTAAATTAGGGACGGGTGACTGCTTATAGCCCATTGAGTTGCTCACGGCGGTCGTTAAACCTCCAATCAAAAAAAAAAAAAAAAAAAAAAAACGAAAACTACCTGTACTATATTAATGTTCAGAAATATGAAATATTTTTCCAGCCAACTTCACCAGATTTATTGCACTTTAACTGAATTTCCTATTTGTTATTTTCAGAGCGTGTTCTGTGCATAAGCATTCTGCACTGGTTTTGATTTGTGTCATTTATTAAGCATATAAGCAACTAAGTTTGACTAAATGAGCATCGGCCACGGGTTATGAAACTGATTAATTTTGTAACAACTCTGACTTTTATTTGAGCGAAAAGTAAAAGCCACACTGGTGTTGAACTTGATATACCAACACTCGTGTACAGTAGCAATAACACTTTCGCTGTATGCGGTTAACAGTAGCAATCATTAAATCATCTGACGATTAGGTCAACGCTCTTTCCGATCACTACGCTCTCGACAATCCCTACACCACTCCGCAATCTCAATGACGTTTTATTTACATAGACTCATTGTCAGCGTTGCGAAACCCTATAAGGGAATTCGGGTAAGTAATACGCCGTTCAGAAGGAAAATCTTATTCAGGAGTGACCAAATTTACCTAAATAATAGAAACTCAAAAGGAAATTTAAATCAGAGATATATTCACAACTCTCACATATGAAATTTCATTTGCTGGTCAGTTTTTGTTTCCAAAACAACTTATTACATTTGCTTAGTGCTAGGCGCAAATACGATAAACTTTTTGTTCAGTACATTTCTAAAAGAGGGTCAAGTGACTGAACATAATTTTAACATACTACTTTATGTAATCTATATTTCTGTTACACTCCACTCCCTTTTTCAGTGATTTAAATTCAAAAGTTTCTCTTGCTGCAATTTTATAAACTTGATTAGGTACCTTTTTCCTGTAAAATTAATTTTTATTAATGTATGAAATACATTTGTCATCTTCCCTACATCACAATTTCATTTTAATAAATGTATTTTCCTTTTAAGTGACTACAACAATTTTCTGCACCTGCTCCTATTTAAAAACGCTGTAGAATTAAATTTATTAATGAATTCATACGATTGTTCTACAGTTGCCCGAGTTCGAATGATTTTCGAAAAGACGTTTCCTTCAATGTATTTATGGCCGAAACCTCTAACTTTTCTCACGTATTTACCAAAAACCTCTTACTTTTCTCATCACTATACGACCCCAAATCATTTTTTCTTTACACAGTTCTCACATTAAAAGAAGTAAATAAATAAATAAATAAATAAACTCTAGCGGAGGAGTTAAGATATTTTATATAAAGAGAATCATATTTGGCTTATATTAATTAATTGCACACTCAACATACAAAACCATTCTCAAAGCTGACCGCGAAAACGGAAATGAATTATTGGAAAAGAAAAAAATAATAACATTGTACATAAAATAAATAACTAAAATAATTATTTTTAAGTGAACAAAAGGGAATTTTAAAATTTAACAATTGTTGTCGTTACATATAAGCTGCTTCATTGAGCATCTTATCTGTAAACATAAATTCGTTGCTTAAAATAGTTATAGAATTATTTTGTGTTGATTGATGAATCCTCTTTCCATTGGAACTCAGTTGAACCTTACTGAGTTTTTGACTGCATCGTTTCGAGACAGTCTGACCTATGATTATAGGCTTTTATGCCTACATTTAAAAATTGATTGCTTAACGGTACAAAATAAATATCAGAACTTACGTCCATTTGAGCAAAAGGATTAATAATTCAACTCAAATGGCTAAGATTTGATTAGACAATTAGCCCTCTTTAAAGCAATTCTATAATTTAGTACTGGAAGCAAATTTCTTTAATACAATTCCTGGCGGCACAGAACAAATAGATTCAAAAATAAGTTTCTAACTGAGTAGTGCCATCACCTGTATTATTTCCGGCAAAGAATGACCCGATGACCAACTGGCCTTCAAAAAACTGCGATCGGACCAAGGAGTTCTGGAGAATATAGTTGATGAGTAAGAATTAACAAAAAAAAAAAAAAAAAAGATCAGGACTTTTCCTTGAAGTCCAGGGCTTTTTAAATTCAATTCAAATATTTGTCAATTTATATTGTTTCAAAATTCAAATATTCATCAATTTAAATTGAATGGGCTCACTCCTGCTAATAGTCTACTTTACAAACGCCCAGAAATTTAGTTTTCAACTTTAAGCAGTTTGTTTATGCCATCTGTTTTTCACTTAGGTTTAGTTACCATTTCCGTCGACAAAAAAAGCACATGATTTACATATTCGCAAGCTAAATAAATTTCTCTGGATTAAAAGAAGTATGTTATAATCAGGACATGTTAAAAAAGAAAGAAGTTCAATAGCGCACGTGTATTTATTTTCCATGCCTTTGCTTTGTATGTAAAGAAGGTGTTTGTATAGAGAATTCGGTGTTTTGAAATTTAGGTATAATTTCAGGAAAATAATCACATTAGTAAAGGTATTCACTGACTGTATGCTGTCGTTCTTTTATTACAGAACGTCGTGCTAAATAAAAAACGAGAAAGTAAATAAAATTACGTAAAATGTCAATAAATAAATTTTACACCTACGAAAGAGAAATATTAATTGCAGTTTTTTTTTTTTTTTTTTTTTGCAAATACGGTTTCAGAAGTGAGCTTTGTATAATTTGACGAAATCTGTTTCAAGCATCTAAGTTCGAAAACTTTTTTTTTATTTCTTGCCAAATCGGACAGAAATTTGAAGATGCAAACTGCTACGTTTCTTGCCGATTGTGAAGCTAAATTTGCTTTGATTATATACAGATTATGTAATACATTTGGTTAAAAGTACAAAGAAACATTACGGTTATTTTTAGAAGTATTCATTTACTGTCCAATAATATAATGTGATTTTTTTTTTTTTTGCGTTTGTTTAAGATTCTATTACAGCGGATGTTTAATAGCGTGCATGGGCCTCAAATAATATCGCAATAAATACAATAAGACATCTGAATTTACGGTAACAAAGGTTAGTGTGCAACCCTTACTTTAGTGCAACGTGCAAATCTTTCTCCTTGTGCTATGATAATTTTCTATTTCCATACTACACAGCGGTTGAATATGTGTGTGGAGAGAAGAATACTATCAGTTGTGTAAAGATAATCACTTCATTTTGCTCCACCTGAGCAAAAGGGGAATATGAGTGAACAACGAAGTTATCAATTGATTATAGTTCCGGTTGATAAAAAAGGAAAATAGGGAGACTTCCGTAAAACTACTACTACAGTTGCTTCGCTTCAGCGGACATGAGTTGTTTGTTTTTTTAAGTAAAAATTTACGAATACAGATTTGGAATTCTTTTGAAGTGTAGAAAGGTGCTTCCTGGTCACTAGATAAATGATCCAATGTAATAATAGCCAACCATTTCGGCAATGTGTCCATTTTCCTTGTGAAACAGCAAGTGAATGAGAAGTGCTGTAGAGTAGTAAACAGTTAAATCGTTCAAACGTTGTAGTTATTTTGAGTTGACCCCCCCCTCTTTTTTGTAGTTATTTTGAACTGAAGATTTTTTAACTAAGCTTTTTTGTCCCTTGTTAGGCATCTGTTGTACTTCTCAATCATTCTCTTCAAAATCCATGAAAGCATTGATTCGGAGTGATATTACAATCAACAGGGCTCCTGAGTTTGGGTAGAAAAGAAACTGGACGATATTTAAACCCCTTTAAAGAGCAAGCAAGGGTTCCTCTCTGAAAAATAAATCTGTGAAGTTTTATTTATGTGGTTTATGAAAACTACTTTGGTAATTCATTATAAGCATAAATACTTTATCATATTTTTTAAGCACTGAACTTCTTTTTTTTTTTTTTTTAAAGTAAAATTCAGTGAAACAGCATAAATAATGGATAACACAAAAGCAACTTCGACTTCTCAGGGTGAAATAACAGGAACGCTTTATTTTTCGGGGGAAACTCAAAATTCCTAAGAATGTAAAGAAGCATTGGGAAGAGAGAGAGAGAGAGAGAGAGAGAGAGAGAGAGAGAGAGAGAGAGAGAGAGAGAGAGAGAGAGAGAGAGAGAGAGGGAATAGTCGACAGTAGAGAAAGACTTGCGTTTAAGACTGAAATTAAGTAACCACGAGATTTTCTGAATGGCTGCTATGAAACTTAGAGGAAGTTAATTGCTCACAAAGATTTATTAATCATAGATAATTTGATGATTTAGACAGAAAAATTATATGACCTTATTTTCATGTGTGAACAGAAATAGTCTACGTAAAATTTGTACCTCATCATTTGTCAGTACGGCTTTCTTGTTGTATAACACACATGATTGTGTACCATTTGCAAAAGAAGTTATAATGAATAAACTTTCCTGCTAGTAGTGTAGTAATAAAAATGAACAAGCTTTTAACTGCTAGTAATGTTGTAGTAGTAATTAAGATGAATAAAGTCTTATGCTGGTTGTTAATGATAACAACTAATGAAATAAACCTAACAGCCAGACAGAGATCTGACAAAACTATGAACTGAGAAAAACGTACTTACGAGAACAACTTTTTATTAGAGAAACTCTTGATATGATCCAACATACACTTCACTGGACACACAGCTACTCAATAAAACGTAGCTCCTTGCACATAAACGAAGCTCTACTCACATAAACACAAAAGCTCTCCTTACGCATATAACGAAGATCTCTTTACACATGAAACAAAAAGCTCTCTCACGTAACACAAACAAAAGCTCTCTCGCACATAAACAACAGCTCTATCTGGTATCGTTGAACGCGCCTATTTATACTGGTTACCACCACGTCATGACTTACACTCATTGCCAGATCTCATTCAGCGGGAGAAATAACATCTCGTTCAGCAAGAAGATAATTTACATAGGAAAATAAAATAACCAGAGATAGTAAAATCAAAAAGAAAGTGAATCTAGAGTATACGTTACAAAGTTTACAGAGCTTTGAAAGCGACAAAGCTTTAGAGTTAGAGTATAAAGCTTCCGGTGAGATAAGTATTTTAAAAATATACTATTGTTTTAATCAGTTTAACGCGTAGTCTTCGATTTTCTCACCAAACGCATTATTTTCAGTGATCAGAGTTGCTTATGTGAATAAAACCGTAAACTTCATGTTAATGCAATGAACAAACGGTTTTATTTATTTATTTATTTATCTATTTTTACGAATTTTACTCTACTGAAATAAATTACCAACAAGAGAAAGAGATAAAACTTACTAACTACATTTGCGAAAAAATATAGTTACAATCTTACAGAGAGCTATCAGCTGACGGTTGCGTTCCGAATCGGAGCCCTGGACACTAGCTGCGACACACGGGAGAAGCTCCAAATTAGTCCATGTATTTTTTTTTTTTTTTTTTTTTTCCAGAGTTTAACGATCACCATGGACAACTCGACGGCCAGGCACACCACTCGTGCCTTATCTGGGACCTGAACCCGTCCCCATCTCGGACAACTAGCCAGAAAATATAGCCTCTGACTACTCGTCCATTGAGCTGCATTAATCCACTTTAGATGTCTCACCGTCTGCATTATTTTGCCAGTAATCCTCAAGGGCGCATTGTCGTCTTTGCGGAACTCAAACCGCCACGGGTAGACGAGAGAGAGAGAGAGAGAGAGAGAGAGAGAACGATGTTTCAAGTAAAACATTACTTTTTACTATATTTCTGAATTTTCTATGACTCATACAAAATAACTTTTTATGTTTCAAATCACCAACAATTATTCTTTAAAGCGCTATTAATTTAAGCCGCTGCGGTAGCGCAGTGGTCTAAGCGCCAACTAATGGCCATTTGTCCGAGACAGATTCTTTCTCCCTTTCCTGGAATCAGTGACCCTAAATTAGGGACGGGCGACATCGAGTTACTCACGGTGGAACCCCAAACAAAGCGTCATTAAGATGCTCGTGGTAATCTTATTTTACCCAGTAGACCCATGTGACTTTCGGAATATTATTGAAAACATCGCTTAATGGAAAACAATACATTAGTAGTTTGACGCTTGAGTCCAATTTTATTCACTTTTAAAAATAGTGTGCACATTCTTTTCGTGATGAGCTATGCACCTGAAAACATCAAAGACAGTGCCAGTCAGCATGTAGCCACTAACTTGTTCAGTTAGACAATAAACAGAACAAAAGATATGGCGGAGATTTCCCAAATTATGAGGGACCTTGTTGTCGGAATTTTTTTCTGGCGACCTTCGGTCAACACGTTAAAGAAAAATGCCCTACTATACAAGTACATTTCTATAGAACTGAAGCACATTATACAAACCCAGATTAACGTAACATCTGCAAGATGTTACATTCATTTTTTATAACTTCCCCATGACGATATTCTGCCGCTATTCTGGGATTTGATGATTTCTATATCCATAAACTTTTCAGTTACAGACGGTCAAATGCAAAACTTTTCCATGCGAACGCAACCAATATTGATTTTGCAAGCGCAAAATTATAAATTTCGTACTCAGCGTTCTTTTGCGAAAGTGGTGGGATAGTGAAAGAGAGTAATGCCCTGTACTTACAGAAATCTGAATCACGGAGCGGTAGATTAGGTGTAGGTGAGTTTACGGCAGACGTTTCAAATATATTACGCACATTAAACTGCAGCTGATGCAGGCGACGATGTGTTTTATCCCAGTTAAAAATGCTTTGCTGAACCTACGGCGAGGTCGTGTACGCATACAAATGCTTCCAGCGAACCATGAAACCCTTTTCAGTTTGTCCTTGAATGACTCAAATTCGTATTCAAGAGCTTCGTGCGTTCTTCTGTGATAGTTGAGCATCTAGAGCATGCTGTAATAATTCGCCATCTCTAAAACTTTTATTCATTAACGTATACCTACATCTAGACTGCGCATGGACAGAGAAGAATATATATATATATATATATATATATATATATATATATATGTGTGTGTGTATATATCTATCATCTTTTTTGTACTGTTTTTAGAAGAAACAGTACAATTTTCAAGAGCAATATGCCATTATGTCTTAAAAGAAAAGTGTTTAATCAATGCATCTTTTCAGTTCTTACGTATGGAGCAGAGGCATGGATTTCAACTACAAAAGATATACAAAGACTGTAGACAACTGAAATAACCACGGAGAGATGCATACTTGGTGTACCCAGGAAAGATAAGAAGA
This sequence comes from Macrothele yani, assembly GCA_039090855.1. Lineage (NCBI taxonomy): Eukaryota > Metazoa > Arthropoda > Arachnida > Araneae > Macrothelidae > Macrothele > Macrothele yani. The sequence goes on from CM077003.1 coordinate 111,039,098, forward strand.
GGAAATTGTGGATAAGGAAAATCACAAGATTGGAAGGCACCATGATCAGAATAAAATCCCTGAAATGGCAATGGGTGGGACATGTTGCCAGAAGTACGGACCACAGATGGACAACCGAAATTTTAGACTGGATTTCAAGGGACAGAAAAAGACCCAGAAGAAGACCACACGGGAGATGGATGGATGGAGGAGAGTGAGTGGTTCAAGACAGACAGTTGTGGAAAAAACTTGGGGAGACCTTCATCCAGCAGTGGATTGATGATGATGATGATGATGATGATATGTAATTATTTAATCCATCTTTGTTTTGCTGATGTCATGGTCATTTTTGCAAGTACTCCCTCAAAGCTGCAGCGTATGATCCAAGAATTTACTGACAAGAACTAAGAAGTGGGCCTAAAAAATTAACTTATAGAGAATTTATGAACAACGCTTCTACAAGAGCTGAAGACGTATGATGGGGGAAACCAAGAAATAACCGATGCGTACATTTACCTTGGACAACAAATGTCAAATGAAGGCTACATCGAATCGTATGAAACTTGGCTAGAGAGCATCTGGAAGAAACAATACAACTTTCAAGAGCAATTTACCATTATGTCTTAAAAGTAAAGTATTTAATCAATCATTCCAGTTTTTACTTACGAATCAGAGACATGGACCTCAACATAACTAACATTCAGAGGCTGCAGCCAGCTGAAAGGAGCATGCTTGATGTAACCAAGAAAAATAGGAAGAGGAAATTTATGGATCAAGAAAATAATAAAAGTTGATTACATTACGATCCAGATAAAAACCGTGAAATGGCAATGGGCTGAACGTATTGCTAGATGAAACGACCACCGTTGGGCAACTGAAGAACTAGACTGGATTTCAAGGAACAAGAAAAGACCCAGAAGAAGATCTCGTGGGAGATGGGTGGGTGAAATTCGAAAGCATGCCGGCGTGACGAGACTGGCTGGCTCAAGACGGAGAGCTGTAAAAGATGACTGGGGAGACCTTCATTCAGCAGTGGATTGATAATGGTTAATGATGATCATTTCTACAGATGAAAAACTGTATATCTTAGCACTATCAGTTTTCAATTTCTATATCCTTCAATCTATTCATAGTTCGATAGTTTTCATCTTTATTTCCTCACTGAACTTTTTGTAGTGAACGTTTAAAACGCCGCGTGTCGCGCCAGGAAATGAGCTACTCAATTGAAAAGTGAACTCCATATTCATTACCTTTTCAACATGTTTGTATGCAAAAAGGCAAATGAAATTAACTACCCATTTGTACGCTCATGAGACTGAATGAGGAGCGACACAAGAGGTCGTTATCCACCGTGCCAGCATTTGTTTGCCACACTTGGCATCCGCTTAATTCATTACTTTTTTTGATGCCGCGCTTCTTAAGTACTGGACTTATACAAAATCTCATCCGAAAGAAGAGATCACGGTGCTTGTTTCAGACAGCATCATCCCTAGATTCGGGAACGACCTCATGGACCTCCAAAAAATCGATGACATGCTTCTATTACTTGAGAACGGTTTTCACACCAGTAGGAAAGATTCACTTTTTGCATGGACGAACACTAAAGTAAATCCCACAGCTACTTATCCCTAATTTTATGAAAGCGTTATCCTGAATCAATTATTCTTTATTTACATTTACTGTATCCAGACATTATAAATACTTCATCCAATTTTCTGTACGTATATGTTAACCCAAGCATATGTATCAACTTGAGCAAGTATAGCTCTCAGAGGTAGTCCAATCAGAAATTGTACTACAACTTACACAGATAAGGTTGGTTACTATATAAAATTCATTCGGGAACTATGATAATTTGTAGCTTTTATAGCTTGCTACTCTAGAAGAATTACCCGAGTTATGGTCATGCATCTAATAGTCTATGCTATGAGCACTATTGCAAAAGTGCTGGTTTGAAATGCTTTCATTGTAATTTCTAAGTTTGAAGCGGAGTATTGTAAACCGTTAGAACCATTGCACAACTACGTAGCTTCTACTTTAAAAGCACTTGTATCGTAATAACTTAGGAAACGATTATATTTCCAAAAATCATATTTTCGTACTTGCATTTCCAAGTATGATAAGTGGTGAAAAACACAGATGGATACCCGTTTCACTCCCTGCCTTAAATATTTTAAAATATTTATAAAATTTATGGGACATGGTACTACTAACTAACTTATTAATCCTCGCTTTACTGAAACACTCTGTATAACTTGAACGGTTTATACATTTTCCTCAAAATATCTCCATTCTATATAGAAATTTTCAGAACAATAATTTTTCATTTAAACATTACAAATCTTTCAGCATACAGCTAAATATTTTTTCTTAGAAAGTCATAAAAACGTAGGATGCTTAAACTATCGACGAAACAACGAAATCCAGTTACCTAGAGAGAAAACAAGCATCTCTGAAAGCGTGATGGATATCGAACGATAATACGGGGGCGGGGAATCGCAACGTCAGGTTGTTTTCACGAAACCTAAATTTTATAGATGTTTAAACATTTAACTCTGCAACAAAATGATTTGACAGAATTTTAAACTGCAAATATGTATGTATGTAACTCACCTAATATAAGGCAGGTTGTTGCCTTGAAGAAAGTCATGTTCCCACTCGACGAGAGTTCAGTTTTTCCGAAAACTCCGACGTGAAGCGAAAGCGAAAAGAAAGGTGTTTAGTGCTCAAAGTTTTTGGCTGTAATCGGTTTCGGTTCCCGATTCAGCAGACTAAGTAGTCTCGGAGGAGAAAGTTGGTCAACCTTGACTTGACATTTTGTGACGTCACGCGCCTCTCACACCCCCTTCTCCCTTAGCAGGTGAATTTTTCCCCAATAGCGAAGGAAGTCACTCTGACCTTCCTCGTGTGTTTCCTCTCTCGCGGTGCATTTTTTTCTCTCCGTATCTCCGACTCTTCCATTGGACACTGGTGGTGCACCCGTGACTGACTGCATCAAGTGAACCATGCTGAAGGGAGATCATTGCCCTACATTGCTGCCAAATAATCACGATCTGCTGCTGGGACGCACGCAGACTGCCTGCTCTGGAGAGAGAGAGACAATCCCATGGCCTAGTCATCTACCGCACGTCGAACGATGCTGGTCACGAGATGAAACTCACGAATTACACCCTCCCGTCTTCATTCCCCCTTAATTTTGCATGTTGCCATTTCGGCAAATTTTAATCATTGTTTAGAAGCACTCTCTTCAGATTGAGCTGCAATTAGCGGTTAATTTTCTGGAACATTTCTGCTGGACTTTGTGAAGGTAAATTAGCCAGAAATAAACAGTAACGTCGAAGTGATTCCGTAGTAGGTTAAATATGAACTTTTTTTTTTGCTACAGGAAAGACACGAAAAGCAAGGTAAACTACATCTTGCGTAGACGGTCTCATAATCTGGACTCGTAGAGGTCTTCTGATGGGGCGCGATTTCCCCCAAATAATAAAGCTAACCGAGCCTGCAGTGGCGTAACTACTATTAAGCGATGTTTAAGGGCCCATGACGTTATGGGGGCCAAAAATGATTAAGAAAATACAATTTTAATTCAAATACACCGATAAAAAAGAAAGGTCCCAGATCGGGGGAAGGGGGGGCGATAATCGGAAACAGCTAGCTAGAGAGAGAAGATATTTTTTAGGTTCTCTCGTCCACTATGGAGTACCTGTTACAGTATCTACTTTTGAAGGCCATTAAGCAAGCTGAAAATAATCAGATAATCACAGTGTGTCGGGAACAACTGAAATATCTTTCACTAATTGCCACTGAAGCCCAACAAATGCCAAAGATTTCATTAGACTTTGCCAACGCAAAAAAATAAAATAAAAATAAGGTGAAGATTTTTTTGTTTGAATATCTATCAATCTTAAAAAATATAAGAATTCCGTTTACTGAAATAAAGGCTTTTACAGTTTAAAATGCATTTTTATTTTTGTCGCCCCGGTGGCGCAGTGGTCTAAGCGCCGGCTTCTGATCATTCGTCCGAGATGGGTCTGGGTTCGAATCCCGGTAAGGCGTGGATATTGTGTTTGTCTTACGGCACTGGCTTTCCTAATTTAGGGTCACTGGTTCCCTTAATTTGGAATCACTGGTTCCCTTCCCTGGAGCCAGCGACCCTAAATTAGGGACGGGCGACTGCTACGGGTGACGCCCATTGAGTTGATCACGGTGGTTGCTGAACCACCAAGCAAAAAAAAAAAAAAAAAAAAATACTTTCTTTGTTAGTTTTGGAAACAGAGTCGAAGCGGGGAGGGAGGGGGTGTTAAATTTCGCTTAAATAAGGAAAATTTGCAATCACGCCCTGAGAGTATAACAAATACATTTATTGGTGCATGTCCGTAAAAATTCTATGGAAGCCGAGTTTCCGCTCTCCAGTTGGTGGCTAGCTCAAAGCAAATAACGAAGTAGCTGATAATGTAAACTGATGTTAAAACGTATCAAGATTTAAATGTGAGACTATTATCGGGCGGGTTCCGTTTTGGGTTCACCCGGCGTAATATTGGGAACCAAGGGTGTGTCGAGTGGATTGTGATTCTGCGATTCCCTGATTTAGGGCTGACGCAGCCTCAGGATCCACTGACGGGGCGTTGTGATTCACACAGCAGAATTTCCTTTGGGCCGCCCCGGTGGCGCAGTGGTCTAAGGCGCTGGCCTCTGATCATTCGTCCATAAGGGGTCCGGGTTCGAATCCCGGTCAGGCATGGGTGTTGTGTTTGTCTTACGGCACTGGCTCTCTCCCTTCCCTGGAACCAGTGACCCTAAATTAGGGACGGGCGACTGCTTATAGCCCATTGAGTTGCTCACGGTGGTCGTTAAACCTCCAATCAAAAAAAAAAAAAAATTTCCTTTGGGAGTCAAAGGGTCTGCTGTGTGCCGCAATGTTTTCGTGAACGTCTAGAATTAAAAAAAAAAAAAAAAGTGAACGAATTTCTGAGTCCCTGCCGTAAAATTATGTATTTTCCAAAAATCTAGGGTTGAGCACACAGTTCGCAACTAGAGAAACACTCATGATTAAACGTAGGCAAATTAACAAAGAAAACAATTTCTTAGTTATGTTTTGGCATAATAATAAAGATACACACACAATAGCTTAGGACCCTGTCTGTGTTCATTACTTCAAGTATGTAAGTTGTATATGTAGGTGTTAAACTTGCAGTCACCCCTTAATCATTTATATTTATATAAACACCGCTAAAACAACACACGATACTAGCAAAAATGATATCGACTTTCTGACAGGAACCTGTGCTCATTAACTACTCGCTTATAAAAACATTAATTCTAACGGGAAACTGTCGTATGCACTGATCGGTAAACATATTATGAGGGGACATCAAAAGAAAGAATAGGATGGATTGCCTACCTTAAATTCCCAATCTTTCTAGATGTCGCGCTGCTACTCTCATATCACACGGAAGAAATGGAACCACGTGAAAGTCCAGTTTTCTTGTCATCACTTATTGTTCGTAAAACACTACTATCGCTGTTCCTCCACCAAGGGTACTGGTCTGCGATGGATGTCCCGGTCCGTCATAATTGGTGTGGGCCCTTATCGTCCTTAGCAGGGTTCCTTTCCTTGGCACCTCGGTTGAGATCCTCCCTCCATGTCGGGAAACGGCACGCCGTTACGGATGTCCTGCCGTAATATTTGGCAGCGATCTCAAGAGGTACCGAGGTGTAGGGTCAGCGTCATTTTCTTGTAGGACTTCCGTCCACAGGTAGTAGAGTTTAGGTCCCAGCCACCTACAGCGAGATCGCCTTTTGGGCAGGACACAGAAACACGGAAGGAATGAGAGCAAGTCTAGCGACTTTTGACAGAACAGTTTGTAGTGAGATTAGAGTACAGTAGATGGCGCCATCGTACAAGTACGATATTGCACATAGATGGGTGAGAGAATTTCAGGGAGGACATAGGAAAGGATACCCATTTAACCAGTGGGTCCAGCCTGGGGGCCGTCACTTTACGTGCCCGTCCGATGCACGGCGGATATTCAGCGATTGTTAGTAAATCACGCCATCTCTGAAAGATCAGCCCAGGCTTGAACCTGGGGACCCAGCATCGATAGCCTGAAACACTTTTGGCAGCGATTAAGTTGCCAGTCTCTGATAAATCATGGCGGTGACCAAGTTTTGGGAACGAAATGCGGGCAAAAAGCAAAGCTTTACATAGCGGCCCCTAGGTGACAGTCATGAAGAAGAGTCACCAACCTTCACGGAAAAATACCAAGTGACAAGTCACAATATAACGAAGTAAATTTCTCCGTCATTTTTGGTCTACGCCGGGATTCGAACCCGAGGCCGCTTATTCCGGAACAAGTCGCTCTACCAACTGAGCTACGCAGACGATTATTCTGATTCCTATCTGCCTTTATGTCGTGTGCGTCCTGCTGGCAGGTACGTCACATCTCCCCCCCGAAAGAGGGCCAGGGGCATAATCAGGGAATCAACAAGCGCCTGGGCTGCTCCTGCCTTTTTGGTTCCAAAGAAACAACCCAATGAATTTCGTTTCGTGATAGATTTCCGCAAGCTCAACCAAGTCACAAAAACGATCAATTATCCACTACCTGTCATGTCGCATATTTTACATGACCTATCGTCAACCAAATGGATGTCAACCTTGGATTTGGCGAGTGGATATTGGCAGGTGGCAGTACATCCGGACTCTGTCGATAAAACAGGCTTTGTGACTCCTTTTGGGGCTTATGAATACCTACGTATGCCCTTTGGATTAGCTTCTGCACCTGCTACTTTCCAAAAGCTTATGGATACGGTTCTCAGACCTGTCCTGGGTCCCCATGTGCATGTATATTTGGATGACATTATTATCACATCCGAGACTTTTGACGAGCACCTTTCTTTGCTCAAACAGGTGTTCCAACTCATATACAATGCTGGCTTGACGTTAAAACCTAGTAAATGCCAGATAGCGAGGGACGAGTTTGTATATCTGGGGTTGAAAATCACTCCCCACGGCTTATTTACTGATAATGAAAAAATTAGGCCTATTGTTGACTTTCCTCGGCCTAAAACAGCAAAAGAACTATCACGCTTTCTGGGAATGACCGGATGGTATCAGCAGTTCGTCCCCGCTTATGCTACAATCTGTGAGCCATTGTATGCTTTGAAACGTAAATACAAGAAGTTTGTTTGGGCACCTGAGGCTAACGCTGCATTCGAAACACTGAAGTCTGCGTAGCTCAGTTGGTAGAGCGACTTGTTCCGGAATAAGCGGCCTCATGTTCGAATCCCGGCGTAGACCAAAAATGACGGAGAAATTCACTTCGTTATAATGGCGCCCGAACTATCCGGATGACCCGACCGTTCAAAATCTCGCATTGGTGTGATGTTATTTCCACACCGCGAGACAGGAAAAATCAGAGAATTCCTTCTCCAGCGCTTCGAAAAATAAAAATGTGTGATGTTGCATTCCACACAGCAGATTGACTGGGAGTTCTCAAGTGCACGTTCTACAGTGGATGGCTGCCTGCAACGATTCATGGTCACGGCTGACCCGTGGGCCATGCCCCCGGCCCTCTTTCGGGGGGAGATGTGACGTACCTGCCAGCAGGACGCACACGACATAAAGGCAGATAGGAATCAGAATAAACGTCTGCGCAGCTCAGTTGGTAGAGCGACTTGTTCCGGAATAAACGGCCTCGGGTTCAAATCCCGGCGTAGACCAAAAATGACGGAGAAATGTACTTCGTTATAACAAGGAATAAAAAGTGAAAGTGATGCACACCGTGAAAAAAGTAAAACAAAGTGACCAAGTTCTTTTCTTCCCTTGGAAAAGTTTCGACAACCCCCAAGAAGACTCACATTACCTCAAAATATCCCATCAACCAATCACTAGCTGGCAAACGCAAGCTTCCCTGAATTTTAAATTCCGAAGTCTGAATCCTACTGGTCAGAGAATTAACATTTTGTTCATCCATTGGTTAGGGGGTCAAAATTGCCCCGTTCCCGTGAAAATTCTGAGAACAGCCCGATTGGGTTTCATGGAAGGGATAGAACCAGTGCCATTAGACAAACACTCCAATGCAGAGTTTGGGCGCAGTTTTAAGAGACTGAGTCCGTCCCATCCCGAAGCATGTCAGCCAGAGTCCGAATTTTAAGTCGCAAATTAGAACTCGGGCTCCTCGAACGAGTCCAACAACTGACCTGTTTAGCCATTGACAACAACAAAATCTCTTCTAGACTTCCCTTCTCTCCTGCCCCTGCAATTAACAGATGTCTTTCTCAACTGAGGAATGGAGAAGAGACATCTTTTTTTATAGTATAGTCACAAGAGTTTTTTTTTTTTTTGATGACTCGCTTCCTCATTAAATGCTTCGGTCAGTCAGCTAAATCTGACTCCGTAAAGACCCACTAACGCGGGGCCGATAGCATTTCTATCCAAATAATAACAATAACCATCCCCACTCCCCACCCCCAGTTGGGGAAGAAATCTTTTTCCTTTGACCAACAGGAAAGAGTAATAAAAGTCTCATATGATAAATTATACAAAATCACAGTTGAAAAAAAAAAAAAAAAAAAAAAAAAGGAAAAATTTCAACGCCCGAATCGACGCAAATATTATGCTGCTCCAGCCCTGTTCGAGCCATGGCTAAGCACTGCAGTATATCACCCATTCCTCCTCTGAACTCGTATTCGAACTCATCTCGGACGACCACTCGTTAACCAGAGCACCCAAACCTGGCTTGACTTAATAACACAAAAGTACCAGGTATTAGTCAGTTTAAATAGCAGCATACAAAATAATACGAACATAGCAATAAATCGAAATAAGATTAAAGTAGTTGTGAGCCTAGTTCTTAAAAGTTCAACCTAAACTGGAAGTAATTTCGAACATACGGAGTTATTGCATAAACTTGGTGTGAATAGAACTTCCATAGTTTCTCCAGTCACTGTTTGTTGCGATGTGGTGTATGTCTGGTTAGATTCCACTGAGATACGGCATCATTATTTCTAACTTCTTAAGAAAAAATTATAGAGACGGCTCTGTATTCCTTATACACCGATGAGCTATTACATTATGACCACCTACCTAATAAGCTGTAGGACACTTTTAGCCTGCAAAACAGCGGCCACTCGGCGAGGCATCGATTGGATGAGGTGGCGATAGGTATCTTGGAGTATCTGGTACCATAATGTCAACAGCAGGTTCTGCAGTTCCCGTGCATTTCCGGGTAGTGTTGATTTAGCGCGAACCCACTTACCAAGTCCAACCATATATGTCCGATTGGGTTCATATCAGGTGGATTTAGAGGCCAGGGCATTAACAGAAAGTCACCAGCATGTTCCTCGAACCACTCCTTGACGATTCTAGCAGGAAGAAAGTTGCTTGGTCTGAAGAACCACGATACCTGGTGCAACATGTACACGACCGAGCGCGAATACGCCGATTACCAACGGAGTCTAAGGCACCTGGATTCACTGCTGGGTGGAAACAGGCCGACGGCGGCGGTGTCATGCTGTGGGCGATGTTTTCTTGCGACACTTTAAGCCCCATTATCCCAATAGCACAATCCCTGACGGCTGTCAGGTATCTGAACATCGTTGCGGACCAAATTCACCCATTCATGGCAACTGTGTTCCCTGCTGGTGATGGCCATTACCAACAGGATAATGCGCCATGCCACGGGAGTGGTTCGAGGAACATGCTGATGACTTTCTGTTAATGCCTTGGCCTCAAAATTTACCTGACATGAACCCAATCGAACATTCGTGGTTCAACTTGGAAAAGCGGGTTCGCGCTAAATCGCCATCACCCCGAAATGTATGTGAACTGGGGGAACTGCTGTTGACATTATGGTACCAGATACCCCAGGATACCTATCGCCGCCTCATCGAATCGATGACTCGCCGAGAGGCCGCTGTTTTGCAGGCTAAACGGGTCCTACAGCTTATTACGTAGGTGGTCATAATGTAATGACTCATTGGTGTATACTTTAAATGGGGTTTTCAGCTTACTGTTTTTCATCTCAGAATTTTTGGTTTTCGTCTGCAACCAATTGCTACGCATGTCTTCCAAAACGCAAAAGCAGTATTTTCAGATCAAGTTTCAGGAGATCATTTGTCATTTCTTCTAATGCTAGGCAAGTTTCTAGAGAGTCTTCTGAAATGGGCCTGGTTCGAGCCCCGGATGAGGCATGGATTGTGAGCGTGCTTGTCCTACGGCTCCGCCTCTTTCCCTTTCCTAAAAATACTAGCCCCAAATTAGGGGCGAGAGACTTCTTACAGCCCTTAGGGTTGCTCGTAGTGGTTGTTAAACCCTGATATAAAAAAAAACGAATAAAGAAAACATCTCGTCTAACGATAAAGCAAGAAGAAAAGAAACGAAAAATGTTATTGAACAAACGCTATATGACGGTTTCTCCCAGGGCCTAGTGAAATCCATCTTAGTATCTTCGGAATCATCTCTAATTCAGATAGATTCTTTAAGGGCTATATCCCGCAACCGAATTAAGCCGACCCGATGGCCATGGGCGAGGCCTAAACCCCAGATGAGGCATGGTATTTTGTTTTTCTGTTCCTTCGTAATGTTTTTTAAGTTTACGTATTCGCTTAAACTTTACTTGTAGTACTGTCGGTGCTCCTTGTACTTTAGCTTTTTAATGGTACTGTGCTCCCGATTGCTTGCACAAAATCCTTAATTGCACAATAAGCAAAATTAGACGACCTATAGTCGTCTAATTTTGCTTATTGTGCAATTAAGGACAAATATCTTTACTGTCTCTTCAAGGTACTTCAGTAGTCTCAACAAACCAAACCTCTATAACATTAAGGCTTAAAATGTATCCATCTCAATACAAATTTCATCCAATATATATCTAGTCTACAAGGTACAAAACGTAAAGCAATGCTAATCTACACACACTTTAAGTTGCTCGCTCCACACATTATATACATCGTTCTTATCTTGTCAAATAGTTCACACGTCATTCAGACCTGACAGCAAAACTATTGCCACATAACATTTAGTGAGTGAGAAAAATATAACGTTGAGGTTGAAACGTTTAAGGACAACTAATTTTAAATTTTCATATAGGGAAAGAAACTAAAAATGAAAGTTAAATTAGGGTGTACGTCATATTCTCACTGGAACCAGTGGTCTAAATAGGAATGGACATCTGCTTATAGTCCAAAGAATTGCTCATGATGGTCATAAACCCGAAACAAACAAAAAACAAAAAAAAAAACGCAAAAAATTTTTTTTCACTTTATTTGCTTGTATTGTTATTTTACTAATTTATTTTTTATCACTGTGAATTTTTTGTGTGTACTGTTATTGGACATCAGCAGCAGCTAATAATTTGCATTTCTGAATAAGTTATATCAAATAAAGTCAGATTTGAAGTCTGATATTTTAAATTGCTGCACAGTGTAACAGCATTCTGGCAATTACTTTGTTACTTACCTTGAAAAGTCACCCCTTGGTAAGCTAAAACTTTGCGTCTATGTGATTTTATGAACCTACACAGTTAACTAGATTTATCATGCTGTGTTAACATTGATTTTAGTGTAAAGAAGTATCCTGTTAATTGTAATGAAGCTAAATTGATGGTCAAAATCAGTTGAGGTATGGCTTCCGAAAATTCACTCAGTATCAGAAAGAAGAGTGGCCGCAGCTTGTTAAAACTGCTTGTTTGATAGAAACTCTGGGTTGAATTATTCTTAGGCAAATATCGAGCTTGAGGCGACATTTTCCCCGTCCGAATGTTTTCTTTAATCATCTGTTACAAACCTACGATCCGAACACATAGTCACAAACCTATATGTTCGGGCGCTAAGTAAGACCTGTTTCGTTTTGGAGGTTGCAGGACAATGCACATTAAAAACTTTGGGTCTTGAAATGTGATTACATTCAGTTTGCGAATATGTAAAATGTTTACTAGTTACAATAACCAAAATGTGAATATTTGTTCTACGCGGAGCTTTTAGACCAATTTGTAACAACGCGAGCGCAGAATGACATGGTGCGTTGTCTCGCAGATCGGAGTATGGGCTTGGGCTTTCGGTGGCGTATGGGCTTTCGGTGTGTGACATTAGTCGAAGTGATCAGCGGCTTGTGGATACCTAATAAATTGTGCATCGTGACTCGTCATTGGTCTACAGTCCAAGATCGACGTTCCGTACACCACACTAATCAGTGTGTGGCCTTAGTTGAAGTGATTAGCGGCTTGTGGATGGCTGATAGGCTGTGTACCGTAAATCGTCAGTCCAAAGCACAGTTTCCCATTGGTCTGCAGTCCAAGATCGACGTACCTTACACCACACTAATCAGTGTGTGGCCTTAGTTGAAGTGATTAGCGGCTCGTGGATGGCTGATAGGCTGTGTACCGTAACTTGTCAGTCTAAAGCACAGTTTTCTATTGGTCTACAGTCCAATATCGACGTTCCTTACACCACGCTAATCGATGTGTGGCATTAGTCAAAGTGATTAGCGGCTTGTGGATAGCTAATAAACTGTGCATCGTGACTCGTCATTGGTCTACAGTCCAAGAGCGACGTTCCTTACACCACACTAATCAGTGTGTGGCCTTAGTTGAAGTGATTAGCGGCTTGTGGATGGCTGATAGGCTGTGTACCGTAACTTGTCAGTCTAAAGCACAGTTTTCTATTGGTTTACAGTCCAAGATCAACGTTCCTTACACCACGCTAATCGGTGTGTGGCATTAGTCAAAGTGATTAGCGGCTTGTGGATAGCTAATAAACTGTGCATCGTGACTCGTCATTGGTCTACAGTCCAAGATCGACGTTCCTTACACCACACTAATCAGTGTGTGGCCTTAGTTGAAGTGATTAGCGGCTTGTGGATGGCTGATAGGCTGTGTACCGTAACTTGTCAGTCTAAAGCATAGTTTTCTATTGGTCTACAGTCCAATATCGACGTTCCTTACACCACGCTAATCGGTGTGTGGCATTAGTCAAAGTGATTAGCGGCTTGTGGATAGCTGATAAACTGTGTATCGTGACTCGTCATTTGTCTACAGTCCAAGATCGACGTTCCTTACACCACACTAATCGGCGTGTGGCCTTAGTTGAAGTGATTAGCGGCTTGTGGATGGCTGATAGGCTGTGTACCGTAACTTGTCAGTTTAAAGCACAGTTTTCTATTGGTTTACAGTCCAAGATCGAAGTTCTTTACACCACGCTAATCGGTGTGTGGCATGAGTCGAAGTGATTAGCGGCTTGTGAGTTGCTGAAAGACTGTGTACCATAACTTGTCAGTCTAAAGCACAGTTTTCTGTTGATCTACAGTCCAAGATCGTCGTTTCTTGCACTACGCTATTCGGTGTGTGGCCTTAATCGAAATGGTTCGGGGCTTGTTGGCGGTTGCTGAACATATGGTAACCCATGTCATGCAGCGCGTTCTGCTGTTGCTAACATCTGTTCCAATAGTCTCACAAAGAGTTTGTCTATTTTTAGACAATGTTGATTTGCACTCTAAGCGAACAGTCCTCTGCTGAACTCTCCTGTCACGTTCTACTTTCTTCGGAGGTTCATCTGATTGTTTTTCAGCTGCATTCACTTTCAATTTGCATATCACATCACAAATCGCTTAGCTACTAATTTTTATTGCCGCTGAAATGTCACGTACGGAGCGATTGCTTGTGTGTGGCACCCTATTATCAGTCCGCGCTGGGAGACAGTTAACTCCGTCGAGTTGAGGCATTTTGCATTCATAGTCGTGCTAGTGTCTCATCATAGCACTACGAGCATATTTATAATTGTGTCTAGGACGTGCATCTAATTCAGCAACAGTAGAAAGACGTCTGGGTATTAATGGTAGAGTGATGTATGCCATATTTGCTGAATTCATCTTTCCATCGTGTTTCAGATTTTGGCGATTACGTAACTTTCCACGTAGGGAAACCTGACAGGAGAATGTTGATTAACCTTTTTCTTTGTTTAACGTTTGTGTTTCCACGCTTCGTTGAGCAGCATGATTTTTCTGCTACGCATATTAGTTAACGCTTAGGCTTTGCTGACATAACTCACAGCAGGAAGTATGTGAACACTCTTGTTAAAGGCCTTTTTTTTGGTTTTGTTCTCAATGTAATAGCAAAACTTATTAACTTTTTCATTCACCTTCTCAAATACCATCTTCCGTGGTCTGTTTTTATTGGATAAAGACGCATTTGAATATATATAGCTTCCATGCATGCAACGCTTTGCCTTTGTTCAGCATTGTTCCGAAAGGGTACGTTCGCAAATGCCCTGATTTTCGATGCTTTGCTGTTCACTTTGCTGCTCCCGAAATCGAGATGATAACTTAGTCAAATTCAGTAACATCTAAGTAGAGAACTTACTTCTCCAGCTAGATTTCTAAGGTGTTTTAGTGAAACCTCCCAAAATAATTTCTAGAACAGCATATTTCTGAAATTCAGTAAGTTCTCCACTTAGGTGTTCTGAGCTTCACCAAGATTAAGCAAACTTTGGAAAAAAATACAGAGAAATGAATTTCATCATATTCGATAAGTGTTGTTGTTGATGTATGTTAAGTCTTTGCTAAGGCACTTTGGTGAAACAAGTCCAAAAATCCCACGTTCTGTCTTATAGTTTTGCAGAGATAGCAGTTCTGTTTTTACAAAACTTTTGGATGGTTCTTCCGTTCTTCCTTTCGGTTTCTTCCTTGTCATGAGAAATCTTACGTGTTGCCTTCCAGCTTTGCCGGGAGAGCAGTTTTTTTTTTTTTTTTTTGATTGGAGGTTTAACGACCACCGTGAGCAACTCAATGGGCTATAAGCAGTCGCCCGTCCCTAATTTAGAGTCACTGGTTCCAGGGAAGGGAAAGAGCCAGTGCCGTAAGACAAACACAACATCCATGCCTGACCGGGATTCGAACCCGGACCCCTTACGGACGAATGATCAGAGGCCAACGCCTTAGACCACTGCGCCACCGGGGCGGCGGAGAGCAGTTCTGCTTTGACAAATTAGCTATGACTTCAGAAACTTTTGGGTGGTGTATTTTTTATTATTATTGGGGGTTTAACGACCACCATCTCATGGGGCTATACGCAGTCGCCCGTCCTCAATTTAGGGCCACTGGTTGCAGGGAAGGGAGAGAGTCAGTGCCGTAAGACAACCACAACATCCATGCCTCACCGCGGGATTCGAACCTGGACACATCTCGGACGATTGGTCAGAAGCCATCGCTTAGACCACTGTGTGTTTAAATCCTTTCTTGTTTTTGCGCATATGGTATTGTGGCTAGATGCCGCCAAATGCATATTGTATTGTGGTGTGTATGTGGTTTTGTAGATGCATATGGCATGTATTGGTATGCAAATGATATTGTAAATGCATGTAGTATTTAACACACATCGTATACTAGATGTGGTTTTGGGTGATCCTTACATTCTTTAAAAACTGTGTGGTTTTGGGTGGTCCTTACATTCTTCCTTGTCATCGAAAATCTTACGTGCTGTCTTGTAGCTCTGCAGAGACAGCAGTTCTGCTTTGACAAATTAGCAAATTAGTTGTGACTCCTGAAGTATTTGGGTGGGTGGTCCTTACATGCTTATATGTATATCTCCATGGGTATGTAAGGACTCGCCTATTCATATTTTAGGGTCAATGGCTACAGGAGAGGGAAAGTGCCAAAGCCAAAAGGTGGTGTCGCCTAGATTATCGAACGCAGAAGTGTGAGAAATCAGACACCTTAGGACTTGACCAATCGCACACAGAGCTTTCGACTTCTGACATCATTCTTAAGAAACACACAGGGGTGCAGTCTATGGCTCTGCCAGGCTACTTTTTGCCAAATTGAATTGGCCTTTTTTTTAATTTACTGTATTTATTCAATTGTCACCCATCGCAAACGGCATTTTTTTTAACACAACCTTAACCGAGTTTTTCTCTCTTCTTCTCTCTATCTCTATTTTTTTTTTTTTTTAGGTGCCCATGCACAATTCCGTAGATCTTTTGTTTACCGACACCACCTCAGAAATAGCCAGTGAAGTGGATACCAGACAGAATGTACATTCGATTTCGCACCACTGGAAACACACATATCCGAATTGAAAAGAACTTTCTGGCGAGTTTTATTAAACACTCAGGCCTTGTATGTGGAGGCATACAGTATTCTAGTTCAACTGGTGGCTATTTCAGTCTGTCAAATGTACATAAGCACTGTCAAGTGAAGTCTTGATAGCCGCCCCGTTGGCGCAGTGGTCTAAGGCGCTGGCCTCTGATCATTCGTCCGTAAGGGGTCCGGGTTCGAATCCCGGTGAGGCATGGATGTTGTGTTTGTCTTACGGCACTGGCTCTCTCCCTTCCCTGGAACCAGTGACCCTAAATAAGGGACGGGCGACTACTTATAGCCCATTGAGTTGCTCACAGTGGTCGTTAAACCTCCAATCGAAAAAAAAAAAGTTCTTGATGCTTTCCCACGAATTCTAAAAGAGCAACTCCTTCTTTATTAGCTTGGTTTTTTTTTTTTTTTTTTTTTATTGGAGGTTTAACGACCACCGTGAGCAACTCAATGGGCTATAAGCAGTCGCCCGTCCCTAATTTAGAGCCACTGGTTCCAGGGAAGGGAGAGAGCCAGTGCCGTAAGACAAACACAACATCCATGCCTGACCGGGATTCGAACGTGGACCCTTTCAGACGAATGATCAGAGGCCATCGCTTAGACCACTGCGCCATCGGGCGGCTAGCTTGTTTTTTTTCTGCCTTTTTCTTTTAGCTTACATATACGCCTCCGTTGATCACCTTTGATAATCGTTTCTTAAAGAGAGCAACTTTTCTTCAGAATTACTTCACTCTTACTAACTTTTCGATCGACAAGTGCGTGGCATTCTGTATTATTAACAAATTTCTCTTTGTTCTTGATTATACAAATTTCAGCATGGCTACCTGTTTATTTTTTCCCTTATCATTGTGATGTGGAAAGAGTTAATATCAAGTATTTTACTAGCATTCTATACTGAGGAGGGCGCAATATTTTATCTTGAGGTGTAACCTTTTCGAGGTATCAGACTGGTGAAATTATAATTCAGTACCACTTTGCAAATCAGTATCTTATTTTAAATGTATAAACATAGTGTTTTACATTTTGAGTATTTAAATACGTATGATTCATTTAGATGACTATTTACTGAAAGATCAATTTCTGCAACTGCTATGCACCCTCTCCAATTTATTTAATCTATAACTGATGCTTCTTTCAGTACTTTGTAACCTCTGGATACACGACGCCCCGGTGGCGCAGTGGTCTAAGCGCTGGCTTCTGATCATTCGTCCATAAGGGGCCCGGGTTCGAATCACGGTGAGGCATGGATGCTGTGTTCGTCTTACGGCACCGGCTCTCTCCCTTCCCTGGAACCAGTGAGGCTAAATTAGGGACGGGCTACTGCTTATAGCCCATTGAGTTGCTCACGGTGGTCGTTAAGTTAAACCTCCAATCAAAAAAAAAAAAAAAACCTCTGGATATCCTTTGTAGTTAAGGTCCATGTCTTCGATCCAGAAGTAAGAACTGGAAGGATGAACACATTTCTTTTAAGACGTAATGATAAACTGCTCTGGAAAATTGAACTGTCTCTTCCCAATGCTCTTCAACCAAGTTTTATACCATATACAGTATGTACCAGTACTGCGATTATCCTCTTACTATGGTTAACGGTGAGAAGATTATGGAACGGAGGAGATAATGCCACAAAATTGGAAAGGTAGCTCGGGGTCAGAATGTACATACGGAGCAAGCAAGGGGGATTAAAAATGTTACGATGCCAGAGGCTGAAGCCTCACAGCTCGAACCATTCCCTGTCCAGTCACGTTATCCAGCAAATCCCATTCTCAATTACAGACAGTGGTATGAAAACAAAAATAGCTTTACAACGATGTGTTTGGTATTTGAAAATTGTGCTGCTCAATTGTTCTGAATTTTAATTTAAATTCTAGAAATACTGAGCCAATGAAGTTTGGAAATTTAGCGAAGCATGGTATGTTGGGTGACAAACTAAAGCCAAAAGTCCAGAGGGACGGTCGTTAATTAAAAAAAAGTTAGGGGTATACGTCCCTCATCCGGTTCCCATAGAGTTCTACGCCCACGTGATTCGGCATAGGTCACACTGCATTCGCCGTCTAAATCATATCTTAAGAAAAGATTTGCAAACTAAGTTTCGATTCAAACTGAAAACAAGAAAGATGCACCAATCATACCTCTGAAACCCTACAAGAAGTTCGATAGTATGCTGCGACGGCTTGTGCCTTCAAATTTATTCGTCTCCACGTTTTTCTTGAAAAGATGGCGTCGTTGCGACCATAATTCCTCTTCAAATAAAAACACTGTTTCCTGCTTCTCATCACACATATGTAAAAGAAATTTCATTTAGAAGCATTTCAGTAGAACGTCGTCAGCATTTTTTCTATTTTCTGTATGTGCATTAAATTTCGTTTACCAAGGTAGAGACTCTTCCTCGATATAGAGGACCTTCACACTGCTCCTGCGCATCAGTTGTTTAGTAAAGTTTAACGTAATAAATACACTGAAAGCTTAATGGATAGTCATTTTTTTCTTTTTCTAAATGTTGCTTTAAACTTGTATTGGGGAAGAGCCTAAAATTCGCACTGCGCTATTATAATGATTCCCGACTTTCGTGTTGAAATAAAAAATGATTTGATGAAATCGAAGACGGAGAAAAACACAACAGTAGAGCTGCAAAAGAAAGCAACTGTAGTGGAGCTAATGTTAATAACTTTAGACGAATTTAAAACATGTGTCTAGTAGCTGTGCTACTGATGTAGTAAAGGGGAAGATTATTTTGAAGGAAACTATAGTTTGACCTGTTCTCTAAAAATTCGGAGATTTTGCTTTTTTTGCTTCAAAGTCGTAGAGCTGTTTTGTTTTAATCATCTGTAGTTTATGTTCTGTTTTCTTTTACTAGGTACATGTACAGGTAAATAGCGTACATTTTACATCAAGTGCTGTTTATATTCGGTTATGAAACTTGGTTTGTACTTTTAAGGCGAAATGAAACATTTATTTCTGTTTATGACTTCAAGTGATAAAACCTAAGTTGGAAAAGAAAATGCGGCAACGGTGCCCGAGTGGTCTGAGGCTCTGACCGCTTGGCCGAAATGATTAGCCGTGCTCTGTCCTAAAATGGGGACATGAGCCTCAGACCACTCGTATAGCACTGGTAGTGCCCTCTCCCCTGAACTGACGTCCTCAAACTAAGGATAAACAACAGCTGACAGTGATGGTCGTTTACCCCCCCCCGATAAAAACAGAATATAGAATTTTTAAACTCAATTCATTTCATGGAGGATAACAAAAAGATTTTCAAAGTTCCCTGAGGTGTGTTAGGGGATCCCTTTTGGTATTCTTCAAACGCCGAATTGTGGATGTTAGCAATGAGGAAGGACAAGGAATCTTTTCGTTGCTGAAATTATTAATTCACTCCCCCCCTATCTACAGTAATAGCATTGGAGATGGCTTTTATGTTGGTACGTATCAGAAGTCATGAATGATCTGCCGCAGTCATTCATAGTTAAAAAAATCCCACAGTGTGGCATGTATCAATGAAAATTGCTTCCGGGATTTTAGGCCTTGAAAGTTGCAAACCCTCAACTTTTAAGGCCTGAATCCCGAAAGCTCATGAGTTTCAAGAGTTTGCAGGATTTCTTCTGGGGACTTAAGGACCAGTGTGAAGAACTCACAGGGCTATGAGCAGTCGCCCGTTATTAATTTCGTGCCAGTGGTTGGTTCCAGGGAAGGGACAAAACATGTGCCATCGGACAAACACGCCACACATATCTCATCCGGTACTTGAACACTGGCCCGTGTCAGACAAATAGTCGGAATCTAGCACTTCTGATCACTCAGTCACCGGGACAGCAGTCTGTAGAACAGCGCACTTTCTGGAAATTTAGCAGACGTGTGTAAACTACCTTCAGTCTCCTCCACGTACGCTTAATTAGCTTAATTTCTCTGCAGCCTATAGATCCATGTATCTCGTAGTTCACGACAAGTTGAGTCCCGCAAAGACGACTATGCGCCCTTGAGGGTTACTGGCAAATTAGTGCAGCTGGCTTGCCATTGCTCTGCTGCATACGGATAAGGGACAAAGTTCGTCCGGAGTCGACTTCAGAGGGAACTATCTACGCATTCGCGTCCCCAACCACAGGCAGTCTGCGGAAAACCCGCAGGCTAGATGGCAGGCAAGACCGGGATTCGAACATCCGTCAGAAACGTCCGCCTCCTATACAGCGCATAGCGACTTAACCAATCAATTCTACATAGTTTTAATTTTTGTAGCATATGCAGCCTAAATATTTTAGGTAATAAAACTAAGGAACATCTGTTTAGCGCTAACAAATCACAAAAATGCATCCTATTATTTTGATATTCAGATGAGAGTGGATTACGAGTCATTAATTTCTTTTCCCTATCTAGAGAAATCGCAAGGAATGATTAGTATAAAATGAAACCGTTTTCGTTCCATTTTTAAGCTTCGGGTAGTTACTTTTTCATGCATTGCCTTTTACAGCAAAAAAACAAAAAAAAAAAAGTTGCGAAAGAATCGCTCCAAACAGGTTACGTTTGAGGGCACAATGAATTTATTTAAAGGCTAAGGCGTTTGTACAGTGCAAAAAAGTTTCAAAGTTGGCTAACCACTTCAAGTTTGCAACCTAACATGGATTCACTTTGAATCAAATAAAAGGAAGGGAAGAACTCACGCGCTATTTTTGGCTGCTCTCTTAGGTTGAAGATCAACACCGAGGTTTCTTTTTCCTCCTTTTCTCAACAGCAGAAAATTAAGTTTCATTTAGCCACGCCTCATCTGCCAAAGGACGGAATGAAATTTCATCTATAAAGAAAACCTAACACTGTTCTCTGGATTTTCGTATGAACATATTTTACTTCTCATTATTATCATTATTTGCAACTGTTTTCCTCTTCAACGAAACTCGGCATTTGTAATAACGCAACTTTACAAGAACATAAAATATTATTTTGATAAATATAATTTTAATTTAATATAAAAAAATATTTGCATTAATTCGTGAAGTGGTTCATTCTTTTCAAAGTATATTAAAATATATTTAACATACTTTAGAAAAGCATGAACGGCGACAAATCATCGCTTCTTTCCTGCTTTTTTTCTGTAATTTCTGATCTACAAGGCAAGAACATTAGAGGTATTTCTTGCGGGTTATATTACCACTTGATGCCAACTACATTGGTTTCCATAAATTAAGGAACAAAATGAAAAATCACGATAAGTTGCCTAATCATCGCTAAATATGCATGAAATTTGCATATGCTACTGGCAAAGTACTACACCATCAGTGAATGGCATGCAAATAAGTGGCCCTGGCATAGCTTTATGCAAATTAACAACAGCATAAAACTGGTTATTTCTCAGTGAGTCGCCAATTCACGTGCAGAGATTGAAGAAAGTATTTCGTGATAGAAATTGTGTTGTAATGACTTCGAGATATCATTTACTAGTGGAATTATGCTACAGAACTATAGGCAGACTGGAAGCAGGCCAGAGTCAGGCAAACGTAGCAACTGGGGGAAGGAATCGTACAAGGGGGGGGGGGCAATTTTGCCAAAAAATTCTTTTCATCTAGATTTTATCGGACGCTGATGATGTTATCCCGAAGTAAAAAAACACAACAAAAAAAGCAAAAAAAGCGTTGTTGTTGTGTTTTATCGTACAAGGGGGGGGGGGGGGGGGCTAGGTATCGTACAATCGCGGGGGAACAAATTTTGCCAAAAAATTCTGTTCATCTAGATTTTATCCGACGCTGATGATGTTATCCCTGAAGTAAAAAAACACAACAAAAAAGCGTTGTTGTTGTGTTTTATCGTAGGAGGGGGGGGGGGCTAGGTAACGTACAAGCGCAAGGGAACAAATTTTGCCAAAAAATTCTGTTCATCTAGATTTTATCCGACGCTGATGATGTTATCCCGAAGTAAAAAAACACAACAAAAAAAGCGTT
This sequence comes from Macrothele yani, assembly GCA_039090855.1. Taxonomy (NCBI): domain Eukaryota; kingdom Metazoa; phylum Arthropoda; class Arachnida; order Araneae; family Macrothelidae; genus Macrothele; species Macrothele yani. The sequence continues at coordinate 111,061,076 of CM077003.1, forward strand.
GTTGTTGTGTTTTATCGTACAAGGGGGGGTGTGGGGGTGTGGCTAGGTATCGTACAATCGCGGGGGAACAAATTTTGCCAAAAAATTCTGTTCATCTAGATTTTATCCGACGCTGATGATGTTATCCCGAAGTAAAAAAACACAACAAAAAAAGCGTTGTTGTTGTGTTTTATCGTACAAGGGGGGGGGGGTTGGCTAGGTATCGTATTAATCGCGGGGGAACAAATTTTGCCAAAAAATTCTGTTCATCTAGATTTTATCCGACGCTGATGATGTTATCCCGAAGTAAAAAAGCACAACAAAAAAAGCGTTGTTGTTGTGTTTTATCGTAGGGGGGGGGGGGGGCTAGGTATCGTACAAGCGCAAGGGAACAAATTTTGCCAAAAATTCTGTTCATCTAGATTTTATCCGACGCTGATGATGTTATCCCGAAGTAAAAAAACACAACAAAAAAAGCGTTGTTGTTGTGTTTTATCGTAGGGGGGGGGGGGGGCTAGGTATCGTACAATCGCGGGGGAACAAATTTTGCCAAAAAATTCTGTTCATCTAGATTTTATCCGACGCTGATGATGTTATCCCGAAGTAAAAAACACAACAAAAAAAGCGTTGTTGTTGTGTTTTATCGTAGGAGGGGGGGGGGGGGCTAGGTAACGTACAAGCGCAAGGGAACAAATTTTGCCAAAAAATTCTGTTCATCTAGATTTTATCCGACGCTGATGATGTTATCCCGAAGTAAAAAAACACAACAAAAAAAGCGTTGTTGTTGTGTTTTATCGTACAAGGGGGGTGTGGGGGTGTGGCTAGGTATCGTACAATCGCGGGGGAACAAATTTTGCCAAAAATTCTGTTCATCTAGATTTTATCCGACGCTGATGATGTTATCCCGAAGTAAAAAAACACAACAAAAAAAGCGTTGTTGTTGTGTTTTATCGTAGGGGGGGGGGGGGGGCTAGGTATCGTACAATCGCGGGGGAACAAATTTTGCCAAAAATTCTGTTCATCTAGATTTTATCCGACGCTGATGATGTTATCCCGAAGTAAAAAAACACAACAAAAAAAGCGTTGTTGTTGTGTTTTATCGTAGGAGGGGGGGGGGGGCTAGGTAACGTACAAGCGCAAGGGAACAAATTTTGCCAAAAAATTCTGTTCATCTAGATTTTATCCGACGCTGATGATGTTATCCCGAAGTAAAAAAACACAACAAAAAAAGCGTTGTTGTTGTGTTTTATCGTACAAGGTGGGGTGTGGGGTGTGGCTAGGTATCGTACAATCGCGGGGGAACAAATTTTGCCAAAAAATTCTGTTCATCTAGATTTTATCCGACGCTGATGATGTTATCCCGAAGTAAAAAAACACAACAAAAAAAGCGTTGTTGTTGTGTTTTATCGTACAAGGGGGGTGTGGGGGTGTGGCTAGGTATCGTACAATCGCGGGGGAACAAATTTTGCCAAAAAATTCTGTTCATCTAGATTTTATCCGACGCTGATGATGTTATCCCGAAGTAAAAAAACACAACAAAAAAAGCGTTGTTGTTGTGTTTTATCGTAGGAGGGGGGGGGGGCTAGGTAACGTACAAGCGCAAGGGAACAAATTTTGCCAAAAAATTCTGTTCATCTAGATTTTATCCGACGCTGATGATGTTATCCCGAAGTAAAAAAACACAACAAAAAAAAGCGTTGTTGTTGTGTTTTATCGTACAAGGGGGTGTGTGGGGGTGTGGCTAGGTATCGTACAATCGCGGGGAACAAATTTTGCCAAAAAATTCTGTTCATCTAGATTTTATCCGACGCTGATGATGTTATCCCGAAGTAAAAAAACACAACAAAAAAAGCGTTGTTGTTGTGTTTTATCGTACAAGGGGGGGGGGTTGGCTAGGTATCGTACAATCGCGGGGAACAAATTTTGCCAAAAATTCTGTTCATCTAGATTTTATCCGACGCTGATGATGTTATCCCGAAGTAAAAAAGCACAACAAAAAAGCGTTGTTGTTGTGTTTTATCGTACAAGGGGGGGGGTTGGCTAGGTATCGTACAAGCGCAAGGGAACAAATTTTGCCAAAAAATTCTGTTCATCTAGATTTTATCCGACGCTGATGATGTTATCCCGAAGTAAAAAAACACAACAAAAAAAGCGTTGTTGTTGTGTTTTATCGTAGGGGGGGGGGGCTAGGTATCGTACAATCGCGGGGGAACAAATTTTGCCAAAAATTCTGTTCATCTAGATTTTATCCGACGCTGATGATGTTATCCCGAAGTAAAAAAACACAACAAAAAAGCGTTGTTGTTGTGTTTTATCGTAGGAGGGGGGGGGGGGGGGGCTAGGTAACGTACAAGCGCAAGGGAACAAATTTTGCCAAAAAATTCTGTTCATCTAGATTTTATCCGACGCTGATGATGTTATCCCGAAGTAAAAAAACACAACAAAAAAAGCGTTGTTGTTGTGTTTTATCGTACAAGGGGGGGGTGTGGCTAGGTATCGTACAATCGCGGGGAACAAATTTTGCCAAAAAATTCTGTTCATCTAGATTTTATCCGACGCTGATGATGTTATCCCCGAAGTAAAAAAACACAACAAAAAAAGCGTTGTTGTTGTGTTTTATCGTAGGGGGGGGCTAGGTATCGTACAATCGCGGGGGAACAAATTTTGCCAAAAATTCTGTTCATCTAGATTTTATCCGACGCTGATGATGTTATCCCGAAGTAAAAAAACACAACAAAAAAAGCGTTGTTGTTGTGTTTTATCGTAGGAGGGGGGGGCTAGGTAACGTACAAGCGCAAGGGAACAAATTTTGCCAAAAATTCTGTTCATCTAGATTTTATCCGACGCTGATGATGTTATCCCGAAGTAAAAAAACACAACAAAAAAAGCGTTGTTGTTGTGTTTTATCGTACAAGGGGGTGTGGTGTGGCTAGGTATCGTACAATCGCGGGGGAACAAATTTTGCCAAAAAATTCTGTTCATCTAGATTTTATCCGACGCTGATGATGTTATCCCGAAGTAAAAAAACACAACAAAAAAAGCGTTGTTGTTGTGTTTTATCGTACAAGGGGGGGTGTGGGGTGTGGCTAGGTATCGTACAATCGCGGGGAACAAATTTTGCCAAAAAATTCTGTTCATCTAGATTTTATCCGACGCTGATGATGTTATCCCTGAAGTAAAAAAACACAACAAAAAAAGCGTTGTTGTTGTGTTTTATCGTAGGAGGGGGGGCTAGGTAACGTACAAGCGCAAGGGAACAAATTTTGCCAAAAAATTCTGTTCATCTAGATTTTATCCGACGCTGATGATGTTATCCCGAAGTAAAAAAACACAACAAAAAAAGCGTTGTTGTTGTGTTTTATCGTACAAGGGGGTGTGGGGGTGTGGCTAGGTATCGTACAATCGCGGGGGAACAAATTTTGCCAAAAAATTCTGTTCATCTAGATTTTATCCGACGCTGATGATGTTATCCCGAAGTAAAAAAACACAACAAAAAAAGCGTTGTTGTTGTGTTTTATCGTGGGGGGGGGAGGGATAGGTATCGTACAATCGCGGGGGAACAAATTTTGCCAAAAAATTCTGTTCATCTAGATTTTATCCGACGCTGATGATGTTATCCCGAAGTAAAAAAACACAACAAAAAAAGCGTTGTTGTTGTGTTTTATCGTAGGAGGGGGGGGGGGGCTAGGTATCGTACAATCGCGGGGGAACAAATTTTGCCAAAAAATTCTGTTCATCTAGATTTTATCCGACGCTGATGATGTTATCCCGAAGTAAAAAAACACAACAAAAAAAGCGTTGTTGTTGTGTTTTATCGTAGGAGGGGGGGGGGGGGGCTAGGTATCGTACAATCGCGGGGGAACAAATTTTGCCAAAAAATTCTGTTCATCTAGATTTTATCCGACGCTGATGATGTTATCCCGAAGTAAAAAAGCACAACAAAAAAGCGTTGTTGTTGTGTTTTATCGTAGGCGGGGGGGGCTAGGTATCGTACAAGCGCAAGGGAACAAATTTTGCCAAAAAATTCTGTTCATCTAGATTTTATCCGACGCTGATGATGTTATCCCGAAGTAAAAAAACACAACAAAAAAAGCGTTGTTGTTGTGTTTTATCGTAGGGGGGGGGGGGGCTAGGTATCGTACAATCGCGGGGGAACAAATTTTGCCAAAAATTCTGTTCATCTAGATTTTATCCGATGCTGATGATGTTATCCCGAAGTAAAAAAGCACAACAAAAAAAGCGTTGTTGTTGTGTTTTATCGTAGGCGGGGGGGGGGGGGCTAGGTATCGTACAAGCGCAAGGGAACAAATTTTGCCAAAAAATTCTGTTCATCTAGATTTTATCCGACGCTGATGATGTTATCCCGAAGTAAAAAAACACAACAAAAAAAGCGTTGTTGTTGTGTTTTATCGTACAAGGGGGGGGGGTGGCTAGGTATCGTACAATCGCGGGGGAACAAATTTTGCCAAAAAATTCTGTTCATCTAGATTTTATCCGACGCTGATGATGTTATCCCGAAGTAAAAAAGCACAACAAAAAAAGCGTTGTTGTTGTGTTTTATCGTAGGCGGGGGGGGGGGGCTAGGTATCGTACAAGCGCAAGGGAACAAATTTTGCCAAAAAATTCTGTTCATCTAGATTTTATCCGACGCTGATGATGTTATCCCGAAGTAAAAAAACACAACAAAAAAAGCGTTGTTGTTGTGTTTTATCGTACAAGGGGGGGGGGGGGGGCTAGGTATCGTACAATCGCGGGGAATAAATTTTGCCAAAAAATTCTGTTCATCTAGATTTTATCCGACGCTGATGATGTTATCCCGAAGTAAAAAAAACACAACAAAAAAAGCGTTTTCAGGTGCATACTGTACGTAGCATTTATAGTATTTATTCAATGTGGTACTAGGGACCACGAATATAAATCTCCATGGTCTTGATCATGTTATTTTTTCTTCGCAATTTCAGTTTACTTCTTTTTTTTTTTTTTTCGTCTTTGTAATATTTGTTGTCTTAAGGCTGTTTATTAATTTTTCAGTTTGTAACCTAACCAGGGCCGGATTAGTGTGTGTGTGTGGGGGGGGGGTCTATAGGTGCTATAGCCCTGGGGCCCACCATGACCAAGGGCCCAGGAGTCATGCCTGGACAAATAATAGATAGAAAGAGAAAGAGCGAGAGAGAGATTTATAAAACAGTTTTATTTTTGTTTGTGTGATTTCCACTTCAAGGTAATTACTCGCCAAGGGTGAAAGTTTCATGTTACTGTGTACAGCGGGGTCTACGAGAGAGTTTCATCTTCTTCACGTAATCCACCCACACTTCCAAATTTGCACTTGGGACAGTTAATAGTCGAAGTCCCCTGTGGCTTCGCATTGCATAGCGTAAAAGATGCACTAATAAAAGTGTACAATGCTAAATCATTAGAAAATACAAGGAATTAAAATTTTTAACTCATGTTCTTATAAAAACAATAAAAAATACAATGACTGATTACGAAAACTCGGCAAATAATTTATTAGTTTGAAGAACGCACTACGTACAGTATTAATTATTACAAGCATATTACTACGGTTTCGTGTTTTAACGGACTTCATAATGATTGCTGGTCATAATTCTTTGAGGGCCCATTCAGATGTCTTAGCCTTGGGGCCCACTGAAAAGTCTTAGCCTAGGGGCCCACTAAGGCTTTAATACGGCCCTGAACCTAACAAGTAACCTCTCCCTCCCTCTCATCTTTCTAAACTATAATTATGTGAGTAGTATCTTTCTATTACTCTCTTAGACATTCAGTCAGGGGAATTTATAGAATAGTTAAACATTAAATTTAACAGAAAATTTATTTAGTATAACAAAACTTCTGAATTCAAAAAATCCACATACGTTTATCCAAGTTCTTCAAATCTTAGATGGTTGAACTCGCATTGTGTTCTAACTGCCTAAGTATTTTGGGGGTGGGGGCTAATGGGTGGGCTTAAAGAAAATTAGGGTGTGCTGAAGCCCGCTCGTAGCACTGCGCCTGGTCCAAAGGCTGTGGATCTCCTTCCAAACCACAGAATCATGTTCCCGCAGGTACAGCCAAGCCAAGTCTAGAGTAACAACTTCCTCACAAGATGGATATTTGCGGCTATCTGCGTGCCAGAACAGGACTGCTACGTCGACCCATCTACAATCTATGCTTGCTGAAGCTACCGGAGATACGGTGTCAGCTTCTACAATACTCAGAAGGCTACATGAAGGAGAAATCTATGCTAGGCGGCCCGTAACGTGCTTGTCTCTAATTTCCCGCCACAATAGGGAGAGTCTGAATTGGGCGCGCATGCATGTGAATTGAAGTCCAAATCAATGAAGTTCTGTGCTGCTCACGGAAGAGTCGAGTTATGTTTTACAGAGTGATTCTCGACGCATTTCCATTTGGAGCATAGGCGCCGACTTCTGAAAATTTCGAGGGGTGCTGAAATTCGAAAGGCAGGTATCGTTCCCAGTGTTGAAATTTTAGATGTTTATATGGACCTTGTCTTCAGCGTAAACGCAAACAAATCGATACATGATTTCATGATAAAGATATTGCATTTTTTTTATAGCTACCAAATTCTTGAACCCTGTTTTAATTCTTCCGATTTAATTTTCTGTAATGTGCGGACAAGAGCTCCTATATATTTTTTTTTCTTTTGGACAAAATTTGAGCATTCTGTTGGGGAACTACTACCAGAAAACCAAACCTGTTGAAAAAGGCTGAGATTGGCAGTATATATCATTAGTCAAAACAGACAGTAGGCTAATACCGATACCTTTGAGAAGCTTGCTCTAGCAACAGCAAAAAAGTGACGTGTTCAGTGTTGGAATGGAACGCCCTTCATAATCATTGCACTGTATTATTTTCCTTACTTGTTATTGTTAGCATTTAGCGTATAACACAGCATATATCACAATGAAATTTTTTCTTTGATCAACAAAACTTGGAAATCTCTACTCCCAACCCGCCATCATTCATCTTGCAGTCCATGTGAACCGGTTGTTATTGATTTGGCATATCACCCCTGCGTGGATTGGTTGGTGTTACTATTGGTGACTGCTTATATGTTTTATAAAGCTAGGGAGAAAAAAATCCTCAACAGAATTATGTCAAACAAACAATAACTGCAACAACAACAGCAAAAAACCTTCAAAATTATCCTTTGAACGAGAAAAGATCATTCGCAGTCGCGTTGTGTGTCTTCTGCTCTCGGGCGGTCATTCATTACTTCCACTCTGGCATTTATGGCTTTATGACCCTACCGAAGCTCACTGCGTGCATGGTGAGCTGCTGACAACTTACTAATGTGCAAGGAACGTGATTGCGGGAAAAAAAATCGGCAGCTTTAAACAATTAGGAAGGTAGGGTACAAACCACATCCCGTACCCCCGATATCTCGCTTGCTTGGCTGTCTAATTTCTTATGTGTTTATTCGGTATCGGTAGTTAAAACACGATTTTTTGAACATATTGATTATTTTTATGGAAACCAAATATTTGCGCTGTATTCCGATTATCTTATTTAATTTTATGTAAAGTGGAACTAAATATTTAAGTATGAATCCAGTACATACAACAAATATTCGGAGGGGTGCAGAGCCCCTCCCCAAATGATTTCAAGGGGTGCTCAAGCCCCTGAGCACCCCCGTAGTTGGCGCCAGTGATCTGGAGAGAGCCAGGGACCAGATATCATCCTTCTCATATCCGTGAAAGGGAAACGTATGGTGGAGGTAGTGTGCTTGCACGGTGAGGCATCTCTTTAGGTGGACGTACCGACCTCTACGTGCTGCCAGGTGGCAACTTGAACGCTTGAGGTACAGAGATTATATCCTGGACCCTTTGTACAACCACAATTGGCAACAAATTCATACTGCAAGCCGATAATGCTCGCACACACACACACACACACACACAGCGCGGCTGGTACAGCAATACCTTGAAGAGGAGGCTGTTGCCCGTATGGAGTGACCAGCACGCTCTCCTGACTTTAACCCAATCCAGCATGTGTGGGACGCTCTATATAGGTGTGTTGTTGCCCTTAATTCCCTCCTGAAACTCTGCAGGGGCTTCAAACTGCTTTGCAACAATGACATTGCAACCTACAGATCTCATAGACACCATTGTTAACAGCATGGAACATCGCTGTCAGGTCCGTATTGCATTTTGGGGTGACCACACTCCATGCTGAAATACTTTGTAATTTAATTTTGGAATACTGAGTTATGTTTTACTTTTATAGAAAATACTAAATGTGAATGCTTTGTATGAAATGTTCTTGCGATTTTCTGTAATATATGGTACAATGAAGATTTTCGCCAAATTTCATTCAAATTGGTAGCATACTTTTTGAGTTATAACAATTTTTCAATTTGTTGCTCAATTTATGGAAACCAGTGTAGTTTACTTCAATCGCAACAATAATGATGGTCCCGCTTGCGCTCGATTGTGTGTGTGTGGGGGGGGGGGTAGGTGAAAAGTTTCACTGCTGGATATTTTTTTTTTTTTTTGATTGGAGGTTTAACGACCACCGTGAGCAACTCAATGGGCTATAAGCAGTCGCCCGTCCCTAATTTAGGGTCACTGGTTCCAGGGAAGGGAGAGAGCCAGTACCGTAAGACAAACACAACATCCATGCCTGACCGGGATTCGAACCCGGACCCCTTACGGACGAATGATCAGAGGCCAGCGCCTTAGACCACTGCGCCACCGGGGCGGCACACTGCTGGATATGATGAATGTGAACAATAACAAGAAAGAACAAACAGGTGGCGCATCGATTATTAAACACACTCGGAAACACTCGTTTGTTTGTCCGTGCTAAAGCGACTACCTCAAAAATCTTTTATTTAACCTACCCTAAGTTCTGTCTAATGTGATCATTTAAACTGCCGATCTTATCCATTTTCAACGAGCTTAACCCTCTTATAAAAGCCACTTACTGAAATTTCATCAAAACTGAAAAAAAAAAAAAAAGAATTCACGTGAGCTATTTTACAGAATTATAAGCGAACAGAATTCCCTCCTATGTTCGAATTATTGATTCAGTTTCAGTTGGTTTCAACAGGCTTAAAGTTCCACCGGCTGCTCGGAACAGAATATCAATATTTCGCCGTGATGTAAAAAATATGAAATGAAAGAAGAAATAAAAACATCCACAGTTGAAGTGGTGAATGTCTGGCATGGTGCTTTTCATCCGAACGTCGGAGTTGATAAAAGGTCCCACCGAACCGCTACTAGTTTTACATACGGTTCGCGCAAACCGGACCGAACTAGTTACACAGAACCCCTGCTAACACGTTTTTCATCATAGGCAACAAGGTCTGCTTTTCCATCTCAGTCTAGCAGGGAATTCAGTTCTGAATTATTACTTGATAAATGAGTCGATTGCAAACCGAATATTTCGCATATACACGGAAAAACTACCATAGCGGACCTATACTCCAAGCCAGTTGAAACTGGTTCAGAATGCACTGAATTGCAAGAGGTTTTAACATCGCTTTATTGGTGAACTAAAGTAGGAATACAGGGATTGTGAAACATAAAATTACGAAAATAAGTATATACACTATCTATCAACAAGTAATTGGACACCCCGCAATCGACGATATCTGCGGTCCTGATACACGTCACGACCGCCGCCGTTAAATATCGTGTGGGAAACAACAACACAACCAGTCGCATGCAAGATGCCACGCAGTTCGGAGCTCTCTGATTTCGAGAAAGGTGTAATCGTCTGGTATCACAGAAATGGCCGATCCATACGTGACATATCCAGCGAGTTGAAGTACACAAAATCGACAGTGGCCTACGTGATTGGCAAGTGGAAGATGAGAGGTGACTGTTGGAATGTGCCCCGACCCGGCAGACCCACAAAACTGAGAGTTAGAGACCGACGGGTGCTGGCCAGAGAAATTCGGAAGAACCGAACCAAATCGATGGGTCACATCCGCGAGGAGTTTCAACAGGCATCCGGGAGTGTTCTTTTGATGAATACCATCCGTAAGGAAGTCCATCTTCTCGGTTATCATGGACGTGCTGCCGCCCACAAGCCTTTGATCACCAAGTCCAATAGCGCTGCTCGGCTAACGTGGGGCAAAGAACGTCGACAGTGGACCGTTGAACAGTGGGAACAGGTTCTCTGGAGTGACGAATCAAGGTTCACCCTCTACCGTTTGGCGTCTGCCTGGAGAACGCCTCCTGCCGGAGTGTATTGTGCCAACTGTGAAGTTCGGCGGCGGTGGAATTATGCTATGGGGGTGTTTCTCCTGGTATGGCACGGAACTCTTGGTCGCAATTCCTGGTAGACTCAACGCCGAGACCTACTGCACCATTTTGGATGACCATGCGCTTCCTACGTTGTGGCAGTTTTACGGGGTGGACCGAAGTTACTTTTAGGATGACAATTCCACCTGTCATGTTACGAGGCCCACCATGGCTTGGTATGGTGACAATGAGGTTAATCGAATGGAATAGCCTGCGCAGAGCCCGGACCTTAACCCTATGGAGCACGTCTGGGACGAGTTAGAGCTTCGACTTAAGGGGTGCCCCCACCGTCTGAAATCGGTGAAGGAACTGACCTGTCTTCTCCAAGCCGAGTGGAAGAAAATACCGCTAGCCGTCGTGCAACGCCTGGTTGAGAGTATGCCCCGGAGGGTCGCAGCTGTAATCGCCGCTCGTGGAGGCTCCACCAACTATTGAAGGTGAATAAACTTCGTTTTCCTTTGCTATCACAGGTGTCCAATTACTTGTTGGTAGATAGTGTACATGTGAAAGATGATGTGTAAAATATGGCACTGGACAAGATACAGACGCCAGTGATAATGAGTGATGCGTCAAGAAGGTAATGCAATGATAAACATGACAAGAAGTGAAAACATGACAGTAAAGTCAATGAAGGAAAAAGGAGCAGGTTGGAGCAGCAAGAGAAGCACAATTACTTAGTGAAGTGAAAAACTTCATGGTATTTCTGGAACCAAGGAAGGCCAGGCGACCAGGTGGCATAAAAGTCAGCAAAGCGGGAGGTGCGGCGTGCTTCTGTGTAGTTTGTCGTGAGGCGAGCAAGTAGGTGAGCTCGAAAGTGACAGGAGAGAGTAGTAGTATCTGCTTGAAAGTTGGAGAGCGACGGAGTCATAGAGGTCCGGTTGAGATGAAAAACAGCGTGTACATACATCTTTCTCTTCGCTTTGCAAAGAGAAACATGTATGTACACGCTGGAAGAAGACGGCAGGTGGGAGCAGATGGATCTTACACTGGCTAACCGGAAAGGTGCGCTGTTCCTGAAGAATAACGCTAGCGAACAGGTACGACTCTGGACACCCTAAAGCACCTTTGCAAGGAAGCGTTGTGTCACCTGAGATGTTCCCAGTGATTGGAAACCTACTTTTTTGAAGTAGCTATTACTGCTGCAACTACTTTCTCGGAAAAGTAGCTTGCTGCAGCTACAACTGCTTTTCCGGAAAAGTAGTTACACTACTTTTTCTGAAAAGAAGCTACTTTCGCTACTTCATCTACAAAGGCCGTTCCGTAAAAACGGAGTGTATTTTCTTTTGAGTTGGCAACAGTACGAAGGGGAAATAACCATGCAAACGGCTAAGTGACTTAAGGAAGTATCTGTGGCAACAGTTATTAACCGTGGAAGACGATTCTGGTTTTGTTATTGTGCAGTTGTTTAAGGTACGTCTGCATTTCGCCATACAGCTATGGAGGTGAGTGATTCAGAGTTAAGGTGCGAAATGCGTTGTGCGATAAAAAAATTTCTATCGTTTGGGTAAAACGCCTTCAGAAACAGTTGATTTAATGAAAAGATCTTGCAAAGATAAATGTTTGGATGAGTCAACGATTTTTAGATGGCATCATGATTTCAAAAAAGGTCGTTTGTCGGCAGAACTAGCTCCTAGGCCTGGTCGACCTGAAAGTGCTGTTACGAAGCGTATTGTTCACACTGTTTGGGCAATCCAAAATCGACGAATGACGTGTGAAGACATAGCGGCGTCAACTAATATTTCAAAAACGTGGGCATTCCGCTTTCTACGCGACAAATTACTGCTGCATCGTGTGTGTTCCAGATAGGTACCTCATCACCTGACGAGAGAACAATTGTTAGCCAGAGTTCAGGTGTGTGTGTCATGAGTGGAAACAAATGATTGCAAAGTATCCAAACTTTATAAACGCAGTAATAACTGCCGATGATATATGGGTCCAATATTTCGAGCCCCTCACGAAGCGCACAACGAGTGTGTGGAAACACATAGGCTCGCCTCCTCCGAAAAAAGTACGCCAAACCAAATCATCTGGGGAGGTGATGATGATCATTTTCTTTGATCATACAGGTGTAGACTACCGGCATGCCGTTCCTCCACAAATTACAGTCAATGCTGAGAATTACATTTCAGTCTTGAAGCGTCTGCGACGATACATATCGATTGAGCGAACGGAACTGATAGGCAAGTGGACCCTACGCCATGATGACGCCCGCCCACATGTGGCTGCTTGTGTTCAACAGTTCTCACGAAATGCAGTGTTGAAATCCTGCCACAGCCTGCCTACAACCCTGACCTCGACCCCTGTGATTTCTGACTGTTTCCAGCAGTTAAGCAGAATTTCTGTTGCGCAGCATTCAACACAGATGCTGACGTTATTCAAGCTGTACAAGAGTCGCTAAAGCAGCTTCCAAAAATGCCTTCGCCACATACTTTGAAAAGTAGACTGAAAGATGGGACCGTTGCATATCATCCGAGTGAAAGTACTTTGAGAAAGAATAACATGCATTTTTTCTGTGCCTATATTTCTTCATTTTGTGGGGTTTTCCCCCAGTTTTTATGGAACGGCTGTTGTACATTTAATGTGAAGCTGAAATTGTAAATTCTGAAGATGATCATTCTTAGCATTAAGAGGTAAATGCGAAGGCAAATTGCACAAGCAATTTGTATTTCTCCCATGGAATTCAAATAAAAACACTACCAACAAGTACCTGCGAATTCATTTTCTTTACTAAGAGAATCCAATTGTCATCAACAAAATAGTTAGCACGATCATCTTTTTTTTTTTTTTTTTTTTTGATTGGAGGTTTAACGACCACCGTGAGCAACTCAATGGGCTATAAGCAGTCGCCCGTCCCTAATTTAGGGTCACTGGTTCCAGGGAAGGGAGAGAGCCAGTGCCGTAAGACAAACACAACATCCATGCCTGACCGGGATTCGAACCCGGACCCTTACGGACGAATTATCAGAGGCCTGCGCCACCGGGGCGGCACACGATCATCTTGTACGGCATCTTCTCAGGCCAACTGAGAAGACTTTCCTGTAAATAGCATAAAGTAAGGAAGAAAATACTTATTGGTTAACAGTTTAGCTAACTTTCACAATACAAGTCAAATCAGGTAAATGATTATAAGCTAGGCACACTCAGCTCCCCTGTTCCAGCCAATAATGTTTCAGGAAATCTGGAAATGTCACGTGATTTGAATTTTTTGTTTACTTTTTTTAAAAAGTAGCACGATTTCTAGCTGAATTTCTAAGCTACAAACTACTTTATTGTATAGTTGCTACTGCTACAGTTACATTTTTTTTATTTGTAGCAATGATACGTGCCACGCTGCCGTAAATGTAGTGCGCTGCTTTTTTTTTTTTTTTTTTTAATGGAGGTTTAACCACCACCGTGAGCAACTCAAGGGGCTATAAGCAGTCCCCCGTCCCTAATTTAGGGCCACTGGTTCAAGGGAATGGAGGGAGCCAGTGTCGTAAGACAAACACAACATCCATGCCTCATCGGGATTTGAACCCGGACCAATCTCGGAGAAAGGTCGTAAGCCAGCGCTTAGACCACTGCGCTACCGGGGCGGCCTGCTTCCGATGACTGGATATTCCCCAACTATCTCTCCCTCGGATAAGTACCTTTTCCGTGCATTAAACAACCACGTCGAAGGATAGGAGTTACAAAACGAACAACAAATCCGAAGTGCATTAAATTCCTTTTTTTGCTTCAAAGAACACGGCGTTTTATAGCATCGAGGAGAAAACATGCTGGTTCCTGTTGGGAAAAGGTTGTTGTAGCCTCATATAGGGATTATTTTGTGGAGCAGAGGTACTTTTAATTACTTTCTGTTAATCTGTTCTCTGTTATCTATGACTCTGCTACAATGGCAAGAACTTGTTTGGTTACCCAATAAAATAATTTATGAACAACTAGGTTTCAGTCCGAAAGATGACTCTCAAGATAACAAGAACTTTATAAATGCTACGCTTAAGCTTGAAGATGGCACATGGAATGATGAGACCTTTTTGAACTCAGAAACTTCTGCTGGTGCACGCCCAAAGAGGAATAATTGACAGATTTTATCTTAGAGGGATTCTGTTTAACCTGCTGGTTTTTAAATCGGGGAGATATTTTTTTCAACTTTACTTAATACAAGGGGCATCCTGAAAGTAATGCCTCCTCCTTAATAACTTTTGAAATTTTGAAGTGATTTTAATGAAACTGCACTGACATGTATTACCAATGTGGGGAAAAAATTTTCCAGAATCGGAAATAAAAATCATGAATTACAGAGAAAAGCAGCGAACCGTAATTGAATTCCTGGAAAAAGATGGATATGAGGCTCCAGAAATCCACAGAAGACTCCTGGCGGTGTATAGAGCTGCCACAATCGATATCAGTAATGTCTGAAGATGGATGAAGAGGTTTCCAGAGGGAAGAAAGTTCAGTGTCGGAAAAATAATGGAGTGGAAGACCCGCAACTGCAGTGACAGATGCCAACAGGCAACGAGTGAAAGACCTCATCACAGCTGATCGTCGTGTCCCCATCCATGAGTTGCAATAATAAACAGAGCAGACATTGAAGAAGCTAAAGGGAGTTATCGGAAGGTAAAAACGTGACATTCCACTTCATAGTGTTGTTTTACACCATGATAACGCACGTCCGCACACCTCAATGGTGACTTCACAGGCTATTGTCAAAATGGGTTGGAAAGTGATGTACCAATCCCCTACAGTCCTGATTTGGCTCCCTCAGACATTTTCCTGTTTGCCCCTTTGAAAAACACCCTTCGTGGGAAACGTTTCGACGATGTGATAGACGTTAAACTGGTTGTGAACTCATGGGTGAAAAGACAACCTCAGAAATTTTTCCAAAATGGATTTTACCAATGGGTTTAAAGATATCGGAGATGTATAGAAAGTGATGGACAAGCATTATTAACAATATGCCCGAGTATTTTCCCACCAAGTTTCACATTTTTGCTGCTACAATAAAAATCTTATGAGAGACGAGACATTACTTTCAGGATGCCCTTTGTATTACAGAAAAAGAGTGGATGAAAAAAACACTGAATTTCATTAATCTTTTCTGCTAAATTCCACTTCTATTTATTTTTCATGCGCTTTTGCCATAAATTCATATGTGATTTTTGCAATAGCTCACAGACAATGCACTGTTTTTAAGCTATCTGTTATGTTTCAGTACACATTTATATAACCAAGCCTAGAAGCCTAGTACATAGCAAATTTATACATCCATGCATAATAATAAACGTTTTTAGTAATTTCTGAAGGCTGTTTCCTCTGCACCGAATCAATAGTGTCTATTAGAAAGGTGTTTAAGGAAAAGCTCATTATTCTTCTCTGATAAATATTTATAAACGAATGTCCGTCACCTCTTTCAATCATATTCCACTATTTCAATCCCTTAATAAAGAAATGTTTTTTATAATATCCGCTTTAAAGATTGAGAAACTATTAAATGCGCAAATTTTGGTTTTGCTTCCTTTTTTAACTAAATGAAAGATCTTTCTACATGACCTTGCCAATAAGGCCAGCTGTTCATTGAAAATAGTTTTGTATTAAAATGAGGTAAAAATTTTATCAAGTAACTTATGATCTGACACAAAACTGTGTTAATCATTTACTAGCTTTAGGGGATTCTTCATTAGGGCAGTTCCTAAGTTCGTTAAATCCGTAACAGCAATAAATAATTCAGAATGGCTTCACTTAAACGATAAATCTGATGAAAAATCCTTCAAAAAGTCAAAAAGCCTCTCTTTTTTTTTTTTTTTTTTTTTTTTTTTGTACGAACCCTTGATATTTTATTTCTCAAAAACATAAGGTCGCACAGCGGGTTAATAAACATTATTTTGAATGAAAAATCTTCCTCAAATCAGTCTTCTGTAGCAATCACAACTTTAAATTAACATTTTCTATCCACTCTACTTAAACGTTAGCAGTGGAACGAATTTCTTTTGTCTTAAGATAAATACTTCCTGATTTTCTTTCTTGTGATCTGTCGTTTTCTCTAACCGAGATTTATTTACAGGAAGTTTTTTTCATATTTCATTTAAATGATCTTCCGTTTCAAATGTAAATATGCATAATGACATGCTTGTGGAGTGCATATCCAGGCTAGGATGCATTTCCTCCATTTGTTACCATTTTTTATAATAAGGCACCATTAAGGTAAAACATTTTAACTGGAGTGACCTTGTGTTTCGCCTATAACTTTGGAAACGGTCGTGCTTGAAAGATCCTCCATTTTCTTTTTTCTGCTTATTTGCTTGTTTTTCCTCGACCCATTTTTAAATTACTTTTTGCCAAGTTTCACCTCTACCATTTTGTTCGAGAACAGATAACACATTTTGTCACAGCATATCAATAGCTCTTGAAGTTTCTATTACTGCTACTTCGGTGCAAAATTCCCGATAAAATATTTCTGCACATTACATGACTAAAATGCACAGGTCTCTCGGCTTTGATAACAGTAACTCAATTTTTCCTGCTGTCACGTATGGAATTCGTTCCTCAAGGACCACGGAATCTAAATGCATTAATTTTCTTCGTTATCAGTTTCCTTAAGCTACAAACTTTCATCTTGGACTTGTGTTGCAAGTAGCCTCAGAGAAAATTGCTAAAAACGAATCGTCAAGACTTTATATTTCTGTAGTTTAGATAAATCAACATGTAAGATTTTAGAGATCAGTTATGAAAATGCGTGCGCATAGAAAAGGTGCCACCGCTTTTCCTTTTATATTCGGTAAATTCTTTTTTTTATATTCAGGAAAAAAATCAGAAATGAGTATAATTTATATTTCCAAAAACACTAAGCCACTTTTACATGTTTCTTCTTTTTCTTCAAGAAAAGCCATCACCAAGGTCACTCGCTTTTCAAACGATCATATAAAAATTCTTTATACCTGTATAAAATCTACATTCAACAAAAATTCTATATTGTGATCTCGAAGTTCATGACCTTAAGGCCTATTAGCGTACTAGCCTATATCCGGCCCTAGTATGGTTGCTTTTAAGATTTAAATAAATATTAATATATCATCATCATCATCATCATTGTCAACCATTATCAATCCACTGCTGGACGAAGGTCTCCCCAAGTTTCCTCCACAACGGTCTGTCTTATGCCAGTCTCCTCCATGTCACCCCTGCATACTTTCGAATTTCATCCACCCATCTCCCATATGGTCTTCTTCTGGGTCTTTTCCTGTCCCTTGGAATCCAATCTAAAATTTCCGCTGTCCATCGATTATCTGTCCTTCTGGCAGTACGTCCAGCCCATTGCCATTTCAGGGATTTAACTCTGATCATGATGTCTTCCACTCTTGTCATTTTTCGTATCCACGAGTTCCTCTTCTTATCTCTCCTGGTTACACCAAGTATGCACCTCTCCATGCTGCTTTGAGTTGTCTGCAGCCTTTGTATGTCTCTTTTAGTTAAGGTCCACGTCTCTGCCCCATACGTAAGCACTGGAAGGATGCATTGATCAAACACTTTTCTTTTAAGACATAATGGCATATTGCTCTTGAAAATTATGCTGTTTCTTCCAAAAGCTCTCCAGGCAAGTTTTGTACGCCGATTAATTTCTTCATCAATGTGACCCTCACTTGATATCTGCTGTCCAAGATAAACGTACGTGTCTGTTATCTCCAGCTTTTCTCCATCAATCGATAAATCTTCATTTCTTGTAAAAGCATTGAACATCACTTTTGTCTTCTGAAAGTTCATTTTTAATCCCACTTCTTTACTCTTGTCAGCAAGTTCCTGGATCATATTCTGAAGCTCTGATGGGCTAGTTGCAAAAATGACTACGTCATCAGCAAAACGAAGGTGGGTTAGATAATCTCCATTAATCTTTATCCCCTTGTTTTCCCAGCTCAGTAACTGAAAAACACCCTCCAATGTGGCATTAAAGAGCTTCGGAGATATGGTGTCACCTTGTCTCACTCCCTTTCCAATTTTTATGTGTGTTGTATTTTCAAACAGCCTAATCTTTGCACTTGCATTTTCATAGATGTTATTAATAATATTAATGTATGCATCTTCAATACCGCAGGTTTTCAGAGCCATTGTAACTGCTGATGGTTTCACCGAATCAAAGGCTTTTTCATAATCGATAAAAGCCATGCACAATGGAAGTTCATATTCCCTCGCTCTTTCAATTAGTTCTTTCAGCACATGGATATGATCTATTGTGCTGTAGCCACTCCTGAATCCAGCTTGTTCTCTCGGTTGAGCCATGTCAGTGTTACCTTCAAGCGGTGTGAAAGAACTTTAGTGAAGATTTTATAAACTACTGATAGGAGGCTGACAGGTCTGTAGTTCCCGAGATCCTCAATGTCACCTTTCTTATGTAGCAGGATCATTGTAGCGGTGTTCCAATCCTCAGGAATCTTTCCTTCATTAAGGCATCGAGTGAAAATTTGGGCGAGTACTGTTTCGATTTCTCCACTTGCTTCTTGTATGATGTCTACAGTAATTCCATCTTCTCCTGGAGCTTTTCCCCGCTTCATGTTCTTGATTGCATGTGCAACTTCTGCTGGAAGGACTGGAGGAACTCTGGTACTGGTACCTTTCATGATGTCTGGAGTGCATGTATCATCCCTTTCATATAATTTGGAGTAGAAATCTTTCACCCTGGTCAAAATTTCGCCTCTCTATTTCTTGTTACAGAACCATCTTCTTTTCTCAGTGCCATAATCTGTTTTCTTCCCTTACTGAAATGTCCCTTTGCTATCTTTAGGCTTTGGTTGTTTTCAATTGCTTTCCTCACTAGTTCACAGTTGAATTTTCTTACGTCTTCAGTGATACTTTTTCGTACTGTCTTGCATAGCTCTATATATTCCACTTTGGAAGTCACATCTTCTTTAGTTGTCCTCATCTCTCTTCTTTTTTGCATCAACATTTTCGTTTTCCTGATAATTTATTTACATGCAACTTGTTCTTAGACCCAGCTAATTTTGTTGCTGTTTCCATAAGAGCTTTGGTTACTTTTCTGTTAACTTCAGAGATGTCCACTTCTTCCGATGTTAGGCCTTCTAAAGCAGAGAACCTGTTCTTCAGTTCCAACTTGAAGGTATTACGGTGTTTTCTAAGGTTGGTTATGTCAATAGATTTTGTTTGTCTTATGAGCTTGCCACGTTCAAGTATAGTGTTGAGGTGCATCTTACATCTCACCAATCTATGGTCACTACCTGTGTTGAACTTGTTTAGCACACTGCAGTCTTCTATGACGAATTTTTTGTTACACATAATAAAATCAATTTCACTTGTCGTCCCATTTGGATGTCTCCATGTCCATTTCCTGTGTGGCTTTTTCTTGAAGAAGGAGTTCAAGATGAAAAACCCTTCTACCTCTCTGCAAACTCAACGAGAGTATTTCCACGCTGGTTTCTGTTGCCGTGACCGAATTTACCTACTGAAGTTTCATTCTGTTTCCTGTTGCTCTATTTTTGCATTGAAATCTCCCATAATTATTTTCAAAGTGCTGCTTACCTTTATTATTTAGATGACAAATTTCCTCATAAAATTCTTCAATTTCTTCTTCAGGATGACTTGTGGTGGGTGCATAAGTTTGAATAATCTGAGCCTGGTATCTTCTCGATAGTTGGATAACGAGTCGTGCAGCTCTGTCAGAGGAACTTTCAACTTCTACCACTTTATCCTTCAGTTTCTTGTTTATTATAAATCCAACACCACTAGTTCTGCCAGTATCTGTCCCACGATAGTAGAAGAGATGTCCACTTTTCAGTTCGATGAGATCTTCTCCTTTTCTCCTTACCTCACTTAGCCCCACGATGTCCCACTTGATCCTTTGTAGTTCCTCTTCCAATTCAAGAAGCCTTGAATCAGAAGATAGGGAGCGTCCATTGTACGTTGCCAAGGTCAGCATCAGATGGCAGCCTAGTCCGGTCCTCCGAGGATTCTTAGCACCCTCTGCCTTCATGTCGCACTGGCCGCTGCCTTGGCCAGGTACATTCCAGCTGCCGGAGACTGAGGGCCAAGATTTAAGTTGTGGAGTCATTTTGGAGGGGTTTGGCCATAACTCACCACGCTGGCCAAGCGGGTTGGTGAGTGTGGGATAGAATTTCCTCTAATCCCTATTATATAGTTATACCGCTATGGGCAGTCGTCAGAGCCCCTTTAGTGGGAACAGGATGCACCACGAGAAGGCGGGGTTGACATTTGTCAAGGAGAGACTGATGGCTACGTATAATGGAGGCTCCCTATCTTCTGATTCAAGGCTTCTTGAATTGGAAGAGGAACTACAAAGGATCAAGTGGGACATCGTCGGGCTAAGTGAGGTAAGGAGAAAAGGAGAAGATCTCATTGAACTGAAAAGTGGACATCTCTTCTACTATCGTGGGACAGATACTGGCAGAACTAGTGGTGTTGGATTTATAATAAACAAGAAACTGAAGGATAAAGTTGTAGAAGTTGAAAGTTCCTATGACAGAGCTGCACGACTCGTTATCCAACTCTCGAGAAGATACAAGGCTCAGATTATTCAAACTTATGCACCAACCACAAGTCATCCCGAAGAAGAAATTGAAGAATTTTATGAGGATATTCGCCATCTAAATAATAAAGGTAATCAACACTTGAAGATAATTATGGGAGATTTCAATGCAAAAATAGGGCAACGGCAACAGAATGAAACTTCAGTAGGTAAATTCGGTCACGGCAACAAAAACCAGCGTGAAAATACTGTCGTTGAGTTTGCAGAGGCAGAAGGGTTTTTCATCTTGAACTCCTTTTTCAAGAAAAAGCCACACAGGAAATGGACATGGAGACATCCAAATGGGACGACAAGTGAAATTGATTTTATTATGTGTAATAAAAAATTCGTCATAGAAGACTGCAGTGTGCTAAACAAGTTCAACACAGGTAGTAGTGACCATAGATTGGTGAGATGTAAGATGTACCTCAACACTAAACTTGAACGTGGCAAGCTCATAAGACACACAAAATGTATTGACATAACCAACCTTAAAAACACCATAACACTTTCAAGTTGGAACTGAAGAACAGATTCTCTGCTTTAAAAGGCCTAACATCGGAAGAAGTGGACATTTCTGAAGTTAACAGAAAAGTAACCAAAGCTCTTATGGAAACAGCAACAGAATTAGCTGGGTCTAAGAACAAGTTGCATGTGAACAAATTATCAGGAAAAACCAAAATGTTGATGCGAAAAAGAAGAGAGATGAGGACAACTAAAGAATATGTGACTTCCAAAGTGGAATATATAGAGCTATGCAAGACAGTACGAAAAAGTATCACTGAAGACGTAAGGAAATTCAACTGTGAACTAGTGAGGAAAGCAATTGAAAACAACCAAAGCTTAAATATAGCAAAGGGACATCTCAGTAACGGAAGAAAACAGATTATGGCACTGAGAACAGAAGATGGTTCTGTAACACGAAATAGAGGCGAAATTTTGACAAGAGTGAAAGATTTCTACCCCAAATTATATGAAAGGGATGATACATGTACTCCAGACATCATGAAAGGTACCAGTACCAGAGTTCTTCCAGTCCTCCCAGCAGAAGTTGCACATGCAATCAAAGACATGAAGCGGGGAAAGCTCCAGGAGAAGATGGAATTACTGTAGACATCGTACTAGAAGCAAGTGGAGAAATCGAAACAGTACTCGCCCAAATTTTCACTCGATGCCTTAATGAAGGGAAGATTCCTGAGGATTGGAACAATGCTACAATGATCCTGCTACATAAAAAAGGTGACATTGAGGATCTCAGAAACTACAGACCTATCAGCCTCCTATCAGTGGTTTATAAAATCTTCACTAAAGTTCTTTCACACCGCTCGAAGGTAACACTGGACATGGCTCAACCGAGAGAACGAGCTGGATTCAGGAGAGGCTACAGCACAATAGATCATATCCACGTACTGAGAGAACTAATTGAAAGAGCGAGGGAATATGAACTTCCATTGTGCATGGCTTTTATCGATTATGAAAAAGCCTTTGATTCGGTGAAACCATCAGCAGTTGCAATGGCTCTGAAATCCTGCGGTATTGAAGATGCATACATTAATATTATTAATAACATCTATGAAAATGCAAGTGCAAAGATTCGGCTGTTTGAAAATACAACACACATAAAAATTAGAAAGGGAGTGAGACAAGGTGACACCATATCTCCGAAGCTCTTTAATGCCACATTGGAAAATGTCTTTCAGTCACTGAACTGGGAAAGCAAAGGAATAAAGATTAATGGAGATTATCTAACCCTCCTTCGTTTTGCTTATGACGTAGTCATTTTTGCAACTACCCCATCAGAGCTTCAGAATATGATCCAGGAACTTGCTGACAAGAGTAAAGAAGTGGGATTAAAAATGAACTTTCAGAAGACAAAAGTGATGTTCAATGCTTTTACAAGAAATGAAGATTTATCGATTGATGGAGAAAAGCTGGAGATAACAGACACGTACGTTTATCTTGGACAGCAGATATCAAGTGAGGGTCACATTGATGAAGAAATTAATCGGCGTACAAAACTTGCCTGGAGAGCTTTTGGAAGAAACAGCATAATTTTCAAGAGCAATATGCCATTATGTCTTAAAAGAAAAGGGTTTGATCAATGCATCCTTCCAGTGCTTACGTATGGTGCAGAGACGTGGACCTTAACTAAAAGAGACATACAAAGGCTGCAGACAACTCAAAGCAGCATGGAGAGGTGCATGCTTGATGTAACCAGGAGAGATAAGAAGAGGAACTCGTGGATCCGAAAAATGACAAGAGTGGAAGACATCATGATCAGAGTTAAATCCCTGAAATGGCAATGGGCTGGACATACTGCCAGAAGGACAGACCATCGATGAACAGCCGAAATTTTTGATTGGATTCCAAGGGACAGGAAAAGACCTAGAAGAAGACCACATGGGCGATGGGTGAATGAAATTCGAAAGTATGCGGGAGTGACATGGAGGAGACTGGCACAAGACAAACCGTTGTGGAGGAAACTTGGGGAGACCTTCGTCCAGCAGTGGATTGATAATGGTTGACAATGATGATGATGATGATGATGATGATATAGGGGATGACCTACTCGACGGTTAATTTGATTTTTAAGTTTTAAAAATATTAATTTACTTGCTGTAAAGCCCGTTGAGATAAGAATACAACGCGTTCTAAAAGCACTTATTGCTATTCAAGCGTTTATTAACGACGTTGGAAAATATGTTGTAACGTACCAGGAGATGTGACGTACCTGCCAGAAGGACTCACACGACATAAAGGCTGATAGGAATCGGAACAAAAACGTCTGCGTAGCTCAGTTGGTAGAGCGACTTGTTCCGGAATAAGCGGCCTCGGGTTCGAATCCCGGCGTAGACCAAAAATGACGGAGAAATTTACTTCGTTATAATGGCGCCCGAACTATCCGGATGACCCGACCGTTCAAAATCTCGCATTGGTGTGATGTTATTTCCACACCGCGAGATAGGAAAAATAAGAGAATCCTTTCTCCAGCACTTCGAAAAAAAAAAATAAGGGGAGATGATGTAACGTACCAGGAGATGTGACGTACCTGCCAGAAGGACGCACACGACATAAAGGCAGATAGGAATCGGAACAAAAACGTCTGCGTAGCTCAGTTGGTAGAGCGACTTGTTCCGGAATAAGCGGCCTCGGGTTCGAATCCCGGCGTAGACCAAAAATGACGGAGAAATTTACTTCGTTATAATGGCGCCCGAACTATCCGGATGACCCCACCGTTCAAAATCTCGCATTGGTGTGATGTTATTTCCACACCGCGAGATAGGAAAAATAAGAAAATCATTTCTCCAGCACTTTGAAAAAAAAAATAAATAAAAAAATAAGGGGGAGATGATGTAACGTACCAGGAGATGTGACGTACCTGCCAGAATGACGCACACGACATAAAGGCAGATAGGAATCAGAACAAAAACGTCTGCGTAGCTCAGTTGGTAGAGCGACTTGTTCCGGAATAAGCGGCCTCGGGTTCGAATCCCGGCGTAGACCAAAAATGACGGAGAAATTTACTTCGTTATAATGTTTGTAGACGATATTTTTGAAAATATCTTTTGGGAATCTGGAAGTAGTTTTCTTGTTTTGGCTCATGGACTACTTTGACTATGACATCAAACCGTCGAAATCTTGATAATGCAACATAGAGTTGTCCATGGCTATACACTGGTTCAGGAAGGCAGATAGCTAGATACCTACTTTCTCCAGTGTTTGACCTTGAGACTTATTAATGGTCATAGCAAAGGCGAATTTTACAGGAAATTGTCGTCGTCTTAATGTGAACAGGGCCTTGTAATGTGAATGGGAGGTCTATATCAGTAGGTGCGAGGTCAATTCGCAGAATAAAAACAGTTTTACCAGATGCTGAGCCTGTGAGTACCTCTACAATGATCAAATTGGGTTTTAGTTCTTTAATTATCAGTCTTTTGCCATTGCATAAACCTTGCGTATTGAGGTTTCTGAGGAGTATGATAATAGCCCCAATCTTCTACTTCAGTCTGTGAAGTGGCATTCCTCATGGAGTTTGCTCATTTAAAAACTCTATAGGATAATACTGTTCAGTATTTTCTAGGCCATCGTCATCAATTGAATCAGAGCTTAAGTATGTGCTTGCTGTCCCCTCTAAGAGATCATGAACATTCTCATTTAATTTGTCAACATCAGAGTTTTTGGGAAGCAGAATGGCTTTCTTTGTAAATGTTTTAAAATCAGAAATTTTCAAGCAATTATATAGGCTCGACTCGTAGGAGCTTAGGTACCCGTGTCCATGAACAGAAATACGATATCCGAAAGAGCAGTAACAACACGGCATTATCAAGGAATGTCGAAAATGAAATACTACAACCAGACTAGGAGAACATTAAATTACTGAACACTCCAACGTACATACGCTCGCTGCACTTTGTTGAAAGCATGTGTATTGAAGCCTTTGGGATAGATGCTGCAATGACTACACACCTACGGACATATAAAAAATTTGGAAAGATTATACAGTATTACCAACTTGAACTTTAAATTACAGTAATAATAAATTACATATTACCAACAATTTATTAATACGACAATAACCATCATTTGTAACAAAATTTCTGTATTATTATGTGAAATTAATGTTTGGAAATTGTATCTTTTGCTCCGATGTAATGGCAACAGTCACGACCCGCATGACAAAAAAGCTCAGCGAGTGCTGAATTACCTCTCTGTTGCACCTGATGATGGGGTAAATGTTACCCCGAAAGTGCTAGTAGAGTATTTTAATCTGTAAATATTTTCGTCTTTTATTAAATATCATACCAAGACGGTGAAGTTTTTATCTCATTTTATCTCATTTTTCAAGTTCTCATCAAATATTTTTTTGGTTATATCACCATCATATAAAATATGTGTAGGTATCTCTATCATTTCCTCTGGTAGGCCATTAGCTGTTTTATGGGCACCATCGCGAAGTCGTAAAAGCCATTCACTGTATGATGAATCAACAGATCGAACATTACTTTTGAGTCTTAAAATCTCAAACTACCATAATTGGTTGAATTTCAGGCTGGCTTCGAGTATTTTGGTGGCAACAGGGAAAGTTTGTCTAAAGTCTCCTTCAAGTAAAATGACTTTGCCACCAAAAAGTTTCTGATTTCTCATATCTTTCAGTATTCGGTCAACTGCAAGTAAAGCAGTACCGGGGGCCATTGCAGCTTCGTCCCAAATGATGGCTTTCGCAGATCGAATGATTTCAGCGTCGGTGGAATTAATCTTTACCTTCGACGTAGATGTTTCATTTAAAGGTGGCACTAACTTAAATTAGTTAACGTATGTTTTGCCACCTTCTAACAGATTAGCAGCGATTCCAGCAGGTGCAACAGGCAAAGCTATGTTTCCTTCTTCACGGATAGTGCTGAAGAGGGTTTTATACAAATGAATTTTTCCTGCGACCCCCGGGCCATCAAGGAAAAAATATCTATGAGGAAGATCATCATTAGTGGTTGGTGACATAATACTGTTATACGTTGCTTTTTGCTTCTGATCATTCGTCCGAAAGAGGTCCGGGTTCGAATCCCGGTGAGGCATGGATGTTGTGTTTGTCTTACGGCACTGGCTCTCTCCCTTCCCTGGAACCAGTGACCCTAAATTAGGGAAGGGCAACTGCTTATAGCCCATTGAGTTGCTCACGGTGGTCGTATAACCTCCAATCAAATTAGAAAGAAAATAGGAACTATCTAAATTATCGACAATGTGCTACTGGGGTGACATCTGTTTTCAGATGCAATTGTGTTCACTTTGACATCTCAAGATTTCAGTTTTTATTGTAGGTTAGAGCGTTCTAGATAGATCGATGTTTTGCAAAATGTATAATATAATCAATACTAAACTCGGAAAGTTCGATAAAACGAAAAGTAAAAAGCAATTAAAGCATACAAATTAATATTCGAATTGTGCTAAATTAAATCAATATACAAACTCAACTTGACGTGATATTAAGAATTCACTTAGAAATTTGTAGATCGGATAAATAGAATTCGAATCTAGGTAAAAAAGTCCGAGACTGTTGATAAGCGCGGAAAAAAAGTCCAGTAAAAATAGTCTAGGAAAAAAAGTCCGAGATGGGCGTTTTGATTGTCATCATGGGCATACTAATATGTCGATTTGACATACTGTTTCAAATCGACAGTATGTCAATTTGAAAACAGTATGTGGGGGGGGACATACTTTCATTATTTACCTAGTATGGTGGGATCACCGGAAAACCGCCACACAGGAAAACTGCCACACGTTTTTCATTAAGGGGCCGGGCACAAAGTGCTATTTCCCCGAGGAACACATTGAATGTGTGGCAGTTTTCCAAGTTTCCTAATTTGTTTTAGTTTTTCAAGGCGCCTAACGACGAGAAGGAGCTCCTTTGTTTGTCTGAATTTTCACGCCGGTTCATACCAGTTTAGGGTGACTGGCCACAAAAGTTCAACTGAAGGGAGGGGGGGGTATAAAGATTGCCGTACATTTCTGAAAACTACAGTGTTCGAAGAAACAACAGAATTACACATGACTCATGCTGTGTTCAGAAAAGGACGATAAGGTGGGATTTTTTAATAACGCTGCATTTGTGCTTAGGCACTAAATATTTACATAACACCTCAAGTTTGTAATATTTTTCTTTTACTTAATTAATTCATAGGGCCTATACCTTGGCCTTTTTAACAGCTTTTAATTCGGTGACTTCATATTCATAACGTTTACATATGAAATAAAATCAATAGCATTGCGCTTTTGCTTAGGCACTAAATATTAATTTATAGGCCCTAAGCCTAAGCCTTTAACAGTTTTTATTCTACCAATATAATACTGACAGCGTTTACACGTGAAATCAAGTTAATAGTAATGCGCCTTTACTTAGGCACGAAATATTAATTCAAGAGCCTAGGCCCTTTTACTAGTTTTTTATTTAACCAATGTCATATTCACAACGTTTACACATCAAATAAAGTTAATAATATTGCGCTTTTACTTGGGCACAAAATATTAATTTATAGGCCCTAGGCCTAGGCCTTGTTGACGGTTTTTAATCCGTCGACTCCATATTCATAACGTTTATGCATCAACTTCAGGTAATAGCATTGCGCTTTTACTTAGGCACTAAGTATTAATTCATAGGCCCTAGGCCTTGGCCTCTTTAATACTTTTTATTCTACCGATGTCATATTCATAAAGTTTATGTACCAAGTCAGGTTAATAGCATTCGCTTTTACTTAGGCATTCAATAATACTAGGCATAGGGCCAATAAATTAATAACTAGTGCCTAAGTAAAAGTGCAATGTGGTTAACTTCAGTTCATACATAAACGTTATGAATATGACATCGTTAGAATAAAAACTGTTTAAAAAGGCCAAGCCAAGGGCCAATGAAACTATATTTAGTGCTTAAGTAAAAGCGGAATATTATTAACTTGAGTTGATATGTAAACGTTATGAATATGGCATCCGTAGAATAAAAACCACTAAAAAGGCCTAGGCCTAGGGCCTATAAATTAATATTTCGTGCCTAAGTAAACGCCCAATATTATTAACTTGATTTGCTGTGTAAACGATGTGAATATGACATTGGTTAAATAAAAACTAGTAAAAGGGCGTAGGCTCTTGAATTAATGTTTCGTGCCTAAGTAATGGCGCATTATTATTAACTTGATTTGACATGTAAATGCTGTCAATATTACATTGGTAGAATAAAAACTGTTAAAAAGGCCTAGGCCTAGGGCCTATAAATTAATATTTAGTGCCTAAGCAAAAGCGCAATGCTATTGATTTTATTTGATACGTAAACGTTATGAATATGAAGTCGGCGGGCCGCCCCGGTGGCGCAGTGGTCTAAGCGACGGCCTCTGATCATTCGTCCGAAAGGGGTCCGGTTCGAATCCCGGTGAGGCATGGATGTTGTGTTTGTCTTACGGCACTGGCTCTCACCCTTCCCTGGAGCCAGTGATCCTAAATTAGGGACGGGCGACTGCTTATAGCCCATTGAGTTGCTCACGGTGGTCGTTAAACCTCCAACCAAAAAAAAAAAAAAAAAGGTCGGCGTTTTAAAAGCTGTTAAAAAGGCCAAGGTATAGGCCCTATGAGTTAATTAAGTAAAAGAAAAATATTACAAACTTGACGTGTTATGTAAATATTTAGTGCCTAAGCACAAGTGCAGCGTTATTAAAAAATCCCACCTTATCGTCCTTTTCTGAACAGTCATGTGTAATTCGTATGAGTCATGTAATGAGTCATGTGTAATTCTGTTGTTTCGTCGAACACTGTAGTTTTCAGAAATGTACGGCAATCTTTATACCCCTCCCCCTCCAGTTGAACTTTTGTGGCCAGTCACCCTAAACTGGTATGAACCGGCGTGAAAATTCAGACAAACAAAGGAGCTCCTTCTCGTCGTTAGGCGCCTTGGAAAACTAAAACATAATTAGGAAACTTGGAAAACTGCCACACATTCAAAGTGTTCCTCGGGGAAATAGCACTTTGTGCCCGGCCCCTTAATGAAAAACGTGTGGCAGTTTTCTTGTGTGCGGTTTTCCGGCAACCCCACTATACTAGGTAAATAATGAAAGTATGTGCCCCACCCCCACCCCCAACATTCAAACAGTATGCCAAATTGACTTATTAGTATGCCCATGATGACTATCAAAACGCCCATCTCGGACTTTTTTTCCTGGCCTTTTTTTCCTCGGACTTTTTTTCCTATACTTTTTTTCCTTGACTTTTTTTCCGCGTTTATCAACAGTCTCGAACTTTTTTTCCTCGGACTTTTTACCTGGACTTTTTTCCTCGGACTTTTTACCGATTACCATAGAATTCGATTCATTGGTAATCTAATGTTATTAAATTAGCACACGATCACTTTGGCATTTCAAAGTGATCGCGTGCATTCATACCGAAGTTTTTTCTACAAAATAATGCGACATCTGGCATTACAAATCGGAACTATCTAAATTATCGACAATGTGCTGTTGGTTTCAATATCACTTTATTGAGTCTCTGGGACTATTACGTCGAAGAACTGGGAAGACGAGGACACAATAAAACAACAGAATACGGCAGAGCGCGCCAGGCAGCATTGGCAAGGCAAAACAATGAAACACAGCATGGTACAGGAGCACAGTGCATTGACAAATCGCCAGACGAGAGCGTTGCACAAGCATAACATCACAGAGCTAAAGCGTTCACACAATAGGCAAAAAATATCCCAGAGCAAAGGTCCTGGAGCATCAAGACAGGAATCCAGAAGGAAGCAGCGGGACCCCTAAGGGGACCCCGGCGGAGCTGAGAGGCAG
This sequence comes from Macrothele yani, assembly GCA_039090855.1. Lineage (NCBI taxonomy): Eukaryota > Metazoa > Arthropoda > Arachnida > Araneae > Macrothelidae > Macrothele > Macrothele yani. Next base: position 111,091,147 of record CM077003.1, read on the forward strand.
GAGGAGGAGTTGTTCCATTTCTCCAGCGCATCGAGATCGGCAGACGGGTCAGGAAAATCCTCCCGGTACTGTTGAGGCGGAGGAGTAGACCAGCTGAAGGTCTGCGGCGAAGACATCTGGACACCGGTAGGGAGTGCTGGAAACGTGGCGGACTTCTTGCGGGTCCGACGATTAGGGCGGCGACGACGCTTCTTGGGAGATAGCACCAGTAGAAGAAGCGCAGGAAGGCGGAGTGGTAGGCTGGAGATAAGTTACATACGGCAGACAAGCATGAAGCGGGCTGCAGGGCACAGTCGTTGAACCGGTGAAAACTGAAGCAGCAGCAAGGGCTTGTGAGGAAGACTCGTACGAGACAATCAGAGCAGTAATCCGGTACGGTGAATAGGAAACCGGAGGACCAGCAGGAGCAATTATGACATCAACGCTGGAGGCATTCGAATAGCACTGAACAGGCGTATGAGGCTGGGAGCTAGTCGGGGTGCTATCACAAGGCGACTAACACACGAAGTCCTGGAGTGGAAGAGCTGAATCCGGCGAAGGAGAGTGATGAGGCTGAACAGAGCTGGGAAGCAGAGGCAAAGGAGCCAGCAGAGAAGAATAGGACGACAGCCGCGGAGGCGTAGAGAGTCCTGCGGAGGACGGGAATGCAGGCGCAGCAGAAGGCACATGCGAAACAGGCAATGTAGGAGACACCATCGGGGCAGCAGTATTAGAGTGATGAGGCTGAACAGAGCTAGGAACCAGAGGCGAAGGAGCCAGCAGGGAAGAAGAGGACGACAGCTGCGGAGTCGGAAAGAGTCCAACGGAGGCAGGCAATGTAGGCGCAACAGAAAGCACGGGTGAAGCAGGCAAAGCAGAAGATACCGTCGGAGCAGCAGTAGGAGAAGATGACAGCGTCGAGGAGACACAAACAGGCGCAGCAGAAGTGCAAGTGGTAGAAGAGGGGGAACTGTGAGCGATGATAGCCGGGAGCTTTGCAGGAGAAGCAGTGGTACGTAGAGAAGACATTAATGGAAATCGTGCGATGATCAAGGATCCCACGGAATGTAGTAGGGCAGTGGTAATGAAGGTAGTGTCCGGAAAAAAGAACAAGGGCATGCCGACGAAAGCTCAAATAAGGTGTCCAGCGTTGATTCCACCTTGATCGGTGGAAGCAGAGGGGAGCATGCGGATACCGCCGACAAAGCGCCGACACCGAGAAAGAAACGCAACCAAAAAACATCTGATACTTCTGGGGGCACCGGGTACATAGTAACGACGACAGAGAAATGCGCTAGGGGCAACGGAACAGAACTCTGGTCGTCAATAAAAATGCTTGTAGAAAGAACTTGCGTAACATAAGCAGAAGAGCATATATAAACGAGCCCCGCCGTGGGCTTTCTGGCAATGTGCGTGATGGTACCTAAAGGGAGAAACGATAACGTAGCCATGTAGGCGTGCAGCTTCGTATGAGGGAGAGCGTCAAACTTGAGTCCAAGACTAAGAGTTTGGAGCATGGACTTACAGCGACTGTGTCCGAATCCTCTGCACTGGGTAAGTATAGAACCATGAAGGGCGATAAATAAATCCAGTGAAGTCGGGAGCAAGGCATGGAACGGAGAATACACATTCAATGGGGAAGGTGCTGAAGAACAGTCCGGAGGAGCAGACATCGAGGCAGTAGGAATACAGTCCGGCGAGGCAACGCAAGAATGTGCGAGGGAAGGCACTAATCTAGGATCAACTGCACAGGCCATGGACGCAGGAAGGGCGCAGAGAACCACTGACGCAAGGCGGAACACCAACACAGGAGACGGAACGCTGAGGAAGGTGACGTGGGGAACCGCTGAAGAAAGGCGGAGCACCGAGAAGACAAGCAGAACACTGGGAAAGTCAGCGCAACGAACCACTAATGAAGGGCGGAGCACTAACACAGCAGACGCAGGACACAGGAAGCAGCACACAGGCAGCAGGCAGTGATGAGCAGTCAAGGCAAGTCACGATGGGCGTTATGTAAACATACACAGAGAGAAGAAATATGATGGAATAAACGTAAAATAAGTACTCACCATCACAGAAAAGTGGCTGGGTGGAAAGCGGAGACGTTCATGCACAAGGTAAGAGCAAATTAACAGGGCTGCACTCACCGAGAACAGTAAAACATAGCACAAATTACGAAGCTCAGAAGGGCGTGGCCACCAGGTGTGCTATTGGGGCGACATGTGTTTTTAGATGTAGTTTTGCTCTCTTTGACATATCAAGATTTCAGTTTTTATTGTAGGTTAGAGCGTTTAAGTAGATCGATACTTTGTAAAATGTATAATATAATCAGCACTAAACTCGGAAAGTTAGTTAAATTAAAAAAGTAAAAAATAATTAAAGCGTACAAATTAATACTCCAATTGTGCTAAATTAAATTAATATACATGCTCAGCTTGCTGTGATATTAAGATTTCAATTCGAATTTCGTTGATCGGATAAATAGAACTTGAGTCATTGATAATCCCAAGGAGGTTGGATAATCAAATGTTTTTAAATTAGCACGTGATCATTTTGACATCCCAAAGTGATCTAGTGCTATTATATAACATGCAATCACTTTTGCATTAGAACGCGTGCTATTATATAGCGCACGATCACTTTGACATCTCGGGAGCACACACGAATTGATCGATACGTGGTGGCGCAACAATGCAGACGTTGCTGGGACGTCAAGCGTTCCAGACAGTTCTGGCTGTTTATATTATTACTAAACTACTGTAACGAATGCGAAATTTACTAAGTGATCTACAGCTGGTGTCGTACTAGGATGCTCAGTGACATTGACCCAGGGGACCATTTCTAAAATTCTGCTTACACAGAAATGTAAGTATTAATGAGTTGACACTAAGCCTACATATCCATCAGTTTTTCGGAAAAGGCCGTTTAATGCACATATCCCCTCTTATCACAACTCTGTTTTATGGTTCAGATACATACGTTTTATGTTACTGATATACAGGAATTAACTATCAGCTATTCCTTCAACTCTACAAAAACCTTGAACATGCTCGGATAGAATGCAGACTCGTTTTGAGGTGGCACAATTTTCAAGTTTTCTGAAACTTGAAAATTCCATAGTTCTACATATCTATGCTACGCAACAGTGGGTTTCTGTGCCATCCATGTTAAATGAAGATTGTTTCTTTATTTCAGCCACTTCATTTCCAATCTCGTTACATAGTTTAAACACTAAATAAATTACGACGTATATAATGGTACCCACGGGCCCGGTGGCCAAATAGCGGGCGGCGCTGTCTTCCTATCATTCGTCTGAGGTGGGCCTAGGCTTGAGTCCCAGATGATGCACTGGTGGTGTGTTTGTCCGATGACGCTGGGCTCTGTCCCTTTTTCTGGAACCAGTGGCCCTAAATTAGGGACAGGCGACTGCTTACAGACAGGCGACCTCATAGGGACAGGCGACCTCATAGTTGTTCGTGGTGGTCTTTATACCCCTTTTCTCCCCTCTCAAAACAGCGATACTCTTTTTTAAATTCTGACTACATTTCGTGAAGTGTCTACAGTTTTCTCTCTTGTTGATTTTATTATCATTTGGGCAAACAGGATGTAAAGTTGATAAACCTCGCACGACATTTCCTTGATTTGGGAATTTAACGACCACCAAAGGACTATAGGCAATCTCCCATCCCTAATTTGGAGCCACTGGTTCCGAAAACGGGGAAGAACAATAGTGCTGTAAGACAGTCGCACTGTCTACGTCTCAAGAGGGATTCACGAGCTCGGACCTATCTCTGATGAATGGTCAGAGGCCAGCACTTAGACCAATGCGTTACTGGGACAACACATAAGGCATGAAGATGACTCTTAATAACCAAGATGATGAATGAATTTTCTCTCATTAATTAAGTTTGAGTGGTACAGACACGAGCGTTGGGACAATGTTACATTGACTTAATAAACTACAGGAAAGAACCCTTAATGAAGATTTTTTTTTGGGGGGGGAGGGGTGTTGACGACCACCGTGAGCAACTCGTGGACTATGAGCAGTCGCCCGTCTCTAATTTAGGGGCACTGGTTCCAGAGAATGGAGAGCTAGTGCCGTTAAACAAACACAACATCCAAGCCTCACCGGTATTCGAACCCAGACCCTTGACAGGCGAATATTCATAAGCCAGAGTTTGGACCACAGCGCCGCCAGGGCGGCTCTTCATGAAGATAAGGGTCAAGTTTCTCTGAAAATAAATAAATGTGGAGGAAAACTGGAAACCTTGAACAGCGAACACACAATTTCATCCGAAAAATTTTATGTAGATCGAATGAAAGGTTTTAATACTTTAAAGGATCACAAAACTGGCGGAACAAGAGCTAAAGTTGGTTATGCGGATTTATTTAAAGACAGATGTGATTAGCAAGGAGATGTATATGCGGGATATTTCACTAGCTGTATACAAGAACTTTTAGAAATTTAAAATCTGGATTTTAGCTGGTGTTCACTTATTGAACCTATTGGTAGGATCAGTGAAGTCAAAAATATGCGTAAGGTAAATGTTCCTTGACTACCCAGAGAGCTCAAGTAGCTCAGATCACAAGCATTCAACATAATAAGCAAGAGATTACACATTATACAAAGTGGCAAGCAAAGTTATGAATCAGGTCAATATCTTGATTTTTGATTGGAGGTTTAATGACCACCGTGAGCAACTCAATGGGCTATAAGCAGTCGCCCGTCCCTAATTTTGGGTCACTGGTTCTAGGGAAGGGAGAGAGCCAGTGCCGTGAGACAAAAACAACATCCATGCCTCACCGGGATTCGAATCCGGACGCCGTTCGGACGAATGATCAGAGGCCATCGCTTAGACCACTGCGCCACCGGGGCGGCGGTCGATATCTTGAAAGCAATGATACCTAGCGTTCAAAGTTTTGTGCAGGTGTATAGGAAAATTTTGTGCTGCAACATGATTAAACAACGTTGGATTCCCTCGTCTCCAATAGGGTAGCAAGAGAGCTATCTGTCCCCTCTTTGGAGATAAGGCAGCAAAGCCATTATAAAGTTGTAGAGAGTGGCAAAAATAGTACATAATGCTTTGTCCCGAAAAAAGGATAAAGTGGAACTTTTCAATGGTCAACACAGTAAAGGAGCTCTACGGTACCCTCTGTTCTTAACAAATCTGAGTACAAATCCACTTCAACGTGACATGATCGTTCAGCACGATTCCTTGACGTTGACAATCAATGTCGGATAGCCGGAAGCAGCTGACTCTTTGTTGTTGTGGTTTCGGGTGCAGATCTTACAATGCCATGAAGGATCGTATTTGCCTTGAGAACAATGTCTACATTAACGAACGAGCAATTTTGCCAAATGGTTTTGATTTATAGTGGGAGCAACTGGAATGCTCGTGCAGCGGAACGGGTGTATACACAGAGGTACCCAAATGCCAGATATCCTGATCTCAGAAATGCTGTTCCTCAATTGCTTGACACATACAGGTAATATACGTTGCCTCTCATGTATCGGAGGGCCACGGCCGGATGATACAGATATTCTGGCATACGTATTTGCACAACCTTACTGCAGCTCACAGAATTAGTAAATTGAGACAAAAGACAGCTAATTTTGCAACGGCACCATATGCGCCCCTATTCTTGTCATTTTCAGCAGGCACTGCTTCTTGGAAATCTAGAGAAACTTCTGGGATTTTGTCTGAATACCTGAGAAAAGGAACCAGATTTCTTGTCGAACGTCTTACGGACAAACGAGTCGTAGTTCACACGAGATGGTGCAGTGAGCAGACATAATGAGTCATACCCGTTCTGGAAGAGGGAGGTCACATTGTCAAATCAGGTTTTCCATCAACATTTGGTGTGACCTGTGGACTACAACAACTTAGCAGGGCCGTTTTTATTTTGTGCCGCTAAACATCGTGTGCATCTGCTAAGAACGGATGTACTAGATTTTTTAGACAGTTTGCCGTTACAGCTGTTTAACAACATGTAGCACTACGGGACATCAGTACATAGGGGTGCACAAGTAATAGAGTGGTTAGGTCGCTTTTTTCGCCAGCACTGGATAGGACACGTAGTCCCAATAGCATGGATCCACGGTCACCTTTGGGCGTACCTGAAGTCACAGTTCCATGCAACACTACCTTTAATATGCTAGATCTTCAACAGCGTATCACAGCTGCATGTGCAATGTTGATGAGGATATGCTAAATTGCATAAGGGGATTGAATGTGTGCAAGCATGCATACTTGCAAGAGGCGGATACTATGAGTATGCGGACAGGTAAATTTATTTTTGTATGCTGTAAATTCCGTTTCATTCTTTCACATATATATATACCATTATCGAATTCTCAGATGATGCTTCTTGGTGCTTAGATTATAATACAGGATGTTCCAGCTGAAAGTAGCACCGTGCGTACACCTGAAGACATATTGCCAGAAGAAAAAGTGTGAGTCCACGGAAGTCTATACGTCGGCTGTCGCAACAAAGTGGTACGTCGCGCTCGTCTTGTCATCGTGTAGTTCGTGCGCTACAGCTGAAGCCGTACAAAGTAAGGAGTGTTAAAGAGCTACTTCCATCAGATACCGTTAAACGACTGGGAAACTGTAAGTGGATACACAACGAAATTGCATAAGGCCTTATGGACCCTCACCTATATTTTATGTCGAGCGATGCTTGGTTTCACCTCTCCGGTTATGTGTATAGCCAAAACACACGATATTTTTTTTTTTTTTTTTTTTTGATTGGAGGTTTAACGACCACCGTGAGCAACTCAATGGGCTACAAGCAGTCGCCCGTCCCTAATTTAGGGTCACTGGTTCCAGGGAAGGGAGAGAACCAGTGCCGTAAGACAAACACAACATCCATGCCTCACCGGGATTCGAACCCGGACCCCGTTCGGACGAATGATCAGAGGCCATCGCTTAGACCACTGCGCCACCGGGGCGGCCACACGATATTGGCCCTGCGTGAATCTCAGAGAAAAAGAAATGTTCCAAACTCCACTGTACGATGAAAAGATTGGGATATGGTGCTTACTGTTCGCACGCAGAATCATTGGACCCATATTCTTCATCAACACCATTAACTCAGAGCGGTACATAAATGTCATATTCAATGTATTTTTTGAGCAGCTGGCAGAAGAGGAGAAACTGTACGCATACCTTCAACAAGACGTGGCCACAGCGCATACTGCTCGAGCATCTTTGCATCAAGTGTATTCGGTTTTGAGTGCTAAGCGAACAGTGTCGAAAGGGCGGTGCCCCCCCCCTCGTTCACCTAACCTCAGTAGGCGTGACTTTTATTTGCGGGGGAATCTTACAGGCAAAGTGTATGAAACTAATACACACACACTAGATGAATTAAAGACCAATATAACAAAGTTGTCAACGGCATCACGACGGATGAGTTACGTGATGTAATCCAAAATATACTAAACAAGAAAGATGACACCGAATTTTCGGGTGTAATAAGCACGTCTTTTGAATCCGTTCTGACGCAAATTAAATTTATCAAAGCTATTCAAAGTCAATGGAACCGGTATGGAAAACAATAGATCTGACGAAAGAAAGAAGATTTTCAACCGGGTCTTTAATCCCTCAGATATTGCTGTAAACGGAATCGTGAGCTTACAAACTCTTAGAAACAGAGTTATCGACAAAAATAAGATGTGACTTTACGTCCCCTGGTGGAAAAACCATGCATTATTTTAGGAAGAAAGTATTCGCAAAAGGTTCATCCATATGAGCGGTATCAGTCCAAGAAAAAAAAATTTAGTAGAGTTTTCAGGAGCCCAGATTTTGCTACAAATACATCAGAAGCAGAAATTAACACTTATGACCCCTGGTGGCCAAACCATTCTTTACAAAACAATAGAAATTATGTGAAAAAATATTTTCCATCAGGTCTTGTATGCGGTACAAGAAGAATTTTTCAAATCGGAGTTTTGGGAGCAGAAAACGCAATTTACCATTATGTGCCCTAGCGGAAAGTCTATGATTTACGTGAAAATTTTGGATTTATGGGAAAAAGATTTCGCATCGGAAGCACTATCCAACAAAGAAGGAATTTTTCAAATCGGTCTTTTAGAAGTAGAGATATTGACAAAAATAAGATATATATCTACGCCCCGTGGCGTAGGAACCATGCATTATTTTAAGAAGAACATGTTCCTAAAAGGTTTGTCGACATGAGTAGCATAGGTCAACAAAAGACTTTTTTTTCAATCGAGATTTTAGAAGCTCATATTTTGCTGCAAATACATCAGAAGCGGAAATTAAGACTTACACCCCCTGGTGCCCAAACCATTTTTTTTTTACAGAAATTAGAAATTATGTGCAAACGATTTCCCATCAGGAGCTGTATCCGCTGCAGAAAGAATTTTTCAAATCGGAGATTTAGAAGCAAAGAAATAGGGGGAAACGCAATTTACCTTTACGCCTTTCTAGCGGAAAGTCTATGAATTACTTGAAAATTTTGAATTTATAGGAAAAACATGTCACACTAGAAACACTATCCAACAAAGAGGAAATTTTAGAAATCGGACTCCTAGAAGTCGAGATATTAACAAAAATAAGATATACATCTACGACCCCTGGCGCAGAAACCATGCACTATTTTAAGAAGAAAATGTTTCCAAAAAATTTGTCGACACGAGTAGTATCGGTCTACAGACGACGTTTTTTTCAATCGAGAATTTAGAAGCTCATATTTTGCTGCAAATACATCAGAAGCGGAAATTAAGATTTACGCCCCCTGGTGGCCAAACCATTTTTTACTTTTACAAAAATTAGAAATTATGTGCAAACTATTTCCCATCAGGAGCTGTATCCGGTGCAGAAAGAATTTTTCAAATCGGAGATTTAGAAGCAGAGATATAGGGAGAAACGCAATTTACCTTTACGCCCCCTAGCGGAAAGTCTATGAATTACTTGAAATTTTTGAAATTATATGAAACACATGTCACACTGGAAACACTATCCCACAATGAAGGAATTTTTCAAATCGAATCCCTAGAAGTAGAGATATTGACAAAAATAAGATATACATCTACACCCCTGGCGGAGAAACTGTGGGATATTTTAGGAAGAAAATATTCCGAAAAGGTTAATCGATGTGAGTGGCATCAGTCCACGAAAGAATTTTTTCAATCGATATTTTAGAAGCTCCGATTTTATGGCAAATACATCAGAAGCAAAAATTAACCCTTACGCCCCCTGATGGCCAAAGTTTTCTTTACCAAAAACTCGAAATTATATGCAAAAGATTTTCCATAAGGAGATGTATCCGCTGAAAAAAATTCATATCGGAGTTTTAGGAGAAGAGTTATCAGGAAAAATGTAATTTACTTTTGGTTGGTTGGTTGGTTGTTGGATTTTATTGGCGCAAGGGCCAGGTTTGGCCAAAGAGCGCCAGACAAAGAACTATCAGCCACAGATTTTTAAAAACGTGGAAAATGATTAAGAACAGACAGGCTTGGTAAAAGTTGAAAAAGAGTATCATGAAAGCTGTGAAGACAAGGTAGTTAATTAGGTTTATATAAAAATTTATTAATTTACTATTATAATTATAATTTTTTTTTCTTTAAACACAACTACACAAAGGATGAGTCACTCTCCTCCCCCCACACTCCTCTGCAATGCTGGCAGAGGGCGGGGACGAACTGTCACTCTCTTCCCCCCCCATGTTCCTCTGCAATGTTGTTTGAGGCTGGGGACGAACTGTCACTCTCCTCCCCCCTATGTTCCTCTATAATGTTGGTTGAGGGTGGGGACCTCGCTGAGGCCGAGACAGTTGGATGGACACTGCACACCTTTGCGGATTGAGGGCCGGGTCTTCCGCACGTGCAGGCTGTCGGATGGAAACTGGAAGAGACGGTCGGCAGCAAAAGAGAAGGCCCAGAATCAGGTATTCGAAAAATCTCGAGCTCGGGGAAAAACACCTGTGTCGCTTGGTCAGCTGTAGATCGCTTGGCAAGGGCGGCGAGAGCTACAGGGCGCGGAACAAAGGGCTGCACGGGTTGTGGCAGAGACTGAACTACTGCGGCAAAAGTACGCTGTCGGGTGGTGGGTATACCCAACTTGGCCTTGGCAGCAGGGTACGAGAGGCCTTCCAGGGTCTTGAGCCGCTGGATCGCCATCTCGTCCTTCCATTTCATACAGTTGCGGGAGTAAGCTGCATGGGCCTCACCGCAGTTAACACAGCAGGCCGCAGAAGAGCAACCTTCCCCGTCATGTTCACTGGAGCCACAATTTGCGCAACGAGCGGAACTCTTACAGAAACGTTGTGAATGCCCGTACCTCTGGCACCTGAAACAGCGCAGAGGACTGGGAATGTACGGGCGAACTCCACAGACCAAGTAGCCAGCCTTGATTTCGGTCGGAACTTTCGGGGAGTTAAAAGTCAAGATGACATTTTTTGACTTAATCATGGAACCATCACGCCGGAACATCATACGACGTGCAGCAATAACACCTTGATCAGCAAGTTCAGTCACGAATTCGTCTTCACTGCATGGCAAGAGATCAAACTCCGAAATAACACCCCGAGAGGTGTTAAGAAACGGGTGAGGTGTCACTTTTACAGGAATGCCTTGAAGACTAGTGAGGTTCAGAAAAGTGTTACTCTGAGAAACACTGCAAGTTTGGACAAGCAGGTCCCCAGAGCGAAGCTTCCTCACAGACTTCAAGGGGCCAACCGCAGCGTCCAAAGCTTTAGAAATGAAAAAGGGAGATCTGGTGGACAGTCTCTCATTCGGATCGATGGATTCTACAAGCAAGGGAGTAGCATGCGTAGTCACAGCAATCGAGGGGAGACGACGCTTCGGAGCGACTGGTACAGCTGCCGAAGAAGAGGTTCCACATTCTTGGTCCAGGTCTAAAGACCGTTTAAGGGTATGAGACTTGGTAGGTTGAGAAGACGAAGGACAGTCGTTGTCAACTATCATTTTGTCAGGTGACTTAAATTTGGAGTTTTTGTTCTTTTTACCCATGGAAAAAAAGGAGGAAGATTCGTCTGCAGACTACTCCACCCACCACCGAGCCCTACAAGGGAGAACTGGAGGTCTGCAAGCCAAGAAAATGACGCTGGACACAGTTCTGGAGCTTATACGTTGCAGATATAGTCCGTTGGCTGTGATCACACGCACTCGGCGGACACTTCGGCCTCCGGGTACCGTCATGCCAACGCCTTTGGCATGATCCCACAGCCCCCGGGCTCACCCTGCCGTGCTATACGACAAAAAAGCCGCTAAAGCCGTGTACACAACTTGGTACAAGACTTCTGACTAGAGGTGGGTTAGTCTCTAGCCTCCCGTTTACAGCGAAGCCGGGGTCGAAGAGGAGTGTTGGTACACAGGAGGCACTTATCCGGTCTCCTGCGACCTCAGCCGCCAGACATCCCATTTCCGCCTCACGGGTCTCCGCACGCGGCAAACATGCAGGTAGGTCTAGCACCCAAACCAGCTAAAAGGAAAAAAAGAAATCCAAAGAAGACAAATCCTGGAAGGGAACCTAAACGGAATCTCAGCAACCTACGAACTGAGCGGTTAATATAATACAGTTAGTGGTGGAGGGTAACAAAACCACAAGACCGGGGTGTTAGTGCATAACGTGGTAGCGATTAGGTAAAGTATACAACACGGGCAACTAGCCAGTGGAGAAACTAAATAAAAACGAAAAAGCGAGACACAAGACCAGCTCGGGATCGTGGGGCCGCGACTCCCCAACAGCTGGATGAACAGCCGTCCCTGCAAACACCAACAGCACCAAAATAAGAAAAAAACAAGCTGTGGCATGACATCAGATGTTGACCAGTCACAAGGTCAGCTCGGGCCGTGGGGCGCCGCTCCCCAAATAACTGGAAAACCAGTTATCCCCGTGCGGGGTAATTTACTTTTACGGCCCCTATCGGAAAATCTATGCGTAATTTGAAAAAGAAACTGTATCTAAAATATTCTTCGACATAAATGGAATCGAAAGATAAAAGATTTTTTTTCAATCGGATGTTTAGAAGCAAATATGTAGAATAAAACGTAATTTCGAATTTGACATCATCTGCATTTACGCCCTCTAGCGGCGAAATTGTACATCGTAAAAAAAAAAGGAAATAAAGGATCATCATTCCCATATTTCAAGATTCCGAATGCAAAAAGAATTTTTCAAATCGCACTAATAGTTGCAGAGATACCGTGGGTACAGACGGATGGACGGACAAACCGATAACATAAGCACGATCTTTTTACGCTTTCCAACCGTAGGTTGAAGAAGCGTATAACCGATATAGTCACGTTCCTTTCGAGCTCTGTGTTTGTGCCCAGTTTTTGAAAGTATATAGTGAGTGTTTGTTCCTTTTTTTGTGTTCCCCTTCAAGAAGAAGATCTGTACATTCTTTTAGCTCGGTGAGTTGCATATTTTGTTTGCATTCAGCGTTTTATTATTTTCGATCAAGCTTATCGATCCTTAAGTTAATCCTCGCCATTTACAATGGCTGCCACTGATAAGGGTGATGTCCACGCCCACATCAGTGATGCTCACTTAACCTCCTCCTCCTCCTCAATCTCAGGAGACCAATCAGCATTTATGCACGTCACAGACGTCATACGCATACAAGATGTGACGCGAGACTCCTCTGCAAAGGCTCAAGCTGATATCCCTGCCCAAGAGAGTGACGTCACCTTGACGCACGGCCCTGGTTCATTTGCCGAAGCTATGGATGTGACCGATTGCGCGGTTGCGTTGCCTTCAACTGGCTCAACTCAGTTTACCAAGCCGCTACCAGCAATGAGCACTGTATCGCATCCTTCCGCTGCCAACTCTACGTCTCTCACTTACTCCACAGTGACCTCCGGAGCGAGAGTTCCTTCCAAGTTTATTGCACCCGTTTTTCCTGACTCTTACGTCAGTGTTGAGGGTAGTTCTGCCACCATCGATATCCCAGAGGATTCCCCAGCCGGGAAGCAATTTTTCTCCACAATGGATTTCGGTGTCTGTTTTGATGCATTACCAGACACGAAACTCAAGGAATATAGTATTGGCCTAAAGAAGATGCTTCCTACAGGAGCTTATATCACTCATATGGCTCGAAAGCCACGGGCCGTATTAGTGTATTTTGCCCGTAAAGAACATGCAGACCTTGTGATGACTGCTGGCTTATCCATCAAAGATGTGCATCTTCTGGCTGAACCTGTGGCACAGCGACCTATCCAGGTCACTTTCCACCCAGTCCCACCTGAAGTCTCAGATGTCGCTCTATGCACTTTACTCAGCAAATTTGGCCGAGTGGTTGGACCAATAACGACCCTTTCGGCGGCGCCCAGAGATCCCGATGACAAATCCATTGCAGGGTTTCGTCGAAGTGCCCGTGTCATATTTCCGTCGGACGATCATCTGCTTGCGTGCCCGAAGATCCTAACCGTACGGTGTGGCCAGCAACGTCCGAGAATCGACGTCATTACCTCCTTGCACTGCACGCTTTGCCATGGCGAAAACCATCTTCGCGTGCACTGCCCACATCAAGTTCCACCGACTCCGACTGGCGCTCCTACAGGTACTGTTCCTACCTCGAAGCGTACTACACCATCTACTTCAGCACAGCAGGCCTCGGAGCCAAGATATGATGAAAAAGTCCGCTTACAGACGTTGGTCAACGCAACGCTCCCACAGCCGCTTCCTCTTTTTCTCTAGAGGACTTTCCTACAATTGCCACCTCGCTCCCGCAACGTCGTCGCTCCACCACTGAGTCCCTTTCAGAGGGTTTACAACCAGCTATTACCACTGGAACCTCCGAAACAGCTGATGTGGAGTCCGTTGGTCCAGAGACGCAGTGTGAGGATGAGACGACCAAGCCTCCACTGAAGCGCCGCGGCTCTGGCCGCAGCAGGCGAGTAGCGGAGAAGCAAAACTCTACTTCATCTCGTTCAACCTCCCTCTCCAGCAGTTCTCCTCGACACACCTCGCCAGCCGAAGTCTCCTTTCCCACGGTCGAAGAGTTCGCTGCATTTCTCCAGACAGCCAATATCTCCCGTACCACTCTCACACATTGATATCCATACATACTTAACGAATCCGACAAGCTACGCAATAGCGCGTGCCTTAGCAGTCAAGAATCCATCGCTTCGCCAACTTGTGCAGGAGCAGATCTTCAATGTGTCGCATTTCTGCCGCCAGAATGTTCCCACCCATCCGTGGGCACAAATTTTCTATAATCGTCTCAAGTCTTTTCCTCCAGCTCTGAAAGATCTTCAGCTAGAGGCAAGGAACCCCACAATTCAAGATCGTGTCACTTAATTGCAGGGGATTCGCTTCCCCCCTCAGCAACTCTCTAGCATATGAAGACCTCAACCCGTTGGGGGCTGATATTCTCCTCCTTCAAGAGACAAATTGCAAACCATCTACCGTCTATTCTCGATGGCGCCAGTGGAACTTTGTGTTTCATCACGCCTATGGATTAACATCTCATAGCGGTCTTGCCATCGGCGTTAGTCATACTCTCAATTCTATTATCACATCCCTCTCTGTGCGAAATATTTGTCGAGATCTCTTACAGCATGCATCCTTTACCATCGCGTCTTCCAGATATCATTTATTCAATATCTATATTCCAAGCACTACAACACATTTATCAGTTCTCTTCACGCGTCTTCGCAGAGCACTCGACCGTATCCCACCGTCAGACCATGTTCTCGTTGGTGGGGATTTTAACTGTACCCTGGATCCTCTTCTGGATAGGTCTTCTACAAATAGAGAGCGCCGCCATGCCCTGGCGAACCTGCTCCAGACAGTTGTCACGAACAACGCTCTTCATGATGTACATCGGCATATTCATCCATGGTCGACTAATTACACTTGGCGCTCCTCCCATGCGCAAAATCCTTTCTTAGCCCGCCTTGACAGGTTTTATGCCTCCAGTACTCTACTTCCTGCCGTGACAGAATCGAGTGTGCATCCCACGGCCTCATCTGACCACTGCGCCATTGCCATCATAGTCCATACTGCACCATTCAAACCCAGGATAATTCGCCCGTGGACATTTGATGATGCACTTCTCTCCGACCCGGCATTCTGCTCTTCGGTCCGGCATTCTGCTCTTCGGTCCGGTCATTCCTGATTGACAGACGACCGCAGCTTCAATCTGCACTCTGCGGATTAAATTCTTGGTTGGAGATCAAGTAACAGCTCGTTCTGCATGTCCGAAACTACTCTTTCCAACTAAAGACACTCCAGAACATGCGCCTAGACTATGTTCGTTCAATGCTATCCATGCTCAGTCTCAGTGATCCTCTCTTCTCCTCCTTTCAAGAAGAGCTTCGATCTCTTCTCACTCCTCTGGCGCAACAAGCTCTCCGCCGACTTCGTTTGCAACACCTGACGCCGGGGCCGGATGCTCACAACTATGAGTTCCTGACGTCGGTGGAAAACACCCGACGAGCTTCGTCCATACTTCATCATCTACGCCTTTCTTCTGGAGAGGTATCAGATGAGCCGATTGCGCTTTGTTCCCATGTCCGTCAGTACTTCTCCATGAAGTTCAGTGAACCTCCTCAACCATCCTCTGCAGCAATGGATTCTCTCCTTTCTAATCTACCTCAGGTTTTCCCCATCTCGCTTCTTCTCTACTCCTTTCCCCACGCCCTCTGAACTAAACACTACATTCTTTTCTCTGAATTCTAGTGCCGCTCCGGGTCCGGACGGCCTAACCTTTAGCTTTTATAAAACTTTTCTGCCTCTTCTTCTTCCGTTTCTCCTATCCGCTTTCTCTGCTGCCTTTACTTACTCTCCTCTCCCGAGGGAATTCACAAATGCATACGTTGTCCTTTTCCCCAAAAAAGGTGATCTCCTTGACTTGGTGAACTGGCGCCCAATTTCCCTACTGAATCTCGACTACAAACTTTATACCAAGATTCTTTCACAACGACTAAATCCCATCCTCACTTACATCCTCTCCTCTAACCAGACTTACACAGTTCCCGGCCGTTCCCTATCTCACAACATCCATCTCCTAACTGATCTAATTCACCTTGCGCGCTCCCGCTCTGAACCCCTCGCCCTCCTCTCTTTAGACCAACAGTCCGCCTTTGATAATATCTCCCACACTTATCTCTCTGCCACACTTCTCCGATTTGGAATTCCATCTCCGTTTATTTCTCTCCTCACCTCCCTCTACCAGGACGCCAGTTTCCAGGTCAAGTTGCCCACCTTTCTTACAGCACCAATCCTCTTCCGCCGTGGAGTGAGGCAAGGCTGCCCACTCTCCGGTCAACTTTTTCGCTATAGCCTTAGAACCTTTTCTCCGCTCCGTTCAACGCTCCTTTCAAGCCACCCTGCCGCCACTCATCGCCCGCACGAGACACCATGTCACCACTTCCGTGGCTTATGCAGACGACGTTACCTTCTGTATACGCCTGGATTCACAGTTCTCTTTGCTCTGAAGTCTTTTCGCCGATTACGCCTCCTGCTCCGGAGCTGCGATTAATACAACCAAAAGCACAGGCCTGTGGTGCGGCTCATGGGTTGACCGTTTGGATTCCCCATGGGGAGCGCACTGGTCTTCAGCCTCTCAACGTTTCCTTGGCGTACATCTTGGTGTCCCAGGTGAAGCCTCCAGCACAACGTGGAATACCATCCAGCCACGTCTTCATCGGTCAACTGCGTTTTGGCGAAAAGCGCAGTTCTGCACCTCATATTTTCAACGTGCACGTCTTGCGCAAACCTATCTTCTCTCCATGTGCACACATTCCTGGCTTGCTACTAAATCCCCACTTCTTCGTCTCAATGATATCACTCGCTGCTTCACCTTAGTTATCTGGACCGGACACCACTGGCTCAGCGCCCCCAAGCTCAGCCTTCCTCCTGACCAAGGTGGCATTGGCCTAATTGATACACGACTGTACTATCAAGCTCTCCGGATTACTTCGTTCCTCCGTCTTCATACCTCACCTGTTGCCGACGCCGTTACCGCAAGGAATGTCATCACCTCTTCGAGCAACACTAATTTCACTTTCACTTCTTTCATTCTAATGGACCTCCGTACTACCACTCACTCTCGCATTCCTCCTGCCTTACGGGAGACTCTTACCTTTCTCCGCTCTCTCCCGCTCACTCGATCCCCACCCGATTCCACCACTGAACTCCTTGCGGAACCCCTGTTCTTCTCCTCTCTTCTTCACCCCCTCATCTTTCATGCTTCGCCTATCCTTCTTGGCTCCGAGTCGGAGTTGTAACCGTCAAAGACCTTGTAACCTCAGATCTGTCCTGGCGACCCTACGCCAGCCTCCCACCCGCCGTTCTACTTTCACCCTCCTCTCGCTCTGTCTATGACTCCCTACTCTCTACCATAATTGCTAAGTTTCCTCATCTCGCAACCACCACCGGCCTGACCTTTGTTCCTTCCGCCTTCCTCCCCCTTCCTTTCTCTCTTTCAGTCGGCAGATCTACACTTCCACTATCTTCTCTTTCAACCTCAGTTCTCTATCGGTTACTTTTAAAATCCCACTCTCCTTCTCCCCTTCACATGACTGATGTCTCCCAATCCTCTCTCACCGCTGTCTGGTCTGCCACCCTTTCTCCTCTTTCAGCTCCTCTTGAAATAAACACTCACTGGCTTTTTTCTCCACCGCCGTCTTCCCGTTCCATCCATCCTCCACCGCATGACCATTCTTGACTCACCTCTTTGCCCCTTCTGTGCTCAAGAAGCTGATGTCCCTCACGTTTATATACATTGTGTCATCCTCCTTCCACTACTCCATCTTGCATTTTCCATTGCTCAACGTTCAGCCACAACTGATCTTCCTTTCGATGCCTATAAGACACTCCTCCTGCAGGTCTCTCCGCCAGTCAAGCTTCCACCCATCTGCTCATATAGTTTCATCCTGGTGAAACATGTCATTTACGTATTTCATCAGCGCTGCCGAGATATCTCATCTCCTTATACCATCCACCAAGCTTCTGTGGAACTTCTGTGCCACTTTCGGGAGCGTCTCCTCTCAAGACTTCGTCTAGAGAACCTTGTGGCCGTCGCCCAACAGAGAGAACAACATTTCCGTTCCACCTGGTCTCCGGCCGCTTCCTGGTTCGCCGGCATGCCAGAGACGTTACAACTGACTGTCGGTAGTTTATAACCTCGTTGCTCCTAGCTCTGTTGAACTTCAGTTCAACGTGCATGCTCACCATTGGTTTTCGGAATCAAACTTCAACATACAGCTTATATCTTCTAACACATGTGAATATATATGCACCATACTGTACAAATGTATATAGTCTTACTTGTTTTCTCTTTGATTATCATTTTTTCTACCAGTACTAAGACATCGTAATTCCGTTTGCCTTAGGTTTCACATTGTTTACTTTGTCATCTACAGTTCTCCTTTTGTACAGTGCTTCATTATAATATTCTCGTTCTGTTATTTGTCAGCACTATAATATATTTATGCTTCGAGACGAAATGTTTCGACAATCTCTGTTATTGTTCCTGTGCAGAATGCCTGTACCTCTTACCACGAGGCTCCTTTGTGAATCAATACATCGTGCTGTATATAGTGCACATATAATTTTAGAGTTTGTATATTTTACCGTACAATATATGTACCAGGACGCCCATGTTCGCCTCCTGAACCCAACCTTGTTAATAAAATTGTGTTGAACTGAAGAAGCGTATATGCTCCAGCTTTTCCCGTCCGTCTGTCGGCACGATAACTCACGTAAAAATGGTTCGATTTCGATGAAATTTTAGTATGTGGTAGGGGACCGCCAGGGGACGAACCCTATTGAAAATGGGTGAAGTTGGGTCAGAGGTCACGCCATAAGAGCGGGATCCATTCAATTGCCCTTATGCGTCATAACTTGCGTAAATACGGTTCGATTTCAATGAAATTTTAGTACGTGGTAGGGGACCACCTGGGGACGAACCCTTTTGAAAATGGGTGAAGTGGAGTCAAAGGTCAGGACATAGGAGCGGGATGCTTTCCATTGCCCTTATGCGTTATAAGGTGCATAACGATGGTTCGATTTCGATGAAATTTTAGTATGTGATAGGGGACCACCTGGAGAGGAACCCTATTGAAAATGGGACAAATGGAGTCAAAGGTCAGGACATAGGATCGGGATCCCATTCCATCTCCCTTATCCCACACTATTAAGGTGGACGTCAAGTAATTTTGCTTCCTATATTTCCAATGGAAAACCTTAAAAAACAATAACGTTTCCTTTGGTGGTGTTGAAACCAGAAAAAAGATGGCGCGACCTGTACTTTGATAACGTCAGTGGACAAATAAATGTTGGATTGCATAATTACGGTTATGGTTTAGAAAATATTAAGCATTCCAAGTTATGAAATGAAGCTATTTTAATCGATGTTCAAATTTTCATTCTTGGGAACGCATTAATTGTGAAGAAAATGTGTACAGAAGTTTTTCCATTGGAAGTATAAGAAGAAAAATTACTTGACGTCCACCTTAAAGTAGCAATTCTTGTATGTATGTATGTATGTATGTATGTATGTATGTATGTATGTATGTATGTACATTTTATTTTGAAAACGGCTCTAAGAATTTTGATGAAAGTCGTTAACCTACCGTTTTCTGGTACTAGAAATCGATTTAGCTTGATCTCGACTTTAGGAGAATTCGTTTAGTGGGTTAAATAACTACCCCGAATTATAACATTTTTAGTGTCATGGCGTCGTTCCATTAATGTTTCCAATGCTTAGAAATCTTATGACGTCATAATCTCGCGTTTGAGAATGTTGGCGCGCGGTCACGTCATCTGTCTCATTACGTCACGCGTTGTGTGTGGATCCTATTAAAGTTTTATGACGTCATACTCTTGCGAGCAGATGGTCGCGATTCTCATCTGCTTCATTACGTCACGCGTTGTGTGCGTATGTCCGTCCGCACGATAACTCGCGCAACAATCGTTCGATTTCGATGAAATTTTAGTATCTGGTAGGGTATCACCTGGGAAGGAACCTTATTTAAAGTGAACGAAATGGGGTGAAAGGTCAGTACATAGGAGCGGGATTAATTCCACTGCTGTTATGCGTCATAACTAACATAAAAAAGGTTCGATTTTGGTGAAATTTTAGTATGTGGTAGGGGACCACCTGGCCACAAACCCTATTGAAAATGGGCGAAATGGGGTCAAAGGTCAGGACATAGGAGCGAAATCACTTCCATCGCCATTATGCGTCATAACGTATGTAAAAATGCTTCGATTTGGATGAAATGTTAGTATGTTGTAGGGGTTTGCCTGGAGACAAATTTTATTGAAAATGGGCGAAATGGGGTCAAAGATTAGGGCACAGGAGCGGGATCTATTCCATTGCTCTTATGCCTCATAACTTACGTAAAAATGCTTCGATTGAGACAAAACTTCATCATGTTATTTCGGAGGTATACCGAACCGGTTCTGTTGAATATCATTGATATGGGATCAAGGGTCAGGGCACAGGACCGAGATTTATTCCACAGTCATTATTATCATAAATTGAATGATAACTTGAGTAAGCCGCGCCGGTGGCGCAGTGGTCTAAGGCGCTGGACTCTGATCATTCGTCCGTAAGGGGTCCGGGTTCGAATCCCGGTGAGGCATGGATGTTGTGTTTGTCGTACGGCACTGGCTGTCTCCCTTCCCTGGAACCAGCGTCCCTAAATTAGGGACGGGCGACTGCTTGTAGCCCATTGAGTTGCTCACGGTGGTCGTTAAACCTCCAATCAAAAAAAAAAAAAAAACTTGAGTAATGATTTCTGGTATGTTGGAAAGCGTATTATAATCAATGCATTTCATGATTTTACAAACTTGTTTTACAAAAGACGTGCTAAAAAACCATACTGTGCTGTAACTAGGCGGGCAAACATTTTCAGCACTCATTGTGATATCATGACAAGATTGTTGTAACCATAGCGTTTGGCGCTCTTTTGCCAAACCTGGCCTTTGCGCCATTAAAATCAACTAATCATGGTATTGACATTCCTTGCAGTATATGAATAGCAATCTGTACATATAAAACTGAAAGCCCTCACTGACTCATTGACTCATCACCGAATCTCAGAAACTACTGGTTAGAACTTTCATATTTGGCAGGAATGTTCCTTTTACAACATAGAGGCGCACTAAGAAAAGATTTTTTCCTACGATAAATTTAAGTGGGTCGAAATGGGTTTTTTAAATAACCCAGCTTTGATAACGCTAGGACACTTTGCAATGATCGAGCCATTGTTGGCCAGCAACTAAAGCCCCGCCCTAAGTTTTGAATGACTTGAGTTGACCTGCTCAGTATATATTTTGTTCTAAATTTATTCGTTCTGAATTTATTTGCTCTGCATTTATTTGCTCTGAATTTATTTAACAAAAAACCTTTAAATCCCGTAAAAAGCGCTATATCATAATATGCTTTGTATTTAAACATTTCTTATCGTTTGACATATCGAATGTCAAGGTTTTTTGAGTCAAAATCAAATTACCAACATTCGTTTTTACCGAAGCAACGGTGTCGTCATGTAAGTGGTAAGGTGACTGCAATAAATATAAATACGCGAGTAGATTTTCATAGTAATTGAAATTTGAAAAAAAAAGTTTCCTCCTTGAGATATTAGCGATGGTAACATAACACAATTTTGCTCACTCTTCCCAAAACATCTGACTTGCTAGCTTTTAAATGTACAGTTTCGAACGAAATTGTTTATAAGCAAAGTTCTTTTTACATTTAGGCTGAAAGTAACAACGTATTTTGTTCTGTTTTCCATTATTATTTTTGTTCTCTATTAATATTTTAACAATGAAAGTGAAGAGTAACGACGTATTTTGATTTGTTTCGTGTAGCCTTGAAGTTTTATATTTACAGTTATGAACGAAATTGCTTATGTGTCGTCTGGCAAAACAAGTCAGGCAGACATGTGTTTTCCAAAAGAGCGAAGAAATATGCAGTGTATGGCCATTTAAACTGTCGCAATTTGTTATGGTTTAGGTTTATCAAAATCTTTCTTTTCAGTGGACCACAGATTTTATTTTAAAAAGAGGTGACTAGTTTTACATGGAGTGCAAAACTATTAATCAAGTAAGACATCCTTTTCTTTCTATTGAAAATATTATTCCTACTGTTAATTTGAACTGTGCAGTGTTACGTATCGAAATTGTGTATCAGTTTTCTGGACTATTTCCTTTAAACGAAATCTCTTTCAAAAATACAGTTTGGTAATACTGGCGGATGATTCCAGAACAGCCAACGTAGTGTACAAAGAAGTACTTACGTAAATCAATATATTATTCTTATTTTTCCATTCGTTCATCGGTACACAAATGTTTAGTTACAAATGACAACACCCTGCATCTTATAAGGATGCAGAAATTAATGCTATAAACATTATGTATTTGAATCCATTTTATTACCGATATGATAAAATAAAGTTATGGAATAAACTGATCAAGTGTATTATTAGTATATTAATTTATGGTACAAATTATACACTGGCGGAAAGTGAAAAACGAACACCAAGAAGGAATTGGCGGACGATCATGAAATTTACATATGTTAATGGGGTCGAGTTTACGTAGGTGTGATGTTAATTTCGGGACCAACCAGTTAGCGCTTACGCCACAGAACGGCATAATATGCAATTTATCGCCGGTGGTATTTAAGGAGTACGGCGAAGTGAATGTAATCAGTCGTCGGCGTACGGACACGTGCGAAGACCCTGAAGGAGCTGCAATGCCTGGTGGACATGGAAGACGTGTACGATTTCGGCAGTTAACGGACTTTGAGCGACGTCGTCTAGTCGGACTCCGCGAGGCCGGGTGGTCGTATCGTCATATTGCGGAGCGAACTGGACGGGAAATATCGGTGGTGGTATGATGGTGGCGTAGATGGTTCGAGGAACATTCCCACACGAGAAGACGTGGAACCGGGAGTCACAGACGGACTGATGAGCGGACCGATCGACGCATAAGAAGAGCTGCGTTGTCAAGCAGAACATCCGCTGCGACGCAAATCCGAGCTGCCGTTGCACCTGAGGTGACTGTGCGAACAATCCGCAACCGTCTACTGGATGCAGGACTACGCGCACGTGTGCCTCTGGCATGTGTACCTCTGACTTCAGCCCACCGTCAGGAACGGCTGCAGTGGTGTCGCCAACGTCTGCAATGGAGAACGCAATGGCGATCTGTCGTGTTCAGCGATGAAAACAGATTCTGCTTGGGAGCCTCTGATGGCTGTATGCGTGTTCGCAAACGCACAGGGGAGCGTCTCCACCCTTCTGTAACGTTCCAGGAGATGTGACGTACCTACCAGAAGGACGCACACGACATAAAGGCAGATAGGAATCAGAATAAAACGTCCGCGTAGCTCAACTGGTAGAGCAACTTATTCCGGAATGAGTGGACCCGGGTTCGAATCCTGGCGCAGATAAAAATGACGGAGAAATTCACTTCGTTATAATGGCGCCCGAACTATCCGGATGACCCGACCGTTCAATATCTCGCATTGGTGTGATGTTCTTTCCACACCGCGAGATAGGAAAAAATCAGAGAATCCCTTCTCCAGCGCTTCGAAAAAAAATATTTAAAAATAAGGGGGAGATGATGTAACGTTCCAGGAGATGTGACGTACCTACCAGAAGGACGCACACGACATAAAGGCAGATAGGAATCAGAATAAAACGTCCGCGTAGCTCAACTGGTAGAGCAACTTATTCCGGAATGAGTGGACCCGGGTTCGAATCCTGGCGCAGATAAAAATGACGGAGAAATTCACTTCGTTATAATGGCGCCCGAACTATCCGGATGACCCGACCGTTCAAAATCTCGCATTGGTGTGATGTTATTTCCACACCGCGAGATAGGAAAAATGTGAGCAGCACTTCGAAAGAAAAAAAAAAAAAAAGAAAAAGAAGGGGAGATGATGTAACGTACCAGGAGATGTGACGTACCTGCCAGAAGGACGCACACGACATAAAGGCAGATAGCAATTAGAATCAATGTCCGCGTAGCTTAATTGGTAGAGCAACTTATTCCGGAGTGAGTGGACCCGGGTTCGAACCCCGGCGCGGATAAAAATGACGGAGAAATTCACTTCGTTATACTTCTTGCATCCGCCAACGACACACAGGGCCTACACCTGGTATCCTGGTGTGGGGAGCGATCAGCTATCATTCCCGTACCCAACTAGTGTTTGTACCGGGTACGTTAAACAGCACCTCCTACATCAACATAATTCAGCCCGTTGTTGTGCCATTTGTAAGGTCGGTCCATCGTGGTGTTTTCCAGCAAGATAACGAACGCCCACACACGGCACGTGCCACGCAACATGCACTTCCGGGTGTGAGACAACTTCCATGGCCTGCACGTTCACCGGATTTGTCCCCCATTGATCAAGTGAGGGATTTTATGGGACAACGACTTATCTGGTCTCCACGGCCAGCCACGACCATCCCCGATTTACACGTCCAGGTTGAGGATGCTTGGAACTCAATACCCCAAACTTACATCCAACATCTCTACGATAGACTCCATGCCAGAATTGCACAGTGTGACGCAGTTCATGGCGGTTGAACCTCGTACTAACCATGTTACATGAAAATGTTATTTTTCAGTTTACCAGCAAATACAGCTGTATTTTGCCATAATGTTTTGATCACGTTATCCTCTGTATTCTGTTATTATGCTGTATAAATTTCGTTGGTATCAGACGTCTCCTTCTTGGTGTTCTTTTTTCACTTCCCGCCAGTGTATTAGGGTATGGTATGAAATCCTGTATTATAGAAATATTTTTTATATCATCACGTTCGAAGAACGGGTACTTAGCTAGTGTTATTATTGTGGTGTAGCGGAAGAATATCTGGCGCGTAACTGGAAGACCCTGGGTTCGACTCCGGTGGCGCCCAATGAGAATTTTTCCGTGACTCACTTATAAGCGTGGAAAGAGCGAAGATCTTTGTTTGATGTTCCTGGTCCACTTTAAATGTCTTTATTAATTAGTCATTCGCCTTCTAATTATTTCTTCAGTTGCTGCTTACCATCTTTGGTGAATTCCCAGCATTGTGCGGGGCTCCAAGAAGCAACCTGCCAAATTGGCCTTGGCAGTTAGCGTGTGTGAGTCTGGAGGGATTTGAGGCCGCTGTGGTGTAGCGGAAGCATATCCGGCGCGTAACTGGAAAACTCTTGGTTCGACTCCCGGTGGCGGCCAATGAGAATTTTTCCGTGATTCACTTATTAATGTGGAAAGAGCGAAGATCTTTGTTTGATGTTATTATAAGATTGATTTATTCATTCGTTCTTCACCGTTACATCCCGTGAGACTGTTAACTGGTACACCCAGTATAATAGATTTTTGGGGTTCCTTTTCATTCTTTGTTTCAGGACAAACGAATTTTATATTATTTTTTGCCATGCTCTACAATTTTGTAATTGACATAGTTACCATATCTCCAAAAGGAGCAAGATTTCACTCCACTGAGGACGAGAGGTCCAACGTTGTTACATTATTTAGCGCTATAGCGGTTTCATATACACCTGCACAAAAACTAAAACGCTGGTTATAACAGTTCTCAAGATATTGTCCAGTTTCATGACTTTCCTTGCCACCCTGCATAGTACATATACACGCATGATTCAGAGTAAATGTTTTTTAGGAAAAAATTGTTTGTAGTGCCACGCAGAGTTCTGTTATAATCACTTAAGTACCTTGTCTGATCCTCCTCTGGCATTGGTTTACCTTTCTCAGTTTTCTCAGTCAGTTTTCGTTCAGGAGGTTTCACGTGTTTTCAAAAGGGAAACGTGGTCATAATCGTTTTCTTGAAAAAAAAGTAGGCAGCAATTACACTATGAAAGCTAAATGGTGTGAATTCGCGGAAAATTCCTGAAACTAACGTGCAACAAAGTTGTCGATAGTTGTCCGTCTTTTAACGAAATTTTTGTTTTTAAAAGTTTCTGTTTCTTCCGTATTTTAGCTGTTTTCCCGTAGTCAGTAATTCCGATTATTTCAGGAAAGTCCGTTTCCGGATTTTTCTGTATTTATAGAGCAAATTCGAAAAATCTTCGATTTAAACTTTTTCAGCTCTTTTACTAGACTCTTCTTTCCTAGCAAACGACGTTAACAAATATTTTTCCTTTTCCCCTGGCGATTTCAGAACTAGGTACTTTTTCAACGGTAACCGCGCGAGCTACTCTTGCACCAGAATGACACGCAACGCACAGTCACGTATAAGCTAAAAATCTAATCGCTCGATGATGAAATGTTTTTTGCTATTAATTCCAGTGAATTAGTAATTTGTTTTTTGTTGAAGCTTATCTTTCTGAATAGGTTTGTAATATTCTTTTTTTTTTTTTTTTTTTTGCAGGATAATTTATAACAAATTAAGTATTTCTTTCATCGTAATTTTTCGAAGCAACAGAACGCTTTGGAATCTGAGAGTTTTTTAAAATGACAATGACTTTCAATTATCTTTAAGAAAAGGTGAAGTGTACTGTTTTATAGTATTATTTCACAAAGCCACTAAATATAAAATTTACTCTCGATAGCTACAATTGTCTTAAGGGTTCCACAGAATGAATAATAGACATCATAGAATCACCTGTACAATAATAATTTAAGTAGCCGGTTTCTTACGGTAACATGCGATAGCTGGTGCACAAAATGGAAGTTGTGGGAAGGAATATCCGGCGCCACAATAAAAATTTCATGTGACATGCTCTCCACAATATCCGATCTCGCTATACGGAACTTCAAAATCAGATCCTCCGACAGACAACTGAAATTTAATATTTAATCAGACCTTAAGTATTCCCATCGAATCGCATCTATTACTAGAAAAATTTCGGCAAATGGATAAAGAAATAGTGAGAAAAGTTTTCCCAGTTTAATACACGAAAGGAGTTGTGGCTTCTGAAAATTCAGAATTTTCCTGGATTACAAAAAATCTGTGAAATTCAGGTTTTTCTCCGTCATTTCACGGAAAAGGTTATATCAGGAATCATCATCATCATCATTGTCCACCATTATCAATCCACTGCTGGACGAAGGTCTCCCCAAGTTTCCTCCACAACGGTCTGTCTTGTGCCAGAGTCCTCCATGTCACTCCCGCATACTTTCGAATTTCATCCACCCATCTTCCATGTGGTCTTCTTCTGGGTCTTTTCCTGTCCCTTGGAATCCAATCTAAAATTTCGGCTGTCCATCGATGGTCTGTTCTTCTGGCAGTATGTCCAGCCCATTGCCATTTCAGGGATTTAACTCTGATCATGATGTCTTCCACTCTTGTCATTTTTCGGATCCACGTGTTCCTCTTCTTATCTCTCCTGGTTACACCAAGCATGCACCTCTCCATGCTGCTTTGAGTTGTCTACAGCCTTTGTATGCCTCTTTTAGCTAAGGTCCACGTCTCTGCACCATACGTAAGCACTGGAAGGATGCATTGATCAAACACTTTTCTTTTAAGACATAATGGCATATTGATCTTGAAAATTATGCTGTTTCTTCCAAAAGCTCTCCAGGCAAGTTTTGTACGCCGATTAATTTCTTCACCAATGTGACCCTCACTTGATATCTGCTGTCCAAGATAAACGTACGTGTCTGTTATCTCCAGCTTTTCTCCATCAATCGATAAATCTTCATTTCTTGTAAAAGCATTGTACATCACTTTTGTCTTCTGAAAGTTCATTTTTAATCCCACTTCTTTACTCTTGTCAACAAGTTCCTGGATCATACTCTGTAGCTCTGATGGGGTAGTTGCAAAAATGACTATGTCATCGGAAAACGAAGGTGGGTTAGATAATCTCCATTAATCTTTATCCCTTTGTTTTCCCAGTTCAGTGATTGAAAGACATTTTCCAATGTGGCATTAAAGAGCTTCGGAGATATGGTGTCACCTTGTCTCACTCCTTTTCCAATTTTTATGTGTGTTGTATTTTCAAACAGCCGAATCTTTGCACTTGCATTTTCATAGATGTTATTAATAATATTAATGTATGCATCTTCAATACCGCAGGATTTCAGAGCCATTGTAACTGCTGATGGTTTCACCGAATCAAAGGCTTTTTCATAATCGATAAAAGCTATGCACAATGGAAGCTCATATTCCCTCGCTCTTTCAATTAGTTCTCTCAGTACGTGGATATGATCTATTGTGCTGTAGCCACTCCTGAATCCAGCTTGTTCTCTCGGTTGAGCCATGTCCAGTGTCACCTTCAAGCGGTGTGAAAGAACTTTAGTGAAGATTTTATAAACCACTGATAGGAGGCTGATAGGTCTGTAGTTCCTGAGATCCTCAATGTCACCTTTTTTATGTAGCAAGATCATTGTAGCGTTGCTCAAATCCTCAGGAATTTTCCCTTCATTAAGGCATCGAGTGAAAATTTGGGCGAGTACTGTTTCGATTTCTCCACTTGCTCCTTGTATGATGTCTACAGTAATTCCATCTTCTCCTGGAGCTTTTCCCCGCTTCATGTTCTTGATTGCATGTGCAACTTCTGCTGGAAGAACTCTGGTACTGGTACCTTTCATGATGTCTGGAGTACATGTATCATCCCTTTCATATAATTTGGAGTAGAAATCTTTCACTCTTGTCAAAATTTCGCCTCTATTTCTTGTTACAGAACCATCTTCTTTTCTCAGTGCCATAATCTGTTTTTTCCCCTTACTGAGATGTCCCTTTGCTATCTTTAGGCTTTGGTTGTTTTCAATTGCTTTCCTTACTAGTTCACAGTTGAATTTCCTTACGTCTTCAGTGATACTTTTTCGTACTGTCTTGCATAGCTCTATATATTCCACTTTGGAAGTCACATCTTCTTTAGTTGTCCTCATCACTCTTCTTTTTTGCATCAACATTTTGGTTTTTCCTAATAATTTGTTCACATGCAATTTGTTCTTAGACCCAACTAATTTTGTTGCTGTTTCCATAAGAGCTTTGGTTACTTTTCTGTTAACTTCTGAAATATCCACTTCTTCCGATGTTAGGTTTTCTAAAGCAGAGAACCTGTTCTTCAGTTCCAACTTGAAGGTATTATGGTGTTTTTTAAGGTTGGTTATGTCAATAAATTTTGTTTGTCTTATGAGCTTGCTACGTTCGAATTTAGTGTTGAGGTGCATCTTACATCTCACCAATCTATGGTCACTGCCTGTGTTGAACTTGTTTAGCACACTGCAGT
The DNA here is from genome assembly GCA_039090855.1 of Macrothele yani. Lineage (NCBI taxonomy): Eukaryota > Metazoa > Arthropoda > Arachnida > Araneae > Macrothelidae > Macrothele > Macrothele yani. The sequence continues at coordinate 111,120,261 of CM077003.1, forward strand.
CTTCTATGACGAATTTTTTGTTACACATAATAAAATCAATTTCACTTGTCGTCCCATTTGGATGTCTCCATGTCCATTTCCTGTGTGGCTTTTTCTTGAAAAAGGAGTTCAAGATGAAAAACCCTTCTGCCTCTGCAAACTCTACGAGAGTATTTCCACGCTGGTTTCTGTTTCCGTGACCGAATTTACCAACTGAAGTTTCATTCTGTTGCCGTTGCCCTATTTTTGCATTGAAATCTCCCATAATTATCTTCAAGTGCTGCTTACCTTTATTATTTAGATGACGAATTTCCTCATAAAATTCTTCAATTTCTTCTTCATGATGACTTGTGGTGGGTGCATAAGTTTGAATAATCTGAGCCTGGTATCTTCTCGAGAGTTGGATAACGAGTCGTGCAGCTCTGTCAGAGGAACTTTCAACTTCCACAACTTTATCCTTCAGTTTCTTGTTTATTATAAATCCAACACCACTAGTTCTGCCAGTATCTGTCCCACGATAGTAGAAGAGATGTCCACTTTTCAGTTCAATGAGAACTTCTCCTTTTCTCCTTACCTCACTAAGCCCGACGATGTCCCACTTGATACTTTGTAGTTCCTCTTCCAATTCAAGAAGCCTTGAATCAGAAGATAGGGAGCGTCCGTTGTACGTAGCCAAGGTCAGCATCAGATGGCAGCCTAGTCCGGTCCTCCGGGGATTCTTAGCACCCTCTGCCTTCATGTCACACTGGCCGCTGCCTTGGCCAGGTACATTCCAGCTGCCGGAGACTGAGGGCCAAGATTTACGTTGTGGAGTCATTTTGATGGGGGTTTGGCCATAAATCACCACGCTGGCCAAGCGGGTTGGTGAGTGTGGGATAGCATTTCCTCTAATCCCGATGGTATAGTTATACCGCTATTGGCGGTCGTCAGAGCCCCTTTAGTGGGAACAGGATGTACCACGAGAAGGCGGGGTTGACATTTGTCAAGGAGAGGCTGTGATGTTACGCATCACCTATGCTTCGTTAATTCAGGAAAGGAATCATAGAAAGTGGCTCGTGAATTTCAGAAATTTTTCTGCAGTGTAGGTGAAACCTTTATTATGTATCGGTTAATTCTTGCGTTTCCTAAAAGAATATTAAATTTCCATGAATATGCCTTTCACATTTTATGTATAGATAAATTAAACTGTGCCTTTTTAGCACGTCTTTTGTGAAAAAAGATCGTGCTTCTGTTCTCGGTTTGTCCGTCTGTCCGTCCATCTGTACTCACGATATCTCTGCAACTATTCGTTCGATTTGAAAAATTCTTTTTGCATTGGAAAGCTTGAAATATGCCAATGATGATCCTTCATTTCGTTTTTTTTTTTACGATGTACAATTTCGCCGGTAGAGAATGAAAATTCAGATGATGTCGAATTCAAAAATACGTTTTATTCCACATCTTTGCTTTTAAACATCCGATTGAAAAAAAAATTGTATCTTTCGATTCCATTTTTATCGAAGAGTATTTTAGATATAGTTACTTTTTCAGATTACCCATAGATTTTCCGATAGGGGGCGTAAAAATAAATTATCTTTTCCTCGATAACTCTCCTTCTAAAATTCCGATTCGAAAATTTCTTTCTTCAGCGGATACATCTCCTGATGGAAAATCTTTTGCATATAATTTCAAATGTTTGGTAAAGAATACTTCGGCCACCAGGGGGCGTAAGTGTTAATTTTTGCTTCTGATGTATTTGCCATAAAATCGGAGCTTCTAAAATATCGATTGAAAAAATTCTTTCGTATTTCCACTCACATCGATAAAACTTTTCGAAATATTTTCTTCTTAAAATATTCTACAGTTTCTCCGCCAGTGGGCGTAGATGTACATCTTATTTTTGTCAATATCTCTACTTCTAGGAGTCCTATTTGAAAAATTCCTTCTTTGTTGAGTAGTGTTTTCCGTGTGACATGTTTTTCATGTAATTTCAAAATTTTCAAGTAATTCATAGACTTCCCGCTAGGGGCGTAGCGGTAAATTGTGTTTCCCCCTATAACTCTGCTTCTAAATCTCCGATTTGAAAAATTCTTTCTGCACCGGATACAGCTCCTGATGGGAAATCGTTTGCATATGATTTCGAATTTTTTGTAAAAATAATTTGGCCACCAGGGGCGTAAATATTAATTCCCGCTTCTGTTGTATTTGTAGCAAAATATGATGTTCTAAATTCTCGATTGAAAAAAACGTCGTTTGTTGACCGATACTACTCATGTCGACAAACCTTTTAGAAACATTTTCTTCTTAAAATAGTGCATGGTTTCTACGCCAGGGGGCGTAGATGTATATTTCATTTTTGTCAATATCTCAGCTTTTAGGAGTCCGATTTGAAAAATTCCTTCTTTGTTGGATAGTGTTTCTAGTGTGACATGTGGTTCATGTAAATTCAAAATTTTCAAGTAATTCATAGACTTTTCGCTAGTAGGCGTAAAGGTAAATTGCGGTTCCTCCTATATCTCTGCTTCTAAATCTCCGATTTGAAAAATTCTTTCTGCACCGCATAGGCCTACAGCTCCTGATGGGAAATCGTTTGCACATATTTTCTAATTTTTGTAAGAAATGGTTTGGCCACCAGGGGGGTGCAAATCTTAATTTCCGCTTCTGTTGTATTTGCAGCAAAATATGAACTTCTAAAATCTCGATTGAAAAAGTCGTTTGTTGACCGATGTCGACAAACCTCTTAGGAAAATTTTCTTCTTGAAAAAATGCATGGTTTCTACGCCAGGGGGCGTAGATGTATATCTTATTTTTGTCAATATCTCTACTTCTAAGAGTACGATTTGAAAAATTCCTTCTTTGTTGGATAGTGTTTCCGATGCGAAATGTTTTTCCTAAAAATTCAAAATTTTCAAGTTAATCATAGACTTTCCGCTAAGGGTTATCTGCGTTATTTCTGCTTCTAAAGATCTGATTTGAAAAATTCTTCCTGTATCGCATACAAGACCTGATGGAAAATATTTTTCACATAATTTCTAATGTTTGGTAAAGAATAGTTTAGCCACCAGGGGTCATAAGCGTTAATTTCTGCTTCTGAAATATTTGTTGCAAAATCTGGACTCCTGAAAACTCGACTAATTTTTTTTTCTTCGACCGATACCGCTTATATAGATACACGTTTTGAGAATACTTTCTTCCTAAAATAATGCATGGTTTTCCCACCAGGGGACGTAAAGTCACATCTTATTTTTGTCGATATCTCTGTTTCTAAGAGTTCGTAAGCTCACGATTCCGTTTACAGCAATATCTGAGGGATTAAAAACCCGATTGAAAATCTTCTTTCTTTCGTCAGATCTATTGTTTTCCATACCGGTTCCATTGACTTTGAATAGCTTTGATAAATTTAGTTTGCGTCAGGACGGATTCAAAACGACGTGCTTATTACACCCGAAAATTCGGTGTCATCTTTCTTGTTTATTTTATCTATAGATAAATCGAAAAGACACAATGGTTAATTCCTGCCATTTCACATTTTATCTATAGATAAAAGGAAAAAGGCACAATGATTAATTCCTACTTATTTCATTTTATCTATAGATAAGAGGAAAAAGGCACAATGGTTAATTCTTGCTTTTTTTCGTTTTATCTATAGATAACACGATCTATAGATAAAACAAAAGCGCACAATGAAATTGTATATCACTGTATTGTGATTGAAAGCAAATGCATAGCTAAGTCTGTTTTCTTACATCCACAGCATTTTTAGTGTAATGTACTCATGACAAAATGAAAAATAAGAAAGAAAAATAATGCAAAGCTGTTTTTAAATTAATGACACCCAAAGAGTTACCCAAAAAAAGGAAAGAAGAGAAACTGATATTTCAAGGAAACACTCTGAATATCTCCTTCACACACTTCATACCAGTGACGACGCGGGTTTTGAAAAAGCAGACAGTTGAGTTCAAAACCTAATACTCCAAATGACTCATCAAACGGAACTAATAAATTTCAATGTGCAATGAAAGGGTATGAAGGCAGTTATTATATTTTTAAGCATTTTAATTTTTAAAAGCAATTCGCGCACTTAAAAATCAGCTATATTTGCATACATAATCCTTATTAGCTTACTCAATACATCATATGAATGCCTTTAATATCGGCGATGAGCAATGATAAATTATTTACCCAAATTATGCAATACAGCAGTTTTAATGCAATAAAGCTCAGCTCAATGCAATTACAGCCAAAGAAAGATTTATTCGAAACAGTTTAATTTTGCGGGTGCAAATTTTTTATGGAAATCATTAAACGTTTCGTTATATGCTTACGATTAACCAAGGAGGAAAATTAATTTGGGAGTGTGCTTACAGAAATAAAGCATTATTTTAACCTTTCAAATACGTTTTACGCAAAAAAAAAAAAAAAAAAAAAATAATAAGAAGAAGCACCTCGAGAAAGTCGTTCAAAACCTGATGAAACTCCGCACGCAAGTACCGCAGGGCCGAATATGCAAATGATTACAAAATAACGACCAATGACTAAAGAGTGCACCGTCACAGATCATGAGAATTGCACATCGAAGAATGTGTGTCAAGAGCCAAGCTCTCACGCAGGGATAAATGTTAAAGTGGATTGCGGTTGCATTAACCTCCACGGACTGTGAGAATGCCTTGACGTCGGATCTGTGCACAATACGAGCATTTGAGCGAGCTTGAGAGAAGACGTACAGTTGGGCTGAGAGAGGGGCTGGTTGGTGAAGTCGCCGTATTGTCAGGCATTTGGGTCCGAGCGACGTGGTAATCAAACGATGTTGGCGCCAATGGGTCAAGGTGGGCACGATCCAGAGGCACGAGGGAAGAGGACGGCCAAGGGCAACGACTGATTGTGAGAGCCATACGAACAGAAATGAATTCGTCGCTGTCAACCATCTGTGGCCATGTTGCATCGTCAGCAGGTACGAAAGTGGCCATTCACACCCTTGACAGACGACTTGCGGCACGGGGACTACATTCGAGGAGGTCACTCCGCCGCCTACTACCGACCAGCGAGCATCGCCGGCACCGGTTGCAGTGGTGTCGGGCCTATCAACTTGGAATAGTGTCCAGTGGTGTCGTGTTGTCTTCAGTGTTGAGTCAGGCTTTGCAGTTGACACCAATGCCTAGCGCATACTGTGACGTACTACAGAGGTGAAAACATGTGTCAAGACGAAAAATCTGCAGCGGGACATTCTGTCCGCGTATAGCTCACTTCAGAGAGCGACTTACTCCGGAGTGATTGGACAAGGGTTCGATGCTCGTTGCGCACAAACTTGTGTGCTCACAATACATGTCTGGAGATGAGCAAGCCAGCGCACAGTTCCTTCCCTTACCACGGAACGGCACATGGCTCGCACACTTGGGGTGGCTGTCTGGGTAGCCATTTCCTACGATAGACAGACACCCTTGGTAGTTCTCCGTACCACTCTTTCTTACTGTGTTGCTATTCCTGTCTCAGTATCACCGAACAATTTTCCAACAGGATAATGCCCAGCCACACACTGCAAGGATCTACCAGGCCTGCCTCGGTATAATGTCGAAGCCCTTTCATGGCCAGCTGGATAGCCCGATCTCTTCCCGATCGAATTTGTTTGGGACATGATGGAACGCCACCTACGCCCATCCCTGAATGTCGGCAAACTGGTCTGCAATTTGGGTACCATTTGGCACGCTATACTTCAGGACAGTATCCGGGAACTGTATATGCGTAATGCCACTAAAGGTAACTGCTTGTATCTGAGTCAGAAGTGGCGCTACCACGTGCTGACTTGTTCCACTCGTGTAGCTGTTTTACCTGAATAAATAGCCCAAGAGCTCTGGAAATGAATAATTTCCGTTCATGTACATTGCACATACCAATTTTCATCTAGATTTGATAATACATTCTAGGCGCTTCGGATTTTTTTTTTTTTTTTTTTTTTTTTACAAAGAGTGTACTTTGCCTTTAAAAAATTATCGATAAGCAAGTATTATTTGTCTTATCTTGTATGGAAACATCCACTGTTTTATCAACAATTGCACCCACTCACAAAGTCATAGAATTGTTTTTATTATTTTTTATTTTTTGGTTTTGGGTTTAGCTACCAACATGAGCAACTAGCGATCTAACTAGTCGCCCGTCCCTAATTTAGAACAACTTGTTCCAGGGAAGAGTGAGAGCCGGAGCCGTGGGACAAGCGAACCGCCCATGCCTCATCCGGGAAGCGAACCCGATTCGGGCGACTAACCAGAGACCTGTGTCTCTGACCACGCAACCACAGGGGTAGCATTTTATATTTTTGGAGGCCTACATGCCCGAGTTTCTAGCACACAGTTGAACAACTTATTGGGTGTTATTTACGAATTCCTCATAAAAACAGTAGTTTGGGCTATACAAACTTTTAGGACACTGTTAGAAACTTTGCATTAAAGTCAAAAAGTTCACACAACATTTGACTTTAAGCCCAGTTCTTATTGTCCACTTATAGCATGCTCAAATCACAGCCCAATTCACAGACACAGCCCATTTCTTCCTGTCCACTTAGCCCAGTTCACAGTTCACAGCCCAGTTCTTCCTGTCCACTTATAGCATGCTCAAATGTGTCATCCGGAATGATAACATATGTCTATTGATCTTTACCATTTTTGCTGTGATACTAAATTTACATCCTATAACTACTAGCATCTAGAGGTATTAAATTTTCTGTTCCAACTTCCTGCTTCGTTCCACATTTTATCTTTATATTTTTCTGGATTCCAGAGATCGTGAAAGAATGCTTAGTATAACGTACAGGGTGGTCCGAAAGCCTTGTTACCCCCTGCAGAAAAACTTACGTAGTTACCGATCCAGAAGGTCAGTATGACTTCCACCATTTTCGTGACACAAAATAATTTGTCTCCATGACCTGTGAGAGATTTTATGGAGACAAGCCTTATTCATTTGTGTAAATGCAAAGCGAACAGCGTCTTGCAACTGGTCGGTTGTCTGGTTCCTTGTCTTGGACACACGGTCCTTAATAATATCCCATATGGAATTGTCACAAGAGGAGAGATCTGGACTCCGTGGAGGCCATTCAAGAGGCGCAGGCAAGTGAGCAGATCCTCTCTCAATCCACCTCTCAGGAAACACTTCATCCAAATATTCCAGAACACGGATAGCATAATGAGCTGGATCGCCGTCATGCTAGAACCAGCTTTCTGCTAGAAGGCCACGTCTTTGCAGGTCGCGAACAAACTAGTCCCTCAGCATGGCGAGATAGGAATGCTGATCGACCGAGCCGTCGAAACAAAAAGGGGCATATCAAAAGCTTACTCGACAGTGCAGCCCAAATCATCACATGTGGTGAATTGTGCTCCAACTCCTCATAATAATGTGGGTTTTCTGTGCTCCAAGAGTAAACATTCCTAGCGGTAGGTGGCACATTCATCACTGAAGAACATGTCTTCAGTAGATGGCACATTCATCACTGGAGAACATTCCTTCTGTTGACGGTACATTTATCACTGAAGAACATTCCTTCTGTTGACAGCACATTTATCACTGAAGAACATTCCTTCGGTAGATGGCACATTCATCACTGAAGAACATTCCTTCGGTAGATGGCACTTTCATCATTGACGAACATTCCTTCGGATAGTGGCACATTCATCACTGAAGAACGTTCCTTCGGTAGATGGCACTTTCATCACTAAAGAACATTCCTTCGGATAGTGGCACATTCATCACTGAAGAACGTTCCTTCGGTAGATGGCACATTCATCACTGAAGAATATTCCTTCGGTAGATGGCATATTCATCACTGAAGAACATTCCTTCGGTAGATGGCACATTCATCACTGATGAACATTCCTTCGGTAGATGGCACTTTCATCACTAAAGAACATTCCTTCGGATAGTGGCACATTCATCACTGAAGAACGTTCCTTCGGTAGATGGCACATTCATCACTGAAGAACATTCCTTCGGTAGATGGCATATTCATCACTGAAGAACATTCCTTCGGTAGATGGCACTTTCATCACTAAAGAACATTCCTTCGGATAGTGGCACATTCATCACTGAAGAACGTTCCTTCGGTAGATGGCACATTCATCACTGAAGAATATTCCTTCGGTAGATGGCATATTCATCACTGAAGAACATTCCTTCGGTAGATGGCACATTCATCACTGATGAACATTCCTTCGGTAGATGGCACTTTCATCACTAAAGAACATTCCTTCGGATAGTGGCACATTCATCACTGAAGAACGTTCCTTCGGTAGATGGCACATTCATCACTGAAGAACATTCCTTCGGTAGATGGCATATTCATCACTGAAGAACATTCCTTCGGTAGATGGCACATTCATCACTGATGAACATTCCTTCGGTAGATGGCACTTTCATCACTAAAGAACATTCCTTCGGATAGTGGCACATTCATCACTGAAGAACGTTCCTTCGGTAGATGGCACATTCATCACTGAAGAACACCGCCCCATGTTGAGGGAGCGTCACAAACGTTTCTAACAATCTTGCACATGCGGCACTCCGTTTCTCCCAATCAGCATCAGTGAGCTCGTTGATAAGCACAGGACGATAGGACTTCAATTGTAGATCTGTTTTCATGTCAGTCAACATGGTGGTTTTTTGGGGATACTAAGTTCCGTCGATCGTTTCCTCAGGGACTTTTGAGGAGATCTCAGCATTGATGTAGCCACGGGTTCACATTTTTCTTGCCTCAACTTCGGTCTTCCTATCCAGTATTGATGCAGTTGTGAACAGCTTATGTTCCAATCTCAATAATGTCTGTTTCTGTGGGGCTTCTTTGTTAAATCTTGCAGTAGAGTCACGTTGCTCTTCCCTTATTATTTTACCAGTCTGTGGACGTTCGTGTGCCCATATACTTGGTACTAAGCGTTTTTCCACACTAAAGTTGCTTGTGTCAGCCGTCTGAAAGCAGAGAACAAAGTTAATTAGTTCCACTGTAATAGTCATAGGGGGATAACAAGACATTCGGACCACCCTGTAGTCCACTGAAATGGTACTTTTCTTGCAAACGAGATCGAAATGGATATGAAACATTTTTACAAGGCTATTTTGAGCATCGCAACGACACTGACAGTGAGAGTGCCACCAACGACTCTGTTGGCATGACTTTCACTTATTGTTTCGAAAGGAACATGAAAGAAATTCAAACAAAGTTCATGTAACAACTAATCGAAAGGACAGACCCGTGATAACTGGAATGATGAAGTATTCTTCTAAAATTAAGAAAAGTGCAGAAGAAACTGAAGAATTTTTTTGCCATTTAGAATCAAGAATTAGTGTAGGTGAAATGTCTAAACTGATATGAATGAGGTAAGCTACTGTGTAAACCCTTGCTTCTGCTTTAACTGGCTCGTGAAAAGAAAGAGACCTAATTTACTAGTGCCTGCATAAGAACAAATGATAGGGAGAAATTTGCTCATCGTGGGGAATATTGCGAATTTCATTTCCATAGCGGAAAACAAGTGTACAGGTTTTTGGAGAAATTCGGAACATGTAAAATTTTTGTTCCGATCATTAACAGCAGATATTTTTTATATTTTGAAAAATCTCTAAATGATTTTTCTTCTCGAAACAATACGGAGGGGAATGAAAGATGAAAGATCCAAACTAGCCTGTTAATATTGTGGAAGAATGAGATCTGTGACCTCTTGAACATGAAAAGTTCTGATAGCTCAGGTGTTACACAAAAGTGCAGCAGTTGGAGTCCCTTTATGACCCTAACGTGTCTTCATAGAGTTATGAGGCTGAAAAAGAAGAAAGGGGGCATAACAAAAATGAAGATGCGTCGTTCACATGTAGCGTAGCTTGTCAAACCCGAGAGGGTGGGTTTTAGGAGGCAGTGTGGACTGCGGATAAGCAATCTCTAAATCACACACCCAAATGTTTCGCCGTGTATGGTGCAGTAATTTAGTAATTTCTTCTTATATTCATTTTTCAACTCTTCTTATAAATGCAGATAAAATGGCAGAAGCAGCTTAAAGTTACACCTCTCCCCATAAGTTCAATTTAAGCTCATAGACGAATGCGAAAAGTAGCATCAAAATCATTTTCACTGCACGCAACCTTCACATTTTAGGCATTTATTTAATTTTGTCATGTGTGTGTGCATATACGTTAACTTGTGTGGCGGCGTTGCTGTCGCAGTAGTAAGAAACACGAATATGTCAAATGAACGTTAATGTCTTGATGTTGCTACTATGCAGTTTCGAGGTATATATGCCAAAGTTAGGAAGTTAGAATATTTATAACCTTTATCTTGTAAATAATATTGAATATTCCAAAATAATTATGTGGCGCGGTTGATAGTTGATGGATATTTATAAGATGAAATTAAAATCAAATACATTACTAAATATTTACAAGTTAATTATTATCACAGAAGTTTTAACTCTAGTGTATGTACCTCGAAAGTGCCCAAATGCGTAGTAGCAACATCAATACACTATCTCTTATTTTACCTGTCTATATTCATGTTTGCTAATGTGGCATTAGCCCCGTCGCACCTGCATGAAAGAAAAAAATCATGCTTTCGTGCACAATGAATTTTAACGTCAGCCAGAAAAATAGTGAAAACTGTGCCAAAGTCAACGTACCTGTTTCCACTCCACATGTGCAACAGCTCTTCGTTTTAATTGACCATCAGATATCGCGTGAACGCATCCATATTCATATATATAACAAATGGCGTGCATTTGTAAAGGGAAAACGAATAGAGAAAAATTGTTCAACCATTCTTTTATCCCAGCTTTAGAAGTTTGATATATCGATTTAATTTTTCCCAACTTCTGTGCATGAGACCAAAACTTCACGCAACCTTCCGATTTGTCTTCGAAGTGCGTAACTAGAGGAAATTCTAAATGAATGCGAAACTAGAAAAAATTAAATGAGAAATAAGTCCAATCGTTTTTCCTCACAGTTAACGCATGACGACAGAACGACGCTTAAACACTAAAAGTAATGAAAGACTTGGGCTTCATGACTTAAGGAAATGATGAAGCATGGACAGCATAAAGCACTCATGTGAAAACAAAAATCTATGCTCAAACTCTTGAAGAATATTTTCTGAGAAGAAGGACCATACTGTTTTTCGAAACCATACAAGTTTTAAAATAACAAAGAATAGAAAAAATGAAAATTAAAAATCTTCCAAAATACCACTGATTAAACGTTGCACATCTGACTCCTAGCAAAGGTAATAACGGTTTAAAGTCAGCGAACAATATTTACAATATTTATTTGTAAGAACATCCCTACAGATGGTTGATCTAGTTACAGGAATTACTATTAACATCATTGAGCGTTAATATCATAGAGCATTAAAATGGACAATTACAATCATGCTTTACGAAAAAAATCATAACTGACGTTAAAAATATCCAGTCATTCTTCAAGTGAGTTGTGAAGTCTATAGATTTTGCATGACGGAAATTTTTTCCCAGCATCAATCCTGCAGAATGTCACTGTAAACACAGTTTGTTCACAAAGTCTCTTTACAAATTGGCACATTTATTACGGACACCCTGTTCTTCGTAAGTTCATGGTATTTGTTGTATATTATACTGTAAATATCAAAGTTTTAATTGGCATTATCGTTTTCTGTAATAAGTCTCTCAATATCGTAGCAGGTGCTGTTCCATGAAAATGTAGTCCCCACAAGAGTGAGCGCAGTGCTTCGCTTGGTTCATCAAAACAAAAACTGATACACAAACGCAACGACATTTCCGGACTAAGTCTGGGAAAACACCGCCATCTTGTCCTAGCATCCGCCAATGGCACCAGAAATTCATGGAGACTGGGTCCGTGTTGGATCAAGATCGTAATAGCCGCCCACGAACATCAAATGAAGACATCGAACGTGTTCGTGATTCATTTTCACGAAGCCCGAAGAAGTCCATTCGTTCCGCTGCCAGAGAATTACAAATGCCCCGGTCCACGGTACACAGGGTGCTACTTAGACATCTACGCTTATTTGCATACAAAGTGCAACAGTTACAAGAATTTGAAGCGAACGATAGACCACGACGTAAAGAATTCGCAGTAACGATGCTGGATAGACTGAGTGAAGATCCCGAGTTTCTCACACATGTTTGTTTTACGGATGAGGCAACTTTTCATGTCTCTGGGCAGTTAAACAGACACAATGTCAGGATTTGGGGGTCTGAAAATCCTCATGAGTTTATGGACCTTGCGAGAGACAGTCATAAAGTGAACGTGTGGGGCGATGTTATGCATAACTGAGCCCTTGGACCATTTTTCTTCAGTGGGAAAACAGTGACGGCAGATGTTTACCTGGATGTGTTTGCGTTAGTATGTTGTGTCAGAGTTGGAGGACCTTCAACCTAGCGTGATATTCCAACAAGACGGTGCGCCACCACATTGGGGACGGCACGTTCGGGACTTTTTAAACACAACATTCCCTGGGAGGTGAATTGGACGTGATGGTCCAATCGCATGGCGACTCCGATCCCCGACGTCACGCCTCTGGATTTTTTTGTATGGAGATATGTGAAGGATATCGCGTATCGGACAAAGGTGCAGGACATCGATCACCTGAAATCGAGGATCAAGAATGCAATTTGGACCATTACTGAGGACATGCTGCAGCGCACATGCTTGGAACTGGAGTTTCGGCAAGATGTTCTACGCGCAACAAATGGTGCGCATATTGAGTTTTTGTAATGAGGTAGGAGAAACTTTAGTCTTTTCTCTTACTTATGTGCTCAACCACATTTGTCTATCTCATACAATGTATCCGTAATAAATGTGCAAAGTTGTAAAGAGACTTTGTGGACAACCTGTATTTCATATTTTGCCCTTGGTGAACGTGGCACACGGAAACTTAATAGGTTTACAATTTGAATAGCATTTATCTCTCCATTTATGATACCGTACAGAAACTTAAGTTGGATAGCCTTTCATCTCGATCGTAGAGAGGTCATCTTGAAGAATGACAGGACAGCCGTCGAGATATCCGCGATATAAACACCAGTAGATTTGTGAAAAAGGTATCGTATAAATCTTTTTTGTACTTTCTCACTTTCATTTATTAGTGTTAGGAGGCTAAGTCTCTAAATGATCACAGCGTACTCTAGTAAAGATCTGCCCGTAGTCTCAAAAAATGCGAGCAAGTGTTTGATGATTGGTATAGATGCTGAGGTTAATTGTCTGCCCTATGAAAACTTGAAAACTGCATCTTTCCAAATCATGATCGAACCCTCATCTCCTTATTTCCGTCCGATAATGCTAACCCTTACACCAGTCAGGATATGTGGTTGAAGGCGAGCGATTGAAACCGTTTTTCTTTAGGAAAAATGCCCGCTTCCTTGCAGCAAAGTCTATCTTCCTGAAAAGATTATATGAGATTAAACAATTCTCAGACACACGTCGTATGTATTCGCGAACAAGGCGAAATTGTTTTAGAAGAAAATGTTCTTAAAAAAGGAAGGAGTCGGCTCATACGAAAATCAATTTCAAACAAGAAAATTATCGGGTGTAATGAGCACGTCTTTTGACACGAAAAATGGATTACAACGCAGATTTTTAGTAAATCTAGAAATTCAGAAAAAATAAAATATACTTACATTACCTAGGGAGAAATTGCGCATAATTTAAAATACGTAATTTGGGCGGGATTATTCATGACCAATGGAACCGGTTTTAAAAATTCAACCGGATTTCTACAATCTATAAGTCATCTAGAAATGGAAATATGTATTTATTATACTTCCAGAAATAGAAATATATAGATTTCGAATTTCAATATATCTTAAAACCAAAAGAGAAAATGTTTTTCTCCGTTGATTGATATAGCAAGATGACAGACACTATAAGGAGTCGGAAAACATTCACTTCGTTAACAAACTTCATTAGACATGTAAACACGCGCTCATACATTGCTGCAATTTCATTAGATGTCATGTTCTTCAAATTTGAAATGTAAGGATTGGCTTTTTCTCTGGTCCCGCTTTGCCCTACGGAATTTTTTGCTGTTAAATTCGGGGAGGCGTTCGACTTTTGTGCAGGTATACCACAAACAATGTAATTTCGTTTGTCTGAACGTTTGAACGTTTGTCCCACGTTGGTGGGGCAGTGGAAAGAGCGCTTGCTTGTTTTAATTCTTGATTCCCTACCTCAATTGCTCAACATACCTTATTTAAAAAAAAATGCTCAACATATCTTATTTTTCCCTGACATTATTGACGGGTTTTCACCTAGTGAAAAATAATGCATTTTAGCAATTTTCCATGGACAATTTAAAGGTGAAAGTACACGCAAAATGATGTTTCTTTCAAAAAGCATTGAAAGAAAAAAGGATTATTTCATCTGATATTTAGATATTTTCGTCAATCTTATTTGCAGATATTTTATTCTATCTGATTTTTAGATATTTTCTTCAAACTGATTTTTAGATATTTTCTTCAAACTGATTTTTAGATATTCTTGCAGATGAAATTACACGCGAAATGGTGTTTATTTTTAAAAGCATTGAAAGAAAAAAATTATTTCAATCTGAATTTTAGATATTTTCTTCAATCTAATTTTTAGATTTTTTCGACAACCTTATTTTTAGATATTTTTGAAGATCAAACTACACACAGAATAATTAAATAACAAGAAAGATGACACCGAATTTTCGGGTGTAATAAGCACGTCTTTTGAATCCGTTCTGACAAAAATTAAATTTATCAAAGCTATTCAAAGTCAATGGAACCGGTATGGAAAACAATAATATCTGACGGAAGAAAAAGTTTTTTAATAGGGTTTTTAATACTTCAGATACTTCTGTAAACGGAATCGCGAGCATACGCCCACTGGTTGCAGACTTGTGCGTTAAGAAAAACATGAATTTATATGAGAGACATTTCTCACCGGAAAGGCTCTCCAACATAGAAAGAATTTTTCAAATCGGACTCTAGAAACAAAGATATCGACAAAAATAAGATGTGACTTTACGTCCCCTGGTGGGAAAACCATGCATTATTTTAGGAAGAAAAGAAAGTATTCTCAAAAGGTTTTTCCATATGAGCGGTATCGGTCCAAGAAAAAAAACATTTAGTCGAGTTTTCAGGAGCCCAGATTTTGCAACAAATACATCAGAAGCCGATATTAAGACATGCCCCCTGGTGGCCAAACCATTCTATACCAAACAGAAATTATGTGAAAAATATTTTCCATCAGGTCTTGTATGCGATATAGGAAGAATTTTTCGAATGGGAGTTTTACAAGCAGAAATAACGCAGAAAACGCAATTTACCTTTGTGCCCCCTAGCGGAAAGTCTATGATTTACTTGAAAATTTTTAATTTATAAGAAAAACATTTCGCATCGGAAACACTATCCAGCAAAGAAGGAATTTTTCAAATCGGACTACTTGAAATAGAGATATTGACAAAAATAAGATGTAAATCTACGCCCCTGGCGTAGAAACCATGCATTATTTCAAGAAGAAAATGCTCCTAAAAGGTTTGTCGACATAAGTAGAATCGGTCAACAAACGACTTTTTTTTCAGTCGAAATTTTAGAAGCTCATATTTTGCTGCAAATGCATCAGAAGCGGAAATTAAGACTTACGCCACCTGGTGGCCAAACCATTTTTTACAAAAATTTGAAATTATGTGCAAAGGATTTCCCATCAGGAGCTGTATCCATTGCAGAAAGAATTTTTCAAATCGGAGATTTAGAAGCAGAGATATAGGCGGAAGCAATTTACCTTTACGCCCCCAAGCGGAAAGCCTATGAATTACTTGAAAATTTTGAAATTATATGAAAAACCGGTCACACTGAAAACACTATCCAACAAAGAAGAATTTTTTTTCAAATCGGACTCCTAGAAGTAGAGATATTGACGAAAATAAAATATACATCCATGCCCCTGGCGGAGAAACTGTGGAATATTTTAAGAAGAAAATTTTCCAAAAAGGTTTATCTATGTGAGTGGCATCAGTCCACGAAATACTTTTTTTCAATCGATATTTTAGAATCTCAGATTTTATGGCAAATACATCAGAAGCAAAAATCAATGCTTACGCCCCCTGGTGGCCAAAGTATTGTTTACCAAAAATTTGAAATTATATGCTTTCCATCAGGAGGTGTATCAGCTGAAGAAATTATTTTTTCAAATCGGAGTTTTAGAAGAAGAATTATCGGGGAAAATGTAATTTACTTTTACGCACCTTAGCGGAAAATCTGTGCGTTATTTGAAAAAGTAACTATATCTAAAATACCCTTCGACATAAATGGAATCGAAAGACAAAAGAATTTTTTCAATCAGATGTTTAGAAGCAAATATGTGGAATAAAACATATTTTTGAATTCGACATCATCTGCATTTACGCCCTCTAGCGGCGAAACTGTGTATCGTAAAAAAAAAAAAAAAACTAAATGAAGGATCATCATTCGCATATTTCAAGCTTCGCAATGCAAAAAAAAAATTTTTAATCGGACTAATAGTTGCAGAGATATCGTGGGTTCAGACTGACGGACGGACAAACCGGTTACATAATCACGATCTGTTTTTACAAAAGACGTGCTAAAAAGCAACTATACACCAACTGTACTTAAATATTATAACTATACTAGATATCCGACATTTCTTGGTGTAGAAAAGAAATAAAAATTTCCAAGCTTTCGCACATCAACCAGATGGCTTTCTCAAGGAAGGTAGACAGCAGACTGCAACTAAATAATAGAACGCTTCAACAATTTGAACGCGGTGACTTGACTTGACAATAATGAATAGTGCGAACGTAATGAGACAGGTATTCAAAAACACGAGGCGTTATGCTCATTTAGCACGCGGAATCATGGAAGGAAAATAAAGAGGTAATCATTATTTGAAGAAATGGTTCCAAATTTGTGGCAACTCCTGTGAGACGCTATCATTTTTGTGGCAACTCCAGTGAGACGCTATCATTGAGCCCAGGTAGCGTAGCTGCGGCATAGAGATATCAGTACGACTGGTTCGGGTTTTCTCGATGTAGCGAAGTACCATGTTCGGGGCGTATCCCGCCTCAGTGGCCAACTCGACGACGTTTCTCTATTCACATTGCCTAGAAGGAACATCTGAGGAGACTGCAAAGGCTCTTCGGATTCGAGAACGGGATAAAGCTGTCTTATGTAGAATAAAGCTGTCCCCGCTGACTACAAGGCAGTTTTATTCCATTCTCGAATCCGAAGAGCCTTTGCAGTCTCCTCAGATGTCCTTCTAGGCAATGTGAATTGAGAAACGTCGTCGAGTTGGCCACTGAGGCAGGATTCGCCCCGAACATGGTACTTCGCTACATCGAGAAAACCTGAACCAGTCGTACTGATATTTCTATGCCGCAGCTACGCTACCTGGGCTCAATTTCCTATATATCAAATGTTTCCTATCAACTCAAGAGCGCGCTGAAAAAAATGAACCTCGGTTTTGGCATCAGGTCTCCGACGTCTTTATATACCATGTTTAAGGGAAACACTGACAAGACCCCACCTTCCAATGAAGCAAGTGTTTATGCCATTTCTCTACTATATCCGGACGGCTCCAAGCGATGCTACATTGGAATGACTAAACGTTCATTTAGAATTAGAGTCAACGAACATAAAAGGGACATAAAGAACGGCAAAGAAGCCACGGCCCTATCCAGAGAAGTCAAGTACAAGTCCGCTCCTCCTATGTGGGATGACGTAAAGAAATTAACTTCTTACTCCACCCCAAAATCTTCTGCCATTCGCGAAACTTTAGAGATCATAACAAACAGCGAGTCGTGCAATGATAGCGTATCACAGGAGTTGCCACAAATTTGGAACCATTTCTTCAAATAATGAATACCTGTTTATTTTCCTTCCATGATTCCGCGTGCTAAATGAGCATAACGCCTCGTGTTTTTTAATACCTGACTGATTACGTTCGCACTCTTCATTATTGTCAAATCAAGTCACCGCGTTCAAATTGTTGAAGCGTTCTATTATTCAGTATGTAGTTTGCTGTCTACCTTCCTTGAAAAAGCCGTCTGTTTGAGGTGCGAAAGCTTGGAAATTTTTATATCAGTTCTACGCCAAGAAATTTCGGATATCTAATATAGTTATACTACACTGTTGGACAATTGCTAAGGACGGATCACAAACGACTATATAGCGCATGAAAAAGTAAGTGTGGTTGAATGCCAAGTGAAATAAAATAATGTCAGAATGCCAGGACATTACAAGAAAGACAATTTATTGTGCTCTGAAATCCAGAAGGCTTTGGAACGTGTTCAAGGGACAAACAGGCCATTTTGTGCAGAATACGTAAACGTGAAAAAATGCAATTACCGTCCGCAGGCGTTCCGGCGTAAGATGTTAATACGGTATATGGCCACCATGGAGGGCGATGCAAGATTCCACACGTCGTGTCATGCTTTGCACAACATTACCAAGCAGCTGTTGGGGTAATTTATCCCATTCCTCAGTCAGTGCACGGATGAGGATGTCCTTGTTTATTGGAGGGCATTGGCGACCAGCAAGACTCCTCCCCAAAGCATCCCACACATTTTCAATGGGATTCAGATCTGGAGAACGTGCTGGCCATACGAGGCGTTGAATATCCTCGCTCTCAAAACACTCCTGGACAGCGACTGTTCGATGACATATTGCGTTGTCGTCCATGAAAATGAAACTATCACCGAAAGCACCACGGAACATGCGAACATGAGGTAGCAGAACATCATTCATGTATCGTTGGCCAGTCATAGTCCCAGTTGGAAGCACATAGAGGGACGTACGGCCATTGATCATGATGCCAGCCCATACCATGACACTACATGTCGGATATCGGTCCCTTTCCTGTATGTTTGCTATACAATATGCAGTACAACTATCACGCCAGATCAGTTGTCGTCGACAATCAGACGATAGACTGTATCTACTGTCATCTGAGAAGAGGACAGCAGACCAGTCGTTATCAGTCCAATTGCGATGTTGATGGCACCATTGCAAACGGGCGGTACGGTGACGTCTGGACAATGGGATGCACACAACAGGACGGCGGTCGTATAGTCCTTCTTCATGCAAACGTCTGGCGACAGTTTTTCGGGAGATCCGCTTGCCAGTAGCAGCCATAAACTGATTTGCTACCTCACTAGCTGTGCTGCGCCGGTGTCTTTTTGTTGATAGCACTATGTACCGATCTTCTGTAGGTGTCGTACTGCGAACACGACCTCCCCCGTGACGTTTGCTACACTCTCCATTTGTTTGAAATGATTTCCAAAGCCTTGAAACAACACTGTGGCTGACGTCGAACTCTCTGGCAACATCTGTTATTTTTCGCCCTTCTTCAATCTTGCCAATAATACGGCCACGCGTCGCGTAAAATCATCTAGATGATGTCGGGAAGACATACTGAAAATTGCAAGTTCGTCAATTGATTCTTTCCCTTTCAACTTTGCGTTTGAACAACAACGGTCAATACGCGTCAAATCCTTTATATCTGTTATTAGTGCTATGACGTCACGAACAAGTTCGGCAATCCAAAATTTGCATACGCACAACACGTCTTACTGTATCCCGCACTTATGCGAATTTCCACATTTTCCTGCCTTCCATTCTATCGTTGCTATTGTCATCCGTCCTTAGCAATTGCCCGGCAGTGTATTTAAGTACACACAGAATGATGTTCGTATTAAAAAGTATTGAAGGAAAAAAGGATTGTTTCAATCTGATTTTTAGAATAAATAATATGGAATGCAATATATTTTTAATTCAATAGCAACTGTATTTACTCCCTTCTGGCGGCGAAGTTATGCACTGGGAAAAGACGAAAGTGCAAGAATCGTTGTTTTTACATTTCAAGTTTTCTAACGCAAAACATAATTTTTCAAATCGGACTTATGGGCGCTCAGATGTGGTTTCAGCAGACAGATGAACGGACATAGTAATAGCATAAGCACATCCTGTTTTCACAAAAGACGTGCTGAAAAAAATAATGTAAATGTACCAAGGCATTTTGGATATGCCAAGGTGAGTCAAAAGTTCGTCCCGTTTTGAGCTGAGCTGCGCAAAATAATAGGTCTTTATCCCTGTGTGAAACGCGCCAGTGTTGACTTGGTACCCCGGTGACGTGGAACACACAAGGCTGATGACGTGAATTTGCACCGAGCAGCATTGCATTATCAGACGAGCAGAGGATGGAGGTCGATAAATGTACTGTTCGGGTGCTTTCACACAAACATTGAAGACAAAGGGTTAAACGCTGCAGCGAGAGAAATTTGTGCAGTTGAGGGCGAGGCAAAATAGTGGACAGCAGAACTGAACGTAAATAGTTCTGACGTTTCAATGTTGGGGTCACCAGTCTCAAAGACAGAGGTCAGGACGTCCAACGACAACACACACGATCACACTTAGACGCTGTGACATCAAACCTCGCCACAAGTACACGATAACTAGCAGCTGAGGTGGAGTCTTCCTAATTCATCATCGTTTGTCATTTGCATCAGCTTGGTTTCTTCTTCTGCGCCATCGAATGGTACCCCATGTACTGATAATCCAGCAGGCGGAACAACGTGTGGCTCTATGTCGAAGATTGCTGTAATATCCACATAAGGATAGATTTTGGCGTCGTATGGTCACAGGTGATAAAAAGTGGATATTTCTACGTTATCCTACTACTGGGAACGAGTGGCTGATACCGAACCACCGCCAGTGATACAAAGAAGGTAGCTCGAGAGGGAAATCCTATTGGGCATTTGGTGGGATTGTGAGAGTTCTGTGCAATGGAAACTCATGCCAGATGGTCAGGCAATGGGCGGAATACTGTACACCGAACAACTCTGCAGCGTCTGCATGATACAATGAGCCAGCGATACCCAGCGATCATCAATAGGATTTGCCTAAAGTAGGTCGTGCCCCAAATCACATCTCCAGAGTGGTCAGCCGAAAACTACAGAAATTGGAAGGAGTTGAGATCATACCTTCTCCTCCATACAATTCGGATCTTACCTACATCCGACTACCACCTGTTTACCTACAATAACGGCACTTTTCTTCAATTGTGGATGTGGAATCTGGCATCAGAGAGTTTCTGTCCTCGAAACCTGTTGAGTTGTACCACTGTCGGATCGTGGCTCTGGTGGAACGTTGGGAAAGGGATATAGAAAACATTGGCCTGTACTTTGCAAACTGAAGTGCGCGTGAATAACTTTTTTTTTTTTCGTTATCAAACTGTTAAGCTGCAAAAGTAACAGCTGCCCCGGTGGCGCAGTGGTCTAAGCGATGGCCTCTGATAATTCGCCCGAAAGGGGTCAGGATTCGAATCCCGGTGAGGCATGGATGTTGTGTTTGTCTTACAGTACTGGCTCTTTCCCTTCCCTGGAACCAGCGGCCCTAAATTAGGGACGGGCGACTGTTTATAGCCCATTGAGTTGCTCACGGCGGTCGTCAAACCTCCAATAAAAAAAACGGAACAAAATTTTGACACAACCTGGTATGTGTCGCATGTGAGATGAAATATCCCCTAAATACATGTTACATTCTAAGGGCGAAAATCATCCTTTGTGACAGAAGAAGTAATGTATTAAAGACAGAAAAGCTTGCAAAGTACATGAAGTGATGGGAAAAGTCTGTTATTAAATTGAATTTTTTAGTTTCTCCGTGTTAAAAACACGTCCGAACATCATGCTGATATAAGGTGTTAAACAGAAATGTGCGAATGATTGATCAGTTGCCTATTTTCTTGAAAACAAGACCTTCACAGTGTCTGAATAAGTGGCGGAAAACCTATGACCTTCAGTTTCACGCAAACAAAAATTTCACTTTTACTTTCTCATTTTTGTGTTCGCGGAAGACATTCGAAATGCAATACATTTCATGTGTTGAAAGAATAACAAATGAGCTTCTTATTGAAGCTTTAGATTTTGAAACTGTTAAGCTTAGTCGCAGCCAATGGAAACGGCCCTTTTCGTTTACTGTAGGTCGTCAAACAAAAATTGCATTGTTGGGTGGACAAAACTAACTTGTATCAAATTATCGTTCTGATATCAAGCATGCAGTCTTCTCGCTCAAATAATTCGGACAAGACTGTGATGAATTTCCTCCCAGATCTACTTACATAATAATCAATAAAAACTCCACCGAAATGAGTGTAAGAGCCTGCATTCCCAGATGGTTTGTTCGGAAGAAATCTCATTTGAAATGCAGTGAGCAACCAGGCGAGTAAGAGCTATGGATGTGTGTCTTCACAGTCATGAACCATATCAACGGCAGCCTGAGCCTGCCCCTGGTGGGCAATTATACAAACCATCATTCTCGTTTTAAATTCCTTTTTTCTTTCTTTGCTATTTTTGGTAGTATTTGAAACCAACGAAGCATGCAGCAAAATCTATAGTCCTAATTGGTGTCGAAGAAATGTCTCAGAGAATTCTCTCTCTGTATTTCAGTTACCATCGTTTTGGGAATAATTTGGAAGGATTGAGGCCGGATAAAAACACGTGCTCTATACACGTTAAAAGCTAAAAATCGGCCATGCGGGGGTAGTTAAAAAAAAGAACGGAAAAGGAAAATAAAAAAAAATAATCACAGCCTCAAGTCCAATAAATCTCCGTTCCGCATCAACCGTTACGAACCTGTGAGAGAGGAAAACCAGTGTAAAAAATAAAACTTTTATGAAAGATGTATGTCGATGGATTCTATTTCGGGCATTTCCACCCAGATGCTTCTGCTGGTGTTGTTTTGATCTCTAACTGGGGGAATAATAGGATTATTGAACTTAAGCCCCAGGAACGAAAAACCGACAGAGTTCACACAAAAAAAAGACTTTAAAATTTCTGGGAAATACGTGGTCCTAAAATCAGCTTTTTATCTCCTAAAAAGTGTCATTATTTAGCTTCTACTTCGAACAAGGATTTTAGCGATATATGTTATATTTTCAAATTCAAATTTTTTTTTGTCAGTACGTATTTTAAAGAAATCACCTAGAAAAATGTTTTATTTTTTTCTATCCCCCAGCAACTCTATCTGGTTTGTGTTTAAATTAAATATTTTAGTCAAAGTGCAATGCTTCCAGAAAAACAAAAACGAGAACTACCCCTTTGAAAGCATACAATCCCAAAAAATGTCCAGCAAGTACGCGGTATATTTATTATCCCCCCCTTTCTCTTTGTTTTCAATATGATTGCATCAAAGAAACATCTTACAGTTGTGCAAAGTTTTAACCACAAAAAGAACCAGTTGCTGATTCCTACCTTTTAAGAACTGAAGCGATTACATTTTATGTTCCCAGCATAAAAGAAGTCCTGTTTGCTCACCATTTCAGAGAAATGTTAAACTAAATTATAGTTTCGAGAACATAAATTATTTGTTCAGTCTCACTGTAAAGGACTGATTTACGGGAGCTCAAATTAAAAACGTGACTCGGATAAAGACATAACATAAGTTCTTTGTAATTTTTCGTATCCTACAGTTGGATGTCAGTTTTTAAAATCAAGTTCGAGAACCTCTACATAACGGTCAACGCTCGGGTCTAGAAAAATGCGACCAAGGTTAGGACTAAATTAATTTTGTTCGTCGGTTGTATTTGAGCTGAGCAAATCCTGGATGTCCATGCGAAATTAGAGACAGATGTGGTCAATGATTGTAGCGATACAACCAGAACGCAGACGGCATAATGTTAGCCTATAGACCCGAGCTTAGTTCAAGAGTGAAAATGTCGAGATCTAGTAAAATGTCAAGAGTGAAAATGTCGAATTTAGTGAAAATGTCGAGATTTAGAGAAAATGTCGAGATTTAGTAAATACAACTGATTGCAGCTGAGTTTTTGAACCAGAAACAGCAATTTAAATGCAACTGGAATTCGATGGCCTAAAGCAAAACTTTAACAAATAATCATGGTGTACAAGATTTTAGGAAGACAGTGCTTTACTCCTGGTCTTAAACAGTCTTTAGAAACACAGAGCTATGCAACGCACTACATGACATGACGTACGTGACGTATTACTGAGGTAACGCACGAGACAAATCGACAATGAAGCAGCGATGAGTCTACCGGCGCAGTTCAGTTGGGAGAACAGATGTTCCCGAATAACAAGACATGGGTTCGAATTCCACTACCGACAAAAAGGTTATCTGTTATGTACCAATTGTTGAAAATTAATCGAAGAATGATGAAAAAATTAATTAAGGATGAAATTTAACTGATGATGAAATTACTGTAGATGTGATCTGACGGAAAATTAAAATGAATAAACTAGCTGTTAGAAGGTGTTACTGTTACAAAAATGATTTAAGTTAAACAAAATAAAAACGATTCGGCACCAAAAAATAAAATATAAAACTCATTGCAAAACAAAACAAACGAACGAAAAAAAGTAATATCACATCACAACGAAATCAACATTATGATATAACATTTTCGCTAGGGACTACCATTGTACACAAATAAACCTGCTACGAATAACACTACCCAAAACGAAGCAAAATAACAAAAAAAAAAAAAAAAAAAAAAAAAAGAGAACGCAATAAATTAACAACCTTAAACGTCGCGGAATTTTTTTTTTTTTCCTGATATCGACACGAATGAATAAAAATTGTCGCTATAAAAAAAGGGGCACAATGCTGCGGATTCACCAAAGATGAAGCAGCAACTAAACAAATAATTAGGAGGCTAATGAATAATTAATACAGACACTTGGCGTGGACCAGGAACATCAAATAGAGGTCATCGCTCTTTCCACGTTTTTAAGTGAGTCACGGAAAAATTCTCATTGGCCGCAACCGGGAATCGAACCCAGGGTCTTCCAGTTACGCGCCAGATATGCTTCCACTGCACCACAGCGACCTCAAATTCTTCCAGACTCACACACACTAACTGCCAAGCCAATTTGGCAGGTTGCTTCTTGGAGCTCCGCGCAATGCTGGGGATAAATGTCGAATTTAAAGATGGTAAACAGCAACTGAACATATAGTTAGAAGGCGAATGAATAATTAATACAGACACTTGACGTAGACCAGGAACATCAAACAGAGGTCATCGCTCTTTCCGTATATTTCACTCACAACGCACAAAAAGAAAAAAAATCTTGCATTCGGTGAAAAGACAGAAGACACACACACATACACAAAGAAATTTTAAGTAGAAAGAGAAAATCTTTCTTAATTTTTTCTTACATTGCAGAGGGGAAGGAGAAAAAATATTAATTATTAATCGAATTTATCCAAGTGCCGTAGCAAACGGAAATTCAGGACCAGGACTGATAAAAAATGAAGATCTGCACAGTATTCTTTTGCCATCATTCCTTAACAGAATGTGTAAATCTGGCTCTAATTATCCACCCGATTTCAGAGCAGATGGCCAGTCAAAATCGGAAATTCAGCGACAGGTCGTCAGGAGACTAAGACAGATTGGGGCACCGCATGGAAAAAAATCGAACAATTTTAGTTACAGGGTAGTGTAACTTCATAGTTAGGAGGCCAGTCACGTGAAAGCAGGAACAGAACCCACAGAGACCAAACCAAGAGACACCGCCGTCAACGGATGCCATTCCAGGCCCCAGCAGTAACCACCCTCATCGGCCTGGTTGTGGGACTGATGCCATTCCAGGCCCCAGCAGTAACCACCCTCATCGGCCTGGTTGTGGGACTCTGATAAGTTCTCGCCTCAAACGTGCGACGTAATTCCCGTCACACATCGAACTAAACTTTAACTCCTTTCTTTTCACTAAAGCGTGCTATTGTGTCTGCCATATGCAACCCATTCTACTAGAGTCACAGTTCCTTTAACAACATTATTTGTCCCCATTCTAATGACCCGCCGAAGTACCGAAGGAACTGTATAAAATATATGTCCGTTAGTACTTCCCAAGGATTCTAACCTCCTCGGTACTTCCGAACTGACTGGAGTGTTAGTTGACCGTTGTTAAAGGTTCCGTTTTTCAGAGATTATCGCTAGTGTTAATCTCAACGTATAGCTGTTCTGTACCAACGAAAACTTTCCTTTGTTTGGAGGTTACCATTGCTCGGAGGTGTCCATTAATGGTGATTATACTGTACTTCTATTTCTATTAAACACCCGAACTTTAGTAAAACAGTGAGAAAAGAAAGAGGTATTCCTGCGGCAACTTGTAATGCAGAAGATTTTCGAAGTAAAAATTTTGATTGTGTCTAATATTAATTTCTTGCAAACCTTTGGTTCTGTCCTTTCGTTCAGTATTAGGAATTTTCCTGGAAGATTTTTTCTAAACCTAAATTCAGCAGATTATCTGTTTGTTTCTTCATAAGAAAAATAAAAACGACAAGAACATGTGTGATAGCAAGTAAATTCCATGATGCCATTTTAAGCACGTCTTTTGTAAAAAAAGATCGTGCTCATGATATCGGTTTGTCTGTCCGCCCGTGGACACCACATCTCTGCAGCTATTTGTCAGATTTCAAACCTTATTTTTGCATTGTGACGCTTAAAATGTGAGAATGATGATCCTTGCATTCCGGCTTTTTTTTTTTTTTCGATAACTTCGCAGCTCGTGGGCGTAAATGCAGATGATATCGAATTCAAAATACATTTTATTGCATTTACTTGCTTCTAAATATCCGAGTGAAAAAACTATTTCTTCCTTTCGATACCATTTATCAAAGACTATTTTAGGCCCAGTTTCTTTTTCAAGTAATGCAAAAATTTTCCGCTAGGGATTCAGGGTAAATTGCGTTTCCCCTGTTACCTCTGTATCTAAGAGTCCGATTTGAAAAATTCTTTCTTTGTTGAAGAGTGTTTCCGGTGCGAAATGTTTTTAATTTAGTTTCAAATTTTCAAGTAATTCATAGATTTTCCGCTAGGGGGCGTAGAGGTAAATTGCGTCTCACCCGATATCTCTGCTTTTAAAACTTTGATTTTAACAATTCTGCCTGCATAGGATAGAACTCCTGATGGGAAATGTTTTCCATGTTATTTCTAATTTTTGATAAAGAATGGTATGATCACCAGGGGGCGTAAGTGTCTATTTTTACTTCTGATGTATTTTTAGCAAAATCTAAGCTTCTGAAAACTCAATTGAAAAATTTATTTTGTAGACTGATAGGGCTCACTTCGGAACATCTTTTCACAACATTTTCTTCTTAAAATAATTCATAGTTTTTCTGTCAGGGGCTTGGATGTATATTTTATTTTTGCCAATATCTCTGCTTGCAAGAGTCAGATTCGAGAAATTCTAACTTTGTTGGACAGCGTTTTCGCTGCAAAATGTTTCGTATAAATATAAATTTCAAATTTTCCTTAACGCACAGGTGGGCCACTAGAGAGTGTAAATTCACATTTCCGGTTACAGCAATATCTGCAGGACTAAAAAGCCGATATAAAAAAATATTTTCCGGTCAGATACTACTCACTATAAAAACTTGTTGTGTGTATCTTTTTCCCAAAACAATGCACAATTTCGCCGCTAGGGGACCAATATTTTATCTGTTTTTCTCAATATCTCTGCTTCTAAATGTGCGATTTAAAAAATTCTTTGAACACGGGATGCCATTTACTTTCAGGAGCACTTTAGGTTAGTATTTGAAGAGTTTTTTAGTTCACAGTTCTGTCACTAGGAGGTGTTTATGTATTTCTGTTTACAGTATATCACCGCTTCTAAAAACCGCATTAAGAATTTTTTTCTTCTCAGTGTGTCATTCGCTACAATAGAGATGTCCTCTTTAAATAATGCACAGATTTCCCGCTAGTGGGCGTAAAGTTCAATATCTTTTTTCGCAATCTCTGCTTCCGGGAGACGTATTTGAAAAGTTCTTTTTCCTTAACATTGCGTTTTGCATGAAAAATATTTTTCACGTATTTTCAACTTTTCCATTATGCAAAATTCTTCGGCTATAAGGCGTAGAATTATGTCATGCTTCTTTCTGTATTTCCTCTTTTAACTGTTCGATTCAAAAATCTGTTTGTCTCCGATCTTCTTATGCTATGAAAAACAATTTGTGCGCCATTTATTAATCTTCGTAACATACTTTTTAGCAGCTGGTGGAGTAAGTATAGCTGTTTCTATTTCTGAATGTCTTGCCGATGTTAAAAATCCGGTTGTGACTTTTTTTAACCGGATGCATTGACTTCGAACAACTTTGATAAATTCAATTCGCGTCAGATAGGATTCAATGGACGTGCTGATTACAACCGAAAATTCGGTGTCATCTTTGTTGTTTATGCATCGAAAGGTTAACTATAAACAAACATTTGAATTACTGACGTTAGATATGAACCGTTTCTATAACTGTTCCTACTTACGTACAAATTCGACTTAAAGACAGACTTAGAAACGTAACTCGTTAGTAATCCGGAACCTGGCTCTACATGCAGTATGTTCAGAAATGCAAATTAAAGACTGGAAATTTACCGAGGTTTAGGAGCAAATCTATGGAGATATTAAAAAAGAAATTCTGCTTTTGTTATTGTGACGCTACAATAGTTAGTCAAGAATGCAGTGACAGCAGCTGAATGTGTTTCGAATAAAACTTTTACTAACTGCTGAAATCCTAATATAAGTACACTGCTGGCCACCCAAAATGCAACACCAAGAAGGACACGAGATAGCAAAGTCAGATTTACTGGACACATAACAACAGATACAAAGATGAAACGATTGAACTTACAGGCCCGTGCGACTTGCGGAACACGCAGACATCAATAGTTCTTGTGGCCCCCATGGCTGGCAATAACGGCCGCTACACGCCGCGGCATCGAACGAAAGAGGCTTTGGATGTGGGCTTGGGGTATGTCGGTCCAGGCTGCTTCCACACGTTGCCACAGTTCATCAGGCGTAGCCGCGGGTGGTGCTTGCCGGGCCACTCAGTTACTGATCAGCGACCAGACGTGTTCGATGGGCGACATATCGGGAGAACAGGTGGGCCGTGAAGAATTGTTGCACGATGCGTGCCACGCGCGGGCGCGCATTGTCTTGTTGAAACGTGGCCGCTGGCAAGTCCTACAGGTAAGGGAGGACTACAGGCTCCAAAATGTCGGAGATGTAGCGGTGGCTGTTGAGTGTACCGGCGATGCGTACCAGAGGGGTGCGGGTGTCATATCCAATTGCGCCCCAAACGATAACGCCAGGCGACGGACCGTTATGGCGATGCATAATGCAGGCGTCATACGGTCTCTCGCCGCGGTGCCGCCACACGCCGATACGACCATCGTGGTATTGCAGGCAGAAGCGGTATTCGTCGGAGAAGACAATGTCGTGCCATTCCATAGTCCAGGTGCGGCGTTCAACGGCCCACTGACGCCGCACTCGCCGGTAGTGTAACGTCAATGGTAATCGGAACAATGGACGCCGTGTAACAAGTCCCCGCTCCTGAAGACGACGTCAAACGGTACACAGGTTGTTGCGCAACACACCCTAATTCCTGCGCTAACGTTCGTGATGTGGCGGTGCGAGCCGTCAATGCCCGCCACACAACATGCCGGTCCTCTCGTTCGGTGGCGTGCCGCGGTTGCGGCAATCGCTCACGTCGGTCCATCCGTCCCTCCTGCACCCACCGAATCCATTATCGCCTCACTGTGGCTGGATGTAGTCCCACACGGGCGCCTATGTCTCAGTACGATAAACCGCTGTCGCGATAAGTCATTATTCGTCCTCTGTCGAACTCCGAAACGTGCTGGAATGACTGCCGTATTCTGCGACGAGGCCTCAGGAAGCTTCCCACGCACAGCTCCGGCAGCACAACACACTTCCACTACTTACACCCCGCCTTCTGTGCACCCTTTTTATAGTGCTTCTCGGTGGCGTGCCGGGCGCACATGATTTTTATATGCACTCTAATGCTAATCGTTTGCATGTCCCCTCGCGGGCGACGCGTGCTGCGAATTTCAGGCCAATCGGATGCTTCCTTCTTGGTGTTACATTTTGGGTGGCCAGCAGTGTATTTAGCCTCCCTTGCACATCACTATGAGCTATGTGTCGAAAGATGCTATGACTGAAGAATTTCACCTGATTAAGTAATGTTTTACATTTTCCAGATTTATGATTCCCTTATTTTCTGTGTTTTGTAATTCCCATCGAAACGGGGAAATGCACTGAAGTGCCAGAAAAGCTGGCACAGACGAGCTTATGCAAAATACATAGCAACGCTACCTATGCACGTATTCTGTTGCGTCCGCTAGTGCGTATAGAAAGCGGTAGACATCCTTGCCAGCTGTCAGAGCTGTTTTCGGCATGAGAATGACAAGTATTAACGGTTTACGCGACTTTCAACGCGGTGTCATAGTTGGCGCTCGTGAGATGGGCCATAGTATTTCGGAGGTAAAAACGAAGTTCGTATTTTCACGGACGACCATTGCAAGGGTGTACCGTGACTACAAGAATTCCGGCAAGACCTCCAAACTCCGATACCAGTGTGGCCGTAAAAATACATTGGGTGAACGTGACCATCGTCGGCTGTCAAGAATCGTTTCACTCGATAGGCGTGCAACACTCACGCAGGTATCATCGGAATTCAATGCTGGAGCCTCAACAAGCATCAGCGTCCGGACTGTGCAACGTATTCTGCACGATATGGGCTTTGGGAGCCGACGCCCAACTCGAGTCCCCTTGATGGGTGCACGACACAGTGCTATGCGCCTCGCTTGGGTACGGCAACACCGCCGCTGGACACATGATGACTGGAAACAAGTAGTCTGGTCTGACGAGTCGCGTTTCCAACTGTATCGGGCAAATGGAAGGATTCGTGTGTGGCGCAAACCCCATGAAGCCATGGATCTCGCCTGTCAACAGGGAACTGTACCGGCTGGTGGGGGGGTCCGTAATGGTATGGGGTGTGTTTAGCTGGACCACTGGGACCCCTGGTACGTCTATAGACGTCTGTGACCGGACAACGCTATATGCGCATGTTTTCTGACGAGGTGCATCCGTTCATTTCCTGCATTCATGCTGATGGGTTGGGCCTGCTCCAACAGGACAATGCACCTCAACACAAGTGTCGGGACGCCACATTATGGTTAAAGGAGCATTCATCTGAATTTG
Source organism: Macrothele yani (assembly GCA_039090855.1). Classification (NCBI taxonomy): domain Eukaryota; kingdom Metazoa; phylum Arthropoda; class Arachnida; order Araneae; family Macrothelidae; genus Macrothele; species Macrothele yani. Next base: position 111,151,210 of record CM077003.1, read on the forward strand.
GGGTGTTTCCAATTCCACCCAAGTCCCCAGTTCTGAACGTGATAGAACACATTTGGGATGCCATGCAACGCGCTATCGAACAGAAGAATCCGAGACCTCGGAACACACCCGAATTGTGGAACGTTCTGCAGGAAGTATGGTGTGCATTGCCTATAGCATATTTCCAGAAGCGAGTGGAGTCCATGCCCCGTCGTATTTCTGCAGTCCTGCGCTCCTGTGGGGACCTACCAAGTATTCGACTGGTGTACCAGTTTTTCTGGCACTTCAGTGTATATGCTTGTGGAGTTGAACCCCTATTCCATTCTTTTGTACAACATGAAAATGCTGTTAAATCTTTCGAGCTAAAAGCGTTGAAGAAATATTGTTTTCATCAGTCCTAAGTTCTTCGAAAAACGTAGCACCCTCATGGGAAGCAACTTCCGGGTGGTGTAGTCCACAGTCTGTGTCAACTTTCTCCTAGCCAGTAGCTGAAAGTCTAAAAGAGATACATGTCAGATCACGGACCTGACGTTGGTGGTAGAAAGTGAAAGCTGGTGAAAGAAATGATACTCCTTCATATCTTGTACTTTCCGAAAGATTCATATGCCGTATTTCTTAAATAATATTAACAGCAATTTCCCTTTGCTTCTTAATTCCGAATTTTTCAATATCCCATATAAAACTCCCTATGAGGTATATCCCTACGAGGTATGTCCTTATATGAGCGATATTTCGAACCTTATATCCTTGGCTAATATTGAAAGAAAGGCTGAAATTGGCAACCAAGGAAAACACTTCTCTGATGATCTGATGAGATAGCTCTGAAATAGTTACCAAATTTAATAATTTCATAAAACGTCTCCAAATGTATTTCTTGAGTCTCAAGGGCCAGCAGGGACAACTTCACCAAACGGCGGATGTTTCGAACTTTCTCTACTCCTTTTCGTTTGGAAAGTTTATTTAAGGAGAAAATTCATTTTGCACTAGAATGTTTTACGAGGTGAAATGGTATTCAGAAGTAAAAGTAGCATTTAACTTTGTAAAATGCATGTGTCAAGTCTTCTGAAAAGTTATATTTCAACGTACTCCTACTGAAAGAAAGGTAGGATAAACTTTGAAAGTAATAAAAAGTTTAATAATGAAATGAAGAGAGAATTTCTAGGCGTCAACAGACACGCGTTTTAAAATTATTCTTTTTTATTTGGGATAAATATTTGACGTATCAAAACTAGTAAGATTATGATTTTGTTGATAGATTTTGTCATATATATATTGTTACGGTACCGGGTCGAGCTAAGTTATGCATTCCACCGCTCGCCACCAAAATGTTAAGACCTCGGCCGCTATTTCACCGCGGTCAATCAATTTAACAACCGTAGCCGAGCAATTAGTATATTTCTTCTCTGAGGTCCTTCGACGTAGTTCTTGGCGCGAAAACTGTATTATATGGGCATACACTTAAACAATTTGAACCAATCACATGCGTACACATAAATAATGTGTTCTATGACTGCGCTGACTGCCTAAACCAATATTTAATTGGCTATAAAAACATAACGATGGCACACCTATGAATAAAATTTAGCTGTCTTCTGAACATAAGTATTGGGTCAACTTTGACCTAAATCAGTTCCAGCTGATAGTTTTAATGAACTTAAATTCCACAGTTCAGTCTTACTATTTCTCAGTTCAGTTCTTACAATATATTAGTTCAGTTCCTCAACTAATTGCGTAGCAAGAAGTTATAACAAAAACAAAACGTTTCTACTTACATGGTTACTGTCAAGAATAAATCCAAATTGTGATTTAACTTTTCACCTGTATATTTGTTAGGTATCCAAGCCACCGCTCTTACGCTACCAATTTCCCTTGCGCCGGCTTTATCCCGTCGCACTTACACGTAGTGGCTGTGGCTGCGCTGCTTACGTAGCCACACACACACACACACACACACACATGGGGCCTCGCTTCGCCCCGCAGGACCAGCTCGCTTCCTTCGCCGCTTCAGGGAGAGGATGGCGATTCTACACTGCCGTAGTTGAACTCGAACCCGATCTTCGGCTTGGCTTCGCTTCGACCAACGTCCTCTCGCCAACTTCAGAATTTCTCCATAACGTCACTCCAATGGGCCAACCAGTCGCTGATTTCCATTAGGCTCCCAGCCTAGAAATTGCTGCTTCATCACGCGGATTTCGGCATTCCGCTGTCTTTATGGCAAACTGGCATCTCCAGCTGCCCCGAGTTGTCGTCTTCGTTTCTTACCAAATGCGGGAGGCTCGCTGCTTCATTTATCCCAATTCATATAGCAGATCCAAGGCATCCAGCCTTTCACATCGGAGAGCGTACAGACAACTGAACTTTCTTCCTTATTTTCCTGCCAAGTGCGAAATCTTATTTTCCTGCACGGACCACACACACAGAGACCAATTGTTCTTGAAGATGCCCCAAACAATCGATGAATTTACGATTATTCGCTAAACCTTTTGTCCCTCATCTTCATTCATTTCCACAAGTGGCACCCCTTCGAAACGTACCTCTTTCACTTTTTAGACTGGCCGTCAGCGGCAACCTTGGATTTACGACCTAACAGAGCGCTCTCCAGACCACCCAGCAAGAGGAGAATTCTTCGCCTCTTTTTTGTCCGGTCCCCAGATAAAACTTTCTCTGCTGTTTACCTTTTAAACTCCAATCAAGCCTCGAACTTAATTAATACTTAATTAATTTAACACATCCACCACACCCATTAATTACTAAATTAAAGGCGGCGGTGGGTCGTAACAATATATTAAAAGCTAGTGGCAGGGATATGTAAAATAAGCTTGGTATTATGAAGTTTCTAAATCTTTTCGCGTTTTAGAACATCTTTGTCCGTCCAACCGTCTGTCTGCACCGTATCTCTGCAGCTATTAGATCGATTTGAAAAATTCTATTTAAGTTGGAAGACCAAAATGTGAGAACGATGACCCTTGTTTTCAAGTTTTTCGGATGCACAACGTCCCGCTAGAGGGCCTAATGTGATGCTATCGAATTCACTAGGAAGCTTATTTTAATACTATCGAATTCAAAATACGGTTCATCCTATATCATTACTTTTAAATATCCGCATGCGAAAATTCTTTGTTCTTTTCGATGCCATTTACAACGAAGACTATTTGGGGTACAGTTTCTTTTTCAAGTAATGTATAGTTTTTCCGCTAGGCCGCATAAAAGTAGATGCAATTTCTCCGATATCTGTTTCTAAATGATCGATTTGAAAAATTATTTTTGCGTCGGATAGAACTCCTGGTGGGAAATGTTCTGCGTATAATGTCTAATTTTTGGTAAAGCATGGTTTTGCCACAGTATGTGCATTTTATGTTACATTCGAGTCACATTATTGTGACCACCTCCTACTTTTGACGTCAGCAGCGCGTATGCAATGAATGAAGGCACGTGTCGTGAGCTGGCTTGGAGGATATATAAGGTGTACTGTAGGTATTCTGAAAACATATCGGGCCGCAGGTGGCCTAGTGGTTAATGTTCGTGACTGCCACGGAAAAGACTTCGGGTTCGATCCCAGGCAGGTACGACCGTGTACAGGCCCCCGGTAATGAATAAGGGCGTCTTCCTCCACCTATCTACCTTGCTTCCGTGTCACTTTCCTATCGGGCAATCTAGCGCAAATATCCTAGCTTCCTATTTCTAAGGGTTGTTTAAGATCTGGAGTCAAACACTCCCTTCCTAAAATCCTCTACATATGATCTGATCTGAAAACATATCACTCGTTGTTATCATAGATAAAAGGAGCAATTTATCAGATTTGCAAAAAGGGATAGTTATCAGCTTTCGGGCCAAGGGTGATAGTATTTCTGAAACAACGCAGTTTGTGAACTGTTCGCGTGCTGCTGTGGTTAAACTGTGTCGTGATTGGAGACTGTTGCAAATAAGCGATGTGGAAACTGCGGAGCACCACGTGCCATTGATGTGAGAGGTAAACGTCGGCTTCGAAGGTGCGTGAGGGTCGATCAACGCGCTACAGTGGAGCAACTCATTGGCTGAATGAACCAGAGGGCTACCGGAAGTGTGTCTAAAACGACAGTTCAGCGAACTCTGCTACGTATGGGGCTCCGATGCAGACGGATGGTCACTGCACCTATGCTAACGAAGATGCATCGGCAGAAAAGGCTTACATTTGCACGGCATTATCGGAATCGGATCTCTGCTGATTGGCAAAGGGATTGCCTTCTTCGATGAGTGATGTTTCCTGCTTCATCGAACGGATGATCGTTCGCGTATAAGGCGAGAAACATCGGAGAGCAAGCACTTTTCAACCATTGCCGGAAGACCTCACGCTGTTGGGGGCAGCGTTATGGTCTGGGAATGTTTTCATTACATTCTCTGGATTCACTCATACCTGTGGAAGGCACTATAGGCCGAATTTGTTATGAATACTTTCTTGCAGACCATGTACACCCCCATACGTACTGATTGTTTTCCTTGTAGCCGATGTGATCTTCCAGCACAACAATGCGACGTGTCACACAGCTAGAAATGCCCAAGAGTGGTTGGAAGAGCACGTTGATGACTTCAAAGTACTTCCCTGGCCCCCTAATTCGCCAGACTTAAATCCAATTGAGCATCTGTGGGGACACCTCGATCGTGTTGTTCGCTCTGGATACTCCACCACGCACCCTTCAGCAGCTGTCAGATGCACTACAGTCAGCATGACTCCAGATACTTGTGAACACATTCTAGCATCTTACTGAGTCACTCCCTATGTATGTAGCAGATGTCCACGCTGCACACGGCGGTTACTCTGGATATTAGCGGGTGGTCACAATAATGTGACTCGACCGTGTATTTGCAGCAATATCTGCGCCTCTCAAAACCCGATTGAAAAACTCTTTCATGGTCAGATACGAGAAATCTTTGCAAAATATATTTCGCTTAAAATAATGCATAGCTTTTCTGCCAGTAGCGTGGTTGTACGGAATTTCTCTCTCTCGATATCTCTGCTTCTAAAAGTCTGATTTGTAAAATTCTTTCTTTGTCGGAAAGCATTGCTGGTGAGAAATGTTTTGCATATAATTCCAAAGTTTTTAATGCACACATTTCCCGCCAGATAGCATAAGTCTAAGTTTTCATTTAGAGCACATTTACGATAGTATCTGGGCGGCTAATCACCCGATTTAGAATTCCTTTTTCGGACCGATACTACTAACTACGGAAACATTTTGTGGGCATTTCCTACCCAAAATAATGCACCATTTCCTCACTAGGGGCACAAATTTTAAAATGTGTTTTTCTCTGTATCTTTACTTCGGGTCTGGTTCATTTTCCCGAAGTTTACTTCACTGAAGGGTCACTTAACCGAAATCACTTAACCGAAAACATTTTTTCACCGAAATATCACTTGATGGAAACGTTTATTTCACCGAAGGGTCACTTGATCGAAAGGTACATTTCACCGAAAGGTCTCCTTACCTAAAAGTTCATTTTATCGAAAAGTCATTTCATCGAAGGGTGAGTTTATTCAAAACTTTGGATTTCATTACAAGATCTGTTGAAGCATGGTGCCAGTTCGGAAGACAGACCACCGAAACGTTAGGAGATCATACTCAGATTTCAGTTTTGATTTCTCCGTGTCATAAAGAGCGCAAAGATTTAGTTTTAAGACAAAAATAATTAATTTTAAGTCCCTATGCCTCTGCTTAGGCCTTTTTAGCAAATTTTAATTGTGCGTGCTCATGTTCATAAGGTTTACGAAAAACGTCAAGTTAATAATGTTGCACATTTATTCAGGCAAAAGGAATCAATTTTAATTCCTTAGCCCTCGGTTTAGGTCTTTTTAATCGTCCGTGCTCATGTTCAAAAGGCTTACGTAAAAATCTTATGAACATTAAATATTCCCAGATCTAGGTCTAAGGCCTTAAAATTAATGTTTTAGGTTTGAGCAAGAGTGCAACATATTTTACTTTAAATGTTATGTAACGCTTATGAATATGAGTAGGGTTTAAATCTGTTAAAATGGCCTGTATCTAGGCCTGTGGTCAAAAAATTAATGTTTCGTGGTTGAGTAAAAGATGGAACATTATTTACTTGACTTTCTATGTAACCCATATGAACATGAGCTCGTAGGATTAAAATTTGATAAAAAGGCCCAGATCTAGGCCTTATAATTAATGTTATATTTCGAGAAACCTACTTATGGAGAGGTGTTTCATAGAAATTAAAAGTGCATTTTTTATACACTCCCATAACGTTTAGGTGGCCAGTTTTTCAAAAACCCGCACCACACTCCAACAGATCTCTAACAACAAAATTCTAAGTTTTGGATGAACTAACCATTCGGTGAAATGATCTTTCGATATAAGGAATTTTTAGGTGAATTAGTGATTCTTCGGTGAAATGAACTTTTCGATCAAGTGATCCTTCGATGAGATGAACTTTTAGGTGAAGTGACCTTTCGGTGAAATGAAGTTTCCGGTCAAGTGACCCTTCGGCGAAATGTACTTTTCGATCAAGTGATTTTCGGCGAACTGATTTTCGGCCAAATTAACTTTCGGTCAAGCGAACGATACCCCTGTACTTCTAAAAGTCTGATTAAAAAAATCTCTGAATACCGGATACCATTAACTATGTGGAACACAGTGCATGTACTCGTGGGTTTTTTGTAGTTGGTAGTTCTGCAGATGATGGCCTGTACTCATGCGTGCAACCTCCGCTTCTAAAAATCCTATTGGATTTTTTTTATTCTGTATACAGTTCGTTGCAATAAAGACAGGGACCATTATCCTCTTTAAACAATGCAGAGTTTTTCCGCTAGGGGTCGTAAATGTCAACTTTTTTTTCTAGCTAGCTCTTCTTCCAAAAAACGTATCTGAATTTTTTTTTCCTTAAGAAAAGCGTTTGCCATGAGGAACACTTTCACATACACTATATTGACAAACGTCACCGGACACGTAGAAGAGAAACACAATATAGCAGTTATTGACATAGGTTAGTACGGTATCGGTCCACCTTTGGCCTTAATGCATGCACTGACCCTTCGAGACATGCTTTTTGACAAGGTTTTGGAACACAGCGATAGTTATGCGCTTCCATTCAGTACATAATGATGCCGCTAACTGTTGCTTACTAACAGGCCTTGGTTCCAAACATATTATGCAAAGCTCTAATTCATCCCATAAGTGCTCTGTGGGATTAAGATCCTGGCTCTGTGCTGGCCAGTCTACACACGATACGGAATTATCTTCAAACCACGCGGTAACAGTTCTTGCTTTATGGCTTGGTGAATTATCCTGCTGGTACTAACAAGGTGCGGCTCCATAGTATTGCCACAGAGTTGGTAGGGCATAATTGTCCAGAATATCGAGGTAGACGTGCTGGTTAACAGGTTTGTGCACGACAAGCAATGGGCCGGGACCATACCACGAAAAACACCCCCACACGAGTACACTGCCAGCTCAAACTTGACCGTAGGAAAAGTACACTGTGGTAAATACCGTTCCCCCAGCTGTCGCCATACCCACACACGGCCATCAGACTGATGGATCGTGTATCTGGATTCATCAGTCCCTTGAACCCGTTTCCATTGATCTACGGTCCACGATAAATGTTCTTTACACCATGCTAAACGACAGAGGTGAAAGGCTTATGAGCAGCCGCACGACTACGTTAACCCATGGAATTAAGTTCTTTGCGAATGGTGCGTGTACATACCGAGGTTCCAGCATTTTTACTAGCTTGCACACGGAGGTCTTGTTTAGCTATAAGCAGTTGCCCGTCCCTAAATTAGGGACGGGCGACTGCTTATAGCCCATTGAGTTACTCATGGTAGTCGTTAAATCTCCAATCAAAAAAAAAAAAAAAAACCGTTGGAAAAATTCCTTTTTCTTGATACTATGCTATAGGGTGACCCACTCGCTACCGAAACCGGCATTTCTTTAATAATATACTGGCGGAAAGTAAAAAAAGAACACCAAGAAGGAATTGGAGGACGATCATGAAATTTACATATGTTAATAGGGTCGTCGAGTTTACGTAGGTGTGATGTTAATTTTGGGACCAACCGGTGAGCGCTTACGCCACAGCACGGCATAATATGCAAATTATCGGCGGTGGTATTTAAGGAGTACGGCGAAGTGAATGTAATCAGTCGTCGGCGTACGGACACGTGCGAAGACCCTGAAGAAGCTGCAATGCCTGGACATGGAAGATGTGCACGATTTCAGCAGTTATCGGACTTTGAGGGAGGTCGTCTAGTCGGACTCCGCTAGGCCGGGTCGTCGTATCGTCGTATTGCGAAGCGAATTGGACGGGAAGTATCGGTGGGGGTACGATGGTGGCGTAGATGGTCCGAGGAACATTCCCACACGAGAAGACGTGGAACCGGGAGTCACAGACGGACTGATGAGTGCACCGATCGACGCACAAGAAGAGCGGCGTTGTCAAGCAGAACATCCACTGCGACGCAAATCCGAGCTGCCGTTGCACCTGAGGTGACTGTGCGAACAATCCACAACCGTCTACTGGATGCAGGACTACGTGCACGTGTGCCTCTGGCATGTGTACCTCTGACTCCAGCCCACCGTCAGGAACGGCTGCAGTGGTGTCGCCAACGGCTGCAGTGGTGTCGCCAACGTTTGCACTGGAGAACGCAATGGCGATCTGTCGTGTTCAGCGATGAAAGCAGATTCTGCTTGGGAGCCTCCGATGGCCGTATGCCTGTTCGCAGACGCACAGGGGAGCGTCCCCACTCTTCTTGCATCCGCCAGTGACACACAGGGCCTACACTTGGTCTCCTGGTGTGGGGAGCTATCAGCTATCACTCCCGTACACAACTAGTGTTTGTACCGGGTACGTTAAACAGCACCTCCTACATCAACAACGTCATTCATCCCGTTGTAGTGCCACTTGTAAGGTCGGCCCATCGTGGTGTTTTCCAGCAAGATAACGCACGCCCACACACGGCACGTGCAACGCAACATGCACTTCAGTGTGTGAGACAACTTCCATGGCCTGCACGTTCACCGGATTTGTCCCCCATTGAGCACGTGTGGGATTTTATGGGACAACGACTTATCCGGTCTCCACGGCCAGCCACGACCATCCCCGATTTACGCGTCCAGGTTGAGGATGCTTGGAACTCAATACCCCAAACTTACATCCAGCATCTGTACGACAGACTCCATGCCAGAATTGCACAGTGTGACCCAGTTTATGGCAGTTCAACCTCGTACTAACCATGTTACATGGAAATGCTATTTTTCAGTTTACCAGCAAATACAGCTGTATTTTGCTATAATGTTTTGATCACGTTATCCTCTGTATTCCGTTATTATGCTGCATAAATTTCGTTGGTATCAGACGTCTCCTTCTTGGTGTTCTTTTTTCACTTTCCGCCAGTATATTAACACCAATGAAGATATTGCAACGAAATTTCAAGTGGACTTACCTCATTTCATGCGAAATGTGATGACATCACAACATGTGCTGGAAGTGGCCACTTGCGTCCAGACAGCATTGAACCCGGCGCCGTCCGGCAGCCAGCCGGGGTGCTTCTTAGTGGCAGACACATTCCGAAGTGTAGCGCCAGTAGTCCGTCAGCCATCCGGACGCACCCCTCTGCTGCTTTGTTATGCCATTTCGCTGAGTGTGTCTACACAATACGGTTGTTGGCAGTGAGTGCTCGAGCTCGTGGCTGTTCGCGTACGTGTGAAAATGTATCGGTGTACTCTGGAGGACCGAGTGTTTATTGTTTGCACTTATTGGAAAACAGAATCGATAAAGTCTGATCAACAGCAATCCCTGGAGAGGTTTGCTGGCAGACATCCGCCAAGAAAGTCCACCATTTGGGCATTGTTGAAGAAATTGGAAACCAAGGGGACTTTATTAGATGACCATGCAGGAGGTCATCCACAAATGTCTGAGGAAACGATCCAGAATGTAAAGGGCCGACTACTTGCGTCTCCCAGGAAGTCACTTCGCCGACTGTCACAGGAAACAGGGTTGTTCAAAAACACTTCTCAACGTGCTGTGAAAAAAAGCGAAGCTCCATGCGCACCGTATCTCCGTCGTCCACGAACTGAAAGAGCGTGACCACGTGACGTACTGCCGATGGTTTCAGACATTTCTTCGGGAAAATCCGGGCATTCTGGACTACACGTGGTTCTAGGACGAGGCGTGGTTTCACCTGTCCGGATACGTCAATTCTCAAAATTCCCGTATTTGGGCCAGTAAAAATCCCAACGCGATACATGAAGGACCCCTTCATTCACAGAAAATTGTTGTTTGGTGTGGGATGACCCGCGTAATTGGTCCCATCTTCTTCGATACAACCATCACAACAGCTGCATATATGGAAATCTTAATCACCTTTGTAAATCAACTGGACGGCGAAGAACTCTCCATTGGATATTACCAGCATGATGGAGCGATATCACACACCAGTATGGACGAAATTCAGTCCTTTTTCGGCGACCACGTGATTTCGAAGGGTCTAAACCACCGCGCTCTCCTGATCTGACGCCTCCTGATTACTTTATATGGAGATATCTAAAAGGTAGAGTTTACTAAAAGAAACCGCTAACCATAGAGGCCTTGAAAGCAAACATCACCGAAGAAATTCAAGCAGTGACGGTGGACGTACTACTGGCAAGGATTTTCCACAATATGGTGCGCCGGGTTCAATTCTGTGTCTAGACGCAAATGGTGGCCACTTCCAGCACATGTTCTGATATAATAATATTTCACAAGAAATGAGGTAGTCCACTTCAAATTTTGTTGCAACATTTTTATTGGTGTTAATATTATTAAAGAAATGCCGGGTTCGGTAGCGAGTGGGACACCTTGTATGTATTGTGAAGAGTGTTCTGGACCCTTTTTCTTCTTTCAGTAACGCAAAGCTTTCCCGCTAGGGCTTGTAATGTTATGTCACAATTTCCTCTATATCTCTTCTTCTAACTGTTCGATTTGAAAATTCCTTTATTTCTTATAACTTCTTTCTCTATGGGGAACTTTTTGTGCACAGTTTGTTAATTTTCGTAACATTCTTTTCAGCCGCTAGTGGGTGTAGGCGGCTATTTTTATTTCTAGATGTTTCTATTTCTAGATATTTTATCAAATGTAGAAGTCTGGTTGATTCTTATAACCTGTTCCACTGACTATAAATAACCCTGCTTGCATTACGTATTTTAAATTAAGCTGAATTTATCTATTTTACAGTACGATCTTTTAGAATCCATCTTTCTTTTCTTGTTCAGCTCTTAGCTTGGATAATTTTCCCAATTATTGGTATTATTATTATTTTATTTAGAGGTTTAATGACCACCGTGAGCAACTCAATGAGCTATAAGCAGTCGCCCGTCGCTAATTTAGGAAGGAAGCCACTGCCGTGAAACAAACACAACATCCATGCCTCACCAGTATTCGAACCCAGACACTTCTCGGACAAACCGTCAGAAGCCACCGCTTAAACCACTGCGCATATAAAAGAAATACGAAAGAAACTACTATGTTTCTTTCTATAATCCTTTTTTCAACAGTTCGATTTGAAAATCTCTTTGTCTCTGATACTTTTCAGACGCTGGTATAAGTAAGTAACTCTTTCTATTTCTGGATGCTTTATCGACTGCATAAATCCGGTTGATTTTCTTTCCTTGTAACTGGCTCCATTTTCTTTGAATAACTTTGATAACTTTTATTCGCGTCAGAAAGGGTTTAAAAGACGTGCTTATTACAACCCCAAATTCGCGGGCGCACGGTGTCGTCTTTCTTATTTTTTTCTTCATCTCACCTATAGTAAACTCATAAAGTAAATATCATTAAACGTCATCTGTATATATTGTACAAAAATGTTGTTGCATTGTAGGATAAAGAATATTTGGGAACTCGTGTGTTACTACCTTCCACAATGCCGCCGTTGCGCTCGAATATCGACCAGCCAGCCATTTCCACCCACAGAAATGCTGCTGACTGCTGCTTTTGTTGTTTGTGTGCTACATCCTTGATATACATATATTCCTTGCATAACCGAAAAGGTTTGCCGCTTCGAAGGTGCTTGCATCTGCTCTCCTAGCACTCACTATCACTAATCAAGAGTCTTTCCCCATATAATCCTTTGAAGCCATCTGAATGCTATATTGTTTACGTAAGAGAAGATGCCGCGTGTCTGATTGCTATTGGTGTAGCTTTGGAAACATTACGTAAAGTTCGTTCTTCTTATTCGTTCACAATAAGTGGAACAGGAGTCACTCAAATAAAGTTCAAGAAAGATTTACTAACACTTCTTCTTTTATTCCGTCAATACCTCATAAGTACTTCACTTGATATCTAATACTCATGAAGAACTAATTCGTAACAGTACTATAATAATTTACTCTGATTAACGTAAGTTGGTAAACACAGTAGTGGTTTGACGAGACTAACACAAAAAATATAGTATATTGTATATACCACAAATCGACAAACTCTATCTGCAGAAGAAATACCGCTTACAGATAAAGACAGCTTCCTCGACTACCGCTAATACACCACACACAGGTGCTAGCTGAACACATTATCAGGACCGTAGCTGAATTCATTATCAGGACCGCAGCTCAACACATTATCAAGACCGTATCTGAACACATTATCAGGACCGTAGCTGAACACATTATCAAGACCGTGGCTAAACACATTATCAGGACCGTAGCTGAACACATTATTAGGACCGTAGCTGAACACATTATCAGGACCGTATCTGAACACATTATCAGGACCGTAGCTGAACACATTATCAGGACCGTAGCTGAACACATTATCAGGACCGTAGCTGAACACATTATCAGGACCGTAGCTGAACTCATTATCAGGACCGTAGCTGAACACATTATCAGGACCGTAGCTGAACACATTATCAGGACCGTAGCTGAACACATTATCAGGACCGTAGATGAACACATTATCAGGACCGTAGCTGAACTCATTATCAGGACCGTAGCTGAACACATTATCAGGACCGTAGCTGAACTCATTATCAGGACCGTAGCTGAACACATTATCAGGACCGTAGCTGAACTCATTATCAGGACCGTAGCTGAACACATTATCAGGACCGTAGCTGAACTCATTATCAGGACCGTAGCTGAACACATTATCAGGACCGTAGCTGAACACATTATCAGGACCGTAGCTGAACACATTATCAAGACCGTAGCTAAACACATTATCAGGAACGTAGCTGAACACATTATCAGGGCCGTAGCTGAACTCATTATCAGGACCGAACATATTATCAGGACCGTAGCTGAACGCATTATCAGGAACGTAGCTGAACACATTATCAGGGCCGTAGCTGAACTCATTATCAGGACTGTACCTGAACGCATTATCAGGAACGTAGCTGAGCACATTATCAAGACCGTAGCTGAACATATTATCAGGACCGTAGCTGAACACATTATCAGGACCGCAGCAAGCTTTACTTATCTGGGAGGGCGAGACTTGAAATTTCGCCCCTTCGAGTTCCACTGAAATGATACGTGCTTTTTAGTTTCTCGCATACCTCCGTCATAGGTAGGTATTATGGTCGTTCAAAAGTCGCACTTCAGGTTTTTGACATAAATTTATTAAAAATGTAAAAACTAGGAAAATACCCAAGAATCACAGGATGTAAATACCAAGGGCCGCCCAGGTGGCGAAGTGGTCTAAACGATGGCTTCTGATCATTCGTCCGAAAGGGATCCGGGTTCGAATCCCGGTGAGGTATGGATTTTGTGTTTGTCTTTCGGCACTAGCTCTCTCCCTTTCGTGGAACCAGTGGCCCTAAATTAGGAACAGGCGACTGCTTATAGCCCATTGAATTGCTCACGGTGGATGTTAAACCTCTGACAAAAAAAAAATACCAAGAAAGCGTAAACGTCATGTGAACGCCGACAACACATAAACACTCCACAGAAATGGCGAACGAAAACCAAACCAGCGCAGAACGAATGAGTATCGGATAGTAAACATAATAATAGGAAGAAATAATTAAATAACAAGGAATTGTACACCAACTACCTTCTTTGAAAAACCATCTGGTTGATGTGCGAAAGCTTAAAAACTTTGATTTTTATTCTACGCCAAGAAATTCAGATCACCAGTATAGTTATACTATTTAAATAGGAAGAAACTTTAGGGGTAGGACTTGAAAAAATTCTGTTCAAGGTCAAACACTGAGAGAACTTTCTACGACAGAGTACAAACGATTAATTAGCTTTTCATCCCAACGACAAGTTCAGAAAGGTCGTGTAGATTAGACATATCAGCATATTGTTTTTTCGTGACTTTTTTTTTTTTTTTTTGAAAATTCCCTTTATGGATATGAGATGTTTATACCTCATAGTGTATGTTACTGTGTGCACTGGTTAACTACATGGAATAACTGTATGACACTAATTAAAGTCTTTAAAAAGAAAATACTGAAGGGTGTAACTTTCTCTTTCAGTTACGATTTATATGTTTTACATCTATTAGAGCATGCATTTACGCCCCCCCCCCCCATAGAATGAGCTTTCTGGGAGGGCAACCGCTCTCCCTGTCTTCCAGTAGCTACGGCCTTGCCCATTATAACTGTATATGCAGCGATCTTACTTGTCAGCCATGCATACGTCATTCATCCAAGACTGTTGCCAGATATAGCATTCAGTGACTGAGAAAATATAACGTTAAGGTTCAAACGCTAAACGAAAACAAACTCAAAGTTTACACAGAGAAAGACAACTAAAAATGAAAATTAATTTAAAGTATACGTCATATTGTGTGATCCCGATAATTTAATGCTGTATGTATGCGGGGACTAGGTTTAAGGATGAATATTTCCATGTACAACGTTTTAGCTCCTATAACGGGCGAAATTATTCTGGCACTCGGTATTTCCTATGACCAGGTTTTATTGCGAGTTTGTCAATTTTTTTATCGACAGAAAAAGTGCTGGTAGACAGCTAAACATTTTCCTCCGTGCTTCACTACTGAAAAATCAGTTATTGGCGACCGCATGTTACACGTAATCCAAATATGAAATTGTTAAATTTGCATTTTCAAGCAATATATAAGCTCTTAGCATCAATGCTTTTTTGCCTGAACAATGTATGTCAGCAGTATGCTGCAGCATGAATGCACACGAAGCTGATCTACCATTTTGACTTATTCTTTTCAACTTTCGATTCCTTTGTGTGTTGGCATTCAGCCAATGACATCGATGGGATCACTGGCATCGTTTTCCGCCTTTCATTGTTGTCAGTTGCAACTAAGTGGAGGTTAAGAACCACTAGGTCAGTTTCGATTATCGCATTTGGTTAACGAGCATCAAAATGCGATAATGCTTTTCGGCATGAGTTTGTGCAGCTCTTCTCTACGTGGAAGAACTAATTTCCTTATTCGCTCGAATCAGGAATCAACACTCAATGCCTCAGTAAACCCGGATGCTGCAAATAAGTTGACCCGTAATAAAAAGTTCATCAAACTTCCGAACTTTTCATTCACGGATTTCTTAAAACTTCAATCGAAGAAATGACGTTAGGGAAAGATAAAGGTCTAAATAATGAAGAAAATGTTCGTATGAAAAATAATATGTATGAGCGCAAGACCAATGCTGCACTGATAGGCCCCGCATACCGATCCCTGAGGGGTGGTTCCCTATCCTTAAAAGGGCGCTAGCAGAATATTCATTTCGAAACTTGATATGTATTGGGTGTGTGCATAACTTCTACCCGTTTTTGTAGGCTACAAAGAAAGGAGGAGAACACAACAAATAACGTACCTAGGATTTCACATAATTGCCATCATTCTGTATGACCTCTTGTCTATGAGTAGATGAATTCCACGCCGGAAAAATTCCTGTGTTTTAGAGTCAAAAAAGTCATGTAATCGAAGGTTTGGAGAGCGAAGGCGCTCTGTAACGATCGAAAAACGTGGTAGTCCATAGGTGCCAGGTCAGGGGAATACGTCGGGTGAGGTAACAAACACTTCCCAACCAAAGTCCAGCAATTTCTGCTGAGTGATTAAAGCAGCATGAGGTCTGGCGTTATCATGATGAAGGATCAAGCCTTTGCGATTGACGAGTGTTGGACGCTTCGATGTCAATTGTTCTCGCAATCTGTTCAACTGCTGGCAGTAGAGGTCAGCATTTATCGTTCGGTTAGGTGCCAACACCTCCCAGTGGATTATTCCCTGGACATCACACCAAACACTCAACAAAATCTTTTTGGGATACAGTCCTCTTTTTTAGGTCGATGGAGCAAGCTCCGCACCTTGGCACACAGTCCATTGACGCTTTACATTACGGTAGAGTACCCATTTCTCATCACCCGTTACAATTCGTCCCCAAAACGGTTCATTTCTGTGACGAGAAAGCAAAAAAACACAGGTACGGATTCTCTCCTTTCGTTGCTTTGCAGAAAGCTGGTGCGGAACAAAGTTATCGAACTTGGTGATGAACCCAAGTGCATGTATCCGTCTTTCGACTGTTGTTCTGTGTACCGTCAATTTCTGAACGGTTGGATGTGGGTCATTTGTTATGGCTTGGTCCACATCCTCGTCAGAAACCACGGATGAAAGTCCAGGACGTGGTTTATCTTTACAGCTTCTGTCTCCGTCCCGGAATTTCCGAAACCAACGGCGACATGTGCTATCATCAACTACATCCTCCCCATACACTTGACAGATGTCGCTGCAAGCCACGGCAGCAGTACTGCCTTTATCGAACTCGTACGGCAAACAATGTCTAATGTGCTCCTTATCACATGCCATGTTACACCGTCCGTGATTTCCGTTACGAATGACTTACTCGGACAGACCTAGTGCCTCTATATGCTTTACTGCTTCACGCTTTATTTGCCGAAAGTTCGGCATTGCAGCGTCATCTGTGACGTAACTACTCCGATCGTAATTTGCATCTATTACAAAAACGGGTAGAACTTTTGCACCACACACCCAATACTTGCTTTCAAGCATGCAGGACTTCTAAGGCGGAGGACGTAGGCAGACCGCAGCCTGTCATTAAAATTCTATTATACTACTGCTTCACCCACAGGTAAAGTCTCGTATCCTATATTAGCCCTTACCCGAAGGTAGGCTCCTAACTATAGCTAGTTCACCGCAGCCGATTAGCCTTCGTACTTGTCGTGCGCGCTGATCTCTTACACACCGTCGACCGTTCGAGTCCATTGTTTCCTATCCGAGAGACAAGTGGCCAAGGTTTTTAGATATGTCTCTTGTTGCAAGTGGCCCACGCAAGTTTGTTATCACTTTTTTCTCCCCTCAAAACTGTGCAGCCCAGACCTTGCACGACCAATCACATGCGCGCACGCCTTTCAAGCACAGGACATGTGGTAAACATCTTACGCTGCTCCGCCTATGTCAAGCTACCAACAAACTTTCTCTGATAAGTGAAGGTCCTAATGCTTGTAAACTTCTGCCTCAATTCAGAATTCACCAAGGAAAGAACCTTCCACCCACCCCCTTCTTCTCTCCGTGTAGAGGTGGAACTATCGATAGTTTTTGATAGCCAATAAATAACAATGGATAATTATCGATAGTGTGTTGGCAAAGTTGCTCAGAAGCAAATTTGTTTTCCGGGATGAAAAATTATTTCCGACAACATTTTTTTTTATCTTTCCACATTGTCAAAAAGTTAAACTCCAATAAAAATTAAAGGTAATCTTTTTTATTTTATTTTTATTTGACGTGGATACGTCTTTAAAATCGGTACCATGGGGGCACCCTCTAGGAAAACTTCACCGACAGAATTTCGTACGACTGATCAAATGCTTATAATTTCTAAATTATAACAAATGGCTAAAATCTAATAACCGACGTAAAAAGCGTAATAACTAAATATTCTAAAAATATCAACTTAAAGATCATGCGCATGCGCGTGGAGTGGGGAGGGCGTCCGCCATTTTGGGGTAGAATACGCTGAGTGAACCTTGACGCTGAGTCAAGTGCCTTGAAATCAGAATAACTCAAGATCGCGTAGAGGTAAGATCGTGATATTGGTCTCAAACGATTCGTCTGGATGAGATCTATCTAAAAAATAATATTTCACAAACATTTAAGAAGTACTTTATAAGTTATAAGTGATAAACAAAAACATATTTGTGAAAAAATCAAAATGTTTAAATATTTAAAGCAAACGTCCGACTCAAAATACCACAAACGTATATCAGAAGAAAGAAGAACTCAGAAGGAATCAAATAAGCCCAAAACAATGTAGGACTTATAGACAGAAGAAGAAAGCCGAAGCGGCGCAACGCGTGGAGCCACAACCAAGCACTTCTACAGCTAGTACATGCGAACCAATGGACTGCTTGGCCGTGAGTGAAACTTCGATGGAGGATTCTAGTCCCATACATTTGCCCGATTTCGAATTGAAGGCGAAAAGAAATAGGGCAATAGCCCAACACAAACCATCCACTTCCAAACGTATTACTTCGCCCACAAAACGAACTGCGGGAGGAATTACCATTTGCAGAAACATCAGTAATCTAACAGATTGCCAACCCGTAAATGTCTCAGTCAACAACAGATTGAGAATTGAAGATGACGATGTGGGTGACATGTGTTTAGTTGATGTGACAGTGTCTGCTCAAACTCGCTTCATACTTGGTTAGGTTTACATTCATCCCAACGTTTCACAAACATCACTAGAGGTCTTCATGTTCCTGATGCTATGCGATTACTCTGAAAACATCAAGAAAATTTTACTAAGTATGGTACCGGATACCCAAGTGCCTATCATTCTCACTGGTGTCTTTAACATTGATGTGCAACAAAACACCAACTTACTCAAGTTCATGAAAGACAATTTCGGTTTGACTTATATAAATTCTCCACAAACTACTTTACGCAATACTTGTATCGACTTGTACGAAACATAGATGTGAATTGCTTGCCATATGTTTGTTACTTCTCATATCATCGCCCTTTAATAAATAAAATTAGAGTCTAACTGCATTCCTCTTTCATTTATCAACCGACTTCTACCTCAAACCCCTTAATGTCAAACACGTATCCACGTAAATGAAACCTGCGGGTGTGTCCCGGACACAACCTACCCCCATTTTATCATTTTTTTATTTTTTGGTTTGGGGTTTAACGACCACCGTGTGAACAACTCGATGGACCGTAAGCGGTCGGCCGTCCCTGATTTAGGGCCACTGGTTTCAGGGAAGGGAGAAGCCATTGCTATAAGACAAGTACAACATCTCATTTCATTTATTTATTCTTTCAGTTGCCACTACAGCAACTAGGAAAAGGAGGGAAAAGGCCGTGAGGCCTGACATAGCCCTCCTCTCCCCAGAATACAAAAAACCTAAAACTTGGCAGAAAAGGCAAGCCAACACATATATGGTAGGTACCCGTACTTGCTCACAACCAACACATATAAAAATGTGTTCCATCAACAATAGTCTTCATTATATCTAAACAAATAAGTATCATGTACACTTCACTACATAATCACATATATATTTTTAAATAAACAACAAATAACGTTTGCACCTCACTCTATAATCATACCAACCCACATTTCTTCCATTTAGTCGAAATTGCCTATTGTTTACTAATTATTTCATAAGATATGCCTTTAGTTTTATTTTAAATAAGTTAAAATTATTAATTGATATTAGTTCTTGGGGCAATGAGTTCCAGAATTTTGGGCCACTATAATTTATATTCATTTTAAGTTTCTCATGCAGTTTGTGGGAACATTGGAATTAGTAGTGATCTATTCCTAGTATTGTGGTAATGAGTATGTATATTTAGTGTTATTATATCATTGTGTATACCATTTTTAATTCTTTTACACATTATTTTTCCCAAGTTATAGTCATATAATTGCTTTATCGTTAAAATATTATATATATTGGGGTTCACTTTTGACCGGATATATAAGATTGGTTGAAAATTATTTGATGTTTTAAGATCTATTAGTCTTATAAATCTGTTTTGCAGTACCTGTAGTTTATTAATATTATATTGTGTGGTTTGTCCCCAAGTCAAAATGCAATAATTAATGTGTGTTTGAATTAGAGTATGATATATAGAAATTAATATTTTTGGTGTTAAGTTTGGCAAAGCACTACTGACCATTCCGATATTTCTAGAAATTTTGTTACTTAAATTTTCAATGTGTTTGTTCCATTTCAAAATCATTGTGTATAGTTGTACCTAGATAAGAGTGTGTTGAGACCGTATTAATCCTGACTCCATTCATCAGAATCGGTAAATCGTATAAATGTGAAGCTTGTGAATTAGAAAAAATCATTAATTTAGTTTTATTAATATTAACAACTAATTCATTTGCATTCAGCCAATCTGTTATTAATTTTAGCTGAGTATTAGTTCTTAGTGTAAGCTCATTCATATCAGTTCCCTTTAAAATAATAGTTACGTCATCTGCATATAGGATTGTATCATTATCTTTTAATACTGCAAATAAGTCGTTAATATATAAATTAAAAAATAAAGGACCAAGAACTGATCCCTGGGGTACCCCACAGTTTATGATTTGTAATATGGATCGATTCTGATGAATCTGGGTGTATTGCATTCTTTCTGACAAGTAACTTTTGAATAAATTATAGCTAGATCCCCGGAGTCCTATAATATTTAACTTATGAAGTAATATATCATGATTTAGGGTATCGAATGCTTTTGATAAATCAAGAAAGACTGCTATTGTTATTTGTTTTTGTAATAGATTTTGTTGAATTATATTTTGTGTATGTAATAATGCTAGTTCAGTTGATTTATTTGGTACAAATCCGAATTGTCTGTGATGAAATATATTATGTCTTTGAATGTATGAAAATAGTCTGGTATGAATTAATTTCTCTAGTATTTTTGCGAAAATTGATAAGTTTGCGATTGGACGATAATTATTTATGTCGTTTTTTGACCCATTCTTATATTTCGGAGTGATTTTTGAGATTTTTAAGGCATCTGGAATTATTCCGGTTTCAAGTATAAGGTTATAGATCTGCAACAATGGCTGAACTATGATATCTGCCACAAATTGTATGGCTATTGGAAAAAATTCATCGTAGCCAGGTCCGACATTTGTATTGATTTGGTTTAAAGCATGAGTAAGTTCAGTCCTTGTAATTTTCGACATATGAAAAGTATTTAGTCTTGAAAGATTTTGTAGGTATTTTGTAAAGTGGATTCCTGAGAATATAAGTTGTTGCTTGGTCAATTGTGGGGGACAATATAAAGTGACTGTTGATCTCATTAGCTATAGCCTGTTTATCAGTTATTTTATAAGTTGATTTGGTTAAATATTGCGGTGTAACGGGACTGATATTTTTCCCCAGTAATAGATTCAGATGTTTCCATGTTAATTTAGGGTTATTTTGAGAGAATATATTAGTGTAGCAATTTCTTTTCAACTTCCGAATATCTGAATTCAATTTGTTTCTATATGTTTTAAAATTCTGGAAGTAGACTTGTAGTTTACTTTTAATAAATTTGGAATACAGTCTATTTTTTTATTTATTCGATTTAAGAGATTCCTTGTTATCCATGGTTTCCTATTTTTTTAATTTTATTACTTTTCGTTATTATTGGAAAAGCTTGATCGTATGAGTCTTTTAAAAATATTGTAAATAAGTTATATGTTATATTTGGATTTTCCGCTGGTAGGAAATTTAACCAATTTATAGTTTGAAGCAGGTTCCGAAATTTTTCCAGATTATTAGAATTTATTAATCGTATTTGTTTGTTTATTAACTGTTTCTCCACTACATGTGTATAAGTGTAAACTGTGAAGATTGGTAAATGGTCACTGATATCATAACTTATAACTCCTGATAAAACTGACTTTTGTGGAGCATTTGTGAGTGATAAATCAATAATCGTTTCTGTATTAGGTGTAATTCTCGTTGGATGTAATATTGTATTGATAAATCCAGCAGCAGTTAATATTTGAACAAAGTACTGAGTCTGTGAATTAGTAACAGAAATATTAATATTGAGATCACCCAATAAAAATCCCCTTTTCCCGGTTAAAGTCACATAATTGAATGCCTCTGTTAATTTTTCGAAGAACTGAGTTGTATTTGATCCTGGAGGGCGATAGCACACCATTATAATAGTGTGTTGATCTTCTATTGACAAAATTTCTATGGTAGAGTCAGTAAATGTTAAGTTTTTATTAATTGTATAATCATGATAGGTATCCTTAACGTAAATGGCCACTCCAGCTCCTCTTGAGTGGGTTCTATTTTGATAACAAATCTTATAGCCATCCAAGCCAACACTATAATTTTCACTGGGAAACCATGTCTCTGTTATACATAAAATATCTATTTGTGAATTAGTAACCTGAATTAGTGCCTCAATAAGAGTTAGTTTATTTAGTAAGGATCTCGCATTAATATGAATAATTTTCAATGAATTTGTGGAACTACAAGAAAAGATATTATTTATTTGTTGTGTTGTATATAAATTATCTTTCATTAAATTTGTCTATTTGCTTGCTATCTGTTAGTAGGAATTATAATCTTAAGTTGTAAGAGTTCAAAAGCCACTCCCTGCAACATCTATAAGAACGACATGTGTGATTTCCTCTTTTTTTTATCAATAATAGGATAGTGTCCATACTTCTGGGTATATAAATTAAAAATAGTTGTATATAAATTACCTTGCATTAAATTTGTCTATTTGCTTGCTGTAGGAAATATAATCTTAAGTTGTAAGAGTTTAAAACAACTCCCTGTAACATCTATAGAATAGATATGTGTGATCTCCCTTTGTTTATCAATGATAGGATAGTATATCACAAAGTCAAGCGCAGTGCAAATCATTTCACCATAAGCACAAACACTAATCATTCTAACATTTCAGGTAAGTATCATATCTCAATTTGATACACAAAAATATTCATTATATACAAGAAAAAAAAATAATAATAATAAAAGAAAATGAAAAAGAAGGATAGTAGAAAACCTATCTACTCTGTTTTATTAAAAAAAAAAATAAAAAAAATAAACACAAATCAAAATTTTGTTGGAGACCCAAGAAAACTACCCTCATAGCATTTTCAAGGAAAGTAAATGCATATTCACAGTGTAATGTTCTGCCAAGATATTTCTAATCAGAAATGAATAGGAAACTCAAAAACCAGTTCTTGAGGCAATTACCAAAATAGAGTCGTTCCTCTATTGAAGATTGAGTGTAAATCATAGTGTTATAGGCACTATGTTAGATTTAAAGTAGGCATATATATTATTAGCACCCTACAAAAAAGAACACACACAAACACACACACAAAAAAACAGTACGTATATTTCCCTTTTCTGGCAGTATCCAATTACATTAAAAAATCATACCTAAGTTTTAGTTACAGTACATTATAGACATACCACGAACCATCACACTATGAATACAATGGAAATTATTCTACCAAATATAAAAAAAAAAAAAAAAAAAATCCTGCCATATTCTCAAACACAATATAAGACCTTCCATCAAGGAACCAGACCAAATTCATGTAATTCTTCCAAGAAATAAATTTTTTTCCTTGGATCATGGTCACTCTTCTTTATAAAAACACTGCCATTTTTCACCCATGCATATTTAATTTTCTCTTGCTGCAGTAATTTTCTTGCACTCCAGAATAAATGTCTGTAAACTGGAATTAAATTCTCATTGATAAATATTTTAGTTGCTGGCAAAGTAGTATTTATTTCTGAGTTCAATATGACAGTTTTTTTCTTAATTAGCCAACTGTCTCTTGCTGTTCGAGATTTGAATTGTATAATTACAATTGCATTTGGCTTTCGAAAAGCATCATATTTGAGTGGGTGAATAACATCAATATCTGTTGGGTGAAAATTTGTAATCCCAAGTTTATCAGCATATTTATCAATGTAAGTCCTCAACTCAGATTCATTATTGATTAGTGTTAAGTCAAGCCCATGTAATTCTAAATTCTTGTTTCGGTAATATTGACTTAGTTCATTGATTTCAGAGTTTAGTTTCTGAATTTGATGTTGCTTAATATCATTCTCCTTTAGTAAGAAATCCTGTTTTGTATTTAGTTCCTTATTATCTCTTCAAGAGACTCACACCTATTACAAATATCTTTATATTTTACTGCAACAAGGTCAACCATTTTTTTATATTCTGCCAAATCTTTTTTGATTTCTGATAATGGTTCCAGTTTAGCATTTATCTCATCTAATGAGTGTCTGAGATCTTGTTTAACTTCGTCATTTGACTGTTGAATTTTTAAATTTATATCAGTCAAGGTAACCATTATGAGGTCCATGTTTACAGTTCCAGTACTATCAGAAAATGATGCAGCCGCTGTGGATTTATTCGAAGCCGCATTTCCTTTTCTACCTGCCATTATATTTAGTTATAATAATAATTAACCAGATCACAAATAAACCGCAAATAGCTATTTGAACTTACTCATTCCTCAATATGTCGGCAGGTGTCAGCACATCCTATTATAGCCAAGTTGAAGTCGTGTCAGATTATATGTCACAATTATCAGTCAGGAAACACAAATGTAACCCAAAAGGAGTATTCAAGATAGTAGTAGTGGCATATTAACACACTTTATACACTGGCACATGCTAACAGTCTTACAAAGTCAATTGGAAATAGTACTTTAGGTCCCTAAGCTTCTGGACGTTCAACTGACATGTACGTAGGTTATAACGACAATTGACTTAACAGAAATTTACCTTGGTTGAGCAACTGCATGTGTTACCTGGTTTATCTTCCACGTTTTCAATAGGTGTCCTTCACACATGTGTATTCATCATACTCTATTATTGAAATTTGCAGCGAGTAGCACAAACACCTTCTTACCACAACATGCTTGACTTCGGTTTCAGGGAAGGGAGAAGCCATTGCTATAAGACAAATACAACTTCCATATACCTAATCGGGATTCGAACCCGGACCCATCTCGGACGAATGGCCAGAACAGTCGCTTGGACCACGGTGCCACTGGTGTGACGAAACTAACATTTTGATTATATCCACCTGAAGTGAGTGAGCAAAAGTCGCGAAAAAAAGGTTTTACATGAAGGACTAGCAAATTCATAGCTCCTCAATTCCCATTTTCTGTTTGCATTGTATGATTTTTTTTATGCTTCTGTTCACAAAAGCTAAAGAAGAGAATTCTGCAGTTTTGCATGCAAAATAATTTTTCCCATAATGTTTAACAAAATCGTGGGTATTGTCCGTGAGGAACTGAATAAATAGTTTACAGTGGGGCTGTTGCTCAATTTTTTTTTCTGCTATTTTTTTCCGTAAGCCTAATCTCATTCAGTTTGCATGGGGAAAGGGATCTACGGAGCCGAAGTACGTAGGAAGGTGGGCGAATGCGTGGATTTGTTGTCGAATCTGACGGCTGGGGTACGTAGCACTCGAGAATGAGTTGCATAAAATCTCCGGGAAATGAATTAGAGAACGGGCTAAATCAATGGCGTATAGAATCAGAGGAGGGATGTACATGTATGGCTTGGGTTTTTTTTTTTTTTTTTTTTTTTTGGTTGGAAATTTAACGACCACCGTGAGCAACTCAATGGGCTATAAGCAGGCGCCCGTCCCTAATTTAGGTTCACTGGTTCCAGGGAAGGGAGAGAGCCAGTGCCGTAAGACAAACACAACATCCATGCCTCACCGGGATTCGAACCCGGACCCTGTTCGGACGAATGATCAGAGGCCATCGCTTAGACCACTGCGCCACCGGGGCGGCTGGCTTGGGTTCAAAAGAAACTTGCCTAATCGGCACTTGACTGCATATGGAAATCCGTTAAACAAAGTGGGCATGAACAAGTATGATAATGGCGGTCATGTGGGAGATTTTTTTTTTTTTTTCGATTGGAGGTTTTTTTTTTTTTTTTTTATTGGAGGTTTAACGACCACCGTGAGCAACTCAACTGGCTATAAGCAGTCGCCCGTCCCTAATTTAGGGACACTAGTTCCAGTGAAGGGAGAGAACCAGTGCCGTAGGACAAACACAACATCCATGTCTCACCGGGATTCGAACCCGGACCCCTTTAGGACGAATGATCAGAGGCCATCGCTTAGACCACTGCGCCACGGCTGTGGGAGATTGAAGTGAGTTGCAGATCATTCAGATAAACCGACACGGCGGCATACGAAATTACACCTGTTGGTGACTTCCGTGGCAAAATGTATTACGAACCTTAAAATTTTAAACACACACACAAAAAAAGAAAACAAAAAAATCCCACAGGCTCTCCATGTAATTTTTCCCATTCACATCGCTTAGAAACATTTCATTGGCAACAAAACACGGAAAACCTTTGCGAAGTAAAACTACAGAGGTACAGTGAGCGTTCCAATCATTAATGCCATCGGTGGAAGCTGAATAGTTTACTTATAGCACTGAGAACGTAAAACCATCGATAGTTTACAAAAACTATCAATGCACTATCGATGTAGTGATCTGGACAAAACTATCGATACTGTCGATATTGCCATCGATAGCACCTCCACCTCTATCTCCGTGGGACCCTGACACAAAATATGGCCGACTTGTTGTCGTCTTCCCTTTTACAGGGCAAAATTGGCTTCCCGTCTTTCGAATTTTTTCCCTTTTTCCTGCGCTAAACATTTTCACATAATTTTCACGTCATCACACTACGAGCCCGAGAGTCTCAAAGTGATGTCGATAGTGACGTATGATGTCCAGGGTGTGATATACGCCGCCCCGGTGGCGCAGTGGTCTACCCGATGGCCTCTGATCATTCGTCCGTAAGGGGGTCCGGGTTCGAATCCCGGTGAGGCATGGATGTTGCATTTGTCTTACGGCACTGGCTCTGGAACCAGTGACCCTAAATTAGGGACGGGCGACTGCTTATAGCCCATTGAGTTGCTCACGGTGGTCGTTAAACCTCCAATCAAAAAAAAAAAAAAAAAAAGGGTGTGATATTCATCATGTAGCACCGCAGCACCAGACTGTTAACGCTCAGTACTACCAACATTTTCTGGAACATCGTCTTGGCCCTGCTCTGCGGCGAAAGCGTCCAAAATATCTGGGCAAGTGCGCCCATTGTCTTGCCTGACAATGAGCAATATCACACTGCTTCTCCTGTAAGAAATTTGTTAGCACGGTGGAAGAGGGAGTTGCTCGAGCATCCGCTCTATTCCCTCCACATGAGCCCATGTGACCTCGATCTCTTCCCAAATCTGGAAAAAAAGAAAAAAAAAACTGCGAGGAAAACATTTCCGCACAAGAGCGGAAATGTTCAGAGTGGTAAGGCGCTCGTATGTTGATATCAACAAAATCAGCTCTGTTGACGGTTACCGGGGCCTTCCAGATAGACTGTCTGACGGGCAAAAAGAGACACCATGAAGGAATGCTCGAAAACAGACCCAACTGCACACAAAGATAGCCACTTAGGTCTTGAACAACAATTTAATTGTCACATACAGACTAGACTCCGGTGGCCGAATATACAGGATGACCAATAGGGAGCGTGACCCCCGTTTTGGGCGATACAGCGTTGAATCCGACGTGGCACCGAGGCAATGAGAGTCCCAATAGATTCCTGGAGTATCGTGGACCTATAACGAAGTAAATTTCTCCGTCATTTCTGTATCCACGCCAGGATTCGAACCCGGATCCCCTCATTCCGGAATAAGTCACTCTACCAATTGAGCTACGCGGACGTTTTGTTCTGATTCCTATCTGCCTTTATGTCGTGTGCGTCCTTCTGGCAGGTACGTCACATCTCCTGGTACGTTACAGACCATGTGGTGTTGATCAGAGTCCGCAGTTTATCTTCCTTTTGCGGGGGCTTGGAGGGCACTCAACCGACATCCAATCGTGTCCCACAGATGCTCGATGGGCGAGAGGTCGGGGGATCGTGCTGGCCACGGAAGCATCCGTACACCGTGTAAAGTATTCAGGCTGATCCGAGCGGTACGCGGCCGGGAGTTATCCTCCTGTTGAAAAACGGCGTTTGGGATGCCCTGCACATACGGTAGTGCCACGGGCCGTAGCACCTCGTCAACATAGCGGCGTGCTGTCAATGTGCACGTGATGCGAACCAGCGATGAGCGGCTGTTGGCGCTTAGAGCACCCCACACCATGATTCTACGTTGCCGGGACGTATGGCGCTCCACAATGGCGGAGGAATCCGCCCGTTGGCCACGTCGCCTCTAGATTCACACACGGCGATCATCTGTGGTGAGACAGAACCGCGATTCGTCGCTGAACACCACACCGTTCCAGTCGGCACCCCACGCAGCTCTGGAGCGACACCACGCCAAGCGATGACGACAATGGCTTGCTTTAACAGCAAGCCGTTGTTAAACAGCAGAGTGCTTGTTAGGTATCCTTCCGAACGGACGGCTGGACACGAAACCAGACGCAGCTAATCGGCGCGACACTGTCCGCGTCGATATCGAAACATCCGCCATGCACTACGCAAAATGTCGCCTTACACTCCGCAAAACACTTCTATCCGAGGAAACAGAAAATGTAAAAATTATCCTTCCAACTGGAATGTGCTACGGTTACTGTGACATCTATTGGGTGATGTTTTAATCTGTGTTGCCAGGACTTGGACCTTATTACTGAAATATTTCGCAGAACTGGGTAGTAGTACTTTAAATTTTAAAGGATTGGCGACAATTTGGCATAAAAAATTAAATAAACATTTATATGTCACTGATCTCGCTATATGGCGCTGTTTAGCTTTGTTGCTGGTTGCAGCTGTTGATGATACGAAGCTCTGGCGTATTTTCATTAATGCCATTGTAGATCAACAGTTGTTTCGCTCTTCTATGCGAATAATTTGATCTCCTGAAAGGTTCTCTGCTGAGTTATTTTATACCTTTCCGGGGAATTATACTTTTTGTTAATCTTACACCCTGAGGTTATTTTTTTTTTTTTTGATTGGAGGTTTAACGACCACCGTGAGCAACTCAGTGGGCTATAAGCAGTCGCCCGTCCCTTATTTAGGGTCACTGGTTCCAAGGAAGGGAGAGAGCCAGTGCCGTAAGACAAACACAACATCCATGCCTCACCGGGATTCGAACCCTGACCCCTTTAGGACGAATGATCAGAGGCCATCGCTTAGACCACTGCGCCACCGGGTCGGCCCTGAGTTATTCACAGGGTTGTCATCTAATCCTTGTAACAGCCTATCATTTGTTTCAAGAAACTTATGAACTTTTAAATTAGATACTCATATTGTACAACCTTTTAACAAAAAAATATTAACCAAACGCTTTGTCTTTTCATTTTTCTTCGCCCCCCCCCCACGCGCCCCCACTTCAGAGAGGACTGAAGAGGCAGTCATCCGTATTATTTCCACTGTCATGTCTCCTGTTCTACTACAAGAAAAATGTGAATCTCAGGCTGAAACAGAAAAATACTATTTCTATGAGTTAGGAATAAGAATCTTTACTACAGTAACTTCTGTCAGCGCTTCTCAGACCAACTGCAGCGATCCATTGTTCTAGAAGAAAGGCAATCATTCAGTATCCGTATTGTTCTCATTTGAGGAAGTGTCGCAGACGTTGCTCTGCGAAGTCATTCATTCTAACATGAACATTTCCGCATTTTTAACACGGTGAACGTTTTCTAAAGCTTGCAGTTTTCGTTTCTTAAACCGTGACAAACAGATCGCTGCATCAACATATAATGAATTGTCATTCAGCTGCACTCTGTGTGCTTAATATTTTCATGAGTGAATCTTAAAAAAAAAGAATCCCACACAATATGTT
Source organism: Macrothele yani (assembly GCA_039090855.1). Lineage (NCBI taxonomy): Eukaryota > Metazoa > Arthropoda > Arachnida > Araneae > Macrothelidae > Macrothele > Macrothele yani. Next base: position 111,180,916 of record CM077003.1, read on the forward strand.
TACAATTCCTAAGTTTTTCCTAAAATGTAAAAATGATATTGGCTTTCCCACAGAAGATAACGGCGGACTCCATAAAATAAAATAAAAATGCTACCTTGAATTTAATAACATATTCATAGCATTTTAAACAACACCTGTTGATCATCCCTTCGCAATAATATGAGTAGAGCGCTACGCTAGCCAAGTTATCCGAGACGCGGGCTTCGGATCAGTCGTCCGGGATGGGCCAGAATCCCGGATGAGGCATGGGCAGTGTGTTTGTATTACAGCTTTGGTTCTTTCCCTTCCCTGGAATCAGTAGCTGTAAATTAGAAACAGGCGACAGCTTATAGCACTTGGAGTTGCTCATGATGGCCGCTAAAGCCCCAAGTAAAACAGTACATAGAAATAATAATCTGAATGAGAATAGGCCTATATATGAATGCTTAGGAGCCAGATCATAATGATCCCCCTATCACCAAGCGTCGACACTTTCCATATCACGTGACGGACCTGGCCCGGCGCGGAATGTTGTAGATAGAAAGATAGGAAGGGAGGGTCCCCAAAACGAAGCCTGTAAAGCCTGTGCTATAGGGAAAGGGGAGGACTTGTCAGAGTTCCAACGGAGAATGATTATTGGCTCCGAGAAAGACAGAATACCAGCATCTCAGCAACTGTAGGCATTGGAGGATATTTGAGGGCCGCTGTAGTAAAAGGTTTGGCAGGAATGGTCCGAATAGGGAGCACGCATCCACCCAACGTTAAGGAAAAGGGAATTGCTCGCAATCGGATGGAACGCAAGTTGGTGCGTACTGTCTCATCAACACATGGCTCACTATCCCTCAGTTACCAGAAGAGTAAAATCTCGTCGTACAGAAAAACATTTCGGAGCACATATTCCAACGGACGATCTTACGGATGGGATTAATGAGTAGGCAACCCATTCTTTGTGTCCATGTTGATTGACCATCATTGAAAGTGTGCCTGGGAACACCGTGCGTGTACATCGGACCATAGGAAAAAATCCCGTGGTTTGGCGACCAGGTTCCGTATCCAGCATGTCAATGAGCGAGTACATATGCCACTCAGCGTATGTGAACAGCCGGAACCAGACTCTACAGTTGGAAGAAAACAGCCGGTGGGGTGATGGTATTATGGTACAGTGATTACTCTCATGGGAATCACTGGGTCCCCTCATCCACACTGAACACACTATCACCGCCAGATCCTACCGAGGCATTGTTTCGGACGAAGTGTTGTCATACACGGTGACTGTGTGTCCCGATGGCATTGTTCTCTTTCATCAAGACAGAGGCCATTATTACAAAGCTTCATTTTGTGTAGAAATGGTTCAAGTGTCATGCCCAAGCATTTCGTATGCATCCCTGGCTGACAAATTCCCCTGACTTGGATCCCGTTGAGCATTAATAGGATACAGAGAAACGTACCAATCGCAAGCCCATGCTAGTTCCACCGCTATATCGAATAATACTAAGTATCCGAATGATAAAAAAATGCTGTCGAATGCGGTGAAACCTCTACATCACGGTCACTGCTCGAACTGGAAAAAAGTTACTATCGTTGGAAGGTGGCCGCTGTTCGGAGGTTAGGCCTAAACTAATATTGTTTGCTCATTGTGTTTGAGCTAAGCAAATCCTGAAGTCAATGCGGAATCAGAGACAGACTTAGTCAGTGATTGTAGCGATACGAAAATCAGAACGCAGACTGCATAATGTTAACCTACGGAAAACTGAGCTTAGTTTAAGAGTCAAAATGTCCAGATGAAGAACAGTAAATACAGAGGGTGAGACGAAATTTTTGCAATATTTGCATAAACGCATGTGCTGCGGCGGGTATGTCATGTGTTTAAATTAGTTCAAGTCGCGCGCTGCAGTCAGTCGAAAGGGATATAAAGTGGTAGTCGTTGCTGTGAACAGCATTGTATGTCGTTGTTCTGTGTGTGGTTGGGATGCCTAAAAGATGAATAGCCACAACCGGCTAATTAGGGAACTTCTGCTTTACGAGCTTGAACTCGGCCATAACGCTGCTCAAGCAACACCAAACATTTGTCATGCGAAAAGGGAAGGTTCCCTGGACCACAGCACCGCAACCAGATGGTTTAAGAAATTTCGCTCAGAGGACAGAAACCTTGACGACCAGCCAAGGTCAGGTAGGCCGCGAACCGTGAATTCGGAGGCCGTGCGCCAGGCCGTAGAAGAAAATCTGACAACCAGCACTCGGAGATTATTATCAGGCAAACTGGGCATATCACAGACCACCGTGGTTCGTCACCTTCAGGACCTCGGCAAGGTCTACAGGAGTTGCCGCATTATCCCTCACGAACTGACGCCAGCTAAAGCAAACCGCCGAGAGCTGTCCCAGAGGCGCAGTGGTCTAAGCGATGGCTTCTGATCATTCGTCCAAACGGGGTCCGGGTTCAAATCCCGGTGAGGCATGGATGTTGTGTTTGTCTTACAGCACTGGCCCTTCCCCTTCCCTGGAACCAGTGGCTATAAATTAGGGACGGGCCACTGCTTATAGCCCATTGAGTTACTCACTGTGGTCGTTAAACCTTCAATCCAATCCAATCCAAACCGCCGAGTGGAAGTGTGCACGAAACTCCTAGAAAACCCACGCGATGTACGTTTCATCAAGAGAATTGTTACGTGCGAAGAAAAGTGGGGCTATTTCCGTAATCCTAACGCACAACGGCAGTGGTTGAGCTCGGGTCAGCATCCTGAACCTGTTGCCAAACGTGGGCGCTTCGAGTACAAGGTAATGCTCTGTGTCTGGTGGAATTTCGAGGGGATAATCCATTACGAATTTGTTCCAGACGGTCGGACCATCAACGCCAACCTCTACTCTGAACAGCTGAAGTGGATGTATGCCGTTTGGAAGGAGTACCCGGAACTGGTGTACAAAAAGCGCGCTCATACAGCAGGACAACGCTCGGCCTCGTACCGAGAGATCGACGCAGGCAAAACTCCAGGAACTTGTGATCATCGAACTGATGCCACACGCAGCATATAGTCCGGACCTTGCCCCGTCGTATTACCTGTTCCGGTTCATAGCCTACTTCTTTCGCGGGCGGGACTTCAACAACAAGGAGGAGGTGGCAGCTGGGGTGAAGGAGTTCTTCGCCTAGAAGGACAAGAACTGGTACCCCCACGGAATCGAAGAATTGGCAGACAGATGGCTAAAAACGTTGCAACACGATGGCTTATACTTTGAATGCTAGTCAGCTTTCGTCGTAAAAATACGTATGAAGACATAAAGTGATCCAAATATTGCAAAACTTTCAACTCACCCTCTGTACAGCTGATTGTTAGTAGCTGGATTTTTGAACCAGCAATCGAAATTTAAATGCAAGAGTTTTCTCGTTGTCTCCACCTATTGTTCACTAGAATTGGATGACCTACAGCTAAACTTTAACAATTAATGGTGGTGTACAGGATTTTAAGAGAGCAGTGCCTGACTCCTGGTCATAAAGAGCTCTTAGAAATAGCAAGCTAGGTAATTGGGTTAAGACAGGGAAGTGTAACTGAACAGGAACAGAGCCCACAGAGACCAAACCAAGAAACACAGCCGCCAACGGGCATATTCCATGCTAGAGCTCACTCCCGCCGGCCTCGATAAGGGGATTGAGACATACATGGTAGCTGGAGCTCGCCTCAAGTAATTGCCGTTACACTTTCTTTTCTTTTTTTTTTTTTTTAAGCTGGTTGCGAAAGCTAGTGAATCATACCAGGAAGTATGTTAACTTAAAGGGAGACTATGCTTTAAAAATGGGGTTTCACAACCTTCCAACATTCCTTCTACCGATAAAAGTGGCTAGAAACTTTAAATAAAAGTGGCTTAGAACTGTTTTAAGTGGCCAGGGATGCTTTAGCACGACACGCAGCAGCTCAACAGTCCCCTTTGGCTCTAGAGTTCATCAACAACCTGGTGAAGAGTATGTATCGTCGTTGTGAGACCTGTCTTTCCGAACGAGGTGATCATAGGTATTTCTTATTAAGACACCTTCAGGCTACATTCTTACATCTCATCTTGGTGACATTTGCAGATGTGAACCTGTATACGCAAAATGTGCACATGTTTGCCTGTTATTATAAAATCTTTATTACCCTTATGATTGTTTCGCTTTACATGCTAAAAGTCTTCACGTGCTGTTACGTGTTTTCCTTTTAATCCCTGCGAATGTCTTCTGGAGTTTAATTTTGGACAGTGTAGTTGAGAAATTTTGCGAGGAGGTCTACCAAAACATTCCGGGTATGAACAAACAATTAAACATGAGTCCTAGCTGTTTTTTTCTTTTTCAGTTATTGTCAGATATCGAAACAAAGTCATACATCAAATATGTGCCTGTTGGTTATGCCGGAGGAAAAAGAAATAACTAGAGTGATCCATAGACTAAGGATGTGTACGCACAGTTTACTCTGTTCGAGAACTTAGTGGAATAAATTTGTAAACCGGTAAGAGGGGTGAACAAATTGGTAAAAACTTTTGAAGATACGTAAGAGTCGGTTGCTTATATCAGTTCGTTTGCCATCTAATTGGTGACAAAAAAATAAAATAAGAAAAAGTCTTTTACGCCTTGCAAGTAATGAATGACGCACATAATTGGAGCAAATCGGATCAATTGGATTTGTTCCAAATGTGCATTACACGGAAATAAAAAAAATAATAATAACAGAAACTGCAGGGTTTTTTTCTTTTTTTTTTTTTTTTTGCAGTAATTTTTAGACTGTTATGTAATAAAGCTCGTTGTATTACACTGTTATGCAAAAAAAGCTCAGGCTTCTCACGAGTGAGCGTTGCAGTTATATTCTGTATATCATCTCTATTTATAACATGGCGTACGTAAGAACTGAAATCATTCTTTCATGAAATGCGAAGAAATACCGCAAAGGTTGTGCCGTAAAAAACTCAGTCTCGTTTAAAATTCCTTCGAAAACCAAATGTAAATTATGAGTATGACTCATGCGCATGTGTGCCAGTCATATACGAATCAGCGGTCCCTATGTCCGAGTGTCCAGAGCAAAATAAGTGGAACAGTGCCTGGGATCCAGTCTAAGATACAGCATGTGGGCTGATTTTGTTAATTCCTCTGTTTCTGTATCATTTCTTGTAGCAGCTCTCTAAATTAGAGACGAACGTCCCTCTCTAGCCTTTGAGACTCATAAGAAGAATTGTATGCATTTGAATCGCAGCGAAAAGGTCAGAACGATATGTATAAACCAAAGCTACCTTTGCACAAGTGGAGGGAACTATTCTTTTCATGTCATAGTGCTACAGAATCGTGGAGAAAACATAATACAAAAAAAAAGTATTGTTTCCAGCAACCATATTTTTCACAACCGAATATGAAGAAATCACGCAGTTGTCAACGATTGTTGTCGAAAAGACACGTACTTCATGCGCAGTTAAGGCAAAGCTTTCCAGTTGCTGCGGTCAGATCTTCATTGCTATAGTCGTACTTCGATTGCATATTCATTCAAAGGACTTCGTGGAAACAAATTGCTAAGAAATCAGATAGAAAGCAGTCTTACTGCAGTTTTATTTGCAGTTCCTCACGTGTATGCAGGTGAAGCAGCATCTAAATCTACCCAGAACGTGTTAGAAAGCAATTTTGGGATACCCTTATTCATCTTTTAATGAGAGCTAGATTTCTCTAGTGTGACCCACACAGAATGCGAGGACTCCGTTAGGAAAAAAAAATACAGAAATAAAACAATAAATGAAGGAAGAAAATCCGAACTGGGAATTTCGTAGAAAGTGCACATTTTAAGGGCACGTATGTATTTTTTTTTTTTTTTTTTTTTTTTTGCAGCATAGAGGGTTTTCTGAAGGCTTCCTGTGCGTCGAAGTTGCCTGTTCAGTATTGAACTATTTATACATTAGGAAATTTTAAATGAAATGGGGAATATGGCATGTACGTTATTGTAACTCAACAAAAATCATTGCCATTCCAGAGATGTACTTCAAATTAGTCTCTGATTCTTTGAACTTTTTTCTCTTTCGGAGTTTAACGACCATCATGAGCAACTCTGAGGTGTATATGCAGTCGCCCATTCCTAAATTGGAGGCCTAGAGGTCAACGTTCGTGACTGCCATGGAAAAGTCTCGATATCGATCCCAGGTAGATACCAACGCTCGAACTTCTAAATATCCGGTGTGCGTTGGATGGGCACGTTAATCCGTCGGAGCCCGGGTACTGACCCCGCCGTTATAAATAAAAGCGTCTTCCTCCTACTTTCTACCTTGCTTACGTGTGACTTTCCTGTCGAGAACTCTAGTCCAAATCTCCTAGCTTCTTACTCGTAAGGTTTGTTTAAAACCTGGGGTTAAAACAAATCTTAGGAGCAACGTACTTCCTAAAATCCTCTGCATACATCTCTCAATTCATTAATTTGGTGGCACCTGTTTAACGGAAGGGACAGAGCCAGCGCCATAGGACAAACCCATCACCCATGCCTCATCCGATACCTGAGTCCGGGCCCATCTCGTACAAATGGGTAGAGGCCAACAACTGGGTAACTTTTCAAAGGGAGAGAGTAGTTTCAATATACACTATACTGACAAAAGTCACCGGACACCTAGAAGAGAAACACAACATAGTATTTATTGACATACATTAGTATGTCAATAAATATTAGTACGGTGTCGGTCACCTTTGGCCTTAATGCATGCACTGAACCTTCGAGCATGCTTTCGACAAGGTTTTGGAACACAGTGATGTGTATGCGCTTCCATTCAGTACATAATGCTGCTGCTAACTGTTGCTTAGTAATAGGCCTTGGTTCCAAAATTCTTATGCGGCGCTCTAATTCATCCCATAGGTGCTCTATGGGATTAAGATCAGAGATCTGTGCTGGCCAGTCTACACACGATGCGGAATTATCGTCACACTACGCCGTAACAGTCCTTGCTTTATGGCTCGGTGCATTATCCTGCTGGTACCAACAAGGCTCGGTTCCGTAGTATTGTCACACAGTTGGTAGGGCATAATTGTCCAGAATATCGAGGTAGACGTGCTGGTTAACAGGTTTGTCTATGATAACCAATGGGCCGGGACCATACCACGAAAAACACCCCCACACGAGTACACTGCCAGCTCCAAACTTGACCGTAGGAGCAGTACACTGTGGTGAATAGCGTTCTCCCGGCTACCGCCATACCCACACACGGCCATCAGATTGATAGATCGTGTATCTGGATTCGTCAGTATATAGGACCCGTTTCCATTGACCTACGGTCCACGATAAATGTTCATTACACCATGGTAAACGACGAGTAGCATTCCGAGTGGAAATGAAAGGCGTATGAGCAGCCGCACGACCACGGTAACCCATGGAATGAAGTCCTCTGCGAATGGTGCGTGTACGAACCGAGGTTCCAGCATTTTTACTCACATGTGAACTGAGGTCTTGCGCAGTACTCCGTCGATTAGCTGTAACGACTCTCTTGAGGCTTCGACGTCCTCTATCACTGATTTTCTTTGGTCTGCCGGTACGTTTTGCTGCTTCAGGCACGGCATGGGTCTTCCACTTATTCAGTACATCCAAAACAGTTGACTTGGGTATGTTTAAACGCCTCTCGGTTTCTCTTATGAACAACCCACTAATATGTATAACACTCAACAATCTTTCGTTTCTCAAAGTCAGTTCTGTCCCGCCGCGACATTTTTACTCAACCTCACAGTGCGATATGATCGCGGTCAGCTGCAGGATTGTTTTTATACCATTTGCAGCTGTGCCGCGCATCTTAACAAAGCAGCGGATCCGTTCATTTGCTTTTAAAGGGGTGTCCGGTGACTTTTGTCAATATAGTGTAGTTGCAATACAGAAAGGTAAGGGTGGTTCTCATAAAAATATCAATAATAAGTCTTGAAATCACATTGAAACTTCGTCGCCCAGGTTGCAGAATGGTACGAGGCGCTCACTTATAACCATTTGTCTGACATGGATCGGGCATTGAGTCCCAAGTGTGGCTATGATGGTGTGCTTGCCGTACAACACTGGAGCTCTCTCCACCTTGGAATCAGGGGCCTCAAACAAGGGGTGGGCAACTGTTTATAGTCCATTGAGTTGCTTACGGTGATCGTTTGATCGCAAAATAAAGAAACATGAAAACTTATGATGCATATAACTACTGATTTGCGTTACACAACTACAGCTGTGACACCGTAGTAGTTCCTTCTCGAAGAACTGAACTTCCTCCAATTGTGTTGTAAGGTTTTTTCCACTACGAGATTCTATAAGAAACTTGTTATGAAGCGATAACAAAGCTTTTGAAGGAACTCTTCCGCATTTAACTGAATTTGCTTTATGCAACTTAATTCCATCGCTTTTGCGAAGATGAGATCGAGTTTGTTCGCTTTAGTGGGTCTTGAGAAATGTCGCGCTATTTCCATTTGCTTCTTTTAATTCTTTAAGAAGAAATTGGCTTTTGGCAAACTGCTCTGTAATGCTCTGGAGCCTTTCCTTGCTACTAATGCAGGTAATCATGAATTCTAGGAAAAACTAACAAGCAACCTTTTATAGTATAAAAGGCTATTTTACAGCAAGCAGGATGACACCGATTTCGCAGTGGTTATTCAGAGGCGGATTTAAAGGGAAGCCCACGAAACCAAGGCCCCGTGATGCTAGAGGGCCTCAAAAATAAAGATTTTTTTTTCTCACCCTCAAAAAAAAAAAAAAAAAAAAAAAAAAAAGAAAGAAAGAAAGAAAAAGAAGCATACAGCGAGGGATATGTTTGCTGTTCTGGGTTTGGGAGCATGAATCCAGCCGAACTTAAAGTATGTTATCTACAAGCATGAAATTACTAGCTTTAATGCAGGCTCACTAAAAAAAAACATTTGAAGTATAATATTACTTAATACTACATTACATCTCAGCTCAGAAATTGAGGTGTTATTTCCGGCCAATTTTTCCCTTGAAATTTCTCTTACCTCATTCGGTCCAGTTTAAACGTCAATCATAAGACTGTCACTGTACGAGTAAAATGGCATTGGAAAAGCTGGTTTTAGGGGACACGGGAACAGATTTCATACATGTTCTGATTCTTTACGGGATCTATTGGGGGGGGGGTATGATGATATGCGACTGCAGATCCCACACAGCATGTAGCATGAATGTCAAGCAGTACCATAAACTAACCGTACGTAAAATGTTAAATTCTGGTACTGAGCTTCAGTGACCATCCATACAAAAGTTCGAACTTTTCTTGCTTAAAAAAGCCTATAATTTCTGCTACCCCTCCATTAGCATGGTCATTAGAGTATCACAAAACCCCTAAGTATTAAATTTCGATTCAACAGCTATTATAGCTCTCGAGTTACGGCGGCGACAAACCACACACACGCACAGAATTATTTTCCGATTACACTACTTCCTCATACATTAAGAGACTAAAATGGGGATGGGGAGTATGCGGCAAGAAAAAAACGTTATATTTGAAAGTGAGGGAGAGGCCCTCAATTTCAAAATCAAGAACACCACTGGGGGTTTTTAGAAAAAAATATCCAAGCTAGTATACCATTTCTAGCAACTATTTGTTCTTTCAAACTTTGTGATCGCTAGTGTTTCATAAAAAATCTGATTTATAAGCCACCTATCAGAAAAATATTGCAGTATAAATTCTGGAAAATGCATGGAAGGTTTTGAACCTCGTTATACTAAGAAAACACAAACGGAATTTTTAAAATAGACTTTTTTAACTCAGAGAGCGACATATACGTATACAGAAATACATGGTTATGCCCCCAAAGAAAAAATATTATGTATGGAAAATTAGTAGGTATGCGGATCATACTAATCTCGCCTGGAACTAGCTACAATTAATAGAATTTTTCTAATCCGATCTGCATATGCCGAAGTATCGTCGAACAAAAGATCGATACTTACGCCATCTCGAGAAATATTTCTGCATCACAGAAATTCGAAAGTGAACGAATCATAACTCGCATGGTTGATGTACTCCGGTTAAGAAAGAGCTTTTAGAATCCGATTTATGAATGAGGATGTATTGTGTCTAAAAGTAGACAGACGGATGAACAAAGTGACACCACGCGCTCTTTGAACTGAAAAAGTAAATGAAACGGATTTGATTGTTTGTTTTAAGAGATATGATAAAAATTAACAGTAAATGAACTAAAGGTATAAATAATTGTTTTTCGTGACGACATCCCTCTTAAGGTGAAACACTTTTCACCGCAGCGTCTTTTAAATACGTGTCAGTTACTCTCTCATCACCCGGTAACTTAATAAAAAAACGAAAGTAAAACTTTCCAGCAAGACAGAGTAGCAATTGAAAAAAGTGCCAGGGAACATCAGAAAATATTTAAAACCACCGTAAATTTAAACTAATCAACAATTGGTTTATTTTCTCTTTAGGTACAATTCCAGAGTGACAAACACCGTGGGTTGTACCCACCCTTGTTCTCTCTCTCTCCCCTCTCTCCCTTCTCTCTTCCTGATAAGAATAAAGCCTCGTCTTGTTCTCTCTCTCTCTCTCTTCCTGATAATAAAGCCACTTCGACATTAACCTACAGCATTCTTTTTTTTTTAAGCAAACTTTGCCTGTTTTGCAAACACTGGCACTTCCAATATTTTCTATAGTGTAAACAACTCTTACAGAAAGAGTATTTTCTCTGATACGAGTAACATCGGAATTCCTTATTATAATTTTACAAAACGCTTCTGTTGTCACAAAGACAACTTTTTTGTGTCATTACCTTCGCTATAATATTTTCATTTTTTTTTATGACATCTGTGAGCATTCAAGACAGGAAGTCTCCCGTCGCTAATTTAGCGTCACTAGTTCCAAGAACGAACACAATCGGCGCTACAATGCAAACACAACAACCACGTCTTATTTAGGTCGGACAATTCCCAACAGACATTAGAAGCCAAAACTTCATTTCACTTCACCACATTAGCGACGATTTTGAATTTCCACAAGACGGTATAACAGTTTGGGGCTCCACTCCGGTGTTGCAGTGGTATAAGCGCTGGCTTCCGACCATTCGTATTTACACTGAAGTCCCAAAAGTCTTGGGACACTTACCTAGTATCGTGTAGGACCTCCTCTATAGCCAGGCAAAGTGCAGCAACTCGACGTGGAATCGATTATACAACTGGCCGGAAGACTTCGAGAGAGGAGATGTTGAATCATGCAGTCTGAATAGCCGCTCACAGTTCCCTCGTATTTGTAAGTGCAGGATCTTGGGTGCGCATGGACATTTCCAACATGTCCCATAAGTGTTCTATAAGGTTCATGTCGGGCAAACGTGGTGGCCACAACATCCGTCGGAACTGTCCAGAATGTTCCTCGAACTAATTTTGGACAACTTGGGCCCGATGGCATGGTGCATTGTCCTCCTGGAAAATTCCATCGTTGTTGGGGTACATGAATTCCACGAAGGACTGCAAATGCTCACCCAGCAGAGCAACAAAGCGAGTACCGGTTAATGACGTGTTTACGAAGACCAGAGGACCCAAACTATGCCACGTAAAGACACCTCACACATGTATGGAACCACCACCAGTTTGCACAGTGTTTTGTTGACAGCTTGGGTCCATGGCCTCATGGAGTCTACGCCACACCCGAACCCTACCATCAGCTTGTAACAACTGGTAACATGCCTCATCGGACCACGCCATATGTTGCCAATCTTCCAGGGTCCAATTACCGTGTTTACGAGCCCAAGTGAGACGTTGTGTCCGATGGCGTGGTGTTAACAAAGACACTCTGGTGGGTCTCCTGTTCCTTACCCCACAGACGCTAAATTACGCTGCATTGACTTGATGGATGTGTCTCTGGTACCTCTTGCATTGAATTTGGGTGTTATTTGAGCCAGTGTCATTTGTCTGTTAGCATGGGCATTCCTGGTCAGACTCCGTTGGTCTCGGTCATCCAGCACCAATGGTCGGCCACTGCGCTGTCCACAGTGGGTGGTAATGCCTTCCATGAGATATTCTCGGTACACACGTAACAATGTGGATCGGGCAATGTTGACCGTTCGCACAACTTCGGAAATTAAATGTCCCGTCCGTCTGACTCTCTCTACCATGCCTTGTTCCAACTCCGTTTGTAATTCACGTCGGTTTGCCATAATCCTACTGGCAGTTGTTCAGCCTGGCTCACGATATTACACCTCGGAAATGATAAAAATCGTGCCGTGCATCGAAGCCTATTTACAACGACAGCGCCAGTTAAAAACTTGTAGACTGCTATCCTTGAGTTTTGGTGCTTCAGTGTATAGTCCATCGCGTTGCGCAGGGTAGTCGTTAAACCTAAAGGAAAAAAAGGTTGGGCTACCCAATATAATTCTCTAACGCAAAAAATAAAAATTTTAACTGAATTTTTCTCTTAGTCCTATAGTATTTCTAGTATTACCCGCTATAAAATCCTAAAATGTTTATACAACTACACCCCACACAGTTTTTTTTAATTACTGCAGTTCTTTAGTCAGCAGCGCAACAAAGTAAAACACAGCTATACAATATGTGTGTATTGGGGCTTTAAAGATATTATCCTCTGGTGTCAAAAAGCAGCTCAGCTAATAAGTATGATTCAAAAGCCAATAAAACCAGACTCTTTCAGCAATCAGATGTTGGTACTGAATTGCCTCTTGTTCTCTCTTCCTCCAGTAACATCTCAGAAAACCTTAAAATTACATCGTTCTGAGGAAGGAGTCAAACCTGCCTCAGAACATGAAAATTAACAGTTAATCAAGCCTCAAGTATTCCCGCGAATATTTCCTATAACCTGAATGTTTACATTATATGGATACGGAGGGCCGCGGGTGGCCTAGTGGGCAACGTTCGTGACTGCCACGGAAAGGACCTCAGGTTCGATCCCAGGCAGGTACAAACGCTCGATCCACTAAATATCCGCCGGGCGTCGGATGGGCACGTTAAGCTGTCGGACCCCGGGTACTGGCCCCCGGTAATAAGTAAGGGCGTCTTCCTCCCTCTTTCTACTTCGCTTCCGTGTCACTTTCCTATCGGGCGCCCTAGCCTAAATCTCCTAGTTTCCTATTTCTAAGGATTGTTTAAGACCTGGGGTCAGACTCTCTTTCTTAAATCCTCTACGTATGATCATGTTCATATGGATACGGAAAAAGTAAGGACGGAGTTTTCCCGTTAATATACGAATGGAATTGCGGAAAGGTTTCAGAAAATTCAGAATTTTCCGTTAACACATCTTAACAAATAATATCATGCAATGCGTTGAATATGATACGCTTCCCAACATACCGGAAATCATTACTCAAGTTATGAAGGTAATGGCTGTGGAATAAATCCCGCTCCTGTGTCCTGATTTGACCCCATTTCGATGATAATAAACAGAATTGGTTCGGTATACCACCGGAACAACATACTAAAGTTTTGTCGCAATAAAAGCATTTTTAGTCAAGTTATGAAGATAATAGCTGTGGGATAAATTTAGCTCCTGTGTCCTGACCTTTGATCCCATTTCGATGATATTCAACAGAACAGATAAAGTATACTTCCGGAACAACATGATAAAGTTTTGTCTCAATCGAAGCATTTTTACAAAGTAAGTTATAACGCATAAGGGCGATGGAATGGATCCCGCTCCTATGTCCTGACCTTTGAGTCCATTTCGCCCATTTTCAATAGGGTTTGTCCGAAAGCGGTCCCTTACACCATACTAAAATTTAATTGAAATCGAATCATTTTTACGCAAGTTATGGCGCATAAGAGCAATGGAATGGATCCCGCTCCTATGTCCTGACCTTTGACCCTATTTGTCCCATTTTCAATAGGATTCATCCCCACGTGGTCCCCTACCACATACGAAAATTTCATCGAAATCGAACCATTTTTACGAGAGTTGTGATGCGGACGGACAGAGACAGTTCAACCTACGGTTGGAAAGCTTAAAAAACGGATAGGTTTATGAAAATTCAGAATTTTCATTGCGTACGAAAAAGCCGTGGAGTTCAGGATTATTTCCGTCATTTCACGGAAAAGGTTGTGTCAGAAATATGCTTCGTTAATTCTCGAAAGGAATTACGGAAAGTGCCTCGTGAGTTTCAGAAATGTTTTACAGTGTATACTGGTAGCTCATTAATCGCGCCCTCGCCTCTCTCCAGAAGAGGGGGCGGGGGTATATGTGACGTACTACTGAGGTGATGGGTGAATCAAAAACGGCATGTGCCAGAGCTAAGCTTTGCCGGCCTGGTCCAATCAGGAGAATATCCCACTCCTGGTAGAAATTCGAAAGCACCACCGGCAAAAAGGGCACTTCTTCACGGAGAGTGATATTGTGAATAAGACGACGAAACTATTTTAGTGTTCAAAGAGGGTTATAAGCGAGTAGTAATTCAACCACTAGAAAACCAATAAAAGAAGTCGTTGCCCGTTCCATTTATTGCCTTTCTTGCTACATTGATTCTTGAGATCGGTAGTGGTCATAAGTGTTGCGTTAAACATTTATTTTTTTCAGCTAACGAATCTAAAACATCGAAAAACAGTCACAACGCTGCGTAAGCTAAATGTTTTTTTCAACATGGAGCCACAAGCTAAACGTTCTCGTAAATACTAGGAAAAAAAGAAAATGCTCTCTTTGAATGGCTGCTGGTTTTAATTTCTTTAAATTTTAAATATTTTTTATTCTATTTTTTGCTTTCAGTGTTTGATGTTAAGAAGTGCGTCTCCCAGATTGCTTCAGCGCAATCTTATTCTAAATAAGAAAACAGAACCTGTATGAAAAATCTGTACACATTTTTCCGCATTTATTCTTTGTTTTTCTTCATCTCTTTTTAAGATAGTTAGTCTCCATACCCAATGACATATTTTGTACTCAAAAGTGGCCCGCAGCAATGCAGTTTCTTAAACAATATTAGCTTTGCACCCAGTTTCGTTTTGTGTTGATGTGTGACGTGAAGAGTAATATTGACGGAACAAACACTTCGACTTCAAAAATTGCTCCCATTTTTAATGCCCTAAACGCTTCTCCCATTTGGTGTTCGCTGAACTGAAGCGAGCTGTGGAACGGATGTTCACTTTCGCTTTTTTCCCTTCAGACTCATTAGGAATCGACAAGTTGTTTCTTAAAATAAAGTGGTTAACATTATTGACAAATTCGAAGAAATGAAGAACCCAACTGCGCTGGCCATAGGGAAAAATGCTATCTAATCCAGGAAGGGATATGTACTTCCTCATGTTGCTATTCGCTGCTTCCAATGACTGCAACTAGAATAATCTAATCAAGAAGCGTGGTTAGGCCAGCTATAAGAATACCACACAGTTACATAATCACGCAGATCTTTTATTAATCCGGAAAAAATATTTGCACCTTGCCACAGTTCCCCGGAGGAAACAGAGATTCGGTTTTTCCTTTTTTACTGCAAAAATAGTAACAAACAACCTTAAATTGAAATAGCTATTTATCTGTAAATTTTGCGATGATTGGCATAATCTAGAAAAGCTCCCAGAATAATTACACGCACACGCGACTAAACATTGGTACTAACATCATGGAAATCCAAGTAGCCTACGGAACTACTGTGCCGCATTTCCTATTTTATCTTCTAGGAAATACACTGTACTTTCAAAAATTAAAATGTGTTTTCCTGTTTCGCCCTCGGCAACGTACAAGAACTTAACTAAAACGCAAACTTTAGGAGTTAAAAAACTTGACTGAGCTATTTTGAAGTTTGTAGCACTTAACATATTTACCACCCTATTAATTTATAGAGCATGATATTAAAAATTAAGTAACATTTCCATTAATACAGAAATTTAACGTAGACCAGGAACATCAAACAAAGATCTTCGTTCTTTCCACGTTTATAAGTGAGTCACGGAAAAATTCTCATTGGCCACCACCGAGAGTCGAACCCAGGGTTTTCCAGTTACGCACCGGATATGCTTCCGCTACACCACAGCGGCCTCGAATTCCTCCAGACTCACACACGCTAACTGCCAAGCCAATTTGGCAGGTTGCTTCTTGGAGCCCCGCACAATGCTGGGGATTCACCAAAGACTTTGCTGGGGATTCACTAAATCTTTGGTGAATCCCCAGCTTTGTGCGGGGCTCCAAGAAGCAACCTGCCAAATTGGCTTGGCAGTTAGCGTGTGTGAGTCTGGAGGAATTCGAGGCCGCTGTGGTGTAGCGGAAGCATATCCGGTGCGTAACTGCATGGAAAACCCTGGGTTTCACTTTCGGTGGTGGCCAATGAGAATTTTTCCGTGACTCACTTATAAACGTGGAAAGAGCGAAGGTCTTTGTTTGATGTAACATTTCCATGTTTTCACCTCAGGAATGTACAAAAAGTTATGATCGAACTTTTACATAAAAACACTACAGTGGAAAGTTATGTACAGAACTTGACTGCATTACATGCTGACCAGAAGTACCCAATTCTTGAGAACAGTCCTTGAATTCAGTTTACTGTCCCCAAAACTGTCTTATACTTTTGGGGACGCAAATTGTCCTCAAATTATGATGTTTGTCCTCGAGTGTCTTCGAATCTACACTTCCTCATTAGCTCTTTAGATTTCTAATGAAAGATGTTATAAAAAATAGCTTTCGTTGCACTAATTTTCCGATATGCTTCTTGTGCAAACATTTTGACTATTTTTTTTTCCTTTCTCTGAGTTTAACGACCACCGTGAGCAAATCTACAGACCATAAACAGTCGTCTGTCCACAAATTAGGGACATTCGTTCTAGGGAAGGGAGAGAAGAAGTGCTGTAAGACAAACACACTGTCCGTCCCTCATTTGGGACTCGAACCAGTACCAATTGTACGAATGGTCAGTTGCCAGCATTAAGAGCACTGCACCACTGGGGCGGCCAAATTTCAACTGTGCGTGTTCTGAGTTCCTCCAGAAACTATGCAAAATGAAAAATTCGCCATGCAATTCGTTCATTACTGTGCAACTTGATTTTAATTCAGCACATGTACCTAAGGTGAAGCATTTCACTTTTGCTAATATGTTCCCACCATCACAGCTCTGCTGTGCCAGTACCAATTACCAACATTCTACAAGATATATCCTTTTAAGACAAATTTTCATATGTAATATCACACTTGCAGAAACAATACAGTTTTGCGACAAAACTGTATTGTTTCGCCACGCCCTTTTGTCCTCAAATCAGTGTTCCAATATCTGGTCACCTTACTACTGTATTATATGAAAGTAGAAAGCACGTGGTCCTCTTATTGTTTTTAACTGCGTTACTGCAATGATGGCTTCTGATCATTCGTCCGGAAAGGAGTCCGTATTCGAATCCCGGTGAGGCATGGATGTTGTGTTTGTCTTACGGCACTGGCTCTCTCCCTTCCCTGGAACCAGGGACCCTAAATTAGGGACGGGCGACTGCTTATAGCCCATTGAGTTGCTCACGGTAATCGTTAAACCCCCAATCTAAGAAAAAAAAAACTACTGTAATGTAAAATTCGAAAAGTTTATAATAGGTTTCATCTCCCTTTGTTCTTAAATCGTATTATTTTTAGTTTATTATGTAAATGTGAAGGATAAAAAGAATATGATAAGTTTCATATTGCCGTCCCAGTGGCGTAGTAGACTAAGCGATGGCCTCTGATCATTCGTCTGAAAGGGATCCGGGTTCGAATCCCGGTGAGACATGATTGTTGTGTTTGTCTTACGGCACTGGTTCTCTCCCTTCCTTGGAGTCTGTGGCCCTAAAGTAGGGACGGGCGACTGCTTATAGACCATTGAGTTGCTCACGGTGGTCGTCAAATCTCAAAAAAAAAAAAAAAAAAAGTTTCATATCCCTCAGGTCTTTTGAGTAATCTTTTCATGCTAAAAGAATACTTTTTAGTGCGTCTTTGTAAAAAAAGTAACTGCTTATGGCATTACTCTGTCTGCCGTCTGTGGACATCATATCGCTGTAATTAATAGTCCGATTTTAAAATTATTTTTGAATTGGGAAGTTTGAAATGGGGGAACGAAGACCCTTGGTTTCCAGTTTTCGAACAATGCATAATCTTGCCGCTTGAGGGCGTAAATACAAATGCTATTAAAATCAAAATACATTTTATTCCTTTTTAGCACGTCTTTTGTAATAAAAGATCGTGCTTATGTTATCGGTTTGTACGTCCGTCCGTCCGTACCCACGATATCTCGAGAACCATCACACCGATTTGAAAAATTCTTTTGGCATTGAGAAGCTTAAAATATGAGAATGATGATCCTTTATTTGTTTTTTGTTTTTACGATGTACAATTTCGCCGCTAGAGGGCGTAAAGGCAGATGATGTCGAATTAAGAAATACGTTTTATTCCACATATTTGCTTCTAAAAATCCGATTCAAAAAAATATTTTATCTTTCGATTCAATTTATGTCGAAGAGTATTTTAGATATAGTTACTTTTCAAATTACGCATAGATTTTCCGCTAGGGGGCGTAAAAGTAAATTACATTTTCCCCGATAACTTTTCTTCTAAAACTTAGATTTGAAAAATGTTTTCTTCAGCGGATACACCTCCTGATAGAAAATATTTTGCATATAATTTCTAATTTTTGGTAATAAATACTTTGGCCACCAGGGGGCGTAAGGTTAATTTTTGCTTCTGATGCATTTGCCATAAAATCTGAGCTTCTAAAACATCGATTGAAAAAATGATTCCGTGGACTGATGCCACTCACATCGATAAACGTTTTCGGAATATTTTCTTCCTAAAATATTCCATAGTTTCTCCGCCAGGAAGCGTAAATGTATATCTTATTTTTGTCAATATCTCTAGTTTTAGGAGTCCGATTTGAAAAATTCCTTCTTTGTTGGATAGTGTTTTCAGTGTGACATGTTTTTCATATAATTTCAAAATTTTCAAGTAATTCATAGACTTTCCGTTAGGGGGCGTAGTGGTAAACTGCGTTTCCCCCTATATCTCTGCTTCTAAATCTCCGATTTGAAAAATTCTTTCTGCACAGGATACAGCTCCTAATGGGAAATCATTTGCACATAATTTCTATATTTTGTAAAAAATGCTTTGGCCACCAGGGGGCGTAAATCTTAATTTCCGCTTCTGATGTATTTGCAGCAAAATATGAGCTTCTAAATTCTCGATTGAAAAAAACGTCGTTTGTAGACCGATACTACTCCTGTTGACAAGCCTTTTAGAAACATTTTCTTCTTAAAATAATGCATGGTTTCTACGCCAGGGGACGTAGATGTATATCTTATTTTTGTCAATATCTCTACTTCTAAGAGTCCGATTTGAAAAATTCCTTCTTTGTTGGATAGTGTTTCCAGTGTCACATGTTTTTCATATAATTTCAAAAATTTCAAGTAAACCATAGGCTCTCCTCTAGGGGGCGTAAAGGTAAATTGCTTTCCCCCTATATCTCTGTTTCTAAACCTCCGATATGAAAACTTCTTTCTGCACCGGATACAGCTCCTGATGGGAAATCCTTTGAACATAATTTCTAATTTTTGTAAAACATGTTTTGGCCACCAGGTGGCGTAAGTCTCAATTTCCGCTTCTGATGTATTTGCAACAAAATATGAGCTTCTAAAATCTCGATTGAAAAAAAAGTCGCTTCTTGATCAATACTACTCCTGTCGACAAACCTTTTAGGAACATTTTCTTCTTGAAATAATGCATGTTTTCTACGCCAGGGGCCGTAGACATATTTTTTATTTTTGTCAATATCTCTACTTCTAAGAGTCCGATTTGAAAAAATTTCTTCCTTGTTGGATAGTATTTCCGATGCGAAATGTTTTTCCTATAAATTCAAAATTTTCAAGTAAATCATAGACTTTCCGCTAAGGGGCAGAAAGGTAAATTGCGTTTTCTGCGTTATTTCTGCTACTAAAACTCCGATTTGAAAAATGCCGCACCGGTGGCGCAGTGGTCTAAGGCGCTGGCCTCTGATCATTCGTCCGTAAGGGGTCCGGGTTCAAATCCCGTTCAGGCATGGATGTTGTGTTTGTCTTACGGCACTGGCTCTCTCCCTTCCCTGGAACCAGTGACCCTAAATTAGGGACGGGCGACTGCTTATAGCCCATTGAGTTGCTCACGGTGGTCGTTAAATCTCCAATCAAAAAAAAAATTTGAAAAATTCTATCGCATACGAGACATGATGGAAAATATTTTGTACATAATTTCCAATGTTTGGTAAAGAATGGTTTGGCCACCAGGGGGCATAAGTGTTAATATCAGCTTCTGATGTATTTGTAGCAAAATCTGGGTTCCTGAAAACTCGACTAAATTTTTTTTTCTTGGATCGATGCTGCTCATATGGATAAATCTTTTGAGAATACTTTCTTCTTAAAATAATGCATGGTTTTTTCACCAGGGACGTAAAGTCACATCTTATTTTTGCCGATATCTCTGTTTCTAAGAGTCCGATTTGAAAAATTCTTTCTGTGTTAGAGAGCGTTTCCGGTGCGAAATGTTTTTCATGTAAATTCATGTTTTTCTTAACGCACAAGTCTGCAACCAGAGGGCGTAAGCACACGATTCCGTTTACAGCAATATCTGAGGGATTAAAAACCCGATTGAAATAATTCTTTCTTCCGTCAGATACTATTGTTTTCCATACCGGTTCCATTGATTTTGAATAGCTTTGATAAATTTAATTTGCGTCAGAACGGATTCAAAAGACGTGCTTATTACACCCGAAAGTTCAATGTCATATTTCTTGGGTTTTTTTTTTTTTTTTTTTTTTTTGAGATTGCAGGTTTAACGATCACCGTGAGCAACTCAATGGGCTATAAGCAGTCGCCTATCCCAAATTTAGGGCCACTGGTTGCAGGGAAGGAAGAGAGCTAGTGCCGTATAACAAACGCAACATCCACGCCTCACCAGGATTCTAACCCGGACCACTTTCGAATGAATGATCAGAAGCCATCACTTAGACCACTGTACCACCGTGGAGGTCATTTTATTCTTTACCATTGCTTCTAAATATCCGATTGAAAAAAATTCCTTCTTCCATTCGATGCGATTGATAACGAAGACTGTTTTGGGTGCAGTTTATTGTACCCTGGTGTGAGACGATTATGTCTGCTGATATTACTATGGAGAAACTTAATAATCAGTATTTAAGTTTTCGATAGAGGTACACTAGTCAGTACATCACCGGTGGCACAACTCTGCAAGAAAGATATGTGGTCGCCCGTTACGTAGATATTTTAAGTAAAATAAGATCTTGCGCTACGGATGATACAATATCCAAGTGATGAAAAACCGGCATGGAGGGTAGCTATTGAAGTAATGTTGTACCTGACACTTTAGGGATGATAAGCTCGGACAAATCTTTTTATTCGATTTGTGAAATTTAGGAAAGTTGATCATCCAAAACATTGATGTACTATTCAACATGGCTATAAATTTCTTGTGGCCTGATGGAGTGAAATATAAAAACGTCCTTCTCGCAGGGCTATCTTTTACCATAGGCAAAGTAAATAAATGCTAGGGACCAGCGATTTTTGAGGCCCCATTTTACTATCACATAAGTACATATCGTGATGACACAGAAGGGGAATTTTTCCTTTTTTCGGTCATCACTCGTTTAACACTACCAACGCAGGACTCACATACACTGAAGTGCCAAAAGTCATGGGATAGCAGTGTACAAATTTTTGACTGGCGCTGCAGTCATATAAAGGCTTCGACGCATGCCACGATTTTGATCATTTGCGAGGTGTAATCTCGTGAGTCAGGTTGAACAACCGCCAGTAGAATTATGGCAAGCCGACATGAATTATAATCGAAGTTTAAACGAGGCATGGTAGTGGGAGCCAGACGGATGGGACATTCAATTTCTAAAGTCGTGCGAACATTCAACATTCCTCGAAAGACAGTGTCACGTGTGCACCGAGAATACCTCATGGAAGGCATTACCATCCACCACGGTCAGCTCAGTGGCCGACCACTGGTGCTGAATGACCGTGACCAACGGCGTCTGACCAGGATTCTCCATGCTAACAGACAAATGACACTGGCTCAAATAACATCCACATTCAATGCAGGAGGTACCAGAGACATATCCATCAGTGCAGCGTAATTTAGTGTCCACGGGGTATGGGACAGAAGACCCACCAGATTGCCTTTGCTAACACCACGACATTGGACACAACGCCTTACCTGGGCTCTTGAACACGGTAATTGGACCCTGGGAGACTGGAAACATGTGGCGTTGTCTATGTCACGCTACCAGTTGTTCCGAGCTGATGTTAGGGTTCGGGTGTGGCGCAGACCCCATGAGGCCATGAACCCAAGCTGTCAACAAGGCACTGTGCAAGCTGGTGGTGGTTCCATACATTTGAGGGGTGTCCTTACGTGGCACAGTTTGGGTCCTCTGGTCCTCGTAAACATGTCATTAACCGGTAATCGCTCTGTTGCTTTGCTGGGTGACCATTTGCAGCCCTTCATGGACTTCATGTGCCCCAACAACGATTGGATTTTCAAGGCAGACAATGCACCAAGTCATTGGGCCCAAGTTGTCCAAAATTGGTTCGATTCTAGACAGTTTCGACAGATGGTGTGGCCACCACGTTTGCCCGATATGAACCTAATAGAGCACTTATGGGACGTGGTGGAAAGATCCGTTCGCACCCAAGATCCTGCACCTAGGAATACCAGGGAACTGTATGCGGCTGTTCAGACGACATGGCTGAACATCTTCACAGAAGTCTTCCGGCCACTTGGGGAATTGATGCCACGTCGAGTTGCTGCACTTCGCCGGGCTAGAGGAGGTCCAATACGATACTAGGTACGAATTCCATGACTTTTGGCTCTTCAGTGTATATGTCTGACTTTGTGACTTTGATGCAACTCTTTACAAAAGTCTAAAAGAATGTGTAAAAGGAAAGATTTTGACAAAACGGAAGAACAAGCTCTAAATTGCCCCGATGGCGTAACGTTCGTTTGAGATGGGTCCGGGTTTAACTCCCGGATGAAGTATGAGTGACGTGCATGCCTTACAATACTAACTCTCCCTTCCCTGGAACGAGCAGCATCAACTTTTAATAAATTTGCAATACGAAAGGACCCAATTTTTTACACTTTGTAATCCATTTTGTACAATATAGCAGTATAGTTACAGAACTCTAATTACACCAATTTCATTTTTTATTATTCTGTCATCATTAATTCGAATAAAATTTTATACAATTCTTGAACGAAACATTTTAAGTTAGGGACGAGTGACTGCTTGTATCCCATAGAGTGTGCATCAAAAGGTGGTCATTAACCTTGAATTCAAAATAAAAAAAAATAGCTCAAAATTTATCGAAGAATGATAAGAAAAGGACAGTCGTTTCCTCTCGAAGGACCTTTAAATTGGAACTTTTTGATGAATTGGAAGTAGTGCGGTAGTTTTGAATGGACGATATCATTTCAAAATCAATGTATTTCATAAAATGTGTGACTAATTAATTCCAGAATTATTACTAAGGCGTGACGTACTACAGAGATGAAGCACATGTCAAGACGGCAAAGTTACAGCGATAAATCATCGGTGTAGCTTAACTGGGAAAACATTCGGCTCCGGGGCAGAAGGATTCGATCTTCGTCACCGTCAAATTTGTGAATTTTACAAAGGGGCCAAAACTGTCGTTCAATGAATGATTGACTTAAAATATATTTTGCCGACGTATCTAATTTAAAAATGGAAAGTTTTGCTGATATTAACACAACTATTAACAGAAAAAAAGTGACGTCAATATCGAAGAATTTTATGAAGTATATATACCATTTCCTTAAATGTGAGCAAAAATAAAGTACTTGTTCTTCCAAAGTTATAATTATAATAAATTTATTCTTGATAAGAACATTTCATCGACTTTTTCAAACGGTGAAATTATGTTAAGAATTTATCTCACTTTTCCTGTTAGTAATGCCTCTGGTGAAGATAACAAACAAACAGACAAAATGTAGTTTCTCTGCCCTAATAAGAATAAAAAACTACCTTCGTTGTACTTTGTCGTTGCTGTGCGTTGAACAAGATGTTCTCAATAATATTGATTATGAATTTTCCATTCATACATTTGCCGAAACAAAATGCAGACATATGTGTGTATAATTCTATCGAAATTTATATATTGTATAACAGAATTTTGTTTACTATAACTTAGTTTATATTATCAAAACGTATCTACATACGTGTGCAATGACATTTTGTGTTTATAACTTTTCGATAATAGTTAATATGTAATATTTTATATGTAGTTATAGTTTAAATAAAGGCATATTGTTTATATACAGTATTTTAAAATAGTCTCAGTAAAGTCGCCTTAATTGTTTAAGTAATTTTTTCACACCTTTATAATAATTTTTACTTTTGCCTCGTGCCCCAGGTAAGGCTTAAGATGGCCCTGCCGTCTAAGAGTAACTGACGCAGCTCTATATAGGGTAAAAGCGATCAGAGGCATGAGAATGTTCTACCTCAAAAAGTAGCTAATTTTTTATGTACTGTGCACCCCTTGCATAAGATGTATAAAGAAATTCGTGAAAATTATCTTCATGTGGACAAGTTAAATTCAAAATCTTCGTCAAAGTCCCACTATGAGGGCAGGAATTCAAGGAAGACGCCCTCTCATGTGCTGTTTATTGTGGCATCAACCATAGTGCTACTGAGAAAGTTATCAGTAGTAAATCTTAGTACAATAGATTATATACAAACAATAAGGGTTCTTATTGAAAAATGCAAAGAATACAACATCCCTTTACATTTGGCATTTATAGACCTCAAAAAAGCCTTTGATGGCATAAAAACAGCATCAATAATAGACACCCTGAAAAATTACGGCATTGAACAACCTTATGTAAATCTAATCAAATATATCTACCAGAATTCAACATCTAATAAATGAAGGAAGTGAAAAGTTTAAAATGAATAGAGGAATAAGACAAGGAGATACTGTCTCGCCAAAGCTATTTTCATTAACGTTGGAACACATAATGAGCAAATTAAATTGGTTAGAAAAGGGGATCAACATAAATTTAGCAAGGTTGAACAATTTGAGATTTGCAGACGACATAGTCCGCATTTCAGAAAATAAAAAAGAATTAAAAGTGATAAAAGAACTAACAGATTTATCAAAAGAAATTGGATTAGAAATCAATACTGATAAAACAAAAATAATGTCAAACCAACTTAATAATAGCGAAGCACAAGAAAATATTAGAACATATGATAAAGAAATAGAATATGTGGAAGAATGCATATACCTAGGAAAACAAATTACCACAAAGAAACAGGAAATTTTGGAAGATATTGACAGAAGAATAAAAATGGGTTGGACAAGTTATGTAGTAAAATAAACAGGTAAACAGAGCAAAACTTTTTAATCAATGTATAATACCCATTATGACATATGGCGTTGGATCCTGGCCTATCAAGAAAAACATCTTAGACAAATTGCAAAAAACACAACGTAAAATGGAAAGATCCCTACTAAATATAAAACTTCAAGATAAAGTAAAGAATACAGATATAAGATCCAGAACAAAAGATTAGACATAGGTGAAAAGATACTTAATTTAAAATGGAAATGGGCAGGCCATACAGCATGAATGGAAAATAATAGACGGACTAAAATAATAACACAATAGAGACCATATAAAGAAAGAGAGGAGTAGGAAGACCAGAGGAAAGATGGATGGATGATATAAACAAAACTGTAGGACAGCTGTGGAATAGACAAGCCCAAGACAGGAACATTTGGAAAGGGATGAGAGAAACCTAGATCAAAAGTAGTTTCAATGATGGTGAAACTTCCTCAATCAAAACTGCTAAGGAACTGTTTCAGTATCCCGCGCAATTATTCGTCGCATGCCAGCACGGATACGCTACCAGAGCAAAAGTCTTATACGTCACCCTTTCCAAACAACAGTCTATCGACGTAGACGATTTTCCTGGTGCCAACAACGTGCACATTGAACGATAGAAGATTAGAAGCAGGTGTTCTGGGCCGATGAATCACCATATGTACTCTATTCTGCCAATTATCAAGTCCGTATTTGCCGACAGCAACATGGGATTATGGATCCTTCATGCACAGAATCGACAACCGAGGCCGCTGGGGGGCGGTTGTATGATATGGGGCATGAACTTCTGCCCTTCCTGCGCGTGGACCAAAGTATTGAAGCCGCTTACTACCAGGTACTGCTTGCAGACCATGTACACCGGCAACATTGTACCTTCACACAGAGGGAGATGTGCTCTTCTATACTCGTGGCAAAGCTAACCTATGGGTCTGAAGGTACAGAGTGTGTACTTCCGGTTCATATTACAGTTTCCAGTCTTAGAGTTCGTATTCGAGCTTGAAGCGCTACTAAAATGTATATACACTTGTAACGTATACTCTATATTCACTTTCCTTTTAATTTTTACTATCTCTGGTTATTTTATTTTACTATGTAAATTATCTTCTTACTGAACGAGATGTTATTTCACCCGCTGAATGAGATCTGGCAATGAGTGTAAGTCATGACGTGGTGGTAGCCAGTATAAATAGGCGCGTTCAGCGATACCTAAGGAGAGAGTTTGTTGTTGTATGGAGAGCGTTTGTTGTTGTATAGCCAGAGCGTTTGTTGTTGTATAGCCAGAGCGTTTGTTGTTGTATAGCCAGAGCTTCGTTCTATGTGATTAGGTTGATTCTTCATTATTGTGATACAAGTAGTGTGTGTGCGTTGGATGATTCAAGAGTTATCTAATAAAAGAGCTTTTTCGTAAGTACGTCTTTCTCAGTTCATAGTTTTTGTCAGATCTCTGTCTGGCTGTTAGGTTTATGTCATTAGTTGATTATTATTAACACCCAGCGTTAAGACTTTATTCATCTTAATTACTACCAAAACATTACTAGCAGTTAAAAGTTTGTTCATTATTGTTACTACACTACTAGCAGGAAAGTTTATTCATGATTTAATTAACAAACAACAACCATTAGAAGAAGCATTAGCTTAGTACAAGCATATAATTCAGTAGCAGAAGCATTATAAAACATTATAATTATCTTAGTTAAAAGCTTTATTCATTATAATTGGCGCCCGAACTTTTCTCGAACACGAGATCTTGACAATTATTACCCATGTCTTCACTACCTGAGACAACTTCAATGATTTCACCCTAAGACAAGTTTCGGTGGTGATGGGATTAATTTCGACCATCTGCAAGAAGCCTGTGGGGCTCACTTTGATATAAGTGATCTACACGTACCCAGGCATTCTTCACAATTTCGTAATGCACCAGCTTCCTATTACTCTGAGTCTTGGGTCGTACCTGAGGGAGTTCAATCCTCTCAGCGAAGCAGAATGCTTGCCCATTTCGTGCCGCATGCAGGAACAATTCTTTTTAATGGTTTGGAGGGGTCTTTAAAGTTCCTCGAAGATCTGGAAGATCATTTTGATCTATACAATATTCCTGAAGACTGCAAAGTACAAATAGCAGGCACTTGCTTGAAGGATACCGCTAAGACCTGGTATCGGCAGTGGAGAGTGTCGAACCCGGATTCTCATTATGAGAATTTCCGTGCAGAATTTTTGGAGGTCTTTCCTTTCGGCCTCAGTCGAGCTAGCCTTGCACAACAACTTTTTTCTCGTCAGCAAGGACCCAACGATAGCCCTGTTGCATTTACGTTGGAAACAACACGCTTATATAACTTATGGGATCCACATGCCAGTCATGTTGACATGTTGGATACCCTATTGCAGCAGCTCGACCCATTTTTACAAGATTTTCTTGAGGTTCGACACCCTGCTACAATTCATGAATGCCTTCGCCTCATACGAACGTATGAAGAGCGACATGGCAAACATGGTTCCACTCACCATGCTCGGGCACCCCGCGAGGCTTATTACGATAACCCTCAGCGGCATAATAGGCATAATAACTTTCAACGCGAGCATACACAAGTGCACACCCAAGCTTCATACGTTCCACCACACAGAAGAGTGGCAAACCAACCGCGAGTTTCTGAACAATCTTCTGGATATCGTACAAATGCACAGTATGCTCGACCCCGTTCCAATCCACAGCATTCGGAACGTTTTCATGCTCAGGACAATGATGATTTTTCTGCCCGTGCTGAGGGAAGAAGTAATAGATATGAAAATGTCAACAGACACGCGGAGTTCCCGAAGCAGGTTTCACGCAGTTTTCCTCATCGTGAAAATTTTCCCGATACCCGGCAGGGTCGAGGTTTCAGACCGCATGATAATCCAACCAGGAATCCTTTAAACTTCCAAAGGAAGTAGACCAAGGGTCGGTCCTGCTTCCTGATACCAAGCATTCTGACCCTAAAACAGTATTAGTGACTGTCCAAACTCCTCAGTTGCCTGATGTATTCTTGACAATTGAAGATATTATTGTCGAGACAAAGTTCGACACTGGTTCTGAAATATCAGCCCTAAATACGAAGTTTTGCACTGACAATTTTCCTGCAGTCCTCGTTCAGCCTGCGACGCAGTATTTGCGAGGTGCAAATAACGAAATCTTCAGTATCACAGGAACTGTCACATTATCTCTAGGGCTGGGAAAGGCTCATTTTACGCATTCTTTCCTGCTTATAGACGAACTACCTGTTAAATGTCTAATGGGCATGGACTTTATTCATACGTTTCAAATAACTTTGAATTTCGTACAACATGTGATTTCCTTTCCGGAACCTGTCGAAATGATTCCTACGGTTCCTATGGATATAACGAGTTTGTTATTGAGTAACCAATTGAATGAGAGGCAACGAAACCAGCTTTCTCTACTTTTGCAGGAAAGCCCTGGTTTATTTTCTGATCAACCTGGTTTCACACAGGTGGTTTATCATGTCATTGACACTGATGGTTCGAAACCGATAGCGACGAAACCTTACCCTTGTGCTCCCCATAAGAAACAGGAAATGCAACGTCAAATTTCTGAAATGATTAAACAGGACATAATCAGGGAATCAACAAGCGCCTGGGCTGCTCCTGCCTTTTTGGTTTCAAAGAAACAACCCAATGAATTTCGTTTCGTGACAGATTTCCGCAAGCTCAACCAAGTCATAAAAACGATCAATTATCCACTACCTGTCATGTCGCATATTTTATATGACCTGTCGTCAACCAAATGGATGTCAACTTTGGATTTGGCGAGTGGATATTGGCAGGTGGTAGTACATCCGGACTCTGTCGATAAAACAGGCTTTGTGACTCATTTTGGGGCTTATGAATACCTGCGTATGCCCTTTGGACTAGCTTCTGCACCTGCTACTTTCCAAAAGCTTATGGATACGGTTCTCAGACCTGTTCTGGGTCCCCATGTGCATGTATATTTGGATGACATTATTATTACATCAGAGACTTTCGACGAGCACCTTTCTCTGCTCAAACAGGTGTTCCAACTCATATACAATGCTGGCTTGGCGTTAAAACCAAGTAAATGCCAGATAGCGAGGGACGAGATTGTATATCTGGGGTTGAAAATCACTCCCCACGGCTTATTTACGGATAATGAAAAAATTAGGCCTATTGTTGACTTTCCTCGGCCTAAAACAGCAAAAGAACTATCACGCTTTCTGGGAATGACCGGATGGTATCAGCAGTTCGTCCCCGCTTATGCTACAATCTGTGAGCCATTGTATGCTTTGAAACGTAAATACAAGAAGTTTGTTTGGACACCTGAGGCTAACGCTGCTTTTGAAACACTGAAGTCTGCGTTGACTCAGCCTCCTGTGTTGGCTTTCCCGGATCAAACTAAGGAATTTGATATTTATACTGACGCATCCGGAGTTGGTCTTGGTTGCGTTTTGTCACAAGCTGGGCATCCAATAGCTTTTGCGTCTCGTACTTTAACCAAAACTGAACGCAATTATTCAGCTACGGAACGTGAATGTCTTGCTGTTGTGTATGCTCTTAACAAATTTCAATGTTACCTTAACAAATTGACAGTTAACATAATTACGGATCATTCTGCCCTTCAGTATTTGAATTCTGCTAAGCACCTATCTCAAAGACTTATGAAGTGGGCTCTGAAGTTACAAGAGAGCAATATCAAAATTTCGTATCAGCCAGGTCATAAGAATCAATTACCGGACACATTGTCTCGCGTTCCGATTAGTGGGGTCCCCACAGAAACTACTCCTGGATGTCAGCCTTTACTTCTAATAGCTGATATAACATCCAGAGAGCAGATAATGGCAGAATTAATAAATGATCCAGATTTTGGGGATATCTATAATTTTTTGCTTGCGGGTTCGCCCCTACAAAGTGATCCTTCTCTGGCTGGAAGGTCACAGCATTTTGAAGTCATAGAGGGTCTTCTTTACTATACGAAATCTAGGACTACTAGGGCAGAGTTTCGCCCATGTATTCCGCGAACCCTTAGAATGGCCCTTTTAAACGAATTTCATGACAAACCTCTTGCAGGCCATTTAGGTATTCGCAAGACCCGTGGTAAATTGCGGGATGTTGCCTATTGGCCTGGCATGTACCAAAGTGTGCTCGGCCGCCCCTGTGGCGCAGTGGTCTAAGGCGCTGGCCTCTGATCATTCGTCCGTCTGGGGTCCGGGTTCGAATCCCGGTGAAGCATGGATGATGTGTTTGTCTTACGGCACTGGCTCTCTCCCTTCCCTGGAACCAGTGACCCTAAATTAGGGACGGGCGACTGCTTATAGCCCATTGAGTTGCTCACGGTGGTCGTTAAACCTCCACTCAAAAAAAAAAAAAAAAAAAAAAAAAAAAAAAAAAAAGTGTGCTCGCATACGTTCAATCATGTCACTTGCGTGTCAGATTAATAATTACCGTAATGTAAGACCGGCCGGTCACTTGAAATCTAGTTCAAGTTCTCATGTTTTTGACATTATTTCAATAGATTTATTGGGACCTTATCCTTTATCTGTTAAAAACAAAGCTCGTTACGTTTTAGTACTAACTGATAATTTTTCTAAATGGGTTGAAGTTTTTCCCATTAAAGCCGCTACGGCAGAAGTTATTTGTAATGTATTAGTTAATGAAGTATTCTCTAGATATGGTGCACCTAATAAAGTAGTTTCGGATAATGGTCCTCAAATTATTTCTGACATTTTTGAAAGAATGTGTGCGAGACTACACATTAAGCATAAATTCATTTCCCCATATCATCCCCAGAGTAATCCTGCGGAACGCGTAAACCGCACGCTAGTGAAAATGATTGCTACATTTGTCATGGATCATCATGAACGATGGGATGACCATTTGGAGCTTTTTTCGTTCGCCCTCCGCTCATCTGTCCACGAATCTACTAAAATTACTCCTGCAGAACTTTTTCTGGGTCGCAAAATTAAAACCCCTTTTGAAAATTTAACGGGGATTATCGACGAACTAAACCAGCGACCAACTCCGCAATCAGTACGAATCATGGCAGAAAAAGCTCGTGTTGCAATGCTAGGAGCACAAGCGGCTCAAGCAAGATATTATAATACTAGGCGTAGGGAACCAGATCTTGTCGTTGGAGATCTCACTCTCGTGGAAACGCACTTCCAGTCTTCTGTTTCTCATACTTTAGTGAAGAAATTTGCACCCAGCTACGAAGGTCCATATCGGGTGGCAAATGTGTTTGAAAATAACATTGCTCTTGAACAACCTGACAATCAATTTCAATACGTACACGTTGCTCAGTGTCGCAAGTATCATGAACGAAATATCGATTTCATAATCAACCCTACTCAACCTTCTGTTCCACAGACTCAAGAGTCTATATCTCACGGTCAACCTCCAGAAATTTTGGACGAACCAACAAACATTTTTGAAGAATCTCCAGTGATTTTTTCTTCACCCTCCCCTCCTCCAGACGGGTTTCCAAACACGCAACCTGATTCTCCCATGTGACCAAGGCTCGAATCAAGTTCTTCAAATACTAGTATCGTTCCTTTCCCTCCAACCATTGCCAAGACTATTGCTGCGCCGTTTCCTGATAACTCTGCACCAACACAAGCTCTTACTTCCTTGAATACCTCGTCAGAAAGTATTCCTATAGGCAGAAATAAACATCGCCCTGCACGACCACTAAATTACAGCAGCGACTCAGAGGCTTCGGATATTTCTGATTTATCAGTTATGGACAATAATTTGACTATTACAAACCGTCCAGTAACACCAAAAGCTGGTCAAAAACGTAACTTGTCTCCCCAATCTGCTTCACCGCAACAGCGACGAAGTCAGAGATCCTTGCATCCGCCCGGGTTTCGCCCCTGGAACCTACGCTCAGGGCAAACAGGGCCGATGCCTGCTGCTACTCTCATGCCACGAGGGCGAAAGCGAAAACAAACGATGTGGCCGGAGCCACGTCCGTCCAAAAGAATACTGGAAGGACACCACGGGCCCCAGCACAAAGGGACTCCATATCAAAAGCCTGGGGAGCCCGTTCCTATCAGCCGCAGGGATTTCCGGACCGCCAGACTTCAGCCGTTCCTGACCGACGGACGTCAGCCGTTCCTGACCGTTCCTATCAGCCGCAGGGATTTCCGGACCGCCAGACTTCAGCCGTTCCTGACCGTTCCTGTCAGCCGCCGGGATTTCTTGGCCGACAGAATACAGATGTTCCAGATCCATTCAAATCGTTGAAACGCACTTCGCCACCTGAATTTACCA
The DNA here is from genome assembly GCA_039090855.1 of Macrothele yani. Classification (NCBI taxonomy): domain Eukaryota; kingdom Metazoa; phylum Arthropoda; class Arachnida; order Araneae; family Macrothelidae; genus Macrothele; species Macrothele yani. The sequence goes on from CM077003.1 coordinate 111,213,454, forward strand.
GTCCGATTAGGCCTGGAAAAGGTTATCGTACTAGAGTTTTTTATGCGTCCTCGAGATAAGTAAGTTCTCGTGGACAGGTTCTTTTCTCCGTTTGTTGTTTTTCCTGCACGACCAGTTGGCGTGTCAGAATTTCTTTTTTTCGTGTGGGCCTATGCATTCTTTTTTGTGTATATATGTGTTTTTTTTATATATATTTCTTCTATGTCCATCTACTAATCCAAATTTTTTTTATATATCTATGTGCTTAGGGGTAAAATAATAAAATTGTTACTGTTAGGCAGCTCCAGGCAATCTTCGCTGCTGATACAGTTGGTGTGTATTCAACGAATAATGAGAACGTAATTTGAAATTAAAAAAGTGATTCCTGCTAGGCAGAATAAAAGGAAGGTATGCCGATGCAGGTTTGTTTTGTTCAAGTATACAAAGTGTTTCACAGACGAATACATATTTCTTGATTTTGTCAAGCCAAGTTTGAGATTGTAAATACTGCTGCCACCAAAACAACAACAAAAAAGAGGTCGATAAACGTCAATCAACGAAGTGTAAGACTTACACTCCAAAATTAATAGGTTTTTCGGAAAAAAAAAAAAAAAATAAGGGAGATGATGTAACGTATACTCTATATTCACTTTCCTTTTGATTTTTACTATCTCTGGTTATTTTATTTTACTATGTAAATTATCTTCTTACTGAACAAGATGTTATTTCACCCGCTGAATGAGATCTGGCAATGAGTGTAAGTCATGACGTGGTGGTAGCCAGTATAAATAGGCGCGTTCAGCGATACCTAAGGAGAGAGTTTGTTGTTGTATGGAGAGCGTTGGTTTATGTGAAGGAGAGCGTTGGTTTATGTGAAGGAGAGCGTTTGTTGTTGTATAGCCAGAGCGTTTGTTGTTGTATAGCCAGAGCGTTTGTTGTTGTATAGCCAGAGCTTCGTTCTATGTGATTAGGTTGATTCTTCATTATTGTGATACAAGTAGTGTGTGTGCGTTGGATGATTCAAGAGTTATCTAATAAAAGAGCTTTTTCGTAAGTACGTCTTTCTCAGTTCATAGTTTTTGTCAGATCTCTGTCTGGCTGTTAGGTTTATGTCATTAGTTGATTATTATTAACAACCAGCGTTAAGACTTTATTCATCTTAATTACTACCAAAACATTACTAGCAGTTAAAAGTTTGTTCATTATTGTTACTACACTACTAGCAGGAAAGTTTATTCATGATTTAATTAACAAACAACAACCATTAGAAGAAGCATTAGCTTAGTACAAGCATATAATTCAGTAGCAGAAACATTATAAAACATTATAATTAGCTTAGTTAAAAGCTTTATTCATTATACACTGCTGGCCACCCAAAATGCAACACCAAGAAGGAAGCATCCAATTGGCCTGAAATTCGCAGCACGCGTCGCCCGCGAGAGGACATGCAAACGATTAGCATCGCAGGGCATATGCAAATCATGTGCGCCCGACACGCCACCGAGAAGCACTATAAGAAGGGTGCACAGAAGGCGGGGTGTAAGTAGTAGAAGTGTGTTGTGCTGCCGGACCTGTGCGTGGGAAGCTTCCTGATGCCTCCTCGCAGAATACGGCAATCGTTCCAGCACTTTTCGGAGTTCGACAGAGGACGAATAGTGGCTTAGCGCGACAGCGCTTTATCGTACCGAGACATCGGCGCCCGGGTGGAACGGCATCCAGCCACAGTGAGGCGAGTATGGATTCGGTGGGTGCAGGAGGGACGAACGGACCGACGTGAGCGATTGCCGCAGCCGCGGCGCACCATCGAACGAGAGGGCCGACATGTTGTGCGACAGGCATTGACGGCTCGCACCGCCACATCACTAACGTTAGCGTAGGAATTAGGGTGTGTTGCGCAACAACCTGTGCAGCACGTACCGTTCGACGTCGTCTGCAGGAGCGGGGACTTGTCGCACGGCGCCCATTGCTCCGATTAACATTGACGTTACACCACCGGCGAGGGCGGCGGCAGTGGGCCGTTGAACGCTGTACCTGGACTACGGAATGGTACGGCATTGTCTTCTCCGACGAATCCCGCTTCTTTCTGCAACACCACGATGGTCGGATCCGCGTGTGGCGGCACCGCGGCGAGAGACTGTATGACGCCTGCATTATGCATCGCCATACCGGTCCGTCGCCTGGCGTTATGGTTTGGGGCGCAATTGGATATGACACCCGCACCCCTCTGGTACGCATCGCCGGTACACTCAACAGCCACCGCTACATCTCCGACGTTTTGGAGCTTGTAGTCCTCCCTTACCTGCAGGACCTGCCAGCGGCCACGTTTCAAAAGGACAACGCGCGCCCGCAAGTGGCACGCATCGTGCAACAATTCTTCACGGCCCACCAGGTGTCACTGCTACCGTGGGCCACCTGTTCTCCCGATACGTCGCCCATCGAACACGTCTGGTCGCTGATCGGCAACCACCACCCGCGGCTACGCCTGATGAACTGTGGCAACGTGTGGAAGCAGCCTAGACAGGCATACCCCAAGCCCACATACAAAGCCTCTTTCGTTCGATGTCGCGGCGTGCAGCGGCCGTTATTGCCAGCCATGGGGGCCACACGAACTATTGATGTCTGCGTGTTCCGCAAGTCGCACGGTCCTGTAAGCTGAATCGTTTCATCTTTGTATCTGTTGTTATGTGTCCAGTAAATCTGGCTTTGCTATCTCGTCTCCTTCTTGGTGTTGTATTTTGGGTGGCCAACAGTGTAGTTGTTCTAAACGTTGTGCGTACGTACATTAGAAAAAAATGAAGATCTTAGTTCGGTCGCGTTTCCAAAAATACAGATATTCGCATTTTGGCGGCGTCATTGTCACTTGTTGGCCACTTGCGTTAGAAAGGCTATATCCGGAGGATATTTACTGCTTGTAGAGGAAAGCGGACAGTATTCTGGGGGCAAGGCGTTACTTCTTTCTTCCTGACGGAGGGGCGGGGATCGCTGATAGTACAATAAACGCGAAGTGTCTTTTGTCCTCCGTCCCGCGCCAGAGTGACAGACTGCACCTCATTAAGCGAAAAAATACAGAGAAACCTTGAGGTCTTTTCAGTGAGGTGAATTTTTCAGCTTCCACCCCGTAGTTAGGTTAAGTTGGTCCCGAGTATAGGAAGAAAATGTCCAGTGTCATCGGGTCCGCCCCGCGTAGAAATTGTTCGACAACCACAGTGATGATATCGGACACCTCGAATGGCCCCTAAATTTGCCTGATCTCAACCCAATTGAACATCTGTGGGATTTTGAAGAACATCAGATGAGACAGTTGGACATATCTCCCCGCTCCTACTTGAATTGCGGACCTCAATACAAACAGTTTAGTTGCAGATCGCCACTCAACTGTACATACACACACCTCGAAACGTTGACGCCACGCGGCGTAATGGTTGCAGTTCTCCGGGAGAAAGGAGAGCTGAGAAGTATTAGATAGGTGCCAATAATTAAGTGAACACCACTGCTGCTCTCATTAAAAGCGTCCTTAAATTTATAGCAGGATTATACAGGGTGTCCATAAAGTCTGTTTACTACTTTAAACATTTATTACAAACACAAGTGAATAGATAAACCTGTGCAATTGCTTACATAATGTCGAGTAAATGCCAAAGTTTTTCATGCCTTATTTAAAACACTTCTACATGGGCACCATTTGTTACACGAATCATATTAAAACGGTATCGATTTTTCGGCATGTTCGCTGTAACGTAGCTTCATCAATGGTGCCAATGACGTCATCAATTCTTTGTTGCAGGTCGCTGACGTTCCGTACCTACACTTATGTCCAAAAGTTAGGCAAAATCAATATACCTGTGAATATTTCAAGAAACTAATCGTCGGAAAGGCACGAAACTGGGTATGCTGGTGTAATAACATATTGCAAATACAACAGTGGACAAAACAAGTTATGAAACAAAGTTTATTGCATTACTTATCCAAATTTACAAAAGTCGACAACACAGTGATTTTCGTGTTGAGTACATAAAATTGCGAAAAGGCTGGTGCACCATGATCAATAAGGGATGTAATGACCCCTTGCAGTCACTCAAGCCTCGCATCGATTTCTCACGCTACTTATCAGTTGTCCAAGAGCTCTGTGGGCAACAAATTCCACTCCTGACAAAGAGCAGTTTGGAGCTCTGGAATGATCCTTGGTGGAGGCTGACGGACACAATTCGCCTCCCTAGTACATCCCAGGCATTCTCTATCGGATTCGTTTCCAGAGACCTTGCTGGCCACTCCATGTGTTGAATATCTTCACTTTGGAGAAAGTCGTCCACCAGCTGAGCTCTATAGGGGCGTGCATTATCGTCAATGAATACTAGCTCTGAATCCACCGCACCTCTGAAAAGTCTCGCATGAGGTTCTAATATCTTGTCGCTGTACCACAGAGCAGTAACGGTACCTCTGTCGAAAACGTGGAGCTCTGTGCACCCGTTCAACCTAATGCCTGCCCATGCCGTGACTCCACCGCCACCAGATTGGTCTTTTTACTTGATGTTATTGGAATTGTAACGGGTTCCCTGTTCTCTCCAGAGAGTGTTTCGACGAGAATCAGTTTGTAAACTGAATCTGGACTCATCTGTGAAGAGCACATTGCTCCACTGATTCAGTGTCCAGTTTTGATGTTCCCGACTCCAGTTTAAACGGGCTTTCCTGTTCGCAGGGCTGAGCGGGACACAAACTACTGGAGGTCTGGCATACAGAACAATTGCCCTGAGCCACCTGTAAACAGTTTGTCTTGAAACTCATGGTCCTGAGGCGGCTGCAAGCTCTGCAGAGAGTTGCCTGGCTGATATCGTCGTATGACGCCGTGCAGTTAATGCAAGATACCGGTCCTGCGGAGGGGTTGTGACTCGTGGACGGCTTTGTACTGGTTAACGTCAAACCTCTCCTATGTCTTGGAACCTTCTGCAAAACTTGGAGATAACACTTTGAGATACATTCAGTGCTCTGGAGACTACAGTCTGTGACTATCCTGATTCGAGCCTTCCAGTTATTCTACTCTGCAAACAATATTTAACCTGGCGTCTTTGTTCCATATTACGTTTCTGATCACCAATGACAACAACTCTTCTCACGGAGATTGTAAGAAAATGGAGTAAGACACTCACGGTAGGGTAAGCTGTTTCTATGGAACTGCGAGATATTTGCATATCGAACGTCAGATGACGTTATTTGACCGTGTACTGCAATTGGTTTAGGTGTGTGACTAATCTACATACCAATGTCCGCTGTTCTAACGGTTTTAACCCTTTGCTTTGTATGTTTTACCAACTATGCTTAATTTTTGGACTCCAGCGTAGGTTTGATACACGATATCTTTCACATAGCCCCATAGGAAGAAGTCCACGGGAGTTATATCTGAGGAATGTGGTGACCAGGAAATGGGACCATCCATCCCTTCCAATCCACCGGTCATGAAATGTGTGGTTTAGGAACTCACGAACCCCTGGTCCCCATGGGTTCGTGAGTTCCTAAACCACACATTTCATGACCGGTGAAATGTGTAGATGAGATGTATCATCTTGAGGAGATGTATCATCTTGCTGGAAGATGATGTTTGGTTGAAGGTCTTCCAGTTGTACATCTGCAGAAATTGTTTTTCCGACAAAGAAAAATAGCTCAATGATTCTATTGCACATTACACTACACCACACATTCACATTTGGACTATCCCGTTGAACCTCCTAAGTCACATGGGGTTTTTCCTGATCTCCAAATCCTCATATTGTGTTTGTTCAGCTTCCTTGAGACATGAAAGCTTGCTGCATCTGTAAAACAAACACGGGTGAGGAAGTCTGCATCTTCAGAAATTCGTTCCAGCATGTGAACTGCAAACTCTTTTCGTCTTGGTTTATCATTTGCTGAAAGTGCCTGCAAGAGTTGCAGTTTGTATGTGTATAGTCTCAAATGCTTGTGTAGGACTTTGTGCACTGTTAAACGTGGTAGTTGTTACTATCTGGCAGCAGTAAAGATGGACTTTGTCGGGCTACGACGGACGTGACGGTGGATCTTTTCCATACTTAGTCCTGTAATTTCGCTGAGTCTGCCAATCAACGGACGTGACGGTGGATCTTTTCCATACTTTGTCCTGTAATTTCGCTGAGTCTGCGAATCGACGGACGTGACGGTGGATTTTTTCCGTACTTAGTCCTGTAATTTCGCTGAGTCTGCGAATCCGATTTGGTTTCAATAAACCAGGCTACGCATTGCGCCTTTTCTTGAGGAGTAGCCATTCGTTTTATTTAACACAAAGTCACATCAATGGGGTACCTAAAATTAGACAAATGTAATGCCAATGTGAACTTTGATAATCACTTAGTATATTGCAACTAGTATGATCAAATTATCCCATCAATTGTAATACATTTTAAACTTGTAAAGGGACTTTGTGGACACCTTGTATATCATGATAGATTGCATAGTTTTTCCTTAACGTTTCCCACAAACAGTAATGCGTTGTCACGTGACACCCAGAGTTTAGCGCTGAGTCCTGAGATTTGAGCTTAAGTAGGTTGTTAAGATGTTTCTTTTGTTTTACCAGCAAAACTGCTACAGAAAGAAAATTACATGATGCCAGAGATTTTGGGAAATAACTTTTCAAAAATACTGTATCGATCAACACAACACGAGGAAAAGGAAACCGATTCATTCGAAAAAGAGCAAGGGGAAAGAATGCAGGAAAACTTCTCCATGCCAATGAATAGTTTTCTTTTGACGACAGACGGAAAGGAAACGTTGACTAATTCTTTAACTGCCGAACATCAGGATTTACGGTTGGGTGCAGAAACACGAATCCTGTACTGAAAAGGAAAAAATAGACAAGGACTTATCCTGAAACAAATGAATATATGCTCTAATAGCTGATATTCTTGAATATACATATGCAAATTTCACGCATACTTATGTTCCTAAAGAATGGCAATATTTAAATGATTAAGGAGGACAGATGACAAGGTCGAACGAAGTCCATAGGCTCGAGGAATAAGTACGGTGGAAATATTCTGGCATACCCCCCCTCTTAAATATATCACCACGTGCGCGTGCAACGAAAAGATTTCATTAAACGTGCGTGTATGTTTATTTTTCAAGGTATCTTGAGCTTCTTTTTCTGTTTTCTTGCCTTCTCATTTTTCCTGCAACTCTTAAGTAATAAGCTTTGATTTTTCTGGTCTTCTGAACAAATGTTCAAGACGTTAGAACCGTGGGAATGAGGTCGCTCTTCTGTTAGTAACTGGAGACAGTTTAAGCTGCTTTTTCTTTTGTTCTCTTCTCCCCTTCTTTTTTATTTCCTAATTTTTACCTTATCATTTAATTCAGGGTTATTAGCAATGTCTTCTAAAGGCATTCGGGTACAAGAAGTGTTTATCACATTTAATAGCGCAAGTCAAGTTCCTCGGATGATTTCCTTTATTGCTTTTCCTTTTTTTTTGGGGGGGGGGGGTGACTGCCATGAGCAACTCTTAGCGTTATAGTTGTTTGTCCTTAATTTTGCGTCATTGGTTCCATGAAAGGAAGAGAACCTACTCCATAGGAGGGACACACCAGTCGTGCCTCATCTGGGACTCGACTAGCCAGATGCCAGGGCCATTGACCACTAGGCCACGGGAGTGGCTGAGATAGTTTGCACACCATTTTAACGTCCCTTTTGAAATACGAGCAGTAAGCGCCGGCTTCTGAATACTCGTCCGATTTGGGTCCGCGTTCGAATCCCGATGAGGCACGGATGTTCTGCTTGTCTTACGGCACTGGCTCTCTCCCTTCCCTGAAACCAGTGATCCTAAATTAGGGACAAGTGACTGCTTTATAGCTCATCGAGTTGCTCACGGTGGTTTTAAAAACCCACAAAAAAAGAAGAAAAAAAGAACATTCGCCAGAGATGGGTCCGGGTTCGAATCCCGGTGAGGCATGGATGTTCTGTTTGTATTACGGCACTGGCTCTCCCCTGAAACCAGTGACCCTACATTAGAGACGAGTGACTGCTTACAGCCCATCGAATTGCTCAAGGTGGTCGTAAAAACCTACAAAAAAAAAAAAAAAAAAAAAGGAAAATTCGACCGAGTGGGTCGGGGTTCGAGCCCCGGCGAGGCATGGATCTTGCGTCTGTCTTACGGCACTCGCTCTCTTCCTTCCCCGGAACAAGTGGCCCTAATTTAGAGACGGGTGACTGCTTATAGCTCTTCGAATTGCTCATGGTGGCCGTTAAACCCCCAAATAAAAAAAAAAATAAGAAAAAAAAAAAAAAAACGAAATATACCAAATCTGGTGGTATTGATATTTCGGCTGACACTGGCCAAAACAGTACGAACCTTTACTTAATATCGAGTAGGGAAAACTTTAGTGCGAAGTATGCAATGCGGCGTGGATTCCGTAAGTCCTCAAGTTCGTTTGGGTGTAGAGATAGCCAATCCTTCTGCAAAATGTCGCGCAACTATGTGTCAGCAGTGCTGATGGAAGAAGATATCGACGCAAAACAGCTCTTCCCAGCATCATCATCATCATCATTGTCAACCATTATCAATCCACTGCTGGACGAAGGTCTCCCCAAGTTTCCTCCACAACTGTCTGTCTTGTGCCAGTCTCCTCCATGTCACTCCCGCATATTTACGAATTTCATCCACCCATCTCCCATGTGGTCTTTTTCTGGGTCTTTTCCTGTCCCTTGGAATCCAATCTAAAATTTCGGCTGTCCATCTATGGTCTGTCCTTCTGGCAGTATGTCCAGCCCATTGCCATTTCAGGGATTTAACTCTGATCATGATGTCTTCCACTCTCGTCATTTTTCGGATCCACGAGTTCCTCTTCTTATCTCTCCTGGTTATACCAAGCATGCACCTCTCCATGCTGCTTTGAGTTGTCTGCAGCCTTTGTATGTCTCTTTTAGTTAAGGTCCACGTCTCTGCACCATACGTAAGCACTGGAAGGATGCATTGATCAAACACTTTTCTTTTAAGACATAATGGCATATTGCTCTTGAAAATTATGCTGTTTCTTCCAAAAGCTCTCCAGGCAAGTTTTGTACGCCGATTAATTTCTACATCAATGTGACCCTCACTTGATATCTGCTGTCCAAGATAAACGTACGTATCTGTTATCTCCAGTTTTTCTCCATCAATCGATAAATCTTCATTTCTTGTAAAAGCATTGAACATCACTTTTGTCTTCTGAAAGTTCATTTTTAATCCCACTTCTTTACTCTTGTCAGCAAGTTCCTGGATCATACTCTGCAGCTCTGATGGGGTAGTTGCAAAAATGACTACGTCATCAGCAAAACGAAGGTGGGTTAGATAATCTCCATTAATCTTTATCCCTTTGTTTTCCCAGTTCAGTGATTGAAAGACATTTTCCAATGTGGCATTAAAGAGCTTCGGAGATATGGTGTCACCTTGTCTCACTCCCTTTCCAATTTTTATGTGTGTTGTATTTTCAAACAGCCGAATCTTTGCACTTGCATTTTCATAGATGTTATTAATAATATTAATGTATGCATCTTCAATACCGCAGGATTTCAGAGCCGTGGTAACTGCTGATGGTTTCACCGAATCAAAGGCTTTTTCATAATCGATAAAAGCCATGCACAATGGAAGTTCATATTCCCTCGCTCTTTCAATTAGTTCTCTCAGTACGTGGATATGATCTATTGTGCTGTAGCCACTCCTGAATCCAGCTTGTTCTCTCGGTTGAGCCATGTCCAGTGTTACCTTCAAGCGGTGTGAAAGAACTTTAGTGAAGATTTTATAAACCACTGATAGGAGGCTGATAGGTCTGTAGTTCCTGAGGTCCTCAATGTCACCTTTTTTATGTAGCAGGATCATTGTAGCATTGTTCCAATCCTCAGGAATCTTCCCTTCATTAAGGCATCGAGTGAAAATTTGGGCGAGTACTGTTTCAATTTCTCCACTTGCTTCTTGTATGATGTCTATAGTAATTCCATCTTCTCCTGGAGCTTTCCCCCGCTTCATGTTCTTGATTGCATGAGCAACTTCTGCTGGGAGGACTGGAAGAACTCTGGTACCTTTCATGATGTCTGGAGTACATGTATCATCCCTTTCATATAATTTGGAGTAGAAATCTTTCACTCTTGTCAAAATTTCGCCTCTATTTCTTGTTATAGAACCATCTTCTTTTCTCAGAGCCATAATCTGTTTTCTTCCCTTACTGAGATGTCCCTTTGCTATCTTTAGGCTTTGGTTGTTTTCAATTGCTTTCCTCACTAGCTCACAGTTGAATTTCCTTACGTCTTCAGTGATACTTTTTCGTGCTGTCTTGCATAGCTCTATATATTCCACTTTGGAAGTCACATCTTCTTTAGTTGTCCTCATCTCTCTTCTTTTTTGCATCAACATTTTGGTTTTTCCTGATAATTTGTTTACATGCAACTTGTTCTTAGACCCAGCTAATTTTGTTGCTGTTTCCATAAGAGCTTTGGTTACTTTTCTGTTAACTTCCGAAATATCCACTTCTTCCGATGTTAGGCCTTCTAAAGCAGAGAATCTGTTCTTCAGTTCCAACTTAAAAGTATTATGGTGTTTTTTAAGGTTGGTTATGTCAATACATTTTGTTTGTCTTATGAGCTTGCCACGTTCCAGTTTAGTGTTGAGGTGCATCTTACATCTCACCAATCTATGGTCACTACCTGTGTTGAACTTGTTTAGCACACTGCAGTCTTCGATGACGAATTTTTTGTTACACATAATAAAATCAATTTCACTTGTCGTCCCAATTGGATGTCTCCATGTCCATTTCCTGTGTGGCTTTTTCTTGAAAAAGGAATTCAAGATGAAAAATCCTTCTGCCTCTGCAAACTCAACGAGAGTATTTCCACGCTGGTTTCTGTTGCCGTGACCGAATTTACCTACTGAAGTTTCATTCTGTTGCCGGTGCCCTATTTTTGCATTGAAATCTCCCATAATTATCTTCAAGTGCTGCTTACCTTTATTATTTAGATGACGAATTTCCTCATAAAGTTCTTCAATTTCTTCTTCAGGATGACTTGTGGTGGGTGCATAAGTTTGAATAATCTGAGCCTGGTATCTTCTCGATAGTTGGATAACGAGTCGTGCAGCTCTGTCAGAGGAACTTTCAACTTCTACCACTTTATCCTTCAGTTTCTTGTTTATTATAAATCCAACACCACTAGTTCTGCCAGTATCTGTCCCACGATAATAGAAGAGATGTCCACTTTTCAGTTCAATGAGATCTTCTCCTTTTCTCCTTACCTCACTCAGCCCGACGATGTCCCACTTGATCCTTTGTAGTTCCTCTTCCAATTCAAGAAGCCTTGAATCAGAAGATAGGGAGCGTCCGTTGTAGGTAGCCAAGGTCAGCATCAAATGGCAGCCTAGTCCGATCCTCCGGGGATTCTTAGCACCCTCTGCCTTCATGTCGCACTGGCCGCTGCCTTGGCCAGGTACATTCCAGCTGCCGGAGACTGAGGGCCAAGATTTAAGTTGTAGAGTCATTTTGGAGGTGTTTGGCCATAACTCACCACGCTGGCCAAGCGGGTTGGTGAGTGTGGGATAGCATTTCCTCTGATCCCGATGGTATAGTTATACCGCTATTTGCGGTCGTCAGAGCCCCTTTAGTGGGAACAGGATGCACCACGAGAAGGCGGGGTTGACATTTGTCAAGGAGAGGCTGTGATGTTACGCATCACCTGACCTTACATCCCTCTTCCCAGCATATCCCACACATTTTAAGTAAGATTAAGATCAAGGGACTTTTGGCACCAGGGGAGATGATGGAAGTCCCCGTTGTGCTCATCAAACCATTAATGCATGACTTTAGCGCGATGTGCTCTTGCATTGTCATGCATAAATATTCCATCATACACAGGTAAAAAGTATAACATTTAAGGGTGCCCAACACCCAGGTACACTATGGATGATATCTTACATTTCACTGGTATCAGCGGATCCAGTCTGTGCCAACAGAACATCCCGTATAGCATGATGCCATCTACAGATGCTTGTTCAGAAGGCAGGCAAGGTTCATCGCTTCATGAGGTTCTTGCTGCACTGTCTGCTAACCATCAGTGAAAGAGAATGTAAAGCGTGAATCATCTGGAAACATCAGCTCCTCCCATTGCTCTACTGCAGCGTTCTCGGAACCACCTGTAAGCGGATTTTTCTGTTTTTTGGTGAGAGAAGTTTCTTCCAAATGGGCAGACGACTTCTAAGACCCAACTTCTTAAACTCCCTACTTATGGTTAGTTAGGGTCAAAATGGTCACTGTAAGACCTGTTCTACTGTACATCCTGCTTCACAGCACGGCGGTCACGCGCTTTAATTTAAGTCAAGTTTCTCAGCCGCATTTAAGCCTTTTGGACATGGGCGATCCGCTTGTCTTCCAGTGGCTAAACACTTTAAAATGGTTGCTTTTCCCCCAGTAACTTCTTTTGTTTTGAAAATTGTGGCTCCTGATAGATGTACCTGCGATTATGCCTTTTCCGAATTCCGAAAAATCCTGGCGTTTTTCCATATTTACATGCGTCCGAATAATCTGTAGGCTTTATGTACAGAACAAGTAACTATTATATTTGCGTACATTGGTGGGTTTTTTACTGTAACCTGGGACGTATACCACTAAGGTGAGGCGTAAGTCAAAAAGGACAAGTTGCAAAGATAAGCCTTGTCGGTGTAGTTCAGTCAGGAGAATATCCCACTTCGTAGTAGGAAGACGTGAGTTCGAAATCATCACCGGAAAAAAGGGGTATTCTTCACAAACTGTCTTACTATCATAAAGGTTCGTAATGTTTGGGCCAGAGTGTTTATTAGTCAGATTTGATTTTTTCCCCCGTTGAGTAGCTTGAACTATGAGATTGATATTCCACAACATATGAATGTTTTCCCATGCACAGTACTGCCTCTAGAGGACATAAAATACATGTAACTATTGATTTTTCATTTCACTTTAGAAGGGGGCGTTATCGAACTTTTACTATCATGAATGAAATACGAGATTACACCATATAATACAAATTTTGAAGATGATAATCCGTTTTTTGGTGTAAATATGGCAAGGATGGTAAGTCAGATAATATCCGAAAACTTGAAAATTTCGTCGTCCTGAAGCGGGAATCGAACCCTCGTCTCCCAGATAGCGCCCGAGTATGCTAACCACTACACCACCCAAAACGACCAAGTCTCAAATTTCCGATCAATTTGAATATCATCATCATCATCATCATTGTCAACCATTATCAATCCACTGCTGGACGAAGGTCTCCCCAAGTTTCCTCCACAACGGTCTGTCTTGTGCCAGTCTCCTCCATGTCACTCCCGCATATTTACGAATTTCATCCACCCATCTCCCATGTGTTCTTTTTCTGGGTCTTTTCCTGTCCCTTGGAATCCAATCTAAAATTTCGGCTGTCCATCTATGGTCTGTCCTTCTGGCAGTATGTCCAGCCCATTGCCATTTCAGGGATTTAACTCTGATCATGATGTCTTCCACTCTCGTCATTTTTCGGATCCACGAGTTCCTCTTCTTATCTCTCCTGGTTATACCAAGCATGCACCTCTCCATGCTGCTTTGAGTTGTCTGCAGCCTTTGTATGTCTCTTTTAGTTAAGGTCCACGTCTCTTTTTTTTTTTTTTTTTTTTTTTTTTTTGATTGGAGGTTTAACGACCACCGTGAGCAACTCAATGGGCTATAAGCAGTCGCCCGTCCCTAATTTAGGGTCACTGGTTCCAGGGAAGGGAGAGAGCCAGTGCCGTAAGACAAACACAACATCCATGCCTGACCGGGATTCGAACCCGGACCCCTTACGGGCGAATGATCATAGGCCAACGCCTTAGACCACTGCGCCACCGGGGCGGCGGTCCACGTCTCTGCACCATACGTAAGCACTGGAAGGATGCATTGATCAAACACTTTTCTTTTAAGACATAATGGCATATTGCTCTTGAAAATTATGCTGTTTCTTCCAAAAGCTCTCCAGGCAAGTTTTGTACGCCGATTAATTTCTTCATCAATGTGACCCTCACTTGATATCTGCTGTCCAAGATAAACATACGTATCTGTTATCTCCAGTTTTTCTCCATCAATCGATAAATCTTCATTTCTTGTAAAAGCATTGAACATCACTTTTGTCTTCTGAAAGTTCATTTTTAATCCCACTTCTTTACTCTTGTCAGCAAGTTCCTGGATCATACTCTGCAGCTCTGATGGGGTAGTTGCAAAAATGACTACGTCATCAGCAAAACGAAGGTGGGTTAGATAATCTCCATTAATCTTTATCCCTTTGTTTTCCCAGTTCAGTGATTGAAAGACATTTTCCAATGTGGAATTAAAGAGCTTCGGAGATATGGTGTCACCTTGTCTCACTCCCTTTCCAATTTTTATGTGTGTTGTATTTTCAAACAGCCGAATCTTTGCACTTGCATTTTCATAGATGTTATTAATAATATTAATGTATGCATCTTCAATACCGCAGGATTTCAGAGCCGTGGTAACTGCTGATGGTTTCACCGAATCAAAGGCTTTTTCATAATCGATAAAAGCCATGCACAATGGAAGTTCATATTCCCTCGCTCTTTCAATTAGTTCTCTCAGTACGTGGATATGATCTATTGTGCTGTAGCCACTCCTGAATCCAGCTTGTTCTCTCGGTTGAGCCATGTCCAGTGTTACCTTCAAGCGGTGTGAAAGAACTTTAGTGAAGATTTTATAAACCACTGATAGGAGGCTGATAGGTCTGTAGTTCCTGAGATCCTCAATGTCACCTTTTTTATGTAGCAGGATCATTGTAGCATTGTTCCAATCCTCAGGAATCTTCCCTTCATTAAGGCATCGAGTGAAAATTTGGGCGAGTACTGTTTCAATTTCTCCACTTGCTTCTTGTATGATGTCTATAGTAATTCCATCTTCTCCTGGAGCTTTCCCCCGCTTCATGTTCTTGATTGCATGAGCAACTTCTGCTGGGAGGACTGGAAGAACTCTGGTACCTTTCATGATGTCTGGAGTGCATGTATCATCCCTTTCATATAATTTGGAGTAGAAATCTTTCACTCTTGTCAAAATTTCGCCTCTATTTCTTGTTATAGAACCATCTTCTTTTCTCAGAGCCATAATCTGTTTTCTTCCCTTACTGAGATGTCCCTTTGCTATCTTTAGGCTTTGGTTGTTTTCAATTGCTTTCCTCACTAGCTCACAGTTGAATTTCCTTACGTCTTCAGTGATACTTTTTCGTGCTGTCTTGCATAGCTCTATATATTCCACTTTGGAAGTCACATCTTCTTTAGTTGTCCTCATCTCTCTTCTTTTTTGCATCAACATTTTGGTTTTTCACTTTCCTCCAGTGCTTCTAAAAGCCGATCGAAAAAATTATACTTTCTTCAGATACCATTCACAATGGGGAATGTTTTGCGCATATTTTCTAGTTGATATTAAAATGCACAGTTTTCCTGCTAAGTGGTTTATATGTGAATTATTCCTTCTCCTACCTGTCTCTGCTTTTAAAAATCTGATTTATGAGATTCTTTTTGGGTCACATAACTCCCGCTACGACGAACACTTGTTCAGATTTCTACGTTTTCATAATGTACAATTCTGCCTGTGTAAATGCATATTACTATTCCAAGTTGCGCACTAATAATGAGTCATGTGAAAAGCTAAGGTTTTTCTCAGGCGAATGCAGACGTTTTCTTTAGTTTCTAGCAATTAGGATCCACGCTGCTTCACTTAGGAACGAACATGCGCCAAGAGCGCTTTTTAGCAGGTTTCTGAAAGACAACATTCTTGGCGTATGGCAAAAGAAAGGGAGGGCAACAGTAGCTGCTTCGAAAGCGTCATTCAGCCATAGACTGTAAGTAGCACAAACGTGTACTAACATGTCACTTCTGCTCTTCTGGCGATGTTTCTCACCCATTTCCAGTGGCGCACCGAGAATTTTTTTATGGAGGTGGCCCAGAATATTGAAAATGAAAATAAAAATACACCGGACAAAACATCTCTCGAGATATTGAGAAGCGCTAAAAAATATCTCCGCCACATTAAACTGCTTTTCCAATAATTCCTAAAATACATATTTGCAAACATATACTGTACAAATATATTTAAAAATAAGCAGCCAATAACAAAGAACGAAGGACAAATGATGCCTCATGGGGAGGGCACGGGCCTCTGGGCCACTCCCACTGAGCGCGTCACTGCTTATTCCAAACGGTCCTCTTCCGCTTGGAAAGAGTTTCCAGAAAAAAACTGAGATAAAAGATTAAAAAGCATGCCACATTCTTGGCTCTCTCTTATAACCTGAAAGAAGTGTATAGGGGGGAGTGCATGGGGTAAAGTCGCACCACCTACAACAACACAGAGCGGCTGTTGTTTTATTCCAAAAATGTAAAAGAAATGTACTTCGAGTGAGCATTAGCAATACAGTATGTTGAATGTGTATGTAGTGCTCAAAGAGTCGGCTGCGACAACTATCAGTTCTAACCACGTAAGGCTGCCCCTGTGGCACAATGGGCAAAGCGTTTGTTATTGACTATTCGTCTGACTTGGGTTCGAATCCCATAAGGCATGGATGGTGCGCTTGTCTCTCTCTCACATCCCTGGAACCAGTGCCGCAAATTAGGGGGCAGGCGACTGCTATAGCCCATTGAGTTGCTCACTGAGTTGACGTTAAACCTGAACGATAGAATTAGGTTGGTGATTTTTCCTGGTGTTTTATAAAGATCTTGAGTGTGGTTGTCGTTAGACATTTTTTTAATTATTTAATCTGTGAGGATCGTTTGACCTCTTTTATTATATCTGTGGGTATCGTTTCATTACTATACCTATGGAGATCGTTAAAGATTTTTTATTATACCAATGGGAATCATTAGGCAATTTTAATTATTAAATATGTGAGTATCAGTGACGTGTCTTGTGTCCGAGAACTGGGCTATCTCCCCTCCCCCGATCGTTTTTTTTTTAAATTGCAAAGTTTATTTTTCAGTTATTAAGTAATAGAAGTAACTTTTTTTTCAAAATTTTAGGTACATGCTATTGCCAACAAAATACCGAATAATTATGAAGATTAAGATTTTAACACTTTGCCTTTTGAGTATTTCATTTGTACATCAACTCCATTCTTCTTCTTTCCTTTTGTGTGAACTTAAGTGATACCTTTTCATAAAAAGTTTCTTCTGAGTACTTTTTCATATTTAAAAAGAATGTTTTTCTCTATTGACAAAACAGCCCAGTTGCTCAAGCGTAAATGTCCTTGTGTGGCTCTAACATATGCCTTGATTCTTTTTAATGCAGAAGTTGCAGTTAATATGAGGTCTGCTAATTTGTACACCTCACCAAACACAATGCCCAATTTTTTCAATTTCATGTAACAAGTTATGTCTCTCACTGATTTTTTTATCATTCATCAAGGGAATGAAACACCTTCAGTTCATTTTGAGTCAAACTGTATCAAAATTTGAAGAATAAGATTCTTTCAGTTCGGACAGTAGATGTTCAAGACAGCTTGCACAAAATTTATCATAACAGTTCGAATCCAACAAAGCCACGGATTTAAGATTTAACATAATTTATTTTAATTCGGGATGCAAGGTCAGGTGATGCGTAACATCACAGCCTCTCCTTGACAAATGTCAACCCCGCCTTCTCGTGGTGCATCCTGTTCCCACTAAAGGGGCTCTGACGACCGCCCATAGCGGTATAACTATAACATCGGGATCAGAGGAAATTCTATCCCACACTCACCAACCCGCTTGGCCAGCGTGGTGAGTTATGACCAAACCCCTCCAAAATGATTCCACAACTTAAATCTTGGCCCTCAGTCTCCGGCAGCTGGAATGTACCTGGCCAAGGCAGCGGCCAGTGCGACATGAAGGCAGAGGGTGCTAAGAATCCCCGGAGGACCGGACTAGGCTGCCATCTGATGCTGACCTTGGCTACTTACAATGGACGCTCCCTATCTTCTGATTCAAGGCTTCTTGAATTGGAAGAGGAACTACAAAGGATCAAGTGGGACATCGTGGGGCTAAGTGAGGTAAGGAGAAAAGGAGAAGATCTCATCGAACTGAAAAGTGGACATCTCTTCTACTATCGTGGGACAGATACTGGCAGAACTAGTGGTGTTGGATTTATAATAAACAAGAAACTGAAGGATAAAGTTGTAGAAGTTGAAAGTTCCTCTGACAGAGCTGCACGACTTGTTATCCAACTCTCGAAAAGATACCAGGCTCAGATTATTCAAACTTATGCACCCACCACAAGTCATCCTGAAGAAGAAATTGAAGAATTTTATGAAGAAATTTGTCATCTAAATAATAAAGGTAAGCAGCACTTGAAAATAATTATGGGAGATTTCAATGCAAAAATAGGGCAACGGCAACAGAATGAAACTTCAGTAGGTAAATTCGGTCATGGCAACAGAAACCAGCGTGGAAATACTCTCGTTGAGTTTGCAGAGGCAGAAGGGTTTTTCATCTTGAACTCCTTCTTCAAGAAAAAGCCACACAGGAAATGGACATGGAGACATCCAAATGGGACGACAAGTGAAATTGATTTTATTATGTGTAACAAAAAATTCGTCATAGAAGACTGCAGTGTGCTAAACAAGTTCAACACAGGTAGTGACCATAGATTGGTGAGATGTAAGATGCACCTCAACACTAAACTTGAACGTGGCAAGCTCATAAGACAAACAAAATCTATTGACATAACCAACCTTAAAAAACACCATAATACCTTCAAGTTAGAACTGAAGAACATTTTCTCTGCTTTAGAAGGCCTAACATCGGAAGAAGTGGACATCTCTGAAGTTAACAGAAAAGTAACCAAAGCTCTTATGGAAACAGCAACAAAATTAGCTGGGTCTAAGAACAAGTTGCATGTGAACAAATTATCAGGAAAAACCAAAATGTTGATGCAAAAAAGAAGAGAGATGAGGACAACTAAAGAAGATATAACTTCCAAAGTGGAATATATAGAGCTATGCAAGACAGTAAGAAAAAGTATCACTGAAGACGTAAGGAAATTCAACTGTGAACTAGTGAGGAAAGCAATTGAAAACAACCAAAGCCTAAAGATAGCAAAGGGACATCTCAGTAAGGGAAGAAAACAGATTATGGCACTGAGAAAAGAAGATGGTTCTGTAACAAGAAATAGAGGCGAAATTTTGACAAGAGTGAAAGATTTCTACTCCAAATTATATGAAAGGGATGATATATGCACTCCAGACATCATGAAAGATACCAGTACCAGAGTTCCTCCAGTCCTTCCAGCAGAAGTTGCACATGCAATCAAGAACATGAAGCGAGGAAAAGCTCCAGGAGAAGATGGAATTACTGTAGACATCATAAAAGAAGCAAGTGGAGAAATCGAAACAGTACTCGCCCAAATTTTCACTCGATGCCTTAATGAAGGAAAGATTCCTGAGGATTGGAACACCGCTACAATGATCCTGCTACATAAGAAAGGTGACATTGAGGATCTCCGAAACTACAGACCTATCAGCCTCCTATCAGTAGTTTATAAAATCTTCACTAAAGTTCTTTCACACCGCTTGAAGGTAGCACTAGACATGGCTCAACCGAGAGAACAAGCTGGATTCAGGAGTGGCTACAGCACAATAGATCATATCCACGTGCTGAGAGAACTAATTGAAAGAGCGAGGGAATATGAACTTCCATTGTGCATGGCTTTTATCGATTATGAAAAAGCATTTGATTCGGTGAAACCATCAGCAGTTACAATGGCTCTGAAAACCTGCGGTATTGAAGATGCATACATTAATATTATTAATAACATCTATGAAAATGCAAGTGCAAAGATTAGGCTGTTTGAAAATACAACACACGTAAAAATTGGAAAGGGAGTGAGACAAGGTGACACCATATCTCCGAAGCTCTTTAATGCCACATTGGAGGGTGTTTTTCAGTCGCTGAGCTGGGAAAACAAGGGGATAAAGATTAATGGAGATTATCTAACCCACCTTCGTTTTGCTGATGACGTAGTCATTTTTGCAACTACCCCATCAGAGCTGCAGAGTATGATCCAGGAACTTGCTGACAAGAGTAAAGAAGTGGGATTAAAAATGAACTTTCAGAAGACAAAAGTGATGTTCAATGCTTTTACAAGAAATGAAGATTTATCGATTGATGGAGAAAAGCTGGAGATAACAGACACGTACGTTTATCTTGGACAGCAGATATCAAGTGAGGGTCACATTGATGAAGAAATTAATCGGCGTACAAAACTTGCCTGGAGAGCTTTTGGAAGAAACAGCATAATTTTCAAGAGCAATATGCCATTATGTCTTAAAAGAAAAGTGTTTGATCAATGCATCCTTCCAGTGCTTACGTATGGTGCAGAGACGTGGACCTTAACTAAAAGAGACATACAAAGGCTGCAGACAACTCAAAGGCGCATGGAGAGGTGCATGCTTGGTGTATCCAGGAGAGATAAGAAGAGGAACTCGTGGATCCGAAAAATGACAAGAGTGGAAGACATCATGATCAGAGTTAAATCCCTGAAATGGCAATGGGCTGGACATATTGCCAGAAGGACAGATCATCGATGGACAGCCGAAATTTTAGATTGGATTCCAAGGGACAGTAAAAGACCCAGAAGAAGACCACATAGGAGATGGGTGGATGAAATTCGAAAGTATGCAGGGGTGACATGGAGGAGACTGGCACAAGACAGACCGTTGTTGAGGAAACTTGGGGAGACCTTCGTCCAGCAGTGGATTGATAATGGTTGACAATGATGATGATGATTTTAATTCATTGACACTTCGCAAAACTGAAGCAACTCTCGCTAAACACGTGCAATTACGGGAGGGTGCATGCGAGTGACTAATGGTAGTCCTGAAAGTCCGTAAGTCTTCTCTTTTCTAAGTAAACCCTTGCCCAAAGCAATGGCCCATTCAACCTTCACCCGCTCTTTCATGTTGTCATGGAAACGCTAGCCGGCTATCCCGGCTATTCATCCGCTCCTTCTTGTTGTCATGGAAACGCTGGCCGGCTATTCACCGTCTCCTTCATGTTGTCATGGAAACACTAGCCGGCTATCCCGGCTATTCATCCGCTCCTTCTTGTTGTCATGGAAACGCTGGCCGGCTATTCACCGTCTCCTTCATGTTGTCATGGAAACGCTAGCCGGCTATTCACCCCTCTCTTTCATGTTGTTATGGAAACGCTAGCCGGCTATCCCGGTTATTCATCCGCTCCTTCTTGTTGTCATGGAAACGCTAACCGGCTATTCACCCGCTCCTTCATGTTGTCATGGAAACGCTAGCCCCTCGAATCACACTCACACAGCGAAGACTGGTACAGCTGGTTGCGTCACGATAACCCTCCACTAGGAGGCCTGTTGGTCTTTGCTCGCCAGACTGATTCTCTTAGTCAAAAGAAGCGAATCCGCACAATTGTGTTTTTGCGAAAGTATCGACATATCTTAATACGAGTACCGATGATAATTGGCATTTATTTGTGTAATCTAATTGACTTTCATTTGTGCATTGTCTGGACTTCGCAGCTAGCCTAGTGCCTCGAATATACGCCACTGGTAGGTATCATTAAGCTCTTTTGCATTATAATACTTGTGGGGGAAACTATCAGCTGTAACCCCATGCGTTTTTAACCCTATTAAGCATTTTTACCAATATACCTGTGACGATCGTTATTTTTTTAATTAATATTATATCTGCTGGGATCTTTAGACATTTTATTATTACAACTGTAGGGACTTTTAAACATTTTTAGTATCATACCTATGAGGATCGTTTAACTTTTCTTTTTTTGTCATTATATCTGTGAAGATCATTCAGCATTTTCTTACATTTATTGCGCCTGTGGGGATCGTAAGACATTTCATTATTGTTCCTATGGAAATCGTTAAAAAAATTCTATTATCTTACTTGTGGAGATCGTTAAACATTTCTTTTATTATTATTGTACCTATGGAGATCGTCAAGTAACAAGCGAAAAGGTCAGTAGATACAAATTTTGAAGATGACAATCCGATTTTTGGCGTAAATGTGACAAGGATGGTAAGTCAGACAATATCCGAAAACTTGAAAATTTTCATCGTCCTGGAGCGGGACTCGAACTCGCGTCTCCCAGAAAACGCCCGGGTATGCTAACCACTGCATCACCCAGAACGAAAAAGTTTCAAGTTCCCGTATTTCTTTCATGAGGTCAATAGATGTCTCAATTTCGTATTAAGAAAAATACATCATAATCAGTTATAAACGCAGAAAATTTCCCCAGAAATATTTTAGAGGTCATCCTGGACTGATGATTTCACTTTAGATGCGTATGGGCATTTTCTAAGAAATCTACAGAATTTAATGCTTCATTTCACGTTATTTAAGGCCATAAAGACATTAATAGAGAGATATTAATTTCACTGATAAGACATTACAGCACAAGTCATCGCTACGCTTTCTGATTTTCACAGTTATTACAATTTGATGAAAACCAATTCGGATTTTTCACGTCGAAGTAAGTTCACAAAGGTCAGCAACAGCAAAAAAAAAAAAAAAAAAAAAATCTGTCCACTCGAAAAATAAAAAAGTGATAATAATATGAATAAAAACATGTACAATTATAACTGATATCAAATAAAAACAAGAAAGATGATACCGAATTCGGTTGCTTTCTGAAGCAAATAAAATTTATCAAACCTATTCAAAATCAATGGAACCGGTCAGAAAAAATCAACCGGATTTCTCAATCGATAAGACATCCAGAAATAGAAACAACTACTTACTTTCACAGTGGAGGAAGAGTATGTCACGAAAAATAACAATGGCGCACAAAACATTTCTCATAGCAGAAGGAATATCGGAGACAAACAGATTTTCAAATCGAACAGTTAAAAGAAGAAATATAGAAGGAAACATGATATAACTCTACGCCTTCTAGCGGAAGAATTTTCCATGATGGGAAAGTTGAAAATAGGCGAACGTATTCATGGCAAAAGCTATGCTGAAGAAAAAGATCTTTTCAAATACGTCTCCCGGAAGCAGAGATAGCGAGAAAATTTTTTTGGCATTTACGCCCCCTGGCGGGGAAGCTGTACATTTTTTAAAAAGGATAATGCTCCTCATCGTTATTGTAGAGAATGTCATATAGTAAAAAAAGAAATTTCATAAAGGGTTTTAGGAGCAGAGATACAGCTGCAAACAGAAGTACAAAATCACCCCCTAGCGACAGAACTGTAAACTACAAAACTCCTCAAATGCAAACCTAAAGTGTTCTACAATGCAAATAGTATCCAGTGTCAAAAGAATTTTTTTTTAAATCGCACATTTAGAAATAGACAAACTAAAAAAAATGGATTAAATATTTGCGCACCATAGCGGCGAAATTGTGCGTTATTTTGGAAATAAAATAAGCACAAAGAGTTTTCACAGTAGTATCTGACTGAAAAACAAAAATTTTCAATCGAGTTTTTTGTTTCGCAGATATTGATGCAAATGAAAACCTCAACTTACGCCCTTTAGCGGTACAGCTGTACATTAAGAAAAGTTTGAAATTATACGAGAAACATTTTGCACCGGAAACGCTCTCCAATAAAAGAAAAAAAAATTCAAATCGGACTCTTAGAAGCAGAGGTATCTAGAAAAATAAGATATATATCTTCGCCCCCTGCCGGAAAAAACTATGCCCTATTTTAAGTAGGAGGTATTCTCAAAAGATTTTCTTAGATGAGCGGTATCGGTCCACAAAAGAATTTTTTCAGTTGAGATTTCAGAAGCTCAGATTTTGCTACAAATACATTAGAAGCAGAAATAAACACTTACGGCCCGTGGTGGCCAAATCATTCTTTACTAAAAATTAGAAATTGTATGCAAAATATTTCCCATCATGAGCTATATCCAACGCAGATCTTTCAAAAGAAGCAGAGATATCGGGGAGAACGCAATTCACATTTGCAGCCCCTCGCCCCCAGCGGAAAATCTATGCATTATTTAAAAAAGAGACTATACCTAAAATAGTCTTCGATGTAAATGGCATCGCATGGAAAAATAATTTTTTTCATCCGATATTTAGACGCAAATATAGGGAATAAAATGTGTTTTGAATTCAATATCATCTGCATTTACGGCCTTCAGCGGCGAAGTTGTGCATTAGAAAAAAAAAGGGAATGCAAAGATCATCATTATCACATTTCAAGCTTTCCAATGCAAAAACGAATTTCTGAAATCAGATTAATAGTTGCAGAGATATGGTGTCCACAGATTGACGGACGGACAAAGTTAAAACATAAGCATGATCGTTTTTTAGAAAAGACCTGCTAAAATTGACAGAGAGATATAGGAATGGTTTCGAACTATGCTGACGCCAATAAGTAGTGTCTCTCAGTTTGGCGTCGGGCCTCCATGTTTGCTCACACAGCATGCCAGACGTCTCGGCATGGAGTAGTACAGGTTCCTAATGGTGTCCTGCGATAAGCCATCCCATTCAGCTTGAATCTTTTCACGCAGTACCTGAAGATTGTGCGGTAGCGGTGGAGTGTAGATAGTGCGTCCTATAGCATCCCACACATTTTCAATCGGCGATAGGTCGGGCGATGCGGCTGGCCATGTCAGAGTGTCAGTGCCTTGAAGGCAAGCTCTTGAGGCAGCAGCAGTATGCGGACGAGCGTTGTCCTGTTGGAAAATCGCACCGGAGTGAGCGTTCAACAAAGGTATGGCCACTGGTTGCAGAACATCATTAACGTAACGTTGGGCTGTCAAAGTGCCTGTAATGAACACCAGCGGTGATCTGGCGCATAGTAAGCAATTGCACCCCACACCATGACACCAGGCCTTCTAGACTTTTACACTCGACAACAAACCGTTCATCTTGGCGCTGACCGTGGTACCTCCACACACGGATTCGTTGGTAGTCTCCTCCAAAACAAAAGCGGGACTCGACACTGAAGATCACCCTCTGCCATTCTGAGTAGCTGCACGACACCATTGCAGTCTTTGGCGACGATGCAATGGTGTTAAGGGCAGTCGTCGTAACGGTCTGCGTGCGTGTAATCCTACGTCGTGCAGCCATCTGCCAATGGTGCTGGTACTAATTGGACGACGCATGGAAGGTACCACTCCTCGCTTAACATCCGCAATCGTAGCTGTTGGGTACCTCAGCGCATGTCGGACAACCCGTCGCGTCAGTCCTCTCTCTCTCTCTCTCTCTCCGTGGTTCGTCTAGGTCTCCCAGACCCTTCCTGTCGCTTCTGCGTGCTATCCAATGCCGCCAACAGCGTGCTATGGGGATATCTGCAGGACCGGTATGGTGGGCAATACGGCACTAAGACTATTCCGCTTCCAGGAGCCCGACGACGCGGCCCTTCTCGAATTGCTCCAACTGCTCGAATTGCTTCCGAACTTTTATCCGAAGCATACTTCACTTGAAAAGGATGCAACCAACACAACAGCACGTGTCAGAATGGCAAGCAAGCCACAGTATTTGTCATTTTCTTGTAGGACTTCCGTCCACAGTGAGTAGAGTTTAGGTCCCTGCCACCTACAGCGAGATCGCCTTTTGGGCAGGACACAGAAACAGAAGGAATGAGAGCAAGTCTAGCGACTTTGACAGAACAGTTTGTAGTGAGATTGAAGTACAGTAGATGGCGCCATCGTACAAGGACGATGTTGCACACAGAGGGGTGAGAGAATTTCAGGGGGGGCATTGGAAAGGATACCCATTTAACCAGTGGGTCCAGCCTGGGGGCCGTCACTTAACGTGCTCGTCCGATGCACGGCGGATATTCAGCGATTGTTAGTAAATCACACCATCTCTGAAAGATCAGCCCAGGTTCGAACCTGAGGACCTTGCATCGATAGTCTGACTCGCTAACCACTAAGCCATCCGCGGCTAATGGCAAGCAAGCGCAACGCGACGACCTTATATAGCCGGTGAGGTACAGAACTACCACCCCTCCTTGCTTGCGTCACATGCGCGGCCGAGCGTGATACTTGAATCATTTACATGTCTCACGATGTCATACCTACCCACCAAGTTCCATTCCTGTCGGTTGCTTCCTTCTGGGTGCAACTATTTTTTTTTTTTTTTTTTTTTTTGACGATGAGTGTATTTTCACACTTGATATTCGTAAACTGTGTACAAATATTATTTGCGACATCCCGGCTATCTAATGCTGATATGCTTGGTTAAATTAATGAATTGGATGTAAGATTCATCTTTTTTATGGCATTCGATACTATCTGTGCACAAACGCTCACTGTTAAAATTTATGCATTAGGGTGTACCAAAAAGTGGTACTACACCATCTGTACCACTTTTGGGGGCAAAAGTATAAAACCATTTTGTGGGGCATGAAACACCCAAAAACATGATGCAATAATGTAGCATGTTATAATATCTAACCTGATTGGTGCAAATTTCACCCATTCTACAGTTGTTGTTTTTTTTTTTTTTTTGTTTCATGCGCCTCACAATAGTTTACCTTTTCCTTCACAAGCGGTGCAGTTGGTGTAGTACTACTTTTTTGTGCAACCTACTCCAAAATTTTTAACAGATGTAAAAGAAGAATAAAATATGGATTAAATATCGGTAAACACAATGCTGTGCTTGTTTGCCATTGAAGGTGAAGCTCTTGAACACGAATTTTTCAAATAGATACGCAATAATTCAGAGACACAAGAGCAAACAGAAAAAAATTATAATAATAGAAGCATTTGCTATTCGGAACCGTTTCCACATTGCCCAATGCGAATTTCCACATATTCTTTCATTTTATTTCACCAGCACCTTTTGAACCCTTGAGAAGAAAACCATGAAAAAATCTATCAGCTATCATTGATTACTTGTCGTGCTCGGTTGTCTCGCACTGAATGCCGCACACGGAACTTTCCCAACATCTGCCAACCGCCTCATCTTTTCATGGATGAATGCAAAGTAAAACGAAGCATTAAATGTTTCTCACTTGCTTGTCGTGCTTCCTGTCAGATCTCCTACTCGGAAAATCGAAATTGCTGCTGAGTTACAGTTGGTAACACAGATCTTCGCAGAGTTTCAAAACGATTTCTCAGAGGCTTTGTCAGGGTGTCAACAGTCATTTATTTATTAGGAACGTATTTAAAATCGGTTACGAAAGACGTCTGTAAACCAAACTTCAGATCAGTGAATAACTAGGAACTGCTTTTGAAGCCAGTTGTGGGGCCACCCTGGTGGCGCAGTGGTCTGAGCGATGACTCCTGTTTAACTGAAAATAGTCATAATCAACTCTGTGCTTTCTTCAGGCAAAACTTGTCATCTACCATTACTACCACACTTCCGTCGATAATCCCTTATTGCGACGTTATCATGTGGCACGTCGCTTTTTGTGTCGCAATTTTCGTTCATCTATCCTTACCATCTTGCAAAGTGAGTATGACATGTCAAAAAGTACTGTTACTTCTTTTTACGAGACCTGGATGTCTGATAAGTTTTGGTTTCATGTTCACAATGAACGTGTTTCCCTCAACGTGCGATTTTCCCCCTGTTTTTGCTTCCAAAGATTTGAATAGTGTTTTGTAGTTGCATTATTTGTATTTTTGGGGGGTTTTCCTTTGCATGTTGCAATTTTGTTTTTGCGGAATCATGCTGTTGATACTGCTCCTTTGCTTTGGAGGATTTTTGTGGAAGGAGACTCTTCCTTGCTTGTGTTTTTTTCAATGTCTCGTTTCTATGTTGCTTTCTACTATGTTTGTTTGGGTTGTCAAATCCTCAGTGGACAGAGCCTCTTTCCTTCTTTATTTCACAGTACGGTTTCACTGTGACTTTTTTTGTCCTTTTTTTCTGCGCTATATATATTTTGTTTCGTTTCAATGATGTGCTTGTGTTATGTTGTTGACCAATTTTTATGGAGTCATTATTGTTTATATGGCATGGCATTACCCATCACTTTTATAACACGTTATGATTACTTACGTACTGATGTTCAAGGATACTGTTTATTCTTATGCTATATATTGAAGTACAACTCACAACAATAAGAAAAACATGTGATAATCATTCACCTGTTTAGTGTGTATTCTGAAGTGTTTCCTTTACGCATTAATGATATTATCTTGTTACCTAATGTACTTGCTTTCTTTATCTCTGTTGCTATCCTCCCCTTCTGCAGTTGTTTGAATACCTCGCAGATTATTTAATTCCCTGACTAACAGTTGTACCAGTTTTATTTTGTCTATATATCTTTTGTTCATTTTTCTTTTTCTGCTGCACCAACAATATTTCCACGAAAGTTTCATTTTAAATTGCTGAATCTGTTTGCATGTTGTAGTGATTTTATATTGACTTTTATTTGGTGGTATGGTTCTACGTGGTTGGAATTTGTTGATGTACTCATATTTTGTGTTTCCATGAGGTTTCTTGGAACTGTATTGACAGCATTTGTTACAAGAGCAGATTGTTTGACGTATCATTCCTTTCCTTTTACTTTGCTTTGTATATTGTTCTAGTTTTTTAATTCTTTCTTTGTTTATTTAATTTCTCATAGTGCAGGTATGTCAGTTGTGCCTACAGGTATTGGTTTTAATGATTTATTGTTATATTATTGTTCATTGTGACGCCGGAGGTATGTTTTTCCCGGTGGTTTTACTCCTTGTATGCTTTTTACCTGCAATAAAGATCTTCTGATTTCCCGATCATTCGTCCGAGATGGGTCTGGGTTCAAATCCCGGTGTGGCATGGATGTTGTGTTTGTCTTACGGCGCTGGCTCTTTCCCTTCCCTGGAACCAGTGGCCCTAAATTAGGGAGGAGCGACTGCTTATAGCCCACTGAATTGTTCACGGTGGTCATTAAACCTTCAATTAAAAAAAAACCATTTGTTAGCACGTCTTTTATAAAAACAATCGTGCGTATATTACAGTAGCGCACCCAGAAATTTCCCAAGGGGGAAGGGGCATGGGCCACGGCATATAGAAATTTACCTAGGGGGGGAAGACCCGCTAAATTTACCAGGAAAAATAGTCAGGTGCCATAACAATTAAGAAGGATGTTGACTTTTGTACATTTACTCTTATCCAGTTACCAGTAATGTTCCAGTACAGGAATGCCTCTTGTTGGTTAAATTTTTCTTAATATATTTAACGGAACTACTCCCTTATAATTATTTTACGTTAGAATTATACGATACATGATTAAGAAGTATAAGATCGCGTATCGTGGTTTTTTGTTTCATACTTCGACGTAATAATTTTCCTCTCTGTCAGCCCAAGGGGGGGGCATCATCCCCCGTGGGTGCGCCACTGGTATGTTATCAGTTTGTCCGCCCGTCTGTGGTTACCATATCTCTGCAATTACGAGTCCGATTTGAAAAATTCTTTTTGCATTTGGAAGCTTAAAATGTGAGAACGACGTTCTTTTCATTCCGGTATTTTCCCGATAAATAGCTTCACCGCTAGAGGGCGTAAACTCAGATGATATCGAATTCAAAATACATTTTATTGTATATATTTGCTTCTAAATATCCGATTGAAAAAAATATTTCTTCCTTCCGATGCCATTTATAACGTAGACTATTTTAGGCACACTTTCTTTTTCAAGTAATACATAGATTTTCCTTAAAGGGCGTGAAGGCAAATTGCATTTCCCCGATATCTCTGCTTCAAAAACTCCGATTTAAAAAATTCTTCCTGCATCGGAAACAGCTTATGATGGGCAATGTTTTGCATTTAATTTCTAATTTTTGGTAAGGAATTGTTTGGCCACCAGGGAGCGTAAGCGTTTATTTCTGCTTCTGATGTATTTGCAGCAAAATCTGAGCTTCTGAAAATTCGTTTAAAAAATTCTTTCATGGACCGATTCCGCTCACCTCAGAAAACCTTTTTAGAATATACATACTCTCCATGTTGGACTTTCAAACCTATCCAAGCTTCAGGAGGTATAGAAGAACTTCCGATTTCGCTTCGCCGAGCTGGAAGAGAAGACGCCATTCGCCAACACGCTGGCGCCGATGAAACGAGTACTTGTATTGGGGAAGAGGAACATAAATTCCATCCGCTCGTTGCAATACTGTTCTTTTTTTTCTTTTTCTTTTTTTTTTTCTTCTTTTGCTTCTTTCTTTGGGTTTATTTACCCTAAAAAAATAGAAAAATTGGGAAATGTGTATTTACATACAAAATTTCCCAAAATATGTGCTTTTATGTGAAAATATTTATTGATCTAAAAATCCGTTTCTGCCTTAGATACCCACGATGGTCGTAAAACTCCGAAACGGTTTGTAAAATCACTTCTCCCAATCCTCCTCCTCCAGATTTGCATACCGATTTCAAATTTAATGACAAAATGTTTACCTTGCATTTTCTTTCATGAAACTACCGCTAATAGTGATGTGGTCTTATTATGTAGCATGCTTCATAATTCATAATCGATGAGAATATACTTCATCGTAATTCAGCCCCGATCTCTTAGTCAGAAGTTGAGACGCCAATCTTGTTTTACGTTCCTGCTAACATTTAAGTTCTTTTTTTTTTTTTGTTGTTGTTACAAATAACAATTGGCATCATATATTGTATTGCCCGGTAATAGGTCAAAAAAATTTTACGTTTAAATTCTTTTTTTCTTCGTGAGCTTTGTTGACTGTGAGCATCCATTTTTCTTCCTCAGATTCATTTAAACTGATTGTTTCTTTCCGTAGTTTAGAGTGTAATACAGGTTTCACTGGTGACATAAAATAGGCAAGTCGGTCAATTGGAACCCTATTTACTGCTATTGTTGATCTTTAGGGTTCAGTTGTTTTTGTTTCTATATCTATTCATTCGCCTTTCTTTTTCTTCTGGAGACGTGTTTCCTTTCTTTTGAAAAAGATCCAAAGTGGATTCTTTCTGTTTTGTATTACACAAGACGAATTCATACTCGCATTTGTGTTTACAATATCATCAAAACTATCACTGAGGCTAATTATTAACTCTGTCAAATTCTTGAATTTATGCAAAAAGGACATGCTCGTATCGAAATTGCATACATCGTTATTTATTTTCCTACGTGTCCTATTTTTATCGAAGAAACCGTTCAAAGGCGGACTGGCAATCCATAAACGGCGCTGCAAGTTATTTAATACGGCCCACTTTTGGGGGAAATTATCTAGGTATTCGGTACCTAAAAAAACTGCACGTCAGCATCACCGTTTACTGTTTAAACACCTTTTGAACACAAGACTACGAATCATTGCAGTTCTTTGAATTGAGGCAATAGAATAGCAGCTAGATTTCACAGATTTCTTTCTATTTTTTTTCATTCTTACTTTGCCTTAGTAAAACAACTGTGTGAAGGCGCCACAGCAATAAGCACTAACACTCGGGAAAAAAAGTCGAAAAGTCTGTTTGAAAAGTACAGACCGTAAATTAGGCATAAATATATGCTGATTATCTTTTTAAATATGTATTTGGGTAAATTTGGGGTTGCTCCTCTCGGCGTTACATTTGATTAGTTTCATAAACAAAGAGGAGCCCAAAATATGTGCTCCTGTGCTCAAGCCCTGTGAACACGCCCTCATGGTTGCGCCCCTGTGTGACAGGTTTATGGTCGGTACTGCTCAGATGAGGGTGATAGGAAATGTTTTGCCGTAGCTATCTTGAAATTCGGTCGCTAGGTGAACATTTCTATTCGGAGAGCGCATGAGATTTTGGGTACCACTAGGTTCAAGTGTATCAGCTGCTTAAAGGGTTAAATAGGATACTGAATTCTGAACTTTGTCGTCTTCTTCCTGAGCATACAAACACCTTCATTGCCACTTCAATGAAGGCCCCATGGCTTTTGGTGTAAAAGACATAAAACCATTAAATGAACTAACTGAAGTTGCTGACAATAAATGACTGACAAAAGCTAGACGAAATATGAGGTAAATTTCATTTGTAAATTGCGAAAGTTAGTTAAGCTCAACATGCAGTGTAAAGATTGACTTGCAGCACAGCAGGTCTAATAAATGAAAACCTACTAAATCATTTATATTTTTGGCTAAAACTTTTTTTTGTAGTTTGAAACTGTCAAAACAAATTTTTTTAAAGCGAATATACACTATATTGACAAAAGTCACCGGACACCTAGAAGAGAAACACAACGTAGCATTTATTGACATACATTAGTACGGTGTCGGTCCACCTTTCGCCTTAATGCATGCACTGACCCTGCGAGACATGCTTTCGAAAGGTTTTAAAAGGAACACAGCGATAGCTATGCTCTTCCATTCAGTACTCTAACTGTTGCTTAGTAGTAGGCCTTGGTTCCAAACTTCTTATGCGGCGCTCTAATTCATCCCATAGGAGTAGTATAAAATGACCGATCCGGCCTCAAGGATGCATCCTTCTAGAGAAGGATGGGGGGCGTGGCCTGACGCCGAAGGATGGGGGCGTGGCTTGCGGCAGAAGGATGGGGCGTGGCATGTTCCCGAATGGTGTGGGGGCGTGGCAGATGACGCTAGTGTGTTGGGTCGATGCTGCCCCCTAGCGGTGATTCTTGGAACTTTCGATGAATATTTGAGAGATGGCAACGACTGAGTCGGGGAAAGGAAATGTGCTGCCCCTAGCGGTGCTTCTTGGAACTTTATTATTATGTTAGATCTTTGTTTTTGAGAGATGGCAACAACCGAGTCGGGAAAGGAGATGTGCTGCCCCCTAGCGGTGCTTCTTGGAACTTTTAATGGATCTTTGAGGGATGGCAACGACCGAGTGGGAGAAAGGGTGTGTGTACGTTTCCCCCTAGCGGTGCTTTTTGGAACTTTTCTCGGGAGATTTATTGGACGTTGACAAATTTTTTAGAAGTCTTTCCAATATTTATTTTTTTAATTTTCTCGGGAGATTTACTGGACTTTGTCAAATTTTTGAAGGAAGTTTTTTTGTCGTTTCCAATTTTTTTTTACTCGTATTTTTTTTGTCCTATTTTTTCTCTCTAATTTATTTTATTAAATTTATATTTTCAGGAATTCCCTGAGGTGTTAGGAATTTTAATACACGTTGCAGTATCCCCCCCCCCCCTCAGGTTCATAAAAATGACCTGGTGGTCCCAGCGAGACCATTGAGAAAATATGTTTGAAAGGGGAAGCATTTTTAATGAAATTCTTGGAATTTTATTTTGAAATGCAGTGTGAGGGGAGTGGACGTTATTTGAGTTGTGAACGAGTTGGTGTGAACATGAATTTTTCTGTTACGGTGGAACATCTCTCGTTGAATTGTTGTAATGAAGAATGTAATGAAACAGGCGTATCTTACAGCCGTAAAAGAAGGAAGTCTCGGTGGGGTGAATGCTTTATTCCGTGTTGTCAAGAAAGAAGGCGTCAAGAAAAAAGACGTGGAAAAATGGCTGAAGGGGGAGAAAACGTACACCCTCCACAAACCGACGAGACGTCATTTTCCGAGAAACAGAGTGTTGGTGAATAAAATAGATCAACAGTTTCAAGCAGACCTGGTTGACCTTCCCAGTTTGAGTCGACATAATAATGGATTTCGTTACTTGTTGACGTGTATTGATATATTTTCCAAATATGCGTGGGTGATTCCCCTAAAACAAAAGTCGGGGTTCCATATCGTTCAAGCGTTTTCCAAGATTTTCGAACAGAGAAAACCTTTAAAACTGCAAACTGATAAAGGAACTGAATTTAAGAACAAAGAATTCCAAAAGTTTTTAAAACAGCACGAGGTGCATTTCTTTACGACGAACAACGAGACAAAAGCAAGTGTTGTGGAAAGATTCAATCGCACGTTGAAAACTAGAATGTGGCGCTACTTTACAAGTCAAAACACCTTCAGATTCATCAACGTGCTCGACGATTTAGTCCACAGTTGCAATCATTCTCCCCATCGAAGTATAAAAATGAAGCCTGTGGAAGTGAACGAAAACAATGAAAAGCAAGTGTTTGACAATCTATATAGTGGTTTCAAGAGGGAAAAACCCTCCTATAAATTCCAAGTCGGCGATCACGTAAGGATTTCTAAAACCAAATTAACGTTTGAAAAAGGATACGAATCAAATTGGACGGAAGAAGTGTTTGTGGTGAGTGACCTCATTCCAAGATCCCCTCCCGTGTACAAAGTAAAAGATTTATTGAACGAAGAGCTGGAAGGGACATTCTACGCCGAAGAGCTTCAAAAAGTGACACTTTCCGAGACATTTTCTGTGGAACGTGTTCTAAAGAAACGCAAAAGAAAGGGAAAAATGGAATACTTTGTCAAATTTAAAGGCTACTCCGATAAATTCAACGCATGGATCCCCGCGGAAGACTTGACCTCGCTATAAAACCGGCCTTATTTTTAAATGAAACGTCATTCGTCAAGATGAGTTTCTATCTGACACTACCGAGCGACAGCTCTCTCGGATACTTTTTGGACAACAAAATATCCCATTTTATAACACGTCTTCCTTCCCCAATCGAACTGAATGGAGACTGGGAAGTGGGACTCGTCGAGCTCATCTACCCCCATTCGTGGTATAATATCACGGAAAATTCCAACCATTTCGAATACGATTTGGGAACAGGTCAGTTTAAGACGGGAAGAATATCTCCAGGTCATTACGAGTCTATAGCGGACATTGTTAAATCCATGAGCAATCATTTTGCCAATAAAATCTTTTTGAATTATAATAAAGCGACTCAAAAGGTCAAGTCAACTCTTCTGAAAGGTACGCGCTTGGTTTTCCCCCAGGGATTGCGGAAATCTTAGGATACCAACCCATGCAACTTTCAGCCGTGAGTGGAGCTGTCTCGGTAAATGGTGAATTTATCGCAGATCTAAACGGTCGGTTTTCTCTGTTGTATGTGTACAGTGATATTGTGGAACCGCAACCGGTAGGAGACATGGTTGCTCCTCTCCTTCGCATCGTTAAAGTGAGTGGTGTGGATGGAGAGATGGTGAGCGCTTTGTTCGATCGACCTCATTATTTGTCTCTTGCAAGAAAAAATTTTCAAACCATTGAAATCGTTTTAAGGAATCACATAGGCCAATTAGTGCCATTTGAACGTGGAACAGCGATCGTGAAACTTTATTTTCGTCTCAAGCATCTCTAATCATGTACGAACCATACCGCTGCTGTACGAAATCCTTCGAAGATTATTACGTCAGTCAAACGGGAAAAGGAATAGTTTACTATCAAGGAGTACCACTACAAAAAGGTTATGGACTTGGAGGACTTTTTCGTTCATTATTTAGAGCGGCGGTACCGTTATTTAAACAAGGTGCTAAAACGCTCGGAAAACAAGTCTTACGAACGGGTATGGATCTCGCCAATGACGTCATTCTCGGTAAAGATGTGAAAACGGCAGCCAAACAACGAGCTAAAGAAGCAGGACAAATTCTCACTGATAAAGCAGCTTCTAAAGTGAAGAAAATGTTGGGGGGAAGCGTTAAAAGAAAGAGAAAAACGAAGAAACGTATCATTCGTTCAAAGAAAGCCAAGAGGACCGCACGCGATATTTTTGATCCGTAAACCATGGCTATGATTCACAGTCATTCTTCCGTATGTCTCAAGTCGGAATTGGATTTATTTGCTTTACCGCCTACCCAAACGAGCATAGAAAAAGGACAATGGATCGAATATCACCCTTTGGCCAACATTCGAGATGGAGGATCTCTGGAATTTAATATTTCTGGGAGTGGAGAAGAATACATGGATTTGTCTTCCAGCCAACTCTATGTGAAAATTAAAATTGTGAAAGCTGACAATTCTCCCCTACCTGAAAAAGAGCCCGTGGGTCCCATTAACTGTTTTCTTCATTCTCTGTTTTCTCAGTCGACATCAGTTTAAACGAAAGAGTGATTTCCTCATCAAGCAACACGTATCCCTACAGAGCTTATATCGAAACTCTACTGAATTACGGAGAAGAAGCAAAGAAATCCTATTTATCATGTGAAGGTTTTTACAAGGATACAGCCGGACATCTACACGAAATTAATCCCACGAATGATGCAACAAACAAGGGATTACATCAACGCTACGAACTCATAAAAGAAAGCAAGACGCTGGATATGATTGGAACCTTGCACTGCGATTTATTTTATCAAAACAGACTGCTGCTCAATTTAGTGGATATGAAAATCAAACTGGTTCGAAGTAAACCTGATTTCTGCCTTGTTTCCTCCTCCGAGATCCCCAGTTACAGAGTTCTCATCGAACACGCATCCATTTTTGTGAGAAAAGTGAAAGTCAACCCTGGAGTGGCCATCGGTCATGCAAAAGCATTAGAAAAATCTCCTGCCAAGTATCCTATTGATCGAGTTTTATGCAAAGTGTATTCCGTCTCTCAAGGAAGTATGTCCTTCGTGCAAGACAACGTATTCCTCGGACAAATGCCCAAAAGACTGGTTATTGGATGTGTAGACAACGACGCTTTTAATGGTACATATAAATCCAACCCATTTGAATTCAAGCATTATGATGTCAACTTTATCGCCGTGTACGTTGACGGACAGCCAGTTCCTCATAAACCTCTAGAACCCAATTTTGAAAAGGGAAGCACAATTCGTTCCTTCCACAGTCTATTTCAAGGCACCGAGAAACTGGGTCAGGACCGTGGAATATTTATCAATCGTGCGGAATTTTCCGAGGGATACACTCTTTATGCATTCGATCTCAGTCCGGACCTATGCGATGGAGGACATTTGAACCTGATCCATCAAGGAAATTTAAGAGTGGAAATCAAATTTGGAAAAGCTTTGGTAAAAACCATTTCTGTGCTAATCTACGCAGAGTTCCAGAACATTATTGAAATTTCCAAGTCCAGAAATATTCTTTGTGATTTCTCCAATTGAAGAAATGAACAGTATACAAATAACCAAGTCCTTAAAGCAAGATCACGTGACCCGACGTTCCTTCCTCGGAGTGTTTGCCTGTGACCGCCTTCCCAAGAGAATTGTCAAGTTCCCAGCATGCCTTGTTGTGAATACAGACCGACATGGAAATCCTGGAAAACACTGATTGGCTATGTATATGTCAAACCCAAAAACAATGGAATTTTTTTATTCTTTCGGACATTCTCCAGAATATTTTCAAGGACCTATTGCTCAATTTGTCTCCAAGTTTGAAACTATGAATTTTAATGATGTACCTCTTCAAAGTTTGTTTACGGCCGTATGTGGTCAATTTTGTATTTTCTTCCTTTATTCTAGATGTCGCGGAAAAAGCTTGTACTCCATTGTAAGAAATTTTCGATGGAAATCTGAAACAAACGACGTGCGTGTCTATTATTTTGTTCGAAATAAATTTGGAATTGTAACAAAATTTAGATTTTAAAATAAAAATTGATTTCAACTCTAATTTATGTGTCTTTAAATTATTTTGTAAGTTCTTGATAACCTCAGTTGACAACATGGAAGTGCCCAGACTACAACATCCTTTCACAGCTCTGATAGCGGGTCCTACGGGAAGTGGAAAGACCCAGTTTGCAAAGCGCTTACTTCAGCATCAAGGGGAAGTCATCTCTCCCCCTCCCGAAGACGTGGTGTGGTTCTATGGGGTTCACCAAACATTGTATGATGAAATAGAAAACGTGACATTTGTGGAAGGCATCCCTTCTAATTTCCGTGACTATGTGAAAGGAAGAACGCTGTTTGTCATTGACGATCTCATGACTGAATGCGGAAGTGATAAAAAATTGACTCACTTGTTCACTAGAGGGAGTCATCATTTCAATGTGTCAGTGATATTCATTACTCAAAATATTTTTCATAAAGGTAAAGAAATGCGAGAAATTTCCCTGAATGCTCATTACTTGTTTCTGTTTAAATCACGAAGAGATGTGAATCAAATCACTCATTTAGGGAGGCAGTTGTACCCTAGCAAACTTAAATTTTTTCAAGAAG
Organism: Macrothele yani; assembly: GCA_039090855.1. Lineage (NCBI taxonomy): Eukaryota > Metazoa > Arthropoda > Arachnida > Araneae > Macrothelidae > Macrothele > Macrothele yani. The sequence continues at coordinate 111,251,208 of CM077003.1, forward strand.
TGTATATGGATGCCACAAAATCCCCTAACAGCTATTTATTGATTGATCTAAAACCTGAGACAAAGGAAGAATTAAGATTACGCTCCCAGATACTTCCGGGAGACATTCAAGTAATATATCAACCTCGGTGAAATGAAATAAGTCTCAGTTTTCATCATGACGCTGTCTAAGCAGCAGGTCCAACTTTTATGTATGATTCAACACTGTCCAAAAAAAGTATTAAAAGACCTAATATCGAAGTGTAGAAAAAGTGGAATTAAAGCACTATGTGAAGTTTGTATGAATACGTTAAAAGGAAATGTCCCGCTTACTCCCACCCAGAAACATTCATTGCAACGGCATAAGCACACCTTGCGAGCTCTCTCTCGAAAAAAGACACCTCTGTATAAAAAGAGGAAACTCCTTATTCAAAAAGGGGGATTTTTAGGTGTGTTGATTCCCGCTGCTCTCAGTGTATTAACGACTCTGCTTACGAAATAATGGAATTTGCCAAGAAAATGGTTCTGATTCCCGAAGAACGGATTTCCCGTCATATGCCCACAGACGAAACGCTAACGGACTTGGACAAAGAAATGAAAAAAATTCTCCTAAACAAAGAGTCTGACGAAGTAAAAGTGAAATTATATAATCAAGTCTTGAATAAGCGCATTCATGTTTCCAGTTTTAATCCTCCAGTTGCATCTCACGAAACCCCATCGAGAACTGAAGAACCAGTGAAAGAAGAACATGTCAAAGACGAGAAAGTAAAAGATGTTGTGGAAGACCTTATCGTTCAGTCCGTTCCTTCTAACTTGAAACGAAATGCAAGAAATGTGCTGGACGTCTTTAAAACGAACTCTGATATTATTGACTGGAGTCCCAAGGCCGAATTTAAATATAATGGACGCATTGTAAAAAACACGAATATAGTAGACCTCATAGACTCTATGTTTCGAAGTAAGGGATCTAAGCTGTACATACCTCCTGAATTTGTAAAAGCATTAAAAGACATTAATTTGCCCAAATTAAAAATAAACAAATGTTGAAAGTTCCTGTACAAGAAGGAAATTCTGTTGTAACTTCTAAACGAAAAAATACAAATTCTAAGAAAATATGTAAAAATGTTCATTGGATTCCATATTAAAAAAATTTAGTTGAACAAAAGTGTCATTTTTTTTTCTCTTTTTTAAATGTATGCACTTTCGGAACAGTTCATTCTTTCTTAGGGTTAAAAATGGAACACTTCATTTTTCTTAGTGGACAGCTTTGAGAAAACACATTTCATTAAAAGCAGGGAAATTCTCATAGAATAACATGGGAAAACTAGTATACATAAAAAGACTGTTTCGAAACGAGTAAAAATCTGTTGAAGTTCGTTTTCGAAAAAGTTGGAAATAGAATATAGTAACAACAGTCACAGCAAGTTCCTGAAAGTTGAAAATTGGATGTACTAAAAATGTCTAAGGAAAGAATTTTTCATAAAACACAACTGTTTTAGTTTTCCCAGGCTAGAGGGGTCTTCAGTGAGAGCGCTTCTTCTTTTTCAACACAAAGAATGAAGCGAGTCAGTTTGAAACATTTCAAACTCCCCGAAAATAAGCCGTGTACTCTGGTTTCGGCTCAATACTGTAAAGCATTGCTCTCAGACCAGTCGGAAATCCCCCCGATTGGCCGCCTGATGGAAAACATCAGGCCCATTTCCCTTAATAAATACCCAAATATCCTTAAGAAAAGTCTTTAGCAAAAAAATACTAGTTCCCCATTAAATCAATTCTTTCTGTTACTATTTTAAAAAAGAAATTTCTTTTACTTTTAAAATTCTTGAAACTTAATATTTTGACTCATTTCAATAAAAAAAAAACATATATTCACTAAATTTAGGTTAATAAAAAAAATAATTTCACAAAATTTATATCTTAGAATGAATAAAATACTTACACTTAAATTTAGGCTCTGGAAATAGAAAAAAAATTACTTTAAACATTTCCAAAAAAATATTTACTTTTTTTTAAAAAACTTGAATTCTCACTTTTTTTTTCAGTAATTTACCTCCCTCCCTCCTCCCTTACCCAAATTTTTAGGAGCCCTAAAAAGGACTTTTTTCAACAGCTGCTGTTTCCTCCAACTCAATACAAGTCGTATTGGGCTACGTGCATGTCGTGAACCGTTTTCAACAAGTTCGTAATGTCCAGAGATTCTAAAAATTCTTTGGGGATGAGTCCCTTCGAAGCAGCAACGAAAGATTACGCTACAACCACAGGCTGCAGCATTGCAATGGCGCAGGCAAAGTGAGTGCTAAACTTAATATTCATGGAATCAGAGCAGGCATGCTCCATGATGTTAGGCAATTCACGATAGGGCAAGAGACATTCCGGACATTGAAACAGTAGGCTGAGCGTTCTTTTGCCACGGTAGACCATGACTCCAATAAGAATTTGTTGGCGGAAGCATCTGGAGTAGAGAACCTGATCTCAGAGTTAATGAAACTGGTTTAAATCCGTTTCTCTTAAAAACAAAATCTCTTTCTTGCCCGAGAGCAATGCACGACAAAGGTTCTAAATCTGATTCATTGTCCATGTGAAATCCGATGCTATCTTTTCCAGTTCGGTATTTGTTTATTAAAACAAAGTTGAAAGTCTCCTCGCATTCTTTCTCAACAGCGAGCTTGATTTCTTGAAGCAATGGGGTCCAAGGGTGAGGTTCTAAAGTCAAACCGCTAAAAGTGTATTTCAGATTGGGGTCCCCGAAGGCAACATGCTGTCTAGGAATGTCATAACACTTTCTGAAAATGTTTATTTTTGAGAATTCACCACTCAAATATTCCACTTCATCTTCCAAACGAGAATAGTAATGAATCGCTTGAGCAGGGGAGAAGAGCTGAAAGTAACGAAAATTCGGATTTTCCTTGTTATGACGAAGAGACATTTTTTTCAGGTCAACACACTCACACCAAGCACCGAAGCGATAATGAGTCAGGCAGGCAGGCAGGCAGGCTTGTGATAAGGCGTATGACGTCAGGTTTCCGAGAGATGAGTAAGCAGCTTTTCCCCCTTTCCCCACCTGCTTGTTCTGTCAGAAGGTCCTACCCTTTTGAAATGTTGGGGGAAATTACTCCCCCCAATTACGTTGACAAAGAAATTTTCTAGAAGTGCGTACATGAAGACACAATATTAAAGTAACAACATTCCTCAATTTATATTTAAAAAAAAAAAAACCTCTACTGGATTTAAAGTTCCTTCTCTTGTAATTTTTTTCTCGCTAAATGCATCTTTGACAACCCCGAAAGCTGAACTTCTGTTCTTTTAAAAATGATTTGTACCGAAAGGATTTCACTCCCTGAGGAATGCAGATTCAAAGCAACGTGATCACTCGTTATTTCTGTACAGACAGTTAAAACTATGATCAGCAACAAACTTGAAAAAAAGAAAAACATTGGACTGTCTCCACACATTTTTAAAATGATGTCATTTGAGAGGAGGTTTTTCATGACAACTTTCTTCCAACAGGAAAAGAATGTATGCGAGCAGAGTAAAAATTTTGAGTCTTCGCGTGAGCAAATCGAGACGAAATATCTTCGCATGAGTAAATTGAGACGAAATATCTTCGCATGAATAGAGTAAAAATTTTGAGACGAAATATCTTCGCATGAGCAGAGTAAAAATTTTGAGACGAAATATCTTCGCATGAGCAGAGTAAAAATTTTGAGACGAAATATCTTCGCATGAGCAGAGTAAAAATTTTGAGACGAAATATCTTCGCATGAGCAGAGTAAAAAATTTGAGACGAAATATATAAGCAACTGAGATGAAATATCTTCACGTGAGCAAAACAAACATTTTGAGACGAAATTTTTTTCTATGAATCCAAGCGAGCAGCAGCAAAAATGACGGAGGCATTTCATAGAGCAGAGAATTTTTTTCTTGAGGGAAGTTTTTTCGAATAATGAGTGAAGACTTGAATTATTCAGTCTCTTCCTGTGCAAAGTGTGCCGTGTGGACCCCCATCCCAAGCAGTTTATCGACATGGAGTGGTTCGAATACAGGCAGCTATTTTGTTTTTAATTTCTTCCGGGGAGGCTCTTCCGATTCTAATGAATAATGCCCATAAGGAAGAGAATGAATATTGTCCTGGGATACGACTCGCTTGTTGTCATATGGGCTAAGAGATGTTTTGTTTGTGGCAACAGTGAAAACCGAATGTTTCATGCTTCGAATGCAATAGCTCATGTTCTTCTTTTCTTGCATATGAATGAGTGAAGACTTGAAATCATTCAAACGAAGCTGTTGGTAAACTACTGTTTTGCTCACGCCTTTAGCTTTTTTGACTTCTTCTTCTTCTGTAGCAAAAGCATACATCTTCGGTCTAAGACCAACAAATTCTTTTATGGCTCTTCCTTGGGTCTCGTCTTTAAATTTCCCAATTACTTTTTTATTTTTCAGACAATAGAGCGGGTGGCTTGTGCAAAAATCACTCGTGTCTAATTCATCTTTAATGTTTTCCATATCTTTATATAGATCTTCTGTCTTGATGTGATAGAAGAAACTATCAGTATCCATATAAAGAATGGAAATGTTGTCACGATATAAAGGCCTCATCACTTCATAATGGAAGTCGTACATTCTAGTTTTAGAGATGTCTAAAATGGTGACTCCCAAATAAATGGGTTTGTTGAAGGTGAGGTGAGTGACATTAAAATGCATAGACACAAGAAAATTTCCATCAGCTTCATCTTTTAGTATGGAGCGGTCTTTAAAATTGGGTTTACTGAGCAGCTTTTCCAGTCGATTGTCTTCGCACACCAGCTCAACTTTGGTTCGGTTGCGAATATTTTCCATTGTTTTGCCAAAAACGGAATTGTTCATCAATTTGTAAAAATCTTTCTCAAACTCATTTTTTGCCCTCTTTCTCATTTCAGTATTAAGCTGAATATAAGGTTGCAACCACTTGCTTTGATCAAAGCTTATTCCTCGATGCACTTTTGTTATGACGAGACCCGCTTTGACTGCCTGTTTGAGAAGACGATAATGAGCTACGTACCTGGATTTTTTATTTAAAGTAGTTAATAATTTGACCTGCCTGGTTCCAGGTACTACTTCCGTTTCCGGACAGAAAGGCAAATCCGAATGAAGATCGTGAAGGGAGTCAGGATAGCTGATGTCAACATCGAGAAAGTATCCCGTGCTGGCATCGTCCGCTATACACGTGACATCCAACTGCTTCAGTTCTTCATCGGAAAGCCACCGGAAGTGACTCATGCATTCCCAAACCATAAAGGTTCGTACAATCGAGATAAGAGATGAAGCTGGTTTCTTTGGAGGCATCAAAATTTTTCAGATACTTATTATTGGCCTGAGCATGCCGCTTCATACACATACACAAGCCACCCCGCTTTCCGCTCTCCAGAAAAAGTAGCATATCGTAGTCACTTAAAAGCTGGAGAGAAACTTTAGTACATTTGAGCATGGCGGACCAACTTAAGCCAGGACAACTGAAAAACCAGGCAGGATCTAAAGTATATGTGTCCTGACAAATATTTCGGAAATTTTCAAACACGTCGGCCAAAATGAGCACATCTGTTTTTAAGTACACATCTGCATACTGGCCTAAATTCTGAATCTTCATGACCGCCCATACTTTTTTGGCATGCTCATATTCTTCATCTGTTATATGACAATTCGTTAATTTGTTGAAGAAATCCTTTTGGGGAGGTAAAGAAGTTTCTTCTAACTTGTTATACGACGAAATGTAGTCATAGGGAAAAATGCCTTTCTGCGTGAGGAGATTGAATTCTTCATCATGAGGAATAAGCTGTCGTGTAATTTTAAAATGCGTTCTCGGAAGATTATTTGCTAATTTCGATAAACTGCTTGGCATGAATCGAAAACTGTCCAGGAAACGAACTTCAAGCCCACCCATCCTTTTAGAAAAAGAAATAAATTTCTCGGTCGACTCGGGGATCACGCTAATTTCTCCTGGAAGACAATCTAATTCCTTGATGATAAAATGCGAGTCGTATCCCGAAAGGTTGTGCATCAGAACTGGAACAAAGGAAGGATTTTTGAAATTGATATTGCAGGAAGCATGTGCGGGTCCTCTGAATTTCCCAGTACGATGATCGTGGTCCGCCACTTTCTTTTTGGATTTGCTGCATGAATTATATCCACCTTCACCACAAATATGACATATGCTTGCTTTCCGATAGACATCTTTTTCAGCCTCCGTCAATGCAATCATAGGGATATTTATTTTATAATTTTTTTCAATAACTTCCACATCTTCTTTGAGAGTGTGAAGGAAATGACTCACAACTCCCTGCTCTGCTCTATGAGTTCGGAAAACATCATAATGACCTTCCACATCTTTTATGAAATAAGCATATGATATAACTTCGAGATTGGGTTGGCGTGGTAAAGGACTCGCTTGGATTCGGGATCGGACCTTGAACTGGTTTTAAGACGCTCTCAAAATCAGCGTAGACAACAAAGAGGAACCCGCTGACTGAATTTGAAATCTTTAAAAGTTAATTCCTTGTCTTCTGGCATCTTGATGAGTACAGTCTTGTTTTTATTGCATAATTTCTTGTGCTCATTTAATTTTTGCTCTTTATTGCACCTCGTATCATAAGTTTTAAAACATTTTTGCAGATGTGTACTTTTTTTCCTAATGTTGACAGTTGACTGGAAATAAGCCGCTCAAAATTTGTAATGTAAGCAAAGTGGTTGCAACCTCCGTTTTCTAAATACAACAAATCTCTGTGGTCCGTCAGCTCTTCTTCACATACTTTAATGGGAAATATTTCACCAGCTTCATCTATCCCGTAAATGTTGATGCTGATATTGTTGGTCTTTTCAAATTTTGGAATGTCAGAAATTTTGACGGGATAGTCCACGCAATCCCACTTGTAGCCGCCTTCAAAATAAGGATCGTTTAGATAAGAGGCTACCCTTTCTCGGTTTCTCCTTTGATCTTGAAGACGTGGGGTCCACACGGCATATTTGAAACAGAAGGCATCTGAATTTTTAACGTTCACAACAGCATATTTCTTCTGAATATGGCTGGGAAGCATAATAAAGGAACCTCCTCTCAATGGCCTAAACCGATTAACCCGGAGTTCGAACCACTCCACGTGAGAAAGCATCCAGCCTGATCCTTTCAGTTCGCATTCAGAACTTTCAGTGAGTAGTTTCCTGGACATGATATCAAAAAATTCCCCGAGATATGTCGACCGATACACTGGCTTATTAGTTGTTTTTAAATTCCGAGAACATATATCATATTCCTCCGGGTCATCGGGTTTAGGCTTTTTAAAAGCTGCCTGCATAAATGCATTTACTTTAATGGATGGGTGGGCTGCCAGTGCATGTTCTAGAATGCTTTCAGAAGAATTTTGGATGCCATTCAAAAATGTGGAGAGACAGACCGCTGTTTCCCCGTCCGAAACAATCTTAAATGTTTGCAATCGGTTCTGAGCCACCGACTGCACTTGGATGTAAGCCCCCATATTCAATGGAGGAACAATGGGAGCTTCGTAACTGGGGTCCTCAACAACGTGGCTGGGGCCAGCAACAACTTCATGACTGGGGCCTGCAACAACTTCATGACTGGGGCCTGCTGCATTGGAGGGGCTAGCAGCATTGGAGGGACTGCCGAAGACGCATTTAACGAGTTCCTCCCCACTTGCATTCTCGAATGACATTTAAGAATATGTATCTGCAAGTACGCATTTCTAGAAAAACTCTTCCTACACAACATACACGGAATAAGTGCCCCAGAATGAATTTTGGCATGTCTCTGCAAATTTTGTTTCAAAGTGAAGACCTTCTGACAGATCTTACAAGTGAAAGGGGAAGGGGGTACGTCAGACACAAATGAGGAAAGTAGATCTTGCGACATTGGAATTTCCTCTAATGCCTGAAACACTTCTGAATTTTGCAAAAATAGCTGTTCATCTTCCAGCCACCATTCTTTCTGTGAAAGAATAATAAAAAAAAATTAACCCTCTCCCCTATCAAAGCATTTTTCATGAAATAAACATTTAAAAGGGAAATTCCTACGTTGAGAATACATTTTTATGGGAGCTATCGTAAAAATATGAATTCCTAAAATACTTTAAAAAAAGAACTATGTTTTAAAGGATTCCACGAACATGAATTTTCCTTCCTGAAAATCTAACTTTAATCGTATGCAAAAGAATTCACATACCGCTAACATGTTTTAAACCCCTATCAACGCATCTTCATGGAAATTAAAATGGGAAATTCCTACGTTGAGAATACATTTTTATGAGAGCTATCGTAAAAACATGAATTCCTAAAATATTTAAAAAAAAGAACTATGTTTTAAACGATTCCACTAACATGAATTTTCCTTCCTGAAAATCTAACTTAAATCGTACGCAAAAGAACTCACATACTGTTCCTAATACACTAGTATATTTTTTCCTTAAGGGAATCCTCTCACGAAATTCTAACAACATTCTAATTCAAACAACTTTGGGGACCTAACCATAAATAAAAACATTGCATGCTAATAAAAGAACGCTTACCTCTTCCATTGCAGAAACTGATGAAAAAATGTTTTTAGATTCCATTCCAAAACACTACACAATATTCAGACAGCAAGACAGTCGATAACTAAACGCAGTTGAAAACTAAACGTACGGACTAAACCAAAGCAGCAGAAAAACTGAGAGGGAGGAATGAACAACGCCAGTTTTATAGCAAACAGGATGCCTTTTTGACCCCCCGACAATGGAAGAAACGTCATTGGTTCGAAGTTGAAACAGTTTCTGAAATTCTTCTGGGATCTGTTCACAAAGATGACATCACGAAAAACCCGTCACCGTGCGTCATCGCTTCAAGCAGTATGATGACATTCCAAGTTCACAAGGATGACATCACGACGTACCCGTCACCCATGCATCATCGCTTCAGGCAGTAACTGCACGGAGACGTTATCTGGTCACAAACATGCTATTGATGAATCACCTCTAACCAGACAAAGCGAACTATAGCTCAGGACTTATTTTAAGGTAAATTCTTAGCGATAGAAAAGTGAAAGGATTTCGTTATAATTAATTTTCATATCTTGAGAGAATAAACTAAAAGATTCTTCATAGACAGAAAAAATAAAGCCTCGATAAAAGTAGTTGTTAGTTTGAAAATAAAATAATGTTGGTACATCGAGAAATTTAACGAGTATGCAAGCATTTAGTAAAAAAAGATTAAGATAATGCATTAAAGGGTACATTTCACTGAATAATCATGAAGAAATAAAAAAAACCATTTTAACTATGCCTGAAAAATTGTGGCTTTGTACGGTGGAAAACGGTACAGCGTTAAAAAAAATGCCATGAACACGTAAATACGTTAATAAACAATCGTGTTTTAAGATTATGTCTGCAGCACAAAACTTTGGAAAACGTTTTTATGTTGGAACGTCCGTTGAAAATACGTGAAGTCTCCTCAAAGAAAATAAAAAAATCGTTAGGTTGAAAAATTATGAATATAAAATGGGAAATTATGAGGAAAAAATAAGGAATAAATTCGTTGCAAAATGAACAAGTTATTGAAAAAAATCAGTCTTGGAACTTAAGGCGTCTAACAGAATCTCAAATGACGTCAACCGCCGACCCCGCGGAGGAAATGGCGTTGGCTGATGTCATGTCTGCTATCACGACATGCGTCACACATCATAGTCACTCATCCCAAAACACGTGTCATACAAAATTTTCTGAGTCACAGAGAAAATGATGACTCATCCCAAAACACATGTCGGACAAAAGATAGCGGAACATGAATCAACGGGAACGAAATCTTTTCAAACAAAGCCTTTCCTCGCCTAAATTAAAATTGGAGGGAGGACAAATATACGAATTAAAAAAATAATGCAACGTCTATAAAAATTATAACACCTCACGGAAGTTCTAAAAATATAAATTTAATAAAACAAATTTGAGGAAATGCTTCGATTGAAAAAACTTCCTTCAAACATTTGACAAAGTCCAGTAAATCTCCTGAGAAAATAAAAAAAGTAAATAAAGCCGACCCCGCTGAGGAGAAAACGACGTTGGCTGATGTCATGTCTGCTATCACGAATGCGTCACTCATCATAATGACTCATCCCAAAACACGTGTCATACAAAATTTTCTGAGTCAAAGAGAAAATGGTGACTCATCCCAAAACACATGGCTCACAAAATGACAACGTGGTGAAACTAAAATGGCGGAACATGAATCAACGGGAACGAAATCTTTTCAAACAAAGCCTTTCCTCGCCTAAATTAAAATTGGAGGGAGGACAAATATACGAATTAAAAAAATAATGCAACGTCTATAGAAATTATAACACCTCACGGAGTTCTAAAAATATAAATTTAATAAAAAAAACATATTGGAAAGACTTCCTTCAAAAATTTGACAAAGTCCAGTAAATCTCCCGAGAAAATTAAAAAAATAAATATTGGAAAGACTTCTTAAAAATTTGTCAACGTCCAATAAATCTCCCGAGAAAAGTTCCAAAAAGCACCGCTAGGGAAACGTACACACACCCCTTCCCGACTCGGTCGTTGCCATCCCTCAAAGATCCATTAAAAGTTCCAAGAAGCACCGCTAGGGGCAGCACATCTCCTTTCCCGACTCGGTCGTTGCCATCTCTCAAAAACAAAGATCTAACATAATAATAAAGTTCCAAGAAGCACCGCTAGGGCAGCACATTTCCTTTCCCCGACTCGGTCGTTGCCATCTCTCAAAGATCCATTAAAAGTTCCAAGAAGCACCGCTAGGGGGCAGCACATCTCCTTTCCCCGACTCAGTCGCTGCCATCTCTCAAATATTCATCGAAAGTTCCAAGAATCACCGCTAGGGGGCAGCCCCCACATCCTTCGGTCACATGCCACGCCCCCCCCCATCCTTCTCTAGAAGGATGCATCCTTGAGGCCGGATCGGTCATTTTATACTACTCATAGGTGCTCTATAGGATTAAGATCAGGGCTATGCGCAGACCAGGCCACACACGATACGGAATTACCGTCAAACCGCGACTTAACAGTTCTTGCTTTATAGCTCGGTGCATTATCCTGCTAGTACCAACAAGGCTCGGTTCCATAGTATTGCCACAGAGTTGGTAGGGCATAATTGTCCAGAATATTGAGGTAGACGTGCTGCTTAACAGGTTAGTCCACGATAACCAATGGGCCGGGACCATACCACGAAAATACCCCCATACGAGTACACTGCTAGCTCCAAACTTGACCGTAGAAACAGTACAGTGTAGTAAATAACGTTCCCCAGGCTGCCGCCATACCCATACACGGCCATCAGACTGATGGATCGTATATCTGGATTCACCAGTCCATAGGACCCGTTTCCTTTGATCTACGGTCCACGATAAATGTTCTTTACACCATGCTAAACGACGAGTAGCATTCCGAGTGGAGATGAAAGGCTTATGAGTAGCCGCATGACCATGGTAACCCATGGAATGAAGTTCTCTGCGAATGGTACGTGTACTTATTGAGGTTCCAGAATTTTTACTCACTTGTACACTAAGGTCTAGTGCAGTACTCCGTTGATTAGCTGTAACGACTCTGCTGAGGTTTCGGCGTCCTCTATCACTGATTTTCTTTGGTCTGCCGGTACATTTTGTTGCTTCAGGCACGGCATGTGTCTTCCACTTATTCAGTACATCCAAAACAGTTGACTTGGGTATGTTTAAACGCCTCTCGGTTTCTCTTATGGACAACCCACTAATATAACACCCAACAATCTTTCCTTTCTCAAAGTCAGTTCTCTCCCGCCCGCGACATTTTCACTCAACCTCACAGTGTGATATGATCGCGGTCAGCTGCCAACATGGTCACCATGAAAAATAAATAAATAAATAGAGAGAGAGAAGAAGAAAAAGAAAAAAAATCGATAAAGATTATTTGCGTTAAAAAAGGTCGATTTCGATAAGCGACGACTGAGTAAATAAATTTGAAAAAAAGTCCGATTCAATTGGTAAAAGTATCCTGGCCACGCCAGCCCTCGACTGCACTGAGAGTATGCATGACAGTTATTAGCGTGTGTTTAATTGTTCTCTTACTAAGTATACAGTTAATTAAATTCGTATTTAAATAATCAGCGTGTGAAAATCCATTTTGATACAGCGAAAATGCATTTATGATTCTAAGCTGAAAAGTGATACTGGATTACAACTTCGGCCATCAAAGGCTTCAAAAAGTTTACAAAGACCCCCTCCCCTACCTCCCTCCTCGACACAGGCACCCGTGTGACGAATCCTGGCTTTTGAAATATATGAGCAGAGCGGGAGCCAGCTTTTCATATCGGGGGAGGGAGGGGTGTGAGACTTGAAATCACGCCTCTCCGAGTTCAAAAGTTTCCAACTTCCATTCAAATAGTACGCAGTTTTTAATTTCAGATTTTCCCTTTATACACTGGCGTCTAAAACTTAAGGACGAACGAGGCCGCTGGTGGTCTAGTGGTGAACGTTCGATCCCAGGCAGGTACGAACGCTCGAACCACTAAATATCCGCTGTGCGTCGGATGGGCACGTTAAGTCGTCGGGCCTCGGGTACTGGCCCCTCCGGTAATAAATAAGGACGCCCCCCCTTTCTACCTCGCTTCCGTGTCACTTTCCTATCGGGCACTCTAGCCCAAATCCCATAGCTTCCTATTTCTAAGGGTTGTTTAAGACCTGGGGTCAGACACTCCCTAAAATCCTCTACATATGATCTGATCTAAGGACGAACACTATTTTGTTAGGTTACGACCGCAAAATTGGACGCAACAGCTTGTGGCGATTTCCATAACTGGGGACGTTCACTCGAAAGCCGAGACTTGCGAAAAATGTCGAATTGTGCGCAAACAGGGGTCACGTGGCATCACTTAAATGGATAAAAGAGAAAAGTGCGCGATAGATGACATAAATTTAAAGGTAAATCTGGACGTGAAAGCATAAAGATACGAACGTGCAATTCACGTTATGTCTCAAAGGCATCATCTAGAAGATCTCACGCGGGGGAAAATTGTAGGGAAGCTAAGCTGGAAAGGAAAGAAGGTCGCTGAATGAGTGATGTCGCCATGGAGTTTGGAATCTTGCATAGTGTGGCATCCAGGCTCGGGGCAGGGTTTTAGACAAGTGGAATGTATTCCTGACACATGTTAGGAAGTCACCCTCGCTCCACCACCACGCATGAAGACAGATTTTTAGTGGTAACAGCAAAACGCAATCTCCGCACTACGGCCTGTCTGCTTTGCATGTCGCCTCCATTCCAGCACAGAAACGCGGATATCCCGACAAATTCTGGTAAGACGTCTGTAACATATATGGCTATATGTCCGAAGGCCTGTAGTCTATGTCCCTCTATCCAGAGCTCAACGTGGCGCACATTTTCAGTGGTGTCATATCCACAGAAATTAGACACATCACCAATGGGTCAATGTACTTTTCACAGATGAGAGCTGTTTCAGTCTGTCCTCGAAGTCTAGACGTCAGTTTATCTGGCGTGAAACTGGTATTGCGTACCAGCACGAGAATATGCAGAAAAGGGAAAGATACGGCGGTGCCGGGGTCATAGTGTGGGGCGGCATCATGATTAATGGACGCACTGAGCTACAGGTGATGGAAAATGGGACTTAGGCGGGTGAACGATATTGCAACGAAGTTCTTCTACGGCATGTTCAATTATTCGGTGGGGCTGTAAGCGAAGACTTTCTGTTCATGGAAGACCGCGCAACACCTCATCATACGAGAGCAGTACAGACACTTCTGGACACAGAGGATATTCATTCCATCGACTAGCCAGTACGCTTCCCAGACCTCAACTTCATCGAACACGTCTGGGACGCAATGAGGAGGTGCACTGGAGTTCGAACCCCCCCCCCCTCCAGAAAACAAGAAGGGCCTCATCCATGCTGTATGGGAAGAGTGGGCCAATTTGCCTCAGGAACTCCTGGATCACTTGGTGCTCAGCATGCCACGACGTTGTGAGTGCTGCATCGCAGTTGAGGATGAACATATTCCATACTGAAATGTTTCGTCGCCTGGTTATCGGAAAACACTGTACACCCGTTCTCCATTTATGTCCTTCGGAAATTTGTAGCTTTTGCGAAAACACTGATTAACATGTAATTTGTGCGCCATTTATTAGCAATTTTTTTGTGTCTTTTAATGTGTTCGTACGCTGGCAATAAAATAATTTCTCCATTCGGCTGCGGTCGTATATTGATTTTCTTATACAAGTAAAAATGTTGTCCGTCCTTAGGTTTAGAACACCAGTGTAAACAAGAAAGATGACACCGAATTTTCGGGAGTAATGAGCACGACTTTTGAATCCGTTCTGACGAGAATTAAATTTACCAAAGCTATTCAAAGTCAATGGAACCAGTATGGAAAAGAGTAGTATCTGACCGAAGAATCCTGTTTTTAATCCCGCAGATATTGCTGCAAACGGAATCCTGAACTTACACCCTCTGGTTGCAGACTTATGCGCTAAGAAAAAAATTGAAATTATATGAGAAACATTTCGCAGAGGAAACGCTGTTCAACAAAGAAAGAATTTTTCAAATAGGACTCTTAGAAGCAGAGATATACACTAATAAAAGATATGCATCCACGCTCCCTGGCGGGAAAACATGCATTATTTTAAGAAAAAAGTATTGTCAAAAGGTGTTTCGATGTGAGCAGTATCGGTCCAGGAAAGAATTTTTTCAGTCGAGTTTTCAGGAGCACAGACTACACGAGCAGAAATTAACGCTTATGCCCCCTGGTGGCCAAACTATTCTTTACCAAATATTAGAAATTATACGAAAAACATTTACCATCAGGCATGTGATACAGGAAAAATTCTTCAAATCGGAGTTTTAGAAGCAGAAAAATCGGGGAAAACGCAATTTACCTTAACGCCCGTAGCGGAAAGCCTATGAGTTACTTGAAATTTTTGAAATTATGTGAAAAACATTTCGCACCAGAAACGCTATCCAACAAAAAAGGAATTTTCCAAAAATATTGACAAAAATAAGATATACATCTACGCCCCTTGGCGGAGAAACCATGCATTATTACAAGAAGAAAATATTCCGGAAAGGTTTATCAACGTGAGTAGTATCGGTGAACAAACGATTTTTTTTCAATCGAGATTTGTGAAGCTCAGATTTTGCTGCAAATACATCAGGAGCGGAAGTTCAGTCTTACGCCCCCTGGTGGCCAAACCATTTTTAAAAAGAAAAATTAGAAATTATATGCAAAAGATTTCCCATCAGTAGCTGTTTCCGGTGTAGAAAGAATTTTTCAAATCGGAATTTTGGAAGCAGAGATATCAGGGAAAACGCAATTTACCTTTACGCCACCTAGCGGAAAGTCTATGAATGACTTGAAAATTTTGAAATTATATGAAAAGCATGTCACACCGGAAACTCTTCCAATAAAGAAGGAATTTTTCCAATCAGACAATTAGAAGCAGAGATACTTACAAAAATAAGATATTAATCTACGCCCCTGGCGGACAAACCATGCATTATTTTAAGAAGAAAATATTCCGAAGAGGTTTATCGATGTGAGTGGCATTGGTCCACGAAAGAATTTTTTCCATCGAGATTTTAGGAGCTCAGATTTTGTGGCAAATACATCAGAAGCAGAAATAAGCACTTACGCCGCCTGGTGGCAAAACTGTTCTTCACCAAAAATTATAAATTATATGCAAAGCATTTCCCACCATGAGTTGTATCCGCTGAAGAAAAAAAAATTCAAATCGGAGTTTTAGAAGGAGAGATATCGGGGAAAACGCAATTTACTTTTTAAGCCCCTAGCGGAAAATCTATGCGTAATTTGAAAAAGTAACTATATCTAAAATACTCTTCGACATAAATGGAATCGGAAGGTAAAATAAATTTTTCAATAGGATGTTTAGTAGCTAAGATATGGAATGAAATTTATTTTGAATTTGATATCATGTGCATTTACGCCTTTAAATTTGATATCATGTGCATTTACGCCCTCTAGTGCCAAAACTGTGCATTGTAAAAAAAAAAACGAAACAAAAGATCATCATTCGCACATTTCAAGGTTTCCAATGGAAAAATTATTTTTTAATCGGACTAATAGTTGCACAGATATGGTGTTTACAGAAGGACGGACGGACAAACCAATTACATAAGCACGATCTTTTTCTACAAAAGACGTGCTAAAATGTAATATGATCATTCAAGACTCGCCCCTCTGGTTTCTGGCACAATTTCACTAAAAATCTGAAAAATATAGCGGCGGACTGGGGATCCACGAGCGGCCCTGGAAGCTATTTTGAGCTGCCCGCTTTTGGAAAAAATTGACCGAGGTATCCCTAAAAAAACGGTGTGTCGACATCAAAGTTCAAACATTCTTTTTTAGCACGTCTTTTGTAAAAAAAGATCGTGCTTATGTTACCGGTTTGTCCATCCGTCCGTCCATCCGTCAGTCTGTCCGTCCGTCCGTCCGTCTGTACCCACGATATCTCTGTAACTATTATTCCGATTTGAAAAATTCTTTTGCATTGGGAAGCTTGAAATATGCGAATGATGATCCTTTATTACATTTTTTTTTACGATGTACAATTTCGCGGCGAGGGGGCGTAAATGCAGATGATGTCGAATTCAAAAATACGTGTTATTCCACATATTTGCTTCTAAACAACCGATTGAAAAAATTATTTTATCTTTCGATTCTATTTATGTCGAAGAGTGTTTTAGATATAGTTACTTTTTCAAATTACGCATAGATTTTCCGCTAGGGGGCGTAAAAATAAATTACATTTTTCCCGATGACTCTTCTTCTAAAACTCCGATTTGAAAATTTTTTTCTTCAGAGGATACATCTCCTGGTGGAAAATCTTTTGCATATAATTTCAAATTTTTGGTAAAGAATACTTTAGCCACCAGAGAGCGTAAGCGTAAATTTTTGCTTCTGATGTATTTGCCATAAAATCTGAGCTTCTAAAATATGGATTGAAAAATTCTTTCGTGGACTGATGCCACTCACATCGATAAACATTTTCGGAATATTTTCTTCTTAAAATATTCCACAGTTTCTCCTCTAGGAGGTGTAAACGTATATCTTATTTTTGTCAATATCTCTACTTCTAGGAGTCCGATTTGCAAAATCCCTCCTTTGTTGGATAGTGTTTCCAGTGTGACATGTTTTTCACATAATTTCAAAATTTTCAAGTAATTCATAGACTTTCCGCTAAGTGGAGTAGATGTAAATTGCGTTTCCCCCTAAATCTCTGCTTCTAAATCTCCGATTTGAAAAATTATTTCTGCACCGGATACAGCTCCTGATGGGAAATCGTTTGCACATAATTTTTAATTTTTGTAAAAAATGGTTTGAACACCAGGGGGCGTAAGCTTTAATTTCCGCTTCTGATGTATTTGCAGCCAAATATGAGCTTCTAAATTCTCGATTGAAAAAATTCGTCGTTTGTAGACCGATAGTATTCATGTCAACAAACCTTTTAGAAACATTTTCTTCTTAAAATAATGCATGGTTTCAACGCCAGGGGGCGTTGATGTATATCATATTTTTGTCAATATCTCTACTTCTAGGAGTCCGATTTGAAGAATTCCTTCTTTGTCGGATAGTGTTTCCAGTGTGACATGTTTTTCATATAATTTCAAGATTTTCAAGTAATTCATAGACTTTCCGCTAGGGGGCGTGAAGGTAAATTGCGTTTCCCCCCTATATCACTGCTTCTAAATCTCTGATTTAAAAAAATTCTGCAACGGATACAGCTCTTGATGGGAAATCCTTTGCACACAATTTCTAATTTTTGTAAAAAATGGTTTGGCCACCAGGGGGCGTAAGACTTAATTTCCCCTTCTGATGTATTTGCAGCAAAATATGAGCTTCTAAAATTTTGACTGAAAAAAAAGTGGTTTGTTACCCGATACTACTCATGTCGACAAACCTTTTAGGAACATTTTCTTCTTGAAATAATTCATGGTTTCGAAGACAGGGGCTTAGATGTATATCTTATTTTTGTCAATATCTCTACTTCTAGAAGTCTGATTTGAAAAATTCCTTCTTTGTTGGATAGTGCTTCCGATGCGAAATGTTTTTCCTATAAATTCAAAATTTTCAAGTAAATCATAGACTTTCCGCTGGGGGGCATAAAGGTAAATTGCGTTTTCTGCGTTATTTCTGTTTCTGAAACTCCGATTTGAAAAATTCTTCCTGTGTCGCATACAAGACCTGATGGAAAATATTTTTCACATGATTTCTAATGTTTGGTAAAGTATGGTTTGGCTACCAGGGGGCATAAGTGTTAATTTCTGCTTGTGATGTATTTGTAGCAAAATCTGGGCTTCTGAAAACTCGACTAAATTTTTTTCTTGGACTGATACCGCTCATATGGATAAACCTTCTAAGAATACTTTCTTCCTTAAATAATGCATGGTTTTCCTACCAGGGTACGTATTCTTATTTTTGTCGATATCTCTGTTTCTAAGAGTCCGTTTTGAAAAATTCTTTCTATGTTGGAGAGCGTTTCTGGTGCGAAATGTTTCTCATGTAAATTCATGTTTTTCTTAACGCACAAGTCTGCAACCAGAGGGCGTCAGCTCACGATTCCGTTTACAGCAGTATCTGAGGGATTAAAAACCCGATTGAAAAACTTCTTTCTTCCGTCAGATGCTATTGTTTTCCATATTGATTCCATGGACTTTGAATAGCTTTGATAAATTTAATTTGCGTCAGAATGGATTCAAAAGACGTGCGAAAATTCGGTGTCATCTTTCTTCTTTTTATTATTGAGGGCTTAACAACCACCATGAGCAACTCGTTCCGCTACAAACAGTTACCCGTCCTTAATCTAGGTTTACTTTAGTGCCAACACAACATCCATGACTCATCGGGATTCGAACCCGGACCTATCTCGGATGAATAGTGAGATGCCAGCTTTTAGACCACTGCTCTACCAAGGTGGCTTAGACATCTGTTCAACACAAGTCTACCAATCACTGCCTTTTTTTTATATTGAGGAAATAATTAACGACATTTTACCCATTTTCCTGTACCATAGATTCGCAGTACATTTTGTTGTTGTTGTTGTTGTTTAGGGGGTTTAACGACCACCGCGTTAGCAAATCGATAGGATATAAGCAGTCGCCGTCTCTAATTTAGGGCCATTGTTTCCAGGGAGGGGAAAGAGTCAATACCGTACAGGGGCTCGAACTTCGCCAAATTATTGAAGGGGGCAGGCGTTATGAGTCCAGACCTGGGAGGCCCCGCACGGGGATAACTGGTTTTCCAGTTATTTGGGGAGCGGCGCCCCCACGGCCCAAGCTGACCTTGTGACGGATCAACATTTCATTTCGTCTTGAACGGTTATATAACCGAAGGGACAGCTGTTCATCCAGCTGATGGGGGATGGCGTCCCCACGGCCCGAGCCAACATGTACTATATGTGATGAATTTCACATTTTTTATGTTTTTTCACTTTACGTGAACCCGCCTCAGTTGTAGGTTGCTGAGGTTGTGATTATGCGCCAGCTCAGGATTATAGTTTCTCGTTTTCTTTCCTGTCTTCTCCATTTCATGTTTCTTTCTTTGTTTTTCCGAGCTGGTTAGCTAGACCTGCCTGCACGTTTGCCGTGTGCGGTGACCCGTAAGGTGGAAAAGGGGATGCTGGAGGCTGAGGTTTCTGGAGGCCTGGGTGTTGTTGTCGCCAGTTGCCAACACTCCTCTTTGCCCCCTGCTTCACCCTAAACGGGCGGCTGCGAACTAACCCACTCCTAGTCAATGAGGTCTGTGGCCGAGTGGAGCCCAGACCTCTAACGGCTTGTCGTCTCGTACGACAGTGTGAGTCTGGGGATAGGGTGGGCATGCCAAAGGGGTGTTCCCCAGGCATGGGAAAGTCTGGGTGCTCGCCAAGCGCATGTCTGCCCTATCAACTTGCTATATCCGCTTGCTATCCCTAGAGTCGTGTCCTGCGTCCACTTGGGCTTGCGGACCTCCGGCTCTCCCTCGTTGGGCTCGATTGTGGGTGGGGAAGTCGGCGGACGAATTATTAAAACTTTTATGGATGACAACAAAATTTCCCAAGAACCAAAAAAGCAAAAGAGGTATAGAGGAAGGCTCATCCCCTTCTGCAAAAAAACATGTCCCTGATTGTTCAAATGCTCGTTTCTTTTTTGTGCACTCATTGGACCCTTCAAAGCCTTTGAGTGCCAAAAGTCCATTTTGGATAAATAAAGCTCTTCAATCCATCGCAAGCTCTCCTAAGAGCGTAAAGAAGCTCCAATCTGGAGATCTTCTTGTAGAGATGTCCACTGTGGCCTACAGTACCACACTTATAAACACTACCACGCTGCTTGAGACTCCGGTTAAAATAACACCTCATGGGTACCTAAATTCATCTCGAGGTGTTGTCTCCTCTCGGGATCTTATTGATTGCACTGAGGATGAACTTCTCGAAGAACTGAGGAGCCAACATGTTACGGGTGTGCGACGCATTTCTTTCAGGAGGAATGGGCAGTTTGTCCCATCCTGGAATATTATCTTGACTTTCAACTGCCCTTCCCTGCCTACATCCATCAAGGCAGGGTATCTCCACCTAGAGGTACGCCCGTACATCCCTAACCCTTTGAGATGTTTTAGGTGCCAGTCTTATGGCCATTCTCAGCAGTCGTGCAGGAGCAATCCTAGGTGTGCACGCTGTGGTGCCACAGAACATCTTTTGCAGGAATGTGTGGCCGAGGCCGAGTTTTGTGTGAACTGTAAGGGTTCACACGCGGCATCAGCCAAAGGTTGTCCCAAGTGGAAGGAAGAGAAGGAAATCCAAAGGATCAAAACGGTGGAAAATATTTCCTATCCTGAGGCCAGAAGAAAAGTGGTTCCTGTTACATCTGATCGGCGATCATACGCTTCAGTTGTGGTTGCCAAATCTACGGTTGCGATTCAGACCGACATTCTGATCCCCCTTAAATGTCCATTCAATGTTAACGACATCATCGCAGCCGGACTGGAGGCACTCCAGTCTCGAGCTAGGGGTCTGAAAGCGCCACCCACCACTTCGCCGAAGCAGACTCATTCCACCACCAACAAGGGACTTCAGGCCACTTCTAACAAAAAGACCAAAGCCCAGGATAAGAAAAGCATTTCTTCTCCTACAAAATCTCAGGAAACGACTCAACGTCGTGCGTCTCCCGGTAAGACACTTGGGACAAAACATGCTCCCATCTTAGCCCCTGGTCACACGCCTCCAGATCTGGGGGAACCCCCACCAGAGGCGATGGAGCCGGACTTCGTTTGATCATTTTCATTTTCATTTCACTTATAACCATGGCTTCAATCATTCAGTGGAACTGTCGAGGTTTTCGGACGAACTTTGATGAAGTGAAACATCTGCTTTCATTTTACTCTCCGGTGTGCCTTTGTCTACAGGAGACGAAGCTTAAACCATCGGACCTGCTTTCAGTTCGAGGTTACAGTGCATTTCGGACAGATAACTCGTCTGGAAATATAGCCTGTGGGGGAGTCGCTATTCTCGTCCCTCACAGGGTTCCGGTATCTTCCGTCGCGGTTTCCACAACTGTGCAGGCCGTGGCGGTTCGTATTTCTATGCCTGTACCTCTTACTGTCTGCAGTGTCTATCTGCCGCCGGACGAGAACGTGAGCGTCTCGGTACTGGAGAGATTGGTTGATCAGCTGCCTTCACCCTTTCTAATACTAGGTGACTTCAATGCCCATCATCATTTGTGGGGTAGTGTCAGCATCAGCACGAGAGGTCGTCGCATAGAGTCTCTTCTGTCCTCGGCCTCTTTGTGCCTTTTTAACACCGGTGCTGACACGTACTTCCATGAACCGACAAGATCTTTCAGTGCGATCGATTTGGCCTTGGGATCACCATCGATTATTGCTGACTGGTCGTGGACGGTGTGTAACGACCTCCACGGGAGCGACCATTATCCGATTTTGCTCTCGCATCATGCGAACTTAGCATCTTCTGCCTCGCGCCCTCCTCGGTGGAGGATGGAGCGTGCGAGATGGGAGGTCTTCACACCGTCAGCATTGATATCTTCTACAATGGTGACCCAAGAGTCAATCGACGCAGCGGTTCTTGAAGTCACAAATTGTATTCTTCAGGCAGCTGATCTTTCTATACCAAAAACATCGACGACACTCTCCAGAAGTCCGAAGCCTTGGTGGACCCCTGAATGCGCAGCGGCTAGGAGAGCTCAACATAAGGCGTGGTCTACGTTTCGGCGTTATCCGACCGATGCTAATCTCGTTACATTCAAACGAGCAAAATCCTATGCTCGGTTGGTGCGTCGACGTAGCAAGAGGGAGTCTTGGATCCAGTATGTGTCATCTCTCACTTCACGTGCCAGTTCAAAAAGTGTGTGGGAAAGGATTCGAAAGATCCGGGGTAACTACAGCTCTCACCAGATCTCCATTCTCGAGAGCAACGGCTGCACATATGCTGGAGTCGGGGAGATTGCTGATTGTTTAGGGTAGGCGTTTGCCTCCGTGTCGAGTGACCTGGCGTATCCTACTTCTTTTCAAAGAATGAAATCCACTGCGGAACGCCAGAGAATCTCCTTTGCGAGTTTTCTCGACACGGGATATAACTCCCCCTTCAGCATGGTTGAACTCAGGGTGGCTCTGCATCGGTCCGGCGCTACATCGGTCGGTCCCGATGGCATCCATTATGACATGCTCCGTCATCTCTCGCAGTCGTCTCTTGAGAATCTCTTAATCCTTTACAATCGTATTTGGTCGGAGCACAGTTTCCCGGAGTCTTGGCGAAAAGCAGTTGTTCTGCCTTTTCCCAAACCTGGCAAGGATCCCAAGTCTCCCTCTAGTTATCGTCCAATTGCTCTCACTAGCTGTCTGTGTAAAGTTCTTGAACGCATGGTTAATTCCCGGTTAGTTCATTTTTTAGAATTTCATCAAGTACTTTCACCATCACAAAGCGGCTTTCGCCGTCATCGTTCACCTCACGATCATCTCCTGCACCTTGAGACATCTGTGCGCGAAGCGTTCTTGCGTAGGCAGCACCTAGTTTCTGTATTTTTTGATATCGAAAAAGCTTATGATCGAGCGTGGCGGCATGGTATTATCCGTGACCTCCACGCATGCGGATTGCGATGAAATCTTCCGACATTTATTTTAAATTTTCTTCGCAATCGGGTGTTCCAGGTGCGCCTGGGTACGACGCTATCGGCAACATTCCATCAAGAACAAGGTGTTCCTCAAGGTTGCCTTTTATCTGTCACATTGTTCATCCTTCGCATTAATTGTCTCCTCACAAATCTTCCTCCTGCGGTTTCGGCTACTGTCTATGTTGATGACTTGCACATTTTCTGCTCGTCATCAAGCATGCATTTTATTGAAAGGCAGTTGCAGTCTGCAATTACTCAGATCTTTAAAACGGCGAATAGCAATGGTTTCGTTCTTTCTCCCGACAAGACAGCGTGTGTCCATTTCTGCCGGAGGCGCGGCCTCCATCCTGACCCAGAGCTGTTTTTAGACCGTGCAGCCATACCAGTTTTGCCGGAGACCAAGTTCCTTGGTCTGACCGTCGACCGTGGGCTTACGTTCCGAGCGCACGTTCGGCGGCTCAAGATTTCCTGTTTGCGGGCTCTATCCATTCTTAAGATCCTTTCGAGAGTCTCGTGGGGCGCAGACAGGATGTCTTTGATTCGTATTTACCATTCCTTAATCCGGTCGAAACTGGATTATGGTTGTATCGTGTATGGCTCTGCTCGTCGTTCCGTTCTCCGGCCTTTGGACACTATTCATCATCAGGCGCTGCGTCTTTGTACGGGAGCATTTCGAACATCTCCAATTCCCAGGCTTTACGCTGACGCGAACGAACCATCGCTTGAATTACGCCGTCTGCAGCTGTCTATTCAATTCTACCTGAAACTAAGATCTCTTCCAGGCCATCCTTTATACGATGCAGTTTTTCATCCCCAGCATGCTCGTTTATTCGGGAACCGGCCCTCGTGCATTTCAACCTTCGGTCTTCGTATGGCGGCCGTAGCCCGTGATGTAGGGCTCGACTTGTCACTTGTTGGAGAGACCAGGGGCTTTGGGGATTCGCCATGGCACCCACTTGGTGTCATGGTTGATACCACCTTTACATCTTTCGATAAATCCTCAACCCCTGCGTCAGTGTACCAGCAGCTCTTCGCTGAGCACCGTGACCTAAATTTTGATTACACTCCTATTTTTACTGATGGCTCCAAGATGCATGGAGTCGTTGGATCCGCGGCTGTCTGTGTAGATGACGTTTCAGTGGCGCGGATCCCAGCTGAGGCCACGGTGTTTTCAGCGGAGATGCATGCTGTGTATCTCGCTCTTCTCCGTGTTCGGTCGGGTTCTCATCATCGTGCTATGGTCTATACGGATTCTTTGAGTGTCTTGCAGTCTTTGTCATCTGCAGATTGCCGTGACCATCCTTTTCTCGTGAATGTGAGACAGTTACTTCGTCGTTTGCTCGGGGCCGGTTTTCAAGTTCGGTTTTGCTGGATTCCTGGGCATGTTGGAATCTCGGGTAACGAGTGTGCTGATGCGGCTGCTAGATCTGCTTCCTCTTTGGTCGTCACACGCTTGCCACTGTTTCATCGGGATTTCCGCTTTCTGGTTCGCGACCATATTAAGCGAACGTGGCAAGGTCTGTGGGACCAACAGGTGGAAAATAAACTGCATCGTATCAAACCTAATCTTGAAATTTAGAAATCCACATATCGTCGGAACCGTAGGGAGGAAGTGGTGCTTGCGCGTCTCCGCATTGGGCATTGTCGTTTCACTCACCGCTTTTTGCTGTGTGGCGACACTGCGCCGATGTGTGAGACGTGCAATTGCCGACTCACCGTCACTCATCTTCTGTGTACCTGTGTTCGTTTTTGTGATGTACGTTTTCATTTCTTTCATTCTCATTTGTTGACCGAGGTCGCCGCTACACTGCAGCGGCTCCTCAATGACCACTGTGACTCTGTTGCCGTGTTTTCATTTTTTAAAGAAATTGACTATTTTAAACGTATCTAGATTTTAGCCTTATCATCATCCTCATTTCTCAGTTTTACTGAATCAGCTAGATTTTAATCATTGTATCATGTTTTTAATACTGTTTGTTCCATTATCTTTTTTAGCCCTTCCATCGTTCTCATTTTTCAGTTTTACATGATCAGTCAGATTTTAAGCTTTTTACCACACTTTTAATACTATTTGTTTTTCTTGTTTCTGGCGCTCTTTGGCCAACCATGGCCCTTGCGCCATAAAAACCAAACAACCAACCAACCAACCAGAAGTGGGAGGGGCATGTCGCTTCGATTGTCAAGAGGTAAAAAAAAAGGGGGGTGATAAACTACGAGATTCGACGTATATTTTAAAACGCAATTGTAATTGCTCATCAGCAAATGAACAGGGAAACAGTAATATTATTTTGCTGAATGTTAATACTTTAAAAAATAAAATTTAGCCTGTGATTTTATAAAAACATCTAGAGAGATTTTATTTCTAAACGTTTATAAAAAAAAATGAGAAATCAGTGCAGTTACTCAAAAATCAAAGAACGAGAAGCCCAAAAATAAATATGTAAATAAACACGCTAGAGATTATACGTTTCTGTATTTTTATTTATTTATTTTATTTTTGATAATTGGTTTAAACATTTACCACTTATCACGAGAACATGCCAAACACAATACGGGGCTGGCAATCAAGTTTCTTATCAAATAAGCAATGCTGAATGTGACATTTTTTTTTATTTATTTATTTAAAATAAAAATACCAACGTTTATCACAATCAAAGGTTTAAGTATACATCGACTATAGTTTCGCAGAGTGTTTGGGGTTGGCTCGGTTTCATCAGGACGAATGGAGCGTAGACATTCAAATCATTGTGACATCATCAGAGTTCTGACGGTCACGGTTTTTGGTGAGTTGTTTCCACGCGCTTGAAAGAAATGGAGTCGACGTCATGTTGTTGACATGCCGTGAAGCTTGGTCCATCTTCCACTGAAGAGCAATTGAATTAGAGATACCTGTCTAGTAACGTGTAGCACCACCTTTCGGCCTCATGACGGCGGCGATTCGTCTCGGCATGGACTCGATAAGACACCGGAAACGTTGGGAAGCCATACGGATCCACGACCCCAGAACAAGATCCCACAGTTCACGAAGATTTGATGGAGGGGCTCAGAGCCCCGAACATCTCTCTCGATGACATCCCAGATGTGCTGGATGGGATTGAGGTCAGGTGACCTAGCTGGCCAAGGAAGCGAGGTCACGTCGGTGGAGTGTTTATCCAACCATTCGGATACAATTCGGGAGCGATGGCACGGTGCATTGTCTTGTCGCATGATGAGGTACCCAGTGGGATGTTGAAGACACACAAACGGGAGCAAATGGTCGTCCTGGATATCCCGGTGACGTTGACCTGTGAGGGACGATGTCATGCGTATACTAGTGATCCCATTTCAGTCCACGTACACAGTCCCCAGACGAGAATGCCACCCCCACCAGCTTGAAGAGTACCCTGCTAGCAAGAAGGATTCATCGCTTCATGTGGTTTGCACCGTACTCGTATCCTGCCATCCGCATGTACCAACGTGAATCTTGACTGTGTAAAAATGTCATGTGTAAAAATGTCCGGGCAACATTTTTCCACATGTCCAGTGGTCCAGTGGCGAAGTTCCCGCGCCCACGCTAATCTTTGCACCCTGTGATGTGCGGTCAGCAGCGGCACCCTCGTGGGACGATGGATTCTGTACCCCATAGCGCAGAGATGGTTCTGGATGGTGTGGCTGCTTACACGTTTTTGTGCGCCAGCGTTAAATTGCCGAGTGATTTCTTGCACTGTGGCCCGTCTATCCGCTGCTACAATGCGAACTAGCCGACGATGACTCCGCTCATCCGCACGTTGTTGTCCACGGCAGTTGGCCCTTGCAGGGATGGTTTTACCGGATTCGATGTACTCACGGTACACCCGTGACACAGTGGCTCGTGAAAATCCCAGTGCCTGCACGACTTCCGAGATGGAGTGACCCATTCGTCGGGCCTCGATAATTTTCCCACGATCAAATGCGCTTAGATCCTTCGTCTTACCCATACTGCGTCCGACTCTTACTGATTCCCGTCGCATCACTCCTTATATTGTCGGATCGCTGCATACGCCATGTCGTTTCCGTTTGCAGGGCTGCCCACAGCGCCACATTTGCATAACGCCAGCTGTCTCTAATTAAATTGCTCTTCAGTGTATAAAGAATAATACATTTCTATAAAGGAAAGAAATACATTTTTTGCAGTTCGCACAGCACAGGATAGCCTGAATAGCATGGGAAAACATTTTTCTGTATAGAAATATCAACTCATATTTCAATTCTTTTTGAAAATGACACAAGAATAAAAAGTTATTTAATTAAACAGGACGAAAAATATTGCATGGGCACTGACCCCGGTAAAATTATTGGAGGGGCATAGTCGCCTGCCTCCATAGTCGTAAGATAAATACAACATCCATGCCTCACGGGATTCGAACCCGGATCCATCTCGAACGAATGGTCAGAAGCCAGCAGTTAGATTACTGCGCTACCGGGGCATAGTATAATTTAATGTAAGAACAAAATTACTTCTGTTGCTGACAAGCAATAGGCCAGGTACGCTCTCTGGTTGAGAGTGTCGAAGACTTAATTCCATTTTTATGAATCTTATGGCGTTAAGTGAATTCAGAATTTGAAATCTTTTCTTCGCTTTCAGTAAAAACGGAAATCCAAATGCGCCGAAAGATTATTGATAGCATATTTGATTAGACTGTATTGATTATTCAAGTGCAGCTAGCAAAAGCAGACTGGTGTATAGGATATCAGGACGGGACTTAAATTTGAAAGTCGAGAAAGGGTAAGAGAGGTATCAGCGTTTGGCTCAATAGAACATTCGCTGGGTATTTTTTTTTTTCCTTTAATTTTCTCCAAAGTGGTAAACAAACGACTTAGTAAAACTTGGTTTTCTTCTACAAGAATATTTAAGTACATATGCATACTTTTTTTTTCTTTTCTTGAATTAGAACAAGGTCTACCGGACCAAAATATAGTGACCCACCGAGAATTCTCCCGGTATACCAGCTGCCCAGTCCGCGTCTGGAAAACTAGATAAATATTCAAGAGCCAACAATTGTAGTATCAAGAACAACGTTCCCCTGAAATGCAGAGTGAAAAGCGAGACAGCGCAGAACGAATGAGTATCAGATAGCGAACGTAACAATAGGAAGACGCTTTCCGGATAGGGCTTGGAAATTTTCCGCTCAAGGTTAATTATTCAGCAGTGGGTGGTGTAGAAGAGCCTTAGCACGGGCTTAGCAACGCTAAGGCACTTTTTGTGGTTTAGTTAGGAAGAAGAACCGGACAAAGGAATTTATTTAGATGATCATGCAGAAGGAACACTGATTTATATGAAAGCATACTCGTATCTTAACAGAACGTTCGAATTGCAAACGCAAGACAAAACTGTCCAATCACGCAGTATATTAGTGAACAGACTTCGAGGAAGAGATAAAAGGAACCCATAAAAGTTACACATCCATGTAGACAGAGGGACAAGTGGCCCTCTGTCTACATGTATCAATAACTTATACATGGATGTTTTTTTAGGGCCAGTGGCACCTGGGGAGGGAAAAGCGCTGCTTTTTCCCTCCCCAGGTGCCACTGGCCCTAAATTAGGAATGTATGAAAGAATGCCCACGGAAGAAATGCCCTCTTCTCGAAAATATGTCAACTGATTTCACGTCTGTTAAAAACATATATATTTTTTTTTATTTCGTTAAGAAAGGCTTTAGTTTCAACAAGCGACAGCGGACAGCTGGCCACAAGAAAACTCTAAGTGGCAGTATGAAAATTGCAGTTTCTTGGCTCTACAATTAAAACTGAATTAGGAACTTCAAATATATTTCGAGAAAACGTTCTGCGTAAATCAAGTGAGAATTGCACTTTAATTTGGGAAAATAAATTGTCATGACTTAGCACATTTGTTTTTTTTTTATTAACTACGGTGTTCAACGAAATAACGGAATTACAACATGACTCATTTTACTGTGTTCGGAAAAGGACGACAAGGTACGATTTTTTAATAACGCTGTGGTTTTACTTACGCCCTAAATTTATAGACCGAGGCCTTTTACAGTTTTTATTTCGTCGGTGTCATATTCAAAACGTTTTTATATCAAGTTAAGTTATTAATGTTGCGCCTCTACTTTGGCACCAAACATTAATTAATATACCCTAGGAAGTTTTTAACAGTTTTTAATCCATCACACTAACTATTCACGACGCTTACATAGCATCTCTTTTACTTATGCATAAAATATTAATTACTAGGGCCTAGGACATCGGTAAAATAAAAAAGTGTTAAAAGGGGCCAGGCCTAGTAATTAGTATTTAATGCCTACGTAAATGCGCAAAGCTATTAATTTGACTTGTTACGTAAACTTCGTGAATATGCGATCGGTGGAACAAAAACTACACGCGGAACGAGAACGGTGAGGGAACAGAAATAAAATTGTAATCTATAGAGGGAAGTTGACAAGGTGATATCAATGCCGCCCCGGTGGCGCAGTGGTCTAAGCGATGGCCTCTGATCATTCGTCTGAAAGGGGTCCAGGTTCGAATCCCGGTGAGGCATGGATGTTGTGTTTGTCTTACGGCACTGGCTCTCTCCCTTCCCTGGAACCAGTGACTCTAAATTAGGGACGGGCGACTGCTTATAGCCCATTGAGTTGCTCACGGTGGTCGTTAAACCTCCAATCCAAAAAAAAAAAAAAGGTGATATCAAAAGTGCGGTTTTTGTTCAATCCGCTAACAGTTTTGTGGTCAACGTACATGAAATTAGACACGAAAGGAAAAAAATTCAATTTTTATGTGGCCTCTTAAACTTTTGTGCCAGTTGTCTTAAACACTGTCAGATTTTTTTTTTTTTTTGATTGGAGGTTTGACGACCGCCGTGAGCAACTCAATGGGCTATAAGCAGTCGCCCGTCCCTAATTTAGGGTCACTGGTTCCAGGGAAGGGAGAGAGCCAGTGCCGTAAGACAAACACAACATCCATGCCTGACCGGGATTCGAACCCGGACCCCTTACGGACGAATGATCAGAGGCCAACGCCTTAGACCACTGCGCCACCGGGGCGGCACTGTCAGATTATTAGTATGCTTAAGTAAATGATAAAAAGTAATAAATAGGAGAAATATATCAGTCATCGAGTACTTAGAAAGTGCCCAGGCTGCAGGCCCTTTCGTAATTTTCCATTTAGACCCTTTGTAATTTTCCCATTTGGAGCACTGAAAATCGTGGGTTTATAAATTAACATTTTCTGGGTACAAACTTATTACTCTGATGCACCATGGATTCCTATACTGTGAGTTCTTTTTATTTTTCCAGGTGTTAAAGACTCATTCAGTTTGAGGCTTAGATAAATCCGCTTACCCTGTGATGCGCCCCTCAATTCCCTAATTCCCCGTGAATAGAACGTTGGAGTACTTTGTCTCAAGGTTATAGTTAATCTTCTTGGAAGAACCAAGCTCAAGCATGTGTTGACTCCAACAAAGTACTTATTCCGCCATTTGAAACCAAACTATGATGGTCTTATAATACTATAAAACAAAAAATACTTGGCGCAAAGCTAACCTGACTACACTGTTAATGCTGTGAAACCGATTTACCGACAAGATACCTCTTGTGTTTCAGTATTTCTCCGCGCACTAGTGGAGCGCCACGTGTCGTGGACCCTTCCCCTTAAGGGTGACTTACGGCAAGATAAAAGGAAACTTCCCGCGTTCCATCACGATGGCCCCCTTCAAACTCCACACCTTCGCAACCTTGCAGACCACCAGACAAACGACTTCTGAATGAGTATTTTAAAACAGTAAATATGAAGCAAAGACCAGGCCATTATCTCCCCCTTACCCTCAGGCTAATACAATTCTCCTCTCCCGCTCGCAGTAAATATCCCCCGTATATACTGTATAGCCTTTCTGAAGCAAAACAGGAGTGACAATGACGACGCCAAAATGCGAGTATTTGTATTTTTAGCACGTCTTTTGTAAAAAAGATCGTGCTTGTGGTACCGGTTTGTCCGTCCGTCTGTACCTACGATATCTCGGCAACTATTAGTCCGATTTGAAAATTCTTTTTGCATTGAGAAGCTTGAAATATGCGAATGATGATCCTTCATTTCGTTTATTTTTGCGATGTGTAATTTAGCCGCTAGAGGGCAGATGATGTCGAATTCAGAAATACGCTTTATTCCACATATTTGCTTCTAAACATCCGATTGAAAAAATTCTTTTATCTTTCGATTCCATTTATGTCGAAGAGTATTTTAGATACAGTTACTTTTTCAAATTACGCATATATTTTCCGCTAGGGGGCGTAAAAGTAAATTACATTCTTCCCGATAACTCTTCTTCTAAAACTCCGATTTGAAAAAAAAATTCTTCAGCTGATACACCTCCTGATAGAAAATCTTTTCCATATAATTTCAAAATTTTTGGTAAAGAATACTTTAGCCACCAGGAGGCGTAAGTGTTAATTTTTGTTTCTGATGTATTTGCCATAAAATGTGAGCTTGTAAAATATCGATTGAAAAAATTCTTCGTGGACAGATGCTACTCACATCGATAAACCTTTTCGGAATATTTTCTTCTTAAAATATTCCACAGTTTCTCCGCCAGGGGTCGTAGATGTATATCTTATTTTTCTCAGTATCTCTACTTCTAAGAGTCCGATTTGAAAAATTCCTTCTTTGTTGGATAGTGTTTTCAGTGCGACATGCTTTTCATATAATTCCAAAGTTTTCAAGTTATTCATAGACTTTCCGCTAGGGTGCGTAAAGGTAAATTGCGTTTCCCCTATATCTCTGCTTCTAAATCTCCGATATGAAAAATTCTTTCTGCACTGGATACAGCTCCTAATGGAAAATCGTTTGCACATAATTTCTAATTTTTGTAAAAAAATGGTTTGGCCACCAGGGGTCGTAAACCTTAATTTCCGCTTCAGATGTATTTGCAGCAAAATATGATCTTCTAAATTCTCGATTGAAAAAAACGTCGTTTGTAGACCGATACTACTCATGTCGACAAACCTTTTAGAAACATTTTCTTCATGAAATAATGCATGGGTTCTACTCCAGGGGGCGTAATGTATATCTTTTTGTTCAATATCTCTACTTCAAGGAGTCCGATTTGAAAAATTCCTTCTTTGTTGGATAGTGTTTCCGATGCGAAATGTTTTCCCTATAAATTCAAAAATTTTAAGTAAATCATAGACTTTCTGCTGGGGGAACAAAGGTAAATTGCGTTTTCTGCGTTATTTCTGCTCCTAAAACTCCGATTTGAAAAATTCTTTCTGTATCGCATACAAGACCTGATGGAAAATATTTTTCACATAATTTCTAATGTTTGGTAAAGAATGGTGTGGCCACCAGGAGGCATAAGTGTTAATTTCTGCTTCTGGTGTATTTGTAGCAAAATCTGGGCTCCTGAAACCTCGATTAATTTTATTTTTTTTTTCTTGGACCGATACCGCTCATATGGAAAAACCTTTTGAGAATACTTTCTTCCTAAAATAATGCATGGTTTTTCCACAACGGGACATAAAGTCACATCTTATTTTTGTCGATATCTCTGTTTCTAAGAGTCCGATTTGAAAAATTATTTCTGTGTTGGAGAGCGTTTCCGGTGCGAAATGTTTCTCATATAAATTCATGTTTTTCTTAACGCACAAGTCTGCAACCAGAGGGCGTAAGCTCACGATTCCGTTTACAGGTATATCTGAGGGATTTAAAACCCGATTGAAAAACTTTTTTCTTACGTCAGATACTAATGTTTTCCATACCGGTTCCATTGACTTTAAACAGCTTTGATAAATTTAATTTGCGTCAGAACGGATTCAAAAGACGTGCTTGCTACACCCGAAAATTCGGTGTCATCTTTCTTGATTTAGGTCTCAGTTCAAGCTTGAACAGGAGTTTTTAAACTGGTACTATATTACACAGTGGAAGTACACACTCCGTTGCATTAACTGCATAGTCAGGTTAGCTTTGCCCTGAGTATAGATAACGATTGCTTTGTTGAAATTACGATATTTTTTCATGAAACTAAGAAATATTCTGTTCGTAAAAAGAAAGTGTTGGTTTGAACAATGAACAACTTCCGCTATTTTGGAAAAAACTACGATGGCTTTATAATGCTAGATAACGTTATATGGTTGAGCGGAGGAAGTGATCTGATTAGTTTCATCTATTACTTAGTAGAAATCAAGATTTTTTTTGTAAAATTAAGAAAGGGCTAACTTTTTCTGTGGGCATTTTTTCCTGTTTTCGAGAAGTGGGCATTTTTTCCGTGGGCATTCTTTCCTCATACCTAAATGAGGGACGTATGGTCGTACGTGTCCGCCTAATTTTTGTTATATGTACTGGATTCACACTTAAATATTTAGTTCCACTTCACAAAAAATTAAATAAGATAATCGGAATATATCGCAAATATTTGGTTTCTATGAAAAAAAAAATCAATATCTTCCAAAAATCGTGTTTTAACTACCAATACCGAATAAACACTTAAGAAATAAAGACAGCCAAACAAGTGAGAAATCGGGGGTGTGGGATGTGGTTTGTACCCTACCTTCCTAATTGTTTAAAGCTACCGATTTTTTTATTATTATTTTTTTTCGCAATCATAAAGCCATAAATGTCAGAGTGGAAGTAATGAATGACCGTCCGAGAGCAGAAGACACACAGCGATACTGCAAATGATCTTTTCTCGCTCAATGGATAATTTTTAAGTTTTTTTTTTTTTTTTTTTTTTGCTGATAATGTTGTTGCAGTTATTGTTTGTTTGACATAATTCTGTTGAGGATTTTTTTTCTCCCTAGCTTTATAAAACATATAAGCAGTCACCAATAGTAACATCAATCAATCCACGCAGGAGTGATATGCCAAATCGATAACAACCAGTTCACATGGACTGCAAGATGAATGATGGCGGGGTGGGGGTGGAGATTTCCAAGTTACACTTGTTGATCAAAGCAAAAATTTCACTGTGATATATGCAGCGTAATGCGCTAAATGCTAACAATAACAAGTAAGGAAAATAATACAGTGCAATGATTATGAAGCACGTTCCATTCCAACACTGAACACGTGAGTTTGTTTGCTACTGCTAGAGCGAGCTCCTCAAAGGTATCGCTACTTGCCAACAGTATGTTTTGACTAATGATATATACTGCCAGTCTCAGCCTTTTTCAACAGGTTTGGTTTTCTGGTAGTAGTCCCCAACAAAATGCTCAAATTTTGTCCAAAAGAAAAAAAAATTATATGAGCTCTTGTGCGCACATTACAGAAAATTAAATTGGAAAAATTAAAACGGGGTTCAAGAATTTGGTTGCTATAAAAAAATGTACTATCTTTATCATGAAATCATGTATCGGTTTGTTTGCGTTTACACTGAAGACAAGGTCCATTTAAACATCTAAATTTTCAACTCTGGAAACGGTACCTGTCTTTTGAATTTCAGCACCCCTCGAAATTTTCAGAAGTCGGCGCCTATGTTAGTAACACAACTTTAATAAAAGTGCCAACTGATGACAACAAATGAAATTTCAAATTGCTTTTGAAAACTTTAAGGACCTTTCAGGGTTTGTTTTATCGTTCACCGTTAAGGCACTTTTATTCTTAGAAATACATCACTGATATTCAGAGTGACTTTCTGCGCGGGGCACAGATCAATAATTAGCTCTAAGGAGTATTCGGGGAAGTCACGGAGATTAGGTAAATCCGCATATAGCTATTACGTGTCTCTTTCCCGCTGTTTCAGACAATTCCTTTCATGCCTATCAGGTCTCCACAATTCACAGAGTAGGTTACTCGATACCCTGGTTGTCCGCGTGGAATACTGTAGCTACGACTATTAGTCAGACAACTATTTAGTTAGCGTCAATTATTTAGATACCTTTAAAAAAAATACTGAAATGCGTAACTTTCTCTTTGAGGTACAATTTTCCGTAAATTTATTTACATATTGTGCATTTTTATTTTTTGAGCCTTTCAGAGCATGAATTTAGGCCCTGGTGACCACTCTGGGAGGGAAATCCCCCCGCCCCGCCCCCTTCTCTACGGTAGCTACGGCCCTGTATATGAGTACCATATACTTACGGAATAAAAAAAAATTTACGGAGGATTTCAGTTTTATAATTCCCTTGAAATCTGCTACCATTTTTGCAGTATATTCGCATTACGTTCCAAAAATCAAAATTTTATTCTCAAAACATGTGTATTAGGCAGGGGCGCATTTAGGGCGAAAGGGGGTTCCCCGAAAAAAATTCTATATACGACCCCTGGTATAATGTTCCTGCAGCACGTCGACAACACACACATGGCACTCGAGTTTTTCCCCGCTATCCATGATTAATTACGCATTCCTCAAAGTACGTGAGAATGGAAATACTTATTTGAAGTAACTGTTAGTGAATCGTACATTTAAGTTATTTCCATAACGAAAAACACAAACTCAAAATTTCGATACCCTGACAAATTAATTTTTAATATAAAGAATTAATGACACATGAATTCATGTGGCCCGTTGGTCTAGGGGTATGATTCTCGCTTTGGGTGCGAGAGGTCCCGGGTTCAAATCCCGGACGGGCCCAATTATATTTTCGATTTTTTTTTACCCATCGCATATATAGAAAGTTACTTTATATTATTTTACACATATTTTACACGTTTGTTTGCGTATCCTTATCTATTTATAAAAACAGTTCATTGGTAAAATGTGATTCATTACTCGTGATATGTCCATTTTTTTCCTGTTTGAATGAAAGGGTGGGAGGGATACAACAATCTCTATGGAATGTAAAATTTAATGAATCTACTTATTATAAAAAACTAAAAAAAAAAAAAAAATTCTTTTTAGTCAAGGTAATCTTCGCTAGCTTACCTGTAAACGATTTTAAGAACTGGAAGTATAATATTCTATGAAAATATGTATGATTTCATGAGAAACTGTAGTTGAACTTTTTTTATCTTTGTAACTTATCAATTTTATTTATGCGTTTCTTCCTTCCTTTTTTTTTTTTTTTTTTTGAACAAAGAAACTGAATTATTTTTACCAGTCCCCGAATGAATTTTTATTTTAACGTCTTGAAACTTATCTCTCAAGAAACAAATGTAAATATTTGTTGTTCCTTAAATTCTAAAACATAAACACGATGAAGATATTATAAGAGACAATCTCATAATAAAAATTTCCGAACAATTTTAAGATTTGAAACAGTCAGCGAACAATTTTTTTAGGGTTTCTCATGCATTCCTCTACTCGTGTTGCATTCAGAACATTGCAAAAAGAAATTCTTAAGTTTTGTCCAGTATTGTTTAATTTCAAAATTTACACACTTTCCCTCTTCATACTGAAATGTAATTTTGCTGCATGCTCCCACATGATTTTTTTTTTTCAGGTCAACACCATTTTAATCAAATAAATTCTCTGAACGACACTAGATGGCTGCTCGATACAGTCCGTGGTGTTTTATAACAGTGTACACAAAAACTGACCTCACTTTTAAGGATCCCTTTGATACATTTTGAAACATGTCTCGTTAATTTAGAACTGTGAAGATATGCATTACGATCACGAGAACATTTTTTTTTCTTACGATAGAAAGCTTGTACTGTTTTCAAAAATAATTTCAATAATTGGAATAATTGCCAATTTTTTTTAATTTTAAAAATACTTAACATATATTATTTTTAAAAAAATGCTTGGTTGATTTAAAAAGCATTCATTGACTTTGTATGCAAGCTGGTGCAACAGATGTGCGTTATTTAACTCTAACTTTCCATACTCTGTAGGGCTGCTTTAAAAAAAATGAGATTCCATATTTCAAGGCCAATATTTTAAAATCTCAAGTAATCGTCATTGGGAGTGCTTTACCTCTTTATTGCTTCATTTTCCAACCATATTCTAAATCTGGATCTGTTGAGAATTAATTGCATAATTATTATCCGCTAAAATGCATTTATTGGTTTAATTCTTGCCTGGCATTGACTGTCAAAACAATCCCACAGAAGTTCCATAAATTTAGAAATAGTTAATGTTTTGCGTATAAATTCCTAGATGGCAGCACAATGCAACAAAATAATCTAAGAAATTCTACGTATATTTCTTTGAACAAACCAAGCAGAGCCCATTTAAGACGGAGGTTAGGGAGGTGGCAGCACCGGGCCTCCTCGCTTTCAAGGGACCCCAGAATTATGCAGAATGCTTGAAGAACTAAAGTTTTATTGTTTTTTTGTTTTGTTTTTGCAGATAACGTAGCAAAAACTAAACAATTGCCTTGTGAAAAAAAATTCTTTTTCTCTCCGCTTTTTTTGGGAGAAGTCCGCAAAAAGTATAGTATCCCCCAGTCCATCCACAATTTTTTCAAAAGCATTACAGATCTTTTTTGTACACATCTGTAATTGGGGAAATTTTCATACATTAAATTCGTTTGAATCGTGATATTTGGATCATATTATTTTGCCCACAACTTCGATATAATTTCAACAAGCTGAACCCTGGAAGGGGGGGGGGGGATTAAATCCGAAATGAACTGGAATCCATTTTTCAACCATGCATTTTTACATTTTCTTGCTACTACTGAATCGTGCATGAGTCATGGGATACTTCAATACGGAGGGAATATTTTCATGCAGGGGCGGATTGGCGGTCGCAAAAGGGCCCGGGAAATTTTTTGCAAATGGGCCAGTTCAGTTGTACACTATCTACCAACAAATAATTGGACACCTGTGATAGCAAAGGAAAACGAAGTTTATTCACCTTCAATAGTTGGTGGAGCCTCCACGAGCGGCGATTGCATCTGCGGCCCTCCGGGGCATACTCTCAACCAGGCGTTGTTCGACGGCTAGCGGTATTTTCTTCCACTCGGCTTGGAGAAGACAGGTCAGTTCCTTCACCGATTTCGGACGGTGGGGGCACCCCTTAAGAAGACGCTCCAACTCATCCCACAGGTGCTCGATAGGGTTAAGGTCCGGTCTCTGAGCAGGCCAGTCCATTCGATTAACCCCATTGTCACCATACCAAGCCATGATGGACCTCGCAACATTACAGGTGGCATTGTCATCCTGAAAGTGACATGGGTCCACCCCGTTGAACTGCCACAGCGTAGGGAAGCGCATGGTCATCCAAAATGGTGCAGTAGGTCTCGGCGTTGAGTATACCAGGAATTGCGACCAAAGGTACCGTGCCATACCAGGAGAAACACCCCCATAGCATAATTCCACCGCCGCCGAACTTCACAGTTGGCACAATACATTCCGGCAGGAGGCGTTCTCCAAGCAGACGCCAAACCCAGACCCTGCCATCCGAACGGCAGAGGGTGAACCTTGATTCGTCGCTCCAGAGAATCTGTTTCCACTGTTCAACGGTCCACTGTCGACGTTCTTTGCATCGCGTTAGCCGAGCAGCGCTATTGGACTTGGTGATCAAAAGCTTGTGGGCGGCAGCACGTCCATGATAACCGAGCAGATGGACTTCATTACGGATGGTATTCATCGAAAGAACACTCTCGGATGCCTATTGAAACTCCTCGATTATGTGGCCCATCAATTTGATGCGGTTCTTCCGAATTTCTCTGGCCAGCACCCGTCGGTCTCTAACTCCCCGTTTTGTGGATCTGCCGAGTCGGGGCACATTCCGACAGTCACCTCTCATCTTCCACTAGCCAATCACGTAGGCCACTGTCGATTTTGGGTACTTCAACTCACTGGATATGTCACGTATGGATCGGCCATTTCTGTGATACCCGACGATTACACCTTTTACACCTCTCTCGAAATCAGAGAGCTCCGAACTGCGTGGCATCTTGCATGCGACTGGTTGCGTTGTTGTTTCCCACACGATATTTAACGGCGTCGGCCGTGACGTGTATCAGGACTGCAGATATCGTCGATTGCAGGGGTGTCCAATTACTTGTTGGTAGATAGTGTAGTCCTGCGGTACTATTGTATCACAACTGAAAATCACTTTTTTTATTTAAGAAATAAAACAAAAAGTACAGTTGCTCTGGAAACAGCGGCAAGCATAGTACGGGTGTGTGTGTGTGGGAGGATGGAGTATAAAAAGTAAACCCGTCATCCTTAAATTGAAGTGGGTGTTCCGGAAAAATTTTCATAGGCGCATGCCATGATTTTACAGAAAAATTGCAATACAATTTTTCTGTTGTGGACAATCACAGTTAGAAATTTCAAGATATTTAAATATCGTGGCAAACTCACTTAATCGACGTGGAAAAAGCGAATAACCAGGTTTAAATCACTAGTTTAGTTAGTTATGTATGTAATTGCGCTGGAGGAGCTTCTAATTTTGGACACACTCAATATTTATATTTGTTTAAAATTTTCTCTTAAGAACGCTGAAGTAAAAACATTTGATTTTTTTTTTAATTGCTTATGTAGCCTTTTCATGTTTGACAGTTTAAATAAATGAAAAAAAAATATATAGAACTTTTACACTGTAAAATTTTCTATAATATTACAATTTTTGTAATTTTTCTAATGTAGACAATCACAGTTAGAAATTTAAAGATTTTTAAATATTGTGGCGAACAGATTCTTCATTTAATGATCATATGTTCGTATGTGTTTCAATTACAAAACGTGCTTTTATGCTGCGGTTATGTATTGTGAGACACCTTACTAAATAACGTAAACAAAACATTTGCAACTTCATGTTGAAATGATATCTCCGTAAATGCCTTCATCTGCAGCATTTGTCAGTTATCACAAAGAGCGTAGGCAGCGTAGGTAGAACATTGCGGGGCAAAGGAAAGGGATCGTATATGAACACCCCCGTAAATAATCTTACAGTTATTTCAAAATACGTTCTTGATATTATTGGCTTTCACTCTGAATTTTGTGTTGTCATATAGTGGATAGTACATCCCATAATGACCATTATCTAGCACTGTTCTTCAACTTTATCAAACATGGGTGAGTATTTTCACTACTTTTACTAAAGTAGTTAAAAATTTTTAGCCCTGTTCATCCCCCACCCCAATGCTGTTAACATACGTAGATTGTTGTGCCTCCCGATTTTTCCTGATGCCGGGCCCCTCGAAACATTTCAGGATGAAATGAATGGTCAAAGAAACTATAGATACCTTCCCCACTCCGCAGTTGAGAAAGACACCGGTTAATTGCACGGGGAGGAAGGAGTGGAAGTTCGAAGAGGAGATTTTTTTGAATGCCTAAACAGAATAATCATAGTTTTCGGGCTCGTTCGGGCCCGGGCTCTATCTTGCAGTATAAAATTCGGGCTCGGGCGGGTTATGGCTGACATATTTCGGGCTCTTAAAATTGAGCCCCAAACCCAGCTCTTATGAGCACAGCACTAATGTCTCCTACAACCAACGGGAGTAAAATCAACTACCCCCCAACCCCGTTTCCTTGGGGAATATATAGAACATCTTGTACACACTCTCGCCCTCCCGCAACATACGGTACATACATTCTCGTTCCTCAGCTACTAAGTGAACCCAGAAGTTCGCAAACACACATGGCCCATCTATTGTAGTTGGAATTCTAGCAGTTGTGTGGTGAGGGGATTTTTTTTCCTAGTTCAAAATAGAAGGGTTTTTTCCCCTGCTTGTTAGAATTACATTATGTGTATTTCGTTTATAAAAAAAAGTGTTGTTGTTCAGTTGTGTATTTAAAACAACTGAACTGAAAACATTTTTAAGAAAGTAAGAAAGAAAGAGATAAAATATACGGAAGGGGCCCACCGGGAAATGTTCCGGCGTCCCGGTGGGCTAATCCGCTCCTGTTTTCATGGCTTCCTCATCATATTAAATATATCTTTTCTCCTGGGTATTTTTATTCATTCACCGCTAGTGAAATTCTAGATGTGCCACTAATACTGGGGCCCCAAAATGCTGTCCAGCCACCGGGCCCCCTGTCTTCTTCAATGTGCTCTGAAGCCAAGTAATTTATTTACTCATGGTAAATCCTGAAATATTTTTTCTTTACCGTTTTCTTCTTCTTCTATTTTTTTTTTTTTTAACAGAAAGTTGTAATAGATGTATTGACATTTTATTTGAATTTACAAAAGTTAAGTTTCAACATATACAAAGTTTCAAACATAAATTTTGCCCATGTTATTTACTGCAATGGGTCTAAATTTAAAATTATTAATTTCTCTATTAAGGACGTAACTAGATATAAACATAAGGGGTGGAGGAAGGGTTTCGTAGAAGGAAAATAGGGGTACGCAGGATTACTTCAAAAATAGGGGCAACTAAGTCTTAAATTAATAACAATGAGTTTAGGAACTTAATAAAAAGCAAAATAAATTTTCGTTTTAATTCGCAGAACTCAACTAGAAGAAAAGATGCGAAGGGGTTTGAAAACTCTTGAAAACAAAAATATGCCCTTAAAAAAAGCTCTGAATTTTGTAAGAGTTACTCGTGTATGTGTCCTAGATTTTTTTTATTTATTATGATATAAATATCTAATTTCGTTGTCTTTTCCCCTTGGATCTTAGGAAATTAGACGTAGGCCAATTTGGAGAAAAAAAAAGAGAGAAAGAGAGAGAGAGCCTAGCACACTGAATCACTTCAGGGTTTAACTTTGACACAGGGCTCATAAAAGTTAGCCGACACAAGTGGCGGCTCGTGCTGCTGAAAAACTCCCTCCCTTTTCAGCAAAGACCTTGGAACAGGTATTCCCTTTGCCTCCCGCCCCACTATGCGCTGCAAAAAAAGTAAATAAATAAATAAAAAGAAGAAGATTAATGAAGAAAAATTAAAAGCAACTGCAGGTATTTTTCGTGATTATACACAAATTTATATGAATTGTTAATAACTTTCTTCGTCTTTTTAGCGGCAGTAATTACATTAATCGCCTTTTTAGTGTCAATGGTTAAATTTATAACATTATATTCGTTAAAATATTAAGCCTAATATTTTGCAGAATATACGGATTTATTAATCTGCGACGACCTCAGTTGTCGACGAAACATATTCAGCTGAGGATCATCTAAAAAAAATATTTATTTACTCAAGTTTTTTGAAAAATACGTTTTTTTTATTTCCGTATTTTTAATGGGAAATATTTTTGCGGTGTTCAATATACAATCAACCTTGTAATCTTATTATTTGTGATTTTCAATGCACTTCTGAAGAGCTTAAATATCAATTAATTATACATGAATTATTTAAATTACTCTATGTATTATACTATAAAGAGTCTATAAAATGCAAAGAGGTGTAAATAATTGCATATGGATCAAACTTCATTTTTAGGCCCTCTCCAAGAATCATGAATCCTAAGGATTTTACTTAGGATTTATTTTTACTTTTACTTAGGATCTCAAGAATTTTACTTCAATTTTTTCCTCTAAAGTTCTTAAAGAAAATGATCCATTGAAGAAAGATCTATTGAATTGATCGCAGTCGCATTTCAAGAAATTAAAATATTACGTAAAGTTCATTACAACAAGCAAAAAATAGAATCGCACAAAAAGAATTTAACTGATCGCAAAAATTCTTTGAGAGCACGGGGACAATCAGATAAGCTTTCCTTCTGTTTTGGTCAACTACCGCATCCTGCAAGAATAATAGGTTAACCTTTGCACTGCCCCCAGTTCCAATAGCTGAACTACTGCTCAGAGTAGTTCAGCACGCTGCAAGCCCTTGTGGACTGCTTGAGAAGACTCGATGAGGTGTGGGGGTAAGCTGCAGCAGCAGCCACCCTGTATGGCTGTGCTGACCGACACGCAGCACGAAAGACCGATCGGCGAACAAGATCTTCCATTGGCTACAGCCCGGTTAAAAATAAGATTTTGCTGGCAACAAATCATTGATTAATATGCATGTACTTTCCTCTAAAAAAATTTGAATTGCCATTCGTATGGTTTTAATACGAATCGCAATTCAAAATTTTTTAGCGTCGATAACAGCCGTCACTGGCCGACACCTGGCGGATATTTTATGGATAATGAATGAATCACGTGCTTTGGAATTTTTGTGATGCACAATTTTCTGCTTGGTGCAAACATCTCTATATATTTAAAAGTGAAAGTTTGTATGTTTGTTCCGCATACGTTCCTAAACGGTTTGATGGATTTGCACCAAAATTGCCATACATACTCTTCATCACCCAGAGCAAAATACAGGCGGGGTGATTTTTAGAAATTCCATCCGTAAGAGGATCAAATGTGTTTTTACGGGACTCTCTCTAGACTGGGCGAAAGTCTACTACTACGGTATTACTACGCGTGTCAGAGCAACGGTCGTCAGGCGCATGACGCCTCACTCCTCACAAGCTTCCGCGGTTCAGGCATACGGGAAAGAGGCCGATTTTTGAAAACACAACGCACCGGCGGAACATATTGTAATAAGTATTTTTTTGTTTATGTTACCATGGCATTTTCTTTGTAAGGATTAGGTTTCATTAGACTCCCAACAATTGGAGCAGGAGTCTCAAATATGGGTGGAGCTACAGATTCTCCCCAATAGGCGTGGTCCTCTGAAATAGCATCAAGGTTAAGTTGAAGTTAAAACAGACGGTCTTCTTCATACATAAAATTTAAATACAAGATAAGTATTGGTATTAGCATAGAAAAAAAAAATAGCCTATGTCCACCGGAAAGAAGTAAGCTCACCAACTGTGAAAGAATTATCCGAAGGAGTTTAGTTTTCGAGATTAGTAAAAAAATTCCGCATATTATCGTGAACTACTTTCTTTCACGTTGGGTGTGATCAGGTTGTATGTAAACAAAGCGGAACGATACATGGGAAATTGGAAACTACTTGAAAGCGATGTTATTCGGTAGTACAGCCAAACATAATAAAAAATAATAAATAATAATAATAATAAATAAACGAAATAGCCTATGTCCTCCGGAAAGCTTCCCAACGGTGAAAGAATTATCCGAATCGGTTTAGTTTTCGAGATTAGTAAAAAAAAATCCGTATTTTATCGTGAACTACTTTCTTTCACGTTGGGTGTGATCAGGTTGTATATCTACGCTCTAGAAAGCGGAATGCGGAGTGCAGGAAGGGCATTATTGTGCATGTTTGCTATTTCGAGTTTTTAGGGCTCAGAACGGCTATCATAAATTGTGATTCTTATAATAAAATGTCCATCAAGTGTGGTGAAATGCCTCCAAAAAAAAAAAAACGCAAACCCATCGGACAAGTTCAGCCGAAAGCAAAGAAAGTAAAATTACTTCGAGAGAGTGAGACAACCGAACAACGTGATCGAAGACTTATGGATCAGCGGGAAACAGCCAGTGTATCTAGGGCAGCAGAGACCTGGGAACAGCGTGAGGCCCGACATGCTCGTTATTCATCATGGTAGGATTTTTTTATATAGTGCGATTTACATTGTTACTTGAAAACAAACTTTATGTCCATCCCGGGCAACGCCGGGTATCTCCGCTAGTATTTTATGTTTGGCGTGATATGCACTTCTAAATGTCGGACTGGAAAAATTTTTTTGCATTCCGTAGTTGGAACGCACTAAGTCTGGACATGTATGTTTTTTTTTGTTTGTTTTTCACGATGCGCCGTTTACCGCTAGGTGGCGCAGTGGTGGCATAAATGAGTTTTTGAAAGATGACGTAAATGTACGTTTGCATTTGGCCCTACATCTTCCCTTCTAAAAGTCCGATTGCAAAAATCATTCTTACTCCGATTACTGTAATTACGGCCAAAGCACATTGCGTTTCTTAGGCTTTTATGATGTAAAATAACCGCAGTTGGATGAAGTAAATTTAGATCTATAGCTCAATCATTTCTCCTGCGATTTTTTCTTTTAACCATCGAATTGCATAAAATTCTTCTAACCTCGGGCAGCTTTCGCTAAGGTGAATGTAATACGCGTGCCATGGATGTTTCTCATTCATACTTTTTTGCTAGTATACGTCGTTCTCTATCAGCTTTTGAAAAGGTTGGATTATCTAAAAGCAGGGTCGCCCTTA
The DNA here is from genome assembly GCA_039090855.1 of Macrothele yani. Taxonomy (NCBI): domain Eukaryota; kingdom Metazoa; phylum Arthropoda; class Arachnida; order Araneae; family Macrothelidae; genus Macrothele; species Macrothele yani. The sequence continues at coordinate 111,296,190 of CM077003.1, forward strand.
GAACTGGGCAAGCCGGACACTTGCCACGGGCCCCATGCCTCATGGGGCCCTGCACTTTGGAGGATCCCGCTCATTATAGACAAAAATGATTCAAATAAAAATGCAATGTGCAGAATAAAACAAAATATACTCACGGGCAATGAAATTTGCGCATCTAGAAGGAAACAAGCTACAACCGCGAAACTTTGCAAATAGCTAGAGTGCGTGCTGGTATGCAAATGATCCCCGTTTGGTGCGATTGCACATGACCGAACTGGCAGCCTTGTAAACCGGCGTGTAGTCGATGCCCCATGAAAGCGAAAAGCACTGGCAGACGCAAGCAAGAGTACAGAGTAACAAGAATGCCGGGTAGACGCCAGGGACGTCGATTTACGCAACTGACGGACTCTGAGAGAGGCTTGATCATCGGGCTGAAAACCGCAGAGTGGTCGGCGCGCCGTGCAGCCCGCCACGTGGGGTCGTTCTGACCATATCGTCCGACTGTGTCGGGAACAGTGGACACGTGACGGCAATGCCACACGACGGAGCGGCTCCGGACGGACCAGGAGGACCACTGGTAAATGGGATCGATGGATCGTGCACCAGGCACGAATCAATCCCACTGGGGCCCGGTCCACTATACAAGCAAATGTAGCGGTTCTTGTGTGCCCACGAACCATTTCCCGACGCCTCGTGGAAGAGAATCTGCAATCCCAGGCCCCTTACGTGTGCTGCCATTAACACCGGAACATCGCCGTCTCCGTGTGTAGTGGTGCCAGGCTTGGGGCGACGTGGAACGCCACAGACTGGCCACGTGTGGTGTTTAGCGATGAGTGCCGCTTCATTTTGGTGACAGATGATTATCGTCTCTGGGTGTAGAGGTTACCGGTTCAATGGCACAATCCCAACCTCGCTATCGAGCGCCACACCTCCCCCACTGCAGGCATTATGGTCTGGGGAGCCATTGCCTACGATAGCCGATCAGCTGTAGTAGTGTTACGTGGATCATTGACGGGTCAACGGTATGTGGATGAGATGCTACGGCTCCATAGGCTCCCATTCCTGGCTGGGATTCCAGGTGAGCTATACCAGCAGGATAATGCCCGCCCGCACACGGCTCGGGTTGCCCAGGACTGTCTACGTCATGTCCCGACACTTCCATGGCCTGCCTGCTCCCCGGATATGTCCCCTATCGACATGTGTGGGACCAGTTGAAACGCCGGCTGCCGCAGGATAACATCAGGCGTCTGTTCGCCTCCATGCCGGACCATATTGCAGCATGTATCACCGCACGAGGGGGTGCGACGCGCTATTGAAGATGCCGGGTTGTGTTCCCCAGATCCCTCTGTAATTGTCCTGCAGCTATGTTTTTGCTATCATGTGTATCATTCATCTTCGTCCATAGAATTCCAGTTTAATCCGGTGCTTCCTTATTGGTGCGCAAATGTCTTTGTCTGTGAGTGTAATTATGAATAACCTGCACAATTCAGTTTGTTTTTCATTGTTGCAACTTTTCATCGGACTGTGTTCTTCCAACTCTTAAGTTCAGCGGAGGCCCCATCATGGCGTGGAGTTGTTTTTCATGGGCATTGGTTATTATACCACAAACCATGAACTCTGAAGTGTACCTCGACGTTCTGGATAATTCCGCCCAACCAACAAATTGGCAGTATTATGGAAATGACCGTTGTCTCTTCCAACACGATCGAACTCCCTGCCACACTGCATGGCGTGTGCTGAACTAGTTTCTTGAAAATGAGGTGGAATTGCTAGAGTGGCGTATCTTAATCCCGTAGAACACCTCTGGAATGAACTAGAACGATGGATACGAAATCGACCCCAACGATCTTCTTTGCTCTCTACTCTGGCAGCAGCTTTGTAGGACGAATGGTGAGCCATTCCTGTCAATACAACTGGAACCTGGTTAATAGTATTCCACGAAGTGTTGCCGCTGTCGCACCAGCAAAAGGTGGACCGACTAACTACTAATTGCGATAATAAAGCCATTTCTCCCGATACACTGTGGTGTCCGAGTACTTTTGATAATATAGTGTATAAGTTGAAGCCATAACTCATCGGGAAATCATGATAGAGCACTTAAAAATTTGATAGATTGTATTTCATTGTTGCAAAGTTGCAGTGATTGGTTTAAAGTCGGATTTCCAAAAAGGGGATTCATAGAAACAAAACTATTTACTTTCTATGCTATTTGAACAGAAACATGAGAGACAATTGAGAGCGCGTATGTGACCTTGAACGTGTGTGCACTGCCATTAGCGCTTGTAAATGCTACTGTCATGCAGGGACGCGCCAAGCGGGGTTCAACGGGTGCTAAGCACCCGGGCGCCAGAATCCGGGAAAATAGGAGTATTTGCGTGAAGCCCTGAGCAAACCAGATCGGGAAATGATAATTATTTGACCAATCTGTAATTTGGTGCGAGGATCCGGGGTAGAACAATTTGCGTAGGATTGGAAGAGGAACACTAAATGAAAGAGATAGCATGGTGAAAAAGTTGAGGAAGAACTAGGGAGACAAGGATCGAGAGCATTAATGAAAAACCAAGTGACACGAGGAGGTTGTATCCCAGCCTCGCTCTTGCTTGTTGGACATAGACAGCTGCCTCCGAGGATCGGGGATGTGCCAAATTTTCTGCCGTAATGAAAAAGTTGGACTCTGAGATTAGTGACCGTGACAATTGAGAAAATATCCATGAACGCATGTTGTGCACCCAAGAAGGGAATCTGTCTGAGTAGAACCAGGAAACATTTGGAGGAAAATTGTACGCCAGCCCTTATCGAGGGACAGAAGGTAGGACATTTCCGACCATAACGGTTTCCTCTTATTTATCTATTTCGTATGTTGAACCGAGAGCAGTTTTAAATAAGAGCATAGTAGAACATAAGTCAGTGTTGGAAATAAAACCAGCTCTAAATTAATGGTGAGAAAAGAAGGGCGGAAATAGAAGTAATGTGATGGATGGGTAAAGTATGTGACGTACCTGCCAGCAGGACGCACACGACATAAAGGCAAATAGGAATCAGAATAAACGTCTCCGTAGCTCAGTTGATAGAGCGACTTGTTCCGGAATAAGCGGCCTCGGGTTCGAATCCCGGCGTAGACCAAAAATGACGGAGAAATTTACTTCGTTATAATGGCGCCCGAACTATCCGGATGATCTGGCCGTTCAAAATCTCGCATTGGTGTGATGTTATTTCCACACCGCGAGACAGGAAAAATCAGAGAATTCCTTCTCCAGCGCTTCGAAAAATAAATGTGTGTGACGTTGCATTCCACACACCAGTTTGACTGGGAGTTCTCAAGTGCACGTTCTACAGTGGATGGCTGCCTGCAACGATTCATGGTCACGGCTGACCCGTGGGCCATGCCCCCGGCCCTCTTTCGGGAGGGGGAAGATGTGACGTACCTGCCAGCAGGACGCCCACGACATAAAGGCAGATAGGAACCCGAATAAGCGTCTGCGTAGCTCAGTTGGTAGAGCGACTTGTTCCGGAATAAGCGGCCTCGGGTTCGAATCCCGGCGTAGACCAAAAATGACGGAGAAATTTACTTCGTTATAAGTAATTGTTTGATCACAGCAGGAAATTGTGTAGGATAATGAATCAATTGAAATAAATTATGTTCCAAAATTTTCAGCTTTTTAAACCAAAAATAAGAAATTAAGGTTAACTTTTTAAATAAGAATTTTGATAAAAGGGTCTTCAAGCATATATATATATATATATATATACATATATATATATATATATGTAAGGTCAGGTGATGCGTAACATCACAGCCTCTCCTTGACAAATGTCAACCCCGCCTTCTCGTGGTGCATCCTGTTCCCACTAAAGGGGCTCTGACGACCGCCCATAGCGGTATAACTATACCATCGGGATCAGAGGAAATTCTATCCCACACTCACCAACCCGCTTGGCCAGCGTGGTGAGTTATGGCCAAACCCCTCCAAAATGATTCCACAACTTAAATCTTGGCCCTCAGTCTCCGGCAGCTGGAATGTACCTGGCCAAGGCAGCGGCCAGTGCGACATGAAGGCAGAGGGTGCTAAGAATCCCCGGAGGACCGGACTAGGCTGCCATCTGATGCTGACCTTGGCTACTTACAATGGACGCTCCCTATCTTCTGATTCAAGGCTTCTTGAATTGGAAGAGGAACTACAAAGGATCAAGTGGGACATCGTGGGGCTAAGTGAGGTAAGGAGAAAAGGAGAAGATCTCATCGAACTGAAAAGTGGACATCTCTTCTACTATCGGGGGACAGATACTGGCAGAACTAGTGGTGTTGGATTTATAATAAACAAGAAACTGAAGGATAAAGTTGTAGAAGTTGAAAGTTCCTCTGACAGAGCTGCACGGCTTGTTATCCAACTCTCGAAAAGATACCAGGCTCAGATTATTCAAACTTATGCACCCACCACAAGTCATCCTGAAGAAGAAATTGAAGAATTTTATGAGGAAATTTGTCATCTAAATAGTAAAGGTAAGCAGCACTTGAAAATAATTATGGGAGATTTCAATGCAAAAATAGGGCAACGGCAACAGAATGAAACTTCAGTAGGTAAATTCGGTCATGGCAACAGAAACCAGCGTGGAAATACTCTCGTTGAGTTTGCAGAGGCAGAAGGGTTTTTCATCTTGAACTCCTTCTTCAACAAAAAGCCACACAGGAAATGGACATGGAGACATCCAAATGGGACGACAAGTGAAATTGACTTTATTATGTGTAACAAAAAATTCGTCATAGAAGACTGCAGTGTGCTAAACAAGTTCAACACAGGTAGTGACCATAGATTGGTGAGATGTAAGATGCACCTCAACACTAAACTTGAACGTGGCAAGCTCATAAGACAAACAAAATCTATTGACATAACCAACCTTAAAAAACACCATAATACCTTCAAGTTAGAACTGAAGAACAGGTTCTCTGCTTTAGAAGGCCTAACATCGGAAGAAGTGGACATCTCTGAAGTTAACAGAAAAGTAACCAAAGCTCTTATGGAAACAGCAACAAAATTAGCTGGGTCTAAGAACAAGTTGCATGTGAACAAATTATCAGGAAAAACCAAAATGTTGATGCAAAAAAGAAGAGAGATGAGGACAACTAAAGAAGATGTGACTTCCAAAGTGGAATATATAGAGCTATGCAAGACAGTAAGAAAAAGTATCACTGAAGACGTAAGGAAATTCAACTGTGAACTAGTGAGGAAAGCAATTGAAAACAACCAAAGCCTAAAGATAGCAAAGGGACATCTCAGTAAGGGAAGAAAACAGATTATGGCACTGAGAAAAGAAGATGGTTCTGTAACAAGAAATAGAGGCGAAATTTTGACAAGAGTGAAAGATTTCTACTCCAAATTATATGAAAGGGATGATATATGCACTCCAGACATCATGAAAGATACCAGTACCAGAGTTCCTCCAGTCCTTCCAGCAGAAGTTGCACATGCAATCAAGAACATGAAGCGAGGAAAAGCTCCAGGAGGAGATGGAATTACTGTAGACATCATACAAGAAGCAAGTGGAGAAATCGAAACAGTACTCGCCCAAATTTTCACTCGATGCCTTAATGAAGGAAAGATTCCTGAGGATTGGAACACCGCTACAATGATCCTGCTACATAAGAAAGGTGACATTGAGGATCTCGGAAACTACAGACCTATCAGCCTCCTATCAGTAGTTTATAAAATCTTCACTAAAGTTCTTTCACACCGCTTGAAGGTAACACTGGACATGGCTCAACCGAGAGAACAAGCTGGATTCAGGAGTGGCTACAGCACAATAGATCATATCCACGTGCTGAGAGAACTAATTGAAAGAGCGAGGGAATATGAACTTCCATTGTGCATGGCTTTTATCGATTATGAAAAAGCCTTTGATTCGGTGAAACCATCAGCAGTTACAATGGCTCTGAAAACCTGCGGTATTGAAGATGCATACATTAATATTATTAATAACATCTATGAAAATGCAAGTGCAAAGATTAGGCTGTTTGAAAATACAACACACGTAAAAATTGGAAAGGGAGTGAGACAAGGTGACACCATATCTCCGAAGCTCTTTAATGCCACATTGGAGGGTGTTTTTCAGTCGCTGAGCTGGGAAAACAAGGGGATAAAGATTAATGGAGATTATCTAACCCACCTTCGTTTTGCTGATGACGTAGTCATTTTTGCAACTACCCCATCAGAGCTGCAGAGTATGATCCAGGAACTTGCTGACAAGAGTAAAGAAGTGGGATTAAAAATGAACTTTCAGAAGACAAAAGTGATGTTCAATGCTTTTACAAGAAATGAAGATTTATCGATTGATGGAGAAAAGCTGGAGATAACAGACACGTACGTTTATCTTGGACAGCAGATATCAAGTGAGGGTCACATTGATGAAGAAATTAATCGGCGTACAAAACTTGCCTGGAGAGCTTTTGGAAGAAACAGCATAATTTTCAAGAGCAATATGCCATTATGTCTTAAAAGAAAAGTGTTTGATCAATGCATCCTTCCAGTGCTTACGTATGGTGCAGAGACGTGGACCTTAACTAAAAGAGACATACAAAGGCTGCAGACAACTCAAAGAAGCATGGAGAGGTGCATGCTTGGTGTAACCAGGAGAGATAAGAAGAGGAACTCGTGGATCCGAAAAATGACAAGAGTGGAAGACATCATGATCAGAGTTAAATCCCTGAAATGGCAATGGGCTGGACATACTGCCAGAAGGACAGATCATCGATGGACAGCCGAAATTTTAGATTGGATTCCAAGGGACAGGAAAAGACCCAGAAGAAGACCACATAGGAGATGGGTGGATGAAATTCGAAAGTATGCAGGGGTGACATGGAGGAGACTGGCACAAGACAGACCGTTGTGGAGGAAACTTGGGGAGACCTTCGTCCAGCAGTGGATTGATAATGGTTGACAATGATGATGATGATGATATACATATAACTGAGTGTATTTTAAATATCAAATCTTCATCAGGCAAATAAACATATTTTATTGTCACGTTATTATGAGTCGGCTAAATTTAATTTAAGTGTCCAATTTTGTGAAATAATGATGTTAACCACGATTGAGAGTTGGGTGTGTGAGTGAGTGCTTGGGAAATGAATGTTTAGAAAAATATTCTCCAGTTCAATACCGAGTAACTTTCAGATCAGTGCAAGTAAAAAATCAAAATTTCCAAGTTAACCAAAGTAAAAGTTAAAAGAAAAACTAGACGATTACATTATAAACATTGCGGCACTCAAGCGGACCCCGATACACGGAACGTCGGCTGGGTGAAACACAACGCCCGTCCTCGAATAGCGAAGCCTGTGTCTTCTCTACTACTGGGAAAACATAGTTTTTGAGATTCGAGTGACTACCCTTATTATATTAATAGTTATTGCCAGTGAACACACCAGCAGGCACTGGAGCACGATAGCAGGAGTACAGTTTCCCGCTGGTTACTCGCTTTCGTGAAGAACATTTTCAACGATTAGAAGTCAGGGAGACTGAAAACGGCAACGGATGAGCGAACTGTGAAACTTGTCGCGAATTGTGTCCAACAAGACTTTCAAGAAACATGCTAAGAAATTGCAGAAGTTACAGAAATTTCATCAACATCAGATTTCTGTATTTTGACGAACGATTTGTAGAAAAGAATACGCCAGATGAGTCACTCATGACCTGACTGCCGCACAGAAGCACACTCGTGTGACCAATGCAGCATTGCTGCAGCAAAGATATGTCGCTGAAATGGAAGCTTTCCTGTTACGAATTGCTGCTATTGAAAAAACGTGGGTTAAGGACTTAAAACCTGAATTGAAATCGCAGTTGAGTGAATGGAGAAGTCTATGCTCCTCACGACTCAAAAAAATTCCGCCAAGCACAATCGAAGGTCAAGCAAATGATGATCTTCGCGTGTGATCACCTTGACGTCATCATGACAGATAATGAGTACCATGTGGAGCAAGTGTCACAGCAGTCTATTACCATGACTCGGCAGAAAATTGCACAGCAACTGACCTGACTTGCTCAGAGATGAACCTCTCAATGTACACGACAATGCCAGACCATACATGGGAAAGGTGGTGACCACTTTGCTGGAGAAGTATAGGTGGGAAGTGTTACCTCACGCACACTATCGCTCAGACATGAGTCCACCAGACTTTGACTTGTTCCCCAAGCTCAAACAATCCATTCATGAACAGCGATTTTCCTCCCTGGAGGGACCTTTCTGCAGCAGTTACCCAGCGTGTCCAACAGCTGAACAAAAGAGGAGACCTAACTGGAATTGTGACATTGCAAAACGTTGGAATGCCGTCATTCAGAAACAGGGAGACTACATAAGAGGGCTGTAGAGAAACATCGCCTAAGACACTTCCGGTATGTATAAAAAAAGATTGTGTGCATTACATTTGAAATGATCTATGTACGTCGCTCTTCCGCTGCATGCAATGCTTCACTATCGGTTTTCAGCTGGAAAAGTTATTTTTTCTGTGCTTCACAAAGGATTATATTGGGTGTGGTTTCCAAACTGAATTTTCATTAGATTCCTTTCGAAAAAGAAAATTCATGGTTGCATGTGGTAAAATAAAGCAGACGATGTATTTTAAATGAAAACAGAAGAAACACAGAAGGTAAAGCAAGAAAACTTCTTTCAGCAGGAATGAAAAAATGATTAACGTAGTTCATGAAGGGGTATTATGAACTTACACGGAGATCTTTTTTATATTCATGTATTCTAAAGATATTATTGCTGAACACTGGTAACAAGCTTTACAATATAGAGTGTTTAAAAAAAGTGAACTGTTTTTGTGGTTACGAAGTTCAGGAGGTGGTTCATCAGTCAATCTTTCATTACAGTAAAGAATAGAATATACTGATTGCATCTTAAACGTTATATCTGGGTAGCACTGGGTACAATTCAGTTAGTATGTACACTGACCTACCAATAATATCCAGGCACCTGCGTGTCTGCAAATAATTTTTACAGAGAATTTAATACTATGTGCTGAAACCTTTGACCCTTTGGACGACCTCGAGTATTAGCGGGATTCTCTCCACTAGTGCTTTGTAAATGTCCGCCGATATGTTCCACCATTCGGCCTTCAAAGCAGTGACCAGTTCACTTTGTTTTGTTGGACGATAATATATTCTTCCAACACAGGAAGATCAAATCCGCCGCAGAGATACTCTATAGGATTCAGGTATGGACTCTGGGCTCTATAGTCCAAAATTCTGACGCCAATGTCCTGAAACCAGTCTGTAACAACGCGAGCAGTATGGCAGGATGCATTGTTCTGCTGATAGAGGTATGGACCTTCTCCAAAGTACTGACCCAACGTTCGCGGTGCATAATTGCCCAAGACGTCTAGATAGAGTGTGTCCAAAAACTAAATTTCTCAAGACGTCTAAGTAGAGTCTGTCCAAAACGACTAAATTGCCCAAGACGTTTGACTAGAATCTGTCCAAACTACTAAATTGTTCAAGACGTTTAGGTAGAGTCTGTCCAAAACGACTAAATTGCCCAAGACGTTGAAGTAGAGTCTTTCCAAAACGACTAAATGCCCAAGACGTTCCAGGTAGAGTCTGTCCAAAACGATTAAATTGCCCAAGACGTCAAGGTAGAGTCTGCCCAAATGACTACATTGCCCAAGACGTCTAGGTAGAGTCTCTCCAAAGCGACGAATGGCACTCAAGCCGAACCACGAAAAACAGCTCCATACTATCACCTCCTCCTCGAAACTTCACTGTAAGGACCGTACAAGAAAGTTTGGAGGTTTCACTCCCAGGAACGACAGTCAGACATGATACACAGTCTTAGACTGTGTACCGTGATTCGGCAGTCTGAAGCACAGTTTTCCATTGGTGTACACTCCAATATCATCGTTCATTATACCACGCTAATCGGTGTGTTGGATCCCACCCCACAAATGTTGGCAGAGGAGCAAAAGGCATGACGGAACTGCGCCAATGTGCTTCATCAGCGTGTACATGCTTCGTGCGTATCCAACAGATTTCTGCTCACGGATTGTCACAATGGATTGAAAATGGATTCATCACTTTGACTCAGAGACCAAAATACAAAGTCTAATGTGGGAACATGCATCTACGCCGTCTTCCAAGGAATTCCGCACTGCTCCGTGAGCCTGAAACGTGATGGCTTCGTTTTTTTTGGGTGTGTGGGTGTGTGGGTGGGAGGCTCATTAGGAATCATCATGATTAACCACATAGAACAGGACACAAACGACACAGATGCACACTTCGCCAAAATCATAATCCGATTTCGTGCAGCCATCAAGAACAAGAGGAGTTAAAAACTGAGAAGAGGTGTCTTCCTCCTTCATACCTCCCAGATTGCGGAAACCTCCATCATACGGGCTGCAGAATTTCAGTTGCATCAGCACCCACCGTATTCTCCAGATAAAAGAAATCATCCGTTAAAAGCGATGTCTCCGACTCTCAAGAAGTTGAAGCTCTGGGTACATGATTAAAAGACCAAGACAACAAAGTTTTTTTTTTGTTTTTTTCTATCTACCAGAATCAAGGCACTAAAGCATCAATCGGATAAGTTCGTTGCAGTGACCGGGGTCTATGTCCAAAAATAAAATAGAATAATAATGGAGGAACTTGCCTCTATGTCCGAGAATACGTACATTTTGAACGAATTTCGTATGTAGAACTTTCTACGCCCGAGCAATTCTATACACCAGTGAAAGGACATTATGTTACTCGAAGTATAATATTTAAAGTCAAGAATATAATGCCTTTTAATAAATGCTTTCGAAGAAGAGATAATCTTCTGGGTGTTGTTTCAATTTGTTTTTGTTTTTATTTTCTTTTTGTTTCATCTTTCCGAAGTTGAACAATTGAATACTTTATCTCCAAAATTTCCACGAAGTTCAGCTCTTACAATTTTTTTTTTCTAAAACTGTAAACAAGATTAATAAATGTAAAGTTAATTGCTTATTATCTTGGTAACTTTAAAGGAAAAAAATCAGCGTTTGGGGAGTGGGTAGTCATCACATTAGCTTCTCGCTCACGCGCTACTGCCGTGGCAACAATTTATCACCCCCTTTTCCAGCTTCCTCATGAAAAATTTTCCCATTCAGATGGAGTCAATTTCGAATTTTCGTGTGACAATACCCCAACTTCTACTCGGTGAATTGGAAAATTATTTTAGCACTTGCTAGTTCGAACAGTGATTAATGCTGCGCATGCACTTCTTTTCATGTGCACTATTTTCGCAATAGGGCGTATGGCAATTCTTTTGCATTGGTTACTGCATCTGCGCTTCTAAAATTTATGGTTTTTTTTTTTTTTTTTTTTGCATCTGCCCTTCAAAAAGTCCTATTTTACAGATTGTTTTTGCATTTGATTGTTGTAATTATGATCAAGACATTTCATGCATTTTTCATCTTTCTTTCTGTACACTCGTACTGTTAAGTTATTCTGTGTGGGCACATTTAGTATCATCATATTGTTAAGAATCTTGCAGCCCGCTGTCCCGATTCAATTTCGTGAGGTTACACACATAAGATAAGACCGAAACGACCGTGCTTGTGCTTTGGATCCGAGAGCTATTAAAATGGCAATGGTACACCGATATTTACTATACAGTGTTAAATCTGAATGAATGAATACCTTAATCTCGTTAATGCAACTTAAAAAGAAACAAGTAGAACATAATTTCACTGAACATGAGAATTACATTAAGCATCTGCAAATTCATGTTGAAAGTTTCAGAGATTCGAAAACAAAGTTTTTCATCCGTCGAGACACGTTTGATGTGACTATACAGCAGGCTTTAGCCAGAACATGCGGCGGCTGTTTCCATTAAAAACAATAAGCTTACCGTTAAAAGCTCGTATAGTTTTTTTTTTTTTTTTTGCTCTTTCCATTTCTTGCACAGACGCGCGGTTAATCCTCCGAATGGCCGCCGCCCCGGTGGCGCAGTGGTCTAAGCGATGTCCTCTGATCATTCGTCCGGAAGGGGTCCGGGTTCGAATCCCGGCGAGGCATGGATGTTGTGTTTGCCTTACGGCACTGGCTCTTTCCCTTCCCTGGAACCAGTGACCCTAAATTAGGGACGGGCGACTGCTTATAGCCCATTGAGTTGCTCACGGTGGTCGTTAAACCTCCAATCAAAAAAAAAAAAAAAATAATAATAATAATCCTCCGAATATTCCATGTCTATTCCCGGAACTCCACTGTTCGCTCTGACTATCAACTGCTGCTTGTTCTCCATAACATGGGTTAAGAGCAGTCCCAAGGGCTCTGTCATAAACGACATGCTGCTTTCCTCTCAAAGAATCACATGCGATCAACCGTTGACCACGTGACAGATATCTGAATATCAACTGCTGCCTGTTATCCATAACCCGTGTTAAAAGCGGTCACAAGACCACTGTCATAAACAACATGCTGCTTTGCACTCGAAGACTCACTTGTAGAGGTCTGCACGGGCCCGGGCCGGGTCGGGCTTTTCTCATTTCTAATTTGGGAAAACGGACCGGGACGGGCCTTCGATATTTAATGTAAAACAGACACGGGCCGAGCAGGGTTTTTTTTTTGGTTTTTTTTTGGTTTTTTTTTTAAGAGCAAAACAATCGCTGTACGGTGCCTTTCTCGTTTGAAAAACTTGCAACATACAGCAGCAGGATAAGATTGAATAATTTTCGCAGATGGAAAAAATAGAAGTTTTACGACATCCTCCCCTCCTACAAAAGAATTGGAGTGGGTCAGCTCCTTTAGTTTTTCAATGTGAATGTGGTCCCTTCTCTCTCTCTCTCTCTCTCTCTCTCTCTAACTTTCACCCTCCTCTCATGCTTCAGGGCAGGCTATTAACTGCAGCATTTCTAAACCGAGTCACCCGCTCGCAGACCAGGCCTGTTATAGACGATCTTTTTTATTGTTCTGGTTGGCGGCATTTTGTTCTCTAGATGTGTGAAGAGCTTTTAAGTTGTCTTAAATGGCACGGGAGAAATGGGCTGGGAGAAACTTACTTATGTGTATAAATCTGTGCCGTATTTTCCCCATTTGTACTATCAGGCAGTCGTTTTCAAAACTTCTGTGACACTGATTAGGTGGGCAGTCTGTCGTTGTTCCTTAGCATATGCTCAGTTCAGTGTTGCTGATAAATACTCTTCCATACCTTATTATGGAGTTTAAGAAAGCGAAATATTTTCGCGGAAAAATCGCTTCCGGAGAATATGTGCTTGTAGACAATGTAAAGGGGAAAAGCGATATTTAGAAATATTTTAAATTACTGTCCCGTTCTGAAGCTAGTCGACCGGTAAACGTTGTGCAGTGCACTAAATGCAAAAACTTTTGAGTTACGATAGCACAAAGTCTGGAACATCGCATCTTAAGCGGCACAAATGTGTTCCCCACACACACACACGAGAGACATATTGGGTTTCAGCGATATGATATGCCAGTAGAGATAGGTGCAGTTTATAAAGCCATAAAATCTTCTCCCAGTAAAACGATCGGGCTCATAATTCTGGATATTTCGTACTTTTCGAATTACCCCCCCCCCCTCTCCTTATCTCCAAGGATATTTCCGGGTCCGGCGGTAAGGAATGATAATTTGAAAACCCAGAAAATTTGAAAGGCATAGAAATTGTCTTTTTCATGCAATATTTTTTAGTATACAAGCCCCCCCCTCCTCGAACGTCACGTGACTTATACAGAGTCTCAGAAATATTCCGAATTAACGTTTATTGTAATAGAATACGTGTAGCAATTAAGAAAACGAAAACTCTTCAGGAGTCGAATGACCGAGTGCACCAGGTGTCAAATTCGTGTTTTGGTAATTGCTGAAATTTTACGGGCCGGCCCGGGCCTTAATTAAAAAATTTGAAACGACTGGGCTTTCCAAATTAAGGCCCGTGCAGACCTCTACTCACTTGCGATCAACCGTTGACCACGTGGCAGATCTCTGAGTATCAACTGCTGCCTGTTCTCCATAGCACGAGTTAAACGCATTTCGAAGAGCTCTGTCATAAGCAACATGCTGCTTTCCTCTCAAAGAATCTTTTTTATTTTTTTTTATTGGAGTTTTAACGACCGCCGTGTGCAACTCAGTGGGCTACAAGCAGTCGCCTGTCCCTAATTTAGGGCCACTGGCTCCAAGGAAGGGAAAGAGCCAGCACCGTAAGACAAACACAACATCCATGCATCACCGGGATTCGAACCCGGACCTATCTCGGACGAATTATCATAAGCCATCGTTTAGACCACTGAGCTACCAGGGTGGCGAAGAATCGGTTACGATCAACCGTTGACCACGTGACAGATTCAAGCTCCCGACGTCAGCAGCGCTAATGGACTTTAATGTAATCAAAAACAAACATTCTTTCTCGCGCTTCTTGCTTGGAGGGGATAACAACAAAGAACGGTTCTTTTGTAACCATAGGCATAGAGCGTTTTAAATCTCACGGCATGCTCTAAAAAACAAGAACAAAAATATAATTTATGTACTAATTAAAAAAAAAAATAGAGGATAAATAATAATTTGTGTTATATATGTTAGCCAGTAGAGTTTTTGAAATTTTTTTTAAATAGCGGCAGTTTTTTATTCAGTCCTCATGTTTGTGAGTAAATTTGAATATGTTACGGGAAAAAGGTGTGTGTGTGTGTGGGGGGGGGTAGGTTGTTTATTTGTTTGTTTGGGTGTTTAACAGCTATCGTGAGCAACTCACTGGGAGATATAAGCAATTGCATGTCTCAAATTTGTGGCCAGTGCATACCTGCCAACCTCAGAAAATTCAAATGTGTAAAATTGTGCGGGAACGACATTTCTGATTATTTTTTTAACTTTGCGCAAACGACATTTATAATGAATTTAACTATGCATAAGTAAATGCAAATATTTATGCATTTGATAATTTTTTGATTTATAATACAAACAAATTATGCCACGTTTTGATAACATACTCGACACTATCCGTCGTCCGCAGTGGACCAACGATTTCCATAGCATACTTGACATTTTCCGCCATCCGCAGTGGACCGATGATTTCCATAGCATACTCGATGTTTTCTGTCGTCCTCAGTGGACTGTCGATTTTCATAGCATACTCAATGAGACTGTATAAAACAACGGAAAACTTCGCAAAATCCAGAAGAGTTAGTAGGTAGGTATGATTTAACTGAAACATTAACAAATATTTCTCAAGGAAGATTTTTAAAAAATATATTTTTTTAATTATACGGAAATGTGTAAAAAAAAGCGATCTATGCGTAAAATCGTAGAGAACAGTTAAAATGCGTAAATTTTACGCGTAATGCGTAAAAGTTGGCAGGTATGCCACTGGTTCCAGGGAAGACAAAGAGCCATGCTGTAAGATATGCGTACAATCCCTGCCTTACCCGGGATATAGGTCCAGACCCATTTCGGGCGAACGATTGCTATCCAGCCCCTCGCACCACTCGACCACCCCCGACTTCTTGTTTTCCTCCATATTTTTCTTACTACGAGTAAATGTTTCATTTCTCAGTAGATCTGAAGAATATTTGTTGTATGGCATTCAACATAAAAGTATAACTGATGTATTACAGAATTTCTTTATTCCAAAATAATACATATTTAGCATTCACTATTTCAAAAGTATGTGTTAGATATATCAATTTTGATTTTTTAGTAATCTATGGCTGATGTTAACTGATAGAAAACCTTATTCCATAAGTCCTATTTTCTATATACAAATTGTTACACTCAAATACATGTTACTGGCAAATGGATGCCATATTAATCCCACAAGAAAACACACCTCAGAAAACTTGAACATTACGCTTTCCTGGAACGGGAATCGAACCCGCATTTCCCGATTTATATTCGAGTCTGTTACACCACCCAGAACGACAAACTTTCACGCAACCGAAGATGTTTTGGACTGAGATGTAAAGCTCCCAGCGTGCCCTACTCGAAGCATTATGAATCATGACGTACATAATCATATTGCGCAATCGCAAAATTGTTCGTTACCATTAGTTACTTGGACGGGTTCATTGTCTCATCCTCGCTTGTTCAGGGGTGGGAGGGTAGATCATGAATTGCATGACAATTTAGTTTTTTGACAAGCGATTTCCATGTTTGTGGGATGTTAAAAGGCATATCGTCGTTACAATCACGGACTTCCCATTTGATAAGTGTTGTGACGACGATGCACCTTTTAACATCCCACAAGCATGGAAATCGCTTGTCAAAAAACTAAATTGTCACGCAATTCATGGTCTACCTTCCCACCCCTGTCCCACAAGCGAAAATGAGACAATGAACCAGTCCACGTAACTAATGGTAACGAACAATTATGCGATTGCACAGTATGATTCTATGCGTCATGAACATTGCCGGTTTATATTTAACACCCGGTAGCTTGTAACCTCCTGGTGTATTTTACCTGTGATGGTTCAGCTGCTGAACAGAAAGATCTAGGTATCTTTGGCGTGTATATATTTTAATATAATAAATCTTTTAATTCTGTGGATCATACATTTGCGAGCGTTTAGTGTATCGTGTACCGGCAGCTATTGATTTCAGATGATTACAGTGCGTTTTTTATTAGCACGTCTTTTGTAAAAACAGATCGTGCTTATGCTATTGGTTTGTCCGTCCGTCTGTCTGTAGACACCACATCTCTGCAACTATTAGTCTGATTTGAAAAATTCTTTTTGCATTGGGAATCTTGAAATATGCAAATGATAATCTTTCAATTTCGTCTTTTTACGAGGTGCAATTTCGCCGCTAGAGGGCATAAATGCAGATGATGTCGAATTCAAAATACATTTTATTCCATATATCTGCTTCTAAACATTCGATTGAAAAAATTATTTTATCTTTCGATTCCATTTATATCGAAGAGAATTTTAGGTATAGTTCCTTTATCAAGCTAAGCATAGATTTTCCGCTAGGGGACGTAAAAGTAAATTACGTTTTCCCCGATATCCCTTCTTCTAAAACTCCGATTTAAAAAACGTTTTCTTCAGCGGAAACAGCTCCTGATGGAAAATCTTTTGCATAATTTCTAATTTTTGGTAAAGAAAGCGTTGCCCATCAGGGGGCGTAAGTGTTAATTTTTGCTTCTGATGTATTTGCCATAAAATCTGAGCTTCTAAAATCTCGATTGAAATAAATTTTTCCGTAGACCAATGCCACTCATGTCGATAAATCTTTTCGGAATATTTTCTTCTTAAAATATTGCATGGTTTCCCCGCCAGGGGGATGGGCGTAGATCTATATTTTATATTTGTATATATCTCTGCTTCTAATAGCCCGATTTGAAAAATTCTTTCTTTATTTGATAGTTTCCGGTGTGACATGTTTTTCATATAATTTCAAATTTTTCAAGTTATTCATGGACTTCGCGCTAGGGGGCGTAAAGGTAAAATACGTTTCCCCCGGTATCCCTGCTTCTAAACCTCCGATTTCAAAAAAAAATTCTGCACCGGAAACAGCTTCTCATGGAAAATCTTTTGCACAAATTTCTAATTTTGGTAAAACATGGTTTGGCCACCAGCGGGCGTAAGTCTTAATTTCCGCTTCTGATGTATTTACAGCAAAATCTGAACTTCTAAAATCTCGACTGAAAAAAATTCGTTTGTGGACCAATACTACCCACGTCGACAAACCTTTTAGGAATATTTTCTTTTCAAAATAACGCATGGTTTCTACGCTAGGGGGCGTAGATGTATATTTTATTTTTGTCAATATCCCTACTTCTAGGAGTCCGATTTGAAAAATTCCTTCTCTGTTGAACGTGTTTCCTATTCGAAATGTTTTTCATATAAATTCAAAATTTTGAAGTAAATCAGACTTTCCGTTAGGGGCGCAAAAGTAAATTGCGCTTTCTGCGTTATTTCTGCTTCTAAAATTCCGATTTGAAAAATTCTTCCTGTATCGCATACAACTCCTGATGGAAAATGTTCTTCATATAATTTCTAATATTTGGTAAAGAATGGTTTGGCCACCAGAGGGCATAAGTGTTAATTTCTGCTTCTGATGTATCTGCAGCAAAATCTGATCTCCTGAAAATTGGACTAATTTTTTTTTCTTGGACCGATACCTCTCACATCGAAAAACCTTTTGATAATACTTTCTTGCTAAAATATTGAACGGTTTTATATTTGTCCATGGATCTCTGCTTCGAAGAGTCCGATTTGAAAAATTATTTCTTTGTTGGAGAGCGTTTCCGCTGCAAAATGTTTCTCATACAAATTCAATTTTTTCTTAATGCACAAGTCTGCAACCAGAGGGCGTAAGCTCACGATTCGTTTACAGCAATACCTGCGAGATTAAGAACCCGATTGAAAAACTTTTTCTTCCGTGAGATACTATTGTTTTCCATACCGGTTCCATTGACTTTGAATAGCTTTGATAAATTTAATTTTCGTCAGAACGGATTCAAAAGACGTGCTGCTCATTACACCCGAGAATTCGGTGTCATCTTTCTTGTTTCTGTTCTTAACGCAACTTTGACATTGCCACCTGGAAAAAATGCTTCGCAGTAACATTTCAAATATTACAGTAACTCCAAAGCCAGCACCTTGTTTAACGTAGGTATCACTTTTTTGCTTTCAAAATGTATTGAAAGATCAAGGCACGTATGTGTACTTGCCATGGAAATATAATCGGAAATTATTTTTGAACGATTTCGATTATTTTTCGTCCAGAGTCGCTACTGATTTGCAATTTTTTTTTTTTTTTTTTACATTACATTGTTGAATTAGTTCTCTTGAAATCTCTAAATATCGCAATAATGCTGGTTGGAAACGACGATTTTTTTTGTTTTTACACATAAAAAACCATAAGTAAACTAAAATAACTTACAAAATTATAAAGTTAACATGTTTCGACCTAAGTAAAGTTATGTCTTCGTCAGGAGCAAGTCCAGCAATACTCTCAACTCTCAATTAACGAAATAGCAGTCTGAAAAAAAAAAAAAGAAAAAAAGAAAGAAAGAAAGAAAGAAAAGGGGAAACAGTAGAAAAGACTTGTAATTACTCTATTTAAATCCGATTTAAACTGAGTAATTATTAATACAGTACAAGCAACTGTGTTTCTCTTTGTAAAGCCATTTATATGATTCTGAATTTTATATGATTCTAATGCGCCTAACTGTTGTATGGTAATGGCGCTTCGACCAAAGACGAAGTAATGGAAAATATTTACTATTTGCACTTCTGGAAAACTTTTCGCGTCACCTTCGAAGTTACTTACATTCAACACATAGGGATCTTTTCCTTCAGTCTCATTAATTTTTTCCAAATACCGCATTTTGTACTCGAAAGTTAAACTTTCAAAGTAAGACACCATCATTTCAACGGGGACTGGTTGTCCTTCACTTACGTTACTAAGGCTCGTTGCCATGATGAAAGTCACGTGTCTGCTACATCCTCATAGGCAGTGGAAGCCACGAAAGAATGCGAATGGCAGTTTTTTCTTTGACTTGTCACTAAAATCGTTACTGCTCGGCTCCCTTTTGTCATAGATTAATGTTTCATACACCTAAACCTTCCTCGACAAATGCTCTATGGAATGGTGAAAACCGCATCAAAATCCGTCCAGCGATTCTTGAAATTAGCCCGAACAAACAGACAGACGCCTACTGGGGACTTTATTTTATACTATGTATAGATACACACCGATCAGCCAATCTATTAAAACCACCTATCTAATGTGATGTAGGTTCTCCTCTCGCCGGCAAAATGGCTCTCATCCGATGAGGCATAGATTCAACGAGATGTTGGTAGGTATATCTCGATATCTGGCACCATGACTGCAACAGAAGATCCTGCAGTTCCAGCAAATTACGTGGTTGGGGTGATGCTGCTCGTACTGTTTCTCCAACTCAAACCACAAATCCTCGATAGGATTCATGTCCGGCGAATGTGAGGGCCACGGGAATAAATGGAATTCCTTTTCATGCTGTTGGAACCATTCCTGAACGCTCTTCGCAGTATGGCAGGGAGCATTGTCTTGTTGAAAGACGCAATCTCCGCCACGGAATGCAGTCGCCATGAAGGGGTATACTTTGTCAGTTACGGTGTTCAGGTACGTGTCAACTGTCAGAATTCGCTCTACAGGGTAAATGGGTCCAAGTGTCCTGCAAGAAAATATTGCCCAGATCATCACACTACCACCAATCGCCTGGATCCGTCCCACAGAGCCTCCAGGTGAGAAGGCTTCCTTTGGTAAACGTCGCACACGAGCTCATCCATCGACATGGTGTAACAAAAAACGGGATTCGTCTGACCATGAGACACTCTTCCAGTCTTCTATGGTCCAATGTCGATGATTATGTACCCACTACAAGCGTTGGCGACGGCGAATGGCTGTGAGCATAAGCACCCGAACGGGTCTGCGGCTGCGGAAGCCCATATCTAAGAGCGTACGATCCACTGTGTGTTCGGACACATTGGGTCCTTCATCACAACTGAAATTATGGGTAATATAATTTCAACCACAGTGCCTTCCTATTGTTGCGGACAAGACGACAGAACCTTCTCACGCCTTGTCGACGGCTCGCAGTGTCACCTGTTTCAGACCATCTTTGCATAGCGTGAGCAGCCTACCAGCGTCGCTGTTTTGGAGATGCTGTTACGAAGGCGTCTTGCCATAACGATCTGGCCTCTGTCGAAATCAGATAACTCCTCTGCTTTTCCCATGTTGAGACAGAACGAACTACTGACTGAGGGAGTTCCGACCAAGGTATTATATACAGTCAAACCCAGGGCCCGGTTTAGGTCAGCGGAGTCCCTGTGCACATCTTATGTTTAGGGGCCCCCTCAAACAAAATTATCAGCTAACAGTTGAGAAGAATATTTGCTGGTAATTTTTTTTTTTTTTTGCAAGCAATTTTTCTAGTAGTAAAACAATAAAATACATCCCACATGCTAGTCATCTTTACAGCCAATGTAGATTGTAATAGACTAGCATTCACACCACTTGTACTTCCCCGCATCCGCAGAGCTTACAGCTGTAACGTTAATTACTCTGGAATTCTTTTTTTGTTTTATGGTATCATTTGCAAAACAAATAACTATATCCTCCCAGTGATATAATTTAAAACCTCTAGTCTACCATAAATTTAATGGATGGGCCGCGGGTGGCCTAGTGGGCAACGTTCGTGACTGCCACAGAAAGGACCTCAGGTTCGATCCCAGGCAGGTAGAACGCTCTATCCACTGAATATCCGCCATGCGTCGGATGGGCATGTTAAGCCGTCGGACCCCGGGTACTAATAAATAAGGGCGTCTACCTCCCCTTTCTACTTCACTTCCGTGTCACTTTCCTATCGGGCACCCTAGCCCAAATCTCCTAGCTTCCTATTTCTAAGGGTTGTTTAAGACCTGGGGTCAGACACTCCCTTCCTAAAATCCTCTACATATGATCATGATCATGAATTTAATGGAAATGATGAACCGACGGTAGTTTAAGCTGTAAGAAGTAATCCCTCACAAAATGTTACAGCTGACAAGTGACAACACACATTGTGGGATAAATTATTGCAACAGTCCATGTAAATTATTACAAGTCTTTAAATAAAGTAGTGTCATTTGAACTTTTTCGGTATTTTCATTTATGTGAAAGTAAACCCAACATAATTATGAATATTGATTCACAAATTTTGTTCTGACAAAACTAATATTAATAAAGATATTTTTAGTAATTTCTACATGTTTTGCTGAAATGCTTTTCATGTATTGCTGCGAATATACGCTTCACCCGTGATATGAGACCTCAAGGAAAAACAAACCATACCTACATGTTATTACAGGAGCGTGATTATAAGTCACACCCCATTTTTAAACAAACCATTAATAATGTATGAATAAAAATATTTAAAAAATACTTGATAATTTTTAACTGTTGAATTGGCAGCAGGACATTAAAAAATGGCTTTTTTCTACCTTTTGTGGTTGCAAAATCATCAATTATATCGTCAAAACTTAAATCTGCTGTTACATCACTTTTAATGGACAGTATATGAAGAGCATCGATTGACTCTTCTTTTAAACTTTATGCTTTATTCTTTTCAGAACCGCAAACGAGCGTCCATTTGAACATTTGGAAATTGGTAATGGTAAAAAAATCTTGAGGCATATGTCAACAATGGGAAAAATATGAACTAAATTAAAGTCCCTTAACTTCCCAAGGCAAGTGCGGGGATCTGTGCTCTCAGTGAATGAATTGTTTCATCAGGATTCGAAATTGAAGGAACTCTTCAGCAAAGTCTTTTTCAACTTTATTTGAAAACTGCTTTTGCAACAATTCAGCTGCTTCCATCACATCACTTAGGTCATTCTTGTAGACAAATCCAAATCTAGAGTCCAATTCCTCATATGACTTCTTTCTGGTTTGCAACTGTGAAACAAGATTGTCACACATTACCTAAAAAGTTTGAGTGATGAAGGAATCTTGATTATTAAAAACAACGTCTGGAGTTGATGAATCATCTAGACGTTGGTTATTGGGCATTTTCTTCCTTCTTGAGGATTCATAATCCATTTCTCTCCCTAACTGGTTGTATTCTTTCTCGAACAGTTTGAAATTTTTTCTCACGAAATTCAGGACGAAATCAATAATTGACTCATACAATGGTAAAACTAACGACAAATCGCCCATGAAAGATTGAAAGGGAAGTGCTCACTTTGTTGATTCGTTGCAATATTGTCTCAGATAATCATTAACAATGCAGTCCCTTTTTTCATTAATTTGGCATGAATAGACTTCAAAATATATTTGGTTTTTAGAGGTAGTAAATCAGGCCCTGGTCAAACCCCTATTTAACGGACTGCGATTTAACGAATTCCGCGATTTTACGTACATTTTTATGGTCCCGACGGAATCATATTGTAATTAATGCTTGTCGTTTCCCGATTTAACGAACACATTTCCTCAATTTAGCGAATATTTTTTTTGTATTATAAACCACACAACTATGTTGACCAGCATTTTCACGTTAAAAATTAGCCCAAATGCAATCCACTGATGGTGTTTTCGATGAACAGATTGGACTAAATGCATCAGATTCTGATGAAGAAGATGAAGCAGAACTGAAAGTTAGCTGCTTTAGTGATGCTGGTAACAGTACAGAATGTGCTAAAAAGTACTTGATGCCTTTCGATATTAATGATGAATGTTTTCATGCACTTCATAAAATTGAAGCTGCAATTTATAAAGCTAAACGTTCAGAAAAAACATAAGCAATCTTCTCTAAAGCATTTCCTTTCTACAGTGTAAAATGATAATCAACACACATTCTGTTTTTACAAGTTAATTAGTACTAACTGAAGTTCTGTTTCATGCCGTTTAGAATACTGAAATCATTATTTAAGAAGTTAAAATCAACTATCGTATTTTTCTCGCAATTTTAAAGTACGCTTAAATTTTGATGCTACATATTGGAGTCTAATATCTACGAATTATGTATTTAATATGCAAAGTAAACGTGTACGTATTGTAACATTTTTGATAATAAACTTCATAATTAAAAGTACTATAAATAATTTAAATTTCACTGAAAGAAAGAGAACTTAGTTGCTGACGTATCCTGTTATGAACACTAGCTTATTTTGAAAGTTTCATTCGAAACTTTTCCTCGATTTAGCGAATTCCGCGATTTTACGTACAAGACTGTTGGTCTCTTGAAGTTTGTTAAATCGAGGTTTGACTGTATATCATTCGCGACCTTGGCACGTGACCATCTTTGGCTGCACGCACGCTTATTTTCACAATGGAGCGGTGGTTTTAAAGTTTTGGTTGATTGGTGTAAATCGAATTTAAATCAGATTAAAATCTGATTTATATTGAGTAATTATTATTATATAAATAAAATTTAAATCTGATTTAAATTGAGCAATTACGAGTTTATTTTTACTGTTTCCTTTTTTCAAACTGCTGTTTCATTAACTGAGAGTATTGTTGGACTTTCTCTTTATGAAGACAAAACTTGAGTTAGGTCGAAACATGTTAAGCTTATAATTTTGTAGGATTTTTAGCCTACGATGATCTTTCTTTTTTAAAAATTAAAAAACAAATTGTAGTTTCCAACCAGCATTATTATGATAATACACACGGAAACGTCTTACGAACATACCCTAATTATTGTGTTGCTTTTGAGTTAACAATTGCTAAAATTCTAAGGAAAGATTTTCTTTCCTTATATCAACCAATTATTGCAAACTGTTAAGAGAGAACACAACAGCTGAAGCGGCAACTTTAACAGAAGCATTCAGGTGGTTTTTGTAGTTTCCCTTCACACAGAGCTCTAAATACTGGCTTTCCATTCCCCCACTCACTCCCGCCCTTCTTTCTGTTTTTTGTCAAGTTTTACATCTGCCGCTCAGGTCAAGCTGATTTCGGTTAATAGTCCCACAGCATGAAAATACATCCGACGCATTTCTTTTGTATCCCGTCATTCTGCAAAAACATAGTATTTGTTTCATCATCAACAACAAAAAAAAAAAAAATGTCGAGAAATTGCTAAAATGAGAAAGAAAAAAAAAGAGTTCAAAATAGACACAGTGGTAGGAATGGGGATCATGACGTAGATGGGGGTTGAAGACCGGGTGGGAGGGGGCGTGACAGAGCTTCACAGTATGGCGTACAGACATTGATTGAGCATGATAAATGGCTGGATTTTTGTCAGAAGGTTCACTTTAGTGATGACTCAATACACCACCCTAAATGTGTTTTTCATGGGTCCACAAGGAAGATTTGACGGGGAAGAAGGTGGAATGAGAGAGACACGTTCCACGGAGATGGTTGGGAGCATCAAGTTCTTGCCTTGCACGGAACAGCGATCATTTCGGTAGCATTTTTACGAGGTCTCCCCTCTCCTCCCACCCCCTCCTCCAACGCAAAGCACTCACGGAACTCAAACCACACAAACACACCTGAAACTCATTATCCAGCATGTTACAAAAATGAATCCTCTGAATGTGCAAAGATGATAGTCGCGGTCCTCGGGGATGCGGTTGGCTGGAAAAGAATAGCAAATATTTCTCATTTGCCAGAAAGCTCATTTTGGAGTGATCGTGAACCGCTTCGCGTGTCTTCCTTCATCATAATTTGAACAAAATAGCGGCCAAACAAAGAAGTAAAAATGGATCCGACAAAGATGAGAATTTATAATAATTCCAAGTTGCTTTATGTAAAGGTCAGTTCCCTGCTTGTATTCTAAAAGTCAACTGTTTCCTTTTTTCCTGAAACAAAAAGCAATAAGGTATTTCACCGTTACTTTACATAATTTCTATGCATACATTTTAGCCTCTGTTGTTATTTGAAGGAAAACATAAGCGAAGCAGTGAAACAGACAAACAAATGCGTTGTACAATAATCCTCACGTTTAATATACATGAAAGCTTCACTTGTTTTTAAAATATTTCTCCAGATTTAGTGCACTGAACTAAAAGTTATAAAAACACAATTCAATTTTAGTCCACGGAAAGCAGTCCACTTCACATATCAGATTTTAATGGAACGGAAACTTCATCTAACCAAAACAAAAATTTAAAAAGAGTATTGCCTAGAAGAGTTGTATAAATATAGGCAGTATTCTTTTTAAATTTATAAACAGTTGGTAGTAGACTGTTGTGAACATGCTTATCTGGAAATCAATCACCACATAAAGCCTCAACACTTAAGCAGGTGTGTATCCAAATTTCTGTTTATTAATACACTGGCGGAAAGTGAAAAAGAACACCAAGAAGGAGAAGTCTGATAACAACGAAATTTATACAGCATAATAACGGAATACAGAGGATAACGTGATCAAAACATTACGGCAAAATACAGCTGTATTTGCTGGTAAACTGAAAAACAACATTTCCATGTAACATGGTTAGTACGAGGTTGAACCGCCATGAACTGCGTCACACTGTGCAATTCTGGCATGGAGTCTGTCGTACAGATGTTGGATGTAAGTTTGGGGTATTGAGTTCCAAGCATCCCCAACCTGGACGCGTAAATCGGGGATGGTCGTGGCTGGCCGTGGAGACCGGATAAGTCGTTGTCCCAAAAAATCCCACACGTGCTCAATGGGGGACAAATCCGGTGAACGTGCAGGCCATGGAAGTTGTCTCACACCCTGAAGTGCATATTGCGTTGCACGTGCCGTGTGTGGCGTGCGTTAAGTTGCTGGAAAACACCACGATGGTCCGACCTTACAAATGGCACAACAACGGGCTGAATAATGTTGTTGATGTAGGAGGTGCTGTTTAACGTACCCGGTACAAACACTATAGTTGTGTACGGGAATGATAGCTGATCGCTCCACACACCAGGAGACTAGGTGTAGGCCCTGTGTGTCGCTGGCGGATGCAAGAAGGGTGGAGACGCTCCCCAGTGCGTCTGCGAACACGCATACGGCCATCGAAGGCTCCCAAGCAGAATCTGCTTTCATCGCTGAACACGACAGATCGCCATTGCGTTCTCCAGTGCAGACGTTGGCGACACCACTGCAGACGTTCCTGACGGTGGGCTGGAGTCAGAGGTACACGTGCCAGAGGCACACGTGCACGTAGTCCTGCATCCAGTAGACGGTTGCGGATTGTTCGCACAGTCACCTCAGGTGCAACGGCAGCTCGGATTTACGTCGCAGTGGATGTTCTGCTTGACAACGCCGCTCTTCTTATGCGTCGATCGGTCCGGCTGTGACTCCCGGCTCCATGTCTTCTCGTGTGGGAATGTTCCTCGGACCGTCTACGCCACCATCGTACCAGCACCGATACTTCCCGTCGAATTCGCTCCGCAATAAGACGATACGACCACCCGGCCTCGCGGAGTCCGACTAGACGACCTCACTCAAAGTCCGATAACTGCTGAAATCGTACACGTCTTCCATGTCCAGGCATTGCAGCTTCTTCAGGATCTTCGCACGTGTCCGTACGCCGACGACTGATTACATTCACTTCGCCGTACTCCTTAAATACCACCGACGATAAATTGCATATTATGCCGTGCTGTGGCGTAAGCGCTAACTGGTTGGTCCCGAAATTAACATCACACCTACGTAAACTCGACCCCATTAACATATGTAAATTTCATGATCGTCCGCCAATTCCTTCTTGGTGTTCTTTTTTCACTTTCCGCCAGTGTATATTAAACAAAAATCCTGATACATACCAGCTTTTTTTATATATATTAATCAATTCAATGAAGCCTTGCAGGGCTTACGTGCGGAGCAGAGGTGTGGATCTTAACCAAAAAAGGCAGACGAAGACTGCTGACAACTGAAACAAGCATGGAGAGAAGCATGCTTGTTGTAACCAGGAGAGACAAGAAGAAGAAGAACTCATCGATAAGGAAAATGACAAGAGCGGAAGACATCATGATCAGATTAAAATCCCTGAAGTGGCAATGGGTTGGACATGTTGCCAGAAGAACGGACCATCGATGGACAACCGAAATTCTAGACTGGATTCCAACGGACAGGAAAAGACCCAGAAGAAGACCACATGGAAGATGGGTGGATGAAATGCGAAAACATGTTGGAGTGACATGGAGAGACTGGCGCAAGATAGACCGTTGGAGAGACCTTCATCCAGCAGTGGATTGATGATGGTTGATGATTATATATATATATGCATGTATCTTGAAGATCACATTACCAGTGATTTCAGTGCGAAAATAGAGCAACAACAATAGGATGAAACTTCGGTAGGTAAATTCGGACATGGGAATAGAAACCAGCGTGGAAATACTCTCGTAGAATTTGCAGAGGCAGAAAGGTTTCTCATCATGAACTCCTTTTTCAAGAAAAATATCACATAGGAAATGGACATGGAAGCATCCCAATGGAATAACAAGTGAAAATGAATTTATTATGTATAACAAGAAATTTGTCATTAAAGACCGCAATGTGCTGAGCAGGTTCAACACAGAGAGCGATTATAGAATGGTGAGATGTAAGATGCACCTCAACACCAAACTGGAACGTGACGAGCTCATAAAACAAACAAATTGTATTGACACGACCAAACTTAAAAAGCACCATTCGAACTGGAACTGAGGAAAGAAGATCTAACATTAGAAGAAGTAGACATCTCTGAAGTTAACAGAAAACTAACCAAAGCTCTTGTGGAAACAGCAACAAAAATAGGTAGTACTAAGAACAAGTTGCATGTGAAGAAAATATCAGGAAAAACAAAAATGCTGATGCAAAAGAGAAAGGAAATGAGGACAAATAAAGATGTCACTTTCAAAGTGGAATATATAGAATTAAATAAGACAGTACGAAAAAGTATCACTGAAGACGTAAGGAAATTCAACTGTAAACTAGGGAGAAAAGCAACTGAAAACGACCAAAACCTGAAGAGAGCATAGGGGCATCTTAGTAAGGGAAGAAAGCAGATAATGGCACTAAGAAAAGAAGATTGCACTGTAACAAGAAATAGAGACGACATTTTGACGAGAGTGAAAGATTTCTACTCAAAACTATATGAAAGAGATGATACATCTATTCTGTATATTACGTAAGGCAACCGTACCAAAGTCTCTCCAGTCCTCCCGGCAGAAGTTACACGTGCAATTAAGAACATGAAACGGGGAAAAGCTCCAAGAGAAGATGAAATTATCGTGGACATCATACAAGAAGCAAGTGGAGAAATTGAAACTAGACTCGCTTAAGTTTTCACTCGAGCTCTCAATGAAGGGAAGATTCCTGAGGACTGGAACAATCCTACAACGATCCTGCTACATAAAAAAGGTGACATGGAGGATCTCAGGAACTACAGGCCCATCAAGCTCCTATCAAAGGTTTGTAAAATCTTCACTAAGGTTCTTTCACATCGCTTGAAGGTAACACTGGACATGGCTCAACCGAGAGAATAAGCTGGATTCAGGAGTGGCTACAGCACAATAGATCATATCCACGTACTGAGAGAACTAACTGAAAGAACAAGAGAATATGAACTCCCATTATGCATGGCTTTTATTGATTTTGAAAAAGCCTTCGATTTCGTGAAACCATCAGCAGTTACAATGGCTTTGAAATCCTGCGGTATTGAAGATGCATTCATTAGTATTATTAGTAACATCTCTGAAAATGCAAGTGCAAAGGTTCGGTTATTTGAGGATACAGTACAAATAAAAATTGGAAAGGGAGTGAGACAAAGTGACACCTTATTATCTCCCAAATCTCCCAAACTCTTTGATGCTACAGTAGTAGAAAAGGACGGATTCTGGCTTAAACCGGAGCCATAGACTTAACATTAGGTGTCGGCCGGAGCAGCCGGAGCCAGCCGGAGCAAGCTGCAGCCGAGCGAACGGAGGGCGTGGTCAGTAGCAGCCTCCAATTCCCCGCTGCAATTTTTCCCCCTCGACCGAAGGGTGTGCTTATCTCCGAAGATAATAGTATTTATTGGACTTTGTCGAATTTTGGGGGAAATCAATGAAGGCTTATTCCTTTTTTTTAATTTAATGAAGGTTGTTTCTTTATTTATTTTCCCCTCTCTCGACCCCATCCCCTTAGGTTATTGTTATGTAAAACGTTTTTTCCCTCGTAATTTGTTGATTTTTCAATTAATTTTCATGAATTCCTCATGTGTCTTCCCTAATGAAAATTATGTAGGGTAAGTATTATTTCTCTTTTATTTTCTCGAATGATACGGTCATGTCCTCATCTCAGGAAATGTTATTCTGATATCTTATTTTTGTTCATAAATGGATCTTTTCTGTCATTTCGAATTTATTTTTCGCTGTTATGCATGCTCGTTATCTTTTCCTTTGTTTCTAGTGTAGAAAGGCACGGAGGCTATTGACATAAGATTAGCCCTCTCCCCACCCCTTCCCTAATGTTCTTGAAGCGTCCTTCTGAGAAAGGTGAAGTAAAATGTGCGGGAGTATTTTGTATCCTGCGTGTTCTTGTATTGACTTTAGATAAATCGACCTTCCGTTGCGGTGTTTGATTTCTCCCAGAATATTCATTCTTGGTATCAATGAAGGAAAGCACGGGTTAGTCACGCGTGTTCCCTCATTAACCTAATCTCTGTCAGATGCTGAAGGATTTCCTTTGTTCGTTGTTGTGAATAGTTAGAAAGATTACAAAGTTTAAAGTAGTCTATGACTAAAAGGATGCTATTTACAGCCTAACGTGCTGCGGTATTGACTTTAGATAATTGTCCTTCTTGTTTCTTCTGGATCTTTGATTTTGAGGGATGGCAACGACTGAGTGGGGTCCGTTGGGAGTTTTTGCATTTATTCCTGTGGTTTGCAAGCAAGATTCCCCACCCCCTCTTCAATACTATTTTTCCCCCGGAGGAAATTTTTACGTAACGATGCTGGGGAATTTTCTTTCCAAGGGAATAAAAATGCTCCTAAGGTCTTAGCGAGGTTCTAACTCACGATGATTTGGTTTCCAAAAATAGTCAGGGTCAAATGGTTTTCGTGTACTACGTATTCTCTATATATATATTTTTAAATTACTTTTACGTTATTTCTTCATGTGTTTTTATATATTTTTTGTATGTTTTGAGGGAGTTTTTTCGTGTAGATGTAATGAATTTTCTGGGGAACTTTTCTTTTTCCTCCATTCAATTTTATTTCAGACCATGAGACGAGGAAATGCTTCTTTAGAAATTATTTCGTTCTTGTTCGCAGTAATTACTGGACATAGACTTCATGTTAATTCTGAGTCTTTCACCCCTGCAATAATATTTTCTCGTAATTTTTTCGTATGTTCAAGAACTCTACAGATCTTTCCCAGTTAAAATTCTGCTCAAACAATATTTTCGGTCTTTATTTCCTTATAGCTTCCCAATTTCCGATATATTTCTTCCTCTATCTTTGAAATTTCATTAAACTTCTCAATA
This sequence comes from Macrothele yani, assembly GCA_039090855.1. Classification (NCBI taxonomy): domain Eukaryota; kingdom Metazoa; phylum Arthropoda; class Arachnida; order Araneae; family Macrothelidae; genus Macrothele; species Macrothele yani. The sequence continues at coordinate 111,326,990 of CM077003.1, forward strand.
GGTCAGGATTCTTTTTTTCTTGGACAAACTTATGAGGCCTTTTATTCAGACTATCTTTTTTTTTTCCATTTCATTTCAGCAAACGATTATTTTAGATGCAACAAATCGTCAGATTTTGGTTTCCTTATATAGCATATTTTCCAACTAGCTTAAAAATATTCCTCAAAGCTTGCATGTATGTCAAATATACATTTTTTTATTCTTTCGTAGTTAGCCATACTTTTCGTGGACTGCCTCGACAGGAAAGCATTCAATGTCAAGACATACAATCTAAAACCTTTTTCTTTCGATAAAATTTGTATTCTTTGGGCTGAATATTTTTTCTGTCTCGTCCGAAAAAACATTCATTCTAGAGGCAAAGCGACTAATTCCGTTCTTCCCATAAACGTTATTTTTTTATTATATTTGATATTCAGAGTTGTATACATTTACTATCCAAAAAAGAGATATATTTAATGTAAAGGTATATTCTTCCAAGCTGGGGAAATATATGTATATCTTAGTTCATTTCCAGTTAAAGGAAATGCATCTTTATATTTCAATATGAAAAAGAAGCCCTATAAGTGAAAGCTCAACCTAAAGACGGATAGATTGTTCACACTCTCTCTACTCTATGACATTTCTTTACTGAATATACCATGGCCTTTTTTTTCATGAACTGCTTTAAAATCTTCGTTCTCACTTTACTATTGTCAGATTCCATGTCCCTCCAGTTCTTTACTGAGAAACAGAAGCATTTATTCAATTTTAATTTATTAAGAGAGTAGAACTCTTTTAGGCTTTCGAAGTACTTTCAAGTCTTTCATTACGAAAATTTTCATTGTCATGAAAGAAGCCATAATCGAGATGATTTACTATCGTTTCAATGAAAGTGTTTACGCATTCATTGCTATGATGTCAGATTTCATTTTCTTATACTTCGAACAGAAATGAGTTTGAATCATTCGTCGAGAAAACATTTCTTTCATATATATATATATATATATATATATATATATATATTTGCCTCCGAATCAAACGAACTCAAAAAATAAGAGACGCACTTTAATATTTTTTTTTCCTCTTATGAGAGGAATACGGGAATATGATACCAAAATTAAAGAATAAAGAATATCGACTTTCCTCTCAACACCGTACATCTACGTTTTTTTTTTATTTTTTATTTTCAATAAGCTATTTCTATATTTTTACAACTGAATAGAATTATTTATTGAAAAAGTCTAAGTAAGACGAAAAATGGTTTTGTTGATTGCCTAAGAGGATGATTTTGGAAATTTTCGTTTTCTGGTAATTGTAAAAATCTCATAGAATAACATGGGAAAACTAGCATGCATAAAAGACTGTTTTGGATCGAGTAAATTGAAAGAATTTTACAAAGTTCATTTCAGAAAAGTACATTCCTTCCTAGTGTCAAAAACGAATCACTTCGTTTTTTCTAAGATACACTTTGGAATCTTATAAAAGTGCATAGGGTCAAAAACGATTTTGATGATTTTACTAAGATGACAGATTTCGGATTTCTTGTGATAGAAAATACAGTGAATTTCCCATTGAATAACATGGGAAACTGCGAAATTTAAGAAGCACGTTTTCGTTCAAGTAAAATATTTTAAAAGTCTTTTTCGAATCAGTTGAAAACAGACAGGGTGTGTTTCTGAACAGTTCATTATTTCCCAAGATCAAAACGAATCACTTCGTTTTCTTTTCTTTTTTTTTCCTAATGTGCGTTTCTGAAAGAAGTAAAAATAGTTTAGCTAGAAAATTGGAAAGATATTTTTATGAATCCTAGACTGGTTATTTTCGTATAGGTAGAAGGGTCTTCAGTGAGAGCACTTATTCTCTTTACAAACTAAGAGAATGAAGTGTAGTCAGTTTGAAAAAAAATTCAAACTCCCCTAAATTTAGCCTTTTGTCCTGGTTTCGACTCAATACTGTAAAGCATTGCTCTCAGACCAGTTGAATTCCTGGCCCTTAATGAAATACATTAAGCCTTTCCCTTAAAAATAAGCAATCTCTTCTTCAATACCAGATCCCCAATAAATTTCTTTAAGAGTTATTCATTCCCACTTTTACTTTTTAAAACTTAAAATTCATTATTATTTAACTCATTACAAAAAATGAAACTCATTCATACAGAAAAAATATAAATGAATAAAAATAAATAAAGTAGTCCTAAAAAGGACTGTTTTTCTGGGTCCCCTTCATACAGCTGCTCCATGATCGGTATAAGGAATTTTTTTTTTACCTGCTGATATCTCAGCACATTGACTTCACAGTCTCTAGCAAGTTCTTTACAATTATACTTTCCAAGAACGCTTTGGACGGGACATGGTCTCCAGTGACTGCAACAAAAGATTCTGCTAGAATCTTGGGGTTAAGCAATGCAACGGCATCATCGAAATACTTTTGCCACTTGGATTCGGGGGTGGCATATGCACAGCTGTGGGCCGTGATGTTTGCGAATATGCGATTTGGGGGTTGGTGGCACTCCATACAATAATATAAGTTATTGACATGTTCCTGAAGGCGATCCCTTACCATGTCAGCAAGCATGATGAAAAACTCTTCATCTGAGATGGAAGCAACAGGGGAAGAAATCCTTGGATGGTGCAAAACAGCCTTTCTAAAGACAGGTCCAAATAGTAGTTGAGTAATGCTGTCCCATATTTTTCCACATTGATCAATAAGAGTTCCAAATTGTTGACAAGTCAGCTTTATCGGAACAGGATTCAATCGACGAAAACCATGAATTCTGGGGGAAAGCACTTCTAACGTGTAACTGCCAGAAGCATCTAAGAGGGAAGGACAGCAGGAAACGATAAGTTCACGATTAATCAAGATGTCACAATTCATGCCTTGAATCCAGTGTGATTTTCCCATGAATTTTCGGAACGTTGAAGCTGACATTGTTATTCCATTCTTAGAAGGGTAGAAAGATTCCCCATCTTTCCTATAACTTCGAATATGAACTCGGACCGTGTTGTTAAAATCGCATACTTTTGCAAACGTGTTTTCACCTAAATAAAAATGATGAGGTGCAAGATTTTTCATAGAAATTCTTGGGAGGATAACTTCTCCACACGATTTGGGCTTTAAAGGAACGGACTCGCATAGCTTCTTAGCGAGAGTAGCAGAAATTTCACCACTTTGCTTCATCGTGGAAATGGAATCGGTAGCGCTCAAAGCAACAGACAAAAAAGAAGTGACTCGTTTGAAGACTAAAGACAAACTGAAGGAACAGCTCTTATTCTAAGTCAAAACTGAGAAGAGGTTGGAGTTCGTCACTTGTTTACTGTCATGGGTAAAGAACACTCGGTTATCTTCTTTCTAAAAGTCAAATTCAATCTAATGTTTGGAGCATTCTTTTGTTGAGGCAGACCATGACTCCAATACGAATTAGTTTGTGGCAGGATCTGTAGTAAAGTTCCAGATCTCAAAGATAAGGAAACTGGTTTAAACCCGTTTCGCTTGAAAACAAGAGTCTCTTTCCTGTCCGAGAGATACTGATGTAATACAAGACAAAGGATCTAATTCAGCTTCGTCATCATGGTGATCACCGATTTGGTTATCACCATTTCTTATAAAAGTGCATGGGGATCAAAAAACGATTTTGATGATTTTACTAAGATGACAGATTTCGGATTTCTTATGATAGAAAATACAGTGAATTTCCCATTGAATAACATGGGAAACTACGAAATTTAAGAAGCACGTTTTCGTTCAAGTAAAATATTTTAAAAGGTAATCAGTTGAAAACAGACAGGGTGTGTTTCTGAACAGATCATTATTTCCTAAAATCAAAACGAGTCACTTCGTTTTTCCTAACGTACGTTTCTGAAAGAAGTAAAAATAGTTTAGCTAGAAAATTGGAAAGAATTTTTTATGAATCCTAGACTGTTTATTTTTTTATAACTAGAGGGGTCGTCAGTGAGAGCACTTATTCTCTTTACAAACTAAGAGAATGAAGTGTAGTCAGTTTGAAAAAAATTCAAACTCCCCTAAATTTAGTCTTTTGTCCTGGTTTCGACTCAATACTGTAAAGCATTGCTCTCAGACCAGTTGAATTCCTGGCCCTTAATGAAATACATTAAGCCTTTCCCTTAAAAATAAGCAATCTCTTCTTCAATACCAGATCCCCAATAAATTTCTTTAAGAGTTATTCATTCATCCTTTTACTTTTAAAACTTGAAATTCGTTATTATTTAACTCCTTATAAAAATGAAACACATTCACACTTTTACTTTAAAAAACTTGAAATAACTTCATACAAAAATGAAACCCATTCCCTTTTTACTTTTAAAATTATAGAAAAAATAGATGATACAGAACATAGGTTCACTTTCTCATTCACACTCATGCATACAGAAAACAAAATTAAATAGTGCTATTTGAGCTGCATGGAGGTGTCAAGATGGGTGGGAAAAACCTCCATCTATCATTCAATTGGACTAAAACTGTTGAAGGATGTGAGCTATTCTCACTAGCTCCTCCATGCAAGCTGTCTGTCTCGAGGTTGGCCATCCCAGTCGATGATTTTATTTCAATCATTTCCACTTCGGAATCTGAATCCCAAGTAAGATCAATAATTTCAACTTCGGAATCTGAATCCCAAGTAAGATCAATAATTTCCGGATCTTCAGAAGTTAAGTCAACAACCTCCGGTTCTTGGGTAGAGTCTTCCACAACCCAGAAGTTTTCCCACTGTGAGGGGAGGAAGAGACCTAATCCACTGATTAACGTAGAAATCGTCTCTAGATTCCTGGAGGAGAGAAAAAAAAAATATATATATATATAATAAGAAATAAAAAAAAATAAAACCCTACATCCTAGATAAAGCAAAGAGAAAAATTAAAAATATTCTTACCGAGTCGAAGTCCAGGGGAGGTGTAGGGGAATTATTTCCTTTCAACATCTGTGATTCTAATAGCATGCGTTACTTCAAAGAAAACTTCGAGAAGCTGTGAGAATCTGATATCTCTCTTGCTACTATTATACTAGCAGAAGGATTGATAAGGAGGGATCATGTGATAACATACACGGAATAGAATGGTCTTTGAGGTCAACTTAAATCGACAGATCGCTCTATTTTATAAACTTTCTATTGTACAGGAAATAACATCTTTCTCAATCACCATAGTTCATGGGACCTTCTAAGGAGGTAAAAATATTCTAACGCGTATCTAATCAATGTTCTGTATACTTAAGACCAAGCGTAAATGGAATCGATAGCACTCTTCCTCCCTGAAGGAAATGACGTCTGCATACATCTCAAAATCCTTTGTTCCCTAAGTCAAACGCATGGAGGGAAAATCAAGTAATCTTATCTGTATTCCTTCGTTGAAAGTGTAATGCTGATTAGAAAACTTGAGAAAAAATGTTTTGTATCTTAAATTCGAATCAACATTACACTTTCAACGAAGGAATACAGATAAGATTACTTGATTTTCCCTCCATGCGTTTGACTTAGGGAACAAAGGATTTTGAGATGTATGCAGACGTCATTTCCTTCAGGGAGGAAGAGTGCTATCGATTCCATTTACGCTTGGTCTTAAGTATACAGAACATTGATTAGATACGCGTTAGAATATTTTTACCTCCTTAGAAGGTCCCATGAACTATGGTGATTGAGAAAGATGTTATTTCCTGTACAATGGAAAGTTTATAAAATAGAGCGATCTGTCGATTTAAGTTGACCTCAAAGACCATTCTATTCCGTGTATGTTATCACATGATCCCTCCTTATCAATCCTTCTGCTAGTATAATAGTAGCAAGAGAGATATCAGATTCTCACAGCTTCTCGAAGTTTTCTTTGAAGTAACGCATGCTATTAGAATCACAGATGTTGAAAGGAAATAATTCCCCTACACCTCCCCTGGACTTCGACTCGGTAAGAATATTTTTAATTTTTCTCTTTGCTTTATCTAGGATGTAGGGTTTTATTTTTTTATTTCTTATTATATATATATATATATATTTTTTTTTCTCTCCTCCAGGAATCTAGAGACGATTTCTACGTTAATCAGTGGATTAGGTCTCTTCCTCCCCTCACAGTGGGAAAACTTCTGGGTTGTGGAAGACTCTACCCAAGAACCGGAGGTTGTTGACTTAACTTCTGAAGATCCGGAAATTATTGATCTTACTTGGGATTCAGATTCCGAAGTTGAAATTATTGATCTTACTTGGGATTCAGATTCCGAAGTGGAAATGATTGAAATAAAATCATCGACTGGGATGGCCAACCTCGAGACAGACAGCTTGCATGGAGGAGCTAGTGAGAATAGCTCACATCCTTCAACAGTTTTAGTCCAATTGAATGATAGATGGAGGTTTTTCCCACCCATCTTGACACCTCCATGCAGCTCAAATAGCACTATTTAATTTTGTTTTCTGTATGCATGAGTGTGAATGAGAAAGTGAACCTATGTTCTGTATCATCTATTTTTTCTATAATTTTAAAAGTAAAAAAGGGAATGGGTTTCATTTTTGTATGAAGTTATTTCAAGTTTTTTAAAGTAAAAGTGTGAATGTGTTTCATTTTTATAAGGAGTTAAATAATAACGAATTTCAAGTTTTAAAAGTAAAAGGATGAATGAATAACTCTTAAAGAAATTTATTGGGGATCTGGTATTGAAGAAGAGATTGCTTATTTTTAAGGGAAAGGCTTAATGTATTTCATTAAGGGCCAGGAATTCAACTGGTCTGAGAGCAATGCTTTACAGTATTGAGTCGAAACCAGGACAAAAGACTAAATTTAGGGGAGTTTGAATTTTTTTCAAACTGACTACACTTCATTCTCTTAGTTTGTAAAGAGAATAAGTGCTCTCACTGACGACCCTCTAGTTATAAAAAAATAAACAGTCTAGGATTCATAAAAAATTCTTTCCAATTTTCTAGCTAAACTATTTTTACTTCTTTCAGAAACGTACGTTAGGAAAAAACGAAGTGACTCGTTTTGATTTTAGGAAATAATGATCTGTTCAGAAACACACCCTGTCTGTTTTCAACTGATTACCTTTTAAAATATTTTACTTGAACGAAAACGTGCTTCTTAAATTTCGTAGTTTCCCATGTTATTCAATGGGAAATTCACTGTATTTTCTATCATAAGAAATCCGAAATCTGTCATCTTAGTAAAATCATCAAAATCGTTTTTTGATCCCCATGCACTTTTATAAGAAATGGTGATAACCAAATCGGTGATCACCATGATGACGAAGCTGAATTAGATCCTTTGTCTTGTATTACATCAGTATCTCTCGGACAGGAAAGAGACTCTTGTTTTCAAGCGAAACGGGTTTAAACCAGTTTCCTTATCTTTGAGATCTGGAACTTTACTACAGATCCTGCCACAAACTAATTCGTATTGGAGTCATGGTCTGCCTCAACAAAAGAATGCTCCAAACATTAGATTGAATTTGACTTTTAGAAAGAAGATAACCGAGTGTTCTTTACCCATGACAGTAAACAAGTGACGAACTCCAACCTCTTCTCAGTTTTGACTTAGAATAAGAGCTGTTCCTTCAGTTTGTCTTTAGTCTTCAAACGAGTCACTTCTTTTTTGTCTGTTGCTTTGAGCGCTACCGATTCCATTTCCACGATGAAGCAAAGTGGTGAAATTTCTGCTACTCTCGCTAAGAAGCTATGTGAGTCCGTTCCTTTAAAGCCCAAATCGTGTGGAGAAGTTATCCTCCCAAGAATTTCTATGAAAAATCTTGCACCTCATCATTTTTATTTAGGTGAAAACACGTTTGCAAAAGTATGCGATTTTAACAACACGGTCCGAGTTCATATTCGAAGTTATAGGAAAGATGGGGAATCTTTCTACCCTTCTAAGAATGGAATAACAATGTCAGCTTCAACGTTCCGAAAATTCATGGGAAAATCACACTGGATTCAAGGCATGAATTGTGACATCTTGATTAATCGTGAACTTATCGTTTCCTGCTGTCCTTCCCTCTTAGATGCTTCTGGCAGTTACACGTTAGAAGTGCTTTCCCCCAGAATTCATGGTTTTCGTCGATTGAATCCTGTTCCGATAAAGCTGACTTGTCAACAATTTGGAACTCTTATTGATCAATGTGGAAAAATATGGGACAGCATTACTCAACTACTATTTGGACCTGTCTTTAGAAAGGCTGTTTTGCACCATCCAAGGATTTCTTCCCCTGTTGCTTCCATCTCAGATGAAGAGTTTTTCATCATGCTTGCTGACATGGTAAGGGATCGCCTTCAGGAACATGTCAATAACTTATATTATTGTATGGAGTGCCACCAACCCCCAAATCGCATATTCGCAAACATCACGGCCCACAGCTGTGCATATGCCACCCCCGAATCCAAGTGGCAAAAGTATTTCGATGATGCCGTTGCATTGCTTAACCCCAAGATTCTAGCAGAATCTTTTGTTGCAGTCACTGGAGACCATGTCCCGTCCAAAGCGTTCTTGGAAAGTATAATTGTAAAGAACTTGCTAGAGACTGTGAAGTCAATGTGCTGAGATATCAGCAGGTAAAAAATTCCTTATACCGATCATGGAGCAGCTGTATGAAGGGGACCCAGAAAAACAGTCCTTTTTAGGACTACTTTATTTATTTTTATTCATTTATATTTTTTCTGTATGAATGAGTTTCATTTTTTGTAATGAGTTAAATAATAATGAATTTTAAGTTTTAAAAAGTAAAAGTGGGAATGAATAACTCTTAAAGAAATTTATTGGGGATCTGGTATTGAAGAAGAGATTGCTTATTTTTAAGGGAAAGGCTTAATGTATTTCATTAAGGGCCAGGAATTCAACTGGTCTGAGAGCAATGCTTTACAGTATTGAGTCGAAACCAGGACAAAAGGCTAAATTTAGGGGAGTTTGAATTTTTTTTCAAACTGACTACACTTCATTCTCTTAGTTTGTAAAGAGAATAAGTGCTCTCACTGAAGACCCTTCTAGCTATACGAAAATAACCAGTCTAGGATTCATAAAAATATCTTTCCAATTTTCTAGCTAAACTATTTTTACTTCTTTCAGAAACGCACATTAGGAAAAAAAGAAAAGAAAACGAAGTGATTCGTTTTGATCTTGGGAAATAATGAACTGTTCAGAAACACACCCTGTCTGTTTTCAACTGATTCGAAAAAGACTTTTAAAATATTTTACTTGAACGAAAACGTGCTTCTTAAATTTCGCAGTTTCCCATGTTATTCAATGGGAAATTCACTGTATTTTCTATCACAAGAAATCCGAAATCTGTCATCTTAGTAAAATCATCAAAATCGTTTTTGACCCTATGCACTTTTATAAGATTCCAAAGTGTATCTTAGAAAAAACGAAGTGATTCGTTTTTGACACTAGGAAGGAATGTACTTTTCTGAAATGAACTTTGTAAAATTCTTTCAATTTACTCGATCCAAAACAGTCTTTTATGCATGCTAGTTTTCCCATGTTATTCTATGAGATTTTTACAATTACCAGAAAACGAAAATTTCCAAAATCATCCTCTTAGGCAATCAACAAAACCATTTTTCGTCTTACTTAGACTTTTTCAATAAATAATTCTATTCAGTTGTAAAAATATAGAAATAGCTTATTGAAAATAAAAAAAATAAAAAAAAAACGTAGATGTACGGTGTTGAGAGGAAAGTCGATATTCTTTATTCTTTAATTTTGGTATCATATTCCCGTATTCCTCTCATAAGAGGAAAAAAAAAAATATTAAAGTGCGTCTCTTATTTTTTGAGTTCGTTTGATTCGGAGGCAAAAAAAATATATATATATATATATATATATATATATATGAAAGAAATGTTTTCTCGACGAATGATTCAAACTCATTTCTGTTCGAAGTATAAGAAAATGAAATCTGACATCATAGCAATGAATGCGTAAACACTTTCATTGAAACGATAGTAAATCATCTCGATTATGGCTTCTTTCATGACAATGAAAATTTTCGTAATGAAAGACTTGAAAGTACTTCGAAAGCCTAAAAGAGTTCTACTCTCTTAATAAATTAAAATTGAATAAATGCTTCTGTTTCTCAGTAAAGAACTGGAGGGACATGGAATCTGACAATAGTAAAGTGAGAACGAAGATTTTAAAGCAGTTCATGAAAAAAAAGGCCATGGTATATTTAGTAAAGAAATGTCATAGAGTAGAGAGAGTGTGAACAATCTATCCGTCTTTAGGTTGAGCTTTCACTTATAGGGCTTCTTTTTTCATATTGAAATATAAAGATGCATTTCCTTTAACTGGAAATGAACTAAGATATACATATATTTCCCCAGCTTGGAAGAATATACCTTTACATTAAATATATCTCTTTTTTGGATAGTAAATGTATACAACTCTGAATATCAAATATAATAAAAAAATAATGTTTATGGGAAGAACGGAATTAGTCGCTTTGCCTCTAGAATGAATGTTTTTTCGGACGAGACAGAAAAAATATTCAGCCCAAAGAATACAAATTTTATCGAAAGAAAAAGGTTTTAGATTGTATGTCTTGACATTGAATGCTTTCCTGTCGAGGCAGTCCACGAAAAGTATGGCTAACTACGAAAGAATAAAAAAAATGTATATTTGACATACATGCAAGCTTTGAGGAATATTTTTAAGCTAGTTGGAAAATATGCTATATAAGGAAACCAAAATCTGACGATTTGTTGCATCTAAAATAATCGTTTGCTGAAATGAAATGGAAAAAAAAAGATAGTCTGAATAAAAGGCCTCATAAGTTTGTCCAAGAAAAAAGAATCCTGACCTATTGAGAAGTTTAATGAAATTTCAAAGATAGAGGAAGAAATATATCGGAAATTGGGAAGCTATAAGGAAATAAAGACCGAAAATATTGTTTGAGCAGAATTTTAACTGGGAAAGATCTGTAGAGTTCTTGAACATACGAAAAAATTACGAGAAAATATTATTGCAGGGGTGAAAGACTCAGAATTAACATGAAGTCTATGTCCAGTAATTACTGCGAACAAGAACGAAATAATTTCTAAAGAAGCATTTCCTCGTCTCATGGTCTGAAATAAAATTGAATGGAGGAAAAAGAAAAGTTCCCCAGAAAATTCATTACATCTACACGAAAAAACTCCCTCAAAACATACAAAAAATATATAAAAACACATGAAGAAATAACGTAAAAGTAATTTAAAAATATATATATAGGGAATACGTAGTACACGAAAACCATTTGACCCCCTGACTATTTTTGGAAACCAAATCATCGTGAGTTAGAACCTCGCTAAGACCTTAGGAGCATTTTTATTCCCTTGGAAAGAAAATTCCCCAGCATCGTTACGTAAAAATTTCCTCCGGGGGAAAAATAGTATTGAAGAGGGGGTGGGGGAATCTTGCTTGCAAACCACAGGAATAAATGCAAAAACTCCCAACGGACCCCACTCAGTCGTTGTCATCCCTCAAAATCAAAGATCCAGAAGAAACAAGAAGGACAATTATCTAAAGTCAATACCGCAGCACGTTAGGCTGTAAATAGCATCCTTTTAGTCATAGACTACTTTAAACTTTGTAATCTTTCTAACTATTCACAACAACGAACAAAGGAAATCCTTCAGCATCTGACAGAGATTAGGTTAATGAGGGAACACGCGTGACTAACCCGTGCTTTCCTTCATTGATACCAAGAATGAATATTCTGGGAGAAATCAAACACCGCAACGGAAGGTCGATTTATCTAAAGTCAATACAAGAACACGCAGGATACAAAATACTCCCGCACATTTTACTTCACCTTTCTCAGAAGGACGCTTCAAGAACATTAGGGAAGGGGGTGGGGAGAGGGCTAATCTTATGTCAATAGCCTCCGTGCCTTTCTACACTAGAAACAAAGGAAAAGATAACGAGCATGCATAACAGCGAAAAATAAATTCGAAATGACAGAAAAGATCCATTTATGAACAAAAATAAGATATCAGAATAACATTTCCTGAGATGAGGACATGACCGTATCATTCGAGAAAATAAAAGAGAAATAATACTTACCCTACATAATTTTCATTAGGGAAGACACATGAGGAATTCATGAAAATTAATTGAAAAATCAACAAATTACGAGGGAAAAAACGTTTTACATAACAATAACCTAAGGGGATGGGGTCGAGAGAGGGGAAAATAAATAAAGAAACAACCTTCATTAAATTAAAAAAAAAAAAGGAATAAGCCTTCATTGATTTCCCCCAAAATTCGACAAAGTCCAATAAATACTATTATCTTCGGAGATAAGCACACCCTTCGGTCGAGGGGGAAAAATTGCAGCGGGGAATTGGAGGCTGCTACTGACCACGCCCCCTCCGTTCGCTCGGCTGCAGCTTGCTCCGGCTGGCTCCGGCTGCTCCGGCCGACACCTAATGTTAAGTCTATGGCTCCGGTTTAAGCCAGAATCCGTCCTTTTCTACTACTTGCTACATTGCAAAATGTCTTTTAATCATTGATATGGGAAAACAAAGGAATAAAGAATAATGGAGATTACTTAACTCACCTTCGTTTTGCTGATGATGCAATCATTTTTGCAACTGTCCCTTCAGAACTGCAGAGTATGATCCAGGAACTTGCTGGCAAAAGTAAAGAAGTGGGATCAAAAATGAACTTTCAGAAGACAAAACTGATGTACAATGCTTTTGCAAGAAACAACGATTTATCTATTAATGGGGAGAAGCTGGAGATAACCAATACGTAAATATACCTTGGACAGCAGATATTAAGCAAAGGCCACATTGATGAAGAAATTAATAGACGTATAAAATTTGGTTGGAAAGCTTTTGAAAGAATCAGTACAATTTTTAAGAGCAATATGCCATTATGCCTTAGAGGAAAAGTGTTTAATCGTTTAATCAATGCATCCTTTCAGTGCTTACGTACGGAGCAGAGACGTGGACATTAACTAAAAGATATACAAAGACTGTAGACAACTGAAAGAAGCATGAAGAGATGCAAGCTTCGTGTAACCAGGAGAGATAAGAAGAGGAACTCGTGGATAAGGAAAATGACTAGAGTGGAAGACATCATGATCAGAGGGAAATCCCTGAAATGCCAATGGGCTGGACATGTTGCCAGAAGAACGGACCTCCGAAATTCTAGAATGAATTCCAAGCAACAGGAAAAGTCCCAGAAAAAGACCACATGGAAGATGGGTGGATGAAATTCGAAAACATGCGAGAGTGACATGGAGGAAACTGGCGCAAGATAGACCGTTGTACAAGAAACTTGGGAGACCCTCATTTATTCCTAGTAGCAACCCTAATTTAAGGGTTGCTACTAGAAATAAATGAAAAGATCAAATGCGAAATTTATAGAGATATATTAAACTGCCAATTTAAATTGCACAGAAACTTGCCTTGAAGATCATTTATGAACAAACCGTTCTACGAGTAGATTCATTCATTAATTTTAATAGACTACGTAAATAAGTTTAAGAAGTTCTTTACTGCCTTTAATATGTACGTAGCCGTAGGCCCAGGCATGGTTTCAGGGTAGGTATACGTGCGGAGGGCGCATGTGCCCCGGTGTCCCTACCCAGCTGCAGATTTACTTATTACTTCCACTAAAATAACTTTGTGGACAAATATTTAAAAAATAAATAAAAAATTCCACATTTTTTGTTGTTGATGGGTTATCTTGGGGATGTTATTTTTTTTTTATTGGAGTTTTAACGACCACCGTGAGCAACTCAAAGGGCTATAAGCACTCAAAGGGCGTCCCTAATTTAGGGTCACTGGTTTCATGGAAGGGAGAGAGCAAGTGCCGTAAGACAAACACAACATTAATGCCTCACCGGGATTCGAACCCGGACCTCATTCGGACGAATGATCAGAGGCCATGGCTTAGACCACTGCGCCACCGGGCGGCCGGGGAGGGTTCGGACCTTCTGGACACCCCTTCCTTTCCCCTTGGATATGTGCCTATCTGAAATGGCAGCTTATTAGGTACACTTGCCCCCGGCATATAAATTATTCATTGCAACATGTAAGATGGCACGTGATCGCCGTGTGCGGTATTAATCAGACAGACCTGCTCGTCGAGCATCAGTTGGCGCTCGATCGAGGGTTGGAATGGGCAAAACAAGTGATCTGAGCTGTTACAGGGTTTGATACTGATTGTATTTCAGTGCCCTGTGTGAGGAGTTCGTTGATACGTCGCTTTTAGAGTTTTTGTTTCGTATTTTACCCGACTGGAGCTGATTAATAAAATATAAATAAAATATCAACTTAAGTGTTAACTCGCTCTTGCAGTGAGGAAAGTGTTTATTCAGTTGATATGGGGAAGCTCTCAAGCTTTGTCCCGATTTCTATACATTCTCTACATTACTAACTCGTCGATCTCCTTCCTTCCCGTTGAGGCCAGTATTCGCTTTCCCTAATCATCAGCATTCCCCGGTTTCATACTCAAGAGCGAAAATTCTCGATACCTTCCTATCTACCTACTTCCAACCTACTACTCCAGCAGAAGAGTGAAAGTCGACGGCTGAGAAACACCAAATAAGTGTCCCTTTTTCGCTAGAAAGCAAGGATTTTCCTTAATTGCCTTCCTCTGACCCTCTCAGAGATCATTATACAATTTCTCTCTCGCATATTAATAATAAAACACATAAATCTACCATTTACAGCGACTTTAAACGTGGCATGTTAGTTGGGGTGAAGCGTGCGTGTTTGAGAACACTGTCGTCCTACTGTGCTTTTCGTGCAGAACGGTAACCATAATATGCCGTGAACGATTTGGCACGCAAAAAGCCTTAACTACCGGAGATCCTGCTGACGATAAGAGCTGGCGGATCAAAGGAATCAACTGAGGAGAATCGTGCAAGTGAACAGATGGGCGACAACCCTAAAAATCACTGCAGCGTTCAACACTGGAGTGTCGAGGGTGATCTCTAAATGCACCATGTATTGGACCATGTTGTGAATTGGTTACAACAGCCGACGATCATGTCGCCGGTCTCTTTTGGCCCATCTGACCCACCAGCTGTTTTCATCCATAGAATCGCCGTCTGCTGGAAATATTTCACTTGCCACACCATTCGCGATTAGCCTTTGGTATGGGTGTGCGTGAAAATCCCAGGAGGACGGCCGTTTGGTAGTTGCCCGAACCGGCACGCCTACATCAATTACCATGCCACGTTCAAAGTCACTCAGATCACTCGTTTTATCCATTCGTACCTTCAATTGAACACCAACTGAAGCTGAACAAACTATATCGAATGCCGTGTTCATTTGACGGCGGAATTGTGGCCTTTACTGTTTAAATTACTGTATTGTATCACTTATAACATTACCTATCGTACTATCGGTCGGTGTTTCTTTAGCACTGAAGCTTCTTAGTGTTATGTCGTGGATAGCTAGCACACAAAATGCTTAATTATACCCTGAGTTAAACTAGGCGACCTAACTTCCAGAAAAGAGATTTCTTTAACTTACGAAATCAACCTTTTATCGCCATCCAGGTACTTCAGTTCAACAATGCATTAAAGGTAATCATCAGCAGCATATTCACTCACGGACAATGAAATTTGTGCACCTAGAAGAAAACATGCTACAACCGAGAAACTTTACAAAATGCAAATGATACACGTTTGGTGTGAGTGACTGCACGCCCTGTGGTGGTGCTGGAAGCATGAACCGGCAGCCTTATAAACCGGCGTGCAGTCGATGCCCCATGAAAGCAAAAAGCACCGGCCGACGCAAGCAAGAGTACAGAGCGACAAGAATGCCGGGTAGGCGCCAGTGACATCGATTTACGCAACTTACGTACTTTGAGAGAGGCCTGATCATCGGGCTGAAAACCGCAGGGTGGTTGGCGCGCCGTATAGCCCACCACGTGGATCGTTCTGACCATACCGTCCGTCTGTGTTGGGATCAGTAGATACGTGACGGCCAGTCACACGGCGGAGCGGCTCCGTACGGACCAGGAAGACCACTGGGAAAGAGGATCGAATGATCGTACGCCAGGCACGAACGGATCCCACGGAGACCCGATCCACTATACAGGCAGATGTAGCGGCTCCTGTGCGCCCACGAACTAGAGATGAGCGTTATTTCACTACCTGTGATTTGATCACGGTTACCGAAAAGTCACAGGTAGCGCCTGCTACTGAAAACCGTGAGTAACAGTGATCGTCCAATAAGCGTTCCTCACTCTGTTATTGCTACCCATCATGCTCTTCGTGATTTTTCACAGCTCCGTCTTAACTGTTACCGAGTGAATTCTGCTCCTGTAGCTGTTACTCGTTATCTGCTGTTGCGTTTGGCAGCTGCCTGCAATTTGTGATTTTTTCACAGCGTTGTTTCTGAGCTCATCGTTCTCGCAGTGAGTGGGGTTAAAATTTTTTGAATTCGGAGAAAATAGTGAATTGTGAACGTTACTTAGTAAATCTTTAGTAGCTTCATCCATTTCAAGGCTGAAAAAAAATGCTGCCTCGTTTCTTTCAAAGTTGCAACATACCATGTTAGGTACAAAAGAACAGTGTGTTTTAGATAATCTGAATCCAAAATTTAACTAACCGCGAAAAACGTATAAAAGAATTACGCATAATTCAACTGAAAAAGCTGTAAAAACTACAGCAAAATATCAGAATTCGCTATAAAAGTTTTTTTTTTTTTTGATTGGAGGTTTAACGACCACCATGAGCAACTCAATGGGCTATAAGCAGTCGCCCGTCCCTAATTTAGGGTCACTGGCTCCAGGGAAGGGAGAGAGCCAGTGCCGTAAGACAAACACAACATCCATGCCTGACCGGGATTCGAACCCGGACCCCTTACGGACGAATGATTAGAGGCCAGCGCCTTAGACCACTGCGCCACCGGGGCGGCCTATAAAAGTTTAAAACAAGTTTAGGACATAACGGACTTTTGGGCACAAATCTTTAGGGGCCGTACAAAAATTGCAGTTTCTTGGCGCTGTGAGGGGAATTGAATGGAGATAACGTTCCCAGTAAGACAAACGACAATTACAACTGAATTTTAAAAAAATTACAAAGCACAAATTTTGAAGATGAAAATCCGTTTTTTGGTGTAAATATGAGAAGGACAATATATATCCGAAAACTTGAAAATTTCGTCGTCCTGGATCGGGATTGCATAGCACATAATCATGAATATGGATTACATCATATTCATGATTACATAACACATTTCTTAGGTTTCAACGAAACAAAACAATTACATCAGAACTCATACTATGTTCGGAAAAAGACGACAAACAGGGATTTTTTTATAACGCTGCACTTTTACTTAGGTACTAAATGTTTACATAACATTTCAAGTTATTAATATTTCTCTCTTACTTAATTAGGCACTAAATTACTATGCCTCATTCGTAGGACCTTTTGACAGTCTTTCTTCTACCGATGTTACATTCATAAAGTTTACGTATCAACTCAAGGTAATAATATTGCGCTTTTACTTAAGCACTAAACATTATTTCACAGGACCTATGCCTTTTTAACAGTTTTTGTTCTATCGATGCCACATTCATAACAATTAGGTATCAACTCAAGTTAATAATATCCCGCCTTTAATTTTTCACTAAAAACTTTCTCACGTTCCCTAGGCCTAGGCCATGGCCTTTTTAATAGTTTTTATTCAATTAATGTCGTATTCACAACTATTACTTATCAAGTGAAGTTAATAATATTCCGCTTTTACTCAGGCACGAAATATTCATTCGTTACCCTATGCCTAGGCTTTTTAAATAGTTTTTACTCAAAGTCATATTCGCAACGTTTATGATTCAAATAAAGTTAGTAGCATTGCGCTTTTACTTTGGCACTAAATGTTATTTCACAGGCCCGAGGCTTAGACATTTTTAACAGCTTTTGTTCTATCGATGTCACATTCATAACAATTCCGTATTAACTCAAGTTGGGTGTAGGATCTCAGATCAGATCTTCAGTAGAGGATTTTATGAAGGGAGTGTCTGAAACCAGGTCTTAAACAACCCTTAGAAGTAGGAAGCTAGGAGATTTGGGCTAGAGTGCCCGATAGAAAAGTGACACAGAAGATAAGTAGAAAGGGGAGGAAGACGCCCTTATTTATTACCGGGGGCCAGTACCCGGGATCCGACGGCTTAACGTGCCCATCCGACGCACGGCGGATATTTAGTGGATCGAGCGTTCGTACCTGCCGAACCTGAGGTCCTTTCCGTGGCAGTCGCGAACGTTGCCCACTAGGCCACCCGCGGCCTGGGTGTAGGAGAACTGGCCACAAACATTTTAAGGGGCCGTATAAAAATTACGTTTTTGACCGCCTCGTGGCCACGACCCCACAACAGAGGTTGGTAATCTAAGTCATATAAAGCTTCCGTAATTTCGTCTTTTCTTAATTGCGATAATTAATGTAATTCTTTACAACAAATGTTTGATCTGCATCTCAACAAAATATTTTAGGGTTTTCAAACTACAAGTCTGACAATTATCAGAGCGCATGTGACTACTCGGCAACAAAACTGTCGGGGGGGGGGGGGGGTTATACCAAAAGTGGAAAATATAAAAAAAATCTCGTCCGATCGGGAAATTTTCAGCATTTACAAGCTACAACTCGTCGACACATTATCTAAACACATATGCCTACTCTGGAAACCTATCGGGGGAGGGGGGGGAGGAGGGGGAGGAGGGGGAGGAGGGGGGAGGGGGAGGAGGAGGAGGTGGTATACCAAAAATTGTGGCATATAAAAAAAAAATTCTCGCCCGATCGGGAGATTTTCAGCATTTACAAGCTACAACTCGACACATTATCTGAGGGCATGTGCCTACTCAGAAAACCTGTCGGGGGGGGGGGGGGGGATACCAAAATTGTAAAATGTAAACAAATTCTGGTCCGGTCGGGAGATTTTCAGTATTTATAAGCTACAACTCGACCCATTATCTGAGCGCATGTGTCTACTCTGGAAACCTGTCGGGGCGGGGGGGGGGGGGGGGGTTTAATACCAAAATTGTAAAATATAAAAAAATTCTCGTCCGATCGGGAGATTTTCAGCATTTATAAGCTACAACTCGACTTATTATCTGAACGCATGTGCCTACTCTGGAAACCTGTCGGGGGGGGGGGGTAATCCCAAAATTGTAAAATATAAAAAAATTCTCGTCCGATCGGGAGATTTTCAGCATTTATAAAACTACAACTCGACCCATTATCTGAGGGCATGTGCCTACTCTCGAAACCTGTCGGGGGGGGGTAAAACCAAAAGTGCAAAATAGTAAAATATGAAGAATTTATGGTCTGATCGGGAGATTTTCAGCATTTACCAGCTACAACACGACACATTATCTGAGCGCATGCGCCATATTATACACTGTTTATTTACCACCCCACCCCCACACACACACAGGTATCCTGAGTAGGTACACCTCAGATAGTTTGCTGAGTTGTAGCTGGTAAATGCTGAAAATCTCCCAATCAGACGAGGAATTTTTCATATTTTACACTTTTGGTATTAACCCCCACCCCCACCCCGACAGGTTTGCTGAGTGGGCACATGCCCTCAGATAATGTCTATTTGTAGCTTGTAAATGTCAAAAATCTCTCGATCGGACGAAAAATTCTTTATTTTTTACAATTTTGGTATCCGCCCTCACCCCGACAGGTTTCCTGAGGCAGCAGATGCCCTCAGATAATTCGAGACGCTTTTCTCCTTCCTGGTATAAACAATATCCTGATATAGAGTAAAGCATTGTTAAAGATACTGCTTATTGCTTTGAGTTTGTTTTCTTTTCCCTGAAGGTCCAGACAGGGAGAAATTAGATTGTACTTGGAATGAAACAGGTGTAAGGCAATGAACCAAAATGAAGAGTGTGGGTAAATATAAATTAGGAAAATTATCCCAGCATTTCTCTTTTAAAGCTCACAAAGCTGCACTAGTGGATTGTTGCCATTTTTCACAAAAAGATAAACACGTCGATATTCTTTTAGACAAAAATAAAAGGGCTAGTGTAATTTTCAAGAAGAACATGATAAAGAATTTAATACTAAAGTTTTAAATATTTTATTTGATGTTGCCAGAACATTGGCCAGGCAAGGCATTGCTCTTTGCGGAAATAAGTCAGATGAAAATGGGAATTTTCGTCCAATCGTAGTTTAATTTATCGTCATTGCTTGATAATGAAGAAATGGTTAGATAAAAAGAGACTAGACAAAACCCATTGGAATCGACGGTTAGTTTCTTTTTTTTTTTCTGAAAAGAATAAACTCATATAATGTATTTATTTACACATTAGAAAAAATCCTGCAGAATTGACAATCATCACCTTAGATTTCACTGTCTCTACTCTGCGTTTCAGTGTTCCACTCTCCAGCGACATCAAAGTCCTGCTTCAAATAAAGATTTTACTGAGTGAATTGGTTTTTAAATTGAGCTGAACTTCCATCAGAAAAAATTGTTAACTTTTCTATTTCTGGAAATTTGGCCTTTAATGTAGCTATAGCAATTTTTAAGGCCTGCACAGCATTTTTGTAATGGTTGAGCTCATCACTTATTACAGCTACAGTATGCTTAATATTTCATGCACAACTGGTAAATATACAGTAGTTATTTGCTGGTGCCTCCAGTGTCCACTCTGGATTTCATCTTGGGAGATAGTACTGTAATTTTCAAAAAAATCAATTTGGAGCAGACCTTCATTTGGTGACTGAACTGTTCTTACAAAAGAATGAATTTTATAATAATGTAACTGATTATGAAGCACAGTTCTTCAAACAGAACCATCAATCTCAACCACTTTTTTGAAACCATTTATATCTTTCCATGTTACAAATGTGTCTATATGTATCTCTTCAACACACATGCAAACATCACTTTTACAGTCTGTGCAA
Source organism: Macrothele yani (assembly GCA_039090855.1). Taxonomy (NCBI): domain Eukaryota; kingdom Metazoa; phylum Arthropoda; class Arachnida; order Araneae; family Macrothelidae; genus Macrothele; species Macrothele yani. Next base: position 111,347,802 of record CM077003.1, read on the forward strand.
AATCCAATCACCTTCATTTGGTGACTGAACTGTTCTTACAAAAGAATGAATTTTATAATAATGTAACTGATTATGAAGCACAGTTCTTCAAACAGAACCATCAATCTCAACCACTTTTTTGAAACCATCTATATCTTTCCATGTTACAAATGTGTCTATATGTATCTCTTCAACACACATGCAAACATCACTTTTACAGTCTGTGCAAAATCCAATCATGCAGTTCTCATTTTGAATGCTGCAGCACAAAACACTCAAAAGTTCTATTTCATTTGAAGGAAACTTTGGGGAATTGGAATTTTGCTGGCCAAGGATTGTATAAAAAAATGTAAATTTGCATGATATTTGCAAGCACATAATTCCATGGTGTTTACAAAATTAATGTCACATATCCAGGACACAGGTCGTAAAACTTAGTTTTTTAATTAAAATGTTCTAATTTTCATTTTTGAACTGTGTGAAAGCATCACTTATAGTCATTAGCATGTGTCTTTTTTGTATTAAATTGTGCCTCCTTGATAGTGAGTCCTTTATTGATTTCACACATTTCCTGGTACCTGTCTACTTACAATATATCATTATGGCATAAAAATCTTTTCCTTTTTCTTTGTGCTATCTGATATACAGCGTGAAGTCTTTTCTTTTTCATTAAACAGAGTTGTGGCAATGTCAGGCAACACCTCAGTACCAAAGTGTGACACTTAAGTGAGACTTTCAATAATGTCACACACGTCACACCTCAGTTTTTTCTACATGACTTTTTCTACACTTATTCAGACTGCTGACAGTCAAACTTCCACAAAGTTTGAAATTTCTGCACAAAGGGTATGTTAGTATAAACTATCTTTATGGTCATTTCAGTCAGCAGACTAAAAAAAATGACGGTCAGCAGACTAAAAAAAAAATGACGGTCAGCAGACTAAAAAAAAAATGTTTTTAAATTTTCAATTATTTTTAAGTGTAAAATATGTTATTACAAAGTGTTTTGGACTCTGCTACATCTATCAAATACAACTGCAAGTGAAAAACAGTTGTCAAAACATTTCCAGAACTGGTATTAGAATTGTCTAATTACTAAATGTAAATTCTACCTTTTGTTCTGGATGTTTAAGACTGAAATGCAAGGAGACAATGATTTATATAGCATTTTTTGTTGTGAATTCAAATTCTATGTAGTACTCATACCTTCAATTTGATGTATCATAAATAATAATATGATACAATTTAATTTTTTTCCTGTTTGTCCACTTTTTCATGGAATGGCTGTAAAGAATTCTTCTTTTGAGGAGTGTGTAATCATTGCTCTTTTGATTAAAGTTTTAATACTATTGTATTTCTGTGTGTATGGATGTGTTGAATTATATGGAATCAGAACAGGAATAAATGACTGTTTTCTATGTAGTCTGTATTGTAGTTGGTCTCTTTGCTTGACAACTTTAACATCAAGGAAGATCAAAGTATTCTCCTCCTCATGTTCTATTGTCAACGTTGGATAGATATTACCAAATTGCTGAGTTAATGATTCAAGTTCATAAATACTCATTCGTGACAAAATAAAAATGTCATTCACATATCTACAGTAAACCAAAGGAGTTTCTTCCATTGTACAGATTATTTGTTCCTCAATATTGCTCATAGTCACTTCTGCAAATAGATTTGACAGAGGGGAACCCATTGGGCCTCTATTTTTTTGTTTGCAATGTTCTCTTCACATTTGAAAATATTGTTTTCATAAATGTATAACAAAACTGCTTTTGATTCTTGAAATTGTGTGTTATTAAGATTTTTGAGATTTTTGTCCTGTTTTAATTTTTTAATAATGTTTTCAATTGCTTCCGGTACAGTGGTACTTGGAAAAAGGGCCTTGACATCCATACTTGCTATAATCCTGTAGATATTGGTTTACATTTTAAATTATATAAATAAACTCATAAGTATTATAGTTTTTACAGTAAATTGTGTTTTCACATTTTTTTAGATGCGCGTTGATCTCAAAGTCAATACCAAAAGCAACAGTCTTTTCGTGCTTAAATATTGTAATACTCTATTGTGATGTTTACAATCATAATATCAGTACTCACAGTTTCTTATTTTGTTTCTTTTTCTGTATTCAAAAATTACAAAAAAGTAGTTCAGCTCAGGGTTCCCCCTGAACTTGATGAACAGGTAATAATTTGATGTCATGGCTATTTCTAGACTTGATGTATTACAAATTTCACTAAATTATAGGATTTACTTGGGAATAAAAGGATATTACTTACAGTCGAATTTTCAGGTAGCATCCCTACCCGTCCACAAGACTACACTATAGTAGGTGTTGTCATTCGTGAGCTAAATACCCCTAATGTTAGTAGGTGTCCAACCTTATGCTGGAATTTAGCTCACGAATGGCAACATCTACTATAGTGTAGTTTTTGAGGAAGCCTAGGTTTTTTTTTTTATTGGAAGTTTAACGACCACTGTGAGCAACCCAATGAGCTATAAGCAGTCGCCCGTCCCAAATTTAGGATCACTGGTTTCAGGGAAGGGAGAGAGCCAGTGCCATAAGACAAACACAACATCCATGCCTCCCTGGGATTCGAACCTGGACCCCTCTCGGACGAATGATCAAAGGCCATCGCTTAGACCACTGCGCCACCGGGAGGCTTTTTGACATTAACTTTGCTGTATATACTATTACAATGCTAGTTACTTTATTCCCTGTAGACTCTGCATTCTTCTGTATGGAGGTCTAGTCCACAATTCGGTAACACATTTCTTATGTTAATTATTAACTGCCGATTTAGGGTCGTGCCAGTGTGGCAGTTCCCTCCAAATAATACACACACATGCAAGCTATAGATATACCTTCACAGAAATTTCCCCAACAGGGAGGTAATCAGTTGCTTAAATTTAGTCTTATATTTGTCCACAATTTATATGATCCCCCCCCTCTCCATTCCCTACAAAAATCATCAGGTATTAACCACTTTACAAAATCTGATAGATATTATGACTATGACTACCGACTGAAATTTCTGTCAGAGAACTTTACGTGGGCTGTGCCCATATCTTCTGTCGGAAAATTATAAAGTTCATAATTTTGTAATCTGTGGCAGACAGTAGTATCTCAGTTATACATTTTACTATGGAATGGCTTAAAAAACATGTGACTGAAATTTCAAAATATTAAATACTATTGTACAATTTTAAATGCTTCCAAAAATAAAAAAAAGCGGAAGAGGGCTCGCAATTTTAGATTATGCTAATGAATACTTTGTTCGCTACCTGTCCATTCTATTTTGTTCTTGCCTGTCTATTTTGACCTTTAATTTTGTTTTTGTTTTTTTACATTATAAAACAAGGTAAGAAATTCTGCATGATTTCATATTTTCAATATATGAAAGAACTCTTACCTTTGAAATATTAGGTAGTAAATCCGAATGTGTTCTTATATTCAACACCCTTAGAACACATTATTTACTTATAATACTTGGCCCTTTTCAAAGAATTTTGTTCACTAGTTGATTTACCATTAATGCTGGGTAAAATATCACTACTTTCTGTTTGTTTTAATTTTTTTGAATTTGGAGAAATTTGTGAATTGTGTGTGAACATTAGATAATTTTTTTGTTGCTTCGTCCATTTCAAGGCTGAAAAATAAATGCTGTCTCATTTTTTTCAAAGTTGTAGCACCATGTTATGTATAAAAGAACTGTATATTTGATAATCTGAATTCAAAATTTAACCTATAAATCGCATGAAAGAATTACGCATAACCCAACTGAAAAAACCATTATAACTACAGCAAAATATCGGGGTTAACGCAGATTTATGTTTAAAAGTAAAAAACATATAACCCAGGATCCGCTGTATTATGGCCAACCCACCGTTCCATTAAGTGATTCTGCTATCAGTTACTTTACTCGTTCGTTAGTCGTTACTGGTGCACGAATTCACGGAAGGGAAACAAATAACAGGTCCTAAACTGTGATTCCAATCACAGTTAAAAATCACTGTTACTTTTGAGTAGCAGTCACAGTTAGCGCCGTGAACACCAAGTAACAGGTAAGCTCATCTCTACCACGAACCATTTCCCGACGCCTCGCGGAAACGAATCTGCGATCCCAGCGCTCCTTACGTGAGCTGCCACTAACACCGGAATCAGGCTGGCTCCGTGTGCAGTGGTGCCAGGCCAGAGCGACGTGGAACTCCCCAAACTGGTGTTTAGCGATGAGTGCAGTTTCGTTTTGGGGGCAGATTATCATCGTGTCCGGGTGTGGAGATCCCCGGATCAACGGCACAATCCCAACCTCACTATCGAGCGCCACACCTCCCCCACTGCAGATATTATCGTCTGGAGAGCCATTGCCTACGATAGGCGGTCAGTTCAAGTAGTGGTACGTGGATCATTGACGGGCCAGCAGTGCGTGGTTGAGATCCTACGGTCCCATGTGCTCCCATTCGTGGCCGGGATTCCAGGTGCGCTATACCAGCAGGATAATGCCCGCCCACACACGACTCGGGTTGCCCAGGACTGCCTACGCCATGTCCAGACACTTCCATGGCCTGCCCGATCCCTGGACTTGTCCACTATCCAGCAAGTGTGGGACCAGTTGAAACGCCGGCTGCCACCGCCGTGTCTCACTATCCAGGATTTGGAGTACACCGTCCAACACGTGTGGACCAGTCTGTTGCAGGGCATCAGGCGTCTGTTTGTCTCCATGCCAGACCGTATTGCAGCATGTATCGCCGCGAAGATGAACGGACTGCGCGCCACAGATCTGTCTGTAATTATAATGCAGCTCTTTTTTTGCCATCATGCGTATCATTCATCTGTATCATTGCGTCCATAAAATTTCAATTCAATCCGATGCTTCCTTCTTGGGGCGCAAATTTCCTTGTCCATTCTTTGTGAGATTTAGAGGAGAGAGAGGAGAGAGGAAGAACCGAGTTTGTGAGTCGGAGGAAAAACGGCAGCGGAAGAGGGGCAGAAAAGACAGAGACGAGACCGGTGGGGGAGACAAGATCAGGGAAAAGCGAAAGAAGTGCAGTTAGTAGAGAGTCATAGACCAAATGGGCGGATGGGGATGAGAGAATAGCAGGGGGAGGCCAGAGAAAGGGCGCCAGGATAGATCCGAGTTAGTGAGATCTTGTACAGTTACTACACCTGCTCGGATCCAAGAGGGGAATGAAAAACAGGGGAGATGGGGGGATGAACAAGGGAGTTGAAGAAGAGGGGTTCAGAAAGAAGCTCTAGAGTTGAAGAGGGAGGGGAGCGAATGAGGGGGAGAGAGCGAAGGTGAATGAGGGCTTCAGAATATGCAGGTGGGAGTTTGGAGGGGGGAAAGGACAGCAATCCATGAGAACTAAAGAAAGAAAGGAGAAATGTGGGTTACGCAAGGAGGCAAGAACGTCACGTACCTGAACTGCGGAAGCCACTGGAGCCGTGAAAAGGTGAATGAAGTTGATCACTCGGCTTTGTGAACGGGTACGAAAATATCGTGCCATTTGGTAATGATATAAGTTCGTTGCAGGAAACTGCTTCGGGTTTTTTCTTTGCAGAAATAAAATGAAGAGAAAGTAAAAACTTTTCACCTAGAAAGACTATTTCTCTTGTTATAGAGAATATCACCCTTAAAAAAATACACAGATTTCTTTTCTTGGTGTTTTGGAGTTTTAATTTTTCTACTTCAGAAAATGTTTCCACCTATGCTTCATCCGCGGCTCGAGCCCTTGCCCAACTCAAACCTACGCCTCTGACAACCGGGGCGGCGCCTTATGTTTTGAAGCATTCCTACTTTTTAGATTTCGAAATTAGCAACTGATGCTGCATTGAACTCAGCAACGATGTTCAGTTCAATTTTTAACTAAAACGCAATTTGGCTAGTTATTGGACTTTGAAAGAGGATAAAATGGGTGTATCCGCAAGCTTCTTTGACAGTATTGAGTTAGTGTTATGTATGCACCCTACAAATGAACATAAATGCTCGTTTTAAAGTTTTAGCCTTTTGATCAATACTCCCACACTTACGACTACACGTTTCTCTATTTAAATTCACTCGAATTTCCTGAGCGTGGGAACTTTTAAAAATAACTAACTTCCACATCGAACAATTAATGCCAAGTACAGAACAACACTCGGAATCATCGAAAACATTTGATTGAAATAAATTATTTGCTTACCGAATTAGTTAGTTTCTTCTTTGGAGCAGTAGGCGTGCGTCCACCAGAAGCAGCTTCGAAAGGATTTATTAGTGCACCGGCCTGCTTGATTCTAATCTTGTCTCCTCTATGGACAGAAATTTCATGCCGACGCTTGTAATCATCGTCGATCTGGCTACCACACATTCCATACTGTAAAGAAATGACTGTATGTACATTTATCCGCTAAGTGGCGCTGATGTGAATCTCTGTGATTTTATTGCAATGTTTGTTAATCTAAGTCTGGCAACAAGTTTCTGTTGACTTTCTGACTTTTTACTTTTGGTTTCGGAAGCTGTTGTGAGCTGCTGCGAGTTGAAGTGCTCTATGTGTGCGAATCGATCGAACCGATGTAAGCAGTTTTCGTGTAGACTTTATAAAATGTGTCGTTAATGAACCAACTGTCTGTTCTTGATTTGTATTTTGTGTGCCGGTATTCCGAGAAACCTTTCTGTCAAGCACAAATGGATACAACAATATATGATTTCATTCCTCACTACATTAGCCTTTTACGTTCTCGTCGAGATGTGATCCGCAGTAGGATTGTCAACAGTGTTCTTGAGTTTTAGGTATTCCCGCTACATATTTGACTCTTATTGCGGAATCCAACACCTACACTCGAGTTTTATTTTTTTCCGGGGTCCTTTTTTTACCACGATTTTTTGCCTGAATTTCTGCCATGATTGGCGTTCGTCACGCAAACTCTTCTAAACGCTTAACAGCCTCTAACTTCTTTAATGGCCATTTGAAGACTAATCTTGTTTCACTATTCAGAAAAGTTTTGTGGCATTGTCATTAAACTGCCCCCTTCGGACCGGCCCTGATTGTGATAGTAATGTAATGTCACTAAATAAAAAGATCTTTATGATTTCAAAAGGCTGAAAAATAATTATCTTCACTATAATAAAATAACTAGTGTGAATTCACGGAAAGTTCCTGAAAATAACGAGCGGCAAAGTCACCGGTAGATGTCCTCCTTTTAACGAAATTTCCGTTTTTAAAAGGTCTCGTTTCTTTTATAATCATTTCCGTATTTATACAGAGATTTCGCAAAATCGAAGACTGACTTTGCACCAGAGATTCCTATCCCTTGGTGGGATTCGATTCCAGATGGTTTGAGTTGGCTCAATAAAAGTTACGTGTACCGCTGGGCAAGAAAGACCCAGATATAACAGTCACGTTCACGGTAAAACTCTAACTGAATGATCACGAAATAGTTTTTTTTTTTTTTTTTTTGTCATTAATGCTGGTGAATTAGTGTCATTTTATTTTCGGTTGGAGCTTATCATTTTCTTGAATAGAAATGTAATAATTTTATTTTTTCAGTGTGAGGACTTATCACAAATTAAGTATTTTTTCATCGTCATTTTTCGAAGCAACAGAATGCTTTGGAACTTGAGATCTTTATAAACTAATAATGACTTTCAATTGTCTTTAAGAAAAGGTGAAATGTACTGCTTTATAGTATTATTTCACAAAACTACTAAGCATAAATTTTGTTCTTGATAGCTATAATACACTAGCGTGCAAAAATTAAGGACGAGACGGTTTTTCGAATGTCACGTCGTGCAGAAGTGCTCCACGTCGACTCAAATCATACCATAAGATCCCCAAGATGTAAGAATATGGGACAAGTGAGCAAAACCGTCCAAATAAGGAATTCAAAGTATACAAAGGCACTTTATTGAAAAGGTAGTTTCGAACACAACTGGACAGAAGACAGAAACGTCCATGTGACAGGCGGCTGCCAAGAAAAATCCAGTCTTTAGTAGGGGATATGATCACCCCTGACAGCGTTGCAGGATTTACACCGTCTGTCCATGCTCAGGACGAGGTTGTCAAGGAGCTGTTGAGGCATCGCAGCCCATTCCTCTTGTAGCGCCAATCGCTGCTGCGGAATCATTGCTGGCGGCTGGTTACGTGCTTCCAAGCATCTCCCGAGAAGATCCCACAAGTATTTGATTGGATTTAGGTCCGGGGACCTTGCAGGCCAATCCATGCGTTGAATATCTTCACTCTCCAACAGCTCTGCGACAGCCACTGTTCGATGAGGTGTAGCGTTGTCGTCCATGAAGAGAAACTCAGGACCCACAGCACCTTTAGACAGACGCACGTCAGGCAGGAGAACCTCGGTACAATAGCGGACACCAGTGACTGAACCGCCTTGGAAGATGTGGAGGTCAGTACGGCTGCCAAGCATGATACCTCCCCAAACGAGAACTCCACCACCTCCAAACCGGTCCCTTTCGATGATGTTGGAGGTGTGATTGCGTGTTCCCTGCTCTCTCCAGATGTGTATACGTCCAGAATCGCTCTTCAGACTAAATCGGCTCTCATCCGTAAAGAGAACTCGACCCCATTGCTGATGTGTCCAGTTCTTGTGTTCTTGGCACCACAGAAACCACCGTCTCCGATGAGCAGGCGTTAATGGCACACACCGTACTGGTCATCGTGCAAATAGATCACCTTTGTGCAACCTCCTGGCCACGGTAAAACGCGATAACGGACATCCAGTTGTCTGTTGCATGTGCTTTGCAATGTCTGCCGCTGTCTCTTCTCGCCTATAAGACAATATACCGGTCGTCCGCCGCCGTAGTTGCTTGTAGATGACCACTGCTAAACTCTCGGACAGCTGTTCCTGCCGTTTGAAATGTTCTCCAAGCTCGTGAAACGATGCTGTGAGCGATCCCGAACTCCTTGGCCACACTAGTCACACTTCGACCTTCTTCCAACTTCCCAATGCCGCGACCCTCGGGTAAAGTCATCCAGATGTCGTCTACTGGATTGCCTGTTGGCCATATCACATGGTGGCAGCAACTCGACGTCGTTCAAACCGATGTACACAGTGCAGTAGCTTTCATCGAATTGCTGAGCAGATCAGATCAGATCATATGTAGAGGCTTTTAGGAAGGGTGTGTCTGACCCCAGGTCTTAAACAACCCTTAGAAATAGGAAGTTAGAAGATTTGTGCTAGGGTGACCGATAGGAAAGTGACACGGAAGCGATGTAGAAAGGTGGAGGAAGACGCCCTTATTTATTACCGGGGGCCAGTACCCGGGGTCTGACGGCTTAACGTGCCCATCCGACGCACGGAGGGTATTTAGTGGTTCGAAAATTCGTACCTGCCCAGGATCAAACCTGAGGTTATCTCCATGGCAGTCACGAACGCTGACCAGTAGGCCACCAGCGGCCCGAATTGCTGAGCGTACACCACCCGTATGCTTTATACCCTTCCGACACTCCCCCCCACGTCATGCTGCATATATGCGCATGCCCTACCGTATCGGACCTTAGTCTAACTCCTGAGTGGTCTTTCGGTCCGTTCTGCTTGCTCGATCCGCTGTTATGCTAATTTCTCCTCTTCGTCCTTAATTTTTGCACACCGGTATAGCTTCTGTCTTAAGAGGTCCACAGACTGATAATAGACATCATACATGTACAATAATTGAAGTACTCGATGTGTTACGGTTGCAAAATTTACAATAGCTGGTGCAAAAAAAGGAGAGGGGAAAGAATATCCGGTCCCACAATAACCAAAATTTCATGTGATATGCTATCGGCAGTGTCCCATGTTACTACTGAACTTCAAAATCAAATCTTCCGACAGACGATTGAACTTTAGCTGTTAATCAAACCTCAAGTATTCCCACGAATCGCTCCTATCACCAGAAATTTCTCGTTATATGGATACGGAAAAAGTGAGAACGGAGTTTTTCCGTTAATATACAACGGCCGTTCGTAAAAACTTAGAGTAATTGTTTTTGAGTTGGCAACAGTGCGAAGGGAAAAAATAATGACGCAGACGACTAACTGAATTAAGGAAGTATTTATGGCAACAGTTATTAGCCGCGGAAGACAATTCTGGTTTTGTTATTGCGCAGTTGTTTTTACGTCTGCATTTCGCCATACAGCTTGGAGGTGGGGATTCAGAGTTATGAAGTGAAACGCGTTGTACGACAACATTTTGCTATCGTTTGCGTAAAACGGCTCCAGACACAGTTGATTTAATGAAAAAAGCTTACAAAGATAAATGTTTGGCTGATTCAACGATTTTTTTATGGCAACATGATTTCAAAAAAGGGCGTTTGTCGGCAGAACTCGCACCTATTGGCCTGGTCGACTTGAAAGTGTTGTTACGGAGCGTATTGTTAACACTGTTTGGGCAATCTTGCAAGAAGTTCGACAAATGACGTGTGAAGACATAGCGGCGTCAACTAATATTTCAAAAACGTCCGCATTCTAACCGACAAATTACTGCTGCATCGTATGTGTTTCAGATCGGTACCTCATCACCTGAAGAAAGAACAATTGTTAGCCAGAGTTCAGATGTGTCATGAGTGAAAACAAATGATTGCAAAGGATCCAAACTTTCTAAACACAGTAATGAAACATGGATCCACTATTTCGACCCCGTCACGAAGCGCGCAAGGAGTGTTTGGAAACACACATGCTCGCTGCCTCCTCCGAAAAAAAGTCCGCCAAACCAAATCAGCTGAGAAGGTGATGATGATAATTTTCTTTGATCACAAAGGTGTAGTCTACCAGCATGCCGTTGATCCACAAATTACTGTCAATGCTGAGTATTACATTTCAGTCTTGAAGCGTCTGCGACAACACATGCCGAATAAGCGATCGGAACTGGTGGGCAAGGGGACCCTACCCCATGATAACCCCCCCCCCCATGTGGCTGCTTATGTTCAACCATTTTTTGTGAAATGCAGTATTGAAATCACACCACAGGCTGCCTATAGTCCTGACCTCGTCCCGCGCGATTTCTGGTTGTCTCCAACAATGAAAGATAATTTCTGTGGCGCAACATTCAACACAGATACTGACGTTGTCCAAGCTGTACAGGGGTCGCTAAAGCAACTTCCACAAAACGCCTTCGCCACTGCTTTGAAAAGTGGACTGAACGTAGGACCGTTGCATATCATCCGAGAGAACATATTACTTTCAGGACGAATAACATATATTTTGCTGTACCTATATTTCTTCATTTTGTGTGATTTTACTCTCAGTTTTTACGGAACGGCAGTTGCACGATAGGAAACACGGAAAGGTTTCTGAAAATTCAGAATTTTCCGTTAACCGTACTCAACAAGAAAGATGACACCGAATTTTCCGGTGTAATAAGCATGTCTTTTGAATCCGTTCTGATGCAAATTAAATTTATCAAAGCTATTCAAAGTCAATGGAACCGGTATGGAAAAAAATAGTATCTGCAGACTTGTGCGTTAAGAAAAACATGAATTTATATGAGAAACATTTCACGCCGGAAACGCTCTTCAACATAGGAAGAATTTTTCAAATCGGACTCTTAGAAACAGAGATATCGACAAAAATAAGATGTGACTTTACGTCCCCTGGTGGGAAAACCATGCATTATTTTAGGAAGAAAGTATTCTCAAAAAGCTTTTCCATATGAGCACTATCGGTCCAAGAAAACAAAAATTTAGTCCAGTTTTCAGGAGCCCAGATTTTGCTGCAAATACATCAGAAGCAGAAATTAACACTTATGCTCCCTGGTGGCTAAACCATTCTTTACCAAACATTAGAAATTATGTGAAAAATAGTTTCCATCAGGTCTTGTGTTGCGATACAAGAAGAATTTTTCAAATCGGAGTAAATTTTAGAAGCAGAAATAACGCAGAAAAAGCAATTTACCTTTGTGTCCCCTAGCGGAAAGTCTATGATTTACTTGAAAATTTTGAATTTATAGGAAAAACATTTCGCATCGGAAACACTATCCAACAAAGAAGGAATTTTTCAAATCGGACTCCTAGAAGTAGAGATATTGACAAAAATAAGATATCTATGCCCCCTGGCGTAGAAACCATGCATTATTTCAAGAAGAAAATGTTCCTAAAAGGTTTGTCGACATGAGTAGTGTCGGTCAACAAACCACTTTTTTTCAATCGAGATTTTAGAAGCTCATATTTTGTTGCAAATACATCATAAGCGGAAATTAAGACTTACGCCACCTGGTGGCCAAACCATTTTTTACAAAAATTAGAAATCATGTGCAAAGGCTTTCCCATCAAGAGCTGTATCCGTTGCAGATTTTTTTTTAAATCAGAGATTTAGAAGCAGTGATATAGGGGGGAAACGCAATTTACCTCTATGCCCCTTAGTGGAAAGTCTATGAATTACTTGAAAATTTTGAAGTTATGTGAAAAACATGTCACACTGGAAACACTATACAACAAAGAAGGAATTTTTCAAATCGCACTTTTAGAAGTAGAGATATTGACAAAAATAAGATATACATCTACGCCCCCTGGCGGAGAAACTGTAGAATATTTTAAGGAGAAAGTATTCCGAAAATATTTATCGATGTGAGTGGCATCAGTCCACGAAATAATTTTTTCAATCGCTATTTTAGAAGCTTAGATTTTATGACAAATACATCACAAGAAAAATTAACACTTGTGGCTAAAGCATTCTTTACCAAAAATTCGAAATTTTATGCAAAAGATTTTCCATCAGGAAGTGTATCCGCTTAAGAAAAAAATTTTCAAATCGAAGTTTTAGAAGAAGAGTTATCGGGAAAAATGTAATTTACTTTTACTCAACCTAGCGGGAAATCTATGCGTAATTTGAAAAAGTAACTATATCTAAAATACTCTTCGACATAAATGGAATCGAAAGATAAAAGAATTTTTTCAATCGGATGTTTTGAAGCAAATATGTGGAATAAAACATATTTTTGAATCCGACATCATCTGCATTTACGCAACCTAGCGGCGAAATTGTACATCGTAAAAAAAACGAGATCACGGATCATCATTCGCATATTTCAAGCTTATTAATGCAAAAAGAATTTTTCAAGTCGGACTAATAGTTGTAGAGATGTCGTGGGTACAGACGGACGGACGGACAAACCGGTAACATAAGCATAATATTTTTTACAAAAGATGTGCCAAAAAGGTCAATTTACCGTCAATGTGAGAAAGAAATTGTGTCAAGGTTTCTGAAATTTCAGTAATCCTTGAAATTCAGGGTATTTTTTCTGTCATTTCACGAAAAAGGCTGTTTCAGAAATGTGCTTCGTTAATTCACGAAAGGAATCACAGAAAGTGGCTTGTGAATTTTAAAATTTTTTTTTTTTTTTGCAGTGTACACAGAGCGTCGGGAAAAAATTACAACTTGATGAATCATTGACTTGAAGGACGTATGACTTCAATGTATTTTTCAATATTCTAAAATCTATATTCAATGAAACTATTTTTGTGAATGCATTGCTTTAAAAAGGTTTTACTTTTGAAATGCAGCGTTTGACTATGAGGATTACTCTTCAACTTCTTCGATCATTGTAGCGAGAAAATAAAGGCACGAAGCCACAATTGCTGCCACAGTTTCTGAGGATTACAGCCGAGGCTAACGGTAAGCGTCGACATTCTGTGCATTAACAACTGTCACCCTCACGCAGTTGCTGCTATTGAAGACCGAATCCTCGTCATCTGTGACAACACAGTAAGCCGAGATCTGCTGCCTTCATCCCTCTGTTTCATCAGCCGCAGTTTTCTGCATTGTTCCCAATCATCCATCCAGCTCCCCCGACGCATCTCCTCTCCTCACTCCTCCTCATCCTCCGCCAAATCAGATGGCTCAAGGAGATCGATGTATCAGCCTATTTTGAAATGGTCACGCACGGCATTCGATATGGACAACCATTAGACTGCGGGGGCGGACAGGTCACTGGGTCATCAATCACTGGGAAACATCCATCATGCTCAGAATAAAGATCCCTCAAAGAGCGCCATTAACCACCGTTGCCGCATCCAATTTTCCGCGAGAAAACCCCCCTATCTAACCCACAAGGAAGATGGGGTCTAAACATTTGGGAAATTTTACACTTCAGCTACTTATTCTTCTTTCGACCAAACTGAAAGTTACAAAACTTATACGGAACCGGACATGGCGTTAAACTTTGAGGACGAGTAGATCAATTTAATTGCAATTACGGAGAGATCGTCGTCAAAGCTGGCCACTGATATTCCCAGCAGCAAATAAGCTCACGAATTCCAGAAACGATGAAGGAAAAAGGTAAAAATTCCGAAGTTGTTTATCTGTTACTCATTCTTTTGTTGAATCAAAGAGTCAAAGACATCGCTAGAGGCTGAGATGAATCTTGAATAAAAGCTCATTAACATAGATCATCCTGGAACACTCAGCTCACTGGTTCTGACCTATCAGTTGATTCTTACAGATCTCACGATTTTTGAAATTCATTGATTTTTAAGAGTTCTATGGCTTGTGGTCAGGTGCTTTCTCACGAAACATGTAGTCAGTTCAACTAAAAAACAATCACAGGTTCGACCTGTTTTTTCTGCCCTAATGAGTGAAGACCCTTACTACTGTATGCTAATGAAATACACGCATCCCGATTTTTCCAAAAGGAGGGAACCAGAAGTCTGTTTGATATGGGTGATTCGATGAGTTTGACTTATGCTCAGGAAAGTTTGGTTTCGTGATTGGGAGAAAGCTGTTTATATGACCTGTTCACCACATAAGATTATTTATAAAGTAGGATAATTTGTGGTTGGGACAAATAGCAGATTGTGAATACCTCGATTTCCCATTCACGCAATTTTGTTTGCTTGTTTCTTGGTGTAACGTTCCCCATGAACAGCTCGTGGGGCTGTGGGTCACTGGTTCCAGGTAGGGGAGACAGCCAGTGAAGCAAGATAAGCACAGCACACATGCCTCATCCGGAATTCGAGCGCAGGCCCATCTCGGACTAGTAGTCAGGGGCCAGTGTCTCGGACCACTCGATCACTCTTTTCTTCCTTCACATCGCATTTAAATATCTTTCCAATAGGGATTCCGGGAATATAGCTAGAAGGCTTCGATCGAGCAATGGACACTGGTCGTAAAGGTGATGTGACAACAAATGGCAGTAAAGTAGCTTTATCATGTTTATTGATAGTTTTAATGACCGCCTTGAGCAGCTCTGAGGGCAATAAGCAGCCGTCCGTCTCTAATTTGGTGCTATTCGTTCCAGGGAAGGGGCGAATCGAGCGCTTTTGGAAGATATTTTAATAATGTTGCAAAATCCTCCGTCAAGTTAAGGAGATTAACAGCAAAAAATTGCGAGAGAGGTATTTTTTTTTTTTGATTGGAGGTTTAACGACCACCGTGAGCAACTCAATGGGCTATAAGCAGTCACCCGTCCCTAATTTAGGGTCACTGGTTCCAGGGAAGGGAGAGAGCCAGTGCCGTAAGACAAACACAACATCCATGCCTCACCGGGATTCGAACCCGGACCCCTTACGACGAATGATCACAGGCCAGCGCCTTAGACCACTGCGCCACCGGGGCGGCGAGAGGTATTTTAACTACTAGGAATTTATTTGCGGAATTCCGTTGTTGCGCTATGGCGTTTGGGTGTGCCTTAGGCGAGGGAGAGCCTAAATCACGCCACAGGCCTTAGGCTCTCCTAATTTGACGCTTGGACCACTGGCGCAGTGGTCCAAGCGATGGTTTACGACCATTCGCCCAACGGAGGGGTCTGGGTATGAATCCCGGTAAGGCATGGTTGTTTGTGTTTATCTTTCGGGGTTTATTCTCTGAGTTCCTTGTTTACCTATGTACATTGCTGACGTTGAAACACAAAATGTCCATCCTTTATGTATATGTGTCAACCAAGTCCAATATATGTTCAATATGGTCATGTATCTGTCAATCAAATAAACCTCCAATCAAACAAAAATAACCAAGGGCGACATGAACCCTCGTCAAAGAAGGTAAAAGCTTTTGGACATTATTCACAGCGTTTGGGATAAAAGTTTGTAACGTATACTCTCGATTCACTTTCCTTTTGATTTTTACTATCTCTGGTTATTTTATTTTCCTATGTAAATTATCTTCTTACTGAACGAGATGTTATTTCTCCCGCTGAATGAGATCTGGCAATGAGTGTAAGTCATGACGTGGTGGTAGCCAGTATAAATAGGCGCGTTCAACGATACGTAGAGAGAGCTTTTTGTTGATGTGCGTAGGGAGAGCAGCTGTTGTTGTAAAAGTGAGCTGTTGTTGTAAAAGTGAGCTGTTGTTGTAAAAGTGAGCTGTTGTTGTATAGAGAGAGCGGTTGTTTATGTGCGTGAGAGCTTTGTTTCGTGTGTAAAGAGATCTTCGTTTTTGTGAGAGCCAGAAGTTTACCAAATAAAAGATTGTTTTCGTAAGTACGTCTTTCTCAGTTCATAGTTTTGTCAGATCTCTGTCTGGCTGTTAGGTTTATTTCATTAGTTGATTATTATTAACAACCAGCATAAGACTTTATTCAGCTTAATTATTACTACAACATTACTAGCAGTTAAAAGCTTGTTCATTATTATTACTACACTACTAGCAGGAAAGTTTATTCATGATATAATTAACAAACAACAAGCATTAGAAGAAGCATTAGCTTAGAAGAAGCTGAATTCATTAGCTTAGTAGTAGAAGAGTGATATTCATTATAATTTAGAAGAAAAGGCCGAATTCATTATAACTGGCGCCCGAACTTTTCTCGAACACGAGATCTTGACAATTATTACCCATGTCTTCCTTACCTGAGACAACTTCAATTTTTCACCCTAAGGCAAGTTTCGAGGGTGATGGTGTTTTTTTTTTTTTTTTTTTTTTTGACAATTTGCAAGAAGCCTGTGGGTCTCACTTTGATATGGATGATCTACACGTACCCAGGCATTCTTCACAATTTCGTAATGCACCAGCTTCCTATTACTCTGAGTCGCGGGTCGTACCTGAGGGAGTTCAATCCTCTCAGCGAAGCAGAATGCTTGCCCATTTCGTGCCGCATGCAGGAACAATTAATTTCAGTGGTTTGGAGGGATCCTTAAAATTCCTCGAAGATTTGGAAGATCATTTTGATCTCTACAATATTCCTGAAGACTGCAAAGTATAAATCACAGGCACTTGCTTGAAGGATACCGCTAAGACCTGGTATCGGCAGTGGAGAATGTCGAACCCGGATTCTCATTATGAGAATTTCCGAGCAGAATTTTTGGAGGTCTTTTCTTTCGGCCTCAGTCGAGCTAGCCTTGCACGACAGCTTTTTTCTCGTCAGCAAGGACCCAACGATAGCCCTGTTGCATTTGCGTTGGAAACAACACGCTTATATAACTTATGGGATCCACATGCCAGTCATGTCGACATGTTGGATACCCTATTGCAGCAGCTCGACCCATTTCTACAAGATTTTCTTGAGGTTCGACACCCTGCTACAATTCATGAATGCCTTCGCCTCATACGAACGTATGAAGAGCGACACGGCAAACATGGTTCAACTCACCATGCTCGGGCACCCCGCGAGGCTTATTACGAAAACCCTCAGCGGCATAATAAGCCTAATAACTTTCAGCGCGAGCATACACAAGTGCACGCCCAATCTTCCATACGTTCCACCACACAGAAGAGTGGCAAACCAACCGCAAGTTTCTGAACAATCTTCGGGATATCGTACAAATGCACAGTATGCTCGACCCCGTTCCAATCTGCAGCATTCGGAACGTTTTCATGCTCAGGACAATGATGATTTTTCTGCCCGTGCTGAGGGAAGAAGTAATAGATATGACAATGTCAACAGACACGCGGAGTTCCCGACGCAGGTTTCACGCAGTTTTCCTCATCGTGAAAATTTTCCCGATACCCGGCAGGGTCGAGGTTTCAGACCGCATGATAATCCAAATAGGAATCCTTTAAACTTCCAAAGGAAGTATACCAAGGGTCGGTCCTGCTTCCTGATACCAAGCATTCTGACCCTAAAACAGTATTAGTGACTGTTCAAACTCCTCAGTTGCCTGATGTATTCTTGACAATCGAAGATATTATTGTCGAGACAAAGTTCGACACTGGTTCTGAAATATCAGCCCTAAATACGAAGTTTTGCACTGACAATTTTCCTGCAATACTCGTTCAGCCTGCGACGCAGTATTTGCGAGGTGCAAATAACGAAATCTTCAGTATCACAAGAACTGTCACATTATCTCTAGGGCTGGGAAAGGCTCGTTTTACGCATTCTTTCCTGCTTATAGACGAACTACCTGTTAAATGTCTAATGGGAATGGACTTTATTAATACGTTTCAAATAACTCTGAATTTCGTACAACATGTGATTTCCTTTCCGGAACCTATCGAAGTGATTCTTACGGTTCCTATATATATAACGAGTTCGTTATTGAGTAACCAATTGAATGAGAGGCAACGAAACCAGCTTTCTCTACTTTTGCAGGAAAGCCCTGGTTTATTTTCTGATCAACCTGGTTTCACACAGGTGGTTTATCATGTCATTGACACTGAGGGTTCGAAACCGATAGCGACGAAACCTTACCCTTGTGCTCCCCATAAGAAACAGGAAATGCAACGTCAAATTTCTGAAATGATTAAACAGGGCATAATAAGGGAATCAACAAGCGCCTGGGCTGCTCCTGCCTTTTTGGTTCCAAAGAAACAACCCAATGAATTTCGTTTCGTGACAGATTTCCGCAAGCTCAACCAAGTCACAAAAACGATCAATTATCCACTACCTGTCATGTCGCATATTTTGCATGACCTGTCATCAACTAAATGGATGTCAACCTTGGATTTGGCGAGTGGATATTGGCAGGTGGCGGTACATCCGGACTCTGTCGATAAAACAGGCTTTGTGACTCCTTTTTGGGCTTATGAATACTTACGTATGCCCTTTGGACTAGCTTCTGCACCTGCTACTTTCCAAAAGCTTATGGATACGGTTCTCAGACCTGTTCTGGGTCCCCATGTGCATGTATATTTGGATGACATTATTATTACATCCGAGACTTTTGACGAGCACCTTTCTCTGCTCAAACAGGTGTTCCAACTCATATACAATGCTGGCTTGACGTTAAAACCTAGTAAATGCCAGATAGCGAGGAACGAGATTGTATATCTGGGGTTGAAAATCACTCCCCACGGCTTATTTACGGATAATGAAAAAATTAGGCCTATTGTTGACTTTCCTCGGCCTAAAACAGCAAAAGAACTATCACGCTTTCTGGGAATGACCGGATGGTATCAGCAGTTCGTCCCCGCTTATGCTACAATCTGTGAGCCATTGTATGCTTTGAAACGTAAATACAAGAAGTTTGTTTGTAGACCTGAGGCTAACGCTGCGTTTGAAACACTGAAGTCGGCGTTGACTCAGCCTCCTGTGTTGGCTTTCCCGGATCATACTAAGGAATTTGATATTTATACTGACGCATCCGGAGTTGGTCTTGGTTGCGTTTTGTCACAAGCTGGGCATCCAATAGCTTTTGCGTCTCGTACTTTAGCCAAAGCTGAACGCAATTATTCAGCTACGGAACGTGAATGTCTTGCTGTTGTGTATGCTCTTGACAAATTTCAATGTTATCTTAACGAATTGACAGTTAACATAATTACGGATCATTCTGCCCTTCAGTATTTGAATTCTGCTAAGCACCTATCTCAAAGACTTATGAAGTGGGCTCTGAAGTTACAAGAGAGCAATATCAAAATTTCGTATCAGCCAGGTCATAAGAATCAATTACCGGACGCATTGTCTCGCGTTCCGATTAGTGGGGTCCCCACAGAAACTACTCCTGGATGTCAGCCTTTACTTTTAATAGCTGATATAACATCCAGAGAGCAGATAATGGCAGAATTAGTAAATGATCCAGATTTTGGGGATATCTATAATTTTTTGCTTGCGGGTTCGCCCCTACAAAGTGATCCTTCTCTGGCTGGAAGGTCACAGCATTTTGAAGTCATAGAGGGTCTTCTTTACTATACGAAATCTAGGACTACTAGGGCAGAGTTTCTGTCATGTATTCCGCGAACCCTTAGAATGGCCCTTTTAACCGAATTTCATGACAAACCTCTTGCAGGCCATTTAGGTATTCGAAAGACCCGTTGTAAATTGCGGGATGTTGCCTATTGGCCTGGCATGTACCAAAGTGTGCTCGCATACGTTCAATCATGTCACTTGTGTCAGATTAATAATTACCGTAATGTAAGACCGGCCGGTCACTTGAAATCTAGTTCAAGTTCTCATGTTTTTGACATTATTTCAATAGATTTATTGGGACCTTATCCTTTATCTGTTAAAAACAAAGCTCGTTACGTTTTAGTATTAACTGATAATTTTTCTAAATGGGTTGAAGTTTTTCCCATTAAAGCCGCTACGGCAGAAGTTATTTGTAATGTATTAATTAATGAAGTATTCTCTAGATATGGTGCACCTAATAACGTAGTTTCGGATAATGGTCCTCAATTTATTTCTGACATTTTTGAAAGAATGTGTGCAAGACTACACATTAAGCATAAATTCATTTCCCCATATCATCCCCAGAGTAATCCTGCGGAACGAGTAAACCGCACGCTAGTGAAAATGATTGCTACATTTGTCATGGATTATCACGAGCGATGGGATGACCATCTTGAGCTTTTTTCGTTCGCCCTCCGCTCGTCTGTTCACGAATCTACTAAAATTACTCCTGCAGAACTTTTTCTGGGTCGCAAAATTAAAACCCCTTTTGAAAATTTAACGGGGATTATCGACGAACTGAACCAGCGACCAACTCCGCAATCAGTACGAATCATGGCAGAAAAAGCTCGTGTTGCAATGCTAGGAGCACAAGCGGCTCAAGCAAGATATTATAATACTAAGCGTAGGGAACCAGATCTTGTCGTTGGAGATCTCTCTCTCTCGTGGAAACGCACTTCCAGTCTTCTGTTTCTCATACTTTAGTGAAGAAATTTGCACCCAGCTACGAAGGTCCATATCGGGTGGCAAATGTGTTTGAAAATAACATTGTTCTTGAAAAACCTGACAATCAATTTCAATACGTACACGTTGCTCAGTGTCGCAAGTATCATGAACGAAATATCGATTTTATAATCAACCCATCTCAACCTTCTGTTCCACAGACTCAAGAGTCTATATCTCACGATCAACCTCCGGAAATTATGGACGAACCAACAAACATTTTTGAAGAATCTCCAGTGATTTTTTCTTCACCCTCCCCTCCTCAAGACGGGTTTCCAAACACGCAACCTGATTCTCCCATGAGACGAAGGCTCGAATCAAGTTCTTCAAATACTAGTATCGTTCCTTTCCCTCCAACCATTGCCAAGACTATTGCTGCACCATTTCCTGATAACTCTGCACCAACACAAGCTCCTACTTCCTTGAATACCTTGTCAGAGAGTATTCCTATAGGCAGAAATAAACATCGCCCTGCACGACCACTAAATTACAGCAGCAACTCAGAGTCTTCGGATATTTCTGATTTATCAGTTATGAACAATAATTTGACTATTCCTAAACGTCAAACACCAATTACAAACCGTCCAGTAACACCAAAAGCTGGGCGAAAACGTAACTTGTCTCCCCAATCTGCTTCGCCGCAACAGCGACGAAGGCAGAGATCCTTGCATCCGCCCGGGCTTCGCCCCTGGAACCTACGCTCAGGGCAAACAGGGCCGATGCCTGCTGCTACTCTCATGCCACGAGGGCGAAAGCGAAAACAAACGATGTGGCCGGAGCCACGTCCGTCCAAAAGAATGCTGGAAGGACACCACGGGCCCCAGCACAAAGAGACTACATATCAAAAGCCTGGGGGAGCCCGTTCCTGTCAGCCGCAGGGATTTCCGGACCGCCAGACTTCAGCCGTTCCTGACCGTTCCTGTCAGCCGCAGGGATTTCCGGACCGACGGACTTCAGCCGTTCCTGACCGTTCTTGTCAGCCGCAGGGATTTCCGCACCGACGGACTTCAGCCGTTCCTGACCGTTCCTATCAGCCGCAGGGATTTCCGGACCGACAGACTTCAGCCGTTCCTGACCGACGGATTTCAGCCGTTCCTGACCGACGGATTTCAGCCGTTCCTGACCGTTCCTGTCAGCCGCCGGGATTTCTTGACCGACAGACTACCGATGTTCCAGATCCATTCAAGTCCTTGAAACGCTCTAAGCCACTTGAATTTACCAGTCCGATTAGGCCTGGAAAACGTTATCGTACTAGAGTTTTTTATGCGTCCTCGAGATAAGTAAGTTCTCGTGGACAGGTTCTTTTCTCCGTTTGTTGTTTTTCCTGCACGACCAGTTGGCGTGTCAGAATTTCTTTTTTTCGTGTGAGCCTATGCATTCTTTTTTGTGTATATATGTGTGTTTTTTTATATTTCTTCTATGTCCATCTACTAATCCAAATTTTTTTTACATATATCTATGTGCTTAGTGGTAAAATAATAAAATTGTTACTGTTAGGCAGCTCCAGGCAATCTTCGCTGCTGATACAGTTGGTGTGTATTCAACGAATAATGAGAACGTAATTTGAAATTAAAAAAGTGATTCATGCTAGGCAGAATAAAAGGAAGGTATGCCGATGCAGGTTTGTTTTTTTCAAGTATATAAAGTGTTTCACAGACGAATACAGATTTCTTGATTTTGTCATGCCAAGTTTGAGATTGTACATACTGCTGCCACCAAACAACAAAACAAAAAAAGAGGTCGATAAACGTCAATCAACTAAGTGTAAGACTTACACTCCAAAATTGATAGGTTTTCTCGAAAAAAAAAAATTAAGGGGGAGATGATGTAACGTATACTCTCGATTCACTTTCCTTTTGATTTTTACTATCTCTGGTTATTTTATTTTCCTATGTAAATTATCTTCTTACTGAACGAGATGTTATTTCTCCCGCTGAATGAGATCTGGCAATGAGTGTAAGTCATGACGTGGTGGTAGCCAGTATAAATAGGCGCGTTCAACGATACGTAGAGAGAGCTTTTTGTTGATGTGCGTAGGGAGAGCTGTTGTTGTAAAAGTGAGCTGTTGTTGTAAAAGTGAGCTGTTGTTGTAAAAGTGAGCTGTTGTTGTATAGAGAGAGCGGTTGTTTATGTGCGTGAGAGCTTTGTTTCGTGTGTAAAGAGATCTTCGTTTATGTGAGAGCCAGAAGTTTACCAAATAAAAGATTGTTTTCGTAAGTACGTCTTTCTCAGTTCATAGTTTTGTCAGATCTCTGTCTGGCTGTTAGGTTTATTTCATTAGTTGATTATTATTAACAACCAGCATAAGACGTTATTCAGCTTAATTACTACTACAACATTACTAGCAGTTAAAAGCTTGTTCATTATTATTACTACACTACTAGCAGGAAAGTTTATTCATGATATAATTAACAAACAACAAGCATTAGAAGAAGCATCAGCTTAGAAGAAGCTGAATTCATTAGCTTAGTAGTAGAAGAGTGATATTCATTATAATTTAGAAGAAAAAGCCGAATTCATTATAAGTTGTCGCCACCTGTAACGGAATTCTTTTTACTGGACAGCACAGCTACACATAAACATTTGAGAATCCAGTTAAAGCTTTCGTTCATAATGATGCCCGTTTCAAGTATTTACGTCTTATGCCTCTGAATCTGGCATTTTTTTGAAACAAAAGAAGCAAGTCTCGCATTCGACTGGAGTTGCAGTACCCAACTTCACTACAATTTTCTTCCCACCGCTGCCTCTACTGCGGGCGAAAGAATTAAAACGTCTACGTAAGGAAGAGAGAAAATAAAGCTGAAGACTTCTAGGAGAATGAGCATCGATCAACTGCTGAACGGAAGTGTCATATAGGTGATTTCAGAAAGTAACCTCCACTAGGGCTGCGGATGGCCTAGTGGTCAACATTCGTGACTGCCAAGGGGAAACCTCGGATTTGATCCCAGGTAGGTTTGAACGCTCGAACCACTAAATATACGGTGGGCGTCGGTTGGGCACGTTAAGCCGTCGGACCACGGGTACTGGCCACCCGGTAGTAAATAAGGGCGTCTCCCTCCCCCTTCTACCTTGTTTCCGTGTCACTTTTCTATCGGGCACTCTAGCCCTAATCTCCTACCTTCCTATTTCGAAGGGTTAACACCTGGGGTCAGACGCTGCCTTCCTAAAATGCTCTGGATCTGAACTGCAACCTCAGCTAACTGTGTGAAGGCGTACAGCTGAAATCAAGAGAGGCAAGTCACAAACACATTTAAAATATATAGAAGGAGTATGAGAGTCAAAAATCCCCCACCCCCACCCCACTCTAACCCCCGGGTTTCAATGGGCGGATTGGCACACAGGAAGACCGGGACATTTCTGAGTGCACCACACGAGAAATGGTCCACTTTGTCTCTTTCGTTTTGTTTGGATTTCTTCCAACGAATGAATAATTATTTTGGTACTTATGAATAATGATCGTTAATACAAATTTTGAAGATGTGAATCTGTTTTTTGGTGTAAATATGATAAGGATGGTAAGTTAGGTAATATCCGAAAACTTAAAAATTTCGTCGTCCTGGAGCGTGAATCGAACCCGCGTTTCCCGGTTAGCGCCCAAGTATGCTAACAACTAAACCACCCAGAACGATCAATTCTCAAGTTTCGAATTAATTTGAATATAACCATCACAGGATTCGCTAGTCGAAGCAACTGGCATTCATGTTTAGCGAATCTGGAAGTTAAGAATGATTACATTCAAATGAATCATTCTTAACTTCTTTTAATTTTTAATTAATATGGTTATAAAACGGAGTGAATACAACACAAAAACTTAGAAAAGGGAGGTACCGTTATTTTAATTTACTTAAATAAAAAAAAGTAGTGGTAATTTTTTTTTATTTTATAGAGCCTGCGGCCTAGTTGACAGAACTAGAGCCTGCAGCCCCTAGGCCGCGGCCTAGTTGGCCTAGTGGTAAATCCGCCGCTGTGAACACTAGATTTGCGTTTGAGAAGTTCTTTATAGTTCACAGTTCTTGCATTTGTACTTGTTTGAAGTAGTTTCAGAAAGTCTGATCCCAGGTCTAAAACTGCCCTTAGAAATTGGAAACTAGGAGATTTGAGTAAGTGAACTCAATAGGAAAGAGAAACAGAAAATTTAGTGAAAGCAGAGAGAGCTGATCTTTAAAGCAAACTGCAGCACCAGTCCGAGAGGAAGGGGGAGAGTGAACGGGAGGAGGGAACAACCGTCACAGGTGGATCAGCCCCAACATACCACAACCACCCAGCCGCCGACGATTCCGGGAAGGAGTGAAACTCACGAAAACCACATCCAGAAGCCGGAGCAGCAATCAGTACTCGCCGTCTCACGCCAACCTGAAACAGAAAGGGCTCATGGTTTGTCTAACACCCACCTAATGTTCACAGACTTGCACTCCAACCGATCCAGTCCTCCATCTGATCCAAAGTCTCCAGCCCAGGAAACAATACTCAACGGTGCTGCCCTCTCGCATGTCCCGGTCGGGGGAGGGGGAGGGAGGACGACGATCGCGGCTTTAGTTCTGGGAAGTCAAAGGAATTCGCTGGGATCGTAGTCAACCGCACCCCTAACAAGTTCATTAGGGTGGGCTGCCGCTTTACTTTGAGGAGCACCTTAGGTTAGTATTTAAGGAGTTTTATAGCTCACAGTTCTGTCACTAGGTGGTGCTTATGTACTTCTGTTTGCAGCTGTATCTCTCTCCGCTTCTAAAAACCCTATTGAGAAGTTCCTTTTGTTACTGTATGCCATTCGCTACCACAGAAACGGGAATATTATCCTCTTTAAATAACTCACAGTTTTCCCGGTTGGGGGGGGGGGGGTCAAAACCTTTTTTTCTCACTATCTCTGCTCACGGGTGACATATTTGAAATATTCTTCTTTTCTTAGCATAGCTTTTTCAGTAAAACAAATATCAACCCACACGTGTTCAGTTCAGAATGATATACGTTTGGTAGCAATTGATTCCTATACCTCGCTTCCCTCGAAGTCTGTAATGGAATTATAAGATGATACCTCGAAGTCTATAGTGGACTAACGTGCTGAGTTTTCTGATTCAGCCTAGTAACACGGAAGAATATTTAATTTCAGTCCTCTGTAGCAAGAAATAAATCCGGCAGTGCAATTCCGAAGTTCTCATGCCATGTCCACACTTCTAAGTAATTATTTTCCAATAGCAAATTGGAATGTCTCGATGTGTGCCCGCAACGAGGGTCAATAAGCCCCCTAGGATTTGGAATCCGCCCTCAAAATGAAATTTAATATAAAAAAATAAAAATAAAGGCAGAACAGAGAAGAGTTGAAGTTCGATTATTTTAAAAACTAGGAGATTTCAATTTCCAGGAGGGTCGCTTGACCCACCATGACCTTGTTGCGGGCGTCCATAGAGACAATCCAGTTTGCTACTGAAAAGCAATTTCTTAGGAAGTATAGAGATGGCATGAGAGCTTCGTGAATGGCTGCACCTCCAGCCTTGCTCACTACGTTCACTACGACCAACCACGCTCGCCGTTGTCCTCTCTCTCTCTCTCTCTCTCTTCTGTCTTTCAAGTGGACCCCTCAACCGCCTAAACTAATTAACTAGCCCCCCCCCCCACACACACACACTTCCCCGACGTGGCCAAACAAGTGCATAGATGTAATATAGTGCATAGATGTAATATACCATCAGATTAGGTGGGGGAATACGAGGAGATGCTGATAAGTTCTCGGCCTTACCAAGAAGGAAATGGGCTAGAGCCATGAAACTTACAGACTGTTCCACATATTCACCCTGAGGTTCAGCACACTTAGCACAGCGTTTCTGGAGTTTCTTTAACCTTTCCAAAAAACATTCTGAAGTCTGATCACTCAAATACTGCTCTGCTGCTGATATCACCTCCGAATCATACGAAAAATGCTTCCCTTTCGTACTTTTTTTAAAGTTTGGGAACAGGATATGGTCCGATGAAGCAAGCTCTGAAGAGTAGGGTGGATGGTCTATGCACTTAAATCCCAGATCCCTCAAAACATCCATTGTCCTGCCAGCCTTGTGAGTCGGCGAATTGTCCTGCAAAAAGAGAACACCCTTGCGCAGTTTTTGCTCACCTTTTTTCCTTCATCGCTTCCATTAATGAGCACAGCAAGTTGGAATAGTATTCAGAATTTATTTTTTGGCCGCCCTTCGGGAGATGGGGAATCCGAGTGCCGCCATTGCAGGGACTGTTGTTTCGTCGTCTCTGGATCTTAGTAATGTTACCACGTTTCATCAACAGTGACAAGTCGCTGCAAAAAATGATCACCAGATCTCTCAAAATGCTGCAAAACCAATTTGGAAGTGTCCCCTCGTTTTCGTTTCTCATCGGCGTCCAAACATTTGGGCACCCACTGACATCTGCATGTTCAAGCGCTCATGAATTATGAACCCAACACGTCCCAACACGTTCCCTGGATATCTCCAGTGTCTCAGCTATTGTTTTAGCCGAAATTCGCAGATCTGACGAAATCAAGTCATGAGCACGATCAACAATTTCGGGTGACATCACTGTTCAAGGCTTCTCAAAATCTCCAAGCTGAAAGTTAGGACACCATTTCTGAATACGAAGGACGCTTGTCACTTAATGTTTGCGTCCAACACTCATAGATTTCCTTTGCAGTTTTTTTTTTCTGCAGAAACTGAAATTTCATGACAGCCCAGAGTTCCACATTCGAAAATTCAACACTATGCATTGACATGATTCAGTTCAGGACGTCAAACATCTGAAAAAAAAAATAGAGTTATTAGTCTGAAAATTGGTACTTTACAATACAAAAGAACACTCTTTCGAGCTGCAGTGACAAAATAATGCTGCAATTACAGAAAGTGGGTTAGGCCAAGAACTTTTCAGCATCCCCTCGTATTTAAGTCCATCTATCTTCACTTCATATTTGGAATTTTTGATAACTTCTCTGGAAAGTAGATTCTCGAACGAGGAAGAACTTTCTTTTTTTTCTTTTTAATCGACTTTCCAAAAGCATTAGTAAACTTGATGAGGCTAAACTTAATTTGTCATTCAAAGATATTTCTGGAACGTACGGTGCATATCTTTATGATCTAGAAGCAGAATCAAGATCAAGGTCGTGGTACCATTTTCGGAATGACAAATCAGAAGGAGAAACAAAGAAGATTCCCCTTTCAGAAAGTATGCAGGAAACGCAGAAATCTTACCCGGAAGTTTCAAGGGCACTACGAATCCCCCGCAACAACATGTACCACTGAAAGACAAAATAGTGCCCTGCGTATGGTTAAGTCTTGGGTGAGATTAGTCATGACGTGGAGAGATTAGTTAGTCTGTGTATAATGAATGTCCATCGAAATTCGGTGTACGATTTTATGAGAAATGTTGTCGACCGATTCAGGAAGAGTAGTAGAAGACTGTTTTATTTTCTTCCAACCAGGAGTGGCACAATCATAATCCTGCTTACTTGTCATAAGAAGTTGTTCTTTGCTTGCTAAATTAGTTTCTCAAAATTTATTATAGTAGTTTGTACTTAAATTGTCATTAAATGCTATATAACATTATTTTTCTCTTAGTCTTAAGAAATAAATATATTTCCCTTTACACAGTGAGACTGTATTTCTGTCATTTATCTTGAATGGCTTAAAGCTTAGAGAATTCTTGTGTGCATGGAATTTTGTTTTGATATTGAAAAAAATTCTCAGCGCGCCCATGATTGCCTCTCTATGTAATTTTGTTAAAGCAAGCACTGTAATGTTGACATCCAGCTGAGAAAACGGCCTTAACAGATGGAAGCTACCCGTGAAAAACTTTGTTTTCTCAGCAGAGCCAAACGCAGTGTGAGATATCTCTTTTCCGAACGATTCCATTTAAATTTTCCGGCATTACATCTACCAGTTTACCAACTTCACCTCACGTGACTCGCTGTTCAGTTGAAATCTCGCGAACAGATACTCCATATCATTTACATTCATTCATTTTGTTTTAACTTCCTGTATCTTCTCCCACTGTACGTCTTAATCCAACTACACGGGAAATCAATTCTTAGACCTTCCGTCACGCAATCTACAATTGATGGATTCTCGCAGATGAAAACTTAAACCTCCCGTCACGCAACTGGCGGGTTTTCGCAGATGAAATCTTAAACCTTCCATCATACAACTGATGGGTTTTCGCAGATGGAAATTACGAATGGTGAAGTAAGTTTAAACAAGTTTCCGCCG
Organism: Macrothele yani; assembly: GCA_039090855.1. Taxonomy (NCBI): domain Eukaryota; kingdom Metazoa; phylum Arthropoda; class Arachnida; order Araneae; family Macrothelidae; genus Macrothele; species Macrothele yani. The sequence continues at coordinate 111,376,944 of CM077003.1, forward strand.
TGTCTCCTCTTAGAGCAGCCACACACCTCAGCTGAAATGCTTGCTTGAAGTGCGAAAATTAAGGGAATCAGCTGTCGTCACCCGTATAAGTACCTCTCAGCCCTGTGGTTTAAGCGAAATGATTGCTCAACGATGTGTGATTTTTCTTTTTTTTTTAATAAGTTATTCGTTAGTAATATAATTCGAGATTCGGGATTCATTCGTCATGCATAATTGTTTCCTGCTTTCAGTACTTTTATTTTATTGCTAATGAATATCGAAACCTGGGGCATCGACCCGTTTTTGATTTAGCTTCACTGCTGTGCTGGGAAAGAGAAGAAAACGGGAAACAGAAAAGAATATCGAAACCAAATTTCACTAGAACTCAGTCTCACGCTACCGATGGGGAAAATGAGATCGTAACCAACAGGATCAAAGACACTCCAACGATGATAACAAATTGAGAACATTGCAAAGAAAGCATGAGCTGACCATGAGATGCGCTACGATACCAAGCTATCAGGGCAATCCAGAAAAAGTGCCACAGATTTTAGTAACACACAAAAGAGAAAGCTCTAATGATTAAGATCTCATCTAAATCATATTCATAGACAAGACTGGATTAAGGCCTTAGTGGGCCCCTAGTCTGTGACATCTGAGTAGGTTACCAAGGCTATGACATCTGACTGGACCCCCAAAGAACTTTTGGCGGCGAATCATTATGAAGTCGGCTAAAACGCGGAAGTCTAGCAATATGCTTGTGATAATTCATACGTAATGCATTCTTCAAACTAATAAGTTACCTGCAGAGTTTTCTTAAAAAGGTACTGCATTTTCCACTATTCTCACAAGAACATGAGTTAAAAGCTTAAGATTCCTGAATTTTGTCTTGGAATTTGTTAATAATTTAGCATTGTATATTGTCAATATATTGTCTTGGTGCATCTTTTTTGTTATGCAACATGAAAACACAGTTGATTTCGTTCTAAGTGCAAGCAAGGAGGTGTGGGTGGATGGTAGTGAAAAAGCTGAAACTGCCTCGCCGTCCACGCTGTACACAACGACATGAAGCGTTTACAATTAGTGGGTCACTGCCTTGAAATCTGTTCTTCTTCTAGCCGAGTGGAAATCATATGAGACAAAACTAAAACAATTTCACTTTTCTCTCTATATAAATATACGTGCTGTGTATTATTTCCGGTGTAGTGGAATGCCTCCTAGGCCCTTGGTAATGGAGGGCCCCTAGGCTATGGCCCCGTTAGACCCCCACCCCTTAGTCCGGCCCTGGGCATAGATGCAAGGGATCTCTGTAAAGCAGGTATTTAGTTTCCGTAACACGATAAAAGAGCGCACCACAAAAGAGCAGACTTCAAAAGGGCGAACGACAAAAGAACTACAAGACAAAAGGGCGAATCCACGGGCTTGATATTGTTCTACTTCAACTGAAAGATTTCTAAAAAATATTGTTTGCAAAAATGGCATCTGGGCCCTTTGAGGAAACTACATATTTCTTTGTGTATTCAAATCCCAACTGAAATCAGACGTCTCATTTTATATAGAAGGCTTCCTAAACGATTTTTCCAAAAAAGGCCCCGCGGCCCTTTCAGTAAATTCAGTATTTCTTTGTGTATTCAGATAATTCCAACAGAAATTAGACGTGTCATCTTTTGTACTCTAAGTGAAATCTATATGAAAGGCATTCTAAACGATGTCATTTCTAAAAAGGCCCGTGTCCCTTTCAGTATATTCAGTATTTCTTTGTGTATTCAAATAATCCCAACCGAAATCAGACGTATACGAAAACAAAAAGTAGGAATCAGTACCCACAAGGTAATGTGAACAACTGCATACTTTATAGATTCTATAATGTAAAATAAAATGCTCAATTCGTTATAAAAAATGTGAAATAAATGTCTCATATTTTGTTTAATGAAAGTTTTGCTTCCTTACGTGGACTCAGAGCCCATTTCAGAAGAGGCTGCAGCCCCAGACCCCACACTTTCAAGGAGCCCCAGAATTATGCGGGATGCTTGAAAAATTGACAGAGTTCTGCAGTTTTGTTGCAGATAGCGCAGCAATAACTTTTAAAAACTGTCTATTTCTTTCCCTTTTTTTTAAGAGTCCGCAAATGAATAGTTGTCCATCTTCAACTCTTTCGAAATCATTGCAGGGGATTCCTACACATCTGTAATCACAGAGGGAAAAATACTAAGCCGCTGTTTCCACGAAGGTTATTAGTAGAAAGAGAGAATGTTCACTCGCCTTTGATTTTGACGGACGTGAAGGGGCACTGGATATGGAGGTGCGGGTGGCTGATTTGACGGTCTTCTCTTAAGTTTGTAAATGCCAATATTTATGAAGATGTCGCACATATACAATACATTAAAGAACTTACACCGTCTTTGGATGATATGTTTAATTTAAAAAACGACAGATATTTACAAGATTAAAAACCCATTAGAACTTTCGGGTCGACAATCGACCCGTCTTCAGATGGAGGAGAGCCGCTTCTGCACATGTGCTCCGATATATATGTCCGAGTATGATGACGTACACGTATGGAATAGCGTCGCAAGGGTGTCACTCTGTTGCCATCATTTCAATGATAAATCACGAATCAGATGATGTCCATGTGGAAATATGATAAACAGGGTGCAAATTATATATATATAAGGTCAGGTGATGCGTAACATCACAGCCTCTCCTTGACAAATGTCAACCCCGCCTTCTCGTGGTGCATCCTGTTCCCACTAAAGGGGCTCTGACGACCGCCAATAGCGGTATAACTATACCATCGGGATTAGAGGAAATGCTATCCCACACTCACCAACCCGCTTGGCCAGCGTGGTGAGTTATGGCCAAACCCCTCCAAAATGATTCCACAACTTAAATCTTGGCACTCAGTCTCCGGCAGCTGGAATGTACCTGGCCAAGGCAGCGGCCAGTGCGACATGAAGGCAGAGGGTGCTAAGAATCCCCGGAGGACCGGACTAGGCTGCCATCTGATGCTGACCTTGGCTACGCATTACGGACGCTCCCTATCTTCTGATTCAAGGCTTCTTGAATTGGAAGAGGAACTACAAAGGATCAAGTGGGACATCGTGGGGCTAAGTGAGGTAAGGAGAAAAGGAGAAGATCTCATCGAACTGAAAAGTGGACATCTCTTCTACTATCGTGGGACAGATACTGGCAGAACTAGTGGTGTTGGATTTATAATAAACAAGAAACTGAAGGATAAAATTGTAGAAGTTGAAAGTTCCTCTGACAGAGCTGCACGACTTGTTATCCAACTCTCGAAAAGATACCAGGCTCAGATTATTCAAACTTATGCACCCACCACAAGTCATCCTGAAGAAGAAATTGAAGAATTTTATGAGGAAATTTGTCATCTAAATAATAAAGGTAAGCAGCACTTGAAAATAATTATGGGTGATTTCAATGCAAAAATAGGGCAACGGCAACAGAATGAAACTTCAGTAGGTAAATTCGGTCACGGCAACAGAAACCAGCGTGGAAATACTCTCGTTGAGTTTGCAGAGGCAGAAGGGTTTTTCATCTTGAATTCCTTCTTCAAGAAAAATCCACACAGGAAATGGACATGGAGACATCCAAATGGGACGACAAGTGAAATTGATTTTATTATGTGTAACAAAAAATTCGTCATAGAAGACTGCAGTGTGCTAAACAAGTTCAACACAGGTAGTGACCATAGATTGGTGAGATGTAAGATGCACCTCAACACTAAACTTGAATGTGGCAAGCTCATAAGACAAACAAAATCTATTGACATAACCAACCTTAAAAAACACCATAATACCTTTAAGTTGGAACTGAAGAACAGGTTCTCTGCTTTAGAAGGCCTAACATCGGAAGAAGTGGACATCTCTGAAGTTAACAGAAAAGTAACCAAAGCTCTTATGGAAACAGCAACAAAATTAGCTGGGTCTAAGAACAAGTTGCATGTAAACAAATTATCAGGAAAAACGAAAATGTTGATGCAAAAAAGAAGAGAGATGAGGACAACTAAAGAAGATGTGACTTACAAAGTGGAATATATAGAGCTATGCAAGATAGTAAGAAAAAGTGTAACTGAAGACGTAAGAAAATTCAACTGTGAACTAGTGAGGAAAGCAATTGAAAACAACCAAAGCCTAAAGATAGCAAAGGGACATCTCAGTAAGGGAAGAAAACAGATTATGGCACTGAGAAAAGAAGATGGTTCTGTAACAAGAAATAGGGGCGAAATTTTGACAAGAGTGAAAGATTTCTACTCCAAATTATATGAAAGGGATGATACATGCACTCCAGACATCATGAAAGATACCAGTACCAGAGTTCCTCCAGTCCTTCCAGCAGAAGTTGCACATGCAATCAAGAATATGAAGCGGGGAAAAGCTCCAGGAGAAGATGGAATTACTGTAGACATCATACAAGAAGCAAGTGGAGAAATCGAAACAGTACTCGCCCAAATTTTCACTCGATGCCTTAATGAAGGAAATATTCCTGAGGATTGGAACACCGCTACAATGATCCTGCTACATAAGAAAGGTGACATTGAGGATCTCGGAAACTACAGACCTATCAGCCTCCTATCAGTAGTTTATAAAATCTTCACTAAAGTTCTTTCACACCGCTTGAAGGTAACACTAGACATGGCTCAACCGAGAGAACAAGCTGAATTCAGGAGTGGCTACAGCGCAATAGATCATATCCACGTACTGAGAGAACTAATTGAAAGAGCGAGGGAATATGAACTTCCATTGTGCATGGCTTTTATCGATTATGAAAAAGCCTTTGATTCGGTGAAACCATCAGCAGTTACAATGGCTCTGAAAACCTGCGGTATTGAAGATGCATACATTAATATTATTAATAACATCTATGAAAATGCAAGTGCAAAGATTCGGCTGTTTGAAAATACAACACACATAAAAATTGGAAAGGGAGTGAGACAAGGTGACACCATATCTCCGAAGCTCTTTAATGCCACATTGGAGGGTGTTTTTCAGTCGCTGAGCTGGGAAAACAAGGGGATAAAGATTAATGGAGATTATCTAACCCACCTTCGTTTTGCTGATGACGTAGTCATTTTTGCAACTACCCCATCAGAGCTGCAGAGTATGAACCAGGAACTTGCTGACAAGAGTAAAGAAGTGGGCTTAAAAATGAACTTTCAGAAGACAAAAGTGATGTTCAATGCTTTTACAAGAAATGAAGATTTATCGATTGATGGAGAAAAGCTGGAGATAACAGACACGCACGTTTATCTTGGACAGCAGATATCAAGTGAGGGTCACATTGATGAAGAAATTAATCGGCGTACAAAACTTGCCTGGAGAGCTCTTGGAAGAAACAGCATAATTTTCAAGAGCAATATGCCATTATGTCTTAAAAGAAAAAGTGTTTGATCAATGCATCCTTCCAGTGCTTACGTATGGTGCAGAGACGTGGACCTTAACTAAAAGAAACATACAAAGGCTGCAGACAACTCAAAGTAGCATGGAGAGGTGCATGCTTGGTATAACCAGGAGAGATAAGAAGAGGAACTCGTGAATCCGAAAAATGACAAGAGTGGAAGACATCATGATCAGAGTAGTATTAAAAGAAATCCGTCTTGTTGCACGATTATATTTATTCAGCTAAAAAAGAGACATACAAAGTGTCTACCATCATGATCAGAGTTAAATCCCTGAAATGGCAATGGGCTGGACATACTGCCAGAAGGACAGATCATCGATGGACAGCCGAAATTTTAGATTGGATTCCAAGGGACAGGAAAAGACCCAGAAGAAGACCACATGGGAGATGGGTGGATGAAATTCGAAAGTATGCAGGGGTGACATGGAGGAGACTGGCACAAGACAGACCGTTGTGGATGAAACTTGGGGAGACCTTCGTCCAGCAGTGGATTGATAATGGTTGACAATGATGATGATGATATATATATGTAAGGAAGTTGGCTAGAGGATGCCTATTAACTACTAAAAGGAACCTTAGTGCTATGGATATGAAGGTCCTATTAAAACAAAAAATTAAATAAAATAATATAAACAAAATCACAAAAAAGCTTAAAAATCTGTTTATAAAAGAAAATAAAAACAAATAAAAAAGAAAACTAGTTATTCATCACTAGGATAGCTATACTAAAAATAGTAAAACCAACATTAAAATTAATAAGATTCTGATTAATCTATAGAAGCTCACTAAGGTGATTTAATACATGCAAAGATTATTGAATACACTACTCGTGTATTCTATAATATTTTCTCATGTATTCTGGAGAGTTAATTCTGCTCTTTCTGATCATACAGGTACACAGTCTTAAGTTTATATATTTTTTTCTCTGGCTAAAATCTCCGCGAGTTGGTTTCTTTCTGTATGAGGAGGCCATCAGCCCCACCCACACTGCCCCCCAGCGTCTAGGGAGTGGCAGAAGCGTCAGGAAAGAGGTCAGCCATGTTTTACTTTAGTGAGGTGATTGTTTCGTCGCACAAGAGGTAAGCTCTCTTCCTTGTGATTTGGGCTTTAGGTTTTATAAGTTCATTGTTTGCAATTCATGTACTTTTTCTCTGTTGATATTTTGCTTTTCAGCTTTTAGGCACTGGCTTGTCTGTTAACATTTTTGCGGGTTTTAACTCTTTCTTTTCTTGGTAACTTTGCGCGTCTTTTGGGGTACCCAGGAACAGCAGAGGGCTAAGCGTGTTCCTTTTCTTTGCGCTGTTTTTCCAAGTAGTTAAGTTTTTAATAACTAAAATAATTATGCACTTAAAGCACTGCTGAAAAACTTTGTACATATTGCAACTAACTGTTTAAGTCATATAACTTTCACAAAGTTTTCTTTAGTTAATTATTGTCTTTAAATTATTCTCGTTTTCGTGCTGTCATAAGGTGTAGAGTAGGGGTTTTAGACTCAAGTTTTCTTTCAAAAATCAGGTTTTTTAAAAATTTTAAAAATTAATATTTCCTTTTTTAATTGCAATGTAAATATTCGGATTTCTTTTGCATTGTTTTTCAGGTTTAAATTCTCTCTCAAACGAACTTGGCATTTCGTTATAGCTGAAAATTATTTCTAATTATTATGTCACTCTCACAGCTTGAGTTCTCTTTAATCTTCTTCTCTCTGTTTAATAGTAACAGATGAAGAGCATGGGTCGGGCCATGAAGGTCAATGGATGCAAGCGAAATTGTTAACTAGTGCTTTGTCATACAACTCTGCGGAGGACATGACATATATATATTTTTTAAAACAATATTAGGTGGGAATGTTACTTGCATCCATGGCCTTGCAGAAACCCATTTCCGACTAGGTCTTTGTGGAAGTGAGAAAATGCAGAGTTTTTGCTGGTCCTTGATAAAGCCAAGGCTCAGTATTCTCGACACCTTCTACATTCAGTTGTTTTATTTTATTATTTTTGTCTTTTCTCCTTTTACTCACACCGATAGATACATAACCTTTTCTATGTCGTACTTGGTGTGAGTCGAAATTATTGATGTTTTTTCGATTAGGTTTCTCCTTAATAGAATATATTTCTTATAACTTACATATTTAACAAGAAATGTTATGTATGTTCATGGCTGTAATGAGTCTCTTCCAAATTCTGTGTAATTCAATTGGGGAATTATCGTTACAGCATCCGTCCCCGAAGGCCTCGATGTATAAACTTTCAGTTATATGCAACGAGTATACACAGTCGGGTGTATGTAGCAACTTAATGTTTTTTCAATCCGGTTGGACAGTTCCCTGTGCCACATATCTGGCGAGCGCTGTGTTACTATGATTAACGCGAATATCATATTTATGTTCCAGCATTCGAGTTTCAAGGCTACGTTTTGTAGAACCTACACAGTTGCTTACTTGTTCACCATTGGAGACATCTATTATTCGTATATTATATACACCCCATTTACACAAATTATCAGGTGGTTCCCTATCTTTTTTGATAAGTAGGAATAGATTTCTGGATCTAATGCCAAAATGAGTATCATATTTCATACATGCGCATGTCAGAACATTAGTAATGCTTGGGTACTGCTCTGTTGTACCAACAAAACGCTTTGCTAATTTTTGTTCTTTGGTCAAACATGTGGATCTATCGTTTAAGATTCTTCGATAGATTCGGTTGATCATATATTTGAGATAACCATGTTTGGCGGCTAAATCAAAAATGAAATCTATTTTAAGTTTAAGCAAGCTGTTAGCAGATGAGTGAGAGAAGGCTCTTTTGATTAAAAAGTTGATAGCGGATAGCTTATGTGGTAACGAATGTGAAGAGTTAAAAGGGATTAAACTACTGCCAGCAGTGGGTTTTCGATATACAGGGTAAGAAAGGTTGCATGTTACTGGGTTGCGGATGATTTGAAAGTCCAAGAATGGTAGAGAATAGTTTGATTCAGTTTCTATCGTGAGCCCGATAGTGGAAAAAACAGATGAAAGCGCGTCGGCGAACTTAGCTAAATCATCCTGTGTATGAGGCCAAAATAGAAGGATGTCGTCAACGTACCTGATATACATACTAGGGGGAAGGGGAAACTCATTGAGGACTTTGTTCTCAATGTGTTGAAGCAGAATTTCTGCAAGTACAGCTGAAAGTGGAAAACCCATGGGTGAGCCCTTCACTTGCTTGTAAATTCGATTATCGAATTTAAAGTATGAACGCTGCTTAACAAATCTAAGAGCGTTCATAATGGCTGAAATTTCAGATGTGGGAACTTGGGACTCAACAAGTTTGGCCTCTATAATGAGGTGGGTGACGTCCACTGGTACCTTAGGGTACAGTGAAACAACATCTAGGGAGGCAAGGGTGAAAGGTTTAGAATGTGGCTGAAACATTCTAACTTTTTCAATTGCTGCAGTAGAACTTTTCACAGAATAAGGGGAGTTCACAGAAAGATTTGCTAAATACTGAGCAAGAGCTTTTTCAAGGGATCGAGTCGGGTTAACATAACCCACGACTAGTGGCCTAATAGGATGCCCCTCCTTATGTAGTTTCAGACGGCCAAAGATATCGGGCACACCACAGCCGGGTGAGGGGGGGGTTGAAGGACTTTGAGAAATTATCTGGGAATGTGTGAGCTTTTTTTAATCTGTTAAGTGCTGAACATGTTGCTTTTGTAGGATCCCGCTCTACCACTATGTGCGGAATGGACGAAATGGCTTCAAGCATTTTATCCTGATATGTTGTTCTATTCAATAATACTGTTTGGTGTGATTTGTCAGCTGCCAGAATGGAGATTTCGTCATTATTTCGAATTAACTTCTGTTGACGTTTTTCTTCATGATATAGTTTTCCCGAGCTGGATTGTTGTTCCCTTTCGCTTTTTTGCACACATTTTTCAATCTGTATTCTGGCATAATCCCTTTCCTTCTCTGGAAGGCTTTTAATGATTGCCTCAGTTTGTGGTATAACATTAAAGACATTAGGGTTATGCTCAGGATAAGCAAATTTCGGTCCCCTTTTAAGAGCTCTGTTCTGTATGGGGTTCAGCATATTGTCACTTAGGTTGACAACATTGGAATTATGGTTTAGGTTTCGTTGTCTTCGCTCGTAGTCACCTAAATTGACAACACTGGAACTATGATAAGGATTTCGTTGTCTTCGTGTTGGTCTGCTACTAACTTGAAAGTCAACAAGGAGTCTTAGTTTTCCAATGTGGGTTTTGACCAAGGAACTGACAGTATGTTCAGTTACCGCTTCCGTGATGGTCAGTATATGGTCCATTACAATGGGGTGTTCACACTTAGACAAAGTCTGATAACAGATATAACACTTACGGTGAAGGTGGTCAATGGGAGATCTCTTGTTCTAGATTGCACACAGTAACCTCTTCCTTTCAGCATTTCGAAGTATATGGTTATCTCTTCTAGATAATGCTGTAGCATATACCCTAATATGCTCCGGTACGACGTTAAGGGCCCTGCAGTTAGTGAGGAACCCGAGGTGGGTACATTCCCTTGCAAGCTTCACTCGGATGGACTGGAAGGTCCGTGCAGCAAAACTCCACATAATTGCACTAAAGTGCACAACACATTGATTCGATGCGGTGAGGAATCGGTAGTCTTAATGAAGATGTCGTGCATATACAATACGTTAAAGAACTTACCTCGTCTTTGCACGATATGTTTAATTTAAAAAACGACAGATATTTACAAGATTAAAAACCCATTAATACTTTCGGGTCGACAACCGACCCGTCTTCAGATGGAGGAGAGTCGCTGCTGCACATGTGCTCCCATATATATGTCCGAGCATGATGACGTACAAGGTACGGAATAGCGTTGCAAGGGTGTCACTCTGTTGTCATCATTTCAATGCTAAATCACGAATCAGATGATGTCCATGTAGAAATATGATAATCAGGGTGCAAAAAATATATATTTGTCATAACTTACATATTTGACAAGATATGTTATGTAAGTTCATGGTTGTAATGTCCTATTAGGCCACTAGTCGCGGGTTAAGCTAACCCGACTCGACCCCTTGAAAAAGCTCTTGCTCAGTACTTAGCAAATTTTGCTGTGAACTCCCCTTATTCTGTGAAAAGTTCTACTGTAGCAATTGAAAAAGTTAGAATTTTTCAGCCACATTCTAAACCTTTCACCCTTGCCTCCCTAGATGTTGTTTCATTCTACCCTAATGTACCAGTGGACGCCACCCACCTCATTATAGAGGACAAACTTGCTGAGTTCCAAGTCCCCACATCTGAAATTTCAGCCGTTATGAACGCTCTTAGATTTGTTAAGCAGCATTCATACTTCAAATTCGATAATTGAATCTACAAGCAAGTGGAGGGCACCCCATGGGTTCTCCACTTTCAGCCGTACTTGCAGAAATTCTGCTTCAACACATTGAGAACAAAGTTCTCAATGAATTTCCCCTTCCCCCTAGTATGTATATCAGGTACGTCGACGACATCCTTGTATTTTGGCCTCATAGACAGGATGATTTAGCTAAGTTCGCCGACGCGCTTTCATCTGTTTTTCCCATTATCGGGCGATAGGAACTGAATCAAACTACTCTCCGCCATTCTTGGGCTTTCAAATCACCCGCAACCCAGTAACATGCAACCTTTCTTACTCTGTATAACGAAAACCCACTGCCGGCAATAGTTTAAACTTTTTAATCAAAAGAGCCTTCTCGCACTCATCTGCTAACAGCTTGCTTAAACTTGAAATAGCTTTCATTTTTGATTTAGCCGCCAAACATGGTTATCCCAAATATATGATAAACCGAATCTATCGAAGAATCTTAAACGATAGATCTACATGTTTGACCAAAGAACAAAAACCAGCAAAGCGTTTTGTTGGTACAATAGAGCTTAGACACGCGCATGTATGAAATATGATACTCATTTTGGCATTAGATCCAGAAATCTATTTTCACTTATCAAAAAAGATAGAGAACCACCTGATAATTTGTGTAAATGGGATGTATATAATACACCAATAATAGATGTCTCCAATGGTGAGCAAGCAAGGAACTATGTAGGTTCTACAAAACGTAGCCTTGAAACTCGAATGCTGGAACATAAATATGATATTCGTGTTAATCATACATCGCTCACCAGATATCTGGCACAAGGAACTGTCCAAGCGGATTGGAAAAACATTAAGTTGCTACATACATCCGCCTCTGTATACTCCTTGCATATAACTGAAAGTTTATACATCGAGGCCTTCGGGGACGGATGCTGTAACGATAATTCCCCAATTGAATTACACAGAATTTGGAAGAGACTCATTACAGCCATGAACATACATAACATTTCTTGTTAAATATGTAAGTTTTAACAAATATATATATATATATTGCATCCTGTTTATCATATTTCCACATGGCCATCATCTGATTCGGGATTTAGCATTGAAATGATGGCAACAGAGTGACACCCTTGCGACGCTATTCCATACCTTGTACGTCATCATCATCATCATCATCATTGTCAACCATTATCAATCCACTGCTGGACGAAGGTCTCCCCAAGTTTCCTCCACAACGGTCTGTCTTGTGCCAGTCTCCTCCATGTCACCCCTGCACACTTTCGAATTTCATCCAGCCATCTCCCATGTGGTCTTCTTCTGGGTCTTTTCCTGTCCCTTGGAATCCAATCTAAAATTTCGGCTGTCCATCGATGATCTGTCCTTCTGGCAGTATGTCCAGCCCATTGCCATTTCAGGGATTTAACTCTGATCATGATGTCTTCCACTCTTGTCATTTTTCGGATCCACGAGTTCCTCTTCTTATCTCTCCTGGTTACACCAAGTATGCACCTCTCCATGCTTCTTTGAGTTGTCTGCAGCCTTTGTATGTCTCTTTTAGTTAAGGTCCACGTCTCTGCACCATACGTCATCATACTCGTACATATACATGGGAGCACATGGGAGATGGGTGGATGAAATTCGTAAATATGCGGGAGTGACATGGAGGAGACTGGCACAAGACAGACCGTTGTGGAGGAAACTTGGGGAGACCTTCGTCCAGCAGTGGATTGATAATGGTTGACAATGATGATGATGATGATGACATGTGCAGCAGCGGCTCTCCTCCATCTAAAGACGGGTCGATTGTCAACCCGAAAGTACTAATGGGTTTTTAATCTTGTAAATATCTGTCGTTTTTTTAAATTAAACATATCGTGCAAAGACGGTGTAAGTTCTTTAATGTATGTCAATATTATTAACTTGATTTGATACGTAAACGTTGTGAATATGACATCGGTAGAATAAATAATGTTTAAAAGGCCTAGACCTTGGTCCTATGAATTTATATTTAACGCCTAAGTAAAAAGGCAACACTATTAACTTGACTTGATATGTAAACGTTATGAATATGACATAGGTAGAATAAAAACTGTTAAAAAAGCCTAAGCGTAGGGACTATGAATTAACATTTAGTGCCTAAGTAAAAGCGCACTATTATCAACTTGGTTAGATATGTAAACGTTATGAATATGAAGTCGGGAAATGGCCTACGTGTAATATGAAGTCAAAAAGGCCTACGTGTAGGGCCTATGTATTAAATAAGTAAAAGAGAAATATTAATAACTTGACATGTTGTGTAAATATTTAACGCCTAAGTAAAAGCGCAGCGGTGTTAAAGAATTTCTCCGTATCATCCTTTTCTGAACACAGTATGAGTCATGCAATAATTCCTTTGTTTCGTCAAACACTGTGGTTTTAAACAATGTGCTAAGTCACAGCAATTTATTCCTTTAAATTAAAGTACAATTCTCGCTTGGCTTACATAAAACGTCCCCCCCCTAAACTTTTGTGGCCAGTTGCCCTAAACTCGTATGAATTAGCCTGAAAATTGGAAGTGCTGATAAACTGCTGAAAATTTATATGTCAGACTGCAGTTCCTTGTAATGTATTCAATTGGGGTAACTTGGTATTTTTGAGATTGATTAATTTTATACTACACAATAATAAATATGTACCGGTTTCACGCTCATATGCCTTCTTAGTGCACAAACATATTTGTGCTTCAACTGCAAACTTTTCTATAGGATCTTAGGATGCATTTGGAGTACAAAAAATGTCTCGTCTGATTTTAGTTAAGATTTGAGTATACAAAAAATTAAGCAATTTATTCAAAGGGCCCATGGGTATTTTTAGCACGTCTTTTGTAAAAACAGATCGTGCTTATGTTATCGGTTTGTCCGTCAGTCCGTCCGTCTGTACCCACGGTATCTCTGCAACTATTATTCCGATTTGAAAAATTCTTTCTGCATTCGGAAGTTTGAAATATGCGAATGATGATCCTTCATTTCGTTTTTTAAGATGTACAATTTCGCCGCTATAGTGCGTAAATGCAGATGACATCGAATTCAAAAATACGTTTTATTCCACATATTTGCTTCTAAACATCCGATTGAAAAAATCCTTATATCTTTCGATTCCATTTATGTCGAAGAGTATTTTAGATATAGTTTCTTTTTCAAATTACGCATTGATTTTCCGCTAGGGGGCGTAAAAGTAAATTACATTTTTCCCGATAACTCCGCTCGTAAAACTCCGATTTAAAAAAAAAAAATTCAGCGGATACATCTCCTGATGGAAAATATTTTGCATATAATTTCAAATTTTTGGTATAGAATACTTTGGCCACCAGGGGGCGTAATTAAGTGTTAATTTTTGCTTCTGATGTATTTGTCATAAAATCTGAGCTCCTAAAATATCGATTGAAAAAATTATTTCGTGGACTGATGCCACTCACATCGATAAACCTTTATGGAATATTTTGTTCCTAAAATATTCCACAGTTTCTCCTCCAGGGGGCGTAGATGTATATCTTATTTTTATCAATATATCTACTTCTAGCAGTCCGATTTGAAAAATTCCTTCTTTGTTGGATAGTGTTTTCCGTGTGGCATGTTTTTCATATAATTTCAAAATTTTCAAGTAATTCATAGACTTTCCGCTAGGGGGTTGGTTGGTTGGTTGATTGATTTTTATGGCGCAAGGGCCATGTTTGGCCAAAGAGCGCCAGACACAAGATACACAAACAGTATTAAAATACGTGGCATAAATCCTAAAATCTGGCTGTACCCACGGTATCTCTGCAACTAGAGAGATGCCGTGGGTACAGCCGGGCGTAAAGGTAAATTGAGTTTCACCCTATATCTCTGCTTCTAAATGTCCGATTTTAAAAATTCTTTCTGCACCGGATACAGCTCCTGATGGGAAATCGTTTGCACATAATTTTTAATTTTTGTAAAAAAATGGTTTGGCCACCAGGGGGCGTAAATCTTAATTTCCGCTTCTGATGTATTTGCAGCAAAATATGAGTTTCTAAATTCTCGATTGAAAAAAAAACGTCGTTTGTGGACCAATACTACTCATGTCGACAATCCTTTTAGAAACATTTTCTTCTTAAAATAGTGCATGGTTTCTGCGCCAGGGGGCGTAGATGTATATCTCATTTTTGTCAATATCTTGACTTCTAGGATTCCGATTTAAAAAATTCCTTCTTTGTTGGATAGTGTTTCTAGTGTGACGTGTTTTTCCTATAAATTCAAAATTTTCAAGTAATTTATAGACTTTCCGCTAGGGGGCGTAAAGGTAAATTGCGTTTCCCACTATATCTCTGCTTCTAAATCTCCGATTTGAAAAATTCTTTCTGCACCGGATACAGTTTCTGATGGGAAATCCTTTGCACGTATTTTCTAATTTTTTTAAAAATGAATTGGCCACCAGGTGGCGTAAGTCTTAATTTCCGCTTCTGATGTATTTGCAGCAAAATATGAGCTTCTAACATCTCGATTGAAAAAAGTATTTTGTTGACCGACACCACTCATGTCGACAAACCTTTTAGGAACATTTTCTTCTTGAAATAATGCATGGTTTTTATGCCAGGGGCGTAGATGTATATCTTATTTTTGTCAATACCTCTACTTGTAAAAGTCCGATTTGAAAAATTCCTTCTTTGTTGGATAGTGTTTCCGATGCGAAATGTTTTTCCTATAAATTCAAAATTTTCATGTAAATCATAGATTTTCCGCTAGGGCGCATAAAGGTAAATTGCGTTTTCTGCTCCTTAAACTCCGATTTGAAAAATTCTTGTATCGCATACAAGACCCGATGGAAAATATTTTTCACATAATTTCTAATGTTTGGTAAAGAATGGTTTGGCCACCAGGAGTCATAAGTGTTAATTTCTGCTTCTGGTGAATTTTTAGCAAAATCTGGCCTCCTGAAAACTCGACTAATTTTTTTTTCTTGCACCGATACCGCTCATATGGATAAACCCTTTGATAATATTTTCTTCCTAAAATAATGCATGGTTTTTCCCACCAAGGGGACGGAAAGTCACATCTTATTTTTGTCGATATCTCTGTTTGTAAGAGTTCGTAAGCTCACGATTCCGTTTACACCAATATCTGAGGGATTAAAAACGCGATTGAAAAACTTCTTTCTTCCGTCAGATACTATTGTTTTCCATACCGGTTCCATTGACTTTGAATAGCTTTGATAAATTTAATTTGCGTCAGAACGGATTCAAAAGACGTGCATATTACACCCGAAAATTCGGTGTCATCTTTCTTGTTAAAATAATCGTTTAGAAAGCCTTCTGTATATGTTGCATTTCAGAACAAACATTGTTACGTCTGCGCTCAATTGGGATTTGAATACGCGAAGAAATAAGCAATTTGCTTGAAATCGTCACGGGCCATTTTGGAAATATTATCTTTTTGAAAGCACTCCCTATAGGTTATTGAAATACCGAAAAATTAACATTTGCTTTCTGTTGGGATTTGAATATACAATGAAATAAGCAATTTGGAAATTTATATCTTCTTAACGTTTCTTGCAAATTGGTAAATAGTTCTTCTAGCTTAGTGAATCGTTAGCGTGATAGCCGTGTGCCCTTCTGTCGCAGCTCCCTTTTGTCGTATCGCCCCTTTTGTTGGATCGTCCTTTTGTCGTATCGCCCTTTTAGCGGATCGTCCTTTTGTTGTATCGCCCTTTTGTCGGATCGCCCTTTTGTCGTATCGCCATTTCGTCGTTCGACCTTTTGTCGTGCGCCCTTTTGTCGTGTAATCTTTAGTTTCGCCCAATCTAGTACGCGGAAGATGCCATTCCCTTCGAAAAAGGACAAGCTAACGATTGCCAGGGATGAGCACAGATTTCTGAAGTTCACTTTACCCAGAACTACGGTATGAAACATTAAATGGAAATTCTCGGATGAACTTCTGCCTGGAAGGCTTGTGTTTTTGTTGTTATATTAGCAAGTGCGATCCAGTAGTCTCTTCAGAACCGCTGCTGCGAAATTACCTAGGGGTCAAAGAGCCTGAATGATAGAGCACCTGTTTGAAAACAGTGTGTTACACGCAGGCCTCAGAGCGACCCTCAGAAACACGGGATGAAAAGATGTCATGCATATCGGCAGCTACAATGCTTCTTCAACGGCAAAAAAATGGAGTAGGGAAAACTGTAAACAAGTACTCAGAAGCAATGAATCTTGCTAGAATCAATCACGAACTTCTTTTCCCTCGCAATGAACCGATCGTGATTTGATTGATTCATTGCTGGTTTAACGACCACCGTGGGCAACTCAATAGGCTATAAGCAGTCGCCCGTCCCTAATTTAGGGTCACTGGTTCCAGTGAAGGGAGAGAGCCAGTGCCGTAAGACAAACACAACATCCATGCCTCACGGGATTCGAACTCGGACCCCGTTCGGAGGAATGATCAGAGGCCATCGCTTAGACCACTGCGGCACCGATCGTGAAACAAAGCGCATGCTATAAGAAGTAAAATAATTTGTTTAAATCGAACAATCACAAGCACCGATTTAGAGAAAAACGTACTGCAATTTTTTGTTGTTGTTGTTGAAGGTTTAACGACCACCGTGAGTAGTCGCCCGTCACTAATTTAAGGCCACTGGTTCCAGGCAAGGAAGAGAGTCAGCGCCGTAAGACAACGACAACATCCACGCTTAATCGGGATTCGAACCTCTGGACCCATATCGGACGAATGAGCAGAAGCCATCGTTAGAATACTGCGCCACCGGGACGGCATTGTAATTTTAAGCTGCCCCATTAAGGAGAGAGCGTTATTTGAAAATGAAAATTGGTGCAAAATATTCTTCACAGAAGGAACCATGCGCGGCAGGAAAAGTAGGAAGTTTACGGAAGATTTTATCCAGTCTTAAGTTCATCTCATTCAAAGAGAATTTTGGAATTCGACTGGTAGAAGCGGAAATATCCCTTTCTTGGACATACGTATAAGTTTCACATAAGCGGTACAAATACTGCGTGTGCAGCATCACATCCTAAACCCACCAAATTTAAGAATCACCCCTTATGACCCAGACAAAGCATAAAGTTTTCTTACCAAAGATTTTTTTTTTCTTTTGGAGGGGAAGAAGACGGATTTCTCGAAGATGGCGGAAATAATATAGTGGTTCATTTACAGCAAACATTCACGAGTTTTTTCTTTCTTTCTTACCCGAAACGATGCTGCTGTCCTCACCATCTATAACCTTTCTTTGTTGGTGGTGAGATTCGAACCCACATCTTCCTGTTCTGCAGCGGCTGTTTTCCCCTTTGAACTGTGTGGAAGAATCATCACAGAAATTTTTCAATCCTTACAGAAATGTTTCAATCCTCACGGTCAGGAGATTCATTTTTGTTTGGTTTCCAATATAATCTTTCCTTGCCGGTGCGGTGGTGGAACTCGAGTACGTACCTTCCTACTTCGGAGTGGCTGTTCTCCTAATTGAACTACGCCGGCATGCTTATCGCTGTTTCATTTCCGATTTATTGCGTCATTAGTCATGTCACGTAATATACGTTACATATCTCTCGAAGAAACTGTTACAAGCATAATCTTGCCACTAGTCTCTTCCCAGAGTTGAAGTTGATATTGACGGACTTTAAGGACGATCCTTCGTTTAAATGGCTTTAATATCCCCATCGGTACTTCAAGCTAACAGTTCATTTGCCCTTGTTTCTCCAGACATGCTGGCATTAGACCATCTTTTTCATTAACATTATTTGAGAATGACAGTCTCTTTACTTTGTTTTGGTCATACTTACAATTCAACGTTTTTAATATAATTAGCAGTAGGAGTACTTAAAGATGGCAGACCACTAAAAGCAATTCTGCTCTTGCTTATCCGTGCATTTGCTTAACTTTGTTTTGGTTAATGATTAGTCGCAAAGACTCAAAATGATTTTTTTTTTATCTTTAAAAACAAACCCAGCAAAATAAGTGCAGCCGTATTTGCTACACGGAAACTGGATCTGGCACGGCACTAAATACGTATTGGCAGT
Organism: Macrothele yani; assembly: GCA_039090855.1. Taxonomy (NCBI): domain Eukaryota; kingdom Metazoa; phylum Arthropoda; class Arachnida; order Araneae; family Macrothelidae; genus Macrothele; species Macrothele yani. Next base: position 111,395,696 of record CM077003.1, read on the forward strand.
CAATTTGCGCAATCCCAGTGGCCGAGGGGTCAACTGATTAGGTTTCTTACAAGTCGTCGAAGCAGCACCTGAATTCGAATCCCGGGTGAGCTGGGTGGTGCGATTCTCATGTCGCTGGAGCTCTGGCGTACGTGGCTGCAAATTAGGGACCGGGGGAAGGGTTGACTTTTATAACTCTCAGGGTTAATTCCTGGGATGTTAAACCCTAAAATAAGAAAAAATCAGTTCGCGTTGCACTCATCACAAAAAAAAAAAAAAAAAAAAATCAGATCAAAGCGAAACTAAAGTAGCTTGCTGTTTTTTTTTTTTTTTTTTTTTTTTTCGGTCATGTTGTTTTTCTTCATCTCACCACATCAATTTAAATTAGGTCCACACTGTTGTATGTAGTCATCTTTCATACTGTCATTCAATTCCCAGGAGCAGCGAGTAATTGCTTAGACCTCTATCTACTTTCAGGTATTACTTTCCTCATTGCCAAATTTAAATAAGTAATCTTCATGATGGAAAACTGAACATGCTTTGAACGTCAATGAGTTTACAGTTTGTTAAGTGAACTCAATCCCGTCATTTTAGATAGATTTAAAGAGCTACATAGTTGTTGTTTTTTTCGATCTTTTTTTCCTTTCTAATCAGCGCTTCTGTAAGTGATTCCAGGAATCGGTGTAATTTAAAAAAAAAATTAAACCACGATTAATCCACGGACTTCATGCCACAATTAATTATGTGATAAAGACACCATATATTTTTCATATATGTCATTTCGTTGATGCAAACAGAAGCGTTTGTCGCCTCACAATATCTGTCTCTGTCCAACCCCTCAACTTTCAGACAGGCTGTCGCAATTATGCACCAGGAGTTCTTACCGTGATGTGTGTTTGTGGGGAGGGGGATGGCAAAAGTGTCAACTACGTGAGAAGAAGCAGATGACAGATAATGTGTTTGATCTGTTCTTCGATCGTCCCTCCTCCACAGGGGGCCGAGCTGTGATGTTACAGATCTATTACGATTTTATTACCATTCTTCCGATGCTTTCCTAAGTGATATTTTATTAGTCTTATTCTAGAATTTTTTAACTTATTGTTACAGGGCTTTCATGGGGTTTTGAATTAATTAATTCCAAATAGGGAATTTTAAACAATAGGTCTTTTTGTCGTCAAATTGGAAAAACGTCTTTAAGATGTTAACTCTCAGGTCATCAGTAGAGTTGTAAGTAAAACAGCAGCGTTTCCCGCATGGAAATAGAACTTAGTACGTTGACAAAGTATTTAATTGTTTTATGATTTTTATGGTTTACGCATCAATTAGTACAAGGTTCTGTCTATAGGGCTAAATGATGTTATTTGCACTTGGAATCGCAATAACATCATGCAAGATAGGGATCCAGACAGAGAAGGCTCGAAAGACTGTCGGGCACAGAGTTCATCACGCCAGGAAATTTGTAGGACAAGAGAGGTTTTTGAGCGAGGCATGAAGTAGGACATGGGCGTTCGGATGACCGGTGCAAAAGAATGAAAATTAGAAATGATGAGAAACAGCAAGGAATTAAGAAACAAGAAACGGAGTAAGTAACGAGAGGGACAAAAGCTTTACGAGATAAAGAACAGAACAATTCATGGCAAACCAATAACGAGAAATGGCTAGTAATAAAGAACGGATTTTGTACCGCAAGTATAACGAAGTAAATTTCTCCGTCATTTTTGGTCTACGCCGGGTTCGAATCCCGGCGTAGACTAAAAATGACGGAGAAATTTACTTCGTTATAATGGCGCCCGAACTATCCGGATGACCCGACCGTTCAAAATCTCGCAATGGTGTGATGTTATTTCCACACCGCGAGATAGGAAAAATAAGAGAATCCCTTCTCCAGCACTTTGAATAAAAAAATAATAATAATAAGGGGGAGATGATGTAACGTACCAGGAGATGTGACGTACCTGCCAGCAGGACGCACACGACAAAAAGGCAGATAGTAGTCAGAACAAACGTCCGCGTAGCTCAATTGGTAGAGTGACTTATTCCGGAGTGAGGGGATCCGGGTTCGAATCCTGGCGTGGACAGAAATGACGGAGAAATTTACTTCGTTATACAAGTGTTTATAATAGTTTCTTCGTGATGTCCTTGCTCTTCAAATACCGAACCCGAACGGGGCTATAAACGAAAGACATTATCATGGGCGCCCAAAGGAAAAGAAGGCTTGAGGGGGGCCATGGAAAACTGACTGTTATTTCAGGAAGCGAATGGCCTAGTGGTCAACATTCGTGACTGCGACGGAGGAACCTCTGGTTCGATCGCGGGCAGGTACGAACCCTTGAACCACTAAATATCCGCCGTGCATCGGATGGGCACGTTAAGCCGTCGGAACCCAGGTAATCGCCCCCGGTAATAAATAAGGGCGTCTTTCTCCCCGTTTCTACCTCGCTTTTGTGTCATTTTCTTAACGGACATTTTAGCCCAAATCTCCTAGCTTCCTATTTCTAAGGGTTGTTTAAGACTTGTGGTCAGACAGCCTCTTCCTAAAATCCTCTACATATGATCTGACCTGACTGCCATTTCAGTTCTTCGGAGGCACTACAAAGATTTTCACCATATCACTAATTCTTATTGCTAATTTTTATGTTGAACTTGTGGAGGTGTGTGTGTGTGTGTGCGTTTAGTAAAAACATTGGGAATTTGCAGTATAAAGTAATAATATTGAAATTCGCCAATGCGTGTTAGAGCACAGCATACATGAGTACAATGTACGGCAGTGTGAAACACAAAGAAATGAAAAACATATCATCTTCTACAACGGTCATTTTTTGCTGGACAAAGAGTTCCGCAAGTTCTTCCCAGAACTTTGTCTTGGAGGTGTTTTCTCTTTTCTTCTTGATGATCAATTGAATGATCACTGGAGTTCTGCGGTGCACAAATGGCCAAAAGGAACAAGCCTCACAAGAACAATAAAGTAATTATTTTGTTGTCCCAACATGCTGTCAAACTTCACCTATCAGTTTTTAATGCAGTTTCTGGGTCGTCCCGTTTTCAATTAAATTTATCTAGGTGTGTGTGGTAAAAATGGTTGGAGGATACAAACGGCGCAGTGGAAGTTTACGTTGTTTATGCTATTTGTGTTTACAATTTCTATTTTTGCCCCCTCCTGAAAAACTAAGCCATGGGTGCCCATGAACATTATGTTTTTGCGTGTAGTCCATATTTTTCAGCTCTTTCAATCTTTTACGCCATATAAATCAACGTATGCCATCCCATCATTTTTTATTCAAGAACCTTCATTTTCTATATCCTATACTTGCAGTCTACTTATTTTCACTTAAAATTTGTGATGTATGCTCTAATTTAACTTATCTTCCTCTTTACTTTCTGACTTCTCGTGTAAATTTTATTTTTTCCTCATTAACGTTTTGCTGACGGAATTTCCCCCTCTCGATGAACTCGCATTTGGCAACCTGACAACAGGTCAAAGTGCAATCACATTAGTCGAAACAGAGAGATAAAAATTGCTGTTTCAGAATGTATCAAGGTTTTCCGTTGTTTAGAATCTTACTTATCTTTGGAAGACGCGCGTTTGTTTATACCGGCAGGTGTGTTTTGATCTGACGTCTGTTACCATCAGGGCCGGATTAAGGCCTTAGTGGGCCTCTAGGAGGCCCCAAGGCTAAAAACATCTCAGTGGGCTCCCAAAAAACTTGTGACGGGGAATCGTTATGAAGTTCGTTAAAACACGAAACTGTTGCAATATAATTAACACGTGTAGTGCATTCTTCAAACTAATAAATTATCTACATAGTTTTCATAAGTCACTGTAGTTTTCATTGTTCTCCTAATTTCAAAGCTTATGATTCCTGATTTTGGCATGAATTTTCTAATGATTTATCATTGTATACTCTTCTTGGTGCATCTTTTTCGTTATGCAATGTGAAGTCACAGGGAACTTGACAATTAAGGGTTGGTTCTAAGTGCAAATCAGAAGGTGGAGGGTGGATGGTAGTGAAAACCCGAAATTCTCTGTCTCGCCAACCCCGCTGTACACTGCGACATGAAACTTTACCCTTGGTGAGTCAATGCCTTCAAATCTATTCCTCTTCCAATCTTCCTTTCTGACGAAGTGGAAATCATGTGAGACAAAAGTGAAACGATTTTATAAACTTAACTATATATCTATCATTTGTACAGCCGTGCCTCCTAGGCCCTTAGTCATGGGGGCACCACAAGGCTATAGCCCCTATAGACACCCCTTAATCCGGCCGTGGTTATCATTCACACTCGTGTTTTGTTCGCACATGTGCAATCAGTCTTACTTGTTTTATGATTGCATCAAACAAAGATCAATGTGTATACTGATGAGTACATAAAGTGCTACTTAGATATCTTCTGTGAAGAAGTTACATTTGATTAAGCCTTATTTATCTAGTGATTTACACTATACGAAAACAAATAAAAGGAGTGGATCTTGTGAGTAAGACTTATGAATATTCCCGGACACCAATATTATTAGAGTGCTTAATTAGATCCTTGATGTATATTCAAAAATCTCGGATACATTTAATGTTTCAAGCTCGAATATTACAGTGAAGCTGAAGCGAATGTAAGTCTAACAAACTTTGAGTTACTGCCTTACACAGGAAAGTAAACGTAACTTTACGGTAATCGTTACTACGAACCTTAAAATAGCTATTGTTCTACAAATTCAAATATAGTCTGCAGGTGAGAAAAGATTTCTGATTCCTACTTTGAATGTTCCTTTCCATGTGGAAAATACCGCTAAACTCCCAGAAGAGCCATGTTTCTGTTCTTTTCTTAAGGAAAGAAAGAAGTGGATTAAGTGAGCAAAAGTTGCAGGGTGATAAAAGAATTAAAAGAATGACGAAAAGTGCTGAAAGTCACTGGCTCCGTAAAGCAGTATAACAGCTCCAGAAGCGCTCAGTAGTTTGATTGACGTGTACACGTTTTATACATGGGACTCATCTTTAAGTCTTAAGAGTTTTTATGTAGTTAATCTACAGGCTGTCCATAAAGGATACAACTTCAGTATGCTATTGAAAATAAACTACAATAAATAACAACTTACGTTTAATGTCAAAACGCATGGCAACTGTGAAAGTTTTTTTTAAATGCCAGTAGGTCTCCACATGTGCTCCGTTGGTTGCTCGCAGGATGTCTAAACCACAGTCCAGTTCCACTCACGCACGCTACAAAATGCCAGGTATAACAAGGAGAACGGCTGTAGTAATGCGTTCTTTGAGCTTAACCTTTTTCTTGTATGCAGTATCCTTAATAAAGCCTCAAAGAAAAAGATTGCATGAAGTAATGTCATATCAGGAGAACTGGGTGGTCATGTCGTCGGACCTCCACATCCAATCCAATGCCCTGGAAAAGGGTGGTCTAAAGATCTGAGTACATCCAAAGACCAGTGCGGAGGATCTCCATCTTGCTGGTGAATAATGTCTTGAATATCCTGAGTTGGGGAATTGCGAATTGTTCTAACATGTCCGGGTGTGTTATGCCAGTAGAGGTTGTTTCAGTGAAGAAAAAGAGCCCTACACCTCTGTCTTCCATTAGGCCAGCACAGACATTAACCTTCCGGCTGTCTCTCTCTCTCTCTCTCTCTCTCTCTCTTGCTCTTGTGTACAAGAACAAGTTAGTAAAATCACGCAATGCATTGATTATGATACGCTTTCCAACATACCAGAAATCATTACTCAAGTTATGAGAATAATGGCTGTGGAATAAATCTCGGTCCTGTGCCCTGACCTTTGATCCCATTTCGATATTCAACAGAACCGGTTCAGAATACCTCCGAAATAGCATGATAAAGTTTTGTCGCAATCGAAGCATTTTTACGCAAGTAATGATGCATAACAGCTATGGAATAGATCCCGCTCTTGTGTCCTAACCTTTGACCCCATTTCGCCCATTTTCAATAGAATTCGTCCCCAGGCAGGCCCCTGCAACATACTAACATTTTATCCAAATAGAAGCATTTTTACGCAAGTAATGGCGATGGAAGTGATTCCGCTCCTATGTCCTGACCTTTGACTCCATTTCTCCCATTTTCAATAGGGTTTGTCGCCAGGTGGTCCCCTATCACATACTAAAATTTCATCGAAATCGAACCTTTTTTACGTTAGTTATGGCTCATAATAGCAATGGAATGGATCCCGCTCCTATGTACTGACCTTTGACCCCGTTTCGTTCATTTCAAATAGGGTTCCTTCCTAGGTGATCCCCTACCAGATAATAAAATTTCATCGAAATCGAACGATTGTTACGCGAGTTATCGTGCGGACGGACATACGCACACAACGCGGGACGTAATGAGACAGATGGGAATGGCGACCATCTGCTCGCCGCAAGAGTGTGACGTCATAAAACTTTAATAGGATCCACACACAACGCGTGACGCAATGAGACAGATGGCGTGACCGAGCGCCAACATTCTTAAATGCGAGATTGTGATGACATAAGATTTCTAAGCATTGGTAACATTAATGGAACGACGCCATGCCAATAAAAACGTTATAATTAGGGGTGGGTATTTAACCCACTAAACGAATTCTCCTAATGTCGAGATCAAGCTAAATCGATTTCTAGTACCAGAAAACTGTAGGTTAACGACTTTCATCAAAATTCTTAGAGCCGTTTTCAAAATAAAATGTACATACATACATACAAGAATTGCTACTTTAAGGTGGACGTCAAGTAATTTTGCTTCCTATACTTCCAATGGAAAAACTTCTGTACACATTTTCTTCACAAATAATGCGTTCCCAAGGATGAAAATTTGAACATCCATTAAAATAGCTTCATGTCATAACCTGAATTACTTAATATTTTCGAAACCATAACCGTAATTATGCAATCCAACATTTATTTGTCCACTGACGTCATCAAAGCACAGGTCGCGCCATCTTTTTCTGGTTTCAACACCGCCAAAGGAAACGTTATTGTTTTTTAATATAATTATGCTTATGTTTTACAAAATGTTAAGTATTCCAAGTTATAGTATGAAGTATGAAGTTATTTTAATCGATGTTCAAATTTCCATCCTTCGGAACACACTAATTGTGAAGGAAATGTGTTAAAAAGGTTTTCCATTGGAAATATAGGAAGCAAAATTACTTGACGTCCATTTTAATAGTGTGGGATAAGGGCGATGGAATGGATCCTGATCCTATGTCCTGACCTTTGACTCCATTTGTCCCATTTTCAGTAGGGTTCCTCTCCAGGTGGTCCCTTACCACATACTAAAATTTCATCGAAATCGAACCATTTTTACGCACCTTATGACGCATAAGGACAATGGAATACATCCCGCTCTTATGTCCTGACCTTTGACCCCACTTCACCCATTTTCAATAGGGTTCGTCCCCAGGTGATCCCCTACCACATACTAAAATTTCATTGAAATCAAACCATATTTACGCAAGTTATGACGCATAAGGACAATTGAATGAATTCCGCTCTTATGTCGTGACCTTTGACCCCACTTCACCCATTTTCAATAGGGTTCATCCCCTGCCACATACTAAAATTTCATCGAAATCGAACCATTTTTACGTGAGTTATCGTGCCGACAGACGGACGGACAGACGGACGGAAAAAGCTGGAGCATATACGCTTCTTAAAACCTACAGTTGGAAAGCGTAAAAAAAGTTACATCAATCACTGAGCTCACAGAACGCATTACTGCAGCCTTCCTCTTTGTTACACCCGACATTCTGCAGCGTACGTGGGTGAAACTGGACTGTCGTTTAGACATCCAGCGAGCAACCAACTGAGTACACGTGGAGACCCACTGACATTTTTAGAAAAACTTTCACAGTTACCATGTGTTTCGACATTAAAAGTAAGTTGTTATTTATTGTAGGTTTTTTTTTCAATAACATACCGAAGTTGTATACTTCATTTATGGACACCGTGTATATTGGGAAATATTTTCACAGAATACTTATACTATTTGTGCTCCGGTTTTCTTCTCTACTTCTTGAGATCAATGAGCTCAGCCAAAATTTTATGCATGACTTTAAGTTATAAATAATGTAAGTGTTGAACAATTTTTTACCGTTCATTGTACAGTAGAACTTGTTTATAACGAGCTCCTATTTAGCGAGGAAAACCGGAACTTTTGTTTGGTGTGTTGTTAATTCAAAGTTAATTTCATCGTTTTTAACGAAAGTTTAATGAAGTTTACTGATTTAACGAAGAAGAAAAGAAAAGCTGAGATGATCACTTTTTACTAGCAAAGTAACAAAATTTAATGGAATTCCATATTTAACGAGGCAGACAAAAAACTGCAATGGAGGAATAGAAATGTTGGCGCACTAGAAGAAATTGCAAAGCGCAGGAAAATGCTGGTGCTTTAGTGGAAGGATTCTGATAAAAAAGCAATGGGGAAAGAGTACAACAAATGCTAAAAAAAAAAACGAGTTGTGCGAGAAACTCGCTGCCACCCACTCCAAAGGGCTATGACTTGTGTGAATCGCGTCAAAAGAGTTGAAAACAGGCCACCTACTCTTAGGAAAAGAGAAGATGGGAGAGGCCCACGGACGTTAAAGTGGATTTCTGGGTGACAGTTGCAGAGAAGAATAGGAGAGTAATGGAATCGAGATATCGCCGGAGAGGGAACAGGCGACAACAATTCTTGGAATTAGGTCGATTTGCCCTTTTACCTTCCAAGTAAGCGTTGCATTGGGAGGATCGGTACTGTTTTTTTACGCTTTCCAACCGTAGGTTGAAAAAGCGTATATGCTCCAGCTTTGTCCGTCTGTCCGTCCGCGCTATACCTCGCGTAAAAATTGTTCGATTTCGATGAAATTTTAATATGTGGTAGGGAACCACCTGGGGACGAATCCTGTTGAAAACGGACGAAATTGGGTCAAAGGTCACGACATAGGAGCGGGATCCATTCCATTGTCCTTATGCGTTATAACTTGCGTAAAAATGGTTCGATTTCGATGAAAGTTTAGTATTTGGTAGGGGACCACCTGGGGACGAACCCTATTGAAATAGGACGAAATCGGGTCAAAGGTCACGACATTGGAGAGGGATCCCTTATAGTTCATAACTTGCATAAACATGTTTTGATTTCGATGAAATTTTCGTATGTGGTCGGGGACTACCGTGGAATGAATTCTATTAAAAACGGGCGTAATGGGGTCAAAGGTCAGGGCATAGGAGTGGGATCCATTCCATTGCCCATATGCGTCATAACTTACGTAAAAATTATTCGATTGCGACAAAACTTTATCATGTTGTTCCAGAGGTACACTGAACAGGTTCTGTTGGATATCATCGAAATGGGGTCGAAGGTCAGGACACAGGGGCGAGATTTATTCAACAGCCGTTATCCTCATAACTTGACTAAAAAATGTTTCTATTGCAACAAAACTTTATCATGTTGTTCCAGAGATATACTGAATCGGTTCTGTATAATATCATCGAAATGGGGTCAAAGATCAGAACACAGGAACGATATTTATTTCACAGTCATTATTCTCATAACTTGAGTAATGATATCCGGCATGTTGGAAAGCGTATCATAATCAATGCATTGCATGATTTTACTCACTTGTGTTTCATCTGTGTTGTACAGCAAAACAGAGGTTAGTCTCACGTGGCTGTCTGGTTGAAAATCCTTGAAAGGTTTCATAACTAACTACAGTATTATGCAGTTAATTAAGTAATTATTTCAAGTACATCCAATGTCATGTATAGGTAATACAGTTAACCCTCGATTTACCGCCACCCCTTGAGTCTGAACAGACTTGCGCTATACAGAATTTCCCTTGATTCTTCGATATATCGCCACATCCTTGGCATCGTTGAGATATTGAAGAGTTCAGCTAATGGAGTGTATGTATTCGTTGTGATTCAATTGCAAATCTGTAATGGAATAAACATATGAAATTGTAAGTTTCTTATTTTTTACTGAATCTCTAAACGTATTTTGAAAGTGGCATTCTCTGTACTTAATTACGGACGTTAAAGGCTAAGTTGTTTCAGGTTTCAACTAAGACGAACGATCTACGATAGATACTCAAGCTTTCGGCCGACTCCGGTGGCGCTGTGGTCTGAGCGCTGGTTTCTGACCATTCGTCCGAGGTGGGTCCGGGTTCGAATCTCGTTGAGACATAGATGTTGTGTTTGTCCCACGGCACTGGCTCTCTGCCTTCCCTGGAACCAGTAGCCCTAAATTAAAGACGGCGACCGCTTATATCCCATCGATTTGCTCACGGTGGTCGTTAAACCTCCAAACAACAACAACAAACAAGAAAGATGACACCGAATTTTCTTGTGTAATGAGCACGTATTTTGAATCCGTTCTGGTGCGAATTAAATTTACCAAAGCTATTCAAAATAGGTATGGCATAATAGTCTTCAACCGATATGGAAAACAGTAGTATCTGACAGAAGAAAAAAAAAATTCAATCGGGTTTTTAATCCCGCAGATATTGCTGTAAACGGAAACTTCAACTTACGCCCTCTAGTGGCAGACTTGTGCGTTAAGAAAAATTTGAATTTATATGAGAAACATTTCGCAACGGAAACGCTCTCTAACAAAGAAAGAATTTTTCAAATCGGGCTTTTAGAAGCAGAGATATCGACTAATATAAGATATGCATTGCGCCCCCCCCCCATGAAAAAAACATGCATTATTTTAAAAAGAAAGTATTTTCAAAAGGTTTTTCGATGTGTTCGCTATCGGTCCATGAAAGAATTTTTTCAATCGAGTTTTCAGGAGCTCAGAGTTTACTGCAAATACATCCGACGTAGAAATTAACTCTTACGCCCCTGGTGGCCAAACCATTCTTTACCAAAGATTAGAAAATATACGCTGAGAATTTCCTATCAGAAGCTGTAATCCGGTGCAGAAAGAAATTTTCAAATCGGAGTTTTAGAAGCAGATATATTGAGGGAAACGCAATTTACCTTTACGCCCCCTAGCGGAAAGTATGCATTACTTGAAAATGTTGAACTTATACGAGAAACATTTTGCATCGGATACGCTATCTAACAAAGGAGCAATTTTTCAAATCCGACTTTTAGAGACAGAGATATTGACAGAAATAAGATATACATCTACACCCTCTGGTGCAGAAACCATGCATTATTTTAAGAAGAAAATATTCTCAAATGTTTATCGGCAGGTGCGATATCGGTCCACAAAAGAATTTTTTTCAATCGGGCTTTCAGAAACTCAGATTGTGCTACAAGCTTCCTAATGCGAAGCAGAAATTTAACGCTTACGCCCCTGGTGGCCAAACCATATCTTATTAAAAATTAGAAATTACAATAAAAAAAAATTCCTTTCAGGAGTTGTATACGGTGCTGAAAGAATTTTTCAAATCGCAGTTTTGGAAGCAGAGATATCGGGGAAAGCGCAATTTACCTTTGCTTCCCCTAGCGGAAAGTCAATGAATTATTTGAAAATTTTTAAATTATATTAGAAAAATGTCGCACTGGAAACTCTGCCTAACAAAGAAGAATTTTTTTAAATCTGATCATTAGAAACAGAGATATTGACAAAAACAAGATATACGTCTACGCCCCCTGGCGGAGAAACCGTGCATTATTTTAAGAAGACAATATTCCGGAAAGGTTTGTCTACGTGAGTAGTATCGGTTTACGGAAGAATTTTTTCAATCGAGATTTTAGAAGCTCAGATTTTGCTGCAAATACATTAGAAGCAGAAATCAGCACTTACGCCCCTTGTTGGCCAAACCATTTTATACCAAAAATTAGAAATTATATGCAAAATATTTTCCATCACGAGCTGCATCCACTGAAGGAAACATTTTTCAAATCGGAGTTTTAGAAGCCGAGATATCTGGGGAGAAGCAATTTACCTTTACGTCCCCTAGCGGAGAATATATGCGTAACTTGGAAAAGTGACTATGCTTAAAATAATCTTCGACTTGAATGAAATCGAAAAGATTTTTTTGAATTGGATGTTTAGAAGCAAATATATGGATTAGAATGCGTTTTGAATTCGATATCGCCGACCCGGTGACGCAGTGGTCTAAGCGATGGCCTCTGATCATTCGTCCGTAAGGGGTCCGGGTTCGAATCCCGGTGAGGCATGGATGTTGTGTTTGTCTTACGGCACTGGTTCAATCCCTTCTCTGGAACCAGTGACCCTAAATCAGGGACGGGCGACTGCTTATAGCCCATTGAGTTGCTCACGGTGGTCGTTAAACCTCCAATCAAAAAAAAAAAAAAAAAAAAAAAAAAAATTCGATATCATCTGCATTTTCGCCCTCTAGCGGGGAAATTTTGCATCGTTAAAAAAATGAAATAAAGGATCATCATTCGCTCATTTCAAGCTTCCTAATGCAAAAAGAATTTTTAAATCGAACTATTAGTTGCAAAAATATCGTGTCTACAGAGGGACAGACGGACAAACCGATAACATAAGCACGATCTTTTTTTATAAAAGACGTGCTAAAATGTACTACGAATCTACAGTACAGAAAAATGGGTAAAATATCGTTAATTATTCCCTTAATATGGAAACCGGCAGTGATTGGTGGATTTGTGTTGAAAAGATATTTAAGCCGCCGCGGTGGCGTAGTGGTCTAAGCGCTGGCTTCTGACTATTCATCCGAGATGGATCCGGGTTCGAATCCCGATGAGGCATGGGTGTTGTGTTGGAACTAGAGTGAACGTAGATTAGGGACGGGCGACTGTTTATAGCCCATCAAGTTACCCACGGTGGTCGTCAATCCCCTATTAAAGAAAAAAAAGAACGTTCTTCCGAGATGGGTCCGGGTTCGAAGAATCCCGGTGTGGCACGGATGTTCTGTTTGTTTTAAGGCACTGGCTCTCTCTCCCTTCCCTGAAACCAGTGGTGGCCCTAAATTAGGGATGAGCAACAAAAAAAAAAAAAAAAAAAAAAAGAAAGAACGTTCGTCCGAGATGGGTCTGGGTTCGAATCCCCGTGGGGCACGTATGTTCTGTTTGTCTCACGGCACTGGCTCTCTCCCTTCCCTGGAACCAGTGGCCCTAATTAGGGACGAGTGACTGCTTATAGCCCATCGAGCTGCTCATGGTGGTCATTAAACCCCAATAAAAAAAAAGAAACTTCCCATAGCGTGGTGTTATAAACTAACTGACATTTTTCACGGTTAGCAAAACACCAAGAACGCATTAAAACCCAAGAATACTTTGTAGCATGGTATTGAAAGCCAAAATAAGTCAAAACGAATAAAAAAATGCAATAGTTAGATATTAATGCCGTCAACACCAAAGCTAGGAATTTTCGTGTTTTAAATATTCTGCATTAAAACATATTGAATGTTATGTTTAATATTCTTGCGTGAAAGCCAGTCTCACTTGCCGTCCCGGTGGCGCAGTGGTCTAAGCGATGGCCTTGTAAAGGTTGTGTTGACCTGTGCTCCGTGTTTGACCTGCGTTTATTGGTGTTCTTTTGTGTGTGTGCCGTCATTTTGTGTATCTCCTGTGTTGTGAACGCCTCCTGTGTCGATTGAGTCCGATTTTGACGTCCTGTAAGTAAAACTTTACTTGTACTAACTCTTTTTCCGTCCTGGCTTTGCCCAGGGTCGGGTTTAGCAAGCCAGCCATTGCAAATGGCGGCGACCGCATCTGATAGGCCAGGTCTGAAGCTTGATAGCGAAGCTCCGCCCCCACCTGGCCACGTTCGGTCATCGTCACTACCACACGCAGCTGGTTTTCAAGCCGCGTTATCTGATGTTACCACTTCTTCTTCCAACTTTATGGATGTTGATTTCCCGACATTTTCCACCACCGTGACGTCATTAACTTCTTCAGTATCCGTTGCCTCTGGTACTTCATCTGCTCCTGCGAGCACTGCGTCTCGACCTTCCCCATCTCCGCCCATTCCTACGGCAACTCTACCTTATGCTTCCGTTGTGAAGGGTACCAGTTCATCTTCCTCTACAGCGAAGAATCCATGTACAATGCCTCTTGATATGATTGTCACTAGAGACAACAAGAAATTACGCATCGAAATTCCGGAAACTTCAGCTGCTGGGCAGGAGGTTTTACGCACACAGAAACTTGGCATATGTTTTGATGCCCTCCCGGACACCAGCCTTAAGAAATACTCCTTAGCCGTCCGCCAAATCCTCCCTAAGGGAGCGATCACCCATATGGCGAGGAAGCCTAGAACTGTTCTCATCTATTTTGCGAAGCCAGAGTTTGTGGAGCGCGTCTTATCTGACGGACTGCATGTTGGGGATCATACCTTACTGGGAGTCCCGCTCACGCAGCGCCCCGTACTTGTTACGTGCTACCCCGTACCACCAGAAATCAAGGACCATTACTTAATGGCGGCCCTTTTCCGTTGTGGAAAAGTAGTTGGATCCATTTCCACTCTGTCTTCCGCACCAACAGACCCAGATGACAGGAACATCTTAGGTCTGCGTCGCCAAGCAAGGATCCTGTTTCCTACTGAAGATGCCATTGCTGATTGCCCTACTGACCTCACTGTGGTTGTAGGGAAGCAGATTTTCCGGATCGATATCGTTACTGCCTTGCATTGTTTTAAATGCAAGGCATATGGCCACATCCAATCACGTTGTCCACATGTATCTGCCAAGCCCCCTATTTCCATACCACCCAAAGTCAACACCCCAGCCTCAATACCAGTTTCTCTGGCCACACCAAGTTCGGCTCCACAGACGTCCTTGATCCCTTCTACTGTTGTTCCAGATGATTCTACCCCAGCAAGTGATGATTCATCATCAGTCTCCAAGTCTTCGATATCTACTACAGGTACTTTGGCCACCTCTCCATCGTTGAACCCACTTGCTGCTGTGGTACCTCTACCTTCTTCGGAGGGTATTATCTCAGAAAAGGAATGGCAACCCCTCCGTCGTGTTGCTTCATCTTCTTCCCTTGGATCCCCTAATGTGAAGTCAGATCTAACTGTCCTACACCCACCAGCTTCTCCCGGCGTTCCCACGTTGAAACGTACCAGACAGAGTTCCATCTCGCCAGTGACGTCTTCTCCACGCTGCTCTCGTTCCCGTTCGCCAATTCGACAGTCTTTCTCTCCAACAGCAGTTCCTACATCTCTTAAGTCCCCAGCTGTTCCAAAATTGTTGGATCAAAAAGCTTTCGCTGAATATCTGGAAACTTTCCCTGCATTAGACGGGCCGCTGGCGCCCTCTGATCTTGCTCTCATTATACTCAATCAACCGTCACGTCCTCTCAAGCAGCTAGACTGCGTTCAATCACGTACTGCTCAGCTTCCCACTATTATCACCCAACTTCAGAATCTACTTGCTCTTTTGCCAAAAATTAACACAGTCACTAATGCGCAGACATCTAACTTAAAGAAACGTGTAACCAGTCTTCACAAAAGTGCTGATAGTAATTTCAACCACTACAACCTCTTTCAAGTTAAAATTACTTTCTTTCAACTGTAAGGGATGCTCCGTCCCTCCTACCAATGCGTTAGTGTTTGAAGACATTACACCGCATGATGCGGATATATTATTGCTACAGGAGACTAACTGCCATCCTAACACCCCATACCACCGGTGGCGAACCTGGCCATTTCAATTCTACCATGCCCATCGACTTAGTCTTCACGCAGGACTTGCGGTGGCCATCAATTTTCGTCTTCGTTCTTTCATTACTGATATCACGGTCAAACCGATTTATCGTGACCTCCTGCAGCTTCTGTCTTTCCGACTTCACAACTTACGATACCATATCTTCAACATCTATGTTTCCGGCAATCAACAGTATGCAGACTGTCTTTTTGAGCATTTTGTTTCCTGTGTTCAAGGTCTTCCGGCCTCTGATATTGTCATCTTAGGTGGTGATTTTAACTGCACCCTTGACCCATCCCTCGACAGATCGGACGGTTCCACGGATACCAGGTATTTTCTTACCAGAGCACTTTCTACAGCCATCAACCAGCTACAACTCCAAGATGCTTTTCGACACCTGCACCCATTTCTTCGTTCGTACACCTGGCGCTCCTACTCCACTTCCTCCCCTACAACTGCCCGACTTGACCGGTTTTATGTTTCTTCAATTCTTCTTCCTTCAGTTATCTCCCTTTCTCACACACCGACAGTTTCTTCCGACCACAGCTGTGTCGTAATGTGTCTTCACACCGGTCCATCTCCTCGGCAATACTACCGTACTTGGACCCTTGATGATGATCTTTTACTTGATTCAACTTACGTAACTTCCATCCAATCGCAGCTCCAACACGCCTTACATACGCTCCCTTTTGCTTCTTGTCCCTTGCAACACTGGTTAAATGTCAAATCCCAAATTCTTCTTTATACCAAGCAATATTCCCACGAAAAACATACCACCGCCTCTATGAAGATTGATGCTGCACGCTCGATTTTTTCCACCCTAGATCTTGATTCTCCGCTGTTTTCTCATTACCAAGCTGAACTTCGTGCCTTGCTACTTCCTGTCTCCCAACAAGCTCTTCACCGCCTCAAGCTCCTCTATCTCCAGCCAAATGACTATCTATGTGAACAGGTTCAACAACTGGAATTCCACAAACGTTCTGCTCATCACCTCCGTAATCTGAAGTTACCCGACGGAACTGTTACTAATGACCCCACTCTCATTTGCTCCGGTGTTAGAACATATTTCCAGTCACGTTTTGCTCAGTTCCAGTCAAGTTCTCCGCATGCTGATTCGATTCTTCGTGCCTTACCACATATTCCATCGCATCTTGTTACATCTCTTTCTATGCCTATCACCCCAGCAGAAGTAGTACAGTCACTTGCCTTACTTAACTGTCACTCGTCACCTGGTCCTGACGGGTTGACAGTTAATTTCTTTCGTACGTTTTCCTCTTTCTTACACCCTCTCCTATTGCCTTGCTTTACAGCTGCTTTTTCCTTATCTGTTCTTCCCCCCGCTTTTACTCTAGGTCACATCATTCTTCTTCCAAAGAAGGGGTGTCTGCTGGAGTTGGATAACTGGCGTCCTATATCCATCCTTAATGTTGACTACAAGATTTATACTAAAATACTCTCTCTTCGATTGAACCCTGTCCTTCCCACCGTCATACATCCCGACCAAACGTACACCATCCCTGGCCGAAGCATTCATACTAATATTAATCTCCTCCGTGACTCATATTGCCTTGCCCACCTTTCCTCCGAACCTTTAGCCTTCCTCAATCTTGATCAGAGGCAGGCCTTTGATAACGTGAGTCATCAGTGGCTTGCCTCTGTGCTCTCTGCCTTCGGTTTCCCATCTGTCTTCATCACAGCCCTCCTTGCCCTGTACCAGGACTCAGTTGTCCATATCCGGACGGCCTCCTTCCTTACAGCCCCCATTCCGTTTCGTAAGGGCATCCGTCAAGGATGTCCTCTTTCCGGACAACTTTTCTCTCTAGTCTTTGAGCCTTTTCTTTGCTCTATCCGTTCTCTTCTACAACCTCCCCCTCCACCATTCTGCATAGCACCAGGCACCATTCTATCGTTCTTACTGCCTACGCCGATGATATCACAGTTCTCATCCGAGAAGAATGGCAATTCACAATTGTTCTTGCATGGTATCAAGTGTATGCTGCGGCTTCCGGCGCTTCGTTAAACCTTTCAAAGTGTACAGGCTTATGGTGTGGCTCCTGGAGACATCGCCCCGATACACCGTGGGGCGCTCATTGGACTTGCACCAGTCAAAAGATACTTGGGGTGCACATTGGCAGCCGGGTCTCAGCAGCGGCTGCCACCTGGAGACCCCTCGTCAGGAAACTACGTCACACCGCTGCTTACTGGTCCAAGCTCAAGTGCTGTTTGACCTACCACAGTCGTGCACGGCTTTCTGGCACCCACATCCTCTCGTTAGTTTATCATTCCTGGATTGCACAACCGCCACCAGCCTACGTTCAAACTGCAACAACATCAGCAATGCTCAGCGTTGTTTGGTCATCTACTCATTGGTTATCTTCCTCAGTATTGTCTCTACCTTCGACTTGTGGTGGCCTCAATATGCCAGAGATTACCGTACGTTATAAAGCCGTAAGAATTTTCAATTTCCTCCGTTTGACAGTTCAACCAGACTCTTCCGCTTCCATTCTTCTGCTTAATGTTCTGACTTCCCCTTAATCCCTGCCTTACCGTCCATCTTCTTCTCAAGATGGATATTCACACTGTCATTCCCCCCCGTTTTCCTCTAGTCTACCATGAAGCTGTTCAGTTCCTTCGTTCTTTACCGCTCATTCGTCAACCCCCCTCTTCCACTCTTGATCTTCTTTCCGAGCCTCTTTTTTTCTCCTCCGTCCTCCACCCCCCTACTGCCAACTTTTTCTTTTTCCCCGCATGGCTACACGCTGGTGTAGTCTCCGTTTCCCAACTGGTCCTCCCCGATTTTTCATGGAAACCCGTTTCCGAACTTTTTCCCACCCTACCACCCTCGCCCGAACTCTCTGATAACTTCCTCCAACTTAAACATGCTCTTCAATCGCTTTTTCCTTCCCTAGTCGATTCCTCTGGCCTCCTTTCCGTTTCCTCTGCCTCTCTCCCTTTTCCGTTCTTCCTTCCCTTTTCCGGTGATCTCCTCCCTCTCCACAGTCTTTCCACCCGCACCCTGTACCGTTTTCTCCGTTCTTCTTCTACGGTACCTTGCCCTATTCCCTCTGTTCCTTCTTTTGCACTAACCTCAGTCTGGTCTACTGCCCAACATTCACCGGCCCTCTCCTCAGAACTTAATGTGCATTGGAGGTTTTTGCACAATCGACTGCCTGTCCCTTCGACTTTGTTCCGGAGAAATATAGTATCATCAGATCTCTGTCCTTTTTGTAACGTCGTTGGAGACGTCTTACACATGTTTGTTTACTGTCCGACGCTGCTCCCACTATTTCACAGTATGTTCCAACTTGCACATCCTTCTTGTACCAGTGATCTCACGCTAGAAGATTATCGTTTCCTCGGCCACAGTTCTACAAGTTTCTGCTCTATTTTACCAGTTTGTTCGTATTTATTTATTCTAGCTAAATATATTATTTTCTCTCACCTGCTACAGTTACACGATCCAGATCCTATTACATTCTCTACCTCCTTGGTTGCACACTACCGCAACAGGGTTAAAGCCAGACTCACCCTGGAATATTCCTTGGCGAAAGATACGGCACGGTTACCTGCCTTCTTCGCAACATGGTCGCCGTGTCGTCCCTGGTTTCAGTTTTCTAGTGCCCAGACTGTTCATCTGCTGTTTTAATAAACCTACGTCGGAACTTTCAATATTTACTGTTCCCTCACCATGTTTTCTCCTGGAACTGGATTGTGTTTGCTTCCCGCTGATGTCACCTTTTGTACACAGTTCTCTTCATCCGCACAGTGACTCTCTACCACCAGTGATTCCCATGTCACTAGAACTGCACAGATTTTTTCTGTAAATTTTTTCGCTCCAGTGATGTTCCAAGACTTCGATGAACATTTATCCCAGAGCTACTGCTGTTTACAGCAAATAATGCAATGCCTGTCATTGCTCATCTGTACAATTATCATTTCATTGTAAATATCTACATTTTGTTTTATTTCTCCCCTTCTCTCACACTGCGTGTGAGGTTGGGGATGTTCTGTTGTAATTCTTTTACGTGAATAAAAGCGAATATTGAAACTAAGCGATGGCCTCTGATCATTCGTCCGGAAGGGGTCCGGGTTCGAATCCCGGCGAGGCATGGATGTTGTGTTTGTCCTACGGCACTGGCTCTTTCCCTTCCCTGGAACCAGTGACCCTAAATTAGGGACGGGCGACTGCTTATAGCCCATTGAGTTGCTCACGGTGGTCGTTAAACCTCCAATCAAAATAAAAAAAGCCAGTCTCCTCAAATCGGTGGATTCTCGATCAAAAACAGTCCAGTTTTAAATATCAAAACAAGTAAATGTCACCCAGAATTGGTGGTCGCACTTTTTTCCCATCAAAGCCCTTTTTCATCGTAACCATTTCCAGGTGCATTTCACCAGCCCCCCCACCACCGAATTTTTTAATTTTTCAGACACCATTCGTTTGTACCACGTATGAACCGGAATGAACTCGGTTTTTTTCGTTTGAACCGCAAAAGTTTTGGAGATATTTAAAAAACAAAGTGGGGGGGGGGGGGCTGGTGAAACGATAGCCCCCCCACCATGGAATTTTTAAATTTTTTTTGCACCATTCGTTTGTACCACGTATGAACCGGAATGAACTCAATTTTTTCGTTTGAACCGCAATAGTTTTTGAGTTATTTAAAAAACAAAGTGGGGGGGGGGGGCTGGTGAAATGGTACCCCCAAAAAATAGATATTTCAAATTTCAGCATAGCCATTCGTTAATAAATCGTATGAACCGGAATGAACTCCATTTTCATCGTTTGAACCACAATAGTTTTTGAGATATTCAACAAATAATATTGAGAATTTGCATATAATTATAGGAGGCCGACCATTTCACCAGCCCCCGCCATGGAAATTCAAAATTTCAAAATAGGCATTCGTTAGCAAATCGTGTGAACTGAAAAGAACTCCATTTTCATCGTTTGAACCGCAATAGTTTTTGAGATATTTAAAAAATAATGTTACAGGCCTATCATTTCACCCCCCCCCCACCATGGAAATTCAAAATTTCAAAATAGCCATTCGTTAGCAAATCGTATGAACCGAAAAGAACTCCATTTTCATCGTTTGAACCGCAATAATTTTTGAGATATTTAAAAAAGAATGTTACAGGCCATTTCATCCCCCCTCCCCCCTCATCATGGAAGTTTAAAATTCCGAAATACCCATTCGTTAGCAAATCGTATGAACCGAAAAGAACTCCATTTTCATCGTTTGAACCGCAATAATTTTTGAGATATTTAAAAAAGAATGTTACAGGCCATTTCATCCCCCCCCCTCATCATGGAAATTCAAATATCCGAAATAGCCATTTGTTAGCAAATCGTATGTTCTGAAGAGAACTCCATTTTCATCGTTTGAACCACAATAATTTTTGAGATATTTAAAAAAGAATGTTACAGATCATTTCATCCCCCTCCCCCCACCTCATCATGGAAATTTAAAATTCCGAAATAGCCATTCGTTAGTAAATCGTATGAACAGGAATGAGCTCCATTTTTATCGTTTGAACCACAATAGTTTTTGAGATATTTAGAAAATAATATTGAGATTTTGCATACATACAGAGAGACCGACCATTTCACCAGCCCCCCACCATGGAAATTCAAAATTTCAAAATAGCCATTCGTTAGCAAATCGTATGAACCGAAAAGAACTCCATTTTCATCGTTTGAACCGCAATAATTTTTGAGATATTTAAAAAAGAATGTTACAGGCCATTTCATCCCCCCCCTCATCATGGAAATTCAAATATCCGAAATAGCCATTTGTTAGCAAATCGTATGTTCTGAAGAGAACTCCATTTTCATCGTTTGAACCACAATAATTTTTGAGATATTTAAAAAGAATGTTACAGATCATTTCATCCCCCTCCCCCCACCTCATCATGGAAATTTAAAATTCCGAAATAGCCATTCGTTAGTAAATCGTATGAACAGGAATGAGCTCCATTTTTATCGTTTGAACCACAATAGTTTTTGAGATATTTAGAAAATAATATTGAGATTTTGCATACATACAGAGAGACCGACCATTTCACCAGCCCCCCACCATGGAAATTCAAAATTTCAAAATAGCCATTCGTTAGCAAATCGTATGAACCAAAAAGAACTCCATTTTCATGGTTTGAACCGCAATAATTTTTGGGATATTTAAAAAAAGAATGTTACAGGCCATTTCATCCCCCCTCCCCCTCATCATGGAAATTTGAAATTCCGAAATAGCCATTCGTTAGCAAATCGTATGAACAGGAATGAACTCAATTTTTATCGTTTGAACCGGAATAGTTTTTGAGATATTTAAAAAATAATATTGCGAATTTGCATATATACAGAGAGACCGACCATTTCACCAGCCCCCCCCCCCCCATGGAAATTCAAAATTTCAAAATAGCCATTCGTTAGCTAATCGTATAAACCGAAAAGAACTCCATTTTCATCGTTTGAACCGCAATAATTTTTGAGATATTTAAAAAAGAATGTTACAGGCCATTTCATCCCCCTTCCCCCTCATCATGGAAATTTGAAATTCCGAAATAGCCATTCGTTAGCAAATCGTATGAACAGGAATGAACTCCATTTTTATCGTTTGAACCGGAATAGTTTTTGAGATATTTAAAAAATAATATTGCGAATTTGCATATATACAGAGAGACCGACCATTTCACCAGCCCCCCCCCCCCCCCATGGAAATTCAAAATTTCAAAATAGCCATTCGTTAGCTAATCGTATAAACCGAAAAGAACTCCATTTTCATCGTTTGAACCGCAATAGTTTTTCAGATATTTAACAAATAATGTTACAGGCCTACCATTTCACCCCCCCCTCATCATGGAAATTCAAAATTCCGAAATAGCCATTCGTTAGTAAATCGTATGAACAGGAATGAACTCCATTTTTATCGTTTGAACCGCAACAGTTTTTTTTTTATTGGAGATTTAACGACCACCGTGAGCAACTCAATGGGCTATAAGCAGTCGCCCGTCCCTAATTCAGGGTCACTGGTTCCAGGGAAGGGAGAGAGCCAGTGCCGTAAAACAAACACAACATTCATGCCTCACCGGGATTCGAGTCCATCGCTTAGACCACTGCGTCACCGGAGCGGCCAACAGTTTTTGATAGATTTAAAAAAAAAAAAAGTTTGAGAAAATTGGGGGACGACCATTGCACACACTCCCATGGAAAAATTCAAAATTTCAAAATAGCCATTCGTTAGCAAATCGTATGAACCGAAAAGAACTCCATTTTCATCGTTTAAACCGCAATAGTTTTTGAGGTATTGAAAAAAGGATGTTACAAGCCTACACCATTAACCCCCTCCCCCCTCATCATGGAATTCGAAATTTTCATAGTAAATCGTATGGCCTCCCCGGTGGCGCAGTGGTCTAAGGCGTTGGCCTCTGATCATTCGTCCGTAAGGGGTCCGGGTTCGAATCCCGGTCAGGCATGGATGTTGTGTTTGTCTTACGGCATTGGCTCTCTCCCTTCCCTGGAACCAGTGACCCTAAATTGGGAACGGGCGACTGCTTATAGCCCATTGAGTTGCTCACGGTGGTCGTTAAACCTCCAATCAAAAAAAAAAATCGTATGAACCGAAAAGAACTCCATTATTATCGTTTGAACCGCAATAGAGTTTGACATACCTACAAAAAAAAAAAAGGATTCAGAAAATATGGAGCCGACAATTCCCCCCCCCATGGAATTTCAAAATTTCAAAATAGCCATTCGTTAGTAAATCGTATGAACCAGGAAAACTCTGTAAGAGCGAACGTGTCGTCTCGTGACTTAGCGCCGCCTCCTACTTAAGTATCCGAGGAGCACGCGCAGCGGGGCTCTCACAACAAGCAGAGAGTTCGTTTACTCTTCCCGGAAACACACACTCTCTCTCTCACTCTGTTCGAGCGAACAAACCAAACCTCCCCCACTTTACTATATATATATATATCTGTGAATCGGGGAGGCAGAGCGACAACAGCTGGTTATACGGAAGTTTATCCACTTTCAGACATAATTTGAAAAGAACGCTTGGTTAACACATATACGAAACACTTATTCTTCATCAACTAGAATTTTGATGGCGGCGGATTACTCGCTCTTGAAAGTGACCTCGTTATGACTGGACCTGGCAAAGATCGTGGAACGCGCAAGATAAGGTGATCGAATTCTGTAGAAATCTCAACCTGCGTTGGCGTCCTAACTTAGGGTCTCCTTGACACTAGATAGACCTCTATCTTATCGATGCTTCAGGACTAGTCTTCTAGATATCCTTCTCTAATCGATGCTTCAGTGGACTGTACTAAGTCCGTAATTCAGTAGTATATCATCAGCTACTCTACCGGTATCCCTGACTCGGGTAGATTCCTTCTGTAGCGGCGACCTACTTCATCTAGGTCGGTGCCCGCTCTTTCCCCGTGGACTCCGAGAGCCCACCACACCATCCACGCAAACGCGTTCCTTTCTATCGGAGGACTATCACCTTCGCTCCCCGAAGACAGACTGCTCGAACAGGTCCACTCGGAGCGACCTCTTCGCCCCCCCCCCTTCACGCTGCTCCTTCTTCAAGGGCGACGGCGCTGACCTTCAACATGCTGCTCTCCTCTCGCGGCACGTGTTACCTCTCGCGCCCTTCACCTGCCCCATCCCTAGTCGTTTTCCGGGAATCGGGCTCCTAGACCTTTAAATCTACCTTGCGCATTCCTCGCTTATCCTCAGGCTATACATTATTGAGTGCCTCCTTCCGAGAAAGCAATCCTATCGTCGTAGTACATCCGTAGCAATACAATACACATTGTTATAACTATACAAAAGAGTATGTCTGCATTTCAGACTTGTAGGCGCCAAGTGAAAATGAACAATGTATCTATGAAAGTCACAGCGTCCTTGGCGATACTTTCAGTTCGTAGAACAAGTCCTCGCCCTTTCTAAGGCGTGCGAACCTGAAGTCTTTTGTCATACATCTCGCCTCCCCCCCAAAAAAGGATTAAACATATTTACGAATTCTCTGTCGCCATTTTGGGAACTTGCGATGTTTTCTTTGGTCAAAAAAAAACCCACATAATGTTTATCATTGAAATGAATTAACATCGTTAATGTGTCCGTTCTTACAAACTCCATGTTTATTTTTTGAACCCCGATAGTTTTTGAGATGTTTTTTTTTTTTTTTTTTTTTGTGATTGGAGGTTTAACGACCACCGTGAGCAACTCAATGGGCTATAAGCAGTCGCCCGTCCCTAATTTAGGGTCACTGGTTCCAGGGAAGGGAGAGAACCAGTGCCGTAAGACAAACACAACATCCATGCCTTACCGGGATTCGAACCCGGACCCCGTTCGGACGAATGATCAGAGGCCATCGCTTAGACCACTGCGCCACCGGGGCGGCTTTGAGATGTTTAAAAATGTTCCACGATTTCAGCTGCCCCCACCCCCACCCCCACCCCCGGACATTTCCTGTTTCAGAATAGCTATTCGTTAGCATCGTGTGAACCGGAAGGAGCTACATCTTTATCGTTCGAATCTGGATAGTTTCTGAGATATTTGTATAAAGGGTAATGGAGGATGATGAAGAAGTAATTTATTTTCAAAAAGTCTTGTATTCGTTCCTGTCATTATCTTAAAGATCTCTCCGTTTCTAGCTTTGAACCGCAGCAGTTGAAAAGACATTCCAAAAAGAACGTGACGGTTTCAACATTTCTTCAATGTGTCTCAAGGACCAGAATACAAGAGAACCGGAAAATGCATGGCATAGTAAAACAGCCAAAATCTCGGAGCGGAAACAAACGACGCAATCCAGTCTGTAGTAAACATACAGTACAAGGTCAGGTGATGCGTAATAACACAGCCTCTCCTTGACAAATGTCAACCCCGCCTTCTCGTAGTGCATCCTGTTCCCACTAAAGGGGCTCTGACGACCGCCCATAGCGGTATAACTATACCATCGGGATTAGAGGAAATTCTATCCCACACTCACCAACCCGCTTGGCCAGCGTGGTGAGTTATGGCCAAACCCCTCCAAAATGACTCCACAACTTAAATCTTGGCCCTCAGTCTCCGGCAGCTGGAATGTACCTAGCCAAAGCAGCGGCCAGTGCGACATGAAGGCAGAGGGTGCTAAGAATCCCCGGAGGACCGGACTAGGCTGCCATCTGATGCTGACCTTGGCAACATACAATGGACGCTCCCTATCTTCTGATTCAAGGCTTCTTGAATTGGAAGAGGAACTACAAAGGATCAAGTGGGACATCGTGGGGCTAAGTGAGGTAAGGAGAAAAGGAGAAGATCTCATCGAACTGAAAAGTGGACATCTCTTCTACTATCGTGGGACAGATACTGGCAGAACTAGTGGTGTTGGATTTATAATAAACAAGAAACTGAACGATAAAGTGGTAGAAGTTGAAAGTTCCTCTGACAGAGCTGCACGACTTGTTATCCAACTATCGAGAAGATACCAGGCTGAGATTATTCAAACTTATGCACCCACCACAAGTCATACTGAAGAAGAAATTGAAGAATTTTATGAGGAAATTTGTCATCTAAATCATAAAGGTAAGCAGCACTTGAAAATAATTATGGGAGATTTCAATGCAAAAATAGGGCAACGGCAACAGAATGAAACTTCAGTAGGTAAATTCGGTCACGGCAACAGAAACCAGCGTGGAAATACTCTCGTTGAGTTTGTAGAGGCAGAAGGGTTTTTCATCTTGAACTAATTCTTCAAGAAAAAGCCACACAGGAAATGGACATGGAGACATCCAAATGGGACGACAAGTGAAATTGATTTTATTATGTGTAACAAAAAATTCGTCATAGAAGACTGCAGTGTGCTAAACAAGTTCAACACAGGTAGTGACCATAGATTGGTGAGATGTAAGATGCACCTCAACACTAAACTTGAACGTGGCAAGCTCATAAGACAAACAAAATCTATTGACATAACCAACCTTAAAAAACGCCATAATACCTTCAAATTGGAACTGAAGAACAGATTCTCTGCTTTAGAAGGCCTAACATCGGAATAAGTGGACATCTCTGAAGTTAACAGAAAAGTAACCAAAGCTCTTATGGAAACAGCAACAAAATTAGCTGGGTCTAAGAACAAGTTGCATGTAAATAAATTATCAGGAAAAACGAAAATGTTAATGCAAAAAAGAAGAGAGATGAGGACAACTAAAGAAGATGTGACTTCCAAAGTGGAATATATAGAGCTATGCAAGACAGTACGAAAAAGTATCACTGAAGACGTAAGAAAATTCAACTGTGAACTAGTAAGGAAAGCAATTGAAAACAACCAAAGCCTAAAGATAGCAAAGGGACATCTCAGTAATTGAAGAAAACAGATTATGGCACTGAGAAAAGAAGATGGTTCTGTAACAAGAAATAGAGGCGAAATTTTGACAAGAGTGAAAGATTTCTACTCCAAATTATATGAAAGGGATGATGCGTGCACTCCAGACATCATGAAAGATACCAGTACCAGAGTTCCTCCAGTCCTTCCAGCAGAAGTTGCACATGCAATCAAGAACATGAAGCGGGGAAAAGCTCCAGGAGAAGATGGAATTACTGTAGACATCATACAAGAAGCAAGTGGAGAAATCGAAACAGTACTCGCCCAAATTTTCACTCGATGCCTTAATGAAGGAAAGATTCCTGAGGATTGGAACACCGCTACAATGATCCTGCTACATAAGAAAGGTGACATTGAGGATCTCGGAAACTACAGACCTATCAGCCTCCTATCAGTAGTTTATGAAATCTTCACTAAAGTTCTTTCACACCGCTTGAAGGTAACACTGGACATGGCTCAACCGAGAGAACAAGCTGGATTCAGGAGTGGCTACAGCACAATAGATCATATCCACATGCTGAGAGAACTAATTGAAAGAGCGAGGGAATATGAACTTCCATTGTGCATGGCTTTTATCGATTATGAAAAAGCCTTTGATTCGGTGAAACCATCAGCAGTTACAATGGCTCTGAAAACCTGCGGTATTGAAGATGCATACATTAATATTATTAATAACATCTATGAAAATGCAAGTGCAAAGATTAGGCTGTTTGAAAATACAACACACATAAAAATTGGAAAGGGAGTGAGACAAGGTGACACCATGTCTCCGAAGCTCTTTAATGCCACATTGGAGGGTGTTTTTCAGTCACTGAGCTGGGAAAACAAGGGGATAAAGATTAATGGAGATTATCTAACCCACCTTCGCTTTGCTGATGACGTAGTCATTTTTGCAACTAGCCCATCAGAGCTGCAGAGTATGATCCAAGAACTTGATGACAAGAGTAAAGAAGTGGGATTAAAAATGAACTTTCAGAAGACAAAAGTGATGTACAATGCTTTTACAAGAAATGAAGATTTATCGATTGATGGAGAAAAGCTGGAGATACAAGTTACGTACGTTATCTTGGACAGCAGATATCAAGTGAGGGTCACATTGGTGAAGAAATTAATCGGCGTACAAAACTTGCCTTTAGAGCTTTTTGAAGAAACATCATAATTTTTAAGAGCAATATGCCATTATGTCTTAAAAGAAAAGTGTTTGATCAATGCATCCTTCCAGTGCTTACGTATGGTGCAGAGACGTGGACCTTAACTAAAAGAGACATACAAAGGCTGCGGACAACTCAAAGCAGCATGGACAGGTGCATGCTTGGTGTAACCAGGAGAGATAAGAAGAGGAACTCGTGAATCCGAAAAATGACGAGAGTGGAAGACATCATGATCAGAGTAAAATCCCTGAAATGACAATGGGCTGGACATACTGCCAGAAGGACAGACCATCGATGGACAGCCGAAATTATAGATTGGATTCCAAGGGACAGGAGAAGACCCAGAAGAAGACCACATGGGAGATGGGTGGATGAAATTCGAAAGTATGCGGGAGTGACATGGAAGAGACTGGCACAAGACAGACCGTTGTGGAGAAAATTTGGGGAGACCTTCGTCCAGCAGTGGATTGATAATGGTTGACAATGTTATATATATATCATCATCATTGTCAACTGCTTTGAATCCAGTACTGGATGAAGGTCTCCCCAAGTTTCTTCCACAATTGTCTGTCTTGAGCGTCTCTCCTCGATGACACACCTCTATGCTTTCGAATTGCATCCATCATTCTACCATAGGGTCTTCTTCTGGGTCTTTTCCTGTTCCTTTGAAATTCATTCTAAAATTTCGGTTTTCCGTCGGTGGTCCGTTCTTCTAGCAACATATCATGCCCTCACCATTTCAGTGATTTCATTGTGGTCATAATGTCGTCAACTCTTGTTGTTTTCCTTATCCATGAGTTCCTCTGCTTATCTTTCCTGTTTACACCAAGCATGATTCTCTCCAGGGCTTTTTGCGTTGTCTGCAGTCTTTGTTTGTCTTTTTTACGCTTTCCAACCGTAGGTTGAAGAAGCGTATATGCTTCAGCGTTTTCCGTCCGTCTGTCCGTCCGTCCGTCCGTCCGTCTGTCGGCATGATAACTCACGTAAAAATGGTTCAATTTCGGTGAAATTTTAGTATGTGGTAGGGAACCCCCTGGGGACAAACCCTATGGAAAATGGACAAAATAGGGTCAAAGGTTAGGACACAGGAGCGGGATCTATTCCATAGTCCTTATGCATCATAACTTACGTAAAAATGCTTCGACTGCGACAAAACGTTATCATGTTATTTCGGAGGTATACCGAACCGGTTCTGTTGAATATCATCGAAATGGGATCAAAGGTCAGGGCACAGGACCGAGATTTATTCCACAACCATTATTCTCATAACTTGAGTAATTATTTCTGGTATGTTGGAAAGCGTATCATATTCAATGCATTGCATTATTTTACTAACTTGTTTAGTTAAGGTCCATGTCTGTGCTCCATACATAAGCACTGGCAGGATGAACTGATTAAACCCTTATCTTTTAAGACACAATGGCATACCTTTCGTAAAAATTGTACTTCTTCTTCCAAAACTATCCATCCAAGTTTTACATGCCGATTAATTTCTTCATGAATTTTTTCCTTACTTCATATCTGCTGCCCAAGATAAATGTAGGTATCGGTTGTCTCAAGCTTTTCACCATCAATAAATAAATCTTTGTTTCTTGTAAAAGCAATATACGTCACTTTTGCCTTCTGAAAGTTCATTTTTAATTCCACTTCTTTACTCTTGTCAGCAAGTTCCTGGATCGCATTCTGCGGTTCAGAAGTCGTATTGCAAAAATGACAACGTCGTCAGCAAAACGAACGAGATTTGAATTATCTGCATAAATATTTTTTTCTTTGTCCCAGTTCAGTAATTAAAAAATATTTTGCTATGTGGGATTAAAGAGTTTGGGAGATATGATTTTACTTTGTCACACTAGCTTTCCAATTTTTATTAGTGCTGCATCCTCAAATATCCAAACTTTTGCAATTGCATTTTCAGAGATACTATTAATAATGCTAATGTATGCATCTGCAATACCGCAGGATTTCAAAGCAGTTGTAACTGCTGATGGTTTTACGGAATCGAAGGCCTTTTTATAATCAACAGAAGCTTTGCATAATGGGAGTTCATATTCTCTTGTTCTTTCTGTTAGTTCTCTAAGTACATGGACATGATCTTCAGTGCTGTAGCCACTCCTGAATTCAGCTTCTTCTCTTGCTTGAGCCATGTCCAGTTTTACCTTCATGCGATGTGAAAGAACCTAAGTGAAAATTTTATAAATAACTGATAGGAGGCTGAAGAGCCTGTAGGTCCTGAGATCCTCAACGTCACCTTTTTTATGTAGCAGGATCATTGTACCATTATCCCAATACTCAAGAATCTTACCTTCGTTGAGACAGCTGGTGAAAACTTGGGCGAGTGAAGTTTCAATTCTTCCACTTGCTTCTTGTACACTCGTGGACAAGAAATTTGCACACCTAGAAGAAAACATGCTACAACCGCGAAACTTTGCAAATAGCTAGGGTGAGTTTGGTGCGAGTGCGCATAACTGCACACCTTGTAGCGGCGCTGCTAGCACGAACCGGCAGCCTTATAAACCGGCGTGTAGTCGATGCCCATGAAAGAGAAAAGCACCAGCCGGCGCAAGCAAGAGTATAGAGTGACAAGAATGCCGGGTAGACACCAGAGACGTCGATGTACGCAACTTACGGGCTTTGAGAGAGGCCTGATCATCGGGCTGAAAACAGCAGGTCGGTCGGCGCGCCATATAACCCACCACGTGGATCGTTCTGACCATACCGTCCGACTGTGTTGGGAGCAGTGGACACGTGACGGCACTGCCACACGGCGGGTGTCTCCGAACGAACCAGGAGGACCATCCGTAGAGAGGATCGACAGTTCGTACGGCAGGCACCAATAGATCCCACGAGAACCCTGTCCTCTCCCCAGGCAAATGTAGCGGCTCTTGTGTGCCAACGAGCCATTTCCTGAAGCCTCGCGGAAGCGAATCTGCGATCCCAGCGCCTCTTACGTGTTCTGCCATTAACACCGGATCATCGCCGGCTCCGTTTGCAATGGTGCCAGGCGAGAGCAACGTGGAACGCCACAGACTGGCGACGTGTGGTGTTCAGCGATTGCTGTCGGTTCGTTTTGGGGACAGAGGATCATCGTGTCCGGGTGTGGAGGTCCCGGGGTCAACGGCACAATTCCAACCTTACTATCGAGCGTACCACCTACTCCACTGCAGGCATTATGGTCTAGGGAGCCTTTATGGTTTATTGCCTACGATAGCCGATCAGCTCTAGTAGCAGTACGTGGATCATTGTCGGGCCAGCGGTATGTGGATGAGATCATATGGCCCCATGTGCTCCCACTCCTGGGCAGAATTCTAGGTGCGCTATACCAGCAGGATAGTGCCATCCCGCACACGGCTCGGGTTTTCTAGGACTGCCTAGGTCATGTCCATACAGTTCCATGGCCTGCCCGCTCACCGAACATGTCCTCTATCGAGCATGCGTGGGACCAGTTGAAACGCCGGTTGACTCTGTGCCGCACTATCCGGGATTTGGAGCACACCGTCCAACGAGTGTGGGCCCTCTTCAGCAGGACATCAGGCGTCTGTTCGCCTCTATGCTGGACCATATTGCAACATGTATCACCGCACGAAGCGGTGCGACGCGCTATTGAAGATGACCGGACTACGTGCCACAGATGCCTCTGTAATTGTCCTGCATTAATACACACAATCGACGTGGATTAGGAACATCAAACAGAAGTCATTTCTCTTTCCACGTTTTTAAGTGAGTCACGGAAAAACTATCATCGGCCGCCACCGGGAATTGAATTCAGGGTCTTCCAGTTACGCGCTGGACATGCTACCACTGCACCGCAGCGGCCTCGAATTCTCCAGACTCACATGTGATTAATTGCCAAACCACATGGCTGGTTGCTTCTTGGAGACCCGCACAATGGTGGGGATTCCCCAAAGATGGTAAGAAGCAATTGATGCAGTGGTAGCATGTCCAGCGAGTAACTGGAAGACCCTTGGTTCGATTTCCGTTGGCGGCCGATGATACTTTTCCCGTGACTCACTTAAAACCGTGGAAAGAGCCATGCCATCTGTTTGATGTCCCAAATCTACGTCAATTGTGTGTATTAATTATTCATTCGTATACTAGTTATTTGTTCAGTTGCTGCCTACCATCTTCGGTAGGCAGCAACTGAACAAATAGTATTGAGATTTGAATTGACAAAATCTTCTATAGATCTAAAAATAAAATCAGTTATCTCCTGCAACATGAGGAATCTGTGATATAAATTTCTTTTGAATAGTGCGATTCTTTTTTGGCGTTGCAATTTTCACAAACAGTAATGTACGTATTTGCTCGTCGTAACAGAAAAATTCGGTAATATTAAGATACGATAAGCTGTACGTAAAAATGGTACATTCAATAGGCGTCGAAAGTGTTTCAATCTGATTTTTGAGCAACGATATGAAGCAAAATATATTTTGAAATCGGTGGAATTTGCATTTCGCTCTTGGCGGCGAAATTATGGATCAGATAAAGATTAAAATGCTAGGATCATCGTTCTCACTGTTCTTGCTTCCCAAAGCAAAAAGAGGCTGATATTAAATCAGACTTAGAGATACACAGATAAACGTATACAGACAGATACATGTATATAGTGAAGGTATAAGTACATCCTTTAGTTTTCAAAGAACGTGCAGGAAACTTTTCCACTTTAACACGCTTCGGTCGAAAGGAAGTGCAAAGCAGATGCACCCTTAAATTTAAAACAAACATTCTTGAAATGGTCCCATCCAAACAATTGTCTTTGTACGATATTTGACTCACACAGCATCCCGTCACGTGCTCTGCTGGCCACGCCCTTTCGATCTCTGCATTTTGTGCTCCGCCTGTATCTAATTCGCCCACCGCCGAATTAATTTGTGTTTCTCTCGTGCATGAATGTCTGCGCTCTCTTCCTAGTCATTCTTTCGAGTTGGTACATGCATATTTTGCCGATATTCCTTTATAATTCATCTCGTTGGGCCTGTTTACAATTCATTTCGTTGGGTCTGTTTACAATTCATTTCGTTGGGCCTGTTTACAATTCATCTCGTTGGGCCTGTTTACAATCTGCCCATCGTGACTCGCCTTGACGTTTTGCTCTAAAACTGTCTGCTGCATGTAGTAGCCTTCCTGCTGCTGTGTCTACGTTTGCCTTCCGTGTTTGCGCTCCAATCATCGTTAATGGTTCTCTGCGCTGCCTTCACCGGTGTGTGGATTACCTTCCTTGTGTTCCACCCATTGACAGTGGTTCTCTGCGCTGCCTTCTTCGGTATGCTGATCGCCTTCCTGGTGCTCCACCTTGTTATAGTGGATCTGTGTGCCCTTCGCCGTGCATTTCTACACATTGTCCATGGCCAGTGCTTCTGCTTCTAAATTCTATTTCCCTCTCACGTCACTATGTGCTGCTTCGATGACTTGTCCTCCAAGTGTGCTGGATGCGTCCCACGACTGCTCTTCTCCTCATCCTGCTACAGATCCGTGTTCAACGTCTCCGACTTTCCTCGCGACAGCCTTGGACTCCTATATTTCACGTCAAGGTTCTACGCTTATTGCACACGTACAATGCTTTCAACTCTTAGTTTAAGTGTCAAGTTCGACGCCTTACCCAATGTCAAGTTGCACGTCTATACAGTGTATGTCTGCATTGTCGTTTCTCCCTTCCGGTGCAATTACACATTTCGCCAGCAAGCCTAAGTCCATTCTTGTATATATTTTTTCACCTGAGTTTATTCCTCAAGTCCTATCGACTAGCCTTTCCGTTGGAGATCATAGCGTGGTCCCTATCCCCCTTGCACATTCTCCCGTTTTTCTTAATTTGTAACCTGTACCTCCGGACGTTTCCGATGAGTTTTTACATGCTTTTCCTTCTCGGTGTGGCCGCGTTCTTGGTGATATCCGCAAGATACCCGCCGCCCATGTTGATCAAGGTGATCGTCCTTATTTTGGCTTCCGCCGCCAAGACTTAGTTTTTTTCCCTGACACAGACTGTTTCTTACTGCCCCACAACTTTTCTGGTGATTTGTTGTCATCACAAAGTCGCAATCAACGTATTCACTGCCTATCATTGCATCTCATGTAAACAGCCTGGTCACCATTTCTCGCAATGCCCCCTCATTTCTTCCTAGTCTTCTTCAACGGCTGCTCAAGTTCCCGTCACAGAACCTCTTTCTTCGCTTCCAGTCACCACGCTTTCGCCTGATCCGTTCACACCTTCTTAGTCTCCATCATCTGCCTCCGTTGGTCTTTTTCCTTCCTCGCCAGCATCGTCTGTTGTGGGTACATCTGGATATACTGCTCCTGTTTCGGTGCCTTTGTCTGTATTTCTTTCTTTTTCATCGTCTGATGTTTGCGCTTTGTCACATCCTGTTGCTGCACCTTCTCCGCTGGTTCAGGTGCTGCCTTCTTTGTTTTCGCAAGTCACTTCGTCTATCCCGATTCCGGGATTTTCTGCTCCACCATCGCCGCTGCGTACGTCGGCTTCGCCACCCTCAGACGCTCATCTTTCCTCCACTGGTTCCAGTACTCCGGTGTGCTCTCCGCCTTTTTCACCTTCTCGGGGCTCTTCTGATGCTTCTAGTGCCGTTGTCTTTGTTTCACCTTCTGGTCGCCATGACCGGTCCCCGCTCTTTCGCACAGCTCCTCTTCTAGACTCGTTTGAAACCCCACCCTCCCCGGGTTCTGTTGTTCCTGCAGTTACCTCTTTACATGTGTCATCCGACTTTGTACCCTATTCACCTCGCCAGATTCCCGAGACGCCGCCTGTTGTTCCTTCTACGTCGTCTCGTCCTCTTCGTCAACATTTCCCCACTGGTATTGCTCCTAATAAGAAGCGTCGTCATCGGTCAAATCGCAAGATTCGCGCTAAGCGTGCCGCTGTGGTTATGTCTCCTCCTCATCGTTCTTCGCAAGGCTCCGCTCCTGATCCTGCTGCCGTCACTTTTGCTCGCGTTCTTGACAGTCCCTCTGTTGTGCCTGATCTTGTTGCTCGCCTTCAAGTTGTTCCCGAGTTTACGCAGACTCTTTCTCTAGATGCCGCTTTGCCATTGTTCTTTGACTCTTCTCACGATGTTCCACTTAATCATTTTATTGCTTCCAACGATCCGGCAGTTTACTCATCTCTGGTTCACAATCTTAGCGCTTTTTACTTTGCATTTTTTCACCTTTCGGGCTCTTACCCGGAAGTTGAATGTTACTATGGTTGTCTTGACCACTTCATTTGTCATGCTCAACATCGTCTCCTTCTTCGCTGTCCACCTGATTAGCTCCTGTGTGGTTTTGTTTGATGATTGATTTCTGTTGTGTTTTCTTAGCTATGTTTCTCCCTGTCTCTTTGAGCCCTTGTTGTTTCGTTCTCCTCTTCGTGAAGT
This sequence comes from Macrothele yani, assembly GCA_039090855.1. Taxonomy (NCBI): domain Eukaryota; kingdom Metazoa; phylum Arthropoda; class Arachnida; order Araneae; family Macrothelidae; genus Macrothele; species Macrothele yani. The sequence continues at coordinate 111,431,104 of CM077003.1, forward strand.
GTTTTCTCTCGTGCCTCGTTTTCTTCCCCTCATCATTCTGCTTTGTGACCTTTTTCTGTGTGTTTTGTCTTACGATGTCCTGCCTGCATCCGCTTTACATGACCATCACCAACTGCCTCGCACCGTTCGTTCTGCTTCTGTTTTTCTGTGGTTCAAGCATGCCCCTTGCCCGATTGTCCCGGAGTGCCATGTGTTGCTTCCTACCCTGCTATGTTTTGTATAGTATGTCTAACTGCTATGTCACTGTTAGACAAAAAATGCCAATTTTAAAGAAAGTAATAGTTTTTCCTTAATGTTTTTCTTTTCAATGTGGCATAAGTACCATTATTTCTCTTTTTGTCGGAGGATGGCGCCCAATAACCACAGATGGTTTGTTTGTTTGTTTGATTGGAGGTTTAACGACCACCGTGAGCAACTCAATGGGCTATAAGCAGTCGCCCGTCCATAATTTAGGGTCACTGGTTCCAGGGAAGGGAGAGAGCCAGTGCCTTAAGACAAACACAACATCCATGCCTCACCGGGAGGCGAACCCGGACCCCTTTCGGACGAATGATCAGAGGCCATCGCTTAGACCACTGCGCCACCGGGGCGGCAACCACAGATGGACAGCAATAATTTCGCACCAATAATTTCGGTTTTTCCTTAAAAGGAAGAATGAATAGTTCCTGGGTTTTCTACTCATCATGTTGCTCCGTGGTTCCAGGTATGGTGCTTTCTCTATTTGCTGGCTCAGCCGTTCCTCTACTCAGTGACTGTTCCCTGTGTGCTTCGCCTCGTGTTGTATCTGCCACCGACTACAGCGCACGATTGTAATGTAACAGACTGCTTTGTGCCTCTGCCATACTCCGTTTCTTTCTGTTATGGCTTGTACTGTATGTTTACTACAGACTGGATTGCGTCGTTTGTTTCCGCTCCGAGATTTTGGCTGTTTTACTATGCCATGCATTTTCCGGTTCTCTTGTATTCTGGTCCTTGAGACACATTGAAGAAATGTTGAAACCGTCACGTTCTTTTTGGAATGTCTTTTCAACTGCTGCGGTTCAAAGCTAGAAACGGAGAGATCTTTAAGATAATGACAGGAACGAATACAAGACTTTTTGAAAATAAATTACTTCTTCATCATCCTCCATTACCCTTTATACAAATATCTCAGAAACTATCCAGATTCGAACGATAAAGATGTAGCTCCTTCCGGTTCACACGATGCTAACGAATAGCTATTCTGAAACAGGAAATGTCCGGGGGTGGGGGTGGGGGCAGCTGAAATCGTGGAACATTTTTAAACATCTCAAAAACTATCGGGGTTCAAAAAATAAACATGGAGTTTGTAAGAACGGACACATTAACGATGTTAATTCATTTCAATGATAAACATCATGTGGTTTTTTTTTTGACCAAAGAAAACATCGCAAGTTCCCAAAATGGCGACAGAGAATTCGTAAATATGTTTAATCCTTTTTTTCGGGGGGGGGGGGCGAGATGTATGACAAAAGACTTCAGGTTCTCACGCCTTAGAAAGGGCGAGGACTTGTTCTACGAACTGAAAGTATCGCCAAGGACGCTGTGACTTTCATAGATACATTGTTCATTTTCACTTGGCGCCTACAAGTCTGAAATGCAGACATACTCTTTTGTATAGTTATAACAATGTGTATTGTATTGCTACGGATGTACTACGACGATAGGATTGCTTTCTCGGAAGGAGGCACTCAATAATGTATAGCCTGAGGATAAGCGAGGAATGCGCAAGGTAGATTTAAAGGTCTAGGAGCCCGATTCCCGGAAAACGACTAGGGATGGGGCAGGTGAAGGGCGCGAGAGGTAACACGTGCCGCGAGAGGAGAGCAGCATGTTGAAGGTCAGCGCCGTCGCCCTTGAAGAAGGAGCAGCGTGAAGGGGGGCGAAGAGGTCGCTCCGAGTGGACCTGTTCGAGCAGTCTGTCTTCGGGGAGCGAAGGTGATAGTCCTCCGATAGAAAGGAACGCGTTTGCGTGGATGGTGTGGTGGGCTCTCGGAGTCCACGGGGAAAGAGCGGGCACCGACCTAGATGAAGTAGGTCGCCACTACAGAAGGAATCTACCCGAGTCAGGGATACCGGTAGAGTAGCTGATGATATACTACTGAATCACGGACTTAGTACAGTCCACTGAAGCATCGATTAGAGAAAGATAGCTAGAAGACTAGTCCTGAAGCATCGATAAGATAGAGGTCTATCTAGTGTCAAGGAGACCCTAAGTTAGGACGCCAACGCAGGTTGAGATTTCTACAGAATTCGATCACCTTATCTTGCGCGTTCCACGATCTTTGCCAGGTCCAGTCATAACGAGGTCACTTTCAAGAGCGAGTAATCCGCCGCCATCAAAATTCTAGTTGATGAAGAATAAGTGTTTCGTATATGTGTTAACCAAGCGTTCTTTTCAAATTATGTCTGAAAGTGGATAAACTTCCGTATAACCAGCTGTTGTCGCTCTGCCTCCCCGATTCACAGATATATATATAGTAAAGTGGGGGAGGTTTCGTTTGTTCGCTCGAACAGAGTGAGAGAGAGAGTGTGTGTTTCCGGGAAGAATAAACGAACTCTCTGCTTGTTGTGAGAGCCCCGCTGCGCGTGCTCCTCGGATACTTAAGTAGGAGGCGGCGCTAAGTCACGTGACGACACGTTCGCCCTTACAGAGTTTTCCCGGTTCATACGATTTACTAACGAATGCCTATTTTGAAATTCCATGGGGGGGGGGGGGGAATTGTCGGCTCCATATTTTCTGAATCCTTTTTTTTTTTTGTAGGTATGTCAAACTCTATTGCGGTTCAAACGATAATAATGGAGTTCTTTTCGGTTCATACGATTTTTTTTATTGGAGGTTTAACGACCACCGTGAGCAACTCAATGGCCGCCCCGGTGGCGCAGTGGTCTAAGGCGCTGGCCTCTGATCATTCGCCCGTAAGGGGTCCGGGTTCGAATCCCGGTGAGGCATGGATGTTGAGTTTGTCTTACGGCACTGGCTCGCTCCCTTCCCTGGAACCAGTGACCCAAAATTAGGGACGGGCGACTGCTTATAGCCCATTGAGTTGCTCACGGTGGTCGTTAAACCTCCAATCCAAAAAAAAAAAAAAAAAAAACTCAATGGGCTATAAGCAATCGCCCGTTCCCAATTTAGGGTCACTGGTTCCAGGGAAGGGAGAGAGCCAATGCCGTAAGACAAACACAACATCCATGCCTGACCGGGATTCGAACCCGGACCCCTTACGGACGAATGATCAGAGGCCAACGCCTTAGACCACTGCGCCACCGGGGCGGCCATACGATTTACTAACGAATGGCTATGAAATTTGGAATTCCGTGGTGAGGGGGAGGGGGTTAATGGTGTAGGCTTGTAACATCCTTTTTTCAATACCTCAAAAACTATTGCGGTTTAAACGATGAAAATGGAGTTCTTTTCGGTTCACACGATTTGCTAACGAATGGCTATTTTGAAATTTTGAATTTCCATGGTGGGGGGCTGGTGAAATGGTCGGTCTCTCTGTATGTATGCAAAATCTCAATATTATTTTTTAAATATCTCAAAACCTATTGCGGTTCAAACGATAAAAATGGAGTTCATTCCTGTTCATACGATTTACTAACGAATGGCTATTTCGGAATTTTGAATTTCCATGATGAAGGGGGGGGGCTAATGGTGTAGGCCTGTGACATTCTTTTTTAAATATCTCAAAAACTATTGCGGTTCAAACGATGAAAATGGAGTTCTTTTCGGTTCATACGATTTGCTAACGAATGGCTATTTTGAAATTTTGAATTTTTCCATGGGGGTGTGTGCAATGGTCGTCCCCCAATTTTCTCAAACTTTTTTTTTTTAAATCTATCAAAAACTGTTGGCCGCTCCGGTGACGCAGTGGTCTAAGCGACGGACTCTGATCATTCGTTCGAACAGGGTCCGGGTTCGAATCCCGGTGAGGCATGAATGTTGTGTTTGTTTTACGGCACTGGCTCTCTCCCTTCCCTGGAACCAGTGACCCTGAATTAGGGACGGGCGACTGCTTATAGCCCATTGAGTTGCTCACGGTGGTCGTTAAATCTCCAATAAAAAAAAAACTGTTGCGGTTCAAACGATAAAAATGGAGTTCATTCCTGTTCATACGATTTACTAACGAATGGCTATTTCGGAATTTTGAATTTCCATGATGAGGGGGGTTGGGGGGAAATGGTAGGCCTGTAACATTATTTGTTAAATATCTCAAAAATTATTGCGGTTCAAACAATGAAAATGGAGTTCTTTTCGGTTTATACGATTAGCTAACGAATGGCTATTTTGAAATTTTGAATTTCCATGGTGGGGGGCTGGTGAAATGGTCGGTCTCTCTGTATGTGTGCAAAATCTCAATATTATTTTCTAAATATCTCAAAAACTATTGCGGTTCAAACGATAAAAATGGAGCTCATTCCTGTTCATACGATTTACTAACGAATGGCTATTTCGGAATTTTAAATTTCCATGATGAGGTGGGGGAGGAGGGGGATGAAATGATCTGTAACATTCTTTTTTAAATATCTCAAAAATTATTGCGGTTCAAACGATGAAAATGGAGTTCTTTTCAGATCATACGATTTGCTAACGAATGGCTATTTCGGAATTTTGAATTTCCATGATGAGGGGGAGGGGGATGAAATGGCCTGTAACATTCTTTTTTAAATATCTCAAAAATTATTGCGGTTCAAACGATGAAAATGGAGTTCTTTTCGGTTCATACGATTTGCTAACGAATGGCTATTTTTAAATTTTGAATTTCCATGGGGGGGGCTGGTGAAATGGTCGGTCTCTCTGTATATATGCAAATTCGCAATATTATTTTTTAAATATCTCAAAAACTATTGTGGTTCAAACGATAAAAATGGAGTTCATTCCTGTTCATACGATTTGCTAACGAATGGCTATTTCGGAATTTCAAATTTCCATGACGAGGGGGGAGGGGGATGAAATGGGCTGTAACATCCTTTTTTAAATATTTCAAAAATTATTGCGGTTCAAACGATGAAAATGGAGTTCTTTTCGGTTCATACGATTTGCTAACGAATGGCTATTTTTAAATTTTGAATTTCCATGATGAAGGGGGGGGGGTAAATGGTGTAGGCCTGTGACATTCTTTTTTAAATATCTCAAAAACTATTGCGGTTCAAACGATGAAAATGGAGTTCTTTTCGGTTCATACGCTTTGCTAACGAATGTCTATTTAGAAATTTTGAATTTCCATGGTGGGGGGGGGGGCTGGTGAAATGGTCGGTCTCTCTGTATACATGCAAATTCGCAATATTATTTTTCAAATATCTCAAAAACTATTGCGGTTCAAACGATAAAAATGGAGTTCATTCCTGTTCATACGATTTGCTAACGAATGGCTATTTCGGAATTTCAAATTTCCATGATGAGGGGGGAGGGGGATGAAATGGCCTGTAACATTCTTTTTTAAATATCTCAAAAATTATTGCGGTTCAAACGATGAAAATGGAGTTATTTTCGGTTCATACGATTTGCTAACGAATGGCTATTTTGAAATTTTGAATTTCCATGGTGGGGGGCTGGTGAAATGGTCGGTCTCTCTGTATATATGCAAAATCTCACTATTATTTTTTAAATATCTCAAAAACTATTGCGGTTCAAACGATAAAAATGGAGTTCATTCTTGTTCATACGATTTGCTAACGAATGGCTATTTCGGAATTTCAAATTTCCATGATGAGGGGGGAGGGGGGATGAAATGGCCTGTAACATTCTTTTTTAAATATCTCAAAAATTATTGCGGTTCAAACGATGAAAATGTAGTTCTTTTCGGTTCATACGATTTGCTAACGAATGGCTATTTTGAAATTTTGAATTTCCATGGTGGGGGGCTGGTGAAATGGTCGGTCTCTGTGCGTATATGTAAATTCTATTATTTATTAAATATTTCAAAAACTATTGCGGTTCAAACGATAAAAATGGAGTTCATTCCTGTTCATACGATTTACTAACGAATGGCTATTTCGGAATTTTGAATTTCCATGATGAGGGGGGGTAAATGGTGTAGGCCTGTGACATTCTTTTTTAAATATCTCAAAAACTGCTGCGGTTCAAACGATGAAAATGGAGTTCTTTTCGGTTCATACGATTTGCTAACGAATGGCTGTTTTGAAATTTTGAATTTCCATGGGGGTGGGGGACTGGTGAAATGGTCGGTCTCTGTGCGTTTATGTAAATTCTATTATTTATTAAATATTTCAAAAACTATTGCTGTTCAAACGATAAAAACGGAGTTCTTTCCTGTTCATACGATTTACTAACGAATGGCTATTTCGGAATTTTGAATTTCCATGATGAGGGGGGGGTGAAATGATAGGCCTGTAACATTATTTTTTAAATATCTCAAAAGCTATTGCGGTTCAAACGATGAAAATGGAGTTCTTTTCAGTTCACACGATTTGCTAACGAATGCCTATTTTGAAATTTTGAATTTCCATGGTGGGGGGCTGGTGAAATGGTAGGTCTTTCTGTATATATGCAAATTCTCAATATTATTTTTTAAATATCTCAAAAACTATTGCGGTTCAAACGATAGAAATGGAGTTCATTCCGGTTCATACGATTTACTAACGAATGGCTATTTCGAAATTTTGAATTTCCATGGTGGGGGAGCTGGTGAAATGGTCGGCCTCCTATAATTATATGCAAATTCTCAATATTATTTGTTAAATATCTCAAAAACTATTGTGGTTCAAACGATGAAAATGGAGTTCATTCCGGTTCATACGATTTATTAACGAATGGCTATGCTGAAATTTGAAATATCTATTTTTTGGGGGTACCATTTCACCAGCCTCCCCACTTTGTTTTTTAAATAACTCAAAAACTATTGCGGTTCAAACGAAAAAATTGAGTTCGTTCCGGTTCATACGTGGTACAAACGAATGGTGCAAAAAAAATTTAAAAATTCCATGGTGGGGGGGCTATCGTTTCACCAGCCCCCCCACTTTGTTTTTTAAATATCTCCAAAACTTTTGCGGTTCAAACGAAAAAAAACGAGTTCATTCCGGTTCATACGTGGTACAAACGAATGGTGTCTGAAAAATTAAAAAATTCGGTGGTGGGGGCTGGTGAAATGCACCTACCATTTCCTGAATGCTACGATGTTTCGTGCGTTGCGTGTAAGATTTCTGTACACCGAATCTGTTACTTTCACTAACTGGCATGTTAGACAAGGTGAAACCGTGTCTTTTTTAGACACAATTTGTTTGCCCGGTACCACTATTTATTTCAGAAGAAATGCCGCTGCAAAGTCAATATTAAAGACTCTGTGACGTGCCTCGGTCCTTTCGTTTCAGTTTGATGCGGAGAATGAACGAATGCGATAAGCATACAATTTTTGTTGTTTCGTCGTCTTCACATAACGCTTTGTTTGATACTTATCAGCAATATAGAGTCTAGCAGAAATGTATGTACTCTCTTCAGCAGACCCCAAGTTAGCGTCGCGTGATGAGATAGATTAATCATTGTATATTGTACGTAACGCCCACTAAGTTCCCGCGGAAAACCTTCTTGCAGTACCAAAATTTAGCACTGGCTGTTTAACCATGTTGCTAGATTTTGAAATTGAAAATCAGCGAGCTTCATTTCTCCATCATTTTCATTTTTAGATTTTTAGCACACAAACAGGGAAAACAGAGATGCTGTCCCGGTGGCGCAGTGGTCTCAGCAGTAACTTCTGATCCTTCGCCCAACGGAGGGGTCCGGGTTCGAATCCCGGTAAGGCATGGATGTCCGTGTTTCTCTTTCGGCACTGGTTTTCCCGGTGTTTGGAAATCTGGCATACTGTATCACATGTTCGATCTGTACTTAGATGATTCGATGTATTGCATAATATTCGTACCCTGTGACGCACAATACTGTATTCGTCTGAATTCGAGATGTATGTGTTAACCACGACCAATGTGTGAATTCAAGTTGTATGTGTTACCTGAGACCAATAAATAATTTTTTAACCTCCAATTAAGAAGACAAAAACAAAAAAAAACACAGATTCTTTTTTTTTTTTTTTTGATTGGAGGTTTAACGACCACCGTGAGCAACTCAATGGGCTATAAGCAGTCGCCCGTCCCTAATTTAGGGTCACTGGTTCCAGGGAAGGGAGAGAACCAGTGCCGTAAGACAAACACAACATCCATGCCTCACCGGGATTCGAACCCGGACCCGCCGCCCCGGTGGCGCAGTGGTCTAAGGCGCTGGCCTCTGATCATTCGTCCGTACGGGGTCCGGGTTCGAATCCCGGTCAGGCATGGATGTTGTGTTTGTCTTACGGCACTGGCTCTCTCCCTTCCCTGGAACCAGTGACCCTGAATTAGGGACGGGCGACTGCTTATAGCCCATTGAGTTGCTCACGGTGGTCGTTAAACCTCCAACCAAAAAAAAAAAAAAAAAAAAAAACCCGAACCCCGCTCGGACGAATGATCAGAAGCCATCGCTTAGACCACTGCGCCACCAGGGCTGCAAAACACAGATTCAAGAATTCTTAAAGGTCAAATGAATTCACACAACATAAGTTACACCACTCGACATAGAAATGGCCCCACCCAGAAGGAAGTGTGCTAAAAACATGCAAATCGCTGGCCTGGTGTACCTATTAGAGATATGCAAATGATGTGGAGCCGATGACGTCACACGTTGGTGAGATAAAGGTGCCAAAAGCAACAGGAGTGTTAGTGTGCGATCGCAGGTGGAAGAGTCACGGACGTTTCAAATTTGTTGTTTGTGCTGGAAAACTGCTCAGCGAAGCCGAAAATGGCAAGCACACGTCGTCGGCAGGTTTATCGCCATTTGGATGAATTTCAGAGTGGAAGAACTGTAGGCCTATGGAGCGGGCTGGTCTACACGTCGTATATCTGCGCATGTGCAACGGTATGCACGAACTGTTGGACGCTGTTGGCATCAATGGCTACAGGAAGGTTCGTGCGTGCGTCGGAGCGACAGTGGTGCAGTCCGACAGATGTCAGCACGCCTAAACCGGCGCATTGTTCGACACGCTCGTTAGTCACTAGAGAAAGCGCTACAGCCGATATTCAAAGTGCTATGTCATCGGCCATGGACGTTGCGATAACGACCTGAACTGTAAACCGAAGGTTAGATGTGGAAAACCTGCGCAGTACGCAATCGTTACGACGACCGCCAGCGATCGCAGCGCTCGTCTGGTTTGGTGCGGAATCATGCAAATTTGGGTCACGAATGGACCATTGTGGTCTTCAGTGATGAATTCTGTTTCTGTCTGCGTGCTGACGATCGACGGATCCGTATCACGGGCACACTGACAGCTGCGCGATACGTGAGCGAGGTTCTGCAGCCCATTTTGATACCGTTCCTGAATGACCTACAGCACCCCATTTTCCAGAAAGATAACGCCCGTGTCCACACCGCTCGGGTCTCCAGATAATGTTTGCAACATGTTCAAACACTGCCATGGCCAGCAAGATCACCCGATTTACCCCCAATCGAAAATCTGTGGGACCACATTGTACGTCGTCTGTAATCGAATCGCCTGCGCACGATCTCGATGAATTATGGGAGCAAGTCAACCGTGCTTGATGATCCATTCCTCAGTATCCGTCGACTGTATGACTCATTGCCACGACGCATGGCTGCCTGATTGCCGTTCGCGGCGGTGCAACCACTTACCACTTATTGTGCTGATTATCTCTTCTAAAAAACACTGTACGTGGCTGAATATAACATCAAGATAAACCCTTATGTATTCCTATTTGTATGCACGCCTAATTTGCATGAAACATAGTCGAACAGTTCTGAATCAAAAATAGCATCTTATTTGCACATTTACTTCATTTCGTGTTAGAATCTTGTCGTAGGAAATCCACGACAGTTGAGAGTTAGATAAAATATACTGGCGCGGTAAAATTATTTGAGTGAAGAATAAGGCGATGAGCAAAAGGAAGAAACAAATCAGTCTATCATAGACAGATGGCTAAATGTGAATTGTAACGTTGCCAACTGCCTTCGATTTCCGAAGGCAATTGACAAGGTAAAAATATCTTTAGAAGACCTATATTTGGAAGTCCTACGGCCACATTAATATGGGGCATTATACCTGCTCCTAAATACAAGGCACCCTAGAACCTATGTGGGCTGCTTGCTTTCGATCCACGGGAAGGGCTATGTCCTGGTAAACTCTGTCCAGAGGGCTTCATATAAGTACTTTTTAGGCAAGACAACCATTTGTTTGTGTACCTTTGCTGTTTCCTTAGAGATGAGTAGATTGAATTGGCCCCAACATCTAACTATAACAATGTGCTCTTCGTCGATGAGTCCTCATTTAGTCTTCAAACTGATTCCCAACAAATTTTGGTCTGGGGTGGCCTGAAACCCTTAAATCATCCCACTTACATCTGGAAAAGAGACAGTTTCGGAGATAGTGGTGTGTTGGTACGGGCAGTAGCAGATTTAAGGTTGTTGTAGTTGTTCATTGTTTTGGGGTTTAAAACAGTAACCATGAGAAACTCTGAAGTCAATAAGTAATCGCTCGACCCTAATTTAGGGTCACTGGTCTCAGGGAAGGAAGACAGCTACTATCATGAGACAAACACGCCGCATATGCCTCATTCGGTTCTGAAATCCGGATCCAGCTCGTTGGTATGTCTAGCTAGAAACTAACACGCGGCCACAGTGGAGGCTTAAGGTATTGCAATGAGATCCTAGAAACTTATGTTTGTTCACTTTTTGCAGAAGTAAGGTAGTAAGCACATTGAGTTAGAATGGAAACGAAGGAAAAAATTGAAAACCATAATGTCCAATGACAGCGCTCAAATTTGATCGTAACGGAACTGACTAAGAAATGTAAAAAAGAATTCACTGAAATATAAATGCTTTATTCTATTTGCATTTAAAAATAATATGTTTAGTGAAAAAAATAAATAAAATAAGCATCGCGATCACTGTATAGGTTCCGTTTATTGTGTTTCTTTCTTTTTCTCGTTTCTCCTCTCCCCCCTAGAATTAGTGTCATTTTTATTTACGCTTTCCAACCGTAGGTTAAAGAAGGGTATATGCTCCAGCTTTTTCCATCTGTCTGTCCGTCCGTCCGCACGATAACTCGCGTAAAAATGGTTCTATTTCGATGAAATTTTAGTATGTGCAAGGGGACAACCTGGAAAGGATCCCTATTGAAAATGGACGAAATGGGGTCAAAGGTCAGTACATAGGAGCGGGATCCATTCCGTCGCCCTTATGCGTCAAAACTTAGCAAAAATGCTTCTATTGCAACAAAACTTTAGTATGTTGTTCCGGAGGTATACTGGACCAATTGTGTTTAATATCAGTGAAATGGAGTCAAAGGTCAGGGCACAGGAGTGAGATTTATTCCCCAGCCATTATCCTCATAACTTGACTAAAAATGCTTCTATTGCGAAAAAACTTTAGTATGTTATTCCGGAGGTATACTGAACCAATTCTATTTAATATCATCGAAATGGAGTCAAAGGTCAGGGCACAGGAGCGAGTTTTCTTCCACAGCCATTATTCTCATAACTTGAGTAATGATTTCTGGTATGTTGGAAAGCGTAACATAATCAATGCATTGCATGATGTTACTGACTTGTTTTACGTCAATTCAGGTAAAATACTAGTATTTTAGGCTACAATTTTTGTTACCAACGAATAAAAATAGATGTTACTTCATTATGTGTCCACATATTTTCATTATTATTCTGTGTTCCGCTTTCTTCTGTTGATCATCTAATGTTGCCAGACTACCCTATGCCTTCTGGTGAATTGAAGCACTCTTTGCAACTCTTACTGATGTTGAAAGCTTCAAGTGCCGCATTATCACGTGCTTTGAGTAGGCACAAGTGGCTCTCGACTTTCTAGTTCAAAAGTTCTCATTATCATCTCTTAGGAAATTATGCAAGCATGTTGTCTCTAAGATCAGGTTATTTGCTAAGCAAACAACCTATAATTATATCAGTTAAGAAGAGATAATTTAACACTTATAAATACAGTATACGCTCACATGGGCGCCCATAGTTTAGTTTTCAGGAGGGGGCAAACAGAAATTGTAACTACGAATAACATATACAAACACCATAAGCAAGTTTCAAATATACCTTCGTTTTATCTAACATTTTTATCACACACGCAGCAGATGAATTTAGTTGAAAATAAGAAGACTAAAAAATTACATGCAAGAGATGGAAAAAGAGAATTCGACAGCATATTAAGACAAAAAAGATTTTTGACGTTCTATAACGTAATATCTTTTTCGTGAGCAAGATTGGTGTTACGCTATGTCTGAAACCACGATTAAGGAATGTTGAACTAAATAAGAATTCGATGCAATAGTTCCTAGTTAAGTTTTTTCGGCCAGACGAAACATATACAGAAGTCAGACTTACGATAACCTTTTATTGGTCCAGCACTCTTTCAGTAGATCCAACATATTAACACAGCAGGCAAACTTCACATTTATCTTAGCGATCGAGCGTCTACACGCAGACACATTATAACGAAGTAAATTTCGCCGTCATTTTTGGTCCACGTCGGGAATCGAACCCGAGTCCACTTATTCCGGAACAAGTCGCTCTACCAACTGAGCTACGCAGACGTTCGTATCGCTGCTATCTGCCTTTATGTCGTGTGCGTCCTGTTGGGCAGGCACGTCACATCCACCCCACCCCGAAAGAGGGCCGGGGGCATGGCCCACGGGTCAGCCGTGACCATGAATCGTTGCAGGCAGCCATCAGCTGTAGAACGTGCCCTTGAAAACTCCCAGTCAATCTAGTGTGTGGAATGCAACGTCACACACATTTATTTTTCGAAGCGCTGGAGAAGGGATTCTCTTATTTTTCTTATCTCGCGGTGTGGAAAGAACATCACACCACTGCGAGATTTTGAACGGCCGGTTCATCAGGGAAGTTTGGGCGCCATTATAACGAAGTAAATTTCTCCGTCATTTTTGGTCCACGCCGGGAATCGAACCCGAGTCCACTCATTCCGGAAGAAGTCGCTCTACCAACTGAGCTACGCGGACGCTCGTTATCGCTGCTAATTGCCTTTATGTCGTGTGCGTCCTGCTGGGCAGGCACGACACAACATACACATGAGCAACTGTTGTATCATCCTTTTTATCCATCGTTCTTATCACATTCATACGTCACTTTCTCTCTGACCTCAAATGTGTTGCCAACCTCATTCTTGTGCGAGAGAAGATATCACGTTAAGTTTGGAAGTATAAAGGAGAACAAACTCAGATTTACATAGGAAAAGGAACTAAAAATGAAAGTTAATTTAGAATATACGTCACAGTTCTTTTGATCCTTTTAGCCACTTGTGTCACACGTGTCCCGAAATCCCAGAGATCATTCAACTGATGATCATCAAGAAGGGAAAAATAACCTCAAGAGAAATTTCTGGAGAAAATTTTGAGAAATCTTTGTCCTGTTGTGAATAGCTACTACATAGGGTGATGTATTTTTCATTTCTTCGCCTTTCATACCTTTTCATACCGTACGCTGTTCTCCAACATGCAGTGCCGAATTGCATTATTGCTTCCAACTGTAAAGTTCCGCTTTTTCTACTGGAAATTCCTAACTTTTTCCTACTTGCTTCGTGCACACGCACTCAGAAGTTCTACAGAAAAATCAAGAATCAGAATTAGTGTTATCGCGAAAATTTCTGTGCTTCCTAAGAACAGAAGGTGCACGGTCCGATTTCCAGGGAGTCCACTCTTGTCCCCTATATGGACGCCCATGTACGCACAACACTACTTCCAGAACGGTCAACGTCTAGCAAATAAATATGATTCACATTCCGTCTGTTTTGTTACGATGTTCTGTTCAGACAAAATTCGTTTCCGTTCCGAACTAGGGTGCGGCGACATTTCTGGGTTCTATTTCCGTTTTCATGTGGACGATAATGCTCTCCCTCACAGGTCTCGCTTGGTGGACGATAATGCTCTCCCTCACAGGTCTCGCTTGGTGGACTATTAATACTTAGAAAGTAAAACCATAAGCTGTATGCGTTGGCCTTCCAGATCACCTCATCAAAATACGATAGAACATGTTCCAGACACTCTAGGATGGGGAATCGAGAGTTCCAATACTCCTGCCAAAGACCACCAGGGGAGCTCACATCTTCAAACGCTCTACGACGGAGGTTCTAGGGGGGAATTTTAGGATTTCAGGAGAAGGGGGATTGGGATCACAGGCTAAAACTGCTAAAATATTGATCACACATTAAATTAAAAATAAAGATAAATAATTCACTTTTTGTCTGTGGAAATATTCCATTTATAGTTATATTTGACTTTTTCTTATTTTTTTATTCATAGATTTTTTTATTTTTTATTGGAGGTTTAACGACCGCCGTGAGCAACTCAATGTGCTATAAGCCGTCGCCCGTCTCTAATTTAGGGCCACTGGTTTCAGGGAAGGGAGAGAGCCAGTGATATAAGACAACATCCATGCCTCACCGGGATTCGAACCCCGACCCCTTCCGGACGAATGATCAGAAGCCATCGCTTAGAGCTCTGCGCCATCGGGGGCGGCCATAGATTTTGGAGCCCATCATGAGTGCCAAAACAAGAGGGTATGAAGATTCATATATTCAATATGGATTCACATCCATCATAGGTTGTGCAGGAGATCAAGTCTGCAGCATTTGGCTTATTTTCAATTCAACTTAATGAATCGACTGATGTGTTCTTACTTGCTGGTGTTTTGTTTAAGATTTGTTCACTCAGGTTCATTTTAAGAAGAGTTTCTCTTTTGTTTTCCTCTTGAAACAACTACCATGGCCTCATATATATTGGGAAATTTGCATCAGTCTTTGAATCAGAAAATCTTTTCTGGGATAATGTCTGTAGTGTTGTACAGATGGAACAGCAGCTATGTTGGGGACAAAATATGTATTTAAAGTAAGTGTGACAAAACGAGTTCCAAAAGTGAAAGGCATGGATGCAAGCCATCGTTTGCTTCTTTTCCACACAAATATACAAATGTTTGACAGCTTTCAAAACGAAATGTAACTGAGTGAATATTTAAGGAGCTGAATATATTTTGAGGAGCTGAATAAACTGAATCTTCAAATGCAAGGAAGGAATAAAATCATCATGAAATTCATTGATTCTTTGAAAGCTTTCATTAGCAAGTTGGAAAATTTGGCAGAGAAAGGTCAAGATTAAAAATTTTGCAATGTTTGAGCAACTGTCCTCAGTTCTTGTTGCTGATGGTGATGACTAAGTGCTTCCAACACTTGCAAAAAAAAAAAAAAAATAATGAAATTTTGCGGCATTTAATAGCACTGGAAAATGATTCAGCTGTTCGTAATGATTGCCAAGATGAATTTGTGGAGCTGAAGATTGATTCGGGAGCAAAAGATATATATTCGATCAGAAATCAATCGCAGAATTTTGGCCCTTGATGCGTGATTCCTACCCAAAAGTGGGACATGCACTGCTTCCATTTGTGTCGACATAACTTTGCAACTGAAGCTTTCAACTCTGTTGCAAGTGGCAATGAAGTAGATCGGAGGTTGAAAATGGCCTGCGGTGCGCCCTTTCAAGCACTCCTCCGGTAAACAAGAATTAGCGAAGAAAAAACAATCACAGATTTCGCATTGACTGTAACCTTTACCCGTATAAATTTAATTACGACACCCTGGCATTCTATTGAACTTATGTTTGTATGCTTCAGTTTAGTCTGTTAGGAGTTAAGTAATTAGTTATGAATATGAAATAACTACTTACTTTTATTCAAGTTTTAAAATCCGTCAACATTTTCTATTACTATGTATTAATATTTCAAGTAAATGTATATGTACCAACATAGAAGAAATAAAATATGCTCAATATTATATGCATATTATTTGGAATGCACCTTTTAAGTCAGACAATCTCGGAAACGGGGGATGACATTTTGATGTATGATGAAAAGGGTGCATAGGGCAAAAGAGGTCGAGAAGCACTGTTCTATGACAACTGGCCTTCAGCTATGTTGAATCGTTGTAAAGCCTGTAGTGCTGTCCGATGTGATCACGCATCATATTATAGGTGCCTTATCAATGAAATTTCACATGCCATTTTTGGGGATGGACTGTTAATTTCAATATCTTCTGAAATATGCATGAAAGTGTTGTCTGTTAGATGTTATTGGTATACACTGGTGTGCAAAAATTAAGGACGAAGACTAGAAATTAGCATAACAGCGGAACGAGCAGGCAGAACGGACAGAAAGACCACTCAGGAGATAGAGCAGGGTCCGCAACGGTAGGGCATGCGCATATATGCAGCATGACGTAGGGGGGCGGGAGTGTCGGAAGGGTATAAAGCACACGGGCGGTGTACGCTCAGCAATTCGGTGAAAGCTATTGCACGGTGTACATCGGTTTGAACGACGTCGAGTTGCTGCCACCGTGTGATATGGTCAACAGGCAATCTAGTAGACATCTGGATGACTTTACCCGAGGTCGCGTCATTGGGAAGTTGGAAGAAGGTCGAAATGTGACTAGTGTGGCCGAAGAGTTCGGGATCGCTCACAGCATCGTTTCACGAGTTTGGAGAGCATTTCAAACGACAGGAACAGCTGTCCGAGAGTTTAGCAGTGGTCGTCCACGAGCAACCACGGTGGCGGACGACCGGTATATTGTCCTACAGGCGAGAAGAGACAGGCGGCAGACAGCGGGAGAAATCGCAAGGCACTTGCAACAGACAACTGGACGTCCGTTTTCGCGTTTTACCGTGGCCAGGAGGCTACACAAAGTTGATCTCCTTGCACGATGACCAGTACGGTGTGTGCCATTAACGCCTGCTCATCGGAGACGACGGTTTCTGTGGTGCCAGAAACACAAGAACTGGACACATCAGCAATGGGGTCGAGTTCTCTTTACGGATGAGAGCCGATTTAGTCTGACGAGCGATTCTGGACTTATACACATCTGGAGGGAGCAGTGAACACGCAATCACACCTCCAACATCATCCAAAGGGACTGGCTTGGAGGTGGCGGAGTTCTCGTTTAGGGCGGTATCATGCTTGGTGGCCGTGCTGACCTCCACATCTTCCAAGGAGGTTCAGACACTGGTGTCCGCTATTGTACCGATGTTCTCCTGCCTCACGTGCGTCTGTTTAGAGGTGCTGTGGGTCCTGAGTTCCTCTTCATGGACGACAACACTACACCTCATCGTACAGTGGCTGTCGCAGAGCTGTTGGAGAGTGAAGATATTCAACGCATGGATTCGTCTGTAAGGTCCCCGGACCTAAATCCAATCGAACACGTGTGGGACCTTTTCAGGAGACGCTTGGCAGCACGTCACCAGCCGTCAGCAACGATTGCGCATTGCTGCGATTGGCGCTACAAGAGGAATGGGCAGCGATGCCTCAACAGCTCCTTGACAACCTCGTCCTCAGCATGGACAGACGTTGTAAACCCTGCAACGCAGTCAGGGGTGATCATATCACCTACTAAAGACTGGGTTTTTCTTGGCAGCCGCCAGTCACATGGACGTTTCTGTCTTCTGTCCAGTTGCGCTCGAAGCTACCTTTTCAATAAAGTGCCTTTGTATCCTTTGGATTCCTTGTTTGGACGGTTTTGCTCACTTGTCCCATATTCTTACATCTTGTGGATCTTATGGTATGATTTGAGTCGATGTGGAGCACTTCTGTACGACGTTACATTCGAAAAACCGTCTCGTCCTTAATTTTTGCACGCCAGTGTATATGATAATGGACTTCACCTGTTTCATTGAAATCCGGTCCTTAACCATTGACCACCAGTATAAATGACTAGTTAAATCTGAATGATTTTCAATATATATTGGGAATATGGGTAATTCTAGTGCAGTTTTTAATTTCCGGCCTCTTGTTTTTCCTTTTTTGTTCACGAAACTACTATTCCAACTTTACTGCGCATTAACAGAAAAAGTGCAATCTTTCAGCGAAAATTCATGTTGCTATGAACACCCAATAGAAATTGAGACTACTTGGCTGGGAAATTCTTACTTATCACCATATTTACCAGACACAGTAGCTTCTGATTCCCTTTTGTTTCATTCTCTGCAGAGCCATCTTAATGCCAAAAAAAAAAAAAAAAGCTGGATTCATTCGGTGATGTTAAAATATTCACAGATGCCTTTTGTGAATCGAGATCATCTCAGAGAACAGCGGTATTAAGATTACAATCGAAACTCATTAACAAAATGTTTTCAAGAAAATATTTTTTTCATTTCAATAGCCGCCAAAATTCGTTTCCCACCAACCCAATATACAGGGTGTCTCAAAAGTTATTATCTATTTTGAAAAATAATGGGAATTAAGAAAAACGGGTTTATGACTAAAAATAGATTTATTTCAAAGTAAGTGCCACAAAGAATTGAAAATTATATTTATTTCTAATTAAGTGCCACAAGGAATTTAAAAATATATTTATTTCAAAGTAAGTGCTACAAAGAATTGAAAATTATATTTATTTCTAATTAAGTGCCACAAAGAATTATAAAATACATTTATTTCAAAGTAAGTGCCAGAAAGAATTGAAAAATATATTTATTCCAAAGTGAGGATCTCAGGAACTACAGACCTATAATCTTCCTATCAGTGCTTTATAAAATCTTCACTAAAGTTCTTTCACACCGCTTGAAGGTGACACTGGACATGGCTCAACCGAGAGAACAAGCTGGAGTCAGAAGTGGCTACAGCACTATAGATCATATCCACGTACTGAGAAAATTAATTGAAAGAGCGAGGGAATATGAACTTCCATTACACATGGCTTTTATCGATTATGAAAAAGCCTTTGATTCGGTGAAACCATCAGCAGTTACAGTGGCTTTGAAGTCTTGCGGTATTGAAGATGCATACATTAATATTATTAATAATATCTATCAAAATGAAAATGCAAAGATTCGAATATTTGAGAATATAGCACCCATAAAAATTGGAAAGGGAGTCAGACAAGGTGACACTATATCTCCCAAACTCTTTAATGTCACATTGGAAAATGTCTTTCAATCACTGAACTGGGAAAACAAAGGAATACAGATTAATGGAGATTGTCTCACCTTCGTTTGCTAATGACGTAGTCATTTTTGCAACTACCCCATCAGAGCTGCAGGGTATGATCCAGGAACTTGCTGACAAGAGTAAAGAAGCGGGATTAAAAATGAACTATCAGAAGATAAAAGTGATGTACAATGCTTTTACAAAAAATGAAGATTTATCGATTGATGGGGAAAAGCTGGAGATAACCAATACCTACATTTATCTTGGACAACAGATATCAACTGATGATCACATTGATGAAGAAATTAATCGGCATATAAAACTTGCCTGAAGAGCTTTCGGAAGAAACAGTACAATTTTCAAGAGTAATATGTCATTATGTCTTAAAAGAAAAGTGTTTGATCAATGCATCCTTAATGTGCTAACATATGGTGCAGAGGACGTGGACCTTAACTAAAAGAGACATACAAAGGCTGCAGACAACTCAAAAAAGCATGGAGAAGTGCATGCTTGGTGTAACCAGGAGAGATAAGAAGAGGAACTCGTGGATCAGAAAAATGACAAGTGTGGAAGACATCATGATTAGAGTAAAATCCCTGAAATGGCAATGGGCTGGACATATTGCCAGAAGGACAGACCATCGATGGACAGCAGAAATTTTAGACTGGATTCCAAGGGACAGGAAAAGACACAGAAGAAGACCACATGGGAAATGGGTGGATGAAATTCGAAAGTATGTGGGAGTGACATGGAGGAGACTGGCACAAGACAGACCGTTGTGGAAGAAATTTGGAGAGACCATCGTCCCGCAGTGGACTGATAATGGTTGACAATGATGATGATGAAGTGCCACAAAGAATTGAAAAATATATTTATTTCAAATTAAGAGCCCCAAAGAATTGAAAAATATATATGTATTTGAAATTAAGTGCCGCATAGAATTGAAAAATATATTTATTTGAAATTAAGTGCCACACAGAATTGAAAAATATATTTATTTCTAATTAAGTGCCACACAAAGTTGAAAAATATATTTATTTCTAATTAAGTGCCACAAAGAGTTGAAAAATATGTTTATTTCAAATTAAGTGTCACAAAGAATTGAAAAATATATTTATTTCTAATTAAGTGCCACAAAGAATTGAAAAATATATTTATTTCAAAGTAAGTGCCACAAAGAATTAGTGCTATTTTTTTATCTGTCTCCACATGGCGACTATCAGCGTCTCTCCGGAGCTCAAAGCAATAAATTGTTTTCCGGAGCACACTTTCCAGCGTTTGAGGTGTTATTTTCTGAATTGAATCGATAATACGATTTCGAAGTTCGGCTACATCACCAATTCTTCTGACAGTGTACTAATGAAACCCCATGCAAAAAAAAAAAATCTAATGGTGTTAAATCGGGTGAACGTGCTGCCCATGACCGTGTTCCTCCATGACCAATCCAGAGACCGGGGAAGCTTCTGTCAAGATAATCACGTGCAATTATTGCATAGTGCCACGGTGCTCCATCCTGTTAAAAAAACTACTGTGTCAAGAATGCCATCCGTAAGAAGTTGAAATTCAAGGAATTGTTCAAGCATGTCGTAGAATTCTGTGGAATGATGCGCGTGGAATTTCTAACATAGTACATGTCCTACGAGTCGATAATTGCGAATCGTCTTCAAATGCTTCTCGAAGCGATTCGATTATTTCCCCAGATTTTCTTGGGCTTCCATTTCTACTGTCAACATGCACAGATCCGGTTCTCTGAAATTTCGTTAATAATTCACGAAAGGTCTGTTGGATAAGAAAGGTCTGTTGGACCTTTCAAATGAAACGTCCTCCTCAAAATTGTCTCTAATTTCCTCGCATTTCATGCCTTTTATCTTGTATGTTACCACTAACACTCCTTCTTCCACGTTCATCATTTGTAATATGGATCTGGAATGGAAAATTTATAAATTACACAAAATTCGAAATACCACTTCACTTTTTTTAAATACACGAATGTGCACCAAAAGTACATATCAGTATGTAAGCATAGCTTTTTAAAAACAAAACAAAAAACAAATAGATAGTGACTTTTGAGACACCCTGTACACTGTTTGTGTGTGCGAATGACACCAATGTAAAAAAAGAATATTACTCCTGAAAATTTCATATCCTTTCATTTCTTCGAGTAACGCTATACCCAGATACTGTGCTACACTTTCAAAGGTAGCCCTGAACACAGTATATAGACGTACGGTATATGCTTTTCAAGGAAAGATATAACATAATTTCTTGATTTTCTTCAATACTTTCGGCGCTCTTTGGACTTGCGCCATAAAAATCAATCAACCAGCCAATCAATACTTTCATTAAACAGTATTTAGTTGTTTTGTTTTGAATTTATGGTTCAAAATAAGTTTTAGTTATCTATCTGCGTACGTTACGTGTCACTATGAATCCATTTTGTTCCTATAGCTCACAATTTTTTCCAGTTTTTTCGGAAAGCTTTATTTATTTATCAGTTTTGCATTACGTCATCTACAGTATACAGCATATATTAATATTCAGAGTAACCGCCGTGTGAAGCGCGGACAGCAGCTAGAAGAGCTGGGAGTGACTTAATAAGGTGCTGGAAGGTGTTCACAGATATGTGGAGCCATGCTGACTGCAGTGCATCTGACAGCAGCTTGAGGATGCGTGGTGAAGGATCCATAGAGGCAACAACACAATCGAGGTGGTCCCACAGATGCTCAATTGGGTTTAAGTCAGTGGAATCAGGGGACCAGGGAAGAACTTTGAAGTCTTCATCGTGCTCTTCCAACCACTCTTGGACACTTCTAGCTGTTTGACACGTCGCATTGTCGTGCTGGAAGATCACCCTTCCCCCTCCCCCTCCCCCGCCAAGGAAAACAATCAGCTTGTATGGGTGTACGTGGTCTGCAAGGATGTATTCATAACGAATTCTGTCTATAGTGCCTTCCACAGGTATGGGTGGACCCAGAGAATGCCACGAATACATTCAAACGTGACTCATCGGAGAAGGCAATCCTTTGCCAATCAGCGGAGGTCCAATTCCCATACTGTCGTTCAAATGTAAGCCTTTTCTGCCGATGCACCTTCGTTGGCATAGGTGCAGTGACCAGTCGTCTGCATCGGAGCCCCATGCGCAGCAGGGTTCGCTGAACTGTCGTTTTACACACACTTCCGGAACCCCCTGGTTCATTTGACCAGTGAGTATGATTGACATGCCCGTGAGAGCCGATTGACATGCCCTGTAGCATGTCAATCGGCCCTCACGCAATTTCGAAGCCGACGTTCACCTCTCATATCAATGGCACTTGGTGCTCCGCAGTTTACACGTCGCTTATTCTCAACAGTGCCATTTCTCTCATCACGATACACTTTAACCACAGCAACACGCGAAGAGTTCACAAACTGCACTAATTCAGAAGTACTGCCAACCTTTGCCCGAAAGCCGATAATCATCCCTTTTTGCAAATCTGATAAATCGTTCCTTTTATCCATGACAGGAACGAGTGATATGTTTTCAGAAAGCCTACAGCACACCTTATATACCCTCCAAGCCAGCTCACGACACGCGCCTTCTTTCATTGGCTACGCGCTGTTGACGTCAAAAGTAGGAGGTCGTCACAATAATATAACTCGACTGTGTGTATATACATGTATATACACTGCCGGACAATTGCTTAGGACGGATGACAATAGCAACGATAGCAACCATAAAATAGAAGGCAAGAAAACGTGGAAATTAGCATAAGTGCGGGATACAGTAAGACGTGTTGTGCGTATGCAAATTTTGGATTGCGGAACTTGTTCGTGACGTCATAGCGCTGATAAGAGATATAAAGGATTTGACGCGTATTGATCGTTGTTGTTCAAACGCAAAGTTGAAAGAGAAAGAATCAATTGACGAACTTGCAATTTTCAGTATGTCTTCCCGACATCACCTAGATGATTTTACGCGTGGCCGTATTATTGGCAAGATTGAAGAAGGGCGAAAAATAACAGATGTTGCCAGGGAGTTCGACGTCAGCCACAGTGTTGTTTCAAGGCTTTGGAAATCATTTCAAACAAATGGAGAGTGTAGCAAACGTCACGGGGGAGGTCGTGTTCGCAGTACGACACCTGCAGAAGATCGGTACATAGTGCTATCAACAAAAAGACACCGGCGCAGCACAGCTAGTGAGGTAGCAAATCAGTTTATGGCTGCTACTGGCAAGCGGATCTCCCGAAAAACTGTCGCCACACGTTTGCATGAAGGAGGACTATACGCCCGCCGTCCTGTTGTGTGCATCCCATTGTCCAGACGTCACCGTACCGCCCGTTTGCAATGGTGCCATCAACATCGCAATTGGACTGATAACGACTTGTCTGCTGCCCTCTTCTCAGATGACAGTAGATACAGTCTATCGTCTGATTGTCGACGACAACTGATCTGGCGTGATAGTGGTACTGCATATTGTCCAGCAAACATACAGGAATGGAACCGATATCCGACATGTAGTGTCATGGTATGGGCTGGCATCATGATCAATAACCGTACGTCCCTCTATGTGCTTCCAACTGGGACTATGACTGGCCAACGATACATTAATGACGTTCTGCTACCTCATGTTCGCATGTTCCGTGGTGCTGTCGGTGATAGATTCATTTTCATGGACGACAACGCAACATGTCATCGAACAGTCGCTGTCCAGGAGTGCCTTGAGAGCGAGGATATTCAACGCCTCGTATGGCCAGCACGTTCTCCAGATCCGAATCCCATTGAAAATGTGTGTGATGCTTTGGGGAGGAGTCTTGTTGGCCGCCAATGCCCCCCAATAAACAAGGACACCCTCATCCGTGCACTGGCAGAGGAATGGGATAAATTACCCCAACAACTGCTTGATAATGTTGTGCAAAGCATGACACGATGTGTGGAATCTTGCATCGCCCTCCATGGTGGCCATATCCCGTATTGACATCTTACGCCGGAACGCCTGCGGACGGTAATTGCATTTTTTTTCACGTTTACGTATTCTGCACAAAATGGCCTGTTTGTCCCTTGAACAC
Source organism: Macrothele yani (assembly GCA_039090855.1). Classification (NCBI taxonomy): domain Eukaryota; kingdom Metazoa; phylum Arthropoda; class Arachnida; order Araneae; family Macrothelidae; genus Macrothele; species Macrothele yani. The sequence goes on from CM077003.1 coordinate 111,455,164, forward strand.
GTTCCAAAGCCTTCTGGATTTCAGAGCACAATAAATTGTCTTTCTTGTAATGTCCTGGCATTCTGACATTATTTTATTTTACTTGGCATCCAACCACACTTACTTTTTATGCGCTATATAGCCGTTTATGATCCGTCCTTAGCAATTGTCCAGCAGTGTATATTTGGAATCCAGTCTAAAATGTCACTTGTTCATCTCTGGTTCGTTCTTCTGGCAACATGTCGAGCCCATTGCCATTTCAAGTATTTTACTCTCATCATGATGTCTTCCACTCTTGTCATTTTCCTTATCCTCGAGTTCCTCTTCTTATCTTTCCTGGTTACTCCAATTATGCATGTCTCATTGCTTCTTTCAGTTGTTTGCAGCCTTTGTATGTCTTTCTTAGTTAAAGTCCATGTCTCTCCTCCATACCTAAGAACTGGAAGGATTCATTAATTACACACTTTTCTTTTAATACATAAAGACATATTGCTCTTGAAATTTGAACTGTTTTTTCCAAACGCTCTCCAGTCAAGTTTTGTACGCCGATTAATTTCCTCATCAATGTGACTCTCGCTTGATACCTGTTGTCCAAGGTAAATATAGGTATCGGTTATCTGCAGCTTTCTACTATCAATTGATAAATCTTCCTTTTTTGTAAAAGCATTGTACATCACTTATATCTTCTGAAAGTTCATTTTTATTATAGTCACACTTCTTTACTCTTGTCAGCGAGCTTCCGGGTCACACTCTGCAGCTCTGAAAGGGTAGTTGCAAAAATGACTACGTCATTAGCAAAACGAAGGTGAGTTAAATAACCTGCATTAATCTTTATCTTCTTGTTTACAACCGCGAAAACTTTGCAAATAGATAGAGTGCGTGCTGGTATGCAAATGATCCAGGTTTGGTGCGAGTGCGCATGACCGCCCACGCGTTTGTGGCGCTGCAGGCACGAACTGGCAGCCTCATATACCGGCGTGTAGTCAATGCCCCATGAAAGCGAAAAGCACCGGCCGACGCAAGCAAGAGTACTGAGTGACAAGAATGCCGGGTAGACGCCAGAGACGTCGATTTACGCAACGTACGGACTTTGAGAGAGGCCGGATCATCGAGCTGAAAATTGCAGGGTGGTCAGCGCGCCGTATAGTCCGCCTCGTGGATCGTTCTGACCATGCCGTCCGACTGTGTTGGGAGCAGTGAACACGTGACGGCACTACCACGTGGCGGAGCTGCTCCGGACGAACCAGGAGGACCACCGGTAGAGAGGATCGGCGGATCTACATCTGCCACTATACAGGCAGATGTAGCGGCTCATGTATGTCCACGAACCATTTCCCGACGCCCCGCGGAAGCTAATCTGCGGACCCAGGGCCCCGTACGTGTGCTGCGATTAACACCGGAACATCGCTGGCTCTGAGTGCAGTGGTGCCAGGCCAGAGCGACATGAAGCACCACAGACCAGCGACGTGTGGTGTTTAGCGATGAATGCTGCTTCGTTTTGGGGACAGATGATCATTGTGTCCGTGTGTGGAGGTCCCCGGGCCAACGGCACAATCCCACCCTCGGTATCGAGCGCCACACCTCCCCCACTGCAGGCATTATTATCTGGAGAGCCATAGCCTACGGTAGCCGCTCAGCTCTAGTAGTGGTACGTGGGTCATTGACGGGCCAATGGCATGTGGATGAGATCCAACGTCCCCATGTGCTCCAATTCCTGGACGGAATTTCAGGTGCGCTACACCAGCAGGATAATGCGCGCCCGCACACGTCTCAGGTTGCCCAAGACTGTCTACGTCATGTCCAGACACTTCCATGGCCTGCCCGCTCCCCGGACACGTCCCCTATCAAGCGTATCTGGGACCAATTGAAACGCCGGATGCCGTCGTGCCGCACTATCCGGGATTTGGGGCACGCCATCCAACACGTGTGTGTCAATCTGCCGCAGGACAACATCAGGAGTTCGTTCGCCTCCTTGCCGGACCGTATTTCAACATGTATCGCCGCACGAGGCGGTGCGACTTGCTATTGAAGATGACCAAACTGCATGCCACAGATCCCTCTGTAATTGTCCTGCAGCTCTGTTTCTGCCATCATGTGTATCATTCATCTGTATCATTACGTCCATAAAATTTCAGTTCAATCCAATGCTTCCTTCTTGGTGCGCAAATTTCATTATCCGTGAGTGTATATACTGTATATAACAGACAGTTAATTTATATATATATGTGCGTGTGCGTGTGTGTGCGTGTAGTAGTAGTCCAGAGCTAGTTGCACAGCAACTTAAAAATTGCTAGTCATCCTTGGAAAAAATGGTTATCCACAATCTTTGATTCGTCATTTGTTCAATCAGCTTTTAAAAAGTGTACCCATCAAGAAATTTTTTTCGCTCCATGGAAAATTTAATTGGACACACATAACTAACATAGGACCCCACAAAGTTAACTTATTTCTTCTTCTAAAGTACAACTCGAAGGGTCGCGAGATGCTGAAGATTTCTCTACCCGTGTGGCAGCACCTGCTCTCTCTATAGCTTTACTGTCTCTATTCAGATTTTTGAGTTGGAGGTAGTGCTGGTCCCTATTTTGTTTTCTTGCCATGGTCTTCTAGTTGAATGCAAGTTAATGCTTGCAGGGTTGCTCTGTGATTCCTAGGAATTTTCTTATCGAAGGTGAGTTAATACTTTATAAGTTTCTTTTATCTCTTATATTAGTTTGGTGAAACATTATTGTTCGTTTATGTCGTTGTAGAGTTCCATTGGACTTCCTTGTAGGAGGTAACTTGTTATTCTATAAGTTTGTTTTACACTTTTTATTGGCTTGGTACCTAGGGGATACTCGAGCGACTTTAGTTACTTACAGGTCTTTGCTCGATTCGTAAGGTCACCCTGTGCACTAGTATCCCCCTGATGACAATGGTGCACATCAGCCTTTTGGGATGGTTCAACGCATTTCCACTGTTTATTGGGTTCATATTCAGAGTTTCTGTATTACCTAATTTCATTCTTAGCTTAATGTTCTTTCTGGTTTTCCAGTCCTTAAGTTTATTTTCATCAAGCTCTCAATTAGTATTGCTCGGAAGTTACACATGCAATCAAGAACATGAAACGGGAAAAGCTCCAGGATAAGATGGAATTACCGTAGACATCATACAAGACGCAAGTGGAGAAATTGAAACAGTACTCGCCCAAGTTTTCCCTTGATGCCTTAATGAAGGGAAGATTCCTGAGGATTGTAACAATGCTACAATGATCCTACTACATTAAAAAGGTGACATTGAGGATCTCAGGAACTACAGACCTATCAGCCTCCTATCAGTGCTTTATAAAATCTTCACTAAAGTTCTTTCACACCGCTTGAAGGTGACACTGGACATGGCTCAACCGAGAAAACAAGCTGGATTCAAGAGTGGCTACAGCACTATAGATTATGTCCACGTACTGAGAAAACTAATTGAAAGAGCGAGGGAATATGAACTTCCATTGTGCATGGCTTTTATCGATTATGAAAAACCCTTTGATTCGGTACAACCATCAGCAGTTACAATGGCTCTGAAATCCTGCGGTATTGAAGATGCATACATTAATATTATTAATAACATCTATGAAAATGCAAGTGCAAAGATACCGCTATTTGAGAATACAGCACACATAAAAATTGGAAAGTGAGTGAGACAAGGTGACACTATATTCCCCAAACTCTTTAATGCCCCATTGGAAAATGTCTTTCAATCACTGAACTGGGAAAACAAAGGGATAAAGATTAATGGAGATTACCTAACTCACCTTCGTTTTGCTGATGACGTAGTCATTTTTGCAACTACCCCATCAGAGCTGCAGGGTATGATCCAGGAACTTGCTGACAAGAGTAAAGAAGCAGGATTAAAAATGAACTATCAGAAGATAAAAGTGATGGACAATGCTTTTACAAAAAATGAAGATTTATCGATTGATGGGGAAAAGCTGGAGATAACCAATACCTACATTTATCTTGGACAACAGATATCAAGTGATGATCACATTGATGAAGAAATTAATCGGCATATAAAACTTGCCTGGAGAGCTTTCGGAAGAAACAGTATAATTTTCAAGAGTAATATGTCATTATGTCTTAAAAGAAAAGTGTTTGATCAATGCATCCTTAATGTGCTAACATATGGTGCAGAGGCGTGGACCTTAACTAAAAGAGACATACAAAGGCTGCAGACAACTCAAAAAAGCATGGAGAGATGCATGCCTGGTGTAACCAGGAGAGATAAGAAGAGGAACTCGTGGATCAGAAACATGACAAGAATGGAAGACATTATGATCAGAGTAAAATCCCTGAAATGTCAATGGGCTGGACATATTGCCAGAAGGACAAACCATCGATGGACAGCCGAAATTTTAGACTGGATTTCCAAGGGACAGGAAAAGACCCAGAAGAAGACCACGTGTGAGATGGGTGGATGAAATTCGAAAGTATGCGGGAGTAACATGGAGGAGACTGGCACAAGACAGACAGTTGTAGGAGAAACTTGGGGAGACCTTCGTCCAGCAGTGGATTGATAATGTTTGACAATGATGATGATGATATATATATATAAACAGACCGTTAATATAGAACAAGTAATCAATAGCGTTATTAATACAATCACACAGCAATGCTGAAACAACGACCCAATTTCGTGTTGTGGAATTTTCGTTCAAGTACGCGTCAACGATCAAGCGAAACAGATAGAATAAAAAAAGTAAATAAATATTTCAGAGGATCAATCAGTGCTTCACGTGAGTTTTCAAACAGATGCTGTTAAATATTTCAGCACAGCTTTACGGGGACAGGTGAAACTCAATTGCAGGAGCTCGTAATCTTTGTCGAATCATGATAACCATTCAACCGGGCAAAAAGTGCGTTCTTTACTTTAGATTTCGCTGGAATTCGTAGCTGGGCTTTTTTATCTTCCATCTTTTGAGTCGGAAATTCCTCCATTAAAACCGAACGACCACCCATAAATTACACTTGACCTTCAGTAGTATGGAGGTTTTGATTGAAGCCTCGTCTGGAAGCAGCACTTCAGTGATAAGAATCCCGGAGATGGCGTACCATTAAGAGAAGAGTCTTGTTATGCAAGAGCTTCTGTATTGAGTCCAGTGTATGAGTGTTCCACAATCACAGTGGGGCCCCTTCCGTACTTCAAGGAATTCTGAAACAGCAAACCGCTTTTTGAAACTTCAAATCTGTATTTTATAGGTGTTTGTGTGTCAAAAATAAAGAAGCTTGGTTAAGTAAACTGTCTGGCAATCACAGAATGCTGAAACGGGGAAATTTTTGACTGGACTTGTCGTGTCCTTAAAGCGTGTAACTTTTTCCGATTACAATATAAAAAGAATAAAAAGAAGGATGCTATTGAATTTTCAGGAGCAGTGAGTACATATTTAGGCAAAAGTCTCAAACGTAATAAGCTAAAAGAAGATAATTTATTTATTTATTTATTTATTTATTTATTTTTACTTTTATTGAGGTGCGGACTGGGCCGCCATATTCTGGGACGGTAGATCTTGTGCTAACACAAAGAAAAAAAAGTATATGTATATGTTATCGTTAAAGTATGAAATCTGTTATTTCATAGAATACCTAGTTATTTCATGAAATAACTGATCAAGTCAGTTAAAGCCTAAAACTAACTTGTATTCTATGGTTTAACTAGTTATTTCATAGAATAACTATCTACACCCCGTTAAAGTGTGAAATAACCGAGTAAATAAATCCCAAATTCAAAAGGCTGTAAAGTGAGAACCACTGGACAGAAATAGCACACAATTTTCAACCCACTATAAAGTGTTATATAATAAGAATGATAATAACTTTTATGTTTATAATGAATAAGGTTTAACTACTGGTTGTGTGGTAGTAATAATGAATAAAGTTTTATGCCTGGACTTAATGGAGACACTTAATGAAAGAGCCAGACTAACTGCCAGTCAGAGGTCTGACAATAATTGAACAGAGAAAAATGTACTCACTTTAAAACCTTTTATTTGAAAACTTCTGGTATCATCCAACACACACTCTACTAGTCACACTACTACTGAATATCCGAACCTTCGTAGAATCGCATCACAATAATGAAGAAGAACCGAATCACATCAAACGAAGCTCTCTGCACAAAATAACGTAGCTCTTTTCACATCAAACAAAACCTCTCCACATATAAACAAAAGCTCTCCTCGGTATCGTTGAACGCGCCTATTTATACTGCCTACCACCACGTCATGACTTACACTCATTGCCACATATCATTCAGCGGGAGAAATAACATCTCGTTAAGTAAGAAGATAATTTACATAGGAAAATAAAATAACAAGAGATAGTAAAATCAAAAGGAAACTGAATCTAGAGTATACGTTACATGTTTCGTTTTGTTTTTATAAATTTTTCGGAAATAAGTTGTACAGAAGATCTGCAAATTGTGTTTTAATAAACTGAATGTTCGGAGGGAAAGAGAAAACTCCAAAGAATGTTTGGAAATTCAAGCTAAGAAGAGGAAATTAATGTCAGATTAATCTCATTCTGAAGCCCCTGTGGGGTTTACAGTCCGTATCCCAGTACCTGAAGTTGACAGAGGAAGGAGTGACGCCAGATCTACTTTAGCTGTTATCATGAAAATAACCGAGGAAGGATTTTTTCAATTGGGAACAAGAAACGACCGCATAAAACAGCTATATTCCCGATCCCAGTTCAGCGTCTGTGAACAAAAACTAATTCAGATCGAAGAAGTGCCGGACATAGAGAAATCTCTCCGGTCGGTTGCTACAGCTCAAAGTTTAGGTACCGGTCGGGGATTTAAAAAATGTTTATGTAAAACACAGTGTCTCAACAAAAAATGTATTTGTTTTAGAAATAATGTTCTATGCAATTCCAAATGCCATTTTAGTAATCCCTGTTGTAACAACTGATTTTATTGTGTCTTTATATAAATAACATTTTGTATGCTGTATAATTCCGTCAAATTGTTTATTTTGCACTTTAACTGTCTATCATTAGTTAATTTATAGAATACCTAGTTATTTCATAGAATAACTAGTTAAAGCGTGGAATTATTCATTTATTACACGCTTTAACTAACTCGATCAGTTATTTCATGAAATAACTAGGTATTCTATGAAATAACTGAATTATACACTTTAACGGTAACATATATACTAAAATAGCAAAGCTTCTTTACCACTTTGACGGTTTCAGAAACACAAACACAAGCGCGCGCGCGCGCGTGCACACAAAGAAAAAAATACCCAGCAAACGTTTTGTTAGGCCAAACACTGTTTACAATACACCATTTTCCCCTTTCCCGACTTTCGAATTCCAGTCTCTTTGGGCTGATATCCTATTCCCAGTCAGCTTTTGCCAATTGCAGTCGCAGTTAAATAATCAATACAATATATAATCAAATATGCTACCAATAGCCTAACATAGATACTCGAAATTCATTGTGTTCGTTAATGCATTAAGGTTCACCTATGGTAAAATTTTTGTGTTGCTACTTTTTTTTTTTTTTTTTGAACGAGATCTGCGTCTGATTTACTACTTTTTGGGCCTCACGTTTGCACGGATCTTGAACTGTATTTCTGGAAAGTCTGCTTCAGTTACAGCAAAAATATTTTTATCCATTTGAAAGTAATTAAATAAAACTTATTTTTTGCATTTTTTAAATTTCTCTCGCTTTATAAATTTGCTCTGAAACTCTTGCAATTCTGGACATTTTCAGTTTTTTTTTCAAGAGATTTTTTCGTAATTATTTTAGTAATGATAGGCAAGTATTGAAATTTTGGGCACATTTGGATTCCCGTTCTCACTAAAAGCGAAGAAACTATTACAAATTCTGAATTCAGTTATCGCAATAAAATTCATAAGAATGGAGTAATTCCACAGTCTCTCTCAAAGAACGCACCTTGTCTGTTGCTTCTGAGCAACGGAAGAAATTTTGCTTTTACCTTAAATTTTACTAAGGATTTGCGGTCCTGGTAAATGGGTAAAATGTAGTTAACCTCAATTCAAAGAACTGCAATTTTTCGTAGTTTGTGTTGAAAAGGTGTTTAAATTTGCAGTGAACGGTGATGCTGACGTACAGTTTTTTTAAGGATGGAATATGTTGATAATTTTTCCCTAAAGTGGGCCGCACAAAATAAGTTCCACGGCCGTTTATAGATCATCAGCACGCCGCTTCTTTTATTTTATTTTATTATAAGCAAAGGGACCCGTTGGCCCGGTTGAACAAAACATACAGCAGTCAAGATACGTATATGTTCTCTCAGGTTCAACCTGTCTTCCCTGAAACAATTATTTAAATAAGAAATTCAACTTAAGATTTGTCAAGTTTTGTTTGTTTGTGAGTTTAACGACCAAAGTGAGCAACTCAATGGGCTATAAGCAGTCGCCTGTTCCTAATTTAGGGCCATTGGTTCCAGGGAAGGGAGTGAACCAGTGCCGTAAGACAAAGATAACATCCGTGCCTCACCGGATTCGAACTCGGACCCATCTCGGACGAATGGTCAAAAAGAAGCCAGCAGGGCTAGGACGGCCTTTGTCAAATTGAACTTGTCGTTCTTAAAACTGTTATCTAATGAAATTCTACAAATTCTTTAGAAACTGTTATACAGATGGAAAAATTTAGATAAATCCTGTGAAATTCATTTTGTTTTCTCTAAACTAAAGTTTTCCTTTTTTTAAATAAGAAATTTTAATTATGCCTTCACTCGAAATTTTACTGAAATTATTATTATTATTATTTTGTAAATTCTCTGAAGCTTAACTTGCGTTTCCCCGAAAGTTTTGCTGAAATAATTTTTTAAGGTCAGTACCGTCAGGTTTAACTTGCATTCCCTCGAAACTGCTATTTCAATTGAAAATTGTGTGTGTGTGTGTGTGTGGCGTACTCAGATGTGATCCACATGTCCACCTGGCATTGCATCGATAAGCCTTCGTTGGTGTTGTTCAAGTGGTAGAATCGGCTCCGGAGAAGGAAAATGTGGTTCGAAATAAAACACAAGTAAATTTGAGCTTTTACGCTATAGTGTGGGTGTGAAGTTCTTTCGTATTCAACTTGCTTTCTGTCAAAATTTTAATGCAAGTAATAATTTTACATAAAATTACTTCAAAATCAGCTAACAGAATGGATAAAAAAAAATCTAAGTTCCGTCTAGTTCTACTAGACTTTCGAAATCGTTTCTTAAATAAAATACTTTTGTTAGGCCTAATAGGGACCTTGCACCATTCCTAGGATGTCTATTGCAGATATAATGAGACACTTTTTTGCCGAAAATAAAGGGAAATCTGTGTGGGTATAATCATCTTTTATTTTAGGCTGAACAAAATTATCCATTGAAATGAATCTTATGGATGGAAACAGATCACTAAAGCACATCATTCAGGACCTAGCCTTTGGCATAAGGAAAACACACTGCAACACAGGGCCACAAGAACATAATGTACGCAAGCCAATCTGCCCAGCTAACAAAATACCACTAACTTGGCAGCAACAACAGCATAGCTTGTGACCTCAGCAAAAGAGTATGCTGCCAAACACGAAAAACTAGATACTTATACATGACATCACACAGGTGGTTATGTACAGATGCCTATATCATCGATACAAATACACAACTGGTATGCCCAACAGTTTGAATGGGTTCTATTAAGTTTAACTTCTCCTTTTTACAGAAATTTTATATTCAAGTAGAAATTTCAAATAAATTCAGTGAAGTTCAATTTCTCATCTCTCGAAATTATTGTTTCAAATGTCACATTGACTGTAAGTTCTCTTAACGTTTCTTAGATATAATCTGAAGACGTGCCAAATAAAATATCCTCCGAAATTGTGCGTGTTTGTGAGCTCTTGTACCGGTGGGTTGGGAAGAATAATCGCCTTTTCGCTTTTTTTTTTTTTAATACCCAGGTGGAAAAATAGGCGGGGAAAAGAACAAGGGGTGAGGGGAAAATACGGGGTTGGACATTATCTCTGGAATGCAGCAGTGGACTAGGGATCTGTTAAGGGAGCCTGCCCACACCGGACAGCACAAAATATTTCAATGGATTCTATGGCATCATAAAAGTCCACGCTACTACCACATAAGTGATGGATAAATAAAATTTTAAAGCAAGCTGAAGCCACTAAAAGGAAAGAGAGCATGAGAGAAGGATAGGAATATATGTGTAAGACATGAAAATTTAAAATGAATCATTTTCTTTTTTTGTTTTCATTTCAATTCTAGCTCGAAAAATCTTATTATTGAAAAACATTTACTGCCATAAATGAATGAATGTACAACGAAGAATTTTAATAACCATGAATGAAAGACATGTCGCGAGATTAAGGGTGCTCCCAGAAGTTTTCGAATCTTAATATGATTATAGTGGAAAGCATCACTATAATCGCATTAAGATTCGAAAGGAATTTTGTTAGGAATCACACGACAGTACTAAGACGGCCCGAACATTAGCCCGAAGTCGAGCCCGGGCTCGAACCAGGCTCGGGCTGCATAATACTTAGTGGAGTTCGGGCTCGGGCGTGCTCGGGCTCTGAAAGAGGGAGAGAATTCCCTTCCTATTTTTTTTTAATGTGGTTTTGTACGATTTAGCACACGAGACTTTTTCACACTTACTAGTTGTTAAATATTAGGGGTATGCAAAAGTTTCCGCCGCCCCCACTAGCGAGCGCTGTAGGGGTCTAACCGGCCGGCGACCCGTCCTGTCAGTTCGTACATGAAGCCAAGCATGGCGGTCGATAAAGTTCATTTGCGGCACTGTGTGTTATTCATGTTTAATTTAGGGAAAAGTGCGACAATACGTCAGGCGTATGGCGAAACGGTTATGGGTGAGCGGACGTGTCGAGAATTGTTTGCCAGGTTTAAGAAAGGTGATCTAAGCTTTTAACACAAGCCACGTGCAGGTGGACCGCAGGAACTCGCAGACGAGCAGCTGGAATCGCTGTTGCAAGAGGATGCCACACAATCGACCACGAAGCTGGCGAAACGTTTGAAAGTGGCTCAATCGACTGCGGTACGGCGTCTTCAGGCCTTGGGGAAGATCCAGAAGATTGGTAAGTGGGTTCCGCATACTTTAACGGAGCGTAATATTGGTCAACGATAGGGCATCTGCATGTCGTTGCTGAAGAGGTTTCAAGGGAAGAATTTCTTGTGGAAGGTTGTCACCGGGGATGAAAAATGGGTCTATTGCTACAATCCCGTACGCAAGCGATCCTGGATCGACCCAGGCCAGCCATCAAAATCCACTGCAGAACAGGATATCCACGGGAAAAATGTGCTGTTGTGTGTGTGGCGGGAAATGCATGGTGTCCTGTACTTCGAACTGTAGAAACCGGGCGAAACAATCACTGCACAACGATATAGCGATCAGTTGAAACTGAATGCCGCAATCGAGCTAAAACTCCAATGAATAGGTAAAGGACGACGCCCAGTCATCCTGTTACACGATAATGCCAGACCACATGTTGGTGCTACCACGAAATCAACCCTTGAACAGTTACACTGGGAGGCTTTACCGCACCCGCCTTACTCCCTGGACACTGCACCCTCAGACTTACATCTGTTTCGCTCTATGCAACATGCCCTAGCCCAACAGCGGTTCACCACAGTTCCAGAAGTGGAAAATTTCGTCACTGCGTTCTTCAACTCAAAACCTGTGTCCTTCTATCACAGGGGCATTCATTTTTCATTAACTGCCAACATTTCGTTGAATAAATGTGTAGTGGTTTCCTGATTGTTCTTGTCTCCTTTCTCCTTAAAACGGCGGAAACTTTTTGCACACCCCTAACAGAATTCTTCGGCAACTGTATCTGGATGGGGAATGGGAACTCGGCAGAGCTATTCATTCCGGCTTGGGTAACAAATACCATAGGCCATGAATTACCGAAATTCTACGAAGGAAAAGTTCCTTTAAAAACTATAAATAGCAGATAACAAGCTGACGAAATTTTGCTTCATACCTCAACGGGGCAGCTCCCTGCGTATTCTATTGAGCAACGTACGACGTAGATTCTGTGCCTCCCGAGTTTTTCTCATGCTTGGCCATCCGAAACACTTCAGGAAGAAATGAATGGTCAAAGAAACTATAGAAATGGATAGACATCCCTTCCCCACTCCGCAGTTGAGAAAGACATCGGTTAATTGCATAGGGAGGAAAGAGCGGAAATCTGAAAGAGAAGGCTTTTTTAATGCCTAAAAAAGTTAATCATAGTTTTTCGGCTCGTTCGGGCCCGGGCTTTATCTCGAAATATAACATTCGGGCTCTGGCGAGCTCGAGCTCTTAAAATTGAGCCTGAACTCAGCTCTGCCACGCGTATCTCTACTGCCTGCAGTGGTAGCTCGACTCATTAAAAAATTTTGATCCAAAACTTGTGACAAAAGCTTATTATAGACAGTGAATGTACGAAAAAACGCCCACAGAAAAAATGCCCACTAAGAAGTTAGGAAAAATACCAACATCTTGAAAATAGGAAAAGACGCCGGCTGTTGACTGATGTTTTCTTTCGTCTGTTAGAAACATGATTTTTTTTTATTTTTTTTTATTTCATGAAAAAGTATCTCAATTTGAAGAAGCAATCGACAAAACTAGTTAAAAGATCTCCTCTGCTCAACCACATAACGTTAACTAGCATTACAAGAACATCGTAGTTTGTTCCCAAAGTGAAAGAAGAGGCTCACTGTTCGAAGGAACACGTGCATGGTCCTTCCCCGAACAATAACTACGTCTAAGGCCATACTTTTCACTTTTCAGTTAGTGAAGCATTACAGGGGAAGCAACTCTAACTAAACTCTCCAACTAAGTCTTAGACACGTGGTAAAATCAAAAGAACACCCACTTCATAAATAAAGCATCGCATAGGTTAACAGCGGTGTAAGAGTGAGCCAGAAAAGTCCTACGCCTAGGGACTTTTAATAAATAAAGCATCGCATAGGTTAATAGTGGTGTAAAGTGAGCCAGAAAAGTCCTACACCTAGGGACTTCGTAAGTGTTTCAGGTTCAATGCGCTACTGACTCTTGATAACATTTTATTCCATGTTAACACATATTATAATAATATTGTCTGTTCTTTCTAACAATGAGCTTTTTCTACTATTTTGTGAATACGTTGTACAATGTCCTTGTAATTCCAGGTAACGTTATGTAGTTGAGCATGGGGAAATTTTTGTCGATTGCTTAGTTGAAATTAGGATTTTTCTTCATGAAATTAAAAAAAGACTTCACGTTTCTAACAGACGTAAGAAAACATCAGTCAACAGCTGGCGTATTTTCCTGGGCTCAAGATGTGGGCATTTTTTCCTATTTTCGAGGTGGGCATATTTTCTGTGGGTATTTTTTCCTCGAGCAATTTTTTGGGGAGCAATATTTCTGTGGGCATGTTTTCCGCGAACAATTTTTTGGGGAGCAATATTCCTGTGAGCATTTTTTCTTATACCATATACAGTAGAGGTGTAAAATACCACCATGTAAAAATACGCATACGTGGCAATATGGAGATACGTTTAACATTATATACATCCATATACATGTCATAACATGTGGTAACACTTTTTCACCATTTTCCAACTCACTAGCGATGGATGGCTACTTTGTCGTGTACGGACAGAAAATTTCTATTAAACAGTTTGTCATTTACAAAAAGTTTCAGATTTCCTATTTGACGGTTACGTGATTTGATCGCTGTTTAACAGCACACATGAAGCAAAAGCAGCACCGATCATCCTAATCTAACTCTTACTCGGAGGGTGAAAGGAAAAATGAACACTACTCCACGAATTAGTATCTCCTATTTACCCTTAGGCCACATTCCCATTCCATTACTCACTTATTTCCCTCTGCAATCGTCGCCCAGAAATTCACTTAATACATATACGTGAACCTCACCGATCTTCTTAATTCCTAGGAGTATGTCGCCTATTTTCAACTCTGATGGCATGATACTAGCAAGACATAGATGGCATGATACTAGCAAGGCATAGATGGCATGATACTAGCAAAGGCATAGCCTTAGAGTGGTGGCGGAGATTCACTTGCACAACTCGCTTGTTAAATATTTGATGTACTCCCTCACCATTGCTTTTCTATCAATATTCTTCCACTAGCACACCAGGATTCCACTGCTCTGTTGAAATTACATCCGGTATGTCACCATTTCCATTCCTCCATCCCAGGACGGTGGACAACAGAGGTTTTCTCTGCTTCGTTAAACATGGAATTTCATTAAATTTTGTTACGTCTCGTGTTAAAATTGAACATCTTAGTTTCTCTCTCTCTCTCTCTCTCTCTCTTTCTCTCGTTAAATCCGGGGTTTTCATTACATTTTGTTCGTTAAAGACGATCAAGTTAGCAAAATTTCTTGTTTTGCTCGTTAAATCGTGGATCACGCTAAATACGGGCTCGTTATGAGCCGGTTGTACTGTAGTTCCCTTTTCTGGGCTCATGGTTTCAAAACAACCCTATCTAAAGTTTTAATTACTGAACAACTTAGTTTTTATATATGTAGTATTTGTAACAATTTATTTTCCCTGCATAATTCTTTTAATGTTGTGTGTTGAAGGTTAGGGGATTTCTGCAAGGCAGTTTTTACTAACAAGGAATGAATTCCCCTCAACCTGACAATCCGCAGGAGAGCCACTTAAGTTCATGAGAAATCTAACGATCTCGCTCAAAATGCCAGTAAAACCATTTGTTTCCGAACAAAGGAACTGTTCAAATTCATCTGCCATTTTTTTTTTTTTTTTTTTTTTTTTTTTTACCACAAGATGCTGTGCGCTTTGAAGAGTTTTCTTTAGATACACGACGAGCCAAAACATTACGACCACCTGCTTAATATGATGTTGGTCTTCCACGTGCCGCTAAAATAGCTCTTACCCGGCAAGGTAACGACGCTACAAGATTTCTAAAGGTGTCTTGTGGTATCCGGTACCAACACGTCATCAGCAGCTCTTTTAACTTTTGTAAGTTACCTGGTTGAGTCGTCGCAGATCGGATTTGCTATTTATGTGTGTGTGTGTGTGTGTGTGTGAGTGTGTGTGTGTGTGATTGAAGGTTTCACGACCACCGTGAGCACCTCAATAGACTATAAACAGTCGCCCGTCCCTAGTTTAGGGTCACGGGCAGAGATGGAAACGGGTCATGGGTCAACGGACCAATGGGTCGACAATTTCTTGCGGGTCCAACGGGTCGGATCAAGGTGTTCCTGACCCAGTTTTATTTCCGTTTTATTTTTAAAAAGAGAAAAATACATTCCAAAGAAAAATGCGCGTTGTGGAATTCTGTAGTCGATACTTGTGCCCAGAGAGAGAATAATGATTTGCCATGCAAAAATATTGTCGTCTCTTTGTTAAAGCAACGAAGATTTTTCCACCGACCGACGTCAGACACACCGACACCATATCGTAAAAAGATACTTCCTTTGCGTTCTTTTACAGTGCGATTGTCCAGCGCAAGGCAAACGCCATTCGCCTGCTTCTCAGCTGATTCACTCTCTCCGTGCGAAGTTCACTGTATGACTAAGAGTTACTTTTCACATCGCATCTTTTACATTGAGCATTCAGAGGTTTTCGATTGATCTGCTAACATCCCGTTCCCATGACATGTCATGTCGAAATTAACTCCTTATTTGTTAATATGGATGGATTTAATATTAAGGAGGTTGAGAAATGCGCCGAGGCCAACAAATACGTGCTTTTTGAAAACCACAAGTGGAAGAGTGAATGCTGGAAATTGTTTCGTCACATTAAGGAACCGGTGGATAATTCTGTGTTGTTTGGTCTTGCTTGTTGTTCAAAATGTGGAAAGTGTATAATTACAAACAAAGATGTCGACGGTGTAATAAAAGATTATGGAACCAAAAATCTATCGGACCATATGAAAGTATGCGCACCTCCATCAAAGCGTGGAAAGAGTGAACAATCTAAATACATTTAAAAAATACATTTGTGTAATCGTAAGTAATGATTCCCATTTGTAATATACTCCATGGTCGCGGTCATAGTCAGCCATTACTTCTGGATTACGCAAAATAGTGGCACTAAAAATGTCACTAAAATTTAGCAAGTAACCAAATTTTGTTATTAAAAAAGGATTTCAGTTATTAAATATCAAGTTATTGGGATGAATATATATATTACGTTTGTAGAAATGTGAAACTAATGAGCAACTTGGTGATTTGAGTTCACTCTCGGGGTTTGCAACTGCAAATTGCTCCTTGAGCAACTTTTTGCTTCCTTTTCCCTAAGTTTGCTGCTTGGTTCCTTCCTTTTTCAAAATTGTGATGTTACTATTTTTTTTATAATTAATTTTTGTTTATATTTTATTTTTCTCTGGTGTTTCCTGTTTTTCATTTTATCTGGCAGGGTAAAGGTTTCACTTTTTCTGTGACAAGCTTAAAGGTTTCCTTTCTGTACCTTTCATCGGTTAAGTTTTCCTAATTTCTTACCTGTTTTTTTTTTTGGGGGGGGGGATGCTCGGCGCCCTTTTTTTTTTTTTTTTTTAAGTGTGATTATCTTGGTTGTTGTGCGGTCGGTCATCGTGTTTTAATTTGTTGGGTTTGTTTTTTTAGAAATCCCTTTTAATTTGACAATTTTATCCCTAAATTTAATCTGTCCTTATAGCAAACTAAAATAGCAGAAACCCACAATTCTCTGGTCTCAGTAGATTAATGAGTGTTTTTCTTATTGCTTGCCTTTGACGAAGCCAACAGAGAATCAGTCATTAATATGCTTCCCTGCATTCTTCTGTTCGTTAAATTTGCATCGTTTGAAGCTCGCCTGCTTCGGGTGGTTGGAAAGTGGTGATTGTTGTTCTTCTTCTCGTTCCCCGAATTTTTGTTTTATTTTTCTTTCCTTCAAAATTTGCTCATTAGTTTCACATTTCTATTTTACTTGATCTTTTCTTCTATGCAGCCTCTGGCTCTTTGGAATTTCAAATTTGTTCTTGGTTTTTGCTTTTTTTCCTTTATATGTTTTTGCTATATTACGTTTATATGTATATATATATATATATAAATTGAGTTTCGAATTTATAGTTCAAAGCAGATTTGTCCGGGTCAGTTACGGGGCCGGAACCGAAATTTTTGAGCAGTTTCCAACTCTGGTCACAGGTTCCAGGGAAGGGAGACAGCCAGTGCCGTAAGATAAACACAACATCCATCCCTCATCGGAATTCGAACCCGGACTCTTCTCGGACGAATGATCATAAGCCAGCGCTTAGACCACTGCACCACTGGGATGGCGATTTGCTCTTCCAAAATAAACCACAGATGCATGATTGAATTCATGTCTGGGGAATTTAGAGTCTTCTTCATGTTCCGCGAACCGTTCTCGAAGAATCCGGGCAGTGTGGCATGGTGCATTATTATTCTGAAAGAAGGCACTACAAGACGGCAATACCGAAGCCATGAAAACATGTACCTGGTCTGCAGTGATGTTTAGGTAGGTGAAAGATGTCATAGTTTCCTGCACATGAATGACTGGACTCGGAGTTTACCAGCAGAACACTCCCAAGGCATTACACTTCCTGCACTGGCTTGTTTTCGTCCCTCGGTACATCCTGGTGCCAACACTTCCTCGGGTAAACGGTGCACAAGTACCCTGCCGTCTCCATGGTGTAACAGGAAACAAGATTCATCGGACCAGACGCCCTACTTCCAATCATTCATGGTCTGTTTTTCATGCTCACGTGCCCATTGTACGTAACTGAGGCATATTCACTTGGCAAGGAGTGCAGAATGCACTTTATTTATGAGTGGACTGGATCTATGAGTTTTTTTATTGTTATACATTTACAAAATATATATTTATCGCCCTGTGACTTTTTCCTGCTTCCCGTGATAAAACAGGCACCAGGACCGTAGCAAGCTTTTATGATCTGGAAGGGCCAGAGTTGAAATTACGCCCCTTCGAGTTCTACTCAAGTAATACGTAGTTTCCGCTTTCTCACACACCGTCGTTATACGGCAATATTATGATCGTTCAAAAATCGCATTTCAGGTTTTTGACATAATTTCATTAAAAATGTAAAAGCTAGGTAAATACCCAAGAACCTCATGTTGTAAATACCAAGTAAAGCGTAAACGTCATGTGAACTCGGACGACACAACACTAAAACAAAAAATAAACCAGCAGAACGAAAAACAAACCAGCGCAGTACGAACGAGTATCAGATAGTGAACGCAACACTAGGAAGAAACTCTAGGAGTAGGGCTTGGAAAAACTCTGTTCAAGGTTAAACGCTCAGAGAACATTCTGCGACAGAGCACAAATGATTAATTAGCTCTTCATCCCAACGACATGTCCGGAAAAGTCATGGAGGTTAGGTACATCAGCATATTGTTTTCTATGCCTCCATTCACTCTTTTGGAAAATTCCCTTCATGGATATGATATATTCATACCTCATAGTGTATGTTGTTCTGTACCCTAGTTAAGTACGGAATACTGTATGAGACTAACTAAAGTATTTAAAAAGAAAATACTGAAGGTTGTAATTTCCGTTTTTAGTTAGAATTTCTATTTTTTACATCTCCCAGAGCATGAATTTACACCCCTGGAATTACAATCGTGGGCTGCCCTCGCGGTAGCTACGGCCCTGACAGGCACTAAAAGGACAGGGTCTATCCAAGCAGCCGTGGGAAAACAACTTGCGAACATCCCGGAAAGTGCCTTCCAGAACTGTTTTCAGTATCTGCAGAAACGCTGGAAACAGTGTGTTGATTCAGAAGGGCGGTGTTTTGAAGGTGACCAGCATTAATTGTGAGTATGGTCAGTGATGCATTCAGGCAACTTCTCGGGGTGCTTAGTCCCCCAAAAATCCATGAACGCCCCAGCCCCCCGTAGGTTTTTAGGTGATCTCCCCTCATATTTCGTCTAATTATTTTCATTTATAGCTGAATATTTGGAGAAATTAATTTAAAAAAAATTAAGAAAATTAGAGAAAATATTATAGTAATAAGGGGCCGTCCATGAAGTGCGTCTGTGATTTTTTACTACTTTTAGACTCCCCTCCCTCATGTCACATTTTGTCCGATTGTTGACACCTTCCCCCTAAAAAGTACGTCCTAATTGCCGCACCCCCCTTTATTTTTGGCGACTGCTTTTAGAAGTCCGTTGAGAAACAGAAAGAAAACATGAAATTATTTAAAGGAATCTTAAATAACGTTAAGTGACGGCCCCCAGGCTGGACCCACTGGTTAAATGGGTATCCTTTCCTATGCCCCCCCCCCCCTGAAATTCCCTCACCCCTCTGTGTGCAACATCGTATTTGTACGGTGGCGCCATCTACTGTACTCTAATCTTACTACAAACTGTTCTGTCAAAGTCGCTAGACTTGCTCTCATTCCTTCCGTTTCTGTGTCCTGCTCAAAAGGCGATCTCGCTGTAGGTGGCTGGGACCTAAACTCTACTCACTGTGGACAGAAGTCCTACAAGAAAATGACAAATACTGTGAATGTAATCAGTCGTCGGTGTACGGACACGTGCGAAGACCCTGAAGAAGCTGCAATGCCTGGACATGGAAGACGTGTACGATTTCAGCAGTTATCGGACTTTGAGCAAGGTCGTCGAGTCGGACTCCTCGAGGCCGGGTGGTCGTATCGTCGTATTGCGGAGCGAATTGGACGGGAAGTATCGGTGGTGGTACGATGGTGGCGTAGATGGTCCGAGGAGATTCCGAGGAACATTCTTAGATGGTCCGAGGAACATTCCCACACGAGAAGACGTGGAACCGGGAGTTACAGACGGACTGATGAGCGGACCGATCGACGCATAAGAGCTAGCGTTGCACCTGAGGTGACTGTGCGAACAATCCGCAACCGTCTACTGGATGCAGGACTACGTGCACGTGTGCCTCTGGCATGTGTACCTCTGACTCCAGCCTACCGTCAGGAACGGCTGCAGTGGTGTCGCCAACGTCTGCACTGGAGAACACAATGGCAATCTGTCATGTTCAGCGATGAAAGCAGATTCTGCTTGGGAGCCTCCGATGGCCGTATGCGTGTTCGCAGACGCACAGGGGAGCGTCTCCACCCTTCTTGCATCTGCCAGCGAAACACAGGGCCTACACCTGGTTTCCTGGTGTGGGGAGCTATCAGCTATCACTCCCGTACACAACTAGGGTACGTTAAACAGCACCTCCTACATCAACAACATCATTCAGCTCGTTGTTGTGCCATTTGTAAGGTCGGACCATCGTGGTGTTTTCCAGCAAGATAACGCACGCCCACACGCGGCACGTGCAACGCAACATGAACTTCAGGGTGTGAGTCAACTTCCATGGCCTGCACGTTCACCGGATTTGTCCCCCATTGAGCACGTGTGGGATTTTATGGGACAACGACTTATCCGGTCTCCACGGCCAGCCACGACCATCCCCGATTTACGCGTCCAGGTTGAGGATGCTTGGAGCTCAATACCCCAAACTTACATCCAACATCTGTACGACAGACTCCATGCCAGAATTGCACAGTGTGACGCAGTTCATGGCGGTTCAACCTCGTACTAACCATGTTACATGGAAATGTTATTAGCAAATACAGCTGTACTTTGCCATAATGTTTTGAACACGTTATCCTCTGTATTCCGTTATTATGCTGTATAAATTTCGTTGGTATTAGACGTCTCCTTCTTGGTGTTCTTTCTTCACTTTCCGTCAGTGTATATTAGAAATTGTTCCCATCAAGAGTTTGTTTTTCCTGTCGGTGGGTGGTTTACACTCTACGACAAAAAAAAAAAAAAAAAAAAAAGACACCTCAAACTGGCATCCAAACAGTTGGTTAGTTAGTTTGTTTTTTACTACTACGTGCTAATTTAAAGGTGCTGAAACCAAGTGGCAGGAGAATGGTTTACACCATTCGTTTTCAGGCAACACTGTAATGATTCCTTAATAATCAGAAACATGCTTATAGTAAAGTGAGACATTTTTCCACTCCTAAAGTGTGCCCCCACCCCCACCCCAGGGTCGATTTTCTCCATTACAGCGTTATCTTAATAGCATCCTCAATAATTTACACTACTCCATGGTGAAATCCGTGGTGAATTAAAGTACAGGTATAACATTTGTAATCACTTGTATGTGTAGATTTCTTAGAATTTGCATTTGGGATATACGAGCATAAGAAAATTTGTATACTCTATTTAAAATTTTGTAATATGCATTAATGTTAAATATATTTCAGATTTGTTATGTATTAATGGTAAATATATTTCAGATTTCGGATAAGTTCTGGACGACCGCGTGGATCGGAAGAAGTCGTCGATAGTGTTTGCACCGCCATTCAATGAAACCCGGGAAAATCAACGCGAAAGGTGAGTCGTGAAGTCCACTGTCTGGAGAATTTTGAGAAAGAAGCTGAAAATTATTCCATACAAAGTGCAGATGCTGCAAAATCTCACTGACCTTGAAAAGACAAAGCGCTTTGAATTTTGTGCCGAAATACAGCACCGTTTTGAAAATGACGATTTTGCCGATCACTTAGTTTTCACCGATGAAGCTACGTTTCACGTGAGTGGCCAGGCAAACCAGCACAATGTTCGCTTTTGGGGAACGGAGAATCCGTTCCAAAAGCGAACATGATTACCAGCGAAATGATTACATTGATAGCGAACATGGATTACCGGCTCGATGTGTGTCGTGTGACTAAGGGCGCACACATAGAACATCTGTGACTGTCTCTAAAAAAACTTGAAACATTCCCCTACAATTCTGTTACAGGTAACATAAAATATCTTACATTGTTCTTGTTTTATAGTACGTTGAAACTGTATACTTCTTTATGAATCACCCTGTATTTTTGAATATTTAATTTGTGACGTACGTTGCTCTTAATCTCTTTGAGGCTTTGGGAAGAAGACACCATGTTAGACACTATGTAATATGTTGAACACGAAAAATAATATTTTTAAATGTTTAATTTGCGACTTACGTCGTTCTTAATCTCCTTGGAGTGGGCTTAAGCCCCCTAAGCCCCCCGACATGATAGAGCAGGTCCCATCATTCCAATAACAAAGTCAACTTGCCACTAATAAGGACAACAAAATAAGGACAACGTAATAAGGAAACTTGCCACTGGAGAAAAAGAAGTGCCTCAAAGATCTCTCTTTCCTTAGGTTAATGGACGTCGTTATAGCCCTTTCAGCAGGTAATCAGTTAGGAAGCATTAGTATCAAAAATCACCCTGAATTACCACTTGGACAAACGAAGTGGTCATTTAGTGTCAATCATCCACTTAAACGATCACTTTGAAATCTAAGGTGAAAGCAACGCCCCCTGATGCTCACTCATTACAGCTGCGTTTCGCACATTTTATCGACAGCGAATATATTTATTCGAGCTATCTTCAGCCAATTTTGCAAGCCTCGAGTTAATTCATTCCAGCCGATTAAAGAGTTAAAGGAGGCACTAGGAACAATTTTGATGGTCCATCATCCCCACAGTATTTATTATACACGTACAGATGTAGAGCAAAAAGCGATTCTTCGGCAGAGATGTTCCGAAATCCGAGTCCCACCCATATTTATCTTAAAAGAAATAACGATTTGCCGGTACAGGCCCGTATAAAAATGGTAGTTCATGAGTCAAAGTAATGGGTAGACTTAAAAAAAAAAAGGCGTCTTTTCAAGGAGGTGGTACGAATGCCGTTACACAGTAAATGATCAGGTACAAATACATATAATTATCTGGTACAACACTCCGTTTTGAGCATGGTTTGATATGCTACATTAAAACATGAGTGGATTTTCGAAATTCTTTCACTCTTAAATTTCTGTTAAAAAAATTTTCACGACTGAATTAGTTTTGCAATGCATATTTTAACAATTCTCTTTTATCTAGGAGTTAACAGAGTTTTTTTTATAAGGAAATTTATGAAGTGTTCTCCTGTGGGTACCTGTGTTCCTATTGTGGACCACGAGACTAAAATTCCCGGCCTTGTTTCGTCGACCCAATCCGCCCCTGGTCATTCCTGAAACTTTTCGGACCTAGGTTGTATTTCACTGCCATTTTTTTTTTCTTCTTCTTTTCCCCGTTATAAGGTAGAATGGCTTTTCTCACATGTATTCTCAAAATTTTGGCGCTGCTTAATATGCGAGGGCATAGGGCCATTGCCCAAGTTGTATAAATGATAAAGCCACCCCTAACTTGTGATCATTTTAAAATCCACACGAAGTTAAAGAAACAGTGGGTATGTTTATTAATTGGCTGATTTCGCTTCTCTCTTTTTTTATTCTTTAATTTTTTTCTGTCAGTATTTCACAATGTCAGGCAATTTACTTAGTATTCCACAAGGTTACTTCACACAATTACGTAAGAACTACTTTTTTTAAAACAACTGTTTGTTCAAAAGTTTGTAAATAGATGGCGGTAGTTGTCCGTGAAAATGTATGTTCCCAGATCAAATTCTACTGACGGTTATTCTTTTGTTCGTATAAATCATTATTTAATGTTCCTATTATTTGAAATTTTGCTTTCTTACTAAGCCAAAAATTATGTTTTAATTAAAAAAGAAGTTCCTTAGCCCGTAATTAAAATTAATTTGATATCTTGAGTTTGAGCATCTTCGTATTGCATTCAAGTATTTAACTTCGGTGTGGCACTACAGATGGCACTCCCAGGGAAAAGTTAAGGAGAAATCAGTGTGGTTCCGTTGGCGCTATTATACGAATATTTATGTAGATTTTTTGTTTGCTTCTGTTTTCAACATTTCAACTTCTCAATTTGCTTCAAAAGAGCAACGATGAAAAAAATATATATTGGGTTCATTATATTTTCACTGAAATTTCTGTGACTCGTATTAATGGCTACAAAATATGCGCGAAATATAATGTACTTGGCCAGTAAACTCACAGCTGCGCTACGTATCTTATAGTAATAAGTGGAGAAATCAGTAAAGATGTTGTACAAATTCTTTTGTTCTCTGTTTTATGTGTTGATATACATGCAACGCCTGATTATCACAGAAAGATGCGGGGCAGCTGCCAATGTTCCCCACTGCAACCCCCACCCCAATTAAACGCAGTACTCTAAAAATATTAACTGCTGTCTACGGAAAATCGGAAATTGCCGCGCAACAGCAATTTGTTACATTTCATTACATAACACAAAAAAAGTTATTTACTGCAATGTCATTCAACAAAGTTCGATTTTTCCGATGAACTACTCGAGTTCAATTCTACAGTGTTCCGGAAAGGCCAAAATATTTTAGAAATGTTCAAAACATTAAATTGTTTGCGTGAAATACTGTCGTCAAACGCGATTAAAAACATATGTCGACACATACTCTACATGTTAAAAATTCTTTCCTAATAAAAAATCTCAATTAAAAGACATAAGATCTTTCGAAGCCGCATCAACTTCATCATCAGATGGAAGAACATTGAGCCGCCACAGTGGCGCAGTGGTCTAAGCGCTGGCTTCTGATCATTCACCCTAGTTGGGTCCGGGTTCGAATCCCGGTGAGGCATGGATGTTTGTGTTTGTCTTTCGGCATTGGCTCTCAATATGTTACTTGTCCAACACTGGTTATCTGTGCACATTGGTCATTTAGCAAACTGTAAAATCCATGTTTGATGTATATTTGTTCACAATGTGTTACATGATCAACACTGTCTATATCTGTGTAAATTGATCATTTGGCATGCTGTCAACCATGTATGATTTGTACGTGTTGCAATGTACAGTAATTTCTATCTCCTGTTTATGTCTGCTTGTACGTCTTTGTATCTCCAGGTCCAATAAATCATTTAAAAAAAATCCTCCAATAAAAAAAATGCATAAATAAATACATTGACGTATGGTGTGGACAGATCTTAAATAATGTAAAAGGACACAAGTGCAAAGCTTACATCGCCATAGCTTGGAGTGCGACAAAGTTATGGTTAATCACGAATAGTCGAGTAGACAACACTGGGGGAATGGCGAAGGAAACTTGTCATTGCGTTAATCCAAGGTTGAGGGATAACTTGGGGCATATATTTGTTACAGCATGAAGCCCCGCCCCGTAACAATGAATAAATAAGCTAACAAGCTTTCAGTGAGATGTAGAAATGCTTTCTTACCTGGTGCAGCTAACATCTTGGCTTCCTTCAAAAATTGGATAATGCGATCTACTACACTATCTACCAACAAGTAATTGTACACCCCTGCAATCGACGATATCTGCGGTCCTGATGCACGTCACGGCCGCCGCCGTTAAATATCGTGTAGGAAACAACAACGCAACCAATCGCATGCAAGATGCCACGCAGTTCGGAGCTCTCTGATTTCGAGAAAGGTGTAATCGTCGGGTATCACAGAAATGGCCGATCCATCCGTGACGTATCCAGCGAGTTAAAGTACCCAAAATGGACAGTGGCCGACGTGATTGGCAAGTGGAAGATGAGAGGTGACTGTCGGAATGTGCCCCGACCCGGCAGACCCACAAAACTGGGAGTTAGAGACCGACGGGTGCTGGCCAGAGAAATTTGGAAGAACCGCACCAAATCGATGGGCCACATCCGCGTGGAGTTTCAACAGGCATCCGGGAGTGTTCTTTCGATGAATACCATCCGTAAGGAAGCCCATCTGCTCGGTTATCATGGACGTGCTGCCGCCCACAAGCCTTTGATCACCAAGTCCAATAGTGCTGTTCGGCTAACGTGGTGCGAAGAACGTCGACAGTGGTTGGTTGGTTGGTTGGTTAATAGTTTTTAATGGCGCAAGGGCCATGGTTGGCCAAAGAGCGCGTCGACAGTGGACAATTGAACAGTGGAAATAGGTTCTCTGGAGCGACGAATCAAGGTTCACCCTCTACCGTTCGGATGGCAGGGTCTGGGTTTGGCGTCTGCTTGGAGAACGCCTCCTGCCGGAATGTATTGTGCCAACTGTGAAGTTCGGCGGCGGTGGAATTATGCTATGGGTGTGTTTCTCCTGGTATGGCACGGGACCCTTGGTCGCAATTCCTGGTAGACTCAACGCCGAGACCTACTGCACCATTTTGGATGACCATGCGCTTCCTACGTTGTGACAGTTTTACGGGGTGGACCCATGTTATTTTAAGGATGACAATGCCACCTGTCATGTTGCGAGGTCTACCATGGCTTGGTATGGTGACATTGGGGTTAATCGAATGGACTGGCCAGAGCAGAGCCCGGACCTTAACCCTATCGAGCACCTCTAGGACAAGTTGAAGCGTCGACTTAAGGGGTGCCTACACCGTCCGAAATCGGTGAAAGAACTGACCTGTCTTCTCCAAGCCGAGTGGAAGAAAATACCGCTAGCCGTCGTACCACGCCTGTTTGAGAGTATGCCCCGGAGGGTCGCAGCTCTAATCGCCGCTCGTGGAGGCTCCACCAACTATTGAAGGTGAATAAACTTCGTTTTCTTTTGCTATCACAGGTGTCCAATTACTTGTTGGTAGATAGTGTATTTGTAAGTCTGGAAAGTGCAGCTGACAGAGCTCCAGTCCTAGTGTGATAAATATGTTTCTTTAGCCTTGTCCCCAAGGAAAGCTTAGTGGATCCTATGTACACAGTGTCTTCTTCTGGATCAGAAGCTTTTAACGGAATACAATATATTCCAAACTTATGTTCAAGTTCAACAGGATCCCGATCAGTTTTTTTAATGACATAATATTTCTAGTTCTGATGCCAAAGACAAAATTATGCTGTTTACAAGCATTTTTTTAGGATATTAGTGACTTTTGGTACAAAGAGCATGGATTCCAAGAATTGTGCAGCACGTACATCTCGAAGTAATGTCGAAAACTTCGAGTTCC
Organism: Macrothele yani; assembly: GCA_039090855.1. Taxonomy (NCBI): domain Eukaryota; kingdom Metazoa; phylum Arthropoda; class Arachnida; order Araneae; family Macrothelidae; genus Macrothele; species Macrothele yani. The sequence goes on from CM077003.1 coordinate 111,481,905, forward strand.
GTAATTTCCTGCAGATTATATGAACCACAAACTCACCATAGCCGTATGTTTCAGCTATTCTTTTAATCCTCTGAACTTCCAAAAAACGCAACAAGGGGTTCGAAGAATGAGTAATGGCCCGCTGTAACAAAAAACGAATAGCCGATTATTTATTTTATATAATAATTTAAAGAATGAGAAGAGGCCATCGGAATAATATCTGTGTTTGTCTGAAATAATGTCTATGTTTGTCGGAATAATGTCTGTGTTGTCGGAATAATGTTCGTGTTTGAAGTAGGTTTACAGCGAGAACTGTAGGACATTAGAAGTGGGATTTCTTTCCAGAAGGATATCCAAGATAGGTAAGCGATGATTATCCTCAACCTCCAAAGTGAAGTTGATTGACTGATGTTGAACAGACATATGATCTGTAAACAAGACTAGGTCTTCCAAAGGGTATGGGCCAAAAAAACAAAATGTTGTCAATTAAAGGCAGGGAGACCGGGAATAAGTGGAAAGACCATCATTTTCCAGGGATTGTAAAATAAACTCTGCGAGAATGAGGGAGAGTGGGGAAGCCATAGGTCCATACCCTCTTGTAGGTAAAAAATATTTCCAAACCTGAAACAAGACCTCTTTTAAACCAGCCTAAGAGCACACAGAACTGCTTGAATTTCCAGATTAAAGACAGTGCCCAAAGCTATCAATATAGACTCGATAATGCGATTAACTGTATCAATGGGAACACTCGGGAACAGAGCCGCAACGTCTAAAGATTCCATCTTGGCTTTGAACAGAGACAATATCTAGAGATGCCATCTTGGAATCCTTCCAAAGTGGATAATGACATCCACTATTTGTAAGTATGGAAAGTGCAGTTGACATAGCTCCAGTCTTAGTGTGAAAAATACGTTCCTTGAGCCTTGTCTCCAAGGAACGCTTAGTGGATCCTATGTATACAGATTCTTGTTCTTCTAGATCAGAAGCTTTTCACGGAATACAATATACTCCAAGCTTATGTACAAGTCTGTGGCACTGTGAGCTTTGCACTTGTGTCCTTTTATGCCATTCGGACATTATTTAAGATCTATCCAGACCATACTTCAATGTATTTACATCTGATGATGAAGCCGATGCGGCTTCGAAAGATCTCATGTCTTTTAATTGAGTGTTTTTAACATGTAGAGTATGTATCTACATATGTTTTTAATAGTGTTTGACGACAGTATTTCACGTATTTCAAGGTTTTAACACGAATCATTTCGACCCTAAATTGTTTGCATTTAGTAAGGAATTCTTTCTTTATTTAAGCGACTAAGCCCGCCTTTTAAATCGTATCTTTAACACAAGCTATCAAAGCTTCTTTTGTTTTGCTTAATCACAGAGGCTGATTTTATGATATTATAGATAGTTTTTTTAGAAAGTATAGCTCGAACAAAGTATTTTCGAACAATATATGAAATTCGAAATCATGCGGGAGTGACAAGGAGGAGACTGGCTCAAGACAGACAATTGTGGAAGAAACTTGGGGAGATCTTCATCCAGCATTGGATTGATAATGGTTGACAATGATGATGATGGTGATGATGATACATAATATACATACGCTCATGTTTATAAAAAACAGAACACCTGAAAGAAGTCGAGATACGACTTTGATTTTTTCAGGATGTGTTCATTACCAGTTCAAAAGAAATGATTAGCATCTCGATGTATACGTATCAGGTGTGTCGATGTAGCTAATAATCGATGTGCCACCTCTGGCTTGTGTCACCTGCTATACGCACTGAGGCAGCGAATCAAATAAAGTGAATGGTGTCCTGTGGAACAGCCATCCAAGCAGTATTGACCCGCATTCAAAATTCATCAAGAGTTTGCTGGCTGACGGTCGTACCGCTGCATCTGTCGTTCGAGCATGTCCCAGAGATTTTCTATGGGTGACAGATCCGGCGATCTAGCCGGCCACGGCAGAAGTCGAACGTTGTTATCCCTGAAGAAGACACGCGCTGTCGCTGAAACATGGGGTGTGGTATTGTCCTGCTAGAATATGGCACCGAGGACGTTCTGCAGGTACGGAAGGACGATCAGCCGTAGAATGTCATTGACGTAATTGGCACTCGCTATGGTGGTACGGAATAGAGCCCTGCACGGAACGGGCCTGCTCACTAGTTTAAAACTTACAGGCCGAGACTACGGTTTCGTAGGCGGGCTTGGACGGGCCTGCACTTGCATGTGTACCGTGTAGTCAGACTTAATAAATTTAGGTCATTCTGTTTTTGGAGTCTCTGTCTTTCCCTTCCCGTGATCTTATTTCTTGTTGCGCGAAATCGTTCTTCTCTCCCGCTTTGTGCTATTTTTTATTTATGTATTTATCTATTTTGCGCGGGTCATTTCGTTTTTGATCTTTGGCAATCTCTCTCCCCTTTGAATCCATATTCCATTTATTTCAGAAGTTTACACCAGAAAAACACTTGCTTCCTACGATGATTTGCATTTATAGGAATTAGGAGTCAATTAAAGCTTCAATATGCGCTCTCATTGCTCATTCAAGGCAATTACTTATAAGCGCTCTCATTGCTCATTCAAGGCAATTACTTGTAAGCGCTCTCATTGCTCATTCAAGGTAATTACTTGTAAGCGCTCTCATTGCTCATTCAAGGCAATTACTTGTAAGCGCTCTCATTTCTCATTCAAGGCAATTACTTGTAAGCGTTCTCATTGTTCATGGTAATTACTTGTAAGCGCTCTCATTGCTCATTCAAGGCAATTACTTGTAAGCGCACACATATAAAGCAACGAATATTAGATTTATAAATACGAGTCGAGTTTAAGTACATAGCAATTATACTGTACAAGTAGAAATACATAAATTTTGCTAGTAAACTATTCTTTAGGCTCTGTCTTTATAATTTTGATTTGTTACTTGCTTTGTTTTAAATATGGATGAATATTGGGTTGGGTAAAAAATTACAGGTTCGAGGAGCAAAACAATCGGAAAATTGTGTTACATTTGGAGTTTGGGAGTTATTTCCTGAACCTGAAGAATTAAAATCAAAGACGTCGTGTCAACAGAACGAAATCATATTCTGCGAACGATAGTTTGTTGTATTAACTATTAACCATTAAGCATGCTAGTGTGGGTAACTGAGCATCAGTTTATATTATGTTCTGCGCAAAAGTGTCAAAGAAGACAGTACTTGACTCGTATAAACAGTGATCTGACCCTACGAAGAGTTCGATTATGAAATGACGATAATTTACTTAAGTTCTGTTACGGAGATTTAATACTTTAGACAAAAATATTAATATTTTAGACAAAAATATTAAATCTCATTTCGCAACTTTTATTTCGCTTTCGTGCTCCATTTCCTTTGTTTCCACGATGCGTGAGAAAATTTCGCTGTGTCACCCGATATTGAAACTTCGGAAACACGGTTTATTTAGAGACGCCAGTTTGTCGCATTTTAGGGTCTGGGCCTTTCTATTTCGTAGACGCATTGGTAATTTTCAGCTCATTTAATCTTTGCCTTGTTAATTTCAAAGCAGTTGACTGAATGCGTAAGCCCTCTTAATTTCTACTTTGAAGTTTTTCTAAGCCGACGCCGACATTCTCCCACGGTTTTTGTGGAAGTAAGGGGTTGAGTTTGCGAGGGGACAAAGGGGGAGTGAGGACAGTCGACTCGAGGGGTTGAAAGCGAGCAGTCGCAAGGAGAAGGCGAGGAAGCGACTTAGGTGTTAGGAAGCAGGTCTTAAGCTGACCAGGGGAATGGAGTTTTTCTCGGCAGGCGCAAAAGGGAGACAAAAGAAGATCGAAGAGAGATTTAGGGAAAGAAATCCTAGCATCAGAGGAACAGGGAGGAAGAATTACTAAGCTGAGGACAACCTTTCTGAGATTAAGTAAAGAAAAGAATAAAGCGTTTTTTAAGAGATTTAAAAGGATTGCATAAAAATTATTACTTATAGCTATTTTATTATCTTGAACCACGCAAAATAGAGTTGAGTTCAGGCTTAATTTTGAGAGCCCGAGGCCGTCCGAGCCCGTGGTATATCAGCCCGAGAACACCCGAGTCAGAATTTTATATTGCAAGATAGAGCCCGAGCCCGAAAACTGGCTAACCTATTCAACCATTAATAAAAAACATCTCCTTTTCCACACTCCCAATCTCTCCTCCTCTTGCAATTAACCAAAGTATTTCTCAAATGGGGAGTGGGGAAGGGACCTCTATCTATTTTTACAGTGTAACTGTACGATTTTCTTTGACCGCTCGTTTCCATCTGAAGTGCTTCGGGCGGTCGAGTATCCAAAATGATTGGGCGGTGCTGCAATTGTATGTTGCTCAAATAATGCTAATATTATACCGCCATAATTCGCTGCAATATGTACGTTTCAAAACAGAATTAGCAAGGAGCTACTGCGTGGAGATAGGGGTAAATTATCGTCGGCATGATATCAATTATCCAATATCTGTAGTTCTTGAAAAAGCTTTTTCTTCTCTGCAGCGGCCTATGGCATTTTCTACCCAAGCCCGGAATAAATAACCATCTCGAATGCCCGCTCCGTAACCAGAACCAGTTGCCGAAGAATTCCCTTTACCAACTATAAAGAGTCTCATTTGCTAAATCGTATAAAATCACATTTATATATAAAAAACATTCTCTCGCTCTCCCTAATAGCCCAAGCCCGAACCGCAGTAAATATTCTACAGCCCGAGCCCGATTCGGGCCCGGGCTCTGCTTCGGGCTGACGAAAAACTATGGAAGTTAACATGAACCAGCTAAGAAATGGCGCCCAACTTGGGGTACCCCGAGATTAAGAGTCTCGTGCTCTACCGACTGAGCTAGCCAGTTAACAATTCAGTGAATACTATTTATTTTTTTGATTGGAGGTTTAACGACCACCATGAGCTACTCAATGGGTTATAAGCAGTCGCCCGTCCCTAATTTAGGGTCACTGGTTCCAGGGAAGGGAGAGAGCCAGTGCCGTAAGACAAACACAACATCCATGCATCACCGTGATTCGAAACCGGACCCCTTTCGGACGTATGATCGGAGGTCATCGTTTAGACCCATTTATTGCATTTGTCGTATCTCTGGTTACTGGTGGGTTAGTTAACTTGCTTATGCCCTCTTTTTACACGAGTTTCGAGTTATTCCAAAAAGTTACAGTACAAATACCGTCTATGTTAAAGCACGTGACAGTTACCCAAATGAAACATATGCTGGGCCTGAATAGCAGGGCCGAGCTGGTCCCTGGAAAGAAAAAGAACCACCGGCACATTAACTGTGTGGCAACAGTCCGGGCTCTGGCCTAAAAATATTGCCTCTGCAGAGCTCTAGTACGGACTCTCACGAGAGGTGATCTGTTTTCGTACGCGATAGCACCCGGACCACAATGTCTCGTATTGGTGCGGTATGTCTGCTGCGAGTACACTCTTCCCTACGCTTCTATCCCTGTCGTCGGCAAATGCAGATGTGGCCATCATTGTCGCCTAAACAGAAGCACATTTTGTCCCACAATACGATATTGTGCCATTCGTCAGGCCACTCCCTTCGTTAGATGCACAATTGCAGTCTGGTAGTCTGTTATTGCGGTGTCAAAGGTAGTCTGACAAGAGGCTGACGAGCCTGCAGTCCGAACTGTAATAACCGGCGACTTGCTGTTGCGGATGACATGGGAGGATGCGCCACAGTTCGCCACTGCTGCGCCAACGCCGTTGATGATGCAGGATGGTCATTCAAAGACGTCCTCATGAGATGACGGTTGTCCCTCGGAGTTGTCTGTGTACTAAGTCCAGAACCTTGTCTTCGGGTCCCATGAACTTCTTCGTACCATTCCCTGCACACTCTTGCAACGACAGACACACTGCCTCCCCCCTCCCCCCATACACACACACGACCGGTAGTCTCTCGGAGGGAAACATTGCAGTCTCTCATACCGATAATGAGACCTCTGTCGAACCCGGTGGTATGATTGCATGACTGACTGTCTTACATAACGACGAGGAATCCTAACCCACTGCTGACATGCCGACCGAACCACGCAGCGTTTATAACACAAAAACGTCCTGTTTTCGGTTTGTGGGGCCGCGGGTGGCCTAGTAGTCAACTTTCGGGACTGCCATGGACATAACCTAAGGTTCGGTCCTGGGCAGGTACGAACGTTCGAACCACTAAATACCCGCCGTGCGTCGGATACACTGAGAAAAACGTTTTGTTAATTCAACAAAAAGTTTTGTTGAATTTGCAAAATTATTTTCTTGAAAATTATTGTTGATTAAAAAAAAAATCATTGTTATCACGACAAAACGTTTTGTTCATTTAACAAAATGATTAGGTCGATTTTTGGGAATTTGTTTGATCCAACAAAACATTGTTATCATGACAAAATGTTTTGTTGCTGCAACAAAACATATTGTTATAGCAACAAAACTTATTGTGTCACAAGAACCATGTTTTGTTGCAGCAACAAAACATTTTGTCATGATAACAATACGTTTTGTTGGATCAAACAAATTCCCCAAAATCGACCTAATCATTTTGTTAAATGAACAAAACGTTTTGTCGTGATAACAATAAATTTTGTTAAATAAACAATAATTTTCAACAAAATAATTTTATTGACTGTATATCGACAAAAATTTTTGTTGAATTAACAAAACGTTTTTCTCAGTGTAGGCACGTTAAGCCGTCGGACCCCGGGTACTGGCCCCCTCGTAATAAATAAGGGCGTCTTCCTTCGCCTTTCTACCTCGCTTCCGTGTGACTTTCCTATCGGGTACTCTAGCCCAAATCTCCTAGCTTCCTATTTCTAAGGGTTGTTTAAGACCTGGGGTCAGACACTCCCTTCCTAAAATCCTCTACGTATGATCTGATCTGATCTTTTCGGTTTGTGACGTTGCGTGGCCTGATTTGCCTAGCCGCGTTATGCATTCACCTATAACGCCGAAATGCTATATTGCCTGATTAACATATTCTGTCGTAGCTTGAGTCTTTTCAGGTGTTCCGTTTTTATGAACAGGAGTAGATAGATAGATAGATAAATGGCACTTTTAACGTGTCATTTTTAAGATAAAAATTTTAATTTCTACAATATAGCAAAAATCATTCAATAGAAGGAAAAATAACTTTTAATAATGGACAATTTCATATATCTTAAAGCCAAAGATGCCAGGAGCCAAGATTAAAACAATTTTAAACATCGTTCCAGGAATACACTATCTATCTAAACACTATACACTATCTATCTACACTTCCTATCCGCAAACTCCCTGTAATAGAAATGTAATCAAGTTTGTCCACCCTTTTCTGCTATCATAACATCCACTCTACTAGCAAGGCTTTCGACTGGATTTCGGTTCGTAGTTGCGGGAATTTCCTTCTGTTATGCCACAAGAGTTAGTCAGGTCGGCCATCGAAGTCGAGTGGTTTAGCCTGGCTCACAGAGGGCGTTCCAATTCATTCCTAAAGTAATCCATGAGGTTGAGATCGGGGCTCCATGCAGGCAAGTTCTTCCACACCCATGTCATCAAAACCATTCCTGCACGGTAAAGAAAAGGGCCTTCACCAAAATGTTGCGATGATAGAATGTCATTATTGGCTGTAGAGTTCAGAGTCTCGGCCACGGGAACTGGGATGCCCAACACAAACCACGAAAACAGCCCCTCAGCATGACGCCTCCTCCACCAAACTTCACAGTTAGCACAACACAGTCTGGGAAGTAAAGTTCATCTGGCATACTCCACAAGCAGTTTCCTACGTCGAACTGCCATATAGTGAAGCGTGATTTATCACTCCAGAGAACGCGCTTCCATGCTCCAGAGTCCACTGACGCAGAGCTTCACACTACTCCAACCGACGCTTAGCGTTGACCTTGCTGATATTCGGCTTGTGTGCGGGTTCTCAACCGTGGAACCCTATTCCCTTCTGCTTTCGACGAACCGTTATGGTGCTGGCATTGCTTCTAATGGCATTTTCGGAACTCGCTGAAGAGTGTTGCAACATAGGACAGGTGATTTTGCTGCAGCATCTGCTTCAGCACTCGGAGGTACTGTTCAGCCATTTTACGTGGCTTACTAAGTGGCCTTTACGCTGTTGCCGCTCCTAGGCCTTTCCGCTTTACAGTAACATCTTTTACAGTGGATGGAGGACAGCTACAGCAGGGTAGGAATTTATGGAACTGACTTGTTGCTAAGATGTCTTCCTATGATTGTGCCACGTTGAAAATCACTGAAATCTACCGTGCCGTCCATTCTACCGTTCATGCTTGTCTTTAAGATGTTTACCAGACCACATGCGTCTCTTTATGCCTGCATTGATAATGGTTGTGACGTAACGGGAAAATCCAATACTCAAAAGGGGTGAGCGGATACTTTTGATGATATCAAAATAACACAAAATTAAAAAAGAAATACATTGAACAACAATGGTTTTGTTACAAAGAAAACTTTAACGGTTCTGTATGTATTTACTAGTGCTGAAATCAAATATGAAGTCACAATTGCTCAACTGGTCTCCATTTCTTGTAATGGAACTCTCTATTGGGGTGCATGTTGTGTTACTTAAAAGAACTTTTCTATGTTTCCCAACGGAGACATCTGTCTGCAGTCAGGATAGCTGTGTCTTTGAGAGAAGACGTACTGGCGCATTACTTCCTGTTGTGCGATTCCCTCTGGGAAAAGGGGAACAAAGCAGAATTTTTGTCACTCGAATGCATTTAATCGGTATTGAAGGACGTGCATTTTCTCGTGGTTTTAAAAAGTAGTGTGGACTGTGCAAAGTGTACGTTAAATAATGCCGCTTACTTGTGTTAACCATCCAAACAGTTTCTGCTGCATTTGTGGACAATTTACTTTAAAGTCTCAAAGGCGACATTTCACACCGTTGATTAGAAAATCTTATGGACTTGATTTGTAGTGCAAAATGGGTTATGAAGATAAATCTTGGGCACCTCACATTTGTTGTAATTCATGTGTTACTTTGTTGACTGGCTGGTTGAAGGGATCACGTCAAATGCCATTTGCGGTAACAATGGTTTGGAGAGAACCGAAAGACCACTCAGCAGACTGTTACTTCTGCATCACTAAGATATCTGGAATTGCAGCTAAGACCAAAAACACGATTCAGTATTCCAGTATTCCTTCGGCCATAAGACCTGTTCCTGTACCTCCACAGTCACGGGGTTTAGATGATAGTGATACTGATGAAATAAATCCTCACAGCGACCAAGATATTGAAGTACAACAAGACCCTGATTTCTCGGAAAATCCTGTGCCTCATCTTATAAGTCAAGAAGAATTAAATGATCTGGTTTGTGACCTTCATTTAGCAAAAAGTCAAGGCGAAATATTGGCTTCAAGATTGAAGGGATGGAACCTTTTACAACCAAGTACAAAAGTATGTAGTTTTCGTCGACGACAGCAATTGTTTGAACACTTATTTTCGAAGAGTGGGGATCTTGTGTACTGCAATGATATAGACTTATTGTTTGAAGCCTTAGGACAGCAACACAGACCTGAAGAATGGAGACTTTTTACAGATTCCTCAAAAATAAGCTTAAAAGCTGTCCTTCATGACAGAAACATGTATCCGTCAGTACCTGTTGCATATACATACATGAAAGAAACATATGCAAATATGAAACTGTTGCTTCATAGCATAATATATACGAAAAACACTCGTGGAATATTTGTGGCGATCTTAAAGTGATAGCTATACTCCTTGGTCTACAACTTGGATACACAAAATACTGCTGCTTCCTCTGTGAATAAAACAAATAGGGACAGAAATTCTCATTACATTAAAAAGACCTGGCCTAAAAGAGAGTCCTTAATTCCAGGTGACAAAAATGTTGTTGCTGGGCCCTTAGTATGTCCTCAGAACGTGTACTTACTACCGCTTCATATCAAACTGGGTTTGATAAAAAAAATTGTAAAGGCATTGAATAAAGATGGAGAAGCCTTTCGTTTTCTAAAGAACAAGTACCCTAAGATATCTGAATCCAAAATTGAACAAGGCATTTTATTGGTCCACAAATAAGGGAACTTATGAGTGATCTTGCATTTAAAGGGACTTTGAATGACACTGAAGCTGCTGCATGGAAGTCCTTTAAAGATGTGGTACTGAACGTTTTAGGTAACGGAAGGCAGAAAATTATAAAAAAACTTGTTACTGAGCTTATAGAAAACTATAAGGCCATGGGATGCAAAATGTCCCTTAAAATACATTTCCTTCACTCGCATCAGGACGTGTTTCCACAGAACTTAGGAGCTGTAAGCGATGAGCACGGAGAACGTTTTCATCAGGACATATGTACCACAGAAACCGCTATAAAGGAAAATGGAGCCCTAAAATGCTAGCTGATTACTGCTGGACTCTGAAAAGGGATGTAGTACAACCAAAGTACAGAAGAAAATCTAAAATGACTACTTTTTAAGGTAAGTGTAATTAATTGCTTGTAGCGAAATATACATGCTAAAATGAAGGCTTATTGTACACTGAAACAACAGGTTACTCGAGAACTATGCCCGACAGCACAATTTAGGAAGCAGATTTGTAATCAGCATGACAAATACTGTATAATTTGGCATACGCAGTCTTTGTTACAAACAAAAAGTTTATTTTTGTTATTCAGTGTTATTTGCAAAAATATTTGAAAATTTCAATGGGGGGGGGGACTTTAGAAAAAAACTACCCCTGGCGCCCTATGTATGCTAAGATATGTACAAATGAACGACGACAGGATCTCGAAACAGTAGAGAGAGAAAACATTGCCTTCACTTTCTAAGCGGATTCGGATGCAAAAATGAAGAAAGGAATAGGGTAATTAATTAGAGTACACACCCTGAATTTAGCACATGACTTGCATGGTATGAGATTCATCCAATCAGTATGTAGGTAACCATGTTTCTGCACACACGGGTACCAGCATATCCCGCCCCCCCTGTCTCTCCCAAATAAAGTGAAGTACCTGATAAAGGTGCATTCCAAAATATATATATATATATATATATCTCGACTTAACGAGATTGTGATTATTAAATTTGTTTCGCAACAGCCAAACACAAATTTTTAATTCAACGAAAGACTGTTTTCCTTCACCATTGTTTCACGAAAACAAATATTGAAAAAAATAAAAAAAGGTTTTAAATTTATTTTCTGTTTCATATCTGTCTCCCTGAATTTCTGTGGTTGAGTCAGCTTCAGTAAATTTGAGAGAGAAGAGAAAGCGCATACATGAAGTGTGGAAACAGCAAGTTAAACCGAAGCGCTATTTCATTCTGAATATTTGGTTTTACAACAGTGAGAAAATACGTGAGCAAGACAAAGCTGCAACTGTCTATTATGTCAAGCATTCATGCACCTCAGGGGAAAAACACGGACAAAAGCAAATTCCACTAGGTATATATATATATCATCATCATCATTGTCAACCATTATCAATCCACTGCTGGACGAAGGTCTCCCCAAGTTTCCTCCACAACGGTCTGTCTTGTGCCAGTCTCCTCCATGTCACTCCTGCATACTTTCGAATTTCATCCACCCATCTCCCATGTGGTCTTCTTCTGGGTCTTTTCCTGTCCCTTGGAATCCAATCTAAAATTTCGGCTGTCCATCGATGATCTGTCCTTCTGGCAGTATGTCCAGCCCATTGCCATTTCAGGGATTTAACTCTGATCATGATGTCTTCCACTCTTGTCATTTTTCGGATCCACGAATTCCTCTTCTTATCTCTCCTGGTTACACCAAGTATGCACCTCTCCATGCTGCTTTGAGTTGTCTGCAGCCTTTGTATGTCTCTTTTAGTTAAGGTCCACGTCTCTGCACCATACGTAAGCACTGGAAGGATGCATTGATCAAACACTTTTCTTTTAAGATATAATGGCATATTGCTCTTGAAAATTATGCTGTTTCTTCCAAAAGCTCTCCAGGCAAGTTTTGTACGCCGATTAATTTCTTCATCAATGTGACCCTCACTTGATATCTGCTGTCCAAGATAAACGTACGTGTCTGTTATCTCCAGCTTTTCTCCATCAATCGATAAATCTTCATTTCTTGTAAAAGCATTGAACATCACTTTTGTCTTCTGAAAGTTCATTTTTAATCCCACTTCTTTACTCTTGTCAGCAAGTTCCTGGATCATACTCTGCAGGTCTGATGGGGTAGTTGCAAAAATGACTACGTCATCAGCAAAACGAAGGTGGGTTAGATAACCTCCATTAATCTTTATTCCTTTGTTTTCCCAGCTCAGCGACTGAAAAACACCCTCCAATGTGGCATTAAAGAGCTTCGGAGATATGGTGTCCCCTTGTCTCACTCCCTTTCCAATTTTTATGTGTGTTGTATTTTCAAACAGCCTAATCTTTGCACTTGCATTTTCATAGATGTTATTAATAATATTAATGTATGCATCTTCAATACCGCAGGTTTTCAGAGCCATTGTAACTGCTGATGGTTTCACCGAATCAAAGGCTTTTTCATAATCGTTAAAAGCCATGCACAATGGAAGTTCATATTCCCTCGCTCTTTCAATTAGTTCTCTCAGTACGTGGATATGATCTTTTGTGCTGTAGCCACTCCTGAATATATATATCATCATCATCATCATTGTCAACCATTATCAATCCACTGCTGGACGAAGGTCTCCCCAAGTTTCCTCCACAACGGTCTGTCTTGTGCCAGTCTCCTCCATGTCACCCCTGCATACTTTCGAATTTCATCCACCCATCTCCTATGTGGTCTTCTTCTGAGTCTTTTCCTGTCCCTTGGAATCCAATCTAAAATTTCGGCTGTCCATCGATGATCTGTCCTTCTGGCAGTATGTCCAGCCCATTGCCATTTCAGGGATTTAACTCTGATCATGATGTCTTCCACTCTTGTCATTTTTCGGATCCACGAGTTCCTCTTCTTATCTCTCCTGGTTACACCAAGCATGCACCTCTCCATGCTACTTTGAGTTGTCTGCAGCCTTTGTATGTCTCTTTTAGTTAAGGTCCACGTCTCTGCACCATACGTAAGCACTGGAAGGATGCATTGATCAAACACTTTTCTTTTAAGACATAATGGCATATTGCTCTTGAAAATTATGCTGTTTCTTCCAAAAGCTCTCCAGGCAAGTTTTGTACGCCGATTAATTTCTTCATCAATGTGACCCTCACTTGATATCTGCTGTCCAAGATAAACGTACGTGTCTGTTATCTCCAGCTTTTCTCCATCAATCGATAAATCTTCATTTCTTGTAAAAGCATTGAACATCACTTTTGTCTTCTGAAAGTTCATTTTTAATCCCACTTCTTTACTCTTGTCAGCAAGTTCCTGGATCATACTCTGCAGCTCTGATGGGGTAGTTGCAAAAATGACTACGTCATCAGCAAAACGAAGGTGGGTTAGATAATCTCCATTAATCTTTATCCCCTTGTTTTCCCAGCTCAGCGACTGAAAAACACCCTCCAATGTGGCATTAAAGAGCTTCGGAGATATGGTGTCACCTTGTCTCACTCCCTTTCAATTTTTACGTGTGTTGTATTTTCAAACAGCCTAATCTTTGCATTTGCATTTTCATAGATGTTATTAATAATATTAATGTATGCATCTTCAATACCGCAGGTTTTCAGAGCCATTGTAACTGCTGATGGTTTCACCGAATCAAAGGCTTTTTCATAATCGTTAAAAGCCATGCACAATGGAAGTTCATATTCCCTCGCTCTTTCAATTAGTTCTCTCAGCACGTGGATATGATCTATTGTGCTGTAGCCACTCCTGAATCCCGCTTGAAGGTAGCACTGAGCCATGTCTAGTGCTACCTTCAAGCGGTGTGAAAGAACTTTAGTGAAGATTTTATAAACTACTGATAGAAGGCTGATAGGTCTGTAGTTTCCGAGATCCTCAATGTCACCTTTCTTATGTAGCAGGATCATTGTAGCGGTGTTCCAATCCTCAGGAATCTTTCCTTCATTAAGGCATCGAGTGAAAATTTGGGCGAGTACTGTTTCGATTTCTCCACTTGCTTCTTGTATGATGTCTACAGTAATTCCATCATCTCCTGGAGCTTTTCCTCGCTTCATGTTCTTGATTGCATGTGCAACTTCTGCTGGAAGGACTGGAGGAACTCTGGTACTGGTATCTTTCATGATGTCTGGAGTGCATATATCATCCCTTTCATATAATTTGGAGTAGAAATCTTTCACTCTTGTCAAAATTTCGCCTCTATTTCTTGTTACAGAACCATCTTCTTTTCTCAGTGCCATAATCTGTTTTCTTCCCTTACTGAGATGTCCCTTTGCTATCTTTAGGCTTTGGTTGTTTTCAATTGCTTTCCTCACTAGTTCACAGTTGAATTTCCTTACGTCTTCAGTGATACTTTTTCGTACTGTCTTGCATAGCTCTATATATTCCACTTTGGAAGTCACATCTTCTTTAGTTGTCCTCATCTCTCTTCTTTTTTGCATCAACATTTTGGTTTTTCCTGATAATTTGTTCACATGCAACTTGTTCTTAGACCCAGCTAATTTTGTTGCTGTTTCCATAAGAGCTTTGGTTACTTTTCTGTTAACTTCAGAGATGTCCACTTCTTCCGATGTTAGGCCTTCTAAAGCAGAGAACCTGTTCTTCAGTTCTAACTTGAAGGTATTATGGTGTTTTTTAAGGTTGGTTATGTCAATAGATTTTGTTTGTCTTATGAGCTTGCCACGTTCAAGTTTAGTGTTGAGGTGCATCTTACATCTCACCAATCTATGGTCACTACCTGTGTTGAACTTGTTTAGCACACTGCAGTCTTCTATGACGAATTTTTTGTTACACATAATAAAATCAATTTCACTTGTCGTCCCATTTGGATGTCTCCATGTCCATTTCCTGTGTGGCTTTTTCTTGAAGAAGGAGTTCAAGATGAAAAACCCTTCTGCCTCTGCAAACTCAACGAGAGTATTTCCACGCTGGTTTCTGTTGCCATGACCGAATTTACCTACTGAAGTTTCATTCTGTTGCCGTTGCCCTATTTTTGCATTGAAATCTCCCATAATTATTTTCAAGTGCTGCTTACCTTTATTATTTAGATGACAAATTTCCTCATAAAATTCTTCAATTTCTTCTTCATAATGACTTGTGGTGGGTGCATAAGTTTGAATAATCTGAGCCTGGTATCTTTTCGAGAGTTGGATAACAAGTCGTGCAGCTCTGTCAGAGGAACTTTCAACTTCTACAACTTTATCCTTCAGTTTCTTGTTTATTATAAATCCAACACCACTAGTTCTGCCAGTATCTGTCCCACGATAGTAGAAGAGATGTCCACTTTTCAGTTCGATGAGATCTTCTCCTTTTCTCCTTACCTCACTTAGCCCCACGATGTCCCACTTGATCCTTTGTAGTTCCTCTTCCAATTCAAGAAGCCTTGAATCAGAAGATAGGGAGCGTCCATTGTAAGTAGCCAAGGTCAGCATCAGATGGCAGCCTAGTCCGGTCCTCCGGGGATTCTTAGCACCCTCTGCCTTCATGTCGCACTGGCCGCTGCCTTGGCCAGGTACATTCCAGCTGCCGGAGACTGAGGGCCAAGATTTAAGTTGTGGAATCATTTTGGAGGGGTTTGGCCATAACTCACCACGCTGGCCAAACGGGTTGGTGAGTGTGGGATAGAATTTCCTCTGATCCCGATGGTATAGTTATACCGCTATGGGCGGTCGTCAGAGCCCCTTTAGTGGGAACAGGATGCACCACGAGAAGGCGGGGTTGACATTTGTCAAGGAGAGGCTGTGATGTTACGCATCACCTGACCTTGCATCCCGAAATATATATATATATATATATATATATATATATATATATATACATTAATTTCAGTCAAATGAGCCCCGAAGTTTTTAATCACCGATTTATGAAGTTGCTAAAATAATCGTACTTTAATCTCCAGCAGCCTCACCGAGTGATCACTGAATTACGACCATCCCTATCAAAAGTGGATGCGGCCCGTTGTACACGTGATTTACGAGAGGGCGCGATTAGACGACCGACGTAGCATAAGGTGTGAGTGGAGCAGTAGGTAATAAAATTTGGAGCACGATGGATAAACGGATGTTGTTTTTTTTTATCAAACTTTGAGAAAGAATAGATTGTGGAAGCTCGGAGAGCTGGTGCCGCCATTTCTCAAATGCTTGAACTGGTCGGTTGTTCGCGAGCCGCTGCAGCTAAAGTGTATCAGGACCGCCGAGTGAAAATGGTCAAACAACGACCAGGGGTAAAACTGCGCAGGGCAGCGAAAGGTTGATGTGAGAGGTGAGCGCCGGGTCCGATGACTCATACAGACCAACAGACACAGCACCGTTCAACAGTTGACTACCCAATACGACAGAGGTCAACCCGGAACAATACCTATCATGACCATGCGTCGCACGTATTGGCTATAGCAGCACACGATCTCAATGACACCCCCTCCTAACCACGGTTCATCGGATCAAAAGATTCGCCTAATGCTAAGATTATGCAAGCTAGACGTCGGATGACTGGAAAGAAGTGTGCTGGTCTGAGGAGTCGCGTTTTTTACTCTACTCCGTGGATTGTCGTGTGAATATTTGGCGTAAACAACATGCGGCACTCGATCCATCCTGCGTAGTTTCCACACTGCAAGCTGCTGGAGGTGGTTGTATGATGCGGGGCATGTTTACCTTGCAGGAACTTGGACCCCTGGTGCATGCGGAACAACACATGACTGGTGCCCATTATCGTGAATTGCTTGCTGGCTCTGTACACCCAGAAATGTTGCACTTTCTCTCGAATAGCGACGGTGTGTCTTCTAAGATGACAATGCGCCGAGCCACAGGCACAATGTTGTGCAGAAATTGTTTGAGGAACACAGTTCAGACTTCCAGCATGTCGACTGGCCTCCGAACTCCCCTGATATCAATATCATAGAGCATGTGGGACACTATGGAACCGCATATCAGGTGTCTGGATACGTCAATGCATTGAAGGCCGCATTACACACAACTTGGTTGGCTGTACCTTCCAATTGCTTCCGGCATCTTATTGAGTCGATACCATGTCGGATAGCTGCTGTACTGAGAGCGAAATTAGGGCCTACGAAATGTTAGGTAAGTGGTTGTAATTCAGTGATCACTCAGTGTACGTATCAGTTAAAAAAAAGGGCATAAAATGCACCTTAAGGCTCTCAAAAGTTTTTGTTGATGTCTGCTAAAATAAAAAAACACACAAGTGTCTCTATCGGCGTTTTTCAACAACAAACAACAGCTTCAATATATGCTACTGCGTCGAACCTATTTGGAAGAGAAAACTAATATCTTTCAGTCTGCATTCAGCTGGCTGATCAGAACTCTAATTGAAAAATTGATGACCCTTCCGTTTTAAGGAGGATAACGGTGTTGTTCATCGTCTACGAAGTGATTATACTCTTTAGTAGTCAACAAGCACGCGTAGGGTACACACAGACTGCCCAGAAACTCAATCAGTAAGTCAGTTTTGGCCCTCATATGATGAATGGGGAAGAAAAAGGCTGTTCTCTTTAACTCTGCTGGTCACGTTTCTTTCTTTCTCTCTTTCCGTCTTGGATCCGACTTTCCGCTCATCAAACGGATCATTGAGCAGTCTGAAGGCCACGCACAGACACACGAACACGTAGACGCTGCATGCGAACCTCATTCCCGTTCCTCATTTCTTCCGACGTCGGTCTCCCCCCACTCTCTCTCTCTCTCTCTCTCTCTCTTTCTCCCGCTGCTTCAAGATGTTCTAACGGAGGTCACATCTACGGAAGAAAATCTCGCTGCACTTCCGACAAGTTGGCACGTAAATAATTTCTTAATCTCCATGAATATATATTTTCCTAACTGTTCTTAATAATAATGTTGCATTTTCAATATCGCAGGTTTTGAAAGACATTATAACTCCGAATGGTTTCACGGAATCAAAAGTCTTTTCATAACCAAAAAAAAAAAAAAAAAGCCAACATAGTGGAAGTTCATATTCATTCTCTCTTTCAATTTGTTCTATCAGTATATGGATATCATCGACAGTGCTGAAAGTCACTCTTGAATCCAGCTTGTTCTCTTGGTTGAACCATGCCCAGCAGCGTTTCCTTCAAGCGAAGTGAAGGTACATTAGTGAAGATTTTGTAAACAACTGACAGGAGACTCATGGGTCAGCAAGGTCTCCTTATTTATGCAGCAGGATTCATGTTATAGGATCACTGTAGCATTTTTCCAGTCCCAAGAATCTTCCTTTCCTTAAGGTATCTAGTGAAAACATGAGTCAGTTTTTATTTCTCCTTAACTAAACTAAAACTATTTAATAAAATCTTAACTAAAGAAATTGAGAGTTACGTCATGAACCAGGAATGAATGCTGCCCACCTTTTTTTTTTTTCTTTTCTTTTCATTCGTCGTTCACTTTTATAAAGATACGTTATTTCGTCATTTATCGATCTTTATTTATATCGATATACAGGTTTTTCTGAGAAAAAATCCACATGCAGAAAATATCAGAACTGGTATACTGATGCAAATAAAGAAGGGAGATGTACATAAAGAAAATGTAACCTCGAAAGTGGAATGCATAGAATTACGTAAGAGCGAGAAAAAGTATAAGATATAAAGAAATTCCATGGTGAACTAGTTAAAAAAGCGATTGGGAAAAACCAAATCCCAAAGAAAACAAAGGGTGGTATCAGTAATGAAAGGTAACGTGTTATATACGGTACTCAGAAAAGATGATAGGACTGTAAGATGATATATAAGAAGTGAAACTTTGAGGAGAGCTAAGGAGTTATACCCAAAACTACATCAAGCAGATGATACGAGAACATCTATTACGGACACATACACAAAGAGAAATATATAGAGGCTCTACAACGCGTCCAGTTCTCCAGGCAGCCCACGCAATTTAGAACACGAAAAGGGGAAGAGCTTTAGTGGAACATGGAATTTTCATGGACATAGTACCAGCACTTCGTTCAAATTTTTTTTAGCAAAATCTGTTGTGCGATAATTTTTTGAATAGCAATTTCTTGACTCATTTTTTTTTTTTTTTTTTTTTTTTGAAATTTCACATTTACCCCATAGTGGTCTGGACGTATTTGTCACCTTGATTCCAAGTCTTACATACAGATTTTCTTCCATGCCCCTTCCCCAAGAGGTACATTAAGAAAATTTGCAAGTATCAAAAATAACGATCATTTAACTTTTGATTGGAGGTTTAAATGACCACCGTGAGCAACTCAGTGGGTTCTAAGCAGTCGCCCATCCATTATTTAGGGCCACGGGTTCCAGGGATGGGTGAGAACCAGAGCAGAAATATAAACCCAACATCCATGTCTCACCGGGATTCGAACCCGGACCCATCTCCGACGATCAGAAGTCATCTCTTAGATCACTGGGCCACAGAGTCGGCAGTTAATTTTCAGCGATATCCGTAAATATCACAAATGGTTCTACACGGAACCATACAATGCGCTGATATACAGGAATGGATTATTTAGCTTAAAAAAGAAAAACTTGCAGCCCAAAGTAATGCTGAGAGTAAACTTTGTTTATGATGAGATTACCACTGAAAAGTGATGCTGCATAATTCAAAAACAGGGAACTCTACCCTCCAGTTTTAATTCCATTGTCTCCCCGAAGTGATTAAAAATGGAAGAAAGCATTCCCTTTTTTTTATTTGTTAATACCTTCCGGTATATATTTCGAAAAGCAGGCCGCTTTGCTCCTGAGTTTAAATCCTGGAGCCTTTTCGGGAAAATTAAAATGAAGGAAAACATTTACTTTTATTAATTCACGTTTTTGGTTCGTACCTAACTGGTGAACAGAGAGCTTTGCTTTTCGGGTTTAATCCCGCTCCTTCCAACAGAGATCACATGTGAACGAAAATGATTCATTATTGCTATTTATTCATTTTTTCATTTAATCAAGTGCGGTTAAAGACAACATATAGGGGGTGATTACGTGTGTACACCCCAGCTCAGTCGCCGATCGAAAGTCATCAACGGGTGCAGAACCCACCGTTAAATTACTGGAACAATATTAGCTTAAAAGAATTCAAAACAAATTAGTCGTTTCGAATTTTTAAGTGGTTAACGCTTCCATTTTCTTATTTTTGTTACTTCTATGAAATTATTCGTTACAGTATGATGGATGCATGGAACAAAACTGTTAGTCAAACCCCTTTAGGTTCGGACATTTAAGGGAAGTCAAAGGCTAGGTGTTTCATGCAATTAAGGAAAATATAAGCCATCGTGAAGGAGCTCATGCTCAAGAACTACAAAAACCAATGTTGAATCATACACGATAAGCCAATAACGTCTGTATGTCGTAATGCATAAAAGGAAAGGTTGTGAAAGGTGCGGAAACTTGTACGACGCAGTCGTTTCAGAATAACAGGACCACTACCTAATAATGGGAATAACCACCCTTGGCCTGTATGACAGGGGCGAGACGGCGTGGCATGGACGCAATGAGTTCCTGGAAATTTGCCCGAGGCACACTTGCCCATTCGGACTTCAGCTGAGCACGGAGGTCCCGGAGATTACCTGGTTGTGAGTTGGTACGTTGAACCTATCGACCGAAATAGTCCCACAAGTGCCCTATGGGATTGAGGTCGGGCGATTTCGCCGGCCAGAGGAGAACGGCGTCCTCGCTGTCGTGCTCCTGGAACCAGTGTATAAACAAAGACATCGCTCTTTCCACCTTTTAGCAACACATAGCAACCGAAAAATTGTTATTCGGTCACCGCCGGGGGATTGAATCCCGGATCTCTCGATATCTAGCCGAGCGCGTTAGGCTTACACCACATTGGCCGACAATCCACGGCGCTATGTGTGTATTTCTGTCAGCTTCTGACATCATAAATCCGTAAGATGGGCTCAGCTACTGAGACGCCTCCATCTGGTGGGCTTTAACGACACTAGCTATATATTAATTGTAGCAATTAAATCCAAAGGGCGAGATCCAAAGTGAAAATCTTCCAAATAGAGTGAATAAACAAAGACATCGCTCTTTCCACGTTTTAGCAACACACAGCAACCGAAAAAACTTGTTATTCGGTCAGCGCCGGGTAATTGAATTTCTTGTTGTTTTTTTCCTGGGGAATTGAATTTCCTGTTGTTGTTTTTTTTCGGTTGCTGTGTGTCGCTAAAACGTGAAAAGAGCGATCTCTTTGTTTATTCACTGACGCATTTGGAGGATTTTCACCCTGGAACCAGCCCCCCCCCCCCTCCTAGCGACATGGTAGGGCGCATTGTTCTGTTGGTAGACACCATCACCACCAGGGTAAACGTCCAACATGAAGGAATGAATGGTCAGCGAGGACGGACAGGTAGCCACTGGCGTTCAGGGACCCATCCAGTGGTCCCAGGTCATACCAGAAAAACATCCCCCAGACATGCACACTGCCGGCCTGTACTTGCCCGACAAGCGGGTCCGGGTGGTGGTTCTCGTGTGTCTGACGCCTTATCCGCCACCGTCCGTCACTTCGGTGGAGTAGAAACATCGATTCGTTGGAGAAGGCAACCTTTTTCCACTCTTCTACAGTCCTGTGATGGTGGTCCCGTGCAGGGACTTCTTGATAGCCCCCGCAGTGCGGGTGTTGCGGGGGCTCATGGTTGAAAGGGCCTCTAGCCTGAGCAAAAAGATTTTATAATTTTTCGTGTGGCAACTTCGTATGAAACTGGTTAAAGAGATAGCCAAGAGGCAGATTTGAACGAAGTATTAAGAAGAAAAGTATTTTCTCTCAGTAAATATGTAAAATCTTTAGAAAAAAATTTCGTTACTTTAGTTCATAAAAACTGGATGACGGGAAAGCAGCTATTCAAAAGAACTTGAGGCCCCTTGTATGTTACAAGTTTTCTATGTTTTTGCAATAGTTTCTATGGAGGTGTGTTAATAAGAAAATATGCAAAAAATATCAGTTCAATGAGCGGAATTTTTATACCAATGACGATAAGGTGTTATGTATTACAGTTGTTTGCACATAACTATGCATCCTTCCGAATATAATGAACTAAAAGGTGTTCTTCGCGGGAGCAAAAAATCAGACCTGTGTTACTTTTTTCATAACAGAGTCAAAAGATATTAATTAAATAACAAATAACTATACACCAACTGTACTTAAATAGTAAGTATAACTATACTAGATATCCGAAATTTCTTGGTGTAGAATAGAATTCGAAATTTCCAAGATTTCGCACATCAACCAGATGGCTTTTTCAAGGAAGGTAGACAGCAATTGGCAGTTTGCAGTCTGCCTTCTTTGAAAAAGCCATCTGGTTGATGTGCGAAAGCTTGGAAATTTCGATTTTTATTCTACACCAAGAAATTTCGGATATCTAGTATAGTTATACTATTTAAGTCAAAATATATTTTTTTACTACTGTATGTGCAAAACATTGTGGCATTATGTTAAGTGTGTTTTTTTTATATTCCAGAATAAATAATTTAAGTATTTTTTTACGTTTTTTTTTTGTTTTTTTTGTTTTTGTGTAATCGTTATTTAGTTATGTGCTTATGTTGTGACATTTCGTATAAATCGGAAAAGTCATTTGACACTGTCATACGGCAGTTGCATGATTTGTGCGCACAATTCTGAGGCATTTCAAAAGCAAGCTTTAGTTCTTTTAAGTAATAAATTTTGCGTGATATGATTAACTTTGACGTAAGTCTCTTGTGTAGTAATTGGTTTCGGTAACCAGGGCAATCATTTTAACTATAACGTACACATTTGTATTTCTCGCAATAAAAATAATTTTTATTTTACGAAAACTACTCGTAGGTTCCAAAGAATTTGATTTATTAAAACACCCGTGAAGCCTAGTTAATAACATGGAAGTCAAAATTTTGAGTAATTGAAAGCAAATGGATTATTGCAAAAGGGCCTCGAAAATATTTATACGGGGGAGGGGGTTGAGTTTTTCCGGTACGCCACTCGTCCCATGCGAACTGCAGGCGTCGTTGCCGATGGACCTGGGTTAACATGGACACCTTGACGCAGAGTCGACTACGGAAACCCATGCGTAACAGGGTTCGCTCCGCAGTTATCGGAGCCACGTACGTGGACGCCCCAGCTTCATTTGCGTGGTTAATTGCTGCACTGCTGCGCGTTGATTGCCCTTTACCAGTCGACAGAGGCGACGCTCTCCTCTGGGGTCGATGACCTTTGGGGCTCCACAGTTATGACGTCACGAGGTACTCGGTGTGCCAGCTGTCCATTCTTGATACACCCTTAGTACAGCACCACGCTAATAGTCCACGAAATCTGCTGTTTTTGAAATGCTGCCAACCCCCTTGGCGCGGTAGCCGATGATTTTCTTTTTTGAACGTCTGTCAAATCACTACCTCTGCCTGTTTGTGATCACATACCGCACTATGGCTCATCTGTCCTGGCCGGCCTCTTATATCTCCCTGTAGTCGACCTTGTCACGTGCACTCTGTGACGCGCCTGGACGGGTACACTGTGATTCCGGGGGTGTTCGTATTATTCTGATACACCCGTGTATATGAGTGAACATGTCCGTAACGGCTGTGGGAAAGAGTGTGCCACAGAGAGCGTATCGCGGCAGCTGTTGTAAGTGCACGTTCTTAGCAGGCAAAAGTGGAGGGAAAAACCAATATCAAATTATGCTTCAAATTTGGATGTTGCTGCGTTAAATCACCCACCGTATTCCCTAATCTGGTACCAGCTGACTACTTTTTTCTGAAACTAACGCTGAAAAGGAAGAGATATGCAGACAATTCGAATATTCAAGTGGACGTGACGACCCAACTGCAGACTTTCACAAAGGGGAATGGGGAATTTCTTTCATAGCTTCCAGCAGTTATACGAACGATGCCAAAAGTGTATTGTATCCGGGGGGGGCTACTTTGAAGGCCAGTAAAGCAAGTTTTCTTAAATGTTACCTGGTGTTCATTTTTACCATGTATTCACCAAACTTTATTGACATACATTGCACAATAAGGGTGACGAAGGAAGAGGTGGGTTTGAAAATTAATTTTAAAATCTTACATCGGAAATGATATTAATAATTCATCGAAAACATCGAGAACCTGTTGGGCTTCTGGAACGTCGGCGCCTACAAAGACACAACTTTTCTCCGGCAAGCACTGTAGCCATTACCCATTAAGAGGAAATCGGGTGTTAAATTGTCTTTATGCGAACGGTGACACCTACAAAATGTAGCGTACATTGTTTAGTTAGTTGCACAGTACATTCCGACTGAATACTTCACTTTCGTTTTCCTGTAATACTTTTTGAGTAGCGCTGTAGCTGCGTATTTCATGAAATTCCTTTTCTAAGTGTCTTTGTTGCGCTCTATCACTTTATAAATAATTTAGCAGTACTACAGTCTATTAACAGTTGCAGCTCAATATTCGAATGATTCCTCAAAACGTTATGCGGGCATCTTACCCATAGGTTAGGTCATAGGAATAAACGTTGAGGTATAACCAAATAGCTCCATAAACGAGGCAGGTCGAGAATGTGGGTAAAATAGGACGAAGTTTTTTGACAGCAATTTCTTTCAGTATGTTATGCGGAGAATTCTCACGCGGAAGCTTGGGATTTAATTAGGTTTAAACATAAAGTATGAACTTCATTGGGTTTAAATATAAGCCTGGGATTTGATTAGTCTTAAATATATAGATTACACGGGGGCTGTGCTCTCCAGCACGCTACGCCGCATATATACCCCACGAAATCTAAATGGGGAGTGATAGTGCTGACACTATTTCTTTCTCCTTTTCTTTAAACGTTTCATATCGTGAAACACTTCTTTAGCTACATTACTTCCGTTTCTTGCCAACATGGCTGAAATTTTTTTTAACACTCAGTGCTGCTAGCTAGCCTCTCTGAGGGGAAAGAAAAGTAGAGAAAAAGAAAAGAAAAGGTTCCGGAAAAACTGAATTTCATCCGTTTCACATTCTACTTCAGTGTTCCTATAAAAATTAAAGTATATCTATACTGCGTCAGTTATGTTTCTTTGTATACGTGTTTTCACTGAGCAAAAGCACTGTATTTCTTCACACATACACAGATAAAAGGGTATTATTTGCTATGACACATGCTCAGTATAGATTGCAGTATTCGTTACTTTCAATAAGCCGCATTCAGCGCAAGATAGAACGCTGTAAAGAGGGGAATTTCATAGTCCGTAGGGGAAAAAAAAAAAAAAAAAAAAAAAGAGTTCCGGAAGAGGGAACGCTAAACAGAAATTATTGTAGCTTAGCTATAGACATCCAAAGTCCGTATTTTCCGGACGAGAAAATTCGTCCACGTAACTTCAAATAATCGTTGTTTTAATTCTCCATTTTTTCACGAGGATGTCACAGTTTCAGCTTAAGCCCACTAAACACAATATATTTTTGTTGTTATTAACTTCAAAATTTTTTCCTAGGGTCGTGCGCTTTTTATAGTACCCACGTTCAGGGCATTATCATAAAAAAATGTTCCTAGAATCGTCCGCTTCTATGTACCCAGATACAGATATAATCATAAAAATTTATTTCTAGGGTAGCGGCCTTCTATCGTGCCCACATTCAGATATCATTATCATTTTTTTTTACAGTGCCGTGCGCTTATCGTGCCCACTTTCAGATATCATTATACTTTTTTTTTATAGTGCCTTGCGCTTATCGTGCCCACATTCAGATATCCTTATCAATTTCTTTATAGTGCCGTGCGCTTATCGTGCCCACATTCAGATATCATTATCAATTTTTTCATAGTGCCGTGCGCTTATCGTGCCCACTTTCAGATATCATTATCATTTTTTTATAGTGCCGTGCGCTTATCGTGCCCACATTCAGATATCATTATAATTTTTTTTATAGTGCCGTGCGCTTATCGTGCCCACATTCAGATATCCTTATCAATTTCTTTATAGTGCCGTGCGCTTATCGTGCACACATTCAGATATCATTATCAATTTTTTTATAGTGCCGTGCGCTTATCGTGCCCACTTTCAAATATCATTATCAATTTTTTTTATAGTGCCGTGCGCTTATCGTGCCCACTTTCAGATATCATTATCATTTTTTTATAGTGCCGTGCGCTTATCGTGCCCACATTCAGATATCATTATCATTTTTTTATAGTGCCGTGCGCTTATCGTGCCCACTTTCAGATATCATTATCATTTTTTTATAGTGCCGTGCGCTTATCGTGCCCACATTCAGATATCATTATCATTTTTTTATAGTGCCGTGCGCTTATCGTGCCCACTTTCAGATATCATTATCATTTTTTTATAGTGCCGTGCGCTTATCGTGCCCACTTTCAGATATCATTATCATTTTTTTATAGTGCCGTGCGCTTATCGTGCCCACTTTCAGATAGTATTGTAATTTTTTCCCTAGTGTTGTAATTTTTTCCCAAGTGTTATGTTCTTTTATCATGCTCACTTTCAGATATTATAATAAAAAAATTCCCAGTGTCGTGTGCTTCTATTGTATCTACATTCAGATAGTCAGGACCGACATACTGCTACTGCGTTTCTTTGCCTGACATTTGTTTACAGTGTATCAGTTGAAAGACTGTTGCCAATCAATGGAGACCAGTTCGGGTTACGGAAAAGGCTTCATTGAAAAAAAAGAAAAAGGAAATTTATTTCTCTGGTACAGCAAAATATCCAACACTCAACATGCATTCTCTTCTTCTTCTTCTCTCTCCTTTTCTTTTCACCTATAGTTTACTTTAATCTTTCCGTGAACCAAACTGCAGTTCATCAATTATTGTTGACAAAATACCACTGTAATTTAATATAAAGTTTAACGGCTGTTCCAGCTCTAAAACTTCCCAACCGGAGGTTTGTTTTTTGCTTCTGCGCCTCACTTTGCAAAGCTCTGAACAAAGAAACTCTGCGAAAAACGTAGCAGCCGCGGTGACCATATATCTTCACCCTTATTACGCTCACTTCTTTTTTTATCGTCATATTTATTCCCTTGTTTGCTGCACCTGGTCTTACCGGAGGTCAAAGGTCGTCAGGTGACCCTTCACTCCTAACAGGAGGCTGCTTGCGAAGGTGCAATGAAAGGAAGGAGACTTCACAACAATAGAGACACGTGCTGAAGTTACAGGGGGAATGTGAAGGGGACCCCGTCTCAAGGAGAAAATCTTAAATGGAGCGAGTGCGCACTGCGCCGCTGTGTCTGAAGAAAAACAGGTAACAGACGGGAAGACTGAAAACGCTGCTGCGGAGGTCTCGATTGTAAAGAAGGGGATATTCTGGGGACTCAGGTCAGCCATGACCTCTCTAGTCCTGTAACACCTGGCGGATCTTCAAGAGTATTGTCACCACGCGTCTACCAGTTAATCGCGCATGCGCCAGCGTGTGCCGCACGCGTTTCTTAAAGTTAAAAAAAAAAAAGTAAGCATGTAGTTGAGGTAAAAAAAATCGAAATAATGGCTCAGTGACTCCTCTCCCCCGAACAGCACGCACGCAGATGGTCATCAAACGAGGTACTTCTCCAGCTCAGAGGGTTTTCCCTTTCTGCCTGGCCCCTCTCACCTGCTAGCAATGTGGCAACTCGTCCTGATTTTTTATTTTCCTGCGCAAAAAATGTGCACAGAAGCCAACGGACAGACGGACGTAGAATGGACGGGTGAAGGGAAGTTCCAAATAATGAGCTTTGTGACGTAATTCCTTCAGTTTATAAAAAATCGTCCCCATTAGATTGAAGTTCAAGCCCACAGACAAACGCGCAGAAATTAGAGCGGTTTCGAAATGAAAATCGTGTAGCATTGAAACTAAAATATAGTATAGAACAAGAAATTTATAATAAATCGGTAGCCATATATTCTGAAGAAGCTTAATAAAGTACCATTATCAAAAATATTAAACACTTCCGTTGCATCAGTTGCCGAGCCCATGGAATGAAAATTAATTCCTGTAATTGTTCGTATCGTAAACAGTATGTTACAGAAAATATTCGGAACCACTCTTTTAGGAAATAACAATCTAAATTGTCTTTAAATCGTACCATACAAATAAGTTTTATTGAGTTTCTACAAAATCCCCTTTACTGAAATTGCAGAATATCTGCATTTTCTCTTCCATTCTTCGCAGAAAAAGGGCATTATTGTTGTGACGTACTACAGAGGTGTAAGTAAACATGTGTTAAGACAAGTCTACTGTTAGACATTCTGTCCGCGTAGCTTAGTTGGGAGAGCGACTTACTCGGTCGCGGAAAAACTTGTGTTTTCACGTTGTATACTGTCAAGTCTTAACTACTCAGTGTGAGCACCATATATCAATTCCTCATAAATGTATAATGATATATCGAAATGGAAGGTCATAATGTGCCACTACACCAACTCTGAAGTATCCCTAATGTTTCGTAATCCTCTACACACACATCAGCCTGTCAAAAAAAGTGTGCACAAATTAAGAGATGTGTCAAAATTGCTACCTACAGCAAGAGACGGAGTTGATCCTACTGAATTTTCTTATAATAGGATTTTTTTCCATTTTCATCAAAATAAACACTCTTTGCTTGAGATAAATAGCAACTCATATGAAATAAAAATATGTTCCGCCTCGATTCAGAGGAAGTAATAGCCGTAAAACGGCATAAATGTGTGAAGCTAGCGCACGAGTTTTCAAGTTTGGCTTACAAAGTTTACTACAAGTTGTAACGTATACTCTATATTCACTTTCCTTTTTGATTTTACTATCTCTGGTTATTTTATTTTACTATGTAAATTATCTTCCTACTGAACGAAATATTATTTCACCCGCTGAATGAGATCTGGCAATGAGTGTAAGTCATGACGTGGTGGTAGCTAGTATATAGGCGCTTTCATCGAGACTTGGTGTGGAGGTTGTGTTGTTGAGGTTGATGTGTTGGCGTTGCGAGGTGTTGTTATGAGAGTGTGTGTACTATAAGAGGAAAGTTGATTCATTATTATGTACAAGATATATGAGTGCCTCAGTTGACCAAGAGTCTGGGAAATAAACAAGTTTGTCAGTAAGTTCAGTCTTTCTCAATTCTAAGTTTTGTCAGACCTCTGTCTGGCTGTTAGGTTTATGACTTTGATTACTTAATATAAATAACCAGCGTTGAGACTTTGTTTAAGTTCATAATTAACGAGTAACAACACCCTTTTGGGAATTCATTATTTTGAAGCTTAGAGCATTATTCATTCATAATAATTAGCTTAGCAAAAAGATTATAAAGCTAATTCATTATAAAGTCATCTATTAAATGGTTGCAACCCTAAACGGTTTTCTGTTTTGCTGAGCCAAGGAAAGAAAACACATAAGCCGGTGAAATAGGTTGATGTATATATCATCATCATCATCATCATTGTCAACCATTATCAATCCACTGCTGGACAAAGGTCTCCCCAAGTTTCCTCCACAACGGTCTGTCTGTCTTGTGCCAGTCTTCTCCATGTCACTCCCGCATACTTTCGAATTTCATCCACCCATCTTCCATGTGGTCTTCTTCTGGGTCTTTTCCTGTCCCTTGGAATCCAATCTGAAATTTCGGCTGTCCATCGATGGTCTGTTCTTCTGGCAGTATGTCCAGCCCATTGCCATTTCAGGGATTTAACTCTGATCATGATGTCTTTCACTCTTGTCATTTTTCGGATCCACGTGTTCCTCTTCTTATCTCTCCTGGTTACACCAAGCATGCACCTCTCCATGCTGCTTTGAGTTGTCTGCAGCCTTTGTATGTCTCTTTTAGCTAAGGTCCACGTCTCTGCACCATACGTAAGCACTGGAAGGATGCATTGATCAAACACTTTTCTTTTAAGACATAATGGCATATTGCTCTTGAAAATTATGCTGTTTCTTCCAAAAGCTCTCCAGGCAAGTTTTGTACGCCGATTAATTTCTTCACCAATGTGACCCTCACTTGATATCTGCTGTCCAAGATAAACGTATGTGTCTGTTATCTCCAGCTTTTCTCCATCAATCGATAAATCTTCATTTCTTGTAAAAGCATTGAACATCACTTTTGTCTTCTGAAAGTTCATTTTTAATCCCACTGTCTTTACTCTGGTCAGCAAGTTCCTGGATCATACTCTGTAGCTCTGATGGGGTAGTTGCAAAAATGACTATGTCATCAGCAAAACGAAGGTGGGTTAGATAATCTCCATTAATCTTTATCCCTTTGTTTTCCCAGTTCAGTGATTGAAAGACATTTTCCAATGTGGCATTAAAGAGCTTCGGAGATATGGTGTCACCTTGTCTCACTCCTTTTCCAATTTTTATGTGTGTTGTATTTTCAAACAGCCGAATCTTTGCACTTGCATTTTCATAGATGTTGCTAATAATATTAATGTATGCATCTTCAATACCGCAGGATTTCAGAGCCATTGCAACTGCTGATGGTTTCACCGAATCAAAGGCTTTTTCATAATCGATAAAAGCCATGCACAATGGAAGTTCATATTCCCTCGCTCTTTCAATTAGTTCTCTCAGTACGTGGATATGATCTATTGAGCTGTAGCCACTCCTGAATCCAGCTTGTTCTCTCGGTTGAGCCATGTCCAGTGTCACCTTCAAGCGGTGTGAAAGAACTTTAGTGAAGATTTTATAAACCACTGATAGGAGGCTGATAGGTCTGTAGTTCCTGAGATCCTCAATGTCACCATTTTTATGTAGCAGGATCATTGTAGCATTGTTCCAATCCTCAGGAATCTTCCCTTCATTAAGGCATCGAGTGAAAATTTGGGCGAGTACTGTTTCGATTTCTCCACTTGCTTCTTGTATGATGTCTACAGTAATTCCATCTTCTCCTGGAGCTTTTCCCCGCTTCATGTTCTTGATTGCATGTGCAACTTCTGCTGGAAGGACTGGAAGAACTCTGGTACTGGTACCTTTCATGATGTCTGGAGTACATGTATCATCCCTTTCATATAATTTGGAGTAGAAATCTTTCACTCTTGTCAAAATTTCGCCTCTATTTCTTGTTACAGAACCATCTTCTTTTCTCAGTGCCATAATCTGTTTTTTCCCCTTACTGAGATGTCCCTTTGCTATCTTTAGGCTTTGGTTGTTTTCAATTGCCTTCCTTACTAGTTCACAGTTGAATTTCCTTACGTCTTCAGTGATACTTTTTCGTTCTGCCTTGCATAGCTCTATATATTACACTTTGGAAGTCACATCTTGTTTAGTTGTCCTCATCTCTCTTCTTTTTTGCATCAACATTTTGGTTATTCCTGATATTTTGTTCACATGCAACTTGTTCTTAGACACAGCTAATTTTGTTGCTGTTTCCATAAGAGCTTTGGTTACTTTTCTGTTAACTTCAGAAATATCCACTTCTTCCGATGTCAGGCCTTCTAAAGCAGAGAATCTGTTCTTCAGTTCCAATTTGAAGGTATTATGGTGCTTTTCAAGGTTGGTTATGTCAATAGATTTTGTTTGTCTTATGAGCTTGCTACGTTCGAGTCTAGTGTTGAGGTGCATCTTACATCTCACCAATCTATGGTCACTGCCTGTGTTGAACTTGTTTAGCACACTGCAGTCTTCTATGACGAATTTTTTGTTACACATAATAAAATCAATTTCACTTGTCGTCCCATTTGGATGTGTCCATGTCCATTTCCTGTGTGGCTTTTTCTTGAAAAAGGAGTTCAAGATGAAAAACCCTTCTGCCTCTGCAAACTCAACGAGAGTATTTCCACGCTGGTTTCTGTTGCCGTGACCGAATTTACCTACTGAAGTTTCATTTTGTTGCCATTGCCCTATTTTTGCATTGAAATCTCCCATAATTATCTTCAAGTGCTGCTTACCTTTATTATTTAGGTCACGAATTTCCTCATAAAATTCTTCAATTTCTTCTTCAGGATGACTTGTGGTGGGTGCATAAGTTTGAATAATCTCAGCCTGGTATCTTCTCGAGAGTTGGATAACGAGTCGTGCAGCTCTGTCAGAGGAACTTTCAACTTCTACAACTTTATCCTTCAGTTTCTTGTTTATTATAAATCCAACACCACTAGTTCTACCACTATCTGTCCCACGATAGTAGAAGAGATGTCCACTTTTCAGTTCGATGAGATCTTCTCCTTTTCTCCTTACCTCACTTAGCCCGACGATGTCCCACTTGATCCTTTGTAGTTCCTCTTCCAATTCAAGAAGCCTTGAATCAGAAGATAGGGAGCGTCCGTTATACGTGGCCAAGGTCAGCATCAGATGGCAGCCTAGTCCGGTCCTCCGGTGATTCTTACCACCCTCTGCCTTCATGTCGCACTGGCCGCTGCCTTGGCCAGGTACATTCCAGCTGCCGGAGACTGAGGGCCAAGATTTAAGTTGTGGAGTCATTTTGGAGGGGTTTGGTCATAACTCACCACGCTGGCCAAGCGGGTTGGTGAGTGTGGGATAGCATTTCCTCTAGTCCCGATGGTATAGTTATACCGCTATTGGCGGTCGTCAGAGCCCCTTTAGTGGGAACAGGATGTACCACGAGAAGGCGGGGTTGACATTTGTCAAGGAGAGGCTGTGATGTTACGCATCACCTGACCTTACATCCCTGATGTATATATATATATATATATATATATTAATCAGAAACTTGAGACTTGGTCGTTCTGGGTGGTGTAGCGGTTAGTATACCTGGGCGATAACTGGGAGACGCGTGTTCGATTCCGCTCCAGGACGAGGAAGTTTTCGGATATTATCTGACTTACCATCCTTGTCATATTTACACCAAAAAACGGATTGTCATCTTCAAAATTTGCCGAAATAACTTGTTTCACCGTAAAGCTACACTTCCTGAATTGCTTTAGTTGATCCAGATAGTTTCACTTTTCGTTGCAGTTAAAATTCTAATTGCACGTGACAAAACTGCAAGAATAAGCACTGCAAGAATAAGAATATCCAGGAATATTCATAAGCCAGTACTTACAAAGTGCACGTCTTTATCGGTGTTAATCAAGAAGTATGCCAGTAGTCAGACACTTTGCTCCATCAATATACAGTAACTTGAGAACAGGAAATATCCATGTAGAACGTAATCCTCTTTTATTCTCAATAGTACGCAACACTGCGCTTGCTTTTATACAATAGTACGCAACAAATCGTAGTAACGCAACATACGAGTGATCAAAACGTATCCAGACTAGTTGCATAAGTACGGAATCGCGAGACACAGCAGGAAGCGGTCTGGCACAGGTTGACCTCGGAATGTGCTACTACGCATGTGCTGTAGTAGGTCATGTCTCCCAACTGTTCTTACCTGTGTGAAGCTGTTCGTCGCATTTGTCATGTCGGAAAAAAATGATCAACGAATTTGCATCAGATTTCGTCAAAACCTTAGTGCAAAAATACATACTAAAAGCTACAGAAAGTCTATTGGGAGAATTATATAAGTCGTGCACAAGTATATGGGTGGCATAAACGTTTTAAAGATGGTCGTGAAAGTATTGAGAGTGTGGGAGGCCAGCAACCAGCAAAAACTAAAACAATGTCGAACTTGTGCACACAGCTCTGAGGGAAAATCGCTGAATTACCATTCTTGAGTTATCTGAAGACTTCAATATTAGTTCCGGTTCAGTTCAGTCGATCTTACGGACGATTTAGATATGAGACGCGTCTCAGTCAAATTTGTGGCAAAATTTGTGGTAAAATTTCTCAGCTGAGCAAAAACAGGCCGGTGTTTCAGCTGCTAGTGGCCTGCTTGAGTGATAGAAAACGACGAAACCTTTTCTAAAACTATCGTAACTCGTGATGGACCGTAGCTTTATGGGTATGACCCGAAACTAAGACCCCGTCTTCAGAGTGGAAGACCCTAAACTCTCCCAGACCTGAAAAAACCCGACAAAGCAGCAGCAATGTCAAGACGATTCTGACTGTTTTTTCAATCACAAGGGAATTGTGCATCATGAATACACTCCAGTAGGACAGACAATCAACAAGGAGTACTACTCTCAAGTACCACTCTCAAGGAGCACAAGGAATACTACTCTCAAATGCTACTCTCAAGGGAAAAGATTTGAAGATTATTATTTAAAAGCAAAGATTCGTGCTAAAATGATTGAAGATTAATGTCTGCCGTCTTATGCACGATTAGATAACAAATAATAAAAATTCTGACACTTCAAACAGTTCCTAAAAACTACACATGAGCATTTTCGGATTTACCTTAAATCCTTCATCAGATGTTTCTAAAAATGCACAATAAAACAGGCTAAAAGATTTGTCCCGGCTGAGATGTGTGATGCTATATACATAGTATATAGGGTGTTTGTTAGTTGCGTTAGTTGTGACGTACTGATTTATTCTGCGCATTCGTCGATGATTTCTATTTCGTGCTTGCGTCGGAATTTTCGTTCTCACTTGGTTCTTGTGGGTGGAAGGGAGGG
The DNA here is from genome assembly GCA_039090855.1 of Macrothele yani. Taxonomy (NCBI): domain Eukaryota; kingdom Metazoa; phylum Arthropoda; class Arachnida; order Araneae; family Macrothelidae; genus Macrothele; species Macrothele yani. The sequence continues at coordinate 111,516,176 of CM077003.1, forward strand.
AGGAAAGGGGGGGGGTGAGTAATTTCTGCATTCATTAATTGTTTCCACTGTATGGCGAGAACGCAAAGGTAAAAGGGTAACCATCGTTGCAGCATTGATGCTTAAGTTTATATATCAGTATACTTTCCGCTAATAATAAATGGGATTTTGCTCGTGGGGTGCAGAGAATATTAATGTCGTCCCATTGTGGTGTGTATGTGCCGTCTCGACATAGTCTTGCTAGTGCCGCGGACGCTGACGTAGTACGGAGGCTATACTTGTGTTCAGCCAAATGGCACTTCAGTGTTCTTGAGGTCGAGCCCACATACATTCGATCGGGGTCTCCTTGATTTTCAGCCTTTAGTGGTATTGAGTATACACAAAAACGATTAATCAGGTCCATTGGGTCTCAATCACTTTTTTACCATGGATAGGAGATTTGTTGTTTTCACACCAAATCCTAGGTTATTTTGCTTACAAATTGTCCGCAAGGGATTAATGATTTTCGGGACATGCGTGAAACCTGGACTATCAAATACGTAGGTTCACTCACCTATGTCCCGAAGATCATTAATTTCTTACAGACAATTTGAAAGCGGATAACTTAGGAGTTGGTATGAAAACAACAAATCCCCCATCTATGGCAAAAAGTGATCGAGACCCAGTGGACCTGATTAATCGTTTCGATGTATACTCAATATCACTAAAGAGTTGGTATGAAAACAACAAATCCCCTATCTATGGTAAAAAGTGATCGAGACCCAGTGGACCTGATTAATCGTTTCCATGTATACTCAATATCACTAAAGAGTTGGTATGAAAACAACAAATCCCCTATCTATGGTAAAAAGTGATCGAGACCCAGTGGACCTGATTAATCGTTTCCATGTATACTCAATATCACTAAAGAGTTGGTATGAAAACAACAAATCCCTTATCTATGGTAAAAAGTGATCGAGACCCAGTGGACCTGATTAATCGTTTCCATGTATACTCAATATCACTAAAGAGTTGGTATGAAAACAACAAATCCCCTATCTATGGTAAAAAGTGATCGAGACCCAGTGGACCTGATTAATCGTTTCGATGTATACTCAATATCACTAAAGAGTTGGTATGAAAACAACAAATCCCCTATCTATGGTAAAAAGTGATCGAGACCTAGTGGACCTGATTAATCGTTTTGATGTATACTCAATATCACTAAAGAGTTGGTATGAAAATAACAAATCCCCCTATCTATGTTAAAAAGTGATCGAGACCCAGTGGACCTGATTAATCGTTTCGATGTATACTCAATATCACTAAAGAGTTGGTATGAAAACAACAAATCCCCTATCTATGGTAAAAAGTGATCGAGACCCAGTGGACCTGATTAATCGTTTCGATGTATACTCAATATCACTAAAGAGTTGGTATGAAAACAACAAATCCCTTATCTATGGTAAAAAGTGATCGAGACCCAGTGGACCTGATTAATCGTTTTGATGTATACTCAATATCACTAAGAGTTGGTATGAAAATAACAAATCTCCTATCTATGGTAAAAAGTGATCGATACCCAGTGGACCTGATTAATCGTTTTGATGTATACTCAATATCACTAAAGAGTTGGTATGAAAACAACAAATCCCTTATCTATGGTAAAAAGTGATCGAAACCCAGTGGACCTGATTAATCGTTTCGATGTATACTCAATATCACTAAAGAGTTGGTATGAAAACAACAAATCCCCTATCTATGGTAAAAAGTGATCGAGACCCAGTGGACCTGATTAATCGTTTCGATGTATACTCAATATCACTAAAGAGTTGGTATGAAAACAACAAATCCCCTATCTATGGTAAAAAGTGATCGAGACCCAGTGGACCTGATTAATCGTTTTGATGTATACTCAATATCACTAAAGAGTTGGTATGAAAATAACAAATCTCCTATCTATGGTAAAAAGTGATCGAGACCCAGTGGACCTGATTAATCGTTTTGATGTATACTCAATATCACTAAAGAGTTGGTATGAAAATAACAAATCTCCTATCTATGGTAAAAAGTGATCGAGACCCAGTGGACCTGATTAATCGTTTTGATGTATACTCAATATCACTAAAGAGTTGGTATGAAAATAACAAATCCCCTATCTATGGTAAAAAGTGATCGAGACCCAGTGGACCTGATTAATCGTTTTGATGTATACTCAATATCACTAAAGAGTTGGTATGAAAATAACAAATCTCCTATCTATGGTAAAAAGTGATCGAGACCCAGTGGACCTGATTAATCGTTTTGATGTATACTCAATATCACTAAAGAGTTGGTATGAAAATAACAAATCTCCTATCTATGGTAAAAAGTGATCGAGACCCAGTGGACCTGATTAATGGTTTTGATGTATACTCAATATCACTAAAGAGTTGGTATGAAAACAACAAATCCCTTATCTATGGTAAAAAGTGATCGAAACCCAGTGGACCTGATTAATCGTTTTGATGTATACTCAATATCACTAAAGGCTGAAAATCAAGGAGACCCCGATCGAATATATGCGGGCTCGACCTCAAGAACACTGAAGTGCCGAATGGCTGAAGACAATTATAGCCTTCGTACTACGTCAGCGTCCACGGCACTAGCAAGACTATGTCGAGACGGCACATACACACCACAACGGGACGACATAAACATTCTCTGCATCCCACGAGCAAAAATCTCATTTATTGTTAGCGGAAAGTCTATAAACTTAGCCATCAATGCTGCAACGATGATTAATTACTCTTGCGTTCTCGCACCGCAGTGGAAACAATTTATGAACATAGAAATTACTTAGCACACCCACCCACCCACCCCACAAGAACCAAGTGGGGACGAAAATTCCGACGCAAGCACGGAATAGAAATCATCGACGCATGCACAGAATGAATCTGTACGTCACAACCAATGCAACTAACAAACACCCGATATACATATATAACGTCACACATCTCAGCCGGGACAAATCTTTTAACCTGTTTTATTGTATATTTTTAATCACATCTGATGAAGGATTGAAGGTAAATCCGAAAGTGCTCATGTGTAGTTTTTAAGAACTGGTTTCATGTATCAGAACTTTTTGTTATTTGTAATCTAATCGTGCATAAGACGGCAGACATTAATCTTCAATCAAAGATTTGAAGATATTGCGGAGATAACACAGGAAGGCGACAGAGCGGCTGTTCACTATTTCGGAAGATGACTTCAAAAAATGCTTCGAGCAGTGGAAGCAGCGATGGAATAAACGTGTAGCTTTGAAAGGGGGGCTACTTTTTTTTTATTTTAATGTAGAGGATTTTAGGAAGGGAGTGTCTGACCCCAGGTCTTAAACAACCCTTAGAAATAGGAAGCTAGGAGATTTAGGCCAGAGTGTCTGATAGGAAAGTGACACGGAAGCGAAGTAGAAAGGGGGAGGAAGACGCCCTTATTTATTACCGTGGAGGACGCAGTACCCGGTGTCCGACGACTTAACGTGCCGTCCGACGCAGGGCGGATATTTAGTGGATCGAGCGTTCGTACCTGCTGGGATCGAACCTGAGGTCCTTTCCGTGGCAGTTGCGAACGTTGCCCACTGAGCCACCCGCGGCCTAGGGGGCTACTTCAAAGGTGCTTAAGTTTAAAATCTGCAACCCTTGTATTTTCTTTTTTTAATAAATCCAGTCTGGGTCCGCTTTTTATCACACTTCGTATCGTGCTCCAAGCATATTAATCGTAAAACACCGTGAGACTTAACACATAGTAAGACGAAAACAAGTGAGCCTATAAAAACAAGAGAGAGTGAGACATTCTAAACGTCAACTCTTATCTCTAGCTTTCGATTATGCAACTGGACTTTGACCTTTTGTCAGAGTTGCCAAACCCAAAATCTTCGAGAGAGAAACATATGACGTTCAGCAGAAAAATGTTTAACAAGAATAAACCAAATTTTCATATGTATACAGGAAGTAAAAAGAATGGTTAAATTAGAGTATTCGTTATAAAATACAACACACGGCAGTGTTTATATAGAGCCTATAGATAGATGGACAAGCAAGGCTTTGACAATATTCGAAATACACAAGGTGCCAAAAAGCGTTCTAAAAGGCATTCTGCACAATTGTTCTTGATGTCAGACTGAACATCATGGTTTGAACACAATAGGTGAGTGATTGTTTTTGGGATCAATTCATTCCCTGCAAACTAATGTTCTTATCAGGATATTACCCCCTCATGCGTTGTTGGGAGAAAGACATAATTGGACAGGGATGCGTCAAAGTCAATCTTGCCTGAGCAACTACAGGCGAGACCTGTTACAATACCGGTGACAATGTTCATCAGTGAATTATTGGTCACGAGGGGCGTGTCCTGAACTCAATATCTGTGTATCTTCGGAATAGGGGCGCATAACCTGCGCTTAGAGTAGTCTCTTCATACTAAATTAGCACCTCTGACCCACTGCCCAAATTTGTAAACACAAGGCACCTATGAGTTACCGAAGCCGAATACCAAACAATTAGTAGATAACGATTTCAAATGTGCTTCGTGAGCTGTTAATACAAGAGGAAGATATCTCCACAATTTAACACTTGGAAGTGGTTTTGTTCCCTGAATCACAGACAGTTTTGAGGAACGCTGTAGGAATCAGGTTTACATTAAAAAAAGAAAAAGAGATTTTCATACTTCAGATCGACTATTTTCTCCTTCACATTAACCCGCCTTTTCAACACAAGATGACTTTCTTTCCCTTATCCTATCGCTTTTGCTGATGAATATTATACTTCTTTGGCAATACATTATTGAGGATGTTGACACGTTTTTAGAACGTTTTTGCTAAGAAATCACAGAAAAAAAAAGTTCAGATAATTGAAACTGGAAACAACCTGTTAGGGGAACTCGAAAGCCACACCACAGTATTTGTCATTTTCTTGTAGGACTTCCGTCCACAGTGAGAAGAGTTTTAGGTCCCAGCCCCCTACAGCGAGATCGCCTTTTGGGCAGGACACAGAAACGGAAGGAATGAGAGCAAATCTAGCGACTTTGACAGAACAGCTTGTAGTGAGATTAGAGTACAGTAGATGTGGCGCCACCGTACAAGTACGATGTTGCACACAGAGAGGTGAGAGAATTTCAGGGGGGGACGTAGGAAAGGATACCCATTTAACCAGTGGGTCCAGCTTGGGGGTCGTCACTTAACGTGCTCGTCCCCGATGCACGGCCGATTGTTAGTAAATCACACCATCTCTGAAAGATCAGCCCAGGCTCGAACCTGAGGACCTTGCATTGATAGTCTGACTCGCTAACCACTAAGCCATCCGCGGCTCGTGAACCCGAAAGAAACATCTGCTGCATTTAAATATGGTCTGCTAAGAAAATGGCGCGCGTAAACAAGCTGTGGATAAAAGGTTATGTTTTTGCTCTTTACGAACAGAAATATTCGTATTCTATAATTAAAAAACGCCATAAAAATCATGGAATGAGCATTTCTAAATATAAAATAAGCAATATTATTATAATAGAGGGAAAAATCGTCAAGCATTGCTTTTAACAGGAAAAAGACCACCAAACGAATATCCAAAGAAGGTAGGTATTTTTACAACTATTTCAAAAGTAAGGTCTCTGGTCTTAAAATAAAATCCATTGACCCAAAGCAATCGCTAAATCATTAAAGATATCTGTATCAACTCTAAACAAAGTAATACAAAGATTTTAATGTGAAAAAAACAAAACAAAAAAACATAATGTTCACCATCTTTAGCCTCGGCACATGGCTGAGCACAGAACGCGGTGTAGACTTCTTTTTGAGAATCACTTAGCCGGAGACAGATGGAAATTTATTGTGATCATTGATGAAGCATGTATCTACCTACATGTAAACGACAGTAACAAAAAAAGATCGATTTACTATCCCAATAGAGCAGAAAAAGACTTACAAACTTGGTTCAAAGAATCCAAAGAAATTTAAAATAGCGGAGATAATGTTTATCGCTCCCCAATGTTTTCGGTGACGTTTTCATTAAGTAATTTTATTTGCATCTTCAATATTTTGGGCCAGCTCCATAAAGAAATTCTGGTTGAACCACTGAGCAGATCTTTCATTTTCTAACAAAAATTCGTACCCAACCTGAACAGCTAGAGTGAAAACAAATATTAGAAAATGTTGGGGGGCAACTGAAAATGTGTTATTACCTGTCAACTGATATCCAGAAGAGAGTGTATTCCAAAGCCACACTGTTGACTTGTAGCATGTGCCTGCTAAATTGCATGTGCCCTCAACAGAAGGCTTAAAGTGGTGCTGCGACGTGTAAAGTTGCAAAGCCCGCCGAAGTCCTTTCATCATCAGACTGTCAGTAAATGTCATAAATGAATTAAAAAAGGGTATCTGAAGTTTTCAGATGTTTACTGCAGCCAACAAACGTCAAAATATGATAAGCTATAGTTATATATGAAAGCCTAATTGTACCTGGGATGACAACAGCCATTTAGTATTGCAATTGCCTGTCTATTGGGTTAAACGGGTAAGTCTGTTGTTGAAATGACAGGAGCCAGTTCATAATCTGGCGCTTTGAAATTCACATTAAGCCCAGTGCCTAAACAAATCTCTTGAGTTTTTCTCTACCACACACAGGCATTTAACATAAAGAAGACAGGTGAAAGCACAAAAATCAAGGAAACGCCGATAGATTGTTTCTACCCTCGGCAATACATCATCCAGAACGCCACAGAGTGTGAGAGACAAGCGATTTCGATACCCTTATTTCAACAATAGTTCGTCTCGCAGCAATAGCACGCACATTCCTCCAGAATCATTTATCTTCTATATGACAAAACATCACGAAAGGCCTGTGTTCTGTGCACAACAAGTAGTATACTCACCGCTTAACTTGCGTTCGAGTTCTTTTGTTCAGTTATTTATTTTCTCAGATGTGTTTAACGGACCTTCTGATCTCGAGTAAGACACATCCGGCCTTGGAATAAATAAAAAAGTCCCTGGTTATTGCTTTAAAGAAATTTAAAGAATTTTTTAACGATCGCTTTTAAGGAGAAACACAGGGCGTTGAATCAACTTTTCAGTATGTTTGTGCGAAATCAATTTTCAAAATTGTACTTCAAGAGTTTTCCAGAGAACTAAAAAACATGGTGACGGTATCCAGGAAACCGGATTTTTAGGACGTTTTCTTGGTAGATCCAATCAGTGAGAGGGACCATGAAGTTCCAGAGGGGGTACGGACCCCTTCGTCTCCTACCTTCCGCCATCCATGTGTCACGCAATATGTACGAAGAGTGTTCCTTCCTTCTGAGGACCTGTGATGAAAACAACATCCTCATTTTTTTTTTTTTTGTTTGTTTTTTGGTTGGAGGTTTAACGACCACCGTGAGCAACTCAATGGGCTGTAAGCAGTCACCCGTCCCTAATTTAGGGTCACTGGTTCCAGGGAAGGGAGAGAGCCAGTGCCGTAAGACAAACACAACACCCATGCCTGACCGGGATTCGAACCCGGACCCCGTTCGGACGAATGATCAGAGGCTATCGCTTAGACCACTGCACCACCGGGGCGGCACCTCCTCATTTTGGAAACCTTCAAACTATCATAAACTTGTAAAAATTGGTGTTGCTGTGAAACATATTCTGAAGTTTGATATTTATCAAGAAAACAGCAAAAACTTTAAATAAAGCAAGTAACAAGTTGCTTAATTAAAAATTTTTGACCGTAGCGCCATCAAAATGAGGTGGAACAGACTCATTACTATGCAGGGACTTTTTGACTGTCGCAGATGTGTTGGCAAACATGTGTAAGACAGTTAGGTTATATCTTGCAAATGAAGGACGACTGTTTCGATACTTCCTGTAAGTGAGTAAACTGCACATTCCTACAGCACACTTGTTTGATTTCCATATAACCGAAGATACCCACTGCTGAGAGACTTTTTGAATGCCCTTCACTTATATACACTGCTGACCACCCAAAATGCAACACCAAGAACGGCACGAGATAGCAAAGCCAGATTTACTGGACACATAACAACAGATACAAAGATGAAACATTGTGCGACTTGCGGAACACGCAGACATCATTAGTTCGTGTGGCCGCACGAATGGCAATAACGGCCGCTATACACCGCGGCATCGAACGAAAGAAGCTTTGGATGCGGGCTTGTGGTATGTCGGTCCAGGCTGCTTCCACACGTTGCCACAGTTCATCAGGCGTAGCCACGGGCGGTGCTTGCCGGGTCACTCGTTGCCGATCAGCGACCAGACGTGTTCGATGGGCGATATATCAGGAGAACAGGCGGGCCACGGCAGCACTGACACTTGATGGGCCGTGAAGAATTGTTGCACGATGCGTGCCATGTGCGAGCGCGCATTGTCTTGTTGAAACGTGGCCGTTGGCAGGTCCTGCTGGTAAGGGAGGACTACAGGGTCCAAAACGTCGGAAATGTAGCGGTGGCTGTTGAGTGTACCGGCGATGCGTACCAGAGGGGTGCGGTTGTCATATCGAATTGCGCCCCAAAACAGGCGACGGACCGGTATGGCGATGCATAATGCAGGCGTCATACAGTCTCTCGCCGCGGTGCCGCCACACGCGGATCCTACCATCGTAGTTTTGCAGGCAGAAGCGGGATACGTCTGAGAAGACAATGTCGTGCCATTCCGTAGTCCGGGTGCGGCGTTCAACGGCCCACTGTCGCCGCACTTGCCGGTGGTGTAACGTCAATGGCAATCGGAGCAGTGGGTGCCGTGCGACAAGTCCCCGCTCTTGCAGACAACGTCGAACGATACGTGCTGACACAGGTTGCTGCGCAACTCACCCTAATTCCTGCGCTAACGTTCGTGATGTGGCGGTGCGAGCCGTCAATGCCCGCCGCACAACATGTCGGCCCTCTCGTTCGGTGGTGTGCCGCGGCTGCGTCAATCGCTCACGTCGGTCCGTCCGTCCTTCCTGCACCCACCGAATCCATACTTGCCTCACTGTGGCTGGATGTCGTCCCGCACGGGCGCCGATGTCTCGGTACGATAAACCGCTGTCGCGATAAGCCACTATTCGTCCTCTGTCGAACTCTGAAACGTGCTGGAATGACTGTCGTATTCTGCGACGAGGCATCAGGAAGCTTCCCATGCACAGGTTCGGCAGCACAACACACTTCCACTACTTACACCCCGCCTTCTGTGCACCCTTCTTATAGTGCTTCTCGGTGGCGTGCCGGGCGCACATGATTTGCATATGCCCTGCAATGCTAATCGTTTGCATGTCCTCTCGTGGGCGACGCATGCTGCGAGTTTCAGGCCAATCGGATGCTTCCTACTTGGTGTTGCATTTTGGGTGGCCAGCAATGTAGTTTAAAGCAGATTTGTCAGGGTCCTGGTCAGTAACAGATTCGGGTCGGGTCCAGTTAGGTGACGTCCGGGTCCAAAATTTTTGTCCCGTTTCCAACTCTGCTTGCGATGGAAGTGCACAGTCTTGATATTTTCACTGAAAGCCAAATACACTGACGTAAAAAAGAATCCCAACACCAAGAAGGGTTGTGTTAGATAAACGACAGTTGGTAGGCGGTGAGAGTACATCTGTAAGATGACGTCTATGCAAATTTCGCGCTCGGCGCATACGTGTGGCGCTAGCAGCGCCCCTCGGAACATGCTAAGCAGGTTTGCTGTAAATACGCGCTGTAACGTTCGTGAGCGTTAGTTATCGTTGAGATTCGACGTAGTGTGTTGATGTTAGTCAAGAATGCCTTTAAGAAGACGAAGAAGCCATTATCAACAGCTCACGGAGTTTGAACGAGATCGTGTAATAGGGCTACGAGAAGGTGGATTTTCTTTCAGCAATATTGCAGAACGACTTGGCAGGAATGTAGCCACTGTGCATGATTGTTGGCAGCGGTGGTCAAGAGAAGGTACTGCCTCAGAAGACCGGGTTCCGGCCGACCACGTGGCACTACTGAGAGGGAAGACCGCCGTGTACGGCGTATGGCCGTGGCGCATCTTACTGCGTCTGCGGCAGGAATTCGAGCTGCAGTTGCCACCACAGTGACACAACGAACTGTTACAAATCGGTTACTTGAAGGACAGCTCCGAGCCAGACGCCCTGTAGCGTGCATTCCACTTACTCCAAACCACTGCCGTTTGCGACGTCAGTGGTGTCAAGCTAGAGCTTATTGGAGGACGGAGTGGAGATCTGTTGTGTTTTCTGATGAAAGCCAGTTCTGCCTGGGTGTCAGTGATGGCCGTGTGTTGGTTAGAAGGAGGCCAGGTGAGCGCCTGCAACCAACCTGTCGCCGAGACACACTGGACCTACACCTGGAGTTATGGTCTGGGGAGAAATTTCCTACGACAGCAGGAGCACTCTCGTGGTTATCCCACGCACCCTGACGGCACAGTTGTACGTCGGTCTGGTGATTCAACCTGTTGTACTGACATTCATGAACAGCATTCCAGGGGGTGTTTTCGAACAGGATAGCGCTCGCCCGCATACCGCTGTTGTAACCCAACATGCTCTACAGAGTGTCGACATGTTGCCGTGGCCTGCTAGATCACCAGATCTTTCACCAATCGTGCACGTATGGGACATCATTGGACGACAACTCCAGCGTCACCCTCAACCAGCATTAACCGTCCCTGTATTGACCGACCAAGTGCAACAGGCATGGAACTCCATCCCACAAACTGACATCCAGCACCTGTACGACACAATGCATGAACGTTTGCGTGCTTGCATTCAACATTCTGGCTATTACACCGGTTATTAATGTACCAGCATTTCACATTTAAAATGGCTCTTCTCGCGCTTACATTAAGCTGTGATCTTTAAACCTTAATCGATTAAATATGTTACCTATACAAATGTATTGCCGCAATTTCATTCCTCTACAACTATTTTTTCGTGGTGTTGGGATTTTTTCTTCCGTCAGTGTAATACAAAATCCATTTTCCTTAAAAATTTGTGCCCAGAGGAGTCGCCTGCTACATGGCAGTTTTTAGACAGATGAACGCATTCGCGTCGGCCTCGGATTTACTGCAAGCTGACTTACCTAATCTGTAAGAACAGGTCTCCATTTCTCGCTTACTCAAAGAATAAGAAATCGTAAGTTATATCGGAAGGATAACAGGAAATAAAATTGTCTTTGTTTTTATCGTTTCTTATTTTTTAGCACGTCTTTTGTAAAAAAGATCGTGCTTCTGTTATCGGTTTGCCCGTCCGTCCGTCTGTACCCACGATATCTCAGCAACTATTAGTCCGATTTGAAAAAATCTTTTTGCATTGGGAAGCTTGAAATATGCAAATGATGATCCTTTATTTCGTTTTTCTTTACGATGTACAATTTCGCCGGTAGAGGGCGTAAATGCAGATGATGTCGAATTCAAAAATACGTTTTATTCCACATATTTGCTTCTAAACATCCGATTGAAAAAAACTTTATATCTTTCGATTCCATTTATGTCGAAGAGTATTTTAGATATAGTTACTTTTTCAAATTACGCATAGAATTTTCGCTAGGGGGCATAAAAGGAAATTACATTTTCCCCGCTAACTCTTCTTCTAAAACTCCGATTTGAATTTTTTTTTTTTCCAGCGGATACATCTCCTGATGGAAAATCTTTTGCACATAATTTCAAATTTTTGGTAAAAAAGTACTTTGTCCACCAGGGGGCGTTAGTCTTAATTTTTGCTTCTGATGTATTTGCCATATAATCGTAGCTTTTAAAATATCGATTAAAAGTTCTTTCGTGGACTGATGCCACTCACATCGATAAACCTTTTCGGAATATTTTCTTCTTAAAATATTCCACAGTTTCTCCGCCAGGGGGCGTAGATGTACATCTTATTTTTGTCAATACCTCTACTTCTAGGAGTCCGATTTGAAAAATTCCTTCTTTGTTGGATAGTGTTTTCCGTGGGACATGTTTTTCATATAATTTCAAAATTTTCAAGTAATTCATATACTTTCCGCTAGGGGGCTTAGCGGTAAATTGCGTTTCCCCCTATATCTCTGCTTCTGAATCTCCGATTTTAAAAATTCTTTCTGCACAGGATACAGCTCCTGATGGGAAATCGTTTGCACATGATTTCTAATTTTTGTAAAGAAATAGTTTAGCAACCAGGGGGCGTAAGTCTTAATTTCCGCTTCTGTTGTATTTGCAGCAAAATATGAGCTTCTAAATTCTCGATTGAAAAAAACGTCGTTTGTTGACCGATTCTACTCATGTCGACAAACCTTTTAGGAAAATTTTATTCTTGAAAAATGCATGGTTTCTACGCCAGGGGGCGCAGAAGTATGTCTTATTTTTGTCAATATCTCTACTTCTAAGAGTGCGATTTGAAAAATTCCTTCTTTGTTGGATAGTGTTTCCGATGCGAAATGTTTTTCCTATAAATTCAAAATTTTCAAGTAAATCATACACTTTCCGCTAGGGGGCACAAAGGTAAATTGCGTTTTCCTGCGTTATTTCTGCTCCTAAAGCTCTGATTTGAAAAATTCTTCCTGTATCGCATACAAGACCTGATGGAAAATATTTTTCACATAATTTCTAATGTTTGGTAAAGAACAGTTTAGCCACCAGGGGTCATATGTGTTAATTTCTGCTTCTGAAGTATTTGTTGCAAAATCTGGGCTCCTGAAAACTCGACTAATTTTTTTTTCTTCGACCGATACCGCTTATACGGATAAACCTTTTGAGAATACTTTCTTCCTAAAATAATGTATGGTTTTCCCACCAGGGGCCGTAAAGTCACATCTTATTTTTGTCGATATCTCTGTTTCTAAGAGTTCGTAAGCTCACGATTCCGTTTACAGCAATATCTGAGGGATTAAAAACCCGATTGAAAATCTTCTTTCTTTGGTCAGATCTATTGTTTTCCATACCGGTTCCATTGACTTTGAATAGCTTTGATAAATTTAATTTGCGTCAGAACGGATTCAAAAGACGTGCTTATTACACCCGAAAATTCGGTGTCAACTTTCTTGTTTTTCTCTTTCATTAACGCATTCGATTTTACCAGTTCTAAATCTTGGCGTCCCCCAGATTTTGGTGCCCTAGGCAGCCACCTAGTTTGTCTAGTGGATGAACCAGCCCTGTTCGTATGTAGCAGAAAGTGTAACGTATCTTACCAAGTGTATTTAACTTTTCGTTTAGTTGGCTGCTTCTTATGTGAATTTTGGTTATCTCCCGTTACGCTTTCTGATCTTAACGTCATGTCTGAATTCCCAGGTTTCTCTTATACATGAGGCAACGCATTCAGTCAGCCAGAGGAGAAGCAAACTAGATAAATACGACATGTGCGGGGTTCGAGGTGTTAGAGTGCTACAGCATTTGGTGTTTTCTAGAGTGCTTTCTACATAGTTTTGATTCTGTTAATCTACGCCGTTAGCTTGTTATTATCGTGCAGTTCATTCTAAGTTCATCAGTAACTTCTCATTGTGTTTCTTCAAAGTTAAGAGTTGAATGTTTAATAACCTGTGTTAGTGTCTTGTGTTCTACCAGTAAGTCGACCGTTAAGTAGTGGTTGCGTTTTGCATTCTGTACGAATCTATTCCTGAAGAGAACCAATAAAAGATTTGGACAGGAGAAATTGTAATTCGTTTATGATATTACCTTCGGTGCGTTTGCTTAGTTACAATCTTACAAAAGCATTGTCCTTTTGACCATAACGGTTTCCATTCACAGTGGTAGCGAACACTGATCAGCAGCTCTTTGGTATTTTGCCAGTTCACTTAACACAATGCTACAAATGCCACTAAGAGTGAACACGCATGGCTCCAGTGATTTTAACTAAAGTTAATGAAATGATTCGCTGAAGCACAACGATTTCTTCGTATTCGAGAGCACTTACTAAAGATACATCCTTCAGATCAATTGAATTCCGTTATTCTCAGAGTTCTGAATGATAAGACGAAATGCGAGGATTATTTGTTAGCACATTTTCTTACCTTTCTTTTATCTTTATTTATTTTTTTTTTCGAAAAATATAGTGCTAAATTAGTTACGTTGCTGTTTCCTTTTCTTTTAATTTCTTTGTGCCAGTAGTCAATAAGAAATACAGATATGTTTTCAGTTTGAATATTCCCTTTGGTTCAAAACTTTTCTACGGAGAGGTGCCAAACATGTAGAATTCTGAAATGGTTTTGTAAAAACCACTTTTCCACTTGGGTCAGAATGTTTAACTTGATAAGATCATGAATCATCTATATATTACTCTTTTTTTTTTTTTTTTTTTCTGATTGGAAGTTTAACGACCACCGTGAGCAACTCAATGGGCTATAAGCAGTCGCCCGTCCCTAATTTAGGGTCACTGGTTCCAGGGAAGGGAAAGAGCCAGTGCCGTAAGACAAACACAACATCCATGCCTGACCGGGATTCGAACCCGGACCCCTTACGGACGAATGATCAGAGGCCAACGCCTTAGACCACTGCGCCACCGGGGCGGCTATATATTACTTCTACAAGGTTTTTTACTGTGAATCGTATTTTGAGAAAACGGCTGAACGTAGAGATATGTTTTTGTTTTTTTTATTGGAGGTTTAACGACCACCGTGAGCAACTCAATGAGCTAAAAGCAGTCGCCGGTCCCTAATTTAGGGTTACTGGTTCCAGGGAAGGGAGAGAGCCAGTGCCGTAAGACAAACACAACATCCATGCCTGACCGGGATTCGAACCCGGACCCCTTACGGACGAATGATCAGAGGCCAACGCCTTAGACCACTGCGCCACCGGGGCGGCTATATATTACTTCTACAAGGTTTTTTACTGTGAATCGTATTTTGAGAAAACGGCTGAACGTAGAGATATGTTTTTGTTTTTTTTATTGGAGGTTTAACGACCACCGTGAGCAACTCAATGAGCTAAAAGCAGTCGCCGGTCCCTAATTTAGGGTTACTGGTTCCAGGGAAGGGAGAGAGCCAGTGCCGTAAGACAAACACAACATCCATGCCTCACTGGGATTCGAACCCGGACCCCTTACGGACGAATGATCAGAGGCCATCGCTTAGACCACTGCGGCCACCGGGGCGGCTAAAGATATGGTTGAAATATCAAAATAAAGGTCTTACCATGTAGATGTGCCAATCGTAGAGAAAAATGAGATTGGAGCAACGGTTCGGGCGTTGTGGGGCGGCAAAGTTCCCATGTAAAGTCTATGGGAGAAGCGTGCGGTTGACACTACGCGCTGTTGAAGGCGGAGCATGGAGGGACTGAGATAGTCCAAAGTCCGAAATCTTTTTTTTTTTTTTACTGAGTGAACCATTGCGCAAAGCAACGCCAGCAAGCATTCGTATTAAAGTTCCTCTCATCGGAACAGCGAACACTCTCGAAGACCTGATTGCGTTATGCCGTTGGACTGTGCGATGTATATATACTGTATAACTTAATATTCATTCGATCCAGTTTATCAACGTAGGTAAGACGCTTCCCATTATGTAAAGATGTAATTAAACATTCGGCCATTGTTAGTGAAAATATTTAGAATGTACATATTGAGTTGCGCCATATATATATTCATTCAATAAGGTTTTTTACTGTGAGACCTATTTTGAGAGAACGGCTGAACGTAAAAATATGATTCAGGTATCGAAATAAAGTTCTTACCATGTAGTTGTGCCAGTCGAGGAGAAAACTGAGATTGGGGCAACGGTTCGGGAGTGGCGGGGCGGCAAAGTTCCTATGTAAAGTCTATGGGAGAAGCGTGCGGCCATTATCAACATCAGACACTCAGTTCAGTGTCAGACTTGGTGTGTGCATGGTGTTCTGTGATCAGTCGTGAAGTAAGTAAATACTAAAGACTGCAGACAACTCAAAGAAGCATGGAGAGGTGCATACTTGGTGTAACCAGGAGAGATAAGAAGAGGAACTCGTGGATCCGAAAAATGACAAGAGTGGAAGACATCATGATCAGAGTTAAATCCCTGAAATGGCAATGGGCTGGACATACTGCCAGAAGGACAGATCATCGATGGACAGCCGAAATTTTAGATTGGATTCCAAGGGACAGGAAAAGACCCAGAAGAAGACCACATGGGAGATGGGTGGATGAAATTCGAAAGTATGCAGGGGTGACATGGAGGAGACTGGCACAAGACAGACCGTTGTGGAGGAAACTTGGGGAGACCTTCGTACAGCAGTGGATTGATAATGGTTGACAATGATGATGATGATGATGAGCGATCAATGGGTCGCAACTATATGTCTCAGACAAGAGAGAATGAAGAGTATTCGCTATGCGAATCTCATTCCAACAACATTTACAAACGCAGTTGTGACTGAAGATGAGAGTGACAGAGTGCGCTATCCAGTTGAATTTTTGCACATTTACGACTGAAAAAGGGTGCAGTCGTGATGCTCTTCACGAACCTGGCTGCCCCGGTGGCGCAGTGGTTTAAGCGCTGGCTTATGATGATTCGTTCGTGAAGGGCCCGGATTCGAATCCCGGTGGCGCGTGGATGTTGTGTTTGTCTTTACGGCACTGGCTCTCTTCGTTCCCTGGAACCAGTGACCCTAAATTAGGGACGGGCGCGACTGCTTATAGCCCATTGAGTTGCTCACGGTGGTCGTTAAACCTTCAGTCAAAAGAAAAAAAAATCACGAACCTGGACTATTTATTGTCTTTACTGAAGTGGTTGAATGAATTTGTCAATCAAATAAAGTTTACATGTGTTGTATCATATGAGTTTGTTCTTTTCAAAAAAAAAAAAAAAGAAAAAAAAGACCGTCGATTCCGACGGGTTTTGTCTAGTTGTGTATGATATCAGTACGTTTCGTCTAGTTGTATATGATATCAGTACGTTTCGTCTAGTTGTATATGATATCAGTACGTTTCGTCTAGTTGTATATGATATCAGTACGTTTCGTCTAGTTGTATATGATATCAGTACGTTTCGTCTAGTTGTATATGTTTCAGGAACTTCACGTTTGCTATATTCCAGGTTGTAACGTAACTACGTGGCATGACGTAGATGATGTACGTGGTACTGAGGTGACGCAGGAGTCAAATCAACAGTGCATCAGCAATAAACCTGCCGGCGTAGTTCAGTTGGAAGAACAGCCGCTCCCGAGTAAGGAGACATGGATATTGAAAGCTACCACCGGCAAAAGGTTATGTCTTATAAAATCATTGGAAATTTCAATGACTGTAGTGAAACTGTAAATTTGCTTCTAATTAAAAGCCTTTCTCCATTCAATGAGCTTGAAGAACTTTTCATTTCATGAATGAATAGTGAGACAAAGCTTCGCGCTGAAAGTTGAGAAATTTCGCTGTTAAGGGTTTTTTTTCAGATGCGATATTATCAATGAAATGCTTAGTTGGAGTCATCAAATAAACATTTGAGTCCCATTTAAGAAATGTGTTTTTAATTTGCTTCAGTGACGGAATACAATGAGTTTTTCCCTATAGCATTTCTGTTACTTTTTTTTAGAGGGTTTAATAAGCTATCAGTTGCACTGAAGGGAGCTAATCAGCTTGGTACGGAAAACACAACATCCGTTTCCTGCATCGGGATACGAACTAAGCCCCAGTAGAACGTGACCACAGACGATGTATTTATATTTTTCGGGTCATATCAGAAATAAATTAAGATAAATAAATAAGGTTCTAAAACCATCTTTCTGTCCATCCTCCGGTCATTCTGAGGACACTGTATCTCCAAATTCGACTGTGGGACTCTTCAAGTCTTTTTATGTCCGATAGAGACAAGTATGACGACAGCTTTACGATTTCTTCTGTTTGCCAGTACATCAACTAGTCCACCCCAAATATGTCCCTTTTTAAAAGATGTGGCGAAAATTATACAAGTGTTGAATACAGTGTACAATTTACGTTTACTTTCTGGTTTCTTTCAGTACAAACTTTCTTGCATCAAGTTACAAAATGTAATGTACATGCGTTAGACAGAATAATGTGAACAACTAGGAAAAGAAGGTTTTATCTACCTAATAGGGTGTGGGACCACCTTTGGTATTCAAAACCACCTGAATCCTCCTTGGAATGGACGCATGCATATCCTGGATGGTGGTTATGGGATATTACACCATTCTTCATGCAGAAACTGCTCCAGGTTCTTGAAAGATGCAGGAGGGGGATAACGGGATCTGATTCTGTTTTCCAACACCGACCACAGTGGCTCGATGATGTTTAAGTCTGGTGATTGGGGAGGCCAAGGAAGGTGTGAAAGTTCGTCTTCGTGTTCATCAAACCATAATTGGACATTCCGAGCTCTGTGAATTGGGGCGTTATCATCTTGATAGATGGCATCCCCAACAGGAAACAATGCCTGAGCCATTGGATGGACTTGGTCGGCCAAACATACGCCCTGCCAGTCATCCGTCCTTTCAAGGTGATCAGGAGACCTGCTGAAAACCCCGATGTGACCGCCCAGAGCATGACGGAACCACCACCGTGCTGTACTTTTTGGTGCAGACAGTCTGGGTTGTACGCTTCTGACGGTGTTTTCCACACGTAAACACGTCCCACGGTGTAAAATAGTGTGAATGTGGATTTTTCCAACCACATTACACGCTTCCAGGCGTCGGCAGTCCACGTTGTATGCTCCTGGCACTACTGCCGTCGCCGTTGTGCGTTCACCAGAGTCACCAGAGGTTTTGCAATAGCAGCTCTGCCATGAATATCTTGTTTATGCAGTTCCATGCGCTTCGTTGATACAGGGGTCTGGAGATGCAGATTGATCTTCGCTCTAGTTTTCGCGCCGTGGTTTTCTTATTACGGGTAACAATCCTCTTTAATGCTCTCCTGTCTCTATTAGTCAGGGTCGTTTTTCCGGCCGCTCTTGTGTTTCGCAGACGAGGTTTTACCACGAACACTGTATGCTGTCATGGTGCTAAACACAGTAGGTCTCGATACCCCTACTACCCTGGCGACTATTGTCACGGAGGCACAAACTAGCCGGACACCAACAATTATCCCTCTTTCAAAGTCCGTTAGGTCACTCCCTTCGTCGTCACCGTGAAAGAAATTTTGCAACAAGACACTTTAAATGCACTTAAACAGGACCTTGAGGTTCGAAACAAAGCTATTACAACCAAAAAGTGGTGGGATATCTTTGCGTATTGCGACGTACGCAGCTGCGTTAAAAGTCACGTCTCTGAGCGTAGTGCTCACATTACTCTGTTCAACTCCTGTTATGTAATGTCGCTTTATTAATCAAAATAGAGAAAGGAAGCTAATCCGCCCTCCCCGTCCATAAAATAATACCGAAAAAAAAACTACACAAAAGATTATCAAAAAGTAAAATTAATTAAAGCTGGCTCTAGAAAAGCGCCAGAGGAAACGCTCTCAACACCAGTAAAAAAAATAAAATTAGAAGGTGAGCTCAGACGTCTCAAATAAATAAAAGAGAAAAGCCTAACAAAAACGCAAACAAAATTACTAGAAAGCTACTTAAAATTTGTAAGGGAATGACCCTCCACTACCACCACCACCACCACCCTACACCAAGGAAGAGATGGACAAAGTTGCAGCCTTCAGAAAAAATCCGATGAGGCCAACAAAATTATGAATTGGAGAACGAGTAACAGCAATGATGAAGTTGACAACTTATCAAACAAGTGGTCAATGGAGAAAAATCCTCTAAAACACGAGGGAGAAAACTCGAAGAAAAAAAAAAGGGTCCAAATCAGGGCAGAATATGTCAATTCAAATTGACATGTGACAATTTAAAATATGTCAATTAAACTTGACATATGAGAAATAAAATGTTAAATTCTAAGGTCTTAAGTGAAAATGGGCCTTTCATGGAAAAGTGTTATGTGTATTAGTTTCTAAAAATTTTTTTAAAGGATTTCCCTCATGGATATCCGTGAAAATATAAACAAATCCCTTGCGATCCGGAGTCAAAATGCACAGTGTACGCAGCTATTTATATCTGGCGTTGGAATTCCACTGCACAAAGTGAACCATCCCATGATGCACCGAGAGATGGGTTGTGCATTGAGATGCCCTACCCATAAGGAAAAAGTTTAACAAAATCTCAAAAACACTGAATACATTCTCAATTCAAAAAAGATTACACAAATGTACATTTAGGTTTGTCTTTACTTCTTCTACATAGTCTAAAATACCATAAAATATGTGTAAAAACAAAATGCTTTGAGAATAAGATTTATCACGGAATTTTCACACGTGCAGTTGCGGACTTAATATTAGGTTTATATAAAAGTTTCCAGCGTTTGTTTAAGAGGAATTTACATTTGAAATCTTTACCATGGTGGACAACCGTCGTGACACAGTCGACTGATTCATGTCTAACTGTACGGCCAGTTCTGTAGTAAACTTGGAGGTATTTTTGTCCAGAAGAGCTTGGAGATCTGCGCTATGCATCTCCTTCTGCAGTTCTCTAAGCTGCTTATCCTCCACGCTGCAATCTTCACTTCCTAACTTCACAAAGCACTCGCGACATGTGCGTGAACCTACAACTTTCTCGCCGTATGCCGAACAAATCCATTCTTGTGTGTCTGCAGCGGCTTTCACAAGATTAGGCACGAGCAACAGACTGTAAGAGATATGCACCACCTTCTCGGTCCCCATGTTCTAGCTCAACTGTACTCGAAATCACCCTAAAAGTGAGCTGTTGTTAAAGGCGGGAACGACTGGTCATGGGACTCAAAAACGGTATCTATCCGCGTTAATGTGCACTCATGCTGTTTCCTTTCTGATCTCTCCAACCACTCCCACATCACACAAGAATGAATGGGGTCAGGTGTTTGCTCATTCCGCCTTCCCCGCAGACGAGTAACCGTCCTAACATGTGAATATACGATTTGTATCTATAATTCAAACACAGAACAAAAGCTTATGCAAAAGCACATTTACATGAAATACCGAAGAAATTCACAGTCACGCGAATATTTTAGTAACGGAGATTTAGATTTGGAGATTTACTTTTAGTCAGATCACTATGTAGACCTTTTCCTTGATTCTCCGTTCTGTTTCAGTATTCCCATATTGATATGTAAATAATTGTATTAAGGTGGTTCCACCTGAAATTTCTGCCTTATGTTTCCAGTGGTAAAACTTCTTTACATATTCTCTTCGCAATTAATGTATCCCAAGGATGAAAATTTGCACATCGATAAAACTAACTTTAAGTTTTATCATGGGATACCTAATGCTTCCTGAAACGTAACCATAATTATATTAAAAATCAATCATTTTTCTTTGAGTAATGTTCAGACTTGTTAATAGATGGCGCGACCTGTACATTGATGTCGTCAGTAGACAAACAAATGTCAAATTGCTTAATTATGGTTATGTTTTAGCAAGTATTAAGTATCCCATGCAATAACTTAAAGTTAGTTTTATCGATGTGCAAATTTTCATCCTCGGGAATACATTAATTGCGAAGAAAATATGTAAAGAAGTTTTACCATTGGAAACATAAAGCAGAGATTTCAGGTGGAACCACTTTAATTGTAGTAATATTTCATGTAACAGCTATAAATGGCAAATAAATAAATAAATAAATAATTAGTACCACGTGAAAAAAAAAGTATAACCTTTTCCCGCTCTTTATGGAAAGGCTATACTTTTAAATTAACATTTAAAAGTATAACCTTTTCCGTAAAGAGCGGGAAAAGGTTATACTTTTAAATGTTAATTTAGTTACAAGGGAAATTTTTGCTGTTTTTATATAAATTTAGAAGGGAAAACGCACAACAGGACGTATTATTGTCATATAATAAAGACTTCCTTTATGAGGATTAGGAAAAGCATCTCGGCAACATTCCAGAATTTATTCTAATTAAAGATTGAAAACATTGTGCGTTAAAAAATCTGGTAGAATTTATGAAGATTATTTCAGCTGGTTTACGAATAATAATTCCGATACCGTGCTATGGCACAGATACAAAGGAACGTGGCGATTAGGCAGTCTTACGATGGCTATTTGGACAGTGACGTCACAAAGCAATCACCGGAAGTGCAGGATGAGCAAAACCTTGTCATCTACTAACCTTGCCCTTCGGGTATCCCGGATTGTCAGTTATGTGTTGTGAATGTTGGGAGAGGTCTTCCATCCCTTTCCCTTCCTCTGAGTTACGCATATCCCAAATGGACAGCAACAGCCGAAAGTGCGAAGCTCTGGATTGAGCAACTTCTAATATCCAAATTTGCTCTAACTTTTGGATTGTTTTTACAGCAAATTTGTCTGATAAACTGCTGAGCAAACGAAGATGGATTCTGAGCAATAATTCCTCTGCTTTTCGCTTTAAACGCTAGGGACTATTTTTCGTAGCGGAGGTAGTTGTTTCTTACCCTACATAATGGTACACGCCGCCCCGGTGGCACAGTGGTCTAAGGCGCTGGCCTCTGATCATTCGTCCGTAAGGGGTCCGGGTTCGAATCCCGGTCAGGCATGGATGTTGTGTTTGTCTTACGGCACTGGCTCTCTCCCTTCCCTGGAACCAGTGGACCCTAAATTAGGGACGGGCGACTGCTAATAGCCCATTGAGTTGCTCACGGTGGTCGTTAAACCTGCAATCAAAAAAAAAAAAAATAATAATGGTACACTCTTAGATTGATTCGGATTGATTCGGAGTCAGAGCCGCGGATGGCTTAGTGGTTAGTGTTTCAGACTATCGATGCTGGTTCCCCAGGTTCTAGCCTGGGCTGATCTTTCAGAGATGGTGTGATTTACTAACAATCGCTGAATATCCGCCGTGCATCGGACGAGCACGTAAAGTGACTGGACCCACTGGTTAAATGGGTATCATTTCGTATGTTCTCCCTGAAATTCTCTCGCCCATCTATGTGCAATATCGTACTTGTACGGTGGCGCCATCTACTGTACTCTAATCTCACTACAAACTGTTCTGTCAAAAGTCGCTAGACTTGCTCTCATTCGTTCCGTTTCTGTGTCCTGCCCAAAAGGCGATCTCGCTGTAGGTGGCTGGGACCTAAACTCTACTCCCTGTGGACGGAAGTCCTACATGAAAAAAATGACAATTGATTCGGAGTATAACCGGACGTGTTAGCTGTCCGCCAACATGTGTTGTTCGAAGCAGTGTTGCCACCTTACCTCAACAGCACGAAACTTTGACAAAAATTTAACCGTTTTGCTTTTATAGCCAGCTACGTGCAGCGCCGAAAATTCATGCGTGGAACTAATATTTCTGTTGTTTCCTATTTTATCTCCAGTTCTAACAAGTTTCTGCGGGAATTTTGTTGTTTCTCTCTTGTCATTTTTTAAGCGTGCTCATTATACTAGTTACTTTGTATCTTTCAGGGAATGAGGTCAAGTATTTTTTTTTCTACTTTCAACTTGGACGACCTGTTCGTCCATTAACAAAAAGCCTTTATTTCTAACAGCTCTTCTTCATTCACATTTCATCACCATTTTCCGGTCCTATCGAATTCCATTCTGTATCATTCCCCGTCGTGTAAGAGATAGCGTACTCGAACATATGATGATATCATGTCAACTAAACTAAACTTAACGGGCTTCCTTTTGCTGATCATCGGAAGCTTGGAATGCTTCTGCGAATTTCATTCACTCCCTTCAGAAGTCACACAAAGACTTTGTGAAGAGCTAACCTGGATTAGCGGAGTGCTAATTGGTGTCGTTGTCTTCTCCGACCGAATAGATCCAACCTGATATACGGAGACAATGAAATAAGGAACTGTTGTGTCTGTTGCGGGAAATTAATGAGTAGCAATTACTTGACGGATTTCGGGAAGACTTCCCAAATTAGAAAAAGCTTCCCAGGTACCTTTACCGACTTAGAAGGAGCATCAACCTTTTCCCGTTATTAATGAGCAAACAAATAATGGAGTTCCTTTCGAAAGCACGACACAGCGATAGCGTAAGATGTTGCTCATAATCCAGTTTCTAAAGTAGAAATGTTTGCTTTGCCACATTCGGTCTGCGCGTTTTCTTTTCTATGGGACTGCAGAAAGGATGCATGTCTAGAAATTTTTACGAAACAAAAATTTAATAGAAATAGGAAAAAAAATATTCAACAAAATAATAATCACAGTAGCCTTTTGGTGCATCTGTAAATGCAAAATTAACTCCGTTTCTAAATACTTCTTTTTATTTCCAAACTTTATTGATAGTGATCGACTCTTAAAATAACATTTTCAAATCAAATCTCCACAAGGAGTCGATTCTTGTTTTCTATCCTTAAATAGTATTTGCAAAATACAGTATATTGACAAACGTCACCAGACACCTAGAAGAGAAACACAACACAGCATTTATTGACATACATTAGTACGGTGTCGATTCATCTTTGGCCTTAATGCATGCACTGGCCCTTCGAGACAGGCTTTTGACAAGGTTTTGGAACAGTGCGATAGGTATGCGCTTCCATTCAGTACATAATGCTGCGGCTAACTGTTGCTTACTATAGCAGGCCTTGGTTGCCTCATTGGAAGACGCTTGCAAGCCTCTCCTCGGCAGCTCTGGAAGGCTGCTGAATTATGAGACCAGGTAAATGTTGCGTGGTCCCAGATACTCCAGGTCAATATTGGAGGACTACATTGAAGAGCAATTGAATTAGAGACAGCTGGCGTTATGCATATGTGGCGCTGTGGGCGGCCCTGTAAACGGAAACGACATGACGTATGCAGCGATCCCACAATATAAGGAGCGATGCGACGGGAATCAGTAAGAGTAGGACGCAGTATGGGTAAGACGAAGGATCTAAGCGCATTTGATCGTGGGCAAATTGTCGGGGCCCGACGAATGGGTCACTCCATCTCGGAAGTCGTGCAGGCACTGGGATTTTCACGAGCCACTGTGTCACGGGTGCACCGTGAGTACATCGAATCCGGTAAAACCATCCCTGCAAGAGCCAACTGCCGTGGACAACAGCGTGTGGATGAGCGGGGTCATCGTCGGCTAGTCCGCATTGTAACAGAGGATAGACGGGCCACAGTGCAAGAAATCACTGCGCAATTTAACGCTGGTGCACAAAAACGTGTAAGCAGCCACACCATCCAGAACCATCTCCTCGCTATGGGGAACGGAAGACATCGTCCCACGAGGGTACCGCTGCTGACCGCACATCACAGGGTGCAAAGATTAGCATGGGATCCGGAACATCGCCACTGGACCCTAGACATGTGAAAAAATGTTGCCTGGACTGATGAGTCGATATTCACGTTGGTACATGCGGATGGTAGGATACGAGTACGGCGCCAAAACCACATGAAGCGATGGATCCTTCTTGCCAGCAGGGTACTCTTCAAGCTGGTAGGGGTAGCATTCTCGTCTGGGAACTGTTTAGGTGGACTGAAATGGGACCCCTGGTACGTGTGACATCGTCCCTCATAGGTCAACGTTACCGAGATATCCTGGACGACCATTTGCTTCCGTTTCTGCGTTTTCAACATCCCACTGCAAACCTCATCCTGAAACAAGACAATGCACCGTGCCATCGCTCCCGAATTGTATCCGAATGGTTGGATGAACACTCCACCGACGCGACCTCGCTTCCTTGGCCAGCTAGGTTACCTGACCTCAATCCCATCGAGCACATCTGGGATGCTATCGAGAGAGATGTTCGTGGCTCTGAGCCCCCTCCATCAAATCTTCATGAACTGTGGGAGCTTGTTCAGGGGTCGTGGATCCGTATGGCTTCCCAACGCTTCCGGTGTCTTGTCGAGTCTATGCCGAGACGAATCGCCGCCGTCATGAGGGCGAAAGGTGGTGCTACACGTTACTAGACAGGTATCTCTAATTCAATTGCTCTTCAGTGTATATCGCTCCATGCCGCGTCGTGTGTCTGATTGCAGTGCAAAAACATGGGGGTCACACAAGGTATTGGCTACCGTCACGTAATTCTGTCTTGTATTCTGTCAAATTCGTGTACTGCCTTGGAAATCAAATCCTATATTAGTCACCTCATATTCTATGCCTGTGGAGATTTTCGAGTCATTTGGTTCATTCTTTCTGGGTGATGAGAGATTTCAGTGTCGAGCAGCATAAGTCGACATGGTATCTCCCTGAAATTTAGAATCTTTTTAATGTCTCTTGTGTAGTTTCATACTGTGCAAAAATTCATGAAGGAAGCTATAACACTGCTAACTTGCTTTACAATTTCCGTGAGAATTTTTATTTTCAGCGGGTGTTGCTTCAAGGAAAAAAATATTTCATGAATAATGAGAATGAAATGAGTAGAAGATAGTTCACAGGTTTTGATGCTATGCATCTTTCCCGACACTAGTAAAGTAAATCCCAAACAAAAGATTTCGATGTAACGAAAATGGGTAACGGAAGTAATCAAAATAGTCAAAACCATTGTTGAAATCTAATATTTGAATGCTGTCTCATGAACTTGCCCAACAATAGTTGATTTCAATGTTACTGAACAATATATTTTACTAAACTAGCTCCAAACATTATTTTATTGCGTTTTATATAAACGCAACAATACACGGTCGAGTCACATTATTGTGACCACCAGCTAAAATATCCAGAGTAACCGCCGTGTGCAGTGGAAGGTGTTCACAGGTATGCGGAGCCATGCTGACTGCAATGCATCTGACAGCTGCTGGAGGGAGGATCATAGAGCGAACAACACGATCGCAGTGGAGGATCCATAGAGCGAACAACACGAACGAGGTGGTCCCACAGATGCTCAATTGGGTTTAAGCCTGTGGAGTTTGGGGGCCTGGGAAGTACTTTGAAGTCTTCATCGTGCTCTTCCAACCACTCTCGGACATTTCTAGCTGTGTGACACATCGCATTGTCGTGCTGGAAGATCCCATCCGCCCCAGGGAAGACAATCAACATGTATGGGTGTACGTGGTCTGCAAGGATGGATTCTTAATTTAATGAATTCGGTCCATAGTGCCTTCGACAGGTATGAGTGGACCCAGAGAATGCCACGAAAACATTCCCCAGCCCCACCAGCCCGTGTACTTCCAGCAATGGTTTAAGAATGTTTGTTCTCCGATGTTTTTCGCCTTATACCCCAAAGTCCACCCGTTCGAGGAAGCACAAAACATGACTCATCGGAGAACGCAATACTTTGCCAATCAGCTGAGGTCCAATTCCGATACTGCCGTGCAAATGTAAGCCTTTTCTGCCGATACAGCTTCGTTAGCATAGGTCTGTCTGCATCGGAGCCCCATACGCAGGCTGAACTGTGGTTTTAGACACACTTCCTGTAACCCCGTGGTTCATTCGACCAGTGAGTTGCTCCACTGTAGCGTGTCGATCGGCCTTCACGCACATTCGAAGCCAACGTTCACCTCTCACATCAACTGCACGTGATGCGCCGCAGTTTTCACGTCGCTTACTCGCAATGGTGCCATTTCTCCTATCACGATACACTTTGACCACAGCAGCACGTGAACAGTTCACAAACTGTACTGTTTCAGAAATGCTGCCACCCTTAGCCCGAAAGCCGATCATCATCCCTTTTTGAAAATCTGATAAATCGCTTTTTTTATCCATGACAGCAACGAGTGATATGTCTTCAGATCAAATGATCATATGTAGAGGATTTTAGGAAGGGAGTGTCTGACCCCAGGTCTTAAACGCGCTGTTGACGTCAAAAGTAGGAGGTGGTCACAATAATGTGACTCGACTGTGTATATCATTGCAATATGTGTAAATGACAAAAACCTGACGTAATGCTAAATATGATAAAAGCCATTTCAAAAATGCCTTAAAATGTTGCTATGCTGCCCCGGTGGCGTAGTGGTCTAAGCGATGGCCTCTGATCATTCGTCCGAACGGGGTCCGGGTTCGAATCCCGGTGAGGCATGGATGTTGTGTTTGTCTTACGGCACTGGCTCTCTCCCTTCCCTGGAACCAGTGACCCTAAATTGGGGACGGGCGACTGCTTATAGCCCATTGAGTTGCTCATGGTGGTCGTTAAACCTTCAATCAAAAAAAAAAAAAAAAAAAAAATGCTGCTATGAAAACGGTGCGTGGCAGCGATATTTGGCTTCCTGTCGACCTCTGAGCTATGTAAAATGATATTCAAAACGATTGAATATCCTAAACCAACGCCCTCACTAACACACCTGCGATTCAGCTTTTCTTTCGATCTTGAAGTCGTGTTTTAGCTTGCGCATTTTCAGATCGACTTTCGTTGCCACATCCTATTTCGTGGGTGTCAGGGTCGTTTCTTACATTCATCTAAATCTGAATTATATATAATAAAAAATAAATATTGTTTTTGAAAAACTAAAAAGTCAAAATGTTTACTGTTGCCGCCGCCATACTTTAGTCAATATTTATTTTTATGACTCCCAAATTTTCTTTAATTGATTTTGCAATAATAACATTCATTAATACACCAACCTAAGTACCGCTCAATGAGAGGAATTAGTAAACTTATTGCTCTTTGTTATGATTTAATTCCACTTAGTATATACCGGACTGTGTCTCAGTGTGGTCGTGAGCGAGGTGAATAAAATTTACTGCATTTAGTACAATGTATTGTACGTAAGTAAATATATACCCTCGAATCTCTGGTTTTATTTTACACCAAAATATTCATAGAATGAATTATCTACAAAGAGTACCAGGATATTCTCTCGATTTTTTTTAAAGCATGCTGTGTGGAACAGGTTTAAAAACAAATCTGTTTTATCGACAATTTTTTTTTTTTCCCTGTCGATACCAGAAATTTAAATTTCTTGGACATTTGTCTGATGCATGTTTCTTAAATATGTTGCATTCCACACACAGTGCAAATATATTTCTTTATCAGTAATCTAAACCTAAGAGAATCAATACTTCAATCGTACGATATCTCTGAGCTTTTGTTGAATTTTTAAAGATCGCGCCAAATTTGTCTTCAAGAATGAGTAGCTTACCATTTTT
Source organism: Macrothele yani (assembly GCA_039090855.1). Classification (NCBI taxonomy): domain Eukaryota; kingdom Metazoa; phylum Arthropoda; class Arachnida; order Araneae; family Macrothelidae; genus Macrothele; species Macrothele yani. The sequence continues at coordinate 111,544,937 of CM077003.1, forward strand.
CTAATTAAGAAAGCGCAGTCGAGACACTCCAATTGGGATTGTACTTATTTTTATTTATGGAAATTATTTGCACTTACGTTTTGCGTTAAAAACTGCCAGCTTTAAACAAAAGAATAGCAAACAGCATCGTTATATGCCGGCAATATTTTGGTTCGTCGTACGCGTTCAGAAAATTTAGATTGGAGAAGTAAGGTATGAACACACACACACACTGCACTTTATACACTCAGGCGAAGAATAACAGCAAAACGATTAATGAGAGGAATACGTACAAGGAACTCGTTAGAGAGACACTTTGTTTTCGCCTTTTTGCACCCTGTTGCCGGAAATAAATTGTCTAGGTACCTCCTAGAGGGCGTAGGTGGACTTCTAAAATTATTACGTTCCGTCTTTTAATTTAAATCACACCCTGAAGATGTGTAATAGCGCGCAGAGCGAGGTTTGTTAGTTCCCAGTCTTGTCTGCTTTGACATATTTATTGTTGTTGTTGTTGCAGCTTCCTGTTTTGTATTACAGCATTCCTGCAGAAATCCACGGGAGGAGCAGACAGAAACCGATATTCGGAATTTGTCCGTCTGGAATGGCGACCAACAAGATGCGCCACGCCAGGGAGGATTTCCTCACTCTGTCTGCAGATGCAACAGCACTCCAATTTTAGACGAGCAATCTCCATTTTTCAACACATATTTCTATTTTCGATTCGCAGAAAGCGATAGGTTGTTGTGCGTCTGGTTCTAAGATAGTCAGTCCCCTGATTAAGACTTAAAGTAGCAGGTGTCTTTCGCTTCCCTCCCAGCTCTGCCCTCTGTTTCACCTCTGAGTGGGCATATCGTCTGTTACCCTTTCACTTATCTTACTTCCAAGGTCAGCTAATTTTAACCCTTGACACTCATTGCCGATGCCTGAACCTGATTTTCTTATTTCTTTGATTGGATGATTTCTTGATCATTTTTTTTTTTTTTTTTTATTTTCCTTCGGAATATCTCTAATTATGGCAGTTACGAAACGAAACACACCATCGGACGTTTATGGCATTACTACAAGAACCCTTGAAACAGAAAAAAAAAGCGATTTCTACATCTCCGCCGCACAATCTTCTTTTTTTAATGTTCTTTTCAGGGTAAATTCACAATTGCTTCTGTCTACTAATGATGCTCAGCTATTAATACATTTTTATTGACATACCTGTTGCCTCTTAAATGTATGATTACTTAGTGTTATTATCTAAAGAAAAATAAAATACGAAAATCAATATTCGCTGCCCTGAAACGCTCGTACACTGCTGGACAATTGCTAAGGAAGAATCATAAACGGCTATATAGCGCATAAAAAAGTAAGTGTATTTGGATGCCAAGTGAATTAAAATAATGTCAGAATGCCAGGACATTACAAGAAAGACAATTTATTGTGCTCTGAAATCCAGAAGCCTTTGGAACGTGTTCAAGGGACAAACAGGCCATTTTGTGCAGAATACGTAAACGTGAAAAAAATGCAATTACCGTCCGCAAGCGTTCCGGCGTAAGATGTCAATACGGGATATGGCCACCATTGAGGGCGATGCAAGATTCCACACGTCGTGTCATGCTTTGCACAACATTATCAAGCAGCTGTTGGGGTAATTTCTCCCATTCCTCTGTCAGTGCACGGGTAAGGGTGTCCTTGTTTATTGGAGGGCATTGGCGACCAGCAAGACTCCTCCCCAAAGCATCCCACACATTTACAATGGAATTCAGATCTGGAGAACGTGCTGGCCATACGAGGTGTTGAATGTCCTCGCTCTCAAGACACTCCTGGACAGCGGCTGTTCGATGACATGTTGCGTTGTCGTCCATGAAAATGAATCTCTCACCGACAGCACCACGGAACATGCGAACATGAGGTAGCAGAACATCATTAATGTATCGTTGGCCAGTCATAGTCCCAGTTGGAAGCACATAGAGGGACGTACGGCCATTGATCATGATGCCAGCCCATACCATGATGGCACTACATGTCGGATATCGGTCCCTTTCCTGTATGTTTGCTGGACAATATGCAGTACCACCATCACGCCAGATCAGTTATCGTCGACAATCAGACGATAGACTGTATCTACTCTCATCTGAGAAGAGAACAGCAGACCAGTCGTTATCAGTCCAATTGCGATGTTGATGGCACCATTGCAAACGGGCGGTACGGTGACGTCTGGACAATGGGATGCACACCACAGGACGGCGGGCGTATAATCCTCCTTCATGCAAACGTCTGGCGACAGTTTTTCGGGAGATCCGTTTGCCAGTAGCAGCCATAAACTGATTTGCTACCTCACTAGCTGTGCTGCGCCGGTGTCTTTTTGTTGATAGCACTATGTACCGATCTTCTGCAGGTGTCGTACTGCGAACACGACCTCCCCGTGACGTTTGCTACACTCTCCATTTGTTTGAAATGATTTCCAAAGCCTTGAAACAACACTGTGGCTGACGTCGAACTCCCTGGCAACATCTGTTATTTTTCGCCCTTCTTCAATCTTGCCAATAATACGACCACGCGTAAAATCATCTAGGTGATGTTGGGAAGACATACTGAAAATTGCAAGTTCACCATTTGATTCTTTCCCTTTCAACTTTGCGTTTGAACAACAACGGTCAATACGCGTCAAATCCTTTATATCTCTTATCAGCGCTATGACGTCACGAACAAGTTCGGCAATCCAAAATTTGCATACGCACAGCACGTCTTACTGTATCCCGCACTTATGCTAATTTCCACATTTTCCTGCCTTCCATTTTATGGTTGCTATCGTTGCTATTGTCATCCGTCCTTAGCAATTGTCCGGCAGTGTAGTTTATGAAAAAATTCGAACACTCACGGAAACAAACAAACAAATAATTAACCCAAAGATTCATGCTTTTCTTTAAGATGTACAATATTTCGCTTTGACTAAATAAACGTCAAGTTTCGTTGAAACACTGAATGTCCTACAGATTGAAGCTATTCGGCCCTTTGGCTGCAGGTTGTAACACGATCGCTCTGCAATAGGATGTAAATAATACGATCGTTCTCCAATCGTTATCTCTCTGTTTGCGCTGCTGAGGAAAAGTGCGAAATGGGGATTTCCCGTGGAGGATGTGGGAAAATGGTCACCTAGGATTACACGAATACGACAGGCGCCAACATTTATTCACAGTAGCCGCAGACTGCTATGTATAAGAGGGGGATTTCTTCAAGTGATTTATTTTAGTTTTGGACAAAAACTAAACGTTGCTGTTGCTTGCAGTGGTGTTACGTGATACCCGAAAGTCTAACTCATTCACTGTATGGAAACTCTAATATACAAGGGAACGACATCCATTTGCAAAATATCACAAAAGCGTCCAAGTGGCGCACAGTAGCGACGAAAGAAAAAAGAAGGAGAGAGCGCGAAGGAACTTCCAAAATTCGACCAGTTCTTTTTGCCGCAGAGTCAATTAATCTCAAATGGCGTTTCTGATGAAGAGAATGATGTTTTTTTAGCACGTCAACTGTTCAAAGTTTAGAAACAGACATTTTTCAAAAACCAAGCACTTCAGAAACAAGTGAAAGTAAAATGAGTGATAATGAAGTCTTATATGTATAATTTCATTAACCTTAACTATTTAAATATATTTTGCCATTTTCGTTTCTTGCGACAAAATATATATTCATTTTCATGCATCGGTCCACTCACCGTTTTAATCCTGATTGGCTGATTGATAATAACCTTATATTATATGTACTTTTGTTCCAAAAATTACTTAAAAAGTTAAAACTACAGCGCTCGAGGTACACCTCGTTACTTTTCCAGACACTCTCCCTGACTTCCTGACACCCCCAACACCAACACCACACACGCACACCACAAAAAACACATCCTCCCTCGTATTCGAAATCCTGGGAAAATTACTGTGATTAGGGGTGCTGAAGTAAATCTTGCGCGGGGGGGGGGGGCGCACCCTGTGCTAGTTACGCCACTGAATTTGACTGCCTTTCGTCGCATAGTTCACACTAAAACTAGGTGCTAACTCGTTCCGATGCGGAACTATACACTGAAGTGCCAGAAAAACTGGTACAGACGAGCTTATGCAAAATACATAGCAACGTCGCCTATGCCTGTACTCGGTTGCGTCCGCCAGTGCGTATGTAAAGCGATAGATATCCTTGCCATATGTCAGAGCTCTTTTCGGCATGAGAATGACAAGTAATAACGATTTAAGCGATTTTCAACGCGGTGCCATTGTTGGCGCTCATGAGATGGGCCATAGTATTTCGGAGGTAGAAAGAAAGTTGGGATTTTCACGAACGACCATTGCAAGGGTTGTACCGTGACTACAAGAATTCCGGTAAAACATCCAACCTACGATACCAGTGTGGACGGTAAAAAGACGTTGTGTGAACCTGACCATCGTCGGCTGTCAAGAATCGTTTCTCGCAATTAGCATCGGAATTCAATGCTGGAGCCTCAACAACCATCAGCGTCCGGACTGTGCAACGTACCCTGCATGATATGGGCTTTGGGAGCCGACGCCCAACTCAAGTCCCCTTGATGGGTGCATGATACAGAGCTATGCGCCTCGCTTGAGCACGGCAACACCGCCACTGGACACTTGATGACTGCAAACAAGTAGCCTGCCGCCCCGGTGGCGCAGTGGTCTAAGGCGTTGGCCTCTGATCATTCGTCCGTAAGGGGTCCGGGTTCGAATCCCGGTCAGGCATGGATGTTGTGTTTGTCTTACGGCACTGGCTCTCTCCCTTCCCTGGAACCAGTGACCCTAAATTAGGGACGGGCGACTGCTTATAGCCCATTGAGTTGCCGTTCGGGGCTCATCACTTCCTCTCTCCAGTTTTTCTGTCTCGTCTCTTTACCGTTATCTCATTGATCTACTGTATGCTACACCATTGATGATTCCAGATGTTCCAAATGTCGCCCTTTCACAAGTGTGGTCCATGTCTAATTCGCCACTATCTATTCCAGCAGAAAGAAACATCCAATGGTTGTTTCTTCATCGGCGGTTACCAGTTCCTACCAAATTATTCAGGATGACGCTTGTTGATTCGCCTAACTGCATGTTTTGCTCTACGATTGCGGATGTAGATCCTGTGTATCAACATTGCACAGTGCTTCTTCCCTTGCTACATCTGACCTTCACTACGGCACAGTGCCTTAGTACTAATGATCTCTCCTTCTCAGCCTATAGCACGCTACTCAGTTCAAGTACTCCGCCTATTCCTATATCAGAGTCATGTGCTTATGTATTCGTATTAGCAAAACATGTGATTTTTTGCTACTATCAACAGCTACGTTCTACCCCTATACAGCCTACCATCTTTCAGGCGGGAGCTACGATGTGCAGTCAGTTCCGGAACAGAATGATTTCACGCTTGAGGCTTGCTTTCACTGTTGCTAAGTCTGCGAATCGAATCCCACACTTTATGTCAGTATGGTCACCTTTTCGTCAATGGTTTTCTGGTCCATCAGAAGACCTTAGACTTTTGTTCTGACGTCTGTGAAATTGTTTGGACTAATTGAAGTATAGTTTTGTGATTATCGTGTTCTTAGGTGCCCTTGTCATAATCGCTTCTTAATGTTACTGCACGTTTGCATGTTTCTCACCAACAAGGTCCCGTAGGTGAGTTTCTTGTTATACCACAGGCACTTAAAATAAGTTTAAAGTTTTTTTTTTTTTTTCGGCACTTTCCTTATGTCTGCCGGGCTTTATAATATATGGTTTTTGCTCACGGTGCTAAGCAACTGTTTGATAGTGTTTAAATTGTCTTATTGATTTTGCACAGTGTGGTTTCTGATCATGTTACATGTACATAAAGGGATATGATCAGTCGATTACACAATGTTCTGCAAGGTTTAGCACTTTTGTAGTGCAGGGGGTAATTGTTCATCATTCGGTTATTTGTACTGTACCTGAAGTATAGTTGCTATGCCAAAAGCTCAGTTTTGTATATACTAATGTACTTTCCTAATTGCACTGTAAAATTTATGTTTGGCACATTTCGCATGTTGGGTCACGATTACATGCCTTAAGTTTTATGCTCATGGTGCGGAGCAAACGCTTTGATAGTATTTCAATTATATGTTAATGTTACACAGTGTGGTTTTTCTCATGTCACATGTGCCTAATAGGAAATAATCAGTCTATTAGATAATGTTCTGCGCTGTATTGCATATTTGCTGTACAAAGAGTCAGTTTCATATTTTCATTATTTGTATTGTACTCGAAGTATAAATTTTCTGTAAAACGCAAGTTCTGTTTGTACTAATATACTTTACTCTTTGCACTGTGAAATTTACAGTTGTACCATGGAATTGTAATTCCTTATTAGTGTCTTCCATATGCCGTTGCATCTTGTGTACATATGTTGTTGTTCATTACAAGTTAATCTATAGCACTGTGGTTGAGGCACTTGTTTAAGCCTAAGTAATAGTTCTTTTTGTAATTTGACAGCGTTTCACAAGAGAGATATTGCATTCAATTTGTATAGAGTTCACACCATCATTGTGGATAGATCATTTATTCGCTTATTATTCAGATACTGAAAAGTATAAACCTTCTGCTCTTTTCTTCTCTTTTCTTCTTTTTTTCAAGATTGCTCAAAATATACATGTTTGTTTTTGCACTGTAAAATTTATAGTTATACCTTGTACTGGTGTTCACCTATTAGAGATGGCACTCTGCTGATGCACATTGCGAACATATGTTGTACATAGAGTAAGTCAACCCATCAGTCCAGTATTGTCAGTGTTATGAATTTGCCTACATTGTATATAGTGCATCCACATAATGTAAATATCTCATTGTCATTGTAAATAGGTCATCCACTTGTTTATCTTTTGGTAACTGTTAAGCACAGGCCATCTGTATCTTCCTGTCCATGTTTGCTCCAAATAAAATATTGTTGAAGCTCACGGCGGTCGTTAAACCTCCAATCAAAAAAAAAAAAAAAACAAAAAAAAAACAAATAGCCTGGTCTGACGAGTCGCGTTTCCAACTGTATCGGGCAGATGGAAGGATTCGTGTGTGGCGTAAACCCCATGAAGCCATGGATGCCGCCTGTCATCAGGGAACTGTACCGGCTGGTGGGAGGTCCGTAATGTTATGGGGTGTGTTTAGTTGGACTTCACTGGGACCCCTGGTACGTCTACAAACGTCTGTGACCGGCCAACGCTATGTATGCATCCTTTCTGACGAGGTACACCCGTTCATGTCCTGCATTCATGCTGCTGGGTTGGGCATGTTCCAACAGTACAATGCACCTCCACAGAAGTGTTGGGACGTCACATTATGGTTAGAGGAGCATTCATCTGAGTTTGCCATTCCCACCCAAGTCCCCAGATCTGAACGTGATAGAACATATTTGGGATGCCATGCAACGCGCTATGGAACACAGGAATCCGAGACCTCGGAATACACCCGAATTGTGGAACGCTCTACAGGAAGTATGGTGTGCATTGCCTACAGCATATTTCCAGAAGCTAGTGGAGTTCATGCCCGTCGTATTTCTGCAGTCCTGCGCTCCCGTGGGGGACCTACCAAGTATTAGACTGGTGTACCAGTTTTTCTGGCACTTCAGTGTATATGCTGCTGCTGTGTTAGATGACTTGGAGCCAAGTGTTTTTTTTTTTTTTTTTGGTTATTTTTTTTCAAATGACAGAGCCACGCAATACATGACTGCAACTTTCCTGATAAGGCGTTTCCTGGACGCTGACTTGGACGTAAGAACCCAGTGTTATGACCATCTAGTTCACCAGACATATAATCTTCACAGGATTCAAAACTGAGAAGCTCGCAATCCAGGCCAATCGCTCAACTCCGTCACCATCAAGAAATCGCTTCTTGGTCTACCTTCAGTAAAGAACGACGACGTAGGCATTAACAGATACAGTCTTACAGCTATCCCATATGATATTACAAAACGTCAACTGAGGAAATCATTCCAATATTACTTAGCACTGGGAGTGTATGCACCCTTAAGAAAAATTTGGTCTTCAGTTTGTTGATGGAAGATAATACGATCACGCATATTTGAAGAGCAAACCAGGCAGCTTGGCATCTGTCCAAGTCATAATCTACCCTCTAATACTGCGTAAGCAGCTACTTGATTAGTGTGACAATCACACAAGCTGAGCTGACGGTACATTTAGTAGTTATTTCTTCGTTCTTTCGTAACCCTCCTGGATTTCACCGCAGTATGACAATTTACGGCTCTTGCGCAGTAAAGTCGCATCCTCAATTTACTATCTTTCGCAACGTGCACATTCTCCTTCTAAGTCAGCAGCGACTACAACCTTCTCGTGTTCGCGAAAAATTTGGGGTATTTATCATATTTGAAGTTATGACTCCTGAGAGAAAAAAATCATATAAATTCGTAATTGGTGTAGCAATGTAGAGTATTTAATACGCCGAGCTTTCGCCTGCCAATGGGATGCTTTGTCAAGGCAAGTTACAATACGTTACAGTAGACGAAGAATAAGCCGTTTTAGACAAAACAATAACGCCCAAACGGATTATTGTTCGTCTAATGCAATTTGCCTTGACAAAGCCCCCCGTTGGCAGGCTCGGTGAATTAAATATTCTTTCTTACTACATCAATAACGGATTTATGTGACTTTATTGTTTTCTGAGTTATCTGGGTGTATTTAGTATCTTGACATATCCTAAAGATCTCCGTCATCATGTCTGCTGTTAGAATTGAGAGAGAACAAAAGTACCTGTGCATCTACATTTTATAACTTCAGCTCGAATCTTGGGGGGTACGACAACCACGAGCTTCTCGAAGGACTGTGAGCAATCGTTCTTTTCTGATTTAGGGCTAGTGGTTTCCGAGATGGGCTACAGCCAGCGCCGTAAGACAAACACCATTTAGAAAAAGGACGGCCTTGAATCTCTTTGAAAGATTTCAGCGATTCCAGGAACACTTTGTGATAAGAAGACTCTCTTGCTTTACCTGCAACGCAGTTAAATTGCTCTTTAGAGTCTTACACTTATAGTTAATGAACTTCCAGAACTCCAGCTCATGAAAGAAAAGAAAATAAACTGATCAAGTGACTATATGCCTTCCGATGTGAATCCATCCTACTCAAGATGATGGTTTATAAATTTAACAGAGCTCTTACTGCACTCCCATCCAACAGATGTCTTTCGTCATCACGCTTTTCCTCTGGTTGACGTTTTTATCTTTAATTCTGCGATTGCAAGGAAACGGTGCAAGAAGGTTCGACATACGCAGAAAGACATTGTATGAATTTAAAAATAGCGACAATGAATGGTAAAGCAAGGGTTTCATCATGGAGAAACTTAGTAGGCTCTACGATAGCAATTTCCAGTAACTTGGTTTTGGAAAGACTGTTGCATCCGAATAGCACAAAAACATTTATGTCCTGGACAGCAAACACCGTTCACAATGAGCCGTATTTCCTGCAATTTAGTGCGATGTATTGAGGAGACTACATTGGACCTGGGCCTTCTAAGAAAGACGTAGTATGACATGTTTTGAAGCAATATCACCAAAGAAACACGACAGTCGCAGATTCCACATTTAACATGTGATAATGGTGGAAATGGATGGGTGACGGCGCCCTCTATTTGTCCCGAGATTGAGCTAACCCATTGTTATTCTTAGGTATCTACATTGTAAAAAATAAGTGGAGTGAATTCACAGAAAATTTCCGAAAATAACGTGCAGCAAAGTTGCCGGTAAGTGACAGTCTTTTAACGAAATTTGAGTTTTTAAAAGTCCCCGTTTTTTTGTAACTTCCGTATTTCCACAGATTTTTCGTAGTCACTAATTCCGTTTATTTCAGAAAAGTTTGTGTAAAGTTTTTCCGTATTTATACAGAAATTTTGCAAAATCGAAGACGCTGAATTTTTAAGCCATTACTCCAGAGAATCCTTTCGCGCATGTGGAGCTGGGTTCGAACACAGGTCGTTTGGGTTAGGTCTACACAAGCCGTGCGTCTTAACCACTGAGCCAGAAAGTCTTAAAAGCTTTATTTTCTGTTGGAGCTTATTTTTATTTTTTTACGAGGGTTGTTCTGAAAGTAATGCAAAAGTGGGCATAACTGTTTTATTAACTCACAGAGGTCGTTCAAATTGCACATGCTGGTAGAGTAACTCTTCCTCTATAGTAACCTTTCTTCTTCATTGCAGGTAATTAATGGATTCCAAGCTGAAGCGACTGGCCGTCATTGGGTTCTTGACGAAGCGTTTGAAGGCAATGAAGACATGTTTTTATTTTTTTTATTTTCCGATCTGGTGACAGGAAATGAAACGTGGGCGTTTCTTTACGATCTGGAAACGAAGAATCAATCCATGGAATGACGTCACACTTCACCAAGGCTAAGAAGTTCAAGAGCCAGCGATTAGCACAGAATGCCTGACTGTTTTTTGGCATGACAGGGGAATCATTCTCCTCGATTTTCTGGAACGCGGCAGTTCCGTGACCAGCGGGCGGTACATTGAGACACTCAAGGAGCTTAGAGAAGTCATAAAGAGGAAGCGATCGAATAAGAATCTGAAAAGGATCCACCTTCAGCATGACAATGCGAGACCACACACATCTTTGCTAACAAATTAAGCTGGTAGGTTGTCCCTCATCCACCGTAAGCTCATATCTGGCGCTCTCCAACTTCCGTCTGTTAGGTCCAATGAATGTCAGTCTCTGGGAACAACGATTTGATGACACAAACGAGGTGTAAGTGTCTGCAAAGAAGTAATACACTCGAAAAAAAAAAAACTCTACCTTTGAACGAAAGAAAAAAGATGAAAACCAATCATTAAACAGGAACGGTTACGGATAACACGGTGTGAATACCGAAATATAAATGTGCGTCTTTTTCTGTTAAACAGCGTAATAAAGCATATCAAGGGTATGTAAATTAGAGCCAAAATTCCTAACGTAAATCTAAAAAGTTGACCGTGTGACGTAACGCATCTCTGACGTCATGGGAGAATGATTTGGGTGAGATGACGTCACAACAGCAACTGTGTTCTTTGTTGCTATGACAACAAAACAAAGTGATGTGCGCGTGTAGGTGATGACGTCACCGGCACGTAAAACATGAAAAGTTAAGCGTGACGTCACAAACATTTGTTTCTCGGTTGTTGCTATGACGATTTAAAAAGTTATCGACGTCGTCGGAACTTAGCCTTTTATATGTTAGGATGGTTGTCAAGGCCTCTAAACCTTTAAAGTTCTCGTGCGGAATAAGTCAATCATAAATTTTAGTCTTAAAATTACGATAATTAAAACACTACACAATCTTCTTACGAAGTGAACAACATATTTATGGCTTTATAGCTTTATTTTTAACCGTTTAACTTCTACATTAAATATGTTGTTCACTTCGTTCGAAGATTGCGTAGTTTTTTAACTATCGTGCTTTTAAGACTGCTACCGTAAATTTTATGATTGAACTATGGTTGTATTAAGCAGTCTGTAGTTCGTCTACTACCTGCCACCCCACCAGCTGGAAGAGCTTTTTTAAGCACATCTTTCGACTATGCGATACGCAAAAAAAAAAAAAAAAAAAAAAAAACGTCAATCTGTGGACACATATACACTGAAGAGCAATTGAATTAGGTATAACTGTCCAGTAACGTGTAGCACCATCTTTCGCCCTGATGACGGCAGCGAATCGTCTCGGCATGGACTCGACAAGACACCGGAAGCGTTGGGAAGCCATACGGATCCACGACCCCTGAACAAGCTCCCACAGTTCATGAAGATTTGATGGAGGGAGGGGAGAGGGGGTCAGAGCCTCGAACATCTCTTTCGATGGCATCCCAGATGTGCTCGATGGGATTGAGGTCAAGTGACCTAGCTGGCCAAGGAAGCGAGGTCACGCCGGTACAGTATTCGTCCAACCATTCGGATAGAATTCGTGAGCGATGGCACGGTGCATTCTCTTGTTGCAGGATGAGGTCCCCAGTGGGATGTTGAAGACGCACAAACGGGAGCAAATGGTCGTCCAGGATATCCCGGTAACGTTGACCTGTGAGGGACAATATCACACGTACCAGGGCCCCCATTTCAGTCCACATAGGCAGTCCCCAGACGAGAATGCCACCCCCGCCAGCTTGAAGAGTACCCTGCTGGCAAGAAGGATCCATCGCTTCATGTGGTTTGCGCCGTACTCGTATCCTGCCATCCGTATGTATCAACGTGAATCTCGATTCATCAGTCCAGGCAACATTTGTCTACATGTCTGGGGTCCAGTGGCGATGTTCCCGTGCCCATGCTAATCTTTGCACCCTGTGATGTGCGGTCAGCAGCGGTACCCTTGTGGGACGATGGCTTCTCTAGCCCATAACGAGGAGATGATTCTGGATGGTGTGGCTGCTTACACGTTTTTGTGCACCAGTGTTAAATTGCCGAGTGATTTCTTGCACTGTGGCCTGTCTATCTGCTGTTACAATGCGAGCTAGCCGACGATGACCCCGCTCATCCACACGCTGTTGTCCACCGCAGTTGGCCCTTGCAGGGATGGTTTTACCGGATTCGATGTACTCACGGTGCACCCGTGACACAGTGGCTCGTAAAAATCCCAGTGCCCGCACGACTTCTGAGATGGAGTGGTCCATTCATCGGGCTCCGACAATTTGCCCACGATCAAATGCGCTTAGATCCTTCGTCTTACCCATACTGCGTCCGACTCTTACTGATTCCCGTTGCATCACTCCTTATATTGTCGGATTGCTGCATACTGTAAGTCATGTCGTTTTCGTTTACAGGGCCGCACACAGCGCGACATTTGCATAACGCCAGCTGTCTCTAATTCAATTGCTCTTCAGTGTATAACGAGATGCTATACTTTTCAGGTACACCTACTTAGTAGCATGTTGCGCTGCCCTTGGCCCAAAGAACAGCCAGAATTCGTCAGAGCATCGAACATACCAAATGCTGGAAGCGTCATGCAGAAATATTGTATCACGCGGAAATGACTGGGCCTCACAATTCTTTCAAATTGAATGGCGGCACCGTCTCGCAACGAACAATCAGTTCCACCTCATCCTAGGGATAATCAGTGGGATTTTAATTCGGACACTGTGCAGGTTATTGAAGCAAAGGAAACTCTTTGACATATTTCTTGAACCACGTCAAAGAGTTTTCCTTGCTTCTATTTTTCAGAACGTGCTTGAGGAATGAACCGTAGATATGAAAGGGTGAATTTGATTGGAAACGATGTTCAGATACGCAGTGGAGTTCAGGTGTCTTTAGATGGGTATGATGCCCATATTCGTCAGAGCATCGAAACAAAAAACAATTCCCAAACCAGCGAGGAAAACAATCCCCAGATCAGCACTCGCCATCATCGGCCTGTACCGTTGACGTCTGACAGGATGGCTCCACGGGCTCATGTTTCTCGCGGCCAATTCGTATCCGGCCATCCCTATGAGGCAGAAGGAACCTTTATTCGTCCGTTCAGGCGACCTTTTTCCAGTCCTCAGTATTCCAGTGTCGACGCTTCTCAGCCTGCTGGAGGCGCGCTTACATGCTCTGTGCTGACATATTTGGCACTCGACATGGCTGTCAGCTGTTGTAGCCCATTCGTGACATGGTCCGGTATAGGGTTCCCAGATAACCCATGCCACAGCAGCTTTGAATTCTGCAGTGATTTGTAGGGCTGTGCCTCGTCTGTTCGCTTGCAGAACTCCCGCAAGTCTCCTTTGACCGATCTGATCCCCCAGGTATTTTCGTCCACAGGATCACCGATTACTGGAAATTCCTTTCATATCGCACCATTCTTCTGTGAGTAAAAAGCCCGTGAGAACGGCCTCTAGGTGGACACTCGAACCGGCACATCTGGTACCAGCTATAATGCCACCTCCGAAGTCTCTCCGATTACTCGTTTTGCCCATTCCCAGGAGAACTCTAACTAATGCATGTCGAGGTAGTATGCCCGTATTATACAGACCGGGGTTGCGTGCCGTTTTACGTGTTGCAGTGAGTCACAAGGGCAGGTATACCTTTTATATAAAGTGCCATCGCAGTGTACCCCAGCGCCTATTAACCGGACTTGAAAAAGGATTTTCTTTCTTTTTGAGAGGTTTAACGACTCCGATGCGTATCCAAGTCTATAAAGATACCTTTCTCAAATATAGAGCCCCTGGTTTCAAGAAAGAAAGATAACAAAAGCATAAATACAAAAACAACATCCATGCCTTGCTGATGATTCTTATCCAGACCCTGCAATACGAGAAGATCGAAGCTCGCTACCTGGACCAATCAGCGAATGGGCGACAATTCTTTTTTCCATTGAATAGCTCAACTAAATGGGCTTTGATCTGCATATTGTTTTTTCGACGTACAATATTCCCTAAGGGGCATAAATTCACGTGACTATTTATCTCACGATTTCTTTTACGCTACATTTACAGAAATCCGATTGGAAATTATTTCTTCGTCTGATACTTTGAACAATGATGAACATTCTCTGCATATTTTGTACTTCAAAGAATGGGCAGTTTTTCTGCTAGAAGGCTTCGGCGTATATTCTATTTGCTTCTCAATCTGTGCTATTAACAGTCTAAACTAGATTTAACTCTTTTTTCTTAAATTTTCCGATGCAAAAAGAATTTTTTAAATGACAATTTGGAAAATTATTTTTTCATTGGATAGATTCCATTATGACAAGCGTTTTGCGTGTATATTTCTTTTCTGAAATGCACACTTCAGTCATTGTGAGACGTAAGTGCTTCTTTTTGTTTTGCAACCGTATCTCTGCTTTTCAAAAGAAATTAATATAAATTTCTTTTGCGCAGGATCAGATATATATCACGAACATTTCGCGCATATTTTCTGCAGCAAATAATGTCGTGTTTTACTGCTGAGGAATGCAAAAGTGTGTTTATATTCTCGTTAAAACCTCATATCCGCTTTTGAAAGGCCGACGGAAGAAATTCCTTTTGTATCGGACAGCATTATTTAGGGCGAACATTTTGCATGCATTTTCTAGTTGCTAGATTGCTACTTGTTGGACACTTTTAGATTTAAAAAAAAGAAAAGAAAAGAAAAAGGGGAAAGTGCTTAGAAATGCCTTCCTGGTACCAAGTTTGAAATCTGTCAAAAGGCTTCAGGAGTCTTTTGAGACATACTTCATGATTTTCCTTCCTCTTTCTTTCTTTTTTTTTTTTTTTGTGGAAAGTTCTGGGATTGAACTTTGGACTGCAATAACCCCTGAACAGACACCCACTTCAAGCAACAAAAACTTTCTTTTTCTCTTTATTGAAGGTTTAACGACCACTGTGAGCAATTCAATGGGTTATAAGCAGTCGCCCGTCCCTAACGTAGGAACACAGGCTCTAGGGAAGGGAGAGAGCCTCACGGGATTCGAACCCGGACCCAACTCAGAAGAATGATCAGAAGCCAGCGGTTAGATCTCTGCCCCACCTGCAGGGTAGCAAAAACTGTATATGAAGTCATTCAGCAAATCGGCATATAGTCAGATGATAAAATGGCAAAGTAAGAAGCATTTTTAATAAAACTGCCTATTGTCATTTTCGAGTAAACTCCCTAAAATCGAAAACGAAAGTGGTAGCATCCACTTCTTAAAAAAAAAGGCATTTACGTAAACTTCCCTTTGCACTGTGCTCTGCCATCCGCCGCTTCCGTTGCTTACATTCGTTATCGTTTTAATGTGGAAAAAAATCGAGAGAATTTCCTGGTATTCTTTGTAGATATAGCCTCCCCCCCCAGGGGAAGCCGATAAAAAGCCAAATTTCGCTACGACGCTCCGTTTTCATAGTATCAAAAATGCATTTTTGTAATGCTTTTATCACATTCAGCATGAGGTTCCCCATAATTTACGGAGATTGCCGTGACATGTTGCTACGTTTTTAAACACTGGCGTGCAAAAATTAAGGACGAGACGGGTTTTCGAATGTAACGTCGTGCAGAAGTGCTCCACATTGACTCAAATCATACCATAAGATCCCCAAGATGTAAGAATATAGGACAAGTGAACAAAACCGTTCAAACAAGGAATCCAAAGGATACAAAGGCCCTTTATTGAAAAGGTACCTTCGAGCACAACTAGACAGAAGATAGAAACCCCCATGTGACCGGCGGCTGCCAAGAAAAATCCAGTCTTTAGTATGGGATATGATCACCCCTGACTGAATTGCAGGATTTACAACGTCTGTCCATGCTGAGGACGAGGTTGTCAAGAAGCTGTTGAGGCATCGCGGCCCATTCTTCTTGTACCGCCAATCGCAGCTGCGGAATCGTTGCTGGCGGCTGGTTACGTGCTGCCAAGCGTCTCCCGAGAAAGTTAATACAGACATTTAACGTGGACCAGGAACATCAAATAAAGGTCTTCGCTCTTTCCACGTTTTATAAGTGAGTCACGGAAAAATTCTCACTGGCCGCCACCGGGAATCGAACCACGGGTCTTCCAGTTACGCGCCGGATACGCCGGATATGCTTCCACTACACCACCACTGTAGTGTAGTGGAAGCATATCCAGCGCGTAACTGGAAGACCCGTGGTTTGATTCCCGGTGGCGGCCAGTGAGAATTTTTCCGTGACTCACTTATAAAACGTGGAAAGAGCGAAGACCTTTATTTGATGTCCCGAGAAAGTCCCACACGTGTTTGGTTGGATTTAGGTCCGGGGACCTTGCGGACCAATTCATGCGTTGAATATCTTCACTCTCCAATAGCTCTGCGACAGCCACTGTACGATGAGGTGTAGCGTTGTCGTCCATGAAGAGGAACTCAGGACTCACAGCATCTCTAAACAGACGCACGTGAGGCAGGAGAACATTGGTACAATAGCGGACACCGGTGACTGAACCTCCTTGGAAGATGTGGAGGTCAGTACGGCTACCAAGCATGATACCGCCCCAAACGAGAACTCCGCCACCTCCAAACCGTTCCCTTTCGATGATGTCGAAGGTGTGATTGCATGTTCCCTGCTCTCACCAGATGTGTATACGTCCAGAATCGCTCTTCAGACTAAACCAGCTCTCATCCGTAAAGAGAATTCGACCCCATTACTGATGTGTCCAGTTCTTGTGTTCCTGGCACCACAGAAACTGCCGTCTCCGATGAGCAGGCGTTAATGGCACACACCGTACTGGGCGTCGTGCAAATAGGCCACCTTTGTGCAGCCTCCTGGCCCCGGTAAAACCCGATAACGGACGTCCAGTTCTCTGTTGAATGTGCCATGCGATTTCTCCCGCTGTCTGCCGTCTGTCTCTTCTCGCCTGTAGGACAATATACCGGTCGTCCGCCGCCATGGTTGCTCGTGGACGACCACTGCTAAACTCTCGGACAGCTGTTCCTGTCGTTTGAAATGCTCTCCAAGCTCGTGAAACGATGCTGTGAGCGATCCCGAACTCCTCGGCCACACTAGTGACTCTTCGACCTTCTTCCAACTTCCCAATGACGCGACCTCGGGTAAAGTCATCCAGATGTTGTCTACTGGTTTGCCTGTAGGCCATATCACATGGTGGCAGCAACTCGACGTCGTTCAAACCGATGTACACCGTGCAATAGCTTTCACCGAACTGCTGAGCGTACACCGCCCGTGTGCTTTATATCCTTCCGACACTCCCCCACCTTTTTACGTCATGCTGCATATATGCGCATGTCCTACCGTACCGGACCCTAGTCTATCTTCTGAGTGGTCTTTCGGTCCGTTCTGCCTGCTCGTTCCGCTGTTATGATAATTTCTCCTCTTCGTCCTTAATTTTTGCACACCAGTGTATAAAGCGTGATGAGATAATAATATTTTAATATAATATATATTGTTGAGTAACAATGATAGTAACTTTTGTTGTGTCACTTCATGGGACAGCATGTGTCAGGATTAGATTTCAACAATGGTTTTAACAGTGATGCACCGTTACCCATTTTCGTTACATCGAAATTTTTTACTTAGGATTTACTTTATTGCTGTCGGGGGAGATGCACTGCATCGAAATGGAAACTCTTCGCGTAAAGAAAAATCATAGTGAATATAATGAATGAAACATGCTAGCGAACTAAATGTTAAAACCTGGGAGCGGAAAACAGTGAGAAAGCATAAACC
The DNA here is from genome assembly GCA_039090855.1 of Macrothele yani. NCBI lineage: Eukaryota > Metazoa > Arthropoda > Arachnida > Araneae > Macrothelidae > Macrothele > Macrothele yani. The sequence goes on from CM077003.1 coordinate 111,562,979, forward strand.
AAAACCCAATAAATTAAATTTAGTTTACTCTAAGAGAAGACACAAGTGGTTGTTCGTACGGCAAAGTACGGCGTACGATAAATAAAATCATTAAAAATTTGCAGAATAAAACCAAATTTGTTTACAAATTAAAACAATTTAAAAGCAAGAACTTTCGGGGCACTCATGGTCCCATCTTCAGGCCAAGTGTCGCAAGAATACAGAGTCAATCATTATAAAGTACATGTAATTACCCACAATACATCTCACCATTCGCTTCGAGAAGATGCCAGGTTACAAAAGTAAAAGTTCAGAAAAGAGAAATAAACTACGTTGGATCTTCATCAACAGCTGGTTCCCCGGAGAGGGCCACCAGTCATCTCTACTGGCTCGGAACATAAGCCGGGAGGTCAAAGTTACAGCAAGAGTCCCCAATTTTTTTACTCTAACTTGGAGAGCGCTTTGGTCAGTATTTATCTGGAGGGTTTACCCGACAAACATTTCCTCATTAAGTTTGCGAATTGCATTAAAGCATTTTTAATCCCCTCGGTTAAAAAAAAAAGTTATAATAAATCAAAACGAAAGCAAAGCAGTATGCATCGTTCCTTGTAGTATCCGAGACGCTCCATGTTTTCTCGTTTTTTTTTCTTTTTTTCTTTTTACGGCAGTTTTCCTTACTCCCTTTGAACATATGCGACTATAACTTCCGTGAGTCCTGTTCTTTAGGAGGATCAACACCCATGACCTATCATTTCAAATCTTTGAAGCGAAACTGGCTAATTTTGGCCCTACAGGATACAACATAATTTCCATGTAACTTTTCTCTCTACAGATGTTTCGGAGACAAAGAACGTATGCCTAGTGATCGACAGCATTAAGCGAGCGGTGCAAAATGTCGCGATGCGCAACTACCAGCCAGAAGATTAAATTCCCCCCTTCCTCCCCCGTCGTTTACCTGCCTTGGTTTTAGAGGAAAAGCTGGTGTAGGAAGCTGATGATGGGAAAGGCCATCTCTTCGGTGGACGCACCCCCGGATTATCCTGTCCATTTCCTCTTCGAGTGCGTTACATAGCGCAACGAACAGAGACATCATGTATGTTGCAGGTGTGCGCATTGGCAACAGTATTTCTTTCTCGACAAAAAAGGTATATCAGATACACTGAATAAAATTATCAGGAAGAGAAAACGATACCTCGAAGCAGGTGCTATTTTTTCCCTATGTGTTTTACCCAGTTTTAATAATAGAATCCTTCTCATCTCTTTATAGAACGGCGTACCTATTTTGGGTCAAATTACACTGATCAAAAGTAGTCAGACACTTGCATTTTCAGAAAATCCCTGTAACAGGAAGTGAATTAAAGTCGAGTTGGTCCACCTTTTGCTGTTTTCAGACCCTCACCCTTCTGGGAAGACTTTCCACTAGATTTTGGTACGTTGTTGCTGGAATTTTCTTCCACTCTGCCACAAGTCACGCCGGTAACCAATGTCGGCCGGTTAGACCTGGCTCGCTGTCGGCGATCCAATTCATCCCAAAGGTGTTCCATGGGGTTGATATCGGGGCTCCGCAGGCCAGTCAAGTTCTTCCACACCCATCTCATCAAACTGCTCCTACCCAAATCACGCTTTGTGGTCGGGTGCATTGTGCTGATGGTAAAGGAAAGAGCTTTCACCATAATGTTAGAAGCACAGAATTGTCAAGAACGTCATTATAGGACGCAACGTAAAGATTCCCGGGCACTGTAACTTGGTGACCTAGCCCGAAGCATGAAAACAGCCTCAGAGAAGGATGCCTTTTCCACCAAACTTCACATCTGGCACAACACCAGCTGCCATGTAGTGTTTGCTTGGCATTCTTTACACCCAGACATGTCCGTCGGACAGCTGGATGGTGAACCGTAATCCATCACTTTAGAGAATGCGTTTCTACTGCTCTAGAATCCACTGGCCACAAGTTTAGCACCACTTCAACCGACGCTTGGTATTGATCTTGCTGATGTTAGACTTGTTTGTAGCGTTCTGCCGACAAAACCCATTCCCTTCAGCTCTCTACGAACTGTTATAGTGCTGGCGTTGTTTCCATAGGCATTTTTGAACTCGGTAGTGAGTGTTGCAACCCAGGACAGGCGATTTCGTCACACCATCTACTTCAACACTTGACTGTTCCGCTCTGTCATTTTACGCGGCCTACTATTGGGTTCATCAAAAAGTTATTGCGTTCTTTTACACATAGATGGTGAAACATGTCTTGAAATGTAACTAACGTCATTTGAAACCGCAAATTCATTATGTAACGTGACAGCTGATTGTTGTTTTAGGAACAGAAAGTGCACGATTTCGTTAACAAGTGTTTGTTTGGCGTCCACTTCAAAATGGACAATCAAACGGAAAATTTTCGTCATGTTTTGCTGTATTACTTCCGAAATGGAAAAAACACTATGTTCAAGCTCATAAAAAAGTTACCTGATGTGTATGGTGAAGATGCCTTAAAACTACTGCAGTGTAAGAGTTGGTTTGCATTTTGGTCTGGAGATTTTGATGTGAAAGATGCACCATGCTCAGGAAGTCAAATCGAAGTTGAGAACTACGAAATAAAGGCATTGATCGAATCCATTGGGCGTTTAACGACACGAGAGATTGCTGAGAATCTGAACATATCAAAATCAAGCGTTGAAAGCCATTTAAAGCAACTGGGATACATTAGTAAATTCGATATATGGGTACCACAAGAGCTCACAGAAATTCATCTCACTAAGTGTGTTGACATCTGCGATTCACTCTTGAAACGTGAAGAAAACGATCCATTGAAACGTATGATAACAGGCGATGAAAAAGGATCATCTACAACAACGTCGAACGAAAAAGATCGTGGAGCAAGCTTGATAAACCTGCTCAAAGCACTTCTAAAGCAGATATGCACCAAAGGAAGGTTATGCTGTCAGTCTGGAGGAATTTCAAAGGTATTGTGTATTTTGAATTTCTTCCGCGGAACCAAACCATTAATTCGGACGTGTACTGTCGTCAGCTGGATAAATTAAGTGATGAAGTCAAACAGAAGCGTTCAGAATTGGTGAATCGCAAAGGTGTTATGCTTCACCATGACAACGCAAGACCACATACATGTTTGGTCACTCGTCAAAAACTATTGCAGCTTGGATGGAATTTGTTATCACATCCACCATATTCGCCAGATCTGGCACCATCAGACTACCATTTGTTTCGTTCGTTGCAAAACGCCTTGAATGGTAAAATCTTCACTGCTGATGAGGCTATCAAATCGGTCTTGGAACTGTTTTTTGCTAAAAAAAAAAAAAAAAAAAAAAAAAAACGCGGAATCATGGACTTATCTGCAAGATAGCAAAAGGTTATTGGACAAAATAGACAATATGTTAACATCAAACAGAAGTCATCGCTCTTTCCACGTTTATAAGTGAGGCACGGAAAAATTATCATCGGTAGCCACCGGGAATCGAACCCAGGGTCTTCCAGTTACGCGCCGGACATGCTTCCACTGCACCACAGCTGCCTCGAACCTCTCCAGACTCACATTATTGATTCGCCTTCTAGTTATTTGTTCAGCTGCTGCTGTTCATCTTTGGTGAATCCCCAGCATAGTGCGGAGCTCCAAAGAAACAACATGCCAGGTGGTTTGGCAGTAGTCGTATGTCAGTCTGGAGAGGTTCGAGGCAGCTGTGGTGCAGTGGAAGCATGTCCGGCGCGTAACTGGAAGACACGGGCTTCGATTCCCGCCGGCGGCCGATGAGAATTTTTCCGTGACTCATTTATAAACGTGGAAAGAGCGATGAATTCAATTTGATGTTGCTAATCCACGTCAACTGTGTATTTCTTGGACAATACGTTGTTGACTGAAGTTTTTGTTTCCCATTCAAAATTCGCCTTTCGTTTACACAAGAAAAAAAAAACAAATACTTTTCGGTCAACCCAACAGATTGCGATTGCGCTGTTGTTGCTCCTTGGCATTTTTACTTCACAATGACGTCACTTACAGTTTGTCGGAGTTGCAGCAGAGCAGGAATTTTCCAAATCAAACTGATGCTAAGATGGCATCCTATAACCATGACACGTTGAAGTCACTGAGCTCTGATGTACGGCCCATTCTTCTGTTAACATTTGCATGCGATGTTTGCCGACTACGTTCGTCTTTTTATACCTGTACAGGCAATAGCTGTAACGTATATGGGCAAATCCCTTACTCAAAAGGGGAGTCCGTATACTTTTGATGATATGGTGTATGCTTTCGTTTACGAACACAAAAGGAAAATTTTACTTGAGACCCTTTTGCGAACGAAAAGCAGCAACATAATCATGTAGAAAATTACAAGGAATTTCCGTGTTCACTATTTATCAGTATAGGACTGTTTCCATAATATTACACTCACGGACAATGAAATTTGCGCACCAAGAAGGAAGCATCGGATTGAACTGAAATTTTATGGACGGAATGATACACATGATGGCAAAAACAGAGCTGCAGGACAATTTTGGTGAAACAAGCAATATATATCTATCATCTTTATCTCCGGAATGCCGCAGACTCTGCTAATCCCCTTATTGCGAGTGACAGAATCCTTACCTATTTTCGCAGCCGTTTAACAGCTCGCCTCCGCCTCGAATATGCAGAAGCACAATCTACTAATTCTTTAGCACGGTTTCGTCAAGTCTGGGCGCAGGATGCCGGTTGGTTCCGGATTGATGGTACCACCATTAGTCTATCGTTTTAACCACTCAGTACTCCTTGCAAGTTGGAACGTGAGGAGTTTCCTTTGTTCTGTAGCCTTTTGTTTGTTGTTTCTTCCTCGCATTGTCGTGATTATTGTGCTACATTTGAATTGCATTCTGAGGATAATCATTTTGGAGCTTGACTATTGTGTCTCTGTATCTTTCCTCCTGACACAGGTTATCCACCATGTGTTGTTCTATTATGGTGGTGTCCTCATGAGTTTGAGGACTCTTGTTTTTCGAATGCGTTCTACCCTCTTCATTGCTGTTCTGTGTATGTGTTCTGTAGTATATTTGTGATGGTGCTGTAATCCCGAGCAATTTGTATTGTATCTTTGTACTGTGCTGAACCATTGAGTTGCCTCAGTATTCTTATGTTCTATTGTACCATGTGCTAATGGAGGAATTGTTATGCATATATGATTATTGTTTATACATTGTGCATTTTCTGGATGAGTTGTTTGGTGCCATGGAAATCGGCTGTTTCTTATGTTTCTCACTATGACATAACACAGGGTTTGTTATGAGAATTTATTTGCTGATTTCCTAGTACTTCTGTCTTGTTGTTTGCCTCTACCGTATTGTTGCATTTTGTTTATTTCCTTAGTGTTTTCATTATATTGGTTTTTAATGTACTGTTCTGCCGCCGTTTTTGTTTTTTTGATTATGTTGCGTAATGTGCAAACTTTCAGTGCTTCGTATAGCAGAAGAGTTTTTTTTAGTGCCCACGTGTTTTATCTGTTAATCACTTGCATAGCTCCTTGCATGTGGCATTTTTTATTTTTCTGGTGTTTTTTGAGATTTGCACATGTGTTTCGTTTTTTTTTATAGTGTATAAGTTTGTTGTGTTTCCTCCCTGTGATTTTGCATTGTGTTTTTTATAAGTTGATTACCTGTGTCGACCACTATGTTTTCCTGTAAAATTTGCATCATGTTTTGGTTTATTCATGAGAGATTGTTGACAATGTGTCGCCATTTAAATCTTTTAACTTTGTGTTTTTTTTTTTTTTTTTTTTTTGATTGGAGGTTTAACGACCACCGTGAGCAACTCAATGGGCTATAAGCAGTCGCCCGTCCCTAATTTAGGGTCACTGGTTCCAGGGAAGGGAGAGAGCCAGTGCCGTAAGACAAACACAACATCCATGCCTCACCGGGATTCGAACCCGGACCCCTTCGGACGAATGATCAGAGGCCAACGCCTTAGACCACTGCGCCACCGGGGCGGCCTTTGTGTTTTTTCCGGAGTCTAGTTTTGCTCCGACATATGTCGTTCTCATATATTGTTATCACATTACTCCTTGAGGTACGCTATGTGCTCTTATTCCTTTAGCTTAATGTTTTGATTTCTATGTGTACAATTGTACACACTGTGATAGTTTCTCATCCGTTTTAACTTTCTTGTTTATTTCCGGATGGGGGTCCTGCTCCGGCATTTGTAATTATTCATGTTTGTTCTCCAGTTATTTCTCATGTTTTAACAGCGTGTATGAATTTGTACTGTTTTTCGACCAATAAAGATTGTTTGAACTATAGAAGGATCTGCGGTACGCAGTCCGGTCACCTTCAATAGCGCGTCGCACCGCCTCGTGCGGCGATACATGCTGCAATACGGTCCGGCATGGAGGCGAACATGCGCCTGATGTTGTTCTATACGGCAGACTGGCCCACACGTTGTGACGTATATTCTAGATTAACTTTCCTTTTTTAGTTTCTTTCCCTGTGTAATTCTTGAGTTTATTCTCAGTATTCTTCCCGCTTAACGGAATATCTTTTCCTTCAAATGAATACGTTTGGCAACACTATTGAGGTGGAATGCACGTGACGTATGCATGTAATAAGATAAGAACAAAAGATAAAAAGCGACGACTGATCTGTTGTAGGAGAGAGGTGTTGATATTATTGTGAGCGATTATTGAGGTGTTGATAAGAGCGATTATTGAGAGCTATTATTGTGAGCGATTATGATGAGCGTTGTTAAGAAAGTGCTGTACGAAAGAATTGAATAGTGTTGAGCTAAATGTGTGGAGAGTGTTGTGATTCCATTCCGAATAAAGGACTGTTTCCGTAAGTTGACTTCTGGTTATATGTTTTGTCTGGCCGTTAAGATTTGTTTCATTTAAGAACAATTTATTAGTATGTTGATATTTTAAGTTAGCGTAAAGGTCAAGACTTCCTTTACTTGACAACGTGTTGGGCGGTTTGCTCCAAATCCCGGATAGTGTAGCACGACGGCAGCTGGAGTTTCAAATGCTCCCACACATGCTCAATAGGGGACATGTCCGGGGAGCGAGCAGACCATAGAAGTGTCTGGACATGACGCAGGCAGTCATGGGCAACCCAAGCCGTGTGCGGGTGGGCATTATCCTGCTGGTACAGCGCTCCTGGAATCCCGATCAAGAATGGGAGCGCATGGGGCAGTAGGATCACATCCACATACCGCTGGCCTGTCAATTATCTCCGTACCACTACTAGAGCTGATCGGTTATCGTACGCTATGGCTTTCCAGACCATAATGCCTGCAGTAGGGGAGGTATGGCGCTCGATAGCAACGTTGGGATTGTGCCGTTGACCCAGGGACCCCCATAAATAAACGGACACGATGATCATCTGTCCCCAAAATGTAGCGGCACTCATCGCTAAACACCACACGTCGCAAGTCTGTGGCGTTCCACGTCACCAGTCTGTGGCTTTCCACGTCGCTCTGGCCTGGCAAACGGAGCCGGCGATCTTCCAATTTTAACGGCAGCACATGTAAGTGGCGCTGGGATCGCAGATTCGCTACCGCGAGGCGTCGCGAAATCGTTCGTGGGCACACAGGAGACGCTACATCTGCCTGTACAGTGGACTAGGTCCCCGTGTGATCCGTTTGTGCCTGGCGCACAAGCCGTCGATCTTCTCTACCGGTGGTCCTCCTAGTCCGCCTGGAGCCGCTCCGTCGTGTGGCAGTGCAGTCACGTGTCCACTGCTCCCAACACAGTCGGACGATATGGTCAGAACGATTCACGTGGCGGGCTATACGGCGCACTAACCACCCTGCGGTTTTCAGCCCGATGATCAGGCCTCTGTCAAAGCTCGTAAGTTGCGTAAATCGACGTCTCTGGTGTCTACCCGGCATTCTTGTCACTCTGTACTCTTGCTTGCATCGGCCGGTGCTTTTTGCTTTCATGGGGCATCGACTACAGGCCGGTTTATAAGGCTGCCGGTTCGTGCTTGCAGCGCACCAAACGTGGATTGTTTGCACACCAGTACACACTCTAGCTATTTGCAAAGTTTCGCGGTTGTAGCATAATTTCTTCTTGGTGCGCAAATTTCACTGTCCGTGAGTTTAAATGCGTCTGTCGCAAAATCTAGTTTTTATCATCTTATAAAGAAGTAAATTTCTCCGTCATTTTTGTCCACGCCGGGGCTCGAACCCGGGTCTCCTCATTCCGGAACAAGTCACTCTACCAATTGAGCTACGCGGACGCTCGTTATCGCTGCTGTCTGCGTTTATGTCGTGTGCGTCCTGCTGAGCAGGCACGTCACATCCCCCTCCCCCCGAAAGGAAAGAGGGCCGGGGGCATGGCCCACGGGTCAGCCGTGACCATGAATCGTTGCAGGCAGCCATCCGCTGTAAAACGTGCACTTGAGAACTCCCAGACAATCTAGTGTGTGGAATGCAACGTCACACACATATATTTTTCGAAGCGCTGGAGAAGGGATTCTCTGATTTTTCCTATCTCGCGGTGTGGAAAGAACATCACACCATTGCGAGATTTTGAACGGCCGGGTCATTCGGGAAGTTCGGGCGCCATTATAACGAAGTAAATTTCTCCGGCATTTTTGTCCACGCCGGGACTCGAACCGTTCCCTCATTCCGGAATAAGTCACTCTACCAATTGAGCTACACGGACGCTCGTTATCGCTGCTATCTGCCTTTATGTCGTGTGCGTCCTGCTGGGCAGGCACGTCACAATCTCTTGGGGCAGCTTGGAGCGCAACATGGATTTTTGATGAGACATGGGTATTTTGGTTCTGGTTTCCCTTCTGTTCTTTTCCTGAAACAATAACGGGTATAAAAAAGTTTTAATGGGGATCGCCAAGTTGCTTGACACCAAGAAGATATTATAACGTGGACACTTTTAAACAAGAAAGATGACACCGAATATTCGATTGAATGAGCACTTCTTTTGAATCCGTTCTGACGCGGAAAAAATTTATCAAAGGTATTCAAAGTCAATGGAACCGGTTAGGAAAACAATCAACCGAGGCAATGAGGGTCTGAATAGAGATATTTTAGGTAAAATATCCAGAAATAGAAACATCGGCTTAGTTCCACCAGCGGCTAAAAAACATGTTACGAAAATTAACAAATGGCGCACAGAAAGTTTCTCATAGCACAAGGAAAGTATCAGAGACAGAAAGGTTTTCAAATCGAACAGTTAAAAGAAGAATTATACGAGAAAAGGAAACATTATGTAACTCTATGCCTTCTAGCGGGAGAATTTTGCATAATGGAAAAGTTGAAAACATGCGAAAAATATTCTACATGGAAAAAGCTATGCTAAGGAAAACGAAATCTTTAAATACGTCTCCCGGAAGCAGAAATAGTGAGAAAAAGGTTTCGACCTTCACGCCCCATAGCGGGAAATCTGTGCATTATTTAAAGAGGATAACGCTCCAAACCTTTAATGTAGCGAAAGGCTTTCAGTAAAGAAGAAATTTCTCAATTGTGTTTTTAGAAGCGGAGATACAGCTGAAAACTGAAATACACACACACCACGTCATACAAATTCCCAATGAACTAGCCTAAAGTGTTCTTCTACAAGGCAAATGGCATCCGATGTTGAAAGAATTTTTCCAATCCCACGTGTAGAAGCAGAGAGAGATGTTGAGAAAAAGAGTTTAAGCATTTGCGCTCCCTAGCGGCGAAATTGGGCATTATTTTGGGAAGAAAACACGCACGCAGAGTTTGCATAGTTAGTAGTATCTAGCCGAAGAAAGAAGTTTTTCAATAGGGTATTTAGTCCCGCAGATATTGCTGTAAAAGAAAACATGAACTTACGCCCTCTGATGGCACACTTATGCGTTAAGAAACATTTGAAATTATATGAGAAACATTTCGCAACGGAAACGCTCTCCAACCAAGAAAGAATTTCTCAAATCGGACTCTTCAAAGCAGAGAAGAACATATATATCTATGCTCCCTAACCGGAAAACTATGCGTTATTTTAAGGAGAAAGTATTCTCAAAAGGTTTTTCGATACGAGCGGTATCGGACCACGGAAGAATGTTTTAAATCGAGTTTTCAGGAGCTCAGATTTTACTAAATAAAGGTTTATTTAGCAGGAATAAAGGCTTACGCCCCCCCCCCCTAGGTATTAGAAATTATATGCAAAACATTTTCCATCAGGAGCTGTGTCCCGTGCAGAAAGAATTTTTCAAATCGGAGATTTAGAAGCAGAGATATCGGGGGAAACGCAATTTACCTTTACACCGTCTAGCGGAAAGTCCATGAATTACTTAAAATTTTTGAAATGATACGAAGAACATTTCGCACTGTACACCCTATCGAGTAAACAAAGAATTTTTCAAATCTGTCTCTTAGAAGCAGAGATATCCGCAAAAATATGGCGCAGTGGTCTAAGCGATGGCTTCTGTTGATTCGTCCGAGAGGGGTCCGAATTCAAATCCCTTGAGGCATGGATGTTGTGTTTGTCTTACGGTGCTGGTTCTCTCCCTTCCCTAGAACCAGTGACCCTAAATTAGGGACGGGCGACTACTTATAGCCCGATGAGTTGCTCACGGTGGTCGTTAAACCTCAAATAAAAAAAAATGACATGTATGTATGCCCTCTGGCGGAGAAACATGCATTATTTTAGGGAAAAAAATATTCCAAAAACATTTATCGAGTGATTAGTATCGGTCCACGAACGAATCTTTCCATTCGAGATTTTAGAAGCTCAGATTTTGCTGCAAATGGAACAGAAGCAAAAATTAATACTTACTCCCCCTGGTGGCCAAACCGTTTTTTACCAAAAATTAGAAATTATATGCAAAAGATTTCTCATCAGAAGCTGTATCTGCTGCAGAAAGAATTTTTCAAATCGGAGTTTTAGAAGCAGAGATATCGGGGATTACTTTTACGCCCCCTAGCGGAAATCTATGTGTTACTTGAAAAAGTGACTATACCTAAAATAGTATTCGACGTAAATTGAATCAAAAGGTAAAAGAATTATTTCAATCGGACGTTTAGAAGCAAATATATGGAATAAAATGTATTTTTAATTCAATATCATCTGCATTAACGCCCACTAGCGGCAAAATTGTGCATCGTGAAAAAAAAAAATACGAAATATTGAAGGATCATCATTCGCACATTTCAAGTTTCCAAATGCAAAAAGAATTTTTGAAATCGGACTATTAAATGCAGAGATATGATGTCCACAGACGGACGGACGGACAAACTGATAATATAATCACGATCGTTTTTTACAAAAGAAGTGTTAAAAATAGTAACTGTGCTTGGTTGAGTGATTTACTTTGTGAAGCCTCTTGCTCTTTGCTGAAAATAAGAGCTTCGCGTTAATTGAAAATTTAAGTAAATTTCGCAATAACTCCTTTCTTGGCAAAAGTGCGCTCATTTGTATAACCGCCTTGACGGCCGAGTGGTCAGAGCTGGGTCCGTGTTTGAGTACCTAATGCCACATGGGAGGCGTGTTTGTCCTATACGGCGTTGGCTGGCACTCTCCATTCTCTGGAACCAGTGGCCCTAAATTAGGAACGAGGGACTGTTTATAGACCTTAATGTTGCTCATGGTGGGCATTAAAAAAAAAAAAAGACATAACAATGCAAAAAGTTGAATTTCCGAAAAATAGTTCCTTTCATAGCTAACTCATTAATAGAATTCTCATTAACAGGACATACGACTTTGTCAAAGGAAAGGATGCTTGACCCTTGTTTTATTTATTTCGAATGTAGAGCTATTTTTCTATGGTTCTAGATGTTGCAACAAAGATTCAGCCCGGTCTATGCTGATGCAATGGAAAGCATTATTCCGCTGGATGTGGACTCATTGAACACGTATGCATATTCCATTATCTATTATGACATACACTATATTGACAAAAGTCATCGGACACCTAGATGAGAAACCCAACATAGCATTTATTGGTATGTATTAATACGGGGATGTAAGGTCAGGTGATGCGTAACATCACAGCCTCTCTTGACAAATGTCAACCCCGCCTTCTCGTGGTGCATCCTGTTCCCACTAAAGGGGCTCTGACGACCGCCAATAGCGGTATAACTATACCATCGGGATTAGAGGAAATTCTATCCCACACTCACCAACCCGCTTGGCCAGCGTGGTGAGTTATGGCCAAACCCCTCCAAAATGATTCCACAACTTAAATCTTGGCCCTCAGTCTCCGGCAGCTGGAATGTACCTGGCCAAGGCAGCGGCCAGTGCGACATGAAGGCAGAGGGTGCTAAGAATCCCCGGAGGACCGGACTAGGCTGCCATCTGATGCTGACCTTGGCAACGTACAATGGACGCTCCCTATCTTCTGATTCAAGGCTTCTTGAATTGGAAGAGGAACTACAAAGGATCAAGTGGGACATCGTGGGGCTAAGTGAGGTAAGGAGAAAAGGAGAAGATCTCATCGAACTGAAAAGTGGACATCTCTTCTACTATCGTGGGACAGATACTGGCAGAACTAGTGGTGTTGGATTTATAATAAACAAGAAACTGAAGGATAAAGTTGTAGAAGTTGAAAGTTCCTCTGACAGAGCTGCACGACTTGTTATCCAACTCTCGAAAAGATACCAGGCTCAGATTATTCAAACTTATGCACCCACCACAAGTCATCCTGAAGAAGAAATTGAAGAATTTTATGAGGAAATTCGTGATCTAAATAATAAAGGTAAGCAGCACTGGAAGATAATTATGGGAGATTTCAATGCAAAAATAGGGCAACGGCAACAGAATGAAACTTCAGTAGGTAAATTCGGTCACGGCAACAGAAACCAGCGTGGAAATACTCTCGTTGAGTTTGCAGAGGCAGAAGGGTTTTTCATCTTGAACTCCTTCTTCAAGAAAAAGCCACACAGGAAATGGACTTGGAGACATCCAAATGGGACGACAAGTGAAATTGATTTTATTATGTGTAACAAAAAATTCGTCATAGAAGACTGCAGTGTGCTAAACAAGTTCAACACAGGTAGTGACCATAGATTGGTGAGATGTAAGATGCACCTCAACACTAAACTTGAACGTGGCAAGCTCATAAGACAAACAAAATGTATCGACATAACCAACCTTAAAAACACCATAATACCTTCAAGTTGGAACTGAAGAACAGGTTCTCTGCTTTAGAAGGCCTAACATCAGAAGAAGTGGACATCTCTGAAGTTAACAGAAAAGTAACCAAAGCTCTTATGGAAACAGCAACAAAATTAGCTGGGTCTAAGAACAAGTTGCATGTAAACAAATTATCAGGAAAAACGAAAATGTTGATGCAAAAAAGAAGAGAGATGAGGACAACTAAAGAAGATGTGACTTCCAAAGTGGAATATATAGAGCTATGCAAGACAGTAAGAAAAAGTATCACTGAAGACGTAAGAAAATTCAACTGTGAACTAGTGAGGAAAGCAATTGAAAACAACCAAAGCCTAAAGATAGCAAAGGGACATCTCAGTAAGGGAAGAAAACAGATTATGGCACTGAGAAAAGAAGATGGTTCTGTAACAAGAAATAGAGGCGAAATTTTGACAAGAGTGAAAGATTTCTACTCCAAATTATATGAAAGGGATGATACATGCACTCCAGACATCATGAAAGATACCAGTACCAGAGTTCCTCCAGTCCTTCCAGCAGAAGTTGCACATGCAATCAAGAACATGAATCGGGGAAAAGCTCCAGGAGAAGATGGAATTACTGTAGACATCATACAAGAAGCAAGTGGAGAAATCGAAACAGTACTCGCCCAAATTTTCACTCGATGCCTTAATGAAGGAAAGATTCCTGAGGATTGGAACACCGCTACAATGATCCTGCTACATAAGAAAGGTGACATTGAGGATCTAGGAAACTACAGACCTATCAGCCTCCTATCAGTAGTTTATAAAATCTTCACTAAAGTTCTTTCACACCGTTTGAAGGTAACACTGGACATGGCTCAACCGAGAGAACAAGCTGGATTCAGGAGTGGCTACAGCACAATAGATCATATCCACGTGCTGAGAGAACTAATTGAAAGAGCGAGGGAATATGAACTTCCATTGTGCATGGCTTTTATCGATTATGAAAAAGCCTTTGATTCGGTGAAACCATCAGCAGTTACAATGGCTCTGAAAACCTGCGGTATTGAAGATGCATACATTAATATTATTAATAACATCTATGAAAATGCAAGTGCAAAGATTAGGCTGTTTGAAAATACAACACACGTAAAAATTGGAAAGGGAGTGAGACAAGGTGACACCATATCTCCGAAGCTCTTTAATGCCACATTGGAGGGTGTTTTTCAGTCGCTGAGCTGGGAAAACAAGGGGATAAAGATTAATGGAGATTATCTAACCCACCTTCGTTTTGCTGATGATGTAGTCATTTTTGCAACTACCCCATCAGAGCTGCAGAGTATGATCCAGGAACTTGCTGACAAGAGTAAAGAAGTGGGATTAAAAATGAACTTTCAGAAGACAAAAGTGATGTTCAATGCTTTTACAAGAAATGAAGATTTATCTATTGATGGAGAAAAGCTGGAGATAACAGACACGTACGTTTATCTTGGACAGCAGATATCAAGTGAGGGTCACATTGATGAAGAAATTAATCGGCGTACAAAACTTGCCTGGAGAGCTTTTGGAAGAAACAGCATAATTTTCAAGAGCAATATGCCATTATGTCTTAAAAGAAAAGTGTTTGATCAATGCATCCTTCCAGTGCTTACGTATGGTGCAGAGACGTGGACCTTAACTAAAAGAGACATACAAAGGCTGCAGACAACTCAAAGAAGCATGGAGAGGTGCATACTTGGTGTAACCAGGAGAGATAAGAAGAGGAACTCGTGGATCCGAAAAATGACAAGAGTGGAAGACATCATGATCAGAGTTAAATCCCTGAAATGGCAATGGGCTGGACATACTGCCAGAAGGACAGATCATCGATGGACAGCCGAAATTTTAGATTGGATTCCAAGGGACAGGAAAAGACCCAGAAGAAGACCACATGGGAGATGGGTGGATGAAATTCGAAAGTATGCAGGGGTGACATGGAGGAGACTGGCACAAGACAGACCGTTGTGGAGGAAACTTGGGGAGACCTTCGTCCAGCAGTGGATTGATAATGGTTGACAATGATGATGATGATGATGATTAATACGGTGTCGGTCCACCTTTGGGCTTAATGCGTACACTGACCCTTCGAGATATGCTTTGAACAAGGTTTTGAAACTCAGCGATAGGTATGCGCTTCCATTCAGTACATAATGCTACCACTAACTGCTACCGCTAACCATAATGCTACCGCTAACCAAGGCCTACTACCGCTTAGTAGTAGGCCTTGGTTCCAAACTCCTTATGCGGCGCTCTAATTTATTCCATAGGTGCTCTATGGGATTAAGATCAGGACTCTGTGCTGCCCAGCTCACACACGATAAGGAATTATCGTCAAACCACGCCGTAACAGTCCTTGCTTTATGGCTCGATGCATTATCCTGCTGGTACCAACAAGGCTCGGTTCCATAGTATTGCCACAGATTTGGTGGAGCATAATAGTCCAGAAAATCGAGGTAGACGTGCTCGTTAACAGGTTTGTCCACGATAACCAAATGGCCGGGACCATACAAGGGAACCCCCCCCCCCCCCCCCCACGAGTACACTGCCAGCTCCAAACTTGACCGTAGCAACAGTACACTGTGGTAAATAGCGTTCCCCCGGCTGCCGCGATACCCACACACGGCCATTAGACTGATAGATCGTGTATCTGGATACATCAGTCCATAAGACCCGTTTCCATTGATCTACGGTCCACGATAAATGTTATTTACACCATGCTAAACGACGAGTAGCATTCCGAGTGGAGAAGAAACTAAAGGCTTATTTGCAGCCGCACTACCACGGTAACCCATGGAATGGAGTTATCTGCGAATGATGCGTTTAAATGCCGAGGTTCCAGCATTTTTACTCACCTGTACACTGAGGTCTTGTGCAGTACTCCGTCGATTAGCTGTAACGACTCTCCTGAGGCTTCGACGTCCTCTATCACTGATTTTTTTGGTCTGCCGGTACGTTTTGCTGCTTCAGGCGCACCATGTGTGCTCCACTTATTCAGTACATGCAAATCAGTTGACTTGGGTATGTTTAAACGCCTCTCGGTTTCTCTTATGGACAACCCACTAATACACTAGCGTGCAAAAACTAAGGACGAGACAGTTTTTCGAATGTAACGTCGTGCAGAAGTGCTCCACATTGACTCAAATCATACCATAAGATCCCCAAGATGTAAGAATATGGGACAAGTGAACAAAACCGTCCAAACAAGGAATTCAAAGGATACAAAGGCACTTTATTGAAAAGGTAGCTTCGAGCACAACTGAACAGAAGACAGAAACGTCCATGTGACAGGCGGCTGCCAAGAAAAATCCAGTCTTTGGTAGGGGATATGATCACCCCTGACTGCGTTGTAGGATTTACAACGTCTGTTCAGGCTGAGGACGAGGTTGTCAAGTAGCTGTTGCGGCATCGCGGCCCATTCTTCTTGTAGCGCCAATCGCAGCTGCGAAATCGTTGCTGGCGGCTGGTGACATGCTGCCAAGCGTCTCCCGAGAAGGTCCCACCCGTGTTCGATTGGATTTAGGTCCGGGGACCTTGCGGGCCAATCCATGCGCTGAATATCTTCACTCTTCAACAGCTCTGCGACAGTCACTGTACGATGAGGTGTAGCGTTGTCGTCCATGAAGAGGAACTCAGGACCCACAGCACCTCTAAACAGACGCACGTGAGGCAGGAGAACCTCGGTACAATAGCGGACACCAGTGACTGAACCTCCTTAGAAGATGTGGAGGTCAGTACGGCTACCAAGCATGATACCGCCCCAAACGAGAACTCCGCCACCTCCAAACCGGTCCCTTTCGATGATGTTGGAGATGTGATTGCGTGTCCCCTGCTCTCTCCAGATGTGTATACGTCCGGAATCGCTCGTCAGACTAAATCGGCTCTCATCCGTAAAGAGAACTCGAACCCATTGCTGATGTGTCCAGTTCTTGTGTTCCTGGCACCACAGAAACCGCCGTATCCGATGAGCAGGCGTTAATCGCACCCACCGTAATGGTCGTCATGCAAATAGACCACCTTTGTCCAGCCTCCTGGCCACGGTAAAACGCGATAACGGACGTCCAGTTGTCTGTTGCATATACCTTGCGATTTCTCCCGCTGTCTGCCGTCTGTCTCTTCTCGCCTGTAGGACAATATACCGGTCGTCCGTCGCCGTGGTTGCTCGTGGACGACCACTGCTAAACTCTCGGACAGCTGTTCCTGTTGTTTGAAATGCTCTCCAAGCTCGTGAAACGATGCTGTGAGCGATCCCGAACTCCTCGGCCACACTAGTCACACTTCGACCGTCTTCCAACTTCCCAATGACGCTACCTTGGGTAAAGTCATCCAGATGTCGTTTACTGGATTGCCTGTTGGCCATATCACATGTTGGCAGCAACTCAACGTAGTTCAAACCGATGTACACCGTGCAATAGCTTTCACCGAATTGCTGAGCTTACACCGCCGGTGTGCTTCATACCCTTCCGACACCCCCTCCCTCCTACGTCATGCTGCATATATCCGCATGCCCTACCGTACCGGACCTTAGTCTATCTCCTGGGTGGTCTTTCGGTCCGTACTGCCTGCTCGTTCCGCTGTTATGCTAATTTCTCCTCTTCGTCCTTAATTTTTGCACACCAGTGTATAACACCCAACAGTCTTTCCTTTCTTAAAGTCAGATCTCTCCCGCCGCAACAGTTTTACTCAATCTCACAGGGCGATATGATCGCGATCTGCTGCAGGCTTGTTTTCATACCGTTTGCAGCTGTAATGCGGAACTTAACAACGCAGCGGATCCGTTCATTTGCTTTTGAATTGGTGTCCGGTGACTTTAGTCAATATAATGTATATTTTTTTCCTTACAAACTCGCTCGATTACGATAACATCACTTGTTTGTATCGATTCAAAAAACTACTATCGATTATGGTACTTTGATTCACAACTGTGTACTTGCCTCGTTGCTTCATTATTATCTGATGAGTTTGTGTATTTAATTCGTGCGTCTGGGCATACCGTTGATTTTTTTTTTTTTTTTTTTTTTACGTGAAGATGGAGTGCTGAGAACTCTGAAAGACCTTCTATTCATCTATTTTAATTAATTAAACGATTTTAATCTGTGAGTAGATATGTTTATTATCATTTATCGTGTAGTGACGGCATGCTTATTATGAGTTAGAAGGTAGCATGGTAATTTTACTTACATTACGCCACGGTTTCGTAAAATAAGAAAAGATAGTATTTTTAGTGATAAAAAATTATTTCTTTTATTTTGGCAGCTAGTTTTAAATATCGAATTTACGTTGCCGAACCTTGCTGCTGGTTTACCAATTATACGAGTAAACGAAACCATTTTGTTCAAAATTTTGCAGAAAATGTCACTCTTCCATAGTTGCCCAGGAAATTAAATTCTGTTTATTTCGCAACGCGAAAAGGAGTAGAGAAGCATAGGCTTTGCAACTGCGTTGCGTGCTTGTATTTCTTTTCATTTCAGCTACTGCAATGATGATGACTGTAACGAATACATTTGAACTAAAACTATGTAGATGACGGAAGGAGGCTATCCCGATGGTACTGATAATAGAACAAGACACTTCTCGGTATCAAATTTTCCAGCAGTAGTAATTTTTTTACCTATGAGATTTTAATTACTTATCAGGGTTCCACACCGGGCCCTAGAGAGGGCCTGGCCTTATTTTGTACAGTGTACGGACCAGATCCTGATTATCGCACGGGCTCACACTGCGGTAATGGGCCCGTCTTTAGCAGGGCCCCTTTTAAAAGTGTCCTAAACATAACTTAATCGCTATTGAACTTCTTTTCATTATTATTATTATTGTGAAAGTAGTATTTTATGTGGGGTATATTTTCTAATGCTTTCATTAAAGGAGCAGTTTCAGGTTTTAACAAAATCTTTTTCTTTACTATTCCCTGAAGTAGCTGCGTCACTTTAAAGATCACAATAAACTTTCCTTTAGAATTTAATTAAATGAATTGATTGTATGTATTAGTATTACAAATTCGTAAACTATTAACCAAATTGGGCACAACTTTTCATCTAATACATACACAAATTTGCTATATAGGATTATATAGAAAATAGTTCGTCCATTTGATGCAAGGGCTAAATAAAAGGAAATAATTATACACTGCTGGCCACCCAAAATGCAACACCAAGAAGGACACGAGATAGCAAAGCTAGATTTACTGGACACATAACAACAGATACAGAGATGAAACGATTGAGCTTACAGGCCCGTGCGACTTGCGGAACACGCTGACATCAATAGTTCGTGTGGCCCCCATGGCTGGCAATAACTGCCGCTACACGCCGCGGCATCGAACGAAAGAGGCTTGGATGTGGGCTTGGGGTATGTCGGTCCAGGCTGCTTCCACATGTTGCCACAGTTCATCATGCGTAGCCGCGGGTGGTGCTTGCCGGGCCACTCGGTTGCTGATCAGTGACCAGACGTGTTCGATGGGCGACGTATCGGGAGAACAGGCAGGCCACTGCAGCAGTGACACCTGGTGAGCCGTGAAGAATTCTTGCACGATGCGTGACACGTACGGGCGCGCATTGTCCTGTTGAAACGTGGCCGCTGGCAGGCCCTGCAGGTAAGGGAGGACTACAGGCTCTAAAACGTCAGAGATGGTGCGGTGGCTGTTGAATGTAACGGCGATGCGTACCAGAGGGGTGCGGGTGTCATATCCAATTGCGCCCCAAGCCATAACGCCAGGCGACGGACCGGTGTGGCGATGCATAATGCAGGCGTCATACAGTCTCTCGCCGCGGTGCCGCCACACGCGGATCCGACCATCGTGGTGTTGCAGGCAGAAGCGGGATTCGTTGGAGAAGAGAATGTCGTGCCATTCCGTAGTCCAGGTGCAGCGTTCAACGGCCCACTGCCGCCGTACTCTCCGGTGGTGTAACGTCAATGGTAATCGGAGCAACGGGCGCCGTCGGACAAGTCCCCGCTTCTGCAGACGACGTCGAACGGTACGTAATGACACAGGTTGTTGCGCAACACACCCTAATTCCTGCGCTAACGTTCGTGATGTGGCGGTGCGAGCCGTCAATGCCCGCCGAACAACATGCCGGTCCTCTCGCTCGGTTGTGTGCCGCGGCTGCGGCAATCGCTAACGTCCGTCCGTCCGTCCCTCCTGCAGCCACAGAATCCATACTCGCCTCACTGTGGCTGGATGTCGTCCCACACGGGCGCCGATGTCTCGGTACGCTAAACCGCTGTTGCGATAAGCCAATATTCGTCGCCTGTCGAACTCCGAAACGTGCTGAAATTACTGCCGTATTCTGCGACGAGGCATCAGGAAGTTTCCCACGCACAGGTCCGGCAGCACAACACACTTCCGCTACATACACCCCGCCTTCTGTGCACCCTTCTTACAGAGCTTCTCGGTGGCGTGCCGGGCGCACATGATTTGCATATGCCCTGCAATGCTAATCGTTTGCATGCCCTCTCGCGGGCGACGCATACTGCGAATTTCAGGCCAATCGGATGCTTCCTTCTTGGTGCTGCATTTAGGGTGGCCAGCAGTGTATATGCATATGTACACTGCCTGACAAAGAAAATGCCACATCACGAAGACATAAACGCAGCGCCATGCAAATTGCAGAGTGGGTACAAACGCACAGGTTATGCAAATGATTGCATTTGCAGGCCAATCGGACGAACGGCAAGCGGGATAATAGCAGACAACCAGACCGTAAGGTCATCAGTCGAGACGTCGTCACGGCCGTCAGAAGTGTGTGGTTTTACTGCAACCGTGTCTGGAGAACAAACAAGGAGTGCCAATGCCGTTAACATGCCATTGTACGCGATTTCGTCAAACGGATGAGTTCGCGAGGATTGTCATCGTAGGCCTTCGCACCGCCGGATGGTTCTTTCGTGTATTGCGGAGAAACGTAACGTGATGCCACAACCATCGGTCGTATTTCGAGAGAGCGATCCCATAAAGGATCTGTGCAACGTCTTAGGAGGTCCGCAGCACGGAGACGGACGGAGTCCGACGTCATGCCGTAGTGGACCCGAAGGCCACAACGGGCGACATTTTGCGGAGTGTACGGGAAGCCGTGGATGCTTCGATATGCGGGGTACTATCAGCGCCAACAGCCGCTCACCGCTGGCACGCATTACGGACACATTGACGTCACGCCGCTATGTTGACGAGGTGCTGCGGCCCGTGGCACTACCGTATCTGCAGGGCATTCCGAACGCTGTTTTTCAACAGGATAACGCCCGGCCGCATACCTCTCGGATCATCCTGAATGCTTTACATGGTGTGCGGATGCTTCCATGGCCAGCCCGATCCCCCGATCTCTCTCCCATCGAGCATCTGTGGGGCACGATCGGACGTCGGTTGAGTATACTCCCATCCCCGCAAAATGAAGATGAACTGTGGACTAGGATCAACACCACACGGCACACGATACCCTAGGACTCTATTCAGACCCTCATTACCTCGGTTACACATCGGATTCAACACTGTATCGCCCAAAATGGGGGTCACACTCCTTATTGACCATCCTGTATATTTGGCCACTGCAGCCTAGTCTGTATGTAACAATTAAATCATTTGTTCAGGACCTACTTGGCTACCTGTGTGTGCAGTTTGGTCTGTTTTCCAGCATTCCTTCATGGTGTGGTATTTTCTCTGTCAGGCAGTGCATTTACTCCCTTTATTCATACATGGTGTCGTGTGTACCACGTGATATATCCACCGTTATGTGCCTGGCTCGATTAAATCCGCCCTGGCGACCTTCCAAGCATCTCGTGCCATGATCAGTGTGACTCTTAACTCCGGGGAATTCCATCATTGACTATCAGCAATGAAACTGAACGACTACTGAAACCCATGGCCGGATTAGGGGGAGGGTCTATAGGGGTTATAGCCTTGAGGCCCACCGTGACCAAGGGCCTAGTAGACATGCCTGGGCAAGTAATAAATAGCTAGAGAGAGAGAGAGAGAGAGAGAGAGAGGATTGCAAAATAGTTTTACTTTTGCCTCGCATGGTTTCCACTTGGTCAAACACAGATGCTGGAAGAGGAACATATTTCAAGGCAATGACTCACCCAGGGTAAAGGTTTCATGTCGCTGTGTACAGCGGGGTCGGCGAGACAGTTTCAGCTTTTTCACTACCATCCACCCACACCAGAGCTGAGTTCGGGCTCAATTTTAAGAGCCCGAGCCCACTAGAGCCCGAATTTTATATTGCAAGGTACAGCCCAGGCCGGAACGAGCTGAAAAACTATGATTAACCTATTTAGGCACTACAAAAAAAAAAAAAAAAAAAAAAATCTTCCACTCTTTTTCCCCCAGCAATTAACCGATGTCGTTCGCAACTACGTAGTGGAAAGGAACATCTATCTATTTCTATAAATTCTTTGAGCATTTATTTCTTCTTGAAATGCTTCGGGAGGCCGGTCATTAGAAAAAATCGGGCGGCACAGCAATCTACGTCGTACGTTGCCCAACAGAATTAGCACGGAGCTGCTCCTTTGAGGTAGGGAGCAAAATTTTATCTACTGTCTATAGGTCTTAACGAAACTTTTCCTTCGCAGAAATTCGGTAATTCATTGCCTATGGCATTTGTTACCCAATCCCAGTTGCAGAAGAATTCTATTTAACAACTAGAAAGTGTAAAAATCTTGTGTGATAAATCACACAAAAACAGAATAAAAAAAAAAAGGAAGAAAATGCTCTCCTCTCTAAGAGCCCGAGCCCACCCGAGCTCGCTTGAGCCCGAACTCCAGTAAGAATTATGCAGCCCGAGCACGGTTCGAGCCCGGGCTCCACTTCGGGCTTTCGGGTCCGGGATCGGCCCGTCTCAGCATTGACCCACATCTCTCAATTTGCACTTGGACCCGTTAATGGTCGAAGATCCCTGTTGCTTCACATTGTGTAGCAAAAAAGACGCACTAAGAAAAGTATTCAATGGTACAACATTAAAAAAAAAAATATATATATATATATATATATATATATAGGAATTTTAAGCTTTTAACTCATGCTCTTGTGAGAACAATAGAAAATACAGTGTACAGTGACTTTTTATGAAACTTCTACAAGTAATTTTTTAGTTTGAAGTATCCACTACGTATTACCTAATTATCAGAAGCATAAGGTGCGTCGATAATTAGGTAATACGTATAAAATTCTACAAGTAATTTTTTAGTTTGAAAAATCCACTAAGTATTACCTAATTATCAGAAGCTATAAGGTGCGTCGCATAGATATAGAGACAGTCGACTTTGCGCCGTGAACGCAATCCGAATATAAGTAGGAAGCTGAAGTGGTACCTAATTAGACATAACCCTACAACAAACGTTTTGATCCGTCGAGATGACCGGATTGGGTGAAAAGAGCACCACAAAGTGAAATAGTGTAATTTTAGGTGTTTCATAAATATAAAGACAACTATGTAAAGTAGCCACATGCAAATGAGATATACAAATTAGCATGTTGTACGCACTCGCATGGGCCGTAATTCGGTCCACCCTACAAAAGACAGCGGACCTGCCGTCAGACATTCATTTGCCGAAATGCCACGCAACAATTAACTTTCTGGTGAGGAGGTGAAGAAGATTTGAAGACTGAGAGCAAATGGATTGCATGTAGCGAAAATTTGTAAAGCCATGGGGAGGAGCAGGGCAGTCCTTTATAAGAATTTATCGAAACGCGGTGCGTTAACTGCCAGAAAACAGCCTGGAAGGCCTCGAATAACAACCAAACGAGATGATCGTGCCATCATGCGTTTAGTTTCATCCTAAAGGTTATCACTACGTCAAGGTTCTCGGAGTTTTGGTGTCACCGTCTCAAAGGACACAGTTCATCGACGAATCAAGGAAAGTCGCAACATTATGCTCCGTAAAATGCGCCGTCTGCCAGACCTCACGTGGCGCCACAAGGAAGCTAGCTAGATTGTTATGGGCAAGCAGTCACATGCGTACTGGACGGACGAGTGGATCACAACTATTTTCTCCGATGAGAAAAAGTTCAACCTGGACGGCCCTAACAGTTGGACCTGCTATTGGCACGATTTACGACGCGAGCCACGCACCTTCTTCAGCAGACAGAAAGGAGGGGGATCTGTAATGGTCTGGGAAGCTTTTGCGTTCAATGGGACAACGGATATCGCTTTCCTGCAAGGCAGGCGAAACTCCGAAACGTATCAGGACATACTCAGTAGCCACCTTCTACCGTCTGTCGAAACTCTAGCGGATGTTGATTATCTGTTCCAATGCCTTTATCCATCGGTCTGCATCAACAAAAAGCTGGTTTAACACTCATCATGTGACCGTAATGGATTGGCCAGCACTCAGTCCAGATCTGAACCCTATCGAGAACCTCTGGGGTATCCTAGTTCGTGATGTGTATGCGAATGGACGGCAGTTCTCAATTGTGGTGGCATTGAAAGAGCAGATTGAACGAAGCTGGTACGCACTCCGTCCAGAACACTTACATCACTTGGTGGACAGCATGCCCAGTCGGGTTTTCATTGTTATTCGGAACAACGGCTCCACTATTCGTACCGGAGGTGCTCATAATTAGTAAGTCTTTATATTTTTGAGACAGCGTATTTCTGTTTTTTTCTTGTACTTGGCGTTGGAATTCTTATGTTTCCGTCAAACTATTGTGCAGCTGCGTGTCCTATGCTATTTTTGCTATAAATATGAGGTGTACATTTCAGCTCGTTGTTTTTTCTTCTTTATTCGAGAATTTGTTCTGTCTCTATATTTATGCGACGCACTATAGTTTCGTGTTTTAACGGATTTCAGAATGATTCCCCGTCATAATTCCTTGAGGGACCACTGAGATGTCTAAGCCTTGGGTCCCACTCAAATGTCTTAGCCTAGGAGCCCACTCAGGCCTTTATCCGGCCCTGCTGAAACCAATGGCAATATCTTTCTGTTTTTTTCTTCTGTTTTTTTTTTGTGGTTTTTTTTTTTTGTTTTTCTAAAATCATGAAAGGTTTATGATTTGATTTGATATTTCTTTTTTTTCACGATGTCTACCGAACTCCATGGAGGCTAAAAGGGCTAAAAGCAGTCTCCCAGCCTGATTTAGGGCAGCAGCTGGTTACGGAGAGGGTGTGCACTGTGAAGTGCCGTGAGGATGGAGCGCCGCCCGTGCGCCCCTCTTGGAATCCATTCCGGGCCCATATCGGACGAATGGTCAGAAGCCAGCGTCTTAGACCAGTCTGCCACCGCGGCGGTCTCTCTATATGAAGCTGCAGGATAAAATGATGCACTAATGAGCACGACGTCTGATTGGTGCCCTGTATGAGCCCGTCTCATACAACTTTGCACGGTAGTGTATGTAGGTGTGGGAGTAAATATCGGAGTTGTGTAAGGAAATCGATAAACGTGTGAGACATTTCTCTGGAAACTTGCGCAGTTGCTGCTATGCTGCGCACGTTATGAAAGTTTTCTTATGAAACAAGCGCTTTACAGCAACAGTCACTGTTCTAGAGCATGCCGGAAAGAAAACACGCCCGTTCAGGAAGTTATGGAAGAGAAGATGAGATTACACTCAATAACTCTGAAATCTTCGAAAACGGAAATGAATAAAGCCCTAAAATAGAAATGACGTACCTCTGAAACGAAAACAAATACCCGAAAATTCTGCTGGAGGACGAGAAAATTAAACAAGGAAGCATACACTTTATCATTTACTGCGTAGAGAGTCTTTCAGTCTGATGACATCAACATATGGAAGAATGCAAGGTAAGATTATGTCTACACGCTGGAAAAAAAAAGAAAAAAGAAAAAGAAGAACAGAAACGCCCATTAGAATGGTGTCTAAATGTAAAATAAAAGGCTGTTTAGATTGTGCACGCATGTAAGATAAAAAACAAACAAGAAAAACTAGTTAGATGGTGTTTGTATGTGGAAAAAAAAATGGATGCTAAAGCTGCTTATTATACAAAAAGAAAAACCAGCTAGTAATATAGGGTCTGTATATGATAAATATATAGGGATGTAAGGTCAGGTGATGCGTAACATCACAGCCTCTCCTTGACAAATGTCAACCCCGCCTTCTCGTGGTGCATCCTGTTCCCACTAAAGGGGCTCTGACGGCCGCCAATAGCGGTATAACTATACCATCGGGATCAGAGGAAATGCTATCCCACACTCACCAACCCGCTTGGCCAGCGTGGTGAGTTATGGCCAAACACCTCCAAAATGACTCTACAACTTAAATCTTGACCCTCAGTCTCCGGCAGCTGGAATGTACCTGGCCAAGGCAGCGGCCAGTGCGACATGAAGGCAGAGGGTGCTAAGAAACCCCGGAGGACCGGACTAGGCTGCCATTTGATGCTGACCCTGGCTACCTATAACGGACGCTCCCTATCTTCTGATTCAAGGCTTCTTGAATTGGAAGAGGAACTACAAAGGATCAAGTGGGGCATCGTCGGGCTAAGTGAGGTAAGGAGAAAAGGAGAAGATCTCATTGAACTAAAAGTGGACATCTCTTCTATTATCGTGGGACAGATACTGGCAGAACTAGTGGTGTTGGATTTATAATAAACAAGAAACTGAAGGATAAAGTGGTAGAAGTTGAAAGTTCCTCTGACAGAGCTGCACGACTCGTTATCCAACTATCGAGAAGATACCAGGCTCAGATTATTCAAACTTATGCACCCACCACAAGTCATCCTGAAGAAGAAATTGAAGAATTTTATGAGGAAATTCGTCATCTAAATAATAAAGGTAAGCAGCACTTGAAGATAATTATGGGAGATTTCAATGCAAAAATAGGGCAACGGCAACAGAATGAAACTTCAGTAGGTAAATTCGGTCACGGCAACAGAAACCAGCGTGGAAATACTCTCGTTGAGTTTGCAGAGGCAGAAGGATTTTTCATCTTGAACTCCTTTTTCAAGAAAAAGCCACACAGGAAATGGACATGGAGACATCCAATTGGGACGACAAGTGAAATTGATTTTATTATGTGTAACAAAAAATTCGTCATCGAAGACTGCAGTGTGCTGAACAAGTTCAACACAGGTAGTGACCATAGATTGGTGAGATGTAAGATGCACCTCAACACTAAACTGGAACGTGGCAAGCTCATAAGACAAACAAAATGTATTGACATAACCAACCTTAAAAAACACCATAATACTTTCAAGTTGGAACTGAAGAACAGATTCTCTGCTTTAGAAGGCCTAACATCGGAAGAAGTGGATATTTCTGAAGTTAACAGAAAAGTAACCAAAGCTCTAATGGAAACAGCAACAAAATTAGCTGGGTCTAAGAACAAGTTGCATGTGAACAAATTATCAGGAAAAACCAAAATGTTGATGCAAAAAAGAAGAGAGATGAGGACAACTAAAGAAGATGTGATTTCCAAAGTGGAATATATAGAGCTATGCAAGACAACACGAAAAAGTATCACTGAAGACGTAAGGAAATTCAACTGTGAGCTAGTGAGGAAAGCAATTGAAAACAACCAAAGCCTTAAGATAGCAAAGGGACATCTCAGTAAGGGAAGAAAACAGATTATGGCTCTGAGAAAAGAAGATGGTTCTATAACAAGAAATAGAGGCGAAATTTTGACAAGAGTGAAAGATTTCTACTCCAAATTATATGAAAGGGATGATACATGTTCTCCAGACATCATGAAAGGTACCAGAGTTCTTCCAGTCCTCCCAGCAGAAGTTGCTCATGCGATCAAGAACATGAAGCGGGGGAAAGCTCCAGGAGAAGATGGAATTACTATAGACATCATACAAGAAGCAAGTGGAGAAATTGAAACAGCACTCGCCCAAATTTTCACTCGATGCCTTAATGAAGGGAAGATTCCTGAGGATTGGAACAATGCTACAATGATCCTGCTACATAAAAAAGGTGACATTGAGGATCTCAGGAACTACAGACCTATCAGCCTCCTATCAGTGGTTTATAAAATCTTCACTAAAGTTCTTTCACACCGCTTGAAGGTAACACTGGACATGGCTCAACCGAGAGAACAAGCTGGATTCAGGAGTGGCTACAGCACAATAGATCATATCCACGTACTGAGAGAACTAATTGAAAGAGCGAGGGAATATGAACTTCCATTGTGCATGGCTTTTATCGATTATGAAAAAGCCTTTGATTCGGTGAAACCATCAGCAGTTACCACGGCTCTGAAATCCTGCGGTATTGAAGATGCATACAATAATGTTATTAATAACATCTATGAAAATGCAAGTGCAAAGATTCGGTTGTTTGAAAATACAACACACATAAAAATTGGAAAGGGAGTGAGACAAGGTGACACCATATCTCCGAAGCTCTTTAATGCCACATTGGAAAATGTCTTTCAATCACTGAACTGGGAAAACAAAGGGATAAAGATTAATGGAGATTATCTAACCCACCTTCGTTTTGCTGATGACGTAGTCATTTTTGCAACTACCCCATCAGAGCTGCAGAGTATGATCCAGGAACTTGCTGACAAGAGTAAAGAAGTGGGATTAAAAATGAACTTTCAGAAGACAAAAGTGATGTTCAATGCTTTTACAAGAAATGAAGATTTATCGATTGATGGAGAAAAACTGGAGATAACAGATACGTATGTTTATCTTGGACAGCAGATATCAAGTGAGGGTCACATTGATGAAGAAATTAATCGGCGTACAAAACTTGCCTGGAGAGCTTTTGGAAGAAACAGCATAATTTTCAAGAGCAATATGCCATTATGTCTTAAAAGAAAAGTGTTTGATCAATGCATCCTTGCAGTGCTTACGTATGGTGCAGAGACGTGGACCTTAACTAAAAGAGACATACAAAGGCTGCAGACAACTCAAAAAAGCATGGAGAGGTGCATGTTTGGTGTAACCAGGAGAGATAAGAAGAGGAACTCGTGGATCCGAAAAATGACGAGAGTGGAAGACATCATGATCAGAGTTAAATCCCTGAAAGGCAATGGGCTGGACATACTGCCAGAAGGACAGACCATAGATGGACAGCCGAAATTTTAGATTGGATTCCAAGGGACAGGAAAAGACCCAGAAAAAGACCACATGGGAGATGGGTGGATGAAATTCGTAAATATGCGGGAGTGACATGGAGGAGACTGGCACAAGACAGACCGTTGTGGAGGAAACTTGGGGAGACCTTCGTCCAGCAGTGGATTGATAATGGTTGACAATGATGATGATGATGATATGATAAATACATAGATAAAAGATTGTAAGACTGACTCTAATATGAAAAATAAAGCAGGTAAGACTGTCCACGCGTAAATGAAAAAAAAAGAAGAAAAAGGAAAATTGAACCGTGTCTGCATATGAAGAAAAGATTAATAAGACTGTGTGTCTACACTGAAATAGCAATTTTTCCAAACACCCAATAGCATTCAGACACGTGCTACTCCCACATCCGTACGCAAATATGATGTTGAGAAAAGCAACTATAATGTTGAGATGGCTTTAGAAAGAAGAAAACGCAACTATGATTTTGAGATGGCTTTAAAAAGAAAGAAAGAAAGAAAAGCAACTATGATGTTGAGGTGACTTTAGAAAGAAGGAAAAGCAACTATGATGTTGAGATGGCTTTAGAAAGAAAGAAAAGCAATGATGATGTTGAGATGACTTTAGAAAAAAGAAAGAAAAGCAAGTATGATGTTGAAAGGGCTTTAGAAAGAAGGAAAAGCAATTATAATGTTGAGATGGCTTTAGAAAGAAGGAAAAGCAACTATCATGTTGAGATGGCTTTAGAAAGAAGGAAAAGCAACAATGGTGTTGAGATTGCTTTAGAAAGAAAGAAAAGCAACTATGATTTTGAGATGGCTTTAGAAAGAAAGAAAAGGAACTATGATGTTGAAATGGCTTGAGAAAGAAGGAAACGCAACAATGATGTTGAGATTGCTTTAGAAAGAATGAAAAGCAACTACGATGTTGAGATGGCTTTAGAAAGAAAGAAAAACAGCTATGATGTTGAGATGGCTTTAGAAAGAAGGAAAAGCAACTATTATGTTGAGATGGCTTTAGAAAGAAGGAAAGCCATTACGATGTTGAGATGGCTTTAGAAAGAAAGAAAAGCAACTATGATTTTGAGATGGCTTTAGAAAGAAAGAAAAGGAACTATGATGTTGAAATGGCTTTAGAAAGAAGGAAACGCAACAATGATGTTGAGATTGCTTTAGAAAGAATGATAAGCAACTATGATGTTGAGATGGTTTTAGAAAGAAAGAAAAACAGCTATGATGTTGAGATGGCTTTAGAAAGAAGGAAAAGCAACTATTATGTTGAGGTGGCTTTAGAAAGAAGGAAAGCCATTACGATGTTGAGATGGCTTTAGAAAGAAAGAAAAGCAACTATGGTGTTGAGATGGCTTTAAAGAGAAGGAAAAGCAACTATGATGTTGAGATGGCTTTAAAGAGAAGGAAAAGCAACTATGATGTTGAGATGGCTTTAGAAAAGTGACTGCAAAAAGGATTCAGATGTGTACGAAGCACAGAGGGCAGCGCCATGGGAAAGACTCGTGATTTATGCGACTTTTTAAGAGGCACAATCATGGACGCTTGGCGGTAAGGTGCAGGCATCACAGAAAAGGGGAAACCTCCGCTTTACAAGAAAAGTTGTATCGAGGATGTACAATGAGTGGTGCGTTCACAAAATAAAAAAAAAAGAGAGAGAGTAAGTACTCTGGTACTCTTTGCAGATAATTTACGGTATGGATCTTTCACATGCCAAGATCTTTGTGGATGAATAATAAAGCGAGTGATTCGAGAGTATACTTAATTTACGAAATTTGAATTAAATTAAGTATTCGAGAGCATACTTTAATTTACGTAGAACACAAACGTGTCACACACGACCACACCGAACCACAGTGCGTTACACACGAAATGGAATTAAATCATTAATTCCTAATTCTTGACATTGAGCGGTAGTTAGTTAGGTAATTGGTTTAATTAATGTTGTTATCGTAAAACCAATGAAAGAAGATATGTAAGTCATAAAATTTAATATTTACTAAAAGCGTGGCGGCTGTAATAGTAAGTATTTCGACTGTTTGTGTTTTCAAAAATAATATTTATTTTATTATTATATATTATTCAGATTTAGACGAACGTAAGAACCGACCCTATCACCGACGAAATATGATGTTCCTACGAAAGTCTATCTGCGCATGCGCAACGTGACAGCTGACCTCGAGATAGAAAAAAAAAGTGGGCCAAGAGGAAGCTAAATTTCGCTTTGAGGCATACTTTACTACTTTCGAGAAAGTTACTTAGCATCAAAATGCATTTTTGTAATGGCTTTTATCACATTTAGCAATAGTTCTCATAATTTACGTTAACTGCAATGAGATATCGTTACGTTTACGTAAAACGTGATGAAATTATGCTCGGCGATAGTTTAGCACAATATATCGTTGAGTAACAATGAAATTAATTATTTTTCTGATACTTCATGGGACAGCACGCGGCTCGTTCAGATTTCAACAATGGTTTTGATTTGATAAGGACACACCGTTACCCATTTTCGTCACATCGAAATTTTTTATTTGGGATGTACTGTACTATATCCCAAATAAAATAGACATTAGTAAGTATATATAATGTCATGATGTTAAGATACCTCATGAGTCATGACGTTATATATACTTTACTAATGTCGAAGAACATCAGTAGCATCAAAACGTTGGATCCTTGAAGACTGGGAAAAAGGTTGCCTGGTCCGATGAACCCCGTTTTCAATTAATTCACGACAATAGATGGACCAGAATATGGCAGCAACGGAACAAGGCAATAGATCCCAGCTGCTGAGCGTTAGCACTACAATCTGATGTAGGTGGCGCAATGGTCCGGCTTCTGTTTCCATGGTGGGCATCCAGTGCTTGAATACCTCTGGAAGAGCATTTGGATGCCATGAGGTATCTTAACACCACTGAGGACTAGTTACACCTGTACGTGTGCATGGTGTTTCCCGATGGAGAAGGATGTTCTAGCAGAATAACGCGCCAATGCTACAAGGCTCAGATTGTCACACAGTGGTTCCAGGAGCACAACACTGACTCGAAAGGATTAAAATGGCCTCAACAATCCCCAGATCTTAACCCAATATAACACCTGCGGGATGAGACTGAGAGAGCCAATCGTAACAGAAATTACATGGTGTTTCCTGATGGAGAGAGATAGTGCTGGCCACAAGACTTGGAACCTCACGCAGTGGTTCCAGGAGCACAACAGTGACTTATAATCGCTAAAACAGCCCCCATAATCCCAAGATCTCAACCCAATTAAACACCTATGGGATGAGATTGAGAGAGCCAATCGTAACAGAAGTTACATGGTGTTTCCTGATGGACAGAGCTACTTCCAGCAGAATGTGCGCTATGCCGCAAGGCTCTGGTCGTCACGCAGTGGTTCCATGAACACGATAGTGACTTAATAGGGCTAAAATGGCCGCCACAATCCCCAGATCTAACCCAATTGAGCACCTGTGGATGATATTAAAAGAGCCATTCGTAACAGAGATTCTCCTCCAGCGAGCATTCAGCAATTGATGGAGGCCCTCTCATCGACATGGTTGAACATACCAGTAGAACGATATCAGCACCTCGTTGAATCATGCCACATCGAATCGAGGCTCTTTTGAAGGTCAAAGGTGGCCGAACACGTAATTAAGCAAGTGTTCCTAATAATTTGCTTCTTCATTGCGATGTGAAAATGAAAAGGCTGGTAAGGTTGCATTTGTATGTGGGGGAAGGGGAGTAAAAACGAAAGGTTAGAATAAAATTGTGTACATGCGATAATAAAGTCTAGTTAAACGTGTGTAATGTGAATGAAAGTCTGATAAGATCACGAAAGAAATACGGGATTACGCCATATAATACAAATTTTGAAGATGACAATCCGATTTTTGGCGTAAATGTGACAAGGATGGTAAGTCAGATAATATCCGAAAACTTGAAAATTTTCATCTTCCTGGAACGGGACTCGAACCCGCGTCTCCCAGAAAACGCCCGGGTATGCTAACTACTACACCACCCAGAACGACTAAGTTTCTGTGATGGTTATATTCAAATTGATCGGAAACTTGAAACTTGGTCGTTCTGGGTGGTGTACTGGTTAGCATACCCGGGCGTTTTCTGGGAGACGCGGGTTTGAGTCCCGCTCCAGGACGATGAAAATTTTCAAGTTTTCGGATATAATCTGACTTACCATCCTTGTCACATTTACGACAAAAATCGCATTGTCATCTTCAAAATTTGTCTGATAAGATTGTGATGAAATCATGGAAAGTTTTCGCGTGAGTTCCATGGCGCTGATATGGAAACGCCTAATTCTATAATGAGCTATAGCTGACAGATGAAAGTGGATATCAAGATATGTAAGTTGTGAACATACCTGTTCAGATGCACTTCTACGTATTTTTACCAGCTGAAAAGAACGCTAGAACAAAATTCTTGACGAGTTACCTAAGAACGACCCGCAAGAAATACAGGGTGTGCCACTCGCTACCGAACCGGGCATTTCTTTAATAATATTAACACCAATGAAGATATTGCAACGAAATTTGAATTGGACTGACCTCATTTCGTGCGAAATGTGATGACATTCCACCATGTGCTGGAAGTGGCCACCATTTGCGTTCAGACAGCATTGAACCCGGCGCTGTCCGGCAGCCAGCCGGAGTGCTTCTTAGTGGCAGACACATTCCTAAGTGTGACGCCATTGTCCGGATACGTCAATTCTCAAAATTCCCATATTTGGGCTAGTAAAAATCCCAACGCGATACATGAAGAACCCCTTTATTCACAGAAAATTGGTGTGTGGTGTGGGATGACCAGGCGCCGCATAATTGGTCCCATCTTCTTCGATACAACCATAACAACAGCTGCATATATGGAAATCTGCAACACCTTTGCAATATCAATTGGACAACGAAGAATTCTCCATTGGATATTACCAGCTTGATGGAGCAACATCGCACACCGGTATGGCCGAAATTCAGTCCTTTTTCGGCGACCGCGTCATTTCGAAGGGTCTAGGGCCACCGCGCTCGCCCGATCTGACGCCTCCTGATTACTTTTCATGGGGATATCTAAAAGGGAGAGTTTACCAAAAGAAACCAGAACCATAGATGCCTTGAAATCAAACATCACCGAAGAAATTCAGGCATTGACGGCGGACGTTCTGGCAAGGACTTTCCACAATATAGTGCGTCGGGTTCAATGCTGTCTGGAAGCAAATGGTAGACACTTCCAGCATATGTTGTGATGTCATCACATTTTTCGTGAAATGAGGTAAGTCCACTTCAAATTTCGTTGCAATATCTTCATTGGTGTTAATATTATTAAAGAAATGCCGGGTTCGGTAGCAATTGGGGCACCCTGTAGAAGAGTATTGTGATTTCCGTTCTTTAAATGAGTTGCTTTCAAGAAAACATTCGCAGTGGGATTATAGCCCATCGCACACGTAGGCAGAATTTAATCTGGGGAATGTTCAAAATTCTTTCAGAGCAATGGATAAGGTGCATTCGCATCAAAAGTACGCCAGCAGCTGCAGGGTTAAATCCTTCTCGCTACTGTTTAACATCGAATGACAGAATCACAGTATGAGGAAAGAAATTTGCATGAGGCAAGGTATGACGTCAGAATGACGAAGCTTCATTTCCAAATAGCCATCCGTGCAAATAGTCAAAAATGTCGTGAGAAAGATTTTCAACAAGGATAAATCGTGAGCACGGGGGATTATAAATTGCTTAAAAGGCCCCAAACCTAGGGCTTCAATATTAGAGGTTAATAGACCGACCTACGAAGAAGTGTTCACGTTGATATCAAAAGTACACTTTCTATGCGATCCTCTGTGGTCAGAATCTGTACAACACTTCAATAGATCATATAATAAAACCCCAAAGTTTTCGATATCCGTATTGACACGTGGGTGATCTCTCGATGAAATGAACTTTTAGGTAGGGGAAGAGAGACCTTCCGGTGAAATGTACCTTTCCATCAAGACCCTTTAGCGGAATTATGTTTTCGGTGAAGTGAATTTTTGGTCAAGTGAACGATAGCCGATATATTAAGGTGCGAGCGATTTTTCTATAGTCAAACTGAGTATAAATAAGGGAAAACCCAAAGTTATGATTTTTGAGCTAGGAACTGTTACACTTAATGCAGGATAAGTCTACGTGGCACCGGTATTGATGAATTAAACAAGTTTGTATATTTGGGAAGCATGTTTGACAGAGAGAACAAATTAGATGGTGAAATTAGTAGGCGAGTGAACTCTTCATTAAAAGTCATAGCTGCTTTAGGAGGATTTCACAGAAATGATGGGTTTTCAAGGAAGTCCTAAATGGCTGTGTATGAAAGTGTAATTGTTCCTACTCTGATGCCTGGCAGTGAAACCTGGGTACTGCAGGAAAGGCGTATGAGTCATTTGTGCGCTGGGAAGATGCGTTACTTACGAGGGGGGAGGAGGGGTAAGACACCCTCTGATCATGTGAGGAATGAAGATGTGTAATGTGAAGCAAAATGTTGTTAGTCAGTTGGAGACTAATATTCTTGGGTGGTTTGGCCATGTTGAAAGAATGAGTGATGAGATGCTTATTAAGAGAATTTATTCAGCCCAAGTGGCTGGAAAGAAAGGTAGAGGAAGGCCAAGGAAATCATCGGAGGACCAGATTCAGGAATGTCTGCATGAGAAAAAGATAATGAGCATGAAGTACAAAAGGTCTTGTGTGCGGCGTGTGATGGATGTCAATGAAGCTCGAACTGTATGCCGAAATCGCTGTAATTGTGGACACCTGATACAACAACAGTGAGTTCTTTCTGTGAGGAGCTAACCTCTCAACATTAGAGAACAGCTTAGTGATATGTATGTATGTATGTATGTATGTATGTATGTATGTATGTATGTATCTATCACTAAAGCCGAAAAAAAAGGGCAGTCGGATAGTTAAAGTCTTTGTTAGTTACTACATAGTGGTCAGATTTCACCAGAAAAAATAAAAGGAAAATAGTCAAAGGGTGCGTGCGTTACTCAATGGTAATTTGGCTAATCAATTGCTGGAAGGAAG
The DNA here is from genome assembly GCA_039090855.1 of Macrothele yani. Taxonomy (NCBI): domain Eukaryota; kingdom Metazoa; phylum Arthropoda; class Arachnida; order Araneae; family Macrothelidae; genus Macrothele; species Macrothele yani. Next base: position 111,599,033 of record CM077003.1, read on the forward strand.
TCATTAGGCGCTATCTTAAAGAAAAGAATAAAAAATTGATATCATTGTTTGCATAGAGAGGATACGTTTCCTTTAATACAATAAAGAAATACTTTCGTGCACTCCACAGCTTTGTTAGAACGTTAATGTGGGAAGAGTGTAGAGCGTGGAAAAGAAAGGCGTGATATTCCAGCAATGGTTGAACCTGTTAAAGAACGGAAGTTGAGCAGACAGAAGGATACCTGCTTGATGATTGCCTGCTGACAAAAGAGAAAGAGAAGGAGAAATGCCTTCATGACACGCGAACGACAGTCGCTGAAAAGATATTGCTCAAAAATAGGTTTAGTCGACGACTTTCCACCCGCACTTACACACACACACACATACAAATAACGCATTAAGCCTGGGACAACATCTTTTTCCTGAGGTGATGGAATTTGTCGAAATAACTTCTTTTTTCTAGCTGGCGGATCTCACGACACTGCTATTAAATCTGATGTGCGAGTTAATTATTCAGCTGTATACTTCAATAGCAAAAGACTTAGATATGTTTGTTTTATTGTTAAATGAATTTTACCGCTTAAGAACATCGACTTTAGTGAACAGTGCGTGTGTGTGTGTGTGTGCGTGTGTGTGTTCATTTTGAAGCAATTAATTAGAAAGAGTTCTTAGCAGCTTATTTTCCATTTAACATTTAATGATGGTATATGGAAATAAATAACGCGTGCGAATATGGAATGAAGCGGAACGAACATTGTACAGAGAAAATAAAATTATTCATTAGTTATAACGGCAGTACAAACGTATTAGTACGAAAATGAAAACGCTTTTACATTCTTCTGTGTTTCAATATTTTTTTCAGGCTAGAACAAAATTATCTCTTTCCAAAGTAACCGCAACTACAGAGGATGTCCACATTTTTAGAACGATTTTCCGGCAATATAATTAATGTTTAAAATAAAAGTACTTCTTTTTTAAATGTTCTGTCTGATAACCATTTCTCTTGACTATAAACAAAATTATCTAGATTTCCAAGATAACAGGGCATTTCTTAAAAATAGTAGTGGCATTTCATTCCACTACTTTCCATTGTGCAATCCTTGTTTCAACTCTTTGTTTAGAAGTTCTTTTTAGCAGTCCGATGTGTTTAGAAAGCGCTCTTTTTAGCAGTCCGATGTGTTTAGAAAGCGCTCTTTTTAGCAGTCCGATGTGTTTAGAAAGCTTTCTTTTTAGCAGTCCGATGTGTTTAGAAAGCGCTCTTTTTAGCAGTCCGATGTGTTTAGAAAGCGTTCTTTTTAGCAGTCCGATGTGTTTAGAAAGCGCTCTTTTTAGCAGTCCGATGTGTTTAGAAAACTTTCTTTTTTAGCAGTCCGATGTGTTTAGAAAGCTTTCTTTTTAACAGTCCGATGTGTTTAGAAAGCTTTCTTTTTAGCAGTCCAATGTGTTTAGAAAGCTTTCTTTTAGCAGTTCGATGTGTTTAGAAAGCGCTCTTTTTAGCAGTCCGAAGGCACAATAATCCATTGGTGACACTTTATTTTCAAAAATCATCTTTGTTCTTTACCTGTTCCAATTCCCTGCATTTTTATGTCTACCATTGCCTTGAAAAAGTCTCCCAGTGGAGTGTGAAAGCTTGGCGAATCTTTGTGCTGACTGCACCACAAAAATAAACAGATTTAATATGCTATATGCGTTTCATGATTATTCAAGTCTGGTGTATTTAAAGTGAAGTTCACGAATTATTTACTGAAACTTTCTTTGGATTCTTGGAACGAAGTTTTTAAGTCTTTTATTGCTCTTTTGCGGTAGTAAATCGCCTTTTTTTTTTTTTTTTGTTACAGTCGTTTAGGTAGATAGCTATGTTTCATCATTAGTCACAATAAATTTCCACTATCTCCGGCTAAAGTGATTTTCATAAAGAAGTCAACACCGTGTTCTGCGCTCAGCTACGTGCCTAGGCAAAAGGCGGTGAACATTATGTTGTTTTAAACAAAGATATCGCTCTTTCCACGTTTAGCAACACACAGCAACCGAAAAATTGTTATTCGGTCACCGCTGGGGAATTGAATACCAGATCTCTCGATATCCAGTTGCTCTGTGTTGCTAAACGTGGAAAGAGCGATGAATTTGTTTATTCACTGACGCCACGTATTTGGAGGATTTTCACTTTGGATCTCGCCCTTTGGATTTAACTGCTATAATTAATATATAGCCAGTGCCGTTAATGCCCACCCAGATGGAGACGTTTCAGTAGCTGACCCATCTTACGGATTTATGATATCAGAAGCTGACAGAGAAGCACACATAGCGCCGTTGATTGTTGGCCACCGTGGTGTAAGGCTAACACGCTCGGCTGGATATCGAGAGATTTGGGATTCAATTCCCCCGCGGTGACCGAATGACAATTTTTCGGATACTGTGTGTTGCTAAACGTGGAAAGAGCGATGTCTTTGTTTATTTACTGACGCCACGTATTCGAAAGATTTTCACATTATGCTGGGGTTTTTTTAAAGTTTTTTTTAAGATTCAAACCGTTGTTTATTACCTTGTTTATAGTTGGTACAGAGATTTTTAACGACTTAGCGATTGCTCTTTGGATCGGTGGATTTTTTTTTTTTTAAGAACAAAGACCTTACTTGTGAAATAGTCGTAGAAGTACATACCTTCTTTGTATATTCATTTCATGTTCTTTTTCCTGTTAAAAGCAATGCTTGACGATTTTTTCCTGTATTATTAATAATGCTGCTTATTTTTCATTTAGAAATGCTAATTTAATGTTTTTCATAGCGTTTTTTAATTACAGAATATGAATATTTCTCTTCGTGAAAATCAAAAACATTACCTTCTATCCATAGCTTGTTTACGTGCGCCATTTTCTTAGTAGACGACATTTAACTGCAGCAGATGCTTCTTTCGTGTTCTTCTAACACGTTGTTGCCAGTTTCAATTCTTGGAATTATTTTTTGTAATTTCTTATCAAAAAAGTTCTAAAAATCTGTGAACATCTTCTGTACGAGTACAAAACAGATACCAAGCATCTAGATTAACATACGAATGTGCTCTTTTGTACTTTAAAAAAGAAAATGAAGTTCAACATTTTATCGGGGGGGGTAAAAACCACCGTGAGCAACTGAGCTGGCTATTGTGCTGTAAGCAGTCGGCCATCCATAATTTGGGGTCTCTGGTTCCAGGGAGTGGAAAGGGCAGGCGTCGAAGGGAAAGCGCACCATCTACACTGAAGAGCAATTGAATTAGAGATACCTGTCTAGTAACGTGTAGCACCACCTTTCGCCCTGATGATGGCGGCGATTCGTTTCGGCATGGACTCGACAAGACACCGGAAGCGTTGGGAAGCCATACGGATCCACGACCCCTGAACAAGCTCCCACAGTTCACGAAGATTTGATGGAGGGGGTTCAAAGCCTCGAACACCTCTCTCGATGGCATCTCAGATGTGCTCGATGGGATTGAGGTCAGGTGACCTAGTTGGCCAAGGAGGTGAGGTCACGTCGGTAGAATGTTCATCCAACCATTCGGATACAATTCGGGAGCTGCATTGTCTTGTTGCAGGATGAGGTCCCCAGTGGGATGTTGAAGACGCACAAACGGGAGCAAATGGTCGTCCAGGATATCCCGGTAACATTGCTCTGTGAGGGACGATGTCACACGTACCAGGGGTCCCATTTCAGTCCACGTAAACAGTCCCCAGACGAGAATGTCACCCCCACCAGCTTGAAGAATACCCTGCTGGCAAGAAGGATCCATCGCTTCATGTGGTTTGCACCGCACTCGTATCCTGCCATCCGCATGTACCAACGTGAATCTCGACTCATCAGTCCAGGCAACATTTTCCCACATGTCTAGGGTCCAGTGGCGATGTTTCCGCGCCCATGCTAATCTTTGCACCCTGTGATGTGCGGTTAGCAGCGGTACCCTCGTGGGACGATGGCTTCTGTACCCCATAGCGAGGAGATGGTTCTGGATGGTGTGGTTGCTTACACGTTTTTGTGCACCAGCGTTAAATTGCCGAGTGATTTCTTGCACTGTGGCCCGTCTATCCGCTGTTACAATGCAAGCTAGCCGACGATGACCCCGCTCATCCACACACTGTTGTCCACGGTAGTTGGCCCTTGCAGGGATGAATTTACCGGATTCGATGTAGTCACAGTGCACCCGTGACACAGTGGCTCGTTAAAATCCCAGTGCCTGCACGACTTCCGAGATGGAGTGACCCATTCGTCGGGCCCCTACAATTTGTCCACGATCAAATGCGCTTAGATCCTTCGTCTTGCCCATACTGCATTTGACTCTTACTGAAATCCCGTCGCATCATTCCTTATATTGTCGGACCGCTGCATACGTCATGTCGTTTCCGTTTACAGGGCCGCCCACAGCGCCACATTTGCATAACTCTTCAGTGTATGCTTCAAACGGAATTCGGATCCTGACCGATCTTGGACTAATGGTTCGAATCCACCGCTTGAACTACAACTCCACGGAGGAGACTTCTACAGTTTGCAGAACGTGAAATATGGACAGTGCAAGTATTCCGCCACCCGACGAGAACAATCGTTCCCTGAAATAATTAATCAAACAAGTTCTTTTGATATCGGTATGTCGGCGATTAACATAGTTTGGATGCTAATGACGCTTACTTTTTCCTATCGATCTGGAAATGATATAACTATTTTTTATTTTAAATTTAAAAAGGACATCTGTGTTTTCAAGAATGATTCCATTTTTGTTCATTTACTTTTAATTTATTTACTTAGCCACCAGCGTGGTACAGTTGGTTAATCACTAGCTCCGTGTTTGTGTGGTAGGCCAATGGAGCACCCAGTATGCTTTTACGGGGATGGTCTAAAGTATTACAGATGCAAACAAAAATACTCTGGAGAAAACATCTCCTCAAATATTGGGAAGCGAAAAAAGCATCACCGTATTTAAGTGCGTTTCCTATTACTCTTAAAATTTGTATTTAAAAACATACATATGTGTATACAAATATATTTTTAAATGAGCAGCCAATAACAAAGAGCAAATGACACAGTGACACCTTATGGTGAGGGTCCGGACTCATGAGCACCTCACTGAGTGTGCCACTATGGTAGAGCGACAGGTGGGGGTCCGATTCCCCGCTGCCGATCATCCAGTTTGAAGCTTTTCCAGGTTTTCCGAATGTGTGGATGGGTCTCCCAAAAGCGGCCCTATACGTCCGACTTGCTTAAAGTAGTTATTCGTGTGATTTTCACCCTCCCCAGCATTGGGTGCCCACCCAACCTGGAGAAGAAACATTCCTTGGTAAATATCCAAAGAACAGTTTTGTGGTCTCGTTACTTGATCCAAGAAACAGGTATGCGCTTCCATTCAGTACATAATGCTGCCGCTAACTGTTGCTTAGTAGTAGGCCTTGGTTCCAAACTTCTTATACGGCGCTATAATTCATCCCATAGGTGTTCGATGGGATTAAGATGATCACGGCACTGTGCTGGCCAGTCCACACACGATACGGAATTATCGTCAAATCACGCCGTAACAGTCCTTGCTTCGTGGCTGAGTGCATTGTCTGCTGGTACCAACAAGCCTCGATTCCACAGAATTTCCACCCAGTTGGTAGGGCATAAATGTCCAGAATATCGAGATAGACATGGTGGTTAACAGGTTTGTCCACAATAAAGACTCTCATACGAGTACACTGCCAGCCCTAAACTTAACCGTAGGAACAGAACACTCTCTTAAATAGTGTTCCCCCGGCTGCCGCCCTACCAATACACGGCCATCACACTGATGGATCGTGCATCTGGATTCATCAGTCCATAGGACCCGTTTCCATTCATCTACGGTCCACGATAAATGTTCTTTATACCGTGATAAACGACGAGTAGAATTGCGAGTGGAGATGAAAGGCTTATGAGCAGCCGCACGACCCCGGTAGCCCATGGAATGAATTTCTCTTCCAACATTTTTACTCACCTGTACACTGAGGTCTTATGCAGTATTCAGTCGATTAGCTGTAACGACTCTCCTGAGACTTCGACGTCCTCTATCACTGATTTTTTTTGGTCTGCCGGTACGTTTTGCTGCTTCAGGAACGCTATGTGTCTTCTACTTATTCACTACATCCAAAACAGTTGACTTGGGCATATTTAAACACCTCTCGGTTTCTCTAATGGACAACTCACTAATACAACACCCAATAATATTTCCTTTCGAAAAGTCAGTTCTCTCCCGCTGCGATATTTTCACTCAACCTTACAGTATATATCATCATCATCATCATCATCATTGTCAACCATTATCAATCCACTGCTGGACGAAGGTCTCCCCAAGTTTCCTCCACAACGGTCTGTCTTGTGCCAGTCTCCTCCATGTCACCCCTGCATACTTTCGAATTTCATCCACCCATCTCCCATGTGGTCTTCTTCTGGGTCTTTTCCTGTCCCTTGGAATCCAATCTAAAATTTCGGCTGTCCATCGATGATCTGTCCTTCTGGCAGTATGTCCAGCCCATTGCCATTTCAGGGATTTAACTCTGATCATGATGTCTTCCACTCTTGTCATTTTTCGGATCCACGAGTTCCTCTTCTTATCTCTCCTGGTTACACCAAGTATGCACCTCTCCATGCTACTTTGAGTTGTCTGCAGCCTTTGTATGTCTCTTTTAGTTAAGGTCCACGTCTCTGCACCATACGTAAGCACTGGAAGGATGCATTGATTAAACACTTTTCTTTTAAGACATAATGGCATATTGCTCTTGAAAATTATGCTGTTTCTTCCAAAAGCTCTCCAGGCAAGTTTTGTACGCCGATTAATTTCTTCATCAATGTGACCCTCACTTGATATCTGCTGTCCAAGATAAACGTACGTGTCTGTTATCTCCAGCTTTTCTCCATCAATCGATAAATCTTCATTTCTTGTAAAAGCATTGAACATCACTTTTGTCTTCTGAAAGTTCATTTTTAATCCCACTTCTTTACTCTTGTCAGCAAGTTCCTGGATCATACTCTGCAGCTCTGATGGGGTAGTTGCAAAAATGACTACGTCATCAGCAAAACGAAGGTGGGTTAGATAATCTCCATTAATCTTTATCCCCTTGTTTTCCCAGCTCAGCGACTGAAAAACACCCTCCAATGTGGCATTAAAGAGCTTCGGAGATATGGTGTCACCTTGTCTCACTCCCTTTCCAATTTTTACTTGTGTTGTATTTTCAAACAGCCTAATCTTTGCACTTGCATTTTCATAGATGTTATTAATAATATTAATGTATGCATCTTCAATACCGCAGGTTTTCAGAGCCATTGTAACTGCTGATGGTTTCACCGAATCAAAGGCTTTTTCATAATCGATAAAAGCCATGCACAATGGAAGTTCATATTCCCTCGCTCTTTCAATTAGTTCTCTCAGCACGTGGATATGATCTATTGTGCTGTAGCCACTCCTAAATCCAGCTTGTTCTCTCGGTTGAGCCATGTCCAGTGTTACCTTCAAGCGGTGTGAAAGAACTTTAGTGAAGATTTTATAAACTACTGATAGGAGGCTGATAGGTCTGTAGTTTCCGAGATCCTCAATGTCACCTTTCTTATGTAGCAGGATCATTGTAGCGCTGTTCCAATCCTCAGGAATCTTTCCTTCATTAAGGCATCGAGTGAAAATTTGGGCGAGTACTGTTTCGATTTCTCCACTTGCTTCTTGTATGATGTCTACAGTAATTCCATCTTCTCCTGGAGCTTTTCCTCGCTTCATGTTCTTGATTGCATGTGCAACTTCTGCTGGAAGGACTGGAGGAACTCTGGTACTGGTATCTTTCATGATGTCTGGAGTGCATATATCATCGCTTTCATATAATTTGGAGTAGAAATCTTTCACTCTTGTCAAAATTTCGCCTCTATTTCTTGTTACAGAACCATCTTCTTTTCTCAGTGCCATAATCTGTTTTCTTCCCTTTACTGAGATGTCCCTTTGCTATCTTTAGGCTTTGGTTGTTTTCAATTGCTTTCCTCACTAGTTCACAGTTGAATTTTCTTACGTCTTCAGTGATACTTTTTCTTACTGTCTTGCATAGCTCTATATATTCCACTTTGGAAGTCACATATTCTTTAGTTGTCCTCATCTCTCTTCTTTTTTGCATCAACATTTTGGTTTTTCCTGATAATTTGTTCATATGCAACTTGTTCTTAGACCCAGCTAATTTTGTTGCTGTTTCCATAAGAGCTTTGGTTACTTTTCTGTTAACTTCAGAGATGTCCACTTCTTCCGATGTTAGGCCTTCTAAAGCAGAAAACCTGTTCTTCAGTTCTAACTTGAAGGTATTATGGTGTTTTTTAAGGTTGGTTATGTCAATAGATTTTGTTTGTCTTATGAGCTTGCCACGTTCAAGTTTAGTGTTGAGGTGCATCTTACATCTCACCAATCTATGGTCACTACCTGTGTTGAACTTGTTTAGCACACTGCAGTCTTCTATGACGAATTTTTTGTTACACATAATAAAATCAATTTCACTTGTCGTCCCATTTGGATGTCTCCATGTCCATTTCCTGTGTGGCTTTTTCTTGAAGAAGGAGTTCAAGATGAAAAACCCTTCTGCCTCTGCAAACTCAACGAGAGTATTTCCACGCTGGTTTCTGTTGCCGTGACCGAATTTACCTACTGAAGTTTCATTCTGTTGCTGTTGCCCTATTTTTGCATTGAAATCTCCCATAATTATTTTCAAGTGCTGCTTACCTTTATTATTTAGATGACAAATTTCCTCATAAAATTCTTCAATTTCTTCTTCAGGATGACTTGTGGTGGGTGCATAAGTTTGAATAATCTGTGCCTGGTATCTTTTCGAGAGTTGGATAACAAGTCGTGCAGCTCTGTCAGAGGAACTTTCAACTTCTACAACTTTATCCTTCAGTTTCTTGTTTATTATAAATCCAACACCACTAGTTCTGCCAGTATCTGTCCCACGATAGTAGAAGATATGTCCACTTTTCAGTTCGATGAGATCTTCTCCTTTTCTCCTTACCTCACTTAGCCCCACGATGTCCCACCTGATCCTTTGTAGTTCATCTTCCAATTCAAGAAGCCTTGAATCAGAAGATAGGGAGCGTCCATTGTAAGTAGCCAAGGTCAGCATCAGATGGCAGCCTAGTCCGGTCCTCCGGGGATTCTTAGCACCCTCTGCCTTCATGTCGCACTGGCCGCTGCCTTGGCCAGGTACATTCCAGCTGCCGGAGACTGAGGGCCAAGATTTAAGTTGTGGAATCATTTTGTGGGGGGGGGTATATATATATATATATATATATATATATACTATAAAGATACCTAAGCAAAAAAATACATATATAATTTTGACTCACACCTAGTACAACATAGAAAAGGTTATGTATCTACCTGCGTGAGTAAAAGGAGAAAAGAAAAAAAAGGAAAATAAAACAACTGAATGTAGAAGGTGTCGAGAATACTGAGCCTTGGCTTTATCAAGGACCAGCAAAAACTCTGCATTTTCTCACTTCCACAAAGACCTAGTTGGAAATGGGTTTCTGCAAGGCCATAGATGCAAGTAACATTCCCACCTAAAATAGTTTAAAAAATATATATATAAGTCATGTCCTCCGTAGAGTAGCATGACCTAGCACTAGTTAACAATTTCGCTTGCATCCATTAACCTTCATGGCCCGACCCATGCTCTTCATCTGTTACTATTAAACAGAGAGAAGAAGATTAAAGAGAACTCAAGCTGTGAGAGTGACATAATAAATAGAAATGATTTTCAGCTATAACGAAATTCCAAGTTCGTTTGAGAGAGAATTTAAACTTGAAAAACAAATTTTACATTGCAATTAAAAAAGGAAATGTTAATTTATAACGAACAGATTTTTGAAAGAAAACTTGAGTCTAAAACAGGGGGTTTTAGACTCAAGTTTTCTTTCAAAAATCTGTTCGTTATAAATTAACATTTCCTTTTTAATTGCAATGTAAAATTTGTTTTTCAAGTTTAAATTCTCTCTCAAACGAACTTGGAATTTCGTTATAGCTGAAAATCATTTCTATTTATTATGTCACTCTCACAGCTTGAGTTCTCTTTAATCTTCTTCTCTCTGTTTAATAGTAACAGATGAAGAGCATGGGTCGGGCCATGAAGGTTAATGGATGCAAGCGAAATTGTTAACTAGTGCTAGGTCATGCTACTCTACGGAGGACATGACTTATATATATATTTTTTAAACTATTTTAGGTGGGAATGTTACTTGCATCTATGGCCTTGCAGAAACCCATTTCCAACTAGGTCTTTGTGGAAGTGAGAAAATGCAGAGTTTTTGCTGGTCCTTGATAAAGCCAAGGCTCAGTATTCTCGACACCTTCTACATTCAGTTGTTTTATTTTCTTTTTTTCTTTTCTCCTTTTACTCACGCAGGTAGATACATAACCTTTTCTATGTTGTACTAGGTGTGAGTCAAAATTATATATGTATTTTTTTGCTTAGGTATCTTTATAGTATGTGAATTCTGAATTTTCAAAACTGCTGCGTTGCGCGTTTTGATTTTCAGGTTATTTTGCACCCTTCGTTTTAAATTCTAAAATTTTTTCCTTAGTCTTCAGTTTTGCTCTTAAGTAACTAATTTCAATTTATTATTTAGCAGCTCATGCGCAAATTCTAGTTGAAATGTTTTATTATTTTTTATTATTATTATTTTTTTATTACTATTTTTTTACTTGAGGTTTTTTTCATTTTCTAATTTTTCTCTTCAGTTTTGCTCTTAAGTATATATATATATATATATATATATATATATATAAAGATGCGGGATGTAAGGTCAGGTGATGCGTAACATCACAGCCTCTCCTTGACAAATGTCAACCCCGCCTTCTCGTGGTGCATCCTGTTCCCACTAAAGGGGCTCTGACGACCGCTAATAGCGGTATAACTATACCATCCGGATCAGAGGAAATTCTATCCCACACTCACCAACCCGCTTGGCCAGCGTGGTGAGTTATGGCCAACCCTCCAAAATGACTCCACAACTTAAATCTTGGCCCTCAGTCTCCGGCAGCTGGAATGTACCTGGCCAAGGCAGCGGCCAGTGCGACATGAAGGCAGAGGGTGCTAAGAATCCCCGGAGGACCGGACTAGGCTGCCATCTGATGCTGACCTTGGCAACGTACAATGGACGCTCCCTATCTTCTGATTCAAGGCTTCTTGAATTGGAAGAGGAACTACAAAGGATCAAGTGGGACATCGTGGCGCTAAGTGAGGTAAGGAAAAAAGGAGAAGATCTCATCGAACTGAAAAGTGGACATCTCTTCTACTATCGTGGGACAGATACTGGCAGAACTAGTGGTGTTGGATTTATAATAAACAAGAAACTGAAGGATAAAGTGGTAGAAGTTGAAAGTTCCTCTGACAGAGCTGCACGACTCGTTATCCAACTCTCGAGTAGATACCAGGCTCAGATTATTCAAACTTATGCACCCACCACAAGTCATCCTGAAGAAGAAATTAAAGAATTTTATGAGGAAATTTGTCATCTAAATAATAAAGGTAAGCAGCACTTGAAAATAATTATGGGAGATTTCAATGCAAAAATAGGGCAACGGCAACAGAATGAAACTTCAGTAGGTAAATTCGGTCACGGCAACAGAAACCAGCGTGGAAATACTCTCGTTGAGTTTGCAGAGGCAGAAGGGTTTTTCATCTTGAACTCCTTCTTCAAGAAAAAGCCACACAGGAAATGGACATGGAGACATCCAAATGGGACGACAAGTGAAATTGATTTTATTATGTGTAACAAAAAATTCGTCATAGAAGACTGCAGTGTGCTAAACAAGTTCAACACAGGTAGTGACCATAGATTGGTGAGATGTAAGATGCACCTCAACACTAAACTTGAACGTGGCAAGCTCATAAGACAAACAAAATCTATTGACATAACCAACCTTAAAAAACACCATAATACCTTCAAGTTGGAACTGAAGAACAGGTTCTCTGCTTTAGAAGGCCTAACATCGGAAGAAGTGAACATCTCTGAAGTTAACAGAAAAGTAACCAAAGCTCTTATGGAAACAGCAACAAAATTAGCTGGGTCTAAGAACAAGTTGCATGTAAATAAATTATCAGGAAAAACGAAAATGTTGATGCAAAAAAGAAGAGAGATGAGGACGACTAAAGAAGATGTGACTTCCAAAGTGGAATATATAGAGCTATGCAAGACAATACGAAAAAGTATCACTGAAGACGTAAGAAAATTCAACTGTGAACTAGTGAGGAAAGCAATTGAAAACAACCAAAGCCTAAAGATAGCAAAGGGACATCTCAGTAAGGGAAGAAAACAGATTATGGCACTGAGAAAAGAAGATGGTTCTGTAACAAGAAATAGAGGCGAAATTTTGACAAGAGTGAAAGATTTCTACTCCAAATTATATGAAAGGGATGATACATGCACTCCAGACATCATGAAAGATACCAGTACCAGAGTTCCTCCAGTCCTTCCAGCAGAAGTTGCACATGCAATCAAGAACATGAAGCGAGGAAAAGCTCCAGGAGAAGATGGAATTACTGTAGACATCATACAAGAAGCAAGTGGAGAAATCGAAACAGTACTCGCCCAAATTTTCACTCGATGCCTTAATGAAGGAAAGATTCCTGAGGATTGGAACACCGCTACAATGATCCTGCTACATAAGAAAGGTGACATCGAGGATTTCGGAAACTACAGACCTATCAGCCTCCTATCAGTAGTTTATAAAATCTACACTAAAGTTCTTTCACACCGCTTGAAGGTAACACTGGACATGGCTCAACCGAGAGAACAAGCTGGATTCAGAAGTGGCTACAGCACAATAGATCATATCCATGTGCTGAGAGAACTAATTGAAAGAGCGAGGGAATATGAACTTCCATTGTGCATGGCTTTTATCGATTATGAAAAAGCCTTTGATTCGGTGAAACCATCAGCAGTTACAATGGCTCTGAAAACCTGCGGTATTGAAGATGCATACATTAATATTATTAATAACATCTATGAAAATGCAAGTGCAAAGATTAGGCTGTTTGAAAATACAACACACATAAAAATTGGAAAGGGAGTGAGACAAGGTGACACCATATCTCCGAAGCTCTTTAATGCCACATTGGAGGGTGTTTTTCAGTCACTGAGCTGGGAAAACAAGGGGATAAAGATTAATGGAGATTATCTAACCCACCTTCGTTTTGCTGATGACGTAGTCATTTTTGCAACTAGCCCATCAGAGCTGCAGGGTATGATCCAGGAACTTGCTGACAAGAGTAAAGAAGTGGGATTAAAAATGAACTTTCAGAAGACAAAAGTGATGTTCAATGCTTTTACAAGAAATGAAGATTTATCGATTGATGGAGAAAAGCTGGAGATAACAGATAAGTACGTTTATCTTGGACAGCAGATATCAAGTGAGGGTCACATTGGTGAAGAAATTAATCGGCGTACAAAACTTGCCTGGAGAGCTTTTGGAAGAAACAGCATAGTTTTCAAGAGCAATATGCCATTATGTCTTAAAAGAAAAGTGTTTGATCAATGCATCCTTCCAGTGCTTACGTTTGGTGCAGAGACGTGGACCTTAACTAAAAGAGACATACAAAGGCTGCAGACAACTCAAAGTAGCATGGAGAGGTGCATACTTGGTGTAACCAGGAGAGATAAGAAGAGGAACTCGTGGATCCGAAAAATGACAAGAGTGAAGACATCATGATCAGAGTTAAATCCCTGAAATGGCAATGGGCTGGACATACTGCCAGAAGGACAGATCATCGATGGACAGCCGAAATTTTAGATTGGATTCCAAGGGACAGGAAAAGACCCAGAAGAAGACCAGATGGGAGATGGGTGGATGAAATTCGAAAGTATGCAGGGGTGACATGGAGGAGACTGGCACAAGACAGACCGTTGTGGAGGAAACTTGGGGAGACCTTCGTCCAGCAGTGGATTGATAATGGTTGACAATGATGATGATGATGATGATATAAAGATGCAAAAAAGAAGAGAGATGAGGTCAACTAAAGAAGATGTGACTTCCAAAGTGGAATATATAGAGCCATGCAAGACAGTACGAAAAAGTATCACAGAAGACGTAAGTAAATTAAACTGTGAACTAGTGAGGAAAGCAATTGAAAACAACCAAAGCCTAAAGATAGCAAAGGGACATCTCAGTAAGGGAAGAAAACAGATTATGGCACTGAGAAAAGAAGATGGTTCTGTAACAAGAAACAGAGGCGAAATTTTGACAAGAGTGAAAGATTTCTACTCTAAATTATATGAAAGGGATGATACATGTACTCTAGACATCAAGAAAGGTACCAGTACCAGAGTTCCTCCAGTCCTCCCAGCAGAAGTTGCACATGCAATCAAGAACATGAAGCGGGGAAAAGCTCCTGGAGAAGATGGATTTACTGTAGATATCGTTCAAGAAGAAAGTGGAGAAATCCAAACAGTACTCGCTCAAATTTTCACTCGATGCCTTAATGAAGGGAAGATTCCTGAGGATTGGAACAACGCTACAATGATCCTGCTACATAAAAAAGGTGACATTGGGGATATCAGGAACTACAAGCCTATCAGCCTCCTATCAGTGATTTATAAAATCTTCACTAAAGTTCTTTCACACCGTTTGAAGGAAACACTGGACATGGCTCAACCGAGAAAACAAGCTGGATTCAGGAGTGGCTACAGCACAATAGATCATATCCACGTACTGAGAGAACTAATTGAAAGAGCGAGGGAATATGAACTTCCATTGTCCATGGCTTTTATCGATTATGAAAAAGCCTTTGATTCGGTGAAATCATCAGCAGTTACAATGGCTCTGAAATCCTGCGGCATTGAAGATGCATACATTTATATTATTAATAACATCTATGAAAATGCAAGTGCAATGATTCGGCTGTTTGAACATACAACACACATAAAAATTGGAAAGGAAGTGAGACAAGGTGACGCAAAATCTCCGAAGCTCTTTAATGCCACATTGGAAAATGTCTTTCAATCACTGAACTCGGAAAACAAAGGGATAAAGATTAATGGAGATTATCTAACCCACCTTCGTTTTGATAATGACGTAGTCATTTTTGCAACTACCCCATCAGAGCTGCAGAGTATGATCCAGGAACTTGCTGACAAGAGTAAAGAAGCGGGATTAAAAATGAACTTTCAGAAGACAAAAGTGATGCTCAATGCTTTTACAAGAAATGAAGATTTATCGATTGATGGAGAAAAGCTGGAGATAACAGACACGTACGTTTATCTTGGACAGCAGATATCAAGTGAGGGTCACATTGATGAAGAAATTAATCGGCGTACAAAACTTGCCTGGAGAGCTTTTGGAAGAAACAGCATAATTTTCAAGAGCAATATGCCATTATGTCTTAAAAGAAAAGTGTTTGATCAATGCATCCTTCCAGTGCTTACGTATGGTGCAGAGACGTGGACCTTAACTAAAAGAGACATACAAAAGCTGCAGACAACTCAAAAAAGCATGGAGAGGTGCATGCTTGGT
This sequence comes from Macrothele yani, assembly GCA_039090855.1. Classification (NCBI taxonomy): domain Eukaryota; kingdom Metazoa; phylum Arthropoda; class Arachnida; order Araneae; family Macrothelidae; genus Macrothele; species Macrothele yani. The sequence goes on from CM077003.1 coordinate 111,614,516, forward strand.
GTAACCAGGAGAGATAAGAAGAGGAACTCGTGGATCCGAAGCATCCTTCTAGTGCTTACGTATGGTGCAGAGACTTGGACCTTAACTAAAAGAGACATACAAAAGCTGCAGACAACTCAAAAAAGCATGGAGAGGTGCATGCTTGGTGTAACCAGGAGAGATAAGAAGAGGAACTCGTGGATCCGAAAAATGACAAGAGTAGAAGACATCATGATCAGAGTTAAATCCCTGAAATGGCAATGGGCTGGACATACTGCCAGAAGGACAGACCATAGATGAACAGGCGAAGGTCTGTCCTTCTGGCAGCATCGATGGACAGGTCCGGCAATACAACACACTGCCACTACTTACCCCTTCTGTGCACCCTTCTTATAATTCTTCTTGGTGGCGTGCCGGGCGCACATGATTTGCATATGGCCTGCAATGCTAATCGTTTGCATGTCCTCACACGGGCGACGCATGCTGCGAATTTCAGGCCTATCGGATGCTTCCTTCTTGGTGTTGCATTTTGGGTGGCTAGCAGTGTATATAATTTTGTTCTAGCATGGCTAATAATGATCCATAGCAGAGATCATCACTTTGTGATCGAGTAGTACAGGGCGCTTGTTCTGCTTTCTTGTACTGTTTAGTTTGGGTTCGAATCTGGGTAAGATTACGGATGGCGAATTCTTCTTGAGCTGATTTTGCCCCATTGCTGGTGCCAATGGTCCAGAATTAAGGCAGACGAAACTGAGTTGCTCAGGGTGGTTTCTTACCTTTCTCTTCTCCGCTAAAACAGAAAAGAAAAAATTATGTCACATGTCTCAGGTTTGATGATTTACATAACGACAACAGAAACCGAACATGTTTGAAGTATGCATGAAAATATGTGTGGCCCTAACGAAGTGCTAGGGAGATCAATTTCCGGATATTCAGATGTCCCCCGCCATATTTTAATTAATATAAGTGAAGTCATGCGTTGATTCATTGTAGGTGCACCATGGGGAAGGACAGACGTCATCTACGAATTCACGAGAGTTGTGATCTTAAGCCGAGGAACACCTTCATAAGCAGCTGGGAAGTTGATCCGTGTATATACACTCATTGTCAAAAAAACAGTTGCACCCAGAAGGACGTGTCGGATTGCAATGTTATTCGGGAGGAAGATAAAGGTAACCAAGAACAATAAATGATTAAACATTGAGACTGATATGGGCAATATTTATTGAGCTACACGCCAATAAGTAGGATCTCTCAGTATGGCGTCGGGGCGCCATGTGTGTTCACACAGCAGGCCAGACGTCTCGGCATGGAGTTGTACACGTTTCTAATGGTGTACTGCGATAAGCCATCACATGCAGAGTAAATCTTCTCACACAGTTCCTGCAGATTGTGCGGAAGGGGTGGAGTGTAGATAGCGCGTCCGACAGCATTCCCCACATTTTCAATCGGCGATAGTTTTGGCGATGCGTCTGTCCATGCCATAGTGTCAGTGCCTTGATGGCAAGCTCTCGAGACAGCAGCAGTATGCGGACGAGCGTTGTACTGTTGGAAAATCGCACCGGAGTGAGCGTTCAGAAAAAATAGGGCCACTGGTTGCAGGACCTCATTAACGTAACGTTGGGCTGTAAAAGTGCCTGTAATGAACACCAAAGGTCATCTGGCATCGTAGGCAATTACACCCCACACCATGATACCAGGCCTTCTGGGCGTGTGACGCTCGACAACAAACCGTTCATCTTGGCGCTGACCACGGTTCCTTCACACACGGATTCGGTTGTCATCTCCTCAAAGACCAAAGCTGCACTCGTTACTGAAGACCACCCGCTTCCATTCTTAATTTCTCCATGACAGTCTGGCGCGACATCTTTGCAGTCTTTGACGACGATACTATGGTGTTCAGTCGTTGTAACGGTCTGCGCGTGTGTAATCTTACATCGTGCAGCCGTCTGCCAATGGTGATGGAAGTAATCAGACGATGCATGGAGGGCACCACTGCTCACTGAAAATCCGCAATCTTGGCTCTTGGGCCATTCTGCGCATGTCAGACAACCCGTCGGTCTTCTCTCTCTCTCTCTCCGTGGTTCGTCTAGGTCTCCCAGACCCTTCCTGTTGCTGCTGCGTGCCTTGTTCTACCCACTGCAGCCGACAACAACGTGCTGTGGCGATATCCGCAGGACTGATATAGCGCGCAATACGGCGATAAGACCATCCGGCTTCCTGGAGCCCGAAGATGCGGCCCCTCTCGAACTCCTCCAAATGCTCGAATTGCTTCCGAACTTTTTCCCGAGGAATACTTCACTTGCAAAGGATGCGACCAACACAACAGCGCGAATTAGAATGGCAAACGCGTTTAACAGGACGATCTCATACAGCCGGTCAGACACATTGCTACTACCTCTCCTTGCTGGCGTCACATGCGCGGCAGAGCGTGATACTTGAATCATTTGCAGATCTCATGATGTCAAACCTACCCACCAAATTTTATTCCTGTCGGTTGCTTCCTTCTGGGTGCAACTATTTTTTTGACGATGACTGTACAGCATATCAGACGGTTTCACAAATGTAATTATAGCAGGTGGTTACGGCAGAAGAACAACAAATGAAGAACAGTTGTGACTGAAGCGCGATTTTCTGCGTCAGACACTACAAGTTCGTGACTCGCGTTATGGGAAGTAATCGGAAGGCGACATCGCATTTGAAAAACAGTGTTTTTAGCACAGGCTGGGAAAAATCCGATGTCCACCAGCCCAGCAAGCAAGTAAGTCAAATCAGTGGATCTGTTTAGCTATATGGTTATCTGCAAGCCGTTGCTCAGCGAAACAGATGTCACCCTCGGCTGAGGTGTCGTTGCTGGCAAGAGTAGTCATTGGAGCACTGGAAATATGTACTATGATCAAATGAATCCCGCTGCACACATAGTTTAATATCGATGGACGTACGAAGATACAGAAAAAACCTCAACAAATAATACACTTAAAACAAGTTCTGCCGCTTGTGTGGGCTGCCAAAGGTGATACTTGTTCAGGAAGTGTTCCTTTCTTACACAATACAGTTCTACTCGTAGTTCTGCATGATTCTGTCAGCTTGAGGTTGTCCTCGAGTGCACAAACTTATGAGCATCTGAGGAGATAGTGTTCATTTAGCAATGGTAAAGCTCTATCTTAAAGGAAACGTACTGCTCCGAAACGTAAAACAGCAGCCCAATTCAGTAATGAAAATGTAAATATGGTTTGCAGAACTATCTAGTGATATACACTACACTGACAAAAGTCACCGGACACCCCTTCAAAAGCAAATGAACGGATCCGTTGCGTTGTTAAGACGCGCGGTACAGCTGCAAACGGTATAAAAACAAGCCTGTAGCTGACCGCGATCATATCGCACTGTGAGGTTGAGTGAAAATGTCGCGGCGAGAGATAACTGATTTTGAGAAAGGAAAGATTGTTGGAAAAGGAAAGATTGATATATTAGTAGATTGTCCATAAGAGAAACCGAGAGACGTTTAAACAGTCAACTGTTTTGGAAGTACTGAATTAGAGAAAGACATATGGCGTGCCTGAAGCAGCAAAACTTACCGGCAGACCAAAGAAAATAAGTGAAAGAGGACGTCGAAGCCTCAGGACAGTCGTTACAGCTAATCGACGGAGTACTGCAGAAGACCTCAGTGAGTAAAAATGCTGAAACCTCGGTATGTACACGCGCCATTCGCAGAGAACTTCATTACATGAGTTACCGTGGTCGTGCGGCTGCTTATAAGCCTTTTATCTCCACTCGGAATACTACTCGTCGTTTAGCATGGTGTAAAGAACATTTATCGCGCGGACTGTAGATCAATGGAAACGAGTCCTATGGACTGATGAATCCAGATACACGATCCATCAGTCTGATGGCCGTGTGTGGGTATGTCGGCAGCAGGGGGAACGCTATTTACCACAGTGTACTGTTCCTACGGTCAAGTTTGGAGCTTGCAGTGTACTCGTGTGGAGGTGTTTTTCTTGGTATGGTCCCGGCCCATTGGTTATCGTGGACAAACCTGTTAACCAGCACGTCTACCTCGATATCCTGGACAATTATGCCCTACCAACTCTGTGGCAATACTATGGAATCGAGCCTTGTTGGTACCAGCAGGATAATGCACCGAGCCATACAGCAAGGACTGTTACGGCGTGGTTTGACGATAATTCCGTATCGTGTCTGGACTGGCCAACACAGAGCCCTGATCTTAATCCCATAGAGCACCTATGGGATGAATTAGAGCTCCGCATAAGAAGTTTGGAACCAAGGCTTACTACTATGCAACAGTTAGCGGCAGCATTATGTACTGAATGGAAGCGCATACCTATCGCTGTGTTCCAAAACCTTGTCGAAAGCATGTCTCGAAGGGTCAGTGGATGCATTAAGGCCAAAGGTGGTTTCAAAATATCTTTATTCAAGGTAGAAATCAGGAGACGAACTAATAAGGACGTCTAAATACAAATAAAATACGATCAAAGATCGTTAAACTACTAAAACCTATATAAAAATATACAGCATAGTGCACAAGTTGAAAAATGGAGCAAAATTACAGCTCGTGATAAATGAACAGCGACAAGCATGTCTGGGCATTTAGGAAGGATTTTAACAAAAAAACTTATTGCTCATAAGTGCATTGCTGTGCGAGTAACAAAACTGTTCAAGAAAATATTGAGAGCTTCAGGAGACAACATTTCCCTTGAAAAAAAAAAAAAATACAATAAGACAGTAAGGTGTAACACATCATAGTTACAAGAATGTACAGTACAAAGCAATTGACAAACTGATCATAAGACAAATCAATGAAAAGATGAATATCAGGAGAAGAACAAACTTGGACTTCCTGGTGTAAATATAATATATTACCTGTTCGGCAATATTCAAAAACAATGTACAGATATACAGCACAGTGTCAACATGTTACAAATCAAAATCGGACCATATACAGAAATGTAACACTATTCTGTTGACCAGATAGAAAATGTAAGTATAATAAGAAAACACACGATGAATAAAGCTTTAACATATTCTCACTATCCATATGTAGTAATAGAAGAATGATAGTACCAAGCATCACCTCACACAAAAGAACAAAATAGGTAAAATGTTTTTCAAAATATATTACTCATGAGTACAACACCATGCAATTGACTAACTTGTGCAAAAATAAATACAGTAAGAATCATTAGTCAACATGTCTCTTGAAAGAAGGTACGATATGACAGTGAGTTTTAACACAACATATTTACAAGGATGTACAGTACTATGCAATTTAAAAAACTGATTATCAGACAAATCATTGGAATGTTTAATAACAGGAAATAACTAAACTTGGACATTCTGATGCAAATAAGATGGATTACTTGTTCCGCAATATTTTGAAAACTATGTACAATTATACAGCACAGTGTAAACATGTTCGGGAAACAAAATAGAACAAAATTACAAAAAACTACACTGCAGAAACAATTTCTATGTTTATACAGCACTATGCTAATGACTAACTGCAATATTTATACTCAAAATGTAAACTAAAGACGAACTAACTTGAACGTCAATGTAAGAAAAAAAAATACAAGATGAGTGTCACAAAAAACAATTTGCTGTGTAAACACGTACAGCCCTTATAAAAAAACCCATGCGGTAAATTTCCAAGCTGTGCAAAGATCTTGAAAACAGATTGTTGATATTGACATATGCATTTCTGATTCAAAAAGGTCAAATACCAAATCTGCCGACCGTCAGGTACAATGACGCTGGTGAGCTGGTAAACCATGAGGCAGCCGGTGACCAGGTGGCAAGGAACTGGCTCTCCCGACGCTGAGTAACTGCAACAGAATACTCTAGCCGAAGTCGAGATGTCAGACGGTCGCGGAAATGGCATAATAATGCCGTAGAAGCTTCATGCACAGTCAGAGGAGTAGTCAAATATCTGCAGCGTTGATGAAACACGTAGATTACATGCTTCGCTAAAATAAAAATATAGGCACAGACTGATGGGAGCTTGACTGGGGATAGTTCTGTAGCAGAAGAGTCCGATATGCATCAAATGTAAGATCTGCTGTAATGGAGCATTGGGCGACAGTAAATGCTAAGTTCAGCATTGGGAGTAATATAACACAGTGTTGATAGACATGGGAGACATCAGCCTCCCGAGCACAGAAAGGGCAAAGAGGGGAATCGAGAAGAGACATTCGGAAAAGAACGGAGGGAACAGGAAGGCGGCGATGGAGGAAAAGCCAATGGGTATTAATTTCTAGAGGAGCAGAAAGAGGAGACAGGGCGGCTGACCACACCGTAGCAGTGGCAGCAGGGGGAACATCAGGAATGGGGAGAGGAGGAGAAGAATGGGACATAGAGAGGAACCGATAAAGAGCTGACACCGAGAGAGAAGAAATGGGATGAGCTGAGCCAGAAGTAAGCAAGAAAAGAGGAAATGGGAGAGAAGCAGAAGGAACAAAGGAAAGACCTGAGTGGGAAGCAAGATGAGGAAATTGAGAAATGATAGATGAAAGAATAGAGTCGTATATGTCACGAGAGGAGGAGGAGAGGAGAAGAGAGGGAGGGAGACTGACGAAGGGTCGCCAAGAAAGGTCAGGGTTAGTGAGATCTTTAACTGTTACCACAACTGCTCGGAGCCAGGTAGGATAGGCAAAGTACGGAAGATGAGAGGGGTGAATAATCGAAGAATAAAAGAGGGGTTCAGCAAGGAGCTCAGTTGTGGAATCAGGTGGAGAACGAGAGAGAGGGAGGGAACGAAGGAAAGTTAGAGCTTCACGGTAAACAGGGGGAAGTCGAATGAGGGTGAGGGGTCGGTGGTCCATGAGTAGTAAGGAGAGAAAAGAAAAGTTAGGGTTGCTCGGGGAGGCGATGACGTCCCTAGCTAAAACGGCATCTGGTACTGGCGACGTGAAGAGACGGAGAAAAGTAGTGATTCTGACGGCCTTGTAGTACTCCTGTGTATCAAGGAGTCCGATGCCGCCGTGATCCGGAGGGAGGCAAAGCTTTGTGATACTGACCCAGTGGTGGCAGGTCCAAATCAGAGAAGTAAGACAACGGGTAATTTCATGAAGGCGGAGTTGTAGAGACTTGACACCAAGCCAAGAGTGTGTGCACAAGGAAATCAGGTAAGTTCGAGAGAGGCGAGCTCTCTGGAAGAATGATGAGCAAAACTGGGCTCTCCTCCAGGAGGCAGTTGACCTGAGCAAGCGTGGGTGAATAGCATTCCACGTGTAGAGGGGGCAGCTTGCAAGGAACCAAGATGAACTCCAAGGAAGCGCTGTGAGATGGACGACCAGCTTGCTCCCCAAGGGGTGTCTACACGATGTGCCCATGAGCCGCACCATAAACCAGTGCTTTTAGATGAGTTGAGCGCTGCACCGGAGCATGAGGCATAAGCTGCGAATAGACGTTGGAGACACGGAAACTGTGAGTCATGACGGATGCAGATGGTGACATCATCTGCGTATGCAACAGAGGTAGTGGCATGATGTCTTGTGCAGGCAGAGAGTGGTGGCAGAACTGCTGTAAAAGATTGGTGTACAGAGCGGAGGAAGGGTTCAATTGCGATTGCAAAGAGTTGTCCGGAGAGTGGGCAACCCTGCCGCACTCCCCGGCGGAAGGGAATAGGCGCTGTGAGAAAGGTGGGCAGCTTGACCTGGAGAACGGCGTCTTGATAGAGTGAGAAAAGAAGAGAGACGAAGGAAGGAGGAAAACCGAAGTGAAGGAGTGTAGCCGATAGATAGGAATGTGAGATATTATCAAAAGCGGATTGTTGGTCAAGAGAGAGAAGGGCGAGGGGTTCAGAGCGAGATCGGGCAAGATGGATTAGATCATTTAGTAGATGGATGTTATGAGAAAGTGAACGGCCGGGAACTGTGTAAGTTTGATTTGGGGAGAGAATGTGAGTGAGAATGGGGTTAAGGCGTTGGGAAAGAAGTTTAGTATAAAGTTTATAATCTAGATTTAAGAGGGAGATAGGGCGCCAATTCCCCAGGTCAAGGAGATCCCCTTTCTTAGGGAATAGTACAACATATGCTACTGTGAATCGCCTCGGTAGAGGGGAGTGATTGAAAGCAGCAGAAAGTGCAGAAAAGAGAAATGGTAGAAGGAGAGGCAAAAAGGTTTTATAGAAGAGGAAAGTGAGGCCGTCCGGACCTGGTGCGGCCCTAGAGTTTAAAGAAGAAAACGTAGAGGATAGTTCAGAGAACGTGGGAGGAAGGAGGAGAGAAGAGGCAAGATGGGGAGGAACTTGTGGTAGGTTAGAAAGAAGTGATGCCAAAGCTGAAGAGGATGGCGGAGGAGATTCACAGAACTTCTCTGTATAGAACTTTCGGACCTGGGAACATAGAGTGAGTGGATCATCAGACACCTCTCCAGATGCGAGGCGAAGGTGCCGAAGTGAATTCGATGCTGTTCGTGTTTTTTCCATGGATGTAAGGAAATCGTAATTGGATGCGTCTGGCGATAGATGTTGTAGCCGGAGACGTCGTAGAGCTTGTTGAGCCAGAGGAAGGAGGATTGATCGCAGTTCTTCTTGATAGTGGCAGAAGAGAGGATCACTTAGGCTTAGGATGGAGAGCATGGAACGGACATGGTTGAGACGCATGTTTTGAAGCGTTTTTGCTTTAAAAGAAAGATTGCGAACGTGGAGAACGAGTTGCTGTTTAATGTCCAACCAAAAAGTCAGACCACAAGGAGCTGATTGAAGTTGAGGTCGTTTGTCCTTAAGGAAGGAGCGTACTGAAGTACAGAAGTCTGGATCTGTAAGAAGAGTGTCGTCAAGAGTCCATGGACGAATTGTACGGGGTTGTGCTGGAACTGCTTGAATAATAAGAACGATGGCACAATGGTCAGAAGAAGCTGTAGGAGTGATAATAGATTCTGTCACAGCTGTAAGCAGAGTAGATGAGGCGTAGTATCTGTCAAGGCGAGCTGTGTACGGATTTTGATTATGTTGCGAGCGCCAAGTATGTACAGTCGATGAAGGATGGAAATGACGGTGAACATCAATGAATGAGTTGTCGGAGACCACTGACTGAAGAAGATTCACCAAGTTAACACGGCGTTCTCTGGTGGAAGGAGATCGGTCCAGGGTAGGATTCAGAGTGCAATTGAAATCCCCTCCAATTAAAACATGATCTGTGGGAGGAATGCGAGACAAGGCACGACGAAGGCGAGTAAAAAGTATTGTCAAGTGGGTTGAAGAGCTTGGAATATAAATATTAAATATATGATAAGATGTGGAAGCTATGGTGAATGATGCACACTGTAATAGGTCTCGACATAAGTTTCGAACCGAAAAAGAGGTGATTATGGAGTTGAAAGTATGGCGGATACCTATAGCTAGACCACTATGGGATGATAGTTGGTAGGCGTGGTGAAATGTGTAGTTCCACTGGCGCCATCGTGAGAATATCGTAGTGGATTGGCAATTCGTCTCTTGTAGTAAGAGAAGATCAGCTCCTAACGGAGTGAGGTCTTCATGTACCAAGGCATTAGAAAATGGGGATGCAAATCCCCTGCAATTAAGAGATACAATCTTGAAGACTTTTTTCCAGTAATGCTTGCTGAAGAGCCTTCACAACAGGAGGAAATGATTTGAGTCGATTAAAATAGGTTTTAGCCCACGGATGTTCCTTGCGAAGGTGGGAGATGCATTGATTAAGGACTTGGATCTGATCATGCACTAGAGGGAGAAACGATGCATACTTTGAGAGTAAAGCATGCGTTGTTGAGTGGTCTGTCTTATGTGACAGGTATTGATGTAAATCTTCAAATGAAATCGGCCCAGTAGGAACCGAGCCATCCTTAAGGTGTTCGACAAGATCCTCAAATTTAAGAGGAGGCTCTTCGTCGGCCTGGACAGAAGAGGTAGCAGCCTTTGATGGTGAATTCTTTCGAGAGGTACTACCAGTACGGGGAGAGGTGCGGGGTGATGCGGCAGTCGGCTTCTTCGGTGGGCGTCTTCGAGAAGAACCACGACGTTTCAGCGAAGGCTCAGTTGAGCTCTCATTAACTCGAGATTCGTGGCCAGAAAATCCGTCATCAGCAGATTTAGAAGTATCAATGATAAGGGCAGTGGAGAAACCCCCTGAAGGGGACTCCGCTACAGAATGACGACTCATGGGAAGCGAACAATTAAGTGAGGGAAAATCCAGTTGCTGGTCGAAGGATAAAGGGTCCGTAGACACGCGTTGACCAACTCCTGCAGTCGACTTTTGTGAAAGTTTCGATTCTGAAGCTTTCTGTGCAGTGGAAGAAGGTGTTGCTCGGCTCAGAAGAGGGCCAGAAGTTGTAGGAGAATTATCAGGAGCCTGTGATGCTAGATGTGGGCAATGCACACGTAAATGATTCTCTCCGTGGCAAAAAGTGCAGTGGAGGAAGGTAGTCACTTCAATTCTCCTACGTTGCTGTCCACAACGAACGTTGAGCACCTTTGGGCAGGCGAGCAAATGTTCATCAGATGGAAAGATCACTCTTGCACTTCGGCGAAATCCTCCTATGGATTTATCGTCTGGATCTCTTGGCGCGGCTGAAAGAGTAGTAACTGGCCCAACAACTCGGCCGAACTTACTGAGTACAGTGCACAGCGCAACGTCTGACACCTCAGGTGGAACCGGATAAAATGTAACCTGGATTGGACGCTGAGAGACAGGTTCTGGTAGAAGATGGACGTCTTTGAGGGACAAACCTTCTGTCAAGACAAGATCCGCATGCTCTTTAAGAGCAAAGTACACCAACACAGCTCGAGGTTTTCGAGCCATGTGAGTAATACTGGCTCCAGCTGGAAGTATCTGCTTGAGAGCCATACTATATTCTTTCAACTTTGTGTCTGGGAGCGCATCAAAACACACTCCGAAGTCCATTCTAGAATAGAATTGTTTTCCCGCTGGGGAATCTTCGGGAATATCTATGGTGGCAGTAAGGCCATCAACAAAGACGTACGAGTCTGGTAAGACTTCTGCAACAAACTTGGAAGGAGCTTTTGTTCCAGTAAGAGCGGCAGAGTATGCCCTAGGAGCAGGACTCGAGCGTGAAGGCTGCAACGCAACCTGCTGTTTGAACTGAGTGGAAGTAGAGGGTAAATTAGCAGCGCTGTCAGACACATCCATGTCTTCACTTAAAGCAACAGAGAGTTGCGCTGCACTGACGTCACTGGTCGAAGCAGGGCAAGAAGCTTGAGCTGTAGTTGAGGAGTCACTTTCCACTTCTAGTGGTTGGGTGACGTCACCTACAAGCATTGGAGGAGATTGGTCTCGTGTCGAGGAGGAGGAGGAGGCGGCAGGAAATGCCTCGCTGATATGGGCGTGGACATCGCTCTTATCAGCAGCAGCCGCCGCCATTGTTAATGACGAGGGCTGCCTGAGAAATCGACCAGCTAGGTCGACAATTCAAATGATGATAACAGAAAGAATAAACTACTCACCAACTTGGGAGATGTATCAAAACAAAGCACGAACCTTCAGCTTGAAGGAACACGAAAGGAAAATGACGAACCACACGATGAAACACACTAAATAGGCACACAACACGGAGCTCAGAAAAACGTGACTTAGGCCAAAGGTGGACCGACAACGTACTAATGTATGTCAATAAATGCTATGTTGTGTTTCTCTTCTAGGTGTCCGGTGACTTTTGTCAATATAGTGTATAATCCATGCCTTGAACAGGTCCCGGATATGAACCCGATTGGGCATACGTGGGATCAACTGGAATGACTCATCTGTTCTAGACTACAACACCAGAGCAGTTTGTCAAATGTAAAGGCTATTCTGTTAAAGGAATCTCACAAGATCAAGAGATGTACTTGTATCCACTCAGTTGAATTCATAACACGTACAAGGTGTAATAAAACACTATCCAAACTGGATTTATTAAAAAAGAAAAATACAGGACTTACGGATTTGAAACTTAAGTGCCTTCGAAGTAATCTCCTTCCGAAGCCGCACACTTAGCCCAATGCTGTTTCCACTGCTCAAAGCATTTCTCGAAGTCATCTTTTGAAATAGCGAAGAGCTGCTTCGTCACATTCTGTTGTATCTCCTCAATATCTTGAAATATTTTTTCCTTTCGAGTGGTATTTGATTTCTGGGAAGAGAAAAAAGTCGCAGGGAGCGAGTACTGGCGAATAGATGATTTCAAAAAATGCCTGGAGCAATGGAAACAGCGGTGGACTAAGAACACACACAGGGCTAAGTGTGTCCCCTTCCGAAACCCTCCGTCCCTCCCCCAAACACAGGACACAGCCATACTTCTGCAGAATCGCTCACCCTTCCTATTACAGATATTCCCTCACGCCAGTGTGACGAGCTGTTTATAAAACTATTTATAGACGGCTAGGATGTGACACTCTATGGCGTTTCCTTCTTCCACTAGCACTTGCCTGTACCAAAGGTGCTTCATCAGTTCAGTATGCTTTCTTCGCCAGGATGTCCGTACTGTCCGGATGTCAGAAGTGTCCACATTTACGCGCTGTGCGCTGTCCTTCAGCCAGTACTTCGAGTGTCTAAAAAGTGTTTGTCGATAAGATCATACGGTGTTCTCGACTACTGTTTTCTCCATACGAATCTCTCGACTCATAAAATTTGCAATCACCTTTTTACCTTACTGAAGCATGTTGTTCTACTGTTTTCATCTTACGCATCGTCTTCCGACTTCCAGTCCAAGTAATCATTTTGCTCAGCAGGCGCCCTTCTGCGGTCTCGACTTTTGTGATCCTTCTGCGGTCTCGACTTTTGTGATCCTTCTGCGGTCTCGACTTTTGTGATCCTTCTGCGGTCTCGACTTTTGTGATCCTTCTGCGGTCTCGACTTTTGTGATTCTTCTGCGGTCTCGACTTTTGTGATCCTTCTGCGGTCTCGACTTTTGTGATTCTTCTGCGGTCTCGACTTTTGTGATTCTTCTGCGGTCTCGACTTTTGTGATCCTTCTGCGGTCTCGACTTTTGTGATTCTTCTGCGGTCTCGACTTTTGTGATCCTTCTGCGGTCTCGACTTTTGTGATCCTTCTGCGGTCTCGACTTTTGTGATTCTTCTGCGGTCTCGACTTTTGTGATTCTTCTGCGGTCTCGACTTTTGTTATCCTTCTGCGGTCTCGACTTTTGTGATCCTTCTGCGGTCTCGACTTTTGCGATTCTTCTGCGGTCTCGATTTTTGTGATCCTTCTGCGGTCTCGACTTTTGTGATCCTTCTGCGGTCTCGACTTTTGTGATCCTTCTGCGGTCTCGACTTTTGTGATTCTTCTGCGGTCTCGACTTTTGTGATCCTTCTGCGGTCTCGACTTTTGTGATCCTTCTGCGGTCTCGACTTTTGTGATTCTTCTGCGGTCTCGACTTTTGTGATCCTTCTGCGGTCTCGACTTTTGTGATTCTTCTGCGGTCTCGACTTTTGTGATCCTTCTGCGGTCTCGACTTTTGTGATCCTTCTGCGGTCTCGACTTTTGTGATTCTTCTGCGGTCTCGACTTTTGTGATCCTTCTGCGGTCTCGACTTTTGTGATCCTTCTGCGGTCTCGACTTTTGTGATCCTTCTGCGGTCTCGACTTTTGTGATCCTTCTGCGGTCTCGACTTTTGTGATTCTTCTGCGGTCTCGACTTTTGTGATCCTTCTGCGGTCTCGACTTTTGTGATCCTTCTGCGGTCTCGACTTTTGCGATTCTTCTGCGGTCTCGATTTTTGTGATCCTTCTGCGGTCTCGACTTTTGTGATCCTTCTGCGGTCTCGACTTTTGTGATCCTTCTGCGGTCTCGACTTTTGTGATTCTTCTGCGGTCTCGACTTTTGTGATCCTTCTGCGGTCTCGACTTTTGTGATCCTTCTGCGGTCTCGACCTTTGTGATTCTTCTGCGGTCTCGACTTTTGTGATCCTTCTGCGGTCTCGACTTTTGTGATCCTTCTGCGGTCTCGACTTTTGTGATCCTTCTGCGGTCTCGACTTTTGTGATTCTTCTGCGGTCTCGACTTTTGTGATCCTTCTGCGGTCTCGACTTTTGTGATCCTTCTGCGGTCTCGACTTTTGTGATTCTTCTGCGGTCTCGACTTTTGTGATCCTTCTGCGGTCTCGACTTTTGTGATCCTTCTGCGGTCTCGACTTTTGTGATCCTTCTGCGGTCTCGACTTTTGTGATCCTTCTGCGGTCTCGACTTTTGTGATCCTTCTGCGGTCTCTACTTTTGTGATCCTTCTGCGATCTCGACTTTTGTGATCCTTCTGCGGTCTCGACTTTTGTGATTCTTCTGCGGTCTCGACTTTTGTGATCCTTCTGCGGTCTCGACTTTTGTGATCCTTCTGCGGTCTCGACTTTTGTGATCCTTCTGCGGTCTCGACTTTTGTGATCCTTCTGCGGTCTCGACTTTTGTGATCCTTCTGCGGTCTCGACTTTTGTGATCCTTCTGCGGTCTCGACTTTTGTGATCCTTCTGCGGTCTCGACTTTTGTGATTCTTCTGCGGTCTCGACTTTTGTGATTCTTCTGCGGTCTCGACTTTTGTGATCCTTCTGCGGTCTCGACTTTTGTGATCCTTCTGCGGTCTCGACTTTTGTGATTCTTCTGCGGTCTCGACTTTTGTGATCCTTCTGCGGTCTCGACTTTTGTGATTCTTCTGCGGTCTCGACTTTTGTGATCCTTCTGCGGTCTCGACTTTTGTGATTCTTCTGCGGTCTAAACTTTTGTGATCCTTCTGCGGTCTCGACTTTTGTGATTCTTCTGCGGTCTCGACTTTTGTGATCCTTCTGCGGTCTCGACTTTTGTGATTCTTCTGCGGTCTCGACTTTTGTGATTCTTCTGCGGTCTCGACTTTTGTGATCCTTCTGCGGTCTCGACTTTTGTGATCCTTCTGCGGTCTCGACTTTTGTGATTCTTCTGCGCTCTCGACTTTTGTGATCCTTCTGCGGTCTCGACTTTTGTGATCCTTCTGCGGTCTCGACTTTTGTGATCCTTCTGCGGTCTCGACTACATACGGAGTACAAGAATTCCCACCTTCCAAATTCTGTTCCACGATTCTTTGAGATGCGATCACCCAATGATGACTGGTTTGAAGTAGGGTATACAGGTGTTACACTCACAATCTGAACTGCGTGAATTCATTGGTTGTTCTACATTAGTGTTTTCTTGTAGGTTTCTAGTGATATCTTTCTTTCACTGTGATGCGTCCTATAACGTAAGCCTTTTTCGTGAGCGAGATTGGTGTTACGCTGTGTCTAAAACCATGACTACGGAATGTTGAACCACATAAGAATACGATGCAATAGTTCCTAATTAAGCTTTTACGGCCAGACGAAACATATACAGAAGCCAAACTTACGATAACCTTTTACTGGTCCAGCAATATTTGAAGAACTCCACAATATGTCACTACAAGTTGTAAATTTCACATTTATCTTAACAGCGATCGAACATATCCACACACACACACTAAGCAACTGCTGTATCGTCCTTTCTATCTATTGTTCTTATCACATTCATACGTCACTCTGACCTCAATTGTGTTGCCATCTCATTCTTGTGAGAGAGAAGATATCACGTTAAGTTTGGAAAGTGCAAAAGAGAACAAACTCAAATTTACATAGGAAAAGGAACTAAAAATGAAAGTTATTGTAGAATATACGTCACAGTCCTTATTGTGTGGTTTTTTAGAATATTTTGCATAAAGTTGCCCTACTGTACTGTATACATTATACCTGTCACTACACTGTTACAAATAACGTTGTATTTTGCTTTGAGCTAGGGATTACTTTCCATGACACCGTAACTTCTCAAATCTCATGCGAAACTCTTCTCTTCTGTTACATATATGTGTGTTAAACTGAATTATTTTCTTTATTTCTGTCTTCCTTTTCGTCTTTTGCTCTGCATAAGTGTACCAAGCTTAAAGCTCATATCTTCAGCATCATGAGCCGCTTTTAACACAGTACGTGCATTTGTTCAACTTTTTTGTTATGCTCACGCTGTGTATTCTTTGTCTATCGTGTAACTTGCTTGGCTGTGTAAAAAATAAAAAATAAACTCCAAAACAACAACAACAACAAAAAGGGCGAACTTTATGCTTAAATATTCAGTACGTCTCTTCTGGAAGTAAGTCCAATAAAAAGAATGAAAGTATGATCAATTCGTCTACCTGAAAAAAAGAATTCAGAAAATTTTATTAGCTAATTTTAGGAAACGGCGCCTTTCGGCACTGGTATTGCCACAAAAATGGATTCGATGATTTTCAGATAAAATCAAAATTTGTGGAAAAAATTGTTTACAATGACACAGCTTTTGGATATCCCTATTTTTATAACACACGGTGTTTTCGTCGTTCTTTAGAAATCTTCCACCCCGTATTGGGAGTGAACGTATTATCCAGGCAGTTTGTTTCACGATATTAATTCTTGAACTGCCTATATTATTTTGAAAGGAAGTATTTTTACTTGCGATTTAACGACCACCGTGAACAACTCAGGGGGCTATAAGCAGTTGCCCGTCTCTATTTAGGGCACTGGTTCCACGAAGGTCACTTCCTGATTCACCTATTCTTGTTTAGCCTATTCCTGCTACGTCGAAAGTTAATGGGCTCCGCCATTTTAGGCGGGGAAAGAAATCTTGATTCGCCTATTCCTGTCTCGCCTAAAACTTTTACCTGCTAGAGGGGAGAGATTCATCTGGAGCAAATTTCTTTTTCCCCCTATTCTTGTTTCGCCTATTCCTGCTACGTCGAAAGTTAATGAAGCGAGAAAATGCTATTACGTTATTTCGCTTAAGCTTTGACGGAGTGATTTAAAAAAAGATACATCTTTACCTCCCATGTTGTTTTTTTTTAATCGAAACACTAAATTTTCCGTGTGTTATAAAAAAACGACTATTTTTCCCGTGAAAAAAAAAACTAGTTTTATCCCTAGGTTTGAAACTGGTTTTATTTCTTTAATCGAAAAAAAAATGCCAAGTAGAAAACAAAGCTGTGCAGAACATTCATAATTTTAAAAAAGAGAGGGGGAGGGATGCTATCCATTATTTTGCATAAGCTTTGACGGAGTGATTTAAAAAAAAAAGATACATCTTTACTTCCCGTGTTTATTATTTTTTTTTTTATTTTTTTTTTATCGAAACACATAATCTTTCTTGGGTTAATGTATCAGACATCAAATGCTGAGTAAAAAGCAAAAGAGACCATGACATAATTGTTTACCTCTTCGGTTCAAAGGCCAAGAGTACAGAACTATCTGGGAAAGAAGCTAGTAAAGTTGTGGCTCTACATTTTTTATATTATCTGAGCCTAATGTGCCAGCTACTTGTCCAGTTCTGGTTCGGAGGGTGGGTGGATAACTAAAATTTCTGTGACACTCATAACAGAATTCAGAAGTCACTTTTTTAGGGGAAAAAAAGGTGACTTTTTTAGTACCTACTACACTGGCGTGCAAAAATTAAGGACGAGATGGTTGTTCGAATGTAACGTCGTGCAGAAGTGCTAAGGTAGCTTCGAGCACAACTGGAAAGAAGACAGAAAGGTCCATGTGACAGGCGGCTGCCAAGAAAAATCTAGTCTTTAGTAAGGGAAATTATCACCCCTGACTGTGTTGCAGGATTTACAATGTCTGTCCATGCTGAGGACGAGGTTGTCAAGGAGCTGTTGAGGCATCCCGGTCCATTCCTCTTGTAGCGCCAATCGCAGCTGCGGAATCGTTTCTGGCGGCTGGTGACGTGCTGCCAAGCGTCTCCCGAGAAGGTCCCACACGTGTTCGATTGGATTTAGGTCCGGGGACCTTGCGGACCAATCCATGCGTTGAATATCTTCACTCTCCAACAGATCTGCGACAGCCACTGTACGATGGGATGTAGCGTTGTCGTCCATGAAGAGGAACTCAGGACTCACATCACCTCTAAACAGACGCACCTGAGGCAGGAGAACCTCGGTACAATAGCGGACACCAGTGACTAAACCTCCTTGGAAGATGTGGAGGTCAGTACGGCTACCAAGCATGATACCGCCCCAAACGAGAACTCCGCCACCTCCAAATCGGTCCCTTTCAATGATATTGGAGGTGTGATCGCGTGTTCCCTGCTCTCACCAGATGTGTATACGTCCAGAATCGCTCGTCAGACTAAATCGGCTCTCATCCGTAAAGAGAACTCGACCCCATTGCTGATGTGTCCAGCTCTTGTGTTCCTGGCACCACAGAAACCACAGTCTCCGATGAGCGGGCGTTAATGGCACACACCGTACTGGTCGTCGTGCAAATAGACCACCTTTGTGCAGTCTCTTGGAAACGGTAAAACGCGATAACGGACGTCCAGTTGTCTGTTGTATGTGACTTGCGATTTCTCCCGCTGTCTGCCGTCTGTCTCTTCTCGCCTGTCGGACAATATACCGGTCGTCCGCCGCCGTGGGTGTTCGTGGACGACCACTGATAAACTCTCTGACAGCTGCTCCTGTCGTTTGAAATGCTCTCCAAGCTCGTGAAATAAAGCTGTGAGCGATCCCGAACTCCTCGGCCACACTAGTCACACTTCGACCTACTTCCAACTTCCCAATGACGCGACCTCGGGTTAAGTTATCCAGATGTCGTCTACTGGATTGCTTGTTGGCCATATCACACGGTGGCAGCAACTCGACGTCGTTCAAACCGATGTACACCGTGCAACAGCTTTCACCAAATTGCTGAGCGTACACTGCCCGTGTGCTTTATACCCTACCGACACTCACCCCCCCCCCTCCTTCCTACGCCATGCTGCATATATGCGCATGCTCTACCGTACCGGACCCTAGTCTATCTCCTGAGTGGTCTTTCGGTCCGTTCTGCCTGCTCGTTCCGCTGTTATGCTAATTTCTCCTCTTCGTCCTTAATTTTTGCACACCAGTGTAGCATCATGATAGTAAAAAACTCGTTAGCGTTCGACTCCCCTTTGTGCACGGTCCGGCTCTTTTCACTCAGCATGAAGTGGTAAAAAGCATTTAAGTCGCCATAAATTAAACTGTGGCTGCCATACATCAGCTTTTTAGTGACTTCTGAATTCTGTTATGAGTGTCACAGAAATTTTAGTTATCCACCCACCCTCCGAACCAGAACTAGACAAGTAGCTGGCACATTAGGCTCAGATAATATTATAGATGTAGAGCCACAACTTTACTAGTTTCTTTCCCAGATAGTTCTGTACTATTGGCTTTTGAACCGAAGAGGTAAACAAATATGCCATTGTCTCTTTTGCGTTTTACTCAGCATTTGAGGATTTAGTGTTTCGATAAAAAAAATTTACAGGAGGTAAAGATGGATCTTTTTTTTAAATCACTCCGCCAAAGCTTAAGCGAAATAATGTAATAGCATTTTCTTGCCCCATTAACATTTCGACGTAGCAGGAATAGGCGAAACAAGAATAGGGGAACAAGGAAGTTTGCTCCAGGTGAATCTCTCCCCTCTAGCGGGTGAAAGTCTTAGGCGAGACAGGAATAGGCGAATCAAGAATTCTTTCCTCGCCTTAAATGGCGGAGCCCATTAACTTTCGACGTAGCAGGAATAGGCGAATGCGGATAACACGTTCCAGGAAAGGTGGATAACCAGTGCTGTAAGTCAAAAATCTATGTCTTATCGGGATTCGAACCTGGCCCCATCGCGGACGAATGGTCAGAAGTCAGCGTCAACAGTCAAAATTTAATCACTGCGTTCATTCTACGTGTTTCATGCTCTCCCACATTTTGTTCTATTACGTACTTGGGTAAAGAAGTGAAACAATTCTTCAAGCTTTTGAAATTGTCGTCGTTCTTTTAGAAATCTTCCCCCCCCCTATTGGGAGAGAACGTGTTATTCTGTCAATTTGTTTTACGATATTAATTCTTGAACTGCCTTGTTCGGCGTGCAGTTAGGAAGCTTCCGAATTCTGTTTTGATTGATTTACTTCAAATCTAGACTACTGTATTTGTCCTAACTTAAGATTGTTGTGATTCTGCAAATATTTTATAGTTCACAAACTTTGTGTTATAGAACGCAATATGAGCATCCTTTTATACATAAAATACAAAAAATAGTAAATAAATCTTTCTGATTTTACTAAATATTTTAATATTAAAATCTCCATCGGAGAGGGAAAAAATTACAAAAATTGCGTACCCTGTGACGAGACTTTATTTACGGTTGTTTTTCTGATTCTTTCCGTTCAGCGCTCGACGAATAACGTTCCTTCCCACGTTGTGTGTCATTCGCATTATTTGAGCTACAAAGCAAAACTCAGAATGAATTTAGCTAGGAAGTTAAATAAAAACATGCCTTATGTTCAGCAGTAAACAAAAAGTTATTGGATCATGGATCGATTTATCGAACACAGAGGCAACATTTTTCATGAAGCAGCATCAATAGAATTTTCATCGCATGCGCATGCCGCCAATCTCGAAGCACATGCAACTCACATGGGGAACTCTGACAAAATGGAAGAATGGTTACTTTATTTTAATCCAGAAGGCCGCCTTTTTACTCTGAAGTAAAAAAAAAAAAAAAAAAAAAAACGAAAGAAAAAGAAAAAACTCCGAATCATTCTTACATCCATTCAATGTAGCCTTTATCTCTGGTAAGCCACGTTCTCAGTAGCTGAAAACTTTTGGAAGTACCTAAGAGACTCTCTAATGTAAGTTAAGACACCAACGCAGATGGATATTTCTTCGGTAATAAATGTTGCACAGTTGAGCAATGTTCCGTCAGACATGCATGCAATACGCATTTGTTCTCATCCAGTAATCTTGTACCTGGCGCTGCAGTTCTACTTTTAGCACTCCTTGGCATTGCCTCTCTACAGAACGCTTTCTACTAAAGAAAGAAATGATAACTTTCACGCCTTACTTACATGCTTGGGTGAGGGTAAAAAGTGCATTATAAAATCATGTCAAAAAATCACATTTAATTTAAGAATTTGGCATTAATCTCAAGGATAGATTTTTTTCCCTTAATTATTCATGGACTTGATGATTTCGTATTGGTTTTTCATCAATTTTTAGTATTGTTTTTTCATTTAGATCAGTTTTAGAAGTCAGGGAGGTTGACAAATATTACCCACCTAAGGGTGGTTGAAAAATATTGCCCACCTATGGAAGGTTGAGAAATACTGCTCTGATCCAGATCTGACTGATTGTCACACAATTATGGCGCTTAATAAGCAGTCCTGAAGAAGTTCCGTAACTGCACAGAAAGGTAATAAGAGCCTTCATTTTGTTACTGATCTCTTCCAGCTGAATAAGTACACTCTTTGTCTCCCAGTGTTACATCAGTAAGATTTTTTTCTCCATTGAAAAAAAAATTGTTATTTAAGAATATTAAACCTTTAAGTTTTTATTTGTTCATAGTCCTGTCAAAATATCGAATTGCATACCGGTTATTTGCTCAGCTCGAGCTTTCTGATTCGCATTTTTGCAAGGAAAGACAAAAGTCCTGTATGAATACAGTAATGGCGCTCACTTCTCTGCTAGAACCTTACGTAAGACTCTATCAGCTTTAGAGTCATCAAACGTAGTTTGATTCGTTTTCTTCTCTGGTAGGACTCCGTTTGTTCCTCTTTATTTAAATGCATCTGAGAAATCAATAAATTGTGCTCAAAGTAAGACCAATTTCTATTAATATGCCAAGTTCTTTTTCTTGTTGTTGTTTTGCTTTAAATTAACAGAATAATTTAGTTGTTGCTCCAAAAATGGTAATTTCGGCTTCCATGCGTTTCGTTTACTGTTAACTCTCCGGACTCACGTCCAAGCAGCTTTTATGCTATCTCTGTAATACTACGAGAAGAAATTAGAAATATATTTCCTAGATTGGAAAATTAAAATTAATACCGATAAAATGCAGACAGTACTTTCCTCAAAGAGAGCAAGGAATTACATCCCTGATTTTGAAGTAGAATTCTATAGAAAACAATTCTTTGGGTCAATGAAGTTCAGTATACTTCAATGGTACAATAATAACAGTGTTAATGCTACAGGTGCTTGTATTGATGCAGTGTCTTAGAGTGAAATTTTCTCAGTCGAGTACATAATTCAGGTAATATAATATATATGCAGTTCATTCATGAAAAATAAAGTACCTTATTACTGCTAGCTTAGACCAGTGGTGTGAAAGCAATGATATTATCAATAAAATAGTTTTCGAATAATACACACACACATACACATTTTTTTTTCCAGTTTTATATTAAACTCTCATTGTATTGTGATATCCGGGTAGTTTTATAACCTGCAATAAAAGAAACTTAGTAGATGACATTTTGAGAATGTGGGTTTACCTTTTAACACTACTGAAAGGCAAAACTGCACACATGTAATTAAATAAACTTTAACCCATATCCATATGTTAAATAAAATTTTTGAAATTGCACTGATAAATACAACGCAACAATCACAACTGATAAAACCTGAAAAAAAAAAAAAAACATTTTCGAAATTCTGATTTACATTTATTAAGCTAAAATAATTATTAATGACATATTCCATACTAAAACATGCATGAAAAGTAAAAATTGCTGGAAAAAAATGTTATATTCTCTAAAGGCACAGTATTTATCTAAGTGTTATGGTGAGATGGTGATCAAGGACTGTATGCGCTCCTACACCTGCCAGTCTGACTGCTGGATACAATTGGATTTTCACAACGGCCGCTAAAGTGGAAACATAAAAAGGAAGGGAAATCACAACATATAATTTCTTAATGCACAAAACCACAAATATATATACTTCAATATTGCCCATGTAATATAGCAGCAGGGTACATTAACATAAAACACTTACATTAAATATCCAATGCAGTTTGTGAAACAGCATAACTCATAAATATTAAAAACTGATAAACAATATGAAAAAATAACTGTCTAAATTTGATTATTTTTACTAGATAGTTCATTTACTTTCTTGGGTGAATAAACACTGAAAAAAGTTCCACTGTTCCAGGAGAAAATGAAATACAGAATTTTAGAAATACCTCTGTGAACCAATTAGTACAAAGCATCTCTCAAATAAATACCAGCTGTACAGGAAATTTAGTAGAAAATGGGATAAAATTTTCTGAGATCAATTATGATCAGAAAAATGTGAGAAAAAACTCCTTGAAAAACAGTGAAGGGCACAGACTGTTTTCAAGTGCTCTGTAGCAGGAGAACATGTGCAATTGTGCTACGAGATCTTTTGAGATTTTAGTTTGTAAGTTTTTGATAATTTGTTTAATTTTCAAAAGGAACATAATCATGCAATTTTCTAATTAAAAGTTAAGAAATTCAGATGCCCTAACATTGAGCATTCACTGTTCTTTTTGAAGGATCTTCATTTATTTAAATGCTTCGTACAGCTGTTATATATTTTATTTACATCAATGTACTCTGCATTCTCATTTTGATCGTGGAAAATATGGACCACTATTTGGTATAAACATTTTTAACAGGAAAAAATTAATATTTCACAAATGAAGATATTCTGGCTACATCCAGTGCAAAATTGTGCTTTCATAATTTCAGATAACTTTTAATGGTTTTCACTATCAAAAATATTATTTTGACAATATATATATCCAGACCACCTCAGCAAAAAAGAAAAAAAAAAAAAGCTAGTGTAACCATTTGACCAAACTTAATAGAAATCTAGGCCCTTTAAAAATATATTTGACAGCAAAAGTCAGTGTGAAAAATCATAAAATACCAAAATCAGTTTTCATTCAACGGTGTTGATATTGTCCCCTGTTGTTTTAGTGACAACACCAAAAAATAAATATCCAGATTTATACTAACTTTAACAGTATAAAAGTATGCAACTTTCATTGAGTTAATGTTACAAGAAATCTTTCCGAAGAAAACGTTGTGAAATCAGTTTAGAGCATAACCTAAAATTTACTGCAATGTTTATGTTTGCATTTTTTACTGAACTCACATCATATTTTGAAATAACTGCTGAAATTCTGGAATATTAAATTTTGAATTATCGGAATATTCGCCTTTTCTTCACACAAACTCACATGCTCATATCATATCTAAGTGGATAACCTAGTTAATTTGTCATTTGTGATTAGCCAGTAGTTTAAACACAATTACTTCCTTGCCACTAAGAAATTATATTGTAACAAACTTGCGTATTTACATTTTCCTCTCTGATATCGCTGAAAAAATAGTCCAAACAACTCTCATCTATCACATTCATCGGATTTTTACTTCATGTACGTAACAAAAAATATCCGTAGAATGAACAACAGCTGATTTTTTAATTATTTTAGACACAATGTACTTAGCTTCCAAAATTCAGTTCGATACTGCAAAAATAAAGCAGCATCAAAAATGCAACATCTATAAAAAAATATGCTATCGCAATTTAGCAAGAGCTATTTTAAATTTATTTTATGTGTGATAAAACATGCAGAAAATCTAACAATAAGATGTATTCTACTTACATGAAAGTTCTAGTTAGCACGTGCTCTGTGAACGAACAATGGTTGAAACATAGACTGTTGAACAAGAGGTACCCACGTTGTGCTTCAGGCGTTACCTCCCAACATGTTGATGATTCACAGGGGCACAGGTTGTAGAGCTTAGGTGACGCTTGACTGTAATCGGACTACCCAAACCATCCCCTCAGCAGCTCATCAGTTGGAAAATCGTTGGGTTTACGTCCACATTCAACGATAACGTCTTATTTACCAGATTGGGAATAGAATGCGGTGGGACAGCGTCGCGCCTACGTTAATTTGCAAGGGTGTGCTTCCTGGGTATGCGCGTTCAGAATCTCCCGTTTTCTGAACTAGTAAGCGGTAACACTACAAAAGCAAATCCCTATACAAATTAGGGATAGAAGAAAAAATCCATGTCGTCCCACTCTCTTATACAAAGACACACACACACACACACACACCCTCACCCAACTGCTGGCATCCTCCATCCCCCACTCTTTACAACACATACACTCGCTCGGGGTCGAATCTCTTTTGTTGTCAACAAGCCCCTAAATGGTTTTACCATACAGTTGGTAAAAATACTGTGAGTGCCATCCTTGCCTTTCTGATTACGCCAAGCCCGACCCTGCCGGGCTCTGGCTTGGTGGGCCTCTGCCGACCTCTTCTCTCTCGTATCGAAATAAAAAACTCGCACTTTGCTGAGCCATGACAGCTGAGACCAAGGAGGTTAGAATAGATGGAGTAAGGATGACGTCACAAACTTGAAGCACTTTGAGCAGACGAATTTAATGCTCAAACGTCTCACCAACATGGCGGCAGAGACTGTGATTGGCTGCGACTCGTCAAACACGTCTCACCAACATGGCGGCAAAGGCTGTTATTGGCTGTGACGTCATGATCGTGACGTTTCGGTGGCTTTACTTTGATTGCACTACGGGAACGGCTGGCCCTTACTCCATCTATTCTAGCCTCCTTGGCTGAGACTAACTAAATTGCCGTTCCAAAGATCTTATAAAGTGTCTTTTAAACAGACTTTTAGAAGCGACTTTCATCTGCTGTCAATTTACATAATGGCATGTTTAACTGCTTTAAAACACAGCGTTGTTATATGTGTGTGCAGATATAATACTTTTTTTGGCATGAATAAGTTAAGATTTTCATTTGCTATATATATATATATATATATATATATATATATTCTATAAAGAGGATACCTAAGCAAAAAAATACAAATATAATTTTGACTCACACCTAGTACAACATAGAAAAGGTTATGTATCTACCTGTGTGAGTAAAAGGAGAAAAGATAAAAAAATAAAATAAAACAACTGAATGTAGAAGGTGTCGAGAATACTGAGCCTTGGCTTTATCAAGGACCAGCAAAAACTCTGCATTTTCTCACTTCCACAAAGACCTAGTTGGAAATGGGTTTCTGCAAGGCCATAGATGCAAGTAACATTCCCACCTAAAATAGTTTAAAAATATATATATATTTGTCATGTCCTCCGTAGAGTTGCATGACCTAGCACTAGTTAACAATTTCGCTTGCATCCATTAACCTTCCTGGCCCGACCCATGCTCTTCATCTGTTACTATTAAACAGAGAGAAGAAGATTAAAGAGAACTCAAGCTGTGAGAGTGACATAATAATTAGAAATGATTTTCAGCCATAACGAAATTCCAAGTTCGTTTGAGAGAGAATTTAAACCTGAAAATCAATGCAAAAGAAATCCAAATTTTTACATTGCAATTAAAAAAGGAAATATTAGTTTTTAACGAACAGAATTTTGAAAGAAAACTTGAGTCTAAAACCCCCTACTCTACAACTTATGACAGCACGAAAACGAGAATACGTTAAAGATAATAATTAACTAAAGAAAACTTTGTGAAAGTTATATACCTTAAACAGTTAGTTGCAATATGTACAAAGTATTTCAGCAGTGCTTTAAGTGCATAATTAATTAGTTATTAAGAACTTAACTACTTTGAAAAAAACAGCGCATAGACAGCGCATAGAAAAGGAACAAGCTTAGCCATCTTCTGTTCCTAGGTACCCCAAAAGACGCACAAAGTTACAAAGAAAAGAAAGAGTTAAAACCCGCAAAAATGTTAACAGACAAACCAATGCCTAAAAGCTGAAAAGCTAAAAAACGACAGAGAAAAAGTACATGAAGTACAAACATTGAACTTATAAAACCTAGAACCCAAAAACAAGGAAGAGAGCTTACCTCTTGTGTGACAAAAACTTTTCTCCTCACAAGAGAAGAACATGGCTGACCTCTTCCGCCACTCCCTAGACGCTGGGGGGCAGTGAGGGTGGGGCTGATGGCCTCCTCATACAGCAAGAAACCAACGCGCGGAGATTTTAACCAGAGAAAAAAAAATATATATAAACTTAAGACTGTGGATCTGTATGATAAGAAAGAGCAGAATTAACTCTCCAGAATACATGAGAAATATTATAAAATACACGAGCAGTGTATTTAATAATCTTTGCATGTATTAAAACACCTTAGTGAGCTTCTATAGATTAATCAGAATCTTATTAATTTTAATGTTTGTTTTACTATTTTTAGTATAGCTATCCTAGTGATGAATAACTAGTTTTCTTTTTTATTTGTTTTTATTTTCTTTTATAAACAGATTTTTAAGCTTTTTTTGTGATTTTGTTTATATTATTTAATTTTTTTGTTTTAATAGGACCGTCATATCCATAGCACTAAGGTTCCTTTAGGTAGTTAATAGGCATCCTCTAGCCAACTTCCTTACGGCTTTGATTGGTCAGAATCATATTATTAACTGTGTAGAAAATTAAAGCAGATCTGCCAACCTTACTCTATTATTCAGAATAATTTTTCTTAAAGTTCTTTTGATGAAAGAAGAAGGAATTTCGTTCTCTAGAAAACTTTCTAATAGTATATTAATGTGGTAATTGAAGTCCAAATTGTTGCTGCAAATTCTTGAAATTCTTAGGACCTGAGAAATTAGTACATTCTCAATTACTTTGGTTGAAATGTTATTATTCCAGTGTAGATATTTAATTACTTTGAAAGGAAAATTAACTCTTTTATCAAAGAGGCTAATAGATGGGTTACCTCTGGTGAGCTTAATGCTTATATATATATATATATATATATATATATATATTGTTACGACTTTGGGATACGGTGATGAATTCGATTACCAGGTTTTTCAAGAGGCGGGAACAGCGTTAATTGTTGGTTGAAAATGAACAGCTACTGGCTTCCCCATTGTGAAAGAAGAAAAGAAATAAGAGCCCTTTTCTAGGAAGGGAGAAATCTAGAGTGGAACTTGCGTCGTTCGGTGTGGGGAACGCAATGCGTCTCCTCCCCTACGCACGGCTGTCAAATTGGGTTGTCGTTTAAGTACAAGATGTTTGGGAAGAGTGTCACCCGATCGGAAAGTTATGGCGTTTACTAATCCGAAACTTGGCAGGACAACGAAGTGTTAGTTAAGTTATGTGTTTGCCCACATATTCCGAATGCAGAGACGTGCATTTCTTACCCCTTCATCGTGCCGAATGCTTTTAGGAGAGTTAAAACAGACCCCTAACGAGAAAACAAGGAATTTGTTGACGATGTGAACAAGCGAAAAAGGGTAGTCTGAAAGAAGCTCGTGAAGGAAGCTGGACTCGTGCGGGACCGAGGAGGTTCCGCAGCGCGGTATTTTGCGGGGATAGGAAAGATTCTGTTCGAAGATGCCGGCCAGCTAACCAAAGAGAGGTTGATATTACATCGAGGAAATAGGAGGGAGGAAGATACCTCTTTTCCTGGTGCTAGATTGCACGTAAGAGAAAGCCAACAGCAGCCCGGAGTGACTGAGATGCACGACCTGTGATGTAAGGCGAATCACCGTTGGACAGACGGACGGATCAGCTGGGACGAACAGACGGACGGATCCTGCTTTCACGTCAGCGGCTTCGTTCCACCTCGACATTGGTGCGCATAGATGCGTACCTGATAATGCAGGTGAATGCGGTGCACAAGAGAAAGTGGGAGATGGGGCTCGACTCCCCTCTCTATTGGTTATAGTGCGCGTTATGAAATGAGCGTGTCGTCACACAGGTGCGCTAGGAATATAAATACTTGTACATCAAACATGGATACCCGAGGAAAAACTGCATATATGTAAGTACTGAATTTATGTATGCATGCCAGTTGTGAATAGATTGGCTCCGGTCGGCCAATAGATTTTCGTCGGCTGAGAACTGTTTTTAAAGCCGGACTGTGTATGCCAGTGAGTAATCATTGAACTTTAATGATAATCCCGAATGGGGCGAGTCTACTTGACGCCCCTCCTTCACAATCCTCTGTATATTGACGTCTTCATCATTATCTTCATGTTTTATTTTTAGTTGATTAAATGTCTATTGTCTCGTGCCAGTCCTGAAGTTTCATGAATGATTAATGAGTGTCAGAATTTCTTAGTTTTAATTGGCTAAATTGCAGGATAAATTATTTTCACCAGTACTTAAGATTTCGGCGATAAAAGAGCTCACCAATATTTATCCTAAATTCTAATGTCTACCTCCGGGTCGTCAGCCATTGCCTGACATCCTGACATCTAAATTCTTGAAGCTTTCTTTTATTCGATAATCTGACGCCCCGGGGCGTAGCAACAATATACTTTCTGATTAGTAAAAAAAAAAAAAGAAAAAAATTAACAAGAATTGTGGCACAGTAAGAGTAATATTACTTAAACTATTCATTCTTGAATATAAAAAAACACACTTAACATAATGACACAATGTAAAAGTCTTTTCTCTGTGTCATAGCACATAGTAGAAGTCTTTTCTCTGTGTCATAGCAAATAGTGAAAGTCTTTTCTCTGTGTCATAGCACATAGTAAAAGTCTTTTCTCTCTGTCATAAAAAATCTGGTTTTTTCTCTCTGTTATAAAAAGTCTCTCTGTTCTTTTTATAAAAGAATATTATCAACTCTGTTATTTAAAAAAAATGATGTAGGTCTTCGTTTTTTCTTTCCCGCGAGAAACACCTTTTACTTATTATATTTTGAAGGATGCGTAGTTATGTGCAAAGAAGTATAATGTACGACGCCTTATCCTCACTGATATAAAAATTTAATTCAATGAACTGATATTTCATTCACATTCTCTTGTTAATATAGAAGTATAGGGACTATTGCTACGGCTGTGAAAAGGACCCTCAAGTCCTCTGGAATAGCTGCTTTTCCGTCACCTAGATTTTATAAACTGAAGCGAAAATGATTACTTGAAGATTTTGCTTAGTTACTGAAAAGAAGATCCTTTCATTTTTAATACTTCATTCAAAGCTGCCGTCGAAATTTCCTGGCTATTTCTTTAATCAGTTTCATACGAAGTTTCCGCAAAAAATTTTGAAAAATCTTTCTGCTGAAGCTAGAGGCCCTCTTAGCCGTGAGTCCCCCCTTCTCGCACTGCGGGGGCTCCGTCCGGGAGCTACCAGTACTCTCCACCTCTACCCCTGTCATCAGTTTCGACAAGCCTTGTAGTACACGAGAGGGACGTTAGTTTGTAGTTTAGCGTCAGAACAAAGATGTTTGCGTGCGTGCGTGTTCATAATTATTAGCGTAGGTAAAATTGCGACACAAAAAAAAAAAAAAAAAAACTCAACGGGGCTCCAAGATGTCAGATCCTCAATGAAATCTTAAACTTTCAAATTTCGGGGATAAAATTAAAAGTCCACAGATTAGTACCATGTTTTTATTTCTTTTCTTTTTTTTAAATCGGTTGCAGAGCGAGGTTATAGATGGATTCTTTCTTTCCATGTCGTAATAATTTTGACCTTGTCGTGCGATTGTAGGCCTTTGGCTGTTTCTAAACAAAGTAAAGGATTTCTGCTGCTGCTGCATTGTCAGTGATGAATATCTGTCTCTTTGTCTCTGTTTTGGGTTAATTTAGGTGGTCCTTCACCTGTGGAAGATGACGGGGGGAAGAGTTAGAACAAGAGCGGGAGGGAATGCATGTTGACGTCTGACGCGAGCAGTGGTCACTGATCGCTCGTGCCATGGGGGACCGACACGCGCAAGCACACGCTCTCGTTCTTGACACCACGAGCTACAAGATTAGAAACCTCATCTTCACCATCTGCCTCGGCGTTCGCCCCAGAGGGAGAGAGAGGCAGAGAGACCCCATTAATGACCCCATCCCCGGAGATGGTTGCAGGAACTTTCGGGTGCCCGACGATGTTAGCCTCCCCGACACCTGCGCTCATCCACGACAGGTGATCAAGCACTCAGCCAATGGCAGAAGACCGTGCGCGTGCCGCTTTGCTCCGGTGGGCAGCTGCTGGCGACGACGACCATCTGCCGCCGTGCGTCTCGCACGTGCCTCCTGCCGCCACTTAAAGGAGACCACCGTGATGACACTTTTCAAGAAATGCTTCATTTCTTTTAACTACCGATAGCTTCTTTCTTTTTCTTTTTTGTTCTTTCCATTTTTTATCCTGCTTCTTTTCCTCCGTCTCGTGCCTTTGCGACTTCGCAGAATCAACTTTAGATAAGAAAGAAAAATAAAAAAAAAGAATATCTTTCCCCCCCCCCCCCTCTTTTTTTTTAATACTTTCTATCCCTTTAGATTTTCACCTGCTCCTAGGAACAGCTGGTTTTCTAGATATTTAGGAGTAAAATCCCAGCTGGACCTGATTCGTTGAATATACTGATTTTTATTAATGTCTCTTTCTTTCACCTTGAAAAGTTCATAGTATTTATAAATTTTTCCAGCTCAGTGAAATTTGCTTTGAATCACTGAAGCAAAAATTCTTTATTTCCCATTTTCATAGTTTCTATGGTATGCTATAGAAACTATACGTACTATTTTACGTACTGACTTCTCGAATTTCTTTTTACATTCTTATCATCCTTTTTTCCCAGTTGTTTTCAAAAAGGGGCCCGTTTTGGGTTCCCTTTAATTTGAATCTTTAATTTTTCAGCACAATAGCAAAAATATATAACGCTCCTACGTTTAATGCGATGGATTTTCTAGTTTCAACATCCGAACCTTATATTGTCATTTCTCACGTTTCCGTTTACGGCCATACCTGCGCGACTAAAACCCCGATATAAAAACTTATTTTTCGTTCAGATACCATTTAGTATTAAAACACTTTGAGTATATTTTCTTCTCAAAATAATGCACAGTATATATATATATATATATATGATATAATTTTCGACTTGCGTTGCTTAATATTTCTGCAAATCATATTAGAAAACTCTTAACATTAATTGTCGTGACGTCTGCGTTCCTAAAAGTCCCAATTTTAAAATTATTTTGGCATCCCTTTCGAATAATTACGAAAACAAATTTCCATGCCCCTTCGAACTGATCGAATGCAAAATTCTTGTTCTGGAAGCTATAACATTAGATTTTTATTTCATACGAAAACTACTGATTCAATGCTAAAAATATATACAAAAAGATTCTTCGAAATATCACTAGTTTTGAAACTTTTGCAAAAGACGAGGGTATCAAGCTCCGGAATTCGTCAGCTTCATTCTTGTTTTAAATCTTACTATATAGGTACAGGTTAAGATCAAAGTCTTTAGTGCTCAAGTCACTGCACATTGGTAAGGGTTGCGTTACAACGACCTAGGCTTCAGCGATAAAGCCTCCAAACCCCACGTAATGTAATATGTAAATATTGCTTCGCAGTCGTGGCGGCATATATACAATTAGCTGCAGTGGTGTAGGAACGGGGGGTACAGGGGTACAATGTACCCCCCAAATTTTGGAGAGGGGTACATTAATATCTACTGTACCCCCCCCCCCCAGATATGAGCAAACACAAACCAATCATTCATAAAGAGTGAACTGTAAAATTTATATGCTACTTTTTTTTTCTTCTTTTTTTTTTCAAAGAAATATCACGGGTCATCTGGTTTTTTTTTTTTATATCCGAAGCCTGTAGTGGGAGGCTTTTCATCCACCAAAAACTGGCCAACCATCTGGGAAACTCCAGCAAATCAGTTCTGCAGGGAAACGACGAGTGCGAGGTTTTTCATAATAACTTCAAACAGCATATATTAGGGCTAGGGCTTGATAACATACTTGTGATCAATGTTTCTTTTCTCTTAAAATTCCACGCATCTTGATCAGGTCGTCCTTTCTGCATTTTTTTAAAAAAATTTAATGCACAAGTGGACATTTCAGCGCCCGCAGCCCGGCACTAAAATTGTTTTCTGTCTTAAGATCTGTAGCAATACAACAAGTGCATTACGGATTTCACATACCACTCATAGAACTCCAATTCCTCGATATCCCCACCATCATTTAGCTTTGCACCAGACCAATGTGCTTTTTACATCAACTGTCAGTCTATGCATCGTTCAAAGTTTTTAATATAGACTTCATAATGCTTCAATGGTACTATCTTCGCGGGTAGAGCAGTTTTTATTTTACTGCGGTTTTACTTTATTAACGTAAACAAAAATGATAAGAAATTTAATTCGTTCTTGTAAAGAGTTATATAACATTTCCTGCGAAATCCCTCTTTTCCAAACCCTGCTGACAGAAATTCATCCTAATGTTAACTTGTCCCTGCTCAATATTTTAATGGGAAAAAAAAAGTACAAAAATTAACAAGAGAGAACACACACAAAAAAAAAAAAAAACTTCTCCATTCATTTTTTTATAAGAAATTAATAATGTGAACTTTTTGTCAGCAATAAAAATAATAATGGTAATAATTAATAATAATATGATGATAACAGTGTTCATTCGGATGAATTCCTGATCAGTATACGTATTTTATAAAAGCTCTAATATACTACCCCCCCCCAAAAAAAAAATTTGGAGGGGTCATTCATAGATGGCTTAATCCTTGAGATGTAAGGTTCACCCCTAAATCAAAAGCGTTCCTACGCCACTGATTAGCTGCTATCACAGCCGCGTTATCGTTATGGAGCTTGCATGAAAGATTTGTCATGCGTTGTTCACGGTAACTATGCAAATCTGATGATGAACAGGACGGATATGGTGTTATACTTGAAGTAGAACTATTGATTCATATACAAAAGAAGATATATGCGCACTAAAAATATATAAAGAAATCTGAACACATTGTCCTGTGGTCGCCTGATTCTTTTAACGGAACCACTGGAAGTGTTTCACTGAATGCAGACAACTAGGAATCTTCCTTCTTTAGGATGGGTTAATGACACTCTTAATTTGTTATTCAGGAAAAAGTCAAACAGAATTCCCATGATTCTGAGGGAAAAGAGGCGCCTATAATCCAATAGCTAATTAAACTCCCATTAGAAACACTAATAATTGCTTTCATCTTTCATTAGTTTTCCATACTGTTCTGGCGCCTCTATGGCATGTTAGAATAGGGTGTGCATCAGTTAACTGACTTCTTGATTAACGGAAGCACCTTTGCATTGCCATTAAAAACTCTTTAAAAGAGTAAGACGTGATTAAGAAGAAAAACATGTGTTTGAACAGCAAAGATGCCACAAAATTCACGAGTATAATTATTAGCACTTTTTCTTTTATAACAGTTTCCATTTTAGTGTGCTGAAAATATTTGAAGGCAATTTTTTTGCCTGAAGTGTGCAACGTTAAACCTATCCTGTACCTGCAATGTTAATTCGTTCTATACACATTTTCTCAAGGACAATTGCATTCTGGTCATCAAAATTTTCGGCAAAAGTAAATAAAGTCCTTAGCTAATATATGCTACTGTTTCGAAAAATTTGTCTGAATTTTTTTTTAAATTATCTCAATCGATTTAGGCAAAATTGAGATAAACTGAATTTAAAAAAAAACAGACCAATATTTCGAAATTGCTGCAGCTGGGCATATTTGCTAAGGACTATTTATTTGTGCTCAAAATTTTGAAGACCAGGATGCGTTAATAGTCTTTGAGAAAATGTGTATAGAATGAATTAACATTGCAAGAATACAATAGGTTTTCTCTATAGGTTCTTCTTAAGAAGCTTTCTAATAAAAATTGAACGCCATCTAGCGGGTAAAAATTGCGTCGTCAAAATGCTTGAAAATTTGTAGTGATTCCTATGGTAAATGGACGCAAAGAGAATTTAAAAACAAGAAAGATGGCACTAAATTTTCGGTTGTAATGAGCACGTATTTTGAATCCTTTCTGACGCGAATAAAATGTGTTAAAGTTATTTAAAGTCAATGGAACTGGTTAGGAAAAAATCAACCGGATTTCTACAATAGATAAAACATTCAAAAAATAGAAACAGCTACTAACTTCCACCAGCGGCTAAAAAGTATGTAACGAAAGTTAACAAATGGCGCACAAAAAGCTTCGCATAGCAGGAAGAAGGTATCAGAGACAAAAAGATTTTCAAATAGAACAGTTAAAAGAAGAAATATAGAAGGAATAGTAATATAACTCTACGCCTTCTAGCGGAAGAATTTTGCGTAATGGAAAAGTTGAAAATAAGCGAAAACTACTCTTCGTGGAAAAAGCTATGCTCAGGAAAAAGAACTTTTCAAATACGTCTCCCGGATGCAGAGACAGCATGAAAAAGGTTTTGACCTTTACACCCGCTAGCGGGAAATCTGTGTATTATTTAAGAGGGTAGTGCTTCACATTTCTACTGTAGTGATTAGCATACAGTAAAAAAAAATTCTCCATATGGTTTTTAGAATCGGATATACAGCTGCAAACAGAAGTACACAAGAACCACCTAGCGCAGAACTGTGAACTATGAAACTCCCCAAAATACAAACCTGAAGTGTTTCACAAGGTAAATGCATCCGGTGTTGTAAGTTGAAAGAATTTTTTAAATCGCACGTTTCATCATCATCATTGTCAACCATTATCAATCCACTGCTGGACGAAGGTCTCCCCAAGTTTCCTCCACAACGGTCTGTCTTGTGCCAGTCTCCTCCATGTCACCCCTGCATACTTTCGAATTTCATCCACCCATCTCCTATGTGGTCTTCTTCTGGGTCTTTTCCTGTCCCTTGGAATCCAATCTAAAATTTCGGCTGTCAATCGATGATCTGTCCTTCTGGCAGTATGTCCAGCCCATTGCCATTTCAGGGATTTAACTCTGATCATGATGTCTTCCACTCTTGTCATTTTTCGGATCCACGAGTTCCTCTTCTTATCTCTCCTGGTTACACCAAGCATGCACCTCTCCATGCTCTTTGAGTTGTCTGCAGCCTTTGTATGTCTCTTTTAGTTAAGGTCCACGTCTCTGCACCATACGTAAGCACTGGAAGGATGCATTGATCAAACACTTTTCTTTTAAGACATAATGGCATATTGCTCTTGAAAATTATGCTGTTTCTTCCAAAAGCTCTCCAGGCAAGTTTTGTACGCCGATTAATTTCTTCATCAATGTGACCCTCACTTGATATCTGCTGTCCAAGATAAACGTACGTGTCTGTTATCTCCAGCTTTTCTCCATCAATCGATAAATCTTCATTTCTTGTAAAAGCATTGAACATCACTTTTGTCTTCTGAAAGTTCATTTTTAATCCCACTTCTTTACTCTTGTCAGCAAGTTCCTGGATCATACTCTGCAATTCTGATGGGGTAGTTGCAAAAATGACTACGTCATCAGCAAAACGAAGGTGGGTTAGATAATCTCCATTAATCTTTATCCCCTTGTTTTCCCAGCTCAGCGACTGAAAAACACCCTCCAATGTGGCATTAAAGAGCTTCGGAGATATGGTGTCACCTTGTCTCACTCCCTTTCCAATTTTTACGTGTGTTGTATTTTCAAACAGCCTAATCTTTGCACTTGCATTTTCATAGATGTTATTAATAATATTAATGTATGCATCTTCAATACCGCAGTTTTTCAGAGCCATTGTAACTGCTGATGGTTTCACCGAATCAAAGGCTTTTTCATAATCGATAAAAGCCATGCACAATGGAAGTTCATATTCCCTCGCTCTTTCAATTAGTTCTCTCAGCACGTGGATATGATCTATTGTGCTGTAGCCACTCCTGAATCCAGCTTGTTCTCTCGGTTGAGCCATGTCTAGTGCTACCTTCAAGCGGTGTGAAAGAACTTTAGTGAAGATTTTATAAACTACTGATAGGAGGCTGATAGGTCTGTAGTTTCCGAGATCCTCAATGTCACCTTTCTTATGTAGCAGGATCATTGTAGCGGTGTTCCAATCCTCAGGAATCTTTCCTTCATTAAGGCATCGAGTGAAAATTTGGGCGAGTACTGTTTCGATTTCTCCACTTGCTTCTTTTATGATGTCTACAGTAATTCCATCTTCTCCTGGAGCTTTTCCTCGCTTCATGTTCTTGATTGCATGTGCAACTTCTGCTGGAAGGACTGGAGGAACTCTGGTACTGGTATCTTTCATGATGTCTGGAGTGCATATATCATCCCTTTCATATAATTTGGAGTAGAAATCTTTCACTCTTGTCAAAATTTCGCCTCTATTTCTTGTTACAGAACCATCTTCTTTTCTCAGTGCCATAATCTGTTTTCTTCCCTTACTGAGATGTCCCTTTGCTATCTTTAGGCTTTGGTTGTTTTCAATTGCTTTCCTCACTAGTTCATAGTTGAATTTCCTTACGTCTTCAGTGATACTTTTTCTTACTGTCTTGCATAGCTCTATATATTCCACTTTGGAAGTCACATCTTCTTTAGTTGTCCTCATCTCTCTTCTTTTTTGCATCAACATTTTGGTTTTTCCTGATAATTTGTTCACATGCAACTTGTTCTTAGACCCAGCTAATTTTGTTGCTGTTTCCATAAGAGCTTTTACTTTTCTGTTAACTTCAGAGATGTCCACTTCTTCCGATGTTAGGCCTTCTAAAGCAGAGAACCTGTTCTTCAGTTCTAACTTGAAGGTATTATGGTGTTTTTTAAGGTTGGTTATGTCAATAGATTTTGTTTGTCTTATGAGCTTGCCACGTTCAAGTTTAGTGTTGAGGTGCATCTTACATCTCACCAATCTATGGTCACTACCTGTGTTGAACTTGTTTAGCACACTGCAGTCTTCTATGACGAATTTTTTGTTACACATAATAAAATCAATTTCACTTGTCGTCCCATTTGGATGTCTCCATGTCCATTTCCTGTGTGGCTTTTTCTTGAAGAAGGAGTTCAAGATGAAAAACCCTTCTGCCTCTGCAAACTCAACGAGAGTATTTCCACGCTGGTTTCTGTTGCCATGACCGAATTTACCTACTGAAGTTTCATTCTGTTGCCGTTGCCCTATTTTTGCATTGAAATCTCCCATAATTATTTTCAAGTGCTGCTTACCTTTATTATTTAGATGACAAATTTCCTCATAAAATTCTTCAATTTCTTCTTCAGGATGACTTGTGGTGGGTGCATAAGTTTGAATAATCTGAGCCTGGTATCTTTTCGAGAGTTGGATAACAAGTCGTGCAGCTCTGTCAGAGGAACTTTCAACTTCTACAACTTTATCCTTCAGTTTCTTGTTTATTATAAATCCAACACCACTAGTTCTGCCAGTATCTGTCCCACGATAGTAGAAGAGATGTCCACTTTTCAGTTCGATGAGATCTTCTCCTTTTCTCCTTACCTCACTTAGCCCCACGATGTCCCACTTGATCCTTTGTAGTTCCTCTTCCAATTCAAGAAGCCTTGAATCAGAAGATAGGGAGCGTCCATTGTAAGTAGCCAAGGTCAGCATCAGATGGCAGCCTAGTCCGGTCCTCCGGGAATTCTTAGCACCCTCTGCCTTCATGTCGCACTGGCCGCTGCCTTGGCCAGGTACATTCCAGCTGCCGGAGACTGAGGGCCAAGATTTAAGTTGTGGAATCATTTTGGAGGGGTTTGGCCATAACTCACCACGCTGGCCAAGCGGGTTGGTGAGTGTGGGATAGAATTTCCTCTGATCCCGATGGTATAGTTATACCGCTATGGGCGGTCGTCAGAGCCCCTTTAGTGGGAACAGGATGCACCACGAGAAGGCGGGGTTGACATTTGTCAAGGAGAGGCTGTGATGTTACGCATCACCTGACCTTGCATCCCAAATCGCACGTTTACAGGCACATATATTGAGAAAAACATATTACAAATTTGCACCCACTAGAAGCGAAAGTGCGCATTCTTTTGGGACGAAAATTCACACGGAGTTTTCATAGTTAGAAGTATCGGACGGCAAAAGAATTTTTTCGATTGGATTTTCAGTACCGCAAATACAGGGTGTCTGAGAATTATTGCACACATTACAAAATTATATAAAACAAAACATTAAACAGATAGAAAGAAACTGACTGTACTAACTTACAACATAACTACACAAGTTAATAAATTTCGATGTGAGATCCCTTGGTTGCTCGTAGTACGTCCAAGCGATACTCGATTTCGTGCCATGTATTGGCAAGCATCTGAGGAGATATGGAATTAATAGCAGCTGTGATACGCGGCTTCAGTTCCTGCAAATCAGTACAAGGCGTCTGATAGATACGATCCTTCACATAACCTCATATGAAATAATCCAATGGAGTTAGATCTGGAGAGCGAGGAGGCCACGCAATGGGACCATCACGCCCAGTCCATCGATTGGGGAAATGATCATTTAGGCACTTACGTACACTCGTTGACCAATGCGGAGGCCCGTCTTGTTGGAAAACGACGTTGTCATATCTTTTGATTTGGGTATAACGAAATTTTCTAGCATATCCAAGTAAATGTCACCATTTATGGTTTTTTCACAGAAGAAGAAAGAGCCAATCACTTCTCTTTTTGATAGAACGCGCACCACACATTAACTTTTGGAGAATCACGTTCCAGTTCAATAGCAGCATGAGACGGTTCACTGCCTCATATCCTACAGTTGTGACGATTCCCAATACCTGAAATGTGGATTCATCACTAAAAATTACAGTACTGAGAAAGTTTTCGTCGTTTTTCACTCGATTCAGCATATCCACAGCGAAATTGTATCGCAGAGTGTGATTATTTACATGCATGTTTCGCACTATTTGAATTTTTATAAGCATGAAATTTTAATTTCTTGTGCAAGATATCGTGAACAGTCGATTTTGGAATGCACGGTTCTCTGCTTGCTTTACGAACGTATTTCCTGGGGCTTCGTCGGAAACTTTCATTAACTTGGTCAACCGTCTCACCGCTGACGCTAGGCCTATCGGCTCCTCCACGAAGTTCCATATTGCCGTTTTCTTTAAACTGTTTCATCCACCGCTTAATTGAATTCGTTGACGGAGGATTACAACAATACTCTAAACGGTACCGTCTTTTAACTTTAATGACAGACTTTAATTCCGCAAGCCATAACACACACACATCGCCTTCTGCTGTACAGATAACATTAGTACTGATTGCGCATTTCTCCTACATCCCTCATCAGGCTACACCTAGCGCCATCTATCGGATTCTGGGAATAACAATTCTGCAAAACAAAAATATAGAAACCGTGTTAGCAATACGGGGGGGGGGGGGCTCACGGCTAAGAGGGCCATAATTTTGTAATGTGTCCAATAATTCTCTGATACCCTGTATAGAGGGCTTGAGTTAACGGAAGCGTTAACTCATGCCCTCTAGTGGCACACTTGTGCATTTAGAAAAATTTGAAATTATATGAGAAACGTTTGGCACTAGAAACGCTCTGCAACAAAGAAAGACTTTTTCAAATCGGACTCTTAGCGGACGGACCGACAAAGGGATAACATAAGCACGATCATTTTTTACAAAAGTAGCGCTAAAAAACAGCCATTTTAAAGAGCGGCTGTAATGAGGTTAGACTCGGGTTCGGATGCAGACAGTTTAAAAAAATCAAGAATTCATGCAAAATGTTCCATGAACTGATATGTTAAAATATTTTTTTCAAATCGGGTTTTTAGAACCGGAGATAAGCATCGGATACAATTCACTTTTTCATTTTCAAAAGACGCGATATTTTTTTTTTTTTAAGAAAAGTATACAGCGAAAACACAGCAAGCAAAAGGGAGATCGACCCAGTGAAACAGTCACCTTGAGAAAGGTTTGAAATAAAAATCATGAACAACAACTGAAACGAATTGCTTTACAGTAGACGGACCGGTTGTACACAGAGACAAGTTTTGAAAGGAAAATGCGTAAACAACGGAAATGCAACAGGTGAAGAGAAGAATAAGCCAGAAAAACACATAATAAAAACTCAAGGGGAAATTCTCGCGCGGCCCACGGACATCCTCCCCCATAGGGAAATTTCTGAGTGAGCTACTGCATGTTCCTGATAAACAAGTAAGAACTGGTAGGACTTTTCTTTTAAGACATACTAATAAAAATTGCCCTATCTTCAATCCTTATAAACGCACTGTACATCAATTTTGTTTTACGTTAGGTGGTAGCTAAGCTCTTTATTTACCTTTATTTATCCTTTACAAGAAATGAAGATTTATCGATTGATGGAGAAAAGCTGGAGATAACAGACACGTACGTTTATCTTGGACAGCAGATATCAAGTGAGGGTCACATTGATGAAGAAATTAATCGGCGTACAAAACTTGCCTGGAGAGCTTTTGGAAGAAACAGCATAATTTTCAAGAGCAATATGCCATTATGTCTTAAAAGATAAGTGTTTGATCAATGCATCCTTCCAGTGCTTACGTATGGTGCAGAGACGTGAACCTTAACTAAAAGAGACATACAAAGGCTGCAGACAACTCAAAAAAGCATGGAGAGGTGCATGTTTGGTGTAACCAGGAGAGATAAGAAGAGGAACTCGTGGATCCGAAAAATGACAAGAGTGGAAGACATCATGATCAGAGTTAAATCCCTGAAATGGCAATGGGCTGGACATACTGCCAGAATGACAGACCATCGATGGACAGCCGAAATTTTAGATTGGATTTCAAGGGACAGGAAAAGACCCAGAAGAAGACCACATGGGAGATGGGTGGATGAAATTCGAAAGTATGTAGGAGTGACATGGAGGAGACTGGCACAAGACAGACCGTTGTGGAGGAAACTTCGGGAGACCTTCGTCTAGCAGTGAATTGATAATGGTTGACAATGATGATGATGATGATCCATTCCTGTTATAACGAGGTCGTGCTTTAGAAAGGATGTTATGGAAAATTAGCCATTTGGTACCATATAAGACTTAGATGTCTTTCGTGCACTGAAATAAGATTTTAACTCAAATATATTCATTTACAAAGTTGCGAAATGTCCAAACAAAGAAGCAGAATGCATTTCTATTAAACAACTGTCCAAGCACCTAAACACGTGAGTTGAATATGTATAACGAAAACAACTAATAAAACACACTTAGGCTGTATAATTTATTCACCCTAAAGTCCCCTGAGGACAAGATTTAAATTATGATTGCTTCACAAATATTCTGCGCGGGTCGGTAAATTTTACCGCAAATTACACTGGTGCATTGATTGCACTTTTGGATGTGTAACGTGTTTCAGTGAATCACTCACAACACTGCAAGTATCGCACTCACAACACTGCAAGTATCGTGCCTTCCTTTGGAAAAACCGTAAACTACAAAGTCTGCATTTTCAAAAGAAACTTGACCATTCAGAACATATATATTTGATCATTTTTCCCTGCACTTGTATGTGTTGCCTCAAAAGGACATGTATACAACAAAGCGTTCATTGCCCTAGCTTGTTAAAGAGCAAGTCATAGTAGATCGACCCTGCCTTAAACCTGATTATTTCTCCCATGAGAGTTAACTCGTGATATTTGTTGTGACTGTTGGTCTCACACAAATCAAAAGACCAGGATTTCATACTATCTTCTTTACACTATTTTCTAAACTTTCATGCAGGAATGTACTTATAAAAAATTATTTGTGTTTATTTCGAAGTTCCATACACTGAAAAAAAAAAAAAAAAACGGATATTTGTTTCATGAAGTAACGGCGCATATTTCTGATACAATCTTTTCCGTGAAATGACGGTGGAAACTCTGAATTTCACGGATTTTTCGTACGACAGGAAAATTCTGGATTTTCAGATATCTTTCCGCAATTCTTTTCTTATACTGAGCGTAAATTGCGGTTTTTAAGATGTACTAAAGCAAAGTTCTGAATTAGTGAAAATCCTCTAAATACGCGGCGTCAGTGAATAAACAAAGACATCACTCTTTCCACGTTTATCAACACATGGCAACCGAAAAATTGTTATCCGGTCACCGCTGGGATCGTACCCCAGATCTCTCGATATCTAGCTGAGTGCGTTCGCCTTACGCTACGGGGGCCAACAATCAACGGTGCTTTGTGTTTTTATCTGTCAGCTTTTGACATAATTAATATATTGCATGCGCTGTTAATGCCCACCAGGTAGAGGCGTCTCAGTTGCTGAGCCCATCCTATGGATTTGTGATGTCAGAAGCTGATAGATAAACACACATAGCGCCCGTGATGGTTGGCCACGGTAGCGTAAGGCGAACGCACTCTGCTATATATCGAGAGATCTGGGAGGGTACGAACCCAGTGGTGACCGGTTGCTATGTGTTGATAAACGTGGGAAAAGCGATGTCTTTGTTTATCCAAGTTTTGAATTTTCAGAAATCTTTCCGCAATTTCTTACGAATATTAACGGAAAAACTCCGTTCATACTTTTTCCGAATCCATATGACGAAAAATTTCAGGGTAATAATAGAGATTCGTGGGAAACTTGAGGTTTGATTAATGATTAAATTTTAATCGTCTGTCGAAGGGTGTGATTTTAAAGTTCTGTAGCAAAATTGGGCAACCAAACGGTCTGCAGCACCTAAACATCTTGTGGGCGCTATCTGCGGATATTTGCAGTAACGGGCAGGCATTATCTTGTTGCAACTAGAAATCAGGGGTGCTACGGAGATACGGCAAACAAACGGTCTGCGGCACCTGGACATCTTGTAGGCACTGTCTGCTGATGCTGGCAATAACATACTGCCATCTGATTCTGACATTGGCTGAGTTTAACGGATGAGTATGATCCAGGAACTTGCTGATAAGATTAATGAAGTGGGATTAAAGATGAACTTTCAGAAGACTAAAACTGATGTTACGATGTTTCTAAAAGAAACGAAGCTTTATCGATTGATGGGGAAAAGCTGGAGATAACCAATCCCTATATTAACCTTGGACAGGAAATATCAAGCAGAGATCACATTGATGAGGAAACTAATCAACGTATAAAACTTGGTTGAAGAGATTTTGGAAGAAACACTACAATTTTTAAGAGCAATATGCCATTATGTCTTAAAAGAAAAGTGTTTAATCAATGCATCCTTTCAGTTGAAAGAAGCATGGAGAGATGCATGCTTGGTGTAAACAGGAGAGATAAGAAAAATAACTCATGGATAAGGAAAATGGCAAGAGCGGAAGAAATCGTGATCAGAATAAAATCCCTGAAATAACAATGGGTGGCACATGTTACCAGAAGAGCGGACAACGAATGAATGACCGAAATTTTAGACTGGATTCGAAGGGACAGAAAAAAAACCCAGAAGAAAACCACATGAAAGATAGGTGGATGAAATTCGAAAGCATGCCGGAGTAACGTGGAGGAGACAGGCTCCAGACAGATAGTTGTGGAAGAAACTTGCAGAGACCTTCATCCAACAGTGGATTGATAATGGTTGACAATGGTGATGATGATATCGTACAAAACTTGGTTGGAGAGTTTTTGGAAGAAACAGTGCAATTTTTAAGAGCAATATGCCATTATGTCTTAAAAGAAAAGTGTTTAATCAATGCATCCTTTCAGTGCTTACGTATGGAGCAGAGACGTGGACCTTAACTAAAAAAGACATACAAAGACTGTAGGCAACTGAAGTCATAATACTTTACTATGCTAATGAGCTAAAATATACATAAAGCATTGGCAGCTTAAAAGATTAAATAAATGGTAGTACATGAAGCCATGAAAAGATGAAACCTTGATTTATAAAAGCTGAGGAAATAAGACAACTGAAAGAACGAGCCGCGGATGGCCTAGTGGTTAGCGATTCAGACTATCGATGCAAGGTCCTCAGGTTCGAACCTGGGCTGATCTTTCAGAGATGGTGTGATTTACTAACAATCGCTAAATATATGCCGTGCATCGGACAAGCACGTTAAGTGACGGCCCCCAGTCTGGACCCACTGGCTAAATGGGTATCCTTTCCTATGCCCCCCCTGAAATTCTCTCACCACTGTGTGTGCAACATCGTAGTTGTACGGTGGCGCCATCTACTGCACCCTAATCTCACTACAAACTGTTCTGTCAAAGTCGCTAAACTTGCTCTCATTCCTTCCGTTTCTGTGTCCTGCCCAAAAGGCGATCTCGCTGTAGGTGGCTGGGACCTAAACTCTACTCACTGTGGACGGAAGTCCTACAAAAAAATGACAAATACTGTGGTTCTGCGTACGATCAACGACTGCGTACAAAAAATCAGCGGCTCGAAACAGCTGAAAGAAGCATGGATTGACGCATTCTTGGTGTAACCACGAGAGGTAAGAAGAAGAACTCGTGGATAAGGAAAATGACAAGAGTAGAAGACATCATGATCATAATGAAATCCCTGAAATAACAATATGCTGGACGTGTTGCCAGAAGAACGGACCACCGATGGACAACCGAAATTCTAGACTGAATTCCAAGGGACAGGAAGAGACCAAAAAAAAAAAAAAAAGACCACATGGGAG
Source organism: Macrothele yani (assembly GCA_039090855.1). Classification (NCBI taxonomy): domain Eukaryota; kingdom Metazoa; phylum Arthropoda; class Arachnida; order Araneae; family Macrothelidae; genus Macrothele; species Macrothele yani. The sequence continues at coordinate 111,659,450 of CM077003.1, forward strand.
ATGGATGGATGAAATTCCAAAACATGCCGAAATTACATGGAGAAGAGTGGCTCAATACAGACCGTTATGTCAGAAACTTGGGGATACCTTTATCCAGAAGTGGATTGACAATGGTGATGTTGATATACACTGAAGAGCAATTGAATTAGAGACAATTGGCGTAATGCAAATGTGGCGCTGTGGGCGGCCCTGTAAACGGAAACGACATGACGCATGCAGCGATCCGACAATATAAGGAGTGATGCAACGGGAATCAGTAAGAGTGGAGCGCAGTATGGACGAAGGATCTAAGCGCATTTGATCGTGGGCAAATTGTCGGAGCCAGTAAGACGAAGGATCAGTAAGGAGCGCAGTAAGACGAAGGATCTAAGCGCATTTGATCGTGGGCAAATTGTCGGAGCCCGACGAATGGGTAACTCCATCTCGGCAGTCGTGCAGGCACTGGGATTTTCACGAGCCACTGTGTCACGGGTGAACCGTGAGTACATCGAATCCGGTAAAACCATCTCTGCAAGGGCCAACTGCCGTGGACAACAGCGTGTGGATGAGAGGGGTCATCGTCGGCTAGCTCGCATTGTAACAGCGGCTAGACGGGCCACAGATCAAGAAATCACTCGGCAATTTAATGCTGGTGCACAAAAACGTGTAAGCAGTCACACCATTCATAACCATCTCCTCGCTATGGGGTACAGAAGCCATCGTCCCACGAGGGTACCGCTGCTGACAGCACATCACAGGGTGCAAAGATTAACATGGGCGAGGGAACATCGCCACTGGACCCTAGACATGTGGAAAAATGTTGCCTGGACTGATGAGTCGAGATTCACATTGGTACATGCGGATGGCAGGATACGAGTACGGCGCAAACCACATGAAGCGATGGATCCTCCTTGTCAGCAGGGTACTCTTCAAGCTGGTGGGGGTGGCATTCTCGTTTGGGGACTGTTTACGTGGACTGAAATGGGACCCCTGGTACGTGTGACATCGTCCCTCACAGGTCAACGTTACCGGGATATCCTGGAAGACCATTTGCTCCCGTTTGTGCGTCTTCAACATCCCACTGAGGACCTCATCCTGCAACAAGACAATGCACCGTGCCATCGCTCCCGAATTGTATCCGAATGGTTGGATGAACACTCCACCGACGCGACCTCGCTTCCTTGGCCAGCTAGGTCACCTGACGTCAATCCCATCGAGCACATCTGGGATGCCATTGAGAGAGATGTTCGAGGATCTGACCCCCTCCATCAAATCTTCGTGAACTGTAGGAGCTTGTTCAGGGGTCGTGGATCCGTATGGCCTCCCAATGCTTCCGGTATCTTGTCGAGTCCATGCCGAGACGAATCGCCGCCGTCATCAGGGTGGTGCTACACGTTACTAGACAGGTATCTCTAATTCAATTACTCTTCAGTGTATAATACTGATCAGAACAGATCAGACAACTTCCGACAATCGGACCGACACCGCCCTGGTCGATAAGCAGAAGTCAACACCTCATTGACATAGATGTGCCTAACACATGCAAGATCCAGAAGAAGTAGTAGAGACGCTATCAAAGTAACGATCTAAGGTACGAGTCAACGAAATGCGGCATATGAAGAACGTCGTCACTGTCCCCCATAGTGATATCATTCACAGGAACTGTACCTAAGACCATTCACAGCTGTATACAGACTCTAGACATTCAATCTTACACCTAAAAGGAATTATAGAAGGCAGCTATCCTGAACACTTGTAGGATAGTAAGTAAGTTCCTGGACGGACAACAACTCAGACTTGGTACATCGTACCCGTCCCGGAAGGAAGAGAAAAAAATACCCCCGGAAAGGAGTGGAATCTTCTTTTCTATATTTTCTATAAATAATAATAATAGAGATACAGTGATTTTTTTCTGTGATAAAAAATAATCCATATCGACAAACATACTTATAATGTTTCACAAAAAATACCTGATAGCAAAATAATTTACAGAAATAAGAAACGTTTTCTGAAAGGGATCCCAATTCAATGCAAGCCCAAACTTTTCTTTGACCCCCCCCCCCCCATTTAGCCTCACCGAAATATTTAAGCAGTTGAAACATATGGCGAGTGCAACCATCTAAGAGTGTAGAAAGCTTGTATAAAAGTACACGAATTTTTCGAATTCACAAAAATTTCGTATAAAACGATTTTTTTGTTGTTGTTAAATTTAATACTGTAGTATTCTGTGAAATACAGGGCATCCGTTGAGGGAATGTCTAAGAAAGTGGTAGAAAGGTACCATTTTCTTAATCAGAGTTTGATAAGATAAGAGAGGGAGATTCCTTGTTAGATTACAAACAAAATCCATAAAAAGACTTATGAAAACAGATATTAAGAAAAGATTAAAAAAATTGACGTAGAGAAACTAAAACTGGGGAGGAACAGAAACGTGTTAAAGACCATGGAGGTTCAAATCCATGGTTCCCAGTACTACATCCATTGAATACATACTACATACAGTATGTAGCTGAAAATCTTTTTTTTTTTAATGGGGATAAAACATCGTCAGCGTCCCGGTAAATTTTCATTAACCGATGTTTTTGGCAAAACTACTGTGTCCCCCGCCTTCCTGGACAATACTTAGCCCTCTAACAGCTCCTATAGTTGTAACCTGGGCATCCATATTTATCAGAAGTGAAGTTCAGTTGCCATTTTAAGGATAGTGAATTGTTATCATTTTCATCCAATTCCCGCCATTTTGATGAGCAGAGCGATGGTTAAAGTATTTCCTTTCACGCGCATCTCTTTGAGGGGGTGTTAGATTTATGGTTTCGTGGATGTGCGAGAGGGAACAGTGAAGCCAATTAAGGAACTTCTGCGTCTTCAGAGAGAATGCATTTTTAAGGAGTGTCCGCGCTTTCTTGGAGAGCGTGGATTTCACTCTTCTGCAGGGGACACTTTTTGGGGGTGTTTCTCAGCAAGAGGACGTGGCACTCGGTTGCAGGAAGTTCGGTGGGAAGAAGTAGGGAGAGCGACGTGGAATAGCTGGTTAGTCGGCGTGAACGGAGATAAGTAGTAAGCAATATGGCTGTGATTAGAGAAAGGGAATACTGACCAGGCGAGAGAAGGAGATTCGACGTGTTAATAAGGTAATGAAAGAATGAAAATGATGGACAATGCTTGGAGACATTCTCTATGATATTTGAATAAACATCTTCCTCACTGCAAGAGCAAAGCTTAATTTTGCCGATTTTATTTATATTTTATTTATGTGCTCAAGTCGAGTAAAATATGAATTAAGGTCCAGAAACAAAACTCTCTGGAAGCAAATCATCAAACAAACCCTTCACACAGGGCGCTGTAATGTAACTCAGCAACGAGCCCTGTAACATAGTTCTGAACTCCTGGCGTTGCCACTCACTGCTCATAGATCAGAAAAATAGTAAGAGTTTATTACATCATGAGACCCTCAATTGGCAAGGATCTTTTGTATAAACCGATTAATCACAGAATTATGACCAGCCCTATCAAAAGTGGTTGCGGCCCATTGATCACGAGACTTCGGAGAGGGCGCGATTAGTCGACCGAAGTAGCATATATAAGGTGTGAGTGGAGTTTTATTTCGTAAAATTCGGTGCGTGATGGGTAAACGGAAAGATTTATCAGACTTTGAGAAAGGCCTCGATTCCTCAAACTGCTGAACTGGTGGGTTTTCCGCAAGCCGCCGCAGTTAAAGTGTATCAGGACTGGCGTGCAAATGATCAAACAACGACCGGGGGCAATATTTCACAGGACAGCGAAATGTTGATGTGAGAGGTCAGATCAGGGCCCGGCGACTCGTACAGGTCAACAGCTGACTACCCAATACAACAGAGGTCAACCCGGAACAGTATCTGTGATGACCATTCGTTACACGCTCGCACATATGGTCTGTAACAGCAGACGACCCGGACGACATGCTCACCTAATCACGGTTCATCGGCGCAAAAGACTCGCCTGGTGCAAAGATCATGAAAATTGCACGTCGGATGACCGGAAAAAGGGTGCTGGTCTGACGAGTCGTGTCTTTACTCCACTCTGTAGATCGTCGTGTACGTATTTGGCACAAACAACATGATGCACTCGATCCATCCTGCATGGTCACCCGGTGGACGCGGTCGTATGATGTGGGGTATGTTTACTTGGCAGGAACTTGGACCACAGGTGCATGTGGAACAACGTATGACTGGTGCCCACTATCGTGAACTGCTTGCTGACTCTGTACACCCAGCAATATTGCACTTTTCCCGAATGGCGACGGTGTCTTCCAAGAAGACAATGCGCCGACCTAATGTTGTGCAGGAATGGCTTGAGGAACACGGTTCAGACTTGCAGCACATTGATTGGCCTCCGAACTACCCTTATATAAATGCCACAGAACACTTGTGGGACACTATGAAATGGCATATCAGGCGTAGTGTTGGACTGACAAAGCGGTATGTGGTCTTGCGTTGTAATGGAGCAAGAACCAATTTCCAGATTCCAGTAACTAGAGACGACTGCGACGAATACTGCTGTATAAACGTCGTAAGATTTGCTTGTAGAATTCTTGATTTATCGTTTGACTCACTGGTACGAATTCCTTGTGGATTATACCTTTGGAATCGAAAAGGCTGTGAGCATCGTCCGTCTTTGAAGTTTGAATGCGGGCTTTCTTGGTCGATGGTGAGTGGATATTTGTCCATTCAGTGCCTTGTCGCTTGGTTTGTGGATCATTCTACAGGCACCACGTTTCACCTCAAAAATCAGGATCCTCAGCTGCATTGCCCAGCAGATCGGTGAACGAACCTCCATTTGGTTATCATTCAGAATGCGGGCTACCAAACTGGCATTCAGTTTTCGTTTTCCCAGATCCTCGAGTGGAATCTCATGGCAGATAGACTTGATTATGCTCACCGACTCAGCCAAAAGCCTCATTGTAATTCGGCGATCTTTTTTTTATTGCTTTTGCACTTCTGCTGCGGGATGCTGTCTGCATACCCTTCTTTTAACATTTTGTAAGTTTCAATAGCTGATTTACCAAGTTTCCAACAAAAACGTATGTTTACTCTCTGATGCTCTTCCATGGCTAAACGAAATGGAACGAGAACGCTTGCCATGACTCCCTTAAGGCTGTCTTTGAATGAGTGTTAGGATTCATCTTCTGAGATAGATTGCACAAATAATCACTCCTTGGGCGTGGCTTTTACGTCTGGAGTGACTATCCCAGACGTTGGCGTCAGCGAATCACTGCAGACCTCACCATATTCAGAATGGAAGCGGTCTCTCGTTGACTCCAGCATGAAAAGACAAAATACGCGCTGTTATGTTTTAACCAATGATGTTCTTTGGGGTTGGAGTTCAGTAAGTAGGCGAAGCTGTGTAAATAGGTGGAGTTTCCATAGCTCAAATTCAGGGTTTGTCTGCTAATGTATACATTTTCTCTTCAAAAATGAAAGTACAGTAGGATTTAAGATGATTTACGGAAGACAAGATTCCAATCTCACTTTTGCCCCCATTCATTTATTCCTATTTGGCTCAGATAATTGGAAAAATCAGACAGAAATGAAAGATTTTGTTTCTTCCAGACAGAAACACTGCTAAGCTAACTTATCGCGCCATCTAGCGCCAAACTGAAATATTTTGTGTCAGAAAAATTCAATTTGAAAAAAATCTAACAAATTTTTCGGAATAATAACTATAATAGTTATGGATCGTTTTTGTTTGTGCTCAAAATTTCAAACATTACAAAGTAATAGTCTTCGAGAAAATGTGTACAGAAGAATTTACTTTGCAGATATAGGATAGAAGATGAACCCTAACACACATTCAAAGACAGCGTTAATGCCTGCCTGCCACCTCTCGGTACCAGCATAAACCGGTTTCCAGCTGTTCGCTGATTGGCCAAGGACTGCTGTCTTCTGGCATACACGTGATATTTTTATTCCACTACTCCTCGACGTACGTTGTATAATTCCTATTTTTTTTTTAATTATTTTTCTTTAGATTGCTTTGACCGCAATTTTCCGTGAATTTTCCGGTTAACAAACGTAATCATTTCAATTTCTTAAAACGAAAGGCAATGTACAAGAGAATAGGTGTGATTCTTCTTGTTTAGGTAATGAAATGAATTTACTTTTTTATACAATGAAAGGAAAGCAGTGGCGGCTCGTGGTGTAAAATGCTGGTGAGGCGAACGGTCTTGATGTAAATGTAAAACAGTAAGACATATGTTATTGAAAAATATATAAATTCGTATAACGTTATACGAATATATATATATATATATATATATATATATATATATATATATATCAGTGGCGTAGCAGGGGGGGGGTCGTGGTTTGCACCCCCTTATTAGGCGAGACAGCTTTTTCTAAGTACGTTTTATAGATAATTTCCCTATTTAAATTCTTTGATTTTTATATAACTCGGAAAGCAATATAATTTCTTGATAATAGAAGAGAAAGTAAAGCAAAGCGGCCAAAGAAGTTGCTTTATTAAATTTTTATTAAAACAACTATAATTTATTGCATTTTCTTCATTTTATTAAATTAGCTTCATTTTGTATTAATATTCAAGATGTGCGTACGTACCAATAGGAAAATATTTGTTGAAGCGCCCCCCCCCCCCAAATTGTTATATGCACTTATGCACAGTTATACAGCAGAAGCGCAGAACCCCCCCCCCCTTCAAAAAGTTTCATGTCAAAGGCAGTATCCCCCATTAGATATCTTTGAAGTCCTGGGTTCGAGTCGGCTGAATCATTAAAATCCGCTGAGATTCGGAATTTAGCCCTTATATACAAATATTATTCAACAGTAATGGAATAAAATTATAGAAATATATGAAACACGGCGTGGGAGTCTTTCTTCACGAAAAATCCAAAAATTTTAGAGAAAAAATGTACATATACCTCTCTATATATGTGTGTGTGTAATATACGCTACTTTTGCAACAATATTTTTATGAAGACAATTATTCGATAATTTTACAACAAAGAAAGAAATATTTCACCAGTATTCTTTTATGTAATACACTTGAGCGAAAATACGCAATTTGCGCGGTTTCTTTAGCTAGTCAATGCGTCACTCACATCCCAACGCCAATCGGAGATCCACTTCTTAAAAAATTCAAAGTAAATCATTTGAATATAATTTTTTTCTCACGAAGTGTTTCTTGAGCTTGAATAAAAGTCACAGTTCGATTGGCATATTAGTGAAGGTGCATTTAGCACGGGTCACAAACTGAAGTCCAGGCTCGTGATAACTATGTACAGGAGAAGTCAAGCTAAGGAAGTACATTTCTATATAAAAAAAAGTATAAAATAATTTAAACCTGGAATTAAAAACAGAGGAATACGAAATTAATTTGCTTTGGACTCGAACAGAATGCTTTCAGTTTATTTTTTATAAATAAGTTCAATTCTGCGATCCTTTTTGGCTGCAAATTTGTCTATGATCAGATCATAAAATGGTTGAGTAGACATTAGATGGTTCAGCAATTCTTTCTCGATTGAAATTTTAGCGAGTGAAGACAAACGATCTTGTGCCGTTGTATTACGGAGGTAAGTCTTAATTCTCTTCAAACAAGAAAAAATTCCTTTCAGCAGAAGAACTTGTTGACGCCAGTGTCAATACAAGAGAAAATCATTTGTAGGCTTCTGGTAACACATCTTTCAGCTCGTTTTCTTTCATTGTTTTCAAGGTTTTCTGAAAACTGAGTTCCCTGAAGTTGTGATCATTATATAAAAAATCTAATTCGTTTTTTAGTCGTTGTGTGTCTGTAAAAATGTTTGGATAAATTTTTTTGAGTGTTAAGGGCACTGGATGGAAATGACTCTGAATAACTATGGTATTTTGAGCTGTCAACTAGCTGCAGAAACTCGAGCTTTCCCATATCTTCAAATCTGGTATTTATTTGGACTTTTATATATTCATGAATACACTCCATTAAATCATTCTGTATCGTTTTAGATTGTCCAGAAAAGAAGCTTCGTATTTCTTCAAAATGTGCTTTTAATTCTCGGATGCTCCTACGAAGTAACATTTGGAACATTTCCTTGAAATTGCCTTTATTTAATGAGGAAATAGTTTCATCATGTCCTCGAAAAGGCAGTTCTTGCTTGCTTAGAACGACAACTAAATCGATTATATGTTCCATAAAAAGCCTATTTAGTCTGACCTTTTCATTAAACTTGACTTCACGAAGAGCAGCAATTTTCTTTGAGCATATCAGAAATAGTGTTTGTTTTTTTCCATTCGTTTTAGACCTACGTGGTTAGTTCTATGCTCTTTAGAGCTTTCGTGCAATTTTGCACTACGAGAAAAGTTTTTTAGATCAAAATAACCCGTTGTATTCCACACATTTTTCTTATTGCTCAAAAGTAAACATGGCCAGCAAAAGAGAGTTTGCTTGTAATAGCACCAGAAAGCCAGGGAAAATCTCGTACTATGATTTATTGAAAGACCTAAAAAACGATTTGCCGCACTTCTTATCTTTAGATATTGAACTTATTATAGGTGTCGGTCTTCCAGATATGAGAACATCCTTGTTATCATAATCTTTCCAGTGTTTAAAAGGAATTTCTTCCAGAACACAAATCACGTCGTTTGTTGGGCCATTCATATTTTCCAACAAAAATCAAAATATGCTGTTTAGTAACAATAACAAAATAAAAAAAGAAAAACTCAACATTACTATGAACTAGCAAACACCCGCAGAAGAGAGGATTGAAAACACACTACAAAAAGTTAGATTCAAATACACTCTGACGAATAGTTAAAGCTACGTAGAAATCTTCGTACTCCAAAGCTTATAGAGGCGAACGGCGTCATCGCCTGTGAAACCACTTTTCACAAGGGTCATCTGCTCATTTTCCCGCGCCCATTGGATACACAATCCTTGGGTTCTCCAATAACAGCGGAGATGCGATTCCAGTTTAAGCGAAATGGAGGGTCGCCTCAGAAATTTCCTTTCTCTTACTGGAAGTCCGGCACCTCTTTAGGTAGACCTCGGACTGTGGGGGTGGGGGGTTCAGTCTGTAGGGCTCTTCTCTGATCCCCAGTTCCCAAAACCGACTTCTCATCGAGACGATTCAGCCGGTCGCCTCTCAGCGCTTAAAACATGCAGCTAGCTGCTTTGCAAAAATAATGATTCATTCCTCTTCTCGAAAGCCTTTCTTTAACCTAATTCATGAATCACAATGTGAATTTCAGTGTTTCATTTATCCTGCAAAGTTCTTATACCTTTGTTACGGACAGAAGGTTTTTTTTTTTTCTTTCACTTTGCGGAATTTCAGGTGAGGCGGCGCCTCGCTTGCCTCATCTGACGGGCCGCCACTGAAGGAAAGGCTCTGGCAAATCACTTTTTATTACTGTTCATTTATAATCGATGTACCTCTGCAATTAGTGAGTGTAATCGTTCCCTAGCGTCAGACAAGGAAATAAAACTAAATCGTTCACAGTTTTAGACAAAATAGGAAGTTCCGGCATGCTGGTTATGTTATAACAGCAATAATCCCAAGGCTTCCCTGTCTGTGTGATATTGAAGGACAGTGAGCACAGAAAACCAGTTGCTTGATAAACGTCTGGCAGTCATTTCAAACAGCGTTTTGCTTACACAAACACAGGGAGTGACGTAACGAAGGTTCTTGGGTGCATATGCGTTTGGGAAACTGTCGGATCTCTGATGTTACACGAACGATCAGCATCATATTGTTTTCTAGCCGACACAAGTAAACCAGATGAAGCTGTTTCGATCTGCAAGTTACAAACATAAGTAAAGCTAAACAGAACGGAAGAGATGTCGATTTTTCCCGTTTCATCAAAAAACAGATTAAAATTAAACGAATTCCTAACTGGAAAGAGGCTAAAATCATCATAACACCACATACTATTTCCTCCTTATTATTCACAGAAAGCTTGATTATTGCTGAAAAAGGAGCCTCGTGCTGTAATGACAATAATCCTGTTTACATGCCGACAGTTGAGTACAACTATTAAAACTTTCTCCTCCATTTGTGGAGAATTCAAATATTTAATGCTTTTCCTTAATGTTTTGTAATATTTTAAGTTGGACTTAATTAACTACACCATCTAGCCATTACGGGTGAGTTAGGTAATGTGTTTCTCTTTAATTGTTTGAATTTCTTTATTTCTTCATTTTTTGTGGTTTGTGCCGCATGCTTATTCTTTCGATAATTTGACCACTTTGGATTGTCGTATAATCTTGCTGCGAATGAAATGTCCGGCAAAGGACCAGCACACGCAGATGGCGAGAACGGAAAAGTAAGACAACTTACCTAGGCAAAATAATCCCCCTCGGCATCGACACAAAGTTATCATCAGTCCGGAAGGCTATGATCCCGGAACGAAGAAAGTCTTGTGACTCGGACCCGAATAAGTCATCAACTGCACGTTGAATTTCGTTGTCTCTCGTGAACTGTTTCCCGGACAGGAAGTGATCCAGGCGACTAACAGATGGCAGTATGAGAATAGGCAAGAAGAGGTAGTGCTTCATAAACCAAGGCACTTAGTGTCAGCTTCATTAGTTGTGCGACGTGAGGGCGAGCGTTGTCCTGGAGCAGAAGAACACCATGTCTGTTGACCAAAGCCTGTTGTTTCTGCAGCAATTTCCGGTGCATCTGTTGTAATTCAGCACAATAACGTTCTGCAGTGATGATTTGGCTTCTTGCCAAGAAACTCCGATGAATTACCCCGGCTGTGGATCACCAGACAAGGAGTATTATCTTCTTGGCGTGTAGGGGGAGGGGGCTTACGATGCCTTCCAGCAGGCTGTGCCTTGCTTAACCACTGTGCAGATCTTTTCCGATTATCGTATAGGACCCACTTCTTGTCTTAGGTGACGATTCGATGCAGTAGAGGTTCCTGTTTATTCCTGGCAAGCAGCGACGTGCAGACTTCCAAACGCCTAGTCTTGTTGGCAGTTGTCAACTCATGTGGCAGCCACATGTCCAGCTTTTTGATCTTACCCAGCGCAGCCAGACGCCGAACAACTATCGTGTGGTGGACACCTACCTCTGCCGCTATGCCACGACATGTTTTTTCCGATGTCCCGCTTCAACCACACGTAACAGAACATCGTCAGAAACAGTAACAGGGCGGTGATCACGTGCTTCGTTTTGCAGGTCCGTATCTACGCTTCGAAATTTCACAAACCATCGCGAATGGTTTGTTCGTTGACTGTATTCTCCCCAAACGCTTTATTAACGTTTCGAGTGGCAATTCCTGCAGAATGGTCCAGTTTCAATTCATACAGGAAGATGACTATCAAATCCGACGTCTGCATGCTTCCATTTCAAGCCACGTTACGTCCAAACAAAGCACGCCTGAACCTTGTTCTTCACACACGTGCTAGCTATTTATATTAACGCTGTGACGTAATGTCCGCAACACCAGTGGGTGGTTCCATTCCGCTGTGGTGGGGGCATGTCTCTACTGCTCGCTCGCGCCGGACACTTCATTTGCACCAACCCAATATTTATATATCGATTTAACACTATCATATCTGAATATGACGATATAATCACCTGTTTAGATACGTCATGTTCTTTCTGTATGGTCACTTATAGGTCTTCCCACCCAACTTCTTCTGTACTTCCATCTGAAGATGGTCTTTGGGAAGACCGAAAGTTTTTATGGCGTTATTTTTAACTTCTAAATTTTACACTAAATTCATTGTTAACTTCGTAAGAAGACTGCGTAATGTTTTAATTATTATGATTTTAAAACTGCTACCTTAAATTTTATGATTGCGATTAAAAAACTCCTCAAAGATATTAAATTGTCATCCTAGAAATGCTAAGTTTTTATAGGGTATGGAATTCGAAATAGATAATTGCGGAAGTCTGTATAATATCTGTTTCAGAAGTTTAGGCATACATCCAGTGTAACTTCGTGCTCTCAAAACTGTCACTGAAATACTACATTCCAACTTTTCCATTCTGGAATTAGTTTCAAAGTAGGCAACACTCTAAGGCAGTCACACTTCGTACTCCAGTTGACACAATAATTTGTTCTAGAGAAAAATACCCAATTCTTTAGGCAAGTCCCTGAAAAATCTATCACATCCAATATCAGTGCGCCTTACAGTGCATAGGTCACAGCTGAAGACTATTAAAACTCCGACTGAAAGAGCACCTGTCATATGTAGGAAAATACACAGTACGGCAATTAAGCAATCAGACTGATTTTTTCAAAAATCCAGGTAAAACATACGAGTCAGGAAGGCGTGGTTTTTTGTTAAACCATTTATGAGTAATGTGGTGGCAACAGCGCTTGCGTGAGAATTACGTGTATGATTATTTACTCTGTGCGTGACGTCGTTCGGCGGAAGAACATTGTCACAGCTCTGTCATGGGGTAGAGAGCAAATATCTTGTTCTGTTTCAAAATCGGTAAAACTACATCTGAGACTGTTGAATTGTTGCATGATGTGTATGAGTCTAATTGCCTATCTCGTTCACAAATATTCCGATGGTATGCGCGTTTCAAGGATGGGCGAGAAGATCTGAAAAATGACGAAAGGCCCGGACGCCCGATTTCAGTGCTCTCCTCTGAACTCAATGATAAAGTTCGCAAAAGGATAAAAAGTGATCGTCGTGTGACCTTGAGAATGCTGGAATGTGTGCTCAGTGTTAATAAGGAGATGATTCACCAAATTTTAATGCAAGATTTCGGGGGTTTCAAGGCATGGTGTTTGCGTTATGATCCTGAAACGAGGCGTCAGGGTGCTCCATGGAAGTCGCCGCAGTCACCCAAAGGAAAGAAGATCAGGTTACAAAAGTCCAAAATCAAGACAATGCTTCTGTGCTTTTACGACAGTAAGGGAATTCTGCATCACAAATTCCTTCCTGAAGGCATAACTGCCACTGGCAATCTTTACACATCCATTTTGGAACGATTGTGAAAGAGGATTGATTATTCATTCCAGGCCTGAGTACAAAAACGGGAAATGGTTCCTTCTTGACGATAACGCAAAGCAATCAGTGTACAGCAATTTCTGGCACGAAAACAAGTGTGTGTACTCAACTATTCACCATATTCCCCAAATTTGCCACCGTGTGACTACTTTCTATTGCCTTAATCAAAGCTGTCTTTAAAAGGAAAAAAGTTTTTCAAGACACTGAAGACATACAAAGAACTGTTACATCATCGTCTTCAACTAACTGGTATGTACCTAAAATTTAGAAAAAAAGTGGTACTGCGCATGCGCAGAAGCACCGTGTTGCTTCTGCGCATGCGCAGTACCGTTGCTTCCACCTGGTGTTGGGGTTGCATCTGTTGCCACCTACGGGCCATTAGTGACACTTGCTTGGAGTCCCGCAATTCACGGCGATGCTGCAGGGCCATTAATGGCTGCCAACTGATGACGCTGCCACCAACGGACCGCTACCGGGCCATGAGCGGTATGGCATGTACAAATAAGTGTTAAAATCCTAATCTTCATAATTATTTGATACCGTTTTAACAATGGCATGTACCTAAAATTTAGAAAAAAAGTTACGTCTGTTATTTAACAATTAAAAATTAAACTTCGCAATTAAAAAAAAAAAAACAAAAAAACAATACTGGCTGGAGGGGGGAAATGGGGGTGAGATACCCCAGTTCTCGGACCCAAGATACGCCACTGCCCCACAGATGTGTGGAACCACCGCCATCTTACACAGTGCCTTGTTGACAACTTGGGTCTATGGCCTCATGGGGTCCTCGCCACACGTGAACCATCAGCTCGTAACAACTAATAGCGTGACTCATCGCACCACGTCGCATGTTGCCAGCCAGTCTTCCAGGGTCCATTTAAAAATTTTGTGGTAAGTTGCACCAAACCGTGGTGCTACACCAGGTGCATTACTTTCTGAGAAAAGTTACACCATCATGTTTTGCTAACAAAACCCAGCAACGTGGTTTAACTTTTTACCACGTTATGGTACAAGGTTGCACCATGGTGTTGGGTTTATTTTGCACCACCGAATGGTGTATCCTTTCTAAGAAACTGGTGCAGCTCGTGTAGCACCACGTTTTGGTGCAACTTACCACAAAATTTTTAACAGTGTATTCTGTGAGCTGAAAGAAAACTTAGAAAAATTTGTGCTGAAAGAAAAGTTTGATAAACTTAAGCAGACGACATTACATTCGTTTTTCAATGATTTTTTTTTTAGATTACCACTATAAGTGCCTTCCAAATGTGTAACATATACTGTAGTATTTTTTATTATTTATACACATACATACCAGTGGCGTATCTCTTGGGTCAGGGACTTGGGCTCCCCCCTACTTTTTTTTTAATTGCGAAGTTTATTTTTTAATTGTTAAGTAATAGAAGTAACATTTTTTTTTTTTTTTTCAAAATTTTAGGTGCATGCTATTGCTAACATGATTTTAAATAATTATGAGGATTAGGATTTGAACACTTATTTGTACATGAACTCCATTCATGTTTCCTTTTGTGTGAACTTGAGTGTTACGTTTTCACAAAAATGTTTCTTCCGAGTACTTTTTCATATTTAAAAGTAATGTTTTTCTCTCTTAACAAACCAGCCGAGTTGCTCAAATGTGCATGTCCTTGTGTGGCTCTAAGATATATCTTGCTTCTTTTTTAATACGGAAAAACTTCTTTCGGCAGTTGCAGTTGTTGATGGAAAGTTTAGTTTTAGATCCGCTAATTTGCACACCTCAATAAACATTATGTCCAAGTGTTCAACTTCATGTAACAAGTAATGTTTCTTACTGATTTGTTTTGTATTCATCAAGGGAATAAAACACTTTCAGTTAATTTTTTAACCGAGCTGTATCAGAATTTGAAGCCTAGAGTTCTTTAAGCTCTCATAGTAGATGTTCAGGGAAGCTTCCACGAAATTTATCAAAACAGTTCGAATCCAACAAAGCCACGAATTTAATATATAATATCACTGATTTTAGTTTATTGACACTTCACACACACTGAAACAACTCTCGGGAAACACGCGCTGGAAGCAGGGAACTGAGTGAGGTAGTCCCAAGTCTTCTTTTTTTCGGAGCGAACTCTTGGCCAAAGCAATGGCCACTCATGAGCTCCGTAGCTCATTCATGTTGTCATGGAAACGCTAGCAGGAGATAGCATTGAAGCTCTTCGCATCAGAACAGCGAAGTCTCTCGAAGACCTACTTGCGTTACACCGTTGATGCCGTTGATCATCGGCAATCGCTCGCCAGACTGACTCTCATAATCAAAAGAAGCGAATCTGCTCGTGTTTTGTTTTTTTTTCGCACTGAAAGCATTGATATATCTTAATACCGTTGATAATTGACTTTTATTTGTGTAATTTTAATTAACTTTTATTTGTGCATTCTCTCGGCTTCGCAGCTAGTCTCGAATGTACGCCACTGATTCATACATACTGTACTGTAAATAAACTGGAATGCATCATGTTTGGAATGTAGCAATGCACAGTACGTAATTTATAAAAGTTAGGAAGTAGTTTGTTCAACATCTAAACTGTTCATTGGATATGTCCTTAAAACCTTCCCCTATTTAGCGATCACCCCTCTGAACGACCTTTTTTTAGAAGAACCAGCGGTGGACGCTTTAGAGAGATTCCACTGTATTTTCTAGTGTGACATTTTCTTTGTTGAGCAGTGTACATCGTTATGTTCAATCTCAGCTGTCAAGCTGATCGCATAGTTTTGGTGCAAAAGTTCCACCTATACGCAGGACATTTAATTTTGGAATTCTTCTAAGTTCTTTGCGATCTACAAACAAAGCATGATCTAACTAAGATTCGTCTAACTACAGAACCTACTGAAGATTAGTCACTAGAAAAGGAAATCGCAGATCTTTGACAGACGATTTACAACCGCCGTTCCATAAAAACTGAGATTAAAATAACCCAAAATGAAGAAATATAGGTACAGCGGAATATATGTTATTCAGTCTCAAAGTATCTTCGCTCGGATGACATACAACGATCCCATCGTTTAGTCCACTTTTCAAAGCATGTGGCGAAGGCATTTTCTGGAAGCTTCTTTAGCGACCCCTGTACAGCTTGAATAACGTCAGCATCTGCGTTGAATGTTGCGTCACGGAACTTCTTCTTCATTGTTGGAAACAACCAGAAATCGCACGGGGTGAGGTCAGCACTGTAGGCCGGATGTGGCATGATTTCAATACTGCATTTCGTAAGAAACTGATGAACACAAGCAGCCACATGTGGGCAAGCGTTATCATGGTGTAGGGTCCACTTGCACACCAGTTTCGGTCGCTTAATCGACATGTGTCTTCGCAGACGCTTCGAGACTGAATTGTAATACTCGGCATTGACAGTAATTTGTGGAAGAACGGCATGCTGGTAGACTACACATTTATGATCAAAGAAACTTATCATCATCAGCTTCCCAGTTGATTTGGTTTGACGAACTTTTTCATAGCCGGGGAGCCTGTGTGTTTGCAGACACTCGTTGCGCGTTCGTGAGAGGGTCGAAATAGTGGACCCATGTTTCATCGGCAGTTATTACTATGTTTAGAAAGTTTGGATCATTTTCAATATTTTTTTTTTCCACTCATGACACACCTAAACTCTGGCTAACAATTGTTCTCTCGTCAGGTGATGAGGCACCCATCTGGAACACACATAATGCAGCAGTAATTTATCGAGTAGAATGCGGAATGCCGACATTTTTGAAATATTAGCTGACGCAGCTATGTCTCCACAAGTCATTCGCCGATCTTCTTGCGGGATTACCGAAACAATATTAACAATACGTTCCGTAACAACCCTTTCAGGTCGATCAGGCCTAGGAGCGAGTTCTGCCGACAAACGCCTTTTTTTTTAAATCATAGTGTCATCTAAAAATCGTTGACTAACCCAAACATTTATCTTTGTAAGCTTTTTTATTAAATCAACTGTTTCTGGATTCGTGCTACCCAGACGATAGCAAAATTTTAAAGCACAACACACTTCACTTCTTAACTCTGAATCACTCACCTCCATAAATGCAGACGCACACTGCTCAATAACAAAACCAGAATTGTCTGCCACGGCTAATTAGTGTTGCCATAGATATAGATACTACCTTAATTCAGTTAGTCGTCTGTGTGGTTATCCCCCCCCCTATTTTTTTAATTGGAGGTTTAACGACCGTCGTGAGCAACTCAATGAGCTATAAGCAGTCGCCCGTCCCTAATTTGGGGCCACTCGTTCCAGGGAAGGGAAAGAGCCAGCGCTGTAAGACAAACACAACATCCATGCCTCACCGGGATTCGAACCCGGACCGCTTTCGGACGAATTGTCAGAAGCCATCGCTTAGACCACTGCGCTTCCGGGGCGGGTTTTCCCCTTTGCACTGTTGCCAATTAAAAAATTCCTCTCGGTTTTTATGGAACAGCCTTTATACATTTTACATGATGCTTGTGTTCCTCTCTCTAAATGAAAGTTTGAAATCTTTATCGAACCTTGCTCAGCGCTCTCTCTCTCTCTCTCTTTTTTTTTTTTTTTTGTTTTTTTTTGTTCGAGGGTTTAACGATCTGTGAGCAACTGAATGGACTATAAGCATTCGCCCATCCCTAATTTAGGGCCATTGGTTCCAGGGAAGGGAGAGAGCTAGTGCCGTAAGACAAACACAACATCCATGCCACATCGGGAGTGGGACCCAGACCCACTTTCCTTTTTTTTTTTTTTATTAATTGGAGGTTTAACGACCACCGTGAGCAACTCAATGGGCTATAAGCAGTCGCCCGTCCCTAACTTAGGGTCGCTGGTTCCAGGGAAGGGAGAGAGCCAGTGCCGTAAGACAAACACAACATCCATGCCTCACCGGGATTCGAACCCGGACCCCGTTCGGACGAATGATCAGAGGCCATCGCTTAGACCACTGCGCCACCGGGGCGGCAGAGACCCACTTGGACGAATGGTTCATAAGCCAGTGCTTAGACGCCGGGGCCGCCGAAGCGGCCTTGCTCTCTTTGGTCGGCATTACTTTCAAGTTATATGGCATATTAAGTAAGACGGCATTTCCGTCTTTCCTACGGGGCTCCGAAATTCGCGCACCTTTGCGCTTCCTATGTGTACTTTATGTGAGAGTTTGCCCGACATTGCATGCTAACGTCTCTGAAAGAGAATCAGACAGTATTCAAATATTGACATGCGCCGCTGATTGTAGATTAAGGCCAAGAGTCAGATGTACAAATGCGATTCAAAGGACTACACCTCTTTACTGAAAGATTCAGCTCCCCGGTAGTATGGTACGACCATCTGAATCAATAGTTGCCAATCATACGACCTTGCAGCAGACGTTTCCTGGTTTGTTCTTTCATTAATCTTTTGTTGCGACTGACATATCAGGGAGGAATACGTTGGTGACCATTGACATTTGTCGGCAAAGATTGTTAATTTGCGAAAGCAAGGAAGGTCTTAATTTCGGTCTACATACTGTGTATACAAAGTACCACACGCTGTGCTTCTCTTGAAGCGTGTTTAGTTTGCCCTGTTGCAAAACTTGTCTCCGAACTTAATCGCACCGAGCTCACCGTGTGCAAGCGCACGTATGTTATGCTACTTTCGATAGATGAATTGAAATTCAACTTTTCTGCATCAAAGATTTGCTGCACAAAATATTTTTTTCGAAATGTAATGATCTAGTACTGTGCCTTCGCATACATATTGATAACTTACATAATTTGAGAGTTGCTAAATTAAATGACCTGAAGGCGGAGATTGTTAGATAAAGTGAATAATTTTGGATTAACTGTGCTTGTTAATGTTGGTAGGCTTGTTAATGTTTTTTTTTGTTTTTTTTTTTATTGGAGGTTTAACGACCACCGTGAGCAACTCAATGGGCTATAAGCAGTCGCCCGTCCCTAATTTAGGGTCACTGGCTCCAGGGAAGGAGAGAGCCAGTGCCATAAGACAAACACAACATCCATGCCTCACCGGGATTTAAACCCGGACCCTCTTCGGACGAATGATCAGAGGCCGACGCCTTAGACCACTGCGCCACCGGGGCGGCTTGTTAATGTTGGTAGGCGGTTAAGAGATTGATTGTTGGACATTGTGTGAATAATGAAAATTAAGTATTAGGTAGGGGCTCAGAAAACAAGAAGGAAAACATTATCAGCGTAAAGTGGTCGTCGGGAAAAGGGAGCCGCCATTTCGAAGTAATAAACTAACTTCACGACAAGCATCACAACGGCAGCAACGATATAAACAGAGCTTTTGACAGAAAGGGAATTCGAAGTGGATGCAGAACATCGTCCTGATGGGGAGGGACGGGAGAGAAAAGGAAGCATTAAACCATTTTTGGGACCACACAAGAACTAAAAGCAGGCAATACCAGAGAGAGGGCCATTAATACAGAGCTTTAGCCAAGCCAATTAAAGGTGGCCGAACAAAGAGGGATCTCAGTGTTTAAGTGAACTCTGCTGAAACAAGGCAAAAGGCAATGGTCCAAACTCGAGTGCATATGCGACTTGCAAATATTACATCTTAGCTAAAAGCCTTTTGCCATAAATATGACTCGTTCGGAGGGTGACAGGCTAGCACAAGCGGAAGAAGAGATTCAAGGCAGTCCTGTAGCTAGCCGCCAAACCGTGTAGTACGGTTCCGGAAGCCAAGCCCGAAAGATCGGAGAGATTGGAGGCTAGCGGCCATTTATCGGATAGGTAAGAGGCTAATACAAGGTGAAAAATATTACTTGGGACAAGTAAAAAATGCAGTGCTAAGATTCACTGGTCCTATACTTAAATAACACATAGGAATAAAACAGTTCTCTGGAAAGTCCTGGATGGGAGGACGTGCAGCTGTACGCATCGAGGGCTCGATAAAAAAAAAACTGTTATTTGTACAGCGAGAGAACAGGGTGGAAGGTATCCATTTCTTTGGGGCTTGACGGCATTGTGGTTAAAGATAACTCCTAGTCCGTCGTGAAGAGTGAAACAAGCACTTTCCTGTTCGATTCTCGCCTGACCCCTAAAAAGTAAAGAGGAACCTGCGGCGGGTCAACGCTTTCGTTTCTTCTTCCGAGGAGCAGGAAGTCAGGGGATCCTGTGTGTGTTCGCTCCCTTCAGGAGAGCGGAGTAGACCATCGACCATCGGCGAGAAATTGTCAATCGCCAGGTGTGTATATCTTCAATCAGCCACGGACCGTATACCGAAACCAAACGAACGGTGTGCTCTAAATAAGTGTCGCCTCATACCAGTGTGTGCTCCAGTGACGACGACTCAAATGGATTAATCAGACCAGCAAAATTGCAAGTACAAGCAAAACATTTATTGCTGGCAAAACTATTTCAGCGATTAGAGTAGACAGCATAGAAGAGCAGAGAGCATAGAATTCAGTAGGACTCAAGCCTTCATGACTCGAAGAAAAAACTGTGGTTAATAAGCATTTACTTTATGCAGACAGTTAGTGACTGAGCATTCATAGGCCTCTTATGAACTGAGTCTGCAAGATGGTAGATAAAAATTGAGGCCATTTAGTGTCTGCTTTGTTAAGTATTTTCGCAAGTGACGTTTTCTTTACTTTATTTGTCTATTTGTTAATTAATTAAAAATACCTGTTACCTCGTACCAGTCCTGAAGTTGAGTTAGTTATTAGAAGTTTCAACGAAATTTGCTTTTTAATGGTTTATAATTTTTAGGCTAAACTCTCCCTCCGAATAAATAAGATTTCGGCGGTAACGAATTCCGTGCTTATTAAATGATTTATAAATTCTAATGCTTACCTCCGAGGCGTTGGCCAATACAAGACCCGCTACCATTTGAATAAATAAAATGTTTCCTTAGTTTAGTTTGCCCTCGTGAACTATAGATGAACTATAAGTTTCTTCTCCTTGAAAGATTAGTTCGGTCCACTGCTAGACGAACGAAAACTTGCTTATACATTTATAAATATAAAAATAATATATATAGTTCAGTCCACGTCTGGACGAACGAACGGAAACTTGCTTATATATATATATATATACAATATATATTTGTGTCGTAGCTTTGCTACAGCAGCAAAGCATCTAGAGCTTTTTTTATTATTATTATTATTTCTCAGTTTAATGAACTCCACGAGCAACTAGATTGAGAGCATCTGATATTTGCAATTCTTCCAGTTTTCGCGGCATCAGTGAGAACATCTGGAAAAAGCGAACTAAACAATGCACTAAAGCGATCGAATAGTATTCGAAGGCTATTTCGGCGCTATGGGATTCATTTTGCTCTAATTTGACATTCAACCGCATGGGGACATGACTTTTACTCCGAGGCTGTCCTTTCGCAGAGAAGACAACGCTTAACATACACTAGCTTTGCTGCACTTTTCCCCATTTCCTGAGAAAGGTTTAGGTACGATTCGTCAAAAAATTAATAATTTTCAACTCCAGTAATTAGAGGTTTGGACACAAACGTCACCGAATTTGTTTTTCCATGATATATCAATGGGACATTAAGAGCGTAGCTGCGTTCTGTCGATCGGGGGACACATTCATAACGCACGGGAAAATGGACACATAAGTTCATAAATTTTTCTACATAGATGTACAACGTGCTGTTCCATAAAAACTGAGAGTAAAATCACACAAAATGAAGAAATATAGGTACAGCAATATATATATATATATATATATATGGTTCTGTAACAAGAAATAGAGGCGAAATTTTGACAAGAGTGAAAGATTTCTACTCCAAATTATATGAAAGGGATGATACATGTACTCCAGACATCATGAAAGGTACCAGTACCAGAGTTCTTCCAGTCCTTCCAGCAGAAGTTGCACATGCAATCAAGAACATGAAGCCGGGAAAAGCTCCAGGAGAAGATGGAATTACTGTAGACATCATACAAGAAGCAAGTGGAGAAATCGAAACAGTACTCGCCCAAATTTTCACTCGATGCCTTAATGAAGGAAAGATTCCTGAGGATTGGAACGACGCTACAATGATCTTGCTACATAAAAAAGGTGACATTGAGGATCTCAGGAACTACAGACCTATCAGCCTCCTATCAGTGGTTTATAAAATATTCACTAAAGCTCTTTCACACCGCTTGAAGGTAACACTGGACATGGCTCAACCGACAGAACAAGCTGGATTCAGGAGTGGCTACAGCACAATAGATCATATCCACGTACTGAGAGAACTAACTGAAAGAGCGAAAGAATATGAACTTCCATTGTGCATGGCTTTTATCGATTATGATAAAGCCTTTGATTCGGTGAAACCTCCAGCAGTTACAATGGCTCTAAAATCCTGCGGTATAGAAGATGCATACATTAATATTATTAATAACATCTATGAAAATGCAAGTGCAAAGATTCGGCTGTTTTAAAATACAACACACATAAAAATTGGAAAGGGAATGAGACAAGGTGACAGCATATCTCCGAAGCTCTTTATTGCCACATTGGAGGGTGTCTTTCAGTCGCTGAGCTGGGAAAACAAAGGGATAAAGATTAATGGAGATTATCTAACCCACCTTCGTTTTGCTGATGATGTAGTCATTTTTGCAACTATCCCATCAGAGCTGCAGAGTATGATCCAGGAACTTGCTGACAAGAGTAAAGAAGTGGGATTAAAAATGAACTTTCAGAAGGCAAAAGTGTTGCACAATGCTTTTACAAGAAATGAAGATATATCGATTGATGGAGAAAAGCAGGCGATAACAGACACGTACGTTTATCTTGGACACCAGATATCAAGTGAGGGTCATATTGATGAAGAAATTAATCGGCGTACAAAACTTGCCTGGAGAGCTTTTGGAAGAAACAGCATAATTTTCAAGAGCAATATGCCATTATGTCTTAAAAGAAAAGTGTTTGATCAATGCATCCTTCCAGTGCTTACGTATGGCGCAGAGACGTGGACCTTAACTAAAAGAGACATACAAAGGCTGCAGACAACTCAAAGTAGCATGGAGAGGTGCATGCTTGGTGTAACCAGGAGAGATAAGAAGAGGAACTCGTGTAACCGAAAAATGACAAGAATGGAAGACATCATGATCAGAGTTAAATCCCTGAAATGGCAATGGGCTGGACATACTGCCAGAAGGACAGACCATCGATGGACAGCCGAAATTTTAGATTGGATTCCAAGGGACAGGAAAAGACCCCGAAGAAGACCACATGGGAGATAGGTGAATGAAATTCGGAAGTATGTGGGAGTGACATGGAGGAGGCTGGCACAAGACAAACCGTTGTGGAGGAAACTTAGGGAGACCTTCGTCCAGCAGTGGATTGATAATAGTTGACAATGATGATGATGATGATGATGATATATATATATATATACCCATAAGTAGAGTTAATGACAAAATTTACAACCTAAAATTATTTATAACCAAATTTTTCAACAAACAATCTGAAATATGTGTGATCGGCCCCCCCTCATCCCCAGATTTTGAAACATGATTACGCCATTGGCCCGAATCTTTGAACGTCTTCGTGAATGATGAGTGCGCTCACTTTTGGGCAGTTTGCCAAAAAGAGGTGTGGTCTTGAAAGCTATATGGTCGTAAACACCAGATCCCTGCTGCTACGAAAGATTTCCTCAGTGAGCGTAACAAGCAGGAAATTGAATGGTCATTCGTGACCAAATCTTTCGTGCGAATGATCAGTAAGGAATGAACTCTTAAGAGGAAATGATTTATGCCATCACTAATACGAAAATAGTATAACTATAATAGTGTAACGGATTTCTTGGCGTCGAATAGAAATCAAAGTTTCCAAGCTTTTGCACATTAACCACATGGCTTTTGCAAACTGAGTAATAGAACACTTCAACAATGTGAACGCGGTGACTTGACGAGACCATGTCTAGTCCTAGTTCAGTCGGTGACTTGACTAGAGCTTGTCTAGTTTTAGTTCAGTCGGTGACTTGACTAGACCTTATCTAGTCCTAGTTCAGTCGGTGACTTGACTAGACCTTGTCTAGTGAAGTCACCGCGTTCAGATTGAATAATAGAACACTTCAACAATTGAACAGGGTGTCTTGATTAGAACTTGTCTAGTCTTCCACAATTGAACGGGTGACTTGATCTTGTCTAGTGAAGTCACTTTGTCTACTAGATCTTGCCTATATTACCGCCCGTCCGGTTGGACAACGAGGCGAACCAGCTGCAGTGGGATTAAATTGAAAGGCCGAAATTTTTCATGACTTATTACCGTGTTAAATTTTCCTGTCTACTGCTGTCTACCATGGGGTTGGGTTCCCTAATTACGGGTCTCCAAGCTCAGGGTCGACGGGTGCACTGCGTTGTGTTTCATATGGGAAAACATGAGAAACCCATGCGCGTCCATATGCCGCTTTAATGATAAGAATTTCATTAGGTAAAGGTTAGGAATACAAGAGATGATTGAATTACACAATAAGCAATTACTAAAAACTTTCAAAGAGATGCAACGTTGGTGATTTAGATAATTTAGTGATAAGACATAGTTGTGATAAGCTGCAACTTTGGTGATTTAGATAATTTAATGATAAGATATTTAAAAGATCCACTCTATAAACAACACTGGAAAGATTTGAGAGACTGGTGAAATTCAACAACAAGAGACAGATTTATTCTCAATTTAGTTTCTCAAAAGTTAGATACATGGGTATCGGTGGAGTTCTATTTGATCTAGATCAAAATCAGATATTTAATTTCTAGAGTTAATTTCTATTCTCGATTTAGCGTTTCATATACAAACATTTAAATGAGCGCTTGCAAGAGAATTGACCTTAACTATTGAGATTTAATGGGAGAACGATCATGCTATTTGAGGTATTATAAGTTAACGAAGTCTCACCCAATATCGATGCTGCTGTCAAGTAGTTTCCTGCTGCTCTGCACAAGCTCAAAACAGTGCGCTATTCTGCATCCCTAACTTCTGCGTCTCTCTCTCTCTATTTTGGACTTCGACTTCTCCTCTCTCTTGGGCTTCGTCTTCTACTCTCTCGGACTCAGTCCATTTCTCTTCTCGCGCTTAGTCCCTTCCTTTTCTTTGGCTTAGTGTCTTACTCTTCTCTGACTTAGTGCAATTTCTGTTCTCGGATTTCGAGCATTTCTGTCCGCTGCCTTCGTCCTTAGTCCCTCTCGTTCCCTCGGAAAACGCCCTCTCCATCTCGAGGGGAGTGGGGTTCCCGTAGCCCTTACAGGAATGCTCATTCCTCATTGGTCGCGAACCACAATCCCTCGCCCCGGATTCTCCCTCGTTGCGGGTCATCCTGATACGTCATTTTAAAGAATGAAGGGCTTGGGATGCTGAGAGAAATATGCTTCCTTTGACCCGTCAAGCATGCAGTTTGGTTTCCGTAACACTATCGAGGGCCTTGTTTCACTCCCTGAGTGGCCCTTTATGCCTTTGTCAACCCAGGTTACAGCCCTTCGAGAAAAATGTTCTGTTCGCCTTTTTCTTAGCTGTGAGGACTTGCTCCGTTAAAGGGAATTAAACGGCTAAGGACTCCCCCCCCTAGCGCACAAGATTTCGGCGTGAGAAACGCTTGCTTGTACTTTGGGTATTCCTCACGTTCTTGCACTTTACTAATGAAGGGGTGGGGTACGCCTGGCTATCCCTACCAAAAAAAAAAAAAAAATGGAATTTCCTCATGAAGGAGAAAACTTGCCCAGGAAACGGAGCTTAGCGCAAGATATGAAATATAAAAAAATATTTTTTTCTTTGGGATACATGAACACCGGGATCTTCTTTAGACACCCTGGATAATAATTATCATTCCTCTTGGGAAGTCCTAGATAATTCCTTCAGTTAAGTCCTTTATGATTAAACAGCGCTCATTCCCTACCACTTCCTTACGCGCGGTGCCGTCGTAATTAACCGCTGAACGGCATAATTCCTGTATTAAATTTTTTGGCTGCCCCACGAATGTCTACTAGCGGAATCGTGGTCTTCCAACGTTGCATGCTATTCTGCAGGATATACGGGACTGGATATACATCACTTGACTGGACATACATCAGTCAAGTCACCGCGTTCAAATTGATTAATACTGTAGAACACTTCAACAATTCAATGGGGTGACTTGACTAGACCTTGTCTAGTCAATTCAGTTCCTTGTCTAGTCATGTGACTTGACTAGACCTTGTCTAGTAAAGTCATCTTGTCTAGTCAAGTCATCGCTTTCAAATTGAATAATAGAACACTCCAACACTTGACTAGATCTTGTTTAGTCTTCAACATTTGAACAGACCTGTCTAGCCAAGTCACCGCGTTCAAACGAACACTGCCGCCCCAGTGGCGCAGTGGTCTGAGGCGTTGGCCTCTGATCATTCGTCCGTAAGGGGTCCGGGTTCGAATCACGTCAGGCATGGATGTTGTGTTTGTCTTACGGCACTGGCTCTCTCCCTTCCCTGGAACCAGTGACCCTAAATTAGAGACGGGCGACTGCTTATAGCCTATTTGAGTTGCTCACGGTGGTCGTTAAACCTCCAATCAAAAAAAAAAAAAAAAAATCAAACGAACACTAGTAATAATGCTTCCGCGTTTCCTGAGGCAATACTACTTGACTAGACCCAGTCACCGTGTTCAAATTGTTGAAGTGTTCTGTTATTCAGTTTGCTGTTTGCTGCTGTCTACCTTCCTTGAGAAAGCCATCTGGTTGATGTGCGAAAGCTTGGAAACTTTGATTTCTATTCTACGTCAAGAAATTCGGATCACTAGTATAGTTTTCCTACTTTGAGTACAGTTGGTGTACAGTTCCTCTTTATTAATAACTAATACGAAGTTCACGCACACCAGACAGAAACTCTGTTGCAGGGGTTAGCATTCGCAGTTAGAGGTATCAAGGTGTTACTGCATTTTCTGAAGCAATACTATGAGAACATGTCGCTGAATAGAAGCAGTGTTGTATCCCTACTGCATTGTGAAACATTTTTTTGCCTTTTCCCAGAGACTGAAAACATAATTTCCTCCGTAAACTTTGTAGTACTTAAGTCTAAGAGCAGGGGCGTATAACTAGAATTAGGTCCAAGAGTCATCTGCCTCCGGGCCCCTGAAACTCAGCCCCCTCCTCTCGTATTTCGAGGACGTTTAAATTATGCATTAGTTTTATAACATTCTCATTTCTTAACTTCGATTTGGAGATTTTGAAAGACAGGTAGCCGACAAATTGCGTGTTTTAAGGGCGGCAATGCTACGAAAGAAGCCTAAAAGCAATTTCACGATACTACCCTGAGTAATGATTGCTTGGCGTATCCACAATGATTTGATAAAAAAAATTCTTACTTTCAATCCCTTTCGTCTGTGATTTTAATTTTCAGTGCCTTGTATGTGCAAGTTATTCCACAATGCTCAATAGTTCCCAACTAAGTGCACATATTTTATTTATTTATACTTTTTTTTTTTTTCATTGGTGGGTTTAACCACTGCCGTGAGCAACTCAATGGGCTATAAGCAGTCGCCCGTCCCTAATTTAGGGTCACTGGTTCCAGGGAAAGGAGAGAGCCAATGCCGTAAGAAAACCACAAAATCCATGCCTCACTGGGATTCGAACCCAGTCCATCTCGGACGAATGGTCATAAGCCAGCGCTTAGACTACTGCGTCGCCGGGGCGGTTATTTTAATTTTCCCGTCTTTTAAGCGGCATAAGCGACTCCAATTAGTTCCAACCTCAGGGCTAGGAAGGGAAATTTTTTTATTCAATCTTGTTCCGTATCTGAAAGAAATTATCTCCACAAACTTTGTGGTATTTAAGTCTAAGCTGTTCAGAATTTTTGATTTAACTTATGTTGCGTGTCTGAAAGAAGAACCAGTAAAAAGTTGAACTGCGCATGAACTAGAAGGCTGAATGTTTTCAAGCAGCAGGCAGACAAACTTCTTTCTGCCTATAAATTGCAAATTCCATGTGCACCTGTCTAAAACCACCTCCAAGGTTGAGGAAATTTTCAGTCTGGGAACAACACTCCAGAAATGCCGATTGCTCTGGTAATGAGATTCGGGAATGTCCCTGATATCAAAGTCAAACAACACGTCTGCTGCTTGCATGCAATGCTAAATTATACGTTTGTTATATCCAGAAAACGATCATTATTATGTACAAGGCTCGACCTTTCCTGGGACCCCGAATAATTTCCACCCAAGTTCAATATTTGTCTGATATACATTGCAATTAAGCGGGAATACTCCGTCGTAAAATAAAACAAAATGGTGCATTCTTCTCAAGACTCACCGTTCGCGGAACTTTTAAAAAAGTAAAGCGGACCGCAAACTTATTGTATTTTTCGTCTATAGGCGGGTGTGAAAAGTGGATGGAATGCGCTTCTATGAGAAACTTCATATATGAATGATCACTGCGTTCTGTTTCTTTTGTCTTACTTTGATCAGAATTTCTTTTTGTTCTGTTTTGTTTTCGCTTTTCTTTCATAGGCGCATCGAGACAAAGAACATTCCCAGAGAAAATGCTGTGCCATCTGTTGCGGCCCTGAAAAAGGTTACATGGGAAGCAACGGAGCTGTGGCCTTCAAACGATCAGCCTGCCGCAGTCGAACATCAAACATTTAAACATGGCCGCTAGACGCCAGTCACAGCACCACTTCATGGGTGTTGTAAGAGGAGGAGATCAACTCTCTCTCTCTCTCTCTCACTCTTTATGCTGCGGAGTCGCAGTGTGTCTACAAGTTTGGCATGAACGGCGAGGGGGAACGACGCCGGTACAGGGAAGAAGCAAAGCAATGAGTTCTGTTTGGGGGCCGACGACCCAAACCTACTCAACCCTTTACCTGTAGGTGACGGCGGACAGAGGGCGCTGCCTGCCTGACCTTCGAGGGAAAAGTGGGAGAAATTTTCTCAATACAGGGGTGGGTGGGTGACCTTTCGTCGGTTTTCATGAAGCGCAGAACAGTCAATAGACTGCTGCCCCGTCCATGTGTCGGCCTGTGGACAAAGCAGCCAGCAACACAAGTAAAGAAAATATGCGATCGTTATGCAATCGTCGGACAAGATTGCCCGGTTCCATTTTTGTTTAATCAATTTTTCATCGGAATCGTTTCCCAGCATTCTCGTTATGCCGTCCCTGTAGCCGAATGCTTCTCTTTCTCTCCATCTCTGTCAATCTACCTGCAATTTAAAACCTACAACCTATTGTAACGGTGCGGAAGTGCTTCAAAGCAGAGAGCAACGGCACTTTTTTTTTTTTAACCAAACGTGAGACATCCGCTCGTACGGAGCAGGAGATGTAACCGGATTTCGTCTCTTTTTCACTGATGGAATTGTATCTTAATATTACAGCAGTCCGAACGCTGACGGGAAATTTTGGAAAAGAATCATTTCATTCTATCTTTAAAAAGAACGACCAAACGAAAAAAAAACAAAAACAAGAAAGATGACACCGAATTTTCGGGTGTAATAAGCACGTCTTTTGAATCCGTTCTGACCCAAATTAAATTTATCAAAGCTATTCAAAGTCAATGGAACCGGTATGGAAAACAATAGTATCTCACGGAAGAAAGAAGTTTTTCAATCGGGTTTTTAATCCCTCAGATATTTGCTGTAAACGTAATCGTGAGCTTACGCCCTATGGTTGCAGACTTGTGCGTTAAGAAAAACATGAATTTATATGAGAAACATTTCACACCGGAAACGCTCTCCAAAATAGAAAGAATTTTTCAAATCGGACTCTTAGAAACAGAGATATCGAGAAAAATAAGGTGTGACTTTACGTCCCATGGTGGGAAAACCATGCATTATTTTAGGAAGAAAGTATTCTCAAAAGGTTTTTCCATACGAGCGGTATCGGTCCAAGAAAAAAAAATTTAGTCGAGTTTTCAGGAGCCCAGATTTTGCTACAAATACATCAGAAGCAGAAATTAACACTTATGCACCCTGGTGGCCGAACCATTCTTTACCAAACATTAGAAATTATGTGAAAAATATTTTCCATCAGGTCTTGTATGCGATACAGGAAGAATTTTTCTAATCGGAGTTTTAGAAGCAGAAATAACGCAGAAAACGCACTTTACCTTTGTGCCCCCTAGCGGAAAGTCTATGATATACTTGAAAATTTCGAATTTATAGGAAAAAGATTTCGCATCGGAAACACTATCCAACAAAGAAGGAATTTTTCAAATCGGTCTCCTAGAAGTAGATATATTGACAAAAATATGATATACATCTACGCCCCCTGGCGTAGAAACCATGCATTATTTCAAGAAGAAAATGTTACTAAAACGTTTGTCGACATGAGTAGTATCAGTCAACAAACGACTTTCTTTTCAATCGAGATTTTAGAAGCTCATATTTTGCTGCAAATACATCAGAAGCGGAAATTAAGACTTGCGCCACCTGGTGGACAAACCATTTTTTACAAAACTTCTAAATCATGTGCAAAGGATTTCTCATCAAGAGCTGTATCCGGTGCAGAAAGAATTTTTCTAATAGGAGATTTAGAAGCAGAGATGTAGGGGGAAAGCAATTTACCTTTACGCCCCCTAGCGGAAAGTCTACGAATTACTTGAAAATTCTGAAATTATATGAAAAACATGTCATACTGGAAACATTATCCATCAAAGAAGGAATTTTTCAAATCGGACTCCTAGAAGTAGAGATATTGACAAAAATAAGATATACATCTACGCCCCCTGGCGTAGAAACCATACATTATTTTAAGAAGAAAAAGTTTCTAAAAGGTTTGTTCACATGAGTACCATCGGTCTACAAACGACGTTTTTTTCAATCGAAAATTTAAAAGCTCATATTTTGCTGCAAATGCATCAGAAGCGGAAATTAAGGTCTACGCCCCCTGGCGGCCAAACAATTTTTTTTTGCAAAAATTAGAAATTATGTGCAAACGATTTCCTATCAGGAGCTGTATCTGGTGCAGAAAGAATTTTTCAAATCGGAGATTTAGGAGCAGAGATATAGGGGAAAACCTAATTTACCACTACGCCCCCTAGCGGAAAGTCTATGAATCACTTGAAATTTTTTTTAAATTATATGAAAAACGTGTCACACTGAAAACACTATCCAACAAAGAAGGAATTTTTCAAATCGGACTCCTAGAAGTAGAGATATTGGCAAAAATAGAATATACATCTACGCCCCCTGGCGGAGAAACTGTGAAATATTTTACGAAGAAAATATTCCAAAAAGGTTTACCGATGTGAGTGGCATCGGTCCACGAAAGAATTTTTTCAATCGATATTTTAGAAGCTCAGATTTTATGGCAAATACATCAGAAGCAAAAAGTTCTGTTGGCTAAAGTATTCTTTGCCAAAAATTCGAAATTATATGCAAAAGAGTTTTCATCACGAGGTGCATCCGCTGAAGCAAAAATATTTCAAATCGGAGTTTTACAAGAAGAGTTATCGGGGAAAATGTAATTTACCACTACGCCCCCTAGCGGAAAATCTATGAGTAATTTGTAAAAGTAACTATATCTAAAATACTTTTCGACATAAATGGAATCGAAAGATAAAAGAATTTTTTCAATTGGATGTTTAGAAGCAAATATGTGGAATAAAACGTATTTTTGAATTCGACATCATCTGCATTTACGCCCTCTAGCGGCGAAATTGTAGATCGTAAAAAAAACAAAATAAAGGATCATCATTCGCATATTTCAAGCTTCCCAATGCAAAAAGAATTTTTCAAATCGGTCTAATAGTTGCAGAGATAGCGTGGGTACAGACGGACGGACGGACGGACAAACTGAACAGAAGCAGGATCTTTTTTCACAAAAGACGTGCTAAAAAAACAAGAGTGTATACCCTGGTACTCTCTGTAGATAGCACTGAACACCAAAAATAAACTTTTTGTTTGTTATTCCGAATCATACAGTATTTGTCATGCTGATTACAAATCTGCTTGCTAAATTGTGCTATCGGGCATAGTTCTCGGGTAAGCTGTTGTTTCAGTGTACAACAAGGCTTCATTTCGGCATGTATATTTCGCCACAAGCAATTAATTATACTTACCTTAAAAAGTATTTATTTCAGATTTTCTTCTGTACTTTGGCTGTACTACATCCCTTTTTAGAGTGCAACAGTAATCAGCTAGCATTTTAGCTGATTACTGTTGCACTCTAAAAAGGGATGTAGTACAACATTTATTTCGCTAAATTCAATCGCGTAAGAAACATATTTGGAATAAAATGTATCTGACCAAACTTTATCAGCAGATACGGATGTGTGCTCTTGTTTTTTTTTTTTTTTTTTTTTTCCGTTTTTTTCAATTTTTTTTTTTCTTTACGGAAGGAGATCATGGTGGAAGAGTGAAAATGCTCCTCTTTTTTCTGAGCTTTTAGCATAGGTACTTTTTGTTTGCAGTTTGCTAGTGATAATTTTTAAAATGACTCCGGTGATGATAAATGTGTGTTGAACGTAGATATCAGTTTAAAGCTTTCAAGTTAGAGCTAAGGCTTAATTAATTTAAAAACTGAAGCAAAATTTTAGCGAAGGCTTGAAGAAAAAATTCAATATGATTCGCTTTGTTTTTAATGAATAAAACTGTGTTCGTTTTCGTTGTTTGCTGAAATATCAGCTAAAGATCTGCAGTGATATTTGAAACGCACAGAAGAACAATTTACTTCGGTGTTCGGGATGTGTGCTGTTGTGTTTGAACAAGCTTTTTCTTTTCTAATTTTCTTTTGGGATTTAGCAACTCCTGCGCACATTGTTATACTTAAATTTGCAAAATGGAAAACAAGTAAAGTTCATTCCTGATTTGATGCAGCTCGTTCCAGGGAAGAGAAAGAGACAGAGACAGAGAGAGAGAGAGAGAGAGAGAGAGAGACGTAGGACAAACACGCCATCCATCCTCGAACCTAGGCCTAGATTGGCACGTGTTTATGTATGAACCCCGATAAAAAGGAACACTGTAGGCGAACACTGTAAACAATTACAGAGCCAAATTACAGTAGATACAGCGGCAGCTGAGTGGCCAGTCAATAAACCGTAATTTTACAGTACCACACCGTAATATTCATTAACAGTCTAATGACCGGAAAATAAAAACGTGTTTCCCACAGAGGTGTTGCCAGTCAACTGATTGCCCTTGAAAAATAACAGGTATATAATCAGTTTAAGAAGAACGTTGCCAGATTGTCAAGGTTAAAATACGGTAACAATTCAAACAGTTTAAACACCGTGAACACGTAGTTCATCTACCAAAAATTTATGGTTGACGTGCTTACGATCTGTAAACCGTCTTACTCCGGGTGAAACACTGAGCGATTTTTTACAGTGAAGTTTTGACACCTGTAGACGAACTTTACGGTTTACCGCTGTAGACGTACTTTACGGTACCGCAGTGTAGACGTTCATTCCGATTCTTCGCAGAAATCAGTGGTTTCCGCATAGGCATGCGACTTCTAATACCAATCCTCTTCAATTCCCTGCGCATAGTTCGCTGAGATATAAATCGAGAACAGCCTTCATTGAATGCTTTGGTCAATTGCTGCACATAGGTAGTGTTGTTTCTCCGTACAAGCCTTCTCAGACGACTACGATGTCGTTCCTGACAGACTGTCTTCTCGTCATAGTTACACCTCTTAGACAAGCAATATGTGTTACTTTTCCACTGATTAAATACACGGGATATCTTACCTTTTGAGAAATTAGTCAGCTTTGCTGTTTTCAAAATCTCCGCTCTAACCAGATGGGCACTCACAATAAGCCCTTTACTGATGTCCGAAAGATCCTTTGTTTTTCCCATTGTGATCGCAACACTACTGACGATTACTGACGAGCAAATAGTCTTAAATAGTTGCCTAGATTACGTGGTGACGCATGTACCCACGCATTTCGCCTATAAACTGCGTAAGTTTCTTTTGCGTACACCTGCATAAAGGTTTCTAATACAGTAGCCAATGTGTGTATATAAAGGAAAACTCTTGCTTGCTTTGAATGTCAAGGTACTGACGACCCAAATGATAAGCAAGATTTGGGTGCTAAGTGGCGACAATTTTAGCAAGAAAAAATGAAGATAAACAGATTTTTAAAAGACAATCGATTTACTAGAAATATTGACCACAAAATTTATGTGTTCACAGCCACGGAAAGAGCCTCAGGTTCGATCCCAGCAGGTACGAACGCTCGATCCACTAAACATCCGCCGTGCGTCGGATGGGCACGTTAAGCCGTCGGACCCCGGGTGCTGCCCCTCCCGCCGGTAATAAATAAGGTCCTCCCCCTTTCTACTTTATAACGAAGTAAATTTCTCCATCATTTTTGTCCACGCCGGGGCTCGAACACGGGTTCCCCTCATTCCGGAATAAGTCACTCTACCAATTGAGCTACGCGGACGTTCGTTCTGACTGCTATCTGCCTTTGTGTCGTGTGCGTCCTGCTGGCAGGCACGTCACATCTCCCCCTCCCCCCGAAAGAGGGCCGGGGGCATGGCCCACTGTTCAGCCGTGACCATGAATCGTTGCAGGCAGCCATCCGCTGTAGAACGTGCACTTGAGAACACCCAGTCAATCTGGTGTGTGGAATGCAACGTCACACACATTTATTTTTCGAAGCGCTGAAGAAGGAATTCTCTTATTTTTCCTACCTCGCGGTGTGGAAATAACATCACACCATTGCGAGATTTTGAACGGCCGGGTCATACGGAAAGTTCGGGCGCCATTATAACGAAGTAAATTTCCCCGTGATTTTTGTTCACGCCGAGGCTCGGCAGATAGCAGTCAGCGCTACGCGGACGTTCGTTCTGACTGCTATCTGCCTTTGTGTCGTGTGCGTCCTGCTGGCAGGTACGTCACAACTTCGCTTCCATGTCACTTTCCTATCGGGCGCTCTAGCCCAAATCTCCTAGTTTCCTATTACTAAGGGTTGTTTAAGACCTAGCGTCAGACACTCCCTTGCTAAAATCATCTACATATGATCATGATATGTGTTCACAGCAGTGCAATAACGCAAAATTGCCAGGCGCTTA
The DNA here is from genome assembly GCA_039090855.1 of Macrothele yani. Classification (NCBI taxonomy): domain Eukaryota; kingdom Metazoa; phylum Arthropoda; class Arachnida; order Araneae; family Macrothelidae; genus Macrothele; species Macrothele yani. The sequence goes on from CM077003.1 coordinate 111,694,272, forward strand.
GCGAAAAAATATTTAGAGTCAACAATAATTAATCCTGCGAGCTTTCCATGGTTTCAAATAGATCGTGACCACTTCTAATCACACAGAGGGATATTTCTTTGAAAAAATCACTAGATATGCACTCAATGGACAAAAAAAAAAAAAAAAAAAAAACATTAGAGATACCTACTTAACAGCGTGTTGGTTCTTCTATAGCGCGAAAAGCAGCCCAAACACACCAAGGCATTAACTCCACCAGATCCCGGAGCGTTTCCGGAGGTAATGGCGGTCGTGCCTGTCGCAGCATTGTCCACAACTTCGTTACAGAGGTCGGTCCAGAATCGATTGATCTGATGTTCCGCTCAAAGACATTCCAGAGAGCTTCCACAGGGTTTAAATCCGGAGATATTGGGGGTCTACTGGATGATTTCAAACTCAGGTGAGTGTTCCTCGAGCCATGCCTGGGTAGTTGAGACTCGGTGGGGCGGCGCATTATCCTGCTGGAACAGGCCATCGGGCGCAGGATGCGCGAAGACCAAGAGAGCGTGTAGGTGATTGGCCAGCACATGGCTGGTAGCGCGCAGAGGTTATGGACCCCTCCAGACACACGAAGGGACCTAATGTGTCCCATGAGAAGGCTCTTCAAACCATCACAGAGCCACCACCTCCTTGAACAGGGACGACCTAGCGCGACAGGGCCATGGCCTCATGCTATCGACGCCACACCCGCACCCTCCCATCAGCTCGGTACAGTTCGAAACGGAATTCATCTTACCGCACGACGCGGCGCCATACCGCAGAGGTCCAGGTTTGATGTTAGAACTGGACCTCAGAACAGGAGCGATCAGAAACTGGAGTGATCAGGACGTCTCGCCTTGCCTGGTGTCAAGGTGAAACGTCCGATGACGAGCAGTGAAGAGTGGTACACATGTAGGGCGTCGGTTCTCGTAGTCGAGGGCATTTAGTGTGCGCAGTACCGTTCGCTAGCTGACGCTGCTTGGGCTTCGATATTTAAGCTGGATGTGATTTGCGCTGTCGTTGCTAAGCGGTCGGTCTGAACGAGCTTGGATAATCTATGGCGACACCAATCATCACTGCTTGCTCGCTGGGTGCTGGTACGTCTGTCGATGGTAAACTCACTGTACACCCTTGATACGGTTGTCCTCGGGAACTCTTGAGTTCTTACCACTCGGGCGATAGAATGACCCATCTATCTTTCGTCGGCAATGCGTCCGCGATCAAAGTCGCTCAGATCACCACTGTTACCCATGTTGGTCGATTGCGATACCCTGTTAGGAAGCCCTACTGTTCGCCTATTTATCGTTTGCTTTCGGTTTGGGTCTGTTCCACTCTGCACGAGGGATGCCCATGTCAAATGCTCCATTTTCACACTTTTGATCTCCGAGGCTGGTGCTTCCTGCATTGGTGTCGTCCCACTTCCGTACAAATTAATTTTTGTCCCATTTCCGTACACATCCAGATCATCTAGTACCTTTTCCGTACCTAGATGTGAGTGAGATGTGCGTGAAGGAAGACAGAGGTTCAGGGTTGCAATGATAACCTCCGCACCCCCACCTCTTTATTCCGGGAGGGATCACTATATATGGCAGCGGTTTGTTTTAGTCGTCTGAATGATTTCCATTTAAAATAAAAAACGCAAAAAAATCACATATGAAATTAAACATCTGCGACGAATGCTGAAAACCGTAATGATAGCATTAGTGGGCAGCTTGTTTGCCCTTCAGTTTTCATTGCACTTCCCGCTTACCCAACCATGAGCGCTAATTCTGTGACAAAAACAATGAATGGTGATCTCTGTTACGTCGGAGGAATTCGGACAGGGGATCGGCATTTACTTTCTTCCTTAGTATTCCCCACGTCTGTTACCAGGCGCGGTGAAAACTGTACAGAAATTACATTACGCGATCTGCTATGTACGGAAATGGAACAAAATTCCTTTTGTACGGAAATGACACTTACGGAAATGGGTGACAAACCCTGCTGTTGGGGTGTCCGGGTGTGTAGGGTTGGGGTCCTTGTCGTAGGGCTGGATTGCCATTCGCAACGTTCTGTGGTTTTTGAGTGAGATTAAGTAATCCCTGCTATGCCTGTTATAGTGGTGCAGGGTTATATCTTTTTTTTTTTTTTTGGGGGGGGGGGGGGGTTTAACGACCACCGTGAGCAACTCAATAGGCTATAATCGCCCGTCCCTAATTTAGGGTCACTGGTTCCAGGGTAGGGAGAGAACCAGTGCCTTAAGACAAACGCAACATCCATGCCTCACCGGGATTCGAACCCGGACCTCTTTCGGACGAATGATCAGAGGCCTTTGCTTAGATCCCTGCGCCACCGGAGCGGCATTATATCTTCAGTGAGCTCACAGTGATCGATGAGAATATTGCAGATGCAGCGAATAATGCCAACTGCCCATCACCCCTATGTTTTGTCTACTGAGAGTATGATATTATATAAATTATACAAAAGTCATCGGGAAAATTCACGTTGACAAAAGAGCAAACGAGTAATTTAGACTCGTTAAGATCGATTGGCGAAAAAAAATTTCCTTCTGCGAAGTTCAGTTGACCTCTCAGTTTCGGAAACCAACAGAAAATCCTTACCCTTACACAACTCAGAAACAATGGGATGGCGCCTCAGTTCGAAAAGTCTTTACGTTACTGGGTTACTCTGCCTTCCCTGGAGCCAGTGACCCTAAATTAGGGACGGGCGACTGGGTATTTGCTCACGGTGATTGTTAAACCTCCAAACGAAAAAAAAAAAAGTTGCCAGAATCACCAAAGTTCATTCCACTGAAAATTAAAACAATATGAGCTTGCTAATCTACGATTGCATTCAAGATTTTTTTCTACTCAAATATTTTTACTCTTCAGAGTAACCCAACTCGCAGGGGTTTTTGACCTGAATTGCCAGAGTACCTCCACGTCACAACGGAAAGGCTCCGTTCCGAGGAATCGAAACGGAAACAGGTGTCTTTGTTTTACCGAGTTAAGTGGCCACAATTCAAAAACAAACGCCACTATAAAAGACAAGAATGCCATATACTGAGTAGGTCATCTCGCCCGCACGGCATGTTACCATCATCCTTTCCCTCCCCCAGTTCCAACTCCCCGTATTCAGGGTCAAATCACAGGAGCCCGTGGATCATATGAAAGCAGTCATCTGTAAAAAGCACAAAAATTTCAGGCGTGGTCGACTTTCGCTTCGGTTACCGAAGTATAAGGAACGGCACGGAGAGTAAACTCAGGTGTTAAATGTTATATTCACGTGTTGAAAAGATGAGTGAATTAAAATTATGATCACATTAAAAATATTGCCCATACTGCCTTACTTTTTTAGCTCTCTAATAAAATCTCAAGAGCTACACATCCTGATTTTTATTAGCTCTTCTTTTCTTGCCTTTTCCAAATTTGAATTCATTTTCTCTCTCTCCCCCCCCAGTTTTTAGCACGTTCTTCTGCAAAAAATCACGCATGTTTCCGTCCATCTGTCTGTGAGCATCAAGCGACTGCACCTATTAATCCGATATGAAAAAAAAATTCATTTTTCACTGGAATGCTGCTAAAGGGTACAAATACAAAAGCTATGGACATCGACGCATATTTTACCTCATATTACTACTTCTACAACTCCGATGCCGTCCCGGTGGCGCCGTGGTCTAAGCGGTGGCTTCTGATCTCTCGTCCGAGATGGGTCCGGGTTCGAATCCCGGTGAGGCATGGATGTTGTGTTTGTCTTACGGCACTGGTTCTCTTCCTTCTTTGGAGTCAGTGTACCTAAATAAGGGACGGGCAACTGTTTGCAGCCCATTCAGTTGCTCACGGTCGTCGTTAAAACTCAATAAAAAAATAAAAAAAACTTTGATTAAAGAAATTATTTTATTCCACCGGGTATCTTTCAGTATGAGGATCATTTTACACACGCTTTCAATATAAAAAATTTTCTTTTCGTCTAGTAGGAGACATAAATAGGTAAAAACTCATAGCATAAAAAAAACTCATTCTCGGTTGGATACCTTTGACCATGGTGAACATTTTGAGTTCACATTTTCTTTAAATAACGCAAAATTTTCCTGCTTGGGGAGTAAGGTTATATGCCGCTTACTTTAATACCTCTGCAACTGCTTTAATACCTCTGCAGCTGAAATGAAAGTTCGATTCAAGAAATGCTTTTTGCGTCGGGTATCTCCCACAATGAGGAATATTTTGCGTTGGATATTTTCCACCATGGGGAACATTTTGCGTCTGTTATCTTCCAATGGGAGGAATATTTTCCATCGGATATCTTCCATTATGAGGAACATGTTGCTTAAACTTTCTGACTTTTCATAATTTCATAAAGCACAACTCTGCTGCGAGTGGGTTTAAGTGTATAATGCCATTTGCACATGCGTTTCCAAAAATCCGATTAATGATATTCTTTTTGCATAGCTTTTGAAATATCAATTGGAAGAATTCTTTCAGCGTATGATACCAATCAGAACTGCCAAGGACTAGCGGGAATTTCCTGTATTCAACGGTAAAGATCTTCTCTGGTAGAAGTCTCAAGTGTTTCCTTTCTTTTTCTTTTTTTTTTCTTTTTTTCGACCATTATTTTGTTTCCGAAAGTTTAACTGCAAAAAAATTTTTGACCTCAAATAGATTTCTTCGGGAATAGCATTTTGCGGGAAATTTCTGCTGTCGTTATTCACTTTTGTGGAATGGTTATATCTGCTCGTAACCGTTTCTCCGCTATACTAATAGACCGATTCGAAAACTTCTTCTTTTGCATCGGACTGCCTTCTCTGTGCTGAACAGATTGCTAATTATGATGCAGCTTAGTTTTAAAATTGCGTATATAAAATAAGGGTCCATGATTATTACAATACATTTTACATTATCATACAATCTATTTTGATTAAAAAGACGTGCTCAATACATCAAATAATTCAGCGCCATCTTTCTTGTTTATCATTTCAATATCCTCTTTCGTATAAAGAATGGGTGCAGTTCTGCCTAATTTGCAGCAACTGGCTCCGGAGAAGGGAGAGAGTCTGAATCTCAGAGTAAATGGATGCACATGTCTCTCCCAGAGTTTAAAAGCAACCCTTCGAGCCCTCTGTGAAATGATTAGCATCCTCTCTTCCTCTTTCTCTTCTTCTGCCTGCTTCTTTTCGATTCCTTCTTGTTCGGCCACTCTCTTCTCCTTCGGCTTTTTTCTCCGTCAATCCCCCCCCTATTTTTTTTTTTTTTTTTTGCCTCCTTATCTAAGATTTTCTGTTGCCTTTCTCTTCATTTTCCTCTCCTCTCCCTTCATTTTCCTCCCCTCTCTCTTTTAAGTTTTCCCTACACTCCAATTACTTTTTATAATTGCTTTTCACTCCCATTCTCATACTCTCTCGCCCTTTTTCTGTTTCTCTTCTTTCTTTCTTTGCCTTCTTCTCCCCTTTTTTCTCTCCCCCTCCCTTCCTTCCCCTCATTCTAACTCCTTCTCCTCTCTTTCCATTTCCTCTCTTTCGGTCTCTTTTTGTCTCTCATCTCCTCCCTTCTTTTCCAACGTTCTATCTTCTTCTCCTCTTTTTTCATTTCGTTTTTCTCCTTTTCTCCGGTCTCTTCTCATCTCTCCTTTCCTCTCTTTTTTCTTTCACTTTCTTCTCCCTTCTTTAGCTCTTATCTTACTTTTATATCTCTTCTTCTTTCCCCCTTTTCTTCTCTTATCTTCATCCCATCTCTTTCCCTTCTCTTCTCATCTTCTCTCTCTCTCTCTCTCTCTCTCTCTCTCTCTCTCTCTCTCTCTCTCTCATGTTGCCATACATTATGACATAACATCATCATCACTGTCAACCATTGTCAATCCACTGCTGGATATTTTTTCCACAACGATCTGTCACATATACATTCACAGTCATATCAGAATAATACGACCACCTACATAATAATGAGAATAACCACCCTTGGCGCGGATGACAGCGGCTAAACGGCATGGCACGAACGCAATGAGGCCCAGGAAGGTTGCCAGGCACACATGCCCAATCGGACTGCAGGAGAGCATGGAAGTCCCGAAGATGACGTGGTTGTGGGTCGGCACGTCGAACCTGTAGATCCAAATAGTCCCACAAGTGCTCTATGGGACTTAGGTCAGACGATTTCGCCTGCCAACGGAGAACGGAGGCATCGCTGTCGTGTTCCTGGAACCAGTCACGCACCCCCTTAGCGACGTGGATGGGCGCATTGTTCTGTTGGTAGACACCATCTTCACCAGGGTAAACGTCCAACATGAAGGGATGCATGTGGTCAGCGAGGATGGGCAGGTAGCCATTGGCGTTCGGGGACCCATTCAGTTGTACCAGTGGACCGAGATCATACTAGGAAAACATCCCCTAACCATGCACACTGCCACCACTTGACTGACAAGTGTGTCCCGGTGTTGGTTCCCGTGTGTCTCACGCCGTAACCGCTACCATTCGTTACTTCTGTGGAGTAGAAACCTCGATTCGTCGGAGAAAGTACCCTTTTCCCACTCTTCCACTGTCCAATGACGGTAGTTTCAAGCGAACTGCAGGCGTCGTTGCCGATGGACTTGGGTTAACATGGGCGCCTTGACACAGCGACGACTGCGGAGACCCATGCGTAACAGGGTTCGCTCTACTGTTATCGGGGACACGTACCTGGGTGCCCCAGCATTCATTTGCGTGGTCAATTGTTCCTCTGTTGCGCGTCGATTGCTCTTTACCAGTTGAGGGAGGCGACGTTCTCTTTTGGTGGTGATGGCCTTTGGGGCTCCACATTTATGACGTCAGGAGGTACACGGTGTAACAGCGGTCCATTCTTGGCACACCCATACTACTGTACCTTCCGAACAGCACACGAAGTCTGCCGTTTCTGAGACGCTTCCACCCTTGGCGCGGTAGCCGATGGTCATGTTTTTTAACTTCTTTCAAATCACTACCTCTGCTCATTGTGCTCACGTTACGCACTATGGTTCATCTGTCCTGTCCGTCCACGTATGGCTGACCTTGTCATATGCACTCTGTGACGCACCTGGGTACGTACACTGTGATTCCGGGGGTGGTCATATTATTCTCATACGATCGTCGTGTATGTTTACATGGTAGTATTTTTCACCCCGAAACGGATTTAGGGAGCGCCTGGATTTGAAATGGATTTCCGTCGGTTACGAGCTTCTCGTTAAAAGAGGTTCTACTGTATTTCTGAGAACATCGTTATTACAAGTTAAAAACATTTCTGCTGCGCTTCAGCACAAAAAGTGGGTCTCGAAGAAGACACAACGTGCGGTAGAGTACCCCCATTACCTTGGCAGTGTAGCTCCATTACCGTGTGGTAGCGTGCCTCCACTTCTCTGTGTTTTCCTGCCAATCTGAGACCGTTAGTGAGGACTTTTATAAAAGTCTCTTTCTACAATGCCCTTAAAATGATCATTTGAACTAAGCTGGTTGAGGACTGCTTTGAGGACTGCTTTGAGGATTGCTTTGAGGACTGCTTTGAGGACTGCTTTGAGGACTGCTTTATGGATTGCTTTAAGGACTGCTTTGAGGACTGCTTTCTGGACTGTTTTGAGGACTGCTTTCTGGACTGCTTTGAGGACTGCTTTCAGGACTGCTTTGAGGACTGCTTTCAGGACTGCTTTTAGGACTGCTTTGAGGACTGCTTTAAGAACTGCTGTAAGGACTGCTTTAAGGACTGCTTTCTGGACTGCCTTGAGGACTGCTTTGAGGACTGCTTTGAGGACTGCTTTAAGGACTGCTTTGAGGACTGCTTTGAGGACGTGATCTCCATGAGCTCTTGGACTCTTTATTCTCTTTGTTGCCATCAGTTTTTATTATATACTATATGATCAAAAGTATCCGGACATCCCTTTTGAGTAGTGGATTCTGCCATATATGTCACAGCCATGGCCCGTACAGATAGAAAAAGACTCATGTGGGTCTATAGACATCATAAGCCACGGATCGCTTAGTGGTTAGCGAGTCAGACTGTCAATAGAAGGTCCCCAGGTTCAAGCCTGGGCAGATCTTCTTTCAGAGATGGTGTGATTTGCTAACAATCGCTGAATATCCGCCACGCATCGGACGGTACGTTAAATGACGGCCCCGGGTTGGAACCCCGGTTACGTTGGGTATCCATAACACCCCCCTTGACTTTCTTTCACCCCTTTATGAGCAACATCGTATTTGTACGGTGTCTCTGTGCACGGAAGTCCTACATGATGTGGGCTTGCTGGAATGTCGACTCACTGTGCCTGATGACAAACATCGTAGACAGGCGTGAACCATAGAATGCGCAGTACGGTAGAGTTCAACGTGTTACTGTCATTGGATACCATATCTTAGCAACAAATCTGTTCGGGAAATTTCTGTTCTGCAGCAGTTACACCGGTCAACTGTAAGTGACACTAATGTAAAGTGGAAACTCCTAAGAGCAACAACGGCGCAATCACGACCTGGTAGACCACTTAAAATGAGAGAATGGGACCGCCGAGTGCTGAAGCGGTTGGTGCGATAAAATTGGCTGTTCTCGGTTGCAACACTCTCCATGGAGTTCCGTAATGCCCGTGGAAGCAATGCCATAACGGTTCCTCGAGAGCTGAAGGAAATGGGTTTCTATATCCCAGTAGACGCACACAAGCCAGGCATCAGCAACATTCCTCCGCGAGGACCTCATCACTGAAGCTGAGTGTTACTCGAATGGTAAGGTTAACCAAACGATTCAGTAACACTCAGCTATTGAATCATTTGGACAACCTTGCAAAAAACGGAATCACTATTGCGGTACAATTTTTGATTTGTTTGTTTCGGAATTTGACGGCCATCGTTAGCATCTAAGGTTATAAGCAGTCGCCCGACCCTTATTTAGGGCCACTGGTTCCATGGAAACAGAGCCATTGCTGTAGAACGAAAATACTATTAAGGGTATACAAAAGTTTTCACTGTTTTAAGCAGAGAGGAGACAGGGACAATCAGGAAACCATTACGCATTTATTCAAAGAAATATTGGCAGTTAGCATCAATAACATTTTGCCATTTTTCATGCAACAAATAAATGCACTTGTCATAGAAGGAATCGGGTTTTGAGCTGGAGAACGTAGGGACGAAATTTTCCACCTCTGAAATGTGGTGAACCGCTGTTTGACTGGGGCATGTTGCATAGAGCGAAGCATATGAAAGTCTGAGGGTGCGATGTCCGGGGAGTAAGCTGGGTGCGGTAAAACCTCCCAATGTAACTGTTCAAGGGTTGATTTCGTGGTGACACCGACATGTGGTCTGACATTATCGAGTAACAGGATGACTGGGCGTCGTCCTTTACCTGTCCATGGGCGTTTTTGCTCGATTGCGGCGTTCAGTTTCATCAACTGATTGCTATATCGTTGTGCAGTGATTGTTTCGCCCGGTTTCAGTAGATCGAAGTACAGCACTCCATGCATATCCCACGACACACACAACAGCCCCCTTTTCCTGTGGATATCCTGTTTTGCAGTGGATGTTGATGGCTGGCCTGGGTTGACCCAAGATAGCTTGAGTACGGGGTTGTCACGATAGACCCATTTTTCATCCCCAGTGACAACCTCTCACAAGAAACTCTTTCCTTGAAATCTCTTCAGCAAAGACATGCAGATGCCCAATCATTGACCAATATTGCGCTCCGTTAAAGTACGCTGAACCCACTTATCAATCTTCCGGATCTTCCCCAAGGCCTGTAGACGCCGTACCACCGTCGATTGAGCCACTTTCAAACGTTTCGCCAGTTGCGTGGTCGATTGTGTGGCATCCTCTTGCAACGGCGATTCCAGCTGCCGTCTACCTGCACGTGGCTTGTCTTTCAAGCTTAGATCACCTTTCTTAAACCTGGCAAACCATTCTTGAAACGTCCGCTCTCCCATAACCGTTTCGCTATACGCCTGACATATTGAACCCGTATGCTTCACTCGCACTTTTCCCTAAATTAAACATGAATAACAAACAGTGCCGCAAATGAACTTTATCGACCGCCGTGCTTGGCTTCATGTACGAACTGACAGCACGGGTAACCGGTCGGTTAGACCCCTACAGCGCCCGCTAGCGGGGGCAGCGGAAAATTTTGGATACCCCTAATAGATATGTTCGGGATTCAAACTCGGGCCCAGGTCGCATAATTAGAGCAAGACCTGCGGTTCTAATGATAGTGATCGTTGGTGTCTTTCTCAGCTTAAATCCTCCTTTTAATTTTCTTTTAACGATGTCCCGCGGACAACTAATAATTATAAATGAATTCCAATTCATTTCGTTGCAAGCTACTTTTATATTTTTGCCCAAATAAGCTTTAAAGGCATGTTTTTAATTGCTCTTTTGTGTTTTCTTTGCTGTATCAGATTTCCGTTCACGTATATGCATGTCCGAAGCTTCATTCTGTGAAAAAAGAAATTACTTCTTAAAGAAATAATTGTCATTTACTTATTGTGGGAAAGATTTTTCTTTTGTAGTGTTAATATAATATTATCTCATTTACTTATTGTGGGAAAGATTTTTCTTTTGTAGTGTTAATATCTAGTAGTAGTCTTTTACTTTTTTTTTTTTTTTTTAGATTTAGGCAAGTTTTTATTTCGTTATCTCTAATTTATTCTTATGCGTTTGCTTTGTCTTGTTTTATTAAACAGCTTTTATTTTTGTTAACTTCAGCCGAATGATTATTTATTTTATCAGTGAATTGACTTGCTATATACTTTTTATGACAGAAGGGTGGTTGGCATGCTTCGTAACTTAATAATTTATTTTCATTCATAGACCTCTTTAAAACTCAGTAATAATTTTATCTTCTATGCCTCCGATCAACTACAGAAGCGCCAAGAGTTTGTGTTACGTATACTGCCTTTCTAACCTTCTGCTTTTGTTGAATTTCACTTATGTAAATTTTGGTTGCTTCTCGTTGTTTTGATAATGAACGTCACGTCTGAACTCCCATGAGTTTTTCTTCTCTGGCAATAAGTCACGTTCTTTTCTCAGTGGGAGTACCGTGTCTGTTGAGTTTGGCACATTCTAAATCTGCAACTGCTTTAAACCTTTCGGCATCTCAATTTTTCTGTTTTTCCGGTTACATACAACTGAATGTGAACTAGCCACCAAAGCTTCCAAAATTATTGATTGATTGCTTGAATGTCGATACTGATTTGATTAGCAACTTCGCTCACACAACTTACTCCATCAATGAGTATGTACAAGGCTTAAGAAATTATAAAGTGTGTACAGAAATTATATGCTGTTAAATCATCTTTATTACAAGTAGGAGTAAACCAGGGATTCTGAAGAACTGGCTGTAAATTAAATTATCAGCATTTTTACTTCAGCGTGCTTTCGAAAGCGGATTCATCATGTTTGATCCATTTTTGTAGCACTGAGTGAGGGTGTGAAGGCTCCTTTATGCAGTAAATACACTAATGATGGACCATTCCTGAACTATTTTTTCACAATAAATGACTCTTCACTGTGAATGGACCATTCCCGTACTCTTCACTGTACACTAATGATGGACTATTCCTGAACTATCATTTTACAACAAATGACTCTTCACCATTCCTGTACCCTTCACTGTACCCTTAAATGTACACTGATGTTGAACCATTCTTGAACTATTATTTTACAAGAAATGGACCATTCCGGGACTCTTCACTGTACACTAATGACGGACCATTCCTGAACTATTCTTTTACAACAAATGACTCTTCACTGGGAATGGACCATTCCTGTACTCTTCACTATACACTAAGGATAGACCATTGCTGAACTATTCTTTCAGAACAATTGACTCTTCACTGTGAATAGTGAATAGTTCGTTCTCACTGCTTGAATGATTCATTTATGAACTCTTATCTCATTGCAGAATCTTCTTGATTCTTGAAAGACATAGTGTGAACGCAGTTGGGAAACGTTTCAGAAGGCTGTATTCCTGTCACTCACTCGTCACGAAAATAGATGACAAATATTTTGAACAAAGAATTAACGTGAAATTATTGATAAAACTGGGGGAAAAAAACTCCACTGGAAGTGTTCGACAAGTTAAGATAAGTTTACGGGGCTGAAGTATGTTAAGAAGAACACGGTGTTGGAGTGTGTGAGCGGTTTTCAGAAGAAAGAGAAACAGTGCTGTTTGAGAGTCGTCCTGTACTCCCATCAGCATCGGTGACAGACGAAAATGTGGAAAAGGTGAGACAATTGGTAGAAAATGATCGTCGTCTTACTATTAGAATGTTTTTCAGAAGAATTTAAGATTAATAGAGAAACTTTTTCATTTGATTATGATAAAATAAACTTGGGCAAAGTGAACGCGAAGGTGGGTACGATGAACCTCAGAGATAAACAAATGCAATGGAGTGGATAAATTTGCGCCGATGTCTTGCAGCGAATAAACGAAAATGAAGAGTGGCTAAACACTGAAGATAAAACAAAATCTTCTAAAATGGTCCCGAGACTAAAATACCAAGCATGCAATGGAAATCTCCAGATTCACCTCGTCAAAAAATCAGAGAAGAGAAGACCATGTCGATTTTTTTTTACTGTAAAGGAATAGTGCTCATGTAATTTGTTCCACCAGGACAGACTGTTAACCAGACCTTTCTTCAACAAGTTTTGAACGTTCAAGACAAAGAATTCGTCCAGTATGGCCAAACTATTCGCCCGACTCTTTTCTTTTCCCAGATCTGAAGAAAGTCTTCAAAGGCTCACATTACTAAACGGTAGAAGAGGTTTAGGGGCAGAAGAAGGCGGTTGTAGAGAGCTTACAGAAAAATGACTTCGAGAACTGTTTCGACAGCTGGACACAAGGTAGAACTCGTATATCGCTGCAGAAAGGAATTACTTCGAAGGTGATCACCTTAATTGCCAATAAAATTCTTTATAGAGGAAGTGGTGAGTCCAGTCTCGTTATTTAATTGCCTGCCCTTATACAAGGTATGTCAATAAAGGTCCGTGAATGCACGGTAGAAATAAACAACTGGAAATATTTAAGGGAACTGTTATTGCTAACCTTTAAAATAAATCCTCCCGAGTACAATGCACTTTTGATATCATTCGTATAACTACTGGAAAATACAGTATGAAATAAAGTCCATGTGTGTTATCATCTGAAACTCTGTCGTTACGTTCGGTTGAATGTCCAAACTGTCTGCAAATATCTTCCCTTTCAGCACTAATGTCAGTCGGGAAACAAAAAGATCTCAGCCGGTGCCAGATCAGGAGAATTGGGTGGATGATTCAAAGCAGCAACTGCCCAATTTGAAGCATAATTTGGTATCGGTTCTTTGCCCTATTTTTGTCCGTTAACAACGTGCACTCACATCAGCCGACGCTGTATGTGCCACAGTCTACCTCACAGCTCCATAACGGTTACGGACATGTTCACGCATGTACTTGACTGCGTCGAGCAAGTTACCGCACCTTTCACAACCTTTCTTTTTACACATTACGACAGCATTCCTTGAATATTATTGACACACCATGCACGTATGCAAATGTAGGGTTCCAACTTCGACATATACTGAATTACAACCATCTACATAAAGTTTGATACAGAATTCTCACTTTAATAAACGCTTGAAGAAAAAACTTAAAAATCAATTATACTGAGTGCAGTTTTATGCATTTTTTTAAGATCTTCAATTCAGGCATCCTTTTCCTTCGTGTCCTGAGCAGAGAAGCATCTGCCAATTAATTTGTGTTCTTCTGTTTCTTATCTTTTCTCTTTTTTCTGAAAACTTTATCAAGTAAAAGTAAAGTACAGGTCAATTCAGACTAACAAAAGTTGCAATATCAGCAAAAGCCAGCAAATACGCCGCTTACGAGGGAGTTTTCTTAAAGTACATGAATAAATGACACCACTTGTCCTACAGAAGGAGAGTACAGAAAGAAACTACAGCAGACATAACAAGAAAGAAGACACCAAATTTTCGGTTGTAATGAGCACCTCTTTTGTATCCTTTCCGACACGAATAAAATATTTCAAAGATATTTATAGTCAATGAAGCCCATTACAAAAAGTGCAAAAAATTCAACAGAATTTCTGCAATGGATAAAACATTTAAAAACGGAAATAGTTACTTTTCCCTACTAGAGGTTGAAAAGTCTTCTACGAAAATTAATATATCGTGCTCAAATTTTTTTCGCTTACCAGAAGGAACAATCAGAGATGCATCGATTTTTATGTCAAACAGTTAGAAGAACAGATGAAAGAAAACATGACCTAACTTTACGCCCCTAGCGACAGAAGTTTGAATAATGGAAAAGTAGAAAATATGTGAAAGGCATTCTTCACAGCAAAAGCTGTATTAAGAAAAAATATTTTTTTCAAGTATGTTTCTTAAAAACAGAGATAGCAAGAAAAAGGTTTTGAAATTTCGGCCCCCTAGCGGGTAAACTCTGCACTATTTTAAAATAATGATATTCACCATCGTTATTGTAACGAACAGCATACAGTAAAAAAAGGAATTTTTCAAAAGGATTTTTAGAAGTGGAGATACAGCATCAAACAGAAGTGCATACAAACACCACCTAGTGCCAAAATTGTGAACTACGAAACCCTACGAGCAGAGGCCACGTTTTCCACAAAGTAAGTTGTTTACGGAATTCAAAGAATTATTTAAATCGGTCTTTTAAAAGTAGAGATGTTAACAAAAACGGATAAAACATCTGCGCTCCTAGCGGAAAAATTGTGCACTACTTTTTGCCAGAAAATGTAAAAAAAAAAATGTTTTGGCAATTCGTTGTATTGAACTGAAACTTGATTTTTCAATCGGGATTTTAGAGGCGCAGATGTTCTTATTGATATGCTACAAACGGAAACGGGAACTTATGCCCCCTTAGTGGCATACGTGTGAGTTAAGAAAATTTTTAAATTATATGCAAAACATTTTACACCCGAAACGCTCTCCGACAAAGAAAATGTTTTTTAGATCGGACTATTAGAAGCAGAGGTATAGATAAAAATAAAATATACATCTAACCCCCCCCCCCCCCGTGAAAAATTATGCACTATTTTCTGGACAAGGTATTCTCAAAATTTTTGTCGCGGTGATAGGTATCTGACCGCGAAAGAATTCTTTAAATTGAACTATCAGAAGCGTAGATATTGCTGCACATGTATCAGAAACCAAAATATACACTTACGCCCTAGTGGCCGAACTATTTTTTGTTTACAAAAATCCGGAATTATATGCAGAACATTTTCCACCAGGAGCTCTATCCGAAGCAAAAAGAGTTTTTCAAATCGGTCGTTTAGAAACAGAGATGTCCGGGAAATCGTAATTTGACTTTACGACCCCTAGCGAAAAAACTATTGATTACTTGAAAAAGAAACTGAACCCAAATCAGTCTTCGTAATAAATGGCATCGACGAAAGGATGTTTTTAATCGGATGTTTAGGAGGAATTATATTGAATAAAATGCATTTTGAAGTCGATAGCATCTGCATTTACGCTCTCTGGTGGCAAAGTTATGCATCGTAGAAAAACCAAAAGCATGGATCATCGTTCTCACATTTCAGGCTTTCCAATGCAAAAAGAATTTTTCGAATCGAACTAATAGTTGCAGAGATGTGGTGTCCAAAGATGGACGGACAAAGTGAGAAATAACATAAGCACGACCTTTTTTTAGAAAGACATGCAAAAAATGAGTGTTCTAAAAACGTTAAGAAAACCGGTTTCCGCGCAGTGTAAAATTTTCATTTTAATCGGAAACTTCACTGATTTTTGCACACCGAAAGGCTAATGATCTGTTTCTTGACCTATTACTTTCCGGAAAAAACTTTGCACTAACCACAGCAAACAAATGCATCCACCCACTTCCTTTCGCTGTGTACCATTCCAATCATATTTTTGAAAAGCCACATGCCAAAGGGAGAGATTTTAGTTTATATTCCTCGAAAAATACGGAGCCCTTCTCTAGCTAATATTACTACAGTACTTTAACCACTTAACCGGATGAATTAATTCGGCGTTAGCAAAAAGGGCTCGAAATGAACTTGAACGAATCGATTCTGTCCAGGAAGTGGGCCAAACGCGGCTGGAAAGAGTGAACCTAATATCAGTAGGCAATCACCTGTGATAGGCTTATGGTCTGTACTGCTGAGACGCAAGGGGAAAAGACATTATTTTACCGTAGCTTTAGTAAAATCTGCAGCTATAAGAAGCTTTAGTAAAACCTGGCAGCTACTTGGGGAGCACAGAAAATTCTGGGCACCATTTGCTTCAGCTACATCGGTCGCATAAATGGTTAAATAAAATTCGAATATGCGTATGGGAAAATCTAGACTAATTATCGAGTTTAAATTTCAACAACAGAGATGCCGTCGAGCTTTCGGATGTAATGAATACGTCTTTTGATCAAAGAAAAGCAAAGAGAATATTTTAGTCGAATTTTTAGAAGCAGGGATATTACCAAAAAGAAAAAAAAATTCTCTCTGCAGCCACAATGCGCATCATTAGAAAACGAAAATGTTTTGTATCATTAGTTACTTATTATAGCAGCTAATGATATCCGTTACTAAAGAAATTTTTAGCCGACTTTTAAGAAGGGGTACTATGTATTCGTATCTTTGCATTTTGAAAATGCAGAAGGGGTGGGGCAGGATGTTTCTAATATTAGATGCTGTCCGACACAAAACGGATTTTTCACATCGAACTAGTCCAAGCTAAGTAATTATAGAAATAGGATGTACCTCTGCGCCCCTACGGGCAAAGCTGTACCCTGTTTGAAGTAACAAGCCCCAGGAATATGAATAACAACAGATAATAAAAAAATAAAAAAATAAAATAAAAGTAAAGAAGGCGAAAATTTTGAACATCATTTTCAGAAGCGCAGATAGGGTGGCATTGAAACGTCCCCGAGCAGAATAACCGTGCAGTATGAAAAAGCAGAAAATATTTACTCGTGTTTCTCATATTGGAAGATGTTGCACGTGCTACGCTATTTTTTAAATCGAACATTTAGAAACATATGTTGTGCATGTATCCAAACATACATTTATGCTAAAAGGGATGAGTGCATTATCTGAAGTAGAAATTCGCGAAAAACATTCCTCATGGTGTAACGTATCCGACGAAAAATACAAATCTCCAATTGGAGTTTTAGAAGCGATATGCAATACAATATACAATAAATAGCGAGGTATAATCACGTAAATGTACAACCTCTATTGGCGAGATTGTGCGCCGACCAAAAGGATGAACCAACTTTCTCCACCCCAGTGGCCAAGTAGTCAGAAGAGTAGGTTTCTGAGTAGTCGCCCGAGCTGGGCCAGGGTTCGAGTCCCGGAGCTGTCTTTCGCAGCTGGCTCTCCCAAATTAGGGACGGGCGACTGCTTATATAGCCTTTGGAGTCACTCATGGCAAAAAAAATAAAAAATCATGCCTCAAAATGCAAAAAATCACCGTTATTTAACCTACCTAACAGGAAAAGAATTTTTCTACTTTGGTATGGAGGTGTGGTGCGCGCAGACCGACATTACGATGAATTTTTTTCTACAAGACGAGATAAAAACTGACATGAAGGAGAGAATGTCGTACCTTCGTAAAAAAATATATATATTATAAGACTCACTGAAATGCTCAAGTAAAAACCACTCTCCTTAACGGAAATAATAACACGAAGACGAACGGTTTTGTGTTTCTGCGTGTAATGATAGGAAAATATTTATTTATCCAACTGTCCTTTCGTTAGCTAATGTCTAAAATATAGGGTACTCAAGCAGCAGGTTGATTGTAAAATGATGTGAAATAAAAGAGGAGTGAGGAACAAGTTCATTTTCTATTTATGAAGCTATTTATCATCTGTATCCTCCTCCAGTTGAGGCACAGTTGCCCAGCCACATTTATCATCTCGCGAATGCTACTGTTCATCATTTCTAACGTATATGCGCCGAACGTGAAGAATTACACGACTCATTCAGGTACGCAAAGTTGATTAACTTCCAACAGTTTAAACATCTGGCAAACGAGCTCCAAGTCCCTGAAACGAGCCGCTACGCAACTCAACACCAATGATATTTTTTTTTCCCACAATAATCATAATCCTGTAAACACCCCCATTGTAAGGCCAAACTTTTTGCTTGCTGTCCCCACCCCCAACTCTATTTCTTTTACACACTTACTCACAGCATCACGGCAGCCGTCTGCCCAATCAAAAGGCCGACCTTCAAAAACCTGAGGCCATTGGCATGACCCCGCCACTGGCATGACGAAGAACATGGCGGCACTTTCATTTTATTATTTATGATTTTTTTTTCTTCTTCTTCTTCTTTTCAAGGTTACGGCCTCGTCGAGTGGCAACGGTCCGTAGGTCCGGGTGTTGTTGCGTCCTCCGCGGTTCGCAGAACCCACGGAGGTATTGAACCCGCGCTCAGACGAGACGGCGCAGGTTTTGGCGCGAAAAACGCCATGTGCGTCGTGATTTTCCCGCCAGCTATGAGGAGGAGAGGATGCCACCGCGCCCACCAATTTTTTTTTCGGTGGACTTTCACAAAATCCCACGGTTAAAACACATGCAATTGGGTACAATAACCGAGTTACAGACGCGAAAATGGCTCAAAAAATTCCACGAATTTTCATTCCACGTACATAAGGGATCTTGTTCTCTCACTATCATTAAAAAATGTAAATTAGATGGCAGCGAATCACTTTCGCTTACACCCATTCTAAAAACTCCTTTGGCAAAGTGGTCTTGGAACGTGATTGGTAGTTTTGAAAGTGCTATGTCGAAATAGCAGTGTTCTTAAGCGGCTTCAGGTAGCAAGGAGTACTTCGACTGAAATACCCACGCTGTCTTACATACCTTTTCTTATAATTTACTTCACTTTTTCATCACTTAACTTTTTGCTTTTTTTAAATACATCTTTTGGCACACGAAGTAAGAAAAATTCGTGCGACTAGATCCCTATGACCGTCCGTCCTTCCTTGCTGACACTTATGTCACTGTACGTGTTAGTCGTATTTGAAAAATTCTTTTTGCGTTACATAATTTAAACTATGACAACGATGTTTTTTTTTTTTCTGTTCTTCTCCCGATGAATGGTAATTCGGTCAGGAGCGGATAAATGCATATGACCATTTACATTGACATATGGTTTATTCTGTTTTACAACTTCTGAAAATATGATTTTTTTTTAAATTTTAGGTTTAAAGACCATCGTGAGCTACTCGATGGCCTATAAGTAGTCACTCGTCCTTAAACCACTGCGCCATCGGCGCGGCCATCCCCTCCCCCACACACACTATGACGAAATTTCTCGTACCTTTTCTTTGTCACGTAATGCACGGTTTTCCAGCGAGATGTTTACTGTAGTTTCCTGTATGTCGCTGCTTCTGAAAGTACGATTTAAAAAGTCTTTGCAGCCCCGTCTGATGACCTAACCCCCAAACTTTCCTGGAACTAGGGGTCCCCAAATTAGGGATTGCTTATTGCCCTAAATACTCACGGTGGTCTTAAAACACATAAAAAAAAAAAAAAAAAAAATAGGAATCTTGTCTCTCTCGGACAGCATACGCTATAAAAAAAATGCTCAAATAGAACTCTGGGGCAGGAGCTATTCAAGCTTGTGTCTCGCTGCCAAACATTCACTGTGGTTCAGAAGTCAAAGGGTAGATGCTCATCGTTATAAACCTGCTTACATACGTTTCCTAAACTTCAGTTCTTCTGTACTTTGCACTCAGAACTCTCCAATAAGGGAGCCGTCTCTAGCATCTCAGTATTTTTATTTTTCCACAATTTTTGAACTCTCCGTTCTCTTATTTCCCGAGCTTCCGTTACTTGAAAATTGTCTGTCACAGGAAACTGAAACTTAATGGGCCGTCCCGGTGGCGTAGTGGTCTAAGCGATGGCCTCTGATCATTCGTCCGAACGGGGTCCGGGTTCGAATCCCGGTGAGGCATGGATATTGTGTTTGTCTTACGGCACTGGCTCTCTCCCTTCCCTGGAACCAGTGACCCTAAATTAGGGACGGGCGACTGCTTATAGCCCATTGAGTTGCTCACGGTGGTCGTTAAACCTCCAATAAAAAAAAAAAAATAGCATTGCATTACAATCAATCAGGAAGCAGGACTCATGGAAATAGTGCATATATATTTCTTTTAATTTTTCCTGTTTCTGTTTTTTTTTAATGGTAGTTAAAGTTTAAGAGTAGGACGATGATTGTAGCCCCCCCTCCCTCCCCCTCTTAATTTCTCATTTAGCAGAAATTTTCTAAGCAAACTTAGCGAATGAAATCAGTTTTCGTGTTCTGGAATGCACTTTTTCTTTTTTTCTTATCTTCGAATTCATTGTGGAACTGAATACTTCAGCTCCTAATTTATATCTTCAGAGTACGTATTTGAGAGAGTGATGTTTCAGACACGGAACGAAGCTAACGGGAAAAGGCAAATCAGGAACTACCCTTATAGAAGTCATGCTTAGTGTTCTACGAAAATTCCCACCCCGGTAAGTCGCTTAACAGATTAGGTAGGTATAACAGCAGGGGCTGCGCTGTCTTTGACGACACATACCTCTATTAAAAGGAATGACAACTCTGCCGTGGAGTGACAACTCCGCTGAGCAAGGACTAAACTCCTCTTTGATGATGACAGCTGAATATTTTTATTTTTAAGTACCCTTGTCATGGTAAATTTGTCTTGCGTCTCTAGACTGCTGATTCTTATATTCAGGATTTGCTGGAATGTTTTTTACTTAATCGCAGCAGTCTTCTATTGCTCCGAAAAAATGTTTTTCTTCTGCAGGTAAAGGAACAACAGTGGCCCTAACTTTGGAACATCTTATAGCATCAATTATCCATAGGGGTCATCAATCCCCTATAGAACAACATGTCACAAATTTATTCAAATTATTTATGTTGTGTGCTCTTTCAGAGAAAGCATTTTCGATGAAATTTTCATTTGTAATATTTTTATGGTGCAACTTTCCAAGGATTTCTTGCGCTGTTACCGCCCCAGGTAAAATTTGAAATTTACAAACTCCCAGATTTAATTTTCCCAGAACGAAACATAACCGCGTCTTGTTTAAGCATCTATTGGTAAATCAGCGTACTCATACAACACAAACATATGTTGTTGTTTGTCTCCTTTCTTTGCGTTTTTCTTAGAAACAGTGAAATAGCCAAAGATTGATAAAATTTATCTCGTTAATAGAAGCATAAAAGAAAAGTTTCCTCAAATGTCGTTACTGAAGTCTGAAATTTTTATATACATTTGCCTTCTGCTATACAAATAAATCAAACACTACAAATAAATTTAATGCATAAGTTTCCCTTTTTATCTACTTATATATTTTTCAAAAATTATTTATGTATATATTTCTTGGAATAAAAGAAGCGCTTTTGCATGTTGTGGTACTGATATTTATTTGTTCACGAAAGAGAAGACTCTCGTAAACAAATATTTTCAAACGCTCCCTTTTTCTCTTCGATGTAGGCCGGCCACTACGCTCGTTTCAATCAATCATATTTGAAACCTTCTCTTCCAATATTTTCTAAAAGTTATGTTCGCGATCGAAAACAATACTGTTGACATTCTTTCATTGATAATTCATTGCTTTCGGCTCATAACGTTGTTACTTTCGTCTAAACATAGCATCGCTTCATATCCGTTGCACCATTTACTTTCCCTTTTCTATTGATCCCCGTGAAAACCCGCAAAAGCGAAGGTAAAGACTACATTTGTAACTCGCAGGAAAACACATCGCTGAGTTTTCTAACTCCTGGTTATGGTTTCTAGAAGAAATTACACCCCTCAGGTCTAAGGAGGTCTCCTTACTGTTCTCTCTCTCTCCCTCATACTCACACACACACACACACGCGCGCGCGCGCGCGCAAACTCTATATCTCGATTTTCTAACGAGGCCCCAGGTATAGTTTCTAGAGAAAAAATTCGACACGCGCGGGCCAGTTCATTGTGACCACCCTGTCTGGTAAGTGGACACGTTGCACAACTAATAGCCGTCATAGCGTGGGATTTATATAAAGACGGGCATGGCGTGTCATTTCGAATGTAAGATGCCCGTGCAATGGGGAAAGGGAAAGACTTTTCGGAGTTTGAACGGGGAATGACGTTCTGCGAGCCTCCCTGGAGTATACAACGAAAAATATAGTACTTACATTTCAGTGTCCTTTTTGATTCTCTGATTGGCACATCATAGTGGCACGGCGTGGAATGAAAGTAGCTTCACAACAAGAAAGGCACTTCACACAATATCAGAAACGTTATTTAAGTTCCGTTCATCAAATATTTATCTCAAAACATACTGCCTTTTAACAAATCATTATCTCGAAAGAACTGCTTTTAGCATTTACGTGTCAACTATGCTCCTATCGTTAACACATCGCTCACATATCTTTCTCTTCCTCTGCGCTTTCTTTTTCGCACACAGCATGCTATTATATTGACCTCTGACACACTACCATTGATGCCAACTTTAGGAAATCGTCAGGAGAAATAATGTGATGTTAAATCAGAAAATATTTCAACGAGAAGAACCAAATTTACATAAGAACACAGAAACTCAAAAGGAAGGTTAAATTGGAGGCATACATCACAAGATTTAGGCCATAACAATCCCAGGCTCCGACTCTAATTCATTAAACACCTGAATCGTAATAATGACTTTCTTTTAAAAAAGTACATAGATGTTTTAGCTAATATGAAAATAAGATAAGGTGTATGATTGAATACAGGTGTTTTAAAATAATTTGCGTTACTGTACTTGTTATGACTTGAGGCCAGTCGCTGGTGATAAAAAATATGAGTATAACGTACAAGTTTGTCCGCGAAGAGCATCGGAGGACGGGTCCCCTCACTCCGGAGTAAGTCATTCTTCCAACTGAGCTACGCTGACATGTGCTCTCACTGCTATCTGTCTTTATCTCATGTGCGTACTGCGGTGCAGGCACGTCACATGCGTTACGGTATTTGTTATGACTTGGGCTAGTCGCTGGTGATAAATAATTTGCGTTAGTGTACTTGTTATGACTTGAGGCTAGTCACTGGTGATAACTAATTTACGTTACGGTACTTGTTATGACTTGAGGCTAGTAGTCACTTGTGATAAATAATTTACGTTACTGTACTTGTTATGACTTGAGGCTAGTCGCTGGTGATAAATAATTTACGTTACGGTACTTTTTATGAGGCTAGTCGCTGATGATAAATAATTTGTGTTACTGTACTTGTTATGACTTGAGGCTAGTCGCTGATGATAAATAATTTGTGTTACTGTACTTGTTATGATTCGAGGCTAGTCGCTGGTGATAAATAATTTGCGTTATTGTACTTGTCATGATTTGAGGCCAGTCGCTGGTGATAAATAATTTGCGTTAGTGTACTTGTTATGATTTGATGCTAGTCGCTGGTGATAAATAAGTTGCGTTACTGTACTTGTTATGAGGCCAGTCGCTGATGATAAATAATTTGTGTTACCGTATTTCTTATGACTTGAGGCTAGTCGCTGATGATAAATAATTTGTGTTACTGTACGTGTTATGATTTGAGGCTAGTCGCTGGTGATAAATAATTCTCGTTACTGTACTTGTTATGATTTGAGGTTAGTCTTTGGTGATAATTAATTGGCGTTACTGTACTTGTTATGATTTGAGGCTAATCGCTGGTGATAAATAATTCGCGTTACTGTACTTGTTATGATTTGAGGCTAGTCGCTGGTGATAAATATCGCGTTACTGTACTTATTATGACTTGAGGCTAGTCGCTGGTGATAAATAATTTGCGTTACTGTACTTGTTATGAGGCTAGTCGCTGATGATAAATAATTTGTGTTACTGTACGTGTTATGATTCGAGGCTAGTCGCTGGTGATAAATAATTCGCGTTACTGTACTTGTTATGATTTGAGGCTAGTCGTTGGTGATAAATATTTATTTATAAATTATAATTTACGTTACTGTTCTTGTTATGAGGCTAGTCGCTGATGATAAATAATTTGTGTTACTGTACTTCTTATGACTTGAGGCTAGTCGCTGGTGATAAATAATTTGCGTTACTGTACTTGTTATGAGGCTAGTCGCTGATGATAAATAATTTGTGTTACTGTACTTGTTATGATTTGAGGCTAGTCGCTGGTGATAAATAATTCGCGTTACTGTACTTCTTATGACTTGAGGCTAGTCGCTGGTGATAAATACTCGAGAACGTCGTGACCCCGCAATTAAAAAGAAGTGTGAACTGAGCAGATATTTAAGCCACGGGATATATGGCATGGAAAGTACAATCACAAATACTTTGCCATAATTTTGCAAACACTCATTTTTTTTTTTTTTTTTTTTTTTCTGTCTGGCCTTGTATGCTGGATCATTCTATGTTAAAAACATCGCTCTTCTGTCGCCGCTAGCGTAATTGGTTCAACTGTTTGTTGCTCTGGAAAATTCTACACATGCTATCTGCAGATTCTTTGTATGATGCATGCAGAGCCGAAGAGCCGATGCTTTACTGGTTCATCAACGTTTGCTTTCCGCTTTTGTCTCAAAATAGTAACTGGAAGTGAAACGCTTCTCCGATTTTCTGATCATGCTGATAAATCTAATGCGTTTTTTCCGTAAATTCTGAAGCCTTGCTTGAAATCTCTTCAGTAAAGTATACTTTCCACGCTTTCAAACTATCTCTTTTATAAAAGTTTCACTATTTTAGAATAATAACATCTAATAAAAATAAGAAACGCTCAGGAATGTTACTCAAATTAAATAAAATTATTGGTGTTAGTAACTTGCAAAAGTTAGAGGAGTTTTACAAATGAGAAAGTTCACTCTGGAAACACATTTAGCAAAAGATTTAGATTATGAATTTTCTCTCATTTTCCATCAAGCCATTATCCCCCCCCCCTCCCCACTACCCCAAGATATTCATGGGCACCAAAAGAGCCGAAGCAGCTGGTTTTCAGTTTAAGTTTATTGCCTCTAGGGAAGGGAGAAAAACGGAACCAGAGAGCAAGCTGAACATTCATATCTCACGAGAGTATAGAGTCAACTGAACTGATAACTGAAGATAATATAGATAACTAAAGCCATCGTCGAAAAGGTGTTATCTCAAGAATCAACCATCAGGTTATCATCTGTGCTTCTCATTCATAAGCAATCTACTATGATCACACGAAAATCTGAATTCTAGATTTAATCAAAACTATACTTTGCGTGAATTACTTCCAAAACTAACTGTGTTATAGCGTGCTGAGGCAGTAGCATGTTTTCTGTCTCTGCATTGAGGAAAAATGAGTATCTCTCCCTTTTCCCTTCTTAACATACGTGTTTGTAAACCAAACCTTCGTACATGATAACTCTGGAGTAGCTTAAGATAGAAACTTGAAACACCATATTTTGGAAGAAAAGATTTTTGTATACATATATATCGTGAATGAAATTATGGAAATAATTGTTAGTTTCCTCACCTTCTTGTTGTGTTCTCAACGGATATTGACAATCACCATTTTGGCCGATGATCTTGATGCAGTGGAATGAAGCAAATCTGCCGAACTCATCCACGACCAGACACTTACGATCTTATGATTTTAAGCCAAAACCAACCGCGCAAGCCTATATATTTTTTTCTCGAATAATGTTGCCAAGATATTACAAGTTTCATCTTTTCATTGTTTCCTGAATCTTCTCCATACTCTTTCTTCCGTATCGAAGACATCAGAGATGCAAACGGGTCACAGGTCAGCGGGTCAACGGGGTCGACAATTTTTTTGGGGTCAAACGGGTCGGGTCAAGGTGTTCCTGACCCGATATCGACTCGGTTTTATTTCTGTTTTATTTTTGAAAAGAAAAAACAAACATTTCAAAGAAAAATGCGTATTGTGGAATTTTGTGTTCGACACTGGTGCCAGTGGAGTGGAAAATGATTCGCCATGCAAAAATGTTGTCGAGTCTGTCTGAAAGCAACGAAGATTTCCACCGACTGAGGATACGGCGCCGCTGCTAGACACACCGACACCATATCATAAAACGATGCTTCCTTTGCGTTTGTTTTCAGTGTTACTAGGTCTGAAGCAAGTTACAGGCGTACGCCTGTACCTGCTACTCTGCTGATTCAATTTTTCACACCCGCGTGTCACATTGCAAGACCGAGAGTTACTTTTCACATCACATCTTGAGCATTCAGAGGTTTTCGTTTAACGTTCTAACATCCCGTTCCCATTGCACCTCGTGTCAGAATTAATTCCTTATTTGTTGAAATGGATGAATTTAATATTAAGGAGATTGAAAAAGGCGTCGAGAACAAAAAATACGTGCTTGTTGAAAACAAAAAGAAGAAGAGTGAACGCTGGAAGTTATTGCATCTAATTAAGGAACCAGAATATGTTTCACAGCAACACCCAGTTTCACAACGTTGTGATGATAAATACTGAGTTGACGTGGAACAGAACATCAAATAGAAGTCATCGCTCTCTCTACGTTTATAAGTGAGTCACGAAAAATTTCTCATCAGTCGCCAGCGGAAATCGAACCCTGGGTCTTCCAGTTACGCGCCGAATATACTTCCACTGCACCACAGCGGTCTCGAATTCCTCCAGACTCACATACGGCTAAGGGTATGTGAGTCTGGATGACTCACATATGACTAAGCTTGGCAGTTAGTCGTATGTGAGTCTGGAGGAATTCGAGACCGCTGTGGTGCAGTGGAAGCACATCCGGCGCGTAACTAGAAGACCCTGGGTTCGATTCCCGGTGGCGGCAGATGAGAATTTTTCCATGACTTACTTATAAACGGGGAAAGAGCGATGACTCCTATTTGATGACCTTGTGATGAGTTGAAAGTTTTCAAAATGTGAATGTTGATTACATGAGTGACCCTTCCTTCTGAAGGGCAATGATGAAATCAACATCCACAAATTGGATACTTTCAAATCGTCATTAGCTTATAAACATCTGTATTGCAGTGAAACGTTTTCTGAAGCTTGATATGCTATCAAGAAAACAGCGAAAACTGAAATTAAACGTACAACAAGTTACTTAATTCGAAAATTTTGACTGCAGCGCCATCAGGATTAAGTGAACAGCCTTAACATTAATGCGGGGGGAATTTTGAAAACATGTGGAAAACAGTTAGGTTATGTTTTGCAAAAGCAGGACAACAGTTTCAACCATTCCCGTAAGTAAGTGAGTAAATTACACGTTCCCCCGTAATTATTTATTTGATTTCTATATAGCCTACGACCATATAACCTACGGTACCCACTGCGGAGAGACTTTTTGAACGCCCTGTGTGTGTGTGTGTGTGTGTGTGTGTGTGTGTGTGTGTGTGTGTATGTGTGTGTGTGTGTGTGTGTATACACACAGTCGAGTCACATTATTGTGACCATCTCCTACTTTTGACGTCAACAGCGCGTAGCCAATGAAAGAAGGCACGTGTCGTGAACTGGCTTGGAGGGTATATACGATGTGCTGTAAGCAATCTGAAAACATATCTGCCTAGTGGTCAACGTTCGTGACTGCCACAGGGAAGCCTCAGGTTCGATCCCAGGCAGGTACGAACGCTCGAACCACTAAATATTCGCCGTGCGTCGGATGGGCACGTTAAACCGTCGGACCCTGGGTACTCCCCGTAATAAATAAGGGCGTCTTCCTTCCCCTTTCTACCTCGCTTCCGTGTCACTTTCCTATCGGGCACTCTAGCGCAAATATCCTAGCTTCCTATTTCTAAGGGTTGTTTAAGACCTAGGGTCAGACACTCCCATCCTAAAAAATCCTCTACATATGATCGGATCTGATCTGAAAACATATCACTCGTTGCTGTCATGGATAAAACGAGCGATTTAACAGATTTGGGAAAAGGGATGAATATCGGCTTTCGGGACAAGGGTGGCAGTATTTTTGAAACAGCGCAGTATGTGAACCGTTCGCGTGCTACTGTGGTTAAAGGGTATCGTGGTTGAAGAAATGGCGCCATTGCGAATTAGCGACGTGGAAACTGCAGAGCACCACGTGCTATTGATGTGAGAGGTGAACGTCCACTGCGAAGGTGAGTGAGGGCCGATCGATACGCTACAGTGGAACAACTCACTGGCCGAATGAACCAGGGGGCTACCGGAAGTGTGTCTAAAACGATAGTTAAACGAACCCTGCTGCGTATGGGGCTTCGATGCAGACGAATGGTCAGTGCACCTATGCTAACGAAGGTGCATCGGCAGAAAAGGCCTTCATTTGCACGGCAGTATCGGAATTGGACCTCCGCTGACTGGCAAAGGATTGCCTTCTCTGTTGAGTCACGTTTTCTGCTTCATCGAACAGATGGACGTTGTCGTATAAGGCTAGAAACATCGGAGAATAAACACTCTTCAGCCATTGTTGGAAGAACACAAGCTGGTGGGGCAGCGTTATGGTCTGGGGAATGTTTTCATGGCATTCTCTGCGTCCACTCATACCTGTGGAAGACACCATGGACCGAATTCGTTATGAACCCATCCTTGCAGACCACGTACACCCATACATGCTAATCGTCTTCCCTGAGGCGGATGGGATCTTCCAAAACGACAATGCGACGTCGCACACAGCTATAGAAATGTCCGAGAGTGGTTGGAAGAGCACGATGAAGACTTCAAAGTACTTTCTTGACCCCCTAATTTTCCAGGCTTAACCATTTAAGCGGACGATGTACCTGAACCAAAAGTTGCCCAAATTTTCCTGCGCTCCTCAAACAGAAGTGTTCTCATTGTAACAGGGTTATACGAAGGCTACGGCAAAACAATCCCTTTCCCTGTTTCATCTCAGGAGTATGTATTATACTACAAATCTGTCCTTTTTGGAGGTGCTCCCTTACAGTCCTCAGTCTTACAGCATGTAGTCTGATTCCCTTATAGCTCTTTATTCTCTCTTCCATCACCAAAGGAATAAGTTGGAAGTAGTCCCCGGACATGGACATTATGCCACAGGGTAGAAACAAGTTACTCACACACCTTTTCTCTTCTTTCTTAGGTTCGTCGACCTTTTTACAGCATTCTTAGCGGAAAAGATAATCAGACAGGAAGGATTAATGACAACCATACCCCCAAATATCACTTCGAACGACGAACCTAAGGTAAATGCAGCGCTTTCTGATGCGCAGGTTCACTCGTCTCTGTCGCGTTCGGCGCACTTCTTAGACAGCGAATATATTTGTTCGAGCTGATTTCAGCCTATTTTGTTCACCCCGAGTTAATTCGTTCCAGCCGGTTAAAGGGTTAAACCCAATTGAGCATCTATGGGACCACCTCGATCGTGTTGTTCGCTGTATGGATCCTCCACCACGCACCCTCCAGCAGCTGTCAGATGCACTGCATTCAGCATGGCTCCATATACCTGTGAACACCTTCCAGCACCTCAATGAGTCACTCCCAGCCCGTCTAGCTGCTGTCCGCGCTGAACACTACGGCTACTCTGGATATTAGCTGGTGGTCATAATAATGTGACTCGACCGTATTACACACACACACACACACACACACACACACACACACACACACATGATTATGTATAATTATAAATTGACTTTCGAACGAGTTTATAGTTCAAAGCAGATTTGTCGGGGTCAGGATCGGGTCCAAAATTTTTGACCCGTTTCTAAGCCTGCGAGACATACGGAACATCTTCTACTAACACCACATTTCAAAGCTTCCAGCTTCTTCATATGAGATTCACGTAGTCTTAATACCTCCATCCATAAAGCAAGAGGGAGGGGATGTAGCATCTCAGAGTGCGGACTCTAAGTTTGAAATCCATATCTTGATTGGTCAAGGCTTTGTTGATTTTCACAAACGTAGCCCTGGCCTGTTTAATTCTAACTCGAATCTCAGCTGTTGAACTCCTCCGTCTAATCAATGCTCCCAAATACGTTAATCCTCTAACTTTCTCTTTGGTGCTGCAGATATTTGGTTTACGGAGATATTTATCGATCTTACCAGAATTATTATTGATATTTCGAAATCGATGTTCAAGATCCGTGGGTGAGAAGTAAAAGACTTTGAAGGAAAATGGCTACCCGATGTTTGTTTTAAAACGCATGACTCACTACCAGGATAATTTGCGATTTCTAACCAAAACTGGTAACACTGGAATTAGAAGAACTCCAGAGACAAGACGCCATTTTAATCGAATATCGGTTAAATGGTGTGTGAGTTAAAGGAAAATCGGGAAAGTACATTCCTTGCGTATCATAACGCTGATTTAAAAACTGAAAAATCGACATTTGTAACCGACAATGCGTGAAAAATGATTATGATAATTTTCCACGAAATGGATTAATCAGATGTGACAGGGAAGGAAATATCGGTTAAAAGCTTTACAACAGCTGAACTGTTTGAGTTTGAAACTTTTAAGTCTTCCAGAACATGGAACTAAAATGTACTGATTCTAATAATTTAAAAAGAATTCCAAACAGGGTGTTCAATCTAAACCGAAAAATCAGAAGAGGCTCAGTTGTAAAGCTACAATTTTCAGTTTCGTTTGAGCGGAGCCTATTTAAGAGGGGAGCCAGCCCAGGGCCACGCATTTTCAAAGGACCCCAGGATTATGCAGGATGCTTGAAAAATTGAAACTGCCTTACGAAAAAAAAAATTATTTTTTCCCGCTTTTTCGGGAGTCTGCAAACAATGTAGTCGCCCCCAGTTCATCCTCAAGTCTTTCGAAAGCATTGCAGATGTTGTTTTGTACACATTTGTAATTGGGGGAAAATTTTCATACATTAAGAATTCGTTTGAATCTTGATATTTGGATCATAGTATTTTGCCGACTGCTTCGATATCACTTCAGTAAGCTGAACTGCGGGGGGGGGGGGGGTAAAGAAGAACTGAACGGGTATCCATTTTTCAACCATGCATTTTTACATTTTCTTGCTACCACTGATTCGTCCATGAATCATGGGATACACACTTCAATACGGCGGAGATATTTTTATGACTTCCTCATCATATTTTTAGGAATATACTGCGTATTTTTATTTATCCACCCACAGTGCAACCCTAGAGACGTTACTAATACTGGGGCCCCAAAATACTGTCTAGACCCCGGGCCCCTTGTTACCTTAAATGTGCTCTGCGTTTGGGTAAATCGTACATGACAACTAACTTTTAAACAGACTGAAAGAGAAGCTTCAAATTTTAAGTTAATTATCTAATAAAAAACAAACAAAAAAAAGCAGTGCAAATTCAATTCTGACTATTCAGAGACCCAGAACTGCGAAATTTTCTGCGCTGGTTTGCACCTGGATCTTGTAAAAATAAAAATAAACTCTTTCTTACATTTCTTCTACTTTTTTTTTTTTTTTTTTTTTTGTTCTTACTACTGAAATTGGGAAATTATAAATTCTGGCATCCAGAAACAGTTTCCCAGTAACGAAAAAACTGTTCTTAAAAAAAAAAAAAAAACAAAAATAGCTTAGCCTGCAAGTTTGTAAAATCCGTAAACGGAAACTGAAAGAAAAAATGGCAAAAAAAAAATTGCTTACGGGGATAAGTTGTTTGCACAGAATATTCAAGTACATATTAGTGAAACACTGAACATTTTCGAATGAGATAAGATGCAAGTCATTATCTCATCAGATTCTTAAATCACTTACACTGATATATCGAATAAATGGTCGTTATCTATTGGAAATGAATTATCGTTATTCACTGAGAGCTTCCCGATTTAGTAAGTGCAGATGAAGTATTTATGTTGGCATAAAAACATATTTTCATCTTTTTCGTGAAAAATGAAAAAAAAAAAAGAAAAAAAAACGTTGCTGTGACACGGGCGATTAGATTATCCTTGTTCTGTACAGTAATATCTATCTTACGCCACATCAAATTTAGCAATTTTTATTGACACTCAACGGTGTGCTCATCAGAACTGGGTAGCCTCAGGCGCCTGATAACGTTGCGTTGCAATTGCAAGAATATTAAGGCTAGATGAAAGGCTTAAGTTATTTTCTGTCTTGTATCCCGCCAAGCCACAGTGTAAGCTATGTGCTCTGCTCTTCTAAATTTAACTTTTTTTTCATATCTGCCTCATGCCATGCGTTACTTTATTATTCTTTTTTTTTTTTTTACTCCAGCCCTACCTCGACCCGCCATTTCGAGCGAACAAAAGATCCCACTGGAACGGAACCGCTTCAGACAGGTGGTGCTTCGATCGAGTACACTGCGCATGCTCGCACTGCCGTTGCCACTTTCGAACAATGAAAAGCTTTTCTCGTGGACAGGTGTTTGTGTGTGCTTGGCGGGAAACCTCCAAGCTGGCATCGACGAGGCGCTCTAGTGACGTGGAACGGCGCTCCAGTTGTGGCGGGAATCGTCTTCCCGTTCTTTGCCCCCTCGTGCTTCTTTCGCTTTCCCCACTTGGGATGCTCCTCCCCCTTCCCTCCTCATCCGTATGACGACGGCCTTGTTTGGGCCGACGCGCTTTGAGCCCAATCCCCAGACAAAAGGTGCCGCCGTAGTTGTTGTTGTTGTTGTTTTGCATGCTTCAGTTAGGGCTATCGTTGACCGACATCTTAAGATGCCATCTCAGGAGTCTCAGCTCATAAAGCCAAGGGCACCAAATTTAGAATGGTTTTGCCATCGTGGCACTGAAACTGCGTGAGCATTATTAGCACTTGCAAATGACTTCGGACAGCTAAGAATAAAATATAGATAAATATGCAAGCAGGCAACCTCACTGGTAAAAATGGACTAAAGTTCCTAACATTTCAAATATTTTTATTTTTATTCCCGAAATTTAAAATTTTGACAGCCTTTTTTAGATTTATTTGCTTTAGGGAACCGTCATGATTCCACTGATGACAGTGAAAGAGAAATAGGTTCAAAAATTCTCATCAGCGACGTTTAGCTGTTTACTTCGTTTATACAGGGTGATTCATAAAGAAGTATACAGTTTCAACGCACTATAAAACAAGAACAATGTAAGATATTTTATGTTACCTTTAACAGAATTGTGGAGGAATGTTTCAAGTTTTTTTAGAGACAGTCACAGATGATCTGTGTGTGCACCCTTAGTCACACGACACACATCGAGCCGGTAATCCATTTCCGCCCAAACGTGAGGTAAGATATCTGAATCAAGTGCAGTGATAGTGGCTGTGATACTCTTTTTCAGCTCCGCTATATGACCAGGAAGGGGAGGGGCGAATACCTTGTCCTTTACGTACCCCCACAGGAAAAAGTCACAAGGTGTTAGTTAAGTCAGGACTTCTGGGTCAGTGGCATGTTGTATCCGCGGCTCGTCCAATCCATCGGAGAGGAAGATGTTCATCGATTGACTAGTCACGTGACATGCACGTTATCGCCTACGTCACTTCCCTCAGTAGCGGGACACAAACTTTATGAGTACATCTACCTAACGGTTCGCAGTTGTGATCCGTGTCTTCAACTGCTACTGTTCTACAGCATCTGGAAACTGTATACTTCTTTATGAATCACCCTGTATTTTAAATGTGCAGAACTTGTGATGTGCTGCCCTGCAATCAATTTTGCTGTTTTCTAAATCCTGGAAGTAGTTTATTTGCTTTTCTTTTAAACAGTTCAAGATTTATTATGATTAGAAAAAATTCAAGAAGATAATGAATTCCGAAGTTTTGGTATAGCAATAAAAAGTAAAACGGCAGAAGGTCTATAGAAGACGTTCGGACAAACCTTGGACGCAATGACCTGTAAAAGGTACACTGCCCGACTATGGGAAAGAGATTGATCGCAGTCACTCAAAGCAAGATTGTTAACCAGACTCATTGTTGTTGTAAATCATCAAGAAGTGTTAAGATAGATTTGGATGAACTTCCTGAAATGATGGTAGGAAGACTACCGCAGGGTTGGACGAACTTCTGGATACTAGAAATCCCGGTAATAGGAAAACGTTTCGAAGCCAGTTTTTCTATAGATGGAATGCTGTTTGTTTATTCAAAATTACGAGGAATTTTTCAGAGATTATTTAATAGCTAACAGCAGAGAGAGAGAGAGATTAATTTGCAACAATCTGCTCATATCCATGAAAGAATGATTTATTTATTTCGGCTTCAATGTAGGATTGGAGACTGAATTTGACTCTTTGGAATTCATGAATTTCTTTTGAAAGGCCATTATAACGAAGTGAATTTCTCCGTCATTTCTGGTCTACGCCGGAATTCGAACCCGAGGCCGCTTATTCCGGAACAAGTCGCTCTACCAACTGAGCTACGCAGACGATTATTCTGATTCCTATCTGCCTTTATGTCGTGTGCGTCCTTCTGGCAGGTACGTCACATCTCCTGGTACGTTACATCATCTCCCCCGTATTTTTTTTTTTTTTTTTTTTATTTCGAAGTGCTGGAGAAGGGATTCTCTTATTTTTCCTATCTCGCGGTGTGGAAATAACATCACACCATTGCGAGATTTTGAACGGTCGGGTCATCCGGATAGTTCGGGCGCCATTATAACGAAGTAAATTTCTCCGTCATTTTTGGTCTACGCCGGGATTCGAACCCGAGGCCGCTTATTCCGGAACAAGTCGCTCTACCAACTGAGCTACGCAGACATTTATTCTGATTCCTATCTGCCTTTATGTCGTGTGCGTCCTGCTGGCAGGTACATCACATCTCCTGGTACGTTACACCATGCCACTACTTCTATCGTACAAAGCGCTGAATATCAAGTTTTTGTTTCACATCAATTAACTGTGAGTGACTGACTTAATATAGGATTGGCAAATTATCAGTTTAAAAATAAATACTGGTATCTATAGCTTCTGAAAGAAAAATAAAAAGCTGCTATTTTTTTCCTATAGTAACAAATTACTTTGCAGTCTAACTCAAAAAAAAAAAAAAAAAAAAAACGAAAAAACTTTAAACATTTCTCCCTCCTCTACATTCACTTAAAACAAATTAAATGTTTTTCATTCCAGGCATCAGCCTAATTGGGCCAGTCTGAAGACTCGACGGATGTGTGCGTGTGTGTGCGTGCGGGGAGGGGTACTGGAACGAGAAATCTCTACCCCGTGACCAACAGCTTAATAAGGCTTCCGAACCTCGGCTGATGTTCGAAGGTAAAGGACATCAAGCTAGGAGAACCCTCCTGCTCCAAGACACTCGCCCCAGCAACTGAACAACGATTCGAAAACGGAAACGCTCTAATAGTTTACGTTCTGTTTACTGTGCGTAGTGCCTTTGAAATACGTTTGTGTGTATGTGTTTGTCCTACTTTCGCAATATTTATTTTCTATGTGTATATTGTGCCATTATTCCGCTTGTATATTTTCTTCAACATTATGCGCAAAAAAAAAAAAAAAACCCAAAAAAAACCTATGCCGAAACGAAACTTATTGTCATAGCCATCGACACCAACGAAATACAAGAATTAAAAGTTTACGAAAAACATAAAAAAAAAAAAAAAAAAAAAAAAAAAGGATCACAGTCGCTTGTTAACGTGTAAAAATAAGGGAAAAAAAAAAAAAAAAAAGGAAGAAACACGTAGAGACGACTACATCGCATATTTTTCGATTCTCTCGATCTGTATTGACTTATGGTTATCTCCGATTTCCTCGCCATTTTCTTTTTTATATTTACATCTTTCTTTACTTACGGAATGCAGCCAAAAGTTTTGTACAATTTTATTGCTGACGAATTCCTCATGAGAGAT
This sequence comes from Macrothele yani, assembly GCA_039090855.1. Lineage (NCBI taxonomy): Eukaryota > Metazoa > Arthropoda > Arachnida > Araneae > Macrothelidae > Macrothele > Macrothele yani. The sequence goes on from CM077003.1 coordinate 111,729,828, forward strand.
TTTGCAACACTCATACCAATTTGAATTCGAGTTCGAAGATCTCTAGTTTGATTTATTTCTGGCTGGTCTGGACATACACTAGTAAAAAAAATTAGGCGCACTTGGTAGAGGAGGATTATTCATTTTAAAGCGTTAAAACTCACATGACCTTGAGTATTGGGTTAATCCACGCGCTTTTAATCTTTCAATTTTTCGGTCTATGCGCCTCTGCCGAGTGGCTGTAATTAAATAATGACGAAAATTAGAAAATCTGTATTTGTAACGATCATCGTTAACATCAAATTAAAAGCAAATGAAAAGGCAACACTGAAATAAGTTTCGCATATTTTTAGGAAGCGTGAGTCCTGACAAGAAAGTTGACAAGTCGTTTCCCGGTGCTTGATTAATTATCATTTTAACTATATATCAACTGCTACGCACAGCACGGATTATGAAAACAACTCCACCTGACGAAAATTCTATAATTTACCATTTCTCAGTGCCGTTTTCCTTTTCGCGAAATTCAGGTAAGCAGTAGCTGTAAACATAGTAAGTAATACATGAACAAGTGACGGTTTCTCGGAAACGTATCATTAATCATAATCAGCCTATGTTCTTCCAGTACTGGACACAGGTCATATTTTTATGTACAAATAATGCGCTCAGCGCACACTATATAAAGCTGGCTGTAATTAAGTTTTTCGGTTTTATCCAGGATCAGTAAAAGTTCAACCGCATCGCGTGAAGCATCATCTCAGGAAATTCAATCTGTTCCACGATAACTTCCCGTTTTGACGTAAATTAGTTCATCAGCCGCTCCAACTCTGTCAGCTCTGTTGACTTCCTAAGTGAATGAATAAATCATGCAAACAGCGCCAATTACTTTCATCGGCCCGTCTGCGCATTTCCTGGACACTATGGGTGCGTGTGTGTCAAACAAATACAGCTGGGGTCAAATTAACTCACACGTAGCGCCGAAAGATGGTCATAGAGAATTAAATCCGTAATGCTAAAGTGCACTTTTTTCTTTTTGCTGTTTGTTTGTTAATTTTCCCTTTTCTTTCCCTTTTGGAAAGTGGAGAGACGGTCTAGTGGGTAATTTGTGGTGTACTCAATAGCGCAAGCACGCTTTTCCTGTGAGTGAGTTTTGTTAATATCTGCCGCCTTGAATCACTTCACAGCTGGAAGGAACTTTTTGAATACCAAGCCAGAACCTTAAAATTCTTAACTTTCAGAATTAAAACTTTGGTAACATGGCGCAAAAACGCTGTGTGAACGGACAGACCTTCTGACGCGAATCTAGGGGCTGTTCGCTTCCTATTGTCATAAAGCACCCAATTTTTCATCAACCGTAAGGATCCGATGCAGAAAGGGAGCACTAGATTCACATTTTTGGAGGACAATGCATGCTTCCAGACGCCGTATCTGCTGCTGTTCGGTGAGTTTGTGTGGAACTCAAGTATCCAGTTTTTAACCTTGCCCATAGCTGCCAGGTGTCTGGAAACTGTCGCTGATGATACGACAAGTTCGGCACTGAGCTCATGTACTGTGGACGTGGATTTTTCTTCCAGTTTCCACCTTAAATTTACAGAGTCACATAGAACCGGAAGACCGACTCCTGGCTTATGGTTGATGGCAACATCACCAGCATGGAACTTGGAAAACAGTCTACGGACAGTTCTGTCACATAGAACCGGAAGACCGACTCCTGGCTTATGGTTGATGGCAACATCACCGGCATGGAACTTGGAAAACAGTCTACGGACAGTTCTGTCACATAGAACCGGAAGACCGACTCCTGGCTTATGGTTGATGGCAACATCACCGGCATGGAACTTGGAAAACAGTCTACGGACAGTTCTGTCACATAGAACCGGAAGACCGACTCCTGGCTTATGGTTGATGGCAACATCACCGGCATGGAACTTGGAAAACAGTCTACGGACAGTTCTGTCACATGGAACCGGAAGACCGACTCCTGGCTTATGGTTGATGGCAACATCACCGGCATGGAACTTGGAAAACAGTCTACGGACAGTTCTGTCACATAGAACCGGAAGACCGACTCCTGGCTTATGGTTGATGGCAACATCACCGGCATGGAACTTGGAAAACAGTCTACGGACAGTTCTGTCACATGGAACCGGAAGACCGACTCCTGGCTTATGGTTGATGGCAACATCACCGGCATGGAACTTGGAAAACAGTCTACGGACAGTTCGGTCACTCGTCGTTCCGACAACCCACGCTCTATTGACATTTGCGACACTTTCGGACACATTCCCGCCAAGTTTGAATTCGTGCAAAATCACTGATCTCTCACGTCGGGTTGCTCCATCACGTCCCCAACTGCTGAGATCTGTATGAAATACCGTTTTATACACGTGGACTGAACCGATTCAATTTGCATGGGCGTTTGGTAGTTCCTCCTACGAGGCGTCCCTTGTAACCGGCTATTCAAATTCGCCTTGTCGGCATCGGCCAATAATAATGAAATGACTCAATATAACGCTCTGAAGATGTCTCGTAGTATACACGGCACGATGTATAAATGTACATACCTTGTTTATAGGCATCCCAATATGGTGACAAGTGAAATTTATTTTATTGTGCCTAACAAGAAATTTGTCATTGAAGATTGAAATGTGCTTAACAGGTTCAACATAGGAAGGATCCTAGAATGGTGAGATGCAAGACGCTCCTCGACATTAAACTCTAACGGAGTAAGCTCACTAAGCAAATAAAGTGTATTGACATGGCCAACCTTAAAAAGCATCACAACACCTTCAAATTGGAACTGACGCACTCTTCTCTGTTGTAGAAGGTCTAACATCGGAAGAGGACATCTCTGAAGTTAGTACTAACCTTGCCGAGGCCGTTATGGACACAGCAACAAAATAGGTGATACGAAGAGAAAATTTATGCATGACAAAAAAAAAAAAAAAAAAAAAAATTCAAAACAAACAAACCTGTTGGCGCAGAAAAGAAGGGAGATGAAGATAAACAAAAGAAATGTGACTTCCAAAGTGGAATATAGCTGTGCAAGACAGTAGAAAAACTATCACTGAAGACATCAGGAAATTCTACTGTGAATAAGGAAAAAAAAAACAATTGGAAACAACAAAATTCTAAAGAAAACAAAGAGACATCTCAGTAATGGAAGAAAACAGATTTTTGAACTCAAAATAAAAAGAAGATACTGTAAAAAGAAATAAAGGCGAAATTTTGACAAGAGTCAAAGACTGAAAGACTTGTACACAAAACTATATGGTGTACAAATAAGTTTTAAAGCGTTTTTTGCGTGACGTATACCGCTAATTTACATATCCGGCGTTCCCCCGCGTTGTTGTCATGTGGCCGTAACTGGTCCGGAGTATAAAATGTGACACAGAAGTTTGCCCAACAGTCAAACGCACTTGCACATCGGTAGGTGAAAGATGGCTAGCGATACTGCATTTATTCGACATTACATGCGTTACGAATTTCATCGGGGAAAAACTGCTGCAAAAGCACGTGCATCGATCTGTTCTGTTTTGGGGGAGAATAATGTATCGAAAAGCACGTGTGAGTTTTGGTTTACACGGTTTAAAGCAGGTGATTTCGATGTTAGCAATCGAGAACGTAGCGGAAGGTTGCACATGAGGAACCGCAAGCATTGCTGGATGGATATTCGTCTCAAACGCAAAAAGAACTAGCTGAACAACTGAGGGTAACTCAACAAACCATTTCCAATCCTTTACGAACAATGGGAAAGATTCAGAAGGAAGGAAAATGGGTGTCACATGACCTGAGCCAGAGAAACAAGGATGAGCGTGTCATGACATGTTTGAATCTGTTGAATAAACAACACAGAAAGTCTTTCCTTTGGAAAATCGTTAAGGGTGATGAAAAGTGGATATGGTACGACAATCCCAAACTCAAAAAAACACTGGGCAGACCCCGGTGAAGCAACGACTTCGACACAAACGCAATATTCACTCCATCTGCTGTGCATCTGGTGGGATATGAAGGGTGTGGTCTATTATGAACTATTGGAACAGGGTCAAACTGTTACTGCCGATCGCTACAATCAATAATTGCTCCGATTGAACCAGGAAATCTATCGGAAACGTCCATTCACAGGCAAAGGATTGCGTCCCGTGAAATTACTGCATGACAACGCTGGGCCGCATGTCGCGAAATCGGTCAAGGAAACGTTATTGACGCTTGGCTGTGAAGTTTTGGAGCACCCGGCGTGTAGTCCCGACATAGCCCCTTCAGACTATCATTTGTTCCGATCGATGCAACATGGTTTGTCTGCTGTACGGTTCCGGACATGTGACGAAGTGCAAAAATGGGTTGACGATTTTATCGCGTCACACGACGGGCTGGAGTCATGGCTGGAGTCCGTCAGCTGCCGAACCTATAGCGGAAGGCGATAGATAAGGACGGCGCATAATTTGATTCGTAAAGGTATTGTTGTTTTCTCTCAAATTACATGTTGCGTTGTCTTAAAACGTTGTAAAACTCATTTGTACACTTAAAAAGGATGGTAATTCTAATCCAGACATTAGAAAGGTACCAGTACCGAAGTTCTTACAGTCCTCTCGGCAGAAGTTGCGTATGCAATTAAGAACTTGACTGAAAAACCGTTGACATTATAGAAGAAGTCAGTGGGGAAATAGAAACTATACCATGAAGTGAAAAATAAAAAAAATAAAAAAATAAAAACTGGAATACCTCTCTAATACAACGTTGGCCCTCCACCTGATCAGATAACAGTGGCAACGCGACGGGGCATGGACTCCACGAGCTCTCTGCGGTACTGTGGAGACAGTGCACACCGTTCTTCCTGAAGAAAGTCCCACAATTTCATAATATTCCCCGGTGGAGGATTCCTGGCGTTGACGGCGCGTTAAACAGCATCTCAAATGTGATCGATGGCGTTTAAATCCGGCGAACGAGGGGCTCAAGTCAGGATGCCAAACTCCCTGGAACTTTTCCTTCAGCCATAATCGGGCGACTGCGCGTGGTGTGCGGTGGCGCATTGTCGTATTGAAAGAGGTCGCACCCGTCGGAGTGATTGCATGATATTAAAGGGTTCAAATGATCTCCAAGAATGGTTCCGTAGCCTCCACCGGTCACAGTGGTCTGAAGACGTATTAGGGGTCTTAACACGTGCCAGCTAAAAACACCCCACACCATAATAGAGCCAGCGCCGGCCTGCACTGACCCTTGTAGGTATGAAGGATCTATTACTTCGTGAGGTTGTTGCAACATCCGGAGTCGGCCATCGGCCCGAAACAGTTGGTACCTCGATTTGTCGGACCAGGCTACAGGTTTCCAGTCATCTTACGTCCAATGGCGGTGTTCCCGAGCCCAGGCGTGGCCCACATTCTTCAGTCGTCGGGTCAGCAATGGCACTCGGGTGTGTCGTCGGGTCAGCAATGGCACCCGGGTGTGTCGTCGGGTCGGCAATGGCACCTGGGTGTGCCGTCGGGTCAGTAATAGCATCCGGGTGTGCCGTCGAGTCAGCAACGGCACCCGGTTGTGTCGTCGGGTAGGCAACGGCACCCTTGTTTGTCGTCGGGTCGGCAACGGCACCCTTGTTTGTCGTCGGGTCGGCAACGGTACCCGGGTTTGTCGTTGGGTCAGTAATGGCACCCGGGTGGGTTGTCGGGTCGACAATGGCTCCCGGGTGTGTCGTCAGTTCGGCAATGGCACCCTAGTGTGTCGTCGGGTCCGCAATGGCACCCAAGTGTGTCGTCGGGTCGGCAATGGCACCTGGGTGTGCCGTCGGGTCAGCAATAGCATCCGGGTGTAACGTCGAGTCAGCAACGGCACCCGGTTATGTCGTCGGGTTGGCAACGGTACCCGTGTTTGTCGTCGGGTCGCCAACGGTACCCGGGTTTGTCGTCGGGTCAGTAATGGCACCCGGGTGTGTCGTCGGCTCAGCAATGCACCCGGGTGTGTCGTCGGCTCAGCAATGTACCCGGGTGTGTCGTCGGGTCATCAATGACACCCGAGTGTGTCGTCGGGTCATCAATGGCACCAGGGTAAGTCGTCGGGTCATCAATGGCACCCGGGTATGTCATCGGGTCAGCAATGGCACCCGGGTATGTCATCGGGTCAGCAATGGCACCCGGGTGTGTCGTCGGGTCAACAACGGTACCCGGGTTTGTCGTCGGCTCGGCAATGGCGCCCGGGTTTGTTGTCGGGTCGGCAACGGTACCCGGGTGTGTCGTCGGGTCGGCAATGGCACCCAGGTGTGTCGTCGGGTCGGCAAAGGCACCAGGGTGTGCCGTCGGGTCAGCAATGGCATCCGTGTGTGTCGTCGGGTCAGCAATAGCATCCGGGTGTGCCGTCGAGTCCGCAACGGCACCCGATTGTGTCGTCGGGACGGCAACGGCACTCGCGTTTGTCGTCGGGTCGGCAACGGTACCCGGGTGTGTCGTCGGGTCAGCAATGAGACCCCGGTGTGTCGTTGGATCAGCAATAGCACCGGGGTGTGCAGTCGGGTCCGGAACCCCATCGAATACAGAGAACGTCAGACTGTCCGAAAGCTGATACTACTATTTGCCCCAGCATTGAATTGCGCTATGATTTGCGACGATGTTGCACGCCTGGAAGATGTTACGATGCGTGCCAGACCCCGCTGTCCACGATCTTCCAGGGCTTTTTTTGCGGTCACATCGGACTCGCACTCTGGATGTGTGCGATTCCGATGTGGCCACAAATCGGACTCGCACACATGCACACATGGGTGGCGAGGGTTCTGTGACGTGACGTCACTTACTGAACACCTGTGCTGGAGCACAGGTTGATAGCGGCTGTCTGTTACTCTCTGCAGCAGTCCCTGAAGGTAAACAAGGTTCTCGCAGCTTTAGCAAGGCCGTGATTGGTTAATACGCAATATGCATTTCCAGTCGACGAAGCATAATTTTGTTTAATTAATTTAGAAAATACTAAACAGTATTTCTATACTTTTTTGAAAATGTTTAGTTATGCGCATGCATATTTCGGTGTAATTTTTTCCTGGCTGTACATGCTGCACAAGTGCCTCTAAAACCTATTCAAAGCCAACGATTCTCCCATAGAAAAGTACAGAAGCAGCCCAAGTTGGGCATACTGGGCATACACAGCTGATACGAGTGGAGCAGACGGAAAACGCATATCGTGCAGCTGATGACATGTCCTCTCCCTTCTAACCTCATGCTTTAACTCAGAAACCATTTGAAGAAAAAAAATTTTGGCATTTTTAAAATTGGTAAAAAAATCTTACAATAAATTTTATATGTTTTTGTTACTTTTTAAGACAATTGAGTTGGAAATTCACACAGTATCGGTGTATTGTATATAATAGTGTCACGCCTACAAAAGCAAAGTAAATGAAATAAATAATTACGTAGAGAAAAAAAAATCTGTAATTAACTATAATTTGCTTCATTTTAGCATTTCAGCGGTTTTATTGTGCCAGGTAATCTGACTGAATGAAATTTAAATTAGATTTAAATACTTTGAAAAATGCCCGGATAATTCGATTAGAAATTTCCGGAACTCCCAATAGTATTTCAAGTTGGCGCCAATGCGTGCGGTAATCAGGTTCTTCGTACTAGCTAACTTTGTTAACAAGCTAGCTGATACACAGGAAAAGATAAATGGTGTATATTCACAGGAAATTTCTGAAAACAATGTGTAGCAAAGTTGCAGGTCTTTAAATTTCCGTTCTTAAAAGTGCACGTTTGTTTTAACTTCTGTATTTTCACAGATTTTCCGTAGCCAGAAATTTACGTTTATTTCAGAAAAGTCCATTTCAAGTTTTTCCGCCAAAGACATCAAACTTGTGTCTCCTCACTCCGGAGTAAGTCGCTCCCCCAACTGAACTACGCGGACAGAATGCAGATTTGTCGTCTTGACACGTGTTTTCACCTCTGCAATACGTCACACTGTTTTTAAACTGAAATTTCGCAAAATCGACGGCCCTGCATTTTTCAGCCCTTACCTCAGGTAATCCTCCCGCTGCAGTAATATTCGATTCCCGATCGTTTCAACAGGTAACGCACGCACGCCTTTAACCACTGAAAGCACGTAAACATGCATCACGTACATCGTAAAACAAATCACGCAGCGATGATTTTTTTTTTTTGTCATTCATTAGTTATTTTATTTTCTGTTGGCGCCTATTATTTCTCTGAATAGGTTTGTAATAAAAAAAAATTCAATAGGAGGACTTTTCACAAATTAAGCATTTTTCATCGTGATTTTTCGAAGCAACAAAATGCTTTGCAACTTGATTTTTTAAACTGACAATGACTTTCACTTATCTGTATAAAAATGTCAAATGCATTTTTTTATAGTATTATTTAAAAAAAAAAACCCCAAAAAACTCCTAAATATAAAATTTACTCTTGATAGCTACAATAGCTTTTGTCATAGATTGTCCAAAGACTGATACCTAGACATCGTATAATCATCTGTACAATAAGTTAAGTACTCTGCTTCTTACTTATCACAATATATAATAAATAGCTGGTCTGCAAAATAGGGGAGAGGAGAAGAAATATCGTGTTCCACAATAAACAAAATTCATGCGATATGCTAACCACAATAACCGATCTCGCTACGGAACTTCAAAATTAAACACACGATTGAAATTTAAAAGTTTAATCAAACCTCAAGTATTCTCACCAATCGCTTCTATTACCGATAATTTCTCGTCATACGGATTCAGATAAAGTGAGAACGGAATTTTTCTGTTAATATACGAAAGGAATTGCTGAAAGGTTTCTGAAAATTCAGAATTTTCCGTTAAACATCTCTAAAACGGTAATTTACAGTCAATATAAGAAAGAAAGCGCGGAAAGGTTTCTGAAAATTCAGAATTTTCCCGTGGTGCGAAAAAATCCGTGAAATTCAGGTTTCCTTCCGTATTTCACGGAAAAGCTTTTGTCGGAAACATGCATCGTTAATTCACGAAAGAAATGACGGAAAGTGGCTCGTGAATTTCAACAAATTTTTTACAGTTGCAGTTCAGTCTGGCTTTTTTAAACGAACTGTGAAATGATATGCGTGACTTAATACAATTAAAACAATAAGTAGACAGAGAGGCGATGAAATATACGTCGATTTTTCTTGTCTTCCGAAACAATTGAAAGCACTTGATTGCAGAGAAAAATTTGGGAAGCAGACGTTCCTTATTTGAACAGCAAAATAATGATTGAAGTTCAGGAAACCGCATAAGCAGGTCAGTGCTCGCCGGAATTTAAAATCGCGTTTAATTAAAAGGGAACAAAGTCTAAGGACGAGTTCCTGATGATTTTAGTTAAGTTCGCGGAACTTCTAATTAAGTTTTAAATAATTCCGTAACCCATCGCAAATAAAAAATATTAAAAAAAAGTAGTCAACCCGAGATGACATTAATGCGCACTCAAAGACATAATTTAAAAGCAGCACATTTTTTTTTTTTTAATGGCAGTACAATTTATGGGAATCTTTCTACTTGTTGAATTCCATCGGTGCTCGTCCGGTTTCACGCACCGTACAATCATAAATGATGTTTATCCGAAGGTACCACGAAAGGTCAACAACTTTTGAAATGGAATTTGTACAGTGAAACAGCGCTGACACGAACTTGAAAAGCATTTAAAACATGATTTGACGTGAGATAATCAACAAAACGGCGGAAAGCACGAAATTTAAAGATACGAAACCGGCATGTGGTATATCGTTTTCCTGGCTAAAACAGAATAATCCAAAGAATTCACGCTGTCTACAGGCATGCATGCGTAACCATGTTTTTCCCTTTTTTCTTAAGAGTGAGGGTGATGGAGTTCTCAGGATGAAAATATGCCAAAGCAGCATTTTTAAAATCGCTTTACTTGATAAGTTAGTGATGTCTATTTATGACTCTGCGTCTATACAAGTGGTTTTTGACATTTGCTAAGAAGTGTAGCAGTAAGGAGATTTCAAAAGTACGTTCCTGAGGTAAAAAGGAATGTGACAGTTTCAGTAACAACCGGTCCAAGTAACCGAAGAAAGTAAACTTACGTAATGCATTTAAATCATTGTTACACTTAGACACATAGCCTAATATTTTCCTGCGAAATAATCTGTTGCTAAAAAAGGAGAGATTGTCGTGTAATAATGAAAATTACATAATGATAAATCAGTTACATGGTAATTAGCCACAATGTGGTACAAAGTTGCGCCATGTTGTTGGGTTTTATTTGCACCAGACATTGGTGTACGAAATTTTTAACAGTGAACAATCACCTGTACAATAATTTAATTACCCGGTTTCTTACGGTAACACAATATACAGTATAATAGTAGTACACATAATGCAAGAGAGGAGAAGAAATATCCTGTGCCACAATAATCAAATTTCATGCACTACCCCCAATATGCAATCTTGCTACAGAATTTCAGAATCAGTTCCTTTGACAGATGACTGAAATTTTACAGTGAATCAAGCCTCAAGAATTCCCGCGAAACTCTGCTATTACGGAATGTTTTCTTCATATATGGATAAGTTAGAACGGAGTTTTTCTGTTAAACTACGAAATAAGTTGTGGAAAGTTTTCTGAAAATTCAGAATTTTCTGTTAAGACATCTATAACGAAGTAAATTTCTCCGTCATTTTTATCCGTGCCAGGATTCGAACCCGGGTCCCCTCATTCCGGAATAAGTTGCTCTACCACTTGAGCTACGCGGACATTTTATTCTGATTCCTATCTGCCTTTATGTCGTGTGCGTCCTTCTGGCAGGTACGTCACATCTCCTGGTACGTTACATCATCTTCCCTTCATTTATTTTTTTTTCGAAGTGCTGGAGAAGGGATTCTCTTATTTTTCCTATCTCGCGGTGTGGAAATAACATCACACCATTGAACGGCCGGGTCATCCGGATAGTTCGGGCGCCATTATAACGAAGTAAATTTCTCCGTCATTTTTATCCGCGCCAGGATTCGAACCCGGGTCCCCTCATTCCGGAATAAGTTGCTCTACCAATTGAGCTACGCGGACATTTTATTCTGATTCCTACCTGCCTTTATGTCGTGTGCGTCCTTCTGGCAGGTACGTCACATCTCCTGGTACGTTACACATCTTTAAAACGGTAATTTACCGTCAATATAAGAAAGGAATTACGAAAAGGTGCCGAAAGTTCAGAATTTTCCTCGAGTACCAAAAAATCCGTAAAATTCAGGTTTCTTTTTTTTTTTTTTTTTTTTTTTTTGAGGTTTAACGACCACCGTGAGCAACTCAATGGGCTATAAGCAGTTGCCCGTCCCTAATTTAGGGTCACTGGTTCCAGGGAAGGGAGAAAGTCAGTGCCGTAAGACAAACACAACATTCATGCCTCACCGGGATTCGAACCCGGACCCCGTTCGGACGAATGATCAGAGGCCATCGCTTAGACCAGTGCGCCACCGGGGGCGGCTTCAGGTTTCTTTCCGTCATTTCACGGGAAAGACTGTAACAGAAATATGATTCGGTAATTCACGAAAGGAATCACGAAAAGTGGCTCGTGAATTTCAGAAAATTCTTTACAGTGTACTTAACTTTCCTTATACTCTCGATTCACTCTTGAACAGTATTTCTGCATGGGGGGGGGGGGGGATCTCATTTTCCTTTGCCTTTTGAAGTTCGTAATTGCATAACATGAGGAAAATAACTTGCCCGGAGCATCTGTATGGTCAAGACTGGAAGACAGTTTTGAGTGCTTATAGTTATCACTTTGTTCGTCAGTCTGTGTGTAAACACGTTATCTCCTCATCCATAACTCTGATTCGAAAAATAAGTTTTGCATCTTATAATGCCATCTGCAGTGCTGTAGTCGTAAAATCAGCAGAGGGTATTATACTATGTGCAAATCCTGAAAAATCAGAGGTTATACTACATGGAGAAAAAAAAAAAAAAAAAGGCCCGTTACCCTCCTGGGGGTACCTCGCCTTTTTAACAATTATGACTATGAGATCACTTACCGATATGAATAAAGTATCTTCTCCTCTCTCCTGTCAATTATGGCATATTGAAGAGCATGCACGAAGTTATTTTAATTTTTATTGAAATATATCCCATAAAGCCCGAGCCGCCCCGCCCCGGTGGCGCAGTGGTCTAAACGATGGCCTCTGATCATTCGACCGAAAGGGGTCCGGGTCACCTCTCGGTGAGGCATGGATGTTGTGTTGACAGTTGTCTTACGGCACTGGCTCTCTCCCTTCCCTGGAACCAGTGACTCTAAATTAGTGACGGGCGACTGCTTATAGCCCATTGAGTTGCTCACGGTGGTCGTTAAACCTCCAATCAAAAAAAAAAAAAAAAAAGCCTGACGAGATAAGTCCTTACAGCAATGTTCTTCTCTAGAAGAAACTCTTCATCTACTATCAGTTGCTGAACGATGATTCATCAACCAAGATCATACATATTTTTTTTTTTTTAATTAAATCGTTCAATGGGCGGTCCATTTGAATTTATGAACATCAGGTTAGATACATTGGAGATTAACAAAGATGCTCTGAGATCGGTTATCATGTTGTTTAATGAAACTGAATCCTCGTTCGCATTCTGCTGTCGAACAAGGCAGAGTTGAAATCGTTCTTAAGAGGGGTTTTAAGTTTTCTGGTACAACTTGGAGGTTTTCAGTATGTTCTCTCAGTCTCTGAATAGCTTGCATTTCATCAACATTAAAACGTCTACAGATTCGCCTTGTTTCTAGTTCTCCATAGCGCCCGTCGTCTGTTTCAATATTTATTCGCTCTAATGAAGAAATATCTTTAAGAAGTTGTGCATTTTCGCTGTTTGAATCTGAACACAGTCTTGATTTCATCCTCTCAACCGTGCTTTGAATAAACTGGTTTGGTTAATAGGTACAAGTTTGTTGTTAGGAATCAATGAGATATTTTTAAATAATAATTTCTCGTTCGCTGCTAATGCTAAATGAGTTTTTTTCCCCAGGATTTTCTCCGGAGCTTTCTATAATTCTTATGGTTCTTTTTATTAGATGTTCAGCTCTTGGCAGCGATGTTGTTCGAGATTGAAGTTATGTTGATAATATGGACATTGAAGGTATACGCTATTCTGTCAAAAAAAAAAAAAAAAAAAAAAAAAAGCAGAGGGTATACGGCGTATACTCTCTGCTTCTTTTAGATACGGCGTTTACCGCCGTATACCCCTGTACATATTTACTTGACAACTATATACCCCCGTAAATATTTACGTGATACGGCGGATACCCTCCACCACAGCCCTGGCCATCTGTGACATAACGATTCACGCATTTCGAATTCCTGTGATTAATAGCTTTTCCCATAGACAGCATAGAAAATAATAATGTTTTGTGCAATATGCACACTCCTAAAAATCGAACTAAAAAAATTCCTTGTATGTATTTACTGTCATCCCAGTAATCACCATTCACACCATTCCTCATGCAGAAATTGCTCCAGGTCCTTGAGAGATGCAGGAGGAGGATAACGGGATCTTACTCTGCTTTAAAACACTGGCTCGATGATGTTTAAGTCTGGTGATTAGGGAGGCCAAGGAAGATGTGAAAGTTCATCGTCATGTTCCTCAAACCATGATTGGACATTCCGAGTTCTGTGAATTGGTGCAACATCATCTTGATAGATGGCATCCTCTGCAAGGAACAATGCCTGAGCCATTGAATGGATGTGGTCGGCCAAAATGGTTTCATACACCCTGCCAGTCATCCGTCCCTTCAAGGTGATCAGGGGACCTGCTGAAAACCACGATATCATCGCCCAGAGCATGACAGAACCACCACTATGCTGCATTGTTGGTAGCAGACAGTCTAGGTTGTACGCTTCTGACGGTGTTCCCCACACGTAAACACGTCCTGCGGGGAGGAATAGTGTGAATGTGGATTCATCTGACCACATTACACGCTTCCATGCATCGGCAGTCCACGTTGTATGCTCCTGGCACCACTACCGTCGCCGTTGGCATTCACGCGAGGTTTTGCAATAGCAGCTCTGCCATGAGTATATTGTTTATGAAGTCCCTGCGCACTGTTTTCGTTGATACTGGGGTCTGGAGATGCAGATTGAGTTCCGCAGTACCTTTCGGCGCCCTGGTTTTCTTATTACGGGTAACAATCCTCTTTAATGCTCTCCTGTCTCTATTAGTCAGGGTTGTTTTCCAGCCGCGTTTGTATTTCGCAGACGACGTTTTGCCTCGAACACGGTATGCTGTTCTGCCGCTAAACACAGTAACTCTCGATACCCTCACTACCCTGGCTATTGTTGTCACGGACGCACCAACTAGCTGGCCACCAACAAATTTCGAAGTTCATTAGGTCACTCATTTCGTCGTCACCCTGAAAGAAATTTTGCAACAAGACACTTTAAATGCACTTAAACAGGACCTTGAGGTTATAAACAAAGCTATTACAACTCAAAGTTGTTGGATACTCAAGTAGTATGACTATATTAATAATACGAAATTTCTTGCCGTAGAATAGAAATAAAACTTTTCAAGCTTTCGCACATCAACCAGATGGCTTTTTCAAGGAAGGTAGACAGCTAACTGCAAACTGGATAATAGAACGTTTCAACAATTTGAACGCGGTGACTTGACTATACAATAAATTAATAGGTATAAACGTGACAATTCGAAGAAACGAGGTCACGTTGGTTAGGCATGCGGTACCATGGTAGAAAACGCAGCATTATTTGAAAAATTAAATTCCAAATACGTGGCAATTCCAGAGAGATGCTATTATTGTAAGCCTCGCAGCTCGTCAAGATTTCCAAGGTTTCGCGAATGGCAGAAGATTTGGGTGTGGAGTATGAAGCTAATTTCTTTACATCACTCCATATAGGATCGGCGGACTTCAACTTGACTTCTCTTTATAGGGAAGTGGTTATTTTCCGTCTTTTGTATCTTTTTTATGTTCGCTGATTCTAATTCCAAACGAACGGTTGGTCATTCCGATATAGTATCGCCTGGAGCCGTCAGATGTCATAAACACCTGCCTCATTGAAAAGAGGGGCTTGTCAATATTTCTCTTAAGCATCGTATAAGCCGGAGACCGTATGCCGACACCGTAGTTCATCCTCCTGAGCACGTTTTTGAGTTAATAAGAAACATTTGGTATGCAGGGAATAAAGCCCAGGTAGCGAAGTTGCGGCATAGAAATATTAGCACGGCTGGTTCTGGCTTTCTCGATAAAGTTATGCATCTGGTTCGACGTATATATTGCCTCAGTGGCCAATTCGACGATGTTTTTTAGTTCGAATTGCCTAGAACGGACATCCGATGAGACAGCTCTTTTAGTTCGAGAACGGAAGAAGGCCGTCTTGTAATCATTAGGGCAGAATGAACTGCGGAGCGTCAGGTTGGGAAGGGAGGTGAGTTTATAATAGACTTCCGTATGAAGGCGGTTGTCATGCGATTTACTCACTGAGACGTCGAAATAAGATAAGGTACCATTGTGTTCAAGCTCCACGGTGAAATTGATCGTAGGGTGTATATAATTTATTTTATGGAGGAAAAACGGGAGTCTCCTTTCCGTCGGCATATCGTAGCCAGGTGGTAGACCTTGGGGTGCTGTTGGTGAATATATGTTGCTCAATGGGGCGAAGTATTGCTTACGCGATGACGGCTGAAAGCGAAGATCCCATCGGAGCGCCATTTACTTGTTTATAAATTTGTCCTCGGAAATTGAAGTAGCTGGAATTTGAGACCAAGTCCATTAATATGAAGATGTTGAGGCAAGACTCCTGATAATAAACTGATGAATTAGATATAGCCTCTTTCAATGTTCTGATGGCTTCCGGTACGGGGATCGATGGCTGAAGAGAAACTATGTCGAAATTGCCAATAATGTCGCGTCGTTGAACAGCGTGCTGCTTGGTTTTCGTGATGAAATCAAGAATGGAAGTTATTATAAAGTCCGACTCCGGTAAATGATTAGTTAGGAATTTGAATAATTCTTTCTCTTAGATGGTACGTCGGTGCGGATGTATTGGACACGATCGGCCTCAATGGATTGCCGGGATCTTCCGAAGAGTTTTGGGATATGAGGGCCAGGAGGTAATTTGACGGATTTCTTGGAGATCATCCGGAATAGCGGTTAGCCTTGCAGCTCTTCGTACCTGTGCTATCCAAAAATTTAGAGGATTTCTTCGTAAGGTTATAGATCCAGAATCGGATATAAATTCTTCTAGTTTTTTTATTATAGTCCGCTGCGTCCATTATCGCTATCTGGCCGGATTTGCCCGTTAGCGTCAACATTATGGAGTGGTCATTTCTAAGGTTGGAAATCGTCCTTGTAATTTTGAAATTATTAAACGATTTCTTCTGATTGTACCACGATTTTAACCTAGAGCAACACAGTTGGCGTAGTTTGTCTTTGTTGTCTTCTGGAATTAGAGATATTATTTTCTCAAACTCAGAGACGACGCTCTTTGGGTTCGATCTGGATCGGAAGCAGAACTTTGGTCCAAGTTCCAAAACTTTAGTTTCCTCTCAGGAGAGCGTCTCGGTTAGTTAGAAATATTGACGAAGGGAATGGTGAAATCTTTAGGTTTAGGAGTCTGGGAAGACTTCAGGTAATCCAGTTTCTTGCTATGTCTGGATGAAAAGGAAGACTGGAGTCTTTCGAACTCCAGTCTTCCTTTCACCGTAATAGGGTCCCAAAGCCTACGCAACTTCATATATAGTTTATAGCAACTGATTTTTAATGACATGACACTATCCTTGACAAGGGCTGGCGAAGAAAATACAATACCTTTGGGTATTGTGACGTACGTAGTTGCATTAAAAGTCATGTCTCTGAACGTGGTGTTCAAATTATTCTGTCCAACCCCTGTATGTGCACTTGGCAATGCGTCTGCACGGTCACTTTGGAAAAAATTCCTTCCACGTCCAATCGATGCAGTTAAAAGAGAAAAATGTTTTATGTATTTCTTATGTTTCGATTTTCAATTGAAGGGCAGTTCTGCTTCTAATTGTCGGATTATTTTTTTAACTCTAATAAGTTTAATCATGAAGAATATGCACTGCATGATTTTGGATATGCACAAATTTTCCACTAAAGACACTTAACAACATATTTCAATTTGTAAAAATATCTTAGCCTTTAAAGATTCTATTTTAAAAGTATTTATTTTTTTTTCGGTTGTTACCACAACGAAGAATTTTCTATTCATTTTTCTGAAACGAAATTCTACCGCTGGGAGGCGTAAAATAAGATTTTTTTAAACATCATACTGAATGTACAGTTAAAATTAAAAAAAAAAAAAAAAAAAAAAAAAAAAAGCGCACGAGAGAAAGAGAGGGAGAGAGAGAGGGAGACCGAGGAAGTCCTTAAAACTGAGGTAATAGGTTGATGTTTACCGTCTTTTTTCAAAAGACGTGTTCGCTATGACTACTGCTTGGACCATAGGGACAACAGGGACGAACGCCCCCGGCCCAGTGGCATAACTTCCTGAATCCTGACACCCCCCTCCCTCCGTGAGATTTACTTCAGCGCCCCTAAGTGCAGTAATTTTTCCAGTATTTCAAGCAGGAGGGAGGATGCGTTTTTTGCGGGGGGAGGGGGACAGGATTCAGGAAATCAGGGAGAGTGTCTGGAAAAGTAATGATGGTACATAGAGCTCTGTAGTTTTAACTTTTTAAGTAAAAGATTTAACATTACATATGGTTGTTTTCTACAAAACTAAAATAAATCACTTGGAGAAATCCCCCTCTTGTACATAGCAGATACGCGGCTGCTGTTGATAAATGTTGGCGCCTGTCGTGTACATAATCCTAGGTGACTTTCTGACTGTTTCCCCACATATTTCATAGGAAATCCCCATGTGGCCTCGCGCTTTTCCTCAGCAGCGCAGAGAGAAGGGCGGTTGGAGAGCGATCGTATGACAACCCGGAGCCAAAGGGCCGAATAGCTTCAATCTGTAGGACATCCAGTGCTTTAAAAGTGAAACTTAACATTTATTTAGGCAAAGCTAAATGTACATTTAAAGAAAATACGAACCTTTGGGTTAATTATTTGTTTGTTTGTCTTTGTGCGTTTCCGAATTTTTTTCAAAAAACTATAACTGGAAGCTGCAGTACGCCCCCGCAGCTGCGGAGGCTGAGGGGTTGGTAGTTACGCCACTGCCCCGGCCCCACGTCTTCACGGGGCTCCGCCGTTTAAAAACTACAAACAAAATCGGTTTGGTTAGAATTCTCTATATTTATTACTATTTTTTTTTAAGTTTTGGGGAGCGAGGCCCATAAAAATATTTTTATATTGTTTTTTTTTTCAGTTTACAATCCTTTTACACTCCTCTAAACCTTAAAATTTTCCACATTCATGAAATAGGAAATTAAATTTCATCACATTTTGTGACTCCAGGTTTAACAATTGTATGTTACCATATGTTCACAAAGCATATGGTATATTACTATAGGTTCAACCAATGGTTCAATATATAGAGTATTACTATATGTTCACAAAGTATATAGTATATTACTATAGGTTCAACTAATGGTTCATTATATAGTATGTTACTATATGTTCACAAAACATATAGTACATTACTATAGGTTTAACAATTTGTGTGTAAAACAGACACTAAAATTGAAAAAAATAAAAAAGACAATATTAAAGTTGTTTCTGGCCCATATATATAAACAGTGGACATTCAACTGGTCGTACAATGTTGTCGACGTACCGTTGAGCCACGAGGGGGTACGGAACAATATCTCCTCTAAGTGGCCATGGGCATTGGGCAATGCGCCCCTAACCCAATGAGCTGGGCAGGCATCAAAACCACTTGGGCAGACATTTTTATTTTCTCAGCTTCTCTTACTGCAGTAGAAGTTGCAGTAGAAGTTGGAACTTGGATTGGAACCCTTATTTTTTCTAATGCCCCATTCTTATCACCGTTCTTTCCGCAATTGTTTTAAATTTAAAAAAAAATATTAAAAACATTCCATTAATTAAAATTTTTATTTTATAAAAAATGAGAAGCTCAAACTTACTTCTGGAATAAAAACAATGGAAATTAGGAAAAGCATGTTTACGGATAATACACAGTTTCTTTGCATATTAAAATACCAAGGAGAATACGAAATAAAATAACAACTAAATGCAAAATAATTAGTTCAAATAGAACAAGTGCAAAATCGTTCTGATTTGACAGTCCTTTCAAGGAATAAATCGCCTCTCAATTTTTTTCTCCCCAAACCGAAGACCGGACCGTGGGAATTTCCAAAAATTCCAGGTTTTTCCAACAGCAAAATCGCATGCAAACTCGGCTTCAGAACAGATCTTGTATACTATACACCAGTGCTTTCAGTATAACTAAAAATGCTGCCTAACTCTATACACGTTTTGGCGTTTTCGAATCAACACTTTCAGTCTCTACAAGTATATAGTTTCAACCATGAATTAAAAACGGCACAAAAACGAACTTGAACGCAAACACAATGCGTCTTTCAGCATCTTTGATGCTCGAAGAAATCTACCTTTTTATCTGATAAAGTTTTGAGCAAAACCCTTTTACCAGCGGCTTACAATTTAACTGACCGGAATGCATTTCCCCCGCCAACTAGCATGGGTGCATTAGTTAGTACGATGAACTTGGTTGCGGTTTGCTGTGACTGGCTGGAGCTGATGTGTTGTTTTGAGAAAAGACTCAATATCTTCCTCTTTCTCGGCGTGGGAAAATCACTAATCCGCATTCTCGCGTTCACTGTTTGCTCGCACGAGGCTACTTTGCAAGAAGCCTTTGAGAATGAAGAGGACAATGAGACAAACTTAGAAGGAGGCGAACAGCATTTATGAAAAGTATTGTTTTGACTTTTGTGAGCCCGAATTTTATTTATTTATTATTATAAATAAATAAAATTCGCTTGTGTCTCAAACTCGCTCAACTGCTCATATTGTGCATTGATCCGACGTCGAGGCATCCTCACTGTCTGTAAAGGTTAATGCAATCGCAATCCGCTGTCAGAATTATCCCTGCGTGCGAGCTTTGCTCTTGATGCTCGCTTCTCATGAGCTTTGCCCTTCTCAATGCTCGGTTCTCATTCGCTGTAGGGGGCAAATTTTAGTAATTTGTCATTATTTTTTTATCATTAGCATATTCGGCCCTGAGGTACTTGCATGGGGAGATTCATCAGGATCGAACGACTTTTTCGAGGTGCTTCGTTTTTTTTTTTTTTTTTTTTTTTGCAAAAGAGTGTATATTACTACAGGAACCTGTCTTTCCCAACACAAAACATACTTGAACTACAGCTTCTTGCAAGCTGTGTGTAAGAAAGAATTCCCTTCCCGATTTTTTCGAATTGTGATTCATTTATGGCAAACCTTAATGTTAAAGACACCGACTCAATTAAAGATGCGAATCAATATCGTTTAACATTAAGAAGATCCTTTGAGGCAAACGCGCAGGATGGCAATATTTCAAAGGCACTTGTTCAATTAGACAGTGCTCTGGAGATAATTGGGTTGAAATCTAAAACGCAAATAAAAATGGACGCGTTCTTTAAAGGAAACTAAGGAATGTAGAAAGATTCCATGTAATGCCATTAATCTTTGCTTGATAAAGTTATTAAACTTCAGTAACATTATTTTTTTACTCATTTTCTTATAATTAAAATGTTAACTTTGTCTTCCTATTATGCAAAGTAAATTTTCCCACTTAATTCATACCAGAAACTTCTGAGATGGAAACATACTTCGAACTACAGTACGCACTAAATACACAACATAAAACTGCATCCCCCTAATTACCATATTATTAAATTAATGCGAATCGTGATTTTCAGTGAACCACAATCAACAAAATTTGGATTGCTTAAAAATAATTGGTAAATTTGATATAACACCACTGTTGTTGTAACGCACAATGTAATGTAACAAATGGTAGCGGTACAGCAAGTATTTACTGTATATGTTATACAGGGTGATCCGTTTAAAAATCCTGTGTTATTACTTGTAACAGATATAATTACTCAATATTTGGCAGAAATTACCTTTATAGAGGGGGGTTTGTTTAGGCCTTTACACGATCCCCTTTTCAGACTAGGCAGAGTTCACACCGGGTACTCAATTCTTTCCACGTGTTTTCTAACATCTGCGGAGTGATTTGTGCGTACGCTGCAGAAATTTTCACCTTCAAGTCATCCAGGCTTTGAGGTCGTAGTGCATAGAAAATGTTCTTCACAAGCTTTCACGCGAAGAAACCGAGAGAGTGAGACCCAGGAGTTTGCAGGCCAAGGAATAGAGCCATCGCGGCCACACCAGTTGGCATTGAATGTGTTGCTGAGGAAGTTCCTGACTTCCAGTGACCAGTGGGATGGGGCTCCGTCTTGCGCTAAAATGACATCGTTATCCAGTTGTGGCACCAAGAAGATCTGTAGCATGACCAGGTATGGTCCTGATCGTACAGTGTTCTCAGAGAAGAAAAAGAACCGTACAGGTAGTGATGTGTCACCCCACACTACACATTTACACACCTACCATGCCACGCATTTACACATTTATCGAGTCCGCAAAGGGGGTCATGTAGAGGCGTAGACAAACTCCCATCCATAAAGGTAATTTCTGTCAAATATTGACTTATTATATCTGTTACAAGCTATATACCACAGCAGTTTTAAATTATCCCTACCCAAACGGATCACCCTGTAATTATTTTTCATCAAAGAATTCCGTATTTACTATAATTTTAATATGAAAGCAGTTGCAATATTTTGTTTCAGTCAGACATAGCACAAGGTTAAAGTAAAGCTTAAAAACTGCTGTCATTCTCACTGTGAATAACGGTGAGATCAAATAATTGACGACCGGCTAATTGTGTGACATACCATAGAATAGGAAAAGAAGTTAAGGCTCAGCGAGACGTAACTAGCTGAGCTATATCTTCAGGGAAAACATGCAGTGCACAGAAGCCAACATACAGGCTGATCGGCTGATGCCGGAGCAGACTGCGCATGCGCATTTCTGTTGACTTCAATTCTTTGGGTAAAGAACAGTCAGCCGTCAGCCGAGCTACTCAGACTCACAGCACGTGATTGTAACCTTCTCGGTAGCATAATCACTTCGCAAATCGGATATGTTAGTTTTGTTACGCCAACCGGGTTAGTTAAGGCTTTTGTTTGTTCTTCAGTTTTTCAGAAATATTTTCAGTAATGCCAAATACTAGGGAATGTCTGCATTTTGTACGGATCCTTAGGCCTAACTGTAATATTTGCTGAAATTTAATTTAAATAGTAATACTAATGTTATTGTATATTTTTCTCACCAAAATAAGGGATGGGCGGGATATCAGAAAATAGCAACAACAAAAAAAAAAAAAAACTGCTCTACGCAAATAGTCATCAGATCGAAGGAAACCATCGTGGATCAAAGAAAAGCTTCACTGCCGTAGTCCCCCCCTAACGTGTTTTGCTCCTGAATGTTAACTTTACCGCGGAGCATATTATCTCTTAAGATGTGGTGGAGCTGTTGCCGCCTGTTTTACGTTATCTCTATGAGAGTTGACCTTCTTTAAGCGTTAGATATTCCTTGCTCTGGGTCTGCAGATTGCATTAGACATCCGGAGCAAGCAAGGAGAATTAGAAAGGATATAATACCGGAGGGCGGAGACTGAGATTTGATCCAAGGTCATCCCCATTTCGCGCCGTTCCCGACCACCTACATCATCCAGCAAATCCCGTACCATGCCATTACATTATACACACTGGTATGAAGACCCCACAAAGATACGTTTGGTATTCGAAGAATGCAATGCTCAATTATTCTGAATTTTAATTTTAATTCTAGAAATAATAGCTTTTGAAATTGAAAAATCTAGGGAAGCATAGGATTTTGAATGACAAACTAAAGCTGAAAGTTGAGGGGGATATGTTCTCCTCCCCAGTACAAATCTACGCCCGTGCGAGTGCAAACGTATCTCGTACGAAAAATGAAGTAAAAAAGTTAGAGAACAGGTGAGAAGTTAAATTTAATGGATGGGAAAGCTACAACTTAAAAATTAATCCTAACGGTGTTTTGGAAAGTTGCACTATGGCGATAGTTTTTATTTAACAAACCAGCCAAACTCATTACCACGCGTGCAGCCGAAACAGCTCCTGAGCATAATAAACAAACAAAACCTCGTGCTTTTGTTTAAATTCTTTTCAGGTCGTCATTGCCTGGACATGTCTTACAAGTTTATTCTTGTACTGCAGTTTTGAGACGGCATATTTTTGAACAATGAAAACAGAAGGAGAATTCCCGAAAAAACTAAGAAGAGGAGGGAGGAAGGACGGGGATTGAAAGGGTGACCTTTTGGTCGAAAGCAATTAAGAATCAAATTGTTGACGTCGTTTAAAAACTGTGCGACACCCTTTATTCGATGGAAGTCAACGAAGCGGGGCGACCTCGTTAGGGTTATTCACATCCGGAGTACTCCACGTGAGATCACTTCTGTCTCCCTCCACCCTCGTTTGCATCATCGGCATCAAGCGCCGAAATATTTGACCCAAGGTCATCCCCATTTCGCGCCTTTTTCTATCGACTGGGCCTTCGTCCAAGGACAGGTCGGCAGCACCTGCGAAAGGGTGACGGATGGACGAATGGCGTTCTTGATTGAGAGGTCTTTCCACCAATGACCTTTCGTGTTTCCAGAACAAGAAGAGAGAAAGGTTTCGCAACGGCGGTGGGGGTGAGCCCTCGCTTCGCTGCTTCCACTTGGACAAAAGGATAGTTTTAAGTGGTTACATTCAACTTTCTTCGAGATCATGTCATGTGATGTGGGCTGATGAAAGACAGCCGTCGCTCTCCACACAAAGGAAAATTCTCGGAAATCTTCCAGAGAAATTCTTTCAGATAGTTGTTACTCCGAAATTTAAATTCGAGATTGAATGGAAAGTTTGCCGTGGAGGCCATATTCTCCGAACACCGTAGTCATAAGATATGCAGCGTATTTAGGAATTATTTCATTGGAAGTACTATGCCACGCGTCAGTAATACTAATGCGAAAACATTCGTTAATGTTCCGTGTAGCGCGCAGCTAATGTAGCTCGGCTGACAAAAGGCGGATTATGTCTGCTACAAGATTAAAGCAACACCGCTGTTGCCTGCCGACTCAAATGTTTTGTAAATCAAGCGTAACCAAATAACATTAAAATGTAATATAAAACATTTTTTAGAAGATAATCTGATTTCCGATCGATAAAAGTAAGTACGTATCAAACACGCTGGAGAAGTCAATCCTTGTTAAGCCGCCCCGGTGGCGCAGTGGTCTAAGGCGTTGGCCTCTGATCGTTCGTCCGTAAAGGGTCCGGGTTCGAATCCTGGTCAGGCATGGATGTTGTGTTTGTCTTACGGCACTGGTTCTCTCCCTTCCCTGGAACCAGTGACCCTAAATTAGGGACGGGCGACTGCTTATAGCCCATTGAGTTGCTCACGGTGGTCGTTAAACCTCCAATCATCCAATCCTTGTTAATGACAGGGAAGTAGGAGATTGTGACTTAGAACGTAGGTACTGGTGGAGATCAGAAGATCCTACTGCTTCAAATAAATCACTTAAGTAGAACTAGCATATTAATATTTTGATACGGTACCAAAGGGTATGAAAGCATCTGGAGATGTTCACATATTTAAAGAAGTTTATTTTTAAAGAACATTTTGCAGTCCCTGTGTCGCAGTGGTCTAAGCGCTGTATGCTGAACATTCATCCGAGATGAGTCCGATTTCGAATACGGGTGAGGCATGGATGTTGTGTTTGTCTTACGGCACTGGCTCTCTCCCTTTCGTGGAACCAGTGACCCTAAATTAGGGACGGGAGACTGCTTATAGCCCATCATATTTCTCACGGTGGTCGTTAAACCCCAAACAATGAAAAACATTCTACGTTAAAATCTGGCCTTCGACATTTATATACCCACAATTAATATGAATTTTAACTTCGGTTAAATGTTTTCTAGGGCATGGCCACACATAAAAGAAATTTCAAAATGTTAAAAGCTATTGCAAAATTTTGAATGCCTCCAAGAAGAAGAAAAAAAAATAAACCACATAATTTTAGACTACGCTACTTTAAAATGTAAGATGTATATTAATTTATTGTTGGCAACCTTGAGCGTATGTCTATTTTGACTTCTGTAATAATTTTTCATTCTAATTCCATTATAAAATCTATGTTACGACATTTGGTACAATTTCATATTTTCAATATAGGTGGGAGGGGGGACTTACCTTTGAAATAAAGGTATTAAACCCGAATATGGTTTCGTTTTATATTCAATACCACTATTTCACATTCCTTATTTATATGTGTCGTTCTTTTTAAAGCAGGCTGTCCACAAGCTAATTTAGTATTACTACGCAGTAAAATATTCAGTAATCTTTGCTTGTTTCAAATTTCTTGAAGTCGGAGAAAAAAAGAGAATTGATAACGTTATTTAGTAAATTCTTCGGTTGCATCATCTACTTCATGGCTGAAAAAAACAAACAAACGAAAAACGAAAAAAAAAAAAAAAAAAAACGCTCTCTGGATTCCCACAAAGTTATACAAACCGAAGGGGTATCTCTCACTATCTGAGAAACCAGTCAGAATCACTCCAGCCAGACGGCCCCACACAATGAATCCGTTATCGAACACCGAAAGATCCTTTGGTTAATATATATAAAATACGTGGAGATAATGTAAATGGACGATGTCATCGCTCTTTCCACGTTATTTTTTAAACAACACATAGCGACTGAAAAACTGTATTCCGGCACCGCTGGGATCGAACCCCAGAATTATCGATAACTAGTCGAGTACGTTCGAATTTACGCTACGGCGCCCACAATTCTCAGCGCCATGCGTGGTTTATCAGTCAGCATCTGACTACACGAATACGTATTGATGGTCTCAGCAACTGAGATGGCGTCATCTGGTGGCATTTAGCGCAACAGCTATTTTAATTGTAGCTGATAAATTCAAAGGGCGACGGAAATGGTTAATATATATCAAATACGTGGAGATAATGTAAATGGACGATGTCATCGCTCTTTCCACGTTATTTTTTAAACAACGCATAGCAACTGAAAAATTGTATTCCGGCACCGCTGGAATACAATTTTTGTTTTTCCTAAATATACACAAATAAAAGTCAATTATCGACGATATTAAGATACGTCGATGCTTTCGGTGGGAAAAAAACACGAGCGGATTCGCTTCTTTCGATTATGAGAATCAGTCTGGCGAGCGATAACCAACGGCATAACACAAGCAGGTCTTCCAGTCTTCGCTGTTATGATGCGAAGAACTTTGATACGATCGCCTGCAAGCGTTTCCATTACAATATGAATCAACGTATGAAGGTGAATGGACCATTCCCTTGCGCAACGGTTCGCTCAGAAAAGAGAAACTTCGAATTACCTCAGCCCCTCCATGCTTCCGCCTTTAACGGCGCGTGTTTCGCGAGAGTGGTTTCAGTTTGTGTGAACTGTCAATGAATTAAAATCGGTGATATTATGTCTTAAATTCGTGGCTTTGTAAGATTCGAACTGTTTTGATAAATTTTGTGAAAGCTTCCCTGAACATATACTACCAGAGCTTAAAGAACTCTATGCTTCAAATTTTGATACAGCTCGGTTAAAAAATGAACTGAAGGTGTTTTATTCCCTTGATGAATATAAAACAAATCAGTAAGAGACATTACTTGTTACATAAAGTTGAATAATGGGACATAGTGTTTATTGAGGTGCACAAATTAGCAGATCTGATATTAAACTTTCCATCAACAACTGCAACTGCCGAAAGAAGTTTTTCCGTATTAAAAAGAATCAAAATATATCTTAGAGCCACACAAGGACATGCACATTCGAGCAACTTGGCTGGTTTGTTGATAGAGAAAACATTATTTTTAAATATGAAAAAGTACTCGGAAGAAACAGTTTCGTGAAAACGTAACACTCAAGTTCACACAAAAGGAAAGAAGAATGGAGTTCATGTACAAATAAGTGTTCAAATCCTAATCGTCATAACTATCAGGTAAAATTTTGAAAAAAATGTTACTTCTATTACTTAATAATTAAACAAAAAAAGCAGTACTGTTGGAGCGGGTGGGGGGGGGGGGGGAATGAGATGGCCCAGGTCTCGGACCCAAAATACGCCACTGGGCTTTACGATATTACATGGACGATATTATTCTTGAAGTGACTGATTGGCTTTTTCATATACAATTAAAGACGCCTCGCGGCGCAATGATCTAAGCTCTGGCCTCTGACCATTCGTCTGTGTTGGATCGGGGTTCAAATCTTGGTGACACATGGATGTTGTGCTTGTCTTACGGTAATTGGCTCTCTCCTTTTCCTGGAGCCAGTGGCCCTAAGTTAGGGGCGGGCCATCGAGCTCCTAAAGTTGTGTGGTCGTTAAACACAAATAAAGAACATTTTTCGTAAAAATCTGCGTATCTGCGACCTTTGTACACACACAATCACTACGAATTTAATACAGTGGAACCTCTGTTATAAGAAGAGAGAAGCTATCCAGGTGCACGAGAAAGAATCTCTAACAAGGGAAACTATCGGACCTCCCGACGACAATCGTCACGGAACTTTCTGTGATGGACAAGCGTGACACCAAAGTAGCAGGTGTGAAGTACGGCATTTCACAATCGCTCACAACCCCTAGAACATGGTTTATAAAAGTGGGACGCCCACCTGTAATGTATGTATGCAACCATAAAGTGTCAAACAACATTTACCTGTTAGATATGAGGCATCTAAATGTCGAGAGAGACCACATACAACACTATTAAGTTGCAAATGTCATATACATACCTCACTCCACGTCATGATAATGTGTTGATAGAAGGCAGTGCTGCAAGCAAAGGTGAATCTTGCACCACGAGCAGATAATGACGGCACTGGAATCACGCACAGCAAAATTGATGTCCAACACATTACGGAACGGAAGAGGCGTTTCATGTGGCAAGTATCCAGATGCCTTCCACGCATAGCAAAGCATAGGTTGATACTGTGGTGCACACAACTGATTGTATATAAATGAATGCAACTTGAAAATGAAGATTCTGTCATGCAGGTTGACGCCATGCACCTCATCAGAACGTATGTACTCTTCAATGCGTCGTGCAAACAGTTTGTATTGTCGAAAGAAATACACATCAATGGGGCTGGCAGTATTTGGTGGCTTTCGGTGGTATGATTTTTGTGTGCAAATTGACGTTCCTGTCACCGAAGGCTTTGGCTGGCAAACTGGTGTCGGTTTGACCAGACCACGAATCCAGTAAGAGAAGGGAAGGTCCTGTCAGCTCTGGATTCAGTACCTTACGCATCCAGGACAGAACGAGAGCTGTGGACATCTTACCACTGGTGCTGCAGTGACATTCTATATTTGGAGGTTGGTTACGTCGTACTGTTTCGGAAACGCGTTTGCCAAACTTACCGCCCGCTTCCTGAAAGCACATGCACAGTTTCTTTGAAAGGCGTCCTGACATGGACATAAGCAGCTGAATGGTATATAAGTGGGTAGTCGATGAGTTGTCTACTCCCCAGTCAGTGATAGCGTCCTATTTGACGTGAGTTCGTATTCAAATCGAGTTTGGGCTGTATTGAACACCATGTCGGCATCAATTTCATTGGCAGTAATATAGTACGTAACATCTCGTATAAACTAAAATTCGCTGTTCCTTACGGCCGTGTCAAGAGTAACATCCCGCCTGGCAACGAACCTCGTGATCTTGCGTGATGAGATTTTATAGCTGCGTTTGAATTTGGGCAGGAAATATGTGCTGGCTTTAAAATTGGGGATACCCATTGCGTTAGCTGCTTTCTTCGCCCACGTCTTTAAATTCCAGTAGTGAATTGAGAGTTCCGTGTTACGCGCATTTTAGAATTTGGTGTACTTATGCTGGCGAATGCGTGCAATTTTGTGTTCCATCGTACCACCACTCTCAACAGCCGCTACTATTTGTCACGCTTTTTCTGGTGATATATTGTATTTACGGGCAGTTGCTGCAACGGTTTTCTTTCCGGCCTTCACATTGTCATAGACACTCTGCATGGTTCGTCCGGAAAACTGTTCGTGAATGCTTTTCCGTTTCACTTTGGAGGGTGATAGTTCATAGGAACTCGAACAGCTTGGCACGTTGTGCGCTGGAGTAACCGGTGTATCACTATGTTCGGATAACGTGTCCGACGTTTCATCACTATTACACCACAATGTCTGTCCTTCAAACATCTCAGCGCCTCCAATGACATGTTGCTCTAAAACGCTATGCAACTGCCTTGAAATTTGCCAGTCGTTGTACGTTGGAGCAGTGTCGTCCGCTTGGTATTTCTGACTCACCTCATTCACCAGTATCTGTACTACAGTATGAGGGTTATAAGACATTTTCCTAAAACACACAATACAATATTTGTATGCGTGCGAACAGGCTGTCTCACACTACTCACGTTTAACAGTCACTAACGTACAGAACGCAGGACACCTTCCATGCGCAGTATCACCCAATCACATCACACCCACATTTACATGTTGTTTGGCACTTCATGGCTGCATACATTACAGGCGGGCGTCCCACGTTTATAAGCTAGGGGTTGCGGGCGATTGCGAAATGCCGTACTTCACACCTGTTACTTTGGTGTCATGCTTGTTCCCCACAGAACGTTCCGTGACGATTGTCGTCGGTAGGTCCGATAGTTTCCCTTGTAAGTCATAAAACTAAGACAATAAACCGTAAGAGTATTACAGGGAAGCTAATAGCTGATGTCAATGTAAACCTAACAGGCTTAGAGTTCGTGTTTTACACGAAAATAAATTTAACGTTAGGATAATAGTTGCTATTACAAATATCATAAACTATTATTCTGCAACCCCAGTGAACGTCTAAGGTCATAAAGAGGTAAATGGTTTCTAGTTTACGGTCACTGCCTCCAGGGAGACGACAGTTGCTGTGTGGTAACAGCATCAAATCTCACATCTAGGAATCAATTCCGGGTCCAGCTCAGATAAATAACTCACCAAAGGAGCTGCTCTTGGAATGTAACTTTCATAGGTGTGATAACAGTTGTAAGTAAGAATTGTGCTTGAATAATATTGAACTGTTAAACTGTTCCTGTTTATCATCACTTAACATATTTCAGGAACATGGGATCTTAAATGGTTGCCCTGGGCGCAACTCAAGAAAGGACACAAAAATGGCTGTTTGGAATCTGATTACAATTGGAACGGAAACTTTTACACAAGTTTTTGGCAGAGTTCAAATTAGAATTTCCTCCTGAAAATGTTAAGCGATTGTCAGTTACTCACATTTAGTAACGAAGGCGTGGTTGTGTAGTCCGTCCAACTGAAGAGGAACCACGGCCCTCTTCGACATCAATGGGGCCCGTAGTACTTTTTTAGTTGGATGAACTATACGTACATTGCAAGAAAACAATGGCGTTACATTTCTGAAGATTCTCTGGAGGCTATTCAATCTTTATTATGGCGGCATGCCACGACCGACTGTCAGATACCGTTTGGTGTGATACCGAATGTCCGAACTCCGAAGCAGTTGCGAAAATTATTATTTTTAAATAAAATTAATAAATATTTCTTTTAATTATAATTATTATCAAATTTATTAATAAATATTAAATTTATTTACTAAGGCCAAACTCACTTGTCTCATACTTTTGAGGGAACTAAGAGCTACGTCAGGACTCCTAAAAGGCACTTTTTTCTTGTTCCCTTTGCTGTTCAATTAATAGCCTTTGTATGCATAATTTATTGTGATGTAATATTGTTATGTAACAGCATAAATATATAAATAAAAATAAATAAATAAAAGCTTTAAAAACAGTCACACTTTGATTGTGCCTTTTTATGCCCAGTTTCGTTAAAAAGTACACTGCTGGACAATCGCTAAGGACGGAACATAAACGGCTATATAGCGCATAAAAAAGTAAGTGTGGTTGGATGCCAAGTGAAATAAAATAATGTCAGAATGCCAGGACATTACAAGAAAGACAATTTATTGTGCTCTGAAATCCAGAAGGCTTTGGAACGTGTTCAAGGGACAAACAGGCCATTTTGTGCAGAGTACGTAAACGTGAAAAAAATGCAATTACCGTCCGCAGGCGTTCCGGCGTAAGATGTCAATACGGGATATGGCCACCATGGAGGGCGATGCAAGATTCCACATATCGTGTCATGCTTTGCACAACGTTATCAAGCAGCTGTTGGGGTAATTTATCCCATTCCCCTGTCACTGCACGGATGAGGGTGCCCTTGTTTATTGGAGGGCATTGGCGACCAGCAAGACTCCTCCCCAAAGCATCCCACACATTTTCAATGGAATTCAGATCTGGAGAACGTGCTGGCCATACGAGGCGTTGAATGTCCTCGCTCTCAAGACACTCCTGGACAGCGGCTGTTCGATGACATGTTGCGTTGTCGTCCATGAAAATGAATCTATCACCGACAGCACCAGGGAACATGCGAACATGAGGTAGCAGAACATCATTAATGTATCGTTGGCCAGTCATAGTCCCAGTTGGAAGCACATAGAGGGACGTACGGCCATTGATCATGATGCCAGCCCATACCATGACACTACATGTCGGATATCGGTCCCTTTCCTGTATGTTTGCTGGACAATATGCAGTACCACTATCATGCCAGATCAGTTGTCGTCGACAATCAGACGATAGACTGTATCTACTCTCATCTGAGAAGAGGACAGCAGACCAGTCGTTATCAGTCCAATTGTGATGTTGATGGCACCATTGCAAACGGGCGGTACGGTGACGTCTGGACAATGGGATGCACACAACAGGACGGCGGGCGTATAGTCCTCCTTCATGCAAACGTCTGGCGACAGTTTTTCGGGAGATCCGCTTGCCAGTAGCAGCCATAAACTGATTTGCTACCTTACTAGCTGTGCTGGGCCGGTGTCTTTTTGTTGATAGCACTATGTACCGATATTCTGCAGGTGTCGTACTGTGAACACGACCTCTCCCGTGACGTTTGCTACACTCTCCATTTGTTTGAAATGATTTCCAAAGCCTTGAAGCAACACTGTGGCTGACGTCGAACTCCCTGGCAACATCCGTTATTTTTCGCCCTTCTTCAATCTTGCCAATAATACGGCCACGCGTAAAAACATCTAGGTGATGTCGGGAAGACATACTGAAAATTGCAAGTTCGTCAATTGATTCTTTGCTTTTCAACTTTGCGTTTGAACAACAACGGTCAATACGCGTCAAATCCTTTATATCTCTTATCAGCGCTATGACGTCACGAACAAGTTCGGCAATCCAAAATTTGCATACGCACAACACGTCTTACTGTATCCCGCACTTATGCGAATTTCCACATTTTCCTGCCTTCCATTTTATGGTTGCTATCGTTGCTATTGTCATCCGTCCTTAGCAATTGTCCGGCAGTGTATTTTTGAAACTGTATTTGTCATTTGCTGTCTTTAATTTAAAGCTATTTTTCTTGAAAATTCATCTCTGCAACTTGTGCTCGCTTAAAATTTCAATTCTGTTGTTGTCCTTGTGGTGCATGTGTGTGTGTGAGAGAGAGAGAGAGAGAGAAGCAGATGGGAGCTCAAAGTTTAGGGTTGCTCGGACGCAGAAATGCCGGGTTACACCTCTGCTTAAATGTGCTGAATCGTTCCCTTAATTCGGTATATTTGAGTTGAGTTTACATGCTTGGATTCTGTTTTCAAATTCGATTAAAATGAAGGCAAGACAGCTAAGCTGGATATGAATGCAGTGGATGCGCAAGAATGAGTGAACTTACTTCAATTTTAAGTTTTATCCAAAATAAGGAGGGAAATTTTCAATACAGAAGTTAGTTTCAAAACTTTCGTCTTTTTACAGATTAATAAATGATATTCCGTACATAGCACATTTCATTCCGTAGATACCACATTTCATTCCGGAGATACCACATAAAAATGGCTTTAATAAACTTGTTTGACCGTGCATGTAATATGAGAAGCAGAGATAAAACGCATTGCTAATAGAGTTCTGAATTATATAAATTTAATAGAGCAGACCGGTCAGTTAATTATTCTTATAAAATGTTCAGAACTTTCAAGTGTGCTTCACTATGAAGTCAGAATGCGTCAGAGGTTGAGTCTTTTCGTCGCTCCATCCGCTGCGCTTGTGAGCCTGACGGTGTCTGTGCAATGTGTATACCACTGCAAAATTCGAGTTCGATAAAATAAAGGGGGTTAGGTTAAATAATTATGAATATTACGAGTACATAAGGGGAAAGCTATGTGTTCATGTGCATGCATCATAAGCATGACTTGGGTGATTTCTTTTCTTTTCCTTTTTCTTAAGGAGAGCGGGCAAACTACAAAAAAGTGCATTGCGGCTGATGTAAACTACAAACTGTCATGCCCAGAAAATTTCCTATTTATGAGTACCAACCAGGAGGAAATTCTAAAGCAAAATGACAAACTCGTAAAGCTTTTTCATTCTAGAGAGCTGAAGAAAAAGGTTTAATTAATTCTGAAAATTGGATAAGGGAAAACTATGTGAAATGGAAAAATTTGCTCAAAATGAAAAAAATATTGTCTTGAACTTTTTGGCGATTCAGATATGATTTTTTTTTCTGCAAATTTCATACTTCAGTTAGTTTTCAAACAAACCAAAATTAATTAAAAACTGATTATTCGCAGAACTTCAGGTCTTGAGATCAATTGCCAATTTACCCCCCCCTCCAAAGTATGCCTACATCATGCATTATGGATTTCCAAAAACTGATATCATTATTTTAGAAATAATTACAACTAAATCGTGATTTTTACTGTAGAAATTAATTGTGCATCATTATCAGCCGGAATGCAACAAAACTTGTGTCCAGACATGAATCCCTGAGGTCCAAATACGAAAACACAAATCTTGGTTTCGTTCTTTCGGAGCTGGTTCTTTCGATTCCCTAGTACCATGTGCTCTAAATTAGGGATGTGTAGAGTGGCAAGGAAAGTAATTGACCAGGCCAATATCTCGAGAACTATGATACGTAGCATTCTCCTTTATTGTGCAGGTGTAGAGCAAACCCCTATAGTGTTGTATGATAAAACAACATTGGATTCCCTCGTCCTCTGTGGGGGGATAGATGTCTTACCTCCGCCTTTGTCGATTACGAAGTTGTGGAGTGTGGCAAAATAGTACATAATGTGGCCAAGATTCATTAACTCCGGTTCATCTTTGTGAATATGGATTAATGTGTTCGTTGGAATTCCTTTGTTCGCGTCCTTTTTAGGCAGAGCTGACGAAATAAGGATGTTTTGTGCTGGAGTTCAACCAAACGAGACTAGCCGCATTAGATTCGGCTGAGGATATAAGTATGCCAAAGTGCTTTAAAATGTATTGTACTGAAATTGTTGGACAAGGAATTGTCGTTTTTTGGGTTTGTGTGAATGAGAGATGCGCGCTTAAGGGCAATTTACATGTAGAAGTAAGGATTTACTCTTAAATACAATTAGTTAGGAGGAGGTTAAAAAAGTTTCTCGGACGAGAGGAGTGTAGAAATTATTTGGTTACGAGGAACACGTTTTGGGGGGGGGTTGCAAGGAGACGTCTTTGGGCGTCAAAGAGCGGGAGATATTTTTGGAAAGCAATCGGGGTTTCGTGTTGATTGTGCAGTAAGGCTGATTACGAAAAGCACGAAGTGCGGTCTGGGTCCATAAGGCAGACGAAGACCAGGTCTACAAAGTCTTTCGTTAACCGCCAGTACGATAATCCCTAAGCAGGACTAAACTGAACTAAATTACTTATTTGTTACTGTCACAAAGAAAAGAAAAAAAAACCTGGTCTGGACTCACATTTTCACATGTGTGATTGATTCTATGTATCAAACCAACTTAATCTTCTAGAAGACGTTAAAAGAATAAAGAGGAACTAGCAGCAGTTGGTGTGTGTTGGATACTAACCAAATTAAAATAAAATGTAATGATTCTCGAGGGATCACAAATGTAATCACATAATCATAGAACTACGGAGAAGGTACGAGGTCTTTACAATGTCTTCGTCTTGAAACAAAGAAAGAT
Organism: Macrothele yani; assembly: GCA_039090855.1. NCBI lineage: Eukaryota > Metazoa > Arthropoda > Arachnida > Araneae > Macrothelidae > Macrothele > Macrothele yani. Next base: position 111,764,795 of record CM077003.1, read on the forward strand.
AAGAAACCCTAAAAACCCCCGACAATATAATCTAAACACCAAACAGCAACGTCCGAGAATCCGTACAGTGCTGCAACATGCGAATGAATGAACGATCTTTGTAGCATAAAAAATTGTACTTACATGTTCGCACACTGTTATTGTCCTTGTCCACCATGAGCAACTATGCCCGCATGCGCGTGCTCAACCAGCTGCCTCCGTATGCTGTTCAACATATCATCATCAGCACTAGCACATGCAGCTGTGATTCGCTGTCGAAGTTCTAGTGCATTCCACGGTTGTGTAGCACGAACCTGTAACATCCAAATGAGAAAGCTATGGTGATCTTGCGGTCATGCTATTGGTCCTCCGTGTCCTATCCAGTGTATGGGCGGGGGGGGGGGCTTCGATCCACTGCATTATTTGTGGACTCCTGTGCGATGATGCCTCACCGTGCTGACACCATAATCTGCAATAGCAAATTATCTCAGAAATGTACATCTTCTGTTAGCCGATGCAAATATAATTCAGTGTTCAGATGGCCTTGGTAAAAATGACCCTAATAAGTGGTTATTCCACAGGACACACCAAGTGTTGGTGTACCACATGACTTAATGTTATGTGTCCTTCGTCCAATACGGATTGCCCGGTGACCTGTAGTGCTCCTTTTGTACGTTTACTACACAGTCTTGCGTGAATTGCGATTCGTCTGTACAAAAGATGTTCAACGAGAAATCTGGTTCCTGTTCTAACATGTTCAACACGAAGTTACAAATTTCCAGCCGTTCTCAGGATCTCCATAGTGCAGTGTCTCCTGAAACGTTTTTCAGGATCACCATATAGAGCAGTGCCTCCTGGGGACGTTTAAACACGTATGCCAGAACAACTGCACAATCCCCCCGTGGCTTGGTTTTTGGCAGATCTGCTACAAACAGAGAAGGAATATCAGAGCCTGATTGTGTCGACTCAGAGCCTGGTTATGTCGACTCAGAGCCTGGTTATGTCGATTGAGAGCCTGGTTGTGTCAACTCAGAGCCTGGTCGTTATGGAGCTTAACTAAAAATGATACACAGAGGATGTAGGCAGCTAAAAGAAGCATGGAGATATACAACATGCTTGATGTAACCAAGAAAGCTTGGTAAGGAGCTCATGGATTAGTAAAATGACAAGAGTGGATGACATCATGATCAAAATAAAGAACCTCGTACCAGTGAGCTGGATTATATTGCTAGAAAAACTGACGATTGACGGACAACTGAAATGCTAGGCTAGATACCAAGGGACAGGAAAAGACCCAGAAGATCATAGTGATGGTGGAGATGAAGTTCGAAAACATGACGAAATGATGGAAGATAACTGTTTAAATCATGGAGCTGTAAAAGAGACTTGGGATGACCTACATCCAGTAGTGTATAGAGATTGGTTGTTGTTGATGTTGATGTCATCTTGAAAGATAAGCCCTAAACCAAAAAAAAAATATTTTAGCACGTCTTTTGAAAAAAAAACGTAGTGCTTATACAGTATAAGGGTCGCCCAAATGAAAGTGAGACTCGTGTAATAGCGTCGTTGTATAATTACACAGAGCTGTGCATTTGCGCCGGTAAATGGCGTGTCATCTTAGGAAGCACGCTGTTATCGGCGGTGCGTATCAGTGTGCTGTTTGCAAGTGCGAAGGCAAGTTCACTGCATAGGGTGGTGCCATGGATTCGTCCAAATACACCCAGCGGCAGTTATGCAATTCTTGACGGCAGAAGATGTTAGTGGAGCCGAAATGTATCGTCGTATGAAGGATGTGTATGGGAACGAGTGTCAGTCACGGTGTACAGTGTTTCGCTGGTGTAGTGAATTTCGTAAAGGATGTGTGAGCACGGAAAACATGCCGAGACCTGGGCAAGCACACGTGGCCACCACCATCGAATCGATTGCTGCCGTGGACGAACTTGCGAGGGAGAATCGTCGAATCACCACCCACGAGCTTGCGGCAACATTGTCCGTGAGTAAGGGAACTGTTAACAGCATTCTCCATCACCGATTGGGATACAGCAAGATTTGCGTACAATGGGTTCCCAAGCATCTCCAGCAGGAGCAGAAGACTCGGCGAATGGATGCTTGCCTGGAGCGTCTTCATCGTTACCACGCAGAAGGGGAACAGTTTCTTTCCGAGATTGTGGCCGCAGATGAAACTTGGTGCCACCGCTTCGATCCGTCCACAGAACGGATGAGTATGGAATGGTGGCATCTCAACTCTCCACGCCCTCCAAAAAAAAAGCTCAGTCCTCCTTAAGAGCTGGAAAAGTGAGAAAGGCCCATTGCTGTTGGATTGCTGGAGGTATGCATTACGGTCAAGGCAACCACATACTGCGATACGTTACGTAACATCAAAACGGCCATCAAGCGCAAGCGATCTTGTATTTTGTCAAATGGGGATATTCTGCTGCACGACAACGCGCGACAGTGTGCCAAGATTTGCTACGGAGATTCCGCTGAGAGATCCTCGACCATCCCCCTATAGCCCCGATCTGTCGCCCTGAGACTACCAAATCTTCGGGCCACTGAAAAACGCAATCAAAGGCCGCCGGTTTGCTAACGACGCTGAGGTCCAGGGCGCCGTAGAAGACTGGTTCCACAGCAAGACACGGACGTTCTTCGCTCACGATATCCACAATCTCGTGCCGCGCTGGGACACTTGCTCGAACCGAAAAGGCAACTATGTGTAGCGGGTATGTAACCCATGAATCACTCTTACTTCCTGTATGTTCACATATTCCAACCTAAAAACCCTTAAGGCAAAAAACCGACAGTCTCAGTTTCATTTGGGCTACCCTTATAGTATCGCTTTGTCCGTCCGTCTGTGGCCAACATATCTCTGGAACTATTATTCCAATTTGAAAAATTCTTCTTGCTTCGCGGCTAGAGGCGCAAATGCACATGCCATCGGATTCAAAGTACACTTTATTCCACATATTTGCTTCTAAATATCCGACTGAAAAAATTCTTTATTCCTTTCGATGCGATATATAACAAAGACAATTTTGGACACAGTTTCCTTTTCAAGTAATGCATAGATTTTCCGCAAGGGGACGTAAAGGTAAACTGCGGTTTCCCCGATATCTCTGCTTCTAAAAGTCATATTTGAAACATTCTTTCTACATCGGATAGAACCCCTGGTGGGAAATGTTCTACATATAATTCTTAATTTAATTTTTGGTAGAGAGTAACTTGAACACCAGGAGCGTAAGTGTTCCTTACTGTTTCTGATGGATTTGCAGTAAAATCTGAGCTTCTGAAAACTCGATTGGAATAAATCTTTCTCGGACTGATATCGCTCACCTCGGGAAACCAGTTTAAAATACCTTCCGCTGAAAACTGTGCATAGTTTTTCTGCCGGGGACATAGATGCGTGTCTTATTTTTGTCGATATCTCTGCTTCTAAGAATCCGATTTGAAAAGTTATTTCTTTATCGGACAGCGTTTCCTGTGCGAAATGTTTCTCATATAATTTCAAATTTTCTTTAACGTGCAAATGTCCAACTAGAGAGTGTAGGTTCACTCTTCCCTTTACAGCATGTTTGCAGCAATATCAGCGAGAGTAAAAACTCTATTGAAAAAAATATTTTTCGGTCAGATACTACTAACTCTGATAACATTTTGTGTCTATTTCCTTCCCAATACATGGTCGAGTCACATTATTGTGACCACCAGCTAATATCCAGAGTAACCGCCGTGTGCAGCGCGGACAGCAGCTAGACGGGCTGGAAGTGACTCAATAAGATGCTGGAAGGCATTAACAGGTATGTGGAGCCTTGCTGCCTCTAGTGCGTCTGACAGCTGCTGGAGAGTGCGTGGTGGAGGATCCATAAAGCGAACAACACGATCGAGGTGGTCTCACAGATGCTCAATTGGGTTTAAGTCTGGAGAATTAGGGGGCCAGGGAAGTACTTTGAAGTCTTCATCGTACTCTTCCAACCACTCTTGCACATTTCTAGCTGTGTGACACATCTCACTGTCTTTCTGGAAGGCCCCATCCGCCCCAGGGAAGACAATCAGCATGTATGGGTGTTAGTGGTCTGCAAGGATGGTCCATAGTGCCTTCCACAGGTATGAGTATACCCAGGGAATGTCACGAAAACATTCCCCAGACCATAACGCTGCCCTCGCCAGCTTGTGTTCTTCCAACAATGGTTGAAGAGTGTTTGTTTTCCGATATTTCTCGTCTTATATGCCAACGTATCCGTTCGATGAAGCAGAAAACCTGAGTCATCGGAGAAGGCAATCCTTTGCCAGTCAGCGGAGGTCCAATACCGATAATGCCGTAAATGTTACCCTTTTCTGCTGATGCACCATCGTTAGCATAGGTGCAAGCACCATCAGTCTTCATCGAGGAACCATACGCAGCAGGGTTCGCTTGAGCTATCGTTTTAGACACATTTCTGGTAGACCCCTGGTTCATCCGGCCAGTGAGTTGCTCCACTGTAGCGTGTCGATCGGCCCTCACGCACCTTCGCAGCCGACGTTCGTCTTTCACGCCAATGGCACATGGTGCTACGCAGTTTGCACGTCGCTTATTCGCAATGGTGCCATTTCTCCAATCACGATACACTTTAACCACAGCAGCACGCGAACAGTTCACAAACTACGCTGTTTCAGAAATACTGCCACCCTTGTCCCGAAAGCCGATAATCACCCCTTTTTTGTAAATCTGATAAATCGCTACTTTTATCCATGACAGCAAGGCGTGATATGTTTTCAGAATGCCTACAGCACTCCTTATATACTCTCCAAACCAGCTCACGACTCGTGCCTTCTTTCATTGGCTATGCGCTGTTGGTGTCAAAAGTAGGAAGTGGTCACAATAATGTGACTCGACTGTGTATAATGCACAACTTTGCGGCTTGGGGCGCAAACTTTTAATCTGTTTTTCTCAATATCTCTGCTTCTAAACGTGCGATTTAAAAAATACTTTTAGCACCAGATACCAGTTACTTTGGGAGATACTTTAGGCTTGTACTTGCAGAGTTTTTTTCCTAGTTCACAGTTCTGTCGCTTGGGGGTGTTTGTGTATTTCTGGTTGCAGCTATATCTCCGCTTTTGAAGACCTTACTGAGAAATTCCTTTTTTTTTTTTCTACTGAGTGCCATTTGCTACAATAAAGATGGGGATCATTATCTTCTTTAAATAATGGACAGCTTTCCCTCTAGGGGACGTAAAAGTAAAAAAAAAAATTCTTGCTATCTCTGCTTCCGGGAGATGTACTTGAACAAATCTTTTTATCTCAGCGTGGCTTTTGCTATGAAGAATACCTTTCGCATATTTTCACATTTTCAGTTATGCAAATTTCTTCCGCTGGAAAGCGTAGAGTTAATCATGTTTCCTCCTACGTTTCTTCTTTTACATGTTCGATTTAAAAATCTCTTTGTCTTTGGTATGCTATAAGAAACTTCTTGCGCGCCATTTGTTAATCTCCGTAACATAGTTTTTAGCCGCTGGTGGAAGTAAGCAGCTGTTTCTATTTTTAAATGCCTTATCGATTGTAGTAATCCGGTTGATTTTTTACTAGCCGGTTCCATTGAATTTGAATAACTTTGATAAATTTGATTCGCGTCGTGAAGACGTGCTCATTACAACCGATAATTCGGGGTCACCTTTGTTATTTTAAGGCTGTTTTGGGAATTTTTTCCCCTTTGATTGGAGTTTAATGAGCAGCATGAACATAAGCAGTCGCTCTTCCCTGATTTAGGGCCACTGGTCCCAGGGAAGGGAGAGAGCCAGTGCCGTAAGACAAACACAACATCGATGCCTCACCGGAATTCCAACCCGTACCAAACTCGGACGAATGATTATTAGCCAGTGCTTAGACCACTGCGCCACTGGGACGGTAATGGGATTTAAAAAGCACCACACAGAGCGCTTAAGCATATAATTGGTCATCCGTCCCTAATTTAGGGTAGTTAGTCCTAGAGAAGTGACAGGGACAACGCTTTAGCCCAAGCGCCCCACCATCGCTCAACAGGATTATACCTAGAGTCAAATTCGGACGATTAACCAAAAGCCCACGTATTATCGGGCGGGTTCCGAATTGGGTTCACCTGGCGTAATATTGAGAACCAAGGGGGTGTCGAGTGGATTTTGATTTTGCGATTCCCTGATTTAGGGTTGACGCAGCTTCAGGATCCACTGACGGGGCATTGTGATTCACACAGCAGATTTTCCTTTGGGAGTCAAAGGGTCCGCTGTATGCCGCAATGTTTTCATGAACGTCTAGAATTTAAAAAGAAAAAAAAAGCATAAGTGAACGGATTTTCTAAGTCCCTGCCGTAAAATATGCATATTCTCCAAAAATTCAGGGTTGAGCACACAATTTGCAACTAGAGAAACACGCATGATTATAGGCAGGCAAACTAATAAAGAAAACAATTTATTAGTCATGTTTTGGCATAATAATAAAGATACACACACGATACTAGCAAAAATGATTCCGACTTTCTGACAGGAACCTAGGCTCATTAACTACTCGCTTATAAAAACATTAATTCTAACGGAAGACTTTCCTACGCACTGATCCGATAAACATATTATGAGGGGACACCAAAAGAAAGAATAGGATGGATTGCCTACCTTAAATGCCCAATCTTTCTAGATGTCGCGCTGCTACTCTCATATCACACGGAAGAAATGGAACCACATGAAAGTCCAGTTTTCTTGTCATCACTTATCGTCCGTAAAGCACTACTATCGCTGTTCCTCCACCAAGGGTACTGGTCTGCGATGGATGTCCCGGTCCGTTATAATTGGGGTGGGCCCTCATCGTCCTTAGCAGGGTTCCTTTCCTTGGCACCTCGGTTGAGATCCTCCATCCATGTCGGGAAACGGTACGCAGTTACGGATGTCCTGCCGTAATATTTGGCAGCGCTTAAGTTGCCAGTCTCTGATAAATCATGGCGGTGACCAAGTTCTGGGAACGAAATGCAGGGCAAAAAGCAAAGCTTTACATAGCAGCTCCTAGGTGACAGTCATGAAGAAGAGTCACCAACCTTCACGGAAAAATACCAAGTGACAAGTCACAAGGAATAAAATGTGAAAGGGATGCACACCGTGAAAAAGGTAAAAGAAAGTGACCAAGTTCTTCTCTTCCCTTGGAAAAGTTTCGACAACCCCCAAGAATACTCACATTACCTCAAAATATCCCATCATCCAATCACTAGCTGGCAAACGCAAGCCTCCCTGAATTAAATTCCCAAGTCTAAATCCTACTGGTCAGAGAATTAACATTTTGTTCATCCATTCGTTAGAGGGTCAAAATTGCTACCCGTTCCCGTGAAAATTCTGAGCACAGCCCTTCAAGTTACGTTAGCAGCGTGATATAACCACAGGGCCATAAATCCTAACCCAATAAAACTGTTAGTTCCGGTTCCAAAAATTCCACGGTCTACACAACACGCATTGTGGATGCTAGACAAGGAGGACACTTCTATTACCCCATAAAACATTCCACACAATGTCGGTTCGTCCACGGTGACGCCAACGCTGTCTATCTAGTCTTACGCTATGCGACGCCTTGTGCGGTGAGAGGGGGGGGCGCAGAGGGAAAAAAAGAAAAAGAAAAGCAGAGTCACCCGAAAGTGGGGCTAATGGAAAAATAAATAAAAAGTAAATAAAAGGTACTCTTTCCTCAAAAATTACCCGAATTAATAAAAATGAATAAATAAATGAAGAAATAAATAAATAAATAAACTCCGGAATGGATTTTCCACTTAAATGTGCAGCCTCGAGTCTCGAGCGCTGGCAGAACGCCTCTGACCGCTCAACCATGGAACAGCAAAAATGACAGTTAACATTATTCACTTGGATTTACACAAGAAACCGCCCCGTGAAATTTTTATACGACGTTTTTGACAGCTTTCTGTAGCGTCGAATGATACCTGGACGATAATCATTAAATGTTTGCTTTAGAGAGATCTTCTTAAACCTTTATCTTCAAAATAATTCACTGATGTGTAATATTAGCTGCCCATGTTAAATTTATCAAGGCAATGCTCCGATTTGATCGAGCATAGACGTTGCAAAAATACATGGCACCAATATATATATATATATATATAAGAAAGGTGACATTGAGGATCTCGGAAACTACAGGCCTATCAGCCTCCTATCAGTAGTTTATAAAATCTTCACTAAAGTTCTTTCACACCGCTTGAAGGTAACGCTGGACATGGCTCAACCGAGAGAACAAGCTGGATTCAGGAGTGGCTACAGCACAATAGATCATATCCACGTGCTGAGAGAACTAATTGAAAGAGCGAGGGAATATGAACTTCCATTGTGCATGGCTTTTATCGATTATGGAAAAGCCTTTGATTCGGTGAAACCATCAGCAGTTACAATGGCTCTGAAAACCTGCGGTATTGAAGATGCATACATTAATATTATTAATAACATCTATGAAAATGCAAGTGCAAAGATTAGGCTGTTTGAAAATACAACACACGTAAAAATTGGAAAGGGAGTGAGACAAGGTGACACCATATCTCCGAAGCTCTTTAATGCCACATTGGAGGGTGTTTTTCAGTCGCTGAGCTGGGAAAACAAGGGGATAAAGATTAATGGAGATTATCTAACCAACCTTCGTTTTGCTGATGACGTAGTCATTTTTGCAACTACCCCATCAGAGCTGCAGAGTATGATCCAGGAACTTGCTGACAAGAGTAAAGAAGTGGGATTAAAAATGAACTTTCAGAAGACAAAAGTGATGTTCAATGCTTTTACAAGAAATGAAGATTTATCGATTGATGGAGAAAAGCTGGAGATAACAGACATGTACGTTTATCTTGGACAGCAGATATCAAGTGAGGGTCACATTGGTGAAGAAATTAATCGGCGTACAAAACTTGCCTGGAGAGCTTTTGGAAGAAACAGCATAATTTTCAAGAGCAATATGCCATTATGTCTTAAAAGAAAAGTGTTTGATCAATGCATCCTTCCAGTGCTTACGTATGGTGCAGAGACGTGGACCTTAACTAAAAGAGACATACAAAGGCTGCAGACAACTCAAAGTAGCATGGAGAGGTGCATGCTTGGTGTAACCAGGAGAGATAAGAAGAGGAACTCGTGGATCCGAAAAATGACAAGAGTGGAAGACATCATGATCAGAGTTAAATCCCTGAAATGGCAATGGGCTGGACATACTGCCAGAAGGACAGATCATCGATGGACAGCCGAAATTTTAGATTGGATTCCAAGGGACAGGAAAAGACCCAGAAGAAGACCACATGGGAGATGGGTGGATGAAATTCGAAAGTATGCAGGGGTGACATGGAGGAGACTGGCACAAGACAGACCGTTGTGGAGGAAACTTGGGGAGACCTTCGTCCAGCAGTGGATTGATAATGGTTGACAATGATGATGATGATGATGATATATATATATATAGGTACCCACCCAAATATGATGTATAACAGCTTTTGATGTCTTATGCCATCCCAATTGCAATGTGTGGCATGTATAGTGCCGGTGTTCTGGCTGTTTTACTCCAGTGAGGTAATTTAAGAAAGGAAGCGACGAATGCTTGGCAGAAATGCGGTTTCTCACGGAATCGGAGTTAACAAGGCCCAAGCACGACACCATTCAACTCCGATTGTAAACGGATGTACTAAAAACCCTCAGCTTCTTGACATAGTGTAAGAAAAGAAAGCATTTATTTACGCGTTACGAGCACCATCAGCTCACTGCAATTGGCGCGGCGTCAAGGTCAGAAAAAATGCTATTCTACAAATTACAGAACGTTGACTGATAGTCATTCAAAAATTCAAGGACTATTTCAAAGATTATGCTCGGTTAAGCACGTTAAAAAAAAAAAAAATCAGTGATACGGGTTTGACTGTACGTTATCTGATCATATAAGAAAAATAATTATTCCTTATAAGATGAGAAATGTAGTCGGACTTTGGAAAGTTATATTTAATGAATTTTTTGTTGGAAGAGCTAAATAAAAAAAGAGTGAGAGAGAGACAGACTTGGAAAGAGAGAGAGAGAGAGAGAGAGAATGAGAGAGAGTAAATCATCACCATCTGTTTCCAAACAGTATATCGAGTTTATGTTCTTATTTTAGTTTCATCCTATGACCTTTTCGGTACAAGACATTGTTCTCTATACAAGAAAACAAAATCGTGTTACCGAATTCAGAATCCGATTTTCTTCAGGCTTTTAGTAGCGTCGTTTGTTTCTACCAAGGCCGTTCCATAAAAACTGAGAGTAATTTCCTTTTGAGTTGGCAACAGTGTGAAGAAAAAACAACAACAACAACAACACGCAGACGACTAACTGAATTAAGGAAGTATCTGTGGCAACAGTTATCAGCTGTAGCAGATGATTCTGGTTCTATTATTGGGCAATTGTTTAAGGTACTTCTGCATTTCGCCATACAGCTACACTATCTACCAACAAGTAATTGGACACCTGTGATAGCAAAGGAAAATGAAGTTTATTCACCTTCAATAGTTGGTGGAGCCTCCACGAGCAGCGATTACAGCTGCGACCCTCCGGGGCATACTCTCAAATATAGGCGTTGTACGACGGCTAGCGGTATTTTCTTCTACTCGGCTTGGAGAAGACAGGTCAGATCCTTCACCGATTTTGGACGGTGGGGGCACCCCTTAAGTCGACGCTCCAATTCGTCCCAGAGGTGCTCGATAGGGTTAAGGTCCGGGCTCTGCGCACGCCAGTCAATTCGATCAACCCCATTGTCACCATACCAAGCCATGGTGGACCTCGCAACATGACAGGTGGCATTGTCATCCTGAAAGTAACATGGGTCCACCCCGTAAAACTGCCACAACATAGGAAGCGCATGGTCATCCAAAATGGTACAGTAGGTCTCGGCATTGAGTCTACCAGGAATTGCGACCAAAGGTCCTGTGCCATACCAGGAGAAACACCCCCATAGCATAATTCCACCGCCGCCGAACTTCACAGTTGGCACAATACATTCCGGCAGAAGGCGTTCTCCAGGCAGACGCCAAACCCAGACCCTGCCATCTGAACGGTAGAGGGTGAACCTTGATTCGTCGCTCCAGAAAACCAGTTTTCACTGTTCAACGGTCCACTGTCGACGTTCTTTGCACCACGTTAGCCGAGCAGCGCTATTGGACTTGGTGATCAAAGGCTTGTGGGCGGCAGCACGTCCATGACAACCGAGCAGATGGGCTTTCTTACGGATGGTATTCATAGAAAGAACACTTCCAGATGCCTGTTGAAACTCCTCGCGGATGTGGCCCATCGATTTGGTGCGGTTCTTCCGAATTTCTCTGGCAAGCACCCGTCGGTCGCTAACTCCCAGTTTTGTGGGTCTGCCGGGTCGGGGCACATTCCGACAGTCACCTCTCATCTTCCACTTGCCAACCACGTAGGCCACTGTCGATTTTGGGTACTTCAACTCGCTGGATATGTCACGTATGGATCGGCCATTTCTGTGATACCCGACGATTACACCTTTCTCGAAATCAGAGTGCTCCGAACTGCGTGGCATCTTGCATGCGACTGGTTGTGTTGTTATTTCCCACACGATATTTAACGGCGGCGGCCGTGACGTGTATCAAGACCGCAGATATCGTCGATGGCAGGCGTATCCAATTACTTGTTAGTAGATAGTGTATAAAGCTGACTGATTCAGAGTTAAATAGTGAAATGCATCGTGCAATAAAATTTTGCTTTCGTTTGGATAAAACGGCTCCAGAAACAGTTGATTTAATGAACAGCTTACGAAGATAAAAGTTTGGCGATTTTTAGATGGCATCATGATTTCAAAAAAGGGCTTTTGTCGGCAGAACTCGTTCCTAGGCCTGGTTGACCGGAAAGTGTTGTTACCGAGCGTATTGTTAACACTGTTTGGGCAATTCTGCAAGAAGATCGACGAATGATGTATGAAGACATAGCGGCATCAACTAATATTGCAAAAACGTCGGCATTCTGCCTTCTACGTGACAAATTACTGCTGCATTGTGTGTGTTCTAATAGATGGGTACCTCATTACCTGACGAGAGAATAATTGTTAGTCAGAGTTCAGGTGAAAACAAATGATTGCAAAGGATCCAAACTTTCTAAACACAGTAATAACTGAAGATGAAAGATATGTTCACTATTTCGAGCCCCTCACGGAGCGCCCAACGAGTGTCTGGAAGCACACAGGGTCGCCTCCTCCGAAAAAAGTCAGCCAAACCAAATCAGCTGGGAAGATGCTGATGGTAATTTTCGTTGATCGTAAAGGTGTATTCTACTAGCATGCCGTTGCTGCACAAATGTTAATGCTAAGTATTACATTTCAGTCTTGAAGCGTCTGCGATGACACATATCGATTAAGCCATGGGAACTGGTGGGCAAGTGGACCCTACACCATGATAAGGCCCGCCCACATGTGGCTGCTCGTGTTCAACAGTTTCTTACGAAATGCAGTATTGAAATCATGCCAGAGCCTGCCTACAGTCCTGATCTCGCCCCGTGCGATTTCTGTTTTTCCCCCAAACAATGAAGGAGAAGTTTCGTGGCGCAACCTTCAACACAGATGATGACGTTATTCAGTCTGTATGCAGGGGTTGCTAAAACAGCTTCCACAAAATGCCTTCGCCACATGCTTTGAAAAGTGGACTGAACGATGGAACCGTTGCATGTCATCCGAGGGAAGATATTTTGAGAAAGAATAACACATATTTTGTTTTACCTGTATTTCTTCATTTTGTATGATTTTATTCTCAAGTTTGATGGAACGGCCGTTGTAAATGAACCAAATTTCTCCCAGCAGTTTTCTTTTCTTAATACTACTTCACTTAAAACACCTGATATCGGAATTACACATGATGAAGTTCGTACATAAGAAATTCCCTTTTGTGGCACATCTTTTGTAAAAAAAAAAAAAAAAAAAAAGGTACATACTCGTGTTATCATTTTGCCCGTCCGTCGGTCCGTCTGTGGACACTATATGTCTGAAACTGTTAATCCGATTTGAAATATTATTCTACATTAACAAGATTGAAATGTGAGAACAATGACCCTTCCATTGCAGTTTCCTTCCCATGTTCACAGCTAGTGAGCGTAAATGCAGATGCTACCAAATTCAAAACACATTTTATTCGATGTGATTGTTTCTATGATAATTACATTTGCTCCAACATGATCGAACCGAATGTCAAAATTTGCGCCACATTGCAGGAACATATATCGAAATTTGCGCAGCAGGTAAAAAAATGGGCGAAAATGCTTAGTTGCAATTGCATCTACTAGATGGAAAGAGAATTTTTTAAATCAAACTTCTAGAAGTGGAAATATCGTGTCAAATGCAAATATACAATAGTTTTATTTCATTTAGCACGAATATGGGCGAGTATTTTTCTCATCGAAGAGTTAAGGTGTGCGTCGTTAGAAACAAGAAATGCATTCAAAATTTTACTTATAATTTCCCCTGTTGAATGTAAAAGGAGTTTTTTTTCTGTGCGATTTTTGGGAAGTTAGAAAACATGCCAAAAGTAAAGAAGCCTTATGTCAACTTGCCGGAAAACTTTACCGAAATATTTTGTTGTTTAACGGCCTCCATAAGCAACTTTTAGGTCTATAAGCAGGCGCCCGTCCCTAATTTGCGGCCAAGAATTCTAGAGAGGGACCAGAGCCAAAAACATCATGCTTCATCCGGGACTCAAACTTGGTCTTATCTCGGAAGGACGTCAGATTCTAGCGCGGCAGATAAATCGGCAACCGGGGTGCAGCTTACTGAAATATGAAAAACACTAATCAATTTTTTAATTGTTGGCGTTAGCCAGCGGAAAAAGAATTATTCATATCCCATCTAGAAATGCACAAATATCTTGTCTGCAGATTATAAAGCTTTAATTGAATTTAATAGCTGCAGTAGTAAGTTCAAGATTAACCTATGCTTAAATGCATAATTGCTTAACCGCATCATCTCTGCTGTTCAGTTCACTTTTGTATAGTTCGTAAAAAAAGACGTTGAATGTATCATCATCATCATCATCATCATTGTCAACCATTATCAATCCACTGCTGGACGAAGGTCTCCCCAAGTTTCCTCCACAACGGTCTGTCTTGTGCCAGTCTCCTCCATGTCACTCCCGCATATTTACGAATTTCATCCACCCATCTCCCATGTGGTCTTTTTCTGGGTCTTTTCCTGTCCCTTGGAATCCAATCTAAAATTTCGGCTGTCCATCTATGGTCTGTCCTTCTGGCAGTATGTCCAGCCCATTGCCATTTCAGGGATTTAACTCTGATCATGATGTCTTCCACTCTCTTCATTTTTCGGATCCACGAGTTCCTCTTCTTATCTCTCCTGGTTATACCAAGCATGCACCTCTCCATGCTACTTTGAGTTGTCTGCAGCCTTTGTATGTCTCTTTTAGTTAAGGTCCACGTCTCCGCACCATACGTAAGTACTGGAAGGATGCATTGATCAAACACTTTTCTTTTAAGACATAATGGCATATTGCTCTTGAAAATTATGCTGTTTCTTCCAAAAGCTCTCCAGGCAAGTTTTGTACGCCGATTAATTTCTTCATCAATGTGACCTCACTTGATATCTGCTGTCCAAGATAAACATACGTATCTGTTATCTCCAGTTTTTCTCCATCAATCGATAAATCTTCATTTCTTGTAAAAGCATTGAACATCACTTTTGTCTTCTGAAAGTTCATTTTTAATCCCACTTCTTTACTCTTGTCAGCAAGTTCCTGGATCATACTCTGCAGCTCTGATGGGCTAGTTGCAAAAATGACTACGTCATCAGCAAAACGAAGGTGGGTTAGATAATCTCCATTAATCTTTATCCCTTTGTTTTCCCAGTTCAGTGATTGAAAGACATTTTCCAATGTGGCATTAAAGAGCTTCGGAGATATGGTGTCACCTTGTCTCACTCCCTTTCAATTTTTATGTGTGTTGTATTTTCAAACAACCGAATCTCTTTGCACTTGCATTTTCGTAGATGTTATTAATAATATTAATGTATGCATCTTCAATACCGCAGGATTTCAGAGCCATTGTAACTGCTGATGGTTTCACCGAATCAAAGGCTTTTTCATAATCGATAAAAGCCATGCACAATGGAAGTTCATATTCCCTCGCTCTTTCAATTAGTTCTCTCAGTACGTGGATATGATCTATTGTGCTGTAGCCACTCCCTGAATCCAGCTTGTTCTCTCGGTTGAGCCATGTCCAGTGTTACCTTCAGGCGGTGTGAGAGAACTTTAGTGAAGATTTTATAAACCACTGATAGGAGGCTGATAGGTCTGTAGTTCCTGAGATCCTCAATGTCACCTTTTTTATGTAGCAGGATCATTGTAGCATTGTTCCAATCCTCAGGAATCTTCCCTTCATTAAGGCATCGAGTGAAAATTTGGGCGAGTACTGTTTCAATTTCTCCACTTGCTTCTTGTATGATGTCTATAGTAATTCCATCTTCTCCTGGAGCTTTCCCCGCTTCATGTTCTTGATTGCATGAGCAACTTCTGCTGGGAGGACTGGAAGAACTCTGGTACCTTTCATGATGTCTGGAGTACATGTATCATCCGTTTCATATAATTTGGAGTAGAAATCTTTCACTCTTGTCAAAATTTCGCCTCTATTTCTTGTTATAGAACCATCTTCTTTTCTCAGAGCCATAATCTGTTTTCTTCCCTTACTGAGATGTCCCTTTGCTATCTTAAGGCTTTGGTTGTTTTCAATTGCTTTCCTCACTAGCTCACAGTTGAATTTCATTACGTCTTCAGTGATACTTTTTTAGTGTTGTCTTGCATAGCTCTATATATTCCACTTTGGAAGTCACATCTTCTTTAGTTGTCCTCATCTCTCTTCTTTTTTGCATCAACATTTTGGTTTTTCCTGATAATTTGTTCACATGCAACTTGTTCTTAGACCCAGCTAATTTTGTTGCTGTTTCCATTAGAGCTTTGGTTACTTTTCTGTTAACTTCGAAATATCCACTTCTTCCGATGTTAGGCCTTCTAAAGCAGAGAATCTGTTCTTCAGTTCCAACTTGAAAGTATTATGGTGTTTTTTTAAGGTTGGTTATGTCAATACATTTTGTTTGTCTTATGAGCTTGCCACGTTCCAGTTTAGTGTTGAGGTGCATCTTACATCTCACCAATCTATGGTTACTACCTGTGTTGAACTTGTTCAGCACACTGCAGTCTTCGATGACGAATTTTTGTTACACATAATAAAATCAATTTCACTTGTCGTCCCAACTGGATGTCTCCATGTCCATTTCCTGTGTGGCTTTTTCTTGAAAAAGGAGTTCAAGATGAAAAATCCTTCTGCCTCTGCAAACTCAACGAGAGTATTTCCACGCTGGTTTCTGTTGCCGTGACCGAATTTACCTACTGAAGTTTCATTCTGTTGCCGTTGCCCTATTTTTGCATTGAAATCTCCCATAATTATCTTCAAGTGCTGCTTACCTTTATTATTTAGATGACGAATTTCCTCATAAAATTCTTCAATTTCTTCTTCAGGATGACTTGTGGTGGGTGCATAAGTTTGAATAATCTGAGCCTGGTATCTTCTCGATAGTTGGATAACGAGTCGTGCAGCTCTGTCAGAGGAACTTTCAACTTCTACCACTTTATCCTTCAGTTTCTTGTTTATTATAAATCCAACACCACTAGTTCTGCCAGTATCTGTCCCACGATAATAGAAGAGATGTCCACTTTTCAGTTCAATGAGATCTTCTCCTTTTCTCCTTACCTCCTTAGCCCGACGATGTCCCACTTGATCCTTTGTAGTTCCTCTTCCAATTCAAGAAGCCTTGAATCAGAAGATAGGGAGCGTCCGTTATAGGTAGCCAGGGTCAGCATCAAATGGCAGCCTAGTCCGGTCCTCCGGGGATTCTTAGCACCCTCTGCCTTCATGTCGCACTGGCCGCTGCCTTGGCCAGGTACATTCCAGCTGCCGGAGACTGAGGGCCAAGATTTAAGTTGTAGAGTCATTTTGGAGGTGTTTGGCCATAACTCACCACGCTGGCCAAGCGGGTTGGTGAAGTGTGAGATAGCATTTCCTCTGATCCCGATGGTATAGTTATACCGCTATTGGCGGTCGTCAGAGCCCTTTAGTGGGAACAGGATGCACCACGAGAAGGCGGGGTTGACATTTGTCAAAAGGAGAGGCTGTGATGTTACGCATATACACTAGTGTCCAAAATTAACGTAGCAAACACAAAATCATGAATGACGCACAATCCACACGAGAAAGTTGGTACGGACTTACATACACCCATCGTCAAAAACATAGTTGCACCCAGAAGGAAGCAACCGACAGGAATGAAACTTAGCGTGCAGGTCTCGCATCGTGAAACATGCAAATGATTCAAGTATCACGCTCGGCGGCGCATGTGACGCTAGCAAGGTGGGGTCGTAGCGCTGTGCCTGACCGGCTATATAAGAACGCCCCGTTGCGCGCTCTTGCCATTCTGACACGTGCTGTTGTGTTGTTTGCATCATTTGCAAGTGAAGTATGTCTCGGAGAAAAGTTTGGAAGTATTTCGAGCAGTTAGAGGAGTTCGAGAGGGACCGCGTCGTCGGACTCAGGGAAGCGAGATGGTCTTATCGTCGTATTGCGCCCTATAACTGTCGTGCGGATATCACCATAGCACGCTGTAGGCGGCAGTGGGCGGACCAAAGCGCGCAGCAGCGACAGAAAGGGTCTGGGAGACCTCGACGAACCACGGAAAAAGAGGACCGACGGGTTGTCCTACATGCGCGGAGCGACCCAACAGGCACGATTGCGGATATTCAGCGAGCAGTGGTGCCCTCCATACATTGTCCGATTAGTGCCAGCACTATTGGTAGGCGGCTGCACGACGTAGGATTACACGCACGCAGACTGTTACGACGACTGCCCTTAACATCATTTCATCGTCGACAAAGACTGCAATGATGCCATGCCAGACTGTCATGTACCCACTCAAAGTGGCAGCAGGTGATCTTCAGAGACGAGTCCCACTTTTGTCTAGGAGGCGACAGCCAAAAAATCCGTGCGTGAAGGCACCGTGGTCAGCTCCAAGATGAACGATTTGTTATATTCACACGTCCAGAAGGCCTGGTGTCAAGGTGTGGGGTGCAATTGCATACGATAACAGATTACCTTTAGTGTTCATTACAACCCCATTGACAGCCCAACATTACGTTAATGAGTCCTGAAACCAGTGGCCCTACCTTTTCTGAAAGCTCACTCCGGTGCGATTTTCCAACAGGACAAAGCTCGTTCGCATACTGCTGCTGTCTCCAGAGCTTGCCTTCAAGGCACTGACACTCTACCATGGCCAGCCGCATCGCCAGACCTATCGCCGACTGAAAATGTGTGGGATGTTATTGGACGCGGTATCCTCACTCCACCCCTACCGCACAATCTGCAGGAACTGCGTGAGAAGATTCAAGCTGCGTGGGATGGCTTACCGCAGGACACCATTAGGAACCTGAACAACTCCATGCCGAGATGTCTGGCATGTTGTGTGAGCAAACATGGCGGCCCGACACTACACCGAGAGACACTACTTATTGGCTTGTAGCTCAATAAATATTGCCCATATCAGTCTCAATGTTTAATCATTTATTGTTCCTGGTAGCCTCTACCTTCCTCCCGAATAGCATTGCAATTTGACCCGTCCTTCTTTTTTTCTTTTTTTTTTTTTTTTTTTTTTTTTTTTTTTGATTGGAGGTTTAACGACCACCGTGAGCAATCAATTGGCTATAAGCAGTCGCCCGTCCCTAATTTAGGGTCACTGGTTCCAGGGAAGGGAGAGAGCCAGTGCCGTAAGACAAACACAACATCCATGCCTCACCGGGATTCGAACCCGGACCCCTTTCGGACGAATGAGCAGAGGCCATCGCTTAGACCACTGCGCCAAAGGGGCGGCACCCGTCCTTCTGGGTGCAACTTTTTTTTTGACGATAAGTGTGTATCGATAAAGCAGCAACACACAACAGAAAAGGTATGCTATCACCGTATGAGGAGAATGCATGCACATGATAAGCACACCGGACAAAAGTTTAGTCACCAGTAACAAAAATGACAGTAGGAAGTTACCGGTTGCACAGAGGGCGCCGTGATAGCATTGTTGGGAGATGAAAAACTGACGTCGTCTACAGAATCATTTTTGTCTCGTGCAGTGGTGAGGAGCAACGAGTGTGCTGAATTTAGTCTGCAACATGGGTCGTAAGACAGGCGTTACTGAGTGGCGAAAATGAGCCATCGTGTTTGGCAGTGCCCACGGGCACAAAATGAATGATGTCGCTCAGTTTGTTGTTGTGTCTAAGCGTACTGTCCAGCGGGTCTACAAACAGTGGTGTAGTTTGCAGTCAACTGAAAACTGGCGTCGTAACTGTAGTCGGAAAACGATTCTCACTAACAGGGACCGCCACCATGTTTCACGCCTGGTAACTCCAAATCGGTTTCAAACCAGGCAACAATTGCTCCAAACAGTCAATGAAAATCCATTCCAACCAATTTCCGAAAGGACATTGCGATAAGGACTGCATGCGATAGACATCTGGAGCAGAATACCACAGAAGATGCCTCTTTTAACAGCATGTCACAAAGTCGCACCTTATCAATGGGCTCAGAGGCACCAAAAACTTTACTGTGGAGGTTGGAGACAAGTAATTTGGTCTGACGAGTCTCACTTTTGTTTGTACTACAATCATGGGAAGCGACGAATGTATCGCAGGCCCAAGGAAGTCCTTAATCTTGATTGTGTCGAAGGTGTTGTTCAAGCTGGAGGGGGTTCTGTGATGTTCTGGGGATGTTTTCGCACCACGAAATGGGCCCTCTCGTTGCAGTGATGATGAATTTGAACCAGCATACGTACCTCCGCATTCTGAATGACGAAGTGTTGCCCTTTGCCCTACATCTCCAGGAACAGAATCACATTGCCACTCATGTCTTCCAAGACGATAATTGCAGTGTGCAGAGGGCTAAAACTGTGTCTGAGTGGCACGACGAACAATCAGCAACACTGTTGCACTAGAGTCACTGGCTCACCGAATTCCCAGATTTAAATCCTATTGGAAATCTGTGGGATCATCTAGAACAGAAGGTGAAACGCCGGAATAGACACCCACGTACTCCGGCGGAACTTCGGGACCAATCAACTCACGAGCGGCTGCAAATCGATGTTCAATACGTCCACAACTTTGTGGAGTTTCTTGTGGAGTCTCTACCACACCGGATCCATGGTGTTATCAAGGCAAGAGGCGCCGTCACCCGTTATTAGGTAAGTTCTCGCACGGGTGGCAAAATTTTTTGTCCGGTGTGCTTAGCATGGGAGCCTAAAAGTTAAGCAGCAAGTGGATGGTGTTTCAGGTAATGCGTAGGTCACTGCTGGGGACAAATAGAGTTGATTTCAGTTAACGTTTTCAGGTTGGACAGAAGCCTCTGCTGGTCTCAGATGGTGTAATAATGGTATTTCAGGCAAAGAGGATATCGCACTTGGTCTCAATTGGTGTTTTATTATAAAGGGTGTCCGAGAATTATTGGACACATTACAAAATTATGTACAAAAAAGAAAAAAACTATGAGCATTGTCTGTTTTTCTATGTCACGTGCTACTAACACGATTTCTATATTTTTGTTTTGCAGAATTGTTATTCCCAGAATCCGATAGGTGGCGCTAGGTGTAGCCTGATGAGGAATGTATGAGAAAGGCGCAAATCAGTAGTCATGTCATCCGTACAGCATAAGGCGATGTGTGTGTTATGGCTTGCGGAATTAAAATCTGTCATTAAAGTTAAAAGATGGTACCGTTTAGAGTATGGTTGTAATCCTCCGTCAACGAATTTAATTAAGCGGTGGATGAAATAATTTAAAGAAACTGGCAATGTGGAACATCGTGGAAGAGCCGGTAGGCCTAGCGTGAGCGGTGATTCGATTGACCAAGTTAATGAAAGTTTCCGACGAAGCCCATTACGAGAAGAGGACTGTGCATTCCGAAATCGACAGTTCACGATATCGTGCACAAGTAATTAAAGTTTCATGCTTATAAAATTTAAATAGTGCAAAGGATGCATGTAAATGATCACTTTCTGAGATTCGATTTCGCTGTGGATATGCTGAATCGAGTGGAAAACCACGACAACTTTCTCAGTACTGCAATTTTTAGTGATGAATCCACATTTCATGTATCAGGTATTGTGAATCGTCACAACTGTAAGATATGGGGCAGTGAACCGCCTCATGCTGCTATTGAACTTGAACGTGATTCTCCAAAAGTTAATGTGTGGTGCGCCCTATCAAAAAGAAAAGTGATTGGCCCTTTCTTCTTCTGCGAAAAAAACATAAATGGCGACATTTACTTGGATATGCTAGAAAATTTCGCTATATCCCGGATCAAAAGATATGACAACGTCGTTTTCCAACAAGACGGCGCACCTCCGCATTGGTCAAGGTGTGTACGTAAGCGCCTAAATGAGCATTTCCCCAACTGATGGATTGGTCGCGGTGGTCCCATTCTGTGGCCTCCTCGCTTTCCAGATCTAACTCCATTGGATAATGTTATGTGGGGTTGTGTGAAGGATCGTGTCTATCAGACCCCTTGTACTGATTTGCAGGAACTGAAGCAGCGTATCACAGCTGCTATTAATTCCATAACTCCTCAGATGCTTGCCATTACATGGCGTGAAATCTAGTGTCGCTTGGACGTACTACGAGCAACCAAGGGATCTCACATCGAAATTTATTAACTTGTGTAGTTACATTGTAAGTTAGTGCAGTCAGTTTCTTTCTATCTGTTTAATGTTTTGTTTTATATAATTTTGTAATGTGTCCCATAATTCTCGGACACCCTGTATAAGGAAAGATCGTTGTTCGTCTCAGGTGATATTTGAGGTAATGAGAAGATCGCTACGGGTCTCATGGCGTTCCACAACATGCGAAGATAGTTGTTGATCTCAGACAGCGTTTCAGGTGGGAAGCTAAGCGCGTACTGATTTCAGGGTAGGAAAACATTAGGATATGGTAAGAAACGTCTTTTGAAAGCTATTGAATGGGAATCTTTTAAGCTTAGAAATCAGGCAATGTGAATTTGAAGAAGAAGGATGGGGAGTTAACGACCACCATGTGCGACCGTTAAAGCTATAAGCAGTCGTCCGTCCCTTGTTGAGGTCGCGGATTCCATTGAGGGTCAGAGCTGGCGCCATTACATAGACGCACCAAACATGCCACGGTCAATTCGGAAGAATGGTCAGAAGCTAGCGGCTCTGACCACTCGAGCACCGGGCGACGATGTGAGCTTTTCATATACGGAACTTCGTATTTTTTGATGAAAGCATTCGATTCTGATGATTCCTTCTTTTCATCGTAGAAAAGCTAATATTTTTCATCGCTTGACATCCCGAAGTTTCTAATTGTGAGACCTTCAAATCTCTAATTTCCATTTTGTGTGTAGGCAGAAATGTAGATTTTATATATACTTAGCATTCACGAATGAACGGTGTTATTTCTTATTTTTGCGAAAAAGAGAACTAGTTTTCCACATGGCTCTCTAAACCGTAGGTGACTTTCTGAGAAAGTTAAAATTAGGAAATGCTCACATTGGCGTGTTTATCATTCAAATGCATTTCATTCACGCACACGTGGTTTTTTAGAAAGGAAGTGCGCTAAGCTCAGCACATGAGCCAACCAAGTCCTGCAGATTCATACACTTTCTATAGGAACAACTTCAGGATCCAAAGACTCAGGGATATATTCTTCTTCCTATATTTTATCTTGCGAATGTTGCTCTGCTTCTGTTTGTTTTTGTTTTATCAAGAAAAATGTATTGGATGATTCCGGTTTCCATGCTTTCCTGAAATGGACGTAATTTTAAAGCAACATTTGCAACTTCTTTCTCATCACAACTGCTGGTAGTTCACGCAAACTAAACGATTTACTCTAGCGGACTGAGTTATATCTTTAGTATCTTCGCCTTAGTTGCATCTTTTGTTAAAAACCAGAAAATGCTTGGTCTAATTAAGATTTGGAAAACTTTTCTAAGGGATGATTGATCATCAAAAATGCTGTCCATTAGTGGAAATCAAAATTACCATAGTCATTCTTTTCTAATTTTGCCATTTTAATTTTTAGCACGTCTTTTTAAAAAAAAGATCGTGCTTATGTTATCGGTTTGTCCGTCCGTGAACACCATATCTCCGTAACTATTAATCCGATTTGAAAAATTCTTTTTGCATTGAAAACCTTGAAATGTAAGAATGATGATCCTTTATTTAGTTTTTTTTTCACGATGTAAAATTTTGCCGCTAGAGGGCGTAAATGCAGATGAAATCGAATTCAAAATACACTTTGTTTCATACATTTACTTCTAAACATCCGACTGAAAAAATTCTTTTACCTCTCGATTCCACTTATGTCAAAGAATGTTTTAGGTACAGTCATTTTCTGAGTTAGGCATAGATTTTTCGCTAGGAGGCGTTAAAGTAAATAGCGTTTTCCCCAATATCTCTGCTTCTAAAATTCCGATTTGAAAAATTCTTTCTTCAACGGATACAGCTCCTGATGAAAAATCTTTTGCATATAATTTCTACTTTTTTTTTTTTTTTTTGTAAAGAATGGGTTGGCCACCACGGGGAGTAAGTGTTAATTTCTACTTCTGATGTATTTGCAGGAAAATCTGAGCTTCTAAAATCTCTATTGAAAAAAATCGTTCTTGGATCAATACCACTCATGTCGGTAAACGTTTTCGGAATAGTTTCTTCTTAAAATAATGCATGGTTTCTTCGCCAGGTGGCATAGATACAGTATATACCTTATTTTTGTCAATATCTCTGCTCCTAAGACTGCGAATTGAAAAATTCTTCCTTTCTTAGATAGGGCTTCCGGTGCGAAATGTTTTTCATATAATTTCAAAAGTTTCAAGTAATTTATAGAATTTCCGCCAGGTGGCGCCTACGTGAATCCCCCTCCCGATTTTTATGCTTCTGAAACTCCGATTTGAAAAATTCTTTCAGTATCGCATACAGCTCCTGATGGGGAAGGTTTTTCACTTAATAATTTCTAATATTTAGTAAAAAAATGGTTTGGTCACCGGAGGAATAATTGCTAATATCTGCTTCTGATGTACACTGGCGGAAAGTAAAAAAAGAACACTAAGAAGGAATTGGCGGACGATCATGAAATTTACATATGTTAATAGGGGTCGAGTTTACGTAGGTGTGATGTTAATTTAGGGACCAACCGGTGAGCGCTTACGCCACAGCACGACATAATATGCAAGTTACCGTCGGTGGTATTTAAGGAGTACAGCGAAGTGAATGTAATCAGTCGTCGGCGTACGGACACGTGCGAAGACCCTGAAGAAGCTGCAATGCCTGGACATGGAAGACGTGTACGATTTCAGCAGTTATCGGACTTTGAGCGAGGTCGTCTAGTCGGACTCCGCGAGGCCGGGTGGTCGTATCGTCGCATTGCCGAGCGAATTGGACAGCAAGTATCGGTGGTGGTACGATGGTGGCGTAGATGGTCCGAGGAACATTCCCACACGAGAAGACGTGGAACCGGGAGTCACAGACGGACTGATGAGCGGACCGATCGACGCATAAGAAGAGCGGCGTTGCCAAGCAGAACACCCACTCCGACGCAAATCCGAGCTGCCGTTGCATTTGAGGTGACTGTGCGAACAATCCGCAACCGTCTACTGGATGCAGAACTACGTGCACGTGTGCCTCTGGCATGTGTACCTGTGACTCCAGCCCACCGTCAGGAACGGCTGCAGAGGTGTCGCCAACGTCTGCACTGGAGAACGCAATGGCGATCTGTCGTGTTCAGCGATGAAAGCAGATTCTGCTTGAGAGCCTCCGATGGCCCTATGCGCGTTCGCAGATGCACAGAGGAGCGTCTCCACCCTTCTTGCATCCGCCAGCGACACACAGGGCTTACACCTGGTCTCCTGGTGTGGGGAGCGATCAGCTATCACTCCCGTACACAACTAGTGTTTGTACCGGGTACGTTAAACAGCACCTCCTACATCAACAACATCATTCAGCCCGTTATTGTGCCATTTGTAAGGTCGGTCCATCGTGGTGTTTTCCAGCAAGATAATGCATAATCCTCTGTATTCCGTTATTATGCTGTATAAATTTCGTTGGTATCTGACGTCTCCTTCTTGGTGTTCTTTTTTCACTTTCCACCAGTGTATTATTAGAAAAATCTCAGTTCCTGAAAACGCGACTGAAAAAAATTCTTTCGTTGACTGGTATCGCTCACATCGAAAAATCTTGTGAGAATATTTTCTTCTTAAATTAATAATGCATGTATTTCCCGCCAGGGGCCGTAGATGATATTTGTCGATATCTCTGCTTCTAAGAGTCAGTTTTGAAAAATTCCTTTTTTGTTGGAGAGCGTTTCCGCAGCGAAATGTTTCTCATGTATTGATAATTTCAAATTTTTCTTAACGCACAAGTCTGCCATCAGAGAGCCTTAAGTTCAGGGCAATATTTGTGGGATTAAAAACCCGATTGAAAAACTTCTTTCTTCCGTCATATACTATTGTTTTCCATACCGGTTCCATTGACTTTGAATAGCTTTGATAAATTTAATTTGCATCAGAACGGATTCAAAAGACGTGATCATTACACCCGAAAATTCGGTGCCATTTTACTTGTTATTTCTAGCATTAGAATGACGTAAGATATCTTATTTTCGGTTACTGACTGCAAATCTCTTCTGCGGAAATTTTGGAGAGAAACGTTACTGTTACTTGGCAACAGAGTTTCCTTGGTTTCTGCGAAAAACTTTGTCTTGTCAACTTTCCTAATTTTGCACCGTGTGTCAACAACTGACACGGTGAGCGAGGGGGGCACCCAAGAAATGGAGCAAAATTGTGTCTGGAGTTTGTCGTTGGTTAAAATATTGGCTCGAGTTGTGGGTCACACTTTTCCGAATAATTGACAGAACTTCCTACAAATATTTTTCTCCCGGTTTTTAATCTCTACTGTCATCCTTCGGTAGAATGTGTCAAACATTACTGACAGATATGTGTATCATTTTCTTTGGCAAGCTCCTCGTTAGAATAAAAATAGGCTTTCAGAACTTAATGAAGAAAAACAAGCTGCTTGTTAGAATAAATATCGGATCTTAATGAAGAAAAAGGGCGGTTTTAACCAACAACGTTTAACCGCTGATAAAGATAATTACCTGATGGATTTATGTACAGCAGCCCCTGATGCAGTTTTGCTCTAAAACAAGCATTTTAATTCTAATGCGGCGGAATAATCAGCAACGAAGTAAACACCATGAACAAATGGGCAGCTAAGTAAACACATGTATATCTTAACAAAGAAGGGATCACCAAATATTAGTACATCTCTAATTGGAATAGATATTGGCAAAAAAAGATTGCCTATCAGAAAAATAAAGGTCACGAAGGTCATTAGCTGCGGAGCTCTTTAAAACAGTGACATAACATTCCGTGAAGAAACTGCAGCTGAACTTTCGGGCTAAGACAGAAATGAACAGAACAGGATGCAGACCGTAATTTACTGAATCCTCAGGTCTTTCTTTATCATACAACTTCATACATGTTACCTGATCATTTCCCCGTTTACAACAAACAGAAGCATAATTTTTAAACATCGGGTTTTATGTCTCGAAAGTTTCATAAATTTCAAGCACGCCTTATAAATCTAAAAGCTTTTTTTTATTTATTCTAAATCCAATTCAAGAATTGTCCTTTAGAACTGTGAAACAATGCCTTCTGTCTCCTGCAAATAAGCATGTATCATCAAGAATTTCAATTCCAAAAATGGATTTATTCATTTATTATTCACTTATACGTTTTCCATAAATAGGAAAATTGGGTGGATCATTTTCACTGACAAAATTCTGAAAAATTTCCGACTGAGACATAGACGACGAGCTTCTGATGATTTTTTTCTTTATCTCTAGAAGCCCTCACTACTTCGTTATAAGAAGTTCCTACTCCAAATTTTGTGGTGCCGCATCCAGAAAAGAAAGAAACCCTAAACTAAGACCCAAAACATAATTTAATGCTTTACTCAATGTAAAAACATAGAACCAGCATATAGAGTATTAGCACAATACTGAATCATTGAATCGGCATGAGCTGCACTTTGTCCTCGTATCAGCGAACAGACAAGACAAAAAAAAAAAAAAAAAAAAAAGAAAGAGAAAAAGAAACAACGAAAAAATGGAGGAATGTAAAGCAAATATATATACACGAGTCACATTATTGTGACCACCAGCTAATATCCAGAATAACCGCCGTGTGCAGCGCGGACAGCAGCTAGACAGGCTGGATGTGACTCAATACGGTGCTAGAAGGTGTTCACAGGTATGTGGAGCGCTGTTGATTGCAGTGCATCTGACAGCTGCTGGAGGGTGCGTGGTGGAGGATACATAGAGCAAACAACATGATCGAGGTGGTCCCACAGATGCTTAATTGGGCTTAAATCTGGTGAATCAGGGGGCTAGGGAAGTGCTTTGAAGTGTTCGTGCTCTTTCAACCACTCTCGGACATTTCTAGCTGTGTGACACGTTGCATTGTCTTTCTGGAAGATCCCATCCGCCCCAGGGAAAACAATCAGCATGTATGGGTGTACGTGGTCTGCAAGGATGGATTCATAACGAATCCAGTCCATAGTGCCTTGCACAGGTAGGAGTAGACCCAGAGAATGCCACGAAAACATTCCCCAGACCATAACGCTGCCCCTACCAGCTTGTGTTCTGCCAGCAATGGTTGAAGAGTGTTTGCTCTCCGATGTTTCTCTTTTTATACGCCAACGTCCATCCGTTCTATGAAACAGAAAACGTGGCTCATCGGAGAAGGCAATCCTTTGCCGAGCAGCGGAGGTTCAATTTCGATACTGCCATGCAAATGTAAGACTTTTCTGCCGATGCAGCTTTGTTAGCATAAGTGCAGTGACCACCTGTCTGCATCGGAGCCCCATATACTGCAAGGTTCATTGAACAGTCGTTTTAGACACACTTTCGGTAACCCCCTGGTTCATTCGGCCAGTGAGTTGCTCCACTGTAGCGTGTTGATCAGCTCGCGCTCACATTCGAAGTGGACGTTCAGCTCTCACATAAATGGCACGTGATGCTCCGCAGTTTCAACATCGCTTATTCGCAATGGTTGCATTTCTAAAATCCCGACACAAATCTTTAACCACAGCAGCACGCAAACCGTTCACAAACTGCGCTGTTTCAGAAATACTGCCACCCTTGCCCCGAAAGCCGATAATCATCCCATTTTGTAAATCTGATAAATCGCTCCTTTTATCCATGACAGCAAGGAGTGATATGTTTTCAGATTGCCTACAGCACACCTTATATACCCTTCAAGCCAGCTCACGACATGTGCCTTCTTTCATTGGCTACGCGCTGTTTACGTCAAAAGTAGGAGGTGGTCACAATAATGTGACTCGACTGTGTAAAAACTAGTGCTTGTGAAAGTTGCAACACCATGAAGGACTGCTGGTATTGGTTTGAAACTTATAGGATATGTACAACAACAGGTTCGGTCATGCAAATTATTAGAATGCCAGTGAAAATGCGCATGTGATTTCGGAGCGGCGTCCTCAGAACTGTCCGGTTCTGGGTTTAAAGAGCTGGCTCAAATGAGATGTTGCAATCGCTGTAGAGCCGACACTGAGTCGAAAGGGTATTTCTTCTGCCTTACTATGATCCGTCGCCGAAGAAGATCGCATTTTGAACACTTTGCGGACACTGAGAGCGGGGGGACTGTTGGGATGAGAGAAGTGACCTTTCCTACCGCGAAATTGCCACTCGTGCATGGCGTCAGTGGACAGATGAGGCCCGGACGCACAGAAATCCGGGAAATGGACCGCAAAATCACACGACTGCACGGAATGACAGACACCTCTACCGCATGGCAGTGACCAATCGCACAGCGACATCCACGGTGTTAGCGCAGCAGTGGAGCACCGTCACAGGTTTGGCTTTGTCCTCCAGCGCAGTTCGACATCGTCTATTTAACAGAGAACTGGTCACTTGCAACCCATTGCTGTTCATTCCTTTGACCCTCAACCACAGACGCCTCAGGCTGCAATGGGGTCTCGAGCACAGACATTGGCTCCCTGATTGGCAACAGGTCGTGTTTTCAGACGAGTTATGATTCAGCTTCATGCACCATTGGTTCGAAGACATTGTGGTGAACGGCACCTGGCAGCGTCATACCAGCCCATCCCCAAGCGTCATGGTTTGCTGCGCCAAACCATGCCGTGTCATACCATCCCATCCCCAAGCGTCATGTTTCGGTGCGCCAAACCATGGCGCTTCATACCAGCCCATCCCCAAGCGTCATGGTTTGGTGCGCCAAATCATAACGCTTCATACCAGCCTATCCCCAAGCGTCATGGTTTGGTGCGCCAAACCATGTCGTGTCATACCATCCCATCCCCAAGCGTCATGTTTCGGTGCGCCAAACCATGGCGCTTCATACCAACCCATCCCCAAGCGTCATGGTTTGATGCGCCAAATCATAACGCTTCATACCAGCCTATCCCCAAGCGTCATGGTTTGGTGCGCCAAACCATAACGCTTCATACCATCCCATCCCCAAGCGTCATGGTTTGGTGCGCCCAACCATAACGCTTCATACCATCCCATCCCCAAGCGTCATGGTTTGGTGCGCCAAACCATGCCGCGTCATACCATCCCATCCCCAAGCGTCATGTTTTGGTGCGCCAAACCATGGCGCTTCATAACAGCCCATCCTCAAGCGTCATGGTTTGGTGCGCCCAACCATAACGCTTCATACCATCCCATCCCTAAGCGTCATGGTTTGGTGCACCAAACCATGCCGCGTCATACCATCCCATCCCCAAGCTTCATGTTTTGGTGCGCCAAACCATGGCGCTTCATACCAGCCCATCCCCAAGCGTCATGGTTTGGTGCGCCATTGGGTTCCATTCGCGATCTCGTCTGATACGAATTGAGGGAAAACTCAATAACCAACGGCACCTTAAGGATGTTTTAGAGACAGAGGTGATGCCCTTCCTTCAGAGTTGTCCTGGGGAACCAATGCCTACTACTAAGCAACAGTTAGCGGTAGCAATATGTTCTGAATGGGAGCGCATACCTATCGCTCTGTTCCAAAACCTAGTCGAAAGCATGTCTCGAAGGGTCAGACATGCATTAAGGCTAAAGGTGGACAGACACCGCACTAATGTATGTCAATAAATGGTATGTTGTGTTACTCTTCTAGGTGACCGGTGACTTTTGTCAATACAGTGTATAATATTATGTAAAATACCAGGAAGCGGAGCCGAAGCAAGCTTTTCTAATTTGGAAGTGCGAAACTTGAAATTACGCCGCTTCGAGTTCAAAAGTTCTCCACTATATTCAAATAGCACACAGTTTTTATTTTCTCATACATCCGTTGTAGGAAAGTATTATAATCGTTCAAAAATCCCACTCTCAATTTTTGACAGAATTTTAATAAAAATGTGAGAACTAGGTAAGTAAATACCCAAATGTGTTAAGTAAAACATAAAAGTTATGTGAACGCTGACAACACGGTACTCCACAGAAATGCAGGATGATAAACGAACCAATTTCTTAAACTCGTGTTGGTATTCCATCTTGGCATCGATACGCTTAATGTCAAACTTCGAAAGATATCCGATGGTTGCATAAGATGATTCGAAAGTGCCGGAAAAAAAAAAAAAAAAAAAAAAAACGAAAATTAAGACACCTATGAAATATCGAAAAGATAAAATTCAAAGTAATTGAATACAGGTGTAAATCCACTACACCGGTAGCGTCATGATCTAAGAACTGGCCTCTGTCCGAATAGGTCCGGGTATAATATCGTTGAAAATATCCAGAGTGAGGCATGCTTGTCTTACGGCACTGGCTCCCTCCCTTCTGTGGAACCAGTGATGTGGAACCAGTGACACCAAATAAAGGACAGGCGCTTATAGCTCTTGGTGTTGCTCACGGTGGTCGTTAACCCCTCCTCTCCTAAAAAAATTTAAACCCTTTTGGAGGGATAAAGAACCCATAAATTTCGAGCTAGACTGCACCATGCAGATAAAGTAAATTCGGATGCACTTCGGTGGCATTTTCAACGATATTTGGTGGACTATTGTGTGCTATTTGATAGGCCTACACAATATGTGGACATAAGTGATTGGATACCGTAAGTAAATAGAAAAACAGTATTGTATTTACATCAGTAGCCGGTAGGTTCTCCATTTGCAAAGATTACAGCAGCCACCCGTTGAGGTAAACTGCCCACAAGTCCATGGAGTACGGAGAGAGGGATGTTCCTCCACTCCGCCTTGAGAACATGGACCAACTCTGTAAGTGAAGAATGTCTTGTTGGTCTAGACCTCACACGTCGTTCAAGTTCATCCCATAAGTGTTCAATGTCCATCCATGAGACCTGATCTTCCTGATACCACTCCATTGTAGCCCTGGAAATATGACAAGTGGTGTTGTCGTCCTGGAAGAAACAATGCCGTGCTCTCAACGTTGGGAGCATTGAGTTATCCAGGATATCTCTATACAGTACAGAGTTCATGTTACCATGAATAACAACCAGTGAACCCACACTGTACCAGCTGAAACAGCCTCATACACTGGCGTGCAAAAATTAAGGACGAGACGGTTTTTCGAATGTATAACGTCGTGCAGAAGTGCTCCACATCGACTGAAATCATACCATAAGATTCCCAAGATGTAAGAATATGGGACATGTGAGAAAAACCGTCCAAACAAGGAATCCAAACGATACAAAGGCGCTTTATTGAAAAGATAGCTTCGAGCACAACTGGACAGAAGACAGAAAAGTCCATGTGACAGGCGGCTGCCAAGAAAAATCCAGTCTTTAGTAGGGGATATGATCACCCCTGACTGCGTTGCAGGATTTACAACGTCTGTCCATGCTGAGGAAGAGGTTGTCAAGGAGCTGTTGATGCATCGCAGCCCATTCCTCTTGTACGCCGATCGCAGCTGCGGAATCATTGCTGGCGGCTGGTGATGTGCTGCCAATCGCCTCCCGAGAAGGTCCCACACGTGTTAGATTGGAGTTAGCTCCAAGGACCTTGCGGGCCAATCCATGCGTTGAATATCTTCACTCTCCAACAGCTCTGCGACAGTCACTGTACAATGAGGTGTAGCGTTGTCGTCCATCAAAAGGAACTCACGACCTACAGCACCTCTAAACAGACGCACGTGAGGCAGGAGAACCTCGGTACAATAGCGGACACCAGTGACTGAACCTCTTTGGAAGAGGTCAGTACGGCTACCAAGCATGATACCGCCCCAAACGAGAACTCCGCCACCTCCAAACCGGTCCCTTTCGATGATGTTGGAGTTGTGATTGCGTGTTCCCTGCTCTCTCCAGATGTGTATACGTCCAGAATTGCTCGTCAGACTAAATCGGCTCTCATCCGTAAAGAGAACTCGACCCCATTGCTGATGTGTCCAGCTCTTGTGTTCCTGGCACCACAGAAACCGCCATCCTCGATGCGCAGGCGTTAATGGCACACACCGTACTGGTCTTTGTGCAAATAAACTACTTTTGTGCAGCCTCCTGGCCACGGTAAAACGCGATAACGGACGTCCAGTTGTCTGTTTCATGTGCCTTGCGATTTCTCCCGCTGTCTGCCGTCTGTCTCTTCTCGCCTGTAGGACAATATACAGGTCGTCCGCCGCCGTGGTTGCTCGTGGACAACCACTGCTAAACTCTCAGACAGCTGTTCCTGTCGTTTGAAATGCTCTCCAAGCTCGTGAAACGATGCTGTGAGCGATCCGAACTCCTCGGCTACACTAGTCACACTTCGACCTTCTTCCAACTTCCCAATGACGCGACCGCCGGTAAAGTCATCCAGATGTCGTCTACTGGATTGACTGTTGGCCATATCACACGGTGGCAGCAACTCGACGTCGTTCAAACCGATGTACACCGTGCAATAGCTTTCACCGATTCGCTGAGCGTACACCGCCCGTGTGCTTTATACCCTACCGACCCCCCCCTCTACGTTATGCTGCATATATGCGCATGCCCTACCGTACCGGACCGTAGTCTAATCTCCTGAGTGGTCTTTCGGTCCGTTCTGCCTGCTCGTTCTGTGTTATACTAATTTCTCCTCTTCGTCCTTAATTGTTGCACACCAGTGTATCATAACTCCACTGCTTCCTTCTTCACAGTGGGCACTGTTCACTCTGGAAGCAGACGTTCTTCGGGTAACCGACAAACCCAGACATGTCCTTCAGATCGGAGTAATGTCAAGCGGGACTCCTCGCTCCTGAACACCTGCCGCCACATTGCTTCAATGTCCAATTTTTGTGATGTTGGCCCCACCGTAGACCAGGGACGTCTTTAGACTTTGAAGTGAGGATGGGCGACGGGTCTGCGAGCTTTATTTTTGGTGGGGCAAACTTTTTTTATCTTCATTGGAGGTTTAACGACCACTGTGAGCAACTCAACGAGCTATAAGCAGACGCCCGTCCCTAATTTGGGGTCACTGGCTCCAGGGAAGGGAGAGAGCTCGTGCCGTAAGACAAACACAACATCCATGCCTCACCGGGATTCAAACCTTGACCCTTCTCGGATGAAAAGTCGTATTCCAGATCTTAGGCCAATGCGACACCAGGACGGCTTTAATGCCTTTCACTACCGGCAACAAAGGAATTCGTGAATCTCACCTAATCCACCTTTTGTTCCGCCACTGATGTAAGATAGAAGTGTTGGTGGAATATCGCCTTCAATTTTTTTGCTTGCTCTGAATGCATTGCTTTTCAAAATTTTCCATTTTTGATTTCGAAAATAGTACCGTACTTGAACAATTTATTTAAAAGAAAATGTCGTTTGTGTTTATCTAAATCAAATTTTAACTTCTTGGTACGCAGACACAATACCTCCCCCTCCTTAACTTCCTTCCAGCCAGCGACTTTGTCTTGCACTCCTCTCATACAAAGCAGTCACCAGTGTGTACTTTCACTGTCCCGGAGCAGCCTTAAGAGCGCTAGTGTAGCTTCAGACTCCACTTTCCGCGTTGGAATCTCCTATTTTGTAAAGAAAGCAAACATGGCAGTTAGTATTGACCTTCCTCGGTGAATTCCTATTCACCCTCCTCATTAGCACCTTCGAGCTTAAACTAAGGAATTGGAAGAGTGGAGAACAATTGAATTTTAATGGCCCTTCGAATGCTATTTTGATAACCTCATTCGGAGAGCTAAACGACACACTTCCCGGGTTACATTAATTAAAACACAAGACTTATTACTTGGCGAAGTGCACATTATACACTGCCGGACAATTGCTAAGGACGGATGACAATAGCAACGATAGCAACCATAAAATGGAAGGCAGGAAAATGTGGAAATTAGCATAAGCGCGGGATACAGTAAGACGTGTTGTGCGTATGCCAATTTTGGTTTGCCGAACTTGTTCGTGACGTCATAGCGCTGATAAGAGATATAAAGGATTTGACGCGTATTGACCGTTGTTGTTCAAACGCAAAGTTGAAAGGGAAAGAATCAATTGACGAACTTGCAATTTTCAGTATGTCTTCCCGACATCACCTAGATGATTTTACGCGTGGCCGTATTATTGGCAAGATTGAAGAAAGGCGAAAAATAACAGATGTTGCCAGGGAGTTCGACGTCAGCCACAGTGTTGTTTCAAGGCTTTGGAAATCATTTCAAATAAATGGAGAGTGTAGCAAACGTCACGGGGGAGGTCGTGTTCGCAGTACGACACCTGCAGAAGATCGGTACATAGTGCTATAAAAAAGACACCGGCGCAACACAGCTAGTGAGGTAGCAAATCAGTTTATGGCTGCTACTGGCAAGCGGATCTCCCGAAAAACTGTCGCCAGACGTTTGCATGAAGGAGGACTATACGCCCGCCGTCCTGTTGTGTGCATCCCATTGTCCGGACGTCACCGTACCGCCCGTTTCCAATGGTGCCATCAACATCGCAATTGGACTGATAACGACTGGTCTGCTGTCCTCTTCTCAGATGAGAATAGATACACTCTATCGTCTGATTGTCGACGACAACTGATCTGGCGTGATAGTGGTACTGCTTATTGTCCAGCAAACATACAGAAAACGGACCGATATCCGACATGTAGTGTCATGGTATGGGCTGGCATCATGATCAATGGCCGTAAGTCCCTCTATGTGCTTCCAACTGGGACTATGACTGGCCAACGATACATTAATGATGTTCTGCTACCTCATGTTCGCATGTTCCGTGCTGCTGTCGGTGATAGATTCATTTTCATGGACGACAACGCAACATGTCATCGAACAGTCGCTGTCCAGGAGTGTCTTGAGAGCGAGGATATTCAACGCCTCGTATGGCCAGCACGTTCTCCAGATTTGAATTCCATTGTAAATGTGTGGGATGCTTTGGGGAGGAGTCTTGCTGGTCGCCAATGCCCTCCAATAAACAAGGGCACCCTCATCCGTGCACTGACAGAGGAATGGGAGAAATTACCCCAACAGCTGCTTGATAATGTTGTGCAAAGCATGACACGACGTGTGGAATCTTGCATCGCCTTCCATGGTGGCCATATCCCGTATTGACATCTTACGCCGGAACGCCTGCGGACGGTAATTGCATTTTTTTCACGTTTACGTATTCTGCACAAAATGGCCTGTTTGTCCCTTGAACACGTTCCAAAGCCTTTTGGATTTCAGAGCACAATAAATTGTCTTTCTTGTAATGTCCTGGCATTTTGACATTATTTTATTTCACTTGGCATCCAGCCACACTTACTTTTTTATGCGCTATATAGCCGTTTATGATCCATCCTGAGCAATTGTCCAGCAGTGTATTTTAAAGTTAAGTATATTTAAAAATGGCACATTTTGAACTGGGTGGTCGTCAGGTTGGGCTCAAGTCCACTCTCGCACTCCTTTGGTGACGTCCCTGCCGTAGACGCATGGCTTTATTGGTCTTTGTGATGAGAGGTTTATGGGCGGCTGCTCGGCTATGATATCCGAGTGCATGGGACTCTCTTCGAAGTGTCTTGGTGACCATAGCATATGTGGCCATCCGGGACTCATTTGCTATGGCGTGCATTGGTCGGAACCTGGTTTCGCGGATCTCCCTCACAGCACTCTCCGGTCCCTGGGTTGCAGTTTCGTGGGTCTCCCAGGGCGAGGTGAATTCCTGCAATGTCCCGTCTTCTTCCACTTGTTGATGACAAGGACCACAGTCGATTTAGCGACATGTCTGACATCAGCAATGCTTCTTATGCTCATACCTCCAATTGAGAAGCCTATTATAACGTCCTTTTCAAACTCGGAGAGCTCTCTCCTGCTACCCATTTTATCAGACATTGATGTGAGCAGATCAGATCAGATCATATGTAGAGGATTTTAGGAAGGGTGTGTCAGTAGTATAAAAGGACCGATTCTGCCTCAAGGAGCAGCTCCTTCTAGAGAAGGAGCAAGGGGCGTGGCTTGCGGCAGAAGGATGTGGGGCGTGGCATGTGACCGAAGGATGTGGGGGCGTGGCAGATGACGCTAGTGTGTTGGGTCGATGCTGCCCCCTAGCGGTGCTTCTTGGAACTTTTAATGGATCTTTGAGGGATGGCAACGACCGAGAGGGAAAGGGGTGGATATAGGGGGATGTCAACTCAATGTGCTGCCCCCTAGCGGTGCTTCTTGCAACTTTATTATTATGTTAGATCTTTGATTTTGAGAGATGGCAACGACCGAATCGGGAAAGGAGATGTGCTGCCCCCTAGCGGTGTTTCTTGGAACTTTTAATGGATCTTTGAGGGATGGCAACGACCGAGAGGGAAAGGGGGTGGATATAGGGGGATGTCAACTCAATGTGCTGCCCCTAGCGGTGGTTCTTGGAACTTTTAATGGACCTTGGAGAGATGGCAACGACCGAGTGGGAGAAAGGGGGTGGATATAGGGGGATGTCAACTCGATGTGATGCCCCCTAGCGGTGCTTCTTGGAACTTTTAATGGATCTTTGAGGGATGGCAACGACCGAGAGGGAAAGGGGGTGGATATAGGGGGATGTTAACTCGATGTGCTGCCCCCTAGCGGTGCTTTTTGGAACTTTTAATGGATCTTTGAGAGATGGCAACGACCGAGTGGGGGAAAAGGGGGTGTACGTTGCCCCCTAGCAGTGCTTTTTCGAACTTTTCTCGGGAGATTTATTGGACGTTGACAAATTTTTAAGAAGTCTTTAAAATATTTATTTTTTTAATTTTCTCGGGAGATTTACTGGACTTTGTCAAATTTTTGAAGGAAGTTTTTTTGTCGTTTCCAATTTTTTTTACTCGTATTTTTTTTTGTCCTATTTTTTCTCTCTAATTTATTTTATTAAATTTATATTTTCAGGAATTCCTTGAGGTGTTATAATTTTTATAGACGTTGCAGTATTTTTTTTTATTTTCTCGGGAGATTTATTAGACTTTATCAAATTTTTGAAGGAAGTCTTTCCAATATATTTTTTTATTAAATTTATATTTTCAGGAATTCCCTGAGGTATTATAATTTTTATAGACGTTGCAGTATTTTTTTTATTTTCTCGGGAGATTTATTAGACTTTATCAAATTTTTGAAGGAAGTCTTTCCAATATGTTTTTTTTTATTAAATTTATATTTTTAGAACTCCGTGAGGTGTTATAATTTTTATAGACGTTGCATTATTTTTCTCATTCTTATATTTGTCCCCCCTCCAATTTTAATTTAGGCGAGAAAAGGCTTTGTTTGAAAAGATTTCGTTCCCGTTGATTCATGTTCCGCCATTTTAGTTTCACCACGTTGTCATTTTGTGAGCCATGTGTTTTGGGATGACTCACCATTTTCTCTTTGACTCAGAAAACTTTGTATGACACGTGTTTTGGGAAGAGTGACTATGATGTGTGACGCATGTCGTGATAGCAGACATGACATCAGCCAACGCCATTTCCTCCACGGGGTCGGCGGTTGACGTCATTTGAGATTCTGTAGCCACATTAAGTTCCAAGACTGATTTTTTTTTTCAATAACTTGTTCATTTTGCAACGAATTTATTCCTTATTTTTCCCTCGTAATTTCCCATTTTATTTTCATAATTTTTCAACGTAACGATTTTTTTATTTTCTTTGAGGAGACTTCACGCATTTTCAACGGACGTTCCAACATAAAAACGTTTTCCAAAGTTTTGTGCTGCAGACATAATCTTAAAACACGATTGTTTATTAACGTATTTACGTGTTCATGACATTTTCTGTTACATTTTTTTAACGTTGTACCTTTTTCCAACGTACAAAGCCACAATTTTTTATGCATAGTTAAAATATTTTATTTTTTCGTATTTCTTCATGATTAATCAGTGAAATGTACCTTTTAACGCATTATCTTAATCTTTTTGTTCTAAATGCTTGCGTACTCCTTAAACTTTTTGATGTACCAACATTATTTTATTTTCTAACTTTTCAAACTAAGAACTACTTTTATCGAGGCTTTATTTTTTCTGATTCAAACAAGCAAACGTTTCTTCATTATTATTTCCGTTACCTATACAAACAACTTTTCTTACTTGCTTTTAATGTATGACTTAATCTGGTTTTCTATATAGCTGTTTCATGTTTGTGCAAGAAATATACAGATCTATAGCAGCTATACATAACATTCGTTCGTAACAGTATCTTTTTTTTTTTTTTTTTTCCAGATTTAAATCAACACACGCTTCTTAACGACTTGATATCGGTTTTCTGGGGTACTTTTCTTTTTCCTTCATTCAATTTTATTCCAGATCATGAGACGAGGAAATGCTTCTTTAGAAACGATTTCGTTCCTGTTCGCAGTAATTATTGGATTTTGACAAATTTTTTGTGAAACGACTTCATGCTAATTCTGAGTCTTTCGCCTTTACAATATTATTTTCTCGTAATTTTTTCGTGTGTTCAAGAACTCTACAGGTCTTTCACAGTTAAAATTCTGGTAAAACTATATTTTCTTACTTTATTTAGCATATCATTATAGCTTCCCAATTTTCGCTATTTTACTTCATCTTTTTTGAAATTTAGTAAAACTTTTCAGTATGTCAATAATTTATTTCTTACTTGGTCAAACTTAAGACTCCTTTTATTTAGACCATTTTTTTTTTCATTTCATTTCAGCAAAATGATTATTTTAGATGTTGCAAATCATCAGGTTTTTTTGTTTCCTTATATATCATATTTTCCAACTTGCTTTTAAAGTATTTCTCAAAGCTTGCATATATGTCAAATACGCATTTTTTTAATCCTTCCCTAGTTTGCTATACTTTTTCGTGGACTGCCCCAACAGGAAAGCATTCATTGTCAAGGCATGAAATCTAAAACCTTTTTTCTTACGATAAAATTTGTATTCTTTGGGACATATTTTCTGTATATTGTTCTGTCTCGTCCGAAAAAAACATTCATTCTGGAGGCAAAGCGAGTAATTCCGTTCTTCCACTAAACATCATTTTTTTACGTTTTACTAACTCACCACCCCCATAGCGAAAATAAAGAAATACTTACTCTGTTCTCTACATATCGACTCAATCTATTTCTTTTCGAAATGCTGATCATGACATTTCAACTAAAATTTCATACTTTCACCAAAAATCATATTCTTAAACGAGCTATTTTTTACACAATTATTTCATGTATAACTAAATTTTTGTTGTTTACTCACCTCATAAAAGTCAATAAGAACACCCCTAATCTCATTCCTTTCCCTCATTTAGTTCGCTTAAATTGAGATGTTTCAAAATTTCGCGTATATTTCATTCCCTTAATGTCCAGTTCTCCCGTGTCTGCCCCTTCATTTTCAACTTCTGTGCATACTGCATTTTATCTTTAGACGTTTAGTTTCATTGACCTTTTCTTTCGTTTTAATTAGGTTTTCATTATCGTATTTTTTATTCATTGTCTCAGCAGAAAAATCTTTCATTCTGGAGACATAGCGACTAAGTCCGTACTTCCTCTAACCATTTTTTTTCACATTTTACTAATTGTTCAGAAAAGCAGTTGTTTCCAAACTCCCATAGTGAAAATATCGTATTCCCCTTATAGTACTTATTATATTTTTCCTTCTGTTCAGTGTTGTATGATTCTTCAAACTTTGGTTTATTTTTATGAAACTTCTTTTTTTTCTTAGTTTTTTTTCTGATTCAAACTTTCAATCTTTTCCTATCGATTTAATTACTCTTATTTTCCCATTCGACTTTACTTTTGAACAGAAATGTATCTAAAATCTTCAGATGTATTTTAGTCTACAAGGCCGATTCTTCCCTGTTTCAAATAAAGTCATTGTAGGATTTTAGTGTAAATGCTACTAAATCTTTAGAACTTACTTTTCATAGTTAGATACAAATTCCTCGAGGTTTACACTAAAACATGAAAGAAGAGTGTTTTTACGCTCTCTCCAGTGTGTGAGCTTTCCCCAAGAAATTAACTTTGTCAGTTTCCGACAGAAACAGGGGGGAATTCAATCTCCTGCGACTGTTTTCACGCGTCTCTTGCTTACAGGAAAACCTCATATGGCATGAAATCACTTTGCTTGGCAGATTAAACTAAATTCTGGTTTTGAACTTTGAATGCAAACTCAAGCTCGCAAAAGCATAGTTTTCTGAGCAAACTTAAACTGTCTAAGATGACAAAAATCTAAAACTACTGACTCAATGGGACAGAGCGTTTGAACTTTGCCGTTAATTCACCATTTAAGAGATCCGTCGTGAACCACTAGAAGGGAAGTAAGCAGACCCTGATTTAGTCCACTGTTTCCAAGGAAGGTAGAAAGCTAGTGTCGTAATTCAAAAGCTCTTAACTCAAACCTCCCCAGGATTCAGTTTCGGACGAACGAATACTCAGATGTCCATGCTTAGACATTGAAAAATTGCTTCAGACAAATATTTTCTTACTTAAAGTGCTTCAATTCAGAATTTGTACTATTTAAGATTTTCCTTAGTCAATATTTTTTCTATCTTAAAAACTTCTAAAGGGTTGATTTTGAAAAAAACGAGTTCTCACAAAAATGTAAAATTTCCTCAGATTATATGAGGAACCCAAAAAAAAAATTGATGAAGCTTGGACGTTAACCGTTCCAACCATTTCTTTCTCTTCATGTTTCATTCCATAAACTTTCTTCAAATTCCTATATGTCCAAGAATTTTGTTAAATGTCCAAGTTCGACTCCCCCAGAAATTTTCTGAAAATGATATTCTGGAATTTTTTTAAAAGAGAAACTAAGAATCCCTTCACTGAAACAAGAAATTCATATTCAAAGCATTACATCCCTCTTTCTACTTCAAATACTCTATTTGTAAATCTAAGGAAGTTTTTTTTTTTTTAATATTCATATATTTTCCCCTCTAACTTTAGAAGATATTGTCGCAAAATGTATGTACATATTACGATAGTAAAATATCTATACTACTTACTGC
Organism: Macrothele yani; assembly: GCA_039090855.1. Taxonomy (NCBI): domain Eukaryota; kingdom Metazoa; phylum Arthropoda; class Arachnida; order Araneae; family Macrothelidae; genus Macrothele; species Macrothele yani. The sequence goes on from CM077003.1 coordinate 111,806,172, forward strand.
TTGATGTTCAATTCACTTCACACCGTCTTAAGGAAATTCATTCATTTTCTCATAACACATAGACATGTTATTTTTCTTTCCATTCACTTCAAAGACTCAATTGAGATCAACCTAATGGAGTCCTTTGAGAAAAACTTTCATAGGAAAGCATAAATTTGCCTAAAAACTACATTAAAAATAAACAAATGTTGAAAGTTCCTGTACAAGAAGGAAATTCTGTTGTAACTTCTAAACGAAAAAAGACAAATTCTAAGAAAATATGTAAAAATGTTCGTTGGATTCCATATTAAAAAAATTAGTTGAAGAAAAGTGTCATTCTTTTTTTTTTTTTTTTTTCGGAACAGTTCATTCTTTCCTAGGGTTAAAAATGGAACACTTCATTTTTCTTAGTAGACAATTTTGAGAAAACACATTTCATTAAAAGCAGGGAAATTCCCATAGAATAACATGGGAAAACTAGTATGCATAAAAAGACTGTTTCGAAACGAGTAAAAATCTGTTGAAGTTCGTTTTCGAAAAAGTTGGAAATGGAATGAAGTAAAAACAGTCACAGCAAGTTCCTGAAAGTTGAAAATTGGATGTACTAAAAATGTCTAAGGAAAGAAATTTTTATAAAACACAGACTGTTTAGTTTTTCCAGGCTAGGGGTCTTCAGTGAGAGCGCTTCTTTTTTTCAACTCAAAGAATAAAGCGAGTCAGTTTGAAACATTTCAAACTTCCCGAAATTAAGCTGTGTACTCCGGTTTCGACTCAATACTGTAAAGCATTGCTCTCAGACCAGTCGGAATTCCGCCCCGATTGGTTGCCTAATGGAAAACATCAGACCCCTTTCCAATAACAATCCCCAAATATCCTTAAGAAAAGTCTAGCAAAAAAGCACTATTTCACCATTAAAACAATTGGATTCATTCTGTTACTGTTTTAAACATTTCAAAAAAGAAGTTTACATTCTCACTTTTACTTTAAAAATCTTGAAAGCTTAAATTTTGACCCATTTAAAAAAAATTCACCTAAAATTTAATTTAAAAAAATAATAATTACTCTTTAAATTTATGTCTTAAAACTAAAAAATATTTACGCTTAATATTTCAATAAATAATAAATATTCACAAACTCACCTTCTACCTTGCCCATTTAAAAAAATAATTCTGAATTTATATAATCGAAATCATTACTTCTCCAAATAGTTCTTTTCCCCTGATTGTAGAGAAGAACTCTTCTGAAATCTTCACTTTTCCACATGTGTTCATAAAAGCTTGAGCTACTTCCTTAGGATTCAACAAGACCACAGCGTTCTGGAAACTTGAAATCGCTTTCCTGTTCCACTCAGTGGTTAGGCATGGAGGATGCATCTCAATAGGTGGAAGTACTTCCGAAATGCATTCGCGACATCTACATACCTTCAGGATGCTCTCCCCGATTAAATTTTTTAAACATTCAATTAAATTGTGTCTAAGTTCACACTCCTCAATCGATGTACTTTGAAACTTTCGGGATTCTCCGAGTACGATTTTCTGGAATTCTGAACCCATTAACAATTCCTGGATGCTGTCCCACACGCCATCCAAAATAATTTGGAGTTTCTTAAACTGCTTTCTGGTTAATGCAACTCCTGTTGTTAAGTGAAAAATCCGGAACCAGAATTTGAAAGACTTGAAGACTTCTTACTTTATTCAAACTTAGAACAGAACTAAAATTCGCTCAGCGTTTCCTTTGCATACTGTAACCAACACATGACCCTTATCACCACGTGGTGATTGATGTGTCACGATGCGTCAGCACACTAACTGCACGGTGACTGTTTCCTTATCTGGTCATCTCGCAACGAACATGCTATTGATTCTAATCAGGCAAAGCTAACTTCAGCTTGAGAGATAAACGAAAGGATTTCATTATAACTTTCATATCTTGAGAGAATAAACTAAAAAAATCTTCATAGAGTGCATAATAAGCGTAAAGAAATTCTTCAAGGCTGAATTTCCACTAAAATGATGGTGGTATACGGAAAGCGTGAGAATTTAATCAGAGCCTTCAAAGAATTCATCTTGGAATTAACGCTGCTTTTGAAAAACGAGTGAACTATGAAATTCTTTGTTCTCCACACAAGAAAATTTCAGATTTCGAAATCTCGCCGTCCTGACCCACTTTTTCCTGAGTGAAATTTAAAACAGGGTGGAAATCTCCACTTACGCATTCCTTTGAGTGGGGAATAGCTCTCATGAAAGGGGTCAACGGTTCCAAACAACATTGATTAAAACTGGAGAGAGGAAAAATATATGAATTAAAAAAATAATGCATAAGCAGGATTCCCAAAAACATAAAAAAATATAAGTTTTATATAAAAAAAGAAATTCCAGGAAAAATATTGGTGGGGCGAAAGATTTCCCATTCTTCCATTCCCACAAAAAATTTAACGAAGTCTAATAAATCTCTCGAAAAAAATATTAAACAAATACTTGGACTGACAAAAGAGAGAACGACACGTGACGTCAACCTATCCTACGGCTAGTAGTAGGAGATACATTGTTCCCCCTCTGACATCAATTTTTTTCTATGCGAACAGAAATTTACTTGAACAACCGTCTTAGAAAATGCCCTTTCCACGTTTTTTCTTCCCAGCCATGCAAAAACAATCAGATTGCCTTTTCCCACCAAAAGTTCTAGCAAGAAGGAGCAGGAGACGCCGGAACGTAGCCCGAAGGAGCCGAATAACAAGGGGGCGAGACAGGGAGGGAGCTCCTTCGGGTTTCGTTCCGGCGTCTCCTGCTCCTTCTTGCTAGAACGTTTGGTGGGAAAAGGCAATTCGATTGTTTTTGCATGGCTGGGAAGAAAAACGTGGAAGGGGCATTTTCTAAGACGGTTGTTCAGTAAATTTCTGTTCGCATAGAAAAAAAAATTGTTGTCAGAGGGGGAACAGTGTATCTCCTACTACTAGCCGTGGGATAGGGTTGACGTCACGTGTCGTTCTCTCTTTTGTCAGTCCAAGTATTTGTTTAATTTTTTTTTCGAGAGATTTATTAGACTTCGTTAAATTTTTTGTGTGGAATGGAAGAATGGGAAATCTTTCGCCCCACCAATATTTTTCCTGGAATTTCTTTTTATATAAAACTTATATTTTTTTATGTTTTTGGGAATCCTGCTTATGCATTATTTTTTTTAATTCATATATTTTTCCTCTCTCCAGTTTTAATCAATGTTGTTTGGAACCGTTGACCCCTTTCATGAGAGCTATTCCCCACTCAAAGGAATGCGTAAGTGGAGATTTCCACCCTGTTTTAAATTTCACTCAGGAAAAAGTGGGTCAGGACGGCGAGATTTCGAAATCTGAAATTTTCTTGTGTGGAGAACAAAGAATTTCATAGTTCACTCGTTTTTCAAAAGCAGCGTTAATTCCAAGATGAATTCTTTGAAGGTCTCTGATTAAATTCTCACGCTTTCCGTATACCACCATCATTTTAGTGGAAATTCAGCCTTGAAGAATTTCTTTACGCTTATTATGCACTCTATGAAGATTTTTTTAGTTTATTCTCTCAAGATATGAAAGTTATAATGAAATCCTTTCGTTTATCTCTCAAGCTGAAGTTAGCTTTGCCTGATTAGAATCAATAGCATGTTCGTTATGAGATGACCAGATAAGGAAACAGTCACCGTGCAGTTAGTGTGCTGACGCATCAGACATCAATCACCACGTGGTGATAAGGGTCATGTGTTGGTTACAGTATGCAAAGGAAACGCTGAGCGAATTTTAGTTCTGTTCTAAGTTTGAATAAAGTAAGAAGTCTTCAAGTCTTTCAAATTCTGGTTCCGGATTTTTCACTTAACAACAGGAGTTGCATTAACCAGAAAGCAGTTTAAGAAACTCCAAATTATTTTGGATGGCGTGTGGGACAGCATCCAGGAGTTGTTAATGGGTTCAGAATTCCAGAAAATCGTACTCGGAGAATCCCGAAAGTTTCAAAGTACATCGATTGAGGAGTGTGAACTTAGACACAATTTAATTGAATGTTTAAAAAATTTAATCGGGGTGAGCATCCTGAAGGTATGTAGATGTCGCGAATGCATTTCGGAAGTACTTCCACCTATTGAGATGCATCCTCCATGCTCTAACCATTGAGTGGAACAGGAAAGCGATTTCAAGTTTCCAGAACGCTGTGGTCTTGTTGAATCCTAAGGAAGTAGCTCAAGCTTTTATGAACACATGTGAAAAAGTGAAGATTTCAGAAGAGTTCTTCTACAATCAGGGGAAAAGAACTATTTGGAGAAGTAATGATTTCGATTCTATAAATTCAGAATTATTTTTTTAAATGGGCAAGGTAGAAGGTGAGTTTGTGAATATTTATTATTTATTGAAATATTAAGCGTAAATATTTTTTTTAGTTTTAAGACATAAATTTAAAGAGTAATTATTATTTTTTTAAATTAAATTTTAGGTGAATTTTTTTTTAAATGGGTCAAAATTTAAGCTTTCAAGATTTTTAAAGTAAAAGTGAGAATGTAAACTTCTTTTTTGAAATGTTTAAAACAGTAACAGAATGAATCCAATTTTTTAATGGTGAAATAGTGCTTTTTTGCTAGACTTTTCTTAAGGATATTTGGGGATTGTTATTGGAAAGGGGTCTGATGTTTTCCATTAGGCAACCAATCGGGGCGAAATTCCGACTGGTCTGAGAGCAATGCTTTACAGTATTGAGTCGAAACCGGAGTACACAGCTTAATTTCGGGGAGTTTGAAATGTTTCAAACTGACTCGCTTTATTCTTTGAGTTGAAAAAAAGAAGCGCTCTCACTGAAGACCCTAGCCTGGAAAAACTAAACAGTCTGTGTTTTATAAAAATTTCTTTCCTTAGACATTTTTAGTACATCCAATTTTCAACTTTCAGGAACTTGCTGTGACTGTTTTTACTTCATTCCATTTCCAACTTTTTCGAAAACGAACTTCAACAGATTTTTACTCGTTTCGAAACAGTCTTTTTATGCATACTAGTTTTCCCATGTTATTCTATGGGAATTTCCCTGCTTTTAATGAAATGTGTTTTCTCAAAATTGTCTACTAAGAAAAAATGAAGTGTTCCATTTTTAACCCTAGGAAAGAAATGAACTGTTCCGAAAAAAAAAAAAAAAGAATGACACTTTTCTTCAACTAATTTTTTTAATATGGAATCCAACGAACATTTTTACATATTTTCTTAGAATTTGTCTTTTTTCGTTTAGAAGTTACAACAGAATTTCCTTCTTGTACAGGAACTTTCAACATTTGTTTATTTTTAATGTAGTTTTTAGGCAAATTTATGCTTTCCTATGAAAGTTTTTCTCAAAGGACTCCATTAGGTTGATCTCAATTGAGTCTTTGAAGTGAATGGAAAGAAAAATAACATGTCTATGTGTTATGAGAAAATGAATGAATTTCCTTAAGACGGTGTGAAGTGAGATGAACATCAAGTAGTAAGTAGTAAGATATTTTACTATCGTAATATGTACGTACATTTTGCGACAATATCTTCTAAAGTTAGAGGGGAAAATATATGAATATTAAAAAAAAAACTTCCTTAGATTTACAAATAGAGTATTTGAAGTAGAAAGAGGGATGTAATGCTTTGAATATGAATTTCTTGTTTCAGTGAAGGGATTCTTAGTTTCTCTTTTAAAAAAATTCCAGAATATCATTTTCAGAAAATTTCTGGGGGAGTCGAACTTGGACATTTAACAAAATTTTGGACATATAGGAATTTGAAGAAAGTTTATGGAATGAAACATGAAGAGAAAGAAATGGTTGGAACGGTTAACGTCCAAGCTTCATCAATTTTTTTTTTTTTTTGGGTTCCTCATACAATCTGAGGAAATTTTACATTTTTGTGAGAACTCGTTTTTTTTCAAAATCAACCCTTTAGAAGTTTTTAAGATAGAAAAAATATTGATCTAAGGAAAATCTTAAATAGTACAAATTCTGAATTGAAGCACTTTAAGTAAGAAAATATTTGTCTGAAGCAATTTTTCAATGTCTAAGCATGGACATCTGAGTATTCGTTCGTCCGGAAACTGAATCCTGGGGAGGCTTGAGTTAAGAGCTTTGAATTACGACACTAGCTTTCTACCTTCCTTGGAAACAGTGGACTAAATCAGGGTCTGCTTACTTCCCTTCTAGTGGTTCACGACGGATCTCTTAAATGGTGAATTAACGGCAAAGTTCAAACGCTCTGTCCCATTGAGTCAGTAGTTTTAGATTTTTGTCATCTTAGACAGTTTAAGTTTGCTCAGAAAACTATGCTTTTGCGAGCTTGAGTTTGCATTCAAAGTTCAAAACCAGAATTTAGTTTAATCTGCCAAGCAAAGTGATTTCATGCCATATGAGGTTTTCCTGTAAGCAAGAGACGCGTGAAAACAGTCGCAGGAGATTGAATTCCCCCTGTTTCCGTCGGAAACTGACAAAGTTAATTTCTTGGAGAAAGCTCACACACTGGAGAGAGCGTAAAAACATTCTTCTTTCACGTTTTAATGTAAACCTCGAGGAATTTGTATCTAACTATGAAAAGTAAGTTCTAAAGATTTAGCAGCATTTACACTAAAATCCTACAATGACTTTATTTGAAACAGGGAAGAATCGGCCTTGTAGACTAAAATACATCTGAAGATTTTAGATACATTTCTGTTCAAAAGTAAAGTCGAATGGGAAAATAAGAGTAATTAAATCGATAGGAAAAGATTGAAAGTTTGAATCAGAAAAAAAAACTAAGAAAAAAAGAAGTTTCATAAAAATAAACCAAAGTTTGAAGAATCATACAACACTGAACAGAAGGAAAAATATAATAAGTACTATAAGGGGAATGCGATATTTTCACTATGGGAGTTTGGAAACAACTGCTTTTCTGAACAATTAGTAAAATGTGAAAAAAAATGTTTAGAGGAAGTACGGACTTAGCCGCTATGTCTCCAGAATGAAAGATTTTTCTGCTGAGACAATGAATAAAAAATACGATAATGAAAACCTAATTAAAACGAAAGAAAAGGTCAATGAAACTAAACGTCTAAAGATAAAATGCAGTATGCACAGAAGTTGAAAATGAAGGGGCAGACACGGGAGAACTGGACATTAAGGGAATGAAATATACGCGAAATTTTGAAACATCTCAATTTAAGCGAACTAAATGAGGGAAAGGAATGAGATTAGGGGTGTTCTTATTGACTTTTATGAGGTGAGTAAACAACAAAAATTTAGTTATACATGAAATAATTGTGTAAAAAATAGCTCGTTTAAGAATATGATTTTTGGTGAAAGTATGAAATTTTAGTTGAAATGTCATGATCAGCATTTCGAAAAGAAATAGATTGAGTCGATATGTAGAGAACAGAGTAAGTATTTCTTTATTTTCGCTATGGGGGTGGTGAGTTAGTAAAACGTAAAAAAATGATGTTTAGTGGAAGAACGGAATTACTCGCTTTGCCTCCAGAATGAATGTTTTTTTCGGACGAGAAAAAAACATTCACAATATACAGAAAATATGTCCCAAAGAATACAAATTTTATCGTAAGAAAAAAGGTTTTAGATTTCATGCCTTGACAATGAATGCTTTCCTGTTGGGGCAGTCCACGAAAAAGTATAGCAAACTAGGGAAGGATTAAAAAAATGCGTATTTGACATATATGCAAGCTTTGAGAAATACTTTAAAAGCAAGTTGGAAAATATGATATATAAGGAAACAAAAAAACCTGATGATTTGCAACATCTAAAATAATCATTTTGCTGAAATGAAATGAAAAAAAAATGGTCTAAATAAAAGGAGTCTTAAGTTTGACCAAGTAAGAAATAAATTATTGACATACTGAAAAGTTTTACTAAATTTCAAAAAAGATGAAGTAAAATAGCGAAAATTGGGAAGCTATAATGATATGCTAAATAAAGTAAGAAAATATAGTTTTACCAGAATTTTAACTGTGAAAGACCTGTAGAGTTCTTGAACACACGAAAAAATTACGAGAAAATAATATTGTAAAGGCGAAAGACTCAGAATTAGCATGAAGTCGTTTCACAAAAAATTTGTCAAAATCCAATAATTACTGCGAACAGGAACGAAATCGTTTCTAAAGAAGCATTTCCTCGTCTCATGATCTGGAATAAAATTGAATGAAGGAAAAAGAAAAGTACCCCAGAAAACCGATATCAAGTCGTTAAGAAGCGTGTGTTGGTTTAAATCTGGAAAAAAAAAAAAAAGATACTGTTACGAACGAATGTTATGTATAGCTGCTATAGATCTGTATATTTCTTGCACAAACATGAAACAGCTATATAGAAAACCAGATTAAGTCATACATTAAAAGCAAGTAAGAAAAGTTGTTTGTATAGGTAACGGAAATAATAATGAAGAAACGTTTGCTTGTTTGAATCAGAAAAAATAAAGCCTCGATAAAAGTAGTTCTTAGTTTGAAAAGTTAGAAAATAAAATAATGTTGGTACATCAAAAAGTTTAAGGAGTACGCAAGCATTTAGAACAAAAAGATTAAGATAATGCGTTAAAAGGTACATTTCACTGATTAATCATGAAGAAATACGAAAAAATAAAATATTTTAACTATGCATAAAAAATTGTGGCTTTGTACGTTGGAAAAAGGTACAACGTTAAAAAAATGTAACAGAAAATGTCATGAACACGTAAATACGTTAATAAACAATCGTGTTTTAAGATTATGTCTGCAGCACAAAACTTTGGAAAACGTTTTTATGTTGGAACGTCCGTTGAAAATGCGTGAAGTCTCCTCAAAGAAAATAAAAAAATCGTTACGTTGAAAAATTATGAATATAAAATGGGAAATTACGAGGGAAAAATAAGGAATAAATTCGTTGCAAAATGAACAAGTTATTGAAAAAAATCAGTCTTGGAACTTAATGTGGCTACAGAATCTCAAATGACGTCAACCGCCGACCTAGTGGAGGAAATGGCGTTGGCTGATGTCATGTCTGCTATCACGACATGCGTCACACATCATAGTCACTCTTCCCAAAACACGTGTCATACAAAGTTTTCTGAGTCAAAGAGAAAATGGTGAGTCATCCCAAAACACATGGCTCACAAAATGACAACGTGGTGAAACTAAAATGGCGGAACATGAATCAACGGGAACGAAATCTTTTCAAACAAAGCCTTTTCTCGCCTAAATTAAAATTGGAGGGGGACAAATATAAGAATGAGAAAAATAATGCAACGTCTATAAAAATTATAACACCTCACGGAGTTCTAAAAATATAAATTTAATAAAAAAACATATTGGAAAGACTTCCTTCAAAAATTTGATAAAGTCTAATAAATCTCCCGAGAAAATAAAAAAAATACCGCAACGTCTATAAAAATTATAATACCTCAGGGAATTCCTGAAAATATAAATTTAATAAAAAAAAATATATTGGAAAGACTTCCTTCAAAAATTTGATAAAGTCTAATAAATCTCCCGAGAAAATAAAAAAAAATACTGCAACGTCTATAAAAATTATAACACCTCAGGAAATTCCTGAAAATATAAATTTAATAAAATAAATTAGAGAGAAAAAATAGGACAAAAAAAAATACGAGTAAAAAAATTGGAAACGACAAAAAAACTTCCTTCAAAAATTTGGCAAAGTCCAGTAAATCTCCCGAGAAAATTAAAAAAAATAAATATTGGAAAGACTTCTTAAAAATTTGTCAACGTCCAATAAATCTCCCGAGAAAAGTTCGAAAAAGCACTGCTAGGGGGGCAACGTACACCCCCCTTTCCCCCACTCGGTCGTTGCCATCTCTCAAAGATCCATTAAAAGTTCCAAAAGCACCGCTAGAGCAGCACATCGAGTTAACATCCCCCTATATCCACCCCTTTCCCTCTCGGTCGTTGCCATCCCTCAAAGATCCATTAAAAGTTCCAAGAAGCACCGCTAGGTGTTGTTGTTGTTTTTGTTTTTTTTAAGTTTAACGACCACCGTGAGCAACTCAATGGGCTATAAGCAGTCGCCCGTCCCTAATTTAGGGTCACTGGTTCCAGGGAAGGGAGAGAACCAGTGCCGTAAGACAAACACAACATCCATGCCTCACTGGATTCGAACCCGGACCCCTTACGGACGAATGATCAGAGGCCATCGCTTAGACCACTGCGCCACCGGGGCGGCCCGCTAGGGTGCAGCACATTGAGTTGACATCCCCCTATATCCACCCCTTTCCCTCTCGGTCGTTGCCATCCCTCAAAGATCCATTAAAAGTTCCAAGAAGCACCGCTAGGGGGCAGCACATCTCCTTTCCCGACTCGGTCGTTGCCATCTCTCAAAAACAAAGATCTAACATAATAATAAAGTTGCAAGAAGCACCGCTAGGGGCAGCACATTGAGTTGACATCCCCCTATATCCACCCCCTTTCCCTCTCGGTCGTTGCCATCCCTCAAAGATCCATTAAAAGTTCCAAGAAGCACCGCTAGGGAGCAGCATCGACCCAACACACTAGTGTCATCTGCCACTCCCCCACATCCTTCGGTCACATGCCACGCCCCACATCCTTCTGCCGCAAGCCACGCCCCTTGCTCCTTCTCTAGAAGGAGCTGCTCCTTGAGGCAGAATCGGTCCTTTTATACTACTTGTGTCTGACCCCACGTCTTAAACAACCCTTAGAAACAGGAAAGTAGGAGATTTGGGCTAGAGCGCCCGATAGGAATGTGACACAGAAGCGAGGTAGAAAGGGGGGGGGAGGAAGACGTCCTTATTTATTACCGGGGGCCAGTACCTGGGGTCTGACGGCTTAACGTGAACATCCGACGCACGGCGGATATTTAATGGATCGAGCGTTCGTACCTGCCTGGGATCGGACCTGAGGCCCTTTCCGTGGCAGTCACCATTGATCTGAGCTTACTCCCATTGCCGTTTTTAAACCTTATCAACCACGTGTCTGCTGCGGGATAACACCATTGCGCCTGCGTGGGTTTATCCAATCACTTCTGTCCACATAGTGTACCACATGCGCCGTAGCAACTGTTCGTTTTTGCCGCCCCGGTGGCGCAGTGGTCTAAGGCAATGGCCTCTGATCATTCGTCCGAAAGGGGTCCTGGTTCGAATCCCGGTGAGGCATGGATGTTGTGTTTGTCTTACGGCACTGGCTCTCTCCCTTTCCTGGAACCAGTGACCCTAAATTAGGGACGGGTGACTGCTTATAGCCCATTGATTTGCTCACGGTGGTCGTTAAACCTCCAATCAAAAAAAAAAAAAAACTGTTCGTTTGCATGAAGTGGTGCACTTCTGCACCAGTTTTGACCATTTCCGCGGTACAAATTTGTACTATGTCATGGTGAGTAATTGCACCACGTCGTCGGGCTTTTTCATGCGAGACATGTTGATGTACCTTCCCTCCAAAGGTGGTGCAGCTGGTATGGTACCACATGTTTGTGTAGCATATCACACAATTTAAGTGACGTTATAAAGCTTTTCTTTCTATATCACTTATTTATGAAAAAAATATTTACAAAACTGGGTATCAGTATTACAGTTATGTTAAATGTTGCGTTTTACATTTTAAATTTATGGAAAACAAGGTTCCTTCCCCCTTCTTTGACGTAGGACTACGTCTAACTCCGCGAATAGTATGGGGCGATTTGCGGCTGACAGCCTGTGACAAAAATAAGTCCCAATTGAAATCATTATAGTGTTAAAAATGCGTTCCGCACACTAATCGTGTTAGCATATTCGTAAACAGCATGCTTATTTATTTATTATTATTATTTTTTGATTGAAGATTTAAAGACCACCGTGAACAACTGAATGGGCTCCCTAATTTAGGGTCACTGGTTCCAGGGAAGGGAGGGAGCCAGTGCCGTAAGACAAACACAACATCCATGCTTCACCGGGATTCGAACCCGGACCCGTCGCGGAGGATTGGTTATAAGCCAGCGCTTAGGCCACTGCGCAACCGGGGCGGAGTAAACAGCATGGAGTCTAAGTCGCATACTGCGCAATATATCGTGCGCGCGACGCTCCCCTCGCTCCATTTGCGCGGGGGAAATGACGCAATACTTCTGGGTTTGCCGCCCCGTTTGACTCAGTCTATGTCGGCAACCGTGAGTGCAACACGACTGTACGTGGTATCGTTTCAAAGCTCTCGACGAGATCTATTCAAATATATAAAGAATATACCGCAGTGGTTTAAACTAAAATTCTTAAAAATTGTTTTCGTGTGAACGGGTTAACATTTTCGATAACACCGCGGAATTCGCAGAACGAACCCAAACAAAAGTGAAGAAAATCCAAACGAGTGGCAAGGGCAAGTGATGAGGAATGTAAGAAGCCCGAGAAGACAGAGCACCACGTTGGGTAATTCGTCTATCGATCTGCTTTGTGTTCGCAATGTATCCAGCATTGTTTGCAAAAATTACGTAAGCTACTTTTCATATCATAGACCTGTGTTGGCTATAACAAATTAAATAAACGCTTTGAAACCATACTCGACTTGCTCATTTCAACTCTCCGATCTGCAAGTCGTAATCCTACGTTCCAAACTGAGGGCTCAATCAAAACTGAGCCTACCTTTTTTTTTTTTTTTGTCTCACATATGCGGTTGAAGATTTTAATCTCCATCGCTTATATCAGCATATAGTCTCAATCTCAAGATTAATAATACATTGGGACAATTAATGTCACGGTTTGGGCATGGTACGTCACATTTGAAAATACTTCTACGAGGACAGCTTCCTCACAATGCTTGAAAATTGGAGCGAGAACATCAATGAAGTTTTCATTAGGTGCTTGCATGTCGGTCTGATACAATGTTTACAATATGAACTATTGTTACACAAGCGATTTTCACGTACAGTCTTTCAGCTTCATATACATTTTACGCTGAATTAGTTTTGCGTTAGGAACACCTATACCTAATAACGCGCTGGTCCAGCTTTCTGTGCAATCATGGCTCGCAGACGCCTAAGAACATTTTACAAAGTGTTGAACATCCTCCATGCTAGAATCACGTCTGCTGCAGCAGCTCCGGTAGTTGATGCTCATTCCGTAAAGGAAGATCAGCAGTTCTCACAACCCGTTCTAGCATACCTCACAAATGTTCAATTCAGTTAGAGTCAGGAAAGTTTGGGGGCCCAAGCAAAGTGGTGAATTCGTTGTCGTGTTCCTCCAACCAGTCAGTAGTCATACGAGCCCGATGACACGGTGCACTGTCCTCTTGCGGTCCAGGCAAACCTCCTGCAGATATGGATGGCGATGGTGGGTTAACAGGTCCCTGTAGCGTTCACCATTCAGTGTCAATGGCATGTTAACCTACGGACCTAGGACTTGCCAGGAAAAAGCTCCCCAGGCTAGAACACCATCTCCATCGTCCTGCTGAACCCGAAATGTGCAATTAGGGGATAGGGCTTCATGCTGTTTACTCCATATGCGAACCCGGCGATCAGCATAGTGCAGCAGGAAACAAGACTTATCACACTAGGCGACCTTTTTGCATCTGTCGAAGGTGCATTGTCGACGTTCCTTGGCCCATGCGAGGCGTTGTTTGAGATGACTGGACATCATTATGGGTACCCTCGTTGGTCTCCGGCTGTGGAATACCAGGTGGTTTATTGGTCTCCGGCTGGGGAACACCAGGCGTTGTTGGCGATGCCTGGGCGTCATCATGGGTACCCTCGTTGGTCTCCGGCTGTGGAATACCAGGTGGTTTGTTGGTCTCCGGCTGTGAAATACCAGGTGGTTTGTTGGTCTCCGGCTGTGGAATACTAGCTGGTTTGTTGATTTCCGGCTGTGGAATACCAGCTGGTTTGTTGGTCTCCGGCTGTGGAACACCAGGCGTTGTTGGCGATGCCTGGGCGTCATCATAGGTACCCTCGTTGGTCTCCGGCTGTGGAATACCAGGTGGTTTGTTGGTCTCCTGGCTGTGGAATACCAGGTGGTTTGTTGGTCTCCGGCTGTGGAATACCAGGTGGTTTGTTGGTCTCCGGCTGGGGAACACCAGGCGTTGTTGGCGATGCCTGGGCGTCATCATGGGTACCCTCGTTGGTCTCCGGCTGTGGAATACCAGGTGGTTTGCTGGTCTCCGGCTGTGGAACACCAGGTGGTTTGCTGGTCTCCAGCTGTGGAATACCAGGTGGTTTGTTGGTCTCCGGCTGTGGAATACCAGGTGGTTTGTTGGTCTCCGGCTGTGGAATACCAGGTGGTTTGTTGGTCTCCGGCTGGGGAACACCAGGCGTTGTTGGCGATGCCTGGGCGTCATCATGGGTACCCTCGTTGGTCTCCGGCTGTGGAATACCAGGTGGTTTGCTGGTCTCCGGCTGTGGAACACCAGGTGGTTTGCTGGTCTCCGGCTGTGGAATACCAGGTGGTTTGTTGGTCTCCGGCTGTGGAATACCAGGTGGTTTGTTTGTCTCCGGCTGTGGTACACCAGGCGTCGTTGGCAATGTCTGGGAATCATCATGGGAACACTCGTTGACCTGCGGCTGTGGAACAACAGGCGTTGTTGGCGATGACTGCGCGTTATCATGGGTACTCTCGTTGGTCTCCTGCTGTGAAATACCATGTTTGTTGTTCTCCGGCTGTGGAACACCAGGCGTTGTTGGGGTCCGACTGTGGAATACCAGGTGGTTTGTTGGTCTCCGGCTATGGAATACCAGGTGGTTTTTTGGTCTCCGGCTGTGGAATACCAAGTGGTTTGTTGGTCTCCGGCTGGGGAACACCAGGCGTTGTTGGCGATGACTGGGCGCCATCATGGGTACCCTCGTTGGTCAATACCAGGCGTCGTTGGCAATGACTAGGCGTCATCATGAGTACCCTCGTTGGTCTCCGACTGTGGAACTCCAGGCGTTATTGGCGATGACTGGGTATCATCATGGGAACACTCGTTGGTCTGCGGCTGTATAACACCTGTCGAGGCAAGGCAAGGCACGGCACATGATGCACGTGGAAATGAGTCAACCAGCACCTCTCTTGTACTGGTGGGTGAGCTGAGTGACTGTTGCACTTCGGTGCTGGATACCAGTCGTGATACCCGGCGCTCACCACCCGCTGACCAATGGGAGCTCTTCTGCTTAATGTCTGTGCATGGTTAATCCTATGGTTAATCCAGTCCTGACACAGCACACCCTTGACACAGTCGTACGGGAGCTGACAGTAAGTGTGGGTGTTCCCGAAGCACTGACACCTGTCCTCCGAGTCGAGGTCAAATTGACTTAAGTGACCACGTTTCCCATTACTGGCAAACGTTTACTGATTACATACAGAGAACAGGTGTGCGCAATTTGTAGAAGCCGCACGTGACGTTGATACTTTGTTATCGCTCAGAAAATGTAAAATGGCGGGAGGGGGAGGTGTACCTAATGCAAAGCCAACTCAGTGTATATTGACTGAGCTGTTCTTAACCATAGATTATTAAACTCGATCTTGGTGAGCTCTGAAATTTGTCTTCAGTGTTATACCGAGCAATGAAAATGTTATTTGATTGTCTAGGGCGATCTGATTTAGAGAATTCTCCAATAACTTGTCGAAGCGCTATACAACAAGAATTCAATTGTTTTTATAATGTTTTGACTTGTTAAACAGCAAAATACACTTTCAAACACACTATCATCACTTCGAATGACAATCATGGAGAATTTAATTTATCTTGAGAAATTTCTCCAGTTAGTCATAGGACTTAATTCTTGCATCTAATACACAGCAGAGGAAAGAGCTGATGCAGATACATTTCAAAGACACGTTCATCACTTGGAATAAGAATCATGGAAAATTTAATTTTGTCTTGAAATGTTTCTCCAATTAGTCGTGGAATTTAATTTTTACATCTAATACACGGCAGAGATACAGAAACTTATCTTAGGTCAGTGAGCGGCTGTTCAGAAAAAAAAAAAAAATCCAAAAAGAGTATGTATGATTTTCTTAACTTTTCCTTCCACCGAAGCGAGATTTACAGAACATTACATTTCCAAATCCACAAAGTCTAATTGTTGAAAAAACGTTTACGGAAATATGAAAACTAAACGAATAAATACAAAGTTAATTATATAGAACCGTGAGTACTCTGAACAGAAAAAAAAAAAAAAAAAATTGGCGCAAAGAAGTAATTACCCGGGCTGTTCACAGGATTTGTGACATGGAACACTCGCGTTAGTTGGGCTTTTCCACGTGGAACGTTTTTCGGGCGGCTGACATCTTCAAATTGAATAACTCTTTAGTAGATTAACTCGCTGAGTTAGTACCAGATTAAAAATTTGCAATTCATCAGGATTTTCGTTTTTTAACACGTCATGCTAAGTCTGAGTGATGCCAAGATCTGCATTCACAATTACATGGATATGGTTCCACATGATGAGTGGAAAAGAACTGTGAAATTTTATGGATCAGATGAACGCAAGTTTTGCGGCACAAAATTTAAAATCCGAAGCGATTAACCCTAAAACAGAAAACGTGCAAAGTTCTGGCGATGCATAAACTTTTCAGTCGAACAGCAGTATTTTTCTGGTTGTTTAATTCAAGGTATACGGATGTATACACTCTGTCGGGGAAAACAGCAACACCAGAAAGTACTGCCGCAAATGATGCGAAACTTACTTGATACACAAGATAGTAGTTACTTGAGGAACATACTGGATGCGCAAGATAGTAGATACTTGAGGAACATATTGGATACACAAGATAGTAGATATTTGAGAAACATACTGGATACACAAGATAGTAACTTTCTGGATATGCAAGATAGTAGATATTTGAGAAACATACTGGATACACAAGATAGTAACTTTCTGGATATGCAAGATAGTAGGTAACTAAGAAACTTACTGGATATGTAAGATAGTAGGTAACTAAGAAACTTACTGGATATGCACCACATACTGTAGTAGTCAATTAAGAAACTTACTGGATACACAAGATAGTAGTCAATTAAGAAATTTACTTGATAGACAAGATAGTAGATACTTAAGAAACTGGATACACAAGACAGTAGATAACCGAGAAATTTTCAAGATACACAAGATAGGTAATTAGGAAATTTATTGGATATACACCAGATGATAGTCAATTAAGAAACTTACTGGATACAAAAGATAGTAGTCAATTAAGAAATTTACTTGATACACAAGATAGTAGATACTTAAGAAACATACTGGACATACAAGATAGTAGATAATTAAGGAACATTCTGGATACACCAGATAGTAGTCAATTAAGAAATTTACTTGACAGACAAGATAGATTATGGTCATTTCTGTACGTAGCTCCATACGTAGAAAAGTTGTATGTTAGTGCTCCCCGATAAAATTTCTCTTAATCTGGTGGTTTTAATTCTAATACCGTAAAGATAATTCTAATAAATGAAAGATACTTCAAAATATCTTCTGGCTTTAAAAGATACTTTCAAAAGCGCTTCAGATGAAAGAAAATTTTTGTGTTGGGTTAGTAATGCATATTATTTCTAAAGAGGTCGTAACTCACACAAAAATACTACTAAACAGTTCGCAACGCACAAAAGATACTTTTAAAAGTGTTGCTTGATATTACACTACAACTGAGCTCAGGGACTGTTATTTCTGGCCGATTTGTTTGAAATGTAATGAATATTTTCCTCTTTTACTCAGTATTTAACATAACCGCCCATTTCCCCCTTAAAATTTCTTTTTCCTCATTCAGTCCAGTTTAAGAGGCAACCACAAGACTGCAATCATATGAGCAAAATGTCATAAGAAAGCCTATTTTTACGAGAAACTCTAATCGATTTCATCCATCATTGTGGTCTGTAGAATAATTGCCAGTTTGATAGAATTTAATGATAAGCTACAGCAGATTCCTCATCGCATATGGCATAAATGTCAATTAAAGAAATGCCATGAGCTAACCTTATGTGACATTTTAAATGCTGGTACAGTGATTCAGTGATCATACATATGAAAGTTCCGACACTTTCCTCCTTTAACAAAGACCTTCTCAATTGTAATTTCTGCTTTTTGTTCCTTAACAAGGACTTTCTCACTTGTAACGTCAGCCTTTGCTTTTTTAACAGTTCCTTCTTTCCATTCTTAACAAAGACTTTCTACCCTATGATTTCTGGCATGTAACTTCCGCCTTTTGTTCGTTAATAAAGACTTTCTCACTTGTAACGTCAGCCTTTGCTTTCCTAATAGACATTCTCACTTATACTGTATGTTCCTCCTTTTCCTCCTTAAAAAGACTCTCTCCCATATTACTTCCGTCTCTGCTTCCTTAACAAAGACTTTCCCATTTGTAACGTCCGCCTTCCCTTCCTTAAGAAAGACTTCCTCACTTGTAACTTCCGTCTTTGCATCCTTAAAAAGACTTTCTCCCATATTACTTCCGTCTTTGCTTTCTTAGCAAAGACTTTCTCACTTGTAGCTTCCGCCTTTGCTTCTTAACAAAGACTTTCTAACTTTTGTGTTTATGCGCTATATTGAAAAAAGGCACCGGACACGTAGAAGAGAGACACAACATAGCATTTATTGACATACATTAGTACGGCGTTGGTCCACCTTTGGCCTTAATGCATGCACTGACCCTTCGAGACATGCTTTCGACAAGGTTTTGGAACACAGCGATAGGTATGCGCTCCCATTCAGTACATAATACTACCGCTAACTGTTGCTTAATAGTAAACCTTGGTTCCAAACTTCTTATGCAGCGCTCTAATTCATCCCATAGGTGCTCTATAGGATTAAGATCAGGGCTCTGTGCTGGCCATTCCACACACGAAACGGAATTATAGTCAAACCACGCCGTAACAGTCCCTGCTTTATGGCTCGGTGCATTATGCTGCTGGTACGTACACGGTTCGGTTCCGTAGTATTGCCCAGAATATCGAGGTAGACGTGCTGGTTAACAGGCTTGTTCACGATAACCAATGGGCCGGGACCATACCACGAAAAACACACTCTCACGAGTACACTGCCTGCTCCAACTTGACCGTAGGAACAGTACACTGTGGTAAATGGCCCCCCCCCCCGCTACCGCCATATTCACACAGGGCCATTAGACTGATGAATCGTGTATCTGGATTCATCAGTCCATAGGACCCGGTTCCATTGATTTGCGGTCCACGATAAATGTTCTTTACACCATGCTAAACGACGAGTAGCATTCCGAGTGGAGATGAAAGGCTTATGAGCAGCCGTACGACCACGGTAATCCATGGAATGAAGTTCTCTGCGAATGGTACGTGCACATACCGAGGTTCCAGCATTTTTATTCACCTGTACCCTGAGGTCTTGTGCAGTACTCCGTCGATTAGCTGTAACGACTCTCCTGTGGCTTCGACGTCCTTTATCACTGATTTTCTTTAGTCTGCCAGTACGTTTTGCTCCTTCACGCACGCCATGTGTCTTCCATTTATTCAGTACATCCAAAACAGTTGACTTGGGTATGTTTAACGCCTCTCGGTTTCTCCAATGGACAACCAACTAATATAACACCCAACAATCTCTCCTTTCTCAAAGTCAATTCTCTCTTGCCGAGACATTTTCATTGAACCTTACAGTGCGATATGATCGCGGTCAGCTGCAGACTTGTTTTTATACCGTTTGCACCTGCACCGCGCATCTTAACAACTTAGCGGATCCGTTCATTTGCTTTTGAGGGGGTGTCCGATGACTTTTATCAATATAGTGTATATATTTACCTTGAATCATTAAGTTTCTTAGTGACAACTATAAAGATTTTTGAGTTATGGCGGTAACACACACAGACACACACACACCACTGTGAAAATAGCCACATCATGTTCGGTGGAAACCAAAATATGTATTTCTGTTGAGATCTCAAAGTCGCATTTTGTTCCGATTAGAGCCTTCTATTCTCTTATTTTACTTTCACATTTACTTCATATATTACTCGAGTTTTACTTTCCCATATATTAGTATGAGAAAATAAAAATGAGGGGTATGCGACTGCAAAAAATACTAATATTTAAAGATTGGTGAGCAGAGTGAGGGTGAGGGGGCAAACCGATGCGCTGTGCTCAGAGCCCCTTTTATTTTTGAATCCGCCACTGTTCGAAGATCATGCCCAAGCATTTCGGGTGCCCTGTCTGCCTGCCAAATTCTCCCGACTTGAATGCCACTGGACATTTCCAGGATGCCATTGAACGAAGAATTCTCCAATTCACTCCAGAACCTCTCTGCTATGCCACTCGGTTCAGCTGTGGTGCAGAATATCTCAGGACACCTTCCGCTTTCTAGTGCAATCGGTACCAGTCAGATGCAAAAGACCCAACGCACTGTCATGAAAATAACGTCGTTGTGAACCATGAATACATGTATGCAACTTAAATTGCCGTCATTTAAATCACTAAGAAGGGATGCCCATAGTTTTGTACACAGGGATGATTAGCAGTTCTCACAAATTTAGGGATACAATTCAGTTCCATTTTGTCCACTGCTCTCCCACAACGAGTGTATAATCGCATGAGAACCGGGGATGGGACGTGTTACTCTCAACTTTTGACTTTAGTTTGTCTACCAACAAACACATGCCGCCCACTAAACTAGAAACTTTTATTCAATACCAGATTGGTCCTTCTTTAGCCCGCATTACAGCACGTATACGGTTTGGCATTCTCAAGATGTTGGAGTGCATCCACATCGACAGCATACATTTAACTGGCTCAGATTTAACGGAAGAGGACTTTACTCCCGGATCTGTTTTTCTAACATGTCCCATGCATTCTCAATGTGGTTCAGCTCTAGGCGTTGTGGTGGCCAGGGAAGATGGTGGAATTCGCTGTCATGCTCCCTGAATTACTGTTGAACACATCTCGCGGGACGGAACAACGCATTGTCTTCCATGAAACAGCTCACTCCTGCTGGATAAAAAAAAAAGCAACAACACTGCAGGATGGACTTGATTAACAACAATGTTCAGACAATACTTAGAGGACACCCGATCTTCCAGAATTATCAGAAGACCCGTTCCTTACCAACAGAAAGCGCCCCACACCACGACACCACCACCACCAGAACTTCGAATTGCGTTTATAAAGCAAGCTGGGTTCGTTGCTTCACAGGGTTCCAGCCAAACTCTCTGCCTACCATTGGTTCAGAAAAAAGTGTAGGGCAGCCATAGAACCACATTACTTTTTTTCAGTCTTCCAGTGTCCAGTCACGGTGTTCCTGACACAACTGTAGACGAACGTCCCGATTCTTCATAGAAATCATTGGTTTCCGTATAGCCATGCGACTGCCCATGCTGATCCCTTTCAATTCCTTGAGCATAGTTCGCTGAAATATGGGTCGGGAAGATCCTTCATTGAATGCTTCGGTCAATTGTTGCACATGGAAAGCCCAGTTTCTCCGTACAAGCCTTCCCAGCCGACGAAGATCTCTTTTCTGACAGATTGTTGTCACGCCAGTTACACATCTTAAAGGCAAGCAAGATGGGATAATCCCACTAATTAAAGACCTGGGATATCTCACTTTTTGAGGAACCAGAGAGCTCTGCTGTTTTCAAAATCGTTGCTCCAGACAGACGGGCACCATCAATAAGGCCATCCTTTGTTTTTCCAATTGCGATCAACACGTGCGTCATACGAAGTTACGTGCGTCACCACGCAGTCTAGTTAGTTACGTGGTGACGCACGTATATTCGTATTTTGTATATACACTAGTAAGTGACGTTTACATACATGTGCATAAAGGTTTCCAATTCAGTGGCCAGTGTGTGTCATCATCATCAACATTGTCAACCATTATCAATCCACTGCTGGACAAAGGTCTCCCCGAGTTTCTTCCACAACGGTCTGTCTTGTGCCAGTCTCCTCTATGTTACTCCCGCATACTTTCGAATTTCATCCACCCATCTCCCATGTGGTCTTCTTGTGGGTCTTTTCCTGTCCCTTGGAATCCAATCTAAAATTTCGGCTGTCCACATCGATGGTCTGTCCTTCTGGCAGTATGTCCAGCCCATTGCCATTTCAGGGATTTAACTCTGATCATGATGTCTTCCACTCTTGTCCTTTTTCGGATCCACAGTTCCTCTTCTTATCTCTCCTGGTTATACCAAGCATGCACCTCTCCACGCTACTTTGAGTTGTCTGCAGCCCTTGTATGTATCTTTTAGTTAAGGTCCATGTCTCTGCACCATACGTAAGCACTGGAAGGATGCATTGATCAAACACTTTTCTTTTAAGGCAGAATGGCATATTGGTCTTGAAAATTATGCTGTTTCTTCCAAAAGCTCTCCAGGCAAGTTTTGTACGCCGATTAATTTCTTAATCAATGGGACCCTCACTTGTTATCTGCTGTCCAAGATAAACGTACGTGTCTCTTATCTTCAGCATTTCTCCATCAATCGATAAATCTTCATTTCTTGTAAAAGCATTGAACATCACTTTTGTCTTCTGAAAGTTCATTTTTAATCCCCTAAAATTTTAAATTGCAAAAGCCCGTTATTTCTGGAATTTAAATTTAAATTGCATCCCGGTGGCGCAGTGGTTTAAGCGATGGCTTCTGACCATTCGTCTGAGATGGGTCCGGGTTCGAATCCTGTTGAGGCATGGATGTTGTGTTTGTCTTACGGCACTGGCTCTCTTCCTTCCCTGGAACCAGTGGCCCTAAATTAGGGACGGGCGACTGCTTATAGCCCATCGAGTTGCTCACGGTGATCGTGAAACCCCCAAACAAACAAAAAAACAAAAAAACAAAATTAAAATCAGGGTAATTGAGTACTGCATTTTTCAAATACAAAATTTACCGTTGAGATATTATTTTTTTTTATCTTAATTCCAATGTGCGTGTAATGTAATCTCATGAACACGGAATTTACTGGATGACGTGGGTGGGCAAGACACTGTATGAACTCTGAGCTAGCCTCCCCTTCCTTTTTTTTTTTATTGTAGGTTTAACGACCACCATGAGCAACTCAATGGGCTATAAACAGTCGCCCGTCCCTAATTTAGGGTTAAACGGAAGTGTGAGAGCGAGTGCCGTAAGACAAACACAACATCCATGCCTCACGGGATTCGAACCTGGACCCCTTTCGGACGAATGATCAGAAGTCATCGCTTAGACCACTGCGCCAAAGGGGCGGCGTACTGTACGCTTCCTGATCCCCCTTGTTTGCTACGGGCGTCTTATGCAATCTGTGGCCCATAGTGATCCTCCTGTTCAATGACATGTCATTCAGTTACCCCCTTCGTTCGATGATGATCTTACCGTTATATACAGTGAGAATGACTGCAGGCCGCAGCCATTCTCACTGGGTGTGAATATAACATTCCTCCCCCCTCTCACCCCAACACTTTTTGGGGTTGAATGCTATATACCACGGCGTTTTTCTGATACTTTGCTAGCTTGAAACATTGTTTCCTCATTAGGGTCTATTATGTCTTTATTGGCTGTGTTATTTGGTTATTTTGGAATAAAATTCTTTGGTGGTGAAATTTGGGGTAGGAAGAGGATTTTACGTGAGAGGGTCGATGGAGTGGCAGCATGATATTCCGCCTTTAGATCATACTTTTAGTCAATTAGGTCATTCTCACTCTCCTTAGAGGTGATAAAGTATGAAGTGTCGGCTTTACCTGTGCCTCTTACTTTATTTATGTCATGCAGGTCATTTCGTGGTCTCTCCGTTCTCTGATATTTTAATCGGCAATTGAACAACTGCGGCATAACTATTAAACTTCTGTTTGATTTTGTTGAAGCTAGTGACACACTTCCTGACTTACGTGTTTATTTTATAACCACTGTTTTGGCTTAAATGTATATAGCCTTATAAAGCTGAATTGCCATTTTCTTTTTTCCGAAGAAATTTCAAAATATTTCTTTGGAAATGCATATATATCATTTCCATAGATGTTTTTAATTAATACTTTTGCCTTTCAGCGCAGGCTTTTTAGTTTTCTGAATGAAACAACATATTGCACTAATTTCTTATTACAATTATACAAAGTGCATCCTGAAAGTAATGCCTCGTCTCTCGAAAGATTTTTATTTGTAACAGCAAAAATGTGAAACTTGGCAAAATATTTGGACATAATACACTGCTGGCCACCCAAAATGCAACACCAAGAAGGACACGAGCTGCAAAGCCAGATTTACTGGACACATAACAAGAGATACAAAGATGAAACGATTAAGCTTACAGGCCCGTGAGACTTGCGGAACACGCAGACATCAATAGTTGGTGTGGCCCCCATGGCTGGCAATAACGGCCGCTACACACCGCGGCATCGAACGAAAGAGGCTTTGGATGTGGGCTTGGGTATGTCAGTCAGGCTGCTTCCACACGTTGCCACAGTTCATCAGGCGTAGCCGCGAGAGGTGCTTGCCGGGCCACTTGGTTGCCGATCAGCAATCAGACGTGTTCGATGGGCGACATATCGGGAGAACAAGCGGGTCACGGCAGCAGTGACACCTGGTAGGCCGTGAAGAATTGTTGCACAATGCGTGCCACGTGCGGGCGCGCATTGTCCCGTTGAAACGTGGTCTGCTGGCAGGTCCTGCAGGTAAGGGAGGACTACCGGCTCCAAAACGTCGGAGATGGTGCGGGGGCTGTTGAGTGTACCGGCGATGCGTACCAGAGGGGTGCGGGTGTCATATCCAATTGCTCCCCAAACCATAACGCCAGGCGACGGACCGGTATGACAATGCATAATGCAGGCGTCATACAGTCTCTCGCCGCGGTGCCGCCACACGCGGATCCGACCATCGTCGTGTAGCACGCAGAAGCGGGATTCCGCGGAGAAGACAATGTCGTGCCATTCCGTAGTCCAGGTGCGGTATTCAACGGACCACTGCCGCCGCACTCGCCGGTGGTGTAGCGTCAATGGTAATCGGAGCAATGGGCGCCGTGCGACAAATCCACGCTCCTGTAGGCGACGTCGAACGGTACGTGCTGACACAGGTTGTTTCCCAACACACCCTAATTCCTGCGCTAACGTTCGTGATGTGGCGGTGCGAGCCGTCAATGCCCGCCGCACAACATGCCGGTCCTCTCGTACGGTGGTGTGCCGCGGCTGCGGCAATCGCTCACGTCGGTCCGTCCGTCCCTCCTGCACCCACCGAATCCATACTCGCCTCTCTGTGGTTGGATGTCGTTCCACACGGGCGCCGATGTCTCGGTAGGTACGATAAACCGCTGTCGCGATAGGTCACTATTCGTCCTCTGTCGAACTCCGAAACGTGCTGGAATGACTGCCGTATTCTGCGACGAGGCATCAGGAAGCTTCCCACGCACAGTTCCGGCATCACAACACACTTCTACTACTTATACCCTGCCTTCTGTGCACCCTTCTTATAGTGCTTCTCGGTGACGTGCCGGGCGCACATGATTTGCATATGCCCTGCAATGCTAATCGTTTGCATGTCCTCTCGCGGGCGGCGCATGCTGCGAATTTCAGGCCAATCGGATGCTTTCCTTCTTGGTGTTGCCTTTTGGATGGCCAGCAGTGTATTAATAATGCTAGCCTGTTCAAAGTACTGTGCATCACTTTCTATACATTTCCGCCATCTTTGAACCCATCGGTAAAATCCATTTTGGAAAAATTCCTGAGGTTTTCGTTTCACCCATGAGTTCACATCCAGTTCAACTTCTGTCACATCGTCGAAACGTTCCCCACGAAGGAGCAAACAGGGGAAAATCTGAGGGAGCCAAATCAGGACTGCAGGGGTTGGAGCATCACGTCTAACCGATTTTGGCAATAGCCTGTGAAGTCTCCATTGCGGTGTGGGGACGTGCGTTATCATGGTGTAAAACAGCATTATGAAGTGGAATATCACGTCTTTTCCTTCTGATAGCTTCCTTTAGCTTCTTCAATATCTGCACATAGTGAGCACTGTTTATTGTTGCAACTCCTGGATGGGGACACGACGATCAGCTATGATGAAGTCTTTCACTCGTTGCCTGTTGGCATCTGGCACTGCAGTTGCGGGTCTTCCACTACGTTGTTTGTCTGACACTGAACTTTCTCCCACTCGAAACCTCTTCATCCGTCTTCGGGCATTACTGTAATTGATTGTGGCAGCTCCATACACAGCCAGGAGTCTTCTGTAGATTTCTGAAGCCTGACATCCCTTTTTTTCCAGGAATTCAATTACGGCTCGCTGCTGTATTCTGTCATTCATGATATTTATTTTCGATTCTGAAAAAAGTACGTTCCCACATTTATAACATATCATAGTACATGCCATTGCAGTTTCATTAAAATCCCTTCAAAATTTCAAAAGTTATTAAGGAGGAAGCATTACTTTAGTATCTACAGAAATTATTTAACGAAAAATAAGTAATAGAGTGTTTGAAATATTTCGTTTAATCATAACAGCCCCC
Organism: Macrothele yani; assembly: GCA_039090855.1. Lineage (NCBI taxonomy): Eukaryota > Metazoa > Arthropoda > Arachnida > Araneae > Macrothelidae > Macrothele > Macrothele yani. Next base: position 111,832,426 of record CM077003.1, read on the forward strand.
TTTCTCTTCCCGAACTTTTGGAATAAGTCTACGCTCATGCCTTTAACGGTTTTGAAACACACGCGCCCAGGAAGGAAGGTAATTATCGTGAAGTAACGGATTTTTTAAGAAACAGCAGCGCTGAATTGTGATTTACAACGCCATAGACAGGGCGAGTACGAAAAAAAATGTAAACACCATTGGCTATCATGAAATGTCCAAGACTGCAAGGTCTTTCGCGACATAAGAGTTTGTGATATTCTTAAGAGAAAATATTTATCGCGTTAAGAGGAAATTTCTATCTGCCAGTGCAATAAAACGCTCTGCTTTCTGAACTCTTCGAATAAATTCAGAATTCGATTTTTCAGAAATACCTCCACTTAGAAATAGAGATTTTTTTTTTTTTTTTTTTCTGAAAACGAGAATAATTAATTTTGAATTTGGATTCACTTCAATTTTCTTTCAGATGTGAGCTGGCAAGTCAAACAGAATGGAATAAAGCAGGAAAAAAAAAAATGGTGCGCATCACGAGAACACTGACTTCCAGCTAGATATTGGCCGTACGAAATAACAAAATTTGAGTGACACAGGAAAAAGCAGCGCGCGACCCATTCTCCTTTTTGTTCCTCTGTTTTAAATTATAGTGATTTTCCCAGGGGATGCCGGAAACATCTTGCGACTAGCAAGAGATACAAATTCCGTATCTCCGCCCAGGTAGTAAAACAATGCATTAGCTATCAAGAGCAAGTACTAGGAGCCCTTTCCGGCATTCGGATCGTGTTCTGCTGATTTCCGCCGAAAATGTCCCACGCTTAATGCAAATATTTGATTGGCGCATCTCTCTGTTTTGCGCTACTTAGAGGGAAACCAACTGCTGCCCAGTTCTCAGGCTCAAACGAAACTTTCACAGCTCGTGGCAAATCATCGGGGGGAAAGCACAGTCAACCGATGCGAGGTCTCGTCGTGCCTCGCACGTGATGTTGCTTGTGGCCCGTCATCAAGATGATTACGTCATGTCTCGAGAAGCCGTTTACCTGTCCTCCCTTCAATTTGCGACTTTTATTGTCCGCCTCTCTATTTTTATGCCTTTCTATTTTTGATTTTCTCTTGCATGAAACACATTTTTTCCGCTTAAAATAAAAACAAACGTGTGCGAGATCATGAATAAGACATTCAGGAATCTGGAGAAGCCATTTATTGTACGTGTTTGATGCGTCGAACTTTTAACTTTGACAGTTCGTTGTTATGTGACATTATCAAAAATTCAGTTGCTCAGGAAAGTATTAACCAGTAGCCACAACTCATTATCTCCATATATGTATCACTGTTGATTACAAAGCTATTACATAAATATTTGTTTACATAATATTTCATGGACGAGAGCAGAAGGAAGAGAATAAAGCTGTTTCTTTGTCTCCTCTCACTTTCAGTTATAGTTCCTTTGCCTGACACTTCGTCTTTTAAACATACTGTTCCATTTTCCTCATCTCTCTTTCTCTGTCTCACAGTATGCCTAGCTTTTCTAAAATCTGTAATTTCTTCTCTTGGCATTTACTTTGATATTCATTCCTTTTTTGTTCTCTCTCTTTTTTTCCATCACTTTTTGTTCCCTCTATCAGTCTTTTGTTTGTTTGTTCGTTCTTTTTCAATATTCAATGCTTCATTTCCCTATTTATTTAAATATGTTTCTGTTTGTTTGTAGCTTATTTTTTTCTGTTGTCCCTTCGTTTGTCTCTATTTATTCATGTCTTCAGCAATCTCCCCCACTCCTCCTCCTCCTCCTCCTCCTCTCTCTCTCTCTCTCTCTCTCTCTCTCTCTCTCACACACACACACACATGCACACACACACACACGTGCGATCCCTATTCAATATACTTTACGTTTCTCTATGTATTTCTCTTCTCTCTACTCCTTTCTCTCACGCACTCAACCCCATTAATCGTAGAACATTTTAAAAAGTGCTCTACGATGTATCGACTACGATGTATAATGTATCATTTGATGTATATACATCATTCTACGATGTATCTTCATGCATTTCTCTTTCTATATCTATCTTTCTCTCACGCAAACAGTCCTCATTCCTCTTACCTAGCTATATCTGCCTCTCTTTTTCTTTTTCTAACATATACAGTTACCATTCCCCGTACTTCACTCTTTCTGTGCGTCTTTGCATACTTATTTTATTTCTCTCTCACTAACTCACGCAGCCCTCATTCCCACCTAGCCTAGCTTTACCTAGCTCTCTCTCTTTCCCTCCCTCTCTCTCTAACGTATACAGTGATCTTTCCCCGTACTTCACTTTATCTCTGCGTCTTTGCATATCTCTTCTTTTATTTCTCTCTCACTCACGCAGTCCTCATTCCTCTTACCTAGCTTTACTTGCCTCTCTCTCTCTCTCTCTCTCTCTCTCTCTCTCTCTCTCTCTCTCTCTCTCTCTCTCTCTAACGTACTGAGGCATCATTCCTCTAAAGTATAGAGTTATCATTCCCCGTACTTCACTTTTTCTGTGCGTCTTTGCACATATTTTGCTTTATTTCTCTCTCACTCCCTCACGCAGTCTAATTCTTCTTACCTATCTCTCTCTCTCTCTCTCTCTCTCTCTCTCTCTCTCTCTCCCTCGCTCCATGGACGGAAAGAACTGTACATGGTTTCAGGCATCGCTCCTTCCGATCGTTCCCTACTTAGTTTCTCCGTTTGTCTGTCCGCAGAAATCATATCCCTGCTTCTAGCTATCATTGAATAAATTCGTCCTTCAGAAGGAGGTCTGGCTGTCAGAAGTAGAGATAGAATTTCGGCGGAAGAACGGACTGGTAGGCAGACAGATAAAGTAACGAATGGACGGACAGAATGATTATTGAAACCATTTCGTTAGCTTTTTCTCGACCACGCAGAGAAAAAATTTACCAATTACAGTTTTGAAGTGGAGATACAGTTTCTTTGGAAGGACAGACAGACAAACTGAAGAATGGATGGATCAGGATAGAAGGAGAGTTTTCTTAAATCTAATGCTCATATTTTCTTCTTTAAGGCAAAGAAGGAAATTTTTCAGTTAGCATTTTCAAGCCAAAGTATCATTTCTGCAAACAGACAGACAGACTGACAGATGAGCAGAAGAACAGACATCTATAATCTTGCCTATCAATAAATCGCATGCCTGTCTATCAGTCAATCAATCAATCATAGAAAGCATGTCTTCAACCTGATCACAAGAAAGGGAGATTTGGTTCCTTCGGACAGACGGAGAGACAGATAGACGTAAGGACAGCCTCCGATAACGTTTACACATGTCTGTATGTGTGAACCATAGAAGAAATTTCTTCACTGGCCTGCGAATGGACAAACAGAAACTGACGAGGTATGTAAAGGATGGAAGGATTGATGTCTGAAATTTTGTACAGTTCTTTCCGTTCACGAGAAAGAAAAAAAAAAGCAGTGGATCAATATTCCGAAGCTTAAGTACCATTCAAAGAAAGGACAACCCTAATCGTACGGCTTCTTGCATGAGATTTGTATTTTAACTGAAATTTGAAACGCAACGAATTGACGGAACATCTTGGCTATAACATACTGCTTTCGTCAGCTATAACCGAAATCCTCTATAAAAAATGGTCCGTAATAAAGATGGTTGTGTGTACCTTACTTTTTCTATACAGCGGATTCCGGTAAATTTGGCCACCGGTTAATCGGGGCAGCCGTTTATTTGGGACAATTCACAGTAGATTCCGATAAATTGGGACACATTGGGGTCAATACACTCTGGCCCCGTTAAGCGGCTGCGCCGGTAATGGGAAGCTTTAGCCCAAAGAGCTAGTTTGGGATGCTCTTCAAGAATCGTTCCAAATAAACGGTTGACCGGATTAACCAATGGCCCAATTAACCGAAATCTGCTGTATACGTTTGCCTCTTCCTCTCTCTCTCTCTCTCTCTCTCTCTCTCACACACACACACAAAGGTCTACTAACCCACTTCCCCCATCCAATTAGATTGCCAACCATGAGCATTTTCTACACAGAAATGCTAGCTTCTCCATTGCACTAAGTCCTTGTATCTTGCACTTTGCTTTTAAATGCGTGTGCTTTCTACATCTCTTTATGTTTTATCTCACAGTCATCCCTCTTCGTACCCTATTCACATTTTCTGAGTATTTTGGTTCTATATCATATTCTCTTAGTTTACATTCCCTTTATTTCTCATTTTCGTTCTTTTTATCTGCAGTCTTTTTATTCCCCCATCACCCACATGCTCCGTATATCCTCGTTATCTTCTAATTCTCTCAATGCCATTTTTATCCCCCGTCTTCTTTCTCTTTCATCGTGTTCTCTTTTCCTTCTTTAAATTAGTGTTCTCACTTCTTCCATTCTCTGTTTTACTCTTTGTTTCTCTCAGTTTTTCATCTTAATCTCATTTCTCACCTCTTTAGTGTATTGCTATTTCTCTATCGTTGCTCTGTTTTCCAATTTCTCTACCTTGCTATCGTATCCTTTTCACTTCCTTTCATTTCTATATTCCTTTAGATATCTCCCTCAGACTTTATTTATTTTTTTAAACTTACTTTACTTTTCTGTCTGTCTCTTGCTATGCATTCCAACGTCACTTTCTTTCGTGATCATTAGTAATTACTTCCTTCTTTCACTTTGTTCCTCGTGCTTTCTGTCTCTGTCTCCTATATTTTGTCTTACCTTTTCTTACCTCCTTTTCTTCGAATCTCTGTAGATTTACATGTGAGATTTCATTTCCATGATTACATTCTTGCTATTCAGTTTTTTCTCCCTCGTTTCTGTTAGTCTTGCTTTTTCTTTGTCAAATTTCCTTAAGGCTACCCGATTCTGTTGGCATCAAAAGATGAGCAGAGTTTAGACAAAACCTGGTTTTTGCGTTTTTCCTCCGAAAGGAAGTTTAGTGAACAAAAACTATTTTCTGAATTTGATTTTAGACATTTTTTCTAATCAGGTTATCCTGATAACTTTTTTGTTAAGATTAATAAACTGATCGATAAAACTGAAATGAATCCACCTTTATGTTTTTTTAATTTGGGGTTTTCTAACTCAAAATTCATAAAATAAAATTTGACTTCGTAAATCTTGAGTGACTGATTGAAAATATAAATTTATTTTTACTCACTCAAAATTTACATTTATCGTTTATTTTAGATTCAGTCAGAGGGCTAAAACGTGATAGATCTATTAAATTCGGGCTCCTTGCAAAAGAAAAAAATTGTACATTGATAAAATATTTAGTTTCTTCATGACATCTTTACAAAAGATTAGGGAAGCTGTTGCACTAGTTCATTTCGAATTCATGTAATATGACAGCAGGCGGAAAATTATATGCTTTGCAGATATTAAATTATACTGTCTGGAGCTGTACCAGTACATCTTTTTTTTATCTTTTTTTTTTCCTTTTTTTTTTTTTTTTACCATGACTGATGCAAAGGAATGCTTTTGTTAAGAAAACATCTGTGATAGCTTGCTTTTTTTGCCTTGTCTAAGAGAAGTCTAGTAAAACAATATTCTTCATCTTTACATACGGAGGAATGCTAAAAGTTTTTTTCCCGAATGCTGACTGGTTCCCAAAAGACCACAAGAAAATTCTCAGAAAATAATGCCATTGCGGTTGGAAGGGTCTCCTGGAAACTGATGCTCTAGTTGCTACTCATATTTCACGCATAAAATGATGCATTGGGTCTATACAAAAGCATCTGGTTTGTGTGGAGAGGAACCGAATTTTTGCGCAATAAATCAGAGCGGCTTTGGCTCGACGGATTCTCATGAAAATTTTCATTCAGGTGTTCATTCTTCAAAACTGGAAAGAACAGACTCCAAACTAATAGATGGATTCGGGACACAGCTTCTAAATGTATAAATTTTTGTTTTACCATATGTTACAACGATTCTGGTAGAGGACATATTTTCACGAAGCTTAGGTTTCTTCTGTCACCTCTGTTACCGGATGATTGAGTAGTAAAGTACGGTTCTGATTTCTCATACTCCTTAGTATGGGCTTTAGTCCCTTGTAAGACATGAAATGTTTGTCTCTGCAGCTTTATTCTCTTCGACCTCTAGAGTCAGTAGCTCTCAGGTGAAGAAAGGTGACTCTTGCAGACCTTGACTGCAACAGAGGGTCGTCAAACTCGAATTCCAAAAATAAAGATGAGTGCTAAACAACAAACTAGACAAGTAATTTTCTCAATAATTTCTTTTTTCTTTTTTTTTTTTTACTCCTAGACTTTAAAGTTTTTGGAATGTAGTGACACGTTTTTATCATGCAATATGAAACGGAGTGCTGAACATCAAACTAGACAAGTAATTTTCTCAAGAATTTTTTTTCTTTTTTTTCTTTTTTTTTAACGCCTAAACTCTATAAAATTTTTGGAATGTAGTGACACGTTTCTACATGCGATATGAAGAGGAGTGCTGAACATCAAACTAGACAAGTAATTTTCTCAATAATGTTTTTTTCTTTTTTTTTTTTTTTACGCCTAAACTTTAAAATTTTTGGAATGTAGTGACACGTTTTTATCATGCAATATAAAAAGGAGTGTTGAACATCAAACTAGACAAGTAATTTTCTCAATATTTTTTTTTCCTTTTTCCTTTTTCTTTTTTTTTTTTTTTCTTAACGCCTAAACTCTATAAAATTTTTGGAATGTAGTGACACGTTTCTACATGCGATATGAAGAGAAGTGCTAAACATCAAACTAGACAAGTAATTTTTTCAATAATTTCTTTTCTTTTTTCTTTTCTTTTTCTTTCTTTTTTTACGCCTAAACTCTAAAATTTTTGGAATGTAGTAATACGTTTTTATCATGCGAGATAAAAAGGAGTGCTGAACATCAAACTAGACAAGTAATTTTCTCAATAATTTCATTTTCTTTTTTTCTTTTTTTTTTTTTTTTTACTCCCAGACTTTAAATTTTTTGGAATGTAGTGACACGTTTTTATCATGCAATATAAAAAGGAGTGCTGAACATCAAACTAGACAAGTAATTTTCTCAGTATATATATTTTTTCGGGATTTAACTTCCGTACCGGATTTATAGTCACTGGTTCCATTGAAGAAGGCAGCTAGTGCCGTAAGATACTGCACTTCTCCCATGCCTTATTGGGTACTTGAATCCGGGCCCCAATCCGACGACTATCAGAAACCTGCACTTGGGTGGCCGCGGTAATTTCAAAATGCAAGACAACTAAGTGCCGTAACCGTTTGCCAGTAAGTTTGTTTGTAATCATTTATAACGATAGCTGTGTTTGTGAGGAAACGCATTAAACTGGAACATTATCAAGGAAACGGAAGCTTTGAAACATTCCTAACACGCGTGAGACTACATTATCAGTGATTGTGACCTGGCAGAATTCATTTTAGTTAGAGGTCTCTCTCTCTCTCTCTCTCTCTCTCTCTCTCTTGGAATTTAAAACTTAAAAGAAATCTGCCATACACACATTTTCGATTATTTTGGCCCTCGCACGCCATTTTGTAATGGAACCTTTCCGAAAGCTGAAAACACTCGGTGCAACAATAACAAAAATGCAGTAAGCCCGTAACTTTTTCTAAATAAAATTATTTAATTCGGGACAGAACACAGATGACATTAAAAAAGGGATAATCTCACTGTTGTTGTTGATAGCTGCGTCTGTGTGTCTAGAATTTTTTGGGTCCCATGATTTAATCCTTGAACCGGCCGGAACGAATTAACTCGAGGCTAAAATTAGATCAGGCGACTATATTTGCTGCCTAAGTACTGTTCCGAACGCGTCCAGAAAGAGTGAACCTGCGCATCAGAAACGTTGCGTTTCCCTTAGCTTTTACTCAAAGTGGTCGTTTAGGGGGAATTGACTGATTACCTGCTACAAGTTCGATAACAATAGTGACGAACCTAAGAAAGGAAGTAGATGCTTGAGTCACTTGTTTCTTCCCAGTGGCATGGTGTCGGCGTCATGGGGAACTAGCCCTTCCCCATCACGCATTGGGTCATGAAGCAGATAATAAATAACTTTAAAGGAATTCTTATCGACCGTGATAGGTTTCTGGTTGGTAGTGCTGTGAAGAGGGGGGGGGATTGCTTTTCCGTATCTTTCGTAAAACCCGGCCGCTGTGTGAACATTTCTGTTTTGGGAGGAAAGAAAATTTCGGGCACATTTTGGTTCAGGTACATCAGCAGCTTAAAAATTTAAGAGAGCTGCGAAAGATTAACAAAGATCTAAAGAGGCACCCAGCTGGGAGACGAATTCGGCCTGTCGAAGCAAATCCGGACAGTACGAATCCTAGATGACAGCTTGAATTTGTGATGTCTTCGACACTTCCCTACAACAGAGCGACCTGGTGCAGCTCCACTTTTTGGGTGCTACGTGCAACAGAATTTTTGACAGTGTAAGATTCTGGCTGTAGGTTGGAGGTCCACCATTCAACGATTGTCCGGCTGCCTCGGGGAAGGTGTAAAAGCTGGATGTCTGCATGCCACACAAATTGACAGCATCCAATTAGAGACATCATCTGGAGATGCGCATTTCAATCCTTGCCAGGCACACATGGGAGCGGTTCCGTAACCTGCGATGAAAAGCGGGTCCTCTATAACAATCGTATGCTATGAACGCAGTGGTTGGATACCACGGAGCAAACTAAACACTGATCAAAGCCACCCATACACCTGCGGAAAATGATGACATTCGTATGATGGTTTGTTGCCGGCTTGGTGCTTCATTCATTTTTCAGGCCAAACGGGGCCATCAATCCGGGCCATTATTGCGCTGATGCATAAAAAACTACGCACCAGGCTCCCAGGTTTTGCCAACAGGCATTCCAGATGTCCGTCCAAATATCCAACAGCTGTACTACGAAACTCTACTTCATCATGCATTTTCCCCAGATCTTGCTTTCATGGATTATCACCTCTTCCGGCATCTATACTCGCGGCAAAGTTAACCCGATTATGGAGTCGAAGGTACAGAGTGTATATTTCCACTGCGTAACATAGTACCAGTCTAAAAGCTCATATTAGAGCTTGAACTGCGACTGAAAGGTACATTCACTGATGGGCCAAAAACTGGGATACCTCTCTAATACCGCGTTGGTCTTTTTCGCGTTCAAATAACGGCAGCAATGCGACGGGGCATGAACTCCATAAGCTTCCTGTAGTACTGGGGAGACAGTGCACACCATGCTTCCTTACGAGAGTCCCACAGTTTCATAATATTCGCCAGTGGAGGATTCCTGGCATTGGACGCTTGTTGAACAGCATCACAAATGTGTTCGATGGCGTTTAAATCCCAGAACGAGGGGTGCCAAACTCCGTGGAATGTTTCTCCAGCCATACTCAGGTGACTGTGGACGTGTGCGGTGGCGCATTGTCGTTCTGAAACAGGTCGCACCCGTCAGATTGGTTGCATGACATGAACGGGTAGAAATGATTCCCAAGGAGAGTTATGTAGCTTCCTCCACCGGTCAGAGTGGTCTGCAGACGTATGAGGGGACTCAATGCGTGGCAGCTGAAAACACCCCACATCATAACAGAGCCACTGCATGCCTGCACTTTACCTTGTAGACACGCGGGATCCATTGCCTCGTGGAGTTGTCGCCACACTGCGAGCCGGTCATTTGCCCGAAAAGGTTGGTACCACGATTCGTCGGACCACGCTGACATGTTCCCAGTCGTCTTGTGCCCAAATGCGGTTTTCCCAAAGCGCAGCCGAGGCACATAGCCTCGTGTTGTTGGGTTAGTAAAGGCACTCCGGGGATGAGCCGTCAGCTATGGAACCACATAGAACACAATTCATCGCTGATCGATTGCTGATGCTACTACTGGCCCTGGCATTAAATTCGCTCTGATTTGCCACAAGGTTATACGACGGGCGGATGCTTCGATGCGTGCCAGACGCCGCTGCGCACGACCGTCCAGGGGTTTTCTCCAACCACACCAGTCTCACACTCTTGATTCTCCCCCCTGAGTTTGTGTAGTCCAGGAACACCCTTGAAATTGTTGCCCGTGTAAATCCAAATTTCGTGATAATTTCCGAGATGGAATGGCCCATCTCCCGTGCGCCGACTATATCATACCACGTTCGAAATCGCTTAAATCCTGATAATCTGCCATCTGAATTGCGAATGCTACTACTTGAGCTTGCGGAGATATCTTCCTCTACGTATACGTCGTTTGCGGACGATACCATTTGCCGCATGGGTGTGGTGGCATGTAATGGAAATGGTAGCGCTCTTCCCAGATATATCACTATCATCATCATCATTGTCAACCGCTATCAATCTACTGCTGGACAAAGGTCTCCCCAAGTTTCCTCCACAACGGTCTGCCTTGTGCCCGTCTCCTTCATGTCACTCCCGCATACTTTCGAATTTCATCCACCCATCTTTCATGTGGTCTTCTTCTCAGTCTTTTCCTTTCCCCTGGAATCCAATCTAAAAATTCGGCTGTCCATCGATGGTCTGTCCTTCTGGCAGTATGTCCAGCCCATTGCCATTTCAGGTATTTAGCTCTGATCATGATGTCTTCCACTCTTGTCCTTTTTCGGATCCACGAGTTCCTCTTCTTATCTCTCCTGGTTACACCAAGCATGCACCTCTCCATGCTGCTTTGAGTTGTCTGCAGCCCTTGTATGTCTCTTTTAGTTAAGGTCCACGTCTCTGCACCATACCTAAGCACTGGAAGGATGCATTGATCAAACACTTTTCTTTTAAGACATAATGGCATATTGCTCTTGAAAATTATGCTGTTTCTTCCAAAAGCTCTCCAGGCAAGATTTGTACACCGATTAATTTCCTCATCAATGTGACCCTCACTTGATATCTGCTGTCCAAGATAAACGTACGTGTCTGTTATCTCCAGCTTTTCTCCATCAATCGATAAATCTTCATTTCTTGTAAAAGCATTGAACATCACTTTTGTCTTCTAAAAGTTCATTTTTAATCCCACTTCTTTACTCTTGTCAGCAAGTTCCTGGATCATACTCTGCAGCTCTGATGGGGTAGTTGCAAAAATGACTATGTCATCAGCAAAACGAAGGTGGGTTAGATAATCTCCATTAATCTTATTCCTTTGTTTTCCCTGTTCAGTGATTGAAAGACATTTTCCAATGTGGCATTAAAGAGCTTCGGAGATATGGTGTCACCTTGTCTCACTCCTTTTCCAATTTTTATGTGTGTTGTATTTTCAAACAGCCGAATCTTTGCACTTGCATTTTCATAGATATTAGTAATGATATTAATGTACGCATCTTCAATACCACAGGATTTCAGAGCCATTGTAACTGCTGATGGTTTCACCGAATCAAAGGCTTTTTCTTAATCGATAAAAGCCATGCACAATGGAAGTTCATATTTCCTCGCTCTTTCAATTAGTTCTCTCAGTACGTGGATATGATCTATTGTGCTGTAGCCACTCCTGAATCCAGCTTGTTCTCTCGGTTGAGCCATGTCCAGTGTCACCTTCAAGCGGTGTGAAAGAACTTTAGTGAAGATTTTATAAACCACTGATAGGAGGCTGATAGGTCTGTATAGTTCCTGAGATCCTCAATGTCACCTTTTTTATGTAGCAAGATCATTGTAGCGTTGTTCCAATCCTCAGGAATCTTCCCTTCATTAAGGCATCGAGTGAAAATTTGGGCGAGTACTGTTTCGATTTCTCCACTTGCTTCTTGTATGATGTCTACAGTAATTCCATCTTCTCCTGGAGCTTTTCCCCGCTTCATGCTCTTAATTGCATGTGCAACTTCTGCTGGGAGGACTGGAAGAATTCTGGTACTGCTACGTTTCATGATGTCTGGAGTACATGTCTCATCCCTTTCATATAATTTGGAGTAGAAATCTTTCACTCTTGTCAAAATTTCGCCTCTATTTCTTGTTACAGAACCATCTTCTTTTCTCAGTGCCATAATCTGTTTTCTTCCCTTACTGAGATGTCCCTTTGCTATCTTTAGGCTTTGCTTGCTTTCAATTGCTTTCCTCACTAGTTCACAGTTAAATTTCCTTACGTCTTCAGTGATACTTTTTCGTACTGTCCTGCATAGCTCTATATATTCCACTTTGGAAGTCACATCTTCTTTAGTTGTCCTCATCTCTCTTCTTTTTTGCATCAACATTTTGGTTTTTCCTGATAATTTGTTCACATGCAACTTGTTCTTAGACCCAGCTAATTTTGTTGCTGTTTCCATAAGAGCTTTGGTTACTTTTCTGTTAACTTCAGAAATATCCACTTCTTCCGATGTTAGGCCTTCTAAAGCAGAGAATCTGTTCTTCATTTCCAACTTGAAGGTATTATGGTGTTTTTTAAGGTTGGTTATGCCAATACATTTTGTTTGTCTTATGAGCTTGCCACGTTCGAGTTTAGTGTTGAGGTGCATCTTACATCTCACCAATCTATGGTCACTCACTACCTGTGTTGAACTTGTTTAGCACACTGCAGTCTTCTATGACGAATTTTTTGTTACACATAATAAAATCAATTTCACTTGTCGTCCCATTTGGATGTCTCCATGTCCATTTCCTGTGTGGCTTTTTCTTGAAAAAGGAGTTCAAGATGAAAAACCCTTCTGCCTCTGCAAACTCAACGAGAGTATTTCCACGCTGGTTTCTGTTGCCGTGACCGAATTTACCTACTGAAGTTTCATTCTGTTGCCGTTACCCTATTTTTGCATTGAAATCTCCCATAATTATCTTTAAGTGCTGCTTACCTTTATTATTTAGATGACGAATTTCCTCATAAATTTCTTCAATTTCTTCTTCAGGATGACTTGTGGTGGGCCGCTTGGCCAGCGTTGTGAGATATGGCCAAACCCCTCCAAAATGACTCCACAACTTAAATCTTGGCCCTTGGCCCTCCCAGTTATATATACCTATATATATATGTATATATATATATATATATATACTATAAAGATACCTAAGCAAAAAAATACATATATAATTTTGACTCACACCTAGTACAACATAGAAAAGGTTATGTATCTACCTGTGTGAGTAAAAGGAGAAAAGAAAAAAATAAAATAAAACAACTGAATGTAGAAGGTGTCGAGAATACTGAGCCTTGGCTTTATCAAGGACCAGCAAAAACTCTGCATTTTCTCACTTCCACAAAGACCTAGTTGGAAATGGGTTTCTGCAAGGCCATAGATGCAAGTACCATTCCCACCTAAAATAGTTTAAAAAATATATATATAAGTCATGTCCTCCGTAGAGTAGCATGACCTAGCACTAGTTAACAATTTCGCTTGCATCCATTAACCTTCATGGCCCGACCCATGCTCTTCATCTGTTACTATTAAACAGAGAGAAGAAGATTAAAGAGAACTCAAGCTGTGAGAGTGACATAATAAATAGAAATGATTTTCAGCTATAACGAAATTCCAAGTTCGTTTGAGAGAGAATTTAAACCTGAAAAACAAATTTTACATTGCAATTAAAAAAGGAAATGTTAATTTATAACGAACAGATTTTTGAAAGAAAACTTGAGTCTAAAAAACCCCCTACTCTACAACTTATGACAGCACGAAAACGAGAATAAGTTAAAGATAATAATTAACTAAAGAAAACTTTGTGAAAGTTATATACCTTAAACAGTTAGTTGCAATATGTACAAAGTATTTCAGCAGTGCTTTAAGTGCATAATTAATTAGTTATTAAGAACTTAACTACTTTGAAAAAATAGCGCATAGACAGCGCATAGAAAAGGAACAAGCTTAGCCATCTTCTGTTCCTAGGTACCACAAAAGACGCTCAAAGTTACAAAGAAAAGTAAGAGTTAAAACCCGCATAAATGTTAACAGACAAACCAATGCTTAAAAGCTGAAAAGCTAAAAAACGACAGAGAAAAGGTACATGAAGTACAAACATTGAACTTATAAAACCTAGAACCCAAAACAAGGAAGAGAGCTTACCTCTTGTGTTACAAAAACTTTTCTCCTCACAAGAGGAGAACATGGCTGACCTCTTCCGCCACTCCCCTAGACGCTGGGGGGCAGTGAGGGTGGGGCTGATGGCCTCCTCATACAGCAAGAAACCAACGCGCGGAGATTTTAACCAGAGAAAAAATATATAAACTTAAGACTGTGGATCTGTATGATCAGAATGAGCAGAATTAACTCTCCAGAATACATGAGAAATATTATAAAATACACGAGCAGTTTATTTAATAATCTTTGCATGTATTAAATCACCTTAGTGAGCTTCTATAGATTAATCAGAATCTTATTAATTTTAATGTTGGTTTTACTATTTTTAGTATAGCTATCCTAGTGATGAATAACTAGTTTTCTTTTTTATTTGTTTTTATTTTCTTTTATAAACAGATTTTTAAGCTTTTTTTGTGATTTTGTTTATATTATTTAATTTTTTTGTTTTAATAGGACCGTCATATCCATAGCACTAAGGTTCCTTTAGGTAGTTAATAGGCATCCTCTAGCCAACTTCCTTACGGCTTTGATTGGTCAGAATCATATTATTAACTGTGTAGAAAATTAAAGCAGATCTGCCAACCTTACTCTATTATTCAGAATAATTTTTCTTAAAGTTCTTTTGATGAAAGAAGAAGGAATTTCGTTCTCTAGAAAACTTTCTAATAGTATATTAATGTGGTAATTGAAGTCCAAATTGTTGCTGCAAATTCTTGAAATTCTTAGGACCTGAGAAATTAGTACATTCTCAATTACTTTGGTTGAAATGTTATTATTCCAGTTTAGATATTTAATTACTTTGAAAGGAAAATTAACTCTTTTATCAAAGAGGCTAATAGATGGGTTACCTCTGTTGAGCTTAATGCTTAAGTCTAGGAACTCAAGTTCCTGATTACTGTGGTTGGTTTTACATAAGTTAAGAGAGCTAGGATAGATATTATCAAAATCACTCTCTATAACTTCGGAATTATTGATACACAGCAGATCATCAATATATCTAAAAGTGTAAAGGTAGTTATCTGAGCAGGTGGGGTGATTTTTAATGAATTTATATTCCTTAAAGAACAGGAATAGATTAGCGATATTCGTGGACGTTGATGTTCCCATTGGAATACCGTTCACTTGCTTATAGAGAGTATTATTATATAAGATATGGTTATTTTTTATGCAGCAATTGAGATAAGAGTTCCAAGTTCCTACATCAACAAATTGGTTAAGTTTAAATTCTGCATACAGCTCTTTAAAGGTAGTGATTATATCTGATAGAGGCAGATTAGTATATAGGTTTTCAAAATCATAACTATTAATATCTAGGGGACACACTTTGAGTATAGTAGAAATTACTTCTGCATTATTATTAATTATCCAAAAATCTCTGTACATCAAGTTAGAACAGTTTCTAATGTGTTTCAAAACCTTCTTTAAGACATCTTCAAAAGCAAGATCTATTTTCTTTTTATGACTCCTTACTCCACTAGCTATGAACCTGAACTTCACAGGATCCTTATGAAACTTAACCGTTGCAAAAAGAAATGGAAATTCAGGCCCATATCTTCTAGTTTGCGGAATTTTAAGTTTCTTGAAGAATGCCTTAAACCGATTTTCTAACTGCTTGGTAGAATAACTTACGGGCTCGTATGTTACTCTATTATTGAGTTCCATAGTTAACAATTCAAAATAGAACTTCTTACAGATAATTGCAAAATTATTGCTAGCTTTATCCGTAGTGGTAAAAATAAATTGGTCTTGTAGTTTGGAGAGTGACCTTTTAGCTTCTCCAGAGAAAAGAGATTTCTGTCGAAACAAAAGTCCAGACCTGCCAACTCACCGGTGAAGCTATTGATTATATTATATTTCCATTCTGCGAAGGCCTCAATAGGCTGATTGTACGTTAAACTGGTTTTTACGATGTACTTATTTACATCTTGAGTGAAGCTCTCAAGAATCCTTTCTTTGGAAATTGTGAAGGAAGGTCTGAAATTAGAGCCATACTCTAATAAATTCCTAAGCTTTTCATTTTCAACAAAACTCAAGTTTCCGGTGATAATATGGTTGTAATTCTTATCATAGTGAACTGTTTCTTTATGTTCATCACAAGAACAAGTAGTAATTACAGGAATGTAGCTCGAAGAGTTAAGTTTGTAGTTTTTAACTATTGACCCTAAGGTCTTAACATATTTAAAACTTACAATAGACTGGTGCCTGTGGATGGGAAAAAAATTGCATTATTGTAGAACAGCTTCCTTACATTGAGATTATCGTAGGCTTTATTTAGGAACCTGATGGTAACAAAATTACTGGAAAATTCTTTAAGAGAAATTTTATCTTTAAGAATATGTTTAAGAATGTCCAGAACCAAAGCAAAAACATGCTTATCAACATGGTCAGCAGTTTCATTCCAGAATTTGAAAAAACATTTAAGGACAGAGTGCTTGAAGGACTTGAGAATTTTGTAAGTATTTTTAACAAAATTAGTGCCAGTTTTAAAGCTTTCCAGAGTTTTTAGCAAGTTAGCAAAATCAACTTTGCTTGATGTGCGAAATAACCTCTGTCCTCTATTACCTCTAGAGCAGCTCTTATTATTAACAAGAAAGAAGAGTTCACGAATAGAAAATTTATGCTGATTATGCTTATTGTCAGATAGAGTGGAATTAAGGCCATAGGGATAAAGAGACTGATGCTGCAAAATTTCAAGGGATTCAGTTTCTAGCCGAGCATAGAGGTCAGGGATAATATGTAGTACCTCTATTTTCACTTTGTCAAAACCATGAGTATGGAAATGCTCTAATTCAAAGGTAGAGTACTGGTTGGCGCCTGAATTAGAGAACTTGTTTACTAGAGACCTGTGACCATTAATCCTAAGATGAAGAGGATTTTTACTTTGGCCAATATAGCTAAGGTTGCAGACAGTACAGGTGAGCTTATAGATGGTATTGTAGGCTTTGCAAAACTTGTTGGAGCAATTATCCTCAACAGAAGAATACAGGTTAGGATCTGCAGATTTACATGTCAAACAACGTTTGTCATTTCATAACTTTAGATTACCTTTGCCAGCGAGTTCATACACTATGGGAAAGGGTGCTAGCCTAACCGAGCGGGAGGACTTAAAATATCTGAGCTGACCTCCAATCCTTTCATCGTCCTTAGAACTCCACTTGGGCCAAAACATACAAATTCTGAGCAAACCAACTAGGAAAAACTTTTAGAAATAAGCAGTCCAAGAAAAGACCAAACTCGAGTATAAACTACACTCCAAAAAGCTGCATCCAAAACATACTAAAAAGAAAAAATTAGAAAATGAAAAAAACCTCAAGTAAAAAAATAGTAATAAAAAAATAATAATAATTTTGCTTTGGTTCTGGACATTCTTAAACATATTCTTAAAGATAAAATTTCTCTTAAAGAATTTTCCAGTAATTTTGTTACCATCAGGTTCCTAAATAAAGCCTACGATAATCTCAATGTAAGGAAGCTGTTCTACAATAATGCAATTTTTTTTCCCATCCACAGGCACCAGTCTATTGTAAGTTTTAAATATGTTAAGACCTTAGGGTCAATAGTTAAAAACTACAAACTTAACTCTTCGAGCTACATTCCTGTAATTACTACTTGTTCTTGTGATGAACATAAAGAAACAGTTCACTATGATAAGAATTACAACCATATTATCACCGGAAACTTGAGTTTTGTTGAAAATGAAAAGCTTAGGAATTTATTAGAGTATGGCTCTAATTTCAGACCTTCCTTCACAATTTCCAAAGAAAGGATTCTTGAGAGCTTCACTCAAGATGTAAATAAGTACATCGTAAAAACCAGTTTAACGTACAATCAGCCTATTGAGGCCTTCGCAGAATGGAAATATAATATAATCAATAGCTTCACCGGTGAGTTGGCAGGTCTGGACTTTTGTTTCGACAGAAATCTCTTTTTCTCTGGAGAAGCTAAAAGGTCACTCTCCAAACTACAAGACCAATTTATTTTTACCACTACGGATAAAGCTAGCAATAATTTTGCAATTATCTGTAAGAAGTTCTATTTTGAATTGTTAACTATGGAACTCAATAATAGAGTAACATACGAGCCCGTAAGTTATTCTACCAAGCAGTTAGAAAATCGGTTTAAGGCATTCTTCAAGAAACTTAAAATTCCGCAAACTAGAAGATATGGGCCTGAATTTCCATTTCTTTTTGCAACGGTTAAGTTTCATAAGGATCCTGTGAAGTTCAGGTTCATAGCTAGTGGAGTAAGGAGTCATAAAAAGAAAATAGATCTTGCTTTTGAAGATGTCTTAAAGAAGGTTTTGAAACACATTAGAAACTGTTCTAACTTGATGTACAGAGATTTTTGGATAATTAATAATAATGCAGAAGTAATTTCTACTATACTCAAAGTGTGTCCCCTAGATATTAATAGTTATGATTTTGAAAACCTATATACTAATCTGCCTCTATCAGATATAATCACTACCTTTAAAGAGCTGTATGCAGAATTTAAACTTAACCAATTTGTTGATGTAGGAACTTGGAACTCTTATCTCAATTGCTGCATAAAAAATAACCATATCTTATATAATAATACTCTCTATAAGCAAGTGAACGGTATTCCAATGGGAACATCAACGTCCACGAATATCGCTAATCTATTCCTGTTCTTTAAGGAATATAAATTCATTAAAAATCACCCCACCTGCTCAGATAACTACCTTTACACTTTTAGATATATTGATGATCTGCTGTGTATCAATAATTCCGAAGTTATAGAGAGTGATTTTGATAATATCTATCCTAGCTCTCTTAACTTATGTAAAACCAACCACAGTAATCAGGAACTTGAGTTCCTAGACTTAAGCATTAAGCTCAACAGAGGTAACCCATCTATTAGCCTCTTTGATAAAAGAGTTAATTTTCCTTTCAAAGTAATTAAATATCTAAACTGGAATAATAACATTTCAACCAAAGTAATTGAGAATGTACTAATTTCTCAGGTCCTAAGAATTTCAAGAATTTGCAGCAACAATTTGGACTTCAATTACCACATTAATATACTATTAGAAAGTTTTCTAGAGAACGAAATTCCTTCTTCTTTCATCAAAAGAACTTTAAGAAAAATTATTCTGAATAATAGAGTAAGGTTGGCAGATCTGCTTTAATTTTCTACACAGTTAATAATATGATTCTGACCAATCAAAGCCGTAAGGAAGTTGGCTAGAGGATGCCTATTAACTACCTAAAGGAACCTTAGTGCTATGGATATGACGGTCCTATTAAAACAAAAAAATTAAATAATATAAACAAAATCACAAAAAAAGCTTAAAAATCTGTTTATAAAAGAAAATAAAAACAAATAAAAAAGAAAACTAGTTATTCATCACTAGGATAGCTATACTAAAAATAGTAAAACCAACATTAAAATTAATAAGATTCTGATTAATCTATAGAAGCTCACTAAGGTGATTTAATACATGCAAAGATTATTAAATAAACTGCTCGTGTATTTTATAATATTTCTCATGTATTCTGGAGAGTTAATTCTGCTCATTCTGATCATACAGATCCACAGTCTTAAGTTTATATATTTTTTTCTCTGGTTAAAATCTCCGCGCGTTGGTTTCTTGCTGTATGAGGAGGCCATCAGCCCCACCCTCACTGCCCCCCAGCGTCTAGGGAGTGGCGGAAGAGGTCAGCCATGTTCTCCTCTTGTGAGGAGAAAAGTTTTTGTAACACAAGAGGTAAGCTCTCTTCCTTGTTTTTGGGTTCTAGGTTTTATAAGTTCAATGTTTGTACTTCATGTACCTTTTCTCTGTCGTTTTTTAGCTTTTCAGCTTTTAAGCATTGGTTTGTCTGTTAACATTTATGCGGGTTTTAACTCTTACTTTTCTTTGTAACTTTGAGCGTCTTTTGTGGTACCTAGGAACAGAAGATGGCTAAGCTTGTTCCTTTTCTATGCGCTGTCTATGCGCTATTTTTTCAAAGTAGTTAAGTTCTTAATAACTAATTAATTATGCACTTAAAGCACTGCTGAAATACTTTGTACATATTGCAACTAACTGTTTAAGGTATATAACTTTCACAAAGTTTTCTTTAGTTAATTATTATCTTTAACTTATTCTCGTTTTCGTGCTGTCATAAGTTGTAGAGTAGGGGGTTTTAGACTCAAGTTTTCTTTCAAAAATCTGTTCGTTATAAATTAACATTTCCTTTTTTAATTGCAATGTAAAATTTGTTTTTCAGGTTTAAATTCTCTCTCAAACGAACTTGGAATTTCGTTATAGCTGAAAATCATTTCTATTTATTATGTCACTCTCACAGCTTGAGTTCTCTTTAATCTTCTTCTCTCTCTGTTTAATAGTAACAGATGAAGAGCATGGGTCGGGCCATGAAGGTTAATGGATGCAAGCGAAATTGTTAACTAGTGCTAGGTCATGCTACTCTACGGAGGACATGACTTATATATATATTTTTTAAACTATTTTAGGTGGGAATGTTACTTGCATCTATGGCCTTGCAGAAACCCATTTCCAACTAGGTCTTTGTGGAAGTGAGAAAATGCAGAGTTTTTGCTGGTCCTTGATAAAGCCAAGGCTCAGTATTCTCGACACCTTCTACATTCAGTTGTTTTATTTTATTTTTTTTTCTTTTCTCCTTTTACTCACACAGGTAGATACATAACCTTTTCTATGTTGTACTAGGTGTGAGTCAAAATTATATATGTATTTTTTTGCTTAGGTATCTTTATAGTATGTGAATTCTGAATTTTCAAAACTGCTGCGTTGCGCGTTTTGATTTTCAGGTTATTTTGCACCCTTCGTTTTAAATTCTAAAATTTTTTCCTTAGTCTTCAGTTTTGCTCTTAAGTAACTAATTTCAATTTATTATTTAGCAGCTCATGCGCAAATTCTAGTTGAAATGTTTTATTATTTATTATTTTTTATTATTATTATTTTTTTATTACTATTTTTTTACTTGAGGTTTTTTTCATTTTCATTTTTCTTTTTAGTATGTTTTGGATGCAGCTTTTTGGAGTGTAGTTTATACTCGAGTTTGGTCTTTTCTTGGACTGCTTATTTCTAAAAAGTTTTTCCTAGTTGGTTTGCTCAGAATTTGTATGTTTTGGCCCAAGTGGAGTTCTAAGGACGATGAAAGGATTGGAGGTCAGCTCAGATATTTTAAGTCCTCCCGCTCGGTTAGGCTAGCACCCTTTCCCATAGTGTATGAACTCGCTGGCAAAGGTAATCTAAAGTTATGAAATGACAAACGTTGTTTGACATGTAAATCTGCAGATCCTAACCTGTATTCTTCTGTTGAGGATAATTGCTCCAACAAGTTTTGCAAAGCCTACAATACCATCTATAAGCTCACCTGTACTGTCTGCAACCTTAGCTATATTGGCCAAAGTAAAAATCCTCTTCATCTTAGGATTAATGGTCACAGGTCTCTAGTAAACAAGTTCTCTAATTCAGGAGTGAACCCTCCACAATCGCCAACCAGTACTCTACCTTTGAATTAGAGCATTTCCATACTCATGGTTTTGACAAAGTGAAAATAGAGGTACTACATATTATCCCTGACCTCTATGCTCGGCTAGAAACTGAATCCCTTGAAATTTTGCAGCATCAGTCTCTTTATCCCTATGGCCTTAATTCCACTCTATCTGACAATAAGCATAATCAGCATAAATTTTCTATTCGTGAACTCTTCTTTCTTGTTAATAATAAGAGCTGCTCTAGAGGTAATAGAGGACAGAGGTTATTTCGCACATCAAGCAAAGTTGATTTTGCTAACTTGCTAAAAACTCTGGAAAGCTTTAAAACTGGCACTAATTTTGTTAAAAATACTTACAAAATTCTCAAGTCCTTCAAGCACTCTGTCCTTAAATGTTTTTTCAAATTCTGGAATGAAACTGCTGACCATGTTGATAAGCATGTTTTTGCTTTGGTTCTGGACATTCTTAAACATATTCTTAAAGATAAAATTTCTCTTAAAGAATTTTCCAGTAATTTTGTTACCATCAGGTTCCTAAATAAAGCCTACGATAATCTCAATGTAAGGAAGCTGTTCTACAATAATGCAATTTTTTTTCCCATCCACAGGCACCAGTCTATTGTAAGTTTTAAATATGTTAAGACCTTAGGGTCAATAGTTAAAAACTACAAACTTAACTCTTCGAGCTACATTCCTGTAATTACTACTTGTTCTTGTGATGAACATAAAGAAACAGTTCACTATGATAAGAATTACAACCATATTATCACCGGAAACTTGAGTTTTGTTGAAAATGAAAAGCTTAGGAATTTATTAGAGTATGGCTCTAATTTCAGACCTTCCTTCACAATTTCCAAAGAAAGGATTCTTAGAGCTTCACTCAAGATGTAAATAAGTACATCGTAAAAACCAGTTTAACGTACAATCAGCCTATTGAGGCCTTCGCAGAATGGAAATATAATATAATCAATAGCTTCACCGGTGAGTTGGCAGGTCTGGACTTTTGTTTCGACAGAAATCTCTTTTTCTCTGGAGAAGCTAAAAAGGTCACTCTCCAAACTACAAGACCAATTTATTTTTACCACTACGGATAAAGCTAGCAATAATTTTGCAATTATCTGTAAGAAGTTCTATTTTGAATTGTTAACTATGGAACTCAATAATAGAGTAACATACGAGCCCGTAAGTTATTCTACCAAGCAGTTAGAAAATCGGTTTAAGGCATTCTTCAAGAAACTTAAAATTCCGCAAACTAGAAGATATGGGCCTGAATTTCCATTTCTTTTTGCAACGGTTAAGTTTCATAAGGATCCTGTGAAGTTCAGGTTCATAGCTAGTGGAGTAAGGAGTCATAAAAAGAAAATAGATCTTGCTTTTGAAGATGTCTTAAAGAAGGTTTTGAAACACATTAGAAACTGTTCTAACTTGATGTACAGAGATTTTTGGATAATTAATAATAATGCAGAAGTAATTTCTACTATACTCAAAGTGTGTCCCCTAGATATTAATAGTTATGATTTTGAAAACCTATATACTAATCTGCCTCTATCAGATATAATCACTACCTTTAAAGAGCTGTATGCAGAATTTAAACTTAACCAATTTGTTGATGTAGGAACTTGGAACTCTTATCTCAATTGCTGCATAAAAAATAACCATATCTTATATAATACTTCTATAAGCAAGTGAACGGTATTCCAATGGGAACATCAACGTCCACGAATATCGCTAATCTATTCCTGTTCTTTAAGGAATATAAATTCATTAAAAATCACCCCACCTGCTCAGATAACTACCTTTACACTTTTAGATATATTGATGATCTGCTGTGTATCAATAATTCCGAAGTTATAGAGAGTGATTTTGATAATATCTATCCTAGCTCTCTTAACTTATGTAAAACCAACCACAGTAATCAGGAACTTGAGTTCCTAGACTTAAGCATTAAGCTCAACAGAGGTAACCCATCTATTAGCCTCTTTGATAAAAGAGTTAATTTTCCTTTCAAAGTAATTAAATATCTAAACTGGAATAATAACATTTCAACCAAAGTAATTGAGAATGTACTAATTTCTCAGGTCCTAAGAATTTCAAGAATTTGCAGCAACAATTTGGACTTCAATTACCACATTAATATACTATTAGAAAGTTTTCTAGAGAACGAAATTCCTTCTTCTTTCATCAAAAGAACTTTAAGAAAAATTATTCTGAATAATAGAGTAAGGTTGGCAGATCTGCTTTAATTTTCTACACAGTTAATAATATGATTCTGACCAATCAAAGCCGTAAGGAAGTTGGCTAGAGGATGCCTATTAACTACCTAAAGGAACCTTAGTGCTATGGATATGACGGTCCTATTAAAACAAAAAAATTAAATAATATAAACAAAATCACAAAAAAGCTTAAAAATCTGTTTATAAAAGAAAATAAAAACAAATAAAAAAGAAAACTAGTTATTCATCACTAGGATAGCTATACTAAAAATAGTAAAACCAACATTAAAATTAATAAGATTCTGATTAATCTATAGAAGCTCACTAAGGTGATTTAATACATGCAAAGATTATTAAATAAACTGCTCGTGTATTTTATAATATTTCTCATGTATTCTGGAGAGTTAATTCTGCTCATTCTGATCATACAGATCCACAGTCTTAAGTTTATATATTTTTTTCTCTGGTTAAAATCTCCGCGCGTTGGTTTCTTGCTGTATGAGGAGGCCATCA
The DNA here is from genome assembly GCA_039090855.1 of Macrothele yani. Classification (NCBI taxonomy): domain Eukaryota; kingdom Metazoa; phylum Arthropoda; class Arachnida; order Araneae; family Macrothelidae; genus Macrothele; species Macrothele yani. The sequence continues at coordinate 111,856,511 of CM077003.1, forward strand.
GCCCCACCCTCACTGCCCCCAGCGTCTAGGGAGTGGCGGAAGAGGTCAGCCATGTTCTCCTCTTGTGAGGAGAAAAGTTTTTGTAACACAAGAGGTAAGCTCTCTTCCTTGTTTTTGGGTTCTAGGTTTTATAAGTTCAATGTTTGTACTTCATGTACCTTTTCTCTGTCGTTTTTTAGCTTTTCAGCTTTTAAGCATTGGTTTGTCTGTTAACATTTATGCGGGTTTTAACTCTTACTTTTCTTTGTAACTTTGAGCGTCTTTTGTGGTACCTAGGAACAGAAGATGGCTAAGCTTGTTCCTTTTCTATGCGCTGTCTATGCGCTATTTTTTCAAAGTAGTTAAGTTCTTAATAACTAATTAATTATGCACTTAAAGCACTGCTGAAATACTTTGTACATATTGCAACTAACTGTTTAAGGTATATAACTTTCACAAAGTTTTCTTTAGTTAATTATTATCTTTAACTGATTCTCGTTTTCGTGCTGTCATAAGTTGTAGAGTAGGGGTTTTAGACTCAAGTTTTCTTTCAAAAATCTGTTCGTTATAAATTAACATTTCCTTTTTTAATTGCAATGTAAAATTTGTTTTTCAGGTTTAAATTCTCTCTCAAACGAACTTGGAATTTCGTTATAGCTGAAAATCATTTCTATTTATTATGTCACTCTCACAGCTTGAGTTCTCTTTAATCTTCTTCTCTCTGTTTAATAGTAACAGATGAAGAGCATGGGTCGGGCCATGAAGGTTAATGGATGCAAGCGAAATTGTTAACTAGTGCTAGGTCATGCTACTCTACGGAGGACATGACTTATATATATATTTTTTAAACTATTTTAGGTGGGAATGTTACTTGCATCTATGGCCTTGCAGAAACCCATTTCCAACTAGGTCTTTGTGGAAGTGAGAAAATGCAGAGTTTTTGCTGGTCCTTGATAAAGCCAAGGCTCAGTATTCTCGACACCTTCTACATTCAGTTGTTTTATTTTATTTTTTTTCTTTTCTCCTTTTACTCACACAGGTAGATACATAACCTTTTCTATGTTGTACTAGGTGTGAGTCAAAATTATATATGTATTTTTTTGCTTAGGTATCTTTATAGTATGTGAATTCTGAATTTTCAAAACTGCTGCGTTGCGCGTTTTGATTTTCAGGTTATTTTGCACCCTTCGTTTTAAATTCTAAAATTTTTTCCTTAGTCTTCAGTTTTGCTCTTAAGTATATATATATATATATATATATATGCCTGAAGAGCTTTTGGAAGAAACAGCATAATTTTCAAGAGCAATATGCCATTATGTCTTAAAAGAAAAGTGTTTGATCAATGCATGCTTCCGATGCTTACGTATGGTGCAGAGACGTGGACCTTAATTAAAAGAGACATACAAAGACTGCAGACAACTCAAAGCAGCATGGAAAGGTGCATGCTTGGTGTAACCAGGAGAGATAAGAAGAGGAACTCGTGGATCCGAAAAATGACAAGTGGAAGACATCATGATCAGAATTAAATTCCTGAAATGGCAATGGGCTGGACATACTGCCAGAAGGACAGACCATCGATGGACAGCCGAAATTTTAAATTGAATTCCAAGGGACAGGAAAAGACCCAGAAGAAGACCACATGGGAGATGGGTGAATGAAATTCGAAAGTATGCGGGAGTGACATGGAGGAGACTGGCACAAGACAGACCGTTGTGGAAGAGGCTTGGAGAGACCTTCGTCCAGCAGTGGATTCATAATGGTTGACAATGATGATGATGATGATGATGATGATATATCATCGTCATTGTCACCCATTATCAATCCACTGCTGGACGAAGGTCTCCCCAGGTTTCCTTCATAACGGTCTGTCTTGTGCCAGTCTGCTCCATGTCACTCCCGCATACTTTATCATCATCATCATCATTGTCACCCATTGTCAATCCACTGCTGGACGAAGGTACGAAGGTCTCCCCAAGTTTCCTCCACAACGGTTTGTCTTGTGCCAGCCTCCTCCATGTCACTCCGGCATACTTTCGAATTTCATCCACCCCGAAGTCCCGGCGGACCAATTCGCCCTGTTTTAGTCCCTTACTTTATATATAATAAAATTATCTAGCGAGATTACAGCATTGTGTTTCGAAGGTTGGGAATCACTGCTCTGATTGATACATACTTCCATCATTGCCTGTTATTGCTTTTTGAATTTTAAACAAAGCTGCCCAATTAATTTAAGTAATGTTAACACTTCGTTAGCTAAACTATTTATAGAAGTATTCCGCTTGTATATTTAGACTTCATCTGGCTGAAACGGACTTCATTGAGCCCAGCTACGAAAGTAGCTTTCTCCTCTTCTTCTGTACTCGTATTTTATTTCCCGTATATTAATGATCTTTTATCGTGATAAAAAATGCCTCGGTCGGATGTTCGACGTTGTTTACAAAACATGTGGTTTAAAAATAGGCTGGAACCACCGAGCAGACGTACTAGAGCACTACTGGAGGCAAAATGTCAGTAATCAGCGAAGCCATGCGCATGAACCTGTGGCGTCTGAGTTTGCTGGAAGAAAACCTGTTCTGTTTTTCTTTCATTCTTTATGTGGTATCAGAGATATCCTCCGGTGCGGAAATTCCCTTCCCTTATAATGGGTGCTCCTTATGCAGCAGCCACTGACCGAAGAAAGTATGTAGGCCGAATTCCACAAAAGGATGAAAGGAATTTTCTCCACGTGGAACGACGCGGATCGCGTGGGAAAAAACTATCAAGGATAAAAAAAAATCAAATCAGATATTTCGCCAGTGGTATGCATGAATCAATTGGAAAAAAAAACTGCCTGAAAGATGAAAAAATGCTGTTTTTCCTACATTGTGGGTTTGTTCTTATGCTCTCCCTTAGTCTCATATTTGTTTCTCCCTTCGAATCCAATAGGAAGAGAAATTCTATTTTTTCAAGAAACATCATGGTCATTACCATTTACAATTATGAAATGTATTTACCAGTGACGTCGCGTGCCCATTTAGGCTGGTTGTGCGTTGTTGCGGGAAAAAAACACGCAAAAATTTTCTGTATCTCAAGCAAAATCCGGCAAACGGTAAAAATCTACCCGGGGAAAAATACCCCCCAGAACAAACGGTTCACTGTAAACTGACACACAGGAACACTGATGTGTGGAAGTGTTCCAACCTGCCACACATCTTTCAGCAACTTGACCTCAAAAGTTCAAGGGGGGAAGGGAGCTATAAAGATTGCCGTTTCTGGGCCTATATTGAGAACTGAATTGGGAACTCCAAACGAATTTAGAGAAAACGTTCCTCCATGCGAGAATTGTACTTTAATTTGGAGAAATAAATTGCCGAGGATCCGAGGTACATTTTGTTTGGGAGGGGCCTCCACCCCCAACTTTCGTATTATTATATTCTGGGCCACTGGAGTCTGTCAGTGTATCCAGGACGTTCCCCTTGAAGCGATAGCAAAGTCCGTGAGCTTTGGGGGGGGGGGGCTTTCACACAAAATGTTAAAATGGACGTAGAGCTGTAAACATTAGCACCATGCTTTATCTAATGATTCTGTACACGACCACGAATTTTCAGGAGGGTGGGGTGAATCCCCCCCCAGTTTCTAAGAGCTCTTCAGGGGTAACATCGGGGATACACTGACCGACTCTAGAGGTCCAGAATATGAAATTACGGAAGTTGGGGGTAGAGCCCTCCAAACCAAGCACCTCGTATCCCATTTACAGACTTCACCTAATTTTGGGGAGGGGGAAGGGCATACATAGTCTGCCACTAAACACAACATGAAGCATAAAAATTGAGAGCAAATCCCTTACCCTGAACACTTGTTTGCGCTCTTAGAAATTTGGGGGAGCGGGAATTCACCCCACCCTCCTGAAAATTGGAGGTCGTGTACAGAATCATTATATAAAGCATGGTTCTAATGTTTACAGCTCTACGTCCATTTAACATTTTGGGGAAACCCCCACCTTTCCCAAGCTCACGGACTTCGCGGACGCTTCAAGGACGTCCTGGATACACTGACAGACTCCAGCGGTCTCAAATATAATAGGATCCGAGGTAAACTTGGTTTGGGGGCTCTACCGCCCAAACCAAGTTTACCTCGGATACTCGGCAATTTTTTCTTCAAATAAAAATACAATTCTCGCTTGGCTTACATGGAATGTTTTCTCGATATTCGTTTCGAGTTCCCGATTCAGTTCTCAATATAGGCCCAGAAGCGGCAATCTTCATAGCCCCCCCCCCTTGAACTTCTGTGGCCAAGTTGCTGAAAGATGTGTGGCATTTTCTCCGGGGGTATTTTTTACCTACAACCGCAAAATCCACGCATTGATTTTGAACATACAAAAGCATTTTTTATTTATTTAGTGGCGTCTAATTACTTATGGTAAAGATCTTTACATACACTCCATTGTAAGAAAAATCTTTATTTCCTGTACGAATACTAGAGTGATGAACGAATTTTCGGTACTTTTTTTATGATTTGTAAATACAGGAAGAGGCTTACCTTCCTTAACTATATTCACACAATCTGCAAAAGCTCTTGCAGAAAATGAGACACTTCGTACATCGTCGACACTGTTCTCCATCCTAAATGCATATCAAAATTCAAGCTGTATATTTAAATCTGTGCTCATAAAGACATCGATTCTCATAGCGACGAAAAGACAGAAAAACAGTAACTCGTAGCAGAACGTTGAATTGTGTTTATGGCTCCACGCTATTCCTAACGCAAACAGGTATGACCAGTGGAGCGTTTTTATTTAAGGCGCACACCCTGGAAAGTTTAGCATCTGCGATGGAAACCACAAGGAAATAAAAACATCTGGAGAGGTTTTTTATTACAGTTGCTTTAACGACCTGGAGTGTCCGCAAGTAAAAAAACACTCCTACAGCTGCAAATATTACATACAATGTTTTGCTTGCTGAACGAAGCAATGAACCTTCTCCTCTTGACAAAAATATTGCACAAGGGAATTAATTTTAGCTGCGCACGCAAAGCTTTAGGACAAACTTCGGTGAGTTTTATTAGAAATACATAAACAGCAGAGAAAAGTGTTTGATCAATGCATCCTTCCAGTGCTTACGTATGGTGCAGAGACGTGGACCTTAACTAAGAGAGACACACAAAGGCTGCAGACAACTCAAAGCAGCATGGAGAGGTGCATGCTTGGTGTAACCAGGAGAGATAAGAAGAGGAACTCGTGGATCCGAAAAATGACAAGAGTGTAAGACATCATGATCAGACTTAAATCCCTGAAATGGCAATGGGCTGGGCATACTGCCAGAAGGACAGACCATCGATGGACAGCCGAAATTTTAGATTGGATTCCAAGGGACAGGAAAAGACCCAGAAGAAGACCACATGGAAGATGGGTGGGTGAAATTCGAAAGTATGCAGGAGTGACATGGAGGAGACTGGCACAAGACAGACCGTTGTGAAGGAAACTTGGGGAGACCTTCGTCCAGCAGTGGATTGATAATGGTTGACAATGATGATGATGATGATGATGATAACAGCAACTCCTGTCGCAACGCTGAATTGCACTGCTTTGTGTATTGCAAGAGGTGCTCATTTTGGATAGCACACCCTGAGAGTTCCGCTACCACATTTGAAATCACAGGGAAATAATAACGTGACCTGCAGCGCCATCTGAGGAGTGCTTGTATCACAGTTGCTTGACATCGTCGGATGTGCTCTCGGGAAACAGCACGCCCCGGAGGATCTTAGCGCGAATGCGATATGCTTATTGAACGAAACTTCTCCTCTTACATTATATAGGGAAATTATCTTTAACCACCAGTCGAAGCCTTAGAACAAACTCTGGCGGGTTTTATTAGAAATAAATCTGAAAAAATAATGTCGATAATGTACGTTAAATTGCAACTCTGTGTGGGTGTGCGCTCCCTAGCACATCCCGAATATTTGCTCCAGGTATTTACTAGGTGCCTTTCCCGGTTCAGGTGGAGAGCCAGTTTTTAAATCATCTACCTACCTATATAGAGGGTTTTAAGAGGAAGTCTTAAAACATCCAAATATCTTCTTAAGGAAAGGTCCTTGAGGTACCAAAGTTACAGGTGTACCCAGAAAAATAAGAGACCATGATCGATCAAACGACAGTTATTGTAATGCCCTAGCCAGGCGCGTACTGATAGCCCTAGTAAACCCCGCATTGTGGGGGTGGGGGTAATGCTAAGAGGGCCTCTAGCCTCATCAAAAACATTTTACAGAATCTTTTGCGGAAACTTCACATGAATAAAGAAATAACCAGCAATTGTTTACGGCAGCTTTGAAAGAAGTATTTAAAAAACGGAACTCTTTGGTTGTTGTTTTTTCGGGGTTAAAATTTATAAAAACTGGATGACGGGAAAGCAGTTGTTCTAGATGACCTGAGGCCCCTTTTCACAGTCATAGCTTAGTTCCTATACATCTCATATACATTATATACAATAGTTCCTATACATTTCATATACATTATATACAATAGTCCCTATACATTTCATATACATTATATACAATAGTTCCTATATATTTCATATACATTATATAAAATAGTTCCTATACATTTCACAGTCATAGCAATAGTTTTTCTATACAAGAGTAAATGGCATACTATACAATAGTAAATCCTATACAATAGCAAATAGTATGCAATAGTAATGTATAGTCTTCCTATGCAATAGTTCCTATACATTTGATAGTCATAGCAATAGGTCCTTTACATTTCACAGTCATAACAATAGTTACTATACATTCCACAGTCATAGCAATAGTTCCTATACATTTCCTATGCATTATATGCAATAGTTCCAATACATTTCACAGTCATAGCAGTAGTTTTCCTATAGAATAGTAAATAACATACTATACAATAGTATTTCCTATACAATAGTAATGTATAGTTTTCCTATACAATAGTTCCTATACATTTCACAGTCATAGCAATAGTTCCTATACATGTATATTAACAAGAGAATGTGAAAGAAACAGCCGTTCAATGAATGAAAAGTTTTTACCAATGAGGATAAGGTGTGATACATAACGTAATTGTTTGCACGTAACTACGCATCATGCTTCAGAATATAATGAACTGAAAGGTGTTATTCACAAAGCAGAGAGCTGTGTCATTTTCCTTATAACAGAGTCAAAAGAAATACTTTTACTGTGTGCAAAATCTTGTAGCATTAAGTTAAGTGTGTTTTTTATATTCAAGAGTAAATAATTTAAGTAGTATTACCTTTTTTGTTCAGAACATATAAACAAGCAATAAATAAGTAGCAATTAAGAATTGTGCAACATTAGAAAATACGTAATTTCAGTTTTTACGGTATCATGTATAACTCATTCTCCCTATGATCGCCAAGAATTTGAAACTCGGGGAATGATGTGCAAAAAACTTTTGCGGTGCTGAAAATTCTGGTTAGGTGTTAGATGAAAGCAAATGTATTTCGAAGGCCGAAAATTTTTATACTGAAATATTTAGGCTTTAACCCTACGAGAAAAAGAATTTGGGAACATTTTTTAAATGAAGAACTGTTGAATTTTTATTGGTAAGGAGGTAAGGATGGTTAAATCCAGGATTTTTTCCCCCCAAGTTACGCCTGCTATCCCGGTGATGTAGAAATGTAAGCGCTGGCTGCTGACCATTCGTCCGAGATACGTCCGGGTTCGAATTCCGGTAAGACATAAATGTCGTGTTCGTCTTACGGTACTGGCTCTCTCCCTTCCCCGGACCCAGTGGCCTTTATAGCAAACAGAGTTGCTTAAGGTCGTCGTTAAACCTCTAAATAAACTACACACGGTTATTTTGTTTTGTGCTGTTTCCTTGACCCAACTGGGGCGGTCGCCCCGGGCCCCGCGTCTTCAAGGGGCCCAGAAGTTTGGGGAAAAAATCATCTCCGGTAGAATTTTTTACAATTATTATTTTTTGTGTGTATGTTTTGGGCCGCGAGGCCCTTAAAAAGATATTTAAAAAAAAATTGTCCCGGGTCCTCCATTTTCAAATAGGTTATCGCTCTTTGCCGTACAAATACTGAGGCTTGCAGATTTCAAGTGATTATTGTATCCACCTTAATAATTTCCTCATTCATGAAACATCAAATTAAATTCCATCACTTTGTCGTCCTTAATTTTATGTATTTAACAATTTTCGTGCACACCTGATACTTTATTTTAAAGAAATAAAAAAAAAAAAGTCTCAAAGTTGGTTTCGGGTTACATATGGAGGCTATTATTCAGTGACTTTAAAAACATTACTAGAAATAAAAAAAAAAGCAGTTTTCATATATGAGCGCGTAAAAAAGTTTAAAAAGTCATTAATTTGTCAATTACTCCACTTTGCATTAGAAATCAATCACTAAAACATGTATCAGATTAAAAAAACTATTGAAACAAATTTTTTTTAGAGGGATCCTCATTATTTTCTACACAAAAATATTCGCAATTAAAAATTTTTCGTTACGCGGGTATCTCTTAATGATTTTGTGAGGAAGTTTTTATAAGAGTCATAATACAACCGAAACCTCATCTCCCCGGGAAGAAAATTGCAGATTTTAAGAGCTCTCTCCCTCTCTCTCTCTCTCTCTCTCTCTTAACTTTCAATTATATTGTGGCTTTTTTTGTTAGCCTCGAAGCAAATACTTCTTTAAGATAATAATTTTGTCTTTATGATTGTTTTCGTTATGATGTACTACAGAGGTGAAGCATATGTCAAGACGGTAAAGTTACAGCAATAAATTCCGTCGGTGTAGCTTAATTGGTAATTGGTGTTTTTACGTACATTTTCACCTAACGACTTTTTTGAAAAATGAGATTTATTTCCTAGTGCCAGCACATTAAATTTTGCTTCTGGGCCCCGCAATGAAATTTCGCCCTGGGTCTCGCAAAAAGTTCCATCCGGCCCTGGCTGTTTCTATTTTCTTTCTCTCGCGTCTGAATGCTTTCCTAAACAAGGCTAGAGCAAAACAGTATTAGCATGTGTGCAGCAGTAGATATGGATACTTTCACAAATCTTGTGCATGCTGAAATGATTCAGAAGTGTAACTCTGAAATTTCTATAAAATGAAAAAATAGGTATGTACGTTCCGCTGGGGCAATGACTTACTAAACATGCTTCAAACAAGTAAAAAAGAAATATTAAACTGCAATTGATGTAGATTTCAAATTAAAAAAATAAAAAATTATTCTGGTAGAAGATACTGTAGTTCAAGGTAAAGGCGAAAAATTCATGCAAATGCTAACTGGTATTAACTGTGCTATATATAAAGGAGCAATACTTGCATACATATCTCTAAGCTGTTCTCTGATATTCTCCACAAAGGAATACAAACCACCAAGTAAAAGTTTAACTGATTATTTACTTACTGTTGGCGTATCACACTTCTCCATTCAGCGATCTTGACATACAACTTGGGCTTCACTGACATCCATCACACGACGTACACAAGACCTACTGTACTTCATACTCAAAATCTTTTTCTCATGCAGACACTCCTGAATCTAATCCTCCCATGACTTCCTTGGCCTTCCTCTGCCTTTCTTTCCTGCCACTTGTGCTGAAAATGTTTTCTTGGTAAACATATCATCCCTCATTCTTTCAGCATATGTCTCCCTCCACCTTGCTAACAACATTTTACTTCACATTACACAACTGCAACAACATCTTCATTCCTCACATGATCAGAACGTGTCTTCCCACAAACTCCCCGTAAGTAACGCATTTCTCCAGCACATAAACGACTCCTGTGTCTCTTCTGTAATACCCAGGTTTCACTGCCATACATCAGAGTATGAACAATTACACTTTCATACACAGCCATTCGGGACTCTCTTGAGAACTCGCCATTCCTGTGAAAACCTCCTAAAGCAGCTATGAAGAATTCACTCGCCTACTAATTTCACCATCTAATTTGTTCTCTCTGTCAAACATGCTTCGGAAATACACAAACTCATTCACCTGGTCATTCACTGTGCCATTTAGACTTATCTTGCATTCAGTACTCACAGTTCCTCGCTCAAAAACCATGACTTTGTTTTTTTCATTTATTTATACTGAGTTTGAATCTCATACAAACTCCATACATACGGCACAAGTACCATCCATGCCTTTTAAGATTTGACACATACTTTCTATGTCTTTTCACTTGTTTTGTCATTATCACGACACACTCTGACTCATGACACTTGTTTATTTCTCATCCTGTTCTAATTTATGCGTCTCTCATTGTGCTTTTCCCTACATTTGTTATTTTGTCATTTGGTATTGTTAACACCCTTTGTGACGTACTACACAGGTGAAAACGTGTGTCAAGACGACAACTCTGCAGCAAGACATCCTGTCCGCGTAGCTCAGTTGGGAGAGCGACTTACTCCGGAGTGAGGGGGACCCGGATTCGATGGCCGGTGCGAACAAACTTGTACGTTTTACCTTTGTTTTTCATTTGGTGTGTTCCGTGTATGCGCGTTCATTGCTGTATCGTGTTGACACTCCTACCTGAGCTTTCTGCCCTTAATTTTGCTGTTCTTTTTTGCGTATGTTATGATACGCCTGTATGCCTAAATGCGAATAAACTGAGCATCCTAGCTAGCGATCACCGTTTATAAATTATTGGGTTGTCGGAAAAGTCATGACGTAATTTAGCCATGTTTTGCAAAGGTCATTTATTAATGGAAAGAAGAAAGATCAATCAATGATATAATGCCCAATTTGTTCGATAACCTTTTGCCATCTTTCAGTGAGCTGCAGAATGCCTCGTTCATAGAAGGACCTGTCTTTCGTGGCAAAAAACTCTACAAGCTGCTGATTTACAGCCTCATCTGAATTGAACCTTATACCACGCAAGGACTGTTGAAGAGAGCGAAACAAGTGGAAGTCTGACGGCGCAAGGTCAGGCGAGTATGCTGGGTGTGGCAACACATCCCACCCAAGCTCCAATAATTTTTTGCGGGTTATCAAACTCGCGTGTGGTCTTGCGTTGTCGTGATGGAACACAACACCTTTACGATGAACGAGCTCTGGACGTTTCTGGATGATGGATTCGTTCAAACTGTCCAATTGCCAACAGTACACATTCGAATTGATTGTTTGGTTCCGTGGTAGGAGCTCGAAAAACACGACACCTTTAAAATCTCACCACACTGAGACCAGAACCTTCCGCTGATGAATGTCTGCCTTGGATGTCGTTTGAGGCGAAGCAGCACGTCGGGACCAAGAACGTTTGCGCAGCACATTGTTGTACACAATCCACATTTCGTCACCAGTTATCAGTCGCTTCAAAAACGGATCGTTTTCCTCACGTTTAATGAGCATACCGCAGATGTTTATACGCGCCGTCCATTGAGATTCTTTGAGTTCATGAGGAACCCACACATCGAGCTTGCTTACGTATCCCAGCTTCTTCAAGTGGTCGTAAACGCTTGAATGATGGATCTGCAATGTGTCTGCAATCTCTCGTGTCGCGTAACGTGGGTTTGACTAGATCAATGCTTTGATTTGGTCGTCATCAGCCTCGGTGGGCCTCCCGGACCGAGGAACATTGTTGAGGTCAAAATCACCAGCACGGAATTTTGCAAACCATGACCGCTGGCACTGACGTTCTTGTAGAGCATTATCACCGTACACTTTACGCAACTTTTCACAAGCTTGACGCGCGTTCTTCCCTTTACAAAGGTAAAACAGTAAAATATGGCGAAAATGCACAGTTTGGTCTTCCATCTTCAACTTGATGTCAAATCTCCGCAAATCACCCAAATCGCTTACTATTCCTTTTAGACTGCAGTTAGACCTGGCACCTGTCGAATGTCATAGCGATAACAGAGCTGCGCATGCTTCTAGTACTTCCAAAACCGTCCAACCGCCATCGGGTGCCAAAATACGTCATGACTTTTCCGACAACCCAATAATAATAAAAAAAAAAAAAAACAGTGTTTGTTCAGGAACGTAAATTACAGATTGCTGATATATGAAGGTTTAAGAGCAAATCAATGAAAACATTGAAGTAGATATTCAACTTTTGTCATTGTTGCACTACAAAAGTTAGCCAAGGATATGCAGTGACAACAGCTGAATGTGTTTCAACTAAAACTTTTTCTAATTGTTGAAATCCTATATAAGTATATGAAACCTTGTCTGTTTTTCAGTCGCGAACCATCCATTCAGTAGATAATGCCATCGGATGGAACAACAGCAGTAGGTTTAAGTAAATCGAGATCATTCCCTTAAAATCCAAACAGGTGATTTTTCAGAAACGACGTTCATTAGATAAAACACATGTGCAAGAAAGCTTAAATTTTAAAATTATGAATGTTTAACCAGGATGGTTAAACATTCATAATTCTTTTTGATAAAAGTTATGAATGTTTAACCGTAGGACTTCGTTTTCTGTTGAAGTTCCTGCGATCTCTTCTTTAGATTCAAAAAAATTATTTTTGATCATCTGAAAATGTCTTGAGTGGAAGTTTTTTCAAAATAGCTTCTTGGTTCCTCGACTTAATAATCCATTTAGCATCATAAAAGGCGATTTTATTTTTAAAATGGGAATCATTAGATAGCATTCGCTGAAGATATGTCTGTATCCAGAAAACCTTAACCTTTTTATCCGAGATAGGTGCACTTGTGAACATTTTTTCAAGCCTGTACATTGTTAGCCTACCTTGCAGAGCTCTATGAACTATGTGTCGAAAGACGCGATGACGCAAGGATTTCACTTGATGAGATAATTATTTAAATTTTCCAGACTTCAGATGCATGTATTTCCTGTGTTTCTGTAACTTTCATCGAAGTGGGAGAAATTTATATAACGGTGAAATTGAGCCCCTACTTTTTTTTACCCAACATAATAATGTAGCTAAAATCTTTCGACCTAAGGTGTTGAAGAAATATTGCTTTCATCAAATCCTGAGTTCTTCGAAAAAGGTAGCTTCCTCACAGGAACTACTTCTAGGTGGCTGTGTAGTTCTTTCTTTCTTTCTTTCAGGTTTAACGACCGCCGTGAGCAACTCAATAGGCTATAAGCAGTCGCCCGTCCCTAATTTAGGGTAACTGGTTCCAGGGAAGGGAGAGAGCCAGTGCCGTAAGACAAACACAACATCCATGCCTGACCGGGGTTCGAACCCGGACCCCTTACGGATGAATGATCAGAGGCCAACGCCTTAGACCACTGCGCCACCGGGGCGGCGCTGTGTAGTTCACTGATCGGTGTCCTTCTGCTGGCCGGCAGCGGAAAGTCTAAAAAATATACCTTGACAGATCGCGGGCCTGGCGTTGGTGATAGAAAGCGAGACGCTTGTGAAAGAAATATTTCTTCATATTTTTTGAATTCAGTTTAGTTCTTTATTTTCAATTTTTCAATAGACCATGTAAACTCCTATGAGATATGTCGCTATGAATGTTTCTGCAACCAAGAATATATTTTTTTGTTTAAATATTAAGTTTTTCATTTTTTAAATATTTAGAATTACTTTTTTGTTAAAATATTTAGTTACCTTTCACAGCGCTACCAGCTATGTGTCGAAAGACGCTATGACTCAAGGATTTCACCTGATGAGGTAATTTTTTAAATTTCCCAGATTTATGTTTTCCTTATTTTCTGTGTTTTGTAACTTCCATCGGAACGGGGGTAAATATATGCTTGTGAAGTTAAATCTCCATTCCATTCTATTGTGGAACATGAAACTGCAGCTAAAATCTTCCGAGCTAAAAGTGAACAAATATTGCTTTCATCGAATCCCGAGTTCTTCGAAAAATGTAGCTTCCCTCATGGAAAGCAACTTCTGGGTGGTGTAGTTCACTGTCTGTGTCAACTTTCCCCTAGCCGGCGGCGGAAAGTCTAAAAAAGATACTTGACAGATCACCCCTGGCGTTGGTGATAGAAAGCGGAAGCTGGTGAAAGAAATACTTCTTCATATTTTTTCTTGCTATATTTCTTAAATAAAATTAACAGCCATTTCACTTTGCTTTCTTAATTTCAATTTTTCAATAGCCCATATCCCTATGAGGTAAATCCCTAAGAAATACAAGGTTTGCCCGGAAAGTAATGGGGCCACTTTTCCTAGGCCAATCAGAAGGGCCGGAGGGCGGAGTCTCCGGTCGTGACGGGTGGCGGGGTATGTTAGGTAAACGATCGATGTCTCGTCAGTTGGCTCTGAGCTTTTACAGAGTGAGGATTGCTTGCGAAGTGAACAGCTGTGTGAGCGTCGCGCAACGGTCAAAATGCAGAAGAGTGTCGAACAGTGATACGCGGAAAAGTTTTATGTTAAACTTAAAAATCCGCGACCGAGACGCTTGCTATGATACAGAAAGCCTACGGGAAGGATGCTTTATCGAAAGAACAAGTGTTTCGGTGGCAGAAAACGTTCACAGAGGGAAGAGAGAGCGTCGAGGATGAGCCACGCCCATGGCGCCCTTCAACGTCTCACACTTCCGACAGTGTGGAAAAGGTGAAAGCGGTTTTGGACTCTGGCCAACGTCTGAGTGTTAGATTGGTAGCAGAACACGTGGGACTCGCGAAATTCATTGTGCATGAAATCATCACGCAAGAATGGCAGATGCGGAAAGTTTGCGCCAAATTGGTTCCTAAGGTATTGACCGATGAACAGAGGAACAACCGTGTGTCGATTTCTCGTGAGCTTGTGGACCGTGTGAGGAGTGAACCTAGTTTTTTGGAGAAAGTGATAACAGGTGATGAAACGTGGGTCTTTGAGTACGATCCGGAGACGAAAAGACAGAGCTCAGAGTGGCATGCTCCCGAGTCTCCTCGACCAAAGAAGGCTCAAATGTGCAAATCGAAGATGAAATCGCTGCTCATTTTCTTCTTTGACTGTAAAGGTATATTCCATAAGGAGTTCGTACCTTCCGGAAAAACGGTCAACGCTGCATTTTACGTGGGAGTGTTCAACGGCTGAAGAACAGAGTTTCGCGCGTCTCCTCGGAGATCACCACCACTTGGGTTCTTCACCACGATGATGCGCCGAGCCATGCGTCGCCGAGAGTGAGAGAGTGTCTGGCGAAACACAAAGTGGCAACGCTTCCCCAACCTCCCTACATCCCGGACTTGGCCCGGACTGACTTCTTTTGTTTCCCCGGCTCAAATCCAGCCTGAAAGGACACCATTTTGGGACTGTTACAAACGTGCAAACTGCCGCGACGAGTGCTTTGAAAGCGATCTTTGTTCCCGACTTCCAGGCAAGCTACGCGGCGTGGTAAAACCGCTAGCAGCGGTGTATTGATGTTCAAGGATGTTATTTCGAGGAATTTCAATGTTATGTAAGTATAACTTTAATTAAACGTCTGCTTTGAATGAGTCTCATTACTTTCCGGACAGACGTTGAATATCCCTATGAGGTGTGTCCCTATAAGCGATGTTTCAGCCCTTGTTTTCTACGAGATCCCAATGAGGTAAATCCCTACGAAGTAAATCTTTACGAGGTTTGTCCCTATGAGCGACGTTTCGGACTTCGTTTCCTTGGCTAATAGTGAAAGAAAGGCTGAAATTGGCACCAAGGAAAACACTTCACTAATGATACGATAAGAAAGCTCTACAATAATTAAGAAATTTAATAATTTCATAAAATCTCTCCAAATGTAATTCTTGGGAGTCAGAGGTAGCAAGGTCGACCTCACCAAATGGCGGATGTTTCGAAAGTTTACTTAAGGAAGAAATTCATTTTGCACTAGAACCTAGAATGTTTTACGAAGTGCAATGATACTCAGAAGTAAAAATAGCATTTAACTTTGTAAAATGCATGTATCAAATCATCTGAAAAGTTACATTTCAAGGTGCTGCTACTGAAAAACAAGAAAGATGACACCGAATTTTTGGTTGTAATCAGCACGTCTTTTGAATCCTTTTCAACGAGAATAAAATTTATCAAAGTCATTCAAAGTCAGTGGAACTGGTTAGAAAACAACAACAACTGGAATTGCACAATCAATAAAACATCCAGAAATCGAAACAGCTACTTACTTCCACAAGTGGCTAAAAAGTGTGCTACGAAAATGAACAAAAGGTGCACAAAAAGTTCTCATAGCAGAAGGAATGTCAGAGACAACCAGATTTCCAAACCCAACAGTGAAACAAAAATCGAAGGCAATATGATATAACTCCACGCCTTCTAGCGAAAGAAATTTGCATAATGGAAAAGTTACAAACAGACGAAAAGTATTCTTCATGGCAAAAGCTATGCAAAAGAAAAAAATCCAAATACATCTCCTGGAAGCAGAGATAGCGAGAAAAAAATTGACCTTTACGCCCTCTAGTGGGAAAGTTGTGCATTATTTAAAGAGGACAATGCTCCCTATCTTTATTGTAACAAATAGCATACAGTAGAAAAAGACATTTCTCAGTAGGGTTTTTAAAAGCGGAGATACAGCTGCAAACAGAAGTACACAGACACCTTCTAGCGACAGAACTGTGAACTACAAAACTCCTCAAATACAAACCTTAAGTGTTCCACAAGGTAAATGAAATAAAATTAATGGTGCTAAATGAAATATAAAATGACGTCCGGTGTTGAAAATTTCCAGATTTATGCCACCATTAAAAAACTAATTTATGACCATAAACATCAAGAACCCAAACCCGAGAAGAATATCTTTTATTGCGGGAGACTTCCATTTCAACCACGTATCAATACAATTGCAAAAAAGGCATGTTTAAGTAACAACATTGATTTCGGCATTGCAGTCAAAACATACACAGATGTTATCATTAATAACAAGGAACCAGCAAACCGCTTAGACAAATCCGGAGTTTATGAGATTCCAATTTAGCATAATCAAAGACTTTCTAACAAAAAAGAAAAGTTTCTACATAGAGAGTACAAAATAAAAAAAAAATAAAAAAAACGGCTTCGTTACAGACTTTCCCAGAGTATGAAAAATGGAATAAACGAGAAAATAAAACTTCTTTGATTGATTATTGCTGAAAGAATCCCGGATTTTTGAAAATAAAATTGTCATTTGCCATCAATCGACGGAGAAAGAGATACGTTTGGTAGTGACTATGTTAATTGAGCAGACTAAAGACTCCGATTAA
The DNA here is from genome assembly GCA_039090855.1 of Macrothele yani. Lineage (NCBI taxonomy): Eukaryota > Metazoa > Arthropoda > Arachnida > Araneae > Macrothelidae > Macrothele > Macrothele yani. The sequence continues at coordinate 111,873,535 of CM077003.1, forward strand.
GGTGGGAGGGGGCAAACGGGGCTACAGCTTAGGGGCCTGCCCTTACCAAGGGCCCAAGACATGCCACTACACACGATATAATACATAGCTTACATAAAATATTTATATGCACAGTCTTACCAGAATTACACGACCACCCCTGGAATCAGGGTGTGCCCGCCCAAGCGCGTCACAGAGTGCACGTGACAAGGTCGACCACAACAAGATATAAGCGGCTTGCCAGGACAGATGAGCCATAGTGCGTTACGTGATCACAACAGGCAGAGGTGGTGATTTGACGGGCGTTCAAAAAAGAATGATCATCGGTTATGGCGCCAAGGGTTGGAGCATCTCAGAAGCAACAGACTTCGTGGACTTTTCGAAAGGTACTATAGCAAAGGAGTACCAAGAATGGACCGCTGGCATATCGAGTATCTCCCGACGTCATAATGTGGAGCCCCAAAGACTACCGACCCTAGAGGAGAACGTCGCCTCCGTCAATTCGTAAAGGGTAATCGACGAGCAACTGTGCAGCAATTGACCACACAAATGAACGCTGGGGCACCCCAGTACGTGTCCCCGATAACAGTAGAGCGAACCCTGTTACGCAAGGGTCTCCAGAGTCGATGCTACGTCAAGGCCAAGTTCCGTCGGCAACGACGCTACGTTAGCCAAGTTCCATCGGCAACGTCGCCTACAATTCGCATGAGACTACCGTCATTGGACAATGGAAGAGTGAAGAAAGGTTGCCTTTTCCGACGAATCGAGGTTTCTACTCCACAGAAGTGACGGGCGGCGGCGGATACGGCGTCATACACACGGAAACCAACACTCGGACACGCTTGTGGGTCAAGCACAGGCCGGCGGTGTCAGTGTTCTTGTCTAGGGGATGTTTTCCTGGTATGACCTGGGACTGCTGGTACCACTGGATATGTCCCTGAACGCCAATGGCTACCTGTATAACTTCGCTAACCACAAGCATATCTTCATGTTGGACGTTTATCCTGGTGGTCATGGTGTCTACCAACAGAACAATGCGCCGTGCCATGTCGCTAAGGAGGTTCGTTATTGGTTCCAGGAACACCACAGCGATGTCTCCGTTCTTCTTTGGCTGGCGAAATCGCCCAATCTCAATCCCATAGAGCACTTGTGGGACTATTTGGATCGACAGGTTCGGCGTGCTGACCCACAACCACGTTATCTTCGGGACCTCCGTGCTCTGCTGCAGTCCGAATGGGTGCGTGTACCTAGGGCAGCCTTCCAGGTGCTCATTGACCCTATATCATAATGGAATAACCACCCTTGGCCCGGATGTGAGCGGGTGAGGCTGGTTATTCCCATTATTAGGTAGGTTGTCATATTATTCTGATACATCCGTGTAATATATAGAAGTAAAAGAGTATTAGTTTTGTCTCGCAAGATTTCGACTCGTTCACAAACAGTGGCTAGAATACAAACAGATCTCAACGCAGTGTCTCACTAAGGGCAAACGTTTCACGTGGCTATGTACAGCGGGGTCGGTGAGACAGTTTCAGTTTTTTCACTACCATCCACCCATATCTTCCTGCTTGCAATTGAGACCGTTAATGGTCGAAGTTCTCCGTGACTTCACATTGCATAAGAAAAAAGATGCAACAATAAAAGTATGCAGTGCTAAATTATTTAAAATTCCAAGACAAAATCTAGGAATCTTAATCTTTTAACTCATGTTTTTTGAGAACAGTGGAAAATACAGAGATTTCTTATGAAAACTCTGAAGGTAATTTATTAGTTTGCAGAATGTACTACGTATTAATTATGAGGAACGTATTTGCTAGAATTTGGTGTTTTAACGGACTTCAATGATGATTGCCCGTCATAAGTTCTTTGGGGGCCCATTTAAATATTTTAGCCTAGGGGCCCACTAAGGTTTTAATCCGGCCCTGAGGACAACACACTCTGCAACTCACTTTTGCTATCTGCCAACAGGACTGTGTTATCAGCTTCCAGCAATCTGCACACACGGATATTACCAAAACATAAACCAGTATTGTCCATCTTAGCATCACGCATGCACGCATCCATAAATATATCAAACAGGCATGATGACTTTACACAACCTTTTCTGACTCCTGCACCAGTGGAAAATCATCTGGATACAACACCATTCACTCGTACACAAGCTCAACTGCCAGCATACATAGCTTTTACACTATTATGTAGATTTCCAGTAACACCATATTTATTCAATACCTTCCACAGAAATATCCTAATTGCTCGGTCGTAAGCTTTCTCTAAATCCATGAAGGCAGCAAAAACTTTCTTACCAACAGCCAGATGCTTTTCGAGCATCATGCATAATGCAAAAATTTGCCTTTACCAGCCTTTAGGAGTAATACTTAAAAATTACAAAGTGTAAACAAATGTTTGTTTGCTACACACCTTCATATGGAGGATGCTGAGATCTTCTTATGATGGAAGTGTCTGAAGAAATTGGTAGTGGAGGTGTGAAGGGGATGTAAAGCGCTGATGCTCGCTCAGTGGTCAAGGACGCGGGCATCTGACTTTTCATACAGCTGACTCTGGGTTCGAATTCTAAGCAAGGCAAAAATACCGCATTTGTTCTTTCACAGCTGATTTTCTCCCTTTCCTGGAGCCAGTGGCTCTAAATTAGAGATGGAAAACTCCGTATAGCTTTAGGTGCTAGTAGGGGTCATTAACTTTCTGTTCCAAAAAATCATACTTATTGTGCATTGACTTACGATTCACCTTGCTTATAAACATTTTATTTTGTGGCCTAGAACTCAAAACCGATGCAAACCGTGTGCAATCGCGTACTTTGCGGTAAAAATAACTCTTCCAGCAGACTCACTGCGCTTTATTATTTCCGTGCACAGTGTTATTATATGTGTGTCACAAATCGAAGGCACTTTCAACTCCCGCTTTGAGTTTGCGCCGTTCTTCTAAGTCTTGCATGCGCTACTTACTGCTCATTGTAACCGCGCAACATCGGATGTGAATTCACAAACAGATACCCGCAAAGCTTCTAAATGGCTTATCAGCTTATTCTGCAGATAGCTGTTTCGCAATATCTATCTAACCATCGGCATTTCACTCTCACAGGCCACGTATCCGATCGCGGTGGAACTTTGCATGGGTTTTGATTCGAGGATTGTCATTATGACAGCGCTGTCGAAATTAATGTTTGCTACGTAAAGTCAACAATCACAAATGGAGAGAAGACCACGACTAGAATTTCATAGTTGTAATACAAATACGGATTTAGTAGTTTTGTGTGCTGTTGTAATTTTACACGAAGGGATACAGATTTACAATAGCAGAATTAGTCGTCAGGTTGTGGCTTTGTTCCCATTTAGAAAACGATTCCATTGGAAATTAGTGTCAGCGTAACACAGTTTGGAACTAATATACGGAAAGGACATATGTTTTTATATTGAGTACACACACTGCCTTACAATTAATATCCGGGCAACTGCATGTCTACATATAATATTTACTGACAGAAAATTTAATATTGTGCTGAAACCTTCGGATCCCTTTCCAAAAGGTTTTTAGTAAATGTCTGCCGAAATGTTCCATCATTCGGCCTTCGAAGCAGTGACCAGTTCAGCTTTGTTTGTTGGAAGATTTCTTCTTCCACGCACCCGATGATCCAGTTCGTTCCGGATATTCTTTGTATGGTTCAGCTTGGGACTTTGAACTGGCCTGTCTAACTTTTCGACACACCCATGTCCTCTAAACAGTCTGTAATACCGCGAGTAGTGTAACATGGTGTGTTGTGCTGCTGTTGGATGTATGGACCTTTCCTAAAGTATTGTCACAATGTAGAAAGTATATAAACTGTCCAGGATTTCTAGATAGAGCTCGGCATTCATGGTTTTGTCCAAAACGATTAATGGGCCCATGCCGAACCACGAAAGACAGCTCCACCTCGTCACGCTACTTTCACCAAACTACATTATCGGGACGATAGAGTCTGAAAGAATCTTTCTTCAGGCATACGCCGTACCCACAAACGACTAACACGGTAGTAAACTGCCAACCTAGCCTCGTCAGTCTAAATAACAGTTTCCCGTTGATCTGTACTTCAAGGTCGATTCTCCATAGAAAATGTTAATCTGTGTGTGGCATGAGTCGAAGAAACGCTAATTAATGTGTGGCATGATTAGTTGCTTGTTGAAAGTAGATTTTGACCGTCGTAGCACACGTCGTGCAGCGTCCTTCATACTGTACTGGTTCTTACATCAGTCCCAATAGTCTCACATAGGGTTTGACCATGGTAACCCATGTCGCGCAGCGTTCTTCTCACTCTGTTGGCGCTAACATCAGCCTCAATGGTCTTACATAGGGTTGAGACAATGTTGATTTGCATTCTGAGAGGACTGCCCTTGGCAGACTCACCTCACCTGTCGTTGCAGACCCAGGCGCAGTTTTATTAGCTTCTCAGCATCACTATCTGCATTTGGCTACCATTCTTCATGAGAAAGGTAGCGTAAAAAGACTAGTTCTCTCTACGTAGGGTAACACTGTACGTCTCGGAGGGCTCCCATAGAGACGAATCTAAGCAGATACCAGTTTTCTACATTCCTTACAGGACTACAGGACGGCAATCTATGGTCTGTTGATGATAAACTCATCCCATAAAATGGATTATATCCCAACACCGCAGGAGAACCGACATACTCTTAGATCCATTTGCATCCCTATGCTTTTTGGACCAAATTAGAGCTTACGGTTTTTGAAGGTGGAGTTCGGATTTTATTTTTATCAAAACAAGTTGTGTGAATTCAATTTAGTACATCACGGATTAAGTTGAGTTCACACAACTATGAGGACTTCGTTTACAGAGGTAAATTTAAAAATACGCCGATAGCTGGTTTTCAAGATAAATAATAATAATAATAATAATAATAATAATAATAATAATAATAATAATAATAATAATTTGAAGGTCTAGTGTCTGTGTAGAGCTGTTGATTATCTTAGGTACAATTCTTGTGGCTGATATTACTATGGGAACGGTGGTGACGTTATCCATATGCCACATTTCCTTGACTTCGTATCGTAGTCGTTATACTTTGACAGCTTCTCTCCGTGCGTCTTCTGGATGATGTACGTGTTGGGCACGGCTATGTCAATGAGGTATGTTGCTTTCTTCTCCTTGTCGACCAGGACGATGTCGGGCTGATTGTGGGGTATGGCCTTATCTGTTCTGATTGATCTGTTCCAGTACATCTTGTGGGTGTTGTTCTCTAGAAGCGTTGTTGGCTCATACTTGTAGTAGGGGACAGGCTTAGTTGTAATGAGGTGGTGCTTTCTTGCCAATTTTTGATGGACAATCTTGGCGACTTGATTGTGCCTGTTTGTGTACTCTGTTTGCGTGAGAACTCTGCACTCTGCTGTGATATGTTGGATGGTCTCTGGCGCTTAATGGCATTGCCGACATGTGTCGCTTTCCACTGACGTGTCCTTCAGGATTTGCTTCCGGTAGTTTTTTGTGTTTACAACTTGATCTTGTATAGCTATCAGGAACCCTTCGGTCTCGGGGAAGAGTGATCCGTTTGTTAGCCATGCCATGCATTGGAGGCAGTCTTATCCACATGGTTGGATTGCAGATCATTGTAGTGTCTTTCGTGTACGTCTTTCTTGCCTTCTTTCGGCTCCCTCGTTCCAATCTCGATGTTCTGTGTAGAGACGTCTAGGGATATGTACTTCTTGTCACTCTGGTGAAGAGGTCCCTTGCTCTGATGGAAGTATTTTCTGAGGCTGCTGATTTCTTTGTCTCGGTGTTCCAGGAGATCAATCATTTCCTCCTCCTTCTGCCCGTCCAATGGTCAGTCTTTCTATTGCTGACTTCTGGTGGTGCTGGCGATGTTTAGTGAGGGTTGTACTGGTATGGCGCATTATTTTATCAAGCTCTGTGGTGGTCCACTTAATGATTCCGAAGGAATACGCAAGGACTGTGTGTTGATAACCCGAGTGATGTTGCGAGCGTTGAGCTTGGTCTTCATTAGTCTCCTCAGCCATTGGTTGTATTTGGCGGCTAGATTGTTTTTGATTTTTGTGTGTTCTAGGCGTTGTCATCGAAGCATACCAAGGTACTTATAAATTTCTCCTTCCTCCATAGCTGCGATCTGTTCTCCGGTCTTCCATTGGTAGCTACGTGCATCATGCTTTCCTTGGTTCATACCTTGTGTCTTGCATTTCTGTTGGCCGAATTCCATTCCGATGTCATTGCTGAAGCCCTCGGTAATCCTGATTAGTTGCTGGAGTCGGTTCTGCGAATTTATTTTTATTATTATTATTATACAATCCATAGAAGTAGGAAGCTAGGAGATTTGGTCTAGAGTGCCCGACAGCAATATCACACGGAAGCGAGGTAAAAGGTTAGATGATCTTATTTGCAACGAGGGGTCAAATACACACCTTGAGACCAACATTAGCATGCTCTCCGTACGCTAATGGTGGTCCCAAGGTGTGTATTTGAATATTTAGAGAGTGGATAGTAGGGCTGGGATAAAAACCCCAACCATATGGTTTGAAGCCGGCTGCACTAACCTCAGGGCAATCTGCTGCCTAACCACTGGTGGGTGATGTCACATCTACTTGCTTAGGTCGCGTCCACTCGTGGATACAGAAGTGATCATAATAATCTGGTATATTAGTGTACGTATACACAGATGAGCTATTTCATTATGACCACCCCGAGCCTAGAGAAATGAGCCCGCCTGTAGACGGAACGGTGGCTCAGATGAAGCTCACAGAGTAGTATACACACAAACCTGAGGACCGGCTTTCGGTTAGTAGAGTGTTCGGAATCAGAATGGAAAAAGCTGCAGATTTATTGAAGTTTGATAAACAACAAATTGTGATGGCACGGCTTCTCAAAACTACGATCTCGGAAACGGCGTAGCTTTTAGATTTTTCACGTGCCGCTCTACTGAGTACATATAAAAAGTGGCGCATAGACGGCCAAACGACGAACCGTTGTCCTGCCGTTCGTCATCTGCAGCTCATTGATGCCAGAGGGAAGCTAAGACTGTTGCGCATTGTTCACAGCGACCACAGGGCCACAGTGCGACAAATCGCTCGCAGCGACAATAGTGGTGATCACGGTAATGTGTCACAGCACACAGTTCATCACAGACTTTTGCGCATAGGCATGCATAGTCAAAGACCCAGCCGGGTCCACATGTTCAAAACGCGTCATCGCTAACAATGCATGAAATGGACCCAAGACCATCGAAATCGGACAGTGGATGATTGGAAGAAAGTGGCCTGGTCCGAAAAATCAAGATTCCTGGTACATCACGTAGGCTATGGCACCAGGATGCACTATTGGGAGGAAATAGGCCGGCCCTGACAGTGTTATGCTGTGGGCGATGTTTTATTGTGACACTTTAGGCCCCATTATTCAAATAGCATAATCCCTGACAGCTGTCAGGAATCTGAACATCGTTGCAGACCAAGTTCACCCATTCATGGCAACTGTGTTCCCTGCTGGTGATGGCCATTACCAACAGTATAATGCACCATGCCACACTGCTGGAATCGTCGAGGACTGGTTCGTTCGAGGAACATGTTGGTGACTTTCTGTTAATGCCCTGGCCTCCAAATTCACCTGACGTGAACCCAATCGAACATTTGTGATTCGACATAAAGAAGCGGGTTCGCGCTAAATCACCACCACCCCGAAATGTACGGGAACTGGAGGACCTGCTGTTGACATTTTGGTACCAGATACCCCAGGATATCTATCTCCACCTCATCGAATCGATGCATCCCCGAGTAACTGCTGTTTTGCTGGCTAAGGGGTCCTACAGCTTATTAGGTAGGTGGTCGTTATGTAATAGTCCATCGGTGTATATGCATGTAATCCTTCTATATAGTCTGTCTCTTGCTTTTATGTTAATTTTGCAGAAAAAAGTGCCTTTTAAGGTGAACTTCTGGATTTCTCCATTGAGAGAAGTAGTTTAAAAACAAATCTTCAACGTAGTGACTGCAGAGAATTTTTATCCGATGGAAAGATTTTTGAGAGTGGATTTTATTGATTATTAAAATATATATATTCTTATTACTGATAAGTCTCAACTTTTTGCGTGTTTATCTTTGTGTGTGTGCGACAACAGAAACCGGACAGAAAGAAAAAAATGTGGAAACAAAACTTTCCCTGCAACAAATCCTTTCGTTATATTAGCCGCAAGTTGTTGTTGTTTTTCTTTTTTCTTTTACTTAACTTTTCCAAGGAAATCGTGTAGTAAGAAGAGGGACCGGAATTGAAACACTGCAGTTTCAAATGCAAATGGAGTGATGATCGAAATGGAGATATTCAGGAAGTGCTCCATGAGTTTTGAAATTTTTTCGTTTAAGAGAGAAAGAATTAATAAAAAGAGGTCTTAAGTTTCTAACAAAAAAAATAATTAGATTAATTTCTGTTTACAAAATGATTCTTTATACAAATCAGCACTTTTCGAAAAATTGTCTGCCGACTGAATCGAGAAGATATCCTATAGCTCTTCAAAAAACATTTATGTTTTGAAAATAATTTCAAAGGTGAACTCAGTTGCTAAATAACACAAATAAATGAAAGGACAGATAAAAAAAAAAAAAACAGTGTTCATTAGAAAATGAAGAATTTGAAAATAGGCTCTGGGATTCTTTGCGATCTAACACTCTCGACTGCCGAAATATAAACTGCGGCATTAAAAAGTATTCGCATTATTGTCCTTTTCTATGATTTCGTACAGAAAAGATCTCGTTGATTGAGTAGAACTCAATGAAAATGCAACGAAGAGCCAAATCATTATGAACATCTGCCTAATATGATGTTAGTTCTCCACGTACTGCCAAAACAGAACTCTGAAAAGGTGTGGACGTTACAGAAGTTCCAAAGATGACTTCTGGTAACTGGCACCTTTAACTCAAGTAAGTTACGTGGTTGAACCGGTGCAGATCGGATTTGATGTTCCAGTACAAATCACATATGCTGGGAAATTCGGAGTATAGGGTAATTCCTGGAAGTCTTCCTCAAGTTCCGCGAACTATTCTGGAATAATCCGCGTAATGTGGCATGGCGCATTACCCTTCTGGAAAACGGTACTACTGAAGGGAAATACCATTGTCATGAAAGAACGTTCCTGGTCTGCAATGATGTTTACGTAGGTGGTAGATGTCATAGTTTCCTGCACATGAATGATTGGACCCAGGGTTTCCCAGTAGAATACTGCTCAAAGCATTACACTTCCTCCATCAGCTTGTTTCGTCCCACAAAGCATCGTGGTGAAAACACTTCCTTAGGTAAACGACATACATATACGTATCCTGCCGTCCACATGGTGCAACGCAAAACCAAATTCATTGGACCAGACGACCTTATTCTAATCATTCAAGGTCCAGTTTTGATGCTCACGTGCCCATAGCAGGTGCTTTCGATTTTCAGTAGGGTTCGATGTATTGTGTGTTTATGACACATTACTCCGATATCCAGCCTTCAAAACCGGCGAGTTGCTCCACAGAATCCCTTCTGTTGGCTTGTACCATAAGGTAACCTTCGCAACCCTGAACCGAGGTTAACGTGGGCACACAGAACGGCTTACAGCTACACAGCTCCATTTACAGCAGGGTTCCATGTATTGTGTGTTTATGACACATTACTCCGATATCCAGCCTTCAAAACCGGCGAGTTGCTCCACAGAATCCCTTCTGTTGGCTTGTACCATAAGGTAACCTTCGCAACCCTGAACCGAGGTTAACGTGGGCACACAGAACGGCTTACAGCTACACAGCTCCATTTACAGCAGGGTTCCATGTATTGTGTGTTTATGACACATTACTCCGATATCCAGCCTTCAAAACCGGCGAGTTGCTCCACAGAATCCCTTCTGTTGGCTTGTACCATAAGGTAACCTTCGCAACCCTGAACCGAGGTTAACGTGGGCACACAGAACGGCTTACAGCTACACAGCTCCATTTTCAGCAGGGTTCCATGTATTGTGTGTTTATGACACATTACTCCGATATCCAGCCTTCAAAACCAGCGAGTTGCTCCACAGAATCCCTTCTGTTGGCTTGTACCATAAGGTAACCTTCGCAACTCTGAACCGAGGTTAACGTGGGCACACAGAACGGCTTACAGCTACACAGCTCCATTTTCAGCAGGGTTCCATGTATTGTGTGTTTATGACACATTACTCCGATATCCAGCCTTCAAAACCGGCGAGTTGCTCCACAGAATCCCTTCTGTTGGCTTGTACCATAAGGTAACCTTCGCAACCCTGAACCGAGGTTAACGTGGGCACACAGAACGGCTTACAGCTACACAGCTCCATTTACAGCAGGGTTCCATGTATTGTGTGTTTATGACACATTACTCCGATATCCAGCCTTCAAAACCGGCGAGTTGCTCCACAGAATCCCTTCTGTTGGCTTGTACCATAAGGTAACCTTCGCAACCCTGAACCGAGGTTAACGTGGGCACACAGAACGGCTTACAGCTACACAGCTCCATTTTCAGCAGGGTTCCATGTATTGTGTGTTTATGACACATTACTCCGATATCCAGCCTTCAAAACCGGCGAGTTGCTCCACAGAATCCCTTCTGTTGGCTTGTACCATAAGGTAACCTTCGCAACTCTGAACCGAGGTTAACGTGGGCACACAGAACGGCTTACAGCTACACAGCTCCATTTTCAGCAGGGTTCCATGTATTGTGTGTTTATGACACATTACTCCGATATCCAGCCTTCAAAACCGGCGAGTTGCTCCACAGAATCCCTTCTGTTGGCTTGTACCATAAGGTAACCTTCGCAACCCTGAACCGAGGTTAACGTGGGCACACAGAACGGCTTACAGCTACACAGCTCCATTTTCAGCAGGGTTCCATGTATTGTGTGTTTATGACACATTACTCCGATATCCAGCCTTCAAAACCGGCGAGTTGCTCCCCAGAATCCATTCTGTTGGCTTGTACCATAAGGTAACCTTCGCAACCCTGAACCGAGGTTAACGTGGGCACACAGAACGGCTTACAGCTACACAGCTCCATTTTCAGCAGGGTTCCATGTATTGTGTGTTTATGACACATTACTCCGATATCCAGCCTTCAAAACCGGCGAGTTGCTCCACAGAATCCCTGCTGTTGGCTTGTACCATAAGGTAACCTTCGCAACCCTGAACCGAGGTTAACGTGGGCACACAGAACGGCTTACAGCTACACAGCTCCATTTTCAGCAGGGTTCCATGTATTGTGTGTTTATGACACATTACTCCGATATCCAGCCTTCAAAACCGGCGAGTTGCTCCACAGAATCCCTTCTGTTGGCTTGTACCATAAGGTAACCTTCGCAACCCTGAACCGAGGTTAACGTGGGCACACAGAACGGCTTACAGCTACACAGCTCCATTTTCAGCAGGGTTCCATGTATTGTGTGTTTATGACACATTACTCCGATATCCAGCCTTCAAAACCGGCGAGTTGCTCCACAGAATCCCTTCTGTTGGCTTGTACCATAAGGTAACCTTCGCAACCCTGAACCGAGGTTAACGTGGGCACACAGAACGGCTTACAGCTACACAGTCCCATTTTCAGCAGGGCTCGATGTATTGTGTGTTTATGACACATTACTCCGATATCCAGCCTTCAAAACCGGCGAGTTGCTCCACAGAATCCCTTCTGTTGGCTTGTACCATAAGGTAACCTTCGCAACCCTGAACCGAGGTTAACGTGGGCACACAGAACGGCTTACAGCGACACAGCTCCATTTTCAGCAGGGTTCCATGTATTGTGTGTTTATGACACATTACTCCGATATCCAGCCTTCAAAACCGGCGAGTTGCTCCACAGAATCCCTTCTGTTGGCTTGTACCATAAGGTAACCTTCGCAACCCTGAACCGAGGTTAACGTGGGCACACAGAACGGCTTACAGCTACACAGTCCCATTTTCAGCAGGGCTCGATGTATTGTGTGTTTATGACACATTACTCCGATATCCAGCCTTCAAAACCGGCGAGTTGCTCCACAGAATCCCTTCTGTTGGCTTGTACCATAAGGTAACCTTCGCAACCCTGAACCGAGGTTAACGTGGGCACACAGAACGGCTTACAGCTACACAGCTCCATTTTCAGCAGTGTTCCATGTATTGTGTGTTTATGACACATTACTCCGATATCCAGCCTTCAAAACCGGCGAGTTGCTCCACAGAATCCCTTCTGTTGGCTTGTACCATAAGGTAACCTTCGCAACCCTGAACCGAGGTTAACGTGGGCACACAGAACGGCTTACAGCTACACAGTCCCATTTTCAGCAGGGCTCGATGTATTGTGTGTTTATGACACATTACTCCGATATCCAGCCTTCAAAACCGGCGAGTTGCTCCACAGAATCCCTTCTGTTGGCTTGTACCATAAGGTAACCTTCGCAACCCTGAACCGAGGTTAACGTGGGCACACAGAACGGCTTACAGCTACACAGCTCCATTTTCAGCAGGGTTCCATGTATTGTGTGTTTATGTCACATTACTCCGATATCCAGCCTTTAAAAACCGGCGAGTTGCTCCACAGAATCCCTTCTGTTGGCTTGTACCATAAGGTAACCTTCGCAACCCTGAACCGAGGTTAACGTGGGCACACAGAACGGCTTACAGCTACACAGTCCCATTTTCAGCAGGGCTCGATGTATTGTGTGTTTATGACACATTACTCCGATATCCAGCCTTCAAAACCGGCGAGTTGCTCCACAGAATCCCTTCTGTTGGCTTGTACCATAAGGTAACCTTCGCAACCCTGAACCGAGGTTAACGTGGGCACACAGAACGGCTTACAGCTACACAGCTCCATTTTCAGCAGGGTTCCATGTATTGTGTGTTTATGACACATTACTCCGATATCCAGCCTTCAAAACCGGCGAGTTGCTCCACAGAATCCCTTCTGTTGGCTTGTACCATAAGGTAACCTTCGCAACCCTGAACCGAGGTTAACGTGGGCACACAGAACGGCTTGCAGCTACACAGCCCCATTTTCAGCAGGGCTCGGTGTATTGTGTGTTTATGACACATTACTCCGATATCCAGCCTTCAAAACCGGCGAGGTGCTCCACAGAATCCCTTCGGTTGGCTTGCACCATAAGGTAACGTTCGCAACCGTGAACCGAGGTAAACAAGGGCAGACACATCGGCTTGCAGCTACACAGCCCCATTTTCAGCAGGGTTCGATGCATTGCGTGTTTATGACACATTACTCCGATGACCAGCCTTCAAATTACCGGCAAGTGGCGCCATAGAATCCCTTTTGTTGGCTTGTACCGTAAGGTAAACCTTCGCTAACATCCGGTCAACCATGGTCGGTCATTACCGGCGGTTCGGGATTTTTTTCCCTCCTCGGACCACGATTTGAAGGTACTGACCGCGGATGAGCGTGAACACAGTTGGAAATGGGTCAAACATTTTGTACCCGGACCCGACCCGAACCTGACCCAGGCAAATCTGCTTTGAGCTATAAATTTGAATATATCATCCTCATAATCATTGTCATTCATTATTATCAATCCACTGCTGGATGATGGTTTCTCCAAGTTTCTTCCACAGCGGTCTGTCATGGGCCAGTGTCCTCCATCCACCTATCTCTCAAATGGTCTTCTTCTGGGTCTTTTCCCGTCCCTTGGAATCCATTCTAAAGTTTTGGCTGTTCATCGGTGGTTCGTTCTCCTGGCAATATGGCAAGCCCATTGCTATTTTAGGGATTTTACTCTCATCATGATGTCTTTCACTCTTGTTATTTTCCTTATCCACGAGTTCCTGTTTTTATCTTTCTTGGTTACATCAAGCATGCATCAGTCCATGCTTCGTTCAGTTGTCTGTAGTCTTCGTATGTCTTTTTTAATTAAAGTCCACCTCTCTGCTCCATACGTAAGAACTGGAGGGATGCTTTGATTAAACGCTTTTCTTTTAAGACGTAATAGTACATTGCTCTTAAAAATTCTACCGTTTCTTTCAAAAGCTCTACAACCAAGTTATATACGCCAATTAATTTCTTCATCAATATGACCCTCGATTGATATCTGCTGTCCAAGGTAAATGTCGGAATTGGTTACCTCCAGCTTTCACCCATCAATTGATAAATTTTCATTCCTTGTAAAAGCATTGTACATCAGTTTTATCTTCTGAAAGTTTATTTTTAATCACACTTCTTTACTCTTTTCAGCAAGTTCCTGGTTCATACTCCGCAGCTCTGAAGTATTATTTCAAAGACCTCTGAAGGGTTATTTGAAATATTTTTTTTTCTATTTGAAAATTAAACGGAAATAAAACGGGTCGAAATCTGGTCAGGAACATCTTGACCCTACCCGTGTAACCGGCAAGGAATTGTCGACCTGGTTACCCGTGACCCGTTTCCATCTCTGACCGTAAGCACCCCACAAGATTTGACGTCTCGGAAATGCTCTGACCCATCCGTCTGGCGATTAAAATTTGGCCTTTGTCAGACTCGCATAAGTCCGTTGTCTTTCCCATCTGAAGAACAAGAATAACACTGATTAACAGCGCTCGATATCATTTGTCATTTCTATCGTTTCATGACCTTATCAAGCGCAGTCGTCCATCTGCACTTGCTTCGATTTGCATAAATACACGCTGTTCATGTTTTGGCTCTTTTTTTTTTTTTTTTTTTTTGGTTGGAGGTTTAACGACCACCGTGAGCAACTCAATGGGCTATAAGCAGACGCCCGTCCCTAATTTAGGGCTACTGGTTCCAGGGAAGGGAGAGAGCCAGTGCCGTAAGACAAACACAACACCCATGCCTCACCGGGATTCGAACCCGGACACTTTTCGTACGAATGATCGGAAGCGATCGCTTAGACCACTGCGCCACCGGGGCGGCGTTTTGGCTCTCCAGTGTGATTTGTTTTAGGAGTCTCTAAGCGGCCGATCGGATTCACTGCAGTTCCACATGTGGAATTAAAAGAAATCCAGGACACTAAAACCTCGCAGTGACAACTGTATTTCCAAGAATACTCTGGCCAGCCACGATGGCCGTGGTTTCCTTTTCAACGGAAGAACCAATGCAGGGAGCGCACCGTCGAGAAAACAAAGCAGCGTCAAGAACAACAACGTTCAGAGGTAGAAAAAATTAGACACCCCGGTAGCGCAGTGGTCTAAACGAGGGCTTCTGATCATTCATCCGAAAGGGGTCCGGGTGCGAATCCAGAGACGTCGCTAGGCTTCGAAATCAGGATGGGCGACGGATCGGCGAGCATTATTTTTGTTGGGGCAAGCTTAATAACAACTTCTTTTACGAAACACTGAAAGAACGAATTTTTAATGCTCTTCACTACGGGCTACAAAGAAATTCGTGCGATCCCCACTCCCACCACTTGGACACACACGCATACATACATACACAAATCTCAGTAGTTATTCAACTGATGTAAGATACAAGAGTTACTAGAATGTCGCTTTCAACTGTTAGCTTGCTCTGAATGCATTGTCTTAAATTGCTTTTCAAGATTTTGCATTTTTGCTTACAAAAAATAAAACTGCCCTTGAACACAATTTATTTTTCAAAAAATGTCGTTTTCTTCTAAATTAAATTTTAACGTCGTGCCACGCAGACACAATACCTTCCCCCTCTTTAACTCCCTTCCTTCAAGCCAGCGACTTTGCCTTGCACTTCTTTCCTGCAAAGCAGTCGTCAGTCACTTCCTGCACTTTCACTGTCCCGAGGCAGTCTTAAGAGCGCTAGTGTAGCTTTAGACACCACTTTCCGTGTCGGAATCCGCTATTTTGAACAGAAAACAAACAGCAGAGCAATTAGTAGTGACCCCCTCAGTGAATTCCTATCCATCCGCCTAATTAGCACCCTACTCTAGCCGTACAAGCATAAAAAAAGAGGCCTAAACTAGGGAATTTGAAGAGTGGAAAACAATTAAATTTTCATGGCCCTGCGGATGCTATTTTGATAACCTTTTTGGAGACATAAACAACGCATTTCCTAGGGCAAAAAAATACGTAGATCTACATGAAATAAAACACACGAATCATTATTACTTGGCAAAGTCCAGACTATAATTTAGAGAAACATGGCCTATTTCGAACTTGGTGGTCTCAAGCCCACCCTCGCACTCCCTTGGCAACGTCCCTGTATTACAGGGTTTTTTTTTTTTTTGCCATGCGGAGGGTCTCTCTCTCTCTCTTGCTCTTTATTACCCTTAACTCCACCAAAGTACCGCTTAATACTCTTCACCGCAGCAAAACAACTAGAGACCATCTCCATATTCTCAAAAACCTCCAAAGATAGGGAAAAGATTAGCATTTAAAGTGCAGTAGATTTCGGTTAATTGTTAATCGATGGTCCAATTAACGGGCGAGCCCTTAATTGGGCCATTAATCGGGGCAGTCGTTTATTTGGGGCAATTCTTGAAGAACATTCCAAATTAGCTCTTTGGGTTAAAACTTCGCATAATTGGGGCAGTCGCTTAATTGGGCCAAAATGTTCGAGCCCCGATGTATCCCAGTTAACCGGAATCTATATTAATGCTGCGCTGAAATTAATCCTAAAACTGAGGATCTCGTTGTTCATTGATTGTATGTGTAATTCAATTAATTAACTTAATTATTTTGAATTTAACTACTTGGCAAAGTCCAGATTATACTTTAGAAAAATGGCCCATTCCGAACCAGGTGGGCAACATATTTCAGCCCCCCCCCCCCCCTTGCACACACACCCCTTTTGGCGACGTCCCTGTTCGAATCCCGGTGAGACATGGATGTTGTGTTTGCCTTACGGCACTGGCTCTCTCCCTTCCCTGGAACCAGTGGCCCTAAATTAGGGACGGGCGACTGCTTATAGCCCATTGAGTTGCTGCTCACGGTGGTCGTTAAACCTCCAACGAAAAAAAGGAAGAAAAAGTCAATTCGATGCGTACAGATTCGTCGTATTCCCAACTTTTAGTTACATACAAATCGTACGCAGCAAAGTATATGTTTTAGGTTCTCCTTCCGTCCATCTGTTCTTCCACTTCCAAATGTTGATTTGCTGGAATTTTCATCTTTCTCAAAGGCTGAAAGAACTATGCAAGATTTCAGACGTCACCCCTTCCGTCCTCCAATCGTCAGTTGGTCTGTCTGCCAGTTCGCCGAAATTATGTTTCGGTTTCTATAACGCCCAGACTGTAGAAATTATTTCTGTGACTGGTAAAGACAGGTAAGTGTACACGATTATCAACGTCTCTCCTTCCCTGCATCTGTTCGTGTATGGAAAGGATATTTCCGCTTCGAAATGTGTTGTTAAAATTATTTTTATGCCCTGCAGGGAAAAACATAAGCATAACAGTTCAGACTTCTCTCCGTCTGTCAATCCATTTGTCCACAGAAACGACATATCTGCTTCTAATTATCAAAGTTAAAAAAATACTTTCTCTATCTGATAGAGACAGAAATGCATTTCATCCCTAGCTCTGTCGGTCTCAGGAAACGATACTTGGTGGTTAGAACCGTAGATAAACAGAAAGTTTTGTAATATTTGCATAAACGCATATGCTGCGGCGGGTATGTCACGTGTTAAAGTCGCGCACTGCCGTCAATCAAAAGGATATAAAATGGTAGTCGTTGCTGTGAACAGCATTGCATGTTGTCTTTCTGTCTGTGGTTGGGACGCCTAAGAGATGGACAGCCACAACCGGCTAATTAAGGAACTTTTGCTTTACGAGTTTGAACTCGGCCATAACGCTGCTCAATCATCACGAAACATTTGTCATGCGAAAAGAAAAGGTTCCGTGGACAGCAGCACCGCAACCAGATGGTTCAAGAAATTTCGCTCACGTGACAGATACCTCGACGATCAGCCAGGTCAGGTAGGCCGCGAACCGTGAATGCGGAGGTTGTGCGCCAGGCCGCAGAGGCAAATCCGACAACCAACACTTGGAGATTATCAGGCGAGCTGGGCATATCACAGACCACCGCGGTTCCTCACTTTCAGGACCTCGGCAAGGTCTACAGCAGCTGCCGAACTGACGCCAGCTGAAGCAAACCGCCAAGTGGAACTGTGCACGAAACTCCTAGAAAACCCGCGCGATGTACGTTTCATCAAGAGAATTGTTACGTGCGATGAAAAGTGGGTCTATTTCTCTAATTCTAACACACAAAGGCAGTAGCTGAGCCCGTGCCAGCTTTGTGAACCTGTTGGCAAACGTGGGCGCTTCGAGCACATGGGGGTGCTTTGCGTCTGGTGGAATTTCGAGGGGATAATCCATTACGAATTTGTTCCAGACTGTCGGACCATCAACGCCAACCTCTACTCTGAACAGCTGGAGCGGATGTATACCGTTCTGGAGGAAAAGTACCTGACACTGGTGAACAGGAAAACGCGCTTTCCTACATCAGGACAACGCTCGGCCATATACCGCGCGAACGACCCGAGCAAAACTCCAGGAACTGGAGGGCATCGAACTGATGCTAAACCCAGTATATAGTCCGGACCTTGCCCCTTCGGATTATTACCTGCTCCGGTTCATTACCCACTTCCTCCGCGGGCGGAATTTCAACAACCAGAAGGAGATAGCAGCTGGGATGAAGGAGTTCTTCGCCTTGAAGGACAAGAACTGGTACCGCCGCGGAATCGAAGAACAGGCAGACACATGGCTAACGACGAAGAAACACGATAGCCTATACTTTGAATGCTCGTCAGATATCGTCGTAAAGGTACGTATGAAGATATAAAGTGATCCAAATATTGCAAAACTTTCGACTCACCCTCTGTCATTTTTGTGGACGGATGACGAGTTGGCTGAAACCGTATGTTCATGTTTTCTTTTATACGGAAGAGAAAGGGTTTTAACAATGGGACATTTCGAAGCTTAAGTTTCGATCCTTCAGATAGACAGACCAACGTATGAAAGGAAGGACATAGGTTGACAATCTCATACATATCCTCCGTCTATCATTAGCAGAAACAATTTTTTTTTACTGTCACAATTAGAAGCAGCGATTTCATTTCTGTGGACGGACGGACAGAAAGAGCCATCGAATGTAATCCACTAAGTAGGAGCCTTTAACCTGCGGCTATTAATTACATTCGCAAGGGAAAGAAAATCTGGTTTATGCATAGAAGGGCATAACAATTGGAGCGATCGCTGATCACATTCAATGATGTCAAAATGCTGTGAAAATAACCGACAGAGACAGGCTATGACACAAATCAGGAATTGCGAAAATGAACAAGACGGTTATTCCATCTCCACCATACAGCCCGGATTTAGCGTCATCGTATTTTTAGTTAAACGTCTCAATGATTAACACTAACGACGAGGAGGCCATCACTGCCTCCTGGTAGATTGGATCTGTCTGGTGATCCTAGTCTGGTGTTCTGCGGTGACGTAAATAAATAAATAAATATATATTTATATATATAAGGCAAATTAAAGGTTACACATAAATTAACAATACACCATTTGAAATCCCATAGCGCCAGAGGCTGCTTATAGGAAAAAAGCAAAAAACGTAATGCAAAAACCAAAAAAATAAATAAATAAATAAATAAATAAATGAAAGTTGCAGTAAACGGAAACCCGAAAGAAGAGACTAAAAAATCAACCATGAGGAAAAGTAAACATTATAGAACCTGAAATGTGCGATTGATGATCCTTTATTTCGTTTCTTTTCACGATGCACAATTTTGCAGCTAGAG
The DNA here is from genome assembly GCA_039090855.1 of Macrothele yani. Taxonomy (NCBI): domain Eukaryota; kingdom Metazoa; phylum Arthropoda; class Arachnida; order Araneae; family Macrothelidae; genus Macrothele; species Macrothele yani. The sequence continues at coordinate 111,893,189 of CM077003.1, forward strand.
GGCTTAAATGCAGATGATATCGAATTCAAAATACATTTTATACCATATCTTTGCTTCAAAACAACCCATTGAAAAAATTCTTTTACCTTTCGATTACATTTATGTCGAAGACTATTTTAGGTGTAGTCACTTTTCCAAGTTACGCATAGATTTTCCGCTAGGGGTCGTAAACGTGAACCGCGTTTCTTCCGATATATCTGTTTCTAAAACTTCGATTTGAAAAACAACGGATACAGCTCCTGATGAGAATTTTTTTTCTTTGCATGTATTTTCTAAATTTGGGTAAAAAACGGTTTGGCCACCAGAGGGGCATAAGTGTTAATAATTTGGGCTTCTAAAATCTCGATTGAAAAAAATCGTTCGTGGAACTCACGTCGATAAACCTTTTCCGAACATTTTCTTCTTAAAATAATGGATGGTTTTTCCGCCAGAGGGCGTAGATATATATACCTTATTTTTGTCGATATCTCTGCTTCTAAGAGACCGATTTGAAAAATTATTTCTTTGTTGGATAGAGTTTCCAGTGCGAGACGATTTTCATATAATTTCAAAATTTTCAAGTAATTCATAGACTTTCCGCTAGGGAACGTAAATGTAAATTGCGTTTCCCCCGATATCTCAGCTTCTAAAACTCCGATTTGAAAAATTCTTTTTGCACCAGATGCAACTTTTGATGGAAAATGCTTTGCGCATAATTTCTGATTGGTGGAATGTCTAGTTGCACACAAGCCTCTCAGACTGATTTCCTCAGGCTTCTCTGAAATGACTTCCTAATCCGTTCAACGTTTTCCTCAGACACCGTACGTTTAGCATTTTAATCAATCATCGGTAACGAACTTCCTGTTTCTCTGATTTCCTTCTTTCATTTCATAACGGACACATAAGTTGGGACGTCTGCCGTCGCTCCAAGGCTTTACTCGCTGCGAAACGGTGCTGTAAAAGCCTCACGGCCTTCAATTCCGTAAGCGATAGCACACAAAATACACTATCTACCAACAAGTAATTGGACACCCCTGCAATCGACGATATCTGCGGTCCTGATACACGTCACGGCCGCCGCCGTTAAATATCGTGTGGGAAACAACAACGCAACCAGTCGCATGCAAGGTGCCACGCAGTTCGGAGCTCTCTGATTTCGAGAAAGGTGTAATCGTCGGGTATCACAGAAATGGCCGATTCATACGTGACATATCCAGCGAGTTGAAGTACCCAAAATCGACAGTGGCCTACGTGATTGGCACGTGGAAGATGAGAGGTGACTGTCGGAATGTGCCCCGACCAGGCAGACCCACAAAACTGGGAGTTAGAGACCGACGGGTGCTGGCCAGAGAAATTCGGAAGAACCGCCCCAAATCGATGGGCCACATCCGCGAAGAGTTTCAATAGGCATCCGGGAGTGTTCTTTCGACGAATACCATCCGTAAGGAAGCCCATCTGCTTGGTTATTATGGACGTGCTGCCGCCCACAAGCCTTTGATCACCAAATCCAATAGTGCTGCTCGGCTAACGTGGTGCAAGGAACGTCGACAGTGGACCGTTGACCAGTGGAAACAGGTTCTCTGGAGCGACGAATCAAGGTTCACCCTCTACCGTCCGGATGGCAGGGTCTGGGTTTGGCTTCTGCCTAGAGAACGCCTCCTGCCGGAATGTATTATGCCAACTGTGAAGTTCGGCGGCGGTGGAAATATGCTATGCGGGTGTTTCTCCTGGTATGGCACGGGACCGTTGGTCGCAATTCCTGGTAGACTCAACGCCGAGACCTACTGCATCATTTTGGAGGACCATGCGCTTCCTACGTTGTGGCAGTTTTACGGGGTGGACCCATGTTACTTTCAGGATGACAATGCCACCTGTCATGTTTCGAGGTCCACCACGGCTTGGTATGGTGACAATGGGGTTAATCGAATGGAATGGCCTGCGCAGAGCCCGGACTTTAACCCTATCGTGCACCTCTGGAACGAGTTGGAGTGTTGACCTCATGGAGGCTCCACCAACTGTTGAAGGTGAATAAACTTCGTTTTCCTTTGCTATCACGGGTGTCCAATTACTTGTTGGTAGATAGTGTATTTTCTGCTGTGGAGTCTACATGGCGACTGACGTAGCAGTTCTCTACTTCAGCCGCATTGCCGCTGAAGTAGAGAGCTTCTGCGCATGCGCGGGGAGCCCAAATTCACCTGGTTCATAAATTTCCTACCTGCTCTTTATAATGGCACCCACTTTCTGTCATTCGAACCAGTACTTTATATGTTACAAATTTTTCTTTTATTATACCCCTAAGCGGATCACCCGGTGTAGCAAAATTTCTGCTGATTCGAGAAATTCACATACGTTTATCCAACTTCCCTAAAATCTTAGATGGTTGCACTCACCAAATCTTCTAACTGCTAAAGGGTGGGCTAAAAGAAAAATTGGTTGGGCTGATGCCCACCTTATCCCAGTCGTAGCATCACGTCTGCTCCGTATGAAGGTGATGTAACATAATCAAGTTTCTTGAACATGATTATGAGAAAGAAACAAATCTTTCACCTTATCTGAGTGCCTTAGAAAAAGATAAATAGACGAAGTATTTATGAAGTGAAGCTATTTTAATCTCGGAAATTCTAAATTTAGAACCCGTTGAAGAGACTGGTTAGTGGCGCTGATAATGAGTTTATTGCTCTGTTTTCTTGAATCATGTCCGCGAAGAAGATAACGGTGGGAACAAATTCAGATGAAGAAGCGTTTTGGCCGAAATGCTTCTAAAAGAGCGGCATCCTCTGATGTCACGCTCACGTTGAAAATATGTTAGGAATGGGAAAAAAATCGAATGACGGGCAATTTAGAAGATTCTCCTTCGCATCCCCCGTCTTCTGAAATATCTGTCCTTACATTCAATGATTCTGCGTGGATCAAACCCATTTAATATTCCGCATGAACGCAAACCCACAGAGCGCGCAGCGTCTTTATCGGACTTGTGGCAAACTAACCGTGAAAAGGCATGGCAGAGCCACTACGCACAATTACACTGAGTGCTCTTTTCATAGCATCGATACAGACGCCGCACTGTATTCAACACTGTGCCCCATTGACAGAAGTGGCTGCCCATGCTCCTGAAAACGGCGGGAATGATCTCGCGCTTTAGCTAAGGCAACTTTTTTCTTCTTTTCTCCCGCGCTGCAAAAGGTGAGCGTGGGAAAGAAACTAAAATAACAACTTGATAACTCGATGTCCTTACCAAACAAACTAATGCTCCAGTTTGCATGTCTGCCCTTTGCAACTTCCGCTGTTCAAATCTGAAACACAGGCTGCAGCGTATATGGACATCATGCAAGCTAAATGTAGAACACATTTACCCTTTTCAAAAAATATATCTGCTGATCCGAAAACTGCTAACTTCTCTTTTAGATCCTAAACCTAGGTAAATCTGCATTATTAAAGTTCGCTTGCGGAATGGAATTCAGCCATTGCGTATCGTCAAAGGATAATACGAGGTACGACTCAATGAAAATGCTTCACGTTATTCGCAAATACGGAAATAAATCATCTGTTAATGGAGCAGGAATGGTAAGGATTAAAAACTCGAAGAAATCCAATCGTAAGAAATTTTTAAATCTACTAAAACATCAGATTTTATTCAAGAACTGTACATCTGAGTTTTTAAATAAACACGTCACTTCTAAACTGTCTTCTCTTTTGTATTCTTGCTAAAAGAAATTTACCTACCTTTTCAGTTTCTCTTCGTCTATCTGAATGCAAGTAAAAACAAGAAAGATGACACCAATTATCGGGTGTAACGAGAACGTTTTTCCGACACGAATGCAAATATTTAGAAGAAAGATTTATTTCCCCCTATAAGTGGCATACACTGATGAACCATTACATTTTTTTTTTTTTTTGATTGGAGGTTTAACGACCACCGTGAGCAACTCAATGGGCTATAAGCAGTCGCCCGTCCCTAATTTAGGGTCACTGGTTCCAGGTAAGGGAGAGAGCCAGTGCCGTAAGACAAACACAACATCCATGCCTCACCGGGATTCAAACCCGGACCCCTTGTGGACGAATGATCAGAGGTCATCGCTTAGACCACTGCGCCACCGTGGCGGCCTATTACATTATGACCAACACCAGTCTAAAGGAATAAGCGCACCTGGAGACCGAACGGTAGCGCAGGTGAAGTTCACAGAGCAGTATATATACAGCCCGAGGACCGGCTTTCGGTTAATAGAGTGTTCGGAGTCAGAATGGGAAAAGCTGCCGATTTATCGGAGTTTGATAAAGTACAAATTGTGATGGTACATCGTCTCAGAACCACGATCTCGGAAACGGCGCGGCTTGTATGTTGTTCACGTGCCGCTGTAGTGAGTACGTATCAAAAGTGGTGCACGGAGGATGGCCAAACGACGAACCGTTGTCCAGCCATGTGTCGTCCGCAGCTCATTGATGCCAGAGGGGAGCGGAGACTGTCGCGCATTGTTCACAGCAACCGCAGGGCCACAGTGCGACAAATCACCCGCAGCTACAACAGTTGTTATCAGGCTAATGTGTCACAGCACACAGTTCATCGCAGCCTTCTGCGCATGGCCCTGCGTAACCGAAGATCCAGCGGGATCCCCATGCTCACTGCACGTTATCACCAACAACGCATGAAATGGGCCCAAGATCATCGAGATTGGAACGTGGATGATTGGAAGAAAGTGGCTTGGTCTAACGAATCAAGATTCTTGGTGTATCACGAAGACGGCCGAGCGCGGATACGCCGATTACCATCGGAGGCTATGGCATCTGCATGCACTGTTGGGTGGAAACAGGCCGGCGACGGCGGCGATGTTATGCTGTGGGCGATGTTTTCTTGTGACACTTTAGGCCCCATTATCCCAATAGCACAATCCCTGGTATCTAAACGTCATTGCGGACCAAGTTCACCCATTCATGGCAACTGTGCTGCCTGCTGGTGATGGCCATTACCAACAGGATAATGCGCCATTCCACACGGCCAGAATCCTCAAGGAGTGGTTCGAGGAACATTCTGGAGACTTTGTGTTAATGCCCTGGCTTTCAAATGCATCTCACAGGAACCCAATCGAGCATTTGCGGTTCGACTTGGAAAAGCCGATTCGCACTAAATCACCATTACCCTGAAATGTACGGGAACTGGAGGACCTACTGTTGACATTAAAGCACCAGATACCCCAGGATACCTATCGCCACCTCATCGAATCGTTGCCTCGCCGAGTAGCCGCTGTTTTGCGGGCTAAATGGGGTCCTACAGCTTTTTTAGGTAGGTGGTCATAAAGTAATGGCTCGTCGGTGTATACAGCTTGTGTTTGAACAAGCTATCTCCGCTTGGACTCGTTGGATTGGAATAAAAAATACATTTTTTTATTGGAGGTTTAACGACCACAATGAGCAGCTCAGTGGGCTATAAGGAGTCGCCCGTCCCTAAATTTGGGACACTGATTCCAGGGAAGTCAGAGAGAGTGCTATCGCCGTAAGACAAACACAACACCCATGCCTTACCAAAATTCGAATCCGGACCCATCTCGGACGAATGATCAGAAGCCATCGCTTAGACCACTGTGAAATCAAGGCGGCCATAAAAAAATCTTGAACTGCGAAGCTGTAATCGTGACACAGATTTGTAACATATGATAATGTGCTAGTGGTGGTATTCTTACCCACATTATCTCGCTCCGGAGAGGTTATTTTCCCAACTGAACTACGCGGGCAGCCTTATCTCTGCTTCATTGCTGATTTGACTCATGCGTCACCTCAATAGTACGTTATTCACTTAGTACGCAGAAGATTATTCATATTCATGTATTTTCCGCCTTTGCTTCTACACAAGTTGACTCTTACCTGGCATTGCAGCGCATTCGGATTTTTTAAGTTATAATATCTGATCGCGAAATAAAATGCTACGTTTAGGAATTTAATTTTGAGCAAACTTTTGACTACACATGTTTTGAAATGCCTTCAGGAAACCAACTTCTAATTCGGTTTTTAGTTAAGCATCTTTTGCGGGAGGAGGGTGCTCAACGATCGCCGTACGCAACTCAAAGCTATAAATATCTCTCGTCCCAATTTTCGGGCAATTGGTTCCAGGGAAGGGAAAACCGCAGAGCTGTAAAACAAGCACGGTGTATATGCCTCATCCGGGACTCGATGTATACCCTTTTTTGTTCCCTGTAATCTCATGTAAATTTTGGTTCCTTCTCTTTTAGTAGTTTCTTACTTAACACCACATTTTCTCTCTCGCTGAATTTTGTTTTGGCAACCTGGCGCTTGGTCAAAGGATGAGTGACGAACGTTTACGAGACTGATAAGAGTGTTGTTTACGAATGTATCAGGGCTCTCGTTAGAAGTTGACTAGAGCGTGAGATCGTGGTAATTGCTTTGTAGAGAGATGTAAAGAGAGTACGTTGACGTTCTTATGAGATTAGCGTTCGAACTTATATAATTTGCCTAATTCTTTCACGATTGAATGCTACGCTTGGTTAATATTGAAGCCTTAAAATATTATCGAGTTAATGTGACTTTGAGATTATTTGGTCTTCCGAGTACTGAGCTATTGATTATTGAGCTATTGAAGCACTTTTTTGATTGAACACGATTGAAGGGATTTCGGCAATTGATGCTGTGCTAACGTAGTGGACACAAAAAAATGTGCGTGTGTGTGTGTGTGGTACGGAGGGTATTTTGTAGGCCAGTAAATAACTTTTTCAAATATTTCCTGTTCATTTTTACTGTGCTTTCACGGAATTTTATTGACACACCTTGTATATTTGTTGATTTATTATTTCATTATTTTTGCATTTGAAAAGGTAGGAGGCATTTACGCATTTCAATCGAATTATAGAGATGGGATGACCATAGCAATGGTGAAGAAACCCTAAGAATGCAAATAATGGTAAGGTTTGAGGCGAAGGAAGCAAACAAATAAAAAATACGGTTGGGAAAGATCTCTGTGTTCGTGTGTGTCTAGTTCGTGCCTGTCTAGTGTGTGTCAAAAATTTTAAAAACAACTCTTGGTATACAGATTTTAAAACCGTTGAACTCTGATTAATTCAAGGTATGCGATGTGTTTTTCATGAAATCGTTTTATTTGTACATGACAGAAAGATGTACTTTTTTTTTTTTTAACAAGAACATAATTGTAAAAGAATATACTCCTTCACAGTTTCTTTCGTTAAAGCATATTTTTTTAGATTAAAGGCTTTTAGAAACTAATGAGTTCGAATGCTGTCTTTTAGGGATAAAATTCGATCAGCATTCGCAAATAGCTCTCAGTTTGTTTCACATCCGTGGAAAAATGGTCAGAAACCGGTTGAAAGTGAAGTTTGTTGTTTACACACACACACAAAAGTGGACTCGAAATCGGTATTTCCTACGGTCACAGACCACTTTTTTTTTTTTTCCACCCGTGAAGTGCATCCGTTTAACATTATTGCAAATGAAGTCGTGAAACAACAGTCACGCTGTGCTGAATCCCATCATGACAGACTAACTTTATTCTTTGTTTCATTAACTGCTTCGCAGCCTTCACGGTTTAGGCAATGAAGAAGTTGGGCGGCTCGTGAGCAACTCGTCAGAACACACAAGAGATCGAATCACTGTCTTTCAGTACTCTAAACGAAAGATTAAAAAATATATAAATAAATAAAAAGAAAACATGCATACCGCGCTGCTTGACCCCTGGGAAGCTCGAAAGAAAAAGTAGCAGTTTTGCCAAGTCAAGTTTTTAAAAACTTGAAATTATAAAAAAAAAAAGAAAAAAGAAAAAAAACGGTTCGGTAAATGCCATGATCCTAACCTTTTCAGAGGTAATGTAAAAACTGTAGACACACACGAACACAGAGATCTTTCCCAACCGTATTTTTTATTTGTTTGCTTCCTTCGCCTCAAACCTTACCATTATTTGCATTCTTAGGGTTTCTTCCTCATTGCTATGGTCATCCCATCTCTATAATTCTATTGAAATGCATAAATGCCTACTACCTTTTCAAATGCAAAAATAATAAAATAATAAATAAACAAATATACAAGATGTGTCAGTAAAGTTCCATGAAAGCACAGTAGAAATGAACAGGAAATATTTGAGAAAAGTTATTTACTGACCTACAAAATAACCCCCCCTACCACATACACACACACACGCTCGAATACAATACATGTTTGGCATGCTTCGTATATCTACTTGAAGCTATGGAGAAAATCCATTTTGTTACCATCTACCGTTGGGATCAGAGTTGAAAACAGGTCAAAAAATTTTCGAACCCGGACGTCCCATAACTGGACCCGTAACTGATCCAGAAAATTCTACTTTGAACTATAAATTCGAAACTCAGTTTATACATATAAACGTAATATATATATTCATCCCAATTGGTAACTGCTTGATATTTAATAACTGAAATCCTTTTTTAATAATAAAATTTGGTTACTTGCTAAATTTTAGTGCCATTTTTAGTGCCACTATTTTGCGTAATCCAGAAGTAATGGATGACAGTGACAGTTACCATGGAATATATTACAAATGGGAATCATTATTTACGATTACACAAATGTATTTTTTAAATGTATTTAGATTGTTCACTCTTTCCACGCTTTGATGGAGGTGTGCATACTTTCATATGGTCCGTTAGATTTTTGGTTCCATAATATTTTATTACACCAAGGACATCTTTCTTCGTAATTATACACTTTCCACATTTTGAACAAGCAAAACCAAACAACATAGAATTATTCATCGGTTCCTTAATGAGACGAAACAGTTTCCAGCATTTACTCTTCCTCTTGTGATTTTCGAGAAGCACGTATTTGTTGGCCTCGACGCCTTTCTCAACCTCCTTAATATTAAATCCATCCATAGTAAGAAATAAGGAGTTAATTTCGACATGACATGTCATGGGAACGGGATGTTGTTAGCACATCAGTCGAAAACCTCTGAATGCTCAATGTAAAAGATGCGATATGAAAAGTAACTCTTAGTCATACAGTGAACTTCGCACAAAGAGAGAGTGAATCAGCTGAGAAGCAGGCGACTGGCGTTTGCCTGTACTTTGCCCTGGACAATCGCACTGTAAAAGAACGCCAAGGAAGTATCTTTTTACGATATGGTGTCGGTGTGTCTGACGTCGGTCGGTGGAAATCTTCGTTGCTTTAACAAAGAGACGACAATATTTTTGCATGACAAATCATTATTCACTCCGTGGGCACCAGTATCGACTACAGAATTTCACAACGCGCATTTTTCTTTGGAATATATTTTTATCTTTTAAAAATTAAAACGGGAATAAAACCGGATCAAAATCGGGACAGGAACACTTTGACCCGACCCATTGGACCCGCAAGAAATTGTCGACTCGTTGACCCCGTGACTAGTTTCCATCTCTGGTTGAAATGTCACGTTCTCTTGAATATCCGAAATGTCCACAGATTTCTATTTTTTCCTCGCTTTATTCTCTCGGGGAAATAAAAATAGTCAGCTGGTGCCAGATCTGGTGAATACGGTGGGTGTTGCAGCGCGGCAATGGTTCGCTGAGAATTGCAAAATTTGATATTGGTTCTTTGCCCCATTTTTTATTCGCTAACAACGTCCACCTACATTAGCAGCTGTGACACGCTCTCTGCCACACTCTTTCTCACAGCTCCGCGACGGTTACGTATGTGTTCGTTCATGTACATGACTGCGTCGTGCAAGTTACCGCACCTTTCACAACCTTTCCTTTGACGTATTACAACAGCATTCCCCGAAATTTATTGACAAACCTTTTAAATTAATGATATGATTTGTGTTACACACGGCTATTTCTAAAAAATATGCTAAATTAGCTTCAGTTTTAGGTGTTCAATTGCTTTTTTAAGCTCCAACAGTAAGAGGAAAGAAATAAGGTAATGTTCATGGAATTAAGAAATTAATGGAAAAGTCGGTAGGCCATATATCCATTGGGATTGGGTGGGATAAATGTAAGAGCGACAACTAGGTAAGAGGTATCTGATAGAGATTAGAAAAACAAAAGAAAGTTACAGTGGTGCTGCATTTTACGCGGATTTATTTTACGCGGATTCAATTATACGCGGTCAGCCCCACTTCCAGATTTATATCACACGGGAAATGGAGCGTCGAAAGAATCAATCAATGCGTCCTGGGGGACCCTGGGGTGTGACTGTGTCAATGAATTTAAAGATTTTCCTACCATCAACGAGGAAGCAAAACATATTACTCAGATTGCCAAGCAGATTCGGGGGTGAAGGCTTCGTCGATATTCTGGAAGAAGAAGTAACAGATTTGATTGGACATTAAGAACCGTTGACAAATGAAGAGTTAGAAGAACTTGTGAAAACTTCATCGGACGAAGATGATGATGACGACGCCGACAAACAAGATGGAATTGCCAGCAGTAATTTGAACAAGTTTGCCGAAATTTTCCAAGCAGCAAAGCACTTGAAAGATTTAATTTCTAACTATGATCCCTCTATGGAACGTAGCCTTAAAATAAACCAAAGTATTACGGTCTCTTTAATGCCATATTATGAGATTTTTCAGCAACTAAAGACGCAGCGGAAACAGTTGCCGATAACGATGTTTTTCCAGAAGAAAAAAACTCCTTTCACTGGCTCCCCATTGCCCCACCAAGTGTCTTCAACTACTGCACCTAATGCTTCATCTTTGGACCTCAGATTTGACGGCCCCGCAGTGGTGTTGCGCATTGAAGACAACAATTATGTACGTATGCATAAGGATTTGCATCATGCTATCTCATATTTTAACTATAACTGTTACAGAAGTACGTATACATTGCTCTTTGTAAAATACACATTATACTGTAATACATAGATATATGCAAGCGAATAATACCGTACCTATAAAACGAAAAAATACGTGTGAAGTTATTTATTGTATGTAGTTTTATTATTGGTTTTGAACGCACGCGGTTTCAGCTTTACGCGGTCTCGTCGGAACGTAACCCCCCGCGTAAAATGCGACACTACTGTACAACATTTGTACAAAACTGGGAGGTGGGCGTGACAGTAGAGATTAAGAGACAAAGGTTAACGGATCAGTGCCGAAAGGTTAATCCAATAGATAATCCGATATACATATGTGCAATTGGATTCACCTGAATCCATATTAATGCTATTGGATTGGTATCGTATAGTATTTATTACTTTCAAATCCAAATTGGTTTCACCGAATCCAATCTCGATTCACACACACAAGAGTGATGTACCACAACACACAGTACATCAAACTCTGCTGAAAGTGGGGCTGCATAGCAGCAGGCCGCTCCTAGTGCCCATGCTAACCTCGGTTCACACACACAAGAGTAATGTGTCACAACACACAGTACATCGAACCCTGCTGAAAATGGGGCTACATAGCAGCAGTCAGCTCCGACTGCCCATGCTAACCTCGGTTCACACGCACAAGAGTAATGTATCACAACACACAGTACATCGAATCCTGCTGAAAGTGGGGCTGCATAGCAGCAGGCAGCTCCTAGTGCCCATGCTAACCTCGGTTCCCTGTCGAAAGCACCTACAATGGACCCGCGAGTATAAAAACTGGACCTTCAATTATTGGAAGAAGATAGTCTGGACCGATGAATCTCGTTTCTTGTTGTAAAACGTGGACGGTCGGGTACGTGTACGTAGTTCATCTTGGAAGGCATTGGTAACAGGATGATCCATGAGCATAAAGCAAATCCATGGGGGAAATTTAGTGCTTTGGGTAATGTTCTGTTGGTAAACCCTGGGTGCAATAATTAATGTGCAGGAAACTGTGACGTCTACCACCTACCTAAGCATCATTGCAGACAGGTATATCCTTTCATGGGAACGGTATTTCCCTCTAGTAGTGCCTACTTTCAGAAGGATAATGCTCCATGTAACTCTGCCTGGATTGTTGGAAAATGGTTCGCGGAACATGAGGAAGACTTCCAGGTATTGCTCCGGACTCAAAATTCCTCAGACGTCAATCCGATAGATCATCTGCGGTTTGTGTTGGAACAGCAAATACGCTTCCGCGGCTTCTCAACCATGTAACCTAAAAGAGTTAAAAGATATGCTGGTAACCGTCGTACAACCTGACACAATGCTGACTCCAACTCTTGCCGCGATTCTGCCTTTGGCACAGATTTGCTTCATCCAGACGACAATTCGTCAAGCGCTTTCCGACACATCATTGCAAAAATATACGGAAAAGTAATGATCTCTCTCTCTCTCTCTTTCTCTCTCTCTCTCTCACCTCCTCCTCCTCTAGTGCAGTTACTGATATTGCAGGTCGACTCAAGCCGGTAAGCAAAGGTAAACAAATCATCGGGGGCGCCTCTGAAAACGAAACTCTTGTAAAATTTTAAATGTTCCATAACCTGTGTGGGAAAAATAAAATATTTCTAGGGTTTCTATAGCCATTGTTCGTTTTATCGTCAAGAACGAGTGGTAGTTTTTACCCAAAAGCAGTATTGTTGCGTTTATCCTGCCTCTCTATTTGGCCACAGGCTATCTTGCTTTGTCGCATCTGTCCATGCATCTTCTTTCCTTTTCCCTTCTTTCTTTCTTTGAAGAAGCAAAAAACAGTGTTTATTTGCCTAAAGTAGGGCCGTTTTTCTCGTTAAGCTAAGAAAGCAACGCAGCGGCAGTTAACGGTGGTCCGGAATCTTGCTCTCTAAAAATTTCACGAAGCAGCTTTCTTTTTTCTCCCTTTCTCATTAATAGAAAGCAGAGGACGTTGAGATATTACTTGCACATTTTAGTCTCTGTATGCTGAGTAGAATGGAGCATCAAGGGCGCTCATCCGTCGAGGTGAACCTAATGCACTCAATAATTATACCAGGGTAGCAGTTTCTATCCAATACTTTCCAATGTGATTTAAATCACCATTTATCTCGTAATTTGTGCTAATAAATACTGAAAGATACTAAAACACATTATCTCTAAACTTTTGGAAGTGGAATGAGGCAGAAAGACCAAATGTATGTGAATATGCTAAATTCGAAAATATTATGAAAATGTTCTCCAACGAAAAGTTCACAAAGGGGATCTGAAGTGGCACTTTGCATCAGGGAGCCAACATACCTTGAGCCCGCTCTGTTGATATCTCTAGTTCCCCCTTGTTTAATGTTTTACAGCACATATGTATGTACGAACACAGCGAAGGAGTTCGCCATCTTTCAGATGCATATTCTTCCATCTCTTTGCCTGACTACGCAGTTAAAACTACTGTTTCGAATCTGGCACATTAAGTAACCGATTGGCTCCCTAGTGGCGCAGTGGTCCAACTAAACGCTGCCTTATAACCATTCGTCAGAGTGGGCTCCGGTCCAAGTCCTGTATCTGGCATGGGTGGTATGCTTGTCTTACGGTACTAACTTTCTCCCTTCCCTGAAATCAGGGGCCCTAAATTTGAAACAGACGACTGCTTATTGCCTTTCGAGTTGCCCACAATAGTCGGTAAACCCTGAAACAAGCCAAAAGGGTCCTATTGGATCCTGGAATCAGCCGTGTCATTGGGATATGCATAAACTACCTGCGGACTCCCGTAGGCCCTCGCACAGTCACGTTTTTTACTATTGTCGCCAACCATGTGCTCAGTTTAGATCAGAAGAAGTAACTAAATTCCATGAATACGACCAGAGAAGGTTCAGCTGTTGCTATTCAGCAGAACCTTCTCTGGTTGTATTTCATGGAAATTGCCACAGATCTTCAGTGTTTTTCGTGCAAAGACTTGGGCCATGTTCGTGCTGCATTCTGTCATTTGCCTTCATCGAGACAGATGACGTCAAGTTGACCGCATTCATAGCCTTTACCTGATTTTGTAACTCTGGTGACAGCTCCATGATTCTTGCGTAGTGCAAATACTTCGCTGAATCCATGTCCTGTTTCGAAAATAGTCTCAACTCCTCCTGCTTCAACCATTTCACTTAGCATTTTGTCTTGCACCACATTGAGTTATGGCCCATCCTCTTACGGTGTTCACTACCACAACCTTGGTTTCTTCTTCTTCTTCCGACCTCCTTTATTAGAGCCAATGTCTTGTTCCTGTACTTTCATTGTCGTTGTCTCCAGGCTTGGAGAATCCCTTGTGCGTTGGTCTCCTTCAAATGCAAGACACGTCTAGCGATGTGTGTAGTGATGAGGAAGATACAGATTCAAGTTTCTTTTCTGAAAACAATATTAGTGACTCTACTATAACGAAGTGAATTTCTCCGTCATTTTTATCCGCGCCGGGGTTCGAACCTGGGTCCACTCATTCCGGAATAAGTTGCTCTACCAATTAAGCTACGCGGACGATTATTCTGATTCCTATCTGCCTTTATGTCGTGTGCGTCCTTCTGGCAGGTACGTCACATCTCCTGGTACGTTACATCATCTCCCCCTTATTTTTTTTTTTTTTTTTTTTCGAAGTGCTGGAGAAAGGATTCTCTTATTTTTCCTATCTCGCGGTGTGGAAATAACATCACACCATTGCGAGATTTTGAACGGTCGGGTCATCCGGATAGTTCGGGCGCCATTATAACGAAGTGAATTTCTCCGTCATTTTTATCCGCGCCGGGGTTCGAACCTGGGTCCACTCATTCCGGAATAAGTTGCTCTACCAATTAAGCTACGCGGACGATTATTCTGATTCCTATCTGCCTTTATGTCGTGTGCGTCCTTCTGGCAGGTACGTCACATCTCCTGGTACGTTACATCATCTCCCCCTTATTTTTTTTTTTTTTTTTTTTTTTTTTTCGAAGTGCTGGAGAAAGGATTCTCTTATTTTTCCTATCTCGCGGTGTGGAAATAACATCACACCATTGCGAGATTTTGAACGGTCGGGTCATCCGGATAGTTCGGGCGCCATTATAACGAAGTGAATTTCTCCGTCATTTTTATCCGCGCCGGGGTTCGAACCTGGGTCCACTCATTCCGGAATAAGTTGCTCTACCAATTGAGCTACGCAGACGTTTTATTCTGATTCCTATCTGCCTTTATGTCGTGTGCGTCCTTCTGGCAGGTACGTCACATCTCCTGGTACGTTACATCATCTCCCCCTTATTATTTTTTTTTTTTTTTTTTTTCGAAGTGCTGGAGAAAGGATTCTCTTATTTTTCCTATCTCGCGGTGTGGAAATAACATCACACCATTGCGAGATTTTGAACGGTCGGGTCATCCGGATAGTTCGGGCGCCATTATAACGAAGTGAATTTCTCCGTCATTTTTATCCGCGCCGGGGTTCGAACCTGGGTCCACTCATTCCGGAATAAGTTGCTCTACCAATTAAGCTACGCGGACGATTATTCTGATTCCTATCTGCCTTTATGTCGTGTGCGTCCTTCTGGCAGGTACGTCACATCTCCTGGTACGTTACACTACTTAGATGGACGTTGTTCCTTCCCTTTGTGGTCAAGAGACGACGACTTCTATTTGATGTTCTTAGTCCACGTCAACTGTGTATTAATTATTCATTCGCCTTCTAGTTATTTCTTCAGTTGCTGCTGTTCATCTTTGGTGAATCCCCAGCATTGTGCGGGTCTCCCAAGAAGCAACCTGCCAGGTGGTTTGGCAGTTAGTCGTATGAGAGAATTGCGAATGATTCTAACATGTCGTCCAGGTACGTTATGCCAGTAACTTTTGGTTCAGCGAAGAAAAAGGGCCCTATTACCGTGTCTTCCATTAAGCCAGCCCAAATATTAACCTTCGGGCTGTTACTTTCGTGTGTTACGACCACATGGCTACTCCGTTCTGAACTGCTGTTAGAGATTTTGACTCCGCAAACCAAAACACACACGCTGCTTTTTCCACGGGGATAGTCCTGTCTGTTGTATTCCGTGTTTGACGAGATTTTTCATTACATGAGACACCTGGCGCCATCTATCATCTGACTTAACGAACTTTAGCCCTTGCCGCATCTTTTGACGTTAAAAATAAGTTTTTTTTGTACCGTATTTTTTTTAATAGCGTACTGAAGTTTCATAATTAATTTACAGACACCCTGTAATTTCTCCATCACGTTGAAAGTAAATATCTTAATTTTTATCTTTTTATACCTACAATATAAGCCTTTTTGTTCGTTTGTTTTATCACTAAGGACCTCTTTGTTAGCACTGACAAATAGAGTCGGATACTTTTTTTTTTTTATCAAATTATATTCAAACACTCTGCTCAAAACTTCTTTTACCGCGGTTTGTTTAAAACAACTTAAAAGACAATCGCTTCAGTGAGACAACAACTCGTCTCAATTTCCTGCATGCCCGTCTATACATCCTTTTTCCGCGTAAATTTCCTGTCATTTAAACGCTGAAAGGCGACTGAGATTTATTGGAAGTCTCTTTCTCCGCCTCAAATTAAAGAGAATTTCCATGTCTGTGGACGTGCAAACAGAGAGAATGCAATTGCTCTCCCTCTGTGTTCGTAGCAGACAGTCTGTCTACTGTCTAAAACAAGTTCTCTGCTCATTGGAATTATTAAGCGCCTCTGTCTCGGCAGTTTCGAAAGGCGCTTTGTTGCAGACGGCGAAACAGACAAGAACCGTCATGATCAGCGTATTTATTTGTCGCCCAGAGAGCAATCAAATGCCGGAATAAATACATTAGGCCATCGAAATCCCTTTTGTGTTGAAAGTCTGGACACCGACGTTACGAACTTCACTCATCAGAGACCCATAAAAATGTCATCCGAATAAGTTAAGCGGCGGAGAACGGAAACTACGGACGGATGAATGAATTACGTAACAGCCATGAGTGTACTTCGCTTTCATCTGCTGGTAGCATTTTCGTCCGTTTTTATTCCCGACGTTAAAAGCTCTCCAAACGGCAACAGAATATTGAGATGTAATGAACTGAAATTAAAAAAATACTGCTACACTTGCTTAGCAAGTTGAATTTACCAGCACACCTTGGCTCATTAACAGACGGTTCCAACCACCTAGTTTTATTCATACATACCCTTAACTATACACATACTCCAACCAAAAGTCAAGTGACACATAGCGATAACCAGAATACACTGACGGTAAATATTAAAGCAACACAAAGTTAATAGAGGTATAGGTGTATAAGAGCAGGAGTCGAAATTGGCTCTTATAGCCCGTATGGCATACCGACACTTCTTTTTCTCCTGGTATTTCATACCAGCACTTTTTCCCACCACTCCCCTACACGTAAAGGGTAGGGGAGTGGTGTACACATGAGCTTATAAGTTCAATCCTTCGAAGGATGGAAATGTAGTGGGCCGCGGGTGGCCTAGTGGGCAACGTTCGTGACTGCCACGGAAAAGACCTCAGGTTTTGATTTTTTTTTTTTTTTTTTTTTGATTGGAGGTTTAACGACCACCGTGAGCAACTCAATGGGCTACAAGCAGTCGCCCGTCCCTAATTTAGGGTCACTGGTTCCAGGGAAGGGAGAGAGCCAGTGCCGTAAGACAAACACAACATCCATGCCTGAACGGGATTCGAACCCGGACCCCTTACGGACGAATGATCAGAGGCCAACGCCTTAGACCACTGCGCCACCGGGGCGGCGACCTCAGGTTCGATCCACTAGATATCTGCCGTGCGTCGGATGAGCACGTTAAGCTGTCGGATTCCGGGTACTGCCCCCGGTAATAAATAAGGGCGTCTTCCTCCCCTTTCTACTTCACTTTCATGTCACTTTCCTATTGGGCACTCTAGCCCAAATCTCATAGCTTCGTATTTCTAAGGGTTGTTTAAGACCAAGGGTCAGACACTCCCTTCCTAAAATCCTCTACATATGATCATCATGGATGGAAATGAAGCTCCTCATCTTGCCCAAGCCTCACATCATCCTCCTTTACATGTCTGTAATTTTTATTATATCATTAATTTAATATATTCAATTTGAAGAGCTTCTTCATAGAATGAGGAATTGGAAGTAATAGATTAAACGTAAATTTTAGTTTTGCTAACAATGAGTATATAATTTTTCCATTCCGGACTTCTTTTTTTTTTTAGAGTGGTGAGATCGCTATTAATTTAAGACTGAATATCCATTCTGATTGCGGAGATTCTAATTGGCCGACTTTCTACTTCATGAAAGTCCCTATTGGGACAGGGCTGCCTTTCTCGGCTAGGGACCTTAAAGTTCTGAGTCCAGCTGAATCCCTAATGATAAGCCGAGGTTCAGAAGTATCGTTAATCCGTAGGCCCAGGGGTAGAAACTTCTCGTTATAAACAAGTCGAACCTATAAAATAAAGTATTCAGAAGAAAAATGGAGTTCATGTACAAAATAAGTGTTCAAATCCTAATCCTCATAATTATTTGGTATCATTTTAGCAATAGCATGTATTAATACCTAAAATTTAGAAAAAATGTTACTTCTATCACTTAATAATTAAAAATTAAACTTCGCAATTTAAAATCAAAAACAGTACTGGTAGGAAGGGGAAACGGATGAGAAAGCCCAGGTCTCGGACCCAAGATACGCCATTGGTGTTGATAATAATTGATGATGATGATGATGATGATGATATGCAGTTTGTTTTGTAGCCCCGGTGGTGCATTGGTCTAAACGCTGGCTTCTGATGATTCGTCAGATGCGTCTGGCTTCGAATTCCGGTGAGGCGCGGAAAGTGTGTTTGTCTTACGGCACTAGCTCTCACCCTTCCCTGGAACCAGTGACCCCAAATTAGGGACGGAAACTGCTTGTGGGCCATGGAATTGTTCACGGGGTCGTTAGTCCCCTCTTCCATAAAAGTACCTATATACGTACAATTTTAATATGCTAGCACGCATTACCTTAGTGTGATTAGTAAAAGTTGTCACGATCTGTCAAAAAACATCGAAAGTGTGTATGCAACTAATTTTTATTGGTAATTTGTGGCACTAAATATTTTTTATGTAGGTAAAAACAGAATAATCGTTGAACCACAGTGAGAACATTTTACATGTCAAAACGAAATTTCGAAAATGCGCGAATTATTTTCTCCTACACCTACAGGATGCAAAAATAGTTTTTCAGAAATAATTTTTCAAAAATGACTTGGCCGCCCCGGTGGCGCAGTGGTCTAAGCGATGGCCTCTGATCATTCGTCCGAAAGGGGTCCGGGTTCGAATCCCGGTGAGGCATGGATGTTCTGTTTGTCTTACGGCACTGGCTCTCTCCCTTCTCTGGAACCAGTGACCCTAAATTAGGGACGGGCGACTGCTTATAGCCCATTGAGTTGCTCACGGTGGTCGTTAAACCTCCAATAAAAAAAAAAAAGAAAAAAATGACTTGCAGAAGGAATGGTTAGTACACGTATATGTACAGCACATAAATATGCATTTGAGTTACCTACTGCTGAAATTGTGCTTCTTGAAATGTAGAAAATGCGCTGAAGGCTTTTTTTTTTTTTGTATTGGATTTTAAACGACCACCATGAGCAACTCAATGGGCTATAAGCAGTCGCCCGTACCTAATTTAGTGTCACTGGTTCCAGGGAAGGGAGAGAGCCAGTGCCGTAAGACAAACACAACATCCATGCCTGACCGGGATTCGAACCCAGACCCCTTACGGACGAACGATCAGAGGCCAGCGCCGTAGACCACTGTGCCACCGGGGGCAGCACTGAAGCCTTCAGCTGTTGAATTATTATTATTATTTTTTTTTTTTTTTTGGATTGGAGGTTGTTTTTTTTTTTTGATTGGAGGTTTAACGACCACCGTGAGCAACTCAATGGGCTATAAGCAGTCGCCCGTCCCTAATTTAGGGTCACTGGTTCCAGGGAAGGGAGAGAGAGCCAGTGCCGTAAGACAAACACAACATCCATGCCTGAACGGGATTCGAACCCAGACCCCTTACGGACGAACGATCAGAGGCCAGCGCCGTAGACCACTGTGCCACCGGGGGGCAGCACTGAAGCCTTCAGCTGTTGAATTATTATTATTATTATTTTTTTTTTTTGGATTGGAGGTTTTTTTTTTTTTTTTTGATTGGAGGTTTAACGACCACCGTGAGCAACTCAATGGGCTATAAGCAGTCGCCCGTCCCTAATTTAGGGTCACTGGTTCCAGGGAAGGGAGAGAGCCAGTGCCGAAAGACAAACACAACACCCATGCCTCACCGGGATTCGAACCCGGACCCCTTACGGACGAATGACCAGAGGCCAACGCCTTAGACCACTGCGCCACCGGGGCGGCGGATTGGAGGTTTAACGACCACCATGAGCAACTCAATGGGCTATAAGTAGTCACCCGTCCCTAATTTAGGGTCGCTGGTTCCAGGGAAGGGAGAGAGCCAGTTCCGTAAGACAAACACAACATCCATGCCTCATCGGGATTCGAACCCGGACCCCGTTCGGACGAATGATCAGAGTCCATCGCTTAGACCACTGCGCCACCGGGCTCTGCTGTTGAATGCAGAAATTATTAGTTTCAATACGACTTTTACTAATGTATAATAGATGACGTGCAAAGCATAAAAATACTTTTACGGCAACCAGTGGGAAAACTGTTCGTCACATACGTTCGAAAGCATGAACCATTATTCTAGTAATTTGCTCCATATGACGCAAAAAAAAAAAAAAAAAAGATTTCGATTAGAGTTTGTAGATGTGAAGATATCGTTTCTATAGCCAGACAGTCAGACAGGCAAAGTGATAAAATGAAGCGCGTACTTTTTACTTTTCTTCTCCTTTTTTTTTTTTTTTTTTTCAGAAGACGTGATGAAAATAGCTCTAGTCACTAGTTGGAGTAACCATGTGCGTATACTGAAAGGATTATCTTGAGATCACAGCCGCATGATGGCGGCACTGGTCCGCCGCTACAAATTCGCAGCATTGGTTTCAAATGCAATCTCGGCGCTCATACGAAAAATGAGGAGTACAGGTTATTTATTATTCCATTTTCGCCCAAAGAAAACAACCTTTTTGGAAATTCATCAAAAAATTGTTTTAGTGTTTGTCGAAAAAGTGATAGAAGCGCGATATGGAAGAATGTGAAATATTTAATGAAAATGAACAAATGCTATGGAAAAGCAGCATTTGGATTACATTTCAACGAAACCGCCACCTGAAAGTCTAGACCACCCCCAGACTTGGAAACGGGTCAAAATTTTGGATCCGGACCAGACTTGGACGTCACATAATTGGACCCGACCCGTACACGGCCCGGTTCCGTAATTTACCCGGAACTGACCCAGACAAATCTCCTTTGAACTATAAATTCGAAACTCAATTTATAATTATACATAATCATGTATAAATATATGTATATACACTATATTGACAAAAGTTACCGGACACCTAGAAGTAAATCACAACATAGCATTTATTGACATACATTAGTAAGGTGTCGGTCCATTTTTGCCCTTAATGCATGCACTGACCCTTCGAAGCTCGAAGTGGTTGGGTTTTGAGCTCCGTGATTTTCGTTGCTATAAGGTGTTTATTGAGTGCTTTAGTTTCTGTGGTTGCGTGTATCTTCAAGTTGAAGTTCTACATTTTACGTTCGTGTATCTCCCAGGTTGGTGAGTGCCATATTTTCTCATTATTCACTGTTTTATTTTTCAACCAAGCTGGTCTTTTTTCGTTAAAGTCTCGCCATTGCTTCGATGGCGGGGGCAGACAAGGGTGACGCCCACATCCTTATCTTGGCAGATCAGCCAGCTTCCTCTTCTTCTTCTACCGCGGCAGATCCTGCTCAGCTTAATGAGGTGGCTCCCGAGCGTCATTGCGACGTCATGGACACCTCTTCTTCTCCAGCTATAACTCCCACCAAGTGCGGTGGTGCCAAGTCTCCTATCTACATCTCAGCAGATGATGACGTATCCGTTATCAGCAATACTGAGCTCACAGCTTCTACTTCTCATCAACTTTCTGATCCGCCCTCACTGCTAGGGGCCGCTTCATCGAATTCTCGACCCATGTCTGCCCAAGCGTCCTATGCTTCTGCAACTTCTGGGGTCCTCACACCCCCAGTTTCATCTGCTATGCCTTTTCCTGAATCCTATGTCACTGTCGTCGGTTCTACTGCTACAATTGACATACCAGAGGATTCCTGAGCTGGTCACCTTTTTTCCTCCACTATGGAACGGGGCGTCTATTTTGATGCGCTTCCCGACACTAAGCTGTGGCAATATAGCCGAGCCCTCAAAATTATCTTACCAAAGGATGCAATAGACTTTGTAGCTCGAAAACCCAGATCTGTCTTGGTCTATTTTAAAGATAAAGCGCATGCTGACCAGGTCCTTACGGAAGGTCTAACCATCAATGACGTGCGAAGGTTGCTGTAGGAGTTTTGTCCGCAAGAGGAATAAACATTTTTGCAGAATCAAAAAGAATAATTAATAAAGTATAATAATTGTAATACACACGTGACCCTAGCTCCTGCTCGGCAGGCATGTGCTCGCAGAATGCGTTGCGCGCATTCTGTTTTTCCCCCTGGCCGCTGCTCCAATTGGCGCTGCAAGCGGAGAATTCTTGGGTCTCGAGGCTCTCGTTTCTAACGTTAAGTCCCCTCGCTTACTCTTGTACTCGCTTTGATTCTGCTTCACGAGTTCAAACTGGGTCGTAATGCGGTACAAACCTTAAACCTACCGTAATATAGTCGAGAAATGGGACGAGGAGGCAACGTGTGATTACCGTTCGTCGCTGGTTTGAAGAGTTTCGTTTCAGTGACATGAGCCTACAAGATGAGGAGAGACGACATTTGGTCATTGATAACGACACTCTAAAGGCAAATGTGGAGGCAAATCCTCGCGTCACAGTCAGAAAATTCGCTAAACAGTACAATGTGTGGGTTAGAGGCCTGCACAGGCCGGGCCTTTTTTTTTAAGTTTAGAGAACAAAGCAACGGGCCGGGCCAAGTCGACCCATTCTTTTTATCGCGATGGTAAAGAAAGAAAAAAGTGTTCTCCGATTTCCATGTTTGTTTAACGGTTTTTGTACCTTTACTTACTTCCATGACATAGCCCAGGGTGTAATCACAAAAGGAAGAAGAGGTACAGTGTTTTATCCATCTGTAGATATTAAGACGGTAAAACCTCTTTGGGCCTTGTTGAGAATGAAAAGATTCGACCCCGAGCGATTGTGTGTGTTGTGTGGAGTGGGGGGACGGAGGGGGCTGCAGTGATGTGAGGTGTCCGTGGGTGTGTTGGTATGAGAGAGTGGGACGACATCGATTGTTTCTTCTATCCCTAATTTGTATAGGGATTGAACTTTTGTAGTGTTACCACTTACTAGTTCAGAGAAAAGGAGATTTTGAACGCGCTTAGTCTTCCTTTTTGTCTCTTTTTAAAGGTTATATTCTTCGATAATTGTTAAAGTTTAATTAATATTTTTAGACTTACATTCAACTAAATATTTTCAATACTATATCATTGTTTAATTTTCACAATTTAATAAAATACAATAGAAAGACAAAATAATACCAAATGGTACATCACGGGCCGGGCCTAAATAAGGGCTGTAATTGACGGGCTAGGCCGTGCCAGACTCAGCAAAAAAGGCCCGTGCAGACCTCAAGTGTGGGTGTCAACCATTTTGAACATCTCCACCAAATTGGTAAGGTCAGGAAACTTGATACTTGGGTCCCACACGAACTGACATAACATCAGGAACAATAACGGTTTGAGATGTGCAGTAACCTTCTGCTTCGCAACGAAAAGGAGCCCCTGCTTGATCGCATTTTAACCTGTGACGAAAACTGGGTGCTGTACGACCACCGTAAGCTATCT
Source organism: Macrothele yani (assembly GCA_039090855.1). Lineage (NCBI taxonomy): Eukaryota > Metazoa > Arthropoda > Arachnida > Araneae > Macrothelidae > Macrothele > Macrothele yani. Next base: position 111,916,823 of record CM077003.1, read on the forward strand.
GGATAGTGGCTGAACTACGGTCAACCACCGAAACAACATCATAAACTAAGGTTGACCCCGAAGAAGGTTTTGTTGACAGTGTGGTTGACTGTTCACGGTGTCATAGGCTACAGATTTTTAAATGGCATTATCTTAGTCATATACTGTGAAGAAATTGACCAAATGCACCAGAAATTGTGTTCCAAACAGACATCTTTGGTGAACAGGAAGGGTCCTAGCCTCTTCCATGATAACGCGAGACCATACGAGTCACAAATTACGAAACAGAAACTACGCGGAACTGAGGTTCGATATCCTCCCACATCCAGCCTACTCGCCTGACTTGGCCCTTCCCGATTTCCACTTGTTCATGCATTTTGGTAATTACCTCAAGGACAGGACCTTCAGAAACCGAGAGGAGGCCGGAATTGCATTCCGGGACTTTCTTGCATCCAGGGAGCCGGATTTTTTCCGGACTGGCATAAAAGCACTTGTCACTCGCTCGAAAAGGTGTGTAGCTGCTGAAAGCGCCTATTCATGGACGTCGCAAAGAAGCACCTTCTTTGGCGTCAACCTGAAATTTCTCTTGCCCTCTCTGCTCCCCATCCAGTTCAAAATGTGCCACTTTTCGATATATTTAACTTTAAAATACACTGTTAAAAGTTTTTGGGGTAGGTTGCACCAAAAGTGGTGCTAAACCAGCTGCACCACTTTCTGAGAAAAGATACATCATAGTGTGATGCAAACAAAACCCAACAACATGGTGCAACCTTGCACCATAATGTGGTGCAATCTTGGGTCATTACGTGGTGCAAAGTTGCACCATGTTGTTGGGTTTTGTTTGCATCACACTATGGTATATAGAAAGTGGTGCAGCTAGTTTAGCACCACTTTTTGGTGCAACTTACCCTAAAATTGTTAACAGTGTATAATCTGCACTTTACCAAGTAATAAGTCTTGTGTTTTATTTCATGTAGCCCTACGTATTTTCCCATAGGAAGTGCGTTGTTTACGTCTCCGAAAAAGGTTATCAAAACAGAATCCGAAAGCCCATGAAAATTCAATAGTTCTACACTCTTCCAATTAATTAGTTTAAGCCTCTTTTTCAGGTTTGTATGACCAGGGGGCTAAATTCCTAGATGGTGGATAGGAATTCGCTGAGGGGGTCACTACTATTTACTCTCTTTTTGTTTGTTTTTTACAAAATAGAGGATTCTAACACGGAAAGTGGAGTCTAAAGCTACACTAGCGCCCCGAGATAGTGAAAGTGCAGAAAGTGGCTGACGACTGCTTTGTAGTAGAGGAGTAGTGCAAGGCAAAGTCGCTAGCTGGAAGGAAAGAAGTTGGGGAGGGAAACGTATTGTGTCTGCGTGGCACGACATTAAAATTTGAATTATATAAAAAAAAACCGCGTTTTATTTTAAATAAGATGTTCAAGTACAGTACTATTTTCGTAAGCAAAAATGCAAAATTTTGAAAAGTAATTTGAGACAACCTATTCAGAGCAAGAAAAAAGTTGAAGGCGATATTCTGCCAGGTTACCGGAAAAAAAATCCAAGGAAAAAAGATCCACGGAAAAAAAAGCCAGGAAAAAAAAATCCAACGGAAAAATGATCCAGGGAGAAAAAAGCCAGAGGAAAGAAAAGCCAAGGAAAAAAAAATCCATGGAAATAAAATCCAACGGCTTCTTTCATGTAGGTTAACCAGTAAGAAACTTGGGGGGTCGTATAAAAATTTACATAAAAAAAAAGTTCTCACTTCTCAAAGATTACAAGGACACCATAATTTGTTTCCATGGACGTTCGAGCAATGGGGGGTGGGGGGGACGTATAAAAATTGCATTTTTGTTTCTTATGTCCACTTCCATGTTGGTTGACCATGTAAGAAATGTGGGGGTCGTACAAAAATTGCACTTTTGATTTTCTTGTGTCCGCTTCCATGTTGGGTTACCTTCTAGGAAATTTAGGGGTCGTATAAAAGTTGCATTTCTGATTTCTTTGTGTCACTTCTATGTAGGAAGCTTAAGGGATCGTATAAAAATTTATTTCTTTTCTGATTTCTTTGCGTCACTTCTGTGTAAGAAGCCTAGAGGGACGTATACAAATTGTCATTGGATTTTTTCCCTGGCTGTTTTTTCCTGTGGATCTTTTTCCTAGACTGACGCCACAGGGGCAGCAGAGTTTGATTAATTAATAACCTACGAATTAATAATAATAAATATTTATAATCTTACAATTGGTAAAGGAAAACTGATTGTTATTTTGAAGTTTGGTAGCAATTTAATAGAAGATTAACACAGGGTTGTGTGAATATTGAAACTGCTACTTTTATGAATGCATTGCAGATTGGCCAATAAGAAGGGTGCAATAAACCCAACATAAATCAATACCTTCACAGTAATAATAATAATGAAAATAATTTCAATAATGATTAGGTCATTTCAAAAAAAAAAAATCAAAAAAGGAGGCCCGGGCCCTGCGGTTGCCGGAAAACGGCCACACACTTCAATAAGGGGTCCGGCACAAATTGCTGTTCCTCCGACGAACACTTTGAATGTATGACAATTTTTCCAGTGGGGCAGTTTTCCAAATTTCCGAATTATATGTGGCAGTTTTCTAAGGAGCTTAACGAGGGGAAGGAACTCTCTTGTTTGTCTGAATTTTCACGCCGGTTCATTTGAGTTTAGGGCAACTGGCCACAAAAGTTCAAGAGGGGGGATATAAAGATTGCCGTTTCTGGGCCTATATTGAGAACTGAATTGGGAACTCCAAACAAACGAATTTCGGGAAAACGTACCATGTAAGCCAAGTGAGAATAGTATTATAATTTGAAGAAATAAATTGACGAGGATCCGAGGTACACATGGTTTTGGGGCTCAACCCCCAACTTTCGTAATTTTATATTCTGGACCTATAGAGTCGGTCAGTGTATCCTAGATGTTACCCCTGAAGAGCTCTTAGAAACCACGAACTTTCAGGAGGGGGTGAATTCACCCCACCCTCCTGAAATTTCGAGGTTGTGTACAGAAACATTATATAAAGCATGGTACTAATGTTTACAGCTCTGCATCCATTTTAACATTTTGGGGGAAAGCTCCCCCAATCTCACGGACTTCGCGGACGCTTCAAGGGGAACATCCTGGATACACTGACTCATATTACGGAAGTTGGAGGCAGTGCCCCCCCCGACCAAGTGTACCTCGGATCCACGGCAATTTACTTCTTCAAATTAAAGTACAATTCTCGGTTGGCTTACATGGAACGTTTTCTCGAAATTCGTTTGTTTGGAGTTCCCAATTCAGTTCTCAATATAGACCCAGAAACGGGAATCTTTATAGCCCCCCCCCCCTTGAACTTTTCAGTGGTCAGTTGCCCTGAACTCAAATGAACCGGCATGAAAATTTAGACAAACAAAAGTTCTTTCCCCTCGTTAGGCATCATGGAAAACTGCCCTACTAGAAAAATTGTCACACATTCAAAGTGTTCTACGGAGGAACCGCAATTTGTGCCCGGCCCCTTAATGAAAACCATGTGGCTAGAACCCTCCCCCCCCCCTTAATCCGGCCCTATGTCGATCATGTAAATGGATAACTGTTCCGTTGGAGTTGGATTTTATTTCCCTGGCTTTTTTTCCGTTGGCTTTTTTTTCCGTGGCTTTTTTTTCCATGGCTTTTTTTTCCGGTGGCTTTTTTTTCCTGGATTTTTTTCCGTGGATCTTTTTTCCTTGGATTTCTTTTCCTAGATTCATTCTGCCAACACTTGTATCTTACACCAGTGGGGTAACTAGTCAGATCCGTGTATGTGTGTGTGTCCGGGTGGAGGGGCAATGATTACACGAATTCTTTTGTAGCCGATAGTGAAAAGCATTAAAGCCCCGGTGGCGAAGTGGTCTAAGCGTTGACTTCTGACCATTCGTCCGAGACGGGTTCGAATCCCGGTGAGGCATAGATGTTGTGTTTGTCTTACGGCACTGGCTCTCTCCCTTCCCTGGGACCAGGAACCCTAAATTGGGGACGGGCGACTGCTTATAATAGCCCATTGAGGTGCTCACGGTGGTCGTTAAACCTTCAATCAAATGAAAAAAAAAGCATTAAAGATTCGTTCTTTCAGTGTTTCGTAAGAAAAAGTTGCTATCAAGCTTTCCCCACCAAAAATATTGCTCGCCCATCCTGATTTCGAAATCTGGCGACGTCTCTACGCGTATTTTGTGTAAAATAAGATTATGTGCTATGAGGTAAGTCTCTCATTTTTACCCTCCAAATCGGCCATTGTTTTCCGAAAGACATGGTATAGTCTTTTAAGTGTGATATTCATTTACAAAATTAAAAAAATAAAGTAAAAACTATGGCATGTACATATTATTATGCTCGTTGAGTGTTTCTTTGGGAAGGCTCAAAAAATTTCATTGGAGGTTAAGCCTTTCCTGGCGTCCCCCAAGCCCAAATACCCGGAGCAGAAGTCAGGCTGACCGTACCTCTCTCGTCAAGAAGCAGACTTCAGATGCAACCGTCCCCTCTTCCCCTTCCCCTCGAGGGAAGTTAACAGCCCTGTAAGCAGCCCTGCCTGTAAGTATGGAGTTCATTAGCACAACGGTGTTAAGTGCTTTCACATATTGGAGCACGAAAACGGAATACACGCGTGGTTCCTTTTTGTTTGGAATACTGTGTAAAGCAGTTTACTTTGAAATTCTCATCCGAATGAACAATAAAATCCAGTTCTACTAAGTCTGCACCATGTGTGCTGCCTTTTCCTCAATGAGAAACTGAAAATGATTCGCTTTGCCAACGAAAAAACAACAGCAACAGCAACAACAACAAAAAACCAAGAAAGGTGACACCGAACTTTGCCTACAGAATTCTTTCGTCTACTTGTCTACAGAATTCTTTCGTCTACAGAATTCTTTCGTCTACTTGTCTACAGAATTCTTTCGTCTACAGAATTTTTTCTGACGCCAATTAAATACATCAAAGTTATTCAAAGTCAATGGAACAGGCTAAGAAAACAGGTAAAAGGTAAAAAAAAACTCGGGAAAAAATACCCCCGGAGAATATACCCCCGAAAACTGAAAAGCGGAAAAAATGCCCCCGGAAAGAATGAAAAAAAAAAAGCGGAAAAAATGCCCCCCGGGAAAAATACCCCCAGAACAAACGGTTCACTGTAAACTGCCACACAGGAACACTGATGTGTGGCAGTGTTCCGGTGTGGCAATTTACCGGCAACCCTGCCACACATCTTTCAGCAACTTGGCCACAAAAGTTCAAGGTGGGAGGGGCTATAAAGATTGCCGTTTCTGGACCTATATTGAGAACTGAATTGGGAACTCCAAACCAATTTCGCAAAAACGTTCCATGTAAGCCAAGCGAGAATTGTACTTTAATTTGAAGAAATAAATTGCCGAGGATACGAGGTACACTGGAGGGGGGGGCTCAACCCCCAACTTCCGTAATATTAGATTCTGGGCCGCTGGAGTCTGTCAGTGTATCCAGGCTGTTCCCCTTGAAGCACCCGCGAGGTCCGTGAGCTTGGGGGGGGGGTCCCCCAAAATGTTGAAATGGACGTAGAGCTGTAAACATTAGAACCATGGTTTACATAATGATTCTGTACATGACCACGAATTTTCAGGAGGGTGGGGTGAATTCACCCTCCCCCAAGTTTCTAAGAGCGCAGACAAGTGTTCAAGGTAAAGGATTTGCTTGCAATTTCTATGCTTCATGTTGTGTTTAATGGCAAACTATGTATGCCCTTCCCTCCTCCCCCAGAAATTTGGTGAAGTCTGTGAAAGGGATACGAGGTGCTTGGTTTGGAGGGCTCTACCCCCAACTTCCGTAATTTTATATTCTGGACCTCTAGAGTCGAATCTAGGAAAAAAAAATCCAAGTAAAAAAGATCCATGGAAAACAAATCCAGGAAAAAAAAAGCCACCGGAAAAAAAAAAGCCATGGGAAAAAAATCCACGGAAAAAAAAAACCAGAGACATAAAATCCAATTCCAATGAAACATCCATTTACATGATCGACACAGGGTCGGATTAAGGTGGGGGGGTCTAGCCACATGGTTTTCATTAAGGGGCCGGGCACCAATTGCTGTTCCTCCGAAGAACACTTTGAATGTGTGACAATTTTTCCAGTAGGGCAGTTTTCCGAGGTGCCTAACGAGGGAAAGAACTCTTTTGTTTGTCTGAAGTTTCACGCCGGTTCATTTGAGTTTAGGGCAACTGGCCACAAAAGTTAAAGGGGGGGGCTATAAAGATTGCCGTTTCTGGGTCTATATTGAGAACTGTATTGCGAACTCCAAACAAACGAATTTCGAGAAAACGTTCCATGTAAGCCAAACGAGAATTGTACTTTAATTTGAAGAAATAAATTGCCGAGGATCTGAGGTACACTTGGTTGGGGGGGAGGAGGGGGCACTACATCCACCTTCCGTAATATTAGTCGGTGTATCCAGGATGTTCCCCTTGAAGCGTTCGCGAAGTACGTGAGCTGGGGGGGCTTTCCCCCCAAAATGTTAAAATGGACGTAGAGCTGTAAACATTAGTACTATGCTTTATATAATGATTCTGTACACAACCACGAATTTTCAGTATAGGGTGGGGTGAATTCACCCCCTTCTGAAAATTCGTGGTTTCTAAGAGCTCTTCAAGGATACATCGAGGATACACTGACCGACTCTAGAGGTCCAGAATATAAAATTACGGAAGTTGCGGGTAGAGCCAAAACCCTCGAAACCAAGCACCTCGTATCCCTTTTACAGACTTCACTAAATTTCTGGGGGACGGGGGAAGAGCATACATAGTATGTCACTAAACACAACATGAAGCACAGAAATTACGAGCAAATCTCTTACCTTGAGCACTTGTCTGCGCTCTTAGAAACTTAGGGGAGGGTGAATGCATCCCACCCTCCTGAAAATTCGTGGTCGTGTACAGAATCATTATATAAAGCATGGTTCTAATGTTAACAGCTCTGCGTCCAGTTTAACACATTTTGGGGTAAAGCCCCTCCCCCAGCTCACGAACCTCGCGGATGCTTCAAGGGGAACATCACTGATAGACTCCAGCGGCCCAGAGTATAATATTACGGAAATTGGGGGTAGACCCCAAACCAAGTGTACCTCGGATTCTCGTCAATTTATTTCTCCAAATTAAAATACAATTCTCACTTGGCTTACACGGAACGTTTTCTCGAAATTTGTTTGTTTGGAGTTCCCAATTCAGTTCTCAATATAGGCCCAGAAAGGGTAATTTTTATAGCCCCCCCCCCCTTGAACTTTTGTGGCCAGTTGCCCTAAACTCAAATGAACCGGCATGAAAATTCAGACAAACAAGAGAGTTCCTTTCCATCGTTAGGCACCCCGGAAAACTGCCACACATAATTTTGGAAATTTGGAAAACTGCCCCACTGGAAAAATTGTCACACATTCAAAGTGTTCTTCGGAGGAACAGCAATTTGTGCCGGACCCCTTAATGAAAAGTGTGTGGCAGTTTCCCGGTAACCGCTGGGCCCGGGCCTCCTTTTTTTTTTTTTTTTTTTTTTTTTTTTTAGAAATGACCTAATCATTATTGAAATTATTTTTACTATTATTATTACTGTGAAGATATTAATTTATGCTGGGTTTTATTGCACCCTTCTTATTGGCCAATCTGCAATGCATTCATTCATAAAAGGAGCAGTTTCAATATTCACAAAACCCCTGTGTTATTCTTCTATTAAATTGCTACCAAACTTCGAAATCGCAATCAGTTTTGCTTTACCATTTGTAAGATTATAAATATTTATTATTATTAATTCGTCGGTTATTAATTAATCAAACTCTGCTACCCCTGTGGCGTCAATCTAGGAAAAAAGATCCACAGAAAAAAAAAAAAAACAGAAAGCCAGGGAAACAATCCAATGACAAGTTTTATACGACCCACCAGGCTTCTTACACAGAAGTGACGCAAAGAAATCAGAAAAGAAATTTTTATACGATCCCTTAAGCTTCCTACATAGAAGTGACACAAAGAAATCAGAAATGCAATTTTTATACGACCCATAAATTTCCTACAAGGTCCCCCAACATGGAAGCGGACACAAGAAAATCAAAAGTGCAATTTTTGTACAACCCCTACATTTCTTACAAGGTCAACCAAATGGAAGTGGACACAAGAAACAAAAATGCAATTTTTATACCCCCCCCTGCCCCCCTGTTGCTCGAACGTCCATGGAAACAAATTATGGTCTCCTTGTAATCTAGGAGAAGTGAGAAAGTTTTTTTTATGTAAATTTTTATGTGACCCCCTAAGTTTCTTACTGGTTAACCTACATGAAAGAAACCGTTGGATTTTATTTACATGGACTTTTTTTCCTTGGCTTTTCTTTCCTTTGGCTTTTTTTTTTTCCCTGGACCATTTTTCCGTTGGAATTTTTTTCCTGGCTTTTTTTTTCCTTGGATTTTTTTTCCGGTAACCCTAGAGTCAGTCAGTGTATCCTCGATGTTACCCCTGAACAACTCTTATAAACGGTGGGGGTACCCCACCCTCCTCTGAAAATTCGTGGTTGTGAACAGAATCATTATATCAAACATGGTACTAATATTTACAGCTCTACATCCATTTTAACATTTTGGGGGAAAGCTCCCCCAAGCTCATGTACCTCGCGGACACTTCAAGGGGAACTTCCTGTATACACTAATAAACTCCAGCGGCCCAGAATATAATATTACGGAAGTTCGGGGTATAGCCCCCGCCCCCGCCCACAAGTTTACCTCGGATCCTCGGCAATTTATTTCTTCAAATTAAAGTACAATTCTCGCTTGGCTTACATGGAACCTTTTCGCGAAATTCGTTTTCCAATTCAGTTATCAATATAGGCCCAGAAACGGCAATCTTCATAGCCCCCCCCCCCTTTGAACTTTTGTAGCTGAAAGATGTGTGGCACGTTGCCGGTAAATTGCCACACCGGAACACTGCCACACATCAGTGTTCCTGTGTGGCAGTTTACAGTGAACGGTATGAGGAAAGAATGCCCACGGAAAAAACGCCCACGGAAAAATCGCCCACGGAAAAAACGCCCACGGAAAAAACGCCCACGGAAAAAACGCCCACTTCTCGAAAGTAGGAAAAAACGCCCACGGAAAAATCGCCCACAGACAAAATGCTCACGGGAAAAATATGTGATCGACTGATAAGTTTATATGTCTGTTATAAACGGTGACAGGACAACTGGTCACAGACTGCTGGCCAAAAAATCGTTAGGGGTCATATAAAAATTGCGGTTTCTTGGCCACCTCACCTACATAACGAAAATGGGTGTAGGAGAATTGGCCACAAAAGTTCAAGGGTGTGTGTGTGTGGGGGGGGGGGGGGTAAGTCTTATCGATTTTTGGCCTACATTGAGAATTGAATTAGGAACTCCAAACAAATTTCGAGAAAACGTTCTATGTAAGCCAAGCGAGAATTGCAGCATAATTCATGTATGTTCGGAAAAGGACCCTAAGGGGTGGGATTTTTTAATAACGCTGCACTTTTACGTAGGTACTAAATATTTACATAACATGTCAAGTTTGCAATATTTTTCTTTTACTTAATTAATTCTTTTTTTTTTTTTTTTTTTTTTTTTTTTTTTGATTGGAGGTTTAACGACCAGCGTGAGCAACTCAATGGGCTATAAGCAGTCGCCCATCCCTAATTTAGGGTCACTGGTTCCAGGGAAGGGAGAGAGCCAGTGCCGTAAGACAAACACAACATCCATGCCTGACCGGGATTCGAACCCGGACCCCTTACGGACGAATGATCAGAGGCCAGCGCCACCGGGGCGGCACTTAATTAATTCACAGGCGAAGAAAAAAGTGTTGAATTGGCTTAGGCCTACGGCCTATTAATTAATGTATGGATTGAATGTATGGTGCATAAGTAGAAGCGCAATATTATTGACAATTAATACAGACATTTGACGTGGAATAGGAATAGCTGTGGTGCCGTGGAAGCATATCCGGCGCGTAACTGGAAGACCCTGAGTTCGATTCCTGGAGGCGGCCACTGAGAATTTTTCAGTGACTCACTTATAAACGTGGAAAGAGCGATGACTTGCCGCCCCGGTGGCGCAGTGGTCTAAGGCGTTGGCCTCTGATCATTCGTCCGTAAGGGGTCCGGGTTCGAATCCCGGTCAGGCATGGATGTTGTGTTTGTCTTACGGCACTGGCTCTTTCCCTTCCCTGGAACCAGTGACACTGAATTAGGGACGGGCGACTGCTTATAGCCCATTGAGTTGCTCACGGTGGTCGTTAAACCTCCAATCAAAAAAAAAAAAAAAAGAGCGATGACTTTTGTTTGATTATTGACAATACTTGTATACTTGTTATGTAAATTTTACGAATATGGGAATGACGGAACGAAAACTTTTAGAAGGGCCTAAACGTTAGTCCTAATATTATTTTGTGCCTGAGTAATACCGCAATATTAATAATTTGATGTGTTACGTAAACGTTATGAATATAACATCGTTAGAATAAAAACTGTTAAATAGGCCAAGGCCTAGGACTTATGACTTAAGGGCCGCGGGTGGCCTAGTGAAGAACCAAATAAGATTGTTAACTTTCAACTTCCTACTGTAGAGTAGCTACTTTCTTAAAAAAATTCCAGTTCGGCTGTACTATAATAAATTTGTGACTATTCTTATTTTTTAAAGTAAGGTCTTAATTTTTATAAAACTATGCATGTTTATTATTTAACTATATCAATTAAAAAAGAAATCATTAAAAGTCAGATTATTTTATTTATAAATACTTTTACAGTTTAATGCATTTAATTGTAAAAGCGATTTTCGTAAAAGCCGCAGTGCACTGATATAACTTTGTGTAATGTGCTTTCTTTCCACTGTTGTCTGTTGAGTACGGCGAGCGGAAGGGGGGGAACATCTGTCTTTCGTCAGAGTGGTACTTTGCAGCTGCAGCTGGAACGTTTGCTAGCGACCGCACCTCAAATAACAAGCGATATATTTCATTTAAATTTATCGGTTGGCCACCGGTCGGGGTGTGTCTTCCCCGTGAGTAGTATAATCTCAAGTTACAGGCATACTTCTTTTCTTCCCAGTGTAAAGAAAAAAATACGCACTCATAGCTTCCTGGGAGTTTTCCAAAGGACAACTAAAACAGTTAATTTCTACATGACGGGTGTAGGAGAACTGGCCACAAAAATTTTAAGGGGCCGTATAAAAATAACGTTTTTGACCGCTTCGTGCCCACAATCCCCAGAAGTTGGTAATCAGAGTCATATATAGTTTCCGTAATTTCGTCTTTTCTTAATTGCGATAATTAATGTAATTCTTTATAAGAAATGTTTATGATCTACATCTGAGCAAAAGATTTAAGGGTTTTCAAACTACAAGTCTGCAAATTATCTGAGCGCATGTGCTGACTCAGGAAACCTGTCGGGGGGGGGGGGGGGGGGTAATATCAAAACTGTAAGATTTGAAAAATGTATCGTCCCATCGGGAGATTTTCAGCATTTACAAGCTACAGCTGGACAGATTATTTGAGGGCACGTGCCTACTCAGCAAACCTGGGGGTGGGGTGGGGTGGGGTGGTTATATGATAATTGTGAATTATATAGAATTTCTTGTCCGATCGGGCGATTTTCAGCATTTACAAACTACAACTGGAGACATTATCTCCGGGCATGAACCTACTGAGCAAACCTGTCGGGGGGGGGAGGGGTAATACCAAAAGTGTAGAATATGAAGAATTTCTCTTCCGACCCGGAGATTTTCATCATTCACATGTCTTCAGATAATGTGTCGAGTTGTAGCTGCTAATTGCCGAGAATCTCCCGATCGGACGAGAAATTGTTGATATCTTACACTTTTGGTATTACCCCCCCCCCCCTCTTCGCCGACAGGTTTCCAGAGAGTGACATGCGCTAAGAAAATTTGTCGAGTTGCAGTTTCTAAATGCTGAAGATCTCCAGATCGGAAGAGATATTCTTGATATTCACGATTTTGGTATTACCCCCCCCCCCCGACTAGTTTCCTGAGGCAGCAGATACCCTCAGATAATTCGACGTGTTGTAGCTTGTAAACGCTGGAAATCTCCCGATCTTACCAGAAATTCTTTATATTTCATATTTTAGATTTTAAGCACCCCCTCCCCCTCCCCAGACAAATTCCCTGGGTTTGCACATACTCGCAGAGAATTTTTTATTTGTAGTTTCTAGAAAAACATCGTATAGCAGTTGGCTTGAAGACAACGGTGAATCATTAGTGTGTTTTTAAATAAATGTTGCATAAGACTACCACGGCTTTCAGGCCAAGACCATACAACCTCTACAGTCAATCAGTGCAATCCGAACTTTCCTCTCATATTTGTAAGGTTTGCAGAAAATATTTTACACATCAAATTATTAATATTGCGGTATTACTTAGGCAGAAAATAATGTTAGTACTAACGTTTAGGCCCTTCTAAAAGTTTTCATTCCGTCATTCCCATATTCGCGTTATGTAGGTGAGGTGGCGAAGAAACCGCAATTTTTATATGACCCCTAACGATTTTTTGGCCAGCAGTCTGTGACCAGTTGTCCTGTCACCGTTTATAACAGACATAAAAACTTATCAGTCGATCACATATTTTTCCCGTGAGCATTTTGTCTGTGGGCGATTTTTCCGTGGGCGTTTTTTCCTACTTTCGAAAAGTGGGCGTTTTTTCCGTGGGCGTTTTTTCCGTGGGCGTTTTTTCCGTGGGCGATTTTTCCGTGGGCGTTTTTTCCGTGGGCATTCTTTCATACAATCCAGTGAACCGTTTGCTCTGGGGGTATTTCTTCCGGGGGCATTTTTTCCGCTTTTCAATTTTCAGGGGTATTTTCTCCGGGGGTATTTTTTCCTGGGGGTGTTTTTACCTACATCCATTCTTATACGGCCCCTAATGTTCAAAGAAGTAATTATTCGAATTACAACCTATTTATTTCGATGGAATTTTCAATTGAATTCTGATTTTATAAGTGTCAATAATATTTTTTGCGCAAGTTAGATTTATGCAGAAATAGGTGAGAAGTGGCCACAGGAAAACTGGCCAAGGTAGAGCTATCTATTGTTATACGGCTGCCTAAAGTGTTTGACCAGTTTTCCTAAACTCGAACTTACACCCGAAAGGAATTTCCATTGGTTCTGCTTTTCTTTTTATCTAATGAGATAGTTCTGTGAAAGATATTTTGATGATTCCCGCCCCCCTTTTCTTGTGTATCATTACAATCATCTGTGCCGGTATGAGAATGCGCAAAACAATAGAGAGGGAGCCGTTTACATTCGGTAGTTAACTGAGAGATCTTTATCAATAACGAGCACTAATGCCGAACAGGTTAATATATCTTGCCCACCCCTTCACCTAAGCCGGAAGGATGTCACACGCCATACTAAAGGAGTGAGTAAAATGAGCGAGTGAGTAATTGAATACCAAAGGATTTTCTTGGTTTGGAATCTTCATCATTTGCATATATATTCCCTTGGTTTACTAACGGTCGTGCCGGCAGTTCTTGTGTGACCCTGAACGCATCCTGCCCGACGGCTGGCGTTCATTCACCAAAATGCACTGAGAAAATTTTCTCTCCGCAGTCGTGCCGCGACCTCTTCACGCACTACCTCCCCTGCATCCCTATTTCTTCCCCCCATCTTTTCCTCCCCAACAGACAGAGGGGAGTACTCTGGAGGAGGTTGAGGTTATTCACGCTCATGGCATTTCCGGTCCTCCTTTTGTGCACCGGTAAGAGCGCTTCCCGCCAAAAATGCCATCTGCTACGGGATTGGTTGAGAAACCACGCTCTCCATCGACGTTCTCACGGTTGACGACAATAAGGCTTGGCGCACTTTTTCGCTTTTTTATTTTTTTATTCCTACGGATGGAGTGGATGTAGTAAAAACACGTGGGCTGGTGTGTTTGTTGTTATGGTGGGGACTTGCAACTCTGTTCTGTGTAGTAAGGTGAACCTAACTTACTATGAAGTCATGCGCACTCATATATGAATGAACGCATGCTGAATTCAACCGTCTAGTATCATTCACAAAGAAATAAAAAAACTATGTCTTTGACCGATGATATCAACTTTAGAAACGGAGTTTTCTCTCGATATGAAAATGTAGAAGGTCGTTATTTCAGTTCAACGAGCATTTTTGCTCGTTCAATAAGATTTTGTTTTTAATTACATGAAATAACGCCATGAATGCTGTTCAAATATGTGCCAAGAACATAATTTTTTTAAATCAATGATTATACTTCGGCGGGTAATCGGAAAAGTCTCCACCTTTTTCAGTCAGGAACCGTGCACAAATTTCACTTTACACAAAATATCGAATGTGGGGGAGACTTACTGGGTCACCATTTCCATTTTCACGCTGTTTAAAACAAATTGCAGCCGTACAATATGTGGGGAAATTTTCCGGGATCGTCATTTCAGCTTTTACCGCGGTTTATAGTAAAAATCAGTCTTACAATTAGCTGAACGAGTTGGAGAAATTTCCGGTGGTCGGCATTTCGAATTTTCCGCAGTTTAGAGAAAAAACGGTCTTACTTAAAGCAGCTGGATTGGGTGGGGGAAATTACCGGGTTAGTATTTCGACTGTTCCCGCGGTTTTTAGGGGGAAACGGTCTTACAATTAGTAGGCTGACAGTGTGGGGGAAATTTCGGGGGGTCGGTATTTCGATTTTCACCGCAGTTTACGGCAAAAAATTGGTCTCACAATTAGCAGAATGAGGTAGGAATAAATTTCCGGGTTCCGCATTTTGACTTTTACGCAGTTTAAAACAAGATGAAGCCGTGGTTGGCGGAAGACCGCCACAAAGGAAAACTGCCAGATGTTTTTCAGCAACTTGGAAAACCGCCACACAGGAAAACTGCCGCATGTTTTTAATGGGCTGGACATAAATTGCTGCTCCTCCGAGGAACACTTTGAATGTGTGGCAGTTTTCCAAGGTGCCTAACGACGGGAAGCAGCTCTTTTTCATTTGTCTGAATTTTCATGCCAGTTCATACTTAGGGCAACAGGCCACAGAAGTTCAAGTGGGAGGGGGTTGCTGTTTCTTGGCCTACATTGAGAATTGAATTGGGAACTCCAAACAAATTTCAGGAAAACGTTCTATGTAAGCTAAGCAAGAATTGTGTTCAGAAAGGACGATACGGTGAGATTTTTTTTAATAAAGCTGCACTTTTACTTATAGGCACTAAATACTTACATAACATATGTCAAGTTTGTAATATTTTTCTTATAGTTAATTAATTCACAGGCACTGCACCTTCGCCTTTTTAACAGCTTTTAATCCGCCGACTTCATATTCATAACGTTTACGTATCAAATCAACCCAGCAAAAACACAAGTGCTGGGAAACTGTTGGCCACCAGCTGGCAGTGATGGGTCACTGCTGGCTGAAATCTGCCGCTCACGGCCCGGTAGTGCTCCGTTGGTGGCAGCGCTATCAGTTGGCGAGCCATTGATGGCCCTGCAGCATCGCCGTGAATTGTGGAGCTCCAAGCAAGTGCCACTAGGGGCCCGTTGCTGGCAACCAATGCAACCCCAACAGCAGGTGGAAGCAACGGGACTGCGCAGAAGCAACACTTAAGTCAATAGCATTGATCTTTTCTTAGGCACTAAATAGTCATAGGCCAAAGGCATCGGCCTTTTTAACAGTTTTTATTCTACCAGTGTCATATTCACAATTCGCTTACACATCAAATGAAGTTAATAATATTGCGCTTTTATTTAGGCACGAAATATTTATTTACAGGCCCTAGGCGTAGTCTTAGGCCCTTTTACCAGTTTTTATTCTACCAATGCCATATTCCCAACGTTTACACATAAAGAAAGTTAATAATATTGGGCGTTTACTTAGGCATTAAATATTCATTCATAGGCCCTGGGGCTGGGCCTGTTAAATAGTTTTTATTCTACCAATGTCGTATTCATAACGTTTACACAGCAAATCAAGTTAATAATATCGGGCGTTTACTTAGGCACGAAATATTAATTCATATGCCCTAGGTCTTGGCCTTTTTGACAGTTTTTAATCCGTCGACTTCTTATTCATAACATTTACGTACTGACTCAAGTTAATAGCATGGCGCTTTTACTTTGGCACTAAATATTAATTCATAGGCCCTAGACCTAGGCTGTTTTAACAGTTTTTATTCTGACTGTGTCGTATTCATGACTTTTACATATCGATACAAGTTAATATGTTGCGCTTATTAAAATTTTCTAAAATGGCCAGGCCCTTGGCCTTATAATTAACATTTAGTGTCTCAGTAAAAGGCGTAATGCTATTAACTTGATTTGATACGTAAACGTTATGAATATGAAGTCAACGGATTAAAAACCGTCGAAAAGGCAGGGCCTACAAATTAATATTTCGTGCCAAAGTAGAAGCGCAATGCTATTATTTTGAGTTGATAAGTAAACGTTATGAATATGAAGTCGACGGATTAAAAACCGTCAAAAAGGCCTAGTCCTAGGGACTGTAACTAATATTTTGTGCCTATGTAAAAGCGCAATATTATTAACTTTATTTCATGTGTAAACGTTATGAATATGGCATCGGTGGAGTAAAAACAAACAAAAAGGCCTAGGTCTCCTATGAATTAATATTTTGTCGTTAGACACCTTGGAAAACTGCCACACATAATTCGGAAACTTGGAAAACTGCCACACATAATTCGGAAACTTGGAAAACTGCCACATTGGAAAACTTCCACACATTCAGAGTGTTCATCGGAAGAACAGCAATTTGTGACCGGTCCCTTGATGAAAAGCATGTGGCAGTTTTCCTGTGTGACAGTTTTGCTGTGTGGCGGTTTACAGTGAACCTGAAGCCGTACAAGTAGCACAAATATGTGGGGGAAATTTTCGGTGTCGGCATTTTTTTATTCCATCGTGCTCATGTTCGTAACGTTTACATAACATTTCAAATTATTAATATTGCGATATTACTCAGGCAGAAAATATTATTAGGCCTAACGTCTAGGCCCTTCTAAAAGTGTTCATTCCGTCATTCCCATATTCCTAAAATTTACATGACAAGTAACGTCAATAGCATTGCGTTTGTACTTATGCACCATACATTAATTAATAAGCGTTTTATGATTAATAATAGGCGTTATTATGCTTGTCATATTTACACCCAAAAAAACGTATTGTCATCTTCAAAATTTGTGCATTGTAATATTTTTTTAAATTCAATTATAATTGTCATTTGTCTTACTGGAAACGTTTTCTCCATTCAATTCCCCTCACAGCGCCAAGAAACGGCAATTTTTGTACGGCCCCTAAAGATTTGTGCCCAAATGTCCGGTGCCCAAAAGTCCGGTGCCTAAATGTCCTAAACTCCTAAGGACCAGCACTTCTCTTCTACAGCCCTGGACATTTGGGCACCCGGACTTATGGTCACAAATGTTTAAGGGGACGTACAACAATTGTCGTTTCTTGGTCCAATAGTAAGAGTTTGACCGAGAAAATTTTCACCCTAAGGCAAGCGACAGTTACCCTAGAATATGGGGAAACAAAAGTACATTCGTGAATTAAAAAAAATTACATTGCACAGTTCTTAAACCTTCAACGAAACAAAGCAATTACAGCAGAATTCGTTCTATGTTTGAAAAAGGACGATAAGGAGGGATTTTTTTAATAATGCTACAACTTTTACTAACGCACTAGATATTTACATAACATGTCAAGTTATTAATTTCTCTTTTACTTAATTTGGCATTAAATTACTATGCCTCATTCGTAGGCCCTTTTGACAGTCTTTTTTCTACCGATGTCATATTCATAACGTTTACGTATCAAATCAATTGACAATAGCATTGCGCTTTTACTTCAGCACTAAATATTAATTCATAGACCCTAGGCCTAGGCGTTTTTAACAGTTTTTGTTCTATCGATGTCACATTCATAACAATTACGTATCAACTAAAGTTAATAATACCCTGCCTTTACTTTTTCACTAAAAAATTTCTCACAGGGCCTAGGCCTAGGCGTTTTTAACAGCTTTTGTTCTATCGATGTCACGGATGTAGGTAAAAACACCCCCAGGAAAAAATACTCCCGGAGAAAATACCCCCGAAAATTAAAAGCGGAAAAAATGCCCCCGGAAGAAATACCCCCAGAACAAACGGTTCACTGTAAACTGCCACACAGGAACACTAATGTGTGGCAGTGTTCCGGTGTGGCAATTTACCGGCAACCCTGCCACACATTTTTCAGCAACTTGGCTACAAAAGTTCAAAGGGGGGGTGCTATAAAGATTGCCGTTTCTGGGCCTACATTGATAACTGAATTGGGAAACGAATTTCGCGAAAACGTTCCATGTAAGCCAAGCGAGAATTGTACTTTAATTTGAAGAAATAAATTGCCGAAGATCCGAGGTACACTTGGTGGGGAAGGGGGGGGGGGCTCTACCCCGAACTTCGGTAATATTATATTCTGGGTCGCTGGAGTTTATCAGAGTATCCAGGAAGTTCCCCTTGAAGTGTCCACGAGGTCCATGAGCTGGGGGAGGGGGCTTTCCCCCAAAATGTTAAAATGCACGTAGAGCTGTAAACATTAGTACCATGAAAGAAATACGGGATTACGCCATATAATACAAATTTTGAAGATGACAATCCGATTTTTGGCGTAAATGTGACAAGGATGGTAAGTCAGATAATATCCGAAAACTTGAAAATTTTCATCGTCCTGGAGCGGGACTCGAACCCGCGTCTCCCAGAAAACGCCTGGGTATGCTAACCACTACACCACCCAGAACGACCAAGTTTCAAGTTTCGGATCAATTTGAATTTAACCATCACAGGATTCGCTAATCGAAGCAACCGGCATTCATGTTTAGCGAATCTGGAGGTTAAGAATCTTATCCCGTGTTTGCCCGGAGAAGCAGATAAATCGGATATTATCTGACTTACCATCCTTGTCACATTTACGCCAAAAATCGGATTGTCATCTTCAAAAATTAGTACCATGTTTTATATAATGATTCTGTACACGACCACTAATTTTCAGGAGGGTGGGGTAACCCCCCCACCATTTCTAAGAGCTATTTAGGGGTAACATCGAGGATACACTGACCGACTCTAGAGGTCCAGACTATAAAATTACGGAAGTTGGTGGTAGGACCCTCCAAACCAAGCATCTCGTATCCCTCTCACAGGTTTCACCAAATTTCTGGGGGAGGGGGCAAGAGCATACATAGTTTACCTTTAAACACAACATGAAGCATAGAAATTGCGAGCAAATCTGCGCTCTTAGAAACTTGCACCCCACCCTCCTGAAAATTCGTGGTCGTGTAGAGAATCATTATGTAAAGCATGCTTCTAATGTTTACAGCTCTACGGCCATTTCAACATTTTGGGGACCCCCTCCCCCCAGCTCATGGACCTCGTGGACACTTCAAGGGGAACTTCCTGGATACTCTGACAGACTCCAGCGACCCAGAATATAATATTACGGAAGTTCGGGGTAGTGCCCCCCCCTCTCCCCACTAAGTGTACCTCGGATCTTCGGCAATTTATTTCTTCAAATTAAAGTACAATTCTCGCTTGGCTTACATGGAACGTTTTCGCGAAATTCGTTTCCCAATTCAGTTATCAATGTAGGCCCAGAAACGGCAATCTTTATAGCACCCCTCCCCCCTCCCTTTGAACTTTTGTAGCCAAGTTGCTGAAAAATGTGTGGCAGGGTTGCCGGTAAATTACCACACCGGAACACTGCAACACATTAGTGTTCCTGTGTGGCAGTTTACAGTGAACCGTTTGTTCTGGGGGTATTTCTTCCGGGGGCATTTTTTCCGCTTTTAAGTTTTCGGGGTATTTTCTCCGGGGGTATTTTTTCCCGGGGGTATTTTTACCGTTTACCCGATGTCACATTTATGACAATTACCTATCAAATAAAGTTAATAATATTAGTCGTTTACTTAGGCACGAAATATTAATTCATAGGCCAAGGGCCTAGGAATTAATATTTCGTGCCTAAGTTTTTACTCCACCGATGTAATATTATAATAACTTGACGTGTTACGTAAATGTAATTAACATGTGCACGACGAAATAAAAACTGTTAAAAAGGCCTATGCCTATGTCTTGGCCTAGGGTCTATTAATGTTTCATGGCAAAATAAAAGCGCAATATTATTAACTTGACCAGGTATGTAAACGTCATGAATATGATATTTGTAGAATAAAAACTGTTTAAAAGGGTCTACGACCTGATATTGAGTGCCTAAGTAAAAGCGCAATTTCATTAACTTGACTTGATATATAAACGTTATGAATATGACATCGAGAGAATAAACACTCTTAAAATGGCCGAGGAATAAGGCCTAGTAATGTATTATTTAATGCCTAAGTAGAATAGAAATATTTATAACTTGACATGTTATGTAAATTTTTAGTTCCAAATAAAAGCGAACACAAAAGGGAATAAAAAAAAAAATAAAAAAAAGTGCGTGTGTATCAATCTTCCGTGTACAAGTTTCCCGAGTGCTTGTCTCCCGGGTATCAATGATCCTGGATTCATTTCTTTTATTTGATAACTTATTATATGACATGTAACATATCGTACATCGGAATATCCGCTATTGCATTTCTAATGTGCTTGTAAATGACTGTATTCCTTTCTCAAAATGGCAAATCAGAAATGTTTCATAATAATTACTTTAATTAATTAACTTATTTACTGCGCGTTACAATAACAGCAGTGATTAAACGAAACACCTTCGACCCCTGAAACAAAGAGAACGGTGATACACTTCTCCTGAATTAACATCTTGTTGAAGGAAGAGCAACGTTTCTCTAAACACACATCCGCTTCGGAACGGAAACGAAAACCGGTCTTGATCAATTTCCGCGATTGTCCGAAACAGTGAAGGAAGACCGTTCCTGTGCAAGTGGTCAGTAAGTAGTAGGATGTTTTGACGTCCCCATTGACAAAAGACCTAGCCCACCCTCTTCCACAGCGTACATTTCTGAGGAATTCCTCCCCTCCTTCCCCTCGCTGAAAACCGCTGGGAAACTTTCAATGATTTCGGTTCCTTTTCATGTCGTTCGAAGAACGAAAACTGAGAAGCTCAGGAATTTGGTCAGCTGTCAGGAAAGGTCAATGAGAAAGGCCAAATTCCTGGAAGAATCTCTTCTCGCTTTCCCGCCGCACAAGAAGGGGCAGGTTTGGGGAAGACTGGTTCCGTGTGTGAGCGCACAAATTTGGGTGGGGTGTAATTCCTTTCCTACTATTCCGCGAACCAGGGACTCTAGAGTGCGGCATTCCAAGAACACACTAAAGGTAAAGCGGACCTTTTGTAGTCGAAGTGTAATAAGTGGTGATCTCGGGAGGGGGAGGGGTGTCGCAAGGTGGCAGAGACTTTCCCGGGGGTTACTCAGCTCGGCACAAGGAACCTCGGAGACGGTCGCATCTCTGTTGCCGTCTCGTAAATAAGAGCAAGTGGATTTCCCACGCTCTGCCACAGGGCTGGAATGTGAGTACCAGGAACGGTGAAATTCGCGAATAAGGTCATGGACTCGGAAAAAAAAAAAAAAAAAAAAATCTTAACAAAGTACACAAATAGCAGTGACGCCAAAGTTTTATTGAAGCACGTTTTAGAATAAATCAACTAATTTAGAAGCAAGCCGTACCACTAGTAATAAAAACAATCATAGGCGCCAGCTTTCCAAAATTTCCGTGGGTGTGAAGCTCACAAGAAGTTCAAGCGAAGCTGTCAGTATTTGTTAGATGAAGAAAAAAAAAAGAGGGGGGGGGGTAATATGCTAAAAGTTTACATGCCGCTCATGGCGTACTTTAAATATATGTCGTATCTTTTTTGAAATATTAGAGGATTTAGCGAAAGTTTCGAGCTCCCCAAGCGCTATTCCAAACGAAGCGCTGAAAAAAAAAAAATAATAATAATTGGTTTCTCTCCATGGTTGCCGGTAAACCGCCACACAGGAAAACTGCCACATGTTTTTCAGGGTGTCCGACAAAACCCCACCGGACACTTGCCCACTCGGACATTTGCCCACTGAACTTGAGCACACTTAGCACACCAACTTTAAATCATCGCTACCATATTTTCAAAATTTAAGCATCATGACCTGCTTTGATTTCGGGAAATGGTGTACACGCGACGAAATTTTAATTTTGCATACCGTGTGTCCCAACGTACGTTTGGGATATGATGTATGCCAACCGGATTTGTTGTACACCCGCCGAAATTTAAATTTGTATGCGGTGTGACCCGGGTGGCCACCGGAGAACTGGCCACAAAAATTTTAAGGGGCCGTATAAAAATTGCGTTCTGGGCTGCTCCGTGGCCACGTCTTCCCGAGATTGGTTATCTGACACACATAAAATGTCCGTAATTTCGTATTTTCTTATTTACGATATTTTTCTATAAACTGTAACTAAACAAATTCTCTGCGAGTATGAGCAAACCCAGGAAACTTATCGGGGGGTGGGGGTGGGGGCACTTGAAACCTAAAATATGAAATATAAGGAATTTCTGGTCCGATCGGGAGATTTTCAGCCATTACAGCTACAAAGTAATCAAATTGTCTGAGGGCATCTACTGCCTCAGGAAACTAGTCGGGGGGGGCAAAACCAAAAGTGTAAAATATGAAGGATTTCTCGTCCGTTCGGCAAATTTTTGGTATTTACAACTCTACACATTATGTGAGGGTATGTGCCTACTCAGCAAACCTGTGTGTGGGGGATTGGGTGGGGGCATACCAAGAGTGTAAAATATGAAGATTTTCTCGTCCGATCGGGAGATATTCAGCATTTAGCAGCTACAACTCGCCACATTATCTGATGGCATGTGCCTACTCAGTAAACCTGTCTAGGGGGGTGATACCAAAAGTTTAAAATAAGAACAATTTCGTCCGATTGGGAGATTCTCAGCATTTAGCAGCTACAACTCGACACATTATCTGGAAACCATCGGGGGGGGGGTTGTAGCTTATAAATGCTGAAAATCTTCGGATCGCACGAGAAAGAAATTCTTCATATCTTACAGTTTTGGTATTAACACCCCCCCCCTTAACACCCCCCCCCGATAGGTTTCAGAGTAGGCACATACGCTCAGATAATATGTCGAGTTGTACCTTGTAAATGCCAAAATCTCCCGATCGGACGAGAAATTCTTCATATCTTACACTTTTGGCATTAACCCCCCCCCCCCCCGACGGGTTTGCAGAGTAGGCACATGCCCTCAGATAATGTGTCGAGTTGTACGTAGCTTGTAAATGCTGAAAATCTCCGGATCGGACGAGAAATGTTTCCCGTTTTACAGTTTTGGTAACCCCCCCCCCCCCGACAGTATCCTGAGTAGGCCCATGCCGTCAGAAAATTTGTCGAGTTGTAGCTTCTAAATGCTGAAAATCTTCCTATCGGACGAGAAATTCTTCATATGTTACACTTTTGGGATAACCCCCCCCCCCCCGGCAGGTTTCCAGAATAGGTACGTACGCTCAGTTAATGTGTCGAATTGTAGCTTGTAAATGCTGAAAATCTTCGGATGGGTCGAGAAATGCTTTATATTTTACACTTTAGGTACCCCCCTCCCCCGACAAGTTTCCTGAGTCAGCACATGCGCTCAGATAATTTGAAGACTTGTAGTTTCAAAACCGTGAAATTTTCTGTTGAAATGTAGATCATAAACATTTTTTATAACAAAATTACATTAATTATCGCAATTAAGAAAAGAAGAAATTACGGAAATTTTATATGACTCAGATAACCAACCTCTGGGGGTCGTGGGCATGAAGCGGTGAAAAACGCAATTTTTATACGACCCCTTAAAATTTTTGTGGCCAGTTCACCGGGTGGTCAGTTTTCCGGTGGCCACGTCTCCGGTGGCCAGTTCTCCTACACCCGTGTAAACGTTATGAATATGGCATTGATAGAGTAAAAACTATTAAAAAGTCCTAGGGCCTATGAATTAATATTTCGTGCCTAAGTAAACGCCCAATATTATTAACTCGATTTTCTGTGTAAACGTTGCCAATATGGCATTGGTGGAATAAAAACTGGTAAAACGGCCTAAGCCTAGGCCTAGGGCCTGTGAATAAATATTTCGTGCCTAAATGAAAGCGCAATATTATTAACTTGATTTGATGTGTAAACGTTGTGAATATGACACTGGTAGAATAAAAACTGTTAAAAAGGCCTATGCATGTGGCCTATGACTTTAATATTTTGTGCCTAAGTAAAAACACTATGCTATTGACTTGATTTGATACGTAAGCGTTATGAATATGAAGTCGGCGGATTAAAAGCTGTTAAAAAGGCGGAGGGTAGGGCCTATGAATTAATTAAGTAAAAGAAAAATATTACAAATTTGACATGTTATGTAAATATTTAGTACCTGAGTAAAAGTGCAGCGTTATTAAAAAATCCCACCTTACTGTCCTTTCCTGAACACAGCAATTTTCGTTTGGCTTACATAGAATGTTTCTTCGAAATTTGTTTGGAGTTCCCAATTCAAATCTGAATATAGGCCAGGAAACGGCAATCTTTATACCACCCCCGCACCCCCGGTCGAGCTTCTGTGGCCAGTTGCCCTAAGTATGAACCGAAATGAAAATTCAGACAAACAAAAGAGCTCCTTCCCGTCGTTAGGCACCTTGGAAAACTGCCACACACAATTCAAAAACTTGGAAAACTGCCTCACACAATTCGAAAACTTGGAAAACTGCCACACATTCAAAGTGTTCCTCGAAGGAATAGCACTTTGTGCCCGGCCCTTAATGAAAACCGTGTGGCAGTTTTCCTGTGTGGCGGTTTTCCATTGTGTGGCAGTTTTCTAAGTTGCTGAAAGATGTGTGGCAGTTTACCTGTGTGGCAGTGTTCCTGTGTGTGGGGGTCTTCCGCCAACCGTTAGCACATGTTCGCAGAGAATTTGTTGAGCTTAAGTTAGTAAACGCTGAAAACCTCCGGATCGGATCAGAAATTTTTTATATTTTATTTTGAGCTTAAGTTAGTAAACGCTGAAAACCTCCGGATCGGATCAGAATTTTTTTATATTTTATTTTTTCGGAATTAAACAACCTCCCTACCCGTTCCGGCAGGTTTTCTGCGTTTGCATGCGCCGTCAGATAATTTGTCGGGTTGTAATTTGTAAAAGGTGAAAACTTCCCAATCGCACCAGAAATTCTTTATGTTTTATATTTTCAGCATCCCTCCGCCTCCCGATAGCTTTCTGGGTTTGCACATGCTCGCAGAGACTTTGTTGAGTTGTAGTGTTTGTAAAAGCTGAAAATCTCCCGATTGGGATATAAATCCTTTGTGATTTACATTTTCGGTTTTAAGCCGCCCCCGCCTCCCCCACAGGTTTGGTATGTTTGCTACGTGCCCTCAGATAATTTTTATTGTTGTAGTTTGCTAACGCTGAAAATCTTCGGATCGGACTAGAAATTCTTTATGTTTTATATCTTTGGCAGTAAGCCCCCCCCCGGACAGGTTTCCTCAGTTTGTACATGCCCGCAGAGATCTTGTTGAGTTGTAGTTTATGTACCCTGAAATTCTTTTGTTGAGTTGCAAATTATAAACTTTTTTTTATAAAGATTTACATTAAATATCGGCCTTTTTAGAAGATTTTAAGTTACAACCTATATATTCCGTATTTGTAAACATTTTATAAAACCTAATGAAAGGCATAATCAACAGATTATTTTTCACCTGTGTTATAAAATGGCCTAGGTGGCTTGTAAATAGATAAGAAATAATCAGTCGAGCTCCTTAAATCTTCCAAAAAGATCAGCACCTGAAGATCGATTCGTTGAGCCCCTGCTAATTAGTCTTTATTGCTTGTTATCACATGGGAAATATTAAAACCATAACTCATTATTTAGGGAGTCAGAAAGCTTCTACATAAATCTTGTATCATTTTGATCTTGCATACCCGTTGATATTCAGAGGAAAACTGGTACATTTCGTTTTGGTCAGCTGGAAAACTCGCACACTCTGACAAGATCTCGGAACGAAATGCAATGTGTGTACATATCCTAACTTGAGAAGGTGTAGGAATATTTCCGTTTGCGAGATTTCCGCCCATTGCACTTTGCTCAGCAACACGAGAAAGTGTGCGAGTTTTCCGCCGCATGCGCAATAGCCTCGTTTCTCGTTTCCAAGGTCAAACCTTGGCATCTTCGCGAGCGCCAGCGAATCTTCGCTGAGCTGAGATTCCCTGCTACTCTCTGGTGGGATTCTCCGAACTCCGAGAGATATCCGTTTGCTTCGCATTAAGATAACAGCCTCAAATTTCACCATCTCAGAGTTGAGTGGATATTTAAATGAATGAAAGTATACACTGTCGAGTCACATTATTGTGATCACCAGCTAATATCCAGAGTAAACGCCGCGTGCAGAGTGGACAGCAGCTACACGGCCTGGGAATGACTCAATAAGGTGCTGGAAGGTGTTCACTTCACAGGTATGTGTAGCCATGCTGACTGTAGTGCATCTGACATATTCTGGAGGGTGCGTGGTGGAGGATCCATTGAGCGAACAATACGATAGAGGTGGTCACACAGATGCTCAATTAGGTTTAAAGTCTGTGGAATTAGGGGGCCAGGGAAGTACTTTGAAGTCTTCATCGTGCTCTTCGAACCACTCTCGGGCATTTCTAGCTGTTTGACACGTCGCACTGTCGTTCTGGAAGATCCCATCCGCCCAGGGAGGACAATCAGCATATATGGGTTTACGTAGTCTGCAAGGATGGATTCATAACGAGTTCGGTTCATAGTGCTTTCCACAGGTGGACCCAAGGAATGCCACGAAAGCATTCCCCCAGGCAATAACGCTGCTCCCACCGCAGCTTGTGTTCTGCCAGCAATGGTTGAAGAGTGTTTGTTCTTCGATGTTGCTCGCCTTCTACGCCAACGTCCATCAGTTCGATGAAGCAGAAAGCGTGATCATCGGAAAAGGCCATCCTTTGCCAATCAGCGGAGGTTCAATTCCGATACTGCCGTGCAAATGTAAGCCTTTTATGTCGATGCACCTTCGTTAGCATAGGTGCAGTGACCAGCGTACTTTAATATAGCAGAAATATTTTTATCGCTACTCAAGATTTTAGGAGTTGTTTTCTCCGGGATATTTTTATTTGCACATACAAAAATTCGGGCCACCCCCATAAAGAAATCCTGGGTGTGCGCCCCTGCGTGCTGCCCACTTCAAATTGAACACGAGTACAACATTTTACTGAACCGATGTGCAGTAATTTTCAGTAAAAGCTACTTTTTTCTACAGTGCACACAGAAACGAGCTTGAGTTTCAATTAACAGATCTCAAGGAAACATAGAATATGCGAATTTTTAAAACAGTTACTTAAAAAAAAAAATAAAGCAGAATGCACAGAATGAGAGTACATGGAAAAGTGGAGATTTTTTTGCATGTTGTGAAGCGAAATAGTATTAGGTTTTCTCCCTGCACTTTTCTAATGTCCATTTGTTTATATTGGAAGCCACACGGACATAAATAAAGTGGAGAAAGTATTTCAGCTCGCTGTGAAAGGAAGGAAGTTTGACAGTAGAAATGTCATTACATCTTCCCACAGCTCTTCCTGTTACTTCGATCGATGGATCTCCTTCCCTGAGCCTCAGTTTGTACAGCATAGCCTCCTACTTCATAGCAAAAATCTGAAAACTCCCGCAAAAGTAATCTCCCTAAATGGGGCTGAAGACATTCTTGAATGGCACGACAGTATTGTGGTGGCTTGTGGGGCTCTTAATATGTAAAGAACGCCTGCGTGCATAATTTCCCGGCATTGTTCGGGAAATGGTGACTTCCTGACAAGAAATCGAAGAAAGTGATTTCCTGGGATGGAACTCCTGACGGCACAGTTAAGATTTTACGTTAGTGCTACGAAAACTTCTCACCACAGGAGGTAATTTTCCAGTGTGGTATTGATGTGTGGAGAAAGACAGGCGAAAAATATTTTCCGAAGTAGCTTAAACATGTAACTATATTTTTTATTATTTCCGTAAACATTAAAAGCAAAAGAAAGTAAGATAACACTAATGCAGTTTTCTTTCGGCAAAAAGTAGAATTTTATAAGTTTATTTTTTTCTTACGAACTGATGCTACTGTATTTCTTCTTTCCGACCGAGCAGTCACAAAAGCCGCCGCCCAAAGGTGAAAAACAACAACAACCAAGGTCACGCGTGTGCCAAATCAGAGTGATGCTTGTAGTGTGAGCATGGTTCGCAGTTATCTCACAGAGCACGATTGAAATCAGAAACCAAAACAGCTTTTGATTTCAATCGGAAACATGAAATATATTAAGATAAGCACAACAAATGGAAACAATAGTTTTATTCAGTTAAGAGACACAGTTTGGGGATTGGTAGAGTAAACTGCCTTCACTGGCAGCTGGGCATTGTTATTCTTAAAGCGAATGCGCCGTTGGCTGTCGATACAATTCTCACCAGCCAATCAACTGCATGGCAGAGCATTGTTTCATCATTTCGAGATAAATGAAATGCACCCATTGTAGTTTTGGCGGCTTTGGAAAACCAGGGGTGTATGCTACCCACGGGGTCTTCGAGAAGAGAGAGAGAGAGAGAGCTATTAATATGCTACAGCTAACACACTAAATCGGTCACCGCAATTTTAGTGTTTATATCGAACGCAAATATCTGTTTTACCAGCTTTTAAACATGTTCTTAGTGAACGGAATATTACATTTCGTACACTTTCGAAATTGTTTCTTATGAAAGTAATATAGAGTTTCGGGTACTTGGACCACGACAGAATATAACCCACATTATTTTTTTAGCACATCTTTTGTAAAAAAAGATCGTGCTTATGATATCGGTTTGTCCGTCCGCCTGTAGACACCATATCTCTGCAAATATTAGTTCGTTTTGAAAAATTCTTTTTGCATTTGGAAGCTTGAAATAGG
The DNA here is from genome assembly GCA_039090855.1 of Macrothele yani. Classification (NCBI taxonomy): domain Eukaryota; kingdom Metazoa; phylum Arthropoda; class Arachnida; order Araneae; family Macrothelidae; genus Macrothele; species Macrothele yani. The sequence goes on from CM077003.1 coordinate 111,945,693, forward strand.
CGAATGATGACCCGTCATTTCGATTTTAGTATGTCTTATGTTACCGGTTTGTCCGTCCGCCTGTACCCACGATATCTCTGCAACTATTAGTCCGATTTGAAAAATACTTTTTGCATTGGGAAGCTCGAAATATGTGAATGATGATCCTTTATTTCGTTTTTTTTTACGATATACAATTTCGCCGCTAGAGGGCGTAAATGCAGATGATGTCGAATTCAAAAATACGTTTTATTCCACATATTTGCTTCTAAACATCCGATTGAAAAAATTATTTTATCTTTCGATTCCATTCATGTCGAAGAGTATTTTAGATAAGTTACTTTTTTCAAATTACGCATGGGGGCGTAAAAGTAAATTACATTTTTCCCGATAACTCTTCTTCTAAAACTCCGATATCAAAAAAAAAAAAAAGAAAAAAAAAATTCAGCGGATACGGGGTTCGGACATTTGGGCACCGGACTTTTGGGCACCGGACATTTGGGCACCGGACATTTGGGCACCCGGACATTTGGGCACATTCATTTTTAAAGCAATGAAATTGCGCTGCTTTGAAAATTATAGTGTTCCTATATTTCTCCCTACTTGAGCAAGTGGTGTGCACAAAAAAATGTCACTTATATCTCATAATCATTAAGAAATTGAGACATATTTACGAATTTCTGTCTGAAAGACTGGGCGGACATTTGGGCACAAATGTTTAAGGGGCCGAATAACAATTGCCGTTTCTTGGCCCAATAGTAAGAGATTGACCGAGAAAATGTTCGCCGTAAGTAACTTATGCACTAAATATTTACGGGCACGAGCCTACTCAGCAAACCTGTCGGGGGGGGGGGGATATATCAAAAGTGTAAAATGTGAACAATTTCTCGTCCGATCGGGAGATTTTCAGCATTTACAAACTACAACTGGAGACATTATCTCAGGGCGTAAACTTACTGAGCACACCTGTCGGGGGGGGGGTATACTAAAAGGTAAACGGTAAAAATACCCCCGGAGAAAATACCCCCGAAAACTGAAAAGCGGAAAAAATGCCCCCGGAAAAAATACCCCTAGAACAAGCGGTTCATTGTAACAGGAACACACTGATGTGTGGCAGTGTTCCGGTGTGGCAATTTACCGGCAACCCTGCCACATATCTTTCAGCAACTTGGCCACAAAAGTTCAAAGAGGGGGGGTATAAAGATTGCCGTTTCTGGGCCTATAGTGAGAACTGAATTGGGAATTCCAAACGAATTTCGCGAAAACGTTCCATGTAAGCCAAGCGAGAATTGTACTTTAATTTGAAGAAATAAATTGCCGAGGATACGAGATACACAGGGGGGGCTCAACCCCCAACTTCCGTAATATTAGATTCTGGGACGCTGAAGCCTGTCAGTGTATCCAGGCTGTTCCCCTTGAAGCGCCCGCGAGGTCCGTGAGCTTTGGGGGGATTCCCCAAAATGTTAAAATGGACGTAGAGCTGTAAACATTAGAACCATGCTTTCCATAATGATTCTGTAAACGACCACGAATTTTCAGGAGGGTGGGGTGAATTCACCCTCCCCAAGTTTCTAAGAGCGTAGACAAGTGTTCAAGGTAAAGGATTTGCTCGCAATTTCTATGCTTCATGTTGTGTTTAATGGCAAACTATGTATGCCCTTAACCCCTCCCCCAGAAATTTGGTGAAGCTTGTGAAAGGGATACGAGGTGCTTGGTTTGGAGGGCTCTACCCCCAACTTCCGTAATTTTATATTCTGGACCTCTAGAGTCGGTCAGTGTATCCTCGATGTTACCCCTGATAGCTCTTAGAAACTAGGGAGAGTTACCCCACCCTCCTGAAAATTCGTGGTCGTGTACAGAATCATTATATAAAGCATGATACTAATGTTTACAGCTCTACGTCCATTTTAACATTTTGGGGAAACCCCCCCCCAAGCTCATGGACCTCGAGGAGACTTCAAGGGGAACTTCCTGGATACACTGGCAGACTCCAGCGGCCCAGAATATAATATTACGGAAGTTGGGGGTTGAGCGTCCCCACCGCCCCAGTGTATCTCAGATCCTCGGCAATTTATTTCTTCATATTAAAGTACAATTCTCGCTTGGCTTACATGGAACGTTTTCTCGAAATTCGTTTGGAGTTCCCAATTCAGTTCTCAATACAGGTCCGGAAACGGCTATCTTTATACACCCCCCCCCCCTTGAACTTTTGTAGCCAAGTTGCTGAAGATGTGTGGCAGGGCTGCCGGTAAACTGCCACATCGGAACAATGCCACACATTTGTGTTCCTGTGTGGCAGTTTACAGTGAACCGTTTGTTCTGGGGGTATTTCTTCCGGGGGTATTTTTTCCCGGGGGTATTTTTACCTACATCCATACTAAAAGTGTGAAATATAAAAAAATTTCTCGTCCGATTGGGAGATTTTCAGTATTTACAAGCTACAACTCGTAACATTGTCTGAGCGCACGTGCCTGCTCTGAAAACTTGTGGTGGGGTGGGGTGGGGTGGGGGTTATACCAAAAGTGTAAAATATGAAGAATTTCTCTCCCGATCGGGAGATGTTCAGCATTTATAAGCTACAACTCGGCAGATTATTTGAGTGCACATGCCTACTCAGCAAACCTGGCGGGGGGGGGGGGTGTATGATAATTGTGAAATATAAAGAAGTTCTTGTCCGATCGGGAGATTTTCAGTATTTACAAACTACAACTGGAGACATTATCTCAGGGCATGAACCTACTGAGCAAACCTCCTGGGGGGGGGGTAATACTAAAAGTGTAAAATATGATGAATTTCCCTTCCGATCGGGAGATTTTCAGCATTTACAAAGTACAACTGGAGACATTATCTCTGGGCATAAACCTACTGAGCACACCTGTCGGGGTGGGGGTAATTTCAAAAGTGTAAAATATGAAGTATTTCTCGTCCGATCCGAAGATTTTCAGCATTTACAAGCTACAACACCCCCCCCCCCCCGCCCGATAGGTTTCCTGAGTAGGCACATGCCCTCAAATAATGTGTCCAGTTGTAAATGCCGAAAATCTGCCGATCGGACGAGAAATTCTTCATATTTTACACTTTTGAAATTACCCCCCCCCCCGCCCCCCGGACGGGTTTGCTGCGTAGGCACATACGCTCAGAACAGAAAATTTGTCGAGCTGCAGCTTGTAAATACTGAAAATCTCCCGATCGACGAGAAAGTCTTCATATTTTACACTTTTGGTATCCCCGGACGGGTTTGCTGCGTAGGCACATACGCTCAGAACAGAAAATTTGTCGAGCTGCAGCTTGTAAATACTGAAAATCTCCCGATCGACGAGAAAGTCTTCATATTTTACACTTTTGGTATCCCCCCCACTCACATACACAGAATTGCTGAGTAGGCACCTGCCTACAAATAATGTGTCGAGTTGTAGCTTGTAAATGCGAAAAATCTCTCGATGGGAGGAGGAATTTTTAATATTATACACTATTGGTATTACCCCCCCCTCCCATCGCTGACAGGTATCCAGAGAGTGCACATGCGCTGAGAAAATTTGTCGAGTTGCAGCTTGTAAATTCTGAAGATCTCCCGATCGGAAGAGAAATGAGAAATCTTGATATTTTACGCTTTTGGTATCCCCCGCCCCCCTTAGTTTCCTGAGGCAGCAGATGCCCTCAGACAATTCGAAGACTTGTAGCTTGTAATGGCTGAAAATCTCCCGATCGGACCAGAATTTTTTTATATTTCATATTTTAGGTTTTAAGCCCCCCCCCCCCCTCCACATACACACTCGACAAGAGTCCTGGGTTTTCTCATACTAGCAGAGAATTTGTTTAGTTATAGTTTGTAGAAAAATATCGTAAATAAGAAAATACGAAATTACGGACATTTTATGTTTGCTGGGGGGGGGGGGGAGGGGGGTAAGAAAAATCCTTACCTGCTTCAAGGCTGTCAAACATTTAAAAAGGTTTTGTCTATTTTAGCGTTTTAAATTTATCAAAAATTTGCCTATATTAACGGCGGGGGGGGGGAGGGGGCTCTTCCCCGGCCTTGGACACCCAATTGTCGTTTGTCTTACTGGAAACGTTTTCTCCATTCAATTGCCCTCACAGCAAAAAACAAAGGCAATTTTTGTACGGCCCCTCAAGATTTGTGCCGAAATGTCCGGGTGCCCAAATGTTCGGTGCCCAAAAGTCCGGTGCCCAAATGTCCTAAACTCAGCGGATACACCTCCTGATAGAAAATCTTTTCCATATAATTTCAAATTTTTGGTAAAGAATTCTTTGGCCACCAGGGGCGTAAGTGTTATTTTTTGCTTCTGATGTATTTGCCATAAAATCTGAGCTTCTAAAATATCGATTCAAAAAATTCTTTCGTGGACTGATGCCACTCACATCGACAAACCTTTTTGGAATATTTTCTTCTTAAAATATTCCACAGTTTCTCCGCCAGACGTATATTTCGACGTATATTTTATTTTTGTCTCTATCTCTACTTCTAGGAGTCCGATTTGAAAAATTCATTCTTTGTTGGATAGTGTTTTCAGTGTGACATGTTTTTCATATAATTTCAAAATTTTCAAGTAATTCATAATAGAATTTTCGCTAGGGGGCGTAAAGGTAAATTGCTTTCCCCTCTTGATCTCTGCTTCTAAATCTCCGATTTAAAAAAATCTTTCTGCACCGGATACAGCTTCTGATGACTCTCCGCTAGGGAGCACAAAGGTAAATTGCGTTTTCTGCGTTATTTCTGCTTCTAAAACGCCGATTTGAAAAATTCTTCCTGTATCGCACACAAGACCGGATGGAAAATATTTTTCAGATACTTTCTGATGTTTGGTAAAGAATTGTTTGGTCACCAGGGGGCGCAAGTGTTCATATTCTGCTTCTGATGTCATCATCATCATCATTGTCAACCATTATCAATCCACTGCTGGACGAAGGTCTCCCCAAGTTTCCTCCACAACGGTCTGTCTTGTGCCAGTCTCCTCCATGTCACTCCCGCATACTTTCGAATTTCATCCACCCATCTTCCATGTGGTCTTCTTCTGGGTCTTTTCCTGTCCCTTGGAATCCAATCTAAAATTTCGGCTGTCCATCGATGGTCTGTTCTTCTGGCAGTATGTCCAGCCCATTGCCATTTCAGGGATTTAACTCTGATCATGATGTCTTCCACTCTTGTAATTTTTCGGATCCACGTGTTCCTCTTCTTATCTCTCCTGGTTACACCAAGCATGCAGCTCTCCATGCTGCTTTGAATTGTCTGCAGCCTTTGTATGTCTCTTTTAGTTAAGGTCCACGTCTCTGCACCATACGTAAGCACTGGAAGGATGCATTGATCAAACACTTTTCTTTTAAGACATAATGGCATATTGCTCTTGAAAATTATGCTGTTTCTTCCAAAAGCTCTCCAGGCAAGTTTTGTACGCCGATTAATTTCTTCACCAATGTGACCCCCACTTGATATCTGCTGTCCAAGATAAACGTACGTGTCTGTTATCTCCAGCTTTTCTCCATCAATCGATAAATCTTCATTTTTTGTAAAAGCATTGTACATCACTTTTGTCTTCTGAAAGTTCATTTTTAATCCCACTTCTTTACTCTTGTCAGCAAGTTCCTGGATCATACTCTGCAGCTCTGATGGGGTAGTTGTAAAAATGACTATGTCATCAGCAAAACGAAGGTGGGTTAGATAATCTCCATTAATCTTTATCCCTTTATTTTCCCAGTTCAGTGATTGAAAGACATTTTCCAATGTGGCATTAAAGAGCTTCGGAGATATGGTGTCACCTTGTCTCACTCCTTTTCCAATTTTTATGTGTGTTGTATTTTCAAACAGCCGAATCTTTGCACTTGCATTTTCATAGATGTTATTAATAATATTAATGTATGCATCTTCAATACCGCAGGATTTCAGAGCCATTGCAACTGCTGATGGTTTCACCGAATCAAAGGCTTTTTCATAATCGATAAAAGCCATGCACAATGGAAGTTCATATTCCCTCGCTCTTTCAATTAGTTCTCTCAGTACGTGGATATGATCTATTGTGCTGTAGCCACTCCTGAATCCAGCTTGTTCTCTCGGTTGAGCCATGTCCAGTGTCACCTTCAAGCGGTGTGAAAGAACTTTAGTGAAGATTTTATAAACCACTGATAGGAGGCTGATAAGTCTGTAGTTCCTGAGATCCTCAATGTCACCTTTTTTATGTAGCAAGATCATTGTAGCGTTGTTCCAATCCTCAGGAATTTTCCCTTTATTAAGGCATCGAGTGAAAATTTGGGCGAGTACTGTTTCGATTTCTCCTCTTGCTTCTTGTATGATGTCTACAGTAATTCCATCTTCTCCTGGAGCTTTTCCCCGCTTCATGTTCTTGATTGCATGTGCAACTTCTGCTGGAAGGACTGGAAGAACTCTGGTACTGGTACCTTTCATGATGTCTGGAGTACATGTATCATCCCTTTCATATAATTTGGAGTAGAAATCTTTCACTCTTGTCAAAATTTCGCCTCTATTTCTTGTTACAGAACCATCTTCTTTTCTCAGTGCCATAATCTGTTTTTTCCCCTTACTGAGATGTCCCTTTGCTATCTTTAGGCTTTGGCTGTTTTCAATTGCTTTCCTTACTAGTTCACAGTTGAATTTCCTTACGTCTTCAGTGATACTTTTTCTTACTGTCTTGCATAGCTCTATATATTCCACTTTAGAAGTCACATCTTCTTTAGTTGTCCTCAACTCTCTTCTTTTTTGCATCAACATTTTCGTTTTTCCTGATAATTTGTTTACATGCAACTTGTTCTTAGACCCAGCTAATTTTGTTGCTGTTTCCATAAGAGCTTTGGTTACTTTTCTGTTAACTTCAGAGATGTCCACTTCTTCCGATGTTAGGCCTTCTAAAGCAGAGAATCTGTTCTTCAGTTCCAACTTGAAGGTATTATGGTGTTTTTTAAGGTTGGTTATGTCAATAGATTTCGTTTGTTTTATGAGCTTGCCACGTTCAAGTTTAGTGTTGAGGTGCATCTTACATCTCACCAATCTATGGTCACTGCCTGTGTTGAACTTGTTTAGCACACTGCAGTCTTCTATGACGAATTTTTTGTTACACATAATAAAATCAATTTCACTTGTCGTACCATTTGGATGTCTCCATGTCCATTTCCTGTGTGGCTTTTTCTTGAAAAAGGAGTTCAAGATGAAAAACCCTTCTGCCTCTGCAAACTCTACGAGAGTATTTCCACGCTGGTTTCTGTTGCCGTGACCGAATTTACCTACTGAAGTTTCATTCTGTTGCCGTTGCCCTATTTTTGCATTGAAATCTCCCATAATTATCTTCAAGTGCTGCTTACCTTTATTATTTAGATCACGAATTTCGTCATAAAATTCTTCAATTTCTTCTTCAGCATGACTTGTGGTGGGTGCATAAGTTTGAATAATCTGAGCCTGGTATCTTCTCGAGAGTTGGATAACGAGTCGTGCAGCTCTGTCAGAGGAACTTTCAACTTCTACAACTTTATCCTTCAGTTTCTTGTTTATTATAAATCCAACACCACTATTCTGCCAGTATCTGTCCCACGATAGTAGAAGAGATGTCCACTTTTCAGTTCAATGAGATCTTCTCCTTTTCTCCTTACCTGACTTAGCCCGACGATGTCCCACTTGATCCTTTGTAGTTCCTCTTCCAATTCAAGAAGCCTTGAGTCAGAAGATAGGGAGCGTCCGTTGTACGTAGCCAAGGTCAGCATCAGATGGCAGCCTAGTCCGGTCCTCCGGGGATTCTTAGCACCTTCATGTCGCACTGGCCGCTGCCTTGGCCAGGTACATTCCAGCTGCCGGAAACTGAGGGCCAAGATTTAAGTTGTGGAGTCATTTTGGAGGGGTTTGGCCGTAACTCACCACGCTGGCCAACCGGGTTGGTGAGTGGCTTCTGATGCACTTGTAGCAAAATCTGGGCTCCTGAAAACTCGACTAAATTTTTTTTTTCTTGGACCGATACCGCTCATATGGAAAAACCTTTTGAGAATACTTTCATCCTAAAATAATGCATGGTTTTCCCACCAGGGGACGTAGAGTCACATCTTATTTTTGTCGATATCTCTCTGTTTCTAAGAGTACGATTTGAAGAATTCTTTCGGTGTTGGAGAACGTTTCCGGTGCGAAATGTTTCTCATATAAATTCATGTTTTTCTTAACGCACAAGTCTGCAACCTGAGGGCCGTATGCTCACGATTCCGTTTACAGTAATATCTGAGGGTTTAAAAACCAGATTGAAAAACTTCTTTCTTCTGTCAGATACTTTTGTTTTCCATACCGGTTCCACTGACTTTGAACAGTTTTGATAAATTTAATTTGCGCCCGAACGGATTCAAAAGACGTGCTTTTGAGTCACCCGAAAATTCGGTGTCATCTTTCTTTTTTTAATATTGTATCAGGTACAAATGAGAACGTTTGAAAATATCACAAACACATACACACAAAGTTTTATGCGCACTGACAGACGAAGAACATGCAAACAAAGTAATTATGTTAGCAGTTTTTCTACAAAAGTCATTAAAAATAGAAACAAATAGTCGATTATTTAAAATCGAGGTAATCTGTTTTTCAGATCAGATTAGATCATATGTCGAGGATTTTAGGAAGGAAGTGTCTGATCCCAGGTCTTAAACAACCCTTAGAAATGAGATTTGGGCTGCTCCTTATGGAAAATCTTTTGCATAACATTTCTGATTTTTGGTAAAGAATACGTTGGTAGGGGGCGTAAGTGTAAATTTTTGCTTCTGATGTATTGGCCATAAAATCTGAGCTTCTAAAATCTCGATTAAAAAAAATATTCGTTTGTGAACCGATACCACTCACGTCGAAAAACCTTTTAGCAATATTTTCTTAAAATAATGCATGATTTCTACGCCAGGGGACGTAGACGTACATCTTATTTTTGTCAATATCTCTACTTCTAGGGGCCCGATTTGGAAAATTTCTTCTTTGCTGGATAGTGTTTCCGATGCGAAATGTTTTTCATATAAATTCAAAATTTTCAAGTAAATCATAGACTTCCCGCTAGTGGGCGCAGTTGTAAATTGCGTTTTCCCCGATGTTTCTGCTTCTAAAACTCCCATTTGAAAAATTCTTCCTGTAACGCATACATCTCCTGATGGAAAACGTTCTTCATATGATTTCTAATACTTGGTAAAAAATGGTTTGGCCACCATTGGGCATAAGTGTTAATTTCTGCTTGTGATGTATTTGCAGCAAAATCTGAGCTCCTAAAAACTCGAATAAAATTTTTTTCCTGGACCGATATCGCTCATATTGAAAAACCTTTTGAGAATACTTTCTTCCTAAAATAATGCGTGGTTTTCCCACCAGGGGACGTAAAATCACATCTTATTTTTGTCGATATCTCTGTTTTTAAGAGTCCGATTTGAAAAATTCTTTCTGTGTTGGAGAGCGTTTCCGGTGCGAAATGTTTCTCATATAAATTCATGTTTTTCTTAACGCACAATCCTGCAACCAGAGGGCGTAAGTTCACGACTCCGTTTGCAGCAATATCTACGGGATTAAAAACTTTATTGAAAAACTTCTTTCTTCCGTCAGATACTATTTTTTTCCATACCGGTTCCATTGACTTTGAATAGCTTTGCTGAATTTAATTTGCGTCAGAACGGATTCAAAAGACGTGCTCATTACACCAGAAAATTCGGTGTAATCTTTCTTGTTCTTTCTCTCGTAGAAAATTTTTTATTAAGTCGATGTGGCGTACAAGTCGAGGCGCAGACTTGAAAAAAAGTATCGTCTTGTACTCCGAGAAATACGGTACTCTAAAGATGTAGCAAATAGTACATCAGGTACCTCAGCAATTGCCAACAGTTAAATGGTATTTAATGTATAGCTATAGTAGGGTGGTGTATTTCTTGATTTGTTACTCACGCAATAAACTTTTCATGGGAAAATTCAAAAGAAGCTATATCGTCGGTCAAAATCTTCCTTATATTTTAAATACCATCCTTAAAGATGCAATTTCTGCTCATCACCACGAAAGTTATTGTCAAAATTTGGCTGAAACGGAGGATATACAGGCTAAGAGAGCGTATGTTTCAGGCTTCAGCATCTCGCACACTTCTACAATACACTGAAGAGCAACTGAATTAGAGACAGCTGGCGTTATGCAAATATGGCGCTGTGGGCGGCCCTGTAAACGGAAACGACATGACGTATGCAGCGATCCCACAATATAAGGAGTGATGCGACGAGAATCAGCAAGAGTCGGACGCACTATGGGTAAGACGAAGGATCTAAGCGCATTTGATCGTGAGCAAATTGTCGGGGCCCGACGAATGGGTCACTCCATCTCGGAAGTCATGCAGGCACTGGGATTTTCACGAGCCACTATGTCACGGGTGCACCGTGAGTACATCGAATTCGGTAAAACCATCCCTGCAAGAGCCAACTGCCGTGGACAACAGCATGTGGATGAGCGGGGTCATCGTTGGCTAGCTCGCATTGTAACAACGGATAGACGGGCCACAGTGCAAGCAAGAAACGTGTAAGCAGCCACACCATCCAGAACCATCTCCTCGCTATGGGGTACAGAAGCCATCGTCCCACGAGGGTACCACTGCTGACCGCACATCACAGGGTGCAAAGATTAACATGGGCGCGGAGAAAATCCATTTTGTTACCATCTACTGTTGGGATCAGATTTGAAAACAGGTCAAAAAATTTCAGACCCGGACGTCCCATAACTGGACCCGTAACTGACCCGGAAAATTCTACTTTGAACTATATATTCGAAACTCAGTTTATACATATAAACGTAATATATATATTCATCCCAATAACTGCTTGATATTTAATAACTAAAGTCCTTTTTAATAATAAAATTTGATTACTTGCTAAATTTTAGTGCCATTTTTAGGGCCACCATTTTGCGTAATCCAGAATTATGGCTGACCATGACCGTGACCATGGAGTATATTACAAATGGAAATCATTATTTACGATTACACAAATGTATTTTTTTAATGTTTTTAGATTGTTCACTCTTTCCACGCTTTGATTGAGGTGCGCATACTTTCATATGATCCGTTAGATTTTTGGTTCCATAATCTTTTATTACACCGTCGACATCTTTCTTTGTAATTATACACTTTCCACATTTTGAACAACAAGCAAGACCAAACAACACAGAATTATTCACCGGTTTCTTAATGAGACGAAACAATTTCCAGTATTCACTCTTCCCCTTGTGGTAATCAACAAGCACGTATTTGTTGAACTCGACGCCTTTCTCAACCTCCTTAATATTAAATCCATCCATATTAACAAATAAGGAGCTAATTTCGACATGACATGTCATGGGAACGGGATGTTGTTAGCACATCAGTCGAAAACCTCTGAATGCTCAATGTAAAAGATGCGATGTGAAAAGTAACTCTTAGTCATACAGTGAACTTCGCACGGAGAGAGTGAATCAGCTGAGAAGCAGGCGAATGGTGTTTGCCTGTATCTTGCTTGCCCTGGGCAATCGCACTCTAAAAGAACGCAAAGAAAGTATCTTTTTACGATATGGTGTCGGTGTGTCTGACGCCGGTCGGTGGAAATCTTCGTTGCTTTGAGAAAGAGGCGACAATATTTTTGCATGGCAAATCATTATTCACTCCATGGGCACCAGTATCGACTACAGAATTCCACAACTCGCATTTCACTTTGGAACATATTTTTCTCTTTTCAAAAATAAAACGGAAATAAAACCGGGTCAAAATCTGGTCAAGAACACCTTGACCCGACCCGTTGGACTGGAATAGGTCGTCTCAAGCTTTTCTCCATCAATCGATAAATCTTCGTTTCTTGTAAAAGCATTGTACATCACTTTTGTTTTCTGAAAGTTCATTTTTAATCCCACTTCTTTACTCTTGTCAGCAATTTCCTGGATCATACTCTGCAGCTCTGAAGGGGTAGTTGCAAAGATGACTACGTCATCAGCAAACGAAGGTGAGTTAAGTAATCTCCTTAATCTTTTTCCCTTTGTTTTCCCAGTTCAATTATTGAAAGACGTTTTGCAATGGGGCGTTAAAGAGCTTGGGAGATAAGGTGTTACCTTGTCTTACTCCCTTTCCAATTCTTATTTTTGCTGTTTTCGCACTTGCATTTTCATAGATGTTATTAATAATGCCAATGTATGCATCTTCAATACCGCAGGATTTCAAAGCCATTGTTACTGCTGATGGTCTCACGGAATCGAAGGCCTTTTCATAGTCAATAAAAGCCATGGACAATGGCAGTTCATATTCTCTTGTTCTTTCAATTAGTTCTCTCAGAATTCGGATATAATCTATAGTGCTGTAGCCACTCCTGAATCCAGCTTGTTCTCTTGGTTGGGTCATGTCTAGTGTTACCTTCAAGCGATGTGAAAGAACCTTAGTGAAGATTTTATAAACCACTGAAAGGAGGTTGGTGGGCCTGTAGGTCCTGAGATTCTCAATATCACCTTTTTTAAGTAGCAAGATCATTGTAGCATTGTTCTAGTCCTCGGGGATCTTCCCTTTATTGAGACATCTAGTGAACATTTGGGCGAGTGCAGTTTCAATTTGTCCACTTGCTTCTTGTATAATGACCACGTTAATTCTATCTTCTCCTGGAGCTTTCCCCCATTTCATGTTCTTAATTGCATATATAACTTCTGCAGGGAGGATTGGAGGGACTTTGGCACTGGTACCTGTTGTAATGTCTGGAATAGATGTATCATTCCTTTCATATAATTTTGAATAGAAATCTTTCACCCTTGTCAAAATTTCGCTTGTATTTCTTGTTACAGTACCATCTTCTTTTCTACGAGCCATAATGTGTCTTCTTCCCTTACTGAGATGTCCTTTTGCCCTCTTCAGGCTCTGGTTGTTTTCAATTGCTTTCCTCACTAGTTCACAATTGAATTTCCTTATGTCTTCAGTGGTACCTTTTCGCACTGTCTTGCATAGCTCTATATATTCCACGTTGGAAGTTACGTCCTTATTTGTCCTCATCTCCCTTCTCTTTTGCATCACCATTTTTGTTTTTCCGAAATTTTCTTCATATGTAACTTGTTCTTAGTACCACCAATTTTTTTTTTGTTGTTTCCATAAGAGGCATGGTGAGTTCTCTGTTAACTTCAGAAATATCCACTTCTTCCGATGTTAGGCCTTCTGAAGCAGAGAATCTGTTCCTCAGTTCCAACTTGAAGGTATTATGGTGTTTTTTAAGGTTGGTTATGTCAATACATTTTGTTTGTCTTATGAGCTTGCCACGTTCGAATTTAGAGTTGAGGTGCATCTTACATCTCACCAATCTATGGTCACTACCTGTGTTGAATTTGTTTAGCACACTGCAGTCATCGATGACGAAATTTTTGTTACACATAATAAATTCAATTTCACTTGTCGTCCCATTCGAATGTCTCCATGTCCATTTCCTGTGTGGCTTTTCTAGAAAAACGAGTTAATGATAAAAAACCTTTCAGCTTATGCAAATTCTACGAGAGTATTTCCACGTTGATTTCTGTTCCCGTAACCGAATTTACCAACCGAAGTTTCATTCTGTTGCTGTTGCCCTACTTTTTGCATTGAAATCACCCATAATGATCTTCAAGTGCTGTTTTCCTTTGTTATTTAGATTCCAAATTTCCATGTAAAATTCTTCAAATTCGTCTTCAGGGTGACTTGTGGTGGGTGCGTAAGCTTAAATAATCTGGGCCTGGTATCTTCTCGAGAGTTGGATAACGAGTCGTGCAGCTCTGTCAGAGGAACTTTCAACGTCTACAACTTTATCTTTCAGTTTCTTGTTTATTATAAATCCAACACCACTAGTTCTGCCAGTATCTGTCCCACGATAGTAGAAGAGATGTGAACTTTTCAGTTCAATGAGATCTTCTCCTTTTCTGCATACCTCACTTAGCCCGACGATGTCCTACTTGATCCTTTGTAGTTCCTCTTCCATTTCAGGAAGCCTTGTATCAGAAGATAGGAGATTCCGTTGAAAGTAGCTAAGGTCAGCATCAAATGACAGTCTAGTCCGGTCCTCCGGTTATTCTTAGCACCATCTGCCCTCATGTCACACAGGCCTCTGCCTTGGACAGGTACATTCCAGCTGCCGGAGACTGAGGGCCAAGTTTGAAACTGTGTATGCATCTTTGAGGGGTTTTGGCCATAACTCACCACGCTGTCCAAGCGGGTTCGTGAGTGTGGGATAGCATTTCCCTGATCCCGATGGTATAGTTATACCGCTACTGGCGGTCGTCAGATCCCCTTTAGTGGGAACAGGATGCACCGCGAGAAAGCGGTGTTGACATTCGTCAAGGAGAGGCGATATATAATTTATATATATATATATATCATCATCATCATCATTGTCGACCATTATCAATCCACTGCTGGACGAAGGTCTCCCCAAGTTTCCTCCACAACGGTCTGTCTTGTGCCAGTCTCCTCCATGTCACTCCCGCATACTTTCGAATTTCATCCACTCATCTCCCATGTGGTCTTCTTCTGGGTCTTTTCCTGTCCCTTGGAATCCAATCTAAAATTTTGGCTGTCTATCGATGGTCTGTCCTTCTGGCAGTATGTCCAGCCCATTGCCATTTCAGGAATTTAACTCTGATCATGATGTCTTCTGCTCTTGTCATTTTTCGGATCCACGAGTTCCTCTTCATATCTCTGCTGCTTACACCAAGCATGCAGCTCTCCATGCTGCTTTGAGTTGTCTGCAGCCTTTGTATGTCTCTTTTAGTTAAGGTCCACGTCTCTGCACCATACGTAAGCACTGGAAGGATGCATTGATCAAACACTTTTCTTTTAAGACATAATGGCATATTGCTCTTGAAAATTATGCCGTTTCTTCCAAAAGCTCTCCAGGCAAGTTTTGTACGCCGATTAATTTCCTCATCAATGTGACCCTCACTTGATATCTGCTGTCCAAGATAAACGTACGTGTCTGTTATCTTTAGCTTTTTTCCATTAATCGATAAATTTTCATTTCTTGTAAAAGCATTGAACATCACTTTTGTCTTCTGAAAGTTCATTTTTAATCCCACTTCTTTACTCTTTTCAGCAAGTTCCTGGATCATACTCTGCAGCTCTGATGAGGTAGTTGAAAAAATGACTACGTCATCAGCAAGACAAAGGTTTTCATTACATTTTGTTATTTCTGCTGTTACATGTTATTGAATAATGATAACTATTATTGACAGTTATAAAATAACAGCAAGGGGTTAGATAATCTCTATTAATCTTTATCCCTTTGTTTTCCCAGTTCAGTTATTGAAAGACATTTTCCAATGTTGCATTAAAGAGCTTCGGAGATATGGTGTCACCCTGTCTCACGCCCTTTCCAATTTTTATGTGTGTTGTATTTTCAAACAGCCGAATATTTGCACTTGCATTTTCATAGATGTTGTTAATAATATTAATGTATGCATCTTCAATACCGCAGGATTTCAGAGCCATTGCAACTGCTGATGGTTTCACCGAATCAAAGGCTTTTTCATAATCGATAAAAGCCATTTACAATGGAAGTTCATATTCCCTCGCTCTTTCAATTAGTTCTCTCAACACGTGGATATGATCTATTGTGCTGTAGCCACTCCTGAATCCAGCTTGTTCTCTCGGTCGAGCCATGTCCAGTGTTACCTTCGAGCGGTGTGAAAGAACTTTAGTGAAGATTTTATTAACCACTGATAGGAGGCTGATAGGTCTGTAGTTCCTGAGTCCTCAGTGTGACCTTTTTTATGTAGCAGGATCATTGTAGCGGTGTTCCAATCCTCAGGAATCTTTCCTTCATTAAGGCATCGAGTGAAAATTTGGGCGAGTACTGTTTCGATTTCTCCACTTGCTTCTTGTATGATGTCTACAGTAATTCCATCTTCTCCTGGAGCTTTTCCCCGCTTCATGTTCTTGATTGCATGTGCAACTTCTGCTGGAAGGACTGGAAGAACTCTGGTACTGGTACCTTTCATGATGTCTGGAGTACATGTATCATCCCTTTCATATAATTTGGAGTAGAAATATTTCACTCTTGTCAAAATATCGCCTCTATTTCTTGTTACAGAACCATCTTCTTTTCTCAGTTCCATAATCTGTTTTATTCCCCTACTGAGATGTCCCTTTGCTATCTTTAGGCTTTGGTTGTTTTCAATTGCTTTCCTCACTAGTTCACAGTTGAATTTCCTTACGTCTTCTGTGATACTTTTTCGTACTGTCTTGCATAGCTCTATATATTCCACTTTGGAAGTCACATCTTCTTTAGTTGTCCTCATCTCTCTTCTTTTTTGCATCAACATTTTGGCTTTTCCTGACAATTTATTCACATGCAACTTTTTCTTAGACCCAGGTAATTTTGTTGCTGTTTCCATAAGAGCTTTAGTTACTTTTCGGTTAACTTCAGAAATATCCACTTCTTCCGATGTTAGGCCTTCTAAAGCAGAGAATCTGTTCTTCAGTTCCAACTTGAAGATATTACGGCGTCTTTTAAGGTTGGTTATGTTAACACATTTTGTTTGTCTTATGAGCTTGCCGCGTTCGAGTTTAGTGTTGAGGTGCATCTTACATCTTACCAATCTATGGTCACTACCTGTGTTGAACTTGTTTAGCACACTGCAGTCTTCTATGACGAATTTTTTGTTACACATAATAAAATCAATTTCACTTGTCAATCCATTGGGGTGCCTCCATGTCCATTTCCTTTGCGGCTTTTTCTTGAAAAAGGAGTTCGTGATGAAAAACCTTTGTGCTTCCGCAAACTCTAAGAGCGTATTTCCACGCTCGTTTCTGTTGCCGTGACCGAATTTACCTACTAAAGTATATCATCATCATCATTGTCAACCATTATCAATCCACTGCTGGACGAAGGTCTCCCCAAGTTTCCTCCACAACGGTCTGTCTTGTGCCAGTCTCCTCCATATCACCCCTGCATACTTTCGAATTTCATCCACCCATCTCCCATGTGGTCTTCTTCTGGGTCTTTTCCTGTCCCTTGGAATCCAATCTAAAATTTCGGCTGTCCATCGATGATCTGTCCTTCTGGCAGTATGTCCAGCCCATTGCCATTTCAGGGATTTAACTCTGATCATGATGTCTTCCACTCTTGTCATTTTTCGGATCCACGAGTTCCTCTTCTTATCTCTCCTGGTTACACCAAGCATGCACCTCTCCATGCTGCTTTGAGTTGTCTGCAGCCTTTGTATGTCTCTTTTAGTTAAGGTCCACGTCTCTGCACCATACGTAAGCACTGGAAGGATGCATTGATCAAACACTTTTCTTTTAAGACATAATGGCATATTGCTCTTGAAAATTATGCTGTTTCTTCCAAAAGCTCTCCAGGCAAGTTTTGTACGCCGATTAATTTCTTCATCAATGTGACCCTCACTTGATATCTGCTGTCCAAGGTAAACGTACGTTTCTGTTATCTCCAGCTTTTCTCCATCAATCGATAAATCTTTATTTCTTGTAAAAGCATTGAACATCACTTTTGTCTTCTGAAAGTTCATTTTTAATCCCACTTCTTTACTCTTGTCAGCAAGTTCCAGGATCATACTCTGCAGCTCTGATGGGGTAGTTGCAAAAATTACTACGTCATCAGCAAAACGAAGGTAGGTTAGATAATCTCCATTGATCTTTATCCCCTTGTTTTCCCAGCTCAGCGACTGAAAAACATCCTCCAATGTGGCATTAAAGAGCTTCGGAGATATGGTGTCACCTTGTCTCACTCCCTTTCCAATTTTTACGTGTGTTGTATTTTCAAACAGCCTAATCTTTGCACTTGCATTTTCATAGATGTTATTAATAATATTAATGTATGCATCTTCAATACCGCAGGTTTTCAGAGCCATTGTAACTGCTGATGGTTTCACCGAATCAAAGGCTTTTTTATAATCGATAAAAGCCATGCACAATGGAAGTTCATATTCCCTCGCTCTTTCAATTAGTTCTCTCAGCACGTGGATATGATCTATTGTGCTGTAGCCACTCCTGAATCCAGCTTGTTCTCTCGGTTGAGCCATGTCCAGGGTTACCTTCAAGCGGTGTGAAAGAACTTTAGTGAAGATTTTATAAACTACTGATAGGAGGGCTGATAGGTCTGTAGTTTCCGAGATCCTCAATGTCACCTTTCTTATGTAGCAGGATCATTGTAGCGGTGTTCTAATCCTCAGGAATCTTTCCTTCATTAAGGCATCGAGTGAAAATTTGGGCGAGTACTGTTTCGATTTCTCCACTTGCTTCTTGTATGATGTCTACAGTAATTCCATCTTCTCCTGGAGCTTTTCCCCGCTTCATGTTCTTGATTGCATGTGCAACTTCTGCTGGAAGGACTGGAAGAACTCTGGTACTGGTACCTTTCATGATGTCTGGAGTACATGTATCATCCCTTTCATATAATTTGGAGTAGAAATCTTTCACTCTTGTCAATATTTCGCCTCTATTTCTTGTTACGGAACCATCTTCTTTTCTCAGTGCCATAATCTGTTTTCTTCCCTTACTGAGATGTCCCTTTGCTATCTTTAGGCTTTGGTTGTTTTCAATTGCTTTCCTCACTAGTTCACAGTTGAATTTCCTTACGTCTCCAGTGATACTTTTTCTTACTGTCTTGCATAGCTCTATATATTTCACTTTGGAAGTCACATCTTCTTTAGTTGTCCTCATCTCTCTTCTTTTTTGCATCAACATTTTGGTTTTTCCTGATAATTTGTTCACATGCAACTTGTTCTTAGACCCAGCTAATTTTGTTGCTGTTTCCATAAGAGCTTTGGTTACTTTTCTGTTAACTTCAGAGATGTCCACTTCTTCCGATGTTAGGCCTTCTAAAGCAGAGAACCTGTTCTTCAGTTCTAACTTGAAGGTATTATGGTGTTTTTTAAGGTTGGTTATGTCAAGAGATTTTGTTTGTCTTATGAGCTTGCCACGTTCAAGTTTAGTGTTGAGGTGCATCTTACATCTCACCAATCTATGGTCACTACCTGTGTTGAACTTGTTTAGCACACTGCAGTCTTCTATGACGAATTTTTTGTTACACATAATAAAATCAATTTCACTTGTCGTCCCATTTGGATGTCTCCATGTCCATTTCCTGTGTGGCTTTTTCTTGAAGAAGGAGTTCAAGATGAAAAACCCTTCTGCCTCTGCAAACTCAACGAGAGTATTTCCACGCTGGTTTCTGTTGCCGTGACCGAATTTACCTACTGAAGTTTCATTCTGTTGCCGTTGCCCTATTTTTGCATTGAAATCTCCCATAATTATTTTCAAGTGCTGCTTACCTTTATTATTTAGATGACAAATTTCTTCATAAAATTCTTCAATTTCTTCTTCAGGATGACTTGTGGTGGGTGCATAAGTTTGAATAATCTGAGCCTGGTATCTTTTCGAGAGTTGGATAACAAGCCGTGCAGCTCTGTCAGAGGAACTTTCAACTTCTACAACTTTATCCTTCAGTTTCTTGTTTATTATAAATCCAACACCACTAGTTCTGCCAGTATCTGTCCCAGGATAGTAGAAGAGATGTCCACTTTTCAGTTCGATGAGATCTTCTCCTTTTCTCCTTACCTCACTTAGCCCCACGATGTCCAACTTGATCCTTTGTAGTTCCTCTTCCAATTCAAGAAGCCTTGAATCAGAAGATAGGGAGCGTCCATTGTACGTTGCCAAGGTCAGCATCAGATGGCAGCCTAGTCCGGTCCTCCGGGGATTCTTAGCACCCTCTGCCTTCATGTCGCACTGGCCGCTGCCTTGGCCAGGTACATTCCAGCTGCCGGAGACTGAGGGCCAAGATTTAAGTTGTGGAGTCATTTTGGAGGGGTTTGGCCATAACTCACCACGCTGGCCAAGCGGGTTGGTGAGTGTGGGATAGAATTTCCTCTAATCCCGATGGTATAGTTATACCGCTATGGGCGGTCGTCAGAGCCCCTTTAGTGGGAACAGGATGCACCACGAGAAGGCGGGGTTGACATTTGTCAAGGAGAGGCTGTGATGTTACGCATCACCTGACCTTACATCCCTAAAGTATATATATATATATATATACTAAAGAGCAATTGAATTAAAGATACCTGTCTAGTAACGTGTAGCACCACCTTTCGGCCTGATGACGGCGGCGATTCGTCTCGCCATTGACTCGACAAGACACCGGGAGCGTTGGGAAGCCATACAGATCCGCTACCCCTGAACAAGCTCCCACAGTTCACGAAGATTTGATGGAGGGGGGGGGGGCAGAGCTTCGAACATCTCTCTCGATGGCATCCTAGATGTGCTCGATGAGATTGAGGTCAGGTGACCTAGCTGGCCAAGGAAGCGAGGTCATGTCGGTGGAGTGTTGATCCAACCATTCGGATGCAATTCGGGAGCGATGGCACGGTGTCACACGTACCTGGGGTTCCATTTCAGTCCACATGAACAGTCGTCAGGCGAGAATGCCACCCCCACCAGCTAGAAGAGTACCCTGCTGTCAAGAAGGATCCATCGCTTCATGTGGTTTGCGCCGTACTCGTATCATGCCATCCGCATGTACCAACGTGAATCTCGACTCATCAGTCCAGGCAACATTTTTCCACATGTCTAGGGTCCAGTGGCGATGTTCCCGCTCCCATGCTAATCTTTGCACCCTGTGATGTGCGGTCAGCAGCGGTACTCTCGTGGGACGATGGCTTCTGTACCCTATAGCGAAAAGATGGTTCTGGATGGTGTGGCTGCTTACACGTTTTTGTGCACCAGCGTTAAATTGCCGAGTGATTTCTTGCACTGTGGCCCGTCTATCCGCTGTAACAATGCGAGCTAGCCAACGATGACCCCGCTCATCCACACGCTGTTGTCCACGGCAGTTGGCCCTTGCATGAATGGTTTTACCGGATTCGATGTACTCACAGTGCACCCGTGACACAGTGGCTCGTTAAAATCCCAGTGCCTGCAGGACTTCCGAGATGGAGTGACCCATTCGTCGGGCCCCGACAATGTGCCCACGATCAAATGCGCTTAGATCCTTCGTCTTACCCATATTGCGTCCGACTCTTACTGATTCCCGTCGTATCACTCCTTATATTGTCGGATAGCTGCATACGTTATGTTGTTTCCATTTACAGGGCCGCCCACAGCGCCACATTTGCATAACGCCAGCTGTCTCTAATTCAATTGCTCTTCAGTGTATATATGGGTCTGGATCGGGTGAGGTCCAGTTATGGGACGTCCAAGTCGGGTCAGGGTCCGAAATTTTTGACTCGTTTCCAACTCAGACATCAGTGGCATATGATCGGCCATTACTTGCTCCCTGGGCGCTTCTACTTCCGTCCACCCTATACCCATGGTATACCCTTGATGCGGTTGCCCGCGGGAACCCTAAGGTTCTTACCACTTGGGTGATAGATTGACTCCCCTGCCTTTGGCGACAGTGCGTCCACGATCAAAGTCGCTCAGATCAGCACGTTTATCCGTGTTCGTGGATTGCGATACACTGTTGAGAAGGCTGTTGTCCTCCAATTTGTCGCATTGCGTTCAGTTTGGGTCCGTTTCACTCTGCGCTGGGGATTCCTGTGTCACCTGCCTATCACCCTTATCTCTAATGTTTTGTCTACTGAGTGTAGACAACTGAAAGTAGCATGGTGAGACGCATGCTTGATGTAACCAGGTAAGTTAGGAAGAGGAAGTTGTGGGTAAGGAAAATGACAAGAGTGCAAGACATCATGATCAAAGTAAAATCCTTGAAATGGCAATGGCCGCTGGCGCAGTGGTCTAAGCAATGGTTTTTGATCATTATTCCGAGATGGGTTCCGGTTCGAATCCCGGTGAGGCATGGATGTCGTGTTTGTCTTACGGCGCTAACTCTCTCTCTTTCCTGGAACCAGTGGCCTTAAATTAGAGACGAGCGACTGCTTATATATAGCCCACTGAGTTGCTCACGGTGGTCCTTAAAATTCCAATTAAAAAAAAAGGCAATGGATTGGACATATTGCTAGGAGAACGGACCACTGACGCATACCTGAATACCAAGGGACAGAAAAAGACCCAGAAGACCACTTTAAAGATACATTAATGAAATTTGAAAGCATGCCGAAGCGCCAGCGTCCACGCTTGCCTTCTTATTGGGCACCTAATGGGGGAGGGAGGGGGGCAAGACGGGGTATTTGACCTCACCTGCAGATCGGACCATGTCCGTTCTGTTATTGAAAGGTACTATCAGAGGTTTTCGTAAAAGCACTAATGGTGGTTTCTGATCTTTCTGTAGAACTTCTTGATGCGTGTGTATGGAGTAAAAATAGGAAAACCGTTAGGAATTTGTAGTAGAAAAAGGAAATTTATAGTTGAAAGTAATAATTTTTTTTTTTTTTTTTTTGAGGTTTAACGACCACTGTGAGCAACTCAATGGGCTATAAGCAGTCGCCCGTCCCTAATTTAGGGGTAACTGGTTCCAGGGAAGGGAGAGAGCCAGTGCCGTAAGACAAACACAACATCCATGCCTCACCGGGATTCGAACCCGGACCCCGTTCGGACGAATGATCAGACGCCATCGCTTAGACCACTGCGCCACCGGGGCGGCAAAGTAATAATGAAATTTCTTATTAGATGTTGGAGAACACTCACATGTGTACAGTATGGAAAAGACGGAGAAATGAAAAATATACCATCCTGTGCAACAGCTATTCACTGCTGGACAAAGATCTTTAGAAAATTTTCTCAGAAATTCGCCTTGAGGGTATGTTTTCTTTCTTGACGGGCAATTGAGTGATCTCTTGGGTTTCGTGGCGCAAGCACAGAAGTGGCTAACCATCAAAAAAGCAACAAAGAAATTTTCCTATTGCCCTAATTATGCTGTCTAATTTTATTTATCCAATCTTTTGACGTAGGACAACGTCTAACTCCGCTGATAGTATATGGGGCGACGTACGGCCAGTCGCTTGTGACAAAAATAGGATCCAATTGAAATCTTTATAGCGTTAAAAATACATGCCTCACACTAATCGTGTTAGCATATTCGTAATCAGCATGGAATCCAATTCGCGTATTGCGCAATACATCGTGCGCGCTATGCTCCCCTCGCTCCCTGTGCGCGGAGGAGATGATGCAATATTTCTGGGTGTGCCGCCGCGTTTGACTCAATCTATCTCGGCAACCGTGAGTGTAACACGACTGTGAGTAGTATGGTTTTAAAGCTCTTGACGAGATCTATTCAAATATACGAAGAACATTTCGCAGTGGTTTGAACTGAACATTTAAAAAATTGTTTCATTGTGAACTGGTTAACACTTTTGACAATATCGCGGTTTATCTGGACAACCGTGAGTGGAAAATGACTGTGCGTGGTATCATTTTAAAACTCTCGACGAGATCTATTCCAATATATATATAAAGAACATATCGCAGTGGTTTAAACTGAAATTTTTAAAAATTGTTTTCGGGTTGACATTTAGTCAATGCCGCAGAATTCGCAAGCAAAAGAGGAGAGAATCAAAACGAGAGGAAATAGTAAGTGATGAGGAATGTAAGAAGCCAAGGAGACAGAGCACCGCATTGGGTAATTCGTGTATCGATATGCTTTGTGTTCGCAATGTATCCATCATAAATTGTAAAAATTATGTAAGCTACGAGGGTTATACCGAAAGTATTGCAAAACTGGGCATAACTTATTACTCAACAAAGTCTCCATCACAAGCGATGCATTTGCGCCATTGGTGAACCCAACCCTCGAATCCTCTTTGAAAAAATTCAGGTGTGGACTGTTGTATCCACTTCTTCACAGCCATTTGCACCTCGTCTGCGTCACCAAATCGTTGTCTCCGGAGACTGCCCTTCATTAGACCGAACAGGTGGAAGTCGAAGGGGGCCAGATCTGCGCTGTACGGTGGATGGGGTACCACCGACCAGCCTAATTTGCTGATTGCCTGATTTGTTGCCATAGATGTGTGTGGTCTCGCATTTTCATTGGTGAATCTGGATCCTTTTGAGATTCTTGCTCGGTCTCTTCCTCCTTGTGGCTTATCTAAGCTTCTTGAATGTCTCAATGGACCGCTCGTTTGTCACGGTACGTCCACGTTTCAGAAAATCAAGGAGAATGACACCCCTGTCATCCCCCAAAACAGTCACTATGACCTTCTGTGCTAATCGCTGGCTTTTGAACTACTTAGGCCTCGGTGAAAAAGTGTGACGCCATTCCATGGATTGTTTCTTCATTTTCGGATCGTAAAGACACACCCACGTTTCATCCCCTGTCACCAGGTCGAGAAAAAAGGTATCTTCATTTGTTTTAAACGCCTCCATCAGATCAGACCAGACTTCCACTCTTCTCTCATTCAAATCGGGTGTCAACTGCCGAGTAACCCACTTTTCACACACTTTCCGATACCCTAAGTCTTCCACCATCTTCTGCATGGCATTGTGACCACAGTCCAGTTGTGCAACAAGCTCACGAATTGTGACTCGTCCCTCTGCGCGAATCAATTCATCCACTCGATGATGATTCGTGTCAGTGGTCACAGATGATGGTCCTCCACTGCGTGGTTTTTTTCAATGCTGGTTTCCCTTTCTTTAAACTTCTTCGTCCATCTGTGCATATTGCTCTTCTCAATGGTGTCATCTCCGTAATCATTCTGTAGCCTTCTGTGGATGTCGGACAGCCTGCAACCTTCCTTCGTCAAGAACTCAATGACAGCACGTTGCTTCTGCTTGGAATCCATTATTTACCTGCGATGAAAAAGAAAAGTTACTATAGAGGAAGAGTTACTCTACAAAAAGGGTGCAATTTGAACGACCTCTGTCAGTTAACAGTTCATAAAAACGTTATGCCCACTTTTGCATTACTTTCGGTAAAACTCTCGTACTTTTCATATCATAGACCTGTGTTGGCTATAACAAATAAAATAAACGCTTTGAAACCATACTCGACTAGCTCATTTCAACCCTCCGATCTGGAAGTCGTAGGGTACGTTCCAAACTGACAGCTCAAGCAGAATTGAGCCTACGTGTAGTTTTTTTTTTTTTTTTTTTTTTTTTTTTGTAGTTTTTGAATCTTCTGGTTTCCATTTAAATTTATTTGTTGAGAATGTGGTAAGAACGGTTAGATAACAAGAAAGCAGAGCGGGAATTTGCATATAGTGTTTTTATATGTTTTCCGTAGTCACGATTTCTGTTTGTCCACTCCGGAAAACTAAGCTTATGGGCTCCTAAGGTCTTGTGGATACCTACAGGCCCTCGTTACAAAAGGGCAAAAGAAATCGCGAGATTCCTGCAGAGCCGATAACAATTAACCGCGTGATAACATCAGGTTCTCGGCATTCAGAGAGTGCGAGAGTTACTCAAATTGAATCAGTGTATGGCCAAGTAATTGAACACCTCACCAGGTGGGAAAATATCTTTTCGGAACAAGTGGTCAGCCAGTGATGAATGAAAATTCGACCAAAAGGGCGGACTTGGAGTAAGAGAAATGCCACACCAAATTGACTGTTTTCGTGGAAAACATGCAGAGCTTTCCAGACGTCAGGCGGGAAACGTATTTTTCTCTTTCGCGGCACAAAGCAGTGAGAAGAAGAGTTCCGCCTTCTGGAAAAATGAATGACTTTCTCTCGCCAAGTAACGAAGCTGCTGTGCTATTAACACCGCGATTCCATTTAGATTGCTGCGCGGAACTTTTTCTTTTTCTGAAACAGAAGACGTTGCTCACATTTTTCTAAGGCAAAAATTTTCTCACGAAGATAAGTAAACAAGAAAATGAGAAACCGGAAAAAAAAAAAAAAATTTGAAAAGTGCGAGAGATACAGAAGGCAGTTATGCACACAATCTAAACGTGAGTTAAACAGTGACACATGTTTCGAGCTCACAGACAATTTTCATCCCAATAACTCCTCCTCTTTTCATTTTACAGCTTCTGTTTACAATATTTAAGGAACAAAATATGATATGAATTTTAAAGTAAAACTAGGGCATTAGCAAAGTCCCAGACCTCTGTATTCATGTGTTCAACTAGAAGCTATATTATAATTATATATAACGTGGAACTATACTATAACTGTATATAATGCGAATCTGGAACTATGTACAAAAGGGAAAAACAAAAAAGCGGAAAAATCTTTGCAATCCAGTCCAGTCTACACATACACAAACACACACACAAACACATACACATTCCGGTTAATTGCGCCCTCAGTTAACCGGGCAGTCGTTTACTTGGAACAATTCTTGAAGAACATTTCACATTAGCTCTTTGGGATGAAGTTTCCATGATTGGAGCAGCAATTTAATTGGGCTGAAAGTCTGAAAGTGTTCTAGCACCGATGTGTCCCAATTAACCGGAATCTACTGTATGTATGTATGTGCGGGGAAGGTATGTGTGTGTGTGGGGCGGGTGTCATCAGCATTATCATCATTGTCAACCATTATCAATCCATTGCTGGATGAAGGTCACCCCAAGTTTCTTCCACAAAGGCCTGTCTTGCACCAATCTCTGTATCTCACTCCCGCATGCTTTCGAATTTCATCCACCCATCTCCCATGTACTCTTGGTCTTTTCCGGTCCCTTGGAATCCAGTCTAGAATTTCAAAATTTCGGTTCCTTGGAATGCATTCTAGAACTTCAAAATTTGGTCTAGAATTTCGGTTGTCCATCGGTTGTCCGTTCTTCTGGCAACATATCCAGCCCATTGCCATTTCAGAGATTTTATTCTGATTATGATGTCTTCCACTCTTGTTATCTCCCTTTTCCATGAGTTCCTCTTCGTATATCTTCTGGTTAAACCACGCATGCATCTCTCCAGGATTCTTTTAGTTGTCTGCAGTCTTTGTATGTATTTAGGTAAGGTCCACGTCTCTGCTCCGTGCGTAAGCACTGGAAGAATGCATTGATTAAACACTTTTCTTTTAAGACATAATGGCATATTGCTCTCAAAAATTGTTCTGTTTCTTCCAAAAGCTCTCCAACCAAGCTTTATACGTCGATTAATTTCTTCATCAATGTGACCTTTGCTCGATATCTGCTGTTCAAGGTAAATGCAGGTATCGGTTATCTCCAACTTTCCCCCATCAATCGATAAATCTTCATTTCTTGTAAAAGTATTTATTGTACATCAGTTTAGTCTTCTGAAAGTTCATTTTTAATCCCACTTCTTTACTCTAGTCAGCAAATTCCTGGATCGTACTTTACAGTTCTAAAGCGACAGTTACAAAAATGACTACGTGATCAGCAAAACGAAGGTGAGTTAAATAGTTTCAATTAATCTTTATCCCTTTGTTTTTCCAGTTCAATTATTGAAAGACATTTTGCAAAGTGGCATTAAAGAGTTTGGGAGATATGGTGTCACCTATATATAATCATCATCATCATTATTATTGTCAACCATTGTCAATTCACTGTTGAATGAAGGTCTCCCCAAGTTTCTTCCAAGATGGTCTGTCTTGAGCCTTCTCCTCCATATTTACCTTTGAATTAGAGCATTTCCATACTCATGGTTTTGACAAAGTGAAAATAGAGGTACTTCATATTATCCCTGACCTCTATGCTCGGCTAGAAACTGAATCCCTTGAAATTTTGCAGCATCAGTCTCTTTATCCCTATGGCCTTAATTCCACTCTATCTGACAATAAGCATAATCAGCATAAATTTTCAATTCGTGAACTCTTCTTTCTTGTTAATAATAAGAGCTGCTCTAGAGGTAATAGAGGACAGAGGTTATTTCGCACATCAAGCAAAGTTGATTTTGCTAACTTGCTAAAAACTCTGGAAAGCTTTAAAACTGGCACTAATTTTGTTAAAAATACTTACAAAATTCTCAAGTCCTCCAAGCACTCTGTCCTTAAATGTTTTTCAAATTCTGGAATGAAACTGCTGACCATGTTGATAAGCATGTTTTTGCTTTGGTTCTGGACATTCTTAAACATATTCTTAAAGATAAAATTTCTCTTAAAGAATTTTCCAGTAATTTTGTTACCATCAGGTTCCTAAATAAAGCCTACGATAATCTCAATGTAAGGAAGCTGTTCTACAATAATGCAATTTTTTTCCCATCCACAGGCACCAGTCTATTGTAAGTTTTAAATATGTTAAGACCTTAGGGTCAATAGTTAAAAACTACAAACTTAACTCTTCGAGCTACATTCCTGTAATTACTACTTGTTCTTGTGATGAACATAAAGAAACAGTTCACTATGATAAGAATTACAACCATATTATCACCGGAAACTTGAGTTTTGTTGAAAATGAAAAGCTTAGGATTTTATTAGAGTATGGCTCTAAATTCAGACCTTCCTTCACAATTTCCAAAGAAAGGATTCTTGAGAGCTTCACTCAAGATGTAAATAAGTACATCGTAAAAACCAGTTTAACGTACAATCAGCCTATTGAGGCCTTCGCAGAATGGAAATATAATATAATCAATAGCTTCACCGGTGAGTTGGCAGGTCTGGACTTTTGTTTCGACAGAAATCTCTTTTTCTCTGGAGAAGCTAAAAGGTCACTCTCCAAACTGCAAGACCAATTTATTTTTACCACTACGGATAAAGCTAGCAATAATTTTGCAATTATCTGTAAGAAGTTCTATTTTGAATTGTTAACTATGGAACTCAATAATAGAGTAACATACGAGCCCATAAGTTATTCTACCAAGCAGTTAGAAAATCGGTTTAAGGCATTCTTCAAGAAACTTAAAATTCCACAAACTAGAAGATATGAGCCTGAATTTCCATTTCTTTTTGCAACGGTTAAGTTTCATAAGGATCCTGTGAAGTTCAGGTTCATAGCTAGTGGAGTAAGGAGTCATAAAAAGAAAATAGATCTTGCTTTTGAAGATGTCTTAAAGAAGGTTTTGAAACACATTAGAAACTGTTCTAACTTGATGTACAGAGATTTTTGGATAATTAATAATAATGCAGAAGTAATTTCTACTATACTCAAAGTTTGTCCCCTAGATATTAATAGTTATGATTTTGAAAACCTATATACTAATCTGCCTCTATCAGATATAATCACTACTTTTAAAGAGCTGTATGCAGAATTTAAACTTAACCAATTTGTTGATGTAGGAACTTGGAACTCTTATCTCAATTGCTGCATAATAAATAACCATATCTTATATAATAATACTCTCTATAAGCAAGTGAACGGTATTCCAATGGGAACATCAACGTCCACGCATATCGCTAATCTATTCCTGTTCTTTAAGGAATATAAATTCATTAAAAATCACCCCACCTGCTCAGATAACTACCTTTACACTTTTAGATATATTGATGATCTGCTGTGTATCAATAATTCAGAAGTTATAGAGAGTGATTTTGATAATATCTATCCTAGCTCTCTTAACTTATGTAAAACCAACCACAGTAATCAGGAACTTGAGTTCCTAGACTTAAGCATTAAGCTCAACAGAGGTAACCCATCTATTAGCCTCTATGATAAAAGAGTTAATTTTCCTTTCAAAGTAATTAAATATCTACACTGGAATAATAACATTTCAACCAAAGTAATTGAGAATGTACTAATTTCTCAGGTCCTAAGAGTTTCAAGAATTTGCAGCAACAATTTGGACTTCAATTACCACATTAATATACTATTAGAAAGTTTTCTAGAGAACGAAATTCCTTCTTCTTTCATCAAAAGAACTTTAAGAAAAATTATTCTGAATAATAGAGTAAGGTTGGCAGATCTGCTTTAATTTTCGACACAGTTAATAATATGATTCTGACCAATCAAAGCCGTAAGGAAGTTGGCTAGAGGATGCCTATTAACTACCTAAAGGAACCTTAGTGCTATGGATATGACGGTCCTATTAAAACAAAAAATTAAATAATATAAACAAAATCACAAAAAAAGCTTAAAAATCTGTTTATAAAAGAAAATAAAAACAAATAAAAAAGAAAACTAGTTATTCATCACTAGGATAGCTATACTAAAAATAGTAAAACCAACATTAAAATTAATAAGATTCTGATTAATCTATAGAAGCTCACTAAGGTGATTT
Source organism: Macrothele yani (assembly GCA_039090855.1). NCBI lineage: Eukaryota > Metazoa > Arthropoda > Arachnida > Araneae > Macrothelidae > Macrothele > Macrothele yani. Next base: position 111,975,596 of record CM077003.1, read on the forward strand.
AATACATGCAAAGATTATTAAATAAACTGCTCGTGTATTTTATAATATTTCTCATGTATTCTGGAGAGTTTATTCAGCTCTTTCTGATCATACAGATCCACAGTCTTAAGTTTATATAATTTTTTTTCTCTGGTTAAAATCTCCGCGCGTTGGTTTCTTGCTGTATGAGGAGGCCATCAGCCCCACCCTCACTGCCCCCCAGCGTCTAGGGAGTGGCGGAAGAGGTCAGCCATGTTCTTCTCTTGTGAGGAGAAAAGTTTTTGTAACACAAGAGGTAAGCTCTCTTCCTTGTTTTTGGGTTCTAGGTTTTATAAGTTCAATGTTTGTACTTCATGTACCTTTTCTCTGTCGTTTTTTAGCTTTTCAGCTTTTAGGCATTGGTTTGTCTGTTAACATTTTTGCGGGTTTTAACTCTTTCTTTTCTTTGTAACTTTGAGCGTCTTTTGGGGTACCTAGGAACAGAAGATGGCTTAGCTTGTTCCTTTTCTATGCGCTGTCTATGCGCTGTTTTTTCAAAGTAGTTAAGTTCTTAATAACTAATTAATTATGCACTTAAAGCACTGCTGAAATACTTTGTACATATTGCAACTAACTGTTTAAGGTATATAACTTTCACAAAGTTTTCTTTAGTTAATTATTATCTTTAACTTATTCTCGTTTTCGTGCTGTCATAAGTTGTAGAGTAGGGGGTTTTAGACTCAAGTTTTCTTTCAAAAATCTGTTCGTTATAAATTAACATTTCCTTTTTAATTGCAATGTAAAATTTGGATTTCTTTTGCATTGTTTTTCAGGTTTAAATTCTCTCTCAAACGAACTTGGAATTTCGTTATGGCTGAAAATCATTTCTAATTATTATGTCACTCTCACAGCTTGAGTTCTCTTTAATCTTCTTCTCTCTGTTTAATAGTAACAGATGAAGAGTATGGGTCGGGCCAGGAAGGTTAATGGATGCAAGCGAAATTGTTAACTAGTGCTAGGTCATGCAACTCTAAGGAGGACATGACTTATATATATATTTTTTAAACTATTTTAGGTGGGAATGTTACTTGCATCTATGGCCTTGCAGAAACCCATTTCCAACTAGGTCTTTGTGGAAGTGAGAAAATGCAGAGTTTTTGCTGGTCCTTGATAAAGCCAAGGCTCAGTATTCTCGACACCTTCTACATTCAGTTGTTTTATTTTATTTTTTTAATCTTTTTTCCTTTTGATCACACAGGTAGATACATAACCTTTTCTATGTTGTACTAGGTGTGAGTCAAAATTATATATGTATTTTTTTGCTTAGGTATCTTCTTTATAGAATGTGAATTCTGAATTTTCAAAACTGCTGCGTTGCGCGTTTTGATTTTCAGGTTATTTTGCACCCTTTGTCTTAAATTCTAAAATTTTTTCCTTAGTCTTCAGTTTTGCTCTTTAGTAACTAATTTCAATTTATTATTTAGCAGCTCATGCGCAAATTCTAGTTGAAATGTTTTATTATTATTATTATTATTTTTTATATTTTTTTTTTTATTACTATTTTTTTACTTAAGGTTTTTTTTCATTTTCTAATTTTTCTTTTTAGTATGTTTTGGATGCAGCTTTTTGGAGTGTAGTTTATACTCGAGTTTGGTCTTTTCTTGGACTGCTTATTTCTAAAAGTTTTTCCTAGTTGGTATGCTCAGAATTTGTATGTTTTGGCCCAAGTGGAGTTCTAAGGACGATGAAAGGATTGGAGGTCAGCTCAGATATTTTAAGTCCTCCCGCTCAGTTAGGCTAGCACCCTTTCCCATAGTGTATGAACTCGCTGGCAAAGGTAATCTAAAGTTATGAAATGACAAACGTTGTTTGACATGTAAATCTGCAGATCCTAACCTCTATTCTTCTGTTGAGGATAATTGCTCCAACAAGTTTTGCAAAGCCTACAATACCATTTATAAGCTCACCTGTACTGTCTGCAACCTTAGCTATATTGGCCAAAGTAAAAATCCTCTTCATCTTAGGATTAATGGTCACAGGTCTCTAGTAAACAAGTTCTCTAATTCAGGAGTGAACCCCTCCACAAACGCCAACCAGTACTCTACCTTTGAATTAGAGCATTTCCATACTCATGGTTTTGACAAAGTGAAAATAGAGGTACTTCATATTATCCCTGACCTCTATGCTCGGCTAGAAACTGAATCCCTTGAAATTTTGCAGCATCAGTCTCTTTATCCCTATGGCCTTAATTCCACTCTATCTGACAATAAGCATAATCAGCATAAATTTTCAATTCGTGAACTCTTCTTTCTTGTTAATAATAAGAGCTGCTCTAGAGGTAATAGAGGACAGAGGTTATTTCGCACATCAAGCAAAGTTGATTTTGCTAACTTGCTAAAAACTCTGGAAAGCTTTGAAACTGGCACTAATTTTGTTAAAAATACTTACAAAATTCTCAAGTCCTTCAAGCACTCTGTCCTTAAATGTTTTTTCAAATTCTGGAATGAAACTGCTGACCATGTTGATAAGCATGTTTTTGCTTTGGTTCTGGACATTCTTAAACATATTCTTAAAGATAAAATTTCTCTTAAAGAATTTTCCAGTAATTTTGTTACCATCAGGTTCCTAAATAAAGCCTACGATAATCTCAATGTAAGGAAGCTGTTCTACAATAATGCAATTTTTTTCCCATCCACAGGCACCAGTCTATTGTAAGTTTTAAATATGTTAAGACCTTAGGGTCAATAGTTAAAAACTACAAACTTAACTCTTCGAGCTACATTCCTGTAATTACTACTTGTTCTTGTGATGAACATAAAGAAACAGTTCACTATGATAAGAATTACAACCATATTATCACCGGAAACTTGAGTTTTGTTGAAAATGAAAAGCTTAGGATTTTATTAGAGTATGGCTCTAAATTCAGACCTTCCTTCACAATTTCCAAAGAAAGGATTCTTGAGAGCTTCACTCAAGATGTAAATAAGTACATCGTAAAAACCAGTTTAACGTACAATCAGCCTATTGAGGCCTTCGCAGAATGGAAATATAATATAATCAATAGCTTCACCGGTGAGTTGGCAGGTCTGGACTTTTGTTTCGACAGAAATCTCTTTTTCTCTGGAGAAGCTAAAAGGTCACTCTCCAAACTGCAAGACCAATTTATTTTTACCACTACGGATAAAGCTAGCAATAATTTTGCAATTATCTGTAAGAAGTTCTATTTTGAATTGTTAACTATGGAACTCAATAATAGAGTAACATACGAGCCCGTAAGTTATTCTACCAAGCAGTTAGAAAATCGGTTTAAGGCATTCTTCAAGAAACTTAAAATTCCACAAACTAGAAGATATGAGCCTGAATTTCCATTTCTTTTTGCAACGGTTAAGTTTCATAAGGATCCTGTGAAGTTCAGGTTCATAGCTAGTGGAGTAAGGAGTCATAAAAAGAAAATAGATCTTGCTTTTGAAGATGTCTTAAAGAAGGTTTTGAAACACATTAGAAACTGTTCTAACTTGATGTACAGAGATTTTTGGATAATTAATAATAATGCAGAAGTAATTTCTACTATACTCAAAGTTTGTCCCCTAGATATTAATAGTTATGATTTTGAAAACCTATATACTAATCTGCCTCTATCAGATATAATCACTACTTTTAAAGAGCTGTATGCAGAATTTAAACTTAACCAATTTGTTGATGTAGGAACTTGGAACTCTTATCTCAATTGCTGCATAATAAATAACCATATCTTATATAATAATACTCTCTATAAGCAAGTGAACGGTATTCCAATGGGAACATCAACGTCCACGCATATCGCTAATCTATTCCTGTTCTTTAAGGAATATAAATTCATTAAAAATCACCCCACCTGCTCAGATAACTACCTTTACACTTTTAGATATATTGATGATCTGCTGTGTATCAATAATTCAGAAGTTATAGAGAGTGAATTTGATAATATCTATCCTAGCTCTCTTAACTTATGTAAAACCAACCACAGTAATCAGGAACTTGAGTTCCTAGACTTAAGCATTAAGCTCAACAGAGGTAACCCATCTATTAGCCTCTATGATAAAAGAGTTAATTTTCCTTTCAAAGTAATTAAATATCTACACTGGAATAATAACATTTCAACCAAAGTAATTGAGAATGTACTAATTTCTCAGGTCCTAAGAGTTTCAAGAATTTGCAGCAACAATTTGGACTTCAATTACCACATTAATATACTATTAGAAAGTTTTCTAGAGAACGAAATTCCTTCTTCTTTCATCAAAAGAACTTTAAGAAAAATTATTCTGAATAATAGAGTAAGGTTGGCAGATCTGCTTTAATTTTCGACACAGTTAATAATCTGATTCTGACCAATCAAAGCCGTAAGGAAGTTGGCTAGAGGATGCCTATTAACTACCTAAAGGAACCTTAGTGCTATGGATATGACGGTCCTATTAAAACAAAAAATTAAATAATATAAACAAAATCACAAAAAAAAGCTTAAAAATCTGTTTATAAAAGAAAATAAAAACAAATAAAAAAGAAAACTAGTTATTCATCACTAGGATAGCTATACTAAAAATAGTAAAACCAACATTAAAATTAATAAGATTCTGATTAATCTATAGAAGCTCACTAAGGTGATTTAATACATGCAAAGATTATTAAATAAACTGCTCGTGTATTTTATAATATTTCTCATGTATTCTGGAGAGTTTATTCAGCTCTTTCTGATCATACAGATCCACAGTCTTAAGTTTATATAATTTTTTTTCTCTGGTTAAAATCTCCGCGCGTTGGTTTCTTGCTGTATGAGGAGGCCATCAGCCCCACCCTCACTGCCCCCCAGCGTCTAGGGAGTGGCAGAAGAGGTCAGCCATGTTCTTCTCTTGTGAGGAGAAAAGTTTTTGTAACACAAGAGGTAAGCTCTCTTCCTTGTTTTTGGGTTCTAGGTTTTATAAGTTCAATGTTTGTACTTCATGTACCTTTTCTCTGTCGTTTTTTAGCTTTTCAGCTTTTAGGCATTGGTTTGTCTGTTAACATTTTTGCGGGTTTTAACTCTTTCTTTTCTTTGTAACTTTGAGCGTCTTTTGGGGTACCTAGGAACAGAAGATGGCTTAGCTTGTTCCTTTTCTATGCGCTGTCTATGCGCTGTTTTTTCAAAGTAGTTAAGTTCTTAATAACTAATTAATTATGCACTTAAAGCACTGCTGAAATACTTTGTACATATTGCAACTAACTGTTTAAGGTATATAACTTTCACAAAGTTTTCTTTAGTTAATTATTATCTTTAACTTATTCTCGTTTTCGTGCTGTCATAAGTTGTAGAGTAGGGGGTTTTAGACTCAAGTTTTCTTTCAAAAATCTGTTCGTTATAAATTAACATTTCCTTTTTTAATTGCAATGTAAAATTTGGATTTCTTTTGCATTGTTTTTCAGGTTTAAATTCTCTCTCAAACGAACTTGGAATTTCGTTATGGCTGAAAATCATTTCTAATTATTATGTCACTCTCACAGCTTGAGTTCTCTTTAATCTTCTTCTCTCTGTTTAATAGTAACAGATGAAGAGTATGGGTCGGGCCAGCATTTCCAACTAGGTCTTTGTGGAAGTGAGAAAATGCAGAGTTTTTGCTGGTCCTTGATAAAGCCAAGGCTCAGTATTCTCGACACCTTCTACATTCAGTTGTTTTATTTTATTTTTTTAATCTTTTTCCTTTTGATCACACAGGTAGATACATAACCTTTTCTATGTTGTACTAGGTGTGAGTCAAAATTATATATGTATTTTTTTGCTTAGGTATCTTCTTTATAGAATGTGAATTCTGAATTTTCAAAACTGCTGCGTTGCGCGTTTTGATTTTTCAGGTTATTTTGCACCATTCGTTTTAAATTCTAAAATTTTTTCCTTAGTCTTCAGTTTTGCTCTTAAGTATATATATATATATATACTAAAGAGCAAAACTGAAGACTAAGGAAAAAATTTTAGAATTTAAGACGAAGGGTGCAAAATAACCTGAAAATCAAAACGCGCAACGCAGCAGTTTTGAAAATTCAGAATTCACATACTATAAAGATACCTAAGCAAAAATACATATATAATTTTGACTCACACCTAGTACAACATAGAAAAGGTTATGTATCTACCTGTGTGAGTAAAAGGAGAAAAGAAAAAAATAAAATAAAACAACTGAATGTAGAAGGTGTCGAGAATACTGAGCCTTGGCTTTATGAAGGACCAGCAAAAACTCTGCATTTTCTCGCAGAGTTTTGCTGGTCCTTGATAAAGCCAAGGCTCAGTATTCTCGACACCTTCTACATTCAGTTGTTTTATTTTATTTTTTTTTCTTTTCTCCTTTTACTCACACAGGTAGATACATAACCTTTTCTATGTTGTACTAGGTGTGAGTCAAAATTATATATGTATTTTTTTGCTTAGGTATCTTTATAGTATATATATATATATATATATATTTGTGGAGGAAACTTGGGGAGACCTTCGTCCAGCAATGGATTGATAATGGTTGACAATGATGATGATATATATATATATATATATATATATATATATATATACTTAAGAGCAAAACTGAAGACTAAGGAAAAAATTTTAGAATTTAAAACAGAAGGGTGCAAAATAACCTGAAAATCAAAACGCGCAACGCAGCAGTTTTGAAAATTCAGAATTCACATTCTATAAAGAAGATACCTAAGCAAAAAAATACATATATAATTTTGACTCACACCTAGTACAACATAGAAAAGGTTATGTATCTACCTGTGTGAGTAAAAGGAGAAAAGATAAAAAAATAAAATAAAACAACTGAATGTAGAAGGTGTTGAGAATACTGAGCCTTGGCTTTATCAAGGACCAGCAAAAACTCTGCATTTTCTCACTTCCACAAAGACCTAGTTGGAAATGGGTTTCTGCAAGGCCATAGATGCAAGTAACATTCCCACCTAAAATAGTTTAAAAAATATATATATAAGTCATGTCCTCCGTAGAGTTGCATGACCTAGCACTAGTTAACAATTTCGCGAGTCAAAATTATATATGTATTTTTTGCTTAGGTATCTTCTTTATAGAATATATATATATATATATATTCTATAAAGAAGATACCTAAGCAAAAAAATACATATATAATTTTGACTCACACCTAGTACAACATAGAAAAGGTTATGTATCTACCTGTGTGAGTAAAAGGAGAAAAAGATAAAAAATAAAATAAAACAACTGAATGTAGAAGGTGTCGAGAATACTGAGCCTTGGCTTTATCAAGGACCAGCAAAAACTCTGCATTTTCTCACTTCTACAAAGACCTAGTTGGAAATGGGTTTCTGCAAGGCCATAGATGCAAGTAACATTCCCACCTAAAATAGTTTAAAATATATATATATAAGTCATGTCCTCCGTAGAGTAGCATGACCTAGCACTAGTTAACAATTTCGCTTGCATCCATTAACCTTCATGGCCCGACCCATGCTCTTCATCTGTTACTATTAAACAGAGAGAAGAAGATTAAAGAGAACTCAAGCTGTGAGAGTGACATAATAAATAGAAATGATTTTCAGCTATAACGAAATTCCAAGTTCGTTTGAGAGAGAATTTAAACCTGAAAAACAATGCAAAAGAAATCCAAATTTTACATTGCAATTAAAAAAGGAAATGTTAATTTATAACGAACAGATTTTTGAAAGAAAACTTGAGTCTAAAACCCCCTACTCTACAACTTATGACAGCACGAAAACGAGAATAAGTTAAAGATAATAATTAACTAAAGAAAACTTTGTGAAAGTTATATACCTTAAACAGTTAGTTGCAATATGTACAAAGTATTTCAGCAGTGCTTTAAGTGCATAATTAATTAGTTATTAAGAACTTTACTACTTTGAAAAAACAGCGCATAGACAGCGCATAGAAAAGGAACAAGCTTAGCCATCTTCTGTTCCTAGGTACCCCAAAAGACGCTCAAAGTTACAAAGAAAAGTAAGAGTTAAAACCCGCATAAATGTTAACAGACAAACCAATGCTTAAAAGCTGAAAAGCTAAAAAACGACAGAGAAAAGGTACATAAAGTACAAACATTGAACTTATAAAACCTAGAACCCAAAAACAAGGAAGAGAGCTTACCTCTTGTGTGACAAAAACTTTTCTCCTCACAAGAGGAGAACATGGCTGACCTCTTCCGCCACTCCTAGACGCTGGGGGGCAGTGAGGGTGGGGCTGATGGCCTCCTCATACAGCAAGAAACCAACGCGCGGAGATTTTAACCAGAGAAAAAAATATATAAACTTAAGACTGTGGATCTGTATGATCAGAATGAGCAGAATTAACTCTCCAGAATACATGAGAAATATTATAAAATACACGAGCAGTTTATTTAATAATCTTTGCATGTATTAAATCACCTTAGTGAGCTTCTATAGATTAATCAGAATCTTATTAATTTTAATGTTGGTTTTACTATTTTTAGTATAGCTATCCTAGTGATGAATAACTAGTTTTCTTTTTTATTTGTTTTTATTTTCTTTTATAAACAGATTTTTAAGCTTTTTTTGTGATTTTGTTTATATTATTTAATTTTTTGTTTTAATAGGACCGTCATATCCATAGCACTAAGGTTCCTTTAGGTAGTTAATAGGCATCCTCTAGCCAACTTCCTTACGGCTTTGATTGGTCAGAATCATATTATTAACTGTGTAGAAAATTAAAGCAGATCTGCCAACCTTACTCTATTATTCAGAATAATTTTTCTTAAAGTTCTTTTGATGAAAGAAGAAGGAATTTCGTTCTCTAGAAAACTTTCTAATAGTATATTAATGTGGTAATTGAAATCCAAATTGTTGCTGCAAATTCTTGAAATTCTTAGGACCTGAGAAATTAGTACATTCTCAATTACTTTGGTTGAAATGTTATTATTCCAGTGTAGATATTTAATTACTTTGAAAGGAAAATTAACTCTTTTATCAAAGAGGCTAATAGATGGGTTACCTCTGTTGAGCTTAATGCTTAAATCTAGGAACTCAAGTTCCTGATTACTGTGGTTGGTTTTACATAAGTTAAGAGAGCTAGGATAGATATTATCAAAATCACTCTCTATAACTTCTGAATTATTGATACACAGCAGATCATCAATATATCTAAAAGTGTAAAGGTAGTTATCTGAGCAGGTGGGGTGATTTTTAATGAATTTATATTCCTTAAAGAACAGGAATAGATTAGCGATATTTGTGGACGTTGATGTTCCCATTGGAATACCGTTCACTTGCTTATAGAGAGTATTATTATATAAGATATGGTTATTTTTTATGCAGCAATTGAGATAAGAGTTCCAAGTTCCTACATCAACAAATTGGTTAAGTTTAAATTCTGCATACAGCTCTTTAAAGGTAGTGATTATATCTGATAGAGGCAGATTAGTATATAGGTTTTCAAAATCATAACTATTAATATCTAGGGGACAAACTTTGAGTATAGTAGAAATTACTTCTGCATTATTATTAATTATCCAAAAATCTCTGTACATCAAGTTAGAACAGTTTCTAATGTGTTTCAAAACCTTCTTTAAGACATCTTCAAAAGCAAGATCTATTTTCTTTTTATGACTCCTTACTCCACTAGCTATGAACCTGAACTTCACAGGATCCTTATGAAACTTAACCGTTGCAAAAAGAAATGGAAATTCAGGCCCATATCTTCTAGTTTGTGGAATTTTAAGTTTCTTGAAGAATGCCTTAAACCGATTTTCTAACTGCATGGTAGAATAACTTACGGGCTCGTATGTTACTCTATTATTGAGTTCCATAGTTAACAATTCAAAATAGAACTTCTTACAGATAATTGCAAAATTATTGCTAGCTTTATCCGTAGTGGTAAAAATAAATTGGTCTTGTAGTTTGGAGAGTGACCTTTTAGCTTCTCCAGAGAAAAAGAGATTTCTGTCGAAACAAAAGTCCAGACCTGCCAACTCACCGGTGAAGCTATTGATTATATTATATTTCCATTCTGCGAAGGCCTCAATAGGCTGATTGTACGTTAAACTGGTTTTTACGATGTACTTATTTACATCTTGAGTGAAGCTCTCAAGAATCCTTTCTTTGGAAATTGTGAAGGAAGGTCTGAATTTAGAGCCATACTCTAATAAATTCCTAAGCTTTTCATTTTCAACATAACTCAAGTTTCCGGTGATAAAATTCCTTAGTCTTCAGTTTTGCTCTTAAGTATATATATATATATATATATATATATAACATTATTATTGTCAATCCACTGTTGGATGAAGGTTTCCCAAAGTTTCTTCCACAAAGGTCTGTCTCTTGAGCTTGAGCCACTGTCCTCCATGTTACTTCGGTATGCTTTCGAATTTCATTCATCCATCTCCCGTATGGTCTTATTCTGGGGATTGTTCTGTCCCTTGGGATCCAGTCTAAAATCCCGGTTGTTCATTTGAGGTCAGTTCATCTGGCCCCTTTAGTGGGAACAACAGGATTCACCATGAAAAGGCTGGATTGACATTCGTCAAAAAGAGGTTATGACCTTATATCACCTGACCTTGTATCCCATAATCGCATATATATATATATATAAGGTCAGGTGATGCGTAACATCACAGCCTCTCCTTGACAAATGTCAACCCCGCCTTCTCGTGGTGCATCCTGTTTCCACTAAAAGGGCTCTGACGACCGCCAATAGCGGTATAACTATACCATCGGGATTAGAGGAAATTCTATCCCACACTCACCAACCCGCTTGGCTAGCGTGGTGAGTTATGGCCAAACCCTTCCAAAATGACTCCACAACTTAAATCTTGGCCCTCAGTCTCCGGCAGCTGGAATGTACCTAGCCAAGGCAGCGGCCAGTGCGACATGAAGGCAGAGGGTGCTAAGAATCCCCGGAGGACCGGACTAGGCTGCCATCTGATGCTGACCTTGGCTACGTATAATGGACGCTCCCTATCTTCTGATTCAAGGCTTCTTGAATTTTTTTTTTTTTTTTTTTTTTTTTTGAGGTTTAACGACCACCGTGAGCAACTCAATGGGCTATAAGCGGTCGCCCGTCCCTAATTTAGGGTCACTGGTTCCAGGGAAGGGAGAGAGCCAGTGCCGTAAGACAAACACAACATCCATGCCTCACCGGGATTCGAACCCGGACCCCTTCGGACGAATGATCAGAGGCCAACGCCTTAGACCACTGCGCCACCGGGGCGGCTTCTTGAATTGGAAGAGGAACTACAAAGGATCAAGTGGGACATCGTGGGGCTAAGTGAGGTAAGGAGAAAAGGAGAAGATCTCATCGAACTGAAAAGTGGACATCTCTTCTACTATCGTGGGACAGATACTGGCAGAACTAGTGGTGTTGGATTTATAATAAACAAGAAACTGAAGGATAAAGTTGTAGAAGTTGAAAGTTCCTCTGACAGAGCTGCACGACTTGTTATCCAACTCTCGAAAAGATACCAGGCTCAGATTATTCAAACTTATGCACCCACCACAAGTCATCCTGAAGAAGAAATTGAAGAATTTTATGAGGAAATTTGTCATCTAAATAATAAAGGTAAGCAGCACTTGAAAATAATTATGGGAGATTTCAATGCAAAAATAGGGCAACGGCAACAGAATGAAACTTCAGTAGGTAAATTCGGTCTTGGCAACAGAAACCAGCGTGGAAATACTCTCGTTGAGTTTGCAGAGGCAGAAGGATTTTTCATCTTGAATTCCTTTTTCAAGAAAAAGCCACACTGGAAATGGACATGGAGACATCCAAATGGGACGACAAGTGAAATTGATTTTATTATGTGTAACAAAAAATTCGTCATAGAAGACTGCAGTGTGCTAAACAAGTTCAACACAGGTAGTGACCATAGATTGGTGAGATGTAAGATGCACCTCAACACTAAACTTGAACGTTGCAAGCTCATAAGACAAACAAAATTTATTGACATAACCAATCTTAAAAAACACCATAATACCTTCAAGTTGGAACTGAAGAACAGGTTCTCTGCTTTAGAATGCCTAACATCGGAAGAAGTGGACATCTCTGAAGTTAACAGAAAAGTAACCAAAGCTCTTATGGAAACAGCAACAAAATTAGCTGGGTCTAAGAACAAGTTGCATGTAAACAAATTATCAGGAAAAACGAAAATGTTGATGCAAAAAAGAAGAGAGATGAGGACAACTAAAGAAGATGTGACTTCCAAAGTGGAATATATAGAGCTATGCAAGACAGTAAGAAAAAGTATCACTGAAGACGTAAGAAAATTCAACTGTGAACTAGTGAGGAAAGCAATTGAAAACAACCAAAGCCTAAAGATAGCAAAGGGACATCTCAGTAAGGGAAGAAAACAGATTAAGGCACTGAGAAAAGAAGATGGTTCTGTAACAAGAAATAGAGGCGAAATTTTGACAAGAGTGAAAGATTTCTACTCCAAATTATATGAAAGGGATGATACATGCACTCCAGACATCATGAAAGATACCAGTACCAGAGTTCCTCCAGTCCTTCCAGCAGAAGTTGCACATGCAATCAAGAACATGAAGCGGGGAAAAGCTCCAGGAGAAGATGGAATTACTGTAGACATCATACAAGAAGCAAGTGGAGAAATCGAAACAGTACTCGCCCAAATTTTCACTCGATGCCTTAATAAAGGGAAGATTCCTGAGGATTGGAACACCGCTACAATGATGCTGCTACATAAGAAAGGTGACATTGAGGATCTCGGAAACTACAGACCTATCAGCCTCCTATCAGTAGTTTATAAAATCTTCACTGAAGTTCTTTCACACCGCTTGAAGGTAACACTGGACATGGCTCAACCGAGAGAACAAGCTGGATTCAGGAGTGGCTACAGCACAATTGATCATATCCACGTACTGAGAGAACTAATTGAAAGAGCGAGGGAATATGAACTTCCATTGTGCATGGCTTTTATCGATTATGAAAAAGCCTGTGATTCGGTGAAACCATCAGCAGTTACAATGGCTCTGAAAACCTGCGGTATTGAAGATGCATGCATTAATATTATTAATAACATCTATGAAAATGGAAGTGCAAAGATTCGGCTGTTTGAAAATGCAACACACGTAAAAGTTGGAACCATAGCTCTTTAATGCCACATTGGAGGGTGTTTTTCAGTCGCTGAGCTGGGAAAACAAGGGGATAAAGATTAATGGAGATTATCTAACCCACCTTCGTTTTGCTGATGACATAGTCATTTTTGCAACTACCCCATCCGAGCTGCAGAGTATGTTCCAGGAACTTGCTGACAAGAGTAAAGATGTGGGATTAAAAATGAACTTTCAGAAGACAAAAGTGATGTTCAATGCTTTTACAAGAAATGTAGATTTATCGATTGATGGAGAAAAGCTGGAGATAACAGACACGTACGTTTATCTTGGATAGCAGATATCAAGTGAGGGTCACATTGATGAAGAAATAAATCGGCGTACAAAACTTGCCTGGAGAGCTTATGGAAGAAACAGCATAATTTTCAAGAGCAATATGCCATTATGTCTTAAAAGAAAAGTGTTTGATCAATGCATCCTTCCAGTGCTTACGTATGGTGCAGAGACGTGGACCTTAACTAAAAGAGACATACAAAGGCTGCAGACAACTCAAAGCAGCATGGAGAGGTGCATGCTTGGTGTAACCAGGAGAGATAAGAAGAGGAACACGTGGATCCGAAAAATGACAAGAGTGGAAGACATTATGATCAGAGTTAAATCCCTGAAATGGCAATGGGCTGGACATACTACCAGAAGGACAGACCATCGATGGACAACCGAAATTTTAGATTGGATTCCAAGGGACAGGAAAAGACCCAGAAGAAGACCACATGGGAGATGGGTGGATGAAATTCGAAAGTATGCAGGGGTGACATGGAGGAGACTGGCACAAGACAGACCGTTGTGGAGGAAACTTGGGGAGACCTTCGTCCAGCAGTGGATTGATAATGGTTGACAATGATGATGATGATGATTATGATGATACATATATTTTCGATTATGAAAAAGCCTTTGATTCGGTGAAACCATCAGCAGTTACAATGGCTCTGAAATCCTGCGGTATTGAATATGCATACATTAATATTATTAATAACATCTATGAAAATGCAAGTGCAAAGATTCGGCTGTTTGAAAATACAACACACATAAAAATTAGAAAAGGAGTAAGACAAGGTGACACCATATCTCCGAAGCTCCTTAATGCCACATTGGTAAATGTCTTTCAATCACTGAACTGGGAAAACAAAGGGATAAAGATTAATGGAGATTATTTAACCCACCTTCGTTTTGCTGATGACATAGTCATTTTTGCAACTACCCCATCAGAGCTGCAGAGTATGATCCAGGAACTTGCTGACAAGAGTAAAGAAGTGGGATTAAAAATGAACTTTCAGAAGACAAAAGTGATGTTCAATGCTTTTACAAGAAATGAAGATATATCGATTGATGGAGAAAAGCTGGAGATAACAGACACGTATGTTTATCTTGGACAGCAGATATCAAGTGAGGGTCACATTGATGAAGAAATTAATCGGCATACAAAACTTGCCTGGAGAGCTTTTGGAAGAAACAGCATAATTTTCAAGAGCAATATGCCATTATGTCTTAAAAGAAAAGTGTTTGATCAATGCATCCTTCCAGTGCTTACGTATGGTGCAGAGACGTGGACCTTAACTAAAACAGACTTACAAAGGCTGCGGACAACTCAAAGCAGCATGGAGAAGTGCATGCTTTGTGTAACCAGGAGAGATAAGAAGAGGAACTCATGGATCCGAAAAATGACAAGAGTGGAAGACATCATGATCAGAGTTAAATCCCTGAAATGGCAATGGGCTGGACATACTGCCAGAAGGACAGACCATCGATGGACAGCCGAAATTTTAGATTGGATTCCAAGGGACAGGTAAAGACCCAGAAGAAGACCACATGGAAGATGGGTGGATGAAATTCGAAATTATGCGGGAGTGACATGGAGGAGACTGGCACAAGACAGACCGTTGTGGAGGAAACTTGGGGAGACCTTCGTCCAGCAGTGGATTGATAATGGTTGACAATGATGATGATATCATCATCATCAATCGATAAATCTTCATTTCTTGTAAAAGCATTGAACATCACTTTTGTCTTCTGAAAGTTCATTTTTAATCCCACTTCTTTACTCTTGTCAGCAAGTTCCTGGATCATACTCTGCAGCTCTGATGGGGTAGTTGCAAAAATGACTACGTCATCAGCAAAACGAAGGTGGGTCAGATAATCTCCATTAATCTTTATCCCTTTGTTTTCCCAGTTCAGTGATTGAAAGACATTTTCCAATGTGGCATTAAAGAGCTTCGGAGATATGGTGTCACCTTGTCTCACTCCCTTTCCAATTTTTATGTGTGTTGTATTTTCAAACAGCCGAATCTTTGCACTTGCATTTTCATAGATGTTATTAATAATATTAATGTATGCATCCTCAATACCGCAGGATTTCAGAGCCGTGGTAACTGCTGATGGTTTCACCGAATCAAAGGCTTTTTCATAATCGATAAAAGCTATGCACAATGGAAGTTCATATTCCCTCGCTCTTTCAATTAGTTCTCTCAGTACGTGGATATGATCTATTGTGCTGTAGCCACTCCTGAATCCAGCTTGTTCTCTCGGTTGAGCCATGTCCAGTGTTACCTTCAAGCGGTGTGAAAGAACTTTAGTGAAGATTTTATAAACCACTGATAGGAGGCTGATAGGTCTGTAGTTCCTGAGATCCTCAATGTCACCTTTTTTATGTAGCAGGATCATTGTAGCGTTGTTCCAATCCTCAGGAATCTTCCCTTCATTAAGGCATCGAGTGAAAATTTGGGCGAGTACTGTTTCAATTTCTCCACTTGCTTCTTGTATGATGTCTATAGTAATTCCATCTTCTCCTGGAGCTTTCCCCCGCTTCATGTTCTTGATTGCATGAGCAACTTCTGCTCGGAGGACTGGAAGAACTCTGGTACCTTTCATGATGTCTGGAGTACATGTATCATCCCTTTCATATAATTTGGAGTAGAAATCTTTCACTCTTGTCAAAATTTCGCCTCTATTTCTTGTTATAGAACCATCTTCTTTTCTCAGAGCCATAATCTGTTTTCTTCCCTTACTGAGATGTCCCTTTGCTATCTTAAGGCTTTGGTTGTTTTCAATTGCTTTCCTCACTAGCTCACAGTTGAATTTCCTTACGTCTTCAGTGATACTTTTTCGTGTTGTCTTGCATAGCTCTATATATTCCACTTTGGAAGTCACATCTTCTTTAGTTGTCCTCATCTCTCTTCTTTTTGCATCAACATTTTGGTTTTTCCTGATAATTTGTTCACATGCAACTTGTTCTTAGACCCAGCTAATTTTGTTGCTGTTTCCATAACAGCTTTGGTTACTTTTCTGTTAACTTCCGAAATATCCACTTCTTCCGATGTTAGGCCTTCTAAAGCAGAGAATCTGTTCTTCAGTTCCAACTTGAAAGTATTATGGTGTTTTTTAAGGTTGGTTATGTCAATACATTTTGTTTGTCTTATGAGCTTGCCACGTTCCAGTTTAGTGTTGAGGTGCATCTTACATTCACCAATCTATGGTCACTACCTGTGTTGAACTTGTTCAGCACACTGCAATCTTCGATGACGAATTTTTTGTTACACATAATAAAATCAGTTTCACTTGTCGTCCCAATTGGATGTCTCCATGTCCATTTCCTGTGTGGCTTTTTCTTGAAAAAGGAGTTCAAGATGAAAAATCCTTCTGCCTCTGCAAACTCAACGAGAGTATTTCCACGCTGGTTTCTGTTGCCGTGACCGAATTTACCTACTGAAGTTTCATTCTGTTGCCGTTGCCCTATTTTTGCATTGAAATCTCCCATAATTATCTTCAAGTGCTGCTTACCTTTATTATTTAGATGACGAATTTCCTCATAAAATTCTTCAATTTCTTCTTCAGGATGACTTGTGGTGGGTGCATAAGTTTGAATAATCTGAGCCTGGTATCTTCTCGATAGTTGGATAACGAGTCGTGCAGCTCTGTCAGAGGAACTTTCAACTTCTACCACTTTATCCTTCAGTTTCTTGTTTATTATAAATCCAACACCACTAGTTCTGCCAGTATCTGTCCCACGATAATAGAAGAGATGTCCACTTTTCAGTTCAATGAGATCTTCTCCTTTTCTCCTTACCTCACTTAGCCCGACGATGTCCCACTTGATCCTTTGTAGTTCCTCTTCCAATTCAAGAAGCCTTGAATCAGAAGATAGGGAGCGTCCGTTATAGGTAGCCAAGGTCAGTATCAAATGGCAGCCTAGTCCGGTCCTCCGGGGATTCTTAGCACCCTCTGCCTTCATGTCGCACTGGCCGCTGCCTTGGCCAGGTACATTCCAGCTGCCGGAGACTGAGGGCCAAGATTTAAGTTGTAGAGTCATTTTGGAGGTGTTTGGCCATAACTCACCACGCTGGCCAAGCGGGTTGGTGAGTGTGGGATAGCATTTCCTCTGATCCCGATGGTATAGTTATACCGCTATTTGCGGTCGTCAGAGCCCCTTTAGTGGGAACAGGATGCACCACGAGAAGGCGGGGTTGACATTTGTCAAGGAGAGGCTGTGATGTTACGCATCACCTGACCTTACATCCCGATGATGATATATATATATATATATAGCAGAAAAAACTAGTAAAAGCAACAGATAAAAACCAACTTCGAAATTCTAAAGCACCCAAGGCTGCACAAAAAGTAAGATCAAAACATATGCCGATATAAGGCTACAACCAAAGCAAAAAAATAAAGAGCAAAAATAATTAAAACAATATTAAAATAGAGAAAAAAAGAGGGAAAAAATGAAAAATGCCGAAACTTCAGAACCAAGCGAGCACCGGAGTTTTCTAATTGTGAGTTATTAGATTGCTAATTGTGGGTTATGTGTCCCTGTTAAATTTGTTGAATTTTCTACTTAGCTTCAATTTTTTCCTTTGTAGCAAACTAAATTAGCAGAAACCCACACTTTTCTGGTCTTTGTAGATATATGAGAGATTTTCTTCATGCTTGCCCCTGACGAAGCCATAAGAGACTCTGTCATTCGATCTGCAATACCTGTGTTCTTCTAGTTTTCGGAATTTTTTTTTTCTAGTTTGCTCCGGTACTCGCTTGGTTCGGAAGTTTTGGCATTTTTCACTTTTTCCCTCTATTTTAATATTGTTTTAATTATTTTCTCTTTACCTTTTTGCTTTTGTTTTGGCCTTATAGCATATATATATATATATATATATATATATATATATATATATGTTTTTAGAAGAAAAATTCTGCTAAAAACGAAATGAATTTACGCTTCCTAGAGAAAATCCGCGCATAATTTAAAACGTGGAACGAAAGCACTGAATCGGTTATAAAAAAAGGGGGGGGGGGAGAAAAATAGTATCATCCAGAGTTTTACGCAATCAGTAAAACATTCGCTAATAGAAATAGCTGTTTTCGGCCACCACGCAAATGTGCGCTACGAAAAATAAAAAAATGTGCATAAAACATTTCTTATAACGAAATATCTAATGCAAAAGGGATTTTTCAAATCGTGTTCCCAGAACGGAAACACAGTTCAAGTACGTTAAAAATACAAAAGAACATTTTCTGACCAGTTACGTCACGGGCGTAAAGTGCAAGTGTTACTAGAATGTCGCCTTCAACTTTCTGCTTGCTCTGAATGCATCGTCTTAATTGCTTTTCAAAATTTTGCATTTTTTGCTTACGAAAGTAAATACTTACTGTACTTAGGTAACTTATTTAAAGGAAAACGTCGTTTTTGCTTATCTGAATCATATTTTAAAGTCGTTCCACGCACACACAATCCTGCCCCTTTCTTTATCCCTTTCCTACAAGCCAGCGACTTTGCCTTGCACTCCTCCCCTACTAAGCAGTCGTCAGCCACTTCCTGCGTTTTCACTGTCCTGGGGCAGTCTTAAGAGCGCTAGTGTAGCTTTAGACTCAATTAGTAATGACCTCACTCAGTGAATTCCAATTCATTCTCCTCATTAACCCCCCGGCCAAAGGTCATACAAATCTGAAAAAGAGGCTTAAACTAAGAAATTGAAAAACTGGAGAACAATTGAATTTTCATGACCCTGGGATGCTATTTTTATAACCTGTCCACGGAGACGTACAAAACGCACATCCTAGGGGGGAAATCCGCAGGGCTACATGAAGTAAAACACTAGACTTATTATTACTTGGCGAGCCCAGATTACATTTTAAAGTTAAACTAGGCGAAACCCGTCGGAATCGACGGTTAGTTTTTGTTTTGTTTTATTTCTTCTGAAAATAATGAACTCATATGAAACAACAAATGTAAACTTTATTTGATTGCCAAATTCATTCAACCACTTCAGTAAAGACAATAGTCCAGGTTCGTGATTTTTTTTTCATTTCGACCGAAGGTTTAACGACCACCGTGAGCAACTCAATGTGCTATAAGCAGTCGCCCGTCCCTAATTTAGGGTTACTGGTTCCACGGAAGGCAGAGAGCCAGTACCGTAAGACAAACTCAACATCCATGCCTCACCGGGATTCGAACCCGGACCCTTCACAAACGAATCATCATAAGTCACCACTACGCCACCGGGACCGGACGGCCAAGTTCGTGATGAGCATCACGACTGCACCCTTTTTCAGCCGTAAAATGTGAGGCGGAAGTCCGCTCATGTCGATCGTGTGCAAAAATTCAACTGGATAGCAGACTCTTTCACTCTCATTCTCAGTCACAACTCTGTTTCTAAATGTTGTTGAAATGAGATTCGCGCTGCATCCCTAAAGTTATAAACGAAGTCGAAGACTTCGTGGATAACGAGAAAGTATTATTGAATTCGAGAAAAAACGAGAAAGTCAAACCCGTCGAGAAAAAGGTTTGTGTGCATGTAAGTAACGTATTGAAATATGCTCAACCTCATCTAAATTTAATATATTTTACTTGCTTAAAATTACAGTTACTTTAAAACTCGTATGAAATTAATAGAAAAACTCCCTATCGTACAACTTTATTATAGTATTTGGGGCCAAAGTGACCCCACGTTGCTATAGCGTATTTTTTCAAACAATACGCATGTAATATGCAATATGGAAGTTTTCCTGAATGAAAAAGCCTACCGGTTTAAATTTTATAAAACGACTTAGTGAAAACTTGATAAAAGCAGGGCTTCTGAGGCCAACCTGATCGCTCGACCTCTCGCCGATCGAACATGTTTGGGACATGACGGGACGCCACTTGCGCCCATCCGGGAATTTCGGCGAACTGGCCAGTAATTTGGACATCCTCCTGCATGCTAAACACTGAAGAGCAATTGAATTAGAGACAGCTGGCGTTATGCAAATGTGGCGCTGTGGGCGGCCCTGTAAACAGAAACGACATGACGTATGCTGCGATCCGACAATATAAGGAGTGATGCTACGGGAATCAGTAAGAGTCGGACGCAGTATGGGTAAGACGAAGGATCTAAGCGCATTTGATCGTGGGTAAATTGTCGGGGCCCGACGAATGGGTCACTCCATCTCGGAAGTCGTGCAGGCACTGGGATTTCACGAGCCACTGTGTCACGGGTGCACCGTGAGTACATCGATCCGGTAAAACCATCCCTGCAAGGGCCAACTGCCGTGGACAACAGCGTGTGGATGAGCGGGGTCATCGTTGGCTAGCTCGCATTGTTACAGCGGATAGACGGGCCACAGTGCAAGAAATCACTCGGCAATTTAAAGCTGGTGCACAAAAACGTGTAAGCAGCCATACCATCCAGAACCATCTCCTTGCTTTGGGGTGCAGAAACCATCGTCCCACGAGGGTACCGCTGCTGACCGCACATCACTGGGTGCAAAGATTAGCACGGACGCGGCAACATCGCCATTGAACCCTAGACATGTGGGGAAATATTACTTGGACTGATGAATCGAGATTCACGTTGGTACATGCGGATGGCAGGATACGAGTACGGCGCATACCACATGAAGCGATGGATCCTTCTTGCCAGCAGGGTACTCTTCTAGCTGGTGGGGGTGGCATTTTCGTCTGGGGACTGTTTACGTGGACTGAAATGGGACCCCTGGTACGTGTGACATCGTCCCTCACAGGTCAACGTTACCGGGATATCCTGGACGACCATTTGTTCCCGTTTGTGCATCTTTAACATCCCATTGCGGACCTCATCTTGCAACAAGACAATGCACCATGCTATCGCTCCCGAATCCATGCCGAGACAAATCGCCGCCGTCATCAGGGCGAAAGGTGCTGCTACACGTTACTAGACTGGTATCTCTAATTCAATTGCTCTTCAGTGTACCTTAGGACAGTATCCGTTAACTGTATGCGTCTATGCCGCGCTTGGTAGCCTCTTGTATCCGAGCTAGTTGTGGCGCTATAAGGTATACTTAGTGTCTTATTCCCCTCGTGTAGCTGTTTTATCCGAATAAATAGCCCAACTGCTCTGGAATTGCAATCGTTTCCTTTCCTATTCATGCAGATTGGACATATTAATTTTCACCTCGATTCGAAGATTCCTTCTGGGTGCTTTGTTTTCTTTGGTAAAGAGTGTATGTACTGTATATTATTGGGTGGCTAAAAACTCCCACACCGGCGAACTCCTACACTTTCTCATATAAAGGAATGTATACAAATTGCATTTCGTTCTGAGATCTGGTCAAAATGTAGGAGTTTTCCTAGTTGACCAAAACGAAATGTGCGAGTTTTCCTAGTGATATAAATGCGCATGTATGATCATAATGACACAAAATTTATGCGCAATCTGTCAGGCTCACTAAATCTTGAGTTCTGATTTTAATATTTGGCATGCGGAACATGCAATAACAGCTAATCAAAAGGTACTCAATGAATCGGTCTTCAGGTGCTGACAACGCACCTGCTGCTGCGTGGGACTTTTTGGAAGTTTTTGAGTTACAACCTATAAATATTTGGTATTTGTAAACATTTCAAGTCAATGAAAGGGCATCTAGGCCGTGGACCTTTTAGAAGATTTACGAATACCAAATATCTAGATTGTAGTTTAAAATCTTCTGAAGAGGCCCGCGGCCTATATATGGATGCCTTGTGCAAAGCTGAGAAATGATCCGTTAAGAGGATTTCATTAGATTTTATAAAATCTTTACAAACAGTAAATGTTAAGGATGTAATTTAAGACCTTCTGAAAAGACCCGCGGCCTAGGTGCCTTGTGAGAAACTCAAGACCGATTCGCTGAGTCACTTCTGATTATCATATATTGCAAGTTATCCCAGCATAGCTCAATATTTAGTGAGTAAGAAAGCTTCTAATACACAATCTGTGTGTTATTGTGCATTTACACCGAGGAGACATTCAATTATGACCACCCCCAGGCTAGAGAAATGAGCGCGCCTGGAGACCGAACGGTGGCGCAGGTGTAGTTCACAGAACAGTATATACACAATCCGAGGACCGGCTTTCTCTTAGTATAGTGTTCGGAGTTAGAATGGGAAAAACTGCCGCTTTATCGGAGTTTGATAATGGACAAAATTGTGATGGAACGGCTCCTCGGAACCACGATCTCGGAAACGGCGTGGCTTGCCGGAAACGGCGTTCACGTGCCGCTGTGGTGAGTATGTATCAAAAGTGGTGCACATAGGGCCAAAAAAAAAAAAACCGTCGTCCAGCCGTATGTCGTCCGCAGCTCATTGATGCCAGAGGGGATCGGACACTGTCTCCGCATTGTTCACAGCGACAGCAGGACCACAGTGCGACATATCACTCGCAGATAGAGAACTGGTGATTAGCGCAATGGGTCACAGCACACAGTTCGTCGCATCTTCTGCACATGGGTCTGCGTTGCTGAAGACTCAGCCGGGTCCCCATCTTCACTGCACGTCATCGCCAACAACTCATGAAGTGGGCCCAAGATCATCGAGATTGGACCGTCAATGATTGGAAGAAAGTGGCCTGGTCTGATGAATCAAGATTCTTGGTGTATCATGTAGACGGCCGAGCGCCGATACGCCGATTTCCAACAGAGGCTATGGCACTTGGATGCACTGTTGGGCTGAAACAGTCAGGCGGCGGCGGTATCTTGCTGTGGGCGATGTTTTCTTGGGACACTTTAGGCCCCATTATCCCAATAGCACAATCCCTGACAGCTGTCAGGTATCTGAACATCGTTGCAGACCAAGTTCACCCGTTCACGGCAACTGAGTTCGCTGCTGGTGATGGGCATTACCAATAGAATAATGCGCCACGCCACACTTCCAGAATCGTCAAGGAGTGGTTCGAGGAGCATGCTGGTGACTTTTTGTTAATGCCCTGGCTTTCAAATTCTCCTGACATGAACGCAATCGAACATTTGTGCCTCGACTTGGAAAAGCGGGTTCGTGCTAAATCACCACCACCCACAAATATACGGGAACTGCTATTGACATAATGGTACCAGGTACCCTAGGATACCTATCGCCACCTCATCGAATCAATGCCTCTCCGAGTGGCCACTGTTTTCCGGGCTACAAGTGGTCCTACAGCTTACTAGGTACGTGTTCATAATCTAATGGCTCATCGGTTTATATCACTAGGAAAACTCGTACATTTCGTTATGCTCAAATAGAAAAACTCCCATATTTTGACAAGATCTCTGAAAGAGGCTCAATTTTTATGCATCCCCTTATATGAGAAGGTGTAGGACTATGGTTTTCCTAGTAGCAGAAGAAAGTGTGGTAGTTTACCTGGATTCAATATTAATCTGTTCCCTTCCGATATAAAGTCCTGGCCGTACTCACTATAGGAACATCGCTCCGAAAGTCCCTTTATCAGAGGAATATCCACTGCAAGTTCCCGGTAGAGCGTATTACAGAACATTTATTTTTAGATATTCTGTAATACACTGTTATGTTGTTTAATAAAAATCAAACACAAAGTATCAATTCTCTCCGATGCACGCTCGTAATCCCCTCCCTCGAAAACTGAACTCGAATGCCTGTATTTCTCGCCAGTGCGTTTTCTGTTTTCTTTCTAATACCACATTCCAGTCTCCAGAAACGCAGAAGCTTCGGGATCTGCATTTTTTGAAAGGCAGAGCGAACGACCATCTTGCCTTCTTACTCCCTGCATGACCTCCTGGGTATTACTCCCTTCACTCGGAGTGGCAAATGCACTGATAAAAACAACTCATCGCCGCTGTTCCGTTCGCCGCAAAAATGAAGAAAATACAAAGAAAAGAAAAAGAATGTCAGCTATTCCGGAGGCTGACGCTCGCCTCCGTGGCCACATTCTTCCATGCGGAGAACCCCATCTCCTCGTGACTCATGTGTTGAAGAAGAAGAAGACCACAGTCGCCTCCGTATTATTCCGAATCGGGGCTCATGGCCATCTGCGAAAGAACAACAAGTTTAGAAAAGAAAACGACCCACGCGCTCCGATATGATGAGCGTCGTCTGTGAAGATGGCCATCTGTTATATAACATTTTTTAAATTGAAAAAGTATAAGATGCAACAGTGGTCGTAGTTATAGGTCCATCACCTGAGCTTCTCTGACTGTAACTTAACAAAAATGCATCACTGAGTCATGGGTGCTCGTTGGTTAGTTTTCAGGTGGGGGCAAACAGAAATTATAACTATGAATGACATATACAAACACCATATGCAATTTTCCACTGTGCTTTCTTGTTATCCAAACGTTTTTATCACATTCTCAAAACATAAATTTAACTGGAAACCAGAAGACCCAAACACTACATAAACAAGTTAGTAAAATCATGCAATGCATTGATCATGATACGCTTTCCAACATACCACAAATCATTACTCAAGTTATGAGGATAATGGCTGTGGAATAAATCTCGCTTCTGTGTCCTGACCTTTCACCCAATTTCGATGATATTCAACAGAACCGGTTCAGTGTACCTACGGAACAACATGATAAAGTTTTGTCGCAATCGAAGCAGGTTTACGTAAGTTATGACGCAAAAAAGGCAATGAAATGGATCCCGCTCCTATATCCTGACCTTTGACCCCATTTCGCCCATTTTCAATAGGGTTCGTCCCCAAGTGGTCCCCTACCACATACTAAATTTAATCGAAATCGAACCATTTTTACGCCAGTTATGATGCATAAAGACAATTCAAAGGATCCCGCTCCTATGTCGTGACCTTTGACCCCATTTCGCCCATTTTCAATAGGGTTCGTCCCCAAGTGGTCCCCTACCACATACTAAATTTAATCGAAATCGAACCATTTTTACGCCAGTTATGATGCATAAAGACTATTCAAAGGATCCCGCTCCTATGTCGTGACCTTTGACCCCATTTCGCCTATTTTCAATAGGGTTCGTTCCCAGGTGGTCCCCTACCACATACTAAAGTTTCATCGAAATTGAACCATTTTGACGCGAGTTATCGTGCGGACGGACAGACAGACGGACAAAACTGGAGCCTATACGTTTCTTCAACCTACGGTTGGAAAATGTAAAAAAGATGGACAAATGAAATTAGACAGCATGTTAGGACAATAAGGAAATTTCTTTGTCGTTCTTTTAATTCTTTCCGCCACTTGGGTCTCATGTGACACGAAATCCAAGAGAACACTCAATTGGTCATCGAAAATGAAAAAAAAAAAAAATCCTCAAAGTTTTGGAAATTTTTTCGAAAAATCTTTGTCCAGTTGTGAATAGCTGATGCAGAGCTTTCAGGTAATGCCAGCGTTCGAACTCTTTGTTAGTCCACTGATCCGAGATATTTTCCATTTTTTCGTCTTTCATGCTTTTCCCTATACTGTTCGTACACTGTAAAGAAATTTTCTGAAATTCGAGAGCTGAAAATTCTTTCAAATTCTTTCGTGAATTAACGAAGCATATTTCTGATACAACTTTTTCCGTGAAATGATGGAAGAAACTCTGAATTTCACGAATTTGTAGTACGCCAGAAAAATTCTGAATTTTCAGAAACCTTTCCGCGATTTCTTTCTTATGTTAACGGAAAAACTCCGTTCTCTCTTTTTCCCCTATCCGTATGACGAAAAATTTTCGGTAATAAAAGTGATTTACGGCAATACTTGGGTGTTTGATTAACTGTTAAATTTCAATAGTCTGTCGAAGTATTTGTTTTTGAAGTTCTATTGCGAGATCTGATATTGTGGGTAGTATTCCGCATGACAGTTTATTCCTTCTCCTCTTCCCGATTTTGTATATCAGCTATTATATTTTGTGTTGCCCTAAGAAACCGGATACTTAATTTATTGTACGCAAGCCCCGATGGAGCTTTTGCGGGGCCCGGAGCAAACTTTCACTGCGGGGCCCCGAGTAAAATTTCATTGCGGGGGCGAGGAAATAAATCTAATATTTTAATAAAGTCGTTATGTGAAAAATATCGTTCGTGAAGAACACTCACGAAAGCTATCATAAAGACAAAATGATTAGCCTGTCTTAAAGAACTATTTGCGTTTAAAATTGGCCACAATATGGACTGAAAGTTTCGAGAGAAAGAGAGAGAGAGAGAGAGAGAGTAAAAAGTGTTAAAATCTACGATTTTCTTTACGAGGAGAGGGAGTTGAAGTTGTATTGTGATTATTATAAAAACTTCCTCAGAAAATGATAAAAAGTTACCTACGTAGCGAATATTTTTGTGTAGGAAATAATAAGGATAACTTTAAATAAGTTCGTATACGAACGGTTTGTCTCCCTTGATACATGTTTTAGTGATTCTTTTTTAATGCTAATTGGAGTAACTGACAAATTTGTGACTTCTTAAACTCTTATAATAATCATCATCATCATCATTGTCAACCATTATCAATCCACTGCTGGACGAAGGTCTCCCCAAGTTTCCTCCACAGCGGTCTGTCTTGTGCCAGTCACCTCCATGTCACTCCCGCATACTTTCGAATTTCATCCACCCATCTCCCATGTGGTCTTCTTCTGGGTCTTTTCCTGTCTCTTGGAATCCAATCTAAAATTTCGGCTGTCCATCGATGGTCTGTCCTTCTGGCAGTATGCCCAGCCCATTGCCATTTCAGGGATTTAACTCTGATCATGATGTCTTCCACTCTTGTCATATTTCGGATCCACGAGTTCCTCTTCTTATCTCTCCTGGTTACACCAAGCATGCACCTCTCCATGCTACTTTGAGTTGTCTGCAGCCTTTGTATGTCTCTTTTAGTTAAGGTCCACGTCTCTGCACCATACGTAAGCACTGGAAGGATGCATTGATCCAACACTTTTCTTTTAAGACATAATGGCATATTGCTCTTGAAAATTATGCTGTTTCTTCCAAAAGCTCTCCAGGCAAGTTTTGTACGCCGATTAATTTCTTCATCAATGTGACCCTTCACTTGATATCTGCTGTCAAAGATAAACGTATGTGTCTGTTATCTCCAGCTTTTCTCCATCAATCGATAAATCTTCATTTCTTGTAAAAGCATTGAACATCACTTTTGACTTCTGAAAGTTCACTTTTAATCCCACTTGTTTACTCTTGTCAGCAAGTTCCTGGATCATACTCTGCAGCTCTGATGGGGTTGGTGCAAAAATGACTACGTCATCAGCAAAACGAAGGTGGGTTAGATAATCTCCATTAATCTTTATCCCTTTGTTTTCCCAGTTCAGTGATTGAAAGACATTTTCCAATGTGGCATTAAAGAGCTTCGGAGATATGGTGTCACCTTGTCTCACTCCCTTTCCAATTTTTATGTGGGTTGTATTTTCAAACAGCCGAATCTTTGCACTTGCATTTTCATAGATGTTATTAATAATATTAATGTATGCATCTTCAATACCGTAGGATTGCAGAGCCATTGTAACTGCTGATGGTTTCACTGAATCAAAGGCTTTTTCATAATCGATAAAAGCCATGCCCAATGGAAGTTCATATTCCCTCGCTCTTTCAATTAGTTCTCTCAGTACGTGGATATGATCTATAGTGCTGTAGCCACTCCTGAATCCAGCTTGTTCTCTCGGTTGAGCCATGTCCAGTGTTACCTTTAAACGGTGTGAAAGAACTTTAGTGAAGATTTTATAAACCGCTGATAGGAGGCTAATAGGTCTGTAGTTCCTGAGATCCTCAATGTTACCCTTTTTATGTAGCAGGATCATTGTAGCGTTGTTCTAATCCTCAGGAATCTTCCCTTCATTAAGGCATCGAGTGAAAATTTGGGCGAGTACTGTTTCGATTTCTCCACTTGCTTCTTGTATGATGTCTACAGTAATTCCATCTTTTCCTGGAGCTTTTCCCCGCTTCTTGCTCTTGATTTCTTGATTGCATGTGCAACTTCTGCTGGGTGGACAGGAAGAACTCTGGTACCTTTCATGATGTCTGGAGTACATGCATCATCCCTTTCATATAATTTGGAGTAGAAATCTTTCACTCTTGTCAAACTTTCGCCTCTATTTCTTGTTACAGAACCATCTTCTTTTCTCAGTGCCATAATCTGTTTTTTCCCCTTGCTGAGATGTCCCTTTGCTATCTTTAGGCTTTGGTTGTTTTCAATTACTTTCCTTACTAGTTCACAGTTGAATTTCCTTACGTCTTCAGTGATACTTTTTCGTACTGTCTTGCATAGCTCTATATATTCCACTTTGGCAGTTACATCTTCTTTAGTTGTCCTTATCTCTCTTCTTTTTTGCATCAACATTTTGGTTTTTCCTGATAATTTGTTTACATGCAACTTGTTCTTAGACCCAGCTAATTTTGTTGCTGTTTCCATAAGAGCTTTGGTTACTTTTCTGTTAACTTCAGAAATATCAACTTCTTCCGATGTTAGGCTTTCTAAAGCAGAGAATCTGTTCTTTAGCTCCAACTTCAAGGTATTATGGTGTTTTTTAAGGTTGGTTATGTCAGTACATTTTGTTTGTCTTATGAGCTTGCCACGTTCGAGTTTAGTGTTGAGGTGCATCTTACATCTCACCAATCTATGGTCACTACCTGTGTTAAATTTGTTTAGCACACTGCAATAGGAGATTATATATGAAAATTGCTTTTATTTTAATTTCTAGTAATGTTTTTAAAGTCACTGAATAATTGACCTCCACAAGAATAGCTCAAAACCAACTTTTTTGGTTTTGTTTGCTTTTTAAAAATTTAAGTATAAGGTTTTCATCCAACTTGTTGAATATATAAAAGTAGGAGCCACAAAATGGTGAAATTCAATTTGTTATTTCGTGAATGAGGAGAATATTAAGGTGGTTACAATAATCAATTGAAATCTGGAAATATCAATATCTGGAAGGCGAAAGGCGATAACTAATTCGAAAATGGAGTATGGAAACAAAAAAAGAACTAAAAAAATTAATATCTTTTTCAGGGCCTCGTGTCCCAAAACTTAGGAACAAAAATAATTATAAAGAATTCTGCTGAAAAGGATATTTTTTTTTTCTAAACTGCGGGGGCTCCTTCGAGGCTCGGGGCGTGGGGCGACCGCCCCGGTTGCACCTACGGTGCAGCCGGTCCTGATTGTACGGGTGATTGTACGATCCCTATCAATCAGTCTGTGGAGTCCTTAAGAAAAAATATATATACCTATCAAGAGTAAATTTTATATTTAGAAGTTTTGTGAAATAATGTTATAAAACAGTATATTGCACTTTCTATTAAAGATATTTAAAGTTATTGCCAGTTGTAAAAAATCGCAAACTGCAAAGCATTCTGTTGCTTCGAAAAATCACGATGGAAAAAATACGCAATTTTTAATAAGAAAAAATTAAATTAATACAAACGTATTCAAAAAAATAATAAGCTCCAATAGAAAATAAAATGACCAAATCACTCGCATTAATGAAAAAAAAAATCCCCATCGCACAATTTGTCTTACCTTGAACGCGAGTCTGATTCCTGTGACTTTCTGGCTCAGCGGTTTAGGCGCACGGCTTCACCACCACACAAATGTCCCAAACGCGAATCTAGAGGAACCAAAGTCAGTTTGCTCACTCTTAAAAAAAAAGTAAAATTAGTTCAGTATTATTGTAAACATATTGCCCTATCATGACTCAACCTTTAAACAACACTAATCTCTAAAATATGACTGCGTGGCAGAACCTCAAATTTAAATGTTGAGATCGCTGACCTTGTGTCTGACGTCAGACGGTTCATATCTCTGTAAGATCAATTAGTGACTGCAGGCGAGTGTGAACAAGTAGAAGAATTTGCTTCTACTGAAAATTTTTGTTAAATATTAAGGGTATGCAAAAGTTTCGGTCGCCCCTGCTAGCGGACGCTGTAGGGGTATAATCGGCCGGCGACCCGTGCTCTCAGTTCGTACATGAAGCCAAGCATGGCGGTCGATAAAGTTCATTTGCGGTACTCTTTGTTATTCATGTTTAATTTAGGGAAAAGGGCGAGTGAAGCATACCGGTCAATATGCTGTCAGGCGTATGGCGAAACGGTTATGGGTGAGCGGACCTGTCGAAATTGGTTTTCCAGGTTTAAGAAAGGTGATCTAAGCCTGGAAGACAAGCCACGTGCATGTAGACCGCAGGAACCCGCAGACGAGGAGTTGGAATCGCTGTTGCAAGAGGATGCCACACAATCGACCGCGCAACTGGCGAAACGTTTGAAAGTGGCTCAATCGACGGTGGTACGGTGTCTACAGCCCTTGGGAAAAATCCAGAAGATTGGTAAGTGGGTACCGCATACTTTAACGGAGCGTAATATTGGTCAACGATTGGGTATCTGCATGTCGTTGCCGAAGAGGTTTCAAGGAAAGAGTTTCTTGTGAGAGGTTGTCACCGGGGATGAAAAATGGGTCTACTGGGACAACCCCGTACGCAAGTGATCCTGGGTTGACATCGGCCAGCCATCAACATCCACTGAAAAACGGGATATCCACGGGGAAAAGGTGCTGTTGTTGTGTGTGTGGTGGGATGTGCATGGAGTGCTGTACTTCGAACTGTTGAAACCTGGAGAAACAATCACTGCACAACGATATAGAGATCAGTTGATAAAACTGAAAGCCGCAATCGAGCCAAAACACCCATGGACAGGTAAAAGACGCCGCCCAGTCATCATGTTACACGATAATGCCAGACCACATGTCGGTGCTACCACGGAATCAACCCTTGAACAGTTACGTTGGGAGGTTTTACCGCACCCAGCTTACTCCCCAGACATTGCACTCTCAGACTTTCATCTGTCTCGCTCAATGCAACATGCCCTAGCCCAACAGCGGTTCACCACACAGGTCCAGAGGTGGAAAATTTCGTCACTGCGTTCTTCAGCTGGAAACCGGAGTCCTTCTATCACAGGGGCATTCATTTGTTGCCTGAAAAATGGTAAAAGGTCATTGATGCTAACTGCCAATATTTCGTTGAATAAATGTGTACTGGTTCCCTGATTGTTTCTGTCTCCTTAAAACGGCGGAAACTTTTGCGTACCCCTAATATATGTGTAACCTTTTGATATGATAATTATGCATACACATATACTGAGAACTGTGTGTCCATGCTATTATCTGGCGTTCATTGTCGCACACACAGTATTCGTCATTTTCTTGTAGGACTTCCGTCCACAGGGAGTAGAGTTTAGGTCCCAGCCACCTACAGCAAGATCGCCTTTTGGGCAGGACACAGAAACGGAAGGAATGAGAACAAGTCTAGCGACTTTGACAGAACAGTTTGTAGTGAGATTAGAGTACAGTAGATGGCGCCACCGTACAAGTACGATGTTGCACACAGAGGGGTGAGAGAATTTCAGGGGGGGGCATAGGAAAGGATACCCATTTAACCAGTGGGTCCAACCTGGGGGCCGTCACTTTACGTGCTCGTCCGATGCACGGCGGATATTCAGCGATTGTTAGTAAATCACACCATCTCCGAAAGATCAGCCCAGGTTCGAACCTGAGGACCTTGCATCGATAGTCTGACTCTCTAACCACTAAGCCATCCGCGGCTCTTAACTAGCGTTCCTTATGGAAAAATATTTAATTATTCGTTTTTTCGAAAACTTTTGTGACTTTAAAAAAATGTCCGAACATATCCATAAAATGCAAGTGTAATAAATAATTTATGGGCTATAAGGGGCTTTGAACCACAACATGCGCCCCTTGCGTCTTTTTCTGATATATTTTTTTCCCAAGTTGATTGACAAGAAAAAATCCTACAACCAAGACTTGCTCTTTATCGAAAGCAGGACGTCGGATCAGTACCGTATCAGATCGACATAAACGGGCAATAAACTCCATGTAAACGTAAATAAGATGTTTATTTAAGCAGATTTAATTAAATGTAGCCATTAAATTTAATTTATATTAACTTATTGCATGGATATCCTAACGTTAATAATCTTGGAATGAAAGTTAAATTTAGCGTATTAAATACGTAGGCTGAACAATCGAGATTTTGGTGTTTTCGTAAAGCTTATTAAACTATTTAAAAAAATTCTATACACATTTTTATTTATTATTATTTAAGAAAATAATCTCTTCTGGTCTCTCAGTAAATCCTAAAATACTTATTATTATTTAAGAAAATATTAATAAAATTATAATTTTTATTTACAATGGTGGATGGTAAAACATGCAATGTTGTAACTGACACTTCTTCGCAAACCTGTTAAATTTGTGATGCCACTCGCAAATACACTAATGAAGACAAGATGGGAAACGCTGCAGTCGATATTAACACATATAACTTTGGCCTCTCCTCCTTACTTGCCCGAATTAGGTTTTTTGAATGCCTACTCCACATTTCGAATGGGCTGGATCTCTGAAGAAGTAACAGATTGGAGGAAAAGAAGAAAAGGCTTCAGTGAAAAAAAGAAGAAGAACTTATGCAAGCGAAAATTTTAACAAGTTAGTAAAATCATGCAATGCATTGATTATGTTTCCAACATACTAGTAATCATTACTCAAGTTATGAGGATAATGTCTGCGGAATAAATCTCGCTCCTATAACCTGACCTTTGACCCCATTCCGCCCATTTTCAATAGGTTTCGTCCCCAGGTGGTTCCTTACAACATACTAAAATTTCATCGATATCGAACCATTTTTACACAAGTTATGACGCATAAGGGCAATGGAATAGACCCCGCTCCTATGTCATGACCTTCGACCCCATTCCGGCCATTTTCATAAGGGTTTGTTCTCAGATGGTTCTCTACCACATACTAAAATTTTATCGAAATTGAACCATATTTACGTAAGTCATGACGCATAAGGGCAGTGGAATGCATCCCGCTCCTATGCCCTGACCTTTGACCCCATTTTCTCCATTTTCAATAGGGTTCGTCCCCAGGTAGTCCCCTACCACATACTAAAATTTCCTGGAAATCGAACCATTTTTACGCAAGTTATCGTGCGGACGGACAGACGGACAAAGCTGGAGCTTATAAGCTTCTTCAACCAACTGTTGGAAAGCGTAAAAAAGAAAATGGGATTGATTGTGGACCAGACGACAGCCGAAGGAAGTGGGAATTCCAATGACGGCAATACACCTCGCAGCTTTCTTTAGAACCTGAAACTTTCAGCAAAAATAACTGCCATTCATCAAAATTTAATACAGAAATTTAGAACCATTCTCAGAACTCTTCTGGTCTCTCAGTAAATCCTAAAATACTTCACCTTTACGCACGTGAAACAAAAAATCTGTTCCTAAAAAATCTATTCATGCATGGTTTTATATGCCTGTCGCTGTGCATAAGGTGCTTATACACTGAAGAGCAATTGAATCAGAGATACCTGTCTAGTAACGTGTAGCACTACCTTTCGCCCTGATGACGGCGGCGATTCGTCTCGGCATGGACTCGACAAGACAGCGGAAGCGTTGGGAAGCCATATGGATCCACGACCCCTGCACAAGACCCACAGTTGACGAAGATTTGAGGGGGGGTGTCAGAGCTTCGAACATCTCTCTCGATGGGATTGAGGTCAGGTGACCTAACTGGCAAAGGGAGCGAGGTCACGCCATTGGAGTGTTCATCCAACCATTCCGATACAATTCGGGAGCGAGGGCACGGTGCATTGTCTTGTTGCAGTGGGATGTTGAAGATGCACAAACGGGAGCAAATGGTCGTCCAGGATATCCCGGTAACGTTGATCTGTGAGGGACGATGTCACACGTCATCGTCCCTCACAGGTCAACCATTTCAGTCCACGTAAACAGTCCCCAGACGAGAATGCCACTCCCACCAGCTTGAAGAGTACCCTGCTGGCAAGAAGGATCCATCGCTTCATGTGGTTTGCGCCGTACTCGTATCCTGCCATCCGCATGTACCAACGTAAATCTCGACTCATCGGTCCAGGCAACATTTTCCCAGAAGTCTAGGGTGCAGTGGCGATGTTCCCGCGTCCATGCTAATCTTTGCACCCTGTGATGTGCGGTCAGCAGCGGTATCCTCGTGGGACGATGGCTTCTGCACCCCATAGCGAGGAGATGGTTCTGGATGGTGTGGCTGCTTACGCGTTTTTGTGCACCAGCGTTGAATTGCCGAGTGATTTCTTGTAATGTGGCCCATCTATCCGCTGTTACAATGCAAGCTAGCCGACGATGACCCCGCTCATCACACGCTGTTGTCCACGGCAGTTGGCCCTTGCAGGGATGGTTTTACCGGATTTGATGTACTCACGGTGCACTCGTGACACAGTGGCTCGTGAAAATCCCAGTGCCTGCACAACTTCCGAGATGGAGTGACCCATTCGTCGGGCTCCGACAATTTGCCCACGATCAAATGCGCTTAGATCCTTCGTCTTACCCATACTGCGTCCGACTCTTACTGACTCCAGTCGCATCACTCCTTATATTGTCGTATCGCTGCATACGTCATGTCGTTTCCGTTTACAGGGCCGCCCACAGCGCCACATTTGCATAACGCCAGCTGTTTCTAATTCAATTGCTTTTCAGTGAATTGCTTATCACTTCAGATTCTTTCTCATCTCAAATATAAGTACTTTACACCAGAAGAAAAAAATC
This sequence comes from Macrothele yani, assembly GCA_039090855.1. Lineage (NCBI taxonomy): Eukaryota > Metazoa > Arthropoda > Arachnida > Araneae > Macrothelidae > Macrothele > Macrothele yani. The sequence goes on from CM077003.1 coordinate 112,010,428, forward strand.
TACTTTATCCTTGAAAGTTCGACAGCTTCTGAAAGAACCACACTTGATTAAAAGCAAGAAAGACGAAGGAGAAGAAAAAAAAAATGCAGCACCTGCAGAAGATGATGATGGTGATGAAGAACGAAGAAAAGTCGTCTTCTATTGATGATGAGGAGGAGGAAAATTATAAGACGAAATTTCTACTATTGATGATAGCAATGATAATATCTGGTAATGATATAGTCATATTTGTTATGTATGCATGCATGTACAGTATCAGGAGATAAGAAAGTAATGTTTTAAATAATAATGTATCCTTATATTACGTCATATTATATTATTGTAACTTAAAAAAAGGAGAAAAAAAAAAAAAAGAAAAGAAGATGATTTAACCTCTTCCTGAGGGTTTTCCTCTTTCTTTCGGGACGGGTTCGACGTACCAAGTCAGGGAAGTGGCATTTCTTTCTCTCAGTTGTCCAGGAACGTCCTTATAAAGCTACAAGTGTTCAGAATAGTTGCCTTCTGTAGTTCCATGTAGGTGTTAGGTTGAAGATCTAGTGTCCGTATAGAGCTGTGAATGGTCTTAGGTACAACTCCCGTGGCTGATATTGCTATGGGGACGTTGCCGACGTTCTTCATATGCCACATTTTCTTGATTTCGTATCGTAGGTCGTTATACTTTGACAGCTTCTTTCCGTGCATCTTCTGGATGGTGCACGTGTTGGGCATGGCTATGTCAATGAGGTATGTTGACTTCTTCTCCTTGTCGACCAGGACGATGTTGAGCAGATTGTGGGGATGGTCTTATCTGTTTATATCGATTTGTTCCAGTACATCTTGTGAGTGTTGTTCTGTATTGTTGGCTCATACTTGTAGTAGGGGACAAGGCTCAGGTGCAGTGAGGTGGTGCTTTCTTGCTAATTTCTGATGGAGGATCTTGCCGACTGGATTGTGCCTGTTCCTGTATACTTTGCACCCTGCTGTGATATGTTGGATGGTCTCCGGAGTTTCAAGGCATTGCCAACATGTGTCGCTTTCCACTGACGTGTCCTTCAGGATATGCTTCCGATAGTTTCTGTTGTTTACAGCTTGATCTTGTATAGCCATCAAGAACTCTTCAGTCTCGGGGAAGAGTGATCCGTTTGTTAGCCATGCCATGCATTGGAGGCAGTCTTATCCACATGATCGGATTGCAGATCATTGTAGTGCCTTCCGTGTAGGTCTTTGTTGCCTTCTTTCGGATCTCTCGTTCCAATCTCGATGTTCTGAGTTGAGACGTCCAGAGATATGTACTTCTTGTCACTCTGGTTTATCGCTTGGTGAAGGGGCCCTTTGCTCTGATGGAAGTATTTTCTGAGGCTGCTGATTTCTTTGTCTCAGTGTTCCAGGAGATCAATCATTTCCCGTCCTCCTTCTGCCCGTCCAATAGTCAGCCTTTCTATTGCTGACTTCAGGTGGTGCTGGCGATGTTTAGTGAGGGTTGTCCTGGTATTGCGCATTATTTCCTCAAGTTCTGTGGTGGTGCTGGCGATGTTTAGTGAGGGTTGTCCTGGTATTGCGCATTATTTCCTCAAGTTCTGTGGTGGTGCTGGCGATGTTTAGTGAGGGTTGTCCTGGTATTGCGCATTATTTCCTCAAGTTCTGTGTTGGTCCACTTGACGATTCCGAAAGAATACGTGAGGACTGGGACTGCGTATGTGTTGATAGTCCCAGTGGTGTTGCGAGCGTTGAGCTTGGTCTTCATTAGTCTCCTCAGCGTTTGGTTGTATTTGGTGGCTAGATTGTTTTTGATTACTTTGTGTTCTAGGCGTTGTGCCTGAAGCATATCAAGGTAATTATAGGCTTCTCCTTCTTCCATATCTGCGATCTGTTCTCCGGTCTTTAATTGGTAGCTACGTGCATTGTGCTTTGCTTGGTTCATACCAGGGTCAGCGCCACTGGGGAGGTGGGGCTGGGTTGGGCGCGAGTTCACCCAAAATTTTGGTGATCAACCACCCCAGAATTTTTCGGATAAAAGAAGAAAATGTAGTACACTTTACTATCGGAGCTGCATGTTCTTCTGTGGTAATGGGAGAAGGGTAGCATTATGCAATTATGTTCCTCCATCCATGACTCAGACGGGAAACCTTACTTGCATGTTGTGCTTCCGCTTTGGCGCACAGAGGTCGAAGACCGGCCGGAAGTTCAAAGACCATCGTCAATCCGATGCCTCGGCTCATGCCAGTGGGTTGAAAATTTCAATAAGCATCATTCTGCCAATCCCATCACCGCCCTGGCGCCCTCGCAGTCTATGACAAGTAGTGGGCGTTTTCACGATCGTCGAAAACGGCAGACAGTGATCGGCGTCAGTCACCACCAAACAGTGAGCGAAATTTCTCTTGGCTAGTTAGTAGTTACACTTGTTTTCTTTCTCGTTCTGGTGGAAAGTCTAATTTTTCCTGCTTGATTTATTTTTTTGCACGTATTGTGCGTGATACATGAAAGTAGGGTATTTCTTCCCAAACCAGACTTTGAAAAAACATGTTCGCAAAACGATCAATCCATGATTTTTTCGAACAAGTGTTAATCAGAAGAAGAAAAGTAAATTATGTGAGTGTCTACACAGCGGATAATGAATATCAGACGGCTTCAACTTCATCAACAGCGTGTGGTGAATCATCAGGATAACGAGGATTCTTTAAGTGCTTGTAATGATTCGATGGAAATTTTTTATGAACGCAATGCTTGTGAAAATAAAACACTGGAAGGACCACATGGTCACAAGACAAAAAATTTTGAACTCGGAGAGCTTGATATAGCAACTTCACTTTCGGATCAACCCAAACAGCCCCTTAAAAATACGGTAAAGAACAAAGAAACTTCCAGACATGTTGGTATAACATGTTTCCATGGCTTGCATATAGTATAAAGAGAGATTCCGCCTTTTGTTTTCCGTGTAGAATGTTTTCATCGTACGACGAAAAACATGAGGTCACCTTCGCTCAGCGAGGTTACAACAATTGGTAAAAAACACTTGAAAAGGATTCGGGTTTTAAAAAACACAAAAACAGTTTGACCCACAAAACATACTTGGTGTAGTGTACCTCTTACAAGAAAATGAAATCAAGAAGCGCAAGGTAGTCAGTTGCGACACTTCAAAGTGCTGCATGTGCAGCGGAAGTCAAGGAAAAGCTTTGTTTAGGGTAAGCGACGGCGGTTTTTGAAAATTTTCGCCTTTTGTAATATTCACTGAAGTGCCAGAAAAACTGGTACAGACGAGCTTATGCAAAATACATAGCAACGTCACCTATGCGCGTACTCGGTTGCATCCGCCAGTGCGTATATAAAGCAGTAGACATCCTTGCCAGCTGTCAGAGCTGTTTTCGGCATGAGAATTACAAGTAATAACGATTTAAGCGATTTTCAACGCGGTGTCATAGTTCGCGCTCGTGAGATGGGCCATAGTATTTTGGAGGCAGAAACAAAGTTCGGATTTTCACGAACGACCATTGCAAGGGTGTACCGTGACTACAAGAATTCCGGAAAAACCTCCAACCTACGATACCAGTGTGGCTGTAAAAACACATTGGGTGAACGTGACCATCGTTGGCTGTCAAGAATTGTTTCACCCGATAGTCGTGCAACACTCTCGCAGGTATCATTGGAATTCAATGCTGTAGCCTCAACAAGCATCAGCGTCCGGACCGTGCAACGTACCCTGCACGATATAGGCTTTGGGGGCCGACGCCCAACTCGAGTCCCCTTGATGGATGCAAGACACAGAGCTATGCACATCGCTTGGGCACGGTAACACCGCCACTGGACACTTGATGACTGGAAGAAAGAAGCGTGGTCTAACGAGTCGCGTTTCCAACTGTATCGGGCAGATGGAAGGATTCGTGTGTGGCGCAAACCCTATGAAGCCATGGATCCCGCCTGTCAACAGGGAACTGTACTGGCTGGTAGGGGTCCGTAATGGTATGGGGTGTGTTTAACTGGACTTCACTGAGACCCCTGGTACGTCTACAAACGTCTGTGACCGGCCAACGCTATCGCGCATCCTTTCTGACGAGGTACACCCGTTCATGTCCTGCATTCATGCTGATGGGTTGGATCTGTTCCAACAGGACACTACTCCTCCACACAAATGTCGGGACGCTACATTGTGGTTAGAGGAGCATTCATCTGAGTTTGGGTTGTTGCCATTCCTACCCAAGTCCCCAGATCTGAACGTGGTATAACACATTTGGGATGCCATGCAACGCGCTATCGAACACAGGAATCCGAGACCTCGGAATACACCCGAATTGTGGAACAATCTGCAGGAAGTATGGTGTGCATTGCCCACAGCATATTTTCAGAAGCTCGTGGAGTCCATGCCCTGTCGTATTTCTGTCGTCCTGCGTTCCCGTGGGGGACCTACCAAGTATTAGACTGGTGTACCAGTTATTCTGGCACTTCAGTGTATATATATATATGAAGCATAATTGCCCCCCACGATTTTGGAGCCCCCCCCCTCCCTTTTCCGTTGAAAATTTTCTTCCGCTTTCCCTGGTTCATAGCTTGTGTCTTGCATTTCTCTAAGCCGACTTCTATTCCGATGTCGTTGCGGAAGCCCTCGGTGATCGGGATTAGCTGCTGGGGATCGTTCTGCGACGATGCGTACAGCTTGATGTCATCCATGTACATGAGGTGGGAGAACTTGTACTTGTTGGTTTTGTTTCACTTGATGGTAAACCCATAATTGCTTTCGTTGAGCATGGTGGACAACTGGTTGAGTGTTAAAAAGAACAATAGTGGGCTAAGCGAATCTCCCTGGAAGATGCCTCTACTTATGTGATGGGCTTGGTCGTTATACACTCGACTTTGATTATTGTCTTCCACCCTGTCATGGTCGGCTTAAGGAAGTTGATGACTACAGGACTTACTCCGTAGATCGCAAGGACCTCTATCAGCCAGCTGTAGGGTACGGAATCGTACGCCTTGCGGTAATCGATGTATGCTGTGTACATGTTGCGGTGCATCTTGAAAGCTTGCTCCATTACAACAGTATCGATGGTAAGCTGTTCCTTGCACCCTCTACAGTCCAGTAGGTATCCCTTTTGCTTTTCTTCCATAAGTGCTTGTCCTTCTATGTGCCTCATTATCTGATTGGCCGATAGTTGGCTGGATTTCTTGTATCCTCGTCTTTAGCCTTTTGTATCATTACTCCCTGGACGAGGAAATCCGGGATTAGGACTGGATTTTATATCATGTTGGTCAGTTGATCTGCCAGATGTTTGTATATAGAGGTGAACCTTTTGTACCAGTAGTTATGGATGTTATCAACACCTCGTGCTTTCCAGCAGTGTGTCTTAGCTATGGACTGCTGAAGGTCCTCTGTTGTGATCTTTCAGTCGGTCATTTCCTGATATCGGCTTGCTGTCCTTTTTTCTCGCTGTAGCCATGAGGCTTTGCTGTTGTGGTTCGTATTCCTCGCCTAGAGGTTACTCCAGAATTTTTCTACAGCTTCACATTCTGATGGTCATTTGCCTTTGATGTATTTCTTGGTAATGTTACAATAGAAGCTTTTCTCAACGTTTTCGGATGTTGTATTGTCCATATGTAGTTGTGTGTTCTCTTTGTATCGTCTTAGTCTCTTGCTGATAGCTAGTAGACTTTGCTTCAGCGTGTCAAAGTATTCTTCCAGTTGCTGGTTTTCTTCGAACCTGGTGTGCAGTTTTGCGCTTTTCAGGATGAGCTTTACTTTTCCTACCAGCTTGTTGGACCTACAGTATTTCCCTTTATGTACTGTGGGAAATGGTCGATTTTCTTCCGCAGTTCATCAACTCGGCCCTGCAGTTTTCTTTGTCATGCTGGTAGTACGGGTTTCTTGGTTCTTTGTTCCTTCTGATAAATGGCTTTTTTCCCGTTTAGTCTTGTGTCTGCGAGTGTGGCACAGTACACAGCTGTGCGGATGGATTCTAACGTGGTGCCATTTTCATCTAGGTAGGCTGATATCACAGACTTGTTGAGATGCTCTGTTATTTGCCATAGATCTCTGTTAGGTCTTTGCCTCGGTATTCTATGTCACCTGGTTGGATCCATTTCTTCGAACTTTAGGACGGCAGTCCTGAGTTTGTTGGCAACCATTGATGGCACCCCTGGCTTTCTTCGGTCCGGTCTTCTGACTCTGTCTCATGCTTTTCATCAGACATTGCATTACCTTCTGTAGCGTGCTGATTGCTACCCTATGGTTGATCACCTAATTCTTGCTTGATGGCTTCCAGGACGGTAGATGGTATGATACTGTTCGGGACAATGATCCGTCTCTGATCCGCTAGTCTCTGTTAGCTGACTTGAATGTCTGGGTATTGCTGTTGCCATTTATCATACAGTCTATTCCTGTACATTGTCATCTCTGTCTTCATTTTAGTCACTTCGCTGTATGTTCGCATGATGTACATGTTCATTCCTGGACTCCATCTCATGCGTTGGCCGGTACTACGGTCCGGCTTGGTATTGGGCTTAGTAGCTCCAGAAGCATCACCGGCCGATTGTTGACTATTTCTTATGGTAGCCATGAGAGGGGCAATGCCACTTGCTTCATTGCTTCCCTCTGGAGACTAACTTACTTGTCGAACGGGTCCCTCTATACGTAAGACTCGAACGTACGGTCACTGAATGATCAGAGGCCATCGCTTAGACCACTGCGCCACCGGGGCAGCTCGTGTTGTGTTTAGTGGCAGACTATGTATGCCCCCAGAAATTCGGTGGTCTGTAAAAGAAATTTGGTGAATATGAAGTAAGAATAATAAAAATACTAACTATGATTTCATGGCAGGTTGGTGGAGTTTTATGGTTCTAGGTGCTTGGTTTGGAGGGCTTTACCCCCAACTTCCGTAATTTTATATTCTGGACCTCTAGATTCGGTCAATGTATCCTCGATGTTACCCCTGAAGACCTTTTAGAAACTTGGGGGGGTACCCCTCCCTCCTGAAAATTCGCGATCGTGTACAGAATCGTTATATAAAGCATGGTATTAATGTTTACAGCTCTATGTCCATTTTAACATTTTGGGGGAAAGTCACCCCCAAAGCTCACGTACCTAGCGGACGCTTCAAGGGGAACATCCTGGATACACTGACAGACTCCAGCGGCCCAGAATATAATATTACGGAAGTTGGGGGTAGAGTACCCCCAAAACCAAGTCCTCGGATCCTCGGCAACTTATTTCTTGAAATTAAAGTACAATTCTCGCTTGGCTTACATGGAACGTTTTCTCGAAATTCGTTTGGAGTACCCAATTCAGTTCTCAGTATAGGCCCAGAAACGGCAATCTTTATACCCCCCCCTTGAACTTTTGTGGCCAGTTGCTCTAAACTCGTATGAACCGGCATGAAAATTCAGACAAACAAGAGTTCCTTCCCCTCGTTAGGCACCTTAGAAAACTGCCACACAGAATTCGGATATTGTGAAAGCCGCCCCACTGGAAAAATTGTCACACATTCAAAGCGCCCTTCGGAATAACAGCAATTTGTGCCCGGCCCCTTAATGAAAAATATGTGGCAATTTTCCAAGTTGCTGAAAGGTGTGTGGCAGAGTTGCCGGTAAATTGCCACACCGGAACACTGCCACACATCAGTGTTCCTGTGTGGCAGTTTACAGTGAACCGTTTGTCCTGTGGGTATTTCCTCCGGGGGTAGTTTTTTCAGTTTTCAGGGGTATTTTTACCGCTTACCTTACGCCCCCCCCTGCCCGAACAAAGGTAACCTTATGTTTCACTGATAATAAATGTTAGTAAAATAACTTATAGAAATTGAAAAAGTTTTCTGAAAGGAGCGACAAATCAGTGCCAGCTCCAGGCCACAGCGTGACATAATCCGCCCCCCCCGAACACACAGGATTTCAGCGGTAATTCGCTCCCACAGAGAGTTCGTTAGTTGTTTAAAAACCTCTTAAACCTGCCCCTCCCCCCAGATCTCAGTGGTGTTTCTTCATATTTCATATTTTTAGATTAAGCACAGTGGCGTACCAGTAAAACTTAAGCCCCCCCCCCCAAAGTATTCGAAGCAGATTTTCGTAAGAGGTAAATGATGAATTAATATGAATTACGTGCATAATTCAGTTATACTAATTCATCACTACGTGAAACATAAATATAACTGAATTATGCACGTAACGGCCACAAATGAACTGGTTACAATTTTAGTGGAAAAAGTTAAATTCCATGGAGAAAACCTAAATTGGTGCCATTAGCATGATTCACCTGGCAACCTCAGACGAAGTGGGCTCCGATATCTGTGCGTGCAAATATAACGACCCGCGACGTTTTCCTTTGATGCCTGTTAAAACAATTTTACACGGATTACTCTCGACACCAAAAATTCAACTGAGATCAGTCTGACATCAGCTTATGTCAAGCTAGTGGAAATAATGCTCGAATTTATAAGCAAATCGTGGGATAGGGATCAAATGCGACGAAAGCGCGTCATGTGAAAGACACTCCGCGGTATAACCCCTAATCTTCGGAATGCTGTTGTCAAGGGGGAGGGAGAGTTCATCCCCAGGCGCTTTGCGTTCCTTGCGTTCCTTGAGGCGTGGCGTCGACTGGAGGCTCAAAGGGGGTGGGCCAAAACCTGGGTCATCGACATGACCACCTAGTAGCAGCAGCGGGCGAAAGAGTGAGTGGCCGCGGACTTTTCTAACCAGCCAGTCAGCTACCGAAGCCGCGCCAAACCAAGGACGCCGCCATTTATTATTATTGCTGCTCTCCGAGAGAACGATTTCCCGCCATTACGGCAACCACGTGTTTCTCGGCGGGAATTCTCAGCTCTGTCTCCTAACAAAGAATTCTTCTTGTGTCTGCATTCTCAGAAACAGCGCTTCCATGGAGTCGTTCAACCACTTTTATTAACCCTGCTAAAACATTCAACCTGACCTCATGTTATTGCCGCCATTTCAAGGCAGAAAAGTGAAACAGAGAAAAACATTGGCAAACAACAATCTAAAATCGCTAAAAAAAAAAAAACATATATATTGTTGCAGGCAGTCTTATATTTGCATTTATTTCGTCTTCATTACTTGCTCACTAGGAACATTAAATAATGATATGTAACAGTTTGATGTTTGATTATACCGAAAAGTAGAGTTGCCGCTCTGTGGTGATGTAGTTACGTACATAGCCGAAGCCAAGGTCCCCGGAACTATTTTTTGACAACGAGGGCAAGATATCTAATTTTTTGGTCACATCATAAGACCAATGGCAGTGGGCGGCCATATAGGAGGCAAGAGGGGGCATCTGCCCTTCCCTGGAAATGGGACGATACCATTTCTGCTCTTAGAAATCATTACAGAGATTTTCAGGATAACACCAATTCTTATTTTTAACTTTTCTGTAGAACTTCTGGATGCCGTAAAAGTAGGAAAAACGTTGGAAATTTCCAGTAGAAAAGGGGGAAATTTACAGTCCAAAAGTAAGAAATTTCTTTTTGCACGCTGAAGAACAGCATACGTACGTACAGTATGGAAAACTATGAAAGGCGAGGAAGTATAAAATATAGTAAATCGTTAATTAATTGTTATCCGTGGTAACTGGGGGTGGAGACGCTAGGGCCCGGATAATTGAAAAACACGGTTAAACCAAATTACGTTTTTACTGCGTTAAATGCATGAAAAAAAAATATTCTTGTAGGATGTAAAATACAAAACTGAACATTTTAAAATTCTTTTAGATAAAAAATTCCGTGATTTGTTTTCTTTTATTTTACGAACCCACTTGCATAGAAAATTATACAGGGCCACGGTTAATCCGACCGCACAGATAACCAAGACGCGGATAATCGACGTTTTACTGTATGTATATCATCCGCTGCAGCAGCTATTCACTGAGAACTCTTGAAACTTTTCCGAGAAATTTGCCTTGAGTGTATTTTATTAACTCTTGATGACAGTTGAGTGGTCTCTGGGGTTTTCTCACGCATGTAACACAAATGACTATAAAGGAATAAAAAAACGACAAAGAAATTTTTCTTATTTTCCCAACATGGGATCTAATTTCATTTATCTATGTTTTCTTTATGCAGTTTGGGTCTTCTGGCTTCTAATTAAATTGATGCGCTGAGAGTGTAGTAAAAATGGTTAAATTACAGGGAGACACATTGGAAATTTGCTCATGGTGTTTGTGCATGGTATTTTCAGTTACAATTTCTGTTTGCCCCCCCCCCCCCCCCCCGCCTGAAAGCTTAAGCTATGTGCGCCCATGCCAGGTTGCCGTGCCATTAGCGGACGGAAATGCAATGAGTAAGAAATACCCACCCCTTCCCAGTCACAGGACGGATAACGGCGTAGAGGGTTGGATATGAAAATTAATTATGATTGTAAACCAATATCAACCAAGCGTGCAGTTGCTAGTGTATATTTTAAAGTAAGAAGCAAACGAATGTTTCACAGAGTTTGAAAGTTATAGATTTGGGACTAGCAGGAGAAAAAAAAAAGGGGGGGAGGGGGAATAAGCTACAAAGAAGAATCGAAAATATTATTACGGAATATTAATAAAAAAATATGAAAAAATGGAAATGAAAAAATACAAAAGAAATAAAAAAAATATGAAGAAAGGTACAAAAAAAAAAAGATGAAAAAAATAATAAAAAATAGGAAAAAAACATCCAAGAAATGCAAAAAAAAAAAAAAAAAAAAACCCTTTTAAACCGCCAAAAGTCATCACAGTCTGGTTCTGGGAAGGGGCGGGTGTTTCTTATTCATCGCATTACCGTCCGGTAATGCAACGGGTTTCTAGCCTAATTAATACTTCCACAACATGATTGTGATGACATTGGCGATTTAAAGAAAAGATTTTCTTTGCACTTCTTGCATATTTGTCATATTTTTTATTTTTATTTTTTTTGTATTTTTTTTTCATATTTTTTTCTTTGTATTTTCTTAATTTTCTTTCTTTTTTTTTTTTTGATTAACGATGAGAAGAACGTAGGCTTATCAAACGAAGGAACCACGTGATTGGAATTTTCTCATTTCCTATTGGTCAAGTGGGGAATCTGTACAGATGTGAACGGTGAGAAGGGAAAACAATTCTGGGAAGGGGTCGGTGTTTATTACTCATTGCATTTCCGTCCGCTAATGCCACGGAACCCATGCCAGTGGCCCAGTCAGAAATTTCTTAAGGGGGAGTCAATGGATTTGGTTCATCAGTGAAAGGTACCCGGAATAAAATACTCTAAGTGGGAATAAGCCCAAAGTAATTAAAGGTACATAAATGAAAAAAAAATGAGAATAAAACAATTTTAATATACCTATATATATACACCGAAGAGCCATTACATTATGACCACCTACCTAATAAGATGCAAGACTTTTTTTTAGTCAGCAAAACAGCGGCCACTCGGCAAAGCATCTATTCCATTAGGTGGTGATATAGGTATCCTGGGATATAATGTCAACAGGAGGTCATCCACGCCGCCCCGGTGGCGCAGTGGTCTAAGCGATGGCCTCTGATCATTCGTCCGAAAGGGGTCCGGGTTCGAATCCCGGTGAGGCAGGGATGTTGTGTTTGTCTTACGGCACTGACTCTCTCCCTTCCCTGGAATCAGTGACCCTAAATTAGGGACGGGCGACTGCTTACAGCCCATTGAGTTGCTCGCGGTGGTCGTTAAACCTCCAATCAAAAAAAAAAAAAAAAAAAAAGGTCATCCAGTTCCCGTACATTTTGGGGTGGTGGTGTTTTAGCGCGAACCCGCTTTTCCAAGTCGAAACACAAATGTTCGAATGGGGGTAATGTCAGGTGAATTTGGAGGCCAGGGCATTTACAAAAAGTCACCCGCATGTTCCTCGAAACACTCCTTGATGATTCTGGCAATGTGGCATGGCGCATTATTCTGTTGGTAATCGGCATGGCCATCACCAGCAGGGAACACAGTTGCCATGAATGGGTGAACTTGGTCCGCAACGATGTTCAGGTACCTGACAGCTGTCAGGGATTGTGCGATTGGGATAATGGGGCCTAAAGTGTCCCAAGAAAACCTCGCCCATAGCAATAACACCGCCGCCGCCGGCCTGTTTGCGCCCAACAGTGCACATCCAGGTGCCGTAGCCTCCGTTGGTAATCGGCGTATCCGCGCTCGGCCGTCTACGTGATGCACCAGGAATCTTGATTCGTCAGACCAGGCCATTTTCTTCCAATCATTTACAGTCCAATCTCGATGATCTTGGGCACATTTCATGCGTTGTTGGCGATGACGTGCACTATAAGCATGGGGACCCGGCTGAGTCTTCGGCTACGCAGGCGCATGCGCAGAAGGCTGCGATGAACTGTGTGATGCGACACATTGCCATGATCACCACTGTTGTAGCTGCGGGTGATTTATATCACTGTGGCCCTATGGTCGCTGTGAACAATGCGCGACAGTCTCCGCTCCCGTCTGGCATCAGTGAGCTGTGGACGACACATGTCTGGACGACAGTTCGTCGTCTGACCTCCTGTGCACCACTTTTGATACGTATTCACTACAGCGGGACATGAACAAGCCGCGCCGTCTCCGAGATCGTAGTTCCGAGGCGCCGTCATCACGATTTGTCCTTTATCAAACTCCGATAAATCGCCTGCTTTTCACATTCTGACTCCGAACACTCTACTAACCGAAAGCCAGTCCTCGGGTTGTATATATACTGCTCTGTGAACATCACCTGCGCCACCGTTCGGTTTCCAGGCAAGCTCATTTCTCTAGGCTGAGGGTGGTCATAATGTAATGGCTCGTCGGTGTATATATACACTGCTGGCCACCCAAAATGCAACACCAAGAAGAAAGCACCCGATTGGCCTGAAATTCGCAGCATGCGTCGCCCGCGAGAGGATATGCAAACGATTAGAATTGCAGGGCATATGCAAATCATGTGCGCCCGGCACGCCACCGAGAAGCACTATACGAAGGTTGCACAAAAGGCGGGGTGTAAGTAGTGGAAGTGTGTTCTGCTACCGGACCTGTGCGTGGGAAGCTTCCTGATGCCTCGTCGCAGAATACGGCAGTCATTCCAGCACGTTTCGGAGTTCGACAGAGGACGAATAATGGCTTATCGCGACAGCGGTTCATCGTACTGAGACATCGGCACCCTTGTGGGACGACATCCAGCCACAGTGAGGCGAGTATGGATTCGGTGGGTGCAGGTGGGACGGACGAACCGACGTGAGCGACTGCCGCAGCCGCGGCACATCACGGAACGAGAGGACCGGCATCTTGTGCGGCGGGCATTGACGGCTCGTACCGCTACATCACGAACGTTAGCGTAGGAATTAGGGTGTGTTGCGCAACAACCTGTGTCAGCACGTACCCCGTTCGACGTCGTCTGCAGGAGCGGGGACTTGTCGCACGGCGCCCGTTGCTCCGATTACCATTGACGTTACACCACCGGCAAGTGCGGCGGCATTGGGCCGTTGAACGCCGCACCTGGACTACGGAATGGCACGACATTGTCTTCTCCGACGAATTCCGCTTCTGCCTGCAACACCACGATGGTCGGATCCGCGTGTGGCGGCACCGCGGCGAGAGACTGTATGACGCCTGCGTTATGCATCGCCACACCGGTCCGTCGCCTGGCGTAATGGTTTGGGGCGCAATTGGATGTGACACCCGTACCCTCTGGTACGCATCGTTGGTAAACTCCACAGCCACCGCTAAATCTCCGACGTTTTGGAGCCTGTAGTCCTCCTTTACCTGCAGGACTTGCCAGCGGCCACATTTCACCAGAACAATGCGCGCCCGCACGTGGTACGCATCGTGCAACAGTTCTTCACGGCCCACCAGGTGCTACTGCTGCCGTAGCCCGCCTGTTCTCCCGATATGTCGCCCATCGAACACGTCTGGTCGCTGATCGGCAACCAAGTGGCCCGGCAAGCACCACCCGCGGCTACGCCTGATGAACTGTGGCAACAAGTGGAAGCAGCCTGGAACGACATACCCCAAGCCTACATCAAAAGCCTCTTTCGCTCGATGCCGTGGCGTGTAGCGGCCGTTATTGCCAGCCGTGGGGGCCACACGAACTATTGATGTCTGCGTGTTCCGCAAGTCGCACGGGCCTGTAAGCTGAATCGTTTCATCTTTGTATCTGTTGTTATGTGTCCAGTAAATCTGGCTTTGCTATCTCGTGTCCTTCTTGGTGTTGCATTTTGGGAGGCCAGCAGTGTATATATCCCCGGAATCACAGTGTACCCGCCCAGGTGTGTCACAGAGTGAATGTGACAAGGTCGACTGCACGGAGATGTAAGCTACCAGCCAGAACAGATGAGCCATTGTGCGTTACGTACGCACAATGAGCAGAGGTAGTGATTTGACGGCCGTTCAGAAAGGAGTGATCATCGGCTACCGCGCCAAGGGTGGAAGGCGTCTCAGAAACAGCCGACAGACTTAGTGGGCTATTCGCGAGGCGCTGTAGTAAGGGTGTTTCAAGAATGGACCGCTGGCACAGCGAGCACCTCGTGACGTCATAACTGTGGAGCCCTAAAAGCCATCGTCCCCAGATGAGAACGTTGCCTCCGTGGACTCGTAGAGGGGAATCGATGTGTAACAGTGCAACAATTGACCACGCAAATGAACGCTAGGACACATAGGGACGTGTTCCCGATAACAGTAGAGCGAACCCTGTTAAACATGGGTCTCCACAATCTGACGCTGAGCCCATGTTAACCCAGGTCCATCGGCAATGATGCCTGCAGTTGGAATGGGGCTACCATCATTGGACAATGGAAGAGTGGGAAAAAGTTACCTTCTCCGACGAGTCTAGGTTTCTGCTCCACAGAAGCGTCAGACACACGATAACCTACACCCGGACCATCACCCGGACACGTTTGTCAGTCACGATCCAACACACTAACCAACACCCGGACACGTTTGTCAGTCAAGTACAGACCGGCAGTGTGCATGTCTGGGGGATGTTTTCCTGGTATAATCTGGGACCACTGGATGGGTCCCTGAACGAAAATGGCAACCTGTCCATCCTCGCTACCACGTGCATCCTTTGATGTTGGAGGTTTACCCAGCTGGTGATGATATCTACCAACAGCACAATGCGCCCTGCCACGTAGCTAAGGAGGAAGACGCGTGATTGGTTTCAGGAACACACAGTGATGTCTCTGTTCTCCCTTGGCCGGCGAAATCGCCCGACCTCAATCCCATAGCGCGCACTTGTGCGACTCTTTGGATCGACAGGTTCGGTGTGTCGACCTACAACCACGTCGTCTCCGGGACCTCCGTGCTCTGCTGCAGTCTGAATGGGCAGGTGTGCTTCGGGCAACCTTCCAGGGGATTACTGCATCCATGCCACGCCGTCTCGCCGCTCTCATCCGGGTCAAGGGCGGTTATTCCCATTATTAGATAGGTGGTCATATTATTGTAATACGACCGTGTATATATCCTTAAATTCGTATTCAATCTCCCTCAAGGGGGTCCGGACCCGAGGATCTATCCCCTTGGGTATGCCTATGCATGTGCTACCGTAAAACAAGAAGTGATGACGTCATTAGAACATACTACGCACCAAACGTTTATAGCTAAAAAATCTAGATTCGTGTAAAATTTGAGTTTGGCGAGGAATACAACACTTCCCACGACGCACACGTGCCCAGCCGTTCATTTGGTGCAACAGGAAGCGAGATTCATCGGACCAGATAGCCTTCTTCCAATCACTCAAGGTCCAGTTTTGATGTTCGCGTGTCCATTGAAGACCTTTCAAAGGTGAACCGAGGTTAACATGGGCACTCGGAGCTGAGTGCGGCCACGCAGCACGATTTTCAGCGAGGTTCGATGTACTGTGATTGGTCGGTCTGATACCGTACCGGGGAGCGAGCTTGTGAGTCTGATTTGTGGTTTTGACTGCCCTGCGAAAGCAGACTGAGTACTGCCCACGCAAGAGAGTGATTCCGATCCTCTCGCTTTTGCTTTTTTGGAAAAAAAAGTGTCCGCTGCAGTCAGGGGACTTAGACGCGAAGCGAGAATGCAGGAGAGTTATTCATCCCTCTTTTGCGTCTTTCCATTTGCGGATTCTTCTCCAATAATTAGGCTCATTTGCAGTCACAGGACTTAGCATAAAAACGCCCTTCTTAGTGCGAAGTCCTAAGTTGGCCACATAGTTGTTTGTATCATATTGCGGTTACGTCGACGTCATGCCAGTTCGACTGGTGTTAGGACCTCATCCTACACTAGGCCAAAGCCCGCGCGCCCGGTTTTCGGAGTTTTGGGTAAAGTGGGTGAGCCCCAGGATGCTCACTTAGCACTTAGAAAATTTTTTGAGGCTTCTCTCTCACAGAGATGCTGTCCTCCCAAAAGGGAGTTGTGCCTAAGGGGTCCATCCCAAATCTTCCGTGAAAACACGGAAATGCACAATTTCTGCCACCAGGCTGAAACTCTCTGAGGTTCCGACAAGGGAAACTCCATGTCCTAAACCCGGGACCTCCCGGTTGCCAGAGGATTTTTCAGCTGTGACTCCGAAGCCCTCTCCTGAAGCCAAGCAGCGGGTTGAGACTACCCCGTTACCATCCACTGGGGAGTTTATTGACCTGGTAAATAGCTGTGTGGCAGAGGTTTGTGAGATTTTGGTTTCACTCCCCAAAACGATTAATAAGGATGCGGCGAGCAGAGTCACGGCGGCCCTGCGCAAAATTCAACTCGCCTGCATGCGCTCAGCAAGGGATCCTGAACTCAAAGCTAGAGGGCAAGCTTGAGGACAGGGAGGAGCGGCAGCGCTCCTCTGCAGGACCAAAGTCCTATGCCGCCGCGGTCAAAAGGGGTGCCACGAAGGCGCAAGGGTCTGTGTCGGCCCCCAAGGTAAAAAAGGTATTGTCAGACAGGAGACACTTTCTCCTGGTCTATCCCACCGACGAGGGAAAGTTGTCTGATGACGTTAAACAGACTCTCCTATCCGCAGTGCAGCCAGCAAAGCTGCAAATAGGAGTTAAAGGCGTACGTAGGGTACGAAAGGGTGGGGTAGCGGTTGAGTGATCGATCTTAAGTGACGTCAACCGTTTGGAAGAGGAGTTGAAAAACAATCCACTAACCAAGGATTGTACTCTTCCAAAGACCCCAGTTAGGAGACTCCCCGACTCATCGTGTACGGAGTTGACGGGGAGCTCTCCCAACAGGCGTTCGAAGACGGGATAATAGAGCAAAATCCCGGCCTTGAGAAGGAGCTTAAAGCTCAGTTTTCCATCAAGGCAAAGGGGGTAAGGTTCACTGGGTGATGGAGGCCGAGCCCCTAGCGTTTAAGACCCTTCTCAAAATGGGTAAAGTCAACCTGGGATGGTCCGTACTCAGGTTGAAAGAATTTCTGAGGGAGGTACGCTGCTTCCGATGCAATGGCTTCGGCCATTTCAGGAGCAGCTGCCAAGAAACCGAAGAAAGGTGCGGCCTGTGCTGTGAGGTGGGTCACCTGCACAAGGATTGCGCTGCCAGAGCCAAGTGCAGTAACTGCTCGGCAGCCAATTCAAAGTTCAAGCTGAAGCTGGATACAGGTCATTCTAGCTTCAGCAAGACGTGTCCCAGTCTAGCCAGGGAACGTGAACTTCTGAAAAGCCGCATCAATTATGGTTGATAGGTGTAACAAAAGTGGAATAAGGGTTCTCCAGCTGAATGCCCATCACGCACGAGCTGCAACAGGGCAGATTGTTAAGACGGCCAACGAAGTCGATGCAAAAACTGCTCTTGCAGGAACCCTACCATTCCCATAGTAGAATCGCAGGGTTTCCTAACTCCTCGAGAAGGTATTACTCCCGCTGCGACCGACCGCTGGCTGCCACGGTCGTTCTAGACCCGGACTTAGCTTTTCTGGAGCTGGAATGTACGCCCAACGTGGTAGCCGTGGGGCTCGAGGGCTGTGGAGGAAGTTTCTTCTCATCAACGCGTACAGTCCTCCTACAGGTGCTCTCTCGGATGTGCTAGATCTGATCACAAGCTCATTGGAAGCCTACCAGCAGCACGAGGTGATCATTTCAGGAGATTTCAATGCAAAAAAGCCCACTATGGGGCAATCAGGTGGAAAATGGGAGAGGTAGTGCCTTTCTGGACTTTGACAGTTCATTAGAACTAACAATCCCGACAGTGTCCCCACGTTCCAAGGTGCGCCTGGGAAGTCGTGGATCGACCTCACCCTCACACGGACCTCGGTCCTCTTGCATCTCCAGGACTGGCAAGTGCTGGACAATGTGAGCTGTAGCGACCCCTTAGCAATAACCTTGAAACTTGGTAGGAAAAAACCTGGGAAGACACCCAGAAAGAGATTCACTACCCAGAATCTCAGCTGGCCGGATCTGAAAACCCGGCTAGCCGATCTGCTTGGCGAAAGGAAAGCTTCAGATATAAACGAAGTGGACGACTTGAATTATTTTATCAGTCGTCTCACTGATGAGATACTCGCGATTTGTGAAGGTTGCAGGAAAGCGAGGGGCGGGCCAAGGCCCACGCTTCCCTGGTGGTCGGAAAACCTGAGCCTGCTTCGAGGCAAGGCCAGGTTGTGCAGACGTAGAATGCAAAGGGAACGGTTTGACCCGGACAGGAGGGAAAGCCTAAAAAGGGAATATAACCAATCCGCAGGTATTTACAGACCTGCAATGATCGCATCTAAGAGAGAATACTGGCGACAACTGTGCGAGGCGACCCCTGTGGGGAATCCATTTGGAATCCCGTACAGGCTTTCCAGGGGGTCAATCTCCGGTCCACTGTTACTGGCATCCGTCAGGACAGAGAGTGGCCCCCAAACCACCATCCTGGAGGAAACGGTGGAGGTTTTTTCAACCATCACTTCCCGGTCGATGAGGAGTTAGAGGACATCCCGGAATAACGTGCGAATAGAGATCGATGAAGGTATCCGCTGGACACTGAGAACGATCCGCCGTACACGGAGGCCGAGGATGAGGCGGCACTCAGTAGCCTTAACTCGGGACAGCTCCGGGTAAGGATGGGCTGGATTCGGCAGTCATTCGCGAAATCTTCGCTGCCAATCCACGGTACTTTGTTTGTTAGATAAACAAGTGCCTAGAGCGAGGTTGTTTCCCTTCAATGTGGAAAACCGCAGTGCTCGTCCTCTTCAGCAAAGAAAATAAGAGCCGAGCAGATCCCGCGGCTTACAGGCCGATATGCCTGCTCTCCGCTTGGAGTAAGGTGCTCGAAAAGGTCCTTGTGACCCGAGCAACCCATTACCTGGTCGGCCTAGGTAAACTCTCCAGCCGCCAATTTGGTTTCACACCAGAGAGGTGTACTAGCCAAGCGCTAGCTAACCTTACACAGCAGGTGAAGCTGAATAGAGACATGGGAGTACACACCTGCCTCGTCTTTCTGGACGTGCGGGGTGCGTTCAATAGTGTCCGGTGGCTTTTAGTGCCGGACCGTCTTAAAACACTGGGCTTGCCCAGGAATCTGTTTCTGGTAGTTAGCGACTTCCTTCTTAACAGGAGGTTCGAATTTACTGTGGGTGATAGAGTGTTTAGCAGAGAACACACTAAGGGGTGGCCGCAAGGTTCATGCTCGGGCCCCCTGGGGTGGAATGTAGTAGCCGACACGGCGCTTTCACTCCCGATGGAAGACGGAGTGCAAATGCAGGCATACGCGGAAGACCCGGTCCTAGTAGTGTCTGCATCAGGTAGACATGTGATTGAGCGGAAGGTACACTCCGCTCTTGCTAAATTGGATAATTGGAGTAAGGAGTGCAAGCAAGCTCTGCTTCGCTCCTGAAAAAACGACGCTTATGGCGATAGCGAAAAAGGGAGAGATGGTCACTCCCCCAAAGTGTCGCTTCAATGAGCACACGGTGAAACCTGTGAGGGAGATGCGATATGTAGGTGTCATCCTAGATACGAGGCTATCTGGGCTCCCTCAACTTCGATCTCTCAAAGATTTGATTCTTAACAGGATCAATGGTATGAGGCTGTCAGGGGCAGCCAAGAAGGCTGTGTACAAACGTGGGGTGAAGAGAATTCTCACGTATGCGTGCTCCGCCTGGTGGACGGACACAGAATGAGAAATGGAGTCAACCAGATTCAGAGCAGAGCGCTGATCGGAATAACACGGTGCTTCCGCACAACATCCACGGCAGAACTGAGAGTTTGTGGGATGTGAATCAGCGAACCTAGTGATTGCAAGGGAAGTAATGATACAATCTCTGAGATTTGGCAGCAATGGTGAACTACTCGGTGACCATTACCAGTCATCCGACGTAGAATGGCCGAGAATTGACTGGGCTTGCCACTCAGCCAAAGAAATCTGTCCCACATGGGATAAAGCACTCCCATCAGGAGTGGGTGCGAGATCTTTACCGATGGATCCAAAATCAACGGTAACGTAGGGGCAGGGATCTGTGTGCTCTCGGATGGCAACGAGATACACTCAGAACAAATGAAACTCTCTCCCAACTCATCTGTGTTTCAAGCAGAGTTGTTGGCAATCAGAGAGGCACTGCACTGGGCTAAGCTCAATGGCAGTGATGCGGAAGTCAAGGTTTTCTCAGACAGCCAAGCGGGTCTTAAAGCACTTGATCAGTTCTGGTGTAAAACTCCCATTGTCAGAGACGTAAAAGCTCTAGTTGATCATGGGAGCGATGTGATAGTATCGTTTCACTGGGTCCGAAGCCATGTCGGAACCAGTGGCAATGAAAGGGCAGACCGGCTAGCGAAGGAAGCGGCTGGAAAAGAGAGTATGGATTTTGAATCGCGAACGCCGGTGCAAAGTGTTCGCACAAGTCTTAAAAAGCAGTCGAGTGGCAGTTAGGATGGGACGAGGGGGACACGGGTCAGAAGTGCCACCGCATCTTCCCCCGTGTCTCCATCAGGCGCTTAGAATGTGAAGGGTCCCTGAATCAAATATTCACCGCTCATGGCGTTTCGCCGGAATAATTTCCCCACTTTGCAATAAGCGCCAGAGTGTGCGGCTGCGGGGCCCAAACCGCGGGTGTCGCACACATGATTCTAGAGTACAGTTCTCTTGCAGGCCTGAGAAAAGTCCTCGCCCCCAACTTAAGGAAGACGAAGGACCTCGTCGAGTTGGTCAAGGACTTCGTGGCGAGGCAGGAAGAAATACTCATTGAAGAATAGAGAAGACAGAAGACTAAGACTGAAGAGGAGCGATGACTTGCGCTAGAGTCGTCTAGGCAGTACGGGCCCAAGTGCTGCCATGTAAATTTGTAAGTATTTCTGTGTATTTTATCATATCTCTGTGATTGGGTACGTGAAAATAAGGTGTCTACCCATATGCACGAAACTCCCAGTGTATAAACGTGCATGTTTTATTTTAGCCAGGAACTAATACAGGGCTTTTGCCCCAAACATTCGCGCTGGCGAACAAAATCTCCCAGCCAGACGCAAAGTTAAAGGCCCCTGCCCATTAGCACGTCTCACACACGGGCTTTGGCATGGGGGGGGGAGTGTTAGTCCCGTGGGTGTGGCAAATAGCTGCTGGTCTCCGGACCGTTCCTGTCCGGGTGAAGGACTGCCGGATCCTGGTAGGATTGCTCTCGCAACGCCTTCACTGTGTTCTTTGAGAGAGTTCCTTTTTTCTCTGCGAAGTCCGCAATTGGACGGTGCAGGTAGAAGTCATCAGATCACTGTGTACTGTCACACATTACTCCCGTCACCAGCATTCAAATTACCAGCGAGTTGCGCCAGATTATCCCTTCTATTGGCTCGTACCATGCCTTCGCTCACCTTTGGCATCGACGAGCCGTGGTCGGCACACACCTTGACGGCAGTTCGTGGTTTATTCCCTCCTCGGACCACTTTTTGAAGGTACTATAAGCACAGCTGATCGTAAGCACCCCACATGCCTTGTCGTCTCGGAAATGCTCTGACCCAGTTGTCTGGCCATTACGATTTGGCTTTCGTCAAACTCACTTAAGTCCTCTGCCTTTCCCATCTGAAGAACAAGAATAACACTGATTAAGTATCAGGTGCCATTTATACCCTTCATGACCTTCACACGCGTCGCTGCTTGTCTGTAGTTGCTGTGACGTACCTGCCAGCAGGACGCACACGACATAAAGGCAGATAGGAATCAGAATAATCGTATGCGTAGCTCAGTTGGTAGAGCGACTTGTTCCGGAATAAGCGGCCTCGGGTTCGAATCCCGGCGTAGACCGAAAATGACGGAGAAATTTACTTCGTTATATTGCTTCGATTTGCATAAAGACGCGCTGCTCATAATACTTTGGTTCTTCGATGTATAGTGTAAAACGCACATACATGCATGAATACTTTCTCTACCCGAAGCCCATATCTATTTTGTATGAATTTTTTTATTCTGATTTCATTAATAAAAGAAGGTTAAGAAATTATGTAAGATTTCATACTTTCAATATATGAAAAAAAAACTTCGAAAAACTGATAAAAAATCCTAATATGATTTTCATTTGTATTCAATACTCCTATTACGCATTCTTTCCTTAAATAAGTATCGCTTTTTTCAAAGTAGTTTGTCCACTAGTTAATTTAGCATTAGTGCCGAGTAAAATATTCACTGATCTCTGCTTGTTTCCACGTTATTTACACTGCTGGCCACCCAAAATGCAACACCCAGAAGGACACGAGATAGCAAAGCCAGATTTACTGGACACATAACAACAGATACAAAGATGAAACGATTGAGCTTACAGGCCCGTGCGACTCGCGGAACTCGCAGACATCAATAGTTCGTGTAGCCCCCATGGCTGGCAATAACGGCCGCTACACGCCGCGGCATCGAACGAAAGAGGCTTTGGATGTGGGCTTGGGGAATGTCGCTCCAGGCTGCTTCCACACGTTGCCACAGTTCATCAGGCGTAGCCGCGGGTGGTGCTTGCCGGGCCACTCGGTTGCCGGTCAGCGACCAGACGTGTTAGATGAGCGACATATCGGGAGAACAGGTGGGCCACGGCAGCAGTGACATCTGGTGGGCCGGAAGAATTGCTGCACGATGCGTGCCACGTGCGGGCGCGCATTGTCCTGTTGAAACGTGGCCGCTGGCAGGTCCTGCAGGTAAGGGAGGACTACATGCTCCAAAACGTCGGAGATGGTGCGGTGGCTGTTGAGTGTACCGGCGACGCGTACCAGAGAGGTGCGGGTGTCATATCCAATTGCGCCCCAAACCATAACGCCAGGCGACCGGCCGGTATGGCGATGCATAATGCAGGCCTCATACAGTCCCTCGCCGCGGTGCCTCCACACGCGGATCCGACCGTCGTGGTGTTGCAGGCAGAAGCGGGATTCGTCGGAGAAGACAATGTCGTGCTATTCCGTAGTCCAGGTGCGGCGTTCAACGGCCCAATGCCTCCGCACTCGCCGGTGGTGTAACGTCAATGGTAATTGGAGCAATGGGCACCGTGCGACACGTCCCCGCTCCTGCAGACGACGTCGAAGGGTACGTGCTGACACAGGTTGTTGCGCAACACACCCTAATTCCTGCGCTAACGTTCGTGATGTGGCGGTGCGAGCCGTGAGTGCCCGCCGTACAACATGCTGGGCTTCTGGTTCGGTGGTGTGCCGCGGCTGCGGCAATCGCTCACGTCGGTCCGTCCGTCCCTCCTGCACCCACCAAATCCATACTCGCCTCACTGTGGCTGAATGTCGTTCTACACGGGCGCCGATGTCTCGGTACGATAAACCGCTGTCGCGATAAGCCACTATTCGTCCTCTGTCGAACTTTGAAACGTGCTGGAATGACTGCCGTATTCTGCGACGAGGCATCAGGAAGCTTTCCACGCACAGGTCCGGCAGCACAACACACTTCCACTACTTACACCCCGCCTTTTGTGCACCCTTCTTATAGTGCTTCTCAGTGGATTGCCGGGCGCACATGATTTGTATATGCACTGCAGTGCTAATCGTATGCATGTCCTCTCGCGGGCAACGCATGCTGCGAATATCAGGCCAATCGAATGCTTCCTTCTTGGTGTTGCATTTTGGGTGGCTAGCAGTGTAGTAAGTCTTTCACCCATTTCATGGCTAAAAAAAAAAAAAAAAAACTCGAGCCACATGAAAAGCAGCTATGACTTTCCCTAACAGTTGGTGGCACTTTTTAACAGAGCGTGGAATGCGAAACCAATTTTTCATTCAAACCGAAAGTATACAACATACCCTTATAGTGCACCAAGAAGGAGCTCAGCAACGCTATCTTGATTCTTTTAAAGTTGCAACTACCGGTTAGGAACAAAAGAATAGAGGCACCGGGTATTTTTTGATAATAATCTGAAATTCAGAATTTAAATTACAAAGACCGTTCCATAAAAACTGAGAGTAATTTTTTTTTTTTTTTTTTTGAGCTGGCAACTGTGTGGTGGGAAAAAATAACGAAGCAGACGATTAACTTAATTAAGGAAGTATCTATGACAATAGTTATTTGTCGTGGCAGACGATTCTGGTTTTGTTATTGAGCAGTTGTTTAAGGTACGCCTGCATTTCGTCATACAGCTATGGAGCTGAGTGATTCAGTGTTAAGAACTGATATGCGTTGTGCGATGAAATTTTGCTATCGTTTGGGTAAAACGGTTCCAGAAACAGTTGATTTAATGGAAAAAAACCTTACAGAGATAAATGTTTGGGTGAGTCAACGATTTTTAGATGACACGATGATTTTTAAAAAAGGGCTTTTGTCGGCAGAACTCACTCCTAGGCCTGGTTGACCAGAAAGCGTTGCTATGGAGCGTATTGTTGACACTGTTTGGGCAGTCCTGCAAGAAGATCAACGAATGACGTATAAAGACATAGCGGCGTCAACTAATATTTAAAAAACGTCGGCATTCCGTATTCTACGCGACAAATTACTGCTGCATCGTGTGTGTTCCAGATGGGTACCTCATCACCTGACGAGAGAACAATTGTCAGCCAAAGTTCAGGTCTGTCATGAGTGGAAGCAAATGATTGCAAAGGATCGAAACTTTCTAAACACAGTAATAACTGCCGATGAAACATGGGTTCACTTTTTCAACGGCCTCTCGAAGCGTGCAACGAGTGTCTGGAAACACACCGGCTCGTCTCCTCCGAAAAACGTCCAAATCAACTGAGAAGGTGATGATGATAATTTTATTTGATCATAAAGGTGTAGTCTACCAGCATGCCGTTGCTCCACAAATTACTTTCAATGCTGAGTATTACATTTCAGTCTTGAAGAGTCTGCGACGACACATATCGATTAAGAGACCGGAACTGGTGTGCAAGTGGACCCAACACCATGATAACGCCCGCCCACACATGTGACTGCTTGTGTTCAACAGTTTCTTACGAATGTTGTTCTGAAATCATGCCACAGCCTACCTGCAGTTCTGATCTCGCCCCGTGCGATTTATGGTTTTTTCAACAATGTTCCGTGGTGCAGCATTCAACACAGATGCTGATGTTATTCAAGCTGTACAGGGGTCGCTCAAGCACACAAAATGACTTCGTTACATGTTTTCTAAAGTGAATTGAACGATGGGACCGTCGCATGTCATCCAAGGAAATATACTTTGAGAAAGAAGAACATATACACTGAAGTGCCAGAAAAACTGGTACAGACGAGCTTTTGCAAAATAAATAGCAATGTCACCTATGCGTGCAAAACAAACGACGAAGAGAACATTTCCCCACGACGAAGTGTTGCTATGGAAATTGCGGAAGAACTGACTGACGGACCAATGAAAGTTGAGATAATGACTGTGCGTTAGAGATAGGACAAGCAGGGGTAAAAGAAAGATTTGTTTGTTTGTTTTTTTGTGCTGCTCCGTGAAAAGAATTTTAACAGTGAACATTTTTCCGATTATTATGTTGATTTTGTGTTAAATAAAGTTTGTTTTGTTTGCGAGTGTGGCAAAGAGTAAATGAACTCCTACGACGGTACAGTGTGCTAACAATGTAACAGGGAAATGTGTATTAGTTTACATGCATCATCCTAAAAACCGCGTGTTCCTACCTATCACAGCTTTTTAAATCACAATATTCTTAATGAGGTAAAGATTTTATGTGTACTCTTTATTTCGTAAAAGAAGTGTAATATGTGAGAAATTACCTATAAAAAAAGTGGTGGACCGAGGGTGACTTAGTGGCCAGCGTTCGTGACTGTCACGGAGAAGACCTCGGGTTCGATCACAGGCAGGTACGAACGCTCGAACCACTAAACATCCGCCGTGCGTCGGATGGGCACGTTAAGCCGTCGGGCCCCGGGTACTGGTCCCCCGGTAATAAGTAAGGGCGTCTTCCTTACCCTTTCTACCTCGCTTCCGTGTCACTTTCCTATCGGGCCAAATCTCCTAGATTCCTATTTCTGAGGGTTGTTTAAAACCTGGGTTCACTGTAAACCGCCACACAAGAAAACTGCCACACGCTTTTCATTAAGGGGCCGGACACAAATTGCTATTCCTCCGAGGAACACTTTGAATGTGTGGCAGTTTTCTGGTGTGGCAGTTTTCTGGTGTGGCAGTTTTCCAAGTTTCAGAATTATGTGTGGCAGTTTCCCAAGGTGCCTCACGATGGGAAGGAGCTCTTTTGTTTGTCGGAATTTTCATGTCGGTTCATACTTAGGGCAACTGGCCACAGAAGTTCGAGGGAGGGGCATAAAGATTGCCGTTTCTTGGCCTATATTGAGAATTGAATTGGGAACTCCAAACAAATTTCGAGAAAACGTTCTATGTAAGCCAAGCGAGAATTACAGCATAATTCATGCTGTGTTCAGAAAAGGACCGTAAGGTGGGATTTTTTTAATAACGCTGCACTTTTACTTAGGCACTAAATATTTACATAACATGTCAAATTTGTAATATTTTTCTTTTACCTAATTGATTCATAGGTCCTACACCTCGGCCTTTTTAACAGCATTTAAACCGCCGACTTATATTCATAACGCTTACGTATCAAATCAAGTCAATAGCATTGCTCTTTTACTTAGGCACTAAATAGTCATAGGAGACATGCATAGGCCTCTTAACAGTTTTTATTCTACCAGTGTGATATTCACAACCTTTACACATCAAATCAAGTTAATAATATTGCGCTTTTATTTTGGCATGAAATATTTATTCACAGGCCCTAGGCCTAGGCTTAGGCCTTTTTACCAGTTTTTATTCTACCAATGCCATATTCACAACGTTTACACAGAAAATCAAGTTAATAATATTAGGCGTTTACTCAGGCACGAAATATTAATTCATATGCCCTAGGCCAATGCCTTTTTAGTAGTTTTTACTTTATCAATGCCATATTCACAACGTTTACACAACAAATAAATGTAATAATATTGCGCTTTCGCTTAGGCACGAAATATTAATTTATTGGCCCTAGGCCTAGGCCTTGTTAATAGTTTTTACTACATCAATGCCATATTCACACCGTTTACGCAAACAAAAAAATGTAATAACATTGCTTTTTTACTTAGGCACGAAATATTCATTTATAGGCCCTAGGTCTGGGTCTACCAATTAATATTTCGTGCATAAGTGAAAGCGTAATATTATTAAATTGATTTGTTGTGTAAACGTTGTGAATATGGCATTGATAGAGTCAAAACTATTAAAAAGGCCTAGAACCTATGAATTAATATTTCGTGCCTAAGTAAACGCCCAATATTTTTAACATGATTCGCTGTGTAAACGTTGTGAATATGACATTGGTAAAATAAAAACCGGTAAAAGGGCCTAAGCATAGGCCTAGGGCCTAGGGCCTGTGAATAACCATTCCGTGCCTAAATAAAAGCGCAATATTATTAACTTAATTTGATATGTAAACGTTGTGAATATGACATTGGCAGAATAACAAGTTAGTAAAATCATGCAATGCATTGATTATAATACGCTTTCCAACATACCAGAAATCATTACTCAAGTTATGAGAATAATGGCTGTGGAATAAATCTCGGTCCTGTCACCTGACCCTTGATCCCATTTTGATGATATTCAACAGAACCGGTTAGGTATACCTCCGAAATAACATGATCAAGTTTTGTCGCAATCGAAGCATTTTTACGTAAGTTATGATGCATAAGGGCTATGGAATAGAGCCCGCTCCTGTGTTTTAACCTTTGACCCCATTTCGGCCATTTTCAACAGAATTCGTCCCCAGGCAGGGCCCTTCAACATACTAACATTTCATCCAAATCGAAGCATTTTTACGTAAGTTATGACGCATAATGGCGATGGAAGTGATTCCGCTCCTATGTCCTGACCTTTTACCCCATTTCGCCCATTTTAAATAAGGTTTGTAGCCAGGTGGTGCCCTAGTACATACTAAAATTTCATCGAAATCGAATCTTTTTTACGTTAGTTATGACGCATAACAGCAGTGGAATAGATCCCTCTCCTATGTACTGACCTTTGACCCCATTTCGTTCACTTTAAATAGGGTTCCTTCCCAGGTGATCCCCTACCAGATACTAAAATTTCATCGAAATCGAACGATTGTTACGCGAGTTATCGTGCGGACGGACATACGCACACAACGCGTGACGTAATGAAGCAGATGGGAATCGCGACCACCTGCTCGCAAGAGTATGACGTCATAAAACTTTAATAGGATCCACACACAACGCGTGACGTAATGAGACAGATGACGTGCCCGCACGCCAACATTCTCAAACGCGAGATTGTGACGTCATAAGATTTCTAAGCATTGGAAACATTAATGGAACGGCGCCATGACACTAAAACGGTATAATTAGGGGTGGTTATTTAACCCACTAAACGAATTCTCCTAAAGTCGAGATCAAGCTAAATCGATTTCTAGTACAAGGAAACGGTAGGTTAACGACTTTCATCAAAATTCTTAGAGCCGTTTCAAAATAAAATGTAAATACATACATAAAAGAATTGCTACTTTAAGGTGGACGTCAAGTAATTTTGCTTCCTATACTTCCAATGGAAAAACTTCTGTACACATTTTTTTCACAATTAATGGGTTCCCAACAATAAAAACTTGAAAATCGATTAAAATAGCTTCATTTCATAACTTGGAATACTTAATATTTTCTAAACCATAACCGTAATAATATTTTCTAAACCATAACCGTAATAATATTTTCTAAACCATAACCGTAATTATGCAATGCAACATTTATGTGTCCACTGACGTCATCAAATTACAGGTCGCGCCATCTTTTTTATGGTTTCAACACCACCAAAGGAAACGTTAATTTTTTTTAATATAATTATACTTATGTTTTAGAAAATGTTAAGCATTCCAAGTTATAGTATGAAGTTATTTTAATCGATGTTCAAATTTCCATCCTTGGGAACTCACTAATTGCGAAGGAAATGTGTACAAAAGGTTTTCCATTGTAAATATAGGTAGCAAAATTACTTGACGTCCACCTTAATAGTGTGGGATAAGGGCGATGGAATGGATCCCGATCCTATGTCCTGACCTTTGACTACATTTGCCCCATTTTCAATAGGGTTCCTCTCCAGGTGGTCCCCTACCACATACTAAAATTGCATCGAAATCGAACCATTTTTACGCTCCTTATGATGCATAAGGGCAATGGAATGCATCCCGCTCCTCTGTCCTGATCTTTGACTCTACTTCACCCATTTTCAAAAGGTTTTGTCCCCAGGTGCTCCCCTACCACATACTAAAGTTTCATTGAAATCGAACCATATTTACGTAAGTTATGACGCAAAAGAGCAATTGAATGGATCCCGCTCTTATGGCGTGACCTTTGACCTTACTTCACCCATTTTCAATAGGGTTCGTCCCCGGGTGTTCACCTACCACATACTAAAATTTCTTCGAAATCTAACCATTTTTACGTGAGTTATCGTGCCGACAGACAGACGGACAGACGGACGGAAAAAGCTGGAGCATATACGCTTCTTTAACCTGCGGTTGGAAAGCGTGAAAAACTGTCAAAAAGGCCTAAGCCTTAGGCCTATAAATTAATATTTCCTGCCTAAGTAAAAGCGCAATATTATTACATTTATTTGTTGTGTAAACGTGAATATGGCATTGGTAGAATAAAAACTGTCAAAAGGGCCTAGGCCTAGGGCATACGAATTAATATTTCCTGCCTAAGTAAAAGCTCGATATTATTACATTTGTTTCTTCTGTAAATGTTGTGAATATGGCAGTGATAAAATAAAAACTATTAAAAAGGCCTAGGCCTAGGGCCCATGAATTAATATTTCGGTAAACGGTAAAAATACCCCAGGAGAAAATACCCATGAAAACTGAAAAGCGGAAAAAATGCCCCCAGAACAAACGGTTCAAAGTAAACTGCCACACAGGAACACTGATGTGTGGCAGTGTACCGGTGTGGCAATTTACCGACAACCCTGCCACACATCTTTCAGCAACTTGGCCACTAAAGTTCAAGGGGGGGGGCTATAAAGATTGTCGTTTCTGGGCCTATATTGAGAACTGAATTGGGAACTCCAAACGAATTTCGCAAAAACGTTCCATGTAAGCCAAGCGAGATTTGTACTTTAATTTGAAGAAATAAATTGTCGAGGAACCGAGGTACACTTGGTTTGGGGGGTGGGCTCTACCCCCAACTTCCGTAATATTATATTCTGGAACTCTGGAGTCTGTCAGTGTATCCAGAATGGTCCCCTTGAAGCGTCCGCGAAGTCGGTGAACTTGGGGGGGGGGGGGGCTTCTCCCAAAATGTTAAAATGGACGTAGAGCTGTAAACATTAGAACCATGCTTTACATAATGATTCTGTACACGACCACTAATTTTCAGGAGGACGGGGTGCAAGTTTCTATGAGCGCAAATAAGTGTTCAAGGTAAGGGATTTGCTCGCAATTTCTATGCTTCATGTTGTGTTTAATGGTAAACTATGTACGCCCTTCCCCTCTCCTCCCCCAGAAATTTGGTGAAGCCTGTGAAAGGGATACGAGGTGCTTGGTTTGGAGGGCTCTATCCCCAACTTCCGTAATTTTATATTCTGGACCTCTAGAGTCGGTCAGTGTATCCTCGATGTTACCCCTAAATAGCTCTTAGAAATGGGGGGGTTACCTCACCTCCTGAAAATTCGTGGTCCTGTACAGAATCATTATATAAAGCATGATACTAATGTTTTAAATTTTCTTATTGAGGATCTCGGAAACTACAGACCTATCAGCCTCCTATCAGTAGTTTATAAAATCTTCACTAAAGTTCTTTCACACCGCTTGAAGGTAACACTGGACATGGCTCAACCGAGAGAACAAGCTGGATTCAGGAGTGGCTACAGCACAATAGATCATATCCATGTGCTGAGAGAACTAATTGAAAGAGCAAGGGAATATGAACTTCCATTGCGCATGGCTTTTATCGATTATGAAAAAGCCTTTGATTCGGTGAAACCATCAGCAGTTACAATGGCTCTGAAAACCTGCGGTATTGAAGATGCATACATTAATATTATTAATAACATCTATGAAAATGCAAGTGCAAAGATTAGGCTGTTTGAAAATACAACACACATAAAAATTGGAAAGGGAGTGAGACAAGGTGACACCATATCTCCGAAGCTCTTTAATGCCACATTGGAGGGTGTTTTTCAGTCACTGAGCTGGGAAAACAAGGGGATAAAGATTAATGGAGATTATCTAACCCACCTTCGTTTAGCTGATGACGTAGTCATTTTTGCAACTAGCCCATCAGAGCTGCAGAGTATGATCCAGGAACTTGCTGACAAGAGTTTTAAAGAAGTGGGATTAAAAATGAACTTTCAGAAGACAAAAGTGATGTTCAATGCTTTTACAAGAAATGAAGATTTATCGATTGATGGAGAAAAGCTGGAGATAACAGATACGTACGTTTATCTTGGACAGCAGATATCAAGTGAGGGTCACATTGATGAAGAAATTAATCGGCGTACAAAACTTGCCTGGAGAGCTTTTGGAAGAAGCAGCATAATTTTCAAGAGCAATATGCCATTATGTCTTAAAAGAAAAGTGTTTGATCAATGCATCCTTCCAGTGCTTACGTATGGTGCAGAGACGTGGACCTTAACTAAAAGAGACATACAAAGGCTGCAGACAACTCAAAGCAGCATGGAGAGGTGCATACTTGGTGTAACCAGGAGAGATAAGAAGAGGAACTCGTGGATCCGAAAAATGACAAGAGTGGAAGACATCATGATCAGAGTTAAATCCCTGAAATGGCAATGGGCTGGACATACTGCCAGAAGGACAGATCATCGATGGACAGCCGAAATTTTAGATTGGATTCCAAGGGACAGGAAAAGACCCAGAAGAAGACCACATGGGAGATGGGTGGATGAAATTCGAAAGTATGCAGGGGTGACATGGAGGAGACTGGCACAAGACAGACCGTTGTGGAGGAAACTTGCGGAGACCTTCGTCCAGCAGTGGATTGATAATGGTTGACAATGATGATGATGATGATGACTAATGTTTACAGCTCTACGTCCATTTTAACATTTTGGGGGAAAGCTCCCCTAAGCTCATGGACATCGCAGACACTTCAAGGGGAACTGCCTGGATACACTGACAGACTCCAGCTGCCCAGAATATAATATTACGGAAGTTCTGGGTAGAACTCCCCCCCCCCCCAACCAAGTGTACCTCGGATCCTCGGCAATTTATTTCTTCAAATTAATGTACAATTCTCGCTTTCCTTACATGGAACGTTTTCGCGAAATTCGTTTAAGAGTTCCCAATTCAGTTATCAATGTAGGCCCAGAAACGGCAATCTTTATAGTCCCCCCCCCCTCCTTTGAACTTTTCTAGCCAAGTTGCTGAAAGATGTGTGGCAGAGTTGCCGGTAAATTGCCACACCGGAACACTGCCACACATCAGTGTTCCTGTGTGGCAGTTTACAGTGAACCGTTTGTTCTGGGGATATTTTTTCCGGGGGCATTTTTTCAGCTTTCAGGGGTATTTTCTCCGAGGGTATTTTTACCTACAACCTTATATTCTAATATTTCGTGCCTAAGTAAACGCCCAATATTGTTAACTTGATTTTCTGTATAAACGTTGTGATTATGGCATTGCTAGAATAAAAACTGGTAAAAGGGCCTAAGCCTAGGCGTAGGGTCTGTGAATAAATATTTCAGGCCTAAATAAAAGCGCAATATTATTAACTTGATTTGATGTGTAAAAGTTGTGAATATCCCACTGGTAGAATAAAAACTGTTAAAAGGCCTATGCCTGTGGCCTATGATTATTTAGTGTCTAAGTAAAAGAGCAATGCATTTGACTTGATTTTATACGCAAGCGTTATGAATATAAGTCGGCGGTTTAAAAGCTGTTAAAAAGGCCAATGTGTAGGGCCTATGAATTAATTAAGTAAAAGAAAAACATTACAAATTTGACATGCTATGTAAATATCTAGTGCCTAAGTAAAAGTGCAGAGTTATTAAAAAATCCCACCTTACGTTCCTTTTCTGAACACAGCATGAAGCATGCTGTAACTTTCGCTTGGCTTACATAGAACGTTTTCTCGAAATTTGTTTGGAGTTCCCAATTCAATTCTCAATATAGGCCAGGAAACGGCAATCTTTATACCCCCCCCCCTCCCGCTCTGGAACTTCTGTGGCCAGTTGCCCTAAGTATGAACCGACATGAAAATTCCGACAAACAAAAGAGCTCCTTCCCATCGTTAGGCACCTTGGGAAACTGCCACACATAATTCGGATACTTAGAAAACTGCCACACATTAAAAGTGTTCTTCGCAGGAATAGCAATTTGTGCCCGGCCCCTTAATGAAAAGCGTGTGGCAGTTTTCTTGTATAGCAGTTTTCTAAGTTGCAGAAAGATGTGCGGCAGTTTTCCTGTATGGCAGTTTTCTAAGTTGCTGAAAGATGTGTGGCAGTTTTCCTGTAGGACAGTTTTCTAAGTTGCTGAAAGATGTGTGGCAGTTTTCCTGTATGGCAGTTTTCTAATTTGCTGAAAGATGTGTGGCAGTTTTCCTGTATGGCAGTTTTCTAAGTTGCTGAAAGATGTGTGGCAGTTTTCCTGTATGGCAGTTTTCTAATTTGCTGAAAGATGTGTGGCAGTTTTCCTGTATGGCAGATTTCTAAGTTGCTGAAAGATGTGTGGCAGTTTTTCCGTATGTCAGTTTTCTAAGTTGCTGAAAGATGTATGGCAGTTTTCCCGTATGGCAGTTTTCTAAGTTGCTGAAAGATGTGTGGCAGTTTTCCTGTATGGCAGTTTTCTAATTTGCTGAAAGATGTGTGGCAGTTTTCCTGTATGGCAGATTTCTAAGTTGCTGAAAGATGTGTGGCAGTTTTTCCGTATGTCAGTTTTCTAAGTTGCTGAAAGATGTATGGCAGTTTTCCCGTATGGCAGTTTTCTAAGTTGCTGAAAGATGTGTGGCAGTTTTCCCGTATGGCAGTTTTCTAAGTTACTGAAAGATGTGTGGCAGTTTTCTAATTTGCTGAAAGATGTGTGGCAGTTTTCCTGTATGGCAGTTTTCTAAGTTGCTGAAAGATGTGTGGCAGTTTTCCTGTATGGCAGTTTTCTAATTTGCTGAAAGATGTGTGGCAGTTTTCCTGTATGGCAGATTTCTAAGTTGCTGAAAGATGTGTGGCAGTTTTTCCGTATGTCAGTTTTCTAAGTTGCTGAAAGATGTATGGCAGTTTTCCCGTATGGCAGTTTTCTAAGTTGCTGAAAGATGTGTGGCAGTTTTCCTGTATGGCAGTTTTCTAATTTGCTGAAAGATGTGTGGCAGTTTTCCTGTATTGCAGATTTCTAAGTTGCTGAAAGATGTGTGGCAGTTTTTCCGTATGTCAGTTTTCTAAGTTGCTGAAAGATGTATGGCAGTTTTCCCGTATGGCAGTTTTCTAAGTTGCTGAAAGATGTGTGGCAGTTTTCCCGTATGGCAGTTTTCTAAGTTACTGAAAGATGTGTGGCAGTTTTCTAATTTGCTGAAAGATGTGTGGCAGTTTTCTAATTTGCTGAAAGATGTGTGGCAATTTTCCTGTGTGGCGGTCTTCCGCCAACCAAAACCTGGGGTCAGACACTCCCTTCCTAAAATCCTCTACATATGATCTGATCTGATCTAAAATACAAGTATGTGGTCTAACGGACCAAAGTGGTAATCATGTACAAAAATACAACAGCATTATTCTCGCTTTTCTAAAAGGAAAATGCTGAATAAATGCTACGTCCATTATTTTTACGATCATGATTTTCTTCTTTTTTTCCGAAAACCGTCAGTTACAACATGGGAAATCTTTGAAGGATAATTTATCTATGAAATAACCGACCTCTGTGGGTCATTAAGACCTCAGTCGTCGCCTTGATCCTAATGAGTAAACGAAGCAGTGCAATCATAGAGTGCGCGTGATTTCCCTGTTTGCTCCTTCCGTTATCACAGTGGAATTTCACCTCCTCCATCGAACAGACGCCACATCCCATGGAGAGTTCCTATGAAAGATCCCCAAATGAACCCACCCACGCATCCACCCACAGACCTTTGTTGTACACTCATGGTTCATTCATTGAGGGAACACACGCCCTAGCCGAGGCCCCTCTCTACAAGGAAAACAGATAACTTCTGTTCAAGTGTTACAGTTTGTTAGAGGACACCCCGAAGTTCCCCTCAGTTTCGACCTTTGGCTAAACTCAAGCACCGATAGTAAGAAGGGCATGTTCCCTGCATATCACATTGTCATCCCTAATCAGCAACAGGAAACACATGACTGAAACTTCACTGTCCGCAGCCAGAAGAAACTGGGCGAAGCAGCTAAGGAAGCTATGCACCCACACTTTCGGATTGTGGAAGACGGGGTCACATCCAGTAATTTACCTTAGCGGTTGCTGCGGTAGAAAAATAAAAATTAAGAAAAAGAAAAAAAAAAAGAAGAGAGAGTGAGAAACTTTATAGCAACATTATACATACATTACATTACATACATACATACATACACACATACATGCACAGTAATGGAAATTATTCGCTGCCGAAACCCAACGTACAAGTGAATGCCTTAAAAATATAATACACAGTGCGTCAAAGAATGTTTAAGACTGGTGCTAGATTTCAGCCTACGGTGGCGTTACCAGTGTAATCGCGAATGCGTTATAAACCATGACCATCTGCTTGCTTTCTGCCAAAAGTACTGCGCAGTTGTTAAAGTAACTCAAACGAAACGGCCGTTCATTAGGGAAGTAAAATTTTTTTCATGTTGAATTATTAAGATGGAACAAAGGGCTGTTATTAAATTTAACGCAAAACTTGGTAAAAGTGCCTCGGAAACGTACCAAATGATGAAACAAGTTTACGGTGAGTTTTGTTTAAGTAGATCAAATGTTTTCCTGTGGCACAAACGTTTTTTGGACGGAAGAGAGACGCTAAAAGATGATAAGCATACTGGAAGACCAAGTTCATCTAGGACACCTGAGATTATTGAAAAAGTGCGTGATTTCGTGGCAAACAATCGTCGTGCGTCACTAAGAATGATGGAAGAGTATTTAAACATCAACAAAGAAACGATTCGAACCATCCTGCATGAAGATTTGGGCAAAACAAAAGTCTGTGCTAAATTTGTTCCACACACGTTAACCAATGAACAAAAATCAAGGAGAAGTGCACATTGCAGAGACATCATTTCAGCCGCTGACAATGATCCAAACTTCTTAAAATCGATTGTTACTGGTGATGAAACATGGTGTTTTAATATGATTCTAAAACAAAGCGACAAAGTGCGGAATGGAAGTAAAAAAACTCGCCACAAGCCAAAAAAAAAACAAAAAAAAACAAGAAAAGTTCCATTGAAAATCAAAACAATGATCATCACATTCTTCGATAGTAAGGGTATTATCCACAAATAATTTGTTCCAATTGGACAAACAATTACTGGTGAGTTTTATTTAAATGTTTTGAGGCGTTTGATGGGCAGAATTCGTCGCATTCGTCCAGAATATCGAGATGAAAACAGTTGGTGTTTGTCGCACGATAATGCACCCAGTCACACCTCACTTCTTGTTCGTAGATTTTTGGCGAAAAATAACGTCTGTGTGTTGAATCATCCACCGTATTCGTCTGATTTAGCACCCTGTGACTTTTCTTTGTTCCCAAACTTAAAACGACGTTAAAAGGATGTTTTTTTTTTTATATATATTTCGACCATACAAACAGCTTCGACGCGTTCTTTGGAGGCAATTCCGCAAAGTGAACTGGAACTGGCATTCGAATCATTATTAAATCGCTGTAACAAGTGTATTGAAGCCGGAGGGACTTATTTTGAATAACAAACCAAAACAAATTATAATTTCTTGTTTCTATTTCATTTTACAGACCCAGTCTTAAAAATTCTTTGACGCACTGTGTATGCACAAATCCACTCGCAGTAGATATAAAACCATGTAAGGAAATTTCGTCATCTGCAATATATACAATCCTATAAGATTTTTTACTGTGAGACCTATTTTGAGAGAAAGGCTGAACGTAAAAATATGGTTGAGGTATTAAAATAAAGGTCTTACTATGTAAATATGCCAGTCGAAGAGAAAAATTAGATTGGGGCAACGGTTCGGGCGTTGTGGGGCTGCAAATTTCCCTTGTAATGTCTATAGGAGAAGCGTGCGGCCTTTATCTACATCAGGAGCTCAGTTCAGTGTAAGACTTGGTGAGTGCATGGTGTTCTGTGATCGGTCCTAAAGTAAGTAAATTACTTTATTGCATACTTACTTTTAACAGAATGTCTCCCGCGCAGCAAAGAAAAAAAAAAAAAAAAACGTAGGAGTCTTACTGGAAGGCCTGAGCGGTCAATGGGTCGCAACTATACGTCTCAGACAAGAGAGAATGAAGAGTATTCGCAACGAGAATCTCATTCAAACATTTACAACCAAACCAAGCGGGGCAGACTATACAGCCATCCAAAATGGAGGCATTGATGGCAAACCTTGAAATCCCCGATTCGAACAGATCCTTGACAGGTGGCGCGCAGTGGTCTAAGCGATGGCCTCTGATCTTTCGTCCAAAAGGGGTCCGGGTTCGAATCCCGGTGAGGCATGGATGTTGTGTGTGTCTTACGGCACTGGCTCTCTCCCTTCCCTGGAACCAGTGACCCTAAATTAGGGACGTGCGACTGCTTATAGCCCATTGAGTTGCTCACGGTGGTCGTTAAACCTCCAATAAAAAAAAAAAGATCCTTGACACCCCCCCCCATCTCATACATCAGTGAGATATTGAAGCAACTGGGTCTTCAACACTCTGAGCACTTTGCCGATTTCGTTTTGCCTGATTGATACCTCAGTTGAAGAAGAAGCAGAAGTGATTCCTCACTTGATCCCAGCTATAAGAAGACGTAAACCACTCCTTCGCTGCGCATGGAATCCTGATTTTTCTGTGGGCTTTTACGATCCAGGCCCTTTGTCCTTCGAATGTGAGT
The DNA here is from genome assembly GCA_039090855.1 of Macrothele yani. Lineage (NCBI taxonomy): Eukaryota > Metazoa > Arthropoda > Arachnida > Araneae > Macrothelidae > Macrothele > Macrothele yani. The sequence continues at coordinate 112,048,630 of CM077003.1, forward strand.
TCTGGAGAGCTTTACATTTCGAATGCGAAAAGGTTGGCATCAAGACGAAGTATCAAATGAAGTTTACATTTGATGTTTGATATAAATTTATTCTTCTAAAAAAAAAAAAAAGAAAAAAAAAAAAAAAAAAAAAGAACTAACCGTCCGTTTCGACGGGTTTCGACTAGTTAAACTTTAAAATGATATACTCACATTTAGCTGTCAGAGCTGTTTTCTTTATTTAGAAGTACGTTTCTTATTGAAAAGACCATCTGAATATCGGTGCGATTAAAAGTGTCCGTCATTAATAAACATTTGAGAAAAGAAAAAGTCGACAAAATAAAGAAACTCGGCTCTGTTTGAAATATCCGTTTATTTTAACTGAAATATTTTTATAACTTCGATTTGAAAACATAAAAATTATCTCTTAAACCAGTTTCCCGAGCGTCTGCCGGACCGCAGAGGTGGTCCGCCAAACGGTCGGAGATCAGCTCCTGTCGTGAACTTCGCTCTTACCAAACACCTTATCAGAGCTTAATTAGAGCAGAAGGGAAATTTTTATTTTTGAAACGACGAACAATTCATACAAGATGGCGTTATTAACAGAAATGTATAATTCATTTTGAAATGTTTTATTCATATTAATTGCTCCATTTCTTGTCGTATCGCTAACGGAACGGAGTTCCGCTGCGTTCCGGCCCATTTCCACCACTGTACATGCACACGCAAAGTAAAAATTTGCAACTGTACACGAATTCAACCTTTAAATTATTACCTTCATTCAACTGTGCCGAATGCATTCTAAGACTCAGGTGCTCAAACTGAGCAACTCTGTGTTGCTTGCACATGGCAGTCCTGTCTCTAAGTTGTGACTTATGAGTCAATTGAACAATGAAGTAGCGATAAGCCAGCCGGCGAAGTTCAATTGGAAGAACAAATGCTCCGGAGCAGAATTCCACTGTCGCAAAAAAAAAAAAAAAAAAAATGTTGCGTTGGCGCCCGAACGAAAAATGACGGGAAAAAAATTAAAAATTCTGTGATGGTTCTTCGCACAACACACGTTGATAATAAATACATACATATGCAATGAAAGAGTCGCCGAGTGTTGCTATCGGTTGACCTAAAACCTGCTGAGCGATTTCGTGCCCCCGCCTTTCTGAAGGAGGAGAATGACGTGCCGTGTGAGTCAAATCGACAGGGAAGCAGCGTTAAGCCAGCCGGCGTTACTCACTTGAGAGAACAGCTGCTACGGAGTAGGATTATTTGGGATAGAATTCCGCTATCAGCAAAAGAAAGGTCATAAAGTGACCGATGCACGTTACGGAGAACGGACGACGTTGTCTTTCGACATTCACAGCGAACATTCTCCTTTTTTTCATTCAGTATACGAGGGCGATTTTGATACACATGAGATTTTAGGTGGCCCCATTAAAAAAAAAAAAAAAAAAAAAAAAGGAGTCATATCTGGACTTCAACGTACCAGTTCCACTGCTTCACGTCAGTCAAAAAAGTTGTGGCGCAGTGTTTCATCCATCCATTCCGGACACTTATGGCACAATAGGACGGTGCGCCATCCTGCTGAAAGAAAATACTATACGATAACGAATTAAGGACATGTCCTCTAAGTAGGGTAGCAAAATGGCATTTTATGTTTGCAGAGGAGACTGACCGTTGGCTGTGTCTGTTTAGAATTGTAAGGCTATGATATTGTATCCAAACAGGAGCCGTGGGATCGTTCTATACGCGTCCGTCTTTAAATCAATGTAATTGTGTTCCAACTCAGCAATGGCGACTGTGGAGGTTGTTTTGTTTTTTTATTTATGGAAGGTTTAACGACCACAGTGAGCAACTCAATGGACTATAAGCAGTCGCCCGTCCTTAATTTAGGACCACTAACTCTGAGGAAGGGAGAGAGCCAGCGCCGTAAGACAAACACAACATTTATGCCTCGCGGGATTCGAACCCGGACCCTTCACGGACGAATGGTCATAAGCCAGCGTTTAGACCACCGGGAGGTCTGTGGAGGTTAACTGCCGTATTCAAGTGAATTTTTAAATTATTACTGAAGATTATGTAAAGTAAGAGAGACGACTGTTTCTGAAGTTTTTGTAGTACCCAATTACAGAACTACTCTCCTCGGTTCATGTCGTCCCCATTCAACTCCTGTGCCATTTGCATTTTATATATGTGGAACCTGCTTCTTCCCAGGATTCTGGATACAGATGATTTTCGAATTCCCACCTCTGTGCAATTTGTCTTACAGACTGACGAGGGCTAACTTCGACTTTAGCCAGAGCATCCATAATGCGATCTTCATCTGTGGTACTCCTCGGACGACCTGCTGTAGGTTTATCTATCACCGAAGCAGAGTCTTTTAGTCTCTTCAGAATATTAGTGAGAGTGATGTGGCTTGGCTTTGGCTTGTCTGAATGTAGTCTATGAAATTATTCACATACTTCTTGATTGCTCTTTCCAACTACATCAATCTTACTTTCTCCTGAGATGTGAGGCCATCTGTCTTTACATCAACGTGTCGACTCATCTGAAACAACAAAGAAGAATGAGGAACATATAGTAGTTATTTATACTCATGACCATGATGACTACTAAAGAGTGGAACGACCGTACGTATGTATAAGTACTTACACAACACTCTGTATTGACACGCTGGCGGCGCTGTATCGCCCGGCGTTATACATGTTCTTCAAAACACTGTGTTATCAAATTAATACTAATATTAAATTACTGAAAATGAATTTTAATTATAAAATGTCCTGAATGGCGACGCCTTATTAAATGACTGGTGGGCCCCCATCCGATGTAGAATCGACTGCATGAAGTGTCCGTATAGTTGTGTATTGATCTGTAACGAGACTGTTTGTATTGCGATCCACATTTCCGGTATAGAGCTGGGTAATGTGTCCGACTGCCTCACCAAATGTTCCATAATATCCCACAGATGCTCAATCGGGTTGAGATCAGGGGAGTTTAAGGTCCATTGGCTATGCAACATACCAGCATTGTGTTCGTCGAACCATTCTTGCAGGAGGCGGGCCTGACGCCATGGAGGCATTATTGTCCTGGAAGAACTCACACCTCTTCTGGGTAGTGGCAGGGATGGCTTAAATGTTGAATAACCTGTGTGGGAAAAATAAAATATTTCTGGGGCTGTTATAACTTTATTTCATTTTATAGCGGGGAACGAGGAGTGGTTTCTTCTAGTACTGTCAAACATCGGATATTTTGAAATCCGGATTTCGGATTTCAAAATATCCGAAATATCATAAATCCGAAATCGGGATTGCCACATGAATTCCGAATTTTGAAATCTGGATATCTCTTTCCATCTTTTCTTTCTTTCTTTCTTTTCTGCCCCAGTGGCCTATAGTGAATTAATTACAAACACTATAAGTGCTAGAGAGCGGGAGATACCTGGTTTACTCGTTTTAGCAATATTAACCAGCCATCGTTTCTTTTGTTCGTTATTTGTAAATTTTTGTTTGCGTCTTCTTAACCAACAACCAACAACAACCTGAGGCATGCGGTCTATCATGGCCAGATAGATCTATGCTGTTGACATGTCTGAATATTCAGCATTCTAAATCCGAATATCCGAAGTTTGAAATCCGGATATCCGCAGTTCATAATCCGGAGTTCGAACTATTCGAATGCTCCCGAGATATTGGACCCCCGGACCATTGCAAATAAAAGCATCTATTCCTACGGACCCTCTACCTCGCAACTTCTGTCACTACATTTAAAAGATGTTTAACATTAAATTATTTTCCGATGAGTAATTTTACATTCTGTGTACCTATATTTTACACTCCTACTTTTTAAGGTTTGAAAGAATTTTCAATTTTGATGATTCTAAGATTCGAAAAGCACAATGAAGTTGATATAGAGTCACTGAGTAACTTTACCTCAGATCCAGTGATGTGGTGCTAATTGAAAAAGTACAGGAACTCGCGGTGTCTTTATGTCCTCAATACCTTTCCCTTCTTACCCTCCGATACCACCACTCCCCTTTATACTTTCTTATAAGTATAATATAAGAAAGTATAAAACAATTAATCACTCTTATGAGAGGAGGTGGAGTCTAAAGTGCTTGCTTTGATTGTCGTTCATACGCCAGGCGTATTTTTCCGAGTTCTAGCAATAAAACCGCCTGTGTTAAAACTAACCCAAAACTGCATTGCGTGACGGTTTTATTGCTTCGGTGAGTTTTTTCCGCCTATGTGAAACGGACCCCAGAGAGAAAAAATAATCTCCGCTGCTTCTAGCGTAAATAAGAGGCACTGGTTACCAGACTAAATTCACTGACACTGAAAACTAGTGTCCTTACAATGACTAGATTAATTCAATTCGCAATCATAATAATTTCCCCGTGCAATATCCCCACCTCAACGTTCTTAACAACATTAGAAAAGGAGTTCCAAGTGAGAATGGATTTAGAGTCGAATTCTACCTTCAAACAAACATGGGACTTTCATTCCGCTAACTGTGAAGTTTTTTTGTTGCATTTTTCATTGGAAAATAATTATAGGATATTCGCATTAAAAAAAAAAATGCTTTATAGGGTTTACCGGAACCGGCTAGAAAAAAGTACCGGAACGCCATTCCAGCCCTACTACACCACTGGTCAGATCTTCAGAGTCACAGATTTTGATTAGTGAAACATACGCAGTTGAAGACTTAATACTAACGGAAGTAATAGTCTTATAGACTAAACAGCTGTTAATCGCAGAACCAATATCAAAGATGTAACAGCGTATAGTATATCACCTTCATAGAAGTAGCAGACACCTGAACCAGGAGCCTAATTCTTTTTATAATAGAAAGGGTAACCTGACTGACTGCTATTCACAACCCAAATGGAGAAAAACTAAAGGGAGTTCAGACATATCGTTCAGTATGGAAAGCATAACGAGAAGCAACCAATATGTGCACAAGGTCAGCAAAACTGGAGCGTTAAAAAGTTATAATACGTCACATCGTCTGATATTGTAGTTCCCACAATTTTTTTGAAATTATCTACCTCCAATGCCTCCACAAAATAATCATTCATGATATTGGGTGGGCAACAAAGCAGAATAATACCAGACGCTGGGCTCTTTTATATCTCAAAAAGCTCTTGTGTAGAACTCTTCGTTTCAGTATCTTTGGTGTTCAACACTGAGGCCCCCCAACATAAAAGAACTGGACTCCTAGCCTGGAATCCAACCTGACACCGTGGGCGAAAACACTGGGCTGTCCCACCCTATGACTAGCCATTACTTAATTGAACCATCAAAAGATCCCCTAACTTGGCCTCAGCTAGTATTTTTTTTAGGTTATAAAATCTGTTCATTTGGTTTGGAGGCCTCCCCATACATAGCCTCCCTCACTGTACGTTTTTATTGTCCTGTGACAATAAACCTTTTTCTCTACAGAAAGACGCCATTTTCAAAGGCTCTTCTTTGACATATTCGCATGATGTATCTTGGATTACAAAAGAAAGAAAATAAGAAAGAAAACTACGCAGGCGCTTCGAACAGACATCTTGTTAGTAAGTTTTAAATAATCCTCTGTGGGTGCATATTAATGGCATCATTTTGTTAATTCTCTTAGATTAAAAATACCTGAAGCTTTGTGCGGTCTGCCTTCACAGAAGATTTGTTTTATTCATGCACCTTTGTCTTTTTGCTCCATTTTTTTTAATTTCCTGGTAAAAATTAAAGAGACTGACAAACTGGCATTTCAGAAATGCAAGTTTACATTTATTTATTTTTTTTCGGTGTATTGTATTTTGTATTGGAATTTATGATCGACCAAACTATAAAATCAAAAAACCGCCTAATCCAACATTATCAAATGACAACGCTGAATCGCTGTGGAATTCGGCTGACTGAGAACATACAATAATAATTATGGGTGGACAATACACAGAGTCATATTGTTAAGTGTAATAAAGCATAAACAAAACAGATATTATTTGCTGTTCCAGCCAAATTTTCGTCAAACTTGTACCCATACTAACGAAGTTTCAGCAGTGTTCACTAGTGAACGAGTGACAGCAAATAATATCTGTTTTGTTTATACTTTATTACACTTAACAATATTACTTGAGTCACGAAAGTACAAAGTATTATGACCAGATTCTTTAACAGTCGGAAGTTATTCTTTTCAATTCATGGCTTTAATCTGTGCAAGCTTTTGCACAAAAAGTTTGCAGAAATGTGTAAGCATTCGACTAAAAGAAAAGAAGTTTATGACTTCTTAGGTTCAGATATAAATATTATATTGTCATCGAAGTCAACTTGTCGTTTTTAGGCTCATGTACTATAACGTGTGTAACAGTACTATAGAGGTGAAAATCCTCCAAATACGTGGCGACAGTAAATAAATAAATACATCGCTCTTTCCACGTTCCAGAAACACACAGCAACCGAAAAATTGTCTTTCAGCCGCCGCTGTGGAATTGAACCACAGAACTCTCGATATCTAGCCGAGTGCGTTACATTTACACCACGGTGGCCAACAATCCACTGTGCTATGTGTATTTTTAAGTCAGCTTCTGACATCATAAATCCGTAAGATGGGCTCAGCTACTGAGACGTCCCCCCTTCTGGTGGGCAATAACGGCACTGGCTATATATATATTATAGCAGTTAACTTTGTCCTAATATACATTGCCTATCTCCCACGTATTTTGTTGTTCAAATATATATATATATCATCATCATCATCATCATCATTGTCAACCATTATCAATCCACTGCTGGACGAAGGTCTCCCCAAGTTTCCTCCACAACGGTCTGTCTTGTGCCAGTCTCCTCCATGTCACCCCTGCATATATATATATATCATCATCATCATCATTGTCAACCATTATCAATCCACTGCTAGACGAAGGTCTCCTCAAGTTTCCTCCACAACGGTCTGTCTTGTGCCAGTCTCCTCCATGTCACTCCCGCATACTTTCGAATTTCATCTACCCATCTCCCATGTGGTCTTCTCTGGGTCTTTTCCTGTCTCTTGGAATCCAATCTAAAATTTCGGCTGTCCATCGATGGTCTGCTCTTCTGGCAGTATGTCCATCATCATCATCATCATCATTGTCAACCATTATCAATCCACTGCTGGACGAAGGTCTCCCCAAGTTTCCTCCACAACGGTCTGTCTTGTGCCAGTCTCCTCCATGTCACCCCTGCATACTTTCGAATTTCATCCACCCATCTCCCATGTGGTCTTCTTCTGGGTCTTTTCCTGTCCCTTGGAATCCAATCTAAAATTTCGCCTGTCCATCGATGATCTGTCCTTCTGGCAGTATGTCCAGCCCATTGCCATTTCAGGGATTTAACTCTGATCATGATGTCTTCCACTCTTGTCATTTTTCGGATCCACGAGTTCCTCTTCTTATCTCTCCTGGTTACACCAAGCATGCACCTCTCCATGCTTCTTTGAGTTGTCTGCAGCTTTTGTATGTCTCTTTTAGTTAAGGTCCACGTCTCTGCACCATACGTAAGCACTGGAAGGATGCATTGATCAAACACTTTTCTTTTAAGACATAATGGCATATTGCTCTTGAAAATAATGCTGTTTCTTCCAAAAGCTCTCCAGGCAAGTTTTGTACGCCGATTAATTTCTTCATCAATGTGACCCTCACTTGATATCTGCTGTCCAAGATAAACGTACGTGTCTGTTATCTCCAGCTTTTCTCCATCAATCGATAAATCTTCATTTCTTGTAAAAGCATTGAACATCACTTTTGTCTTCTGAAAGTTCATTTTTAATCCCACTTCTTTACTCTTGTCAGCAAGTTCCTGGATCATACTCTGCAGCTCTGATGGGGTAGTTGCAAAAATGACTACGTCATCAGCAAAACGAAGGTGGGTTAGATAATCTCCATTAATCTTTATCCCCTTGTTTTCCCAGCTCAGCGACTGGAAAACACCCTGCAATGTGGCATTAAAGAGCTTCGGAGATATGGTGTCACCTTGTCTCACTCCCTTTCCAATTTTTACGTGTGTTGTATTTTCAAACAGCCTAATCTTTGCACTTGCATTTTCATAGATGTTATTAATAATATTAATGTATGCATCTTCAATACCGCAGGTTTTCAGAGCCATTGTAACTGCTGATGGTTTCACCGAATCAAAGGCTTTTTCATAATCGATAAAAGCCATGCACAATGGAAGTTCATATTCCCTCGCTCTTTCAATTAGTTCTCTCAGCACGTGGATATGATCTATTGTGCTGTAGCCACTCCTGAAGCCAGCTTGTTCTCTCGGTTGAGCCATGTCCAGTGTTACCTTCAAGCGGTGTGAAAGAACTTTGGTGAAGATTTTATAAACTACTGATAGGAGGCTGATAGGTCTGTAGTTTCCGAGATCCTCAATGTCACCTTTCTTATGTAGCAGGATCATTGTAGCGGTGTTCCAATCCTCAGGAATCTTTCCTTCATTAAGGCATCGAGTGAAAATTTGGGCGAGTACTGTTTCGATTTCTCCACTTGCTTCTTGTATGATGTCTACAGTAATTCCATCTTCTCCTGGAGCTTTTCCTATATATATATATATGCATACATTGAACTTCTACTAAAAATAGTTTACCGTTTGTCTGTGGTAAGTTCTTTGCTAAAAGACAAACAAGATTACGACTGGTTTACCGTTTGTCTGTGGTAAGTTCTTTGCTAAAAGACAAACAAGATTACGACTGGTTTACCGTTTGTCAACGGTAAGCCTTCTACTAAAAGTCAAACAAGAGTACGACTAGTCTATCGCTATCCGCGGTAAGCCTTCACTAAAAGTCAAAGAAAATTACGACTGGTTTACCTTTTGACAGCGGTAAGTCTTCTGCTAAAAGAAAACAATTTTACGACTAGTTTACCGTTTGTCTGTGGTAAGTTCTCTGACAAACAAGATTACGACTAGTTTGCCGTTTGTCCGCGGTAAGCTTTTTACTAAAAGTCAAACAAGATTACGACTGGTTTACCAGTCGTTGTCCGCAGTAAGCCTTGTCAAACAAGATTACGACTGGTTTACCGATTGTCCGCAGTAAGTCCTCTGCTAAAAGACAAAGGCGGTTATGACTGATTTATCATTTAACCACGGTTAGTCTTCCATTAAACGCTAAACAAGATTACTTGTTTACCGTTTGTCCGCGGCAAGCGTTCTACTGAAAGACAAGCAAGATTAGGACTAGTTTAACGTTTATCCGAGACGTAGCCAACATGTGATTTTGACATTATTGCCGACCTTGGATACAATTAAGGGGGAATAGAGCCATTTTCTTAAGTGATTTTTTTAAAAATCATTTACTTGTAATCCGCTTTTAAGCCTTTTACAAACAAGAGCTAGTGCGACGCTTTGCATGCTCTTCTGTTAGTGCACAAAGCACATTTTCATTTTTGTGATGTTCAGAAATTCTTGTGGCTGACAGCACATTAAAAAAAAAAAAAAAAAAAAAAAGTCATTACTTAATGTTCCAAACATTTAACGTATTAAGTTTTAAAAATAGTTTACAAATTTCCTACCGTGGCCTGAAAATAGAAATTTTAGACATATTCAGGGAACAGTTTAAAGTTTTTGCAGGTCGATAACAACCCAAACCTTTTTGTTTTCAACTGTTTCTTGAAATTACATGCATGCGTTCTCGTCAATTGCAAGAAATTAATTTTCATTCACATCCTTAGGTTCTATTTTACTCACCATTCAGCCCCCCCCCAAATATTTAAGCAGTTAGAATATATGGCTCGTGCAGTCATCTGAGGTTTTAGGGGACTTGGATAAACTTTCTCGAATTCTCTGAAATTTTATTATATGAAATGAATTTTTTGTTAAATTTAGTGTTTGTTCTTCTAGGAAATGCAGGGAAACCTCTGAGCGAATTTCTAAGAGAGTTGTAGAAACACACCATTTTTATAATTATAGTTTAAAAACATGAGAGAGAGAAATATATAGATATTCCTTGTCAGGTTACAAACTAAAATTCATGAACAGCCTTATAAAAAATAAAACCGACCAAATAAGCTAAAATTGCGGAGAAATAATAACTTGCGATAGAGATTCTTATACATGGGTCTTTTTGTTTGTTTGTATGAAGGTGTAAAGACCACCGTGAACAACTCAGTGGGCTGGCTATTGGGCCGCGGCTGGCCTAGTGGGCAACGTTCGTGACTGCCATGGAGAAGGCCTCAGGTTCGATTCCAGCAGGCACGAACGCTCGATCCACTAAATATCTGCCGTGCGTCGGATGGGCACGTTAGGCCGTCGGACCCCGGGCACTGGCCCCCTGGTATTAAATAAGGGCGTCTTCCTCCCCCTTTCTACCTCGCTTCCGTGTCACTTTCCTATCGGGCACTCTAGCCCAAATCTCCTAGCTTCCTATCCTATTTCTAAGGGTTGTTTAAGACCTGGAGTCAGACACTCTCTTCCTAAAATCCTCTACATATGATCAGTGGGCTGGCTATAAGCAGTCGCCCGTGGGGTCATTGGTTTCAGGGAAGGGAGAGAGCGAGCGCCGTAAGACATACCCAACATCCATGCCTCACCCGGATGGCTCCTGATCATTTGTCCCGGACCCATCTCGGACAAATGATCAAAAGCCATCGCTTAGACCACTGCGCTACTGGGGCGACATTCATGGATCTCATACTACATACATTGAGTAAATATTACGTATAGTATTCACTTGAGAACTTCTATTTCACTAAGGATAGATAACATTATCACCGTCGGGTAAAATGCACATGAACGGATTCTTTTGCAAAAATTTCTGCCAAACACTTCAAAATGTGTGCCCCCACCCCCCGCACATCGTGCTTAGCCCCCCTAATTGCCTACTCAGCTCTGAGCGTCTTACTAGCATTAAAAGGACATCGCAGTTTGCTCCCAAAATGGCAGAAGAGGCTCTTATTCGAAGGACCACGTGCACAGCTCATCCAAGAACATTAATTGTATAAGGCAATTCTTCTTAGGGAGTACAGCATGACAAAGAAAGCAACTTTAACTAAGCTTTCCAACTGAATTTTAGAAATGTGGTAAAATCGAATGAACATTCCACATCGCAAACAAGGCATCGCTTAGCTTAGTACCGGGGTGAGGGTGCACCAGAGTAATAAGTCTGTAGCAAGTAAGGTACTTTGGAAACGCCAATTCGTAAACTCGCGATTTTCTGAGTCTCAAAAGAGGAAATAGTTACTGGCTCTTGATAATATTTTATTCCATGTTTGCACACATTAAGATTGTTGTGTTTCTTCGAAGAATAAGCTTCTGCCATTTTGGGAACACACTATACGATGTCTTTGCAATTCTAGGTAACGTCTTGTGGTTGAGCAGGAGAACTGTTCTGACTAGTTTTGTCGATTGCTTAGGTGAAATTAATTTTTTTCTTCTGCAATTAAAAAAAGACCAAGTTTCTAACAGTCGCAAGAAAATATCAATCAACAGCTGGCGTATTTTTGCGCCAGCTGTTGACTATGTTCAAGATGTGGGCATTTTTCCTTCTTTCGAGAAGTGAGCATTTTTTCTGTGGGAATTTTTCTCTCTTACCATGTTTACACAGTACGAAAGAATGCCCACAGATAAATGCGGATAAACGCATGGCTCAAAAAAGAGGGGGAAATTCATGGCTATTTACTGCACAAGTGATAGCACACACAAACTTACAGTTGTTTATTGAGCAATTGCTCAAGAAAAAAGAAAAAAAAATCGGGGTGAAGGTCGTTTGGGAGAAGAGCCGCAGGGTGGGCAAACTACACTTTTTGTTTTTTATCCATAAGAGTCGTGGATTTTTGCCCAACAATTACGGTACATAAAAGAGACGAATAAATAAACTTATACAAAGAAAGTAACTGTCAGCATGTTGGGACAATAAGGAAATTTCTTTGTTTTGAGCTTAGAGTCCTTTGCCTACTTGTGTCCGATGCGTCATGAGATCCCAACGATCACTCAATCGGTCATCTATAAGGAAAAAATAACCTCAAGACAGGTTCTGGAATAAATTTCGGGAGTTCTTTGTCTACCAGTGACTGGCTGCTGCAACGCATGATACATTTTTCATATCTTTGCCTTTCATACTTTTCCCTGTTGTACGTTTACACGCTGTGCTCTAACATGGAATGAGAAATTTTGATATTATTACTTCCTTCTGTAAATTTTTACTTCCTCTACTACAAATTCCCAACGTTTTCATTACTTTTGCTGACACAAACACACAAGTTCAAAAGAAAATTTAGCAATCAGAATTAGTGTTATCACGCAAATCTTTGAAATACCTCCCATGGACTGAAATGGGATATTCAAATTTCCAAGGGAGGGTGTTGTCCCTCCCATATAGATATTTTGAAAGATTTCCCATATCAAAGAGCAACTCCTGCAGTGTCTTTTATTTTTCTGCAGCACAGAAATGGATAACTGCTTAGTGAAAACTTCGTTCATGAACTGAATGAAAAAGAATCTGTTTTCATAAACTGCGTAGGCTTCAAATCACGGAAAATGTTCATGGAAGCTGATTTTTGCTCCGTTTCGGTTGTTCAAGACGCTGAATATTTAAGCAGTTGTTTGTAGTCACGATTGTGAACTTGGCTACGTGACGGTCGGCAGCTGTACTTTTGAAAAAAGCACTGAAGTAAGAGTAAGTCTTCTTTGCTTATTTCTCATAATTAGTCGCGTTCCGAAGTGTGCTATTCGCGGACACGTACCGTTTGAAGAAGGATTTGTTGTTTTGATTAACTAGACATCGATCTTTTAAAATATGGAATACAGAAAGCCGACAATAAATCTAGATGAATTTCGTCTTGCAGTGAACATGTAATGGGATTTGTATGTGTTTTACTCATAGGCGTAGACTTATCCCAGAAACTACAGGAGGGGTAGATGGGTTGTGTGACGTACCAGCCAGCAGGGCGCACACGACATAATGGCAGATAGCAGTCAGAACGAACGTCCACGTAGCTCAATTGGTAGAGCGACTTATTCCGGAATGAGAGGACCCGGGTTCGAGCCCCGGTGTGGACAAAAATGACGGAGAAATTTACTTCCTTATAGTTGTTATGATTAAATGAAGTATCTAAAGTAATATGTATATAAAATCTCAATGTACGAAACGCTAGAGATACCTAACTAACAGCGTGTTAGCCTCCTCTAACGCGAATAGCAACTTGTACACGCCAAGGCATCGACTCCACCAGATGCCGGAGGTAATGCCAGCTATGTCTTTTGCAGCATTGTCCACAACTCCGCTCATGACGCCAGTCCAGGATCCACGGATCTGATTTTTCGCTCCACGGAATCCTAGAGAGCTTCTACAAGGTTTTAATCCGGGGACCTTGAGGGCCGCTGGATAGTTCCAAACTCAGATGAGTGCTCTTCGAGCCATGCCTGGGTGGCTTGGTGCGGCTTCAATTTGTTCTTCTGGGATAAATCATCGGCCGCAGGATGCGCGGAGGCCATGAAAGCGTGTAAAAGCGGCAACAGACACACACGTTTGAATGACCGCCAGGAAACAGGGTAGTTTTGTGCCCGAGGCGGCATGTAGCGTGGGGTAAAGCAGGAGTGAAGCTCTTCAACGCCTGCCTGAAATCTTCTTCACTCCACGCTACATATCGCCCCAGGCACAAAAACTCCCCTGTTTGCTGGCGTGACACTCAAACGTATCATTCTAACATGTGTGTCTGTGGCCGCCTTAAGTGATCAGTCAGCACATGTCGGTAGCTCGCAGCAGTTAAGGACTCCAGACACACTGAGGGACCTGATGTGTCCCATGAAAAGGCTTCCCAACCATCACACCACCTTGAACAAAGACGGCACAACGGGACTATAGCCTCATGCTGTCGACGCCACACCCTCAATCATCCGTCAGATCGATACAGCTGAAAACGGGATTAACCTGACTACACGACGCGGCGGTATTCTGAAGAGGTCCAGTTCTGATGTTCCCGGAACCAGGTGAGGCGTAATGTCCGATGACGAGCAATCAACAGTGGCGCACGAGTAGGGCGCCGCTCCTATCCCAGGGCGTACACCGTTCGCTCGTTGACGCTGCTTGGGCCTCCAGCATTTAACCCTTTAACGAAAATGACCCGAAAATCTTGTATCACTATAAATACTATACAACCCGAAACTGTCTGTTGGTTCAGTTCTTTGTTTAGTAACAACAATAGTGACTGAGGGTGACACCTGCTGATCCCTCATAGGTCGTACAAATTTGAAAAGCAGGTAAAGGCAGGAAATCTGACTCACTCTAGGCAGGCGTTTCGGGCGGCCAGGGTCGTTTGTATGTACGGGCATTTTGGGCGTTATGGTGTTAAAGAGTTAACCTGATGTAATTTATTCCCTTGTTGTAAAACGGTGGGACTGTATGAGCCGGGATAGCTTACGTTGTCCCCGGTCATCAATGGCGTGAGGTCGGGCACCGCTTGCTCTCTGGACGCAGGTACGTCCGCCAGTGGTATACTCACGGCTCACCCTTGATACGGTTGCCCCCTGGAACCATAGGGCTCTTACTACTTGGGCAATAGAATGACCCACCTGTCTTGTTATTGCCTGAGTTCGGTTTGGGTCTGCTCCAATCTGCGCGAGGGATGCCCATGTCCACTGCCCATCACCCCTATCTCTAATGTTTTGTCTGCTTAGTGTAATATTCCTCTTAAATAATAACAAATTCGCATAATTATTAACGCAGCAATCCGATTATGCAATTGAATTACTCTAGGAACGTTTCTGCCTTGATTTCCATATCGGAAAACTCTCTCGAACGGAAATCGGGAGATGGGGGTTCGGTTCCCCCTTCAGGACGATGTAATTTCCAAGTTTTCTGATATCATGTTACGTGGTGAGCAGTGAACGAGAGCAAATTAGAGTCATAATCTGATTGTTCCGAAAATAATTATGTTATTTTCCTATGTATTTACGAGGAACTGCTTCCTTGATTTCCGTACTTGGCAGATGATATGCGCTTTGGTAGGTTAATATTTCCCAGGAATGCCTCCAAAAATTGATGGAATCATTACCAAAGCGAATTGTTGCTCTTCTGAAGACCTACGACTATGCAGCATAATATTTGGCAGTTGGTTTGGCATAACGAATAACCACTCAGTTTATGTAAGTACACTGTAAAAAATAAATCCACGGAAAATTCCTGAAAATAACGTGCAGCAAATTTGATGGTAGGTGTCCGTATTTGAAGGAAATTTCCATTTTTAAAAGTTTTCATTTCTTCTAAATTCAGTATTTTGGCAGAATTCCCATTGTCAGTAATTCTGCTTATTTCAGGAAAGTCAATTTCGGGTTCTTCGGTATTTATGCAGAAATTTCACAAAATTTTCGATTTTGAGTCCTGTCAGAGATTCTTCTTTCCTGACGGCAGAAGTCCTTTCGCTTTGCCTATGGGTTACGAACCGGAAACTTTTTTAAAGGCAGTTGTACGTGCTACTGTTGAGACACGTAACGGACAGTCACGTATGAGGTAGAAATCTAATCTCGCTACGAGGAAATGTTTTTTGCTATTAATGTGGGTGAAGTAATTTTATTTCTTGTTGGAGCTTATTATTTTTCTGAATAGGTTCGTAATAATTACTTTTGGGAGTCCACAGGCATAGACATCATACAATTACCTGTACAATATTTTAAGTACCCGGTTTCCCCTACGGTAACACAGTATACACTCTTTGCTAAAAAAAAAAAAAAAACACACCTAAGAAAGTCCTTTGAACCTGATGAAACTTGGCGTGCAAGTACCTCAAGGCCGAATATGCAAAAGATTAAAAAATAAAGACCACGGGCGAAATACACTGGTGTTCAAACTTAAGAGAATTTGCACATTTTCTCGATTTTCACAAAAAGTACGGAACCAAAGGTACAAATTATGCCGCCGAATAAGAATGCAAATTTGCAGTGCCGAATACGTACACGTGCGTGTGGGTGGAGCTGTGACAGCGGAGGGCATGAAAAGCACACGTGGCTTTTTCCGCGATTAGTTCGCGCGTACTCCTCGGCGACATTCGTTGTGTTTCTTGCAGGAGTTGCTTCAATTTCATAAGCAATCAGGTAAAATGAGTTGCCACGAACGCATTGATGACGGAATGAGGTGGAGAATCGTCGGTAGATTGGAGGCAGGGCAATTGCAAATGCAAGTTGCTACAGAGCTCAATGTAACGCCCAGTATCGTCTGCAGTTTGTGGAAACAGTCTAAGGACACCGGATCCATATCGAGAAGGTCTGGGCAAGGTCGTCCAAGAGCAACGACGCAAATGAAGATCGCTGTTTGGCACTTTCAGCGAGGCGCCACAGGACTGCTACAGCTGCACAGCCAGCTATCTCGTGAGGTGCATGACGCCAATGGAACCCGAGTTTCAAGGGTTACTGTTTCCTGAAGGCTTCACGAGAGAGGGCTTTTTTCCAGAAGACTCGCTGTTTGCGCCCCGCTCATTTCAGCACACAAGAGAGCGCGTTTAGCATGGTGCAAACAACATCAGCCTTAGACCAGACTTCAGTGGGGTAACGTTCTCTTCACAGACGAGTCGCGATTCAGTGATTCACCACGTACCTTCATCTGGAGAGAACCTGGGACCCGATACCTTTCCTCCAACATCAGAGAAAGGGGCCGGTATGGCAGCGGAGATGTCATGGTCTGGGCAGGCATCATGTAGGACGGCCGCACACCTCTTCATATGCTTGACAGAGGCTCCCTGACTGCTGAGAGGTATAGGGATGAGATCTTACAGCCCTATGTTCGATTTTTCAGGGGCGCAGTCGGCCCTCGGCTCCTTTTTATGGACGACAACGCTCGTCCACATAGGGCTCACCTGGTTGACGATTATCTTGAATGTGAGGATATTCGCCGGATGGATTCGCCAGCCAGATCGCTAGAACTAAACCCTATTGAACATGACTGGGAACCTCTTGGGAGGGCAATTGCAGCTCGCCCCCCCTCCGAGAACCATCCAGGAGCTGAAAACCGCGTTGCTGCAGGAGTGGGACCAACTGCCACAGGACTCATCAACTGCCTCGTTTCAGTATGACGTCGCGCTCTGAGAGCTGTATGACTGTGAGAGGGGACCGTACCCTATATTAGAGTCATTTTATGTTCGATCTTGCAACGTGGATTTTGGACATTTCTGCGCTGATGAGCCTTACTGACGATCATGAGTGCGTACCGTGACTGTTGTATGGTATCATTTTTTATTTATATAACTGTGCATCCATACCAAATTTCATTAAAATGTGCCCATTAGTTTTTCAGAAATTCGACAAAATGTGTTAATTCTCTTATTTTTGAACATCAGGATAGTTGCCCGCTACAGCGCATAAGAAACGCGCATCGAGGAGGGTATCAAAGCTCGCTTGCAGGGACAATTGTGGCAGCGGATTGCGGTTGCGTTAACCTCCACGGACTGTGAGGACGATTCGACGTCGGATCCGTGCACAGTACGAGAGCAGTTGAGCGAGTTTGATTTGTTAATGTTATTTGTTTGAGTTTGATTTGTAATAAAACGTTTTGTTAATTCAGCAAAAAAATTGTTGGATCAACCAAAAAAATTTGTCGATATACAGTCAACAAAAATGTTTGTTGAACTTAGAAATTTATTTTGTTAAAAATGATTATTGATTCTACAAAATTTATTATTATCATGACAAAACGTTTTTGTTCATTTAACAAAATAATTTTGCCGAGGTTTAGGAGTTCCTTTGATCCAACAATATGTATTGTTATCGTGATAAAACGTTTTGGTGCTGCAACCAAACATATTGTTATCTTGATACAGCAATTTCTTGCTCCAACAAAATTGAGAGTTATGTAACTGGGCCACTTTGTCCGTAAACTTTTTTTCTGATGGCAACACTTTGCCGGTGCAGTAATTTTAGGCGGTGCCCTTCGACCCTGGTTGACAGCCATTTTTTCCCCCACATCATTTTAATTTTTCCCGACGTATTTACTTTCTAGTGTTGTTCAAAGGAATTTGGAGAGTGTTACGTCACGAGGAAATCTTTTCAGAGTCAGCGAGCGGATTCGAACCTGCTACCTTTAGTTTAGGAAGCAGGCGTGATAACCAAACGACTATACCGGCACTTTCAAACAAATTTTTATCTGCGAATTCAGCATTTGAAGGTGGGTTTATTACCTTTTGGAATGTTCACGGACGATTTGTTCTTGATATAACGATGAGTTGATACTATTTTGGTGCGTGTGTAAATGTTTCTAAATCCGATTTCTTTTTAAATGTTTTCCTTAGTTTTTTGATAAAACAAGTTATTGACATTTTTGGTTAAACAAAAAAAAAAAAAAGATCGTAATATTTTTTTGAACACTCTATATGTTCCAGGGTACTATCATCGTGCAATCTTTGGTTGCCGCACAAATTTTGAAACACCCTGTATATATAGCCTGTACATGAAATCAAGCTCTATACATAAATTACAACTCTTATCATTACCTCATGTGCAAATTTTTATTTGCGATCAGGAACAGCAAGCCGTTATAAGAAATGTATCAGAAATCTGGGTTTAAATTTAATACGTGCCCCTGTGCATCTAATAAGATGCGGATTCTATCGTGTTCATTGTAATTATGATTCTACAAAGCGAGGCCAAACTATCACCAAAATTCATTGAATCCAACCAAAAGAACACTCAATAAACACTAGCATAAAAATAAGTCGGAATTATTAAGATAAACTGAAGAGCAATTGAATTAGAAATACCTTTCTAGTAACGTGTAGCACCACTTTTCGCTCTGATGATGGCGGCGATTCGTTTCGGCATGGACTCGACAAGACACCGGAAGCGTTGGGAAGCCATACAGATCCACGACCCCTGAACAAACTCCCACAGTTCACGAAGATTTGATGGAGGGGGTTCAAAGCCTCGAACATATCTCTCGATGACATCCCAGATGTGCTCGATGGGATTGAGGTCAGGTAACCTAGCTGGCCAAGGAAGCGAGGTCACGTCGGTAGAGTGTTCATCCAAACATTCGGATACAATTCGGGAGCGATAGCACGGTGCATTGTCTTGTTGCAGGATGAGGTCCCCAGTGGGATGCTGAAGATGCACAAACGGGAGCAAATGGTCGTCCAGGATATCTCGGTAACGTTGACCTGTGAGAGATGATATCACACGTACCAGGGGTCCCACTTCAGTCCACGTAAATAGCCCCCAGACGAAAATGCCACCCCCACCAGCTCGAAGAATACCCTCCTGGCAAGAAGGATCCATCACTTCATGTGGTTTGCGCCGTACTCGTATCCTGCCATCCGCATGTACCAACGTGAATCTCGATTCATCAGTCCAAGCAACATTTTTCCACATGTCTAGGGTCCAGTGGCGATGTTTCCCGCGCCCATGCTAATCTTTGTACCCTGTGATGTGCGGTCAGCAGCGGTACCCTCGTGGGACAATGGCTTCTGCATCCCAAAGCGAGGAGATGGTTCTGGATGGTGTGGTTGCTTACACGTTTTTGTGCACCAGCGTTCAATTGCCGATTGATTTCTTGCACTCTGGCCCGTCTATCCGCTGTTACAATGCGAGCTAGCCAACGATGACTCCGCTCATCCACAAGCTGTTGTTCACGGCAGTTGGCCTTTGCAGGGATGATTTTACCGGATTCGATGTACTCACGGTGCACCCGTGACACAGTGGCTCGTGAAAATCCTAGTGCCTGCACGACTTCCGAGATGGAGTGACCCATTCGTCGGGCCCCGACAATTTGACCACGATCAAATGCGCTTAGATCCTTCGTCTTATTCATATTGCGTCCGACTCTTACTGATTCCCGTCGCATCACTCCTTATATTTTCCGATCGCTTCATACGTCATGTCGTTTCCGTTTACAGGGCCGCCCACAGCGCCACATTTGCATAACGCCAGCTGTCTCTAATTCAATTGCTCTTCAGTGTATATTAGAAATTCTTACCTCTGAATGTCTCTATCAGAGTTGACAGCTCCCAGTCTTCTAACCGTGCACTCACTTCGTAGTCAGCCATAATTCAAAGCGAAATCTTAAGCGCAAAACGATATTCTTCTGGTCAGTGGCAGTCTGGTAGTGCCCGTATGGAATAATTAGTAATCACGTGCGCTTAGTCGTAAGGTCGATGCCACCCCATGTAGTTGAGTTAACAAAATATAGCCAACGAAATAATTTTGTGTTGCCAACAAAACAATTCCGATCGAATTTTGCTAAAGCAACAAAATAAATCAACAAAACAGCTCAACAAAATTGCTTTGTTGTTTCAAACAAACCTTTTTTCTCAATGTATAGTTGAGCTGAAAGAGGCGGGTTAGTCAAGTCGCCGTATCGCCAGGCATTTAAGTCGGAGCGACGTGGTAAACGGACGATATTGGCGCCAACGGGTCGAGAAAGGCACAACCCAGCGGCACGCGGACAGTGGACGGCCGAGGACAACTACAGAACGCGATGATCGAGTGATTGTGAGAGCAGCACGAACAGAAACAAATTCGTCGCTCTCAACCATCCGTGGCCATGTTGCATCGTCTACAGGTACGGAAGTGGCCGTCCTGACCTTTGCCAGGTGACTTGCGGCACTGGGGATAACATTCGAGGAGACCACTCCGCCACCTACCTCTGACCGGAGAGCATCGTCTGCACCGGTTGCAGTGGTGTCGGGCCTATCAACGTAGGGTTGTCCAGTGGCGTCGTATTCTCTTCAATGAAGAGTCACGTTTTGCACTTGGCGCCGACGGACGGTGTATACGTGTCTAGAGACAAGACGGCCAACGCACGGATCCTGCCTTTACTGAAGAACGGCACTCAGCTTGCACACCGGGAGTGACTGTCTGAGAAGCCATTTCCTATGATCGCCGGATACTCTTGGTATTCCTCCGTACCACACTCACGACTCAACGGTACGTCGACGACATTCTACGACCTGTTGGGTTGCCGTTCCTGTCGCAGCATCACAGAGCAATTTTTTAACTGGATAATGCCCAGCCACACGCGGCACGACTCTCTCAGGCCTGCATTCGTAATGTCGACAACCTTCCATGGGCAGCCCGATCTCCCGACCTCTCACCGATCGAACATGTTTGGGAGATGATGGTACGCCACCTACGCCCATCCCGGAATGTCGGCGAAGTGGCCTGCAATTTGCACACCATCTGGCATGACATACCTCAGGACAGTATCCGTGAACTGTATGCGTCTATGCCACGCCGGGTAACCGCTTTTATTTATTTAATACACACAATTGACGTGGATTAGGAACATCAAACAGAATTCATCGCTCTTTCCGCGCTTATAAGTGAGTCACAGGAAAATTCTCATCGGCTGCCACCGGGAATCGAACCCAGAGTCTTCCAGTTACGCGCCGTAACTGGAAGACCCTTGTGGTGCAGTGGTAGCATGTCCAGCGCGTAACTGGAAGATCCTGGCTTCGATTCCCGGTGGCGGCCGATGAGACTTTTTCTGTGACTCACTTATAAACGTGGAAAGAGCGATGACTTCTGTTATATGTTCTTAATCCACGTCAATTGTGTGTATTAATTATTCATTCGCGTTCTAGTTATTTGTTCAGTTGCTGTTTACCAACTTTGGTGAATCCCCAGCATTGTGCGGGGCTCCAAGAAGCAACCTGCCATGTGATTTAGCAGTACGTCGTATGTAAATCTCGGGAATTCGAGGCCGCTGTGGGGCGGTAGTAGAATGTCCGGCGCGTAACTGGGAGACTGGGTTCGATTCCCGGTGGCGGCCGATAAGAATTTTTCTGTAACTCCATTATAAACGTGGAAAGAGTGATGAATTCTGTTTGATTTATTTATTTATTTATTTATTTTTGATTGAAGGTTTAACAAGCACCGTGAACAACTCAATGGGCTATAAGCAGTCGCCCGTCCCTGGTTCTAGGGAAGGGAGAGAGCCTGTGCCGTAAGACAAACACAACATCCATGCCTCACCGGGATTCGAACCCGGACTTTCACGGGCATAACCGCTTTTATCGGCGCCATAGGTGGCGCTATAACGTACTGACTTGTTCCACTCGTGTAGCTGTTTTATATGAATAAATGATCCAACTGCTCTTGAATTGGAATCATTTTATTTCCTATACATCTTTTTTTTTTTTTTTTTTTTTTTTTTTTGAGGTTTAACGACCACCGTGAGCAACTCAATGGGCTATAAGCAGTCGCCCGTCCCTAATTTAGGGTCACTGGTTCCAGGGAAGGGAGAGAGCCAGTGCCGTAAGACAAACACAACATCCATGCCTGACCGGGATTCGAACCCAGACCCCTTACGGACGAATGATCAGAGGCCAGCGCCTTAGACCACTGCGCCACCGGGGCGGCCCTATACATCTTCACACGACATACTAATTTTCATCTTGATTGGTTGATTCGTTCTGGGTGCTTGCCTTTTTTTTTTTTTTTTTTTTTTCGCAAAGAGTGTACAATAGCTGGTGCGTAAAACGGGTACGAGGGGGAAATATGCTGTGCTACAATAATCAAAATTTCATGCGATATGCTGTTAACAATATCCAATCTCGTTACAAAACTTCAAAATCAGATCCTCCGACAGACGACTGAAATTTAATAGTTCATCAAACCTCAAGTATTACCACGTATGTATACGGAAAAGGCGAGAACTGAATGTTTTCGTTAAAAAACGAAAATAACTAAAAGTGTCTGAAAATTCAGAATTTTCCTGGCGTACGAAAAATCCGTGAAATTATGTTTTTGTTCCGTTCATTTCACGTAAAAGATTGTATTAGGGGAATATGGTTCGTTAACATACAAAAGGAATCACAGAAAATGTCCGGCGAATTTCAGGAAATTTTTACAGTGTGGGGGGAAAAAAAGAAGAAGAAAAGAAAAGTTCATCATGGTGAATGGTAATCGGTGGAAAAGTGATTTAATTTTTTTGTTTCGGAGTTTAAGGCCCATCTGGAGCTACTCTTAGGGGTATAAGTTGCCTCAAATTTGAGTCCACAAGTTGCCTCAAATTTGGGTCCACAAGTTGCCTCAAATTTGGGTCCACAAGTTGCCTCAAATTTGGGTTCACAAGTTGCCTCAAATTTGGGTTCACAAGTTGCCTCAAATTTGGGTCAACAAGTTGCCTCAAATTTGGGTCCACAAGTTGCCTCAAATTTGGATCCACAAGAGACAGCGTCGTAAGACAACCACGCCACTCCCACCTCATTCGGGTCTCGAACCCAGGCCCAACTTGGACGATTGTTCAGATGCTCTCCCCCAACGGGGCGGAGAAATTGATTTGCAATATATTCTGGATCAATAGCCATGATGAGATGCTCAGATGACATCGTTAATTCTATCGTAAAGAAAATAAATCGCACATTAGATACCACATTAATAAAAGATCGTAGACCAGTTAAATATGTGGGATCACTACCATACATCCCAAGCATCATCAATATACTCAAAAACATTTATCATCATCGTCACAATATTGGCGATCACACAATGTACTATCAGGAATAAAAAATGATAGAGACGTTGTCCCTTTGAACAACAGATATGGAGTATATGTCATCCCACTGAAGACAATAGACATTCAAGATGAAGATCGTATATATGTTGGATCTACACTTCGCTCATTAAAAACTCGTTTAAAAGAGCACCAATATAACATAAAGACAAACTCATCAAGGACTTCCCTATCAAGGCTATCATGCAAAGGATCTCATTACCCTTGTTGGAGCGAAGCCAACATCCTCGCCACGCTCTACTCAAAAGCATCAATCCTCCTAATGGAAAGTCTATTTATTCACAAATTTGCAATGATGATACTCCTTGTCACATCCCTTTACCTTGGAAAAAGGTGCTTAATGAGTTAAAACATATAGAGACTTGCACCAATTATTTCCTTCATACATAGTTTTTAATACGCTGCTTGACACGTAATATATTTATCGATGTTAACAAACCATTCACGAGATATGATGTCCATCACGAGCAGGTCACAATATCAAGAAAACCACATAACATTAGTGCATTTAAATCATACTCAGTTCCAGTCTGCTAATAACATCTGAAGATGGGTCCGTTGCGGGCCTGAAAGTTCTAATGTTTACTATATGAATTTGAATCTGTTATTTGAATAATGATCGTGTAAAGACAGCGGAAATCAACATAGAAAGTCAACGTAAACACGATATGAATATTTACTTAGTATATACAGCTTATATATTTATATAGAAAGAAAAGTAAAATGGTTTTAGTTCTTGTTTCGTATGATTCCCACTCGATCACAAACAGCAGCTAGAAGACGAATAGATTTCAAGGTAGGGACTCACTAAGAATAAACGTTTCATATAGCGAGGTCGCCAAGGCAGTTTTAGCTTTTTCACTCCATTCACCCACTCCTCCCCCTTTGCACGTGGAACCGTTAATGGGTGAGATCTACTGTAACTTCACATTGCATTACAAAGAAAAAAAAATGCACCAAGAAAAATATGCAATGCTAAGTTAATGAAAATTGCAAGACAAAATCTTTTGAGAACAGTGGAAAATACGGAGCTTGAGTCACGTTTATAGTGACAAGGTTTGCAGGTTCATACAGTTATGAAACACCGCGGCGCCACTTCTGTTGTGTTCTATGTGCTTACCATGTTGCTGTAACTTCCACTGTAGAGGGTTTCTTTTCAGAGAGGTAAGATCAATTCTCTCCCACTCCTTATTGCAAGTTTTCCAAAGGCCGTCAATTGTTTTGGGCAAAGGCCGTCAATTCTATGGGAGTGGCATCTGAGGATTAGACTGGAATTGAGGAGAGTGTGAACCCCGGTCTCAGCTTCCATCTTCCGCATGTATGCCACTGTGGACTTTGCCGTATGGCTGGAAGCCTTACCTTGGTGGATCCATACATTTGAAGCCATAGCACCGTATAAGGATGGAATTTCACCGCGGTAAATTGGGTCAAGAATGTTTGTCTGATGACAAGCTGCATTAATTTTTGCGTTATTCGCAACCTTTCGCGGCTCTAACTTGCCATTACAGCTAAAACCAGCCACAACCATAAGTCTTCTTCTCCTTTGTTAAACAGAAGTCATCCAAAGGGAACACAAACTTCCACCTGTCCCTTGCTAGGTGTCTTTCATACAGTTTCCTGCAATTCATCATCTGCTCCGAAATGTGGCGCAAAAGGAGCTTGTGGACGTTAGGCTTAAACGGCTTTTCTAAGTGTAGCTCAGATTTGATAAACCAGCTGCACCACTTTCTGTTAAATGATACAACCCTGTGTGGTACAAACATACCCTAACAACATGGTGCAACTTTGCACCACGTTATGGAAGACAGTTGCATTAGATTACTGTGTAAGGTTGCACTATGTTGTTAGGGTTTGTACTTGCACTTTCTGTTAAACGGCACTGTGTGGTGCAAACAAAACCCAACAACATGGTGCAACTATGCACCACTTTATGGGACACGGTTGCACTAGATTACTGTGTAAGGTTGCACTATGTTGTTGGAGTTTGTTTGCACCACACAGAGGTGTGTCATTTAACACAAAGTGGTGCATTTGGTGTAGCACAACTTTTTGGTGCAACTTACGACAAAACTTTTAACAGTTCAAATAAGAGGAAATAACTATTCACGTAGATAAAAAGTTCAAATGAGGTAACGATTATAATTCATACCAACGAAAGTAATTATTCTTTTGTCCAAAAATCCAGGCAAAAGGAATACGAGAAAGTGGGCCGTTTCTCGAGTGGTCGGCCGGAAAATATCCCATGGGGCCAATCCGTCCCTGTGTCCTAAGATATCTCGATGTTCATCGAAGGAAAAAAGACTGGGCTTCTGTTTAACAAAGGAGAAGAAGATGTCTAAATAAATGCTCGTAGCTCTTATCAACCAAAAAGTTGATATACAAACTATGCTGTCCGCTGCTTCACAGACATTATCTTATTGAGTAAACGCCTAAATGCTCCCAACTGTTGTAGAAGGTTTTAAAGAACTGGGAAAGGAACATATTACGGTTTAAAACTCCCTGTCCTTCATGTGACAAGAACAGGGATTTTTTCCTCATATCTCTAGATCCCCCTCGTTCTCTTCTCTTTTTAAATCGATGCGACCTGTCTTTGACATTCCAATGCCAAATCCTCAAATGAGAATGAACATTTGAATGGCAATTCAATGAGAGTCAGGGGAGATTCTTTCAACACTGGGATAAGTAAGATGTCTGCGGGTGACTGCGAGAGATGTATGCATCTGTGAGGGAGAGTAGCGGGCACTAATACACCTTAAAAGAAATTTCCCACTGCTCATCCAGGTGTAGTCCAAATAAGATCCTCTTGCATATCCATCATATCCGACATCTAAGTGGAATGTCATATAAATTCACCGATAACATTCTTTTTTTTTTTTTCCTTTCCATTTCGTCCTACATTATACGTTTCTTAGTAAGTAACTTCACTACGTATATTGGAAATGCAAATCCAGCATAAATCTAAATATAAAAGATTTATATGGGTTAGTGGAAACAGAGTTAAAGTCAGAGATTCAAATCCGGGAAGTCCAGGCAGATGCCCTGGGCCCCGGCTCATGGAGAGACCCCCAAACTTCGATTTTTTTTTATAGAAGTTGTTTTTTTTTTTTTAATTTTTTAATTTTCCATTGCATGTACATTATTTTTTCTTATTCCATCACTGATTGTTATTTTGAAAATCAGATTCAAAATATGAATAAACCACATAATAAATTTGTAGTCCCTGTCTCCCGCCGAATTCGCAAATGGGCTTGCCCATGTCTCTCGTGGCAGCGTCTATATGATTCAAACATCCATTCTGTGTCGGTCGTCTGAAAGAAAACACAGCTATTTCAGTAGAATATTTACCATCCAGTCATATTGTTCTGGCGCTAGCCTTTCCAAACTCGTTGGCAGAGTTGTCGTATATTAAATGCCAGAATGTTCACAGATGTCTAAAAAATTCCCTCCCTGAAAGCAATCGGACCGCAATAGAATTAAAAGAACAGCCGCAATCCTTCAAATATTTACTATCAAGAAGGGCCGGAGCAAGGTTTATTCAAGGGGGGGGGGGGAGCGGTGAGACTTGAAATTGCACCCATTGAAGCTAAAAAAATCCCTACTTCCATTCAAATGGAAGTAGGGTTTTTATGATTTCATCCAGTTTTACTTTCTCATACCTCTATCATAGTATTGGGATCTTTTAAAACTCCCACTTCTGGTTTTAAGCATAATTTTACTAAAAATGCGAAAACTAGGTAAGAGTCAAGTGAAACGTAAAAGTTATGTGAATGCCTACAATACAGCACTTCTCCGAAACGCCGAATGAGAAACGAACCCGCAGAACGAATCAGTATCAGATAGTAAGTGTAACAAGAAAATGACAATTTCGTGGTAGGGCTATTTTTTTATTTTATTTTATTGGAGGTTTAATGACCACCGTGAGCAACTCAATGGGCTATAAGCAGTCGCTCGTCACTAATTTAGGTCACTATTTCCAGGGAAGGGAGAGAGGCAGTGCCGTAAGACAAACACAACATCCATGCCTCACCGGGTTCGAACCCGGACTCTTCTTGGACGAATGGTCATAAGTCAA
This sequence comes from Macrothele yani, assembly GCA_039090855.1. Taxonomy (NCBI): domain Eukaryota; kingdom Metazoa; phylum Arthropoda; class Arachnida; order Araneae; family Macrothelidae; genus Macrothele; species Macrothele yani. The sequence continues at coordinate 112,076,117 of CM077003.1, forward strand.
CGCTTAGAACACTGGGCCACCGGGGCGGCGTGGTAGGGCTTGGAAAAATTCAGTTGAAGGCTAAACTCTCAGAAGGGTTTTCTACAACACAGCACAGATGGCTGATTAGCTCTTTGTTCCTTCAGCATATACGGAAATGATACGAAGGTTAGTTAGCATATACACTATCTACCAACAAGTGATTGGACACCTGTGATAGCAAAGGAAAACGAAGTTTATTCACCTTCAATAGTTGGTGGAGCCTCCACGAGCGGCGATTACAGCTGCGACCCTCCGGGTTATACTCTCAACCAGGCGTTGTACGACGGCTAGCGGTATTTTCTTCCACTCGGCTTGGAGAAGACAGGTCAGTTCCTTCACCGATTTCGGACGGTGGGGGGCACCCCTTAAGTCGACAGTCCAACTCGTCCCAGAGGTGCTCGATAGGATTAAGGTCTGGGCTCTGCGCAGGCCAGTCCATTCAATTAACCCCATTGTCACCATACCAAGCCATGGTGGACCTCGCAACATGACAGGTGGCATTGTCATCCTGAAAGTAACATGGGTCCACCCCGTAAAACTGCCACAACGTAGGAAGCGTATGGTCATTCAAAATGGTGCAGTAGGTCTCGGCGTTGAGTCTACCAAGAATTGTGACCAAGGGTCCCGTGCCATACCAGGAGAAACACCACCGTAGCATAATTCCTCCGCCGCCGAACTTCACAGTTGGCACAATGCATTCCGGCACGAGGCGTTCTCCAGGCAGACGTCAAACCCAGACCCTACCATCCAAACGGTAGAGGGTGAACCTTGATTCGTCGCTCCAGAGAACCTGTTTCCACTGTTCAACGGTCCACTGTCGACGTTCTTTGCACCACGTCAGCCGAGCAGCACTATTGGATTTGGTGATCAAAGGCTTGTCGGCGGCAGCACATCCATGATAACCGAGCAGATGGGCTTCCTTACGGATGGTATTCATCAAAAGAACACTCCCGGATGCCTATTGAAACTCCTCGCGGATGTGGCCCATCGATTTGGTGCGGTTCTTCCGAATTTCTCTGGCCAGCACCCGTCGGTCTCTAACTCCCAGTTTTGTGGGTCTGCCGGGTCGGGGCACATTCCGACAGTCACCTCTCATCTTTCACGTGCCAATCACGTAGGCCACTGTCGATTTTGGGTACTTCAACTCGCTAGATATGTCACGTATAAATCGGCAATTTCTGTGATACCCGACGATCACACCTTTCTCGATATCAGAGAGCTCCGAACTGCGTGGCATCTTGCATGCGACTGGTTGCGTTGTTGTTTCCCACACGATATTTAACGGCGGCGGTCGTGACGTGTATCAGGACCGCAGATATCGTCGATTGCAGGGGTGTCCAATTACTTGTTGGTAGATAGTGAATTTTTGTATGCCTCTCTCTCTGCTGTTTTGTACAATTCCTTCTATGCATATGAGAGGTCCATACATAAGAGTAGTTACTCTGGACCGTGGTTAGCTGCCCAAAATACGAATGCTGCTAACTAAAGTTTTGAAAAAAAATAAAAAGAAAGAAAGAAAGAAAGAAAGAAAGAAAGAGAGAAAGAAAAGAAAAAGAAATAGTAAAGCTTATGACTTTCTTTTTCAGTTAACATTTTCAGTCAATTTATTCACACAATGTGCATGTCTATTTTTGTGTTCGTTCTGCTCTTCGAAAAACATTGTAGAGCGCAAATTCACGCCCCTAGTTTGATCGCTCTGGGAGAGTAACCGCCCTTCCTGTCTTCCCGGCAATTACGGCCTTGCTATCAAGTGTTAAGAGGATAAACGATTGTAATTAGATATTGGACCTTATATATGAAAATGGTTTTAATGAAATCTACCGAATCTTTGCATTTTGTTAAGAACTATTTAAACCCTTCCTATAACGTTAGCAGAGGCGTCGCTAGACTTCGAAAGCTGGATGGGCGACGGGTAGGCGAGCTTTAATTTTGGTGGGGCAAGCCTGACAGCAACTTTTTTTTTTACGAAGCACTGAAGGAACGAATCTTCTTTTACTTTTGATTGAAGGTTTAATTACCACCGTGAGCAACTTGATGGGCTATAAGCAGTCGCCCGTCCCTAATGTAAGGCCACTGGTTCTAGGGAAGGGAGAGAGCCCATACCGTAAGACAAACACAACATCCATGCCTCACCGGGTTCGAACCCGGACTCTTCTCGGACGAATGGTCATAAGTCAACGCTTAGACCACTGCGCCACCGGGGCTGCTTTAATGCTTTTCACTACCGGCTACAAAAGAATTCGTGCAATCATGACCCCTCCACCTGGACACACATACATACACGGATCTGACTAGTTACGCCACTGGTGTAAGATAAGTGTTGGTGGAATGTCGCCTTCAGCTTTTTACTTGCCCTACATACGTTGTCTTAAATTGTTTTTCAAACCTTTCTGTTTTTGTTTACGAAAATAGTAATGTACTTGAACTATTTATTCAAAAGAAAATGTAATTTGTTTTATTTAAATCAAATTTTAACGTCGTGCCACGCTGACACAATACCTCCCACCTCCTTAAATTCCTTCCTTCCAGCCAGCGAATTTGTCTTGCACTCCTCTGGTGCAAATCAATCGTTAGCCACTTTCTGCCCTTTCACTGTCCCTGGGCGTTAGTGTAGCTTTAGACTCCACTGTCCGTGTTGGAATCCCCTATTTTGTAAAGAAAACAAACAGAACAATTAGTAGTGACCCCCTCTGTGAATTCTTATCCATCCTCCTCATTAGCCCCCTGGCCATATAAACACGAAAGTGGCTTAAACTAAGAACAACTGAATTTTCATGGTCCTTCGGATGCTATTTTGATAACCTTTTTTTGGAGACGTAAACGTCGCTCTTTCTAGGGGGATATGCGTGGTGCTACGTGAAATGAAACATAAGACTTATTACTTGGCAAATTCCAGATCATATTTTAAAGTTAAATATACTGAAACATGGCCCATTTTGAACTGGGTGGGCGGTAAGGTGGGCAAAACAAGTTTCAGGGTTGGGCTCAACCCCATGGCGACGTCCCTGAACGGTAGCTACCGGGAAAAGGAGTTTTTTCTAACTAAAGCTGTTGGCGCAGTGGTCTAAGCGGTGACTTCTGATCGTTCGTCTGAAAGGGGTCCGAATCCCAGTGAGGCATGGATGTTGTGCTTGTCTTACGGCACTGGTTCTCTCCTTCCCGTGGAATCAGTGACCCTAAATTAGGGACAGGCGACTGCTTATAGCTCATTGAGTTGCTCACGGTGGTCGTTAAACCTCCAAAAAAAAAAAAAAAAAAAATACTGGTAGAAACATATTTACGGTCTAGCATGAACCAGAAGGCTTGTCGAAAACTGCTGTAGCTAAGTCTTGCCATTTTTCGTTTTTATTTTTATTTCATTGTTTGTTGCTTTTTTTCTGAACTTCAACCAACAGTTTTCTAATACTTATACATAGGCGATATTTTAACTTTGATGATACGGTCAAGTGCCTGAAAGTACTAGAGAACTGTTTTTTAAGTACAATTTGAAATATGAATAGAAATGTTTGCTCGTGTTCAGCGCTGGATTGGGAGGGGGGGGGCTGCCCTAAAAGAAATAAACTTAGCAAAATATTTATGGTAGGATGAAAGGGCGTCTAGTTTCTCTCTTTGTCAATGAAATCTACCGACTTACCGGCGGGTTTTTTTTTCTTTTCTTTTCTTTAATCACAATACAACTTATTTAATGCCCCTCGAATATATATGATACTACTGCTCATGATACGCGCATACCATTTCCAAATACTTTATAGTTAGGTACCGCAAGTGAAAATTCCTTAAAAAGGTAAGTACAAAAACGCAATTACACAAATGCCCAAGGTTTTATAATTCATTCTAATTTTCATACCTTATGAATATTTTTTTTTTCTTTAACTTCAGAGCTAAATATTCCCCTGTGCTATATTTTCCGAAATTCCTGAAAAGACTGATTAATAGGAACGGGGACCACATAATGTGATTCTTGTGGCCCCCGTTCCTATGTCCTGACCCTTGACCCCATTTCGCCCATTTTCAATAGGATTCGTCCCGAGGTAGTCCTCTACCACATACTAAAATTTCATCGAAATCGAACCATTTTTACGCGAGTTATCGTGCGGACGGACAGACGGACAAAGCTGTAGCATTTACACTTCTTCAACCTACGGTTGGAAAGCGTAAAAAAAAGAGGACATCGTTATTTCCAGGAATCTTCCGTCAATTCACACCACTTATTTTTTATAGTGTAGTTAGGAGCGCAAAGCCTTAACGCTGCCCCGGTGCGCATTGGTCTAACCGCTGGCTGACCATTCGTCCGAGAAGGGTCTGGGTCCGAATCCCAGTGAGGCATGGATGTTGTGTTTATCTTATGGCAGTGGTTCTCTCCTTTCCCTAGAGCCAGTGGCTCTAAATTAAGGGCGGGTGACTGCTTGTAGCCCATCGAGTTGCTCACGGTGGTCGTTAAACCTTCAATGTGAAAAGAAAAAAAAAGCCTTCGTCCTTATCTCATCCTGTTCTCAGACCATAGTCCTTATCACTTCCTGTCCAAAACCCGCAGCTTTATCACCCAGACTTCAGTGCCTCTGAAGATGAGAAAACGTGATTTTTGGGTCCCTCTCTTTTGGACCTCTTACTGGATAACAGATTAAGAAGTCAGAGTCTTAGCGCAGGAATTTAAAGAAGCCTTCACCTAATTGTTGTAGTAGTTACAAATTCCCACGGTATTTTGATATTAATGAGCTGGCATAATATTTTCGTACCTGTTTTCCATGAAGAAAACTTTGCTTCAGAATTTGTATTCGATAGCATTTCTTTTCTGTTTCGGTGACGGTGGCGACGTTAAATCATGATTTTACCAGTTTTGTCGCACAAAAATCTTTCTTGGCCTTTCCTATCTTTGAAATTGTTGTTTTGCTTTACAGTTTCCGGTAGCTGAAGATAATCTGTGCTGTGTCACTCAGTCAACTCGGATACCTTTGACGCCTCTAAGGATGAAGGTTTCGAATATTAAAAAAAAAAGAAAAAATCATTGAGTAACTTTTTACTTTTGGTGCAAATAATGCTCAAAATTTCCTATAACAGGGAATATTCTCTGAATGGAACAACACTGATTGGATTAACTTCTGAGATCTGAAAAAACATAAACTTCATTTCCTTTGATTTGTTCCCAGCCAAATTTTTTAAGAGCCTTTACGGAACTTTAAATACAAAATTTTTAACTTTCTTTTAAAATAACCTTTCCCACTAAAGTTTCATCGCTTGCCAGATTTCTTTTCATTTATCTGAATATTTTTCAAAATTCAAACTGTTTTGATATAATTCAGAATATCGATGTGCTTTAGTCTCGACGTTTAACTCATTTGAATTCTTTCAAGGGACTTGCTTACACAGTAGTGAGAACGTCGTGCCTCCCCCCCCCTTTCTGAATACTTATTGCTTGTTATATAAAATTTAATTTAAAAACGAATGCGAGATATAAAACCAGGTGCTTTCATTTTTTTTAGCAAAACGTTTGTTTCTTTTAGCACTGCTATAGAGATTTCATCATCATTCTCATCAGAAACCACTCTACACCGCAGAGCCGAAACATTATGACGCTGCAAAATACGAAGTTGGCTCTCCACGTACCGCCAAAACAGATCTTACCCGGCGAGGCGTGGACGCTGCAAAATTCTAAAGGTGTCTGTCTTCCGGCATATCGTACCAGCAGATCCTTTAGCTCTTGTAAGTTAGGTGAATAAGCTGCCGATCCGCCGCAGATCGGGTTTGCTGTTCCAACACTAACCACAGATGTTCAATTGGATTGATCTCTCGGGAATTCGAAGGCCAGGGAATTACCTGCAAATCTTCCTCATGTTCCGCGAACCATTCTCGCAGTGTGGCATGGTCAAAGTAAAATTCCTGATTTGACGCATTGCTAGAAGAACTGACCACCGATCGACAATTTAAATACTAGACTGGATTCCAAAGGACGGAAAAAACACTCAGAAGAAGATCACGTAGGAGATGGGTCGATGAAATTCGGAAGTATGTTGGAGTGACATGGAAGAGACTGGCTCTTTTTGGAAGAAACTTGGGAAGATCTTCCGCCAGCCGTGGATGTATGATGGGTGACACTGATGATATATAAATAAATGTGTGGTGTGTGTGTGTGTGTGTGTGTGTGTGTGCGTACAAAACTTAGATGGAAATGAGAAGACACAGTACGATATTTAAGAGCAGTTTACCGCTATGTCAAAAAAAAAAAAAAAAAACAGTCTTTGATTAATACATTTTTTCAGTTTTTACATATGAATCAGAGACATCAGTGGACATTGATTGTAAAAGATATACAGAGGCTGAATTAGAAGCATGAAGAGGTGCATGCCTGTTGTAGCCAGGAAAAACAGGAAAAGAATCTCTTGGGTCAGAAAAATTACAAAAGTGGGTGCCAGTATGATCAAAATAAAAATCCTGAAATGGTAGTTAGACAATTGAAAAATTAGAGTGGGACAGAAAAAGACCCAGAAGGTCATGTGTGACGTACCTGCCAGCAGGACGCACACGACATAAAGGCGGATAGGAGTCAGAATGAACGTCTACGTAGCTCAGTTGGTAGAGCGACTTGTTCCGGAATAAGCGGACTCGGGTTCGATTCCCGGCGTAGACCAAAAATGACGGAGAAATTTACTTCGTTATACATGTAATATTCGAAAGCATCTTGAAGTGTCATGAAGGAGATTGACTCGAAATAGAATTTGCGGAAGAGACTTGGGGAGACCGTCATCCAGCAGTGGATTGATAAAGGTTGTTGTTGATTGACAATATTGATGGCGATAGAGAGAGAATATTTTATGACTTTTTTTTTTTTGAGGCTTTTGCATGACAAAAAAAACACTACCCCTCTTGCTCAGGGAAAAGAGAAAAAAGAAGAAATGATTAAAAAAGCAGAAAAATTATAACTCCCATTCTCATTTACCCATCAAAGAACGCGTGGAACTGTCGCCCACCTCAATAAAGATATGCATACCCTCAGTCAGATATTTGAAATTTTTCCATTCCTGCGGAAGTGAACAAGTTGTTTGATTTGTACAAATTTTGAAGATGACAATCCAATTTTTGGTGTAAATGTGACAAGGATGGTAAGTCAGATAATATCCGAAAACTTGAAAATTTCATCATCGTGGAGCGGGACTCGAACCCGCGTCTCCCAGATGGCGCCCGGGTATGCTAACCACTACACCACCCAGAACGACCACGTCTCAAGTTTCGGATGGATTTGAATATAACCATCACAGGATTCGCTAGTCGAAGCAACCGGCATTCATGTTTAGCGAATCTGGAGGTTAAAAATCCTATCCCGTGATTTCCCGGAGGAACATAAATCATCAAAGAAATACGGGATTACACCATGTAATACAAATTTTGAAGATGAAAATCCGATTTTTGGTGTAAATGTAAGGATGGTAAGTCAGATAATATCCGAAAACTTGAAAATTTGGACGATGAAATTTTCAAGTTTTCGGATATTATCTGACTTACCATCCTTGTCACATTTACACAAAAAATCGGATTGTCATCTTCAAAATTTGTATTATATAGTGTAATCCCGTATTTCTTTCATGATGTTTGATTTGTATTAATTTATTGTTATTATTACGGAGATATTCATCTGAAGCCTAGAAATTCAAGAATTTTTTGTGAAATGGAAGGTTTGTCGAATGACTGCCTTTTGGATTGGGTGAAGCAGTATCTGCGGCAATCCTAATTCCTTGAGATTTTTCAGAAAGTTATTTGGTAGCACTGTTGTTGCTGAAATGACAACTGGTATGATCTGTGTTATGCTTTGTTTCCAGATCCTTTGGATTTCCATTCGTAGATTCTCATATTTCGAGATTTTCTCAGATACTGCTGTTCTTCGGATGTTTTTTCTGTAAGTGGAACCGCTGCATCTATTAGATGTTTCTTCTTCAGTTTTTTTTTTTGCCTACGATTACAATTTCATGTCGATTGTGGTCAATGGTTTTATTTGTGATGATAGGTTTGCCCCACTACATGACGCAATTTTGATTTTCCAGAGTAGATTCTGGTTGGTGCTTGTAATAAGGCGAAGTATAGCCTTGGATAAGGCCATATTTAACTCCAAGCTTTTGATATAGGATATTGGCTACCTGGTCGTGTCTGTTAAGGTTATTGTTTTGAAGCAAGAAGATTGTAGCCGGCTAAAATGTGTTTTACAGTTTCGTTGGCTTTTCTAGAAGTTCACAACCTGCAACTTTCATTTATGTGTTTCCTGTAGTTTTGGGTTGTGTGACGTATATTCTAAATTAATTTTCCTTTTTAGTTTCTTTCCCTATGTAAATCTTGAGTTTATTCTCAGTTATATTTCACTCTTAACGTGATATTTTTTCTCTCAAACGAATACTGTTGGCAACATAATTGAGGTTCAATGAACGTGACGTATGCCTGATGTAAGATAAGAACGAGAGATAAAAAGGACGACGAAACTGTTGCTTGGCGAGCGTTGTTAAAGAAAGCGTTGCTTGAAAAGCGTTGTGTTAAGAGCTGTGTAGAGCTGTGTGGTGTGTGGAGAGTGTTGTGCAATATGCTATGCTACGATGTGTTTGCTACATCCTGAATAAAGCATCTTTTCCGTAAGTGTACTTCTGTTGTTTACGTGTTTCGTCTGGCCGTTAAGGTTTCTTTCATTTAGGAACTATTTCTTCGTATGGTGGTGTTTTTAAAATAACGTAGAAATAAGACAAGACTTCTACGTCATAGTTGCGACAATGCGGTCTTGAGTCCTAATGAAGAAGCCCTCAATTTCTGGATCAAGTTCGCATTTTTAGCACGTCTTTTGTAAAAAAAGATCGTGCTTCTGTTATCGGTTTGTCCGTCCGTCCGTCCGTCTGTACCCACGGTATCTCTGCAACTATTAGTCCGATTTGAAAAATTCTTTTTGCATTCGGAAGCTTGAAATATGCGAATCACGATCCTGTATTTCATTTTTCTTTACGATGCAAAATTTTGCCGCTAGTGGGCGTAAATGCAGATTATGTCGAATTCAAAATTACGTTTTAATCCACATATTTGCTTCTAAACATCCGATTGAAAAAATTCTTTTATCTTTCGATTCCATTTATGTCGAAGAGTGTTTTAGACATAGTTTCATTTTTAAATTACATATAGATTTTCCGCAAGGGGCGTAAAAGTAAATTGCATTTTTTCCGATAACTCTTCTCCTAAAACTCCGATTTGAAAAATATTTTTTTCAGCGGATACATCTCCTAATGGAAAATATTTTGCATATAATTTCGAATTTTTGGTAAAGAATACTTTGGCCACCAGGGGGCGTAAGTGTTAATTTTTGCTTCTGATGTATTTGCCATAAAATCTGAGCTTCTAAAATATCGATTGAAAAATGTTGTCGTGGACTGATGCCACTCACATCGATAAATATTTTCCGAATATTTTCTTTCTAAAATATCCCACAGTTTCTCCGCCAGGGGGCGTAGATGTATATCGTATATGTTATTTTTGTCAATATCTCAACTTCTAGGAGTCCGATTTGAAAAATTCCTTTTTTGTTGGATAGTGTTTTCCGTGTGGCATACAATTTCAATTTTCAAGTAATTTTCAAGTAATTCATTGACTTTCCGCTAGGGGCGTAAAGGTAAATTGTGTTTCGCCCTATATCTCTGCTTCTATATCTCCGATTTTAAAAATTCTTTCTGCACCGAATACATCTCCTGATGGGAAATCGTTTGCACATAATTTCTAATTTTTGTAAGAAAAATGGTTTGGCCACCAGGGGGCGTAGATCTTAATTTCCGCTTCTGATGTATTTGCAGCAAAATATGAGCTTCTAAATTCTCGATTGAAAAAAACGTCGTTTGTAGACCGATGCTACTCATATCGACAAACCTTTTAAGAATATTTTCTTCTTAAAATAGTGCATGGTTTCTACGCCAGGGGGCGTAGATGTATACCTAATTTTTGTCAATATCTCTGCTTCTAGGGGTTCGATTTGAAAAATTCGTTTTTTGTTGGATAGTGTTTCCAGTATGACATGTACTTTATATAATTTAAAAATATTCAAGTAATTCATAGACTTTCCGCTAGGGGGCGTAAAGCTAAATTGCGTTTCTCACTATATCTCTGCTTCTAAGTCTCCGATTTGAAACATTCTTTCTGCATGGGATACAGCTCCTGATGGGAAATCGTTTGCACATAATTTCTAATTTTTGTAAAAAAAAAAATGGTTTGGCCACCAGGGTGCGTAAACCTTAATTTTTCGCTTCTGATGTATTTGCAGCAAAATATGAGCTTCTAAATTCTCGATTGAAAAAAACGTCGTTTGTAGACCGAACTACTCGTGTTGACAAACCTTTTAGAAACATTTTCTTCTTAAAATAGTGCATGGTTTCTGCGCCAGGGGTGTAGACGTATATCTTATTTTTGTCAATATCTCGACTTCTAGGAGTCCGATTTGAAAAATTCCTTCTTTGTTGGATAATGTTTTTAGTGTGACATGTTTTTCCTAAAAATTCAAAATTTTCAAGTAATTCATAGACTTTCCGCTAGGGGCGTAAAGGTAAACTGCGTTTCCCACTATTTCTTTGCTTCCAAACCTCCGATTTGAAAAATTCCTTCTGCACCGGATACATCTCCTGATGGCAAATCCTTTGCACATAATTTCTAATTTTTGCAAAAAAATGGTATGGCCACCAGGTGGCGTAAATCTTAATTTCCGCTTCTGATGTATTTGCAGCAAAACATGAGCTTCTAAAATCTCGATCGAAAAAAAAGTCTTTCGTTGACCGATGCTACTCATGTCGACAAACCTTTTAGGAACACTTTCTTCTTGAAATAATGCATGGTTTCTCCGCAAGGGGGCGTAGATGTATATCTTATTTTTGTCAATATCTCTACTTCTAAAAGTCCAATTTGAAAAATTCCTTCGTTGTTGGATAGTGTTTCCGATGCGAAATGTTTTCCCCATAAATTCAAAAATTTCACGTAAATCATTTAAGACTTTCCGCTAGGGAGCATAAAGGTAAATTGCGTTTTCTGCTCCTAAAACTCCGATTTGAAAAATTATTCCTGTATTGCATACAAGACCTGATGGAAGATATTTTTCACATAATTTCTAATGTTTTGTAAAGAATGGTTTGGCCACCAGGGGTCATAAGTGTTAATTTCCGCTTCTGATGTATTTGTAGCAAAATCTGGGCTCCTGAAAACTCGACTGAATTTTTTTTTCTTGGACCGATACCGCTCATATGGATAAACATTTTGAGAATACTTTCTTCCTAAAATAGTGCATGGTTTTCCCACCAGGGGACGTAAAGTCACATCTTATTTTTGTCGATAACTCTGTTTCTAAGAGTTCGTAAGCTCAAGATTCCGTTTACACTGATATCTGAGGGATTAAAGTCCCGCTTGAAAAACTTCTTTCTTCCGTCAGATACTATTGTTTTCCATACCGGTTCCAATGCCCCTGAATAGCTTTGATAAATTTAATTTGCGTCAGAACGGATTCAAAAGACGTGCTTATTACACCCGAAAATTCGGTGTCATCTTTCTTGTTAACCATTGTAGTGAAGAGTTTTTGTCAATGTTTTCCAGATCTAAGGACTTCGGTTATTTACCGTGTAGAATTTTACGTTTCCAACTCTCAGCTCTGCAGTGGATATGAATTGGTTTCTGATTAAAGGACGAAGTGAGCATTATTATTATTAATATTATTATTATTATTATTAGAGTTATGGCCTCATGCAGTCGCCAAAGGATTCGTAGTGTCTGATCAAGGCAAACTTTCAGAGTTCATGAGGGATTGCAATGGACAAGAGGTGTGTGCTTTTCAAAACAGAACTTAAAAAATAAATAAATGTGATTGCCAAAAGAAAACGCAGTTACGCACATATTTATTTCTGTCACACGCATTCATAGAATTTTGAAAAGACTGCGTGTTAAGATTTTTTAGAAACAGGGCGTACATGAACTGCATTAATTTACCGCAACGGTACTGAAGTTCAGTACCCTGAATTCTTGTCATTTTCGGAACATTTTTGGAACAGACTGATGAAATACTGTGTTTTGAAGAAGCACCACGCCTGTTTTAATTATCCCTTGCTGTTGTTGTTGTAAGTTCTTGAAATTTCGTCGCAGAAAAGCAACGACCTTGTTGTCTCATCTGTAGCCTCCGGCCAGCATCCGACCTTGTCATTGCACAATTCCCAGCAAACAGAGTTCAGTAACACCCAAGAACGGTCTCCTGCTATGAGAGTGGGTTTACGAACCACATAATTCACGGCCCACTTCTGTCACCCACGCCAAAAATGCAGCCAGTGCCCCCTCGCCATCGTCATCACCGTCACACTCGCAGCCAAATCATTTCGTCTGTCCAAAACTGGGAGCAAGGATGTGATAGAAGCCCCCGCCCTTTAACGCTGAGAACGCAGACCCCGCCTCCTACCAAAGATGGAATAGCATGAATCAGTATTTTCATGAGTACTCGTTCCCGACATCGAACCATAGGTAGTTTCTTGTGGGATGTCCTGTGCAACGCCGTTTTAACGATAACTTGGTGGGAGTCATTCTCTGACGTAATCCAGGGATTCCACTGAACACCGAAGTAAGGCATAAATTTCCAAATTCGTTGTGACGACACTCGAATTTGCCTTTTGGTTTACTGAATTTTAAAGAACGCCATAAAACAAGCAACTTATATGCAAACTTTTAATACTTCATCCTCAAAAGTTGGAAAAATCCTAAAGTAATATAAATTACTGCCATCATATTTTTTAAGACACGTGTTTTGATTAAATTCCTTGTCGTTTGGTGATCTGTGCCTTAGTCTTCATCCTGTCGTATTACGGTTGGTCCTGGGTAAAACACTCATGCAGTATTCTTCTTAGCGACACTGGTTCCCTGTCTTCCCTGAAATGGCTGCCCCTAGATTAGGGAAGAGCCACTTCTAGATCTATGCTTAGATGAGTATGACTGAGTATTCATTTAACGCTGGGAAATTGAGTGCTCCCATTTTAACAAAGATACTCTCAAAATTTTGATAACATCTCTCTTTCACTTTCAGTGGCTTTACAACGACCAGTACGAAGTCAGTTGACGTGCCAGTCTCCTGACAGAATTGACTATTTCCCTGACAGTTGCGTCATTTGGTTGATCAGTCCACATCAGTACCTTGCTAGGCAAATCTTCATTAATTCCTCAATGAATAGCGACCTAAGATTCCAATTTCTAACCTTCGTGGGATTTATAGACGGATCTGCTGGACCAATTTCATCTTAAACGACAAACATTTTGGTAACAGACAGCAAATCTTGGGTTTACAGATCAAACGTCTATGTAGTCTGTGTATAAAAACATGTCCTCTCAATTTAATTTTAACTCAAACCTCATTCAGCTTATTTCACTGAATATTTTGGAACGAACGAATGCTTACTTTAAAAAATAGAAAAAGTGCAATTAGCACTTCTTTATTTTGTGATTAGCACTTCTTTTAGACATCCCCTTTCTAATACTGTACTTATGTTCAAGTTTTTAGCTCAAAGTAACTGTGCCCAGTGGCGTATTGGGACGGCAAAACCAGACAGGGAATTTTAGTGTTACGGCCCACTATAAAAAATCACGTACCTACGGTGAAGTGGATTAGGCTCGTCGGCCACATGACTTTCGAGATGGGGCGATTAGTCAACCGACGTAGTGTAAGTGGAGCAGTATGTTGTAAAATTTGGAGCGTGATGGGTGAACGGAAAGATTTATCGAATTTTGAGGAAGGACAGATTGTGGGAGCACGGAGAGTGGGTGCCTCGATTTCCCAAACGGCTAAACTGGTGGGTCGTTCGCAAGCCGCCTTTGTTAAAGTGTATCAGGACTGGCGTGCAAATGGTCAAAAATGACCAGGAGGCAAAACTGCACAGGAAAGCGAATGGTTGATGTGAGAGGTGAGCGCCAGGTCAGACGACTCGCACAGATCAACAGAAGCAGCACTGTCCAACAGTTGACTACCCAATACAACAGAGGTCAACCAGGAACAGTATCTGTCATTACCATGCGTTACACGCTCGCACATATGGTCTATCACAGCAGACGACCCGGACGTCATGCTCCCCTAATCACGACGACATCCTCTACTAGCCGTACAGGCCAACGAACGCGGCCCTGTTCAACAGTTGACTACCCAATACAACAGAGGTCAACCCGGAACAGCATCTGTCATGACCATGCGTCACACGCTCGCACGTATGGGCTATAACAGCAGATGACCCCGACGATATCCTCTCCTAATCACGACGACATCCTCTCCTATTCACGACGACATCCTTTCCTAATCACGACGACATCCTCTCCTAATCACGACGACATCCTCTCCTAATCACGACTACATCCTTTCCTAATCACAACGACATCCTCTCCTAATCACGACGACATCCTCTGCTAACCGTTCAGGCCAACAGACGCAGTACTGTTCAACAGTTGACTACCCAATATAACAGAGGTCAACCCGGAACAGTATCTGTCATGATCATGCGTCACACGCTCGCACGTATGGGCAAAAACAGTATATGACCCCGACGACATCCTCTCCTAATCACGACGACATCCTCTCCTTACCACGACGACATCCTCTCCTTACCACGACGACATCCTCTCCTTACCACGACGACATCCTCTCCTTACCACGACGACATCCTCTCCTTACCACGACGACATCCTCTCCTAACCGTACAGGCCAACAGGCGCGGTACTGTTCAGCAGTTGACTACCCAATACAACAGAAGTCAACCCGGAACAGTATCTGTCATGACCATGCGTCGCATGCTCTGACGTATGGGCTATAACAGTAGATGACCCCGACGACATGCTCTCCTAATCACGACGACATCCTCTCCTAATCACGACGACATCCTCTCCTAATCACGACGACATCCTCTCCTAATCACGACGACATCCTCTCTTAATCACGACGACATCCTCTGCTAACCGTACAGGCCAACAGACGCGGTACTGTTCAACAGTTGACTACCCAATACAACAGAGGTCAACCCGGAACAGTATCTGTCATGACCATGCGTCGCATGCTCTGACGTATGGGCTATAACAGTAGATGACCCCGACGACATGCTCTCCTAATCACGACGACATCCTCTCCTAATCACGACGACATCCTCTCCTAATCACGACGACATCCTCTCCTAATCACGACGACATCCTCTCCTAATCACGACGACATCCTCTCCTAATCACGACGACATCCTCTCCTAATCATGACGACATCCTCTCCTAATCACGACGACATCCTCTCTTAATCACGACGACATCCTCTGCTAACCGTACAGGCCAACAGACGCGGTACTGTTCAACAGTTGACTACCCAATACAACAGAGGTCAACCCGGAACAGTATCTGTCATGACCATGCGTCGCATGCTCTGACGTATGGGCTATAACAGTAGATGACCCCGACGACATGCTCTCCTAATCACGACGACATCCTCTCCTAATCACGACGACATCCTCTCCTAATCACGACGACATCCTCTCCTAATCACGACGACATCCTCTCCTAATCACGACTACATCCTTTCCTAATCACAACGACATCCTCTCCTAATCACGACGACATCCTCTGCTAACCGTACAGGCCAACAGACGCGGTACTGTTCAACAGTTGACTACCCAATACAACAGAGGTCAACCCGGAACAGTATCTGTCATGACCATGCGTCACACGCTCGCACGTATGGGCTATAACAGTAGATGACCCCGACGACATCCTCTCCTAATCACGACGACATCCTCTCCTAATCACGACGACATCCTCTCCTAATCATGACGACATCCTCTCCTAATCACGACGACATCCTCTCTTAATCACGACGACATCCTCTGCTAACCGTACAGGCCAACAGACGCGGTACTGTTCAACAGTTGACTACCCAATACAACAGAGGTCAACCCGGAACAGTATCTGTCATGACCATGCGTCGCACGCTCGCACGTATGGTCTGTAACAGCAAACGACCCGGACGACATGTTCACCTAACCACGACGACATCCTCTCCTAACCACAACGACATCCTCTCCTAACCACAACGACATCCTCTCCTAACCACAACGACATCCTCTCCTAACCACGGTTCATCGGTACAAAAGACTCGTCTGGCGCAAAGACCATGCATGTTGGACCTCAGATGACTGGAAGAAAGTGTGCTGGATTGACCAGTCGCGTTTTTACTCCACTCCCTGGAAGATCGTGCACGTATTTGTCGCAAACAATATCAGGCACTCGATCCATTATGCATATTCTCCACAGTGCAAGACGGTGGAGGTGGTTGTTTGGTGTGGGACATGTTTGCGTGACAGGAACTTGGAACCCAGGTGAATGTGAAACAATATATCACTGATGTCCACTATCGTGAATTGCTTGCTGACTCTGTACACCCTGCAATGTTGCACTTTTTTCCGAATGGCGACGGTGTCTTCCAAGATGACAATGCGCCGAGCCACAGATCAACCTATCTATCGTGAATTGCTTGCTGACTCTGTTCACCCAGCAATGTTGCACTCTTTCCTGAATGTCGATGGAGTCTTCTAAGATGACAATGCACTCAGCCACAGGTCCAGCTATCTATCGTGAATTGCTTGCTGACTCTGTACACCCAGCAATGTTGCACTTTTCCCCGATTGGCGACGGTGTCTTCCAAGATGACAATGCGTCGAGCCACAGGTCCAGCTATCTATCGTGAATTGCTTGCTGACTCTGTACGCCCAGCAAATGTTGCACTTTTTCCGAATGGTGACGGTGTCTTCCAAGATTATGACAATGCACCGAGCCACAGGTTAAATATTGTACAGGAATGGTTGGAGGAACATCGTTCAGAATTCCAGAATATCAACTGGCCTCCGAACTACCCCGATATCAATCCCATAGAGTACCTGTGGAACATTATGGAACGGCATATCGGGCGTCTGGATACACCATTTACCTCCATACTTGCATTGAAGGCCGCATTGCACGCAGTCTGGTTGGCCATAGCTCCCAACTGCTTCCGACTTCTTATTGAATCAATGTTACGTCGGATAACTGCTGTACTGAGGGCGAAAGGAGTATTGCTGCTGTACTGGGGCACGTACGAAGTATTAGGTATAGGTGGTCATTATTCAGTGATTCCTCAGTGTATGTTTAATTGATGCCACGTCTGATAGCTGCTGTACTGAGGGGGAAAGGAGGATCTGCAAAGTATTTAGTAGAAGGACTTAATTCAGTGATCACTCGGTGTAAAATGAATTCAGTCGTAAACGAATTTTAACAACAATTTAACCGTGAAAGATTTTAAAAGATGCGCTCATGATCGAATGTACACAAACCGCAAATGCGGTAGGCCAAACCACAAATGAGGTGCGCCAAGCCACTCTCAAAACGAGGTATTATACCATGTAATTATTTTCCTTTGAAAAATTTGGTTTTGACAATACAAAATAAAAAAAAAATTCTCGAGTCTCTTGAAAAACCTATTTACAGCAAAATCACCCTAAAGATCAGTCTGAAAGTTGAAATGTGTACATGCCACGTGGCAACTTTCCTCACGCAGTTAATTTTCGTATTTATTTCTTTTCTAATCGCCCATTGAGGAGGAGATGCCATGTTTTTGGTCCATGAATTAGTACCGGTAAATCGGTACTAATTCATGGTAAATCGTAACTATTCATTCTGAGATAAACGAGGGTGAGAAAGGTGTTACGGGATATTTCTGCGAGAAATCGCTTTGTGCTCTGCGTCAGTCTGTGGATTAGGGGGTGGAATGATAGGCCTTCACGATTACGAAAGGAGAGTAGGACATACCAATGACCCTGGGTTCCAAGCCCAACGATTTAGGTCTAATTGTAGTTAACTTCAGCTTACTAATTTTTCTCAAATGACAGTGGACCCACCACCGTAACTTTTCTTACAGAAGTACAGTGATTTTTGCTTTGTCATTTCAGAGAAAACCCCTAAAACGGATAGGAAGAAACATAAGTAGTGGTTCGTTCCAAAATATGGCGACAAAAAGAATACGAGAAAGTGGGCCATTTCTCGAGTGGTCCACGGGGAAATGTCCCGGCATCCAGGTTGGCCAATCCATCTCTTATTGTTAAGATTGACTTCTTTCGGAGTCATGCTTTCCTTCAATGATTCTGCATTTGAATGAATCTCAGGGAATTGAATTTTGGCAAAGTTTATCTTTGGGCGTAAGCTCTAAATTCGATATTTTAAGTTCTACTTCACGTTTTCAATAAAAAGCATTTTGAACAAAAAATCTTTTTAAATTGCGTAATTACAAATTAATTTCCCTGGGACAGGGGACACATTTTCGAGCTTCAATTACTGCGTCTGTGTCCAGAATTAACGGGATAAATGATTGGTTGAATATAATTCGAAAACGACATAAACAACAGAAGTGGTGTAGAACATGCATGTATAAAGTGGATCACAAAGATGTTGCAGGTTAAAATCCGCAAAATGTCTCAGTGAGATGTAGCAGTAAGATACAGCAAATTCTTTTCAAAATAATTTTGATTACGTTCAACTTTACGAAGTTTTAATCAGCTTGTTCCACTGTACTTCAGAGTTAACGATTTGTACCTTCGAACTGAGAAGACATTAGGGAGAGAAAATGTGATTGATCGTAACTCAACACACGCAAAGAAGCATGCAGGTGTGCATGCCTGGGGTAACCAAGAACTATAGAAGATAGTAAAATATGTAGGAAAAGGACCTCATAGATCAGGAAAATGACAGGAGTGGAGACCCACAAAAGGCAATGGGCTGGACATATTGACAGAAGAGCTGACCACTGCTGGGCAACTGACATACTACACTATATTGATAAAGTCACCGGACACCCTTTCAAAAGCAAATGAACGGATCCGCTGCGCTGTTAAGATGCGCGGTACAGATGCAAACGGTATAAAAACAAGTCTGCAACTGACTGCGATCATATCGTACTGTGAGGTTGAGCGAAAGTGTCGCAGCGGGAGAGAACTGACTTTGATAAAGGAAAGATTGTTGGGTGTTATATTAATGGATTGTCTATAAGAGAAACCGGGAGGCGTTTAAACATATCCAATTTAGCAGTTGCTTATGATAGCTTCTAAGATCCGACTTGAAAAAAAAATCACTGCTGACTACATACACTGTATAATAATATTCCTTTCGTCTTTTTCTTAGAAATGCAATAGGCAATATGACAGAAGCATCCTTACACTGTAAAAAAAATTCAGAAATTTATGAGCAACTTTCCGTGATTGTTTTCGTGTATTAACGAAGCATATTTCTGATACAATCTTTTCCGTGAAATGGTGGAAAGAAACATGAATTTCACGGATTTTCGTTCTCTAGGAAAATTCTGAATATTCTGAACCTTTCTGCAATTCCTTTCTTATATTGAGGGTAAAATATCGTTTTTAAGGTGTGTTAACGGAAAAATCCTGAATTTTCAGAAACCTTTCCTCAATTCTTTTCGTATATTAACGGAAAATTTTCGTTCTCACTTTTTTCCGTACCCATATGAAGGGGAATTTTGGGTAATATAGGAGCTATTCGTGGGAATACTTGAGGTTTGATTAACTGTTAAATTTCAATAGTCTGTTGAAGTATTTGATTTTAAAGTTCTGCAGCGACATCAGATATTGTGGATAGCATATCGCATGAATTTTGGGTATTGCGGAACAGGATATTTCTGCTCCTCTTCCCCATTTTGCGCACCATATATTATATTGTGTTACTCTAAGAAATCGGGTACTTAAATTATTGTGCAGGTGAGTGTACGATGCCTGTGTATTAATTATCAGTCTTTGAACCCCTTAAGATAAAAGCTATTACAGTTATCAAAAGTACATTTTATATTTAGGAATTTTGTGAAGAAATAATATAAAACAGTGCATTTCATCTTTTCTTAAAGATAATTGAAAGTCATTGTCAGTTTATAAAAATCTCAAATTCCTAAGCATTCTGATGCTTCGAAAAATCACGATGCAAAAAATACTTATTTTGTGGGTTGTCCTCTTACAGAAAAAATGAAATTATTACAAACCTATTCAAAAATTAATAAGCTCCAACGGAAAATAAAATGATTAAATCAATTGCCTCAATGACAGAAAAGGGAAAAAAATCCATCATCGCGCAATTAGTTTTACCATGAACGCGATACAGATTTCTGAGTCTTTCTGGCTCAGTGGTTACGGCGCATATTTTCTGTAGAACCAACCCAAACGACGTCGGTTCGATCCCCACTGTAGTGAGAGGAATATCTGGTATAAGAGCTAAAAATGCCGGGTTTTTTTTTTTTTTTTTTTTTCACTTTGCGAAATTTCTGTATAAATACGGAAAACCCTGAAGCGGACTTTTCTGATATAAATGGAATTTCTGACTACGGAAAATCTGTGAAAATATGGAAGTTAAAAAAACCAGGTCACCTTTAGAAACGGAAATGTCGTTAAAAGACGGACCATTACCGGCAACTTTGGTGCCCGCTATTTTCAGAAATTGTCCATGAATTTACGCCGCTTATTTTTTACAATGTATCATGATATCGACAGCCAAAATTAATTTAAAATGTGTTTCGCTCTTGTTTAGTGAGAGTCGATGATTATAGAAATTTAGAGATTCAGGCAATAGTTTTTTTTTTTTTTTTTTTTTTTGTATGATATGAAAAAGTTAACTGCCTACTACTTTATTTAAACGAATTTTATTTTATCACAGTCATACTTTAGAATCCACTCTGTTCTTTCCTATAAAATTTAATTATAGTTCTCCCACACGTCCATTTAATTCCTCGCACAACTGCCTAAAATCACTTTCTCGTTTTCTCTTGTCTGAAACTCCTCCATTTATCCGAACTTTCTCTTTTGAGCCAACTTTCTTCAAGTGACACTCAGAATTCCTGCTGCTGGGAGTAATAACATTTTGCCTGCGATACCTTCCGTTATGAGGAACATTCTGTGCACAATTTGTGATTTTTTTCTAACGTGCATTTTTGCCGCTAGTGAGTGTACGTACCCATTTCTATTTGTGGATATTTTATCGATTCTAGAAATTGATTCTTTTTTCGATGAAACTGGTTCCATTCAGCATGAAGGACTCTGCGCCCGTTGAGTACCTTAAATAATGCGCAGTTTTTCGATTATGGGCGTAAATATATTTTGTTTTTCACTGATTTTTTTTACTTTCTCTTAAAATTCGCTTTGAAAAATTATTTTCGTATTTTTTTTTCTAACAATAGCGAATCAGTCGTCATTATGCGGCACATACAAAGAAAACATATGCATAAAGACACTTTTAAATTTATAGGACAGTTGGATTTTAAGACCTGCGAAGTGTACCATAAGTTTATCAATCATGTCTAACTATTTTTATTGCTTCCTTTCTATTTTAACAGCATTCGGTTTCACTACAAACTCAAGGGCAATATTCCACTCATCTGATTTCGCTGTATTTTTTTCTTGATCGACCGATAATAGTTCGAATTTTAATTGAAAGATCATCCCGATTGCTATTCTGTCAACTCAAATTCACTCGTTTATTCAGGTTGTAGTAGCGTAATAAATTACAGCTCTGAATAATGTGAATCAGGAAATTCGTACAAGTGGAAACTACCGCACAGTAGTAGATATGAGAAAAGAAATTTTCGTAATTAGTGCTCTGTTATGAATACTTTTTCATATATATTTCGTTTTCCTTTAATCTGCTTCCGAACATTTAATATTGATAGCACTTTACGAAGCCATTCCTTCCACATTCCGGAAACCGAATGCTTAGAGAATTTAGATCCAAAATGGAAATATCAAGGGTATACAATTCCAAAAAGAATGCGTGCGTAATAGAAACTATTACAGCATGAACGAAGAATGTTAAGTCACGTGTCGCTGTTTTTCGCGAAAACGTGCTGGTCGGCAGATTCTGATGAATGAATGGTGCTTTGTTTTTTTTAACCTTCGTACATCCAGAAACAACAGGGAAATATTTTATCGAGCCATACAAACAAATACCTGTCGTGTTTGCATTGACGAACTTTATCGTAATATCGCAGTTCGTTCCTTCGTACACTTTAAAGAGATGCATGCAGCTCATGGTTGAGCATCTTCTTGTAACTTTTGAACAGATTTTTCGACATTTGCTGAAAGCATAATGTCCAAATATACATATCATCATCATCATCATTGTCAACCATTATCAATCCACTGCTGGACGGAGGTCTCCCCAAGTTTCCTCCACAACGGTCTGTCTTGTGCCAGTCTCCTCCATGTCACTCCCGCATACTTTCGAATTTCATCCACCCATCTTCCATGTGGTCTTCTTCTGGGTCTTTTCCTGTCCCTTGGAATCCAATCTAAAATTTCGGCTGTCCATCGATGGTCTGTTCTTCTGGCAGTATGTCCAGCCCATTGCCATTTCAGGGATTTAACTCTGATCATGATGTCTTCCACTCTTGTCATTTTTCGGATCCACGTGTTCCTCTTCTTATCTCTCCTGGTTACACCAAGCATGCAGCTCTCCATGCTGCTTTGAGTTGTCTGCAGCCTTTGTATGTCTCTTTTAGCTAAGGTCCACGTCTCTGCACCATACGTAAGCACTGGAAGGATGCATTGATCAAGCACTTTTCTTTTAAGACATAATGGCATATTGCTCTTGAAAATTATGCTGTTTCTTCCAAAAGCTCTCCAGCCAAGTTTTGTTCGCCGATTAATTTCTTCACCAGTGTGACCCTCACTTGATATCTGCTGTCCAAGATAAACGTACGTGTCTGTTATCTCCAGCTTTTCTCCATCAATTGATAAATCTTCATTTCTTGTAAAAGCATTGAACATCACTTTTGTCTTCTGAAAGTTCATTTTTAATCCCACTTCTTTACTCTTGTCAGCAAGTTCCTGCATCATACTCTGTAGCTCTGATGGGGTAGTTGCAAAAATGACTATGTCATCAGCAAAACGAAGGTGGGTTAGATAATCTCCATTAATCTTTATGCCTTTGTTTTCCCAGTTCAGTGATTGAAAGACATTTTCCAATGTGGCATTAAAGAGCTTCGGAGATATGGTGTCATTTTGTCTCACTCCGTTTCCGATTTTTATGTGTGTTGTATTTTCAAATAGCAGAATCTTTGCACTTGCATTTTCATAGATGTTATTAATAATATTAATGTATGCATCTTCAATACCGCAGGATTTCAGAGACATTGCAACTGCTGATGGTTTCACCGAATCAAAGGCTTTTTCATAATCGATAAAAGCCATGCACAATGGAAGTTCATATTCCCTCGCTCTTTCAATTAGTTCTCTCAGTACGTGGATATGATCTATTGTGCTGTAGCCACTCCTGAATCCAGCTTGTTCTCTCGGTTGAGCCATGTCCAGTGTTACCTTCAAGCGGTGTGAAAGAACTTTAGTGAAGATTTTATAAACCACTGATAGGAGGCTGATAGGTCTGTAGTTCCTGAGATCCTCAATGTCACCTTTTTTATGTAGCAAGATCATTGTAGCGTTGTTCCAATCCTCAGGAATTTTCCCTTCATTAAGGCATCGAGTGAAAATTTGGGCGAGTACTGTTTCGATTTCTCCACTTGCTTCTTGTATGATGTCTACAGTAATTCCATCTTCTCCTGGAGCTTTTCCCCGCTTCATGTTCTTGATTGCATGTGCAACTTCTGCTGGGAGGACTGGAAGAACTCTGGTACCTTTCATGATGCCTGGAGTACATGTATCATCCCTTAATTTGGAGTAGAAATCTTTCACTCTTGTCAAAATTTCGCCTCTATTTCTTGTTAGAGAACCATCTTCTTTTCTCAGTGCCATAATCTGTTTTTTTCCCTTACTGAGATGTCCCTTTGCTATCTTTAGGCTTTGTTTGTTTTCAATTGCTTTCCTTACTAGTTCACAGTTGAATTTCCTTACGTCTTCAGTGATACTTTTTCGTACTGTCTTGCATAGCTCTATATATTCCACTTTGGAAGTCACATCTTCTTTAGTTGTCCTCATCTCTCTTCTTTTTTGCATCAACATTTTGGTTTTTCCTGATAATTTGTTCACATGCAATTTGTTCTTAGACCCAGCTAATTTTGCTGCTGTTTCCATAAGAGCTTTGGTTACTTTTCTGTTAACTTCAGAAATATCCACTTCTTCCGATGTTAGGCCTTCTAAAGCAGAGAATCTGTTCTTCAGTTCCAATTTGAAGGTATTATGGTGTTTTTTAAGGTTGGTTATGTCAATACATTTTGTTTGTCTTATGAGCTTGCTACGTTCGAGTTTAGTGTTGAAGTGCATCTTGCATCTCACCAATCTATGGTCACTGCCTGTGTTGAACTTGTTTAGCACACTGCAGTCTTCTATGACGAATTTTTTTGTTACACATAATAAAATCAATTTCACTTGTCATCCCATTTGGATGTCTCCATGTCCATTTCTTGTGTGGCTTTTTCTTGAAAAAGGAGTTCAAGATGAAAAACCCTTCTGCCTCTGCAAACTCTACGAGAGTATTTCCACGCTGGTTTCTGTTGCCGTGACCGAATTTACCTACTGAAGTTTCATTCTGTTGCCGGTGCCCTATTTTTGCATTGAAATCTCCCATAATTATCTTCAAGTGCTGCTTACCTTTATTATTTAGATCACGAATTTCCTCATAAAATTCTTCAATTTCTTCTTCAGCATGACTTGTGGTGGGTGCATAAGTTTGAATAATCTGAGCCTGGTATCTTCTCGAGAGTTGGATAACGAGTCGTGCAGCTCTGTCAGAGGAACTTTCAACTTCTACAACTTTATCCTTCAGTTTCTTGTTTATTATAAATCCAACACCACTAGTTCTGCCAGTATCTGTCCCACGATAGTAGAAGAGATGTCCACTTTTCAGTTCAATGAGATCTTCTCCTTTTCTCCTTACCTCACTTAGCCCGACGATGTCCCACTTGATCCTTTGTAGTTCCTCTTCCAATTCAAGAAGCCTTGAATCAGAAGATAGGGAGCGTCCGTTATACGTAGCCAAGGTCAGCATCAGATGGCAGCCTAGTCCGGTTCTCCGGGGATTCTTAGCACCCTCTGCCTTCATGTCGCACTGGCCGCTGCCTTGGCCAGGTACATTCCAGCTGCCGGAAACTGAGGGCCAAGATTTAAGTTGTGGAGTCATTTTGGAGGGGTTTGGCCATAACTCACCACGCTGGCCAAGCGGGTTGGTGAGTGTGGGATAAGCATTTCCTCTAATCCCGATGGTATAGTTATACCGCTATTGGCGGTCGTCAGAGCCCCTTTAGTGGGAACAGGATGTACCACGAGAAGGCGGGGTTGGCATTTGTCAAGGAGAGTCTGTGATGTTACGCATATACATATATCTATATATTAATTCTATAGGGTTTTTTACTGTGAGACCTATTTTGAACGGCTGAACATAAAAATATGGTTGAGTTATCAAATTAAAGATCTTATCATGTAGATATGCCAGTTGAAGACAAAAATGAGACTGGGGCAACGGTTCGGGCGTGGCGGAGAGGCAAAGTTCCCATGTAAAGTCTATGGGAGAAGCATGCGGCCCTTCTGTACATCAGGCGCTCAGTTTAGTGCCAGACTTGGTGTGTGCATGGTGTTCTATGATCAGTCCTAAAGTAAGTAAATACTTTATTGCATACTTAAGACCCTTTACACATCAGGAACCTGGACACAAGGAAAGGTTTAGTCAATGGCACACGTATGATCGTAAAGTGGCTCTTCCAAAATACAATTTCTGTGGAAATTTTATGCGGAGAGCATAAAGGGTCGTTGCACACCTTGCCACGCATTCCGCTGACTCCAAGCGACAGCACTCTTTCCCTTTTACAATCAAACGGATCCAATTTTCGATCATATTGTCCTTTGTGATGACAATTAATAAGAGTCAAGGACACACACTTTGCCAAAGTCGGAATATACCTGCCAGAACCAGTCTTCTCGCATGGTATGCTCTACGTTGCCCTATCTCGAGCAAGATCAAAGCATTCTGTTGCAGTAAAGATGACTCACGAAGATGCATCTGGATTACCTGTCGCTAATGGATGGACTGAAAATATTGTCTCTGCTGAAGTGTTTGATCGAATTTGTAACATTTTTTTGTCAATCAAATAAAGTTTACATTTGTTCTGTGATATAAGTTTATTCTTTTCAAAAATAAAAAGCTAAGCGTCCATTTCGACGGGTTTCGATTAGTATATAATAACTTTTGAACAGATTTTTCAACATTCGGAAACCAAAATGTCTAAATATATATAATAACTTTTGAATAGATTTTTCGACATTTGCTGAAAGCATAATACTTATTAAGGCTCTACGAGACCCGCCATCTTGTATTGCTGCCTTCTCTTGTTAACCAACGGGCAAGCGTATTTCACAAATTGCTCGGGCAATTTTGCACATTTTGGAACACCGTTTGTGGCTAACGCAAGATATATGATAAATAAAGAGTTCCCTGGTTTCAGAATTTTTATTGACCTTTCCCTTCATTTTTTATCTGCAGCGAAAGTCGTACCAAGGCGTCTTCCATAGTTTTATTAATTAATAAAAAATACTTAAATAGTCCAAAATGAAAATCTGAAACCAGGGAACTCTTTATTTATCACATATCTTGCGTTAGCCACAAACGGTGTTCCAAAATGTGCAAACTTGCCCGAGCAATTTGTGAAATACGCTTGCCCGTTGGTTAACAAGAGAAGGCACACAAGATGGCGGGTCTCGTAGAGCCTTCAATACAGGGTGTCCCAAAAAGGTGCAACCAATTTCAAATAATCATAACTTTGGAGACAAAACTAATATCAGCATTCTGTTTATTGCAGGTGGTAATCCATTGAGGTGCACTTCTAGAAATCTTGGGTTGCTATACCCTCAAGTTTTCTAGAAGTATACCCAACGGATCTTTCGACGAAAGCACAAATTGTGGAGTGGTTTACTGAAACCCGATCCAAAACGTAGGTTCAGCGGAATTTCATAACAAAATATGGGAACAAATCTTCCACTCGTAACAGCATCAGAAAGTGGTTCAAGTCCTTCAAAGAAACTGGTAGCGTCCTTACAAAGGAAAGCCCTGTACGACTATCGCTGATTCCTGAAAGGGAGGAGCTAGTGAGACAAACATTCACTCGTAGCCCTCGAAAGCCAATCAGACAAGCAGCAAGACAGCTGGCGATCCCCAAGTCGTCAATGCACACAGTGTTACGTCAGAGATTGGAAATGCACCCGTATAAATTGCATATAACACATCACATAACCCGAGATGATCTTGTGAAACGTAAACAGTTTGCTGAAGAGATGTTGGAGAACATTGCAAGTGCCGAATCTTTCCTGAGACAAATCTGTTTCTTGGATGAGTGCACTTTCCATGTTTCTCGAAAGGTTAATAAACAGAATGTGAGAATTTGGGGAACTGAACACCCGCATTGCACAATGGAACGTGAACATGCTAGTCCAAAAGTGAATGTCTGGTGTGAAATAATGGACCACCGTGTTATTGGACCCTTTTTCTTTCACGAAGCGACCGTGAAAGCTGATAATTACCTGGAAATGATTGAGCAGTTTGTGTACTTCCAGTTGGATGAACTTGTAACTCTATTCATTTTCCAACAAGATGGGGCGCCAACTCATTGGGCTTTTGATGTAAGGAGGTCTCTGGATACCAAATTTCCCAATCGATGGATTGGGCGTGGTGGTCCCAGTGCATAGCCCCCACGTTCGCCGGGATTTAACACCCTGTGGTTTTTTTTAAAATGGGGATTCATCAAAGTTGAGGTTTATATCACCCCTCTTGCAGATATTGCTGAACTAAAGAGGAGGATTACAAACGCACTGCAGAAAGTTGATACGGATATTCTCGAACGAACATGGTTGGAACTGGAATACCGTTTAGACATAGTTCGGGTGACAAATGGTGCCCGTATCGAATGTCTGTAAAACTTCATGACCTGTTCTGTCAATCAACACAAGTTGTGCATTGAGATCATTTATATTAAAACTGTTATGATTATTTGAAATTGGTTATACCTTTATGGGACTCCCTGTATATATAATAACTTTTGACCAGGGTTTTCGACATTTTGCTTAAATAACTAAATATACGAAGGTCATTTCAAAAGTTTTGCACACTGCGCAGGCGCTGCTCGTGGGATGACTCAATCGCTCCAATCGTTGCGCCTGTTGAGAGTCAGACTTCAGTATACAAAGTTGTGTCTACGTTTGCTGGCTAATCTGTTCCTGTTCCGAAATATTCTGCCTAGGAATGGAGGAAGAAAGTGGGTCAGGTGAGATCTCGCGTAGCGACCATACATTAAAATTGAAACTTCGCCCCCTACCGAAATTCACGAAGCGTTGCGTGAAGTTTGGGTGGTTAGTGTAGTGGATCGTAGCACAATGTCCCGGTCGGCTTCTCGTTTCCTCCAAGGTCGGGAAAGCATCGAAGACGACCCAAGAAGCTGCCTGCCATCAGATGCAACGGACGACACTTGTCAACATCATTTTGGAAGAAGATCGACGGAAAACATGTGAGGAGATTTCATATGATGCAAACATGTCTACCGCTTCGATTTTCAGAATCCTAACTGAAGAATTCCAGAAGAGGAAAGTGGCTGCTACCAAATGGCCTGACATGTTCGAAGCTGGTGTCATCATTTTGCACGACAACGCAAGGCCACATATTTCCCGTACAGTAAGAGACATTCCGGAAGAGGATGGATGGGAATTGCTTTCCGATACGTCATACAATCCTGACATGAGGCTAAAAGACTATGACTTGTTCCCAAAACTGAAGAAGCCACTCCGCGGGAAATGTTTCAGTACGATTCAGGATGTTTATAATGAGGTGACCCGAGTAATTCGACACCTCAACAATGGAGGTGTCCTAACTGGAATACAAGACTAGCAAAAAACGTTGAGCCGCTGTCATGAAGAAACATGGAGATTACTTCGAAGGCCTGTAAAGGTATGTTGTGAAATAAATTCGTTTTTTAAGAGATAACCCACAGAGTGCAAAACTTTTGAAATGACCCTCGTATAAACACTGAGTGGCCAATTTATTATGACCACCCCTCAGTACTTCGTTGGGCCACCTTTTGCCTTTAATACTGCGACGATTCTTCGTGGCATGGACTTCACGAGATGTTGACGGTTGGTTTGTGGAATCTGAGTTCATGCTTGATGAATAACACTTTGCAGGAGTGTGAGATTGCAGGGTTGTGGATCCAGCTGTCTGATGGCTCGTTCAACTTCATCCCACAAATTCTCATCTGGAGATTGTAGGGGCCACCTAAGCAAAGTAAACTCACCGGCATGTCCCTGAAATCAATCCTGTACAATACGAGCACTATGGCAGGACGCATTATCTTGTTGAAAGTAGCCATCGCCATTGCGATAAACCATCCACATGACAGGATGCACGTGATCCGCAATGATGTTTAGATATGATGTGCCAGTCAGACGTTGATCAACACAAATTAAAGGGCCCAAAGCATGCCAGGAAAACATTCCCCAAACCATAACGTTGCCTCCACCAGCTTGAAGGGTTGTAGCAATGCATGTGGGGAGCATGCTTTCGTGCCGTTTCCGCCAAATTCTCACGCGGCCATCGGCATGGTGCAACTGAAAACGTGATTCATCGGACCACATAATTTGTTTCCAATTATCGACTGTCCAATCCTTGCGCTCTTGTGCGAACTGGAGGCGTTTACTTTTGTTAACAGCAGACAGCAAAGGTGTTCGAACAGGCCTTCAGCTGCCATATCCCATCCGATGCAGTGTGCGGCGAATAGTGCGTGCAGAGATCATTTGAAGGGATCCTTGATTAAGATGGTCTGTAATTTGCTGCACTGTTGCCCTTCTGTTGTCTGTTACCAGTCTGGACACTCTCAGTTCCGCCCGAGCAGTCACTAGTCGATGACGACCACACGTTGCACGTATAGAGACCCAGTTTTTTGGCTGACAGTCCAGTCTATAAACACTTTAACAACAGATGCTCTGGAACATTTCACGAATGCGGCGGTTTCGGTGATACTCGCTCCATGGCTCCGAGCTCCTACAATTATCCCACGTTGAAAGTCCGTCAAATCGCATTTTTTTCCCATCTCGTCACCCCAAAATCACTTCTACTACTGTCGCAATCACTAAACTTTCCCTA
The DNA here is from genome assembly GCA_039090855.1 of Macrothele yani. Classification (NCBI taxonomy): domain Eukaryota; kingdom Metazoa; phylum Arthropoda; class Arachnida; order Araneae; family Macrothelidae; genus Macrothele; species Macrothele yani. The sequence continues at coordinate 112,106,267 of CM077003.1, forward strand.
TTTATACTAGCCTCGCCCTCTGGCGGCAACAGCGTGCAGCCATAGCTCATTTGCTTAAAACTGTCAGGTGGTCATAATAAAGTGGCCACTCAGTGTATAACAGCTTCTGAACAGATTTTTCTACATTTGCACTAAACAGAATATCTAAATATATATACAGGGTGTCCGAGAATTATTGGACACATTACAAAATTATGTACAAGAAAAACAAACTATGAGCATTGTATGTTTTTCTATGTCACGTATTACTAACACGGTTTCTATATTATTGTTTTGCAGAATTGTTATTCCCAGAATCCGATAGATGGCGCTAGGTGTGGCCTGATGAGGAATGTATGAGAAATGTGCAACCAATAGTCATGCCATCCGCACAGCAGAAGGCGATGTGTATGTTGTGGCTTGCGGAATTAAAGTCTCTCATTAAAGTTAAAAGACGGTACCGTTTAGAGTATGGTTGTAATCCTCCGTCAACGAATTCAATTAAGCGGTGGATGAAACAGTTTAAAGAAACTGGCAATGTGGAACATCGTGGAGGAGCCGGTAATCCTAGCGTCAGCGGTAAGACGGTTGACCAAGTTAATGAAAGTTTCCGATGAAGCCCCAGGAAATCCGTTCGTAAAGCAAGCAGAGAACCGTGCATTCCGAAATCGACTGTTCACGATATCTTGCACAAGAAATTAAAGTTTCATTCTTATAAAATTCAAATAGTGCAAAAGATGCATGTAAATGATCACGCTTTGCAATGTGATTTCGCTGTAGATATGCTGAATCGAGTGGAAAACGACGAAAACTTTCTCAGTACTGTAATTTTTAGTGATGAATCCACATTTCAGGTATTGTGAATCGTCACAACAGTAGGATATGGGGCAGTGAACCGCCTCATGCTGCTATTGAACTGGAACGTGATTCTTCAAAAGTTAATGTGTGGTGCGCCCTATCAAAAATATAAGTGATTGGCCCTTTCTTCTTTTGCGAAAAAACAATAAATGGTGACATTTACTTGGATATGCTAGAAAATTTCGCTATACCCCCGATCAAAAGATATGGCAACGTCGTTTTCCAACAAGACGGCGCGCCTCCGCATTGGTCAACGTGTGTACGTAAATACCTAAATGAGCATTTCCCCAATAGATGGACTGGGCGTGGTGGTCCCATTGCGTGGCCTCCTCGCTCTCCAGATCTAACTCCATTGGATTATTTCATGTGAGGTTATGTGAAGGATCGTGTCTATCAGACGCCTTGTACTGATTTGCTGGAACTGAAGCAGCGTATCACAGCTGCTATTAATTCCATAACTCCTCAGATGCTTGCCAATGCATGGAATGAAATTGAGTATCGTTTGGACGTACTGCGAGCAACCAAGGGGTATCACACCGAAGTTTATTAAGTTGTGCAGTTATATTGTAAGTTAGTACAGTCAGTTTATTTCTATCTGTTTAATGTTTTGTTTTACATAATTTTGTAATGTGTCGAGTAATTCTCGGACGCCCTGTATATTAACTCTAAAGCAGATTTTTCAACATTTGCTGAAAGTATGATATGGGGAACCAATACAGACAACCGACGTGGACCAGGAACAACAAACACAAGTCATCGCTCTTTTCACGCTTATAAGTGAGTCACGGAAAAATTCTCATTGGCCACCACCGGGAATCGAACTCAAGGTCTTCCAGTTACGCGCCGGACATGCTTCCACTGCACCACAGCGGTCTCAAATTCATCCAGACTCACATGCACTAACAACTGCCAAGCCAAGTTGTTAGTGTATGTGATATAGGCAGTTGTTAGTGTATGTGAGTCAGGAGGTATTCGAGGCCGCTGTGGTGCAGTGGAAGCATGTCCGGCGTGTAACTGGAAGACCCTGGGTTCGATTCCCGGTGACGGCCAATGATAATTTTTTCGTGACTCACTTATAAACGTGGAAAGAGCGATGGCCTGTGCTTGGTGATATGGGGAAGATGTTCAAAAAGTTCTCAACATGGTTAGTTCGGGGTATTAATTTCCACCATGAGGAATTCGATGGGCTGCAAGCAGTCAGCCGTCCCAAATTTTACGACACTGATTTCATGGAAGAGGGAGATCCGGTGCCGCAGGCAAAGATGGGTGCAAGGACTCTTGTAATTTTGTGATTTCTTTATATAAATTTTAATGCCAGCAGTATTTCGCATATTGTTTGAACTGTAACTGACGTCAGCGTAGGAGCAGCGCAGAGGCGAACGATCCTATACGTCTAGGGGCATAAGGACGCTCCCGAGATGAAAGAACCCGTGTGGTCAGGGAGGAGGATTAGTGCGTTAGGAGACGGACTGGAAAATACCATTTCCCAACAAAAACAGTTTTGCTTGACCAGCACTCAAGCCATCACTGGTAGCCAGCAGTGGCCCAGCAGTATGTTGCCACTGCCGAACCGTCAGTAAAATATCCCGGCGACGACCACATGGGCCAGCAGTTCAGACCAGCAGCTGGCAAACAGTTGGCATCCCCATCAGTTGTCATAAGCCAGAACAGGGCCATCAATTATTATCCATCACACGCAGTGGCTGCCATAAGTGGTCCTTCAGCGGCCCTGCAAGCACGTGCCATATATGATGTCTAGCCTAATGTGGTCCGGTAGTCTCCCGGCAGTGGCAGCCGGCAATCACGTGAGGTCCGCCAATTTCCCATTAGTAGCCATAAAAAAAATGGTAACCGCAGCTTCTAAAAGCCAAAAATGCTTTTTTTATCCTTACGAAACTTCTGCATGATGGCACCTCTCAGGGGGAAATTTTCCCAACGGGTTCGGAAAAACACCCGGTTGGATCTGGCTGGGAACGAACCAAGAGCAGTCTGCGTGGGAAGCGAGCGCTCGACCGGTTATACTGATTTGCCACGCAAGAGCCTCCGCTAGAAGCTGAGCCTTTTCCCAGCGCGATGTGAAACTAACGGTTCTCTCTATAATTTTACAATATTGCGAGGCATTTTTCATAAATGTCAGTTTCATATAATTCATAAATGTATTTTTTCAATGTAACAATTGTTTTTATTTACTTTAAGGGAACTTCACTGATTTTCAACGACTGTACCAACTTAAAGGCGTTTTCCAAAGTTTTGTGCTGTCCTTGTGGTCTTCAAAGGCGATTGTTTAATTAATATATTTACCAGTTCAAGTTCCATTCCGTCACATTTTTAACGTTGTATCTTTCCTTTCTGCTGTCCGAAGCTGCATTTGTTTTAAAGAGGAATGATATTTTATTTTACTTCTCGTTATTTTTAGCAGCGAATTCCTCCTGTCTTGTGTATTCAACTCATGGATGAATACATTATATCCACATAGCGCTTTTTTTTTCAAATAATTGGTAAATTTTTTACGTGTATAATACTTACCCCCCCCCCCCTCCCCAACATAACGTTTTTTTAATGTTTTTCCAAGACTTTTGTTCGAAGCGGTTCAGTGTATGTTAAAACGAAAGATTACACGCAAATTATTTTTTTAATTCATGGGAATAGAGTTGGTGTATTTCATGGCTGTCTGTATTCTCGATTCTTAGTGTGTTAGTGCAGGAATTTTGCTACGAAATGAGTTTCAATAAATACACGAGAGTAACTGACTATTTCTATTTCTTACAGTTCATTAATAATTATTTAAATAATTTTCTTCCGACGGTAATCTTCGTGAACGTGGCATTTCATTAGGAAATTAATTCGCCTCTCTACATATGAATGGCTTTTTTTCTTAACATCCACTAAAATAACATTACGGCGACAACGTCGTCTTCAACTAACTGGTACCACGAGAGACACAGCACGTGTTGCTTCTGCGAATGCGCAGTCCCGTTGTTTCCACCTCGTGTTGTAGTTGCATCGGTTGTCAGCTACGGGCCACTAGTGGCACTTGCTTGGTGGCCCGCAGTTCACGGCGATGCTTCAGGGACTTCAGTGGAGGCCAACTGATGGCACTGTCACCAACGGGCCGCTAGCTTGCCGTCAGCGACAGATTTCAGCCAGCAGTTTCCCAACACTTGTGGTTTTGCTGGGTCGCGGCAGAGGGCTTTGGACGCGTAATGGCAGCATGTAAAGTAAAAGTACGATTGATATGATATCGATGTATTGCGATCAGTCACATGGTGACAAGTCTGGACTACATGCAGATTGGGGCATCAACTTAATGTTCATTTTCTCCAAATAAGAAACAACAGACGGGACATGTGCGGCCTTGCATTGAGCCGCACATGAAAAAAAAAAAAATGAGGAACTCAAGTTTTCAAACTCGTTTCATGCCCAAATACTCGGTTAAAATTCTGTAAATTGATGATTTTGAAACGTGAGCCCTATATGCGATATCTCTAAATGATAGGTGTCTGATATTCGCGTATAATAACACATGTTGCATTGATGTTTACCTCTCTAACATTCTTTCAAGGTTTTCCTCCATGCGCGATTAAAACGGCCAACTCACAGCCATCCATAATTCTTTATGCCATCTGTAAATTATTGATTTTCCTAGACATTAATCTTTATAATTTTTTGCATAACACGAGAAGTCTGTCAGACAGACTCCTTTTGTCGACAGCAAAATTTAATGGCGCGTCTGTGTTCCTCTTTCACATCCATTTTTTCGAAAAACCACAGCGTGAATACACTTGTTAAGGGTTCACGAAATAGCGCTTATTAAACTACGCACTACAGACGACGAATGTGTGATAAGCAGGTGTGGTCGGTTGCTCTGTTTACTACAACGACTTCCGTATTTTCGAGACTCTTCCCAAGGCTGAACGCAGTATTGCATATTTTCTATAAAAACCTTCTCAGTTGTTTCGGGACAAGCTATGTATAACAGCAAAAAGCGTATAAATGAATTAACAGAGTTAAAAACGCGTCAGAAACTACTGCAAAATATTGGGACTAACGCAGAATTGCGCATAAAGGTGAAAAACGTATAACTGAGGCCCCACTCTACTTTTTTTTTTATCACAAAAAGAAACAGCATATCTTCAAGAACACCCTTATAGAATTTATAGCACATGTATCAATCATCATTATCATCATCATTTTCAACCATTATCAATCCACTGCTGGACGAAGTTCTCCCCAAGTTTCTTCCACAACGGTCTGTCTTGTGCCAGTCTCCTCCATGTTACTCCCGCATACTTTCGAATTTCGTTCACCCATCTCCCATGTGGTCTTCTTCTGGGTCTTTTCCTGTCCCTTGGAATCCAGTCTAAAATTTCAGCTGTCCATCGATGGTCTGTCCTCCTGGCAATATGTCCAGCCCATTGCCATTTCAGGGATTTTACTCTGATCATGATGTCTTTCACTGTTGTCATTTTTCTGATCCACGTGTTCCTCTTCTTATCTCTCCTGGTTACACCAAGCATGCATCTCTCCATGCTGCTTTGAGTTGTCTGCAGTCTTTCAATGTCTCTTTTAGTTAAGGACAACGTCTCTGCACCATACGTAATGATATAATAATATTGGCATTGAAATAAAAATTTCCGATATCGTTTTCCCGTAAGTTCAATTTGCACAATTTTGAAACTTTATTTAACCCTTAATTTTTATATTTACAAATTAAATTGCTTTATTTTTTCATACTTGTGAAACACTTATTTGCAAATTCGGCATTTCAATTTTCAGCGTAAGCAATACTATTTTCAGGAATTTTTTTTGTAATGTAGTGCTGCTACCAATGTTCATTGCAAATTGATTGAGTTATAACGAAGTAAATTTCTCCGTCATTTCTATCCACGCCAGGATTCGAACCCGGATCCCCTCATTCCGGAATAAGTCATTCTACCAATTGAGCTACGCGGACGTTTTATTCTGATTCCTATCTGCCTTTATGTCGTGTGCGTCCTTCTGGCAGGTACGTCACATCTCCTGGTACGTTACAGAGTGAGAGAGAGAGAGAGTGAGAGAGGAGATATAACAAACGTAAATTAGTAAATTAACTAAAAGATTTTTTCTCGATTTCTTTGTGACAAAATTTTCTTCTATATCATCAAATTTCAATGTTTCTACAGTGTTCTATATACAGTTCTTGAATTAAGTTACAAAGCTGCATGTACTCGTTATTTCCTTGAGAACTAAATGCTCTCAATGGATGCTTTTCGAAAGGGAAAAATTCGCTAGAGAAGTTCTCCCTTTGAAAACCATTCATTTAAATATAGTTACTATATTTAATGGGTGGTGTGAAAATACAAATATGTCCGTGACAGGAATCGGAGCATCGCATTCCTCACTCCGGAGTAAGTTGCTCTCCCAGCTAAGCTATACGGAGTAATGTATCACTGCAAATTTGTCGTCTTAACACGTGCTTTACCTCTGTAGTACGTCACATCATCCCTATTATATATTTTTTTCTTCTTGTAAGCGAAGAACGAACTTGCATTGATTCTAGACGATGCGTGGGAAAAACATCACACATTTTTCGAAGAACTCAAACGGCACATCAATTTTTACGTTCGGGCGCCAATGTGAAAACACAAATTTGTTCGTGACTAGCATCGAATCAGTGCCCCCCACACTCCGGAGTAAGTTGCTCTCCCAACTAAACTACACAGACGAAATGTACCACTGCAGATTTGTCGTCTTGACATGTGCTTTAAATCTGTGGTACGTCACAATGGTTTTATGTCGTTACTGGTGACTATGCAAAGCTACTGTATAACTTTTATCATAATATCAGTCCTTGTTTACAGCCAAAACAATGCTTATATGTCTCACCGAGGAACAAAGCCTTGTTAATCCCTCTACCTGGGTGCCATTGAAGTCCCGAATCCTTACGTTTTCTCACCTGTTCTCCATCCACTGACAGGAAATCGACAAACACGCGCTGACTATATTAACAGAGCATACATGGAAATTCACATATCGCAATTTTACCGCGATACCGAGTCCATTTTTATCGAGTGTTCTCCAATATTGGCATGTTTACAAGGGTTTTTAGTACCTTGTTGCTTGTTGTCAGCTTTGTCTGGAACATTTCATTCTCACGGACGCTGCAGAAAATGGCGCAAAGATGCCTTCTGTTTCATTAAAACAGAAGCATATCTGCACCATTTTCAGTGAACACTAAAACATACACGGTCGAGTCACATTATTGTGGCCACCAACTAATATCCATAGTAACAAGTGTGTGCAGAACAGACAGCAGCTAGACGGGCTGGGAGTTACTCAATAAGGTGCTGGAAGGTGTTCACAGGTATGTGGAGCCATGCTGACTGCTGTGCATCTGACAGCTGCTGGAGGGTGCGTGGTGGAGGATCCATGGAGCGAGAAAACGAACGAGGTGGTCCCAGAGATGCTCAATTGGGTTTAAGTCTGGGGAATTAGGGGGCCAGAGAAGTACTGAAGTCTTCATCGTGCTCTTCCAACTACTCTCGGACATTTCTAGCTGTGTGATACGTCGCATTGTCGTGCTGGAAGATCCCATCCGCCGCAGGGAAGATGACCAGCATGTATGGGTCTGCGTGGTCTGCAAGGATGGAGTCATAACGAATTCGGTCCATAGGGCCTTCCACAGGTATGAGTGAACCCAGAGAATGCCACGAAAGCATTCCCTAGACCATAACGCTGCGCTCACCAGCTTTTGTTCTTCCAGCAATGATTGAAGAGTGTTTGTTCTCCGATGTTTCTCGCCTTATACGCCAACGTCCATCCGTTCGATGAAGCAGGAAACGTGACTCATCGGAGAAGGCAATCTTTTGCCAGTCAGCGGAGGTCCAATTCCGATACTGACATGCAAATGTAAGCCTTTTCTGCAGATGCACCTTCGTTAGAATAGGTGCAGTGACCGTCCGTCTGCATCGGAGCCCCATGCGCAACAGGGTTCGCTGAACTGTCGTTTAAGACACACTTTCCGGTAGCCCCCTGGTTCATTCGGCTAGTGAATCGGTCCACTGTACCGTGTCGATCGGCCCTCATGCTTTCGAAGCCGACGTTCACCTCTTACATCAACGACACATGGTGCTCCGCAGTTTTCACGTAGCTTATTCGCAATGGTGCCATTTCTCCAATCACGATACACTTTAACCACAGCAGCACGCTAACAGTTCACTAATTGCGCAGTTTCAAAAATACTGCCACCCATGGCCGGAAAGCCGATAATCATCCCTTTTCGCAAATCTGATAATCCCTTTCTGTTGTCATATCATCATCATCATCATCATTGTCAACCATTATCAATCCACTGCTGGACGAAGGTCTCCCCAAGTTTCCTCCACAACGGTCTGTCTTGTGCCAGTCTCCTCCATGTTACCCCCGCATACTTTCGAATTTCATCCACCCATCTCCCATGTGGTCTTCTTCTGGGTCTTTTCCTGTCCCTTGGAATCCAATCTAAAATTTCGGCTGTCCATCGATGATCTGTCCTTCTGGCAGTATGTCCAGCCCATTGCCATTTCAGGGATTTAACTCTGATCATGATGTCTTCCACTCTTGTCATTTTTCGGATCCACGAGTTCCTCTTCTTATCTCTCCTGGTTACACCAAGTATGCACCTCTCCATGCTTCTTTGATATATATATATATATATATATATATATATATATATATGGAATCCAGTCTAAACTTTCAGTTGTCCATCGGTGGTCTGTTCTTCTGACAACATGTCCAGCCCATTGCCATTTCAATAATTTCACTCTGGTCATGATGTCGTCCACTCTTGTCATTTTCCTTATCCACGAGTTCCTCTCCCCTTATCTTTCCTGGTATATATATATATATATATATATATATATATTCTATAAAGAAGATACCTAAGCAAAAAAATACATATATTCCAGCGTCTAGGGAGTGGTGGAAGAGGTCAGCCATGTTCTTCTCTTGTGAGGAGAAAAGTTTTTGTAACACAAGAGGTAAGCTCTCTTCCTTGTTTTTGGATTCTAGGTTTTATAAGTTCAATGTTTGTACTTCATGTACCTTTTCTCTGTCGTTTTTTAGCTTTTCAGCTTTTAGGCATTGGTTTGTCTGTTAACATTTTTGCGGGTTTTAACTCTTTCTTTTCTTTGTAACTTTGAGCGTCTTTTGGGGTACCTAGGAACAGAAGATGGCTTAGCCTGTTCCTTTTCTATGCGCTGTCTATGCGCTGTTTTTTCAAAGTAGTTAAGTTCTTAATAACTAATTAATTATGCACTTAAAGCACTGCTGAAATACTTTGTACATATTGCAACTAACTGTTTAAGGTATATAACTTTCACAAAGTTTTCTTTAGTTAATTATTATCTTTAACTTATTCTCGTTTTCGTGCTGTCATAAGTTGTAGAGTAGGGGTTTTAGACTCAAGTTTTCTTTCAAAAATCTGTTCGTTACAAATTAACATTTCCTTTTTTAATTGCAATGTAAAATTTGGATTTCTTTTGCATTGTTTTTCAGGTTTAAATTCTCTCTCAAACGAACTTGGAATTTCGTTATGGCTGAAAATCATTTCTAATTATTATGTCACTCTCACAGCTTGAGTTCTCTTTAATCTTCTCCTCTCTGTTTAATAGTAACAGATGAAGAGTATGGGTCGGGCCAGGAAGGTTAATGGATGCAAGCGAAATTGTTAACTAGTGCTAGGTCATGCAACTCTAAGGAGGACATGACTTATATATATATTTTTTAAACTATTTTAGGTGGGAATGTTACTTGCATCTATGGCCTTGCAGAAACCCATTTCCAACTAGGTCTTTGTGGAAGTGAGAAAATGCAGAGTTTTTGCTGGTCCTTGATAAAGCCAAGGCTCAGTATTCTCGACACCTTCTACATTCAGTTGTTTTATTTTATTTTTTTATCTTTTTTCCTTTTGATCACACAGGTAGATACATAACCTTTTCTATGTTGTACTAGGTGTGAGTCAAAATTATATATGTATTTTTTTGCTTAGGTATCTTCTTTATAGAATGTGAATTCTGAATTTTCAAAACTGCTGCGTTGCGCGTTTTGATTTTCAGGTTATTTTGCACCCTTCGTTTTAAATTCTAAAATTTTTTCCTTAGTCTTCAGTTTTGCTCTTTAGTATATATATATATATATATATATATATGGGATGTAAGGTCAGGTGATGCGTAACATCACAGCCTCTCCTTGACAAATGTCAACCCCGCCTTCTCGTGGTACACCCTGTTCCCACTAAAGGGGCTCTGACGACCGCCAATAGCGGTAAAACTATACCATCGTGATTAGAGAAAATGCTATCCCACACTCACCAACCCGCTTGGCCAGCGTGGTGAGTTATGGCCAAACCCCTCCAAAATGACTATACAACTTAAATCTTGGCCCTCAGTCTCCGGCAGCTGGAATGTACCTGGCCAGGGCAGCGGCCAGTGCGACATGAAGGCAGAGGGTGTTATGAATCCCCGGAGGACCGGACTAGGCTGCCATCTGATGCTGACCTTGGCTACGTACAACGGACGCTCCCTATCTTCTGATTCAAGGCTTCTTGAATTGGAAGAGGAACTACAAAGGATTAAGTGGGACATCGTTGGGCTAAGTGAGGTAAGGAGAAAAGGAGAAGATCTCATTGAACTGAAAAGTGGACATCTCTTCTACTATCGTGGGACAGATACTGGCAGAACTAGTGGTGTTGGATTTATAATAAACAAGAAACTGAAGGATAAAGTTGTAGAAGTTGAAAGTTCCTTTGACAGAGCTGCACGACTCGTTATCCAACTCTCGAGAAGATACCAGGCTCAGATTATTCAAACTTATGCACCCACCACAAGTCATGCTGAAGAAGAAATTGAAGAATTTTATGAGGAAATTCGTGATCTAAATAATAAAGGTAAGCAGCACTTGAAGATAATTATGGGAGATTTCAATGCAAAAATAGGGCAACGGCAACAGAATGAAACTTCAGTAGGTAAATTCGGTCACGGCAACAGAAACCAGCGTGGAAATACTCTCGTAGAATTTGCAGAGGCAGAAGGGTTTTTCATCTTGAACTCCTTTTTCAAGAAAAAGCCACTCAGGAAATGGACATGGAGACATCCAAATGGGACGACAAGTGAAATTGATTTTATTATGTGTAACAAAAAATTCGTCATAGAAGACTGCAGTGTGCTAAACAAGTTCAACACAAGCAGTGACCATAGATTGGTGAGATGTAAGATGCACCTCAACACTAAACTCGAACGTAGCAAGCTCATAAGACAAACAAAATGTATTGACATAACCAACCTTAAAAAACACCATAATACCTTCAAATTGGAACTGAAGAACAGATTCTCTGCTTTAGAAGGCCTAACATCGGAAGAAGTGGATATTTCTGAAGTTAACAGAAAAGTAACCAAAGCTCTTATGGAAACAGCAACAAAATTAGCTGGGTCTAAGAACAAAGTGCATGTGAACAAATTATCAGGAAAACCCAAAATGTTGATGCAAAAAAGAAGAGTGATGAGGACAACTAAAGAAGATGTGACTTCCAAAGTGGAATATATAGAGCTATGCAAGACAGTACGAAAAAGTATCACTGAAGACGTAAGGAAATTCAACTGTGAACTAGTAAGGAAAGCAATTGAAAACAACCAAAGCCTAAAGATAGCAAAGGGACATCTCAGTAAGGGGAAAAAACAGATTATGGCACTGAGAAAACAAGATGGTTCTGTAACAAGAAATAGAGGCGAAATTTTGACAAGAGTGAAAGATTTCTACTCCAAATTATATGAAAGGGATGATACATGTACTCCAGACATCATGAAAGGTACCAGTACCAGAGTTCTTCCAGTCCTCCCAGCAGAAGTTGCACATGCAATCAAGAACATGAAGCGGTTAAAAGCTCCAGGAGAAGATGGAATTACTGTAGACATCATACAAGAAGCAAGTGGAGAAATCGAAACAGTGCTCGCCCAAATTTTCACTCGATGCCTTAATGAAGGGAAGATTCCTGAGTATTGGAACAACGCTACAATGATCTTGCTACATAAAAAAGGTGACATTGAGGATCTCAGGAACTACAGACCTATCAGCCTCCTATCAGTGGTTTATAAAATCTTCACTAAAGTTCTTTCACACCGCTTGAAGGTGACACTGGACATGGCTCAACCGAGAGAACAAGCTGGATTCAGGAGTGGCTACAGCACAATACATCATATCCACGTACTGAGAGAACGAATTGAAAGAGCGAGGGAATATGAACTTCCATTGTGCATGGCTTTTATCGATTATGAAAAAGCCTTTGATTCGGTGAAACCATCAGCAGTTGCAATGGCTCTAAAATCCTGCGGTATTGAAAATGCATACATTAATATTATTAATAACATCTATGAAAATGCAAGTGCAAAGATTCGGCTGTTTGATAATACAACACACATAAAAATTGGAAAAGGAGTGAGACAAGGTGACACCATATCTCCGAAGCTCTTTAATGCCACATTGGAAAATGTCTTTCAATCACTGAACTGGGAAAACAAAGGGATAAAGATTAATGGAGATTATCTAACCCACCTTCGTTTTGCTGATGACATAGTCATTTTTGCAACTACCCCATCAGAGCTGCAGAGTATGATCCAGGAACTTGCTGACAAGAGTAAAGAAGTGGGATTAAAAATGAACTTTCAGAAGACAAAAGTGATGTACAATGCTTTTACAAGAAATGAAGATTTATCGATTGATGGAGAAGAGCTGGAGATAACAGACATGTACGTTTATCTTGGACAGCAGATATCAAGTGAGGGTCACATTGGTGAAGAAATTAATCGGTGTACAAAACTTGCCTGGAGAGCTTTTGGAAGAAACAGCATAATTTTCAAGAGCAATATGCCATTATGTCTTAAAAGAAAAGTGTTTGATCAATGCATCCTTCCAGTGCTTACGTATGGTGCAGAGACGTGGACCTTAGCTAAAAGAGACATACAAAGGCTGCAGACAACTCAAAGCAGCATGGAGAGGTGCATGCTTGGTGTAACCAGGAGAGATAAGAAGAGGAACTCGTGGATCCGAAAAATGACAAGAGTGGAAGACATCATGATCAGAGTTAAATCCCTGAAATGGCAATGGGCTGGACATACTGCCAGAAGAACAGACCATCGATGGACAGCCGAAATTTTAGATTGGATTCCAAGGGACAGGAAAAGACCCAGAAGAAGACCACATGGAAGATGGGTGGATGAAATTCGAAAGTATGCGGGAGTGACATGGAGGAGACTGGCACAAGACAGACCGTTGTGGAGGAAACTTGGGGAGACCTTCGTCCAGCAGTGGATTGATAATGGTTGACAATGATGATGATGATGATGATATATATATTTTTTTTTTATATAGATTTTCCTTGGACGTGTTAAGTCGATATAACTATAGCTTACTGTCAAAGGCTACCCTTGATACAGACTTCCTCCATGTTGTGAAGCTTAACTTTTGGCATATCTACTCGCGACGATTTCAATTGCATTTCTAGCTGAATATGCCCCTGAACGAACATTTTCTGAAGACTATGAAGGACTATCAACAAACAATGAGCTTTCATCCATCAGGAATCTGATGCTGAACTAATACGAAAATGAATCAATTTAATCCCAGGATTTAGAAAATGCAGACGGTCCCATGCATTGGGTTTGTCTTTTCTCCTCGGGTGATTCGTACTAATGCTGTCTGTCACAAACCATAGAAAACACAGACTTGGCAGTAAAGGCTAAGCGTGTAGCAACCTGCACCCCCAAGCGATTGCAGCGCCCTCGGTATCGCAGCATTAGGAGCTTGGTGAATGGGAGCAATATGATCTTTCTGAAGTTACAGAGAATTTTACAACTCCGTAACACAGATGTGCCGCTCACCAAAATGTGCTGTATGTTTGATTCCGTTGGTCAAGAGAAATGATTTGAACTAAAAAAATGTTCTTGAATTCATATCAGATAATGCTTTCGTTAATTACAGAGGACACAAATATGTTTACCCAGGATAAAATGAAGACATTATCGGATTAGTAAATAAAACCTAAGTGTGTTTACCTGAAGTAAATTTTAAGTTTTTTGATACCGACTTCTAGAAAGAAATTGAGTTATACCACAGAACACTCTCAGAATCCTTGGGAAAATTGAGGTTTTATTTTCCAGCCGCTTCAACGTCAATTCGCATCGAAAAACGCGCAAACATTCATTTTTGTGTGTAAGCACGCAGAATCTTAAAATCTTGCCTTTTGATGCAAAAATACTTGTTTTGAAGGTGATTGGTGAGTCATCACCGCAAAAAAAAAAAAAAAAAAAAAAAAAAGAAATACAAACAAATGGTCTTAAATCACTCTTTGAGCGCGCCTTCCACATTAACAACAAAATATTGTCTTAAACCACTCTTTGAGAGAATACCTTCCTCATTAACAAAATATTGTCTTAAACCACTCTTTGAGAGAATACCTTCCTCATTAACAAATGATTACGTGGCAAATTAATTCTGAAGCGTGTTCTTTCTCTAAGACTGCCTCTCTTACCTGTTATAAATATCTTCCTCATTAATTTCTGAAACTCAGAATGTGTTTTTACTTTTCTCGGGGAAAACGCATGCTCAAAATTTATCTGGGGTTCATTAATAGTCAAGAATTCCTTTCAGTTTCTTTCTGTTGTCGTATTCGAGAATTAATCCGACGAGATTTTGACAGTTTAAGCGGCTAGAAAATAAATGCATGTCAGATAAGTTAAAAGTATGTCAGTTGGGTTGATCTTAGTCTGAAAGATAACATTTAAAGATAAATATTGCAAGAAAAAGGCATATCGAGGGAAGCGAGAGAAATAAATTTGCAGGTGAGGATGGCTTATTTTTAGCAAAAAGCGCTTCTCTTTAAGACAAATGGTAACGAGGTGCACACATCTGACTTTTATATATATTTCACGTCATTAAAAGGGCTGCGAAATGGAATGCTTCTGGCGCAATGGAAAATTATTGCTGACATCGACAAAGATGTATTACATGGGTACTTTTGTTATTTCCGGAAGGTTCATGAAAAACGAATTGCGAACGAAATCTTGAAAAACCGCGCATACAGTGGATGAATATTCTAAAATGAATTAGTAATTAAATAAGAAAAATGACACCGAATTTCGGTTGCAGTGAGTACGTCTTTTGCGTCCTTTCCGACGCGAAAATAATAATTCAAAGCAGATTTTTTTGGAAAAACTGAATATTCAGCAAAAGAGAAAATACAGTTACACTACCTAAGAAAAAACTGCGCATGATTTAAAATACGCAATCTAAGCAGAATATTTTATAGTGAATGGAACCGGTTTCAAAAAGTTCAACCGGATTTCTACAATCAATAAAACATCCACTAATATAAACAGCTGTTTACTGACATTAGCTGCCGAAAAGTGTGTTACGAAAATTTACAAATTATGCACAAAAAGTTTCGAATAGAGAAAAAGCTGCAGAACCCCAGGTAGAATACATCAAGAACAGCAGCTGCGATGCATGAAAAATCTGTTTATTAGCGCAAATACATTCTTTGAAAAAAAAAGAAGAAAGAAGGAAGCATCCAGAAGCAATCATCTAATCGAGATGAAGATTTGTATGTGCAATGTGTATCTTCTTCTTCTATCTATACATAGTATAAAATAAAGTCCCAGGTAGGCGTATGCCTGTTTGTTCGGGCTAATCTCGAGAATCGCTTGACGGATTTTGATGCGGTTTTCACCATTCCATAGAGCATTTGTCGAGGAAGATTTAGGTGTATGAAACATTATTCTATGACAAAAGGGAGCCGAGCAGTAACGATTTTAGTGACAAGTCAAAGAAAAAACTGCCGTTCACATTCTTTCGTGGCTTCCACTGCCTATCAGGATGTAGCAGACACGTGACTTTCATCATGGCAACGAGCCTTAGTAACGTAAGTGAAGGACAACCAGTCCCCGTTGAAATGATGGTGTCTTACTTTGAAAGTTTAACTTTCGAATACAAAATGCGGTATTTGGAAAAAATTAATGAGATTGAAAGAAAAGATCCCTATGTGCTGAATGTAAATATCTTCGAAGGTGACGCGAAAAGTTTTCCAGAAGTGCAAATAGTAAATATTTTCTATTACTTCGTCTTTGGTCGAAGCGCCATTACCATACAACAGTTAGAGGCATTAGAATCATATAAAATTCTCGAAGCATATAACAATTTCCCATCGGGGATATTCTTTTACATGGTAATTTAGTGAGATCACTAATTAGTGAGCAATTAGTAACTCTTCAATAAAAAGTGTTTTTCTATGCTCTGGTAAGCAATTTTCAAGACTTAGAAAAATTGAGAGAAAAATCTGGTAATCTATATATATAAAAGTGAAAGTTTGTATATTTGTTTGTTTGTGTGCTTGTTTGTTTGTTCGCTATACAAATCTACAGTTTTCAACTTAAAACCACCAAATTTTGTATACTATCTCATGGTACTCTAACTTAGACCTTAGAAGGGTTTTGGAAGGGATCGGAGCCTCGGGGATGGAGGGGGGCAAGGGGCCCCTCATACAACATTTTCGTTATTTTAGTTAAAATTTCTACAGTTTTCAATTTAGAACCACCAAATTTGGTATACTATCTCATGGTATTCTGACTTAGACCGTAGACGGTTTTGGGAAGGGGTCAGAGCCCGGGAGTCAAAGGGCCCCCATACAAAATTTCGAAATAGTTCTACAGTTTTCAATTTACAACCACCAAATTTGGTATATTATCTCATTATACTCTGACTTAGACCGTAGACAGTTTTTGAAAGGGATCGGAGCAGAGGGGGGGGAGTCAAGGGGCCCCCCATACAAAATTTTCGTAAAAAGTTCGACAGTTTTCAATTTACAATCACCAAATTTGGTGTATCATCTCATGATACTCTGACTTAGACCGTAGACAGTTTTTGGAAGAGGTCGGAGCAGAGTTGGGTCAAGGGCCCCCCATACCAAATTTTGTAAAACGTTCTACAGTTTTCAATTTACAACCACCAAATTTGGTATTTATCTCATGATACTCTAACTCAGACCGTACACGGTTTTTGGAAGGGGTCAAAGGGCGCCCATACAAAATTTTCGTAAAAAGTTCTACAGTTTTCAATTTACAACCACCAAATTTGTTATAGTATCTCATAATACTCTGACTTAGACCGTAGACAGTTTTTGGAAGGGGTCGGAGCCGAGGGAGTTTTTACAAAATTTTCGAAAAAAGTTCTACAGTTTTCAATTTAGGACCACCAAATTTGGTATACAAAAAAAAGTTCTACAGTTTTAAAATTAGAGAAACCAAATTTGTTATTCATCTCATGGTACTCTAACTTAGATCGTACACGATTTTTGGAAGGGGTCAAAGGGCGCCCATACAAAATTTTCGTAAAAAGTTTTACAGTTTTCAATTTAGAACCACCAAATTTGGTATTAACGGGAAAATTACAGGAATATATTTTTCATTCATAAAATTTCACCCGCTGAGCTTGGTGATACCACGAATATTTACCCGGGAAATACCGGGTACCCCTGCTAGTGTATGTATATATAGGAAAGAAAGTTATTGCAATTCCAGAGCAGTTGGGCCATTTATTCAGATAAAACAGCCACACGAGTGGGAAAAGTCAGTACCTTGTAGCGCCACCTCTGGCTCGGATACAAGCGGTTACCCGGGCGTAGCATGGGCGCATACAGTTCACGGATACTCTCCTGAGATATAGCATTCGAGATGGTGGTGTCCAAATTTGCTGTCCAGTTCGTCAACATTCCGGGATGGACGTAGGTGGCGTCGGTTCATACCCATACTGCTTTTTCCTATTCTGCTTTATCTCCCCTCTCGTTTATATTGGGGTCATTAGTGGTCATTAGTGGCTGTAAAGTTGGGAGGAAAATTTAAGTGAGAGCAGCTTTTCCCAATCGGCCTTTATTCCCATACGACTTTACATTGCGGCCATAAAACGGGGGAAACTTTACCTGCTAGAAAAGAGAAGTATGCATCTCTTAAAGGGAATTCACCTGATTTCTTTCATAGCAGTTAGTGGCATGCAAATCTGTGGAAGAATTGATCCCGCTCATGCGCTATTAATCCGATTTCAGCCATTTTTAACACATGCCTGCGATATGGACTATTTCACCCATCTAATTTTTAAGTAAAAGTTGGCCTCCTCAGGGTCCCTAAGAACAAACTAAAATTACGACGGAATTGAAGGCTTTTGTATGCGCATTATCATGCGTAAGTTTGGAAGAACATATCTGAAACCAGATGAAAATTTCCGGAACACAATGACAAATTTCCGGGAAAAGCGCGTAATCAACAAACATATTTTTAAGCACTGCAAGCATTGCTTTTTCATATGTTTTCAAAATAGTTAGACATATTTGCGTTCAAAAAGTTCCTAGATTGGCGGCGACATGGCGCTACAGCCGTTAGTACAGAAATATTTCCACTATGTGTTGTTATATTTGAATCTATGAATCAACGTTCCCTCAAGGAACTCAAACACACACACATATATATATATATATATATATATATATATATATATATTTAGGATATTAAAACACTGTAACAATATTAGAGTAATAAAAAAGTAAGATAAAGCAAAATAATGTAGGATGCAAGTAAAGACGCGCCAAGCAGCAAATCATTAACCACATCATTACACATAGATACGCATTCAATAAAACCCGAACGAACACTAAAACTCCAAACCAAGCAAGACCCAAGTACGAACTATAATGGCAGAGGCCAATAATTGCATTAAAAGAGTCCTAAACAAAAATAAAATAACAAGAAAGTCAAAAAGCATCAGCGAAAAAATAACGAAAACACAAAAGACCCCTGACCTGTAGGTCAGAGGTCTTTTGTGTATATACTAGGGGTGTTCAAATGAAAAGGTACGAAACGTCATAAGAACGTAACCGTTAACATATTTGCCTATGCCTCTATGGGAGAACGTAGCGACACATCTAGGAATGCGATTGGAGTCACCGGCGTGGATCGGAGCATGCGCGGGCGGCCGCATGCGCAGGAGAGAGCAGAGGCTCTAATAAAGAGCGCCGTCCAATTGACGCGGCAGTGCGTGTAAGGACAGGATGGCGTTCACATTGCAAAATTCGACGATTGAGGAGCAGCGAGGCGTTATCCGATTTCTGACAGCGGAAGGTGTTAAACCGGCAGCTATTCATCGCGGAGGGTGTGGTTCTGCTCCATGATAACGCGCGTCACCACGTCTCCAGGGTCACACACGGGGAACTGGCCAAGTTCCAGTGGGAGCAGCTTGACCATCCGCCCTACAGCCCGGACATGTCGCCCTGCGATTTCCATGTATTTGGTCCCCTGAAAAAACATCTGAAAGGGAAGCGCTTACACTCGGACGACGAACTCAAGGACGCTGTGCAGGACTGGGTCTCGTCACGGCCACAGGAATTCTGGGAACAAGGAATCATTCGGCTAGTTCATCAATGGGATCGTTGTGCTACGGCCTATGGTGTATACTTTGAATAAAGTCTTCATTTATACCCACAGTGTCGTTTCGTACCTTTTCATTTGAACACTCCTTGTATATACACTGGCGGAAAGGGAAAAAAGAACACCAAGAAGGAGACGTCTGATACCAACGAAATTTATACAGCATAATAACGGAATACAGAGGATAACGTGATCAAAACATTATGGCAAAATACAGCTGTATTTGCTGGTAAACTGAAAAATAACGTTTCCATGTAACATGGTTAGTACGAGGTTGAACCGCCATGAACAGCGTCACACTGTACAATTCTGGCATGGAGTCTGTCGTACAGATGTTGGATGTAAGTTTAGGGTATTGAGTTCCAAGCATCCTCAACTTGGACGCGTAAATCGGGGATGGTCGTGGCTGGCCGTGGAGACCGGATAAGTCGTTGTCCCATAAAATCCCACACGTGCTCAATGGGGGACAAATCCGGTGAACGTGCAGACCATGGAAGTTATCTCACACCCTGAAGTGCATGTTGCGTTGCACGGTCCATGTGTGGGCGTGCGTTATCATGCTGGAAAACACCACGATGGACCGACCTTACAAATGGCACAACAACGGGCTGAATGATGGTGTTGATGTAGAACGTGCTGTTTAACGTACCCGGTACAAACAATAGTTGTGTACGGGAGTGATAGCTGATCGCTCCCCACACCAGGAGACCAGGTGTAGGCCCTGTGTGTCGCTGGCGGGTGCAAGAAGGGTGGAGACGCTCCCCGGTGCGTCTGCGAACACGCATACGGCCATCGGAAGCTCCCAAGCAGAATCTGCTTTCATCGCTGAGCACAACAGATCGCCATTGCATTCTCCAGTGCAGACGTTGGCGACACCACTGTAGCCGTTCCTGACGGTGGGCTGGAGTCAGAGGTACACATGCCAGAGGCACACGTGCACGTAGTCCTGCATCCAGTAGACGGTTGCGGATTGTTCGCACAGTCACCTCAGGTGCAACGGCAGCTCGGATTTTCGTCGCAGTGGATGTTCTGCTTGACAACGCCGCTCTTCTTATGCGTCGATCGGTCCACTCATCAGTCCGTCTGTGACTCCCGGTTCCACGTCTTCTCGTGTGGGAATGCTCCTCGAACCATCTACGCCACCATCGTACCACCACCGATACTTCCCGTCCAATTCGCTCCGCAATACGACGATACGACCACCCGGCCTCGCGGAGTCCGACTAGACGACCTCGCTCAAAGTCCGATAACTGCTGAAATCGTATACGTCTTCCATGTCCAGGCATTGCAGCTTCTTCAGGGTCTTCGCATGTGTCCGTACGCCGACGACTGATTACATTAACTTCGCCGTACTCCTTAAATACCACCGACGATAATTTGCATATTATGCCATGCTGTGGCGTAAGCGCTCACCGGTTGGTCCCGAAATTAACATCACACCTACGTAAACTCGACCCAATTAACGTATGTAAATTTCATGATCGTCCGCCAATTCCTTCTTGGTGTTCTTTTTTCACTTTCCGCCAGTGTATATACAGTATTACGTGAAGAACAGTAAATACAGTCAATTTAGAGATGTCTGATTGCCATGTCAGTTATCATGACCCTCGAATGTTGACACCTGAGATGAAGAGTGATCATGTTGAAGCAAGTCGGGTTCAACCTGACCGCATTAATCGCGATGAAAATGATTTCTATTCCTGCTGTGACTGGTGATGAGACATGGTTTCACAATTGATACTAAACGACAGAGGAAAGAAACACCATGGATCACCACCACCCAAAAAATGTTCAAATTATAATCACCTGCAGAGAACATTAGGGCCGCCATTTTGGGGGACTCAGAAGGGTGGCTGTTAATTGATTACTTGCCTTATAAAAGGACTGTGAATGTTTGCAACAACTGCATGAAGCCATCAAGAGTTAAACGACGAGAAAAATTGTGACAGGGTGTCCTGCTTCTTCAGGATACTGCTCCAATCCAGATATAGAAACGGGCCACGGGTCAACGGGTCAACCGGTCGACAATTTCTTGCAGGTCCAACGGGTCGGGTCAAGGTGTTCCAGACCCGGTTTTATTCCCGGTTTATTTTCGAAAAGAGAAAAATATATTCCAAAGAAAAATGCGCGTTGTGGAATTCTGTAATCGATACTGGTGCCCTTGAAGTGAATAATGATTTGCCATGCAAAAATATTGTCGTCTCTGTTTTAAAGAAACGAAGATTTCCGCCGACCGACGTCAAATGCACCGACACCATATCTTAAAAAAATACTTCCTTTGCGTTCTTTTACAGTGCGATTGTCCAGGGCAAGGTACAGGCAAACTCCATTCGCGTGCTTCTCAGCTGATTCACTCTCTCTGTGCGAAGTTCACTTTATGACTAAGACTTACTTTTCACATCGCATCTTTTACATTGAGTATTCAGAGGTTTACGACATCGCATCTTTTACATTGAGTATCCCGTTTCCATGACATGTCATGTCGAAATCAACTCCTTATTTGTTAATATGGGTGGATTTAATACTAAAGAGGTTGAGAAAAGCGTCGAGGCCAACAAATACGTGCTTGTTGAAAAGCACAAGGGGAAGAGTGAATGCAGAAAATTGTTTCGTCTCGTTAAGGAACCTGTGAACAATTTTATGTTGTTTGGTTTTGCTTGTTGTTCAAAATGTGGAAAGTGTATAATTACAAACAAAGATGTTGACGGTGTAATAAAAGATTATGGAACCAAAAATCTAGCAAACCATATGAAAGTATGACCATATATATATATATATATATATATATCATCGTCATCATCATCATTGTCAACCATTATCAATCCACTGCTGGACGAAGGTCTCCCCAAGTTTCCTCCACAACGGTCTGTCTTGTGCCAGTCTCCTCCATGTCACTCCCGCATACTTTCGAATTTCATCCACCCATCTTCCATGTGGTCTTCTTCTGGATCTTTTCCTGTCCCATGGAATCCAATCTAAAATTTCGGCTGTCCTTCGATGGTCTGTCCTTCTGGCAGTATGTCCAGCCCATTGCCATTTCAGGTATTTAACTCTGATCATGATGTCTTCCACTCTTGTCATTTTTCGGATACACGTGTTCCTCTTCTTATCTCTCCTGGTTACACCAAGCATGCACCTCTCCATGCTGCTTTGAGTAGTCTGCAGCCTTTGTATGTCTCTTTTAGCTAAGGTCCACGTCTCTACACCATACGTAAGCACTGGAACGATGCATTGATCAAACACTTTTCTTTTAAGACATAATGGCATATTGCTCTTGAAAATTATGCTGTTTCTTCCAAAAGCTCTCCAGGCAAGTTTTGTACGCCGATTAATTTCTTCATCAATGTGACCCTCACTTGATATCTGCTGTCCAAGATAAACGTACGTGTCTGTTATCTCCAGCTTTTCTCCATCAATCGATAAATCTTCATTTCTTGTAAAAGCATTGTACATCACTTTTGTCTTCTGAAAGTTCATTTTTAATCCCACTTCTTTACTCTTGTCAGCAAGTTCCTGGATCATACTCTGTAGCTCTGATGGGGTAGTTGCAAAAATGACTATGTCATCAGCAAAACGAAGGTAGGTTAGATAATCTCCATTAATCTTTATCCCTTTGTTTTCCCAGTTCAGTGATTGAAAGACATTTTCCAATGTGGCATTAAAGAGCTTCGGAGATATGGTGTCACCTTGTCTCACTCCTTTTCCAATTTTTATGTGTGTTGTATTTTCAAACAGCCGAATCTTTGCACTTGCATTTTCATAGATGTTATTAATAATATTAATGTATGCATCTTCAATACCGCAGGATTTCAGAGCCATTGTAACTGCTGATGGTTTCACCGAATCAAAGGCTTTTTCATAATCGATAAAAGCCATGCACAATGGAAGTTCATATTCCCTCGCTCTTTCAATTAGTTCTCTCAGTACGTGGATATGATCTATTGTGCTGTAGCGACTCCTGAATCCAGCTTGTTCTCTCGGTTGAGCCATGTCCAGTGTCACCTTCAAGTGGTGTGAAAGAACTTTAGTGAAGATTTTATAAACCACTGATAGGAGGCTGATAGGTTTGTAGTTCCTGAGATCCTCAATGTCACCGTTTTTATGTAGCAGGATCATTGTAGCGTTGTTCCAATCCTCAGGAATCTTCCCTTCATTAAGGCATTGAGTGAAAATTTGGGCGAGTACTGTTTCAATTTCTCCACTTGCTTCTTGTATGATGTCTACAGTAATTCCATCTTCTCCTGGACCTTTTCCCCGCTTCATGTTCTTGATTGCATGTGCAACTTCTGCTGGAAGGACTGGAAGAACTCTGGTACTGGTACCTTTCATGATGTCTGGAGTACATGTATCATCCCTTTCATATAATTTGGAGTAGAAATCTTTCACTCTTGTCAAAATTTCGCCTCTATTATGTATATATATATATATATATATATATTCTATTAAGAAGAGACCTAAGCAAAAAATATATATATATTTTTGACTCATACCAAGTATATATATATACACTGACGGAAAAAAATCCTAACACCAAGAAGGGGTTGTGTTAGATGAACGGCAGTTGGTAGGCGGTGAGAGTACATCTGTGAGACGACGTCTATGCAAATTTCGCGCTCGGCGCATATGTGTGGCGCTAGTAGCGCCCCTCGGAACATGCAAAGCAGGTTTGCTGTAAATACGCGCTGTAACGTTCGTGAGCGTTAGTTATCGCTGAGATTCGACGTAGGGTGTTGATGTTAGTCAAGAATGTTTTTAAGAAGACGAAAAAGCCATTATCAACAGCTCACGGAGTTTGAACGAGGTCGTGTAATAGGGCTACGAGAAGGTGGATTTTCTTTCCGCAATATTGCAGAACGACTTGGCAGGAATGTAGCCACTCTGCATGATTGTTGGCAGCGGTGGTCAAGGGAAGGTACTGCCTCAAGAAGACCGGGTTCTGGCCGGCCACGTGGCACTACTGAGAGGGAAGACCGCCGTGTACGGCGTATGGCCGTGGCGCATCGTACTGCATCTGCGGCAGCAATTCGAGCTGCAGTTGCCACCAAAGTGACACAACGAACTGTTACAAATCGGTTACTTGAAGGACAGCCCGAGCCAGACGCCCTGTAGTGTGCATTCCACTTACTCCAAACCACTGCCGTTTGCGACGTCAGTGGTGTCAAGCTAGAGCTCATTGGAGGACGGAGTGGAGATCTGTTGTGTTTTCTGATGAAAGCCGGTTCTGCCTGGGTGCCAGTGATGGCCGTGTGTTGGTTAGAAGGAGGCCAGGTGAGCGCCTGCAACCAACCTGTTTGCGGCCGAGACACACTGGACCTACACCTGGATTTATGGTCTGGGGAGCAATTTCCTATGACAACAGGAGCACTCTCGTGGTTATCCACGCACCCTGACGGCACAATTGTACGTCGGTCTGGTGATTCAACCTGTTGTGCTGCCAATCATGAACAGCATTCCAGGGGTGTTTTCCAACAGGATAACGCTCGCCCGCATACCGCTGTTGTAACCCAACATGCTCTACAGAGTGTCAACATGTTGCCGTGGCCTGCTAGATCACCAGATCTTTCTCCATTCGAGCACGTACGGGACATCATTGGACGACAACTCCAGCGTCACCCCCAACTAGCATTAACCGTCCCTGTATTGATCGACCAAGTGCAACAGGCATGGAACTCCATCCCACAAACTGACATCCAGCACCTGTACGACACAATGCATGAACGTTTGCGTGCTTGCATTCAACATTCTGGCGGTTACACCGGTTATTAATGTACCAGCATTTCACATTTAAAATGGCTCTTCTCGCGCTTACATTAAGCTGTGATCTTGAAACCTTAATCGATTAAATATGTTACCTATACAAATGCACTGCCGCCATTTCATTCCTCTACAACTATTTTTTCGTGGTGTTGGGATTTTTTTTTCCGTCGCTGTATATATATATATATATATCACTTAACTTAAGAAAACTGTAACTTGCAAGCAAATGTAATTAGATTTCTGCAAAACCGTGCCATGCTGCATGTTTCAAACATAATCAGTATAGTAATGAGTTCAACCACAGATAAATTACAATCCTAATACAGAACTGAATAACAACATTTCTAAACTCCTAACAAGAAGGAATATCCTTCAGAAATCAAATACCCCCCTCCCCCCTCCCCGCATAATCACAAAAAAAAAACCCAACATTTTTTAATAATATACAACTGTACCCTAGAACACCAGATCACTCATCAGGGAAACCACTTAAATTACTATACTCTAATTTGTTGAAAAATAGCTATCCTCATAATTTCTATAAATTTCACTTTCAAAATTTATTATCATCTTTTAAATCTAAATCAAACTTTTCGATTAGGCTATGTAACATTATACCTACTTAATTACTTTATTATTAACCAGTTCTTAGGGCCTCAAAAAATCTTCATTTCCTCCGAGTCGCCCCGGAGAGACCTAACAGCCCGAACTTTCATCCATGACGTAATGACAACTTAGTATTACTTTCGGAAAGTACCTCAATCGACCTAAAGATCACCATAGAAAGTGATTACTGATCTTGTCTGCCAGGTGTTTTACTTTACTGCCTTGGGGAATTTCGAATTTTGAGTTTGAGTTTTGAGTCTATGTTTCAACACTCCATTTCATGCTATATGTTGATATTCTAAAAGTTACAAGTAAGTTCTATTTGTTTTATATTCTTTAAGCTCTACAAATAGGTTCAGGTAGGGAAGACAGAGTGCTTAAAAGAGATATATTTTTTACAAAATTTATTAAGATATCTAACTATTGGCTTCAAAATTTAGCACTCTCATGAAACCTGAACCACTACCCCAGGGTACCGGATGTCTTTCCCTGATGAGTGATCTGGTGTTCTGGGGTACAGTTGTATATTATTATAAAATGTTGGGTTTTTTTGGTTGTGATTATGCGGGGAGGGGGAGGGGGTTATTTTATTTCTGAAGGATATTCCTTCTTGTTAGGAGTTTAGAAATGTTGTTATTGGGTTCTGTATTAGGATTGTAATTTATCTGTGGTTGAACTCATTACTATTTATATATATATACTGTATATATAAATTGAGTTTCGAATTCATAGTTGAAAGCAGATTTGTCCGGGTGAGTTACGGTCTGATCGGGTTGGGTCCTGGTGGGGTCCAGTTATGGGACGTCCGGGTCCGAGTCCGAAATTTTTGACCCGTTTCCAACTCTGCTCCAATTTCTATGCCAACTGTGACAGAACGTGGTTTTCAACTGCTTCCCCATCCACTGTACTCACCTAACCTCGACCCCGTAGTGACTTCTTCCTCTTCAAAAATCTGAAAAAAGATTTGCGGCGTAGGCGTTTTGCGGATGATTCTGAACGAAGTGTTGGTTTCAAGAGAAAGATAAAACGTTCTTCAACTCTATGTTCGGTACAACATATATATCCAAATGAGAGGAGACTATGTGGAAAGACAAAGGTGCTTTTTTGAAAAAAAAATTTTTTTTGTATGTTAGGCTTAGAATTTATTGAAAGCCCTACATAGTCCATGTTTCTATTGCACTGCCGACAATGATGATATGTACCAGGTGCGGCTCTTACAATGAATTTGTTTCCGAAATAGCGATTTCTATCAGGTTCGGATCTCACGCCGATGCGGTGCTTAGATTGAATATTCACGTATTTATTTGAAAAGTGAGATTTATGCTCAACTAGTTCTTTATGAGCATTAGTTAATTCAACTGAAATCAATCTTTAAAATTTAAAAAGCACTGCAAGTCATTCAAAAGGAATTAGATTTGAGTAACATGCTGCCATCCAATCGAATTTGTCCGTGCAAATGGATTCTGTTGGATAAATAGAAAGCTATAGTATTTTTCCCACATTTCATAAAATATTTATTAAGAAGATACAGAGCTCTTGCATTTATCCCACATTTAATCAGAGATTTATTAAAATATTTATTAAAAAAGATAGAAAGCTCTTGTATTTATCCCACATTTAATGAGAGATTTATTGAAATATCTCTCCATTCTAAAAAAACTTAACTGCAGATGTCACCGGCGTTTCCGCCGACGCTGTTTTAGAAATTTTGCGACACTCGCGCTTTTCTAGCTCGCAGCGCAAAAAGTATTGAACACAAAAAAATATGAAATGAAATAAATCTCGATTCTGGCGATACTTCAAGAACTATTGTGTTTCAAAGTTAAGGTAAACAAAAAAGTGCTATCAATTCGCGTTTCGGACACACTAACAGCAACAGAACCACGAAACTTTGTAGGCATGTAAGGCTATGGCCAAATTTTTGCACTTTGTCGCCCTTTTTTTGAACTTCAATTTAGTTTACGATAAATTAAATTTTTAAATTTCACAAAATTCTCTATTTCGCGATGGGATCCTTTTTAAAAAACGGATATATGGTAAACTATAAATCATAACGCATTGCAATTTTCACACCATAAACTTACAACTATCATCTACCTTTAACAAAAAATGTTTTAAGAAAAAAACATTTTATGATTTTTAAGCATTTTTTAAAGACGCAAATGAAAAAAACGAGCAGCTTACTCTGTCTTCAGTGTTAAACACACAGGAAAGTTTTGGTCCCGTGCCCTACTGTCATTGTGAAGCAGCTATTTTTAGCACTCTCTCCTCACTGGGTGAAAGGACAGGCTACAATCAAACTGGTGATGACGCAATGCTTAATGACGTAGCGACGCTTTTATAGTTCGGCGTTTTCCGCCGGCATACGTGAATACCTATGTAAATATATGATTTCGCCTCGTATTAATATACGTATAAAAAGCAAAAATGGAAAATGCGAGTGTGTTCGTCCGCGAATTGTTCGCCCACTTCTAAATGACCTACGGGTCTGAAAATCGGGCATGCTGGTAGGTCTTAAAGTCCGGATACCTGCAAATGCACGAAAACAGAAACAAAAAAAGCGTTTTGAAACATTGTCTGCTTGAATTTTTCTGCCACTTCTACAGCTAGAAAAAAGTCTGAAAACCAAAAAATTCAAAAAGTTAGCTTTGCTCCTTTAAAATGCTGATAGATTTAAAGGTAATTTTGTCAGAATCACTAAATGCTTTGAAAATTTCAAATATAGATTTGAAATTAAGGGACGCCAAAGCCTTCTCCGTTTTACGTTAAACCGTAATGCATTGACGTCACGACGCTGTTCTAAATCGTAAAACAGTTACGGATTTTAAATTACTCTTCTTTCCCTTAATTACTTCCCCTTTTTTTAATTTTATGTTCAAAAAATGATTTTATGATTAATTGTTCGGAGAACGATTTTATGATTAATCGTTCCGAGAACGATTAGATAATTTATTAAAAAAGATAGAAAGCTCTTGTATTTATCCCACATTTAACGAGGTGGCGCAAGTATTAAAATATTTATTAAAAAAGAATAAAAGAATTGGAATGTAAACATTGCAAATAAATTGAATTTGATTTATATGTCGTCATGCAGTCGAACTAGTCGTCCTTACAGGTTTTACTCTACAACCCAGAAGCTGTTGCTTTAATAATATGTTTATTCCTGAGATACAGTTTTAGATCAAGTGATTTTCAGATGAGTTAATCAGTAAATGAACATTTTAATGGTTTGTGTTCAATGAATAAGATCTGCGCTTCCTTTTATGATTTTAGGAAATTTGATTTTTTAATGAATTTTAAGCAGATACTTGACCAAGATTTGGTTTTTGTTACTCCGAAATTCTTATTGAGGGTTTCTTATAATTTGTTTAATACTTCATCCGAAAATAGTACTTTACCAGCATATTTTAACTACCGTTTTTAAAAATAATTGTTTTCAATGTTGTCACAAAGAGTCTGAAAAACATGTTGCTCCGCGCCGATCTAGGCTATCGAAAAAAAATTTGTTCTATAACTAGGCAACTCCTATTTTAATCACATGTTTGAGATTCAGTTTTAAGCTGAAGTTCATGAAAAGTTAAAACATCCGGCTGCCAATAGGGAACTGCAGCAGCGTCTTGCTTAAAGGAAAGTTAGGAAGAAAAGTTGCGTTCTATTTTAGGAAGAGCTCGGCGCAGCAGGTTTAGGATAATGGGGTTAGAGGAAAGAACAAATAAAAAATAAAGCAGAAAGTGAGAGATAGGGGTAGTTCAGTCGCGCATCTGTTTTCATATTTGTGTTCGACTGTGCTGTTCCCATCGCAGGTGATAATATAGGATTGACCGCCATTTTTGTTTTCATTTTTCCAGTTCTCCCGCAGGTATGTGACTTATGAAGTGTGACTATCGACTGCCGCAGAGCAGGAAGGGATCCATGAGGAAGTGGGAAGTGATCGAAGACGCAATGGAGCAGAGAACTGGAACTGCAAAGTGCACCTGAACACCCAAGGGAAAGTGCCGCACGGATACCAATATTCGCATATGGCCAGCGGAAATTCACCTTCAGCTTTGACCCACAAAACCATAGGCCTCGTTTATTTATTTTTTCTACGTGGATAAACTAGCGTCATTACATATGATTTTCCTATTTTTTTGGTATTTTTAATGAATTAATGCCACAGAAACATAGTTGACCAAACCTGATATTTAATAGGAAACGCCACTGGCAACGTGCGATGAGAATACAAAATCCACTAAATTTTGAGACCGAAACACCGCATTCTTGTTTTCGAAGCGGATCTTTTGCTTATAACTGAGAAATATTACCTAATTCATTCATTTATTTCGCGTTGAATTAATTTTTTTACAAACGAAGACCTACACAAAATTTTCATTCGCGTGTGGAAATACATTTTACCCAGATGTGATTGTCCGCATTTTAGTGACCATCCAGGAACACCGGAACTATTTTTTGACAACGGCAGCAAGATATCAGGATATGTATCTTTTGGTCAGATCATAAAACTTATTGCATTTTCACGAAACAAGGCATGATGATGTGATTAGAACATGCTACAAATAAAGCGATTGTATCGATAAAATCTAAATTAATATAAAACTTGGTTTTATATCTATTTTATACGGTTTTTCGATATAAAAACATTTCACCCATATTATATACGAAATGAAACTATATTGCTGTGAACCTGGGATTATATGCACACACAAGGGCGTATGTAAAAAAAAAAATCGGGGGGGGGACTTTTGAAATCCACCAGAGCTAAATTAAAGTTAATGGAAAATAGAAGAAAAAATTAAAGCACCTCTTTTTAATGTAAGTTGATTCATTTTCATTAAATTAAGGCACTTTTTGTAAGTTGCATTTTAACCAAACGCAACTGCAAAAAAAAAAAACCACTTTCAGGGGGCCCAAGGCCTTTCTGGTTCCCCTCTTCCCACTGTGCACACATTCCTAAATTTCCTCAAATACCTCGCCCCATAAACAAATCTCAACACCCCTCCATTTGAAGTTGTGTAACACACACACTCTTTTTTTTTTAATTATTATAAGTATTAGATCGTTTTATTATTATAGAGCACAGTTGCCAAAATAGCAGTTAGTATTTACATAAATTCCGCAGCTTTATCTTGAGGTATTTTCGACCAGAATGCAATATCTCAATTTTTTTTATTTGAAGTTTAATTGCAGCCTAATATATCTTTTTAGTTTTTCTTGTTTAAAGCATGTTTAAAGTCAGTTTTACAACAACTAAACTTACACCTGTACGTATATCTTCATCCTTTCAGCTCCAAAATTTGCAGATATTCTTCTGAATCATTTCACGAGATTTCTAAGAGTGTCAGTGTATCAATGCTAATAAATGTATCAATCAAATCAATGCACGAAATTTGCAAAAGTATTAATATTTAACTTTTTTCCTTTTTAGGGAAGTATTCAGACATGAGAGATAAAAAAATAAACTACACAAAAAGAAAATATCATTGTGTAGTTTGGGAAAAAAAAAAAAAAAAAAAAAAAGAAGTGACAATAGGCTGGACATATTCCTAGGAACTCTGACCACTGTCGAACAACTGAAATACTAGACTCGATATCGAGTGACAGCAAAAGACTCAGAAGGAGAAGACCACGTGTGAGATGGATCGATAAAATTTTAAAGCATGCCAATGTGACATACAAGAAAATTGCTCAAGAATGAGAGAGTTGCGAAAGACTTGGGGAGACCTTCATCCAGTAGTGGATTCAGAATGTTTGCTGTTGATGTCAGTTTTTGGAAAATTTGTTCCGAAGTAGCATTTCAAATGGTATCATCCTGAAGAACTATTTTAAATGTTTCTGCGAACTATTTTAAATGCGGATTGCTCTAAATCAACTCTGAGGTTCAACTTTACAGAACAAAGAAATACATTGTAAAACAATAAATGGTGTGAATGCCCGGAAAATTTCTTAAAATAGCATGCAGCAAATTTTTTGGTAGGTGCTCGTCTTTTAACGAAATTTCCGTTTTAAAAGTTTCCGTTTTTTCTAACTTCAGTATTTTAACAGAAGCAGTAATTCAGTTTATTTCAGAAAAAAAAACCCTTTTGGGTTTTTTCCGTATTTTTATTGAAATTACACAAAAACTTCAGTTCTGACTTCTTCGATCAGTTTCTTTGCCGGCGTACTAAGTTAACGAGCACTTCTTCACTCGGGTGATTTGAACCAGCCATCATCTGACCGGGAAGCGCGTGTTTTACCGCTGAGCCCAAAACTCTCGTGTAAGGTACAAATCTAATTGCTCGATGATATATATATATATATTTTTGTTATTAATGTGAATGCATTAAAAATTTTATTTTCTGTTTGAGCTTATTATTTTTCTGAATACGTTTGTAATATTTTCATTTTTTTTTTGTAGGAGAACTTACTACAAATTACGTAGGGCCAATTTCTTATCATCGTGATTTTTCGAAGTAACGGAATGCTTTGGAACTTGAGATCTTTTTAAACCGACATGTCTTTCCATTATCTTTAAGAAAAGGTCAAATATACTGCTTTATAGTGTTACTTCAGAAAATTCTTAAATATAAAATTTAGTCTTGATAGCTATAATAGCTTTTGTCATAAGTCCTACAGATTGATACATAGACATCATACAATCAATTTAATAGTTAATGAAACCTCAAGTATTTCCGCGAATCGTTCCTATTGCCGGAATTTTTCCGTCACGTGAATACGAAAAAATTAAGAACAGAATTTTCCGTTAATATACGGTCGAGTCACATTATTGTGACCATCAGCTAATATCCAAAGTTACCGTCGTGTGCAGCACGGGCAGCAGCTAGACAGGCTGGGAGTGACTCAGTAAGGTGGTGTTTTTATGGTGTTCACAGGTATGTGGAGCCATGCTGACTGCAGTACATCTGACAGCTGCTGTAGGGTGCGTGGTGGATGATCCAAAGAGCGAACAACGCGATCGAGGTGGTCCCGCAGATGCTCAATTGGGTTTAAAACTGGGGAATTAGGGGGCCAGGGAAGAACTGTAAAGTCTTCATCGTGCTCTTCCAACCACTCTTGGATATTTATAGCTGTGGGACACGTCGAACTGCCGTGCTGGAATATCCCATCCGCCCTAGGGATAATAATCAGCATGTATGGGTGTACGTGGTCTGCAAGGATGGATTCAAAACGAATTCGGTCCATATTGCCTTCCACAGGTATGAGTGGATCCAGAGAATGCCACGAAAACATTCCCCAGACCATTAAGGTGCCCCCACCAGCTTGTGTTCTTCCAGCAATGATTGAAGAGTGTTTGTTCTCCGATGTTTCTCGCCTTATACCCCAAAGTCCATCCGTTCGATGAAGTAGAAAACGTGACTCATCGGAGAAGGCAATCCTTTTGCCAATCAGCGGAGATCCAATTCCGATACTGCCGTGGAAATGTAAGCCTTTACTGCCGATGCACCTTCGTTAGCATAGGCGCAGTGAGCATCCGTCTGCATCGGAGCCCCATACGCAACAGGGTTCGCTGAACTGTCGTTTTAGACGCACTTCCCGTAGTTCCCTGGTTCATTCCGCCAGTGAGTTGCTCCACTGTAGCGTGTCGATCGGCCTTCATGCACCTTCGCAGCCGATGGCACGTGGTGCTCGGCAGTTTCCACTAGCAATGGTGGCATTTCTCCAATCACGATACACTTCAACCACAGTAGTACGCGAACAGTTCATGAACTGCGCTCTTTCAGAAATACTGCCACCCATGGCCCGAAAGCCGGTAATCATCCCTTTCTGCAAATCTGATAAATCCCTCCTTTTATCCATGGCAGCAATGAGTGATATGTTTTCAGATTGCCTACAGCACACCTTATATATCCTGCAAGCCAGCTCACGACACGTGCTTTCTTTCATTGGCTACGCGCTGCTGACGTCAAAAAGTAGGAGGTGGTCAAAATAATGTGACTCGACTGTGTATATGAAAGGAATTTCGGAAAACTTTTTGAAAATTCAGCATTTTCCGTTAACACCTCTTAGAAACTGATTTTTGTACGCCAGAATTTTCCTGGCGTACGAAAAATCAATGAAATTCACCCCCCCCCTTATTTCACAGAAAAGGTTGTGTCAGAAAATCTTTCGATAATTTACGAAAGGAATCACAAAAAATGGCTAGTTTTTCAGAAATTTTTTTCCAGTGTGCCTCAGATTCCTAATAACGTTCGTATAACAAATTTGTTTCATCATTTCGGTAAATGATGGGTGATTTGGAATATCTGATGAAATTCGGAATAATTTATGGAGTCAACTGCACTTCAAAGTCGTATCCCAGTTGTTCCAGAAGCGATTATAAAATTTTAATGAGCAAATAATTTTTTTTAATTTGCATTATATCTTGATCTGGGATGTGTTTGATGTTTTGGATAACGTTTTGAGAATTTTTGTTCTCCGTTTTTTTTTTTTTTTTTCCCAGCTTATTTTGCTTCTTTCTTTTTCTTTCGTTTCAGCTTTAATAAACGCCTGTGCATGTTGTTTTTTGGTTATAATAAAGAGTCAGGAATCCAACTCCATGTGTTCAGGGGCTCGTCAGGATAAATAATTTAGCCTTCTTCCCTGGCCGTTTGCTATAACTGTATCATGCGTTTTTGTATTACATATAAATTGTGCTTCTGATTGTACCTGTATTGATATTATTGTGAGTACTTGTTGACTTTAATAGATTATTACCCTTATTATGATTGTGGTACAAACGAACCAACTATCTTTATTGTATTTTACTTATAGTTAAATCGTATTATCATTTATTTTTTGTAATTTCCTCCACTAATGAGTTGTCGTAAATGCCTTGGTTGTCTTGATGTATTCACATTATGTTTTGGACACTTTCCAGTTTGTATTGTTATGGTGTTTGATGTATTTAATGCTGTTTGGTGTGGTGTAGCAAAAAATTACAATAAATTCAAATTCAATTTATTAAAATTTCGGTTCAAAATCAGACAGTGGTTAGAAATGGCAATTTGTGATTCATTGAGCTGGAGTTTAGAAGCAGGATTTTTTTTTTCGTTGAAATAACACGGACGAATACTGCACTCTCAATACTCCTTTGAAAAACATTTCCCGCGACCTTCTCTCTTCTTCTGTCCTTGTGTCAACTAATGATTCAAAGACCACAAGTGAAAGCCACCCGTAATACATTGCAACTTCCTGTTTTAGCTTCTCTGGCAATAATTCCTTGCTGGCATTAGCAGTGGAAGCTGGCGTAGTTTTTTTTTTTTTTCTACGGCCCGGATTTCATCGTTTCATTCAGTATCTCTTCCGACGATGAATCACGAAATAGCAAAAGTATTAAAAAAGAAACCTCAGCTCTCATTCACGTTGAGGGATTTCAAGAAATGGCATATAATTGCTTTAAAACGTTTTCCTGCTTCTTCTTCTTCTTTTTTTTTTTTTAAACTTTATTTCACGCAGGCTACTTAGAACTAGCATTGCGGTTGCCGCGGTACGTATCCCAGGGAGTGTTGCTTGAGAAAGTACATAAACGTAAAAAAGTAACCGGAACCGAAAACAAAATTTGAGTCTCACGATGAAGAACAAAAAAGAAGAAAATTAATCCTTGTCGTTATACTGTACGCTTCAATCGAAACAATTAAAATTACCGTATTTCTCGACTTATAAGTCGATATGGAGTATATGTGGAATGCGTTAAATTTCTCAATTTCTTTGTCTTCATTCATAGATAAGTCGATCGTGAGTATAAGACGAGGCTAGAACAAATACAGTTAGTGTTCAGAAGTTGATATGGAGTATAAGTGGAATGGGTTAAATTTCTCAATTTCCTTATCTTCATTCATAGATAAGTCGATCCTGAGTATAAGACGGGGCTAGAACAAATTCAGTTAGTGTTCAGAAGTTGATATGGAGTATAAGTGGAATGGGTTAAATTTCTCAATTTCCTTATTTTCATTCACAGATAAATCGATCCCGAGGCTAGAAGAACAAATGCAGTTAGTGTTCAGAAGTTAATATGCAATATAAGTGGAATGGGTTAAATTTTTCAATTTCCTTATCTTCATTCATAGATAAGTCGATTCTGAGTATAAGACGATTCTAGAACAAATACAGTTAGTGTTCAGAAGTTGACATGGAGTATAAGTGGAATGGGTTAAATTTCACAATTTCCTTATTTTCATTCACAGATAAATCGATCCCGAGGCTAGAAGAACAAATGCAGTTAGTGTTCAGAAGTTAATATGCAATATAAGTGGAATGGGTTAAATTTTTCAATTTCCTTATCTTCATTCATAGATAAGTCGATTCTGAGTATAAGACGATTCTAGAACAAATACAGTTAGTGTTCAGAAGTTGACATGGAGTATAAGTGGAATGGGTTAAATTTCTCAATTTCCTTATCTTCATTCATAGATAAGTCGATCCTGAGTATGAGGCTAGAACAAATACAGTTAGTGTTCAGAAGTTGATATGGAGTATAAGTAGAATGGGTTAAATTTCTCAATTTCCTTATTTTCATTCACAGATAAATCGATCCCGAGGCTAGAAGAACAAATACAGTTAGTGTTCAGAAGTTAATATGGAATATAAGTGGAATGGGTTAAATTTTTCAATTTCCTTATCTTCATTCATAGATAAGTCGATTCTGAGTATAAGACGATTCTAGAACAAATACAGTTAGTGTTCAGAAGTTGACATGGAGTATAAGTGGAATGGGTTAAATTTCACAATTTCCTTATCTTCATTCATAGATAAGTCGATCCTGAGTATAAGACTGGGCTAGAACAAATTCAGTTAGTGTTCAGAAGTTGATATGGAGTATAAGTGGAATGGGTTAAATTTCTCAATTTCCTTATCTTCATTCCTGAGTATAAGACGAGGCTAGAACAAATAAAATGAGTGTTCCGAAATTCTGTAACTATGCTCTTAATGTTTCAGTAAATATAAAAAGGGAGAGAAAGTCAGGTAACTACCACAATTTTCTTTTCAGAAAAAGCTGAGCTTCGTAAGTTCATTTTTTCTTACGAACTGAAACTACCGCATTCCTTCCTTCCGACCGACCAGTAGAAGACGCCGCACAAAAGTGATCATCTCATCGTCAACCACAGGTAGAATAAGAGTTGATCGCAGTTTTAAACCAATGCTCTTTACCTTGTAGAAAAAGTTAGTAATTACAGTATGCTTTAATAAAAAAATATTTATACAGATTACTTAAAATATTTTGCTTAATCATGACAAAATTTCTCCCCAATTTCGGGAACAAGTCTTCGCCCATGATTCTAGCATTTCCTGACATTGCAGCGTAGGAAGAAATACACGAGATTGCGTCATTCTTTACTTAAAATGATGAAATCAGTTATGAATTTGAATGTTTTTAGTGTCTGAAATTTTATAACTTTTCACATTCTTAGTTCATAAAAGCCTCGCATCCCTCTATGAAAAGGAAATGCCATTTTCTTTTTGTTCAAAGTACCGCACGATCTTTGAACAAAAAGAAAATGACATTTATCCATGCAAAGTGTTAGTGTCTTAACAAACACCTTTTTTCGTTACACGTTTGACTGCAATGGGAATTTCAAAGACCAATGTGTAACACAAAACTGTCGTTACTGAAAGAAAAGAGAGCGACATAAATATGTGGCAAAAAAATGCCGGAATGTTCATTACTATTACTGGTTAGGTCAAGAATGAGTCATTAAATTAATACCAGCCACAGCGTATTCTTTCCACACTTCAGGTAAACCTTGGGATATGAAAATAAGATAGATGATATTTCTGCTTTTTACTTAAAAAAGCCCCTCATTTACTTACAAGGGGGAAAAGTGTGCGAATGAATTATAATTTATACTCCGCAGGTCGTTAATGAAATGTCTATCACAATCTTGAGTGGCTATTCAAAAAATCGTCATGGATTTATTTAAATCTTAGTGACTTCGTACGGATGCCAATGGTTTAGCTTTTACATAAACCGAATAAAAGTAACATATGTTAAAATTGAATTATGTATAAATGATTTTATTTTCAAAACGATAATTTCATGTTGCTTTTACCCAAGTTTACCTTTCAATTTAGAAAAATAATTAAAAAAAACGCTATGTGAATATGAAATGCTTGTTTCTATTTTTTTATAGTACTTATTATTATTA
This sequence comes from Macrothele yani, assembly GCA_039090855.1. Lineage (NCBI taxonomy): Eukaryota > Metazoa > Arthropoda > Arachnida > Araneae > Macrothelidae > Macrothele > Macrothele yani. The sequence continues at coordinate 112,144,065 of CM077003.1, forward strand.
TTTTTTTATTTTGGTGATAAATATTCAAACAGAGCGTTAACATCTGTCTGGTTCCTGCGAGAGATATAATTAGGAACATATATTTGCCCTAAAGTATAGCCTCGTCAAGCTAGGGTCCCAGTGGATCATCCTGTTTTTTCACATTTGAACTTTTATATTACTGCAATTTTAACAACACAAATAATGAATTTCGATGATGGAAATGTTATTTTAAGCATTACTGGAGTTTGGGTGCATGTATATCGTTTCTATTTGTTTCTTTCCTTGCTAACTCTCTCTCTCTCTCTCTCTCTCTCTCTTTTTCTGCTGCCCTCTTTTTCTCTTCCTCTGTCTTGTTTCCTCAGCGTCATTCATCCTCTCTATTTTCTCTGTTTGTCTTTTTTTTCTGCCTCTGCGCCTATCCCTATCTACCTCTTTCATTCTCTCTTTCTTTGATTTCGTTACTTAATCTCAGTGTGTCATTCTTATGCCTCTTTCTCTGCCTCTGTCTTTCTCCATCTCTGTCTTTCTCTCTCTTTCTTTGGCTCTGCGTAGTTCTCTTTGAAGTTTTGTTTGTCTTTCTTCATCCCTATCGATCTTTTTCTGCATCTTCAATACTCTGTATTTGTCTTTATCAGTATATTTCTACGTTTTCATACTGTTACACTTCCTCTGCGTGTTTCTCTGTGTGGGCTATGCTGTCACTCTCTCTCTCTCTCTCCCTCTCTCGCTCTTTCTTTGACTTTCCTCATCACCATTTTTCTTTGCTCACCCCTCTCCTCTATCTCTCTCTCTCTCCCTTCATTTCTGTGTTCCCGTCTTTCACTTTCTGTATCTCTCGCATCATGTACTTACGTACGAATAAATTATTTTTTCAGCATCATCATTATCATCATCATCATTGTCAACCATTATCAATCCACTGCTGGACGAAGGTCTCTCCAAGCCTCTTCCACAACGGTCTGTCTTGTGCCAGTCTCCTCCATGTTTCTCCCGCATACTTTCGAATTTCATCCACCCATCTTCCATGTGGTCTTCTTATGGGTTTTTTCCGAAAATCAATAAAGCGTCAAATTTTGAAATAGTTTTATGTTTCCTGTGTACCCAATAAATGCCCTCTTAATGTATGCTGCTCTATTCAGTGAGACACCGACATTCGTTTAATGGGAATCTTAAACAAATAATAACTCAGCGGTCTGGAACACAAGAATGTATCAAAACATTTCAGTCGCATGAACTCTTGTAAAAAAATCAAAGATATCTTCATGATCACAGACAGACAGTATCTTGCTTATATAGAGTAATCTATCTATCACCTAGCGGAGAAATATGTGACTGACAGAAAAGCTAAAAAAATTGGTCACGCCTAGTGCTTTCCGTTTCAAATGCAATTTCTGTAATCTTTTCTGTTTCAAATTCAAGTTCACGGTTATACAACCCAGCGGAAAGCTTTTCTACTAGGAATGTCTTGAAAATATATAAATACCTTTGGTTACGCATTCTTTTTTCCAATGAATCATTTCTCTTTTTATCCACTTTAGAAAACTCGGACGTTACAATCACAGAAAGACAGTTAAGTTTGTTGTAGCATGAGCTCGTTATCACGTGTGATCAGAAGACGCAAAAATGCAAATTATGACAGTTTTAGCCATTTTACAGTTCAGGACTGATGTTTTAACGGAAATCATTCATGAGTGATCGAGCGAGTGAACGACTCGTTTTGATACCCCTAAGGACTTATGCTACCAAAAAGCGACAGGCATGGAAGAAATTCACAATGTAATAAAAACAAAAATTTTGCTACTCATCAAATAACCCGAGCAATGTATGAGCACCTGCTACCGTATAATTGAAAGAACAAAAATTCCGGTGCGGCAGACATCATCTGATCAGTTCACCCTGTAAGTAATAAATAAATTCAGCAAGAAAAATATTTACAGAATGTCTCAGTTTTCTTATTCATATCGCACTTAGCAAGAAACTCTCCAGTTAAATGGAAAAATTCAAAGTTAGAATTTAGAAAAAATCAAAAATCAAAGACGTCAAGGTAGCAGTAAAAATATCCCGAGGAACGGGTATAGTGATGATGCTTATTTGTTATTCGTCTGGTTAAGTTTTTTGTAAACTTGACCAGACGAAGTTCTAACCCATTTAAAGTTTTCTAGACTTAGTGTCGCTAACGGAGTATTTCCAAACACGAAAATTCGTGATTTCTAACATTTGTATGCGAAATGTTCTCAATGTATATTTTTAACTTTACATAATTTGGGATGAGCCTTGCCAGTTTAATCCAGCTGTAAAATGGAATTAAAAAGGAACATTCCAGATAAACCATCAAAGAAAAAGAAAATTAAGCAGAAATACAAGCGGTGATCGAGAACTCATGCTAGAAAGACTATCGGAAAAAAAAAGATTTTTCATCATAAAGTAAATTTAAATACACTGGCGTGCAAAAATTAAGGACGAGACGGTTTTTCGAATGTAACGGCGTACAGAAGTGCTCCACATCGACTCAAAGCATACCATAAGATCCCCAAGATGTACGAATATGGGACAAGTGAGCAAAACCGTCCAAACAAGGAATCCAAAGAATACAAAGCCACTTTATTGAAAAGGTAGCTTCGAGCACAACTGGACAGAAGACAGAAACGTCCATGTGACAGGCGGCTGCCAAGAAAAATCCATTCTTTAGTAGAGGATATGATCACCCCTGACTGCGTTGCATAATTTACAACGTCTGTCCGTGTTGAGGACGAGGTTGTCAAGGAGATGTTGAGGCATCGCGGCCCATTCCTCTTGTAGCGCCAATCACAGCTGCGGAATCGTTGCTGGCGGCTGGTGACGTGCTTCCAAGCGTCTCCCGAGAAGGTCCCACACGTGTTCGATTGGATGTAGGATCGGGAACCTTGCGGGCCAATCCATGCGTTGAATACCTTCACTCTCCAACAGCTCTGCGACAGCCACTGTACGATGAGGTGTAGCGTTGTCGTCCATATAGAGGAACTCAGGGCCCACAGCACCTCTAAACAGACGCACGTTAGGCAGGAGAACCTCGGTACAATAGCGGACACCAGTGACTGAACCTTCTTGGAAGATGCAGAGGTCAGTACGGCTACCAAGCATGATACCGCCCCAAACGAGAACTTCGCCACCTCCAAACCGGTCCCTTTCGATGATGTTGGAGGTGTGATTCCGTGTTCCCTGCTCTCTCCAGATGTGTATACGTCCAGAATCAGTCGCCAGACTAAATCAGCTCTTATCCGTAAAGAGAACTCGATCCCATTGCTGATGTGTCCAGTTCTTGTGTTCCTGGCACCACAGAAACCGCCGTCTCCGATGAGCAGGCGTTAATAGCACACACCGTACTGGTCGTCGTGCAAATAGACCACCTTTTTACAGCCTCCTGGCCACGGTAAAACGCGATAACGGACGTCTAGTTGTCTGTTGCATGTGCCTTGCGATTCCTCCCGCTGTCTGTCGTCTGTCTCTTCTCGTCTGTAGGACAATATACCGGTCGTCTGCCGCCGTGGTTGCTCGTGGACGACCACTGCTAAATTCTCGGACAGCTGTTCCTGTCGTTTGAAATGCTCTGCAAGCTTCTGAAACGATGCTGTGAGCGATCCCGAACTCCTCGGCCACACTAGTAACACTTCGACCTTCTTCCAACTTCCCAGTGACGTGACCCCGGGTAAAGTCATCCAAATGCCGTCTACTGGATTGCCTGTTGACCATATCACACGGTGGCAGCAACTCGACGTCGTTCAAACCGATGTACACCGTGCAATAGCTTTCACCGAATTGCTGAGCGTACACCGCTCGTGTGCTTTACACCCTTCCGATACTCCCCCCCTACGACATGCTTCATATATGCGCATGCCCTACCGTACCGGACCCTAGTCTATCTCCTGAGTGGTCTTTCGGTCCGTTCTGCCTGCTCGTTCCGCTGTTATGCTAATTTCTCCTCTTCGTCCTTAATTTTTGCATACCAGTGTATTACTTTGAAATCCGATACGGCCACCTCGATCAAATACACCAGTTTGTTTCATTTTCTTTTATGTCGCTTACAAATTTTCAAAAACAAATTTTTTTCAAGATTTTAAAACAGTCTTATTGTAGAATTAAATGTCGAGTAAACACGATAAAAACTAATGTAGTGCACAACATACCACATGTTAAAACCCTTTACTGATAAAAACACACCATACACTTCATTAGATCTTTCGAAGACACATTGTCTTCATCATCAGATGATACAGTGTAAATCAGTAGAAGGACATTGACTTAAATACTGTTAGGCGACTTCACAAATACATAAATAACGGCATCTATGAATGAACAATGCTGAAAACAAATACAATTTCGCATACCCATCAACATGAAGAGTTACTAACTAACACATTTGGCCATTGTTTGGCTATCATTTTTGGTACATAATCATTACAACACCTATGTCCAAATGAGGTAACACACAGATTTTCCATAAAAAGCATGAATGATTATTTACCTGGAGTGTTCAGGATAGTAACGCCACCAAACAAGACAACGCAGTTGATAGGCTTCCAGTTCTGAGGTTATTCTTGTGTTCTTTTATTCTGGTGCTTAAACACCTTTTAGTGGAGCCGATGTAAACTGTATAAGAACCAGACTAAAAGAACACAAGTATAATCTCAGAACTGGAAGCCTATCAACTGCTTTGTCTCGTTTGGTGGCGTCCGGATCCCACTTCCCTAAGTGGGATGACGTTACTATCCTGAACACTCCAGGTAAACAATCTCTCATGCTTTTAATTGAAAGTCTGTATATTACCTCATTTTGACACAGGTGTTCTAATGGTTATGTACCAAAAATGATAGCCAAACAATGGGCAAATGTGTTAGTTAGTAACTCTTCATGTTGATGGGTATGTGAAATTGTGTTTGTTTTCAGCATTGTCCATTCATAGATGCCGTTATTTATGTATTTGTGACGTCGCCTAACAGTATTTAAGTCAATGTCCTTCTAGTGATTTACACTGTATCATCTGATGATGAAGACGATGTGTCTTCGAAAGATCTAATGAAGTGTATGGTGTGTTTTGATCAGTAAAGGGTTTTAACATGTGGTATGTTGGGTACTACATTTGTTTTTATCGTGTTTAGTCGACATTTAATTCTACAATTGGATTTTTAACACGAATAAGTCTCAGCAACCTCTGTGTCGCTTAAAACTGACTTTTTTTTTTTTGTAGATAACTGCAGAAGTACTTTCAACTTTTCAAAGCACTATGTATAGAAACAAGCAATCAAATTACTTACGTACTGACCCAAATCAATGTGAAAACATTAATCAGCAAAAATTCTTTACATTTTTAAAACAGTATGCATAAAAATCAACAAATGCCTTGAAAAATTATCCTGTTGTCGGTATCAATTTATTCCATTTCCTTTATGTGAGTTTTATTCATTTTTCAAGAATTAAATAGTTTCCTTGTTCAGAACATCAGTTTCTTAACCACCGCACGACGGCTTTAAACGTTTTAATCCGTTAGGCGGCCGACGTACTTGAGCCAAATGGTACCCAAAAATACATTTTCTGCTCGCCCCAAGGCTTCACAAAAGCTATTGAAAAACAACTCCTTTCCACCACCCCCTCTTCCCCACTCAGCAGCACCGACCCTAATCCAGAGATGGAAACGGGTCAACGGGTCAGCGGGTAGACAATGTTTTAGGGGTCAAACGGGGCGGTTCAAGGTGTTCCTGAGCCGATTTTAAGGCGGTTTTATTTCCGTTCTACTTTTAAAAGAAAAAATATATTTCAAAGGACCCTTCAGAGGTCTTTGAAATAATACTTCAACGCTGCAGAGTATGATCCGGGAACTTGCTGAGAAGGGTAAAGAAATGGGATTAAAAATGAACTTTCAGAAGACAAAACTGATGTACAATGAATGAAATACGGGATTCCACCATTGTACAATACACATTTAGGAGATGTGAATCTGTTTATTGGTGTAAATATGACATGGATGTTAAGTCAGATAATATCAGAAAACTTGAAAATTTCGTTGTCCTGGAGCGGGAGATTTTCGGATATTATCTGACTTAACATCCATATCATATTTACACCAATAAACGGATCCACATCTTCCGAATTTGTATTGTAATTCCGTATTTCATTCATTGATATTCTGCGCCTCCGGGCAACCACGGGAATGAATCCTTAACCTCCAGATTAGCTATAATGAGTACCGGATGTTTCGACTAGCGAATCCTGTGATGGTTATATTCAAATTAATCGGAAACTTAAAACTTGGTCGTTCTGGGTGGTGTAGTGGTTAGCTTACTGGGGCAGTATCCGGGAGACACGGATTCGGATCCCGCTGCAGGACAACGAAATTTTCAAGCTTTCGGTTATTATCTGACTTAACATCCATGTCATATTTACACCAATAAACGGATTCACATCTTCCAAATTTGATGTACAATGCTTTTACAATGAATGAAGATTTATCAATTGATGAGGAAAAGATGGAGATAACCAATACCTATATTTACCTTGGGCAGCAGACATCACGCGAGGGTCACATTGATGAAAAAATTAATTGGCGTAAAAGACTTTGAAGAGCTTTTAGAAGAAACAGTACAATTTTCAAGAGCAATGTGCCATTATATCCTAAAAGAAAAGTGTTTAATCAATGCATCCTTCCTGTGCTTATATACGGAGCAGATACGTGGACCTTAACTAAAAAAGACATACAAAGACTGCAGGCAGCTGAAACAAGCATGGAGGGATGCATACTTGGTGTAGCCAGGAAAGATAAAAAGAGGAACTCTTGAATAAGGCAAATGACAAGAGTGGAAGACATCACGATGAGAGTAAAATCCCTGAAATGGCAATGGGCTGGACATATTGCCAGCAGACTTGACCACCGATGAACAACCAAAATTTTACTGGATTTTTAGACTGGATTCTAAGGGACAGGAAAAGACCCAGAAGAAGACCACGTGAGACATGGGTGGAGGAGACTGGCCTAATACAGTCCATTGTTGAAGAAACTTGGGGAGACCTTCATCCAGTAGTGGATGGATAAGGATTGACAATGACGATGATGATATAATCGAATTTACAGAGTTCAAACCAAAATTGTCCGGATTAGGTTCGGGTCCAAAATTTTTGACCCGTTTCCAACTCTGTATCCTGTCAATGATGGTGAGCGCTTCCTTCTAGCCATTTGTTCTGTGCTCCGTGACCAAAGGCATGGTGAGGAAAGGCTATTTGTTCTGTGCTCCATGATAGCTAAGGCTATTTGTTCTGTGATGAGAGCTAAGGCTATTTGTTCATGATAGCTGCTCTGTGATTGATAGCTAAGGCATATGCTAAGGCTATTTGTCCATGATAGCTAAGGCTATTTGTTCATGATAGCTAAGGCTATTATTGTTCATGATAGCTAAGGTTATTATTGTTCATGATAGCTAAGGCTATTGTTCATGATAGCTAAGGCTATTTGACAGCTGAGACATATGCTAAGCTATTTGTTCATGATAGCTAAGGCTATTTGACAGCTAAGACATATGCTAAGCTATTTGTTCATGATAGCTAAGGCTGTTTGTTCATGATAGCTAAGGCTATTTGTTTTGTGATGATAGCTAAGGCTATTTGTTCATGATTGCTAAAGCTCTATGATAGCTAAGGCTATTTGTTCATGATAGCTCAGGCTATTTGTTCTGTGCTCCATGACCAAAGGCATGGTGAGGAAAGGCTAGTCCCCCAGACACGAACGTCACATCATGAGAAGAAACAAGTGACTCAAACACCTCTGTGCTTTCTTAGGTTCGTTGTCATTGTTATAGCTCTTTTAACAAGCAATCAGTTAAAACATATTAGTGTGAAGCATCTCTTAAATGATCACTTTAAATAACAAAGCTAAGGAAAAAGCAACGCTTCCTGGTGCACTGCACACGTTAACTCGTTCCAGCAGCATTCGTCCGACTTCTTAGACAGAGAATATATTCGTTCGAACTGATTGCAGCACATTTTTCTAACCTGAGTAAATTCGTTCCAGCCAATTAAAGTTAAAGCGTTATACACTGAGAGTGCAAATTAATACGATCACATCGTTAGCATGTTGTTGGGCCACATTTTGATTTTAATACTGCTTGAATTAGTTTTGGTATGGACTCTGTTAAATGTCGGTAAGTCGCTAGAGGTGTATTAGCCGAAATGCGAAGAATTGCACATTCCAGCTCTTGAAGATTTGATAGTAGCTGATCCAGCTATCTGATACGCCTTTCGACTTCATCCCACAAATGCTCCATTGGATTGAGTTCCGGTGATTCAAGAGGCGATGTAGCAGGGAAAAGTCTCCGTAATGTTCCTCAAAATATTCACGTACAATGTGACCACTATAACATGGAGCATTGTCCTGCTGGAAGTATCCATTTCCATTGGGATAAACCGTCAACATAATTGGGTGGACTTGGTTAGCAACGATATTTAAATACCTTTGGGCGTCGGACTTTGCTCCACACGAATCAAAGGGCCCAAACACTCCCACAAAAACGTGGCCCAGGCCATAAGGTTGCCTCCACCAGCTTGAAGAGTAGTGACGATGCAAGATGGATCCATGCTTTCGTGCATATCCTCAACCATGGTGTAGTTGAAAACGTGATTTGTCGGACCACATTACTCTTTTCCACTCATTTACTGTCCGATTCTTGTGTTCTTGAGCGAACTGGAGGCGTTCCTTCATGTTAGCTGAAGATAGCAGCGTCTTAGGGACAGGCCGTTCGCTTCTGTAACCCATACGATGTAATACGCGAAGAACTGTACGTTGAGGGGCCATCAGAATTGGTCTCTGATTTAGATTATCTGTAATCTGACGAAGTGTTGCCCGTCTGTTGGACTCAACAAGTCTGCCTACTCTCCGCTCAGCTCGAGCATCCAGTAGCAGTTGACGACCACACGCTTTGCGCTCAGACCCGGATTTTTGACTGGTGGTCCACTCTCTGTAAACTTTTACAGCTGCTGCCCTTAAACATTTCACAAATGGAGCCGTTTAAAGCTAATGTTCGCCTCAATGCTTCGAGCACTCACGTTCAAAGTCCGTCAGATCGCATCTTTCGCTCATTATTTCTTGCGCAGTGTACTTACTTAGTCTCTGCATGTCTTCAGCGTTCCTTTTTTATACCGATTCGTCCATCTTGGGTCAGCATCATCTGAGGGATAACTACTATGCATAAAATGGTCTGGTGGTCATTATACTTTGACCACTCAGTATATATATACGGTCGAGTCTCATTATTGTGACCACCAGCTAATATCCAGAGTAACCGCCGTGTGCAGCGCTGACAGCAGCTAGACGGGCTGGGAGTGACTCAAAAAGGTGCTGGAAGGTGTTCACAGCTATGTGGAGCCATGTTGACTGCAGTGCATCTGACCGCTGCTGGAGGGTGCGTGGTGGAGGATCCATAGAGCAAACAACATTGTCGAGGTGGTCCCACAGATGTTCAATAGGGTTTAAGTGTGGGGAATTAGGGGGCCAGGGAAGAACTGTAAAGTCTTCATCGTGCTCTTCCAACCACTCTTGGACATTTCTAGCTGTGTGACACGTCGAAATGTCGTGCTGGAACATCCCATCCGCCGTAGGGATAATAATCAGCATGTATAGGTGTACGTGGTCTGCAAGGATGGATTCATAACGAATTCGGTCCATAGTGCCTTCCACAAGTATGAGTGGACCCAGGGAATGCCACAAAAACACTTCCCAGACCATAACGCTGACCCCACCAGCTTGTGTTCTTCCAGCAATGGCTGAAGAGTGTTTTTAATCCGATGTTTCTCGCCTTATACCTCAAAGTCCATCCGTTCGATGAAGCAGAAAACGTGACTCATCGGAGAAGGCAATCCTTTGCCAACCAGAGGAAGTCCAATTCCGTTACTGCCGTGGAAATGTAAGCCTTTACTGCCGATGCACCTTCGTTAGTATAGGTGTAGTGACCATCCGTTTGCATCTGAGCTCCACGTGCAGCAGGGTTCCCTGAACGGTCGTTTTAGACACACTTCCGGTAGCCCCCTGGTTCATTCGGCCAATGAGTTGTTCCATGATAGCGTGTCGATCGGTTTTCACGCACCTTCGAAGCCGATTCACCTCTTACATCAATGGCACGTGGTGCTCCGCAGTTTCGGCGTTGCTTATTCGCAATGGTGCCATTTCTCCAATCACAATACCTTTTAACCGCAGCAGCGCGCGAACAGTTCACAAACTGCGCCTGTTTCAGAACTACTGCCACACTTGGCCCGAAAGCCGATAATCATCCCTTTTTTGCAAATCTGATATATCGGTCTTATTATCCACGACAGCAACGAGTGATATGCTTATAGATTGCCTACAACACACTTTATATACCCTTCAAGCCAGCTCACGACACGCGCCTTCCTTCATTGGCTACGCGCTGATGATGTCAAAAGTAGGAAGTGGTAATAATGTTACTCGACTGTGTATATATATATATGCATCTTTTTGCAGGGAAAGGCGATGTGATCAAAAAAAGAAAGGTTGAACTTTTCGTTCTACTTTGTAATGATTTTGGGTTTTGAATTTTTTTCGCGACAGAAGTAATCACGGCTGCTGAAAACAAGAATAATATATCTCTTACTCTTATCTCTCTTTAATTTCGAACAGTTACACTCCAAATGAAGTAAAAAAAAAAGCGAGATTTTCTGTTGTTGAAAAAACGTTAAACGTAGTCGTTGATCGTCTAAACTTTCCCTGAACATTGAGATTTTTTGGTGAACTGAAATTCTGTGGTTGAAGAGTGCCGCGTCTCCTAAAACACATCTTCTACACCAGACAACGAATATTTCTTTTTTAAGAGATTTTCTCTTTCCTTTCTTCCTTTTTCTTTCTTTCTTTTTTCTTTTTCTCTCGTTTTCGTCCGTAGGAAGCCCTGACATGGTTCGATGACCAGAGAGCAAATTTGTTTTCTTCTTCGTGATCCATCTGACTATTTCTCATAATCATCTTTAGGGGTTGGCTGAAAAGGGTGGAATCTCTCGTCTGATTCCCGACTGCCTGTGTTCCACGGATGACGAATCCCAGCGGATATCTGCTCCGATGGCGCCGAGTGCAAAATAGCCGGCGACTGACCACAAAGCAGAAGAAACATAGGCGAGATATCAGTAAGCAACAGGTATGACTTCGAGGCGGAATGCTTATGAAAGACGTTGCCTCCCCAATTACGAATCAGTAAGCGTGCACAACAGCACTTTGATATCATGAGCAAATTAATGTCGCTTAGGTTTTTGACCCTTTGAAACCCCCTGGTTACTTTTCTTCAGTCAAGCAATCATCTACCTAAGCGTTCTAATCAGCCTGTACAAACTTCCTTTTTGACATATAGATGGAGTTCTGAATTCGTCGTATTAGTATGAAAAAGCGATCCTAATAACATTAAAAATACTAGTTTTAAGAATTTTCGTTACGGTTAATGATTTCCCACAAAAATATATTAATAAATGAAAGACACTGAAGTGCCAGAAAAACTGGTACAGACTAGCTTATGGAAAATACATAGCAACGTCACCTATGTGCGTACTCGGTTGCGTCCGCCAGTGCGTATATAAAGCGATAGACACCTTTGCCAGCTGTCAGGGGGCCGTGGGTGGCCTAGTGGGCAACGTCCGTGACTGCCACTGTAAAGGACCTCAGGTTCGATCCCAGGCAGGTACGAACGCTCGATCCACTAAATATCCGCTGTGCGTCGGATGGGCATGTTAAGCCGTCGGACCCCGGGTACTGGCACCCCGGTAATAAATAAGGACGTCTTCCTCCCCTTTCTACTTAGCTTCCGTGTCAATTTCCAATCGGGCACTCTAGCCCAAATCTCCTAGCTTCCTATTTCTAAGGGTTGTTCAAGACCTGGGGTCAGACACTCCCTTCCTAAAATCCTCTACATATGATCATGATCATGCCAGCTGTCAGAGCTGTTTTTGGCATGAGAATGACAAGTAATAACGATTTAAGCGATTTTCAACGCGGTGTCATAGTTGGCGCTCGTGAGATGGGCCATAGTATTTCGGAGGTAGAAACGAAGTTCGGATTTTCACGGACAACCATTGCAAGGGTGTATCGTGACTACAAGAATTCCGGCGAAAACTTCCAAAATACGATACCAGTGTGGCCGTAAAAAGACATTGGGTGAACGTGACCATCGTCGGCTGTCAAGAATCGTTTCACGCGATAGGCGTGCAACACTCTCGCAGGTATCATTGGATTTCAATGCTGGAGCCTCAACAGGCACCAGCGTCCGGACTGTGCAACGTACCCTACACGATATGGGTTTTGGGAGCCGACGCCCAACTCGAGTCCCCTTAATAGGTGCACGACACAGAGATATGCGCAGCCTCGCTTGGGCACGGCAACACCGCCACTGGACACTTGATGACTGGAAACAAGTAGCATGGTCTGACGAGTCACGTTTCCAACAGTATCGGGCAGAAGGAAGGATTCGTGTGTGGCGCAAACCCCATGAAGTCATGGATCCCGCCTGTCAACAGGGAACTGTACCTGCTGGTGGTGGGTCCGTAATGGTATGGGGGGTGTTTAGCTGGACTTCACTGTGATCCCTGGTACGTCTACTAACGTCTGTGACCGGCCAACGCTTGCGCATCCTTTCTGACGAGGTACACCCGTTCATGTCCTGCATTCATGCTGATAGGTTGGGTCTGTTCTAACAGGACAATGCAAGTTTCGGGACGCCCCATTATGTTTAGAGGAACATTAATCTGAGTTTAGGGTGTTGCCATTCCCACCCAAGTCCCCAGATCTGAACGTGATAGAACACATTTGGGATGCCATGCAACGCGCTATCGAACACAGGAATCCGAGACCTCGGAATACACCCGAATTGTGGAATGCTCTGCAGGAAGTATGGTGTGCATTGCCTACAGCATATTTCAAGAAGCTAGTGGAGTCCATGCCCCGTCGTATTTCTGCAGTCCTGCGCTCCCGTGGGGTACCTACCAAGTATTAGACTGGTGTACCAGTTTTTCTGGCACTTCTGTGTATATGTATTCTTATGATAGATTGTTTCTCGTTGTGGTTCGAACGCGAGTTTGCCTATCTCGTTCGGCGTGTATCAGGAATTCCGGCCATCGTATCGACATGTAGATTCTCTTAAAGACATTAACTGGGTTTTTCGTTCGAATACACAGCTACCGTTTAATGCAGACCGTTGATGTACTGTGTTAACAAAACCTGCATCAACTGACTACTCTTTAAAAGACTTCAAGGCAAACTGTCTCCTTATTCAGGGAACTGTCCACAGGAATAGGTGGTTACTTTGGTGTCTGGCTATCATAGGAAATGATTTCCCAGTGAGTCAGGATGCATGACTTACTGGATCCGTGCGCTGGCCTGCTCGTCTTCGGTTACGTATGCGCTGGCCCGCTCGTCTTCGGTTACGTATGCGCTTGTCATCGGCGCCAAGTGAAAACCGTGACTCCTAACTGAAGACAACACGACGCCGCTGGACACTATCTAACGCTGATAAGGCCCAACACCACTGAAACTGGTGCCGGCGATGCTCGCTGGTCAGTGGTAGGCGGCAGAGTGGCCTCATCAAATGTAGTCCCCGTGTCGCAAGTCGTCTGGCAATAGTGGAGTACTTCAGTACCTGCACACGACACAACATGGCCATGAATATTTGAGAGCGACGAATTCGGTTCTGTTCGTGCGGCAGTCACAATCGCTCGATCCTCGCATTCTGTCGTTGCCTTCGGCCGTCCAGTGCCAGCGTGCCTCAGGATTGTGGCTTCCTCGACCCGTTGGCGCCAACAACGTCCGATTCCGCGTTGCACCGACTCAAATGCCTGGGGAGACGGCAACTTCACCACCCCGCTTTTCTCAGGCCAATTATACGTTCTCTCTCAAACGCGCTCAGCTGCTTGTATTGTACACGAATCCGACGTCGAAGCATCCTCACACTGCGTGGAGGTTATTGCAACCGCAATCCGCTGTCACATTTGTCCGAGAGTGATAGCTTTGCTCTTGATATACCCTCCTCGATAAGTATGCCATTAAGAATGGACTCTGAAATACAGCCCTAGCAATACTTGTATATGAGGAGTTACTCTCACCTATGTGGGCTGATGCTCGTGTTACTATCATTCCAGGCTTTGTTTCGTCTATGTTACTCACAGAAAGTATGGTGATTGTGTCAAAAGGACACAAGTGTTATAATGACAATTTACCAAAACTCTTAGCAAGCCCTTGGAAACAGATTAAGTTTTGACTGATGGATAATTTAAAACGAAATTTAGTTGACTGCACTTTAAAAAAAGAATTTGTTTCTCACTTGAGATTTTGAACAATACCGTTAATGAACTAATTGGGTTTTCTGTATGATTGGTATAATTCTAAGCTACAAACTGCCTAGCATCATATGTCAGTATTTTTTTTCTGGAGTATTGCTATTTTGTGAATATTAAAATGTGGTGATTAAATCTATTATATAATATTATCAGCTTCTTGTTAATGTGCTATAAGTTCAGGGCGGGACCTCCCACCCCGCACCCACTTGTTTTTTTTTCACTTTTTCTGTATAATTATTTCCTCACGGCTGTCAAACTTCGACATGAGTATCCTCCCAACCAATAAAGTGAGGGGGCTATGTACGTCACCCGTTGCACACCGACGTAGTTGTTACACATGTATATATCATCATCATCATCATCATTGTCAACCATTATCAATCCACTGCTGGACGAAGGTCTCCCCAAGTTTCCTCCACAACGGTCTGTCTTGTGCCAGTCTCCTCCATGTCACCCCTGCATACATGTATATATATATATATATATATATATATATATACTTAAGAGCAAAACTGAAGACTAAGGAAAAAATTTTAGAATTTAAAACGAAGGGTGCAAAATAACCTGAAAATCAAAACGCGCAACGCAGCAGTTTTGAAAGTTCAGAATTCACATTCTATAAAGAAGATACCTAAGCAAAAAAATACATATATAATTTTGACTCACACCTAGTACAACATAGAAAAGGTTATGTATCTACCTGTGTGAGTAAAAGGAGAAAAGAAAAAAAATAAAATAAAACAACTGAATGTAGAAGGTGTCGAGAATACTGAGCCTTGGCTTTATCAAGGACCAGCAAAAACTCTGCATTTTCTCACTTCCACAAAGACCTAGTTGGAAATGGGTTTCTGCAAGGCCATAGATGCAAGTAACATTCCCACCTAAAATAGTTTAAAAAATATATATATAAGTCATGTCCTCCGTAGAGTAGCATGACCTAGCACTAGTTAACAATTTTGCTTGCATCCATTAACCTTCATGGCCCGACCCATGCTCTTCATCTGTTACTATTAAACAGAGAGAAGAAGATTAAAGAGAACTCAAGCTGTGAGAGTGACATAATAAATAGAAATGATTTTCAGCTATAACGAAATTCCAAGTTCGTTTGAGAGAGAATTTAAACCTGAAAAACAAATTTTACATTGCAATTAAAAAAGGAAATGTTAATTTATAACGAACAGATTTTTGAAAGAAAACTTGAGTCTAAAACCCCCTACTCTACAACTTATGACAGCACGAAAACGAGAATAAGTTAAAGATAATAATTAACTAAAGAAAACTTTGTGAAAGTTATATACCTTAAACAGTTAGCTGCAATATGTACAAAGTATTTCAGCAGTGCTTTAAGTGCATAATTAATTATAGAGTAGGGGGTTTTAGACTCAAGTTTTCTTTGTAAAATTTGTTTTTCAGGTTTAAATTCTCTCTCAAACGAACTTGGAATTTCGTTATAGCTGAAAATCATTTCTATTTATTATGTCACTCTCACAGCTTGAGTTCTCTTTAATCTTCTTCTCTCTGTTTAATAGTAACAGATGAAGAGCATGGGTCGGGCCATGAAGGTTAATGGATGCAAGCAAAATTGTTAACTAGTGCTAGGTCATGCTACTCTACGGAGGACATGACTTATATATATATTTTTTAAACTATTTTAGGTGGGAATGTTACTTGCATCTATGGCCTTGCAGAAACCCATTTCCAACTAGGTCTTTGTGGAAGTGAGAAAATGCAGAGTTTTTGCTGGTCCTTGATAAAGCCAAGGCTCAGTATTCTCGACACCTTCTACATTCAGTTGTTTTATTTTATTTTTTTTTCTTTTCTCCTTTTACTCACACAGGTAGATACATAACCTTTTCTATGTTGTACTAGGTGTGAGTCAAAATTATATATGTATTTTTTTGCTTAGGTATCTTCTTTATAGAATATATATATATATATATATATATATATATATATATATATATATATATACCAGACATCATGAAAGATACCAGTACCAGAGTTCCTCCAGTCCTTCCAGCAGAAGTTGCACATGCAATCAAGAACATGAAGCGAGGAAAAGCTCCAGGAGAAGATGGAATTACTGTAGACATCATACAAGAAGCAAGTGGAGAAATCGAAACAGTACTCGCCCAAATTTTCACTCGATGCCTTAATGAAGGAAAGATTCCTGAGGATTGGAACACCGCTACAATGATCCTGCTACATAAGAAAGGAGACATTGAGGATCTCGGAAACTACAGACCTATCAGCCTCCTATCAGTAGTTTATAAAATCTTCACTAAAGTTCTTTCACACCGCTTGAAGGTAACACTGGACATGGCTCAACCGAGAGAACAAGCTGGATTCAGGAGTGGCTACAGCACAATAGATCATATCCACGTGCTGAGAGAACTAATTGAAAGAGCGAGGGAATATGAACTTCCATTGTGCATGGCTTTTATCGATTATGAAAAAGCCTTTGATTCGGTGAAACCATCAGCAGTTACAATGGCTCTGAAAACCTGCGATATTGAAGATGCATACATTAATATTATTAATAACATCTATGAAAATGCAAGTGCAAAGATTAGGCTGTTTGAAAATACAACACACGTAAAAATTGGAAAGGGAGTGAGACAAGGTGACACCATATCTCCGAAGCTCTTTAATGCCACATTGGAGGGTGTTTTTCAGTCGCTGAGCTGGGAAAACAAGGGGATACAGATTAATGGAGATTATCTAACCCACCTTCGTTTTGCTGATGACGTAGTCATTTTTGCAACTACCCCATCAGAGCTGCAGAGTATGATCCAGGAACTTGCTGACAAGAGTAAAGAAGTGGGATTAAAAATGAACTTTCAGAAGACAAAAGTGATGTTCAATGCTTTTACAAGAAATGAAGATTTATCGATTGATGGAGAAAAGCTGGAGATAACAGACACGTATGTTTATCTTGGACAGCAGATATCAAGTGAGGGTCACATTGATGAAGAAATTAATCGGCGTACAAAACTTGCCTGGAGAGCTTTTGGAAGAAACAGCATAATTTTCAAGAGCAATATGCCATTATGTCTTAAAAGAAAAGTGTTTGATCAATGCATCCTTCCAGTGCTTACGTATGGTGCAGAGACGTGGACCTTAACTAAAAGAGACATACAAAGGCTGCAGACAACTCAAAGAAGCATGGAGAGGTGCATACTTGGTGTAACCAGGAGAGATAAGAAGAGGAACTCGTGGTTCCGAAAAATGACAAGAGTGGAAGACATCATGATCAGAGTTAAATCCCTGAAATGGCAATGGGCTGGACATACTGCCAGAAGAACAGACCATCGATGGACAGCCGAAATTTTAGATTGGATTCCAAGGGACAGGAAAAGACCCAGAAGAAGACCACATGGGAGATGGGTGGATGAAATTCGAAAGTATGCAGGGGTGACATGGAGGAGACTGGCACAAGACAGACCGTTGTGGAGGAAACTTGGGGAGACCTTCGTCCAGCAGTGGATTGATAATGGTTGACGATGATGATGATGATGATATATATACCATGATTACCCGAACTTAGGGTTTAATTAGTTTTTCATCTGAAGATGAGTTTTAGGACACTCGAAAGATCTCATGAAGTTACACTGGCGGAAAGTGAAAAAAGAACACCAAGAAGGAGACGTCTGATACCAACGAAATTTATACAGCATAACAACGGAATACAGAGGATAACGTGATCAAAACATTATGGCAAAATACAGCTGTATTTGCTGGTAAACTGAAAAATAACATTTCCATGTAACATGGTTAGTACGAGGTTGAACCGCCATGAACTGCGTCACACTGTGCAATTCTGGCATGGAGTCTGTCGTACAGATGTTGGATGTAAGTTTGGGGTATTGAGTTCCAAGCATCCTCAACCTGGACGCGTAAATCAGGGATGGTCGTGGCTGGCCGTGGAGACCGGATAAGTCGTTGTCCCATAAAATCCCACACGTGCTCAATGGGGGACAAATCCGGTAAACGTGCAGGCCATGGAAGTTGTCTCGTTATCTTGCTGGAAAACACCACGATGGACCGACCTTACAAATGGCACAACAACGGGCTGAATGATGTTGTTGATGTAGGAGGTGCTGTTTAACGTACCCGGTACAAACACTAGTTGTGTACGGGAGTGATAGCTGATCGCTCCCCACACAAGGAGACCAGGTGTAGGCCCTGTGTGTCGCTGGAGGATGCAAGAAGGGTGGAGACGCTCCCCTGTGCGTCTGCGAACACGCATACGGCCATCGGAGGCCCCTAAGCAGAATCTGCTTTCATCGCTGAACACGACAGATCGCCATTGCGTTCTCCAGTGCAGACGTTGGCGACACCAGTGCAGCCGTTCCTGGCGGTGGGCTGAAGTCAGAAGTACACATGCCAGAGGCACACGTGCACGTAGTCCTGCATCCAGTAGACGGTTGCGGATTGTTCGCACAGTCACCTCAGGTGCAACGGCAGCTCGGATTTGCGTCGCAGTGGATGTTCTGCTTGACAACGCCGCTCTTCTTATGCGTCGATCGGTCCGCTCATCAGTCCGTCTGTGACTCCCGGTTCCACGTCTTCTCGTGTGTGAATGTTCCTCGGACCATCTACGCCACCATCGTACCACCACCGATACTTCCTGTCCAATTCGCTCCGGAATACGACGATACGACCACCCGGGTTCGTGGAGTCCGACTAGACGACCTCGCTCAAAGTCCGATAACTGCTGAAATCGTATACGTCTTCCATGTCCAGGCATTGCAGCTTCTTCAGAGTCTTCGCACGTGTCCGTACGCCTGGCGTAAGCGCTCACCGGTTGGTTCCGAATTTAACTTCACACTTACGTAAACTCGAATCCATTAACATATGTAAATTTCATGATCGTCCGCCAATTCTTTCTTGGTGTTCTTTTTTCACTTTCCGCCAGTGTATTTGTTCTTAGTTTACTGAGTTCGTGTGCTATTAAAATCATTGGAGCTCTAGCGAGTTTTAGTGTTTCACTAGTATCGGATTCATTAACGTGCAGTGAAGGATTGCTGCCCTGGTTTTGGAATCAACTATTGCTACCATTTATTATGCTTGTCTTAATTTATTTCATGTTTCTAGTTGAAATAAAAAGTTCTTTTGGTTTGTGATTTCTATCGAACTATCTGAGAAAGCAGCGAAGCATAACTCACGCTGGAAACAAAGCGTTACTCTGATTTGGCACACTTGTGTGAATAATTTCTACTGCGCGCTGTGCCTTTTCCGACTGGTCTGTCTGAGGGAAGGAATACGGTAGCATCAGTTCGTAAGAAAACAAGAAAGTTGACACCGAATTTTCAATTGTAATGAGCACGTCTTTTGAATCCATTCTGATGCGAATTAAATTTATCAAAGCTATTCAAATTCAATGAAACCGGAAGAGAAAACCGTAGTATCTGACCGAACAAAGAAGTTTTTCAATAATGTTTTCAATCCCGCAGATACTGCTGTAAACGGAAACGTGAACTTACGCCCTCTGGTGGCAGACTTGTGCGTTAAGGAAAATTTGAAATTATATGAGAAATGTTTCGCAGCGGAAACGCTCTCCATCAAAGAAAGGATTTTTCAAATCGGTCTTTTAGAAGCAGAGATATCGACAAATATAAGATATGTATCTACGCCCCCTGGCGTGAAAACCATGAATAATTCTAAGAAGAAAGTATTCTCAAAAGTTTTTTCGATGCGAGCGGTATCGGTCCACGAAAAAAAAAAAAAATTCAGTCGATTATTCAGGAGCTCAGAGTTTGCTGCGAATACATCAGAAGAAGAAATTGACACTTCTTACGTCCCTTGGCGGTCAACCCATTTTTTACCAAATATTAGAAATTATATGCAAAAGATTTCCCATCAGGAGCTGTATCCGGTGCAGAAAGAATTTTTCAAATCGGAGTTTTAGAAGCAGGGACATCGGAGGGGAAACGCAATTCACCTTTACGCCCCCTAGCGGAAAATCTGTGATTTACTTGAAATTTTGGAATTATATGAAAAATATGTCGCACCAGAAACTCTATCCAACAAAGAAGGAAATTTTCAAATCGGACCATTAGAAAAAGAGATATTGACAAAAATAAGATATACATATACGCCCCCTGGCGAAAAAACCATGCAATATCACAAGATGAAAATATTCCGAAAAGGTTTACAGATGTGAGTAGTATCGGCGCACGAACGAATTTTTTCAATCGTGGTTTTAGATTTTGCTGCAAAAACATCAGAAGCAGATATTAACACTTACGCCCCCTGATGGACAAACCATTCTTTACCAAAAATTAGAAAGTATATAGCTTTCCCATAAGGAGTTGTATCCACTGTAGAAAGAATTTGTCAAATAGGAGTTTTAGAAGCAGAGATATCGGGGGAAACGCAATTTACTTTTACTCCCCCGAAAGGAAAATCTATGAGTAAGTTGAAAAAGTGACTATACCTCGAAATTTATCTTTTTGCCAAAATGGAAAATGCAGATGTTACCCCATTTTATCTTTCCCTTAATATATAGTGAAGCATTAAAAATGTATCCACAGAATTTCGGAACACTGACTGTATTTGTTTTAGCCCTTTTACTTATTACTCAGGATCGACTTATCTATGAATTAAGATCAGGAAATTGGGAAATTCAATCCATTCGAATTATACTCCATGTCGACTTATAAGCCAAAATATATGGCTTTTTTTCTGGTTTTTTTTTTTTTGACCTAATTTTCTGTACCTAAAAATCCGCGTGCCATCACAAAATACGTGTCATTGCCTGAAATGAAGTTAGAAGTGGTAAGACTCGTGAATCCGAGTGCTCGTGTACGCTTTTCTGGATGCCAATGATAATAAGGGATTTAGCGATTCGCTTACAGAAAGAACTCCTTGTAGATCCCGTGATGTTCAGAGTCTACAAATGCAGAGAGCTTTTCATTGCTACAGATTATCAGCGAACAACCTTTGATACTGTGATATTCCCGGACCAGTTGTCGTCACTGTGAGCTAATCATTTGATTTCTGATCAATGGGAAAAAATCTCTCATTGTTTGGAAGTCAGATGACAGAGCACTGAAAGAACTGCGTAACTCTCTTGCGAAACCTTGGGACCTCCTGCGTTCTTTCCCATGTCTTTCACCCCTCTTACGTCAAAGAGGCAGAGTTCGAGCCTACGGAATGTCTGAACGCTCGGTTTCTTCGAGTTTGTTTCCAGAAGACTGCTCCTCTTTGAAGTAACTGAGTACTGAAATAAGCGCCCTAAAGAATTTTAATCTTGAAGCTCACTGTATCAGTCAAAGATAAATGAAAAATAAATATGAGTAGGCAGTTATTGTTACATTTAACTAAGCATCTGTGCAGATAAATACATAAATAAACCTGAAATACTTACTCATGCACGATCAATAACATTATCACTAATCTGATAGCATAGTGGGCCACCTTCGACCTGCTGTAACCACTTGCACACGAGGTGGTATCGACTTTATCAAACTGTGAAAAGTGTCGTTAGGTATTTTGTATCAGCTGGACAGAAAGACGTTACGGAGTTCGGCGGCTGCAGAGATTTATCCTCACCTCCCTAAATCCCTCCAACTCCGCTCCAAATTTCCTCAACCCTCTCCCCTCATAAAAATCTCAATACTCCTCCATTTGGAGGTGTGTAACACACACACAACCTCACTCAAGAGTCAAAATATTAATAGCGTTTTGGTCCTCCTCTAGTGCGAAAAACAGCCTGTATAAGCCGAGGCATCGTCTCCACCAGATGCCGGAGGGTTTCCAGGGGTAATGCCAGCATGACTGTTTCAGTATTGTCCACAACTCCGCCCAAGATGTCGGTCCAGCATCCACGGCATCCCAGAGAGCTTCAACAGGGTTTAAATCCGGGGACCTTGGGAGCCAAACTCAGATGAGTGTTCCTCAAGCCATGCCTGGGTGGCTGTGCCCGGTGGCGCGGCGCATTGTTATATGAAGCAGACCATCGGCCGCAGGATGCGCGAAGGCCATTAAAACGTGTAGCTGATCAGACAGCTCATGCTGATAGAGCGCAACGGTAAAAGACCTTTCCAGTCACACTAAGGGATCTAATATATCCAACGAGAAGGCTCCCCATACCATCACAGAGCCACCACCGCCTCGAAAGGAGCTGATCCAGCACGATTGGGCCATAGCTTTATGCTGTCGAAGCCACAACCGCACCCTCCCGTCAGCTCAGTACAGCTCAAAACGGGATTCATCTGACCACATGACGCGGTGACACGGAGCATCGGAACTACGATCTCTGAAACGGCGTTGCCTGTGGGTTGTTCACGTGCCTCGGTAGTGAGTACGTATCAAAAGTGTTGCACAGGTGGCCAAATGATGAACCGTCGTCGGCAGCTCATTGATGCCTTAGGAGAACGGAGACTGCCGCGCATTGTTCACAGCGACCGCAGGGCCACAGTGCGACAAATCACCCGCAGCTACAACAGTGGTGATCAGGTCAATGTGTCACAGCACACAGTTCATCGCAGTCTTCTGCGCATGGGACTGCGTAGCCGAAGACCCAGCCGGGTCCCCATGCTCACTGCATGTCATCGCCAACAACGCATGAAATGGGCTCAAGGTCATCGAGATTGGACCGTGGATGATTGGAAGAAAGTAGCCTGGTCTGACGAATCAAGATTCCTGGTGCATCACGTAGACGCCCGAGCGCAGATACGCAGATTAACAACGACGGCTATGGCACCTGGATGCACTGTTGGGCGGAAACAGGCTGGTGGCGGCGGTTTTATGCTGTGGGCGATGTTTTCTTGAGACACTTAGGCCCCATTATCTTAATAGCACAATCCCTTACAGCTGTCAGGTATCTGAACATCGTTGCGGACTAAGTTCACTCATACATGGTAACTGTGTTCATTGCTGGTGATGGCCAGTACCAACAGAATAATGCGCCATGCCACAGTGCCAGAACCGTCAAGGAGTGGTTCGAAGAACATGCTGGTGACTTTCTGTTAATGCCCTGGCCTCCAAATTCACCTGACGTGAACCCAATCGAACATTTGTAGTTCGACTTGGAAAAGCGGGTTCGCGTTAAATCACCTCAACCTCGAAATGTATGGAAACTTGAGGACCTTCTGTTGGCATTATGGTAACAGATGCCCCAAGATACCTATCGCCACCTGATAGAATCGATGCTTCCCCAAGTGGCAGCTGTTTTGCGGTCTAAATTGTGTCCTACAACTTATTACAGTGCGTCGCCTAAATATAGAGACAGAAAAAATTCTCGAATAAAAAAGAAACAACAACGAACTGAAATGTACACCTCATATTTATAGCAAAAATAGCATAGGACACGCAGCTGCACAATAGTTTGACGGAAGTATAATAATTCCAACGCCAAGTACGAGAAAAAAAAAAAACAACCAGAAATACGCTGTCTCAAAAATATAAAGATTATAAGCACCTCCGGTCCGATTAATGGAGCCGTTGTTCCGAATAACATTGAAAACCCGATTGGGCCTGCTGTCCACCAAGTGATGCAAGTGTTCTGGACGGAGTGCGTACCAGCTTCGTTCAATCTGCTCTTTTAATGCCACCACACTTGAGAACTGCCGTCCATTCATATACAGATCACGAGCTAGGATACCCCAGAGGTTATCGATAGGGTTTAGATCTGGACTGAGTGCTGGCCAATCCATTACGGTCGCATGATGGGGGTTAAACCAGCTTTTCGTTGATGCTAACCGAGGGATGGAGAAATTATCTTGCTGGAACAGATAATCAACACCCGCTAGAGTTTCGGCAAACGGTAGAACGTGGCTGCTGAGTATGTCCTGATAAATTTCGGAGTTTTGCCTGCCTTGCAGGAAAGCGGTATCCGTTGTCCCATTGAACGCAAAAGCTCCCCAGACCATCACAGATCCCCCTGGTTTCTGTCTGCTGAGGAAGGTGCGTGGCTCGCGTGGTAAATCATGCCAATAGCAGTTCCAACCGTCAGGGCCGTCCGGGTTGAACTTTTTGTCATCGGAGAAAATAGTTGTGATCCACTCGTCCGTCCAGTGCATGTGGCTGCTTGCCCATAACAATCTAGCTTCCTTGTGGCGCCGCGTGAGTTGTGGCAGACGGCGCATTTTACAGAGCACAATGTTGCGACTTTCTTTGATTCGTCGATGAACTGTGTCCTTTGAGACGGTGACACTAACAGTCCAAGAAACTTGACGTAGTGATAACCTTTGGGATGAAACTGAACGCATGATTGCACGATCATCTCGTTTGGTTGTTATTCGAGGCCTTCCAGGCCGTTTTCTGGCAGTTAACGCACCGCGTTTCGATAAAGTCTTATAAATGACTGCCCTACTCCTACCCATGGCTTTACAAATTTTCGCTACAGGCAATCCATTTGCTCTCAGTCTCCAAATCTTCTGCACCTCCTCACCAGAAAGTTGCCAGTTGCGTGGCATTTCGGCAAATGAATGTCTGACGGCAGGTCCGCTGTCTTTTGTAGGCTGGACCGAATTACGGCGTACAACATGCTAATTTGTACATCTCATTTGCATGTGGCTATACTTTACATAGTTGTCTTTATATTTATGAGACACCTAAAATTACACTATTTCACTTTGTGGAGTTCTTTTCACACAATCCGGTCATCTCGACGGATCGAAACGTTTGTTGTAGGGTTATGTCTAATTAGGTACCACTTCAGCTTCCTACCTATATTCGCATTGCGTTCACGGCGCAAAGTCGACTGTCTCTATATTTATGCGATGCAGCTTAGGTAGGTGGCCATAATGTAATGGGTCATCGGTGTGTGCGCGTACAAGCAAGGAAAATAAGTAGAAAATGCAGAATATTTTAAAAATGCTGAGATTTGGCTTTATCAAGGACAAGCAAAACACAACATTAGCTCGTCTCTACAAAGACCTAGTTAAACATGGGTTTGACGAATCCCGTTTCACACTGTATCGTGCCGATGGCAGGCAGCGTGTGTGGCGTAAACAACACGAAGCTATGGACCTCACGTGCCAAGTTGGGGTACTACAGGTCAGTGGAGGGGTGTTACTCTTTGGGCAGCTTTCGTGTGGTCCGGCCCGGGTTCATTGGTACCTCTTGAGTCTTCCGTCAATGGTTCCAGATCAATGTACAGATCCTGCCTCTATCCGAACTAAGTTCCGATATTTCAACAGGACCACGCTCCACTCCATTGGTCCCGGCTAGCTACCGACTGGCTCCAGGAGCAAAGAGCATCCAGGAACAGGAGCATTGCAGACAGCTTACCACCCTCGCATGGCACTCTCGCTCACCGGACATCAACCCCATAGAGAATTTATGGGACATATTGGAACGAGCTGTTCGTGATCAACCATCTCCACCTACATCTCTGCCTGATCTACGCCAAGAACTTTTAGATTGTTGGTCAGCGATACCTGAGTCTGTCTTTCGGAACCTCACTTCGCCCACACCACGACGTTTGGATGCTGTCCTTCGTGCAAAAGGTGGTGCCACACGCTATTAGGCGGGTATACGTAATAATTTGTCCTTTCAGTGTATAATCTTAATTTGCTAATATGCATAAAAAAATTTCCGATAATGGTAGGGAGTGCGTAACCTAGTTCAGATTTTGTTTAGAGCAACTCGTTCGATACCATTTTCCAGACAAATAGAGCACATAGTGTCTCCGTTTGTGATGAACATATAGCACCCCACCTATCAGAGTGGTGTTTCCAAAAATCCAAGTCCCATTGCATGTACTTTTTCAAAAGTAAAATTTTCTGAGAAACTCTTCCCAAAAATGTCAGCTTGGCATCAAGTTGCGACTTTGCCAAAATGCAGCAAATGTTTTTCTTTCCGTAGTTGTTCATACATTCGCTAAATGTAATTCCTCCTTGAAATGTACGTTTGATCAAACTGTTCTGTCCGTAAATCCTGTAGACTTATCGTTAGTGCTTATGCAGTGATCCATCGCGCAAAAATTGTGACGTTCGGAGTCCAAAATTCAAGTCCGTAAGGCATTCGCAAGGATACAGAAGAAAACACGTGACAGTAGGTACAGACGTTTCCCATGTGAAAAGACACAATTATAAGTTTAATAAATATTTCATATTAATAGAAAAATATGTACACATTTTACGTACACATGGTCACAACCGCAAATGTCACGAAGGTGAGATGTAAGAATGTAATCTAAAACTATCTCGATGAGGAATGTAATCACGTCGCATGGACAGACAACTGTCACAAAGATGATACGTACTCATCACCAGATTCTTGATGAACTCTGTAGCCAAGAATTCGATCCCTCGTCGAGGACGGTGCGTGGCTCAGGAAGGGTTCCGGAATGGGGCTGACGAGATGCTACGTGTCGTCCCAGAGTATCCCAGACATGCTCTATAGGGTTCAGATCCAGTGGTCTGGCTGACTATTCCATACGCCGAAAATCCTCGCTCTACAAGAAATCATCGACAAGCTGAACATCAAACAAAGATCTTCGCTCTTTCCACGTCTATAAGTGAGTCACGGAAAAATTCTCATTGGCCGCCACCGGAAGTCGAACCCAGGGTCTTCCAGTTACGCGCCGGATATGCTTCCGCCACACCACAGCGGCCACGAATTCCTCCAGAATCACACTCGCTAACTGCCAAGCCAACTCGGCAGGTTGCTTCTTGGAGCCCCGCACAATGCTGGGGATTCACCAAAGATGGTAAGCAGCAACTGAAGAATAATTGCTCGCCCGCACAAGCTGAACCTTGTACGGGCGAGCGCAATCAAACATTAAAAGAAACCCCAAGAAAAAGTACAACATAGGGCTCTAGGATCTCGTAGCTATAGCGCTCAGCATTCACATTGCCTCCTACGAACACGTGGAGAGGTGTGCGGACGTTGAATATAATGACATCCCAGAGACCACCACTTCCGAAGGAGTCTCGTTTGCCGATATTTGCAGAATCATTACTGGTTCCTTCCAGACAAACTGCCGACAAAATCCTTTTGTAGATTGAATCTCGACTCGTCTGAGAAAAAGAATGTCGTCCTATTCGTCTTCGTTCTAGGAACGATGTTGCCTGCACCAGTTGAAGCGAGCTTTTATGTGCGGTGCGATTAGCGGGACACACACCGTAGTTCTTTTGGCATAAAGGCCAAATACCGTAGGCCCAGAAGTGGCAGCGGAGAGCCCTCGAGACAGATTTCGGGCAGTATAGGACCTATGGCACCGTGCGGTTAAAGCAACATAACTGTCCTCACAAGGTGTCGTACGCCTTGGACGACCTTGTCCAAGCATTTGGGGCACCTCGCCGGTGCTAATGAATTGCTGCCGTAACCATGAAACTATTCTGGGGTGGTAATTCAAGTTCCTTGCGACCTGGACCTGTGACTAGCCTGCTTGCACGCGTTGCCAATGAAAAATGAGACTGGTCTGCTTACTCGCGTTGCCAATGAAAAATGAGACTGGCCTGATTACACGCGTTGCCAATGAAAAATGAGACTGGTTTGATTACACGCTTTTGCCAATGAAAAATGAGACTGCTCTGATTACACGCGTTGCCAATGAAAAATGAGACTGGTCTGATTACACGCGTTGGCAATGAAAAAGGGCACTGCCGTTCCAACTTGGCTTTAAGCATGTAACTCAATTTGCATATTGGACAATCCATTTGCATATGCCCATGAACATCACAACGTTTCATTGAGCGTTTTGGGATATTTGCCCATTATTACCTTTCGCACTATAATTCTGAACACGAGTATATTAATATTAACCGAAAAGGATACGATGAAAGCGACAATATTATTAAGGTAAACAATACAGAAATTGAAATAGTAGATGAGTATGTATACTTAGGAACATTTATAACAATGAAGAAACAG
Organism: Macrothele yani; assembly: GCA_039090855.1. NCBI lineage: Eukaryota > Metazoa > Arthropoda > Arachnida > Araneae > Macrothelidae > Macrothele > Macrothele yani. The sequence continues at coordinate 112,172,220 of CM077003.1, forward strand.
GGAGTCGTAGAGGAACTGAAAAGAAGAATAGGAATGGGATGATCAGCTTTTGGAAAATTGAAGAGATTTTTAAATAGTAAAACTAAAGCCTGAGAATAGAGTAAGACTCTTCAAACAACGTGTATTGCCTGTTATGTTACATGGAGCAGAAACCTGGCAAATTGAAAAATATAATAATAGACAAAACGCAAAAAAAAAAAAAACAAAAAAAAAAAAAACAGAAAGAACGGAAAGATATCTGCTAAACATAAGACTCAAAAATAAAATCGAAAGTGAAGAAATAAGAGCTAAAACAAAATGTTTAGATATTGGAGAAAACATACTTCGAAAGAAAGGGAAATGGGCTGAAAACATTGCAAGGCTGAAAGACAATAGATGGACAAAAGTTAGGCTGAAGGACAATAGATGGACAAAAGTTATACTGGAATGGCGGAGATATGAAAGTAAAAGATCAGCTGGAAGACCTGAAAGAAGATAGGCAGATGATATAAGGAAAACAACCGGAATTCTTTGGCACCAACAAGCACAGGATAGAAATAAAAATAATCGGGAGATACCTATAGCCAGAAGTGGCTATAAAAAGGGTTAAAAGAAAAGAAAGAAAGTGAATTAAGATAGGTAAATACAAATCAGATAAAGAACGTAATTTTGTTAAAGCCTATCTTCCCGCCTTTCTTTTTACAAAACGATATCTCTGTTCTAAAAACTGGACTGAATAAGTTCTTTTTACGCCAGATAGAGGGACGGAGAGCTGGAATGACTAACAAATGTACAGACATGTCGCAACATTGGGCACAGTAAGAAATTATTCAGTCTGACTTTTAGAAGCTGAGATATCGTTTCCGAAACAAACAGGCACACTAACTGTGATGATGAACGAACAGACAGACATATTTCAAACCTTGTGCACACGCTTTTCTCTATCAAAGAAGAACAGGTGCTTTGTAGTCTTGTGCATTGATATCGTTTCTGAAGACGGAAAGATAAGCTTAACTTATAACCCCACAACTTATACAACTTACTCAATGACATTAAGATCTTAATAACATTAGAATCTTGATGTAACTGAATAAATCTTATCCATTGCAAACGCCTTTTACCCACCTGGCGCCGAGCGACGGATTTCACATCAGATAAATAGCTAATGGGAAAGTATCAGCTGATTACATGTTATCTAATCAGAGCTTTCTTTCTTTGTATCTTATCTGCTGATAATTGATACAGCACAATCTTCTTGCACCTTCGAATCTCATTCAATGCTTTGTTTTACAGTTCATGCATAGAAAAGTGCTTCGTGTTAAAAGTGATGAAAGGAAAAGGTCAAGGTCAGAAAGATCCCGAAAAAAGAAAAGTGAAAAACAAATCGACTGCAAAGCAACAACTTTACTCCGACTTTATGTGATCTAAAACTTGGTTACGCACGATGAATGGAATTTCTGAGGGTGTGCTGTTACACAGAACTGCTCTTAATACTAATTTAGCACTTCATATGTAGCACCGTTTACATTAACCATGCGCTCTCTCTCTCTCTCTCTCTCTCTCTCTATATATATATATATATATATTATATATACTGAAGAGCAATGCTGAAAACTAAGGAAAAACTTTAGAATTTAAAACGAAAGTTGCAAAATTAACCTGAAGATCGAAACGCGCAACGCAGCAGTTACGAAAATTCAGAATTCACACTCTATTAAGAAGAGACCTAAGCAAAAAAAATTATATATATTTGAGACTCATACCAAGTACAACATAGAAAGGGTTATATGTCTACCGGTGTGAGTGAAAGGAGAAAAGATAAAAAATAAAATAAAACAACTGAATGTAGAAAGTGTCGAGAATACTGAGCCTTGGCTTTATCAAGGACCAGCAAAAACTCTGCATTTTCTCACTTCCACAAAGACCTAGTTGGAAATGGGTTTCTGCAAAGCCATGGATGCAAGTAATAACCCACCAAAATTTGTTTTAAAATTTATGTATATGTCATGACCTCCGCAGAGTTGTATGACCTAGCGCTAGTTAACAATTTTGCTTACATCCATAACTTCCGTGGCCCGACCCATGCTCTTCATCTGTTACTATTAAACAGAGAGAAGAAGATTAAAGAGAACTCAAGTTGTGAGAGTGACATAATAATTAGAAATAATTTTCAGCAATAACGAAACGCCGAGTTCGCCTGAGAGAGAATATAAACCTGAAAAGTAATACAAAAGAATTCCAAATTTTTACATTGCAATTAAAAAGGAAATATTAATTTTTTAAACCTCAGATTTTTGAAAGAAAACTTGATTCTAAAACCCCCTACTCCGCAACTTCTGACGACACAAAAACGAGAATAAATTAAAGACAATAATTAACTAAAGAAAAGCTTTGTGAAAGTTATATGACATAAACAATTAATTGCAATATGTACAAAGTATTTCAGCAGTGTTTTAAGCGCATAATTAAGTAGTTATTAAGACCTTAACAACTTTGAAAATACGGCGCAAAGTAAAGGAACTATGCATAGCCAGCTTCTGTGCCTAAGTTTCCTTAAAGACGCGCAAAGTTACCAAGAAAAGAAAGAGTTAAAACCCGCAAAAATGTTAACAGTCTGGCCAGAGCCTAAATGCTAAAAAGCGAAAAACAGCAGAGAAAAAATACAGGAAGTATAAACATTGAACTTATAAAACCTAAAACCCTAAGACAATGAAGAGAGCTTACCTCTTATGCAACTGAATTTTCTCCACTCAAGAGGAAACATGGCCGACTTTTTCCCCAAACTTCCAAACACGACTGCCACTCCCTAGTCGCTGGGGGGCAGTGTGGGTGGGGCTGATGGCCTCCTCTCACTGAAAGAAGCCAACTCGCGGAGATTTTATCCAGAGAAAAAAATATATATACTTAAGACTGTGGACCTGTATGATCAGAAAGAGCAGAATTAACTCTCCAGAATACATGAGAAATATTATAAAATACACAAGTGGTGTATTCAATAATCTTTGCATGTATTAAATCACCTTAGTGAGCTTCTATAGATTATTCAGAATCTTATTAATTTTAACGTTAGTTTTACTATTTTTAGTATAGCTATTCTATTGAGTGAATAACTAGTTTTCTTTTTTATTTGTTTTTATTTTCTTTTATAGACAGATTTTTATGCTTTTTTTGTGATTTTGTCTGTATTATTTAATTTTTTGTTATAATAGGACCTTCATATCCATAGCACTAAGGTTCCTTTTGGTAGTTAATAGGCATCCTCTAGCCAACTTCCTTACGGCTTTGATTGGTCAGAATCATATTATTAACTGTGTAGAAAATTAAAGCAGATCTGCCAACCTTACTCTATTATTCAGAATAATTTTTCTTAAAGTTCTTTTGATGAAAGATAAAGGAATATCATTCTCTAGAAAACTATCTAATAGTAAATTAATGTGGTAATTGAAGTCCAAATTGTTGCTGCAGATTCTTGAAATTCTTAGGACCTGAGAAATTAGTACATTCTCAATTACTTTGGTTGATATGTTATTATTCCAGTGTAGATATTTAATTACTTTGAAAGGAAAATTAACTCTTCTATCAAAGAGGCTAATAGATGGGTTACCTCTGTTGAGCTTAATGCTTAAGTCTAGGAACTCAAGTTCCTGATTACTGTGGTTGGTTTTACATAAGTTAAGAGAGCTAGGATAGATATTATCAAAGTCACTCTCTATAACTTCTGAATTATTGATACACAGCAGATCATCAATATATCTAAATGTGTAAAGGTAGTTATCTGAGCAGGTGGGGTGATTTTTAATGAATTTATATTCCTTAAAGAACAGGAATAGATTAGCAATTAAGTTCAATGTTTATACTTCCTGTATTTTTTTCTCTGCTGTTTTTCGCTTTTTAGCATTTAGGCTCTGGCCAGACTGTTAACATTTTTGCGGGTTTTAACTCTTTCTTTTCTTGGTAACTTTGCGCGTCTTTAAGGAAACTTAGGCACAGAAGCTGGCTATGCATAGTTCCTTTACTTTGCGCTGTATTTTCAAAGTTGTTAAGGTCTTAATAACTACTTAATTATGCGCTTAAAACACTGCTGAAATACTTTGTACATATTGCAACTAATTGTTTATGTCATATAACTTTCACAAAGCTTTTCTTTAGTTAATTATTGTCTTTAATTTATTCTCGTTTTTGTGTCGTCAGAAGTTGCGGAGTAGGGGTTTTAGAATCAAGTTTTCTTTCAAAAATCTGAGGTTTAAAAAATTAATATTTCCTTTTTAATTGCAATGTAAAAATTTGGAATTCTTTTGTATTACTTTTCAGGTTTATATTCTCTCTCAGGCGAACTCGGCGTTTCGTTATTGCTGAAAATTATTTCTAATTATTATGTCACTCTCACAACTTGAGTTCTCTTTAATCTTCTTCTCTCTGTTTAATAGTAACAGATGAAGAGCATGGGTCGGGCCACGGAAGTTATGGATGTAAGCAAAATTGTTAACTAGCGCTAGGTCATACAACTCTGCGGAGGTCATGACATATATATAAATTTTAAAACAAATTTTGGTGGGTTATTACTTGCATCCATGGCTTTGCAGAAACCCATTTCCAACTAGGTCTTTGTGGAAGTGAGAAAATGCAGAGTTTTTGCTGGTCCTTGATAAAGCCAAGGCTCAGTATTCTCGACACTTTCTACATTCAGTTGTTTTATTTTATTTTTTATCTTTTCTCCTTTCACTCACACCGGTAGACATATAACCCTTTCTATGTTGTACTTGGTATGAGTCTCAAATATATATAATTTTTTTTTGCTTAGGTCTCTTCTTAATAGAGTATATATATATATATATATATTCTATAAAGAAGATACCTAAGCAAAAAAATACATATATAATTTTGACTCACGCCTAGTACAACATAGAAAAGGTTATGTATCTACCTGTGTGAGTAAAAGGAGAAAAGATAAAAAAATAAAATAAAACAACTGAATGTAGAAGGTGTCGAGAATACTGAGCCTTGGCTTTATCAAGGACCAGCAAAAACTCTGCATTTTCTCACTTCCACAAAGACCTAGTTGGAAATGGGTTTCTGCAAGGCCATAGATGCAAGTAACATTCCCACCTAAAATAGTTTAAAAAATATATATATGTCAGGTCCTCCGTAGAGTTGCTTGACCTAGCACTAGTTAACAATTTCGCTTGCATCCATTAACCTTCCTGGCCCGACCCATGCTCTTCATCTGTTACTATTAAACAGAGAGAAGAAGATTAAAGAGAACTCAAGCTGTGAGAGTGACATAATAATTAGAAATGATTTTCAGCCATAACGAAATGCCAAGTTCGTTAGAGAGAGAATTTAAACCTGAAAATCAATGCAAAAGAAATCCAAATTTTTACATTGCAATTAAAAAAGGAAATATTAATTTTTAACGAACAGATTTTTGAAAGAAAACTTGAGTCTAAAACCCCCTACTCTACAACTTATGACAGCACGAAAACGAGAATAAGTTAAAGATAATAATTAACTAAAGAAAACTTTGTGAAAGTTATATACCTTAAACAGTTAGTTGCAATATGTACAAAGTATTTCAGCAGTGCTTTAAGTGCATAATTAATTAGTTATTAAGAACTTAACTACTTTGAAAAAACAGCGCATTGAAAAGGAACAAGCTTAGCCATCTTCTGTTCCTAGGTACCCCAAAAGACGCTCAAAGTTACAAAGAAAAGAAAGAGTTAAAACCCGCAAAAATGTTAACAGACAAACCAATGCCTAAAAGCTGAAAAGCTAAAAAACGACAGAGAAAAAGTACATGAAGTACAAACATTGAACTTATAAAACCTAGAACCCAAAAACAGGGAAGAGAGCTTACCTCTTGTGTGACAAAAACATTTCTCCTCACAAGAGAAGAACATGGCTGACCTCTTCCGCCACTCCCTAGTCGCTGGGGGGCAGAGAGGGTGGGGCTGATGGCCTCCTCATACAGCAAGAAACCAACGCGCGGAGATTTTAACCAGAGAAAAAAATATATAAACTTAAGACTGTGGATCTGTATGATCAGAAAGAGCAGAATTAACACTCCAGAATACATGAGAAATATTATAAAATACACGAGCAGTGTATTTAATAATCTTTGCATGTATTAAATCACCTTAGTGAGCTTCTATAGATTAATCAGAATCTTATTAATTTTAATGTTGGTTTTACTATTTTTAGTATAGCTATCCTAGTGATGAATAACTAGTTTTCTTTTTTATTTGTTTTTATTTTCTTTTATAAACAGATTTTTAAGCTTTTTTTGTGATTTTGTTTATATTATTTAATTTTTTGTTTTAATAGGACCGTCATATCCATAGCACTAAGGTTCCTTTAGGTAGTTAATAGACATCCTCTAGCCAACTTTATATATATCTGTCTCTCTCTATCAGAAACGCGAGAGAGAGAGAGAGACAAAGGGGGATCTAGTACCAAGGGCTCTGTACGCCGGCAATGACCCCCCCCCACCTCCACTCACACACACAAGAGAAATGGTGAAAGACATCGCCAGGGTCGCAGCTAGCATCGGGGCTGAAGGAGTCTCAGTGCTTCCTGGGAGATGACCGTTGTTGTAAATTCCCTGAACTTTTATTTTCGCTGATTTATGAATATTACTCGTGTATTTCATTAAAAGCATACATATTTATTCGTGTATTGAACTTTTTTTTAAAAACCGAAACTGAAATGAAACATAAAAGCATATAGCACGAACATGATGAATAACTCAAAAAGAAATTAGTTCTGGAAGTGAACCAGTAGGAATAGCTGCGCCAGTGATTTTAACCACACTTGTTGGTGTTTTTAATGGTCAAGGAAGAGAGAAATGAACCCCCCCCCCCTTTTTTTTTTTTTCGGAGAAACGTAAAATATGGAAGAACGATGAAAAATAAATAAACAAATGTCGAGGTGGATGCTTAGTTGCACAGAAAGCTAAAACATTGTTCATCACTTGGCAAGAGGTTGTGAGACTCTAAGTGCTGTTGAGAAACTTCCATATAATCCATTGCCTGCAAAAATGTCTTTGAGGGTAGGGGGTGAGGGGGTAACTAAACGTGTATTTTCCTGGTCGTTGGAAAATAGTGCTAAAAGGAAATCCTTGGGCTTGGGCGAGAGAGAGAGAGAGAGAGAGAGAACTTTAGCCTTCTTTCGATTCATTGCTTTGGAGCCAGTCGGAGTGGTTTTACCTTGCATGTGTGCGGGAGAAAAGGTGTTTTTTTTTTTTTTTATGTGTGTGAATATGAAGTTTCTTAGTTTTTGAGAGGCGAGGGAGGGGGGGGGGGTTGACTTCGGTAAGACGAGACTAAGCCAAGCCCCAGCAAAGCGATAGCGCAATTAAAGATGGAGAAAGAGTGGAAACGAAGAAGAGGAGATCAAAGAGTCAAAACACGACATTAAAAACTCCTCGATGATATTGAGCGGATTCATAGAAAGGGACCAGAACAGGAAACTGAAGGATTTAAAAGTTTATACAGTACTAAGAACGTACAACTCAACCTTAATGTAGTAAATTCAGAGAATGTGATTTATTTTTCCTATTTCAAGAGAGTGCAGTGTTCTTTCACCCCCCCCCTCCGTTCTTGTTTTTCACATTTTGTATACTTTTTTTTTTTTCACTATTTTTACTTTTTGGCATGGAGAAATTCTTTAATGAAGAAATTATTCGCTAAGAGGGAAAAAGGAACTGAAAAATCAAAGAAAAACTTGTGTCTGTACAAATGAAAACGTTAGTTTGCAGTTGAATACATAGCCTCCAGATGACCCTTCACTTCTCTCTTCTGGATTTGGGTTCCTGGCAATTAATTGCCTCCTATTATTTCCAAGAAAAATAAAGGTATCCGTACTTGTTTTTGTACGACTGAACCTCGATCTACTACCTTCACCGATTCGTACCCCCTTTATCCAAGAAACTTTGGGTGCCACGTCAATTCGTCGCGTGCGTCAATTCGTCGACTACGTCAATTCGTCGACTGCGACGATTCGTAGCGCGTCAATTCGTTGCACGTCAATTCGTCGACCACGACGATTCGTCGACTACCTCAATTCGTCGACTACGTCAATTCGTCGCGTTTACAGATTTTGGTAACATACAAAACAAATGCAGGAAAACGTACGATTTAAAATTTTCCTGAAATCTAGTTTTCACGGCTTTTGGAAGGGGTTCGAGCCCGGGGGTCAGAGCCCCCCCTCCTCATAAAAAATTTCGTAAAATTTAGTTTTCATTTTAGAACCACAAAATTTGGTATACTATCTCATGGTACTCTAACTTAGACGGTACACCGTTTTTGGAGCGGGTCAAGGCCCGGGGGTCAGAGCCCCCACATACAAAATTTTCTTACTACAGTTTTCAATTCAGAACCACCAATTCTGGTATACTATCTCATGGTACTCTAACTTAGACGGTAGACCGTTTTTGGAACGGATCAAGGCCCGGGGGTCAGAACCCCCACATACGAAATTTTCTTCAAAACTACAGTTTTCAATTCAGAACCACCTAATCTGGTATACAATCTCATGGTACTCTAACTTAGACGCTAGACGATTTTTTGAAGGGGTTGCAGCCCGGGGGTAAGGCACCCCCCTCATAAAAAAATTCGCAAAATCTACAGTTTTCAATTTAGAACCACCTAATTTGGTATACTATCTCATGGTACTCTAACTTAGACGTTAGACCGTTTTTAGAAGGGGTTGGAGCCCGGGGGTAAGAGTCCCCCGTCATAAAAAATGCCGTAAAATCTACAGTAATCAATTTAGAACCACCAAATTTGGTATGCTATCTCATGGTACTCTAACTTAGACGGTAGACCGTTTTTGGAACGGGTCAAGGCCCGGGGGTCAGAGCCTCCCCCCATAATTTTTTTGTAAAATCTACAGTTTTCAATTCAGAACCATTAAGTATGGTATCATGAAACTCTAACTTAGACGCTAGACGCTTTTAGGAATGGGTTAGAGCCCGGGGGTCAAAGCCCCCCCTCATAAAAATTTCGTAAAATCTACAGTTTTCAATTTAGAACCACCAAATTTGGTATACTATCTCATGGTACTCTAACTTAGACGGTAGACCGTTTTTGGAAGGGGTTGCAGCCCGGGGGTAAGGGCCCCCTTCATAAAAAAAATCGCAAAATCTAGTTTTCAATTCAGAACCACCAAATCTGGTATACTATCTCGTGGTATTCTAACTTAGACTGTAGACGGTTTTTGGAAGTGGTTGGAGCACGGGGGTTAGAGCCCCCCCATCAAAATTGCCGCAAAATCTAGTTTTCAATTTAGAACCACCAAATTTGGTGTCATGAAACTCTAACTTAGCGGAAGAACGTTTTTGGAACGAATCGGGGGCCAGGAGGTCAGACCCCCCCCCCGATACAAAATTATCGTAAAATCTACAGTTTTCAATTTAGATCCACCAAATTTGGTATACTATCTCATGGTACTCTAACTTAGACGGTAGACGGTTTTTGGAACGGGTCGGGGCTCTGGGATGTAGAGCCCCCCGCAATACAAAATTTTCGTAAAATCTACAGTTTTCAATATAGAACTACCAAATTTGGTATACTATCTCATGGTACTCTAACTTAGACGGTAGATGGTTTTTGAAACAGGTCGAGCACGGGGTCAGAGCCCCCCCCCATAAAAAATTTCGTAAAAACTACAGTTTTCAATTTAGAACCACCAAATTTGGTATACTATCTCATGGTGCTCTAACTTAAACGGTAGACGGTTTTTTGGAACGGGTCAAGGCCCGGGGGTAAGTGCCTCCACATACAAAATTCTTCTTGACAAGTGGTCAGAAGCCAGCCCCTATATAACTTTGCCGCCGTAGCGGCACACGTTGAAATGTATTTTTCATACGGCCCCAAACGCTCTTATGGACATACTAGATTGAACTGGACGCAAATCAATCATTAATATAATTTGTACGAGCAGGGATACCAGTTATTTGCCAGGTATATATTACTATTTGTGGAATCCAAGTTCAGCGGGTGAAAGTTAATGAATGAAAAAGATATTCTTGCAATTTTCCAGTAAACTTATTTTAAATTTTTTGACTTAGTTAATTTAATTTTGCGAAACAAAAAAGAAAGAAAAAGGAATGGGAATACTTACTTTCTAGGAGACATCTATAGAACTGCCGTACATCTGGCGTGTGCTTCTGTGAATCCCGCAACACAGAAATGCAATGTACCTATGTGATGTCGATTGCGTAGGACTTCACATTGGCATTGATCATCTTTTTCTTAATGTTTTGAATTTTGAATATCTGGAACTCTCTATTTACATTACATTATATTTCTTCCTGATAAGCCGTTCGTTGGTAGTGAAAGCTAAACTATATTGATTTGTGTTTTTAAAACACCATTAAACGCATATTTTTGCACTTATTTGTTATCTACAGTCTAACTTAGACCGTAGGTTGGTTAGTTGGCTGGTTGATGGTTCATGGTGCAAGGCCCTCAAAGGGCCAAAGAGCGCCTTTGAACGTAGATAGGGTATTCTTAAGAGTAAAAAAACGGAACTTTTTACGAAGATTTTGTATGGGGCTCCCTTGACCCAGGCCCCGACCTCTTCCAAAAACCGTTTACCGTCTAAGTTAGATAACCATGAGATAGTATACCAAATTTGGTGGTTCTAAATTAAAAACTGTAGATTTTGCGAATTGCGAATTGTTTTTATCAGGGGAACCCTTACCCCCGGGCTGCAACCCCTTCAAAAAATCGTCTAGCATCTAAGTTAAAGTACCATGAGATAGTATACCAGATTTAGTGGTTCTGAATTGAAAACTGTAGTTTTTAAGAAAATTTTGTATGTGGTGGGCTCTGACCCCCCTGGCCTTGACCCGTTCCAAAAACCGTCTACTATCTAAGTTAGAGTACCATGAGATAGTATACCAAATTTGGTGCTTCTAAGATGAAAACTGTAGATTTTACGAATATTTTGTGTATGGGGGGCTCTGACCAAGCGGGCCTCTGACCCGTTCCAAAAACCGTCTACTGTCTAATACACTGCTGGACAATTGCTAAGGACGGATCATAAACGGCTATATAGCGCATAAAAAAGTAAGTGTGGTTGGATGCCAAGTGAAATAAAATAATGTCAGAATGCCAGGACATTACAAGAAAGACAATTTATTGTGCTCTGAAATCCAGAAGGCTTTGGAACGTGTTCAAGGGACAAACAGGCCATTTTGGACAGAATACGTAAACGTGAAAAAAATGCAATTACCGTCCGCAGGCGTTCCGGCGTAAGATGTCAATACGGGATATGGCCACCATGGAGGGCGATGCAAGATTCCACACGTCGTGTCATGCTTTGCACAACATTATCAAGCAGCTGTTGGGGTAATTTATCCCATTCCTCTGTCAGTGCACGGATGAGGGTGTCCTTGTTTATTGGAGGGCATTGGCGACCAGCAAGACTCCTCCCCAAAGCATCCCACACATTTTCAATGGGATTCAGATATGGAGAACGTGCTGGCCATACGAGGCGTTGAATATCCTCGCTCTCAAGACACTCCTGGACAGACATGTTGCGTTGTCGTCCATGAAAATGAATCTATCACCGACAGCACCACGGAACATGCGAACATGAGGTAGCAGAACATCATTAATGTATCGTTGGCCAGTCATAATCACAGTTGGAAGCACATAGAGGGACGTACGGCCATTGATCATGATGCCAGCGTATACCATGACACTACATGTCGGATATCGGTCCCTTTCCTGTATGTTTGCTGTACAATATGCAGTACCACTATCACGCCAGATCAGTTGTCGTCGACAATCAGACGATAGACTGTATCTACTCTCACCTGAGAATAGGACAGCAGACCAGTCGTTATCAGACCAATTGCGATGTTGATGGCACCATTGCAAACGAGCGGTACGGTGACGTCTGGACAATGGGATGCACACAACAGGACGGCGGGCGTATAGTCCTCCTTCATGCAAACGTCTGGCGACAGTTTTTCGGGAGATCCGCTTGCCAGTAGCAGCCATAAACTGATTTGCTACCTCACTAGGTGTGCTGCGCCGGTGTCTTTTTGTTGATAGCACTATGTACCGATCTTCTGCAGGTGTCGTACTGCGAACACGACCTCCCCGTGACGTTTGCTACACTCTCCATTTGTTTGAAATGATTTCCAAAGCCTTGAAACAACACTGTGGCTGACGTCGAACTCCCTGGCAACATCTGTTATTTTTCGCCCTTCTTCAATCTTGCCAATAATACGGCCACGCGTAAAATCATCTAGGTGATGTCGGGAAGACATAGTGAAAATTGCAAGTTCGTCAATTGATTCTTTCCCTTTCAACTCTGCGTTTGAACAACAACGGTCAATACGCGTCAAATCCTTTATATCTCTTATCAGCGCTATGACGTCACGAACAAGTTCGGCAATCCAAAATTTGCATACGCACAACACGTCTTACTGTATCCCGCACTTATGCTAATTTCCACATTTTCCTGCCTTCCATTTTATGGTTGCTATCGTTGCTATTGTCATCCGTCCTTAGCAATTGTCCGGCAGTGTATTTTTAGTACCAAAGAAAAAGCGTAATATTCCTATCCTGTCTGAGTATCCAAACTTTGTAAATTTGATCAGGGAGGAAGACGTTCGAAATCGTACGTTTTCCTGCATTCGTTTTGTATTTAACTAAATCTGTAAACGCGACGAATTGACGTAGTCGACGAATTGATGTAGCCGACGAATTTGTCCGCGACGAATTGACGCTCGACGAATCGTCGTGGTCGACGAATTGACGCGCGACGAATTGACGCGCGACGAATTTACGCGGTCGACGAATTAACGCGGTCGACGAATTGACGCGCGACGAATTGACGCAGTCGACAAATTGACGCGCGACGAGTCGTCGCAGTCGACGAATTGACGCACGAGACGAATTGACGTAGAACCGAAACTTTGTTTGAACTCGAGGCGCCTGCTCCCTTTTTGCTCTCTCTCTCGCTGTTTCCCTCCGAGTCTAATCTATCTCGTTATGGTACCTGTTGCTATCTTTTAACTAACAGTTGCGTCCCTGTGTCTATCTATCTTTTCATTGCCTCTCTCTCTCTCTCTCTCTCTCTCTCTCTCCTTCCCTCTGTCTCTTAATTTTTTTCTCGATATGTTTTTCTCCCTCCCTTTCCCCTCCCTTTCTCCTCCCTCTCTCCCTCCCTTTGCCCTCCCTCTCTCCCTCCCTTTCTCCTCCCTCTCTCCCTCCCTCTCTCTATCTCTCTCTCTCTTCGTCTATCTGTCCCTTCGTCTTTCCTGGTCTGCATTGCTGTTTCTCTCTTTCTTCGCCTATGTATCTTTGTCAATATCTCGCATCCATTCCTTTCGTCTGTCTCTATCTTCCATTATCTCTCTCCTCTTGTTTGGATCTGTCTGTATCTCTTTATTTCACTCTCTCCCCTCCTTTTGTCACTCGCGGTACACCCCCCCCCGTTCTCCTTAGTTTAGGTTTCGTCCTATCTGCCTCCCATTTCACTTCGATTTTCTTCTCTTGTCTCTTTCTGCCGCCCCCCCCCCACACACACAGCGGTATTTATTAGCTGCTACTTTTGGCTTTTTAATTATTTTTGTAGGTCTCACTGAAATCAAATTGGACATTTAAAATCTCATGTCGAGAAACCAAATTGGAGCAGAAATTGTGTTGGATGTCTTTTCGGACTTCGCAAATGCTTTGGTTATGACTGGCAAGGAGACCTGAAGAACGGTTCACAGTTCTGTGATTCTTAGCGAACCCACACAGCATGTTTATCTAAAACGGCGAGTCTTGTGAATACCCATTAGAAATGCAAATCCGATTTTATAAACTGGCTAGGGAAATATAGTCCACTAGAAACAAATACCATAACCTACAATTTACAGGAAGTACGAGTACTTGTTCATTGCAAATGCAGTAGCTTTTGAACGCTAACTTAAAAATTAAAAAAAAAAAAAAAGAAAGAAAAAGTCAGGTGTTCTTCAAGTCAGTTTCGATTTTGAACGCGTTTCCAACATCGCCATAGGCTAAAAAGGTTGTTTTAACATTAAAACAACTTTTTCGCTGCTTCAGTCAAACAGCAAATCAACTAAGATGCAATTTGCAAGCAATTCACACCATGTCTCCCCGTCGGCGTGCTTTACAAGTTTTTTTTTCCATTTGCATTATATTTTGTCTTACACGTTTCCGTGAAAACTCCATTGCTCTACTTTCCATGATAAAGCGCAAATTTATTTATTAAGTGATGTAACACGCCTCTAGTGATTCGTCTTGCACAAAGAGACAGACAGAAAATACGTTTTGTTACATCGCAGGAATGTCAAATACATAACAACCTGAGAACGAGAGGTTTCCAGAGTGCAAATTCTTTACAAAGAAGTGCTTCTTTCACAACTGAGCACAACGTAATTCCCCCACAGCCATAGAATGTATCAACTCATTATTATATATTTGTCGGTCTGGATGTGATCAGAGACATCCTAAGACAACTTATTGAATAGTGCTAAAGGGAAATTCTTGGGCGAGAGAGAGAGTGAGAGAGAGAGAGAGAGAGAGAGAGAGAGTCCTCAATTGATGCCATAATTTTATGCTTTCGAATTTCATTCATCCATCTCCCGTGTGGTCTTCTCCTGGGTCTTATTCTGTCCTTTGGAATCCAGTCTAAAATTTCACTTGTTCGTCTGTGGTCCGTTCTTCTGGTAACATGTCCAGCCCATTACCATTTCAGGGATTTTACTCTCATCATGACGTCTTCCAATCTTGTCATTTTTCTGATCCACGAATTCCTCTTCTTATCTCTCCTGGTTACACCAAGCATGCATCTCTCCATGCTAATTTGAGTTGTCTGCAGCCTTTGTACGTCTCTTTTAGTTAAGGTCCACGTCTCTGCACCATACGTAAGCACTGGAAGGATGCATTGATCAAACACTTTCCTTTTAAGACATAATGGCATATTGCTCTTGAAAATTATGCTGTTTCTTCCAAAAGCTCTCCAGGCAAGTTTTATACGCCGATTAATTCATCATCAATGTAACCCTTGCTTGATATCTGCTGTCCAAGGTAATGTAGGTATCGGTTATCTGCAGCTTAAAGTGACTATGTCATCAGCAAAACGAAGGTCAGTTAAATAATCTCCATTAATCTTTATCCACTTGTTTTCCGAGTTCAACGATTGAAAGACATTTTGCAATGCGGCATTGAAATGGTGTCTCCTGGTCTCACTCCTTTCCTATTTTTATTAGTGCTGTATACTCAAATAGCCGAACCTTAGCACTTGCATTTTCAGAGATGTTATTAATAATGCTAATGTATGCATCTTCAATACCGCAGGATTTCAGAGCCATTGTAACTACTGATGGTTTCACGGGATCGAGGATCTTTTCATAATCAATAAAAGCCGCGCATAATGGAAGTTCATATTCCCTCGTTCTTCTAATTAGTTCTCTCAGTACATGAATATGATCTATGGTGCTGTAGCCACCCTTGAATCCAACTTGTTCTCTTGGTTGAGCCACGTCCAGTGTTACCTTCAAGCGGTGTGAAAGAACATTAGTGAGATTTTATAAACAACTGAAAGGAGGCTGATGGGCCTGTAGTCCCTGAGATCCTCAATGTCACCTTTTTTTTTATGTAGCAGGGTCATTGTAGCATTGTTGCAATCCTCAGGAATCTTTCCTTCATTCAGACATCTAGTGAAAACTTGGGCTGGTGTAGTTTCTATTTCTCCGTTTGCTTCCTGTTCAATATCCACGTCCATGGTAATTCCATCTTCTCTTGGAACTCTTTCCTGTTTCATGTTCTTAATTGCATGTGCCACTTCTGCCGGTAGAACAGGGGGAATTTTTGTACTGGTACCTTTCTTAATGACTGGAATAGGAGTATCATCTCTTTCATATAATTTTGTGTGGAAATCTTTCATTCTTGTCAAAATTTCACCTGTATTTCTTGTTACAGAGCCATCTTCTTTTCTCAGTGCCATAATCTGTTTTCTTCCCTTACTGAGATGTCCCCTTGATTTCTTCAGGCTTTGATTATTTTCAGTTGCTTTTCTCACTAGTTCGCAATTGAATTTCCTTATGTCTTCAGCGGCATTTTCCCGAATTGTCTTGCATAACTTCTGTATATTATACTTTTGAAGTTAAATTTTCTTTAAACGAAAGTCATAGATAGCTCTTTCCACGTTAATAAGTGAGTCACGGAAAAATTATCATCGGCCGCCACCGGGAATCGAACCCAGGGTCTTCCAGTTACGCGTCGGACATGCTACCACTGCACCACAGCGGCTTCGAATTCTTCAGACTCACACGCGATTAACTGTCAAACCACATGGCAGGTTGCTTCATGGAGCCCCGCACGTGGAAAGAGCGATGACTTCTGTTTGGTGTTCCTGATCTACGTCGAGCGTATGAATTAAATTATCTTTATTTGTCCTCATCTCCCTTCTGTTTTGCATTAGCATTTTTGTTTTTCCTGATATTTTCTTCATATGCAACTTATTCTTAGTACCACCTATTTTTGTTGCTGTTTCCATAAGAGCCTTGGTTAGTTTCCTGTTAACTTCAGAGATGTCCACTTCTTCTGATAATAAACCTTCTAGAGCAGAGAAATGGTTCTTCGGTTCCAACTTGAAGGTATTATGATGATTTTTAAGGTTGGCCATGGCAACACATTTTGTTTAATTTATGAGCTTGCCACGTTCCAGTTTAGTGTTGAGGTGCAGTTTACATCTCACCATTCTATGATAACTACCTGCAGTGGCGCCCATATGAGTACTTGGGGGGGGGGGGGGGTGTAAGAAAAATTCTTACCTCCTTCAAGGTTGACAAACATTTTAGTTAATGTACAAGATACTAAAATACAACAAAAATAATTTATACAATCAATCATTAATATCTTATTATTTTTAAATATGCTTTAAAAAAAGGTTTCGTCTAATTTAGTGTTTTAAATTTATCAAAATTTAGCTATACCAACGGGGGGTCCAGCACCCACCCCCCTTATGGGCGCCCTTGACTACCTGTGTTGAACTTGTTAAGAATACTCTATGGTCACTACCAGTGTTGAACTTGTTAAGAACAGAAGTCTTCGATGACGAAAGACGAATTTCTTGTTACACATATTCCTCCATATATATATCAGAGTGAACGTAAAGTTCTTAAAATCTAAATTTAAAATTTTTTTGCGTATGCTGTAAACAGAAGTTTAACCATATCATTTGATGTGGCAACATGAGTCAGCAACTCGTCGAGGTCAGCGTGTCGAATACCCGAAGAAATTCCAGATATTAATAACTGGTTCCCTGTGTGCTATGAAGTTTTTTTACTTTAGCGTCGCCATTTACGCAGAGGCATGGGTTTGACGAGGAAGCAGAGAATCTGTTTACTTGAAGCTTATTTGCAAACGTCCTCTTACAAATAGTGTATAGAAGATTTCGAGCAAAAAATTCCGCAGCGTACTGTGGTAGGTAAATCAGCGATACGCCGCCCCGGTGGCGCAGTGGTCTAAGCGATGGCCTCTGATCATTCGTCCGAAAGGGGTCCGGGTTCGAATCCCGGTGAGGCATGGATGTTGTGTTTGTCTTACGGCACTGGCTCTCTCCCTTCCCTGGAACCAGTGACCCTAAATTAGGGACGGGCGACTGCTTATAGCCCATTGAGTTGCTCACGGTGGTCGTTAAACCTCCAATCAAAAAAAAAAAAAAAAAAAAAAAAAAAAATCAGCGATACACAATTTTCTCGTACGATTTCTGAAAACTGGAAGTGTCGATGATATGCGTAGAAGTGGCCGGCCAAGTGTGTTAACGCCAGAAGTGACTAATGGTTTTGAAAACGTTTGCAACAGTCAAAATCGCTTCATCGTATATCTCAGCAAGTGAAACTTCTCTGTATAGAAAGCGACTAAGCGATTGCAGCTTCTTGCATACAAAATGAAAGTTGTCCAAGCTGAAATACCTGATACGCATGAGTGCCTGCTGCATTGCCGTTGGTTGAGTAAATTTACTCGACACAACAAGGGCTTATGGAACAATGTTTTATTTCCGGATGAAGCCTGGTTTAATTTGAACTGGTATGTTAATTAGCAAAATATGTGATGCTGGTCGACTGAGAATCCTGATATCATCCATCCAGTGCTTTGCATTCCGAAAAAATCGGTGTATGGGTGTTTTATATTTCGACGCAGAATAGTAGGACCATTATTTGACCACTGTTTTTTTTTATTTTTTATTTTTATTTGGCAGTATTGTGAATGAGGATATTTATCAAGATCTGATTTTTTCAGTTTGTGTCCCTATTACAAGGAAACGAACGTTTCGCATGTCTTTATGTCTTTAACTGGATGAAGTAACATGTCACACAGCCATTTCGACAACGGAACTTTAGCGAAGTTTCTTTGGTGACCGCATTATTTCTAAAGGATGTTGGTCTCCCCGCCCACCGGATCTCTCACCTCCTGATTATTCCCTTTGGGGATATTTAAAGGACTGTGTTTATGCAAACAACCCGCATGTCCTGCGGTCCTTGAAAACAAACATTATTCGGGCTATAGCGAAAAGCACGCCATCTAGCTAAAACGCGTTACGAAAAGTATGTGCCGCGGCGTGGATGTTTGCCTCCAGCAACAGGGAGGTTATTTCCAGCACCTTCTTTAGGTCAACATCAGTTGCTCAAAAGTCGATGTAAGATGTATCACAGTAGTAAGTAAACTTTATGTATCTATATAACGCGAATAAAAATGGTTCAAATTAGAGTTCAGGAACTTCTGGATCAACACTGGTGTCCAAAATTTACGTGACAGATACAAATGCGCGAATATTTCCATAAGTAGACGACCGATTGTAAAGATTTTTCGAAGACATGTGCAAGGGGGAAACGCTAAGTCGACGTACTTAAGTAACATTGTGCTACCTCTTACAGATACATGCAAATTACCATCGTATATCTTCGAAGCTGGCAGGCGCGTGCCCTTAATAAATGTAGATCTGAGCCAAGTGAGGAATCTGAACCTTCAGTTGGGCTGTTAATGGAAGAATGGTTCCTCATCATCACTTAGAAGACTCTTTACGGTGGAGACCGGTCGGTAGATAGGAAAGAGGGCAATCGCAAGCTGGGGAAGCAAAATGGCTGAATGGGTCAAGGCAAGTAGTTCCCAATCTTTGGATACAGTTCCAGGAAATCGTAACAATAACCACAAGGCCGGGACAAGAACGCCCACGAGCTACAACAAGTCAATCCGACCGATATTTGTCTCTAACAGCTCGCCGCTTTATGGAGTTGATACCCAAGCAACTCTGGCAGAAGCTTTTTTCTGCTACGGAAACCGCTATATCGAGGCACACATTTTACAGAAGACTCTCTTAGAGAGGCCTGCATGCAAGACAGCCAATGGTCAGTATTCCACTCGCCGCGTCGAACACAGAAGGGCTCGTTTGAATTGGGCCCAACAACACCATCCCTCGACCCCTGATCAACGAGCCTGGGTCCTCTTCAGTGAAGAGTCACGGTACAACCTGAACACGGATTCTCGAAGTGTGTACATTTGGAGAGAGGCGGAAGTCGAAATCTTCCAGCCAACATTTGGCGAATTTACCACTACGGTGGTGGAGGACTCTTGGTTTGGACTGGCATTATATTTAAATGGATGCACGATGCTGGAAGTGCTTTCGGGAGAAACCTTGACAGCTGCACACTATAGGGATGGCATCCTATAGAGCCCTATGTGCGGCTTTTTAGGAGAACTGTTGGCCCCCAGTTCCTTTTTAAGAACAATAACGCTCGTCCCATGTAGGACTCGGCTAGGCGACGAATACCTGGAAAGTGAGGATGTGCATAGGATGAAGTGGCCTGCGAGGTAACCGCACCTGAACCCGATAAAGCATGTCTAACATGACGGCTGGAGACGCTTGGCAGCACGTCACCAGCCGCCAGCAACGATTGGCGCTACAAGAGGAATAGGCCGCGATGCCTTAACAGCTGCTTGACAACCTCGTCCTCAGCATGGACAGACGTTGTAAATCCTGCAACGCAGTCAGGGGTGATCATATCCCTTACTAAAGACAGGATTTTTCTTTGCAGCCGCCTGTCATATGGCTGTTTCTGTCTTCTGTCCAGTTGTGCTTGAAGCTACCTTTTAATAAAGTGCCTTTGTATCCTTTGGATTCCTTGTTTGGACAGTTTTACTCACTTGTCCCATATTCTTACATCTTGGGGATCTTATGGTATGATTTGAGTCGATGTGGAGCACTTCTGCAAGACGTTACATTCGAAAAACCGTCTCGTCCTTAATTTTTGCACGCCAGTGTAATTAGGAACTCGTCGAACCGCAAGAGGAACGCGAAGGCAGATGACTCATTTTCCTCATACTAGTTAATTCCCAGCACAGGAGTTAAGGAAAGAATACCAAAAGACATTAACAATTAAATTGCTATTACATCCTGATTAAGTAACATCCGTGGTATTTACAGCTCCGACCAGCAGTTCAATTCTTGAAACTCAAGAAAAGCGCCATATTCTGGTTGCCTAGTGTGCGAGTTTTCGCGTCTGAAATTTCTAAAATCAGTTCTATAGGATGATGATTTATAACAATACTTGCAAGGCGGTTGGCGTGTTGCTAAAATCAGGCGTCTTGGGGAAACAACTTTGCAAAGTTGAGATGATGACAATACCAGACTGCGAAATCCTTTCCAAAACCACTCTTGATCACTGGTCCAATATCTTCAGCACCGGATGATCATTATTTGGCCCTGACTGCGAAGCGAACAATGGTTCTTAAGCTTGTAACGTGAATTAAAAAATTTCTGTTGTATGCACGCGTTATATTAAGGCATAGTAACTGGTAAGTGTGGTGGTTTGGGCTAGCTCTCCAAATGATTTCGAACATCAAAGAAGAAAGTTTTAGCCGCATAAACTTTAGCCGGATTGTATTTGGAACGAACAGTACGAATTTTAAGAGCACTTAACCACTATGTCTAAATGAAAAATGTTTAACTAATGCATCTTTCCTGTTCTTAATTATGGATGAGAGACATGGACGTTAACTAAAAGAGACATACCTGAGACGGCGGCCAACTCAAAGGAGCGTGGAAAGATGTATATGCTTGGTGCACCCAAGAAAAGTAAAGAAAGGATATCGTGGATCAGGAAAATGATAAGAATTGATGACATCACGATCAAAATAAAGACCACCCTCAAGCAGAAATGTGCTGAACATATTAATAATTCTAGAAGAACTGACCACCTTTGGATAACTGAAATACTAAATTGGATACCAAGCGACAGGAACAGACCCAAAAGGAGACCACGCGAGGGATGTGTGGTTGAAATTCGAAAGTGTGTAGGAGTGACATGGAAGAGAACTGCTGAAGGCAGAGTTGTAGAAAGGACCTGAGGAGACCTTCATCAGCAGTATTGAGAATGATTAATGACGTGATTAAAACTCGATACCTTCTCCGAGCTATGCTGTATAATGTATACACTGAATTAGCTTTGCATTAGTAACACTCCCCCTTGTTACGTATTCGAAGCGGTAGCGAAGTACCATGTGATATCAACGCCACCTACTATAAATTGTTCACACCTATCCTCTGAACGTAATCAGTAAACGTTTGCCAGCAATTGAGAAACGTGGCGATGTGAGCTACGTTGACCCAGGTCAAACACTTGGGGGCCAGGTGGACGGGTGCCAGTATTTCGGAAACAACCGCACTTGTTGGATTATCCCGTACTATTGCATCAAGGGTGTACCAGGAATGGATTAAACATGAACAGACATCCAGCGGAAGAGTTCACATCGGGTAGCCCCGCGCTGTTGATCCTACAGGTGAGCATCGGGTGTGATGTACGGTATCTCAGCAACGACGTGCAAAGTCACTCAGCTCACCTATTATCGCGCGGGTTCCTAATTGGGTTCACCCGGCAAAATATTGGGAACCAAGGGGGTGTCGAATGGATTGTGATTCTGCGATTACCTGATTTAGGGCTGGTGGACCAACGCGTTATTAGGTTGTTGTTCTCAATGCGAAGCTAATTCAGTGTATATTATTCGTTAGTTATCAGTTAGTGAGAGTACTAAGAAAAGTTCGAACTGCGTTGCAATAAGTAAACACGCTGAACAGCTATGGGAAACCTTTGCGGATGCTGATCGCCGTACAGCAAATCAGCTGCATGGTTTTTAAATTACCAGCTTCCACGAACTACTACTCGGTGGAGGAACCATGTTTCAAAATCTGGGGGGTGGGGGTGGCTCCAGTCACACATACACACATTATATGTATGCATATACACTGAAGTGCCATGAAAAACTGGTACAGACGAGCTTATGCAAAATCCCCTATGCGCGTATTCGGTTGCGTCCGCCAGTGCGTATATAAAGAGATAGACATCCTTGCCAGCTATCAGAGCTGTTTTCAGCATGAGAATGACAAGTAATAACGATTTAAGCGATTTTCAACGCGGTGTCATAGTTGGCGCTCGTGAGATGGGCCATAGTATTTCGGAGGTAGACGCGAAGTTCGGATTTTCACGGACGACCATTGCAAGGGTGTACCGTGATTACAAGAATTCCGGCAAAACCTCTTACCTACGATACCAGTGTGGCTGTAAAAAGACATTGGGTGAACGTGACCATCGCCGGCTGTCAAGAATCGTTTCACGCGATAGGCGTGCAACACTCTCGCAGGTATCATCGGAATTCAATGCTGGAGCCTCAACAAGCATCAGCGTCCGGACTGTGCGCACGTACCCTGTATGATATGGGCTTTGGGAGCCGATGCCCAACTCGAGTCCCCTTGATGGGTGTACGACACATAGCTATGCGCCTCGCTTGGGCACGGCAACACCGCCACTGGACACTTGATGACTGGAAACAAGTAGCCTGGTCTGACGAGTCGTATTTCCAACTGTATCGGGCAGATGGAAGGATTCGTGTGTGGCGCATACCCCATGAAGCCATGGATCCCGCCTGTTAACAGGGAACTGTACCGGCTGGTGGTGGTAGGGGGGGGTTCCGTAATTGTATCGGGTGTGTTTAGCTGCACTTCACTGGGACCCCTGGTAGGTATACAAACGTCTGTGGCCGGCCAACATTATGTGCGCATCCTTCCTGACGAGGTACACCCGTTCATGTCCTACATTCATGCTGATGGGTTGGGCCTGATCCAACAGGACAATGCACCGCAACACAGGTGTCGGCACGCCACAATATGTTTAGAGGAGCATTCATCTGAGTTTGGGGTGTTGCCATTCCCACCCAAATCCCCAGATCTGAACGTTATAGAACATATTTGGGATGCCATGCAACGCACTATCGAACACAGGAATCTGAGACCTCGGAATACACCAGAATTGTGAAACGCTCTGCAGGAATTATGGTGGACATTACCTACAGCATATTTTCAGAAGCTAGTGGAGTCCATGCCCCGTCGTATTTCTGCAGTCCTGCGCTCCCATGGGGCACCTACCAAGTATTAGACTGGTATACCAGTTTTTCTGGCACTTCAGTGTACATACTGTGTAAGATAGAGCTTGGGACCCCCTACCCCTACACAAACACATGCAGAAGCAAAGCAGTTGCTGAGGCGTATTCTAACAGGCACGACATAGGCGCCCCTGTTGGCGAATTGTGGAACTTAGCGAAGTTCACAACTGCAAAACTATAATAGATAGGGCAGAAATGTAAATTAGAAAGTTGTAGAACTGACTTTGCTTATTAGGAATCGATATCGCTGTTTTATTAAGTACACATTATACACGTGTTTGGATTATACGAAAAATGGCAAGCTTATATTATTAAATTTAGTTGGTTTACATCATAAAAAAGTGTACATTATATCATCATATTCCCGAAAAGTTCGAGGGATGGGGGTCCTTGACAGTGGGGATCCCTGTCTCTGAAAATCGCCTATGCTACTACCATACTTTTAACGTTTTAGAGTGCGCATGTTTTTTATTATCCCATACTTCTTTTTTCTTTTTAACAGAATATTCAACAGAATATTCAGCGAACTGCCATGTTCCTTTTAAATTAAGAAAGTTGCATGAATGGGTAAGCAGGCAGACATACTTACACACCCCAGATTAACCGTTTCGACAGAGTATTTAACAGGAACGCGGAGTTTGAAAGAAAGTAGAAAAAAAGGCAGGGAACTGACAAATAAGGTCAGAATAAGTTTTCATTTACAGTGAAAACATTATCAGCAGTTTTTTTGTTCTGCCGTTTCGTCCCTTTCTTTCTGTGTTATCAAGTGACAGTGATGATTATTATTTTCTTTTTCGTCTTCTTCTTCTTATTATTTTTTTCTCTCTGCTTTCCCTTGGGATGGAAATTTCACGTGGTATTAGTTGTGCTTTGGTTCCAAGAGGCGATAGTATATGATCTCTCCGTGGAATCAGCTGGTTTCTCCGTACCAGGAGGCCCTATCAGAAAGAGGTTCATTTTCGCGCCTCTCTTGCACAAGAGATACCGATTCCTTGTACGGAAAACAGCCCGTCTAGACTGGATATCGGGGGAGAAACATTTTGCTTGCGACAAATAAAGTGAAGTAAATAAACGTTAGAATTCATAGCGCTGAATCCGCACGGGCTGCTGTTGTTTTTGAGAAAGTAAGGAGAGAAGTAGAAAGAAAAGCAAGAACTTCCTCTTAAGTACACTAATTTTAAATTTATGTCATTGGCACCTATATAGTTACTCAAAGATATTACTATAACACATCCTAAATTGATATATTTCTGTAATATTTATTACTTTTAACAGTAAATCATATCGCAAAAAAAAAGTGATTGCTACGAGCTAAATCTAAAATTAAAACATTTGCTTGTAAATCTAATTCCAGTAAGAGAATATACGTTTATAAAACATTAGCCTCTCTGTTTGTAAATGCATACCCGTTATGTTTGCAGGGACGCTGCGCAGGAGGTTCAATTGTGGGCTGGAGTCTGACATGAAACTTTTATTGAACACCCTGGAAGCCGCCCACTCAGTTCAAGAAGTGTCAGTTTTATTTTATTTTTAACTTTAAATTCTGGACTTTGCCAATAATAATAAGTCTCGTGTTTTTCGCCGCGTAGTCCTACGTCATTTTTCCTACGAATTGCGTTGTTTACTTTAAAAAAAAAAAAAAAAAAAAAATTACCAAAATAGCTTCCGCAGGACCATGAAAATTCAATTGTTCTCCACTCTTCCAAATTCTTAGTTTAAGTCTTTTTTCATGTCCGTATGGTCAGGGGTGAAACAAGAGTGTAGATAGGAATTCACCGAGAAAGGTTGTTACTAATTACTCTCCTGTTTGTTTGTGCTACTAAGTAGTTGATTCTAACAGGAAAGGCGAGTCTAAGGTTACAATAGCGCTCTTAAGACTGTCCCGAGACAATGAGGGAGCAGGACGTGGCTGACTACTGCTTTGGAGGAGAAGAGTGCAAAGCAATGTCGCTGGCCTAGTGGAAGGGAGTTAAGGAAGGAGACCTGTTTGTGCTACTGAATAGAGAACTTCAACACGGAAAGTGGAATCTAAAGTTATAACGACGCTATTAAGCTTGTCCTGGGGGGCTGAGGGAGCAGAATGTGGCTGAAGACTGCTGTGGAGAAGAGGAGTGCAAGACAAGGTCGATGGTTTGAAGTAGGAGAGTTAATGAGGGGGTCTGCGTGTCACGATGTTAACATTTTATTTAAGTAAACAAAAGAGAGCATTTTTCTTTAAAGAAATTGTTCAAGTACAGTACTGTTTTCATAAGCAAAAATGCAAAAATTGTAAAGCATTTAAGACAATGCATTCACAGCAAGAAACAGTTGAAGGCGACATTCTACCAACACTTATACCTTACATCACTAACCCAATAGTCAGTGTCATGTTATTTTGTTACTTTACCCGTGGCGTAACAAGTCAGGTATGAAATGCAATTACCCCTTGGACACACACGCGCGCGCTGTTTTTGTGTGCCCAAGGAATAATTGCATGAATTCCTTTGTAGCCGACAGTAAAAAGCATTAAAAATTATTACTTTCAGTGTTTGGTAAATAAAGTTGCTATTAAACTTGCCCCAGGAAAAATAATACTCGCCCATCCTGATTTCAAATTCTTTAGAAGGCATGCCTCAATGAAACACACTCATAACGCAACAATCCCCTTGACCCCCCCCCCCCCTCCACACACACAAAATAGCTAAGGAGGAATCGTTCCATGAAAGTGTTTTGGATATTTCGATTCTCATTATTGTGGCTATTTACCCAAGCACAGTAATAAACAAGAAAAAATGTCAAGAAACTTCATTCACAACATGTTGCTCCTTTCATTCCTCAGAGAAATAATTAAAATTCACGATAACTTACGTTAGGTTACATTCTCTTAAAATGAAGGCAAAAGCAGTTCCTGGAGCTCTTAAATCATGGCAGAATCGGTTGAATTTTTGACTGCGTAATCTCGAAATACTTAATTTATTTAATGTTTATTTTTGGAGTCAAACTTTTGTGCTATATATACGGTTCATGATAGTGCTATAAACAAACATACCTGGTTTCCGGTGTTTTTGTTATCTGCAGTCCTATATTAAATTATTTGTTATCACTACAGCAATACAATATTAATATTTTCATTTATTTATTTGCTCCAAATTTCAACTCCTTCTTTCACTGCCTTCCACCAGAAGCGTAGAAAAGTTTGGCCAACGTAAACGAAATTACACAGAGATGATTCGATGGCCAACATCTTGCGGACAGATGGTAGGGGAATTGCAGCCAACGAACATGACCATTTTATTCACAGTTTTCGTGTATGGATTTTACGTACTTCGAAAAGTTCGACATCTTCCTGTACCAATAGCACTCAAGTGCTTTTATCACGACTTATTTACCAACAGTTTATGAACAATAACAAATCTAGCTAAACGAGAAAACGATGCTAATACTTAGCGAATTAATCATCCCTTATACTACGTTAGGCTGACATTGGCCCACTGTTTGTGTTCTGCCTCCTCAAACTGATTTAGTAAATTATAATTTCAGTACTTAACGCCCAGGCATACGTATGCACCGGTGATTTCCTGCAGTTCTTTTCTTTAAAAAAATTACAATCATGAAATTCTGTCCTTAAATCTAAGACTCTTACTTCGAGGCATAAAAATACAGTGGGACCTCCATGTATCGAAATCGATGGTTCCATTAAAAAAATTCGATATACACCGATGAGACATTATGACAACCTACCTAATAAGCTGTAGGACCCTCTTTAGCCCACAAAACAGCTGCCACTCGGCGAAGTATCGATTCGATGAGGTGGCGATAGGTATCCTGGAGTATCTGGAACCATAATGTCAACAGCAGGTCCTCCAGTTTCCGTACATTTCGGGTAATAGGTGGTGGTGATATAGCGCGAACCAGCTTTCTCAAGTCGAACCACAAATGTTCGCTTGAGTTCATGTGAGGTGAATTTGGAGGTCAAGGCATTAACAGAAAGTCACCAGCATGTTCCTCGAACCACTCCTTGACGATTCTGGCAATCTGGCATGGCGCGTTATCCTGCTGGTAATGGCCATCACCAGCACGGAACACGGTTGCCTTGAATGGACGAACTTGGTCCGCAACGATGTTCAAATACTTGACAGCTGTCAGGGATTGTGGCTATTGAGATAATGAGGCCTAAAGTATCTCAAGAGAACATCACCCGCAGCATAACACCGCCACCATCGGCATGTTTCCCCCCAACAGTGCATCCAGATGCTATAGCCTCCCTCGGCCATCTACGCGATGCACCAGGAATCTTGATTCTTCAGACCAGGCTACTTTCTTCCAATCATCCACGGTCCAATCTCGATGGTCTTGGAACCATTTCATGCGTTGTTGGGAATGACGTGCAGTGAGCATGGAGACCCGGCTGGGTCTTCGGCAACGCTGGCACATGCGCAGAAAGGTTGCGATGAACTGTGTGCTGCGACACATTGCCCTGATCACTACTGTTGTAGCTGCGGGTGATTTGTCGCACTGTGATCCTGCGGTCGCTGTGAACAATGCGCAAAAGTCTCCACTCCCCTCTGGCACCAACGAGCTGCGGGCGACACACGACTGGACGACGGTTCGTCGTTTGGCCATCTGTACACCACTTTTTATACGTACTTACTACAGCCGCACGGGAAAACCCCTCAAGCCACGCGATTTCCGGAATCGTAGTTCCGAGGCGTCGTACCATCACAATTTGTTCTTTATCAAACTCCGATTAATCGGTAGTTTTTCCCATTCTGACTCCGAACACTCTACTAACCAAAAGCCGATCCTAGGGTTCTATACTGCTCTGTGAACATCACCGACGCCACCGTTCGGTCTCCAGGAGCGCTAATGTCTCTACGCTGGGGGTGGTCATAATGTGATGGCTCATCAGTGTATAGAAACGATCATTTTTATACATACGTATCGTGTAGTATATTGTATTTAGAAACACATTTCCTAATCCTGTTTCTATAAATAATTTAAGTAAATACACTGCTGGCCACCCGAAATGCAACACCAAGAAGGACACGAGATAGCAAAGCCAGATTTACTGAACACATAACAACAGATACAAAGATGAAACGATTGAGCTTGCAAGCCCGTGCGACTTGCGGAACACGCAAACATCAATAGTTCGTGTGGCCCCCATGGCTGGCAATAACGGCCGCTACACGCCGCGGCACCAAACGAAAGAGGCTTTGGATGTGGGCTTGGGGTATGTCGGTCCAGGCTGCTTCCACACGTTGCCACAGTTCATCAGGCGTAGCCGCGGGTGGTGCTTGCCGGGCCACTCGGTTGCCGATCAGCGACCAGACGTGTTCGATGGGAGACACATCGGGAGAACAGGCGAGCCACGGCAGCAGTGGCACCTGGTGGGCCGTGAAGAATTGTTGCACGATGCGTGCCACGTGCGGGAGCGCGTTGTCCTCTTGAAACGTAGCCGCTGACAGATCCTGCAGGTAAGGGAGGACTACAGGCTCCAAAACGTTGGAGATGTAGCGGTGGCTGTTGAATGTACCGGCGATGCGTACCAGACGGGTGTGGGTGTCATATCCAATTGCTCCCCAAACCATAACGTCAGGCGACGGACCGATATGGCGATGCATAATGCGGGCGTCGTACAGTCTCTCGCCGCTGTGCCGCCAAACGCGGATTCATCCATCGTGGTGTTGCAGGCAGAAGTGGGATTCGTCGAAGAAGACAATGTCGTGTCATTTTGTAGTCCAGGTGCGGCGTTCAACGGCTCACTACCGCCACACTCGCCGGTGGTTTAACGTCAATGGTAATCGAAGCAATGGGCGCCGTGCGACAAGTCCCCGCTCCTACAGACGACGTCGAACGGTACGTGCTGACACAGGTTGTTGCGCAATACACCCTAATTCCTGCGCTAACGTTCGTGATGTGGCGGTGCGAGCAGTCAATGCCCGCCGCACGACATGTAGGTCCTCTCGTCCGGCGGTGTGCCGCTGCTGCGGCAATCTCTCACGTCAGTCCGTCCGTCCCTTCTGCACCCACCGAATCCATTCTCGCCTTAATGTGGCTGGATGTCGTTCCACACGGGCGCCGATGTCTCGGCACGATAAACCGCTGTCGCGATAAGCCACTATTCGCCCTCTGTCGAACTCCGAAATGTGCTAGAATGACTGCCGTATTCTGCATCGAGGCATCAGGAAGCTTCCCACGCACAGGTCCGGCAGCGCAACACACTTCCACTACTTACACCCCGCCTTCTGTGCACCCTTCTTATAGTGCTTTTCGTTGGCGTGCCGGGCGCACATGATTTGCATATGCCCTGCAATGCGAATCGTTTGCATGTCCTCTCGCGGGCGACGCATGCTGTGAATTTCAGGCCAATCGGATGCTTCCTTCTTGGTGTTGCATTTTGGGTGGTCAGCAGTGTATGAATAGCATTATGTACAAGTCATGCCCATGTTGTTTTTTTTAAATCGCAAGCACACACCGACGGTTGGACTGAAACTGTTTTGCAAAGGAGAAATGTAACTTGAGGACAGGGGTGAGGGGAGTGTGGAGACAATACTACATCCCCCCCGTGACCCGTCGGAGTCGCAATGACCTTGACCACCCTTTCCTTCTTCTTCTGGCGACATTTCCGTTTAATATTTCCTTACCGGCGTTATAACATCGCAATTACGTTGGGGAAATCCCCATTTCTCTTGAAAAAAATCGTTATATAGAAACAGTCTTTCTATGTAACTATCACGAGGATTCACAAAACTTCGATATATAGAGAATTTCGAGTTGCGGAAGTTCCATATATATAGGCCCGACTGTATTTGCAGTACTGTAGAAGAAGTGGTCGATTTTAACTATAGTATTTAGAGAGTAGCAGAAACAAGTTTGGTTGATGTTGTTGGCTCTGGTAGCCTTGTGGTTAGAGATCGTAACCTGGAATATTGCCATTTAGGTTCGTGACTTGCTGCCGCTAATCCTCATCTCTGAAGTCACTTTTAACTGTTGATATCGCTATACATTCAGAGGTTGTTTCACGTTTATAGTGACAAAGTTTGTAGGATCAAACAGTTATGAAATACCTATAGGCGCCAACTTCTGTTGTGTTCTATGTGCTTATACCATGTTCCTGTACTGTCCTTCTGCAGCACAACTCGCACTGTAGCAGGCTAACATATATGAGGATTCCCCTATTTAATTATTTAATTAATAAATAATTAAAAATGGGGTATTTGGGGACGTGGGAGAGACACATCTTTTCAATTGTTAGGAGGAAAATTAAAAAAAAAGGGGGCCTAAAAGATAGACTACGAGATTCGACGTATATTTTTAAACGCAATTTTAATTACTTATCAGCAAACGAAGAAGGAAATAGAAATATTATTTTGATGAATATTAATATTTTTTAAAATAAAACCCAGCCTGTGATTTTATAAAAATATCCACAGATATTTTATTTCCGAACGTATATTAAGCTCTTTAATGCCACATTGGAAAATGTCTTTCAATCACTGAACTGGGAAAACAAAGGGATAAAGATGAATAGAGATTATATATCTCACCTTCGTTTTGCTGATGACGTAGTCATTTTTGCAACTACCCCATCAGAGCTGCAGACTATGATCCAGAAACTTGCTGACAAGAGTAAAGAAGTGGGATTAAAAATGAACTTTCAGAAGACAAAAGTGATGTACAATGCTTTTACAAGAAATGAAGATTTATCGATTGATGGAGAAAAGCTGGAGATAACAGACACGTACGTTTATCTTGGACAGCAGATATCAAGTGAGGGTCACATTGGTGAAGAAATTAATCGGCGTACAAAACTTGCCTGGAGAGCTTTTGGAAGAAACAGCATAATTTTCAAGAGCAATATGCCATTATGTCTTAAAAGAAAAGTGTTTGATCAATGCATCCTTCCAGTGCTTACGTATGGTGCAGAGACGTGGACCTTAGCTAAAAGAGACATACAAAGGCTGCAGACAACTCAAAGCAGCATGGAGAGGTGCATGCTTGGTGTAACCAGGAGAGATAAGAAGAGGAACTCGTGGATCCGAAAAATGACAAGAGTGGAAGACATCATGATCAGAGTTAAATCCCTGAAATGGCAATGTGCTGGACATACTGCCAGAAGGACAGACCATCGATGGACAGCCGAAATTTTAGATTGGATTCCAAGGGACAGGAAAAGACCCAGAAGAAGACCACATGGAAGATGGGTGGATGAAATTCGAAAGTATGCGGGAGTGACATGGAGGAGACTGGCACAAGACAGACCGTTGTGGAGGAAACTTGGGGAGACCTTCGTCCAGCAGTGGATTGATAATGGTTGACAATGATGATGATGATGATGATACAAAATATGAGAAATTAGCGGGGTTACTCAAGCAAAAAACAAGAAGCGCAAAAAAATAAATAGATGAACAAAGGCGCTAGAGGCTATAGGTTTCTGTATTTTTATTAATTTTATTTTTGACAATTTTTTTAAAGATTTACCACGTATCACGACAACATATCAAACAAATTACGGAGATGTCAATTCGGTTTCGTACCAAATGAGCAATGCTGAAAATGGGAAAAAAATTTTTACTAATTTTACTATTTATTAATTTTTCGGAAATAAGTCGTTCTGGCCTCGTAAGGTGGAGCTTGGTCCACCTTGTGAGGCAAAAGCAATTATTTAGTTAAACAGGATGAAAAATACTGGGTGGGGACTGCCCCCCAGTAAAATTACTGGGGGAGGGGGGCGACATTTACCTTGCCCCCCTATATAGTCGGCGCCTATGCCTGTTATATGACTTTAACTCGAAAAACGGATTCTGCGAATGGTACTGTAAAATTTGCGCCTGGAATTTTACCTACAGGCGCGGTTTTGCACATGCCAATTTTTTCTAATTTCCCACTCTGATTGTAACGAACCAAGCTTAGTGCGCCACCAGTTTTATAAGAACCGAGCGTGACTCTTCCTAAGAAGACTGAGTAGGTTTTCTCGCGAAGACTGGTGTATGAGGGCTTGCACTTACTCAGAATTCATTAGACTGTCACCATAACATCCAAAAATCAAATGCGAGGATTCCAGGCACATAAATACACTTTGATTTAGACAACTATTTTACATAATTTATGACGATAAAATTTGGCTTTAGATAATGCACTGCGACCAACATCTAAAGTTTTACTGGGTCGCAATGCTCTCCAGTGCCGAAATAGTTAATTATATGTTCTATCATAGGTAGGTTTAGCAATCGGCTGTATCAGTTCAAGCTGCGAACATTAAAGAAATGTGTACATGAAGAGGAACTTCCGATTTTTGTCGATGAAGCAATCCAAAAATGCTACGAAACTGCACACATACCAATAACTACGATCAGCTCTCAGCTGCACCACAAATTCACCACGAACTATTCACAGGTTTCGCATTAATAGAGTTTTCGCTCACTTTGGAGAACACGAAAAAACTAAAAAGACATGCAAACAAGGCACAGGGACGTCTTTCACTAGATAAGCGTTTTTCTCAGGAAGCTTTTCGCTCCTCTGGACGGATTCTTCAGACAGTGCGGCAAACGCAACACTGATCCCCGTTCACATCGATGCAACAAACAAGAGGGAGGTCACTCTCCGACCCCTTCTTTTAGTATTTCCCTTCTCCGAAAATGCCCAGGCGGGTTGACCAACGTGGTCAGCCAACGTTTTTCCTGGCCACGATGCTGCTGCGGGAAGCTCTTCGTACACGAGGAATCATGTTATCTCTTTACCTCTGGTTCTCCAGATATCTATTTACGAAGAATTCTCTCTCGATTCGCTATTATCTTGACACGAGGATACTACCAGCTTTCCTGCTCTCGAACTTGGGAAACAACTGATTCTTTCTTCCTTCCGTTGATCCGTTGATTTGAGCTCGCCCCACCAGACCTCGCAAATGCCTCCTTCCCCCTTCCATGCACACTAGGCATAAGAATACTAAGGGCACTTGAAAATTCACTAGTCGGCGCTTAAGTATCACAAATATACAACAATCCCTTAGCCCAAACTGCAGTCTCACCCATAAATCTGCCTGACAGCGATGGGCGATGGAGCCTAATCCCGTTATCCAAACAATGCAACCAGGCATCGAGTAGTCAACGTTGTCTCCTTCCGAGTGACCCAATACTGTTTTTTTTTCGCCTTCGTACCCCACACGAACGACAAAGCCTTTCTGGGTGGTCCCTGTTTCAGTTTGATTTTTTTTTTTTTTTATTATTGGAGGTTCAACGAGCACCGTGAGCAACTCAATGGGCTATAAGCAGTCGCGCGTCCCTAATTTAGGGTCACTGGTTCCAGGGAAGGGAGAGAGCCAACGCCGTAAGACAAGCACAACATCCCTGCCTCACGGGATTCGAACCCGGACCCATTTTGGACGAATGAACAGAAGCCATCGCTTAGACCACTGCGCCACCTTTCAGTTTGTTTCTGTGCGTGCGCGCGTGTGTGTGTATGTGTGTGTGTGTGTGTGTGGACATCTTTCCTTTGCCCCCAAAACCAACCAGAACCCAGGAATTTATTAATCAATTAATTAACAGGCCAGATTAGGTATGCCCATTATATTCAAAATGATGAGAGAAATTTTGCATCAGAATAGTTTCGGCGCCCCTGCAAGCGGCCGTTTTCAGAAACAAAATTAGTAGCCGCAGCGAAAAGGTAGTTTACAGGAAATAAAGGTACAACTCTGTTCTTCAAAGAAAACTTCGTTTATCAGAAATTCAAATGAAAAGTAGCGATTTTGCTGTATTTGAAACTTTCACGACTCGCAGAACCATATCTAGAGCTCAATTACTACGCACAAAATATTGTTAAAGAGCGAATTTAAAGTTAGATTCGCTATTTCACCCCGAGCGTAGAAAAGGCTGTCGTTTTTAGAGTAACATTGATGAGGAGGAAGTAAATGAAGATTCACAAACCTATTTAATTGAAATGCAAGGCGTCTCAAGTTTTAAACACATTTATATGCAGATAGGATTCCAAATATAATTCAATTCACATACCAGAAATATAAACCGTTCATCAGCATGCACTTGCGTTAATGGCATTTTTCAACCGTTAAAAAAGAAACAAAAAAATGTTTGGAATGCTAATCCAATGGATCTGTCTTTATACGACAAACATGTGAGTCGTCAGGGGCGAAAGTGGTTATCAGCACTGGAATTTAAGCTTGTGCATGCAAAATATTTTCTTCCAGAAAAACAAATACAGTTCGTGGGAAAACAATTACTAAATTAAAATATGAAAACCAAATTATTAAAACCCTTTACAGTGTTGTTAAAAGCTAGTAACCATGAAAAACAAATGTCAAAAAATATAGTATGTTATGCAAATATTTTTTTATCCCTAAATAGCTTTTGAATGATAAACAGCCTGAAAATATTACGTCGTAATTGGACTTTTAAGTTGACTAACCTAACGGGAATGAGCGAGTTAAAGGGATTCAGAGAGTGATCTTAAATAAGCTACTCGGGGTTCTATTAAGCGATTAAGTATTTCTATACGGCTCTGATGCGTTGAGCAGTTTCACTAACTTTCTTACTTTTTCTTTATTTAAAGAAAAAAAGTTAGAAAAAGGTATTCAATGTATAATGAATAAGCTTTTTAACTAAGCTAAGCTAATTATCGTGAATATAGCTTGCACGAATATTATAAAGAATTCAAATGGTTGTTGTTACTAGTTAATTAAGATCATGAATAAAGTCACCTGCTAGTAGTGTAGTAATAGTAATGAACAAACTTATAACTGGTAGTAATGTTGTAGCAGTAATTAAGATGAATAAAGTCTTATGCTGGTTGTTACTAGTAATATTAATTGAAATAAACCTAACAGCCAGACAGAGGTCTGACAGTACTATGAACTGAGAAAGACGTACTTACGTAAAACCTTTTATTATGAACTTCTACTGGTATCATCACACACAGCTACTCAAATAACACGTAGCTCCTTGCACATGAACGGAGCTCTATACTCATAAACAAACGCTCTCTTTCACATAAACCAACACTCTCCGTACAGCAACAAACGCTCTCCGTACAACAACAAACGCTCTCCTTAGGTATCGTTGAACGCGCCTATTTATACTGGCTACCACCACGTCATGACTTACACTCATTGCCAGATCTCATTCAGCGGGTGAAATAATATCTCGTTCAGTAAGAAGATAATTTACATAGTAAAATAAAATAACCAGAGATAGTAAAATCAAAAGGAAAGTGAATATAGAGTATACGTTACAAATGGGAGCTCCGCCCAGCAAACACTTTCAAAACAGGAGATGTGCATATCAAATACCTTTACAGATCGCACATACAAACATACAAACAAAACTGTTCTCACAGTTTTCTTCGCATATTTCCCCTTCATAACCTCAAGGCGTCATGTTTTTTTCTTCTATTTTTGTCTCACAATCTCAAGTCAACATGTTTTTCCCCTTACCATTTTTCTATCACAATTTTATATGAACGGTATCTTCTTGTTTCCCCGCCTCAGAATCTTAAATCAAACATTTTTTTTTTTTACATTAGAAATTAGAATCAAAATTTCCGCTTACCTCACTCCTCTCATAACCCCACACAAACGATGTTTTTTCCTATTCACCTCTTCAACCTCATACGAATAATTTATCCCGTTATTTACAATGAAACTAATGAAAGTGGCATCCGATGAAATTTCTGGCTTATAATGTTTCATAAAAGGTTCAAGCATGAATGCTATTAGTGTGACCGATGCAACATGCAGCAAAGGCCAATTTCTTTCAAATATCTACACACCAGGTATAAAACTGGTATGTATGACTGGTAAGCCAATAGAAAGCAATTAAAATATCATACCAATCCAGCATAAAATATGTATAAATATCATCTTATACATAGCAGTCATGTATTCGTATACATTTAAAATGAAAGACTCTTTAAACTTGCCCTCCAGTTTAAAATGGTGCATACACACTAAGCATAAATCATATAGGTATACTGCATCCAGAAGCATGTACAAGAAATTACACTGAAGAGCATTGAATTAGAGACAGCTGGCGTTATGCAAATGTGGCGCTGTGGGCGGCCCTGTAAACGGAAACGACCTCATGACGTACGCAGCGACCCGACAATATAAGGAGTGATGCGACGGGAATCACTAAGAGTCGGACGCAGTATGGGTAAGACGAAGGATCTAAGCGCATTTGATCGTGGGAAAATTGTCGGGGCCCGACGAATGGGTCACTCCATTTCGGAAGTCGTGCAAGCACTGGGATTTTCACAAGCCACTGTGTCACGGGTGCACCGTGAGTACATCGAATCCGGTAAAACCATCCCTGCAAGGGCCAACTGCCGTGGACAACAGCGTGTGGATGAGCGGGGTCATCGTCGGCTAGCTCGCATTGTAACAACGGATAGACGGGCCACAGTGCAAGAAATCATTCGGCAATTTAACGCTGGTGCACGAAAATGTGCAAGCAGCCACGCCATCCAGAACCATCTCCTCGCTATGGAGTACAGAAGCCATCGTCGCACGAGGGTACCGCAGCTGACCGCACATCACTGGGTGCAAAGATTAGCATGGGCGCGGGAACAGCGCCACTGGACCCTAGACATGTGGAAAAATGTTGCCTGGACTGATGAGTCGAGATTTACATTGGTACATGGGGATGGCAGGATATGAGTACGGCGCAAACCACATGAAGCGATGGATCCTTCTTGCCAGCAAGGTACTCTTCAAGCTGGTGGGTGTGGCATTCTCGTCTGGGGACTGTTTACGTGGACTGAAATGGGACCCTTTGTGCGTGTGACATTGTCCCTCACAGGTCAACGTCACCGGGATATCCTGGACAACCATTTGCTTCCGCTTTTGCGTCTTCAACATCCCATTGGGGACCTCATTCTGCAACAAGACAATGCACCGTGCCATCGCTCCCGAATTGTATTCGAATGGTTAGATGAACACTCCACCGACGTGACCTCGATTCCTTGGACAGCTAGTTTACCTGAACTCAGTCCCATCGAGCACATCTGTGATGCCATCGAGAGAGATGTTCGAGGCTTTGACCCCCCCCCCTCCATCAAATCTTCGTGAACTGTGGGAGCTTGTTCAGGGGTCGTGGATCCGTATGGCTTCCCAACGCTTCCGGTGTCTTGTCGAGTTCATGCCGAGACGAATCGCCGCCGTCATCTGGGCGAAAGGTGGTGCTACACGTTACTAGACAGGTATCTCTAATTCAATTGCTCTTCAGTGTATAACAGAAGGAAAAACCTACAGCACACGTTTCACCAAATGACAAACCTCTGACCCACACTTTAATTCATGGCTGAAAGTTTAATTAATTTAAAGAAAATAAGCAAAGAATTCACAGAAAAAACTACAATGAAATATTTGCAACGAAATCCCGTTCCCAAGCAGAGCACAACTCACCCTAATTAAAATAGCATATTCCAAACGACGAAGCAATTCATACACATTAACTAATCGCTCAAGATTCTGGAAGGAAGGATGGGATAAGGTTAACTACCGCCACATGAGCAAATCTGTGTTATTAACACTCGTGACTCGGCTGTCCCTATTTGTGGGCCACTAGGTCAGTGGGGTGTGGGGAGTTAGTGGCGTGGGACATTTCCCCCATTCTTTCTAATCTCACATTAACTCATGTCCGACACACAGTAACTCGTGTCTGACCACCCGACCACAGGAACAGCATGATTCCATGATGCACAGGCAAACAAGCAAAACATCATACGCAATAATAGTAGATCAACAGATCCAAGTTTTCAACTTAGAAATGAAACATTATAATGTATAAATTCTGTAGTTACGTAGGCGAGCGAACCTTACAGCTTGCTGAACTCCACAAACGAAAATCGGTCGCTCACTGTCAGACGACACGGAAGCAAAATCGCTACTGTTAAACAGAGAGACCACCAGCGCCGAAAGACGGTTTTACGCATGCGCAGGTCAGCGCGCAGCTGATCATTCATTACTGTTCTCCGAAGCTTCGTCAAGGCAGCCAAGGCGACGAATTCACGGGTGTGTCACCTCTACCAACACGTGGTATTCATTGCGCTCTAGAGAACGGATAAGGAATGGGATGTGTTACCTAGTTACTCAACTATTGTAGTTGGTCACATTCGCATTCAGGAAATATGGAGACTGCTTACTAATACGGATTTTCTTTCGGAATTTTTCCCATTAAAAGAAAAAAAAATTGTTTTTCTCATTTTCATGCGGGACTTAGCCCCGGATGCCCATAATGACCCTCGCCAATTTGGTAAAGGATCCATTTTGAGGAGGAACTGCTGTTTTCAGTTAGTTTTCAGAAGGGGTCAAAAAGAAATTGTAACTAGGAATAGCTTATACCAACATTATATTTTAATCCTTCTTTTTATCTAACCATGCCTATCATACTTTCAACACATAAATTTAATTGGAAGCCAGAAGACCCAAAACTACATAAAAAAAGATGGATAAATTAAATTAGACAGTATGTTAAAACAATAAATTACATAAAAAACAGGATAATAAATTACATACACAATAAAGAAATATCTTTATCGTTCTTTTGATCATTTTTTCTACTTGCAGCAGGTGCGCACCCGAAACCCCAGAGACTGTTCAACTGGTCAGCAAGAAAGAATGAAAAAATACCCGCAAGACGAATTTCCGGGGAAAAGTTCGAGAGATCTTTGTCCATTAGTGAATAGTTACTGCAGAGGATGATATATTTTCAATTTCTTCCCTTTTGATACTTTCCCATACTCTACGTACACATTCAATGGGAAATTTCGTTAC
Organism: Macrothele yani; assembly: GCA_039090855.1. Classification (NCBI taxonomy): domain Eukaryota; kingdom Metazoa; phylum Arthropoda; class Arachnida; order Araneae; family Macrothelidae; genus Macrothele; species Macrothele yani. The sequence goes on from CM077003.1 coordinate 112,211,427, forward strand.
TATTTTTTCTTCTGTAAATTTTCCTCTTTTTGTGCTGGAAACTTCCAACTTTTTTCCTAAAATTTTCTGTATACACGCGCATTCAGAAGTTCTACAGAAAAATTAACAATCAGACTGTTATCCCGAAAATCACATGGTCTAATTTCCAGGGGGGGGGGGGAATGCCCCCTCTCTTCCCATATGGGCGCCCATGAACGGAGGCACGAGAAAGTAACAACTGCGTGCTGTTTGAGTGGAGGTTGTTGAACTTGAAGGGGCGTAATTTGAAGTCCCGCCCCTCCAGATAAGGAAAGTTTACTCCAGCACTGCTCTCAACTCCACATTCACAACTTTTTTTCCTTCATAGTCTCACGTCAGCAGTTTATATAACTGTCGACGTGAGGTTGTTTTTCGTGTAAGATTCTTTCTAACCTCGCATCACAATGCAGATTTCTGTATTATTACTATTTATTTTTGATAATTATTTATTATACGTATTTATATTCATACTTGGTGTGTAATGACCCTTAGTAAATTTGGAACGGGGGTAAGATTCACCTTGCTTTCCTCTAGTCGGCGCCTATGAACAGTACACTTTTAGGGTGACTTGGAGCTATACTCCAAGTATAGCTCCAAACCACCCTAAAAGTGTACTGCCCCCTCAGGAGAGGGGGGGGGCTGAAGAGACATATGTGGGTGGGGAGGCTGAAGTGACTCTTCAGTCCCCCAGACAGGGGGCGAAGACTCGTATGAGGGTGGGGGTGGCTGACTGAAGTGTCATCTGGGAGGGGAGGGGGTGCTGTGTATTCAACTGAAAACTATATTTTCCCACGAATACAGACGCAATTGTGCTTTGTTTTTACCCTCCTTTTGTTATTTTACTTCATTAGCGAATGATTATACCAAAAAAGTAAAAACAATTAGATAAAATGCAAAATATGAAATAACAAGTTAATAAAATCATATAATGCACTGATTATGACACGCTTTCCAACATACCAGAAATCATAGGAAAATGCCTTGGTTTTGAGGAGACTAAACTATGGTATAACGTTTGAGGTTCACATATATCAAAATTAAATCTCTTTGTGCCCGTGTTACCTTTTTCTATTATCAAGAGGTACCACACATAAGCCGTTTTATAATTAAAAATCCCATCTAAATCCGGCAGTTTTCACGGAAGTTATCGTGCAAAAGTAGTGGCTAACGAATTTCACGCATGCGCACTGCCCGCAATTGCTGACAAAAAACATTTTTGGCGGAACTTCTCCCAAAGTCGTTGCAGAACAACGTATTGTACTTCTTCGCAATCGAAGCATTTTTAGCAAAGTTATGAGGATAATGGCAGTGGGATAAATATCGCTCCTGTGATCTGACCTTTGACCCCATTTCGATTATATTCGACACAACCAGTTAAGTGTACCTCCGAAACAACATGATAAAGTTTTGTCGTAATCGAAGCATTTTTACGTAAGTTATGACACATAAGGGCGATGGTATAGATCCCACTCCTATGTCATGACCTTTGACCCCATTCCGCCCATTTTCAATGGGGTTCATCCCCAGGTTGTCTCCTACCCCATACTAAAATTTCATCGAAATCGAATCATTTTTACGCGAGTTATCGTGCGGAAAGACAGACAGACGGACAGAGCTGGAGCATATACGCTTCTTCAACCTACGGTTGCAGAGCGAGAAAAAGGGGGAGGAGGAAAGAGAACTCTCTTGAAATATAAAAAAATAAAGCATATTCTTTGAATTTGCTGGATGGTGGTTAAGCTGCACGGAGGCAAAATAACTTCTAAGTAGCATGATTTTTTTTTTTTTTTTGTCTTTTTAGTTTACTGCTGTGGGTTTTTTTTTCGTGGATCCACGCAATGGCATCGGGCATTTAATGATGTCATAATTCAAATTTTTCGACTCCTCTTCTTCGGTTCCACTTATTTTATCCATCTTTAATCACATATTCTGCTTCGCTGGTGTTCTCGGTGGTAACCATATCTTACCGTGGTCAATAGCCAAACCTCTCCCCCCCCCTCAAAAAACAAAAGGGCCAGAATCCCGCAAAAAAAAAAAAAAAAACTTTTCCCCAACATAAGCATCATAACATCATTCCTACTGGACGAAAAACAATGAACGAAAAATGTTGAAAGCTCTTTCTTTTTCGTTCACGCACAAGAATTTACCTTTAGTACTATTTTCCCCACGACAGTACTTCTTTGCAGGCAACGAACTACCTGGAAGTTTTAAACAGCAGTTTAGCGTCTCAAAGGCTCTGCTCAAATCACGAACAGCGTTTCAGCGCCTACGCCTCCACCTCCGTCACTCTCTCTTTCTACCCGTTTTTTTTTTTTTTTAAAGTTCTTTAAAATTTTACATTTCTCCGAAAGAGCAAAAAAAAAAAAATGGTATTTCCCTCTTCCCTGGCCCCATAACACTAACAAGCTCTGTCACCACATGGCAGAGAATCATTGGCACAACTGCTTCTACTTATTTAACTTGAAAAGTAATTTCTTTCTAATTATTCACCGCTGGTGCTGTTTCACTTCAATTTGCACGACAAAAAAAGGTATAATATTTATGCTTATAATGAAATACAAAATTCATTTTCATAAACTGCTGAAAATAAAAGTTAAAACAATTTACAACATCGCACATTTTCCAGGAGGTGCTTGGTTGTCTTGCAGGGGAGTGGAGCCCCCGATTCCCCCTGCTAGCTACGGCCCTGGGCATGGGTCGTGTGTTTATTTTATGCCGCCAGTTCTCTCCTGTGCTTTGAAATAATGGTCCAAAATTAGGGACAAGCGACTGCTTGTCCCTTTTCAGTTGCTCGTGGTGGTCGTAAAACCCCAAAGAGCCGCCCCGGTGGCGTAGTGGTCTAAGCGATGGCTTCTGATCATTCGCCCTAGTATTACCACCCCTACTCGATGTGAGGGCGAACCATCTGCTGCGTCCTATTCGCTGCAGTGGGATTAATTATTAAGAAGGCCGTTAATTTTCGTAACTCTTTACTCTCTATTATCTTCCGCCTATGGGTGTCTACCGTGAAGTTGGGTTCCCTAATGGAGGGTCTCCAAGTTCAGGGTTGACGGGTGCATTGCGTTGTGTTTCATATGGGAGAACATGGGAAACCCATATTCCTCCATATGCCGCTTGAAATTTAATAAACTCATGTCAGATTTGGACCTTTTATTTTCCTGCGACTGGGTTTGCTAAATGTTAAAAGTTATTTTCTTCTTAAAATCTTGGAGTTGTTACTCTACCAAAACTTTACGATTGTTCTACTTAATTATTCAGGTTAAAATAAACAAAGATTCACTTATTTTGAATTTTCAAAGATTTGAGAAACTCGGGTAAATTTCATTATAAAATACAGAATTTATTTTCATTTGTGTTTCCTTAAAATCTATTACACTGATCGGTGGAGATTTCTATTAATTTAAACCAAAATATATTTTAAGTTCATTATGCTTTTTGATATTCGCAATCATATTTTAAAGTTCACCTTCCGCAAAATATAAGACACATTATGTTATTCAGCACTTGCAAGAGATTAAAATTATCTTTTCTACCGAGGATGTATAGGAGACAAAATCATGATCATGCTAACGAGATATTGGGAATTATGAAATTTTTCTCACCAAATTCTTTTCTTTTCATCTATTTCGTTGTCGTCCGGTATTACTTATAGGTATAAAGTCTATGGTTGGGACCTCATCCGGTCCTGCTGAATGCACACTGCCCGCATAAGATCACTCGATGCTTCACCCAAAATTTGCGTAAAAACCTCTCAGGGAAAACATCATACTTCCCTTCACCTGGAAATCATCTTGCTCAATTCTTGAGCGTCCTCCCAGGAAAACTCCTAACTTAATTCTTTCTGCGATATTCTGCCCAGGATTCATCTAGAGTCCATCTTTCCTCTCTGCGTTCACCCAGAAAAAGCAGTCATCATTCCATCCCGTGTTCTCTCCAAATCATCTCCGCCTAAAAAAAAAAAAACTTTTTCTCTCGTCTATGTTTAAGGGGTTCGGGGGTGTTCCTGTCCTACCCAAATGGTTCTCCCCTTATTGGTTGGGCCGCTTTTCCTCGCTTCGGCATTGGTTTACATCCCTGTATGGGAATCCCTCCGATTCGTTGGCAAAGGCTTGAGAACATCGAGTTTTCTTGAAGATGAATATTCCTTTATCGTGTCAACTGCTCCGCGGGATGTCCGCGCTGCCTTAGAATTTTCACGTACGCTTCCTGTATGACTCTTTCTGTTGGTGTCAACCAGTTACGCCCACTACGAGAAATATGCCCTGTTCGTTGCCCGCTAGCGTGCGTAAAACGTGACTTCGTTAATAGCGAAAGGTCCAGTAAATTGGCCCCCACCTGTGATTGCGAGCATTTCATTCTCGTAGCGTTGCTTGCTAAAACCTCCGAGTTTTCTCTTTACTAACCTAGGGGTGTGTGTTTCGTGCGTATTCTTACTGGAATTTCCGGAGAGCTCGGGGAACACAAAATAAAATAAAAAAAACAATTCAAAAGAATGATGAAAAAAAAATAAGGAATTTCCTCCTCAAGAAAGAAATCTGCTCAGCCAGGTCTTAGAAAAATTATGAAATAGGTGTTATAATTATCCTCTTAGAACGCCTGTCCACATTATGCTTCTCGGATTTTCTTTCCCAATTCCCGCGCTCTCTAAATTGTTTACTTGGTAACTACTCTTCCTCGTTTAACTATTTCCTCGTACTATGCGATACCGTAGGAATTATTTGGTGAATATATTGCTTTCCCACACTTACTAATTTGTAGGCCCCCTTTCCGAAATTCATACCTACGAAATCATGGTCCTCCAATGTTACACGATATTCCGGAGGACATACGGGTAACATTATCTCCCTCTCCCATAGGGTTGAAGAGTTTTGTCCCCCAAAGTTAGGTGCTGTGGATTCCTTCCTCTCTTGCAAGGCTGCTCATTTTCGCTCATTTCAACATGCGATGAATTACAATTATTTGCGAAAACTTATGCACACATATGACACATAATGTAATTATAAGCACATACAATAAACATAAAACTACGAGTAAGATTATTATAATAATGTTCAATAATTATTAAATTCCTCCACCGAATCTAATTCTAAGTTTGACATTGACAGATAACATATGCACTGTATATATATATATATATGAATTCTTTCCGATAGTGACAGATTTCTTCAGCCGCCGTCTTCTCGGCGACACACAATATTTGCTCGGGTACGCGCCTCCGTTCGGCGATATGGTTTCGGTTTTGGGCGTTCCCATCTCTTAAGCACTCAGCTAGTTTCTCAGAGTTCCTTTGGAGATCAGCCCAACCGACGGGAGTGATGTAGGCTAACACCATCTCCACGTTCAGTTCATATGGGTGCCGTGCCATTGCGCCGAGGAATAGTTCCTGGTAACATTTACCGCCTGCAGCAAGTGATGACCGACGAAGCGATAAACAGAATTATTATTACCGCAGCGGCTCCGGCTGCGATTATTTTGAAAGCTCCGAACAGGGAAGTGCCGAAGGCGTTGAACAGTAGCCCACTGCTCCATTCGGGTGGGCCTGCTGGTTGCCAGTATGCGCTGGAGATATTAGGATAAGTCAGCTGAACTGAAGGTTGTTCTACGCAAAAGTCTAAAGTGGTACAAGCGGTAACGGTTCGGGCCTTTAAGCAGAGTTTTTCGCTGTGGCACTTAGCGTCCGTCTTTAGATTTATCTTGATCGTTCGTCTTTCCGTCTGTAGTTTTACCGATCGAGTGTGCACCGTGAGTTTTTCGAAGTGAACGTCCACAATCCCGGCTGCGCACGATGAGAAAGCTTCGATCTCTACCGTAGCCAAGGGCTCGCATGCAAAACAGCCTGTTACCTTGATTTCTGCCTCCGTGAACTTTGGGCAGACAGTTCTGGTTTCGATCGAGTACTTGTACTTCTGGAATTGAAGATTTACCACTATAGGGGCTGAGTGTAACAGTTCCGAAACAAGTTGGCCATTTCCGTCAACCTTCAGTTGATGCCATGCTGATGCCATTGGTAAGGCGCTCTTTTTTTGTTCTATCATACTCAGTAAATACGACTGTTGTCGGTGGCATTTCATAGAGTCCTCATAATAGCTACAAGAAAACATGCTTTCGTCGAAGATAAAGTTTTTCGACATCGATTCGTTGCTCTGCGTATCGCCGATATGTCCTTTCATCGGTCGTGAAGGTAAGCTTGCCCTTTCAATATAACTCTCTTGAGGGTTTCCACTCGAGAGATCAGATGTGTGTTCACGATTTGTGTAGGCTGGTCCAGTGATCCGACTACTTGCACTGTGATGCCCGTAGAGGTCGTGGCTTGGTTCTTAACCGTCAGAGTCTCTACGGTGTCGTTGTTGTGCTGTTGAATTAGTAGCTGATAACTACACTGCATCGATACTATTCTGCGTACGTCGTATGCTCGCAGGAAATCTGCTTCCAGCCATATTCGAAAGAAATGGCAATGTTGCGAGTCAATGATCCAGCATGACGTGGACCCACTGTCGGACAGCTGACACCCTGTGATGCCGGGCCAGTCTAGCGATTGTTTTGTCAGTGCGTCAAATTGTTTTGATCGCACACATCCTTTTCCCCAATTGCAAGTCTCGTGATTTGCACAAACCAATTGGCTGAGATAACGCATTGTAGTCACGTGCGTAAAATAGTCTCTCGTCGTGTGCCAGATACAGTTTGCCTGCTGGTAGGTTACTTTCAAGGAAAAAAGTGTATGGTCATTCTCCTGGTCCGTAAACCATATGCATTGTTCATGCCCCAAATTCATTAGGGTTACCTGCGCATTAGTAGTTAGACGGCAGTTGTGCTCTACCTCTGAGTCCGTGCACTCCTTCACCTTTGATGCAACAATCGAATGTGCGTTACATTCCGCGGAAGTTCCGTTTACCAACAGAAATAAGCTCAAAAGTACCAGTCCGTGTAAAGGCGGTTGCGCCGCTGGACGGGCAACTTGCCTCTCCAAATATTCGTGCATCTGATTTACTCCGTTACGTAAAACATTTCCTGTTAGGGCTCCTGTCTTTACTGCCACAAACGTTGTTCCTCTGAGGAATCTATATGACTTCCAAAGAATTATTCCGACTCCACACAACAGCTTCCAGATGCTAATTACTACTTTCCTGGCATATAGAAAGGTTACCGCTGAAATTAAAACTAGCACAATATACACTACATAAGTGACTGCGTGGGGTAAACACTTTAGCTGTCGTAGCATCTCACGACACAGTATGCACTGTAGGGGTCTACACGTTGTTCTACCTACGATTTGCAAAGCACCCCTTAGGGTTTTTCCATCCGTGGTAACGAAAATCAAAGTTAGTTCCGCAGAAAGCTCTAGTAGTTCCGGTGGCAATGATGTCTGATACGGAGCGTTCCTTAAAGTGATAACCCGCTCCATACCTCGAACTCGAATCACCAGGGTTCCTGGAAGTGAGCTGGTGATGATTGGGTCGTTGTATGATACTTTGATATTTTCCCTTTGAAATACTGCCTCTTCGTCAGACAGCAAATGTCTCTGGTGACGGCGCCGAGGTAAAATATTAGTGCGCGGTTTTCCAACGCACTCTGTGAAAGAGATCAGCGCTGGGTTCGAAATCCGTAGTCCTTCCGCTTCATGTATCAGTGTAGATACTGCTGGCGTCAGGCGGCAGTTGCTCGTAGTGACGGATTTATTCACACAGCTCGCCAGGGCACAATATTCGCTCGTTCCACTGCACGGTGCATCGGCTGTGCAGCCACAGTGTAAACCGTCTCTTGTGCACTCCATTAATGAAAGGGCTCCTTGTGGGTTCGGTTCCTGCTGAACGAAGAAATTTCTCGGTTCGATAAGCTCATGGTTGTGCGTAATAAATGTCCTCCAGGCTTTCACGCACTCGTCACATGAAAGTGCATGACAAGCACTCCGCGGCATTCCTAGTTTCAAAAGTTCGGCCCGAGATGCTACAGTGCACTGATATTTATCTCCCTTCAAATGACAAAGTTCGTGATTAGCAGCTACTCCGCTAACTGTCCAGATTACTAAGGAGAACGCAATCACGTTCATCTTGTCCATTTTATTGACGAAATGTCACTCTCTTCAAATATCTTAAAAGTGGTAATGGTTCTGTCGACACTTGTCGGCCATAATTATCTCAAAACAAGCATACACATGAAATCACTCCTTATCACCTCGGTATTTCTCTTGCACATGCATTATATACGCTTTACATTAAGAACTAGTAATATTTCCTTCGAAAAGCTCGTTTCACTCTGACCTACGAGAAGTGAAGGGTTTTTATGTGCATATTTATTTACATATTTTTTTCTCGAAACTCCGAAGCGCATTCCATCCCAGGCTTCCCTTTCCTCTAATTGTATTTTTTTTCTTCCTACTTGTAGGTTTTCTCCAACAACAACAAAAATAAAAATCTCATCACTCGTGTTTCTTAAGCTTACTAAATTATAATTAAATAACGGTTGTTTACTTCCCATTTATCTATTCTGCAGCTATTATTTCCATTCGCTGGTGCGTCTACTACTTCTAAAAAGAAAAATTATTAATTTCCCTTTTCGTGTTTGTCGTATTGTCTACCAGATAGTACCCGCGTATAGTCGCTTATTTCCCTTTTTACGTTGTTTAACTTAATCGTTAGTTCTTTGCTGAACTATTTCTTGCCATTTTATCTTTAGTGCTTTACTCTTTTTTTTTTCTTCTCTCTCTTTTTTTCTCGCGTATTACCATTGTATTCTCATTCCTGGCTATTTCTGATTTCACGACCAGATGCTTTTCTCGTGTATTCGCAGGTGTGCGGCGACCATTTAAGGAACGCCGATGATTTCGGAAAATAGGGATTTCCTCGAAAATGCTTGCGAGGGTCCCCTTTGGGCGATGTCACCCCTGCAAATTCGTCGCTCCAAAAATTTTGGGTCGTTCCTGTGTTGACCGTCTCTCACGGCTCGAAATCTGAAACACCTGCGCTGATGATGCCTGTGGGTGTAAGTGAGCGCACAATAGCGTAGCCTCTTGCATGTTTTGCTTACATCGGAGGCTTTCTTGTTTAGCCTATGTAGAAGCATCCACTTAGTATTCTGTTACCTGGGGCTAAAACTACCCCTCTAATTTCTGCAGGTCAGTGCTCAGTTCGCTGACGGATTTCATTGAAACAACACGCTTCTTTTGGTCTGGTGAACTTGTCATTCAAATTTCCTCTTCTGCTTTATCTCTTTTTTTTTTTTTTTTTTTTTTTTTTTTTGTATCGTTGCACCATGTCTGCACGTATTAATCCTCATCTCACCTCGTCGCATTTTTCGCATGCTCGACGCCAGTTGTGGTTTGGGAGAATCTGCAACTGCTCCTCGTGTGCTGCGGTGGTAGAGGATGGGGAGCTGGGCCTGGTGAATTTGTCATTCACATTTCCTCTTCTGCTTTACTCAACCTCTAACCTCACGATGTACCTAGTGCATTTCTACCTCGATTTCATTTCTATACTTTTCCTTCCGTTATACTTGCCTTCCTTATCAATTAAAACTGAATTTTCCTACTATCCACAAAACAAAACAAAAAAAATATAGTACCTTTGGATATTTCACTTCAAGGTAAGTGCTTTTTACTGTCATTTCGATAGGTTATGGTTAGGCTATGTTAGGTGACGTTTAGGCTACGCGTCGATCATGTTTGTTGCTACTTTCTTATACCATGTTTTGTTTCAGGTTCGCGTATTTTAATTGCTTTGAATACCTGCCATGGATACTAATTTTGAACCACTGCATTATCCGATACGCTGTTAATCTCATTGCATTCCGTCGGTGTTTCCGCACGGCTATTTCTCCGCAGAAGGTGCTTACGTTTTTTTTTTTTTTTTATTTTTTTTTCTAGTGATATATTACTCCGACTTATGCTTCTGCTACAGAAAGTTTCGAGAGGGAAAAAAAAGTATTTTTTTTTTTTCGTCGTGCTGTGCTCCCGTTTATATTTTCCATCCTTTGAAATGCTCGGCCTTTGCTGTACAAAATATTTTACTGAGCGTTCCTGTTCTTTTAACGATAAATTTTCCTTCTTTGCATTCTTGCTTCAAGATGGCGGCCCAAGATGGCGTCTTCCCATTCTTCCTTTTGCTCCTTGCCAGCCAGTTTGTGTACGGGGTTTCTCAAACTGGAAACACGGTCCGTCCGTTCCTCTACTCTTGCAAGCCCCGTGCATGAGCGACATCATTCTGCCTACGATTACCTTCGCTTATGCTCCTACTGCCTATCATTAATAAAATTCGAGCGAAAAAATATTTTTTTTTTTTTTTTTTTTTCCAACAAAAAAAAATATTTTTTTTTTTGTGAAAGGAATGATTGCTACCAGTACCGTTCAGTCTTTCCATGAAATAAAAACATTGCTTCCTCCGCAGGTTCTTTGCTGGGTGCTTAATCCCTGACCCATTCTTTCTCTTTTTACTTACGTAATGTATTTTTCCTTACTTAATATTAATTTTCCCCTTATCGTAGCCAAAAAAAATATTTTTTGTAGTTTTCCGTGGTTTGTGAACTCAAAACTGGAAAGATTGCGATGCACGTACTAGGCTGTGGTCCTGCTATGAATATTATTAATTACTTCCTGCATATTCTTCCATGTTTATACACCATTTTCTAGCTAGGCTCTCTTTACGAATTATTTTCGATTACTGATCAGATCGCAAAAAAAATTGTTTTTTTTTTTTTTTCTTTTTTTTTACCTATCAAATTTATTTTCTGCTAAACGTTTACCGTGAAAATTCAGGGATCTTCCCACTTATTCCGCATCGCTGTTTCCTTTTTTTTTCTTTTTTTTTCACAACACACACAATTTTTTTTTCTTCGCCCAGCGTTCTTCCTACTTCCTCGGCTTAAACCAATGATTCCTGAGGTTTCGCCACGATTTTCCTCCACTGTGGATAAAGATTATTGACGGGTGCTCCTTCTGGTGTTCCTGCGCTTAGGTTTTCTTGAATGCGCTGCGACAAATAGCGGTCGGCTAAATCGAACCAAGAGGTTCCCTCTGGATTACTGGGTTGACTGAGACTTTTCAACATTCTATTTACAAAGCTAGTATCTTCCGGCTGCTCAAGTCTTTCGGTCGAGTCGCTGACCACAATTTCCTTTGGGTACGTGCGATTCAGGCCTATTTCCAAAGTGTTGGGCCCTTGTGAATTTGCTGTGGGGTGTATTGCTGCTGTCAGCTGAATTCTGTCCTGCGAACGTAGTAGATATGGATCTCTAATAACCCTTTGGCGCGTTGCTTCTTGTGTTTGTCGGCTGCTGCTTTCCTGATAGGAATCCTGTGACGGTATGGTCTCCTCCGTTGGTTCCGCGATTGCCTGTGTGCGCCTCGGCTCTTCAACATGTTGCAAGGGCGGAGGTACTTCCTGTTTGTCTCCCTTCGCGCTGAACTCGACGTAGCGGGCGGCGAATTTATCGGTACTCCGATGTTGGGCGGTTTACTTACGGGCGGCATTGCTCTACTGCTTGTCGGTTGCGGCATGACTACTCTGGGAAAATCGACCCAATCCAGATAGTCGTAGTCCTGTGTGCTCTCCGATCCGTCGTCAGAGAAATCCTGCGATTGTCTGGGTACTTGTACCTCTATATTGTCCTGTACCGGTGACTCTGCTATAAGCTGGGGTGGGCGTTCAGTCCGCTTGAAGACTCGATTTTTATGCACGGTCTGATATTTGTTCGGATTTTCAACTGACCTCAACTGAACATTTACTGGGGTGGGGAACGAAACTATCTCCCAATCTCCGCAGTTAGTTCGAGCTAGCTTACGCGATAAATGTGGCTGTGAAAAAGGGGTGTGCAAAAATACTCTGTCACCTAAATGTAGATTCTTTTCAGCAGCGTGCCTGTCTGCATACTTCTCTTGTTTCGCCGCAGCTTCTTTCAAATTTCCGTACACACTTGGTTGAATTTTCGCTAATCTGGTCTTCTTATTGAAGTGAATGGGGCGATTTGTGAGGTTAGCTATCAATACGGGTATGATGCCTGATTTGTCCAGCGTGTTTACTGAACGACCCAAGCGTACTTTTCCCTGGGCGTATCTTTCTAACGGCTGTACTAGCACTTGGTTAACCTGACATCCCGAAAATTTCCCACATCGGATCCGAATAACCCTTTCCGAATACGGTGGGATGAGTTCCTTATGGACGGTCCTTCCTATCTTGGTTACGTCGGGGTTAATGGGATTGGTCCTTTCCGCTGAAGGCACGGACAAGACCTGGGTTCGAATTTTCGACTGACGTGCTTTTCCTTTAAAATTTCTTTTTCCGGTTATTCCTTCCTCTACCGTACTCTGCCGTAGCTAAATTTGCTCTGCTTTCCCGTTTCAAAATTCCTTTTCCTGCGTCGAATACGTATCCGTGCTCCTTCAATAGATCCCAGCCTAAGATTAGAGAATAATCTTGATGCAACTTCCGCTGAGTAACGTGATAGGGATGTAAAATGGTTTCTCCTCCGATTTCTACCGGTATCTCATAGCACTGAGATGTAGGTAAAGTGTTTCCAGTAATGCCTTTCACTAAAACTGCTGATCCTAAGTCACGTATACGAATCTTTCCCTTTATCTCCTTTAATAGTGAAGCACAAAAGATTGAGATACAAGCTCCGCTGTCGATGAGTGCAAACGCGTGAGTATCTCCTATCCTAACTTTCACTAACGGGAGTGCTCCATTACCTCGGACGTAACAATTTGTTAAAGTAACTCCACGGACCTTATTATAATTCCGGCCAAGGGCGGTCCCCTTATCTTGACCCGAAATTAGTTTAAAGGACGCGAATTTTGCCTGGAATACCTATTGCAATCTCTTCCTGGTGCATCCTCTTCGAAACGAACGCGGTTTTCTCTTCTGTTTCCTAAATTCCTTGGATTCTGTGGGACGGGAGCGTCCTGTCGGTAAGTGGCGCTGTAGTTCCTGTAGGAGCGATACTGATTACCGCGGCTGTCGCCAGGGGAGAAGTTATTCTGCTGTCGCGGGTACGAAGGGTTGGGTGCCCTGTCCCATGAACCTCTTTGAGCTTGCTGCGATGGTTGCGTATAAACTGCTCCTTCCCGATTATTTAGATAACAAAATCGCTTGATATGGCCAAAATCGCCGCAGTTATAGCAGATGGCCGAAGTAATGCCTACGTCGGGTAAATTTCCCCTAGATTGATAATTAGCGCTCTGGAAATTTCTAATGCGATTTACGTGCGTCCGGTGCGAATTCTCTGCTTGCCTTAGCCTTTCCCTCAAATTATCTGCCTCACTTTTCAGAGCGTTCACCTGCATCTCATGAGTTGCTAGCTGCTTCGCCATCATAGAACACAAATCGGCTATCTGGTCCGTTGAATTGCTCTGTTGCCCTTGTGAAGTCCCTGGGATCGAACTCGATTCCTGCTGTGCATCGTAAGCGTTAACGTCCCGGTCTAATAAGAGATTGTGAGACTCTTCGGCCAGCGCTCTCTCTGAACTGCTGCCTGAAAATTTTCCGGGGCGAAGGATAAAACCGTGCGCCTCAATTTGGGGTTTAATCCATTCAAAAACTGCGACATTTTAGTGCTGTCTACCAGTCCTCGCACTTGCTCATTTTCTAAATCCATCGTCTCCATGTAGGAATAAGCTAAGCCGTTAAGACGAGCTACATACTCGGCCACCCGTTCTCCTGGTTTTTGTCGGCAAGTCGTAAATTTCTGCATTCTCACGGTAACCGGTTGCAATGCGTCGAATCTTTGTACTATCGCCTGCTTAAATCGTTCGTACTCGGTCTCCCTCCTAATATCGACGGCCTCCGAAAGAAAGTGACTGGCAGCTCCTTTGAATTTTGCTTTAGCTGACAAAATTTTAACAGCGTCGTTCCATCCTGACAGTTCGGCGGTGCTCTCCAACGTTTCGAAAAATTGACGTGCGGTCAGATTTTCATCCGATCCGCTGAATGTGGGGATATACGCCAACATTCCCGCCATTATTGGTACGTTCTGCGGGGCTACTACACAATTTTCTGACACGGCTTCCCCTTCTAGAGTGCCCTGAAGATCGTTCTCCTGGTTCTGTTGATCAACTATGCAATTTTCCGAAACAAAATTCTGTTCACCGTTGCTCTGTTCTCCGTTCTGTTGGTTAGCCATATATTTATTCTTTAACCTTACTAAATTAAATTCCCACGGCTCCTACTATATGCTTCGTAATCTCGTAAAGTCACATAAAATTAGAAAAATTCCGGTGAAGCTACCACGTAAAAATAAAAATTCACTCTAACGTAACTCGCTGCTTCGTCTGCTAACCCACTTGACTTATGATCAGAAAACAATTGCTACGAATTAAATGATTAACGTTCCTAGCTTACTCATAAATTGCATTCGGCTTTCAACTTAACTCTACCTAACTCGCGACACACTAAACAAAATTCCCTCAAAATATGCACATATACAACCAGCACTTCACACTAAGATATGTAATAAATTTGAACGTCTTAAATATATATATAAATACACTAGAAACATTTGAGATCAAATTATGCACTTGCAACAAAATTATATACGATAACCACTTTTCCAAGAAATTAGAACCACACCTTAAATACTTATGCTGACTTCCTAAATTCATTAAATTTTAGTATACTAGCAATAACCTCTGTCTACTTCCCTTGCTGGATGCATATAAATCACACATTTAAAGCACAATAAATCACACTTCAATAAACACTATTTTCATTTCAAAAATTTTTTCCAGCATTATTCAATTATTACTCCTACCAATTATTTTTGCACTAGTCCTTTTTGTTACTCTTTTCCAAATATTAATCCACTCAACTACTCTCTGTCTACACTCCCAAGTACCTCTACACATTTAAATGCACAATAAAACACACACTTAGATATTACATTCCCTTTTAGTCTTCCAAAACAAATCAAGATTACTGCTTAACCTTCTATTAGCTCATATATCTTACAGAAAAAAAAATTAATTCCTCTTATCAATAATTAACCTGCCTATTCCTTCTTAAATGATCAGTTTCTTATCAATGCATCAACACACATAATAAAATCACACTTCAATAATAATGCACTTTTGATTTTAAAATATATATATATCACTACAACTTCTCATCACTACTCTTCTATCAGTGCCTCACCGTTAAATTATACATTCCCCAAGTTATCAATGAACCTATTATTCCTCCTAGTTACCGATTTAAAATCACAACACTCAAATGCACAAATAAACAACACATCAAAAATAATTTCACTTTGATTTGCAAGGAATTTTCCTTGATTTTCAACGATAAATCAAAATTATTCATGAATTACACTTGTATAAATTTATTTTCTCCGTACTATTAATTTTCATGTATTTTCTGTAAGATTTCATCTATTCATTTGCTAAATTAGCAGTATCACTCTTATTTGTTTTTCTGCCTATTTGCTTAGAAATTTAAATTTATTTCAGCATAATCTGATTTCCTGCAACTTATTCTTACTTGCATTTCACCTTCACTAATTTTTTTTTTTTTTTTTTTTTTTTTGACCTGAAGTTAATTCTTGCTACAATTTCCTTAGTTTTTCTATAAAACCTGCATCTTGTTACTCAGAATTGAAGGGGAGATAATAGAAACACATCGCATTATTCTGCTAATTCTGTATACTTGATTAATTATCCTGACCACCGAAAACAAATATTCTTTTTTTTTTAAACCACAGGATCAAAGAAATCCTGGTCCTAGCACAAATTTTATATTAATTAACCAAAGAACTGAAAATCCTGGTCACACGGCACCAGTTTTATATTACCACCCCCTACTCGATGTGAGGGCGAACCATCTGCTGCGTCCTATTCGCTGCAGTGGGATTAATTATTAAGAAGGCCGTTAATTTTCGTAACTCTTTACTCTCTATTATCTTCCGCCTATGGGTGTCTACCGTGAAGTTGGGTTCCCTAATGGAGGGTCTCCAAGTTCAGGGTTGACGGAGTGCATTGCGTTGTGTTTCATATGGGAGAACATGGGAAACCCATATTCCTCCATATGCCGCTTGAAATTTAATAAACTCATGTCAGATTTGGACCTTTTATTTTCCTGCGACTGGGTTTGCTAAATGTTAAAAGTTATTTTCTTCTTAAAATCTTGGAGTTGTTACTCTACCAAAACTTTACGATTGTTCTACTTAATTATTCAGGTTAAAATAAACAAAGATTCACTTATTTTGAATTTTCAAAGATTTGAGAAACTCGGGTAAATTTCATTATAAAATACAGAATTTATTTTCATTTGTGTTTCCTTAAAATCTATTACACTGATCGGTGGAGATTTCTATTAATTTAAACCAAAATATATTTTAAGTTCATTATGCTTTTTGATATTCGCAATCATATTTTAAAGTTCACCTTCCGCAAAATATAAGACACATTATGTTATTCAGCACTTGCAAGAGATTAAAATTATCTTTTCTACCGAGGATGTATAGGAGACAAAATCATGATCATGCTAACGAGATATTGGGAATTATGAAATTTTTCTCACCAAATTCTTTTCTTTTCATCTATTTCGTTGTCGTCCGGTATTACTTATAGGTATAAAGTCTATGGTTGGGACCTCATCCGGTCCTGCTGAATGCACACTGCCCGCATAAGATCACTCGATGCTTCACCCAAAATTTGCGTAAAAACCTCTCAGGGAAAACATCATACTTCCCTTCACCTGGAAATCATCTTGCTCAATTTTGAGCGTCCTCCCAGGAAAACTCCTAACTTAATTCTTTCTGCGATATTCTGCCCAGGATTCATCTAGAGTCCATCTTTCCTCTCTGCGTTCACCCAGAAAAAGCAGTCATCATTCCATCCCGTGTTCTCTCCAAATCATCTCCGCCTAAAAAAAAAAAAACTTTTTCTCTCGTCTATGTTTAAGGGGTTCGGGGGTGTTCCTGTCCTACCCAAATGGTTCTCCCCTTATTGGTTGGGCCGCTTTTTCCTCGCTTCGGCATTGGTTTACATCCCTGTATGGGAATCCCTCCGATTCGTTGGCAAAGGCTTGAGAACATCGAGTTTTCTTGAAGATGAATATTCCTTTATCGTGTCAACTGCTCCGCGGGATGTCCGCGCTGCCTTAGAATTTTCACGTACGCTTCCTGTATGACTCTTTCTGTTGGTGTCAACCAGTTACGCCCACTACGAGAAATATGCCCTGTTCGTTGCCCGCTAGCGTGCGTAAAACGTGACTTCGTTAATAGCGAAAGGTCCAGTAAATTGGCCCCCACCTGTGATTGCGAGCATTTCATTCTCGTAGCGTTGCTTGCTAAAACCTCCGAGTTTTCTCTTTACTAACCTAGGGGTGTGTTTCGTGCGTATTCTTACTGGAATTTCCGGAGAGCTCGGGGAACACAAAATAAAATAAAAAAACAATTCAAAAGAATGATGAAAAAAATAAGGAATTTCCTCCTCAAGAAAGAAATCTGCTCAGCCAGGTCTTAGAAAAATTATGAAATAGGTGTTATAATTATCCTCTTAGAACGCCTGTCCACATTATGCTTCTCGGATTTTCTTTCCCAATTCCCGCGCTCTCTAAATTGTTTACTTGGTAACTACTCTTCCTCGTTTAACTATTTCCTCGTACTATGCGATACCGTAGGAATTATTTGGTGAATATATTGCTTTCCCACACTTACTAATTTGTAGGCCCCCTTTCCGAAATTCATACCTACGAAATCATGGTCCTCCAATGTTACACGATATTCCGGAGGACATACGGGTAACACTAGTTGGGTCCAGGTTCGAATCCCAGTGATGCGTGGATGTTTGAGTTTGTCTTTCGGCACACACGAAGTTCCTTGATTAACATTGGCTCTCTGTATACATTAATCATTTGACATACTGTTGTGTACCATGGTTGATATGTACTTGTTGATGTAAAAAATCTACATACAATATCTATACTGTATATGTTTGCCTGTATCAAGTCTGCCTGTATGTATATGTCTGCCTGTCACCAAGTCCAATAAATAAATTTTAAACCTTCAATTAAAAAAACAAGGAAAGAACCAAAACTTTAGACAACACAACAATCATCTCGGATTCGCGGCATCTGCTAAGCCAGGCTCTCTCTGTATGGTATATCATTTTAGCATACCAGAAATATCTTGTCAGTTTGCTTACTAAAAAAAGCACCAGGATTTCATTTGCTTTAAAATAGTGTTACTAGGTGTCGAGAAATCTCTACTGGTTGAAGTCGGAAGTCATCATGAGTAATACCAGTTACTGAGATATTTAAAAAAGGGGGAGAGAAGTGAGAAGGGGGAAGGGAAAATAGCAAGTAACAAACAAATTGCCGGAAGGACAAGAAATAAGAGGAAGAATTTCCGATTAGGAGAGTACTGAGCTAGTAGTTACATAACTTGGGCGACAATTTTGGCAACGTACGCTGCGTCACAATAGCAGAGTGAATTACGTCACTCTTCAGGAATGTAAAAGAAGAGGACAAGTGAGTTCAAGTGCAGTCCGCCGCCTTTTTCTTCCTCCTCCACGCGTTTTGGTATCTATCTATGTTCCGACAGCAGGCCCCCCAGCTTTTAAGACCAAAAGACAGGCAGACAGTCCGGTCTCGACACGTAAGCAGTCGCCGTCTTTAGACATGGCTCCGCTTTCCTATATGCAACGTAAAATTTATTAGCTTTTTTTTTTTTATATTATTTTAGTACCCATGAAGCGCGTGGCATACCGAAAGGAGCACGTGGGGAATCCCCTCTGATTGGCTGGGGTTTCCTGCTATTATTATTATTTTTTTTTTTTAAATCTTCCCCCACCCTTTAAAGGAGCAGTAGCATCTGTCCCATCTGTTCCGACTGTCTGGCTTTATAAAAAAGAAATCCGTCTCTACTCTTCTGAGAATAGGAGAAGTGAAGTGGGTTGTGATACTCGGCGATTCTTTCGAAAAATTTACGATTGAAGTACGTTCTGGATGGGATGAGAAGAATTTAATAAGCTCAGGTGTGGCAGATAAGCTGACTTACCGTGTCATCGAGCAAAACGAATAACAGGCACCGAAAACGTTGCTGAACCATAGCTTAGGATACGGTTTAGTCGACAGATTTGCTTGAGTTACAGGAAACACGCTATCGCAAGAACATGCTTTACAATTCCAACTCGTATCCGCAAGCTTAGGCACCGATTTTTCAAAAATTCAGTGAGTGCTCGAGCTTCGGACATGAAGTCCAATAGTTGCTAGTGCTCTGCACACGAACATGCGTCGTTTTACATACATACATGCATAAATATCATTAAGCTGTTCTCTGTAGTACGTCGTTTTACATCATCATCATCATCATTGTCAACCATTATCAATCCACTGCTGGACGAAGGTCTCCCCAAGTTTCCTCCACAACGGTCTGTCTTGTGCCAGTCTCCTCCATGTCACCCCTGTATACTTTCGAATTTCATCCACCCATCTCCCATGTGGTCTTCTTCTGGGTCTTTTCCTGTCCCTTGGAATCCAATCTAAAATTTCGGCTGTCCATCGATGATCTGTCCTTCTGGCAGTATGTCCAGCCCATTGCCATTTCAGGGATTTAACTCTGATCATGATGTCTTCCACTCTTGTCATTTTTTGGATCCATGAGTTCCTCTTCTTATCTCTCCTGGTTACACCAAGTATGCACCTCTCCATGCTGCTTTGAGTTGTCTGCAGCCTTTGTATGTCTCTTTTAGTTAAGGTCCACGTCTCCGCACCATACGTAAGCACTGGAAGGATGCATTGATCAAACACTTTTCTTTTAAGACATAATGGCATATTGCTCTTGAAAATTATGCTGTTTCTTCCAAAAGCTCTCCAGGCAAGTTTTGTACGCCGATTAATTTCTTCATCAATGTGACCCTCACTTGATATCTGCTGTCCAAGATAAACGTACGTTTCTGTTATCTCCAGCTTTTCTCCATCAATCGATAAATCTTCATTTCTTGTAAAAGCATTGAACATCACTTTTGTCTTCTGAAAGTTCATTTTTAATCCCACTTCTTTACTCTTGTCAGCAAGTTCCTGGATCATACTCTGCAGCTCTGATGGGCTAGTTGCAAAAATGACTACGTCATCAGCAAAACGAAGGTGGGTTAGATAATCTCCATTAATCTTTATCCCCTTGTTTTCCCAGCTCAGTGACTGAAAAACACCCTCCAATGTGGCATTAAAGAGCTTCGGAGATATGGTGTCACCTTGTCTCACTCGATTTCCAATTTTTATGTGTGTTGTATTTTCAAACAGCCTAATCTTTGCACTTGCATTTTCATAGATGCTATTAATAATATTAATGTGTGCATCTTCAATACCGCAGGTTTTCAGAGCCATTGTAACTGCTGATGGTTTCACTGAATCAAAGGCTTTTTCATAATCGATAAAAGCCATGCACAATGGAAGTTCATATTCCCTCGCTCTTTCAATTAGTTCTCTCAGCACATGGATATGATCTATTGTGCTGTAGCCACTCCTGAATCCAGCTTGTTCTCTCGGTTGAGCCATGTCCAGTGTTACCTTCAAGCGGTGTGAAAGAACTTTAGTGAAGATTTTATAAACTACTGATAGGAGGCTGATAGGTCTGTAGTTTCCGAGATCCTCAATGTCACCTTTCTTATGTAGCAGGATCATTGTAGCGGTGTTCCAATCCTCAGGAATCTTTCCTTCATTAAGGCATCGAGTGAAAATTTGGGCGAGTACTGTTTCGATTTCTCCACTTGCTTCTTGTATGATGTCTACAGTAATTCCATCTTCTCCTGGAGCTTTCCCCCGCTTCATGTTCTTGATTGCATGTGCAACTTCTGCTGGAAGGACTGGAGGAACTCTGGTACTGGTATCTTTCATGATGTCTGGAGTGCATGTATCATCCCTTTCATATAATTTGGAGTAGAGATCTTTCACTCTTGTCAAAATTTCGCCTCTATTTCTTGTTACAGAACCATCTTCTTTTCTCAGTGCCATAATCTGTTTTCTTCCCTTACTGAGATGTCCCTTTGCTATCTTTAGGCTTTGGTTGTTTTCAATTGCTTTCCTCACTAGTTCACAGTTGAATTTTCTTACGTCTTCAGTGATACTTTTTCGTATTGTCTTGCATAGCTCTATATATTCCACTTTGGAAGTCACATCTTTAGTTGTCCTCATCTCTCTTCTTTTTTGCATCAACATTTTCGTTTTTCCTGATAATTTGTTTACATGCAACTTGTTCTTAGACCCAGCTAATTTTGTTGCTGTTTCCATAAGAGCTTTGGTTACTTTTCTGTTAACTTCAGAGATGTCCACTTCTTCCGATGTTACGCCTTCTAAAGCAGAGAACCTGTTCTTCAGTTCCAACTTGAGGTATTATGGTGTTTTTTAAGGTTGGTTATGTCAATAGATTTTGTTTGTCTTATGAGCTTGCCACGTTCAAGTTTAGTGTTGAGGTGCATCTTACATCTCACCAATCTATGGTCACTACCTGTGTTGAACTTGTTTAGCACACTGCAGTCTTCTATGACGAATTTTTTGTTACACATAATAAAATCAGTTTCACTTGTCGTCCCATTTGGATGTCTCCATGTCCATTTCCTGTGTGGCTTTTTCTTGAAGAAGGAGTTCAAGATGAAAAACCCTTCTGCCTCTGCAAACTCAACGAGAGTATTTCCACGCTGGTTTCGTTTTACATACATACATACATATCATTAAGCTCTTCTCCGAGATTAAGACGTTATCTCCACAAAGAAATACAAACCACTAGCCAAATTGTTAACTGATTATTTATTTACTGTTGCCGTACCAAACTTCTCCATTTACAGCGATCATGACACTGTTGAAGGTACGGAGTTCCTAATATCTCTATAGACTCTCTAGCTGTTAGAATACACTAACTGAGTGAGACTCAATTTGCAAAACAAGCTGCTAAATTGAGACCAAGACACTTTAACAAGAACGAAAAATAGCTTTATCTGTAGCTTCACACGTTTACAGTTAATGCAAATTAAACTTTCCTTCAGTTTGGGAACTTTTGGTACACATTTCGGTCCATTTAGTGTAAATAAAAAGTCATAAATAACAGTCGTTTTAGTCCTATTTTAGTCCTTTGGGCTAGCATTCTAATGTTGAACACGTAACAGGACTTGAAGCTTCTCTTAACGTAGTTATAAAGATATACACTATATTGACAAAAGTCACCGGACACCTAGAAGAGGAACACAGCACAGCATTTATTGACATACATTAGTACGGTGTCGGTCCACCTCTGGCCTTAATGCATGCACTGACCCTTCGAGACATGCTTTCGACAACGTTTTGGAACACAGCGATAGGTATGCGCTTCCATTCAGTACATAATGCTGCCGCTAACTGTTGCTTAGTACACTGGTGTGCAAAAAATAAGGACGAAGATGAGAAATTAGCATAACAGCGGAACGAGCAGGCAGAACGGACCGAAAGACAACTCAGGAGATAGACTAGGGTCCGATACGGTAGGGCATGCGCATATATACAGCATGACGTGGGGGGGGAGTGTCGGAAGGGTATAAAGCACACCGGTGGTGTACGCTCAGCAATTCGGTGAAAGCTTTTGCACGGTGTATATCGGTTTGAACGACGTCGAGTTGTTGCCACCGTGTGATATGGCCAACAGGCAATCCAGTAGACGACATCTGGATGACTTTACCCGAGGTCGCGTCATTGGGAAGTTGAAAGAAGGTTGAAATGTGATTACTGTGGCCGAGGAGTTCGGGATCGCTCAAAGCATCGTTTCACGAGCTTGGAGAGCATTTCAAACGACAGGAACAGCTGTCCGAGAGTTTAGCAGTGGTCGTCCACGAGCAACCACGGAGGTGGAGAACCGGTATATTGTCCTACAGGCGAGAAGAGACAGACGGCAGACAGCGGGAGAAATCGCAAGGCACATGAAACAGACAACTGGACGTCCGACTCTCCTGAGTCTTCGACGTCCTCTATCACTGATTTTCTTTGGTCTGCCGGTACGTTTTGCTGCTTCAGGCACGCCATGTGTCTTCCACTTATTCAGCACATCCAAAACAGTTGTATGTTTAAACGCCTCTCGGTTTTTCTCATGGACAACCCACTAATATAACACCCAACAATCTTTCCTTTCTCAAAGTCAGTTCTCTCCCGCCGCGACATTTTCACTGAACCTCACAGTGCGATATGATCGCGGTCAGCCGCAGGCTTTTTTAATACCGTTTGCAGCTGTACCGCGCATCTTAACAATGCAGCGGATCCGTTCATTTGGTTTTGAAGGGGTGTCCGGTGACTTTTGTCAATATAGTGTACACTTACTGTTCTGCTGGACATCTGTGCGTACCTCTGGAACAGTGACTCGTTGCAGGAGCTGAAATCCTCCACTGTGCACTGGAACCATCACTGCGAACTATCGAACTATAAACTTCAGGACATGCAGTTCATCCTCACGACTGTGTTATGAAGTTTCGTCTTTTACACTGATTGACGACGGTGGTCAACGTCGCACGTGAATGCGACATGTGAATGAATTTGCATAAACGCGTCGGTTTAAACGGGCGGGGAAGCACAGCAGGAATATGACTATTTCCAGCAGACGCACAACTCGGGCTTCACCGACATCCATCACACGACGTACAGAAGCCCTTCTATACTTCATACTCTTTTTCTCATGCAGACACTCCTGAATCTGATACACCCATGACTTCCTTGGCCTTTCTCTGCCTTCCTTTCCTGCCACTTGGGCTGGGGAAATTTTCTTAGTATACATCTCATCACTCATTCTTTCAACATGGCCAAACTGCCTAAGAATATTGATCTCCAAATTACTAACAACATTCTGCCTCACATTACACAACTGCAGCACATCTTCATTTCTCAACACGATCAGAGAGTGTATTGCTACAAATGCATCCGAGGTGCCCGATTTATTCGGTAATAGGTTTTTAATACCGTGACGGATACATAATTTAGCACACTTTTAGTTTTTCTAAAGCATTTTAAATTTATACATGTTTTAATTTTTGTTCCTTTGAAGATGTATGGCCGATAATCAATGGTGTTCTATTTACGTGCGTTTCTATATGGATATATGCATATACACTGAAGAGCAATTGAATTAGAGATAACTGTCTAGTAACGTGTAGCACCACCTTTCGTTCTGATGACGGCAGCGATTCGTATCGGCATGGACTCGACAAGACACCGGAAGTGTTGGGAAACCATACGGATCCACGAACCCTGAACAAGCTCCCATAGTTCACGAAGATTTGATGGAGGGGGGTCAGAGCCTCGAACATCTCTCTCGATGGCATCCCACATGTGCTCGATGGGATTGAGTTCAGGTGACCTAACTGGCCAAGGAAGCGAGGTCACGTCGGTGGAGTGTTCATCCAACCATTCGAATACAATTCGGGAGCGATGGCACGGTGCATTGTTTTGTTGCAGGACGAGGTCCCCAGTGGGATGTTGAAGACGCACAAACGGGAGCTAATGGTCGTCCAGGATATCCCGGTAGTGTTGACCTGTGAGGGACGATGTTACACGTACCAGGGGACCCATTTCAGTCCACGTAAACATTCCCCAGACGAGAATGCCACCCCCACCAGCTTGAAGAGTACCCTGCTGGCAAGAAGGATCCATCGCTTCATGTGGTTTGCGCCGTACTCGTATCCTGCCATCCGCATGCATCAACGTGAATCTCGACTCATCAGTCCAGGCAACATTTTCCCACATGTCTAGGGTCCAGTGGCGATATTCCCGCGCCCAAGCTAATCTTTGCACCCTGTGATGTGCAGTCAACAGTGGTACCCTCGTGGGGCGATGGCTTCTGTACCCCATAGCAAGGAGATGGTTCTGGATGCTGTGGCTGCTTATACGTTTTTGTGCACCAGCGTTAAACTGCTGAGTGATTTCTTGCACTCTGGCCAGTGCATCTGCTGTTACAATGCGAGCTAGCCGACGATGACCCCGCTCATCCACACGCTGTTGTCCACGGCAGTTGGCCCTTGCAGGGATTGTTTTATCGGATTCCATGTACTCAAGGGGCACCCGT
This sequence comes from Macrothele yani, assembly GCA_039090855.1. Classification (NCBI taxonomy): domain Eukaryota; kingdom Metazoa; phylum Arthropoda; class Arachnida; order Araneae; family Macrothelidae; genus Macrothele; species Macrothele yani. The sequence goes on from CM077003.1 coordinate 112,236,438, forward strand.
GACACAGTGGCTCGTGAAAATCCCAGTGCCTGCACGACTTCCCAGATGGAGTCACCGATTCGTCGGGCCCCGACAATTTCCCCACGATCAAATGTGCTTAGATCCTTCGTCTTACCCATACTGCGTCCGATTCTTACTGATTCCCATGGCATCATTTCTTATATTGTCGGATAGCTGCATACGTCATGTCGTTTCCGTTTACAGGGCCACCCACAGCGCCACATTTGCATAACGCCAGCTGTCTCTAATTCAATTGCTCTTCAGTGTATATAAGGAAGATCGTAGCCAAACTTTTGGAGTTATACGATGGTCATTTCAAAAGCTTTGCACAGTGTGGGTTATCTCTTAAAAACGAATTTCTTTCACAACATACCTTTACAGACCTTCCAAGTAATTTCCATGTCTCTTTATGACAGCGGCCCAACGTTTGGGAAAGTCTTGTATTCCAGTCAGAATACCTCCATTGTTGAGGCGTCGGATTACTTCGGTTACCTCATTAGAGACATCTTGAATCGTTTCCCGGGGAATGGCTTCATCAGTTTTGGGATCATCCTGAATCGTTTCCCGGGGTATGGCTTCATCAGTTTTACGTCATGTCGTTTCCGTTCACAGGGCCGCCCACAGCGCCACATTTGCATAACGCCAGCTGTCTCTAATTCAATTGCTCTTCAGTGTATATAAGGAAGATCGTAGCCAAACTTTTGGAGTTATACGATGGTCATTTCAAAAGCTTTGCACACTGTGGGTTATCTCTTAAAAACGAATTTCTTTCACAACATACCTTTACAGACCTTCCAAGTAATTTCCATGTCTCTTTATGACAGCGGCCCAACGTTTGGGAAAGTCTTGTATTCCAGTCAGAATACCTCCATTGTTGAGGCGTCGGATTACTTCGGTTACCTCATTAGAGACATCTTGAATCGTTTCCCGGGGAATGGCTTCATCAGTTTTGGGATCATCCTGAATCGTTTCCCGGGGTATGGCTTCATCGGTTTTACGTCATGTCGTTTCCGTTCACAGGGCCGCCCACAGCGCCACATTTGCATAACGCCAGCTGTCTCTAATTCAATTGCTCTTCAGTGTATAGTGCGGGAGAAAGAACTTTTGGGGCTCGATGCACTTAGGTTTGGGGGCCCCTATTATATAGAAAAGCTGCTTTTCTTCAAATAAGTACACAATAAAATGTGTCTCCGCACTACTGATGCAGTAACGAGGGCCCATTGGTTCAGTCTGAACATACTGTCAGACAGAGGGCGCTACATTTTCAAGCTGTAAAGTACGTTGTACAGGACCTCTTTTCAGCTCGTGTCCCCGTACAGGAGTCCTCTTAGACTCCCTTTGTCGCTGGAATTGTGACATACAGTACAGTGGAACCTCGGTTATGCTTTTTTTTTTAAAGGATGGCTTTAGAAAACGTATAAATGTAAAAACATTTAAATGAAATTTCAAAATATGAAATATTATTGTAAAATTTCGAGTGCCTTCAAAAAGAAAACAAAAGAGGGGGAGGCAAAACAAAAATCTCGTAATTTTAGGTTACTCTAATTTATAACGTAACACATACATATATACATACAAACATACATACTTTGTTTGTCAGTTTAAACTTATGTTTATTTTGACTTTTGCATTAGTTTTTTATTGCTAGTTTCATTATAAAATCTGGGTTAGGAAATTCAGCACAATTTCACATTTTCACCATATGAAAGAAAAGCCCCTAGCTTTGGAATACAAAGTAGTAAACCCGAATAGGATTTATTTTTATATTCAATCCTCCTATTATACATTCTTCAATTATAAGCTTCGCTTTTGCCAAAGCAGTCTGTCCACTAGGTGATTCAGCATTAGTGCCGAGTAAAATATTCACTAAGCTTTCTTTGCTTGTTTCAAATATCTTGAATTCAGGTATGTAACGTACCAGGAGATGTGACGTACCTGCCAGAAGGACGCACACGACATAAAGGCAGATAGGAATAAGAATAAAACGTCCGCGTAGCTCAATTGGTAGAGTGACTTATTCCGGAATGAGGGGATCGGGGTTCGAATCCTGGCGTGGACAGAAATGACGGAGAAATTTACTTCGTTATAGGTAAAAAAGGGAATTCTGAATGTTAGTAAATTTTTAATTGCATCATCTATTTCATGGCTGCTGAAAAAAAAAGTGAAACGCTCTCCTGACTCTTTCAGAATTGTAACATACCGAGTAACGTACAAAATAATAGAAGAACACGTACTTCTGGTAATCTGAAATTCAAAATTTAACGTCTTATCACATAAAGCGTATAAATGAATTGCATAACCCAATTGAAAAAGCAATAGAAACTACAGCAAAATATCGAGGCTATCCAGAACTCCGTATAAAAGTGAAAAATGTATAACTGGGAAACGTATAAACGAGGCTCCACTGTATATAATACCTTTTTAAAGCATTTTTATCATTAAGTTATCACCGTCTGTTCGTTCATTACTCTTAACGTATACTTTTAAAATTGCATTTTGGAAGTGTTTCATGAGGACCACACACACACACACACACACACACACACACAGAAGTTGTTCTTTTCAAGTTTATGTTCTCAGAACAGTATGAACCACATGACCTTTCACCTTCACAACATACACACTGGCGTTGTAATAAATCTTTTACTTTTATATGCAGAAGTACTGAAAAGGACAAAATTAGAATGTTATCCCACCAAAAGTCAAAAGAGTCAATCTAAGTTCGTTTCTTCATCTCTATTTTTCTTTTTTCTTTTTTGCTTTTGTTTGAAGGGAATTTTTATTTTTATCAATGACTCAATGAGTGATCTTCGTTGGCACCGTGTTATGATTGATTTCTAGGACAGAAGCTGAAAATTAAGCAAATCTTTAACAACGTCAAAAGGCGTTGTACAGTTTGGCCTACAAATGTTGATTACGGAAAGGTGGACTAATATCTCTCTATTCCTCTCTTTTTTTTTTAAAGTTTCCCGGATTTTTTTGCGATCCTCGATTTGTGAGTGGTCTCAAACACGGGCTTCTGACCATTCGTTTAGAAATGGGCTCGAGTCCAGATTCCGGATGAGGCATGGGTGGTGCGTTTTTCTGATGAATTTGGCACTGTCTCTTCTTTGGAACCAGTGGTCGTAAATTAGGAAAAGGCGACTGCACAGTAAAACCTAAGTGGTGTGAATTCATGGGAAATTTCCAAAAATAACGTACAGTAAAGTTGTCGGTAAGTCTCCGACTTCTAAAGAAATTTCCGTTTTGAAAAGTTTCCGTTTCTATAGTGCGTCGCATAAATATAGAGACAGAACAAATTCTCGAATAAAAAAGAAACAACAACGAGCTGAAATGTACACCTCATATTTATAGCAAAAATACCATAGGACACGCAGCTGCACAATAGTATGACGGAAACATATAACAATTCCAACGCGAAGTACAAGAAAAAAACAGAAATACGCTGTCTCAAAAATATAAAGACTTACTAGTTATGAGCACCTCCGGTACGAATAGTGGAGCCGGGTTTCCGAATAACACTGAAAACCCGATTGGGCATGCTGTCCACCAAGTGATGTAAGTGTTCTGGACGGAGAGCGTACCAGCTTCGTTCATTCTGCTCTTTTCAATGCCACCACACTTGGGCACTGCCGTCCATTCGCATTCACATTACGAGCTAGGATACCCCAGAGGTTCTCGATAGGGTTCAGGTCTGGACTGAGTGATGGCCAATCCATTACGGTCACATGATAAGTGTGTAAAACCAGGTTTTCGTTGATGCAGACCGATGGATAGAGGCATTGTCTTGCTGGAACAGATAATCAACACCCGCTAGAGTTTCGGCGAACAGTAGAAGGTCGCTGCTGAGTATGTCCTGATACGTTTCGGAGTTTCGCCTGCCTTGCAGGAAAGCGATATCCGTTGTCCCATTGAACGCAAAAGCTCCCCAGACCATCACAGATCCCCCTCCTTTCTGTCTGCCGAAGAAGGTGCGTGGCTCGCGTCGTAAATCATGCCAATAGCAGTTCCAACTGTCAGGGCCGTCCAGGTTGAACTTTTTCTCATCGGAGAAAATAGTTGTCATCCACTCGTCCGTCCAGTGCGCATGTGGCTGCTTGCCAATAACAATCTAACTTCCTTGTGACGCCGCGTGAGGTGTGGCAGACGGCGCATTTTACGGAGCACAATGTTGCGACTTTCCTTGATTCGTCGATGAACTGTGTCCTTTGAGACGGTGACACCAAAACTCCGAGAAACTGGACGTAGTGATAACCTTTGGGATGAAACTAAACGCATGATGGCACGATTATCTCGTTTGGTTGTTATTCGAAGCCTTCCAGACCGTTTTCTGGCAGTTAACGCACCGCGTTTCGATAAAGTCTTATAAATGACTACTGTACTCCTCCCCATGGGTTATCAAATTTTCGCTACAGGCAATCCTTTTGTCTCAGTCTCCAAATCTTCTGCACCTCCTCACCAGAAAGTTGCCAGTTGCGTGGCATTTCGGCAAATGAATGTCTGACGGCAGGTCCGCTGTCTTTTGTAGGCTGGACCGAATTACGGCGTACAACATGCTAAGTTGTACATCTCATTTGCACGTCGCTACTTTACATAGTTGTCTTTATATTTATGACACACCTAAAATTACACTATTTCACTTTGTGGTCTTCTTTTCACACAGTTCGGTCATCTCGACGGATCGAAACGTTTGTTGTAGGGTTATGTCTAATTAGGCACCACTTCTTCCTACCAATATTCGCATTGCGTTTCACTGCGTAAAGTCGACTGTCTCTATATTTATGCGACGCACCTTAATAACAGAAACCAGTATTTTGATAGATCTTCCGTTTCCGTTAATTCCGTTTTTGTTTGTTTTTTGTCAGAAACGTAATACAATATAACGGACTTTTAAAATAAAATAGGGAAAAGTATTTTTTCACCCATAAATCTCCCTCACCCATAAAATAATGCTCAAAATCCCCATATAAGAATTACAAAAAACAACTCCTAAATAAAGCGAACTCAAGAAGACGTTAACACAGGACTCTCTGCACCAGAAGAAAAGGAATTGGGTCGTGAGCACAGAATGTCTCAAATAAATAAAAGAAGAAAGCTTAATAAAACGCAAGCAAAATTACAAGAAACTTACCTTACAAATTTTGCCTAGCCAATTTTGCAGGGATTGAGAAATCCCCATTTTGATAGCTCTCCCTTTTCCCCTCGGAAAATTACCAAAGGCGGTGAAATGGAAGACTAACGGCTTCTCTTTCCACGAGAAAGTAACTTCTTCATTTTCATTAAAGTAGCGTCAATTTCTTTCTTGGAGAAGAAACACGGCGATGTTTTCTTTAGTCGCCTAGCAGATACCTTGCGAGAAGGTCTATCTGAAGACCTGGGAGGAGCCTTCTGGGGGCGATATGCATATGTTCATTCCCAAGCAAATTTAACAAATTTTCTTATTACTACTGGGTAACCAAGTAGTTCGGAAAGAAATGTCAGTTTACAGAAATATCCTGACTTTCTCAAAACTTCGATGTGATATTTTCAGTAAATAAACGGAGGTAATTTTTGATCCCACTTTTTCTTTTGTTTTAAGCCTAAATGCGCCAGTCATGTTGCAGAACTTTTTCTAAAGTAACGAACCCTCCGCTTCGCCCGAAGCGGAGATCTAGGCTGCGATGATTCGCACCTCAGTGAAGAACGCTACCAACTGAGCAAGAAAGACACTTGACCACCTCATTACGTTTAAAGCTGAAACGAGTAGGACTGGAATTGCGTAAAGATGAAATGTATTTCGCTATTAATGCGGATTAATTAGTCATTTTATTTTCTTTAAAAGCTTATTTTTTGAATAGGTTTGCATTAATTTTATTTTTTCTGGCGGAGGACATATCAAGAATAACACCTGATTTTGATCATGGTTTTTCAAATCAACATAATGTTTTGAAACTGGATGTTTAAGTAAAAAAGTGATGTACTAAATTGTATTATTTCACAAACCTCCTAAACATAAAATTTACTCTTGATAACTGTTATAGCTTTTGTGTGAAGGGGTCCACACACACACACACACACACACACACACACACACAGTGATACGTAGGCATCAACAACATCATGCAATATAAATCTAGATTTTGATATTTATTTATTAACCGTTTCCTCAGAACGTTCCTTAAAATTGTATTCCTTTGTGTGATCATTATTATTATTTTTTTTAATCCTGCAGTGAGAATATATCCCATACCCAGAATATGAGATGATTAAACTTCTAAATATTCGAAATGTAGCTATCGGCATTACTACAATCCTTCTGTTAGTCATTCTTCTAAGACTTTCCCAACTACTGGATGGGCAATAACATATTTCATTTTACCTACGGAGAATTATCTGGGGAAAAACTTTAGCTGACAGCTGAAGTTATAACAAAGCAAGGACTACTCGTTTAGCAAGTTTAAAGATTGAAAAAAAAAAAAAATTACAAGTCTGTTGAGGAAACAGTCGGTTTAGAAACAACAAAGGATGTGAAACCTTAAAACAGGTTATTTTGACCACTGTTCTTCAAGTTTCCCAGAAATTTAGACTTCGGTTACCCATTTAACCGACGAGATCATAAAACGAAAAGTTTTGGGATCGTTGTTTATTGCACTTTTTATTCATTACATGACACTTCGTTTCATATTCTTAACGCCACAAATAACGTCTTTCTTTTTTTCCGGACGGAAGGAAGACTAATGTTCTCATTCGCACAAAGGTAAGTGCCATTTAATCCGAACAACTCAGATTTAACGCTGAAATTTTATCAGGCCCAATAGCGCTTTCGTTCAAAAGACGCAGCTTCCTTTAGGTAGTAAAAAGTCGTCGAGATGCCAATAAAATGGAGATATAAAAACAGAGGATATCTTTTCTCTTCATAGATTTCGAATGATCTGTTTTGGTGTATGCGAATGTCTGAATGCTATCTGAGGAAATACACTGCTTGGTGATTGAATTATGACAACCCACCTAATACTTTGTGAGCTCCCCTTTTACTCGGACAACGGCGGCCAACATCTATACTCCACGAGGTGTCTGTACAGCTGTATGGAGATCCACAGCCTAGTTGTTTGTGTTGCGGTCCACAGCTCCGGCATAGAGCGGAGTGGTGGGTCCAACTGCCTCGCCTGCCATTCTACAATATCTCACAAATATTCAACCGGGTTGAGATCCGGTGAGTTTGTTGGCTATCCGTTATATCTCACATCAGCGCAGGGTTCATCTTACTATTATTGTACAATGCTGTTCCGAAGAGATGGGACATTATGTTCCGGAAGAACCATCACCTTCTAGATGAAGGACAACATTGAGGAGTGTACATGTTCTTCCAAGAGTCCCTGGTAATAGCCGGTTTCCATACGTTGGTCCAAAAGTAACAGGGGTTTCACTTCATGTCAGATAAACATTTCCCGTATACAACCGCGGCCACCATCCTGGAGAGTCGATGCCATACATGAGGGATCCATAACCTCATGCGGCTGAACCCAAATATGAACTCGACCATCATCCGCGACCAAGGAGTATATGTTGTGATTCACTCCAGTGGCACACCGACATGGGGGTCCTACGGGTCCGGACCCCCAACTGAAATTATCGTAGTGACCTTAAGATTGAAGGTGTGTGTTATGAAGTTCGATAAAATGAGAAAGAAGCCAAAATGATTTGATTTTGTTCTGTTAAAAACACTTACTTGCTTCTTGCACTTCTTGACGAACATGACAGCCTCCACACGAAATTATCCCCCAAATATGAATGGAAACGCACAGACAGACAGTCGGACGAACGAAGCCGAATCAACAAAGTGCATAAAGGGGGATCAATTCCTCCTATTCCGACAAAATTTTAGCTTGTTCTTAGGAACCCCGTGGGGGCCCACTTTTACTTAAAAACTCGCTGGGAAAAAATGGTCCATATCAATGGAATGTGTTGAAAATGGCTGAATTTGCCGCCCCGGTGGCGCAGTGGTCTAAGGCGTTGGCCTCTGATCATTCGTCCGTAAGAGGTCCGGGTTCGAATCCCGGTCAGACATGGATGTTGTGTTTGTCTTACGGCACTGGCTCTCTCCCTTCCCTGGAACCAGTGACCCTAAATTAGGGACGGGCGACTTCTTATAGCCCATTTGAGTTGCTCACGGTGGTCGTTAAACCTCCAATAAAAAAAAAAAAAAAAAAAAAATGGCGGAAATCGGATAAATATTCAAAGTGCGCGAGCGGGATCAATTCTTCCACAGATTTGCACGCCGCTAACTGCAGATACAAGCCAGGTGATCCCCCCCCTTTTTAGCAGTTCAAGTTTCCCCCTTTTTATGGCCACAATATAAGGCACAGCGGGACTTCCTCTTTGTCTCAAATTTCGTCTCCCCATTTTACAACCGCTAATGACCCCGATATAAGACACAACGGGTAAAGGCATAAGGGGAAAAGGCACAGCGGTAGACACCGGGGGTGATGGATAACGTTATGTCCCCAAAACCTCTCTAGAAGAATTCAAACTTTCATCTCAAACTGTTCCCGAGATATTCATCGAAAATGGGACATGCGGACATAAGGGGGCAAACAGACAGACATGCAAAGTGCAAACATGGGAACACAACGTATCTATCATCCAAAAAGACAACGTGACAGTCACGCCTGCTTGTTAAAAGCTTGTGCACAAAAATTTCATCTGAAAAGGTTCTCGAGATTACTTGTCATAAGCAGGTGAACCTACGGACAACAAAGTGCAAATATGGTGTTTGATGTGAACGATGCTGTTTCTGTTCTTAAAAGTCAGTCTGGAAATTTCCATCAAGAATGGTCTCAAAAGCTGCATCCGTTAAGCTCCCGCTGTAATCCCCAACTCAGATGTCTTTTCGAAATACACTGCAGGAGAGTTTAAAAGAACGCCCAAACGAAATGCCGGTAGGAACGTCATATTATACTATGTTAATTGTTAAGGGCAACAGAAACTGTGATCCAAGTTGGAAAGTCATTGGATGAAATAATGACGTTACTGCGGACGACAACGTGCAAATGTACGCAGCGCGTGTCTAAGGACTAGGGTGTGCAGAACGAAGGCATTCTTCTGGTGTCGTGTTGTTCAGTGCTCGTTGAGGAAGCTACGATGCCTGGACGACGCATGGGCGCAACATTTGTTCAGTTATCGGAGTTCGAGAGCGAGGCGTATAGTGGGTCAGCGGGAAGGAGATTGGTCCGTCCGTCAAACTGCGGACCGAGTGGGAATGGGGGGAGGGGAGGTATCGATCGTGGTACGATGGTGGCGTCGGTGGTCAGAGGAAGATTCGCACACTCGCAGACGTGGTTACGGAAAAAACAGAGTTACGGACGGACGAGAGGTTCACCGTATGTATCAGGAAAGCGACATTAGCACAGCGGACGGCTAAGGCGTCACAAATTCGAACCTCTGTCATACCAAGACAAAGGTGCCTACCAGAATGATACGGGATTGTTTGTTAGAAGCAGGACAACGGGTACGCGTGCCGCTAGAACGCTTACCAATGACACCTGGTCACCGTCGAGCACGTTTGCGGTGATGTCAAGAACGAGTCCATTGGAGGGAAGAATAACAGTCTGTGGTCTTCAGTGATGAAAGCCGATTCTGCTTGGGAGCGTCTGGCGGTCGTGTATGCGTCCGAAGGCGGCAAGATGGGCGGTTTCTGCCAACGTGCATCCGCCAACGACTCACAGGCCCCACTTCGGGCATCATGGTGTGAGGAGCGATTAGCTATCACTCTCGTACGAGTCTGGTGTTTGTACGGGGTACACTTAATAGCATGCAATACATACGTCAGCGACGTCGTGTTTTTCAGTTCGATACCCGATGCGATATTCCAGCAGGATAACGCCCACCTACACTCCGCCAGGGCAACTCAACATGCTCTTAGGGCTGTGCGTCAAAGCCCTTCGCCAGGATAACACCCACCTACACTCCGCCAGGGCAACTCAACATGCTCTTAGGGCTGTGCATCAAATCCCTTCGCCAGGATAACGCCCACCTACACTCCGCCAGGGCAACTCAACATGCTCTTAGGGCTGTGCATCAAATCCCTTCGCCAGGATAACGCCCACCTACACTCCGCCAGGGCAACTCAACATGCTCTTAGGGCTGTGCATCAAATCCCTTCGCCAGGATAACACCCACCTACACTCCACCAAGGCAACTCAACATGCTCTTAGGGCTGTGCATCAAATCCCTTCGCCAGGATAACGCCCACCTACACTCCACCAGGGCAACTCAACATGCTCTTAGGGCTGTGCATCAAATCCCGTCGCCAGGATAACGCCCACCTACACTCCGCCAGGGCAACTCAACATGCTCTTAGGGCTGTGCATCAAATCCCTTCGCCAGGATAACGCCCACCTACACTCAGTCAGGGCAACTCAACATGCTCTTAGGGCAGTGCATCAAATCCCTTCGCCAGGATAACGACCACCTACACTCCGCCAGGGCAACTCAACATGCTCTTAGGGCTGTGCATCAAATCCCTTCGCCAGGATAACGCCCACCTACACTCCGCCAGGGCAACTCAACATGCTCTTAGGGCTGTGCATCAAATCCCTTCGCCAGGATAACGCCCACCTACACTCCGCCAGGGCAATTCAACATGCTCTTAGGGCTGTGCATCAAATCCCTTCGCCAGGATAACGCCCACCTACACTCCGCCAGGGCAACTCAACATGCTCTTAGGGCTGTGCATCAAATCCCTTCGCCAGGATAACGCCCACCTACACTCCGCCAGGGCAACTCAACATGCTCTTAGGGCTGTGCATCAAATCCCTTCGCCAGGATAACGCCCACCTACACTCCGCCAGGGCAACTCAACATGCTCTTAGGGCTGTGCATCAAATCCCGTTGCCAGGATAACGCCCACCTACACTCCGCCAGGGCAACTCAACATGCTCTTAGGGCTGTGCATCAAATCCCTTCGCCAGGATAACGCCCACCTACACTCCGCCAGGGCAACTCAACATGCTCTTAGGGCTGTGCATCAAATTCCTTCGCCAGCACGCTCTCCGGACTTGTCTCCAATTGAGCATGTCTGGGACTGGATCAGACAAAGAGTCTTCCGCTTACCCGGGCAGGCAGCCACCATCTCTAAATTATGCATCCAAGTTGAAAGCGCACGGAACGCTATCCCCCAGCGTGATATCCTCCATTTGTACTACCGATTGCATGTCAGATTGGAAGCCTGTATTGCCGCTGGAGGAGGTGCAGCACCTTATTAAAATGTGCATTCCGTACACTCTAGCACGCATTAAAAGGTCAAATAAACGTTGAATCACGTCACACGTGTGATCACTTCCCTTTCTTAACAAGTTGTTGCTACGACATAAATCTCATAGATGGCAGCTGCAATTTTTAATGGTGTTCTTTTTTCACTTTCCGGCAGTGTATTAGTTAAATGACCAGTAAATAACAATTTTCCCACGCGGTATCTATCTACTACGAGGGCGATGAATCGATGTGTACGCTTTTGTACACAAACACGCATACACACATACACAAACAAACAAATACAGGGGTTAAACAAAATATTGAAAATACCATGTATAACTTAACCCTTTTTCTTGTGCGAGATTGGTGTTACGCTATGTCTAAATCCATGACAAAGGAAATGTTGAACTAAATGAGAATACGATGCAATACTTGCACGGGATAGCTCAAATTAAGTAAGGTTTTACGGCCACACGAAACATATACAGAAGTCAAACTTACGATAAACTTTTAATGGTACAGCAATATTTGATGAAATCCGAAATATAGCACTGCGAGTTTTACACTTCACATATAATGCCTTATCTATCGTATAATCTACCTTAACAACAATCGAACACCTCCACACACACACTAAGCAACTGCTGTATCGTCGTTTTTATCTAACGTTCTTATCACATTCATACGTCACTCTCTCTGACCTAAAAACTGTTGCAACCTCATTCATGTGAGAGAGAAGATATCACGTTAAGTTTGGAAAGTGCAAAGAAGAACAAACTCAAATTTACATAGGAAAAGGAACTACAAATGGAAGTTAAATTAGAATATACGTCACACATGATTATAGGGGTTAATGTTATTCGTGTAGGCTACCACACTAAATAAAACAAATATTGTGATTATCTTTCATTTGTATACCTCCTCTAGTTTTTATGGTAGTATAGTACAAATTGTGTTCGTATGAGCGGTCTGTTAAGAGGACAAATCGCGGGAGCCCGTATAGGAGGAGCATCTGTAACCATAATAGTCAAATTGTTTGATACTTCAAGAGCAGCAGTCTCCATGTTTATGACTGCATACACAAAGCATGGCAAGACTTTATCGGCGAAGAAGAATAGCGGGCGAAAACCAAGTTTGAATGAGAGGGACCGTCGAATACTAACAAGGATTGTGTCCAAAAAACACAAAACTACTGCAGCAAAAGTGACCGCAGAATTCGATATCCACCTGGAAGACACTTTTTCCACAAAAACAGTTAACCGAGAACTTTGCAACGCCAACATTCATGGTAGAGCTGCAATTGCTAAATCTTTAATCACAAAACCCAACGCTACAATGGGAAAAAGATAGTGTCGTGAGCATAAGACCTGGACAGCTGATGACTGGAAATGTATGATATGGTCTGATGAATCCTGTTTTACAATATTCCCAACAATAGGTCGAGTTTATGTATGGAGAACTCCCAAGGAAGTGTACAATTCGGAATGTCTGGCTCCAACTGTCAAATATGTGGTGGATATGTGATGATTTGGGGTGCCATATCTTGGTATTCGGCTGGCTTCATCATTATTACCCTCAATGTTTTAGTTACTAGAAGTTGAACATTCTAGGTGATCAGGTTCATCATATGATCCAAATGTTGCATTCCAACGATGATGACATTTTTCAAAACTGATAGTGCGCCCACATACACATCCAATCTTGGTTTGAGGAGCACCAAAATTAATTTCAACATCTGCCTTGGCCAAGCCTATCACCTGACTCGAATATCATCGAACTACTTGGGCAGTTTTGGAGAGTGTAGTGTGAAAAGCAGATTTCCCCTTCCACCAACTCTGAAGCAATTGGCTGAAGTTTTGATCGACCAACGGTACAACATTCCACTGGAGACTATTCAAAAGCTGTGTGAATCTATTCTAAGAAGGCTGGCTGAGAGCTGTATTAAAAGCAAACGGTAGTTTCAACACCTTATCAATGAAAACATGTGGCCGATTTCCCAGGTATTCGCATTATTTTGCATAACCCTTGCATGCGCGCGCGCGCGCACACACACACACACACGCACACACACACACACACACACACACACACACACACACACACACACACTGTGACGTATATTTCAAAATAACTTTCATTTTTAGTTCCTTTTCCTATGTAAATTTGAGTTTGTTCTCCTTTACACTTTCCAAATTTAACGTGACATCTTCTCCCTCACAAGAATGACGTTGGCAATACTATTGAGGTCAGAGTGAGTGACGTATAAAAGTGATAAGAACGATGGATAAAAAGGACGATACAGCAGTTGTTTAGTGTATGTGTGTGTATGTGGAGATGTTCGATCGGTGTTAAGATATACGTGAATTGTAATACACTGCTGGACAATTGCTAAGGACAGATCATCATCATCATCATCATCATTGTCAACCATTATCAATCCACTGCTGGACGAAGGTCTCCCCAAGTTTCCTCCACAACGGTCTGTCTTGTGCCAGTCTCCTCCATGTCACTCCCGCATACTTTCGAATTTCATCCACCCATCTTCCATGTGGTCTTCTTCTGGGTCTTTTCCTGTCCCTTGAAATCCAATCTAAAATTTCGGCTGTCCATCGATGGTCTGTTCTTCTGGCAGTATGTCCAGCCCATTGCCATTTCAGGGATTTAACTCTGATCATGATGTCTTCCACTCTTGTCATTTTTCGGATCCACGTGTTCCTCTTCTTATCTCTCCTGGTTACACCAAGCATGCACCTCTCCATGCCTCTTTGACTTGTCTGCAGCCTTTGTATGTCTCTTTTAGCTAAGGTCCACGTCTCTGCACCATACGTAAGCACTGGAAGGATGCATTGATCAAACACTTTTCTTTTAAGACATAATGGCATATTGCTCTTGAAAATTATGCTGTTTCTTCCAAAAGCTCTCCAGGCAAGTTTTGTACGCCGATTAATTTCTTCACCAATGTGACCCTCACTTGATATCTGCTGTCCAAGATAAACGTACGTGTCTGTTATCTCCAGCTTTTCTCCATCAATCGATAAATCTTCATTTCTTGTAAAAGCATTGTACATCACTTTTGTCTTCTGAAAGTTCATTTTTAATCCCACTTCTTTACTCTTGTCAGCAAGTTCCTGGATCATACTCTGTAGCTCTGATGGGGTAGTTGCAAAAATGACTATGTCATCAGCAAAACGAAGGTGGGTTAGATAATCTCCATTAATCTTTATCCCTTTGTTTTCCCAGTTCAGTGATTGAAAGACATTTTCCAATGTAGCATTAAAGAGCTTCGGAGATATGGTGTCACCTTGTCTCACTCCTTTTCCAATTTTATGTGTGTTGTATTTTCAAACAGCCGAATCTTTGCACTTGCATTTTCATAGATGTTATTAATAATATTAATGTATGCATCTTCAATACCGCAAGGACGGATCATAAACGGCTATATAGCGCATAAAAAAGTAAGTGTGGTTGGATGCTAAGTGAAATAAAATAATGTCAGAATGCCAGGACATTACAAGAAAGACAATTTATTGTGCTTTGAAATCCAGAACGTGTTCAATAGACAAACAGGCCATTTTGTGCAGAATACGTAAACGTGAAAAAAATGCAATTACCGTCCGCGGGCGTTCCAGCGTAAGATGTCAATACGGGATATGGCCACCATGGAGGGCGATGCAAGATTCCACACGTCGTGTCATGCTTTGCACATCATTATCAAGCAGCTGTTGGGGTAATTTATCCCATTCCTCTGTCAGTGCACGGATGAGGGTGTCCTTGTTTATTGGAGGGCATTGGCTACCAGCAAGACTCCTTCCCAAAGCATCCCACACATTTTCAATGGGATACAGATCTGGAGAACGTTCTGGCCATACGAGGCGTTGAATATCCTCGCTCTCAAGACACTCCTGGACAGCGACTGTTCGATGACATGTTGCGTTGTCGTCCATGAAAATGAATCTATCACCGACAGCACCACGGAACATGCGAACATGGGGTAGCAGAACATCATTAAGGTATTGTTGGCCAGTCATAGTCCCAGTTGGAAGCACATAGAGGGACATACGGCCATTGATCATGATGCCAGCCCATACCATGACACTACATGTCGGATATCGGTCCCTTTCCTGTATGTTTGCTGGACAATATGCAGTACCACTATCACGCCAGATCAGTTGTCGTCGACAATCAGACGATAGACTGTATCTACTCTCATCTGAGAAGAGGACAGCAGACCAGTCGTTATCAGTCCAATTGCGATGTTGATGGCACCTTTGCAAACGGGCGGTACGGTGACGTCTGGACAATGGGATGCACACAACAGGACGGTGGGCGTATAGTCCTCCTTCATGCAAACGTCTGGCGACAGTTTTTCGAGAGATCCGCTTGCCAGTAGCAGCCATAAACTGATTTGCTATCTCACTAGCTGTGCTGCGCCGGTGTATTTTTGTTGATAGCACTATGTACCGATATTCTGCAGGTGTCGTACTGCGAACACGACCTCCCCCGTGACGTTTGCTACACTCTCCATTTGTTTGAAATGATTTCCAAAGCCTTGAAACAACACTGTGGCTGACGTCGAACTCCCTGGCAGCATCTGTTATTTTTCGCCCTTCTTCAATCTTGCCAATAATACGACCACGCGTAAAATCATCTAGGCGATGTCGGGAAGACATACTGAAAATTGCAAGTTCGTCAATTGATTCTTTCCCTTTCAACTTTGCGTTTGAACAACAACGGTCAATACGCGTCAAATCCTTTATATCTCTTATCAGCGATATGACGTCACGAACAAGTTCGGCAATCCAAAATTTGCATACGCACAACACGTCTTACTGTATCCCGCACTTATGGTAATTTCCACATTTTCCTGCCTTCCATTTTATGGTTGCTATCGTTGCTATTGCCATCCGTCCTTAGCAATTGTCCGGCAGTGTATTAGCAGTGCTATATTGTGGATGTCATAATTCGTGCTGGACCACTAAAGGGTTATCATAAGTCTGACTTCTGCATATGTTTCGTCTGGCCGTAAAAGCTTAATTAGGAACTATTGTATTGTATTCTCATTTAGTTTAACATTTCCTTAGTCATAGTTTTAGACATAGCGTAACACCAATCACGCACATGAAAAAGGGTTACGTTATAACACACACACACACGCTCGCGCGTACACACCTTTGTCCAAATCTTGGGTTCGCCACTGATTCATCGGACCAGCACTGCTGATTCCGATCTTCTATTGTCCAATGCGCATGCTTCTGGCACCAGAAGAGTCGTTCATGTCGATGGACTGTTGTTAGGAGAGGATGACGTATAAAGCGTCTGCTCTTGTAGCCCGTATTTGCATAGACGCGCGGCATGTTGTTTCTGGTTGACCTATACTGCATTTGGACGTCATCTGAGAAATTGTGCTGCGCCAACTACCTTGTACAAGACGACTTACCCGTCGTTCGCCTTTGAAATCCACCTTTCGCCGCCCTGTTGAGTCGCTGGCTGGTTGGTTTAAAATTTGGACACCACTCCTGGTACATTTCAACGACGGAGAACAACGAACAACACTACACCTGCTGTCGTTTTTAACATGGACCAACTCTTCGTGCGTTCACAATTTTTCCTTTCAAAAACTCCGACAAATCATCGGTTTTACCCGTCACGTCCGTAACTTCTCTCTCAGCTAGATCAATAGCCTTTTATATTTGCCCCTTCAGCTTACAAGACATGATCTCTGCATCGTTTGGTTAGTATATTGGATGTAACTAATTTTGAATAGGGCTGGCCGTTATTTAGTGAGCACTCGGAGTACATCTTTGTGACTATCACTTCTTCAAAAATAAAACGAAAACTAATCGAGAGGGTACCGCAAAACTCTTTGTAGGTAACCAATGATGCGCATATCTCGCATGCTAAGATCTTTGTGGGTGTGACATAAAGCCAGTGATTCGAGAGTGTACATTTATTTACGTATAACACATTGCGTCCATTCGCGTCACTCACTCCCACACCGAGCTACAGTCCGGAGCATACTAAGGGGAATTAAATCATAACAACAAGCAATAAGGTTTACTAATTCATGACACTAAGCGATACTTAGGTAGCTGGATTAAGGAATTTTATTGTTGTAACACGAATGAAAGAAGATATGTGAGTCATTAAAGTAAATATTTACTAAACTATGGCTGCGGTAATAGTAAGTATTTCTACTGTTTAGTTTTTCAAAATAAATATTTACTACCATTATTATACACTCATCGTCAAAAAAAAAAAGTTGCACCCAGGAGGAAGCAACCGCCAGGACTTGGTGGGTAGGTTTGACATCGTGAGGCATGCAAATGATTCAAGTATCACGCTCGGCCGCGCATGTGACGTGAGCAAGGAGGGGTCGTAGCGCTGTGCCTGGCCGACTATGTCATTCTGACTCGTGCTGTTGTGCTGGTTGCACTCTTTGCAAGGAAAATATGCTTCGGAAAAAGTTTGGAAGCACTTCGAGCAGTTGGAGGAGATCTAGAGGGGCCGCGTCGTAGGGCTCCGGGAATTGGGATGGTGTTATCGCTGTATTGCGCACCCTACCGGTCGTGCGGATATCACCATAACACGGTGTTGGCGGCAGACGACAGAACAAGGCACGCAACAGCGACAGGAAGGGACTGGGATACCTAGACGAACAACGGAGAGAGAGGACCGACGGGTTGTCCGACATGCGCGGAGTGGCGTAAGAGCCACGATTGCGGATATTCAGCGAGCAGTGGTGTCCTCCATGCATCGTCCGATTAGTGTCAGCACCATTGGCAGATGGCTGCACGACGTAGAATTACACCAGACTGTCATGCAGCTACTCAGAATGGCAGCGGGTGATCTTCATTGTCGAGTCCCGCTTTTGTCTTGGAGGAGACGACCACCGTATCCGTGTGTGGAGACACCGTGTTCAGCGCCAAGATGAACGACTTGTTGTCGAGCTTCACACTTCCAGAAGTCCTGGTGTCATGGGGTGGGGTACAATTGCCTACGATGCCAGATCACCTTTGGTGTTCATTAAGGCACTTTGACAGCCCAACGTTACGTTAATGAGGTCCTGCAGCCAGTGGCCCTACCTTTTCTGAACGCTCACTCGTGTGCGATTTTCCAACAGGATAACGCTCGTCCGCATACTACTGCTATCTCGAGAGCTTGCCTTCAAGGCAATGACACTCTGCCATGGCCAGCCGCATCGCCAGACCTATCGCCGATTGAAAATGCGTGGGATGCTATTGGATGCGCGATTCACACTCCACATCTACCGCACAATCTGCAGGAACTGCGTGAGAAGATTCAAGCTGCATGGGATGTCTTATCGCAGGACACCATTAGGAACCTGTACAAGTCCATGCCGAGACGTCTGACATGCTGTGTGAGTAAATATGGCGTCCGAACGCCATACTGAGAGACACTACTTCTTCGCGTGTAGCTCAATTAATATTACCCATATCAATCTCAATGTTTAAACATTTATTGTTCCTGGTAACCTATACCTTCCTCCCGAATAACATTGCAATCCGACACAACCTTCTGGGGGCAAAAATTTTTTTGACGATGACTGTATAGTTTTCAGATTTAGACAAACATAAAAAGTTACCCTGACATGAAATGTGATGTAGCTAGGAATGTCCATCTGCGCATGCGCAATCTAAGATCTTACCTCAAGATAGAAAGAAAAGCTGAATCTCAAGGGTGTTAGTGAGAGTGATTCGTAACTTTTGGTCTAGGATATCGGCAGATTAACCCCACCGTGTTATACATCATTGTAAAACTGTCATCAATAACAGTTAACCCCTCTTGGAGGAGGGGGGTTAGAGAGGAAGCCAAATTTTGCTGCATCAAAAATGCATTTTTGTAACGACTTTTCTCACATTTAGCAGCAGGTTCTCGTAATTTACGCAGATTGCAATGAGATATTGTTACGTTTATGTAAAAAGGGATGTAATAAATCATGAGTGAAATACGGGATTACACCATATAATACAAATTTTGAAGATGACAATCCGTTTTTTGGGGTAAATGTGACAAGGATGGTAAGTCAGATAATATCTGAAAACTTGAAAATTTCGTCGCCCTGGAGCGAGAATCCAACCCGCGTCTCCCAGATAGCGCCCAGGTATGCTAACCACTACACCACTCAGAACTACCAAGTCTCAAGTTTCCGCTTAATTAATCGAAGTTTCCGATTAATTATAAACTTCATTTAAAGTTTCCAAGTGGTGTAGTGGTTAGCATACCCGGGCGCTATCAGGGCGACGCGGGTTCGATTTCCGCTCCAGGACGACTACATTTTTTAAGTTTTCGGATATTGTCTAACTTACCATCCTTGTCATATTTACAAAAAAAAAAGGATTGTCATCTTCAAAAGTTTGGGATGTAATAATTGTTCGGCAATAGTTTAATAGAATATATTGTTGTGTAACAATGAAGTTGATTATTATTGCGTTATTTCACGGGAGAGTATTCAAAAATCAGATTTCAGTGATGGTTTTGACTACTTCCGTTACCCATTTTCATTACACGGAATTTTTTGACTTGGGATTTACTTTACTGCTGTCGGGAAAGATGCATAGCATTAAAAAAAATGTTAGAAATATATGTACCCTTTGTACGGCCGTTTCGGGACTGAAGCCATGAATTCAGTTGTTCTTAAAATGTGATTTAAATCGCTTTAAGTTTTCCAGTAAAAGTTCTCGTATTACCACAGTGTTTGTATTCTTAAATGCACTGAAGTTTGAATGCAGAGATCGTGCCTTGTGATTAACATCATATACGATACTAGTAGGGATTCTTTTTCATTTAAAAAAATGTATTAAATTTTAACGTGGCCGAATAAATCCATCTACAATCCCTCAAAACGGAGCACGTAAGAATAGGAGCTGAGAATAACTACCGTCCCAGTTTGTCCATCTGGATAGTTTCCTGCTGCACTCAATAAAATATCTGTGAACGAGTATGATCCAAAAATAGGAATATATATTAAACTCTCTCCTCTTTTGATGTTAACATCTTAAGGGAAACAAAGGCAGTTCTCTTATATAACATAAAAGAACGGATTAAGAATGTTAATAGATCATCAGGTATTTTCTGGTAAATATGTTGGTCGAATTCATTAATAGTACGAAAAACCAAAGTTCTTCACTTCTACAGCTACAGCTAAAGACTTGTTTAAACATAACTTTTCCTTTCAAGAGACGAACGGTAACAATGAGAGTTTGGAACACAGCCTGCAAGCCTTGACCTTTATGACGGGAGTTATGTAAACATCATCGTTGCAACTAAAAATAAATGCTCTTCTAAAAAGGACGCTGTAAGGGTTTCTCTGCCGCCCGCCAGAATAGGAAACTAAACGGAACTAGGGGGGGGGGGAGTTCATGTATAGATATGCCCACACGTCCCACCCCCTCTCTCTCTCTCTCTTGCGTATTTTATTTGATGCACAACGGGTAAGTTATGCTCTGCAGTAAATTGTTTTAGTCTGACTTCTTTTTTTCTCGCGAAGATCGTAACTTAAAAGGCCTTGCACTCACGGGTTATAATCAGGGCTGGAAATAATAGATAGAGAGAGAGACAGAGGGGTTTATAAAATAGTTTCCCTTTTGTCTCGTATGATTTGCACTTGATCTGAAACACAGGCTGGAACACGAACAGATATCAAAGCAGTGACTCACCAAAGGTAAAGGTTTCATGTCCGTGCTTACAACTGGGCCGGAGAGACAGTTTCAGCTCTTTCACTACCATATATACCCACACTTCCCAATTTGCACTTGGGACCAATATTAATCGAAGTCCCCTGTGGCTTCACATTCCATTCAACAACAACAACAACAAAAAAAAAAGGGATGAATTAAGAAAATGCTATTGGATTATCGGAAAAGTCATGACGTATAGTCATTTGCAAAGGTCATTTATAGATAGAAAGAACAAAGATCAATCAATGATATAATGCCCGTTTTGTTCGATAACCTATTGCCATCTTTCAGTGAGCTGCAGAATGCCTCGTTCATAGAAGGACCTGTCTTTTGTGGCGAGAAACTGTACAAGGTGCTGATTTACAGCCTCATCTGAATTGAACCTTATACCACGCAAGGACTGTTGAAGAGAGTGAAACAAGAGGAAGTCTGACGGCGCAAGGTCAGGCGAGTATTCTGGGTGTGTCAACACATCCCATCCAAGCTCCAATAATTTTGGGCTGGTGATCCAACTTGTGTGTGGTCTCGCGTTGTCGTGATGGAACACAGCTTTACGATGAACGAGCTCTGGATGTTTCTGGATGATGGATTCGTTCAAACTGTCCCATTGCCGACAGTACACATCCGAATTGATTGTTTGGTTCCGTGTTAGGAGCTTGAAAAACACGACACCTTTAAAATCGCACCACATTGAGACCAGAACCATTCGCTGATGAATGTCTGCTTTGAATGTCGTTTGAGGCGAAGCAGCACGTCAGGACCAAGACCGTTTGAGCAGCACATTGTTGTACATAATCCACTTTTCGTCACCAGCTATCAGTCACTTCAAAAAAGGATCGTTTTCCTCATGTTTAATGAGCATATCGCAGATGTTTATACGCGCCGTCAATTGAGCTTCTTTGAGTTCATGAGGAACACACGCATCGAGCTTGCTTACGTATCCCAGCTTCTTCAGGTGGTCGTGAACGCTTGAATGATGGATGTGCAATGTGTCTGCAATCTCTCGTGTCGTGTAACTTGGGTTTGACTCGATCAATGCCTTGATTTGGTCGTCATCAACCTCGGTTGGCCTCCGGGACCGAGGAGCATCGTTGAGGTAAGCATTATCACCGTACACTTTACGCAACTTTTCACAAGCTTGACGCGCGTTCTTCCCTTTACGGAAGTAAAACAGTAAAATGTGGCGAAAATGCACAGTTTTGTCTTCCATCTTGAACTTGATGTCAAATCTCCATAAATCAACCAAATCGCTCACTATTTCTTTTAGACTGCATCTAGAACTGGCACCTGTCGAATGCCATAGCGATAACAGAGCTGCGCATGCCTGTAGTACTTCCAAAACCGCCCAACCGCCATCGGGTGCCAAAATACGTCATGACTTTTCCGACAACCTAATAAATCGTTAGAAAATCCATGACAAATTCTAGGAATCTTAAGTTTTTAACTCATGTTCTTATAAGAACAATGAAAAGTACAGTGATTTATTGTGAAAACTCTGCAGATTATTTATTAGTTTGAAGTATGCACTACGTGTTATTTATCACAAGTATATTAAACAGTTTCGTGTTCTAACGGACTTCATTATGATTCCCCGTCATAAGTTCTTAGAGCCCCCATTCAGATGTCTTAGTCTTGGGGCCTACTTAAATGTCTTAGTCTTGGGGCCCACTTAATTGTGTTGGCCTAGGGGCCTACTTAAATATCTTAGCCTAGGGGTCCATTAAGGCCTTACTCCGGCCCTGGTTATAACATCACTGTGAAATACAGCAGTTTATTAGTAACGTGGTAAGATTGAAAAGCACATAACTTCAGTTCAAGCCATTTACAACAGTAATTTTTTAGTGTGAACACAGCATTTAACGTTATTTCTTTGAGAAACATCAGTAAAACGTTTGTAATCGAAATCAGGACGACTTGAACCGTAGTATTTGGGTGACCTGTAAATCTGTAACCATCAGTAAGCGCTACAGCGGGAAAGATTATTATTCGCGTGAAATGCACTTCGAATAAAATTGTCTCAACACTGCGCTTTCTGTCAGTATTAGCTTAACGCCAGTGGCGCAGGCACCATATAGAGAGGTGGTGCAGTAACACTAGGGCCCAGTGGCCTCAGGGGCCCACAGAGGCTAAAGTTAAGTTAGGGAAAGGACGAAAGCTAGCGATGAAAGTGATAACAATACGAGATTATAACCTTATAATTTCTGTCTGTTTGCAGAAATACTTTGGTATGACATTCTGAAAAGTGAAACGTAAAATTCATCTCACGAGAAGCCAATGGAAGGCAATGGTAATATCATTATTGCGCATTATTGTGCTTGCACTCGCTGATCATGGATCAGGTATTTTGTTATTAGGAAAATAATTCCGAGAATGGTTTTTTTTTTTTTTTCGTGCCTCCTCTTTCCTCATTTGAGCCGTATTCTACGATAAGGCTCCTTATGCGCGATGACGCGCTTTTAATCTTACCGGCCGGCCCCGGTGGCGCAGTGGTCTAAGCGATGGCCTCTGATCATTCGTCCGAACGGGGTCCGGGTTCGAATCCCGGTGAGGCATGGATGTTGTGTTTGTCTTACGGCACTGGCTCTCTCCCTTCCCTGGAACCAGTGACCCTAAATTAGGGACGGGCGACTGCTTATAGCCCATTGAGTTGCTCAAGGTGGTCGTTAAACCTCCAATCAAAAAAAAAAAAAATCTTACCGACTGTGGGAGACGATGCTTCGTTCTCAGGTTCTGTCCAGTCGATCATTTACATGCCGCCATACGTTGCAGGCGACTACATAATCAGTGAGCTAACGGCTGCTGTATAGACCACAAATATCAATATAACCGTGTATCGTTCAGTGTTGAGATAACAAGAACGAGATTTTTCATTTAATGTTAATCCGAATAATGATGTGAGTAGACAACCTCATTTATATCCCGCGTTCTATACTTCCGATTGTCATGATGAGCTGCCGGTATATTATGTAAGAAAATGCCGTATGTAAAATGAAATTCACGGCAATACACCTAGGCATACTTGACAGAGATATACGGTGTTTCTTTGGAACAGTGGGGCCCACTGAATGATTCTGCATCAGGGCCTCGACATTCCTAGCTACGCTACTGCTTATCGTAAAAATCACTAGATCGCATATCGAAAAAACTCATGACATCCGGGTCTCGTACGAAGCATGAGAGCGGGCGTAGAGGAGAACACCTGCAAGAATGCAATAAGGTGTCAAAACCATTTATTGAACAGAAAAATGCACACACAATGTGTGCCAATAAAGTTCGGTGAATGCACAATAGCCGACCCGGTGGCGCTGTGGTCTAAGCATCGGCTTTTGATCATTCGTCCAAGTTGGATCCGGGTTCGAATCCCGACGAGGCATGGACGTTGCGTTTGCCTTACTGGTCTGGCTCTCTCCCTTCCCTGGAACCAGTAGCCCTAAATTATAGAGGGCGACTGCTTATCCCTATTGAGTTGCTCGCGGTGGTTGTTAAACCACCTATAAAACAAAAAAGAATGCACTGTAAGATGAACAACAGGTAATATTTAAGAAAACTTACTTTGCTGGCCTTCAAAGTATTCCTCCGGATACAATGCGTTTTTGGCATCGTTCGTATTAGCGATGGATTGTTCGTGAACGATTCGTTCACAAGGAAAGACTCTTTACCGTGAATGGTGAATGGTTCGCTCTCATCGCTGTGAATGGCATTCTATCCGCCATTATACCAAAGTGGCAGCACGTTTAACTTTCTTCCACACCATGAGTTGAGAAACGAATTCCCAATAAGAAGAGTAACGCCGAGAAATAGTAAATGTCAACCGTTATGTGAATGAGAAATGAACAGTCATCTACACCCATGAGCCATTATATTATGACCATTCCCAGCCTAGAGAAATGAGCGCGCGTGGAAACCGAACGGTGGCGCAGGTGAAGTTCACAGAGCAGTATACATACCACCCGAGGACCGGCTTTCGGCTTATAAAGTGCATGCTCAGAGTCAGAATGGGAAAGTCTGCCGATTTATCGGATTTGATAAAGGACAAATTGCGATGGCACGGAACCTCGGAGCTACGATCTCGGAAACGGCGCGGCTTGTGGGTTGTTCACGTGACGCTGTAGTAAGTACGCATCAAAAGTAGTGCGCGGATGGACAAACAACGAACCGTCGTCCAACCGTGTATTGACCGCAGCCCATTGATGCCAGAGGGGAGCGGATACTGTCGTGCATTGTTCACAGCGACCGCAAGGCCACAGTGCGACAAAACCAACCGCAGTTACAACATTGGTGATCAGGGCAAAGTATCACAGCACACAGTTCATCGCAGCCTTCTGCGCATGGGCCTGCCCCAGGAGATTTACCACTATGCCCCAGGAGCCGGCTGGCGGTAAATCATCCATCGTAAACCGCGAGTGGTGGAGACCTCTCGCTCTTGCACACAGAAGGCGCTTTGGAGCGAATGTTTTGCGCAGTGAATGCAGTAAGACAAACGGGCAAAATTGGATGCAAAGTGAAAGGCCATTAATTGGAATCAGCATTCATAAATGACTCTTTTGCATGAATGATGATAACAGATCCTCTTTTGCTGTCGTCTACAGCTGGGTCGTCACACTTGCTTGAATGTCTGAAACATCAGCAAAGTTTCAGTGATTTCAGTCGGGGAATCGAAAATTGGTCAGCCGGTTCCAGATCAGGAGAATACGGTAGGTGATTGAAGGCCAAAACAGGTTCCTTGGTGTTGCAGAATTTGATATTGGTTCTTTGATCAATATTTTGCATGCCAGCAACGTTCACCTACATCACCTGCTCTGTGCCACATGATTTCGCACAGCTCCGTGAAGGTTACGGATATGTTTGCTCAACGACTGCGTCATGCAGGTTACCGCACCTTTCTCAACCTTTCCTTTTACATGCTCTCTATGGAGCCAGAGCACAGCGAAATATGACTCTACACGAAAAGCGAAAACAATTGTGAACTAACGTTGTTTTTCTTCGTATTGTAATCATTGCAATGCTTGTAGTCTACAATTTGTATAAGAAGATCGTTTTCCCCTGATACACGATATTTTGAATATAGGAAGCTGTGACGTTACTGCCTTTTTAGCGTTCCGGTTTCCGTTGACTTTTCACTTATGTAAATTTTGATAGTTTTTCGTTACGTTTTCTGTACTGAACGTCACGTCTGATCTCGCAGGAATTTTTCTTTCGTGCACTATGATTGGCAGTCACTCACTAAAGTTAATTGGTGTAAATATAGGGGCCAATCAGTTTAAAGTTTGGTACTGATAAGGTACCTCCCTCGCTTCAGCGTTTACTTTGTCTATTAACTTTTACGATTATATGATGTCCACATGAGCTCCCATAGTTTAAGTTTTCAGGAGAGGGCAAAAATTTAACAACGCATAACATACACAAACAACGTATGAAAATTATTTCTTTTGTGTCTTCTTGTTATATAACACTCTCAACATATAAACTGAACTGAAAATCAGAGGATCAATAAACTACGTGAGAGCAATCGAAAAATGAAAGTAGGCAGTTTGTTGGTAAAATAAGAAAATTTCTTTGCTGTCTTCTGGCCACTTATGGCACCACGAGATCCCAGAGACAATTAAATCGGTCATCAAGAAGAAACCGATACCCACAATTACAAAGTTTTGGAAACAACTTCGGAAGATCGTTGTCCAGCAGTGAAAGGCTGTTGTAGAGGATGATATATTACTTATTTCTTCACTTGCGCATGTCAAGACGGCAAAGTTGCAGCAACAATCTCCGTCGGTATAGCCCTCTTCGGAATCCGGAGCAGAAGGATGCGACTTCACCGTCAAATGGCCTTTAGGTTATACCTCTTCCATGCTGTACGCGCGTAATCTGTGCTCCACCATGCAATGGAAAATTTCCTTATTGCTTTCTACAGCAAATTTTCGCTTTTTCTACTGGAGATTGCTAATGTTTTTCCTATTTCTTGTAGGTGCAGATGCATCCAGAAGTTGAACAGAAATATTAGCAATAAAAATTAGAGTTATCACGAAAATCCGCGTTGTACCTTCCAAGAACAGGAAGGACATGATCAGATTTACAGGGAAGGGCAAGTGCCACGTCTTGCCTCCTTATACGGGCACCCGTGGCTGTCCATTCTGCGACTGCGCCAGAAGTTGTAGTGGTGTTGAGTCCTTGATTGTCAAATCTTGGACTTACTCAAAAAAATTCGTGATTCCGAGGATTGGTTTTAAGGTAATTTAATTTTTGTTAGTGTGTCTTCGAACTCTGAAGTACACAGAAAAATGAATCGGAGCTGCCCTAAGGAAAAGTTTTATGCCACCTCTGAAAGCGATGCAGTAACGTACGCTTCGAGGCATGTTGTCCACTTGGTCTTTGATGCAGTTCTGATTTAAGCGTCCCATTTAAACAACGGCGGTCCTGCGGATATCGTCCAACGTGTGCGATGGATTCCTGTGGAATCACGAAGCTTGTTTCATATGTTCTAATATGTTCTCGATGCGATTCAGATCTTGCGAAAGTGCGGGTTACTGTATCCGTGCGATTGGTTGCTTTTGGAGGTACGCATTCACCAACTTCGCACGATGGGGTCGGACTAGTCGCCATGTTGGAATAACCCATGGCCACTGTTCAAGAGGCAAGGATGCAGAACAAATAGAACAATGATATTTTGATGCTCCGTACACTAAAAAATAAGTGGTGCGAATGCACGGAAAATTTCGTGTGGCAATGTTGCCGCTCGGTGTCCGCCTTTTTCATAAATTTCCGTTTTTAAAAGTGCCAGTTTATTTTAACTTCCGTATTTTCACTGATTTTTCGTAGACAGAAATTCCGTTTATTTCAGAAAAGACCATTTCAGGTTTTCCCGTATTTAAATTTAAATTCCGCAAAACCGACGACCCCATACGTCTTCTGCCCCTACCCAGATAATCCTTCCGCTCAGTCAGGATCGAACCCCTAACGTTTTTTTTTTTTTTTTTTTAATTGGAGGTTGAACGACCACCGTGAGCAATCAATGGCCTATAAGCAGTCGCCCGTCCCTAATTTAGGGTCACTGGTTCCAGGGAAGGAAGAGAGCCAGTGCCGTAAGACAAACACAACATCCAAGCCTCACCGGAATTCGAACCCGGACCCCTTCCGGACGAATGATTAGAAGCCATCGCTTAGACCACGGCGCCACCGGGGCGGCACCCCTAACTTTGGAGCTGGCTTACTCGGTAACTCGCGCCTTTAATCGCAGAGCTACAAATGCTCGGTGATCAGTTGCATCTACATCGTAAAACCCATTCTTTGCTGATGAAATTTTGTTTTTTGTCATTAATGCGAGTTATTTAGTCATTTTATTTTCTGTTGGAGCTTATTATTTTTCTCAATAAGTTTGAAACATTTTTTTTTTTCTGTAGGGCTTTTCACAAAGTAAGCATTTTTTATCCTGATTTTTCGAAGAACCAAAATGCTTTGCAACTTGATTTTTTAAACTGACAATGACTTTCAGTTTTTTTTAAAAAAGATGAAATGTACTTTTTTACAGTAGTATTTCATACACACAAACAAAAAACAACTAAATATAAAATTTACTCTTGATAGCTATAATAGCTTTTGTTCTGAGTTGTCAAAAGACTGACACATAGACATTGTATAATCATCTGTACAATAAGTACCCGGTTTCTTAAAGTAACACAATATATATTAAGTAGCGGGTGCACTAAATAGGGAAAAGGAGAAGAAATACCCTGTGCCACAGAAAACAAAATCCGTGCGATATGCTATCTACAATATCCTATCTCGCTACGAAACTTCGAAATTCGACAGACAATTGACATTTAAAAGTTATCAAACCTCAAGTATTCCCACGAATCGCTCCTATTACGGGCAATTTCTTGTCATACGCATATCGAAAAAGTGAGAACGGAGATCTTCCGTTAATATACGAAAGGAATTGCCGAAAGGTTTCTGAAAATTCAGAATTTTTCTTTAACACATCTTAAAACGGGCCATTTACCGTCAATATAAAAAAGAACTACACTTGCCCAAGTTTTCACCAGATGTCTTAATGAAGTGAAGATTCCTGAGGATTGGAACAATGCTACAATGATCTTACTCCATAAAAAAGGTGACATTGAGGATCTCAGAAACTACAGGCCCATCAGGCTCCTTTCAGTGGTTTGTAAAATCTTCACTAAGGTTCTTTGACACATCGCTTGAAGGTAACACTGGACATGGCTCAACCAAGAGAACAAGCGGGATTCAGAAGTGGCTACAGCAGTATAGATCATATCCATGGACTGAGAACCCTAATTGAAAGAACAATAGAATATGAACTCCATTATGCATGGCTTTCATTGACTATGAAAAGGCCTTCGATTCGGTGAAACCATCAGCAGTAACAATGTCTTTGAAATCCTGTGGTATTGAAGATGCATACATTAGCAATATTAATAACATCTATGAAAATGCAAGTACAAAGATTCGGATATTTGAGGATACAGCACAAATAAGAACTGGAAAGGGAGTGAGACAAGGTGATACCATATCTCCCAAGCTCTTTAACGCCACATTGCAAAATGTCTTTCAATCATTGAACTCGGAAAACAAAGGGATAAAGATTAATGCAGATTACTTATCTCACCTTCGTTTTCCTGATGATGTAGTCATCTTTGCAACTACCCCTTCAGTGCTGCAGAGTATGATCCAAAGACTTGCTGACAAGAGTAAAGAAGTGGGATTAAAACTGAACTTTCAGAAGACAAAAGTGATGTACAATGCTTTTACAAGAAACGAAGATTTATCGATTGATGGAGAAAAGCTTGAGACAACCGATACCTACATTTATCTTTGGGCAACAGGTACAAAGCGAGAATCACATTGATGAAGAAATTAATCGGCGTATAAAACTTGGGTGGAGAGCTTTTAGAAGAAACAGTATAATTTTTAAGAGCAGTATGCCATTATGTCTCAAAAGAAAAGTGTTTAATCAATGCATCCTGTCCGTGCTTACGTATGGAGCAGAGACATGGACCTTAACTAAAAAAGACATACAAAGACTGCAGACAACTCAAAACGGCATGGAGAGATGCATGCTTGGTGTAACCAGGAAAGATAAGAAGAGGAACTTGTGGATAAGGAAAATGACAGGAGTGGACGACATCATGACCAGGGTGAAAACAGTGAAATGGCAATGGGCTGGACATGTTGCCAGAAGAACGGACCACCGATGGACAACCGAAATTTTAGACTGGATTCCGAGGGACAGGAAAAGACCCTGAAGAAGACCCCATGGGAGATGGAAGGATGAAATTCGAAAGTATGATTTAGTGACGTGGAGGAGACAGGCCCAAGACAGACAATTCTGGAAGAAATTTGGGGTGACCTTCATCCAGCAGTGGATTGATAATGGTTGATGATGCTGATGATGATGATAAGAAAGAAACTGCGAAAAGGTTTCTGAAAATTCAGAATTTTCACGTAGTACGAAAATTCTGTGAAACTCAGGTTTCTTTCCGTCATTTCACGGAAAAGGTTGTATCAGAAATATGCTTCGCTAATTCACGAAAGAAATGACGGAAAGTTGCCCGTGAATTCCAG
Source organism: Macrothele yani (assembly GCA_039090855.1). Lineage (NCBI taxonomy): Eukaryota > Metazoa > Arthropoda > Arachnida > Araneae > Macrothelidae > Macrothele > Macrothele yani. The sequence continues at coordinate 112,266,944 of CM077003.1, forward strand.
AAATTTTTTTTTCAGTGTAGTTGACAGGTTGTGCTGGATGGAAATGAACGGCCTGCTGAAAATATGGATCCCTGCAAATACATTGTCTTCGGTTTCCAGATAACAATCTGGCTTGGCATTCTTCCTTGAAGAGGAAACCATGGCAGTTATTTATACTGCATAATGACCATTGAAAGTGAATATTCGCCCATCGTAGCAGGTCACCAAGCTGGGCATCACGGTGGCGGTTTGTGAGTGGGAGTGCCCGTCATGTGAGCCCGGATGGAATATTACTATCGTGTATGAATTACGGATAGTTTATTCGCCTTCAGGATCCAGTATCATAAGAAAGCCATTTAACAGCTCATCGATGGGATGTGGTAGAAACAGAATCCAGGGGTTGCCTCGGTTGAAACAGTCTGTTGGCCGACTCGTACAATTCAACAGACGCGCACTGTTCAACAGAGTTGACAACGCGTCGTCAACCTGGAACAACATATGTTATGACCATGCGTCGCAGGCTCCTACGTATCGGCTATACCAGCAAACGGCCCCCTAAGACAATCTTTCCTAATAACAGTTCATCGGCGCAAAAGACTCGCCTGGTGCAAAGATCCTGCAAGTTAAAAAATAATGTTATAGCGTAAAAGTATTTTCTACTTCTACGTCTTTTTAACACATCAACATACTAAGAAATAATTCCTAAATGAAAGAAATCTTAACGGCCAGACGAAACATGTAAATAACAGAAGTCAACTTACGAAAAGATGCTTTATTCAGGCTGTAGTACACACATCGTAACACAGCATATTGTAGTGAACGCTCCACACACCACACATTATCACAACACTCCTATCTATAATCAGTTAACAATCCAACGCTCTCTTACAACGCTCTCTCTCTTACAACGCTCTCAAGCAATAGATCAGTCGTCGTTTTTATCTCTTGTTCTTATCAAAACTCAGACATACGTCACGTTCATTCAACCTCAATTCTGTTGCCAAACGTATTCGTTTGAGAGAAAAGATCTCACGTTAAGAGTGAATAATACTGAGAATAAACTCAAGATTTACGTAGGGAAAGAAACTAAAAAAGGAAAGTTAATCTAGAATATACGTCACAATGTACTGGTCTGACGAGTGTCGTTTTTTTACTCCACTCCGTGGACGGTTGTGTAAATATTTGGCGCAAACAACATGAGGCCCTCGATCCATCCTGCATGGTCTCCACAGTGCAAGATGGTGAAAGCGATTGTATGGTGTGGGGCATGAAAAAAAAAAAGCGACACTATCACTTTTGGGGGCAAAAATGAACCTTTGTGTGATGAATAAAACGTACATAAACATAGTGCAATGGATGCAACTTCACACCATTCAGGTTGGATGCCATACCATGGGACATAATTGCATCATGTTTTTGTATTTCATGAATCACACAATGGTTTCCCTTTGCCCCAAAAGGGGTGCAGCACCCTTTTTGGAGCAACTAACTACAACATTTTTAACAGTGCAGCAGAGACCCAAGATGATATCTCATGGAGAGAGGGCTCGGGCCCCCTGGACCCCCCCCGAGTTCGCGCGCCACTCTTCACCACCTATAAACTTTATTTTAACTGTCGTCAGGGCAAAAAAGAGTTCACATTGACTTTGTACTCTCGAACCCTTAAGATCCGTGAGACTTTTGCTGCATGATATCATTTCATCCATATAGGGTTTTTCTTTTCTTTTCCACCATGAACAACTCGTAGTCGCCCGTCCCTGATTTCGCGCAACTGCTTTCGGGTAAGGGACAGAGCCACAGCCATTGGCCAAGCACATTGGCCAAATCTCGAGCCAGGACCCAGTAGAATGAATAGTCAGAGGTCAGATCCTCAGACCATTCGACCGCCGGGCAGGCATCTGTGTAGTATAAACATTTAGATACGATAGAAGTGTGCGTACAGAACGCAGATTTTCCTATTTTTTGCATACACAGAAAATCCTTCGTCTAGCTTCTCTTCCATCTTACTACCAAAATTGGCTTAGTGCCGCTAAGCCAAAAATAATAGTGTCTTAGACTCGCTAAGGCGCGCGAAGCCCCATCTACATCACTGGTCATGTCTTTTTTTCGTATTAATGTAATTATTGTTGTCGTTCATTTGTTAGAAAAGCGACTTTTCTGACTTTATTTTTAAACGAAACCATTTGTTTTAAGGCTTCAAAATCTGGAAATCCTCGTGGGAAAGAAGCACAAAGATGTTTGTAAATACAGAGATTACAGAACGTATGTATGCCTGCTATGATGGCTCCGTGAGTAATCTCTTAAGATGTCTAAAGCAAGAGGGCGGTTGGAGTCTGAGAGGTGATGGCATAAGGAGCGACGAAAAAAAAAAAAAAAAAAAAGAAGAAAGTTCAGATAAAATAAGAAGACCGTGTGTGAATCAAGGAGTCAATGAGCTGTCAAGACCAGCATTCCTTTCTCGTGTAAGACGTCACACGAGGACGCGGGAAGGATGTAGTGGCCTCTCTCTCTTGCATTCCTCAACAGAACGATAAAAAAAAAAAAAAAAAAACGAAAAAAAAATCGTAGCCGCCTCAAAGGAAGATTTAGACTTTTCGTATGTTCATCGGGCTGGGTGTGGGAGTGACTCCCTTTTAATGAATTTTTCTCAATAAACTTGGAAATAAATACTGAGTTCGATAGAAATAAATTACTTAAATAATTGTCTTTGTCAGACATTTACATTTTCTCATGATCAAATACCTAGACTTCAAACATCTTTTTGTGATCAATATATCCTAAAAAATTGAGAGAGTACACTTGTACTTAATTTATGCTATGCATCTTTCGCATGCCCAGATCTTTGTGAGTGTGAAATAAAAACGAATGATTCGAGAGTATCATCATTATCATCATCAACCATGGGTACAATTCCGGTAGGTGTTGTTGCCATTGTGACTATATTGTGCCGTTGAAGTATGCTCATTACAGAGTGGTTCAGTTCTTGAAGAGTTAGCCAGGATAATTCGGCTTCTGAAAGAAATAAACATGAATGCACAGGCAGCTGTCAGGATGGGAGACAGATGTGGAGCTTGGTTTATCAAGAGTATACCTATAGCAGTGGCGTATATTCGAGGCTAGCTGCGAAGCCCAGAGAATGCACGAATTAAAGTTAATTAAATATACTGAAATAAAAGTCAATTATCAACGGTATTAAGATATGTCAATGCTTTCGGTACGAAAAAAACACGAGCGGATTCGCTTCTTTCGATTATGAGAATCAATCTGGCGAGCGGTGATCAACGGCATGAACGTAACGCAAATAGGTCTTCGAGAGACTTCGCTATTCTGATGCGAAGAGCTTCAATACTATCTCCTGCTAGCGTTTCCATGACAACATGAATGAGCTACTGAGCTCTGAGTGGACATTGCTTTGGTCAAGGTTCGCTCCGAAAAAACGAAGACTTCGGACTACCTCAGTCCCTCGATGCTTCCAGCGCTTGTTTCGCGAGAGTGGTTTCAGTTTGTCTGAAGTGTCAATGAATTGAAATCAATGATATCATATCTTAAATTCGTGGCTTTGTTGGGTTGGAACTGTTTTGATAAACTTCGTGAAAGCTTTCCTTAACATCTACTATCAGAGCTTAAAGGACTCTATGATTCAAATTTTGATGCAGATCGATTTTAAAAATGAACTGAAGGTGTTTAATTCCCTTGATGAATACAAAACAAATCAGTAAGAGACATTACTTGTTACATAAAGTTGAATAATTGGACGTAGTGTTTATTGAGGTGTACAAGTTAGCAGATCAATATTAAACTGTTCATCAACAACTGCAACCGCCGAAAGAAGTTTTTCCGTATTAAAAAGAATCAAGATATATCTTAGAGCCACACAAGGACATGCACATTCGAGCAACTTGGCTGGTTTTTTAATAGAGAAAAACATTATTTTTAAATATGAAAAAGTACTCGGAAGAAACATTTTTATGAAAACGTAACACTCAAGTTCACACAAAAGGAAAGAAGAATGGAGTTCGTGTACAAATAAGTGTTCAAATCCTAACCCTCATAATTATTTAGTATCATGTTAGTAATAGCATGTACCTAAAATTTAGAAAAAATGTAAAAATGTTACTTCTATTACTTAACAATTAAAAATTAAACTTCGCAATTAAAAAAAAAAGTAATGTCGGGGGGGGGATAGCACAGGTCTCGGACCCAATACGCCACTGCACTGAACTATATATTTATTTTCGTACAACACATTGTATCTATTCGCGTCACTCTCGATCACATTGAGCCACAGTCCGGTACCGGTACGTAGCCTAAGTAGGGGATTAATTAATGTTAGTGTCGTAAAGGTACTGAAAAAAGACATATGAGTCATGAAAGTAAATGTTTGCTAAACTATGGGTGATGCAAAAGTAAGTATTCCGACTGTTTAGTTTTTCAAAAACAATATGCTTTATTCTTATTATACACTATATGGACAAAAGTCACCGGACACCCCTTCAAAAGCAAATGAACGGATCCACTGTGTTGTTAAGATGCGCGGTACAGCTGCAAACGGTATAAAAACAAGCCTGCAGCTGACCGCGATCATATCGCACTGTGAGGTTGAGTGAAAATGTCGCGGAGGGAGAGGACTGACTTTGATAAAGGAAAGATTGTTGGGTGCTATATTAGTGGGTTGTCCATAAGAGAAACCGAGGAGCGTGTAAAAATACCCAAGTCAACTGTTTTGGATGTACTGAATAAGTGGAAGACACATGGTGTGCCTGAAGCAGCAAAACGTACTAGAAGACCAAAGAAAATCAGTAATAAAGAACGATGAAGCCTCAGGAGAGTCGTTACAGCTAGAGTACAACACAAGACCTCAGTGTACAGGTGAGGAAAAATGCTGTAACCTCGGTATGCTCAAGTACCATTCGCAGAGAACTTCATTCCATGGGTTACCGCGGTCGTGCGGCTGCTCATAAGCCTTTCATCTCCACTCGGAATTCTACTCGTCGTTTAGCATGGTGTAAAGAACATTTATCGTGGACCGTAGATCAATGGAAACGGGTCCTATAAATTGATGAATCCAGATGCACGATCCATCAGTGTGATGGTCATGTAAGGGCATGGCGGCAGCCAGGGGAACGCTATTTACCACAGTGTACTGTTCCTACGGTCAAGTTTGGAGCTGGCAGTGTACTCGTGTGGGGGTGTTTTTCGTGGTATGGTCCCGGCCCATTGGTTATCGTGGACAAACCTGTTAACCATTACGTCTACCTCGATATTCTGGACAATTATGCCCTACCAACTCTGTGGCAATACTATGGAACCGAGCGTTGTTGGTACCAGCAGGATAATGTATCGAGCCATAAAGTCAGGACTTTTACGGCGTGGTTTGACGATAATTCCGTATCCTGTGTGGACTGGCCAGCACAGAGCCCTGATCTTAATCCCATAGAGCACATGTGGGATGAATTAGCGTGCCGCATTAGAAGTTTGGAACCAAGGCCTACTACTAAGCAACAGTTAGCGGTAGCATTATGTACTGAATGGAAGCACATACCTATCGCTGTGGTCCAAAACCTTGTCGAAAGCATGTCTCGAAGGGTCAGTGCATGGATTAAGGCCAAAGGTGGACCGACACCGTACTAATGTATGTCAATAAATGCTATCTTGTGTTTCTCCTCTAGGTGTCCGGTGACTTTTGTCAATGTAGTGCATATTTTTCAGATTTAGGCATACGTAAGAAACGATACTGACATCGACGAAATGTTATGTGTCCCCTTTCCCCCACTAACCAATGTTATGTGTTCCCTTTGCCCCACTGCACATGCGCAAACTAAAATCTGACCTCAAGATAGAAAGAAAAGCTGAATCTCAAGGGTGTTAGTGAGCGGGTTTGGTAACTTTCGGTCTAGGATATCTTCTGGTTACACCTCATCGTGTTATAAATAATTTTAAAGCACTGGTGAATAGCAGGTAACTTTCCCTTGGAGGAGTCGAGAGAAAGCCAAATTTCGCTACGACGCACCGTTTTCGAGATCGTCTTCTTCCAACACTTTTTATAGCTAATCGAGGCTATAGGTTTCCCTAATCTCTTTCCAAATGTTCCTGTCTTGGGCTTGTCTATACCACAGCTTTCCTACAGTTTCGTTCATATCATCCATCCATCTTCCCTCTGGTCTTCCTACTCCTCTCTTTCCTTTATATGGTCTCCATTTTGTTATTATTTTAGTTCATCAATAATTTTTCATTCTTGTTATATAGCCAGCCCTTTTCAATATTATATATAGAGTATCTTTTCACCTATGTGTAAAAATGTTGTTCTGGATCTTATATATGTATTTTCTACTTTCTTGAAGTACTATATTTATTAGGGATCTTTCCAGTTTACGTGGCGTTTTTTTGCATTTTGTCAAAGATGTTTTTCTTGATTGGCCATGTTTCAGCGCTATATGCCATAAGAGGTATTTTATACATTGATTGAAAAGTTTTGCTCTGTTTTCCGGCTTTATTTTACTACATAGAATCTTCTTTAACTTTCCAAAATATGTCCATCCCATTTTTATTCTTCTGTTAATTTCTTCCATAATTCCCTGTTTCTTTGTGGTTTTCCTAGGTACATGTATTCTTCCACATATTCTATATCTTTATCACTTATCCTAATATTTTCTTGTGCTTCGCTATTATTAAGTCGGTTTGACATTTTTTTATCAATACTGATTTCTAATATAATTTCTTTTGATAAATCTGTTAGTTCTTTTATCATTTCTCAAGGCAAGTGAGGAGATCTGTGCTCTCAGTGAATAAATTGTTTCGTCAGGATTCGAAACTAAAGGAACTCTTCAGCAAAGTCTTCTTCAAGTTCATTTGAATACTGCTTTTACAACAATTCAGCTGCTTCCATCACATCACTTAGGTCATTCTTGTAGACAAATCCAAATCTAGAGTCCAATTCCTCATATCACTTCTTTCTGGTTTACAACTGTGAAACAAGATTGTCACATATTACCTAAAAAGTTTGAGTGTTGAAGGAATCTCGATTATTAAAAACAACGTCTGTAGTTGATGAATCATCTAGAAGTCGGTTCTTGGGTATTTTCTTCCTTCTTGATTATTCATAATCCATTTCTCTCCGTAACAACTAGTTGGATTCTTTCTCGAACAGTTCGAAATATTTTCTCACGAAATTAAGGATGAAGTCAATAATTGACTCATATAATGGTAAAACTAATGACAAATTGCCCAGATAATGGAAGTGCTCACTTTGTTGATTCGTTGCAATATTGTCCCAGATAATCGTTAACAAAGCAGTCTCTTTTTCATTAATTTGGCAATAAGAGACTTAAAAATAATTTGTTTTTTTGGAGGTAGTTTGGAGCTCCCCCTCCAAATTCTGAGGCCCTGTGCACGTGCAGAAATCAGGCCATGTCCCCAGATAGCACAGCCTTGCAATTAAACGTACGCCCGACACTGAGCCACCGTCTTCTGTTCCTAAAAGACAGTAGCTCAGTATTGGGCCTACTTTAAATTGCAAGGCTGTGGAAAAACAGATCCAGAATTAAAGTCCTCTTCTGTCAAATCTGAGCCAGTTAAAGGACTGTCTGGTGAATGTGTGCTACGTGGATCAAGCGTCAATGAGATGGACATATTGCTGGTAGAAAGCCTCCCGTTGGACAACTGAACTACTAGACTGGATATAAGGAACAGGTGAAAACCCAGAAGAAGGCCACTTGGGAGATGGGTGGAAGAAATTCAAAATCTTTTCGGAGTGACATGGAAGAGAAATGCTCAAGACTTACGTTGGAAGGGGAGCATCTAGCAATGGGTTAAGAATGGTTGCTGACGATGGTGATTATGATGATACCCTAACAAAACTTCTTAAAAAGGAAGTTCCTGTACTGTTTTGAATTTCCTGCGAAAAGTTCTGAAAGTTACGGACAAAACTAGAAATGAATTGTTTTTGTGAAAAATCTGTTTGGCTTCAGTTTTGGTTAGTTGGGGAAAGGGGACCAAACTAAAATACTTGAGAGCATTCATAAATAAGATGTGCCACATATCCAGCTAACAGAGCTCATTCTCTGGGAATTTTGTATTAGGCATCTTAAAATTTTTATCTCACTTCACTGATTACAAAACTATTGTTTCGATTCTTGAGGTTGGTATAAATAAAACAATACACTAGTGTTAAATGAATGTTTTTTATTCAATAGGCATTTCATTTTCTACTGTTTCGTTTCTTGGGCTTCACCCAATTAAACGATTCACTGATCACCAAAGTTAACGATACTTCTAAAATAAAATAAAATTAGCGCCAAAATGTTCCATCTTCCTCTTGTTTGGGGGTTTAGCGACCAGCGTGAACAGTGAACAGCGATGCATTCAGACAGTTTTTTCGGGGTCAATTACAAATTTTGAGGGGGGCTCAAACTTTTTGGTTGATTATATGCACATAACCACAATTTTGTTATTTATAATGTATACATGCATTAATACGTCTAAAAATTGTAAAATGAGTATAAAATTTTCTTATGCTCGTATATCGCAAGTGCGAATTCCAAGAAATCTACGCATACAAGTGATTAAAAGTGCAAATAGGAAAAAATATTTAAATGTATGTAGGAAGAGCCATATAAAACCTTTGCTTGAATTCGGTGATGCACCACGGATTTCACGATGGGGTGGTGTAAAATATTGAGGATGTTAGTAAGATAACGCTGTGCTGGAGAAAATGCCCCCCCCCGCCAACGTGTTTTTTATTATCAAGGAATCCTTACAGTGTTACCTGAAAACGTATGGTTTTAACCATTCCCTTGCGACTTAGTTCAGCCTCTTTAGATTATTTCGATCAGCACATAGTAGTAAAAGAAAAACAAACTAACTAACCGTTTTCATGCCAGTTCGAGGTGCCTTGATCTTTTTTTTTTTATTTTTTATTTTATTTGTCACTACGTGTAAACCACCAACCGCCAGAAAAGAAAAAAAAAATGTATGGAAGCGATTTCTAATAATTTGCTATTGTTAAAAAATAGGTAGCAAATATTTTGTTGTATTGGAAACACTAACGTCACGTTAGCTACACTGAGGCTTAACCGTATACAGTGTTTCTTTCAGGCATACATCCGTGGGGGGGGGGCAAGCCTTCCCGGAAACAACCGTTCCCCCCATCCCCCGAGACATTTATGTTACCGAGCCAAATGTGAATAAATTCAGGCTTAAAAAGGAAGTTTCGTTTCTTTTGATGCTACAAATTTTTCTACAATTATAATTTTTTTAAATATGTGTTCAAGTATTATAGTTTATTTTGCAAAAAAGTGTATTGAAATGCGTGCCATTCTACAAAATATAATAACTAGATTAATTCATAGACAGGGAATCGCGATTCAGGATTAAAAGTGCTTTAAATGCGTTTTAATAGATAAAATTTTCAAACCTGTCGAAACAAACACCTATATCGTGACCCCCCCTAGTTTAGCTGAAGAAAGTTTGTTCTTGAAATATTTGAAGAACAAACATTACTATACTACACTACATATCTATTACTATATCTAGAGCGTATATAGAATTTTCTTCGGGTGGGGGAGGAGGTCGAAAAATGGAAGTTTTTGAAATCCATCAGAACAAAAAACTAAAGTTAACGAAAAATAGAAGAAAAAATTACAGCATTTTTCTAATGTAAGTTGATGCATTTTTATTAAATTAAGGCATTTTTATTAAATTAAAGCATTTTTATCTAATATAAGTCGCATTTTAACGAATAATTGAAAGCTGAAACACTTCCGGGGGGGGGGGCAAGGTCTACCACTAAATATTCCCCTGTACTATATTTATATAGTAATTACTTCTAGATATGCATATATAGTAGTTAAAAATTATATATATATCATCATCATCATCATTGTCAACAATTATCAATCCACTGCTGGACGAAGGTCTCCCCAAGTTTCCTCCACAACGGTCTGTCTTGTGCCAGTCTCCTCCATGTCACTCCCGCATACTTTCGAATTTCATCCACCCATCTTCCATGTGGTCTTCTTCTGGGTCTTTTCCTGTCCCTTGGAATCCAATCTAAAATTTCGGCTGTCCATCGATGGTCTGTTCTTCTGGCAGTATGTCCAGCCCATTGCCATTTCAGGGATTTAACTCTGATCATGATGTCTTCCACTCTTGTCATTTTTCGGATCCACGTGTTCCTCTTCTTATCTCTCCTGGTTACACCAAGCATGCACCTCTCCATGATCCTTTGAGTTGTCTGCAGCCTTTGTATGTCTCTTTTAGCTAAGGTCCACGTTTCTGCACCATACGTAAGCACTGGAAGGATGCATTGATCAAACACTTTTTTTTTAAGACATAATGGCATATTGCTCTTGAAAATTATGCTGTTTCTTCCAAAAGCTCTCCAGGCAAGTTTTGTACGCCGATTAATTTCTTCACCAATGTGACCCTCACTTGATATCTGCTGTCCAAGATAAATGTACGTGTCTGTTATCTCCAGCTTTTCTCCATCAATCGATAAATCTTCATTTCTTGTAAAAGCTTTAAACATCACTTTTGTCTTCTGAAAGTTCATTTTTAATCCCACTTCTTTACTCTTGTCAGCAAGTTCCTGGATCATACTCTGTAGCTCTGATGGGGTAGTTGCAAAAATGACTATGTCATCAGCAAAACGAAGGTGGGTTAGATAATCTCCATTAATCTTTATCCCTTTGTTTTCCCAGTTCAGTGATTGAAAGACATTTTCCAATGTGGCATTAAAGAGCTTCGGAGATATGGTGTCACCTTGTCTCACTCCTTTTCCAATTTTTATGTGTGTTGTATTTTCAAACAGCCGAATCTTTGCACTTGCATTTTCATAGATGTTATTAATAATATTAATGTATGCATCTTCAATACCGCAGGATTTCAGAGCCATTGCAACTGCTGATGGTTTCACCGAATCAAAGGCTTTTTCATAATCGATAAAAGCCATGCACAATGGAAGCTCATACTCCCTCGCTCTTTCAATTAGTTCTCTCAGTACGTGGATATGATCTATTGTGCTGTAGCCACTCCTGAATCCAGCTTGTTCTCTCGGTTGAGCCATGTCCAGTGTCACCTTCAAGCGGTGTGAAAGAACTTTAGTGAAGATTTTATAAACCACTGATAGGAGGCTGATAGGTCTGTAGTTCCTGAGATCCTCAATGTCACCTTTTTTATGTAGCAAGATCATTGTAGCGTTGTTCCAATCCTCAGGAATTTTCCCTTCATTAAGGCATCGAGTGAAAATTTGGGCGAGTACTGTTTCGATTTCTCCACTTGCTTCTTGTATGATGTCTATAGTAATTCCATCTTCTCCTGGAGCTTTTCCCCGCTTCATGTTCTTGATTGCATGTGCAACTTCTGCTGGAAGGACTGGAAGAACTCTGGTACTGGTACCTTTCATGATGTCTGGAGTACATGTATCATCCCTTTCATATAATTTGGAGTAGAAATCTTTCACTCTTGTCAAAATTTCGCCTCTATTTCTTGTTACAGAACCATCTTCTTTTCTCAGTGCCATAATCTGTTTTTTCCCCTTACTGAGATGTCCCTTTGCTATCTTTAGGCTTTGGTTTTTTTCAATTGCTTTCCTCACTAGTTCACAGTTGAATTTCCTAACGTCTTCACTTTTTCGTACTGTCTTGCATAGCTCTATGTATTCCACTTTGGAAGTCACATCTTCTTTAGTTGTCCTCATCTCTCTTCTTTTTTGCATCAACATTTTGGTTTTTCCTGATAATTTGTTCACATGCAATTTGTTCTTAGACCCAGCTAATTTTGTTGCTGTTTCCATAAGAGCTTTGGTTACTTTTCTGTTAACTTCAGAAATATCCACTTCTTCCGATGTTAGGCCTTCTAAAGCAGAGAATCTGTTCTTCAGTTCCAATTTGAAGGTATTATGGTGTTTTTTAAGGTTGGTTATGTCAATACATTTTGTTATATATATATATATATATACTGTATATATATAGCAAATAGAAAACTTGCCCCCTGTAACGTTCCATTCACCTCCCCCGGCGAAAAAGTCCTGAAAGAAACACTGATACATGGAAAGTCGGCATCCGGAAGACTGAAATAAAGCTGAATGCCAGCTTCCAAAATACACTGCCGGGCAATTGCTAAGAACGGATGACAATAGCAACGATAGCAACCATAAAATGGAAGGCAGGAAAATGTGGAAATTAGCATAAGTGGGGGATACAGTAAGACGTGTTGTGTGTATGCAAATTTTGGATTGCCGAACTTGCTCGTGACGTCATAGCGCTGATAAGAGATATAAAGGATTTGACGCGTATTGACCGTTGTTGTTCAAACGCAAAGTTGAAAGGGAAAGAATCAATTGACGAACTTGCAATTTTCAGTAAGTCTTCCCGACATCAGCTAGATGATTGTACGCGTGGCCGTATTATTGGCAAGATTGAAGAAGGGCGAAAAATAACAGATGTTACCAGGGAGTTCGACGTCAGCCACACTGTTGTTTCAAGGCTTTGGAAATCATTTCAAACAAATGGAGAGTGTAGCAAACGTCACGGGGGAGGTCGTGTTCGCAGTACGACACCTGCAGAAGATCGGTACATAGTGCTATCAACAAAAAGACACCGGCGCAGCACAGCTAGTGAGGTAGCAAATCAGTTTATGGCTGCTACTGGCAAGCGGATCTCCCGAAAAACTGTAGCCAGACGTTTGCATGAAGGAGGACTATACGCCCGCCGTCCTGTTGTGTGCATCCCATTGTCCAGACGTCACCGTACCGCCCGTTTGCAATGGTGCCATCAACATCGCAATTGGACTGATAACGACTGGTCTGCTGTTCTCTTCTCAGATGAGAGTAGATACAGTCTATCGTCTGATTGTCGACGATAACTCATCTGGCGTGATAGTGGTACTACATATTGTCCAGCAAACATACAGGAAAGGGACCGATATCCGACATGTAGTGTCATGGTATGGGCTGGCATCATGATCAATGGCCGTACGTCCCTCTATGTGCTTCCAACTGGGACTATGACTGGCCAACGATACATTAATGATGTTTGCTACCTCATGTTCGCATGTTCCGTGGTGCTGTCGGTGATACATTCATTTTCATGGACGACAACGCAGCACGTCGTCGAACAGTCGCTGTCCAGGAGTGTCTTGAGAGCTAGGATATGGCCAGCACGTTCTCCAGATCTGAATCCCATTGAAAATGTGTGGGATGCTTTGGGGAGGAGTCTTGCTGGTCGCCAATGCCCTCCAATAAACAAGGACACCCTCATCCGTGCACTGACAGAGGAATGGGATAAATTACCCCAACAGCTGCTTGATAATGTTGTGCAAAGCATGACACGACGTGTGGAATCTTGCATCGCCCTCCATGGTGGCCATATGCCGTATTGACATCTTACGCCGGAACGCCTGCGGACGGTAATTGCATTTTTTTCACGTTTACGTATTCTGCACAAAATGGCCTGTTTGTCCCTTGATCACGTTCCAAAGCCTTCTGGATTTCAGAGTACAATAAACTGTCTTTCTTGTAATGTCCTGGCATTCTGACATTATTTTATTTCACTTGGCATCCAACCACACTTACTTTTTTATGCGCTATATAGCCGTTTATGATCCGTCCTTAGCAATTGTCCAGCAGTGTATATTGACGTATTGCAGTGCAAACATCTCTACTGTGTGAAATTAAGTTTTTATTGTGAAAGTAGTCCGAATTGTCAGTGCTTGAAAACTCGCCCCTTCAGCGAGGACTGTTTAATGATTTATTGAAGAATGATAGAAATTTCAGACTGAAGTCCATGTGGATGTTTGTTTTATTATTATTATTATATTTTCCATCATTTTCTTAAGTTTTTTCAAATTAATTTCTCTAAATATTCAGTTATGAACGAAAACAATTAGACTAAATATAAGGGGAAATCACTCAAAAACCAACGGGGAGGGGGCTTTCATGGATTTTCGGAGGGCTAACACCCCGAGAATATGCCTGAATACATAACTGAACGTGAACAACTCGATCATCCCTAATTTAGGGCCACTGGTCCAGGGTAGGGTTAAGTGTCATCCGGACCCTCCTGAGACGAGTGATTGGAAGCCAGCTCTTCGTATCACTCGGCCAAAGGGGTGGCCTTTCTCTTTTGTTTACGGTCCATGATTTTGTCTGTTAGTTTATGTTTCTACCACTAGGGGTTCAAAATCCTTATTTAATTGAAACCTTTTTTCCTGCCAAGCAAAATATATAACAATCGTAATTTTTTTAGTTATTGCGAAACTAAAAAAAGTTATAATCAAATTTTGTTCCGATTACCACAATGCATTTCATTATTGGTTTTAGTTTCTTGACAGAATAAAAAAAAAGGAATATAAACTGTAGCATTTTGTAATTCTGCAATTATTTCGAAGGAAAGTAATTTCATTTAAATATTATTAACTTCTTTCTCTCATAAAATCTTCTTCTTGAGTAGCAAATAAAAATACTATTTGATTACAGATCTTATTGCTGCCCCAATTTCTTTAAAAATTCCAAGTAACTTTATTAAAAAGTAAATATATCAATAATAAAAAAAGAGTTTCAACTTCAGATTTTTATTCGAATTTCACCTTCTTATTTATTTTGTAAAATAGCTAATTATGACAAATAAAAACTAAATCAAAACAGAGTAGCTTGCAAACTTAAAAAAAAAAAAAAATTGCGGACATTTGCACCCCTCCGAAACAATGAGATGCAAACATGCATTTATGCTGAAAAACATCTCAGAAGTATTACACTTTCTTTAATCGAAAACATTTCAAAGGTCTCCTTACACAAGAGTAAAATTGGTTATCAGGTGCAAAGGACTAAATTGCGGTAATTTTATATCACATCAACAGAAGAAAAAGAAATTATTTCCAAATCAACAAGCACAGAGAAACACATAGTCTGCTTTCGACTGTTCCGATTGACCTTCGATCAGAACAGTGCGTTCAAGTTCGTTGCTAGGGTGGGATTGTTCATCATCCGGGAAATTGATGTAAATAAAAACAGACCCTTCGGAAACTGTTGCCAAATAGGTTATTCTAGGAAGAGCCATAAAAACGTATCGAATGTCATCTGTAAGTAAGTGTGTTGCGTCCCAAACCAACGTCTTAATAAACACTGATACGAGGAAGCTGTGTTGTTGGCTTATTGATTCCATGTAGTCCGTATCCCAGAGAGGAACTCTGAGAAACGAAAGTCAAAAAAAAAAAAAGGGGGGGGGTAATCATGTGTAGTGCTGAAGTCAATATTTACACCATTCGTGATTTTTTTTAAACGACGTAGAATTTAAATATTATTTTTCTCACAACAAAGGTAATCGCGAAAACAAATACGTAAGCAGTGGTGTCAAGGGATGTTTTCTGTTTTCGTAAGGCGCTTTTACAAACAGCTGGACTTTTACTGAACAGACGTTTTTCTTTCCTTTATATTTAAAAATAATAAAAACATCTGAAACGGCATTTTACATAAAATAAGCTGGGTCATGCCTAAGAACTGAGAATTAAATAAACTGTATTTTCCTTAATTTAATTTTTAAAGGCTCTTTTTAAAGGTTAATAATAATTTCTGTCAATAATTGCAGCAATTATTTATTGACAGAAATCGTAAATTATATTCGTATGAAACGCAATTTTGCGGCTGCATGCGCGAAAACGCATTTGATGCGAACATTAACAAAAGGAATTTAAATTCTCTTATTTTCTAATCTCTGCGCTTTTTTCAAAAAATTCGAATATCTCAGTAAGGTTAACATTTCAATTTCCTTAACTTAGTAAAATAAAAAAAATATATTTATAGCAACCTTTCGTGCAGACCATGTAGTACGTATTTGACAGAACTTTTACCTTAAAAAAAATGCAAAAAGACTAAACAAAAAATGAAAAAACTCTATCAAAAATAAGACTGCCTCTTTCTGGCAGTCTTTTTAAAACACATTTATTACATCACCTGTGCAAACTATTAAGCCAAACATCTGTGTTGAATTATGGGCTATTTTTTTCTTACTGTTATTCTTCATAAGTTAAGAGAACTACTCTAACTTTGACTTCTTAAGCCAAATTGGACCGAACCACGACTGGATGATTCAGCGTTTAGCTAGTGTATTAACGCAAAATACTTCGGTTCGCGAAATGGAAAGCTGAAAATTTTAAAATAATCAAGCTAATTTTAGCTGAAACTTATGACATAATCTGTTGTTCTTTATTTCACTTCCTCATGGCCCTCATGTCACTGATTTATTTCCCTTCCAAATAAAGATATAAAAGAACAGCTGGAACTTTTTAACATCTAAACGTGTATTTTCTCCAAATACAAATATTTTAAAGATATTCCATTATAATTTTTTAACAGAAACGCTGTAGTCCACCTTCATCGCAACCACTTGCACACTCAGGTCGCGTTCAACTGAAACACTGAATCGCAAAATGTTGAAATTCAATTCCTTCTTCACTTTGAATCTTCTTTCCTGTTACTTTAGCTCTCCTTAAAAGATGCAAAAATGAAGAAGATCTCAGAGTATAAAGGAAACGCAGAGCGAAATGGCAGAATGTCTTAACTAACTGTACACATACCATACACTGCATTAGAAACTTTTATTCAACAACGGGTTCGACTTCCTTCAGCCCGAATTACAGCACTTATGTGTATAACGAACACAAGTTTCGTCCGCGCCGGACCCCTCACTCCGGAGTAAGTCGCTCTCCCAACTGAGCTACGCGAACACGCGCCTCACTGCTATCTGCCTTTATCTCATGTGCGTCCTGCGGTGCAGGCACGTCACATGCGTTTCACAAAGTGTTGGACTGTATCCATCTACATCTACAACATGACACGCATTCACTGGACCAGGGCCGGGAAAGCTTTTCATGTTGGAAGGCCGCATTAAATTAGTCTTAATCTAACAAGGCCGCATTCAAGAAACTTCAGTTAGATATACTTCGAAATGTACGGTTTGTTGTAAAAATCTTACTACGTACCAACTAACTTCAAAAAATGAAAAAGGAAATTGTTAGTTCTAAAGTTCGCAAACCTTTTAATGACTTTGTTGTAACTGTTTTTTTTTTTTATGCTTTCCAACCGTAAGTTGAAGAAGCGTATACGCTCCAGCTTTGTCCGTCCGTCCGTCTGCCCGTCCGAACGATAACTCGCGTAAAAATGGTTCGATTTCGATGAAATCTTAGTATGTGATAGGGGACCACCTGGGGACGAACCCTATTGAAAATGGGCGAAATGAGGTCAAAGGTCAGGACATAGGAGCGGTATCCATTCCATTACCCTTATGCGTCATAACTTACGTAAAAAGAGTTCGATTTCGATTAAATGTTAGTATGTGGTAGGGTACAAATGGAGACGAATCCTATCGAAAATGGACAAAATGGGGTCAAAGGTCAAGCAGGACATAAGAGCGGGATCCATTTCATTGCCCTTGTGCGTCACAACGTGCGTAAAAATGGTTCGATTTCGATGAAATTTTAGTATATGGTTAGCAACTACATGGGGACGAACCCTATTGAAAATGGGCAACATCGGGTCAAAGGTCAGACACAGGAGTGGGATCTATTCCATTGCCCTTGTGTGTCATAACTTGCGTAAAAATGGTTCGATTTCGATGAAACTTTAGTATGTGGTAGGGGATTACCTGGGGACGAATTATGTTGAAAATGGGCGAATTGGGGTCAAAGGTCAGGACATAGGAGCGGGTTCCATTCCATTGCCCTTATGCATCATGACTTAGGTAAAAATGCTTCGATTGCGACAAAACTTCATCATGTTGTTCCGGAGGTATAGTTAACCGGTTCTGTAGAATATCAACGAAATGGGGCCATAGGTCATAGCACAGAAGCAAGATTTATTCCGCAGCCATTACTCTCATAACTTACGTAAAAATGCTTCTGTTGGGACAAAACTTTAGTATGTTATTTAGCAGGTATACTGAACCGGTTCTGTAGAATATCATCGAAATGGGGTCAAAGGTCAGGGCATAGGAGCGAGATTTATTCCACGGCCATTATCCTTATAACTTGAGTAATAACTTGAGTTATGATTTCTGGTATGTTGGACAGCGTATCGTAATCAATGCATTGCATGATTTTACAAACTTGTTGTTGGAAAGCACTTGAATATTTGGTTGCAACATGGAGGTCTGCACTTTTAGCTGATGCTCTAGATGGGTATCCGTCATTTGTGACCGTAAGGGCGTCTTGATTTGGGTTAATTAGGAGAATGTAGATTCGCAGTAACAAGTGGTTGAAAAGCATTTTTTGTGTATGTTGCCGAAGGCGTGTGTATTCTATTGCATTTTTTCATATTTCAACTAGATCTTTCTTAGCGTCAGATAAGGACTCTAAAATGTCATCTCCTTAGAGCTCAATCAATTCCATCTGTAGTTCTTTAGGAGGCATGGAACGAAATCATGAGGGTAGCAGGTGTCAAAATAGCCTTTCCTTACTTATGTTTTAATTGTGGTCGTCAGTCGGGGAGCATTATTTCGTTGCGTCTTCTTTTACTCTTTGGTATTTTAAAT
Organism: Macrothele yani; assembly: GCA_039090855.1. Classification (NCBI taxonomy): domain Eukaryota; kingdom Metazoa; phylum Arthropoda; class Arachnida; order Araneae; family Macrothelidae; genus Macrothele; species Macrothele yani. The sequence continues at coordinate 112,285,444 of CM077003.1, forward strand.
ACAGTCATTTTAAGATGAAAGTAAAAATATTGAAATTCGAACAAAAACATAATAAAAATAAAAGGACTTGTTCTGCAAATTTTGGGTTGACTCAAAAGGCCGCGCTTAATGACCTAGAATGCCGCAGGTTTCGCACACCTGCCCTAGACAGTTTTTTACAGATTTGACGTAAGAGGAATTTGCTCCCGGATCTGTTTTTGTAACATGTCCCATACATTCTCAATGGGGTTCAGATCCGGGCTTTGTGGTGGCCAGGTAAGATGGCGAAAGTCGCTGCCATGCTCGCTGAACCACTGTTGATCATATCTTGCGTGATGGACCGTAGCATTGTCGTCCATGAAACAGCCGTTACCTACTGGGTAAACAGTCAACAATGCAGGATGGACTTGAACGGCAACAATGTTCTGATAATCCTTAGAGGTCACCTGACTTCCCAGTATTATTAGGGGATCTGTCTCGTACCAACACAGGGTACCCCACATCACGACACCACCTCCAGAACCTTGAGCTGTGTTTACAAGGCAAGCTGTGTCCATTAGTTCACGGGACTTCCGCCAAACTCTCTGTCTGCCATCGGTGCAGAACCAGAACCGCGACTCGCCGGACCACATGACTTTACCACGACTTTGTACCGCGACTCCGAATCACATGACTTTTATTGTCTTCCAGTGTCTAGTCACTGTGTTCCCAACACTACTGTGCCGCCCCGGTGGTGCAGTGGTCTAAGCGATGGCTTCTGATCATTCGTCCGAGATGAGTCCGGGTACGAATCCCGGTGAGGCATAAATGTTATGTTTGTCTTACGGCACTGGCTCTCTTCCATCCCTGGAACCAGTGGCCTTATTTTAGGGACGGGCGACTGCTTATAGCCCATTGAGTTGCTCACGGTGGTCGTTAAACCTCTAATGAAAAGAAAAAAACACCACTGTAGATGAACTTTCTAGTTCTTCACAGAAATCAGTGGTTTCCGTAAAGGCATGCGCCTGACAAAACTGATCCTCTTTAATTCCACCGCGCATAGTTCGCTGAGATATGGGTCTTCACTGAATGCTTAGATCAATTGTTTCACACAGGAAGTCCTCTTTCTCTCCGTACAGACCTTCTCAGACGCTGGAAATCTCGTTCCAGACAGATTGTCATCGTACCACAGTTACGACTCTAGAAAAGCAACGCGGGTTATTTTTTCCACTGATTAAGGATTCCGGAAATGTCCCCTTTTGAGAAACCAGACAGTTTTCAAAATCGTTGTTCCATCCAGATGGGCACCCACGATAAGACCTTTATCGAACTCAGAAAGATCCTTTGTTTCTCCCATTGTGATCAACGCTATTGACGATTACTGACCAGAAGCAGTCCTATAAGCAGTTGCGCGTGATCACCAAGGAGGTTATATTACCACCACTGGCTCTGCTGCCATAGGTCACAGCTAATCTGTGCCGCCCCGGTGGCGCAGTGGTCTAAGGCGTTGGCCTATGATCATTCGTCCGAAGGGGTCCGGGTTCGAATCCCGGTGAGGCATGGATGTTGTGTTTGTCTTACGGCACTGGCTCTCTCCCTTCCCTGGAACCAGTGACCCTAAATTAGGGACGGGCGACTGCTTATAGCCCATTGAGTTGCTCACGGTGGTCGTTAAACCTCCAATCAAAAAAAAAAAAAAAACAGCTAATCTGTGGTGTGACGTCACAAGCAGGCAAAAATGAACTAAATTATACCGTTGATGAAACAGTAAGCTTGTGTATCATTGATAAAGATTATTGAATTACTCATTTCATCTGTTTATACGCTTAGAAGCTTTTGTTTCATTGGTTTCCAAGCAGCTTCTCTTCTGCGGCTGCGTCGTGCCTGCTCATGGCGTCATTTGCAGCACAGACGGTGACTTATGGCGGCCAATGCTGCATGGATAGGAGTGGTGCCTCCAGTAATATAACCTCCTTGGTGACCGCGTATTTTGCATATACGCCGTGTAAATGACGTTTACGTACATCTGCAAAGTGGCCTGTGTGTTTAGCTGAAATCGATGGTAAATTTGAATGCACGGATCGGGATTGGTTTTGTCTAGGCCAGACTATTCTCATCAAGACCAGTGTAAATAAGTGTTTCCGACAATCAGTTGTTCTACTTCGTCAGAATTCTCTTACAAAGACTTTAGCTGCAAGCAGCGTCGTTCTCTTGCAATCCTCTTTATTTTGTAATTTCTTCCTCCTGTTTAGCATTCCAAATCTTTCTAAGCATTATCTCTCCAACTTCTACGTGCGTCTTTCCCTAGGTCGTCTTGAAACTGGCATATATATGTTCATTTCTGCTAGGTGTCATTTTCCATTCGTTTCACGTGTCCAAGCTTTCTTTCTTCACGATTTAATTTCTCATATTAATGACTGAGGACCCATTCAAATAGTACATTATTTTATATTCGCGTTTTATTATCCCATACAGTACATTCCGGTTAGTTGGGCCATCGGTTAATCGGTGCAGCTGTTTATTTGGGACATTTCTAAAAGAACATCCCAAATCGGCGGTTTGAGATAAAGCTTAACATAACTGGGGTAGCCGTTTAATTTGGCCGAAGTGTTCTGGCCCCGATGTGTCCCAATTAACCGGAATCTACTGTATCATCAAAATTATTCCATTTCCTTCTAAATACAGTGAACCTCGGTTGTACGTTTCCTTAAAAAACTTAAAAATAAGCAAAAGGAATTTCAGAATGTGCGTCAAAGGCACATTTTCACCTCCACAGAAAAAGGTGAAAACAACTCGTTCCGGAGGGAAAGTGATGGTGACAATTTTCTGGGACAAACGTGGTATCATTTTGATTGATATCCTTGAACGGGGTGCAACAATAAACAGTGTTCACTTTGTGCAGACATTGAAGAAGCTAAAGGAAGCTATCAGAAGGAAATAACGCGACATGCCACTTCATAGTGTTGTTTTACACCATGGTAACGCACGTCTCCACACCTCAATGGAGACTTCACAGGTTATTACCGAAATGGGGTGAACGGTCATGCCCCAACTACCTACAATCCTCACTTGGCTCCCTCAGACTTTTTCCTGTTTGCCCCTTTGAAAAACACCCTTCGTAGGGAACGTTTAGACGATGTGACAGACGCTAAACTGGCTGTAAACTCATATGTGAAACGACAGCCTCAGGAATTTTCCCAAAATGAATTTCACCAATGGTTTCAAAAATGGAAGAAATGCATAGAAAGTGATGGGCAATACTTTGTATATGCTAGCATTATTAACAATATCTCCAAGTATTTTGCCACCAAATTTCACATTTTTGCAGCTACAAATTTGTTTTTATGAGGGACGAGGCATTACTTTCAGGATGCTCTTTGTATTTTATTGCACTGCGAAAGCGTAAACCCTATGAAAATCAAACTTCTCTCTCGACAGCTCCATTTGTCAAGGCCGGATTAAGGCCTTAGTGGGCCCCTAGGTTCTACTGGGCCGGATTAAGGCCTTAGTGGGCCCCTAGGTTCTACTGGATGTCTGTGCATGGTTAATCCAGTTTTGATACACCCTTGATGCAGTAGTACGGGAGCAGCCAACAAGTGTGGCTGACCAGTGTGAGCCCTTCCGTTGGATGTCTGTGCATGGTTAATTCAGTCCTGGTACACCCTTGATACAGTAGTACGGGAGCAGCCAACAAGTGTGGCTGACCAATGTGAGCCCTTCCGTTGGATGTCTCTGCATGGTTAATTCAGTCCTGGTACACACTTGATACAGTTGTACGGGAGCAGCCAACAAGTGTGGCTAACCAATGTGAACTCTTCTGTTGGATGTTTGTGTATGGTTAATCCAGTCCTGGTACACCCTTGATACAGTAGTACGGGAACAGTCAACAAGTGTGGCTGACCAATGAGAGCCCTTCTGTTGGATGTCTGTGCATGGTTAGTCTAGTCCTGGTACACCCTTGATACAGTAGTACGGGAGCAGCCAACAAGTGGGCTTACCAATGTGAGCCCTTCTGTTGGATGTCTGTGCATGGTTAATCCAGTCTTGGTACACCCTTAATACAGTAGGACGGGGGCAGCCAACAAGTGTGGCTGACCAATGTGAGCCCTTCTGTTGGATGTCTGTGCATGGTTAGTCCAGTCCTGGTACACCCTTGATACAGTAGTACGGGATCAGCCAACATGTGTGGCTGGTCAAAGCGAGCCCTTCTGTTGGATGTCTGTGCATGGTTAGTCCAATACTGGTACACCCTTGATATAGCTGTGCGGAGCAGCCAACAAGTGCGGCTGCTCACGAAATACTGGCACCCGTTCTCCTGGCCCCAACTATCTGGCCACGGTTAAATTGGCCTAAGTAACCACTATCCCCATCTGATCCCCATTACTGCAAACGTTTACTGATTACGTACAGAGGATAATTATGCACAATTAATCGTAGCCGCACCTGTAGATGTTTCCGAAAAAAAGCAATCCTATTTGATGCTCGAATTCTGGTCCAAAGTAACATGCCACCCCGGTGCTCGAGCGGACAGAGGGGTGCACTATTGCTGTAATCTTCCGTGCTGGGCTCAGGTTTAAGCTCCGAATGAGGAATGGGACGAGCACGTGTCCCATGGCCCTATCTCCTGACCTAGCAATAATGGCCCCCAAATTAGAGGAAGGCAGCAATTTATAGCCCCCCCCCCCCCCCCACACACACACACGCACACTCCAGGAAAAGAAACTATCATCATCTTAATTTCATTTTCACAGTTTATTATTGAAGCAAGATATTGAAAATAAAATAAAATAAAATAAAACATTGTCAATTGAAATTATTCGTGTTGTCAATTGAAACAAGATCGCTGTTTTCATGACTACTATTCCCTGGAACTTTACTGGTTAAGAATTAAAAACTTCGGCAAAGAGCAAGCAATAAATAATGATATTATTTATTATTCGACACTTCATTTCTATAAAACAATTTTACTCTAATTTACAATATTACTATTTATTAAAGTTCGGATTCAAACAAAAATTCACACGAAATTCACAAAAATTATCAGAGTGGCAAGTAGTTTCGTTAAAGGGGCAAAGTAACTAGTAATGAATAATTATATTATTTGTTATTCGGCATTTGAAATATGTATGCTATAAATGTACAGCTGATATGTACTTCTATTATGTATAAATTCCAGACACTTTAATGAGGATATCTTCTCAAACAAGCTTAACATGACAATTAAGTACCATTTGAGATAAGTACCATTTGAGAGTGTTTCCCAATTAAGTGCCATCAGCATAAAAGGCAATAGTACATCGTTGAAACTTGTTCACTCTACGTTGACTGAAGTTATTAATCAGATATGGGAATGATAATCTGGATTCCACGTTTTTTTAATCATGTCAGCAGCAAGAAGAAAGCGTCAAACTAAGACAACAGCGTTTGTGGAAACAGAAGAGAAAAAAAGTACTCTTGAATACTTTGTTATTGGACACGATGGGAAATTTTTAGTTCTTAATGTGCAAACAGAAGGGAGCAGTGATGGAAGATTACCAGAGTGAAACTTAATGTCGAAAGCAATTAGGAAATTTGTAATCAGTTTGCAGATGATATAAGAAAATAAGCTTTTGAGCGTTTCTGCAATCTCAGGAGTTGATTAAAAAAAAGGAAGGAAAAGAAGATTGCATGAACTAAAGCGCTGCCGTTAACACTGCTGTGCACTAAATGGAGCATGTGGAAAACCATAGAAGAATCGTCAGAAACTTTTAGTTACGAAAGATTCATCAAATGGAACATATTGTGCATCAAGAAAAAAAAAATAGAGTTCCAAAAGCGGAACTTACCAGGAAAGACAATATTACTCAAATTGCAAATTGACGACCTCAAAACACACCCGGTGGCAGAATGGTCAGATGCGTAGGCTTCTGGCTAATCATGCGAGTTAGGTCCGTGGGTTCAGACCAGATGAAGCGCAGCGGATGCGTGTATCCTACGGTCAAAGGTAAAAATACACTCGGGAGAAAATACCCCTGAAAACTGAAAAGCGGGGAAAATGCCCCCGGAAAAAAAAACCCGGAAGAAATACCCCCAGAACAAACGGTTCACTGTAAACTGCCACACAGGAACACTGATGTGTGGCAGTGTTCCGGTGTGGCAATTTACCGGCAACTCTGCCACACATCTTTCAGCAAATTGGTCACAAAAGTTCAGGGGGGCTATAAAGATTGCCGTTTCTGGGCCTATATTGAGAACTGAATTGGGAACTCCAAACGAATTTCGAGAAAACGTTCCATGTAAGCCAAGCGAGAATTGTACTTTAATTTGAAGAAATAAATTGCCGAGAATCCGAGGTACTTTTGGTTGGGGGGGGGGGGCACTCAACTCCCAATTTCAATAATATTAGATTCTGGGCCACTGGAGTCTGTCAGTGTATCCGGGCTGTTCCCCTTGAAGCGTCCGCGAGGTCCGTGAGCTTGGGGGTGGGGGTCCCCAAAATGTTAAAATGGACGTAGAGCTGTAAACATTAGAACCATGCTTTACATAATGATTCTGTACACGACCACGAATTTTCAGGAGGGTGGGGTGCAAGTTTCTAAGAGCGCAGACAAGGGTTCAAGGTAAGGGATTTGCTCGCAATTTCTATGCTTCATGTTGTGTTTAATGGTAAACTATGTATGCCCTTCCCCCTCCCACAGAAATTTGGTGAAGCCTGTGAAAGGAATACGAGGTGCTTGGTTTGGAGGGCTCTACCCTCAACTTTCGTATTTTTATATTCCGGACCTCTAGAGTCGGTCAGTGTATCCTCGATGTTACCCTTGAATAGCTCTTAGAAACGGAGGGGTTACCCCACCCTCCTAAAAATTCGTGGTCTTGTACAGAATCATTATATATTATATAAAGCATGGTACTAATGTTTACAGCTCTACGTCCATTTTAACATTTTGGGCGAAAGCCCCTCCCCCAGTGCATGGACCTCGCGTACACTTCAAAGGGAACTTCCTGTATACACTGACAGACTCCAGCGGCCCAGAATATGAAATTACGGAAGTTTGGGGTAGACCCCCCCCCCCCAACCAAGTGTACCTCGGATCCTCGGCAATTTATTTCTTCAAATTAAAGTACAGTACAATTATCGCTTGACTTACATGGAACGTTTTCGCGAAATTCGTTTCCCAATTCAGTTATCAATGTAGGCCCAGAAAAGGCAACCTTTATAGACCCCCCCACCCCCTGAACTTTTGTAGCCAAGCTGCTGAAAGATGTGTGGCAGGGTTGCCGATAAATTGCCAGACCGGAACACTGCCACACATCAGTGTTCCTGTGCGGCAGTTTACAGTGAACTGTTTGTTCTGGGGGTATTTTTTCTGGGGGCATTTTTTTCCGCTTTTCAGTTTTCAGGGGTATTTTCTTCTGGGGTATTTTTTCCCGGCGGTATTAATACCTACATACGTATCCTACTGGCCTGGCTGTTCTTCCAGGAACCATTGGTCTCAAGTTACGGGCGGACGACTCCTTATAGCTTAGACGGCCACGGCAGTCGTCGCCGCTTCCCATTCCGCCCCCAAGCTTCCTCACGGTTAGTGCGGAGCTAAAAACATGTTCATTTGTACGACAGAGCTAAAGCACGTGTCAAGACGACAAATCTGCAGAGATACATTCCACCCGTGTAGCTTAGTTGGGAGAGCAACTTACTCCGGAGTGAGGGCAGTGGCGTAACTCGCACAACGTGCCCCCTCCCCGCACAAAATTTGCTTCAGCCCCCTAAGAACAGTAATTTTCCAAGGATTTTGAACACGAGGGAGGATGCATTTTTCGCCGTGTGTGTGTGTGTGTTTTGGTTGGGGGGGGGTTAGGAAGTCAGGCAGAGTGTCTCCAAAAGCCCTGTAATTGTAACATTTTAAGTAATAGATTTGACAATACGTGTAATTGCTTTGTCCAAAACTAAAATAAATCACTTGAAGAAATCACCCTCTTACACATGGTAGTTCTGCGACTGCTGTGAATAAATGTTGACGCCTGTCGTGCACGTAATCCTAGGTAACTGACTGTTTTCCCACATCCTCCACGGGGAATCCCACTGTGGCCTCGCGCCTTTCCTCAGCAGCGCAGAGAGAGGGCGATTGGAGAGCGATCGCATCATTTACAACCCATTGCAGAGCAATCGTATAACAACCCGAAGCCAAAGAGCCGAACACTCTCAATCTGTAGGACATTCAGTATTTTAGAAGTCAAACTAGGCATTTAGTTTAGGCAAAGCTAAATATATCTTAAAGGAAAATATGAATCTTTGGGTTAATTACTGTGCGTGTTCCAATTTTTTCATAAAACTGTAACTGACAGCTGCAGTACGCCATTTCCTTACCTGCGCCCCTCCCTATGAAGCTGCGGGGCTGATATAGTTACGCCACTAAGTGAGGGGGCGCAAGTTCGTTCTCCGTCACGAACACACTTGTGTTTTCACATCAGTTACGTGCAATGCAGGTAAATTGGTGAAACTTTCATTGCTTATGGACGGAAATACGGTGCGGATGCTAGGACTACCTATAGGCAAGATACACCGGTGTCCAAAATCAAAGTCCGGAAGGCAATAGTGGACAAATGATCCAAAGCGCTCAATGAAATGTTACGATGTTCACAAGATGTATGCAAATGGACACGAGAAACAGATACTCGCAGTGAAATTTGCATATCAGTGAGCTAAACTCTGTCCAGTATGTAAACTGAGATATACCAACGGAGAACTGTAATGGTATATCTCGCTGACAGCGCGTGTAAGAAGAGTTCTAGTGGCTGAAAATTCTTTCCTTATGTCTGAGACACGTGTATCCAACGTTGTACGGTGGCGAGCGGTAGTACGGCTAGAAGCAGGCCAGTCCAAGGCCCAGATGGCAAGGGACTTGAATATCCATTCCAAAGCAGTTTCACCGCTCCGGCAGGAATTCAACAACACCGGTGGAGTTGTCAGAAAGACTTGGTCAAGGTCGTCCAAGGCGCACGACTCCTCGTGAGGACCGTTACGTCGCTTAAACCGCGAAACATCATAGTTCCTACACAGCCCAGCAGTTGTCTTCAGGGCTCTCTATTGCCACTGGGGCTACGGTATTAAGGTAAACGTTATACAGAAGTCTTAATGCAATTGGCCTTTATGCCGGGAGACCCATTGTTCGCCTCCCGCTAACCGCATCTCACAGGAGAGCTCGCTTGAACTGGTGCAAGCAACATCGTAAAAGAACACAGACAAGTGGGGCGGTGTCCTTTTCACAGACGAGTCGAGATACAGTCTACAAACGGATTCTCGTAAGCATTTCATCTGGAGGGAAAGGGAACTCGCGATGATCCTGCAAATGTCAGCGAACGCGACTCCTTCGAAGACGACGGTCTTCTCGTATGGGGTGGAATTATGTTCAACGGCCTCACACCACTCCACGTGTTCGCAGGAGCCAATGAAAATGTTGAGCCCTATAGGAACGAGATCCCAGAGTTCTATGCCAGACGTTTTCGAGGAGCTGTTGGCCCTCGGTTCCTTCTAATGGATGATAATGCGCGTCCGCACAGGGCTCAGCTGGTCGACGATTTCCTGCAGAGCGAGTATATTCGGTGTATGAACTGACCAACCAGTTCTCCAAACCTGAATCTTATAGAGAATGTCTGGGGTGCACTGGGCAGACACGTAGCAGCTGGGCAGCCACCTCCCAGAACCCTTCCCGAGTTACGCACTGCCCTCATCAAGGAATTGGATTATTTAGCTACAGAGTTAATCACTACCTGGTGATGAGTATGTATCGTCATTGTGAGAGTCGTCTGCCCGTACAAGGTGATTGCATTCCTTATTAAGACATTTTTAAGTTACCTTCTTACATCTCACCTGGGGACAATTGGGATGTGACACGCAAAATGTGCTGATATTTGTCTGTTGTTAAAAAATGCATATTACCCTTGTGATTGTGTTTCTTTACATGCCAAACGTCTCTACCTGCTGTTACGTGTTTACCTTTTTGCCCTTGCAAGTGCCTTCCGGACTTCAATTTTGGACACCAGTGCATTTCTTTTTTTATTACAGTGATCGCGGTTAGCGAGTAGTAGTTTTCACGCCCGACTTGGGATTGTAGTTGACCTGGAAGCTAGTGCATCCCGCTTGGAGTCGAAATCGGCCTTGAAGTTACTGCATCCGACTTGCGCAAGAGTTGGCTTAGAAGCTAGTGCGCCAGACTTGGCGTAGCAATTGGCCTAGAAACTAGTTTACCCGACTTGGGGCGGCCTAGAAACTAGTTTACCCGACTTGGGGTGGCCTAGAAGCTAGTGCACCTGACTTAGCGTAGCAGTAGGCTTGTATGCTAGTGCACCTGACTTGGCGTAGCAGTTGGTCTTTTTAGCTGGTTTTAATTGAAAATAAAAAGTATCGTCTTTTAAAGTTGCAATTATTTCCATTATTAATCGTGTCTCGACAGCATTAACAATCTCATGTGTTTCAACTGGCACGACTCTGAAAAAATAAAAAAACAGCCTTGGCCTCGATACTTGTGCACCCGACTAGGCGTAGCAGTTGACCTAAATGCTAGTGCGCCCAACATAGGATAGCAGTTGGCCTAGAAGCTAGTGCTCCCAACATAGGATAGCAGTTGGCCTAGAAGCTAGTGCGCTCGACTTGGCGTAGCAGTTGGCCTAAATGCTAGTGCGCCCAACATTGAATAGCAGTTGGCCTAGAAGCTAGTGCGCTCGACTTGGCGTAGCAGTTGGCTTAAATGCTAGTGCGCCCAACATAGGATAGCAGTTGGCCTAAAAGCTAGTGCGCTCGACTAGGCGTAGCAGTTGGCCTAAATGCTAGTGCGCCCAACATAGGATAGCAGTTGGCCTAGAAGCTAGTGCGCTCGACTTGGCGTAGCAGTTGGCCTAAATGCTAGGGCGCCTAAAATAGGATAGCAGTTGGCCTAGAAGCTAGTGCGCTCGACTTGGCGTAGCAGTTGGTCTAAATGCTAGTGCGCCCAACATAAGATAGCAGTTGGCCTAGAAGCTAGTGCGCTCGACTTGGCGTAGCAGTTGACCTAAATGCTAGTGCGCCCAACATAGGAGAGCAGTTGGTCTAAAAGCTAGTGCAACAAACTAGGCGTAGCAGTTGGCCTAGAAAGTAGTGCACCCGATTTGGGACCGCGTTGGTCTAGTTATTAACGCGCACTACTTGAGACCGAAGTTAGGCTAGCAATTTTTGCGCACGAGTTGATGCCGAGATTAGTCTTGAAGTTAGATTTCACGATTTAGGGACCTAGTGGTTTAGCAGTTCACAAGTAAACAACTGGAGGCTGCGGTTAGCCTAGTAGCTTGCACGCAGAACCTTGTGTCAGAATGCATTCCAGTTCGTGTGCCGTTGCTGCCAAACAACCGCCGTAGTTCTGAAGTTATGCTAAGCCTTTCGTCCCGGGGTAGCGACTTTTCCATCTCTCTTCCTTGTGGGTGTGATAGGGTACTTCCTGTCAAGTCATTGATCATAAGAAACGATCAGTCGGGGATGAAAACCAATAAATCAATAACAATTTCCTCGAACGGAAACTGGTTTGATTCGATTCCTGCACCAGTGTGATGCAAATTTGGAACTTGCTGGGGAGTTCACTATGGAAGAGCGCTGTATTCGGCGGTACAGCAATACGGGCGGCGGAACCCAATAATTTCGGGGTTTAACTTCTCTGAGAGTTAAAGCAATTAAAAAAACGATATATATACATGTATATATGCGTATGTGTCATCAACCATTAACTATCCACTGCTGGATGAAGGTCTCCCCAAGTCTTTTGCACAACTTTCTTTCTTGAGCATATCTCTTCCATATCACTCCGGCATTCTTTCGAATTTGAACCATGCAACTTCCAGGTTGCCTTCTTCTGGGTCTTCTCCTGCCCCTTGGTATGTATCCAATCTAATATTTCAGTTGTTCAACCGTGTTAAAATCTTCTAGCAATATATCCACCCAACTGTCACTTCAGAATTCTTTAATAATCGTTTTTAAAGTGAAAAATACAACTTTGGGTAAACTTTTCAACTTATCTGTGCGAAATCACTTTTCAAAGTTGCATTTGAAGCGTTTTCCAGAAAACTGCGCATCATGGTGACGGTCTCCAAGAAATCTTTTAAAAAAGAAAACGTTAAATCATATGTGAACCACAAATTGTTGAGACACTTCGTAGGAAGATCCCCAGGGGAGGTAGGAGGGTCATGATATTGCAAGGGGAATGGACCAAGGTACTTAGAAGGAGCCTTGGAATGGACCCCCGTGTTCCATACCTTCAACCGCTGGTGTACAGCAATGACATACTCTGGCCGAGGTGGCCAAGTAGTTAATCCGCACTATTTGTAGCCGCGATTTGCATCCTAGGTTAGCACCGGACTGTAGTATTACCACGCCAAAAATACTTAACTCTATTAAATTAAAATTTTGCAGCTCGAGTTAAAAAAAAATGCTTTGAAAAAATTATAAGTACCTGAAGATTGCATTTCCCTTACTGTACAACCATGCTCGAAAATATAGGTACATACGTGTTTCATTCACGACATGATGTTTTTTGTTGTGTTTTACGAATTCCGTAACATCTACGGCTATAAGAAGTCGTCTTTCCCAGATTCCGTACCACTAGTTCAGCGGAATAGATGGGCCAGCACCATGGAGCGTAGCATCCATGCCCTACTTAGGAATCGAGCCCGTCTCGTACGATTAGCCAAAAGCCCGCGTTTCTGACCACTCATCAAAGGACGTGTGACTCATGGCATAAGATGTAAGTTCTCAGTTCATCTTCTCCTGTCATTACTGACGTTACATACCGGAACTCAATTTGTTAAATCTGGGGATGTCGTCTTGTCCTTGTAAAAAATGCGAGCGAGGTGCCGAAATCTTGATCAGAATTTCGAAATGATAGATACAAAACTTGGGCCAGAATGACATGACAATATATCGTATATGGTCAGTTGAAAATTTTAAAACCACCCATAGAATTTTTATTACATAACAGAGCGTAAAATACCACAAGGCTTTCTTGTTATATACTCCAGTGTTGTGAAAACACAAATTTGCAGATGACGGGATCGAACCCGCTTCGGAGTGACTTGCTTTAATCGACAAAGCTATACACGGAATGTAGCGCTGCAGATTTGTCATCTATTGACACGTGCTTCACCTCTATAATACGTCACACTGTAACAACAAACACTTCATAACTATCGCATCTGTATTTAAAGTAATGTTCTTCAGTGGTTTCAAACACTGTAAAATAAATTCTGAAATTCAAGAGCCACTTTCCATGATTTCTTTCGTGAATGAACGAAGCATATTTCCGATAAAACTTTCCGCGATGAATGATGCATATTTCCGATACAACGTTTCTGCGAAATGACAGAAAGAACTGAATTTCACTGATTTTTCGTAAGCCAGAAAATTTCTGAATTTTTATAAACCTTTCAGCAATTTTTTTATGACGTTAAATTACCGTTTTCAAGAGGAGTTAATGGGAAATTCTTAATTTTCAGAATCCTGTCAGCAATTTCTTTCTTATATTGACGTTATATTGCCGTTTTCAAGAGATGTTAATGGAAAACTCTTAATTTTCAGAAACCTTTCAGCAATTTCTTTCTTATATTGACGTTAAATTGCCGTTTTCAAGAGGTATTAATGGAAAATTCTTAAATTTTCAGAAACCTTTCAGCAGTTTCTTTCTTATATTTACGTTAAATTATCGTTTTCAAGAGGTGTTAATGGAAAATTCTTAATTTTCAGAAACCTTTCTCCAGATCCTTTCTAATATTAACGAAACAAATTTCTTTCTCACTTTTTCCGTATCGAATGACGATAAATAGGAGAGATTCACGCGAATACTTAGGAGTTTGATTAATCGTTAAAATTCAATACTGTGGAGAAGTATTTGAAGTTCTGTAGTGAGATCGGATATTGTGGATAGTGTATCGCATGAGGGATGTAAGGTCAGGTGATGCGTAACATCACAGCCTCTCCTTGACAAATGTCAACCCCGCCTTCTCGTGGTGCATCCTGTTCTCACTAAAGGGGCTCTGACGATCGCCAATAGCGGTATAACTATACCATCGGGATTAGAGGAAATGCTATCCCACACTCACCAACCCGCTTTGCCAGCTTGGTGAGTTATGGCCAAACCCCTCCAAACTGACTCCACAACTTAAATCTTGGCCCTCAGTCTCCGGCAGCTGGAATGTACCTGGCCAAGGCAGCGGCCAGTGCGACATTAAGGCAGAGGGTGTTAAGAATCCCCGGAGGACTGGACTAGGATGCCATCTGATGCTGACCTTGGCTACGTATAATGGACGCTCCCTATCTTCTGATTCAAGGCTTCTTGAATTGGAAGAGGAACTACAAAGGATCAAGTAGGACATCGTCGGGCTAAGTGAGGTAAGGAGAAAAGGAGAAGATCTCATTGAACTGAAAAGTGGACATCTCTTCTATTATCGTGTTACAGATACTGGCAGAACTAGTGGTGTTGGATTTATAATAAACAAGAAACTGAAGGATAAAGTTGTAGAAGTTGAAAGTTCCTCTGACAGAGCTACACGACTCGTTATCCAACTCTCGAGAAGATACCAGGCTCAGATTATTCAAACTTATGAACCCACCACAAGTCATCCTGAAAAAGAAATTGAAGAATTTTATGAGGAAATTCGTCATCTAAATAATAAAGGTAAGCAGCACTTGAAGATAATTATGGGAGATTTCAATGCAAAAATAGGGCAACGGCAACAGAATGAAACTTCAGTAGGTAAATTCGGTCACGGCAACAGAAACCAGCGTGGAAATACTCTCGTTGAGTTTGCAGAGGCAGAAGGGTTTTTCATCTTGAACTCCTTTTTCAAGAAAAAGGCCACACAGGAAATGGACATAGAGACATCCAAATGGGAAGACAAGTGAAATTGATTTTATTATGTGTAACAAAAAATTCTTCATAGAAGACTGCAGTGTGCTAAACAAGTTCAACACAGGTAGTGACCATAGATTGGTGAGATGTAAGATGCACCTCAACACTAAACTCGAACGTGGTAAACTCATAAGACAAACAAAATGTATTGACATAACCAACCTTAAAAACACCATAATACCTTCAAGCTGGAACTGAAAAACAGATTCTCTGTTTTAGAATGCCTAACAGCGGAAGAAGTGGATATTTCTGAAGTTAACAGAAAACTAACCAAAGCTCTTATGGAAACAGCAACAAAATTAGCTGGGTCTAAGAACAAGTTGCATGTGAACAAATTATCAGGAAAAACCAAAATGCTGATGCAAAAAAGAAGAGAGATGAGGACAACTAAAGAAGATGTGACTTCCAAAGTGGAATATATAGAGCTATGCAAGACAGCACGAAAAAGTGAAGACGTTAGGAAATTCAACTGTGAACTAGTGAGGAAAGCAATTGAAAACAACCAAAGCCTAAAGATAGCAAATGGACATCTCAGTAAGGGAAGAAAACAGATTATGGCACTGAGAAAAGAAGATGGTTCTGTAACAAGAAATAGAGGCGAAATTTTGACAAGAGTGAAAGATTTCTACTCCAAATTATATGAAAGGGATGATACATGTACTCCAGACATCATGAAAGGCACCAGTACCAGAGTTCTTCCAGTCCTCCCAGCAGAAGTTGCACATGCAATCAAGAACATGAAGCGGGGAAAAGCTCCAGGAGAAGACGGAATTACTGTAGACATCATACAAGAAGCAAGTGGATAAATCGAAACAGTACTCGCCCAAATTTTCACTCGATGCCTTAATGAAGAGAAAATTCCTGAGGATTGAAACAACGCTATAATGATCCTGCTACATAAAAAAGGTGACATTGAGGATCTCAGGAACTACAGACCTATCAGCCTCCTATCAGTGGTTTATAAAATCTTCACTAAAGTTCTTTCACACCGTTAGAAGGTAACACTGGGCATGGCTCAACCGAGAGAACAAGCTGGATTCAGGATTGGCTACAGCACAATAAATCATACCCACGTACTCAGAGAACTAATTGAAAGAGCGAGGGAATATGAACTTACATTAGGCATGGCTTTTATCGATTATGAAAAAGCCTTTGATTCGGTGAAACCATCAGCAGTTGCAATGGCTCTGAAATCCTGCGGTATTGAAGATGCATACATTAATATTATTAATAACATCTATGAAAATGCAAGTGCAAAGATTCGGCTGTTTGAAAATTTAACACACATAAAAATTGGAAAGGGTGTGAGACAAGGTGACACCATATCTCCGAAGCTCTTTAACGCCACATTGGAAAATGTCTTTCAATCACTGAACTGGGAAAACAAAGGGATAAAGATTAATGGAGATTATCTAACCCACCTTCGTTTTGCTGATGACATAGTCATTTTTGCAACTACCCCCATCAGAGCTGCCGAGTATGACCCAAGAACTTTCTGACAAGAGTAAAGAAGTGGAATTAAAAATGAACTTTCAGAAGACAAAAGTGATGTTCAATGCTTTTACACGAAATGAAGATTTATCGATTGATGGAGAAAAGCTGGAGATAACAGACATGTACGATTATCTTGGACAGCAGATATCAAATGTGGGTCACATTGATGAATAAATTAATCGGCTTACAAAACTTGGATGGAGAGTTTTTGGAAGAAACAGCATAATTTTCAAGAACAATATGCCATTATGTCTTAAAAGAAAAGTGTTTGATCAATGCATCCTTCCAGTGCTTACGTATGGTGCAGAGACGTGGACTTTAACTAAAAGAGACAGGCAAAGACTGCAGACAACTCAAATAAGCATGGAGAGGTGCATGCTTGGTGTAACCAGGAGAGATAAGAAGAGGAACTCGTGGATCCGAAAAATGACAAGAGTGGAAGACATCATGATCAGAGTTAAATCCCTGAAATGGCAATGTGCTGGACATACTGCCAGAAGGACAGCCCATCGATGGACAGCCAAAATTTTAGATTGGATTTCAAGGGACAGGAAAAGACCCAGAAGAAGACCACATGGGAGATAGGTGGATGAAATTCGAAAGTATGCGGGAGTGACATGGAGGGGACTGGCACAAGACAGACCGTTGTGGATGAAACTTGGGAAGACCTTCGTCCAGCAGTGGATTGATAATGGTTGACAATGATGATGATGATGATGATATCGCATGATATTTTTTACAGTGTCTCCTGGTCGCTATTCTGTGCACCAGCTCCAGCTATTACACATTGTGTTACCGTAGGAAACCGGGTATTTAATTTATTGTACAGGTTACGATGTCTATGTATCCGTCTGTGGAGTCCTTAAGACAAAAGCTACATAGATTCCAAGACTAAGTTTTACATTTAGAAGTTCTATGAAATAAAACAGCACATTGCACCTTCTCTTAAAGATAATTGAAAGTTGCTTTCAGTTGAAAAAAAGATCTCAAACTCCAAATCGTTGTGTTTCTTCGAAAAATCACAATGAAAAGAGTACGTAATTTGTAATTAGACCTCCTACAGAAAAAAAAATTGTTATAAACGTATTTAAAAAATTATATGATCCACTATAAAATAAAATAACTAACTCACTCGCATTAATGAAAAAAAAATCATCGTTGTCCAATTAGTTTTGCCTTGAACGTGAGTCTGATTTCTGTGACTTTCTGGCTCAGTGGTTAAGACACGCGGCTTTAACCCCAACGACTGGGCTCGATCATCGGCGCAAAACGGATTCTCTCGCATAAGGGCTGAAATATTCAGCTTGTTGGATTTTGCGAAATTTCTGCCTAAATACGGAAAATCTTGAAATGGATTTTTCTAAAATAAACGGAATTACTGACTGCGGAAAATCTGTTAAAATACGGAAGGTAAAAAAAACCAAAAAAAAAAAACCGGAAATTCCGTTAAAAGACGGACACTTACCAGCAATTTTGTTGTACGTTATTTTCAGAAATTTTCCGTGAATGTACACCTACTTATTTTTTACAATGAACCACAAACAACTGAAACATAAGAAGTCGGGTATCTAACTGTGAAGTATCGGGGAAAAGTTAAGCAGTCATCCTGATCAGTGGCGTACGTAGAAATTAATTGCGGGGGGGGGGAGTCGTCGCCTCGATGTCAAAACCACGAATGCGAAATTTTGTAGTTTGTATTACCTCTATTTAAAAATTTTATTTGATCAAAGAATCACTTTTGCAATTACATCAGGCTGGAGGGGGAGGGGGGATAGGCATTAACAATAGAATAGGCCTATGTGACCTCGTCTGATCATTCCAAATAAAGAAGTAACTAAGGGCAATTTAAGGAAGACCAGAATGGCGACATTAGCAAAATAACGTCACCGACAATTTTTATCAATTTTTAATACTAGATAAAATTATTTTGGCGGGTGCATATGGCCCTTTGCACCAATCCCCCTGGGTACGCCATTGATCCTGATCCTTTAATTTGTGAATTGTATGACTGTTATCTTATAGTTCAACATCATTTGTTAGGTGACAGTGCGTTTTGTTTAGTTTCCTCGATTGCCAGAGGCCCGGATTTCTGGCTAATCATCTTAGTTGGCCCCTGGCTGAAGTACCAGACGAGGCCTCGATGGTGTATCGAAACTACGGCACTGTGTTTCTCTCATCCCCTTAACCAAGGGCCTCAAATCAGGGACGGGGGACTGTTTATAGCCCTAGGTGCTCGATGTGGTTGCAAAATCCCAAATTAAAAAAAAAAATGTCTTATTGAAGAAATAAAAGGCCAAGGTATATCTTACTAACAAATCCACGACGTATTTTATTGAAAACACAGAGTAAACAATATGCCTTACTGAAATCATAAAGTACGCTACATATTGAAATCATAAAAGGTCACAATATGCACTTTCGCAAACATAAAGTTTACAGTATGTCTCGTTGAAAGCATATAAGTCCAAGACATGTGTTACTGAAAACATAAATGGTTGCTACATATCTTTCGGAAAACGTAAAGACATGTTTTTTGTTGAGAAACAGAGTCTGCAACATCTCATCGAAAGTCGCAGCACTTAAGAAATTTATAGTTACGAAAAAATAGTCATCAAAATAGAATACTGGGGAAAAAAAAAAAAAAAGAACATCTCCAGGTAGCTTTGGAATCACGACATATACTGTCAGCGGTCCCGGACGATTCGTCCAACGACGATTGGTCCAATGCCGATTCGTCCAAAGGGACAATTGGTCCAATGCCGATTGGTCCAATGTCCGATTCGTCCAATGCCGATTCGTCCAATGGTACGATTGGTCCAACGCCGATTCGTCCAATGGTATCATTATACCAACGGTAAACTGTTTTATTTTCCAGAAAGGAATAAAGATTTAAATTATTTTGCTCATTTTATCCTTTTGAAAGATCATTTCCGTATATTTGGTAATTGTAAACATTTTACATAAACCTGGTAAAAGACACTCAATGGAGCATTTCTCAGCTGTTTGCAAAGCACCTAGGCGCGGGTCTTTTTAAATATTTTAAGTAAAAACTTAGATATTTGGTATTTGTAAACCTTTTATAAAACCTTATAAAAGGCACTCATCGTATCATTTCTCATGTCTTTACAAGGCACCTAGGCCGCAGGCCTTTTCAGAAGATTTTAAGTTACAACCTAGAAATTTGGTATTTGTAAACATTTTATAAAACCTAATAAAAGGCACTCGTCGTATAATTTCTCAGGTCTTTACAAGGCACCTAGGCGGCGGGCCTTTTTAGAAGCTTTTAAGTTACAACCTAGATATTTGGTATTTGCAAATATGTTATAAAACCTAATAAAAGGCACTCATCGTATCATTTATCAGGCCTTTATACAAGGCGCCTAGGCCGCGGGCCTTTTTAGAAGATTTTAAGCTACGGCCTAGATATTTGGTATTTGTAAACATTTGATAAAACCTTATAAAAGGCATTCAACGGATCATTTCTCAGCTCTCTACCAGGCACCTAGGCCGCGGGCCTTTTTGGAAGACTTTAAGTTACAACCTAGGTATTTGGTATTTGTAAATACGTTATAAAATCTAATAAAAGGCACTCATCGTATCATTTCTTAGCTCTTTACACGCACCTAGGCCTAGGCCTTTTAACACTTTTTATTCTACTGATGTCATATTCTAAGGTTTAAGTAAAGTTAAAAATACTAGCATAACATTAGTAAGTTTTCTTGATAGGTAAACGCTATGAATCTGACATCGGTAGGATAAAAACTGTCAAAATGGCATAGGTCTAAGGCCTGTGAATTAATATTTCGTGCTTAAGTAAAAACGCAATATTAACTTACTTTGATGGGTAAACGTTATGAATATGACATCGGTAGAATACAATTTTTTAAAAAGGTCTGGGCCTAGGGCCTATGAATTAATATTTCATGTTTAAGTAAAATCACAATATTATTAACTTGATTTGATATGTAAACATTATTAATCTGACATCAGTAGAATATAAACTGTTAAAAAGGCCTAGGGCATATGAATTAATATTTTGTGTTTAAGTAAAAGCGCAATATTATTAACTTGATTTAATATGTAAACATTGCTAATCTGACATCGGTAGAATAAAAACTGTTAAAAAGGCCTTAGGAATTAATATTTCGTGCTTAAGTAAAAGCGCAATATTATTATAACTTGATTTAATATATAAACGTTATGAATATGACATCGGTAGAATAAAAAGTGCTAAAAAGGCCTAGGCTTATAGCCTATGAATTAATATTTCGTGCTTAAGTAAAAGCGCAATATTATTAATTTGATTTGATATGTAAACGTTATGGATATGACATCGCTAGAATAAAAATTGTGAAAAGGCTTCTGTCCGAACCCGACCAGAACGTCTCCATTGGCCAGTTGGCGGAACCCCACTGCATGCTACAAACAGAAACGGAAAACTAGTATTTTATATTATTTCATGCAAAAGAGAAACATTGAAGTTAATTGAACGTCTCGTACATCAGTAACTTCATACGGCAGCAAGGACAGTAAAAAAAAAGAAAAAAAAATCTGTAACCACAATATTACGCATGAAATGTAACATTATTTTGCATTCTTTGTACTACCGGCACTTTCGTATAATATCGGAGATAAAATCAGAACAGTTGAGATTTTTATAACATGAGTAGCACTTTGGACAGATAGGACGGAATTGGACCAATCGTCCCATTGGACGAATCGGTATTGGACCAATCGTACCATTGGGCGAATCGTACCTTTGGACCAATTGTCCATTGGACGAATCGTCCCGTTGGACGAATCGGCATTGGACCAATCGGCATTGGACGAATCGGCATTGGACCAATCGTCGTTGGACGAATCGTACCAGACCCACTGTCTGACAGAGAAAATGCCACAACATGAAAGAATGCTCGAAAACAGACCAAACTGCACACACAGATAGCCAAGTAGGTCCTGAACAAATGATTTAATTATCACATACAGACTAGGCTCCAGTGGCCGAATATACGGTATGATCAATAAGGAGTGTGGCTCCCATTTTGGGCAATACAGCGTTGAATCTGACGTGGCATCGAGGCAATGAGAGGCCGAATAGATTTCTGGGGTATCGTGGACCATGGGGCATTGATCCGAGTTCACAGTTCATCTTCGTTTTGCGGGGGCGGGATGGAACTCAACCGACGTCCAATCATGTCCCACAGATGCTCGATGGGCGAGAGGTCGGGGGATCGTGCTGGTCACGAAAGCATCTTCGCGCCGTGTAAAGCATTCAGGCTGATCCGAGCGGTATGCGGCCGGGCGTTATCCTCTTGAAAAACGGCGTTTGGGATTCCCTGCAGATACGGTAGTACCATGTGTCTCAGCACCTCATCAACATAGCGGCGTGACGTCAATGTGCCCGTAATGCGTACGGCTGTTGGCGTTGATAGCACCCCATACCACGAGTCCACGTTGCCGGGCCGTGTGGCACTCCACAATGGCGGAGGAATCCGCCCGTTGGGTCTCCTCGCCTCCAGACTCTGACACGGCGATCATCCGTGGTGAGACAGAAGCGCGATTCGTCGCTGAACACCACACTGTTCCATTCGGCAGCTCTGGAGCGACACGACGCCGAGCGGTGACGACGATGGGTCGCTGTTAAGGGTAGGCTTCGCAACGGACTGCTGGACAGCAAACCAGACGCAGCCAATCAGCGCGACACTGTCCGCGTCGATATCGGAGCACCCAAGCCTCCCCGTACACTCCGCAAAATGCCTTCCGTTGTGGGCTGTGGGTCCGTTACGGCATGGTGTCGAATGCGACGATCGGTGCGCTCGGACGTCCATCTCCGTGCTCAGGTTACCCTAAGACGTTGCACATATTCTTCCTGGGACCACTGTCTCCAAATGCAACCAACGGTTGTGGCATCATGTTGCGTTTCTTCGGCAATACGACGTAAGGACCATACGGCGGTACGACGTTAGGACCATACGGCTTTACGACGTAAGGACCATACGGCGGTACGACGGCCTACGATGACACCTCTCGTGAACTCATCCGTTTGACGAAATCGCGTATGACGGCGTCTTAACGGTATTGGTACCCCTTGTTCGTTCTGCACTCACGGTTACAGCAAAACCACTCACTTCTCGCGGCCGTGACGACGTGTCGACTGATGGCCTCACGGGTTGGTTGTGCGCTTATATCCCACGCACTGTTCGTGCGATTGGCCTGCAAATGCAATCATTTACATAACTTGTACGTGTGCGCCCACACTGCAATTTGCAGGGCGCTGCGTTCGCGTCTTCGTGGTGTGGCATTTTCTCTGTCAGGCAGTGTATTTTCGAAAACAGTAATTGATTCAAATATTTTTGTACATAAAACCTCATTCATCTCTTACAGGGACATAACAACAGTTTGCCGAGGTATTATGGAATTCTTTCAACATGCTGTTCCCTCTTCAAGATGCTTAGTCTCTTCGATGTACAGCAGGTGCTTTCCTTTTGTTTCACTAGAAATTTTTGTTACATATTTTTTGACCGTTCTGCTGACTCCCGGGGGCGAAGTGGTCAAACCGCTGGTTCTTGATTATTTGTTCACGATGAGGCCCGAGTTCGAATCCCGGTGAAGCATGGTTATTGTGTTTGTATTACGACACTGGGTCTCTTCATTTTCTGGAAACAGTAACCGCAAATTAGGAACGGGTGACTGCTTATAGCCCACGAAAAAAAAACAAAAAACGGTGTTCCCATCTGTGTCGGAGACAAAGATTATAGATATGAATTAGGAAGATGTGAGTCCGTTTAATGGTGTAAATATGACATGGATGTCAGATAACTTGAAAATGTCGTCGTCCTGGAGTGGCAATTAATCGGAAACTTGAAACTTGATCGTTCGGGGTGATGTAGTGTAGAGGTCTGTACGGGCTCGGGCTGGGTCGGCCTTTTCTCATTTCTAAGTTGGGAAAACGGGCCGGGCCGGGCCTTCAATATTTAATGTAAAACAGACACAGGCTGAGCAGGGTTTTTCTTTTATGACCAAAACAGTCGCTGTAGGATGCCTTTGTCGTTTGGAAAACTCGCAACATACAGCAGCAAGAAAGATTGAATAATTTCCACTGATGGAAAAAATAGAAGTTTTACGACATCCTTCCCTCCTACAAAACAATTGGAGTGGGTCAGCTCCCTTAGTTTTTCAATGTGAGTGTGGTCCCTTCTCTCTCTCTCTCTCTCTCCCCTTAACTTTCACCCTCCTCTCATGCTTCAGGGCAGGCTATTAACTGCAGCATTTCTAAACCGAGCCACCCGCTCGCAGACCAGGGCTGTCGCAGACGATCTTTTTATTGTTCTGGTCGGCGGTACTTTGTTCTCTAGATGTGTGAAAAGCTTTTAAGTTGTTTTAAATGGCACGGGAGAAATGGGCTGGGAGAAACTTACTTATGTGTATAAATCAGTGCTGTATTTTCCCCATTTGTACTATTAGGCAGTCGTTTTCAAAACTTCTGTGACACTGATTAGGTGGGCAGTCTGTCGTTGTTTTCCCTTAGCATATGCTCAGTTCAGTGTTGCTGATAAATACTCTTCCATACCTTATTATGGAGTTTAAGAAAGCGAAATATTTTCGCGAAAAAATCGCTTCCGGAGAATAAGTGCTTGTAGACAATGTAAAGGAGAAAAGCGATATTTGGAAATATTTTAAATTACTGTCCCGTTCTGAAGCTAGTCGGCCGGTAAACGTTGTGCGGTGCACTAAATGCAAAAACTTTTTGAGTTACGATAGCACAAAGTCTGGAACATCGCATCTTAAGCGCCACAAATGTGCTCCCCACACACACACGAGAAACATCATAGGAAGTCGATTTATCGTGCTGAAGGATATTAAAAACACAGTTTTGTCGTCTTTACACGATTTAAAAAAAAATACGGTTAAAATGAAAGACGGCAAAACTGTGTTTTTAATACACGAGAAACATATTGGGTTCCAGTGATATGATATGCCAGTAGAGATAGGTGTAGTTTTTAAAGCCATAAAGTCTTCTCCCAGTAAAACGATCGGGCTTATAATTCTGGATATTTCGTACTTTTCGAATTAAGCCCCCCCCCTTGTCCTTATCCTTATCCCCAAGGATATTTCCGGGTCCGGCGGTAGGGAATGATAATGAAAACCCAGAAAATTTTAAAGGCGTGGAAATTGGCCTTTTTTTGCAATATATTTTAGTATACAAGTCCCCCCCCCCTCCTGGAACGTCACGTGACTTATACAGAGTCTCAGAAATATTCTGAATTAACATTTATTGTAATACAATACGTGTAGCAATTAAGAAAACGGAAAGTCGAATGACCGAGTGCACCAGGTGTCAAATTCGTGTTTTGGTGGAGTCGAATCACCGAGTGCCGGGCTTTAATTAAACAAAATTGAATCGGCCGGGCCGGGCTTTCCAAATTAAGGCCCGTGCAGAGCTCTAGTGTAGCTGTAGCGGGCAATGCGCGCCAAACCCAATGAGCTGGGCAGGCATCAAAACCACTTGGGCAATAAATTTATTTTCTCAGCTTCTCTTACTAATACAGTAGAAGTTAGAACTTGGATTAGGACCCTTATTTTTTCTAACCCCCCCCATTTTTATCATCGTTCTTTCCGCAATTGATTTTAAATAAAAAAAATATTAAAAACATTTCATTCATTAAAATTTTATTTTATAAAAAGTGAGAAGCTCAAACTTACTTCTGAAATAAAAACACTGGAAATTAGGAAAAGCATGTTTACGCATAATACACAGTTTATTTGCATATCAAAATACCAAGGAGAATAAGAAACAAAAAATACGTCGCAAAAACGAGCTTGAACGCAAACACAAGGAGTCTTTCAGTATCTTTGATGTTGGAAGAAATCAGCCTTATTATCTGACAAAGTTTTGAGCAAAACCCTTTTACTAGCGGCTTACAATTTAGCTGTCCGGAATGCCTTTCCCCGCCAACTAGCATGGGTGCATTAGTTAGTACAATGAACTTGGTTACGGTTTGCTGTGATTGGCTGCAACTGATGTGTTGTTTTGAGAAAAAACTTAATATCTTCTTTTTTCTCGGCGTGGGAAAATCGCTAATCCGCTTTCTCGCGTTCACTATCTGCTCGCACGAAGCCTTTGTGAATGAAGAGGACAATGAGACGAACTCAGAAGGAGGCGAACGGCATTTAAGAAATGTGTTGATTTGACTTTTGAGAGCCCAAATTTTATTTGTTTATCGTTATTTTTGCAGGTATTTGATTTTCGATTTATGAAAATTAGATTAGGGATTTTGAAATTTTAATCTAAAATGAGTACTGCGCACGAGCAATGTTTCCTGTAAGTCGCTGCGCGGCTTACAGGAAACATTGCTCGGGCGCTATCCGGGAGACACGGGTTCGATTCTCGCTCCTCGACGACGAAATTTTCAAGTTATCTGACTTAACATCCATGTCATATTTAGACCAATAAACGGATTCTCATCTTCCACATTTGCATTGTAGAATGGTGTAATTCCGTATTTCATTCATTGAAGATTAAAGATTCCTGCTTCTAGAAACTTTTCAGTTTATGAGAGAAAACACAGTCAAATGACGCTTAGATGATTAACACAAGATATGATTTTTGACTTTTGTGCAAATAAAACTTCAGTTCAACCTCCCATAATTAATTCAGATTATTTTCGTGCTTTTTCCAGGTTATCAAACTGGAAGTGCGTCATGGGCAATAAAGTTAAGTGTCGGATATGATTACCAGTTAAGCCTGAAAACTTGACTCCTTTGTTTCTTAAGGAGTAACTAAATAATAACTCAATTGGTGCTTTAGCCCGCTTCAACTGAATTCAAGCAGCTTTCCAGAAGTATTACTGCATTTTTAATATTTTGCAAAAACTAAACCAAAGGACAAATAAATTGTTTCGGAGCTGTACGTGTGCAATTCTTTCCATAAAGTTAGGCAATTTTCTTTGCAAGTGATGACCCTCTTAGTTTTCTTTGCAAGTGATGACATATTTTAACAGAAATTATGGAGCTGAGAAAACAGAAGTTTCTCAGCTTCCATAATTTCTATTAAAATATGCTGCGTGGTAGAGTATTATATTTGAAAATTTGAATGTATCTATACAGTGTAATTATATGGGAAGAAAACTTAATGAATTTTTATAAAGCTTGGATTATGGTTTATGTCTTAGGAGAAATTCGAGGAATAGACAATTGATTTGACCTCCTCAACGAATGTTATCGGCTATTGTTTTTGGGATTGCTGGCGTGTTCGCAACACCAACCAGGTGCATACCGTGTCTACTCTGCGTTGCAAAACAATAAGAAACTTTCCTGTCTTCGACATTTTGTCTGCCTTCTAGCGTCCTAGGAAATGAGATAACTGAACGAATGAATGAAATTCTCTCTGCCCTTATCTTCTTGTCTCTTCTTTTGGAGTAGGGCAGGGTGTGTATTTACGTTATCGTGAGTTATTTGATAAAGTCTTTTTCCCCTCTGTCCCTTCTGTTTATTTTACACTTTTCCTACTTCCTCTAGAGTTCTGGAAAAATGCTTTGGAAGACGCTGAACGCTCTTCCGCTTTCCTTTTCAACGCACAATGTTCTGTTTCTCCTTTTTGGTAGCTTTGAAATTCACATTGCCACATTGCCAGGTGCGTCAGAACTTTAAGAAGCAACTTTACGCTCTCTCTCTCTCTCTCTCTCTCTCACACACACACACATGCAGAGGCGTAACTAAGCATTTCTGCGTCTAGGGCAACTCTAAAAATATTGCACCTCCCCCCTCCATCTTACTTATATATTGTCATCAACAAAAACAATTCTATTATTAGTCCACTACTGAATGAAGGTCTCCCCAAGTTTCTTCCACAATTTTCTGTCTTTAGACAGTCTCCTCCATGCCACTCCAACATGCTTTCGAATTTCATCCACCCACCTTCCCTTTAATCCACTTCAGGGTCTTTTTCGGTCTCTTGGTCTAGGATTTCAATTGACCAACAAAGGTCGGTTCTTCTAGCAATATGTTCAGACCATTGCAATTTGAGGAATTTTACTTTGATCATGATGTTATCAACTCCTGTCATTTTCCTGATCAATGGGCTCTTCTTCCTGTCATTCTCTTTTATACCAAGCATGCACATCCCCATGCTTTTTTCGGTAGTTTGCAGACTGAATATATTTTTTGGTTCAAGCCCATGCCTCTGATCTATATACGCTATATACAAGAGAAAAAGTTGTGGAAAAGACTTGAGATCACCAGCAGTGGATTCATAACGGTTATTGTTGATAATGGTATATACTCTGTATATATTAGGTTTTTGAATTAATTCCCGCTGTTTTTTTTTTTTGCCACACAAACACCTGTGTGTTGCCACAGAACGGTACAGGATAGTCTATTCAAAGTACTGTCCGTTGGCAGCTACGACCCTTTCCCACCGTTGGGGTAACAAATGGATTCCGCGGTAGAAAAATGCAGGTTCTTTCGAGGCAAACCATTCATCAAGCCATTTTTCGGATATCTGTAACAGAAAGGAAGTGCTTCTCTTACAGGCCATGTTGTAGTGACCAGAACAAATTGGAAGTCCGAGGGAGCAATGTCCGGGGAATAAGGTGGGTGGAGCAAGAAGTCCCAGCCAAGTGCCTCCAAGAGTTCCTTCACGGATTTGGCGACATAATGTCGTGAAGAAGAATAACCTTGTCATGTGGGATCCAGTTTCCAAGCTTCTGGATCGTTCTCATTGCCTTTAAACGTTTTCTAACCGTTGACTCATCGAACTGTAGTGTTTCAGACAACTCGTGGAGCGTCAGACGTGTGTCCTCTTCCAATACGGCATCCAATGCGCCATCTTCGAACTTTTTCGGCTGCCCAGGGCGCTCTTTGTTCTTCACGACATATTCGTTGACTTTGAAGCATCGGAACCACTCTCTGCATGTTGTTTCCGATAGGGCATGTTCCCCCTAGGCCTGCACTAGCAAACGATGACTTCCCGCTGCAGATTTCTTGAGATGAAAGCAGAAGAGTAATGCTTCCCGCAAATGTTCCTTTTTTGGTGCGAAACTCGACATCGTGAATGCGATACAAACTCGTGTTCTGTGCCCCCCGATCGCGTGTCACACACTGCTTCGCCCAGACTACGGACGATACGTGTGTGCGCAAGGGAGGTCACGTGTGGCCCGGGTCACAGTGCACCACTGCTGTGCTCTAATGGGCAACAGCGGGAATTAATTCAACCACCTAATATATCATCATCATCATTGTCAACCATTATCACCATCATCATCATTGTCAACCATTATCAGTCCACTGCTGGATGAAGGCAATATGTGTGTGTGTGTGAGAGAGAGAGAGAGAGAGACGGAGACAGAGACAAGGGACATTATTGTAATAATGCATACTCAGCAAGAACGAGATAAAAATTTCGTATGCCTTATCAAAGCATTTAATATAAAGGAGGTAACATCATCGTTAACACACATACAAACGGGTTATACCTTTCCCGCATTAGTTTACAGTTAATTCAAAAAACTTCAAGCACTGATTAAATTGTACATTTTAGGGGGATACTTGGGAGTCCGGACCTCCACCCCCGATCTGTTTAAATATGCATCTTATAGACAGATAGTTTTTTGCAGTAGCACATATACATTGCTCTTGAATAATCGTAAAACCAATGCATTCAAAATGAGCTTTTGCATATTATTAAATTGATGTAAATATTTATGGTTTGATGCAGAGGTCTCGGGCCGGGTTTGGGTACGAAGAAAGTGGAGCATAATGAACCGGTTGAAAGATGAAAAGGAGTTAACAGGCTAGCGTTTAAATGCTATGCGGAAAATCGTGCATTAACAGTATTGTGGTTCTGTACTTTTTCTTTCAGTGTTCAAATTTATTTCCATTAGCCCCACCAGCGCGATACTGGAGACGATTTAGTGATTTGTGTGTACAATTAGTTGTTCATTTCTGGTTTCTTGTTCTATATTTTATGACGGAAGAAGACATCCAGGAAGAAGGAGACTTCTTCATAGAGTCTCTTTGGGGAGATATGGAATGGGGAGGCGAGACATTTTATGACAGGAGAAGACATCCAGGAAGAGACCTTTTCATAGAGTTTCTTTGGGGAGATAGGGAATGGAGAGGCGATACATTTCATGACAGGAGAAGACATCCAAGAACAGGGAGACTTCTTCTTCATAGAGTCTCTTTGGGGAAATATGGAATGGGGTGGCGAAACATTTTATGACAGGAGAACTGGGGAAGACATCCAGCAACAGCGAGACTTCATTATAGAGTCTCTTTGGGGAGATAGGGAATGGGAAGGCGAGACATTTTATGACAGGAGAACTGGAGAAGACATCTAGGAACAAGGAGACTTCATCATAGAGTCTCTTTGGCGAGATAGGGAATGGGGAAGCGAGACATTTTATGACAGGGGAAGACATCCAGGAACAGGGAGACTTCTTCTTCATAGAGTCTCTTTGGGGAAATATGGAATGGGGTGGCGAAACATTTTATGACAGGAGAACTGGGGAAGACATCCAGCAACAGCGAGACTTCATTATAGAGTCTCTTTGGGGAGATAGGGAATGGGAAGGCGAGACATTTTATGACAGGAGAACTGGAGAAGACATCTAGGAACAAGGAGACTTCATCATAGAGTCTCTTTGGCGAGATAGGGAATGGGGAAGCGAGACATTTTATGACAGGGGAAGACATCCAGGAACAGGGAGACTTCTTCTTCATAGAGTCTCTTTGGAGAGATAAGGAATGGAGAGACGATACATTTTATGACAGGAGCAGACATCCAGTGAGACTTCTTCATAGTCTCTTTGGGGAGATAGGGAATGGAAAGGCCGGACAATTTTGGTGAGGGACTGCCTTACAAAACTCCTGTTTTAGTGTCCATGGGCCCATCGCGCAAAAGAAGTAGTTTTGTAAAATTTTAAACAACTCTTTAAAGGCGTTAAGAAACAGCACTTTTTCTCTCTAAGTGTTCATGGAATTAGAAAAACAGTATATCGCATGCATACATACATACATACATACATACATGTGTGTGTGTGTGTGTGTGTGTGCAATTTTTCTGGACAAACAGAAATCCTGGATACGTGCCTCTTTCAGTATAAAATAATTCCTTAATGTTTCCCCTAATCGTTCATTTCTAGTTAGAGGGCCAGCAACTTCAACCCCAAATAATATTTGGATTGTGATATTATAGAACAAACAGCTAGTAATTTCTTCATCGATATAGCCCTTGCTTGATATCTCTTATCCAAGGTAAGTGCATAGAGATTTCACTTCTAAATTTGCCACGTCAATCGCTAAATCTTCAGTTAAAAGTTAAATACGGCAACAAATCAGGATAATACTCTCGCAGTGATATATCATTTTATATAAGTGCAAGAACACAATGAAATGCACAAAATTAAGGTTTATTAAAATTTAATTCAGTAAAATTTCAATTGCGATGTCATGTGCTTGCCGACTACCCATGATAAAAAATACTGGTACTTCATTATTCTGACGAAGAACATCATACACTTTGGTGTTTATGTTTTATACCTTATCTTCACTTACTCTTGAGCGAATTCGGTGAAGAATTCGCATTCTGAATGTAATGCGTTGTACACTGAGTTTCCATTATGTATTAAGAAAATTCAGTATTTTTATTTATTGATTTATCGCCTTGTATTTTGTCGTGTTGTTCCGAACATAAACATAATGCTGATCTGAGCGTTTTTTCTTTCAAAAAAAAAAAAAAAAAAAAAAAACTCCCTCTCTCCCCTTACCATGGGTAATCTAATCAATGATTGGCTTAAAAGTTTTAACAGAAAGCTAAACATTTGTGCAAAAATATTTAAAATAAATTGAGGTTCAAGTAGAACATATGTCAAAGATTCTTACGTACATGAAACCACGCACGATGACTTTTGATTCAAGTACACGAATGCTACACACACATATTGGCACATAGCGGTGACAATTGTAGCTAAGTTACCTCAGTGGCTAGTTGTTTGTGCATGAACACTTAACAGAAAAACACTTGGCCAGACATGCGACGCAGAATACAAGTGAAATCGAAATCGACAAGCGTCACCGCACGTTTTTCACTGAAGCAAAAAACAACAGCAACAACATAAAAGGAAAACTCTTCCTTCTCTACCCTCGTTTTACAGCTGAAAGAAGTAAAAACAAACTTGTCTTGCTTTCGCTCTTGAGATATGGAAAACCATTCGACGCAGAAAAGTATGCGACGACATGCGTCCATGTTTATCTTACATAAGCAACTCCAATTTTTTTATTATAATAACTCCGATATTTTTTAAACGGCTATTTTTAGGTTTTAATAAATAAAACGTAAAATGATGCATCATTAGGGTTTTGAAAAAGTTATATGAGTTTATTTTACAGTCAGTGGGGTCGGAACTGCAGGGCCAGAGGAGGTAGTCCCCGTATATATTTGTATGCGGGAGAGAAATATCACATTTCTCCCATCACTTTCCTTCTTATACCCATGATCGGAAGTGGGAGAAATATTTGGACCTTTTCTTTTTTCCTTCCATTGAAAACTCCTCCTGATCAAACTAAATAATGTCATCTATTTTGATTATTAATCATCTGGAACTCTCGAATTTTTAATGACATTCCTGAGATGCGGGTTAAACTTTTCTTTGCTTCTCCAACATCTGGGGAGGGGGACGTTTCACGAAGTACTAGCCTCATTAGAAAACAATTATTTTGAAAATTATTATGTTTTTGTAAAAGGTGGAACGTTTATAGCTTTATTTAAGTGTAATTAAATCAGTCTTTCTTCAAAGAAAGAAGCAAGCAAGAAGAAGAAAATGAAGGCCGTGGGGGAAGAAAAGAATGAGGTACATGTTTATATATATGTGGTTTGAGGTATAACAAAAATCATTCTTTCTTTAAAGAAAGAAAGGAACAAAAAGAAGAAAATGAAAGGTGCTGGGGAGAGAAAGAAATGAGGTGTATCTTTGTATATGTGATTTGAGGTATTACATAAGAGCTACGGTTCTTGTGAAATTCATTCTAATGTGGAGGTGTCCAAAGCTATGCAATTTAACCCCGTATATGAGTAAATGTTTTATAAAAACCTATAATATACAAATAAAACTAGCTTTATACTTATTTAAATTTTATCGATATAATCGTTTTATTTGTAGCGTGATCTAGTCACGTATCACGTCTTGTTTCACAACAGTACAATAAGTATAACGATCTGACCAAAAACTACAAATCCTGATATCTTGCCCCGTTGTCAAAAATTAGCTCCGGCTCTTCTGTTTACAGGTGAATCATACCGCCAGTTTTCGATTAAGAAACTTAAGTCAGTTTTCGATTAACAAACTTACCAGTTCATTCCGATTCTGAAAAATATCTATGTTTTTAAGAATCGGAATGAAAACGTATTTTTCTATTGATTTTAACCAGGATTGTAAGCTGTGACGTGCCTGCCCCGCAGGACGCACACGACATAAAGGCAGATAGCAGCGAGAACGAACGTCTGCGTAGCTCAGTTGGTAGAGCGACTTGTTCAGGAATAAGTGGACTCGGGTTCGATCCCCGGCGTGGACAAAAATGACGGAGAAGTTTACTTCGTTATAAAGCATAATTTACCGTGTATAATGTCCAGTATCCCTTGAGTATCGATAGCTAGGGCAAATAGGCTTCACTTACTTAGAATTCTCGACTCCTGCGAATAGAGGGAATCGGAACCGAAGAACAGACTACACCCTCATGCTTTTCCTTCTGGGTGAAGATGCTAGGGTAGTTCTCAAATCTCTTGCCCACCGGCAATAAACAACAGAAGACATGTTGTCAATTTTCATGAACAGTCGAGCTAATATCGCTGTTCCGTTTCGATATTCATGTTCCACTTTTCAGAACATACACTATACGTTATTCGGACACCACAATGTTTTGGGACAAATGGTTTTATTATCGCAATTAGTAGTTAGCCGGTCCACCTTTTGCGTGTATGACAGCGGCAACACATTGAGGAATACTGTAAAGTGACGGAGTGGGACCTTACTAATTATGATTAGCGGCATCCATTGACTCCGATCTGGTCGATGGGGTCCGATATATAGGTCAAAGGTCACCACTTCCGGTGAACGGCTAACTCCACAAAAATGGAAGGGGGTGGGGGGGGAGAAGATCAAGGATATAAAAGGAAGCGACACGTTCCCTTTCATGTTTCACCTTCCACGGAGTAAGAAATTTTTACAGAGAGAGTGTCAGTTAAACCTCTCGGGGTTTTTTCGTTTTCACTGACGGAGGAGTCAGGGTTTTTCGGCGATAAGAGATCAACCGGAGCTTTTGACAGAACGACTCAAGTCCACGTGGCAAAGGGTCTTCCGGGATATCGTGAGATGGTGAAGTGTTCGCTATCTGGGAACCTGTTGGCACGTGGAGATAGCCAATCGAACGGAACTTATTCTTTCATCTATTAAATTGTGTTTCGTCTAACCAAGGACTTGTTATTGGAGTTATTCATTTTCGGGAATTAAGTGAGAGAGTTAGAGGCACTGCAGTCAGCATGGCCCCACATACCTGTGAACACCTTCCAGCACCTTATTGTGTCACTCCCAGCTCGTCTAGCTGCTGTCCGCGCTGCACACGGCGGCTACTCTGGATATTAGCGGGTGGTCACAATAATGTGACTCGATCGTGTATATTTAAATGGTTAAAATTTATAACTATAAAACTTCTTAATCACCCATTTTACTTTCACTTCTTTCTGAAGTGTTTGGTGTTTGTAAAATGACTGCTCCTAAACTTTGAAAAGTTAACTGCTAAAACAATCATCATTCTTTTCATCAGAAACGGCATTTGAGCTTAATTGACTCTGCGGCAGAAATAACGTCGATTTTCGGAAGTTTCTTCGCGCGCTGTCCTTTTTTTCTTTCTCCGATACTCTTGGACGCTTGTATATTAAAGTTTCCACGTAGTGAATGAGGCAGACATACTTACTATAAGGAAGAACTAAAAGCAATAGCGACGTGTGATTGTTCTGTCGAAAACTAAAATAAATCACTTGAAGAAATCACCCTCTTATACATCGCAGCTCTGCGGCTGCTGTGAATAAATGCTGGCGACTGTGGTGTTCGTAATGCTAAGTGACGGACTGTTTTCGCACATCCTCCACGGGGCATTCCCACGTTGCCTCGCACTTTTCCTCAGCTGAGCAGAAAGAGGGCGATTGGAAAGCGATCGTATTATTTACAACACATATTGCAGAGCAACCGTATTACAACTCGAAGTCAAAGGGCCAAAGAACTTCAATCTGTAGACATATAGTGTTCTAAAAGTGAATCTTGGTATTTATATCGGCAAATCTAAATATATCTTAAAGTAAAATATGAATATTTATATATTTTAGAGTAAAATATGAATAATCCCCCCCCCCAGTGGCTTCGCCTATGCTTGTAGAGGAGATAAAAATGTTTTCATACGATTTTAAACATTTAATTAATTTGCAACTCTCTTCCTTCCTTATCCACTCCGCGCTTTGAGTTCACTACAACAAACGAATTGCCGAAGTTACTAGTTTAATCCCAAACCTTTTTCGGCGTCTGAAAGTTATAGGACTTTGAGTGCAACAAGCAAATGTTATTGCGTAGACACATTCCTCCCTGAGACTAGAAAAACAATTGTAAACCCAAATAAAATTCAGTCGTCTTGTCAAATCAACGTCTGGATTCTTGACGCGATGAGATGTGAATTTCAATGGTCGATTTTTCAAGCTGACTACAAAATTAATCTGATCGGGATGCAGACACTAGACGCGTACTTGCTGCTGCGACGGTTTGTCTCCTAGTCTGACCTTCCGCCTGCATGCATATTTTCGCATTGGAGTAATGTATCACCGGTCTGCCGCCCAGAAATGCTGCATATTGATGATTTCAACTGTTGGGCGAACATCGACGTTCTTGTTATGTCTTCGGAAAAGTGATCTGCTGGCATGTCTGGCGGAGAAGCGACACGACATGTTAAACACATACACACACACAAACGAACAGAGAGAGAGAAAAGAAACTACTTTTGAGGAGCAGACAAACGCTGAGTGTCTACATTTTCCTTGTACTTACGGGAAAAGAAAGGTAATTCTGAAACGCAAGCAGTTTTCTAATCAGCGTAAAGTCGAAACAACGCACTCCGAAACTTTCCAAATAAAAGTTGAAAATGTTTTCTGTAAAACGTATCTTGACCGCTGCCGTTTTTTATCTACAAAGTTAAAGTTCATTAAAGCGGATTGCCGGAAAAATTCATGGAAAACTTGAAAACAAACTCTGCCTAAAATTCGTTTTCTCTCAGAAGTTTATGAAACCCAAAAACTGTAAAAACAAATTGCTTTATGTGTACTTACACAAGCAGAAGCAGCAGCGCATTTTAGAAACGCGTTTTGAAACATTTTTCTACCTTCAAATCGTATAGAGGATAAGAATCATTAACAGAAGTTTCCATAACACAAACAGAAGAAGAAAGGAAAGAAAGAATCTAAATCGTGCACATGTTTATAGCACTGAGCACAGTAATAATTTAGTACTTCATTTCGGCACACTTGCGTAAACTGCTTCTGATTCTAAACCCGGAAAAAACAAGTTAGTAAAATCATGCAATGTATTGATTATAATACGCTTTCCAACATACCAGAAATCATTACTCAAGTTATGAAGATAATGGCTGTGGAATAAATCGCTCCTGTGCCTTGACCTTTGACCTCATTTCGATGATATAAAAAAAAAACGGTTCAGTGTACCTCCGGAGCAACATACTAAAGTTTTATCGTTCAATATCGCTTTATTAGACAACTAATAGTGTACAATAAAACGGGGACATATAACATGGGCAAAAGGCCAAAAAGACGTGGACAAAATTACAGGTTTACACGTGAGGCATTGAGGACAACAAAACATAAGAAAAATAACTATGGACGCGCAGGCCACTTTCTCAAACAGAGAGATAATTTAAGGAACATGAAATACACAGGACATTAAGCATGGCAAAAGTCAAGCAGAAGTTTAAGGGCTCACACTCTGGAAGATACTGGAATAATAAGGAACTTGTGTTAGCGGATAAGGGAAGGAGAAGTCTGGATATTTATACATAGCACGTTTCACCCAACGCTCATAAGCGCGGCAATAATCACCAGAAGAAGCAAAGTCTTGTTGTGAAGGTGGACCTGGAGCAAGAGGCTTACGCCGCCGTCGGGAACGTCGAGCCGTAGAAGATGTACAAGTAAAGGAAGTACTATCAGCAGAAGTCGAGGAACGCAACAATGAAGCATGATGAAGCACAGGTGAAGGAGCACTGGCAGGAACAATCGATGAGGCAGGAACAGTGGCTGAAGCTGATGGAAGGACGACAGAAACGGCTGTAGAGGAAGATGACACGTCTGAAGGCAAATGAGCACATTGTGAGTCGGAGGATGCAGGTTCAATGGACATGACAAGATTTGCTGGGAGTGAAGAACTCTCAGAGATGATCAACATGAGACAGCTGATAAAAGGCGGAGTAGGATCTTCGTCCGGCGACTCAGAAGTTGGCAAAGCAGAAGTGTCTAGAGAAAAAGACCGAATGGAGACATCAACAGAAGACAAGTGCCACCCACCCAGAAGACACAACAGGGCTGTCAGTGGAGGGCCCTGTAGAAAATAATCTTCTTTGAAGGGAGCACTGCGGTGAACATGAAGTTGTAACAGGAGCATCTGGGAGTCAGGACTGGAGGTGACGAGCAGGAGACGAAGCAACATCAGCCGTCGGTAAAGGAAAATGAGATGACGTAGAATCTTGAGGCACAGAAACAGATAAGTTGCACTGTGGCGGTGAGAAAACAGGAGATATTAAACAGCTGGTAGACGCTGGCTCCGTGGAGACGAAGAGCGGAACCATAGAAGTGGAGACCGCAGTCGAACATGGAGACAATGGACTGACAGGAGCAGGAGATGAAAGTGGAGAGGGTAACTGAGGGCATTTCAACGAGATCTGGGCAGAAGACGGGCTCGATGGAGGCGTGCAAAGTGGTGTAGTAGTAACAGAAGGGAGAACATCCAGGAGAGCTGTCGGTAGTAGATGATCAGGAAAAATATTCTCCGGAGAAACACGTGAAGTAGAAGAATCAGGGGCCGGGAACAAACCACTCAAAACCGGAAGCTGCGAATATGTAGAAGGAAAAGTCGACAAAGATGTGGATGATAAAGGAAAGTCACACGATTCTGGCAAGGCAAAAGGACGAATTGAAGTCGAAAAATTCCGAGTTGGACAAGAAGAACTATGGTGACCGGGCAATTTGCAAGAAAAACAATGATAGGCGGTAAAAACATCAACAGTGCGAGTTTATGGACCGCAAATAACGTGGAAAGCTGTCGGACAAGAAACAATGGACTGTTCGTCAGGAAAAACGACGAGAGCTTGACGTCGAAAACTATAATAGGGACGATTCCCTTGATTGTCTGAAGCAGCAGGCAAAGTCTTAATAGGGCCAATAACTAAACCACATTGAGAACGGAAAGCATGCAGTAAATCGTTGGAGAGTTCGGGAGGGACGGGAGATAAACTAACGAGAGTAGGGCAATGAGCAAGAGGAATTGCGAACAAACTTTGGCCGCCGACTGAAATTGGAGAAGAAAGAACCAACTCAACTTGAGCGGGATTAGAAAAATAAACCAACACCGAGCGAGGCTTTCGTGCGATGTGCGTGATGGCATCAGGTGGAACAATCTGATGGAGTGCTGAAGTGTAAGCTGAAAGTTTAGTATGTGGAAGCACGGAATATTTTACTCCGAGAGCTAAAGAAGCGAAGAAAGACTTCCCCGGTGACGAGGACTCTAATAAATGATCTGTTAAAACGGAGCCGGTACGAGAAAACTGGAAGCCCAAGGCAGTTGAGAGAGGATCCGAGGGGAAGGCAGTGACTGCGGGCGTAAAGAGATGAGTTGAACTGTCAAGTAGTACATCCTGAGGAGGCGTCAGTGGTCGAAGAAAAGCAGTAGACATAGTACAAATCAGAAGCTGTAAAGTAAAGCAGCACAATCTTGAGAACATAAGACGATGGAGATGGCAAAAGGCACGTAAAGAAGACTGACGAGGGAAGATGCGAGGTAATGACGTCACTGGAAGAAAGGCGAGAGACAGATGGAACACAGTAACGATGACGTCACCCAAGGACCACTATCAGAGGGTAACGTAAACGGGAAGGCGTGTAGATAACAGGAAGATAAGCACGGAAGGCAACTGAATAGAATGCAGGTGAGAAGACAGAAGGAAGTCAAGGCAAGTCACAATGGGCAGATGTAAACATACCCACCGAGATGAAAAATGAAGAAGCATCGGTATAAAGTTCACTTACTGGTGCTGAAAAGTAGCTGGGAAGATTGCTGGCAACCTATTACTTGAGCAGAGTATGCAGGAAAGGAACAGAAGGCACTGGAACATGTACTTAGGCGCACACTTCAGAAACGCAGTAGGGTGTAGTCGGCAGGTAATATTATGATAAAATTCGAAGTAAATACGTACTTTCTGACTCGTAAAAGTAGCAAGAAAGGTAGCACATACCCTTAGACACACACGGAACACAAGAGTCTGGAGCAATGGGCTCTTGGACCGAGTAAACAGGGCCAAAAATTAAGGAGCTCGAGAGGGCACGTCCAACGACAGTTTTGTCGCAATAGAAGCATTTTTAGTCCAAGTCATGAAGAGAATGTCTGTGGAATAAATATCGCTCCTGTGTCCTGACCTTTGACCCCATTTCTATTATATTCAACAGAACTGGTTCAGTATACCTCCGAAACAACATACTAAAGTTTTGTCGCAAAAGAAGCATTTTTACCTAAGTTTTGACGCATAAGGCCGATGGAATGGATCCCGCTTCTATGTCCTGACCTTTGACCCTATTTCACCCATTTTTAATAGGGTTTGTCCCGAGGTGATCCCCTACCACATACTAAAAAGTCATCGAAATCGAACCATTTTTACGTAAGTTATGGCGCATAAGGACAATGGAATAGATCCTGCTCCTATGTTCTGACCTTTGACCTCATTTCGCCCATTTTCAATAGGGTTCGTCCCCAGGTGGTCCACTACCACATATTAAAATTTCATCGAAATCGAACCATTTTTACATACGTTATGACATATAAGGGCAATGGAACGGATCCCGCTGCTATGTCCTGACCTTTGACCCCATTTCGCTCA
Organism: Macrothele yani; assembly: GCA_039090855.1. NCBI lineage: Eukaryota > Metazoa > Arthropoda > Arachnida > Araneae > Macrothelidae > Macrothele > Macrothele yani. Next base: position 112,324,992 of record CM077003.1, read on the forward strand.
TTTTCAAAAGGGTTCGTCCCCAGGTGATCCCCTATCACATACTAAAATTTCATCGAAATCGAACCATTTTTACGTGAATTATCGTGCGGAAAGACAGACGGACGAACGGACAGACAAAGCTGGAGCATATACGCTTCTTCAACCTACGGTTGGAAAGCGTAAAAGAATCATGCTACCAGGCGTGCTTAGTGAATTAAATATCACGTGATGGAAAACGTCTTTTTCTCATGAAGGTGTCATTAGATTGAATTTGATATCCACACTTCCTGAGTATACCAGGCTATTATTTCTATGCTTTCAAACAAATTTTCTATTATTTCAAAATTTTCTGAACTTCACGAGCCGTTTTCTGTGATTCCTTTCGTAATATCGAAGCATTGTTTCTGATACAAAGTTTTCCGTGATTCCACGGGTTTTTCGTACTCCAGAAAAATTAGCTTTCCGAAATCTTTCCGCGATGCCTTCCTTCTACTGATGGGTAAATTTCCGTTTCTAAGAGGTATTAACGGAAAATTCTAAATTTTCAGAAACTTTTCCGCAATTTCTTGCGTATATTAACGGGAAATTGTGTTCTTTCTTCTTCCGTATTCATATGACGGCAAAATTTCGTTAACAGAAACGATGCGCGAGAGTACTTGAGGTTTGATTAACTATTAAATTGACTGTATGATGTCTACGTATTAGTCTGTATACCCCTTAAGACAAAAGCTATTATGGCTATGAAGAAATGAGCGCGCTTGGAGACCGAAAGGTGGTGCAGGTAAAGTTCACAGAGCATTATACATACAAGAGGACCGCCTTTCGGTTAGTTGAGTGTTCGGAGTCAGAATCGGAAAAGCTGCCGATTTATCGCAGTTTGATGAAGGACAAATTGTGATGGCACGATGCCTCGGAACTACGATCTCGGAAACGGCACGGCTTGTGGGTTGTTCACGTGCCGCTGTAGTGAGCACGTGTTACAGAGATTTTATACGGGGTTTTAGGATTTCATATAAAATCTCAAAATGCAACTTTTATTCCATCTCGTGCTCCACTCCCTTTGTCTCCACAAAGCGTGAGAGAAATTTCTCAGAGTCAGTTCCCCATTAGACACCGGATGCACGGTTATTTACTAAGACGACATTCTGTCTAAGATTAGTATATGCACTTTGTATGTTGAATGGAGATTAACTCTATCGCGCCTCTTTTGATGCTTTACAGGTTTCAATTTCGCCGCCCCGGTGGCGCAGTGGTCTAAGCGATGGCCTCTGATCATTCGTCTGAACGGGGTCTGGGTTCGAATCCCGGTGAGGCATGGATGTTGTGTTTGTCTTACGGCACTGGCTCTTTCCCTTCCCTGGAACCAGTGACCCTAAATTAGGGACGGGCGACTGCTTATAGCCCATTGAGTTGCTCACGGTGGTCGTTAAACTTCCAATCAAAAAAAAAAGGTTTCAATTTCAATGCTGCCGAGTAATGCACTAGCCCTCACATTTTACTTTGAGGCTTAAGATCTACCTAAAGCGGTGTGGTTCTTTCTCTCGGGGAACATTAGGATATGCTTATGGGCGTTTCTTGGAGACAAGGGAAAGATGCGAGGGACAGTTGTCTCTATGTTTAGGTAGCAAGCGGTCACGAAAAGTACGACGAGGTAATTGCCCCAGGCGAGGCGGGGAAGATATTAGGTGAACCGGGAGGTCAGGAGATTTCACGACAGCGCGAGAGATGATCGAAAGCGGGAGAGTTACGAAATATAGCACAGCTAACGGACAACCTTTGCAGGCAATTAAATGAAGAGAAGAAGAAACGTTTTTTAGACATATTTACGAATCGCAAGAATTATTTGCATACAATTTTACTATCATCTTCAACTATATAAAACTTAGCAACTTAACCACGCAATGTTTATGAAGTTACCAACAAGAATTAAAAGATAGCAACGAACTTGTTAACACACGTATCAAAAGTGGTGGGCACATGGCCAAACGGCGAACCGTAGATCAGCCGTGTGTGTCGTACCGAGCTCATTGATGCCAGAGGGGGAGTGGAGACTGTCGCGCATCGTTCACAGCGACCGCAGAGCAATAGTGCGACGAATCACCCGCAGCTACAACAGTGGTGATCAGGGCAATGTATCACAGCACACAGTTCATCTCAGCCTTCTGCACATGGGCCTCTGTAGCCAAAGACCCAGCCAGGTCCCCATGCTCATTGCACGTCATCACCAACAACACATGAAATGGGCCCAAGATAATCGAGATTGAACCGCGGATGATTGGAAGAAAGTGGCCTGGTCTGACAAATCAAGATTCCTGGTGCATCACGTAGACGGCCGAGTGCGGATACGCCGATTACCAACGGAGGCTATGGCACCTGGATGACACATTTGGGCGGAAACAGGCCGGCGGCGGCGGTGGTGTTATGATGTGAGCGATGTTTTCTTGGGAGACTTTAGGTCCTATTATTCCAACAGCATAATGTCTGACAGCTGTCAGGTATCTGAATATCGTTGCGGATCAAGTTCACCCATTCATGGCAACTATGTTCTCTGCTGGCGATGGCCATTACCAACAGGATAATGCGCCATGCCATTTTACCAGAATCGCCAGTTCGAGGAACATGCTGGTGACTTTTTGTTAACGCCTTGGCCTCCAAATTCACCTGACATGAACCCAATCGAACATTTGTGATTCAACTTGGAAAAGCCGGTTCGCTCTAAATCACCACCACTCGGAAATTTACGGGAACTGGAGGACCTGCTGTTGACATTATGGTACCAGATACCGCAGGATACCCTATCGTCACCTCATCGAATCGATGCCTCGCCGAGTGGGCGCTGTGTTGCGTGCAGTGGCAGCTGTGTTACGTGCGTTAGGTATGTGGTCATAATATAATGGTTCATCGGCTTATAGAGCAGTCAGTACATTTGAATTTCCTAAAGATAATGAAAAGTCATTGTCAGTTTAAAAAGATCTTGAGTTCCAAAGCATTCTGTTACTTCGAAAACCCACGATGAAAAAAATACGTAATTTGTAATAAGTCCCCCTACAGAAAAAATAAAATTAGTAAAAATGTATTCAGAAAAATAATAATTTCCAACAGAAAATAGAATGACTAATTCACCCACACTAATAACAAAATAATAACAATAATAAAAGATATTTTATCATCGAGCCATTGGAGTTTCCCCTTACACGTGCGAGCAGTGTTAATGAGATTGCGGTAAGTTGAGCTAGAAAATCTGTAAGATCAGTAGTTCAAATTCCACCAAGTATGCCGGGAAAGAAACTGGCCGAAAAAGTACTGAAGGTTTTGTGAAATTTCAATAAAAATACGAAGAAATTCGAAACGGATTTTTCTGAAATAAATGGAATTACTGACAACGGAAATTCTGAAGTTAGAAAAAAACGGAAATTTCGTTAAAAGACGAACACCTACGGGCAACTTTGCTGAATATTATTTTCGGAAATTTTTCGTGAATTCACGCCACTTATTTTTTACGGTGTATGTACGTTAGCTGCGCCTCTGACCTCTCAGCAACTGGATGCAGTGGCGCACACACGGGGAGGATTAGCCGGGTCCGGACCCCTCCCAAAAAGGCATGAGTCCTTGAAACAAATTTTCTTTTAAAATATATATGGCTAAATTAAAACAAAAAATAGATTCTGTGCATGGTTTTATAAACTTAGTATTTTCGTTATGATCAATTATTTTTCTGTCAGTCTTAGTTTTCGTAATGCTCGTTATATTCATGAACGTCTTATGCTCAATGATTACTGGATTTATATTACTTCTTCAAAGAAGTTTTTTAATCTGTGTGTTCATCTGTGTTGATTTATGTTAACATTCATTAAGAACGTACATACATAAACTATATTATCAGTAGTATTTTGACGCTACCAAATATTTACATAAATGCAAAGAACGGTTGCGCAGGAAGGTGCGCGCTGTATGAGTGGTACATGTACTACATATAAAGCTGAGAAGATTTGTCGTGTTATTAGTAACTTTTGATAGATATGCAGCGTGGACGTGAACTTTCAGAGTTCCGGCGTTAGCTGGTCATAGGATGTCATTTGATTAACGTTTCCATACGGAGCATTTCAGCTATAATAAGCACAACAAAGGCAATTTTAAGTGATGTCGTGAAGAGATGGAAGCAGGACGGTGCAACGAGAGTAAAAAAACGTTCAGGAAGCCGCACAACTGATGGAACGTGGTAAGAAATGTTAAGAAATCCCGTTCTTCCTCTGCAGTTTCCATTGCGGATGAAGTGGGAAATGCTTGTAACGGCTCGGTTAGTACCATAACTGTCCGCAGAGAGTTGCACAGTGTGGGTTATTATTCTGTAGCAGCGGCACACAAGCAGTACGTCACTACTATGAATGCGAAGTGCCATTTGGAGTGGTGTGTCGTCCCTGGATTGTTGGCGACTAGGAAGCTGTTCTTTGGAGCGATGAATCAAGCTTTTAATTCTTCCAATCTGGTCGACGCGTTTAGATTTGGCGACAGCCCAGCGAACCATTTTCGTCGGACTGTGTTCTTCCAACTGTTAAGTTCGGCGGAGGCTCCATCATGGTATGGAGTTGTTTATCGTAGATGAGACTCGGCCCGTTGGTTATTATACCACAAAAAAAAAACTCTAAAGTGTACCTCGACGTTCGGGATAATTTTGCGCTATTAGCAATACGGCAATATAATACGGAAATGACCGTTGTCTCATCCGACACGATCCGGCTTCCTGCCACACTGGGCAGGACTGGTTTCTTGAAAATGATGTGATATTGTTAGACTGTCCTGCTTAGAGTATGGGTCTTAATCACATTGAACACTTGTGGGATGAACTGGAGTGACGGATACGAAATCGACCACAACGACCGTCTTCGCTCTCCACTCTGGCAGTAGATTTACAGGAAGAATGGGGAGCTAGTCCTGTCGAGACCTACTGGAAATTCGTTGATAGTATGTCTCGACGTGTTGCCGATGTCATACAAGCAAAGGTGGACAGACTAACTATGAATTGCGGTAATAAAGCCATTTGTTCCAAAACATTGTGGTGTCCAAATACTTTTGATAATATAGTGTACATTCACATATATATATATAAATTTCTTGTTGGACCCCACACCCTTGATAAAATTCTGTGTGCGCCACTGACTGGGTGGCCAAGGTCTTTCAATAAGAATAAAGGTTTCCTTTGAACTTCTACGTCAGCAATTTCTGAGTATCATAATGCCATTCGTAATTTTGTTAGAGCACTTCCATGTGAGTGGCGAGGGATCCCAGAGCGAAGAGCTTTCCCGCCATCGTGACGTCACAACATGACGTACCATTCATCGATTTCCTTCTCCAACGTGTACCTGAGAGAGTGACCTAGTCTCCGCTCTCAACATCCTCTCTTTCTATGTGTGTGTGTGTGTATGTGTGTGGTGTGGCTGCACTGAATCTAGGTCGAATCCTCCCCTCCCCCTCGTTTTGCAGCCAATGCTGTCCTCATCCCCGCGAATACCCCTTTCTGCATCCCGTCCTTGATGTCCAAATTGCGTAATGCTTTGCAGTGGTCAGCTTAAGGGACGACACGGACGGATTGTCCATATTAGGAAGAAAACAAGGTTTTTAAAACACCATTGTTGTCGAGAATGGTTACAAAAGTGGGAAGGAAACCATAATGATTTGAGAGTATGCTGCTTCCGTCTCGTTTGTTTCCTGAATTTGTGTCGTTTAGTTTCGTTTAGTTCCACAAGATATAATTAATAAAGAAAAAAAATGCATAAAAAAAACAAAAACAAAGTCAAACAGCTTGCGATTTATTTACTTTCGTGCTGTACAACTGAGCCATGCAAAGTTGAGAAGTCTTGCCGTTTAATTTTATTTTCTTGCGTAAAACTTGTCATCATTTACAGTGGCTTACTTAGAAAAAATGCCAGCTGATTACAAGTTGCAGAGATAAATGACTCAAATACAGTAAAATAATCCGCGTTCTTATGATTTCTTTCTCTTATACTCATTTGATTTTAACGGAGATGTAAATGTCGTGATTCACGACATGTGCACAAACAAATCTCCACCAAACGCTAGCACAAGGAGAAGACCATAGAAGTCATGACCTCCTCCTTGAGAATTTATTGAATTAAATTTAAATATGCCTTGCGAAATTCAAACCCTCTCTCTGCCGATTCCACATCCCTCAGCTCCGGAGCCGAATTATTACCCCCAATTAAGCTATGCCATCAAGGGCTTATCACTGCTATTGCCGTCTTGACATACGCATAACCTCCATCCTCTATGGTACATTACATACAAGTATATACAGTAGCGAACAAAAGTATTTGGCGAAACACCTTTTCGACCATAATTTTTTTTCTGCTGGACCAAATCGGGTCGTTTGGGGATATGATATGTGTTGATTCGTGGGTGACAATGACGCGTAGTTTGTATTTCGCTCAGAGCGAATTTGTCGTTTGAAATGGGCAATATTCAAGAGTCGCCAATTATTACCCATTTGTTTGCTGCATGTATTAATATTTTTCTTGTGATTTATGTGGGTTTTGTGATGTGTAGTGCGATAATAAGTCAATCTTAGGTTTTCAGAAATGGGTAAAAAGGTGAAGATCCCTGTTGGAGCTCGCCAGGTGGCCGTGAACATGATGGAATCCGGAATGCGCGTCACCGACATTGCGAGGGATCCTGAAGATCCGACACTAGTCCATTTCAGCTATCCTGCAACGTTATAAGAAGACTGGGACCGTCGAGAACAGTCCGCGATGTGGTAGGCCTCGTTCCACTACGTTGCGTCAGGATAGACGCATCCTCCGTCGATCTCGTGCTGATCCCACCTTGACTGCTGCGGACATCGCCACCGAATTCCGCGACAGCGACGACCTGAACATCAGCCGAATGACCATCTCTCGTCGTCTCATTGCTGGTGGATTGAATGGAAGACGCCCCGCCAAGAAACCACTCATCGGAGTCAAGAATCGACGAGCCAGAGTCGCGTTCGCGCACCGTCATCGACACTGGACCGCGCTGGACTAGAGTAAGGTGCTTTTCACCGACGAGAGAAAGTTCAACTTGTTCGGAAGTGATGGCATCCGATACGTACGACGTCCGTGTGGCCAGAGATTCAACCCCCAGTTCATTCAGCCGACTGTCAAGCACGGAGGAGGATCGCTCATGGTTTACGGCGCCTTCTCTCGCAATGGAATGGGCCCCATCATCAAGATTGACGGAATAATGACCGGCCAGAGCTACACGAACATGCTCATCAACGATGTCTTCCCATGGGCAAACCAGAACATGCCACCCGGATGGATCATGAGGCAAGACAACGACCCGACGCACGCCTCCAGAGTAGCAAAGGCAGCCTTCCAGCAGCAACAGATCACACTTCTATACTGGCCAAGCCAATCTCCAGACCTCAACCCCATCGAGCACATGTTGGAGGAGGAGCTGGAGAGACGATGTGCTAAGAAAACCTGCCGGAATAGGGCCCAGAAGTTCGACCAGCTGTCTGCAGAATGGGCGCGAATTCCGCAGGTCACCGTCGAGAAGCTAGTGGACTCGATGCCGGTCCGTTGTGCAGCTGTTATTAAGTCTCGTGGTTATCCCACTAAGTATTAGTTAGTGTTTAGTCGTTTTCTCGTACTTGTTTTCTGTTATCGTTGCATTAAATAAATGTGATACACACTTACTTTGTTGGTCAGTTTGTATGATCTTTGCGATTAAGCTCGGTACACTGATCTGTGTTAAGGTTTCCGATCCATCTGCATATGGGTCATGTTTACAACTGAATAAAACATATCATATCCCAAAATGACCCGATTTGGTCCTGCAGAAAAATTATTATGGTCAAAAAAGTGTTTCGCCAAATATTTTTGTTCGCTACTGTACCTCCCTTAACAAAGGCGGGAGCACGAAGCACGTGTGATGTTCTTTCTAATTCTCACTAATTCCAGACGATGTGTGAAAGAAATCAGACATTTTTCGAGGCGATAAAGAGGAATTATCATCAATTCCAGACGATGTGTGGAAGGAACATCATACATTTTTCGAAGTGTTGAAGAGGAATTCTCATCAATTCCAGACGATGTGTTGGAAGTCACACGTTCGAAGCGTTGAAGAGGAATTCTCATCAATTCCAGACGATGTGTGGAAGAAATATCACACATTTTTCGAAGCGTTGAAGAGGAATTCTCATCAATTCCAGACGATGTGTTGGAAGAAACATCACACGTTTTTCGAAGCGTTGAAGAGGAATTCTCATCAATTCCAGACGATATCACACATTTTTCGAAGCGTTGAAGAGGAATTCTCATCAATTCCAGACGATGTGTTGGAAGAAACATCACACGTTTTTCGAAGCGTTGAAGAGGAATTCTCATCAATTCCAGACGATGTGTGGAAGAAATATCACACATTTTTCGAAGCGTTGAAGAGGAATTCTCATCAATTACAGACGATGTGTGGAAGGAACATAACACATTTTTCGAAGAATCTAACTGGCAGTAGATCAATTTTTATGTTAAGGCGCCAACGTGAAATTTACAGCCCTCTCTTTACCGGTGACGACTCTCGAAACCACATCCTTTTGCTCCGGAGTAGAATGCTTTCCCAATTAAGCTACGCCGCCAAGGGCTTTTCACTGCTACTTGCCGTCTTGACATGTGCATCACTTCTGTGGTGCGTCACAACCTTACTTTGTGCGGTTTATCTTACACTATTTGCAGTGATCAAAAATTTGATAATTTTCTTCAGTTTCCCTGCAGGTTAAAAACAGACCCTTTATCTGCAAAATTAATTTTATTTAAAGGATGTGCCTTCATTATTTCTCTACATCATGATTTCATCTCTGTAAATTTAAGTTTCATTTTTATGGTATCCCCCTTGTAACTTCTCTGGATTCATCCTTGATTTTCACAATGCATTTCCGTATCAAACTGCATCAAGGTGATTTCAGAATTGCTATATAGAAAATATTTAGCTGTGGATGCCTGTTCAGAACAGGGGGCTCGAGGGAGAATTGTCTTAAAGCTGAGATTGCATAACAAGCGCACTGCTTTTGTGCGTATGTTGTATTTTGGGCTGACTTTGGGGATATGGAGATTATAGGGAGTGGTTAAAGACACTTAACTGCATGAGTTTTATCATGCTCCTAACACACTCCCGTATTAAAGTACCTGCGTATTATCATGCATCTGATGCATATCTATATCAAAATGCATGCATAATATTATTCATCTAGAAAACGGACTTGTATTAGACGTGAGTCGGCACATATCAATTTCTATTTATTTATGTATTTATATTTGTTGTGGTACTAAAGAGCAGTAATCGTACATATTTAATTTTAATGAATAGTTTCCTTTAAATTATGTGGTAGCACCCTTGGAAAGCTGCAAAAGACGAATACTGAAAGTACGAAGTAATAATACATTTTTAACGAAATTAAATTATTGAATAATTCATGGCTGAATGGAGATTATAAGTATTTTCGGCTATCCTTTTGTTGCCATTTTACTTGTTATCTTTATTTATTTATTTATTCATTCATTTAGTCATTCACTCATTCATTCTTCTTGAGATTGCACAAGAACAAGAGTAACATTTCTCAGCACAAGTATGATTTTTCTTATTTTTACTGAAAAATATTGCTCATAAACACAAACAATTGCTTTTTTAATTCTTATAAAGCTTGATCTTCTTGTAAATTATTACTGAATTCTAAGAACGCATCTACAGTTGCTTGGTTAGAAAAAAATTCCCTCTGATTAAACTGTGAATCGTAATTTGACCGAATGTTACGTAATTAACAATATTGTTTGACATATATGCGAATAAAACTATTTTTAAATTTATCATGTATCGAACAATTGGCATTTAAATTTTCGAACCTTCAGTTTTAACAAAAATATTAAATCAACCTTGTTCGCTTTAAATTTTTTACTTTGTTCCTTTGTAATGAATAATCCGTTAATCAAAATGTTATAAATTTTTAAGTGAGAACTCTAACAGCGTAGTATAAACTTTAGCAAATACTGAATGACTAAATATTATAAACTATTTCTAGAGTCCAATAAAATTTAAAGCATTTTTCTGATTTCAACATTTTGACCCTTGATCTCATGTACATGTAAAGGACGTAATTAGAGGGGCAGGGCCAGAAGCCTTGTGTCCTGGAAAGCGTCTTTTTTTTTTTTTTTTTTTTTCTGTTAAAATGCGGTTTACGAATAAAACTATTTTTAAATTTATCATGTATCGAACAATTGGCATTTAAATTTTCGAACCTTCAGTTTTAACAAAAATATTAAATCAACCTTGTTCGCTTTAAATTTTTTACTTTGTTCCTTTGTAATGAATAATCCGTTAATCAAAATGTTATAAATTTTTAAGTGAGAACTCTAACAGCGTAGTATAAACTTTAGCAAATACTGAATGACTAAATATTATAAACTATTTCTAGAGTCCAATAAAATTTAAAGCCATTTTTCTGATTTCAACATTTTGACCCTTGATCTCATGTACATGTAAAGGACGTAATTAGAGGGGCAGGGCCAGAAGCCTTGCGTCCTGGAAAGCGTTTTTTTTTTTTTTTTTTTTTTTTTTCTGTTAAAATGCGGTTTACATTACAAAAAAATGCTTTAATTTCATAAAAGTGCATCAACGTACATTAAAATATTTGGTCATGTTGTATTACAGAAACTAGCATTTTTGTCGCCCCCCGCCCAATAAAAATATATATATATACCCCTCTGGTACATATAAACAAAAAGTAAAGTCTATTATGTGTTGTTGTTTTTCGGTGGAATCCAAATTTTATCCTTTTGTCCATTAAATTTTGATTTTTCGTGAGATTTTCAGTAATTGCATTACAAACATTCCGAAAGAATGTTTTAACTCTGTAAGGAATGGTGGGTTAAAAAACTGTTCCCGCAATTCCGATTAAATAAACTAGCAGCAAGAATTCATAAATTTAAAGTGAATTCACATGCTAATTCATCACAGTTCTGAAGCGCAGAGTAACCCCGTCTCTATCTGTCTCTGTTTTGAAGACGAAATTTATTATGAAACGCCAAAAAATAAGCAAAAAAAAAAAATGAATGGTGTTAATTCACGGAATATTCCTGAAAATAATGTGCAGCAAAGTTGCCGGAAGTGTACGTCTTTTAACGGAATTTCTATTTTTAAAAGTGCCCGTTTTTTTTTTTTTTTTTTGGTGGAAGAGAAATGAGAGAGAAAGTTCTTTCAGACTTTTCTTTCTTTTTATTGGAGGCTTAACGACCACTGTGAGCAACTCGATGGATTATAAGCAGTCGTCCGTCCCTATAATTTAGAGCCACTGGCTCCAATGAAGGGAGAGAACCAGTGGAATACCGTAAGACAAATACAACGTCCATGCCTCACCGGGATTCAAACCCGGCCTCATCACGTACGAACGACGAGAAGCCAACGCTTAGACCACTGCACCACTTGAGCGTCTTTCGGATTTGGAAAAGCCTCACTAAACATATCCAAGCACTCAAACACCAGATTTAGTAGCGCTGAAGCATGTGACCATATTCGACATCAAGTTTATCTAAAAACGCTTTGAATTTTCTAGGCGTAAGAGCACGGTTTCCGAAGCTAATTAAATTGTCGTGTCCATTGTGTTTGATAGTCTCAGCGAAGACGCACATCAGCTAAGATTTGATCCGCAGTTTAGTTTAGTTTTCCCATTTGGGGCACATAATTTCGTTCCGCGGGTCTCATTTGGGCAGCTACCTTTTACAATATGGAGACGAGAAGATATGAGAGAAAACATAATGCGGAACTTCAACAGCTTTAGAAAATGACAGACATATCCTCTCATGTATCCGAAGTAGTATTGTAGCGTCCCCTTTAACTTTAACTGGGTTAATTACAAAAGCCATACTAAGTACAGCTGATCCAAAACCCATTATGTGGAATCTAGGGACCTACTGTTTAGTTTACGTGGAGCGTCGTCAGATTATGAAATCACGTTTACCCAGCGTCAGGCCGACGAGACTTCAACCTCTGAGACTGGCGTTGTGTTTCACACTCAGTGTCCTGTGGGTATCACAGTTCTTACGTGTGCCGCAATGTCTTTATGTGATCGTCAATTCTGGAACATTTTCCCTCTCAAATAATGTTGAACCTGAATTTGGAGAATTTAAGTTTACTTTTAAGTTTTAACCTATTAGAAAAACCCGTTGTCATTCGTAAAATGAACCACCTTTACCGCTGCCTGGTTCACACTCGTTACTACTTAATTTCTTGGACTTGCTAAATACACATCATAAATAAAACACTACAGAGAATTGAATAGCACATGAGAAATTATTCTTTTGGAAATAAAATGGTTTATTCGATGATATATCTGTGACTTAAAGATATTACAGGGGTCAGGACCCTTCTATAAAAGAAGTTAACTTTTATACTTTATGCACATTTTCTTTCGTCTCGCCTTAAACAATATTCATGTTTTGATACTTGGCATACTTTCTTACGGTATCTTATAACCTTCCTCTCTCTTTTCTTCTAATTACGTTAGTAAATTGTCCTCCTCCAATTACACGTGATTAACTCCTATCCCGGAAACTCCTACTTAAAATAAATATGCATTGTGACTTCCCGATATACCTCGGTACTTCCCAGTTCCCCCCTTATTCCTGTCCCCATGTATACGTACGATGCCTCTCGGGGTAATATTATATACATTTCTTAAATATCCAGGTTACTCATATTATTTGCAACTCCGAGGAAATAATTAAAGTGTAATGAAATCATTCTTTTACCTTTCCTTCACCGAAAGTCCTGTTCCTCACTTCCGAAGTTACCCGTCTATCCTGCTCTCGGATATTAAAAGTCTATGCCCTTTCTTAAAGTTCATTCCTGTCCTGTATGTACTGGAGTTCACTTTGTTGGCTCGCTTTCCTTGTTGATACGCTTACAAGTCCCGGCTAGTTCGGCGCTTGCGATCGTCAGAAAATATGTCTGTCCGTCTTGTCGGTCACTTCGCCTCGCTCGTCTCTCACTCTCCAGGGATCACCTCCCTCCGGGTTCTGTTTCTGGTGCATTGTCCTGCGGTTAGTCCGCGCTCTCAGTTCTCCTGGGTCCTCGGTTTTCAGTTAACTTCTTCGCTCTACGTTATAAATTGTATGCTTGTTTACGAGAGAGGTCAAGAACGACCTACTCGCTCTGGAACTCGATGGATAGTGCCTCTAGATCGTGCTCTCCCAGCTCCGAACTAACGTTCGTTTTTTCTCTCTGGCCAATCATCTGAAATTCCATTCTCTGACGCTTTGGCCCAACCCGAGTGTCCGGCTTAAATTACCTAATAATTATTCCCACTCTCTAACCTCTTGGGCTGTTTAACTCGGTTTTTCCTAATTTTGTGATACGTTCTAGGTTGGGGGGGGGGGAGGTCGTGCTGGCACTTATTCGCTCTTCCCTAAAGAATCAAACTCTCGGTTCCGCCTCCTGTTTCCACGAAAATCTCCTCAGTCGGGCTTCTTCCCATTAATTCTCTTGCCCCAATAAAACTGGACTAGCTGTCACCCAATGTTTCCCCGCTTTGTCCTGTAACTGAAATTGTCTGCAATTAGCCTTTTTCCCATCGGTCTTGATGTCTTTCCCAAACGTGCTTTTGGCTTGGAAACCGATCCTTCCTTTATTCCTTGTCTCGTTATCTAACTATTGCTGGCTACGCCGTTGGCTTGTTGCTTTGGTAACTTCTCGATCTATAGTTTTCTCCTACAACCTATATTGTGACTAATGTGACGCGGTTCCTTGCTGTTATGCCGTACTGTCTTCGAACGTCGCTCTCGTGGGCTGTTCTTGGCTGGGGCCCCCTTCACCCCCTCCCCTCTTGCCACTAGCTGCTTCCCGTTCTGCGCTGGTTCCCCTCTGAAGGGAAAGGACCTGCTTCTTTCCCTCCCCGTCGTCCGCGTCTTCTCCTTTTGCTATCCGGGGTTCTCCGATGCGCTGAGCGAATACTCTTAAGTGAGTGTGTAGGGGTTTGCCTCCCCCTTAACCTGTTGCTGTTCCTCCTTCCTCAATGCGTAGGGTTCCTATAAAAAGTTTGTTATTATTTTACCTGCTCATACAAAGATTAATTACTTCTGATTTACATATTGTAACAACCTCACTCCGGGAGCGTTCTATCAGTAGGAGACTGGAATGGTTCGGACGCATGAGGAGAGCTGATGGGCAAACGGTGAAGGAGGTACTGGTAAGTAAAATAAATAACACAATGTGATGTACTACTGAGGTGACGCATAAGTCAAAATGGCAAGTTTCAGTAATAAGTCTTGCCAGCGTAGTTCAATTGGGAGAATGTCCCTCTCCGGAGTAGGAAGCAGTGGTTTCGAATCTGACCACCGGCATAATAGGCCTTTCTTCAACGTAAAACGAATCTCCTGGCGAATTAACAAATATGTGATAATTCTTTCACACATCGTCTCGAATTAATAAAAAAAATTCCTTCTTCTACTCTACACTGAAGAGCAATTGAATCAGAGACAGCTGGCGTTATGCAAATGTCGTGCTGTGGGCGTCCCTGTAAACGGAAACGACATAACGTATGCAGCGATCCGACAATATAAGGAGTGATGCGACGGGAATCAGTAAGAGTCGAACCCACTATGTGTAAGACGAAGGATCTAAGTGCATTTGATCGTGGACAAATTGTCGGGGCCCGACGAATGGGTCACTCCATCTCGGAAGTCATGCAGGTACTGGGATTTTCACGAGCCACTGTGTCACGGGTGCACCGTGAGTACATCGAATCTCGTAAAACCATCCCTGCAAGGGCCAAATGCCGTGGACAACAGCGTCTAGATGAGCGGGGTCATCGTCGGCTAGCTCGCATTGTAACAGCGGATAGACGGGCCACAGTGCAAGAAATCACTTGGCAATTTAACGCTGGTGCACAAAAACGTGTAAGCAGCCACACCATCCAGAACTATCTCCTCGCTATGGGGTACAGAAGCCATCGTCCCACGAGGGTACCGCTGCTGACCGCACATCACAGGGTGCAAAGATTAGCATGGGCGCGGGAACATCGCCACTGGACCCTAGACATGTGAAAAATGTTGCCTGGACTGATGAGTAGAGATTTACGTTGGTACATGCGGATGGCAGGATACGAGTACGGCGCAAACCACATGAAGCGATGGATCTTTCTTGCCAGCAGGGTACTCTTCAAGCTATTGGGAGTGGCATTCTCGTCTGGGGACTGTTTACGTGGATTGAAATGGGGCCCCTGGTACGTGTGACATCGTCCTTCACAGGTCAGCGTTACCGGGATATCCTGGACGACCATTAGCTCCCGTTTGTGCGTCTTCAACATCCCACTGGGGACCTCATCCTGCAACAAGACAATGCACCGTGCCATCGCTCCCGAATTGTATCCGAATGGTTGGATGAACACTCCACCGACGTGACCTCGCTTCCTTGGCCAGCTAGGCCACCTGACCTCAATCTCATCGAGCACATCCGGGATGCCATCGATAGAGAAGTTCGAGGCTCTGACCCCCTCCATCAAATCTTCGTGAACTGTGGGAGTTTGCTCAGGGGTAGTGAATCCGTATGGCTTCCCAACGCTTCCGGTGTCTTGTCGAGTCCATGCCGAGACGAATCGCCGCCGTCATCAGGGCGAAAGGTGGTGCTACACGTTACTAGACAGGTATCTCTAATTCAATTGCTCTTCAGTGTAAATATGGCTTATCGGCGGACACGAAATCTGTTATTTAGTGCACTGCCTCCCCCGCCTTTCTCAAGGTGAGAGGATATATGTGACGTGCTACTGAGGTGACCTATAAGTCAAAACGCTAAATTGCAGGGATGAGCCTTGCCGGCAGAGTTCAGTCAGGAGAATATCCCGCTCCGAAGTAGAAAGACGTGAGTTCGAAAGGCACTACCGGCAAGAAAGGGCTTCTTTCCATAAAAAAAAAACGAGCGGTTTGGGTGGATTAAAGTGGTGTTTGGTGATCTGAGAAGAATGAAAGCTATAGATATGAAGATACATATGTTCGATGACGATGGAGTGGCTTGGTCGCGGGAGCGCTGGGCCTAAATGGCACGTTAAGCTAAAATTGGTGCCGATGGAAATGCTTATTTAAATGAAGAAATAAATAAGACAGCAAATTTACACGGAACCCCATATAATCAGTACATGAAAAATTACGTATCAGTTTTGAATAACAAGCGTTAATATAAGCAATTGTTTTCATCTTAATTCACTTTCGCAGACAGCTTGTGGTTTAATTCTCATTACAGTTACTATTTTATGAGATGTCTTCGATTTGAAGACATGATGAATGATGACCTCGCGTGAGTATATCAGTTTTGACTCCGATATTTACGAACTAGAAGTGGCATTTTCACTTTGGCTTCCTGCATTTTCCAATGATAGAATAAAACCCGTCTAGTTAATACTCAGTAAGTGGATGGGATGTCATGGTATGAATCTTTTTGTTTCCACCAATGCCGTGCGCGCGCGTTCTTTTACTCCGAACGCCATTCCCTTTCCCTGTTGCCAACGGAAGGAAGATTTATGTTCCAAACGCGCATTTGTTTATCCACGGTCTGAAAGCGTGAAAAATGCATTCATGGAAATTTCTGCGCATGCAATTGGATTCCAATGAATCGAGCGACGTCCACTTCAAAGCATTTTCATGGCGTGACCTGTGCAGCGTCCATTTCAACAGTTCTAGGCATTCGAGGCACGCAGGTTGACAACCTAACCTACATTCCGGAATGTGTGTCAGCCACGTCACTCATCTGTTGATTCCCCCACAACCACCCCTCCTCCCTCCTCAAACAGCAAGGTTAGGTTTTACAAGGGTAAACAAACATTCATCCAGGTAAGAGCGGTGGATCCATACCAGTAAAAATTAGTACAGCTACTTTCTGCTCTGTTCGTTTATTTATTCACGCGCGTTTCCTGTTGTCAGTTTATATGGAATACTATTAATTTTTGTTTTGGTGCTATTGCTGCCTGTATTTTCCATTGTTATGAAAAGTAGTGATTCATAATGGATAGCTGCTGCATCAAAAATGAATTTTAGTTAGGAAAAAAAAAAAGAAAGAAGAAAACGAATTTGACGGTTAGGACACCATAAAAATAAAACTAATCTTCCTCACTCTCTATTGTTTTTCCACACGTCTTGAAATCTTTACGGAACTCTTTCGCTTATAAGGAATTCCAAACAACTGACAGAAAACTTAAGAGGTTTAGCAAATGTTATTCCCCAAAGTGGGTAGTCTAGATATTTTTTGTATATCTGTTAGCATTAACTTAAAATTCAAAATAGAATTTCTGGTAGAGGACTTCGGACAAAATGTAGTTTTTCAAAATTATTACAAAAACGAATTCATTGGCATTTACAAGTCATTTATTTATTTATTTTTCTCTCCAAAAAAATTTTTTTTGATAATTTTTCCGTGACTCACTTATAAACGTGGAAAAAGCGATGACTTCTGTTTGATGTTTCTAATCCACGTCAATTGCGTGTATTAATTATTCATTCGCCTCCTAGTTATTTGTTCTGTTGCTGCTTACCATCTTTGGTGAATCCCCAGCATTGTACGGGGCTCCAAGAAGCAACCTGCCATGTGGCTTGACAGTTAGTAGTGCACGTGAGTCTGGAGAATTCGAGGCCGCTGTGGTACAGTGGTAGCATGTCCGGCGCGTAACTGGAAGACCTGGGTTCGATTCCCGGTGGCGGCCGATGAGAATTTATCCGTGACTCACTTATAAAAGTGGAAAGAGCGATGACTTCTGTTTGATATTTCTAATCCACGGCAATTCTGTGTACTAGTTATTTGTTCATTTTTCTGCTTACCATCTTTGGTGAATCCCCAGCATTGTGCGGGACTCCAAGAAGCAACCTGCTAAGTGGTTTGGCAGTTAATCGTATGTGTGTCTCGAGAATTCGAGGACGCTGTGGTACAGTGGTAGCATGTCCGGCGCGTAACTGGAAGACCCTGGGTTCGATTCCCGGTGGCGGCCGATGAGAATTATTCCGTGACTCACTTATAAACGTGGAAAGAGCGATGACTTCTGTTTGATGTTTCTAATCCACGGCAATTCTGTGTATTAATTATTCATTGGCCTCCTAGTTATTTGTTCATTTTTCTGTTTACCATCTTTGGTGAATCCCCAGCATTGTGCGGGACTCCAAGAAGCAACCTGCGAAGTGGTTAGGCAGTTAGTCGTATGTGAGTCTGGAGAATTCGAGGACACTTTGGTGCAGTGGTAGCATATCCGGCGCGTAACTGGAAGACCCTGGGTTCGATTCCCGGTGGTGGCCGATGAGAATTTATCCGTGACTCACTTATAAACGTGGAAAGAGCGATGACTTCTGTTTGATGTTTCTAATCCACGTCAATTGTGTGCATTATTATTATTATTTTTTTCAATTGGAAAACGTAAGTCTTTAAGCAAAAATCTGGTTTAGAAGAAAGATCTGCCCTTTCTCTAGTAGTGCTGAACTATATCGTGCGAAAATTTGACGAAAAAATACTGGGAAATCCGTCGTTTTTCCACCATTATGAAAAAGTTCCTTTCTTTAGACATAGCAACTAAACATCCATTATAGATACGCTTCTTGGGTGCTTCAACTCTTTAGCTGATTCCATGAGACTCACAACAGAAAACATGCGCACACTCTAAAGTTGGTGAGCCTGTACACATATATGCACGCATATCACGGAAAATAAAATGAAAACGGAAATGCTGTAGAGTTTTTAGCTTTTGATGCAGTTGTTTAATTAACTTACTAATGTCTAACTTGTTGAACATATACACTGGCGGAAAGTGAAAAAATAACACCAAGAAGGAGACGTCTGATACTAACGAAATTTATACAGCATAATAACGGAATACAGAGGATAAGGTGATCAAAACATTATGGCAAAATACAGCTGTATTTGCTGGTAAACTGAAAAATAAAATTTCCATGTAACATGGTTAGTACGAGGTTGAACCGCCATGAACTGCGACACACTGTGCAATTTTGGCATGGAGTCTGTCGTACAAATGTTGGATGTAATTTTGGGGTATTGAGTTCCAAGTATCCTCAACCTGGACCCGTAAATCGGGGATGGTCGTACCTGGCCGTGGAGACCGGATATGTCGTTGTCCTATAAAATCCCACACGTGCTCAATGGGGGACAAATCCGGTAAACGTGCAGGCCATGGAAGTTGTCTCACACCCTGAAGTGCATGTTGCGTTGCACGTGCCGTGTGTGGGCGTGCGTTATCTTGCTGGAAAACACCACGATGGACCGACCTTACAAATGGCACAACAACGGGCTGAATGATGTTGTTGATGTAGGAGGTGCTGTTTAACGTATATCCGGTACAAACACTAGTTGTGTACGGGAGTGATAGCTGATCGCTCCCCACACCAGGAGACCAGGTGTAGGCCCTGTGTGTCGCTGGCGGATGCAAGAAGGGTGGAGACGCTCCCCTGTGCATCTGCGAACACGCATACGGCCATCGGAGGCTCCCAAGCAGAATCTGCTTTCATCGCTGAACACGACAGATCGCCATTGCGTTCTCCAGTTCAGACGTTGGCGACACCACTGCAGCCGTTCCTGACGGTCGGCTGGAGTCAGAGGTACACATGCTAGAGGCACACGTGCACGTAGTCCTGCATCCAGTAGACGGTTGCGGATTGTTCGCACAGTCACCTCGGGTGCAACGGCAGCTCGGATTTGCGTCGCAGTGGATGTTCTGCTTGACAACGCCGCTCTTCTTATGCGTCGATCGGTCGGCTCATCAGTCCGTCTGTGACTCCCGGTTCCACGTCTTCTCGTGTGGGAATGTTCCTCGAACCATCTACGCCACCATCGTACCTCAATCGATACTTCCCATCCAATTCGCTCCGCAACACGACGATACGACCACCCGGCCTCGCGGAGTCGGACTAGACGACCTCGCTCAAAGTCCGATAACTGCTGAAATCGTACACGTCTTCCATGTCCAGGCATTGCAGCTTCTTCAGGGTCTTTGCACGTGTCCGTACGCCGACGACTGATTACATTCACTTTGCACTACTCCTTAAATACCACCGACGATAATTTGCATAGTATGCCGTGCTGTGGCGTAAGCGCTCACTGGTTGGTCCCGAAATTAACATCACACCTACGTAAACTCGACCCAATTGACATATGTAAATTTCATGATCGTCCGCCAATTCCTTCTCGGTGTTCTGTTTTCACTTTCCGGCAGTGTATTTCCCCTCCGCAACAAATAAGTGAATAATATATTGAACCGCTAGGATCAAAAAACACTTAAGTGCAACGACAGCTTGTTACTTTATTGTTCCACACACAGTGGAAGTTCAAAGCTCGTCAATCTGACATAAACTATTTATTTCATGTACCAATATAGATCTCCATCATATAACAACAAAACGTGTTCATCGATTCATGTAGATATACACAGTCGTATCAGCATAATACGACCACCCTCGGGATCACAGTGTACCCGCGCGGGCGAGTCACAGAGTGCACGTGACAAGGTCGACCACACGAAGATATAAGCGGCTGTAAGGTCAGATGAGCCATAGTGGGTGACGTGAGAAAAATGGGCAGAGGTAGTGATTTGACGGACGTTCAAAAAGGAATGATCATCGGCTACCGCGTCAAGGGTGGAAGCATCTCAGAAACAGAAGACTTCGCGCGCTGTTCGCGAGGTGCAGTAGTAAAGCTGTACCAAGAATGGACCGCTGGCACACCGAGTACCTTTAGACGTCATAACTGTGGAGCCCCCAAGGTTATCGACCTCAGAGGAGAACGTTGCTTCCTTTGACTGGTAAAGGGCAATCGATGCGTAACAGTGCAGTAATTGACCATGCAAATAAACACCCGATTACAGTAGAGCGAACCCTGTTACGCATGGGTCTCCGGAGTCGACACTGCGTCATGGCACCCATGTTAACTCAGGTCCATCAGCAACGACGCCTGCAGTTCGCATGGGACTACAAGTCATTCACAGTGGAAGAGTGGAGAAAGGTAGCCTTCTCCGACGAATCGAGGTTTCTGCTCCACAGAAGTGACGGGCGGTGGCGGATTCGGCGTCAGACACACGAGAACCAACACACGGACACGCTTGATATCAAGTACAGGCCGGCGGTGGCAGTGCGCATGTCTGGGGGTTATTTTCCTGGTATGATCTGGGACCGGTGGTACCACTGGATGGGTCCCTGTATGCCAATGACTACCTGTCCACCCTCGCTGACTACATGCATCCCTTCATGTTGGACGTTCACCCTGGTGGTGATGGTGTCTACCAACAGGACAATGCACCCTGCCATGTCATTAAAGGAGTGCGTGACTGGTGCCAGGGACACAACCGCGATGTCTCCGTTCTCGCTCTGCCGGCGAAATCACCCGACCTCAATCCCCTAGAGCACTTATGGGACTATTTGGACCGATAGGTTCGACGTGCCGATCCACAATCACGTCATTTCCGGGACCTCCGTGATCTGCTACAGTCCGAATGGGGACGTGTGCTTCGGACAACCTTCCAGAGCCTCATTGTGTTCATGCCACGCCGTCTGGCCGCTGTCATCCGGGCCAAGGTTGGTTATTCCCATTATTAAGTAGGTTGTCATATTATTCTGATACGACCGTGTATAATAGTCTTCAATCTCTTTATTACACTGAGAAAAAGTCAACTCTATTTCGTTGAATAATTTTTTTTTTTTGTCGATATACAGTCAACAAAATTTTTTGTTGAATTTGCAAAATTAGTTTGTTGAAATTTATTCTTGATTTAACAAAATTTATTGTCATCACGACAACACAATATGTTTTGTTGCAGCAGCAAAACATTTTGTCATGATACCAATATGTTTTGTTGGATCAAACAAATTCCCAAAAATCGACCTAATAATTTTGTTAAATGACCAAAACGTTTTGTCGTGATAACAATAAATTTTGTTAAATCAACAATAATTTTCAACAAAACAATTTTGCAAATTCAACAATATTTTTGTTGACTGTAATCGACAACATTTTTTGTTGAATTAACAAAACATTTTTCTCAATGATAGCCCTCTACGATCAGCTAGCAACTTCTCTCTCTCTCTCTCTCTCTCTCTCTCTCTCTCTCCCTCTCCCTCCTCGTCTGTCTCCCTGTGTATCCCTCTCTGTTCCTTTCTCTGTCCTTCTCCCTGTCCAATGTCCATCTATCGCCAAGTGGTAAGAACCCTAAGGATCCCAAGGGCAACCGTATCAAGGGTGCACCGCAAATATACCATCGACGGACGTACTAGCGCTCAGAGGGCAAGCGGTTGCCGACAACACCCCATTGATGACCGGGGCCCACGTTAGACTGCCCAGGCTCCTACAGACCGACTGCTGGGGAACTGCGGCGCAAACCACATCCAAGTTAAATGTCGAAGGCCTGAGCAGCGAGAATTTCGAGGCCGCTGTGGTGCAGTGGAAGACACTAGGATCGATTCCCGGTGGCGGCCGATGATAATTTTTCCGTGACTCACTTATAAACGTAGAAAGAGCGATGACTTCTATTTGATGTTCCTGGTCCACATCAACTGTCTATTTACTATGAAGCACACTACATACCCAGGGCTACGGGAGCAGACGCCCTACTCTGCACCTGGTTCCGGGAACATCAAAACTGGGCCTCTGCAGAGTGACGTCACTTCCTGTGGTCAGATGAATCCCGTTTCCAGATGTACCGAGCTGACGGGAGGGTGCGGGTGTGGCGTCGACAGCATGAGGCCATGGCCCCGTCGTGCCAGGTCGGCTCTGTTCAAAGCGGTGGTGGCTCTGCGATGGCTAGAAGAGCCTTCTCATGGGACACATTAGGTCCCTTACTGTCTGGAGAGGTCCTTAACTGGTGTGCGCTACCAGCATGTGCTGGCTGATCACCTACACGTTTTCATGGCGTTCGGACATCCTGCGGGCGGTGCTCTGTTTCAGCAGAACAACGCGCTGTCCCACCGGACCGCAACCACCCAGGCATGGCTGGTGGAACGCTCATCTAAATTTGGAACCATCCAGAGGCTCTCAAGATTCCCGGATTTAAACCCTGTGGAAACTCTCTGTGATGCCTTGGAGTGAAACACGAGATCCATGGATCCTGCACCGACATCTCGGGCCGAGTTGAGGACAATGCTGCAACAGGCATGGCTGGCATTATCTCTAAATATCCTTCGACAACTGGTGAGTCAATGACACGGTGTGTACTGGCTGTTATTCGCGCTAGAAGAGGACCAAACACACTGTTAGGTAGGTATCTCTAATTGATAACGAGGAACAGTGCACCAATTATGTAGAAAATAGTAACTATACTAGTGATCCGATTTATTGGTGTAGGAATATACACATAAACGTTTCGAAGCTTTGGCATATCAACCAGATGGCTTTTTCAATGAAGTTGGACAGAAACTGCATGGTGTAAGACTAACCGTGGTGTAAAGCTAACGCGCTCGGCTAGATATCGAGAGATCCGAGGATTCAATTCCCCGGCGGTGAACGAAAAAAAAAAAAAATTCGGTTGCTATGTGTTTCTGGAACGTAGAAAGAGCGATGTATTTGTTTATTTACTGATGCCACGTATTTGTAGGATTTTCACTTTAGAAACTGCATGGTTACTATTATCTCTCATGTTTTGTCCATTGCGTGTATTATGATCGTTCAACAGTCACACTTCCGGTGTTTGGCATAATTTTGCTAAAAATGTGAAACTACGTAGTTAAATACTCATGGGTTTAAGTGTTATGTAAACGCCGACAACACGGCACTCCGAAGAAATGTGGAATACTCGAAAACGAACTAGTACGGAACGAATGCGTGTGAGATAGTGAACGTGGCAGTACAAAGACGCTTGTATAATAGAGCTTGGGAAAATTCTGTTGAAGGTTAAGTAAATTTCTGTTGAAGGTTAAAGAAAATTCGGTTAAGAGGCTTCTTGCGACGCAGCACAAATGACTGATCAGCTCTTCAACGTATTCGGAAAGAACACGGATGTTAGTCACATTCGCATATTTTTCTATATGCTATGCCTCTCTCCGCCATTTAGTACTATTCCTTTCGTGAATATCAGCGATTCACACCTCACGGAGTAGGGTAGTGGCGTAACTACGAAATCTGCGCCCAGGAGCAATTCCCAGCTTTGCCCCCCCCCCTATTGACTGTCGTAGTTTAAAACCAGGTTGTCCATTTTAATTCCTTTGTACACACAAAAAATGTAAAATAGACTTGATAAAGGTAAAATTGCTTTATCTAACCCCAAAATTGCTAAACTTCTTAACAATTTTTGCAAGGCTGGGGAAAATTTTTCTTTTCCCTGTGTCTACGCACTTGTGTACTGTATCATGCTTTATTTAACCTTCCGTTGGTGATGTGGGTTACATGACACCTCATGGGGTTTTTTTCCTTTAAATTAATTGAAAAACTTATTTATTCTTAAGGATAATCTACAGTATATACCTCACATCACCAACGGAAAGTTAAAAAAATAAATAAATAAATACATCGCTCTTTCCACGTTGCAGAAACACACAGCAACCGAAAAATTGTTTTTCAGCCGCCGCTGTGGAAAAAAAAAAGAAAAAAAAATACACATAGCACCGTGGTGTAAATGTAACGCACTCAGCTAGATATCGAGAGTTCTGTGGTTCACTTCCACAGCGGTGGCTGAAAAACAATTTTTCGGTTGCTGTGTGTTTCTGCAACGTGGAAAGAGCGATGTATTTTTTATTTACTGTCGCCACGTATTTGGAGGATTTTCACCTTGGAAAGTTAAAAATCAAACTCAAGTGAAATCAACTGTGCATAATTTTTTCTTTAAAGTTTAAGAAAGTAATTACAAAAAATTGAAATGTATAAAATTTTTACGTTGATATCTTACAGCTATTTAAAATTTCTTCTTCATTCCTTTTTGTTTTGCAGAGTTGTCAATCACACGGTCCAAATCCAATGCACGAGCTCTTGATCTTTCAGTTGATATAGCTGCTAAAGCACTCAGACGATGCTGAACATAACTGCTTCTTAGGTAGTTCTTTATTATCTTTAATTTGGAGAAAGATCTCTCAGCGGTTGCAGTAGTCACTGGCAATGTCAGAAGAATTAAACATCAGTTACAACAAGCTAACTTATCACTTCGGTGCAACACCTCTGCGTCGCTCAAACGGTTGTTGGTAGCTGAGTTGTGGACGACTTGAACTATTCTTCATCTTTATTATTTTTAACATTTAAGGATTTTTTAATATGGATTTTTTTACCTTGGATGGAGCAATTGTCTTTAACATTTCGCATTTTTTTTTTTAATACGAAAACTTTTGCGCCCCCAAAAACCCTGCGCCAGGAGCATGCTGCTCCAACTGCGCCCCAGTAGTTACGCCTCTGGCATGCAGCCAACTAAAGTATTCAAAAGAGAAAATACTGAAGTGCATAACTTTCGTTTTCAGTTGAAATTTTCAATAAATTTATTGTCACGTTATGAATATTTGTATTTTACTTCCCTCCCAGAGCATTGAATTTACACTCATGGAATGGCCATCCTTTCTGGCGGGGGACTTCCCCCCTCCCCCGCAGTTTTGCTACCAGTAGCTACTGGCCTCTTGGATGCAATGCAATTTGGTCAAGAAAAACAGTAAACAAAATAAAGCAGTTAACGTAATCAATCGGAAGCCAAGAGTTGCGTGGTTTATTCTCACTCCCAGGAGATTAAATTTTCTGGTTTTCTGTGGAATTACTGCGTTTTTCCTTGTGGGCTAATGGCTTTTTTCTCCTTGTGTTATGCCCCCCCCCCCGGGTGGGTGGGTGCAGGGTCGAAGTGCTGGCTTCTGATCATTCGTCCGAGATGGGTCCGGGTTCGAATCCTGTGGAGGCATGGATGTTGTGTTCATCTTAGGCACTGGTTCTCTCCCTTCCCTGGAGTTAGTGGCCCAAGATAAGGGACCGGCGACTACTTATAGCCCATTGAGTTTCTCACGGTGGTCCTTAAATCCCCAAACAAAACAAAAATATCCGTGTGTTATAATGGCTGTTTCTTTAACTGCACTTTGTGCACATGTGTGTGTGACTTGTCCGCTGTTAAAAACTCATCAGCGTATTTTGCCACCTCTTTGTGGGTGGCCTAGTTCGAAAAAGAGCCACTTAACAAGGTGGCCCTATCCTCGAATCGAAACAACAAAGCTGGAGTTATATGATTCAGCGCTCACGCTTCATAAAGTGTCACTTAGCAGTGTAATCAGGAATCCCTGAATCAGCCAGTTCCTTGTGTTTAAATAAATGCTACTTAGAATCGTCACTTGGAGGTCAGATCATAGCACTTGCATCTTTAGTCAAATGAAGGCTCGCATGACTCAAGTCGTCATTGCTGAAGTATCTCCAAAAGTGACGAACTACAGTGGACAAGTACCCCGTCAAGATGGTCTTAGTCAACTTGCGGTTCAGCCAAAAAATTAAAATTTGTCGGCGGAATTAATTCTTACCAGTTGACGAATTAATCATCGTTTAACTGTGAAGGCAATGAATTGACTTTGTGGGGATATAATCACGCGGCAAGTTTATGTGTTACTAAGTATTGAGAAAACACCATAGGACACACAAAACATCGTCATCAAAAATATATACTAGTCGATACTTTAAAAATTCTTTTTGTCTTAATTGATTTGGCAAAAATTATAAACACGAGAAAAAACACACTTCGTAGCGTTACAGAGCATAACAATAGCACAACAAACAAACAAGTGAAATCGCTTTGTGAAAACAACACAACACTACGGCTTTACAGAGCATCATTTTACAAAGCGCACTTTAGAACAGGGGTCTCAAACTCTCGGCCTACATGAATGATTACAAAATAAAAATAAATCACCCTTTTTTCGAGTATATTATAATATGTTAAATATAATACAAACATAGTATTGCTTGGCAAAGCCATCTGCTTTATAAATAACAAGTTTATTTAAGAACAATATAATTGTATGGCGGTATGAATGTTTCAAAGACATGGAATACACAGGGTTGGTCGAAAAGTCCCCTACGGGTTTCGATAGACAACTGTACAAAAACGAATAAATCTACAGCAATGCAGTTTGCGGCATTTGAAAGCGTAAATATTCGAGTTTTTAACGCCATGTCTTTCCAACAGATGGCGTTACGTGCTCGCAAATACCGACGCCGACTGCAAAACAACTGAAAATATCGTCGCCATAGGAGAAAGCAATGTGTGTGTGTTGGTTTTTTTAAACGAAATCTGTGATTACGGTACGAAGAAATTACCGTCGGACATATGGGAAAGATCCACCGAGTGATTTCAGTATCAGAGCATGGCAGAAGAAATTCTTGGATATTGGTAGCATTCTGGACTATCAAAGAAGTGGCAGACCCCCTGTCAGTGAAGGAACTGTGCAGAGCACACATGAGGTTTTCACTCGCGATCCTAGCAAGTCCACGAGAAGGGCCTCTTTACAACTGAATGTTCCACGATCCACATTCTTCACAAACACCTGAAACTAACCGCATACAAAGTGCAACTCCTACACCAGATTAAACCGAACGATGGACCTCAGCGCTTAGCATTCGCTCGGGTTATGTTGGAGCGGCTGGAGGTTGATGAAAGTTTCCTACGCTTTATGATGTTCTCGGATGAGGCAACCTTTTACGTGCACGGAAAAGTCAACACTCAGAACGTTCGTATGTGGGGTGGTGAATACCCACATTCAGTCAAGGAGCACGTCGCGCACAGCCCAAAGATGAATGTTTGGTATGGGCTCATGCATAATCATGTAATTGGGTCATTCTTCTTCACAATGAAAATGAATAATTACCGGGACATGCTTCAGAACTTTGCGCTTCCTCAACTACAGTATTTGCAACCAAACGTCATACTGCAACAAGATGGAGCTCCCCTACATTGGGGACTTGACGTTCGTGAATACCTGAACCGTGAGTTTCCCGACAGATGAATTGGCAGAAATGGTCCCATTCCTTGGCCATCCCGGT
Source organism: Macrothele yani (assembly GCA_039090855.1). Lineage (NCBI taxonomy): Eukaryota > Metazoa > Arthropoda > Arachnida > Araneae > Macrothelidae > Macrothele > Macrothele yani. The sequence goes on from CM077003.1 coordinate 112,352,964, forward strand.
CCGCGGGTATCACTCTTTTAGACTTCTTCCTCTAGGGCTATGTCAAGGACATGGTTTACTGGTAAAGATTAAGCAGCCTTTGGGAGCTCAAGCAGCGCATTATATCAGTGTTTGATAGAATTGATCCTGACATGTTGGAGAGCACATGGAAATAAATTTAATACCGACTGGATGTGCTACGTGCCACTAAAGGCGCGCATGTACAGGTGTATTATACGGTAAGATTATTAAACTCGAATATTTACTCTTTCAAATGCAGCAAACCGCTTTGCTGTAGATCTGTTCGTTTTTGTACAGTTGTCAACCGAAACCCCTAGGGGACTTTTCGATCACCTTGTATTTTCAATATATTCAAGTCTCCATTTTCCTATAATGCTGACAACACACCTGAACAACATCAGCGTGAATTAATAGACTTTTAGTGTGATTCTTTTCTAAAAGAAAAATTCAATAGCTGTAACTAACAGTTTTACCAGCTAGTTTCAAAGGACAAGTACGTAAACATTCATAACCTAACTGCACGGGTTCTGTCTATGTTCCGAACAACATACTCAAGTGAACAGTAGTTGTTTTCAAGAATGAACCAAGTAAAATGTCTTTACTTGGTTTCATTAAGGTTAAGTGACAGTCACTTATGCTCACTTTTAAAAATGTTCAAACAACATATTCCAAATATCTATGAGTTAGTGACAGAAAAGCGAGCCCAAATTTCTGGTCAGAACATGTAATATTTTCCGTACTGTGTACCGTGTTCAGTTGGTAAAATGTGATTGTTTTAAGATTTAAGTGAAAAATACACTATCTACCAACAAGTAATTGGACACCCCTGCAATCGACGATATCTGCGGCCCTGATACACGTCACGGCCGCCGCCGTTAAATATCGTGTGGGAAACAACAACGCAACCAGTCGCATGCAAGATGCCACGCAGTTCGGAGCTCTCTGATTTTGAGAAAGGTGTAATCGTCAGATATCACAGAAATGGCCGATCCGTACGTGACATATCCAGCAAGTTGAAGTACCCAAAATCGACAGTGGCCTACGTGACTGGCAAGTGGAAGATCAGAGGTGACTGTTGGAATGTGCCCCGATCCGGCAGACCCACAAAACTGGGAGTTAGAGACCGACTGGTGCTGGCCAGAGAAATTCGGAAGAACCGCACCAAATCGATGGGCCACATCCGCGAGGAGTTTCAACAGGCATCCGGGAGTGTTCTTTTGATGAATACCATCCGTAAGGAAGCCCATTTGCTCTGTTATCATGGACGTGCTACCGCCCACAAGCCTTTGATCACCAAGTCCAATAGCGCTGCTTGGCTAACGTGGTGCAAAGAACGTCGACAGCAGTGGACCGGTGAACAGTGGAAACCGGTTCTCTGGAGCGACGAATCAAGGTTCACCCTCTACCGTTTGGATGGCAGGGTCTGGGTTTGGCGTCTGCCTAGAGAATGCCTCCTGCCGGAATGCATTGTGCCAACTGTGAAGTTCGGAGGCGGTGGAATTATGCTATGGGGGTGTTATTCCTGGTATGGCACGGGACCCTTAGTCGCAATTTCTGGTAGACTCAACGCCGAGACCTACTGCACCATTTTGGATGACCATGCGCTTCCTACGTTGTGGCAGTTTTACGGGTTGGACATATGTTACTTTCAGGATGACAATGCCACCTGTCATGTTTGCGAGGTCCACCATGGCTTGGTATGGTGACAATGGGGTTAATCGAATGGACTGGCCTGCGCAGAGCCCGGACCTTAACTATATCGAGCACCTATGGGACGAAGGAACTGACCTGTCTTCTCCAAGCCGAGTGGAAGAAAATACCGCTAGCCGTCGTACAATGCCTGGTTGAGAGTATGCCCCGGAGAGTCGCAGCTGTAATCGCCGCTCGTGGAGGCTCCTCCAACTATTGAAGGTGAATAAACTTCGTTTTCCTTTGCTATCACAGGTGTTCAATTACTTGTTGGTAGAGATAGTGTAATTGTTACGTAAAAGTGACTGTTTTCAGTGATTGATGAAGCATTTGTTTTTACTATTTACCGATATTTAAAAATAATATTGCACTCTAGTGCCAAACCATTGGTGTAGTTTTGTAAAGTTGATATTTACTTATAAGAAATTTATTAATATTCATGCGGCCCCCTACATTCCTCCAAAACTGGGAAGTGGCCCTTTCAAAGGTCAGAGTTTAAGACCACTGCTTTAGAACGCAACAAGCGTTTCTGCAAAAACCACTGAGATGCGATCCAGAGAGCTTTTAGCCTATATAGTAGTTCATGAATCTCGTGAACAGTGGCTTGATAAGTGTATCTGTTGTACGATAACCCCTGGATGGCGAATTCCATGGGTTGGAATGCCTCCAAAAGTTGAAAAAATTCCGTTCTTGAACCTGGCGGCTCGATAAATAAAACAAACATTAGTACACATCACAGGGGCAAAACAGTCTTCGAACAATAGACTCGATAAATTGCTCTTTCTCTTTAGAGAAATAAATTCTCTTTGCGGTATCATAATACTTATCTCTATGAAGCTCTGACTTGAACACCAATCACGATAGCGCTTAAGGTACTCTGAAGGATTTCGTTTGAATGATAATTGGTGATAATTGACACCATTAAAAAAAAAAAAAAAACCTAGCACGTATTTCTAATGCCTAAACCAAGTGCATTAATTGGTATGAAAATTGAAATATCGCAATTTTTAAATTTTTATGTAAACTGTCGTGCTTTTTTGGGAGGGAGAAGGAAGGGGGCATTTTGGTTTCTACAGATTTGGTTGCTCTAATAGGTAGACTTCACTGATTTTTGGATATGTTCTTCGGTAAGTTATTCTGGATTACAAATCGCTGAATAAACACCCTAACTCTAAATTTCATTTTATGTGACGCCTGTTTCCCAGTTATTGAAAACCACGAAACTATGTATTGCAACATACTGTCCATTTCTGGGTTGGTAAGAGGAAAAGAGCACAATCTTATAATACAGCGCCGATTTTCAAGTTCATTAACAATGCACGCTCATACACTGATATACAAAACTTAAGGACGATGTGGAAAAGGTAAAAGAACGCCGGAAATAACAGAGGCACCCAAACACAAATTAACTCAGGACCGTGTCTGGGCACAGAAGCAACAGCGCATGCGTAATACTGGAGCATGACGTGTGAATAAAATGCTCGGACGGTGCGCATAAGTGTTATAGACGTTCGATTGTGTTCGTTGTGTGTTAGAGACGACAAAATGGCCGGCCCGTCCAGAATATGCTCGATGATTTTAGTCCTGGTCAAATAATTGGGAGGCTCGAGGAGGAGTGAACTGTGATGAACGCTGCACAAGAGTTCGGTATAGCTCATAGTATCGTATGGCGTGCGCGGTCGCCCATCAGCATTACAGGTACAGCTCTGCGAAAGCGGATATGGAGAACTGGCCACAGGAGAATTAGCCACAGGATAACTGGCCACCGGGGAACTGGCAACATTGCAATTTCAGCGCCATAAAATTGTTCTGAATAAACAAACACCGTGTGGCCATATTTCCTGCTACTTGAGCAACTACTGTTCATAAAACATTTTTTTTTTAACATTTTATTTTCAATAAGAAATTTAGACGGCCAAAGACAAAACAGCGAGCAGGCCACCGGAGAAGTGGCCGCCCGAAGAACTGGACACAAAAAATTTTAAGGAATCGAATGAAAATTGCAATCTTGACCGTTTTGGCCCACGTTTCCGAGGGTTTGTTATCTGAGTCACATAAAGTTTCCGTAATTTCGTATTTTCTTGATTGCGATATTTAACGCAATTCTTTATAAAAAAAATGTTCATAGTCTACAACTCAGCAAAAGAATTTCAGGATTTATAAACTACAGCTCCACAAATTCTCTACGGACATGTGCTAACGTAGAAACCTGTTAGGGGGGGGGGGGCTTAATACCGAAAATTAAAACATGAAGAATTTCTGGTCCGATCGGGAGATTTTCAGCGTTTACGAACTACAGCTTTACAAAATCTATATATTCTATATTTTTGGCGTTAAGCCACCCCCTACCCGCTCTCCCCAAAACAGGTTTCCTATGGTAGTAGATGCCCGCAGAAGTTTTGTTGACTTGTAATTTGTAAACGCTGAAAATCTTCCGATCGATCCAGGAAATTTTTTATATTTTATATTTTTGGTACTAAGTCCCCCTCTCCCCCTAACAGGTTTAATGCGTTAGCACATATTCGTAGAGAATTTGTTCAGTTGTATTTGTAAACGCCGAAAATTTCGCTATCGGACCAGAAATTCTTTCTATCTTATATATTTTTGGTATTAACCCCCTTCCCCCTTCGCTAGGTTTGCTGCGTTTGCACATTCCCGCAGAGAATTTGTGGAGCTGTAATTTATAAATCCTGAAATTCTTTTGTTGAGTTGTAGATCATAAGCGTTTTTTTTATAAAGAATTACATTAAATAAAGCAATTGAGAAAATACGATATTATGGAAACTTTATGTGACTCAGATAACCAACCTGTGGGAACGGGACACGAAGTGGTCGAAAATGCAATTTTTATACGGCCCCTTAAAATTTTTGTGGCCAGGTCACCTGGTGGCCAGTTCTCCTACAGCCCTGCGAAAGACTGGTGGTGGTCGTCCACTAAAACCCCCCCCCCCAGTGATGCCCTCTATCTGCTCCAATAGGCCAAGAGGGATCGACACTTGAAGCAAGTAACTTTGCAAAGCAACTGGACATGAGTACAGGGCGCACAATATCGCGGTTTACAGTGGCCAGGCGACTACACAAATTTAGACTGTTTGCCAACGACCAGTCCGCTGTGTTCCATTAAAATCTGCTTACTGGAGACACCTTACAGTGGTCCAGAGAAAACACGGCCTGAATCCGGCCTTGACATAACATATGAAGTTATTAATATTGCTCTTTTACTTACGCATAAAAATGTTAACTACTAAGCCTTATGCCTAAGCCCTTTTAACAGTTTTTATTCTTCCGATGCCCTATTCATGACGTTTCAAGTCAATAATAGTGCGCTTTTACTCAGGCACTAAATATTAATTCATATGCCCAAGACCTAGGCCCTTTTAACAGTTTTTATTCTACCGATGTCATATTCATAACGTTCACGTATCAAATCAAATCAATAATAGTGTACATTTACTTAAATGGCATCGTCAGAATAAAAACTGATAAAAGGGCCTAAACCTAGGGCCTGTGAATTAATATTTAATGCCTAAGTAAAAGCGCAATATTATTAATTTGAGTTGATACGCAAACGTTATGAATATGACATCGTTAGAATAGAAACTGTTAAAAGAGCTTGAGCATAAGGCATTGTAATTAATATTTAGTGCCTAAGTAAAAGAGCAATATTAATAACTGTACATGTTATGCAAATATGCGTAAGTAAAAGCGTAGCGTTATTAGAAAATTGCAGGTTATCGTCCTCTTCCAAACATATAGCATGAGTCATGTAATTCCTTTGTTTCGTCGAACACTGTAGTTTTAAAAACTGTACTAAGTCATTTATTCTGTGTTCACGAAAGAACTTTTGTTCCCCTGAATTAAAGTACAATTCGCTCTTGGCTCACGTAAGACGTTTTCTGGATTCAATTTTCATTATAGGGCCAAGAAACGTCAATTTTTATACGCCCCTAAACTTTTGTGGCGAGTTGTCCGCCCTGTCTTTCAGTCAGAAAATCTTAAATGTTTCTTAATTTCATAATGATAATGGGGGGGGGGGGAGATTTGTGCACACCAATTACTCAAGTAAGGAGAAGTATAGGAACACCATAATTTTTTATGCAGGGAAATTTCATGGTGCTAAAGCTAAATGTGGCCAATCACCCGTGGCCAATTGCCAATTGTGCTAAACAAGTCTAATACACGTATATTCGACGCTGTATGCAGGCGAGCTATAGGACGACTAGAATAACGCCAGTCTCTGGCCCAGGTAGCAAGAGACTTGAATATCCACCCCAGAGTGGTTATATAAACTATGGCGGCAATTCAGCAAAACCGGTGGTGCGTCGAGAAGGCCCGCCCAAGGCCTTCCAAGGCGTACGACGTCTCGTCTCTTAGCTAATGTTACGTGTCTTCCATTTTATCCGTGCGAATCCTTCGGGACTTTAATTTTGGACACGAATGTATGGACTGTCATATTAAATATATGCATTTCATCATTAGCCTTTCTATTTTTTTTTTATTTATTTTTTTTTTTTTGTACGGTTCTTAGCTTTTAGTTCGTGTCTCAATAAATACATGAATTCAAAGACTGTTGAAAGATAAGTTCACAGATTTTTTCGGAATTTCTTCTTCGCCATTACACCCAAGACTACGACATATATCGTATTTCGCGGACAACAGCACTGACAGGAAAAGCAAAAGGGAAGAAGCTCTCGTTACAGAGCTGAATGGCTTGCGAGAAATACCTGTGAGTAGAACACAGCCTTTTCTCCGATTACGTCTTGTGATTCTTTTAGTCGACGAGACAAAGGTAGGACATGCATAAAATGGCAGACAGCATTGGAAAGACATGCTTTTGATTCTAAGTGAATGTCTGGGAGCTCGCAGCCATCAAAGAATCTGTCTGACGATCACCCGAACGACGGTCATGTTTCGATGTGTTCGTGAAATAACATCAGAGGAGAAAATCACACTTGGGATTGTATTTAAGAAAAAAAAAAAATAATCTCACATTAGAAAAGCTATCACGAAACAGTTTTTACGTGAATTTTTACCGAGAAAGAAGTTATATGGTTACTCGAGATGTGTTTAAAAAGCAGCAGGGTCGGAACCGCGGGGGCAGAGGGGGCAGTTGCCCCCGCACACAACTGAGTGTGGGGGCGAAACATCACAATTTGCCTTCTCACTTTTCTTCCTTTACAAAATATGTTACTCATTGGAAATCTCAGAATCCCAACTCCATTAAACAGTCCAACGGCCTGGTTACCGTTTGAAGGCCAGCAACGTTTTGTGTCTCATTAGGTATAAAAAATTCAGTCTTCCTCTTAAAAAAAAAAAAAAAAGGAGTAGGTAGGGAAATGGAAGTAGGATGAGAAATGAGATATGCGTTTTTTAATTGATTATAACGTCTGGGGCTACAATTCTTGCGGAATTCACACCATTGCGGAAGTATCAAAAACAATACACCGTTTATGTGCGCAGTTTACACCGATGAGTCTTTACATTATGACCACCTACATAATAAGCTGTAGGACCCCCTTTAGCCCGCAAAACAGCGGCCACTCGGGGAGACATCGATTCGATGAGGTAGCGATAGGTACCCTGAGGTATCTGGTACCACAATGTTAACAGCAGTTCCCGTACATTTGGGGTAGGGGGGATTTTGCCCAAAACTTTTCCAAGTCAAAAACCAAATGTTGAGTTCGGTTCATGTCAGGTGAATTTGGAGGCCCGGGCATTAACAGAAAGTCACCAGCATGTTCCTCGAACCACTCCTTGACGATTCTGGCAATCTGGCATGGCGCGTTATCCTGCTGGTAATGGCCATCACCAGCACGGAATACAGTTGCCTTGAATGGACGAACTTAGTCCGCAACGATGTTCAAATACCTGACAGCTGCCAGGGATTGTGCTGTTGGGATAATGGTTCCTAAAATGTCCCAAGAAAACATCGCTCACAGCATAACACCGCCGCCGCCCAGTTTCCGCCCAACAGTGCATCCAGGTTTCATACCTTCCATTGGTAATTGGCGAATCCGCCCTCGGCCATCTACGTGATGCACCAGGAATCTTGATTTGTCAGACCAGGTTACTTTCTTCCAATCATCCACGGTCCAATTTCGATGACTTTGGGTCCATTTCATGCGTTGTTGGCAATGGCGTGCAGTGAGCATGGGGACGGGCTGGGTCATCGGCTGCGGAAACCCATGCGATTAACTGTGTGTTGTGACACATTGCCCTAATCACCACTGTTGTAGCTGCTGGTGATTTGTCGCACTGTGGCCCTGCGGTCGATGTGAACAATGCACGACAGTCTCCGCTCCCCTCTGGCATTAGTGAGCTGCGAACGACACCCGGCGAACGGTGAACACCCGTTTCCCCTAATTCCCGTTTGCCCTAAACGCGTTTACCCTAATGGCGTTTCCCCGAAATTGTTTTTACTCGAATTCCCATTTCCCCTAATTTCGTTTCCCCTAAATCTCGTTTACCCCAATGGCGTTTCCTCGAAATCGCTTTTACCCGAATTCCCATTTCCCCTAATTTCGTTTGCCCTAATCTCGTTTCCCCTAAATCTCGTTTCCCCTAATTCACGTTTGCCCTAAACACGTTTACCCCCAATGGCGTTTCCCCGAAATCACTTTTACCCGAATTCCCATTTCCCCTAATTTCATTTCCCCTAATCTCGGTTCCCCTAAATCTCGTTTCCCCCAATTCACGTTTGCCCTAAACACGTTTGTCCGTATCAAAGTTTCCCCTAAAAACGTTTACTGTATCAAGTTTGTTCTAATTCTCATTTGCCTTGATTCGCGTTTTCCCCAATTTATGTTTTCCGTAATTCATGTTTGTCCTGATTTTCGTTGAGCGAAAAAAAACGTTTCTTTTATCGCCAAAATTCAGGAAAAAATATCGGATTTATCGTCAAATTCAGGAAAAAAATCGCTGTATGTAATTTTTTATCGTCAAATTCAGGAAAATATATGTGTATTTAATCATCATCATCAACCATTATCAATCTACTGCTGGATGAATGAAGATCTCACCAAGTTTCTTCCACTACGATCTGCGTTGCCCCAGTCTCCACCTTTTCACTCCCGCACGCTTTCAAATTTCATCCACCCATCTCCCATGTGGTCTTCTTCTGGGTCTTTTCCTGTCCCTTGGAATCCAATCTAAAATTTCATCTGTCCATCGATGATCTGTCCTTCTGGCAGTATGTCCAGCCCATTGCCATTTCAGGGATTTAACTCTGATCATGATGTCTTCCACTCTTGTCATTTTTCGGATCCACGAGTTCCTCTTCTTATCTCTCCTGGTTACACCAAGTATGCACCTCTCCATGCTACTTTGTGTTGTCTGCAGCCTTTGTATGTCTCTTTTAGTTAAGGTCCACGTCTCTGCACCATATGTAAGCACTGGAAGGATGCATTGATCAAACACTTTTCTTTTAAGACATAATGGCATATTGCTCTTGAAAATTATGCTGTTTCTTCCAAAAGCTCTCCAGGCAAGTTTTGTACGCCGATTAATTTCTTCATCAATGTGACCCTCACTTGATATCTGCTGTCCAAGATAAACGTACATGTCTGTTATCTCCAGCTTTTCTCCATCAATCGATAAATCTTCATTACTTGTAAAAGCATTGAACATCACTTTTGTCTTCTGAAAGTTCATTTTTAATCCCACTTCTTTACTCTGGTCAGCAAGTTCCTGGATCATACTCTGCAGCTCTGATGGGGTAGTTGCAAAAATGACTACGTCATCAGCAAAACGAAGGTGGGTTAGATAATCTCCATTAATCTTTATCCCCTTGTTTTCCCAGCTCAGCGACTGAAAAACACCCTCCAATGTGGCATTAAAGACCTTCGGAGATATGGTGTCACCTTGTCTCACTCCCTTTCCAATTTTTACGTGTGTTGTATTTTCAAACAGCCTAATCTTTGCACTTGCATTTTCATAGATGTTATTAATAATATTAATGTATGCATCTTCAATACCGTAGGTTTTCAGAGCCATTGTAACTGCTGATGGTTTCACCGAATCAAAGGCTTTTTCATAATCGATAAAAGCCATGCACAATGGAAGTTCATATTCCCTCGCTCTTTCAATTAGTTCTCTCAGCACGTGGATATGATCTATTGTGCTGTAGCCACTCCTGAATCCAGCTTGTTCTCTCGGTTGAGCCACGTCCAGTGTTACCTTCAAGCGGTGTGAAAGAACTTTAGTGAAGATTTTATAAACTACTGATAGGAGGCTGATAGGTCTGTAGTTTCCGAGATCCTCAATGTCACCTTTCTTATGTAGCAGGATCATTGTAGCGGTGTTCCAATCCTCAGGAATCTCTCCTTCATTAAGGCATCGAGTGAAAATTTGGGCGAGTACTGTTTCGATTTCTCCACTTGCTTCTTGTATGATGTCTACAGTAATTCCATCTTCTCCTGGAGCTTTTCCCCGCTTCACGTTCTTGATTGCATGTGCAACTTCTGCTGGAAGGACTGGAGGAACTCTGGTACTGGTATCTTTCATGATGTCTGGAGTGCATGTATCATCACTTTCATATAATTTGGAGTAGAAATCTTTCACTCTTGTCAAAATTTCGTTCTCTATTTCTTGTTACAGAACCATCTTCTTTTCTCAGTGCCATAATCTGTTTTCTTCCCTTACTGAGATGTCACTTTGCTATCTTTAGGCTTTGGTTGTTTTCAATTGCTTTCCTCACTAGTTCACAGTTGAATTTTCTTACGTCTTCAGTGATACTTTTTCTTACTGTCTTGCATAGCTCTATATATTCCACTTTGGAAGTCACATCTTCTTTAGTTGTCCTCATCTCTCTTCTTTTTTGCATCAACATTTTCGTTTTTCCTGATAATTTATTTACATGCAACTTGTTCTTAGACCCAGCTAATTTTGTTGCTGTTTCCATAAGAGCTTTGGTTACTTTTCTGTTAACTTCAGAGATGTCCACTTTTTCCGATGTTAGGCCTTCTAAAGCAGAGAACCTGTTCTTCAGTTCCAACTTGAAGGTATTATGGTGTTTTTTAAGGTTGGTTATGTCAATAGATTTTGTTTGTCTTATGAGCTTGCCACGTTCAAGTTTAGTGTTGAGGTGCATCTTACATCTCACCAATCTATGGTCACTACCTGTGTTGAACTTGTTTAGCACACTGCAGTCTTCTATGACGAATTTTTTGTTACACATAATAAAATCAATTTCACTTGTCGACCCATTTGGATGTCTCCAAGTCCATTTCCTGTGTGGCTTTTTCTTGAAGAAGGAGTTCAAGATGAAAAACCCTTCTGCCTCTGCAAACTCAACGAGAGTATTTCCACGCTGGTTTCCGTTGCCGTGACCAAATTTACCTACTGAAGTTTCATTCTGTTGCCGTTGCACTATTTTTGCATTGAAATCTCCGATAATTATTTTCAAATGCTGCTTACCTTTATTATTTAGATGACAAATTTCCTCATAAAATTCTTCAATTTCTTCTTAAGGATGACTTGTGGTGGGTGCATAAGTTTGAATAATCTGAGCCTGGTATCTTTTCGAGAGTTGGATAACAAGTCGTGCAGCTCTGTCAGAGGAACTTTCAACTTCTACAACTTTATCTTTCAGTTTCTTGTTTATTATAAATCCAACACCACTAGTTCTGCCAGTATCTGTCCCACGATAGTAGAAGAGATGTCCACTTTTCAGTTCGATGAGATCTTCTCCTTTTCTCCTTACATCACTTAGCCCCACGATGTCCCACTTGATCCTTTGTAGTTCCTCTTCCAATTCAAGAAGCCTTGAATCAGAAGATAGGGAGCGTCCATTGTACGTAGCCAAGGTCAGCATCAGATGGCAGCCTAGTCCAGTGCTCCGGGGATTCTTAGCACCCTCTGCCTTCATGTCGCACTGGCCGCTGCCTTGGCCAGGTACATTCCAGCTGCCGGAGACTGAGGGCCAAGATTTAAGTTGTGGAATCATTTTGGAGGGGTTTGGCCATAACTCACCACGCTGGCCAAGCGGGTTGGTGAGTGTATGATAGAATTTCCTCTAATCCCGATGGTATAGTTTATACCGCTATTGGCGGTCGTCAGAGCCCCTTTAGTGGGAACAGGATGTACCACGAGAAGGCGGGGTTGACATTTGTCAAGGAGAGGCTGTTATGTTACGCATCACCTGACCTTACATCCCATATATATACATATATCCTAAAGATAGCAAAGGGACATCTCAGTAAGGGAAGAAAACAGATTATGGCTCTGAGAAAAGAAGATGGTTCTATAACAAGAAATAGAGGCGAAATTTTGACAAGAGTGAAAGATTTCTACTCCAAATTATATGAAAGGGATGATACATGTACTCCAGACATCATGAAAGGTACCAGAGTTCTTCCAGTCCTCCCAGCCGAAGTTGCTCATGCAATCAAGAACATGAAGCGGGGGAAAGCTCCAGGAGAAGATGGAATTACTATAGACATCATACAAGAAGCAAGTGGAGAAATAGAAACAGTACTCGCCCAAATTTTCACTCGATGCCTTAATGAAGGGAAGATTCCTGAGGATTGGAACAATGCTACAATGATCCTGCTAAATAAAAAGGTGACATTGAGGATCTCAGGAACTACAGACCTATCAGCCTCCTATCAGTGGTTTATAAAATCTTCACTAAAGTTCTTTCACACCGCTTGAAGGTAACACTGGACATGTCTCAACCGAGAGAACAAGCTGGATTCAGGAGTGGCTACAGCACAATAGATCATATCCACGTACTGAGAGAACTAATTGAAAGAGCGAGGGAATATGAACTTCCATTGTGCATGGCTTTTATCGATTATGAAAAAGCCTTTGATTCGGTGAAACCATCAGCAGTTACCACGGCTCTGAAATCCTGCGGTATTGAAGATGCATACATTAATATTATTAATAACATCTATGAAAATGCAAGTGCAAAGATTCGGCTGTTTGAAAATACAACACACATAAAAATTGGAAAGGGAGTGAGACAAGGTGACACCATATCTCCGAAGCTCTTTAATGCCACATTGGAAAATGTCTTTCAATCACTGAACTGGGAAAACAAAGGGATAAAGATTAATGGAGATTATCTAACCCACCTTCGTTTTGCTGATGACGTAGTCATTTTTGCAACTACCCCATCAGAGCTGCAGAGTATGATCCAGGAACTTGCTGACAAGAGTAAAGAAGTGGGATTAAAAATGAACTTTCACAAGACAAAAGTGATGTTCAATGCTTTTACAAGAAATGAAGATTTATCGATTGATGGAGAAAAACTGGAGATAACAGATACGTATGTTTATCTTGGACAGCAGATATCAAGTGAGGGTCACATTGATGAAGAAATTAATCGGCGTACAAAACTTGCCTGGAGAGCTTTTGGAAGAAACAGCATAATTTTCAAGAGCAATATGCCACTATGTCTTAAAAGAAAAGTGTTTGATCAATGCATCCTTCCAGTGCTTACGTATGGTGCAGAGACGTGGACCTTAACTAAAAGAGATATACAAAGGCTGCAGACAACTCAAAGCAGCATGGAGAGGTGCATGCATGGTGTAACCAGGAGAGATAAGAAGAGGAACACGTGGATCCGAAAAATGACAAGAGTGGAAGACATCATGATCAGAGTTAAATCCCTGAAATGGCAATGGGCTGGACATACTGCCAGAAGGACAGACCATAGATGGACAGCCGAAATTTTAGATTGGATTCCAAGGGACAGGAAAAGACCCAGAAAAAGACCACATGGGAGATGGGTGGATGAAATTCGTAAATATGTAGGAGTGACATGGAGGAGACTGGCACAAGACAGACCGTTGTGGAGGAAACTTGGGGAGACCTTCCTCCAGCAGTGGATTGATAATGGTTGACAATGATGATGATGATGATATATCATCATCATCCCATTGCCATTTCAGGGATTTAACTCTGATCATGATGTCTTCCACTCTTGTCATTTTTCGGATCCATGAGTTCCTCTTTTTATCACTCCTGGTTACACCAAGCATGCACCTCTCCATGCTGCTTTGAGTTGTCTGCAGCCTTTGTATGTCTCTTTTAGTTAAGGTCCATGTCTCTGCACCATACGTAAGCACTGGAAGGATGCATTGATCAAACACTTTTCTTTTAAGACAAAATGGCATATTGCTCTTGAAAATTATGCTGTTTCTTCCAAAAGCTCTCCAGGCAAGTTTTGTACGCCGATTAATTTCTTCATCAATGTGACCCTCACTTGATATCTGCTGTCCAAGATAAACGTATGTGCCTGTTATCTCCAGCTTTTCTCCATCAATAGATAAGTCTTCATTTCTTGTAAAAGCATTGAACATCACTTTTGTCATGTGAAACTTCATTTTTAATCCCACTTCTTTACTCTTGTCAGCAAGTTCCTGGATCATACTCTGCAGCTCTGATGGGGTAGTTGCAAAAATGACTATGTCATCAGCAAAACAAACGGGGGTTAGATAATCTCCATTAATCTTTATCCCTTTGTTTTCCCAGTTCAGTGATTGAAAGACATTTTCCAATGTGGCGTTAAAGAGCTTCGGAGATATGGTGTCACCTTGTCTCACTCCCTTTCCAATTTTTATGTGTGTTGTATTTTCAAACAGCCGAATCTTTGCACTTGCATTTTCATAGATGTTATTAATAATATTAATGTATGCATCTTCAATACCGCAGGATTTCAGAGCCATTGTAACTGCTGATGGTTTCACCGAATCAAAGGCTTTCATAATCGATAAAATCCATGCACAATGGAAGTTCATATTCCCTCGCTCTTTCAATTAGTTCTCTCAGTACGTGGATATGATCTATTGTGCTGTAGCCACTCCTGAATCCAGCTTGTTCTCTCGGTTGAGCCATGTTCAGTGTTACCTTCAAGCGGTGTGAAAGAACTTTAGTGAAGATTTTATAAATCACTGATACGAGGCTGATAGGTCTGTAGTTCCCGAGATCCTCAATGTCACCTTTTTTATGTAGCAGGATCATTGTAACGGCGTTCCAATCCTCAGGAATCTTCCCTTCACTAAGGCATCGAGTGAAAATTTGGGCGAGTACTGTTTCGATTTCTCCACTTGCTTCTTGTATGATGTCTACAGTAATTCCATCTTCTCCTGGAGCTTTTCCCCGCTTCATGTTCTCGATTGCATGTGCTACTTCTGCTGGGAGGACTGGGAGAACTCTGGTACTGGTACCTTTCATGATGCCTGGAGTACATGTATCATCCCTTTCATATAATTTGGAGTAGAAATCTTTCACTCTTGTCAAAATTTCGCCTCTATTTCTTGTTACAGAACCATCTTCTTTTCTCAGTGCCATAATCTGTTTTCTTCCCTTACTGAGATGTCCCTTTGCTATCTTTAGGCTTTGGTTGTTTTCAATTGCTTTCCTCACTAGCTCACAGTTGAATTTTCTTACGTCTTCAGTGATACTTTTTCTTACTGTCTTGCATAGCTCTATATATATTCCACTTTGGAAGTCCCATCTTCTTTAGTTGTCCTCGTCTCTCTTCTTTTTGCATCAACATTTTGGTTTTTCCTGATAATTTGTTCACATGCAACTTGTTCTTAGACCTAGCTAATTTTGTTGCTGTTTCCATAAGAGCTTTGGTTACTTTTCTGTTAACTTCAGAAGTATCCACTTCTTCCGATGTTAGGCCTTCTAAAGCAGAGAATCTATTCTTCAGTTCCATCTTGAAGGTATTATGGTGTTTTTTAAGGTTGGTTATGTCAATAGATTTTGTTTGTCTTATGAGCTTGCCACGTTCAAGTTTAGTGTTGAGGTGCATCTTACATCTCACCAATCTATGGTCACTACCTGTGTTGAACTTGTTTAGCACACTGCAGTCTTCTATGACGAATTTTTTGTTACACATAATAAAATCAATTTCACTTGTCGACCCATTTGGATGTCTCCAAGTCCATTTCCTGTGTGGCTTTTTCTTGAAGAAGGAGTTCAAGATGAAAAACCCTTCTGCCTCTGCAAACTCAACGAGAGTATTTCCACGCTGGTTTCCGTTGCCGTGACCAAATTTACCTACTGAAGTTTCATTCTGTTGCCGTTGCACTATTTTTGCATTGAAATCTCCGATAATTATTTTCAAATGCTGCTTACCTTTATTATTTAGATGACGAATTTCCTCATAAAATTCTTCAATTTCTTTTTAAGGATGACTTGTGGTGGGTGCATAAGTTTGAATAATCTGAGCCTGGTATCTTTTCGAGAGTTGGATAACAAGTCGTGCAGCTCTGTCAGAGGAACTTTCAACTTCTACAACTTTATCTTTCAGTTTCTTGTTTATTATAAATCCAACACCACTAGTTCTGCCAGTATCTGTCCCACGATAGTAGAAGACATGTCCACTTTTCAGTTCGATGAGATCTTCTCCTTTTCTCCTTACCTCACTTAGCCCCACGATGTCCCACTTGATCCTTTGTAGTTCCTCTTCCAATTCAAGAAGCCTTGAATCAGAAGATAGGGAGCGTCCATTGTACGTAGCCAAGGTCAGCATCAGATGGCAGCCTAGTCCAGTCCTCCGGGGATTCTTAGCACCCTCTGCCTTCATGTCGCACTGGCCGCTGCCTTGGCCAGGTACATTCCAGCTGCCGGAGACTGAGGGCCAAGATTTAAGTTGTGGAATCATTTTGGAGGGGTTTGGCCATAACTCACCACGCTGGCCAAGCGGGTTTATGAGTGTATGATAGAATTTCCTCTAATCCCGATGGTATAGTTTATACCGCTATTGGCGGTCGTCAGAGCCCCTTTAGTGGGAACAGGATGTACCACGAGAAGGCGGGGTTGACATTTGTCAAGGAGAGGCTGTTATGTTACGCATCACCTGACCTTACATCCCATATATATATATACATATATCCTAAAGATAGCAAAGGGACATCTCAGTAAGGGAAGAAAACAGATTATGGCTCTGAGAAAAGAAGATGGTTCTATAACAAGAAATAGAGGCGAAATTTTGACAAGAGTGAAAGATTTCTACTCCAAATTATATGAAAGGGATGATACATGTACTCCAGACATCATGAAAGGTACCAGAGTTCTTCCAGTCCTCCCAGCAGAAGTTGCTCATGCAATCAAGAACATGAAGCGGGGGAAAGCTCCAGGAGAAAATGGAATTACTATAGACATCATACAAGAAGCAAGTGGAGAAATAGAAACAGTACTCGCCCAAATTTTCACTCGATGCCTTAATGAAGGGAAGATTCCTGAGGATTGGAAGAATGCTACAATGATCCTGCTACATAAAAAAGGTGACATTGAGGATCTCAGGAACTACAGACCTATCAGCCTCCTATCAGTGGTTTATAAAATCTTCACTAAAGTTCTTTCACACCGCTTGAAGGTAACACTGGACATGGCTCAACCGAGAGAACAAGCTGGATTCAGGAGTGGCTACAGCACAATAGATCATATCCACGTACTGAGAGAACTAATTGAAAGAGCGAGGGAATATGAACTTCCATTGTGCATGGCTTTTATCGATTATGAAAAAGCCTTTGATTCGGTGAAACCATCAGCAGTTACCACGGCTCTGAAATCCTGCGGTATTGAAGATGCATACATTAATATTATTAATAACATCTATGAAAATGCAAGTGCAAAGATTCGGCTGTTTGAAAATACAACACACATAAAAATTGGAAAGGGAGTGAGACAAGGTGACACCATATCTCCGAAGCTCTTTAATGCCACATTGAAAAATGTCTTTCAATCACTGAACTGGGAAAACAAAGGGATAAAGATTAATGGAGATTATCTAACCCACCTTCGTTTTGCTGATGACGTAGTCATTTTTGCAACTACCCCATCAGAGCTGCAGAGTATGATCCAGGAACTTGCTGACAAGAGTAAAGAAGTGGGATTAAAAATGAACTTTCACAAGACAAAAGTGATGTTCAATGCTTTTACAAGAAATGAAGATTCATCGATTGATGGAGAAAAACTGGAGATAACAGATACGTATGTTTATCTTGGACAGCAGATATCAAGTGAGGGTCACATTGATGAAGAAATTAATCGGCGTACAAAACTTGCCTGGAGAGCTTTTGGAAGAAACAGCATAATTTTCAAGAGCAATATGCCACTATGTCTTAAAAGAAAAGTGTTTGATCAATGCATCCTTCCAGTGCTTACGTATGGTGCAGAGACGTGGACCTTAACTAAAAGAGATATACAAAGGCTGCAGACAACTCAAAGCAGCATGGAGAGGTGCATTCTTGGTGTAACCAGGAGAGATAAGAAGAGGAACACGTGGATCCGAAAAATGACAAGAGTGGAAGACATCATGATCAGAGTTAAATCCCTGAAATGGCAATGGGCTGGACATACTGCCAGAAGGACAGACCATAGATGGACAGCCGAAATTTTAGATTGGATTCCAAGGGACAGGAAAAGACCCAGAAAAAGACCACATGGGAGATGGGTGGATGAAATTCGTAAATATGTGGGAGTGACATGGAGGAGACTGGCACAAGACAGACCGTTGTGGAGGAAACTTGGGGAGACCTTCCTCCAGCAGTGGATTGATAATGGTTGACAATGATGATGATGATGATATATCATCATCATCCCATTGCCATTTCAGGGATTTAACTCTGATCATGATGTCTTCCACTCTTGTCATTTTTCGGATCCATGAGTTCCTCTTTTTATCACTCCTGGTTACACCAAGCATGCACCTCTCCATGCTGCTTTGAGTTGTCTGCAGCCTTTGTATGTCTCTTTTAGTTAAGGTCCATGTCTCTGCACCATACGTAAGCACTGGAAGGATGCATTGATCAAACACTTTTCTTTTAAGACATAATGGCATATTGCTCTTGAAAATTATGCTGTTTCTTCCAAAAGCTCTCCAGGCAAGTTTTGTACGCCGATTAATTTCTTCATCAATGTGACCCTCACTTGATATCTGCTGTCCAAGATAAACGTATGTGCCTGTTATCTCCAGCTTTTCTCCATGAATAGATAAGTCTTCATTTCTTGTAAAAGCATTGAACATCACTTTTGTCTTGTGAAAGTTCATTTTTAATCCCACTTCTTTACTCTTGTCAGCATGTTCCTGGATCATACTCTGCAGCTCTGATGGGGTAGTTGCAAAAATGACTATGTCATCAGCAAAACAAACGGGGGTTAGATAATCTCCATTAATCTTTATCCCTTTGTTTTCCCAGTTCAGTGATTGAAAGACATTTTCCAATGTGGCGTTAAAGAGCTTCGGAGATATGGTGTCACCTTGTCTCACTCCCTTTCCAATTTTTATGTGTGTTGTATTTTCAAACAGCCGAATCTTTGCACTTGCATTTTCATAGATGTTATTAATAATATTAATGTATGCATCTTCAATACCGCAGGATTTCAGAGCCATTGTAACTGCTGATGGTTTCACCGAATCAAAGGCTTTTTCATAATCGATAAAATCCATGCACAATGGAAGTTCATATTCCCTCGCTCTTTCAATTAGTTCTCTCAGTACGTGGATATGATCTATTGTGCTGTAGCCACTCCTGAATCCAGCTTGTTCTCTCGGTTGAGCCATGTCCAGTGTTACCTTCAAGCGGTGTGAAAGAACTTTAGTGAAGATTTTATAAATCACTGATACGAGGCTGATAGGTCTGTAGTTCCCGAGATCCTCAATGTCACCTTTTTTATGTAGCAGGATCATTGTAACGGCGTTCCAATCCTCAGGAATCTTCCCTTCACTAAGGCATCGAGTGAAAATTTGGGCGAGTACTGTTTCGATTTCTCCACTTGCTTCTTGTATGATGTCTACAGTAATTCCATCTTCTCCTGGAGCTTTTCCCCGCTTCATGTTCTCGATTGCATGTGCTACTTCTGCTGGGAGGACTGGGAGAACTCTGGTACTGGTACCTTTCATGATGCCTGGAGTACATGTATCATCCCTTTCATATAATTTGGAGTAGAAATCTTTCACTCTTGTCAAAATTTCGCCTCTATTTCTTGTTACAGAACCATCTTCTTTTCTCAGTGCCATAATCTGTTTTCTTCCCTTACTGAGATGTCCCTTTGCTATCTTTAGGCTTTGGTTGTTTTCAATTGCTTTCCTCACTAGCTCACAGTTGAATTTTCTTACGTCTTCAGTGATACTTTTTCTTACTGTCTTGCATAGCTCTATATATATTCCACTTTGGAAGTCCCATCTTCTTTAGTTGTCCTCGTCTCTCTTCTTTTTTGCATCAACATTTTGGTTTTTCCTGATAATTTGTTCACATGCAACTTGTTCTTAGACCTAGCTAATTTTGTTGCTGTTTCCATAAGAGCTTTGGTTACTTTTCTGTTAACTTCAGAAGTATCCACTTCTTCCGATGTTAGGCCTTCTAAAGCAGAGAATCAGTTCCATCTTGAAGGTATTATGGTGTTTTTTAAGGTTGGTTATGTCAATAGATTTTGTTTGTCTTATGAGCTTGCCACGTTCAAGTTTAGTGTTCAGGTGGATCTTACATCTCACCAATCTATGGTCACTACCTGTGTTGAAGTTGTTCAGTACACTGCAGTCTTCTATGACGAATTTTTTGTTACACATAATAAAATCAATTTCACTTGTCGTCCCATTTGGATGTCTCCATGTCCATTTCCTGTGTGGCTTTTTCTTGAAAAAAGAGTCCAAGATGAAAAACCCTTTTGCCTCTGCAAACTCAACGAGAGTATTTCCACGCTGGTTTCTGTTGCCGTGACCAAATTTACCTACTAAAGTTTCATTCTGTTACCGTTGCACTATTTTTGCATTGAAATCTCCCATAATTATCTTTAAGTGCTGCTTACCTTTATTATTTAGATGACGAATTTCCTCATAAAATTCTTCAATTTCTTCTTCATGATGACTTGTGGTGGGTGCATAAGTTTGAATAATCTGAGCCTGGTATCTTCTCGAGAGTTGGATAACGAGTCGTGCAGCTCTGTCAGAGGAACTTTCAACTTCTACAACTTTATCTTTCAGTTTCTTGTTTATTATAAATCCAACACCACTAGTTCTGCCAGTATCAGTCCCACGATAGTAGAAGAGATGTTCACTTTTCAGTTCAATGAGATCTTCTCCTTTACTCTTTACCTCACTTAGCCCGACGATGTCCCACTTGGTCCTTTGTAGTTCCTCTTCCAATTCAAGAAGCCTTGAATCAGAAAATAGGGAGCGTCCATTATACGTAGCCAAAGTCAGCATCAGATGGCAGCCTAGTCCGGTCCTCCAGGGATTCTTAGCACCCTCTGCCTTCATGTCGCAGTGGCCGCGCTGCCTTGGCCAGGTGCATTCCAGCTGCCGGAGACTGAGAGCTAAGATTTAAGTTGTGAAGTCATTTTGGAGGGGTTTGGCCATAACTCACCACGCTGGCCAAACGGGTTGGTGAGTGTGGGATAGCATTTCCTCTAATCCCGATGGTATAGTTATACCGCTATTGGCGGTCGTCAGAGCCCCTTTAGTGGGAACAGGATGCACCACGAGAAGGCGGGGTTGACATTTGTCAAGGAGAGGCTGTGATGTTATGCATTACCTGACCTTACATCCCATATATATATGTATAGCATTGAACATGACGGGCGTTTCTTGAACTATTCTAACCAACAAATATCTTCTATTGGTACATATTTAAATAAATTGTATAAAACTAAAAGTAGAATTCGAAATAATTGGTTTTCGTATTAAATGAAATTATAAATGAAATTATTTTTCCTATAAGTTAAAAACTAAAGCTTTAAGAAAGCACACTAACGTAGTTTCTAGTAAAATGATCTTTTGTAGCTTTTTTTTTGTCACAAACTTTGTAACAATGTCCAAATTGTCTAAGTCTGTAGCAATTGTGTTTTAAATACAACGAGAAAAAAAAAGGCGTTCGTGTTTCACATATAATCAGAAGTAACTTTTCATAATTTTAAATTTGGAAAACGATCTTTCAGCGTAAAGCCACTGCTACAGACAATAAAAATTTGAAAAGAGGGTTTTGTGCACCTTATTGCCGCTATCAGTTCTCAGGAATGGAAAAGGAGGCATTGTAATTTTTTTTTTAAATTACGAAAAAATGTCTTTCTCCTCTTTTGGATTTCAAGTTCAACAGAAAGAAAAGGAAAGATGTTTATTTTTAGGCAGTGTAAAAATCCATGAAATCTAAAACAAATTTCGTTTAACTTAACATTGTACACGTGTCCCCCCCCCCCCGCCGGCAGTTTTCTTGAAGCAGCACATGCCCCCCTTTAGATAATTTGTTGACTTGTAGTTTGTAAATGCTGAAAATCTCCCGATCGGACCAGAAATCCTTTATATTTTATAGTTTTGGTGTTGCCCCCCCCCCCCTCCCCCCGAAAGGTTTCCTGAGGCAGCACATGCCCTCAAATAATTAATTGCAGACTTGCAGTTTGTAAATCCTGAAAACTTTTGTACAGTTGTAGATCATAAACATTTTTTATAAAGAATTACATTAATAATCGCAATTAAGAAAAGACGAAATTACCGGAACTTTATGTGATTCAGATAACCAACTTCCAAGAACGTGGCCACGAAGCGGTCGAAAACGCAATTTTTATATGGCCTGTTAAAATTTTTGTGGCCAGTTCTCCTACACCCAATCAGTGATGGTGTTAACTGGGAAAACATTCAAACTGGACAAACTGACGTCTGCTGTTAAGGGGGAACTCAATTAGCAAAAGGCATTTCCACGGCTCATGCTTAGAGTCTCGTACGGTGGGGAGAAGGGAGGGGTCTAGTACGCTAAGAACTCTTAAAAAGTGCGCCTTCTCCGTTCACAATTCTAGCGAATGCTTTTCAATACTATTTCTTGCTTTAATAAAGGTTTAATGCGATGTAGTACTTTATCTGTGAGGGAGAGCAGCTGGGGGTGGGGGGTGCGTTACGGATACAATGGCTGCGTTAAGGTCCAACCGTATAATGGTCTTCACCATGTGCACTTCTTTACACTTTTGTTGGCATGGTTATCGACATCATCAACAATAAAGAAAAGAATAATTCTCTTGAGATATCAAGAACCACCGTTTTATTTCGGTTCATAAAAATTGGGACAAACATGAATTAGGGCAAACGCGAAATAAGGCAAACGCGAATTAGGAAAAACTTGATACGGGCAAACGTGAAATAGGGGAAACGAGATTAGGGTAAACGAAATTAGGGGAAATGGGAATTCGGGTAAAAGCGATTTCGGGGAAACGCCATTGGGGTAAATGTGTTTAGGGCAAACGTGAATTAGGGAAAATGAGATTTAGGGGAAACGAGATTAGGGCAAACGAAATTAGGGGAAATGGGAATTCGGGTAAAAGCGATTTCGGGGAAACGCCATTAGAGTAAACGTGTTTAGGGCAAGCGTGAATTAGGGAAAACGAGATTTAGGGGAAACGAGATTTAAAGGAAACGAGATTAGGGAAAAGAAATAAGGGGAAATGGGAATTCGGGTAAAAGCGATTTCGGGGAAACGCCATTGGGGTAAACGCGTTTAGGGCAAATGGGAATTAGGGGAAACGAGATTTAGGGGAAACGAGATTAGGGCAAACGAAATTACGGAAAATGGGAATTCGGGTAAAAGCGATTTCGGGGAAACGCCATTGGAGTAAACGTGATTAGGGCAAACGTGAATTAGGGAAAATGAGATTATGGGGAAACGAGATTAGGGCAAACGAAATTAGGGGAAATGGGAATTCGGGTAAAAGTGATTCGGGGAAACGCCATTAGAGTAAACGTGTTTAGGGCAAGCGTGAATTAGGGGAAACGAGATTTAGGGGAAATGAGATTAGGGGAAAAGAAATTAAGGGAAATGGGAATTCGGGTAAAAGCGATTTCGGGGAAACGCCATTGGGGTAAACGTGATTAGGGCAAACGGGAGTCAGGGGAAATGGATTAGGGGAAGTGAGGCTACGTGGGCTGGACGGTGGTTCGTCGTTTGGCCATCTGTGCACCACTTTTGATACGTACTCACTACAGCAGCACGTGAACAACCCACAAGCCGCGCTGTTTCCGAGATCTTAGTTCCTAGGCGCCGTGCCTCGGAGTCAAAATGGGAAAAGCTCCGATAAATCGGCAGCTTTTCCCATTTTGACTCCGAACACTCTACTAACCGAAAGCCGGTCCCCAGGTTGTATATACACTGATCTGTGAACTTCACCTGCGCCGCCGTTCGGTCTCCAAGCGCGTTAATTTCTCTAGGCTGGAGGTGGTCATAATGTAATGTCTCATCGGTGTACATTAAGAAAGTCTATATGAATAGGAAAGTGGCTTTTTATAGTTGAATGTGGTTTAATCGAAATGATCGTTTTGTCTGCAGATTTTCCTAATGACGTCAGCAGGTCTTGTTTTACAGTAGTGCAATAAATTTTACGCTATGATCAAGTATTTTGTTCTTTTACATCCTGCCCCCGCTGTCAAGAAATAGTTCCGCCGCCAATGCTAAAAAATGCCCGGACTGTGTAATACAAAACACTTACCTATACCTCAAATAACCCCTCTCCTGAGCTAACGCAGTGATCTTAGCGTTTTAATCACTTCATCAAGCACTTTTTTAATCCTTCTTTTGGGACCATGTTCGGCTCTGTGAGTCATACTGTTTATGATGCTGTCGACCTTGTAAGATCTTAGTACCTTAACCCTTTTTCACTCGCGCTATGAGCATTTCTCTCACGCTTCGCGATTAAAATGTCGACAGGGTCAAAATGTTCAAAGTAACAATGAAATGTGGAATTTTTCCTTGTTTCTTCACTTTTATTTCAGTTTTGATATTTTTATTAAGTTTTGAAAAAATTTCACCACAACCGCGTTTTTTTTATTTATTGTGCTTTTGAAAATATTTATTACTATATTTTGGCATTGTTTTCTGTGTTCCACGTCCTACATAGTGTTTTGAATTTTTGCAATATTTCGGACATTTAACTTTCGGTGGTGGTCGTAATGTCGACAGGGTCGAAAGATAAGAAAAAACTGTCGGCAGTCACAATGTCTACTTCCTCACATTTTTTGTTTTTTTCTCAAATATTTGGTTTTCGTTTAAATTTTAGATTGGTTTTCAAGATGCGTTTCGTTTTTTCGAAAGAACCTTATTAGCTTCGGCATGCCGTTGTCATTCAACGGATCTCCAGGGTTTCTCTGCTAAAACAGATATTCACGAAAATCAATATCTTGGTTCATCTAGTAATTTTGGAACCAAAGTGGCAGAATCGAGTATCGTATCTGTTGTTACAGATATTTTATACGGGGTTTTAGGATTTCATATAAAATCTCAAAATGCAACTTTTATTCCATCTCGTGCTCCACTTCCTTTGTCTCTACAAAGCGTGATAGAATTTTCTCAGAGTCAGTTCCCCATTAGACACCGGATGCACGGTTATTTACTAAGACGACATTTTGTCTAAGATTAGTATTTGCACTTTGTATTTTGAATGGAGATTAACTCTATCGCGCCTCTTTTCATGCTTCACAGGTTTCAATTTCAAGGCGGCCGACAAAGGACTAACCCCTCACATTTTACTTTGAGGCTTGAGATTTACCGAAAGCGGTGTGGTTCTTTCTCTCGAGGAATTTTCTGATATGCTTAAGGGCATTTTCGGGAGACAAGGGAATAGGAGGCGAGAAGACAGTGGTCTCTAGGTTTAGGAAGCGAGCGGTCACGAAAAGTACGACGAGGTAATTGCCCCAGGCGAGGCCGTGAAAGTATTAGGTGGACCGGGAGGTCAGGGGATTTCACGAGAGTGCGAGAGATGATCGAAAGCTGGGGAGTTAGGAAATATAGCACAGCTAACGGACAACCTTTGCAGGCAAATAAATGGAGAAAAGAATAAAAGTTTCTTAGACATGTTTACGAATCGCAAGAATTATTTGCGTAGAATAATTATCATTTGGTCATTACGTGTTAATTACTATCATCTTCAACAATACAAGTCTCAGCAACTCTTCAACCACGCAATATTTATGAAGTTAACAACCAGAATTAAAAGATACTAAAGAACTTGTTAACACTACACTGGGGAAAGATGTAGGGAGGTTAAAACATATGGGGTGCAATACTTTAGAAACACTGTTGTTTATTGTTCTTCACGAAATATATATTTGTGTTCCACATTGAGAGGTAAGCGCTGGGTTATTCAATAGTTCAGTAATTAACCATTTAACCGGCTGGAACTAATTAACTCAGGGTTAACAATATGCGCTGAAATCAGCTCGAACGAATACATTCGCTGTCTAAGTGGACTAGTGAACCTGCGCATCAGAATGCGTTGTTTGTACTTTAGGTTTGCATTCTAAATAATCATTTGGGGGGTATGCGTGTCATTAATCCTTCCTGTCTGATTAACTTTTCCGCTAATAATGCTATAAAAAGGGCGACGAACCTAAGAAAGAAGAGAAAAGATGTTTGAGTATCTTGTTTCTACTCAGTGGCATGATGTCTGTGTCCAGGGGACTATTCCTTTCGAACCATTCCTTGGGTAATGGAACAGAGAATAAAGGACTGTAAGGGAATAAGACTACATACTGTAAGACTAAGAACTGTAAGGGAGCATTTTACAACCATCGACAGATTTATAATCGATGCTCCTCAGATGAAATAGGGAAAGGAATTGTTTTACCGTAGCTTTCGTATAACCGGTCACTATGAGAACACTTCTTTCTGTTTGAGGAACGCAGGGAAATATGGGCAACTTTTGGTTCAGGCACTTTTTTTTTTTTTTTTTTGGTTTGAGGTTTAACGACCACCATGAGCAGCTCAGTGGGCTATAGACAGCCTCCCATCCCTAATTTAAGGGTACTTGCTCCAGAGAAGGGAGAGAGCCAGTTCCGTAAGACAAATACAACATCCATGCCTCACGGGATTCGAACCCTGACCCATCTCGGACGAATGATCAGAAGCCATCGCTTAGACCACTGCGCCACCGGGACGGGACGGTTTAGTTCAGGTACATCGGTCGCTTAAAGGGTTAAGTTAGGTGCAAGGACACTACTTAATTCGATTGACATAATTAGAAGTATGTGAGACTTTCACTTCTTCAAGCACCTGGACACTTTCTCCGGCAGAAACGCTTCCCTAACCAGGACGCTGCTGAAACCGCATTCGGAGAATTTGTGGCCTCTCGAAGCCAGGCATTTTATGCCAGCGGGATAAACCAACTCGTTTCTCGTTAGTAGAAATGTATTGATTCGAATGGGTCCCATTTTGATTAAAATACTTTCATTCTTAGCCGCATTATGTCCTTTCGAAGGTAATATTTAGACCCTGTCGACATTATAACCGTGTTAACATTTTGACCCTATCGAACTTACGACCGCGTTTGATTGTCAACATTTTGACCCTGTCGACAATTGACTGCTGTGAAAATGAGTATCTCGTGGAGGTCGAAAATGCCATCACATTTCCAGGATAAAAAGCGCATTAACGTATATCAATGATCAATTCTGTGCTGCACGTGTAAAATCTTGAGTTTCATGGTTTAACGTACGGCACGAGCAACTATAACAGATACAGTTATAGTTGCCTGTGCCTAGTTTGAATCCGTAAGACAGGAACACCGCCCATCAGGAATGTAGCAAGCTTTTCTTATCTGTGAGGGCGAGCCTTGAAATTACGCCCCTTTGAGTTCCAAAATCCCTTACTTCCACTCAAATAGTAAGCAGCTCTTACTTTCTCATGCTTTCGTTATAAGAAAGTATTGTGATCGTTCAAAAATTGCCCTTCCAGTTTTCGACAAAATTTTACTCAAAATTTTAAAATTATGTAAATATGCGGAGCCTACAGTTTTAAATATCAAGTGAAACGTAAAAGTTATGTAAACACCGACAAGTTAAAACGTGTAGAAATGTAGAATTAAAACAAACCAGCACAGAGCGAATGAGTAATAGAGAGTAAACACAACAATAGGAAGATGTTTTCGGTGTAGGGCTTGGAAAAATTCCGTTCAAGGTTAAACGTTCAGAGGCACTTCCGGCGACAGAGCACAAATGACAATTCGCTTCTCATCCCTACGACGTATTCGAAAGGGTCATGGAGGTTAGGTATATCAACATATTGTTTTACATACCTCCACCCACTGTTTCGGACAATTCCATGCATCTGTATGAGGTAATCAATAACCCACAGTGTAAGTTCTGTAGGCTTGTTAGCTGCACGTAATAGTGTATGCGGCTAACTAAAGTGTTTACAAAAGAAGATATTAAAGTGTATAACTTTTTCTGAGTTAAAATGTTCGGCAAATTTATTCACACTTTGTTCATTCCTATTTTTCTCCCCTGAGAGTATGAAATTACGCCCCAGGTACAGGTATATCACCAAGGTGATGCCAGTCTCGCCCAATCTACCGTCCACCCCGTTCAAGATGTGCCATTTCTCAAATTTTTTTTTTAACTTTAAAATACTAGGGGTGCGCCTCTAGGCTTGCTACGCTCGTTTCCAGAGTAGCACTCGGGCCCCGCAGCCCGATCTTCAAGTATATCACATAAAATAAAAACTGGAAAACACCACCTACTGACAGAACTGTGAACTATAAAAAAAAACTCCTCATACACTAACTTAAAGTGTTCTACAAGGTAAATGGAATCCAGTGTTGAAAGAAATTTTTAAATCGCATTTGTAAAAGCAGAGATATTGAGAAAAACAGATTAAACATTGGCGTCCCCTAGCGGCAAAATTGTGCATTATTTTGGAAACAAAATACACGCAGAGTTTTCATAGTTAGTAGTAGTACTTGACTGAAAAAGGATTTTTTCAATCGGGTTATTAGTCGCACGCACACACATGCTGACGAAATGAAAATGTTCTCCCAATTGTTCAATTTTCGCGCTGTATCGATTCCAAGATGGCGGCTTGTTTACAGTTTTTGTTTTTCTCCTGGTGAACTCACTGTTGGAATTTTGCGGAACTTTTTTCAATTTCCTTTTATTTTTATTGAAGGACTTTGCTCCGCCGCCATTCCGAAGTTTCTGAGTTTTTTTACTGTCGTTATTTTTTGGAAGGGCAGACTTTTGTCGTTTCAACTTATAGCACTTACTAAATTTACCACTAAGGAAAGCAAAAGCGGTCGAAAAAGCATTTCCGTTAACCGTAAACCGTTATGCTAAACCGTTAAACAACTGAGATAGCTTTACCAACAAAACATACGCATAACAAATTCTCTGCGTCACCATGGCAGCAGGTCACGGGACCAGAACGTTCCTCTGTGGTTATCGTGAAGACAGACAAGCCGTTCGTTTCTTTCCTTTGCATCTTTGAAAAATGCTTAAAAATCAGAAAAGGACTTTTTTCTTATTTTTTTTTTTTTTTTTTGTAAAATGGGATGATAGTTGTAAGTTTAGGCTATAAAAATTGCAATGCTTTGTGATTTATAGTTTGCCATATATCCGTGTTTTTAGATGGATCCCATCGCGAAATAGAGAATTTTGTTAAATTTAAAAATTTAATTTCTCGTAAACTAAATCGAAATTCAAAAAAGGGCCGCCCCGGTGGCGCAGTGGTCTAAGCGATGGCCTCTGATCATTCGTCCGAAAGGGGTCCGGGTTCGAATCCCGATGAGGCATGGATGTTGTGTTTGTCTTATGGCGCTGGCTCTCTCCCTTCCCTGGAACCAGTGTCCCTAAATTAGGGACGGGCGATTATAGCCCACAGAGTTGCTCACGGTGGTTGTTAAACCTCCAATTAAAATAAAAAAAGCCGCCCCGGTGGCGCAGTGGTCTAAGCGATGGCCTCTGATCATTCGTCCGAACGGGGTCCGGGTTCGAATCCCGATGAGGCATGGATGTTGTGTTTGTCTTACGGCACTGGCTCTTTCCCTTCCCTGGAACCAGTGGCCCTAAATTAGGGACGGGCGACTGCTTATAGCCCATTGAGTTGCTCACGGTGGTCGTTAAACCTCCAATCAAAAAAAAAAAAAAAAAAAAAAAATCATACGCTCCCACCCTGATTTCAAAGTCTAGAGACGTCCCTGCCCTGGCATGACCATCCGAGGAGGGCAACCACCCTCTCTCCCCTCCTGGTAGCTACGGTCCTGTCGCCCATCTTTACCTGGGATGAGAACCCAGGTCCAGATGATACGACTGGTGAAAAAACCTACGGTACTCTTCTAGCTGCTAAGCCATATGAGTGGCAAAAGCTGGTGTGTGTAACTAACTGTTCAGTTACTGTTAATGAAAAAAATAATAGAATTAAAAAAATTAGTTGTCTGCGGGATTTTTGTGCTGGTTTCCTTAATTCTGGAATTATTATACTGTTTTATTTTAGTAGATAATTTTTGCGTGTTTCTTTAATGCTGAATGTATTTACATTGCTCCGGTAAGAAAAAAATGTCGTTTGTCCTGTTTTGATGGTGATGAAATGTGTAGATTCTAGTAACGAAAGACTGCTTCTTCATGCATTTCACTGGATTGTTTGTAAACAAATACCACTCGGTCGTTCTGCGTTGCTGGCATTCGTAATTTCCGACAATTTTATTGTTCCTCGTTTAAAGCAGAGAACAGAAATACTTCGTAAATTCACCGGACAGTGACGAACTACGCAGTATTGCGGTGTGCAGTTTTTTGTCCTCATCACGAGGCATTTTTGCGTTGCGTCACAGAAGGTGCACCACTGTGATTTTAGTGGTGGCGGTGGTAATTAGCGCCGTTTCTATTTCGAGACGGCGAGCGCAACATCCATTTAGCGTTTGGCAGCAAGGAAGTGCGTCACGTGACGGCTACTGCGTCGGACGTTGCGGCCAATCGCGGAGCTGGGCGGTTATTGCCATCGCAGTTTAGATGACGTCATATCTTTTTCCGCTGTCTGCCCCCGCAAGCTTCGATCACCACGGTGTCATAACTTACGTAACTGTGGCGTCGCTAGATCACTATATGGGTTTTCCACAGTGAGCGGAATGTGTGAAACTGGATAAGAACGTAGATTTTTCTAGATTTATGGAAACTGAAGAATTTCTTCAGTTGCTAGAGGTTTCGGCTTTTACTGTTTCAGCTCTATGTTTTTAAAATGATTTCGACTTTAAAGGACATCAGAGAAATCGAAAAACATAAAGTATTCACTAACACCGGGTGAAACATGGAAGACAGTAAAATACACACCCATAAATAAATACAGTAAACCAAAAACTAAATAAATGAATGAGTAAATACGAACATCAAATCAAATAAAAAAATAAATAATCGAAGTAACAAAAACATTTTTTTTTTTTTGACCACCCGTGAGCAACTCATGGGGCTATAAGCAGTCGCCCATCGCTAATTTAGGGCCACTGGTTCCAGGGAAGGGAGAGAGCCAGTGCCGTAAGACAACCCAACATCCATGCCTCACCGGAATTCCAACCTGGACCCATCTCGGACGATTGGGTGTTGTGTTTGTCTTACGGCACTGGCTCTCTCCCTTCCCTGGAACCAGTGACCCTAAAATAGGGACGGGCGACTGCTTATAGCCCATTGAGTTGCTCACGGTGGTCGTTAAACCTCCAATCAAAAAAAAAAAAAAAAAAAAAAACCCTCCAATAAAAAAAAAAAAAAAAAAACATTCAACGACTAATTTTCAACGATAACTGCACAACTCTGGTTTGCCGCCTCGGTGGCGCAGTGGGCTAAGCGATGGCCTCTGATCATTCGTCCAAGAAAGGTCCAGGTTCGAATCCCGGTGAGGCATGGATGTTGTATTTGTCTTACGGCACTGGCTCTCTCCCTTCCCTGGAAACAGTGACCCTAAATTAGGGACGGGCAACTGCTTATAGCCCATTGAGTTGCTCACAGTGGTCGTTAAACCTCAAAAAAATCTGGTTTCTCTCGGAATATTCCAACTGTTTATTTGATTCTGAGTCTACCGACCCCCTGGGACATTTGTTCCAGGAAAGGGGAAGAATGCGCGCCGTATGACCAAGCGCCTCGTACATGCCTCATTTTGGTTTGGGGACCGGGCCCACCTCTGCCAACTAACCAGAAGCCAACGCCTCTGACCACACGGCCACCGGAGGGGTTATTCCGACGGTAGTTAAAGACGTAATGATTTAAACACAGCGTCGTAGTTCTACTGTATTTAGCTGTAGTTTACTTTTTTTTTTTTTTTTTTGAAAGAATGCTATTTATTTGCTCCAGCACTATGATATTTTTCTGAATGCAACTTGTATGCCAACAAATTTTTGCCACTTTGTTGGTAACTTGGTTACACAAATTTCAAATGCAGAGTTTGTTGTTGGTTAACTGTAACTAAAATAGTTTCCAGAACCACCTTGAGTAACTCGGTGTATTTTTTTTACCTCGTTTGATTTTTGATATCGTCAGATTTCTTTCTACTTACGTATCCACATTCCATCATCTATCCAACAAAGTTAGTTGGTTTATTTTCGTTCGCTATCTGTTTGCACTGTCGAGAACTCCGAATGATCACTGGGTGCAATTACACAAAAAGATTATAAATACATATTTTTGATTATATGAAACTTCTAGAAAACCGTTGCCAACGAATAAGCTTATTTCAAACCAGAGGTCTAGTGAGTGCTATTCCTCTTCATTTTGAAGACGAAATTCCTCAAATGCCAGGATTGAAAGCAGACTACAGGAGTTTGCTGTTTGTGGAATGGGTTAAATACTTCAAAGGTAACATACCAACAAATCCAATTAAAATGGGGAGGGGGGTTAGACTGAACCAAGATTGTATAAGAGGCAATCTATTTACAATTCTTTCAGACACTGTTTTAGCTGCACTTTCTCTACCCATCAGCAATACAATTGTTGAAATAATATTTTTCAAAGTGAATCAGCTGAAAAAATGTAACTCGAAATTGCATGAAAGTTGAAATTCCCCAGGCTCTACTGAGAATCAGGTACCATTTGAATTTTGAAGCAAAATGCTTAAAAAATTCGAAAACTCAATATGCTTGTACTGAAAGGACTGTGATAATGATGATAATGGTAATAATGACATTATTGAAGAGTTCAACGTTACAACGAATGCTTATAGTACATTAAAACAAGAATTTTGCTTTCACAAACATGACTTGCTTCATTTACTGCTATTCTGTGTTTTGTATCGTTGCATTTTCCTATAAAATTAATCACATATGTGCCTACATGTGATCAATCTTTATAGGAAAACGTGGTACTCTGATGAGTTATGGGCTGTTTTACAATTGAATGAATGCTACACAAAGATTTTGTACAATTGCAGTACTAAAGTATAAGAAATAAAAAAGTTTCTTGAAGTTATATTTTTTTTTTCTTGAAATGCTGTTTTTAAGCTCTTATGGGAACTCTGTTGTTACGTTTTTGCGATTTTCGCTATTTTTCATGGTGGCAAACCTTGCTGTCTTTCTGTTATCTGACCTAACAACACTGGTCAGATTGGCGGGGGTGGGCGGGGGAAGCAACCTGCTGACGATGCGGTGTGACGAAACGGGTAGTACACTCGCGTGCAAAAATTAAGGACGACAGGGTTTTTCGAATGTAACGTCGTGCAGAAGTGATCCACATCGACTCAAATCAACCATAAGATCCCCTAGATGTAAGAATATGGGACGAGTGAGCAAAACCGTCCAAACAAGGAATCCAAAGGATACAAAGGCACTTTATTGAAAAGGTAGCTTCGAGCACAACTGGACAGAAGACAGAAACGTCCATATGACAGGCGGCTGCCAAGAAAAATCCAGTCTTTAGTAAGGGATATGATCAACCCTGACTCCGTTGCAGGATTTACAACGTCTGTCCATGCTGAGGACGAGGTTGTCAAAGAGCTGTTGAGCCATCGCGGCCCATTCCTCTTGTAGCGCCAATCGCAGCTGCGGAATCGTTGCAGGCGACTGGTGACGTGCTGCCAAGCGTCTCCCGAGAAGGTCCCACGCGTGTTCGATTGGATTTAGGTCCGGGGACCTTGCGAGCCAATCCATGCGTTAAATATCTTCACTCTCCAACAGCTCTGCGACAGCCACTGTACGATGAGGTGTAGCGTTGTCGTCCATGAAGAGGAACACATGACCCACAGCACCTCTAAACAGACGCACGTGAGGCAGGAGAACCTCGGTACAATAGCGGACACCAGTGACTGAGCCTCCTTGGAAGATGTGGAGGTCACTACGGCTACCAAGCATACCACCCCAAACGAAAACTCCACCACCTCCAAACCGGTCCCTTTCGATGCTGTTGGAGGTGTGATTGCGTGTTCCCTGCTCTCTCCAGATATGTATACGTCCAGAATCGCTCGTCAGACTAAATCGGCTCTCATCCGTAAAGAGAACTCGACCGCATTGCTGATGTGTCCAGTTCTTGTGTTCCTGGCACCAGAGAAACCGCCGTCTCCGAGGAGCAGGCGTTAATGGCACACACCGTACTGGTCGTCGTGCAAATAGACCACCTTTGGGCAGCCTCCTGGTCACGGTAAAACGCGATAACGGACGTCCAGTTGTCTGTTCCATGTGCCTTGCGATTTCTCCCGCTGTTTGCTGTCTGTCTCTTCTCACCTGTAGTACAATATACCGGTCGTCCGCCGCCGTGGTTGCTCGTGGACGACCACTGCTAAACTCACGGACAGCCGATCCTGTCGTTTGAAATGCTCTCTAAGCTCGCGAAACGATGCTCTGTACGATCCTGAACTCCTCGGCCACACTAGTCACACTTCGACCTTCTTCCAACTTCCCAATGGCGCGACCTCGGGTAAAGTCATCCAGATGCCGTCTACTGGATTGCCTGTTGGCCATATCACACGTTGGCAGCAATCCGACGTCGTTCAAACCGATGTACACCGTGCAATAGCTTTCACCAAATTGCTGAGCGTACACCGCCCGTGTGCTTTATATCCTTCTGACCCCCCCCCCCCCCCCCGTCATGCAGCATATATGCGCACGCCCTACCGTACAGAACCCTAGTCTATCTCCTGAGTGGTCTTTCGGTCCGTTCTGCCTGCTCGTTCCGCTGTTATGCTAATTTCTCCTCTTCGTCCTTAATTTTTGCACACCAGTAATACACTGCTGGCCACCCAAAATGCAACACCAAGAAGAACACGAGATAGCAAAGCCAGATTTACTGGACACATAACAACAGATAGAAAGATGAAACGATTGAGCTCACAGG
Organism: Macrothele yani; assembly: GCA_039090855.1. Taxonomy (NCBI): domain Eukaryota; kingdom Metazoa; phylum Arthropoda; class Arachnida; order Araneae; family Macrothelidae; genus Macrothele; species Macrothele yani. The sequence continues at coordinate 112,387,657 of CM077003.1, forward strand.
CCCGTGCGACTTGTGGAACACGCAGACATCAATAGTTCGTGTGGCCCCCATGGCTGGCAATAACGACCGCTACACGCCGCGGCATCGAACGAAAGAGGCTTTGGATGTGGGCTTGGGGTATGTCGGTCCAGGCTGCTTCCACACGTTGCCACAGCTCATCAGGCGTAACCGCGGGTGGTGCTTGCCGAGCCACTCGGTTGCCGATCAGCGACCAGACGTGTTCGATGGGCGACATATCGGGAGAACAGGCGGGCCACGGCGGCAGCGGTGACACCTGGTGGGCCGGGAAGAATTGTTGCACGATGCGTGCCACGTGCGGGTGCTCTTTGTCCTGTTGAAACGTGGCCCCTGGCAAGTCCTGCGGATAAGGGAGGACTACAGGCTCCAAAACGTTGGAGATGTAGCGGTGGCTGTTGAGTGTACCGGTGATGCGTACCAGACGGTGCGGGTGTCACATCAAATTGCGCCTCAAACCATAACGCCAGGCGACGGACCGGTATGGCGATGCATAATGCAGGCGTCATACAGTCTCTCGCCGCGGTGCCGCCACACAGGGATCCAACCATTGTGGTGCTGCAGGCAGAAGCGGGATTCGTCGGAGAAGACAATGTCGTGCCATTCCGTAGTGCGGCGTTCAACGGCCCACTGCCGCCGCACTCGCCGGTGGTGTAACGTCAATGATAATCGGAGCAATGGGCGCCGTGCGGCAAGTCCCCGCTTCTGCAGACGACGTCGAACGATACGTGCGGACACAGGTTGTTGCGCAACACACCCTAATTTCTGCGCTAACGTTCGTGATGTGGCGGTGCGAGCCGTCAATGCCCGCCGCACAACATGCCGGTCCTCTCGTTCGGTGGTGTGCCGCGGCTGCGGCAATCGCTCACGTCAATCCGTCCATCCCTCCTGCACCCACCGAATCCATACTCGCCTCACTGTGGCTGGATGTCGTTCCACACGGGCGCCGCTGTCTCGGTACGATAAACCGCTGTCGCGATTAGCCACTATTCGTCCTCTGTCGAACTCCGAAACGTGCTGGAATGACTGCCGTATTCTGCGACGAGGCATCAGGAAGCTTCTCACGCACAGGTCCGGCAGCACAACACACTTCCACAACTTACACCCCACCTTCTGTGCACCCTTCTTATAGTGCTTCTCGGTGGCGTGCCGGGCGCACATGATTTGCATATGGCCTGCAATGCTAATCGTTTGCATGTCCTCTCGCGGGCGACGCATGCTGCGAATTTCAGGCCAATCGGATGCTACCTTCTTGGTGTTGCATTTTGGGTGGCCAGCAGTGTAATATGGCTTTGATTCATTTGTCATTTTTAGGAATAGCTTATTTATGCTCTGACTTTATTACAACCATATAATAACAAGTCTTCAATGGTACACTGCTCGACATAAAAATGCCACACCAGGAAGTATTTGCAGGAGCGATTGCCATGAAAATTGGTGGGTATATGTCGATAATTGGGTTATGTAAGTGACTGCAGTTACGAACCAATTACGTTATAGATGAGAGAGATAAAGCAGCAAAAGGACTCGGTGTAAGTAAGTTTGGGCACCCGCACCTGGGCGTATGAACCACTATAACGAAGCGATCTCGGTGGCGAAAGCACATGTAAGTAGCGAGAATGAGTGGGCGATGTCATCGAAAATTCTATTTTCATACAAACGCCCTTACCAGAGGCTACCTCACAGGGCTACGTACCGTTGTTTTGTCCTTGCGTTACATCGCCGCGGAAACTGTCCGCCGAAACTGATTGTTGGAGAAAGATAGCGTTGTTGAAGGAAGATAGCGTGGTTGGAGGAAGATAGCGTGCGTCACCGTAGTGAGACTGATGCACGTAGGTGGACTACGAACTCCTCGATCGACGCATTTGACGGCAGCGCCACAAAACACAAAGGACGCCATTCGACGAGGTACATTGGCAGCAAGGACATCCATGCACCGACACGGTCTGCGAATCACAGATTGCTGAGACTGGTTTGCACTCTCTCCAGCTGTTGAGACCACTGAAATTCGGCGCAGCACATCGTTGTACAAGGTTGCAGTGGTGCCGTACTGGGCATGCATGGTGGGATGAATAAAACCATGTTTTTAGCGACGAGTCCCGCTTCTGTCTCAGCTTCGACGATCGCCGTTTGAGAGTCTGAAAATGACGTGATCACGAGGCTGAGCTTGCCGTCATCCATGAGCGTCATACGGCTTCTCAGCCTGGTATTATAATTTGGGGTGCTTTCATTTGCGACAGCCATTAGCATTTCGTTTGCATTGCGACAACAGTGGCAGCACGACGATACGTCGATGAGGTGATGCAGCCGGTTTTGTTGTCATACCCCGTGGTATTCCTGCTAACCAGTTTCAACAAGGTAATGCCTCTCACACACACTGTCAGCATCAGCAAATAGTGCCTACAAGGCGTCCAGATGCTGCCCTGGCCAGCGCGATCTCCAGACTTCTCGCCAATAGAGAACGTGTGGAACGTCATTGGCGACGACTTAACGCCTTTACACAGCCCACTCGCAATGTCGCTGAATCGTCGACATAGATCAACGTCGCATGGTCAGCGATACCTCAGGACACCATCCGGGGACTTTTCTACTCGATGCCACATCATATTACCGAATGTTTAACCCAGCATTTACAGCCAACCTTCTCTAATGCTGGAAACATGCCACCTTTTTTTGTAACAATGGCTAATAATGAATATCCACATATTCCCAAAAAATTTTGACAGCTTCTAATCCCACAGTGTAAATTGAAAATTAAACTGGTGAGTAAAACTTAAGGACGAAGTGGAGAAAGCAAAATAACGATATAAATAGCAGCAACGCCCAAGCATAGGTACAACAGTAAATGCGTAATAATGGAGCATGGCGTATGGCTTGCGTAACGTGAGAAAAAAAATGCGTTCACGCTGTTCAATAGCATCAGTTGAACGGAAGTCAGCGGACGATGCGCATAAGGGGCACACGATCGACTGCGTTTGTTGAGTGCTAGAGACTACGCAATGCCCCGTCGAGAACATCTTAATGATTTTACTCGTGGTCGAATATATGAGAGACTCGACGAGGGATGAACTCTGATGAGTGTGACCCAAGAGTTCGGTATCTCCCATAGTATTGTACCCCATGCATTGTTGGCCTTCAGGATTATAGGTACAGCTGTGCCAAGGACCGGTGGTTGTCGTCCACCAAAAACCGTCCCCATTGAGGTCTCAAAATCGCTTTATTATTATTCATCAAAAGAAAACATAAGAGGGAGACGTACAGCGTTGGGCGTCTCACTGGGAAATAATACAAACTGTTAAAGCATGATGGTATATACACTGCAATGACAATGGGGATGAATAACAGATGCTGCAAGCAAAGCTTGTTGCATAACAATTGCAGAAGTGACAGAGAGATACACATCGTGTCACATGACATTGGCTGGGCATGATTTACAGGATAACACAGGCGAAACAATAGTACACAATTAGAAAAAGAACAGCACAAACACCGCCGTGAAGGTAAAACATTACATACATGAGATTTTTTATCACAGCGTGCACAATTGTGCAAGTTATTTAACGAGGGCACCAAAGCAACATAATACAGGCTGGGTGAAAGTAATTAATGTACACGAGTAAGCATGAAAATACACTGAGATGGCATTAGCATTCACAATTCAACGGTACCGTGGATTGCACGAGTCGTAGAGTGGAGGAGGGGCACCAGGGTGCCACGGAACTCAGCAAAGGAGGTGTAGAATGTCCTAGGGTACTGATAGGTGTAGCAGTCCAGAATCAACCGCAAACCATGGAGCGGCCGGCGCCCAGGTAGCATAGAAGGTGGCTTCTCGACGACTGGAAGAAGCCGACTGGTACTCCAGGCGGAGTCGAGAAAGCAATCGATCTTGAAAATGGCACAAAAGTGCTGCGCTGGCCTGGTGTAAAGAGACCGGCGAGGAAACGCTGCTGAGTTGTTGAAGGTATACGTAAATAACGTGTTTAACCAGCACGAAAAAATAGGCACATACTGACGGAAGAGGCGTAGGTGGATGAGCCCGCAGAAGAAGATATCTGTAGGCAGTGAACGGAAGATCTTGAGAACAACAGCGACTGGCAATCCGGAATGCCTGGTGGAGGAGAGGCATCAGGATGGGACAGTAAAGGTAGACGTGAGAAACGTCTGCCTCCTGTGCGCAGAAGGAGCAGAGAGGGGAGGAGAGAAGGGACATGCGAAAGAGAAAATACGGAACAGGAAGGCGATTATGCAAAAAGAGCCAGTGGGTATTAATTTCAAGAGGGGCGGATAAGGGTGAGCGGGCAGCGGCCCAGACAAGAGGAAGAGAAGCAGGGGGAACCTCCAGAATAGAAAGCGGTGAAGGGGTGGCAAGGTGCACTAGAAAACGATAAAGAGATTTAGAGGAGAGAGAGGAGAGAGGAAGAACCGAGTTTGTGAGTCGGAGGAAAAACGGCAGCGGAAGAGGGGCAGAAAAGACAGAGACGAGATCGGTGGTGGAGACAAGATCAGGGAAAAGCGAAAGAAGTGCAGTTAGCAGAGAGTCATAGACCAAATGAGCGGATGGGGACGAGAGAATAGCAGGGGGGAGGCCAGAGAAAGGGCGCCAGGATAGATCCAAGTTAGTGAGGTCTTGTACGGTTACTACACCTGCTTGGAGCCAAGAGGGGAATGAAAAACAGGGGAGATGGGGGGATGAACAAGGGAGTTGAAGAAGAGGGGTTCAGAAAGAAGCTCTAGAGTTGAAGAGGGAGGGGAGCGAATGAGGGGGAGAGAGCGAAGGTGAGTGAGGGCTTCAGAATATGCAGGTGGGAGTTTGGAGGGAGGGGAAAGGACAGCAATCCATGAGAACTGAAGAAAGAAAGGAAAAATGTGGGTTACGCAAGGAGGCAAGAACGTCACGTACCTGAACTGCGGAAGCCACTGGAGCCGTGAAAAGGTGAATGAAGTTGATCACTCGGCTTGCTTTGTAGCACAGCGGGACATCAGGTAGGCCAGCACCACCATAGGAGGGAGGAGCACAGAGCTTGTGGACGTTAATCCAGTGATGACCCGCCCACATTACTCGAGTAAGGCAGCGTGTAACCTCCTGGAGACAGAAAAGCGGGGTCGTAGATGCAATCCAAGAATGCTTGCAGATGGACAGAAGGTATGTCCTGGTGAGATTTGCACGCTGGTAGTAGGACGTACAGAACTGCGCACGACATCAGAATGCAGCTGTGCGGAGGAGGCGAGGATGGAGTTCCGTGCGAGCTGCACTGGATGTAGCTTGTGGTGCGCCTAAGTGCACACCCAGGAAGCGTTGGGTAGTGGATGACCATGTGGCCCCCCATGGAGCATCCAAGCGATTGGACCACGACCCGCACCACAATCCAGTGCTCTTAGACGTATTCAGTTCAGCTGCAGAACATGAAGCATATGCGGAGAACAAACGACGAAGCAGTTGGAACTGTGAGTCGCTACGAATGCAGACGGTAATGTCATCTGCATAAGCAGAGTAAATGACTGAGTGATGCCGTGAGCTGGCAACTAGTGGTGGAAGTTGTGCTAGGAGAGATGTTTGCAGAGAGCGTAGAAAAGGCTCGACGGCAATCGCAAACAGTTGACCAGAAAGCGGGCAGCCCTGACGAACTCCCCGCTTGAAGGGAACATGTGCTGTGAGAAAAGATGCCGTCTTGACATGGAAAACGGCGTCCCGGTAGAGGGAGAGAAGAACGGAGACAAATTGTGGAGGAAAGCCAAAGTGTAGCAGGGTTTGTGTTAAATAGGCGTGTGAGATATTATCGAAAGCGGAACGGAGGTCTAAGGAAAGGAGAGCAAGACGTTCAGAATGAGTCTTGGCAAGATGAATGAGATCGCGAAGTTGAACATTGGAGGAAAGAGAACGGCCAGGAACAGTATAGGTTTGAGAGTCAGCAAGGATGTGAGGGAGGATAGAGTTTAGTCGACGGGAAAGAAGCTTAGTATAGAGTTTATAATCTTGATTGAGAAGAGAAATGGGGCGCCAATTTCCCAAGTCAAGAGGGTCACCCCTCTTGGGAAATAGGACCACATGTGAGTCCGTGAAACTCCTCGGGAGGGGGGAGCAGTTAAATGCAGCAGAAAAAGCGGAGAGGAGAAAAGGCAACAAAAGAGGCAAGAACTTCGCATGGTAAAAAGGAAAATAGAGGCCGTCCGGACCCGGAGCGGCATGGGGGTTAAGGGAAGAGAAGGTGTCGGACACCTCCGTGGATGTGGGTGAGAGAGACAGGGTGTGAGCAAGATGAGACGGAACTTGAGGCAGGTTATTGAGAAGATGGGGGAGAGCAGAGGGAGAAGGGTGAAGAGTTTCACTGAACTTGGTGGTACAGAACTGACGAACGTGAGAGCAAATCGCTGCCGAATCGGATGTGATTTCGCCAGAGGGGAGGCGAAGATGACGAAGCGAGGTAGAAGACTTACGTGCAGATTCCATTGATGTTAGAAAATCATAGGTGCATTCCTCCGTATTGAGATGTTTAATGCGCAGACGTAAAAGTGCATGCTGCGCAAGAGGTTTCAGCAAAGCCTGGAGCTCCGCCTGATATGCTGGAAAAAGCGGATCTGATAACCCAATCAGTGTGAGCATCTGCCTGGCGTGATCGAGGCGCATCTGACTAGAAGTCTTCAAGGTGAAGGAAAGTTGCTTGATATGTAAGAGGAGCTGATGCTTGACACGAAGCCAATACGTCAAGGTACAGGGTGCGGAATGCAACCCTGCGCGACGAGCAGCGAGGAAAGAACGGACAGATGCACAAAATTCAGGATCAGTGAGGAGATTGGAGTCAAATGTCCACGGACGTACAGTCCGAGGGAGTGACGCCGCAACAAACACTGTGAGGGTGACCGTGCAGTGGTCTGAGGAAGCAGTAGGTTGATGTTGCAACTCGGTAATAGACGCAAGAAGCGGTGTGGAAACGTAAACCCGATCCAAGCGTGCAGTCGATGGAAGCTGACTCCCAGACGAGCGCCACGTGTGTGAGGTCTCTTGTGGATGAAGACGCCTATAAGCATCGGTGAAGGAGAAATCAGCAACAAGGTCGTGGAGTAGGACCGCTATCTGCTTTCTCAGTCCTACACTGGACAGCAAGTAACCTTGTAAAACAATTGAACATGAGCATAGGACACAAAATATCGTGGTTTACAGTGGCTAGGACACAACACAAAGGTGTACTGTTTGTCCGACGGGTATTAAGTACGCTGTTCCATAAACAACTGCTCACCGGAGACACCGTTTACTGTGGTCCAGAGAACATAAGAATTGAACAGCAGAACCGTGGGGTACGGTACTCTTTACTGATTAGAGTAGACTGTCTCTCTAGCAATTCTGGGCGTCAGCTAATCTGGCGTGAGGCAAGCACCCGGTATCACCCAGAAAGCATCAATAAAATGGAAAGATATGTCTGCCGCGGTGTTCTCGTATGAGGAGGCATTCTGATCTATAGACATACGGAGCTCCAGACACTGGAAGGCACCGGCGCATCGGGGGATGAGGGTTAAGCCCCCCCCCCCCGAACGTCAACTCTTTATCTTTCTATCTAATGTATATCTGTCTATCTTATGAACTATATACATACATATTGTATATATACAGGGTGTCTCAAAAATACACGGCGAAACTGCAGGAATGAGTTCCTCATAGGTAGATAAGAAAAAGAGTTTAGGTCAGCATATGTCCGGAATTGCTTGGTTTCCGAGTTATGAAGGTCTATCTATGACACTTAACTGTTCACATTACCTGACTCAGTTCTGTCTTGGTTTACCAGTTATTCACCGGAATGTTTTATCTCCCGCAGGTGAATTCCTACATCACAAGGTACTGACAGAATCTGCTGGTTTTCCTTTCCGACCATGTACTCAAAACAGGAGCAAGACGATAGGCAGTTTATGTACGAATTGGCGGATGGCAATGCTCTGGAGGCCAGTTATTTGTAGCACGAAAGGTTCCCAGGAGGAAAATATCCATACAGGGAAAACGTTTGAAAGTCTCCATCGCCGCCTTTGTGAACATGGGACCTTTACATCTCGTGCTGCCGACAGAGGACGGCCAAGATCTACGACTCTTGAAGTAGAGGCGGAGATTTTGGATTTTGTGCATGCGACTCCTGGAATCAGCACACGCAGATTAGCAATGCAACTGCCTGTTCATCGTTCGACTATTTGGAGAGTGTTGCGAGAACAACACCTGTATCCGTACCATCTGCAACGGGTACAGGCCTTGTCACCAGCAGATTACCCTGCGCGAGTAATGTTCTGCCAGTGGTTCTTGCACCAGTGTGGTACAACTCCTAACTTTCCTACCTTAGTGATATTCACCGATGAAGCACAGTTCACACGCGACGGAATCCTAAACTTTCACAATCAGCATGTATGAGGAAACCCCACATGCAATTCTACATTGCGTCACCAACAGCGGTTCAGCCTGAACATCTAGGCCGGTGTTTTTGGTGATAAGTTATTTGGGCCCCATGTACTTTCTAACAAACTCACGGGCCGGCATACCACGCCTTTCTGGAAAACAACATTCCTGATCATTCGTCAACAAGCACACTTTATGCAAGATGGCGCTCCCGCACATTTTAGCCACCTAGCTCGCAATTACTTGAATCGAAAGTTCCCTAGTCAGTGGATAGGTAGAGGTGGACCAACTGCCTGACCTCCACGCTCACCAGATTTAAACCCTCTAGATTTCTTCTTGTGGGGCCATTTGAAATCATTGGGTATTCGACTCCAGTAGCAGATGTGGGAACTCTCCATCTGGTTGTGAAACAATACGACACATGCCAGGAATTTGGCAGCGTGTTCGCGAGTCCATGAGACATCGATGTCAGGCCTGTATTGATGCAGAAGGTGGACATTTTGAACAATTACTAGAAGGTAATGTGAACAGTTAAGTGTCATAGGCAGCCCTTCATAACTCGGAAACCAAGCATTTCCGGACGTGTGTTGACCTAAATTTTTTTCTTATCTACCTATGAGGATATCATTCTTGCAGTTTTGCCGTGTAATTTTTGAGACACCCTGTATATTGTATACATACATACATAAGCACCCCGGACAAAAAATTACGGAAGCTGTCATCCGGAGGAACAGTTGGAAACTGGTCAGGTAGAGAAAAATGCGGTATATAATGGAATGGAAAGTATTGTATGTTACTTGTTACTTTTTCAGCCTTGTAAGACGTGCATGCCTAATCAGCTTTATTGTTGCTTACACGTAGTACCATGGGTAGAAAAGGTGACGTAACAGAGTGGCAAAAGGGAGCTATCGTCTTTGGTCGTGAACATGGTCATTCGCTGAGGGAGGTGGCGGAGTTCGTTGGCGTGTCTAAGTCCCCAGTCAGTAGTGTTAATTTAACGCGAAAGGAGTCGGCCAGAGACAATTCCCGTCGGAGCAGCTGCGGCAGAAAAAACATCACGAGCAACCGTAATCGTCGACGTCTGGGGCGATTATCAACCGCAAAACGGTTCCAAACCCGGCAGGAATTGCTGCAAGAGTACAATGCGGGACCCAGTCAGCCTGTTTCCGAATTAACGCTTCAACGAGAACTGCATGGTGTAGGAATATTCAGTCGTGTAGCTAGGGTACGCCCCAAGCTGTCTGTCATACACAAGAAAAAGCGGCTGGAATGGGCGAGTGAACACCAACACTGGACCACAGAACATTAGCGACGCATCATCTGGTCGGACGAATCCAGGTTCTGCCTGTATTCCAATGATGGTCGATCCAGAGTCATGGCCGGAGAAGCCTTCAACGCAGAGTGTGTGCAAAGGGCTGTACAGAAGGTGCGTGGAAGTGTCGTGTTTTAGGGGTGGATATCCAGTGCTGGGATGGGTCCCTCAGTTTACATGTCTAATGGCATGAAAGCGGTGGACTACGTGAAACTGTTGGATAACGAGGTGTTGCCATATGTCGAGTTCCTCCAAGATGCCGCCATTCCAGATCCACGTTATGAAGACGACAACTGCGCTGTCCACCGAGCCGCCATTGTGTAGGATTGGTTTGCAGAACATGAGATCGACGTCCCACATCTCACCTGGCCCGCCAATTCGCCTTATCTCAATGTTATAGAGAAAATTTGGGACATGCTCGAACGGGCCGTTAAGAAGAGACAACAACACCCTCCCAATTTGACTGCTCTGCGGGACCAGTTGTTCACGGCGTGGGGCAAACTGGACATTAATGTCATCCTATCCCATATTTACAACATGCCAAAGAAAATCAAGGCTGTGCTTCGAGCTCGTGGTGATATAACGCCATATTAACCAATAAAATGAGCATTCCGTAATTCTTGGTCCGGTGTGCTTATGTATGTATATATACTATGTGCGTATACACACATACCTAAATATACATCTACCCCCCCCCCAGGAATTCCTCGGGGCGCCACTACTGCTGGAAGAACGTAGTACAGGTTGTCCCATTCGCTACCGAACCCGGCATTTCTTTAATAATATAATATTAACACCAATGAAGATATTGCAACGAAATTTGAAGTGGACTTACCTCATTTCTTGCGAAATGTGATGACATTGCAAAAGGTGCTGGAAGTGGCCACCATTTGCGTCCAGACAGCATTGAAACCGGCGCTGTCCGCCAGCCAGCCGGACGCGCCTCTCTGCTGCTTTGCTATGCCATTTCGCTAAGCGTGTCTACACAATACGGTTGTCGATAGTGAGTGCTCGTGGCTGTTCGCGTACGTTTGCAAATGCATCGGTATACTTTGGAGGAGCGAGTGTTTATTGTTCGCACTTACTGGAAAACAGAATCGATAAAGTCTTGTCAACAGCAATTCCTGGAGAGGTTTGCAGGCAGACATCCGCCCAGCAAGTCCACCATTTGGGCATTGTCGAAGAAATTAAGTCGTTTTTAAGCGACTGCGTCATTTCGAAGGGTCTATGGCCACCGCGCTCGCTCGATCTGACGCCTCCTGATTACTTTTTATGGGGATATCTGAAAGGGTGAGTTTACCAAAAGAAACCGCGGACCATAGATGCCTTGAAAGCAAACATCACCGAAGAAATTCAGGCAGTGACGGCGGACGTACTGACAAGGACTTCCCGCAATATGGTGCACCGGGTTCAATGCTGTCTGGACGCAAATGGTGGGCACTTCCAGCACATGTTGTGATGTCATCATATTTCGCACGAAATGAGGTAAGTCCACTTCAAATTTCGTTGCAATGCCTTCATTGGTGTTAATGTTATTAAAGAAATGCCGGGTTCGGTAGCGAGTGGGACAACCTGTATAACCGGTGCGCGCTACTGTAATGCGGAAATCCTTCCCCATGTTCCTCTGTTCTGAGGTTCCATTAGCCCACCGTTCGTGTTATTGAATGATGACGTCACATCACATCGTATGGTGTCTGTTGATGAACTGTTGGAAAGTGAAGACATTCAGCAGATGGATTGACCACCACGTTCCCCCGATATAAATCCCATAGAACACGAGTAGGACGCTCTGGAGAAGACTCGTCCTGGCACGTCAACACACCCACCGGAACTGTCCAACAGTTGAAGACGGCGCTGACGGAAGAATGGGCGATGTTTCCGCAAGAACTCATCAACTTAGTGGGAAGTATCGACTGATTGTGAAAAGCATGCATCGGCGTTATGGGTGATCATATCCCCTACTGAGGACTTTCTTTTCCCTTCATACCCTTTTTCGCAGTGATGCATCTGCTGTATCATGGCACCCAGTGCTATGTAGTCAATTCTGAATAAATTTCCACTATATCCTTTAGTAATAATAAATACATCGCTCTTTCCACGTTCAAGAAACACACAGCATCCGAAAAATTGTTTTTCAGCCGCCGCTGTGGAATTGAACCAACAGAACTCTCGATATCTAGTCGAGTGCGTTACATTTACGCGGTGGCCAACAATCCACGGTGCTATGATGTGTATTTTTAAGTCAGCTTCTGACATCATAAATCCGTAAGATGGGCTCAGCTACTGAGACGTCTCCATCTGGTGGGCATTAACGGCACAGGCTATATATATATTATACCTATAAATGCTCGTTTTATATCCTTTAATATCTACAGTTGCATCGGTGTTGTTTCCGTCATAATTTCGGTAAGTGGAGTATGGTTTGAATTGCACACATTCAGACCACGCATGTGCGATGCTACAGGTCAAAACTTAGCTCCTCCTTAAGTTTTACACAGCAGTGTAATTCTTCCCAAGATTTCTTACTCCACCAAAATTAGCATTGTCACCTATAAATGCTCGTTTTCTAGATAATGCATTTACCATTTGAAAAATTTGACCTTGATCCAATATGGCCATGTGGGGTATTCAGATATTTCATTTTCCCTCCAGTTTCTGAAATACAAGGGCGTTCTGCGACTTTTGACTCACCCTGTATATATATCATCATCAGTGTATTCTTTTATCAATCCACTGCTGGATGAAAGTCTCCCCAAGTTTCCTCCATAACTGTTTTGAGCCATCTCCTTCGTGTTATGCCGGCATGTTTTCGAATTTCATCCATCCATATCCCATGTGGTCTTCTCCTGTCCCTTGGTATATCCAGTCTAAAATTTCGGTTGTCCACCGGTCGTCCGTTCTTCTGGCAACATGTCCATCCAGCATTGCCATTTCAGGAATTTTACTCTGTTCATGATGTCTTCCACTCTTGTCATTTTCCTTATCTGCGAGTTCCTCATATCTTTCCTGGTTACACCAAGCATGCTTCTTTCAGTTGTCTGCAGCCTTTCTATATCTTTTTTAGTTAAGATCCATGTCTCGGCTGCATATGCAAGAACTGGAAGGATGCATTGATTAAACACCCTTTTTTTAAGACATAATGTCATATTGCTTTTAAAAATGGTACTGTTTCTTCCAAAAGCTCTCCAACCAAGTTTTATACGCCGATTAATTTATTCCTCAATGTGACTCCTTGCTTGATATCTGCTGTCCAAGGTAAATGTATCAATTATCTCCAACTTTTCCCATCAATCAATAAATCTTCATATTGTGAACTCGTGTTTGGAGTGGCCATAACTCATCATGCTGGCCAAGCGGGTTGGCGAGTGTGGGATAGCATTTCTTCTAATCCCAGTGGTACAGTTATACTGCTATGGGCATAACTGTACCACCGGTCAAATTTCCTTTAATGGGCCCAGTGTTTCAATTTGAGATGCATTTCAAGAAGTGACTTTTGGTAAAGGAAAAAAAAATCTAATGATACAAAGATTAAATCTTTTTGCTATCAACTGAATGCAAAAGCATTTCAAAAATGAGTAATCATAATGAGAAATGCTGTGTATGATATTTTAACAGTTTATCATGGAACTTAGTTTGACAAACTGACTATGAACAGTATTACTGTTTTTTACAAGCTTCTGTAAAAACTATTCAGTGTTTCAAAACTACCAATTTCTATGCTGATGCTTGATGACAGCTGACTTACATGCTTTTCCCCTTAGTCAGGTGGATATTATAGTGCTGTATATCAATTTCCCTTTGTTCAATTTCTTTAAAAAATGGCAGTGTTAATATTTTTCCTTGGGCATTTTTCAGGGGAGATTAAGCCTTTCTTTGCGGAATGGAGTTCTTGTGGCTTTTGCTTTCTTGAGCTGCAAGAATCCACACAATTTGAATGCAGAAATTCGGATCCCTATATTAAGAATTTCCTGCCATTTATAAAAGCCTGACATGCTTAATTTTACCAAAATGTGATACTAATTTTATAAGAATGCCACACACAAGTGCAGTAAATTTCCAACATATTATAAAACAAAGTTGCCATCTATCACTTCAGTTTCATGGCTTTACTTTTTTCATCCTTCATCCATTCAATCAGGATGTTTTTATTTCTGAACCTCATGGGCCCTCAAATGGCTAATGTTTGGATCTTGTAGTATGGCACTAAATTTTTTAGTTGAATGTAAATCACTATGGATATTTGAAGACAAAAACATCCTAGCTCTTTGTCTAATTACCTGTTTTCTCTACTACAGAGGTGATTAGATTTTGTTTATTTTTTGCTATTAGTCAAGGAAAAACCCAAGATTTTTTCAACTATAAAGGAGAAATTTCCAATTATGTGGCCTATATCTTGTATCTGCGATGAAACCGTGATAAAAAATAATTAAAAATTTTTTACTGATCCAGTCATAAAGTTGAAACTTGTATTGTAAACATGCAGTATTTATTTATGCACGTGGAGTTATGGAGTTATTCTGATCAGCATACTCAGTTTCCCCTGGAATATTAAAAAAATTGATCTCTAACTTGCTGTTTGTGGCTCCAAAGAAGGGACAGAAGCATGCATATGATTATAAAACCAAGGCTTCTTGTGCAAGCAGTAGGTATGTACCTGGTTTTGATTATCTTCCTTCTCTAGGGGTGGGGGTATAAGTTACTTTCAGCTAAACCCAAGATGCTTGTAAGTTACTTGACTTCATTGTTAAAACAATAAAATTCCACAAAACTATGTAGCTTTGTCAAAAATATATTGTGCCCAAGCAACTTTTCACCCAGAAAAAGGAAGTTGCAACACAAAACACATTTGGTTAAGTTCAAGAATTTCACAGCAATGACTGATTTTATACGAAAACAATTATGAAATTTACATTTTAAGTTTTTCAAATGTTTTAATGAAGAAAAAAATCTGCAAGTGTCCTAAAATGAGAAGCTACGGAGGAACTATGTGCCCTTTCATTTAGCAAACATTCATTTATTTAAATTCAGATTAAAACATCCATAGCAGAAGCCACAGTTGTTTTTAAATTTACGTGCATACAATTATAATAATTACAAGGTTGCTTATCTTTTTCACATTTCACCTCCTATACTAGAATAAAACGTGCAGTGAAATGTGAAAAAAGTAAGCAACCTTGTAATTATTATTCATATATTTGTTGAAATTTCTTTGTTTTCCCCATTTCTACTGCCTTTGTTGAAAGTTAATTGACACTGGTAAAAATTGTTAACTAGAATCTGAAACATAAAAATTACACAAATGAGTGCAGGGTAATTAAGTAAGAAAAAAAAACCCACCAGGACATTACTTTTCCAATCTATATTTGATCATTTTTCCCTCTCCGCTGAATATACATGACCTCACAATATTTGATTTTTAAGAAAAATCTCATTCAGCATTCACAGGCCTTTAAAACGTTTTTATTAAATTTTTAAAATGTACCAATACCAACGTGTACAACTCTACTTTTTAAAACTGTTTTTCAACTCTTTGTTTTGGTGGTAGAAATTCATATGACATTCAACTTACATTTTTTTGGATCTGGTATGTGGGCATAAACAAGGTATTCAGAGCATTTTCCTCAGAAACCTATTACTGAGAATTTCTGCTAAAATAATAAATTAAAGCAAAAGATGTAAGTAAAAAATATTCTCCTGTACTCCATACTGTAAACATAGGTTTTTTTTTTCTTTTTTTTTTTTCTATTACTGTTGAACAGTTTGGAGAATTGAACTCTGCATGATTCCTGAGATGCTACTGCATGCGTTATAACATTCCTGTTTCTTCAAAGAATAATTTGGCACAACACACAGTAAGAACACTCCTGTAATATACTGGGGGGTGGGGAGGTGCGTTGGCTTCACTTGAAACATTTATTCTGCTGTTTTTTTTTTTATTTTCAATTGCACTACTTAAAAGTAACTTTTATGAGAATTCTCAGGAAAAGTGCTTTGGATGCTGTCATTGTTTGCATGCATTTTTTTATATTTTGTACAACAGTACCCCCCCCCCCTTTTCATTAAAAAAAAAAGAAAGAAAATGCTCCTTGAAATTTTGAGCATGAAAAAATTCACTAAGTTTCCAAACTTTAATTTTCTATTTAAACATCATTGTCGAAGGCTACATTTTGCTCATTTTGTTTTCCAACAGAATTTTTTAAATATTTCACACATTTATATCTCTAACAATGCTACTAAATGTAAAACACTGAGAAAATGCTGCCTTAGACATTGATCAAAAGTAATCCAAAAGGAAAACTACAAAGAGGCAAACACAGAAATACTATTTATAAGCTACTTTTATTTTTGAGTTTCCTTGTATAGAAAAATACCTCTGGTTAATATATATATATATTATATTTTACATATTTACAAGTTTCAGCACAAACTGAAGAATGGCCCAAGAAAGGCACAACACAAGCTGATACCTAAGATGGCTTAGCTCATGGTAGATTGTGACTGCCGAGCTGCTTTGGTAATGCACACTGCTGATGGTTGGTAGATATAAATTAGGACTCAAATATACAAAGAAAGGAACTTTGCAGCTCAGGCAGTCTATGTACATATTTACATGAAGAAATAAATAACATCTACAGCACTTCTACTGGCTGTTAGTGCCACAGAGTCCTGAATCAAGTCCATCTCCATTGGTCGTCGGACTCAATTTCTAGCATCTGTCATCTCGTTAGGCAGTGTGACTGAGCACGGCGCTGGGCCGGTCCCGTGGAACACGTGGGTATTCTGGGCGTGGAAAGGAGTTACCACAAAAGACAACACTCCCATGCTGTCTACCCAGAGTTGAGGCACGACTCCCCATTAGCTATTTTACAAAAGTCATTTGTAGGATTATGACTCGATGTCATCAAATGCTCTCTTGGCTGCTAACGGATGAGGGCTGTTCGTCGGTCTCTTCCATCGAGACGCGACGCATAGGAATGGTAGGAGTGGATGAGTTCTCTAATGCTGCTGACATCCAAGGATGTTTCATGATGTCCTCAAGTGATGGTCGGTCTGACGGCCGTACAGACAGGCACTTTTTTATGAGGTCTTTACATTCTATAAAGAAAAGAAAAGAAAAGAAAAGAAAAAAACATTAGCAACATGTTTCAACGGTAACTTTTCCTTAACATAAGCATGAAAATTAAGAAATTCATATATTCAATTGTCGCTTATTAAAAATAATTTCTATTTGAAAATATATCAGATCATATCATATGTAGAGGATTTTAGGAAGGGGGTGTCTGACCCCAGATCTTAAACAAACTTTAGATATAGGAAGCTAGGAGATTTGGGCTACATAAGAAAGTGGCACAGAAGCAAGGTAGAAAGGTGGAGGAAGATGCCCTCATTTATTTTCGAGGGACCAGTACCCAGGGTCTGACTGCTTAACGTGCCCATCCAACACGGTGGATATTTAGTGGTTTGAGTGTTCGTACCTGCTCAAGATCGAACCTGAAGTTCCGCCATGGCAGTGACGAATGTTGACCACTATACTGGGCCATCCGCGGCCCCAAACATTACATATCACACAGGAGACATCTATAAAAATGGATTGTTTGAGTTTGGACAAATTTCAGATTATGGAAACAGAAACTCTACAACACTATAAGAACAGTCCTAGTTGCTAGTTTTAAAAGTGGTTTGCATACTGCAAAGTAGGCCAGAGAAAAGCATAAGGACCTGAATGTTCTATTTGATGAATGGTCCACGTCAGCTGGCATAAGTTATACAACTGAACTGTAAGCTCAAAGTCTCGAATATTTCCAAGAACTGAGTGAACTAAATTTAAATTCAATACTTTATTGTAGTCATCACAGAGTGATGAGGACAATGTTTTAATTTTCAGGAATTAAATGAAACACCCAATAAAAACATTCGAACAAATTTACATAAATTTTCTACAACATTTTGTCTTGCAGAATTAGCAGTTCTATATATTTAAGTGCCTCAGCTAAACTTTCAATCAGTGAATACTACAGATAAAAACACTCAACTGGAAAATTTTATTTTTGCCATTGCTATAAATTAACCAAAACATATTAAACCCTCATAAATAAATTTGCTAATTAGAGAAAACAGAAGCTACACATGCCATTTACATGAAAGATAAGATTTTATGATAATTAAACAGAACAAAATGTTTTGTCAAATATGGTGTTCATGCAGCCACAAATTAAAAACTGCAAAGTCCATTTTATGGGTATAAATAAAAAACAACTGCAATTTCAAAATTTTAAGCAATGATGAAATGGAAGGGGCTCAAAATACCGAGGTCACCAAAGTAAAGGAAATGCATTGTAACTGTTACCTTCATAACACATAACTCAGTTTCACTGAGTGCTTTTAAGCTTCTAGATTATCAGACTTACTTCCCATGATTGTAAAATCTGTAGAGTAAATAAAATCTTGCTTTGAAAAACTAACCTCTAAATCTTAAAGAACAGCTTAACGATACATATGCAAGCATGCAGTGTGGCTGTAGCCCAGAAATTTCTTAGGGGGGGTCGTCCATACATATATAGCGCTTTAAATTTATACTAAATCTCCCCTCAAATGGGGGGGGAGTCCAGACCCGAGGACCAGCCCCTTGGCTACCCCTATGCAAGCATGTATTTAATCAGAGACAAAACATTTGTGAAGACAAATTTCTCAGCGACGACCATTGAAATCCGTGTCCCCTCACTCCAGAGTAAGTCACTCTTATCTGAGCTACGCGAACAGAATGTCTCGCTGCAGATTTATTGTCTTGACACATGTTTTCCCCTCTGTAGTACGTCACATCATCTCCCTTTTAATTTTTTTTTTTTTTTTTTGAAGCAAAGTAGAAATTTTTCATTAATTCCAACCAACGTGTAGAACAAACATCACCCATTTTTCGGAGAACCCAATGGCCAGTGGATCCATTTTCGACAATCGGGAGCCAATGTGAAAACACAAATTTGTCCGCAACAGGCATTGAAGCAGTGCCCCCTCACTCTGGAGTAATTCGCTGTCCCAACTGAGCTATACGGACAGAATGTCTCGCTGCAGATTTATCGTCTTGACGCATGTGTTCACCTCTGTAGTACGTCACACATTCTAGTCACAGAGAGGTGAAGGTAACAGAACTGCCCATGTAGGATGGTTTAAAAAAAAAAAAAAAAATTCTAACTGTTGGTGCAACAGTGTTGAAATAACACAATAACATTGTGCACATTCAAAACGAGCATGTCACTTTACCCCATTGAGTTGGCATATACTTGTCACATTATTCAAAATGATTTGTCCGATTTGAAAAGAGCATAATCCATACTTATCAACCGTGTATGATTTGTCATATACCATGTAACGTATATTCTACAACTTTCCTTTTGAGTTATCTCTTAAAGACATTTTCAAACCTTATGTCTTTTTCCTCAAACGAGAATGATGTTGGCAACACACTGAGGTCAGAACAAGTGACGTATGTGTGGCCGGATAAAAACGATAAATTAAAAGGCAATGCAGCAGCTGTTTCGGGGGGTGGGGATTGATGTTATTGATGATAGACATGCCATTATACTGTGATTGGATGTTAAATCACTGATACTGTATTGAGTACACAAAAAGCCTTCTGCTGTGTGGTCACCGTTTTCTCACATACTGTTACGAAGCCACCGTGACATTGGATCCCTCTCGTAGTAACCTACAAGAACTCGGAGATTTCCTCTTTCATTTGGTTATAACGTAATTTGTCTTTCCGCTGTAACTCAGTCCTTACGTCAGTAATTACGTTATGTGGGCTAATGTAATATCAGAAGGTACTCATATGCATTAGAAGAAAGAGGTCAATTGTAGTACTTACAAATATGCTTATTTTGCTTGCATGGTTAGTATTCCACACTCACATCCGGTTTATTGGTGTACTGCACACCAGTAAACCACATGTGAGTGTGCAATGCATATGGTTACCTTCTAATATTACATCGACTTTAGCCCACGTAACGTAATTACCGACGTTACTACGAGAGGGATCCAATGTCACGGTGGCTTTGTGACAGTATGTGAGAAAATGGTGACCACACATCAGAAGGCTTTTTGTGTGCTGTAAGGTGTGAATCAGTAGTCACAGCACAAAGTGAGCTTCTTAAACGCGTGCTCAGAGTATCCATTGGCGGTATCTGCAGGACACAGGATGTTTGTGTAAAGGCAATAGGCAAACGCCTTGTTACTGAAGTGAATGACAACAAACATGCTAGCAAATATGGGAGGAAATAGGCTACTGTCTCCACGTTGCTCGTGTAACTAAGGTAAGTTACATAGTACACTTATAAGGTGAGAGAGAAAACTCGGAACAGCTTTTCTTTTGGTTGATGTGTCATTATTCACTCTGTATTTATAAGTTCTTGAAAATATAGTCATGTGCAATCAGATGAATCATTTTGAATACACCCTGGAACATATTTTACAATGCACTGCCCAAAATTGAAAAACTGTTACAGCATTGAAAAAAGAGAAGTAAATTAAAACTCACCATCAGTGACTGCCCGCCTGAATCGAACATCTGCTCTTAGGATTTGCTCATCTTGCTCGAATGGAATGTCTCCGCAGACCATGTCATACAACAAAATGCCAAGAGACCATACTGTAGCACTACGGCCATGGTAACGATTGTGGCGAATCCACTCGGGTGGGCTGTACACTCGTGTGCCTAGAAAGAAGAAGAAAAAAATGCTTAGAGAAAAACAAAATAACCACTACAACACACAGTTCACACAAATCAACTTTAGAATACATCTTTTAATTTTACCAAATTTCTTAAACCGAAATGTTAATTCATAGCATTACAGTTTAGCAGTTACCCAGTGGAGACATGGGTGGTGTCTGTGTCCAATGGCTGCTCCTTAATCACGTGTCTCTAAATTAGGAATGGGCAACTGATCATAATGGTCAAACCTCAAAACTAAAACAATAGATAAATGCTTTGGCAAAGTCTCAGGTTGGGGCTAATTAACTGCAAATAAAATTTGAACTGACAAACTGTGCAGCAATAATTCATGGTGAACTGACTGCCAGTGCTGAAAAAAAATGGGATATATATTCTTCATGTCTTGGTGGTCTGTAATTGCAGGTTACAGTAATTTTCTAATATATGGTTTCAGCAAAGTGAGTTTGTGCTGCGATGTTAGCATTAAACAGTTTTTTTCATTGTAGGTAAATTCTTGCCCATCTTCTGCAAAACTTTTTAATTTGGAAATTTAACAACCACCATGAGCAACTTCAATGGACTATAAGCAGTTGCCATCCTTAATTTAAGGCCACTGGTTCCATGACATGCAATGAGGATAAGAATGCTTGGCAAGGTTTCTACTGTATCATCTGAATTGATAAGACCAGTTATATTAAAAAAAAACTTTTGCTTTAATGAGAAAACAAGATCAAGTTTTAAGTTCTTAGATGTGGAAGTTATCAAATTGAATAAAGTCCTTAGTTTTTTCTTTCCTTTGTGCAAGTATTGTACCTTATTTATTGTAGTTTCATTATATTACTTCCTAAGAGATCCATAGAGAAACACCTTCTTAATTACTAGTTTATAAAATTTTAAATGGCCATTTTTTAATGAGTTTTGACATATTCTGTGAATTGCTTTGTTTAAAAAACATTCAATGCAACTTTAAATAACAGGAAAGTAAAGTGCATTGCGGCGATGCACTCTGTTTGAATACCGCACATTTTCTGCACTATTTACATAACAGGATATGCCACTGGCACTTGGGATCATTTTCACAACTGCCTTGCTGTCAGTCTCGGAAATGGGGCGAAACGAGGTACTAAATTGCGAAGCAAAGCCGAATCCTGACGGCAGGTACACACCACAACTCCTTAAAAAAAAAAAAATAAATAAATAAATAACTAAACACTAACAACACGTGTGCTAACTACGAACTTCCAGTATTTCACAAATCCCTAAAGGGACGGCGAGATCTTTCCTGCACGCACCTGCCCTCTAGCGGTAGAAATTGGCAGCATGTAAAGACATATTTCCTATGCATTTTCGCTGCGAAGAAACAACGACGTCCTTCAAAAAATTGCCTTTAAACTTAAAAAAAAAATAAAAAATGTGTAGAACTGAAAAGGCTGTTTAAAATGGGAGCTGCAATAAAAAAATTTTACATTCTGTCGAAATATAATTCAATTAATGCTCTGGGCATAACGATTCACGGTCATCGTGGATATATTACGTCACTATCCAATTAGAATTGCGTGCGTACAATGACAATGTGTGTGAAAAAACAAATGGTTTATACTTAACTTTTTAAAGTGTCAGTTTTATGGAAATTGTTACGGACAAATGAATCGGATGTTTCACATTGATAAAACCTTGCGCAATGCTGTTTCTTTTTTTAACTGACCATATTCAAATTTTAAAATACGGCGCAAATGACATAATGGTTTCATTGCTGGGTTCCTGTCGTAAACGTCTCTGGTCCACGACCACCACATGCTTTTTCCGGGATACATATATTTTCAGTTGTTTGATAAGACGTCATAACATTGTCATAATCGATTGGTTCAAATTTACACTCCAGGATAATACAAGCTTCAAATTTTCTTACGAATCATTCAGATGAATGACACCTGAACCAAAAATTTAAGAAAATGTTAGCCTTTTAAAATGTATAATCCATTTTTTAAAATGGTTTATAAGGAAATACAACCGCAAGTGGTGCTCAGTTCGTATAAACAGAAACTAAAAACAGTTAAGTACACCATTATTAAATTCATATTTTGTGTGTAAACTTTAAAGGCTCTAGCTCTGCCTTGAAACCCTTTGGAGTTTTGTTTGGCTGACCATTCGTATGTCAAGTGTTTTAAGCCAATAAAACAGGAGAGGGGGGGGGGGGCAGAGTTAATTCTTGAACTGCGCCAACACCTTTCAAATTGAGCCATATAAACACAATCAAGACTCTTCAACTTTCGCCATAATAAACCTGTTCACCAGGCCGAAACGACAAACATTCCAGACGGGCACAGGCCAAGCTCTGACCTAGTTGCCTTCCACCATACCCCACACACACACACACACCACTGTTTACGTTGATCCTGTTCTTTGGAATGCGCGGGCTGCCTTTACCTTGTTAGGAATGCGGTCTTCTCAGAGCGGCGGCCACAGCCGCAGCTAGTAAGCCGTGTCGGGGGCCCAAAAGGGTTGAATGGCCAGCCTCAGGTGCTGCTGTTGTTGTCTGCTGCTTCGGGGGCCATCGACCCCCGGCACCGTTGGGGGGAAGGCTCTCTCAAGCATCCGCCGCACGGAGCAGACGTACCAACCACTCTCGCACTGCAGCAGACTCGATCGATGACTTTTCGCGCCAGACGCTGAGTCTTGGCAGGATGCCAGGAAACAGCGCTTGTCTGCGACACGACGACAGCGATGCGCATGCGCTTCCCTAACACCCCCTTAAGCCTCCAAAGAAAATCCCGCGTAAAAAAAAAAAAAAATTATACAAATGGTTCGCGAGCTCCGGATGTGGGGTGCTTGAAGGAGAACAAACATTCAACTCGACACGAAAGCTTCGCGTAATTAATATTACGCACGTTAACATTATTACTCTTCATACGAATAATTAAAAATTCTAAAGCAAATGCGAAAGCTGATATCCTTAAATTGTCAGGGTGACCAAGAAAAAAACATATACTTAGCAGTAACAAATTAATTCCGAAACCCGTGCTCAACCAACTTTCTGAGAGTAACCAAAAACAATCATATAACTGTAAATGGGGGGGGGGGGTCAAACCATACTTGCTTTTAATTAACGATACATTAAAAAAAAAACAATCCTAAATAACATCAGTCATCTCTTGACACAAATTTACTAAAACGTAATGAGCAGGTGTTATTAGAAGCCACAGCCAAAAAGTAAAGTTAAAATCTAAAAATACCAGCCTTTGCGCTAGACATCAAAAGCCCGCGATGCCGCCAATCTCTTTTGGGATCACGTCTGCGCCAACGTTTTATTTTTGGCTAACTCCCCCCCCTCCCCTGCTTTTTTTAGTTTGTGGGACTTAGTTCCGCACTACATATGATTGATTTCCTATTCTACAATTTCCTTTTTTTCTACTTCATATTTTGATATTTAGATTTTGGCATTCAAACAAGGCGCTAATAGTTTTACTGTGGTCACTATCTTACATTAACAACAGAGTAATTTACGCAGAATTTGAACGAAGGTTGCATTAACGCGTTTGAGTAATCTCGGGAGCGTGCAAACCTGAGATCAAATTTCAAGTATACACAAATGTAAAGGCTTAATTAGTAACCTTAATATTGCTACATAATAATTTGACCAAATTTTGATATCTTAAAAAATTACGACTGAAAATGGGCTCCAAAGGAAACCGAAAAAAAAATCTAAAATTCCATATCCTAACAGATTCGTTAAGGAAAATTTTCACCATTTTAAATTTTACTAGTAAAGAAAAATAAAAAAAAAAATTATAATTAAAAACAAGAGCTTGCGATTTTGATGGAAAAATGGAATTTCATCATTTCCTCATAACTATAAAGCTACCAAGATATGCATTTTCTTTAAATATAATTACAAAAATATACACTAAAACAGTTAATTTTAGTTGTGAATTTCATGCAAACAATTTGATTTGGTGCATATCCGTTAAATTAAATTTATAAAAAATTTAAATTAAAAAATAAAAACGATCAGAAAATCTAAAGCATTCTTTAATGGTAACTAAATCGTTTTTGAGAAATACCGATGATGCTTAATAATGAAAGCAAATAAAACAGAAAAGATGCTTACCATCAAAATCTGTATAAATGGTATCCTTGAGAAATGCACCAGAACCGAAATCAATGAGCTTCAATGTCAGGTTCTTCAAATCAACGAGGATATTTTCATCTTTGATATCTCGATGAATTACACCAGATTTATGGCAGTCCATAATGGATTCTACTACTTGAATGAAAAACACTCTTGATAACTTCTCGTCTAAGTATCCCTTTTCTGTGATGTAGTCAAACAAGTCCTTTACTGATTCAGGTCGTTCCATAACAATGATGTAGGAATCTGGACGCTCGTACCAATCAAGAAGTTTCACAACACCTTTAACTTGACTAACTTTTTTGAGAAGGCAGATCTCTAGAGGAACTCTACAGCCATTTATCTGTACAAAAGAAAGAAAAAAAATGCAATCATAAATAACAGAAAAAATAATTACCTATTAACTTTTACTAACAAAAGCGACACTGAAAAAAAAACAAATTAATAAAAAAATATATTTAAGAATAAAAATTTCCTCACAAAACATTCTTTAAGAATCCATGTCCTGGCTAAGAAACAATCCCACATAATACTATGTTTCTACGCAACTCTCGGAACTGAAATTATGTTTTAGGAAAATGGAATTCGTGTTACTTAATTAACTGTAATTTAAACTTACGTTAATCACCTTTGTATTCGTTTTTAATTCCCAGAACTATCGCACAAATAGGAAATTGTCCGTAAACATAAAAACAAACAAAACTTGAGAGCCAGGGTTGAAACAGGCACCACAAAACGCTTTTTAATAGTTTTCACTTTTCAAACCTATCAAGTACGAGTCTAACACTGCGCCATTCCCGGGAAAATATTTTTCTTCTACAGTTTAAACTTTTATCCGATACAAATATCTGTATAGTAATATGCTGAGTCCGGAAATAAACTCGCAATTTTATTTAAAATTCCACAGTAATGAATTATTAAAACAAACCAATGTTGATAACAGTTACTCCCACGCTGTTTCCAACAAATGCCATCCATTACCTTTTAAATAAGGTGAAAGCAGCTTAAAGTTGCCTGCCACCCACACATTAGGGCTGCTGTTTATTTTTCTTTCTAGCTCCAGAGAAGCAGCCAGTCGGTAAAGGTCACCTAACGATCAACGCCGCCTCCACAAATACGAGGGATGCACTTCCGCCCAATTCTTGGCTGCGTACACAAGATCGGTTATATTAAACTACGGAAATCAAACATTAGGATTTGTTGGCTGAAATGTTAAATAAATAAATAAATAAATAAATGCCTACAGCATTAAATAATATCGATCAAGAAATCTTACCTGGCCCCAGTCGGTGACTTTTTCCTTTGCTACGTGCTTGATGGCAACCTGTAAATAAAGAAAAAGAACGCAAAATAAATATGAGGCTCCATACTTCTTTTAAAAACATTTAAATCAACAGCATAATGCAAACAGGCTTAAAATGAATTAATACTAAGCATTGTTGTGGGCTCTTATCTGTTGAAGCTATGCAAACTGGCACTGTGCCAAACAACGAAGTAGAACGTTCATTTCCGTCTGTTTTGAAGTCCGTTGGCCCAATTACATTTTTACATTGACTTCTAATAATACACACGGAATCTAAATTACAAAACGAGTAAAATTCTGTATCACTAGAATCTTATTTCATATAAGAATTCAATTACTTGACTTTTAAATCACGAAAAATATTTTACTTCGTTTATTTTACTGCTGAATGTGCTTTTACTTGATCAACGTACAACGGTTACCAGAAAACAATGTTTTTACTCTTACTAGCAAACAACGAGAAAAAATTCAACTGAAAATTGCCATTTTTAAAAGTGCGTAAAAAATAACGTTAGATAAGTAAATCAAACACCGAATAATCAATGTGATTCTTTCTTTCGTAAACAAATATAAATATATTGCATATTCTTTAACACAATTTTGATGCTGAACAGGTATTGATTTTAAATCGAAAATTTACTACCAAACACGTTCTTTCTGATCAATACTAATTCATATTTGCTTTTTAAAAACACTTTAACCATTTACAAATACTTTCAAATTTTTATCTAATGATTCTACGTTTCTTGCTAGATTTTCAATTACGTTACTAAGACATTAGGAAATTTTTGAATCAAAATTCTGATATATTCACAAACACAGCTTTTTATGTTTCGCGTAGCAAATGAGTGCAAAATATCATCTATACAAATAGCTATTAAACTCATTCCTTCCGCGGAACGATATGAAACATTTTACTATCCACTAAAAAGTAGTAATGAATAGTTGACAAGGTGATAAATACATATACGTATAAATCTGCAATTCACAAAATCCTACGATTTCTACAATAAAATTCTGTCGTACCATTACATGTACTAATGCTTTTGAACAAATTTACGAAAGCATGTCTATAAAAGGAAGAAACTTTCGATAAAACTAAATTTAACGTAAATGAGTGAAGCACTGCAGCAAATGTAATGGCAAAACAAAACAAAATGCTGTAAGTATCTTTGGCGGAAACACAGACACTCAAATTTAGGGAGGTTACTATTAAGTCTGTACTGTTCATCTTTAGCGAAAACACAGAGAGTGGAAAGTTTACAGCATTTAGTAGAAACACAAATGCTGTTCTTCTTTGGCGGAAACACAGACACTCAAATTTAGGGAGGTTACTATTAAGTCTGTAATAAAAAGGCTAGTAAGAACTTGAGGGAAAGAACATAATTCAGACACACAGAGACTTTGATTATATCGGCACAGTATGTAAGCACAGGAATTATAGAATACGACTTACCGAAATATTGTCTCTTAATCTGGTTCCAGCATAAACTGTACCAAATCCACCCTTGCCGAGGATTGGTCCAACACGGTAACTTTTATCAAACGGTTCTTTTTCACAATCTGCAAAGAAATTAAATGCAGGTTTTAAAAAACAATCCGGAAAATGAAAAAAAAATTGTAATGCATTGTTACTTTTATTTTTTTAATAAGACAATTTTATTTTATTATTTTTTTTTTGTACTTGTGCGATACTTAACGGATATAAAGCAAAATCCTCTAGCTAACAGCACAGTTTTTTCTACGTGCAACTCACAAACAGCACGAGAACTGAAAATGCTGTTATCCATCATACAAACTTATTACTGCTATTCACATAGAACTCAAGTTACCTAAGCTGAGCCAAAATTGTAAAAAAAATCTGCTTCAAGTCGTGGTTATATAAATGCTGTATAACATGTAACTGTACTATTTTCTGGTACACGAACAAATAATTTAGCTTTTCTAAAAAATTACTCAAGATAACAGCCACCGAAATAATTGGGCATGACTTTTGAAAGAATAGTAATTAACACTTGAGTATTTATTATTTTACAATTAATACGGAACAATAAACATTTTTGCTCAAAGGCCACGTATTTCTCCGGTAACCAAAGAATTGAAACGCATTAGTACCGCTAGTAATCTTTGAAACAAATATATCTTGGTAAAAATGTTTTCCAAACTGAGCATAACAATTAGCGCAAATTTAAACTGTTCTAAGCTCTTTAAAATACAGCTTTATAATGTTTCTTACAATTCTAAAGCGTTTTAAGAATGTGAACAAAACAATGAGCAACATGAAATATAAAGTGCACTGCTACATGCATTAAAAATATAACTACATACTTCAATTTGTCGTTACAGACCCCAACACTGATTGAAAACATTAAATTGATGAAAATCGCCTTAGCACCGCATCAAATCTACCACTCGCATTTAACATGAAACGACTGGTAAGCTTCTGCTAAAATCGATACTTTAAAAAAGCGCACTATTTTTCGTTCCAAAAATTACACTATCACACAAATATATCATCGCACAAAACAAAGAAGTATATAACTTCTGCTAGGGGAAAACCACACGAAATCTCGACAAAATATTAGCGCCAAAACGCATCTTCTTTCATTGTTTACATCTGATTATTAAACGCATGCGATAACACACAAGCAACATAAAATTGAAATCTGCCGTTGTCGCGGATCTTTATAAAGAAATTAAAATACGTGCATACCGACAGCGCTAGACATGGCTTTTCTTCAGCAGAAGCACACCCAAAATTCAAATGATAACGGTCGTCCGTGAGATCATGCAAGTTTTTGAGGAGAGACTGTAAATCCACAAACTAGCGGGAAACCATTACGCGGATCTCAAAATGTAAACAACAGCAACGCTCAGCCAAGACTACTACAAGCACAGTATTGGTGAATGGCTGCGTATGTAAAACGAAACTCCCAACGGTTTTCAGAAAAGCCCGCGTTTTGGGCTGGCGTCCTCTTTTCAGAGTCGCACACCACCATTACATGCACAGCATTTGGGCTGAACCCGAACGAATTTTGCTGCTGAGTGATGATAAACGACGCCAATGTGTAATCACATAAGTGCGGGAAAAACCGTTGATGGTTGTGGGGTTGATCCGCAAAGGCAAGCAAGACGCGCTGGCACACAAACTAGTATCGCTTTGAAACAGTGAGTATCCGTTGTATCCGTACCTGGTCTTTCCTTATCCGTTCCGCTAGATCCACAATTGGAAGAGAACATGTTGAAAGCTGGAATCTTCCTGGCCAACATTATCCAAAATGCGAGTGAGCTGAGTATAAATCACAACACCAGTTTGAGGAGGTAGGCCCGTTGCACAATTGCGACCGCGATGGTTTGTTGACGTGCACTAAATTCCACTTGTGAAAGAGGACGACAACTCACAAACACAACACGCTGCAACGAACACCAACAACGATATGGTTCCCTGAGCCAAGCGCACAGGCAGTAAAGTTTTCCTCTAGACTGTATCCCTCCGTTCTGAAGTCAGGAGCGAAAGCCTTGTGCATGCGTTCCAGGAATTTGACCTCTTGGACAAAATATAACCAGTTCTGAGAGATGTGTCTTAAGCAAAAGGACTCTACCTTCACAGAAATGCAACTGTGGAAAATATGGCAGTAATATTTGGTTAGAAATTTAAATAGAAAGCAACAGCCAAAGGAACTATTTTATGGAGGACGTGTTACGAAGGACGCGGAGTGAATAGGCTAGTGTCACGAGTTGTGCGTGGTTTTGCCACACAACTACACCAACCCGCGAAAAATGAACCAATGGAGGCAAAGGACGCCAAGGCATTTCCCCAAAGCTCGGGCCAATCGCGTGAGCTTCTGCTTCTGTTGGCGTCAGGCGGAACTCGTGGTCGTATTTCGCGGTATAGCCGTCGGCGGAAACGCAGCAGACGGGCGCTGCGACTTGAGCGAGACGGATCTTCTCCGCAGAAAACTACTTTGTTTGTGACGATCGTCTCTTGGAAGTCAGGATTCGATGAACTGATGGCGTGGAGTATGGAGAACTCAGTCTTGGGAATATCTCCTTGGCTCTTCACGTGCGATGTTGAGAAATATCAGAATACTGCCGGGGGTGGGGGACTACATCCGAAAATGTAAGAAGGCGCGTGTTTATTTTATTTACTACCAAAAATCATATAACGGCACATCATGCTAACGTTGGTTCACGCGAATGAAAGACAAGTTTCCCTGATGCAACTGCCTTTTTTTGAGATCCATCTCAATTTTTTCCATGGAATTTGTTGCACCTTCTTACGCTTTTCAGCAATCATTTAAATGCCTAATGGGTGTTTTTAAAACCAGTATCGAGTTTTGGTTTACCTTTCTTTTTCCGAAGAGATTGCGTTATGCCATTAAGCCTTTGTTTTGGGAAAGGAATATAAAATTTGTTGTGATGTCTGTTGATGGGAACTGCAAATCTTTCGCATTGTTGCTGTATCTGTTCCAATAACAACGGTTCCTTTTTTTTTTATGTTTTTTTTTTTTAGCAATACAGCGCTGTCGTCATGTTAAAACGGCCTTCCTTCGAAGGTAAAACTTAAAAGGATCTTTGAAATTTCGTGGTTATGCTATTATGTCGAGGAAAGCAAAAACGTATAAGCATACTACAAACTTCTCAACAATTTTGTTTCCAATATGTGTTCGTGGTGTGTGTAATTTTTTTTTTTTTATCTGATTCATGGAACCTTGAAGAAAGACAAACGATGAATTAGAAAATTAATTGAAACACAAGTTTAAAGTAGTGTTATGTCATTAATTTGGAATTCAGTAGATTCCTTTGAAATAAAACCAAAAAATGTTTGTGGGCAGACATGCATTTTTTTTTTTTTTTTTTCAGAAATGTACTGTTGACCTGCTGTCACTACTATGTCATATTTACGGCTCAAATAGTTCCGGAAACAGTCTGTTGGAATAAGCACGATTAATGTGAAATGAATAGAGATATTCTCCAAACAATCATTCTGCTGTTTGCAGAACCGAATTTTCATTCGGCTGCATTTCGTTAACATTTTGAAACTTCTGTAGTTTAACCCACATACAAGGTCTACTTTTAATTTTTTAATTTCACTAGGGTTCGTTTTTTTTATGTGTTTACGCTGTTTTTGTTAAAAATCTCATTCGAAAGCATTTAAAATTGAACTTTTTCGTTTTTTCATATAACCGGCAAATTTCTTTGAAGCCTTCTATTTAATGAATTTCATATAGAAAAATATAAATAGATAGTAGTAATCCGGAGGAAACAGGCTGACCATTATAGTGCTGCTCCGCAACGCAACAGCGTAATCTGGATAGTACATAACAGCGGGACGCATTCGGTAGCAGTCAATTGACGTCTTTAACAGCAAGCGGCAAATACGTTAGAAGAAGAAAAAAATCTCAAGCTGCATTTCAGTAAATAATGTTTTCAGATGCAGCCCTACAAAAACAAACATCCTTAATTTCGTAACCAAAACATTTTGCTGGAAACTGTTTAGTTGAAGTACGAACTAAATTTTGTGGGTTTCAGCAGCAGTCAATGGCTTATGACTTCCGAGCCATTCCAACACAATTCTTTGGAACCAAATAGAAAATTTAAGAAGCACCTACAATTTTCCCCTTTTCGGGAAAGAGATAAATTAATTCCCAGTAATGAAATTCTTAACACGTCCGCAATATGCACTGCGTTACATTAAAATAGCGAACAGTTATAGGAAGCTATAATCCTATATTACCTTAGAAGCTCTTATTAGGTTACGCTGCATACGCATCAACTATTTAAGTGTGAGATGGCTTATTTTCCAGTCATTGGCAAATAAGCCATCTCACACTTTAACGAAAAAGTTCAGTTTTAAATCCGACAAAAATCATTGAGACGCCCCCGGTGGCGCAATGGTCTTAAGCGATGGCTTCTGATCATTCGTCCGAGATGGGGGTCCGGGTTCGAATCCCGGTGTGGCATGGATGTTGTGTTCGTCTCACGGCGCCCTGGTTCTCTCCATTCCCTTGAACCAGTGGCCCTGTATTAGGGACGGGCGACTGCCTCCAATCAAAAAAAATAATCATTGAACCACAAATCTAAAATACGCCACCTAGCGGACGCGTTTTACACCAGAAAAAGTTATAAATGCACGATATTTTTTTTCTCATGATTTCAGCTATAAAAAAAATTATAAACCGAATTTCAAGTTCGGGATATCGTGCCTACGATTCAAGCACGGGTTGTTGTTGTTGTTTTTTTGCGCGAAACATAGCAGAAAAGGAAAACGAAATTTCCTTGTCTTCCAAGGAAAAAATGGTGTCTTCGGTTAATGCGACCCTAGTTCGTCTACTGCCTGTATTAGATTTTTTTTTTATAATGACCAGTCCTATGAAATTAATCTCCCCCTCCGAAGGGAGGTACCAAATAGTTACTGAGTCTTTGGGGACATTCAAATTGTATAAAGGAACTTGGCAGTTAACGATCTCTGTTTTGTTATTATTTTTTAAGTGTATGAAGAGAAGCGCAGTTGCCTAGCGAGTGATGAGCAAGTCGCCTAAAACAATATGTAATAATACATTGACGATACAGCGAAAAGTATCGTTTTAGAAAGTAGAAACCATTCCGAACGTAAGTATCCAAAACGTACCTCAATGTGTACTCTAATTTATTTATCTTTTCTGGGCCATCAGATGTTTTGACAACTGCTTTGCATCCAATTTGCTGCGTTTTTCATCGATGATCTTTTAAGAACAAACACGAAAACAACTAAGTTGGAAGCCAGAGCGCAAAGCAAATTTTTTGGTTCTTCAATCTTTGACCTATTGCCCCACGTGGTTACGATAGGTCAATCTTTGACTGTCAAACGACGGAGATGATTGTCTCTGGAGCTGTTTTTGCAAAAAAGGATCTGAAGCAAATGAGCATGCGTGATAAGAATTTTGCCCATTGCTGCATTGCAACTGGAGCAGGAAATCTCTGATTTCAGCTATAAGAAGTCAACCCTTTCAATAGCCAATTTAAGAAACTAAAAAAAAGTATAATTTCGTTTTGACTCAATAAATAATAAAAGTAAAAGCAGACAAAAGAGGGGAAATCAATATAAGCAATACTTTTCATAGAACAAATTTTGAGCAGCCTAAGCGCGCGCACACACACACATGCAATCGAGATTCGACAGATTTACAGTTAAGAGAACGAAAAATGCTGTTTCATCATTGCCGTTTACTGTGCCCTCAACAAAGCCCATTAATTGAAACTGAACGTAATTGGAAGGACTCATTTCCTCAGTGTCTGCAAAGAAATGTGAGGCTCTTTTTAATCTTTTCTTAAATAAATTATAATGCGTATCCTAACTAGACGCATATGTGAATGCTTTCTGACGAACCATCTTTCAACGTGAAGAACGATTTTCAGAACACTAATTGAAATTTATTCAAGTTTTCTTAATTTACTGAATTACCACTTGCTAGAAATTTATAAAACACTTATAAACCTGCAGGTACTAATAGTAAAGTTTTCCTTTCAAGACAAGGCCGTAAAACTACATGTCCATAACAGATAGAAATTTTTTTTTCAAGGACGCGAAAATCAGACTCATTCACGCTTTATGAGATATACTATTTTAGTTTTTTCTCCGTGGTCTGAAGTGGAAATCTTTTTTATAAAACCGGCTCCGAGATTAGCACTTGTTTTAACTTCCAGTGCTACAACGTAAAATTTCTAAAACTAAAAGCACGTGTTTATAAAAGTAATGTCGAAACGTAATGTCTTTAATCAATTGGGCGCTTTTTTTTTTTAACTCTACATCATTTTTTTTTCTAGTTTATTCACTCCTTTTTTTTTGTTTATTGTTATAAGAAATGCTTTAAAATTACTTAATACGTCGCAGCAACAGAAACTGCGATGCCAAATCTAATCTAAATCATGCCAGTTTGCTGAATGTTTTCCCGCCAAAACCTGTAGAACTGGCACATGGACAATCACAATGTCAACTCACGAAATTCTGGCACATGAAAATCACAATGTCAACTCACGAAATTCTGGGAAAGCTGAAAAGAAGCTTAATGGGGTTGAAGACTGTTTATTCTAAGCTGTAGGAATGTTTCTTTGTTTATGGTACTGAATTCCAGAAACGAGGGAGGGAGAGAAAGAACTGAATGCCTTTTTTGGGCTGTTGTGCTCCTCTTCGGAGAGAAACCGACGGGCCAGCCGACGGGCTGCTTTTCTCAATGACCTTCCCCCAGGCACGCTGTAGTGTTCCTTACACCTGAGAACCGCGAACAAAAGATCGAAGATTCCCCAGGTAATGCCGCAGAATTTCGAAGCCATTCAGTAGCTTTTCAAGGTCAGTCCCTTAACCTTAATGGAAAAATCAAAGCACCGCAGCTCGATCGGAATGTCTCGCTGGTAGTCAGTTCTCGGAACTGGGCGAGGAGCTCAAATTCCTAGCCGATCGGGTGAGGCCACTTTGTTGTGTCTTGCCGATTACCAAACTACTAGGACAGCTGCATTCTTCGCCTCCCGGCAGGTTTCGGGCAAATTTTGCATCCCCTTTGGGCTCTAAACAGAAAGGAAGGACATATGCTTTTAAGAGATTAGAATCTCCCGCCCCTAGTTGGACTCAAAAGCAGGGCTTCCACTTGACCTCTGTAAATTTTCCCTCTCAAGTAACAAAATATCCCTTTTTTTGTGTCAAAGTACGAATTCCTTAAAAAATTCCCTGCACAAATTGCATGGGAAAATTATGCTAGATATCCATGACACTTTCTAAATATTAATTGTGGGGCCGTCGAACCCCGGGCACTGGGCCCCCGGTAATAAATAAGGGCGTCTTCCTCCCCCTTTCTACTTCACTTCCGCGTCACTTTCCTATCGGGCACTCTAGCCCAAATCTCCTAGCTTCCTCTTTCTAAGGGTTGTTTAAGACCTGGGATCAGACACTCCCTTCCTCTCTATACATATGATCATTTGAACCGTTTCAAATATTAATTTTGTGACGGCAACGCGAAAATCATGGAAGAATTGTTGCACATAGCCATTTAATAAACAATCCTATTTATTTATTTTTTGATTGGATGTTTAACGATCACCATGAGCTACTCAATGGGCTATATAAGCAGTCGCCCGTTCCTAATTCAGGGCCACTGGTTCCAAGGAAGGGAGACAGCCCGTGACGTAAGACAAACACAACATCCATACCTCAAAGGGATTCGAACCCGGACCCCTTTCGAACGAACGATCAGAAGCCATCTAATCTTGTTTAGATATAAATAAAAGCAAATGAAGAGCATTTCATTCCTTTTCTTAGCTTTCTCTTGAGAAGAGCTTTAAATGAAATATGAAATCAACAGGGAAGAGCGAAAAAAAGTTGCTCATTTTTTAATTCTCTTCAATTATTGAAAATCAAAAAAAGCTTGGGTTTCTAGCGCCCAGTATTCGTTTTTCGAATTTGTGTAACAAGTAAAAAAAATCCTTCTTTTTTTGTTTTTTTCCCCAGTGGGTAGCTTAACTTTTGTCACAATGGGCAAGAATATATTTCATAGTTAAGAATTCATACACAATTTTGCATTTTGTGTGCGAAAAGGCATCAAAGGCAAAAAATCTGTTGCACACAAAAAAAAAGCAATAAATTATTTGCCTTGATCCTTCCTTTACGAGTTTAGTAATGGAAAAATCAACTAACAGAATTAAATGTATAACATTTAAAATAGATACATTTTACTGAAACAATTATTTATCTCAATTATTTAAATATATATTGCACATGGTTCTACTAAAAGTGAAAGCTGAGATATATTTCTGACTTTCCTATATTTGTGTTCAGGACCAAGAAGTTTTGCGTAAAAGTTTAAGGTCTTTCCGTCTGAAATCAGGCAGGAATATCCTACATGAAATCATACCAAATTTTGGTGGAATGTAACAGAACCTCTCAGATTTTATTTACATCTCGATTTTTAAGATCTTTTTATGTATCAGCTTGCGTCAGCTCTAATGCCAATAGGTGGTCTTCAACTTTTGTAGTATGAAACTGGTACATTTCGTTTTGGTCAGCTAGGAGAACTAGTGCACTTTGACAAGATCTCGGAATGAAATGCAATTTGTGTACATCCACTTACTTTCGAAGGTGTACGAGTTTTCCACCACCCGCAGTGGATCTGCGATTGGAGATTTGCGATAACTGATGATTCGTCTTAAACTAATTCCCCAACTCAGATTTCTCTTTATTTTATTTTTTTTTATTCGTTTTTCGGAACGTATTTCAACATTTTCATGTTCAGCTTCCATGTAAATTGTTTTTACGCTTGCATTTTCATGTTATATTTTCCATGTAAATGTTATTTTGCGTTGAACAGATTCGTAAGCCGTTGGGGAATTTTTAACAGCTATCTAGTATTTCTCACATTCTATGTTCATAACGGGGAATGTATGAAAGAATACCCACGGGAAAAACTCCCACTTCTCAAAAACAAGAAAAAACGCCCACTTCTCGAAAGTATGTCAGCTATCGACTGATATCTCTTACATTTGTTAAAAACGTTTTTTTTTTTTTTCATTCTAGTTAAATGTTATGTGGTTGTTCTGACTAGTTTTGTTGATTGCGTAGATGAAATTGAGATATTTCTTCATGAAATTAAGAAATACACGATGTTTCTAACAAACGTAAGAAAACATCAGTCAATAGCTAAGATATTTTCCTATTCTCAAGATGCGGGCATTTTTTCCGTGGGCCTTTTTTTCTCATTTATTCCGTAGGCATTCTCTCATAAATTTGTTATATGATACGTTTCATTATTATAAATCGGTATGGAGTCGAATGGGTTAAATTTCTGAATTTCGTTCTCTTCATTCATAAATAAGTCGATCCGGAATAAAAGACGAGGCTAGATAGAGCAACTACAGTTAGTGTTCCGGAATTATCTAACTATATTTTTAACGTTTCAGTAAATATTAAACGGAAGAGAAAGTGAGGTAAATTCGACATTTTTCGTTTCAGCAAAAAGTTGAATTTCACAAATCCATAATTTTCTTGAGAACCGATGCTACCGTACTTTTTCTCTCCGACCGACCAGGTAGAGAAAAAAAAAAAAAAGTCACTCATATGTGTACCATATCGAAGTAATTGTCGGAGCGTGGGTTATGGTTCGCTGCTTTCTCACATAATGCAATCAAAATCAAAAACCAAAAAAGAGCTTCTGATTTCATTCGGAAACATGAAATAAATTAAGATAAGCATAAGAAACGGAAGCAATAGTTTATTTTAATTCAGTGGAGAGATACAATCGAGAGTTTGGCAGAGCGAAAAAAGACTGCCTTCGCTAGCAGCTAGTCTATTCTTAAAGCGCATACACCGCCGGCTGTCGTCACAACTGTCACCATCCAAACAAAGCGTGCTAGCGACGTGTATCAGAGGTTTAATCATTGCCTAACAAATGAGATGCACCCATTGTAGTTCTGACGGCTTTGCAAATCAAATGGATGAATGCCTTCCACGGGGTCCAGCAAGGATCGCGAGGAGGATGTCATTAACATACGACAGCAGCCACTCCAAATCGGTCACGGCGATTTTAATGTTTGTGTTTACATTCGTTTCAGCAGCCTTTAAACACGCTCTTAGTGGACTGAAAATTACATTTCGCACACTTGGTTTCTCATGAACGTAATATTGAATTTCGGGTGCATATACACAGTCGTATCAGAATAATATGACAACCTACCTAATAATGGGAATAACCACCCTTGGTCCGGATGACAGCGACCAGACGGCGTGGCATGGACTCAATGAGGCCCTGGAAGGTTGCCCGAGGCAACGTCCCCATTCGGACTGCAGCAGATCACGGAGGTCCCGGAGATGACGTGGTTGTGAGTCGGCACGTCGAACCTGTTTATCCAAATAGTCCCACAAGTGCTCTATGGGATTGATGTTGGGCGTTTTCGCCGGCCAAGGGAGAATGGAGACATATCGCTGTCGTGTTACTGGAACCAGTCACGCACACCCTTAGCGACGTAGCACGTCGCATTGTCCTGTTGGTAGGCACCATCACCACCAGGGTAAACGTTCATCATGAAGGGATGCATGTGGTCAGCGAGGATGAACAGGTAGCCACTGGCGTTCAGAGACCCATCCAGTGGTACCCGTGATCCCAGGTCATAACGGGGAAACGTCCCCCAGACATGCACACTGCCACCGCCTGCCTGTACTTGACCGAAAAGCGGGTCCGGATGTTGGTTCTCGTGTGTCTGATGCCGTATCCGCCACCGCCCGTCATTTCTGTGGAGTAGAAACCTCGATTCGTCGGAGAAGGCAACCCTTTTCCACTATCCGATGACGGTAGTTTCATGCGAACTGCAGGCGTCGTTGCCGATGGACCTGGGTTAACAGGGGCGCCTTGAAGCAGCGTCGCCTCCGGAGACCCATGTGTAACAGGGTTCGCTCTACTGTTATAGGGAACACGTACCTGGGCGCCCCAGCGTTCACTGTTGCACGTCGATTGCCCTTTACCAGTCGACGTTATCCTCTGGGGTCGATGGTCTTTGGTGCTGCACAGTTATGACGTCGGGGGGTACTCGGTGTGCCAGCGGTCCATTCTTGCTACACTTTTACTACAGCACCTCGAGAACAGCCCACGAAGACTGCTGTTTCTGAGATGCTTCCATCGTTGACGCGGCAGCCGATGATCATTCCTTTTTGAACGTCCGTCAAATCACTAAATCTGCTTATTGTGCTCACGTTGTGCACTATGGCTCATCTGTCCTGGCCGGCCGCTTATATCTCCGTGTGGTCGACAATGTCACGTGCGCTTTGTGACGCGCCTGAGCGGGTACAGTGTGATTTCTGGGATGGTCATATTATTAGGACACGACCGTGTATATACATACAGTATATATATATATACTTTGTATATAGTCGTTAGTAGTGCTGAGAACGACCAACTTGCGTTTCACCCAAATCAGAAAATTTTTTATGCCTGTTATCAGGTGTACGGTAAACAGTAAAAATACCCCCGGGAAAAAATACTCCCGGATAAAATACCCCCGAAAACTAAAAAGCGGAAAAAATGCCCCCGGAAGAAATATCCCCAGAACAAGCGGTTCACTGTAACAGGAACACTGATGTGTGGCAATTTACCGGCAACCCTGCCACATATCTTTCAGCAACTTGGCCACAAAAGTTCAAAGAGGGGGGGGGGTTGCGTTTCTGGGCCTATATTGAGAACTGAATTGGGAACTCCAAACGAATTTCGCGAAAACGTTCCATGTAAGCCAAGCGAGAATTGTACTTTAATTTGAAGAAATAAATTGCCGAGGATCCGAGATATACTTGGACGGGGGGGGGCTCAACCCCCAACTTCCGTAATATTAGATTCTGGACCGCTGAAGCCTGTCAGTGTATCCAGGC
This sequence comes from Macrothele yani, assembly GCA_039090855.1. Lineage (NCBI taxonomy): Eukaryota > Metazoa > Arthropoda > Arachnida > Araneae > Macrothelidae > Macrothele > Macrothele yani. The sequence continues at coordinate 112,426,873 of CM077003.1, forward strand.
TGTTCCCCTTGAAACGCCCGCGAGGTCCGTGAGCTTGGGGGGGGGGAATCCCCCAAAATGTTAAAATGGACGTAGAGCTGTAAACATTAGAACCATGCTTTACATAATGATTCTGTATACACGACCACGAATTTTCAGGAGGGTGGGGTGAATTCACCCTCCCCCAAGTTTCTAAGAGCGCAGACAAGTGTTCAAGGTAAAGGATTTGCTCGCAATTTCTATGCTTCATGTTGTGTTTAATGGTAAACTATGTATGCCCTTCCCCCTCCCCCAGAAATTTGGCGAAACCTGTGAGAGGGATATGAGGTGCTTGGTTTGGAGGGCTGTACCCCCAACTTCCGTAATTTCATATTCTGGACCTCTACGCCTTAATTCTGTTCTCTCTTTCGTTATTTCTCCTGACCAGACATACACTGTGCCTGGTCGGACTATTTCCACTAACGTTTCTCTTCTCCTTCATCTTCACTTCCTCGCTCGTTCTTTTTCTGAACCTCTTGCCTTTCTCAATCTGGATCAAAAGTCCGCTTTTGATAACGTTTCTCATTTTTATCTCTCTGCTGTCCTTTCACAATTTGGCTTTCCTCCTACCTTTTCTTCCGCACTCTTGGCCCTTTATCAGGGCGCCAGTTTCCATGTTCGAGCGGCCACATTTCTAACCGCTCCAATTCCGTTTAAGCGAGGCATCCGGCAAGGATGTCCGCTCTCCGGCCAGCTATTCGCTCTCGCTTTTGAGCCTTTCCTGTTAGCAGCCCGAAGATCACTCCTGGATGTCCTACCGCCGACAGTGGCTAGTACTCGTCATCATCGAATAATTTTCACCGCCTATGCTGATGATGTGACCTTTTGCGTCCGGGATGAATCTCAATTTGATCGCCTGTATTCTGTATATCAACAGTATGTTGCATTATCTGGAGCAGCGCTGAATGCCACTAAAAGTACTGGCTTATGGTGCGGGGCATGGGCTGCCCGCACCGATGCTCCTTGGGGTGCGCAGTGGACAGCCACTACACAGAAGATCCTCGGTGCGTATGTCGGATTGCCCTTGGCTTCTGCATCTGCCACCTGGACTGCTCTTCTTCCCCGGATACAACGGACTGCTGCCTACTGGAGTAAGGCCCGCCCTTTCACATCGTTCCGTCAACGAGCAGCCGTTGTTCGTCGACAACTTATCTCTCTATGCGAATACTCTTGGATGTCGACGGTTGTGCCCGTGTCACAAATGATGACCATCACTCGCCTCTCAACTTCCGTCATCTGGTCTTCACATCACTGGGTTAAACCTGCCACGCTTCATCTGCCAGCCTCTTTGGGTGGCATCCAGCTTCCCGATCCAGCTTTCCTTTATAAAACACATCGCATTATTCATTTCATTCGCCTTGCCACTTCAACTGTTCCGTCCCTTACCACTACCTTGAATGTTCTAGCTTCTTTCCGTGACCCATCTTTCACCTTCCTACTGTTTCTGAAGATGGATGCATACTCTCTTCTCCCGTCCCACCTCCCTCCTGTCCTGCGAGAGGGCCTTTCTCTCTTTCGTTCGCTTCCTCTTCTCCGTTCTTTTCCTTCTTCAACTCTTGATCTCCTAGATGAACCTCTCTTCTTCTCTTCTCTTATTCACCCTCCTAACCTCCCTTACTTTTACTTTCCTCATTGGATCCGCTCTGGTGTGATAACTGTCCGTTCTCTCGTAACTTCTGATCTAACCTGGAGACCTCTTTCTTCCCTGTTTCTATCTCCAACCATTACTCTTGCTAACGAATATCTTCTTCTTCGCACAGCGCTTTGGAGCCTCTTTCCACTCCTCGCTTCACCTGATGGTCTCTTCTCGGTCCCCTCTGCTCCTCTTTCCCTACCGTTCTTTCTCCTCATTCGTAGCTCCCCGGTTCTTGTTACTTCTCTCTCCTCCTCTTCTCTTTATTGGCTTCTTCTTTCCCCTCCCGCACTTCCACTTTCTGTTCATTCTGCTCCTCCTTCTCTTCTCCCCGCCATCTGGACAGCATCCACCTCTGCCCTTTCCTCCCCTCTTGAACTCAATGTCCATTGGCAATTTCTTCACCTTCGTCTCCCCGCCCCATCAGTACTGTTTCGCATGACCCTTCTCACCTCTCCGCAGTGCTCCTTTTGCCCTGAAGTCAGCGACGTCCAACATCAATACCTATTCTGCCCCGTTCTCCTGCCAGTCCTAAACACAGCATTTCGTTTTGCTGATCGAATTTGTGCTCGATCGTTACCATTTCTTGCATATGCTTGGCTACTCCAAACTAAGCATCCACCTACTCACTTGCCTCCTGTGTGCCGTTATATTTTTCTTCTTGTGAAGTTCACTGTCTATGCTTTCCATCTTCAACAACGCTTCCCCGCTCTTATTCCACCTCCTCAGGAGGCAAGTGCTATCATTCGGGGACGCTTCCTAGCACGGTTAACCACTCGCCTCCAAATGGAGCACTCTCGTGCTGCCTCAACAAACACCGATAGCGTTTTTCAATCCACTTGGGCCCAATCGGCTGGGTGGTTCCATATCCACAATTTGCAGTTACATCTCAACCTATAAGTGGGATTTTTGTTGTCGCCCACGTTCACTGTAACAAATCATGTTTTTACGTATTAATTTTGGTGCTTCGCTATTTGTGATTTTTCTGTTTTAATGTGCCATTGAAGATAGCTCACCATGTTTCCGATGTTCTCTTCGATAATGTTGGGTTTTATGTTGTTGTATATAATTCTTCCTTCTGCACAGTTTACTGCCCACGCAATGTCCCCTTCATTATGTTGAATATTTTTTTAAAATCTTAGTCACTGTGTGTATAATATAATGTAACAAGATGCCCTTCTGAGTACATTTAGCGTTATTTCCCCTTGTCACTGAATACTTCTGTACATATGTTGTAAATTTTGAATGTAGCATCACTGATGCATTTCTGTGAATTAGTACCTAATGTTTAATCTTTAGTATGGTAGTAATGCTTAATTGGAATTTGTGCATAGTATAGAATCATGTCTTGCCCTGTCTACAATACTGTAGGTAAACATTTTCGTTTGTATCGCTCGTGCTTTATTGTCTGCCTCTCCTTCGCCCTACGTGGCGAAATAATTTTTTTTTGTTTTTTTGTTTTTTTTGATTTTAACAATATTTTGTTTTACGTTTCACTGGAACCTTCCAGCTGATGTATATACCGCTGTATTTATTGGCAGAATTCCATTGTCATGTACATAGAAATGTTATTTTACTGAAGAATAAAGGCAATTTTGAAATCTAGAGTCGGTCAGTGTATCCTCGATGTTACCCCTGAATAGCTCTTAGAAACTGGTGGTGGTGGGGGTTACCCCACCCTCCCGAAAATTCGTGGTCGTGTACAGAATCATTATATAAAGCATGATACTAATGTTTACAGCTCTACGTCCGGCCCAGAATATAATATTACGGAAGTTCAGGGGAGAAACCCCCCCCCCCCCACCAACCAAGTGTGCCTCGGATCCTCGGCAATTTATTTCTTCAAATTAAAGTACAATTCTCGCTTGGCTTACATGGAACGTTTTCTCGAAATTCGTTTGGAGTTCCCAATTCAGTTCTCAATATAGGCCCAGAAACGGCTATCTTTATAACCCCCCTTCCCCCTTGAACTGTTGTAGCCAAGTTGCTGAAGATGTTGGGCAGGGTTGCCGGTAAATTGCCACACCGGAACACTGCCACACATTAGTGTTCCTGTGTGGCAGTTTACAGTGAACCGTTTGTTCTGGGGGTATTTCTTCCGGGGGCATTTTTTCCGCTTTTCAGTTTTCGGGGGTATTTTCTCCGGGGGTATTTTTTCCCGCGGGTATTTTTACCTACATCCCAGGTGTACAGATAGATGAAGTCGGAGTGTAAACGAACTTAAGAAACTTGAGGGCATTTAAAAAAGTCAGATTAACAGGGAAGTAAATGCTGATCGATCGAAGCAATAAACTTTTTCTGTGGCGTACCTAATCTGCAAGTATTTTCGGTAATGCATTCTTTTATAAAATCATTTTTGCTTTGAAATATTCCCTTTAAGTGAAACGTCTCATTATCATGATCGAACGCTCCATGAGGTACTTTACTAGCTGCGAGCTAGACATATCAACCACCATGAAAAAGGTCAGAAACTACGTTCCCGCACTGTGGAGGTTGGAATGTCTGGCTGTGCTACTGGAGACTCAACTCGTGGGAAAGCCAATGTTCTTGCTTCACCGCTGCAGGCGATCTCCGCGAAGCGATATTGGTGCGATGTACATTTCATTTTACCCTCAGGTAAATATTGCGTGTTATGGGTGACTCTTAAGAAGTCAGTTAAAATAGCAGGAGAAAACAAAAAGAGAGAAAAAAAAAGAGATCTCGAATTCTAGGTGCATTATTGTTAAGAAAATCCAAGACATTCATCCATGTGCGATCTACACAACAGTAAAAAATCTCAGTTCTTGGGAAACCTTTTGGGGGACCATTAATCTCGCCTTTACGGCGTTAATTCGTAATTAGTTGGAAATAACGGGAGATTTATCATCCTTAATATCCTCTCACGCTCTTCTTCTTTGCCATCATTAAAGATTGTTTTACACCGAAAATAATTGGTGCTCAGCAGATTACGTAACCCGAGCTCTCATTATGAGGTTCCATTTTTTACCCTTTACTCTCTCTTTTCGTTATACGCTGAGTAACTTCAAAAAATGACAGCCGGGCAATTTTTGCAATAACTCAGGCTTCAGTAATTTGCATGAAAAAAAAGTTACAAAGGAAATAAGTGATTCATCAGATATTTCTCGAGCCGCGGATGGCTTAGTGGTTAGTGTTTCAGACTGTCGATGCTGGGTCCCCAGGTTCAAGCCTGGGCTGATCTTTCAGAGATGGTGTGATTTACTAACAATCGCTGAATATCCGCCGTGCATCGGACGAGCACGTTAAGTGACGGCCCCCAGGCTGGACCCACTGGTTAAATGGGTATCCTTTCCTATACCCCACCTGAAATTATCTCACCACTCTATGTGCAATATCGTACTTGTACGGTGGCGCCATCTACTGTACTCCAATCTCGCTACAAACTGTTCTGTCAAAGTCGCTAGACTTGCTCTCATTCTTTCCGTTTCTGTGTACTGCCCGAAAGGCGATCTCGCTGTAGGTGGCTGGGACCTAAACTCTACTACCTGTGGACGGAAGTCCTACAAGAAAATGACAGTGAGTGAGTCAGATATTTCTCTGTTTGGTAGAATTGTCTGAGAAGTGTTATTTTCTGCATTATGGAAAGAGATGCAAGTCTCACGCTAGCTGCAGCTGTAATTCAATATAATCTTCCTCATACAATCCTGCACGTTTTATTTTCCTGAATAGGCTTTTTCCTGTTTCTACTTCGCTTCCGTGTCACTTTCCTATCGGGCACTCTATAGCCCGAATCTCCTAGCTTCCTATTTCTAAGGGTTGTTTAAGACTTGGGATCAGACACTCCCTTCCAAAAATCCTCTACATATGATCATTTGATCATTTTTCCTGTTTCGAACTAGTTGAAGGGTAACTTATTTCAACTCAATGTTATCGGTAACTTAATTCTGTTCTGTGCCTACTGGGAGAAATGAGGGAAAACACTAATATACTCGTATTTTAAAAAAAAGTTAAGAAAATGTTTATTTCATGTATGTTTCTGACTAGGTTCGAGCTCGAGTTCCGGATGAAACACGTACTGGCACACTCCCTTTCCTGGAATCAATGACCTTAAATTAGGGACGGGCAACAGCTTATAGCTACCAGAGTTGCTCATGGTAATCGTTAAACTCTAAAGAAATGGAAAATAAATAAATAAAATAAAATAAGGTTAGCTAATCCCCTTCCCTTTTTTTTTTTTTTTTTTTTAATCTTTTATTTGGAGGTTTAACGAGCACCGAGCGACTCGATGGGATATAAGCAGTCGACCTTTCCTACTTTAGGGTCACTGGTTCTACGAAAGGGGGAGCCATCAGTGCCGTAAGACAAACATAACAATCCATGTCTCACCGGGATTCAAACAAACCACCATCTCCAACGAAATGGTCAGAAGCCAACGCTCAGAGCACTGCGTGTATTTTTCAATCTTTGTATCAGCCAGTTTCGCTACTATGGGTTCAGAGTACGTTTCTATTTGTACCATACTTGGAACCGTATTTTTGAGTTTAAGAACCCAATGCAAAATTCCGTTTGCCTTGGATATCTTCCGTTGTGGGAAATGCTTTGTGCACATGCGCACGTTACAGGGAAAAAGCAGCTTTTAACTAAGCTCCCAACTAAATCTTAAACCCATGGTAAAATAAAAGAACTTCTACCTCATAAACGAGGCGTAGCATAGGTTAGTACGGGTGTGAGGGTACACCAGAGTAATAAATTTGTCTGTACCTAGTAAGGTATTTTCTAAATGCTAATTCATAAACCAATGACATCCAGTGCCCCGAACGGGGAAATTACAAACTAACTACCAGAGAGCCTGCAGCCTGGATTCTTTTTAAGCATCTGATGATTAACATATTGCCTCCTACTTCTTACTTTTTCTTAATTTTTTGAGCATACGAAATATTAAGACTGTAACAAAAAATCTACTGAAAAGGCCTACACCCAGGTAGCACAGTCTTGGAATTTAACGTAGGCCCAACACTGAGCCACCGTCTTTTAGGAATCAGTGTTGTGCCAACATTAAATTGCAGGGCTGTACTATCTGGATAGGAGCTTTGCATGAGTGTCTTGGTCAACGTGTTGCATATTTTTTTAGTATTTATTGCCCGTGTACATAAACGAATTACTAAGCATTTAACTTAAAAATTGCCAAAAGGGCCCGAGAACTAGGAGCCTTGTAAGCATCTAAGGGCTGATGCGCTGCTTCTCCTATTTCAATTTTAGTATGTACTTTATTTGCACGCTCCTCACTCAAAAATTCAAGACTGTAAAAGTTAAATTTCACTGAAAAGTTCAAGGCTTTGGGATTTTGTAAGCGTCTCAGGTTCAATTCGTTACGAGTTCTTGATGATATTTTGTACTATGTTCACACACATTAAGATTGTTGTGTTCCTTCGAACAAAATTCCTCTTCTGCCATTTTTGAACACTAGATGATGTCCTTGTAATGTTGGGCAACTGACAGGGGCGACTTTAGATCTTTTTGGAGTCCTAGGCGCTATAAGATTCAGAGGACACCTCCTTCCCCTTTTTATCGCCTCAGAAATTTTCGTCCGTCAGAAAAAAAAAAAAAAAAAAAAAGGTAAAGTCAAGAAAAAGGTTTTTAGGCTTTTTTTTAATGCCATTCTATCTTATTATTATTATAACTTCTTGTAAGAAACAATGCTAGTGTTATTTACTATGTCTGTCCGTACACAACGAACTTTTTGTTTTTCGAGATATTTCAAAAATTATTTTTGCGGCTAATAGGAAATCAAAGGATATTAAGTTTGGCACTTTAAATATCCTATATACTTTATGAGCTTACCGTTAAGGGCTGTCTAAGTCGAAAATTAAAAAAAAATTAAAGTTCTATTGTGAAGGAACTTCAACTTAGAGGAAAATAATTGTTCTTGTGCCTCACAGATTAGGCTTAATTGTTCCTTCTCAAATATTTAAGCCTCTCAAATTAGGCTTAACTGTTCCTTCCCAAACATATAAATTTTCCAATTAGTTCATTAATTTCCTGCTATAGGCGCTAAGTCCAAAGAATTTGGTTTTCACAGATTTAAAAAAAAATATTTTTGCGAGAATGAATAGGAGACAAACATTCATTAAATTTTGCCCATTTTAAATTTCACTACTAGTTCACAAATTTCTCTGTAGGAGTTCTCAAATTCGAAATTTAGTAAATTTTAGCTTTTACGCTTAGGAGAGACCATTTCAGTTACAGCAAAAGTTCTTTTTGAGTTTGATGAGTTTGGAAAAACTGAGTACTTTAGCTTCTTTTTAGTTGCAAGTTACTTGGCAGATTTACCCCTAAAGGCACTGAAAATGGAATTTCTTTAAATTTATCAGTACATTGCGTAAAATTGTCGAAAAATTGGAATGGGTTTCAATTACAAAACGTGCTCTTTCTATTGCTTCAGCTTTGGAAAAATCATCTTGTTTTTATGTTATGAGCAAATTAGTAGGAAACGAGCATGGTATCAAGCAAAAATGAAATACTTTAAGACATTGGCAACCGGAAAAGTCCTCCACATTAGAAAATTAGGGTAAAATGCAATTTGTGCATAGTACTTCTCTTGAAAAGGGTGGATTACTTTTTGTGGAGGAGTTTTTTTGTGGCGAACAATTCCCTAATTCGAAGAGATTCGGCCGTCTATAGAATAGTCGAATGCCATGGACCAAGAAAGTTGGACAGCAAGAATTTCATCAGTCAGTGCAGGAAAGCGAGAATGTGTTTCTTGAAAGCATTTTTCTTATTATTTTCATCGGAAAATTGAGAAAGTCAACATTTTTTTATTATTCTGTCAAAAAGATGCGTGAGATTTTTTTGTACTTGCACTGCAGCCATCAGAAACAGAAACACAAGAATTAAATGCAGAAGATCCGGTTTGAATATAGAAAAGTAGGAATCACAGTTTTTCGAGTAAGAGTATGATTGAAACTTTTTTATTGCTTTTTCAAAAGTTAGTTTTATGTCGATTTAAGGAAAAGAAAAAGTGAGAATAATAATTAATTATCGGTATTAAACCAAGGGAGACAATAGAAATTTCTTTTAACACCGTTAAATAAGAAAAAGATAGGGTGATATTGTCGAATTTCTTAATTTTTTGAGCCTAAATATTAACTCTTGGTTTAGGGCTGAGAAATAACTTGATTGCCCTACCCCAAAGGGGGAAAAAAACAATTAACAGAAGAAAAAAAAAAAAACGATCATCAGGACACTATCTACAAGCACTCCTCATCGCAACTCAAGGAGGAAGTAGGAAAGGTTCCAACACAGATGTTTTCCTTCGGCTGGAAGAAGCATACAAGTAATTTATATAACAGTAGATCAATTAAGTATTCGCCTTAAACAATGAAAAGTGCGGGAAGCGTGAATACTTCCTTCACCTACGACTAAAAGGAAGGCTAAATTATTTTAACTGTTCCTTTCAAAACAAGTACATCGGTAAAAACTCGAAAATTTAAAGTATCAACAAAGTAAGAAAAAATATATGTTACTAATATTTTGGTCCGTGAAAACCAAAACAAAACTGGAAATCCAATTACACGTTTTCCGGGTCCCTGGTAACTGATGTGGTTGCTTAGTTAAAACTAAGATACTTATTCATGAAATGAAAAAAAGACCTCGTGTTTCTAAGAGACGCAAGAAAACAACAGCTGGCGTATTTTCCTGTTTTTAAGATGTGCCCCCCCCCCTCCTATTTTCTAGAAGTGAGCATATATTTCTGTGGGTAATTTTCCCTCATACAGCTCATTTGCATCCGAGGATTCGGTGTCGTCTTTCTTGTTTGATTTGCTCTATAATTTTTGGCAAACCCACATTCGCAAAACCTACGTCGTTATAAATGATAAAAGTATACAAAATGCTTTGTCTTTTACATTTGGGGGATGCCCAGAACGAAGACATAAATGAGCATTAATAAACTTTTTTGGAGTGACCTGTCGCGAGATAGAGTTATATCAATCAGCTTTTCTTTTGTGGATAGCTCAGAGGAGTTTCGGTTTTTCGAGAATGGGTTCGGTATCCACCTGTAAATTGCGGAATCTCTATTGACCAGAAACTATTTTTCAGAAGAGATGAAGTGGTCAATTATTACGTTCTGTAAGTCTGAAGCTGCGGAAAATCCGCCATTTTGAATCCAACGTACGAGGTATCCCCAGGGATACGCGTATCTCCCTCCCCACCTCCAGGGGTGAGGATCACTGCATTACAGCAAAGCTCACCAGATGGGGAAACCAAGGGGACGCACCATCAGTTTCAGCATTTGCCGGTAGATGGAGCTGTTCGGAAACTACACCCTACGTTTCCCTCCAAAATATTGCGAGGAATTGGGGGCAGAGACAGTTGTGCTGTGTTTGTATACCCACCTCTGTGGTGCGGAATCACGGACAAAATGGCAAATGCAGAGAGAGCTCGGAGCATTCCCCCAGGACCCCATGCTCTACGCACACATCCAGGCAAACGGCAATTGTTATGGGGCCAGAATTCTGACAGCAGGTGACGACTACTTTTGAACACCTGCCTTTCTTCCGCGAGCGGTTGGAAAATAGTGGTTTTTCCCTCCTTTTTACAACAAAATTGTTTTTTCTTTTTTCCCCCTAGTGCTTGGGTACTTCCTTTTCAGCTGCCAGAAGAAAGTTAAGAAGAGCATCGAAACAGCCAGCTTACAATTTGGCGGGAAATTTTTTTTAACGTTTTGGCGGGAATTTTTTTGACATTTTGGCGGGAATTTTTAAATGTCAGCATTTCCCCCTCAAGTTGTAAGTAATACAATGTTTCAGTTTCCCCGAACAGTTTTCTTGTCTTTTTTTTTTCTTGCATAAAAAGCGAAAACCTTTCGAGGTTTATTCATCATCCTGGTCAGGATCGACACTGCTGTTAAGCAGGAGGATGCCTTGCATTCAGTAGCGGATCCAACGTAGGGCGATTAGGGCTCCCCCTTTCCCCCTTGGTTCTTTATAAATGAAAAGCCCTGGGGTTTTTTTTTTCGCAAGAACATGCGGATGAAATATTTGTTATTCCTAATAAAATTCAATTGAAATGAGTTTTTATTAATATGATATCAAAAAAAAAAAAAAAGCTAACGACGCAGCTCTGTTCTATGATATAAAACTAACTGAAATGGTCGTGAACAATGACTAGTTTTAGTGGTCTTGCAAAGTCCTGAACATATAGGTAATTAAATCATCCCCTTCGTTCCATTGTTCTGGATCCACCTTTGCTTGGTACGACTTGAATTTAGTACTGAACTCTCTCGTTCGATACAGCACTTCAAAGTCACAAATGCATTTCAATTGAGGGAACGTCCGACAGCAGACTACATCATCGACTAATAGGCAGATCATTAGGTTCCATAAAAAAAAAAAAAAAAAAGGGAAGCAGAAACTTGTTTGGAAAGAGTTAATCGAGTGTAGTTACGTTCGATATACGAAGATGACTTTCAATGCCCATTTCTATATAGCAAAACCCCCGTTTTATTTATCTATTTTCTGCTTGTCCAAATGCTTTTTGATTGCTTAATGGGAAAAATATGCACTCGGTAGCATTTGAAAATGGCAAAGCATGACAGCCGAATGCGATATTTTTTTATATAATGCCTACAATTGACCAATCAGCAATACACCCACCGTACGAGAAACAACGGCAGATACTCTTGAAATGTTAGCTCAGTAGTTCTCAATTACCGCGACACACTTGTCACTGTTACTCCGTGACACAGGATAATCATAAGGGAAACCAAAATATATTTAAATATCGCGAGATGAAACGTAATTTATATGTGATTTAAGTTAACTTTACAAGGCATACTGCCGTTTAGAAGTACTGGAATATAGTTGTGAACAGAAATGTTTTTTTTTCTTCATTATTTTGTTTTTACGATTCAGTTACTTTATAATATTGCATTACATTACTATTCGTGGAGATAGAGTGGCGACCCATTTGAAATCGTACAGTAACCCAATATCGTATCATAACCCATAGGTTCAGAACCATTGGTCTAGATAGCCTACATGAAAAAAATCATGAGTTTAAACATCGTTTCCTTCGCTGTACCCCAATCCCCTGAAAACTGATACCGATGACGAAACAATCAGTACTTCATAGACAGCAGTCATGACGCTTTACTGTTACATATTAAAAGTCATATCACGCGATGTGGTAAATTCTTAAAATTACCTGCCAACTAAACGAGACTGCGAAAACCGAGATTTGATTTGTAACAACCTTATAATGTAAAAAACAACAACAACCGTATATTATCGTGAACTACTTTCTTTGTTGTTGGTTGTGATCAGGTGATCAGGTTGTATATAAGCAAAGCGGAACAATACACGGAAAATCGGATGGGCTGCGGGTGGCCTAGTGGGCAACGTTCGTGACTGCCACGGAAAGGACCTCAGGTTCGATCCCAGGCAGGTATGAACGCTCGATCCACTAAATATCCGCTGTGCGTCGGATGGGCACGTTAAGCCGTCGAACCCTGGGTACTGGCACCCTGGTAATAAATAAGGGCGCCTTCTTCCCCCTTTCTACTTCGCTTTCGTGTCACTTTTTCTATCGGGCACTCTAGCCCAAATCTCCTAGCTTCCTATTTCTCAGGGTTTTCTAAGGGTTGTTTAAGACCTGGGGTCAGATGATCATCACATATGATCATCATTTATGATCATCACATATGATCATCATTTATGATCATCACATATGATCATCATTTATGATCATCACACTGGATCGGGAACTACTTGAAAGCGGTTTGATTCGATAGTACAGCCAAAAATAAACGAATAGCCTATGTCCACCGGAAAGAAATAAGTACCCCAACGGTAAAAAAATTATCTAAATCGGTTCAGTAATTTTCAAGATTACCTCAAACACACAAACAAAGTTTCTCTCTTCATATATTAAAGTATAGACAGATATACCGTATTTTTAATATACTAACTGACACGCATCGCCTGTGGGCGAACCATCTATTTTAATTTTTTAAATCATCAAAAAGTGTGCAAAGCTAATATTTGTTATGGAGATGGCCCTCAATATTGACGGGGGATGCATTTTCATGCTACGTCACTAATTTAAAAAAAATGAATAAGAAACAATCTTCTAAAACTGAAAAATGGTTCTAATTAATGTGTGCACCCCGCCCTTGCTTGGGTTTACTCAAGAAATCATCTCTTGGGATTTTAAAGACCCCATGTATGTACACATAGGTATTTGAAAATTAAAAATAGAATTATGTAGGAGCCTTTTCAACTCCCTTCGGGTGCAGGAGGACAAACTGTTTCAACAAAAACGGATATTAGTGACAACATTAATCACTGAAAGTTGTGAGCCATGAAAAGACTTCATTTGCACCAGCTTCGTAGGCAGAAAAGCAATTGAACGTTTGATTGATTTTCCGAAGCGCTGTAAGAAGTTTCTTGAAAGGCTCTTCGGAACCAATTATTCAAATGAAGCTACGGTTTTTGCCTCTCGTGTCAAAACGCGTCTCTCGCTGTTATGTCCCTGAAACAATAACGTCTAAACTCGGAATTTCCTTCGTCCTTGCCATTCGTTTTAGGCATTCATGCGGATTGGAATCTGGCATGAATTCCCCGTTGTCTCTCAATGTGTGTGTGTGTGTGTGTCGCTAGATGGCCGAAACTATTATACTCCCACACGTCGGGGTACAGTTAGTTGTTCTGCCTTAATTAACAGTCGGTGTGGGTTTTTCCGGAAATGCCTGTGAGGAAAAGAGGGGGAGAGACCGAACTGGGGGGAAAACCCTGAATGGAAATGGAATCCATGTGGTCAGCAGATATTGTGGTTCGAAAACTTCCCACTTCGAACCGAAGCAGCCACGCCTTTGGCCGGCACTTTGCTATCACTGGGATGCAAATAGAAACAGGGTAAACGCCCATAATGCCACTAATTTTTCTTCGTGCCAACCAGCAAAGCATCCAGACCCCATTATCCGGTACAAGAATCTCGCTCATCGTGTTGTAAGAAACGCTCACAATGCTAGTAAATTGGGTTGTGAAATTGTATCGTAAACCTACTTACAGGCAAAGAACCCGCTTTGAAAGGAAATAATCCCTTTACGTAAAAAGATGTACACACCCGGTTATCAGCAGTGCGGTCGCTACTGCAGAAACCCAAGCGCTTTCTGAAACTGAAACATTTTTCGTCCGAGTGCTGCGTTTATGGAAGTTTTATGGGTCAAGAACATGTGGCTGCTAACATTTTTCTAGCGATTTCGACTCATTGTCTTTCTAATTAATTTATCCTGCTTTCAGGTAAACTTATGATTCTTCCAAGGACAGTACTTGGGAAATTCGTGCCACGTCATAAAAAGGAAACAGGTTCAACAAATTCGATTTTCAATCAACCTAAATCAATGGCGCACCCAGGATTTTTTATGGGGGTGGCCCAAAATATTGAAGATACAAATAAAAATACCCCGGAGAAAACATCTCCCAAAATACTGGGAAGCGATAAGAATATCAGCGCCATATAAAAGTGCGTTTCCAATGATTCGTCAAATACATAACTATTTAAAAATGTGTACAAATATCTTCAAAAATGAGCAGCCAATAACAAAGAACGAAGGACCAAGTGATAACTCATGGCATGGGCCCCCATATGGGGCTGGGGGGCAAGGGGGACATTTGCTTCCCCTGTAAATCGGAACATGCCCTTTCTGTTCATGGAAGGTACTACAGAGATTTTAGCAATAACACTAATTCTAATTGCTAATTTTTAGCACGTCTTTTGTAAAAAAAGATCGTGCTTATGTTATCGGTTTGTCGGTCCATCTGTGGACACTATATATCTCTGCACCTATTAGTCCGAATTGAAATATTTTTTTTTTTGAATTGCGAAGCTTGAAATATCCGAATGATGATCTTTCATTTCGTTATTTGCTTCTAAACATCCGATTGAAAAAAATGTTTTACCTTTCGATTCTATTTATGTCGAAGAGTAATTTAGTTATAGTAACTTTTTCAAGTTGCGCATAGATTTTCCGCTAGGAGGCGTAAACGTAAAATGCGTTTTACCCGATATCTCTACTTCCAAAACTCTGATTTGAATTTTTTTTTTGTAAAGAATGATTTGGCCACCAGGGGGCGTAAGTCTTAATTTCTGCTTCTCATGTATTTTACAAAATCTAAGCTTCTAAAATCTCGATTGGAAAAAATTCGTTTATGGACCGATACTACTCACGTCGATAAACCTTTTCGGAATATTTTCTTCTTAAAATAATGCATGGTTTCTCCGCCAGGATGTATATCGTATTTTTGTCAATATCTCTACTTCTAAGAGTCTGATTTGAAAAATTCCTTCTTTGTTGGATAGCGTTTCCGGTGCAAAATATTTTTCATATAATTTCAAAAATTTCAAGTAATTCATAGACTTTCCGCTAGGGGCTGATAAGGTAAATTGCGTTCCCCGATATTTAACTAGGGGTGATAGGTAAATTGTTTCCCCCGATATTTCTGATTCTAAAACTCCGATTTGAAACATTCTTCCTGTATCGCATACAGTTCCTGATGGGAAATGTTTTTCATTAACTTCTAATGTTTGGTAAAGCAGGGTCATATGTGTTAATTTCTGTTTCTGTTGTATTTGCAACAAAATCTGAGCCCCTGAAAACTCGACTGAAAAAATTCTTTCCTGGACCGATTCGCTCACATCGAAAACCCTTAGAAAATACTTTCTTCTTTAAATTATGCATGTTTTTCCCTCCTGGGGGCGTAGTTTCATATCTTATATTTTTCGATATCTCTTCTTCTAAGAATCCGATTTGAAAAATTATTTCTTTGTTGGAGACCGTTTCCGCTGCGAAATGTTTCTCATATAGTTTAAAAAATTTCTTAACTCACAAGTCTGCAACCAGAGGGCGTAAGTTCACGATTCCATTTACAGCAATATCTGCGGCATTAAAACCCGATTGAAAAACTTCTTTCTTCGGTCAGATAGTACTGTTTTCCATACCGGTTCCATTGACTTTGGATAGCTTTGATAAATTCAATTTGCGTCAGAACGGATAAAAAGATGTGCTCATTACACCCGAAAATTCGGTGTCATCTTTCTTGTTATTACTGTTATTATTATTATTATTTTCTTTCTTTTTGGTAGAACTCCTGAATGCGCTGTTTTGGAGCAAAAATAGGAAAAACGTCGGGAATCTCCTGTAGAAAAAAGCGGAAATTTCAAGTAGAAAGTAACAATGAAATTTCCCATTGCTTGTTGGAATGGGAAATTTTGACAAGCAAAAGGCGACAAGCAATGGGAAATTTCCCATTGCTTGTCGCCTTTCATGCTTTCCCACATACTAACAGTATGTGGGAAAGTATGAAAGGCGAAGAAATGAGAAACATACCATCCTCTGCAGCAGCTATTCACTTCTGGACAGTTTTTCGAAAATTTTCCCAGAAATTTGAGTCGAGGGTATTTTTTCATTCTTGATGACCAATTAAGTGATCTCTGGGGTTTTCTGGCGCATGTGGCACAAGTGGGCAAAATAATCAAATGAACGGCAACGATTTTTTTTATTGTCCAAACATGCTGTCTAATTATTTATTTGTCCATTTTTCTTATGTAGTTTCTGGGTCTTCTGGATTTTAACAAAATTTATGTGTTGGGAGTGTGTTAAAATCGGTTGGATAACAAGAAGGCACAGTGGAAATATGCATATGGTGTTTGTATATGTTATTCGTAGTTACAATTTCTGCTTGCCCCCTCCTGAAAACTAAGCTATGGGCGCCCATGACTCATATGGGGAGGCCCTGTGCCACCTCGACTGAGTGCGCCCCTTACCTGAATGATTTTTAATTTTAAAACTTGTCTGGAGGTATTTCCTGCCTCACGGACGCTGCTGAAAATGGTGCAAACAAAAAAGCTTTACGGATGAATGCAAATATTAAAACATATATACAATATTTTGCCCTGAGCAGGGTTTGAGAATCTTACACACTTCTTAGAGTCCATAAAAATTACAAAATGGGTTTGAAAATCAAACACCACCCAGAACACTGACATGTTACAACGACGATGGCGGTGCCGATTAAAATGAACTGGAATAACAACCACGTGGGCTGACTGAACAAATGGATAGGAACTTACGTCACAGACCCAGCCTTCATTCATCGATTGCGGTGATCCGGTTAATTAGGAATTCGGATAATATAGATTCGAATAACCGGCATTTTACAGCATTGTAATACTAACAGGCATTACCTATGTGTGATTAAAGGGTGTTACGATCTATTCGAAATAATCGAAACTGTGCAAAACAAATTTCTGTTGAGGAGGGGTAATTCTCGGTACCCTGTAAAATACAGCTGTGACGTTTTCCTTAAACATGCATTCGTTTTAGTGTTCTGATGAATTTATTACTGTTTTGCAAAATACGATGTCGAACTGTTATCTACAAACAAATAGATCAATAAATGAGTAGTGTGCATGAGCGATATAATTCTAGTGAATATCAAAACTGACAAAATACAGTGTAAGTTTCACGAACTGGGTTAGTTGGAGCCAATAATAAACAAAATGGAAAATTGTTACTTGTGTTGTTTTATCAAGTTAACCTCGCCGTGAACACCTAATCCTAGTCCCGGCAAATATAATTTACATTTTATATCTTAGGAATCCGTTAAACCATTTTCCAAAATAAAATTTTCTGCTTAGATTTCTTTTAAGTTAGCGCGAAATAATTTCCTTTTAACAGGAGCACAGCAGAAAGATTAAAAGTTTGACATCCTGAATTCTTTTTTTTAATCTTTTCTTAATAATTACATGAAAAAGAATGTTTAACTACTATGTGGGAGTTACGAATTTGACTTTCAAGAAAACTCTAGGTCATGATCATTAGAAACAAAGTGTTGGAAAAAGAAATTAGAAAATCTCTACAGGGTAATGAAAACTGTTGAAAAGAAGTTTACGTTCTGCGATAACGCAGACAAAACTTCGAAACAACTGAACGATAATAGGGAAGTTCTGTGATTTTTTTTTACAAAAGGAAAAACTTCGGAGAATCACACATTGTTGTAAATTAGTGTTGACGTTATTTCAACAGTTCGTGCTAAAACAAAAGCGTGGGAGATGTTTCATAAAGGTATTTCGTTGTTTTATCTCTACGCGTTTTGGCCTTATTTCTCAACTATAAGTAATTTTAATTTCATGAGGTAATTTTATGAGGTAAAAGAAAACTAGCTTTATTTTTTTAAGCTGTAGGAGGTAGTGACTTTAGTAATTGGCAATGACATTAACAATGGCCTTATAAATTAAACGCACGGAGAGTAAAATAAATAGCCTTACGTGAAATTTCTTGCAATTCAATTAGTCATTTGAACAAGGAATTTGTGCAATACAAATTTAGAAGATGTGAATCCGTTTATTGGTGTAAATATGACATGGATGCTGAGTCAGACAATATCCAAAAAACTTGAAAATTTCATCGTCCTGGAGCAGGAATCGAACTCGCGTCTCCCGAGTGTACCCGGGCATACTCATAGTATGAGTTATAATACGGCATACTCGTATTCATATAGTATAGCATACACGGGCGCAATCCGGGAGACCCGAGTTCGATTCCCGCTCCAGGACGAAGAAATTTTCAAGTTTTCGGGTATTATCTGACTTAACCTTCATGTCATATTTACACCAATAAACGGATTAACATCTTCCAAATTTATATTGTACAATGGTGTAATCCCGTATTTCATTCATTAAGGAATTTGTGATTGGAGGATACGAAAGAATGTTCAATACGCATACTCTCAGTTTTTCGAACTTCGAATTTTCATTTCCCTCAGTAACCACACTTGAATAGTCGTTAGTAAATTTCTTAAAGAAGGCAAAATCCTTCGTAATTGCACGTTAAACGCAGGAGTTCTACTCGCAATTCCTGGGGCCACTATTTGTAAACACTAAATGCTGGAAAAACGCTAAATTGGGAGTGTTAGATGCCGGATGAGTGCTCTTTCGCGAAAGCTCAAATACGAAAAAAATTCGACACTAGTTTTAAGGACGTAAAAATGGTGTTAAGATGAAACTGCTTAATCGGGAACGTTAAACGCGAGATGAAAGTCCTATCGAGGAAGGACAAGGGCTAGAAAACTTATCATTAGCTTTATGGATATGAAAACAGTTAGGAGATAAAAGCGCTTAATCGGGGGCGTTAAATGCGGGATGGGTGTTGTATCGAGGTAGGTCGAGTGCGGGAAAATTCAACATTCGTTTTAAGGTGATAAAAACGGTATTAAGATTCCATCACAAAACTGTAAATGTTGAACCATTTAATTGCGATTCACTGTATGTGATGCAGGGAGGAAAGACTACTCGCCACCCCGGTGGCCTAGTGGTCAGAGGCGTGAGCTTCTGGCTAATCATCTGGATTGGGCCTTGGTTTGTGTTCCGTGTGAGACATGCATGGTGTGATTGTCTGTCCAGGACGAGCACCTTTCCTGAAAAGCCCTGGCTGAGCACCTTTCCTGAAATCTGATGTGGCCCTTAATTAGCGGAGGGGAACTCCGATAGAAAGAAAACTATCTTGATGCTATGAAATTTTGCTTACAATTACTTCCTTCCTGATGTTGTATCTGCGGAATGAATTGTTTGCTAAAATTGTGCGTATCTACAAGTTCGCTGAGAAACGCTGGACTACATAATACATAGATATGTGCCGACACGACACAATGTCAGCAAATCGTATACAGGATCACGAACATAGAAGTCTTTTTAGCAGGCTACATTGAATAGTCAAGAGGCTCTGCGATAAAAAAAGGGAGGGACAGGGAAAAAAATAAATCAAAGAAGGAGAGAATAGAAAACGAAAAGGAAATTGAATTTTCCAATCCCATACCAGCTTGCTCATTTGCACTCGAGCATTCCAATTTTTCCTTTCAGTGGTAATTTCGTTTTCAACCAGTTCGCTACTATATTTTTAGTCAGTGTTTTTGCTTCTATGAGTAAGAGCGTCCCTTTCTGAAATGCCAGTGAAATTTCAAATTTCATGTCAACATGAATTTCAGTGCCAGATATTTACACAAATTAAAACATTGCGCCGTCTAGTGGCTCAGTAGGTTAAGATGGCAACTATCTTAATTTACTAAATTAAGATAGTTGCCATCTGCGAGTATCTTAGAAGTTTAAGATTTCAACTAATTTTAATTTTGTACATATAATGTATTTAGTAGGTTAAAATGCCAACTAACTGTAATTTTGTGTAAGTAGGTTAAGATGGCAACTAACTTTAATTTTAATATAATGTACAGTATATAATATTATACACAATAATAAGCTGGATTCAGGTGTGGCGACAACACTATAGATCAGATCCATGTTATGGGAGAATTAACTGAAAGAGTGAATGAATATGAACTCCTATGAGCACCACTTTTATTGATTCTGAAAAGGTTTAACTGAAAGTGTAAATGAACTCTTATGAATACGGCTTTTATTGATTGTGAAAAGGCTTTTGAAACCATGTGGTACCGCCCCGGTGGGTAGTGGTCTAAGCGCTGGCATTTGACCAATCGTCCGAGATTGGTTCGGGTTCGAATCCCGATAAGGCGTGGATGTTTTGTTTGTCTTACGGCACTGGCTGTCTCCCTTCCCTGGAACCAGTGACCCTGAATTATGGACGGGCGACTGCGTCCCTAATTCAGGGTCGACCATCGAGTTGCTCACGGTGGTCGCTAAACTCCCAACCGAAAACAAATTCTGCATTTATAATGTCTTTGAAAACCTGTGGTACTAAAGATGTGTACGTTAATATTATCAGTAGCATCTATGAAAATGCAACTGAGAAAATTCGATTCTTCGTGGACATATAGCATACGTATAAAAATTGGAAAGGGAGTGAAACTAGGTGAGTCAATATCGCCCAAGCTCTTCAATGCCACATTGCAGAATGCCTTTCAATTATTGAACTACGAAGACAAGGGGGTAAATATTCGATATAGTTAAATCCACCTTCTCTCATTTTGCTGACTACATACGCTTTTGCAAGTACCTCCTCATAGCTGCAGAGTATGATCCAGGAAGTTGCTGAGAAGAACAAATTAGTGGAATGAAAGATGAAATCACAGAAAATAAAATTGGTGTACAATGCTTTTGCAAGAACTGAAGATTTAGAGGTTTGCCCCATCAGGGCAAATTTAGAAGTAACTGGAGTCGCCATCTATCTTGCACAACACATGCATCAAGCGAGCTCCACATCTAATAAGGAATCATAGTGGTATAAAATTGGGTTAGGGCGCATTTGGAAGAAACAGCACGACTATTAACAGCAATTTACCACTGTCTGAAAAGAAAAGTAAAAAAAAAAAAAAAAAAAAATGCGTCGTACCAGTTCTTAGAACACTTATGGATCCGAGACATGAACCTTGACTAAAAAAGACATGCAAAGGCTGCGCTAAAAAAGCATGAGGACATGCATGTTTGATACAACCATGCAGAAATGATAAGAAGAGGGATACATGGGTTAGAGAAATGGCAAAAGTTGATGACATCGTGATCGAAGTGAAGACTCTTTGAAGTGGCAACGGTACTGGAAATATTGCTGGAACGGACGAACGCTGGATAACTGAAGGACTAGACCTGATACCATGTCATACCTGAAATCTGAGAGCATGTTGGTGCAACCGGGGCTTTCATAGTTATCAGAAGTGAAGTTCAGTAGCCATTTTTAGAGATAATGAATTGTAATCATTTTCCTTCATTTCCCACCATTTTGATGAGCTGGGAAGCAAACATCAATGTACTTCTTTTCCCACGCGTCGCAGCAGAGGGGGTGTTAGATTTATAGTTTCGTCGATGTGAGAAGAATGAAACTGGACATTATTGCTTTTCAGCTGTCCCAAGAAAAGCGAGAAGAGGGGGCAGCGAGCCAATTAAAGAATCTTGCATTTTCAGAGAGAAGGTGTTTCTAAGGTGTGGCCAGGTTTTCTAGGAATCCGTCGGACTTCTTCGGCATGGGAGAGTTTTGGTCGGGGGTCGGTTATCGGAGCAAGGGAGGGCAGAAGCGACTCGATAGCAGAAAGTGGAGGGAAAAGGAGGTTTTTAGCGGAGGTGAAAAGATCTCGCGTGAAGGCGTGAGGAGGATAACGGGTAAGCAAACGGGCTGATGATATGGGAGAGAAAAGGAGATTACGAGGTGTTAATATATAGAAAGAACGGAGATCAGGACAAGGCTTAAAGGCATTCCCCGTAACATCTGAGTAAAAGTCTTCCTCACTGCAAAATTTAGCTTCAGTCGATTCACTTTTATGTACTTTGTATTGAATTTATCTGCTCCAGTCGGGAGAATTACGGGTTAAACCCCCGATACAGAACTTACTGCAAAGGAAGCATGAAGCGAACCCTCCACACAGGGGGCTGCAATATAAGTCAGCATCAAGCCCTGTAACTCTGGAGTGATATGAAATAGAACTGCTCAAGAGAGAAAAGAGATTTGCGGAGAACTTCATTCAGCGGTGGATTGAAACTGGTTGATGATGATACAGTATGATACATTTTTGATATGCCATTACGCATTGCCGATATGTGATTAAAACTTGTCACGGGGTAGAGGTCTGCACGGGCCCGGGCCGTGTCGGGCCTTTGCTCATTTCTAAGTTGGAAAAACGGGCTGTGCCTTCAATATTTAATTTAAAACAGACATGAGTCGAGCAGGGTTTTTTTTTTTTTATGAGCAAAACAATCGTTGTACGGTGGCTTTCTCGTTTGGAAATCTCACAACATACAGCAGCAAGATAAGATTGATCAGCGAAAGAGAATGCACGATTAAAGATGGAGGAAAGTGGAACCCTAAGAAGAGTAGAAAGAGTTGAAATACGGCGTCTATGACTCTTTGCTCGATGACATGCATCAAACCGCTGAGTACGATTAGAATATTAAACTAAAACACTTAAACAGATTTTCCATTTTCTTTAGGATTTATTTTGCCTTCCGCGGTAAGGAACTTAGATTAAACCACCATCAAGCAAATTCAGATAATGTGGTTTATTTTTCATATTTCAAGACTTTTGTGCTTCTTTCACTCCTTGTTTTCAAGTTTCGCTTATTATTTTTTATTTTCGGAATGGAGAAATTATTCGCTAGCGAAATAAATTAACAAAATTAGCGGAAAAACGAGGCAAAACTTGCATCCCATTCCTGGGAAAATATAGTTTGTTGTAGGACACACAGCCGCCCCCAGATGACTCTTCATCCCCCCTTCCTGGTTCTGAGATCTAAATACGGCTCTGGCAGAGACTTCCGAGTTTTGCATTGCGCCACTGATCACACTGAGTTTGAAACAAAAATGTGAAGTGCAAAGGTGACAGACAGCACGTATGCTTAGAAACACGCTACAAATGTTCTCAAACCTTCTCTTAATTTTCCCCAAGTTGTTTTCTTTAAATTTCGGGTCTAACTTCGTTACAAAATTTTAAATAAGTTTTATTTGAACGAGTAGGCCTTTAACTCCCACGCAAAGCTGGAACTGCCGGGAAAACTACCATGGAAATAAATGGGATTTCGGAAGACGCGTTGAATCGCGTTTCTGATGAGTGCTGTCGCGTTCTAATGTGCAAACATTAGGAAGGAAGAAGGAGAGCAATTCTTGTAAACTCGGTTTAAAAAAAATTAGATCTTCGTTTCGAATTTTTGTGATTTGCTCAAAAGCTATTTAAAAAAAAATCCATGACTTTGGAGGCATGGAAATATTAATTACAAATTCCATGACTTTGAGTGATGAAGTTTTGCATGTAAAGACGGCAGAAAACGGACATCTTTGTCCCATAAATAAAATTACGAGGCCCTCCGTAGCTGTTTTTTTTTTTTTTTTTTTTCCTGTTCAGACCAATTACACAACTGGTTTCAGTGACATCATTTTGTAGGTGATGGAGCAGACTAACTAACTTATGAAACCTTTAATTTTTGCTTAACCTGACGATTTAAAAATTCCCTATCGTGGAAAAATCTGAGTGTGACAGACAAATCTGAGCATCAGTTTCGAAATCAGCACATGATTGATTCTCTATGAATTTATCCAGCTGTTTTAATGTAGAACATTCCCACAAGCTGGCGCAAATTTAAATTTTTTGTTAGACGATACCTCAGCTTTGACACGTCGAAACTTTTGAGATTACTAACTTTAATCACGATCAGTGTTCCTAGAACTACGTTCCTAATAAGTAGCCCATCCAGGAAACCAAAATGTCGTTTAATCCGGCGGTGGTTTATTAAAAACAGAAGAAAAAAATACCTGATGTTGTTGACAATTAAAAATGTCTGTGTGGACGGCAGGGAGGAACCACGATTTTTTCATTGAGAGGCGTTCTGTTTGGAAGTTCATGGATTACGCAACGGAAAGCAGAAAGCGTTGAATCTGCCCTCCTGATTTACAGACTGGGGGCGACGTCATCAGCTGGCATTTGTAGCGCCATTCACAGAAAAGCCACGTGCTTTATCTTTTCAATCAACAGGACATTCCACCGTCGCCATGTTGTCCGGTGTCGTCTGCCGAACTCGCTCACTACATCAGCAAATTCCAGGAAGAAATACATGCCTGTTGTTCCCTGGGTAGAACTTTTTTCTGCGGATTCCCGTCCTTCTCCCGCTATTTGTACTGCGAATTTGTTCATTCCTAAGAGACACGTGCCACTCACTGTCCACCGATGTTTAAACTTCCTGCAAAGTAGTGCATCGAGAAGAAAATGTCCCAATATTCCTTGTCCTCTTGACAATTAGCAAAAGAAATAATTTATGTGCTGCATAGCACACAATATTCAGGATTGCGTGTTTTTCTAATGAATATATTTATAATTTCCAATCTGTCGAATAATTTCTTTGCGGCTGCTAGCTTTTAAATGTTTTTCAAAGGCAAGGGGAGTGGGATCTGAGGTGATCGGTAAAAAAGTCCGAGACTGTTGATAAAACGCGGAGAAGAAGGACAGGAAAAAAAGTCCGAGATGGGCGTTTTGATTGTCATCATAGGCATACTAATAAGCCGATTTGACATACTGTTTGAATGTTGGGGGTGGGAGGACATACTTTCATTATTTACCTAGTGTGGTGCGGTTGCCGGAAAACCGGAATCTAGGTAAAAAGTCCGAGGAAAAAAGTCCAGGTTAAAAAGTCCGAGGAAATAAAGTCCGAGACTGTTGATATACGCGGAAAAAAAGCCCAGGAAAAAAAGTCTAAAGTTTCTTTTCTTCCAGGAAAAAAAGTCCAAGATGGGCGTTTTGATTGTCATCATAGGCATACTAATAAGCCGATTTGACGTACTGTTTGAATGTTGGGGGTGGGGGTGGGAGGACATACTTTCATTATTTACCTAGTGTGGTGGGGTTGCCGGAAAACCGGAATCTAGGTAAAAAGTCCGAGGAAAAAAGTCCAGGTTATAAAGTCCGAGACTATTGATATACGCGGAAAAAAAGTCCGAGGAAATAAAGTCCGAGGAAAAAAAGGCCAACAAAAAAAGTCCGAGATGGGCGTTTTGATTGTCATCATGGGCATACTAATAAGTCGATTTGACATACTGTTTGAATGTTGGGGTTGGGGGTGGGAGGACATACTTTCATTATTTACCTAGTGTAGTGGGGTTGCCGGAAAACCGTTACACAGGCAAACTACCACACGTCTTTCATTAAGGAGCCGGGCACAAAGTGCTATTCCTCCGAGGAACACTTTGAATGTGTGGCAGTTTTCCAAGTTTCCTAATTATGTGTGGCGGTTTTCCAAGTTTCCTAATTATGTGTGGCAGTTTTCCAAGTTTCCTAATTATGTGTGGCAGTTTTCCAAGTTTCCTAATTATGTGTGGCAGTTTTCCAAGGCGCCTAACGACGGACGGGAAGGAGCTCCTTTGTTTTTCTGAATTTTCACGCCGGTTCATACCAGTTTTGGGTGACTGGCCACAAAAGTTCAACTGGAGGGAGGGGGGTATAAAGATCGCCGTACATTTCTTAAAACTACAGTGTTCGACGAAACAACAGAATTACACATGACTCATACTGTGTTCAGAAAAGGACGATAAGGTGGGATTTTTTAATAACGCTGCACTTGTGCTTAGGCACTAAATATTTACATAACATGTCAAGTTTGTAATATTTTTCTTTTACTTAATTAATTCATAGAGCCTATACCTTGGCCTTTTTAGCAACTTTTAATCCGCTGACTTCATATTCATAACGTTTACGTATCAAATAAAATCAATAGCATTGCGCTTTTGCTTAGGCACTAAATATTAAAATCATAGGCCCTAGGCCTAGGCCATTTTAACAGTTTTTATTTTACCATTGCAATATTGACAGCGTTTACACGTCAAATCAAGTTAATAATAATGCTCCTTTACTTAGCAGTGTGTCCAAATGTCCTTTTTTTAAAGGACTGTCCTTTAAAACTGTGACTACTGATAAAATCCTTTATTTGTCCTTAATTTTCAGTACTGTCCTTTATTTTAAGTGAGTTGAGAACATCAACTATCTACAAAAATATTAAAGGTAAGTAACAAAAATGCATTTTATTTTAAATTAACCTAATTCATTTTGTCCTGATATTTTTTGTTTGTAAGGGCAATGATAAATTATAATACTGAGCCCTTATTTCTTAACATTGCTACTACTTTTATTATTTTGTTTTAACGAAGTTCTGAAGTATTAAAGTAGCATATGACTCTGGATATCTCTGTGGTGATGCTTCCTTTCTTATACGAGCCTTTGGTTTACCACATTCATTATTTTTTTTAATTGAGTTTGTTTTGCAGCTTTTTTAATGATGAAATGAAGACTAATTTTTATCTTTACTCCACAGATTTCTAGTTCAATATGTCTAAACGACAGTGCCACTATCAAAGTGATTGGTCCTCTTCTTGTCAAAAAGACAATAATGATGATAAAATTGGCAAATGGTGCAGACCAGGAAAGAAGAACACTCAAGCTTCATGTGTGTGGTGCTCAAAAGAATTTTCTGTGTCTACAATGGGTTTTCAAGCAGTTTTACAACATTCAGGAAGTGAAAATCACAAGAAAAATAGAGAAGCTGTAACAAAGTCAAAGGACTTGACAAAAAGTTTCAAAAGTCAAACAATAATTAGTAATCAGGTTACTACTGCTGAAGTTTTGTGGGCCTCTGCACTTGTTGAATACAATATTCCATTCAAGTTTTGTGATCATTCAACACAGCTGTTTCAGAGAATGTTTCCTGACTCTAAAATTGCTGAATCAATTTCAATGCACCGAACAAAGATGTCTTACCTAGTTAGATATGGTTTGGGGCAAACATATGAAACCATTTTAAAGGAAAGTTTGAAAGAGAAATATGTGTCAATTGGACTAGATGAAAGCAATGACCGTGGTGTTCATAATAAAAAAAGAGCTTGAAATAATCGTACGATATTTTGATGATGTGCAACAGCGAATTGTAATAGATTTTCTTGAAAGGGTATATTTGCCAGAAGCTAAAGCACTTCCGATGAAAGAAAAATTGATTTCTGTTTTACAAATGTTTGGCATCAATATATCTAAGGTAATATGCGTTATGACTGATAGTCCACAAGTTATGGCAGGCTGTAAAAAAGGCATGCTAACTCTTTTAAAGCAAGAAAATCCCCACTTGCTTGATGTAGGTCGATGTTCATTACATCATGTCATGAATACTGTAAAAAAGGCTGTAAAAGAATTCGATTCTTCACTTTCTGATTTGCTGTAGATGTATTCTACAATTTCCATGGCAATAGTGTAAGATCAGCTGATTATGACAAGAGTCAGGAACATGTAGGTGCTCCAAAACATGTATTTATGAGACCTGTTGAAACTAGATTTTTAACTTTTGGACCAGTATTTGATCGTTTATTGGAGCAAAAAGATGCCTTGATTCACTACTTCTTATCCTTTGTTCCTGCACATCGTTCCAAAGAACTGAAAACCAGTGAAAAGTTGCACGGAATAATTTCTGCATTGAAACAAGGCGACATTTTCATCCACTATCAGTTTATGCATGGTGTGTTTAGCATTGTGAATATATTTCAGTTATTTTTTCAGAAAGAAGAACCTCTGATTCATGTTCTTTGTTATGAAATGACTTCATTAGTAAAGATGGTAATGAAAAGAGCTATGGTAGCTGAAGTTGAGTTGTTGATAACACTCCAGGCCATAAACTTGCAGATTTAGATGTCAGTCAACATTCGAAACCTTTGGAAAGGATGGCTATTGGTGTTTTGACAAAGAGTGCAATGAAGTCTCTAACAGAGGCAAAGAAAAAAATGCTACTTTTACAGTGGAAAAAATTCTACAATGTGTTAATTAAAAACTTGCTGCACTATCTTCCATTGCCGAACAAAATATTAAGAGACTTGCGTGTACTGCAGCCAGACCAAAAGAGCAGCCCAAAAAGTGTTGCTTCACTTATAAACATTGCTAAAAGCCTTCCTAATGTTGTTCCAAACCTAAAGCTAAAAGCCTTCCTAATGTTTCCTGACTCTAAAATTGCTGAAAATTGCTAAAATTGAATTGTCCACGGAATGGGATTTGTGCAAGCTGGAGAATGTTGATGGCAAAAAGCGCATTGATGAATATTGGGCAGAAATTTTCAAAAAGAACCCTTAGAGATATGCAACCCTTCAAGGCTTGATCATGGCATTTTTTACCATACATCATGGTAACAGTGATGTGGAGCGAAGTTTTTCAGTTGACAGAGACATTTTGACTTCTAAAAGAACTCAAATACATGATGAAACTGTGACTTCTTTGAAAAGAGTTAAGTCTCATATGAAGAAAACAAAAACTGTATGTAATGAAATCGAAGTTACGCCACATCTTAAAAGAGCATGTGTGGATGCTCACAAAATGTTTGCTGAACATCTAGCTGAAGAGAAACGTATGCTATTGGAAGAAGAACAGAAGAAACGGGCCACGAAAGTTCAAGAGGCAGCTCTCCACAAACAAGCTGAGGAATTAAGAAAGAAGGAAGAAAAACTTCAAATAAAAGAGCGAGAAGAGAAAGCGGATGAGAAGAGACTTAAAGCAAATAATCAAAGACAAATTGTCAAAGATTTAATGGCCAAAGTAGAAAAGTCACTGAAAGAGGCTGATAATTTGAAAAAAGAAGCTTAAAAGGAGATGACGAAAATACAGAAAGATAAAGCCAAGATTAAACAAAGTGTTTTATCCTCTTTTGTTTTTGTTCAGGAAAAACATTAAAGGTGTGGTGTAGTGTGGTGTTTTTTTTTTTTTTTTTTTTTTTGCCTTTTTGCAGAAAAAGGCATGAATAAGAATAAGGAAAGATTACATAGTTTTGTTTTGTGTGTTTGAAATATAACAGTTACTTTCAGTTTTTGTGAAGTTATGACATTTAAAAAGTATTTATGTAACATTTTCCAATTTTAAGCCACTAGGCACTTACACGTTATATTGTTCACTTTTTTTCATACTGGTATGTGATGTTGTACTTATTTTTATTTGGGAAAAAAAGGTTGTGCACTAGAAACGTTAATCTGCTGGAACTTTATTTTGTAAAATGTATTCAATTTATATGTATTTCGTATACCGTACCGGTATACGAAAATACATATCAATGTATATTAATGTATATATAATGTATATTATTTTATGTATATTATTTTATGTACAATCCATTATAAGTGTAGAATTTTTTTTTTTTTTAAAATGTGAAAATTGAATTATAACTGTGGGAGGAACGAAATGGCTATAAGAGGTGAAGAGGAGGCCATTTTGAAAAATAAAAATTATTTCGTTTTTTAGCATGTTTAAAACAGATTTCAGGTGAACACAGGAACCTTTAATTCAAAAACAAAAGTTTTGCCCCAAATCGGGGGGGGGGGGGAGGCACCGGTACTTTTCAGAAGTCCTTTATTTTTTACATTTGCTGCTGGACACCCTGACTTAGGCACGAAATATTAATTCAAGGGCCTAGGACCTTTTACTAGTTTTTTATTTAACCAATGTCATATTTACAACGTTTACACAGGAAATCAAGTTAATAATATTGGGTATTTACTTAGGCACGAAATATTAATTCATAGGCCCTAGGCCTAGGCCTTTTTTATAATTTTTAATCTACCAATGTCATATTCACAACGTTTACACATCAAATAAAGTTAATAATATTGCGCTTTTACTTAGGTACAAAATATTAATTTATAGGCCCTAGACCTTTTTGACGGTTTTTAGTCCGTCGACTCCATATTCATAACGTTTATTTATCAACTCAAGTTAATAGCATTGCGGTTTTACTTAGGCACTAAGTACTAATTCATAGGCCCTAGGCCTTTTTAATACTTTTTATTATACCGATGTCATATTCATAAAGTTTATGTACCTCATCCACTTCGGTGAGGATATCGATATCGTCGTCAGTGAAGGATAAACATGCAGTTTTCGTGAATCTGCTATAAACATCTGTGTTTTTCATAAGCAAATCAGCTGAGGATAAATTTGCAGACTTGTGCAGATCAGATCATATGTAGAGGATTTTAGGAGGGGAGTGTCTGAACCCAGGTTTTAAACAACCCTTAGAAATAAGAAGCTAGGAGATTTGGGCTAGAGTGACGGATAGGAAAGTGACACGGGAGTGGGGTAGAAAGGGGAGGAAGATGCCCTTATTTAATACCGGGGGGCCAGTACACGGGGTCCGACGGTTTAACGTGCCCATCCGACGCACGGCGGGTATTTAATGGTTCGAACGTTCGTACCTGCCTGGGATCGAACCTAAGGTTTCCCCGTGCCAGTCACGAATGTTGACCACTAGGCCATCCGCGGATCCTGCAGTCTTGTGCAAGCTATCCCGAATTCTTTTCACGAGTGTGTTTAATTCCTTAGCAAGTTGGATTCGCATTGTCCGTCCGTTTTTCTGTGAAAACAATACCTACAAATCGAATTAAAAAAATTATTTTTGCATCGAACAGCGTTAACCAAGAGGATAATGTTTCACGTACTTTTGAACTGCTATGATATTAGAGTTTTTCCGCTAGAAGGCGCATGAGGATTTTTATGTACGTGTTGCAAATATCTTCAGTTCTGTATTCCGAGCGGTCAGAGTTCCTGCCGTCCGGCAAATCGTGGGAGTTCGATCCCTGGGCGAGGCGTGGGTGGCATGTTTGTCCTACGACGCTGATTCTGTTCCTTACCTGGGAGCAGTGGCCCTAAATCAGGGACGTGCGATTGTCTATAAGCCCATCGAGTTGCTCACGGCGGTGGTTAAACTCCCTGACAAAAAAAAAAAGTTCTGTTTTTTTTTAATTCTGCTTTCATCCGAGACCATTGCCATGATTTTCCCTGCATTCCCAGCCTTTCAAATGTAAAATTCTCCTACTAGGATGAGTAAAATCTGATTATTTTTTAGAATTTTGCTGATTATATTTATATATTTAAAGCACAAGTCTGTTTCTTTCTGCTATCCGCCAGCGCCACCCAGCAGATGCGATTTCCATGATTTTTTTTAATGAAAGCTACTGACCCACAGATTTGTCATCGTTAATTTTTATTGTCGCAAGTACACTGCTGGCCACTACAAATGCAACACCAAGAAGGACACGAGATAGCAAAGCCAGATTTACTGGACACATAACAACAGATACAAAGATGAAACGATTGAGCTTACAGGCCCGTGCGACTTGCGGAACACGCAGACATCAATAGTTCGTGTGGCCCCCAAGGCTGGCAATAACGGTCGCGGCATCGAAAGAAAGATTCTTTGGATGTGGGCTTGGGGTATGTCGGTCCAGGCTGCTTCCACACGTTGCCACAGTTCATCAGGCGTAGCCGTGGGTGGTGCTTCCCGGGCCACTCGGTTGCCGATCAGCGACCAGAAGTGTTCGATGGGCGACATGTCGGGAGAACAGGCGGGCCAGGGTAGTAGTGACACCCGGTAGGCCGTGAAGAATTGTTGCACGATGCGTGCCACGTGCAGGCGCGCATTGTTCTTTTGAAACCAGGCCGCTGGCAGGTCCTGCAGGTAAAGGAGGACTACAGGCTCCAAAACGTCGGAGATGGTGCTGTGGCTGTTGAGTGTACCGGCGATGCGTCCCAGAGGGGTGCGGGTGTCATATCCAATTGCGCCCCAAACCATAACGCCAGGCGACGGACCGATATTACGATGCATAATGCAGGCGCCATACAGACTCTCGCCGCGGTGCCGTCACACGCGGATTCAACCATCGTGGTGTTGCAGGCAGAAGTGAGATTTTTCGAAGAAGACAATGTCGTGCCATTTTGTAGTCCAGGTGCTGCGTTCAACGGCCCACTGCCGCCGCACTCGCCGGTGGTGTAACGTCAATGGTAACCGAAGCAATGGGCGCCGTGCGACAAGTCCCCGCTCTTACAGACGACGTCGAATGTTACGTGCTGACACAGGTTGTTGCGCAATACACCCTAATTCCTGCGCTAACGTTCGTGATGTGACGGTGCGAGCTGTCAATGCCCGCCGCACAACATGTAGGTCCTCTCGTACAGCGGTGTGCCGCTACTGCGGCAATCTCTCACGTCGGTCCATCCGTCCCTCCTGCACCTACCGAATCCATTCTCGCCTTACTGTGGCGGGATGTCGTCCCACACGGGCGCCGATGTCTCAGTACGATGAACCGCTGTCGCGATAAGCCTTCGTCCTCTGAAGAACTCCGAAACGTGCTGGAATGACTGCCGTATTCTGCAACGAGGCATCAGGAAGCTTCCCACGCACAGATCCGGCAGCACAACACACTTCCACAACTTACACCCCGCCTTCTGTGCACCCTTCTTATAGTGCTTCTCGGTGGCGTGCCGGGTGCACAAGATTTGCATAAACCCTGCAATGCTAATCGTTTGCATGTCCTCTCGCGGGCGATGCATGCTGCGAATTTCAGGCTAATCGGATGCTTCCTTCTTGGTGTTGCATATTGGGTGACCAGCAGTGTAATTTTTTATCTTTTTTTTATATTACCGTGGTATTTTTGTTGTACAATCTGCCGTTTGTTATTCTGGCGTTTGTTCTCGTTTCAGTACTTCCAGCGCCATCTGCCTTTTCCTGTTTTGGGGGTCGGACTTGGAACTAAGCCCTCCGATATCAACTACATAGTTGTAATTATCCGAATCAGTTCAGTATAGTTTTCGAGATTAGTAAAAAAATTCCGTATTATTATAGTGAACTACTTTCTTTCACGTTGGGTGCGATCAGGTTGTATGTAGACAAAGTAAAACGATACACGGGAAATCGGGAATTACTTGAAAGCGGTCTGAATCGGTAGTACAGCTAAAAATAATAAAAAAATAATTTAAAAAATTAATAAAATTAAACGAAATAGCCTATGTCCACCGGAAAGAAATAAACTTACCAACGGTGAAAGAATTATCCAAATTGGTTCGATAGTTTTCGAGATTACCTCAAACACGCAGATCAGATCATATGTAGAGGATTTTAGAAAGGGAGTGTCTGACCCCAGGTCTTAAACAACCCTTAGAAACAGGAAGCTAGGAGATTTGGGCTAAAGTGCCGGATAGGAAAGTGACACGGAAGTGTTAACAAGTTCGTTGCTATCTTTGTATAGCCTGTTGTTAACATGTTCATATTAACTTCATAAATATTGCGTGGTTGAGTTGCTAAGTCTTAAATGGTTGAAGATGATAGTAATTAACAGGTAATAACCAAATGATAATAATTATATGCAAATCATTCTAGCGAACCGTAAATATGTCTAAGAAACTTTTATTGTTCTCTTCATTTAATTCCCTGCAAAGGTTGTCCGTTAGCTGTGCTATGTTTCCCAACTCTCCCGCTTAAAACTCCAATTCCTTTTTCTTATGTCTTGCTTTCCTTCATCTCCCTCGCTGTCGAGAAATCCCCTAAACTGCCGGTCCGCCTAAAACCTCCCAGCCTTCCCTGGGGCAATTCCTTCGTCCTGCTATGTGCGACCGCTCGCTCTCCAAGACCAGAGACAGCTGTCATCTCGTCTCCTCTCTCCTCGTGACCAAAAAAATGCCCTTAAGCATATCCGAAAGTTCCCCGTGAGAAACAAACATACCGCCCTCGGTAAATCTAAAAGCCTCAAAGTAAAATGTGTGGGGCTAGTCATTTAGTCGGCAGCATTGAAATACAAACCTGTATAGCATCAAAACAGGCGCGATAGAGTTAATCTCCATTCAACAAACAATGTGCATATACTGAGCTCAGACACATTGTCGTCTGAGCAAATTAACGTTGCATCCGGTGTCTAATGGGGAACTGACTCTGAGAAATTTCTCTCACGCTTTGTGGAGACAAAGGAAGGGGAGCATGAGATGGAATAAAAGTTGCAATATTGAGATTTTATATGAAATCCTACAACCTAGTATAAAATCTCTGTAACAATACTTTTCCCCCTTGCGAAAAAAAATAAAAATAAAATGAATGAAATTCGTTGCAATTTTTGGCTCAAAGTCTAACTCCTGCCCGTATTTGAATCGATGCTAAAGCTGAGCTTAGGACAACCTTATGAATTACATAAATTCATTTAATGTACCTTACATAGCTCGATTTTACCTACATGCGGAGGTTTAACAACACAGGATATTTTCGAAGTTTGGAAATTCATGTCTCTTATATTTACATTGCTGAGATACTTCAGGCCAATTCCTTAATGACAATTGAATTAAACATTACTTGATACGTAAGTGAAATAGATCATATGAACTAATCGTTGAACAAATCGTTTTCAGTAATTAGAAAGGTATACTGGCCGTTGATGGGTTCCGGAAAAATTTCCAGCATTACACATATGCAAATTGAACTATTCGTTACAGTTAAAATAATATGAGATAACACATTTCAACAAATTGTTATACACTTCCTATTCAACTCAATGCCTCTGAAATACAAATACGAAGGAAAGAAAAAAAAATAACGCTTTCATCTTTCTTCAAGTTACATGTTTCTCTGATAATTATCTTTCACTCTCTCTATAGCTAATCAACTTACATTAACCCATAACATGATTTCTCCCGCTCCACTGTGAAAGTTATTGAAAAACCTATGCTCAAAATTATTCCAATCGCTTACATGCTATCTGCGTGAAACACAAAATCTCTTGCGAAAGTAATGATTTCTAATTTTCAAATACGTTGACTGCTAAATAATCTGGGTGACCTTAGTCATCACCTGAACCATGATATACATAAAATAAACCAAAAAAGTCAAAATGAAATATTAAGAATTCGAGCCTGCAAAAGTCCTTGCATGAAAAAAAATTGAGAGTTCATACGTGCTGAGTAAAAGTAATCGTTTTGCAATCAGTTCAGTGCATATTTTAATTTTTCAAAAGTTCTGTGCTACTAAAGTTTCAAAATAGTGTCATTGTAGATCACAGTTAATATACCAGAAATTGACTGTTAAAATCGTGCACGTGAGTTCATGTATTGATCAGTCAAATATACCATACATATTTTAAAACAAAGCTTATTTAAAGAAATAATGCGATGTGCTCACCTCCTTCTGTAAAAGTGTGCGTCTGACAGAGTTTATCAAAACGCTCGCATAAAATGCATAAATTGTCTGCTGCTTTCTGATAAACAAGAGTTTATTTTCAGCTTTCATGAGCAATATATTGTGCGTGGAATTCACAATAGAAATTAATATAGTAGCACCTGTGTGAAATCGAAGATCACGTTTCACCTGCATGAATTTTTTTTTTTTTTTTTTTTATTGCGTTATACACATACACATATGATAGGATAATACTGTGTTCATAGTCCGTTTCCGTTCCCGTAATGTTCCGTGTAAGCAAATTTCACCTGTGTGAATGATTGGCTTGGCGTTATTTTATTGCGGTTTGCATTTGACTTTCTTCGTGTTCAACATCGTGAACTGCGCGAATTTAAGGGAAGTTGTATCTTGCGGGGTTTGGTAATATGGGCTCATTTGAGTTGTAGGGAAAGAAGATTGCATAGATGATCTGTGATTTCTGTTTTGAGTTTCACAATTCAGTTCACCTAAGAGTGATTAATTTTTTGTTTTTCACATTAGGAAGAATTTCATTTACAGTTATGGGTTTAACTGATGATTCATTTTCAACACTTTTGACTAGATTGGAATTTTCTGTCAGGTATTGTTCACTAGAGAATTCATCTTTATTGATCTATCTTAGAAAGATCAGGAATGATTTCTGTAGGGTTCACATTAATTATCCTAGAAATACTTGTAGGAGCTTTATCATTTTCCCTCGAATCCTTAGAATCATTATTCTCATCATCAAAAGTATTTTGAGTTTCATGAGTGATAGTGGGCTGATTTTCTTCAGGAATGACAGTTTCAGGCAAAATGATTTTCCTATCAATTTCTGTCGCTAGTGGTTCATTAGTAACAAACGCAGGTAAACTATTAACGATAGGAAGAGCCCTTGTGTTTGTAGTTTCAGAATTTTCACTAGAATGTGCTTTACTCTCTTCTTCCAGACATATACTTCGCGCTTCTGCCTCGTCACATGGCGCTTCGCAGAGGGCCATTTTCATATGCGCTGAAATACGGGGAGGGAGAAGTTGTATTCATCACGACGGAATTCAGGCCCATGAACGTCGTCGGTCTTAGTTTAAATCCTGCTGGCTTCTAAAGCTAGCTGATCGCTCCGACTGCCGCGCCTCTGTTCTAAATCACTGCTCTTGCGAGTGCGAGGGATATGAATTTGGATCAGGGATGACTTCATAGTGTTGAATGTGATTAGGCCTGGTTTCACGATGCTCATAACGCCTGGTTCCATAACGATCGGGATACGATTTCTCTGGGCAATCACGTTGGACGTGCCGAACGGAGCCACAGGTCCAACATTCTTTGTTGGTTTTATATCTGTTTCGTCGGTTATCTGACCAGTAGCGCTCCGTTGGTTCAGAAGTTCTATAATACTGGCCTATATTTTGTCCTGTTTTTCGAAGCTGAAAATCCTTTATTTCCTCCGACAAAATTCTAATGCTGTCGTCCCTTTTGTCAATTTTTTCGAGCAATACATCTTTCTTGGAAACTGGCTGAGATGACGTGTAATAAGATTCAGCTACTGTATAACGAAGTAAATTTCTCCGTCATTTCTGTCCACGCCAGGATTCGAACCCGGATCCCCTCATTCCGGAATAAGTCACTCTACCAATTGAGCTACGCGGACGTTTGTTCTGACTACTATCCGCCTTTATGTCGTGCGCGTCCTGCTGGCATGTACGTCAAATCTCCCCCCCCCGAAGGAGGGCCGGGGGCATGGTCCACGGGTCAGCCGTGACCATGAATCGTTGCAGGCAGCCATCCACTGTAGAACGTGCACTTGAGAACTCCCAGTCAATCTGGTGTGTGGAATGCAACGTCACACACATTTATTTTTCGAAGCGCTGGAGAAGGGATTCTCTGATTTTTCCTATCTCGCGGTGTGGAAATAACATCACACCATTGCGAGATTTTGAACGGTCGGGTCATCCGGATAGTTCGGGCGCCATTATAACGAAGTAAATTTCTCCGTCATTTCTGTCCACGCCAGGATTCGAACCCGGATCCCCTCATTCCGGAATAAGTCACTCTACCAATTGAGCTACGCGGACGTTTGTTCTGACTACTATCTGCCTTTATGTCGTGTGCGTCCTGCTGGCAGGTACGTCACAACTGGGATGGGTTGTGTTGCAGATTTGGTATAACTCTCTTCGTTAATAGCTCTAATTACTGCTGTTGCATAATCCTGAGGATTCGAAGATAATACCCATCTTCTGAGATCTGGTCTCAAACATTGTGTGAATTGACCCAATTTCGTTTGCTCTTTGAAATGCCGTTAATGCGGTGGATCATCCGGAGTAATTTTTACGTAATTATCAGCAAGAGCGCTGAGTGTCGCTGCAAATTCTTTAACTGTTTCATCTTCCCTTGAAAACAGTTAGAGAGTGCCGATAGACGCATAGCTAGAGGCTCTTCATCGTCAAAACGCTCTGTTAGTGTTGCTTTAAAAGTGTCGCAGTTGTTTGTCGTACGCAACATAGGATTTGAACATAAAAACTCCTCGTAATTTCGTCCGCGCAATAATAATTATTTCCATATCTTTCCATCCTGCCAAATTTCCTATATCTTCGATGGTTTGGAAAATGTGATTAATTTTAAGATTCTTGTCTGATGTAGGATTGTAGTTAGGTATTAGAGATGCAGAGCCTGCAATGAGGGCTGGGATACAGTATGGATTCGGTCCAACACCTGGATCTGTTTCGTTTGCCATGTCAAAATGATGTGTCAACACTTAAGAAAAATAAAAAGGGAAGGAAAGTATACTTACATTTGGAACCCGGCAACAAACCTCGATGAGTGATTAATTAAGTAGTTTTCATAGTCCTTTGGAGCACAAGTAGAAGTTCATATCACGCACGGATCTCAAACCTGTATGAAAAAAGTCCCGTTCTTCGGCTGGCTATGAGCTGCGGTAGAGTCTCTGAGTCCTCACTTAATCCAAAGGGTTGGGCCTGGGGTAAACCGAGTTGGGCGCCAATTGTTAACAAGTTCGTTGCTATCTTTGTAGCCTGTTGTTAACATGTTCATATTAACTTCATAAATATTGCGTGGTTGAGTTGCTAAGTCTTGTATGGTTGAAGATGATAGTAATTAACACGTAATAACCAAATGATAATAATTATATGCAAATCATTCTGGCGAACCGTAAATATGTCTAAGAAACTTTTATTGTTTTCTTCATTTGTTGTCCGTTAGCTGCGCTATGTTTCCTAACTCTCCCGCTTAAAACTCCAATTCCTTTTTCTTATGTCTTGCTTTCCTTCATCTCTCTCGCTGTAGAGAAATCCCCTAAACTGCTGGTCCGCCTAAAACCTCCCAGCCTTCCCTGGGGCAATTTCTTCGTCCTGCTATGTGTGACCGCTCGCTCTCCAAGACCACAGACAGCTGTCATCTCGTCTCCTCTCCCCTCGTGACCAAAAAATGCCCTTAAGCATATCCGAAAGTTCCCCGTGAGAAACAAACATACCGCCCTCGGTAAATCTAAAGCCTTTGTCAAAGTAAAATGTGTGGGGCTAGTCATTTAGTCGGCAGCATTGAAATACAAACCTGTAAAGCATCAAAACAGGCGCGATAGAGTTAATCTCCATTCAACAAACAATGTGCATATACTGAGCTCAGACACATTGTCGTCTGAGCAAATTAACGTTGCATCCGGTGTCTAATGGGGAACTGACTCTGAGAAATTTCTCTCACGCTTTGTGGAAACAAAGGAAGGGTAGCATGAGATGGAATTAAAAGTTGCAATATTGAGATTTTATATGAAATCCTACAACCTAGTATAAAATCTTTGTAACAGAAGCGAGGTAGAAAGGGGGAGGAAGACGCCCTTATTTATTATCGGGGAGGCCAGCACCCGGGGTCCGACGGCTTAACGTGCCCTTCCGACGCACGGCGGGTATTTAATGGTTCGAACGTTCGCACCTGCCAAGGATCAAACCTGAGGTTATCTCCATGGCATTCACGAACGCTGACCACTAGGCCACCCGCGGCCCACCTCAAACACACATACAAAGTTCTTTATATATTAGTATAGATTACGCTCCCGGACAATTCGTCCAAAGGGACAATGCTGTTTAGTCCAATATACGATTGGTTTAATGCCGATTCGTCCAATGATACGATTATATATAGTCCAATGCCGATTCGTCCGATGGTATCATGCTGTCAATGGCCAATTTTTTTTTATTTTTAAGAAAGCAATAATTAATAAATTTATTTTCCTCTTTATATTCTTTCGAAAAATAATTTCAATATATTTGGAATTTGTAAACATTTTATAAACCTGGTTAAGGGTACTCAATGGAACATTTCTCAGCTCTTTACAAGACACGTAGGCCAAGGCTTTTTTTAGAAGATTTAAGTTACAACTTAGATATTTGGCATTTGTAAACATTTTATAAAACCTAAAGAAGGCACTCAACGGGCCATTTCTCACATCTTTACAAGGCACATAGGCCGTGAGCCTATGAATTAATATTTACGTATAGTACCCAAGTAAAAGCGCAATATTATTTACTTGACTTGATGTGTAAACGTTGTGAACATGGCATTAGTAAAATAAAAACTACAAAAGCACCTAGGCCTACAGCCTATGAATTAATATTTAATGCCAAAGTAAAAGATATGAAGTTGATTGAATGGCT
This sequence comes from Macrothele yani, assembly GCA_039090855.1. Lineage (NCBI taxonomy): Eukaryota > Metazoa > Arthropoda > Arachnida > Araneae > Macrothelidae > Macrothele > Macrothele yani. The sequence goes on from CM077003.1 coordinate 112,466,608, forward strand.
GATAACATCAGTAATTTCATACGGCAGCGAGGAGAGCATAACAAGGAAAAATGGATTCCGAAAAAAACATCTATAGCCACAATTATTACGCATGAAATGTAACATTATTTTACATTCTTTGGGCTACTGGTACTTCCATTCAACACCAAAGACAGAATCAGAACGGATGAGTTATGTTTTTCCACGAGCAGCACTCCGGGCAGATCAGACGGAATTGGACTAATCGTACCACTGGACGAATCGGCACTGGACCAAATTGTCCCTTTGGACGAATCGGCACTGGACCAAATTGTCCCTTTGGACGAATCGGCATCAAACCAGTCGTCGTTGGACGAATCGTACCAGACCCCCCCCCACCAGTGTTATATAATGATACCCCCCAAAATTTTTCAAACCAAACTGGCAAAATAAAACAGATTTTTAACCCCATTGTGTAGTTATCTAGACACGATATCATTTCGGGTCACTGAAGAATGCCTCAATACTCCAACGCAAGCCCTTCAACGACGGGTAAGCACATGTTTATACAATACTGAGGAACGTCATCGTTAAATTCGTATACGAGTAGTTGGAAAAATTAAAAATTAATTGGAATATTACGAAAATGTTGTTGTAGGTGACCCATCTTATAGACTGCCCATTAATAATCCAACCTTTTATTATAGTTATGCATTTTATTACCATTCGTGTTACATGACAAGAAAAAATTTCAGTCACAGCTTTTTCAACCGTGCATAGCACGGGTTACGTTCTAGTATAGTTTAAAATGAATAAAATGCCTTTGACTTTAAAAACTGAAAACTGGCTTGGCCAGGTACGGAAAACCCGAAAGCGACCCGGCCGTCGGGCCAGGCTACGCTTTTTTCTCATCAATTCAATAAAAAAATCCGGGCTAGGGCCGGTCCTGTATTGGAAGGTTTAACATTTTGCTTTTGCATTAAAAAATCATTTCCTCTCACAAAAGCGAAGACCGATTTGCCCAATAATTAGATGGCGAAGTTCACTTATAGTGAAATGAATCTGCTACCGGATACATTGATTAATCTATACATGAATTCTACAAGTTTTTTTACTGTCAGTCCTATTTTGAGAGAACGGCTGAACGTAAAGACATGGTTGAGGTATCAAAATAAAGGTCTTACCATGTAGATGTAACAGTCGGAGAGAAAGATGACATTGAGGCAATGGTTCGGGCGTTGTGGAGCGGCAAAGTTCCCATGTAAAGTCAATGGGGGAAGCGTGCGGTTGATATTTCGATCGCCTGCGGTTGACTCACGCGCTGTTGAAGGCGGAGGCATGGAGGGACTGAGATAGTCGAAAGTCCGAAGTCTCTTTTCTGAGCCAACCGTTGCGCAAAGCAACGCTAGCAGGCATTCGTATCAATGTTCTTCTCATTGGAACAGCGAACACTCTCGAAGACCTGACTGCGTTATGCCGTTGGACTATGTGATGTATATATACAATTTAATATTCATTCGATCCAGTTTATTCACGTAGGTAAGACGCTTCCCATTATGTAAAGATGTAAATAAACATTCCGTTGACCATTGTTAGTGAAAATATTACGGGCGACTGCATATATATAGCCCATTGAGTTGCTCACGGTGAACGTTAAACCTTCAGTCAAAAAAAAAAAAAAAAAAAAAAAAAATCACGAACCTGGACTGTTGTCTTTACTAAAGTGGTTGAATTGTTGCATCACTCGGGAGCGAGTGCGCACCTTTTCACTGTATTGGAAATTGAGAAGTAATCGGAAAAGCGGAAAAGAAATGAAAAAAAAAAAAAAAAAAATTAATCAAATGAATGGGAGAGATTTTGGGGAGCTGGTGTAAGAATTATTAAAATAAGGATTTTATAAACTTCACGCTCTTCAGACGCTCTGCATTTCACAATTTAATTTTCCCCTTAGATTTTCTTCCGTGGGTTCGCGCCTAGGAAGGTCAGGAAAGTACCGCTCTTCCCCTTCACCCCCACCCCACCCTCTCTCTCTTTCTCTCAGAGTCGAAGGGCTTCCAGCAGTCCGCTTGCTGTGGCATGGGACCGCGGGGCATCCTTTCCCTAACTGCTACGAGCCAGCAATATTGGGTAAGACATAGTAATTCAAGTCAGAGAAATGGCGGGAAACCCAGAGCAAATCAGATCGGGAAATGATAATTGTTTGACCAATCTGTAAATTGGTAGGAGGATCCGGGAAGAACAAATTTTTGGTAGGTCAGGAAGAGAGGAGATAGCATGAATACGGCGAAAGAAGGATGACAGAAGTCAGAGTTGGCATAAGCACTTCAGGAAGAGAGGAGATAGCATGAATACGGCGAGAGAAGGATGACAGAAGTCAGAGTTGGCATAAGCACTTCAGGAAGAGAGGAGATAGCATGAATACGGCGAGAGAAGGATGACAGAAGTCAGAGTTGGCATAAGCACTTCAGGAAGAGAGGAGATAGCATGAATACGGCGAGAGAAGGATGACAGAAGTCAGAGTTGGCATAAGCACTTCAGGAAGAGAGGAGATAGCATAAAAACTTCGCTAGAATGATATTCCAGCCCTCATCGTGGGATAGAAGGTAGGATAATCCGACCTTAAAGTTTCCTCTTGTTTACATAATTAGTATGTTGAACCGAAAATTAAAGAAGAGCATAGTAGACTAAGTTAAGGTTGAAAGTAAAACCAGCTCTAAATTAATGCTGAGAAAAGTAGGGCAGAAATAGGCTAAGTTAAGGTTGAAAGTAAAACCAGCTCTAAATTAATGCTGAGAAAAGTAGGGCAGAAATAGACTAAGTTAAGGTTGAAAGTAAAACCAGCTCTAAACTAATGCTGAGAAAAGTAGGGCAGAAATAGAAGAATAATGAAATGGTTGAGTAAAGTAAATACCATTGATCAGAGCAGGAAATTGTGTAGTATAGGGAATCATTTTTAGTAAATTATGTTTCGAAATATTTCAGAATTATATTAAATGACAATAAGAAATTAAAGTTAACCTTTAAATAAATAATTTTGCTAAAAGGGTCTTCAAACATTTTCATATGAATGAGTGTATATTTTACTAGATTTCAAGCCTTCATCAGGCAAAATAAACATATTTTATTTTCCCGTTATTATGAGTCGGCTACATTTCATTTGAGTGTACAATTTTGTAAAGTAAAAAAAAAAAGGTTAATAACGATTGAGTGTTGGATGTGTGAATAAATGATTTGGGATGAATGTTCAGAAAAATCCTCCAGTGCAATACTGAGTAACTTACGCATCAGTGCTAGTAAACAAATCAAAATTTGTAAGTTAACGAATTATTCAAAAAGAAATGAAAAGCTAGACGATTACTTTAAAACATTGCGGCACTCAGCGGACCCCGATACACGGAACGTCGGCTGGGTGAAACACAACGCCCATCCTCGAATAGCGAGCCTGTGTTTTCTCTAATACTGAGAAAACATAGTTTTTGAGATTCGAGTGATTACCCTTATTACTAATAATGACGCGGGGCAATCCAAAAGCCCCCCACAGCAGAATGAATTTGTCAATCAAATAAAGTTTACATTTGTTGTTTTATATAAGTTTATTCCTTTAAAAACAAAACAAAAAAAGTAACCGTTGTTTCCGACGGGTTTCGTCTTTTTACAGTTTAAACCGACGAGTCGAGTTATATGATGAGAGTCTGAAACGGGAGGATTTATTTCTTTTAAGGTTGAAACCAAATTCCGTTTACTCGTCCTTGGCTTTAGCGACTAAAAAAAAACACTTGTCTGTGTTTTTCTTATCCGAGAAATGTTTACATAGATAGAGTTATCAGCTTCCCGAAACCAAAACCAAAACGAACTTCTGGCGCCATTCGTATTGTTGCAACACCGAAGATGAGGAAGTTCGAAGCATTTGTTTACATATTTGGGGATCGAGGACCATTTTGTCTGTATTTAAGTGTTAGAGACAGGTTTTGAATTCTAAGACGTAACTATATCGGAAAAAGAAACGACGCAGTTTAGCATGATATCTATGTTACAATGAATTCCGAAATAGGTACCTGATACTCCTACATTTTCAGTACCATTTCCGGTCATGCGATGTCTGACTTAGTACCCCGTGTTAAACTACGCCTTTCAGGAATATCAGACTTGGTTTCGTTGCTACTTTTTAACTCGTAATAGCACAAAAACTAAATGTGTCTTTTTGTGGCCGTAAAGCTCGAGTTGAGGCTCTACCGGAAGTGATTTTGAATTATATTCCTTTGATTTTTCAAGATAGGGTTAAGTTTTTAGATATTTTGTTTGGAGGTCGCTCAATTCCTCAAGAATACCGATTTTTACCTCCCCCCCCCCAATCTGATAGCCCAGTTCCGCATGATTTTTTTTTTTTTTTGTCTCGTGGCTTTTGTCAACACCAAGGCCGCTATCGCCGAAAAGAATCTGAGTGGTCCTGGGTATTCTCATTTGAAAGGATCAGTTTGATCTGAGTTTTTTCATTGACACAACATATACAGTGCCCAAAAATTCAGAGATTCCAACTTCGACAACAAAGGTCCGAGAATTTTTGTAAAATTATATTCTCTAGATTTGCGCACGATTAAATCCTTTGCTTTTGCAAATCGTTGCTCACTGACTGAACATATACAATACGCACGTCCACAGAGATTTCTGGCTATAAAACCCATGCGGAATTGCTCTGTTAAACTCTGGGCTGCGAGTGGGGTAGTGGTCAGCATTCGTGACTGCCATGGAGATAACCTCAGGTTCGATCCTGGGCAGGTACGAACGTTCGAATCAATAAATACATGCCGTGCGTCGGATGGGCACGTTAAGCCGTCGGACCCCGGGTACTGGTCCCCCGGTAGTAAATAAGGGCGTCTTCCTCCCCCTTTCTACCTCGCTTCCGTGTCACTTTCCTATCGGGCACTCTAGCCCAAATCTCCTAGCTTCCTATTTCTAAGGGTTGTTCACGACCTGGGGTCAGACACTCCCTTCCTAAAATCCTCTACATATGATCTGATCTTATCCGTAAAACTCATGCGGAATTGGGCTAGCAATTTGAGGGGGTGGGTTGGTAAAAATCAGTATTTTTGCGGAAATGGGAAACCTCGTTTTGTTTCAGGAGAATTGAAAGTGTGATGCCCATGTTGAAGTTATTTCGCGGGACTTGAGGTCTCGAATAGGAGTTTTATCTCGAGTCTCCAGTTTATTGCCATTAAATATTAAATTAACACTCTTCTTTTATTTATCCCTACCTGTCTTATTGTCTGCTTGCTTGGGGTAGGATGACTAAATGTAATATTAATGCAATTCCTTCTTCAAAAATGATCATAATGATCATATGTAGAGGATTGTTATGGGGAAGGTTTGTTTGCTTGGTCAGGGCTCAGAAATGAGCGAACATGGCCATTTATTCCCTCATCTTTCTCCTCCTTCCAAACACAGTTTTGAAACGTGGGACTGTCGAGTATTTTCATTCTATGAATTTTATTTATTTATTTTCTATTTTTTTTTTTTTTTGTAAATCTCAGCGAAGTGATCAATTTCCCCAAGATTTACGAATGTGAAAATTCTCCACAGGACAGGATTTTAGGAAGGGAGTGTCTGACCCATGTCTTAAAATACTCTTAGAAATAGAATGTTAGGAGCTAGAGTGCCCGATAGGAAAGTGACACGGGAGCGAAGTAGAAAGGGGGAGGAAGATGCCCTTATTTATTACCGGGGGCCAGCACCCGGGGTCCGACGGCTTAAGTGCCCGTCTGACGCACGGCGGCTATTTAGTGGATCGAGCGTTCGTACCTGCTGGGATTGAACCTGAGGTCCTTTCCGTGGCAGTCACGAACTTTGCCCACTAGGCCAACCGCGGTCCAACTTTCTTTTAAAAAAATCGTTCGTTTTGTTGAATCCATTGGAAAATGTGGAATCCTGTTCAGTCGTTATACATTATTGATCTTTGAAAGATTATACAGTTATCGACTGATGTTGTTAATGCATGATCGTGTTTATGCCAACAAATATCTTTATTTAATAAATTTTTGTTGTCCTGCACATAGTTATCAAACTCGCGGGTATGATAACTTTTTAATTCCAACTCGTACTAATGCGGTGTATTTTAATATTAATACTCATTGACCCCGGCTCTGGAACGGGTTGCTGATTCATATAAAATCACTTGCGAGTTTTGCATCGTTGCACTAAAAGAATATTATGTTAATACTTGAATTTGATTAATTTCTGTTATATCGTTTTGCAAATGTGTGTATAAAAGTTGAAAAATATATGTAATTACTTGACATTTTCCTTATATAAGGAGTCAGGGACCAGCAACGCTATTATTAGTCTTTTTTTCCTGGTTCCCTGCTATGTTGCTATGGAGTTAACTGCGTGTAACATAGCAAATAAATAAATAAACAATTAAAAATGTTCTGTGTGTATGAATCTTTATTCCTCCGTTTCGAATATGCATTTTCTTCCATTTTGGAATTTCCTATGTGCATTGGCGCCCCCACGGAGGGGGCTTTGGGAGTCAAGCCCCTCCAAGGATATTAAGAGCGACGTACGTCACAAATTAAACATTCAAAAATATTATTTTACATGTTCAAAACATTACATAAGTGTCTTCTTCCCAAAACCCCAAAGAGATTAAGAGCGACGTACATCCCAAATTAAACATTCAAAAATATTATTTTACATGTTCCAAACATAACATAGTGTCTTCTATTACATTGTGTCTTCTTCCCAAAGGCCCAAAGAGATTAAAGCCGACGTACGTCACAAATTATACATTCAAAAATATTATTTTACATGTTCAAAACATTACATAGTGTCTTCTTTCCAAAGCCCCAAAGAGATTAAGAGCGACGCATGTCACAACAGTATATAAACTATAGGCGTACACTGTAAACTATATGTATATGCTATATATCATCATCATCATCATCATCATTGTCAACCATTATCAATCCACTGCTGGACGAAGGTCTCTCCAAGTTTCCTCCACAACGGTCTGTCTTGTGCCAGTCTCCTCCATGTCACTCCTGCATACTTTCGAATTTCATCCACCCATCTCCCATGTGGTCTTCTTCTGGGTGTTTTCCTGTCCCATGGAATCCAATCTAAAATTTCGGCTGTCCATCGATGATCTGTCCTTCTGGCAGTATGTTCAGCCCATTGCCATTTCAGGGATTTAACTCTGATCATGATGTCTTCCAATCTTGTCATTTTTCGGATCCACGAGTTCCTCTTCTTATCTCTCCTGGTTACACCAAGCATGCACCTCTCCATGCTGCTTTGAGTTGTCGGCAGCCTTTGTATGTCTCTTTTAGTTAAGGTCCACGTCTCTGCACCATACGTAAGCACTGGAAGGATGCATTGATCAAACACTTTTCTTTTAAGACATAATGGCATATTGCTCTTGAAAACTATGCTGTTTCTTCCACTAGCTCTTCAGGCAAGTTTTGTACGCCGATTAATTTCTTCATCAATGTGACCCTCACTTGATATCTGCTGTCCAAGATAAACGTACGTGCCTGTTATCTCCAGCTTTTCTCCATCAATCGATAAATTTTCATTTCTTGTAAAAGCATTGAACATCACTTTTGTCTTCTGAAAGTTCATTTTTAATCCCACTTCTTTACTCTTGTCAGCAAGTTCCTGGATCATACTCTGCAGCTCTGATGGGGTAGTTGCAAAAATGACTACGCCATCAGCAAAACCAAGGTGGGTTAGATAATCTCCATTAACCTTTACCCCTTGTTTTCCCAGCTCAGCAACTGAAAGACACCCTCCAATGTGGCATTAAAGAGCTTGGGAGATATGGTGTCACCTTGTCTCACCCCCTTTCCAATTTTTATGTGTGTTGTATTTTCAAACAGCCGAATCTTTGCACTTGCATTTTCATAGATGTTATTAATAATATTAATGTATGCATCTTCAATACCGCAGGATTTCAGAGCCATTGTAACTGCTGATGGTTTAACCGAATCAAAGGCTTTTTCCTAATCGATAAAAGCCATGCACAATGGAAGTTCATATTCCCTCGCTCTTTCAATTAGTTCTCTCAGTGCGTGGATATGATCTATTGTGCTGTAGCCACTCCTGAATCCAGCTTGTTCTCTCGGTTGAGCCATGTCCAGTGTTACCTTCAAACGGTGTGAAAGAACTTTAGTGAAGATTTTATAAACCACTGATAGGAGGCTGATAGGTCTGTAGTTCCCGAGATCCTCAATGCCACCTTTTTTATGTAGCAGGATCATTGTAGCGGTGTTCCAATCCTCAGAAATCTTCCCTTCATTAAGGCATCGAGTGAAAATTTGGGCGAGTACTGTTTCGATTTCTCCACTTGCTTCTTGTATGATGTCTACAGTAATTCCATCTTCTCCTGGAGCTTTTCCCCGCTTCATGTTCTCGATTGCATGTGCAACTTCTGCTGGGAGGACTGGAGGAACTCTGGTGCCTTTCATGATGTCTGGAGTACATGTATCATCCCTTTCATATAATTTGGAGTCGAAATCTTTCACTCTTGTCAAAATTTCGCCTCTATTTCTTGTTACAGAACCATCTTCTTTTCTCAGTGCCATAATCTGTTTTCTTCCCTTACTGAGATGTCCCTTTGCTATCTTTAGGCTTTGGTTGTTTTCAATTGCTTTCCTCACTAATTCACAGTTGAATTTTCTTACATCTTCAGTGATACTTTTTCTTACTGTCTTGCATAGCTGTATATATTCCACTTTGGAAGTCCCATCTTCTTTAATTGTCCTCATATCTCTTCTTTTTTGCACCAACATTTTGGTTTTTCCTGATAATTTGTTCACATGCAACTTGTTCTTAGACCCAGCTAATTTTGTTGCTGTTTCCATAAGAGCTTCGGTTATTTTTCTGTTAACTTCAGAAATGTCCACTTCTTCCGATGTTAGGCCTTCTAAAGCAGAGAATCTGTTCTTCAGTTCCAACTTGAAGGTATTATGGTGTTTTTTAAGGTTGGTTATGTCAATAGATTTTGTTTGTATTATGAGCTTGGCACGTTCAAGTTTAGTGTTGAGGTGCATCTTACATCTCACCAATCTATGGTCACTACCCGTGTTGAACTTGTTTAGCACACTGCAGTCTTCTATGACGAATTTTTTGTTTCACATAATAAAATCAAATTCACTTGTCGTCCCATTTGGATGTCTCCATGTCCACTTCCTGTGTGGCTTTTTCTTGAAAAAGGAGTTCAAGATGAAAAATCCTTCTGCCTCTGCAAACTCAACGAGAGTATTTCCACCCTGGTTTCTGTTGCCGTGACCGAATTTACCTACTGAAGTTTCATTCTGTTGCCGTTGCCTTATTTTTGCATTGAAATCTCCCATAATTATCTTCAAGTGCTGCTTACCTTTATTATTTAGATGACGAATTTCCTCATAAAATTCTTCAATTTCTTCTTCAGGATGACTTGTGGTGGGTGCATGAGTTTGAATAATCTGAGCCTGGTATCTTTTCGAGTGTTGGATAACGAGTCGTGCAGCTCTGTCAGAGGAACTTTCAACTTCTACAACTTTATCCTTCAGTTTCTTGTTTATTATAAATCCAACACCACTAGTTCTGCCAGTATCTGTCCCACGATAGTAGAAGAGATGTCCACTTTTCAGTTCGATGAGATCTTCTCCTTTTCTCCTTACCTCACTTAGCCCCACGATGTCCCACTTGATCCTTTGTAGTTCCTCTTCCAATTCAAGAGGCCTTGAATCAGAAGATAGGGAGCGTCCATTGTACGTAGCCAAGGTCAGCATCAGATGGCAGCCTAGTCCAGTCCTCCGGGGATTCTTAGCACCCTCTGCCTTCATGTCGCACTGGCCGCTGCCTTGGCCAGGTACATTCTAGCTGCCGGAGACTGAGTTCCAAGATTTAAGTTGTGGAATAATTTTGGAGGGGTTTGGCCATAACTCACCACGCTGGCCAAGTGGGTTGGTGAGTGTGGGATAGCATTTCCTCTAAATCCCGATGGTATAGTTATACCGCTATTGGCGGTCGTCAGAGCCCCTTTAGTGGGAACAGGATGCACCACGAGAAGGCGGGGTTGACATTTGTCAAGGAGAGGTTGTGATGTTACGCATCACCTGACCTTACATCCCACTATATATATATATATATATATATATTCTATAAAGAAGATACCTAAGCAAAAAAATACATATATAATTTTGACTCACACCTAATACAACATAGAAAAGGTTATGTATCTACCTGTGTGAGTAAAAGGAGAAAAGATAAAAAATAAAATAAAACAACTGAATGTAGAAGGTGTCGAGAATACTGAGCCTTGGCTTTATCAAGGACCAGCAAAAACTCTGCATTTTCTCACTTCCACAAAGACCTAGTTGGAAATGGGTTTCTGCAAGGCCATAGATGCAAGTAACATTCCCACCTAAAATAGTTAAAAAATATATATATATATAAGTCATGTCCTCCGTAGAGTATCATGACCTAGCACTAGTTAACAATTTCGCTTGCATCCATTAACCTTCATGGCCTGACCCATGCTCTTCATCTGTTACTGTTAAACAGAGAGAAGAAGATTAAAGAGAACTCAAGCTGTGAGAGTGACATAATAAATGGAAATGATTTTCAGCTATAACGAAATTCCAAGTTCGTTTGAGAGAGAATTTAAACCTGAAAAACAATGCAAAAGAAATCCAAATTTTACATTGCAATTAAAAAAAGGAAATGTTAATTTATAACGAACAGATTTTTGAAAGAAAACTTGAGTCTAAAACCCCTACTCTACAACTTATGACAGCACGAAAACGAGAATAAGTTAAAGATAAATATTAACTAAAGAAAACTTTGTGAAAGTTATATACCTTAAACAGTTAGTTGCAATATGTACAAAGTATTTCAGCAGTGCTTTAAGTGCATAATTAATTAGTTATTAAGAACTTAACTACTTTGAAAAAACAGCGCATAGACAGCGCATAGAAAAGGAACAGGCTTAGCCTTCTTCTGTTCCTAGGTACCCCAAAAGACGCTCAAAGTTACAAAGAAAAGTAAGAGTTAAAACCCGCAAAAATGTTAACAGACAAACCAATGCTTAAAAGCTGAAAAGCTAAAAAACGACAGAGAAAAGGTACATAAAGTACAAACATTGAACTTATAAAACCTAGAACCCAAAAACAAGGAAGAGAGCTTACCTCTTGTGTGACAAAAACTTTTCTCCACATAAGAGGAGAACATGGCTGACCCCTTCCGCCACTCCTTAGACGCTGGGGGGCAGTGAGGGTGGGGCTGATGGCCTCCTCATACAGCAAGAAACCAACGCGCGGAGATTTTAACCAGAGAAAAAATATATAAACTTAAGACTGTGGATCTGTATGATCAGAATGAGCAGAATTAACTCTCCAGAATACATGAGAAATATTATAAAATACACGAGCAGTTTATTTAATAATCTTTGCATGTATTAAATCACCTTAGTGAGCTTCTATAGATTAATCAGAATCTTATTAATTTTAATGTTGGTTTTACTATTTTTAGTATAGCTATCCTAGTGATGAATAACTAGTTTTCTTTTTTATTTGTTTTTATTTTCTTTTATAAACAGATTTTTAAGCTTTTTTGTGATTTTGTTTATATTATTTAATTTTTTGTTTTAATAGGACCGTCATATCCATAGCACTAAGGTTCCTTTAGGTAGTTAATAGGCATCCTCTAGCCAACTTCCTTACGGCTTTGATTGGTCAGAATCATATTATTAACTGTGTAGAAAATTAAAGCAGATCTGCCAACCTTACTCTATTATTCAGAATAATTTTTCTTAAAGTTCTTTTGATGAAAGAAGAAGGAATTTCGTTCTCTAGAAAACTTTCTAAAAGTATATTAATGTGGTAATTGAAATCCAAATTGTTGCTGCAAATTCTTGAAATTCTTAGGACCTGAGAAATTAGTACATTCTCAATTACTTTGGTTGAAATGTTATTATTCCAGTGTAGATATTTAATTACTTTGAAAGGAAAATTAACTCTTTTATCAAAGAGGCTAATAGATGGGTTACCTCTGTTGAGCTTAATGCTTAAGTCTAGGAACTCAAGTTCCTGATTACTGTGGTTGGTTTTACATAAGTTAAGAGAGCTAGGATAGATATTATCAAAATCACTCTCTATAACTTCTGAATTATTGATACACAGCAGATCATCAATATATCTAAAAGTGTAAAGGTAGTTATCTGAGCAGGTGGGGTGATTTTTAATGAATTTATATTCCTTAAAGAACAGGAATAGATTAGCGATATTTGTGGACATTGATGTTCCCATTGGAATACCGTTCACTTGCTTATAGAGAGTATTATTATATAAGATATGGTTATTTTTTATGCAGCAATTGAGATAAGAGTTCCAAGTTCCTACATCAACAAATTGGTTAACATAAGAGCAAAACTGAAGACTAAGGAAAAAATTTTAGAATTTAAAACGAAGGGTGCAAGATAACCTGAAAATCAAAACGCGCAACGCAGCAGTTTTGAAAATTCAGAATTCACATTCTATAAAGAAGATACCTAAGCAAAAAAATACATATATAATTTTGACTCACACCTAGTACAACATAGAAAAGGTTATGTATCTACCTGTGTGAGCAAAAGGAGAAAAGATAAAAAAATAAAATAAAAGAAAACAACTGAATGTAGAAGGTGTCGAGAATACTGAGCCTTGGCTTTATCAAGGACCAGCAAAAACTCTGCATTTTCTCACTTCCACAAAGACCTAGTTGGAAATGGGTTTCTGCAAGGCCATAGATGCAAGTAACATTCCCACCTAAAATAGTTTAAAAAATATATATATAAGTCATGTCCTCCGTAGAGTAGCATGACCTAGCACTAGTTAACAATTTCACTTGCATCCATTAACCTTCATGGCCCGACCCATGCTCTTCATCTGTTACTATTAAACAGAGAGAAGAAGATTAAAGAGAACTCAAGCTGTGAGAGTGACATATCACTCTCACAGCTTGAGTTCTCTTTAATCTTCTTCTCTCTGTTTAATAGTAACAGATGAAGAGCATGGGTCGGGCCATGAAGGTTAATGGATGCAAGTGAAATTGTTAACTAGTGCTAGGTCATGCTACTCTACGGAGGACATGACTTATATATATATTTTTTAAACTATTTTAGGTGGGAATGTTACTTGCATCTATGGCCTTGCAGAAACCCATTTCCAACTAGGTCTTTGTGGAAGTGAGAAAATGCAGAGTTTTTGCTGGTCCTTGATAAAGCCAAGGCTCAGTATTCTCGACACCTTCTACATTCAGTTGTTTTCTTTTATTTTATTTTTTTATCTTTTCTCCTTTTGCTCACACAGGTAGATACATAACCTTTTCTATGTTGTACTAGGTGTGAGTCAAAATTATATATGTATTTTTTTGCTTAGGTATCTTCTTTATAGAATATATATATACATATGTACACACATTGTGTACGTATACTATGTATATATATAGCCCCCTCCAACAGGAATTCCTGGGTGCGCCACTGCCTATGCGGATTGAAAAGTGCTCCGCTTTTTCAATCCCCCCGTAAATAGGGCGAAGAACGCTTGATGAAAGTATAACACGGGTCGAGCCGGGCGCTTCAATTTAAGACTCGTGCAGACCTCTACTGCGCTGACCTCAAGACTATAAAAAAGATGACTTTTCCAGCTTTTTTTAATGGAATAATTTGAAGAGTTACTTATAATGTATCTTGTCTGCTACTGCTTTCCTGGCTCATCATCAAGTAAGCAGTGGTGCTGAAGAAACAAGCGTTCCGCTTGAGCTGCTTCTAGGTGATCCAAGTTAGTAAACGTTTCTTTTTCTCCTTAAGATTCTCGTTCCCCATTTCTTATTTTCATATCTGCTTTCGAACATACTTTTTTATTTTTCTTATTTCACAGTTGATTAGCCAGGCATCTCAGCACAAATTCTTCATCGCTACAATTTTCGGGGAAATTCCGCAACGGGATTTTTTGTTTTGAGGTCAGGGCGATTTCTCATTCATAAAGCCAATCGATTCTCGTAAACAAGATTCCCTTCGTTTGGCAAGCGATGTTTACAATCGAATGACGCCTTATTTATTTGCGAAGAGGTGTTAACGACAGTGTGACGTTGTTTACTGAGTGAAACCGAAAACATTCTGTTACATGTTTGTTGCAACACTTATTTCTGAGATCGCAGTTTCTCAGATCTCTTAGTTTACCAGAAGAGTTGTTTGCATGATGTTATCAGTCTACTTTCCTTAACCAATACTTTAAAATAAGTAAATTCAATTTTTTAAAGTTATTGTTTTTGTTTGAGGCTTTAACGACTTTCGTGAGCAACTCTACGGACCTGTCCCTAATTTAGGGGCACGGGTCCCAGGGAAGGGTAAGAGCTAGCGCCCTAAGACAAGCACACCCAGGAGCGCGTCAAGGGTACCTGCCACCCTGATGCCAGCTTAGATTTGCCGCCCTCCCTTTCCCTTATAAGAGGATTTTTTTTTCATTCTTTTTTTCGGTTTTTCGTATTAAAAAGTATAAGAAATAAAACATTTAATAAATAATTTTCTATTTTCCTTAAATTAACATGTTTTATAAAATACATGTTTCTTTTATATATACTGTATATAACATCTGGGGTATTTTTAATTTTGTTTTGTTTAAACTGTTTTTATGAAATTTATTTTAATATGGAATCTTAGTTTGAGATCCAAGTCCTTTTTTCTTCCGTCCAGATTTTCAACTGTCGAATGCAACCATTTCATTTGGCGTTCTTGAACTTTTAACCAGACAAAGAATTCTGCCTGATCATTAATGAAAGTTAAATAGCCTAGTTATTTAAATCTTTCAGCTTAGGAATTACCAACCACATGGAAACAGATAATTAATTTGCTAATTCTAGCAAGCAACAGATTATGTATAAGCATCACTATAATTTTGTATCCAAATGTCTCTGATGTCGACCACATAAATCAAACAAAACACTTTGCATTTCAGATTTTGCGTATGTTGAATTATTAAGTGGCTGCTGAAATCACGGCTGATTCAACTGTCTGTTTAAATCCACTTTTGTACGTTATTTCTTATTTCTTTAAAAAAGTCATTCCTTAAAAATATTTTATCTTGTACGTGGCCATTTAAAAAGTAGCTCATTTGTGGCTTAAAATTTTTCAGGAAAAGTAGTTTGGTGTATTTATTTTCTCTCGTACTTCCTTTTTTTATTATTTTTTTTTCATCCAGCAAGTTCAGGGCTGGAGCAAGCTTTCGTTATCTCGAAGGGCGAAACTTCAAATTACGCCACTTCGAGTGCAAAAGTTTCTCGCATCGACTCAAAATAACAAGCAATTTTACTTACACGAAAGTATTATGGTCCTTCAGAAATCTCACTTCCGGTTTTTGACATACTTTTACTAAAAAACGTAACAAAAAAATATGTTGGTTGGTTGGCGTTTAAATGACACAAGGGCCGATCGTAAAAACGTAAAAAAAAAACAAAAAAAAAACAAAACAAGAAAGATGACACCGAATTTTTGGGTGTAATAAGCACGTCTTTTGAATCCGTTCTGACGCAAATTAAATTTGTCAAAGCTATTCAAAGTCAATGGAACCGGTATGAAAAACAATAGTATCTGACGGAAGAAAGAAGTTTTTCAATCAGGTTTTTAATCCCTTAGATATTGCTGTAAACGGAATCGTAAGCTTACGCCCTCTGGTTGCAGACTTGTGCGTTAAGAAAAAAATGAATTTATATGAGAAACATTTCGTACCGGAAACGCTGTCCAACACAGAAATAATTTTTCAAATCGGACTCTTAGCAACAGAGATATCGACAAAAATAAGATATGATTCTACGCTCCCTGGCGGGAAAAACATGCATTACTTTAAGAAGAACGTATTCTCAAACAGTTTTTCGATTTGAGCAATATAGGTCCACGAAAGAATATTTTCAGGCAAGTTTTCAGGAGCTCAGATTTTGCTGCAAATACATAAGGAGCAGAAATTAGCACTTCTGCCCCCTGGTGACCAAACCATTGTTTGCTAAACATTATAAATTATAGGAAAAATATTTTCCATCAGGTGTTGTATGCGATACAGGAAGAATTTTTCAAATCGGAGTTTTAGAATCAGAAATAACGCAGAAAACGCAATTTACATTTGCGTCCCAAGCGGAAAGTCTATGATTTACTGGAAAATTTTGAATTTATGTGAAAAGCATTTCGCATCGGAAACACTATCCAACAAAGAAGGAATTTTTGAAATCGGACTCCTAGAAGTAGAGATGTTGACAAAAATAAGATATACATCTACGCCCTCTGGCGTAGAAACCATGCATTATTTTAAGAAGAAAATGTTCCTAAAAGGTTTATCGACGTGAGTAGTATTGATCCACAAACAAAAAATTTTCAATCGATATTTTAGGAGCTCAGATTTTTCTGCAAATACATCAGATGCGGAAATTAAGACTACGCCACCTGGTGGCCAAACCATTTTTTTTACAAAAATTAGAAATTTTGTGCAAAGGATTTCCCATCAGGAACTGTATCCGATGTGGAAAGAATTTTTCAAATCGAAGATTTAGAAGCAGAGATATGATCATGATCTATGTAGAGGATTTTTTAGGAAGGGATTGTCTGGCCCCTGGTCTTAAACAACCCTTAGAAATAGGAAGCTGGGATATTTGGCTAGAGTGCCCGCGAGGAAAGTGACACGGAAGCGAAGTAGAAAGGGGGGGGGGAGACGCCCTTATTTATTACCTGGGGGCCAGTACCCGGGGTCCGACGGCTTAACGTGCCCAACCGACGCACGGCGGATATTTAGTGGATCGAGCGTTCATACCTGCCTGGGATCGAGCCTGAGGTCCTTTCCGTGGCAGTCACGAACGTTGCCCACTAGGCAACCCGCGGCCCTAAGCAGAGATATAAGGGGAAACGCAATTTACCTTTCTCCCCCTAGCGGAAAGCCTATGAATTACTTCAAAATTTTGAAATTATATGAAAAACGTGTCACACTGAAGATGAAGACACTATCCGACAAAGATGGAATTTTTCAGATCGGACTCCCAGAAGTAGAGATGTTGACAAAATCAGATGTGCATCTAGTACATCTACGCCCACTGGCGGAGAAACCATGCAATATTTTAAGAAGAAAATATTCCGAAAAGGTTTAGGGACGTGAGTATCATCGGTCCACGAAATAATTTTTTTCAGAAGCTCAGATTTTATGGCAAATACATCAGAAGAAAAAATTAACACTTACGCCCCCTGGTGGCCAAATTATTCTTTACCAAAAATTAAAAATTATGTGCAAAGGATTTTCCATCAGGAGCTGTAACGCTAAAGAAAAACGTTTTCAAATCGAATTTTTAGAAGAAGATTTATCGGGGAAAATGTAACTTACTTTTACGCCCCCTAGCGGGAAATCTATGCGTAATTTGAAAAAGTCTCTATATCTAAAATACTGTTCGACATAAATGGAATCGAAAGATAAAAGAATTTTTCCAATCGGATATTTAGAAGCAAATATGTGGAATAAAACGCCTTTTTAAATTCGAGGTCATCTGCATTTACGCCCTCTAGCGGCGAAATTGTACATCGTAAAAAAAAACGAAATAAAGGATTATCATTCGCATATTTCAAGCTTCCCAATGCAAAAATATTTTTTTTAATCGGACTAACAGTTGACAGAGATATCGTGGGTACAGACGGACGGACAAACCAATAACATAAGCACCGTCTTTTTTTACATAAGACGTGCTAAAAAAGGCAAACCAAGAGCCAACGATTGTAAATATGAGGTGAAGTGTAATGACACGGTAAGCAGTCAAAATGCAGAATGGCAGCCCCGATGGCGCAGTGGTATAAGCAATGGCTTCTGATCATTCGTCCGAAAGGGTCCGGGTTCGAATCCCAGTGATGCATACATGTTGTGCTTGTCTTACGGCACTGGCTCTCTCCCTTCCTTGGAACCAGTGGCCCTAAATTAGGGACGGGCAACTGCTTATATCCCATTGAGGTGTTCACGGTGGTCGTTAAACCTCCGAACAGAAAAAAACCAAAAAAACAAACAAACGCAGAATGAAAAACAAACCAGCACGGAACGAGTATTAGATAGTGAACGAAACAATAGGAAGATGCTTTCGGGATAGGGCTTGTAAAACTTCTGCTTAGTGTTAAACGGAGGAGCTTTCTGCGACAGAACACAAGCCCGGAAAGATCTTAGGCATATTAACATATTACAGTAAAGCACCGTTTATACGTCTTTCAAGGGACCGTTCATAAAAGACGTATAGGAAGTTTCAATACGTTTTAGTCCACATACCTCCCGATGTCGCATTTCCTTTTTTTAAAATTTAACACAATGTTTTTTTGTTTTGTTTTTTGTATACACGAAGTTCCTGTTGTTAAGACAGTCGAGTCACATTATTGCGACCACCTCCTACTTTTGACGTCAACAGCGCGTAGCCAATGAAACGTGTCGTGAGCTGGCTTGGAGGGTATATATAAGATGTGCTGTAGGAAATCTGAAAACATATCACTCGTTACTGTCATTGATAAAAGGAGCGATTTATCAGATTTTCAAAAAGAGAAGATTATCAGCTTTCGGGCCAAGGGTTAGCAGTATTTCTGAAGCAGCGCAGTTTGTGTACTGTTAGCGTGCTGCTGTGGTTAAAGTGTATCGTTATTGGAGAAATGTCACCATTGCGAATAAGCGACGTGGGAACTGCGGAGCACCACGTGCCATTTATGTGAGAGGTGAACGTCAGTTTCGAAGGTGCGTTAGGGCCGATCGACTGGCTGAATGAACCAAGGGGCAACCGGAAGTGTGTCTAAAACGACAGTTCAGCGAACCATACTGCGTATGGGGCTCCGACGCCGATGGATGGTGCCAAATGAAAAAATAGACAGAAAAAGCTTACATTTCCACGGCAGTATGGGAATTGGACTTCCGCTGATTGCCTTCTTCGATGAGTCACGTTTTCTGTTTCATCAAACGGATGGACGTTGGGGTATAAGGCGAGAAACATCGGAGAACAAACACTCTTCAACCCACGCAACCATTGCTGGAAGAACACAAGCTGGTGAGGGCAGCGTTATGGTCTGGGGAATGTTTTCGTGGCATTCTCACACCTGTGGAAGGCACTATGGATCGAATTCGTTAAGAATCCATTCTTGCAGACCACGTACACCCATACATTTTGATTGTCTTCCCTGGGGCGGATGGGATCTTCCAGAACGACAATGCGACGTGTCGCACAGCTAGAAATGTCCAAAAGTGGTTGGAAGAGCACGATGAAGACTTCAAAGTACTTCCTTAGCTCCCTAATTCCTCAGACTTAAACCGAATTGAGCATCTGTGGGATCACCTCGATTGTTGTTCGCTCTGTGGATTTTCCACCACGCACCCTCCAGCAGCTGTCAGATGCACTGCAGTCAGCATGGCTCCACATACCTGTGAACACCTTCCAGCACCTTATTGAGTCACTCCCAGCTCGTCTAGCTGCTGTCCGCGCTGCACACGGCGGTTACTCTGGATATTGGCTGCTGGTTACAATAATGTGACTCGACCGTGTATAATTTTGGTATTTGAGATCGTTTTGTGGGTACACAGCCGCGATGCCAGATTTTCTCGAGGAGACAATGGGTTCGAGTCGAAATTGAAACGGATGCGTTCTAGTTCTCCCCTATCGTGCAACCAGTAGTCGCAGAGGGGGAATGAATAATTCCGTCTTGCGTTCGATATTCAGTTGACAAAATAAAAATAATAACAAAGGTAAGTTGGCATTGTGTAGCAAGAATGTCAACATGTAACTGATCACTGTGTACAGTATCAAAGCAGAATACGTATGTTCATCGGTAATTTTGCTTTCGGCCATGCTTAGTGCAATGCAGACTTTGCGATGAAAGATGCTTCTACAACAGGAAACTTAACTGTGAAAGAACGTTTACATAAAAGTGCAAAGTGTTGCCCCGATTTCCAAGAAGTTTGAGGCGCTACTTCTAAACATTCATCAGAGATCAGGCAGGGTTGGTGTCCGGGATGGTTTAAACTGTTTACCTACTTACCCTTTCCTGGAACCAGGGGCCCTAAATTAGTAGAGCGGTACTGCTTACATCCATAAGAGTTGCTCATGGTGGTCGTTCTCTCCTTCCCCCAAAGTAAAACATTGAGAAAGAGCACCATATGTGAGATAATTATACTTATTTAGCGAAAACTGAAATTTTTTGGTGTGTTAGGAATAATAGGAATAAATTTCCTGAAAGATATTAATCACCACTACCTTGGAAATTTTTGCCTATAGCTACAAAACCATGCATCTCGAAATTTGCGGGTCGTTTCCGGTTTGAAGAACGCTCTTCCGTTGTTAATCGTGAAATCTCCGGAAATTCAAAATTCTGTTCCGTTGTCTCCCGCGGAATGTCCGGAAATTCAAATATTCCGGGAAACAAATAACGAAAGCTGACCGCCACGAAAACTCGTAGGTTCAAGGAGCATAGCTAATTAAAACGTGAGTATACTATTATATGGATAATCTATCTAGAGATAGCAGTTGGTATGGTAAGTCAGGTCCTTGCTGTTTAATGCACGATCAAAGAACGAGGTCCATGAAGCCACGCAACACAGAATGACGATACACTTTAATTACTATAAAAACACGTTAAAACTATGTACACAAGCTAAAAAAAACCTCATGAGATCTTTCGAACTCCCTAGGAGTTCATCCTCAGATGACAGTGACCGCAGTGGAGGCTATGTGTTGCCAAGAAACACTTTGCAACTTGAGAAGAAGAATATAAAAATTACATGTAAAAGCACTAGCAAAAGTACAAAGTTATTGTTCAATGTCCTAAGGGTTGAGTCAGCTGATAAAGCCCTGGTATTATCAATAAATAATAATTTCCAAGCCTGCGAGATATTCTTAGGCATATCATCATCACAACAGTATAATTGGCAAGGTAGTGAATGAAGAAACTTTTGGCAAATCGAAGGTAAGACTTACTGGAGGGGTGGAAATGACCCCGGTGTCTTCCCATACAGGCCGATGTGACCCCGTAGCAACAAGGCGAGCCAAGACCATGGTGGATGCGAGTGCATCTTAACGTTATATTGATGTTCAGATAAGCGCACTTTTAAGATACCCAATGGTGGAGTCAATGTAAATCTTCGGAGAGGTGTCGAAGTCTAAAGGTTCCAAAGGAATGCGGTACACACCAAAACGGCGGGACATTGAGACCGAGTCTCTATCCTTGCGAACTAAGTCGAACAGGTTATAGGTTCTGATGCCGAAATCTAAGTCATATTTATGGCATATGTTCTTCAAAACACTGGCAACACCTGGAATGTAATCCATGGACCCCACAAAACGGCGTTTTCGTTTTAGCAGTTGGTTTGCTTCTAAGTGTGCGAGTGTGTGCTGCCGGCTCTCTACGTCTTGAAATGAATGGAACAGGAGGTTACTTGTAGGAACATCAAACAGAAGTCATCGCTCTTTCCACGTTTATAAATGAGGTGGCGGCCAATGAGAATTTTTCCGTGACTCACTTTAAACGTGGAAAGAGCGATGACTTCTATTTGATGTTCCTGATCCACGTCAAATGTCTGTATTTATAGATAAAGAAGTTGATGGCTTGTCCTGAATTCGAGAGGAAATAAGTTATATTTACCGATGGTTTTAAACCTCTTTGAAAAGCGAGGCATCGTAGGATTTTAACAAGGTGATGTTTTTAAGACATAGTAAGCATGCATGCAGTGGCATAGTAAATGGCAGAGAACAAATTTATTATACCATCTGAGTGGAAATACTGATAACAATGTGAAGCTCACTTGTGGAAGTGGACCGCAATATCTCGGAAATGTATCGAAACATTATGGCTCCGGACCAAAACATCATGGCAACGGATTACAATATCATAACAACGGACCGAAGTATTGTGGCTGCGGATCACAATATTATGACTACGGATCAAAGTATCTTGGCGGTGAGTAGAAACAAACTCTATGACCGCGGATTAAAGCATCAATGCAATGGATCGAAGTAGAATGAATACGGTCGAAGCATTATTGTAATGTACAGAAACAGCATGACCATGTATCGAAAAATTACGACAGTGGACCGCAATACTCGTATACACATATATATCGCTTTAAATTCGCGCTCAGTCTCCCCTCAACGGAAGGGGTTCAAACCCCGAACCCGCCCCTCTATCTACGCAACTGCTTGGCGGTGAGTCCAAACAAAATCTATGACCACGGATTAGAGCATCAATGCAATGATGGATCGAAGCAGAATGAATACGGTCGAAGCATTATTGCAATGGACAGAAACAGCATGACCACGTATCGAAATTCTTGACCTCAAAGACTACAGTCTTGTGACGATTACATATATTAAGATAATACAACTTAGGTTGTCACAAATATTTCTTTTTTCAAGGAGACCATGGTTTCGCTGGGTTTTGACCTAGCTTCATGAGGACGAATGGCACGTAAATATTCAAATTGTATATGATATCATAAATGGTGTTTACAGTCACGTGTTTTGGTTAGATGCTTCCACGCGCTTGATAGAAATGGGGTGGATGCCATGTCATTAACAAGTTGTGAAGACTTCTAATATGTATGGAGAGCTTCCAAAATATCAAGTTTGATATTTTGGAAGCTTTCCATACATATCAGCAGTTTTCGCAACTTGTTAATGACATGGCATCCACCCCATTTCTACCAAGCGCGTGGAAGCATCTAACCAAAACACGTGACTGTAAACACCATTTACTGGATCGAAACAAATTCAGTGATGACGGATCAAAGCGTCATGGGGAAACAGCATGACTACGAACCGAAGCGCCTTTCCAGTGGATCGAAATAGCATGACTACGGGTCAAAGCATTATTGCAGTGTGGATCAAACAGCATGACTACGGATGAAAACATGACTGGAACAGATCAAAACAATATGGCTACAATCAAAGCATTATTGCAGTGGACGGAGCAGCATGACTACGGATGAAAACATGACTGGAACAGATCAGAACAATATGACTACGATCAAAGCAATATTGCAGTGGACCGGAGCAGCATGACTACGGATGAAAACATGACTGGAACAGATCAAAACAATATGACTACGATCAAAGCATTATTGCAGTGAACCGGAGCAGCATGACTACGGATGAAAACATGACTGGAACAGATCAAAACAATATGACTGCGATCAAAGCATTATTGCAGTGGACCGGAGCAGCATGACTACGGATGAAAACATGACTGGAACAGATCAAAACAATGTGACTACGATCAAAGCATTACTGCAGTGAACCGGAGCAGCATGACTACGGATGAAAACATGACTGGAACAGATCAAAACAATGTGACTACGATCAAAGCATTACTGCAGTGAACCGGAGCAGCATGACTACGGATGAAAACATGACTGGAACAGATCAAAACAATATGACTACGATCAAAGCATTATTGCAGTGGACCGGAGCAGCATGACTACGGATGAAAACATGACTGGAACAGATCAAAACAATATGACTACGATCAAAGCATTATTGCAGTGAACCGAAGCAGCATGACTACGGATGAAAACATGACTGGAACAGATCAAAACAATATAATATGACTACGATCAAAGCAATATTGCTGTGGACCGGAGCAGCATGACTACATACCGAAATATCATGACAGTGGACCGCAATATTATGACTACGGATCAAAATATCCTGGCACTGGCCACTGGATCAAAGTAAATTTTATGACAACAGATCTAAGCGTCTTGGGAGATAGCGTGACTACGAATCGAAGCACCTTTACTGTGGATCCAAACCACATAACTACGGGTCGAAGCATCATTGCAGTGGATCAAAACAGCATGCCTACAGATCAAAGTATCATGGCAGTGAATCGAAGTAAACTCTGTGACTATGGATCAAAACATCGTTGGAACATATCGAAACACCATGACAACAATCAAAGAAGTATGACTACTTACAGAAATATCATGAAAGTGGATAGCAATATCATGACTACGGATCGAAGTATCCTGGTGCTGAATCGGAATAAACTATGAAGACAGATCTAAGCGTCATGGAAGACAGCGTGACTACAAATCGAAGCGTCTTTTCAATGGATCAAAACAGCATGACTACGGATCGAAGCATCTTTGTAATGAATCGAAACAGCATGAACACGGATCGAAGTATCGTTGCGATGGATCGAAACAGCATAACTACAGATTTCAGCTTCCCTACAATGGACCTCCGTAGAAGCGATGGCGACGGCTGAAGAGTTACGCATATCTAACGCTACGAATGAAGATGAAGCTACAAATGTGTTGAAGTGAAACTGATGAAAGTCGGCATAGCACCAGCGAGGGTGATGAACTGAGAAAGGTGACTGTGGGGGAGTAATGATGCTACTGAAATGATGAAATGTGAGTACAATGCGCAGTGATGAAAATGGATGAACTAACTTCATGAGCACCGTAAAAAAAAGCTGTCTCACTGAAATCAACATGCACCTTGTTTTCAAAAATCGTCAATTCAACATGTTTACTTGGAGTAATTAAATGAAATGAAGGTATAAAAACATATTTTCATGGAAAATATGCTTCATGGAGATCGTCTTGGAGTGAAAGTCATTTTCCTTTCAAGAGAAAATGATAACAGCGTTTCTGGATTGCTTTACTGATCTTCGCTTTTAGAAAAATATTAAGAAAAGTAAACAATCGATGAGCCAGTTCAGTTCTTCCAACCAGTGTGTTTTGATACTATCTCCTGCGTTTGAACAATACAGGTAATTCAAAATGATTGTCCCGATTACAAATGACAATCATGTATTTATGAAGATAAATAGACAGCTGATATCCCTAAACAAGAAAGAAGGAAGTTTAGAATTTTATTGGAGCGTTGCTATGGTGACGTAGGAAGTGAGCTGCCCGTGCGCCAAAGCCAGTGGGCAGAAATGGCGACCGCAGAAGAAAAGGCGTTTTGCGTGCTGGAGTTTGAAACGTCCGGTCCATGTCTCCGGACCTTACTCCTTGTGACTTCTTTTTGCGGGGGTATGTCAAAGGCTATGTGTATGTGGTACCTTTGCCGAGAACACTGCAAGAACTAAAGAGGCGCCTTCAGCTTGCACTGGCATCAGTTATTTTTTTATTTTTATTTTTTTTTGATTGGAGGTTTAACGACCACCGTGAGCAACTCAATGGCCTATAAGCAGTCGCCCGTCTCTAATTTAGGGTCACTGGTTCCAGGGAAGGGAGGGAGCCAGTGCCGTAAGACAAACACAACATCCATGCCTCACCGGGATTCGAACCCGGACCCCGTTTGGACGAATGATCAGAGGCCACTGCGCCACCGGGGAGGCCCATCAGTGATTACGGACATGCTTCATAATGTATGGCGTGAAATGAATTACCGTTTAGATGTGGTCCACGTGACCCAGCGGAGTCATAGAACATTTGTAAGGTATGGAAACAAAATTCTAAACCTCTTTATTGTGCAACAATGTGATCTCTGTATCTATGTTCATAAAACAAGTACTGTCATTTGTAATCGGGGCAATCATTATGAATTACCCTGTATGTGAATGATGAAAATGCAAATGCAAGTATTAACAGATAGCGTTTAATATGTTTTGGTGAATTTTACAATTTTCGCGTAATTTGATTCTTTTTGGTGAGCAAGCGATAGGTTACATTTTTTTTTTTTTTTTATGAGACTAAATTCATGATCACGAAAGTAGCCATTATGTTTGAAAGTAGCAATTTCGAAAATGGCCATTATGTTCCAGAATTTGATTCGGAAATATGATCACAGACGTATATAAATACAATAATCAAATGAGCAGAAAAAGAAAATCAACAAAGACATGCCTTTCCTGAAAAACTAAAAAAATAAATGAAAGCAAAATGTTATTATTATTATTTGCGAAACATATTTCAGGCTTTCGTAGCATTTTTAAAGGTATGTATGTCATTGTTCCATCAAAATGTCCTTGTCTATTGCCTTCTTTCAAATTTGAAACTTTTGATTATGACTCAAAAATTAATGTTGGTATCGCGAAATCTGTTTTTTTCGCGTATTATTATTATTTTGATTGAAGGTTTCAACGACTATCGTGAGCAACGCGATGTGCTGTAAGAAGTCGCCCGTCGCTAATTTAGGGCCAATGGTTCTAGGGAAGGAAGAGAGCCAGTGCTGTAAGACAAACACAACGTCCTTGCCTCACCGGGATTCGAACCCGGACCCCTCCCTGGACGAATGGTAATAAGCCATCGCTTAGACAACTGCTTCACCAAGGCGACACACGTATTATATGACTGATTTATTAACAAGTTTTGATATATTTACCAGTTTCGAATGCATAATTTTTTATGATCAATTACTAGCGATTATAAATATTTCCTCTCTACTGTTAAAGCTCCCTAAAGATACTCTGGATGCTTCCCATCTTTAATGTCAAGGATGCTCAAGAAAGGAAAAATGGTTTAACCTATTGGTTTTCAGTGTTGTAAGTAGCAAAGCATTGTGCGTATGAAGTTGCCTACTTCCCGCACGTACAAGATGTTCGTATTTCGGAATATTAGTTTCATAATATGTGTAATAATATTTTCTTTTGTGCTGATATGTGCTGATACTAAAAATGTAATACCCCCCCCGTGGCGCAGTGGTCTAAGCGATGGCTTAAGATCATTCGTCCGAGTTGGGTCCGGGGTTCGAATCTGTTACGACATGAATGCTGTGTGACGTGCCTGCTCCGCAGGACGCAAATAAGATAAAGGCAGACAGTAGTGGGTAGCACGCGGAGTCTCCGGACCCGAGAGTTGCAGGTTCTAGTCCTGCCCCTGGCATAAAAATGATGGAGAAATTTACTACGGTGGCCTAGTGGTCAGCGTTCGTGACTGCCATGGATATAACCTCAGGTTAGATCCTGGGCAGGTACGAACGTTAGAACCACTAAATACCCGCCGTGCGTCGGATGGGCACGTCAAGTCGTCGGACCCCGGGTACTGGCCTCCCTGAAAATAAATAAGGGCGTTTTCCTCATCCTTTCTCCCTCAGTTCCGTGTCACTTTCGTATCGGGCACTCTAGACCCAATCTCCTGGCTTCCTATTTCTAAGGGTTGTTTAAGACCTGGGATCAGACATTCCCTTCCTAAAATCCTCTACATAGGATATGATCTGATCTCACTTCGTCATAGTTGTGTTTGTCTTACGGCACTGGCTCTCTCCCTTTCCTGGAGCCAGTGGCACTAAATTAGGGGACAAGCGATGGTAATATCCCATTGAGTTGCTCACGGTGGTCGTTAAGGGAGTCGAATGACTCCAAGGGGCAAAAAGAAAATATTCGAATTTCAGGTTTTAAGCTTTATTTTATTCTATGCACCTTTAGGTTTAATTTGATACCAAATTTATGTGTTTCTGTGCAGTAGATCACATTTTATGAGAATTTGTTTGACGGAGCGCAACAGTAATTTTACAGCTACTACGTGCCCAAAAGGTGCTGAAAGCTGGTGCAAGTTCCAGAAGGCAGTAGATAAGAATGAACCGTATCACCATAATGACCATACACACCTACCAAGAGTTGTTAAGGAGGAAATTAAACCCATTTTTAGAGATTTAGCCAATCCACAGCTCTCTCAGAAATGTTTACATGGTGGCACTCAAAATCCTTGCGAATTCCGAAATCTACTTTTGTAATGAAAACAACATTACAATTAAGTGTTTAGGAGGCTTTAGCTACTTTTAATAAGGGGAACATACTGAAATGTGACCTTTTGAAAAAATTGGGAATTTCTGCTGGCCCAAATTGTATAGACAATGAAAAAACTGATGAACGGAGAATTGCAAAAGCTGAAAAAAAAAAAAAGCGTTGCCCTAGCCAAAAAAAAAAAAAAAAAAAAAAAAACGTTGGAGGACATGTACCAAGAGCAAGAGGACCCAGAATATCCTTGACATGGAGCTGGGATGCATTAAGGTAAGATTAGTTGCATTAATTACCTCAGTGTTAGCTTTCGGTACGTTTCCTGGAAAAAGCATTTTTTTTTTCAATATATAGGTACACTTCTCTCAGAAACCATAACGGATATCTGCATGTATTTTTGTGTTTTGTTTCCCATATGCAGCTCTACATTTTGAGCAGAAGGATTTTTAAAATTCCAATTTTGGAAACGTATTACTTTACAATTTATTTTTTGTAGTTTTTTAGAGCAATTTTTAAACAAACATAAATTTTTTATCTAAGCTTGTTTTAAAAAAACCATCTGCTTAAAATGGTATTTATGTTGTGTCATCATCATCATCATTGTCAACCATTATCAATCCACTGCTGGATGAAGGTCTCCCCAAGTTTCCTACACAACGGTCTGTCTTGTGCCAGTCTCCTCCATGTCACTCCCGCATATTTACGAATTTCATCCACCCATCTCCCATGTGGTCTTTTTCTGGGTCTTTTCCTGTCCCTTGGAATCCAATCTAAAATTTCGGCTGTCCATCTATGGTCTGTCCTTCTGGCAGTATGTCCAGCCCATTGCCATTTCAGGGATTTAACTCTGATCATGATGTCTTCCACTCTCGTCATTTTTCGGATCCACGAGTTCCTCTTCTTATTTCTCCTGGTTATACCAAGCATGCACCTCTCCATACTTCTTTGAGTTGTCTGCAGCCTTTGTATGTCTCTTTTAGCTAAGGTCCACGTCTCTGCACCATACGTAAGCACTGGAAGGATGCATTGATCAAACACTTTTCTTTTAAGACATAATGGCATATTGCTCTTGAAAATTATGCTGTTTCTTCCAAAAGCTCTCCAGGCAAGTTTTGTACGCCGCTTAATTTCTTCATCAATGTGACCCTCACTTGATATCTGCTGTCCAAGATAAACGTACGTATCTGTTATCTCCAGTTTTTCTCCATCAATCGATAAATCTTCATTTCTTGTAAAAGCGTTGAACATCACTTTTGTCTTCTGAAAGTTCATTTTTAATCCCACTTCTTTACTCTTGTCAGCAAGTTCCTGGATCATACTCTGCAGCTCTGATGGGGTAGTTGCAAAAATGACTATGTCATCAGCAAAACGAAGGTGGGTTAGATAATCTCCATTAATCTTTATCCCTTTGTTTTCCCAGTTCAGTGATTGAAAGACATTTTCCAATGTTGCATTAAAGAGCTTCGGAGATATGGTGTCACCTTGTCTCACTCCCTTTCCAATTTTTTATGTGTGTTGTATTTTCAAACAGCCGAATCTTTGCACTTGCATTTTCATAGATGTTATTAATAATATTAATGTATGCATCTTCAATACCGCAGGATTTCAGAGCCGTGGTAACTGCTGATGGTTTCACCGAATCAAAGGCTTTTTCATAATCGATAAAAGCCATGCACAATGGAAGTTCATATTCCCTCGCTCTTTCAATTAGTTCTCTCAGTACGTGGATATGATCTATTGTGCTGTAGCCACTCCTGAATCCAGCTTGTTCTCTCGGTTGAGCCATGTCCAGTGTTACCTTCAAGCGGTGTGAAAGAACTTTAGTGAAGATTTTATAAACCACTGATAGGAGGCTGATAGGTCTGTAGTTCCTGAGATCCTCAATGTGACCTTTTTTATGTAGCAGGATCATTGTAGCATTGTTCCAATCCTCAGGAATCTTCCCTTCATTAAGGCATCGAGTGAAAATTTGGGCGAGTACTGTTTCAATTTCTCCACTTGCTTCTTGTATGATGTCTATAGTAATTCCATCTTCTCCTGGAGCTTTCCCCCGCTTCATGTTCTTGATTGCATGAGCAACTTCTGCTGGGAGGACTGGAAGAACTCTGGTACCTTTCATGATGTCTGGAGTACATGTATCATCCCTTTCATATAATTTGGAGTAGAAATATTTCACTCTTGTCAAAATTTCGCCTCTATTTCTTGTTATAGAACCATCTTCTTTTCTCAGAGCCATAATCTGTTTTCTTCCCTTACTGAGATGTCCCTTTGCTATCTTAAGGCTTTGGTTGTTTTCAATTGCTTTCCTCACTAGCTCACAGTTGAATTTCCTTACGTCTTCAGTGATACTTTTTCGTGTTGTCTTGCATAGCTCTATATATTCCCCTTTGGAAGTCACATCTTCTTTAGTTGTCCTCATCTCTCTTCTTTTTTACATCAACATTTTGGTTTTTCCTGATAATTTGTTCACATGCAACTTGTTCTTAGACCCAGCTAATTTTGTTGCTGTTTCCATAAGAGCTTTGGTTACTTTTCTGTTAACTTCCGAAATATCCACTTCTTCCGATGTTAGGCCTTCTAAAGCAGAGAATCTGTTCTTCAGTTCCAACTTGAAAGTATTATGGTGTTTTTTAAGGTTGGTTATGTCAATACATTTTGTTTGTCTTATGAGCTTGCCACGTTCCAGTTTAGTGTTGAGGTGCATCTTACATCTCACCAATCTATGGTCACTACCTGTGTTGAACTTGTTCAGCACACTGCAGTCTTCGATGACGAATTTTTTGTTACACATAATAAAATCAATTTCACTTGTCGTCCCAATTGGATGTCTCCATGTCCATTTCCTGTGTGGCTTTTTCTTGAAAAAGGAGTTCAAGATGAAAAATCCTTCTGCCTCTGCAAACTCAACGAGAGTATTTCCACGCTGGTTTCTGTTGTCGTGACCGAATTTACCTACTGAAGTTTCATTCTGTTGTCGTTGCCCTATTTTTGCATTGAAATCTCCCATAATTATCTTCAACTGCTGCTTACCTTTATTATTTAGATGACGAATTTCCTCATAAAATTCTTCAATTTCTTCTTCAGGATGACTTGTGGTGGGTGCATAAGTTTGAATGATCTGAGCCTGGTATCTTCTCGATAGTTGGATAACGAGTCGTGCAGCTCTGTCAGAGGAACTTTCAACTTCTATCACTTTATCCTTCAGTTTCTTGTTTATTATAAATCCAACACCACTAGTTCTGCCAGTATCTGTCCCACGATAATAGAAGAGATGTCCACTTTTCAGTTCAATGAGATCTTCTCCTTTTCTCCTTACCTCACTTAGCCCAACAATGTCCCACTTGATCCTTTGTAGTTCCTCTTCCAATTCAAGAAGCCTTGAATCAGAAGATAGGGAGCGTCCGTTATAGGTAGCCAAGGTCAGCATCAAATGGCAGTCTAGTCCGGTCCTCCGGGGATTCTTAGCACCCTCTGCCTTCATGTCGCACTGGCCGCTGCCTTGGCCAGGTACATTCCAGCTGCCGGAGACTGAGGGCCAAGATTTAAGTTGTAGAGTCATTTTGGAGGTGTTTGGCCATAACTCACCACGCTGTGTATTCACAGTAAAAAAAAATTAAGCTTATATCTGCTGTAGATTCTGAGTTAAATGTACCTAAATTTGTGCAAATTAAAATGGGGAAGATAGGGCCATCCGACTCACCTTAAACCCCCAATCAAAAAATAAATAAATAAAAATGTTGCTAAACTGAAAAAAAAATATTAATCGCGTGAATTCACGGAAAATTCCTGAAAACAACGTGTAGCAATGTTGCCAGTAGGTGTTCGTCTTTTAACGAAATTTCCATTTTATTCTAACTTTAGTATTTTGATAGAATTTCCGTAGTAAGTAATTCCGTTTCGGGGTTTTCCGTATTTACACAGAAATTTTAAAAAATCTTCGATTTTGACTTTTTCAGCACTTCTATGAATCTTCCTTTTCCCAGTGGGTTGCGAACCTCGGCCTTCTATACGTGAGTCGCGCGTGGTACCGTTGTCAAGATCTCACGTATAAGGTAGAGCTCTAATCACGCAATGATGAATTTATTTTTGTTATTAATGTGGGTAAATTAGTCATTTTATTTTCTGCTTGGGGTTTATTATTTTTCAGAACAGGTTTGTAACAATTTTATTTTTTCTGTAGGAAGACTTTTACAAATTATGTATTTTTCTTTTCATCATGATTTTTCAAAAAAACGGAATGCTTTGGAACTAGAGATCGTATTAAATTATCAATGACTTTCGATTTTCTTTAAGAGAAGGAGCAATGGACTGCTTTATAGTATTATTTCGCAAAACTCCTGAATATAAGATTTACTCCTATGAGAACAACGGATTTTTTTTTTATTGGAGGTTTAACGACCACCGTGAGCAACTCAATGGGCTATAAGCAGTTGCCCGTCTCTAATTTAGGGCCACTGGTTCCAGAGTAAGGAGAGAGCCGGCGCCGTTAGACAAACACAACATCCATGCCTCATCGGGATTCGAACCCGGACTCTTCACGGACGAATGATCAGAAGCCAGCGCTTAGACCACTGCGCAAATAGCCTTTACGACGTACTAATGTTTTAATTGTTGCCGTCAATCGGGAAGCATTATTTCGTTGAATCTTAATACTCTTTGATATTTTAAATATGGTCATTTTAAGATTAAAATAAAAATAATAAAAGATGAACAAAAACATATTAATAAAAGTAAAAGAATTTCTGAAAAATATGGGTTCACTCAAAAGGCAGCAATTAATGGCCTAGAAGGCCGCAGGTTCCCCTGATCTAGTTTATTCTTTTCTCTCCTGGGGAGAACAAAGGATGGTCTGATGATTGGGGCCCCTTCTAGGAACTTTGAGAGAAATGTCGACATCAACCAGAGAGGGAAAGAAAGATGTGGAATAATTCTGCGCGCTACTTTTCGTTCCTACGGTAGTTTTCATTTAAAAAAAAATATATTTTTCGTTATTTCACAAACGTGTATAACGAGAACCACGGATAAAAAATACGCGGATAACGAGCGATTACTGTACAATTTTTTATTTTATTTTTTTGTTATCGCATTTGGGTTTAATTAGGTGTGGTTTTAATGAGAGTAAAAGTTATTTTGTTTCTAGAAATCACGTGATTTTTGACCCGGAACTTTGTTAAGAAACTATTTAAGGTCCACGATGGCTTTTGCGAAAAGCGGCACATTCCTCCCTCTCTGCATGCCTTTTGCGCCTTCGTTTGTTTGTTTTCGTTTGGTTCACGCCACGTTCTCTTGAAAATGCTCAACTGTAACGTCTGGCATGGACGTTAAGAAAGAAGGTCGAGTTAGAAGCCTTAACAGGAAACAACGAACTTACGATAACATTGTCGTCGGAGCTCGTGACCTGGGAAAATATGCGGCCGGGCAATCTCACGCGCTGTCGACCGAGCCTTCTCTCTCCCTCTCTCTTTCGGGTTAAAAAGGCCCTTTTTTATTATTATTTTTCTGAACTCCGTGTTTGTAAACAAACAAGACATGTACACTGCGGTGAAGCGTGGCTTAAAAAGAAATGCGAGGAAACGTTCGAAGATTGTCTCGACTCAGAGACGTGTAGGTGTTGGTTCGAGTGTGAAGGTACTTTGGTTGAAGGGAGGGAGCGTGGGAGCGGGGAGGGAGTAAGATAGTGAGAGATCGCGCGCGGAGCGTATAAGGAAGTCTCGGTGGCATTCTTTACTTGAATTCGAATGAAGCCATCTTGGTCGGGAAACGGGGTCAGCTGCAAGGAAAATTCCGTTCTGCTGCGGCTTCTGTAACAGTCAATCAAATTGTCTGCCTTTGCACATCGATCATCAGAGCAGAATTATGAAGATATGTGTGGAGGTGGGGGGATTCGAGGGGGGGGGCGTAATCCGTGCATCTCATTATCTTTGCAGCGCATATTTTCAGCCAGTTGCTTATTTTTAAATTGTTAAATGTTTACCTTAGTTCGCACGCAGATCATTGGCCCCAAGCTTCTTTATTTGTTTATTTATTTATTTATTATCTCTAGCGTCTAACGAAATTTTAAACCTTCTCAAATGGTCTAAGATAGAAACGGAAAAAACTGGTTCCAGCCGCCAGTTAATTTCTAGTTATACACTCCACCAGTTTTTTGGATGAAGGCCGACTCGTGCATAACCAGGCACAACACAATATGTGGCACCTGTCAACATTCTCGAAAGCGCAAATATGTTTATACTTGATGAAACTCGTGAATCGTGACGGGAGAAAATAACGTATGTAGAGTCATTTTTAAATAACCAGGTATTCTTTTTGTTTGTGATGTCCAAATGTGAAAGTATATTTCGTTCAGTGGCGTAACCATCACACATTGTATGTATACATATATATATAAAATATTATAACATCATCACCCGCATTGTCAACCATTATCGGTCCACTGCTGGATGAAGGTCTCCCCAAGTTTCTTCCACAATTGTCTGTCTTGAGCCTGTCTCCTCCATGCCACTCCGGAATGCTTTCGAATTTCATCCATCCATCTCCCGTGGGGTCTTTTTCTGGATCTTTTTCTGTCCCTCGGAATCCAGTCTAAAATTCCGGTTGTCCATCGGTGGTCCGTTCTTCTGGCAACATGTCCATTACATACTGTACAAGATAGAGTTTGGGACCTCCCCCCCTCCCCCTACACACACACACACACACACACGCAGGAGCAAAGCAGTTGCTGAGCCGCGATCTAACGGGCACGTCATAGGCGCCTCTGTTGGCGAATTGTGGAAGTTAGCGAACACAACTGTAAAACTATGATAAATGGGGCAGAAATGTAAATTACAAAGTTGTAGAAGCTGACTTTGCTTATTGGGAGCAAAGCAGTTGCTGAGGCGCGATCTAACGGGCACGACATAGGCGCCCCTGTTGGCGAATTGTGGAACTTAGCGAACACAACTGTAAAACTATGATAAATGGGGCAGAAATGTAAATTACAAAGTTGTAGAACTCACTTTGCTTATTGGGAATCGATATCGCTGTTTTATTAAGCACACATTATACACGTGTTTGTATTCTACGAAAAATTACAATATTATATTATTAAATTTAGTTGGTTCACATCATAAAGTAAGCATTATATCACTATATTCCAGAAAAAAAAAAAAAAGGGGGGTGATACATCTATTCCAGGCATAACGACAGGTACCAGTGCCAAAGTCCCTTCAATTCTCCCTGCAGAAGTTACATATGCAATTAAGAACATGAAACAGGGATGAACTCCAGAAGATGATGAAATTACCGTGGACATTATACAAGAAGCAAGTGGAGAAATTGAAACTACACTCGGCCAAGTTTTCAGCAGATATCTTAATGAAGGGAAGATTCCTGAGGATTGGAACAATGCTACAATGATCTTGCTCTATAAAAAAGGTGACATTCAGGATCTCAGGAACTATAGGCCCTAGAGCCTCCTTTTAGCGGTTTATAAAATCTTCACTAAAGTTCTTTCACACCGTTTGAAGGTAACACTGGACATGGCTCAACCGAGAGAACAAGCTGGATTCAGGAGTGGCTACAGCACTATAATAGATCATATTCATGTACCGAGACAACTAATTGAAAGAACAAGAGAATATGAACTCCCATTATGCATGGCTTTTATTGACTATGAAAAGGCCTTCGATTCCGTGAAACCATCAGCAGTAACAATGGCTTTGAAATCCTGCGGTATTGAAGATGCATACATTAGCATTATTAATAACATCTATGAAAATGCAAGTGCAAAGATTCGGATATTTGAGGATACAGCACAAATAAGAATTGGAAAGGAAGTGAGACAAGGTGACACCATATCTCCCAAGTTCTTTAACGCCACATTGCAAAATGTCTTTCAATCCTTGAACTGGGAAAACAAAGGGATTAAGATTAATGGAGATTACTTAACTCACCTTCGTTTTGCTGATAACGTTGTTCATCTTTGCAACTACCCCTTCAGAGCTGCAGAGTATGATCCAAGAACTTACTGACAAGAGTAAAGAAGTGGGATTAAAAATGAACTTTCAGAAGACGAAAGTGATGTACAATCTTTTACAAGAAACGAAGATTTATAAAAGCTTGAGACAACCGATTCCTACATTTATCTTGGGCAACAGATATCGAGTGAGGGACACATTGATGAAGAAATTTATTGGCGTATAAAACTTGGATGGAGAGCTTTTGGAAGAAACAGTACAATTTTTAAGAGCAGTATGCCATTATGTCTCAAAAGAAAAGTGTTTAATCAATGCATCCTGCCAGTGCATACGTATGGAGCAGAGACATGGACCTTAACTAAAAAAAAACCATACAAAGACTGCAGACAACTCAAAGAGGCGTGGAGAGATGCATGCTTGGGGTAGCCAGCAAAGATAAGAAGAGGAACTTGTGGATAAGGAAAATGACAGGAGTGGACGTCATCATGACTAGAGTGAAATCCCTGAAATGGCAATGGGCTGGGCATGTTGCCAGAAGAACGGACCACCAATGGACAACCGAAATTTTAGACTGGATTCCGAGGGACAGGAAAAGACCCAGAAGAAGACCACATCGGAGATAAGAAATTTAGGGGACCTTCATCCAGCAGTGGATTGATAATGGTTGATGATGATTCCCCAAAAAATTGGGGGGGGGTCGTTTACATTGGGGATCCCCGACTCTGAAAATCTGAAAGGAAGTTCTGACACTTCCGACTCCAACAAGTGGTTACGCCTATGGTTTCATGAACATTACAACTATGAGAAAAGTATATTGGTTGAGGCAGTGATTCGACAATTAAAACAGGCAAGCACTCTTTCCACTGCACCGCCAAAGTTGGACTAATGTTTAAACGTTCAGAGAAAGGATATTTTATTCTTTTATATAGATGTGCCCCCCGGAAATATCGTTATAAATCAGTCTGAAGGCTCCTTTAATAAATGGAGCACTGTGTGAGGAAAATAAGTGGATAATATCTAGTTTTACTAAACGTAAATGCCAAACAAATTCATATTTGGAAAAAAAAAAAAAACAGCGAAAAATGTTTATCCTCCACCGTGATTCTGCTCCGCCCCCTTAAAATATGAGGCTCCACTCTCGTGAGCCCTGAGGCGTAAATCAGGATCTGTACAGAACTTGAAATTATGGTAACGAACCTGGTGACTGTTCCGAGCAATGTTTCACTAGTAATGTTCAGAGTTTGTGTGGGTTTTCTACTGCAATGTAGGTTTTTTATTGGCAAATTACAGCAGACTAAATATTCAAACAAAGCAAACTGAATTTGTTTGTAATACTTACTGGTCATCCATGTGACTCTTCTCAGAAAACTTGAAAATTTCATTCGTTCTGGAGCGGGAAACGAACCCCACATCTCCCGTTTATCGGTCGAGTATACTAACCATTACACCACGCAGGACACTGAAGTTCCAAGCAACTGAGACAAAGGAATCTCAAAGTCCTCAGATTTTCGCTAGTCTAAGCATCCATGCTTCCTCATAGCGCTTTGATCCAGTTTCCATCCGGACGGATGTAGGTCGGAGGTCAGCGGTACCGATAAATCAGTGAAAGGAAGGAATATTCTTCAAAATACATGGCAAATTCACTGAATATTCAAGCAAAGCAAACAGAATTTGCTTGTATACCACTTACTGGTCATCCATCTAACATTTCTCAGGAAACTAAAAAAATAGTAGTTTTTTCCGCTCCAGGACGATTGAAAATTTCAAGTTTTCTGAGAAGTGTTAATCTATAACCGCTAAGTGGTACAAGCCAATTCTGTTTGCTTTGCTTGAATATTCAGTGAATTATCCACGTATTTTGAAGAATGTTTCTTCCTTTCATTGATTTACAGAAGTCCATTTGTCGTCTTCGTGAAGCTATAATTACTAAGATTTCTTATTTCCGTGTATTGAAAGATTTTCTGTCTCTACTACATTGATAGACTAGCTAAATACCCGTTCTTCGAACGTGTTATTAAAATACAGTTGAAATACAGGTGATATATATGATATACAGTTGAAAAGGCCATGCACTGCATATTTCTTCGCTCTTTTGGGAAACATGTCTGCCTGACTTATTCTGCCAGACGACACATAAGCAATTTCGTTCATAACTGTAAATTTAAAACTTCGAGCCTACACGAAACAAATCAAACTACGTAGTTACTCTTCACTTTCGTCGTTAAAATATTAATAGGCAACAGAACAAAATACGTTGTTACTTTCAGCATAAATGTAAAAAGAACCTTGCTTATAAACAATTTCGTAAACAATTTCGTTCGAAACTGTACATTTAAAAGCTAGCAAGTCATGTTTTTGGAAGCGTGAGCAAAATTGTGTTGCCACCGCTAATACCTCAAAGGGGAAACTTTTTTTTTCAAATTTCAATTACTACGAAAATCGACCCGTATATTTATATTTATTGCAGTCACCTTAACACTTATATGACGTCACCGTTGCTTCGGTGAAAACGAATGTTGGTAAATTGATTTTGACTCAAAATACCTTGACGTTCGATATGAAAAATGCTTAAATGAAAAGAATATGATATAGCGCTTTTTACGTGATATTTTTAAAAGGTTTTTTTGTTAAATAAATTTAAAACAAATCAAAAAACCGTGATATTCAATATGTCAAACGATAACAAATGTTTAAATGCAAAGCATATTATGGTGTAGCTCTTTTTACGTGATTTTCAAGGTTTTTTTGTCAAATAAATTCAGAATAAATAAATTCAGAACAAATAAATTTAGAACAAATAAATTTAGAACAAATTATATACTGAGCAGGTCAGCTCAAGTCATTCAAGACTTAGGGCGGGGCTTCAGTTGCTGCGCAACAATGGCTCGATCATTGCAAAACGTCCTAGCGTTATCAAAGCTGGGTTATTTAAAAAGCCCATTTCGACCCACTTAAAGTTATCGTAGGGAAAAATCCTTTCTTAGTGCGCCTCTATGCTGTAAAAGGAATATTCCTGCCAAATATGAAAGTTCTAAGGTCAGTAGTTTCTGAGATTCGGTGATGAGTCAGTGAGGGCTTTCAGTTTTATACGTACAGATCAATAATGGCTTATACTCACCTTTACCCGCCTTCAACCCACCTAGTTCCACGCTAGCCTCTTCATCTACTATGGAACCACAATTTAAAACCTGTTCAGACAGGCTTCCATCTGCCATTCGGAAAACGTTTTTCCCACCTCGATATTACCTCGTTAACTTTTTCTTTTATTACAGAAGCACCCGGCCAGTACCATATTTCCACAATTGTTACGTTACCGTATAACCTTTTTACCGTCAGAGGGATTCGAGCCCAAATCTTTCTACACCGGGGCGGCTCTTTTCCCAGTTGAACTACGCCGACAGGGGTTTCGCTGCTTCATTGTCCGTTTGACTCCTTCGTCACATCACTTCACTCCCCCCACCCCTTCTTTTGAGAAAGGCGGTGGCACGAAAGTGTCACAGTGCTGTTTTAACTCTTTCCTTATATTACTGAAATATGTTGTAATCAGAAGATTTCAAGGTTCCTTAAACACTGCAAACATCAATAGAGTAATAATAGATCATTCAACAGAAGCGATTTGACGTTTGATAAAATCCTTTATTTTCGTGATTTTGCTTAATTTAAGATTATTACTCCGGGTCACCTGTGATTAGACCATCTCTCATGTTCTATAACTCCTCGCTATACATTCATGCTTACCGGTCGGGCGCGGAGACCACGCACTCCTTCACGAATTCTACTCCTGTACCTCCGAGATGTCTCCCCACTTCGCTCTACTACCATCATTCGCATTCTCTCCTAAGACACGTCATCATTCCCCTCCAGAAGTCTCGTTCTCCTATTGTCTCCGTAACTCCTTCTCAAAACGCGCCTCCAGCCTCTGTCCGAAAAACACTCTTTTTCCCTGCGTCCTAATGTCCGCTGCCTAATCATCACCCGAAAGAAACCCCTTACTCGAGAACGGAAGTTCTTCCTAATGAGTCGCTTTAAAACTCTAAAAAAAGCCTTCTATTGTCGCTATCTACACACGTGTGTTGTCCATCTCAGGAAGTCCGCCGATAAACTAATCGTTTACGGTGACTTAATGGCTCTCCCAAATCGATCTCAAAAATCATATCCTCAGGAAGTTTTCCGCGATTACTTTTAAAACATTCTTAAACTGCAAGTATTCTTAATTATTTACACATTCATTAAAATTCACCAATTAAAAGATATTTACATTACATTACATTTCATAAAATAACCATTCCCGTTCCATTACGCTATTATTAAAGGTTATTTACATTTACCACTATTACAAAAGCACTCAGCAAGTCTGGAAATTTTCTTTTTGTCTCCAGTACAAGGATGTCACTAGACTTCAAAGTCAGGGTGGGCCAGTAATATTTTTGCTGGGGAAAGTTAAATAGCAACTTTATTTACCCCAAAAGAAATATTTTAATGCTTTTTATTACCGGATACAAAGGAATTCGTGCAATCTCCCCTTGGACACACACAAAACACACCTGGATATGACTAGTTACGCCATTGGTAAACCAACAAGGAAATAAATACGACAAAGAGTAAGATAGATATAACTGTTGGTAGAATG
Organism: Macrothele yani; assembly: GCA_039090855.1. NCBI lineage: Eukaryota > Metazoa > Arthropoda > Arachnida > Araneae > Macrothelidae > Macrothele > Macrothele yani. The sequence goes on from CM077003.1 coordinate 112,506,833, forward strand.
TAAACTTTAAATTTTTATTACTGTGAATGCATTGTCTTAATTGCTTTTCAAAATTTTGCATTATTACATATGAAAATAGTACAGTGTGCAAACACATATATTGTCCGTGGCTCCTCACTCCGGTGTAAGTTGCTCTCCCAACTAAGCTACACGATCGGAATGCAACGCTGTAGTTTTGTCGTCTTTGCACGTGTGCTTTACCTCTGTAGTACGTCACAACAGATCTTGAATAATCTTTTTAAAGCAAAAGCGTTATTTCCTTTATCTAAATTAAAATTTAACGGCGTGACACTCAGACAAAATATCTTCTCCCTTCTTAACTCCCTTCCTTCAAGCCAGGGACTTTACCTTGCACTTCTCTCCAAAGCAGTCGTCAGCCACGTCATGCTCCCTAACTATCCTAAGGTATTCTTTAGACTTGATTTTGTGGGTTGTATCCCCTACTTAGTAGCACAAATAAACAGCGGAGCAATTAGTAATGACCACTCTCAGTGAATTCATATCCACCCTCCTCATTCACCCCAGGCCATACTATTAGGGGTATGCAAAAGTTTCCGTCGCCCCCGCTATCAGGCACTGTAGGGGTCTAACCGGCAGGCGACCCGTGCTGTCAGCTCGTACATGAAGTCAAGCATGGCGGTCGATAAAGTTCATTTGTGGCACTGTTTGTTATTCATGTTTAATTTAGGGAAAAGTGCGAGCGAAGCATACGGTTCAATATGTCAGGCGTATGGCGAGACGGTTATGGGTGAGAAGACGTGTCGATAATGGTTTGCCAGGGTTAAGAACGGTGATCTAAGCTTGGAAGACAAGCCACGTGCAGGTAGACCGCAGGAACTCGCAGACGGGGAGCTGCAATCGTTGTTGCAAGAGGATGCCACACAATCAACCACGCAACTGGCGAAACGTTTGAAAGTAGCTCAATCGACGGTGGTACGTCGTCTGCAGCCCTTGGAGAAGTTCCAGAAGTTTGGTAAGTGGGTTCCGTATACTTTAACGGATATTTTATTGGTCAACGATTGGACATCTGCATGTCGTTGCTGAAGAGATTTCAAGGTAAGAATTTTTTCTGGAAGGTTGTCACCGGGGATGAAAAATGGGACTACTGCGATAACTACATACGCAAGCGATCCTGGGTCGACCCAGGCTAGCCATCAACATCCATTGCAAACAGGGCCGTGCGTGTAGAACAAGCTCGGGCCCGAGTGTGATAAAATCTCCGGGCTCCCCCAAAGACAAAAGATGCCTGCTTCTGGTGGGAAACACAAAGTGACAAAATCCACATGATGAAAATTGTCTGCAACCTTTGATGACTAGCAATAACGCTGTATATCATGCACAATGGTCTGTGTCAGCGAGTAGCAAAGCAACACAGAGCCCCAATGTGTGGTGTCGGCGTGTCGTTGAAAAGGAAAGAAGAAATGAAAAACGTAATATGGAGAGTTCGTTTGATTTGCCGTAGGTAACCCACGCACGTGTTGCAGTTAGCCTGGGAACTCGAGTAACATTGTAAAACTTCGGTTTTTTTTTATTGTATTTAAAGCAAGTTTTGAATTTATTACATTTTTTTACATTTATGACATAAATTACGCATTTTTACGCGTATTTTACGAATCACGTATATAGAAAATATTTTTTAACGCGTAACTTCCGAACCACGGTGACGGTATTGCTTGAAAAATACTCGGACACCATAAAATAATAATTAGAAAAAAGTTACTGTAGAAACGGACTCTGGGCCCCAGTTCTACAGCACCGCCACACCGACCCCCCCCCCTCCCTCTCGTAAGGCCTGACTGCAAAACAGGATATTCACGGGAAAAAGGTGCTGCTATGTGTGCGGTGGGATGTACACGGAGTGCTGAATTTCGAACTGTTGAAACCGGGCGAAACAATCACTGCACAATGATATAGAGATCAGTTGATGAAACTGAACGCCGCAATCGAGCAAAAACGCCCATGGACGGAGTAAAGGACGCCGCCCAGACATCCTGTTACATGATAATGACAGACCACATGTCGGCGCCACCACGAAATCAACCCACGAACAGTTACACTGGGAGGTTTTACTGCACCCGGCTTACTCCCCGGACATTGCACGCTCAGGCTTTCATCCGTTTCGCTCTATGCAACATGCCCTAGCCCAACAGTGGTTCACCACAGTTCCAGAGACGGAAAATTTTGTCACTGCGTTCTTCAGCTCAAAACCCGAGTACTTCTACCACAGGGGCATTCATTTGTTGCCTGAAAAATAGCAAAAGGTCATTGATGCTAACGGCGAATATTTCGTTGAATAAATGTGCATGTACTGATTTCCTGATTGTTCCTGTCTCCTTTCTCCTTAAGGTGGACGTCAAGTAATTTTGCTTCCTGTACTTCCAATGGGAAAACTTCTGTACACATTTTCTTCACAATTAATGCGTTCCAAAGGATGAAAATTTGAACAACGATTAAAATAGCTTCATTTCATAACTTGGAATACTTAATATTTTCTAAAACATAACCATAATTATATTAAAAATCAATAACTTTTCCTTTGGTAGTGTTGAAACGAGAAAAAAGATGGCGCGACCTGTACTTTGATGGCGTCACTAGACAAACAAATGTATAAATATGGTTATGGTTTAGAAAATATTAAGTATTCCAAGTTATGAAATGAAGCTATTTTAATCGAAGTTCAAATTTTCATCCTTGGGAACGCATTAATTGTGAAGAAAATGTGTACAGAAGTTTTCCCATTGGAAGTATAGGAAGCAAAATTACTTGAGGTCCACCTTAAAACGGCGGAAACTTTTGCAAACCCCTAATAATAGGAAAAAAGGCAGAAAGTAAGGATTTGGAAGAGTGGATAACGGTTGAATTTACCTTGCCCTGCGGATGCTATTTTGATAACTTTTCTACGGAGAAGTAAACAACGCAATTCCTAGCGGAAAACAGTTAGGGCTACACGACGAAAAGCACGAGACTTATTATCTGGCAAAGTCCAGATTTTTCAGTTAAAAAAGCTGAAAATACTTCTTGAATTGGGTGGGTGGCAGGGTGGGCAAAGAAAAATTTCAGGATGGGCTCTTGCATGTCTTTGGCGACGTTTCTGCTTCCGTATGCCTGAAACCACTACGCCCCTGCGGATTTAGGCCTCGCAGTTATCCAGAGCCAAGATGTTCCAGCACGGGTTGAGGATTCATTGTCTGGAAATTTTATAGTGACATTTTAAGAAAATGGTCAGTACTAAGTGGCTGCTGTGTGCAAGTTATTTTTCTGTAGAAATTACATAATTTTGACTGAAGATGTTCGTTTCATGGAAACTATCATGGTGTGCTGCATTTGAATCTGTTCGTGCCATTTAAATTCTTGTTTTATCTACTTCAAGAACAGTTTGTGATTAGTCTTCGTATTTATTTTTTGGTTCTGATTACTCAATGAAAGAAAACGTTCTGAATTCTGATTAAACGCTTACTGCAATCAATTCGTATAGACCAGAAAATGAAACTTTGCGAATGAATTAGAAACTATAAAACAAACCAAAATGAAGGAAAGCCATAATGCTCATGGGAGTCGTTCATATAAAAAATAAAATGGTGGTGCGGGGGGGGGGGATATGGTGTTTTCTAAAAACCAATACATGCCATATATGAAAGGCATGGCTCCATATTTCCTACAGCAAGAAGAAAAGAACAACTATATTCCCAATCGCAAAAATGAGGTCACACTTCTTGAGTCATCTACTTGAATTCTAGACGTGAATCTTCTATAGACATTAAAAACACTGTTTTCATTTTCACTGCAAAGCACCTTCGTAAATCATAATTCATCTAGCGTTATTGTCTAAGAATGTTTAATCCGTTCCCCTTCATGAAGAAAAATTTGAATATATTGATATATTGATAACACAGTGCTGCAACATTTGAGTCCCTGAAAATTGTCTGTATGTTTTTGCCTGATTCTAAAGATATTTCATGAGCTGATATCAAATATGACTACGATTTTTCTCTAACACGTAAAGGTTTTTCACAAAATGGATGTTAAGATATGGGAAAATTGCCTATTCACGTGCATACTGATGAAAAGTTTGTCTTGTCACAAAAAGCTTAAAAATATTTTTATGTACAATAAAGTTACAGATAACTAATTTATCATGTTATGTGCATTTACAATACCTTATATTGTCTTTTTATTTTTCCTTCAAAGGTTCGTTTGGTACTTTTTCTTCTATACACAGCCAGTGCGTCTTCTATGTGCAGCATCCAACTCTAGTCAGTTATAATGTAGACGTTCCATCATCCTTGGTATCGCCGTTCCATCATTCTTGGTATCGCCGTTCCATCATTCTTGGTATCGCCGTTCCATCATTCTTGGTATCGCCGTTCCATCATCCTTGGTATCGCAGTTCCATTTCATTTATATCTTCGTGGAATCTTTCTCGCTGTTCATCACTAGCGGCTCCAAAGTTTCAGGAAAGCAATCCAAATGCCTCAGAAAGTGTTCCTTCAAACTAATTGAACAACCTAATGATTTGAAGTTTTCCAGTACGTTTTCTACTACGTACTTGTAGTTGGGATCTTTGTAGTTCCTCAAGAACTTCTTCACAACTTCTTTAAAACCATTCGAAACCCCTCTTTCAACAGTTTCCGTTCTTGTTTCAAATTCATTGCCTTTTAGGATTTCCGAATGTGTCTAGTGCGACAAAAAACATTCTTTCAATTTGGCATCTGACAATCCTGGAAACCTTTTACACAGATACTTAAAACAGTCTCCTTCTTTTGGCAAACTAACTGCTTTGTAAGTTTAATTTTCATATGAAGAGGAGGTCGGATGAATTTTTTGGGGTCAACCAAACTTTCCCGGATAACATTTTCGTTTCCTGGTTTTAAAATTCTCGTTCTTGCTTGGCCATTGTTTTTGAATCCAGTGTTGGCCCTTCGCTCGGCTGTTCCATTCGCGTAAAAAGCATCGGTATGCTGTGTATTCTCCTTGCTGTCCAAGAAGAATGTGCAATACTTTAAGATCACCACATATTATCAATCGGTGATCGTTGTAGTTAAGCTTCGTGAGAACTAAGGCTACATTTTTATAACTATCTGTGCTCAAACTAGCTTACTTTTTGCAAAGCGTACAATGTTTTAAAGACCCTAATGTCTTCTTTTTGTTGCAAATATAATGTTTTCACAGTAGATTTGTCAAATTATAGTAAATTCGGTAAACAAGGGAGCTAAAATCAAAGTAATTGTTTTATAAGTAAGCACAGAAGAATTGATAGATAGCGAAATTAATTATTTATTTTGTGGAGAAATGGTGTGTGTGTGTGTGTGTGTGTGTGTGTGATAGAATTTTGTTTACCTGAAATCAGGACCCAAAAACAGATTGAAAAAAAAATGTTCAGACAATTTTTCCATTGCAGGCCTATGTTATTTTCCGTGTCATGTATACAGAATCAGATGAAACTTTCTCCCTTCCCTGGAACAAGTGACCCTAAATTAGGGACGGGCGACTGCTTATAGCCCATTGAGTTGCTCACGGTGGTCGTTAAACCTCCAATCACAAAAAAAAAAAAAAAAAAAAAAAGATGAAACTTTTGCGAGGCGCCGTCAAAATTTTATTCTCTGTGCCATGTGTTTCTTTATTTTCTGTGCCATGTGTACAGAACCGGATGAAACTTTTACTAGGTGCCGACGAAATTTTATTTTATGTGCGATGTGTTTCTTTATTTTCTGTGCCATGTGTACAGAACAGGATGAAACTTTTAAGAGGCGTCAGTGAAATTTTATTTTCTGTGTCATGTGTACAGAACCGGATGAAACTTCTACGAAGCGCCAGCGGAATTTTATTTTCTGTGCCATGTACTTTTTTTATTTTCTGTGCCATGCACTTTTTTATTTTCTGTGCCATGTGTACCGAACTGCATGAAACTTTTACGAGGCGCCGGCGAAATTTCATTACAGCGCTTAAAATGCTAATCTGTTTTAAAAAAGTCATTAAGGAATTTTTCTCCGTAAAGTCTCCCTCCACCCGTACGCGAAAACTGTCATGAAGAAAAATTATTTATAACAAAGAAGTATTTTCTTTGTGCTTAAGGGGATAAAGAAGCATAATATGGACTGAAAGATGAGAGTTTAAACAATCTACGATTTCTTTCGAAGGAGAGAGGGTTGCATTGTAATCAGTATAAAAACGTCCTTACAAAATGATAAAAAGGTAACTTGAGCTCATTTGCGTAGCGAACGATAACGATCAGTGGCATATCGAAAGAGGGGTCGGCTCCCTCCAAAATAAATTAGCATAATTTTTTTTTCGTGATATGTTTCAGGGATTGATTTCTGATGCAGATGGAGTAACCTACAAAGTAATGACTATTTTAACTTTTTTATGCAGGCATATACGTGAACTGATTTTTCTTATTTCCAGTAGTGTTTTAAAAGTTATTGAACAATTGGTCTCTAAATATAGTCAGAAACCACGTTTTTCTTTTGATTAAGAAATTTAATGGAAAAAAAAACGTTGAAAAAATATTGTTTAAAGTGCCCCGCCGCCCCAAAATAAAGAAAAAAAAGTTGTATCAAAAATCATTTTATCTGCATTTCCTAAACTGTGGGGTTCCTGAAAATGCAGGCCCCGGGGCAGCTGTCTCGATTTCCACGATTTAGCTCAGAAGTCCCTGCTTGTGTACTATTCACAAAGTTATTTAGTACTACAATAGACTTCAAATTTTTGGAAATAAAAATTTTTAAACCATTCGTTTAGGAAATTTTAATAAGGTTACAATAAATTATATGGAAGGGTGAAAACAAAAGTGGCTTAGTTGTCGTTCTGATCAAGACATTCGCAACCGGAACTTGAGCCAGACAAAAAATAAAACGGAAATGTCCTGAATTAACACAACAGCTAGGGTTCTATGCTCGATTCGGGTCGTATCAGCCAGGATATCACTGCATGAACAGACCCTGATGGTCACGTGTTTTTTCAGTTCCGAAGGCTGCAAGCCGAAGTGAACCCTCGTATGTACAATATAAAACACATTTTCCTGCAAGCATTCTTGAAATTCCGTTAGTTCCTCCCCGGATGGTCCATGGGACATTGAAAAGGAGGACATGTCTGCAAAAATGAGGGCACTTAGCAGACAGAAATAGAGGATAGCTATAAAATGACTAGAGCAACGTCTTGAGTTCAAGCAACTTCTTGGGTCAACAAAGCATCCGTTGAAAGCTCTTGAGCTTCAACGGAAATTAATTGGTAAGGATGTGTTGTCAAGTACGTTTGAACCCTGAAGGCTAAGATGCAGGCTGCTGATTCTCCGTACTTGATGTTGTCCTGCTTCTTCCCTTTCCTTGGAGACAGAGATTTTCATTTAAGGATGAGCTGTATGGGTCTTATATGCTTACAGTAACCATTGAGATCTTACGCGTAAAAAAGAAAAACTGGATGAACGGCTGAAAACGCTGGGCCGATGATTAAGGTTCTTCTACAGAAACGAGGAATTTCTCAGTAAAAGTTCTTCCACGGTAAATTCGCAAGCAGATCACTGCAGCTGAAATAAGAGAAAAAATCTGTCAGACCAAGAATATGTGACACAAGACAATTATCTTCTCTTGATCAGGGAAGTGAAATTTCTTGCATAAGAATGCTAAAAAACTGCGTTCAATGTGCACCCCGTGAAGCATCCGCTCTAGAGAACGCAAACGTCACAAACAGAGATGTGCGAGACGTGAACACAACTTTCGAATAATTCCAACACTGTAAAAAATTTTCTGAAATTCACGAGCTACTTTCCGAGATTTCTTTCGTGAATTAACGAAGCATATTTCTGATACAACTCTTTCCGTGAAATGACGGAAAGAAACCTGAATTTCATAGATTTTTCGTACCACGGGGAACATTCTGAATTTTCAGAAACCTTTCCGCGGTTTCTTTCTTATATCGACGGCAAATTACCGTTTTAGACATGTGTTAACGGAAAATTTTGAATTTTCAGAAACCTTTCCGCGGTTTCTTTCTTATATCGACGGCAAATTACCGTTTTAGACATGTGTTAACGGAAAATTCTGAATTTTCAGAAACCTTTCCGCGGTTTCTTTCTTATATCGACGGCAAATTACCGTTTTAGACATGTGTTAACGGAAAATTCTGAATTTTCAGAAACCTTTCCGCGGTTTCTTTCTTATATCGACGGCAAATTACCGTTTTAGACATGTGTTAACGGAAAATTCTGAATTTTCAGAAACCTTTCCGGCGGTTTCTTTCTTATATCGACGGCGAATTACCGTTTTAGACATGTGTTAACGGAAAATTCTGAATTTTCAGAAACCTTTCCGCTGTTTCTTTCTTATATCGACGGCGAATTACCGTTTTAGACATGTGTTAACGGAAAATTCTGAATTTTCAGAAACCTTTCCGCGGTTTCTTTCTTATATCGACGGCGAATTACCGTTTTAGACATGTGTTAACGGAAAATTCTGAATTTTCAGAAACCTTTCCGCGGTTTCTTTCTTATATCGACGGCGAATTACCGTTTTAGACATGTGTTAACGGAAAATTCTGAATTTTCAGAAACCTTTCCGCGGTTTCTTTCTTATATCGACGGCGAATTACCGTTTTAGACATGTGTTAACGGAAAATTCTGAATTTTCAGAAACCTTTCCGCGGTTTCTTTCTTATATCGACGGCGAATTACCGTTTTAGACATGTGTTAACGGAAAATTCTGAATTTTCAGAAACCTTTCCGCGGTTTCTTTCTTATATAGACGGCAAATTACCGTTTTAGACATGTGTTAACGGAAAATTCTGAATTTTCAGAAACCTTTCCGCGGTTTCTTTCTTATATCGACGGCGAATTACCGTTTTAGACATGTGTTAACGGAAAATTCTGAATTTTCAGAAACCTTTCCGCGGTTTCTTTCTTATATCGACGGCAAATTACCGTTTTAGACATGTGTTAACGGAAAATTCTGAATTTTAAGAAACCTTTCCGCGGTTTCTTTCTTATATCGACGGCAAATTACCGTTTTAGACATGTGTTAACGGAAAATTCTGAATTTTCAGAAACTTTTCCGCTGTTTCTTTCTTATATCGACGGCGAATTACCGTTTTAGACATGTGTTAACGGAAAATTCTGAATTTTCAGAAACCTTTCCGCGGTTTCTTTCTTATATAGACGGCAAATTACCGTTTTAGACATGTGTTAACGGAAAATTCTGAATTTTCAGAAACCTTTCCGCGGTTTCTTTCTTATATCGACGGCGAATTACCGTTTTAGACATGTGTTAACGGAAAATTCTGAATTTTCAGAAACCTTTCCGCGGTTTCTTTCTTATATCGACGGCAAATTACCGTTTTAGACATGTGTTAACGGAAAATTCTGAATTTTCAGAAACCTTTCCGCGGTTTCTTTCTTATATCGACGGCGAATTACCGTTTTAGACATGTGTTAACGGAAAATTCTGAATTTTCAGAAACCTTTCCGCGGTTTCTTTCTTATATCGACGGCAAATTACCGTTTTAGACATGTGTTAACGGAAAATTCTGAATTTTCAGAAACCTTTCCGCGGTTTCTTTCTTATATCGACGGCAAATTACCGTTTTAGACATGTGTTAACGGAAAATTCTGAATTTTCAGAAACCTTTCGGCGGTTTCTTTCTTATATCGACGGCGAATTACCGTTTTAGACATGTGTTAACGGAAAATTCTGAATTTTCAGAAACCTTTCCGCTGTTTCTTTCTTATATCGACGGCGAATTACCGTTTTAGACATGTGTTAACGGAAAATTCTGAATTTTCAGAAACCTTTCCGCGGTTTCTTTCTTATATCGACGGCGAATTACCGTTTTAGACATGTGTTAACGGAAAATTCTGAATTTTCAGAAACCTTTCCGCGGTTTCTTTCTTATATCGACGGCGAATTACCGTTTTAGACATGTGTTAACGGAAAATTCTGAATTTTCAGAAACCTTTCCGCGGTTTCTTTCTTATATCGACGGCGAATTACCGTTTTAGACATGTGTTAACGGAAAATTCTGAATTTTCAGAAACCTTTCCGCGGTTTCTTTCTTATATAGACGGCAAATTACCGTTTTAGACATGTGTTAACGGAAAATTCTGAATTTTCAGAAACCTTTCCGCGGTTTCTTTCTTATATCGACGGCGAATTACCGTTTTAGACATGTGTTAACGGAAAATTCTGAATTTTCAGAAACCTTTCCGCGGTTTCTTTCTTATATCGACGGCAAATTACCGTTTTAGACATGTGTTAACGGAAAATTCTGAATTTTCAGAAACCTTTCCGCGGTTTCTTTCTTATATCGACGGCAAATTACCGTTTTAGACATGTGTTAACGGAAAATTCTGAATTTTCAGAAACTTTTCCGCTGTTTCTTTCTTATATCGACGGCGAATTACCGTTTTAGACATGTGTTAACGGAAAATTCTGAATTTTCAGAAACCTTTCCGCGGTTTCTTTCTTATATCGACGGCAAATTACCGTTTTAGACATGTGTTAACGGAAAATTCTGAATTTTCAGAAACCTTTCCGCGGTTTCTTTCTTATATCGACGGCGAATTACCGTTTTAGACATGTGTTAACGGAAAATTCTGAATTTTCAGAAACCTTTCCGCGGTTTCTTTCTTATATCGACGGCGAATTACCGTTTTAGACATGTGTTAACGGAAAATTCTGAATTTTCAGAAACCTACTAGAATCGTCAGCGTCATTTTCTTGTAGGACTTCCGTCCACAGGTAGTAGAGTTTAGGTCCCAGCCACCTACAGCGAGATCGCCTTTTGGGCAGGACACAGAAACGGAAGGAATGAGAGCAAGTCTAGCGACTTTTGACAGAACAGTTTGTAGTGAGATTAGAGTACAGTAGATGGCGCCACCGTACAAGTACGATATTGCACATAGATGGGTGAGAGAATTTCAGGGAGGACATAGGAAAGGATACCCATTTAACCAGTGGGTCCAGCCTGGGGGCCGTCACTTTACGTGCTCGTCCGATGCACGGCGGATATTCAGCGATTGTTAGTAAATCACACCATCTCTGAAAGATCAGCCCAGGCTAGAACCTGGGGACCCAGTATCGATAATCTGAAACACTAACCACTAAGCCATCCGCGGCTTTAATTTTCAGAAACCTTTCCGCGGTTTCTTTCTTATATCGACGGCAAATTACCGTTTTAGACATGTGTTAACGGAAAATTCTGAATTTTCAGAAACCTTTCCGCGGTTTCTTTCTTATATCGACGGCGAATTACCGTTTTAGACATGTGTTAACGGAAAATTTTGAATTTTCAGAAACCTTTCCCCAAGTCCTTTCGTGTATATTAACGGAAAAACTCCGTTCTCACTTTTTCCGTATCCGTATGATGATAAATCACCGGTAATAGGAGCGATTGGTGAGAATACTTGAGGTTTGATTAACTTTTAAATTTCAATCATCTGTCAAATTTTGAAGTTCCTTAGCAAGATTGGATATTGTGGATTTCATATCGCATGAATATTGTTTATTGTGGCGCAGGATATTTCTTCTCCTCTCCCCTATTTTGTGCACCAGCTATTTATTATAGTACATTGTATTACTGTAAGAAACCGGGTACTTAACTTATTGTGCAGATGGTTATACGATGTCTCTATATCAGTGTTTGGACAACTTAAGACAAAAGCCATTGTAGCTATCAAGAGTAAATTTTATATTTAGGAGCTTTTTTTTCTTCTTTTTTTTTTTTCTTTTGGTGAAATAATACTGTAAAAAAGTACATTTATTTCACCTTTTTAAAAGATAACTGAAAGTCATTGTCAATTTAAAGAAAATAAAGGTGCCACGCATTTTGTTGCTTCGAAAAATCACGATGAAAAATGCTTAATTTGTGAAAAGTTCTCCAACAGAAAAAGAAATTATTACAAACCTATTTAGAAAAATAATGAGCTCCAACAGAAAATAAAATATCTAAATCACTCGTATTAATGACAAAAAAAAAAAAAAAATTCCTTTTCGCTCAATTTGTTGTACGATGTACGTGATTCGTATTTCCGTGTGTCTGTGGCTCAGGGGCTAAAGGCGTGCGTTAATTTTTTAAGCGACATGGGTTCAATCCTGACTCGAGCGGAAGGATTACCTGGGAAAAGGGCTGAAAAATGCTGGCTCCTGAGTTTTGCGAAATTGCAGTTTAAACACAGAAAAACCTGAAATGGATTTTTCTGAAATAAAAGGAATTTCTGACTACGGAAAATCTGTGAAAACACGGAAGTTAAAATGAACGGGCACTTTTACAAACGGAAATTTCTGAAAAACACGGATACCTACCGGCAACTTTGCTGCACGTTATTTTCAGAAATTTTCCGTGAATTCACACCATTTATTTTTTACAGTGAATAATCCCATTCTGGCAGAGAGAATGATTTATTTCGACACATATACTGCCGGTTGCGCGCTTTAAAGTTCGCACGTGAAAGGTAATTTACTGTGATTGCTACTTATTTATTACTATAACTTGTATCAAAACACGTCAATAACTAAATACAGTTCGTAGAACCTGCTTACAACAAGGAGCTAGGGACCGACCGAAACTCTTTAAATCTGGGCGCTGCTAAATCCGATTTTGAGCGAAAATTCCCAAAACGTGTTAAAATGTGCATTCGTGATAATATGCATGTAAGGTGACGGAGTCAAGCCCCCAATAATTATTTTCATGTAGCAGCCTTTTCTGTATCAATTTATTATTTCAGGTGTAATGTATTGCAGATTCCAACGCAAGTGGAAGACACGTGGCGCCTTTCTTATGTACGCCGTATTAGGGAGTGCCGAGCCAGGCATGTGCCTAGTAGCGTCCGTTGACCTTGACCTGGACGACTGGGTCTGATGTATGGGTGCAAGGTCACCGCTCTCGGAGAGAGGCGAACTCCACGAAAACGGGATTCCAGAAGCGCGGAGGGGTGGAGGGGGAGGACAAGGCTATAAAAAGGAGCGACACGTTCGTAGTCGGACGGCGGGTGGTCCGATATATACGAGGACCGGGATTTTTCCTTGACGAAAGGCGTGTTCGAGCCGGGAGTGTCGGTTAAACCTCTCGGAGATTTACGTTGGGCTGACGTAATAATCAGGGTTTCTCGGCGATCAGAGATCGACCGGTATTAGACGAAAAGACTCAAGTTAAACGTGGCGGAGGGTTTTCCGGGATATTCCCGAGATGGTAAAGTGTTCGCCATCTGGAAACTTGTTGGCACATGGGAATAGCTACTCGAACGGAGTTTGTTTCTCATCTATTAAATTTTGTTACGTTTAACAGAGACTGGTTATTGACGTCACTTGCTGTCTTAGATATTAAGTAGTTGCCGACTGCACGTTCCAGTATTTCAGCGATCGAGTTCAACTCGACTAGATTCAAAAGAACCTACGTCGGGCCCGTTTGGGAGATTTGGAATCAGTAAGGCCTAGTCGTGGATTGAACTCAGCGGTGTCAGACAATGCATTTACGTTTATATTATACAACGAAGAGCCTAAACATTGTGACCACTTGCCTAGTATGAACTTGGTCTGCCACGTGCGCGTAAAACAACTCTCTCCCGGCGAGATACGGAGGCTACAAGATTTCTAAAGGTGTCTTGTGGTATCTGGTAAAAATATATTACCAGCAGATTCTTTAACTCTTGAAAGTTACGTGGTTGAGCAGCAGCAAATTGGATTTGCTCTTCCAACAGAAACCGCAGATGCTTAAGAAGATTGATGTCTGAGGAATATGGTGGCCACGGAACTGGAACTCTTCATCATGTTCCTCGAACCATCTGTCCAGGCGTTGTAGCATCACACATTATACCGCTAAATTAAGCACTACTAGAGGGGACTACCGTTGCCATGAGAGCACTACCTGGTCCTCATTTAAGTTTGAGGAGACGGTAGATGTTATTGTTTCCTGCACATAAATGTTTGGATTCAGGGTTTTCCAGCAGAATATTGCCCAAAACAACGAACTTTCTCCACCAGCTTGTCTAATTTTTGTCCTACGGTGTATCTTGGTGCCAAGATTTCTCCTGATAAACGACGTAGACATATCCACATGGTGCAACAGGAAACGAGATTCATCGGACCAGACAACCTTCTTCCAATCATTCAAGGGCTAATTTTTATGCACCTGTGTCGATTGTAGACGCTTTCCACGCTTAACGGCCGTTAGCATAAGTACTCAGAGATGGCTGCGCTTACGCAGCCCCATTTTCAGCAGGGTACGATGTACTGCGTGTTGTAACACAGTCCAGTCACCAGCATTCAAATTTCCGGCGAGTTGTGCCGCAGTATCCTTTCTGTTAGCTCGTACCATACGGGATAGCCTTCGGTCACCTGTAGCATCGATGAGCCGTAGTCGGCCCACATCTTGCCGGTGGTTCGTGGTTTTGTCCGTCCCCAGACAACATTTTTAAGGTACTATCCACGGCTGACCCTGAGCACTACACAAGCCTTCCCAGCTCAGAAACACTCTGACTCAGTTGTCTGGCCATAACAATTTCGCCTTCGTCAAACTCCCTAAGTACACTGTCTTTCCAATCCGAAGAGCAAGAATAACACTGATGAACACGGCTCAGTATAAGATGTTATTTATATCCTTTAATGATCTCCACGCGCGCCGTCGTTCACGTACAGTTGCTTCGATTTGCATAAAGACTCGCTAATCATAATGTATTTCCCTCTTCGGTGTATATCCATAACAAGTGGTTATACTTGAAAGATTTATTAATTAATTAATTATATTGTTGCATAAATCTTAGAAGCATATTCAACTTGACGGCTACGTGAGGATGTCAGCTGTTTAACTACACAACGCACATGAAACAAAAGCAGCACCGATCCTCCCAATGCAACGCTGACTTGCAAGGCGAACAGGACAAAGGACAATATCAGGAATTGTTAACTCCTATTTACCCATCGGCGAACATTACTTCCCCATCCCTCTCTGCAATTGTCTCCTAGAAATCCAATTATATGTGCCTGGGCCTTACCCATCCTTTTTCTGCCTAGGAATTAGTGGCATTTTTTCAACTCTAGTGACGCGATACACTCAAGGCAGGGCAGATAGTGATTGTCTTCTGCACAACTCGCGTGTTGAGCATTTGATGAACTTCCTCCGCATTGCTTTTCTATCAACATTCTTCCACTAGCACGAAAAGATACCCCTGCGCTGTTATAACTTCGTCACGCATGCCTCCATTTCTGTTCTTCCATTCCAAGACAGTCGCAGCAGACCTCTGCCTCGTTAAATATCCATTTCGTTAAGTTTTGTAACTTTGCTTGTTAACCCTTTGAGTGACAGCGACCCGTCTAGTGCATGCACAACTTTCCTTTTCCCAGTGTCAGCGACGCGTCTAGCATGTGCAAACGTTTCTCCAACTCAGTGTCATTGACGTACGTGGTCATCAACGTTTCTCCAACTCAATGCCCATAACACTGAGTTGGAGAAACGTTTTCACGCACTAGACGCGCCTCTAACACTTCGTCGATGACACTGATACGTTTGCAGGCGCTAGGCGTGTCGCTGATGTACGCGATAGACGCGTCGCTGCCACTTCGTCGATGACAATGAGTTGGAGAAACGTTTGCACGCGCTAGACGCGTCGCTG
The DNA here is from genome assembly GCA_039090855.1 of Macrothele yani. NCBI lineage: Eukaryota > Metazoa > Arthropoda > Arachnida > Araneae > Macrothelidae > Macrothele > Macrothele yani. The sequence continues at coordinate 112,522,425 of CM077003.1, forward strand.
ACACTCGGTAAAGGAAAGCTTTGCACGCTCTGGATGCGTCGCTGACACTGAATGAAGGAAAGCTTTGTACGCTCTGGACGCGTCGCTGACACGGGGTAAAGGAAAGCTTTGCACGTGCTAGACGCATCGCCGACACTCCAAGGGTTAAAAGTGATGATCGGAATTTTTCTCTACATCGTTAAATCCGAGGACTTATTGAACCTCATTCGTTAAAAACGATCAAATTATCTTGAATTAAAATTATACCAAACAAGAGTTCCTGGTTTTCTCGTCAAATCCGGGGTGTTGCTGAAAACGGGATCGTTCTAAGCGGGTTCTACTGTATCTCTGAAGTAAACAAGGTGGCCATTCACTTTTGTACGAAAATCTACATAGCATGGGTGGGCATCCCTCATTTCGCCTGCTGATCAATGATCACATATCTTGCTACTGGCGTTCACAGTAGGGGTTCGAGTCCTTATTAAAACATAAATTTTGTAATTGTACCTCGGATCTGGTCTGTATTTTCCATTAATTTTAGAGAGGGACATCTAGTCTTCGATACTCACAGGGGATGTAAAACCACTTTAAAGTAATGTTCTTCGGAAAAACGGATTCGTGTAGCGCATGCTGCCTAACGCTAATAATATGTTGATATGATTCGAGCATTTAGAGCTGTGACGAACAGTATTATTTTTATTTATTTATTTATTTATTTATTTTATTTGCAGTTTAACGACTACCGTGCGCAACTTAAAGAGCTATAAGAAGTTGCCCGCCCATAATTTAGGGCGACTGGCTCCAGGGAAGGGAGAGAGCCAGTGCCGTAAGACAAACACACTATCCATATCTCAGCCGGGAATCGAACCCAGACTCATCTCGGAAGAATGGTAGACCAGTGCGCCACCACCACCGCCGGGGCGACCATGAACAGTATTCATTATGCATGCTTCTAACCTACGTGGGAATTTCTCTTCAAAAAGACCGAGGCGATTTAGATAAGTTTGCTACCGAACGTTACACGTCGTATGAAAACAGACAGCGTTAAATGAAAATGTGTGGCTTTTCCAAGCATTTCGTTAGGCATTCATTCACACAGTGTAAGGTCGAATTTATCAGTCCATGAAACGATTGTGGGCTATCTATCATTCATTCATTTTCAGCTGTATCGGAAATTGGAATAAAAAGTTCAGACGCTCGCGATACGGTCTCCTTGATGAAGGAACGTGTTTTGCATGAAGGAATGTCTGAAATGCGGAGTTTTTCCACGGAACTTTTCAGGTCCAACGCTCGTACTGGGGGGTTTACATTTGTCTTCCTTGACTTGTCAGTGACATTGCACTTGTGTTTCTTGGTTCGTCGGTGACATTGAAGTTGTCTTTCTTAGTTTGTCTGTGAGACTCTGACACTTAAATTACCCGGCTTGGTGAGTCGGGGACATTGCTGTTACCATCCTTGTCTAGTTAGTGATCTACATTGTTTGTTTCGGAGTTTAATGACAACCGTGAGCAACTCGGTAGGTTACAAGCAGTCGCACATACCTGATTTAGGACCACTGGTTCCGGGAAAGCCCGGGCATGTTCCTTAATTCGGAAAGTCCGGCCAAGTCCATATTTTTCAGCTTACGTCACGGCCAGTTTTTGAAAATTCATCCGGCGTTCTCCGCCACTTATTACAAATATACGTAAGTGGCGGCCGTTTTAGAAATAAGACGTATCATTTTAGGAATTTCTCCAACAGAAGAGGTTTAGGCCTGACTGCCTACTTCTGTTACAAGTGTAGATGCACTTCCTCTTCCACACTTATGTATAAGCAAGATAGCCTCGATGCCCAAATAAATAAACAAATACGAGGTGTGATAAAAAATTATGCAGACTGGTAGCATAAGTTCGGAATCGGTTTGGTATAGGTTGATCTTGGAACTTATTGTGTCATGAGCCACGTCTCCCGTGCTCGTCCGGTTTTTCTTACAGTAGTACTTCGGTTCTTACGTGTGTTGTATCGGCAGAGGAGTGCGGCAGATTACAGACGCAGGAAATGATTCTAAAAAGAAGTTGGGTCAGAGGAGTGAGAAGGATACAGGATTGAAATGCTCATCAGACCCGAGAATTCGGTGTCATTTTTCCTGCTTAAACTTCTCGTCAGAAAGAGCTCTGTAAAATAATAAGTGGTGTCAATTCACGGAAAATTCTTGAAAATAACGTGCAGCAAAGTTGCCGGTAGGTGTCAGTTTTTGTAACGAAATTTCTGTTTTTAAAAGTGCCTGTTTTTTTTAACTTCCGCCGCTGGAGATCTGTGGTCAGTAGTCAGTAGTCGATCTGTTTCCTTCGTCAGTAATTTCGTTTGTTTCAGAAAAGTCAGTTTCAGGTTTATCCATATTTATTCGGAAATTTCGCAAAATTAAGGACCCTGTTTTTTTCAGCCCTTACACCAGATAATTCTTTCCCCCTCCCCGTGGGATGCGATCTCAGGTCGTTTACGTTGGCTCAATGGAAACCGCGCGTCTTAACCACTGAGCCAGAATATCTCAGAAGTCACCGTCACGTTCAAGGTCAAACTCTATTGCGCGATGATGACTTTTAATTTTTTGACGTAACACTACGTCTAACTCCGAGGGTAGTATAGGCCGACTTACAGCCGACCGCCTGTTTCAAAAATAGGTCCTAATTGAAATCATTATAGCGTTAAAAATAAGTGCCGCACACTAATCGTGTTAGCATATTCTTAAACACCATGGAGTCCAGTTCGCGTGCTGCGCAACACATCGTGCGCGCGATGCTCCCCTCGCTCCCTGTGCGCGGGAGAGATGATGCAATAATTCTGGGTGTGCCGCCGCGTTTGACTCAGTCTATCTCGGTAACCGTGAGCGCAGCACAATTCTGCATGTTATCATTTCAAAGCTCTCGACGAGATCTATTCAAATATACGAAGAACATTTTGCAGTGGTTTAAACTGAACATTTTAAAAATTGTTTTCTTGTGAACCGGTAAACACTTTTGACAATATCGCGGTTTATCTGGACAGCCGTGAGTGCAACACGACTGTGCGTGGCATCGTTTGAAAGCTCTCGACGAGATCTATTCAAATATTTAAAGAACATATCGCAGTGGCTTAAACCAAAATAAAAAAAAATGTTTCCGTGTGAACGGGTTAACATTTTCGACAATGCCGCGGAATTCGCAGAATAAACGCCCACAAAAGTGGAGAAAATCAAAACGAGAGGCAAGAGCAAGTGGTGAGGAATGTAAGCAGTCTAAGTAGACTGCAGTCCGACAAACAAGAGAGTATCGGGAATGCCTGAAAAGCACCCGCCGCCGAACAAAAATCCAACACACTGATCGTAGTCCTAGGTTCCAAACCTACGGCTCAGTCAGAATTGAGCCTACCTGGGTTTTTTTTTACCATTAATGCGAGTGACTTAGTTATGTTATTTTCTGCTGGAGCTTATTATTTTTTTTAAACAGGTTTGTAATAACCTATTTTTTTTCTATAGAAGGATTTATCACAAATTAAGCATTTTTTCGTCATTTTTCGAAATAACACAATGCTTTGGAATTTGAGACCTTCTTAAACTGACAATGGTTTTCAATTATCTTTCAGAAAAGGTGAAATGTAATGTTTTACAGTGTTATTTAACAAAACTTCTAAATATAAAATTTTCTCTTGATAGATATAATAACTTTTGCCTTATGGACTCCATAGAGACTGATACATTGGCATATTACAACGACCTGCACAATAATTGAAGTACCCGGTTTCTTACGATAACTTACTGAAGCACAAAATAGGGGAGAGGGGAAAGAATGTCCCGTGCCACAACAACCAAAATAGGGACGAGGGGAAGGAATGTCCCGTGCCACAACAACCAAAATAGGGACGAGGGGAAAGAATGTCCCGTGCCACAACAACCAAAATAGGAACCAGGGGAACGAATACCCCGTGCTACAACAACCAAAATAGGGACGAAGGGAAGGAACGTCCCATGCCAGAACAACACAAATAAGGACGAGGGGAAGGAATGTCCCGTGCCACAACAACCGAAATAACGACGAGGGGAAGGAATGTCCCATGCCACAACAACCAAAATAGGAACGAGGGGAAAGAATGTCCCGTGCTACAACAACCGAAATAAGGACGAGGGGAGGGAATGTCCCGTGCCACAGCAACCAAAATAGGGAAGAGGGGAAGGAACGTCCCATGCCACAACAACCAGAATAGGGACGAGGGGAAGGAATGTCCCGTGCTACAACAATCGAAATATGGACGAGGGGAAGGAGCGTCCGGTGCCACAACAACACAAATAAGGACGAGGGGAAGTAATGTCCCGTGCCACAACAATCAAAATAGAGACGAGGGAAAGGAATGTCCCGTTTCACAACAACCAAAATAGGGACGAGGGAAGGAATATCCCGTGCCACAACAATTAAAATAGTGACGAGGGGAAGGAATGTTCCGTCCCACAACAACCAAAATTTCATGCGATACACTATCCAGAATATTCGATCTCGCTGTCGAACTTTAAAATCAGATCTTTCGACAGACGATTGAAATTTAACAGTTAATCAAACTTGAAGTATTCCAGCGAATCGGTCCTATTACTGGAAATTTTCCGTCATATGAATATGGAAAAAGTGAGTTTTTCCGTTAACATGCGGAAGGAACTGCGGAAAGGTTTTTGAAAATTCCGAATCTACCGTTAGCACATCTTAAAAACGGCAATTCATCGTCAATATGCGAAAGGAGTTGTGTAAAGGTTTCCGAAAATTCAGAATTTTCTTGGCATAAGAAAGATTCGTTACATTCAGGTTTCTTTCCGTCATTTCACGGAAAAGTTTGTATCAGTAACATGTTTCGTTAGTTTTCGAAAGGAATCACAGAAAGTGGCTCGTGAATTTTAGAAAATTGTTTACAGTGAGCAGCAAGATTTTATGGCAGGCTTAACTAGTTTTATGTAAGGTAACTATACAACTTGTTGTTATAATATCAGTTTCCGTTATATGAATGGATATCTCTTCAAATTACTTCAGTTTGCCGTGAAAGCTTAATTCTGGGCTTTAAAAAAAGTGTTATGCGTTACAGTCCTTTTGTGTGCCATTTTAAAGCTATGATTCCTTGCAGCCATCTGACAGCGAAATTTTGGAACAGGAAGAATCTCAATTCATTACATTGTGGAAGATTTAGATGGATTTCTGCCTGTGGGAATATTTTTTGCAGCTTTTTTTTTTCTTTAAGATTTCCAGGATGTTTACCTCAAAATGAAAGCCCACTACGAGGAAAACATCGCGCTGTCATAAAATCTTTTATTACCGTAATTGCATGTTATTTAAACCTTTGAGGAAGTTGGCAAAAGTTATTTCCGCAGGCCAAATCACTCTAAAATGGCATAATCTTTTTAAAATAAAGCAAAATAAAAACACAAGTGCACAATAATCTCATCCCACAGTTCTTCTATCTTCATGTAGCATTATTAGAACACATACATTCTATTAAGTGTTATCGCATTCATTAAATTCTTTTTGTTCTTGCCATTGTCTAAACAAGGAATCGGCAAACTTTAATATAATGCTTCTCAACTTTGGTGGTCCATAGTAACCTTTTGGGGAGTCCACAGGAACCATGTCCAAAGTTACACGGTGTTACCAGGCCCCGTCGCCCGATTGTTTTGTACATTCGAAATATCCATGTCATTCACTCTTATGTATGCTTGTTCTGTATACCAGAAAAGAGTCTTCATGTTGCCCAGGTTTGACGAAAAATGCATGAACTTCTGGGCCAGTATTTTTTGAAGTACAAGTAGCCCTCGATTTACAGGGTGTGATTAAAAAGTATTCAGACTGGATTATTTAAAAAAAGTACAGGACTTAAACAGATTTGAAACTTTATTGCCTTCGAAGTAGTCTCTTTCCCAAGACACACACACTTACCTCAGGGCTTTTCACTGCTTGAAGCATTTTTTGAAGTCATCTGAAATAGCGAACTGCTGCTTCTTCTCATTCTGTTGTATCGCCTCAATCTCTTGAAATATTTTTCCCTTCAAGTGGTATGTGATTTTGGGAAGAGAAAGAATCAAAGGGGCACAGTAGCAACTGTGCCGCAACTTACAACGTAGAATTATGTTAACTGTCACTATTTCATTGCTCTATCTGACTAAGGTGCGTCGCATAAATATAGAGACAGTCTACTTTGCGCCGTGAACGCAATGCCAATATAGGTAGGAAGCTGAAGTGGTACCTAACCCTACAACAAACATTTCGATCCGTCGAGATGACCGGATTGTGTGAAAAGAACACCACAAAGTGAAATAGTGTAATTTTAGGTGACTCATAAATATAAAGACAACTATGTAAAGTAGCCACATGCAAATGAGATGTACAAATTAGTATGTTGTATACGCACGCGCATGGGCCGTAATTCGGTCCAGCCTACAAAAGACAGCGGATCTGCTGTCAGACATTTATTTGCCGAAATGCCACGCAACAATTAACTTTCTGGTGAGGAGGTGCAGAAGATTTGGAGACTGAGAGCAAATGGATTGCCTCTAGCGAAAATTTGTAAAGCCATGGGGAGGACTAGGGCAGTCATTTATAAGACTTTATCGAAACGCGGTGCGTTAACTGCCAGTAAACGGCCTGGAAGGCCTCGAACAACAACCAAACAAGATGATCGTGCCATCACGCGTTTAGTTTCATCCCAAAGGTTATCACTACGTCAAGTTTCTCGGACTGTTGGTGTCACGGTCTCAGAGGACACAGTTCATCGGCCAATCAAGGAAAGTCGCAACATTGTGCTCCGTAAAATGCGCCGTCTGCCACACCTCACGCGGCGCCACAAGGAAGCTAGATTGTTATGGGCAAGCAGCCACATGCACTGGACGGACGAGTGGATCACAACTATTTTCTCCGATGAGAAAAAGTTCAACCTGGACGGCCCTGACGGTTGGAACTGTTATTGGCATGATTTACGAAGCGAGCCACGCACCTTCTTCAGCAGACAGAAAGGAGGGGGATCTGTGATGGTCTGGGTAGCTTTTGCGTTCAATGGGACAACGGATATCGCTTTCCTGCAAGGCAGGCAAAACTCCGAAACGTATCAGGACATACTCAGCAGCCACCTTCTACCCTTTGCCGAAACTCTAGCGGGTGTTGATTATCTGTTCCAGCAAGACAATGCCTCTGTCCATCTGTCTGCATCAACGAAAAGCTGGTTTAACACTCATCATGTAACCGTAATGGATTGGCCAGCACTCAGTCCAGATCTGAACCCTATCGAGAACCTCTGGGGTATCCTAGCTCGTGATGTGTACGTGCGAATGGACGGCAGTTCTCAGTTGTGGTGGCATTGAAAGAGCAGATTCAACGAAGCTGGTACGCACTCCGTTCAGAACACTTACATTACTTGGTGGACAGCATGCCCAATCGGGTTTTCAGTGTTATTCGGAACAACGGCTCCACTATTCGTAACGGAGGTGCTCATAACTAGTAAGTCTTTATATATTTGAGACAGCGTATTTTTGTTTTTTTCTTGTACTTGGAGTTGGAATTGCTATGTTTCCGTCAAACTATTGTGCAGCTGCGTGTCCTATGCTATTTTTGCTATAAATATGAGGTGCACATTTCAGCTCGTTGTTGTTTCTTTTTTATTCGAGAATTTGTTCTGTCTCTATATTTATGCAACGCACTGTAGTTCTACGTGCTTAATATATTCAGCTAAGGACAGTTGACGTAGCCATACGTTGTAGGTTGCGGCGCAGTTACCAATGCGGTCCTTTGATTTTTTTTAGATGCGATAAAAATTTTAAGAAATAAACCGAAAGAAATGTTTTGCTTTATTTAATTAAAAGCAACCTATACTATAAATAATTCATAGTAACTTATGCTGATTATAAATAAATGTTAGTAGAAGTAGAAGGCGTAGTATAATCGTTATCAGTAGATATTGTTAAAATTGTTTTTGAAGAAATCGTTCTTCAATTTTTAAGGAAGAACGATTTTTCAGAAGCAATTTTTTAAACTCAAAAAACGAAAAAAGAAGCAATCTTTTAAACTCCTTAGTTGCCTTGTCATTCATTTGGCGATAGGTCTCGGACCTAATGTACTCTTCTTGTTGCTCTTGTTCTTGTCTAGATTCAGAATACATCGGCGGTGTAAAGGTTTGAGACGTAATACATTCATTACCTAGTGGGCGCCCCTGGAGCGCGGTGGACTAAGCGATGGCTTCTGATCATTCGTCCGAGATGGCTCCTGGTTCGAATTCCGATGAGGCATGGATGTTCTGTTTGTCTCACGGCACTGGCTCTCTCCCTTCCCTAGAACCAGTGACCCTAAATTAGGGACGGGCGATTGCTCATAACCCATTGAGTTGCTCGTTGCTCACGGTGGCCGTTAAACCTCCAATAACAACATAACAAACATTACCTAGCGAAGTTGTGAAAACTGGCGGTGTATTACATAGGTATTCCATGCTCGGTGTGAAAATTTGAGTCGAACTCGGGTGAAACGCATCCTGGGGAGAGGACTTTCGACGGTCTCTACATTCCCAGGACCTTTCGGTTGATGACTTAGCGGGCCTTTTCGCATTCCTCTCGTTCTCCTCTAGCTGTTTCTTCAACTTTAGTCGGTTCTTATAGTAATTTTCTCTGGATTGTCACGACTTTCTAACTTTTGGTCACCAATTTTTTTTATCTAAAAAAATAAATAAATTTTAAATCTACTTTATTTCGGTTTATCACATACGTCCGTTAGCTCTGACCGTCAGCTACTAAATGCGGGGCTGAGGTCATCGCTGTGATTATCTATTCACTAGTTATCAACCTTAAAACGGCGTGCGGTTAAACAAAATCACGCGAAATTTATCTTAACCGTCTAACGCTACTGTATCGAAGGGTTAAGGGATGGAGGGTTGAAACTTGTCTTGTTATAAATGGGATTCTATAAACTATCTAATGATGTATTATTTAGTACTCTACGATTATTAGTTTCGAAGATATACGTGTTCAAATTGTGACGGGTTTCCGTTGTGTCCATGCTACCGATGTTACCCCCAACCCAACGCGGAGAAAGACGCAGTTCTACTGTAACGTACCAGGAGATGTGACGTACCTGCCAGAAGGACGCACACGACATAAAGGCAGATAGGAATCAGAATAAAACGTCCGCGTAGCTCAATTGGTAGAGCAACTTATTCCGGAATAAGGGGACCCGGGTTCGAATCCTGGCGCGGATAAAAATGACGGAGAAATTTACTTCGTTATACAACGTCAAAAGTCGCAGAGAGAGAGAGAGAGAGAGAGAGAGACAGCTTTCTCTCTCTCTCTCTCTCTCTCACACACACACCACTCCACTGCAAACACACTCCGTCCCCCACTCTACGCAACACACACACTCTCTCGAGGGGTGGAATCTTTTCGTTGTCAACAAGCCCCAAAGTCTAGAGAGTTCTGGCGAATAGGGTGGCCGTCAGACCTGTGCGGTGCAGTGTGATACGGGCCGAGCCCGAGTCCGAGCCCGCGTCCGAGCCCGAAAGCCCGAAGCGGGCTCGGGCGGGCTCGTGCTCGGAGACAGAGAGCGAGATAGAGACAGGTATACATATATTTTTAATGTAATTTTTGTATGTTTTAACACATACGAGACGTTTCTTACACTTTCTAGTTAATAAAGAGAATTCTTTGTTAACAGAGTCTAGGCGGGGATGGGAACTTGAGAGGGCTATTTAACCTGGGCATGGGTAAGGAAATGCCATAGGCCATGTGTTAGTGGGTTTCTGCGGAGAAGGAAAAAGCTTCTTCAAGAATTGTAGATACCAGATAGTAGATAGCACGCCAACAAAATTTTGTCCCCTTCCTTCACTCAGCAGCTCCCTACTTATTCTATTGAGCAAAGTACGTAAGTTTAAACGCCTTCCGATCTTTCCGGATGCCTGGGCGCTCGAAACATTTCAGGAAGAAACGAATGATAAAAAAAAGTCGTGCACCTATACTGTAAGAAAGAGACTGAGCTCTCTGCCCTACTCTCCAGTTAAGGAAAACATCGGTTAATTGCAGGAGGAAGAAGTGGAAGTACGAAAGAGATTTTTTTTTAATATCACTGCCCAAATAGGTTAGTCATACTTTTCGGACTTGTTCGGGCCCGGCTCTGCCTTGCAATATAAAATTCAGGCTCGGGCGGTCTCGGGATGACATACTTAGGTCTCGGACGGGATCGGGCGGACTCGGGCTGACATACTTCGAGCTCGGGCCCTTAAAATTGAGCCCGAACTCCGCTCTGGTGAGGTGACAAGTTGCGATGTTTGTGCAGCGGCGTTACCATGGTGGAGGTGGTACTCGCCATTCTTGCACAATACTGGCATTTTGCAACGAACTGCGTCCTCAATACTGACATTTTGCAACGAACTGCGTCCTCAAACGTATGGGAGAGTTTGGGTTCTTCCACTCTGGGCCTTAGTTTGGGAGTCATACCCATAAACCAACGATTCACCACCAGTTATGATATATTAGGGGTATGAAAATTTTTCCGCCTCTACCGCTAGCGGGCGCTGTAGGGGTCTAACCGGCAGGCGACCCGTGCTGTCAGTTCGTATATGAAGCCAAGCATGGCGGTCGATAAAGTTAATTTGTGGCACTGTTTGTTATTTATGTTTAATTTAGAGAAAAGTGCGAGTGAAACATACGGTTCAATATGTCAGGCATATGGCGAAACGGTTATGGGTGAGCGGACGTTTCGAGAATGGTTTGCTAGGTTTAAGAAAGGTAATCTAAGCTTGGAAGACAAGTCACGTGCAGGTAGACCGCAGGAGCTCGCAGGCGAGGAGCTGGAATCGCAGTTGCAAGATGATGCCACACAATCGACCACGCAACTGGTGAAACTTTTTAAAGTTGCTCAATCGACGGTGGTACGGCGTCTACAGGCCTTGGAGAAAATCCAGAAGATTGGTAAGTTGGTTCCACATATTTCAACGGATCGTAATATTGGTCAACGATTGGGCTTCTGCATGTCGTTGCTGAAGAGGTTTCAATGGAAGAATTTCTTGTGGAAAGTTGTCACCGGGGATGAAAAATGGGTCTATTGCGACAACTCTGTTCGCAGGCGATCGTGGGTCGACCGAGGCCAGCCATCAACTTCCACTGCAAGAAGGTGCTGTTGTGTGTGTGGTGGATATGCATGGAGTACTGTGCTACGAACTGTTGAAACCGGGCGAAACAATCACTGCACAACGATATAGCAATCAGTTGATGAAACTGAACGCCGCAATCGAGCAAAAACACCCATGGACAGATAAAGGACGCCACCGAGTCATCCTGTCACACGATAATGCCGGACCACATGTCCACCACGAAATGAACCCTTGAACAGTTACACTGGATAAAGGACACCACCGAGTCATCCTGTCACACGATAATGCCGGACCACATGTCCACCACGAAATGAACCCTTGAACAGTTACACTGGGAGGTTTTACTGCACACGGTTTACTCCTCGGACATTGTACACTCAGACTTTCATCTTTTTCGCTCTAAGCAAATGCCCTAGCCCAACAGCGGTTCACCACACTTCCAGAGGTGGAAAATTTCGTCACTGCGTTCTTCAGCTCAAAACCCGCGTCCTTCTATCACAGGGGCATTCATTTGTTGATTGAAAAATGGTAAAATGTCATTGAGGCTAGCGGCCAGTATTTCGTTGAATAAATGTGTGCTGGTTTCCTGATCGTTCCTGTCTCCTTTCACCTTAAACCGGCGGAGAATTTTTCATACCCCTAACATTTTAAAATTTTTTCGACGTTTTCGACGCACTCAAGCAGATCATTAACAGCTGAAACAGGGGGCTGTGTTTGCTCAGCTGAGAGCAATTTTGGCAGAAACGTGTCTGAGACGCGTCTCACAACCAAATCGTCCGATAGAATCGAATGAACTGATCCGAAACTAATGTTGAAGACTTCAGATAACTCACAAATAGCGATTCGGCCATTTTCCCGCACAGCTATATGTACATAAGTTCGCCATTGTTTTCACTTTTGCTGGTTACGCCCCCCCCCAGACCGTTCATCCCTTGCAACACTTTCACGATCATCTTTAAAACGTTTCACGGCACACTTCCCCGTTGGGAAGAGGAAAATGTCTGCGGGAGCCAAATCTGGCAAATAGGGTGGATGTTCCGTCACACAGATCGAGTTCAGAGCCAGAAACTGCCTCGTAGTGTATGGCCGCGTTGACGTGTGCAGCACAAACCTCGAACAAATCTTCCTCTTGTGCAGATCTTTTTCTAAGAATACCGTGGCCGTTTTCTTACCGACACCTAGCTGAAGCAGTTCAGCGAGTAGCCTAGTGGTTATTCGCCTATCATGGACAACAATTTCTCTAGCCTTCACCACATTTCATTTGTCCGTGCAAAAACTGTACGTCCTGCGTACGTAGCTCATCTTCGAAAGACTCTCTCGTATCTTTAAACGTTGAAAACCAGCGAAACCACTGCTCAAATAGTCATCGCCGTAAACTTTGTTTTATGTATTGGTACACTTCCGTGGCAGTTTTCCGTAATTTGCAGTAAAATTTTATCACAGCTCTTTGCTCCATTGCGCAACTTCTGACACGCTCCACTCACACACTCTTACTTCAATGGTTGTTACACGAAAACGGCTGCGTCACCCGACTTGAAAGTTGTTCCTTCGATTACAGCACACTCTAGTGGTTAAAACTATAAACACATTTGTTACATTCATTCAAAGCTACCCCGGAAAAAACCAACCTTATTACTTAACGGGCAAATCGTGTACACATACATACATTTTTTTGTTTCGTTTTTTTTTTAGTTAGCACTGGCTCAGAATACGGCAGCCCTCCGAAAATCGCCCTGCTGTTCCAGACGCCCTGTCTATGTTTGCTTTCTACTGTAACCGTGGCTTCCATAGTTATCAGAAGTGAAGTTCAGTAGCCATTTTTAGAGATAGTGAATTGTAATAATTTTCCTTCATTTCCCGCCATTTTGATGAGCTGGGAAGCAAACGTCAATGCACTTCTTTTCCCACGTGTCGCAGCAGAGGGCGTGTTAGACTTATAGTTTCGTCGATGTGAGAAGAATGAAACTGGACATCATTGCTTTTCAGCTGTCCCGAGCAAAGCGATCGAGTAAGAAGAGGGGGGCAACGAAGCAATTAAATAATCTTGCGTTTTCAGAGAGAAGGTAATTCTAGGGTGTGGCCACGCTTTCTGGGAATGAGGAGGGTCTTCACTCTTCGGATGAGGGGACAGTTTTTTTAAGGGGTTGCTCTCGGAGCAAGAGAACAAGAGACTCGGCTGGCAGGAATCGAGGAAGAAGGAGGATTTTTAGCGAGATGAAAAGGCCTCTCGGGTTCGTCGAAACGGATGAAGTAGGAGGAATGGGACCGCACGGGAAAAGATAAGCGAAATAATAAGCGATTAGAGCGAGAAGGACACCGAGGTGTTAATATAATAAGGAAAGAGTGAAAATGGCGGAGAGAGGGAATAAGCAATGAGGTTGATGATAATAGACAAAAAGAATCGGGACAAGGCTTAAAGACATTCCCCGCAGTTTCTGAATAAAAGTCTTCCTCACTGCACGAAAAGGGTTTGCCTAGAGTCGATTTTTGATACCTTGTATTTTATTTATCTACTCCAATTGGGAGAATTATGGGTTAAACCCCATATACAGAGCAAACATCAAACAAACCCTCCACACATGGCGCTGTAATAGAACTCAGTACCAAGCCCTGTAACACTAATGTAAATTTCCACTCTACCTATCTTTGATCTACAAGCGTTTTTGCAACATGCACATCAATTCAACAAAAAAATTAAGCATTAAGGTCCGTTGTCGCGAAAATCCTTGCAGTCCTCGCGAAAAATTGCTTTGCGTATTTAAATTTCAAGGACAGGGCAACAGCCCTATCTTGTGCCCCTGTATTTGCACCCATGATTACGGCTAATACACTGAAATGTCAAAAGTCATGAGATAGCAGTATGCAAATTTTTAACATGCGCTGCCGTCGTATAAAGGACGCACACCACGTTTTTTATCAGTTGCGAGGTGTAATCTCGTAAGTCAGGTTGAACAACCGCCTGTAAAATTATGGCAAGTCGACGTGAATTATCGGAGTTTGAACGAGGCATGGTAGTGGGAGCCAGATGAATGGGACATTCAGTTTCCAAAGTTGTGCGAACATTCAACATTTCTCAATTCACGGTGTCACGCGTGTACCGAGAATAACTCATGGGAGACATTACCACCCACCGTGGACAGCCCAATGACTGATCAGGGTGCTGAATGACCGTGACCAACGGCGTCAGACCAGGATTGTCCATGCTAACAGACAAGCGACACTGGCTCAAATAACATCCACATTCAATGCAGGAGGTACCAGATACATATCCATCAGGTCAGTGCAGCGCAATTTAGCGTCCATGGGGTATGGGAGCAGAAGACCCAGAGTGCCTTTGTCAACACCACGAAGCCGGACACAGCGCCTCATCTGCGCTCGTGAACACGGTAATTGTACTCTGGAAGACTGGCAGCATGTGACGTGGTCCGATGAGTCACGCTTCCAGTTGTTACGGGCTGTGGTAGGGTTCGGGTGTGGCGCAGACTCCATGAGGCCATGGACCCAAGCTGTCAACGAGGCACTGTGCAAGCTGTTGGTGGTTCCATACATGTATGGGATATCTTTACGGGGCACTGTTTGGGTTCTCTGGTCCGCTTAACACGTCATTAACCGGTGCTCGCTTTGTTGCTCTGCTGGGTGATCATTTGCAGTCCTTCGTGGACTTCATGTACCCCAACAACGATGGGATTCTCCAGGCGGACAATGCACCATACCATCGGGCCCAAGTCGTCCAAGCCCCGGTGGCGCAGTGGTCTAAGCGATGGCCTCTGATCATTCGTCCGAAAGGGGTCCGGGTTCGAATCCCGGTGAGGCATGGATGTTGTGTTTGTCTTACGGCACTGGTCTCTCTCCCTTCCCTGGAACCAGTGACCCTAAATTAGGGACGGGCGACTGCTTATAGCCCATTGAGTTGCTCACGGTGGTCGTTAAACCTCCAATAAAAAAAAAAAAAAAAAGTCGTCCAAAATTGGCTCGAGGAACATTCTGGACAGTTCCGACGGATGGTGTGGCCACCACATTCGCACGACATGAACCCAATAGTGCACTTATGGGACGTGGTCAAAAGATCCATTCGCAGCCAAGATCCTGCACCTAAGAAAACCAGAAAACTGTGGGCGGCTGTTCAGAAGGCATGGCTCAACATATTTCCAGAAGTCTTCCTGCCACTCGTGGAATCGGTGCCACGTCGAGTTGCTGCACTTCTCCAGGCTAGAGGAGGTCCTACACGATACTAGGTACGTATCCCATGACTTTTGGCAGTTCAGTGTAGTATTAACTGAGTTTAGTCTAAATAAGCCCAAGGCGTTCATATGAAAACATGAATTTTGAACTCGCAAACAACGGTACGTGTCTGTAATAGTAACTCAGACTGAGTCTTATCTTGTCAGATTTTGGAGTAAAAATAACGTTTCAAAATAGAAGCACTTTAGATGAAGTTTTGCAGTTAGGATGTATCAAGTCTTGAATAGCGTTTGTGTTTTAACCTTTTATTATTGTTTTTTTTTTCTTTCATCCTTACGGCTAAACAGCGAACTACTGTATCACATGTTCTTAACATTAGCGAGGTTTTTTGTGAATCCCACAACCTAGAATGCTTCGTAACAGCACATAACCTACCTCGCACTACATATTTTGTTATTCTCTTCTTTGGCATTAATTCCATTGTCTCTAATGGAAATTCCTTCTATGTTTCGAGGTAACGTGTCTCCAAGATCTGTTTTGCACAGTCTTAAATATATCAGAAGAGAAACAGCATTTAGTGTGACAACATGATTTCAGAGCAGATCTGCTCTGCAGTGTTCAATCCTTATCTCTTTTTATTTGTTTATGTTTTTTAATCTAGAACCCGCTAGACCTGCGAATGATGAAAGGAAACCGGAGGGTGGAGGGGGCGGGATGGAAAACATGCACAAACAATTGTTACGTATGGATAAATGGAATCGAAAGAGAAAGAAACTCTATTTGCCAATCTACATTCTTGAAATTTCCACTAAACAAGTTAACCCGCTTTAGCGGAACGTCCTTCGAAGGTTATTTACGAAGAAAGTTGCGTTGTTAGATCCGCTCCCGGAACGGCTTGATCCTGCAGACGTTTCCACGAATTCCGATACACAGCGGAAACGCGACGCTCAGAAAGCGAAATTGAAAACTGGCATTTGCGCATGAAATTTGTCTGTAGCTGTAGAAAAAAAAGCAGGAAAGTTGCTTGCATCTGTTCCATTACTGAAATCGATTTCCCTTTCCTCAATGAATGACAGTAATTGCGAACCTCATGACGCGCTTTTATCACAGAAATTTAATTAAAGGGACAATCTCAACTAGCACAAAAAGTTCGCTTGGTGATTTTGATTTTGGATTTATTCTGAATGATTTTGCTTCAGCAGAAGCAGCAGGGACTTTTGAATAGTTCGTTTGCCAACTGTTTTGCGCGTTGCTCTCTTTGATAAAAGGATATTTTAAATTTATCCTAGCAAACATACAAAATTTAGATCTAGTATCATAGTAACTCAAGTTACGGAGTAAATTTCCAACGGACACTCGTAGCAAATAACTGGATTGGAATTAAAAAAGAAAAGAAAAATCTTAACGACGCACTCCCATGCAACCGAAACGAACGTTATGTCCATGCAGAGCAAAAGAACACGAATTCGTTTGCACTCTCTTAAAAAACAGCATAACGATAAAGTTAGTCAAACAGCCAGATTTTCATTCTGCACAGCTGTGACTCGAAAACGTGTTGCCGGGTTTATGACTTCATATTGCAATTACTTCTGATGGTGGTGGGGTGTAAAAGAGCTGAGACGGGCTGAGCCCGAGCCCGAAAGCACGAAGCAGAGCCTGGGCCCGAATCGGGCTCGGGCTGTAGAATATTTATTGCAGTTCGGGCTCTGTCTGGCTCTTAGATAGAGGGAGAGCGAGACAATTTTTTTTTATGTATAAATGTTATTTTATATGATTTAGCAAATGAGACGGGAAATATCAAACAGAAGTCATCGCTCGTTCCACGTTTTTAAGTGAGTCACGGATAAATTCTCATTGGCTATCACCGGGAATCGAACCCAGGGTCTTCCAGTAACGGGCCGGATATGCTTCCACTGCACCACAGTCTGGAGGAACTCGAGGCCGTTGTGGTGCAGTGGAAGCATATCCGGCGCGTTACTGGAAGACCCTGGGTTCGATTCCCGGTGATAGCCAATGAGAATTTATCCGTGACTCCCTTAAAAACGTGGAAAGAGCGATGATTCTGTTTGATATTCCTATTCCACGTCAAATGTCTGTATTAATGAGACGGGAAATCTTCGGCAACTGGTTATGATTTAGTAAATGAGAAGGGAATTCTTCGGCAACTGGTTATGATTTAGCAAATGAGAAGGTAATTCTTCGGCAACTGGTTATGAGTTAGCAAATGAGAAGGTAATTCTTCGGCAACTGTGGTTATGATTTAGCAAATGAGAAAGAAATTCTTCGGCAACTGGTTATGATTTAGCAAATGAGAAGGGAATTCTTCGGCAACTGGTTATGATTTAGCAAATGAGAAGGGAATTCTTCGGCAACTGGTTATGATTTAGCAAATGAGAAGGGAAATCTTCGGTAACTGGTAATGATTCAGCAAATGAGAAGGGAATTCTTCGGCAACTGGTAATGATTTAGCAAATGAGAAGGGAATTCTTCGGCAACTGGTTATGATTTAGCAAATGAAAAGGGAATTCTTCGGCAACTGGTTATGATTTAGCAAATGAGAAGGGAATTCTTCGGCAACTGGTTATGATTTAGCAAATGAGAAGGGAATTCTTCGGCAACTGGTCATGATTTAGCAAATGAGAAGGGAATTCTTCGGCAACTGGTCATGATTTAGCAAATGAGAAGGGAATTCTTCGGCAACTGGTTATGATTTAGCAAATGAGAAGGGAATTCTTCGGCAACTGGTTATGATTTAGCAAATGAAAAGGGAATTCTTCGGCAACTGGTTATGATTTAGCAAATGAGAAGGGAATTCTTCGGCAACTGGTTATGATTTAGCAAATGAGAAGGGAATTCTTCGGCAACTGGTTATGATTTAGCAAATGAAAAGGGAATTCTTCGGCAACTGGTTATAATTTAGCAAATGAGAAGGTAATTCTTCGGCAACTGCTTATGATTTAGCAAATGAGAAGGGAATTCTTCGGCAACTGGTTATGATTTAGCAAATGAGAAGGGAATTCTTCGGCAACTGGTTATGATTTAGCAAATGAGAAGGGAATTCTTCGGCAACTGGTCATGATTTAGCAAATGAGAAGGGAATTCTTCGGCAACTGGTTATGATTTAGCAAATGAAAAGGGAATTCTTCGGCAACTGGTTATGATTTAGCAAATGAGAAGGGAATTCTTCGGCAACTGGTCATGATTTAGCAAATGAGAAGGGAATTCTTCGGCAACTGGTTATGATTTAGCAAATGAGAAGGGAATTCTTCGGCAACTGGTTATAATTTGGCAAATGAGAAGGTAATTCTTCGGCAACTGGTCATGATTTAGCAAATGAGAAGGGAATTCTTCGGCAACTGGTTATGATTTAGCAAATGAAAAGGGAATTCTTCGGCAACTGGTTATGATTTAGCAAATGAGAAGGGAATTCTTCGGCAACTGGTTATGATTTAGCAAATGAAAAGGGAATTCTTCGGCAACTGGTTATGATTTAGCAAATGAGAAGGGAATTCTTCGGCAACTGGTTATGATTTAGCAAATGAGAAGGGAAATCTTCGGCAACTGGTTATGTTTGGAGAGCGGGCATTCGAGATGGCTATTTATTCCGGGCTTGGGTAAAAAATGCCATAGGCCACGCATTAATGTGTTTCTGCAGAGAAGAAAAAGCTTTTTCAAGAACTATAGATATTGGACAGTTCGTAGCTTGAAGACATTAATTTACCCCTATCCCCACGCAGTAGCTCCCTGCTAATTCTATTTAGCAACGTACATATTGCAGCGCATTATGGCGCGATAATATTAGCATTATTTGAGCAACATACAATTGCAGCACCGCCCGATCATTTTGGATGTCGGGCCACCCGAAGCACTTCAGGTGGAAACGAATGGTCAAAGAAAGTCGTACAGTTACACTGTAAAAATAGATAGAGGTCCCTTCCCCACTCCCAATTTGAAAAATACATTGGTTAATTGCAGGAGGAGGAGAGAGTGGAAGTGTGGGAAAGGAGATGTTTTTTTTATTAATAATTGAACGGATTAGCCAGTTTTCGGGCTCGTTCGGGCCTGGGCTCTTATCTCGCAATATAAAATTCGGGCTCGGGCTCGTTCGGACCCGGGCTCTATCTTGCAATATAAAATTCGGGCTCGGGTGTGCTCGGCTTGATATACCACGGGCTCCGAAAATTGAGCCGGAATTCAGCTCTAGTGGCGCACGCAGAGTTTTCTCAAGAGGGGGGGGTCAACTGAATGCATCATATTATGTACGCACACACCGGCCTCTATGTTCGTGAACGTACCTTACGCAGCGCAGCGTATATGCAAAATGTGCTGTCACGTGCATCACCACGTGATCTAGCCAACTACACTGCCGGAAAGTGTAAAAAGAACACCATCAAAGGTTGCAGCTACATCTATGAGATTTATGTCGTAACAACAACTTGTTAAGAAAGGAAAGCGATGACACGTGTGAGTGATTCAATGTTTATTTTACCTTTTAATGCTTATTTAAGTGTACAGAAGGCACATTTTAATAAGGTGTTGCACCTCCTTCAGCAACAATACAAGCTTCCAATCTGGAATGCAATCGGTCATGCAAATGCTGGATATCACGCTGGCCGATAGCATTCCATGTGCTTTCAACTTGGACGCGTAATCAGAGATGGTCGCTGCCTGCCGGGGTCATCGGAAGAGTATTTGTCCGATCCAGTCCCAGACATGCTCGATTGAAGACAAGTTCGGAGAGCGTGCTGGCCAAGGGAGTTGATGCACAGCCTGAAGAGCCTGTTGAGTTGCCCGGGCGGAGTGTGGACGGGTGTTATCCTGCTGAAATATCGCATTTGGGATCGCACTAAAAAATGGCAGGATGACCGGCTGTACAATATCGCTGCCGTACGTACTGCTATTCAGCGTACCCCGTACAAACACCAAACTCGTACGAGAGTGATAACTAATCGCTCTCCACATTTTGATGCTCGGCGTGGGGCCTGTGTATCGTTGGCGGATGCACTATGGCAGAAACCACCCACCTTGTCGCCTTTGGGCGCGTACACGACCGTCAGACGCTCCCAAGCAGAATTCGCTTTTGTCAGTGAAGATCATAGAGCACCATTCTTTCCTCCAATGAACTCGTTCTTGACACCACCGCAAACGTGCTTCCGGTGACCAGGGGTCAGTGGTAACCGTGCCTGTAGTCCTGCTTCCAGACACCCTTATTATGACAGAGGATCGAATTTGTGACGCCGTAGACGTCAGCTCTGTTAGCGCCGCCCTCTTGATACGCCGATCCTGTCGTGCGTCCGTAACTCTGTGTTGCCCGCAACTACGTCTGCGAGTGTGTAAATGCTCCTCTGACCACCAACGTCACCATCTTACCACGGCCGATACCTCTCGTCCCACTCGGGCCAACCTCCTTCCCGCAGACCCACTATACGGCCTCGCTCGAACTCCGATAACTGAACAAATGTTGCGCGCCTGCGTCGTCCAGGCATGATAGCTTCCTCAACGAGCACTGAACAACACGAGACACCAGAAGAATACCTTCGTTCTGCACACCTTAGTCCTTAAACACGCGCTGCGTACATTTGCGCGTTGTCGTCCACGGTGACGTCATTATTTCATCCAATGACATTCCAACTTGGATCACAGTTTCTGATGCCCTTAACAATTAACATATTATAATATGACGTTCCTACCGGCATTCCTTCTGGGTGTTCTTTTTTCACTTTCCGGTAGTGTATTTAAATCAGCTGCTCGTCAGTAGTGTTGATCACCATGGGAAAAACAGAAGTTCTTTCGGATTTCGTGTCGGTCTGGAGTGACGATTTTGAAAACATATTGCTTTCTCAAAAGGTAAGATATCTCGGGTCTTTAATCAAAGATAAAATAACCCATATTGCTTTTCTAAGAGGCGTAACTGTGGGTGCGACGATACTCTGTCAGGAACGAGAATGCTGCCGTCTGAAAAGGCTTGTACGGAGAAACAGGACTTCGTGTGTGCTGCCGAAGCATTCAGTTAAGGCTGTTGCCGACATTATGCGTAGGGGATTAAAGGCGATCGGTACTGGCATTGATTTCTGCGAAGAACCGGAAAGTTCGTCTACAGTGGTGTCAGGAAAACCGTGACTGGAGACTGGAAAAAAGTCATGTGGTCCGACGCGTCGTGGTTCATCTTGTTCTGTACCAACCGTAGGCAGAGAGTTTGGCGGGAGTCCCAGGAATCAATGGACCTTGTTTGCCTTGCAAACACAACTCAAAGTTCTGGAGGCGGTGTCATGGTGTGGGGAACACGTTCTGCTGGTAAGGAGTGGTTCTCCTGACATTGCTGGAAACCTGGGTGTTTTCTAAGGATTATCTGAACATTTTTGCCGATCAAATCCATCCTGCAATGTTGACTTTGTATCCAGCAGGTGACGGTTGCTTCATGGACGACAATGCTACCGCCCATCGCGCAAGATATGTTCAGCAGTAGTTCAGTGAGTATGACAGCGACTTCCACCATCTTCCCTGGCCATCACAAAGCCCGAATCGAGATCCCATTGCCATTGAGAATGTATAGGACATCTCAGTAAATAGAGGAAAAATCCTCTATTTACGCTTTTGTATGAAGGGCCGATTGTTCGAAAAGCAGGTCGCTTGGAACAGCTAAAGCTGTTCCAAGACTTACTGTTCGAACCAAACGTTAAGATGAAAAGGGTGGCGCAGTGGTCTAAGCGATGGCCTCTGATCATTCGTTCGAGAGGGGTCCGGGTTCGAATCCCGTCTGGCAGGGATGTTGTGTTTGTCTTACGGCACTGGCTGTCTCCCTTCTCTGGAACCAGTGACCCTAAATTTGGGAGGGGCGACTGCTTATAGCCCATTGAGTTGCTCACGGTGGTCGTTAAACCTTCAATCAAAAAAAAAAAAAAGTTGAAACAAAGAATGGTCCAATGCAAGTATTAGAACCACAGTAACTAAAGTGCTCGACAACGTCCAAAATTCTGCTGAGATGTACAGGACTGAATGGGCGTTCGGTGATATTCATGAGCATGAATCTCGAACTTACTCGCTAATAATACACTGCCGGACAATTGCTAAGGACGGATGTCAATAGCAACGATAGCAACCATAAAATGGAAGGCAGGAAAATGTGGAAATCAGCATAAGTGCGAGATACAGTAAGACGTGTTGTGCGTATGCAAATTTTGGATTGCCGAACTTGTTCGTGACGTCATAGCGCTGATAAGAGATATAAAGGATTTGACGCGTATTGACCGTTGTTGTTAAAACGCAAAGTTGAAGGGGAAAGAATCAATTGACGAACTTGCAATTTTCAGTATGTCTTCCCGACATCACCTAGATGATTTTACGCGTGGCCGTATTATTGGCAAGATTGAAGAAGGGCGAAAAATAACAGATGTTGCCAGGGAGTTCGACGTCAGCCACAGTGTTGTTTCAAGGCTTTAGAAATCATTTCAAACAAATGGAGAGTGTAGCAAACATCACGAGGGAGGTCGTGTTCGCAGTACGACACCTGCAGAAGATCGGTACATAGTGCTATCAACAAAAAGACACCGGCGCAGCACAGCTAGTGAGGTAGCAAATCAGTTTATGGCTGCTACTGGCAAGCGGATCTCCCGAAAAACTGTCGCCAGACGTTTGCATGAAGGAGGACTATACGCCCGCCGTCCTGTTGTGTGCATCCCATTGTCCAGACGTCACAGTACCGCCCGTTTGCAATGGTGCCATCAACATCGCAATTGGACTGATAACGACTGGTCTGCTGTCCTCTTCTCAGATGAGAGTAGATACAGTCTATCGTCTGATTGTTGACGACAACTGATCTGGCGTGATAGTGGCACTGCATATTGTCCAGCAAACATACAGGAAAGGGACCGATATCCGACATGTAGTGTCATGGTATGGGCTGGCATCATGATCAATGGCCGTACGTCCCTCTATGTGCTTCCAACTGGGACTATGACTGGCCAGCGATACATTAATGATGTTATGCTACCTCATGTTCGCATGTTCCGTGGTGCTGTCGGTGATAGATTCATTTTCATGGACGACAACGCAACATGTCATCGAACAGTCGCTGTCCAGGAGTGTCTTGAGAGCGAGGATATTCAACGCCTCGTATGGCCAGCACGTTCTCCAGATCTGAATCCCATTGAAAATGTGTGGGATGCTTTGGGGAGGAGTCTTGCTGGTCGCCAATGCCCTCCAATAAACAAGGACACCCTCATCCGTGCACTGACAGAGGAATGGGATAAATTACCCCAACAGCTGCTTGATAATGTTGTGCAAAGCATGACACGACGTGTGGAATCTTGCATCGCCCTCCATGGTGGCCATATCCCGTATTGACATCTTACGCCGGAACGCCTGCGGACGGTAGTTGCATTTTTTTCACGTTTACGTATTCTGCACAAAATGGCCTGTTTGTCCCTTGAACACGTTCCAAAGCCTTCTGGATTTCAGAGCACAATAAATTGTCTTTCTCGTTATGTCCTGGCATTCTGACATTATTTTATTTCACTTGGCATCCAACCACACTTACTTTTTTATGCGCTATATAGCCGTTTATGATCCATCCTTAGCAATTGTCCAGCAGTGTAATTGGGAATATAATTAACAGGCGCATAATATCCGAACTTACACGTTTGAGGTTCATTGAAAAAAACAATTGTTTTTAATCCCTTTCAGATGAAATCGGAATGGATTTATTTTGCTGTCATCTGCTATTGAGCAGCTTACATTACAAGAATATCGAGTTTTACATTTTTACATGATACAGTCGCACCTCTTTAACACGAACATCGCGTGGCCAAAAAAAAAAAATGTTCGCGGTACTGATTAATTGAACAACTAAATGCGCACAGAAAGAAGTAAAATTTTAAAGTACAATTAAAGGAAAAAGGACATACATACCTTTCGGCTTCTAAAAGAGTAATATCATTACCCTTTTCCAAAACTTTGCAAATACATAGCGCTGTTGCACTTGTATACTGTAACGCAGTATACAGTACTAGAGCACTATCTATAAGCTCACCTCACTCTAATTTCAGTTTTTCCGTTTTTCGCGGTTCGCAAACGTTTTCGTGCTTTAAAATTTTCATGCTTTTTTAGAATTGCCGACAATATACTTTTTGCAGTGCCTAATTTCTCAGCAACTGCAGTTTTATTTTAACCCTTTAACTGGCTGGAACGAATTAACTCAGGGTTAGCAAAATGGGCAGAAATCAGTTCGAACGAATATATTCGTCGTCTAAGAAGTAGGCCAAATGCGGCTGGAATAGGTGAACCTGCGGGTCAGAAATCGTTGCCTTTTCATTGAAAGCAGTCATTTAAGGAGAATGATTGCCATAAATGCTTTCTGTCTAATTACCGTTTCCGCTAAAAATGCATGCTATAAAAATGGCGAAGAAAACCTAAACAAGGTGAGAAAAGGTGATTGAGTAACTTGTTTTTACCTAGTGGCATGATGTCTGTGTCAGGGAGACTACCCACTCCCAGTCATTCCTTGGACCATGGAGTAGAGAATAAAGGACTATACCGTAATCAGACTATAAGACAAATGATCTTAAGGGATCACTCATCACCTGCAACAGATTTATAGTCGATGCTGCTGAGATGAGAGGATAATGGAATTGTTTTGCTCTAGCTTTCGTAAAACCCGGCAGCTATACGAACAACTCTGAGGATCCAAGAAAATTTTGGGTACCGTTTGGTTCAGATACATCAGCCGCTTAAAGGGTTGAATACCGTCGTCTTCTACGTTTAAAATTTGCTGTTTTTTCTAAGTTAAAAGATTGCTGGACTTTGCACCTTACGGTACTGCGAACAGCACAGCACGCAATACATAAAATGAAGCGAAGACAAAACGCTTTCAGAACAAAAGCAAGAATAAGAGTGCAAATAAAACTTCTCTCTCTCTCTCTCTCTCTCTCTCTCTCTTTAATGGGAAGTTATTCAGTCTAATTAGATGAGGCCGCTCCGGTCGTCTAAACGTTACCTCTGATCATTCGTCCGAGTTGGGTCTGGGTTCGAATCTCGAAAAGGCATGGAATTTGTGTTTGTCTTACGGCACTGGCTCTCTCTCTCTCTTCCCTGGAACCAGTAGCCCGAAGTTAGGGACTGCCTAATTCAGCCCATTGTGTTGCTTACCATGATAGTTAAACACTCAATAAAAATATAAAAAGTTAGATGAGAGTGATTCAGTAGGTAGGAGATTTATTCTTTGCCCAAAGCCCCAACCTTTGTGAAATTCTTTATCCCTTGTTGAAGTAGGAGAATCCACAAAGCCCACTTCCCCTCAGGAAAAGTGCCTTTCCCGTATTCCCATCTACTGGCCCCTTTCCATCATTAGCGCAATCGGGGGAGGGAAGGGGGAGCCAAGTGCCCTAGCGATCATCAAAATGAACGGCATCAAGAAGTAACAACTGGGAAGAGTTTGCTGGTCGAGTTGGTCTTTTTGTTTGAAGATTTAACGACCATCGTGAGTAACTCGATGGGCTATAAGCAGTCGTCTTTCCCTAATTTGGGGTCATTGGTTCAAGGGAAGGGGAGAACCAATGCCGTAAGACAAACACAACATCCATATCTCAACGGGATTCGAATCCGGACCCACCTCGGACGAATGGTCAGAAGCCAGCGCTTAGACCACTGCGCCGTCGGGGTGGCTTATTGAAGTTTGATTGTATTCAGATTAGGTAAACATCTCGTGTAAGCAGCTTCATATGTACATGCTTTCTAGAGATCGCCCACGAATCGAGTGGGTCTGCCAATATTCAAGAGAATACATACAACACAGAAAAGAGTGGAGGGTTGTTTGCTTGTTTGTTTGGGGGTTTAACAACCATCATGAGCAGCACAGCGGGCTATGAGCAGTCGCCAGCACCTAATTTTGAACCACTGGTTCCATGGAGTTGACAGTACCAGCACCATCAGACGGGCATATCACCCATGTCTGATCCAGAGCTCGAATTCGGGTCCATTTCGGACGAATGGTTGATACTCCAGACCACTCGACCATTGGATCAGCTTGGTAGTTCCTCTCGATGTCTTAGAAACATGGAGTTTATACTTTCACCTGTTAGACATCTCTTTCTTTCAGGGTGTCTTCACTCTGGTTTCTGTATTTCCTCCAAATTTCCATAACACCTGTTGTTTTTCGAAAAGGATAAAGACAAAGTATATAGCCAAAAAGTGATATTTGTAGAGACAATGTCATAAATGCACCAAACTCTAGTTTCTTTTAGGATTAGTAATTTCATACAATGACGATAATCCAGTATCTCACACAACTTAGCAAGTATCACGCAAGTCTGGAAAACAAAACTTCAGCATTTCGAATAGCACACCTTTGAGTGATCGAAGTTGTCCAAAATTATCTCTCAGAGTCGGAACCACATGACATTGAAGCTGGGCAAGCCCTTGTTAGACAGACCACGCAAGCTCATCAAGTTTTACTTTCCTGAGATTGATCGCCGGAGAGAAAATGCCAAGCCTGAAAATGATATATACCGTAAAAGGATGTATTCGCATGCTACTCGGCGTTGCCAATGTAATATTCAACTTTAATGTAATTGTGTCCAAGGTTCTCGTCTCTCGGTGTCTGAATACAAACCGGACTGAATCTCGAACCTCTTTACGGATTTTTTTATCCTTTATTTTCATTTTCTATTTTTTTTTCTTCTATCCCTTACACATTAACACATGTTTGTTTTTTAAATGAATTCCGCCCTTACCGTAGGGTAGGGTAGGGTTGCTCCAAGGTCTGGAACCAGACAGGAATTAAATAGGTCTCCGCTGCAGCAATGGCGGTTACCACGCCCTGCCTGTGGCCTTCGCAAGGCCAGGCAGTTAGTCCTTCCAGCTTTGTTTCGCCCCATGGCCTCCATGGACACGGAAAGTAGAGAATGTGACGTCACTTCCTGACTCAATACTTGTGAGCAATTTCTTGGTCGTTTGTTCCATCATCATCACGGTATTAAAATATGAATGAAAAGAATTTTCGAATTACCTTCCGTTTTCGCTGCAGTCATTTAAGCGAAAGGAATCATAATGCACGTGTCCTATTTTGCACACGGTGACGGTTAATGATTGAATTCCGAAGAACACACGAGCGTTTCTAAAACTTGTGAAATTCTAATTTCACGGTTGCGATAATCACGCAGATTATTTCTGTTTCAGTTTCTTTCATTCGGGGAAGGTATTGCTTGTGACAGGGGCGCCGACTTCACCAAATTATTGGGGGGAGGGGGGCTGTAAAGAGATTAAATGTGGAGGATGCGGAACGTATCTTCCACTGTCACGAGGAAATTAAAAACAAAAAGATCAAAAGGATAAATCACCAGATTCGATGCATATTTTAAAACGCAATTTTTGTTTCCTAGTTCATCAGCAAATGAGCTAGGAAACAAAAATATTCTTTTGCTGAATATATATATTTTTCAAAATAAATTCGGCCTGTGATTTTATAAAAATATCCAGAGAGATTTTATTTTAAAGCGTTTGTAAAAAATATGAGAAATGAGTGCGGTTTTCAAACGAGAAGCGCCAAAAATAAATAGATAAATAAAGGCGCTAGAGATTATACGTTTCTGTATTTTTATTTATTTATTTTATTTTTGATAATTTTTATAAACATTTACCACATACCACGAGAACATGTCAAATAGTCTCTAAGTGCACAGTTTCTTATCAAATGAGCAATGCTTGATAAGAAACTAAATACATATGGGAAATAGTTTTTACTCATTTGATTATTTATTATTATTATTATTATTTTCGAAATAAATCGCTTTGGCTTCATAAGATGGAGCTTGGTATAAAGAATAATATATATTTTTTTGCAATTCGCACAGCTCACGCTAAGCCTGAATAGCATTGGGAAATTTTTTTTTTTACCTACAGAAATATTTTCCACGCATTTCGAAAATGGCGTACACACACAAAAACAAAAACTTATTTAATTAAACAGGACGAAAAATACTGGGTCGGCGTTGCCCCCAATAAAATTATTTGGGGGCAAGATTCACCCCCACCCTAGTCGGTGCCTATGGCCTGTGAAGTTTCGTCGCAGGTTGTTTATTGTGTTCTGTAGAGGGAGTAGATTCTTAAGAGTTCACGAATGGCAGAAATTTAAATACTCACGTTTCATTTCGCATTTTCTAAGGAGAAATTGAGACACTACATTGCTTTTTTTGCAAATTTAAACTACACGAAACCCGTCCGAATCGACGGTTAGTTCCTATTTTTATTTTTTTTAAAGAACAAACTCTCATATGAAACAACAAATGTGAACTTTATTTCATTGACAAATTCATTCAACCACTTCAGTAAAGTCAATAGTCCAGATTTTTTTTTTTTGACTGAAGATTTAACGACCACCGTGAGCAACTCAATGGGCTATAAGCAGTCGCCCGTCCCTATAATTTAGTGTCAGTGGTTCCAGGGAAGGGAGAGAGCCAGTACCGTAAGACAAACACAACATCCATGCCTCACCGGGATTCGAACCCGGACCGTTCACGAACGAATCATCATAAGCCAGCTCTTAGACCACTGCGCCACCGGGCCGGCCAGGTTCGTGGTGAGCAACACGACTGCACCCTTTTTCAGTCGTAAAATGTGAGGCGGAAGTCCACTCATGTCGATCATGAGCAAAAATTCAATTGGATAGCGCTCTTTCACTCTCATCTTCAGTCACAACTGTGTTTGTAAATGTTGTTGGCATGAGATTCGCGTTGCGAATACGCTTCACCCGTCGGGATCGACGGTCAGGTTTTTTCTTTTTTTTTTTTTTTTTTTTTTTGAGAAGAATAAACTTATAGGAAACAACAAATGTAAACTTATTTGATTGACATATTCATTCGACCACTTCAGTAAAGACAATGATCCAGGTTCGTGATTTTTTTTTTTTTATTTTTGACTGAAGCTTAACGACCACTGTGAGCAACTTAATGGGCTATATATAAGCAGTCACCCGTAATATTTTCACTAACGAATGAATATTAAATTGTATATATACATCACGCAATCCAACGGCATAACGCAATCAGGCCTTCGAGAGTTTTCGCTGTTCCGAAGAGAAGAACTTTGATAGGAATGCCTGTTAGTGTTGCTTTGCGCAACGGTTGGCTCAGAAAAGGGACTTCGAAATTTGGACTATCTCAGTCCCTCCATGCTTTCGCCTTCAACAGCTCGTGAGTCAATCGCACGCTTCCCCCATGGACTTTACATGGGAACTTTGCCGCGCCACAACGCCCGAACCGTTGTTCCAATCTCATTTTTCTCTTCGACTGGCACATCTACATGGTAGGACCTTTATTTTGATACCTTAACCATATCTTTGCGTTCAGCTGTTCTCTCAAAATGGGACTCACAGTAAAAAACCTCATAGAATTAATATATAGATTGCCGATCTAGTATTTCCTTTGGAAGATTTTCTACAGTAGTTCCGGCGCCTCTGGCATCAATCAATAAATATAATTAATTCACAATAGGCATGTTGAATAGACTTGTGCGTGCATCGTTCCTATGAGCGAAAGTTTATGATTATGTTGGAACTTTCGGTTTAAAGCTTTTAGACTGTTGTGTACTAGAAGACAGTTATCCCAGCCTCAGGTGGAAAATCGAATACTGTGTCGACTTGCGGAATATTATTTTGTTTGCGGTTCATCCACCCTAGACTATTAAAAATGTGGTAGTAGGGTGTACCAAGAAAAAAAAAAAAAGTGCTACGCCAGCTGCACCATTTTTGGGGCCAAAGTAAACCATTGTGTGATGCATGAAACATGCATAAACATGGTGCAATGCAGTGCAAGTTCGTACCATTCAGATTCAGTGGCGCACCCATTAATTCCTGTTGAGGGGGGGGGGCTACATGTATGGTAGGTATGTGTGTGTACACGCACATAGTGTGTATATATCATCATCATCATCATTGTCAACCATTATCAATCCACTGCTGGACGAAGGTCTCCCCAAGTTTCCTCCACAACGGTCTGTCTTGTGCCAGTCTCCTCCATGTCACTCCCGCATATTTACGAATTTCATCCACCCATCTCCCATGTGGTCTTTTTCTGGGTCTTTTCCTGTCCCTTGGAATCCAATCTAAAATTTCGGCTGTCCATCTATGGTCTGTCCTTCTGGCAGTATGTCCAGCCCATTGCCATTTCAGGGATTTAACTCTGATCATGATGTCTTCCACTCTCGTCATTTTTCGGATCCACGAGTTCCTCTTCTTATCTCTCCTGGTTATACCAAGCATGCACCTCTCCATGATGCTTTGAGTTGTCTGCAGCCTTTGTATGTCTCTTTTAGTTAAGGTCCACGTCTCTGCACCATACGTAAGCACTGGAAGGATGCATTGATCAAACACTTTTCTTTTAAGACATAATGGCATATTGCTCTTGAAAATTATGTGTATATATAATCTGACAATAAGCATAATCAGCATAAATTTTCAATTCGTGAACTCTTCTTTCTTGTTAATAATAAGAGCTGCTCTAGAGGTAATAGAGGACAGAGGTTATTTCGCACATCAAGCAAAGTTGATTTTGCTAACTTGCTAAAAACTCTGGAAAGCTTTAAAACTGGCACTAATTTTGTTAAAAATACTTACAAAATTCTCAAGTCCTTCAAGCACTCTGTCCTTAAATGTTTTTTCAAATTCTGGAATGAAACTGCTGACCATGTTGATAAGCATGTTTTTGCTTTGGTTCTGGACATTCTTAAACATATTCTTAAAGATAAAATTTCTCTTAAAGAATTTTCCAGTAATTTTGTTACCATCAGGTTCCTCAATAAAGCCTACGATAATCTCAATGTAAGGAAGCTGTTCTACAATAATGCAATTTTTTTTCCCATCCACAGGCACCAGTCTATTGTAAGTTTTAAATATGTTAAGACCTTAGGGTCAATAGTTAAAAACTACAAACTTAACTCTTCGAGCTACATTCCTGTAATTACTTCTTGTTCTTGTGATGAACATAAAGAAACAGTTCACTATGATAAGAATTACAACCATATTATCACCGGAAACTTGAGTTATGTTGAAAATGAAAAGCTTAGGAATTTATTAGAGTATGGCTCTAAATTCAGACCTTCCTTCACAATTTCCAAAGAAAGGATTCTTGAGAGCTTCACTCAAGATGTAAATAAGTACATCGTAAAAACCAGTTTGACGTACAATCAGCCTATTGAGGCCTTCGCAGAATGGAAATATAATCTAATCAATAGCTTCACCGGTGAGTTGGCAGGTCTGGACTTTTGTTTCGACAGAAATCTCTTTTTCTCTGGAGAAGCTAAAAGGTCACTCTCCAAACTACAAGACCAATTTATTTTTACCACTACGGATAAAGCTAGCAATAATTTTGCAATTATCTGTAAGAAGTTCTATTTTGAATTGTTAACTATGGAACTCAATAATAGAGTAACATACGAGCCCGTAAGTTATTCTACCAAGCAGTTAGAAAATCGGTTTAAGGCATTCTTCAAGAAACTTAAAATTCCACAAACTAGAAGATATGGGCCTGAATTTCCATTTCTTTTTGCAACGGTTAAGTTTCATAAGGATCCTGTGAAGTTCAGGTTCATAGCTAGTGGAGTAAGGAGTCATAAAAAGAAAATAGATCTTGCTTTTGAAGATGTCTTAAAGAAGGTTTTGAAACACATTAGAAACTGTTCTAACTTGATGTACAGAGATTTTTGGATAATTAATAATAATGCAGAAGTAATTTCTACTATACTCAAAGTTTGTCCCCTAGATATTAATAGTTATGATTTTGAAAACCTATATACTAATCTGCCTCTATCAGATATAATCACTACATTTAAGGAGCTGTATGCAGAATTTAAACTTAACCAATTTGTTGATGTAGGAACCTGGAACTCTTATCTCAATTGCTGCATAAAAAATAACCATATCTTATATAATAATACTCTCTATAAGCAAGTGAACGGTATTCCAATGGGAACATCAATGTCCACAAATATCGCTAATCTATTCCTGTTCTTTAAGGAATATAAATTCATTAAAAATCACCCCACCTGCTCAGATAACTACCTTTACACTTTTAGATATATTGATGATCTGCTGTGTATCAATAATTCAGAAGTTATAGAGAGTGATTTTGATAATATCTATCCTAGCTCTCTTAACTTATGTAAAACAAACCACAGTAATCAGGAACTTGAGTTCCTAGACTTAAGCATTAAGCTCAACAGAGGTAACCCATCTATTAGCCTCTTTGATAAAAGAGTTAATTTTCCTTTCAAAGTAATTAAATATCTACACTGGAATAATAACATTTCAACCAAAGTAATTGAGAATGTACTAATTTCTCAGGTCCTAAGAATTTCAAGAATTTGCAGCAACAATTTGGATTTCAATTACCACATTAATATACTATTAGAAAGTTTTCTAGAGAACGAAATTCCTTCTTCTTTCATCAAAAGAACTTTAAGAAAAATTATTCTGAATAATAGAGTAAGGTTGGCAGATCTGCTTTATTTTCTACACAGTTAATAATATGATTCTGACCAATCAAAGCCGTAAGGAAGTTGGCTAGAGGATGCCTATTAACTACCTAAAGGAACCTTAGTGCTATGGATATGACGGTCCTATTAAAACAAAAAATTAAATAATATAAACAAAATCACAAAAAAGCTTAAAAATCTGTTTATAAAAGAAAATAAAAACAAATAAAAAAGAAAACTAGTTATTCATCACTAGGATAGCTATACTAAAAATAGTAAAACCAACATTAAAATTAATAAGATTCTGATTAATCTATAGAAGCTCACTAAGGTGATTTAATACATGCAAAGATTATTAAATAAACTGCTCGTGTATTTCATAATATTTCTCATGTATTCTGGAGAGTTAATTCTGCTCATTCTGATCATACAGATCGACAGTCTTAAGTTTATATATTTTTTCTCTGGTTAAAATCTCCGCGCGTTGTTTTCTTGCTGTATGAGGAGGCCATCAGCCCCACCCTCACTGCCCCCCAGCGTCTAGGGAGTGGCAGAAGGGGTCAGCCATGTTCTCCTCTTGTGTGGAGAAAAGTTTTTGTTACACAAGAGGTAAGCTCTCTTCCTTGTTTTTGGGTTCTAGGTTTTATAAGTTCAATGTTTGTACTTTATGTACCTTTTCTCTGTCGTTTTTTAGCTTTTCAGCTTTTAAGCATTGGTTTGTCTGTTAACATTTTTGCGGGTTTTGACTCTTACTTTTCTTTGTAACTTTGAGCGTCTTTTGAGGTACCTAGGAACAGAAGAAGGCTAAGCCGGTTCCTTTTCTATGCGCTGTCTATGCGCTGTTTTTTCAAAGTAGTTAAGTTCTTAATAACTAATTAATTATGCACTTAAAGCACTGCTGAAATACTTTGTACATATTGCAACTAACTGTTTAAGGTATATAACTTTCACAAAGTTTTCTTTAGTTAATATTTATCTTTAACTTATTCTCGTTTTCGTGCTGTCATAAGTTGTAGAGTAGGGGGTTTTAGACTCAAGTTTTCTTTCAAAAATCTGTTCGGTATAAATTAACATTTCCTCTTTTTTTTTAATTGCAATGTAAAATTTGGATTCCTTTGCATTATTTTTCAGGTTTAAATTCTCTCTTAAACGAACTTGGAATTTCGTTATAGCTGAAAATCATTTCCATTTATTATGTCACTCTCACAGCTTGAGTTCTCTTTAATCTTCTTCTCTCTGTTTAATAGTAACAGATGAAGAGCATGGGTCGGGCCATGAAGGTTAATGGATGCAAGCGAAATTGTTAACTAGTGCTAGGTCATGCTACTCTACGGAGGACATGACTTATATATATATATTTTTTAACTATTTTAGGTGGGAATGTTACTTGCATCTATGGCCTTGCAGAAACCCATTTCCAACTAGGTCTTTGTGGAAGTGAGAAAATGCAGAGTTTTTGCTGGTCCTTGATAAAGCCAAGGCTCAGTATTCTCGACACCTTCTACATTCAGTTGTTTTATTTTTTTATCTTTTCTCCTTTTACTCACACAGGTAGATACATAACCTTTTCTATGTTGTATTAGGTGTGAGTCAAAATTATATATGTATTTTTTTGCTTAGGTATCTTCTTTATAGAATGTGAATTCTGAATTTTCAAAACTGCTGCGTTGCGCGTTTTGATTTTCAGGTTATTTTGCACCCTTCGTTTTAAATTCTAAAATTTTTTTCCTTAGTCTTCAGTTTTGCTCTTAAGTATATATATATATATATATATATATATTTTTTTATTATTGAACTTTTAGCGACCTCCGTGAGCAACTCAATGGGCAATATGCAGTTACCCGTCCCTAATTTAGGGCCCTGGCTCCAGGGAAGGCAGACAGCCAGCGCCGTAAGACAAACACAACAGCCATGCCTCACCGGGATTCGAAGCCGGACCTTTCTCGGACGAACGGTCATAAGCCAGCGCTTAGACCACTGCGTCGTTGGGGCTGCGTATGTGTGTGTGCGTATATATATATATATAATATATATTCTATTAAGAAGAGACTGAAGCAAAAATTTTTTTGACTCATACCAAGTACAACATAGAAAAGGTTATGTATTTACCGGTGTGAGTAAAAAGAGAAAAAAATAGAACAACTGAATGTAGAAAGTGTCGAGAATACTGAGCCTTGGCTTTATCAAGGACCAGCAAAAACTCTGCATTTTCTCACTTCCACAAAGACCTATTTGGAAATGGGTTTCTGCAAAGTCATAGATGCAAGTAATAAGCCCACCAAAAAAAAAAAAAAAAAAATTAAATATATATATATGTCATAACCTCCACAGAGTTGTATGACCAAGCTTTAGTTAACAATTTAGATTGCATCCATAACTTTCCTGGCCCGACTCTTTCTGTTTATTAGTAACCCATCTGTTACTAATAAACAGAAAGAAGATGATTATAGAAAACTCAAGTTGTAAGAGTGACATAATGAATCAGAAAAAATGTTCAGCAATAAAACAAATTGCCAAGTTACCAAGTCGCCTGAGAGAGAATTTAAACCTGAATAGCAATACTAAAGTACTACTAATTCTTAAACATATAATATATATATATATACATAATATGTATGTAATATATGACACGGAGGAGACAGGCTCAAGACAGACAATTGTTAAAAAAACTTGGGGTGACCTTCATCCAGCAGTAGATTGATAATGGTTGACAATAATGATGATGATATATATATATATATTGCATAAGATAGACAGACATACATTAGACAGATAGATAAAAGAGTTGAAGTACTGGGCCGGGTGGGAGGGAGCTTAAGCCCCAAATTGAAATTCACGATCCGCTTTCTGTAATTTCTTTCGTGAATTAACGAAGCATATTTCTGACAACCTGTTCCGTGAAATGATGGAACGGAAACTGAATTTATGGATTTTTCGTACCCCAAGAAAATTCCAAGTTTCAAAAACCTTCCGTAATTTCCATATTAACGGTAAATTACTGTTTTTAAGAAGTATTATCGGGAAATTCTGAATTTTCTTGTGCGCAGTTCCTTTCGCCTATTAACGGAAAAATTCTGTTCTCTGTTACGGAGATTTAATACTGGAATTTTAGGCAAATATATTAAATCTCATGGCGCAACTTTTATTTCGCTTTCGTGCTTCATTTCCTTTGTTTCCGCGATGCGTGAGAAAATTTTGCTTCGTCACCAAGGTATAGAAACATCGGAAGCTCGGTTCCTTTAGAGACGCCAGTTTGTCGCATCTTTAGGGTGTGGGCCTTTGTATTTCGTAGACGCGTTGGTATTGTCCAGGCCATTTGATCTTTTGCCTTCTTAATTTCAAAGAAGCCGATTGAAGGCGCAAACCCCTTTTAATTTCAACCTTGAAGTTTTGTAAAGCCGACGCCGACGTTCCGATTATTTTTTGTGGAAGGAAGGGGGTGACTTTGCGTGGGAACAAGGGGGAGCTCGGACAGTCGACTCAAGGATTTGGAAGCGACCGGTCGCAGGAGGAGGCGAGGAAACACCTTTGGTATTGGGAGGCACGTCTTAAGATAGCAGAGGGAATGGAGGGTTTTCTCCACGTACGCGAGGGATAGACGAGGGAATGACCGAAAAAGGAGGAAGGCAACGAAAAAGCGATTTACAGGGGGGGGGGGGATGTTGGTTTCAGAGGAACGGGGAGGAATAATTGAAAAGCTGAGGACAACATTCTGTACTTAAGTAAAGAAAAGAATAAAGTGATTTAAGAGATCTAAAAGGATTGCATAAAAATTATTGCTTATAGCTATTATTATCCTTACTTTACTATTTACTACGTTATCCACGCAAGATTATGGAAGTTAACAAATGCAAGTTAACATCTCACTTTCTCCGCGGGAATGCTTGAAGTTTGATTAACAATTAAATTTCAGTTGCCTTTCGGAGGATCTCATTTTGATGTTCTGTAGTGACATCAGGTATTATGGATATCGTATGAAATTTTGGTTGCAGTGGCACCGTTTATTTGTTTTTCTCTCTCCCCTGTTTTGTGCACCAACTTTTGCATATTGTGTTACTGTAAGAAATCTATAGGACATAGGAGCTGGATCCATTCCATCGTCCTTATGCCTCGTAACTTACGTAAAAATGCTTCGATTGCGACAAAACTTTATCATGTTGTTTCGGAGGTGCACAGGACCGAGATTTATTCCACAACCATTATCCTCATAACTTGAGTAATAACTTGAGGAATGACTTCTGGTATGTTGGAAAGCGTATCATAATCAATGCATTGCATGGTTTTACTAACTTCTTTTTTAGAATATGCAAAAATTCCGCTAATGCAGCGAAAGGCAACAGCATTGCCTTAAAGTATTACAAAATAATTTTAAACCATACTCTATAAAAAGAACTTTATTCTCTTTCCCGCAAGAGCGTTTTCTTCGATTTCATTTTCTCCTAGAATTTTATTCTTAATTTTTCTAAGGCTGAAGAGATTAGAGAGTATGAGCACACTCCATTGCTGAACAAGGAAGAACTGTGGGAACATAAAACTATGCGAGCACTTCATATCTGTAACAATGAAATAATCGAACCGCAATGCGAAATTATTGAATAGTCTGTTTAACATTCCTTTTTCTCTTGCGCACTTCAACGAAATTCGTTTCTGGCTATTCGTTTCAGAAAAGATTGTTGAAAACAGTATTTATCAGCTGATATCTTTAAGGAATTTCCAAGAGCAATGCCCTCGTCAAGCTGAGCTATCATTCAAGCTATATCATTCGTAAAACGATAAAGAGGTTTAATAAAGCCATTGAAATTGAGGGCTTCACCAAACCGGGAAATTAATAAACACGTGATTTTCAGGATGACGCTAAATTCGACTACTAATAAAGCCACACGGTTTACGGGGTTTCATTAAACCAGGTTATTGAAAAAGAGCTATTAAACTATTAAATTGCTAGACGTCACCACACTAAATTATTAGTAAAGCCACACAATACACTAAAGCGTCAAAAAAACAATAAACAAACTGGGATACATCTCTATACCGAGTTGGTCTTCCTCGCCATCGGTTAATGGCAGGAACACGACTGGGCATAGACTCCACGAGCTCTCTGAACACAGTATTTGTCATTTTGTTGTAGGACTTCCGTCCACAGTGAGTAGAGTTTAGATCCCAGCCACCTACAGCGAGATCGCCTTTTGGGCAGGACACAGAAACGAAAGGAATGAGAGCAAGTCTAGCGACTTTTGACAGAACATTTTGTAGTGAGATTAGAGTACAGTAGATGGCGCCACCATACAAGTACGATGTTGCACACAGAGGGGTGAGAGAATTTCAGGAGGGGGCATAGGAAAGGATACCCATTTAACCAGTGGGTCCAGCCTGGGGGCTGTCACTTAACGTGCTCGTCCGATGCACGGCGGATATTCAGCGATTGTTAATAAATCACACCATCTCTGAAAGATCATCCCAGATTCGAACCTGAGGATCTTGCATCGATAGTCTGACTCGCTAACCACTAAGCCATCCGCGGCTCCACGAGCTCTCTGTAGTGAGTGTGAAACTGAAGAGCGTCCAACAATTCCGCAACATTAGCCGCTGGAGGGTTTCTGGCATTGACGGCACGTTGAACAGCATCCCAGATGTGTTCGATGACGTTTAAATCCGACGAACACGGTACCAAACTCCGTGGAATGTTCCTCCAGTCATAATCGCGCGACTGTGGTCGTGTGCGGTTACGCATTGTCGTGTTGAAAGAGCTCCCACCCGTCGAAGTGGTTGAATGACATGAACAGGTGTAAATTATTCCCATGGATGGTTACGTAGCCTCCACCAGTCACAGCGGTCTGCAGACGCATGAGGGGACCTCATGCATGCAAGCTGAAAACACCCCACACCATAACAGAACCACCGCCGGCTTGCACTGCCCTTTGTATAGGCATGCGGGATCCATTGAATCGTGGAGTTGTCGCCACCCCGGAGTCGGCCATCTGCCCGAAACAGTCGGTATTGCGATTCGTCTGACCAGGTTCTAGCCATCTTTCGTCCAGTGGAGGTGTTCCTTAGACCAGGCGAGATGCAAAGCCTCTTGTCGTCTAATAAGCAATGGCACCCGGGTGGGCCGTCGGCTCCGGAACTCCATAGAGCGCAGGGAACGTTGCACTGTCCACACGCTTATGCTACCACTCGCCCCAGCATTGAATTTTGCCGTGATTTGTGGCAACGTTGCACGCCGGGCGAATGCGTGCCAGACGCCGCTCTCCAAGATCGTCCAGGGCTTTTCTACGGCCACACCGGTCTCGCACTCCGGATGTTTTCCCTGAGTTTGTGTATCCCAGGTACACCTTTGAAATTGTTGACCGTGTAAATCCAAATTTCGTTTTAATTTCCGAGATGGAATGACCCATCTATCGTGCGCCTATCATCATACCACGCTCGAAATCCTGATAAGCTGCCATCTGAACTGCGAATGATTCTTCTTGATTATGGGACTCAGCTAGGCATTTTCATGTAGGACTTCCGTCCGGAAAGTAGGTTTAGGCCCAAACCACCTACAGCGGGTCCGCCTTTTGGGCAGGGCACAGAAACGGAAGGAGTGAGAGCAAGTCTAGCGACTTTGATAGAACAGTTTGTAAATGAGAGCACAGTAGATGGCGCCACCATGTTGCTCGTAGAAGGGTTAGAGAGAGTCAGGGGAGGGGAGTAGAAATGGATGCTCAACGTAACCGGGGGGGGGCGTCATTTAACGTACTCGTCCGATATTCAGCGATTGTTAGCAAATCGCACCACCTCTGGAAGATCAGCCTTGGCTTGAACCTGGGGACCCTCCATCAGTAGTCTGACTCGCTAACCACTGAGCCATCCGCGGCTCTTCTACTTGAGCATCTGCCTCTATATATAAGTCGTTTGCAGACGATACCATTTACCGCCGCGGGTGGCCAAGTGGGCAACTTTCGTGACTGCCACGGGAAGGGCCTCAGGTTCGATCCCAAGCAGGTACGAACGCTCTATCCACTAAATACCTGCCGTGCGTCGGATGGGCACGTTAAGCCGTCGGACCCCAGGTACTGGCCCCCGGTAATAAATAAGGGCGTCTTCCTCCCCCTTTCTACTTCGCTTCCGTGTCACTTTCCTATCTGGCGTTCTAGCCCAAATCTCCTAGTTTCCTATTTCTAAGGGTTGTTTAAGACCTGAGGTCAGACACTCCCTTCCTAAAATCCTCTACATATGATCATGATCATGATACCATTTACCACAGTGGCCCTGTAATGGAGATCGAAGCGCCCTTCCCAGTGTTTTTTGGCCCCTCAGTGTAGATGGACGTCGCTAAGTTGGGTTACTATTGAAGGCAAGCAATAAATAGGGCTTCACTAAACCGGGTTATTAAAATAACCTGTTGAATTACGGGACGTTGACAAAGCAAGTGGTTAGTAAAGCTGTAGAATTGGTTTGCCGTGCGTCGTCAAACAAATAATTAATAAAGTCATGCAGCTTTTAGGACGTCGTCCAATCAGGTAGTGAATAAAGCTATGCAAAATGTGGAGCGTCTTCAAACCAGGTTACCAATAAAGCCATTTTATTTTGTGAGGGGCTCAGTCAAATTAATAGAAGCATATAATTTGAAATCTTGATATATTATCAACAGAGCAACGTAATCAAAAGTCGTCGTAAAATCAGGTTCTCTTTAACAGAAGCATCGTACCCAGCGATATGAAAACTCCAGCATCATGTGAGCGGCGTCAGTGATGCGCGGCTTAATATCCTTGAGAACATTTCAAAAATTTCAATCCATGAGCGAACAGCAATTCTTAACAGGCGATCAAACTGATGAGGAAACAATTTACGCACCACTTCTAGCCAAATGAGTGCATATCTTCTACGTCACTGCATATTTACCCTTGTTTTTCATCGAACTTGGAAAAACGCCATTTCTTTTTGGGTTTCTGAACGAAAATGAAAAACTGATCGATTTGTGTTTAGTAAGTGATTTTTTGCGATTCTACCTTGACGAATGAATGAACTTTGTCTACATGATGAGTCGCAAGGCATGACAAAACAACAGCATAGGGTCTTTAGTTATTGATGGGTTGACAGTAAGCCCGTACACACGGAGGAAGCTAACATTGGGGGTATCGGAAAATAATGTCGTTGGGGGGGGTTAAGTTCGGGGAGCAGTTGTGAAGTGTTTATGTACGTTCTACACAAAGTAAATGTATGTACAAGTGAATGAACTACTTGCTTTTAACTTACATAGGTGTTTTTGCCTTCCAGATTTGCAGAACGAAATCAGAGACATTAAACCCGAGGCGAGCCACGTTCGTCATTGTATGCTGTACGAATTTCACTAGGGAAACAATGTAACCGTGCCCACCAATAACATTTGCGCTGTTTATCCGAATACGTTAAATTTTCTCAAGTGGCAGCGTTGGTTCGCCCAACTCCCGTCGGGCAATTTTGAGCTCTATGATGCACCTCGTGGAGGAAGGAGCATCACAGAGAAGCTGGATAATGACCTGCTGCGTGTAGCCGTTGAGGCAAATCCTCGTCATACCATTGATAAATCATCCCAACATCTCAATGCATCTTGGTCTACTGTTCAAGAGTACCTGTAACAGATAGGAAAAGTTTATAGATAAGAAGTTTGGGTCCCACACCAACTTTCACCTGACAACAAAGCCCAGCATTCCACCTTTTGCAACTTGTTGCTTAGCCGACAGGAAAAGGATCAATTTCTTCATCGAATTGTCACTGGAGATGAAAAGTGGGTTCTTCACGTAAAAACAAACGCAAAAACCAGAGGCTTTCTCTAAGTCAGACACCAGTTCCTACGCCAAAACCAGGCCTACCCCCCAAGAAGGTTTTGCTCTGTATTTGGTGGACTACCGCTGGCATAACTCACTTTGAGCTCTTGGAACCCGGACAGACCGCAACGGAAGACCTCTATTGTCAACAACTGGGCCGTTTGAAGCAAGCTCTTACTGTAAAGCATTCAGCACTGGTCAACAGAAAAGGTGTCATCCTCCAACATGACAACGCGAGACCTCACAATGCGAGATGGACCCAGCAGGCGATCAGAGATTTCGGCTGGGAAGTTCTGCTTCATCCCCCTTATTCCCCAGACAGTTCACCATCTGATTACCATTTGTTCATATCTCTGCAGCACTTTCTTAATGGAAAAAATAAAAGTCCACAATACTGCTGATGTCAAACGGGGCTGTCGGACTTCTTTGCATCAGAGCCAACGTCTTTTTATAAGGGCGGCATTGAAAGTTTGGTTTCACGATGGGCAAGTGGGATCGATAATGATGGGGATTATATAATTGATTTAGAAATAAATTTATTCTGTTACAAAGAGTGTTTCTCTTTTCCAAAAACGACATTACTTTCCGGTCCCCCCAATAGAAGAATCAAACGAACTGTTTAAACTCGCTGGGTGTTTCCAACAAGCACAACCATAAGCCCAGAAGCTCACGCATGCACAAACACGAATAACGGTCTAATGATTAAGAATTTCAGCCCACTACCGTGTTGAACAACCTATGGCTCGTACTACTTTTGAATACATTGTGGATATGGACAGAAGATCGCCAGCTAGGTGGACTACACCGAGTACCATAATTTTCCTCTGGCAGATAGTGGCAATGATACAGACATAAATCAAGCTGTGCTTTCCATGAAACATAACCACAGAAATTTGAAAGTTTTATCGTCCTGGAACGGGAATCGGACCCGCATCTTCAGTTGTTTGGATTTCATTGTCCTGGGTGATGTAATGGTTAGCATACTCGAGCGCAAATCGGGAGACGCGGGTTCGATTTCCGTTACAGGACGATGAAATTTTCAAATTTCTGTGGATATGTTACATGGAAAGAAGAGCTTGATTTATGTCTGTATTAATTATTCCATGTGTTTCAAGTGGTAATGATGTTCCGGAATATTACCGGTTTTGAAAATGAAGCGAGTCTGCACTCGTTTTAATTCAAGAGTAATTCAACGAAATCTTTGTTGTAGACGCGCTATACAAGTATGAGGAAATTCTGTTCAGAGATACACTGCACATACAAACGTGTAAAAGGAAGATAGGATTTTCCAAATCATTGATTTTAGACTTGCACCACAGACGCTAGCATACTTCTTTATATATACACTATCTACCAACAAGTAATTGGACATCCCTGCAATCGACGATATCTGCGGTCCTGATATACGTCACGACCGCCGCCGTTAAATATCGTGTGGGAAACAACAACGCAACCAGTCGCATGCAAGATGCCACGCAGTTCGGAGCTCTCTGATTTCGACAAAGGTGTAATCGTCGGGTATCACAGAAATGGCCGATACATACGTGACATATCCAGCGAGTTGAAGTACCCAAAATCGACCGTGGCCTACGTGATTGGCAAGCGGAAGACGAGAGGTGGCTGTCAGAATGTGCCCCGACCCGGCAGACCCACAAAACTGGGAGTTAGAGACCGACGGGTGCTGGCCAGAGGAATTTGGAAGAACCGCATCAAATCGATGGGCCACATCCGCGAGGAGTTTCAACAGGCATCCGGGAGTGTTCTTTCGATGAATACCATCCGTAAGGAAGCCCATCTGCTCGGTTATCATGGACGTGCTGCCGCCCACAAGCCTTTGATCACCAAGTCCAATAGCGCTGCTCGGCTAACGTGGTACAAAGAACGTCGACAGTGGACCGTTGAACAGTGGAAACAGGTTCTCTGGAGCGACAAATCACGGTTCACCCTCTACCGTTCGGATGGCATGGTCTGGGTTTGGCGTCTGCCTGGTGAACGCCTCCTGCCAGAATGTAGTGTGCCAACTGTGAAGTTCGGCGGCGGTGGAATTATGCTATGGGGGTGTTTCTCCTGGTATGGCACGGGACCCTTGGTCGCAATTCCTGGAAGACTCTACGCCGAGACGTACTACACCATTTTGGATGACCATGCGCTTCCTACGTTGTGGCAGTTTCACGGGGTGGACCCATGTTACTTTCAGGATGGCAATGCCACCTGTCCTGTTGCGAGGTCCACCATGGCTTGGTATGGTGACAATGGGGTTAATCGAATGGACTGGCCTGCGCAGAGCCCGGACCTTAACCCTATCGAGCACCTCTGGGAAGAGTTGGAAGGTCGACTTAAGGGGTCCCCACCGTCCAAAATCGGTGAAGGAACTGACCTGTCTTCTCCAAGCCGAGTGGAAGAAAATACCGCTAGCCGTCGTACAACGCCTGGTTGAGAGTATGCCCCGGAGGGTCGCAGCTGTAATCGCCACTCGTGGAGGCTCCACAAACTATTGAAGGTGAATAAACTTTGTTTACCTTTGCTATCACAGGTGTCCAATTACTTGTTGGTAGATAATGTATATACCTCACTCTCGTCGTTAAAATCCGACAGATATATGCATAGCATAGCTTGAATGTCAAAGTTTTACTTTAGGTTCTGCATTTGGATGCGTTCTGCTAAAGCTGTTGAACTTTGTTGAAATAGGTATGCTGAAATTACGACTCTGAGACGTTTTCAGCCGAGCCCAATACTCCCAAGAAACAGGCTTGTAC
The DNA here is from genome assembly GCA_039090855.1 of Macrothele yani. Taxonomy (NCBI): domain Eukaryota; kingdom Metazoa; phylum Arthropoda; class Arachnida; order Araneae; family Macrothelidae; genus Macrothele; species Macrothele yani. The sequence continues at coordinate 112,566,700 of CM077003.1, forward strand.
TTTATAATCCGAACAATCCTTCATTTTTGACAATTTACGAAAGATCACTGCTGACCTTTGCCTGTCTTTGGGATATGCAAATCATTCAAGTGTACAGGCAATTACGTGAAATGTACGAAAGACAAAAAAAAAAAAAAAAAACCAATACGGACCGCTGAAGACATGTAGCACGGAACAAAAACCAAGTGTGTTTTGAGTATTGATCTAGCATATTCAAGAATATAAGATACCCCGTAAACTTAATCGCCAACCTTATCACCAACTGGACGCGTTTCACAGAGGAAGCATCGCAGGCCCCGGTGAAGATGATTGGTCGAAGCGCGGCTAATGTTCTTCGAGATGTCAAAACAGTTGGATGCTGTTGGCAACAGCGCTTGCAAGAAGGCACCCTCTGTCGATAGCGGGACCGGTGCAGCCAGCGGACTTATCGACATATTGGTAACTTATCGTTTTGGAGTGTTCGCCTCCAGGCACAACTACTGCAGAGACGACTTCAATGGTGAACTGAAGATTTTCCGAGGCACGTGTAGAATCGCGGCAGCCATTTTGTCAACTACTGTTCACAATAGAACATCGCAGAGTTAGGTTGAATGGCGCCACGCAGCTCTAATACGTGGCGAAAGGAATATCGTGTTCAGCGATGAGTCCCGACTCCACCTCGGTGCCGACAACAGTTGAATCGGCATCTGGCGAAGAGGTGGCCGTAGGGAGGAACCAACTGTTTTCTTTTCTGCGAGCAGCAGACTTTCACGTTTGAGGATCATTGCACTCCCCTCTATCTAGAGCTCACTCGTTCGTGCACTCTCATTAAGTAGAAAAAAAAATATCTGTTCAGTGTTTAGGGTAAAGGATCTGAAGACGGTTTAAGGTGAGAAGTAAAATGCACTTCATATAATCAGAGGTACGAAGAACGGTTAAAAAGAATGGATGTACTTTGTATTAGAGGATGAAAGAAACGATCTTTCCTTTTCGTTTTTGACCGTTTCCCGCTGCGCATTTATGCTTTCACAAGTGGAATGACAGCATTTTTCTAACGAAACGAAATAAACGAACCAGTTGTTGAAAAAGACAGTTCCGAATAATACGATACGGCACTGTGGGGTAGGCACATATCTATGAGGAGGGTCCTGGGAGTTTGGATCACCCCTGAAATGCTTAAATACGTATCTTATAAAACGATAGTTTTTTGCAGTAGCACAAACACTACTCTCGAATAATTGCAAAACCAAAGCACTTAAACATGAGCTTTTGCAAATTATTAAACTGATGTAAATATTTATGGTTTGCTGTAGAGAGGTCTGCACTGATCGAATTGGGTTTGGGTTAGAAGAAAGTGAAGCGTAATGAACCGGGGTGGAAGATGAAAGTAATTTAACGGGCCAACTTTTTAACTACACTGAAGAGCAATTGAATTAGATATACCTGTCTACTAATGTGTAGCACCACCTTTCGCCCTGATGACGGCGGCGATTTGTCTCGGCATGGACTCGACAAGACACCGGAAGCGTTGGGAAGCCATACGGATCCACGACCCCTGAACAAGCTCCCACAGTTCACGAAGATTTGATAGAGGGGGGTCAGAGCCTCGAACATCTCTCTCGATGGCATCCTAGACGTGCTCGATGGGATTGAGGTCAGGTGACCTAGCTGGCCAAGGAAGCAATGTCACGTCGGTGGAGTGTTCATCCAACCATTCGGATACAATTCGGGAGCTGCATTGTCTTGTTGCAGGATGAGGTCCCTAGTGGGATGTTGAAGACTCACAAACGGGAGCAAATGGTCGTCCAGGATATCCCGGTAACGTTGACCTGTGAGGGACGATGTCACACGTACCAGGGGTCCCATTATTTCAGTCCACGTAAACAGTCCCCAGACGACAATGCCACCCCCACCAGCTTGAAGAGTACCCTGCTGGCAAGAAGGATCCAGCGCTTCATGTGGTTTGCGCCGTATTCGTATCCTGCCATCCGCATGCACCAACGTAAATCTCGACTCATCAGCCCAGGCAACATTTTCCCACATGTCTAGGGTCCAGTGGCGATGTTCCCGCACCCATGCTAATCTTTGCACGCTGTGATGTGCGGTAAGCAGCAGTACCCTCGTGGGACGATGGCTTCTGTACCCCATAGCGAGGAGATGGTTCTGGATGGTGTGGCTGCTTACACGTTTTTGTGCACCAGCGTTAAATTGCCGAGTGATTGCTTGCACTGTGCCCCGTCTATCCGCTGTTACAATGCGAGCTAGCCGACGAGGACCCTGCTCATCCACACGCTGTTGTCCACGGCAGTTGGCCCTTGCAGGGATGGTTTTACCGGATTCGATGTACTCACGGTACACCCGTGACACAGTGGCTCGTGAAAATCCAAGTGCCTGCACGACTTCCGAGATGGAGTGACCCATTCGTCGGGCCCCGACAATTTGCCCACGATCAAATGCTCTTAGATCCTTCGTCTTACCCATACCAAAGAATATAAACGCTTCGCGTGAAGAAGCTCAACTCTCGTAGAGATAATGTAAAACAGGCGACAGCAGCGCCACCATGTAATGCGGCAGCAGATGCTCTGCGGGAAAGTTAACATTCAGGCGCAAAAAGCGTAGGAGACACGGGACGGGAAGCCTATTTCACGGAAAGGAAGCTAAGCTTTGATCTGCGACTGTTTCCTTCGGTCTCATTGGGTCTACTAAAGCATTTTTTTTTTTTGTTGTTCTTTTCTGAGTATCCCTCCTGTCCCTTCTTTTGGTGAAACAAATATATACATTAGCAATTAATATTATTTTAAGGAAATTTTAGCAGTTTTATTCTCACTTTAAGCACCGTAGTAATACCAGGTTGCTTGCCATGAATTTCATATTTACAATATACCTTAAATGTCAAAAATGCTGAGGCTGGTTTCCCAGTAGCAGCCATAATAATAAAAAAAAAAGCAAAGACAACCGCAGTTTCCCAAAGCTACAATTTTTTTTTTCTACCCTTCCGAAGTTTGTAAATTAAACGCACTGCGCTGGAGAAATTTTCTCAACAGATCGGAAAAACATCCGTTCGTATCTGAGTAGTTTCGAACCTGTGCCGCTGGCGTGATAGCTGAGCTCTCTACCGACCGGACTAACTCGCCACGATTGAGTGTATGCTTAAAGCTGTCTGTTTGGTATGCATTGTGTAATCGAATGCTTCCCTCTTTCATTTTACAATATTACGAGGTATTTTTCATAAAAGTCAGTTTCATATAATTGATAAATTAATTTTTTCAACGTAACGATAGCTTTTTTTTTCAGCAAACGTTGTTTTAATGGTTTTCCAGGATATTTGTTTCAAATGGTTTCAAATTTGTTCTTGTTATTCATCCACTCCATTCCATGAATTGTTATTCATCGGAATGGAGTGGGTGTATTTCATGGCTGTAATATAAACGCAGATCTAGATGAGAACAACAAAACCTTTGAACAAAACGCCAACACAAACAAGCGTTTATATTCTTTGAACACAAACACGCATGCTCAGTCTAACTCAGTCTGCTCGGCATCCTGCGGCATCAGCCTGTAATGTTGGCTTCTGTGTAGTAATTCTTTGCCGCATAATATAGTGGCGCTAGTTACGTCTCGCTGAGCCTTACCTTCTTATCAGTTAGATATTCTTTGCCCATACTGCGCCCGACTCTTACTGATTCCCATCGCATCACTCCTTATATTGTCGGATCGCTGCATACGCCATGTCTTTTCCGTTTACAGGGCCGCCCACAGCGCCACATTTGCATAACGCCAGCTGTCTCTAATTCAATTGCTCTTCAGTGTATATGTTATGCTAAAAATCGTGCCTTAACAGATATTTCTTTTTAATCTCACTGTGGTTCTGTGTTATTTTTTTCAGTATCATGTATATTATCAGTAGTTACACCAACGCGATATTAGAGACGAGTGAGTGATTTGTGTGAGCAATTGAGAAGACATGCAGGAAGAAGAAGACTTCTTCATAGAGTCTCTATGGACAGATAGGTAATGGGGAGGCGAGACATTTTTGGTGAGGGACTGTCTTACGAAGCACCAGGGACAGTCATGTTCAGCCAACTCCCGATGGCCGACATTTCCCTCATAAAATTTCTAAGTATAGAGCTTTATAACTCGCTCCGCAGGACAGCACCGGAAGCTTTGAATTACATATCCTGCATCCCCGAGTATTGCTTGTAACCACTGCATGTGAGAGGTATATTCGACAGACACCGCATTGTCAGAATGTTTGTTTTCGTATAACATAGTCTCGTACAAGATTAACAACTGAATTACCTGTAAGTAAACAAGCACTGCACAAACTTTATACGTAATGATTGGTTACTATTAACAGCAAGAAGTCGTTTTGTAAAATTTTAAACATCTCCTAAAGGCGTGAAGAAATAGCTCTTTCTCTCTCTATGCTTTCTCGGAATTAGAAAAGCAATATTTTGTACGCACACATACACGCCCGCGATTTTTGGACCCCCCCCCCCCTCCCCACGGAAATCCTGGATACGTACCTGCTGTGAAGGTAGCAAAATTGTGACTGTTGACTTAAAAAAAAAAAAAAAAGAAATGGTGAGATTGAGATTCCTGAAACACGTTCAAAAGCGCATGTTAAATTTGGAATTAGGAAAATTTCTGTTCCATGCGCGGTTTCTCTAGAACCAATGGTAATTGAAATTCATCAATAAATTATTTATCTACCAGTGCTGGCCAAAATGTGATCCAGTGTTCACACCTTGGACAAAAGAAAGAAGGAAACTTCTTTAGGAGCATCTTTCATGCCTAGGTTCCCACAACAGGAAATAAAATCTTATGGAACGATATCGTGAAAAACATTTTTCGACAGTCTTCTGAACAGTGTTTCTTTCAGGACATTTTGACCGGGAGGGCAAATGTAACCCTAGAGGGGGCAAGTTTTCCATTTGCTATATATATATAATTTTAACTACTATATTTATATACTGTATATATAAGTAATTACTATATATCTACCACAGGGGCGCATTTAGAGAGGGCCTTGTCCCCCCCCTCCCCCGGAAAATGTGTCATTTATTTTCTTTTTTGGTTAAAATGCGACTTACATTACAAAAAAATGCCTTAATTTAATAAAAACGTATCGACTTACATTGAAAAAAAATGCTTTAATTTTTCTTCAATTTCTCATTAACTTTGATTTTGTGTGAGATGGTGGATTTCAAAAACTTCCTATTTTCGTCCCCCCCTCCCCCCGAAGAAAAATTCTATATACATCTCTGATATAGTTATTACTTCTTCAAACATTTCCGGAATAACAAACTTTCTTCAGCTAAAGGGGGGGGGGGGGTTCCGCAGGCTTGAAATTTGCATCTATTAAAATGCATTCAACGCACTCTTGCTCCTGAATCACGATTCCCAGACAATTAGGTCTGATTAGTCTACTTATTATATTTTGAAGAATACCATGCGTCGTAATACACTTTTTAATAAAATAAACTAAAACTAGCACCATTGGAACAAATATTAAAAAAAATATAGTTGGAGAAATTTTTGTAACATAAAAAGAAACGAAATTTCCTTTTTCAACATAAAATTTATTAAAATTTGCCTCGGTATCCTAAAATGTCTCGGAAGGGGGGGGGGGGGGTTGGTCGTTTCCGGGAGGTCTTCGGCTCCCTGGATGTATGCCTGAAAGAAACACTGCTTCTGAAGAAATTAGAAGGGCAATCGCTGTAATCCATACACGTGTCTACTATACGAACTGCTGCCAGCAGATGATTTTTGCCGGCAGTTCATTGCATCGGGTCAGTTATGCAGCCAAAACTGAAATAATCCTATTAGCTAGGTGAGCATTATGGGGAAGCAAAATGGACCAGGAAATAAGAAGCGTCGTAATTGGCGTTACTCTGTGGGTGGTAATGGAGCCGCGAAACCGGAGTCACCCATTCAGCGGGGCAAACATCCATCTAGGAAATCCTCCACCCCGTGAGAATTGGTTCCGAGTCAGCGTGGTACTGCATCTTAAACATACTGCCACCTGCTCTCTGGATGGTATTTCACTACGGATCGCCTCGCCAGAGCTCCCCCACTTTCATTTCTCCCAAGTGCGATATGAACCTCCGGGCGTCTATAGACAAACTCTACCGGCTGAACTCCCAGAATCATCTTTACTTGTCCCTGAAACATTGCGAGAAAAATGAGCTGACGCTAGACTCCAATTTCCTTTCTCTCAGCCAGTGACGTAACTAGAAATTTTCGGCCCTTCAGAAAAATTATAAAAATGCACCTCCCCGCGCTTCTGCTGTACTTTCAAAATTAAGAATAATACATAAATAAAACTACATATATTTTAACTTGTGAAGCACTGTAAAAAAATTTCTGAAATTCACGAGCAACATTCCTTTTAACGAAAAATATTTCTGACACAATATTTTCTGTAAAATGACGGAAAGAAAACTGAATTTCACGGATTTTTCGCATACTAGAAAAATTCTGAATTTTTAGAACACTTTCCGTAATTCCTTTCTTATATTGACGGTAAATTGCCATTTTTAAGATGTGTTAGCAGAAACTTCTGAATTTCCGAAAACCTTTCCGCAATTCCTTTCATATATTAACGGAAAAACTCCGTTTTAATTTTTTTCCGTATCCACACGACAAAAAATTTCTGGTAATAGAAGCGATTTGCGAGAATACTTGATGGTTTGGCTACCTGTTGTTAAATTTCAGTCGTGTGTCGAAGGATCTGATCTTAAAGTTCTGTACGGAAGATCGGATATTGTGATACCCTATCGCATGGATTTTGGCTATTATGGCATAGGATATTTCTTCTCCTCTCCCCCATATTGTGCATTATAGAGTGTTATCATAAGAAACCGGTTACTTAATTGTACAGGTGATTGTTCGATGTCTATGTATCAATCTGTGGAGTCCTTAAGACAAAGGCTATTTATAGCCATCAAGAGTAAATTTTATATTTAGAAGTTTTGTGAAATAGTACTATAAAAAAGTACATTTCACAAAATGATAACGAGGAACAGTACACCAATTATGTAGGAAATAGTAACACTATACTAGTGATCCGATTTTTTGGCGTAGGAACCCAGCAATAACAGTCTTGCTGGCCCAGCACCATGTTGCCGCTGCCGAACAGTCAATAAAATGTCCGGACGGCCAACAGAAGGGCCAACAGTTCAAGCCAGCAGCTGGCCAACAGTTGCCACCCACATCAGTTGTCACATGCCACAACAGGGCCATCAGTTATCCATCACAGGCAGTAGCTGCCACAAATGGCCTTTCAGCGGACCTGCAAGCACGTGCCATCAATGATGGCTAGCCTAATGTGGTCCGCTAGTTTCCTGGCAGTGGCAGCCGGCATCACGTGACGTAACTGATGGCTTGCCGAATCTTGTCCGCCAATTCTCCTGTAGTAGCCATAAAAAAATAAAGGATAACTGCAGTTTCCCAAAGCTACAACTAATTTTTTTTCTCCTTACTAGGGAAATTTTCTAAACAGGTCGGGAAAAACGCCCGTTTGGATCTAGTTCGAGACGAACCAAGGACTGTCGGCGTGGCGAGCGGGAGCTCTACTAACTGGACTGATTTGACACCCCCGACCATGGCTTGAAGGTGACCCTCTTTTCTGCGGAATGTGTAACGAATGGTTCTCTATTTAATTTTACATATTGCAAGGTATTTTTAATAAATGTCAGTTTCATATAATTCATAAATTTGTTTTTCAGCGTACGATTGCTTTTTTTTTACCTTAATGAGTCACTTTTTCAACGAGTGTATCAACTTAAAGGCGCTTTCCAAAGTTTCGAACTCTCTTTGTCGTCTTGAAAGGCTATTGCTGAATTATTATATTTATCCGTTCATGTCACATTCTGTTACATTTTTAACGTTCTGCCTTTCCGAAGCTACATTTGTTTTAAAGAGGAAGATATTTTATTTTACTTCTCGTTATTTTTAGAAGTGAATTCCTCCGATCTTGTGTATTCAACCCATGGATGACTACATTATATCCACATAGCGGTTTTTTTTGTTTTTTTTTTTTTCAAATAATTGCTAAATTTTGTACGCGTATAATTCTTCCTCTTTTTTTTTTTCCTACATAACGCTTTTTTAATGTTTTTCCAGGACTTTTGTTTCAAGCAGTTTAGTGAATGTTAAAACGAAAGATTACACAGAAATTATTTCTTGTTATTCAAGGAAACGGAGTGGGTGTATTTTATGGCTGTAATCTAGTATTTCATGGCTTAATCTGATATCTTGGTCGACGTGGCATTTCATTAGGAAATTAATTCGCCTCTGCATATGCTTTTTTTCTTAACATCCACTAAAATAACACGATGGCGATAGCGTAGTCTTAAACTAACTGGTACCACGAGAGACACAGCACCTGCTGCTGCTGCGCATGCGCAGTTCCATTGCTTTCATCTGATGTTGGGGTTTCATCGGTTGCTAGCTACGGGCCGCTAGTGGCACTTGCTTGGTGGCCCGCAATTTACGGCGATGCTGCAGGGCCATCAATGGCTGCCAACTGACGACGCTGTCACCAACGGACCGCTACCGGGCCGTGAGCGGCAGATTTCAGCCAGTAGTGGTCCATCACTGCCAGCTGGTGGCCAGCAGTTTCTCAACACTTGTGTTTTTGCTGGGAAATAGACATATAAGCGTCACCAAGCTTTCGTACGTCAACCAGATGGTTTTTTCAAGGAAGTTAGACAGTTTCTGTATAGCTTCCTTGAAAAAGTAGTCTGGTTGACGTGCGAAGGCTGGTAACGCTTATTGTCTATTTCTTACGCCAATAAATCGGATCACTAGTATAGTGTTACTATTTTAGTACATTTCACCTTTTTTTAATGATAATTGAAAGCCATTGTCAGTTTAAAAAGATCCCAATTTGCAAAGCATTCTGTTTCTTCGAAAAATTAGGATGTAAAAAACTTTTTAATTTGTGATAAATTCTCCTACAGAGAAAATATAATTATTACAAAATTATTCTAAAAAATAAAAAGCGCCAACAGAAAATAAAATGGCTAAATCACATGCATTAATAAGAAAAAAATCATCATCTTGTAATTAGACTTTTACCTTGAACGTGAGTGGGAGTTTTGAGTCTTTTTGGCTCCGTGGTTAAGACGATTGGATTCTCTAGAGCAAACTCAAACAACCGCGGTTCGCTTCCCACTGGCGCGAAAGAATTCTCAGGTGTAAAGGCTAAAAAATTTAGCGTTTTCGATTTTGCGAAATTTCTGTATAAATTAGTAAAAACCTGAAACGGACTTTCCTGTAATAAACGGAATTATACTGACTACGTAAAATCTGTGAAAATACGGAAATTAAAAAAGAAAGGGTTGCTTTAAAAGTCGGCAACGGTGCTGCACGTTATTTTCAGAAATTTTCCGCGAATTCACACCACTTATTTTTTATAGTCAGCCATTGATTTCATTAGAACAAATTCTTACATTTTTATACGTAGATTATAGATAGTCAAAAAAGAAAATATTTTTTCCTACTTTTATTGCATCGGCAAAATCTCTAATAAGTCTCAAAGGCGAGGTAAGATATCTGAATCAAGTGCAGTGATAGTGGCTGTGATACGCTGTTTCAGCTCCGCTAGATCAACAGGAAGGGGAGGGGCGAATACCTTGTCCTTTTGGAGGGCGAATACCTTGTCCCACAGGAAAAAGGCACAAGGTGTTAAGTCAGGACTTCCGGGTGGCCGTTGGGTCATGGCATGTTGTAGTCCGCGTCTCGTCCAATCCATCGGTGAGGAAGATGTTCATCGTCTGACTAGTCATGTGACACGCGCGCTATCGCCTACGTCTCTTCCCTCAGTAGCGGGACACAAACTTTATGAGTAAATCTATCTAACGGTTCGCAGTTGTGGTCCGAGTCTTCAATTGTTACTGTTTTACAGCATCTGGAAACTATACTTCTTTATGAATCACCCTGTATAATAACTGCCAGGGATGTAGAAGGGCCTTAGCGCCTCTAATGTACTTTTTCTTTTAGGCTTAGTGTCGCTAAGACACTTTTCGTGGTTAAAGCGGGACAAAGGTACTTTTAGATGGCCATGTAGGCAGAAATGGCAATTGCTGTGTTTTATACGCAAACATATTCGTACATCAAACGAATGATCGTGTTACAGTCGGTTCACGCTCTATGGCGTTTCATGAATCGCAAGAGTTTTAGTGTTAAGAGAATGATAACTTCTTTGCTACGATCGTAATCTTAAAAAAAACAAAAAAAAACGTTAGGAGTTAGATTCTCCGTATGTTAAAAATTCACTAACAAGAGATAAATCAACACAGAAAAAACAAACCAAGTATGTAGCATAACTGACAAGTGTTTCATGGTTGCAGTGGTTTTTATGCTGAAGTTGCCACTTAGCACATCTCTTGTTTCTTTACTGATAACGAGAAAGGAAGCCCTAGTAGACAAGTGGTCAGAGGCTTTGGCTTCTGGCTAATCGCTGGAGCTATTTCCGGACCCAAAGCAGGCACAAGGATGTCACTTCTCGGGACCAGTGGTCCCAAATCAGTGACAGGCGACTGCCTATGGCACTGGATGCTCATGGTATTCATTAAACACCCAACCCTTCCACAAAAGATATCCTTCGGGAGGTTAAACGACCACCGTGAGCAACTCGATTGGCTATAAGCAGTCGTCTGTCCCTAATTTAGGGTCACTGGCTCCGGGGAAAGGAGAGAACCAGTGCCGTAAGACAAACACAACATCCATGTCTCACGGGATTCGAACCCGGACCCAATCGAACGAATGGTCAGAAGCCATCGCTTAGGCCACTGCGCCAGCTATCTATAACTGCCTCCCCTAACTCATAGGAGAGGCTGATAGGCGAAATCAATAAAAAAAACACTGAATATTTAAATATTATTATTACTTAATATTTAAAATCCTTTAGAAACACGTTCGCCGCAAAGGCACTTATAGAAATAAAAAATATATATATATTCTCGGCATGTGACTCACACGTAACATTCATTCTTTTGTTTTAAATTGCCTAAACTCGGCAGTTTTAAGAAAAATTAAAAAAATCATGTATAATAAAATTTAATTAGAAATTATAAATGATTAAAACAAGTCAAACTTTAAAAAACCTTTGAAAGTCCTCCTTCCGGGTTGTTTTTGACTAATCTGTTCACTGCTAAGAATTTTTTTATTTATAACTACATCATTGATAACTGCTGTAAAGAAATCCGGGTAACTACGAGAGAAATTGTAAAACTTCTTTTCTAACAATTCTGCGAGTTATTTTAGTGAATTTATTGAATTAATTTCTTATTTCATAAAGATATTTAAAACTGTTTGCAAAAGTCGCATGGAGAAATTCTTACTTAGATATTTGCCTTTGGCAGAAAAAAAAAAAAAAAAAAAAAAAAAAAACTATTTTACAGAAAATAAAAACCAAGCACCCCGAGAGAGTCGTTCGATCCTGATGAAACTCCGCATGCAAATACCTTAGGACAGCATATGCAAATGATTAAAACATAACGACCAATGACTAAATAGTGGCCTGCCACAGCGCGTAAGAACTGCGTATCGAGGAGGGTTTATCGAAAGTTAAGGGACAATTGTGATAGCTGATTGCATTAACTTCCGCGGACTGCGAGGATGCCTCGACGTTGGATCCGTGCAAAGTACGAGCAGTAGAGCGAGTTTGAGAGAGGCCGGTTGGTCAAGTCATCGTAATCCCAGGCATTTGAGTCGAAGCGATGCGGCGATCGAACGATGTTAGCACTCATGGGTCGAGGAGTGCACAATCCAGAGGTACGCGGGCAGTGGACGGCGGAGGGCAACGACATAACGCGAGGATCGAGCGATTGTGAGAGCTGCACGAACAGAACCGAATTAATCGCTCTCAACCATCCGTTGTGGAGGAAACTTGGGGACCCCTTCGTCCAGCAGTGGATTGATAATGGTTGACGATGATGATGATGATGATGATATATATAATTCATCACAATAACTGCTTGATATTTAATAACTGAAATCCTTTTTTAATAATAAAATTTGGTTACTTGCTAAATTTTAGTGCCATTTTTAGTGCCACTATTTTGCGTAATCCAGAAGTAATGGCTGACTATGACCGTGAGTAACATTACAAATGGGTATCATTATTTACGATTACACAAATGTATTTTTTAAAATGTATTTAGATTGTTCACTCTTTCCACGCTTTGATGGATAGGACATACGGGGACTGAATAAGACAGATGACATGCATGGCATTAATATGTGTAATTGTAAGACGTATAAAATTCCATTAGTACCTCCACGGTGTTCTGGTATGGAACCATTTCAACCGTGCGCAACGATGTGCTGCTGTGAGTGGCATTCGTTTCAATGGCTGGCCAGAGCTCAAATCTGCCTGGGCCAATCTGTGATTTGCAGTCCACGCCGTTACAGGGATGTGCGTAGCTGCCTGTGCCCTGGTCGAATGTCATCTGCTCTGGACTGGGACTGGTACGGCTTGCGGTCGAATGAGGCGATCTAATCATCCTCACGTCCTCCTACGCGTACCAGTTCCACTATGCGAACGCACGTTACTTTCCTCCAACCATTGTCACCTCATTCAGCCGACATTTGTTTCATCCCGATAAGATGCAAGTACCAACCAGCCGTACGTGGGACTATAATGAAGCCTCTGGTAAAGGTGTCCGTGCGATGGTAGGTCTGGTGACATCTCGCAGATATTCTCACTCCCTACACGTGCTTTCACCACCGAGATCACTCCTGTGCAATGGTTCACACGCCATGTGAGAACGACCAAACTTTGTCCGAACCGTTTTGCCCGTTTATCGGCCTAGCCCATCACGTGATTGCAATCATTTACATAACCTAACAGTCGACACATACTCATCAAGTTGCACGATGTTTCAACAAATACTTCCTGGTGTGACATTTTCTATTATCGAGAAATGTACTTTGAGCACGTCATTTTTTTTTTTTTTTTTTAAAGATCGTGCGTACGTTATCGCTTTTTCCATCCGTCCGCCTGTGGACGCCATACCTCTACAACTATTAGATCGATTTGAAAAGTTCTTTTTGAATTGGGAGACTTAAAATGTAAGAACGATGATCCCTGCTTTCCAATTCTTCTGCGATGAATAACTTCGCCGCCAGAGGGCGTAAATGCAGCTGCTATCGACTTCAAAATACATTTCATTCAATATAATTACCTCTGAACATCCGACTGAAAACATTCTTTCTTCCATTCGATACTATTTATGACGAAGACCATTTGGGTACATTTGTTTTTCCCGCTAGGGGGCGCGTACAGTTAAATTGCGATTTTCCCGATATCTCTGCTTTTAAAAGTACGATTTGAAAAATTATTTTTGCATCGGATAGAGCTCCTGGTGGAAAATGTTCTGCTTATAATTTCAAAGAAGGGTTTGGCTACTAGGGGGGGGGGGGGCTTTAGTGCATAATTTTATAATTTTGCTTCTGGTATATTTTCCGCAATATCTGCGCTTTTGGAGGCTCGATGAAAAAATTATTTCGCGATCAGATACCAGTCACCACAACAAGCATTTTGAGAACAATTTTTGCGAAAATTCTAGGTCCCCTGGCGGGAAAAATATGCGTTTATGTATCTTATTTTTGTCGATATCTCTGTTTCTAACAGCCTAATTTGAAAAAAAAAAAAAAGAAAAAAAAGATCCTTTACAGGAGAGCATTTCGGGTGTGAAATATTTTTCATATAATTAAAAAAAAAAAAAATTCAACTCACACGTGTGCCCCTAAGAGTGCACAGTTTCACGTTTCAGATTGCAGCATCTGGGCGTCTAAAAACTCATTTGAAAAAATTCTCTTTCGGTCAATACTAATAGCTGCCAAAATATTTTCTTGTACATTTATTGCCAAAAATAGTGCACGATTTTCCCGCTATTGGTGTAAATGTCTTATTGGTTTTTATTAATATCTCTGCTCTTAAAAGTCTGATTTAAAAAGTTCTTTGAACGACGTATACTGTTTACTTCGTGGAGCATTTTGACTCTACTCGTGAAGTTTTGTAGTTCAAAAATCTGCTGCTACGTGGCGTTAGTGTATACTGCTCTCTGATGCTGTATCTCCACTTCTAAAGATCCTTATGAAAATTTCCCTTTTTTACTGTATGCCGTTCCTTACAGTAAAGATTGGAACATTACCTTTTTAAAGTAGTGCACAATTTACTCGTTAGGGGGTAGAAATGTCGATCCCTTTTCTCAGTATCTCAGCTTCCAGAAGGCGTATTTGAAAAAATTCTTTTTAGCTTTTGCTGTGAAGAATAGCTTTCACATAAAAAATTTTGAAGATGACAATCCGATTTTTGGCGTAAATGTGACAAGGATGGTAAGTCAGATAATATCCGAAAACTTGAAAATTTTCATCGTCCTGGAGCGGGACACGAACCCGCGTCTCCCAGTAAACGCCCGGGTATGCTAACCACTACACCACCCAGAACGACCAAGTTTCAAGTTTCCGATCAATTTGAATTTAACCATCACAGGTTGGTTGGTTGGTTGGTTGGTTAGATTTTATTGGCGCAAGGGCCATGGTTGGCCAAAGAGCGCCAGACACAAGACAAAACCAACCATCACAGGATTCGCTAGTCGAAGCAACCGGCATTCATGTTTAGCGAATCTGGAGGTTAAGAATCTTATCCCGTGTTTGCCCGGAGAAGCAGATAAATCATGAAAGAAATACGGGATTACGCCATATAATACAAATTTTGAAGATGACAATCCGATTTTTGGAGTAAATGTGACAAGGATGGTAAGTCAGATAATATCCGAAAACTTGAAAATTTTCATTAGCATACCCGGGCGTTTTCTGGGAGACGCGGGTTCGCGTCCCGCTCCAGGACGATGAAAATTTTCAAGTTTTTGGATATTATCTGACTTACCATCCTTGTCACATTTACGCCAAAAATCGGATTGTCATCTTTAAAATTTGTATTATATGGCGTAATCCCGTATTTCTTTCATGACCTTTCACATATTTTCTGCTTTTCCATTACTGAAAATTCTTCTGCTAGAGAGCGTAAAGTTAGATCATGTTTCCCCCTATATCTGTTTCTCTAACTGTTTGATATCAAAATCTCTTCTGTGTTCCTCCAGCTAAAGAACATTTTTGAGAACAATTTGTTAATTTTCGTGACAGAATAACTTTAAAATATTTATTCGTGTCGGAAAAGATTCAAAAGACGTGCTCATTGCAACAGAAAATTCGATGTCATCGTATCTTTTCATCTTTCTTGTTTACATCTTGAATTACAAATCATATTGCTGCCTGCCTTTTTAGTACGTTTAGCTGTGTATATACATACACAGAGGAAAGGATTTTACGTCTTTACGTCACCCTCTAATTCTTCTTCCTTCACTTGGTTCTTTTGTTTTCTATTAAAAAAAAAAAAAGTAGGAGGCAGACATCATTATGCACTTTTGACAGAGCATTAGACATCCGTATAATGACTGCGCTGCTTGTAATTATGCAAAGTCGTAAGAAAGGATTAAGATTTTTTTTACTTTAAACTTCAGACAATTTAACTAATAACCGGTGCTCATTTTTTTTTTTTTTTTACTTCAGGCGATGGAAACGTGTGTGTTGCAGGAACGGTTTTATTGCCTGACGTTTCCCAATCGAGTTTATAAAAAAGAAAAAGAATATCTCACGTGACATTGCAGCTATCCAGAGATTGTTGTACCGAAGTTTCCTTCGGGGAAGATGGTTCTTAGATTAATTTTATGGCGAAGCGGCAGTAAGCCAAACTGTTTGTGAAAACAAGGAACGTCGCCACGGGGGTGCAACCCACCCTGGAATATTTCTTGCCCATCCAGTACAAGAAGTGCCAGTTTTTAGTTGTTTTTTTTTCAAACTTTAAAATCTGTATTTGCTAAGTAGTAATAAGCTTCGTGTTTTCCGTCGTGCAGCTCTAAGTATTTCCCCTTAGGAATTGCATTGTTTACTTCTCCGTAGAAAAGTTATCAAAATAGCATCCGCAGGGCAAGGTAAATTCAGTTGTTCTCCACTCTTCCAAATCTTTAGTGTAAACCTTTTATTCATATTATTATGCCCAGGGGTGAATGAGGAGAGTGGATAGGGATTCACTGAGAATGGGTGGTCATTACTAATTGCTCTGCTACTAAGTAGGGGATTACAATCCGGAAAATCGAGTCTAAAGCTACACTACAGTCACTGCAGCTCCTAAGACTATCCTGCAATAGCGAGGGAGCAAGACGTGGCTGACGGCATCCTCCCAATTCCGGACAACCAGGAAAACGTCCCAATTCCAGACAATTCCCTAGTTCCCCAAGTCGCTGATTTAAAAGCTTTTTTTTTTTTTAACAACTTTCCTTCACACTTTCTCCAGGCTTAGGACTGGCAGTGCTGACATTCCGAGCTAGAAATGCATCCACACTGGCGTGTTTAAAAGTCGTTTTCTTTGTCTTCTTTTTTAATTATCTTTTTTTTCATTTTTTACATTTTCTGATTTTTTTTTATTCTTCCTTCCCACATGGACTTACTTTGCAAAGAGACGGTTCTCCTTTAACTCGAATATCTGACCATAAGCTAGTGTGCACAGAAACTTCTTTATGTCTCCCTTTGCGACATACTCTATTGTCGCTCTTCTGATTCTTTCATCAAGTTTAACTGTTTTGGTTTTCCTTTTCTTGCCTTCTAAAGAGATGCAAGACCTATCGTAAATAAAGTCACTTCGGCTGGCTTCGCCTTTCAAGCAATTAACTAGCTTGAGGACGCCAGACTGCCTCTTACGTGTGAAAGTGTTCAGTCTGTTGTTCCATCCTTCGACTATATTATTCATTCTGTGAAGTTTGCCGTTGCAATTCCACATTTCCCTACTAATCGCAGAATTTTCTAACCATTGACGAACAAAGTAGTCGTAAAACTCCTGCAGTTTCGTATGGCTTGGGCTTTCCTCTTGAATGCACAGCTAACCAGCATCGATATTTTCTATCGGGAGATATGTTAGCGCTGCACACACACGCAGATGGAGTCGAATCTCTTCATTGTTCTTGTAATCAATGACCAACCACATTTCTTGAATTTTCTGCCCACTGATTGAATTGAAAATTACACCCACTAAAGAGAGCCGAAGAAAAAAGACTGTTCAGAGGTGTCATTACAGCTACTTCGAAATCCATGACAATTACTTCAGGATTATAGTCGGCAATATGTTGTGACGTACCTGCCAGCAGGACGCACACGACATAAAGACAGATAGCAATCAGAATGAACGTCTGCGTAGCTCAGTTGGTAGAGCGACTTGTTCCGGAATAAGTGGACTCGGGTTCGAATCCCGGCGTAGACCGGAAATGACGGAGAAATTTACTTCGTTATAATGGCACCCGAACTATCCGGATGACCCCACCGTTCAAAATCTCGCATTGGTGTGATGTTCTTTCCACACCGCGAGATAGGAAAAATCAGAGAATCTCTTCTCCAGCGCTTCGAAAAATAAATGTGTGTGACGTTGCATTCCACACACCGGATTGACTGGGAGTTCTCAAGTGCACGTTCTACAGTGGATGGCTGCCTGCAACGATTCATGGTAACGGCTGACCCGTGGGACATGCCCCCGGCCCTCCTTCGGGGGGGGGGGAGATGTGACGTACCTGCCAGCAGGACGCACACGACATAAAGGCAGATAGCAATCAGAATGAACGTCTGCGTAGCTCAGTTGGTAGAGCGACTTATTCCGGAATAAGTGGACTCGGGTTCGAATCCCGGCGTAGACCAAAAATGACAGAGAAATTTACTTCGTTATAATGTTTCTTCAGGACGGCAAAAAACTGTTCGTATGTCCGCTGTTTTTGTCGGGAAGCAGAGCAAACACCACTGGGATGGCGTAGGTTTCTTCTAGGGTACTTCCGATATCAGCGTGAATTGGGTATAATTCAGCAAATTGCTTACTGCAGCTTTTAGTTTGTTTCTATTATTTTTTTGTTGTTGGAGGTTTGACGGCCACCGTGAGCAACTCAATGGACTATAAGCAGTCGCCCGTCCCTAATTTAGGGCCACTGGTTCCAGAGAAGGGAGAAAGTCAGTGCTGTAAGACAAACACAACAACCAGCACCTCTTCACTGGCTCGTTTTTTTGCTTGAGAAACTGACTTTTTCACCTCAATACGAGCGATATCAGGCTTGCACACATGTTTCGACGCTTGTAAAACAATGCCATCTTTCGTGGCCATGCGGCCTGAACACTTTTCAGTTCTCTCATTGATACATGCCCAATTAATGACGTTCTCTTTGTTCTTCCGATGAATCCCGTATTGCTATCCGTTAAAAATAGCAGAAGGCTTCCTTTTTTCGGTCTCGATAATTTCTAAAACTTCCATGATAAATCCTTTGGAGAATCTGTTCGAGTCGTTTCCTTCCTGAAATTCCTCTTACAACTGAACAAGAAGAGACTGAATTCGAAGAGCCCACGTGATGTCGCCCCACATCGTATCACACGGGTGTGTTTTTCTCTGAGGTACCAGCTCCCTTGAGGATAAACAATACGCGGATTAGACGGAAAGAAAGCTATAAGCGGTGTTGTCCGGAACTAGGACGTCCGGAATTGGCATGTATTCGTGGCTGACGACTGCTTTGGAGAAGAGGAGTGCAAGGTAAGGTCGCTGGCTTGAAGGTAGGGAATTAAGGAAGGAGTGTGTGTGTGTGTGAGAGAGAGAGAGAGTGTGTGTGTGTTACTGAATAGGGAAGTCAAACCGGCGTTCTTAAGCCACCCCTGAGAGAGTAACGGAGCAGGACAGGTCTGAGGACTTCTTTGGAGAAGAGGAGTGCAAGGCAAGGAAAGGGAGAAATGTCTTTCTCTCTAATAACTCCCTTTTTGAAATAAGAGAGTTATGGAAGAGAAAGACATTGTATCTGCGTGTCACGACGTAAAAATTTTATTTAGGTAAACAAAAAGAATTTTTTCTTTAAAGAAATTGTTCAAGCACAGTGCTATTTTCATAAAAAAAAAATGCAAAATTTTGAAAAGCAATTAAGACAACGAATTCACAGTAAGAAAAAAGTTGGAGGCAACATTCTACTAACACTTGTATTTTACAGCCTAACCCACTAGTCGCTGTCATGTTATCTTGTTGATTTGATCCAGGCGTGTGTTAGCGCGCGCGCGTGTATGTATGTATGTGTGTGTGTAAAAGGGGAAATCGCACAAATTCTTTTGCAGCCGGTAGTAAAAAGCAATAAAAATTATTTTTATCAGTGTTTCGTAAATAAAGCTACTATCAAACTTTCCCCAGCAAAAATAATACTCGCCCACCCTGATTTCGAAGTCTAGTGACGAATGAGGTAAAACTCAGCATTCTTGGTTTCATCCAAACCGTCTGAGATAGAGCTCAGTATTTTTGGTTTGATCTAAACCGACTCACGTGCAGCTCAGCTTTCATGGTTTTATCCAAAACGAATAAGGTAGAACTCAGCATTCATGGTTTTATCTAGAACGACTGAGGTAGAACTCAGCATTCATGGTTTTATCCAAAATGACTGAGGTAGAGCTCAAAATTCATGGTTTGGTCCAAAATGATTGAGGTAGAGTTCAGCATTCGTGATTTTATCCAAAAAGACTGAGACAAGCAGGTACAGCTCAGCATTCGTGATTTTATCCAAAAAGACTGAGACAAGCAGGTAGAGCTCAGCATTCGTGGTTTTATCCAAAAAGACTGAGACAAGCAGGTAGGGCTCAGCATTCGTGGTTTTATCAAAAAGACAAAATCAGCATTTTTTCTTTTACTCAAAACGACTGTGATAGAGCTCAGCATTCATAGTTTTATCCGAAACGACTGGAGGGCCCAGGCCGAATCACGAAAAACAGCTATGTACCATCACCAGCCAACACCAAACTTCATTGTCTAGACGACATAGTCCGGAAGGTACCTTTTTATCGGCTTCCACCTCACTCAGAAACGATCGTCAGATTGGTAGATTGTGTATCCTGGTTCATCAATCCAAAGCACAGTATTCCATTGGTCTACAGTCCAAGATCGACGTCATTTACACCACACCATTCAGTGTGTGGCATTAGCCGAAGAGATTAGCGGCTTGTGGATGGATGATAGGCTGTGTACCGTGACTCGTTAGTCCAAAGCACAGTTTCCCATTGGTCTACATAACAATATCGACGATCTTTACACCACGCAAATCGGTGAGTGGCATTAGTCGAAGAGATTAGCGGCTTGTGGATGGCTGATAGGCTGTGTACCGTGGCTCGTCAGTCCAAAGCACAATTTCCCATTGGTCAACAGTCCAAGATCGACATCCTTTACACCACGCCAATCAGTGTGTGGCATTAGTCGAAGAGATTAGCGGCTTGTGGATGGATGATAGGCTGTGTACCGTGACTCGTTAGTCCAGAGCACAGTTTTCCATTGGTCTACAGTCCAAAGCACAGTTTCCCATTGGTCTACAGTCCAAGATCGACGTTCTTTACACCACGCTAATCGGTGTGTGGCATTAGTCGAAGACATTAGCTGCTTGTGGATGGCTGATAGCCTGTGTACCGTGACTCGTCAGTCCAAAGCACAATTTCCCATTGGTAGACAGTCCAAGATCGACGTCCTTTACACCACGCCAATCAGTGTGTGGCATTTGTCGAAGAGATTGGCGGCTTGTGGATGGCTGATAGGCTGTGTACCGTGACTCGTCAGTCCAAAGCACAGTTTTCCATTGGTCTACAGTCCAAAGCACAGTTTCCCATTGGTCTACAGTCCAAGATCGACGTTCTTTACACCACGCTAATCGGTGTGTGGCATTAGTCGAAGAGATTAGCGGCTTGTGGATGGCTGATAGGCTGTGTACCGTGACTCGTCAGTCCAAAGAACAATTTCCCATTGGTAGACAGTCCAAGATCGACGTCCTTTACACCACGCCAATCAGTGTGTGGCATTTGTCGAAGAGATTGGCGGCTTGCGGATGGCTGATAGGCTGTGTACCGTGACTCGTCAGTACAAAGCACAGTTTCCCATTGGTCTACAGTCCAAGATGCACGTTCTTTACACCACGCTAATCGGTGTGTGGTATTCATCGAAGAGATTAGCGGCTTGTGGATTGCTCATAGGCTGTGTACCGTGACTCGCCAGTCCAAAGCGCAATTTTCCATTGGTCTACACTCTAAGATCGGCATTACTCACACCACGCTTATCAGCGTGTGACATTAGTCCAAGTGATTAGGAATTGTGGATGGTTGATTGACCGTAGTAACTTAAATCGTGCAACATCCTGAGCATTGTACAGGTACTAACATCAGTCCCAATAGTCTCACATAAGGTTTGCGTGATCTGAGACAATGTTGATTTGGTCCATTGTAGGGATCTCCTGTTACGTTCCTTTATCTCCTAAGGTTTACCGCGTCGTTTCTTTCCATATTCAGCCCCAATCTGCTTCCATCTGCTTATCACATCCCCAACCGACGACCTAGGTAACTTCACGCCGTATGAAATGTCGCATACGGAACAATTACTCATGTGGTACCCTATGGTGAAAATCAGTTAACTCTGTCAACAGAGGCATCTTGTATTCACAGTCGTGCTTTTGTCTCAATATGTCGGTACGAGCATATTTATAGTTTGGTCTGCAAAGTGGTTCTTGCGTAGGACCAAATAATAGAGGGATATCAAGATATCAATGATAGGGTAGCGTAGTTACCCTATCACAGAAATTGAATTCGTCGTTACTCAGAAATTGAATTCAATTAAGTACACGCATATTTCAGAAATTCAATTCAATTAAGTACACGCATATTTCAGAAATTAAATTCAATTAAGTACACGCATTTTCGAAATTTTGGAGTGAAACATCTCAGTGTATACATTTTTGTGGCGTAATAATAAAAAGTAACAAATATTACATCAATTACGAAAACATACGGAATGATCAACGGTATTTTTATTTACTTTAACTAAAAAATGGAACCTCAGTTTTTCACTTTTATACGAATTCTGTGTTCGTTCCGATATTTTACTGTAGTTTCTATCGCTTTTTCATTTCAGTCATACGTAATTTGTATGCGTTTTTTTTTTTTTTTGCGATTGTACATTAATTTTTGAATTTTAGATTATCAAAAATACGCGATTCTTTGACTCTTCTATATACGTAACACGGTATGTCCCATCTTTGAGAGAATCGAGACAGTGCTGCTGTGTTCCTTCTTAGTGCAGCTTTGATCCCATCATGAAAAAGTACTTCGGTTTGGGTGAAAAATTGGTTTCGCATTTCACGACTCGAACACGGATGCACTATTTAAAAGCTGATAAGACTCTGGGACGTAACTTTGTGGCTCCACCATTTCGTTACGTAGTAGAATGAAATCCTAGATGTATCGTCAATATCCAACTTTCCGGTTTGAAGTGGATTCATCCAGAATTCTCAGAAAAAGAGCTGTTAGTTCATGCAGGGGTGGAAATGGAAATTATTCGCTGCCGGAACCCAACGTACAAGTGAATGCCTTAAACATTCAATACGCACAAACCTATTCGTAGTAGATATAAAAACCATATAAGGAAATTTCGTCATTAAACTTTAAAGTGAAATACTCACACTTAGCTAAAGTCAAACCTGTGTTCTTTATTCAGAAGTACATTTCTTATTGAAAAGACCTTTTGAATACTGGTACAGTTGAAAGTGTCTGCTGTTAATAAACACGAAAGGTAAAAAGTAAGCTCGTATTTGAGGCGGAGATGCTCAATTGCCTTGGGCTACAAAATGAAGAAACTCGGCTCTGTCTGAAATAGCCGTTTATTTTAACTAAAATATTTGTTGTAACTTCGATTTGAAAACATAAAAATTGTCTCCTAAAATAATTTTCAGTCTCTCGACCGTCTGGCGGAACGCGGAAGGAGGTCCGCCACACAGTCGGCGATCAGCTCCTGTCGTGAACTTTGCTACCACCAAACACCATATCAGAGCTTCATTAGAGCAGAAAGAATTTTTTTATTTTTGAAACGACAAACAATTCATACGAGATAACGTCATTAATTGAAGTGTATAATGCATTAATTAATGTTTTATTCAAATTAAATGCTCCCTTTCATTTGGTGTCGCATCGCTCCCGGAACGGGGTTCCGCTGAATTCCGGGCCATTTCCACCACTGAGTTCATGTGTTGCATATTGAAAAGCCTTGGCCACAGATTCTTATAGCTGTGAGGATTTCACTTAATCTGGAATTAGGATTTTTATAGACAGATAGACCTGTCGAAAGTGAAGTTTGATTTTCATAGGCTTTATGAGTCCTGCAATGCGATAAAGAACTATTATACACTGCTGGCCACCCAAAATGCAACACCAAGAAGGAAGCATCCGATTGGCCTGAAATTCGCAGTATGCGTCGCCCGCGAGAGGACAGGCAAACGCTTAGCATTGTAGGGCGTATGCAAATCATGTGCACCCGGCACGCCACCGAAAAGCACTATAAGAAGGGTGAACAGAAGGTGGGGTGTAAGTGGTGGAAGTGTGTTGTGCGGCCGGACCTGTGCGTGGGAAGCTTCCTGATGCCTCATCGCAGAATACGGCAGTCATTCCAGCACGTTTCGGAGTTCGACAGAGGACGAATAGTGGCTTATCGCGACAGCGGTTTATCGTTCCTAGACATCGTCGCCCGTGTGGGACGACATCCAGCCACAGTGAGGCCAGTATGGATTCGGTGGGTTCCGGAGGGGCGGACGGACCGACGCGAGCGATTGCCTCCGCCGCGGCACACCACCAGACGAGATGACCGCCATGTTGTGCGGCGGGCATTGACGGCTCGTACCGCCGCATCACGAACGTTAGCGCAGGAATTAGGGTGTGTTGCGCAACAACCCGTGTCAGCACGTACCGTTCCACATCGTCTGCAGGAGCGGGGACTTATCGCACGGCGCCCATTGCTCCGATTACCATTGACGTTACACCACCGGAGAGTGCGGCGGTAGCGGGTCGTTGAACGCCGCACCTGGACTACGGAATGGCGCGACATTGTCTTCTCCGACGAATCCCGCTTCTGCCTGCAGCACCACAATGGTCGGATCCGCGTGTGGCGGCACTGCGGCGAGAGACTGTATGACGCCTACATTATGCATCGCCATACCGGTCCGTCACCTGGCGTTATGGTTTGGGGCGCACTTGGATATGTCACCCGCACCCCTCTGGTAAGCATCGCCGGTACACTCAACAGCAACCGCTACATCTCCGACGTTTTGGAGCCTGCAGTCCTCCCTTACCTGCAGGACCTGCCAGCTGCCACGTTTCAAGAGGACAATGCGCGCCCGCACGTGGCACGCATCGTGCAACAATTCTTCACGGATCACCAGGTGTCACTGCTGCCGTGGCCCGCCTGTTCTCCCGATATGTCGCCCATCGAACACGTCTGGTCGCTGATCGGCAACCGAGTGGTCCGGCAAGCACCACCCGCGGCTACGCCTGATGAACTGTGGCAACGTGTGGAAGCGGGCTGGACCGACATACCCCAAGCCCACATCCAAAGCCTCTTTCGTTCGACGCCGCGGCATGTTGCGGCTGTTATTGCCAGATATGGGGGCCACACGAACTATTGAGGTCTGAGTGTTCCGCAAGTCGCACGGGCCTGTAAGCTCAATCGTTTGATCTTTGTATCTGTTGTTATGTGTCCAGTAAATCTGGCTTTCTTATCTCGTGTCCTTTTTGCATTTTGGGTGACCAGCAGTGTGATTTGTAAGTATTGTTTTTTTTATTTTCGCCACTAATTCGACTTTAAATGAATCCTTATAAAGGAATATCTCGTCCTCAAAGCAATAAATTTTATAATTGTATTTAACAGTTTGACATTTCTTTTTTATGCGTTTTTAAAGGCCTTACCCTAGGAAAATGTATAACAGAGGTTGCACTAAATTAACAAAGCGCAAAGCAGCGTTATCAGAATACACTCAACGAAAAACGAAAATATTTAGATGTACTGTGAAAGTGCTTTCCATTCACGCACATCAAATATCCTTCTAAAACACAATAAGACAAATTCAACACTAATTCATTAGCTCTCACCCTTCAATCGTGAAAAATAATAAGAAAGGAAAATTACATTTGATAGGGTAGAGAGAAGAACCCGGGGGAGCAGCAGAAGTTTGGCTTACCAGACGAACGTGGGCGGTGCGCATGCGCCAGTCAGTCACTCTCTAGCAGTGACCAGCCTGAGGAAAGTATACAGAAATCTTGCGATTTTAATAGCGCTTCAGTGATTAGGCCTGGAACTATGCTAGCGTCTGTTGCGCGATACCACACTATTTCGAGAGTTGAAACTCTCCGAATAATGTAAACAGAAATCGGGCTCCCACAGTTACGGTGACGGCGCATAAGTTTCACCTTCTTCCCCTGACGTGCTGTTCTGTAGAGATCTCGGAAATCAACTAGTTTGCATTAACCTTCATGGGGGATTTACCTTTATACAAGAAAGACCCACAAGAAGACCACGCGGGGCATAGGTGGGTGAAATTCGGAAGCATTCCGGAGCGACATGGTAGAGATCTATTCAAGACAGAAAGTTAATTGAATCGAACTATTCAAGACAGAAAGTTAATTTATCCAACTATTCAAGACAGAAAGTTAATTGTATCGAACTATTCAAGACAGAAAGTTGTGGAAGACACTTGGTGGAGACCTTCATCCAGAAGCGGATTGAGACTGGTTTATGATAAATGGTTTTACCCGTTATTTCTATATATCTTACCTTCATAAAACTGGGTCCTAAATTTTACAGAAGTGCACATTTTCCTTTTTTTACTTCCGGTTTCGTGGGGTAAATTTTTAAGATGTCTTTTGCTTAAATAATAGACAATAAATATCCCTTTTTTTATTTACACTTTCCAACCGTAGGTTGAAGAAGCGTATATGCTCCAGCTTTTTCCGTCCGTCTGTCGGCACGATAACTCACGTAAAAATGGTTCGATTTCGATGAAATTTTATTAGTATGTGGTAGGGGACCACCAGGGGACGAACATTATTGAAAATGGGTGAAGTGGGGCCAAAGGTCACGCCATAAGAGCGGGATCCATTCAATTGCCCTTATGCGTCATAACTTGCGTAAATATGGTTCGATTTCAATGAAAGTTTAGTATGTGGTAGGGGACCACCTGGGGACGAACCCTATTGAAAATGGGTGAAGTGGAGTCAAAGGTCAGGACATAGGAGCGGGATGCATTCCATTGCCCTTATGCGTCATAAGGTACGTAAAAATGGTTCGATTTCGAAGAAATTTTAGTATGTGGTAGGGGACCACCTGGAGAGGAACCCTGTTGAAAATGGGACAAATGGAGTCAAAGGTCAGCACATAGGATCGGGATCCATTCCATCGCCTTTATCCCACATTATTAAGGTGGACGTCAAGTCATTTTGCTTCCTATATTTTCAATGGAAAACCTTTTGTACACATTTCCTTCACAATTAGTGTGTTCCCAAGGATGGAAATTTGAGCATCGATTAAAATAACTTCATACTATAACTTGGAATACTTAACATTTTCTAAAACATAAGCATAATTATATTAAAAAACAATAACATTTCCTTTGGTGGTGTTGAAACCAGAAAAAAGATGGCGCGACCTGTACTTTGATGACGTCAGTGGACAAATAAATGTTGGATTGCATAATTACGGTTATGGTTTAGAAAATATTATTAGGGTTATGGTTTAGAAAATATTAAGTATTCCAAGTTATGAAAGGAAGTTATTTTAATCGTTGTTCAAATTTTCATTCTTGGGAACGCATTAATTGTGAAGAAAATGTGTATAGAAGTTTTTCCATTGGAAGTATAGGAAGCAAAATTTCTCGACGTCCACCTTAAAGTAGCAATTCTTGTATGTATGTATGTACATTTTATTTTGAAAACGGCACTAAGAATTTTGATGAAAGTCCTTAACCTACCGTTTTCTGGTACTAAAAATCGATTTAGCTTGATCTCGACTTTAGGAGAATTCGTTTAGTGGGTTAAATAACCACCCGGAATTATAACGTTTTTAGTGTCATGGCGTCGTTCCATTAATGTTTCCAATGCTTAGAAATCTTATGACGTCACAATCTCGCGTTTGAGAATGTTGGCGCGCGGTCACGCCATCTGTCTCATTATGTCACGCGTTATGTGTGGATCCTATTAAAATTTTATGACGTCATACTTTTGCGAGCAGATGGTCGCGATTCCCATCTGCTTCATTACGTCATGCGCTGTGTGCGTATGTCCGTCTGCACGATAACTCGCGTAACAATCGTTCGATTTCGATGAAATTTTAGTATCTGGTAGAGTATCAACTAGGAAGGAACCTTATTTAAAGTGAACGAAATGGGGTGAAAGGTGAGTACATAGGAGCGGGATCCATTCCACTGCTATTATGAGTCATAACTAACGTAAAAAAGGTTCGATTTCGATGAAATTTTAGTATGTTGTAGGGGCCTGCCTGGGGACGAATTCTATTGAAAATGGGCGAAATGGGGTAGAAGGTTAGGACACAAGAGCGGGATCTATTCCATAGCCCTTATGCATCATAACTTACGTACAAATGCTTCGATTGCGACAAAATTTTATCATGTTATTTCAGAGGTATACAGAACCAGTTCTGTTGAATATCATCGATATGGGATCAAGAGTCAGGGCACAGGACCGAAATTTATTCCACAGCCATTATTCTCATTACTTGAGTGATAACTTGAGTAATGATTTCTGGTATGTTGGAAAGCTTATTATAATCAATGCATTGCATGTTTTTACAAACTTGTTTAATCAAATGAAAACGGAAATGTGTCTGTTAGAGTGTCTACATTTCCTTTTGAACAGCTAGCTGCCTATTAATATTTTTGAGAAGTTTTGATCTGAGCAGCTTATAATGCTGTTCAGATCAAAACTTCTCAAAAATATTAATAGGCAGCTAGCAGTTATATATTCAGAACATATTCAGACCTTTTGACGCTCCTTGATAGTTTCATTTCATAGTTTCTCCTATCCCCACCTCCTTTCACTCTCTCTCTCTCACGCACACGTACATATTTAAATTTTTCTATATTTTTATCGCTTCAGATTTTCTCGCATACATTGACCAGTCTTAGGTAGAAGTTACAACGCACATAAAATGCGAGCAAATAAAAAAGTGTCTCCGCAGGGAAATAGGTACGGGAAGTGTGTTCTACGAAATGCTGGCATAGGGACAATGTCTTCACGAGAAAACAGGTACGGGGAGCGTTTACGAGATATTCTCATAGGAGAAAATGTCTCGTGAGGAAATAGGTACGAGAAGTGTTCTACGCATTACTGCCATACGGCGAAGTTTCTTATCGGAGAAATGGGTACGGGAAATATTTTACGAGGTATTGACATACGAGAAAGTGTCCCGCAGGGAGATGGGTACTGGAAGCGTTCCACGAGGTACTGGTATAGGAAAGTGTCGTCTTAGCGGAGAAGTGGTTACGGGAAGTGTTTTTACGCGGTACTGACAAGCTAGAAAGCATCCCCCAGAGAAATGGGTACAGAAAGTGTTCCAGGAGGTACTGGCACAAGGAAAGTATGTTAGCGGAGAAATGGTTATGATAAGCGTTTTTACAAGGTACTGACAAGAGCAGGGCCGGATTAAGGGAGGGTCTATAGCCTTTGGGCCCACCATGACCAAGAGCCCAGGAGACATACCTACTGTATGGGCAAATCACAAAGAATGAGAGAGAGAGAGAAAGAGAGTGAGAGAGAGAGAGAGAGAGAGAGAGAAAGAAAAAGAAAGAGAGAGAGAAAGAAAGAGAAAGAAAGAGAGAGAGAGGAGGTTTATAAAATCGTTTCACTTTTGCCTTCTGTAAGGGTCGCCCGCAAACGAACTGTCAATTATGAATTTATGTACTTTTAATATTGTGATGAACACGTGCGGACGGACGTTTCATTCCGCCATTTTGTTGTTTCAGATAAGAACTGATATTCTTCACCACCCACGTGGTACGATTTTAATCCTATGGGGGATTAAGAGAGGGGTGCATGAACACCTGGGGCATCTGACCTTGAAGAGTCAGCTGCTCGAGTGCTTCTGTTAAACCAGTTGTCATACTGCTTTTGTATACGTGCAAGGTTGTAATCCCCTGCGGGTATCCGACGACATTCCTGAGTACAGGTATTTCACGTGCTGACCGGGAAAACCAGTTTTTCTTGCGCATGCGTGATAGAGGACAGAAAGGGCGAGGAGGATTAAGTGAGACAGTTGAGCTTCGGTCGTCAAGGAGAGAGGGTCCTGGTTTGGACACCAGTTTCTGACGGAAGGACTGCGGTTATCGCAGACGTGCAGCGTGGTGAACGGGAAGGAGGATTCCTTCGTCCACCGGGTATCGCGGAAAGAATTGTGGAAAGGTAGCACGTGGTCAGCACGGGAACCTGAGCGGAAAGTCATCGGAAACCCGTGAAGCAAATGTTATCGGAATAATAAAGTCTTGTTGTTGTTTTTATTTCCGTGTACTGGACTGAGTTTGTCGAGGTAATTATTCTTCTACACAAGGACGCCTTCAGCCGCCTTGATAGCCAATTCGTATAGTAAAGGCGATGCGGTAGCTCGCTATACGGCGGGAAACAAAACGTATTATCTAAGAATTGATATGTCTGGCCCTACACCTTCTATGATTTCCACTTGGTAAGAAACAAAGGCTGGAAAGGAACAGATTTCAAGATTTCAAGGCAGTGACTCACCAAGGGTTTCATGTTGCTGTGTACAGTGGGGTCGGCAAGACGTACAGAATTTCGACTTTTCACTACCATCCACCCACACCTCCCGATTTGCACTTAGAACCGTTAATCGTCAAGTCCCCCGTGGCTTCACATTGCATAACAAACAAGTTAGTAAAATCATGCAATGCATTGATTATAATACGCTTTCCAACATACCAGAAATCATTACTCAAGTTATGAGGATAATGGCTGTGGAATAAATCTCGCTCCTGTGCTCTCACCTTTGACCCCATTTTGATTATATTAAACAAAACTGGTTCAGTATACCTCCGGTATAACATACTAAAGTTTTGTAGCAATTAAAGCATTTTTACGTTATGACGCATAAGGGCGATGGAATGGATCCCGCTCCTATGTCCTGACCTTTGACCCCATTTGACCCATTTTCAACAGGGTTCGTCCCCAGGTGACGGTCCCCTACCAGATACTAAAATTTCATCTCACAGAGGTCATCGCTCTTTCCACGTTTATAAGTGAGTCACGGAAAAATTCTCATTGGCCGCCACCGGGAATCGAACCCAGGTCTTCCAGTTACGTCCCCGATTTGCTTCCACTGCACCACAGCGGCCTCGAATTCCTCCAGACTACACGCACTTGCCAAATTGGCTTGGCAGTTAGTGTGTGTAAGTCTGGAAATATCCAGTGAAGTACTGGCGTGGAGAAATGTGTACATGGAGGGTGCCTCACGAGCTACTGGCATACCGAAAACTGTCCCTACGGAGAAATAAATACGTTGAAATGCCTGACGAGGTGCTATCATATGAAGACGTGCCTCCTTAGAGTAGTGAGTGTAAAAAATTGCCTTCCGCGGAGAAATGTCTCCTGGAATATTGGTATACATACAGGTACACGTTTTCCGTCGATAAATCTAAATGGACGAGTGGATGTGTTCCTCGAGGTCTTGCCACAGAGGGAAGTGTTTCCCACTAGAAAATGTGGACGGAGAATCAATCGTCTTCCACCGGAAATGGGTACGGATAATTGTCTTCTACCGGAAATGGGTACGGATAATTGTCTTCTACCGGAAATGGGTACGGATAATTGTCTTCTACCGGAAATTGGTACGGAGAATTGTCTTCCACCGGAAATGGGTACGGATAATTGTCTTCTACCGGAAATGGGTACGGATAATTGTCTTCTACCGGAAATGGGTACGGATAATTGTCTTCTACCGGAAATTGGTACGGAGAATTGTCTTCCACCGGAAATGGGTACGGAGAATTGTCTTCTACCGGAAATGGGTATGTAAAGTGCCTCACAGGGAACTGGAGTACGTGAAAGTTGTTTTCTATTTTAGTGAAACGGATGTACAGAAAAGGTGCTATCACAGGTAGGCCGACAGACAAATAGTGAAGGCATCAGCTCGCTGTTTCAATTACTTAAAAAAAGTGAGAAGAACGAACTCAAGGATGGCTATATGCATTCCATCGTAAATGTCTACAAAACCACATAGTTGCAGTGGTTTATCAAGGAATTTAATTTGAAGAGTCGAAAAATTTGGGAGGGGGTGTGGATGAAAGGAGATTTTTCTGAGGCTGAAAAATTCTATAATTAATTATTTAGGCTTTAAATATAGGATTAAAAATGGGGAAAACTTCAAAAACTAGAGAGCTGCTAATTTTTTTATAGTTAAGAATGGTTATTAATGGGAATTTTTTCTCCCAAAACTAAACATGGTTATTTGGCAATTTTTTTATCCCTCATACCAAAATGCTTCCCTAAACAAGGCTAAAGTAAAAAAAAAATTAACATGGGTTGCTCAAACAGTAGATATTGATATTTTCACAAATCTTGTACATGCTAAAACGATTCAGAAGTATATCTATAAGATATGTAACAGACTGAAATGAAGAGATACATTCATATGTCTTATGATTGCAATGACTAAACTTAAACACATGATTTAAACAAGAAAAACTAAAATAAAAGACCAATGAGACTGTTACATACATAGACTTTAAACTAAAAAAGGAAAAGAAAAATTATTGCATTATGATAGAAATTGTTTTAAGGTAAAGCTGAGGAATTCGTGTAAATGCTTACTGCTGTTGACAAATGTATTACTTAAGCTTTTACAAGAAATGAAGATTGATGGGGAAAAGTAGGAGATAACCGATACCTGCATTTTCCTTGGACTGCAGATATCAAGAAAAAGACACTTTGATGAAGAAATTAAGCGACGCATAAAACTTGGTTGAAAGCTTTTGGAAGAAACAGTACAATTTTTAACAGCAATATGCCATTATGTCTTAAAAAAAAAGTGTTTAATTTTTTTCATGCATCCTTTCAGTGCTTACGAACGGCGCAGAGGCGTGGACCTTACCTAAAAAAGACATCTAAAGACTGCAGACAACTGAAAGAATACACGGAGAGATGCATGTTTGGTGTAACCAAGAACGGTAAAAAGAGGAACTCGTGGATAAGGAAAATAACAAAAGTGGAAGATATCACGATCAAAGTAAAATTCTTGAAATCGCAATGGGCTAGACATGTTGCCAGAAGAACGGACCTCCGATGGACAACCAAAATTCCAGACTGGATTCCAAGGGACAGAAGAAGACCATATGGTAGATGGGTGGATGAAATTTGAAAGGGAGTGACATGGAGGAGACTGACGCAAGACAGATCGTTGTGGAAGAAACTTTTTTTTTTTTTTTTTTTTTTATGATTGGAGGTTTAACGACCACCGTGAGCAACTCAATGGGCTATAAGCAGTCGCCCGTCCCTAATTTAGGGTCACTGGTTCCAGGGAAGGGAGAGAGCCAGTGCCGTAAGACAAACACAACATCCATGCCTGACCGGGATTCGAACCCGGACCCCTTACGGACGAATGATCAGAGGCCAACGCCTTAGACCACTGCGCCAGCGGGGCGGCGAAGAAACTTGGGGAGGCCTTTATCCAGAAGTGGATTGATAATGGTTGACAATGATGTGTGTGTGTGTGTGTGTGTGTGTGTGTGTGGTGTGTCACATACCACCAAATGGAAGGGTGTTGAGAGTTTTCTGGAGGGTGTCTGAGGAAAAGAAAGGGGGGGGGTATTGTAGGGATGTTAAGCGTGTGTGCATAAATCCCTGCATAGTTTTCATTCATCAGATTTTATTTAGCGAATTTATTTATATTTGAAATGAGTGAAGTGGATCTATCAATTTCTGGGTTTCACTGGATTAGAGGAACAAGAAAACAGTTCGTAACAAAGGAGGCCATGTTGCCGTAGATGGTTCCTCTGAGCATGGCCTGCTTTGGTCTTTCACCTCTCACTCCCTGTTTAGGAATTGGGCCACTGGATTTAATAATGAGGAGAAAATACCTGAAAAAGAAGCATAATAAAAAGTGAATTCTCATTGCCAACTTAGCAGTCTGGTATTTCTTATTAGAATGCTGACATTCCATAGCACACACACACACACAGTCACCCCCCCCTCCTTCCCCTCCTTGTGTGGTGAGACAGGCAGGCAGAAAAGGGTTTCGAAATTAGGGCAGTAGAACTAAGGTGGAGTTGGATGCTTGGGCGGTTCTGAGGCAGGGCTCGTGTATTCCTCCACAAGAGGAAGGCTGAGAGTGAGTGGAACGAGTTCCTCCCAACCTTTTTTGCTTTTAATTTCTCTTCTAGTTTGTTAGCTCGCCCCTTCACTCGGGAAATCCCATCTGCGGGAACCTGAGGTCTTTCAGCGACCTTTTGTTGCCCTAGGAATGAATGATCTGAATTCCAGTTTCACTGACTGCAACTGATAGTGAAAGATATAACAGGCAGACCGCAACACTACTTGCAGCGTAACAATGGAAGGTAAACAAAAGGATTAAGAATAATCTCAAGTGATCATCCAAACGTTTACAAACATGCTCTTGTTATCGTATTGTTGTTTACAATGTAATTGAAGCGTTAATGAAGGCATGCTTTGCTTCTGATTTACTTACTCTCCGTGTCCTTAGAGAAAATCAATGGCCATTGTTGCGCTGTAACACACTAACTCACCGAAACTAGCACACCTATCTTTTTTATTTTAATTAATCTTAATTTTCTGCAATTTGACCAAAAGATTTAAATCTGAAAAAGAAACTGCACTAGCTCATTCCTTAATTTCTTTCAGAATAGAAACTTTATAGAGCAGAATAGAGAACAAAACTAAACAAAACAAAACAGGCGATCGATTTTTTTTTTAATTCTTGTGTTCCACGAGTTAGTGAAAAAATTTAGATCAAAACTCACAGGCATGTTTTCAGTTATATTCGAAAAAAGAATGGAATTAAAATGCAGGGCCGTAGGTAGCTAGCAGGGTACGAGATGGGACTCAAAAGACGACCATATGGTAGATGGGTGGATGAAATTCGAAAGCATGCGAGTCAGACACGACATTCGCAAACGCAAGCAATCCCTCTTTGGGAAACGGATGTTATTGCAGCAGCGCACATAGAATTTCTTCAACGGAGGAATCTGACAAGAAATCCACAAGACCAAGCAAAATGCATTACATTTATATGTATTTTTAATGAATGTTGGCATAAATCAACACATGTGTGCACGCAGATTAGAAAATTTCCTCCTTGAGATAAGTAACGCAAAATCTATAATCATTGACCGCAAGACGTTAAAAAAAAAAAAACTGTTATCACGTAAACGAGAACTCTACGACCGACAGAAAAATAAATTAATACAACGAAAATATTAAATTTGTAAAACCATGCGCAGAATTTTTTTTTTAATTTAATAGCCGGAACGAATTTTAAAAGAACATCATTTGTTTTCCCTTACTTGATAAATGAAGGGAAAGGGCGAAAGAGCATTCTTGGTGAGGGGTAGGGGGGTCTGGACCAGCCGGATTCTCCTCGTGTATGCATCACTGCGCTGTTGTAACTTCACTGAAATTTTCTTTTCGGTTGTTAATGAAAATTACTTTTGCATTTATTATAAGTCTAAAATGTTTTTACCTAATTTATTCGTATATTGCACTTTTTAAAACAAAGCAAAAGCGAAATGATGCAGCATGAAAAATGGATAATTCAAGAGAAATTACTTCTCGATTTGAATCACTAGGACACAGCTGCGCCAATAATTCTCTGCCATATGGACACAGAGTCAAGGAAGAGAGGAATTCCTTTTTGTTTTAAAGAAACGTAAAATTTGGAAGAGCATTACAAAAAAAAAAGTGAGTTGGTGAGTAGTGTCAAAAGCTAATCACGATTTGTTACTTTCTAAATGACTCTCAGGAGCTAAGTCGCTGTTAAAAAAAAAATTCAGATAATCAATTGCCTGTAAAGAAGTATTACCGTCGGGAAGTTTTTGTTATATATATATATATATATCATCATCATTGTCAACCATTATCAATCCACTGCTGGACGAAGTTTTCCCCAAATTTCCTCCACAACGGTCTGTCTTGTGCCAGTCTCCTCCATGTCACTCCCGCATACCTTCGAATTTCATCCACCCATCTCCCATGTGGTCTTCCTCTGGGACTTTTCCTATCCATTGGAATCCAATCTAAAATTTCGGCTGTCCAACGATGGTCTGTCCTTCTGGCAGTATGTCCAGCACATTGCCATTGCAGGGATTTAACTCTGATCATAATGTCTTCCACTCTTGTCATTTTTCGGATCCACGAGTTCCTCTTCTTATCTCTCCTGGTTACACCAAGCATGTACCTCTCCATGCTGCTTTGAGTTGTCTGCAGCCTTTGTATGTCTCTTTTAGTTAAGGTCCACGTCTCTGCACCATACGTAAGCACTGGAAGGATGCATTGATCAAACACTTTTCTTTTAAGACATAAAATGGCATATTGCTCTTGAAAATTATGCTGTTTCTTCCAAAAGCTCTCCAGGCAAGTTTTGTACGCCGATTATTTTTCTTAATCAATGTGACCCTCACTTGATATCTGCTGTCCAAGATAAACGTACGTGTCTGTTATCTCCAGCGTTTCTCCATCAGTCGATAAATCTTCATTTCTTGTAAAAGCATTGAAAACCACTTTTGTCTTCTGAAAGTTCATTTTTAATCCCACATTTTTACTCTTGTCAGAAAGTTCTTGGATCATACTCTGCAGCTCTGATTAGGTAGTTGCAAAAATGACTACGTCATCAGCAAAACGAAGGTGGGTTAGATAATTTCCATTAATCTTTATCCCTTTGTTTTCCCAGTTCAGTGATTGAAAGACATTTTCCAATGTGGCATTAAAGAGCTTCGGAGATATGGTGTAACCTTGTCTCAGTCTCTTTCCAATTTTTATGTGTGTTGTATTTTCAAACAGCCGAATCTTTGCACTTGCATTTTCATAGATGGTATTAATAATATTAATGTATGCATCTTCAACACCGCAGGATTTCAGAGCCATTGTAACTGCTGATGGTTTCACCGAATCAAAGGTTTTTTCATAATCGATAAAAGTCATGCACAATAGAAGTTCATATTCCCTCGCTCTTTCAATTAGTTCTCTCAGTACGTGGATATGATCTATTGTGCTGTAGCCACTCCTGAATCCAGCTTGTTCTCTCGGTTGAGCCATGTCCAGTGCTACCTTCAAGCGGTGTGAAAGAACTTTAGTGAAGATTTTATAAACCACTGAGAGGAGGCTGATAGGTCTGTAGTTCCTGAGATCCTCAATGTCACCTTTTTTTATGTAGCAGGATCATTGTAGCGTTGTTCCAATCCTCAGGAATCTTCTCTTCATTAAGGCATTGAGTGAAAATTTGGGCGAGTACTGTTTCGATTTCTGCACTTGTTTCTTGTATGATGTCTACAGTAATTCCGTCTTCTCCTGGAACTTTTCCCCGCTTCATGTTCTTGATTGCATGTGCAACTTCTACTGGGAGGACTGGAAGAACTCTGGTACTGGTACCTTTCATGATGTCTGGAGTAAATGTATCATCCCTTTTATATAATTTGAAGTAGAAATCTTTCACTCTTGTCAAAATTTCGCTTCTATTTCTTATTACAGAACCATTTTCTTTTCTCAGTGCCATAATCTGTTTTCTTCCCTTACAGAGATTTCCCCTTACAATCTTTAGGATACACTATATTGAAAAAAGTCACCGGACACCTAGAAGTGAAACACAACATAGCATTTATTGACATACATTAGTACGGTGTTGGTCCACCTTTGGCCTTAATGCACGCACTGACCCTTCGAGGCATGCTTTCGACAAGGTTTGGGAACACAGCGATAGGTATGCGCTTTCATTCATTACATAATCCTGCCGCTAACTGTTGATTAATAGTAGGCCTTGGTCCCAAACTCTAATTCATTCGTGCGGCGCTCTAATTCATTCCATAGGTGCTCTATGGGATTAAGATCAGGGCTCACTGCTGGCCAGTCCACACACGATATTGAATAATCGTCAAACCACGCATTAACAGTCCTCGCTTTATGGCTTGGTGCATTATCCTGCTGGTACCAACAAAGCTCGGTTCCATAGTATTGCCACAGAGTTGGTTGGGCAGAATTGCCTAAAATATCGCGGTAGACATGCTGGTTAACAGGTTTGTCTTCGATAACCAATGGGCCGGGACCATACCATGAAAAATACCCCAACACGAGCACACTGCCAGCTCCAAACTTGACCGTAGGAACAGTACACTGTTGTAAATAGCGTACCCCCGGCTGCCGTCATACCCATACACGGCCATCACACTGATGGATCGTGTAGCTGGATTCATCAGTCCATAGGACCCGTTTCCATCGATCTGCGGTCCACGATAAATGTTCTTTACACCATGCTAAACGACGAGTAGCATTCCGAATGGAGATGAAAGGCTTATGAGCTGCCGCACGTCCACGGTAACCCAAGGAATGAAGTTCTCTGCGAATGGTACGTGTACATACCGAGGTTCCAGCATTTTCACTCACCTAAACACTGAGGTCTTGTGAAGTACTCCGTCGATTAGCTGAAACGACTCTCCTGAGGCTCAGACGTCCTCTATCACTGATTTTCTTTGGTCTGCCGGTACGTTTTGCTGCTTCAGGCACGCCATGTGTCTTCCACTTATTCAGTACATCCGAAACAGTTGACTTGGGTATGCTTAAACGCCTCTGGGTTTCTCTTATGGACAACCCACTAATATAACACCCAACAATTTTTCCTTTCTCAAAGTCAGTTCTCTCCCGCCGCGATATTTTCACTTAACCACACAGTGCGATATGATTGCGGTCAGCTGAAGGCTTGTTTTTATACCGTTTGCAACTGTACCACGCATCTTAACAACGCAGTGGATCCGTTCATTTGCTTTTGAATCGGTGTCCGGTGACTTTAGTCAATATAGTGTTTATACAGGGGTTGGACAGAATAATGTTGACACCACACTCAGAGACGTAACTTTTAATGCAGCTGCGCACATCACAATACGCAAAGGCATCCACCACTTTTTGGTTGTAATAGCTTTGTTTCGAACCTCAAGGTCCTGTTTAAGTGCATTTAAAGTGTCTTGTTGCAAAATTTCTTTGAGGGCGACGACGAAATGAGTGACCTAACGGACTTTGAAAGTAGTCTAACTGTTGGTTGCCGGCTAGTTGGTTCCTCCCTGACAACGATCGCCAGGGTAGAGGGGGTTGCGAGAGCTACTGTGTCTAGCGCCATGACAACATACCGTGTTCGTGGCAAAACCTCGTCTGCGAAACACAAGAGCGGCAGGAAAACGACCCTGACTGAGAGAGGCAAGAAAGCATGAAAGAGGTTTGTTACCCGTAATAAGACCACGGCGCTGAAAATTAACGAGAAGCTCAATCTGCATCTCTAGACCCCAGTATAAACGAAAACAGTGCGCATGGAACTGCATAAACAAGATATTCATGACAGAGCTGCTGTTGCAAAACTTCTGGTGACCTTGGTGAATGCACAACGGCGACGGTAGTGGCGCGAGGAGCATGCGATGTTGACTGCCGATGCATGGACGCGTGTAATGTGGTCGGATGGATCCACATTCACACGATTTCCCACCTCATGACGTTTTTACGAGTGGAGAACACCGTCAGAAGCGTACAACCCAGACTGTATGCTCCTAACAGTGCAGCATGGTGGTGGTTCCGTCATGCTCTGGGCAGTCATATCGTGGTTTTCGGCAGGTCCCCTGACCACCTTGAAAGGATAGATGACTAGCAGGGCGTATGGCACCATTTTGGCCGACTAGGTCCACCCAATGGCTCTGGCATTGTTTCGTGATGATAACGCCCCAATTCACAAAGCTCGGAATTTCCAATCAGGGTTTGAGGAACATGAGGACGACCTTTCACACCTTCCTTGGCCTTCCCAGCCACCAGAGTTAAACATCATCGAGCCATTGCAGTCTGTGTTAGAAAACGGAGTAAGATCCCGTTATCCTCTTCCTACATCTCTCAAGGACCTAGAGCAGTTTGTACATGAAGAATGGTGTAACAACCCACTAACCACCATCCAGGATTTGTATGCGTCCATTCCAAGGAGGATTCAGGTGCTTTTGAATGCCAAAGGTGGTCCGACACACACACTATATATATATAGGGATGTAAGGTCAGGTGATGCGTAACATCACAGCCTCTCCTTGACAAATGTCAACCCCGCCTTCTCGTGGTGCATCCTGTTCCCACTAAAGGGGCTCTGACGACCGCCAATAGCGGTATAACTATACCATCGGGATTAGAGGAAATTCTATCCCACACTCACCAACCCGCTTGGCCAGCGTGGTGAGTTATGGCCAAACCCCTCCAAAATGATTCCACAACTTAAATCTTGGCCCTCAGTCTCCGGCAGCTGGAATGTACCTGGCCAAGGCAGTGGCCAGTGCGACATAAAGGCAGAGAGTGCTAAGAATCCCCGGAGGACCGGACTAAGCTGCCATCTGATGCTGACCTTGGCTACTTACAATGGACGCTCCCTATCTTCTGATTCAAGGCTTCTTGAATTGGAAGAGGAACTACAAAGGATCAAGTGGGACATCGTGGGGCTAAGTGAGGTAAGGAGAAAAGGAGAAGATCTCATCGAACTGAAAAGTGGACATCTCTTCTACTATCGTGGGACAGATACTGGCAGAACTAGTGGTGTTGGATTTATAATAAACAAGAAACTGAAGGATAAAGTTGTAGAAGTTGAAAGTTCCTCTGACAGAGCTGCACGACTTGTTATCCAACTCTCGAAAAGATACCAGGCTCAGATTATTCAAACTTATGCACCCACCACAAGTCATCCTGAAGAAGAAATTGAAGAATTTTATGAGGAAATTCGTCATCTAAATAATAAAGGTAAGCAGCACTTGAAGATAATTATGGGAGATTTCAATGCAAAAATAGGGCACCGGCAACAGAATGAAACTTCAGTAGGTAAATTCGGTCACGGAACAGAAACCAGCGTGGAAATACTCTCGTTGAGTTTGCAGAGGCAGAAGGGTTTTTCATCTTGAACTCCTTCTTCAAGAAAAAGCCACACAGGAAATGGACATGGAGACATCCAAATGGGACGACAAGTGAAATTGATTTTATTATGTGTAACAAAAAATTCGTCATAGAAGACTGCAGTGTGCTAAACAAGTTCAACACAGGTAGTGACCATAGATTGGTGAGATGTAAGATGCACCTCAACACTAAACTTGAACGTGGCAAGCTCATAAGACAAACAAAATCTATTGACATAACCAACCTTAAAAAACACCATAATACCTTCAAGTTGGAACTGAAGAACAGGTTCTCTGCTTTAGAAGGCCTAACATCGGAAGAAGTGGACATCTCTGAAGTTAACAGAAAAGTAACCAAAGCTCTTATGGAAACAGCAACAAAATTAGCTGGGTCTAAGAACAAGTTGCATGTGAACAAATTATCAGGAAAAACCAAAATGTTGATGCAAAAAAGAAGAGAGATGAGGACAACTAAAGAAGATGTGACTTCCAAAGTGGAATATATAGAGCTATGCAAGACAGTAAGAAAAAGTATCACTGAAGACGTAAGGAAATTCAACTGTGAACTAGTGAGGAAAGCAATTGAAAACAACCAAAGCCTAAAGATAGCAAAGGGACATCTCAGTAAATGAAGAAAACAGATTATGGCACTGAGAAAAGAAGATGGTTCTGTAACAAGAAATAGAGGCGAAATTTTGACAAGAGTGAAAGATTTCTACTCCAAATTATATGAAAGGGATGATATATGCACTCCAGACATCATGAAAGATACCAGTACCAGAGTTCCTCCAGTCCTTCCAGCAGAAGTTGCACATGCAATCAAGAACATGAAGCGAGGAAAAGCTCCAGGAGAAGATGGAATTACTGTAGACATCATACAAGAAGCAAGTGGAGAAATCGAAACAGTACTCGCCCAAATTTTCACTCGATGCCTTAATGAAGGAAAGATTCCTGAGGATTGGAACACCGCTACAATGATCCTGCTACATAAGAAAGGTGACATTGAGGATCTCGGAAACTACAGAACTATCAGCCTCCTATCAGTAGTTTATAAAATCTTCACTAAAGTTCTTTCACACCGCTTGAAGGTAACACTGGACATGGCTCAACCGAGAGAACAAGCTGGATTCAGGAGTGGCTACAGCACAATAGATCATATCAACGTGCTGAGAGAACTAATTGAAAGAGCG
Source organism: Macrothele yani (assembly GCA_039090855.1). Classification (NCBI taxonomy): domain Eukaryota; kingdom Metazoa; phylum Arthropoda; class Arachnida; order Araneae; family Macrothelidae; genus Macrothele; species Macrothele yani. Next base: position 112,607,933 of record CM077003.1, read on the forward strand.
AGGGAATATGAACTTCCATTGTGCATGGCTTTTATCGATTATGAAAAAGCCTTTGATTCGGTGAAACCATCAGCAGTTACAATGGCTCTGAAAACCTGCGGTATTGAAGATGCATACATTAATATTATTAATAACATCTATGAAAATGCAAGTGCAAAGATTCGGCTGTTTGAAAATACAACACACATAAAAATTGGAAAAGGAGTGAGACAAGGTGACACCATATCTCCGAAGCTCTTTAATGTCACATTGGAAAATGTCTTTCAATCACTTAACTGGGAAAACAAAGGGATAAAGATTAATGGAGATTATCTAACCCACCTTCGTTTTGCTGATGACGTAGTCATTTTTACAACTACCCCATCAGAGCTGCAGAGTATGATCCAGGAACTTGCTGACAAGAGTAAAGAAGTGGGATTAAAAATGAACTTTCAGAAAACAAAAGTGATGTTCAATGCTTTTACAAGAAATGAAGATTTATCGATTGATGGAGAAAAGCTGGAGATAACAGACACGTACGTTTATCTTGGACAGCAGATATCAAGTGAGGGTCACATTGATGAAGAAATTAATCGGCGTACAAAACTTGCCTGGAGAGCTTTTGGAAGAAACAGCATAATATTCAAGAGCAATATGCCATTTTGTCTTAAAAGAAAAGTGCTTGATCAATGCATCCTTCCAGTGCTTACGTATGGTGCAGAGACGTGGACCTTAACTAAAAGAGACATACAAAGGCTGCAGACAACTCAAAGGGAATGGAGAGGTGCATGCTTCGTGTAACCAGGAGAGATAAGAAGAGGAACTCGTGGATCCGAAAAATGACAAGAGTGGAAGACATCATGATCAGAGTTAAATCCCTGAAATGGCAATGGGCTGGACATACTGCCAGAAGGACAGATCATCGATGGACAGCCGAAATTTTAGATTGGATTCCAAGGGACAGGAAAAGACCCAGAAGAAGACCACATGGGAGATGGGTGGATGAAATTCGAAAGTATGCAGGGGTGACATGGAGGAGACTGGCACAAGACAGACCGTTGTGGAGGAAACTTGGGGAGACCTTCGTCCAGCAGTGGATTGATAATGGTTGACAATGATGATGATGATATATATATATATATTCTATAAAGAAGATACCTAAGCAAAAAAATACATATATAATTTTGACTCACACCTAATACAACATAGAAAAGGTTATGTATCTACCTGTGTGAGTAAAAGGAGAAAAGATAAAAAAATAAAATAAAACAACTGAATGTAGAAGGTGTCGAGAATACTGAGCCTTGGCTTTATCAAGGACCAGCAAAAACTCTGCATTTTCTCACTTCCACAAAGACCTAGTTGGAAATGGGTTTCTGCAAGGCCATAGATGCAAGTAACATTCCCACCTAAAATAGTTTAAAAAATATATATATAAGTCATGTCCTCCGTAGAGTAGCATGACCTAGCACTAGTTAACAATTTCGCTTGCATCCATTAACCTTCATGGCCCGACCCATGCTCTTCATCTGTTACTATTAAACAGAGAGAAGAAGATTAAAGAGAACTCAAGCTGTGAGAGTGACATAATAAATAGAAATGATTTTCAGCTATAACGAAATTCCAAGTTCGTTTGAGAGAGAATTTAAACCTGTGTATGTATGTATGTATTCCTCTAGGAGCGGGAAAATAGCTTTAAAAGGAAATCCTTGAGAGAGAGAGAGAGAGAGAGAGAGAGCTTTCATCTTCTTCCTGTTCATTATTTTGCGGTCAGTGGAAATGGTTTTGCGATGCTTGAGTGGAAAAAAGAGGTTTATCAGTGAAAAACTGAGAGCTCTTGGCTTCCGAGTAAAGAAGGGAGGGGAGGGGGGTTTGGCTGTTGACTACGGTGGGAAGAGACTACCTCAGAGCACCAGCAGATGAGAAGGTTAGATTAAAAAGGGAGAAAAAAATGAAACCGAAGAAAACATGAGTAAAAAGATTCAAAATGTAACATCAATAATTCTTCGATACAATTGCGTGGATCCATGGAAACGAACCATAATAGCAAACTTAAGAAATAAATAGTTTTTCCACTTTAGTTGGGAGATATTTTGTCTACGGCTCAGCCACCATCAAACAAATTCAGGTAATGAGAGTTTTACTTTATATTTCAAGATAGTTCCGTTCCCTTTCTCCTACTTTTAACATATTTTTATTTTATTTTACTGTTTTTACATTTTGGCTCGGAGACATCATTCGGTAGTGAAGTAAATTAACAAAAGGAGAGAAAAAAACAGAGCAAAATCTGCATCAGCGTTCATGGAAAAACTGAAATTTGCAGTGGATACAGAATCCCCCAGATGCCTTTCAACACCCCTAGTTCTGGGACCTATAGCCACGGTCCTGGCTGTACCTATTCAGAGATTAATTCGCGTTGAATACCTTTTCATCTCACTTATAAACATCCGTTTCAAAATGATTTATTTATTCATTTTCAACTCGTAACAGAAATTCAGTGGCATTCAGTTAAGAATTTATTTTTAAAATTTTTCTCTCTGCGGCGTAATTATTATTATTATTATTTTTGATGGCACGAGTAACGAGGTGTTTAATGCCCCAGAATTGTTTTATCTTCATACTAACATAAGTGTTACGACTGTATGAAAGGAAAACGGAATGGAGTAGGCAGTATTAACACAGCACTACCGTTGAGTTTTATTGTTCGGAAGACAAGAAATCAAGTAGTCCGAGCTGAGTCCTGACTCAAGCTCCGGGTGAGGCATGGGTGGTATGTTTGGCCTACGAGGATGGCTCTTTCTCATCCCTGGAACCAGTGGCTCTGAATTGGGGACGATGAGTAACTGCTTAGATCTGCCCATTTTGTTCGTTAGCTTTCCACCAACCGCAAAAATTCAACAGCAATGACGGCAGAGATTAAGCAGATATGGAGACTGATGGTATTTCACATATGTCCACTAGCCAGTTCCACAAAGGGTGTAATCCCACTGGCTCTTACAATTTCGCCCTTGTTAAAAATAAGGTGTCTGTTCCTGCGGGCGGGAACAGACGCCCTTCTCTGTGGGTGTAAACTTTACAAGATGATCCTTGAATCAGGGCTGGTGGTGATCCTAGTCGGTTTTGTAGCCTGCGTCTCGTCCTCCTCATGACTGAGTTTATCGATTAAATGAATGGCTAGCTCTCTCAACTGACCAAGGGTAGTCATGTGATTAACATCCCAGCAAAAACACAAGTGTTAGGAAACTGCTGACCACCAGCTGACAGTGATGGGTCACTGCTGGCTGAAACTTGCCGCTCACGGCCCGGTAGCGGTCCGTTGGTGGCAGCGCTATCAGTTGGCGAGCCATTGATGGCCCTGCAGCATCGTCGTGCATTGTGGGCCTCCAAGCAAGTGCCACTAGTGGCCCGTTGCTGGCAACCAATGCAACCCCAACAGAAGGTAGAAGCAACGGGACTGCGCATGCGCAGAAACAACTCATGGTGCCAGTTAGTTGAAGACGACGCTATCGCCGTCGTGATATTTTATTGGATGTTAAGAAAAAGAAAATCCATATGTAGAGAGGCGAATTAATTTTCTAATGAAATTCCACGTCGACGAAGATATCAGATTAAGCCGTGAAATACTAGATTACAGCCATGAAATACACCCACTCCATTCCATGAATTGTCACTCCATTCCCATGAATAACAATTCATGGAATGGAGTGGGTGAATAACAAGAAACAATTTGAAACCGCTGGAAACAAATGTCCTGGAAAACCATTAAAAAAACGTTTGTTGGAAAAAAAAAAACAAAAAAAAAAAAAGAATTATACACGTACAAAATTTATTAATTATTTGAAAAAAAAAAAGAAAAAAAAAGCAACGCTATGTGGATATAATGTACTCATCCATGGGTTGAATACACAAGACTGGGAGGAATTCGCTTCTGTAAATAACGAGAAGTAAAATAAGATATCTTTCCTCTTTAAAACAAATGTAGCTTCGGACAACAGAAAGGAAAGATACAACGTTAAAAATGCAACAGAATGTGACATGAACCCGGGTAAATATATAGTAATTCAACAACCTCCTTTCAAGACGACAAGGACAGTCCAAAACTTTGGAAGTACAAAGATGAGTGAAGTTCCCTTAAGGTAAAAAAAAAAAAAAAAACAGAAAAAAACTATCGTTATATTGAAAAAATAATTTATGAATTATATGAAACTGACTTTTATGAAAAATACCTGGCAATATTGTAAAATGAAAGCGGGAACCATTCGTTTACATATTCCGTACGAAACAGACAGCTTCAAGCACATGGTCGTGCGTGGCAAATTAGTCTGGTCGGTAGAGAGCTTAGCTCCCACTCCAACGGTCCAGGTTCGTATCCACCCAGTTCAAATGGGCGTTTTCCCGGTCTGTTGAGAAAATTTCTTCAGCGCAGTGTTTTAATTCACAAGTTTCGTAAGGGCAGAAAAAAAATGTAGCTTTGGAAAACTGCGGGTTGTTATTATTTTTATTTTTTTTATTTATGGATACTACTGGAAAATTGGCGGACAAGATTCGGCAAGCCACCAGTTACGACACGTGGTTGCCGGCTGCCACTACCGGCAAACTACCGGACCACATTAGGCTAGCCATCATTTCCGGCACGCGCTTGCAGGGCCGCTGAAGGGCCACTTATGGCAGCTACTGCCTGTGATAGACAACTGATGGCCATGTTGCGGCATATGACAACTGATGGGGTGCCAACTGTTGGCCAGAACTGCTGGCCCTTCTGTTGGCCGCCCGGACATTTTATTGACGGTTCGGCAGTGGCAACATAGTGCTGGGCCAGCAAGACTGTTTTTGCTGGGATGTCTGTCCGCCAAGGGAAATGTCTCAAAATCGATCCCAGGTAGGTCAGATGTGTTGTACTGCAAAATACCCGTCGTGCGTCGGATAGGCACGTCAAGTCGTCGGCACCGGGGAACTGGAACCCCGTTAAAAACAAGGACGTCTGTGTTCCTTCCCCAGCCCCGTTCTCTCTCTCTCTCTCTCTCACTGCATGTTCTTTCACGTTGTGAGACACCAGTCGACCTTCTACTAATGAACCTCTAACTCATATCACATTTTTTGGCATAATATATATAAATTTTGTATATAAATTTACAAATCTATGTACATAATAATGAAAAGGCCCCAAGTGAAGCTCAAAAAAAGGTCCTGTGATGAAAAAAATCTCTTGGGACATATGAACTCTTTTAAGATGCACTCTTCTAATACATTCCCAGGTTGGATTTTCTTCTTTTCTTTATTATTTTACGCATTTTCTTTTTCCTAACGGAATCCCAACCACAATGTATTCTGTGTGCGTAATACTTGTGAAATTGAGCTCTCATTAAGATGAACCAGAAAATAAATACCAAAATTGCTTCCTGACACGTCCTTTAAAACGCTGTTCCCCGTACAGACACGAACACACACACACGAAACGGCAAACAAAAGTGCTGTGGGGTTGTGTCTGTGTTCCTTAGCAAAATATTTCTACGAAACCCTTCGAACGAATAAGCAACAGAAGTATGATGCAGCCCTGACCCTAGGAATGGAATGTTAGGTCTGCGTTCGTTGCGCATGAATTACGTGCCTTTCCGACAATAATCTCTGATAACTGCGTCACTTCGTCATGTCCTTCTGTGAAAGATACCATTGTTGGGAACAATGTTTTTTTTTTTTTCCTCTTTGCGATTCGCAGCACTTTGACATGAAAAGAATAGTTTCCTCCCGTGTGCATATTCAAAGGCAGATTTGTTTTATGCAAATCTTTTTTACTTTTTTTTGCTGTGATTCAAAATGCGGGCAATTCTTTTCTTCAGTGGCATTCATATCATTCATGTTCATCCTTTCCTTTTGCTTTTCGAAGAAATTCCAAACGAAATTGCGTTTTTCGACACAAATCCGGACAGATAGTTTGTTTCAAGCGAAGACTGTAAACAATCTGCGGTATGTTCATTGTATTCGATGAAAGAATGAATTCACTTGTTACGTAATGGATGACGCCATGTTGTAAACAAGGACGACAAGAAGAATGTGTAGTATAACGCTCACTCGTGGACAACCTGATTTTTTTTTTATTTTTATTTTTTTCTTAAGGATCTGATGCAACCAGCTTTACATTGAGATCTGTAAAAATTCTGAAAAAAAGAAAAGGAAAGATAAATTTCAACTTCCGTTTTCACATTTCGTTTTATTAAAGTGACCCACTGGATTCGCTCCAATCATGTGCTTCATTCACGCAGTTCTAAACAGAGGTTTATATTTAATTTTTGGACTAACCTCGCTGAAATATAAAAGTAACAATTGTGGCTTTCGACTTTAAACGTTAAATCTCATTTTGTGTACTGTTTCTTTTTTTTCTCCATGTGTTGTATTGCTTTAAAGGCAGGACTGAAATTCATTTTTCCCCTTACTAGCAGCAATCGCTAGTATTGAAAATTCTCACCAGCAAATTTAGCTTCTTTGTAGCAAGTAGCTATAGTGTTATGTATTTGTCAAATTTCTTAGAAATGTGAAGTTGAATTAATATAATTTTTAAAGTATTTATACCAAATGCACAAAATTTCAACAAGAAACGGAAATTTCAAATTTTTTGATTTTAAAGTGTTTTCGAATCCATAAGCAAAAAGATTAATATCATATTAAAGGGAAAAAGAGTAACTCAAGTTAATGACTTCATTTACCTAGCATTTTTACATCCGATGTAAGAAACGTAAAAGATGTGAGAACTAGGATAGCACAAGCAAAGAATGTTTTCATTAAGAAAAGAGGGTTATTAATATCCAATTTCATCTTTCTGGAAACAAAGAACATTTTTATAAAAAAACTTTATATGGAATGTAGCACTTTATGCACCAGAAACTTGGACATCCGATCTGCACAATACTGCTGTCTAATACACGATTAAAACAACAGAATGCTAAAAGCACCAAGTTTGAAAAATTGCACAAGATCTTTCCGACCAGTTACTGGTCCATCTTCAGAAGCACAGTTAAAGTCTTATTAAATCAGATGTAGAGGATTTCAGGAAGGGAGTGTCTGACCCCAGGTCTTAAACAAACCTTAGAAATAGGAAGCTAGGAAATTTGGGCTAGAGTGCCCGATAGGAAAGTGACACGGAAGCGAGGTAGAAAGGAGGAGGAAGACGCCCTTATTTATTACCGGGGGGCCAGTACCCGGGGTCCGACGGCTTAACGTGCCCATCCGACGCACGGCGGGTATTTAGTGGTTCGAACGTTCGTACCTGTCCAGGATCGAACCTGAGGTTATCTCCATGGCAGTCACGAACGCTGTTACAGTCTTATATACAGGGGTTCAGTATTTACAGCAAGTTACTCATGAAGTTGTGAAGTGTCAATGATGGAACAAGTATGACGTATCAAGTTCAGACATCAATACAGTGGCTAATGTTAGGTCGTTTTCGGGGGAACGGGATCGGGGTGTGTCAACACGCACACTTCCCTGGTTCTCCTAATTAGCACTTTCCATGGTTCAGGGACAACACATGGGTAATCATCATTACAACAATTATGTCCAAAGTTATAAATAAACAAGCTCTCTGTGAGCAGAATAGATATTTTAGTAGTTGGTTTTACTAAAATGTAAGAGTCACACCAGGATGGAGTATGGGACACTTTGTTAAAAAGTCGAGATAAAGCTGTTGCTTCCGATCCCGTTCTAACGTCATATTTATGTTCGGACAATTTAGTTCCGAATGTTCGTGAAGTAGTGCCGATATAGACTCTGCCTACATCAATGGGGTTTTTTATTGAGTAGAAAAAGTTGAAGTATGATGTCAGTAAATCCTCGATGCCATTGCGTGGAACCATGGAAAAGAAACCAGAGAGCAATAAACTAAAAAAAAAAAAAAAAAAAAAAACACGGTAGTTGGGAGTTACTTTGACTCCAGCGATAAGGAACGCTCTGTTCAACCACCATCAAGCAAATTCAAAGAATGTGATTTATTTTTTATATTTCAAGCGGGTTCTATTTTCTTTGTCTCACTTTTTATTTCATGTTTTGTATGTTATCCAATTGTTTTTACTTTTTGACTTCATTATTCGCTAATGAAGTAAATTAACAAAAGGTGATTAAAGACAAAGTAAAACTTGCGTCTGTACTCGTGGATGATGCGATTTGCAGCTGAACACAGAGCAAAGAGATGACTCATCATCCTCTCCTGGTTCTGGTACCTAGCAACAGCCCTGTGTTATCCATGGACTTCTGAACTTCTCTTTTTTGCCATTCGGATCCCGTCCCTGATATTTCGCCTCATCATCAAACCAGTTCACGATAGATGATCGCAGAATAAAGTCTTCGTTTGGGCCATCAATTTTAGAACTCATCAAAGCATCTGTCAGAGTGTGAAACTCTGTCGCCAGTCACAATGAATTCCCTCCATGAAACTGAAATCCACTTCACAACATGATATAGAAAAGGCAAAAAGCTAAGATATTTCCATCAGATCAGTAGCATTGTTATGCAAACATTCTCCTCCAAAAGTGACTGAAATGTCGTTTTTATTATTACTGTGTTGATCCTGTTTCAGTTCATAAAATTCCTCCGTAATGTTCAAAAGCTCACCACCAGCATTTTCCAATGTTCTGAAATGGTATAGCAGTACTAACACTTCATCATTTCGGTACGCCTATAGATCTTTCTTTTTGCTAGGCCAATTGGTTATTTAAAAAACTAATGCACTTTTGCTACTATTCCATTGATACAAGTAAATGATAAGGATCGTTGTTTTTGTTTTCAAAACTGCACTAATTAGTGCCTTTCCATTAAAGGAATGAATAGTTCATGCTTTCTTCCTGCACTGTAAAAATTTTATTGTACGTTGCACCAAAGAGTGGTGCTACACCAGCTGCATCACTTTTGGAGCAAAGGTAAACCTTTGTGTGAAGCATGAAATACACAAGAACATCGTGAAATATATACCAGCAACTTCGCACCATTTATACTGGATATCACACCATGGTGCATAATTGCATAATGTTTTTGTGTATTTCGGCATCACATAAAGGTTTACATCTGCCCCAAAGTGGTAGGTAGCACCACTTATTGGTGCAACCTTCAGCAAAATCTTAGTCTTGAAATGTATATGCATGTACACTGTTCGCTTTGCTGGTCAATCTTAACATTTTCAGTGAAATCTTCCAGTTTTATGCAATTGGTGGTTCTCAACAGTGGCAAGTTTTCCTTCACTTCGGAAAATAGATTGTAACAAATGTGTGCTGTGTTCCTGTAATCAAAGAGAGAGTCGTCAGTCAAAGCGTGTTTCAAAACATCCTTAGCTGCTATTTGCAGAGTTGGAAACGGGTCAAACATTTTGGACCCGGACTGGACCCGACAAATCTGCTTTGAACTATACTTTTTTTTTATTGGAGGTTTAACGACAACCGTGAGCAACTCAGTAGGCTATAAGCAGTCGCCCATCCCTAATTTAGGGTCACTGGTTCCAGGGAATGGAAAGAGCCAGTGCCGTAAGACAAACACAACATCCATGCCTCACCGGGATTCGAACCCGGACCCCTTTCGGACGAATGATCAGAGGCCATGGATTTCAAAGCCATTGTAACTGCTGATGGTTTCACCGAATCAAAGGCTTTTTCATAATCGGTAAAAGCCATGCACAATGGAAGTTCATATTCCCTCGCTCTTTCAATTAGTTCTCTCAGCACATGGATATGATCTATTGTGCTATAGCCACTCCTGAATCCAGCTTGTTCTCTCGGCTGAGCCATGTCCAGTGTTACCTTCAAGCGGTGTGAAAGATTTATCTTTCATGATTTATCTGCTTCTCCGGGCAAACACGGGATAAGATTCTTAACCTCCAGATTCGCTAAACATGAATGCCGGTTGCTTCGACTAGCGAATCCTGTGATGGTTAAATTCAAATTGATCGGAAACTTGAAACTCGGTCGTTCTAGGTGGTGTAGTGGTTAGCTTACCCGGGCGTTTTCTGGGAGACGCGGGTTCGAGTCCCGCTCCAGCACGATGAAAATTTTCAAGTTTTTGGATATTATCTGACTTACCATCCTTGTCACATTTACGCCAAAAATCGGATTGTCATCTTCAAAATTTGAACTTTAGTGAAGATTTTATAAACCGCTGATAGCTCTGTAGTTTCCGAGATCCTCAATATCACCTTTTTTATGTAGCAGGATCATTGTAGCATTGTTCCAATCCTCTGGAATCTTCCCTTCATTAAGGCATCGAGTGAAAACTTAGGCGAGTACTGTTTCAATTTCTCCACTTGCTTCTTGTAGGAAGTCTACAGTAATTCCATCTTCTCCTGGAGCTTTTCCCCCGCTTCATGTTCTTGATTGCATGTGCAACTTCTGCTGGGAGGACTGGAAGAACTCTGGTACTGGTACCTTCCATGATGTCTGGAGTACATGTATCATTCCTTTCATATAATTGGAGTAGAAATCTTTCACTCTTGTCAAAATTTCGCCTCTATTTCTTATTACAGAACCATCTTCTTTTCTCAGTGCCATAATCTGTTTTCTTCCCTTACTGAGATGTCCCTTTGCTATCTTTAGACTTTGGTTGTTTTCAATTGCTTTCCTCACTAGTTCACAGTTGAATTATCTTACGTCTTCAGTGATACTTTTTCGTACTGTCTTGCATTGCTCTATATATTCCACTTTGGAAGTCCCATCTTCTTTAGTTGTCCTCATCTCTCTTCTTTTTTGCATCAACATTTTGGATTTTCCTGATAATTTGTTCACATGCAACTTCTTCATAGACCCAGCTAAATTTGTTGCTGTTTCCATAAGAGCTTTGGTTACTTTTCTGTTAACTTCAGAGATGTCCACTTCTTCTGATGTTAGACCTTCTAGAATAGAGAATCTGTTCCTCAGTTCTAATTTGAAGGTATTATGATGCTTTTTAAGGTTGGTCATGTCAATACACTTTGTTTGTTTTATGAGCTTGCCACGCTCGAGTTTAGCATTGAGGTGCATCTTACATTTTACCATTCTATGGTCACTACCTGTGTTGAACTTGTTCAGCACACTGCATTCTTCCAGGATAAATTTCTTGTTATACATAATAAAATCAATTTCACTTGTCCATCCATTGGGATGCCTCCATGTCCATTTCCTTTGCGGCTTTTTCTTGAAGAAGGAGTTCATAATGAAAAACCCTTCTGCCTCAGCAAACTCTACGAGAGTATTTCCACGCTGGTTTCTGTTTCCGTGACCGAATTTACTTACTGAATACCTCACTTAGCCCGACGATGTCCCACTTGATCCTTTGTAGTTCTTCTTCCAATTCAAGAGGCCTTGAATCAGAAGACAGGGAGCGTCCATTGTAAGTAGGCCGCCCCGGTGGCGCAGTGGTCTAAGCGATGGCCTCTGATCATTCGTCCGAAAGGGGTCCGGGTTCGAATCCCGGTGAGGCATGGATGTTGTGTTTGTCTTACGGCACTGGCACCCTCCCTTCCCTGGAACCACCAGTGACCCTAAATTAGGGACGGGCGACTGCTTATAGCCCATTGAGTTGCTCACGGTGGTCGTTAAACCTTCAATCCAAAAAAAAAAAAAAAAAAAAAAAAAAAAATCCGTTGTAAGTAGCCAAGGTCAGCATCAAATGGCAGCCTAGTCCGGTCCTCCGGTGATTCTTAGCACCCTCTGCCTTCATGTCGCGCTGGCCGATGCCTTGGCCAACTACATTTCAGCTGCCGGAGACCGAGGGCCAAGATTTAAGTTGTGGAGTCATTTTGGAGGGGTTTGGCCATAACTCACCACGCTGGCCAAGCGGGTTCGTGAGTGTGGGATAGCATTTCCTCAAATCCCGATGGTATAGTTATACCGCTATTGGTGGTCGTCAGAGCTCCTTTAGTGGGAACAGGATGCACCACGAGAAGGCGGGGTTGACATTTGTCAAGGAGAGGCTGTGATGTTGCGCATCACCTGAACTCTTACATCCCATATATATATGCAATATTGTTTACATACTGTATAAGATAGAGTTTGGGACCCCTCTCCTACACACACACACACACGCAGGAGCAAAGCAGTTGCTGAAGCGTGATCTAACGGGCACGACATAGGCGCCTCTGTTGGCGAATTCTGGAACTTAGCGAACACAACTGTAAGCTATGATAGATAGGGCAGAAATGTAAATTACAAAGTTGTAAAACTGACTTTGCTTATTAGGAATCGACATCGCTGTTTTATTAAGTACACATTATACACGTGCTTGCATTCTACAAAAATTTACAATCTTATATTATTAAATTTAGTTGATTCACGTCATAACAAAGTGTGCATTTATAACATCATATTCCTAATTTTTTTTTTTTTTTTTTTTGGGGGGGGGGGTCTTTTCATCCGATCCCTAGTGGTTACGCCTATGCAATGCCTCTCCCGTGAAATACAGCAAAAATTAATGTGTACTTACACAAAAAGTGTACATAATGAAATAGTGTTCCTCAAAACACTCACCAAAGTTCCCCCGCGAGTTTCAAGCCTGACTATGAACGAAGAAACTGTTTGTGCCACCCCTGATATCCGGGACTTTTCTTTATACAGTCACCAATTAAGAACGGAATTGACCATCGTTATATCTCATCCACTCTTCGGTTTTCGGCAGCTGTTACATATGTGATAGCTACAACATAACCCCTCCCTTTTCATCCCCCATGTCACAAACATCAGTGCACGGAGGACTGCACATTGGACCAGCACAGATCACTGAGACAGAATTCAGGAGCTGCCTATAAAGTATACAGTATTCCCTTACACTGTTTTTGTATCGCAAGCACCAAATTTGCAATACAGAAGCGGAGGATTATATTTCGGATGAAATGGGACGTGAAAACAGTTATTCTAATCTTCATAAATAATATTGTTTTTGAATGATTGAGTTGTACCAGCCTTTTTCTCAAAAAAAAAAAAAAAAAAAAAAATTGCGTCGCAGATGCAATAGTAAAGCGTACTAGCTAGCAGTGCTTGCAAGTGCTTCTATTTTTTTCGCTAACAAATTTATGCTTTTTACTAGTAATTTGCTACTTGTCGAATTCGAGTCCTGATGTCAGGTGTCATATGTTTTGTAATATCTGGTAATTACCTGCACTTTTTTTTTTTTTTTCTGATAATTGACGATCGGATTGCAACATCCTCTTCGATATTGTCGCTGTTGTGTCCACGTGACATGTACGTGCTGTTTACTAAATAATTCGCACCCGAAATGTTCAGCTTCTTTTCATGCGGGGAAGCAATTTTTGGTCGTCGTTTTTAATCAAGCACGCACGCTTTATCGCGAAATTCGAAAGAAATCTGGCATAGATGCACGCCCATACAAGGCTAATCAATAACAGAATTGTTGCTTTATAGGTGGGTGGATGTCGAGAACAAAAATCGAAGTCTCCGTTCGAGGCCTTGCAGAACAATAGAGTTTTAGATACCAGCATTTTTTTTATCCCGAAGACACTGTTGGAGGCAAAATGAATGCACATATCTACATCTATAAAAGTGTGTGAACGTTGCGTCACGGTATCCAGAGACGCGTTTCGCGTGACCTCTTGCTGCGCACTCGATGTACAGATAAGGGATTTCCAAAGGACGTTGACGTAACATCTCCGTCAACGTACCGTATACTTTAGAAATCTCTTTCATCCTTTTCTTTTCCTGAGAAAACGGAATGATTACATATGCCACTGTTTTGCCTCCCTTCTTCACCTTTGGCAAATGGCGCAGTGGATTTTCCAGAAAACGAAATTTCCGTTTGACAACCGAGCGCGCTTGTTTGTTTGAAAATAGTGACTGCGTCGCAGTTAAGTGCTCCGTTAATCTTGGACGTCGCCCTCTGTTCTGATACCGTTACAAGGGAAAAAAAAAAAAAAAAAAAAAAAAAAAAAAAGGCCTTTCGCTGTTTTGTTTGTTGTGTTTCGCTGAAGAATGGGAGCTAAGCAATGAACTCAATTATGAACTGCGCAGAACTTTCTGGCACGTAGTCGCGAATGTAAACCTCTTCGATTTTTTGTATTGCTCTTTAGCTTATCTAAATGGGAATTTGAATAAACTCTTAAATTCCCTGCTTAAGGAATGTCGCAGTGACAGCAGCAATTACAGCAAAAACATATACATGCCACAAGGAGCATCCTGAAATTAATGCTTCTTCCTTAATAACTTTTGAAATTTTGAAGTGATTTTAATGAAACTGCACTGACATGTACTACGATATGTTACCAATGCGGGAACATACTTCTTTCCGGAATCGGAAATAAAGATCATGAATGACAGAGAAAAGCAGCGATCCATAATTGAATTCCTGGAAGAAAAGGGATGCTCCAGAAATCCACAGAAGACTCCTGGCGGTGTATGGAACTTCCACAATCGATATCAGTAATGTCAGAAGATGGATGAAGAAGTTTCGAGTGGGAGAAAGTTCAGTGTCAGACAAACAACGGAGTGGAAGACCCGCAACTGCAGTGACAGATGCCAACAGGCAACGAGTGAAAGACCTCATCCCAGCTGATCGCCGTGTCACCATCCAGGAGTTGTGTGATGCAATTCATTGTTGTCATAGTACTATGGAAACATTAATTAGGGATCTGGGCTACAGAAAAATTTGTTCAAAGTGGATCCCAAGAAACCTAACCCACGAACAATGTGAGCAAAGGGTGGACATGTGCCGGAACTTCTTGGACTGCTATAAGAGGGATGTTTTTCTCTAATGTTGTGACGGAGGATGAAAATTGGGTGTTATTTCATGACCCAGAAACAAAACGTGCGTCAATGGAATGACACCGCAAATCTTCACCGAGACAGAAAAAGGTGAAAACAATTCGTTCCGCAGGGAAAGTAATGGTGACAATTTTCTGGGACAAACGTGGTGTCATTTTGACTGATTTCCTTGAACGGGGTGCAACAATAAACAGTGTTCATTATATGCAGACATCGAATAAGCTAAAGGAAGCTATCAGAAGGAAAAGGCGTGACATTCCGCTTCATAGTGTTGTTTTACACCATGATAACGCACATCTCCACACCTCAATGAAGACTTCATAGGCTATTGCCAAAATGGGGTGGACGATGATGCCTCAACCCCCTACAGTCCTTGGATCCCTAAGAATTTTTCTAGTTTGCCCCTTCGTAAAACACCCTTCGTGAGGAACGTTTCAACGATGTGACAGACGTTAAACTGGCTGTGAACTCATGGGTGAAACGACAGCATCAGAAATTTTTCCAAAATAGATTTATACCAATGGGTTCGAAGACGGCGGAAATGTATAGAAAGTGGTGGACAATAACTTTGTATAGGATAGCATTATTAAAAATATCTCCAAGTAAGTTATTTTGCCACCAAATTTCACATTTTTGCTGCTACAAATAATAACCTTATGAGAGACGAGGCCTTATTTTCAGGATACCCTTTATATTTCGGGAAAAGTAGAGTGCTCTTTCTGGCGCAAAACTTCTGCCGTCTCTTGCACGAAAATCGTTTGCTCCCTGCAAACAATTTTTTGGGAGTTAAACTCAAGAAGATCGAATTCGCCCACTGAGAAAAAACGTTTTGTTAATTCAACAAACAATTTTGTCGATATACATCAACAAAAACTTTTGTTGAATTTGCAGAATTATTTTGTTAAAAATTATTGTTGATTTAACAAAATTCATTGTTATCACGACAAAACGTTTTGTTCATTTAACAAACTGATTAGGTCGATTTTGGGGAATTTGTTTGATATAACGAAACATATTGTTATCATGACAAAATGTCTTGTTGCTGCAACAAAACATATTGTTATCGTGCCACAATATGTTTTGTTATATCAAACAAATTCCCCAAAATCGACCTAATCATTTTGTTAAATGAACAAAAAGCGTTTTGTCGTGATAACAATGAATTTTGTTAAATCTACAAAAGTTTTCAACAAAATAATTTTGCAAATTAAACAAAATTTTTTGTTGACTGTATAAGACAATTTTTATTTGTTGAATTTACAAAACGTTTTTCTCAGTGTACATTTTTCTGCTACTCAACAATGGGCTCATCTTTCTAATTTTCTCCCGTTTATCTTGAACGTACAAGGTTGGTAGCTACGATTTCACAATTTTAAATATTTATCAGATTCAAATTTACTCAACTCAGGATTCGACGGATGCTTTGAAGGACACAGTAGTAGACAAAACATCAGACATAGGAGTGACGGGCAGTTGACATAGGCATACCCTGCGCAGAGTTAAACAGATCGAAACAGAACGCGGGCTATAAATAGGACAGACGAGCTTCCCAACAGTGTATTGCAATCGATGAACATGGGTAAACTTGGTGATCTGAGCGACTTTCATTCTATCGCCCAAGTGGTAGGAATCCTAAGTATCCCGAGGGCAACCGTATGAAGGGTGTATACCATCGAAGGATGTACCAGCGCCCAGAGACCAAGCGGTGTCCAATCACACGCCATCAATGACCGGGATCGACATAGACTGTCCAGGCTCGTACAGACTGACCGCTTGGCAACGGCGGCGCCAAGCGGTCAGTCACCGAGAGGTCGGTACGGCGCATGCTCCACACCTTAGGCTACGGGAACCGACGCTCTACTCGTGTTCCACTGTTGACTGTTCGTGGACGCATTGTCGGTGCAAGCCAGATGGGACAGTTAGAATTAGAAACGCCACCTGTCAGACTCACCGGAATCATCAAAACTGGACCTCTGCAGAATGGCGCCGCGTCCAGTGGTCAGATGAGTCCCGTTTCTAGCTATACTGAGCTGACGGAAGGGCGCAGGTGTGTTGTCATCTTGGAAGACACTGTCGTTATTCTGGAGAAACTGCGACATTTCTGGGTGTACAGAGTCAGCAAGCAGTTAACGATAGTGGGCACCAGTCATACGTTGTTCCACATGCACAAGGAGTCCAAGTTCCTGCCAGGTAAACATGCCTCACACCATACAATAACCTCCACCATCTTGCACTGTGGAGACCATGCAGGATGGATCGAGTGCCTCATGTTGTTTACGACAAATACGTACACAACCATCCATGGAGTGGAGTTAGAAACCCCACCTGTTAGACCAGCACACTATTATCCAGTCATCCGATGTCCAGCTTTCATGATCTTTTGCCCCGATGAACCGTGGTTAGAAGAGGATATCCTCGGGGGTCGTCTGCTGTTATTGCCCATGTACGTGCGAGTGTGTGCCGCATGGCCATGACAGATACTGTTCCGGGTTGACCTCTGTTGTATTGGGTAGTCAACTGTTGAACAGTACTGCGTCTGTTGGCCTGTACGGTTAGGAGAGGATGTTGTCGTAGTCAGGAGAGGATGTCGTTTGGGTCGTCTGCTGTTATAGCCCATTCGTGCGAATGTGTAACGCATGGTCATGACAGATACTGTCCCCGGTTGACCTCTGTTGTCTTGGGTAATCAACTGCTGAACTCTGCTGCGTCTGTTAGCCTCTACGAGGCGTCTGACCTGGGGCTTACCTCTCACGTCAACCTCCCGCAGTGCTGTGAAGTTCTGCCCCCGGGTCTCTGTTTCACCATTTTCACGACAGTTACGATATACTTGAACTACGAATGCTCGCGAGCATCCCACAAGTTCAGCCATTTGCCCACCAAGCTCATACAATCTGTCCTTTCTAGAAGTCCGATAAATCCTTTCGTTTGCACATTACGCTTCCAATTTTGCAACCAACTGCTCCAGTCACACGTTATACACTGGCGTGCAAAAATTAAGGACGAGACGGTTTTTCGAATGTAACGTCGTGCAGAAGTGCTCCACATCGACTCAAATCATACCATAAGATCCCCAAGATGTAAGAATATGGGACAAGTGAGCAAAACCGTCCAAACAACGAATCCAAAGGATACAAAGGCACTTTATTGAAAAGGTAGCTTCGAGCACAACTGGACAGAAGACAAAAACGTCCATGTGACAGGCGGCTTCCAAGAAAAATCCAGTCTTTAGTAGGGGATATGATCACACCTGACTGTGTTGCAGGATTTACAACGTCTGTCCATGCTGAGGACGAGGTTTTCAAGGAGCTGTTGAGGCATCTTAGCCCATTCCTCTTGTGGCGCCAATCGCAGCTGCGGAATCGTTGCTGGCGGCTGGTGACGTGCTACCAAGCGTCTTCCGAGAAGGTCCCACACGTGTTCGATTGGAGTTAGGTCTGCGGACCTTGCGGGCCAATCCATGTGCTGAATATCTTTACTCTCCAACAGTTCTGCGACAGCCACTGTACGATGAGGTGTAGCGTTGTCGTCCATGAAGAGGAACTCAGGACTCACAGCACATCTAAACAGACGCACGTGAGGCAGGAGAACCTCGGTACAATAGCGGATGCCAGTGACTGAACCTCCTTGGAAGATGTGGAGGTCAGTACGGCTACCAAGCATGATACCACCCCAAACGAGAACACCGCCACCTCCAAACCGGTCTCTTTCGATGATGTTGGAGGTGTGATTGGGTGTTCCCTGCTTTCTCCAGATGTGTATACGTCCAAAATCGCTCGTCAGACTAAATCGGCTCTCATCCGTAAAGAGAACTCGACCCCATTGCTGATGTGTCCAGTTCTTGTGTTCCTAGCAACACAGAAACTGCCGTCTCCGATGAGTAGGCGTTAATGGCACATACCGTACTGGTCGTCGTGCAAATAGACCACCTTTGTGCAGTCACCTGGCAACGGTAAAATGCGATAACGGACGTCCAGTTTTCTGTTGCATGTGCCTTGCGATTTCTCCCGGTGTCTGCCGTCTGTCTCTTCTCGCCTGTAGGACAATATACCGGTCGTCCACCGCCGTGGTTGCTCGTGGACGACCACTGCTAAACTCTCGGACAGCTGTTCCTGTCGTTTGAAATGCTCTCCAAGCTCGCGAAACGATGCTGTGAGCGATCCTGAACTCCTCGACCACACTAATCACACTTCGACCTTCTTCCAACTTCGCAATGACGCGACCTCGGGTAAAGTCATCCATATGTCGTGTACTGATCTGATCAGATCATATGTAGAGGATTTTAGGAAGGGAGGTCTGACCCCAGGTCTTTAACAACTCTTAGAAATAGGAAGCTAGGAGATTTGGGCTATGCCCGATAGGAAAGTGACACGGAAGCGAGGTAGAAAGGGGAAGAAAGACGCCCTTGCTTATTACCCGGGGGCTAGTACCCAGGATGTCGTGTACTGGATTGCCTGTTGGCCATATCACTCGGTGGCAGCAACTCGAGGTCGTTCAAACCGATGTACACCGTGCGATAGCTTTCACCGAATTGCTGAGCGTACACCGCCCGTGTGCCCTATACCCTTCCGACACTCTCCCCCGCCCAACGCCATGCTGCATGTATGCGCATGCCCTACCGTACCGGACCCTAGTCTATCTCCTGAGTGGTCTTTCGGTCCGTTCTGCCTGCTTGCTCCGCTGTTATGCTGATTTCTCCTCTTCGTCCTTAATTTGTGCACACCAGTTTATGTGCTACGTAGGTCGATTTATCGCTCTCTCTCTCTCTCTCTCTCTCTCTCTCGGAAATGACGCGGGCAATTGGCTGCATCCACTTTTGACAGGGGTGGTTATAATTCAGTGATGACCCGGTGAACGTGACGTACCTATTTCAGAGGTGAAGTACATATCAAAATGGCAAGTTGCAGCAATAAGCCTTCGTCGGTGTAGTTCCAGAGGTAGAATATCGGACTCTGTAGATAGAAGACGTGGCTTGGAATTCCATCACCGGAAAATGGGTCTTTATTTGCACAGCTCTCAAAACTTTGATTCGATAGTGGACTTGATATTACATGCTATCAAAACTGATAATTTGTCCTACAATTTGTAGTGGTGTTAAACTTTCAACTTAAGCACGGAATAAATTTGTTTTTCCGCGGACGGATTTGATTGAAATTCACATTATTTATCATGCTATCTGTTGAACCTTGAAACGTCATAATTTATTGTGCAAATAGCGTTCATTACAAGCAAGTCAGGAATTAGATTGCATTGGCTAGTAGGTTAAGTTAACTCATTCTGCAAGAACTAATTTACAGGATACATTAGAGTAGTGTTTGGGCCTGATGTTTAAAATTCTTGCGTTGCAAGTTTATCCAAGAAAAATGTCCGCATACAGGCAAAAGGCACAAGTATGGCTGGAAAAACAACAACAACACAAAATGCAGGGCGGAAAATAACAGTAACTAAAACGATTAAAAATAGAAGGAAAGACATAGAGTAGGTGTGTGAAGGAAATAAGGTTACTGTTCCGTTTTTAATCCCCTTTATCAGGAATATCTGTGAGGTTATCGAAAGGGCAATTATGTTTTCTTTGGCAGGTCATCTCTTAAAGACAGCCGGCGGACGATCTTATTAGACGCTGATGTTATACTTTGGTCCTAGAAAACCACTACTCAGTCAGAATTTCCATGAATTTAATTTCCGCCAGTTAATAATTTCCGAAGTCTAATTCGAATTTTAGGATTTTGTAGAAATGGCAACTTTAGCAAGCAAGGAATTTGAAAATCTCAAAATTATTTCCCAAAATGTACAGAAACTTATTGGTAAATGAATATGTACACTTCACGCCAGGGCAAGTTCCAGAACGAGGGCGGGTGCGTGTGTGGGAGGGAAAGGGGTGGAGAGGTGGCAAGCTAAGTATTTTACGGGGGGGGTGTCACATATTTTGAAGTGTTTAGCAAAGATTTTTCCACAAAATTCCGTTCATTCAGATTTTATCCGACGCAGTTGATGCTATCCCCAACAATATTAATAATAATAAAAAAGAGCTTTCATGTATATACTATACTATACTTCAATACATGTAGTTCTGGGAAGCTTAGATACGAACCTCCATGGCTTTTAACAAGTTACCATTTCCTCGCAATGTTAGCTTACTTAAGTCATTTTTTTACCTTCTTTTGATATTTGCTGTCATAAGGTTGTTTATGAATGTTAGTTCGTAGCCTGACAAGAAATATTTCTTTCTGTGTCTCCTCTTTTTTAAACTGTAATTACGAAAATGGTGTGTTTCTACAGCTGTCTTAGACGTTCATTCAGGAGACTTTCCCTCCACTTGACGGAACAGTATATTACCGAATTTAATAAAAATTTCATGTTATGTAACAAAGTTTCTGTGAATTCGAAAAATTAACCTACGTTTCTCCAAGTTCCCTAAAATCTAAAATGGGCGCACTCACTATGTGTTAAAACTGCTTAAAATGTTTTCATGGGGGGAGGGGGGGGCTAAAGTGTGGGCTCAAAAAAAAAATTGAATGGGCTTAAGCTGAAGTCCACTTTCGACTGCCAATACCATCGCGCCTGACCCATGGGCGTCAGCTTTTGTCCCATAAGTTGGAGAAAGGGGGTGGGGAGTGTGTGTGTTAAGTCTAACGAAATATTTTCAAATAATTTGTGCGTGTGCGTGTGTGCGTGCGGCCGCGCGCGAGCGTGCAAGGAGGGTTTTAAATTCTAGAAATAAGGAACTTTTGAAATCGGAAAATTTAGAGAAGCATAGCCTATTGGGTGGCAAACTAAAGCAAAAAATTGAGGGTGGGGGCACGTGCCCCATCCCGTCCCCATGCGATTTTACTCCTATGGTCTACCCTAGAGGTGGGGCACCTTTTTATGTTGGAAGGCCGCATTAAGTTAGCCTTAATTTAACAAGGCCGCATTCAAGAAACTTCAATTAGATATACTTCGAAATGTGTATTATTTTGTAAAAATCTTATTTTATACTAACTAACTTAAAAAAATGAAAAAACAAATGTTTAACTGACCTTTTAATTATTTTGTTGAGACAGCTTTTTTTTTTTTTTTTTAAAGCCTTTGAATATTTAGTTGCAACATGGAGGTCCGCACTTTTAGCTGAAGTGCGTTCGCATCATGCCAAATTATATCGCCGATGTAAAGTATATGTCGTTTGTGACCTTAAGGGCGTCTAGATTTGGGTTAGGTAGGAGAATGTAGATTCGCAGCAATGAGGGGTTGAAAAGCAAGAAAGCATTTTTCATGCATGTTGCCGAAGGCGTGGATAACTTCTATGGAATTTTTCCATATTTCAACTGGATCTTTCTTAGCGTCAAAAAAAGGGATTTTAAAATGTCATCTTCTGAGAGTTCAATCGATTCCATCTGTAGTTATTTAGGAGCGAATTCAGGAGCGTAGCAGGTGTCAAAATGACCCTTATGACCTACTAATGTTTTAATTGTAGCCATCACTCGGGGAGCATTATTTTGTTTAATCTTCTTTTACTCTTTGGTATCTTAAATACGGTCATTTTAAGATTAAAATAAAAACAATAAGAGACGAACAAAAACATATTAATAAAAACAAAAGGATTTGCTCTGCAAAATTTTTTTTTTTTTTTGATTGGAGGTTTAACGACCACCGTGAGCAACTCAATGGGCTATAAACAGTCGCCCGTCCCTAATTTAGGGTCACTGGTCCCAGGGAAGGGAGAGAACCAGTGCCGTAAGACAAACACAACATCCATGCCTCGCCGAGATTCGAACCCGGACCCCTTACGGACGAATGATCAGAGGCCATCGCTTAGACCACTGCGCCACCGGGCGGCTCTCTGCAAAATTAGGATTCACTGAAAAGGCCGCACTTAACGGCCTATAGAAGGCCTCTGGTTCCCCACTCCTGGTCTAACCATTTCTTTGAAAAAGCCTCTCAGTGAAGAGCGAAAGCTTGGCAATTTGTATATGGTGTATTACGACACTAAATAAACGGATTTATACTACTCTATACGCGTTTTGAACTTCCATAGTTTGGCATAGTCTTACCTGATACATATGAATAACGAACATGGCTAAATCAAATTAAGAAAATTTGAATCACCGCGGAAAGTGGGAATGGGGGGGGGGGTGATTCTGAGAAGCTGAAATTTATTTAGTGTTTGGAATCTCACATTCAGAAATTCTAAGGGTTGATGTTTTGAAGGACAATCTGTTTGTTTTCTGGAGAGACGCTTACTTCCAAACCGCTGTGAACACCCAACGCCGATGTAAAGTAAATGGCAATAAAATACTGAGAGGGATCATAGAACGGTTCATTTCACCTGAGCGGTTGACTCCATTACTGCCTCTTAAAACCTACTACCCTTAAGAAACTTCCATTTCTGGTAGCTAGGAGTCCACTATCATAACACGCACACACATAAAAACACACACACACACACGTAGGGGAGGGAGAAAGAGTGGGTGTTTACTGGCGTGTATGCATATCCCTACGATGGATGGACATACGTGAGGGCGGAGTGACTTGTGAGTATATTGATCACTCACTTCCTCAGCAACCCACTTGACCACTCAATCCTGTTACTCTGGTTGGGTGTGCAGGGCGGAAGAGTCAAGATGGTGATGCAATACCACCAACACTATGCGTTTGACGGGAGTTCGGGGTGTTGGGGGGACATGATGTTGTTGCCAAAGTCGGTTCCTTTATTTTTATGCGATGGTCAGTGAACTGGAAAGAGGTTGTGAGTTTGCTTAAACGCCGACGACGACGCATTTCTTGAACAATTGCTGTTACCTCATTAAATGGTGGATAGCTTTGGCTAGGCGTATTTTTCTTAAAAGGGTCACCATTCAAAATGATGAAGTCACTGTTTTACTTTTGCTCTTATTTTCTGGAAAGGGAAAAAAAATGTGTAAATAATAAAATTAAATAAATAAACCAACAACTGCCATGTAAGATCTGACAGAAATGCTTTTACAAATGTCCCCCAGCTGACCTTGTAACGTAAAACTTCTTTTGTCACTTGTCCTGTGCATGGTTCTATCTGTTGTGTTATTTTATGCCCCAAACATCTGCTCGTCATCCCCCCCACTCTAAACTCTTACCCAGTAAGAATTTAGAGCTGAATACAAAATTCCAACTGGATATTCAGGCAAATCAGAAAACTTGTATGCTCTTAAAACGAGAAACTCCCTGAAACATAATTTCAGTTTGTGCAACTCAC
Source organism: Macrothele yani (assembly GCA_039090855.1). Taxonomy (NCBI): domain Eukaryota; kingdom Metazoa; phylum Arthropoda; class Arachnida; order Araneae; family Macrothelidae; genus Macrothele; species Macrothele yani. Next base: position 112,631,834 of record CM077003.1, read on the forward strand.
GAAAAAAAAAAAAAAAGAACATTAATGTAGAAAAAGATTGAAACAAGAAAGATGACACCGAATTTTCGGGTGTAATAAGCACGTCTTTTGAATCCGTTCTGAAACAAATTAAATTTATCAAAGCTATTCAAAGTCAAATGGAACCGGTATGGAAAACATTAGATCTGACGAAAGAAGATTTTCAATAGGGTCTTTAATCAATCAGATATTGCTGTAAACGGAATCGTGAGCTTACGAACTCTTAGAAACAGAGTTATCAACAAAAACAAAATGTGTCTTTACGTCCCTTGGTGGGAAAACCATGCATTATTTTAGGACGAAAGTATTCACAAAAGGTTTATCCATATGAACGGTATCGGTCCAAGAAATAAATTTTAGTCGAGTTTTCAGGAGCCCAGATTTTGCTGCAAATACATCAGAATTAGAAATTAACACTTATGACCCCTGGTGGCCAAACCATTCTTTACCAAACATTAGAAATTACGTGAAAAATATTTTCCGTCAGGTCTTGTATGCGATACAGGAAGATTTTTTCAAATCGGAGTTTTAGGAGCAGAAAACGCAATTTAACATTGTTTGTGCTAGCGGAAAATCTATGATTTACTTGAAAATTTTGAATTTATAGGAAAAACATTTCGCATCGGAAACACTATCCAACAAAGAAGGAATTTTTCAAATCGGACTCTTAGAAGTAGAGATATTGACAAAAATAAGATATACATCACCGCTCCTGGCGTAGAAACCTTGCATTATTTCAAGAAGAAAATGTTCCTAAAATGTTTGTCGACATGAGTAGTATCGGTCCACAAAATAGGCTTTTTTGAATCGAGATTTTAGAAGCTCATATTTTGCTGCAAATACATCAGAAGCGGAAATTAAGACTTACGCCACCTGGTGGCCAAACAATTTTTTACAAAAATTTGAAATTACGTGCAAACGATTTCCCATCAGGAGCTGTATCCGGTGCAGAAAGAATTTTTCAGATCGGAGATTTAGAAGCAGAGATTAGGGGGAAACGTAATTTACCTTTACGCCCCCTAGCGGAAAGTCTATGAATTATTTGAAAATTTTGAATTTATAGGAAAAACATGTCACACTAGTACCATTATTTAACAAAGAAGGAATTTTTTAAATCGGACTCTTAGAAGTCGAGATATTGACGAAAAATAAGATATACATCAACGCCCCCTGGCGTAGAAACCGTGAACTATTTTAAGAAGAAAATGTTTCCAAAAGGTTTGTCAACATGAGTAGTATCGGTCTACAAACGATGCTATTTTCAATCGAGAATTTAGAAGTTCGTATTTTGCTGCAAATACATCAGAAGCGGAAATTAAGGGTTATGCCCCCTGGTGGCCAAACCATTTTTTTACAAAAAATTAGAAATTATGTGCAAACGATTTCCCATCAGGAGCTGTATCCGGTGCAGAAAGAATTTTTCAGATCGGAGATTTAGAAGCAGAGATATAGGGGGAAACGCAAGTTACCTTTACGCCCCCTAGCGGAAAGTCTATGAATTACTTGAAAATTTTGAAATTGTATGAAAAACATGTCACACGGAAAACACTATCCAACAGAGAAGGAATTTTTCAAATCGGACTCCTAGAAATAGAGATATTGACAAAAATAAGATATACATTTACGCCCCCTGGCGGAGAAACTGTGGAATATTTTAGGAAGAAAATATTCCGAAAAGGTTTATCGATGTGAGTGGCAGTCCATCAGTCCACGATATTTTAGAAGCTCAGAATTTGTGGCAAATACATCAGAAGCGAAAATTAACTCTTACGCCCCCTGGTGGCCAAAGTATTCTTTACCAAAAATTCGAAATTATATGCAAAAGATTGTGCATCAGGAGATGTATCCGCTGAAAAAAAAAATTTCAAATTGGAGTTTTAGAAGAAGAGTTATCGGAAAAAATGCAATTTATTTTTACGCCCCCTAGCGGAAAATCTATGCGTAATTTGAAAAAGAAACTATATCCAAAATACTCTTCGACATAAATGGAATCAAAAGATAAAAGATTTTTTGCAATCGGATGTTTAGAAGCAAATATGTGGAATAAAACGTATTTTTGAATTCGACATCATCTGCATTTACGCCCTCTCGCGGCGAAATTGTGCATCGTCAAAAAAAAAAAAAACGAAATGAAGGATCATCATTCGCATATTTCAAGCTTTCGAATGCAAAAAGAATTTTTCAAATCGGACTAATAGTTGCAGAGATTTCGTGGGTACAGACGGACGGACGCACGGAGAAACCGATAACATAAGCACGATCTTTTTTTACAAAAGACGTGCTAAAAAGGAATCCAGAAGCTCGTTCGCATCACACCAAATTATATCACAGATCCGAGTAAGTTACAAGATATTGCTTACAAAATTGTGTAAAATTGCAGCACATTTCCGAGCAGATCCTGCAACATTACTTTCAAAACTTATACAAAATCATAGCTCAGTGGTGTGTACGATCACGAAAGTCACGCTATTACTCAAGGGCGGATTTCTAACTAGACGCGCTCCTAGAGCTCCAGAGAGTGAGGGGACCCGAAAATGTATAATTTGATTGCCAGTTTTGGTTGCTTTTCCCGAACCGAAACAAGTCAATCCTTAAAGCGACCACTCCATTTGTATTATCAATTAATGTTTCGCTTTCTCATGTTAGTAACATATTCTGTATTATTCTTGCTGTTGTTGATACTCCAAACGTTCAAGTTCTTATTGATGTACTTGTTTCAAAAAGAGTAGTTAAAGTCATTTAGCCTTCCTTTGCGTTGAACTGCTTCTTCACAACAGAGCTTAAATTTTTTGAATTTTCGACTTTGACAGCCCTCAGGGGTAAATTCATGAAGTTTATGAGGTATGTAAAGTGCCAAATTTAATATCTTTTGATTTTCTATGAGCTGCAAAAATAATTTTTGAAAAATCTCTAAAAACAAAAAAGTTCGATGTGCACGGACAAAGTGATGACACTGTTTCTTACTGGTAGTAGAAAGATGGAACAGCATTTTAAAAAGGTATAAGCTTTTTCTTGACCTTATTTTTCTTTTTAATCTGGTGGATGAAAATTTCTGAGACAATAAGAAGGGGGGAGGGGAAGGGGGTGAACCCTTTAGCGCCTAAGGCCGCAAAAGATGTAAAGTCGCCTCTGAAATATTACAAAGTTTTTTTCAAAATTGTAGCGCAGCTCTGAATAAGTTCTGAAACATTGTTTTAAAATGGTTCTCGAAAGAGAAATCTTGGACTTTGTAGAAAAATATTTAATGCCAGTGATGTCACTATAAATCAGAGGAGAGGAATTTTAGAGAAAATATTCAAACTTGGAATAAACTTTGAAACAGGTGCAAAAAAGAGTGTTTTGCACGACTTAAAATTTAAGAGGTTGCCGTCATTGTTACGGAGAATTAGAAATCATTCGTTTCTTATAAAATATTTAGCAGTAGGTCTCTTTGTCATCAGGGGCGGATTTAGATCTTGGGGGGGGGGGGGTACTTCAGTTTCATAGATTCGGAAACTAAAATAAATAACAGAAAGGAGAATTCTCCAAATTTGCCCATCGCAGCCAATGTACTGCTTGTAATTGGAACTGACAAGTTATACATACATAGGAATAAAGGTACATTATACAGGGAAACAGTATTTCCAATACTTACAGAAAGTATTTTTTTCTACACTTGACATCTGAAAAAACTTTAATGAATTCCTCAAACTCTATCATCTTAAGAACACTGCTCTCTACATTCAGTAGCACTTAGTCTTTCATGCGTCATCGTGGTTCTCAAATAATTCTTAATCAGTGCTAGTTTGCTGAATGATCTCTCTCCTGAACAACTAGTGGCCATCATGCTCAAATATATTCTAAGAGCTGCATTAACACTTGGGAAGGTATCACAAAGCTCTTTATCATGAGGTAAAATCGCCTGTTGAGGGTGAAACACGACCTGACCTTGGCAAAGGCTGCAAACTGGACAATTACCTCTATGAACACATTACTGAAATAACGGGGGTAAGCAGTTATAAGTTTCTCAGCTTCAGTTCTTATCTCTGCTTCAGGTAGATTACATAAGTTGACTATGACTTTGAACCTGTTATACACTGATTGGTATGCTACCCTGCGTTCTTTTAAGGCAGTAGACAACTGATGTAAAATGATATTGAAAGTTTCACATGCGAATTTATCTCTCGAAGAAAAGACAACTTCCTCTGATACAGAGGTTGGATTAGTATCATAACGTTGGTTTCTCTTTCTTTAATTGACTGTAGCTGCTTGTAGTCAGTCTGTGGTGCCACAAATGTTCCTGGCATCTGGTTCCAACTCTTCATACTTATCCCAAAGTGATTCCAGAAACTTCTGCAGAGAATCAATTAGATCCACCACTTTGAATCAACTCCTTGAACAGCTTTATTTGTAATGTTGAACCGCACAAGAATTAAGTACCAGACCTTGGCCATCAGAACAGTTTCAAGGCAGTCCATTTTGTCTGCCAATGTCTTTGCTTTCAGGTGTTTGCTCCAAGTCACTTTCAATATCTCTGAGGGCATTTTGAATGTAGTTGTATCCATCTACTATGGATTCAGTAGCATCCACTCTTGCTGACTAATGATTGTCTGACTGGGACTTAACCGTTAGTGCTCTTTTATTTCCTTTCAAATAATTCATTAGAATTGCTCATCTCCGTGTTGACGCAGAAAAACAGATGTATAACTTTTGTATAAGAAAAAACAACATGGCGGGACCAAACACCAAAACAACATGGCAGGAAACAAACAACAACTACTTCGAAAAACTGTAAACAGAAGGAACTAATTTACGATCTACTACACAGCTGCCACGTTGCTAGTTGCCACCAATTAAAAGTATTGGCGTGAGCCCTTGGAGATAAACACAGGCGCTCATCTCTTCACAAACAATAACTTTTATTTACATTTATACAGAAAACAAACACAATATTTGAATCGTTTGACTCGCTACTAATGCACACATACAAGAACAATTTCTCCAAGTTCTAGCGGGCCGAAACCATTTCGAGGTCACCTATCAGAAGCAGCAGACCTGGTCGTTCAATTTGTCACATAGTTCAGCTTCGCCCTCGCACGGCGCCTCACGTAAGTATTAAAACGGTATAATAGCTGAAACATATGGATCACTATTCTATTAGAGTAACGAAAATCTGTAGTGGCCTTCACTGGACTTTCTCATACATAAACTGAGATGAGAAGCTGCACAACAAAATCAAAAAGGTGCGATGGTAACTCCCACATTCGGTTCCCCGATTTTTTCCAAGACCTAATGATTACATGAATGCATGAAAAAGCTGGACTAAATAATACATTTCGTGTTGATAACTGCATTAGTAACTAGAACTAAAAAGTAGGTCATTGTTAATAATTGTTTGTCACAATTTATTACTTTTATTTTCATATAATAAAGTGATCTTTTAATTATTACATTTTTCGTATAAAGGAGGCCCCTTCGACAGGGGGCCGGGGGAAATTGCCCCTTTGCCCCCCTATAAATCTGCCTCTGTTTGTCATCATCACACAGTTATCATAAGGGAGCCTCTTCGATTCCGTTTAAGATGCTCTCAGTGAAGCAAAAACAATTGATAGGGTTTCAAACAGGTCATCCCAAAGCGATCCAGCATTGTAATATTTGAGGGAATTTTCACTAAGTGTTGCAATTTGGCACTAAGAACGAACCCGAGCGGGAGTAGAATAAGAACCCCGAAATATTACAATACTGATGAATTTGAGCTTGCTTCAGAGCGGGATGGAACGGTTTGCTGAGCCCGCGGCGAAATTCCATTGTAAGGCGTGCGAAATAAATTTCATATCGTAATATAGTCGCGACGTGAAAAATATCGTACGCAAAGAGCTCACTCTAAAGCTATCGTACAGAAAAAAATATATATATTTGAAGAAACATTTGCTTTAAGCTTAGACCAAAATATGAATTGAAATTGCAGAGAGACCGATAGGAAAAGTAAAAAAAAAAAAAACGTTAAAAGCTTCGATTTTTTTTTTCGGTGAGGTTGTATTGTGATGCTTATATATACTTCCTCACACAGTGATTAAATGATATTTTGAACTAATTTGTATAACGAACATTTTTGCGTAGCGAATAATAAGGACCCCTTTAAATAAATTCGGGTAAATAGTTTTTTTTTTCCTTAATACATAGTTTCTCCCAAAACAACTGAAAATATTTCTATACAAAATGTGCAATACTGCGTTCGACCTTGGCACAAGTCTCAAAAACCTGGTAGTCGTTTTAGTAACTATAGCAACCGGCCACACCTGTTTTGCATACATCCATCGTCAGTAGTGCGTAATTTAATAAGCCCTAACAAGTGTTTTTGCGCTGTGATTTTTCGTAAAAACGGATGCAAAAGAGAAACAAAGATGCGCCATAAAATTTTGCTGTCGGTTAAAGAAGTCTATTGGAGAGACTTTCTGATTTACACAAGAGGCTTAAAAATTTTAGCCGAGCATTTGGGCATGAAACGAGTTTGCTCAACTTGGGTTCTCCATTTCTTTTCACGTGCGGCCCAATGCAAGGACGCACATGTCCAGTTCTGTCGTTTCTTATTGGAGAAAATGAATATTAAATTGATGCCCTAATCTGCATAGAGTCCAGACTTGTCACCATGTGGCTTCTGCGGTTGTTCCCCATTTTAAAAAGGACATTACGGGGTACGACAATTTGAGACAATTTATTACAGCTGCGCAGGGCTGCTTCAACAGGATTTCAGAAGAATTCCAGAAGGCATTCAAAAAGTGGGAGGAACGATGGGACACCTGTATTCGATGCAGTGGACAGTATATTTAAAAAAACACGATGACCACTTCCTTGATAATTAAGGTACGCATATATATATATTTTTTTTATAAAAACATCCTCAATTGTTTTGGGACAACCTTTTATAACGAAGTGAATTTCTCCGTCATTTTTATCCGCGCCAGGATTCGAACCCGGGTCCCCTCATTCCGGAATAAGTTGCTCTACCAATTGAGCTACGCGGACGTTTTATTCTGATTCCTATCTGCCTTTATGTCGTGTGCGTCCTTCTGTCAGGTACGTCACATCATCTCCCCCTTATTATTATTATTATTTTTTTTCGAAGTGCTGGAGAAGGGATTCTTTTATTTTTCCTATCTCGCGGTGTGGAAATAACATCACACCATTGCGAGATTTTGAACGGTCGGGTCATCCGGGTAGTTCGGGCGCCATTATAACGAAGTGAATTTCTCCGTCATTTTTGGTCTACGCCGGGATTCGAACCCGGGTCCCCTCATTCCGGAATAAGTTGCTCTACCAATTGAGCTACGCGGAGGTTTTATTCTGATTCCTATCTGCCTTTATGTCGTGTGCGTCCTTCTGGCAGGTACGTCACATCTCCTGGTACGTTACACCTTGTACATGTTTTAGTGATTGATTTTTAATGCAAATTAGTGATTTCTTTTTTAACTTTCCCATCCGCTCATACATGGACATTGTTATTTTTTTAATTCCCAGTACTATTTTATAAAATCACGAAACAGCTGGCCTCCACATATATAGCCTTTGAAATTGTTCTTTTAATATTTCAAATTTAAATATTTGGTTTGCATACCAATTGTTGAATGTATAAACTTAGTGAGCCACAAAATGATGAAATTTAATGTGTTATTCCGTGAAAGCGGAAAAGATGGTTATAATAACCATTTGAAATCTGCAAGCCCCAGTATCTGTACTACGAGAGGCGACAGCCTGTTTGAAGGTGTGGGATTGGAAATAACAACAAAACATAATAAAAATACTTTTAAGGGCCTCGCGCCACAAAACTTGAATAATAATAATAATAAAAAAATCTAATAAAAATAATTTTGTTTTTGTTTCCAAGTATGCGGAGTCTTGTGAAGGCGCGGTTCCGCAGGCCCGTCCCGGTTGGCTATATGATCCAGCCGGCCTTGGGTTGCTTAGTTATACCGAGAAGTAAAAAAAAACAGTAAAAATCTGGTATCCCATCATCCAGGGACGCATTTAGAGGGACCCCCGCCCCCGAAAGTGTTTCATTTTTTAAATGTTTTTGGTTAAAATGCGACTTACATTAGAAAAAAGTTGCATTAATTTAATAAAAATGCATCAACTTACATTAAAAAAAAGGCTTTAACTTTTTCTTATATTTTTTCAATAACTTTTATTTTGCTCTGGTGGATTTCAAAAACTTTCATTTTTCGTCGCCCCCCTATTCTTTTTACGCCCCTGTCGTCATTTTATATATATGAAACACCAACTCATAGCTGCTGTAATTATTCAGGTAATATCCGCATGAAAAAATCGTCAATGTCATATTACAACAACAAAATTTCACATAAGTTATTACCGTAATGCAAGATATTAGTGTTGGGTGACACAACGAAATGATTGCCTGAAAACTTCTTAAAAAGTCATACTCATACGTTCTTGAACTACGCAATTTTAGGTACTCATTCATCATATTATTTCCTTTCAACTGACACAATCTGGTAGAGGAAAAAAAAAAAAAAAAAGTAATTCGTTTCCGAAGATATAATATATATATATATTCATATTTCAAGGAAATTAAGATTTAGTGTTCTTGAAGTACGGAAGATATTGTAGACGCTTTGCATAGATTCAGTTAAGCTAATCTTCAGTTTGTGCAGTTTTCCATTGAAAATATTGTTTAGAAAGTTATACGTATTAGTATCTTCCTGACATTGGGCTTTTTTAGCACATCTTTACGTTATCGGTTTGTCTGTCCGTCCGTCTGTGGGCAGCATATCTCTGCAACTAATAGTCCGATTCGAAAAATTATTTTTGCATTGGGAAGCTTGAAATGTGCGAATGACGATCCTTTATTTCGTGTTTTCTACACGATGCACAATTTTGCCGCTAGAAGGCGTAAGTGCAGATGATATCGAATTCAAAATACATTTCATTACATATATTTGCTTCTGAACGTCCGATTGAAAAAAGTCTTTTACCTTTCGGTTCCATTTATGTCGAAAACTATTTTAGGTGTAGTCACTTTTTCAAGTTATGCATAGATTTTCCGCTAGGGGCCGTAATAGTAAACAGCACCCCCTCCCCCACCCTTGATATCTCTGCTTCTAAAACTTTGCTTTGAAAAATTCTTTCTGCAGCGAATACATTTTTTTGCACTGGTAAATGTCGAAACCTTTTTCTCGCTATTTCTGCTTCCGGGAGACATACTTAAAAAGTTCTGTTTCCTTAGCATAGCTTTTTCCATGCAGAATATTTTTCGCCTATTTTCGACTTTTGTATTATGCAAAATTCTTCCGCTAGAAGGCATACAGTTATATAATATTTTCTTTTCTCGTATATTTCCTCTTTTAACTGTTCTATTTGAAAATCTTTTTGTCTCTGATAACTTCCTTGTGCTATGAGAAACTTTTTATGTGCTATTTGTTAATTTTCGTAACATGCTTTTTAGCCATTGGTGGAACTAAACAGATGTTTCTATTTCTGGATGTTTTATCGATTGTTGAAACCGGTTGCTTGTTTTCCTAACCGGTTCCATTGACTTTGAATAGCTTTGATAAATTTAATTCGCGTCAGAACGGATTCAAAAGACGTGCTCATTACACCCGAAAATTCGGTGTCATCTTTCTTGTTTTTTTAATTCACCGAATATCTTCGAAATTTATAAATTTCCTTTTATGGTGTTTTGATATTTCCCAGTTCTGTACAAAGACCTTGGTTTTTCAAAAAGCCCAGAAAATTCCCGAGAATTCGTCCTATGCCTCTCGAATGATGCAGAATTCTATTTGTTTGCGTTCACAATGATAGAGGCTTGCAAAGCACCTTCTTCCTGGAAAAGCTGAGAATTGGAAAGCCTAGTCGATGCCGAAGATGCTAGTATCGAGTGAATGAAGAAGCAATGCATAATGGAAATATTCATGCATGATCTTGTGACTGTCTGTGTGCCAAGGTTACTTACTCTTTTGTCTCGTGCGAGTTCGCCACAGAAGACAAAATAAATGCTTTGTCATCTTTTATCTTTGACTGAAGGATTTCAAGGAAAGATGGAGGTGCGCAGCTGATATTTCCTTCTCTTGTTTTTTCCATTCATTACTGGCCATGGCGCCTTCGGTTGGAAAGCAAATACAATAAAACATTCCAGTTGCGATAATCCGGGGAAGAAGAAGCATCTCAGATATAAAACACCAACTAGTCATTCTGATCTCGTCACTGCTTGTGAACAGAAGATACACAGGAGCATTCCTTGTTTTTATTGCCTGTATTGTCTGCTTAGTCGTGATATTTGCCACCAACAAAACATCACTGGAATTTTTCATTAAAAATTCACCATTGTCTGGGTTTCCTCCATAGCCACTACATATTTTGCATCTCTTTTTTCCACCCTGCCCCTCTGAATTTTCAGCGTGTCTCGAGCTGATCGTTTCGGAATTTCAAAAATATGTACTGAAAATATTTGTTATTTCAAAATACTGAAGCAAAATGTTTAAAAATGCAATCGCATTCAACGTATTCAATTCTAAAAAGTGATCTCATATAAGTATAGAAACATCAAAGTGGCTATCTTGCGAAACTTGAGTAAACTAAAGTTTAAAGATTTTGTAGTTCACTGTTTTTTTTAGTGTTTTTTTTTCTTTAGGAAGGAAAGGGGAGAAACAAAAGGTATAAAGATGGTGAGAGACAAAGAGACAGACAGTGAGTGAGAAAAAGAGATGACGAGACAATAAGAAAGAGAGAGAGAGAGAGAGAGAGAGAGAGAGCCGTATGAGAAAGGGGAGCGAGAGAAAGTCTGAAAGAAAGTGAGAGAGAGAAAACGGAGAGAAATAGTGAGAAAGTGAAACGACAGAGAGACAAGGTCAAAATAATGTGAAGAGATGTTGATGCGAGAGAGAAAGGTAAGCAAAGCGTTAAGAAAAAGAAGGAGAGAAGATAAGTGCGAAAGGCCGTAAGAGGTATTAAGATATTGAGATAGATAAATAGATAGATAGAGAGAGAGAGAGAGAAAGAGAGAGAGAGAGAGAGAGAGAGAGAGAGAGTGGGCAAGAAGAGAGTGAAAGAATGGATAGAGAATAGGTGATAGTTACAGAACGAGCGGGAGAATGTGGAGACAGGGTGTATAAGAGAAAGAAGTAGAGAGTGATAGAGATAATGAAAAGAGAAGATGGAGAGAGAGGTCTTGACAAAATGAAGAGACGGAAGAGAGATAGCGAGAGAATGAAGACAAAGGAACGAGAGATTCATAGAATGAAGAAGCAAGAGAGAGGTATTGAGAGAGTGTGGGAAGAAAGAAACAGGATGGGAGTAATGAGAGAGTGTGTGAAGAAATTAAAAAAGAGTGGGAGAGGTAATGAGAGAGTGTACGAAGAAAGAGAAAAAGGGGATAAAGATGGGAGGGTAGAGTGAGGAAGAGGACTCAACGTGAGAGCGAATTGAAGAGAAAAACAGGAGATAGAGAATAGCCGATGTGAAGAGAGAAAGTTAGAGCGCAAGACAGGTAAAGAGAAAGGAGAGAGTAAGTGAGTGAAGGAGGAAGAGTGTAGCTGTGCTAAATTAAATCTGACAAAGTCGATAGAACTCCTTTAACTTTTTATATACTGGCAACTGAAATCGCTGTATATGTAATCATGCACTGTGTGTAAGAATTCACACATATCCAGAGTAAAAGAAGAAATTATCACAAACTTTTTCACCCAACTGCAAAGTTTAATTTCTGGCCGCATTTTTCAGCGTATAATGTATTGCTTCATTAAATAAAACGCAAGTGTTTGCTGCTGTAACCCATACATGTCTATTAGGAACACATTACCTATGTTATAAACTAGTGCAATGAGCGGTTGAACGGAAACGCTCGGGGTACGAATTCAAAAACAACCCTTCCTACAAAAAAAAAAAAAAAATGTATTTTGACGATACATTACGTGGAAACATGTTCCGCATAAACTGAAGTTTAATCGAAGCTGAATCCCTTAAATTTCATAATATTCTCCCTTTTTTTTTAACCGCTCATTACGAAAAATAATTTTTCAGAAATGACATACATCTAAGTTAAAGCATGGTTATCAGCAAACAAAAGAAGTGGCATTAGTTCAACTTTTGCAACTTCCTTTTTTCACTGGGAAACTAGGGACTACGGACTATTTATAATACGTAGCCAGTTCTTCTAAAGACAAGAATTCTTCGGTTCCTTTTTTTTTTTTACTTCCGCATGCTCCTCTCCCTGGCACATACACACTGATCTCCTGGGCAAAAATCATTATTTTATGCCCTCCCTTCGACACCTTTCATTCACTTAGCCTCTGCTTGGGACCGCCACGAACCCGTTTGTATGGGGCAGGACACAGAGTTAATGATATCATGCTAGGGATATGATTCCCGACTTGAATTCCTTATCTCTTCGGAAATGTTGCTGGCTCTTCAACTGGTATGCTGTTCAAGAAGTCTAACGTAGGGGATAAAGACCGACACTGGTCACATTTGGTAAATTTAGTCATACTTCGACTGCTCAGTTGCTCAGTATTCTTTGCAGTGAGCTTAAGAAAATCGAAAAATCATGGCTTTAACAAGCTTAAAACTTTAACGCTCAGTGTCAAAATCAAAGCAGTGAGTTCAGCAAGAAAGAGAGTAAAAAAATTTGAAGTGGCGAAAAAGTTTGGTATTCCACTATATTCTCTTTTTACAATTTCAAAAAATAAGGACAAATTGGAACCAAAATTCAGTGATGGTTCGTCGAGTGGTGAAAGAAAAAGTTTTCCGGAGGAAATTCTCACAGATGTGAACACAGCGGAGCGCGTTCAGGGCAAGAATGACGATCAATCAAACGATGAAAAAGAAATCACTGGGCAAAAGAAAACAAACTTGCTACTGAAAGTTTAGAAAATCTTCGAATTCATTTTGTAACGAAAAATATCTCCCCCACTGCGTTAGAGCAAGATGAAAAAAATTAAGAGCTGTTATCATATCAAGCACAGCTGACTCGTGTTCCCAACATAACGTGTAAACATCAAAACAAGTGCAACAGTGAAGCTTCAGAGTTTTTAATGTTACTTTAATTTTTGCATTGATTAAATATTTTACTTATTATAGACCTCATTCATGTTTTTATTGCGGGTCACAGTTTTTAATTAACAAGAACTATTTACATTCGATTAATTGGACAACAGTTTATGATTGCCTAGTTTTAACCTAACACAATGTAATATGCCTAAAGTTCCCCTTTTCGATCTGTTGGGCTATAAAGAAGTTTACACAAATCGAGATCTATTCAAATACCTATATAAAGAACATATCGCAGTGATTTAAACTAAAATGCTTAAAAATTGTTTTCGTGTGAATGGGTTAACATTTTCGACAATGCCGCAGAATTCGCAGAATATGAATGCAAGTAAAAGTGGAGAAAATCAAAGCGAGATTCAAGAGCAAGTGATGAGGAATGTAAGAAGCCCAAGAAGACTGCAGCCCCACGAACTGCAGAGTATCGAGAAAGCCTGAAATAGCCGCCGCCAAACAAAAATCCAACACACCGATCGAACCTGTACTCTGCCCATCTCGAACTCTGCTTTGTGTTCGCAATGTATCCAGCATTATTTGTAAAAATTATGTAAGCTACTTTTCCTATCATAGACCTGTGTTGGCTATAACAAATTAAATAAACGCTTTGAAACCATATTCGACTAGCTCATTTCAACCCTCCGATCTGCAAGTCATAGTTCTACGTTCTAAACTAACGGCTCATTTTTACCTGTATTTTTTTTAGGGGTATTGTTCTTTTACATTAAGTCCGGTGCCCATGTGGCAGAGAATCATTGGCGCATGTATTCCTTCTGATTTACTTCGAGATGTAACTTGTTTTGAGTTATCCATCGTTTGTGATAGTATCATTTCATTTTTGCTCTTTCTGAAAACGAGTAGGCCTGTTACATGAATAAGTAAGGTAAGGTACTTCATGCTTAAAATGAAGTACAAAAGAAATTTTAATAAACCACCGAAAAGTAAAAGTTCAGAGAATTTATAACAATGTCCACTCTCCATGGTGGCTTGCTTTTCTTCCAGGTGGGGTGGTGGTAGTGGGGTGAGCCCCCTCTATCCCACTGTTAGTTGCGACCCTGTGCTTCGGCCCACACGACTCGAATCACACAGGCAAAGTTCGGTAAAATTCATTTTGAACTGTTGGAACGTCCTGCTTAATGAACTCGGCAACTCTCTCGTTTTCGTGTGTTCTCCAAATTGAAGAAACATTTGAAAGGAATAAAATTCCAGAAAATTCCCTATGCCACATCAGCTTTTGACACGTGGTTTCAGGAACAAGTATTGGAATTTTTTGGATGGCTTAGAGAAGCTGGAGTATTGGTATCCAGAGCCACCCTTAGGGGTGTGCGACAGGTGCGGTCGCATTGGGCCCCACGCTTAGGGCGCCGCGCTCACACCCTAAAAAAAAAAAAAAAATGAGAGAGAAAGAGCGATGCAGCGAATTTCTTATTTTTAATTATTCCAATCTTATTTTTCAAACTCCATCTCGTTTAATTATTCTTTTTTTTTTTCAATATCGATTGCTGAATTTATATTTACCCAAATATCGGCAGCAAACTACAATATTATGTCTAGCGAAACATTAGTATTGGAGCCATATCTTTCAACGTGCATCGTGCACTGATAGTCATTGAAAAAGTTGTGCTACGTGAGTTACTTCCATCTGATGTTAAAACTGCAGCCGGTGCTTTAAGATACATGCATAAAATTCAGAATCCTTTCCTTAATTCCTTCATTGACTTACTGTCCCAGTAACGCTGGCAAGCGTAGAAAGAAGCTTTTTACTCTGGAAGCTGATTAAATCTCATTTAAGATCTGTGACATGTCTCAAGAAAGATTGATGCCTTTGGCAACTTTGTCAATTGAACAGGATAAAGGAAGCAAAATAAATTTTGATGATTTAATAGCTGACTTTGCGGGGATAAAAGCAAGAAAAGTCCAGTTCTTAATAGGTGAGTTCAATAATGCAAGTACTGTCCCCTAGTAGGTAGAGATGTGAGGGAAGGACGTATGCTGGTGTGCTTGTTTTATCTACATCATTTAAAACATTTACAAAATATCAGTAGCGTTCAAAAAATTTTAAATGCTGTCTTTCGTTATCGGTTAATTTTCAAACGTCTTGATGTTTCGTTAAACTGTAAAGATAACTATAATGAACTATGTTTTAAAGTCTAATGTAGGGGGGAGGGTTAAAGCAAGGGCCCCGCGGCTGATAAGGGCGGTTTTGTTGGTATCAGAGGTGTGTTGACCTCGAAGGCGAATATGTAGAATAATATAATATAACCATTTCTTTAACTCCATTCTTCCTGTGAAAAGCCAAGGACTGATCAACATTCCCTACTACAAGGAAAGCTGCGAATACATAAAAAAAAAAAAAGAAAAAAAAGAAAAACAAGTTAGTAAAATCATGCTATGCATTGATTATGATACGCTTTCCAACATACCAGAATCATTGCTCAAGTTATGAGGATAATGGCTGTGGAATAAATCTCGCTCCTCTGCCCTGACCTTTGATACCATTTCAATGATATTCAACAGAATTGGTTCAGTATAACTTCGAAATACCATGATAAAGTTTTGTCGCAATTGAAGCAATTTTACGTAAGTTATGTTGCATAAGGGCTATAGAATTGATCCTGCTCCTGTGTCCTACCCTTTGACCCCATTTCGCCCATTTTCAATAGGATTTGTCCGCAGGCAGGTCCCTACAACATACTAACATTTCATCCAAATCAAAACATTTTTACGTAAGTTACGACGCATAATGACGATGAAAGTGATTCCACTCCTATGTCCTGACCTTTGACCCCATTTCGCCCATTTTCAATAGGGTTTGTTCGCAGGTGGTCCCCTACCACATAATATAATTTGATCGAAATCGAAGCTTTTATACGTTAGATATGACGCATAAGAGCAGTGGAATGGATCCCGCTCCTATGTCCTGACCTTTGACCCCCATTTCGTTCACTTTCAATAGGGTTCCCTTCCCAGGAGTTCCCCTACCACATACTAAAATTTCATCGAAATCAAACGAGTTTTATGCGAGTTATCGTGCGGACGAACATACGCACACAATGCGTGACGTAATGAGGCAGATGGCGTGACCGCGTGCCAACATCTGAGTTGCGAGAGTATGACGCCATAAGATTTCTAAGCATGGATAACATTAATGGGACGACGTCATGACACTAAAAACTTGGTATTTCAGGGTGGTTATTTAACCCACTAAACGAATTTTCCTAAAGTCGAGATCAAGCTAAATCGATTTCTAGTACCAGAAAACGGTAGGTTAACGACTTTCACCAAAATCCTTAGAGCCGTTTTCAAAATAAAATTTAGATACATACAAGAATTCCTCCTTTAAGGTGAACGTCAAGTAAGTTTGCTTCCTGTACTTCGAATGGAAAAAATTCTGTACACATTTTCTTCACAATTAATGCGTTCCCAAGGATGAAAATTTGAACATCGATTAAAATATTTTCCTTTTATAACTTGGAATACTTAATATTTTCTAAAACATAACCATAATTATGCAATCCAATATTTGTTTGTCTACTGACGTCATGAAAGTACAGGTCGCGCCATATTTTTTCTGGACAATTAATGCGTTCACAAGGATGAAAATTTGAACATCGATTAAAATAGCTTCATTTTATAACTTGGAATACTTAATATTTTCAGAAACATAACCATAATTATGCAGTCCAACATTTGTTTGTCTACTGACGTCATCAAAGTACAGGTCGCGCCATCCTTTTTCTGGTTTCAACACCACCAAAGTAAAAGTTATTGATTTTTAATATAACTATGGTTATGTTTTTAGAAAATATTAAGTATTCCAAGTTATAATATGAAGTTATTTTAATCGATGTTCAAATTTACATCCTTAGGAAGGAAATGTGTACAAAAGTTTTTCGATTGGAAGTATAGGAAGCAAAATTACTTGACGTCCACCTTAATAGTAATATGGGATAAGGGCGATGGAATGGATCCCAATCCTATGTCCTGACCTTTGACCCCATTTCGTCCATTTTTAATAGGGTTCGTCCCCAGGGGATCCCCTACCACATACTAACATTTCATCGAAATCGAACCATTTTTACCCCAGTTATCGTGCGTACAGACGGACGGACGGACGGAAAAAGCTGGAGCATATACGCTTCTTCAACCTACGGTTGGAAAGCGCAAAAAAAGGAGAAATGAATAAAAATAGTTACTATGTTTTGCTATTATTGATAGGGTTTTTTCCTTTTTTTACGCTTTCCAACCATAAGTTGAAGATGCGTATATGTTCCAGCTTTGTCCGTCTGTCCGTCCGCCCGTCTGTCGGCACGATAACTCGCGTAAACATGGTTCGATTTCGATGAAATTTTATTTTGTGGTAGGGAACCACCTGGGGACAGAACCCTATTGAAAATGGACGAAATGGGGTCAAAGGTCACGACATAGGAGCGCGATCCACTCCATTGCCCTTATGCATCATAACTTGCGTAAAAATGGTTCGACGTCGATCAAATTTCAGTATGTGGTAGGCGATCATCTGGGGACGAACCCCATTGAAAATGGACGAAATGCGGTCAAAGGTCACGACATAGGAGCGGGATCCATTCCAATGCCCTTATGCATCATAACTTGCGTAAAAATAGTTAGATTTCGATGAAATGTTAGTATGTGGTAGGGGACCACCTGGGGACGAACCCAATTGAAAATGTTAGAAATGAGGTCAGAGGTCACGACATAGGAGCGGGATCCAACCCATTGTCCTTATGCGTCATGACGTACGTAAAACTGCTTTGATTTCGATGAAATCTTAGTACGTGGTAGGGGACCACCTGGCAACGAAGCTTATTGAAAATGGGCGAAATGGGGTCAAAGGTCACGACATAGGAGCGGGATCCATTCCATTTCCCTTATGCGTCATAATTTATGTAAAAATACTTCTGCTGCGACAAAACTTTAGTATGTTGTTCCGGAGGTACACTGAACCGGTTCTATTGAATATCATCGAAATGGGGTCAAATGTCAGGACACTGGAGCGGTATTTATTCCACAGCCATTATCCTCATAACGTAAGTAACAACTTGAATAATGATTTCTGGTATGTTAGAAAGCGTATCATAATCAATGCATTGCATGATTTTACTAACTTGTTTTTTAAAGGCTAAATATTTGTTTTGCTCAGTAAGAAACGTCTTCACAAAGAAAATCGAATTTCCATTCCTAAGGGAATAAAGTTTCAAGCAGGATACCACGAGCGGAAGTGTTTGCGGAAATCTTCGTGGACTTCTGCCAGGGCTTTCGCGATTCACTCAAAAAGTGAATTTAATAAGAGGTGCATTACTCACACGACGGCACACGGCGAGATTGCATGCTCAGGGGTAATAAATGAAAGCTCCGGAATTAAATGGATGCATCAGATGGAGATGTAATTACAAACCTACGCACGTTATGTTTCTAATTTGTTCGCATATGAAATTTTTAGGCATAATTATGCTTATTGGTCTGCTATCATCACTACACTTTGCTTCTGGATTTTTATTTGCTTACAGAACTAATTTGTTCTTGACACTGCTCATAGGAACCGTTTCTCTACCGCAGTTTTTTTAGAATAGCTGTCGGCTACTGTGTGGAGGTTTGCTTGTTTATTAACACATAACATTAATCCTTTGTGTTTTAATATTCTTAAGGAAAGGAAATATCTTAATCCGTGTCGTGCGCGAAGCGACCCTCTGGAAATCGTGCGCGAAGCGACCCTGTTATATTTCACCGTGGACGAAGCGACCCTGCTAATCGAATCATTTTACTTATACATATATATATATATATATACTCACAAATCGTAGTCAAATTACTTACATCTAATTAATTAATTACTTAAATCAAGTTTTTTATACCAAACACAAGTTTTTAATATCACTATATATATCATCATCATCATCATTGTCAACCATTATCAATCCACTGCTGGACGAAGGTCTCCCCAAGTTTCCTCCACAACGGTCTGTCTTGTGCCAGTCTCCTCCATGTCACTCCCGCATATTTACGAATTTCATCCACCCATCTCCCATGTGGTCTTTTTCTGGGTCTTTTCCTGTCCCTTGGAATCCAATCTAAAATTTCGGCTGTCCATCTATGGTCTGTCCTTCTGGCAGTATGTCCAGCCCATTGCCATTTCAGGGATTTAACTCTGATCATGATGTCTTCCACTCTCGTCATTTTTCGGATCCACGAGTTCCTCTTCTTATCTCTCCTGGTTACACCAAGCATGTACCTCTCCATGCTGCTTTGAGTTGTCTGCAGCCTTTGTATGTCTCTTTTAGTTAAGGTCCACGTCTCTGCACCATACGTAAGCACTGGAAGGATGCATTGATCAAACACTTTTCTTTTAAGACATAATGGCATATTGCTCTTGAAAATTATGCTGTTTCTTCCAAAAGCTCTCCAGGCAAGTTTTGTACGCCGATTAATTTCTTCATCAATGTAACCCTCACTTGATATCTGCTGTCCAAGATAAACATATGTATCTGTTATCTCCAGTTTTTCTCCATCAATCGATAAATCTTCATTTCTTGTAAAAGCATTGAACATCACTTTTGTCTTCTGAAAGTTCATTTTTTATCCCACTTCTTTACTCTTGTCAGCAAGTTCCTGGATCATACTCTGCAGCTCTGATGGGGTACTTGCAAAAATGACTACGTCATCAGCAAAACGAAGGTGGGTTAGATAATCTCCATTAATCTTTATCCCTTTGTTTTCCCAGTTCAGTGATTGAAAGACATTTTCCAATGTGGCATTAAAGAGCTTCGGAGATATGGTGTCACCTTGTCTCACTCCCTTTCCAATTTTTATGTGTGTTGTATTTTCAAACAGCCGAATCTTTGCACTTGCATTTTCATAGATGTTATTAATAACAATATTGTATGCATCTTCAATACCGCAGGATTTCAGAGCCGTGGTAACTGCTGATGGTTTCACCGAATCAAAGGCTTTTTCATAATCGATAAAAGCCATGCACAATGGAAGTTCATATTCCCTCGCTCTTTCAATTAGTTCTCTCAGTACGTGGATATGATCTATTGTGCTGTAGCCACTCCTGAATCCAGCTTGTTCTCTCGGTTGAGCCATGTCCAGTGTTACCTTCAAGCGGTGTGAAAGAACTTTAGTGAAGATTTTATAAACCACTGATAGGAGGCTGATAGGTCTGTAGTTCCTGAGATCCTCAATGTCACCTTTTTTATGTAGCAGGATCATTGTAGCGTTGTTCCAATCCTCAGGAATCTTCCCTTCATTAAGGCATCGAGTGAAAATTTGGGCGAGTACTGTTTCAATTTCTCCACTTGCTTCTTGTATGATGTCTATAGTAATTCCATCTTCTCCTGGAGCTTTCCCCCGCTTCATGTTCTTGATTGCATGAGCAACTTCTGCTGGGAGGACTGGAAGAACTCTGATACCTTTCATGATGTCTGGAGTACATGTATCATCCCTTTCATATAATTTGGAGTAGAAATCTTTCACTCTTGTCAAAATTTCGCCTCTATTTCTTGTTATAGAACCATCTTCTTTTCTCAGAGCCATAATCTGTTTTCTTCCCTTACTGAGATGTCCCTTTGCTATCTTAAGGCTTTGGTTGTTTTCAATTGCTTTCCTCACTAGCTCACAGTTGAATTTCCTTACATCTTCAGTGATACTTTTTCGTGCTGTCTTGCATAGCTCTATATATTCCACTTTGGAAGTCACATCTTCTTTAGCTGTCCTCATCTCTCTTCTTTTTGCATCAACATTTTGGTTTTTCCTGATAATTTGTTCACATGCAACTTGTTCTTAGACCCAGCTAATTTTGTTGCTGTTTCCATTAGAGCTTTGGTTACTTTTCTGTTAACTTCCGAAATATCCACTTCTTCCGATGTTAGGCCTTCTAAAGCAGAGAATCTGTTCTTCAGTTCCAACTTGAAAGTATTATGGTGTTTTTTAAGGTTGGTTATGTCAATACATTTTGTTTGTCTTATGAGCTTGCCACGTTCCAGTTTAGTGTTGAGGTGCATCTTACATCTTACCAATCTATGGTCACTACCTGTGTTGAACTTGTTCAGCACACTGCAGTCTTCGATGACGAATTTTTTGTTACACATAATAAAATCAATTTCACTTGTCGTCCCAATTGGATGTCTCCATGTCCATTTCCTGTGTGGCTTTTTCTTGAAAAAGGAGTTCAAGATGAAAAATCCTTCTGCCTCTGCAAACTCAACGAGAGTATTTCCACGCTGGTTTCTGTTGCCGTGACCGAATTTACCTACCGAAGTTTCATTCTGTTGTCGTTGCCCTATTTTTGCATTGAAATCTCCCATAATTATCTTCAAGTGCTGCTTACCTTTATTATTTAGATGACGAATTTCCTCATAAAATTCTTCAATTTCTTCTTCAGGATGACTTGTGGTGGGTGCATAAGTTTGAATAATCTGAGCCTGGTATCTTCTCGATAGTTGGATAACGAGTCGTGCAGCTCTGTCAGAGGAACTTTCAACTTCTACCACTTTATCCTTCAGTTTCTTGTTTATTATAAATCCAACACCACTAGTTCTGCCAGTATCTGTCCCACGATAATAGAAGAGATGTCCACTTTTCAGTTCAATGAGATCTTCTCCTTTTCTCCTTACCTCACTTAGCCCGACGATGTCCCACTTGATCCTTTGTAGTTCCTCTTCCAATTCAAGAAGCCTTGAATCAGAAGATAGGGAGCGACCGTTATAGGTAGCCAAGGTCAGCATCAAATGGCAGCCTAGTCCGGTCCTCCGGGGATTCTTAGCACCCTCTGCCTTCATGTCGCACTGGCCGCTGCCTTGGCCAGGTACATTCCAGCTGCCGGAGACTGAGGGCCAAGATTTAAGTTGTAGAGTCATTTTGGAGGTGTTTGGCCATAACTCACCACGCTGGCCAAGCGGGTTGGTGAGTGTGGGATAGCATTTCCTCTGATCCCGATGGTATAGTTATACCGCTATTGGCAGTCGTCAGAGCCCCTTTAGTGGGAACAGGATGCACCACGAGAAGGCGGGGTTGACATTTGTCAATATATATATATATATATATATATATATATATACAAATCGTAGTCAAGTTATTTACATCTAATTAATTAAGTACTTACATCTGAATTTTGTAGCTTTTGTCCTTAGTCCAACTTGGTAAGATAGCATAATTCTTTCAGGCATTTTTTAAGGTCTTTAAATTTCCAAATTTGACGTGTGATGCACAAACAACAATTAAAAGAATTAGGAGAACTTGGTCCAAAAAGGAAGAAAATGTGTATACAAGTAGAAGAACGCATTCGTAATATCATGGCGGAATTTGGAAATTCTAAAGACCTTAAAACAATACCTGAAAGCATTAAGCTATCAAAATTCAGAAGATGTAAGTACTTAATTAATTAGGTGTAAATAATTTGACTACGATTTGAATATATATATATATATGTAAAATGATATTAAAAACTTGTATTTAGAATAAAAAACTTGATGTAAGTAATTAATTAATTAGATGTAAATAATTTGACTACGATTTGCATATATATATATATATATATATATATATACTGTATATATATATAAGTAAACTTGTGCGATTAGCAGCGTCGCTTCGTCCAAGATGTAATATAACAGGGTCTCTTCGCGCACGATTTTCCACAGGGTCGCTTGGCGCACGTAATCATCTTAATCGTTGTAATTCATTGGAAGACATATCTTACCTGTGAAAATTTAAGTTTAGCTAAATTCTGCTACATCGACGTAGGTGAGAATCTTACCATGATATATACATATATACACTATATTGACAAAAGTCACCAGACACCCATTTAAAAGCAAATGAATGCATACACTGCGTTGTTAAGATGCGCGGTACAGCTGCAAACGGTATAAAAACAAGCCTGCAGCTGACCGCGATCATATCGCACTGTGAGGTTGTGTGAAAATGTCGCGGTGGGAGAGAAGTGAGTTTGAGAAAGGAAAGATTGGTGGGTGTTATATTAGTCGGTTGTCTATAAGAGAAACCGAGAGGCGTTTAAACATACCTATGTCAACTGTTTTAAGTGGAAGACACATGACGTGCCTGAAGCAGCAAACCGTAACGGCAGACCAAAGAAAATCAGTGATAGAGGACGTCGAAGCCTCAGAAGAATCGTTACTGCTAATCGACGGAGTACTGCATAAGACCTCAGTGTACAGGTGAGTAAAAATGCTGGAACCTCGGTATGTACACGTACCATTCACAGAGAACTTCACTCCATGGGTTACCGTGGTCGTGTGGCTGCTCATAAGCCTTTCATCTCCACTCGGAATGCTACTCGTCGTTTAGCATGGTGTAAAGAGCATTTATCGTGGACCGTAGAGCAATGGAAACGGGTCATATGGACTGATGAATCCAGATACACGATCCATCAGTCTGATGGCCGTGTGTGAGTACGGCGGCAGCCGGGGGAACTCTATCTACCACAGCGTACTGTTCCTACGGTCAAGTTTGGAGTTGGCAGTGTACTCGTGTGGGGGTGTTTTTCGTGGTATGATCCCGGCCCTTTGGTTATCGTGGACAAACTTGTTAACCATTACGTCTACCTCGATATTCTGGACAATTATGTCCTACCAACTCTGTGGCAATACTATGGAACCGAGCGTTGTTGGTACCAGCAGGATAATGCACCGAGCCATAAAGCCAGGACTTTTACGGCGTGGTTTGACAATAATTCCGTATCGTGTGTGGACTGGCCAGCACAGAGCCTTGATCTTAATCCCATAGAGCACCTGTCGGATGAATTAGAGCTCCGCCTAAGAAGTTTGGAACCAAGGCCTACTATTAAGCACAGTTAGCGGAAGCATTATGTACTGAATGGAAGCGCATACCTATCGCTGTGTTCCTAAACCTTGTCGAGAGCATGTCTCGAAGGGTCAGTTTTCACACAGTATTTATTAGAAGAAAGATACAGGAGATGTGCTTGAATAAATCATCTCAAATGATGTATGACAAAAAAAGTATTTACAGATGCTTGTAGCTTACGCTACTGCTTATTTACACGGTTCTGTACATTGATGATAGTAAAAAAAACAGTTAATTACACTCGAGTGTCTGGTGAGGCAACAAAAGTCTCTGACAAAGCAAAGAATAGGAACAATTCAGCTTGAAGAGCGTTATACAATATTAATTTTGCACAGTATTGATGCAAGGAATAATACAGAATTCGAGCTTGCAGACATAGATTCAAAAGACAGGTGATGAGAAATTAACAGAATGTGCAGCTTGCGCTACGTTAATTACAGGATTCGGTGCAACGTTTGCGTGACAACAGTGAAGTGCAGTAGAAATCTGGCGAGGCAATATGAATCTCTGGTAATCATCATCATCATCATCATTGTCAACCATTATCAATCCACTGCTGGACGAAGGTCTCCCCAAGTTTCCTCCACAACGGTCTGTCTTGTGCCAGTCTCCTCCATGTCACTCCCGCATATTTACGAATTTCATCCACCCATCTCCCATGTGGTCTTTTTCTGGGTCTTTTCCTGTCCCTTGGAATCCAATCTAAAATTTCGGCTGTCCATCTATGGTCTGTCCTTCTGGCAGTATGTCCAGCCCATTGCCATTTCAGGGATTTAACTCTGATCATGATGTCTTCCACTCTCGTCATTTTTCGGATCCACGAGTTCCTCTTCTTATCTCTCCTGGTTACACCAAGCATGTACCTCTCCATGCTACTTTGAGTTGTCTGCAGCCTTTGTATGTCTCTTTTAGTTAAGGTTCACGTCTCTGCACCATACGTAAGCACTGGAAGGATGCATTGATCAAACACTTTTCTTTTAAGACATAATGGCATATTGCTCTTGAAAATTATGCTGTTTCTTCCAAAAGCTCTCCAGGCAAGTTTTGTACGCCGATTAATTTCTTCATCAAAATGACCCTCACTTGATATCTGCTGTCCAAGATAAACATACGTATCTGTTATCTCCAGTTTTTCTCCATCAATCGATAAATCTTCATTTCTTGTAAAAGCATTGAACATCACTTTTGTCTTCTGAAAGTTCATTTTTAATCCCACTTCTTTACTCTTGTCAGCAAGTTCCTGGATCATACTCTGCAGCTCTGATGGGGTAGTTGCAAAAATGACTACGTCATCAGCAAAACGAAGGTGGGTTAGATAATCTCCATTAATCTTTATCCCTTTGTTTTCCCAGTTCAGTGATTGAAAGACATTTTCCAATGTGGCATTAAAGAGCTTCGGAGATATGGTGTCACCTTGTCTCACTCCCTTTCCAATTTTTATGTGTGTTGTATTTTCAAACAGCCGAATCTTTGCACTAGCATTTTCATAGATGTTATTAATAATATTAATATATGCATCTTCAATACCGCAGGATTTCAGAGCCGTGGTAACTGCTGATGGTTTCACCGAATCAAAGGCTTTTTCATAATCGATAAAAGCCATGCACAATGGAAGTTCATATTCCCTCGCTCTTTCAATTAGTTCTCTCAGTACGTGGATATGATCTATTGTGCTGTAGCCACTCCTGAATCCAGCTTGTTCTCTCGGTTGAGCCATGTCCAGTGTTACCTTCAAGCGGTGTGAAAGAACTTTAGTGAAGATTTTATAAACCACTGATAGGAGGCTGATAGGTCTGTAGTTCCTGAGATCCTCAATGTCACCTTTTTTATGTAGCAGGATCATTGTAGCATTGTTCCAATCCTCAGGAATCTTCCCTTCATTAAGGCATCGAGTGAAAATTTGGGCGAGTACTGTTTCAATTTCTCCACTTGCTTCTTGTATGATGTCTATAGTAATTCCATCTTCTCCTGGAGCTTTCCCCCGCTTCATGTTCTTGATTGCATGAGCAACTTCTGCTGGGAGGACTGGAAGAACTCTGGTACCTTTCATGATGTCTGGAGTACATGTATCATCCCTTTCATATAGTTTGGAGTAGAAATCTTTCACTCTTGTCAAAATTTCGCCTCTATTTCTTGTTACAGAACCATCTTCTTTTCTCAGAGCCATAATCTGTTTTCTTCCCTTATTGAGATGTCCCTTTGCTATCTTTAGGCTTTGGTTGTTTTCAATTGCTTTCCTCACTAGCTCACAGTTGAATTTCCTTACGTCTTCAGTGATACTTTTTCGTGCTGTCTTGCATAGCTCTATATATTCCACTTTGGAAGTCACATCTTCTTTAGTTGTCCTCATCTCTCTTCTTTTTTGCATCAACATTTTCGTTTTTCCTGATAATTTGTTTACATGCAACTTGTTCTTAGACCCAGCTAATTTTGTTGCTGTTTCCATAAGAGCTTTGGTTACTTTTCTGTTAACTTCAGAGATGTCCACTTCTTCCGATGTTAGGCCTTCTAAAGCAGAGAATCTGTTCTTCAGTTCCAATTTGAAAGTATTATGGTGTTTTTTAAGGTTGGTTATGTCAATACATTTTGTTTGTCTTATGAGCTTGCCACGTTCCAGTTTAGTGTTGAGGTGCATCTTACATCTCACGAATCTATGGTCACTACCTGTGTTGAACTTGTTTAGCACACTGCAGTCTTCGATGACGAATTTTTTGTTACACATAATAAAATCAATTTCACTTGTCGTCCCAATTGGATGTCTCCATGTCCATTTCCTGTGTGGCTTTTTCTTGAAAAAGGAATTCAAGATGAAAAATCCTTCTGCCTCTGCAAACTCAACGAGAGTATTTCCACGCTGGTTTCTGTTGCCGTGACCGAATTTACCTACTGAAGTTTCATTCTGTTGCCGGTGCCCTATTTTTGCATTGAAATCTCCCATAATTATCTTCAAGTGCTGCTTACCTTTATTATTTAGATGACGAATTTCCTCATAAAATTCTTCAATTTCTTCTTCAGGATGACTTGTGGTGGGTGCATAAGTTTGAATAATCTGAGCCTGGTATCTTCTCGAGAGTTGGATAACGAGTCGTGCAGCTCTGTCAGAGGAACTTTCAACTTCTACCACTTTATCCTTCAGTTTCTTGTTCTCTGGTAATACAGAGAGTAAAATCAATCCAGAATGATGAGCACTATAGAGTATAAATTTTACACAATATTGATGAAAAAAAAAAAGTTCTGACCGAAAGGTGATACATTGTGGGTGACCTGGAAAACCAGGAGGTTGCAGGTGATCAAGGGACAAACATGAAATCGAAAGTTCGAAAGACAGATGATGAAAAATTTACAGATGAATGTGGCTCGCGGTACTACATGTTACATACAACGGTGATATGAAAAATAGTTATATACAATAATTTTCCTGAGAATACAAAAGAAAAAATAATCTCTGAAAATACAGAGAGAAGACACAACTCATCACAGTGAGTATTGGAGAACACAAATTTACACAGTTGAAAAGTAAAATTACACTGTTGAATCAGGAATTGAAGATAAGAATATACTGTAAAAACGACAAAGTTTACAGATGTCTGTGGTTCGTGAAACGACCTATATATATGATTCTCTACAATGAGAAGTTACAATTTATATATATTGGTTTGTCAGAGGTGGTAAAAAGAAATAGTCTCTGACATCGCAGAGAGAATACATAATTCAGCAAGATGAGTAATGAAAAACAAAAAAATTTACACATGAGTTATACACGAAATGATACATGTGAAGAGGATGAGAACAGAGGCTTAAAAAAAGCGTGAAAAGAAATTGGCAATTATAAGTAGCTCATGCTTCGAACAATTCATAGGATTCTATACAATAATTGATCTACTAAAATTGATGTACAATAGTGAGACAAACAAAAAAATTCTGATAAAATAGAGAGTACAAATAATATAGTACAGTGAATGTTGAGGAACAAGATTGCACTCAGTTGCGAAGCAAGAAAAAAAAACAGGAAATGTGTATAGAAAAATCGTCTCAAAATGACATATGAAAAGAAGATTTACAGGTGCTTGTAGCTGACGCAACGACCTATTCACAAAGCTCAATATAGTGGTGAGAGAATACAGTTTATGTATGATAATTTGTCGGAAAAGACAAAAAATAGTATCTGATGAAGCAGAGATTGAAGACAAGTCAGCATGGCAAAAATTGTATCTATCAGGAGGTAGGTGAAACAAAAGTTCCGACTGTAAGGTGAAGCGTTGTGGGCGACCCTGCAAACCAAGTGGTTGCTGGTGACCAAGTTGATAGGAACTGTGGTTCACTGCAGCGTGCAACTGCAGTGGTAAGTTCTAGTCGAAGCCGGGAGAGTAGGCGATTACGAAAATGACAAAGTAACGCAGTACTGACTTTATTTATGTCAGTAGAAGCTTCGGGGGACGCTGAAGATGATACACGTGAATTATATGTTTTACAAGCACGAAGATGTAGGAGCAGACTGCCGGAAGGTGAATAGGGCGAGAAGAGTTCAGAAGTAG
Source organism: Macrothele yani (assembly GCA_039090855.1). Lineage (NCBI taxonomy): Eukaryota > Metazoa > Arthropoda > Arachnida > Araneae > Macrothelidae > Macrothele > Macrothele yani. The sequence continues at coordinate 112,660,261 of CM077003.1, forward strand.
TGTTCGGTAGGCGCTGAAGGTGAGGACGGTCTCACAGGATCGTTGCGCTAGCGTGAAAGCGAGATAGAGTATTGGCAATAATACTGTGCAATACATGAAGACATGCTGGACGTCAGCCTCCTCGCCACAATACGGACAGGAGGGTGAAGATAAAATGGTCATGCGATGTAAAATCGACGGCACAGGGAGGCGGTTGTGTAAGAAAAGCCAATGTGAATTGACTTCAAGGGGTGCTGAAAGTGGGGAAAGCGCAGCGGACCACACTGCGGAGGTAGAAGAAAGTGGAATTCCAGAAATGGGAAGAGGTGCGGAAGAGCGAGAGAGAAAACGGTAGAGATCAGCTGTTGAGAAAGAGACAAGAGGAAGAGGTGGACCAATGGACGACAGAAAAAATGGGAGAAGGAGAGAAGCAGAGTGAACAGAAATGAGACCTGAGGGAGTAGCAAGCTCAGGGAACAGGGAGATTATAGTAGAAATAAGAGAGTTGTGAACAAAGTGAGCGTTGGCATTGAAACGGAGAGCAGAGGGTAGAGAAGAGAAGGGGAGCCAGGAAAGATCGGTGTTAACAAGATCGCTGACAGTAACGACTCCAGCTCGGAGCCATGAAGGAAAAGCAAAGCATGGGAGATGGGAGGGTGTAGCACAGAAGAAAAAAAAAGAGGTTCGGAAAGTAGGTCATTTGTGGAGGCAGGAAGAGAGCGAGAAAGAGGGAGGGAACGAAGAAAGGAGATAGCCTCTTTGTAGACAGGAGGGAAAAGTGTGAGAAGAGGACAGTGGTCCATGAGTAAGAACGAAAGGAGAGTAAAGCGTGGGTTATGCGGAGAGACTATGACATCACGAGCAGCAACTGCAGAGGGAGCAGGTGCCGCAAGTGATCGTAAAAACGTAGACACACGATAAGCCTTGTAATAGGATCTGACGTCGGGTAGACTAATGCCTCCGTTGGAAGGAGACAGGCTGAGTTGAGGTGCTCCGACCCAGTGATGGCCGGGCCAGATAACCTGAGTTTGACAGCGGGTGAGTTCAAGAAGACGTAGTGCTGGTTGCTTCGAAGCCAACCAGGAATACGTGCACATTGAAAGCAGGTAAGTGTGCGTTAGACGTGCTCTTTGAAAGACGGAGGTGCAGAATTGTGCGCGCCGCCAGATTGCGACCGAGCGATGTAGACGTGGCCGGAGAGTCATCCAGGTGACGAGTGAAGCAGTTGCTGGTTTTCCAAGGTGGACTCCTAGGAATCGTTGAGAGGTGTTGGACCACTCTGCTCCCCAAGGAGAGTCAGTGCGGTTAGCCCACGAACCGGTCCATAGGCCTGTGCTTTTCGTTGTGTTTAGCGCTGCTCCGGAACATGATGCGTAGGTATTGTAGAGATTGTGGAGATCGTGAAATTGTGAGTCTTGCCGAATGCAGAATGTAATATCGTCGGCGTAGGCAACATAGGTAGCAACATTATGACGTGTGCTGGCTACCACCGGTGGTAGTGAAGCAAAGAAGGATCGATGGACTGCGCGTAAAAAGGTTCTATTGCGAGGGCGAAGAGCTGCCCGGATAAGGGGCAACCCTGACGCACGCCGCGACGAAAGGGTATGGGAGCTGTGAGAAGGTTGAGCAGCTTGACGTGGAAAACTGCGTCCCGGTAGAGGGAGATGAGAAGAGAAGCAAAGGAAGGAGGAAAGCCGAAATTTAGTAATGTAGCAAGAAGGTAATCATGAGAAATATTATCGAACGCAGAGCGTTGATCGAGGGAAAGAAGAGCAAGGGGTTCTGAGCGAGAGCGGGCGAGGTGAATTAGATCATTAAGAAGCTGAATATTATGGGAGATGGAGCGCCCGGGTACAGTATAGGTTTGATTAGTGGAGAGAATATGAGGGAGTATGGGGTTAAGCCGGCGGGACAGAAATTTAGTATAGAGTTTATAATCAGTATTTAAGAGAGAGATGGGACGCCAATTCCCCAAGTCAAGCGGATCACCCTTCTTGGGGAAAAGTACAACATGTGCGAGCGTGAAACTCCTTGGAAGAGATGTAAGATGCATGGCAGTAGAAAAGGCACAGAGGAGAAATGGAAGGAGGGCAGGAAGAAAAGCCTTATAGAAAGAAACAGGGAGACCGTCCGGGCCAGGTGAAGCCCGGGGGTTGAGGGACGAGAAAGTGTCAGAGAGCTCAGTTAAAGTGGGAGGATGGAGGAGGCTGGCTGAAAGATGAGAAGGGACCTGAGGCAAAGAAGAGAACAGAAGAGCAGAAGCCGTAGGGGAGGGAGGAGGAGTTTCACAAAATTTTGAAATGTAGTAATTACGTACCATAGAACAAATTGGAACTGGTTCGGATGAAACTACTCCAGTTGGAAGACGAAGGTGCTGTAGAACAGAAGAGGATCGGCGAGTTGACTCAAGTGACGTAAGGAATTCGTACGAACAAGCATCAGGTTTCAGGTGTTGTAGTTTAAGGCGTTGAAGGGCTTGTTTTGCAAGTGGCACCAAAAGTGAATGTAATTCTGCCTGGTAGACTTGAAATAGGGGATCAGCAAGATTGAGCAAAGAAAGCATTTGCCTAGTATGATCAAGTCGCATCCTCCGTTGTGTCATGATCGAGTATGACAGGTTTCGTACCAGTAGTATGAGGTGGCGTTTTACTTCCAACCAAACGTTGCGGGGGCACGGTGCAGAATGAAGCCTTGTACGCCAATCCGCAAGAAAATCTCGCACTGATGAGCAGAAGGCTGAGTCATCTAAAAGAGTGTCGTCAAAAGTCCAAGGCCGGATTGTACGTGGCTGTGTTGAAGTAGCAAAAACTGTTATGGCAATGGCGCAATGATCCGAGGAAGCTGTGGGTGTACAGCATGAATCTGATATTACTGGTAGAAGAAGAGAAGTTGCATAAAAGCGATCCAATCTTGCTGTAGGAGGATCAATGGCTCTTGGTGCACGCCATGTATGTGTAGTCTGGGTTGGTGACAAATGGCGTTGAACATCTACGAGTGAGAAGTCTGAAGTGATAGACTGTAAGAGATGTACTACTTCCGTACGGTGTTCTCTGGAGGAAGAAGAGCGATCAGTTAGGGGATGTAGAGTGCAATTGTAGTCACCTCCGATAAGTACCCGGTCGGTGATGGGAATACGTGACAGAGCCCGTCGAAGTTTTGCAAACAGCTCTGGCACGTGAGTAGGAGTGCAAGGAACATAAATGTTGAATACATGAAATTTTTCAGCTGCGACGGTGAAAGAGACTCGTTGTAATAAGTCTCGACATAAGTTTTTCACTGAGAAGGAGGAAAGAGTTGAACGAAAACGTGAGTGAAAACCAACTGCCATGCCACCACGCGACAGTTGGCTGTAGGCGTGATGGAAAGTATGATCCCACTGACGCCATTGATGAAATTGAGTGGTGGAAGTACAGTTTGTTTCCTGCAGAAGTAATATATCAGCATTCAGCGGAGCAAGATCCTCTCGTACTACCGCATTCGCAAGAGGTGTCGCAAAACCGCGACAATTAAGTGACACCACCTTGAATGTCTAGGTTAGTTGTGGGATGCAGTAGGAATTGACTGGCTGTAGTGATGGAGTGGAGTCGACGGAGAAAACAAGCACTCCACGGGACCTCGTCCGCAGTGCGCCGAAGAGTGTTTTCAAGTGAGTGTAATTGAACCAGCACTTGTGGAAGAGCTGCTTCATACTGCTGAATGGAAGTGCGTGCTGAGGAAGGGCTAGAGGACCCTAAAAGGCAATCCAGCACGTCCTCGTATGGCAGAGGCTCAGCAGGGAAAGCATTTTCAGAAAAAAAAGTTGTGAATTCTTCTAGTGAGGGAAAGGCACCCTCACATGCTGTCTCAGAGGAAGTGTGTAGAGGCGACCTGGAGAACGGTCGTCGAGAGCTGACGGAGCGAGTGGATGAGCGGGTAGCAGAGCGAGATGATCTTCGGGACGCCAGAGTCTTTGACTTCTTCGTCTTGGGGCGAGTAGCACCACTGCGTTTTCCAGCAACCACTAAAGCTTCATGATCGTCTGGAGAGTCTGAACCCGAAGCGTTACCTGTGACTCGTGTCATGGAGCCAACGGTAAAAGCTGAGGAGTGGTCAACATGTACATCAGCAGTGGTTGTAAAAGTACAAGGGGAGTCGATTTTGGAAGCCTGGGAGAATTCTTAGGATCAGCAGGATGTGGAGGCATCAAAGTCGTTTGTTGACCAATGGCAGTAAGCTGACTTTTGGAAGATCTTGATTCCGCGACTTTCCTCGAATAGGAAGAAGTCTGTGAAGCGTTGGTGGACAAAGTAGAAGAAGATGTAGTGTGTGGAGCTGTTTGCAGGGAGGCACGTGGGCACTGAGCCCTTATGTGACTTTCGCTCTGACATATAGTGCTGCAATACTGTGAAGTGATTATCTCAACTCTTCGGCGTTGCTGTCCACAGCGGATGTGCAAAACATTCGGAACCGCTTTCAGCTGAGCATCAGATGAAAAGAGGACTCGAGCAGTGCGGCGAAAACCTCTAATCGATTTGTCTTCAGGGTCTCTGGGAGCCGCAGAGAGAGTTGTTATGGAGCCAACAACTCTGCCGTACCTGCTGAGCAAGGTGCAAAGTGCAGCGTCGGATACTTCTGGTGGTACGGGGTAGAAGGTCACCTGCACCGGGCGGTGCGCAACCGGTTGTGCTAACAGATGCACGTCATTGATGGTTAGACCTTCCGTAAGGACCTGGTCAGCATGCGCTTTATCCTTAAAATAGACCAAGACAGATCTGGGTTTTCGAGCTATAAAGTCTATTGCATCCTTTGGTAAGATAGTTTTGAGGGCTCGGCTATATTGCCACAGCTTAGTGTCGGGAAGCGCATCAAAATAGACGGGGGCCCCGTTCCATAGTGGAGGAAAAAAGGTGACCAGCTCGGGAATCCTCTGGTATGTCAATTGTAGCAGTAGAACCGACGACAGTGACATAGGATTCAGGAAAAGGCATAGCAGATGAAACTGGGGGTGTGAGGACCCCAGAAGTTGCAGAAGCATAGGACGCTTGGGCAGACATGGGTCGAGAATTTGATGAAGCGGCTCCTAGCAGTGAGGGCGAATCAGAAAGTTGATGAGAAGTAGAAGCTATGAGCTCAGTATTGCTGATAACAGATACGTCATCATCTGCTGAGATGTAGATAGGAGACTTGGCACCACCGCACTTGGTGGGAGTAATAGCTGGAGAAGAAGAGGTGTCCATGACGTCGCAATGACGCTCGGGAGCCACCTCATTAAGCTGAGTGGTAGAAGAAGAAGAGGAAGCTGGCTGATCTGCCAAGATAAGGATGTGGGCGTCACCCTTGTCTGCCTCCGCCATCGAAGCAATGGCGAGACGTTAACGAAAAAAGACCAGCTTGGTTGAAAAATAAAACAGTGAATAATGAAAAAATATGGCACTCACCAACCTGGGAGATACACGAACGTAAAGCGTAGAACTTCAATTTGAAGATACACGCAACCACAGAAACTAAAGCACTCAATAAACACCTTATAGCAACGAAAATCACGGAGCTCAAAACCCAACCACTTCGAGCTTCGAAGGGTCAGTGCATGCATTAAGGCCAAAGGTGGACCGACACCGTACTAATGTATGTCAATAAATGCTATGTTGTGTTTCTCTTCTAGGTATCCGGTGACTTTTGTCAGTATAGTATATCTTCTTCGTTGTAATTGGTTGGGAGACATATCTTACCTGTGAAAATTTGAGTTTAGCTAAACTCTGCTACAGCAGCGTAGGCGAGAATCTTACCATGACACACACACACACACTCACACCCACACACCTACGTGATTTCCGAGAGGGCGTGATTACTCGACCAACGTAGCATATACAAGGTGAAGGTGGAGCAGTAGGCAGTAAAATTCGGAATGTGATGATGGGTAACGTAGGATCTATCTGACTTTGAGAAAGGACAAGTTGTGGGAACTCAAAGAGCATATACCTCGATTAACCAAAACACTGAACTTGTGGGTTTTTCGCGAGCCACCGCAGTTAAAATGTATCATAACTGGCGTGAAAAGGGTCAAAGTAAGACCAAGAGGAAAATCTGCGCAGGGCAGCAAAAGGTTGATGTGAGAGGTGAGCGCCGGGTCTGATGACTCATACAGACCAACAGACGCAGTACTGTTCAACAGGTGACTACCCAATACAACAGAAGTCGACCCGGAACAATATCCGTCATGACCATGCGTCGCACACTCGCACGTATGGGCTATAACAGCAGACGACCCCGACTACATCCTGTCCTTACCACGGTTCATCCGACCAAAAGACTCGCGTGGTGCAATAGATGTCCGATGACTGGAAAAAAGTGTGCTTCTCTGTCGCGTTTCTAACTCTACTCCGTGGATGGTCGTGTGCATATTTGACACAAACAACATCAGGCACTCGATCCATCCTTCATGGTCTCCACAATGCAAGACGATGGAGGTGATTATATATGGTGTAAGGCATGTTTACCTGGCAGGAACTTGGACTCCTTGTGCATGTTGAACAACGTCTGACTGGTGATCACTATCGTGAATAGCTTGCTGGCTTTGTACACACAGCAATGTTGCACTTTCTCCCGAATAGCGACGATGTCTTCCAAGATGACAATGCGCCGAGCCAAAGGTCCAATGTTGCACAGGGATGGTTTTAGGAACAGAGTTCAGACACCCAGCATATCAATTGCCCCCCCGAACTCCCCCGATATCAGTGCCATAGAGCACTTGTGGAACTCTACGGAACGGTATGTCAGGCGTCTGAATGCACCAATCGCCTCCATACCTTCATTGAAGGCTGTGTTATGGTGAGAAAAAAATAATGTATTTTGATTGTATTGAATTGGTTCTATTTTATTAAAAGCATTACTATATTTATGCTGGTATTGAAATTGATATGGAAACCATAGAGAAGTTTAAATTTGGGAGATGGGTGGATGCGTTTCGAAACAAAAATATTTTCGAAGTATTAGAAGGCCATGAACATCCTAAACAAAAATGCATCTGAAAATTTACATTCCACAAGAAGTTATTGGAAAGTTTGCGTTGTTTGTGTTCAAGCAGAGTTGAGTCACCTGAAAGTGCAAAAATAAGTGAATATTGTTGCATGTGTATGAAAATGTGTCACTATAAGTCCTAGGATAAAATGTACTCGTTCAATAACAACTTGTGGAGGCGGTGAAAGTCAATTGAAAAGGATAGGACAAAAATTGCAGTTATGAAATACCTTATAATACCAGGATTCGGATCGATAGCCTTAGTCAAGCTAAGGTGGGTACATGGGCTCAAGTCATGGAAGACAACAGCACACAAAATTTTTCACACTGCACTCATTTTGAACTTTTTTGAAAGGCTACTGCCTGTATTTATTATTTTTCTTTAAAAACTTAATAAGATAATTTAGTGGACAAACAGATGGTATTTCCTTTTTTTCTTGTTTGCTTAAACACAGCAGTATAAAAACAGAATCTCAATTTCTTTTCTATTTCTCTTTGGCCACTGGCCTTATGAACAGCACAACTTTACATATTTCAACTCAGTTGGTTTGAACACTAGGCATGCATTCAAAATTATACCATGATTCACATAGCTTACACACGAAAAAAAGATACTGGATTATTTTTAATTCCACAAGGTGGACAAGTTTTGTTCTTTTGAAACGTACTCTCTTCTCTCTCACCTAGTTAGCTCAATGACAAATTTACAATTTTACACTTATTGATTTAAATTTACAGCACCTAAACAATCTTAGCAAACTCTGCAATCCCCCAGACCAGCTTCGAAGACTTCAATTTAAATTTACAGTTATTTTAAGAGCCACCAATTATACTTTAACAAATCTACTATCAGCAAGTAAACAAAGCAAGTAAATTATCCTCAAAACAGAATTTACACTGAGCACAAGCATTAATTAACATTACATAACCTATAGAACTACATTGAATGAACCTACTTCACTTATAAAGAAACCTCACTAACTTAAGAATTATCACTACTCATAACATCAACATAATTCAGAAATTCAAACAATCTTCTTGCACTAGCTTGCTCATAAAAATCACCTCACTCTGCACTTCACATAATAGCTCAAGATACTTAATAACTCTATACTGTAAACAAAAGCCCAAAATACCAATTAACTAAATTTCCAAACTAAATATCAAGTTCACTAACACCAACAACCAGAATTTAGAATTTACATCCCTAGCACTACAGCAAATCATAAACAAATAAATTTAGATACTTTAAATCACCAAACAAACTTAAATTTAACACCTGCAGTGAATTACTGAGGTAGCGGTGAGGCAAATACTCTCAGTTCAGACACTACCCTGGGTTTTGAGAACCAACACAGGACGAAAATACCAGTCAGGCTGAAGGCGTGAAATTGGGTCGTGAATCCACTTTCAGCCTATGAAAAAGGAAAGGGAAAAAATCCTCAAGTGCGACACATCATCATCAGGCACAGAATTTCCTCTAACATGATCTCACCACATTTCTTGAAGCAACGCTCGACCGACCCTCGCTGGAAGTACATATCTCCGTGAGCAGCGAAACTACTGGGGGGGGGGGTTGAAGACAAGTTTTCCTCCAAAAACCACGTCCTCAAGGATCTCCCTTTTCGAACCAATGCATGATCCCACCTTGATCAACCACGCCTGCAAGAGCCTGTCGTACTTCAACCCTAAATACTCCAGGCACATCCGGCCCAGAACCAACACAACTATATCCCAGGAAAAATTCACTTATCTCTCTATATATCCCAAGAAATCCTAAATCACAATATCCACATATATCCCAGGAAAATTCACTTATCTCTCTATATATCCCAAGAAATCCTAAATCACAATATCCACATATATCCCAGGAAAATTCACTTATCTCTCTATATATCCCAAGAAATCCTAAATCACAATATCCACATATATCCCAGGAAAATTCACTTATCTCTCTATATATCCCAAGAAATCCTAAATCACAATATCCACATATATCCCAGGAAAATTCACTTATCTCTCTATATATCCCAAGAAATCCTAAATCACAATATCCACATATATCCCAGGAAAGTTCACTTATCTCTCTATATCCCAGGGAAATCCACTTATCTCTATATCCACATATATCCCAGGAAAATTCACTTATCTCTATATCCACATATATCCCAGGAAAAATCACTAGCAAGGAAATTCTTCTGCACCATGGCAATGTGCAGGTCCACTTCAGACAATAACACTGACCATTTACATAACCCACTAAATATTTTCACCTTATTGAAAATTAAAATTACATTTAGACTTTTAACCTTATAGTAAAAACAAGAAAAATTAGGCCAAAGAAAAGAACAATTAATACTGGAACTGGTGAGCAAAAGTGTGTCTTCTCAACCCATGATGTTCATTCTTTTTGTGAAATTCTAAACTTGAGAACAAAAAAAATACTTTAACTTCTATTCTGCACATATCGCATCCTGGTGAAAATTCCCTACTCAGAGCCCTCTGCCCTAGGACAAGTTCCCGGTTTGCCCTAAGATCACCCCTTTCCAATGGGAGATTAACACTCATCTGGAGCATGTAAAATACTGGTCCTCAAATAACACACCTACCATTTTAATTTCGACACTCAACACTCCAAGAATGTAAACAACACTTTAGGTTTCCAATTTCATCACACTATAATATGTTCCCAAAATTCCAATATAAATCATCCCATAATTTATCTTCACTTAAAAAAAAAAAAAAAATAACTCAACGCTGTAAAAAGGCTAGAGAAAAATGTTTACAATTATTTTATCACCCACGGCATCACAATAACACTGCTTTTCAATTATCACATGCCCAACTAAACTATTATCGATGCACCAAAATTTACTGTGCCCAAACATTAAACTAAATTTTTCTGATACATTAAAATTTACTGGCCTGGGAAGTTGCTAAACTACCAGACATGACAACACAAAAAAGCATAAATGAAAACATTTTCAACTCCCCTCTCTTTTTTCTTTCTTTTTCTCTGAACTCACACCTGAGGAACCAATAAATCCTAATTTTGAAAGCTGAACGACAACACAGCCATAATCAGAGGCAAAAAAAAAACTTGCTCTTTTTCTTTTGTTTCTTATGCTCAGCTCGAAGTTTAGGTACCCTGCGTGGGATGTTATATATCAATACAGAAAGATATGGACTAAAACATTACCTTCGAGCTGGCGTTCTTTTTTTTCCTTTTTTTTTTCACCACAGCTTACAGTCCTGGCACAACCACAGTCTCGTTAGTATTTCTTTCTTTTCTTCCTCCCAGTTCCCTTCCTTAAACGGTTAATAGCCGAGGTAACCATTTTCGAAACCTCGGGATGAGATGGAACCTTTATTTATTTATTTTTTTTTTCCTTTCCTTCGGCCTTTGAAGCAGGCCTCCTTTTCGGAGTAGCAACCGAAGGGGAAGCTGTAGAGGCTGGGCCCACTCTTTCCGGGATTTCCATAAGGGAGAATGCATGTCCCCCTTCAGCCAAGAACTTTCCACTAACGACATTGTCCCAGCCTGCAGCCTTCAGCCATTTAGTTTTTCAGGGCGAGGTTCCCGGCCGGCGGAATGCCGCTTTAACTGCGTTCTACATCGTCAAAATTTTCAATAGGCAGCCCAGATCCAGAGTGTCCCCTTGTGGTGGACTGGTGGTCAGCAAAGGCAGTCAAGAAAAACCACTTTTTTTCCTGTGGGTACTCTCCCACCAAAAGGCTAGGAGAAAAACTCCGCCGTCCTCTCTCTCTCTCTGCCGGCCAGCAAGAAGAGCAGCACAAAAGTGACTTCTCTCAACGGATAAAACTCTGGGGTGCTTGAAACCGCTGACCCCTCTCATTGGTCGAAACTTCAGCCTAGCAACTAACGACTCCCCAACGGAATTTCACTCCCTCGCAAGCCAGGGGTGACACTCTGACCTTCACACGTAGGGACCCCGCTTTTGACCCTGAGGTCTAAAAATAGAGTTCTGTTGCTGAATTCCTTACCCAAAAGACGAAAAGATGTTACTTTTTGGGCGACTTCTTCACGACGTTTGGAAACAGGAACGCAAAAAATGGCGAATTCTTGCCTTGCAGAAAATCACTAATTTTAATTTTCTTTTTCTCTCGTTCCGTGATGTGAAAGTAAAATTAATTTTGATTCTCTGAGCTGCACACCTACTCGCCTTTTCCTATCGCGATAAAAGAACAGATAAAATAATTATTTTCAAAAACCCAAAGTCAGTTAAATCAAATATTATTCTTTTCCTCATTTTTTTTTCTCTTTCTCCAACATGAAATTTTGTTTTCCTGGTTGTGATTAAGACAAGCTAATTTTGCGCACGAATTCCCCTGCCTTTCAACCAGGAATTTTCTTCTAACGTATGTCATGGGAGAAAATTTTTGCATTAATTAATCTCCGATAAACCAACAGAAAGATTGATCAGGTCTCTCTGAAATTCACCAGAGGTTAAAATTTTCTCCATGACAGCTGTATTACACACAGTTTGGTTGGCCATATCTCCCAACTGCTTACATTATGTTATTGAATCAATGCCAAGTCGGACAGCTGCTGTATTGATGGCGAGAGGAGTACCTACGAAGTATTAGGTAGAATTTAGTGATTACTCAATGTGTGTGTGTAGGATTTAAAAGAGGAACACAAGCAACAGAAGGAGTAATATAATAAAACACTTTGGTCCAAGCCTTTTTATTTCTTTATTTTGCGACATATTTTGATGCAGCACACCTATTCAATACGCACTGCCTTACTTCTACGTAATAGATATTTTTATGGTTGTTTTTGTTTATTTTGGGGTTTGGCGACCATCATCAACGTCTGTGTGAGCCATACAAGTAGTCTACCATCCCTATTTCCAGGCCGGACCGCAAATGGCCTAGTGGTAAACATTCACGACTGCTACGGAGAGATCTCAGGTTCGATCCCAGGCAAGTACAAACGCTCAAACCACTGAATACCTGCCGTGCGTCGGTTGGGCAGGTTAAGCCTTCGGACACCGGGTACTAGCCTCCCGGTTGTAAATAAGGGAGTCTTCCTTCCCCTTTCTACCTCGCTTCCGTGTGATTTTCCTATCGGGCACTCTAGCCCAAATCTCCTAGCTTCCTATTTCTATGGGTTGTTTAAGACCTGGAGTCAGACTCTCTCTTCCTAAAATCCTCTACATATGATCTAATCAAGTTCCAGGACACTGGTATCAGGCAAGAGAAAGAGTCAAGAGGGGTGGTTCTAGGGGTCCGCCCCCCCTCGAAAATTTCCCTTGCGGTAATTTTTGGATTTTTCTCATGGAGGTTTTTGAAATTGCATACTTTTCAGACATGTACAGTTTATGCATTGTTTTTCTCCTGAACTTTATAAGCTTAATCATGTTAGCTATGGTTATTACAACTGAATTTTAATATGCATTGCGTTACACGTTCCAAACGTTTTCTCCCATCATTCCACTTTTTATGTGTGCTGACTCTTTTCATCTTTCTCTCTCTCTCTCTCTCTCTCTCTCTCTCTCTTTCCTTTTACTCGTGCAAGAATACAGCGGACTCTAGCAGTAAGGACTGTAAAATACGTATTCATCATCATCATCATCACTGTCAACCATTATCAATCCACTGCTGGACGAAGGTCTCTCCAAGCCTCTTCCACAACGGTCTGTCTTGTGCCAGTCTCCTCCATTGTACTCCCACATACTTTCGAATTTCATCCACCCATCTCCCATGTCTCCAAAATACGTATTAAAACTGTAAAATGCGTACAAACGCTACAGTTCTTTTCTGCTTTTTTGGTAGCATTCAAAATTCTGCAATAGCATTTTACGTTTTAAAATTTCTTTTATTCGTTTTTAAGGCTATCCTCCTAGAAAACGTAAAACTGGGGTTCCACTATACATATAAAATTTATTTTTTTATATTCTAAAAATATATAAATTTTAATTGAACTTAAATGATACGTATATGCGCTAAGAGTGTGAGATAGGATATGGGATCCCCATCCGGAAGGAAATCTTCGCTACGTCACCGCCCGAGATCACTCATCCACCAAGATGGACATTATCGATCTTCATATGTTGTGGGCATAGAACGGAATCTTGCTCTTACAGCTGGAGAAACGCAAAAACTAGATCCGCTTTTTAAATAAATTTGCGCCACTCACTGGCGCAGTTCCCATCGGTGTGCTGAAATTTTTCCACGAGCGGAACTTTTGAGCAAGAGTCCCGTGTGTTTTTATCATAACTGAGTGCGATAATCTTGCTGCGTCGCAGCCGCTGGCGATCCGCCCAACTTCCTCTCGAGAATCACGCATGATGACAACGACTCATGGAAAAGTGCTTTTCTAAAGTGACAGTGAATCATTGATGAAAAGGAGTGTTGGAATGCCCGTGTGCGTGGTGCTTTGTAACTACGCATTCATTCATTCTTCTTTGCGGTTTTGTGTGTGTGTGTGTGTGTGTGTGTGTGTGAGTCAAGCCACATGATTTCACTGTCACACGGGCGGCATTGTTGTATACAAACACTAAAAAAGGCGGGTTTCCTATAAAGCCCTATGGTTTCTGAGGAAAATGAGTCAAGTGTAAGGTTTTGAAGCTAATTTTGGGAGGACGTGGGACCGCAGCGTCAGTGCGGCGAGAAGAAATCGACTTCAGCGAGAGGGTTTAGCACGTGTTTATTAATTCTGCGCACAAGTCAAATTTACACCATCAGCAACTGTTTCGATATCTTACTTCAATTTAAAAGATTTACACCATCAGCAACTGTTTCGATATCTTACTTCAAATTTAAAAGATTTACACGATCAGCAACTGTTTCAATATATTACTTCAATTTTAAAAGATTAACACAATCAGCAACTGTTTCGATATCTTACTTCAAATTTAAAAGATTTACACCATCAGCAACTGTTTCGATATCTTACTTCAAATTTAAAAGATTTACACCATCAGCAACTGTTTCGATACCTTACTTCAAATTTAAAAGATTTACACCATCAGCAACTGTTTCGATATATTACTTCAATTTTAAAAGATTTACACCATCAGCAACTGTTTCGATATCTTACTTCAAATTTAAAAGATTTACACCATCAGCAACTGTTTCGATATCTTACTTCAAATTTAAAAATTTCGATATATTACTTCAATTTTAAAAGATTTACACCATCAGCAACTGTTTCGATATCTTACTTCAAATTTAAAAGATTTACACCATCAGCAACTGTTTCGATATCTTACTTCAAATTTAAAAATTTCGATATATTACTTCAATTTTAAAAGATTTACACCATCAGCAACTGTTTCGATATCTTACTTCAAATTTAAAAGATTTACACCATCAGCAACTGTTTCGATACCTTACTTCAAATTTAAAAGATTTACACCATCAGCAACTGTTTCGATATATTACTTCAATTTTAAAAGATTTACACGATCAGCAACTGTTTCGATATATTACTTCAATTTTAAAAGATTAACACCATCAGCTACTGTTTCGATACCTTACTTCAAATTTAAAAGATTTACACCATCAGCAACTGTTTCGATATCTTACTTCAAATTTAAAAGATTTACACCATCAGCAACTGTTTCGATATCTTACTTCAAATTTAAAAGATTTACACCATCAGCAACTGTTTCGATATCTTACTTCAAATTTAAAAATTTCGATATATTACTTCAATTTTAAAAGATTTACACCATCAGCAACTGTTTCGATATCTTACTTCAAATTTTCAAAGATTTACACCATCAGCAACTGTTTCGATATCTTACTTCAAATTTAAAATATTTACACCATCAGCAACTGTTTTGATATCTTACTTCAATTTAAAAAAATCACCAACAACAACTGTTTCGATTCTTACTTCAAATTTAAAAAATTTACACCATTAGCAACTGTTTCGATATCTTACTTCAATTTTAAAAGATTTACACCAAGTACAACTGTTTCGATATCTTATTTCAAATTTAAAAGATTTACCCAATCAGCAACTGTTCCGATATCTTACTTCAGATTTAAGAGATTTACACCATCAGGAACTGTTTCGATATCTTATTTCAAATATAAAAGATTTACACCATCAGCAAATGTTTCAATATCTTACTTCAAATTTAAAAGATTTACACCATTTGCAATTGTTTTGATACCTTACTTCAATTTTGAAAGATTTCTACCATGAGCAACTGTTTCGATATTTTACTTCAAAGACACCAAACAGCAATTGATTCGACATCTTACTCCACATTTAATAGATCAGCAATTATTTCCACACTGCACTTTAAATTGTTGCGATCGGCAAGTTTCAACGTTTCATTTATGATCATAAAATGAGTAACTACTCTTGATTTTATTTTCAGATTTGTAGGATCATTAACAATTTTCATATTTACACTTTTACAATGAGAAGTGATTCCCACATTTCAAATTAATTCGATCAGCAAATTACAGTCGAATCTCGTTAAACCACCACAATTTGAACTGACACCACCGCATGCGGCCCATTGATGACGGGCCACAAATCTTCTCTTGTTCTACTAAATGCAAATTTCCCCATTTAAATCGCCACCTATCTGACCTCCATCTGCCAGGACATTCTAGTGTTTCTCATTGGAGAACGTCCCGTTGTGCCCACCTCAAAATATTCATTTGCAATGGACACTCCCAATTTCCTACCTTATTACCTTTTTAAGCGTGCTTCGAAAGCATGTTAGGTTAGTCCTCAAAGATATTCTGCGCAATGGCTGAGATAACAGCTGCTGCTATGCTTACTCTCCTAAAAAAAAAGGAACAATACCGTTAGCGAAGTATGGTCAGCTGTCGAAAATAAAGACCAAACTCTTCTGTGATTTATATTGCATCTGGCAGATGTGAAACGACTGATGTGTATATGTGTGTGTATCCGGTTAAATATCGAAGTTTCCTAAACGAGGAGCCGCCCAGGTGGCTCAGTGGTTGTTAAATGCTTCTGACCTTTCGTCTGAGATGGATCCGGGTTTGAATCCCAGTGAGTAATGAATGTTGTGTTTGTTTTACGGCACTGACTCGCTCCCTTCCCTGGAACTAGTGGCCCTAAATTAGAGATAGGACACTGCTTTTAGTCCATTGAGTTGCTCACAGTGGTCGTCAAATCTTCAAACAAACAAACTAAACGGACACGTAGGGACAAATTACACTGCTCAAATAGCCTTACGATTTGACCAAATGATTGCTGCGTCTTACTTTTCCATTGAGGTTATACACGCTCAGAACATTGCATTTTGGATGCGTTTTCGATCATTCCTGCAGGGTCTCAGTAATACAGAGTATATAGGTAAAGAGTTTCCAATAGTTTCTGACTATATAAATTTGTGGTCATACATGAAAATAAGCACGTAATTAAAATATGGGATAAGTCCTATTGCAGTGTTGACCGATATAAACTAGAACGCCTCTGCCGTAACGTTACAGAGCCGCGAGTGGCATAGTGGCTAGAACAACCGTCTTCCGACCAGATGGACACAGAATCGATCCCAGTGGCTGAGCTTACCTAAACCACCGAATACCCGCGGTATGCCAGATGGGTAGGTCCAGCCATCGGCCTGGGGTATTTGACTCCCCGTTACAAATAAATGCATCTGTTCTTCAACACCCCAGTCCTTGATCTCTCTATCTGGAAGTGCTCGTTGTGACGTCATAGTCTGGCACTCCCAGTTATGTTTTCTCGCACCTTCAGTCTGACACTCGTACTTCTCTGACCTGTCTACCCTCTGACGTATCTGCGTCTTTAGGCTCAATCTAATGTAACTTCGTTTCTGATACGCATCCCGAAAACCCCATGGGGCATAGGTATTTGCGTCTAAACCTTTTGTGTGGGTGTAAACCCATATGTGAAACTGCTAGGTGCGTCACTACAACCGTAACGTTACATGTAAGGCCTGGTTTCCTTGTGAGAATAGTCTTCCAGCTTCGAGCAGCGATTTCTAGGAGGAAGCTAACTTCGGACAGAATGCCAAGACATCAAATTCGCCGATCATATCGACGAATGAGTGTATTTGAAATAGAGACGGATTATTGGTCCCCGAAAGGGTGAATGGTCGACTCGCCATAGAATTTGGGCAGTGGCATCGCAACAATTCAGCGATGCTGCCAATAGTTTTGAGAGAAAATACACGATGAAAAATAAGGGGTGTGAATTCACGGACACTATAGATGTCTTAAAATGACACTATAGATGTCTTAAAAATGAAAATACTCTCAGGTCATCCCAGAAGTAATGTCGTTTTGCTCCAGCCCAACAGTAGTGATTCCCCTGGTGCACAGACTATGACGTCGACCACGGTGAGTATAAGAGGGATCACGGGAGCAGACCTTCAAGTCACTTGAGACCGCAAACGGGAGTTCTAGGTGCAGTCGTTGTGTACTTAAACCGCATAGGAAATGGCAGTGTCGGAAAGACCACATTAGGCATATTATGCTGTATGAGTTCCACCATCGACATTCAGCGACGGTAGAAATACGAAACATCAATGCCGTATATGGACCAGGTACCCTGGAGGTCAGAAAAATTCAACGCTGGTTCCAGAAATTTCGAGGGGAAGGGGGCAGCCTCAAGGATATGCAGCGACCCGGACGGCCTGTTGAGCTAGATAACGACGTGCTGAAAGCTGCTGTTGATGGAAATCCGCAGGCAACAGTCGAGGAATTGGCCACACTTGTTCATTCAACCCATTCCACTGTTCACCGGCATCTGCAGGACCTCGGTTATGTGTCGAAACTGGATAACTGGGTGCCCCATGATCTCACTCCACAACAGCTGCGACAGCGTGTGGACATTTGCACTTCTTTGCTCTCCCGTGAAAAAAGGGAGCCGTTTTTGCACAGAATTGTCACGGGCGATGAAAAATGGATTGTTTATCACAACATTAAGCATAAACGGCAGTGGCTTCCCAAAGGGAAATGTGCCTGAAGCTGTTGCGAAACCAGGACGTTTCCCACAAAAGGTTTTGATGTCTGTGTGGTGGGATGTGCAAGTCATAATACATTACGAGCTGTTGCCGCCCAACAAAACCATTACAGGGGAAGTATACTGTCAGCAGCTGCAGCGTCTACGCACTGCTTTGCAGGATAAACGTCCAGCACTCGTGAATCGTAAAGGCGTGCTGCTGCAGCAGAACAACGCAAAACCATCTTGCTGAGACTCTACTTCGAAATATGGAGGAGGTACGGCGAGCCCTTTCTGCCTTTTTGCATCGAAACCCATGGAATTCTACAAGTCTGGGATTCAAAACCTTGTCGATCGATGGGAGAAGGTTGTAACTACCGGGGACACTTATTATATGGATTAAAACATCTGCTCAGGTGCGTTTTTCTTTCTTTTTTTACAAGCTGAAAAAACGACAGTATTTTTTGGAATTACCTGATATAATGAAGGCTGAATGTAATTGTATTATTCAGACTCTGAAAACAATTCTACAATGCTGCAGATACTTAACTTTATCGTCTTAAGGTCTGTTATTGTGTAGCTGAAGAATTTCCTATCCGAACTCCCTAAAATCCAAGTTCCCAAGTAATGAAATGCATGATAAAGCTACGATGCTTTGAAAACTTTAAGAATAATTAATACTGAATTTTTGCCAATATTTGTAAACGTTTCTTCTTAGATCTCCAAACATTTTTCACTAGAAAGGAATCCAGCGAACTGGTTACACAATATCTTTGATATCGCATACTACGTGTAACAGAGGGAGCCATGTACTTCAAATGGATCAGGGTAATACTGAATTTTCGAAAATAAAAAAGATACTGGAATTAATTTTTAACAGTATTGTTTCGTAGATAATTGATTAATTCCTTTTTACTGCCGAGTACGAAATCAAAGATTCTACAAGTCATCTTCACTTCTTTACTGGCGTTTTGATAAACAATGTGTCATTTGAAGCCAAGCTTACAGTTGTGACAGAAGTTAGTGTTGCCACTAGTTTTTTATACGCTTACCGTGAGAAAGCAGCAGATCTTTGTTTATCTCAAAATGCATTTTAGTGTCCTGGCAGCTGAGCGTTGATCACGTGTTGACATCGTGTTTGCAGCTGAAAAGAAAGCAACAGGTTAAAAAAAAAATACAGTGTTTTTGTGATGTGAGAAGAGACATTCGTGTTTTTGTGACGGACGTCGTCATGAGCGGGTTTGGATCACATGCATGTGTGTGTGTGTGTGTGTGTGAGAGAGAGAGAGAGAGAGAGAGAGAGAGAGAGAGAGAGAGAGAGAGAGTTTTGAAGTATAGATATTTAAGTGGATTACACTTTCGCCAAAATGCAAAAGTAAGCAGATCATTCATGTCGAAAACAACGGACGTTGTTTACATTTCAAAGGAAAGATTGCAGAGCCCGATCATTTCCGGCAGTGCGAAAGAAATTTATTTGTAGTACGAACTCAGTAGTTAGTGACAGAAATGTTGGTTTGCGAATGAGCTATTCACTCTGTTTTAATGTGATTGTGTTGTATCTTCTGATATCAACTAATGATCAAATGTTGCTGCCATTTCTTGGTTTGACGCTATCTAGAGGATATTTTTACGTTCGCACTGTTCTTCATTACTCTCTGATTCAGAGGTCGGAGCCGACCGTTTCGGTTTCATCCTGTGCGTGGCGTCTCAAAACAGATTCCAGACCACCAGCTACTTAACAGTTTGAAAACCTTTCCTAAGAGAATTTTAGAATGTTTGTTGTTTTCTGACAGACGTATTGACGAAATAACGCACTTACGGATTTAGTTCATTTCTATACCGTGTGACGTAGCCACCTCAGCGATGTCGCACATGTCAATACGGCAAGCTGCAACGATAAGCCTTCGTCGGTGTAGTTCAAGTGGTAGAATAGGTGACTCCGGAGAAGGAAGATGTGAGTTCAAATTTCATCACCGCAAATATGGGCTCTTTACTCTATAACCCGAATTCTTGTAGACATGATCTCTACAGATTTGGCATTTTCATTAAAAATAAAAAATGGAAGCGCAACGGTAGGATGAAACTTATTAAGCGGCACAGAGATGCCGAAATTAATTTGCATCTCTACTAACTGGTCGTTACGTGCGACAACTTCGGTTCCAAGCACCTGAATGTAGGAGTCTGAACAGACTTTTACACTTCTAGTCGAGGCGTCTGCATTTTAACAGCAGAAGCTGCTGTTTAAGGCTACATTTAACAGCAGAAGCTGTAGTTAATAGGTGGTGAGAATTTTAAGTTTTCTGAAGTTTCTTTCACACGCATGAATGCTAATTCCCGGTGCCGGGTGTTTAGAGGCCCAGGTTTCTGGCCGGTCGTTCGAGCCGGAGCCGGGCCCGGGCTACGATGGATCTCTCTCTTACCTGGGACTA
Source organism: Macrothele yani (assembly GCA_039090855.1). NCBI lineage: Eukaryota > Metazoa > Arthropoda > Arachnida > Araneae > Macrothelidae > Macrothele > Macrothele yani. The sequence goes on from CM077003.1 coordinate 112,680,589, forward strand.
CTGGTCCCAAATTAGGTGCAGGCGACCGACTACAACCCTAACAGTTACTCACGAGAGAGAGAGAGAGAGAGAGAGAGAGAGAGAGATCGTTAAACACCAAAGACAAAAATTCCCGCTTTTGTGTGCTTTAAAATGCACCTTCTTTGTAGCTTACAGATTCTTTTTCTTGGAGTTTAACGACCACGATGAGAAATCTTGACTCGCCCGTTCCTGACGTGGAGTCAGTTGTCCCAGGAAGGAAACAGAAGAGACAGAACCTGTACCATAGGTCACGCACACTACCCATGCTGATCCTAAATTTGTCGATCAGCCAGAAGCCCGTGGCTTTGACCACTCGGTTACCGCACTGCAACTAGACCAAATTGTTTCCAGAAGAAATTCGATTCAGTCACCGAGGTAGAAAAGCAAACTAACCGATGAAGCATTGTGTAGGACTTAATGAGTATCATCAGAAAGGAAATTAGCTAATGATCGTTAATAAAATTCTTTAAGCTGAAATATAATTGTCGATCTCACGTACTACCCTCCTGACCTTGTAGGCTGTCTAATATCACACGATGTGTTTCATTATAACGCCCATGAACTTTAATAAAAGACATCGGCTTTAGCAACAAATTTCCTTTTTCTTTATAAATCAATTTAAAAGCAATAAATGCCACGACGCCCTTACCCAAAAGGCAAATGGAAAAATTTAAGGAAGTGTTCATCAAGACGGTAATTAATAACTGCAGCTCACAGAGAGCGAACAGTTTCAAGATAATTAAATGTTCCGCTCTTAATACATCCTACGTTTCCTGTATCTGGCGGCATCAGTTTGGTCGAATTCTATGCCGTAAATTGGCGGACGTCATGCTTCGTAAGGAAAAAATGCTTGGCACGCTGAAGAACGTATTCTTCCTTAAACATTTTTCTCACGGAGATGCTGATAAACGGCTACGTGAACCTTCAGAGCTACATCTCATCCAGGAATGTATTTGCGAAGGGATTTGGTGATGGGATTCTTCACTTTAATAAAGAAACAAAATGTCATGGTCAAATAACTCGGTCGGTGGTATGTTAAAATATTTCGTAACTCAGTACACCGAAAACGTAAAGGAAATTTTGCTGGGTTGAAATGAATAATGCATTGGACCAACAACGATTGGTCCAATGCCGATTCGTCCAACAACGATTGGTCCAATGCCGATTCGTCCAATGATAAGATTGGTTCCTGTTTCACACGTTAATTTTACAAACTGTTTTTTTTTTTTTTTGATTGGAGGTTTAACGACCACCGTGAGCAACTCAATGGGCTATAAGCAGTCGCCCGTCCCTAATTTAGGGTCACTGGTTCCAGGGAAGGGAGAGAGCCAGTGCCGTAAGACAAACACAACATCCATGCCTCACCGGGATTCGAACCCGGACCCCTTCGGACGAATGATCAGAGGCCAACGCCTTAGACCACTGCGCCACCGGGGCGGCTTTCACAAACTGTACTGTACTGACAACGAATAGTCTGTACTTTTACTTCCTGTGAAGAATATCATTTGCAAAGTACTTCAATAGACATTTTAATTTAAGGTGAACAAATATAACTGGAGAGCAACAACAAGTATTTGAGTAGAAATCACATATTAACCTCTGTGGTTTTGTAGTAGGTGAACAAACTGAATTCCACTTGCACATGGGAAGACTGAGCTATACAGTGAACACATTGGAGCATTTTAAAAACACTTGAACTAATTAAAATATACAGGCTGATAGGTTAAATCTTAATGATGATCAATCACAACACTCTTTCAATCCTAAAAGAATAGGGGCAGGGGCGCGGTATATTTCAATTAGTTCAAGTGTTTTTAAAATGCTTCAATCCGTTTAGTGTATAGCTCAGTTTTCCCATGTGCAAGTGGAATTCAGTTTGTTCACCTATAGGATTCTCGGGTGGTTACGAGTTGTTCTTTTAATTTGCTGACATCTTTTATAACCCCATACTTCCCAGCTGTATTTATCTCATCTCCAGTATTTCACAGTATTTTTCATTCCGTGAAAAATGGAGATGAGGAAATTATATCTGGGAAGTGAGATAATTATGCTGGGCAATTAATTTACATTCCTCGATCCTTCTCTTTTTTTCTTTCTTTCTTTTTTTTTTTTTTTTCGATTGGAGGTTTAACGAACACCGTGAGCAACTCAATGGGCTATAAGCATTATCCCGTCCCTAATTTAGAGCCACTGGTTCCAGGGAAGGAAGAGAGCCAGCGCTGTAAGACAAACACAAGATCCATGCCTCACCAGGATTTGAACCGGGACCCTTTTCGGACGAATGATCAGAAGCCATCGTTTAGATCATTGTTCGGGGGCCCTTCTCACTTTAACAGGCGCGGAAAACTCAGACTTAAAACTCCCCGCTCCCCAGAAAACAATCCAATCCTATTGGTTAATTAACATTATAACGAAGTAAATTTGTCCGCCATTTTTGTCCACGCCGGGGCTCGAACCCGGGTCCCCTCATTCCGGAATAAGTCACTCTACCAATTGAGCTACGCGGACGTTTGTTCTGACTACTATCTGCCTTTATGTCGTGTGCGTCCTGCTGGCAGGTACGTCACAACATAATGTCTACCTTTTAATAGCTAGTCTTAGAAATTCTGTATCACGTTTGATCCCCTTATCAATTTAGTTACTGCAAAGCGCTAGGAATTTTATGTGAGGGCATATCACACACATCATACCAAACCAGACCCGCACGTGGACGTCCGTGCTATTAAAATGGCTGCGATTGCCAAATAATATTGTACACTCAACCTCAAAACATCATCCCACCACTATACAAAGTTGATTTAGCATCACAGTCGAAAGTTGTGTAACAGTGATCCTAAAAGCACTGGCCTCGTTCTCGGATTGTGAATTAATACCTAAACTGCACTGTTAAAAACTTTGTAGTACGTTGCGCCAAAAAAGCGGTACTACGTTAACTGCACCCCTTTTTGAGATAAGACACACCTTCGTGTGGTGAAAAAACCTAATAACATGGTACAACTTTACACAATGATATGGTATAAGGTTGCACCACATTGTTGGTTTTGTTTTCACCAGAAAATGGCGTGTCTTTTCTTAGAAAGTGGTGCAGCTAATTTAGTACCACCTTTTGGTTCAACCTACCTCAAAAAATTTAACAGTGTGCTTCCATCCTCTTGAGAGTACCAATAACATAATAGTACCCTGCGATGCATGAAAATATCATTGCCTATTCGGTTTTTCAGGTCCCCAGGTGTCCCTTAGTGGTGCAGCTAATTAGCACCAAAAAGTGGTACTAATTAGCTATACCATTTCTCAGAAAGTGGTGCAGCTAATTTAGTACCACTTTTTGGTTCAACCTACCACAAAAGTTTTAACAGTGTACCACAAAACCACAGAGACTAATAGGTGAGTCCTACTCATATAATCGTAGTTGTTCTTCAGTTATATTGGTTCACCTTAAAATTCAAATGTCTATTGAAGTATTTAGCAAATGATATTCTTCACAGGGAGTAGAACTACAGACTCTTCCATGTTAGTACAGTAGAGTTTGTAAAGTTAACGTGTGAAACAGAAGAATGACGAAGTTACGGTTCGTCACAACTTAGTTATCTTCAATCACGTAGTGCAGCACCGGGATTCAAGAAGAAATCCCGAGCTAAAAAAAGTAACATTGGATAGTATGTAAATCAGTCATCTGAGGATATAAAACATGTGGACGATGGGCCAGTGATAAAGCCCATAGCTGAAATCTTAATGATGATATACTAACATTATGTTGGATCTTCAACACACTCGGAGTGTCTCGAAAAACACCGCGTTTCTAATATATATCAAATACCTGGAGATAATGTAAATGGACGATGTCATCACTCTTTCCACGTTATTTTTTAAACAACGCATAGCGACTGAAAAATTGTATTCCGGCACTGCTGGGATCGAACCCCAGAACTCTCGATAACTAGTCGAGTGCGTTCGAATTTACGCTACAGCGCCAACAATTCTCAGCGCAATGCGCGGTTTATCAGTCAGCATCTGACGACACGAATGCGTATTGATGGTCTCAGCAACTGAGATGTCGTCATCTGGTGGCATTTAACGCAACAGCTATTTTAATTGTAGCTGATAAATTCAAAGGGCGATAGAAATGGTTAATATATAACAAATACGTGGAGATAATGTAAATGGACGATGTCATCACTCTTTCCACGTTATTTTTTAAACAACGCATAGCGACTGAAAAATTGTATTCCGGCACTGCTGGGATCGAACCCCAGAACTCTCGATAACTAGTCGAGTGCGTTCGAATTTACGCTACAGCGCCAACAATTCTCAGCGCAATGCGCGGTTTATCAGTCAGCATCCTGAGAATTGTTGGCGCTGTAGCGTAAATTCGAACGCACTCGACTAGTTATCGAGAGTTCTGGGGTTCGATCCCAGCAGTGCCGGGATACAATTTTGCAGTCGCTATGCGTTGTTTAAAAAATAACGTGGAAAGAGTGATGACATCGTCCATTCACCGCGTTTCTGTTATACTGTAGAAATGTTATAGCAATAAACGCTTAAAGTGTGAACCATTGAGTTCAAGAGCTTTGTTTGTTTGGAGGTTAGCGACCATCACGAGCAGCGCAAATGGGCTGTAAGCAGTGGCGCATCAACATGGGGAGTCCAAGGGGTCCGGATCCCATCTCAAAATAAAAAAAAAAATGACAATAAGATTGAATCTGTGTGTTACGAAGCGTTAGACAGAACGAAGAAAAAGCGAAAGAGACAGTGGCGTTCGGTTATTATGGGCATTCAGGGATATAAGCCCCGCATGCAAATGAGAGAAAATTTCTTTTTTCTTTTAATGGGAAAAATTCCGAAAGAAACTCCATATCAGTTACCGGTTACCAGGTTTTCTGAATGCAAACGTGTGCCACTACCGCAGTTGAATAACTGGGTAACACATTACAGCCTCTTCCATATCCGTTCACTAGAGCGCAATGAATACCGCGTGGTGGTACAGGAGACACCGGTTAACACGTCGTTTTAGCTGCTCTGACAAAGCTTCAGAGAACAGCAATGAATGAGCAGATGCGCGTTGAACTGCGCATGCGTAAAACTGTCTTTCAGGGCTGGTTGCCTTTCTGTTTCAGGTGGACATCAAGTAATTTTGCTTCCTATACTTCCAATGTAAAAACTTCTGTACACATTTTCTTCGCAATTAATGCGTTCCCAAGGATGAAATTTTTTTTTTTTTTTTTTTTTATTGGAGGTTTAACGAACACCGTGAGCAACTCAATGGGCTATAAGCAGTCGCCCGTCCCTAATTTAGGGTCACTGGTTCCAGGGAAGGGAGAGAACCAGTGCCGTAAGACAAACACACAACATCCATGCCTGACCGGGATTCGAACCCAGACCCCTTACGGACGAATGATCAATGAAAATTTGAACATCGATTAAAATAGCTTCATTTTATAACGTGGAATACTTAATATATTCTAAAACATAACTATAATTGTGCAATCCAACATTTGTTTGCCTACTGACGTCATCAAGGTACAGGCCGCGCCATCTTTTTTCTGGTTTCAACACCACCAAAAGAAAAGTCATTGATTTTTAATATAATTCTGGTTATGTTTTAGAAAATATTTATTAAGTATTCCAAGTTATAACATGAAGTTATTTTAATCGATGTTCAAATTTTCAACCTTGGGAACACAATGATTCTGAAGGAAACGTGTACAAAAGTTTTTCCATTGGAAGTACAGGAAGCAAAATTACTTGACGTCCACCTTAACAGTAGCAATTTTGCACCCACGTCGTAAGACAGCAAGCGGCTGATTTTCATTTGTGGAGTTAAGTTTCGCTCGTGTAAGCAAAATGAATAAAGGGACCCTTTTAGTTTGTTAAGGGATGAAAGGAAAAAAAAAAAACAACCGTTAAAGACTTGGGCCCACATACACCAAATATTTGTTTGGCACAAAAACATAAGAATCAGTCTAGAACTGTAAATGCGGAGTTACAGCAAAATATCCTGGTAAACTGAAAGCAAAAGCAAACATACTGGACTTTCTTCGCAATTAGTGTAGTGTCAAACTACTCGTGGCCCTGAGCCAACTGTTTTGCAGCCCGCATGAACGATTACAAAAAAAAAAAAATCATCCCTTTTTCAAGTATTATTACAATACATTAAATATAATATAAACATAGTAATGCTTAGCAAAGCCATCCTCTTTATAAGTAACAAGTTTATTTACGAAGAATATGACTATATTATGCAAAATATTTTCAATGTATTCAAGTCTCCATTTTCCTATAATGCTGACGAAGAGCGAACCCTGTTGCGCATGGATCCGCGGAGTTGACGCTGCGTCAAGGCGCCCATGTTAACCCAGGTCCATCGGCAACAACGCCTGCAGTTCGCATGGGACTACCGTCATTCGACAATGGAAGAGTGGAAAAAAGTTGTCTTCTTCGACGAATCAAGGTTTCTACTCCACAGAAGTGACGGACGGTGGCAGTGTGCATGTCTGAGGGATGTTTTCCTGGTATGACCTGGGACCGCTGGTATCACTGGATGACTAAAACAGTACAAACAAAAACAGTGCCCCAGATATTAGCCAAAGTGCACGGATGTGCTGACAGACGTACTTTCGAATGGAGAAATTACTTGCACGGGTGGGGTGGGGGTGGGGTGGGGGGGGTCACGTTTGAACTCTAAGGGCTATCGAGAAATTTCCAATTCCTCATTTCAAACTGCTGTCTAGATATTAATCGAAAACATAGGACAAACAGACATATCGCCGAACGGACAGTAGTCCAAAGCCTAAACATGGTGTGATATTGGTCCTTTAAACCATCTTGGAAATTTCAAGCCCGTACTAGACAGCAGCTTACGAGAGCTGAGATATTCATGAAAAAAACAAAAAAAACTGGGACGTACGGACAAACTGACGGACCCACGATAGGCTAACGTGGTGTCTGCTTTGAGAGTTGCTTGCTGTCTCTTAAAAATCGTCTTTGAAATTTCAAATCTCCGTTCCAAATGGTCTCAAAGGCACGCAACGTTAAACTCCAGTTGTAATCCTGACAAAGTAAAAGTCCATAATGATTTTGCCCGTCAAATACGAGAGCGATGAATCAACATTTATGTATATAAATTGAATTCAAAGACTTTATCGCCTCCTTTGTCAGAATCCTGGGTGCGCTGTTTGGCTATAAGTAGTCGCTTGTCCCTAATTTGCGGCTATTGAAAGGGAGAGAGCACACCATCCATGCCTCACCCTGGATTCGAACCCATGTAGGACGAATATTTAGAAGCCTGCGCGTCGTACCACTCGACCACCGGGGCGGCCTCTAAGGTTTGTACTCATCTGCTGCAAAGTGTTCAGCCACGACACGACAGCATGATTTCGGTCCATAAACGAAGAAATCTTGATATCGGCGTTGGACATCGTCCAGATCAATACCTACATCGGAGGAAATGCTTCATCGCCCGAAGCAGGTGACAACCAGAACAGGCAAAGCCGGAGCTGTATGCTGCTTCTGGTAGGGCTCGATTCCATCTCGTTCATGACGCTTTACCTGGGCACTCCTTCAACAGGACAATGACACGCCATTGTCTTGTTGAAGAAGCGCCCGGAAGGAGCGCCCGCTCTCGGTTGATTAATCAGAATACCGTTGATCCAGTTGCTCAGAATAAATTTCAGCGTTGTTATGTAGCCCATTCACAACGAGCTCATAGTGGATCACGCCCTCATAATTTCGCAAGAGACACAACATGGCCTCTTTATTGAACGGTTTGCGTGAGGACAGGTTAAGCTTGTTGCACAACTACTGGCTGGCGGTGTCTATATGACGCAGTAAGATTCACTTCTTGTGCCTAATAGATATCCGCTTCATAAACCGGAAGTCTCACGGATTCTTGAGAAGCTCCAAGCAGAGCTCGTCGCATCGATGAGAATGAGCTGAGTCAATTCATGCGACACCCTGAACCATCACCTGTAGACATTTGCGAGCTTGTGCAGGTGGTCAGCTATGGTAGTTTCAAAATTTTCACTTCGGCCGACAATACGTGAGTGTTGGCTATTGGATTTGCTATAACAACCGTCAGCTGCGCGTATGAATCAACTACAGCGGGCCTTTCCGAACTTTTTTTTTTTTTTTGATTGGAAGTTTAACGACCACCGTGAGCAACTCAATGGGCTATAAGCAGGCGCCCGTCCCTAATTTAGGGTAACTGGTTCCAGGGAAAGCAGAAAGCCAGTGCCGTAAGACAAACACAACATCCATACCTCACCGGGATACGAACCCGGACCCTTTTCGGACGAATGATCAGAAGCCATCGCTTAGACCACTGCGCCACCGGTGCGGCCCGAACTTTTCTTCCACTCCAAGTTCATATTGCCAATAGCAAACTTCTTTAAAGAGATTTCAGTTATCCGACTGACCGCAATACCTTCGTCTTCGTTTATTTTTTCGGATTGCTTCAGGGGCTTTAAACCTTTGCTTCCAGTAATGGTGCAACATAACAAAGGTTTTAAACTCCGTGGTCATTTTGTAGGACGCGATAACCGTTCAACGCCCGCTTCGACATACACAGTCATATTAGAATAACATGACCATCTACCTAATAATGGGAATAACCACCATTCGCCCGGATGACAGCTGGGAGATGCCGTGGTATAGACACAATGAGGCTCTTGAAGGTTGCACCCGAGGCACACGTGCCGATTCGGTCTGCAGCAAGGCACGGGGGTCCCGGAGATGACGTGGTTATGGGTCGGCACGTCGAACCTGTCTATCTAAATAGTCCCACAGCTGCTCTATGGAATTGAGATCGGGCGATTTTTCCGGCCAAGGGAGAACGGAGATATCTCTGTCGTGCTCCTGGAACTAATCACGCATCCCCTTAGCGATGTGACATGGCGCCGTGGTAGACACCATCACCGCGAAGGTAAACATCCACCACGAAGGAATGCATGTGGCCAGCGAGAATGGACAAGTATCCATTGGCGTTCAGGGACCCATCCAGTGGTACCAGAGGTCCAAGGTCATACCAAGAAAATATCCCCCAGGCATGCATACCGCCACCTCCGGCCTGTACGTGATCGAGAAGCGTTTACGGGTGTGGGTTCTCGTGTGTCTGACGTCGTATCCGTCACCGCCCGTCACATCTGTGGAGTAGAAACCTGGATTTGTCGGAGAAGGCAACCTTTTCCCACTCTTCCACTGTCCAATGACGGCAGCCCATGGAAACTGCAGACGTCGTTGCCGGTGGACCTGGGTTAACATGAGCGCCTTGACGCAGCGTCGACTCCAGAGACCCATGCGTAACACGGTTAGCTGTACTGTTATTGGGGACACGTATTTTGGTGCTCCAGCGTTCATTTGCGTGGTTAATTTCTGCACTGTTGCGCGTCGGTTGCCCTTTACCAGGTGACGGTTGCGACGTTCTCCTCTGGGGTCATGTTGGCTTTTGGGACTCCACATTCATGACGTCGGGCCAGCGGTCCATTCTTCGTGCGCCTTTCCTACAGCACCTCGCGAACAGCCCACGAAGTCTGCTGTTTCTTAGATGCTTCCACCCTTGGCGCGGTAGCCGATGATCATTCTTTTTGAACGCCCGTCAAATCATAACCTCTGCCCATTGTGCTCACGTAACGTACTATGGCTCATATGTCCTGGCCGGCCGCTTATATCTCTGTGTATTCGACCTTGTCACGTGCACTCCGCGTCGCGCCTGTGATTTCGATGGTGGTCATATTATTTTGATACGACCGTGAATATGTACATCACGTGAACTCATTTCCCACGCAACGAGCTTTTATACTCTGCTCGAGAGAGAAAATCCACGCCAGGAAAGATTTGTCGGAGCGGCATGCAAACTGGTGGGTATGTGTCTACAGCTGTGGTATGTAAATGCAGTTGCGAAAAATGACGTGATAGATAAGGAAGATTATTTTAAAAAGACAAAACTGCTAGGCGTAGCTAAGTTTGGCTGTCCTCACGTCGGAGTGATCTTGGTGGCGAAAGCATGTGTAAGGACTGAGAACGTCTGGGGGACGTCACGGGAATAATACCATCACAAGGAAACCTTTGCCAGAGATTTTATGATACGGCGACGTGCGGCTGGTTGATCCCTATACGTCACGTCGCAATGGAATCACACTGGGATGCAACAACTTTTTGCCGAATGTGCCGACTGACGCTGTTTGGAGGACGATAACGTGCGTCGTCGTAGTGGACTGCTGCGCGTGGGGGGACGACTGAACGCTTCTATCACCGCATTCGATGACGTTTGCCAATATAGTGTGGAATGAATATTTTTCGTGGTTAGGTGGTTCAGAAGGTGGTACTCATAATACATTCATTCGCTGTGGCAAAAATCAGAATAACAGATTGTATTTTGAATGTTATACCCCGAATGCGACGGATATAATTTAGCTGTTATAATAAACATTGCGAATGCTTTTCTACTTTATCGTTACGACACAATTTCCTATAAATACACAGTAGGTGTTCTAACTTACAAAACATTCTCTTCTATCCCAGTTCCGCAGTTGCATTTTGTGCATTAACCTTTCTGTTGCTGCAACCCTGGTTGCGCCCTTGCGACTGAAACGGAACTGACCTTATCTGCCCATATCCTACTGGGAAGGAACTCATATTGAAAAACGTGTCGTGTTGTATCTGAAATCCTGTCTTTTCCTCATTCAAATGTCACTCAAGGAATACTGACGTCAGCCTGTTGCGCTGAATGCTAATTTCTTATCGCTTCAAATGTCAAATTCCTACGAGACGCAAAGCGCTCTCCATTGAAAGCTAAACTTTGTTCCTAAGAGAGGAAGCAAGGCGTTCATTAGTCTTAATACCGAGAAAAGAAGGATCACGATTTAAAAGATAAACTTAACTTTCCTTTCCTTTCTACAAGGCAAAGCAATTGGAACTCCCGCTGTTAGGCGCATTGTCTTCCGAAATTAACACGTAGATACTATCCCACACACAACCTTCGACCATTTGTCTGCCATAATGAGGAGAGGAATATGCAGATTACCTGTGCAGTATGCATATTAGCGTGCCATTTAGTCAGAGACACCGTAGTCTGTACATTTTGTTTGGACTCTGAGCTCGTTAGAGTGTAGAAAGAAACCAAATCCTGCTGTTCATTACTATAACCCAGTTTGATTAAATCGTATAACGAATTTAAATTAAGACTTGTGTTACCTATCACGGAAAGGGGTCTCGCAAGTTTTGGACATAACAGCTCTTTTTAAGAAAAATTACCTTGAGGCATTCCTGAAATCTATCGGAATTACTGAAAGTCTTTTATTTGAATAAATAAACAAAATGCTCGACTGTATACCAAACTGATACAAACGTTACAAAAATCCGTTTTTTATTGGCGTAAACAACTACCATTGGCAAGCTTTAACACTCTTACTGGTTGCTTTATCCAGACAGATTAGTAATATAAAACCCGTGCGCATAGGTTTTGTATTATTAGCCTGCCTGGACAAATCCACCTGTGGGTGTGTGAAAGCTTGGAAATATTAGTTGTTTACTTCAATGAAAAACGGATTTGGGGCGCGGGTGGCCTGGTGGTCAACGTTCTTGACTGCCACGGAGAAGACCTCGGGTTCGATCCCAGCAGGTATGAACGCTCGAACCACTAAATATCCGCCGTGCGTCGGATGGGCACGTTAAGCCGTCGGACCCTGGGTACTGGTCCCCCGGTAATAAATAAGGGCGTCTTTCTCCCCCTTTTTAACCTCGCTTCCGTGTCACTTTCCTATCGGGCACTCTAGCCTAAATCTCCTAGTTTCCTATTTATAACGGTTGTTTAAGACCTAGGGTCAGACACCCCTTCCTAAAATCCTCTACTTATGATCAACTCAGAAAAAAACGGATTTTCGTAATGGCTCCTTATATTCTGCCATCCAAGAATGTGGAAGAATTTTTAACAACCCCTTTACTTTTGAAGTGTGTTTACTTTTCTTTGGGCTTCTAATGTATCCAGTTCTTTTTTTGGCAACATTTCTGAGTTGTATATTATAAAGATTTTCTTAAAATAAAATTACTTTATGCAATGTACTTACAAGTTTTTCTATTTCGTTTCATTTTTAGTAAATGCATAAAAATTAAATTTAGCTTCTTTTCGCACTTAAGTTGAATATTCTAGTTCGGTGGTAGCAAAAGTTCGTAGCATAGGTTAGGTGATATTGAAAGAGAGTGTTGACATACCTGTACATAAATTTATTGAACCGCATATGTGCCGTTTTGTTCCAAAACCTGTCGCCATCTGCAAGATTCCATCCTCCCCAAACTTGGCATCTTGCTGGGCAATGAACTGTCGCAGGTAGCTTTCACAGGCTTCCAGGGAATTGAAGTTCTTCCCATTAAGGAAATTCTGTAGGGACAGGAATAGGTGGTATTCTGAAGATGCGTGATCCGGGAAATACGGCGGGTGAGGTAGGACATCCCAGCCAAGCTGCACCAATTTCTGCCGGCTCTGGAAAGAGACGTGTGGTCTGGCGTTGTCCATATGGAGGATGACACCCTTCCGATTGGCCAATTCCGGACGCTTTGTATCGATTACTGCCCGTAGTCAGTCCAATTGGGAATAGTACATGTCGGAATTCAATCTCTGGTTGTGCAGCAGAAACTCGTAATACACAACGCCTTTTCAATCCCACCATCGCCTTCCTTGGATGCAGACCAGTCCTTGGAGTGGTTAACGGTGGCTTCCCCCCCAGGACCGTTTTAGCACCTTATTGTTGTATACGATCCATTTTTCATCGCCTTTGATCGTCCGTTTTGTTGGCGTTGCGTTTGAGCAGACAATCACACATCGAAGCGCGGTACATTAAATTTTTATCTGTTAAAGCGTGCGGCACCCAAACATCGTAGCTATTCACGTCTCCGAGGGTCTCCAAATGCCTTGCAACACTCATATGAGATATGCTGAGAATCTGTGCGATGTCCCGTGTCGTGTGACGTGGATTATTTTCAATGAGCTTTACGATTTGGCTATCATCAGCGACTGAAGGCCAGCTGGAATGTTTCCGGTTTTCCAGATCTAAATTGGCACTTCTGAACCGAACGAACCACTTACGGAAGAACTTGACTTGTCTGCACACAGCCCCAATCTCAACCCCATGGAACACCTTTGGTATGAATTGGAACTTCAAGTGAGAGCCAGGCCAAACCATCCGACATCGAATTCAGCATGGCGGACTTTGCAATTTGGGAGATATAATTCAATACATTGTCTAGGAGAAAGACATCTCTTCGCAGTTTTCCGTGCCGCTTTTCCTTGACGTCTGCGAATTTGGCTTGTGTGGTTGGCTTAGTATGCACCCATGTGAGTGGTGCTTTTTTCTAGGTAGTTAATTATTATGATGTCTGCTACAGTATATCCCAAAAAACTGGTGTCATCACCTTGCTGGCTGACGGAGCAACACGGAACTTCTTGGGAGCCGGAGAAGATACGTGTGTCCACATTAGACTATGAGATACGTAGGATCCATCACATACACTGCCTTACCGAGAAAATGCCACACCATGAAGAAATGCCCGGGAACAGACCAAACTGCACACATAGATAGCCATCTAGGTCTTGAACAAATGATTTAATTGTCACATACAGAGTTGACTCGAGTGGCCAAATATACAGGATAATCAGTAAGAAGTGTGGATGATCGATACAACGTTGAACCCGACGGGACATCGACGCAATGGGAGTCAGAATAGAGTCTTGAGATATCGTGGACCATGTGGTGTTGATCCTAGCCCACAGTTCATCTTTATTTTGCGTGGTGTGGGTGTGTATTCAACCGACGTCCAATCGTGTCTCACAAATGCACGATGGGCGAGAAGGTATCGTGCTGGCCACGGAAGCATCCGCACACCGTGTAAAGCATTCAGGCTGATCCGAGAGGTATGCGGCCGGACTTTATCCTGTTGAAAAACGGCGTTTGGGATGCCCTGCAGATACGATAGTGCCACGGGCCGCAGCACATCGTCAACATAGCGGCGTGCCGTCAATGTGCCCGTAATGCGTACCAGCGGGAAACAACTGTTACCGCTGATAGCACGCCACATTATGATTCCAGGTTACCGGGTCGTGTGGTGATCCACAATGGCAGAGGAATCCGCCTGTTGGCCACGTCGCCTCCAGACTCTGATACGGCGATCGTCCATTGGTGAGACAGAACCGCGATTCGTCTCTAAACACCACATTGTTCCATTCGTCACCCCCACGCAGCTCTGGAGCGACCCCACGCCAATCGGTGACGACATGGCTCGCTCTTAAGGGTATCCTTCACAACGGACGGCTGGACAGCAAACCAGACGCAGCCAATCGGCGCGACACTGTCCGCGTCGATATCGGAGCATCCATGTCTCCCCGTGCACTCGGCAAAATGTCACTTGTTGTGACCTGCGGGTTCGCTACGGAATGACGTCGGATGCGACGATCGGTGAACTCGGACGTCCGTCTCTGTGCTCCGCTTCCCCAACGTTGTAGCACAGATCCTTCCTGAGACCACACTCTCCAAATTCGACCGACGGTTTTAGCATCACTTTGCTTTTCTTCTGCAAAACAACGCAAGGACCATCCGACGGTACGAAGGCCTACGATGACACCTATCGTGAACTCATCAGTTTGAGGAAATCGTGTACGACGGCGTCTTAACGGTATTGGTAACCCTTGTTCGTTCTCCAGACACGGTTACGCAGAACGACTCACTTCTCGCGGTCGTGATGACGTCTCAACTGATAGCCTCACGGGCTGGTTGTCCTCTTATATCCCGCGCGCCGTTCGTGCGATTGGCCTTCAAATAAAATCATTTGCGAAACTGGTACGTGTGCACCCACGCCGCAATTTGCATGGCCTTGCGTTCACGTCTTCGTGGTGTGCTATTTTCTGTGTCAGGCAGTGTATGTCCCAGGCTTTACATATTGGTTGAGGAATTTATGGCTAAGTTCGACATCTTAATAGAAATGAAATTACCAACCCCTGTATCATATATAATATCAAGCTTCAAGGAGAGACAGTGTGAGAAAGAAAAGGCTGGTGGGTACGCTATACCGTTGGTGTATCCTGACAACATGGAAAATGTATATACACTGGCGGAAAGTGAAAAAGAACACCAAGAAGGAATTGGCGAACGATCATGAAATTTACATATATTAATGGGGTCGAGTTTACTTCGGTGTGATGTTAATTTCTGGACCAGCCGTTGGCGCTTACGCCACAGCACGGCATAATATGCAAATTATCGTCGATGGTATTTAAGGAGTACGGCGAAGTGAATATAATCAGTCGTCGGCCAACGTCTGCACTGGAGAACGCAACGGCGATCTGTCGTGTTCAGCGAACAAAGCAGATTCTGCTTGGGAGCCTCCCATGGCCGTATGCGTATTCGCAGACGCACAGGGGAGCGTCTCCACCCTTCTTGCATCCGCCAGCAACACACAGGGCCTACACCTGGTCTCCTGGTGTGGGGAGCGATCAGCTATCACTCCCGTACACAACTAGTGTTTGTACCGGGTACGTTAAACAGCACCTCCTACATCAACAACATCATTCAGCCCGTTGTTGTGCCATTTGTAAGGTCGGTCCATCGTGGTGTTTTCCAGCAAGATAACGCACGCCCACAGACGGCACGTGCAACGCAACATACTTCAGGGTGTGAGACAACTTCCATGGCCTGCACGTTCATCGGATTTGTTCCCCATTGAGCACGTGTGGGATTTTATGGGACAACGACTTATCCGGTCTCCACGGCCAGCCACGACCATCCCCGATTTACGCGTCCAGTTTGAGGATGCTTGGAACTCAATACCCCAAACTTACATCCAACATCTGTACGACAGACTACATGCCAGAATTGCACAGTGTGACGCAGTTCATGGCGGTCCAACCTCGTACTAACCATGTTACATGGAAATGTTATTTTTCAGTTTACCAGCAAATACAGCTGTATTTTGCCATAATGTTTTGATCACGTTATCCTCTGTATTCCGTTATTATGCTGTATAAATTTCTTTGGTATCAGACTTCTCCTTCTTGGTGTTCTTTTTTCACTTTCCGCTAGTGTATATCGGAATGACAAAGCGATCCTTAGATACTAGATGTAAAGAACACGTGCGAAGTGTCAACCAGTACAGGCAGGATACAGCCCTCTGCAGAGAAGCTATGTGTTGCTCAACCGCTCCTGTATGGAATAGTATTAGAAGAATTGTCCCTTACACGAACTTTAAAGAGACTGCCATCAGGGAAACAATCAAAAACCTTTTCAGCAAACCAGCATGCATTGAATATATCTATCGAACTACCAATGATTTGCCATGCGTTATTGAAAGATAGAAACACATCGCGGCACAGAGTGAAACTGCGTCATAAAAACTCACATAATACGGCTCGTAATGTCACCCACGTTGTTTTAAAAAACTCATGTTTGTTTCTTACGTGTTCTAATTACCTGCATTTTTCATGTCCAAACATTGCCCTGACAAAGCCTAGCAGTGAAGAGTGAATGTTTGACGAACTTTATGCACATTATACCACGAAAATAAACGAATTTACTACGCTGTAAGCGTTCTTTGAGGATTTGTATTTTGGTTTCTGGGTAAAAGCGATTAACTCATGTTTCATCTATTGTAGCCGTCCTGGACCAGAAGTTTATTGTATCTGCACGAAGCATATGAAAGTTGATGAGACATATTCCTTTGCGGCATGCCTTTCGCTCATCTACTAACATTTCTAGGATACATCGCGCAATGACCTTTTTCTTCTTCAAAGAATTCGTCAGGGTTGAACTGACACTGCCCACTGAAATGCTTACGGATTCCGAACAGTCGCTCGTCTGCCTTGCATCACGAGATCGTGCTCGCGGTTGGTGCTTTCATCAGAAGTGGATGTGGAGGACGTCTAGAATGATCTTCACCATTGCAAGGTGCCCTGCCGCAATGAAATTATCTGTGCCACTTGGCAACGGTGGAATATGCAGGAGTCTGTGACTTATACCTCTAATTTATAATTTAATCTTCCTGTTGAGTTCAGGTATTCTCATGTAGATTTCGTTTCTTCTCGTTAAATATTTTCTAATCTTAATGTCGTAAGTTCCTCCTGATAAATTTTAAGTTGGTAACACCTGATTGCGGTACAAGGGCAGTATACATACTTAGACGCGAGAGATAAGTGCTTGTGTGTGCAATGTTTCTCCGGCGATCTAATACCGTTATGAACGTCATGTGGGACATGCCATTGTGAACGTCATGTGGGACATGCCATTGTGAACGTCATGTGGGGACATGCCATTATGAAACTCACGTGGGAACATGCGATCGCCGCCCCGATGGCGCAGTGGTTTAAGCGATGGCTTCTGACCATTCGCCCTAGTTGGGTCCGGGTTCGAATCCCTGTGAGGCATGGATGTTTGTGTTTGTCTTTCGGCACTGGCTCTCAATGTGTTACTTGTCCAACACTGGCTCCCTGTGTACAGTGGGCGTTTAGCATACTGTGAAATGTATGATATAAACCTCCAATAATAATAAAAACAAGAAAGATGACACCGAAATTTCGGGTGTAATAAGCACGTTTTTTGAACCCGTTCTGACACAAATTAAATGTATCAAAGCTATTCAAAGTCAATGAAACCGGTATGGAAAACAATAGTATTTGAAGGAAGACAGAAGTTTTTCAATCGGGTTTTTAATCCCTCAGATATTGCTGTAAACGGAATCGTGAGCTTACGCCCTCTGGTTACAGACTGGTGCGTTAAGAAAAACATGAATTTATATGAGAAACGTTTCGCACCGGAAACGCTCTCCAACACAGAAATAATTTTTCAAATCGGACTCTTAGAAACAGAGATATCGACAAAAATAAGATGTGACTTTACGTCCCCTGGTGGGAAAACCATGCGTTATTTTAGAAAGAAAGTATTCTCAAAGGGTTTATCCGTATAAGCGGTATCGGTCGAAGAAAGAAAAAATTTAGTGGAGTTTTCAGGAGCCCAGATTTTGCTACAAATGCATCACTCATGCCCCCTGGTGGCCAAACCATTCTTTACCAAACATTAGAAATTATGTGAAAAATATTTTCCATCAGGTCTTGTATGCGATACAGGAAGAATTTTACAAATCGGAGTTTTAGGAGCAGAAATAACGCAGAAAACGCAATTTACCTTTGTGCCCCCTAGCGGAAAAACTATGATTTACTTGAAATTTTTGAATTTATAGGAAAAACATTTCGCATCGGTAACACTATACAACAAAGAAGGAACTTTTCAAATCGGACTCTTAAAAGTAGAGATATTGACAAAAATAATATATACATCTACGCCCCCTGGCGTAGAAACCATGCGTTATTTTAAGAAGAAAATGTTTCTAAAAGGTTTGTCGACATGAGTAGTATCGGTCTACAAACGACGTTTTTTTCATTCGAGATTTTAGAAACTCATATTTTGCTGCAAATACATCAGAAGCGGAAATTAAGATTTACGCCCCCTGGTGGCCAAACCATTTTTTTTTTTTACAAAAATTAGAAGTTATGTGCGAACGATATCCCATCAGGAGCTGTATCCGGTGCAGAAAGAATTTTTCAAATCCGAGATTTAGAGCAGAGATATAGGATGAAACGCAATTTACCTCTACGCCCCCTAGTGGAAAGTCTATAAATTACTTGAGAATTTTGAAATTATATGAGAAACATGTCACACTGAAAACACTATCCAACAAAGAAGGAATTTTTCAAATCGGACTCCTAGAAGTAGAGATATTGATAAAAATAAGATATACATCTACGCCCCTGGCTGAGGAACTGTAGAATATTTTAAGAAGAAAATGTTCCGAAAAGGTTTATTGATGTGAGTGGCATCAGTCCACGAAAAATTTTCTTCAATCAATATTTTAGAAGTTCAGATTTTATGGTAAATACATCAAAAGCAAAAAGTTAACACTTACGCCCCCTGGTGGCCAAAGCATTCTTTACCAAAAATTAGAAATTATATGCAAAAGATTTTCCATCAGGAGGTGTATCCTCTGAAGAAAATGTTTTTCAAAGCGGAGTTTTAGAAGAAGAGTTATCTGAAGAAATGTAATTTACCTAGCGGAAAATCTATGCGTAATTTGAAAAAGTAATTACACCTGAAGTACTCTTCGACATAAATGGAATCGAAACTTAAAATAATTTTTTCAATCGGATGTTTAGAAGCAAATATGTGGAATAAAACGTATTTTTGAATTCGACATCATCTGCATTTACGCCCTCTAGCGGCTAAATTGTACATCGTAAAAAAAAAAGAAAAACGAAATGAAGGATCATCATTCGCATATTTGAAGCTTCCCAATGCGAAAAGAATTTTTCAAATCGGACTAATAGTTGCAGAGATATCGTGGGTACCGACGGACGGACGGACAAACCGATAACATAAGCACGATTTTTTTTTTTACAAAAGACGTGCTAGAAAAGAACATGCGATTTTCTTAAATGTATGGCGAAGAATTGGTGTCCGGTGGATGAGGTGGAAGCGCATATCTTTTCTCCTACGCATTTATTAGCACCACAATTGGTAGCGAATCCTTGGAGCACGAAAAATGTTAACGTTCCAAAGCTTGAGTAAAAATTACGTTTTTTTTTTTTTTAATTTAGTGTATGGACTGATTTAGAAGTGAAGTTACTTTTTCTTTCTCTACACACCGGAAATCCAAATTTTCAGGTATGCTTCTACAGCTGCTCTGAACTAATTTGCTTTTGTTCAAATGGATTTGCGCATTCTGTTTAAAATGAGTCTGTTGAAAGAGCTTGTTAAAATACCTTCCGCTGAAACATGTTCGACGTTGTGTCTACAAGCTAATCGATCTTAAAATAAATTTTCCTGTAATGAAGGTTATGCGCAACAACAAATTTCATCTTTGGAGGACATTTTCTTTTAGCTTTGTGAGAATAGTTCGAGCAGAAGGACGTTTCACCAAAATCGAAGTTTCTGGTTTCTATTATGTGGCAACGAATTTTCAGTTTTGAATTGCAAATTGTTCTTACTAAATCCATTGTTCTCCAAATGTTATTCACCTGGAATAAGTTAATTTTAATTCAAACTGAAGGTTGAATTGCGTTATTTTGTTGGCCATACTGTAATCACTTGCTCATAGCCTGCGTCATGCGCAGGTGAAAAGCTATGACTGAAATTTTTGTAACACGAATCGCAATAATAAAAGGTTGAATTATTAATGGGAAGTCTATACCGATGACCCATTTCATTATGACCACCTATACCTAATAAGCTGTAGGACCCCCGTCCCCTTCTTGGAGTTGGTTCTCTTAAATCAGGAACGAGTTTAAAACGATTTCAATGTCAGGTCGGTACTTATAACAGATCTACCACTCTAGTAGCCCAGTGGCGTGAAGCGCAGGTCTCTGTCCAATCGTCCAAGATCTGCCTGGGCTTGAATTCCAGATAAGGCTTAGACAGCTTTGTCTGAGTGATCAAAGAATATCTAACGAGAAGAAGTTAAGGCTCAGCGAGACGTAACTAGCGCAGCTGTATCTTCAGGGAAAACATGCAGTGCACAGAAGCCAACATACAGGCTGATCGGCTGATGCCGGAGCAGACTGCGCATGCGTATTTTTGTTGACTTCAATTCTTTGGGATACTTTGGGTAAAGAACAGTCAGCCGTCAGCCGAGCTACTCAGACTCGCAGCACGTGATTGTAACTTTCTCGGTAGCATAATCACTTCGCAAATCGGATATGGTAGTTTTGTTACGCCAACCGGGTTAGTTAAGGCTTTTGTTTGTACTTCAGTTTTCCAGAAATATTTTCAGTATTGCCAAATACTAGGGAATGTCTGCATTTTGTACGGATCCTTAGGCCTAACTGTAATATTTGCTGAAATTTAATTTAAATAGTAATACTAACGTTATTGCATATTTTTCTCACCAAAATAAGGGATGGGCGGGATATCAGAAAACAGCAAGGACAACTACAAAAAACTGCTCTAAGCAAATAGTCATCAGATCGAAAGAAACCATCGTGGATCAAAGAAAAGCTTCACTGACGTAGTCCCACCCTATCGTGTTTTCCTCCTGAATGTTAACTTTCCCACAGAGCATATTATCTCTTAAGATGTGGTGGCGCTGTTGCCGCCTGTTTTACGTTATATCTATGAGAGTTGACCTTTAAGCGTTAGATATTATTTGGATTGATGGCGCTGTCCCCGTCCCCCTCTTGGAGTTGGTTGCTTTAAGTTAGGGACGAGTTTAGCTCATGGTGGCCGTTTAACCCTGAAACAACAAAAGCAACAACAAAAAAGATCAACCGATCTATACATACGTGTGCATCTCCGTCTGTGTTGGCATCATATTCTTTCGCCAACCGGATAAAAGCAGATGGTGGGATACAGAACTGTGCATTATAGTGAAGGTTTCATATATTTTCTTTAGCATAGAGTTCTTAATCGGAAGGTATTAATAATCAATTTTCCTTTCCGATGTGATGCTCCTTCTATGTCAATTGCGTCTTCACTGTTAACTCTTAATACGATTTCATCAATCCAGTAGCGATACTCAGTCTAGTTTTAAGGCGAATACCTTCCTCCTTTAGAGCAATATAAAACATATTCTGATGCTTAAGGGATCTTTGTGAGATATGTAGGGTGTCCCAAAAGTGCTCGACCCAACTGTTGAGGAATAGTAGTAGGTTTCCTTTTTCTAGGACATAATTTTACATGACTAGTGACGAGTTGTAAGCTTCATACATAGCTATGTTTATTAGATTTTTGCAGTTATGTCCGTTAGATTTTACATACATAACGATTGGCGGCAAAGAACATCCATGAAGATAGGGTGGCAACAATATGGAAGGATTTCCATTCATACAATACTGTAAAGAAGTGGGCAACGGATTTAAAATATAGGATGACGTGTGTGGAAGGTGACACTCGCTCAGGCGAAGCCTCCGAGCCCATCACTCAAGAAAGTGTCGACAAGACATGAAACAGTACTTTAAGATAGACGGTTAGCGGTTCAGGCATATTAACAAAACACTGCACATGTCCAAACAACAGTCGATTGCATTCTGAAAGATCGTCTGGCTATGACAAAGGTTCTTTCGATCTGATGACTATTTGCCGTTGGGTCCCAGAACTCCTGATATCTGAGGAAAAGATGATTGGACGGAAGATGCCACGAGACAATCTCGCACAGTTTGAAGCCAATTCACAAGAACTTCTGCAACAGTGGATGAAATGTGGGCACACCACTACATTCCAGAGCTAAAACAGTGGAAGCTCATCTACTCCAAAGAAGGCGAAACATATCATCACTTCTGCTGGAAAGTTGATGGCAATGGTTTTTTCGGATGCGAAGGGAGTGGCAATGGTGGATTTCCTTGTGAAAGATCAAACTATAGAGGAGCATACTATGCTAACCTACTAAGAAAAATTCGAAAGCATTTGAAGGATGAACACTGAAGAAATCTGACCTGAGGGGTGTTGTTTCTTCAGCATAACGCTCCAAGATTTAAATCAACAGCTCATCCATGAATGTGGGTTTGGACTGCTACCACACCGATCCTACTGCCTGATTTCACCCCCTCCAACTAACAACTGTTCCCAGATCTCAATAACTTATCTGCTGTGCATTTTGGGACGGACGAAGACGTTATTTATGCTTTGAAGCCTATTTTGACAGTCTTAAAAATCATTACATTCGGAGGACATTTGGAAAACCGTTGAAAAAAGTGTGGATCTTTGAGGGGAACTATGTAGAAAAATAGGCCTACCATATTTTTTAATGATTGTTCCTTGATAGTTGGGCGGAGAACGTTTAGGACATCCCACGTGCACCTGCATGGTTGAGGACTTTAAGCTGAACTCCGTACCCTTCAAAGATATAGTGCACTCGTTTTTATTTTTCTTTGCACTCTGTAATATTTTAAAATATTTTGTAATATTTATTCTTCATTATCTCCGTAAAAGCAAAGTAGTCCGTACGAACGTCACTGAAAATATTATTATAATAGCTGTTGTATCAACTGCGTACGTACTATTCCTTTTGCTGAAAGTAGATCGTCATTTCTGTGAAATTACCTGACAATTCAATTAACAAAATTACACTCAAAACTCGCTTTTACAATTTGTAATGCCTACACACGGCAGTAATCTTCCATTGTAATTCAAAGTAGTTTTTTGAATCACAATGGAATTTGTTAAGTCACAAACGAAGCTGTGGTATATTAAAAACCGACTGTTTTGTCTCTTGTTAAGCGACTGCTGGAAGAAACTAGATTCAACCCTTCCTTAAGACATTTACTTCTGTGACCCTGAACTGGAGTGCTCAGCTTATTTCAATTAACAACAGAACTAACTTTAGTTGCGAATACATTCATGATGACTAAGAATTCGGAAACGATTAGGTCATTCTAACTGATGGTTTTAACCTTTGAAACTTCAATTGCTCTCTACACTCAGCTAGCTAGGACTTATTTACGTGTTCTGAAAAACATATTAATTTTCCTGGCTGCTGGTAATAGTTAAGAACCATAAAATGATTGATAGTAATATATTCGAAATAATTGCTATTTAAAATTGGGAAAGACCAGACTAGAAAAACAAGATTGAAAAAGCTACCTACAGAAAGATCTGTTTCCCGGTACTTATGCGTTTGAGAGAAAGAGAGAGAGAGAGAGAGAGAGAGCATATAGGGAAATAAATGCCAAAGGTCTTTTCCTCTCTTTCTGAAGTGAAGGAAAATGAGGGAAATGAAATAAAACATAAGAAACTCAGGGTCATTACGATCGACTACAAGGAAATAAAGTTAAATATGCTAACAAACAAGATTCTTTCCTGAGCAACAAAGAGGAAATACCTATATTAATAAGACTTGCCCTGTAGAATTCTCAAGAGGACGTAACTGGTCACTTGACAGAAAGATCCAAATTCGAAACGAATGACTGAAGTTTCCGAGACAGCGGAGATATCTCGCTCACAGACGCGCGTTACAGACAGTGTCTCTTAATTGCAACATTACGGTTACCTGGCAGGGGAAACTTCACACTAAGAAAATCTACCAATCCATTCATCGCCTGGCAAATGCAAATATGCACTCAGTAGACAAAACATTAGAGATAGGGGTGATGGGCAGTTGACAATGGGCATCTCCCGCCCAAAGTGGAACAGACCCAAACCGAACGCAGGCGATAATAAATAGAAGGACAGCACAGCTTCACAATACTGTATTGCAATAGACGAACATGGGCAAAAGTGGTCATCTGAGCGAATTTGATCGTAGGAGCATTGTCGGCGCAAGACAGATGGGACATTCTATCGCCCAAGTGGAAAGATCCGTAGGATTCCCTAGGGCAACCGTATCAAGAGTATACCATCGATGAACGTACCAGCGCCCAGAAAGCAAGAGGGGGCAGATCACACGCCATTGAAGACCGGGGTCGAACTAGATTATCCAGGCTCGCGCAGACCGACCGACCGCTTAGCAACTGCGGCGCAAATCACATCCAGGGGAACGATACAACGCATGCTTTATACCCTGGGCTACGGGAGCCGACGCCCTACTTAAGTGCCACTGTTGACTGCTCGTTATCACTTTACCTGGTGCCGGGAACATCAAAACTGCAACTCAGTAGAGTGGTGATGCGTCGTGTGGTGAGATAAATCCCGTTTTCAGCTGTACCGAGCTGACGAAAGAGTGCGAGTGTGGCGTCGACAGCATGAGGTCATGGAACCGTCGGGCCAGGACGCCTCTGTTTAAGGTGGTGGTGGCTCTGTGATGGCTTGGGGAGCTTTCTCATCATACACATTAGGTCCTTTAGTGTGTCTGGAGAGCCCCTTAACCGCTGAGAACTACCAGCATACATGCTGGTTGATCACCTACACACTTTCATGGCCACCCAGGCATTGGTCTGAAGAACACTCATCTGAGTTTGGAACCATCAAGATGCCCCGAAGTTCTACGGATTTATATCCTGTGGAAGCTCACTCGGATGCCGCGAAGTGGAACGTCAGATCCATGTATCCTGGACCGACATTTCCGGCGGAGTTGTGGGCAATGCTGCAACACGCATGACTGACATTATCTCCGGAAACTCCCCGTCATCGGGTGGAGTCGGTGCCTCGAAATTTACAGGCTTTATTCGCGCTAGAGGAGGACCAACACGATATTAGGTAGGTATCTCCAATGTTTTCTCCATTGAATGTACATTAGTAATGACATACATCAGCGTTTCTCAACAGGTTGTACGCGTACCATTGATGGTGCGTGAGGTGTTGACCAGTGGTACGCATGGGCGCGAGACGAGGTTGTTGAGTAAGATTTTAAAACATGAATGGAGCTTAAAAATTATTTTTCCTTGGTAGCCTTTGGAATTTTAGGTAATATTGGTACTTAAGATATTTAGAACATGAGAGGGGCGAAAACAGTTGAAAAACACTGGCATAAATCATTATTTCTTGAAAGTTCATCCATCATTCACGTAAAAAAGTCCATAACGAATTAAATTTTTCCGTCAGTTTGGTCCACGCCGGGATCGAACCCGAGTCCTCTTATTCTGGAACAAGTCGCTCTACCAACTGAGCTACGCAGACGTTCGTTCTCGCAGCTATCTGCCTTTATGTCGTGTGCGTCCTTGGGGGGGGTCATTTTGGTACACGCCGGGGATCGAACCCGAGTCCTCTTATTCCGGAACAAGTCGCTCTACCAACTGAGCTACGCAGACGTTCGTTCTCGCTGCTATCTGCCCTTATGTCGTGTGCGTCCTGCGGGGCAGGCACGTCACAAGTCATTCAAGAAGACATTCAAGAAAATGACCATTGGTGACGGACCATTCGTGAACGATTCTTTCACAACGAATAACTATTTACCGGGAATGGTGAATGGTTTGGTCTCTCCGCTGTCAATGATCATTCAATACTGGAGTGGAAGCCTGTTTAACTTGATTCCGGCGGTATATTGGGAATTAATAGGTGTCAACCGTTATGTAAGTGAGAAATCAGCAATCAGTTAGTTAGGAAATCATGGTGAAACTTAAGAATGAGAATGATACGCGAATGCCAATCATTTGAATGGTGTGCCAGAATGATTCACATGAGCCTACTGGTGGCAAATCAATCATCGTGAATAGTGAAGAGCACGGGATATTTGGGGCAGTTTCCCCAAAAGTACTGTGGCCTTGCAAGTGCTTTTGTCGTAAACACGCAATCCCTACATCGAATGATTTACTCATTGAGCACAGTGACAACCTGGAAATTGAATTTTCATTCGTTTGAATGTTCACTTGTGAATGGCTCTTGAATGATCCCTCGTGAATGACTCTTTTGAATGAACTTCCAAGAAGGAAGAATTTATGCCATCACGATTGATCATTCAATTTCGAGATTGTCACTGTGTAAATCATTCGCTACTGAAATCCCGTGTTTACTCTTAAACACTTTCAAGGCCATAGCTCTTTTTGGCAATTTTGAAATGTAAATACGTACTATTGTCCTTATACTGTTTCACACGTTATTAAAGGTAGTGCTTTCAATGCAGGCCATTCAGTAACAAATAGAAGAATAACATCAATGTCAATAACTTGAAGATTTGGTCCAATAAATGAACATACTTATTGTTTTTGGATAGATATTAGTCCACAGGCAGAACATTATATTAACTCTTGTCAAAAATAGGGTTACGTAGTCCTTTTTTAGCATGTCGTTCGAAAATCCTTCTTTGTTTGAGTATTATTTCAAATATGATTATACAGTTGCCTTTATACAGTATCTACCAACAAGTAATTGGACACCCCTGCAATCGACGATATCTGCGGTCCTGATACACGTCACGGCCGCCGCCGTTAAATATCGTGTGGGAAACAACAACGCAACCAGTCGCATGCAAGATGCCACGCAGTTCGGGGCTCTCTGATTTCGAGAAAGGTGTAATCGTCGGGTATCAAAGAAATGGCCGATCCATACGTGACATATCCAGCGAGTTGAAGTACCCAAAATCGACAGTGACCTACGTGATTGGCAAGTGGAAGATGAGAGGTGACTGTCAGAATGTGCCCGAACCGGGCAGACCCACAAAACTGGGAGTTAGAGAACGACGGGTGCTGGCCAGAGAAATTCGGAAGAACCACACCAAATCGATGGACCACATCCGCGAAGAGTTTCAACAGGCATGCGGGAGTGTTTCTTTCGACGAATACCATCCGTAAGGAAGCCCATCTGCTCGGTTATCATGGACGTGCTGTCGCTCACAAGCCTTTGATCACCAAGTCCAATAGCGCTGCTCGGCTAATGTGGTGCAAAGAACGTCGACAGTGGAAACAGGTTCTCTGGAGCGACGAATCAAGGTTCACCCTCTATCGTTCGGACAGTAGGGTATGGGTTTGGCGTCTGGAGAACGCCTCCTGCCGGAATGTATTGTGCCAACTGTGAAGTTCGGCGGCGATGGAATTATGCTATGGGGTGTTTCTCCTCGTATGGCACGGGACCCTTGGTCGCAATTCCTGGTAGACTCAACGCCGAGACCTACTGCACCATTTTGGATGACCATGCGCTTCCTACGTTGTGGCAGTTTCACGGGGTGGACCCATGTTTCTTTCAGGATGACAATGCCACCTGTTATGTTGCGAGGTCCACCATGGCTTAGTATGGTGACAATGGGGTTAATCGAATGGACTGGCCTGCGCAGAGCCCGGACCTGAACCCTATCGAGCACCTCTGGGACGAGTTGGAGCGTCGACTTAAGGGGTGCCCCCACCGTCCGAAATCGGACGGTGGGGGCACCCCTTAGTCGACGCATGGTCATTTTGGATGACCATGCGCTTCCTACGTTGTGGCAGTTTCACGGGGTGGACCCATGTTTCTTTCAGGATGACAATGCCACCTGTTATGTTGCGAGGTCCACCATGGCTTAGTATGGTGACAATGGGGTTAATCGAATGGACTGGCCTGCGCAGAGCCCGGACCTGAACCCTATCGAGCACCTCTGGGACGAGTTGGAGCGTCGACTTAAGGGGTGCCCCCACCGTCCGAAATCGGTGAAGGAACTGACCTGTCTTCTCCAAGCCGAGTGGAAGAAAATACCGCTAGCCGTCGTACAACGCCTGGTTGAGAATATGCCCCGGAGGGTCGCAGCTGTAATCGCCGCTCGTGGAGGCTCCACCAACTATTGAAGGTGAATAAACTTCGTTTTCCTTTGCTATCACAGGTGTCCAATTACTTGTTGGTAGATAGTGTATGTTTATCTTGGACAGCAGATATCAAGTGAGGGTCACATTGATGAAGAAATTAATCGGCGTACAAAACTTGCCTGGAGAGCTTTTGGAAGAAACAGCATAATTTTCAAGAGCAATATGCCATTATGTCTTAAAAGAAAAGTGTTTGATCAATGCATCCTTCCAGTGCTTACGTATGGTGCAGAGACGTGGACCTTAACTAAAAGAGACATACAAAGGCTGCAGACAACTCAAAGTAGCATGGAGAGGTGCATGCTTGGTATAACCAGGAGAGATAAGAAGAGGAACTCGTGGATCCGAAAAATGACGAGAGTGGAAGACATCATGATCAGAGTTAAATCCCTGAAATGGCAATGGGCTGGACATACTGCCAGAAGGACAGACCATAGATGGACAGCCGAAATTTTAGATTGGATTCCAAGGGACAGGAAAAGACCCAGAAAAAGACCACATGGGAGATGGGTGGATGAAATTCGTAAATATGCGGGAGTGACATGGAGGAGACTGGCACAAGACAGACCGTTGTGGAGGAAACTTGGGGAGACCTTCGTCCAGCAGTGGATTGATAATGGTTGACAATGATGATGATGATGAGATAGTGTATGATGGAATATGTACCATTCAATGCAGTAATTACTTCAAAAGTAAAACAAAGTTAAAACTATTATAAACTATGTAAAATACGGCCAATTTCAACGCCGAGGCAGGTGCAAATAGCTTACGAATTAAAAAGATATTCAGAAGTCAACCAGGTAAACAATAAATGCGACTAAAAAGGAGATTAAATAAAATCACAAAAAAAAAAAAAACTTTAAAAACTGTAAAAATTAAAAAAGCACGGCTCGCATCTGACACTTAGTCCAAACTATAGTTTCAACAGCCTCAATCGCTGTCTTCTGTTCAGTTTTGTGTTTGGCGATATTCGGCCTAATGTTACAAAATGCAACCTTGACTTCCACGTATTCCCCAGAGACATGTTGTCACACGTAGCGGGTCAGGTTAATATGATGTTCTGTCTGTGGACTAATATCTGTCCGAGGACAATACTCCAGTAAGTTCTTTCATTTATTGTACCAACTCTTCAAGTTATTGACATTGATGTTATTTTTCATACTTCTATTTGTTACTTAGCCATAGCCTGCATTGAAAGCACTACCTTTAATAACGTGTGAAACAGTATTAAGGACAATGATATGTCGATTGATATTTCAAATGAATTAGCCACGTAATTTATTTGGTTAGAATATAACCTTAGCAAAAATAATGTAAAATCTTTTTAGCAAACTTTCGAAAAGAGCACAAGCTCTTCACTGTTCACGATAAATAATTTGAAAGATTCAGGCACACCATTCAAAAAATGGAATTCACGTATAACTCCCATTCTTAAGTTATTATTTTCTAGCTGACTTTTCACTCGCACTATTATTTCCTAGCTGACTTTTTACTCACATAACGGTTGATACTTCTTCATTCTCGATATTAATTTTCTGAATGAAAATTTGTTTCCGACCTCATGCCGGTGGAATAAAGTTAAATTTGCTGCGACTTCCCTGTGCGTCGCAGTAATTGAGGATTCAATTATCACTCACAGCGGTGAGAGCGAACCATTCCTTGTGAACGAATCGTTAACGAATGGTCCTAACTAATATGCAACTGCCGTTCCATTGAAACTGAAAGTAAAATCACACAAAATGAAGAAATATGGGTACAGCAAAATATATGTTATTCTTTCTCAAAGTATCTTTCCTCGGATGATATGCGACGGTTCCATCGTTCAGTCCACTTTTCGAGGCATTTTGTGGAAGCTGCTTTAGTAACTTCTGTACATCTTGAATAACGACACCATCTGTGTTGAATGTTGCGCCATGGAACTTCTTCATTGTTGGAACCAACCAGAAATCGCACGGGGCGAGGTCAGGACTGGCTGTGGCATGACTTCAATACTGCATTTCGTAAGAAACTGTTGAATACTAGCAGCCACATGTGAGAAGGCGTTATTATTATTATTTTTTTTTGGTTGGAGGTTTAACGACCACCGTGAGCAACTCAATGGGCTATAAGCAGTCGCCCGTCCCTAATTTAGGGTCACTGGTTCCAGGGAAGGGAGAGAGCCGGTGCCATAAGACAAACACAACATCCACGCCTCACCGGGATTCAAACCCGGACCCCTTTCGGACGAATGATCAGAGGCCATCGCTTAGACCACTGCGCCACCGGGGCGGCCGAAGAAGGCGTTATCATCGTGTAGGGTTCATTTGTCCTCCAGTTCCGGTCGCTCAATCGATATGTGCCGTCGCAAACGCTTCAAGACTGAAATGTGATACTTAGCATTGACAGTAATTTGTGAAGGAACGTCATGCTGGTAGACTACACCTTTAGATCAAAATCATCATCTTTCGTTTTCTCGATCATCTTTCTTTTTGATCAAAGAAAATTATCATCATCACCTTCCCAGCTGATTTGATTTGGCGGACTTTTTCGGAGGAGGCGAGCCTGTATGCTTCCAGACACTCGTTGCGTGCTTCGTGAGGGGGTCGAAATAGTGGACCCATGTTTCATCGGCAGTTATTGCTGTGTTTAGAAAATTTGGATCCTTTGCAATTCTTTTGTTTCCACTCATGTCACACCTGAACTCTGGCTAACAATTGTTCTCTCGCCAGGTGATGAGGTACCCGTCTGGAACACACACGATGCAGCAATCATTTGGCGTGTAGAATACGGAATGCCAACGTTTTTGATGTATTAGTTGACGCCGCTATGTCTTCACACGCCATTCGTCGATTTCCTTGCAGGATTGCCCAAACAGTGTTAACAACAATACGCTCCGTAACAACACTTTCAGGTCGACCAGACCTAGGAGCGAGTTCTGCTGACAAACACACATTTTTGAAATCATGATGCAATCGTTGACTCACCCAAACATTTATCTTTGTAAACTTTCTTCATTAAGAAAACAATCTTCGTGCAAAGTAACTATACTAATAAACTGAATGCCGTCTATGCACGATATAAACCAGGGCTTATACTAGGTGTGTTTTAATTAAACGTGACCGGAGGTTCCACGGTGAGCCCTGGTTTATATCGTGCATAGACGGCATTCAGTATATTACTTCATTAAATAAACTGTTTCTGGAGCCGTTTTACCCAAAGGATAGCAAAATTTTATCGCACGACGAATTTCACTTATTAACTGTTAATCACTCACCTCCATAGTTGTATGGCAAAATGCAGACGTACCTGAAACAACTGCGCAATAACAAAACCAGAATCGTCTGCCACGGCTAATAACTTTTGCCATAGATACTTCCTTAATTCAGTTAGTCGTCTGCGTAGTTATTTTTCCCCTTCACGCTGTTGCCAACTCAAAAAAAATACTGTCAGTTTTTATGAAACGGCCTTTGTAGATAAAATGAGTAGCCATTTTGAAACTTTACAGCAATTGTAATTACTGACAAAAAAAAAAAGAAAATAGATTTTCCGTGTAAGAACTGTGCCCAAGGGATGTTAAGCCAGACGAAACTGCATAAAACACTCAAATTAGTCTTAAATTTTTTTTTTTTTTTGATTAGAGGTTTAACGACCATCGTGAGCAACTCAGTGGGCTATAAGCAGTCTTCCGTCCGTAATTTAGGGCCACTGGTTCCAGGGAAGGGAGCAAGCCAGCGCCATATGACAGACACAACATCCATGCCTCACCGGGATTCAAACCCAGACCCATCTCGGATGAATGGTAACAAGCCAGCGCTTAGACCACTGCAGCCGGCTTGTCTCGTAGAGTGTATTCTTAAATTTAATTAAGAAGGGGGGGGGGGGCAGAACGCGAAGTCAGTTTGTGCATGAACAGGCGTAGGAACGAAGATTTCTGAAGTTTTACAAAACAAAAAAAGGGGGGGTCCCTGTTCTGAAGGAATTGTTCTCAAATCTTGGGGCGGAGGAACAGGACAGTGGCGTCCTTGAGAACGACATACAAGTTTGCGTCCTTTGGAAAACTGCAACACAGCCGATGGATTATTATTGCACCGCACCAGTGACGCAGTGGTCTTAGCGCTGACCTGTGACCATTCGCCCGAGATGGATCCGGGTTCGAATCTCGGTGAGGCATGGATGTTGTGTTTGTCTTACGGCACTGGCTCTTTCCATTCCCTGGAACCAGTGGTCCTGAATTAGGGACGGGCAACTACTTATAGCCCATCAGTTACTCACGGTGGTCGTTAAACCTCCAACCAAGAAAAAAAAATATTAATAAAAAAACATCATTATTATTATTATTCAGGATTTAAATGAGCTCCACATCATTAAAATCGGTTAAGGCTTTTAATGACGTCGTTAAAGAAATTATCGCTGCCATTGATGACTTAGCACTATCATAATAAGCTTTCAAAGGATTTACCATAATCACTCATGACTTAATACGCTAAGGAAATAAAAAACGAGTCATGTTTCAACGCATGAATACACTTGATATGTTTAAATTTAACTTTTTATGGACGCCCCTGGTCGCCGAGCGGTTACAGATGTGTGATCTATTAATAGCGTCCATGAATCGACGTTATGAAGTAATATTTCTGCTTGGTTTGCAATGAGTAAAATTCAGACCAAGCAGCTTCGATGCAAATTTCCATAGTCCATATCTATGACTATCAAAACGTATTTACGCATCTTATACACTGAGTGGCCACTTTATTATGACCACCCCTTCAGTACTTCGTTGGGCCACCTTTTGCCTTTAATACTGCGTCGATTCTTCGTGGCATGGACTCCACGAGATATTGATAGGTGGTTTGTGGAATCTGAGACCATGCTTCATGAAAAGCACTTTCCAGGAGTGTGAGATTGCAGGGTTGTGGATCAAGCTGTCTGATGGCTCGTTCAACTTCATCCCACAAATTCTCAACGTGGTTGAGATCTGGAGATTGTGGGGGCAACCTTAGCAAAGTAAACTGACCGGCATGTTCCTGAAACCAATCCTGTACAATACGAGCATTATGGAAGGACGCATTATCTTGCTGAAAGTAGCCATCGCCATTGGGATAAACCATCCACATGACAGGATGCACTTGGTCCGCAACGATGTTCAGATATGATGTGCCAGTCAGACGTTGATCAACACGAATTAAAGGGAGCAAAGCATGCCAGGAAAACATTCCCCGAACCATAACATTGCCTCCACCTGCTTGAAGGGTTGTAGCAATGCGATTGGGGTCCATGCTTTCGTGCTGTTTTCGCCAAATTCTTACTCGGCCATCGGCATGGTGCAACTGAAAACGTGATTCATCGGACCACATAATTTGGGTCCAATTATCGACTGTCCAATCCTTGTGCTCCTGTGTGAACTGGAGACTATTTCTCTTGTTAACTGCAGACAGCAAAGGTGTTCGAACAGGCCTTCGGCTGCCATATCCCATCTGATGCAGTGTACGGCGAACAGTGCGTGCAGAGATCATTTGAGGGGATCCTTGATTAAGATGGTCTGTAATTTGCTGCACTGTTACCCTTCTGTTGAATGTTACCAGTCTGGACACTCTCCGTTCCGCCAGAGCAGTCACTAGTCGATGAGGACCAGTTTTTTGGCTGACAGTCCAGTCTTTAAACACTTTAACAACAGCTGCTCTGGAACATTTCACGAATGCGGTGGTTTCGGTGATACTCGCTCCATGGCTCTGAGCTCCTACAATCATCCCACGTTGAAAGTCCGTCAAATCGCATTTTTTACCCATCGTCATACAAAAATCACTTCTACTACTGTCGCAAGTACTAAGCTTTCCCTTTTTATACTAGCCTCGCCCTCTGGCGGCAACAGTGTGCAGTCATAGCTCATTTGCTTAAAACTGTCAGGTGGTCAAATAAAGTGGCCACTCAGAACAACTCTTAACTATACACTAAAGAGCCGAAACATTATGACCACCTGCTTAATATGATGTTGGTCCTCCACGAGCCGCCAAAATAGTTCTTACATGGCGAGGAATGGACGCAACAAAATTTCTAAAGATGTCTTGTGGTATCTGGTATCGACATGTTACCAGCAGATCCTTTAACTCTTGTAAGCTACGTGGTTGAGCCGCCGGAGATCGGATTTGTTGTTCCAACACAAACCACAGATGAGTGACTGGATTAATATCTGGGAAATTTGGAGGACAGGACAGTATCTCGAAATTTCCTTCATGTTCCAAAACCATTCTTGAAAAATCTGGGCAGTGTGTCATGGCGCATTATTTTGCTGAAAGAAGGCACTACGAGAGGACCGTTGCCATTAAATGATATACCTAGTCTGCAATGCTGTTTAGGTAGGTCGTAGACGTCATAGCTTTCTTCACGTGAATGACTGGACCCAGAGTTTTCCAGCAGAACATTGTCCAAAGCATTACACTTCCTCCACCGCCTTGTTTTTCGTCCTAGGTGAATCATGGTGCCAATTCTTCCCTGGGTAAAAACGACGCACACATATCCGGCCACCAGCATGGTGAAACTGGAAACTAGATTCACCGAACTAGACGACCTTCTTCAAATCACTCATGGTCCAGTTTCGATGCTCGCGTGCTTATTTAAGCACTTTTGACGGCGAACTGAGGTTAGCACGAGTACCTACAATTGCCTCATTTTCAGCAGTGTGTTGTGACACATTACTCCTGTCATCAGCATTCAAATTACTGGCGAGATGCACTACAGTATCTCTCCTGTTGGCTCGTACCGTACAGGATAGATTTCGTTCCCCTACAGCATCTATGAGCCGTGATCGGCAGACACCTTACCCCCGATTCGTGGTTTGCCCTCCTCCGACCACATTTTGAAGGTACTAACCACGCCTGACCGTGAGCATCCCCCATGTCTTGCCGTCTCGGAAAGGCTTAGATCCAGTAGTTTGGCCATTACAATTTGTCCTTTATCAAACTCGCTGGCTTTCCCATCTGAAGAACAACAATAACACTGACTAACAGAACTCAGTATCAGGTGTTATTTACATCGTTTCATGAACTTCACACGCGCCGTCATTTATCTGCAGTTGCTTCGATTTGTATAAAGACACGCTGTTCATAATGTTTTAGATCTTCGGCGTATGAGCAAAACGTTATAACCTAGTACTGCGTAACGTAGGTTCTCCGTGAGTTGTCACTACTGCTGCCCGCATGAACTCCTCAGATCCCCGGAAGACGTCCACTAGTATGCCGTATCATATGCGCATAAGTGCTGCCCGTAGCTTGTCTACTTTCTGTGGTGGACAGTTCATACACTACAGATCCGTATAGTCCTTAGTAAAGATCACGTGCAGATGTTCAGTGTGTTCATGTTGGGCGACATGGTTAGCCAGGAAAGAACACGGAATTCATTCTCGTGTTTCTAGAAGCAGTCTTGAACGATGCGGGCTTTTGGACAATGCGCGTTGTCCATCTAGGGGTCTGGAAACACTATAAGCATAAACGGATGAGCAGGCCTGTAATGACGGACAGGAGTCCCAGGAAAACTTCAACTAAAGCAACTCATCCCCGCCACCTGCCTCTGCCAGTGGGTAATCAGCATTTTGTACTAACTTTTTCGGAGCAATTCGCCTTACCCGTTATTGTCCATTCACTTCATAAAGTAGGAAACGTGACTTATCAATGAAGGCAATTTGTTTTTTCAATCCTCAATGGGCTACTCCCGATGTTCGCTGGCAAAACTCCAGTAGTTATCGCCGATGACATGATGTGATGTAGTCATGAGTTTACACTGTAAGCGCATATAGCAGAGAGATTGTTGCACTGTAGCTCTAGATACAGAGTTCTTTGTGCACTACGGTTAAAGATCACAATCAGCTTTGCCGAGGCAACCCTTATTGTTCCGAACAATAAGGCAGGGCCGTCTCTCACCCAGAGCAATGAGCAACCGTGACCGTCCAATATCCACCCACCGTTTATGCGTTGAAACCTCTTTCCACAACTTTTGGCACATTTTAATTACGACAGTCCGTAAACAGCTGACATAGCTTGTGTTATGTCGGATGCTCCCGTCCTTTGATATGTGTCCGATGTAATGCTCTTTCCCACGGGAGATCGAATCTCGTTCTTTAGCCATTACAACCATTCTTTCAGTTCCGACTGATACTGCACGTGTCACACATAACGCCGCATACGCTATTGAACTTGAAACGTGTGCATCGTAGCCCACAAACGATCCGAATGTTTGGTAAGGGGCTTCTCCTGATGTGTTTATAGGCCATACGTTTTCTCTGTTTCTATATTTTGCTGAGATTTGCATTTCTGAGAAAGGGTAGAACAAGGCAAGAAAAATATACAGCCGTATCAGAATATAATATGACCACCCTCGGAATCACAGAGTGCACGTGACAAGGTCGACCACACGAATATATGTATAAGCGGCCGGCCAGGGCAGATGAGCCCTAGTGCGTCACGTGAGCTTAATGCGCGGAGGTAGTTATTTGACAGACGTTCAAAAAGGAATGATCATCGGCTAATGCTCCAAGGATGGAAGCATCTCAGAAACAGTACACTTCGTGGGCTGTTCGGCAGGTGCTGTAGTAAAGGTGTACCAAGAATGTACCTTTGGCACACTGAGTACCTCCCGACGTCATAACTGTGGAGTCCCATAAAGCTAACGTGACCCCAGAATAGAACGTCGCCTCCGTTGACTGGTAAAGGGCAATCGACACTCAACAGCGCAGCAACTGACCAGCAAATAAATGCTGGGGCACCCAGGCACGTGTATACGATAACAGTAGAGCAAACCCTGTTACGTATGGGTCTCTGTAGTCGACGCTGCATTAAGGCGCCCATGTAAACCCAGGTCCATCGGCAATGATGCCTGCAGTTCGCATGAAACTAGCGTCATTGGACAGTGGAAGAGTGGGAAAAGGTTGCCTACTCCGAACAATCGAGGTTTCTACTCCACAAGAGTGACGGGAGGTGGCGGATACTGCGTCAGACACACGAGAACCAACACCCGGAGACGTTTGTCGGTCAAGCACAGGCTGGCGGTGGCAGTGTGCATGTCTGGGGAATGTTTTCATGGTATGACCTGGGACCGCTGGTACCACTGGATGGATCCTTGAACGCCAATGGATACCTGTCCCTTCTCGCTGAACGCATGCATCCCTTCATGTTCGACGTTTACCCTGGTGGTGATGGTGTCTACCAACAGCACAATGCGATGTGCTACGCCGCAAAGGGGGCGCGTGACTGGTTCCAGTAACAGGACCAGCGATGTCTCTGTTCTCCCTTAGCCGGCGAAATTGCCCAACCTCAATCCCATAGAGCACTGGTGGGACTATTTGGATCGACAAGTTCGACGTGCCGACCAACAACCACGTCATCTCCGGGACCTCCGTGCTCTGCTGCAGTGCGAATGGGCACGTGTGCCCCGGGCAACCTTCCAGGGCTTCATTTCATCCATGCCACTCCGTCTCGCCCCTGTCATCCGGGCCAAGGGTGGGTATTCCTATTATAAGTTATAGGTGGTATTCTGATACGAACGTGTATATATACTCGTATGCCTTTCAGATGAGGTCATATACTTCACCATGGGTGCCCATATAGGAGGTGTGTGTTTGTTTGTGTGAAGAGGGGGTACTTGCCCTCCCCTGAAATTTGACCATTCCCTTTTGGACGGTACTACGAAGATTTCCGTGATAACTCTAATTTTGATTGTTAATTTTTCTGTTCACCTTTTGGATGTATGTATATTTCGTAACAACAGGAAAAAGTTGAACATTTTCAGTGAAAAAAAACCCAGAAATTCATGGTAGAAAGTAATAATGAAATTTTCCATTGCATTTTGGAGAACAGAGTATATACGTACTGTATAGAAATGCAGGAAATGTGAAGAAATGAAAATTATTTCATCGTCTGCACTATCCATTCAGTGCTGGACAAAGACATCCCGAAGCTTTTCCAGAACTTTGTATTGTCCAGGTATCCCTTTTCTCGATGACCGATTGAGTGGTCACTGCGATTTTGTGGTGCCTGAGAGAAAAGTAGCCAATAGCCGCGAGGCTCATAAGAATTTCTTTATTGTACCAACTAACTGTCGAATTTTATTTATCAATCTCTTTTATGTAGGGTTTGGGGGGGGGGGGATTTTCCGATTTTATTTTTTATTTTAGGAGGTTTAACGACCACCTTGAGCAACTCAGTGGGGTATAAGCAGTCGTCCGTTCCTAAATCAGGGCCACTGGTTCCAGGGAAGAGAGAGAGCCAGCGCCGTGAGGCAAACACAACATCCATGCCTCACCGGGGTTTGAACCCGGACCCATCTCGGACGAATGATCAGAAGCCATCGCTTAGATAACTGCGCCACCGAGGCACCTTCTGATTTCCAATTGGATTATTGTGAAATAAGTGGGGTAAAACGATCGCGCCGCCCCGGGCCCCGGTGGCGCAGTGGTCTAAGCGATGGCCTGTAATCATTCATCCGAAAGGGTCCGGGTTCGAATCCTGGTGAGGCATGGATGTTGTGTTTGTCTTACGGGACTGGCTCTCTCCCATCCCTGGAACCAGTGGCCCTAAATTAGGGGCGGGCGACTGCTTATAACCCATTGAGTTGCTTGGTTGTTAAACATCCGATCAAAAAAAAAAAAAAAACAGGACAGCAAGAAAGCACAGTGGAAATCTTCACTTAAATTTTGAATCTCATAAACAGAGCAGAAGTACTTACTACTTATATAAGCAACGATGGAATAGTTCATTACAGCGTGAAATACTTGGTGAAAACTGAATATATTATCAGTCTATTGTGGAGATCCTTTGCGATGACAAGTTGAAAATATGCGTTCTTTAGAAGCCACAGAATCATCGGACCATAATATACAAAGGCCGAATCAACAGACCGGGTAAGCTGTCTGTGATGAAGGATGCAGCCTCCGAAAAAGAAAAATTACGAAATTATTGCATCTAAGCGAGAAGCGGTTCTAAGGCGAAAATTTTTATCGTGTGCTTTCGAAAGAGCCTTACGAAGCGAAGTTAATGGAAACAAATGAAAACGTCTGGATCGAATAGCCCACTATTTTTTCGTTCCCATGCCGCGGGGGCGAAATGTGCTGAATAACGTTCAGTTTTCAAGAGCTCCAAATGAAATTCTCCACGGTTGATTTTACAACGGGGTTTCACCGTCAAGTGATATTTTCAAGATGCCTGTAGTTGGTACTTTCCATGACTTCACTTAAGATATCTTCATTGAAATACAAACGACTTGAAAAATTGGAATGACAATGACCTGCCCACATTTACGGGGACGAACATTTTGGGAAATGGGGATTTCGACGAGGTGATTTCCTTCCTCATTAGATGTCAGAGGCCAGAAATATTAAGGCACTTCTAGGGCTGATTTTAGGAATTCACCTACACATTTGCGTTATCCATGTAGTAAGGCTTAAACTGGATGGTCGACTGCGAAATTGGAGCTCGCTGCAGTAGCCATCTACACAGGCACGGGCTTGTCGATTAGCAATGGCGCAACGCCGGTGGTAGGTTATAAACATACATACATACATACATACATACATACATACATACATACATACATACATACATACATTGTACATATCTCTAAGCTGTTCTCTGAGATTCAGAGGTTAGCTCCAGAGAGCTGGTTACGTTACGACGACACCATACCTCCACTAGGAGCCCTCTCAGTCAAAAGAAGCGAATCCGCAGGTGGGGTTTTTTTTTCGAAGCGAAAGCAATGACATATCTTAATACCGACAATAATTGAATTTCATTAGAGTATATCTAATCTGCACTGCTGGCCACCCAAAATGCAACACCAAAAAGGACACGAGATAGCAAAGCCAGATTTACTGAACACATAACAACAGATACAAAGATGAAACGATTGATCTTACAGGCTCGTGCGACTTGCGGAACACGCAGACATCAATAGTTCGTGCGGCCCACATGGCTGGCAATAACGGCCGCTACACGTCGCGGCATCGAACGAAAGAGGCTTTGGATGTGGTCTTGGGGTATGTCGGTCCAGGCTACTTCCACACGTTGCCACAGTTGATCAGGCGTAGCCGCGGGTGACTTGCCGGGCCGATCAGCGAACAGACGTGTTCTATGGGCGACATATCGAGAGAACAGGCGGGGCACGGCAGCAGTGACACCTGGTGGGCCGTGAAGAATTGTTGCAAGATGCGTGCCACGTGCGGGCGCGCGTTTTCCTGTTGAAACGTGGCCACTGAAAGGTCCTGCAGGTAAGGGAGGACTACAGGCTCCAAAACGTCGGAGATGGTGCAGTGGCTGTTGAGTGTACCGGCGATGCGTACCAGAGAGGTGCGGGTGTCATATCCAAATTGCGCCCCAAACCATACCGCCAGGCGACGGACTGGTATGGCGATGTATAATGCAAGCGTCATACAGTCTCTCGCCGCGGTGCCGCCACACGCGGATCCGACCATCGTGGTGTTGCAGGCAGAAGCGGGATTCGTCGGAGAGGACAATATCGTGCCATTTCGCAGTCCAGGTGCAGCGTTCAACGGCCCACTGCCGCGGCACTCGCCGGTGGTGTAACGTCAATGGTAATCGGAGCAATGGGTGCAGTGCGACAAGTCCCCGCTCCTGCAGACGACGTCAAACGGTATGTGCTGACACAGGTTGTTGGGCAACACACCCTAATTCCTGTGCTATTCGTGATGTGGCGGTGCGAGCCATCATTGCCCACCGCACAGCATGCCGGTCCTGTTGTTCGGTGGTGTGCCGTTGCTGCGGCAATCGCTCACGTTGGTCCGTCCGTCCCTCCTGCACCCACCGAATCCCTACTCGCCTCACTGTGGCTGGATGTCGTCCCACACGGGCGCCGATGTCTCGGAACGATAAACCGCTGTCGCGATAAGCCACTATTCGTCCTCGGTCGAACTCCGAAACGTGCTGGAATGACTGCCGTATTCTGCGACGAGGCACCAGGAAACTTCCCACGCACAGGTCCGACAGCACAACACACTTCCACT
Source organism: Macrothele yani (assembly GCA_039090855.1). Lineage (NCBI taxonomy): Eukaryota > Metazoa > Arthropoda > Arachnida > Araneae > Macrothelidae > Macrothele > Macrothele yani. The sequence continues at coordinate 112,721,748 of CM077003.1, forward strand.
ACTTACACCCTGCCTTCTGTGCACCCTTCTTATAATGCTTCTCGGTGGCGTGCCGGGCGCACATGATTTGCATGTGCCCTGGAATGCTAATCGTTCGCATGTCCTCTCGTGGGCGACGCATGCTGCGAATTTCAGGCCAATCGGATGCTTCCTTATTGGTGTTGCATTTTGGGTGGCCAGCAGTGTATATATTAATTCTATAAGGTTTTTTACTGTGAGTCTTTTTTTGAGAGGACGGCTGAACGTAAAGATATGGTTGAGGTGTCAAAATAAGTTTTACCATGTAGATGTGCTAGTCGAAAAGAAAATTGAGATTGGGGCAACAGTTAGGGCGTTGTGGGGCGGCAAAGTCCTTATGTAAAGTTTATGGGAGAAGCGTGCGGTTGACTCACGCGCTGTTAAGTCGAAAGCATGGAGGAACTGAGATAGTCCGAAGTCTTATCTTTTCTGAGCGAACCGTTGCGCAAAGCAACGCTAGCAGGCATTCGTATTAAAGTTCTCATTGGAACAGCGAACAACACTCTCGAAGACCTGATTGCGTTATGCCGTTGGTTTGTGTGATGTATATATACAATTTAATATACATTCGATCCAGTTTATTCACGTGGGTAAGACGTTTCTCATTATGTAAAGATGTAAATAAACATTACGTTGACCACTGTTAGTGAAAATATTACGGGCGACTGCTTATAGCCCATTCAGTTGCTCACTGTGGTCGTTCAACCTTCAGTCAAAAAAAAAAAAAGAAAATAAAAAAAAATCACGAACCTGGACTATTGTCTTTACTGAAGTAGTTGAATGAATTTGTCAATCAAATAAAGTTTACATTTGTTGTTACATATGAGTTTATCATTTTCAAAAAAAAAAAAAAAAATACAGAAAAAGGGAAACCTAACCGTCGATTCCGACGGGTGAAGAGTATTCGCAACGCGAATCTCATGCCTACAACATTTACGAACACAGTTGTGAGCGAAGATGAGAGTGAAAGAGTGCGCTTTCCTGTTGAATTTTTGCGCACGATCGAGATGAGTGCACTTCCGCCCCACATTTTACGACTGAAAAAGGATGCAGTCGTGATGCTCATCACGAACCTGGACGCCCCCGCCCCGGTGGTGCAGTGGTCTGCACGCTGGCTTATGATCATACGTTCGTGAAGGGTACGGTTTCGAATCCCGGTGAGGCATGGATGTTGTGTTTGTCTTAGGGAACTTGAGCAAAGGAAAAGCCTGTTCAACTATGGTTGACAGATGGTAGTACCCTCGGAGGTACGTAGCTCTCGATATTGAGCTTTTTGGTCTATTGACCAAGGTGATTCTGATGACTCAGGCCCGGGGTCATCACCACAGCACTGGCCCTAGTACTGTGGACCATGTAAATATCTTTGTGTGATTAATGTGCTTCAGTGTGAATATTTGTGAGACGGGTGCATGGGACCCTCATACTTATCGTGCATGTATTTTGTTTGTTTTGATACCTAATAAAGGACATTAGTCCCAAAAACTCGCGTTGGCGGGCGATCTCACGGACACGAGATGAGATAAATTATTGAAAAGTTGCTTGACCCAATTGCCCATATCACGTCGCACACACAGGTTATGATAGAAGGGTGTAAGGTACCGGTCCCGTGGGGGAGGCAGATCCCCACAGGTCTCTGGACCGAATCTGTCCGAGTGAAAGACTGTGGTTTCCGGTGACTGACGGGCTAGCTGTCACAACGCCGTCAGGGATCCTATTAATCCCAAACTTTCGAGAGAGTTCAACATTTCCCTGCAAAGTCTACACATAGACGGTGCAGGTAAAGCCATCAGCCTAGGTTACGGCACTGGCTCTCTCCCTCTCTGGAACCACTGATCGTAAATTAGGGACGGGCGACTGCTTTTATGCTTATAGCCCATTGAATTTTTTTTTATTTTTTTTTTTTTGGATGACTAACGACCACCGTGAGCAACTCAATGGGTTATAAGCAGTCGCCCGTCCCTAATGTAGGGTCATTGGTTCCAGGGAAGGGAGAGAGCCAGTGTCGTAAGACAAACACAACATCCATGCCTCACCGGGATTCGAACCCGGACCCCGTTCGGACGAATGATCAGAGGCCATCGCTTAGACCACTGCGCCACCGGGGCGGCCCCATTGAGTTCCTTAAGGTGGTCGATAAACCTTCAGTCAAAGAAAAAAATCACGAACCTGGGTCTTTACTGAAGTGGTTCAATGAATTTGTCAATCAAATAAAGTTCACATTTGTTGTTTCATATGAGTTTAAAAAAAGAAAAAAAAAACTAACCGTCGATTCCGACTAGTTGAATTTTATTAGTGCATTCTGTGGGCTTCGCAGCTAGGCCTCGAATATATGCCACTGGTTGCCATCTTTTGGAGACGTAAAACACCGGTCTCAACGAGTCCGAAAAATAATCATCTTTTGTTCGCCCAATGTGACAAAAAATACGTAGCTGCGCTTTCCTTAACTGGCAATTATTGTTCTTTATGTTTCATTTACTATTATTTTCCTAACGAATTTCAGACCATTGACGGCAGTCAAAGGTAATCGTCGACTTTGAGCCTTCAAGTGTTCTCAGAAATTTGAAGCTTGTAAGTGTTTCTGGGTCTCGCCATTTCCTCATCAAAAGAGCATGTCTGCAGACATTGCGAAAAAGAAAGCGATGACTCGCGAAGAAATCCTTCTCTCCTTGCGTAATAACATGCCTCGACGGTCAACTTCTTTTGGACTTTTTTCCTATTCATTTTGAGTCCATTGTTTACGTTCTCATGGTGACGTCACGATTACTGAGGAGGCCAGTGGCCATCAGATAAAATCACGTGCCCATCCCGTGGTGTCCGTCTCCCATTTCTCTTCTACGTCGCAGATTTGATGAAACCAGCCAGTCTGCCTTGAACCTTTTCCTCGATGGACCGCCGACGAAAGTGCGAACTGCGAACGCAGTGCCAGCCGTAATGAATGCAACGTGCCAGTCAGCTGACAAACTATCTCCAGCATGTTCTATTCTAAATCAATATCGGGAGGTCAACGGTCACGCGGGTCAATATTCACCACCATTTTTTTTTTTTCTCTTCGTTAAATCCACGATGGGAGAAAGCTGATCCAGCATACTCGGCTGGTGGCGACTGGCCGTATAGATGTTTGTTTTTGAGCGTGTATCTGCGTGTGACATCACGACGTCATGATGTGTTTTTCTTTTTTTACGGCTGCCAGAAGAAAAAACAAACGGAGTGAATGAAGCTCGGACTGGCACTTTCGGAAATGGGGGTCAGGAGCATCCTGGGGTCAGTCAGTCAGTTCTAGTCTAAAGCAGCTGCCAGCGATCTCTGCTACGAGGCGAGAACCTGAATGCTCCGGTACTGTTACTCTAGTTGGCACAACAATGAAATTCAGGCAATGTCTTTAAGCTTTTACATACAATAAAAAAAAAAGAACATATAGATTTAGTGATAGCGGAACCTCTGAATTACGGATACGGCTCGAATCGGAAAAAAGTGACCGTAGTTAGAAGGTTGTCGCTGCTGAGACCTTAAGCCGAAATTAATTATGTTTGGTCTCAGCAAATCCAGCAACTCCTGCGGAATGAGACAGATGTCGTCAATGATTGTAGCGATGAGGAAGTCATGATGCAGACTGCGTAATGTTAGTCTAGAGAAACCCGAGCTTCGTTTGTGGAATTCACAAATTTGTCGGTGATGAAGATCGAAATCGCGCCTCCACTCTCCGGAGCCAGTTGTTCTAACCGACTAAACTACACCGACAGAATGTATCGCTGCAGATTTGTCATCTTGATATGTGCTTCACCTCTGTATACGTCACATCATCTCCCTCTTCTTATTTATTTTTTTTTCTTTGAAGCGAAGAAGAAATTTTCATAATTCCAGACGATGTGTAGAACAAACATCACACATTTTTCGGAGAACACAACGGCCAGTAGATATATTTTCCACAATTGGCCGCCAATATGAATTCGCAAATTTCTCGGTAACGGGGATTGAACTTGCGCCTCCTCGCTCAGGAGCCAGTTGTTCTAACCGACTGCATTATGCCGACGGAATGTATCGCTGCAGATTTGTCGTCTTGACACGTGCTTCATCTCTGTAGTACGTCACATCATCTCTCTCTTATTCTTTTTTTATTTTATTTTTTTTAAAGCAAAGGAAGAAGTTTTTATTAATTCCAGACGGTGTGTGGAACAAACATCACACCCCAGCAAAAGCACAAGTGTTGGGAAACTGCTGGCCACCAGCTGGCAGTGATAGGCCACTGCTGGCTGAAATCTGTCGCTCACGGCCCGGTAGCGGTCTATTGGTGGCAGCGCCATCAGTTGGCAGCCATTGATGGCCCTGCAGCACCTCTGTGGATTGCGGGCCTCCAAGCAAGTGCCACTAGTGGCCCGTAGCTGGCAACCGATGCAACCCCAAAACCAGGTGGAAGCAAGGTGACTGCGCATGCGCAGAAACAGCGCGTGCTGTGTCTCTCGTGGTACCAGTTAGTAGAAGGCGACGCTATCGCCATTGTGTTGTTATTTTAGTGGATGTTAAGAAGAAAAAAACATATGTAGAGAGGCGAATTAATTTCCTATAATGAAATGCCACGTCGACGAAGATATCAGATTAAGCCATGAAATATTAAATTACAGCCATGAAATACACCCACTCCATTCCCATGAATAACAAGAAATAATTTCTGTGTAACCTTTCGTTTTAATATACACTAAACCGCTTGAAACAAAAGTCCTGGGAAAACATTAAAAGAACGTTATATTGGGGGGGGATTATACACGTACAAAATTTATCAATTATTTGAAAAAAAAAAAAACGCTACGTGGCTATAATGTACTCATCCATGGGTTGAATACACAAGACTGGAGGGATTGACTTCAAAATAACGGGAAGTAAAGTGAAATATCTTTCCTCTTTAAAACAAATGTAGCTTCGGACAGCGGAAAGGAAAGATAAACGTTAAAATGTGACATGAACGGGTAAATACCAGTATATTAATTCAACAATCGTCTTTCAAGATGAGAAGGACAGCACGAAACTTTGGAAAGTGCTTTTAAGTTGGTACACACCTTCGAAATGAGTGAAGTTCCCTTAAGATAAAAAAACAAAACAATCGTAACGTTGAAAAAATGAATTTATGGATTATATGAAACTGACATTTGTGAAAAATAACTCGCAATAATGTAAAATTAAAAAGAGAACCATTCATTACACGTTCGGCAGGAAAGAGGCTCAGTTTCAAGCAAACGCTCGTGCGTGGCAAGTCAGTCCCGTTGGTAGAACGACTGCTTCCCACGCAAACAGTCATTGGTTCATTTCAACCCCGATCCAAACCAGCGTTTTTCAGGACCTGTTGAGAAAATTTCCCCAGCGCAGTGCTGTAACGAAGAAGTTTCGCAAGGCGAAAAAAGTAGTTGTAGCTTTGTGAAACTGCGGTTACACTTTATTTTATTATTATTTTTATGGCTACTACTGGGAAATTGGCTGACAAGATTCGGCAAGCTATCAGTTACGTCTCGTGATTGCCGGCTGCCACTGCTGGGAAACTAGCGGACCACATTAGGCTAGCCATCATTTATGGCACGTGCTTGCAAGGCCGCTGAAGGGCCACTTGTGGCAGCTACTGCCTGTGATGGATAACTAATCGCCCTGTTCTGGCATATGACAACTGATAGGAGTGCAACTGTTGGCCCATGTGCTGGCCGCCCGGACATTTTATTGACGGTTGGGCGGCGGCAACATAGTGCTGGGCCACCGCTGGCAGCGCTGGTCCAGCAAGACGGTTTTTGCTGGGACATGAACCCAACTGCCAGTAAATCCATTTTCCACAATCGGACGCCAATGTGTAATTCGCAGAATTGTCTGTGACGGAGATCGAAACCAAGTCTCCTCGCTCTCGAGCCAGGTTTTCTAACCGACTAAATTACTCCGATGGAATGTATCGCTGCACATTTGTCGTCTTGACACGTGATTCACCTCTGTAGTACGTCACAAGTTCAAGAGTGAAAATGTGAAGAATAAGGACAGTAAATACAACTGATTGCAGCTGAATTCTTGAACCAGTTATAGAAGTTTAAAAATGCAAGAGTTTGTTTCGTTATTTCTACCAATTGTTTAGTAGAACTGAATGACCTACAGCAAAACTTTAACAGTTAATCAGAGTGTAGAGTATTTTAAGGTGGCACTGTCTGACCCCTGGTTCCAAAGAGCTTTTAGAAACTGCAAGCTAGGAGGTTACTGTAAGGTACCGTATAGGAAAGAAAAATAGAACGATTTCAGACACAGTGAAGTGTAACTGAGCAATTAGGCGGCTGCTCGCCGATGCTGATTTGGGCTAAGCCCGAGCCCGAAAACCCGAGGATGGGCAGGGACCGAATCGGGCTCGGGCTCATAATGTTTATTACGGTTCGGGCTTGGGCTCTGAATTTTCTACTTTTTTGTTAACTGTGATTTTAATGTAATATAGCATTTAGCATACGAGGCTTTATTTAAATTTTCGAGTTGGTAAATGGAATTCTTCTTACGGGGTCTAGGAGTGGAGTGTAGATTAGGGAGAGCTATTTATTCTGGGCTTGGGGAGTAAATGCCATAGGCCACGCATTAGTGGAATATTGCGGCGATAGAAAAGCTTCTTCAAAAACTGTGGGCAACATGCCTCCAGAATTTCCGCTATCTATCCACGCAGCAGCTCCCGGCCAATTTTACTGAACAACGTACTTAGATTGTTGCAGCACAACCAGATTTTTTCACACGCCAGGCCTCCGGAACCATTTTAGGAGGAAACGAGTGGTTAAAGTAACTCCTGCGACTATGCTATAAAAGCAGATAGATGTTCCTCATTCGCCAGTTGAGAAAGACCTTGCTTTTTCAATGGGGAGGAGAGAATGGAAGTCTGTAAGAAGACTTTGTTTTAATTAATGCCTAAACAGGTTAATCATAGTTCCCGGGCTCTATCTTGCACAAAAAAATTCGGGCATGGGTGTCATACTTCAGGCTCGGACTCCTAAAATTGAGCCCGAACTCGGCATCGTGGCGCGCGGGAAGCAAGAAAAGAACTAACTGGGACCAAACGAAGAGGCACCATGGTTAACCGGCACTATTCCAGGCACCAGCCGACCTCGACGTGAAACTGTCGCATACACCACAGCTAGACTGGAACTCGCTTCAAGTAATTATATCGTTACACGTTGAACTAAACTTAAGCTCCTTTCCTTCACTTTTTTTTTTTTTTTTGATTGGAGGTTTAGCGACCACCGTGAGCAACTCAATGGGCTATAAGCAGTCTCCCGTCCCTAATTTAGGGTAACTGGTTCCAGGGAAGGGAGAAAGCCAGTGCCGTAAGACAAACACAACATCCATGCCTCACCGGGATTCGAACTCGGACCCCTTTCGGACGAATGATCAGAGGCCATCGCTCAGACCACTGCGCCACAGGGGCGGCTCTTTCACTTGAGCACGCCCATTGCGCCCGCCGTAATGCAGCAAGACGCACAATTCCTTTAGCAACATTCTTTGTCCTCATATTTCTCAGCCGCCGAAATACCGAAACAGCCAAGGAAAATCCTAAGAGCCGCCCGCCCCGGTGGCGCAGTGGTCTAAGCGATGGCCTCTGATCATTCGTCCGAACGGGGTCCGGGTTCGAATCCCGGTGAGGCATGGATGTTGTGTTTGTCTTACGGCACTGGCTCTCTCCCTTCCCTGGAACCAGTGACCCTAAATTAGGGACGGGCGACTGCTTATAGCCCATTGAGTTGCTCACGGTGGTCGCTAAACCTCCAATCAAAAATCAATCAAAATCCTAATAGACAAGCTGTACGTTGACCACTGTTACGAAGTTTCGTTGTTCGGAGGCTGTCTTTAATCCCTTCGCAGATGTTTTGTACCAACCAGAACTTGTCGTAATGTGGAGGTTACCGTGTGAAAACACAAATTTGTCCGCGACGGCATCGATCCCGTGTTTCCTCACTCCGGAGTAAGTCTCTCTCCCAACTGAGCTACGCGGACAGAATGTCTCGCTGCAGATTTGTCGTCTTGACACATGTTTTCACCTCTGTTGTACGTCACAACCGTTGATCGGAGTTGTACATTTATTTCACTGTATTAATCTAGCTTAATGACGGACTGCAGTGAGCATGATTTTTGACAAAACCTGATATACAATTCCGCAACAGGGGATGCACCCAAATTACGTCTTCTACACTTCTTCTCGCAACATTACTTCCCCAAATAGTGCAAGTTTCTGTAGAACTTGTATTATATTTCATCTTAGTAGTAATATTTTTCTCCCCAAGTTGTGACAGCCGCTGCAAGCATTCTTCGTAGGTCTATTCACCCCAGTGGTAAGCGGCAAGCTAACAGCTGCTAACCGAATTGGAAAATTTCATCGATGAAGTTCATTTTCCAACTTCCAGAACCACCAAATTTTAAATACTGCTATAGGTAAGGTGTCCATGAGATAAGCTCAGTTTTATGTGAAAACTGGTACAGTTAGATTGAGGGAATGCTTCTATTGCTGTGAGTTGTGCACAGTTATGCCGTCTCTGGAAGACGACTTGCACCGCACGTTTGAAAAGCGGTGCCGCTGACATTCATTAATAGGTGTCCGTACAAAAATGTATAAGGAACTCACTCCATGCGATGTCCCACATTCATGTGAAATCTCCGAAAATTCCAAGCAATTGGATCATCCCGTTGGCAGACGAATCTCGTCAAATTTGGTATGAGGGCTCCTCGGGCGATGGAATTTTCTCAGGTGGAAACACAAAAATTAGTTCTAAAACTCGGCTCCGGGGGCTAAAAAGGAAAAAAACCAAAACAAAAACGTCACAACCAATATGCGCTGCCACTGCCCAAATATGCAAGTTACAAACGCCCGCAATACGGCATGATTTGTGGTTCCTTGCTCAGGTTGAAATGGACAACGAATGACCATGGAAGACTTTGTGGACAAATGAAGTATATTTCCATCTGCATGGGGATATCAACACGCAACTTCAGAATTTCGGCAACAAAAAATTCACACGACGTGAGCGAGATTCCACTCAATTCTACAAAAGTCACAGTTTGGTGTGGTTATACAGCGGAATTACTAGTTGTACCTTACTTTCTCGAGGAACTCCGTTCTATATACGGGTCTTGTTACATGCTCTGTCAATGACAAGCGATATGCATCTCCTTTTGGCGAACCCGGTGATTTCAATACTTTAACAACTACATTGCCTCGATTCAACAGTTTTCTTTTTTAAATGTAGGATAGTGCTCCTCCTCACATAGCGACATCTGTCAAGCAAGTGTTGCAGGCATATTTTATCGAAGTAAGAATAACCAGCCGTGTGTTTCTTCCAACTTAGCCAGCCTGTGCACCTGATCTGAACTCGTGCGATTTTTGTCTCTGGGGACATCTAAAGAACGTCGTCTATCATGGTCACATAACAAGCTTGGTGGATCTCAAAGCATGCGTGCCATATTCACAACATTTTCAGTGAAAACATTTCGATTTGTGGTTGAGCAAGCTATTGCGTTGTCGGAAAAGTCATGACGTATATTTTGGCACCAGATGGCTGATGGGCGGTTTTGGAAGAACTGGAGGCATGCGCACCTCTGTTATCTCTATGGCATACGACAGGTGCCAATTCTAGCTGCAGTTTAAGAGGAAGAGTGAGCGACTTGGTTCATTTGCGGAGATTTGACATCAAGTTGAAGATGGAAGACCGAACTGTGCATTTTCGCCATATTTTACTGGATTACTTCCGTAAAGGGAAGAACATGCGTGAAGCTTGTGAAAAGTTGCGTAAAGTGTACGGTGATAATGCTGTACAAGAACGTCAGTGCCAGCGGTGGTTCGCAAAATTCCGTGCTGGTGATTTTGACCTCAACGATGCTCCTCGATCCGGAAGGCCCACCGAGGTTGATGACGACCAAATCAAGGCATTGATCGAGTCAAACCCACGCTACACGACACGAGAGATTGCAGACACATTGCACATCGATCATTCAAGCGTTCACGACGACCTGAAGAAGCTGGGATACGTAAACAAGCTCGATGTGTGGGTTCCCCGTGAAATAAAAGAAGCTCAATTGACGGCGCTTATAAACATCTGCGATATGCTCATTAAACGTGAGGAAAACGATCTTTTTTGAAACGAATGATAACTGGTGACGAAAAGTGGATTAAAGTGCATTTGTTCTTTCTATCAATGTGCTGCGCAAACGGTCTTGGTCCCGACGTGCTGCTTCGCCTCAAACGACATCGAAAGCAGACGTTCATCAGCGGAAGGTTCTGGTCTCAGTGTGGTGGGATTTTAAAGGTGTCGTGTTTTTCGAGCTCTTACCAAGGAACCAAGCAATCAATTCGAATGTGTACTGTCGGCAATTGGACAGTTTGAACGAATCCATCATCCAGGAACGTCCAGAGATCGTTCATCGTAAAGGTGTTGTGTTCCATCACGACAACGCGATACCACACACAAGTTTGATCACCCGCTAAAAATTATTGGAGCTTGAATGGGATGTGTTGCCACACCTAGCATACTCGCCGGACCTTGCGCCATCAGTCTTCCACTTGTTTAGCTCTCTTCAACAGTCCTTGCGTGGTATAACGTTCAATTCAGGTGAGGCTGTAAATCAGCACGTTGTACAGTTTTCCGTCCCGAAAGACAGGTCCTTCTGTGAACGAGACATTCTGCAGCTCACTGAAAGATGGCAAAAGGTTATCAAACAAAACGGCCATTATATCATTGATTGATCTTTGTTCTTTCTATCTATAAATTACCTTTGCAAAACATGGCTAAAATACGTCATGACTTTTCCGACAACCCAATATTTTGCAATTTCAGCATGTTGCAGAAAAAATGGAGGACAACGTATCGATCATGTTGTGAAAACACAAAATGTGGCTGTTTGCATTTTCTGTACTGTAATAAAGCTTCACTTACCCCCTAAAGGCGAGTTCCGGCACTTATTTTTGTTTTCCTGCCAAAGAAAATATCTTCGCCTCAGGAGTCCTCACATCAAATTGGAAGTCATTTCGAGCAATAGTTCCATCTGTAGCAGTGGATCACACATACACACATTACACACAGTGCCAGAAAATCTGGTACACCAGTCTAATACTTGGTAGGTCCCCCACGGGAGCGCAGGACTGCATAAATACGACGGGGAATGGACTCTACTAGCTCTGGAAATATGCTGTAGGCAATGCGCACCATACTTCCTGCAGAGCGTTCCACAATATTCGGGTGTATTCTGAGGTATTGGGTTTCTGTGTTCGATAGCGCGTTGCATGGCATCACAAATGTGTTCTATCACGTTCAGATCTGGGGACTTGGGTGGAAATGGCAACACCCCAAACTCAGATGAATGCTCCTCTAACCATAATGTGGCGTCCCGACACTTGTGTGGAGGTGCATTGTCCTGTTGGAACAGGCCCAATCCATCAACATAAATGCAGGACATGAACGGGTGTACCTCGTTAGAAAGGATGCGCACATAGCGTTGGCCAGTCACAGACGTTTGTAGACGTACCAGGGGACCCAGTGAAGTCCAGCTAAACACACCCCATACCATTACGGACCCCACCCCCCACCATCCGGTACAGTTCCCTGTTGACAAGCGGAATCCATGGCTTCATGGGGTTTGCGGGGTTTGCGCCATACACGAATCCTTCCATCTGCCCGATACAGTTGGAAACGCGACTCGTCAGACCAGGCGATTTGTTTTCCGGTTATCAAGTGTCCAGTGGCGGTGTTGCCGTGCCCAAGCGAGGACTATAGCTCTGTGTCGTGCATCCATCAAGGGGACTCGAGTTGGGTTTCGGTTCCCAAAGCCCATATCGTGCAGGGTACGTTGCACAGTCCGGACGCTGATGCTTGTTGAGGCTCCAGCATTGAATTCCGATGATACCTGCGAGAGTGTTGCACGCCTATTGCGTGAAACGATTCTTGACAGACGACGATGGTCACGTTCACCCAATGTCTTTTTACGGCCACACTGGTATCGTAGGCTGGAGGTTTTGCCGGAATTCTTGTAGTCACGGTACACCCTTGCAATGGTCGTCCGTGAAAATCCGAACTTCGTTTCTACCTCCGAAATACTATGGCCCATCTCACGAGCGCCAACTATGACACCGCGTTGAAAATCGCTTAAGTCGTTATTACTTGTCATTCTCATGCCGAAAACAGCTCTGACAACTAACTGGCAAGGATGTCTATCGCTTTATATATGCACTGGCGGACACAGCCGAGTACATGCATAGGTGACGTTGTTATGTATTTTGCATAGCCTCGTCTGTACTAGTTTTTATGGCACATCAGTGTATATAGATATGTTGATCCCAGACTCTGAAAATCTGGGCGGTCCAAACCCCCCCAGACCCCTTCCAGTGGTTATGCCTATGACCTGTAGCACCCTTGGAAATGTGAATTTTAATTATGGACACCCTGCATGTGCTACTGTGGCATGGTCACATGAGTGTGCGCTGTAGGACCCACTAAAAATGATCAACCAAGCTTTTCTGCCAGCTTTTTGCCCTCGGTTATTCTGCAAATGTCCCATTTGTAAATCAGTTCTTCCCACATTGCTGTCAGCATATCGGCATCGACCAATGCGAGTGCAGCGGTGATTTTTGATTTCAGTTCAGGAAAGGACTTGGGAAGCGGCTGAAGGTAAACCTGATCTCTAACAAAACCCCGTAGATCGAAATCTAGGGGCGTTAGGTCCGGTGATGGGGGCAGGCCATGTAATTGGGGCGCCGCGACCAATCCGAACTGGGACTTCAGCACCGAAGGAAGAAGTGACGTCCTTGTGGTAGTAAAGAGGCGTTTGCTGATAAATGAAACCTCCTTCCATCGTTTCCTTGAGGATTGGTATTAGGTAAAGCGGAAGCATGTTCAGGTATGGGATTCCGATAGCAGTTCTTTCAGCAAAGAAAAATGGGCCAAAAACGGAAGTTCAACTCATGGCACAAAAAACGTTTACCTTGGGACTGTCCCTTTCATGTTCCAAGATGGCATGGGGATTTTCTGATCCCCAAACCCTCACATTGTGTTTATTCACTCTGCCATTTGAGTGAAAGGTCGCCTGGTCACTGGACACCAACTTCGACAAGAAGTCATCATCAGCTTCCATGCGATTTAACATGTCACTGCAAAAATCTGCTCTCGGCTTCTTGTCACCATCCCTCAGAGCTTGAACGAGCTTCAATTTGTAAGGCCTAAATTTCAGACGTTTCCGTAGGATTTTTGTCACTGTTGATTTTGGAAAGTAAGCTTGGTGTGTTTAACTATACATTATTCATACTTATTATCATATGCATCCTTATACCTATGCACAATAACGTTTTATTTTTGCCAAATTAATTTATAACCACCCTGTACAGAAGAAAATCATCAACTGTCACTTTTTAGGTAATAGGAATAGTGTTATAAATGTATGTAAATACACAATCCTTTTTCAGATTTAACCTGCGTGTCACTAAAAATCCCTGCGTGATAGAGAAAAACTAGCAACATATTTGAATTCAGCATAAAAAATATTATTAGGATCAGTCAGTTTTTCTTTTGTGGCAAAAATTCAGTTCTATTTCGTAAATCAGTGTAATAAGACTCATCCAAGAAGATTTATTAATTATAATGTTAGGCTCAGTAGTGACGTCAATGGATGGCTTTCAAAGCCTTTATCCCCGAACTACAGCCTTCCCAAAGCCTTCTTAACCTGTAGCATACAATTTACGTAAAACAACACGCTTGCTATGCAAACGCAGCTTCAAGACATTTCCCCTACTAAAGTTTCTAACCAGATTGCAACCCCTAAGTCTCTCCTATACAGAAATTTGGAGTTGTCGCTGGTTTGACCGCACCCAGTATTCTTTACCAGCTGGCAGTATTTCTGATTACCGGATTATCACTTTTTAAATATACTTTTGATAACGTTGAATATTTTAGATTTCTATGCTTTAAACATTGGTTATATCAAAGTCATGTTATATTTACACTGGCGTGCAAAAATTTAGGACAAGACGGTTTTTCGAATGTAACGTCGTGCAGAAGTGCTCCACGTCGATTCAAATCACACCATAAGATCCCCAAGATGTAAGAATATGGGACAAGTGAGCAAAACCGTCCAAACAAGGAATCCAAAGGATACAAAGGCACTTTATTAAAAAGGCAGCTTCAAACACAACTGGACAGAAGACAGAAACATCCATATGACAGGCGGCTGCAAAGAAAAATCCTATCTTTAGTAGGGGATATGATCACCCCTGACTGCGTTGCAGGATTTACAACACCTGCCCATGCTGAGGACGAGGTTGTCAAGGAGCTGTTGAGGCATCGCTGCCCATTCTTCTTGTAGCGCCAATCGCTGCTGCGGAATCGTTGCTGGCGGCTAGTGACGTGCTGCCAAGCGTCTCCAGAGAAGGTCCCAAACGTGTTTGATTGGATTTAGGTCCTGGGACCTTGCCGACCAACCCATGCGTTGAATATCTTCACTCTCCAACAGCTCTGCGACAGCCACTGTACGATGAGGTGTAGCGTTGTGGTCCATGAAGAGGAACTGAGGACCCGCAGCACTTCTAAACAGACGCACGTGAGGCAGGAGAACCTCGTTACAATAGCGGACACCAGTGACTGAACCTCCTTGGAAGATGTGGAGGTCAGTACGGCTACCAAGCATGATACCGCCCCAAACGAGAACTCCGCCACCTCCAAACCGGTCCCTTTCGATGATGTTGGAGATGTGATTGCGTGATCCCTGCTCTCTCCAGATGTGTATACGTCCAGAATCGCTCGCCAGACTAAATAGGCTCTCATCCGTAAAGAGAACTCGACCCCATTGCTTATGTGTCCAGTTCTTGTGTTCCTGGCACCACAGAAACCGCCGTCTCCGATGAGCAGGCTTTAATGGCACACACCGTACTGGTCGTCGTGCAAATAGACCACCTTTGTTCAGCCCCTTGGCCACGGCAAAACGCGATAACGGACGCCCAGTTGTCTTTTGCATGTGCCTTGCGAATTCTCCCGCTGTCTTTCGTCTGTCTCTTCTCGCCTGTAGGACAATACACCGGTCGTCCACCGCCGTGGTTGCTCGTGGACGACCACTGCTAAACTCTCGGACAGCTGTTCCTGTCGTTTGAAATGCTCCCCAAGCTCGTGAAACGATGCTGTGAGCGATCCCGAACTCCTCGGCCACGCTAGTCACACTTCGACCTTCTTCCAACTTCCCAATGACGCGACCTGGGGTAAAGTCATCCAGATGTCGTCTACTGGATTGCCTGTTGCCCATATCACACGGTGGCAGCAACTCGACGTCGTTCAATCCGATGTACACCGTGCAATAGCTTTCACCGAATTGCTGAGCATCATCATCATCATCATCATCAAATGCAGAGGATTTTGGGAAGGGAGTGTCTGACCCCAGGTCTTAAACGACCCTTAGAAATGGGAAGCTAGGAGATTTGGGCTAGAGTGCCTGATAGGAAAGTGACAGGGAAGCGAGGTAGAGAGGGGTAGGAAGACGCCCTTATTTATTACCGGGGGCCAGTACCGGGATCCGACGGCTTAACGTGCCCGTCCGACGCACGGCGGATTTTCAGTGGATCGAGCGTTCGTACCGGCCTGGGATCGAACCTGAGGTCCTTTCCTTGGCAGTCACGAACGTTGCCCACAAGGCTACCCACGGCTCCAACTGCTGAGCGCACACCGTCCGCCCGTGTGCTTTATACCCTTCCGACACTCCCCCCACGTCATGCTGCACATATGCGCATGCCCTACTGTACTGGACCCTAGTCTGTCTTCTAAGTGGTCTGTCGGTCCGTTCTGCCTGCTCGTTCCGCTGTTATGCTAATTTCTCCTCTTCGTCCTTAATTTTTGCACACCAGTGTATTTTCTGTTTATTCCTTCTCGCTAATGTTTAAACTGTTACACTAACTGTGAGTGCCTGCGTTTGTATAAATTTCGATTCCTTGATTTATGAAATCTGATTCTAATTTTTCCTTGTGGTCGTTTTGAGCTTTTTTAATTGTGCCTTGTACCATTTTATCGCAAGGCCTCTTAGCTTTTAATTCAAGGTCTAGCATCTTCACTGTTCTTACCATTCGTTCTCTGTTCGTGAAATATCTTTTCTCCGTCTTTATCAAAACGGGTGCTTAAACGGTTCTGGTTTCGTAACAGCACATGTTATGTAACGGCATTTTCTTGTTTTCTGCTTCGTTGCCAGATGCCTGACAAAAGCTCTAATGGAGCCTAAAAGGTGATTATGTAGCCGTAAGTTTAATAAGCATTAAGCATTAATGACGCATTTCCGTTTGATATCGAGCATGCTCCACGGCGCCTACGTGTAAGTTACCTTTTCCTTCGAGAATAATTTTAATAACCCCATTGGCCTGAGGAAAACTGCTAACATTCACCTGCTGGGGCTTCTTTGACAACGACTTCCGGACGACTTCGCTAAACATTGTAGGTTCACATCCGGTCACCAAAAAATACGTTACAAGTTTGTTTTTTCTTTTTTTTTAATTCTCACTCTCGCCCTCTCTCAGAAATTTAATTCGACGTTTTTCTTTCCTTCATTTTTTTTGTTCAAATGTAAGCAGAAACTGATATCAAATTACACACATACCTTCTGCATTATAACTTCGATCTCGTTTCTTTTCAAATGTGTGTTTCATTTATTTTCAGCAGGTCTTTTGAATAAAATTGCTAGCTAATAATATTACTTTGGTAGACACGATATGTCCGCATCTATCAAATTAATTCGATGAATTCTGTTTCGAACTGAACAATACCATCTGTCTATAGCTCAACACATTTCGACGCTCCGGAGAAAAAGTAAAATTTTAATTAGTTTAAAAAGTTTAACGCGTGTATTTGTAATAGGAGCTTGTGACGTATATTCTAATTTAACTTTCATTTTTAGTTCCTTTTCCTATGTAAATCTGAGTTTGTTCTGTTTTGCACTTTCCAAACTTAACGTGATATCTTCTCTCTCGCATGAATGAGGTTGGCAACCCTCTTGAGGTCAGAGAGAGTGACAGAGTGACGTATGAATGTGATAAGATGGTTAAATAAAAAGGACGATACAGCAGTTGCTTAGGGTATTGTTGCATGGAATTATTCTAACTTTATTTAAATTGTAACTTTTGTTATTTTGTGTGCCAACGACAGTGAGAAATTCCCTCCCCAGCCAAAAAGGCGCTCAGCACAGATTCATTTCGGAGAAAGGTCATTCTCTTTTCGACCGTGGGACCCCTCTTACGAACAAAAGGACACCCCCTTTCCCCTAGCCGTCGTCGAACTCTCTCTCAGAACCCGCCATGTACAATAGGAGCAAGCAATTAACGGCTGAACGTGCCAATCCGACGCACGGCGGATATTTAGTGGTTTGATCGTTCGTACCTGCTTGGGCCATTTCTACTCAAAAGAAAAATAAAGAAATTCACTCGGTTCTCGGTGACTGGCAGAAAAAACCTAGCAGATCGGCATCGGTCCGTGAACCAACGGTTGGAAAACACTACTCTACATCATGGTCCCATGATGTAGAGAACTAGTGATGAACCATTACCTCTAATGGGTTCATCACTCATATCAGTACAAAAAACTAAAGCGTTTCAGAAAATCATTGTGTTAATGAAATTGCATTTTGCTCAAGAAACGCCTAGACGTAGTAAATCCGTTTATTTTTGGAGTGAATACGCATAAAGGTTCGCCAAGTTTTCTCTCTCCATTAGGAGGCTTTTTCAAGGCAATGGTAGATATAAAATGCTTTAAAAAAGCTTCCCAGTGGAGAGCGAAAGCTGGTGAACCTTCATGCGTATTACACCACAAAAATAAACGGATTTACTAAGCTACACAGTGCGTCAAAAAAATTTTAAGACTGGCGCTAGATTTCAGCCTACGGTGACGCCACCAGTGTAATCGCGAATGCGTTATAAACCGTGACCATCTGCTTGCTTTCTGCCAAAAGTACTGTGCACTTGTTAAAGTAACTCAAACGAAACGGGCGTTCATTAGAGAAGCAAAATTTTTTTCATGTTGAATTATTAAGATGGAACAAAGGACTGTTATTAAATTTAACGCAAAACTTGGTAAAAGTGCCTCGGAAACGTACCAAATGATGAAACAAGTTCACGGTTAGTTTTGTTTAAGTAAATCAAATGTTTTCCTGTGGCATAAACGTTTTCTGGACGGAAGAGAGACGCTAGAAGATGATAAGCATACCGGAAGACCAAGTTCATCTAGGACACCTGAGATTATTGAAAAAGTGCGTGATTTCGTGGAAAACAATCGATGTGTGTCACTAAGAATGATGGAAGAGTCTTTGAACATCAACAAAGAAACGATTCGAACCATCCTGCATGAAGATTTGGGCAAAACAAAAGTCTCTGCTAAATTTGTTCCACACACGTTAACCAATGAACAAAAATCAAGGAGAAGTGCACATTGCAGAGACATCATTTCAGCCGCTGAAAATGATCCAAACTTCTTAAAATCGATTGTTACTGGTCATGAAACATGGTGTTTTCAATATGATCCTAAAACAAAGTGACAAAGTGCGGAATGGAAGTCAAAAAACTAGCCACAAGCCAAAAAAACAAGAAAAGTTCCATCGAAAATGAAAACAATGCTCATTACATTCTTCGATAGTAAGGGTTATTATCCACAAAGAATTTGTTCCAAGTGGACAAACAATTACTGGTGAGTTTTATTTAAATGTTTTGAGGCATTTGATGAGCAGAATTTGTCGAATTCGTCCAGAATATCTTGATAAAAACAGTTGGTGTTTGTTGCACGATAATGCACCCAGTCACACCTCACTTCTTGTTCGTAGATTTTTGGCGAAAAATAACGTCTGTGTGTTGAATCATCCACCGTATCGCCTGATTTAGCACCCTGCGACTTTTCTTTGTTCCCAAAACTTAAAATGACGTTAAATGGGTGTTTTTTTCCATGATATTTCGACCATACAAACAGCTTCGACGCGTGCTTTGGAGGCAATTCCGCAAAGTGAACTGAAACAGGCATTCGAATCATTATTAAATCGCTGTAACAAGTGTATTGAAGCCGGAGGGACTTATTTTGAATAACAAACCAAAACAAATTATAATTTCTTATTTCTATTTCATTTTACAGACCAGTCTTAAAAATTCTTTGATGCAGTGTGTATAAGCGTTTCTTGAGTATTCACATTCTGGCGTATTTAAAATAACGTAGCATGTTTGCTTTTCATGTTGTAAAAAACAAACAACATTATTCACTTGAGAATCAAGACCTTCTTTCAATTACAATGCCGCTTTCCAAAAATAGAATTTTTGATTTTGCAACCCTGCGAAGAAGGTTAGAGGAAGAAGTTATCACTAATTCTCAGTTAATCTTAAATGATAGGCTCCTTTTTTTTTTTTTTTTTTTTTCGGTTGATATTTACTAACACAGCAAGCTACGTGTCAGCTGATAAAAATCCTATCTTGCTGACTTACTATGTTTATACATCGAAAGAACACTATGCTGTTTAGATTTTCTACAGGAACTATTGCATTTTTTTTACGGCATTACCAGGAATTTCTTGGGGGAGAAAGAGAGAGAAATGACTTAATAAGATTCTTAGTTTACTTTTGGTTCTTATCTGCGGAATGCCAAGAACATCACGGCGTAGTGCTTACATTCATAACAAAAATGTTCCTGAATATCGTCGCTGATGCGCCTTCTTTTGTTTACTAAACATCGATACTGGGGAAGATTGATTTCCGCTCGAGAGATGGCGACCCGGAGATGACCACACAGTGCGTCGGTGATGTGTCACCTATTTCCTAATTACACAGTAACTCAAGGATACTGATGCCGACTATCTAAGTTTTAAACACTGTCAACATCAAGCATCGTCAGTACCTTTTCTTCGAATTTCGGGCGGAAATCATGCAGCGTTTTGTTGCTTCGTTAGCTGAAAGAAGTGCGTCTTGATTTTATAGAACTTCAGATGAACAAGTGCCCCTAAAGCACAACAGAGTAGCTGAAGTAATTTCATCTGGAACCAGAGAGTTTTATTCTTGAAACAGCACACAATCCGAGACATAATAAATACCACTACAGCTATTCTTATACGGGATTGGATAAAATATTGCGAACACTCCAATATTTATTATAGGCTTCATTAATCTGTATATGGCATCGTGCCGTCCAGCGGACTGCTATCTGTACTGCACCCTAGATAAACCCAAAAACCTATTGCGGAAAGAGCAATTACTAATCAATTAGTAAATGTAATGTTATTATTACAATTACTAAATAATTAGTAGTAGTAATCTATGTATTAATTCTATAAGTTTTTTTTACTGTGAGCCCTATTTGAGAGAACGACTGAATGTAAAGATATGGTTGAGGTATCAAAATAAAGGTCTTACCATGTAGATGTGCCAGTCGAAGAGAAAAATGAGATTGGGGTAACGGTTCGGGCGTTGTGGGGCGGCAAAGTTCCTATGTAAAGTTAATGGGAGAAGCGTGCGGTTGACATCCGATCGCCTGCGGTAGACTCACGCGCTGTTGAAGGCCAGAGTACGGAGGGACTCAGAGAATCCAAAGTCTCTCTTCTCAGCGAACCGTTGTGCAAAACAACGCTAGCAGGAATTTGTTTGAAAGTTCATATCGGAGCAGGGAACACTCGAAGACCTGATTGCGTTGTGCCATTGGACTGTGTGACGTATATATCAATTTAACATTCATTCGATCCAGTTTATTCACGTAAGTCAGACGTTTCCCATTATGCAAAGATGTAAATAAACGTTTCATATGAGTTTATTCCTTTCAAAAAAAAAAAAAAGTTCGAATCCCGGTGAGCCATGGATGTTGTGCTTGTCTTACGGCACTGGCTCTCTCCCTTCCCTGAAACCAGTGACCCTAAATTAGGGACAGGCGACTGCTTATAACCCATTGAGTTGCTCACGGTCGTCGTTCGATCTTCAGTCACAAAAAAAAAAAAAAAAAAAAAGAAATCACGAACCTGGACTATTGTCTTTACTGAAGTGGTTAAATGAATTTGTCAGTCAAATAAAGTTAACATTTGTTGTTTGACATGAGTTTATTATTTAAAAAAAAAAAAAAAGAGTAACCGTCGATTCCGACGCGTTACGTCTAGTCTATATATTAATTCTATAAGGTTTTTTACTGTGAGCCCTATTTGAGAGAACGGCTGAACGTAAAGATATGGCTGAGGTATCAAAATAAAGGTATTACCATGTAGATGTGCAAGTCGAAGAGAAATATGAGACTGGGGTAACGGTTCGGTCTTTGTGGGACGGAAAATTTCCCATGTAAAGTCTATGGGAGAAGCGAGCGGTTGGTATTCGATCGCCTGCGGTTGACTCACGCGCTGTTTAAGGCAGCAGCATGGAGGGACTGAGATAGTCTAAAGTACGAAGTCTTCTCTTTTCTGAGAGAACTGTTGCGCAAAGCAACGTTACCAGGCATTCGTATCAAAGTTCTCATCGGAACAGCGAACACTCTCGAAGACCTGATTGCGTTATGGACTGTGTGATGTATAAATACAATTTAATATTCATTCGATCCAGTTTATTCACGTAGGTAAGACGTTTCCCATTATCTAAAGATGTAAATAAACATTCCGTTGACCATTGTTAGTGAAATTATTTAGAATGTACACATTGAGTTGCGCCATCTATATCTTCCTTCTATAAGGATTTTTACTGCGAAACCTATTTTGAGAGAACGGCTGAACGTAAAAATACGGTTCAGGTGTCGAAATAAAGGTCTTACCATGTAGATGTGCCAGTCTAAGAGAAAACACGGATTGGAGCAATGGTTCGGGCGTGACAGTGCGAAGCGGCAAAGTTCCCATGTAAAGTCTATGGGAGAAGCGTGCGGCCTTTATGTACACCAGGCGCTCAGTTCAGTGTTAGACTTGGTGTGTGCATGGTGTTCTATGATCAGTCCTAAAGTAAGTAAATACTTTACTGCATACTTACCCTAAACAGAATGTCTCTCCCGCAGAAAAAAAAAAAAAAAAAAAAAAAAAAGGAAGAAAACGTAAGAGCCTTACTGGAAGGCGTGAGCGATAAGGGGTCGCCACTATATGTCTCAAACAAGAGAGGATGAAGAGTATTCGCAACGCGAATCTCATTCCAACAACATTTACAAACACAGTTGTGCCTGAAGATGAGGATGAAAGAGTGCGCTATCCAGTTGAATTTTCGCACACGATCGAGATGAGTGGACTTCCGCCTCACATTTTACGATTGAGAAAGGGTGCAGTCATGATGCTCATCACGAACATGGCCGCCACGGTGGCGCAGTGGTCTAAGCGCTGGCTTATGACGATTCGTTCGTGAACGGTCCGGGTTCGAATCCCGGTGAGGCATGGATGTTGTGTTTGTCTTACGGCACTGGCTCTCTCCTTTCCCTGGAACCAGTGACCTTAAATTAGTGACGGGCGACTGCTTATAGCCCATTGAGTTGCTCACGGTGGTCGTTAAACCTTCATTAAAAAAAAAAAAAGTCACGAACCTGGACTATTGTCTTTACTGAAGTGGTTGAATGAATTTATCAGTCAAATAAAGAAAACTAACCGTCGATTCCAACGGGTTTTGTCTAGTTAATTAATAATAATTAATTAGTACTTGTAATGCTATTATTACAATAACTAATTAATTAGTAATAGTATTTAATTAATAATTGAAATGCTAATATTGGCAAATTTTCACTGTATTCCACGTATCCACTTCCTTGTGAAAACTTGAAAATTTTCATCGTCCTGGAGCGGGAATCGAACCCGCACATCGCGATTTCCGGTCGAGCATGCTGGCCATTACACTACCCAGGACAAAGAAATTCCAAGCAACTAAACAAATAAAGTGCGGGTTCGATTCCTGCTCCAGGACGATGAAAATTTTCAAATTTTACTGAAGGAAGTGGTTATATGGAATAAGGTAAAAATATGCCAATAATAACATTACCATGCCTACCATGTATTTGTGAAGAATTATTTCTTCTGGGAAATTCGTTTCCCAATTGTATATGACGAACTTAATTAGTAATTATTGTTTTGCACTTTAATAACACTCTGAGACCCAAGCATGAGGAAAAAAATTAATATTTAAAAATCTTGTTACTGAAAATCATGCACCATTTCGTTGGAACACAGGAATTTTAATTTGAATCATATGTAGTGTTTTAAATTCTCTTAAAAATAAAATACGTACGCTTTTAAGACTGTGCATATCTGTTGTTTATGAAATATTCTCCATAAAATCTAAGTATTAAGCCCCTCCAGGGAGCATTTTTAAAAACTGCAAGCGTTCAACTTACAACACGTTTAGCTATCGGAATCGGAGTTTGCGCACTGGAGACATATTTTTTTAGCAACATTCAAGACATGTACGTCTATTGCAGGAAGGACAAAAATAGGCAGTTTTGCCCTTCTTTGCCGCTGGACATAGAAAGCATGTTTTTCTATTTTCTCTTGATAACTTTTCACCCTTTTTTTCCTTTCCTAATCTGCCCCTCTTTCCTGATTCCAAGGATGCGTTTCATGGACAAATACAATTCCCTTGAAAGTCTTGTGTTATCTAATCTCTCTTTTAGATATGGATCTACAATATACTTAGCTAGAGATTTCATGAAATCCAACCGTGATTGAGGATACGGATTACTATGAGACTGATACAGATTATATGCATTCACTGCACTCATGTCTAATATTCGAAAAAATACAATCATCTGCAATCGTCTGAGGCGATGACTAGAGCTATAAATACTGCATTTTTCATCTAATGCATCCATTCCTCCTTTTGTGCAGTTATAAAAACTAATTATTTCCTGTTTCGCAGTCCCTTCATCGACTTCTTTCGAGTGATACATTGAGGACACAAGAATAACAGCTTTACTATTTTTTTAATTTTTTTAGGAACGTAAGAGACAATCACAGAGTAACTAAACAACGATCTGAAACGTCAGACGTATTTTATCAATCCCAATCACTAAAGTTTGGAAGAAAGCAAAGATTCTTTCTACGTATCAGTGACATTGTACCTTTTATTGGACCACACGATGCAACATACGGGACAGCTTTGAACGAAACGTTTTGCGATACGTAAGTTGCGTCGTGAGGACCATGGGGCCGCTGCATCAATAAACAAGAAAGATGACACCGAACTTTCGGGTGTAATAAGCACGTCTTTTGAATCCGTTCTGACGCAAATTAAATTTGTCAAAGCTATTTAAAGTCAATGGAACCGATATGGAAAACAATAGTATCTGACGGGAGAAAAACTTTTTTAAATCGGGTTTTTAATCCCTCAGATATTGCTGTAAAGGGAATCGTGAGCTTACGCCCTCTGGTTGCAGACTTGTGCGTTAACAAAAACATGAATTTATGTGAGAAACATTTCGCACCGGAAACGCTCTCCAACACAGAAATAATTTTTCAAATCGGACTCTTAGAAACAGAGATATCGACAAAAATAAGACGTGACTTTACGTCCCCTGGTGGGAAAACCATACATTATTTTAGGAAGAAAGTATTCTCAAAAGATTTTTCCAAATCAGCGGTGTCGGTCTAAGAAAAAAAAAATTTAGTCGAGTTTTGAGGAGCCCAGATTTTGCTACAAATACATCAGAAGCAGAAATTAACACTTATGCCCCCTGGTGGCCAAACCATTCTTTACCAAACATTAGAAATTATGTGAACAATATTTTTCATCATGTCTTGTATGCGATACAGGAAGAATTTTTCAAATCGGAGTTTTAGAAGCAGAAATAACGCAGAAAACGCACTTTACCTTTGTGCCCCCTAGCGGAAAGTCTATGATATACTTGAAAATTTTGAATTTATAGGAAAAACCATTTCGCATCGGAAACACTATCCAACAAAGAAGGAATTTTTCAAATCGGACTCTTAGAAGTAGAGATATTGACAAAAATAAGATGTACATCTACGCCCCTGGCGGAGAAAGGTTTATCGACGTGAGTGGAATCAGTCCACGAAATAATTTTTTCAATCGATATTTTAGAAGCTCAGATTTTATGGCAAATACATCAGAAGCAAAAATTAACACTTACGCCCCCTGGTGGCCAAAGTATTCTTTACCAAAAATTTGAATTATATGCAAAAGATTTTCCATCAAGAGGTGTATCCGCTGAAGAAACAATTTTTCAAATCGGAGTTTTAGAAGAAGAGTTATCAGGGAAAATGTAATTTACTTTTACGCCCTCTAGCGGAAAATCTGTGCGTAATTTGAAAAAAGTAACTATACCTGAAATACTCTTCAACATAAATGGAATCGAAAGATAAAATAATTTTTCAATCGGATGTTTAGAAGCAAATATGTGGATTAAAATGTATTTTTGAATTCGACATCATCTGCATTTACGCCCTCTAGCGGCGAAATTATACATCGTAAAAAAAAAAAAAACGAAATGAAGGATCATCATTCGCATATTTCAAACTTCCCAATGCAAAAAGAAGTTTTCAAATCGGATTAATAGTTGCAGAGATATCGTGGGTACAAACGACGGTAACATAAGCGCCATATAATTCCATGAGAATTATGGTGCCCATGCGAATCCTTAATAGGCATGGCTTAAGATGCATGGTGACCTCCTACTCGGATGTCACTGAACTCTTTCAGGAAGACATAGCCCAGTTTTACAAGAAGCGGCCACATTATGCAAGAATGGTTAGAGAATCATTTCTCAGCATTTTCGCGCGCTTGCCTAGCCACCTACTTTCTTCCGTCTTGAATCCCCACGAGCATTTGTGGGATGCAGTGAAGTGCAACATTCGCCTGTCTGCGCCAGTTCGTTTCAAAACTTCGTAACCCCATTCATTCTAGCTGGAACATAATCCTTGAGGGAATTCCGCGGTCTGTCTTCCACGATAATTTAAGAATGTAGTGTTGTGGAAGGTAAAGAACAGCTACCTTCGATACGAAAGTAGTCTCTAGCGTTTAGAGCGAAAGGTAACGTGATTATTGCTCAGAATCATCATTTTTGTTTGCTTAGCAGTTTATCAGGCAACATTTATATTTTAGGATTTTTTTCAAAATGGCAAAGCACCTTAAAAACAGATTTAGCCGCCCCGGTGGCGCAGTGGTCTAAGGCGCTGGCCTATGATCATTCGTCCGTAAGGGGTCCGGGTTCGAATCCCGGTGAGGCATGGATGTTGTGTTTGTCTTACGGCACTGGCTCTCTCCCTTCCCTGGAACCAGTGACCCTAAATTAGGGACGGGCGACTGCTTATAGCCCATTGAGTTGCTCACGGTGGTCGTTAAACCTCCAATCAAAAAAAAAAAAAAAAAAAAAAACAGATTTAATTTGATGTGAGATGTTACGCAATTCGGAGCCTCGCATTTTCGGCGGCTGACTGTCCAGCTGGGGAATGTAACTTTGAGAGGGAAGGGACGAGATAAAAGGGGTAGAAGACTTCTCCCACATTTGCAATACAGAGACAATAAATAGTGAAATTCCGTATGCAGTATAGAAATGCAGCCGTAAGGGAAACGTTTTTCCGAAATTCGGACTAAATCGGGGAGTGGAGTGCAAGAATAAGGCAGAGGAAACAACAGGAATGCGAGGATTGATACCATCCTAGCGTTCCCTCGGAGAAAGCCGACAACCAACCTTCTACAATAGTTCACCCTTAAGTTGACGTGAAGTGTTGCAAAATCGATCTCACGCGGAGTGGAAGCGGTTATCACGGCGAAAAGCAATCCAACACGCCATTTGTAGGTGGTCATAATATTTTTGTTCATGAGTGTACATTTATTCTACCTCCGTCCTGGCGGGAAGATTTATTTAGATTTTTGCAACCTGTGTTTTAGCGTCTTTCGTGAAGCGCTTAATTTGATGTAGATAGCATGTCTACTAAAGTCGGCCTTTAATTCCTCTATTTTTCTTGTTCAAGGGTTTTTGTCGGGAGAAGGACAATTGGTAAGACAGCAAATTGTCGTTTCGATTACAGTTGTATCTTGTACCCAACAACAGTTCGGCGTCATATCTCTTAAAGTCTCTAATATATGGATAATGGCTTTGATTGCGTCTACCAATTATGTCGAAAGCTATTAGTACGACACATATATCATTTTGACAAAAGGACATTTTCTCGCTGAAAATACATAGAGGAAACTGGCGTTTTGTCGCAACTTTTAATGCCTTTCAGGAGGCACTCTTACTTTCTCCTTTTTTTTTCCAAGGACAAATAACACTGTGAATTGTGAGGTTTTGCCAATTTGGACGACAATTTTCATTTCTTTGATTCTTTTTTTTTTTTGCCGATAGATTAACTCTTTTGTTATGGCACACAGACCAAAGACACCGTTTAAGCACTTTTCCTTAACAGACGGAAAACATGATGAAAAGTGGAGGAGACTTCTGGAGATCTTTGTTACTTCTCCCATCATTTAAAGTCACCCATCTTCTTTCGGCAATAAAACCTCGCAAAGCGAATCGATTTCATAAATTTTAGAACCTCGCACAATCTTAAACAACGCTTTGCTACTGGCAGGTTTGGGTTGCATAACATTTCTTCAAAATGCAGTGGCAACTGGCAGACTTCCCGAAATCCGTTTTCTACATGCATGCTTCGATGCGCAGCCGTACCTAGCTTCGATGCACAGCCGTACCTAGCTTCGATGCACAGCCGTACCTAGGCTAGATGGTAGATGGGGCTCATCCCCATGCACGGCAAGCAAGCCCCCCCTGGAAAATTCACGTTGTTATAATGTCTTTGAACTTTTATTTTCGTTTGTTTTATGAAAATAACTTTTGCATTTCACTATACATGCTTCTCCATATTTCGTTGTGCATTACTTTTTTTAAAAACAAGAAAATTTGTAGTGATAGAGCACAAACGATGAATAACTACAGATAATTTACTTTTAAAGATGAATCATTGATTTTCTGCCACATGATGACAAGGCCTAGAGTGGTAATTTCGCAGTGCCGCCTCGGCGGCGCAGTGGTCTAAGCGATGGCTTCTAATCATTCGTCCGAACGGGGTCCGGGTTCGAATCCCGGTCAGGCATGGATTTTGTGTTTGTCTTACGGCACTGGCTTTCACCCTTCCCTGGAACCAGTGACCCTAAATTAGGGACGGGCGACTGCTTATAGCCCATTGAGTTGCTCACGGTGGTCGTTAAACCTCCAATCAAAAAAAAAAAAAAAAAAATCGCGGTAGGAAAATTCAGCTTCTCTCATCCCAACAGTCCTTCCTCGCTCAAAGTCCGTCAGGTGTTCATGCTGCAACCTTCTTCGGCGACGGGGCATAATGAAACACACGAAATACCCTTTCGACTCAATGTCCGCTCTTCACTGATTGCAACATCGAACCGTATGAATCATTTTCTTGTAGGACTTCCGTCCACAGTGAGTAGAGTTTAGGTCCCAGCCACCTACAGTGGGATCGCCTTTTGGGCAGGACACAGAAACGGAAGGAATGAGAGCAAGTGTAGCGACTTTGACAGAACAGTTTGTAGTGAGATTAGAGAACAGTAGATGGCGCCACCGTACAAGTACGATGTTGCACACAGAGGGGTGAGAGAATTTCAGAGGGGGCTTAGGAAAGGATACCCATTTAACCAGTGGGTCCAGCCTGGGGGCCGTCACTTATCGTGCTCGTCCGATGCACGGCGGATATTCAGCGATTGTTAGTAAATCACACCACCTCCGCAAGACCAGCTCAGGAACGAATCTGGGGACCTTGAATTGGTAGTCTGAACTGCTAACCACTCAGCCATTCGCGGCTTTGATTGCAGCATCTCGTTGGAGCCGGGTCTTTATACTCAAGACCGGGCAGTTCAGAGGGCGCTGCTCCGAAACATCAAGCTCATTTTCACTGACATTTTAATCATTTGCATGTCCCCACCTATTGTACACATCCTGTAAGTTTCAAGCTAATACCAGGAGTCCTTCATGGTGTTGCAATTTTCACCAGCAGTAGTATATTTTGAATTTAAAAGCATGTATATTTACGCTCTTTAGCTGCGAGGTTATGCATCGTTAAAAAGCCAAATTCTCACAATTCAGGCTTTCCATTGCGAAAAGGATTTTTATATAGGATAATGATTGCAGAGATATGGTATCCACAGGCGGACGGACAGACTAGCATAGTGGTACTATAAGCACATACTTTTTTTCCTTTCAAAAGACGTTCTACAAAGTTGTAATGACAATAGTGTGCTTACAATGCAAACGCTGTTTCAGGAAAGTTCCGTAGACCTCTTGCAAACAGGTTGCTGCTTCTAAGTTACTCTTCCATAGAAATGCTGGAGTCGTCACTGATTGTATCCTCACTTTCTTTCTTGACGTAATCCCCTGTAATTCAGCAGATCTTCGTTTCAGCTATCTTGGTCCTTGAAACTAAAAGCCTTTTTAATGTATTGGGTTCTATTGCTTTACGGATTGATCAAGACAGCTATGAAGTTCCGAGGTTTCAGAGAGAATGTAGAGCCTCCGGATGGTGCACAGGCACCATGCACTACGATAAGCCACCGTTATAACGGGTTAATAGGAGGTGAGTGCAATGGTGTACCTTATTACCGGGTAAGTGGGTTTATATCATCATTATCAATCCACTGCTGGATGAAGGCCTCCCCAATTTTCCTTCAGAACGGCCTGTCTTATGCCAGTCTCCTCCATGTTACCACCGACTACTGTTAACGTCAACAGCGCGTAGCCAATGAAAGAAAGCACGCGTCGTGAGCTGGTTTGGAGGGTATATAAGGTGTGCTGTAGGAAATCTGAATCTGAAAACATATCACTCGTTGCTGTCATGGATAAAAGGAGCGATTTATTAGATTTGCAAAAAAGGGATGATTGTCGGCTTTCGCGCCAAAGGTGGCAGTATTTATGAAACAGCGCAATTTGTGAACTGTTCGCTCGCGTGCTGCTGTGGTTAAAGTGTATCGTGATTGGAGAACTGGCACCATTGCGAATAAGCGACGTGGAAACTGTGGAGCATCACGTGCCATTGATGTGAGAGGTGAACGTCGGCTTCGAAGATGCGTGAGGGCCGCTCGACACGCTACAGTGGAGCAACTCACAGGCCGAAAGAACCAATGGGGGCTACCGGAAGTGTGTCTAAAACGACAGTTCAGCGAACCCTGCTGTGTATGGGGTTCCGATGCAGACGGATGGTCACTGCACCTATGCTAACGAAGATGCATCGGCAGAAAAGGCTTCCATTTGCACGGCAGTATCGGAATTGGACCTCCGCTGATTGGCAAAGGATTGCCTTCTCCGATGAGTCACGTTTTCTACTTCATCGAACGGATGGAAGTTGGCGTAAAAGGCGAGAAACATCGGAGAAGAAACACTCTTCAACCATTGCTAACCGAACACAAACTGGTGGGGACAGTGTTATGGTCTGGGGAATTTTTTCGTGGCATTCTCTGGGTCCACTCATATCTGTGGAAGGCACTATGGACGGAATTCGTTATTAATCTATCCTTGCAGACCACGTACACCGATACATGCTGATTGTCTTCAATGGGGCGGATGGGATCTTCCAGCATGACAATGCGACGTGTCACACAACAAGAAATGTCCGACAGTGGTTGGAAGAGGACGATGAAAACTTCAAAGTACTTCTCTGGCCTCCTTATTCCCCAGTCTTAAATCCAATTGAGCATCTATGGGACTACCTCGATCATGTTGTTTGCTCTATGGATCCTCCACTACGCACCCTCTAGCAGCTGTCAAATGTACTGCAGTCAGCATGGCTCCACATACCTGTGAACACCTTTCAGCACCTTATTGAGTCACTTCTAGCCCGTCTAGCTGCTGTCCGCGCTGCACACGGCAGTTATTCTGGATATTAGCTGGTGGTCACAATAATGTGACTCGACCGTGTGTATATATATAACATTATTATCAACCATTATGAATCCACTGCTGGATGAAGGTCTCCCCAAGTTTCTTGCACAACGGTCTGTCTTGTGCCACTCTCCTCTATGTTACTTTCGCATACTTTCGAACCTCATCCACCCATCTCCCACGTGGTCTTCTTGGTCTTTTCCTGTCCCCTGGAATGCAGTCCAGAATTTCGGTTTTCATCAATCGTCCGTCCCTCTGGCAATATGTCCAGCCCATTGTCATTTCAGGGATTTTACTCTGATCATGATGCCTTCCTCTCTTGTCATGTTCCTGATCCATGAGTTCCTCTTCTTATCTCTCCTGGATACACCAAGCTTGAACCTCTCCATGCTTCTTTCAGTTGTCTGCAGTCTTTGTATGTCTCTTTTAGTTAAGGTCCACGTCTCTGCACCATACGTAAGCATTGGAATTATGCATTGATTGAACACTTTTCTTTTAAGACATAATAGCATATTACTCCCGAAAATTGTACTGTTTCTTCCAAAATTTCTCCAACCGAGTTTTATACGTTGATTAATTTCTTCATCAATAAGACCCTCGCTTGATATCTGTTGTCCAAGGAAAATGTAGGTATTAGTTATATCCAGCTTTCCCCCATCAATCAATAAATCTTCATTTCTTGTAAAAGCATTGTACATCACTTTTGTCTTCTGAAAGTTCATAAACATACACTAAACAAGACACCTAATAAACAGAAAAGCAAACATATTGTAAACATTGCACGAAATAAAACAAGTTAACAAATTAAAATTTTATTTACATTTTACAGATGACAAGTGAGCTTCTTACGTTGTGATTGTAACTTACTTTATGCTGGTCCAGCGGAGCTATGATGCTCTGGGGTTAAACGAGCCCCAAGAGTGCCGCCCCGGTGGCGCAGTGGTCTAAGGCGCTGGCCTCTGTTCATTCGTCCGTAAGGGGTCCGGGTTCGAATCCCGGTCAGGCATGGATGTTGTGTTTGTCTTACGGCACTGGCTCTCTCTCCCCTCCCTGGAACTAGTGACCCTTAATTAGGGACGGGCGACTGCTAATAGCCCATTGAGTTGCTCACGGTGGTCGTTAAACTTACAATCAAAAAAAAAAAAAAAAAGAAATAAAAGAACCCCAAGAGCAACTCATTGGGCTGTATGTAATCGTCCATTCTTGATTTAGAGACACTGCTTCTAGGGAATGAACAGTGCCAAAGCCATCGAACAAGCACACGAGCCTTGCCTTACTCAGGACTCGAACGAACGGTCGACACGCCACTTCTAGAAGGCTATGGTGAATGAGGGTCAGCAGTAGAAAGGTCATCAAAAGTAGGCTCAACAGCAGGAGCGG
This sequence comes from Macrothele yani, assembly GCA_039090855.1. Lineage (NCBI taxonomy): Eukaryota > Metazoa > Arthropoda > Arachnida > Araneae > Macrothelidae > Macrothele > Macrothele yani. The sequence continues at coordinate 112,753,937 of CM077003.1, forward strand.
GGTCAGGAGCCACTTTGCCTGAGATAAAGGACTCAGTCTTCCATCTCCGATACGCACTGACGCCTCAACTACCACATACGTATTTTGTCCACTATAACGGAAATTTTTACAGAATGATTCCTTCTTTTGTTATAAATGGTATCACTTCCTGGTATTCAAATTTCTTTTCAAGCTATTCAAATTTTCTGAAAGACAAGGTGAAATTTGCAAAAGAAGAGAATTGTCAAAAAGTGTTCTTTTGCACCGCGACGATACTCGTCCCCACTTAGCTTTTCTAATCATATCGAGAATTCAAAAAACTCCAAATCTGAAGTTCTTCCAGCTTTGCAGTCCATATATGGCACTAAGCGATATACATCACTTTGGTCCACTTGAAAATGTATTACGTGTTCGACAGTTTAGTAGCGATGAAGAGGCGAAAGAAGATATCTATGCAAGCAGGGCCGGAGCAAGCTTTATTCATCTGGGAGGGCAAGACTTCTACTTACGCCCCTCATGCTTAAAAGATCCCTACTCCACTCAAATAGAACCCAGTTGTTAATATTTTTTTTTTTTTTTTTTTTTTGTGGTTGGAGGTTTAACGACCACCGTGAGCAACTCAATGGGCTATAAGCAGTCGCCCGTCCCTAATTTAGGGTCACTGGTTTCAGGGAAGGGAGAGAGCCAGTGCCGTAAGACAAACCCAACATCCATACCTCATAGGGATTCGAACCCGGATCCATCTCGGACAAGACCATTGTGCCACCGGATCGAACTCGGACAAGACCATATGAGCTACTTAGAAATTTTTAGAGTGTTTCATAACCCTAAGAAAGTTTCAAGTAGTTGTGGCTTTACTTTCTCACACCTCTAGTACACGATATTACGATCCTTTAATAATATTATTTCCGGTTTTGGACATAATTTTATAAAAAATGTTAAAACTAGGTAAGTACCATTTGAAATTTAACAGTCAAGAAAAACGGAAAAGTTATGTGAATGCCGACAAGACAGTACTTCGCAGAAACGCAGAATGAGGAACAAACCAGCACAGATTGAATCAGTATCAGACAGTGAACGTAACAATAGGAAGACGACTTCGGGGAAAAGGTTTGGAAAAATTCCGCTGAAGGTTAAGAGCCCAAAGGGGCTTTCTACAACGAAGCACAAATGACTAATTAGCTCTTCATCCCGTCAGCCTATTCGGAAAGGATATGGAGGTTAATCATATCAGCATATCAATTTATGTGCCTCTCTCAGCTGTTGTAGACAGTTCCTTTGGTGCATATGTGAGGTCCCCACCTCTTAGGTTACTCTGGACCCTAATTAGCTACGCAGAATACTCTATGCAGCTAACCAGTCTTTAAAAAAAGGAAATAGTAAAGCGTATAACTTTGTTTTTTAGTTAAAATGTTCAGTAAATTTATTCACGTGTTGTGCATATCTATTTTTATGTCCCTTAGGGCAGAAACTACGGCCCTGTATGTATGGTTTCTGAAGACGTTCTTTTCCAGTGGGTTCAAGAAAATTCTGGGCTTTGCGGCACTGTATGTATGGTTTCTGAAGACGTTCTTTTCCAGTGGGTTCAAGAAAATTCTGGGCTTTTGCAGCCCTGTATCTGTGGTTTCTGAAGACGTTCTTTTCCAGTGGGTTCAAGAAAATTCTGGGCTTTGCGGCCCTGTATGTATGGTTTCTGAAGACGTTCTTTTCCAGTGGGTTCAAGAAAATTCTGGGCTTTGCGGCACTGTATGTGTGGTTTCTGAAGACGTTCTTTTCCAGTGGGTTCAAGAAAATTCTGGGCTTTGCGGCACTGTATGTGTGGTTTCTGAAGACGTTCTTTTCCAGTGGGTTCAAGAAAATTCTGGGCTTTGCAGCCCTGTATGTGTGGTTTCTGAAGACGTTCTTTTCCAGTGGGTTCAAGAAAATTCTGGGCTTTGCAGCCCTGTATGTGTGGTTTCTGAAGACGTTCTTTTCCAGTGGGTTCAAGAAAATTCTGGGCTTTGCGGCCCTGTATGTATGGTTTCTGAAGACGTTCTTTTCCAGTGGGTTCAAGAAAATTCTGGGTTTTGCGGCACTGTATGTGTGGTTTCTGAAGACGTTCTTTTCCAGTGGGTTCAAGAAATTTTCTGGGCTTTGCAGCCCTGTATGTGTGGTTTCTGAAGACGTTCTTTTCCAGTGGGTTCAAGAAAATTCTGGGCTTTGCAGCCCTGTATGTGTGGTTTCTGAAGACGTTCTTTTCCAGTGGGTTCAAGAAAATTCTGGGCTTTGCGGCCCTGTATGTATGGTTTCTGAAGACGTTCTTTTCCAGTGGGTTCAAGAAAATTCTGGGTTTTGCAGCCCTGTATGTGTGGTTTCTGAAGACGTTCTTTTCCAGTGGGTTCAAGAAAATTCTGGGCTTTGCGGCCCTGTATGTATGGTTTCTGAAGACGTTCTTTTCCAGTGGGTTCAAGAAAATTCTGGGTTTTGCGGCACTGTATGTATGGTTTCTGAAGACGTTCTTTTCCAGTGGGTTAAAGAAAATTCTGGGCTTTGCAAAAAGTACGTGGAACTGCCAGAGAAAGTTGTGTACGACCGTAAATTTAACAAAGTGAAACTTAGATAAAAACAGTTATAAAACTTTCACTTTGTTTTGGATAACGCAACAGTATTTCGTTTACTTATTCATGTACCTCTATAACATGAAAGTTATTAAAGTGTCAGGAAACCAGAGGACTTTTCCTCCACTATATTCCAGCTGTACGCGCAAAAAATTGAATAGTTTAGATAACTCTGCAAGCGGAAATATTCATTAAATGGGAACAAGTATGTGGACATTGTGATTTTAATTTCGCCAGAAGTTGACAGGGTATGTGCTAATAGCAAGAGATACAGCAATGAAAGTACACGTGATCGCTTCAGTAACGCAATCACGTGTAACGTGAATTTTACAGCGAACTGTTTCTTAATTTCGTGAGGGCTTTCATACGTAGTCGAACTCGTATATAACGAAATTGAACGGAGATTCGAAAACATTCGATACATGCGACATTCGTTATTATCGGACGGGTAAAAAAAAGGGCTATTTTTGGCATATTACCTTGTCACTTAATCGAAGGTGAATAATGCTTGTTAAGGACGTGGAGTTCTCTCGTGCAACCGTGAAATTTTTCAGTAGCTTTCGCTGCATTGCAAAAGTATGTGCCGTTATTTATGGAACAGGCAGAAACATCGGCATCTTGAAGAACGTGGAAGAGAATGTTTGAAGCATTGTTCTGACAACTTCCGTTAACAGAATTGTTTAAATCCAGCTCTCAATGAATGTAAAACTTATTTCTATATATACGTACTGCAGTATACATACTGCATTGCAGTACACAGTGCTACAGCACTGTATGTAATAATTTTGTCTTCGTAGTGTATAGCTTTCGAAAAAGGTAATGTAATTAATGTTTTAAAAGCCAAAAGGTTCGTCTTTAATTGTGCTGCATAATTTTACATATTCCACTACGTGTTTAGATGCTCAATTAATTATATATCGATAATACGAACTATTTTTAACGCGAACAAATTCTGGGGTCCGTGAGATGTTGAAGTTCAGCTGCTAGTAATAGAGCGAGATTATTCATTACTCTTGGAAAAACAAAAGCATTTTGATAACGAGGAACAGTATACCAATTATGTAGGAAATAGTAATACCATACTAGTGATCCGATTTATTGGCGTAGAAAAAGACAGACAAGCGTTTCCAAGCTTTCGCACATCAACAAGATGGCTTTTTCAAGACAGAAACTCCCTAAATTGTCTATTTCCTACGCCAATAAATCGGATCACTAGTATAGTATTACTATTTCCTGAAAGCATTTTGTTTTCGTAATTTTTTTTCATGACTGAAATGTAATTTTCTTTTTTTATGTACGTGTACACTGTTACTGTGAATATATATGTCTCTGATAACTAGGAGAAACCTTTCTTGCCAGTTGCGTCGTCAGAACAAAAGAAATGGGTTAAATAATCGCAAAATGAAACCATATCGATAACGGAAAAGTACAAATTTTCCACTCACACCCTAAATGAGGCAGATATCAAGAGAATGTAGTGCCACATGTCACGGCAGACATTTCTGTGAAGGCAGTTTTAGTTTAAAAAAGAAAAAAAGAAAAAGTTATAACAGCTCAGCTGTCGAGTGGTGAGTCGGCTGGCGAAAAATCTCAGTTATGCGACTACTAGTCTGTGTGAATTCTCGTCTGCACTTTGTGCGAGTTTTGAAGCACCAAAATTAGCGGCAACTAGAAAGTGTTGACGGAAGCCTCGCAAAATTGGTTTTGGAAGGGAGCCAAACACCGATTGTGACGGGTTTCCCCGAAAATGCCATTCATACCTAGACACTCGATCTCAAGTTCATTCGCCCAATATGGATCTCAGATAGGTGGAAGGCCTCTTCTCTTCCAGCTGGTTCAACAGCCACCTAAAATTCCGATGAAAAGGTTTGGCAGGAATTTTTTTTTCAGAAAGTTACTGAAACTCATCATCAAAGTTTCCATGCTGATGGGGGAAGGGTTTCGATGCAAGTTTTTCGAATTTGAAAATACAACGTTTTAAATGTCATTATAGGATTTTTGTTGTAGTCATCTGTTCAGAACCAAACCCGCATCTCCCGATTTCCGTTCGAGCATGTTCTCGTTTGACCACCCATGACAATGAAATAGCGATTTATGTAGAGGATTTTAGGAAGGGAATGTCCGACTCTTCATGCCTTAAACAGCCCTTTAAAGTAGGAATCTAGGAGATTTGGGCTAGAATCATCATCGGCTCGACAGCCCTGTGTGGGCCCTGACCTTTTTCAGAAACTTCTGCCAGCCTTCCTTATTCAATGCCAAACTCCTCCAACTTTTGACGCCTAAAGTTTTTATATCTTGCATCATTCTATCTTCCCATCTTAATTTAGGTCTTCCAATTTTTCTTTTTCCGTCCGGCTTAGCATTAAACATTTTCTTAACTATTCTCTTACTATCCATTCCAATTATAACGAAGTAAATTTCTCCGTCATTTCTGTCCACGCCAGGATTCGAACCCGGGTCCCCTCATTCCGGAATAAGTTGCTCTACCAATTGAGCTACGCGGACGTTTTATTCTGATTCCTATCTGCCTTTTTTATGTCGTGGGCGTCCTTCTGGCAGGTACGTTACATCATCTCCCCCTTATTTTTTTTCATTTTTTTTTCTTTTTTTCGAAGTGCTGGAGAAGGGATTCTCTTATTTTTCCTATCTCGCGGTGTGGAAATAACATCACGCCATTGCTAGATTTTGAACGGTCGGGTCATCCGGATAATTCGGGCGCCATTATAACGAAGTGAATTTCTCCGTCATTTTTATCCGCGCCAGGATTCGAACCGGGGTCCCCTCATTCCGGAATAAGTTGCTCTACCAATTGAGCTACGCGGACTTTTTTTATTCTGATTCCTATCTGCCTTTATGTCGTGTGCGTCCTTCTGGCAGGTACGTCACATCTCCTGGTACGTTACATCATCTCCCTCGTGTGCGTCCTTCTGGCAGGTACGTCACATCTCCTGGTACGTTACACAATGGCGTATCTTGGGTACGAGACCTGAGCTATCTCACCCATCTCCCCTGCCCCAGTACTGTTTTTTTTTTTTAATTGCGAAGTTTAATTTTTAATTGTTAAGTACGAGTAATAGAAGTAACTTTTCTTCTAAATTTTAGGTGCATGCCATTGCTAACATGATACCAAATAATTATGAGAATCAGGATTTGAACACTTATTTGCACATGAACTCCATTCTTCTTCTGAATACTTTATTTGTAGATGAACTCTATTCTACTTCTCCTTTTGTGTGAACTTGAGTGTTACGTTCTCATAAAATGTTTCTTCCGAGTACTTTTTCATATTAAAAAAGAATGTTTTTCTCTATTGACAAAACAGCCAAGTTTTTCGAATGTGCATGTCCTTGTGTGGCTCTAAGATATATCTTGTTTCTTTTTAATGCTGAAAAACTTCTTTCGGCAGTTGCAGTTGTTAATGGAAAGTTTAATATGAGGTCTGCTAATTTGTGCACCTCACTAAACACTATGTCCAATTTATTCAACACAACACGTAATGTCTCTTACTGATTTGTTTTTGTATTCATCAAAAGAATAAAACACCTTCAGTTCATTTTTTAGTCGAGCTGTATCAAAATTAGAAGCATAGAGTTCTTTAAGTTCTGACAGTAGATGTTCAGGGAAGCTTTCACAAAATTTATCAAAACAGTTCGAATCCAACAAAGTCACGAATTTAAGATGTATCTGATTTTAATTCATTGACACTTCACAAAAACTGAGACAACTCTCGCGAAACAGTCTTATTGGCGGGAGTATGCTAGTGACTGAGATAGTCTGTTTCGTTTTTCCGGAGCGAACCGTTTCCCAAAGCGATGGGCCAATCCCCTCTATCAGCTGATTCATGTCGCCATGGAAACGCTAGCAGACGATTGTACGGAAGGTTTTCGCATTAGAACTGCGAAGACTCTGAAAGAGCTGCTTCCGTTATGCCGTTGGTTTTCGCTCTCCAGACTGAGTCAAAGAAGCGAATCCGCAAGCGGTTTTTTTTTTCGCAGCGAAAGCATCGACATAATTTAATACCGTTGATAATTGACTTTTATTTGTGTATATTTAATTGGCTTTTATTTGTGCATTCTCTGGGCTTCGCAGCAAGCCTTGCTAGCCTCGAATATACGCCACTGATACATACGTACAAAATGTCCAGCTCAAATGAATCTATTTATTTTTATGTACTTAATAATGCCTGGCTCATTAAATAATCTGTACAGTTCATGGTTGTATATTTTCCTCCACACGCCATTATCTTGTACTGCTCCAAAAATATATGTAAGAACTCTTCTTTCAAGCACAACCAGCAATCTTTCATTTGCCATTGATAGTAACCAAGTTTTCAGAGGCATAAGTTAACACTGTGTAACGTACCAGGAGATGTGACGTACCTGCCAGAAGGACGCACACGACATAAAGGCAGATAGGAATCAGAATAAAATGTCCGCGTAGCTCAATTGGTAGAGCAACTTATTCCGGAATGAGGGGACCCGGGTTCGAATCCTGGCGCGGATAAAAATGACGGAGAAATTTACTTCGTTATAATGGCGCCCGAACTATCCGGATGACCCGACGTTCAAAATCTCGCAATGGTGTGATGTTATTTCCACACCGCGAGATAGGAAAAATAAGAGAATCCCTTCTCCAGCACTTCAAAAAAAAAAAAAAAAAAAAAATGAGGGGGAGATGATGTACCAGGAGATGTGACGTACCTGCCAGAAGGACGCACACGAGGGAGATGATGTAACGTACCAGGAGATGTGACGTACCTGCCAGAAGGACGCACACGACATAAAGGCAGATAGGAATCACAATAAAATGTCCGCGTAGCTCAGTTGGTAGAGCAACTTATTCCGGAATGAGGGGACCCGGGTTCGAATCCTGGCGCGGATAAAAATGACGGAGAAATTTACTTCGTTATAACTGGTCTTACAGATACTTTGTATATCATTATCTTGGTTTTTCTTGAAATCAGATGTGACTTTAAGTGTTTCCTAACTCTACAGAAGCATCTACAGTATTTGCGGAAAACATACATCTCAGTACTAATATCGTTTTTACAATTAACTTCCGATCCGAAGCTATGAACAAATTCAAATTTATAGGAATCAATTTCAATTTGAGAATGATTATTATCACAAATCTTTCTAGTTACTGGCATATACTTTGTTTTTTCTTGGTTAATTTGCAAATTCATTTTCTCTGCTACCTTTTCTAAATTGATAAAAGTTTTTTCCATTGGTTTTCGTGTCCTTCCTATAATATCGATATCGTCTGCATATGCCAGAATTTGTATTGATTTGTAGAAAACAGTTCCCCTTGTGTTTGTCTATTTCATTGTATTTGTGTGCAATGAAATAGAGATTTATGTAGAGGATTTGAGAAAGGGAGTGTCCGACTCTCCAGGTCTTAAACATCCCTTCGAAGTAGGGAGCTAGGATAACCCCTGACAGGAAAGTCACACAAAAGCGAGGTAGAAGGATGGAGGAAGACGCCCTTATTTATAACCGGGGGGGGGGGCAATGCCCTGGGTCCGACGGCTGAACGTGCCCATCCGACGCACGGCGGATATTTACTGGTTCGAGCCTTCGTACCTGCCTGCGATCGACCCTGAGACTTTTCCGTGACAGTCACGAACGTTGACCACTAGGCAATGAAGCTCCAAGAAGCTGAAGCTAAGATAATCATAATCTGCATATCGTTCAGATTTGTGCTAGTCAAAGCATCTCCATGCATCCTCTTAACATCAACAACGTATTTCTCATCCAGGTACGGATATAAGTCACGTATCTCCAGTGCTTCAGATCATAGATAACAATAGGAAACGAAATCCCCTGAAGAAATAATTCTTCGAATTACATGAAAGACACAAAGATGCCGTATTTGCATTATTTCCAGTGTATCCTTCTACCTATCCGAAATCCACTAGCTTTAGTTGCTTGGAACTTTAATCTGTCTGATGCAGTAAAGCTTGCCGCACACTACTTCGGAACGTAAGCGAAGTGTCGGAACAGAAACGAAGTAAAAAATTCGGTAACCATAGTTCCTAATGGCAGCTCGTGCATTACATCGGAACCTTCCGGATTAGAATGGAATGATCCTTTTAAATCGAAACAAAAATTTTTGGGTATTGCTCACTGAGGATGTTTTTAACGGAATCGGTTGCTTTCCGAAGCGATGTGCATGCGATAAATTGCGGTCACCTGCCGCAGTTGTTTACTTTAATACATTATTACACAAAACGTTCTTTGCCTGAACTGATTTTCGCACTTTCATTGCTTCTGATTTGAAGTTTTTCATTCATTTATTGTTTCGGAAATGTCTCTTGACGAAAAATTATTAATCAATGCTGTGCGAACAAATCAACGTGTGAGATGAAATTTCAGAAATTCTCACTGAATCGGCTAAGTATGACTTTCTTTATTCTTTTCACGTTTAGTAAAATGTTTAGTTTTAAAAAATACATACACAATAAAAATAGCGTCCGCAGATTATTACATGTCGCTGCTGTATAATCATCTTCTTATATATATTCGTATACATATAAAATACTGCGGTATTGAAGATTCATACATTAGCATTATTAATAACATCCATGAAAAAGCAAGTGCAAAGGTTCGGCTATTTGAAGATACAGCACCAATAAAATTTGGAAAGGGAGTGAGAGAAGGTGACTCCGTATCTCTCAAACTTTTCAATGTCACATTGCAAAGTGTCTTTCAATCATTGAACTGGGAAAACAATGGGATAAAGATTAATGGAGATTATTTAACTCTCCTTTGCTTTGCTAATGACGTCACTATTTTTGTAACTACCCCTTCAGAGCTACGGAGTATGATCCAGGAACTTGCTGACAAGAGTAAAGAAGTGGGATTAAAAACGAAATTTCAGAAGACAAAAATGCTGTACAATTGTACAGCATTTTTACTGTACAATATTCAAATCTTTTACAAGAATTGAAGATTTATCAATTGACGGGGAAAACTTGGAGATAACCGATTCCTACATTTACCTTGGCAGCAGATGTCAAACGAGGGTCATATTGAAGAAGAAATCAATCGGCGTATAAAACTTCGTGGAGAGCTTTTGGAAGAAACAGTCTAAAGGCATGAACTTATGCAACAACCCAATACATGGGAAATCGTGAAAATACAGCACCTTTATGCCAATAATTAAAGTTCTCCAAGACTTCTATGTATTTATGAAGAATTCTTTCTCCGGAAGGATTCGTTTCGCATTGGTGTCTGTAAGCTTTAGTTACTAAGATATTTGACATAACAGAAACAATTTTACAGCCCGAAAGTTCAATCAGAATTCCAGGTTACAGACGCTATGACTCAGGAGCAATCTAAACATTCCGTGCAACAATGATTGCATCTTTTACTGTCGGAGGAATTATCAAATAGAAAGAGCACACTTGCCGATACATATGCACCCAAACCTTTTATCAGGAGCGCTTTAATCCGTCTCTCGAAGATCTGGTAACGTATTCCGATTTTCAAGAAGAGATAAAGTTCCTTCGTCTTGTCTTCTTCCTAGTAGTTACACCCATGTGACTAATAACTTCTTCCTTTTTATCTCCTCCCAATATTTAGGTTCACGAGAGTGATAAATTTCTGTCTTTACCTCCTCCCCCTCAGTATTTACTTCTATGGCAGCGATACCTTTCCCCTTTTTGCATCCTCCCAGTTTCTAGGTCCATTGCAACGATGTCTTTCTCGTTTTTATCTTTCCACAGAATTTACCTATCGTCACCATCAAACTTCTTAATCCACTGCTGAATGAAGGTCTCCGGCAATTCTCTTTTTTACATGCGATCTTTTTCTGGGTATTTTTCAGTCCCATAACATCCAGTCTGATATTTCAGTTGCCCAACGGTGGTCAATTCTTCCAGCAAAATGTCCAGCCCATTGCTGTTTCAAGGTTTTTACTTTGATCATATTGTCATCATCTCTTGCCACTTTTTTGATCCATGAGTTTCTTTTCCCATCTTTCTTGGAAGCACGCATATCCCCATGCTTTTTACAGGTGTCCGCAGCCTCTGTGCACAGTGGTATCAGAATAATTGACCACCTACTTACTAATGGGAATACCCACCCTTGGCCCGGATGACAGCGGAGAGACGGAGTGGCATGGACACAATGAAGCCCTGGAAGGTTGCCCGAGGCATACGTCCCCATTCGGACAGCAGCAGAGCCCGGAGGTCCCGGGGATGACGTTGTTGTGGGTCGGCACGTCAGATCTCTCGATCCAAATAGTCCCTCCCACAAGTGCTCTATGGAATTGAGGTCGAGCGACTTCGCCGGCCAACGGAGAACAGAGACAGCGCTGTCGTGTTCCTGGAACCACTCACGCACCCCTTTACCGACGTGGCAGGGCACATTGCCCTGTTGGCAGACACCGTCACCACGGGAGAAACGCCCAACATAAAGGGATGCATGTGGTCAGCGATAATGGACAGGTAGCCATTTTTGTTCAGGGACCCATCCAGTGGTCCCAGGTCATACCAGGAAAATATCCCCAGACATGCGCACTGCCACCGCCGGACTTTACTTGTTCGACAAACGTGTCCGGGTGTTGGTTCTCGTGTGTCTGACGTCATATCCGCCACCGCCCGTCACTTCTGTGGAGTAGAAACCTGGACTTGTCGGAGAAGCAGCCTTTCTTCTACTGTCCAATGACGGTAGTCTCACGCGAACTGCATGCGTCGTTGCCGATGGACCTGGGTTAACATGGACGCCTTGACGCAGCGTTGACTCCGGAGACCCATGCGTAACAGGGTTCGCTCTACTGTTATCGAGGACACGTGCCTGGGTGCTCCAACGTTCATTTGCGTGGTCAATTGCTGCACTGTTGCGCGTCGATTGCCTTTTACCAAAGTTGACGGAGGAGACGTTCTCCAATGGAGTTGACGGCCATTGGGGCTCCACAGTTATGACGTCATGAGGTACTCGGTGTGCCAGCGGTCCATTCTTGGTACACCCTGACTACAGCACCTCGTGAACAGCCCACGAAGTCTGCTGTTTCTGCGATGCTTCCACCCTTTGTGCGATAGCCGATTATCATTCCTTTTTGAACGTCCGTCAAATCACTACCTCCTGGCCGGACCTTGTCACGTGCACTCTGTAACGCGCCTGGGAGGGTACACTGTTATCCCAGGGGGTGGTCATATTATTCTGATACGACCGTGTATGTCTCTTTTATTTAAGGCCCGTGTCTCTAAAATTAAGAACTAGAAGGATGCTTTGATAAAACTCTTTTCTTTTAAAACCTGCTGGAAAAGTACTCTTGAGAAATGTACTGTTTCTTGCAAGTGTACTCCAAACACATTTTATGTGCCTATTAATTTCTTCTTTCGTGTGGCCCCTTGCTCGACATCTGTTGTCCAAAATAGATGTAGAAATCAGTTTCTTCTAAGTTTGCTCCTTCAATCTGTAATTCTTCGGTTCTTGTAAAGCATTGTTCCTTAGCTTTGTGTTCTATAAGTTAATCCCACTCTTTTATCTGTTCCCAGTAAGTCCCTAGATCATATTCTGCTGCTCTTAGGGGTTACATGCCAAAATGTCTATGTTCAGCAAAACGAAAGTGAGTTAAACTGTCTCCCTTTTATTTCCCAGTTCAAGGAGTGAATGACTTCCTGCAATATGGAATTGAAGAGCTCAAGAGATGTAGTACCACCTTGTCTCAGTTTTAAGACAGTGATAAATTCTTCGCATTTACTTTCCTTGAGGATTTCAGTTTGTGGTAGTGATAATTTCGTGAGCATCATCATCTCTCCCCAATAGATAGTTTGGTCTATCTCAGTGGCAGTGGTAGCTTCCTCGATTTTTACCGCTTCCCAGTATTTAGGTCTCTAGCAGTAATGCCTTCCCGTCTTTGCATCTTCCCGATATGTAGGACCAAGATGGTAATAACTTTTAGTTTCTTCCTCCACCCCAGAAGCAATCACTTCTGTGGTAATGATATCTTTCGTGTTTTTGCTTTTTTCCATGACAGCCGGTATTTCACCGTCTTTACCTCCTCCTAATATTTAGGACCGTCACACAGAAAACGTTCCCGCTTTTACCTTCACCCTGTATTTACGTCAATGGCAATGATAACTTCCCATCTTCCCCTTCGCCTAGTATTTACTTCTAATGCAGTAATAACGCTTAATCTTCTCACAGTACTTAGGTCCACGGTAGTGATAAATTTCGCTCTTTGCATCCCCGCAGGTTTCATGACTGCGGCAAAGATAACTTCCTGGTCTTTACAATAACATTGTCTCTTCCCAGTATTTAGGTCTCTGTCAGTGATCAAATTTAGAAAGCAGTGAAATCTGCTACATCAAATGAAAGACAGTGCTCTTCTTTCAAATCTTCGATTAGCACTACCTTTCATTTCTCTATATCTTTCTTTGTTTCATAATTTTCAAGCTATGAATGAGCTTTCAGTGCAAAAGCTTTCCTGGATCATTATGCCATATACGCACATGCAAAATTTTTCCTAGAACTCGTTTTACCTATTCAGAGAATTTTGCGGCTGATTGGATATTAACTGCTATTACTGTTATTTATTCATTAACGTCATAAGTTCGCTACTAACGCATATTTCGATTTGATAAATACGTACGTGCCCTACGCATGTGACTTTCTTGTCACTCGCCGTGATAGTTTCTTTTATCTGAACGAGAAAAGAGAATCAGAAACAGGTAGATATACACAACGGTAAATACGCAGTCGATAACGGGTAGACAGCAGATAAACTCAGTTTAAAATGGTCGCAAAAAAATAAATAATAAAATCCAGCTACCTAATTGAAAATGGCTCATTACACAGCAATTAAATACAAGTGCACATTTCCGGTGACACAACATTTGTTGTTAATAAAAAATATAATTATATACTGCATAGTTTTTTTGCATTTCTAAAAATGAAACAGAAAAAAGCAATAAAGCATTGATGAAACGTTTTTCCAGGGACAAAAAAAATAAAGCGTTGTGAAAAACGTATAAGCGAAACTTCAATGTATAACGACATTACTGTAGAAAATACGAACATTTCATAAATACAGCATTTAACGCAGAAAACAAATGTCTGATGCATTTACCTTCAATGGAACATGATTCTTTAATTTAACCGACTTTCCCTTTCACACAAGAATTTTCTGGAATAGACATACACCGATCATCCAAAACATTAAAACCACCTGCCTAATATGTTATAGGTCATCCGGGCCGCGGGTGACCTAGTGAAGAAGACCTCGGGTTCGATTCCAGGCAGGTACGAAAGCTCGAACCACTAAATATCCGCCGTGCGTCGGATGGGCACCTTAAGCCGTCGGACCCCGGGTATTGGCACCCAGGTAATAAATAAGGGCGTCTTCCTCCCCCTTTCGACCTAGCTTCCATGTCACTTTCCTATCGGGCACTCTAGCCCAAATCTCCTAGCTTCCTATTTCTAAGTGTTGTTTAAGACCTGGGGTCAGACACTCCCTTCCCAAAATCCTCTGCATCTGATCTGATCTGATGTAGGTCATCCTCTCGCCGCCAAAAGAGCTCTCACCCGACGAGGTATAGATTCGACGAGATGTTGGTAGGTGTCTTTTGATATCTGGTACCATGACAGCAACAGAAAAGATCATGCAGTTCCCGTAAATTACGTGGTTGGGTGATGCTGCTCGCGTACCTGTTTCTCCAACTGAAGCCCCAAATGCTCGATAGAACTCATGTCCGGCGAATTTGAGGGCCATGGCAATGAATAGAATTCATCCTCACGTTTTTGGAACCACTCCTGAACTGTCTTCGTCGTGTAGCATGGAGCATTGTCTTGTTAAAAGATGCCATCTTCGCCAGGGAAAACAGTCACCGTAAAGGAATGTACTTGGTCAGCCACGATGCTCAAGTACCTGGCAGCTCTCACACTTCAATCTACAGGGGCAATGGGTCTAAGTCTTCCCCAAGAAAATATTGCCCAGATTATGATACTCACTCCAGACACCTGAATCCATCCCACAGTGCATCCAGGGAAAAGGCCTCCTTGGGTAAGCGTCGCACACGAGCTCGTCCGTCGACATGGTGTAACAGAAAAGGTATTCTTCTGACCATAAGACCATCTTTCAGTCTTCTATCCAATATCGATGATTACGTGCCCACTGCAAGTGTTGACGACAGTGAACGGCTGTGGATATAGACACACAAGTGAGTCTACGGCTGTGGACATAGGCACACGAGTGGGTCTACGGCTGTGGACATAGACACACGAGTGGGTCTATGGCAGTAGACATAGGCACGCGAGTGGGTCTACGGCTGTGGACATAGGCACACGAGTGGGTCTACGGCTGTGGACATAGGCACGCGAGTGGGTCTATGGCAGTAGACATAGGCATACGAGTGGGTCTTTGGCAGTAGACATAGGCACACGAGTGGGTCTACGGCTGTGGACATAGGCACACGAGTGGGTGTACGGCTGTGAACATAGACACACGAGTGGGTCTACGGCTGTGAACATAGGCACACGAGTGGGTTTACGGCTGGGGACATAGGCACACGAGTGGGTCTACGGCTGTGGACATAGGCACACGAGTGGGTCTACGGCTGTGGACATAGGCACACGAGCGGGTCTAAGGCTGTGGACACGATGCTTAAGAGAAATATTGACCAGCCCCCTCTTCTCAATGAGGCAGGTGCTTTATGCTATCCCACTGAAATATCCGGACAGCTCCAGGCGATACTACATCGGAATGACCAAACGTTCATTTGGAATTAGAATCAGCGAACATAAAAGGGATACAAGAGACGGAAAAATAACCACTGCCCTATCAAGAGAAGTCAAGTTCAAGTCCGCTGATCCTATATGGACTGATGTAAAGAAATTAGCCTCATACTCCACACCCAAATCTACCGCCATTCGCGAAACCTTTTAAATCTTGACCAGCTGCGAGGCTTGCAATAACAGCGTCTCTCTGGAGTTGCCACATATTTGGAATCAGTACTTCAAATAATGCTGAATTTTCTACCATAGTACCATGTGCCCAACCAACGTGACCTCGTTTCTTCGAAATATCACGTTTGGTCCTATTCATTTATTGTCTAGTCAAGTCACCGCGTTCAAAGTGTTGAAACGTTCTATTATCCAGTTGCAGTTAGCTGTCTACCTTCCTTGAGAGAGCCATTTCGTTCATGTGCGAAAGCTGGAAAGTTTCATTTGCATTCTACGCCAAGAAATTTCGGATTTTTAGTATAGCTATACTATTTTGAGTATCATTTGGTGTACAGTTCCTACTTATTAAACCTATTTGGCTTTTTCTCATTTCGTTCAACACTCCATAACATCTATCTTCGACCTTAGGGTCATTATTATTATTTTAGAGTGATCCGGTATCATTGGATTCCCCCGTATCAGTGCGCCACTGGTAGGTACTATATATACTCCAAGTGATCCTAAGAGTGTAATATTGCTGAAGATAGGGTAACCGGAACACAGCTTCTGTGATGGAACGCAAGAACGGTGTCATTATTTTTGTTTTTTGTTTTGTTTGGAGGTTTGATGACCACCGTGAGCAACTCGGTGGGCTATACGCAGTTGCTTGTTCCTAATTTATGGCCACTAATTCCAGAGAAGAGAGATAACTAGGGATGAAAGACAAACACAGCATCCATGCTTAACCGGGATTCGAACCCGGACCCATCTCCAACGAATGGTCAGAAGCCAGCGCTTAGACCACTGCGCCACCGGGGCGGCAAGACAGCATTGTATCATCTTTCTTTTCTTCTTTCTCCCTCCTACGGCGGCAGTTCTCCATTGTAAATTTTTTATCTCTATGTCGTGAACGTTGGGAAAAACTTTCCTCTGTTTTCACTCCATCCCGCCCTCCCCAAGTTACGTGCATTTCCTAGCTAGATTGTCAGCGTCCGAAAGTGCGAAGTGCTCTTGACTGTGTAACTTCTCAATTCAAATCTCTGCTCTTGATCGATAACTTCTCATATCAAACCTCTGCTCTTGATCGATAACTTCTCATATCAAATCTCTGCTCTTGATTGATAACTTCTCATATCAAATCGAGGGCTCTTGATTGAGTTGCTTCTCTCTCTAAAACGTATCTGTCATTTTGAAAATTTGTTTTAAACAGCAGTTTTGTAAGATAATCCGATAAACTGCTGAGCAAAATAAACGTTAGAGACTACTTTTCGTAGCGCAAGTAGTTGTTTCGTACCTTTCACAGTTAAGTGGGAGTGTAGGTGGAGTCACGGGAACTTTTTTACGTCGGACTGTTTCAGAAGCTATCTGCAGGAACTACTTTCTGAAGTGTGACGCCATTGCTTCTACCCCTTAACCCCCGGATTTAGCTTAGAATGATTTCTGTCTTTTTGACACATTCAAAAAACTATTGCGAAGGAAATACTTTCTTTCCGCCTTCAAAGTGCAGCCTAAGTAATAACTCCTTCTCTGGCTACGTCCATACGTCAGTTTCGCAACGGTGGACATGCGTTACAGAAGGGGTTACGAAAGGGTCATTATTATTAGGTCACTGCACCCCTTCCGGTAGTGCAGTGGCCTAAGCGCTGGCTTATGACCATTCGTCCGAGATAGATCAGGGTTCGAATCCCGGTAAGGAATGGATATGTTACGGCATTGGCTCTCTCCGTTCCCTGGAACCAGTAAACCTAAATTAGGGACTGCGACAGCTTTTAGCTCAGTGAGTTGCTCACGGTAGCCGAATAAAAAAAATGGGGGGGGCGGATGTGATTGTTGTCCAAAGTATGAATAAGACATTTGTTCTTTCCACTTTCGCTGTTTCATTTGAATAACCTTCGTGACACAAATTATTTATTTATTAAATCCGTATTCACCACAATTTTCATAATACTCGTACAGTTGTAATAAATAGTTGGCAGTAAGCCCATTTCTCTTGTTTAAGCCTGAATGCGAAAAAATATTTCATGCGCCTCTTACTAATTTTTCTCCGGAATCTTCAAGCAAATCAGATTGCGCTTATCATTTTAGGCCTTTCCCGCTCCAAGTAACGCAATCCGTTTTCACAATTTCCACTCTTCCAGTGAGGAAATCTCTAGTCAAGTTCCGTAAATAACAACAAAAGAGAGTTGCTGCGAAAGGACGCGCATGCTCGGTGAAAGAATCGCGTCAATATAATTGCAAAATCATAAATGAAAGACAGCTTCCATTACTACGAAAGCACATGGAAACAGAACCGGGGATAGCTTCTGAAATCATTGGACTTTCTTACTTGGCAGCAAGATATGGGGAATTCTTAAAGATCACACAGGATTTGTTTGTTTGCCTAAGTGTGAAAACTTAAAGCGCATGCGCAGCAAAGCGTCTGCACTTCCCATTAATGTTTGAGTCGTGGGTCTTCTCTCAATCGCTCCTTTTTTATACATACGACCCTTGAGCTGCTGACGTCTCTGAATTAGTCACGTGATTCAGCGGTATGAGAACTTGATGGGATGCGGGCCGTTTTAGGTTTTTTGACAAATTTTTGGGAGATGAAGCGACTAAGTAAAAATTAAGAGCATCTAAAACCTTAAAAAGGAACACAATTCAGCTTTGCCAGACTCTCACGGATCAACTTTATCTGTACAACCAAGTATCTGAAATCAATATATTTCGTCCGAGATGGATCCGGGTTCGAATCCCGATGAGGCATGGATGTTGTGTTTGTCTTACGGCATTGACACTCTGCTGTCCCTGGAACCAGTGGCCCTAAATTAGGGTAGGGCCACTGTTTATACCCTATTAAGTTGCTCACGGTGGTCGTTAAACTCCCAAATAAAAGATAAATAAATAAATATAATATTTTTGAACCTATAAAAGATAATTTCACGTTCCTTTTTTTTTATTTTTAAAAATGTTGATTTGTAATACAAACACAACATACCTAGAATTACAGAAATAAACCAGATAAAAAGTTTTGTTAGCCGCCCCGGTGGACCAGTGGTCTAAACGATGGCCTCTGATCAGTCGTCCGAAAGGGATCCGGGGTCGAATCCCGGTGAGGCATGGGTGTTGTGTTTGTCTTACGGCACTGGCTCTTTCCCTTCCCTGGAACCAGTTACCCTAAAGTAGGGACGGCCGACTGCTTGTAACCCATTGAGCTGCTCACGGTGGTCGTTAAACCTCCAATTAAAAAAAAAAAAAAAAAAAAGGTTTTGTTAGCATATACCCAACTTTACGGGTTCTTAACACTGCTAGACTGTCACGTGACCAGGAACTATTTCAAAAGTGCCTAATTTTTGCCTCAGTAAAATGCTATCAATGAAGGTAAAGACGCTTCGGATGACCATATAATGGCGAATGATTTCGAAAAACGCTACCTCACTAATTTACTGTTAACAGTAGTGGAACAACGGTGAAAGATTCAACAGAATGCGATGAGTAGTGATGGCATAAATCATTCCTTCTTGGAAGTTCATTCATCATTCATGCAAAAAAAAAATCATTCATTCAAACGAATGACCTCACAGTTTCTAGACTGTCACTACACTCAGTGAGTAAATCATTCGCTACGTGGATCTCGTGTCTACGACCAAAGCACTTTCATAGCCACAGCTCTTTTTGGCAAACTACCCAGAAGAGCGCGAGCTCTTCACCATTCACGGTGAATGATTTGCTGGCGAACGATTTGGGCACATCATTCAAATGTATGGCATTCACATCATCATCATCATCATCATCATCATCATCATTGTCAACCATTATCAATCCACTGCTGGACGAAGGTCTCCCCAAGTTTCCTCCACAACGGTCTGTCTTGTGCCAGTCTCCTCCATGTCACTCCCGCATACTTTCGAATTTCATCCACCCATCTTCCATGTGGTCTTCTTCTGGGTCTTTTCCTGTCCCTTGGAATCCAATCTAAAATTTCGGCTGTCCATCGATGGTCTGTCCTTCTGGCAGTATGTCCAGCCCATTGCCATTTCAGGGATTTAACTCTGATCATGATGTCTTCCACTCTTGTCATTTTTCGGATCCACGTGTTCCTCTTCTTATCTCTCCTGGTTACACCAAGCATGCACCTCTCCATGCTGCTTTGAGTTGTCTGCAGC
This sequence comes from Macrothele yani, assembly GCA_039090855.1. Lineage (NCBI taxonomy): Eukaryota > Metazoa > Arthropoda > Arachnida > Araneae > Macrothelidae > Macrothele > Macrothele yani. Next base: position 112,773,545 of record CM077003.1, read on the forward strand.
CTTTGTATGTCTCTTTTAGCTAAGGTTCACGTCTCTGCACCATACGTAAGCACTGGAAGGATGCATTGATCAAACACTTTTCTTTTAAGACATAATGGCATATTGCTCTTGAAAATTATGCTGTTTCTTCCAAAAGCTCTCCAGGCAAGTTTTGTACGCCGATTAATTTCTTCACCAATGTGACCCTCACTTGATATCTGCTGTCCAAGATAAACGTACGTGTCTGTTATCTCCAGCTTTTTTCCATCAATCGATAAATCTTCATTTATTGTAAAAGCATTGAACATCACTTTTGTCTTCTGAAAGTTCATTTTTAATCCCACTTCTTTACTCTTGTCAGCAAGTTCCTGCATCATACTCTGTAGCTCTGATGGGGTAGTTGCAAAAATGACTATTCTTAAGTTTCCACATTATTTCCTAGCTGACTTCTGATTGCTTACTCACATAGCGGTTGACAGATATACATTCTCGTCTTTAATTTTCTTGATCGGAATTCGTTTCCAAACTTACGGGGGTCTAATGAAGATACTCTAAACGCACTGTGACTTCAGTGTCTGGTGTCGCAGTAATGGCGGATTCAACTACCATTCCCTGCTGTGAGATCGAACCAACCACCATTCACGGTGAACGGTCATTCGTTTTGAACGATTGGGTGCAGTAGTTATGGACCACGTCTAACTTTCTTCCACACCGGTGGAGAGTCACCCATGGTGTGGAAGAAAGTTAAACGTGCTGCGACTTCGGTATGTGTAGCAGTAATGGCTGATTAACTTGTCATTCACAGCAATGAGAGCGGACTATTCACTATTCACGCTGAAGAGTCATTCGCTGTGAACGATTGGGTCCAGTAGTGATGGACCACGTTTAACTTTCTTCCACACCGGTGAAGAGTCACTCATGGTGTGCGAGAAGTAAAACGTGCTGTGTCTTCAATGTGTGTCGCAGTAATGGCAAATTGAATGATCATTCACTGCTGTGGGAACGAACCATTCACGGTGAAGACTCATTCGCTATGAACGATTGAGTCCAGTAGTAACGGACCACGTCTAATTTTCTTCCGCGCCGGTGGAGAGTCACCCATGGCGTGGAAAAAGTTAAACATGGTGCGGCTTCGGTATGTGTCGCAGTAATGGCGGATTGAACGATCATTCACCATTCACATTGAAGAGCCATTCGTTGTGAACGAATAGTTCACGAATAGTCCATTACTAGACTACACAGTGATGAATGTTTTTGAAGAATACTACCTCACTAATTTATCGTTAACATTAATGCGCCAACAGTTCTCAGGCTAAAAGAATACGGCCTCTCCGGTGGCGCAGTGGTCTAAGCGCTGGCTTTTAACCATTCATCTGTGATGAGTCCGGGTTCGAATCCCGGTGAGGCATGGATGTTGTGTTTGTCTTACGGCACTGGCTCTCTCTCCTTTACCTGGAATCAATGACTGTAAATTGGGGACTGGCGACTGCTTATTGCCCATCGAGTTGCTCACGGTGATCGTTAAACTCCCAATAAAGAAAAAAAAAAGCAGAATATGATGAGGATTTAACAACAGAAACGGAATCAAACGATTACGAGACAAGAAAAGCTTCAGAAAGAAGTTCAGATTCCGAAAATAGCACTGCGATTTCGATTATCCTCCACTAGTATCTTATCTCAGTTAATCTCTGAACCTTATTCGAAGATATTCTGAGAATCGTACGGAAATTATTGATTTTAATATGCAGTAGAAAAAGAGGTGAACCGCTGTGCATCACAAACTTCTTCAAAAGAAAGTGATGTACCTTTCCATGCATTACATTCCACGTGAGGTCGAAATTACTGCACGACAATGTACTTCATGCATATATAGGTACTGTATGAATAACAATAAATGTATGTTGCCGAAATCTAAGAGGAAAGGTAATATTTTCTTCTCCTAGTTAGAAAGTAAGCACTAAGCAGTCAGTTTCTGTGGACCACATATCTAATATGAGTGGCTTGAACAAATTTAGACGAATATCTGCCATGAACAACTAAGTGAAATCAAGAATTTTTGCACCGTCTGTGAGTTCGGGCAGTGTTTCTTTACGGTGCGAGGCCTGAAAGTTTACTAAAATGCAAGCATCAAAACTTAGTTCATTAAAAAAAGTTACAGAAAGGTACTAAATATTTCCTCCACCACATTATACCTTTAACACTGATTTGTATAAATGACAAAGATAAGGATTTCTAAAAGTGAAATTAAGCTCCGAATGGAAATGCGTTGGACATAAGTTGCGCATGCAAAATGACAGTTCTGCTGCTGAGTGTCGTATGACTGTATTTCCTTCTTTAATTGTACTCTGCTTCTAAATATCCGGAAAAATTCGTTTTACGTATATTGTGTGTAACGTACTGCAGAGGTGAAGCACATGTCAAGACGGCAAAGTTACAGACAAATTCCGTCGATGCAGCTTAATTGGGAAAGAATTCGGCTCCGGAGCAGAAAAATCCGGTTTCAATCTCCGTCACCAGAAAATTTTTTATTTTCCCGATTGTGGAAATGGATCTTGCTGGCCGTTGGGTTCTTCGAAAAATGTGGGATGTTCATTCCACGCATTGTCTGGAATTAAGGAGAATTCCTTCTTCAACGCTTCAAAACTGCGTGATATTTCTTCCGCACATCATCTGGAATTAATCAGAATTCCTTTTTCTTCAGCGAGCTACTTCAAGCATGGTTTGCCGGGTGATCCGGAAACTAATGATTCCGTACCAGCCTTTTCTCAAGGGGGGTGGGGGTGGGTGGGGTATATGTGACTTACTACAGAAATGAGGCACCTGTCAAGACGGCAAAATTTGCAGCAATAAATTCCGTCGGCGCACCTTAATTAGGAAAGCGTTAGGCTTTGGAGCTGAAGGATGTGAGTTCGATCTTAGTCACCGGCAAAATTTGCGTTTTCACAATTGTATGCCATTCGCTGTGGCGGATAATCGATATCATTATCAATTTTAAATAATACACATACTGCATTACCCATTGGGGAGCATATGAAAAATCCTATACACACATACTGCATTACCCATTGGGGAGCATATGAAAAATCCTATACACATACTGTATTACCCATTGGGGAGCATATAAAAAATTCTCCACACACATACTGTATTACCCATTGGGGAGCATATGAAAAATCCTCCACACACATACTGTATTACCCATTGGGGAACATATGAAAAATCCTCCACACATACTGTATTACCCATTGGGGAGCATATGAAAAATCCTATACACATACTGTATTACCCATTGGGGAGCATATAAAAAATCCTATACACATACTGCATTACCCATTGGGGAGCATATGAAAAATCCTATACACATACTGTATTACCCATTTGGGAGCATATAAAAAATCCTCCACACACATACTGTATTACCCATTGGGGAGCATATGAAAAATCCTCCACACATACTGTATTACCCATTGGGGAACATATGAAAAATCCTCCACACATACTGTATTACCCATTGGGGAGCATATGAAAAATCCTCCACACATACTGTATTACCCATTGGGGAGCATATAAAAAATCCTCCACACACATACTGTATTACCCATTGGGGAGCATATGAAAAATCCTCCACACATACTGTATTACCCATTGGGGAGCATATGAAAAATCCTCCACACATACTGTATTACCCATTGGGGAGCATATGAAAAATCCTCCACACATACTGTATTACCCATTGGGGAGCATATGAAAAATCCTCCACACATACTGTATTACCCATTGGGGAGCATATAAAAAATCCTCCACACATACTGTATTACCCATTGGGGAGCATATGAAAAATCCTCCACACATACTGTATTACCCATTGGGGAGCATATAAAAAAATCCTCCACACATACTGTATTACCCATTGGGGAGCATATGAAAAATCCTCCACACATACTGTATTACCCATTGGGGAGCATATGAAAAATCCTCCACACATACTGTATTACCCATTGGGGAGCATATAAAAAATCCTCCACACACATACTGTATTACCCATTGGGGAGCATATGAAAAATCCTCCACACATACTGTATTACCCATTGGGGAGCATATGAAAAATCCTCCACACATACTGTATTACCCATTGGGGAGCATATAAAAAAATCCTCCACACATACTGTATTACCCATTGGGGAGCATATGAAAAATCCTCCACACATACTGTATTACCCATTGGGGAGCATATGAAAAATCCTCCACACATACTGTATTACCCATTGGGGAGCATATAAAAAAATCCTCCACACATACTGTATTGCCCATTGGGGAGCACATGAAAAATTCTCCTCCATTGGACATTAGGCAATTGAGGGACGTCATGACATCCGCTTGAGTGAACATACAGTACCTGTAGGCCGCTATGAACACGTCATTGAAGACATGCCACATTGACTACAAACTGTTCTGAAATCCAGGGGTGGGGCTTAACGCGTTATTATATAAGTATTCCTGATAATTTATTTCTTCAGTGTATTTTCCATTACATTGCACGCTCTTGTTACTGTTTCAAGAACTGACTGTAAAATGTGTTTCGTCCGAACCTTTTATCATAAATAATTTAGGAAACAAAATGTATTTACGTTGGAAAGGATGTGAATTAAAATATTCTGAAATTAAATCAGCAGCCTGTGTTGCGCGTAAACGGAATCTGAAACCGGCGTTTACAATTACGACCGAGTTTGAGAAGAAGCCGTCTCTGTCAGCATATAATACTCTAGGTGTTAGGCAAGCGGGTTGTATACATAGGTGTAACCAGCGGGGGAGAAGGGGGGTCAGAACCCATCAGATATTCAGAGTCGGCGATCCCCAATGTAAAGGACCCCGCCCAATTTTTCGGGAATATAATGATATAATGCACACTTTTTTATGATGCGAACCAACTAAATTTAATAATATATTATTGTAATTTTTCTTAGAATGCAAACACGTGTATAATGTGTACTTAATAAAACAGCGATATCGATTCCTAATCTGCAATGTCAGTTCTACAACTTTGTAATTTACATTCCCGCCCTATCTACCATAGTTTTACAGTTGTGTTCGCTAAGTTCCACAATTCGCCAACATAGGCGCCTATGTCGTGCCCGTTAGATCGCGCCTCGGCAACTGCTTTGCTCCTGCGTGTGTGTGTAGGGGGAGGAGGTCCCAAACTCTACCTTGTACAGTATGTATATAATATCGTATATATATGTATACGTATAGTGTGTGTATGTGTGATCGGATCCCAAGATTTTGAAACATGGTTACGCCAGTGGTTGTACAGAAAGTGTTTCTCAAATACTAAAATTCGCGATTGGTATTTTCAATGCTAGTCAAGGACTACAGGAGTTTCGATTCATATCTTTGTGTGCTTTTTTGTTTGTTTTAATGTTGTGTCGACTTTCAAATCTTGGAAAAACTGCCTCGCGACTTTGTAATCATTAACTTTTATCGTTCTAACTAAATGCGTTGAATTCTTATGAGTGCAAATGCACTTTCCGATTACAAAATCGCGTCAGTTGGTTTACGGCAGTCATAAAATGCTTGGCACATCGTCGTGCAATAGTAAGGAACTCGATGTTCCGGCTTGAATGAAACATAGTTGTTTAAATTGATTCATGCGCCCGGAATTTTCCCACCGTTGTTGCCTTTCCTAAGCGGCGCCTATACAAACTGCGTGGGTGGATGGAGACGGGCACCCTGGGTAATTTGAGTGAAAGTTGACTGGTCGACAGCCACGCCCTGCATGCCTGCCTATCTCAGACAGCAAACCGCAATAAGTTTTTTTGTTTTTCTTTTTTTTTTTCAGGAAGACGTTGTCATCAGGGGATCATATGATCGACGCCGTCCCGACCAGGGACGTAGCCACGTGGGTGGCACGTCATGCTGGCCCCTAAACAGCCGTCTAACTCCCGTTATTTGAGATCAGGAGGGCGAGAAAAAAAAAAAAAAAAAGAGAGAAAGAAAGGAAAGGAACTGACGTCCTGTGTTAAATAGATTATCGGTGAATCTCTCATAGCCTTTTCCGGAAGCTCAATACAATACCTATTATGCTCACCTCCTTCTCTGCTTTCATGTGACATCTAACTTAACAACGTAACCAGCTTTACATAAGTTTTCTATTGTACTCGTTACTTCTTCTGTTTCATGTAATTTGCAATTAGCTGTCTCTCATCAGATGCCATGACCCTGCAGGACTCTCGAAAACGATGCTGTGAATACCCTGGAGGTTGGTCGGATTTAGGGATATTTTTAAGCGTATGGAGAAATAAATGTATGACTGTGGAATTTAACTGAAGCATAAAGCTCAGTTAATCACAATAATTCTTAACAAAGCTCAGTTAATTTCAAGAATTCAAAGCCCAGTTAATATCAAGAATTCTCGCAACAAAGCTCAGTTAATCACACGAATTGTTTTCCCTCTTTTTATCTGTATTCCGGTTTTCTTAGTGAACTCAAACTGTTCCCAATTAATTTATCTTATTGTTTGATGTTCTCAGTTATTGATTTGCAGTTTTTGTCAGGATACTTAGCATGTCTCACTTGCTTTTCGAATCCAGTTTTGGCCAAATGCAGATCCACGTTAGAAGAGGAGGGACAAAAAGAGGCAGTTACCCTCCTGCAAATTGATCGAAACATTTGTTCACGTTGAAAAATACCAGATGTACCGTTCTGTCTCAGTTTTCAATCCTGTTGAGAGATAAATATTATAAATCTGCTTTAGTAAGAAAAACATTTTACATTCAATTCTAAAAATTCTTTGTTTGCGCCATTTTTAGCATCGTCCGTGAGACAGGTAATGTCTCCGGGCAGCAAAGGCTTAGAAATTCTGGTAAAAAAAAGTTAACAATGCTGAGTTTCACGATAAGAATAGAGGTATACGCTAATTAGTATTTTCTAATGTGTTGTGCCAGTGTTGTCGGCATATGCTTATCGTTTTATGTCAGTGAATGGAGATCATGGAGTGATTAGAACTTCAAAGTCGGTAAGGCGAAAGGATTAAATACTTTGAAGTCGGCTGGTCAAACAGATTAATATCTCGCAGGGTTTCAAGGAAGTATAAAAGCATTGCTTAAAAAATAGACGAAGACATCGCTCAGTCCACGTTATTATATAAACAACGCATAGCAACGGAAAAAATGTTCATCCGACACTCTGGTATTAAACCCCAGAACTCTCGATAACTAGGCGAGTGCGTTCGCTTTACGCGACAGTGCCAACAGTTCACAGCCCCATGCGTGGTTTATCAATCAGCATCTGACTACACAAATCCCTTTTGATGGGCTCAGCAGCTGATGTGTCGCCACCTGGTGGCATTTAACGGTACAAGCTACTAAATTACAGCTGATAAATAAATCCAAAGGGCGATAGAAATGGTGAATACATTTGCAAGACGTGGATGTAATGTAAATAGACGATGGCATCGCTCAGTCCATGTTATTATATAAACAACGCATAGCAACTGAAAAGTTGTTCATCCGACACCGCTGGGATCAAACCTCAGAGCTCTCGATAACTAGCCGAGTGCGTTCCAGGTTAGGAAGGCTCTTGACACTAATTCAGGGCATCCTTCTTTAGGATGGTTGGGAGCATACATTGTGAACCATGTTTTAGGATGGACTATGTTGCATAACAAGTATTAGAGCCCCGTATTAGAATTTCTTTTCACACTTCACTTTTCTCGCTCCCTTATTGACCGTGCGTTGGTCCAAGGGGGACAAGTCTCTTTTCAGCTGATTGTGACTTTAAGGGACCCTACCTTCTTAAGCTTTCCCGCGCATTCTGACAACTCTAATGCTCCCTTCTGGTACACATCTTTTCTTTTCAGCGGGCCCTAACATGATTCTACCTGCTTTGCAAAGGACAGCACAGGGAGCGCAAGTTACCCAAGGCAAAAGCAATGAGTCAAATTATGGGATTTACTTGCTTTGCAAAGAGCTGCTCCAGAAGCGCAAGTTACCTAGGGCAAAAGCAATGTAACTTAAATTATAGGATTTATTTGCTTTGCAAAGGGCAGCACAAGAAGCGTAAGTTACCCAAGGCAAAAGGAATGACAGGCGAATTAAAGGATTTACTTGTTTTGCAAAGGGCTGCTTCAGAAGCGTACGTTACCCATGGCAAAAGCACTGTAAGTAAAGAACAAAAAAAAAAAACACAAGAAAAATGTATAGCACTTACATAAATAAAATAATTACTTAAAAAATTAACAATAAAAAACAGACAAAACACAAAATTAAAATAATTATTGTTCGCAATATGAAATTTAGCTTTTCACCGACTTGGCATTCAGCCAAAGGTAATGCATATACTCTACCTCAAATTTCTCATTGCTGTCACTTTAGAACTTTCCTGTCTGAACATCTGTTCAACCGTTCTTTCAAGACGGTTGGACCTACGGCATCACGTCTTTTTTAGTCTTTCACGACCCGGTTGGGTTTGCATGCTGGCGACTAAATCTTTTGAGGGAACAGTAGTCGGAGGAGTTTTCAAAATTATTGAAGTGTGTGCTTCAAAATTTTGAGTCTTCGGTTCTTGACTGACTTAGAAAGGCTCTGTGGTTCAATTAGTGTTCTGAATCTAATGTACGTGCGTCGTCCCGAAATCAGAGACGAGACTGTCTCTCTTACGTTGACCAGCTAGAGTGCCCGGCTGTTGATAGTAGGAGGGTATTTTCCGGGAGCTCTGCAGCCGAGCGCCGGAGAACGATTGGGCTTCTCCGAAGGAGGGGTCGAGTTCCATGATGTTAAGAGCTAAGGCTACAGGCGCAAAGGGATCAGCCGAAGTTTTCTCCATTCGCTGGCAGAACAAGAAGCACGGAAGCTAAAATAATTGTTCTTAGAGCGTCTATTGAATTTCGTCGTTATTTTAAAAGAAAGAAAGCTTAAATATTTTTTATCACTCCGAGACGTCGGTGCTGTGTACGACGGCATGCGGCCACGGTGGGAAGAATATGGCGTCTGTAGGAAGCGGCGGAACGAACATACCAACGTGCGGGATCCCAATGGCCCCATTACACCACCAAACTAGAAGACTGACGAGCTATGGTGTTCGATGTGGCTGTACGATCCGTCATGCGCATCGCTCTGACAGATCGCACAGCCACATTGACAGCCATAGCTGAGCAGTTCGGGTGTGTGGTACAACACCCAGTCTCCACACGGACGGTTCGACGTCGTCTGCAGCAGCGCGGCAATTTTTACACGGCGCACATTGCTGTACAATACCGGCGTCTACGACTGCAATGGTGCCAAGAACGTCGCACACGGTGGAGCTAATTGCAAAGCATCATGTTTGCCGACGAATCCCGCTTCAGTCTGCAGGACCATGATAAACGAAATCGTGTCTGGCGTAGGCGGCGACCTACTAAGTGAGTCCTGCATTGTGCTGCGCTATGCCGGCCCGGCATCCGGTTTTATGGTATGGGGTACCATTGGATTCCACTCCCGAACGCGCCTCGTCAGCATTACTGGTACGTTGAACAGCCATCCTTACATCACTGAGGTTTTGGAGCCTGTTGCTCTGCCATATCTTCAAGGACTGTTTGGTGCCATTTACCAACAGGATAATGCGCAACCGCATGTGGCACTCAATATCCAAAACTTCCTGGATCGCCATCATGTGCTACATCTTCCTTGGCCAACGCGGTCCTCGGATATACCGCCGATTGAACACGTGTGTGGTCCATGATCGCCGGACGACTGGCACGCCAGCGACCACCCCCGGCTACAATAGAGGAACTGTGGCATCGTATCGAAGCTGCGTGGATGGACATTCCTCAAACACACATCCAACGTCTCTTCCTCTCGATGCCGGGTAGCAGCTGTAATTGCCGCCCATGGTGTCTACACCAGATACTGGTTGTTATGTGTTCCCAGGGTCTCACAGTGATGTATTTGTAATCGATTCACCCTTGTATGATTCGCTTTCTGTACAATAAATACAGTATATCTCTTGTCTTTCGTGGTGTTGCACTTTTAATGAGCAACAGTGTAGAATACAAGGTTTGTTCCGTTGGCCTCCCTCGCAGACGAATAATCGGTGACGTCACTCCCTAATATCAAATTGTGGGTCCAAACTGAATCTATGGAAAAGAAGTCCCTTTCAACGATTTTTACCTAAAACAGTTCATAAAACTGCAGAACTGAAATTGAAGCATGTATTTACAAAGGACGTTCCATAAAAACTGAGAGTATATTTTTTTGAGTTGGCAACATTGCGAAGGAGAAAAATAACCACGCAGACGACTATCTGAATTAAGGAAGTATCTATGGACAACAGTTATTAGCCGTGGCAGACGACTCTGATTTTGTTATTGTGCAGTTGTTTAAGGTACGTCTGCATTTCGCTATAGAGCTATGGAGGTGAGTGATTCACAGTTAAGAAATGAAATGCGTTGAGCGATGAAAGTTTGCTATCGTTTGGGTAAAACGGCTCCAGGCCGCCCCGGTGGCGCAGTGGTCTAAGGCGTTGGCCTCTGATCATTCGTCCGTAAGGGGTCCGGGTTCGAATCCCGGTCAGGCATGGATGTTGTATTTGTCTTACGGCACTGGCTCTCTCCCTTCCCTGGAACCAGTGACCCTAAATTAGGGACGGGCGACTGCTTATAGCCCATTGAGTTGCTCACGGTGGTCGTTAAACCTCCAATCAAAAAAAAAAAAAAAAAAACGGCTCCAGAAACAGTTGATTTAATGAAAAAGGCGTACAAAGATAAATGTTTGGGTGAGTCAACGATTTTTAGATGGCACCATGATTTCAAAAAAGCGCGTTTGTTCGCAGAACTCGCTCCTAGGCCTGGTCTGCGTGAAAGTGTTGCTACGGAGCGTATTGTTAAAACTGCTTGGGGAATCTTGTCGACGAATAACGTGTGAAGTCATAACGGCGTCAACTACTATTTCAAAAACGACGGCATTCCGCATTCTACACGACAGATTACTGCTGCATCGTGTGTGTTCCAGATGGGTACCTCATCACCTGGCGAGAGAACAGTTGTTAGCCAGAGTTCAGGTATGTCATGAGTGGAAACAAATGTTTGAAAAGGTTCCAAACTTTCTAAACACAGTAATAACTGCCGATGAAACATGGGTCCACTACTTCGAACGCCTCACGAAGAGCGCAACGAGTGTCTGGAGACACACAGGCTCGCCTCCTCCGAAAAAAGTCTGCCAAATAAATTCAGCTGGGAAGGTGATGATGATAATTTTCTTTGATCATAAAGGTTGTAGTCTACCAGCATGCCGTTCGTGCACAAATTACTGCTAATGCTGAGTATTACATTTTAGTCTTGAAGCGTTTACGACGACACGTATCGATTAAGCGACCAGAAGTGGTTGGCAAGTGGACCCTACACCATGGTAACGCCCTCACAGATGTGACTGCTTTTTGTTCAACGGTTTCTTACGAAATGCAGTACTGAAATGATGCCACAGCCTGCCTAAGGCGCTGGCCTCTGATCATTCGTCCGTAAATGGTGACCTCGCCCCGTGCGATTTCTAGTTGTTTCCAACAATGAAGAAGATGATCCGTGGCGCAACATTCAACACAAATGCTGACGTTATTCAAGCTGTACAGGGGTCTCTAAAGCAGCTACCACAAAAACGCCTTCTTTTATTTTTTTTTTTGATTTTTTTTTTTTGATTGGAGGTTTAACGACCACCGTGAGCAACTCAATGGGCTATAAGTAGTCACCCGTCCCTAATTTAGGGTCTCTGGTTCCAGGGAAGGGAGAGAGCCAGTACCCTAAGACAAACATAACATCCATGCCTGACCGGGATTCGAACCCGGACCCCTTACCGACGAATGATCAGAGGCCAGCGCCTTAGACCACTGCGCCACCGGGGCTTTTTTTTTTTTTTTTTGTTTTGGTTGGAGGTTTAACGACCACCGTGAGCAACTCAATGGGCTATAAGCAGTCGCCCGTCCCTAATTTAGAGTCACTGGTTCCAGGGAAGGGAGAGAGCCAGTGCCGTAAGACAAACACAACACCCATGCCTCACCGGGATTCGAACCCGAACCCCTTACGGACGAATGATCAGAGGCCAGCGCCTTAGACCACTGCGCCACCGGGGCGGCCCACCGGGGCTTCGCCACATGCTTTGAAAAGGGGACTGAACAACGGGATCGTTGCATATCATCCAAGGGAAGATACTTTGAGAAAGAATAACATATATTTTGCTGTACCTATATTTCTTCATTTTGTGTGATTTTACTCTCAGTTTTTGTGGAACGGTCGCTGTACGTTGTAGACAGGAGTTATTAACAGATTTGTGAATATTTCATTAAGAGTAACCAAAAAAGAAATTAAAAATGTCTACCGCACATGTTTGCCAGGGAATATCACGGCAAGAGACTATGCTTTGAAAGCTAATTTAGTTACAAATGTAATAACTACTTCGTGTTTTTACACGAATTTAAAAGAACAAGTTATGAATGGCTGTTATTTTACCGCCATATAAAAAAGAAATTCATTTACGCCGAAAATTAAAGTATGTCGGCGGCATTCCACAAATTTTCCTAATTGAAAGCTGAAGATAACCTGCATTAAATTCTCTGGTAAAATTTATAACTGATATAACATCTAGTTTGGGCAGGGGCGGGGGGGGATAAGGACCACCGTGAGCAACAAAAAGCAGTCGCCAGTCCCAAATTTAGGTCCACTGGTAAGACAGAGCGTCAGTGCTGTAAGACAAACTTAATATCCACGCTTCACGGGATTCGAACACGGACCCATCTCGAACAAACGGTCACAAGCCAGCTCATAGACCAATGCGCCACCTAGGCAGCAATAAATGCGTACACGTTGCTATGGAACAAATACGTGGCAATTAGGCTGTCTTACTACGGCGATGTGGGCAGTGGCACCGGGAAGTGACCATAGGAAATGCGGAATGAGCATAACCTTGTCTCTACTTTCCTTGGCTCCCGTTAGAAAGAGGTTAGATGCCCACCGTGATCGTTAAAAAGCGAAACAAACGAACAAACTCCAAAGTCCTTTAAAGCTTTTTTTTTTTTTTCCTCCTACGCGAAAACAAAACAGAAATTAGGATGAATGTTTTTGAAAGTGAAGTATTTTTCGTTCTAACAAAAAATACAAAAATGTGTTAACTTCACAGAAATGTGGACAAATATTTTAATTCGCTCCCCACAACAGAGTATCCTCGCGCTGAATGAAACAATCGAGTAGTAATTCACAATCTTAAGCTCATCGTGAAAGACCAAATATTTTGCGCTTCAGACGCAGGGTCATTATATGAAAGCTGTTTGTCTAATTTACTGCTTGGGTGTCACGCTTCTAACAACAATGACGTCGGCAGACGGCCTTACTCAGCAGAAACCATGAAAATCTTCTAGATGAAAGAACATGCACACCTTGATGACGCCACCAAGAGCATTATGACGTCACCGGAAAAAGCTGTAAATCCCAGCGCCGTGCTTTAAAACCGCGAAAAGCCCAAGGTGTCAAAGGTCGATGATGCGAGAATTTAGCTTGGATGCGGATGTGGAAGTCTGGAACGCGATAGAGTCAACAGAGTTATCTCTGAGGAATGTGATGGGTGCCGCCGCTACCTCACAGACGACGACATTCTTGACTTTTTTCTTTTTGCTTTCCCTTATTTGCACTGGATTGTTGTTATTCTTTGACTTGGGCAACATTTTCGCAATATAGGTGCAACAGCTCTTACGTTTCATTAATTTTATAGTGTTTTCCCCACGTGCTTTCCTAATACGAACGTGTCCATCAACCGGCATGAGTATTTGTTTTCGTACAGAAATATATTTTTTTTTACCGCAACACATGCATGATTACCAGGGCCTGATTTACGAAAAAAAAAAAAAAAAAAAAGAAAAAAAAGATAGCAACATTTGCTATAGAAATTAAGTTTTGTGTAGCTGTGAGAAACGTTTGCTTAGCACTAAGACACTACGCTATGATAGCAGTCCAATATCTACTCGAAAGCAAACTAGAAATAAATTTAAATACATCATTTATCTTTCTTTTGCCGTATGGCTATGTGGTGGGCCTACGTGGTTTGGAGAAAAAAATTTACAGCCTCATCAGGTGAAAATTTTTCCATAGATGGGCCTTCAACAGATATGCGCATTGAATTTTCCAACGAGACTGCTGCGATAGTCACTCTTTATGCGACTAATGTAGGAAAAACCCCTCTCTACAATGCCATTAGACACTGTGAAAACTAGAAGTATTTAAAAAGATGAGAAATATCAGAGTAGATATTTCTTTTGGATTTTAAAATGAAGAACCACAAGTCTTCTTTTGATGAGATTGCCATATTCTGGAGCCAGAATTCCTTAAGCTTCCCCCATTCTTGTCTTGAAGCAATAAGGCAAATCCCTTAAAAGATTTGGACAGGATGAAATTAGGCACAAGATTTAAGGTGGACGTCTAGTGATTTTGTTTCCTATACTTCCAATGGCCGAACTTCTGTACACATTTTCTTCACAATTAATGCATTCCCAAGGACGAAAATTTGAACATCGATTAAAATAACTTCATATTATAAATTGGATTACTTAATATTTTCTAAAACATATAACCATAGTTAAGCAATCCAGCATTTGTTTGTCTACTGACGTCATCAATGTGCAGGTCGCGCCATATTTTTTCTGGTCTTCAACACCACTAAAGGAAAAGTTATAATAATGGTTTAGAAATATTAAGTACTCCAAGTTATAATATGAAGTTAGTTTAATCGATGTTCAAATTTTCATCCTTGGGAATGCATTAATTGTGAAGAAAATGTGTACAGAAGTTTGCCAGCAAAATCACTAGACGTCCACCTTAAATCATGTGCCTAATTTCATCCTGTCCAAATCTTTTAAGGGGATCCCGATCTTTCAGCAATAATACCACATAAGTAGTACGGGTGGCACTTGGGCGGCGGAAGTGACGTTACAGATGGGCGCGGTCAACTTCCGGAAGCAACGTCATGCAGCGAAAAAATGACGGACACCGAAGGCCACGCCCACTGTTGCCACCGAGAGAAAAGTTTCTTCACCGACGTCTACAGAAAACGCATATGTGACGTCACTTCTTGAAGTTGACCACGCCCACTTGTGACGTCGCTTCCGCTGCCCAAGTTCCACACATACAAACCTTCAGACACTTCATTGTATCACTTGTCATGTCTGGAAATCTATGACTGATTCTCACCTTCGGGCCTTTAAGATTCATCTACAAGGGTCGGTCAAACGAAACTGATACTATCGTTTTTTTGTCGTAAGGGCTTATAGGTTGGAATATGTGAACATATAGGAAGTAAGAGTGATACATGGGCTACATACCTGCTACACATAGTCGCCTTGTCGGTTCAAGCAAGTGTCCCAGCGCGTTACGAGATTGTGGATACCATGAGCTTAGGACGTCCGTGGTTGGCTGCGGGACCAATCTTCAACGGCGTCCCGGACCTCAGTGTCGTTAGAGAACCGGCGGTTCCTGAGAGCTTTTTTTAGTGGCCCGAAGATGTGGTAGTCGCAGGGTGACAGATCGGAGCTATAGGAAGGGATAGTCGAGGACCTCCCAGCGGAAGCTTCGCAGCAAATCTTGGCACACTGTCGCCACATGCGGCCGGGCGTTGTCGTGCAGCAGAATAACTCCATTTGACATCATACCGGGTCGCTTATGCTTGATGGCACTTTTGAGGTTGCGTAACGTATTGCAGTATGTGGCTGCCTTGACCGTACTGCCTGCGTCCAGCCAATCCAACAGCAATGGGACATTCTCATCGAAGAAAACCGAGGGCATCACTTTTCCAGGTCTTAAGGAGGACTGAGATTTTCTTTGGACGTGGAGAGTTGGGATGCCACCATTCCACACTCATCCGTTTTGTGGCCGGATCGAAGTGGCGGCACTAAGTTTCATCTGCGGCCACAATCTTGGAAAGAAACTGTCCCCCTTCTGCATGGTAACGATGCAGATGCTCCAGGCAAGCACCCATTCGCCGTCTTTTGCTCTTCCTGGAGATACTTGGAGACCCATTGTGCGGCAATAGGCGATGGAGAATGATGTTAACAGTTCCCTTACTCACGGACAATGTTTCCGCTAGCTCGCGGGTGGTGATTCGGAGATTCTCCTTCACAAGGTTGTCCACGACAGCAATCGGTTCCATGGTGACAGCCACGTGTGCCTGCCCAGGTCTCGGCATGTTTTCCGTGCTCACACGTCCTTTACGAAATTCACTACACCAGCGGAACACTGTACACCGTGACTGACACTCATTGCCATACACATCCTTCATACGACGATAAATTTCGGCTCCACTAACACCTTCTGCCGTCAAAAATTGCATAAACGCTGGGCCTGTTTGGACGAATCCATGTCACGACCCTACGTAGTCAACTTGCCTCCACACATGCAAACAGCACACTGACACGTGCTGGCCGATAACAGCGTGCTTCCTGACATGACACGCCATCTACCGGTGCAAATGCACGGCTCTGTGGGATTATACAACGGCACAATTTACTCGAGTCTCACTTTCATTTGGGCGACCCTTATATCAACAGCAATTAACCTTGAACAACTTCTGTCAGCCGAAACACTTTAAAAAGAAAAGGAAATAATCTTTGGGGGGGGAGGGGGTAATTTTGGCATAAGGGCCACAACAACCACCATAAAAGTTCGAAAAGTTCACTAAAGGTAGTTCAAAATGAAATGTATCGCAACGTATGCGAAGCAAAGCTATATCTGCGGGGCGATTCAGGTCGATTTGATTCGCAGTTTGCGATGCGATACCGCTTAAATCGAACCCTGATGATCACAATTTGAGAAGCACTTTTCGTTAAAAATTGAATGAGGTACTGATTATGGAACAGACATTCTAAACACGCGGAAGACATGCTTACACCAGCGATTGTTTTCTTTTCTCCTTTTTTTTTCTTTGTTTTTTAAGTAGTCACTAATGAAATTGTAAGTCTTGGTGGCACATAACGAAGAGAAGGGTTAAATGTACCAAACTCAGTAGGCCTACCCTGGATAAGAGCTGTGGAGAAGATGACCTGCGCGAGGAGGCAAGACATGTACTCAAAGGACAAAACATTTGAGATACCTATTTAATAGCATGTTGCTTCTCCTCTAGCGCGAATAATAGTCTGTACACGCCGAAGCAATGACCCCACCAGATGTCGTAGGGTTTCCGAAGGTAATGCCAGCCATGCCTGTTGCACCATTGTCCACAACTCCGCCGAAGATATCGGTCCAGGAATCATGGATCTGATGTTCTGCTCCGCGATATCCCAGAGAGCTTCCACAGGGTTTTTTTTTTAAAACCGGCAACCTTGGGACTACTGGATTTTTCCAAACTCCTATTAGTGTTCTTTGAACCATGCCTGGGTGGTTGCTGCCCAGTGGGAGTGCTCATTGTCCTTTGAAACAGACAATCGAGCGTATAATGCGCGAAGCGAAGGACATGACAGCGTATAAGTAATCAGCCTAGCACACGCTCGTAGCAACTAGGGACACTATGGGATCTAATGTGCCTCATGAGAAGGTTCCCCAAGCCATCACAGAACCACCACCACCTTGAACAGAGACGACCTGGCACAACGGGGATGATGTCGAAGCCACACCGGCTTCCTGCCGGTACAGCTGAAAATGGGATTTATCTGACCACACGACACGGTGCCACTCTGCAGTAGTCCAGTTTTGATGTCCCCAACAGCAAGTGAGGCGTAATGTCCGATGAAGAGCACGACTTGGTAACGAGATTCTGTTGAAACTGATGCCAAAGAACATATGCAAATATCTGATGATGGCCGCCCCGGTGGCGCAGTGGTCTAAGCGATGGCCTCTGATCATTCGTCCGAACGGGGTCTGGGTTCGAATCCCGGTGAGGCATGGATGTTGTGTTTGTCTTACGGCACTGGCTCTCTCCCTTCCCTGGAACCAGTGACCCTAAATTAGGGACGGGCGACTGCGTATAGCCCATTGAGTTGCTCACGGTGGTCGTTAAACCTCCAATCAAAAAAAAAAAAAATAAAATCAAAAAAATATCTGATGCATAAGAATAGTTAAACAAGAATAAAAGTAGATGAGGCTACGAAAGTCCTTTTATGGTGGTAGCTGAGATACGTTGTGATCATTAGGGAGTATGTTCAGCCCTGACCTATGTGCATGTGCACAACGGCCATGCACGTTGGTGATAAAACGGCGTATGAAGTCAGATGGCAATAAACGCCATTGCTCCGTTAGCTCGGATTTCAACTCTGGAAGGCTTCGCAGAGCAAGGTAGTGGTGAAGAGCATCGCTGCTTTCCCCCAGAGACTCCGAGACATGCTCAATTGGACAAAGATCCAGAGATACGAAGAATCACCCAGTCCTATAGATATCCTCGCTCTCGAGGTAATCGTCGAGAAGCCGTGCCCTGTGAAAACGAGAATCATCGCCGATAAAAATCAACACTGGTCTACACCACCTCTGAAAAGCCTCAGATAGGTTTTAAGGTCACCAGTCTACCTTTGAGCATGTACGGTGCGATCCTTCAACACGTGGAGGAGCCTTCATTCAGCATTATATACTGTTGGCCGCCCAAAATGCAGCAAGAAGAAGGACACGAGATAACAAAGCCAGATTTACTGGACACATAACAACAGATACAAATATGAAACGACTGAGCTTACAGGCCCGTGCAACTTGCGGAACACGCAGACATCAATAGTTCGTGTGGCCCCCTGGCTGGCAATAACGGCCGCTACACGCCGCGGCATCGAACGAAAGAGGCTTTGGATGTGGGCTTGGGGTATGTCGGTGCTTCCACACGTTGCCACAGTTCATCAGGCGTAGCCGCCGGTGGTGCTTGCTGGGCCACTCGGTTGCCGATCAGCGACCAGACGTGTTCGATGGGCGACATATCGGGAGAACAGGCGGGGCACGGCAGCAGTGACACCTGGTGGGCGGTGAAGAATTATTGCACGATGCGTGCCACGTTCGGGCGCGCATTTTCCTGTTGAAACGTGGCCGCTGGTAGATCCTGCAGGTGAGGGAGGACTACAGACTCCAAAACGTTGGAGATGTAGCGGTGGCTGTTGAGTGTACCGTCGATGCGTGCCAGAGGGGTGCGGGTGTCATATCCAATTGCGTCCCAAACCATAATGCCAGGCGACGGACCGGTATGGCGATGCATAATGCAAGCGTCATACAGTCTCTCGCCGCGGTGCCGCCACACGCGGATCCGTTCATCGTGGTGTTGCAGACAGAAGCGCGATTCGTCGGAGAAGACAATGTTGTGCCATTCCGTATTTCAGGTGCGGCGTTCAACGGCCCACTGCCGCCGCTCTCGCCGGTGGTGTAACGTCAATGGTAATCGGAGCAATGGGCGCCGTGCGGCAAGTCCCCGCACCTGTAGACGACGTCGAACGGTATGTACTGACACAGGTTGTTGCGCAACACACCCTAATTCCTGCGCTAACACCAGCTCAGTGGTGTGCCGCGGCTGCGGCAATCGCTCACGTCGGTCCGTCCGTCCTTCCTGCACCCACCGAATCCATACTCGCCTCACTGTGGCTGGATGTCGTCCCACACGGGCGCCGATCTCTCGGTACGATAAACCGCTGTCGCGATAAGCCACTTTTCGTCCTCTGTCGAACTCCGAAACGTGCTGGAATGACTTCCGTATTCTGCGACGAGGCATCAGGAAGCTTCCCACGCACAGGTCCGGCAGCACAACACACTTCCACTACTTACACCCCCGCCTTCTGTGCACCCTTTTTATAGTGCTTCTCGGTGGCGAGCCGGGCGCACATAATTTGCATATGCCCTGCAATACTAATCGTTTGCATGTCCTGTCGCGGGCGACGCATGCTGCGAATTTCAGGCCAATCGGATGCTTCCTTCTTTGTGTTGCATTTTGGGTGGCCAGCAGTGTAGCTTCCCCACGATGAGATTTCTTTAGTGTTATACCGTCCTCACCTAAAATGTTTTAGCTTTATACCGTCCCCACCATAAATGTTTTAGTTTTATACCTTCCCCACCATATTTTTTTTTGTATAACCCCCCCCCCCGCATAAGATTTCAGTAAAACTGGAAACTGGATGGTGGATGCATTGATTAAACACTTCTTCTTCAAGGCATAATAGTGAATTGCTCTTGAAAATTTGCTGTATCTCTCAAATGCTTCTCAACTAAGTAACGCCTATTAATTTCTTCTATGCGGTCTCCGCTTGATATCTAATATCCAAGGTAAATATGTAGGCGTGGGTTGCTTCCAGGATTACTCCAGTATAGTCATTTGGGAGAAGTTTGGACATAACTCACCACGCTGACCAAGCTGGTTGGTGAGTGTGGGGTGGCATTTTCTCTAAACCTGGTGGAATAGTTATACCATTATTAGTCGGTCGTCAGATTACCATCAGTGGAAACGGGATGCACCGCGAGAAGGCGGGATCGACATTTTTTCAAGGAGGAGACGTACGTATGTTGATCATCACTTGAGCTTGCATCTCAGTCGCAACATACTATCATGGGTATATCTTCTTTTATTTAGGTGTAATCAGGAAATTATTCTTCGTATAGAACGTATAATTTCTTTTCTTTCTTTCTTTTTTTATTTATTTAAAAGTGAGAGGTTACTGTATAACGAAGTAAATTTCTCCGTCATTTTTGGTCTACGCCGGGATTTGAACCCGAGGCCGCTTATTCCGGAACAAGTCGCTCTACCAACTGAGCTACGCAGACGATTATTCTGATTCCTATCTGCCTTTATGTCGTGTGCGTCCTGCTGGCAGGTACGTCACATCTCCCCCTCCGAAAGAGGGCCGGGGGCATGGCCCACGGGTCAGCCGTGACCATGAATCGTTGCAGGCAGCCATCCACTGTAGAACGTGCACTTGAGAACTCCCAGTCAATCTGCTGTGTGGAATGCAACATCACACATTTTTATTTTTCGAAGCGCTGGAGAAGGAATTCTCTGATTTTTCCTGTCTCGCGGTGTGGAAATAACATCACACCAATGCGAGATTTTGAACGGCCGGGTCATCCGGATAGTTCGGGCGCCATTATAACGAAGTAAATTTCTCCGTCATTTTTGGTCTACGCCGGGATTCGAACCCGAGGCCGCTTATTCCGGAACAAGTCGCTCTACCAACTGAGCTACGCAGACGATTATTCTGATTCCTATCTGCCTTTATGTCGTGTGCGTCCTGCTGGCAGGTACGTCACAACTGTACATAAACTTTTATTGAATCACGTACTGTACAAATCATGTCGGCTTCTTACTTTCTTGTTCTGTAACAACAAAATTTAATTCTTAAATTATATGCGCACGAGGCATCTTTGAAAGGAGAAAAAAGAAGTGTCCGCCTTCCAAAAAAAGAAAACAAAAAAACATAACAACTCTCATGCATGGGAGGTTTAAAAACAGTTTGGCTAGAAGTGAAGGCTATTGACAATGATCCAGGAAAAACATTTTCTGACAAAGACAGAGTATTTTAGTCGCCCGTTGCGGTTTTTAATCTTTCACGGAGCTATTTACTTTTCCTTCGCTCATGGCCAAATGCAATGACTGATCATATGATTCTTTCAGAGAGACAACAATGGTCATCGATAATTTGGTAACATTTTCTCGGGAAATCACGCAGAGGGAAGGCCTATCGTGATCTGTGATAAAATAGAACACTAGCGTCCGCAGAGGATTCGATAGGGATGGCGTATTAACGGACTGCCTAATCGGCACGTGGGTCTAGCTTATGTATTTTGCACGCAATAAATCAGACAACGTTTCGTTGATAATTTCAACTACTATTGTTAACAAACTATCTAAAAGTTTAGTTCAGAGATCATCAAATTTTTAAGTCATCGATTAAAATCAAATTTCCATAGTACAACGCCATCGGTCGAATCTGTAACCTGCGTACAAGATCTGAAACGTAGTTCTGATTCCTGATGTTCCACGAAGAGTATTTTCCACAAGCCAAAAAAGAATGGGGGGGGGGGGATATGGTCAAAATTCCTTTTACCTGATGCATGTACTCTCATGCAGATCTCGATGTCTTTTGTTGTATAATTTAAAATGAGAGCACTAGACAGTGAGTCAGAAATAGCAGCCAATTAAAAACAAGAAAGATAGAATTTTGTGGTGTAATGAGCACGTCTTTTGAATCCGTTCTGACGCGAAGTAAATTTATCAAAAGCTATTCAAAGTCAATGGAACCGCTATGGAAAGCAGTAAGGTTTAACGACCACCGTGAGTAACTCAGTGGGCTATAAGAAATCGCCCGTCCCTAATTTAGGGCCATTGGTTGCAGGGAAGGGAGAGAGCCAGTGCCATAAGACAGACACAACATCCGTGCCTCACCGGGATTCGAACCTGGACCCATCACAGACGAATGGTCATAAGCCAACGCTAAGACCACTGCGCCACCAGGGAGGCATCAGGTTTTTAATCCCGCAGGTATTGCTGTAAACGGAATCGTGAACTTACGCCCTCTGGTTGTAGACTTGTGCGTTAAAAAATTTTGAATTATATGAAAAACATTTCGCAGCGGAAACGCTCTCTAACAAAAAAAAAAAAAAAAAGAATTTCTCAAATCGGACTCTTTGAAGCAGAAATATCGGCAAATATAAGATATGCATCTACGCCCCTGGCGGGAAAACATGCATTATTTTAAAAAGAAAGTATTCTCAAAAGGTTTTTACGATATGAACGGTATCGGTCCAGGAAGGAATTTTTTCAGTCGGGTTTCCAGGAGCTCAGATTTTGCTGCAAATACACCAGAAGCAGAAATTGTCACTTATGCCCCCTGGTGGCCAAACCATTCTTTACCAAATATCTGAAATGATATGAAACACATTTCCCATCAGGAGTTGTATGCGATACAGAAATAATTTTTCAAATCGGACTTTTAGAAGCAGAAATATCGGGGAAAACTCAATTTACCTTAACGCCCTTTTGCGGGAAGTCTCTGAGTTATTTGAAAATTCTATGAAAAACGTTTTGCACCGGAAAGGTATCCAACGAAGCAGGAATTTTTCAAATGGGACTCTTAGAACTAGAGATATTGACAAAAATAAGACATCCATCTACGTTCCTGGCGGAGAAAACATGCATTATTTTAAGAAGAAAATATTCCGGAAAGGTTTATCGACGTGAGCAGTATCGGTCCACAAGAGAATGTTTTTCAATCGAGATTTAAGCTCGGATTTTGTGGCAAATACGTCAGACGCGGAAATTAAAACTTACGCCCCCTGGTGGCCAAACCACTCTTTATCAAAAATGAGAAATTATATCCAAAAGATTTCCCATCAGGAGGTGAAGAAAATATTTTTCAAATCGGAGTTTTGGTTCTAGATAGAAAGATAGTTGGTTGGTTGTAGATTTAACGACCACCGTGGGCAACTCGATGCGCTATAAGCAGTCGGGCGTCACTAATTTAGGGCCACTGGTTCCAGGGAAGGGTGAGAGCCAGTTCCGTAAGACAAACACAACATCCATATCTCACCGGGATTCGAACCCGAACCCCTCACGGATTAACGCACTGCGACTGCAGGGTGGCCTACCGCTGATGTAAAATGCATCCTTGTTGCTAAAGGTAAAAATCACTCTTCCGAGGACTTTTCATCTTTAAGTTAGAGTACCTAACTTAAGATAACCAAAGTAACTAAAAAATTGCAGCACTTCAAAAGTATAACCATTACAAAACTTCAAAAGTATAACTATTTCCATACAATTCGGTTTTTGCAAGTAACATATTTTCATTAAGACATGCCCATGACGAAATATATACTAACGAAAGTGTTGTTTTTAAAAAAATTAAATACTAATATAAATTATTAAGTCACACAAACTGACAAGAAGAAGGTGCGAACACTTCATAGCCAACACATCAAAAGTCTCACCAGAGGGAACATAACCAAAGTAACTAATAGTTACAAAACACCAAAGTAACACTTTTAGTTTTAAATAATTTGAAGCGCTGGAACAGATTCTTCAAAACAAATCGTTGCGATGTAATGTGGCAAGGGAACCAGAGAATCGCCGCACGAGGTGGTGATTCCCTGGTTCCCTTGGATACATGCGATTTCCTGGTTCCCAGGGAATGGCATGACCGGACTGCATGTCAAAGATCCCTCGGTAATTGTCCTGCAGCTCTGTTATTGCCATCATGTGTATCATTCATCTGTATCATTACGTCCATAGAATTTCAGTTCAATCCGATGCTTCCTTCTTGGTGCGCAAATTTCATTGTCCGTGAGTGTAATTGATGTTCCACTGTATATTTATGAATGTGTGTAAAGAGCTTCAGCACCTATTGGATTTTATGTCTTATTGTGGATTTATCCAGATCTCGAGCACACATTGAACTTTATGTCCAAAGCTTGAGCACCTATTAGATTTCATGTCCTGTCCTAAACTTATCCAGAATTCGAGATTTCAATGGACTTCTCGTTAAGAACTCGAGCACTCGCTGGACTTCCAAGTGCTAAACTCGAGCACTCGTTGGACTTCCAAGAGCAAAACTCGAGCACTCGTTGGACTTCCATGAGCAAAACTCGAGCACTCGTTGGACTTCCAAGTGCAAAACTCGAGCACTCGTTGGACTTCCAAGTGCAAAACTCGAGCACTCGTTGGACTTCCAAGTGCAAAACTCGAGCATCCATTGGTTCTGGAAAGCCGGAGCTTTTCGGTGCGCAGTGAGTAATCGTCATGTGACAACGAGTAAAGCCTATGACGGACGCAGACTACTTCGTGATAATTAGGGCTCGGATTTCTATGACATGTCATATTTTATCCTAGAATATCATATTTTGTTCTTTTGAAAATGCTAGGTCATATTTTCGAGAAATTTCGTAATAAACGGTATGTTTGGTCATATTTTAGCCAATCGTTGGCTATGCGAATGCGAAATGACGTCATAAGGACTCCAGGACTCGTAACCGAAGCATTTCGAACGGCCTGCTTTTCCCGTAGGAAAGTTTTCCTGAAACAATTTTTTCATTTATCGTCTCGTTTGGATTATTATTGATATCTTGCCAACCACTGAAACGAGCATAGAGTGGTGTCTTCACGAGTACTTGTAAATCAGAGCTTAATTTTCTTTTATTTTTGATTAACTATACCCAAGCTAAAAGTGAAACTCCGATCTCAACTTCACTTTGACCTCAACATGTCCAAAAGCGGGTGTTCGATGAGTGTGAAATTACGGCGTTTTGTTCAACAGTTTGGGGATCGGATTTTCAGTACCGATGGTGATATTTTGTTTTGTAAATTGTGTAAATTCAAGGTATCAGCCCAAAAGTGTTTTAATGTTCAACAGCACTGTGCTGCCGCGAAACATCAGAGGTGTTTAGCAAGATTTTCTTCCGCTAAGAACAGGCAGGGTCTCGGGACATCTTCTTCAACTGCAGATTCACTAAATACACAGTCAGAATAATGTAAGAACCTTTGTAAAATGATGATTACTTCTAATATTCTCTTAAGGAAATTAAGTAGGGTAGCCTCAGAGAGTTTTTGGTGAAGTACACCAGTCGTACGAAATGAAAAACTATATCCCTGCCTGCTATAAAGATGTTTTAGGTAAGATAAGATTTACTTTTGCCAACAATAAGATATGGGTTTCAATAGATGCAACAAGTGATGTAGATTGAAGATACATATCTAATGCTATTATCCGTACCCTGAAATGTGACAAGCCTGGTGAAGTATTAATATTTCTTCTGACGTGCGAAAATCTGAAAAAAGTAACCAATTCCACTATTGCTATTATGCTCTTGGACGATTCAATGAAATTAATATGGCCAGATGGTGTACAAAGAGAAAGCATCCTCTTGTTTGTAACAGATGCCGCTCCATACATGACTAAGACAGCATAGGGAAACTACTTTTTCAGAAAATGGTCCATATCACATGCCTTGCACATGGTTTACACATAGTGGCCGAAGAGATTCGAAGCAACTATCCTGATGCAGATAAGCTAATTTCAAATGAAAAAAAAAATGTTTATAAAAGCTTCGCTTCGCGTGCAGAAGTTCAAAGAAATTGCTCCTACTTTGACACTTCCTCTCCAAAATGTCCTAACGCGGTGGGGAACCTGGCTGGATGAGTCTTTGTATTATTGCACAAATTATGATTCCTTAAACAGGTCAGTTAAAGAATTTGACTGTTGTAATTCTTCTTCCATCAAAATTGTGAAAGATTCCTTTTCTGATACCTTGGCTGGTAACTTGGCAATTATAAAATGTAAATTCAGTGGAATATCTAGTGCAAATCACTCACCCGCCTTGAAACTGTAGGAATGAAACATAGCGATGAACTAGAAATTGTGAAGCAAACTGTGGGTGATTTAAAGCAAGTAAAGGAAAAAGTAGTTGAAAAAGTTAGTGATAAACTGCAAAGAGTGTCGCAATCTAATCCGGGTTATTCAACACTTTGCAAAATAAGTGACATTCTTTGTAGAAGTGAAACAAAAGGAAAACTATATACTTATCTCCGTACATAAATTATTATATTATAAATTAATTCATTTACACTTCGATTACTGCTTACTATCCTGGGGTAAAACAAAACTTACTAATATTAATCAATTACAAATTCTTCAAAATAAATATATTCGATTAATAGATTTTAAACATAATTTAAATGGTAACAACTTACTAGGGCGAAATACGTTCGGATATTTAAGATGCCAACCCGAACAAATATAATATTCTAACAATTCAGCAACTGTTTCACTTTAACTTAGGCATAATTATGTACAAACGAATTAAATTGAACCTTGGACAGGAGCTCATAGAAATTAATACTGCTACATACCGTTATAAAGTTCGTAGCCAAGCTATGTTGAGACTAACTACACCTAGAACACAAACTACTAAACAAAGCCAACACTATTCTGGTCCGGAGTTTTGGAACTCTTTACCTGCAGAATTAATATCTATTAATGACTTCAATTTGTTTAAAAAGAAATTAAAACATTACTTACTTAACAACTGATATCCATTTATTAGTACAAGATGGGAGGTTGATTGACAGGGATTATTATTATTATTATTATTTTTTTGATTGGAGGTTTAACGACCACCGTGAGCAACTCAATGGGCTATAAGCAGTCGCCCGTCCCTAATTTAGGGTCACTGGTTCCAGGGAAGGGAGAGAGCCAGTGCCGTAAGACAAACACAACATCCATGCCTCACCGGGATTCGAACCCGGTCCCCTTTCGGACGAATGATCAGAGGCCATCGCTTAGACCACTGCGCCACCGGGGCGGCAGGGATTATTTGACTGAGGGGGGAATGCGAGGGACTTACCAGGTGAAGATCCAGTGACCAAGGGACGGGATCTATACAATGAGGATTGGGTAAGGGGGGGACTCATGTTTTTCATTACTTTAACATTAATTTTCCCTTTGATATGCTATTAACTCAATATTATAATTAGATGTTTAATTTGAT
The DNA here is from genome assembly GCA_039090855.1 of Macrothele yani. Lineage (NCBI taxonomy): Eukaryota > Metazoa > Arthropoda > Arachnida > Araneae > Macrothelidae > Macrothele > Macrothele yani. Next base: position 112,800,948 of record CM077003.1, read on the forward strand.
ATTTGTTTCCTTTTTTGACTCTGTTGCTGTTATATCAATGTTCTTGTCTTGACTTAAACCTTGGGAGATCAAGGCTGGTCAAGTCTCCTCGAGGCATTTTCCTCGATCTTCCCTGCTGTTATTTTTATGTTTATGCTTAACTATTCAGAATTATTAATTTTAATATCTAACAGCAAGATCAGTAAATGAAATGAAATAAAAATGAAAAATTTGATGACTTCCAGAAAGAATTTTCTCCAGATGAGTTGGCGTTATTCAAATTTGCCCCTGTAACCTCTTGTGATGTCGAGCGGAGTTTCTCTAGGTACAAGAACATACTGACGAGCAACAGAAGGAGTTTTGAGTTTGATAACCTGAAGATGCACGTAATCATCCAGTGCAATTCTATGATCGACGATTTTACTCTCAAAATGTTCATTTACTTCCTTCAACTCTAGCACTTTTGCACTGATTAGTGCCAATTGTTTAATTAAATAGAAGTCATCAAGTTCTAAGTGTGTAGATGTGATGAAGAATAAGCCTTTTAGTTAAAAACTACAATCTATATGTGTATAAGCACTGAGTTTTAAAAATTGGGTGATAATTTCATAAAATTTATGAAGTCATATTTTCGGTTTAATATTATTAATAACATCTATGAATATGCAAGTGCAAAGATTCGGCTGTTTGAAAATACAACACACATAAAAATTGGAAAGGGAGTGAGACAAGGTGACACAATATCCCCGAAGCTCTTTAATGCCACATTGGAAAATGTCTTTCAATCACTGAACTGGGAAAACAAAGGGATAAAGATTAATGGAGATTATCTAACCCACCTTCGTTTTGCTGATGACATAGTCATTTTTGCAACTACCCCATCAGAGTTGCAGAGTATGATCCAGGAACTTGCTGACAAGAGTAAAGAAGTGGGATTACAAATGAACTTTCAGAAGACAAAAGTGATGTTCAATGCTTTTTCAAGAAATGAAGATTTATCGATTGATGGAGAAAAGCTGGAGATAACAGACACGTACGTTTATCTTGGACAGCAGATATCAAGTGAGGGTCACATTGATGAAGAAATAAATCGGCGTATAAAACTTGCCTGGAGAGCTTTTGGAAGAAACAGCATAATTTTCAAGAGCAATATGCCATTATGTGTTAAAAGAAAAGTGTTTGATCAATGCATCCTGCCAGTCCTTACGTATGGTGCAGAGACGTGGACCTTAACTAAAATAGACATACAAAGGCTGCAGACAACTCAAAGTAGCATGGAGAGGTGCATGCTTGGTGTAACCAGGAGAGATAAGAAGAGGAACTCGTGGATCCGAAAAATGACAAGAGTGGAAGACATCATAATCAGAGTTAAATCCCTGAAATGGCAATGGGCTGGACATACTGCCAGAAGGACAGACCATCGATGGATAGCCGAAATTTTAGATTGGATTCCAAGGGACAGGAAAAGACCCAGAAGAAGACCACATGGGAGATGGGTGGATGAAATTCGTAAGTATGCGGGAGTGACATGGAGGAGACTGGTACAAGACAGACCGTTGTGGAGGAAACTTGGGGAGACCTTCGTCCAGCAGTGGATTGATAATGGTTGACAATGATGATGATGATGATTTTCGGTTTAATTGGCCATATTTAAACGTCTTTTAGATCATATATGCTTGCATATATTTGGCATTTTTAGGTCATAAAAACCCGTCCCCTAGTGATAACACATAATTGGGGCTGTGTTTCTACGCTTGTAGAATATAAACACGTAGATTTTCATTACGAGGAAGTGACTCAGAACGAAATGGCAAGGCCACTTCATACCACTTGGGAAGGAAGTGGTTCAGAATGAGACGGCAAGTCCACGTAATGCTACATGGGAAGGCAGTGGCTCATAACCATAACGAGACGACAAGTTAATTTCATGAGAAAGACGATAAAACGTGAACTCCGTTTATTAGGTGTATAAAATAAACGGATCAAGAGATGCTAGCTTTCACTACCTCCAGGTAGCTTCATCAGGAGTTTAGTAGAAAAAGATCGCAGAAGCAACTGGAAAAAATATTTCTAAGAATATAACTAAATTCAAAATAATTAAGACACTTGCACGATGTCACGAGTTGTTTGATCCCAGGGCCCGGTGGTCACGTGTCACTTCAAGAAACCGGTGCCATATCAAAGGAAGGCTCGTGGTTACGTCCTTGTTACACACATTCCGTCGCGTGATGATCTCGATGGTTTCGCAAAGCGCAGTAGCTCTTGCGCTGTCGTAAGGTTGCTAGTTTCTTAAAATCTCTCCATCTGGGTACTGCCCCTTCAGTTGCAACATCACGGGCTAGAGCCGTCGTAAGTTTTCCAGCCTTAACGTCCCTTTGGTGCTCAGAAATACGGATCTGGAACGATCTTTTTGTCATCCCGATGTAGGATTTAACGGATGCGTCAGCGTAATATCCAAAGGAATAGCATAGACTCCGGCGTCAGTTAGTGTAGAAGGCGATGCGCGCTGGTCTGCTGCGAGGATATCTGACAAAGGTCTAGGTACCCTCACGCCGATATCATAACCTAGTCTTCGGAGAGCATTCTTCAGAAAGTACGTTAGCCTAGGAATGTAGGGAATCGAACCCACGAACCGGGCTGGCAGTGCCGTGGGGTTGGCACGAGGCTGTGTGCGAGCAGTTGTTGCTGCCTTTCTGACTATTTGGTCGATTGTGAGCATGTCGTACCCCGTTGCAGCCTCTAGGTTTCTAAGGCTACAGATCTCCTCCTCGCATGTGGCCTTGTTCGATGAAAGTTCGAAATCTCGCTTTGGCTCTGTAGCTAAAAAGCGCATATTTGTGTGCGGCCCGGCCTATTGAGTCAGGAAGTATGGGGTTGTCCACGTGGGTGGGTTTGTAGTAGACCCCTGTGCTAAGAGCACCAGAGGGTAATCTTCTTACCAGTACATCCAGAAAAGGCAATGCACCTGTGGATTCATAATCTGTTGTGAATTTAAAATCCGGGTGCGCAGCGTTCATTCTGGCGAAAAAATCACTTAATTTGGCTTGTCTATGCTGCCAAATAAAGAAAATATCGTCAGCGTATCTCGACCATATTTTAGAAAAAGAGGGGAAGTCTACTTCATACTATAATACTATACATGGGCAGAAAGTGGCTCAGAACGAGAAGACAAATCTACTTCATAACCCATTTGGAGGACGTAGCTCAAAGCAGGAAGAGAAGACCTCTTTATGCTACATGGGTTAAATAGTTCAGAATATTATCTACCATTTCATAGACCTGTTCTTAATTGCGTTCTTATGGATCTTTTCTGCTAAATGTTGTTATGGCATTTATCAGTTTTCGTCGTGATTATGAATAACGACCAGTAATTATTCTTAATTGCTGATTAAGCACTTTTACCATAATATATGGACACCTCTTTTGTAGCGAAGAGCACAGTGGGGCAGAAAACTAAGACAGCGAAGGTGTAATGTGATGGAAGTGCATATTTGTGTTGTTGTTGAGCAAGAAGAATGTATAAATGCAAAATTTCAAGACTGGAACATAGCATTTAAGTTATCAAGCTCATGGTGCTTATAACGTATTAAATATGTTGTTAAGTAACTAAAAATCCCGTTAAGAAAGTTTCCATGTTAAATTTCTATGAAATCTGCTTTGTTTTAAGTTCAGAAATCGCTGTTTTAAGACACATGACGCTTAGGGATCTGCCTCTGGGCCGTCTTGACTGTTGTAGAATTGTAACAGTTCTGTATCTTCGCATGTGACTCTTTCCATTCCCACGTTGAAACTTCAACTGCATAAGCCTTATTTTCGAATGCTTTATAAACAATTGAAATCTCTATGATATTGTAGTATTGCATTTATTCCGCATTTTAAACGAAAAAAATAGCACAATTTTAATTTGTATTTGGAATTTTTTATCTTCCGCATTTTGATATTAACATAAACCATATTCGACCTGCTGTTGGATGAAGGTCTCCCTAAGTCTCATCCACAATTTTCTATTTTCAGCAGTTCTATGGTATGTCTCTTCGTCATGTTTTTGAATTGCATCCACCTGTCTCCCACGTGGTCTTTTTCTGGGTCTTTTTCCTTCCCTTGGAATCCAGTCTAGTGTTTCAGTTGCCCAAAGGCGGTTAGTTTCTTCCAGCAATATATCCAGCTCATTGTCATTTTAGAGATTTAACCTTGATTATGATGTCATCTGTTCTTGTCATTTTCTTGACTCATGAGTTCCTTTTCCTGTCTCTCTGTATACACTAAGCATGTACAGTATTTTTTTCATGCTTCTTTAAGTTATCTTTGACATCTGCAAGTCCATGAATCTGATCACTTAAGGTCCATGAATCTGATCAATAAGTAAGAACTGGAAATATGCATTGATTTAAAAAATTTTGTATACTTTATGTTTATTCTTCGGAACACTTTCATTTAACTCTTCAAAACACTTTTTGTGGTTCCTGACTTGTACCCTTAACCATCGTCTATATGAACAATAATAGCCGTATGTCGCCATTTTTCAGCCTAGATTTTAATCTTTTAGGATAGTTTCTAGAATAATCCATTATATAAACTTGAATGTTTGTTTGTTTGTGTGCTATGAAAATCTACAATTTTCAATTTAGAAACACCAAATCTGGTATACTAACTCATTGTACTCTTAGGCCGTAGACGGTTTCTGGAAGGGGTCGGGGCCCGGGTTCAAGGCGCCCCCATACAAAATTTTCGTAAAAAGTTCCATTTTTCACTTTTTTATTTTGAATTCGAATTTAATAGTTTTTGTTGTAATAAATGTAAGAATTGATTTTTTTTGTGACAAGTGCTTTCCAGTGAAGAACTGTAACACAATTCTGCTTCGGAACTGAAGGTGAGTAAACAACAAAATTCAAACGGAAAAAGTAAAAATAATGTGTGCCTAAAGACTCTACAGAGAGTAAAATTCAAATTCAATGAAGAAATGAAATACAGTATTAGGTATGGCTCATGCCGTAAAAAATTAATCGTTTTCATTTGATTTGTACGAAATTTAGATTGTGAATTATCACCAAATTCTCCCGAGCAACACCAGGCAATTCAATAATATATGTGTTAAACAGATGTGTCAGCCATCTTGAAAAACTTTTAGCATCAGTCAGCCAGCCTTTTCTTTTCAGAGCAAAGGGTAACAAAGAATGGATTCAGAATGCTTTCACTATGCATCTATTACTATGGGTGACTGAACTAGCTTGGTTTTGCGTCACGTGAGGCTTAATTTGACAACCAGCTAACTTTTTTCTTAGAAAAGGCCTTGGTGAATAATCAGGCAGTGCCGAAGATAATACAGTTCAGTTACGTCTTTCGTCTCAAGTTTCACGAGCCAAGACTGAACGCCGTTGCTCCTTTTCTGCTTGTCCTTACGGTCTTATAATTTGAATCTTTTCTTGAAGATGGTGTTTTGGGAATTTCAAATTCATGTTTCTTGTATCCTTGAGAGCACAACGCACCTGAGAATCAGTCACGATGATTGCCAACGTGACACGAAACCTCACTCATTTCAATCGAAACATTTTATTTTAAAGCGGAGGTGATAAAGCCGAAACAATGGCGTGCTATCATCACTCGGAGTTTGATGCCAATCAGCCTGCGTTCCGGACAAGTAGAACACCGCAGGTTCGCTCCAACAATCAATGTTTGTAAACACTCAGCCAAGCAAGGAATTGTGGGTCACATGCCCGATCCCACAGACAAAGATCTTTCTCTTGATACGGACAGAATGAACGAACAATGGAAAGATGACGCAAAATGAGAAAAGCTGAGGAGAATGCCAAGGAAAAAATGTAAGCATTGCGGAGGAATACAAAGAAAGTACTGACAAAAAAATGATGAGGTCAAGCACTAGAGTGGGGCATCCCTCTTTGTTTGTTTCTTCTTTTCTAGTTAGACGTGGGCTCTCTGGTAGAGGGCGACAAACCTTCACCGTCAATTCTATTTCAATGAGACAGTCTGCTTTTACTATGAACAGATAACGATAAAATTTCATGGCTGCTTCGATGTGACTTTGTATATTAATCTGACAGACATAAAACAACACAAATCCTTTATTATTTTCTTTGTTTTTTTAAACTCCTGAAAGCTGCATAGTATATGTGACGTATACATGTAGTTTAACCTTCCTTTTGAGTTTCCGTGTTCTTATGTAAATTTGGTTTCTTCTCGTTGATACAAGTTTAATAAAAAACAGAAAGTGTCCAAAATAAGTATGTTTTTCCACAAACTCTAATTTGGAGAATCTTTGCAAATGAGACAAATCATTCGTAGAAGATTCACTGCGTTGAAGATGGACATATATCTCACTGGCGTTTTTACTTCTTTCGAAGAGGAAGTCGAAGAGATACTCTGAAGGACTGCAGTAATAACCATATCAAGGGAAGCTCCAAGCAGGATAATTGGTCTCTGATTGGTCTCGGAGCCTCTCCCGGAGCATGGATTGGTCACTAGCCGATGCACCGAGAGAGTCTCCGAGTGAAATTAGCCCATGTACCGGGAGAAACTCCAAGTGCAATTAGCCGACCACTGGGAGAAGCTCTGAGTGCAATTGACTCCGCCGTTTTTTGAGTGCAACTGACCATCACCCAAATCAAGGATGGGCGACTATTTGCAGAACTTAGACTTGCTCACAGTGGTCGTTAAATCACTAAACAAACAAAAAATACCAGCAGCCTCAAGTGCAAAAATAATTTTAAAGAATCTAACATAGAACTCTGCACTGGCCAAGCCCGAACCCGGTCCGTGGGCCGGGTTCGGGCTTTTACCCAGACATTTACGGGCGGGCCGGGCTGGGCCAAGTTAACCGATTCTTTTTATCGCAATGTAGAAGAAAGAAACAAATCGTGTTTCCCGATTTTTTGGTCTGCTTAGCTGTTTTGCTGGCTTTACGTATTTCCTTGACATAGCTCAGGCACTCACAATGTTTTTACCATCTGCAGGTATTAAGATGATAAAATCACTTTGGGGCTGCTTGACAACAAAAAGATTCGAACCAGAGCGAATGTGTGTGTTGTGTGAGGGGAGTGTCTGCAGTGGGGTGGGGTGCGTGTTGTTCGTGTGAGGGAGTGGGACGACATAAATTGTTTCTCCTATTCCTAATCTGTATAGGGATTCACTTTTGTAGTGTTACCGCTTTCTAGTTCAGAGAAAGAGAGATTTCGAACGCGCTTAGTCTTCTTTTTTCCTGTTTCTTTAAAGGTTATATTATACGATTTCCGTCAAAATTTAGTTAATATGTTTAGGCTTATATTCAACTGAATATTTTCAATAATATCTCATTTCATTATTTTATTTTTACAATTTAATAAAATACAATAGAATGACAAAATAATACAAAAATTGGCACATCACGTGCCAGACCGGGCTTAAATAATTGCTGCAATTGACGGGTCCCGGCTGGACCGGGCCGGGTCGGGCCTTAAACGCGCGGGCTTGGGCCGGGCCGGGCTCACTAAATAAGGCCCGTGCAGATCTCTAATCTAACATAGGGATGCGAAAATATCATGTATATTTACAGAAAGAAACTTGGACAAAGTGAAATTAGAAGCCTTTTTAAGATGTTCTAAAAAAGGCTGTGACGAACTGATGCCAAAAACAAGAACAGTATTAATTTGTTTTGCAGTTAAGCAAAGATGCTCGATCTGTTGCGCGGATGTTTGCTTGGAAAGTAAGTTAAATGTTGACGTGAATATGACGCTTAACATTTTAACACCTTTAAGGAGCATGCAATAATTGGTTCATTAGGAGATAAGGTGGAGTGCTGGCAGGAAGGACCACCTCTTAATCAGTGGAGCTGTGTTCCTTGACCTAGAGACATTTAGAAGAAACCTCTTGGACACGTGGAAAGTAACAGTTCAATGAGAACTCATACTGAAATTCAGTTTCAGAGAGGAAACGGGGGCAAACAGGCTGAACAGGCAGGGCATAACTTCCTTCCGGTCCAGAACAGCCTAAGAATGCGAACTGCAAATGTCATAACGCATATATGCGCAGCGGAAAAACAACCACTGCTAAATTCCGAGAAGACGTCATCCACGTGCCTTCTCGACAAAACTTCTTGATATCGCCGGGCATCAGTTCTCTTTTCATAGGAAACTAACTGTTCTTATGACGTCTGAATCAACGCAAACACTTCAGAGACCCGAGTAGTTATTTTGATGTGTTAAAACTCTCTGAATGACCCCCGTCGATCTAAGAAGGCTGTTAAAGCTGCACGAGAGAATTTTTTTTAGGTCCAGGATCAAATATGCTCTGCTGAAGTTTTAACATGCTTCTTCCCGTACTTCCACGATTAAACTGAGTATACATTCGTATCAAAAGCCAGAGTTTATGCTCTTTACAATGGAATTTTTATTTCAAATCAATTTTTATGAAAATGAGGCAGAATATTTCTTTTATTGATAATTTAATATGAAAGCCCAAACCTGTAATTCTGTGTTGCATTACGATCACTGTGTTTTACTTTTGCGCTATGCAAGTGTTCCAAACGGGGGTCAAATGATCCGACACAAGGAACTTGGAATCCCGCAAGATAAAATTGAAATTAAAAATAAATAAATAAAGGCAGAATAGAGAAAGTATGAATTTCGATTTTTTGAGAGACAGAAGGCTTCCCCTCCAGAGATTAGGTCACCACGACAAACCACGTCCACAATAGACTTAGCTCGCTGTCGTCCCAGTGGACCTCTCAACCGCCGACCCCCCCCGCTTCTCCAGCGTGACCAAAGAATTGCATAGATAACATCAAATTCGGAGGAAGAATATTATCGTCCATGCACTCTATATTGACAAAAGTCACCGGACACCTAGAAGAGAAACACAACATAGCACATTTATTTACATACATTAGTACGGTGTCGGTCCACCTTTGGCCTACACGTGGCTTCACGAGCTCCGTGTTCGAGTGCTTCACGTACGTGTTTTGTGTGTCTCATCATTGTTCTTCTGTGTGTGTGCCGAAGTTAAAGGTTGTGTGCTTTCGTTTAAGATCCCTCACGAGTTGGTGAGTGCTTATTATTATTTTTTTTTTTTTCGTTATCAATGTTTTAATTTCCACACCGAGCTGGCCCTTTTCTTCGTTAACCCTTGCCATTGATTATGGCATCCGCCGATGAGGGCGCTGTTCCCGCCCGCGTCGCCTCTTCAACGACAGACGCAGTCGATCAATCATCTTCGCTTGCTAGTAGAGAGGCTCTTAATTTTCCTCCTGTCATTTGCACGTCTTCTCCTGCTCAGGTCTCCGGCTCTGCCATTGAGAACGTGGATGTGACGTCCCTGGCCTCTGCTAACGATGATGAATTCATGGACGTCTCTGATGGAGTCGCTAATCTGCCCTCTACAGTTTCTACTGCCTCTACTTCCAGTGTCTTATGCTGCGTCAATGCCTTCCAGAGGAGGCGCTTCTGCACGCACGTATTCTGCGGCTGCCTCTGGTATTCCACCGGCTTTCTCCTCGTCTCGTATGCCCTCTATTGATTTTTACGTTACTATAAACGGTGACACCATCTTATTAGACATTCCCGAGAACTCTCCTGCTGGTCAACGTCTTCATTCGACCCTCGAGTTGGGGGTTTGTTTTGATGCACTGCCCAACACTCCTTTGAAACAGTACAGCACCGCTCTCAAGAAAATGCTTCCTTCTGGTGCCATCACCCACTTCACCCGAAAGCCACGAACTGTGATTGTTTATTTTTCGAAGAAAGAATATGCCGAGCTTGTCTTGTCTCGGGGCCTATCAATCGGCGATCGTCATCTCTTAGCCCTTAGCAGAATCCATTGCCCAGCGTCCTGTTCTGGTCTCTCTACATCCGGTCCCCCCGGAGATCTCTGATGATATACTGTGTGCTGCACTTAGTCGATGCGGCAGAGTAGTCGGCCCAGTAAAGACTCTCTCTTCTTCCCCCTCTGACCCCGATGATAAACATATCTGTGGCTTCCTCAGAACTGCTCGCCTTGCCGTCGGGAGAGCATCTCATGAAGTTTTCGCGGTTCCACGATGTTCGTTGCGGTAACCAGCGCCGCCGGATTGAGCTCCTCACCTCTGCTCAATGCTCACACTGCAGGGCTTACGGCCATCAGCAGGCTCATTGCCCCCATGCAGAGCCACTGACTCCTGCAGCTCCAAGGCAGCATTCCACCTCTTCCTCCGTTTCTGCTGCCATGCCTCATCCTGCGTATGCACCTCCTGGACCCAGTTCTGCCGAAAATCTGATTAAAGCCTTCGATTAACACGCGTCTGTCGATGTTGCTTTCTCCACTCTGTCGGATTTTCCTCCGCTTAACTCCTTCTTGCCTTTCCGTGTTCTCTCTCCATCAGAGGACATTAGAGCTGATCCTCAAGCTTCATTCACCGTCGGCATTTTTGCTCCCGGCAATGAGGTGGACCTTTCCTCTGATTCCACATCTCGTGTGTCATCCATCCAAGGCAAACGTCGCTCTACTACCAGTACCGAGGCCCGGAGGAAAAAGAAGAAGTCACCTTCTCCGACTGGCCGCCCACATCGTTCCACCCGTCTAGCAGGCTCCAAGTCTCCCCTGTCACGTTCTAGCTCTTCCTCTTCAAAGTCCAAGGGTCCTCTGCCGACGTTTGAAAATTTCTCGACTCCGCTTACCAATGCATCTCTTCCTTCATAACCTGTCTCCTTTGAAGATCTTAACGAGTTTCTCACTCATAAAACAAATCGGGAGGCTTCTCTCATCTTTTTACAGCAGTTTGAAGCAGTTCTCCCCTAGGTTTTCGACCAAGCAACCTCCATCCTCAAATTCCTCCGGCATAATGCCAAGCAACCCGACTACGTCTTGTGGTGTCGTGGTACCATCATTCGCCTGGACGCATTCCAGAAAGCTGCCACAGCTGCCCTTCATCCGACGTCGGACTTACCCATTCAAAGTCGCCACTCTGAATTGTAAGGGGGTTGCTAACCCTCTCGCTAACGCTTTCGTTCTGGATGATCTCTCGCCTCTTGCGGTCGACTTACTCCTTCTGTAAGAGACTAACTGCCACTCCTCGACATTTTTTCATAGATGGCGCACTTAGGACTTCACCTTTCACCATGCTTTCCATTACTCTGTGCACGGTGGTCCAGCAGGAGTAGCAGTCTGCCATCTCCTCATGCCGTGAAAGATTTTTCTATTATGCGTGGTCGCCAGTGACCCCGTGGTTTGCTGTTACACCAAGTCCGTTACATCTCACGGTGAGTTAAGACTCTGCATTAACTTTTTAATGTTCTTTCGCACTGCGGTGCCCCGCCTGTGATCATTTTGTTCTTCCTCAAGCATTGCTCTGTTTGCATCACGTTGTAAATTTGTCATTACTCATTCAATGTACATATCGCCTTTATCAGTTTGTATCACTCCTGTTCTTTTTTTTCTTTGAGACGATTCCATGTTGCTCGTCTCCTCTGTTTTGTAACATTAAAGCGATTCTGAAAATACCTTTGGCCTTAATGCATGCACTGACCCTTCGAGACATGCTTCCGACAAGGTTTTGGAACACAGCGATAAGTATGCGCTTCCATTCAGTACATAATACTGCCACTAACTATTGCTTAGTAGTAGGCTTTGGTTCTGAACTTCTTATGTTTCGCTCTAATTCATCCCATAGGTGCTCTATGGGATTCAGATCAGAACTTTGTGTTGGCCAGTCTACGCACGATACGGAATTACGGTCAAACCACCCCGTAATAGTCCTTGCTTTATGGCTTGGTTCATTAGCCTGCTGGTACCAACAAGGCTCGGTTCAATAATATTGCGACAGAGTTGGTAAGGCATAATTGTCCAGAATATCAAGGTAGACGTCCTGTTAACAGGTTTGTCCACGATAACCAATGGGCCGGGGCCATACCACGAAAAACACCCCTACGCGAGTACACTGCCAGCCCCAACAGTACACTGTGGTAAATAGCGTTGCCCCGGCTGCCGTCATAGTTACACACGGCCATTAGACTGATGGATCGTTTATCTGGATTCATCAGTCCATAGGACCCGTTTCCATTGATCTATGGTTCACGATAAATGTTCTTTACACCGTGCTGAACAAAGAGCAGCTTTCCGATTGGAGATGAAAGGCTTATGAGCTGCCGCACGACCACTGTAGCCCCATGGAATGAAGTTCTCTGCGAATGCTCTTTGCACATACCGAGGTTCCAGCATTTTTACTCACCTGCATACTGAGGTCTTGTGCAGTAGTACTCCGTCGATCAGCTGTAACGACTCTGCTGAGGCTTCGACGTCCCCTATCACTGATTTCCTTTGGTCTTCGGTACATTTTGCTGCTTCAGGAAGGCCATGTGTCTTCCACTTATTCAGTATATCCAAAACAGTTGACGGGTATGTTTAAACGCCTCTCGGTTTCTCTTATGGACAACCCACTAATATAACACCCAACAATCTTTCCTTTCCTTTCTGAAAGTCTCTCCCGCCGCGGTATTTTCACTAAACCTCACAGTGCGATATGATCGCGGTCAGCTGCAGGCTTGTTTTTATACTGTTTGCAGCTGTGCCACACATCTTAACAATGCAGGAGATCCGTTCATTTGCTTTTGAAGGAGTGTCTGGTGGCTTTTGTCAATATAGTGTATATACACTCTGTGTGTGGATTGATAACTTCCCTGGAAATTTCTCGAAAGAAAAAAGGAACATTCAGTTTACCGTTTTAATTTACAGACGGTGAGTTGAAAGTTTTACAATATTTCGATCACTTTATGTCTTCATACGTACCTTTACGACGAAAGCTGAAAAGCATTCAAAGTATAGGCCATCGTGTTGCACCGTCTTTAGCCATCTGTCTGTCAGTTCTTCGATTCCGCGGCGGTTCCAGTTCTTGTCCTTCGAGGCGAAGGACTCCTTCACCCTAGCTGATACCTCCTCCTGGTTGTTCAAGTGCCACCCGCAAATGAAGTGGGCCATGCACCGGAACACGTAATAATCCGACGGGGAAACGTCCAGACCATATGCTCATCAGTTCGTCACCCTCAAGTTCCTGGAGATTTGCCTAGGTCGTTCACGCGGTATGAGGCCGAGCGTTGTCCTGCTGTATGAGAGCGCGCTTTTTGTTCACCAGTGCAGGTTACTTCTCCTCCAAAAGGCATACATCTTCTCCAGATGCTCAGAGTAGAGGTTGGCGTTGATGATCTGACCGTCTGAACAAATTCGTAATGGATTGTCCACTCGAAATTCCACCAGAAGCAGAGCATCACCTTGTGCTAGAAGCGCCCACATTTGGCCACAGGTTCAGGAAGCTGGCACTGACTCAACCATTGCCGTTGTGTGTTAGGATTACGGAAACAGACCCACTTTTCATCGCATGTAACAATTCTCTTGATGAAACGTACATCACGCGGGCTTTCTAGGAGTTTCGTGCTCGGCGGTTTGCTTCAGCTGGCGTCAGTTCCTGAGGGACAATGCGGCAGCTCTAGAACTTGCCGTAGTCCTGAAAGTGACGAACCACGGTGGTCTGTGATACGCCCAGCTCGCCTGATAATCTCCAAGTGCTGGTTGTCGGATTTGCCTCTACGGCATGGCGCACGGCCTTCGAATCCATGGTTCGCGGCCTGCCCGAACTTGGCTGATCGTCGAGGTTTCTGTCACCTGAGCTAAATTTCTTGAACCATCTGGTTGCGGTGCTTTGGTTCCACGGAACCTTCCCCTTTCGCATGACAAATGTTTTGTGTCGCTTGAACAGCGTTATGGCCGAGTTCAAGCTCGTAAAGCAAAAGTTCCCTAATTAGCCGGTTGTGGCTGTTCATCTTTTATACTTGTCCCAACCACAGACGGAACGACGACATGCAATGCTGTTCACAACAACGACTACCACTTTATATCCCTTTTGACTGACTGCAGTGCGCTACTTGAACTAGTTTAAACACGTGACATACCCACCGCAGCACATGCGTTTATGCAAATATTGCAAAGCTTTCTGTCACCCTTACTTTCCAAAAAATCTAGCAAACTTGATGAGGTTAAATTTGATTTGTCGGTCAAAGACATTTCGCCGACGTACGGCATGTATCTTAATATTTTAGATGCAGAATTAAGGTTGTAACACCATTTTTTGAAAAACAAGTAGGTGACGAAAACAGAAAAGTTTTTCTTTTCAGAAAGTACCCAAGAAGAAGAAGAGAAATTTTACCGGGCAGTTTCAAGGGCATTACAAGTCGCAGCCACGCTCCTCGCAACATTATGCAGCATTGAAATAACTTTCAGTAAATACACTGTGTTGAGTGAGATCAACCATGACTGAGGAGAGACCAGGTAGTCTGTATATAATGAGTGCCCATCGAAATTGGGTGTAAGGAAATGCTGATTTTTTAAAGAAAAGTTGTCGATCTACTTGGGCCAAGCAAATAGAAGACTGCAATTTTTTTTTTTTTCCAACTAGCAGTGACAGAATTGTAGTTCAGATTAATTAGCGTAAGAAGTTGTTCTTTGCTAGCTAAATAGGTTTCGCAACATTTATTCAATTATTTTCTACTTAAATTGTCATTAAATACTCTGTAACATTTGCCCCTTCCCCCTTTGTCTTAAGAAATAAATATACAGTATTTCCCTCTACGCAGTGAGACTAAGACTGCATTTCTGTCGTTTATTTTGAATGACTTAGAGCTTCAGGAGGATTTGTGTGCTGAAGCTTTGCTTCCCCCAACCCCCGGTGAAAAAAGATTCTGCGGGTGCCCGTATCTGAGGTGCTGGCTTCTGACCAGTCGTCCGAGATGAGTCCGAGTTCGAGTCCCAGTGGTGTGTTTGTCTGATGGTGCCTTCCTTCGAAGGGATTGATCGAGATGAGTCCGAGTTCGAGTCCCAGTGGTGTGTTTGTCTGATGATGTTGGTGCGGTGCCTTCCTTCGAAGGGATTGAGACCTTAGAGTTTTTCATCGTGATTATTAAACCTGAAATGAAGAAAAAAAAAAAAAAAAGTAGTTGGTTTAATTTAAATAGTTAAAAAAAAATAACGCGTGTGCGCACGCGCACACACGCAATTCCTGGCGAGGAACCACAAAATTTTGGTACGACAGGAATGAACAACTGTGCAAGCAATCTTTACGCCCCTATAGCTTTACAATGCAGGCGTCAGACGATTCCGTTTCTTGTAATGCAGAATGACCGACATTTTCTGGAAAAGTCGATGGTTTCCCCAAAAAGTATTTTTCAGTCTCTGGTCCGCGGACGTCTAAACTCGCGGCAAGGCTAATTTGACTATGACGTGGAAGGTAAGCTGTAAAAAAAAATTTGGAATTCACGAGCCACTTTACGTCATTTCATTCGTGAATTAACGAAGCATATTTCTGATACAACCTTTTCCGTGAAATGACAAAAAGAAACCCAAATTTCACGGATTTTTCGTACCACGGGAAAATTATGAATTTTCAGAAATCTTTCCGCAGTTTCTCATTTTAACGGTAAATTACCATTTTAGAGGTGTGTTAACGGAAAATTCTGAATTTTTAGAAACCTTTCAGCAATTCCTTTCGTACATTAACGGAAAAACTCCGTTTTCACTTTTTTCCGTATCCGTATGACGAGAAATTACCGGTAATAGGAGCGATTGGCCAGAATACTTAAGGTTTAATTAACTTTTTTTTTTTTGAAACTTTAACTTTTAACGATTGAAACTTTTAAATTTCAATCGTTTGTCGAATTTTGAAGTTCCGTAGCGAGATTGGATATTGCGGTATCGCATGGATTTTGTTAATTGTGGCACAAGATATTTCTTCTTCTCTCCTCTATTTCGTGCATCAGTTATGTGTTATATATGTATATTGTGTTAATGTAAGATACCGGATAATTAACTTATTGTACAGATGGTTATACGATGTCTATGTATCAGACATATACATCGTATATGTGTGGACAACTTAAGGCAAAAGCTATTATAGCTATCACAAGTAAATTTTACATTTAGGAGTGGGGTTTTTTTTTTTTTTTTTGGTAAAATAATACTATAAAAAGAACATTTCACCTTTTTTAAAGTTAACTGAAAGTCATTGTCAGTTTAAAAAAAACATTTTGTTGCTTCGATAAATCACGATGAAAAATGCTTAATTTGTGAAAAGTCCTCCAGAGAAAAAATATTACGAACCTATTCTTAAATTGAATAAGTTCCAACAGAAAATAAAATGACTAAATCACTCGCATTAATTACAAAAAAAAAAAAAAAAAAAAAAAGAAAAAAAAGTCATTGTCGCGCAATTTGTTTTACGATGTACGTGATTCGAATTTCCGAGTGTCTGTGGCTCAGTGGTTAAAGGCGTGCGTTACCTATTCAAGCGGCGCGGTTTCAATCCTGACTGGAGCAGAAAGATGCAGGGTCGTCGATTTTACAAAATTTCAGTTTAAGCACGGAAAAATCTGAAATAGATTTTTCTGAAATATACGGAATTTCTGACTACGGAAAATCTGTGGAAATACGGAAGTTAAAATAAACGGGCGGAAATTTCTGAAAAACTCGGATACCTACCGGCAACTTTGCTGTACGTTATTTTAAGAAATTTTTTGTTAATTCACACTACTTTTTTTGCATTGTAGTCAGCGTGTTCTTCCACTGCGTAATATAGTAATATAGTTCCAGTCTAAAAGTCAGTGTTCGAACTTGAGCTCAGATTTACAATAGATGGAGGGCCCTGGACCTCCTGTTTAATAGGAACTCTCTTTTTAAAAATTGCTTCTAGAAATGACTGAACCATAACTGAACCTTATTTGTTATTGTGAAGGTAGTACAGTGAAAATTCCATTAATGGCGACCTCCGAATAACTGTAACCTCCGAGCAATGGCAAGTGTTTGTTGGTAACGAACAGCTTCCGTAGGATTAACAGTAACGATAACACCCGAATAACGAAACCTCTTGACAGCGGTCAACGGACACCCTAGTCATCCCAAAGGAGATCTGAAGGACACACTTTTTTTTTTTTTTTTTTTTTGATTGGAGGTTTAACGACCACCGTGAGCAACTCAATGGGCTATAAGCAGTCGCCCGTCCCTAATTTAGGGTCACTGGTTCCAGGGAAGGGAGAGAGCCAGTGCCGTAAGACAAACACAACACCCATGCCTCACCGGGATTCGAACCTGGACCCCTTACGGACGAATGATCAGAGGCCAACGCCTTAGACCACTGCGCCACCGGGGCGGCGAAGGACACACTGTCTCTTGGATTTTACGTAGTTCCTTCGGTACTCGGGCAAGAGGTATAAGAGATCAGATCATATGTAGAGAATTTTAGGAAGGGAGTGTCTGACCCCAGTTCTTAAACAACCCTTAGAAGCTAGAAGATTTGGGCTAGAGTGCCCGATAGGAAAGTGACACGGAAGCGATGTAGAAAGAGGGAGGAAGATGCGTATATTTTTTTACTGGGGGTCAGACGGCTTAACGTGCCCATCCGACGCACGGTGGATATTTAGTGGTTAGAGCGTTCGTACCTGCCCGGGATAGAACCAGAGGTTCCTCCGTGGCAGTAATGAACGTTGACCACTAGGTCATCCGCTGCCCTAAGAGGGATAAGACAGGGACAAAGAATATTTATAGGTAAAGACATAATGGGTTGGATTACGGGTGGCACGGTGGTATGCTTAAGTGTAAAGAAAGGAGTTAAAAGTTTAGTTAGACATGAGGCGAGTTGCGGCTTCAATGTATGTTTCAATCGCCTCCTCGATTTGATGGGGCTTAGAATTTTACCGTTGGGGCTAATGTTTCTTGGTGTTGACCCTGTGAGCCCTGTTCTTGCTTTACGGCTCGCGGCCAGCTAATTGTGTAGTTACGCTTTATTATCTAACATTTTTCTTTCCTATAACATACCCTAACCCTAATCTCCTACCTTGCTATTTCTAAGGGCTTTTTTAACACCAGACGCCAAGCACTGTTTTCTTAAAATCCTATGCACCATGAATTTTTTATTTAATTATTATGTGGAGTTTTATTCAGCATTTTGAAAAAAAGCACTGCAACGTTTTCTTTATTGTGCGTAAGCCTCATATATTCTTTCCGCTTTTGCAAAAGTACAACGGCCTAGCAATGTTATAATAACTTAGGCCTAACCTCGGAACAACGGTCTAGCAATGTTATAATAACTTAGGCCTAACCTCGGAACAACGGCCTAGCAATGTTATAATAACTTAGGCCTAGCCTCGGAGGAACGGCCTAGCAATGTTATAATAACTTAGGCCTAACCTCGGAACAACGGCCTAGCAATGTTATAATAACTTAGGCCTAGCCTCGGAACAACGGCCTAGCGATGTTATAATAACTTAGGCCTAACCTCGGAGCAACGGCCTAGCAATGTTATAATAACTTAGGCCTAACCTCGGAACAACGGCCTAGCAATGTTATAATAACTTAGGCCTAACCTCGGAACAACGGCCTAGCAATGTTATAATAACTTAGGCCTAACCTCGGAACAACGGCCTAGCAATGTTATAATAACTTAGGCCTAACCTCGGAACAACGGCCTAGCAATGTTATAATAACTTAGGCCTAACCTCGGAACAACGGCCTCCTACTAACAACGGTCACTTTTCTCCTGTACGAGCAGTGAATTCGGTGCTTTCACTGTATTTTATATGTGATTTTGTTGAAATCTTTTATCGGGGTCATTCTTCAGGCTTTTACTGAAGAAGCAGTTTCAATTTTCACAAAACCCTTTATTACTCAGGAAGAAAATATGTCGAGCAGATCACACTCCAATCATTATACGTAGCTGTCTGTCTACGCACGATTAAAAAACTTCAGGAAATAAAATCACCAAGTTAAAAGATTTAATACAACTATAAAATTAAACTAGATAAAAATTACACTAGATCTTTCAGTACTCAGGTGTACTACAGCACAAGTACACAGGAAACAATGAGTTGTGATAAACCAGAGTTTTATCACAACTCAGATGGATGCTCGTGACTTATCTGATACATACTGCGCAAACTCAGATGACTGATGTGTTGTATTAAATCTTTAACTTGATTTTATTGCCTCAAGTTTTTTAATCGTGAGTAGACAGCAACGTATAATGATTGGATTGATTGGACCCTTTATTACTCTTCCCTGAAATTACTCCCTGACTTCAAGATACCGATAAATTTTACTTTAGAATTTATTACAAATTCTAAGATTGATAAATTTTTTTATTACAAATCGGTAAATTATTAATCGAATTCTACGAGATTTCAACTATTGTACTATCTTATTTACTATATAGAATGAAAGAAAAAGCTCCTTGTTTTGATGCTACGATTAAATAGAAAGGAATATTCTTTCTACTTAACGTTTGTGTCACGTGACTTCTCCAGCTCTACATTGGTGAAAGATTTTGTTTCAGTGGGGACACCTGCGCTTTTCTGGCCTTGGTCCCCCCGGATGTCTTAGTTAGGCCCTGCATAGATGGCAAACGTTGTGTGTACGTACATTAAAAAAATGGAAATCCTAATTTCGGTAGCTTCTTCAGCCATGTGCGCTAGACAGGTTGAAATTATTACTATTACTGCAGGTGAGATAAGGTAAGAATTTGGGAGCACTGAGTGTTGTTCCTTTCATTCTGAGAGGAAAATAGCTGGTAGAAGGATCAGCTGGACGTTTCCTTTAGTTCTGCCTCCCGTCGCAGTGGCACGCCATCAAGGTTTATGGAATGGGCCTCAACACATTGTATTCACCCAATTAGCACGGAGAAATACTTAAAAACATGATATATCTTTTCGGTGAAAAGGCTTGCTATCTTCCACTCTGTAATCAGGTTAGGTTTATCCACAATCTAGGGGAAGGTAGCGGAGGAGACGGGCGTGAGTTGAGTTAAAAGGCTAGACTCCCATCAATAAAAGAATTCTAGAATGCGCCATTAATTTGGTGTTAAAGAACTGAAATAATATTGATTAAAAGTAACGTTCTAATTTATTATATTTGATGAAAGGGACACAAGCGCTATGCCGCCCCTGTGGCGCAGTGGTCTAAGCGATGGCCTCTGATTATTCGTCCGAAAGAGGTCCGGGTTCGAATCCCGGTGAGGCATGGATGTTGTGTTTGTCTTACGGCACTGGCTCCCTCCCTTCCCTGGAACTAGTGACCCTAAATTAGGGACGGGCGACTGCTTATAGCCCATTGAGTTGCTCACGGTTGTCGTTAAACCTCCAATAAAAAAAACAAAACAAAAACAAGCGCTATCTTCAGAAATACATCCAAGAGCAATAGAAAATCTTAACAGTAATAGAAAATCTTTAGATTGTAAATATCGTAAATGTCCAAACTGCATTAAGAACTTTCTCTCTGTGGCGTCTTTTCAGTTTTTAAGAATGTTTTTTTTATTTTTTATTGACGCGTCCATTTATTTATTTATTTTTGCTATAAACTTTACTTCGGAATTAAATTTTGTTTGCTAATGAACGTTACCTGAACATAAAACACAACTGTTTATCAAACTTCGGAATGAAAGTAACTTCTGGAAATTAACATTTGAGTGAAAATTATTATTACGCGAAGGTAGATTTCTGTTATTTTCGAAGTCTTGAGAATTGCTTCGGAATACAAACTCTGTGGGGAGTTGAAGACAGCAAGGAATCGAAAATATTTACGCCAACGGAGCGCCTGAGGTCAAAATAGTAGGAGATATTTTCAGTCAGCTACACTAGCTGTTGATATCGCATGTCATTTTAAAGCCTTCAGAATGTACGTATTTCAAAATCCACATGCCTCAGCTACGTTTGTCCTCGATAAGTGAGAGTTGGCATACAGCCAAGACTTTTGAACTTGATGGGTCCAAACCGCTAAAAGGTTTAAATTTTATAAACTTGAACTTCTCGCACTAATATCTGGGTTTGGCTCACAGATGAAACTAAAGGTGATTTTAAATTGAGTCCATAATATTTTTGTTTTTTTATAACCTTAAATTAACTTTAAAATTAATATAAACAACAACCCCTCAGTCTATAATATAAGAACCAATATTTTGTATGAATACACCAAGAGTACTTTAAAAAATTGTCTGAAAAATAAAAACTGGCTTCAAAAATTTAAGTTTGCGCTTGAATATTGATGTTCGCAAAACTGAACCCGAATCAAATGCTTAAATGAGAAAAGAAACGCATGATACCATAGCTTCTGAGACAGTGATTCCGTTAAAATTCTACATTAAAGTTCAAAATGACAAGGAAAATGTATATCAAATAAGTCATAAATAGGGTGAAATTTAAAATCCACAGCTAATAAGTTCTATGGCGTGAATTAGATAAGGATTTTCCGAAAAGTTATTATTGAGCGGAGCTCTCTATACGAGACTCGAGACAATTTGTTTTTCGGGCATAGGTACGAGATGACACATCCGATCACCGTGATTTTTCGCATACGATTGGACATCGTCCATGGTCAGGTTTTGACGCCTTCCGATTCCCGAAATTCAGCGTCACTGAGGAATAATCGTCTAAAAACTTGCATTTTTAGGGTTTTTTTCCGGGTTTTGAGAAGGGGTCGTTTGTTACCTATCTCCTCCAAAGATCTTCAGGCGATCGCGGTGACACTTGCCACGGAGAAAGGGAAGGACACGGTGAGTGACATGGGGTTGGTAACATGGTGATTCGTTGTGTCGCATAAAAATAATGACAATTAAAAACCGACCAATTTAAAAAAAAATTGAAAAAATCCGCTATGCTGCGAGTGACGTCATTGTATTTTGAACTCAAGTGAACTGAACTGTATATGTGAACTCAACTCAAGTAAACTGTATAGCAGAGAATCGACGGTTTCCCGAATTATATAGCTTTTGGGTTCTGTTTGGAATGTGTGTGTGTCATGTGATGTTGACAGTTGTAAATAAATTATTTCTTATCTTTCTTATCTAGCTGCACCTCCTTCATTGCACGAAAGCTGACTAGCTGATGATATCTAGAGTAGTCATCGCAAGGTAGGAATTTTGCCGTAATGCTTTGAAACTGAACCCGAAACTCTAACAAGACTCGGGACAATTAGTTGTTCGGGCATAGGTACGACGTGACACATCCGATCACCGTGATGTTTGGCATGCGATTGAACATCGACCATGGTCAGGTTTCGAAGCCTTCCGATTCCCGAAATACCGTGTCATTGAGGAATTTCAATTAAAATGATTAACATTGGTCTGTTTTTTAATGGTTGTTATTTTTTTAGGAGAGTGGAAGACATCATGATCAGAGTAAAATACCTGAAATGGCAATGGGCTGGACATATTGCCAGAAGGACAGCCCATCGATGTACAGCCGAAATTTTAGACTGGATTCCAAGGGACAGGAAAAGACCCAGAAGAAGACCACATGGGAGATGGGAGGATGAAATTCGAAAGTATGCGAGAGTAACATGGAGGAGACTGGCACAAAACAGACCGTTGTAGAAGAAACTTGGGAGACCTTTCGTCCAGCAGTGGATTGATAATGGTTGACAATGATGATGATGATGATTACTATAGGACACAACCAATCACCATGATACCAACTCCATGTCACTAACCATTGATTTTTTCAATTAAAAAACACGCGCGAACATTCCATTATATTTGTTTACATTCCAGAGTCTCAATTATTCACGACGCAATTTGCTCGAGTTTTTTAGTTCTTTTGCCGTCAATTTGAAATTATTTTCGTTCAAACTCGTAAAAAAGGAAGTGGAGCACATTGTGAACGCAAGAAAAACGTTAGAATCGGCACCGGTAAGCTTTTTTTTCTAACAGTAACTTCTGAAGTCGCGGTCGAGGCTAGCAATATGGCATCAATGACGTCACTTGTTGGTTCGGTGAGTCTTGATGAAAAACGTGGTTGCCGATCTGAGTGTGTCTTTGCGCTTTGTTTACATGCAACCTGATCACAAACAACGTGAAGGCGTGGAGGAAAGTAGTTCGTGATACATTTTAGGCATTTAATTTTTAGAATGCTTCGTCCTTTTCTTGTAGAAATCCAAACATTTTACGCGTTCGTTTTTTAGAATTTGTTATAATAGACTCCTAAAGGAGCTTAGATTTTGCAATAGCTTGGCTCAAAATATGCCAACTGTACTCGAGTTATCGATTAGTGTTGGCGTCTTGTCCTAGTTGCATCGCTTAAAAGTTATACCCTCCCAGTGTGTAGAAGGATTCATGAACATTTTCCCGTATTCGAATTCGTCGTGGAATACCTCCGCGTACTCCTTTTTCGTAGAGGGCGTTTCCTTGTTTAAACAAATATTTTAAATTTACTTACTTATTTAGATAGAATTTGGATTTCCTTATATTTCGACCTAATTCCTGTAATTTTTAAATACATAAAATAGATCCACAGATATGTAAGAAGAAAGTTAAAAAAAACCCTGTGATATCTCTATATACATGGTCGAGTCACATTATTGTGACCACCAGCTAATATCCAAAGTAACCACCGCATACAGCGCGGACAGCAGCTAAACGGGCTGGGAGTGACTCAATAAGGTGTTGGAAGGTGTTCACAGGTATGTGAAGCCATGCTGACTGCAGTACATCTGACAGCTGCTGGAGGGTGCGGCGATTACAGCTACGACCCTCCGGGCCATACTCTCAACCAGGCGTTGTACGACGGCTAGCGGTATTTTCTTACACTCGGCTTGGAGAAGACAGGTCAGTTCCTTCACCGATTTCGGACGGTGGGGGCACCCCTTAAGTCGACGCTCCAACTCGTCCCAGAGGTGCTCGATAGGGTGAAGGTCCGAACTCTGCGCAAGCCAGTCGATTCGATTAACCCCATTGTCACTATACCAAGCTATGGTGGACCTCGCAACATGACAGGTGGCATTGTCATCCTGAAAGTAACATGTGTCCACCCCGCAAAACTGCCACAACGTAGGAAGCACATGGTCGTCCAAAATGGTGCAGTAGGTCTCGGCGTTGAGTCTACCAGGAATTGCGACCAAGGGTCCCGTGCCATACCAGGAGAAACACCCCCATAGCATAATTCCACCGCCGCCGAACTTCACAGTTGGCACAATACATTCCGGCAGGAAGCGTTCTCCAGGCAGACGCCAAAACACAGATCCTGCCAACCAAACGGTACAGGGTGAACCTTGATTCGTCGCTCCAGAGAACCTGTTTCCACTGTTCAACGGTCCACTGTCGACGCTCTTTGCACCACGTTAGCCGAGCAGCGCTATTGGACTTGGTGATCAAAGGCTTGTGGGCGGCAGCACGTCCATGATAACCGAGCAGATGGGCTTCCTTACGGATGGTATTCATCGAAAGAACACTCCCGGATGCCTGTTGAAACTCCTGGCGTATGTGGCCCATCGATTTGGTGCGGATCTTCCGAATATATATCTGGCCAGCAACCGTCGGTCTCTAACTCCCAGTTTTGTGGGTCTGCCGGGTCGGGGCACATTCCGACAGTCACCTCTCATCTTCCACTTGCCAATCACGTAGGCCACTGTCGATTTTGGGTACTTCAACTCGCTGGATATGCCACGTATGGATCGGCCATTTCTCTGATACCCGACGATTACACCTTTCTCGAAATCAAAGAGCTCTGAACTGCCTGGCATCTCGCATGCGACTGGTTGCGTTATCGTTTCCCACACGATATTTAACGGCGGCAGCCGTGATGTGTATCAGGACCGCAGATATCGTCCATTGCAGGGGTGTCCAATTACTTGTTGGTAGATAGTGTAGTAATCGTTGTAACCCAAAACAAACAAACACAGAGAAAAAGCTCTTCCTTTGTGAATATAGCAGTTGCTGAAGTCTCATTTAGCTAGTTCACTAACCGTGTTATTCCATAGAAGGAATGTAGTGTAGGCGCTATTACGGCTAGGGTAATGGTTGGAAAAGTCATTACCGAAACAGTTTCTGTGGGTATATTTTCAAATCAAAAATTTGAAAAAAAAACCTCCAAATACGTTAATAGGCAGCCAACTGGCCGATAAAAAATGTCAACACTCGGTCGGACAGTTGTCTTTTTTTTCCGAAATGATAGACGGGAAAATATTCTCTTACAATGAACTACAAAATATGTTCAAAATATACGAAAAAATGTCCGACACGAGAGAGTGGACTGTGGGGAAATGCAATCTGCTCGATAGGAAAGTGGCATATAGGAACGTGTCCAGTTACAGGCCAAGGCACGTACTTTTACACTGGCGGAAAGTGAAAAAAGAACACCAAGAAGGAATTGTCGGACGATCATGAAATTTACATATGTCAATGGGGTCGAGTTTACGTAGGTGTGATATTAATTTCGGGACCAACCGGTGAGCGCTTACGCCACAGCACGGCACACTGCGCAAATTATCGTCGGTGGTATTTAAGGAGTACGGCGAAGTGAATGTAATCAGTCGTCGGCGTACGGACACGTGCGAAGACCCTGAAGAAGCTGCAATGCCTGGACATGGAAGACGTGTACGATTTCAGCAGTTATCGGACTTTGAGCGAGGTCGTCTAGTATGACTCCGTGAGGCCGGGTGGTCTTATCGTTGTATTGCGGAGCGAATTGGATGGGAAGTATCGGTGGTGGTACGATGGCGGCGTAGATGGTTTAAGAAACATTCCCACACGAGACGACGTGGAACCGGGATTCACAGACTGACTGTGAGCGGACCGATCAACGCATAAGAAGAGCGGCGTTGTCAAGCAGAACATCCACTGCGACGCAAATCCGAGCTGCCGTTGCACCTGAGGTGACTGTGCGAACAATCCGCAACCGTCTACTGGATGCAGGACTACGTGCACGTGTGCCTCTGGCATGTGTACCTGTGACTCCAACCCACCGTCAGGAACGGCTGCAGTGGTGTCGCCAACGTCTGCACTGTAGAACACAATGGCGATCTGTCGTGTTCAGCGATGAAAGCAGATTCTGCTTGGGAGCCTCCGATGGCCGTATGCGTGTTCGCAGACGCACAGGGGGAGCGTCTCCACCCTTCTTGCATCCGCCAGCGACACACAGGGCCTACACCTGGTCTCCTGGTGTGGGGAGCGATCATCTATCGCTCCCGTACACAACTTGTGTTTGTACCGGGTACGTTAAACAGCACCTCCTACATCAACAACATCATTCAGCCCGTTGTTGTGCCATTTGTAAGGTCGGTCCATCGTGGTGTTTTCCTGCAAGATAACGCACGCCCACACACGGCACGTGCAACGCAACATGCACTTCAGGGTGTGAGACAACTTCCATGGCCTGCGCGTTCACCGGATTTATCCCCCATTGAGCACGTGTGGGATTTAATGGGACAACGACTTATCCGGTCTCCACGGCCAGCCACGACCATCCCCGATTCACGCGTCTAGATTGAGGATGCTTGGAACTCAATACCCCAAACTTACATCCAACATCTGTACGACAGACTCCATGCCAGAATTGCACAGTGTGACCCAGTTCATGGCGGTTCGGCCTCGTACTAACCATGTTACATGGAAATGTTATTTTTCAGTTTACCAGCAAATACAGCTGTATTTTGCCATAATGTTTTGATCACGTTATCCTCTGTATTCGGTTATTATGCTGTATAAATTTCGTTGGTATCAGACGTCTCCTTCTTGGTGTTCTTTTTTTACTTTCCGCCAGTGTAGTTAGTTGCAAGCGTTGTGCTCAGGTCCGAGTGTCGGGTAAAACATGGGTGGCGTGTTTTGGTTTGTCCTTCCCAGGAGGCTGGTGCCAGCCACTGCGATTGCATCTATTCCAGCGGAAAAAACCGCAAAGTGTTTTGAACGTTAACCGCAGGGCAAATATGTTGTCCGGTTACGGTGGCACCAAAGGACCTGAGGGTGCTTAATGGGTATTATAAAAAAAAAAGAATGTGAGAAGTAGCTCGCCGATAATTTTTTTAACATTGATGTCATAGCAGATGTTTCCTTTGAACTGTACCTGCGTGGATTTATGTGACGTCAAAGTTGGCGAATTGGCGTCAGAAGGGGGAAAACATGTGCATGTCACTGTCTGACGTCTTGAAAACAATCAGGCGCTCCTTGTTTGCGAAATCGAAGGCAGCAGCACCTTTTGTCTAATTACTGTTCCTCAAGTGTCGGGTACGACTATTTAGGCATGAAATGGCAGCCGCGCTAATTGGAGCGTTACGCCATTCCTGAAAGCACGGCGCCACAGGTAACAGGGAAAAAAATCGCCTTGTTGTTGGATGGAATATTCCTTTTTAATGAAAGAGAGCGAATAACAATGCATAAGAAACCAGATTTACTTGACGTAGCCGCTGCACGTGTCGGCGAGATTGCACGGCAATATGTTTTTCATGGATCGACACCTTGTAATTGCCTTGGGATTCACGATACATGACGGAATAAATTATTTACCTTCGCTGGGGAAAGTACAGAAAGTCGTCATTCATAGTTCGAACACGTACTGATGACGGATGAGCTTTTTTCTTTTTCAAGTCAATCTGTAGAAAGGTATCAAAATCAGGAACTCTATTGTGCGCAAAATTACAAAGTAAAAACCTATTGGCATTTCTGTAATGAGCAAACAGTGTCGTCAGTCATTCTTACATAGTATTCAGACTAATAGATTCTGGCCTTGTTGTTATTTCCTTGGCTCAAGGTGTACGTACCTTCAGCATAAGGTTAGGAAGGCATTCATGCATCAAGATTTCGCAGTTCATTAACATTTCTTGTGCATTTGTAATCTTTGATATAACTAGAAGCCAAAGTTGCCTGTCAGTGATACCATCAACGCAGTGTTTCTTTCAGGACTTTTTGGCTGGATGGGGGGGGGGAGCAAATGGTACCTTAGAGGGGCAAGTTTTATTTATTTATTTTTTTTTTGATTGGAGGTTTCACGACCACCGTGAGAAACTCAATGGGCTATAAACAGTCGCCCGTCCCTAATTTCGGGTCACTGGTTCCAGGGAAGGGAAAGAGCCAGTGCTGTAAGACAAACACAACATCCCTGCCTCACCGGGATGCAGTCTCTTCTTAATAGAATGTGAATTCTGAATTTTCATAACTGCTGCGTTGCGCGATTTGATCTTCAGGTTATTTTGCAACTTTCGTTTTAAATTCTTAAGTTTTTCTTATGTTTTCGGCTCTGCTCTTAAGTATATAAGTAGGTATAAAAGGCGTCTTCTGGGACAAGGTTACGGCTCCCTTACGGCTCCCTTATGGCTCCCTTACGGCTCCCTTACGGCTCACTTGCGGCACCGGGTGGAGTGGGGCAGAATGGACGGTGGGCGGGGCTGAGTGACGGGTTCAGCTGTCAGCGGGTGGTGCGTGTGATGTATGTTTCTGGAGGGGGATATTTTTAATTGGGTTGGGGGATTTCGTAGGAAGATGGGGTAACGAGGGATGATTGTGATCTTTTTTTAAGGTTTTATTTTTAATGTGGAAAATGAAAGAAAAGCATAACCTATCGCGATGATGTAACGCGGTAGGGTTATGTATTGTTTGTGGTCTTTTCAGAGTGATTTTATTTTATTGTGGAACGTTGAAGTGTTGCTTGCTAAGTAATAATGAAAGAATGTATACTTTTTTTTTCTTGATGGAAATGTTCAGAAAATGATTATATCAATAAAAAGTGCATAAAATTTAGTTGATCTGTTCGAGAATGAAATGATCTCATTTATGTGATGTAATCAAATAAAGAAAGACGAAATTAATCAAGAACATTGGTAAAAGAAAAAAAAAATGAGAAAGACATTTCAACTCTGAGAAATGAGATGAAGGTAAGTTTTGGTTATAAGAAATATTTGTATGAACACCTTAGTTTTTTATTGACAATAAGTGTCATTGTAAGGGAAGCTATTTTTTTAATCTTTGATGTGGAAAAGAAAAACATTCTCTTCAGTAAACAGCTTGATCATTTAAAAATAATGTTATACAATCAAGTGTTAAACAAACGACTTCAGATGCTTTTTCTTACCCACTGTCAAAAACCCCTCAGCTCGAATATGAAACACGTGGAAAGGTAAATCAAGCTAAAGTGGAAATTGAAGAAACAGAAGTTGCTAAAGCACAATAAATTAAGAAGCGTGGTTTTGTGGAAGATGTGCTTGTGTTATCGGTTCCAAGAGCTCTGCTCAGAACGTTCTGCATGTGTTTGACATTATATCTTGAACACCTCACGTAGAATTAGTATACCGCGAGAAAGCACTTAAAAATTCTAACAACATCGATGATCATATGTTAAACCCTCAAAGTACTAGAGATTTTCCTGCAATGGATATATTTGTTGAAGCTGTAAACGAAATTAATTTATCATCAAGATATCGGAAAAATAAGAAAATATTTGTATTAGAGAAACCTTCTCAATCTGGAAAGAGTGTATCACCTCGCTGGTTTCCTTATGAAAGATTTGTATGTTTTCTTTAAATGGTGTGAGTATTTTTTTCTTTCTTAGATTTATAACAACAACAAAATACAAGATTAACACTAAGTCAGTGTTTTGTAACAAAAAAAAATTCGGTGAATGCACGTTTTTCTTACTTAAAATATATGTAAGGGGCGATATTTGCAAACCAAAGTTTTTGATCGAGGACAGTTTATTGAAAACAAATTTTACATGAAAGGCGAAAAAATGAGATCAAAGTATCCAAGCTCCATCGAAAATGCCATAGGATAACATGGGAAAACGAAAAAAGTGAAAGGACAACTTTTCGATTGAAAAAATTTGGTGAATGCACGTTTTTCTTACTTAAAATATATGTAGGGGAGCGATATTTGCAAACCAAAGTTTTGATCGAGGACAGTTTATTGAAAACAAATTTTACATGAAAGGCGAAAAAATGAGATCAAAGTATCCAAGCTCCATCGAAAATGCCATAGGATAACATGGGAAAACGAAAAAAGTGAAAGGACAACTTTTCGATTGAAAAAAATTTGGTGAATGCACGTTTTTCTTACTTAAAATATATGTAGGGGAGCGATATTTGCAAACCAAAGTTTTGATCGAGGACAGTTTATTGAAAACAAATTTTACATGAAAGGCGAAAAAATGAGATCAAAGTATCCAAGCTCCATCAAAAATGCCATAGGATAACATGGGAAAACGAAAAAAGTGAAAGGACAACTTTTCGATTGAAAAAAATTTGGTGAATGCACGTTTTTCTCACTTAAAATATATGTATGGGGCGATATTTGCAAACCAAAGTTTTGATCGAGGAGAGTTTATTAAAAACAAATTATACATCAAAGTAAAATAAAGAAAGATGGAATTAATCAAGAACATTGGTAAAAGAAAAAAATGAGAAGACATTTCAACTCTGAGAAATGAGATAAAGGTAAGTTATGGTTATAAGAAATATTTGTATGAACACCTTAGTTTTTTTTTCTTGACGATAAGTGCTATTGTGTATTTAATGTAATCAAATAAAGAAAGATGTAATTAATCAAGAACATTGGTAAAAGAAAAAAAAGAGAAGACATTTCAACTCTGAAAATAAAAAAAATAAAAAAAAATGGGATGAAGGTAAGTTTTGGTTATAAGGAATATTTGTATGAACACCAAAGTTTTTCTGGACGATAAGTGATACTTTGTCTGTGAAGTGATTTTTTTAATCTTTGAATCACGTCAAGTCATCAGTGAAGCACCAGATACAGAGGAAAAAAGCAGTGGTAAATGTCAAAAACACTGCTGATAACTTTTGCTTCAGATATGCGGTGTGGACTACGCGATTACCGGAGGAACAGAAACATCGAGAAAGGGTGGCAACTTACGAGAAAGATGTAAATTTTTCCAACGGATGTAAGTGGGGATGTATCGATTATCCAGTTAATATCCAAGCCATTCCAATCTTTGAAAATACTAATAACATGAGTATAAACGTTTTCGGATCGAATGAGGAAGGTGCTATTTACCCCATCAAAGTGTGTGATGAGGAGAAAGAAGATCACCGAGACTTGCTGCTTTTAGAAGATGGAAACAAATCGCATTTTGCTTTTATCTCTAATTTTCAAAGACTGGTATCCCGTCAAATTGCTCTACATAAACATCAATCAATTATATGCAAAAAGTGTTTTATAACGTATGATAAAAGGTATAACGGGGAAGAAAAATTAAGAGAGCACAAACTTCTGTGTAGTAAAAATAAAGCCGTTTTAATTAACATGCCAAAAGATAAATCCCTTACTTTCAAAAATTATAATCACTCCCTAAGAGTACCTTTCACAATAT
This sequence comes from Macrothele yani, assembly GCA_039090855.1. Lineage (NCBI taxonomy): Eukaryota > Metazoa > Arthropoda > Arachnida > Araneae > Macrothelidae > Macrothele > Macrothele yani. The sequence continues at coordinate 112,831,997 of CM077003.1, forward strand.
ATGCAGATTTTGAAAGTCTTTTAAAACCAATTCAAGGTTCATCACCAAACCCCGAAAAATCATTTTCCACCCCATCTCAAATTCATGAAGTCATTGCATATGGCTATTACATCAAAGACGTGATGGAAGAGTATAGTGTGTATAGATCATACAGGGCGGAACAAGGAGTTGTCCAGCATTTTTCTTAACTCTCTCAAAAACGACGTGGAAGCCATTGGAAAGTTGTTAAAGAAAAATCTTCCCATGAAACGTTTGACATCGTTCGAACGAGAAGCTTATGAGAAGGCTATGGTATGTTATATCTGTGGTGAAGGAGATTTTGACCCTGCTGACAAAGCAAAAATGAAAGTTGCCGATCATGACCATAGAACCGCACATTTTCGAGGTGCTGCTCACGCTTCATGTAATATTAATTTCAAAAATCCTACATTTATCCCAATTTTCATGCATAACTTGTCTGGGTATGACTCTCATTTTATAGTGAAAGAATTAGGATTTGCACCAGGAGATACAACTGTCATTCCAGAATCTAGTGAAAAATTTATTGCATTTTCTAAGAAAATTGGTGGTTTGGAACTTCGATTTGTCGATAGTTTCCGATTTATGGCTACTAGTTTGTCAAAATTAGTCGAAAACCTCCCGAAGAGTGATTTTAAAATAACAAAACAACATTATCCAGATGAACAAAAGTTTGATCTCCTCACTCAGAAAGGAATATTTCCTTACGAATATCTAAATTGTTACGAGAAACTCTCTGAAACTTCTCTACCTCCGGCAACAGAATTTTTTAGCAAAATTTCAGACCAACATATCTCAGAAAAAGAATATCAACATGCTAAAAATGTGTGGCATGCACTACATATTAGGACTTTGGGGGAATACACAGACTTGTACTTAAAAACAGATGTGTTAATATTAGCTGACGTCTTTGAAAATTTTCGGGACATATGTTTACGTACATACGCTTTGGATCCAAGCTGGTATTTCAGCGCTCCGGGATTATCATTTAGTGCAATGCTAAAATATACAAAAATTTCACTTGAGCTGTTGAATGATTACGACAAACTTTTATTTGTAGAGCATGGGAAGCGCGGAGGACTTTGCCAATGCATTAAGAGATATTCAAGAGCCAATAATAAGTACATGCGTCATTATGATGAGTCATCTCCATCAACTTTTATCAATTATTTTGACTGCACGAACCTATATGGGTTTGCAATGACGCAATCGCTTGGATATGCTGGATTTACTTGGATGTCGTCTGAGGAAATAGAACAAATCGACATCACGTCTGTGTCAGACGATTGTCACACTGGCTACATTCTAGAGGTTGACATTGAGTATCCGATGGAACTTCACGAAGAGCATGCTGATTTACCTTACTGTCCGGAGACCGAAATCGTTCCAGGAACTCACCAAGTAAAATTATTAACAACGTTGAGGAATAAGGAGAGATATGTTGCACATTATAGGCTGTTAAAACAAGCAATAAAAGCAGGATTGATCATTAAAAAGATTCATCGAGGGATATCATTTTCTCAAAGTAAATGGTTGAAACCGTATATCGATCTAAACACAGAGAAGAGAAAGGCAGCAAAAAGCGAATTCGAGAAAGACTTTTATAAACTAATGAACAATAGCGTGTTCGGAAAAACTATGGAGAACATTCGAAATAGAATAAAAGTTGAACTAGTATATGAAGATAAGCGATTGGAGAAGGTACTCAGAAAGCCAAACTTAAAAGACCGTACCATTCTTAAAAATGAATCAGATGATAGCTATTTGGTTTTAATGCATATGAATGTAACAAAATTATTATTTGATAAACCAGTCTACCTTGGAACATCCATTCTAGATATATCAAAAGTGAAGATGTATCATTTCCATTACGATGTGATGAGGAAACTTTACCCGGAGAATTTGAAAATCTTATACATGGATACCGATTCCTTTTTTTATGAGACAGTAACTGAAGATGTCTATGAAGGCATGAAAAATATTTCTAATTTACTTGATACAAGCGATTTTCCTGCAGATCATTTCCTCTACAGTTTAAAAAACAAAAAAGTACTCGGAACATTTAAGGATGAAATGAACGGGAATATAATTAACGAATTTGTAGGCCTTAGACCCAAAATGTATGCTTTCAGTGGAGAAAATAAATCTGTTGTAAAGAAAGCAAAAGGAGTGAGTAGTACAGTTGTAGCTCATCAGCTCAGCTTTTCCGATTATAAAAGTTGCCTCTTGGAAAAAAAAGAAATAAGAAATGTTTCCAGTAGTATCAGAAGTCTGAAACATACTGTTTTCAGTCTTTCCACAAACAAAAAATCTCTAAGTCATGATGATAACAAACGAGTAATATGCTCTGATAATATACACACTTTGCCATATGGTCATTTTAATCTACTATCGTCTATAGAAGAGCCACCCACTAAGAAAATGAGAATTTGTTAAAAACAAAAACTAAAATGTTCAGCTAGAAAAAAATCAAAATTGGGTGGCATGGGGAGGTGGGGTATTTGGTCTGGAGTTTTATGACCGAAACCATAAGAATCACAATTTTCAAGGTCTTCTAAATGAATAATTTAGAAGTCGGTCAGCCAGATAGCTCTTATTGGAATATCTGGTGCTTCACTGATGACTTGACGTGATTCAAAGATTAAAAAAAATCACTTCACAGACAAAGTATCACTTATCGTCCAGAAAAACTTTGGTGTTCATACAAATATTCCTTATAACCAAAACTTACCTTCATCCCATTTTTTTTTATTTTTTTATTTTCAGAGTTGAAATGTCTTCTCTTTTTTTCTTTTACCAATGTTCTTGATTAATTACATCTTTCTTTATTTGATTACATTAAATACACAATAGCACTTATCCGTCAAAAAAAAAAACTAAGGTGTTCATACAAATATTTCTTATAACCATAACTTACCTTTATCTCATTTCTCAGAGTTGAAATGTCTTCTCATTTTTTTTTTTCTTTTACCAATGTTCTTGATTAATTCCATCTTTCTTTATTTTACTTTGATGTATAATTTGTTTTTAATAAACTCTCCTCGATCAAAACTTTGGTTTGCAAATATCGCCCCATACATATATTTTAAGTGAGAAAAACGTGCATTCACCAAATTTTTTTCAATCGAAAAGTTGTCCTTTCACTTTTTTCGTTTTCCCATGTTATCCTATGGCATTTTTGATGGAGCTTGGATACTTTGATCTCATTTTTTCGCCTTTCATGTAAAATTTGTTTTCAATAAACTGTCCTCGATCAAAACTTTGGTTTGCAAATATCGCTCCCCTACATATATTTTAAGTAAGAAAAACGTGCATTCACCAAATTTTTTCAATCGAAAAGTTGTCCTTTCACTTTTTTCGTTTTCCCATGTTATCCTATGGCATTTTCGATGGAGCTTGGATACTTTGATCTCATTTTTTCGCCTTTCATGTAAAATTTGTTTTCAATAAACTGTCCTCGATCAAAAACTTTGGTTTGCAAATATCGCCCCTTACATATATTTTAAGTAAGAAAAACGTGCATTCACCGAATTTTTTTTTTGTTACAAAACACTGACTTAGTGTTAATCTTGTATTTTGTTGTTGTTATAAATCTAAGAAAGAAAAAAATACTCACACCATTTAAAGAAAACATACAAGTCTTTCATAAGGAAACCAGCGAGGTGATACACTCTTTCCAGATTGAGAAGGTTTCTCTGATACAAATATTTTCTTATTTTTCCGATATCTTGATGATAAATTAATTTCGTTTACAGCTTCAACAAATATATCCATTGCAGGAAAATCTCTAGTACTTTGAGGGTTTAACATATGATCATCGATGTTGTTAGAATTTTTAAGTGCTTTCTCGCGGTATACTAATTCTACGTGAGGTGTTCAAGATATAATGTCAAACACATGCAGAACGTTCTGAGCAGAGCTCTTGGAACCGATAACACAAGCACATCTTCCACAAAACCACGCTTCTTAATTTATTGTGCTTTAGCAACTTCTGTTTCTTCAATTTCCACTTTAGCTTGATTTACCTTTCCACGTGTTTCATATTCGAGCTGAGGGGTTTTTGACAGTGGGTAAGAAAAAGCATCTGAAGTCGTTTGTTTAACACTTGATTGTATAACATTATTTTTAAATGATCAAGCTGTTTACTGAAGAGAATGTTTTTCTTTTCCACATCAAAGATTAAAAAAAAAATAGCTTCCCTTACAATGACACTTATTGTCAATAAAAAACTAAGGTGTTCATACAAATATTTCTTATAACCAAAACTTACCTTCATCTCATTTCTCAGAGTTGAAATGTCTTCTCATTTTTTTCTTTTACCAATGTTCTTGATTAATTTCGTCTTTCTTTATTTGATTACATCACATAAATGAGATCATTTCATTCTCGAACAGATCAACTAAATTTTATGCACTTTTTATTGATATAATCATTTTCTGAACATTTCCATCAAGAAAAAAAGTATACATTCTTTCATTATTACTTAGCAAGCAACACTTCAACGTTCCACAATAAAATAAAATCACTCTGAAAAGACCACAAACAATACATAACCCTACCGCGTTACATCATCGCGATAGGTTAGGCTTTTCTTTCATTTTCCACATTAAAAATAAAACCTTAAAAAAAGATCACAATCATCCCTCGTTACCCCATCTTCCTACGAAATCCCCCAACCCAATTAAAAATATCCCCCTCCAGAAACATACATCACACGCACCACCCGCTGACAGCTGAACCCGTCACTCAGCCCCGCCCACCGTCCATTCTGCCCCACTCCACCCGGTGCCGCAAGTGAGCCGTAAGGGAGCCGTAAGGGAGCCGTAAGGGAGCCGTAACCTTGTCCCAGAAGACGCCTTTTATACCTACTTATATATATATATATATATATATAACTTTAACTACTATATTTATATATATAGAAGTAATTACTATATATCTAGCACAGGGGCGCATTTAGAGGGGGACTACCCCCCTGGGAAAATGTTTCATTTTTTTGTTTTTGGTTAAAATGCGACTTACATTGGAAAAAAAATGCGCCTTAATTTAAAAAAAATGTACCAACTTACATTAGAAAAAAAAAATGCTTTAATTTTTCTTCAATTTTTCATGAACTTTAATTTTGTTCCAGATGGTGGATTTCAAAAACTTCCTTTTTTTCGCCCCCCCCCTTCCCCCGAAGAAAAATTCTTTATACATACCTGATATAGTAATTACTTCTTCAAACATTTCAGGAATAACAAACTGTTTTCAGCTAAAGAAGGAAAGGGGGAGGTTCCGCAGGCTTGAAATTTTTATCTATTAAATGCATTTTATCTATTATAATGAACTCCTTCCTGTTCCTGAATCACGATTCCCAGACAATTAGGTATGATTAGTCTACTTATAATATTTTGAAGAATACCATGGTTCGTAATACACTTTTTAATAAAATAAACTATAACTAGTACCATTTGAACAAATATTAAAAAAAATATAATTGGAGAAATATTTGTAGCATAAAAAAGAAACGAAACTTCCTTTTTCATCATAGCCTGAATTTATTCAAATTTCGCTCGGTAACCTAAAATGTCTTCGGGGGGCAAATGGTCGTTTCCGGGAGGGCTTCGCCCCCCTGGATGTATGCCTGAAAGAAACACTGCATCCACGTATACTCCTTGGGACGGAAACTAGAGGTTAAAAAAACGAGAACTTTGACCTTTTCTAGTAATGAGTATGACTCCCCATAAAGACCCTCGAAGACAATAAATTTTCTTATTTGCTTGACAGGGGCCTTTTCTCAGCACTTTGGAGACAAAAGGGACTAACACTTTCTAATTCCGTGATATCACAGTTTTGTAGGACTATGTCTAGGGATTGTGCATTGAATTCGCCTTAAAATTGGGTCAAATGTTTTTTGGACCATTCTACCAATACAAGAGAACAGCGTGAATTGAATTGGAAGAATTTATCATTTTGTGCCAGACATTGCCCATTTAATGGCCGTGTTATTCTATTCCAGATCTTAGCATAGTTTCCACCTGCTTTAATTTTAATGCATGTAAGCCCACATTTCTCAAATGGTCTTCATGCACTGTTCTTACCACACTTACCGTCCAATAAGTTCGTACAGTGTCCTATGGACGACCACTGTACAAAATCGGCAACTGTCTATGACTTAGATGGATTAAGTCATGGGTTCGAAATAGAGTTGACGCTAGTTATAACATAACATAACATAAAACCTTTTGCCGGTGGTGGATTTCGAACCACGTCATCCTACTCTGGAGCGGCTGTTCTCACAACTGAACTACCCCGGCATGCTTATCGCTGCCTCATTCTCGATTTGACACATACGTCACCTTAATAGCACGTCATCTACGTCATGTCACGTGGGCTGTTACACAGTAGCGCCTAACATAAATTTTTTGTGTGGGATCATTTGCTTCCGAATTTATATCCTTATCATCAGCTCACTGCTGGATGAAAGTCTCCCCAAGCCTCTTCCGCAACTTTCTAACTTGAACCAGTCTTCACGTCACTTCACATACACATACTAAATTGACAAAAGTCACCGGACACCCCTTTAAAAGCAAATGAACGGATCCGCTGTGTTGTTAAGATGCGTGGTACAGCTACAAACGTTATAAAAACAAGCCTGCAGCTGACCGCGATCATATCACACTGTGAGGTTGAGAGAAAAATGTCGCGGCGGGAGAGAACTGATTTTGAGAAAGGAAAGATTGTTGAGTGTTATACTGTATTAGTGGGTTGTCCATAAGAGAAACCGAGAGGCGTTTAAACATACCCAAGTCAACTGTTTTGGATGTACTGAAAAAGGGGAAGACATATGGCGTGCCTGAAGCAGCAAAACGTAACGGCAGACCAAAGAAAATCAGTGATACAAGACGTCGAAGCCTCAGGAGAGTGGTTACAGCTAATCGACAGAGTATACTGGACAAGACCTCAGTGTACAGGTGAGTAAAAATGCTGGAAACCCGGTATGTACACGTACCATTCACAGAGAACAGAATTCCATGGGTTACCGTGATCGTGCGGCTGCCCATAAACCTATCATCTCAACTCGGAATGCTACTCGTCGTTTAGCATTGTGTGAAGGACATTGTCATGGACCGTAGATCAATAGAAACGTGTCCTATGGACTGATGAATCCAGATACACGATCCATCAGTCTGATGGCAGTGTGTGGGTATGGTGGCAGCAGGGAGGAACGCTATTCACCACAGTATACTGTTCCAACGGTCAAGTTTGGAGCTGGCAGTGTACTCGTGTGGGGGTGTTTTTTGTGGTATGGTCTCGGCTCATTGGTTATCTTGGACAAACATGTTAACCAGCACTTCTATCTCGATATACTCTGTGGCAATGCTATGGATCTGAGCCTTGTTGGTACCAGCAGGGTAATGCGCCGACCCATAAAGCAAGAACTGTTACGGCGTGGTTTGACGATAATCCCGTATCGTGTGTGGACTGGCCAGCACAGAGCCCTGATCTTAATCTCATAGAGCATCTATGGGATGAATTAGAGCGCCGCATAAGAAGTTCGGAACCAAGGCCTACTGCTAAGCAACAGTTAGCGGTAGCATTATGTACTGAATGGAACTGCATACCTATCGCTGTGTTCCAAAACCTTGTCGAAAGCATGTCTGGATGGGTCAGTGCATGCATTAAGGCCAAAGGTGGACCGACACCGTGCTAATGTATGCCAATAAATGCTATGTTGTGTTTCTCTTCTAGGTGTCTGGTGACGTTTGTCAATATAGTGTAGGGCAATGAAACTTGCGAACTTAAAAGAAAACATGCTACAACCGCAAAACTTTGCAAATAGCTAGAGTGCGTGTTGGTATGAAAATGATTCCCGTTTAGTGTGATTGCGCTTGACCGCACACCCTGTGGTGTCGCTGCAAGCACGAACCGACAACCTTATAAACCGACGTGTAGTCGATACCCCATGAAAGTCAAAAGCACCGGCCGACATAAGCAAGGGTACAGATTGAGAAGAACTCCAGGAAGACGCCAGAGACGTCGATTTATCCGACTGGCGGACTTTTAGAGAGGCCTGACCATCGAGCTGAAAACCGAAAGTTGGTCGGCGCTCCGTATAGCTCGCCGCTTGGATCGTTCTGACCATACCGTCAGACTGTGTTGGGAGCAGTGGACACGTGACGGCACTACTAGACGGCTGAGCGGCTCCGGACGGACTAGGAGGACCACCGGTAGAGAGGATCAACGGATCGTGCGCCAGGCAGGAACGGATCCCACGGGGGACCCGGTCCATTATACAGGCAGACGTAGAGGCTCCTGTGTGCCCACGAACCATTTCCCGACTCCTCGCGAACGCGAATCTACGATCCCAGCGCCCCTTACGTGTGCTGCCATTATCACCGGAACATCGCATGCTCCGTGTGCAGTGGTGTCAGGCCAGAGTGACGTTTAACGCCACTGACTGGCGACGCCACACCTCCCCCACTGCAGGCATTATGGTCTGGGGAGCCACAGCCTACGGTAGCCGATCAGCTCTAGAAGTGGTAGGTGGATCATTGACGGGTCAGCGGTATGTGGATGAAATCCTACGGCCCCATGTGCTCCCATTCCTGGCCAGGATTCCAGGTGCGCTACAGCAGCAGGATAATGCCCGCCAGCACACAGCTCGAGTATCCCAGGACTGCCCGCTCCCAGGATATGTCCCCTAACGAACATGTGTAGCACCATTTGAAACGCCAGCTGCCGCCGTGCCGCACTATCCGGGACTTGGAGCACACCGTCTGACATGTGTGGGCCAGTCTGCCGCAGGACAACATCAGGCTTCTGTACGCCTCTATGCCGGACCGTATTGCAGCATGTATAGCCCCACGAGGCGGTCCGACGCGCTGTTGAAGATTACCGGACTGCGTGCCACAGATCCGTCTGTAATTGTCCTGTAGCTATGTTTTTGCCATCATGTGTATCATAAAACTTCAGTTCAATCCGAAGCTTTTTTCTTGTTGCGCAAATTTCATTGTTAGGGTATATATATGTATAAAATAAATTACAAAAGATACAAGAATGAAAAAATATATATAAACAGAAATAACAAGACAACTTTGAAATTCTAAAGCGCCAAAGGCTGCATATAAAAAAATTAAAAACCTATCAGGGCAAAAAGAAAGAAAGAAAGAAAGAAAAAAGAAAAGAAAAAAACAACAACATGCAAGCATGAATTCGAGTTAGCAAAAATAATAAAAAAAAAAAAAATCCAGAAATTTAACCTGGAGAAAAGACAGGGATTGCAGAACATATGGCAAATATCATCCATGGCGTCATCAGGGGCTCGGAAAAACGAAAGAAGAAGGAAAATGAATCAACTAGGAGAAAAAGGAAGGATTATAGAACATATGGCAGCTGTTATCCATGGCTTCATCAAGGGCTAGCACAGATCACACCTACCATACTTCTATATATAGACCAGATAGTGTGGGTTTCTTCATTATCCAGTTTTCAAGAAAAAATTATAATAACTAAACAGAAGATTTTTACAAACCCTTCCCAATGACAAAAAACTTCCAACAGCAGCTATAATCCCCACAAACGAAAATCAAATAGCTCTCCATTAAATTAAAAAAGAAAAATGAAGAAGACTAAAGGAACTAAAAAAAATAAATAAAAAAAAAGTAAAAAACTAAAAAAAATGAAAAAAAAAGATAAAAAAAATAATAAAACCATCCCGATTGCAATCTGGATATTCGTAGCTCGATTCACACTATGAGAACCTAAATTCTTAAATCAAAGAAGTATTAAACAACTAAATACCAATGAAAGACAAATATAATCATACACTACATCGAAATAATTATCTACATGCACATCCTTTTGTAAAATCAATAAACGGAAACAGTAGCCTGAATTAGTTTAACTATTTACAAAATATTGCAGAAATGAGTTCTAAATTTGAAAAGCAGGAGCAAGCCTAGGCAGCACATGCTTTAAACCGAAGTAAAAACGTGAGCTCCTGAACAACGCTCAGAGACAGCCAGAAAATCCCGAAAAAGGGGAGAATTCGGTTGCAGAGACTCTGAACTTCTGTAGGATAAAGCCAAACCTCATAACCTAAAATAATTAAAAAAATAATAATAAACTTACCAAAGGGAAGGGAAAAGAATGCCTAGAATATCCAACGCACACAAAATTCTTCACAACATACGTGTTGGATATTCTAGGCATTCTTTTTCCTTCGCTTTGGTAAGTTTATGATTTAAAAAATAAAATTTTTTAGGCTATGAGGTTTCCCTTTATCCTACTGAAGTTTAGGGTCTCTGCAACAGAATTTCCCTTTTTCGGGATTTTCTGGCTGCCTCTGAGTTCAGGAGATCACTCCATTGTTCAGGAGATCACGTTTTTAGTTCGGTTTAGGACCCGTGCAGCCTAGGCTTGCTCTTGCTTTTTAAATTTAGAAAACTCATTTCTGCAATAATTTGTAAATAGGTGAACTAATTCAAGCTACTCTTACCATTTATTGATTTTACAAAAAGATGTGCCTGTAGATAATTATTTCGATGTAGTGTATGATTATATTTGTGTCTTTCATTGGTATTTAGTTGTTCAATACTTTTTTGATATAACAATTTAGGTTCTCAAAGTATGAGTCTGGCTACAGCTATCCGGATTGCAATTGGGGTGATTTTATTACTATTATTATTATTATTATTATTATTATTATTATTTAAATTTCTGTTATTTTTTATTTTTCTATTTTTTGTAATTATTTATTTAGGTTCTCAGAGTATGAAGTCGGGCTACAACTGGTTTTATTATTTTATTATATTATTTTTATTATTTCTTCAGTTGCTTTAGTCTCCATTTTTCTTTTTTAATTTAATGGAGAGCTACTTGCTTTTCGTCTTTAGAGATCATAGTTGCCGTGGAAATTTTTTTATAATTGGGAAGAGTTTAGGGTTTATACTTTATGTATAGAAGAGTTTAGAGTTTATACTCTTCCCAATTACATAAAAAACTTCCCACGGCAACTATTATCTCCAAAAACCAGATTGCAATTGGTGTGGTTTTATTATTTTATTATTATTTTTTATTTTTCTATTTTATATTTATTTTTTTTAGTAGTTTTAGTCTCCCTTTTTCTTTTTTAATTTAATAGAGAGTTACTTGCCTTTCGTTTTTGGAGATAACAGTTGCCGTGGGAAGTTTTTTTGTAATTGGGAAGAGTTTGAAAGTCTTCTGTTTAGTTATTTTAATTTTTTCTTGAAAACTGGATAATGCATAAACCCCACACTTTCTGGTCTATATATAGAAGTATGGTAGGTGTGATCTGTGCCAGTTCTTGATGAAGCCAATGCATGACAGCTACCATATGTTCTATAATTTTTCCTTTTTCTCTTGGTTGATTCATCTTTTCCCTATATATACCTATATTATAACGAAGTAAATTTCTCCGTCATTTTCGTCCACGCCGGACATCGAGAGCGACTTATTTCCCCTCACTCCGGAGTAAGTCGCTCTCCCAACTGAGCTACGTGGACGTATGCCCTCGCTGCTATCTGCCTTTATCTCATGTGCGTCCTGCGGTGCAGGCACGTCACAATATGTATAGAACAAATTAATTATCCAATAATATAAAAAAACAGACCTACTTTGAAATTCTAAAGCGCCCAAGACTGCGTAAAAGAAAATTCAAAACATACAAGAACAAGCAAGAAATAAGCAAGCTAAAAATAAAAAAACAACAACTTGAAAAACAAACGTGGATCCGAACAAGCAAAAAATCCATAATTTCAACCTGGAGAAAAAACAGAGATTGCAGAATATGTGGCGAAGTTTTATCAATGGCTTCGTCAGGGGCAATCACTAATAAAGTCTCGCACTTCTACGTGGACCAGAACAAAAACTTCTTTGTTGATCATTGAGGTGAGTAACAGTCCACTTCAAACCCTTCTTCAAAGATCTCCATTTTCAGAAACATCTCTTTACAAACCCCTTTTGTACGTTTTTTCAAGGGATACAGTAAAATTAACGTATACTTGAAAAAGACGTATGTAAAAAAATACTACTCATAAATGCACATGGGAGAGATCACAAGAATATTCATAGCAATCAGAATTATGTACTGAGTTGCCTATACTTTACATAGTAACCAGTCAACTGCAAGCAATTCAGTAAGCAATTCTGATTGCTGTGAATAATCTGGTGATCTTTCCCATGTATATTTATGCGTAATGTTTCTTCTTTAATTTCTACAACTGACGTAATCTTCGAAGCTAAGCTTATCTTCCTCTTCAATTACAGTATTCCAGTCAGATCGCGATACGATATCTTCTTGGAGTGTAGATTAGTCTGGAATGCGAATGCAAATGAAAATCTCAAGAAAAGGGTCTCATATGGAGCGTTGGCTTTAGAGATTAAAACTAAGGGGGTAATTCAAGGTTTAAAGTTATGGTTTCGACTTTGGAGTAAGATTACTTTGCGGGATATTTTTCGCCTAAATTCTAATGAAGTAAATATTAAAATTATTTAAATATAAAACATAATCTAAAAATTATAACAGAAATTAGGCAACAATAGGAAAAAACAAACTGAAATTCTAGGATATATTTGATATTCGTGAAATTACAGGAAACAGCATAAAATTCGCGAAAAAAAAAAAAAAAAAGCGGACATTTGCGCTGTGGAAAACAATTACTATTCCAACAATGAATAAATGTAAAAGTATAGTAAATAGATGCATTTACGAGACAATAGCATTATACAATAGAAAAAAAAGCGGAAGAGTGTCATTTAGTCTACCTAAGATACAGCCGTGACATTTTAAACTCATTTAGAAGTCTTTACAGCAGCATACATGCACATTCATGGCGATGATAACGATCTTCTTTATACATTGAGTGGCCACTTTATTATGACCACCCCTCAGTACTTCGTTGGGTCACCTTTTACCTTTAATACTGCGTTGATTCTTCGTGGCATGGACTCCACGAGATATTGATAGGTGGTTTGTGGAATCCGAGATCATGCTTGATGAATAGCACTTTGCAGGAGTGTGAGATTGCAGGGTTGTGGATCCAGCTGTCTGATGGCTTGTTCAACTTCATCCCACAAATTCTCAATGGGGTTGACATCTGGAGATTATGGGGGCCACCTAACCAAAGTAAACTCACCGGCATGTTCCTGAAATCAACCCTGTACAATACGAGCACTATGGCAGGGCGCATTATCTTGTTGAAAGTAGCCATCGCCATTGGGATAAACCATCCACATGACAGGATGTACTTTGTCCGCAACGATGTTTAGATATGATGTGCCAGTCAGACGTTGATCAACACGAATTAAAGGGCCCAAAGCATGACAGAAAAACATTCCCCAAACCATAATGTTGCCTCCACCAGCTTGAAGGGTTGTAGCAACGCATTTGGGGTCCATGCTTTCGTGCTGTTTCGGCCAAATTCTCACTCGGCCATCGGCATGGTGCAACTGAAAACGTGATTCATCGGACCACATAATTTGTTTCCAATTATCGACTGTCCAATCCTTGCGCTCCTGTGCGAACTGGAGACGTTTTCTCTTGTTAACTGCAGGCAGCAAAGGTGTTCGAACAGGCCTTCGGCTGCCATATCCCATCCGATGCAGTGTACGGCGAACAGTGCGTGCAGAGATCATTTGAGGGGATCCTTGATTAAGATGGTCTGTGATTTGTTGCACTGTTGCCCTTGTGTTGTCTGTTACCAGTCTGGATACTCTCCGTTCCGCCCGAGCAGTCACTAGTCGATGACGATCACACGTTGCACGTAGGGACCCAGTTTTTTGGCTGACAGTCCAGTCTTTAAACACTTTAACAACAGCTGCTCTGGAGCATTTCACGAATGCGGCGGTTTCGGTGATACTCGCTCCATGGCTCCGAGCTCCTACAATCATCCCACGTTGAAACTCCGTGAAATCGCATTTTTTACCCATCTCGTCACCCAAAAACCACTTGTACTACTGTCGCAAGCACTAAGCTTTCCCTTTTTATACTAGCCTCGCCCTCTGGCGGCAACAGCGTGCAGCCATAGCTCATTTGCTTAAAACTGTCAGGTGGTCATAATAAAGTGGCCACTCAGTGTATAAGACTCCGGGAGATTTTGAAATTGGTATTTTTGAAAAAAAAAAAGTGTGTTGTATATTCCGAAACATGCGGTTAATAACGAGGAGAAAGTAAATTTACAGGAGAACACAGAAGCTCGAAAGGAAGGTTAAATTAGATGTATATATCACCGCACCAAGTAATAAGAAATGCTTTCAATTTGTCCTTTCTTTAATTCCGTTGTTTTATGAACTTCCAAGGAAGCAGAAAAGAAGTTTCAAAGTTTCACTGTTATTGTTTGCAAGCCTGTTACACGTCTATTACAAGGTCACGCTCCGTACGTTTTGATGTCAGTGAGAAATTTGTACCAAAACCGCTCAGAGGGCCGTTTAATCGTTTTGCGATGTAACTGGAAAGTTTTGCGCAAACATAATTAAAGCAAAAGATGACCTTTCGCATTAAAAATGTCTGGAGGGGAGGGGGAGCAAATTTTCTGCAAGGTAACTTTGGAGATTAAAACTAAGAGGGTATTTCAAGAATTATCGGCGGAGCGAGGAGTGAAACGTACTGGAAATGCTTCGGGGGATTTTATTCGTGTTGCTGGACATCGTAATCTCGTACTTTCCAAAAGACAAGTTAATATGGTATCCCGCCCTCCCCGCTTTTTTCGCTTCACAGAGCTATCGCGAACCACCTTACCTCTACGGCAGGAATCGCCCCAGCATCTTATTCCGGGAGATTTAAATTGCTATCGCGGGCAAACATCTGGGGTGCAGCCGTAGTAGCAAGGCCACCACGTGTCGAAGCAACCATTTGAAGGTCGCTTATCAGCTGAAAGCATTCTGATCACGTGCATGGCCGCCTGTGACGTAACGGGAACACACAGGCATCTTTCAGGAACTTGATGCAAATACCACAGGGGAAAAAACCCGACTAAGAGGAGGGAAAAAATCAGACCAAGTTAAAGAGGTTGTTTACATTCTTAAATATGCATATCTTTCATTAAGGATATTGCGGAGGCACAACGCAACGCATTTAGTTTTGTTTCATTGCAGACAAAAATATTCTTAGAAGAACATTACAGTGTCAATGTAGAAGTAATTATTTTCACCGGATAATTATTTACTTGCAATATGCAACGGTCACGCCCTTTGTAAACCGCAAGTATTACTACATAAATTTTTTTTTTTTTTTTGAATCTGGTTCTATACTGCTGCTCAGTTAACGGAAAATTCCCAGTTAAGCAATACTGTTGTAGTCATGAAGGAAAACACAGCATATTCGACGTTTTTTTCTGCCTCCCAATTTTTGTTTGTTTGTTTGGTGATTTAACGAAAACTGTGAGTAATTCGATGGGCTATAAGGAACCGCGCGTCCCTAATTTAGGGTCACTAGTTCCAGGGAAGGGAAACAGCCAGTGCAGTAAGGCAAACACAACATCTATGTCTCACTGGGTCTCATCATGGACTCATCTCGGACGAACGGTTGAAAGTCAGTGCCAGTGAGGCATGGATGTTGTTTAGAAGACAAACACAACATCCATGCCTCACTGGGATTTGAATCCGGACCCATCTCGGGCGAACGGTTAGAAGTCAGTGCTGTAAGACAAACACAAGATCCATGCCTCACTGGGATTGGAACCAGGAACCATCTCGGCCGAACGGTTAGAAGCCAGTGCCAAACACAACTTTCATGCCTCATCGGGATTCGAACCCGGACCCATCTCGGCCGAACGCTTAGAAGCCAGTGCCAAGCACAACATCCATGCCTCATCGGGATTCGAACCCGGACCCATCTCGGACGAACGGTTAGAAGCCAGTGCCAAACACAACATCCGTGCCTCATCGGGATTCGAACCCGGACCTATCTCGGACGAACGGTTAGAAGTCAGTGCCAAAAACGACATCCATGCCTCATCGGGATTCGAACCCGGACCCATCTCGGACGAACGGTTAGAAGTCAGTGCCAAAAACGACATCCATGCCTCATCGGGATTCGAACCTGGACCCATCTCGGACGAACGGTTAGCAGCCAGCGTTTAGACCACTGTGCCAAATGGTTGGCTTTCATAGTTCCTGCATGAGCTGTATATTATGAAACCCCGGACAGAGTGCTTAACTATTTCTTTACTATCTTAACGGCAGTGGCGGGTAGTGGTTCAATAAGCAGTCAGAGAACTGATGTACTAATATTTTTTATATGAGTAACAGTGCTAAGGAAGAAACAAACAAAGAGAAAATTTGGGATTGAAAACCGAATTTGATTTATCATGTTCTCACAGTGCAAGCTCAAATGCGCCACAAAAAGGAATACAGTTTACAAGATGCGACAACATATGCCGATTGCTTTCACTTTTTTGTTTTACTATTGAATTTGCCACCTAAAACTAGAATCTAGTTGCTATTTCATGTTTGTCCTACCAAGTACAGTCGAAATCAGTACATTATTCTTGTATGCAGAGCAGAGGACACGTCAGTTTTTGAATATTTTTTGTAAAATATAGAAAAACTCTCACGCCAGTTGTAGAGTGAAATTTCGACCGTAAACAATAAATAGGGGAAGCTAAGTACAGCATTTTCTATGTCGCAGATGCATATCCATTCATTCTTATTAAATGTTTCAAAACTGAACTTCCTAATTCGCCCAGACTTTTTATCTTTAAATTTTCGCTACAATTTGAGAATTACCCAGTCTTTTATTTTCCAATTTCTGAGAATGGGTGTTTCAAAAAATAATCAACAGAATTCAGGATTAGGAAGTTAAACATTTGTCTTCTCACATTTCATTGTTTACATAAGGATATTAAGCTTTCACTGACATTGTTCTACTGATGAAACAGAAGAAGAGCACTAAAATAATCCAGTAACTACCCAGTAAAAAATAAGTGGCGTGAATGCAAGGGAAATTCTTGAAAATAACATGCAGCAAAGATGCCGGTAAGATGTCCATTTACTAACAAAATTTCTGTTTTCAAAACTTTCTGTTTCTTCTAACTTTCAGTATTTTGACAGAATTTCCATAGTCAGCAAATCCGTTTAAATCCGTTTCGAGTTTTTCCTTATTTATACAGAAATTTCGCAAGATCTTTTATTTTGAGTTTTTCAGCCATTTTAAGAATATTTTCCCTTTGCCTCTGGTAGATTTCGAACCATAGCTCTTTTCAACGGGAACCGCGCGTGCAACCGTAGATCAGAGCACACGTAACGTACAGTCACGTGTAAGGTAGAACTCTAATCGCGCGATGATGAAATGTTTTGACGTAGGACTACGTCTAACTCCGCGGATAGTATGAGGCGACTGATGGCCTACCGCCTGTCACAAAAATAGGTCCCGCGATTGAAATGATTATAGCGTTAAAAATACGTGCCGCACACTAATCGTGTTAGCATATTCGTAAACAGCATGGAGTCCAATTCGCGTACTGTGCAATACATCGTGCTCGCGACGCTCCCTGTGCCCTGGGGAGATGATGCAATATTTCTGGGTGTGCCGCCGCGTTTGACTCAGTCTATCTCGGCAACCGTGAGCGTAACACGACTGCGCGTGGTATCGTTTCAAAGCATATTTCTGGGTGTGCCGCCGCGTTTGACTCAGTCTACCTCGGCAACCGTGAGCGCAACACGACTGCGCGTGGTATCGTTTCAAAGCATATTTCTGGGTGTGCCGCCGCGTTTGACTCAGTCTATCTCGGCAATCGTGAGCGCAACACGACTGCGCGTGGTATCGTTTCAAAGCTCTCGACGAGATCTATTCAAATATATGGAGAAGATTTTGCAATGGTTTGAACTGAACACTTAAAAAATTGTTTTGTGTGAACCGGTGAACATTTTTGACAATATCGCAGTTTATTTGGACAACCGTGAGTGCAAAACGACTGCGCGTGGTATCGTTCTAAAGCTCTCGACAAGATCTATTCAAATATATAAAGGACACATCTCAGTGGTTTAAACTAAAATTTGAGAAAATATTTTCATGTGAACGGGTTAACATTTTCGACAACGCCGCGGAATTCGCAGAATGGACGCAAGCAAAAGTGGAGAAAATCAAAACGAGAGGCAAGAGCAAGTGATGAGGAATGTAAGAAGCCCAAGAAGACAGAGCACCACGGTGGGTAATTCGTGCATCGATCTACTTTGTGTTCGCAATGTATCCAGCAGCATTTGCAAAGTTGTGTAAGCTACTTCCCATATCATATAGACCTGTCTGTGTTGGCTATAACAAATTAAATAAACGTTTTGGTACCATACTCGACTATAGCTCATTTCAACTCTCCAATCTGCAAGTCGTGTCCTACGTTCCAAACTGACGGCTCAATTAGAAATGAGCCTACCTGTGTTTTTTTTTTTATCATTAATGGGGCTGAATTAGTCAATTTATTTTCTGCTGTAGCGTGTTTTTTCTGAATAGGTTTGTAATATTTTAATTTCTTCTATATTAGGACTTATTACGAACTAGCGGTGGTACCCAGTGTTAACAAAAATTCATGAATCAGCTTCTAGGACAGCGTTTTACAAGCTTTTCTGAATTTATGAATACGATATATTGCAAGGAAACATTTAGCTGAAACGTGTTCCCGCAATGAAAAGAAAACGATTAAAGAAAACGAAGAAAGCTTATACTTGGCTAAACCAGTAGTCTTTATTAATTGAGAAGAATATAAGAGATTTTAAATATCTTTAACATCTACATTTTTGTATCATCATCTGATCAGCGTAATGTACAGTTAATTTGAAGCGAGAGTAAGTTTATTCTTCAGAAGAGCGTCTGGGTCAACGACGTTGAGTGTTCTTATATTTGGAATAAAGATGAGGAGGTTTTTATTTTTAACAACTCGGGAGCAACCAACATATAGCTGGCCATGCAAGAAACATGATTTTTGCAGGTGAGTCGATCAACCTTTAACGATTGAACCTGTGTCTTGTTGATACTCGTGACAAAACTGAGAACGGGAAACTGTAGGCGTTTAAACTGAAATGAAATTCCATATCGGACGATTGGAATGTGTGGTGTACAGGAGTGAGTGAAGCATCACAGTGGACCACGTTGCTTGCAGATGGTGCGATGCTTTGCACGAAGACTAAAGGAAAAGGAAAAGAGAAACTAAAGCTGAAAAACTAAAGAAGAACATAAGAAGACAGAGGCTTGAAAATAAGTTATACCGAAGCGGAGTATCTGTGCTGCGCTGTAGAAGGAGAAGAACGAAGAAGAAGAAATGATTGAAAGAGTGAGGAGATTGAAATACCTGGGATCGATGCTGGAGGAGGATGGAGATTTCAAGAGGAAAGTGATAGACGCATGCCATGTGGCTGAAAAGTCTGGACTCTAAGGCTGAACAAGACCAGCAATGCTAGACAGCGTGAGACCTGGCTAAAGACAAGATATTTGAAAAGTAACTTAAATGCTACTGAAATTATGATGCTGAGGTCCATGCGTAGTGTTTCTAGGAAGAACATAACTGGAAATGAGATAGAATAAGGGCAACAGTTAAAGGCGACAGAGGTTTCGAAGAAGGCTGGAGAAGCTAGATTGTGCTGGTTTGGTGAATTTTCATAGGGGATTTGTTCCGTGGAACGTAGGGTTATGATCCTTGAGCTTTCTGAAAAGAGAACTGGAGGAAGATCTAACGTAGATGGACAGACCGTGTCGACAATGAGATGAAGAAGAAGAAGAAATTGAAGAGTCAGTTGATGCAAGACAGAAAGGAGGGGAGAAGGAGGATTCGAAAGAGCGACCCCAAAAAACTAAAGCTCCCAGAAAGAAGTAGAAAAAGAAACTATGTAGAAAATGCATGAGTCATCATCCTCGTGATTTATGTTGTTCGATGCAAAAATAATTTGCCGGGTCCTACCCGTGAGTTAGGAGATATCGTGTTGCAAGCGGATAGGCAGACGGAAAACGTGATACTATTATATAAATATGTACTTATTTTTAAAAACTTTGTGAGTGTGTGTTCGCGTGTGTTATGTTGCGAGTTTCCGTGCGTGTTATGTTCCGAGTTTAACTTTGCAAGCAGTCAGTCTCAATCGTAGCAGATCTCTATGCCAGTATTCCAAGAAAAACTTCCTAAATTCCATTGAGATTAACGTGTGTGTGTGTTTATTCTTCCGTTAAAGATCATTAAAGAGCATCTACACAATTTAAACACGAAAAAGCTCTAAATTGTGTCACACACAGTTAAAAACTCGTTAAGACCACGCCTTTACAAATTCTCGAGGTCATACTAATGACTATCTAATGGCAATGTATTCTCGATAGGATACATCCGGATACGTTTGATCAGGGACTGGCAAATTTGAGCACACCAGCTGCTGAGCGTTATGTGCTGTAGGAATTCGCGCATTATCAGCTGAACACATTTCAGAGCAAAAACTGTTCCTACTCACAATGGCGTTTAGATACGTTGCGGTATATAAATATTTCAGCGCTGCGTTATATATTTTATGACGCAGTGGTACATTAGGAGTTTTTTTGATTAGTCAAACTTCATGTAATGTCAAACACTAAAACAACGGCATATGCGTTAATAATTCCTGTATTCAAACATGTTAACAGAAAAACAACCCCAAATCGCCATTTTAAATTATCAATGAAAAAATATCTCTGATTGTTACTAGGATAATGCATCAGAGCGAGCAGAAACGGAAAGGATAGTAATATACACTGACTGGTCAAATTATTATGACCACCAGACCACTTAATGCAAAGTAGCTATCCCGGAGATGTTGTTGACGCAAGATGGCGGAATTGGTATTAAAATGGAACGCTGAAGGCCTGCAAAGACTAATGAAGTGCATTGAGCAAGAAATAATGGGTAAAAGATCTGAAATGATGGGCAAAAGTAACGCGATCCGACGGACTTTGAAAGTGGAAGGAGCATTGGTGCGAGCAATAGCAAAACGGTTGCACTTGTGAAATGTTCGAAAGCAGCAATTTTTAAAATGTACAGAGAGTGGACCAGAGCTGAGACGGGCTGAGCCCGAGCCTGAAAGCCTGAAGAAGAGCCAGTGCCCCAACCGGGCTCGGGATGTAGAATATTTACTGCGGTTCGGGATCAGGCTCTTAGAGAGAGGGAGAGCGAGAGAAGTTTTTTTATATATAAATGTGATTTTATATGATTTAGCAAATGAGACACTTTATAGTTGGTAAATAGAATTCTTCGGAAACCGGTTCTGGTTGGGGAGCAGGCATTTGAGATGGCTATTTATTCCGGGCTTGGGTAGAAAATGCCACAGGCCGCGCATTAGTGTGTTTCTGCAGAAAAGAAGAAGCTTTATCAAAAACTATAGATATTGGATTTGATAGTATGCCTACAATAATTTACTCCCTATCTCCACGCAGTAGCTCCCTGCTAATTCTATTTAGCAACGTACATATTGCAGCGCATTATGGCGCGATGATATCAGCATTATTTGAGGAACATACGATTCCAGCACCACCCGCTCATTTGGATGCCAGGCCGAACAAAGCCCTTGAGGTGGAAACGAACGGTCAAAGAAAGTCGTACAGTTACACTATAAAGATAGAGGTCCCTTCCCCACTCCCCATTTGGGAAATACATCGGCTAATTGCAGGAGGAGGAGAGAGTGGAAGTGTGGAAAAGGAGATGTTTTTTTATTAATGGTTGAACAGATTAACCAGTTTTCGGGCTCGTTCGGGCCCAGGCTCTATTTTGCAATGTAAAATTCTGGCTCGGGTGGACTCGGACTGATGAACGACTAGCTCGGACGGGCTCAAGCTCCGAAAACTGAGCCCAAACTCAGCTCTGGAGTGGACCACCAGTTAAGCAAATGGGTCTGAGCGCAATGTTCCATAACCTGAGCCCAAACACAGCTCTGGAGTGGACCACCAGTCAAGAAACCGGGTTTGAGCTCAATGTTCCGAAAACTAAGCCCAAACTCAGCTCTGGAGTGGACCACCAGTCAAGAAACCGGGTCTGAGCGTAATGCTCCGAAAACTAAGCCCAAACTCAGCTCTGGAGTGCGCCACCAGTCAAGAAACCGGGTTTGAGCGCAATGTTCCGAAAACTGAGCCCAAACTCAGCTCTGGAGTGAGCCACCAGTCAAGAAACCGGGTGTGAGCGTAATGCTCCGAAAACTAAGCCCAAACTCAGCTCTGGAGTGGACCACCAGTCAAGAAACCGGGTCTGAGCGCAGTGTTCCGAAAACTGAATCCAAACTCAGCTCTGGAGTGGGCCACCAGTCAAGAAACCGGGTCTGAGCGTAATGCTCCAAAAACTAAGCCCAAACTCAGCTCTGGAGTGGACCACCAGTCAAGAAACCGGGTCTGAGCGCAATGTTTCGAAGACTAAGCCCAAACTCAGCTCTGGAGTGGACAACCAGTTAAGAAACCGGGTCTGAGCGCAATGCGTGCGGTTGTCAAAGGTCTCTGGATGCTCGAGCTAACGGAAGAGTAGGCAGACTTGTTCAGTCCAGCAGACGGGCAACACTTCGCCAGATCACAGACAATCTGAATCAGGGACCAAATCAGATGGCCTCTCAACGTATAGTTCACCGCACATTGCATCGTATGGGCTAAAGAGGCAGACGTCCTGTCCGGAAACCATTGCTATTCCCAGCGAACAAGAAGAAAAGCCTTCAGTCTGCTCAGGAACACAGGAATTAGACATTAAATGAGTCGAAAACGGTAACGCGGTCCGACGAATCACGTTCTGAACTACACCGTGCAAATGGAAAGATGAGGATATGGAGACAACAGCACGAAAACGTGGACCCATCTTTCATCGTCACCACTCTTCGAGATGTCGGCGCTAACGTTATGGTCTCGGGCATGTTTTCGTAGGAATGTTTAGGCCCTTTGATTCGTGTGGAGCAACGTCTGTCTTCCTGCCTAAATATATTTAAATAACAAGTCCGTGTAGTTATGTTGCTGGTATATTCCAATTGAGATGGATTCTTCCAGTAGGACAATATTCCATTTTATAGTGTTCACATTATATACGCGAATGGTTTGAGGAGCATCACGGATACTTTTCTCTTCTACATTGGCCTTCTCAATCACTGGATCTCAATCCAATGGAGCATTTGTGGGATGAAGTCGAAATGGGCATCAGACAGCTGGATCCGCTACCATCAAATCTTCAAGAGCTGGAGGGTGCAATTCGTTGCATTTGGGTTAATATACCGTAAGCCACTTACCGACGTTTAATAGTCCACAGAAAGACAAACAACGTACTAAGAAGGTGGTCTTAATAATTTCACCACTCAGTGTATATGCGCACAGAAAATAAGGAAACCCAGAAAAAAAAAAAAAACCCTCGGGTGAAGTGTGGGCATCCTGTAAAATAAACTGCCTTAAAAGTTAGAGATATTTCGGTTTAGAACGCCAGATATGTGCTTGTGCAAATGTTGTCAGGTGAGAACCGAAGCTGCAAAAGAACGAAAGGCAACGGTACGCATATTTCGGTTTCCGCGTTGCTGCTACGAAAACGCAGGTTGCAATAAATATATACCGGGGATAACTGGACTTTTTAGCACGTCCTTTGAAAAAAAAGTACGTGCTTGTTATTGTATCATTTTGTCCGTCTGTCTGCCCGGACATCCGGACGTATGTGGACAACATATCTCTGCAAACATTAGTCGGATTTGAAAAAAGCAACAGACTTTTTTCCATTGAGAAGCCCGAAATTTGTGAATGAAAATCCTTGTTTTTCGGTCTTTTTCCAATGCACAGATTCGCCGCAGATCCAGGAAAGCTCAACGATTGTGCAGGAAGGGATCTACTTCGATGAACACATAAACCTGTATATTTATCAAGAGCACTAATGCTAGGGTTACAAAGCCGGCATAATCAGAAGTAATGTGGCACTTTTCCACGGTGTGATAGACCATAACTTCGTCTTTGTGGATGATAATACACGGCCGCGTCAAGCTCACATCGTGGTTCTCCAGTTCAAGGATCGCAACTTTCCACATTTACCTCTGCATTCAAGGTGCCTCCGAACTTAATCCCTTTTAGCACATCTGGAATGTACTGCTGAAAAAACCTAGGATAGATATAATTCTATCCATACCTTTTTTTCTTTTTTTTTTTTTTTTTCCTTTTTATATCGCGACATTATTAAAAGGCGGGTTGTTACTATTATTTAGTTTCTGCTTATCACATAGAAACAATACAGGGTGTCTACAGGGTGTCCACAATGTCTTGTTACCCCCCCCCGTAATAAGAAATGTAAGTGAACTATGTATATGTTAAGTTATGGTCTGTATTGTGTTTATTTACAGATTAGGTACCGGAACCATGTGTGATACAAGCGAATACACCCTGAAACAGCGGATTGTTGTCAGTGTCTGGGTACACGAACGTCCACACACAGGGAAGACAATGAGTGCCGATTTCCAACAACGATTCGACAAAGAGGCCCCTCCAAAACAGACTATTCTGCGGTGGGAACATAAACTCTTCGAAGCAGGCAACATCAAGGATAAACCACGAACGGGAAGACCATCAACCAGAGTGCAACAGTGTCAAGCGGTCGAGGAATCAGTTATCAGGTCACCGACGAAGTCGCTCTGCAAACGATCAGCGGAGCTTGGAATATCACGATCGACACTGCATTAGCACATGAAGAATGAACTGAATTTGCACGCATATCGCCCGATGTTCGTTCAGGAGTTATATCAGACATCGATTTAAACCGCAGACGGGATGCATGTGCGATGATGCTTCAGGCATTTGCCACAATCCCAAAACGTGGAAAGGTCATTTTCTGTGATGAATGTGCGATATACCGCAACTGTCGATCACGGAACGTAGTGTTCTGGTCCAAGGAAACCTCACATTTTGTCGAAGAATTGGAACATCATCCTCTGCATGTCCCGATATGGGCTGCAATGAATAGTCGACATCTGTTTGGACCGTATTTCTTTGATGGTCCAGTGAATCAGACAATTTATCTGGACATGCTGCAAACCTGGTTTGTGCCACAACTTGGAAATCTTGGCATTCTGAATGACGTATGGTTCCAACAGGATGGGGCACACGCCCATTACGCAATCGCTGTTCGGGAATACCTTGGTGAGGTCTTTCGGGATCGTTGGATCGGCCGAGATTTGGCAGTGCTGCCCGCTCCACTTGAATGTCCACCTCGAAGCCCAGATCTCTCAACGTGTGATAATGCCCTTTGGAGTTTCAGAAAGGAGGTTGTTGCACAGCAGCGCTACCAAACCACTGATGAACTTAAACAAGCAGTGAGACGTGCTTTCACTCGTATCACCCCGCAACTGCTTCGGAAAATGTCCCACTGAACATGGCGTAAAATTATTCTCTGTCACGAGAATGACGGAGCCCGAACGGATCCAGTGGATGCTTAAGGATGCCTCAACATATACATCATACAACAGATACATAGCTCACTTACATTTCTTAATACAGGGGAGGGGGTAACAAGATATTGTGGACACCCTGTACAAGTGATTGGAGCGGTTTCACTATTTTATTGTAGGTATATTATTTGACGTATTATCACGAAACTTTACAATTAAATATAACAATGCACAAAGTTCTTTTGGGGGCATATTAAAGGTGTTCGATATGCGCCCCTTGAGAGATTCTGCAAACATTAACTCTGTAATCAAGTTCCTCCCGCACACGCGAGTTAGCATGTCTCTATAAATGTGAGCAAAGGCATTGATGATGCGAGCCCGCAGTTCTGGTAGATCGGCTGGTAAAGGCGACATAAACACCGAGTCTTTCACATAACCCCACACGAAAAAATGGCAGGGGGTTAAGTCGGGGGAGCGTGGAGGCCATAACAGCAGTTGGTCATCATTCCCAGCACGACCGATCCATCGCTTTCGCAATCAGACGTTCAAGAATTCACGAACATCGCGATGGAAATGGGGCGGAGCGCCATCCTGTTGGTAGATAAAGTTCACACTGTCGGTCTCCAAGTGCGGCAATGAGCCAATGTTCCAAAATGTCCAGATACACGTGTCCGGTAACGGTCTTTTCGCAGAAGAAAAAGGGGTCGTGAAATTTAAATTTTGAGACCGGATGAATAACATTGATTTTTTTGAGAATCCCGAATGTGCTCCGCGAAGGCGTGGGGTTTTTTTGTGCCCCAGATTCGCACATTGTGCCTATTCACTTTGCCACTAACAAAAAATGTTGCTTCATCACTGAAGACAAGTTTATCAGAAAACGCATCATCTTCTTCCATAAAACTTTGAAATCGCGAACAAAACTCTAAGCGACTCACTTTGTCACCGGGCGTCAGGGCTTGTAGCAATTGCAAGCGGTACGGTATCTGCTTCAATCGTTTGCATAAGATCTTTCAAACGGTCAATCGTGGAATATTCAGTTCTCTACCCGCTGTGCACGTCCACTTCTGTGGGCTACACACGAAACTTGACCGCGCGTGTTCCACGGTTTCTTCAGGTACTGATGGACGACCCGATGATTTCCCTTTACACAGGTATCCTGTCACTTTAAACTGTTCATACCATCGCCAAATGGAGTTGGCGTTGGGTGGAGTTTTCTTAAATTTCGTTCGAAAGTGTCGTTGCACTGTTGTCA
Source organism: Macrothele yani (assembly GCA_039090855.1). NCBI lineage: Eukaryota > Metazoa > Arthropoda > Arachnida > Araneae > Macrothelidae > Macrothele > Macrothele yani. The sequence goes on from CM077003.1 coordinate 112,858,593, forward strand.
CAGGTTGACTAGCATGAATTTCGAGGACAGCAAACGCTCTCTCGCTGTTTCGAGCCATCTTACCGACAATAAGACAAGTACTGCCCTCTCACGGCAACCAAAGTAAACTTTGAGCAATGCGTGTCTGGTAACATCCAACTCGAGCACCATATCGCTAATATTACAGCCACAAAAAAATCACGAAACCGATCCAATCATTTGTAGACACCCTGTAGTCACGGAAAGCAAACATTAGTTGCCGTTTGAGGAATATGTCCCTGGATTTCTTTCAAAATTACCCCCAATATATGTAAGGTCTTGTGATGCGCAATATATAGTTTGAAATATTGGACTGGATTCCAAGGGACAAGAAAACATACAGAAGATCTCCTGCGAGATGGAAGATGAGACCGGAAAGCATGCTGGAATGACATGGAGGAGACTGGAAGAAAGTTGTGGAATCTACTTGGGGAGACCTTTATCCAACTAATGGTTGATGTTGTGGAAATTTATGGCAACAGGCATAAGGTTGCCAAACGTGGGATGAAAATGTTTGACACAACAACGTTTAAAAGTGAGTAAGCGTAATGTACTCTTTGACAAAAAACAACAACAAAAAGAAACAGAAGCACCCAGAAAGAATTATCAAATCGAGATGAATATTGGTGTGTGCAATGCACACGTGTTGTAAAGGAAATGATTGTAATTTCACAGCAGTTGGGCCATTTATTCAGACAAAACAGGTACACGTGTAGAAGAAGCCATTACATTATAGCGAAACGTCAGGCTCGGATACAAGCAGTTACCTTGCGTGGTACAGTTCACGGATACCATTCTAAGATATATCATACCAGATGGTGTTCAAATTGCAGGCCAGTTCGCCGACATTCCGGGATAAGCGTACGTGGCATCTCCTCATGTCCCAAACATGTTCGATCGGTGAGAAGTCGGGCTGCACATGGAAGGGTGTCGGCATTACGGAGGCAAGCCTGGGATGTGGGAGGGCATTATACTATACCAGATGGTGTCCAAATTGCGGGCCAGTTCGCTGATATTCCGGGATTAGCGTAGGTGCATTCCATCATGTCGGAAACATGTTTCATCGAGTAAGAGGTCGGGCGATCGGGTGATCGGGCTGGTCATGGAAGGGTGTCGACCTTACGGAGGCAAGCCGTGCCGTATGTGTGGCAGGGCGTTATCTGTTGAAGAATTGCTGGGTGATGTTGCGACATGAATGACAACATAAGAGGGCGTAGAATGTCGTCGATGTACCGTTGGGTCGTGATAGTGGTACGGAGGACTACCAAGAGTGCCCGGATGTCATAGAAAATGGCTCCCCAGACAGTCACTCCCGGTGTGCAAGCCGTGTGTCATTGCACGGTAAAGGCAAGATCAATGCGCTGGCTAGCTGGTCATCGGCCCAAGTGCAAACCGTGACTCATCACTGAAGACAACGTGACGCTACTGGACAGTACCCCACGTTCATCGGGCCTGACACCACTGCAACCCGTGCAGGCGATGCTTACTGGTCAGTGGTAAGCGGCGGAGTAATCTCCTCGAATGTAGTCCCCGTGCCGTAAGTCATGTGACAACGGTCCGGACGGCATCTTCCGTACCAGTAGACGACGCAACATGGCCACAGAGGAACGAATTCAGTCCTGTTGTTGTGAATCTCTGGATCCTCGCGTTCTTTCTTTAGCTCCGGCCGTCCACTGCCCACGTATTACTGGGTTGTGCCCTCCTCGACCTATTGGCGACAACATCGTCTAATTGCCGCGTCGCTCCGACCCAAATGCCTGGCGATACGGCTACGTGACCAACCGGTCTGTCTTAGCCCAACTATGCGTCCTCTCTGAAGCTAGCTCAACTGCTCGTACTGTGCATGGATCCGACGTCGAGGCATCCTCACAATCCGTGGGCGTTAGTGCAACCGCAATCCGCTGTCACAATTGTCGCTGCATGCCAACTCTGCTCTTAACATACCCACATCAATGCGCGGTTTCCATGCGCTGGTGGGACACTATTTAATAATTGGTCGTTACTTTTGAATCATTTGCATATTTGCATGCGGAGTTTTATCAGGATGGAATGACTTTTTTTTCTCTCTCTCGGGGTGATTCATTCTATTTTTTTTTCTTTTGCAAGGATTGTATTTAAAGAAACCTGCATATAGTTAAAGAAAAAAAAAGAAAAGGAAACTTCTTACCGTCCGTGGGGAAACATAGTAATTGCAAAATAACTTCCGAAGTAAAATTATCATCCGAAAACTCTAAGGGGTAAAAATTACCTAAAAAGATTACAATACATCGGCTAGGGACATCAAATAGAGGTCATCGCTCTTTCCACGTTTATAAGTGAGTCACAGAAAAATTCTCATTGGCTGCCACCGGGAATCGAACCCAAGTCTTCCAGTTACGCACCGGATATGTTGGACTAAGAGAGACTGGTTGGTCACGTCGCGTAACTGGAAGACTTGGGTTCGATTCCCGGTGGCAGCCAATGAGAATTTTTCTGTGACTCACTTATAAACGTGGAAAGAGCGATGACCTCTGTTTGATGTTCCTAGTGCACGTCAAATGTCTGTATTAATTATTCATTCGCCTTCTAATCATTATTCAGTTGCTGCTTACCATCTTTGGTGAATCCCCAGCATTGTGCGGGGCTCCAAGAAGCAATCTGCCAATTGGCTTGGCATTTAGTGTATGTGAGTCTGGGGGAATTCGAGGCCGCTGTGGTGCAGTGGAAGCATATTCGGCGCGTAACTGGAAGACCCTGGGTTCGATTCCCGGTGGCGGCCAATGATAATTTTTCTGTGACTCACTTATAAACGTGGAAAGAGAGATGACCTCTGTTCGATGTTCCTAGTCCACGTCAAATGTCTGTATTAATTATCGACTAGGGAGTTGATTACTGTACCTGATAGTGAAAGGTAAACGTCTCAATCCACGATCGTATACCTATAAATTCCTTCTATAATGAAGAATTACGAACAACACTTCCTTTTGAATCACAGGCAACAGAAATTATATATTTTAAAAATTTCCTTCAGTATGGAGACCATATAACTCATGTACGGCCAAAAATTATTTTGTTAAGCACCAAGCAAACACTGTACATGAATCCAATTGCTAAAATGGGGATTTTTCTTGGCAACGCAATTCCTTCTGGAGTAGTTAGTTTAGCAAACTTTCAAATTTCCAGTTATCTAGCCTTTTTGTGTTTTCCAGTACTTAGCTGGTAGATTCTGAATTTTCAATATTGATCTTTGTATCAACAACATGTGTTCTAAACCAGGGATGGCGAACATTTTTGAGAACGTGTGCCCAAATTGGCTATCATTTTCTAAAAGGTTCTCTCGCTCGCGTGTTCATGGAAATTTTGAGCTGCATATTCTCACTTATTTTTTATCCACTGTTCACTCACAAACGATAGAAGAAAAATATTAGCTGAGCGAAGCCAATGCCGACTGTTTGCTTACATTATTACCCAAATACTTAAGTGTACGTTGAATCTTCGAGGATTTCAAAAGGAGACATACAACGTCACATATCCTCACAATTGCCCACCTGGCGACGAGCCGGCGTGATAAGTCTCTTGTGAACAATTTTCCCTGCTTCGTCGGCGTTCGAATGGAACGGAGGTACAACAGCAAGTCACCTTTCCCCTTGGTGCGGAGAGAGAGGCGATTGGCGTGCAACCGTGATCGTTGAATCCTCCGCTTGCCCACTAACGTCCCTTCGATTTACGGTTTGGGAGAATCCTTTCGCGCTCCTTCTTAGACGAACCGAGTGATCTCTTTCCGTCTGACTGGAGTCCCTCTTTTGGGAAACTTCCTTCCGAAGACAAATTAAACTGAAACAAATACCCTATCTCAGCACTTACTGAAATATTTTAAGCTATCCAAAGTTCAAAAGTCGAAAATTTGCCTTAATTACAGGTGCTTCATTTGGTAGCTATTATAATTATTATGTATATATAAAAAAATATATTTTTTATTATGGGTATGGTTTAAATATGCAAGGGGAGACATCGTGCCGTAGGATCGTCACTTCTAAATTTCCGTGAAAATGGAAGGCGTTCCAGAATAAATTTATTTTTCTTTCAGAATTTATATTCCTGTGCATGTGATACTTTTATCTGATGTAGTCTTTTATATTGCCATTGTGTTCTTCGTTTACTGGGTATTTCTGAAAAAAAAAAAAAAAAAACCGTTTTTATTTATTTATTTATTTATTTTTTCAGAGATACCCAGTGTCTGATGAAAAAACAATTTCGTGAATTGCTTTAAAGAAGAGTAACGAAGGAAAACACCCAAGTTCCACGAAAGCTACAGTTATAATACATTTTCTGAAAATTGTGTGCATACATGCATACGGCAATTCCAAACAGTAAAAATGGAATTCCTTTTGGCTCATATGTTTAAGATACTCTTTTAAATGTTACCTTAAATTAGCTCCTCTCATGTCTCTCTCTCCCCCCTCCTCCCTCAAAGAAAAGAAATCAGCACGTGAGATCAGTGGTTTGCGATGAATCAAGCATTCATATTTTTATACTTCTACCTCGCACCCGTTGAATACATATTACATAAGAGATTTTGAACAACGGTCAAAAATCAAAGCATTCCTTAAGGAGAGAAAACGAACTAGTCGACAATGTAGCGTAAAAAAAAATGGAATAAAATAAATGCACAAATGAAAATAAAATGAGTTTGAAAAAAATACTCTCTCTCGTAAGTAATTCTTTTCGTCCATTAAAAAAAATATGTCATCAGTGCAGTTGTGAACAACAGAACAAAAGCACAGCAACTTTCTTTAAAGTAAGAAAAATCTGTCTGAACATTCAGGGCAACAGTAAAGTAATTAAGAGGGAGGGGGATAAATATAAAGAATATTAAAAATAAATGTAAATCCCTTTCATTTCTGGCTATTGGAAAGTGATAGCAACTTTATGAAAAACTCTCATGGAAAAATTCATCGGTAAACTTCAGCTAAAAGCACCTGAATTTATACCCAGTTTTAATTTTTTCTCTCACGTAAGGAACTTGATTTGAATCATTTTAGGAACTCTATTCATGAATAACTGAAATTAAATTTGGAATGTATTTTCAGCCTTCGAGTTAGTTGTAAGGAATTTGTTTCATAGGATCACACACACACACACACACACACACACACAACCACTATTATCGCGTTTTATTTGCTTGATTTTTCGACCTGTATTTGTATGAACTTATGGGGCAGTCATGAGTTATTGCTAAATATACGCGCATTTCTGGTGCTTGTATTTTTTTTCAGCTTTCACGTTATGAAAGTGGGGCGCCCGTAGGATTACGTCCATGGAAATCCAATCCAGTGTTCTAAATTTAGTACAGCATTAGAAAAAAATTTATTGAGCACTGATGTTACTGAATGGATGTAGAGGCATGGGGTGGGCAGACGGCAGTTGATTATTGTGCACCTAAGTCCGTGTTTCACGTAACTTGTCAGCTGCTTCTGGTTCCTGTCGGAGAAACGCAGCTGTTAGTTGATGTCCTTCGCACGTGCTGTGAGTCTGCTGCAGATGGGAATGTCCGTCACATCGACGACGGGATCCCACGCCGGATTGTTGCTTCCCCCTCAAAGCATCAAGGATGATGCTGCCAGTCGCAGTGGTGCTTCAAAAGATTACGAACTCAAGAAAGAAGAATAGACTTCATTCAACAAAGACACAAGCGCTGTCTTCCTTTAAAGGTCACTCAATGCGGAAGACTTCCTTCTGTCACTTCGATTTTCCCTTTTAGTGCTTCCCTTGAAAAAAACAAAAAAACAAAAAAAAAAAAGGTCGAGCCTCATTTTGTTTGTCCATCTGTTGACATGATGTCTCCGTATCGAGAAGTCAAATTCGAAATATTATCTCTGCTTTCGATTATTGATGTTCATTCTGATATTTTCGCTTTTTCTTAAAAAATTTCTTCTTCTGTTCACAGTTTTCCTGAAAATACAGTAGAAAAAATCGACAGTTGTCGTTTTCCGATCAACTGTCGATTATTCGACCTTCTTTGTTATTCGCTTTTCTATTCCAAAGGTTTCCGCGTAGTGAATAAAAAACCGATCGTTTGATTATGGTAAAGTAAAATATACGTTGCCGAGATATTGTCCCAAAGAAAAGGAAGGAGAATTTAAAATAATCATCTATTTACCGGTTTTTTAATTAATATTTTGTTTTCATTTATGCATTTTTATGCAGCGTGCGTCTTTTACCCCTTGTTTTTGTTTACATCCCTTCATATTATATTTATAAGAGATAAAAAATGCTGGATAATTTCTTAATATGTAATTATTCTTGATATTTTTATTAATCTTTTATATTATCCGACGTCCTGTATTGACTGATAAGGTCGGATAATCTTAAAATGTAAAAATACTTAAGCGTGATTTCAAAATTTAGAATTTGTTTAATATGCTGTATACAAATAATATAATTTGAAACCGTTTTCATCTTCATCTCTAAACGTAGAATTGGAAATGGATAACTGGAACTCTTAGCAATCGATGGGGGGAGGATAAACGACCCCAAAGCATCTCCTGCTGTGAGATCTGTTCCTAATTTAAAAACACTGACTTCAGTGAAAGGATGGAACTTCGCTGAAGGATAAACACACAGTCCATGACTCGAATCAAAAGATCAACTTGGGCAGACGATTAGCCTGAAGCCCGGGCCTAAAGTTTCATGTTGCGTGGAGAACAGATTTTCTGCTGGGTTGCAGATAGCTATGCAGCTGTGATTTTGACTAATATGATACTCAATGTTTGATATTTTATGTTATTATATAACGGCCGTTCCATAAAAACTGAGAGTAAAATCACACAAAAACGAAGAAATATAGGTACAGCAAAATATATGTTCTTCTTTCTCAAAGTATCTTCCCGCGGATGATATGCAACGGTCCCATCGTTCAGTCCACTTTTCAAAGCATGCGGCGAAGACATTTTGTGGAAGATGTTTTAGCGACCCCTTTACAGCTTGAATAACGTCAGCATCTATGTTGAACGTTGCGCCACGGAACTTCTCCTTCATTGTTGGAAACAACCAGATATCGCACGGGACGAGACCAGGACTGGCTGTGGCATGACTTCAACACTGCATTTCGTAAGAAACTGTTGAACACAAGCAGCCACATGTGGGCGGGCGTTATTATGCTGCAGGGTCCACTTGACCTACAGTTCTGGTCGCTTAATCGATATGTGTCGTCGCAGGCACTTCTAGATTGAAATGTAATGCTCAGCATTTACAAAAACTTGTGGAAGAATGGCATGCTGGTGGGCTACACCTTTATGATAAAAAAAAAATATCATCATCACTTTCCCAGTTGATTTGGTTTGACAGACTTTTTTTCGGAGGAGGCAAGCCGTTGTGTTTCCAGACACTCGTTTCGCGCTTCGTAAGGGGGTCAATCGAAATAGTGGACCCATGTTTCATTGGCAGTTCTTACTGCTTTTAGAAAGTTTGGATCCTTTACAATAATTTGTTTTCACTCTTGAAACCCCTGAAGTCTGGCTAACAATTGCTCTCTCGTCAGGTGATAAAGTACCCATCTGGAACACACACGATGCAGCAAGAATTTGTCGCGTAGAATGCGGAATGCCTACGTTTTTGAAATATTAGTTGGCGCCGCTGTGTCTTCACACGTCATTCGTCGATCTTCTTGCAATTTTCCCATCAAACAGTGTTAACAATAAGCTCCGTAACAACACTTTCAGGTCGACCAGGCCTGGGAGCGAGTTCTGCAGACAAACGCGCTTTTTTGAAATCATGGTGCCATCTAAAAATCATTGATTCACCCAAACATTTATCTTTGTAAGCTTTTTTCATTAAATCAACTGTTTCTGGAGCTCTGGAGCCGTTTTACTCAAACGATAGCAAAATTTTATCGCACAACGCACTTCATTTCTTAGCTCTGAATCACTCACCTCGATAGCTGTATGGCGAAATGCAGACGTACCTTAAACAACTGCGCAATAGCAAAACCAGAATCGTCTGCCACGGCTAATAACTGTTACCATAGATACTTCCTAAATTCAGTTAATCGTTTGCGTGGCTATTTCCCCCCGTCGCACTGTTGCCAACTCCAAAAAAAAATTACTCTCAGTTTTTATGGGACGGCCTTTGTAGTATACAGTATGACTTTTTGTGAGTGCGTGTGCGCGTTGCACAGCTGAAAACAATTCATATTACCCACATGATATTAGATATTTAGAGATTTCCGTTACTCACAGCTTATACCTCTATATGACCTTTCCTGCTGAAAAGTCCCCTTAGAAAACTCGGAGTCACCTGGGTTAGGAACGGGTTAATGTGCGGACAGAAAGCAAAAAACGTATTGTATTGAAGAAATTGTTACAGGGTTTTGCTATTTTTTTCCTGCCCAGTCATGTGTTCGTCAAGCATTTTTCGGTAAGGTAATCAAGCGGTTCTGGGTCTTAGTTATTTCATCCCCGATTATAAATTACCATCAAAATATCTCGCTCTTCCGTAGTGGTACTTTTTATATAGCCCCAATATATTCATTATACAGTATATTGGGGCTGTTACCCATTAACTTTCCCGAATTTTAATATTAATATTATATCTACTCATTTTGTTGTTTACACATTTTTCTCTTCCTACTTGCACGTTCAGGAGTTTTCTCGGCTGCTAAATTGTCAAGTTCAGTCGTTCCCGCTTTCACTTAACTTCTACCTCAATCTTCTATTTGTGCTCGGACATAAAAAAAAAATCTTTTCCTTCCCATCCTTTAGGAGAAAGAGATTTAAACTTCTTGTTCGCGCCTCGGGTGCCCGGGAGAATCTACCTCGGGTTTTTTTTTTCCCTTGTCTAGGAAAAGCGCGGGGTATTCACTCCCCGTCCATTTGTGGGACCTTTCTTGCCACCAGGTCAGCTCTATGTCTACTTTCTTTGGTCTCACACCCCTTTTAAAACTCGGTCATATGCTGCCTTTTGATCTCCTTTCTCAGCAATCATTATTTAACTTTTTGCACCTTCTTCCCACGCGTGAATTATCATTCCTTGCATGTCCTTTGTGAAAAAGAGATGGAATTTTCTCACTTAGGTTACGAGCCGTAAGATGCAGCCAGGTGTTCAAAGAATCTCCCTTCGATGACGAATAGCATTAAAAATTCATAAAATCTTTTCTGCTCTCTAATAAGGAAGTTCATGATCAACCTGTGAGGATGGATTTCTCAGGAAGTAGGGAGTAGTCAGCTTTCCTAAGGCTCATTAGGAGATGTATAAAACCGACTAAGAGATGATCTCCAATTCCTTTGATACACTACCCAAGAATGTGAAACAAAGATCTTCGCTCTTTCCACGTTTATAAGTGAGTCACGGAAAAATTCTCATTGGCCGCCACCGGGAGTCGAACCCAGGGTCTTCCAGTTACGCCGGATGTGCTTCCGATACACCACAGCGGCCTCGAATTCCTCCAGACTCACACACGCTAACTGCCAAGCCAATTTAACAGGTTGCTTCTTGGAGCCCCAGCACAATGCTGGGGATTCACCAAAGATGGTAAGCAGCAACTGAAGAAATAATTAGAAGGCGAATGAATAATTAATACAGATATTTAACGTGGACTGGGAACATGAAACAAAGATCTTCACTATTTTCACGTTTATAAGTGTCACGGAAAAATTCTTATTCGTAACTGGAAGACCCTGGGTTCGACTCCCGGTGGCGGCCAATGAGAATTTTTCCGTGACTCACTTATAAACGTGGAAAGAGCTAAGATCTTTGTTTCATGTTCCCAGTCCACATTAAATATCTGTATTAATTAACCAAGAATGGATCAAATTAATTCACATGATAATTTTAAAAGGTCAGTTACGCAAACTATAGCTGAAATTAAAAATAGATTGTTAGTAGATTTTATCGTAGAGTGTTCTCCAAAAACAATCTCTCATCAGCGGAATAATTAGATGGAGATCTAGCAAATTAGGTGCGTTTGGCAGTTGGTACAGTTTTCATATTTTTTTCATCTACTTTTTCATTTCTTTGCCGTTTGGTTTTCAGTTACATTGTCTACCTTAGTTGAGTTATTTCACTGTATTTTTCGTGTTTATTTTTTATTTATTTTTTTATTTTTTATTTTTGCCTGAGAATAGTTTTTCAGTAATTTAAAGAGAAATTCCTCTCGACCACAAAAATAGCCGAATTACGTGTTGAAGAATATTTTTTTTTTCTGAGCTGTCATAGCGTTTTCCTTTCGTTCTGTCTGATCAAGAAAGAACAACTTATTTTTAGGATGATTATCTCTTGAGTCCTGGCACCATTCTTTTTTTTTTTTTTTTTTTTTTTTTTTTTTTTCGCGAAATACTGCCGACTGTTTCATGGCTTTTACTAATAAAACCGCTAAATAGCCAAAATGTAGCTTACACTTTTGCCCAGTTTTAGCGAAGTGAATAACTTGTTCGTAAAAAAGTACCAATTACTTTTTTAAGTAACATTGCGTCAATAAGTGGGATATTTACCCGTATCTCTAAATTCGTTTAAAATACTTAAATTCAACACCAGTTTCTTTCGTTTTTTTTTTCAATTGTTATTCAATCTACGATGATTGAAATAAAAAGCCGAAAGGTGAGGGCACATCTCCTCTAGCAGAATAATGTCCATTTTTAGGGGAGGGGGGGGGGTTAACGACCACCGTGAGCTACAAGTTGGGCTATAAGTAGTCGCCTGTCCCTAATTTAAAGCAAAAGCGAGGTGCGCGTGTGTCTGTGGGTGTGTCACCCCTCACACACACACACACACACACACTCATTTTAGGCTTCTTTCACAGCATTGGCCCCCGCTTAAAACATACATGCAGCCCTCTACCTATTTTTTAGAAATTGTCAAATCGCAGTTAAAAAAATAAGAATGTTAAAATCTGATACAAACTTAGGACCTCGTCGAAAGACGAGAGGGCCTTTGATTTCCCAGGGCCCAGAGGTAGTTGACTGCTCTGTCTCATACTAGTTACGCAACTGATTTGAACATTATACATTAGATTCCGGTTAATTGGGACATATCGTCAGTTGAACACTTTGGCCTAATTAGGTGGCTGCCCCAACTATGCGAAGTTGTATTCCAAAGAGCGAATTTGGGATGCTCATCAAGAATTGTCCCAAATAAATGGCCATCCCGATTAACCGAAGGCCCAATAAACGAAATCTACTGTACATGATTCGCACCATCACACACGTACGTTAGCACAACGCTAAGTTGATAAATCTAGACAACAAGAAGACCTATTGTCTTAAGTCTAAATAAGAGAAGTTGTCCTCTTTAGTCAAAATGACTAGCTTTAGACCCACATGAATTGCAAGATAGTGCAGAACAGGTTTTTGTCTTTAGTTTTTTTTATTCTTTTAAGTGAGAAGCTGTAGCTAAATTTGAATGTTTTAGACAGGTTTTGATGGGTTCAAAATCCCCAGTGCTCGTTTTAGTTTGACAATATATTTAGGAATTTATTAAGGCTTTCAAATAGCTTTATGAAAAGAGAACGTATGCTACTTTGACACCCCATTGTTTTTATTATTATTACCAACCTATGTTGCAGATATCGATGCACATAACGTCGCCCTTGAAACATGAGCTTATAGAAAAGCTTTTCTAGTAGACGTCTGGATTCTGTTCTTCAGTTTATGATAGTGAGATTGCACTCCCTTCTATTGCCAAGTACTTTTTAAGAGAGAGAGAGAGAGAGAGAGAGAGAGAGAGAGAGAGAGAGAGAGAGAGAGAGAGAGAGAGAGAGAGAGAGAGAGAGAGATCAAGCAGTGGAGAGAGGATGCAGGAGGGAGATAAAGTCGTCAGACAGAGAAGAGAGAGATAGTGAGAAAAAAGCGCAAGACAGGGAAGAGAGATAGATCAAGCAGTGGTTAGAGGATGCAGGAGGGAGATAAAGTCGTCAGACAGAGAAGAGAGAGAGAGAGTGAGAAAAAGGCGCAAGACAGGGAAGAGAGAGAGAGAGAGAGAGAGAGAGAGAGAGAGAGAGAGAGAGAGAGAGAGAGAGAGAGAGATCAAGCAGTGGAGGGAGGATGTAGGAGGGAGATAAAGTCGTCAGACAGAGAAGAGAGAGAGAGTGAGAAAAAGGCGCAAGAGAGAGAGAGAGAGAGAGAGAGAGAGAGAGAGAGAGAGAGAGAGAGAGAGAGAGAGAGGATGCAGGAGGGAGATAAAGTCGTCAAACAGAGAAGAGAGAGAGTGAGAAAAAGGCGCAAGACAGAGAGAGAGAGAGAGAGAGAGAGAGAGAGAGAGAGAGAGAGAGAGAGAGAGAGAGAGAGAGCAGTGGAGAGAGGATGCAAGAAGGAGATAAAGTCGTCAGACAGAGAAGAGAGAGAGTGAGAAAAAGGCGCAAGACAGGGAAGAGAGAGAGAGAGAGAGAGAGAGAGAGAGAGAGAGAGAGAGAGATCAAGCAGTGGAGAGAGGGTGCAGGAGGGAGATAAAGTCGTCAGACAGAGAAGAGAAAGTGAGAAAAAGGCGAGAGACAGGAAAGAGAGAGAAAGAACAAAGATATACATACGTAGATAGAAGGAAAAAATAAGAGATAAAAGAGACGAAAGAGAAAGCAAAATGGAGAGAAACTAGAGATAAAAGCATGATACAGAAAGAGAGAGAGAGAAAGGCGGGAGATAGGGAAAAGAGAGAAGGAGCAAGGATTTAGATGGAGTGAAGGAAGAACGAAAGAAGAAAGAAAATAAGGGCAAAGAGAGCGAAGGGAGAAGAGAGAATATCGAGGGTTAAAGAAAGTTGAGAGAGAGAGAGAGAGAGAGAGAGAGAGAGAGAGAGAGAGAGAGAGAGAGAGAGAGAGAGAGAGAGAGACAACAGGAAGAGACAGAACGTGAGAAACGAAAGAAAGGAAGAAAGGAAAGCAAAAGTTGATAATGTAAGACTGTGACACAACAACACTTCTTTTTTTTTTTAGTATCCAGAGTTTAACGAGCACCGTAAGCAACTCGATGGACTATAAGCAGTCGTCCGTTCCTAATTTAGGGCCACTGGTTCCAGGGAAGGGACATAGCTAATACCCTAAGTCAAACACAACTTCCATGCCTCCCTCGGGATGCGAACCCGTACCCATTTCGGGCGAATGGTGAGAAGCTGGCTCTCAGACTAAAAGAGAGCTGGCTTCTCACCATTTTTTTGGACGGGAAGGTGAGGCTTACTTTTTACCCAACCCATGAAGGTGTAGCCAAAAGAAAATCCTTAGATATGGGACATACCTGACTGGGCATAACAAAGTGACGAATAAAAAGCATATTCACGTTTTTCCTTGAACGACAGGAGCAGAAAACAGCATTCTAGCTTCCATCCCTTTCTCTCTCACGTCCTGTATTCCCTCTTCTCAGAAATTATTAATAAAATATTTCTTCCCCTAGAAAGAAGAAAAGAAAGAAAAAGAGAAATCGCTCTGCAATTGAAGAACATCACTTCAATATGCACCGCAAATATTAGATTATGCCACTTGGTTTTCCTGGTGCATTTAAGAGTTTTGCGGAGCCCTGCGTGAAGAGGAGGAGATCTGTGTAGAAAGAGAAGTGCCGATGATGGTGTACCATCACCATAGAGACACAAATGGCGCAGTAATCCACATCTCCAAGGTTTTCCCCCTATCAAAGGTCTCAGCAGATGTCTCGTGAACTCGATTGCAGTCTATCTCATTTTTGTCATTTGGTTTCCAACATTCGCATCTTCTTCTTTCCCCGTCTTCGCCCTCCGTTATCATCCCCTTTCCTACCTCAAAGTGAATTATTTAGCTGTTTTTTCTTTAGAAAATGCGCTAACAGTAACAATATACCGTAAGTAACCTATAAAAATAAAAATGTCTGACTCAACAATGCTTGAAATGTACTTTTCTTTCGTCTTGCATAAGAATAAAAAAATAACTGAATTTTGTAATTCCTAGGGTACCAACGATTCCACCCTGAGCGGGATTAAAGGGTGCATTTGCACAGGGAAGAAAAAAATAATAAAAAAGCAAGGAATGCAAACAATGATAAAGAAGCGTCAAAAGTTTAACATTTTTACCAATTATTTACATTTCAAAAAGCGGCACACGCGCACATTGTTCCTCTTCAGCCCAACACTTACATCTCCCCACTCACAAAATAATTTTCATGCATCCATTGAATATGAAGCAAGGGCGCATTTAGAGGGGAGCCAAGAAGGCCTTGGCCCCCGAAAGTGTTTCATTTTTAGTACGTCTTTTGTAAAAAAAGATCGTGCTTATGTTATCGGTTTGTCCGTCCGCCTGTACCCACGATATCTCTGCAACTATTAGTCAAATTTGAAAAATTCTTTTTGCAGTGGGAAGACTGAAATATGCGAACGATGATTCTTTATTTCATTTTTTTTACGATGTACAATTTTGCACTAAAGGGCGTAAATGCTGATGATGTCGAATTCAAAAATACGTTTTATTCCACATATTTGCTCCTAAACAACCGATTGAAAAAATTCTTTTATCTTTCGATTCCATTTATGACGAAGAGTATTTTAGATATACATAGTTAATATTTCAAATTGCGCATATATTATGCGCTAGGAGGCGTAAAAGTAAATTACATTTTTCCCGATAACTCTTCATCTAAAACTCCGATTTCAAAATTTTTTTCTTCAGCGGATACACCTCCTGATGTAAAATCTTTTGCATATAATTTCAAATTGTTGGTAAAGAATACTTTGGCCGCCAGGGAGCGTAAGTGCTAATTTTTGCTTCTGATGTATTTGCCATAAAATCTGTGCTTCTAAAATATCGTGGACTGATGCCGCTGAGCTTCTAAATTCTTTCGTGGACTGATGCCACTCACATCGATAAAAGTTTTCGGAATATTTTCTTCTTGAAATATTCCATAGTTTCTCCGCCAGGAGGCGTAGATGTATATCTTATTTTTGTCAATATCTCTACTTCTAGGAGTCCAATTTGAAAAATTCCTTCTTTGTTGGATAATGTTTCCAGTGTGACATGTTTTTCATATAATTTCAAAATTTTCAAGCAAATCATAGACTTTCCGCTAGGCGCAAACGTTAATTGCGTTTTCTGCGAGTCCTGATGAAAAATATTTTTCATATAACTTCTAATGTTTGGTAAAGAATGGTTTGGCCACCAGGAAGCATCAGTGTTAATTTCTGCTTCTGATGTATTTGTAGTAAAATCTGGGCTCCTGAAAACTCGACTAAAATTGTTTTTTCTTGGACCGATACCTCTCATATTGAAAAACCTTTTGAGAATACTTTCTTCCTAAAATAATGCATGATTTTCCCACCAGGGGGCGTAAAGTCACATCTTATTTTTATTGACATCTCTGTTTCTAAGAGTCCGATTTGAAAAATTCTTTCTGTGTTGGAGAGCGTTTCTGGTGCGAAATGTTTCTCATATAAATTCATATTTTTCTTAACGCACAAGTCTGCAGCTCACGATTCCGTTTACAGCAATATCTGAGGGATTAAAAACCCGATTGAAAAACTTCTTTCTTCCATCAGATACTATTGTTTTCCTTACCAGTTCTATTGACTTTGAATAGCTTTGATAAATTTAATTTGCATCAGAACGGATTCAAAAGACGTGCTATTACACCCGAAAATTCGGTGTCATCTTTCTTGTTTATATTTCTGGTTAAAATGCAAATTACATTAGAAAACAAATGCCTTAATTTAATGAAAATGTATGAACTTACATTAGAAAAAAATGCTTCAGTTTTTTTCTTCTAGTTTTCATTAACTTTTATTTTGTTCTGGTGGATTTCAAAAACTTTCGCTTTTCGTCTGCTCCTTCGAAAAAATATTCTAAATAAGCCCTTGATAGAGAGTGCCTGCGTAGGTGAGTAATTAACTCTCGGGAAATGTGTATTATGAAGACCCAGCGTTGTTGAAGGAAAAAGGTACGACATTTTCCTAAAGTGGAAGAAAATGCTTACACGAAACAATGAGAAGCATGATTTTTGACGTAACGCATCCTCATTGGGCAGTATTAGAAAACAAAAAATTCATTTAGCATCAAATATGCAAAATGATAAAATGCTGCCGATATGATCTCTACGTCAAACTGTTCTTTTACGAGCTCAACAAATTTTAAACTGCTGAAATAATGTCGTTCTGAAAAACTGAACGCAAGCCTCCTTCACACTTATTAACTGTTGAACCATGCCTGATGTGATGTACTCCCTTTGCATGCAAGACGATCTTTTCAAGCACAAACAGCATCACAAATTGCAAATTGTTGAAATATTGCCGATGTGATACGTCTGCTGCTCGCACTGCTACCATTTAATGCATCTTTAACCTGTGTGACGTACTAGAGAGGTAAAAACATGTGCCAAGACGACAAATCTGCAGCGTGACATTCTGTCTTCGGAGCTCAGTTGGGAGAGCGACTTACTCCGGAGTGAGGGGACACGGCTCCAATGTCCGTCGGGGACAAACTTGTGTTTTCACACCTATAAATTCCTTAAGTATTCTCGAGCCGCCCTGATGGTGCAGTGGTCTAAGCGATGGCTTCTGATCATTCGCCCGGGGAGGGGTCTGGGTTCGAATCCCGGGTAAGGCATGGATGTTTTGTTTCACTCGCTCTCAATGTGTTACTTGATTAGCACTGGCTCTCTTTGTGTAACTTGATCATTTGGCATACTGTCTACCATGTACGCTATGTACATTGTTGATGTAAACCGAATATACTGTCCATGTCTGCTTTTCAATACTGTACAACTATGTCTGTTTATCCTGCCACTGTATCTGCACCGCCAGGTCAAATAAATAATTAAAAACAATTTAATTCCCCAAACAAAAAAACAAAAAAAAGTATTGTCGATGTGACACATCCATATGTGTATAACTTTTCCTTTAACACCCTCTTAAGATAACAAATTGTAAAATGATAAGGTATTTATTCTCAATATACACCCAAGAGCCAAAACATTATGACCACCTGCCTAATATGGTGTTGGTCCTCAACTTGTAGAAAAAACAGCATTTACCCGGTGAGGCATGGACGCTACAAGATTTCTAAAGGTGTCTGAGTTCGGGCTCAATTTTAAGAGCACGAGCCCGAAGTATGCCAACTCAAGCCCGCCCGAGTCCGAATTTCATATTGCAAGATAGAGCTAGGGCCCGAACGAGCCCGCAAACTATCATTAACCTGTTTGGGCATTAAAAAACCCTCCTCTTCCAGACTTCCACTCTTTCCTCCCCCGTGCAAATAACCGATGTCTTTCTTAACTGCGGAGTGGCGAAGGAATGGATATCTATTTCTATAGTTTCTTTGGCAATTCATTTCTTCCTGAAATATTTCGGGGGCGGGGCATCAGGAAAAATCGGGAGGCACAACAACCTACGGCGTACGTTGCTAAATAGATCAGCAGGAAACTGCCCCGTTGAGGTAGGGAGCAAAATTTCGTCAGCTTGCTTTTTACTATCTATAGTTTTTAAAGAAACATTTTCCTTTGCAGAAATCCAGTAATTTATGGCCTATGGTATTTGTTACGCAAGCCCGGAATGAAGAACCCTGCCGAGTTCCCATTCACCATCTAGACCCAGTTGCCGAATAACTCTCTTTAACAAATAGAAAGTATAAAAAAGTCTTGTGTGCTAAATCACTCAAAAGCACATTAAAAGAAAAAGGAAGAAAATTCACTTTCTGTCAGAGCTCGAGCCCACCCGAGCCCGAACTCCAGTAAGTATTGTACAGCCCGTCTCAGCACTGGTGTCTTGTGGTACCTGGTACCAATACGTTGCCAGCAGATCTTTTAACCCTTGTAAGTTACGTGGTTGAGCTGCGGAAGATCGGATTTACTGTTCCAACACATACCACAGATGCCCGATTGGGTTCATGTTGGGGAATTCGGAGGCTAGGGCAATACCTGGAAGTCTTCATTTCCGCGAACCATTGTCGAACAATCCGGGAAATGTGACTTGACGCATTATCCTGCTGAAGAAAGGCTCTGTTAGAGAGAAGTACCGTTGCAATGAAAGGATGTATATAGCTGGCCCGCAATGATGTTTAGGTAGGTGCTAGACGCCATACTTTCTTTCACATGAACGACTGGACCCAGTGTTTCTCAGCAGAATATTTCCCAAAGCATTACACTTCTTCTTTCGTGACCGTTCCACGGTGCATCCTGGAGCCAACATTTCCCCAGGTAAACGAGGCACACGTACCCGGCTGTCCACATGGTGCAACAGGACACGAGATTCATCGGACCGGACGACCTTCTTCCAATCATTCAAAGTCCATATTTGATTCTCGCGTGCCCATTGTGCGTGGTTTCAACGGTGACACAAGGTTAGCATGGGCACTCGAAGCGGCCTGCTTCTATGCACCCCCATTTTCAGCAGGGTTCGATGTACTGTGTGTTGTGATACATTACTCTTACGTGCGTTAACCGAAGTTAACATGAGCAGCCGGAACGGCCTGCTGCTATACAGCCCCATTTTCAGCAGGGTTCAATGTACTGTGTGTGTTGTGATACATTACTCTTGCGTGCGTTAACCGAGGTTAGCATGGGCAGTCGGAGCGGCCTGCTGCTATACAGTCCCATTTTCAGCAGGGTTCGATGTACTGTGTGTTGCGATACATTATTCTTGTGTGTGCGAACTGATGTTAGCATGGGCAGTCGGAGCGGCCTGCTGCTATACAGCCCCATTTTCAGCAGGGTTCGATGTACTGTGTGTTGCGATACATTATTCTTGTGTGTGCGAACTGATGTTAGCATGGGCAGTCGGAGCGGCTGCTGCTATACAGCCCCATTTTCACCTGGGTTCGATGTACTGTGTGTTGCGATACATTATTCTTGTGTGTGCGAACTGATGTTAGCATGGGCAGTCGGAGCGGCTGCTGCTATACAGCCCCATTTTCACCTGGGTTCGATGTACTGTGTGTTGCGATACATTATTCTTGTGTGTGCGAACTGATGTTAGCATGGGCAGTCAGAGCGGCCTGCTGCTATACAGCCCCATTTTCACCAGGGTTCGATGTACTGTGTGTTGCGATACATTATTCTTGTGTGTGCGAACTGATGTTATCATGGGCAGTCGGAGCGGCCTGCTGCTATACTGCCCCATTTTCACCAGGGTTCGATGTACTGTGTGTTGCGATACATTATTCTTGTGTGTGTGAGCCGAGGTTAGCATGGGCACTCGGAGCGGCCTGCTGCTATACAGTCCCATTTTCAGCAGGGTTCGATGTACTGTGTGTTGTGATACATTATTCTTGTGCGTGTGAACTGATGTTAGCATGGGCACTCGGAGAGGCCTGTTGCTAAGCAGCCCCATTTTCAGCAGGGTTCGATGTACTGTGTGTTGCGATACATTATTCTTGTGTGTGTGAACCGAGGTTAGCATGGGCACTCGGAGCGGCTTGCGGCTATGCAGCCTCAATTTCATCAGGGTTCGATGTACTGTGTGTTGTGATACATTAATCACTCTTGTGTGTGTGAACCGAGGTTAGTATGGGCACACGGAGCGGCCTGTGGCTACGCAGCCCTATTTTCATCAGCGTTCGATGTACACACGACTGCCGTCACCAGCACTCAAATTACCGGCGAGTTACGCTACAGTATCCCTTCTGTTGGCTCGTACCTTACGGGATAGCTTTCGTTCATCTCCAGCATCAAGGAGCTGTGGTCCGTCCACACCTTGCCGGCAGTGCCCCACAAGCCTTGTCGTGTCGAAAATGTTCTGATCCAGTCGTCTGGCCATTACAATTTGGCTTTGGAACGACATTCAGCGAGGTGTACAGGCTATGGATATCACCGTATTGATACGGACTATGAATTGCAGGTTGGCTGAGGCCAGTTTGCGGTCTTGCCGGCCATTGCCACGACTTCTACCACCGCAGCACATCGTCGCGCAAGGTTGGAGTGATGCCGTACCAATCATGTGTGGATGGACGAATGGAACCATGTGGTGTTCAGCGACGAGTCTCGCTTCTGCCTCAGCATGTTGTATCTCTTAAGGAGGGTCTGGATAAGTTGTCCGGGATGATCTTGTTGCCATCCGTGAGCGTCATACAGCAGCTCCTCAGACTGGCTTCATGGCTTAGGACACCATGAGTTTCAGCTCTGGTTCACATAGTGAACACGATGGCAACACGACGATACGTCTATGAGGTGCTGCAATCCGTTTTGTTGCAGTGCCTCCGTAGTGTCCCTGAAGCCTAGTTTCAGTAAGATAATGCCCGCCCGCACACTGCCAACCTCAGCAGAGTGTTCCTACAAGATCTCCAGGCCAACATGATCCACAGACTTTTCCCCAAGAGAGAACGTATGGTACGTCATTGGTAGAAGCCTGTATACGACCCCTTGCAATGTCGATGAATTGTGAATACCCGACGTCGCGTCGTCAGCGATGCCTCACGACAGCATCCGAGGACTTTTGCACTCGATGCTGCTTTGGACTTTTCTGAAATAAACGGAATTTCTGTCTACGGAAATATCTGTGAAAATAAGGAAGTTAAAATGAGCGGGTGCTTTTAAAAACGGAAATTTCTGAAACAGACGGATACCTACCGGCAACTTTGCTGCACCTTTTCAGAAAATTTCCCTGAATTCACACCACTTATTTTTTACAGTGGCATCGCGTTCAGACAATCAATCTCAGAAATTAAATCACTTCTTTCCCATTTACTTGTCTAGATGCGTGGTAAATTTCGTCTCATTTTTTGCATTTCTTCGTGGTGTGGCATTGCCTATGCAGAGAGCAGTGTGCATCTATACTGCACTTAGAACAGCGCTTTCATGCGCCTTTAACATCACAACTTGCAAATTAATGAACTGTCAACGTGATCATCATGAAATACGGGATTACACCAGAAGTTGTGATTCCGTCTATTGGTGTAAATTATGACTAGAGCGGTAAGTCACATAATGTCCGAAAACTTTAAAATGTCATCGTCCTGAAGCGGGAATCGAACTCGCGTCTCCCGGCTTGCGCCCGAGTAGCTAACCACTACACCACCCATTCATTGTCTTCCGTGATTGCCCGGAGAAGCAGATAGACAATGAAATACGGGATTACAACAGTATACATACCGGGAGACGCGGATTCGATTCCCTCTCCAGCATGATGGAATTTTCAAGTTTGCGGATATAATTTCCCTTACCACTTTTGTCATAATTTGCATTAATAGACGGAATTATAACTTCAAATTTGTATATCAACGTGATACTGACCTCGTGCGCTGGGTTACCTATTCTCGAATCCTTCGTGATGCATTTGGAAATTTGATGACTAATGCTTGCACGCAATTTCACCCTATAGCATGTTTTTTTAATGAAATATTGTATTGTGCTCAAGGATAGCCTAACAGATGTTATACGAAACCTTCATATACAGAAAAAAAAAAGGAATTCTAAATCCAGATGCGTTAGCGCTTCTGTACTTAGATACAAAATTTGATGATGCGCTACGTAGTAAAAATATGCAAATATTTATTGATCAACAGCAATTAAAGGATAAAGATTGTCTCCCGGTTATTTTTTTCTCTTTCTTTTTTAACAAAGCATTTTTTTTCGAGCAAGAAAAAATTACCGTTTACTTTCTACAAAAGAAATTTTCCTTCATGAAGTATTGAAGTAATATTGCGAAAATGTTACTACGGAATTTTTCGAATTTTTTTTTAAAACGTGTAGCGTATACTCTGATATATATACAGTATATATATACATGGTGATTCAGCTAAGCGTGTACAAACTTCTGGGAGGAGTAGATTGCACAAAGACAAATCGTAATCACATAGCAATGCAGGGCTGGAAACGCCGTCTTCATGTGCTAGTGTACAGAGAGGACGATAAATGAAAGAGCAGCACGTAAGAGAACAAAATGCTTTTTATTATTCACAAGACATTTGCGAAATGCATTGAGGTTACAAAGGGTGTTCAAAGTTGCGACCATGAGCTGTAACACACGCTTGACATCGTCAGCGCATGGAATCACGTACGTTTTGGAAAATTCCTGGCGTGTCTCGGACTTCAGAAGCAGCTACAGAGATGCGTGCTACAAGGTCCTCATCACTTTCAACGGGAGTGTCGAACACCAGTCCTTTTATGTAACCTCAGAAGAAGTAATCAAGGCATCTTGCAGGCCAATGAACCAGACCACCACGCCCGATCCACTGATGTCCAAATGTCATGTTTAAGCGATGACGAACGTCATTGCCGAAATGGGCGGGGGCCCCATCGTGCTGGAACCATATTGCTCGGCGCAGCGACTGAGGGACCTGTTGTTCGTTCAATAGCTCTGGCAAGACGTCCTCCAGAAATATCCGGTAACTCCTTCCGTCCAGACGAGGAGGCATGAGCTATGGGCCAATTAGGTGGTCCCGACAATGTCGGCCCAAACATTAACAGCAAAAGTTTTGTGCTACACGTGGTCGTACAACATGGGGGTTCTCTTCTATGGCAGGAGTGCATACCCATCGTTCTGGACACCTGGAAGGCCCCTGGACAGAACCAGTGACGCATAACCTCTGATGCAGCCGTGCAAACACTTGGTGGTTTGGCACTCGTCTCATCGGGTACCGTTCCTGGTACAGTCGCACGGTGGCTCGTCCGTTGCCATCCGCTGCTCCGTATGCGAGGTGCATATCAGCCATCCCCGCGTTCGTGAACTCAGCCATCATACTACCTGTACGGGCGGTTTACAAATGACGGTATCACCAAAGAACGTATGCGCAGTCTCGCGGCCGAACAGCGCCATCTACCGCATGAAGATGGCGTTTCCGACCCAGCATTTCTATGTGATTCTGATATCTTTGTGCAACCTACCCCTCCCAGAAGTTTGTGCACGCTTAGCTGAATCACACTGTATATATATATATATATACAACTATACCATCGGGATGAGAGGAAATGCTATCCCACACTCACCAACCCGCTTGGCCAGCGTGGTGAGTTATGGCCAAACCCCTCCAAAATGACTCCACAACTTAAATCTTGGCCCTCAGTCTCCGGCAGCTGGAATGTACCTGGCCAAGGCAGCGGCCAGTGCGACATGAAGGCAGAGGGTGCTAAGAATCCCCGGAGGACCGGACTAGGCTGCCATCTGATGCTGACCTTGGCAACGTACAACGGACGCTCCCTATCTTCTGATTCAAGGCTTCTTGAATTGGAAGAGGAACTACAAAGGATCAAGTGGGACATCGTCGGGCTAAGTGAGGTAAGGAGTAAAGGAGAAGATCTCATTGAACTGAAAAGTGGACATCTCTTCTACTATCGTGGGACAGATACTGGCAGAACTAGTGGTGTTAGATTTATAATAAACAAGAAACTGAAGGATAAAGTTGTAGAAGTTGAAAGTTCCTCTGACAGAGCTGCACGACTTGTTATCCAACTCTCGAGAAGATACCAGGCTCAGATTATTCAAACTTATGCACCCACCACAAGTCATCCTGAAGAAGAAATTGAAGAATTTTATGAGGAAATTCGTGATCTAAATAATAAAGGTAAGCAGCACTTGAAGATAATTATGGGAGATTTCAATGCAAAAATAGGGCAACGGCAACAGAATGAAACTTCAGTAGGTAAATTCGGTCACGGCAACAGAAACCAGCGTGGAAATACTCTCGTAGAGTTTGCAGAGGCAGAAGGGTTTTTCATCTTGAACTCCTTTTTCAAGAAAAAGCCACACAGGAAATGGACATGGAGACATCCAAATGGGACGACAAGTGAAACTGATTTTATTATGTGTAACAAAAAATTCGTCATAGAAGACTGCAGTGTGCTAAACAAGTTCAACACAGGCAGTGACCATAGATTGGTGAGATGTAAGATGCACCTCAACACTAAACTGGAACGTAGCAAGCTCATAAGACAAACAAAATGTATTGACATAAGCAACCTTAAAAAACACCATAATACCTTCAAATTGGAACTGAAGAACAGATTCTGTGCTTTAGAAGGCCTAACATCGGAAGCAGTGGATATTTCTGAAGTTAACAGAAAAGTAACCAAAGCTCTTATGGAAACAGCAACAAAATTAGCTGGGTCTAAGAACAAATTGTATGTGAACAAATTATCAGGAAAAACGAAAATGTTGATGCAAAAAAGAAGAGAGATGAGGACAACTAAACAAGATGTGACTTCCAAAGTGGAATATATAGAGCTATGCAAGACAGTAAGAAAAAGTATCACTGAAGACGTAAGGAAATTCAACTGTGAACTAGTGAGGAAAGCAATTGAAAACAACCAAAGCCTAAAGATAGCAAAGGGACATCTCAGTAAGGGAAGAAAACAGATTATGGCACTCAGAAAAGAAGATGGTTCTGTAACAAGAAATAGAGGCGAAATTTTGACAAGAGTGAAAGATTTCTACTCCAAATTATATGAAAGGGATGATACATGTACTCCAGACATCATGAAAGGTACCAGTACCAGAGTTCTTCCAGTCCTTCCAGCAGAAGTTGCACATGCAATCAAGAACATGAAGCGGGGAAAAGCTCCAGGAGAAGAAGGAATTACTGTAGACATCATACAAGAAGCAAGTGGAGAAATCGAAAAAGTACTCGCCCAAATTTTCACTCGATGCCTTAATGAAGGGAAAATTCCTGAGGATTGGAACAACGCTACAATGATCTTGCTACATAAAAAAGGTGACATTGAGGATCTCAGGAACTACAGACCTATCAGCCTCCTATCAGTGGTTTATAAAATCTTCACTAAAGTTCTTTCACACCGCTTGAAGGTGACACTGGACATGGCTCAACCGAGAGAACAAGCTGGATTCAGGAGTGGCTACAGCACAATAGATCATATCCACGTACTGAGAGAACTAATTGAAAGAGCGAGGGAATATGAACTTCCATTGTGCATGGCTTTTATCGATTATGAAAAAGCCTTTGATTCGGTGAAACCATCAGCAGTTGCAATGGCTCTGAAATCCTGCGGTATTGAAGATGCATACATTAATATTATTAGTAACATCTATGAAAATGCAAGTGCAAAGATTCGGCTGTTTGAAAATACAACACACATAAAAATTGGAAAAGGAGTGAGACAAGGTGACACCATATCTCCGAAGCTCTTTAATGCCACATTGGAAAATGTCTTTCAATCACTGAACTGGGAAAACAAAGGGATAAAGATTAATGGAGATTATCTAACCCACCTTCGTTTTGCTGATGACATAGTCATTTTTTTGCAACTCCCCCATCAGAGCTACAGAGTATGATCCAGGAACTTGCTGACAAGAGTAAAGAGGTGGGATTAAAAATGAACTTTCAGAAGACAAAAGTGATGTTCAATGCTTTTTCAAGAAATGAAGATTTATCGATTGATGGAGAAAAGCTGGAGATAACAGACACATACGTTTATCTTGGACAGCACATATCAAGTGAGGGTCACATTGGTGAAGAAATTAATCGGCGTACAAAACTTGCCTGGAGAGCTTTTGGAAGAAACAGCATAATTTTCAAGAGCAATATGCCATTATGTCTTAAAAGAAAAGTGTTTGATCAATGCATCCTTCCAGTGCTTACGTATGGTGCAGAGACGTGGAACTTAGCTAAAAGAGACATACAAAGGCTGCAGACAACTCAAAGTAGCATAGAGAGGTGCATGCTTGGTGTAACCAGGAGAGATAAGAAGAGGAACACGTGGATCCGAAAAATGACAAGAGTGAAAGACATCATGATCAGAGTTAAGTCCCTGAAATGGCAATGGGCTGGACATACTGCCAGAAGAACAGATCATCGATGGACAGCCGAAATTTTAGATTGGATTCCAAGGGACAGGAAAAGACCCAGAAGAAGACCACATGGAAGATGGGTGGATAAAATTCGAAAGTATGCGGGAGTGACATGGAGGAGACTGGCACAAGACAGACCGTTGTGGAGGAAACTTGGGGAGACCTTTGTCCAGCAGTGGATTGATAATGGTTGACAATGATGATGATGATGATGATGATGATGATGATATATGAAATTATTTAACTCATCTTCGTCTTGCTGACGACGTAATAATTTTTTCAACTAACTACCTCTTCAGAGCTGCAGAGTATGATTCAAGATCTTGCTGACAAGAGTAAAAGAGTGGGATTAAAAATGAACTTGCAGAAGACAAAAAGTGATGTACAATGCTTTTGCACGAAACGAAGTTTCATCGATTGATAGGGGAAAGCTTGAGGCAACCGATACCTACATTTATCTTGGGCAGCAGATATCAAGTGAGGGTCACATTGATGAAGAAATTAATAGGAGTATAAAACTTTGATGGAGAGCTTTTGGGAGAAACAGTACAATTTTTAAGAGCAATGTGCCATTATGTCTTAAAAGAAAAGTGTTTAATCAATGCATTCTGCCAGTCCTTACGTATGGAGCAGAAACATGAACCTTAACTAACTCAAAGAAGCCAGGAGAGATGCATGCTTGGTGTAACCAGGAAAGATAAGAAGAGCTCGTGAATAAGGAAAATGACAAGAGTGGAAGACATCATGATCAGAGTAAAATTCCTGAAATGGCAATGGGCTGGACATGTTGCCAGAAGAACAGACCACCGATTCACAAGTAAAATTTTAGACTGGATTCCAAGGGACAGAAAAAGACCAAAACCACATAGAAGATGGTTTAATGAAATTCGAATGCATGCGGGAGTGGCATGGAGGAAACTGGCTCAAGACAGACCGTTGTGGAAGAAACTAGGGTCTTACGCTACCGTGCGTTGAAGTCTACAAGGTGACAATGAATGAACGGCAGATAAAATTGAGGAATCGAGCGGGGATTGAATTTTTGACGAAGGAAGGTGTGATGCCACACACTATTCATGAACGGTCCGTGTATACGTCGATGGTGCACCTTCATATACCACAATCAAAAGATGGGCTGCTCTCTTTAAACAGGGAAGAGAGTCATTGGAAGACGATTCTCGAGAGGACCGCTCAGTGGAAGTAACCACAGATGAAATGTGCCAGAAAGTGAATGATCTGGTGATGCCAAACCGGCGAATCCATGGCGTACAGATTGCCGAGAAACTGAAGTTAAGTACTGACAGTATTTGGACCATTTTACATGCATGAGGGGTTAGTGATGGCAAAGGTCTGTGCCAGGTGGATTCCTCGAATGTTGACACATGAGATGAAGAATGATCGTGTTGAAGCATGTCGGGTTCAACTTGGCTTCATTTACTGCGATCCAGATGACTTCTATTCATGCATTTCGACTGGCGACGAGATGTGGCTTCAACTGAGACCCCGATGCTAAACAAGAGAGTATGCAGTGGAAGCATCATGGGTCTCTACCTCCAAAAATGTTTAAAACAAAATTATCTGCAGGGAAGATCACGGCCACCACTTTTTGGGACTCAGAAGGGCTGCTGTTAATTCATTACTTGTCTCGTAAAAGGATTATGAATGTATGCCGCGCTATTGCGATAACTGCGTAAAGTTATCAAGAGTAAACGTCAAGCAAAACAGGGTGTTCTGCTGCTCCAGGGCAATGCTCCAATTCACATCGCCATATGTTTCCATACAAGCTGTGACAGAATGTGGCTTCCAACGGCTTCCCCACCGTACGTATCTGTTCTCCCCCACCGTACGCATCTGTTCTCTCCCACCGTACGCATCTGTCTCACCCATAGTGAGCTCTTCCTCTTCAAAAGTCTGAAGAAAAATTCCACGGGGTAGGAAGAATTTTGCGGATGATTCTGAACTGAAGGAGGAAACGAAGTGTTGGGTTGAAGAAAAGATAAAACGTTTCTCGGAGCAGAGATTCACCAACTCTATGATTTGTACATGTGCACCAAGTCAAGGGAGACCAGGTGGGAAAACAAAGGCACGTTTTTGAAGAAAAAAAAATCTTTGTATGTTAAGCTTAGAATTTATTGAACGCCCAATGTAATTTTTTTTTAAAACTTCAGTACACTACAAATGCATAAACAATTTTGAAAGTTTAAAACCATTCCTAAAATTGACTTTTTGAGGTCAAAGAGATGAAATATTCGGTGTCTGAAGTTTCCTCCAAATGTCTGAAATTCATTGCGCGGCGAATATTATAAGCAAACGTGATCTCAAAGGAAGAGGTCGAGTCAAATAAAAACCATAAAAAAATATCCACATGCTAGAGCAAGAAAGCAGAAACAACCTCTCTCTATAGCTGACCTCCTACAACTGTACATTTTTCAAGTTCTCAAAGGTAAAATGAAAAATAACTAACACCTTTTTATTCCCAGCTTTAAATGCATACCTTGTTAGATGTCTTTTAAAAAGACGTGCAAGGACACATTCCGATCCACTTTCTGTTCAGAGTTATGATGAATGTGAAGGGTTCTTGGGTTTTCCCTTTGCTTCAGAAGTTGTGTATTCTAGCATGGATTTTAGAGAAGATGGCAACGAGGAAAACTGATCTGAATATCAAGCAAGGCGTTCAATTCAAGGAAGTATATCTTACCCTGAAAGGAAATAATATCTTCCTCCTCAGTTCAAGGAAATAATTCTTCTTCTGCAGGAAGAATAAAAAAACTGCCTTTAGGCAAAACCTTGCTTTCCCACTTACCGAGATGCAAATGAGGAAGTCCCATATAAAAGCCGAGAAAGCGTCGAATACATTTAGATAAATAGTGACTTCTTGATTCTCGAGCAGCACAAGGATTGATATTATCGGTGATTAAATCATTACCGTGATTCTTTTAAGAAATGCTGAACGCTTTAAAGTAATAAAAACCTATTTTTTTCTTTTGAAATAAATTATTCTCCGAGTTTTTCTCTCCCTCTTTGAGTTCGATTACTGTTGCAGCTTCCGTAACACAAAACAAGCAGTAAACGCATTTGTGACTTCTAATCAACTCTTTATTGTTAGCTAAGGTTTACCATTACACACTGGTGTGCAAAAATTAAGGACAAAGAGGAGAAATTAGCATAATAGCGGAACGGATATGCAGAACGGACCGAAAGACCACTCAGGAGATAGACTAGGGTCCGGTACGGTAGGGCATGCGCATATATGCAGCACGGCGTAGGCCGGAAGGGTATAAAGCACACGGGCGGTGTACGTTCAGCAATTCAGTGAAAGCTATTGCATGGTGTACATCGGTTTGAACGACGTCGAGTTGCTGCCACCGTGTGATATGGCCAACAGGCAATCCAGTAGACGATATCTGGATGACTTTACCCGAGGTCGCGCCATTGGGAAGTTGGAAGAAGGTCGAAGTGTGACTAGTGTGGCCGAGAAGTTCGGGATCGTTCACAGCATCGTTTCACGAGCTTGGAGAGCATTTCAAACGACAGAAACAGCTGTCCGAGAATTTAGCAGTGGTCGTCCACGAGCAACCACGGTGGCGGACGACCGCTATATTGTCCTACAGGCGAGAAGAGACAGACGACAGACAGCGGGAGAAATCGAAAGTCACATGAAACAGACAACTGGACGTCCGTTATCGCGTTTTACCGTGGCCAGGAGGCTGCACAAATGTGGTCTATTTGCACGACGACCAGTACGGTGTGTGCTATTAACGCCTGCTCATCGGAGACGGCGGTTTCTGTGGTGTCGGGAACACAAGAACTGGACACACCAGCAATGGGGTCGAGTTCTCTTTACGGATGAGAGCCGATTTAGTCTGACGAGCGATTCTGGACGTATACACATCTGGAGAGAGCAGGGAACACGTAATCACACTTCCAACATCATCCAAAGGGACCGTTTTGGAGGTGGAGGAGTTCCCCTTTGGTGCGGTATCATGCTTGGTAGCCGTACTGACCTCCATATCTTCCAAGAAGGTTCAGTCACTGGTGTCCGCTATTGTACCGAGGTTCTCCTGCCTCACGTGCGTCTGTTTAGAGGTGCTGTGGGTCCTGAGTTCCTCTTCATGAACGACAACGCTTTACCGCATCGTACAGTGGCTGTCGCAGAGCTGTTAGAGAGTGAAGATATTCAACGCATGGATTGGCCCGCAAGGTCTCCGGACCTAAATCAAATCGAACACGTGTGGGACCTTCTCGGGAGACGGTTGGCAGCACGTCACCAGCCGCCAGCAACAATTCCGCTGCTGCGATTGGCGCTACAAGAGGAATTGGCTGCGATGCCTCAACAGCTCCTTGACAACCTCGTCCTCAGCATGGAAAGATGTTGTAAATCCTGCAACCCAGTCAGGGGTGATCATATCCCCTACTAAAGACTCGATTTTTCTTGGCAGCCGCCTGTCACATGGACGTTTCTGTCTTCTGTCCAGTTGTGCTCGAAGCTACCTTTTCAATAAAGTGCCTTTGTATCCTTTGGATTCCTTATTTGGACGGTGTTGCTAACTTGTCCCAAATTCGTACATCTTGGGGATCTTATGGTATGATTTGAGTCGATGTGGGGCACTTCTGCACGACGTTACATTCGAAAAACCGTCTCGTCCTTAATTTTTGCACGCCTGTGTATGTATTATTGTCACGGCCGAATGTAGGTCTGGGGGTTGAGAAGGGTGTGGGGTGTGTGTGTGTGTGTGTGGGGGGGGTGGCGCTTTAGGTTCTGTGGGCCCTTTCAAACTCAGAAATTAAAATACACAGCAAAACGGACAATTCACTAAATTTACGTATCACAGTCATTTTACTTACTGCGGGTAATTGGAACTGATATAATAGTGTCCTACAACTGATGCAATAGAAACAATGTGTCCGTACAGAATTGGATGGTGCATTATATCTTTGGAAGCCTTTCTCTTCGGAGACCCAGACAACTGAATTTTCCACGACATACTGCAATCTGTAAAGAAGCAAAATGAAGAAAATATAGTCGTAAGTATATTTTCTTCATACGGTGTATGGTGACGCAAGTGGTCACTGTACGCTGCATGTCGTCGATGACAAAAGGGACCCCCGAAATTTCAAATATAACAGCAATATTAGTAATAAAATTAAAAGGCAGGTTATTATTAAAAATTGTTCGTCACAATTTTTATTCTTTTTATTTTAATAAAATAATCTAATTATTATATTTTTGGGTAGATGGAGCCGCCTTCCGCTGGGAGGCCCGAGGCGATTGCTCCTTTTGCCCCCTTATAAATCCGGCCCTGATTACAGTCTGTCCTGAGATTATCTTAGGTACTTCTTTACACTTTCATTTATTCTCTTTCCTAATTATAGCTTTTATACACTAGTTTCCACAATTAAGAAATAAACCAGAAAAATCGCTTTTATTTGTGAAAGAAGAGTTAGAAATGCAGGAAGCGTGGGTATATCACGTGAAATGTAATACGGAGTCAGGATACCGTATGCAAATGAGTGACGATAGCGTCTTTTCAAGCAAATTGACCACATCATAAAAGGAGCTGTTACGAAGGTGTGCGTCACATCATTTATTTTCTTTTTATTAGGAATTTAACGACCACCGTGAGCAACTCAATCGGCTATAAGCAGTCGCTCGTCCCTAATTCAGGGCCAGACCAAGGGCAGTAAGACAAACACAATATCCATGCCTCACCGGGATTCGGACTTGGACCCAACGCGGACGAATGATCAAAAGCCAGCGCTTAGACCACTGCGCCACCGGGTCGGCGTCACCCAACTGGGACGAATGATCAAAAACCAGCGCTTAGACCACTGCACCAGCGGGTCGGCGTCACCCAACTCGGATGAATGATCAAAAGCCAGCGCTTAGACCACTGCGCCACCGGGTCGGCGTCACCCAACTCGGACGAATGATCAAAAGCCAGCGCTTAGACCACTGCACCACCGGGTCGGCGTCACCCAACTCGGACGAATGATCAAAAGCCAGCGCTTAGACCACTGCGCCACCGGGTCGGCGTTACCCAACTCGGACGAATGATCAAAAACCAGCGCTTAGACCACTGCGCCACCGGGTCGGCGTCACCCAACTCGGACGAATGATCAAAAACCAGCGCTTAGACCACTGCGCCACCGGGTCGGCGTCACCCAACTCGAACGAATGATCAAAAGCCAGCGCTTAGACCACTGCGCTACCGGGTGGGCGTCACATATTTTGCGAAGTGTAAATAAAGAATTTTGAGATAACAGATTTCTGGCAATGGCCGCGAGACATGATTTAACAAATTAAATGAGGTGGAGAGCCTTCGAAAGGCTAGAGACTGGCCAAAGTCAGGTGGAAGTTGCAAGATGATTTCATGTCAGATCTTCTGCGATCCACAGTCTGTGGGACCAACTACAAAAATACGCACTTAGTTTCCCGAAGGCACAGCGGAGGAAGTTTTAGGTCTACAATATCCGTGGATCTCTGATTAACTGCGGGGAGGAACAGGACGGCTACCCCCACACAACTGCGATCTGATCTTCCTGCGGCTACAGGAAAGGTGTTATCTGCTTTCACTCTTCACAGAAGGTTTCACAAGGAGCTCTTCATGCTAAGTGACCTCTGCTTGGCTCTTAGCGCCCAGCACAGAGGGAATGTTTGAATTGGGTAAGACTTACGTCAATTAAACTGAAAACCAACGGATGTTAGTACACTTCAAAGATGAGTCCAGATTTGCTGTGAAGAGCTATCCCAGGCGTGCTCTGCTCTGGAGAGAACGAGGGCACGCTATAATCCTTCAATAACACGTGAAAGGGACACTTATGGTGGTGGTGACGTGCTGGTTTGGGGTGGAATTTCTTTAGTTGAACGCCCTGACCACTGTCTGCTTCCAAGAGGAACCATGAATACTCGACTCTATAAGGATGATATCCTGAACCCTTGTGTTTATGCCATAGGAGGTACATTTCACCTACAAGACGATATCACTTGTCCACACAGAGCGAGGCTGGTAGAACAACATCTTCAAGAGAAGACCATGTTCCGTATGGATTGGCCACCCAGGTATTCCCGACCTTAATCCGATTGAGCTAGTCTGGGATGCTCTAAGGAGACGTGTTGCTGCTCTCAACTCTCTACGCGAGAACTGGTGGTGCTTAGACAAACTTTGCACGAACAATTGTCGTTGCTACTTACTCAACTCTCATCATCAACAGTATGAGACATCGCTGTGAGGCGTGATTCTGTGAGGGGTGACCACATTCCCTATTGAGGTACTTCGGGTATTTCATTTTGACACCTTATTTTTCACCTGCCTCTGTATGTGATCCTTTTTGTGATGTGTTTCTTACTAAATGTTTTAGGGGTTTTCTCTAACGTAACATATATGCTACAGGTTTTCAACAAGTTTCACACATTTCGTAATGCATTTTTCGAGTTATTGGGACGTTTTTTTTTGTTTTGTTTTTCGTAATTTATGGAATCTAAAATAATCCGTAGATTGTGGATTCAGAAAAATACAATTTTTTGCGCTTCGACTCCCGAAGACTCAAATAATCAACCTCTCCCTTCTCCAAATCTTCTGCCCTCGAGACGTCTGATTTCTTCTAATCGTACCTCCTGCTCTCGCTGTCCCCTGCTTTGAAGAAAACGGCATTTGGTATCGCAAGAGCAATAAACTAATTGTGTCGTCTGGGATCACTTTCGTTCACCGTGTCACTGCTTGCTGAGGGCATAGTTAAAATAACTGCAACAAAATGTTTAGCTCAAAAAGCTGTTCTAACGTACAATGCTCGCCTCTTCTAGGAAACACCTTCGATCTGTTTCTAGTGACTATTGCCGTTGCTGGTATTCCCTTGATGACGGTGTCGTAAAATTCTTTCTTGGTGTCTGCAAGATGGTAACAAATAGGCTTACTGTTAAATATTAAATCATCGGTAACAAATAATTCTTAGTATCTCTGTGACAGAAGATAACTGCTGATTTGTTATGTAACGCTGTCACGAAGTGTCACAGAATAGGCGAGTAATACGGCAGAGCAGTCCCGATAGCTGGGTTGTTTGAGGCGCTGGCTTCTGACTATTCGTCTGAGAAAAGCTCCAACTCGGATGATGCTGTTCCTGTCGGATGGCAATGTCTCTGCATCCTGCCTAGAACCAGTGGCCTCAAATTATAGATATTTAGAGATTTATGTAGGAGATTTCAGGAAGGGAGTGTCTGACCCCTGATCTTAAACAACCCTTAAAAGTTGGTAACTAGGAGATTTGGGCTATAGTGCCAGACAGGAAAGTCACACGGAAGCGAAGGAGAAAAGGGGAGGAAGACGCTCTTATTTATAACCGGATGTCCAATGGCTTAACTTTCCCATCTGACGCACGGCGGATATTTAGTGGTTTGAGCATTCGTACCTGCGTGGGATCGATTCCGAGTCCTCTCCGTGCCAAACACGAATGTTGACTACTAGGCCAGCTGCGGCCTTTGGCCCCAAATTGGGGACGAGAGACTGCCTGTATCTCTAAGAGCTGCTCATGGTAGTCGTCAAACGTCGAAAAAAGAAAACGTATGGCACGAAAATCTTACTGTTAAGTGACTGATTCTCGGTTGCAGAACTCCACTTTATATGCTGTGAGATTCTTTATACAGTTCAGCCCACATATAAAGTGCTCGCATAATGTGAAGTTTCGCATCAACCGAAGTTTTTACAGAGCCCTTGAACTTTGTAATATGCTGCCCTAATAATCTTCATAGGATAATTCTTCTCAGGACAATCAAGTTCTTTCTCGGCCCTAATCCCTCTAAACCATCCTAAACCGAAAGAGTTATTAGTACAAGGAGTGTTCAAATGAAAAGGTACGAAACGACACTGTGGGTATAAATTAAGACTTTATTCAAAGTATACACCATAGGCCGTAGCACAACGATCCCATTGATGAACTTGCCGAATGATTCCTTGTTCCCAGAATTCCTGTGGCCGTGACGAGACCCAGTCCTGCACAGCGTCCTTGAGTTCGTCGTCCGAGTGGAAGCGCTTCCCTTTCAGATGTTTTTTCAGGGGACCAAACACATGGAAATCGCAGGGCGACATGTCCGGGCTGTAGGGCGGATGGTCAAGCTGCTCCCACTGGAACTTGGCCAGTTCCGCGTGTGTGACCCTGGAGACGTGTGGACGCGCGTTATCATGGAGCAGAACCACACCCTCCGTGAGAAGCCCCTGGTCTTTTGTTCTTGATGGACCTGCGTAGGCTTCGGAGTGTCTCACAGTACACATCGGAGTTAATGGTTCGTCTGTGCTGGAGGAATTCAACAAGTAGTGGACCTTGGACGTCGAAAAAGACGGTGAGCAACACCTTGCCTGCGCATGCGGGCCCCCGCGCATGCTCCGATCCACGCCGGCGACTCCAATCGCATCCCTAGATGTGTCGCTACGTTCTCCCATAGCGGCACAGGCAAATATGTTAACGGTTACGTTCTTATGACGTTTCGTACCTTTTCATTTGAACACCCCTAGTATTTTGGTTGGAAAAGTAAGGAAATTTGAGAATATCACACTATCTTTTTCTTATTCAATAGTGTTAAAAGTAATTTATATTGTATTGAAACAACATTTTCTCATTACTTTCTGCTCCCCTGGTTTAATACTGATAATTATCAAGTATTCTCAACTTTTCTATTCCTTAAATCGACTTAAAACTAGCTTTTGAAAACGCAATACAATTTTTCAATGATACTCGTACTCAAAAACCTGCAGTTCCTACTTTTCCATTTTCAGAGCGGATCTTTTGCATTCGTATGCTTCTGTTTCTGATAACTGAAGTGCAGGTATAAATGGGATACGGGTATTTAAAGTGCGAAACTTAATATACATTGATTTTTTATTAGCCTCAAAATTCTGCTTCTGATAACTACAGTGCATGTAGTATATGGGATATTAAAAGTGCCAAACATAATATTCGTTCATTTCCTATTAGCCGCAAAAATAATTTTTGAAATATCTCTAAAATAAAAAAAAAAGTTCGATGTGCACGGACAGACAAAATGATTGCACTAACACTGTTTCTTACAGAACGTTCTAATAATAGGAAGATATAATGGCATTTTAAAAAGCGTAAAACCCTTTTTGTTGACGACCCCCCCCCAATTATTTTGTTAATTTGACGGATGAAAAATTCTGAGGGGATAAAAAGAGGCCTCCTGAACCTTTTAGCGCCTTGGGCCCCAAAACATCTAAAATCGCCTCTGGTGGTAGGGAACAACCTGAGGACGTATCATATTGAAAATGGGCGAAATGGGGTCAAAGGTCAGACATAGTAGCGGGATCTATTCCATCGTCCTTATGCGTCATAACTTACGTAAAAATGCTTCGATTGCGACAAAACGGTATCATGTTGTTCCGGAGATGCACTAAACCCGTTCTGTTGAATATCATCGAAATGGGGTCAAAGAGCGAGATACATTATCTACCAACAAGTAATTGTACACCTGTGATAGCAAAAGAAAACGAAGTTTATTCACCTTCAATAGTTGGTGGAGCCTCGACGAGCGGCGATTACAGTTGCGACCCTCCGGGGCATACTCTCAACCAGCCGTTGTACGACGGCGAGCGGTATTTTCTTCCACTCGGCTTGGAGAAGACAGGTCAGTTCCTTCACCGATTTCGGACGGTGGGGGCACCCCTTAAGTCGACGCTCCAACTCGTCCCAGAGGTGCTCGATTGGGTTAAGGTCCGGGCTCTGCGCAGGCCAGTCCATTCGATTAACCCCATTGTCACCATACCAAGCCATGGTGGACCTCGCAACATGACAGGTGACATTGTCATCCCGAAAGTAACATGGGTCCACCCCGTAAAACTGCCACATCGTAGGAAACGCATGGTCATCCAAAATGGTGCAGTAGGTCTCGTCGTTGAGTCTACCAGGAATTGCGACCAAGGGTCCCGTGCCATACCAGGAGAAACACCCCCATAGCATAATTCCACCGCCGCCGAACTTCTCAGTTGGCACAATACATCACGGCAGGAGGCGTTCTCCAAGCAGACGCCAAACCCAGACCCTGCCATCCGAACGGTAGAGGGTGAACCTTGATTCGTCGCTCCAGAGAACCTGTTTCCACTGTTCAACGGTCCACTGTCGACGTTCTTTGCACCACGTTAGCCGAGCAGCGCTATTGGACTTGGTGATCAAAGGCTTGTGGGCGGCAGCACGTCCATGATAACCGAGCAGATGGGCTTCCTTACGGATGGTATTCATCGAAAGAACACTCTCGGATGCCTGTTGAAACTCCTCGCGGATGTGGCCCATCGATTTGGTGCGGTTCTTCCGAATTTCTCTGGCCAGCACCCGTCGGTCTCTAACTCCCAGTTTTGTGGGTCTGCCGGATCAGGGCACATTCCGACAGTCACCTCTCATCTTCCACTTGCCAATCACGTAGGCCACTGTCGATTTTGGGTACTTCAACTCGCTGGATATGTCACGTATGGATCGGCCATTTCTGTGATACCCGAGGATTACACCTTTCTCGAAATCAGAGAACTCCGAACTGCGTGGCATCTTGCATGCGACTGGTTGCGTTGTTGTTTCCCACACAATATTTAACGGCGACGGCCGTGACGTGTATCTGGACAACAGATATCGTCGATTGCAGGGGTGTCCAATTACTTGTTGGTAGATAGTGTATATAGCCTATGGCCATTGGGAAGAAATAAGCTTTTGAACGGCGAAGCAATTTTTTTAAATTGGTTTAGTAGTTTCCGAGATTACCTCTAGCAAATATGCAAATTTATCTATTTGTAATATTAGTAGAGTTAGTAAAATATGTATGAAGTTAGTAAAATATGTATGAAGTTATAAAATATTTATATGCAATATATCTAATTACAGATACATTACTATAAAATATTTATAGGTATGTGATATGAAAATAATTCTTTGATGACAAATTTTGTATATGTTCAGATTACTTGAAATTTCATTCATTCATGACGACCGTCTCCTCCCAACTTTTGGGACAAATTTACGTTGATGGGTTTTGCGATAAAAAAAACTAGGTACTTGGGAAGAACGGGGATTTCCGTATTTGCTGCCTTTCATTTAAATAATGGCGAATTTCTTATTGGTATGCAAATGAACCTTTTTCTCTAAGAACAGCCTTGGTAAGATTCTCATTCATCACTAACTGTTGAACAAAATGCGGAGTAAGAACTTCCTCCAGTGTAAAGGATCGAGGAAACTGTGACCGTAATAAAAATTATCTAATAATAATAGTAATAACAACAATGTGGGATAGATGGCTGCTCAAGTTGCCGTGAAAAACGTAAACTGTCTTTTATGTTCTGAAGAGGAAAATAAAAACAAAGGAATCCTCCTTGACAATGAGAAGGCGGATGGAAACCTTGGCATGCTCAAGTCTTCAGTCTTCCCGTCTGCTTTGGATTGACTGTAATTTCAGTTTTGGCACTGGATCAAATGCTCTACGCTATTACTATCATCAAGGAGGATGGCAAATATTAAACTCACAATTGGCAACGAAATTGAGGGTTTCCCATTCTTGAATACTACTTCCTGCTTACAGCTGATGCGGTGAAAATTAAATTAAAATATCACAAACAGTTTTTAAATCAGTCTTACTCATATACGCTGGAAAGTGGACTTGCAAGTCTAAATATAAACGGACCCTGAAATGCCAGTCACCCATTTTATTCACCTTAATGAGCATTAAGATTTCTGAAGACACTAGTCAAACTTTGATAAGGAAACTGAATTGATGTGTACAGCCATGTTATAACGAAGTAAATTTCTCCGTCATTTTTATCCGCGCCAGGATTCGAACCCGGATCCCCTCATTCCGGAATAAGTCACTCTACCAATTGAGCTACGCGGACGTTTTATTCTGATTCCTATCTGCCTTTATGTCGTGTGCGTCCTTCTGGCAGGTACGTCACATCTTCTGGTACGTTACATCATCTCCCCCTTATTTTATTTATTATTATTATTTTTTTTTTCTGAAGTGCTGGAGAAGGGATTCTCTTATTTTTCCTATCTCGCGGTGTGGAAATAATATCACACCATTGCGAGATTTTGAACGTTCGGGTCATCCGGATAGTTCGGGCGCCATTATAACGAAGTAAATTTCTCCGTCATTTCTGTCCACGCCAGGATTCGAACCCTGGATCCCCTCATTCCGGAATAAGTCACTCTACCAATTGAGCTACGCGGACGTTTTATTCAGATTCCTATCTGCCTTTATGTCGTGTGCGTCCTTCTGGCAGGTAACGTCACATCTCCTGGTACGTTACAATGTGACAGCGGTGGGCTATCATTCTTTTCCGCTGTAATGTTTTTAATGCATATAACTGTAGTTATGCTATGAACTCAAAAGTTTTTATTCTTAAAATACTACTTATCGTGCATCTGCGATACTTGCAACACTGTAGCTTCTTTAATGTTATCCTCTGTATAACTAGCACAAATACTTAGTTACGCAGTGAGCAAGATGAAAGGTATTTCGTGCCAAGATGCAGATAAGAAGAATTCAAAGCTGTCGTAGCACGGTAAATCTTTCACGAAGCAACCAAAGCACACGTACCACATTTTAAATATTCCTTCTAAAAACGTAGGATCTAAAAAACGTCTTTATTTACAATTTAAAAAATTATGGTAGATAAAAGCGAGCATTTTCGCGACCGCTATGGCCGCATCATTAAGTCATTGAGTGAAGCCAGATTAAAAGGGCACAGGGTTAAATAGTAACAGACAGAAGCATAAGTAATACACATTATGTAAATGAACCCATAAATCATTGCCATTCACTACAAATTATTGTTAAAAGTTCGTTTGTAATCATCTGGATTCTTCTTCCCGAGAGTACTGGAAAATCAGATTCCTCCAAAGGTAGAGGGAATGTATACAGGCACGTCTTCATTACTGCATTTTGGTCCAAGTTTAATAATATATAGACTCTCAGAAAAAAAACATAGAACGTTTATTAAAAGCAGTCGACAGTAAGCTCGCATTGTCCCAATCAGGTCTTAAGTATTTTTCAGTAACAATTCTTGACAATGTCGAAGCAGCAGATTCTTTAGGGATGGCATTTCTACACTATCTACCAACAAGTAATTGGACACCCCTGCAATCGACGATATCTGCGGTCCTGATACACGTCACGGCCGCCGCCGTTAAATATCGTGTGGGGAAACAACAACGCAACCAGTCGCATTTAAAGATACCACGCAGTTCGGAGCTCTCTGATTTCGAGAAAGGTGTAATCGTCGGATATCAAAGAAATGGCCGATCGATACGTGACATATTCAGCGAGTTGAAGTACCCAAAATCGACAGTGGCCTACGTGATTGGCAAATGGAAGATGAGAGGTGACTGTCGGAATGTGCCCCGACCCGGCAGACCCACAAAACTGGGAGTTAGAGACCGACGGGTGCTGGCCAGAGATATTCGGAAGAACCGCACCAAATCGATGGGCCACATCCGCGAGGAGTTTCAACAGGCATCCGGGAGTGTTCTTTCGATGAATACCATCCGTAAGGAAGCCCATCTGCTCTGTTATCATGGACGTGCTGCCGCCCACAAGCCTTTGATCACCAAGTCCAATAGCGCTGCTCGGCTAACGGGGTGCAAAGAACGTCGACAGTGGACCGTTGAACAGTGGAAACAGGTTCTCTGGAGCGACAAATCAACGGTTCACCCTCTACCGTTCGGATGGCATGGTTTGGGTTTGGCGTCTGCCTGGAGAACGCCTCCTGCCAGAATGTAGTGTGCCAACTGTGAAGTTCGGCGGCGGTGGAATTATGCTATGGGGTGTTTCTCCTGGTATGGCGCGGGACTCTTGGTCGCAATTCCTGGTAGGTTCAACGCCGAGACCTAATGCACCATTTTGGATGACCATGCGCTTCCTACGTTGTGGCAGTTTTACGGGGTGGACTCATGTTACTTTCAGGATGACAATGCCACCTGTCATGTTGCGAGGTCCATCATGGCTTGGTATGGTGACAATGGGGTTAATCGAATAGACTGGCCTGCGCAGAGCCAGGACCTTAACCCTATCGAGCACCTCTGGGACGAGTTGGAAGGTCGACTTAAGGGGCGCCCATACCGTCCAAAATCGGTGAAGGAACTGACCTTTTTTCTCCAAGCCGAGTGGAAGAAAATACCGCTAGCCGTCGTACAACGGCTGGTTGAGGGTATGCCCAGGAGGGTCAGAGCTCTGATCGCCGCTCGTGGAGGCTCCACCAACTATTGAAGGTGAATAAACTTCGTTTTCCTTTGCTATCACAGGTGTCCCATTACTTTTTGGTAGATAGTGTATGTTCAGCCCAGCGAGTACACTGTTAAACATTTTCTGGAATTCACAGACAAGTTTCCGTCATATCTTTCGTGAATTAACGAAGCATGTTTCTGATAAAGCCTTTTCCGTGAAATGACGGGATAAAGACTGAATTTAACGGACTTTTCGTGCCACGGGAAAATTCTGAATTTTCAAAAACCTTTCCGCAGTTTGTTTCTTATATTGACGGTAAATTACCGTTTTAGAGATGTGTTAACGGAAAATTCTGAATTTTCAGAAACCTTTAGCAAAGGGACATCTCAGTAAATGAAGAAAACAGATTATGGCTCTGAGAAAAGAAGATGGTTCTATAACAAGAAATAGAGGCGAAATTTTGACAAGAGTGAAAGATTTCTACTCCAAATTATATGAAAGGGATGATACATGTACTCCAGACATCATGAAAGGTACCAGAGTTCTTCCAGTCCTCCCAGCAGAAGTTGCTCATGCAATCAAGAACATAAAGCGGGGGAAAGCTCCAGGAGAAGATGGAATTACTATAGACATCATACAAGAAGCAAGTGGAGAAATTGAAACAGTACTCGCCCAAATTTTCACTCGATGCCTTAATGAAGGGAAGATTCCTGAGGATTGGAACAATGCTACAATGATCCTGCTACATAAAAAAGGTGACATTGAGGATCTCAGGAACTACAGACCTATCAGCCTCCTATCAGTGGTTTATAAAATCTTCACTAAAGTTCTTTCACACCGCTTGAAGGTAACACTGGACATGGCTCAACCGAGAGAACAAGCTGGATTCAGGAGTGGCTACAGCACAATAGATCATATCCACGTACTGAGAGAACTAATTGAAAGAGCGAGGGAATATGAACTTCCATTGTGCATGGCTTTTATCGATTATGAAAAAGCCTTTGATTCGGTGAAACCATCAGCAGTTACCACGGCTCTGAAATCCTGCGGTATTGAAGATGCATAAATTAATATTATTAATAACATCTATGAAAATGCAAGTGCAAAGATTCGGCTGTTTGAAAATACAACACACATAAAAATTGGAAAGGAGTGAGACAAGGTGACACCATATCTCCGAAGCTCTTTAATGCCACATTGGAAAATGTCTTTCAATCACTGAACTGGGAAAACAAAGGGATAAAGATTAATGGAGATTATCTAACCCACCTTCGTTTTGCTGATGACGTAGTCATTTTTGCAACTACCCCATCAGAGCTGCAGAGTATGATCCAGGAACTTGCTGACAAGAGTAAAGAAGTGGGACTAAAAATGAACTTTCAGAAGACAAAAGTGATGTTCAATGCTTTTACAAGAAATGAAGATTTATCGATTGATGGAGAAAAACTGGAGATAACAGATACGTATGTTTATCTTGGACAGCAGATATCAAGTGAGGGTCACATTGATGAAGAAATTAATCGGCGTACAAAACTTGCCTGGAGAGCTTTTGGAAGAAACAGCATAATTTTCAAGAGCAATATGCCATTATGTCTTAAAAGAAAAGTGTTTGATCAATGCATCCTTCCAGTGCTTACGTATGGTGCAGAGACGTGGACCTTAACTAAAAGAGACATACAAAGGCTGCAGACAACTCAAAGTAGCATGGAGAGGTGCATGCTTGGTATAACCAGGAGAGATAAGAAGAGGAACTCGTGGATCCGAAAAATGACGAGAGTGGAAGACATCATGATCAGAGTTAAATCCCTGAAATGGCAATGGGCTGGACATACTGCCAGAAGGACAGACCATAGATGGACAGCCGAAATTTTAGATTGGATTCCAAGGGACAGGAAAAGACCCAGAAAAAGACCACATGGGAGATGGGTGGATGAAATTCGTAAATATGCGGGAGTGACATGGAGGAGACTGGCACAAGACAGACCGTTGTGGAGGAAACTTGGGGAGACCTTCGTCCAGCAGTGGATTGATAATGGTTGACAATGATGATGATGATGATTAACGGAAAATCTCCGTTCTCACTTTTTCCATATCCGTATGACGAGAAATTTCCGCTAATAGTAGTGATTCGTGGAAATACTTGAGGTTTGATTAACTTTCAAATTTCAATCGTCTGTCGAATTTTGAAGTTCCGTAGCGAGATCGGATATTGTGGATAACATATCGCGTAGATTTTTTTGTTTTTTTCTGGCACAGGATATTCCTTCTCATTTGCCCTATTTGGTGCACCAGCTATTTATTATATAATGTATTACTGCAACAAACCGGGTACTTATTGTACCGATGATTACACGATGTCTGTGTATATCAGTCTTTGGACAACTTAAGGCTCTACGAGACCCGCCATCTTGCATTGCTGCCTTCTCTTATTAACCAACGGGCAAGCGTATTTCACAAATTGCTCGGGCAATTTTCCGCATTTTGGAACACCGTTTGTGGCTAACGCAAGATATATGATAAATAAAGAGTTCCCTGGTTTCAGAAATTTTATTGACCTTTCCCTTCATTAATTTTATTAACAAATATCTGCAGCAAAATTCGTACCTAGGCGTCTTCCACAGTTTTATTAATTAATAAAAAATACTTAAAGCGTCCAAAATGAAAATCTGAAACCAGGGAACTCTTTATTTATCATATATCTTGCGTTAGCCACAAACGGTCTTCCAAAATGTGGAAAATTGCCCGAGCAATTTGTGAAATACTCTTGCCCGTTGGTTAATAAGAGAAGGCAGCAATACAAGATGGCGGGTCTCGTAGAGCCTTAAGAGAAAAGCTATTATAGCTATCAAGAGAAAATTTAAGATTTAGTTTCTGTGTGTGTGTGTGAAATAATACTATAAAAAGTACATTTCACCTTTTTTAAAGGTAAATGAAAGTCATTGTCAGTTTAAAAAAATCATGTTGCAAAGCATTTTGTTGCTTCGAAAAACCACGATGAAAAATGCTAAATTTTTAAAAGGTTCTATAGGGAAAAAATTTACAAACCTATTCAGAAAAATAATGAGCTCCAACAGAAAATAAAATGACTAAATCACTCACATTGACAAAAAAAAAAAAAAAAAAAAAAAAAAAAAAAATTCTCGCGGAATTCGTTTTACGATGTACGTGAGTCAGATTGCTGAGCGTTTGTGGTTCAGTTGGTTAAGGCGCAAGTTACCTGTTCGGCGAGCTATAACGTCGGGTGTTCGATCCAGGCACGCGGGTGGTCTATTGGATAGCGTTCGTGACGGCCATGGAGATAACCTCAGGTTCTATCCTGGGCAGGTA
The DNA here is from genome assembly GCA_039090855.1 of Macrothele yani. Taxonomy (NCBI): domain Eukaryota; kingdom Metazoa; phylum Arthropoda; class Arachnida; order Araneae; family Macrothelidae; genus Macrothele; species Macrothele yani. The sequence goes on from CM077003.1 coordinate 112,902,784, forward strand.
CGAACGTTCGAACCACTAAATACCCGCCGTGCGTCTGATGGACACGTTAAGTCGTCGGACCCAGAGTACTGGCCTCCCGGTAATAAATAAGGGCGTCTTCCTCTCCCCTTTCTACCTCGCTTCCGTGTCACTTTCCTATCGGACACTATAGCCCAAATCTCCTGACTTCCTATTTCTAAGGGTTATTTAAGACCTGGGATCAGACACTCCCTTCCCATAATCCTCTACATATGATATCTCTGATCTCACCGAAAGGACTATCTGAGGGGTGAGTGCTGCACAGGGTTGTTGAATTTGCAGAATTTCAGTTTAAATAAGGAAATACCAGAAATGGACTTTTCTGAAATAAACGAAATTTTTGTCTCCGGAAATATCTGTGAAAATACGGTAGTTAAAATGAACGGGTACTTTTAAAAACGGAAATTTCTGAAAGAGACGGATACCTACCGGCAACTTTGCTGCACGTTATTTTCAGAAAATTTCCGTGAATTCACACCATTTATTTTTTACAGTGTACCCAAGCATCGATATGTGGGCTCGACCTATCGAAGCCTGGGTACTCGCTGGGCTAAACACAGATGCGTGCCTGTATACATTCCCTCTACCTGCAGAAATCTGATTTTACAGTACTCTCGGGAAGAAGAATCCGGATGATTGCAAACGAACTTTTAACAATAATTTGTAGTGAATGGCAATGATTTATGGGTTCATTACATAATGTGTATTACTTATGCTCCTGTCTGTTGCTACACTGGCGTGCAAAAATTAAGGACGAGACGGTTTTTCGAATGTAACGTCGTGCAGAAGTCCTCCACATCGACTCAAATCATATCATAAGATCCCCAAGATGTAAGAATATGGGGCAAGTGAGCAAAACCGTCCAAAACAACGAATCCAAAGGATACAAAGGCACTTTATTGAAAAGGTAGCTTCAAGCACAACTGGACAGAAGACAAAAACGTCCATGTGACAGGCGGCTGCCAAGAAAAATCCAGTCTTTAGTAGGGGATATGATCACACCTGACTGTGTTGCAGGATTTACAACGTCTGTCCATGCTGAGGACGAGGTTGTCAAGGAGCTGTTGAGGCATCTTAGCCCATTCCTCTTGTAGCGCCAATCGCAGCTGCGGAATCGTTGCTGGCGGCTGGTGACGTGCTGTACCAAGCGTCTTCCGAGAAGGTCCCACACGTGTTTGATTCGAGTTAGGTCTGGGGACCTTGCGGGCCAATTCATGTGCTGAATATCTTCACTCTCCAACAGTTCTGCGACAGCCACTGTACGATGAGGTGTAGCGTTGTCATCCATGAAGAGGAACTCAGGACCCACAGCACATCTAAACAGACGCACGTGAGGCAGGAGAACCTCGGTACAGTAGCGGATACCAGTGACTGAACCTCCTTGGAAGATGTGGAGGTCAGTAAGGCTACCAAGCATGAAACCACCCCAAACGAGAACTCCACCACCTCCAAACCGGTCTCTTTCGATGATGTTGGAGGTGTGATTACGTGTTCCCTGCTTTCTCCAGATGTGTATACGTCCAAAATCGCTCGTCAGACTAAATCGGCTCTCATCCGTAAAGAGAACTCGACCCCATTGCTGATGTGTGCAGTTCTTGTGTTCCTGGCAACACAGAAACTGTCGTCTCCGATGAGCAGGCGTTAATGGCACGTACCGTACTGGTCGTCGTGCAAGTAGAACACCGTTGTGCAGCCTCCTGGCCACGGTAAAACACGATAACGGACGTCCAGTTGTCTGTTGCATGTGCCTTGCGATTTCTCCCGGTGTCTGCCGTCTGTCTCTTCTCGCCTGTAGGACAATATACCGGTCGTCCGCCGCCGTGGTTGCTCGTGGACGACCACTGCTAAACTCTCGGACAGCTGTTCCTGTCGTTTGAAATGCTCTCCAAGCTCGCGAAACGATGCTGTGAGCGATTCTGAACTCCTCGACCACACTAATCACACTTCGACCTTCTTCCAACTTCGCAATGACGCGACCTCGGGTAAAGTCATCCAGATGTCGTGTACTGATCAGATCAGATCGTATGTAGAGGATTTTAGGAAGGGAGTGTCTGACACCAGGTCTTAAACAACTCTTAGAAGTAGGAAGCTAGGAGATTTAGGCTATGCCCGATAGGAAAGTGACACGGAAGCGAGGTAGAAAGGGGAAGAAAGACGCCCTTGCTTATTACCTGGGGGCTAGTACCCAGGATGTCGTGTACTGGATTGCCTGTTGGCCATATCACTCGGTGGCAGCAACTGGAGGTCGTTCAAACCGATGTACACCGTGCAATAGCTTTCACCGAATTGCTGAGCGTACACCGCCCGTGTGTCTCATACCCTTCCGACACTCCCCCACCCAACGCCATGCTGCATGTATGCGCATGCCCTACCGTACCGGACCCTAGTCTATCTCCTCCTGAGTGGTCTTTCGGTCCGTTCTGCCTGCTTGTTCCGCTGTTATGCTAATTTCAACTCTTCGTCCTTAATTTTTGCACACTGGTGTATTTAACCTTGTGCCATTCCAATCTGGTTTCACTCAATGGCCAGATGATGCGGGCATAGTGGTCGGGAAAGTGCTCGCAAGAGCTTTTAGCTACTATAATTTTTAAATTGTAAATAAAGACTTTTTTAGATCCTACGTTTTTAGAAGGAATATTTAAAATGTGGTAGGTGTGCTTTAGCTGTTTCATGAAAAATTTAGAGCGCTACGACAGGTTTGAATTCTTCTTATCTACACAATGAACAACATTACACTGTTAAAAATTTTGTTGTGGGTTGCACCAAAAAGTGGTGCTATACGTGCTGCACCACTTTCTGAGAAAAGATACACCGTTGTGTAGTGCAAACAAAATCCAAAGCGTCAATTTACCAAGCGCCATGAGAAACAGTAAATGGCGTTGAAATGGTATCACCTGACTGAAAAGTGAACGAGATAGCGTCAAATGGAAGACGGTATGCAAAGTACGAAATCAGTACGACATATTTTACAGTTTTGCCAAAGAATAGCATAGGAACGCCTGTTTAAATGTGAGAAGAATCAAACTAAAGAAAACGGCAAAGAAATAGCACGAACCGTTTCAATGTTTTACTGACAATTGCGAATGCTGAATATGTCCGCCATCAGCGACAATGACACACTGCATACTGCTAACGATAGGCATTACAGCAGCATGTAACATATTCGGTGGCAGGTCCAAAATGATGCATTGTATGGCTTTTTTCAGTTCCTTTAGTGCACGAGGTTGGTCTCTGTACATTTTGGTACTTCAGGTAACCCCAGAACCAGAAATCCATCGGAGTTAAATCAAGGGAAGGTGCAGTCCATGCGAAAGGAAAGTGACGAGATACAATTCGGTCAGAGAAATGCTGTTGTAACACGCCTTTCACGCAAGTGGTTACATGTGGGAAAGCACCGTCTTGCATCCAGATAACATTCCTCAATGCATTCCGTTGTTGCAGATGCGAAATGGCATAGTTTGACAGCAATGCGACATAGAGGACTCCTGTTACAGTGCATGCCCGTAGCTCTCAAGGGGTAGCTTCCTCAAAAAAAAAAAAAAAAAAAGAGATAAGGCTCCAAAACAAAATCGCTGGTCACTCCACACCATACCGTCACTTCCTGTTATTTTACGGTCACTTTCTGTTCTTTTACCACCACTTTTTGTTTTTTACCGTCACTTTTTGTTCTTTTACGGTCATTTTCTGTTTTTACGGTCACTTGCTTTTTTTTGGTCTCTTTCTGTTATGTTTCGGTCACTCTGCTTTTTACGGTCATTTTCTGTTTTATACGGTCACTTTCTGTTTTTTACGGTCACTTTCTGTTTTTTACGGTCACTTTCTGTTTTTTACGGTCACCTTCTGTTTTTTTACGGTCACTTTCTGGTTTTTTACGGTCCCTTTCTGGTTTTTTACGGTCCCTTTCTGTTTTTTACGGTCACTTTCTGGTTTTTTACGTGGATTAATGTCCGACCAGTGCACATAATTCTTTGAGTTCACTCGCCCTGTTAAGATAAAATGCGTTTCATCTGTCCAAAGAACACGCAGTGGGCAGCTATCATCGGCATCGTACCGTATTAGAAATTCATTTGCGAAGTCTAAACGGCGTTCACGGTCTCCGTCCTGTAACATGTGCACGCGATGAAATCGGTACGCGAACATGTAAAGGACTGACCGGAGAACCTTAATCACAATACTCTTGGGTATATCCAGCGTCCGTGCTACACATCTTGCGCTTGCTTCTGAATCTTCATGGATGGCGTGGTGGATTTCAGCTACAGTTTCCACAGGTGTTGCATGTCGCCCAGATCGAGATCTGTCACACGTGCATCATGTATCTTCAAACTTACGGATCAAGACACGGACAACTTGAGTAGAGCACGGACCTCTGCGTAAATGATGATTCCTGCGGACGACACGTAACACAGTTGCAGCATTGCAACCATTTACTTAATAACATTTCACGAATTCACCCTGTAGCTTTCCTGAGAGCAGCATCTCGAGTGTCTCTGGTCGTCGGTAGCACGCTGCATTTAAACATTGTTTCAAGTGACATCGTCTCATTTGTTTATCGCTGCATACTGACATCATCTCATGTGTTCATCCGACCGCAGTGCCGTTTGTCGTCGTAATTCCGTACTTCGCATGCAGTCCTTCACTTGATGATATCTTGTTCACTTTTCGGTCTAGTGATACCATTTCAACGCCCCATTTACCGTTTTTCATGGCGCTTGTTAAATTGACATTAAAAAATTAGGGTGTTGCCATTCAAACGTTCTGAAAAGCGGTGACCGAAACCGTGACAGCTTGCACGATTTCTGCTTTGCGCATCGCGAGCGCCTGCTGCGTTACATCTATATTCTGAATTTCCATTCTATCCATCCATTAGAGTCATCCCTGGAGCCTGTTCAATTCATGTACTTATATATATATATATAAGTACATGAAGTTTCAACGGTTTATTTAACATCTCATAACATGTCTGCATTTCATGCGTCATTTTGTAATTATTGTTTGGAAACTTTCCATCACTAGGAAGTTTCCAAAAAACAATTCTGAAAAGTTTCCAATAATAATGATGATGTCTTAGATGTAACCGCTTGGCTCAGTTGATCTTTTGCTATCCAGTAAAATATATGTTTGCATGGGCCAAGGACCACCTGTCCTGAATGGAGCCTCAATGCGTGGGTTGAGTTTGTCGTAGGAGGCGGCCTTTCCAGTCCTATTAATATATAGAAATATCGGACGGAGAGTCATCCACCGGTTGAACGAAGGACTCGCTCAAAACTGTGTGAAGCAAGAGGTCAAGGGACTCGCTCAAAACTGTGTGAAGCAAGAGGTCAAGGGACTCGCTCAAAACTGTGTGAAGCAAGAGGTCAAGGGACTCGCTCAAAACTGTGTGAAGCAAGAGGTCAAGGGACTCGCTCAAAACTGTGTGAAGCAAGAGGTCAAGGGACTCGCTCAAAACTGTGTGAAGCAAGAGGTCAAGGGACTCGCTCAAAACTGTGTGAAGCAAGAGGCCAAGGGACTCGCTCAAAACTGTGTGAAGCGAAAGGTCAAGTTCCCAGGCACTGTATACAAGTGTGTGTGTGTGTGTGTGGAGGGGGGATGAGTATTCCGGCATTGGTGATTTGGCTACGTATGATGGGACTGTTCATGCACAACGCTACCAGGCAATTTTGCAACAGCATTTCCTGTCTTACGTGGACCATCTTCGTTCGCAGGAAGATACGATCTTCCAGCAAGATTTCGCTTAGCGGCGTAGTGCACGCTCCACAACTGTTTGGCTTTGCCAAATGGGGTCCAAGTCCAGGACTGCGTTCAAAATTCCCTCGATCTGAGCCCAATCGAGGACCTGTGGCGGGTCCTTAAGAAGGAGGTGCGAAAATTCAAGCCCTGAGCAAAAGATCAACTGAAGGCGGTTCTTCAAGAAGCGTTGGTCAAACTTCCACAGGACAGTTGTCTGCCAGCGAAGGTATGTGGGATATATTGGAGATGAATCTAAAGAATAATTCCACTCTTCCGTCATCAAGCAAGGATCTTGGCAAAATGTTACTTCAAAGCTGGCTACAAATTAGTTGGGAGACAGTGCATAAACTCATAGACACACATCCCACGCCGAACGCATGCTGTAATTCGTGCTAAAGATGGTCCCACGAATTATGAACATGCACGACTTTAAATTTAGCCAGGCAGTGTATAACAGTGTGCTTAGTCCGGCGACACTTTTCTCACATAAGCACAGAGAGTTTTGCCATGCCAGTTCAGAGAAAACGACCAATAGACAGAACAAAATTATAATAGACAGAAAAAAATTTGTTCTTAGGAAAATAACCTTTCAGACAAAAATAAAACTGAAAGGAAGTTAACAGTTATTATTCATACGTATGTACCAAAATAATCATTCGTTCCATTCAAACAATTCCGGCAAAATGAACACGAGAAAGTGGACCATTTCTCGCGTGGTCCACCGGGAAGTGTCCCTCTGCCCTGGTGGTCAATCAATCCCTACCCAGGAATAGGTCTTTTTAGCAAAGTTTAGTCCTCCGTTTTGTGTCTATGGCTTTTCATCCATAAGGTTTACGCAACAAGTCCAGTCAACAAAGTTGGGCTTATTAAAACTTCATAAAAGGCCGAGGCCTAGTGCTTCATACACGGTCGAGTCACATTATTGTGACCACCTCCTACTGTTGACGTCAACAGCGCGTAGCCAATGTAAGAAGGCACAAGCCGTGAGCTGGCTTGGAGGGTATATAAGGTGTGCTGTAGGCAATCTGAAAACATATCACTCGTTGCTGTCATCGATAAAAGGAGCAATTTATCAGATTTGCAAAAAGGGGGGTTTATGGTCTTTCGTGCCAAGGGTAGCAATGTTTAACAGCGCAGTTTTTCAACTATTCGTGTGCTGCTGTGGTTAAAGCGTATCGTGATTGGAGAAATGGTACCATTGCGAATAAGCGACAGGTGAAACCGTGGAGCACCACGTGCCGCCACCCCGGTGGCGCAGTGGTCTAAGCGATGGCTTCTGATCATTCGCCCATAAGGGGTCCGGGTTCGAATCCCGGTGAGGCATTGATGTTGTGTTTCGTCTTATGGCACTGGCTCTCTCCCTTCCCTAGAACCAGTGACCCTAAAATTAGGGACGGGCGACTGCTTATAGCCCAATGAGTTGCTCACGGTGGTCGTTAAACCTTCAATCAAAAAAAAAAAAAAAAGAAAAAAAGAGAAAAAGAACGTCGGATGCGAAGGTGCGTGAGGGCCGATCGACAAGCTACAGTGCAGCAACTCACTCGCCGAATGAACCAGGGGGCTACAGGAAGTGTGTCTAAAACGACAGTTCAGCGAACCCAACTGCGTATGGGGCTCCGATGCAGACGAATGGTCTCTGCACCTATGCTAACGAAGGTGAATCGGCAGAAAAGGCTTACATTTGCACGGTAGTATCGGAATTGGACCTCCACTGACTGGCAAAGGATTGCCTTCTCCGATGAATCCCGTTTTCTGCTTCATTTTTTTTTTGATTGGAGGTTTAACGACCACCGTGAGCAACTCAATGGGCTATAAGCAGTCGCCCGTCCCTAATTTAGGGTCTCGGGCTCCAGGGAAGGGAGAGAGCCAGTGCCGTAAGACAAACACAACATCCATGCCTGACCGGGATTCGAACCCGGACCCCTTACGGACGAATGATCAGAGGCCAGCGCCTTACGCCACTGCGCCACCGGGGCGGCGTTTTCTGCTTCATCGAAGAGATGGAAGTTGGCGTATAAGGCGAGAAACATCGGAGAACAAACACTCTTTAATCACTACTGGAAGAACACAAACTGGCGGGGGCAGCGTTATGGTCTGGGAAATGTTTTCGTGGCATTCCCTGGGTCCACTCTTGCCTGTAGAAGGCATTATGGACCGAATTCGTTATGAATCCATCCTTGCAGACCATGTACACCCATACATGCCGATTGTCTTCCCTGGGGCGGATGGGATCTTCCAGCTCGACAATGTTACGTGTCACACAGCTAGAAATGTCCGAGAGTGGTTGGAACAGCACAATGAAGACTTCAAAGTATTTCTCTGGCCCCCTAATTCCCAAGACTTAAACCCAATTGAGCATCTGTGGGACCACCTCGATCGTGTTGTTCGCTATATGGATCCTACACCAAGCACCCTCCAGCAGCTGTCAGATGTACTGCAGTCAGCATGGCTCCACATACCTGTTAACACCTTCAAGCACCTTAATGAGTTACTCTTAGCCCGTCTAGCAGCTGTCCACGCTGCACCACGGCGGTTACTCTGGATAATAGCTAGTGGGCACAATAATGCAACTCGACCGTGTATTTACTGTTAAAAATCAGCAGAATGACCTTAAGTGAAGTTTACAAGGTAAGATCAAAAGTGCAGTTTTATACGACTTCCTAAGGTTTTGGTGCTCAGTTTTCCTGAATGCGCAACTTTCCCTATCGCCATATTTCTTGTGGCAACTTTCCCTATCGCCATATTTCTTGTGGTTAGTTGTCTGCCTATGTCTTTTAAGCAGAAAATTGCAAAAGTGTCCTAATTTCTTAATTAATAATCAGGGATAAAAACATTTTTTGTGTGCAATAATTTCCCAAGTTGGCGGAATTATAGCAACGTTATATTTATTTTTGCAGAGAAACTTTATGGCTCTCAAATTTCATGAGTTACAGTGTAGCGAGTTTTCCGCACCCGCACTACACTTCAACAGATCCTACAACACAGTTCAAAGTTTTCGATGATTTGACACTGACGAAATGATCCTTCGCTAAATGAACTTTAAGTAGTACTTCGATGATTTGACACTGGTAAAATGATCCTTCACAAAAATGAAATGAAGGTTAAGCAGTACTTCGGTGAAAAGAACATTTCGATCAAATGACCCTTCCGCGAAACGATCTTTTCAGTGAAGTGATTTTTTGGTCAAGTGACCCTTCGGGAAAATAAGTAATCGTCGGTCAAATGAACTAGACCTGTGGGAACGGGGTTACCAGTTTTACCCCAAATGATTAAGATACCAGTTTTACCCCAAATGATTAAGATACCAGTTTTACTCCAAATGGTTAAGATCCTAGTGTTACTCCAATTGATTAAGATACCAATGTTAAGATACCAGTTTACCTCAAATGAATAAGATACTAGTTTTGCTTCACATAATTAAGATATCAGTTTTACCTCAGATGAATAAGATACTACATGTAGTTTTGCTTCAAATAATTAAGATACTAATTTTATTCCAAATGATTAAGATACCTGCTTTTACTCTAAATGATTAAGATTTGTTTTTACCCCAAATGATTGAGATTATAAAATGACAGTTCAGCGTTGCTTCGAAAGATAAAAACACCAATTTTACTCTAAATGATTAAGATACTAGTTTTACACTAAATGATTAAAATGCCAGTTTTACTCCAAATGCTTAAGATACCAGTTTTACTCCAAATGGTTAAGGTGCTAGTGTTACTCCAAATCATTAAGATACCAATTTTACTCCAAATGATTAAGGTGCTAGTTTTACCTCAAATGAATAAGATACTAGTTTTGCTTCAAATATTTAAGATACCAGTATTACTCCAAACGAATAAGATACTAGTTTTGCTTGAAATAATTAAGATACCAAGTTTATTCCAAATGATTAAGATACTAGTTTGCCCCAAATGATTAAGGTACATGCTTTTACTCCAAATGATTAAAATACCATTTTTACCCCAAATGATTAAGATAGTAGTTTTGCTTCAAAAGGTAAAAATACCAGTTTTATTCAAAAAGAATAAGATACCAGTGTTACTCCAAATGCTTAAGATACCAATTTTACTCCAAATGGTTAAGGTGCTAGTGTTACTCCAAATGATTAAGATACCATTTTACTCCAAATAATTAAGATGCTAGTTTTACCTCAAATGAATAAGATACTAGTTTTGCTTCAAATATTTAAGATACCAGTTTTACTCCAAACGAATAAGATACTAGTTTTGCTTGAAATAATTAAGATATAAGGTTTATTCCAAATGATTAAGATACTAGTTTACTCCAAATGATTAAGGTACCTGCTTTTACTCTAAATGATTAAGATACCATTTTTATCACAAGTGATTAAGATGCTAGTTTTGCTTCAAATGATAAAAAAAATACCTGTTTTACTCTAAATGATTAAGATACCAGTTCTATTCCAAATGCTTAAGATATCAGTTTTATCCCAAATGATTTAGATACTAATTTTGCTTCAAATTATTAAGATACTAGTTTTACCCCAAAATGAATAAGATACTATTTTTGCTTCAAATGACTAAAACATCAGTTTTACCCCAAAATGAATAAGATACTATTTTTGCTTCAAATGAGTAAAATATCAGTTTTACTCCAAATGATTATGATACCAGTTTTACTTCAAATGATAAAGATACCAGATTTACTTCAAATGATTAAGATGCCAACTTTACTCCAAATAATGTAGGTACCAGTTTTACTCCAAATGATTAAAATGCTCTCGAATCATATCCCTAGCGAAAAATACTAAATTCGGTTCACAAGTATTTGAAACCTTTCACGAAAAGTTTCACTGAAACAATGATGCTTGGAGATCTTTCGAGCAGGCACAGCTTCATTGAAGGCTAGTTAAACACTTCGCATAAGCCATTTTCATAAAACTGCTCTGTGGACAGAGGAGCAAAGTAAGCCTGGGAAGGGCTTTCTCTATTGATAGCGGCTGATGAGGTCTGCTTCAATTTCATGTTATAAATTATTTAGTGTGTTTATCATCTGGTTAAAAAATGAAACAGCATCCATGCAGAGCGACTTAGAATTCACTAAGCTGGGATTTTCATTCTGGCATTGATCAAGGTCATATAAAATTTTCCAGATGTTGCTGCTTGTCCTTACTTTTCTCCAGATAATAATATCCAGTGACGTAAATTCATTTTAATAGCCTATTAGAAGAACCGGGAGTGTGCAGACAATAAGTCACTTTGTCTAATGGCCCTTTTATTTGTACTCATCTCACTTTCCTTGAGGAAAAGCTAGTGCGCTGGAAACAATAGAAACCATCGGATAAGGTAAGTTATATAATCAAATTAATTTTATACATTCAGTAAACTTCCTCGTGTTGAATCACACAGATTCTGCTTTCAAATGTTATTCCTCTTCCTACAGCAATGAATTGGATCGCCCTTAGAATAAATGTTTTCCCTTTCCTAGTTTCCTTTTCGTCACGAAATTTTTAAAGACTTCTCAGTGGTGTTTTCCTCTGGCAATAACATCTCACGCAACCCGCTTCCCTCGACGAACAAAAAAAAAAAAAAAAAAAATTAACAATAATACAAAATACTATTGCTTGATTCAGTTGTTTTAGTTTTTCCGATATGCTTAAACTTCAATTAATAAATAAATACATCGCTCTTTCCACGTTCCAGAAGCACACAGCAACCGAAAAATTGTTTTTCAGCCACCGCTGTGGAACTTCAATTATTCCATTATTTATTGCATTTAACAGATAAAAATAACATTTTGAAGATGACAATCCGATTTTTGGTGTAAATGTGACAAGGATGGTAAGTCAGATAATATCCGAAAACTTGAAAATTTCATCGTCCTGGAGCGGGACTGCAACCTGTGTCTCCTTGATAGCGCCCGGGTATGCTAACCACTACACCACCCGGAACGACCGGGTCTCAAGTTTTGGATTAATTTGAATATAACCATCACATGATTCGCTAGTCGAAGCAACCGGCATTCATATTTAGCGAAGCTGGAGCTTAAGAATCATATCCCGTGATTGCTTCGACTAGCGAATCCTGTGATGGTTATATTCAAATTAATCAGAAACTTGAGACATGGTCGTTCTGGGTGGTGTAGTGGTTAGCATACCCGGGCGCTATCAGGGAGACGCAGATTCGGGTCACGCTCCAGGACGATGAAATTTTCAAGTTTTCGGATATTATCTGACTTACCATCCTTGTCACATTTACACCAAAAATCGGATTGTCATCTTCAAAATTTGAATTATATGGTGTGTAATCCCGTATTTATTTTATGACTTATTTCATGAAAAATAACATTCTTCGGTGATTCCAAAAGTTGGATTCGTATTTGTCATGTACCTGTGTAGATATCCTAAACGGCCACAGGGTTGGAAAATAATGTATCCAACAGACAACTAACCTTGTTGCATTCATAATTGTTCCAGAATTAAAACTTTAGCGAAGCACTAAGGTTTCTAGGTTTTTAAGTTAAGTGCTTTTTTCCTTTCACAAGGAATGTGTTCAAGGGTGGAATGTGAGCCCAAACTTATTTTTTTATTTCCCCGAAATGTGAGCCCGAACTTATTTGTTTTTTTTTTCGTGGTTCAATGATCCCCGTGAGCAAATCTATGAGCTATAAGCAGTTGATCGCCCCTACTTTTGGGTCACTGGTTCCAGGGAAAGGAGAGAGCCAGTGCCGTAAGACAGGCTGTTGGACATTTATGGCTATTATGTCAGACATTTATGGCTATGGCAGACATTTATGCCTCATCCGAGAAGTAAGACAGGCACTTAATGACTATGGAAGGCTTTTTTGCCTCATCCGGAACCGGAGCTCATGTAGGAAAGCATTTATGTCTCTTCGGTGAGGTAAGGCGGGCATTTCTGCTTCTTCCGGGACCAAAGCTCAGATCACTGCGACACTGGGATCGCAGTGGTCACCCTGGAATATAGTTTAATCACGACTTGTGATGGGGCAGGACCGGTAATTCTTCCATACTTCTGCATTCGTTGCACCGCTCTAAACAAATTAAAAAAATCATAATGTTAATATACATATCATCATCATCACTATCAACCATTATCAATCCACTGTTGGATGAAGGTCTTCCCAAGTTTCTTCCATGACGGTCTGTCTTGAGCCAGTCTCCTCCATGTCACTCCCGCATTCTTTCGAAGTTCAACCACTCATTTCCCAGGTGATCTTCTTCTGAGTCTTTTCCTGTCCTTTGGAATCCAGTCTAAAATTTCGGTTGTCACAACTTCAAAAGAAAACCCCAAACAACTACGTGGCCAGCGGCTGAGGACCAGTGTGACGTGCTTGCCCCGCATGACGCACATTAGATAAAGGCAGATAGCAGTGAGTTCACACGACAGTGTAGTATAGTGGATAGCACTTGGAGCTCCGGAGTCGAGAGTTGCGGCTTCAAATTCCGCACCTGGCATAAAAATGATGGAGAAATTTACTTCGTCAGACCACTCATGTTGGTATGGACAGGAGAAGGGGCAAATGGCTCAGTGAATAGGAATTCACTCAGGTCTTTCGTAATTGCTCTGCTGTTTGTTTTTGCTACTAACAGGGGATTCCACCGCGGAAAGTGGTGTCATAGCTATACCAGTGCCCTTTGGGTAATGAAGGTGCAGGTCGTAGCTGACGACTGCTTTGGAAGAGATTAGTGCAAGACAAGGTTGTTGGCTTGAAGGAAAGGATTTAAGGAGTGAAATGTTTTGTCTGCGTGTCGGAATCTACTAACTTGAAATGTTGTGGGAAAATGTGCAAGTTGATCATGCTAACTTGAACATCTCCCCTCAACCCTTATCCACGAAAACATTCACTCTAAGACCTTTCTCCTAGGCATTCAATTTTCTTTTAATCAGGGCGTATTACTGGTAGCAGTGCGTCATATTTGTTATACGGGTGTATACCTCTTCAGGTTTTTCTAATTTTATTAAAAATGGATGGACGGAAAATTAGCAAAAAACTACTCCAAACTTTAGATTCTTTTGTATTCAAAAAGTGCAGAAACTTCAAGACAGTTCCAAAATTGACGAGCATGTATCTAGGAGGAAGGGTTGGGGATATATATATATATATATATATATTTTTTTTTTTTGATTGGGAGTTTAACGACCACGATGAGCAACGCAGTGGGCTATAAGCAGTCGCCCGTCCCTAATTTAGGACCACTGGTTCCAGTGATGGGGAGAACCAGTGCCGTAAGATAGACACAACATCCATGCCTCACCGGGATTCCAAACCGGACCTATCTCGGACAAAAGTTCAGAAGCCATCGCTTAGGTCACTGCTGGGGGATATTGCGAATACCTTTGCAACCTGTAGAAAAAGGAAAACAAATTCTTTCAGTGTTTTGTAAATAATGCTACTATCAAACTTGCCCCACCCAGCAAAAATAATACTCGCCCACTCGTCGCCCATCCTGATTTCGAAGTCCAGCGACGTCCCTGCTCCCTGACTGCCCTTAGTCTACTACTACGGTCCTGTGTCGTGCAGGTGAAAATTTTATGGCCGCCCCGGTGGCGCAGTGGTCTAAGGCGTTGGCCTCTGATCATTCGTCGGAAGGGTCCGGGTTCGAATCCCGGTGAGGCATGGATGTTGTGTTTGTCTTACGGCACTGGCTCTTTCCCTTCCCTGGAACCAGTGACTCTAAATTAGGGACGGGCGACTGCTTATAGCCCATTGAGTTGCTCACGGTGGTCGTTAAACCTCAAAAAAAAAAAAAAAAAATTATGTAATTCTGAAGACTACTTTTTTGTGTTGGAGGTTTAACGACCACCGTGAGCAACTCAGTGGGATATAAGCAGTCGCCCGTCCCTAATTTAGGGCCACTGGTTCCAGGGAAGGGAGAGAGCCAGCGCCGTAAGACAAACACAACATCCATGCCTCACCGGGATTCGAACTCGGGCCCATCTCGAACGAATGATCAGAAGCCATCGCTTAGACCACTGCGCCACCGGGGCGACAAGACTACTTTTAACTTTCTGAATATCGTACAACGAACTCATATCATCATTTGTCATTTCAGTTGTCTCACAGATAAGATTCGCCACCACAGATTCTTTTAGACGTGTGTCTCTGTATATTTTGGGAATCTACGAACCATTAAATTTAGCAAATGAGAAAATCTCTTCGCACAAGTTAAGAATAGGGTAGCAGAAATTCCTTATGTAACTGAGAAAAGCTTTGGGGGGATGGGGGGGGGGGGTTCTATGCATTTCATGCTCCTCTCTTTCTTTTCGGAAATTATTCCGATGCGCGTGAAAAACAAAGAAAACATGTATACATTCTTTCCGTAGAGCATGGAGACGTTATTTATGTCTCCGGAATCCCCATGACAGATCTAGGGATAGAAACTTAAGCAGTGGTCTACGAAAAAGCAATGACAAGTGACTCGAATCGAACTTCCCCCTTCTCTTCACTTTAGGGAATTCCAGCGGTAGGGTGACGTTCCTGCGGATTGGCTTTCCTTTCTTTCTCACCGTGTTGGCAAGTATGTCGGTGGAAAATACCAAACATCCTGGAGAGGAATTTATAACATTAGAGTGGGCTCTTCTGGTTTCACATCACGTTCCTGTTGCCATGATGCGGAATTCTCCCTAAACTCACTTCTCCCGAGACACGGACGTTATTTTCTGCTGAGTTTGATAGTCGAAAGAAAATTTTTTTGTAAGCGTAACAGATTCACAGCTGAGGAGATGTTCAAGTAAATTGCACGGCTGATACACTATGTCACAGTTATAAGCACTGATGCTGTGGATACTGTCTGAATGAATTAAGGATAAATCCGGAAAGTGACATCCGGTATCCCCAAAAGATCTGTGGAACAACAAAAGGACTAAACGATTTACATGTGCGTCGTGTGCAGTATTTTCCAATGTACTTTAATTTTCAAATCAGAACTACTACGAAAAATGTTAGGAACTACTTTTATTGGTCTCACATATTCACCAGATCATGCAACTTGTATAAGTCACACAATAAATAAAACGAAACGATTTTTTGAGACTTTAAAACGATGTTAGATTTATAAAAACGCAAATTAGATTTCACAGAGTAGTTTTTCCAATTGCATTCGATAACACGACAGCCGTCGTATAGGATAGTTTTAATGCGAAAAAAAACGAATAAATCGTCTCGAGTATTCCGTTTGAGCATTGTTCTAACGACTCCTTGCTACATAAGAATGTTATCAAACCAAATGGAATCTAAGACGAAACCATAAGGTGCCTTGAAGTCAGTAGTGGATTCCAGGGAAGGGGGGATTGGGCATCCCCCTAAAGCAGGTTTTTCGCTTTTAAATGGCTAATGTCTTTAATAATTAATGCATTTATTTTTGTAAAATTATATTTATAAATACACAGATTTTCGTAAAGGTTTTGATAACAACTAAAATTTGCAATAAATTTGGAGATAAAATGTTCTGTCCCTGCTTCAGCAGAAAAAAACAAAAACAAAAAAACCCCACAAAACACTGGGCTTTCAAAAACCGAGTGAAAAGAGATTTTGGCTGATCATAAAAAGCAATGGGTGTGCTTTGTTCTGTTCTTTAGTCTTATCTAGTATCAATAGTAATAATTGGAAAAAAAGATAAATCACAGTGTAGGGTAGACTTTGAAGTGTGTGCAAGATAGTCTGAGTGACAGAGCGAAGTACGTTCCTCGATTGGAGGGCCAAAAACTACACTACTATGGGTGAGCTTTTTTCTACTTTTTTTTTTTAATATATTCTGCCATCATTAGTAATTGGAAGCAGGGAAAGTCACCGTGTGGGGTAGACTTTGAAGTGTGGGTGACAGAGCGAAGTGTGCACCTCGATTGGGCTATAAACAAAAACTAGTATGGTGAGCTTTTTTTGTTTTTGTTTTTGTTTCAGTATTGCTTGGCATCATTAGCAATTGGGAGCGGGGAAAGTCACCGTGTGGGGTAGACTTTGAAGTTTTTGTGATATAGTGTGGGTGACAGAGCGAAGTATGCACCTCGATTGGGCTATAAACAAAAACTAGTATAGGTGAGCTTTTTTTCTGTTTCTTTTTCAGTATTGTCTGGCATCATTAGTAAATGGGAGCAGGGAAAGTCACCATGTGAGGTAGACTTTGTGATATAGTGTGGATGACAAAGGGAAATACGTACCAGGATTGGGCCATAAACCAAAACTAGTATAGGTGAGCATTTTTTTTTCTTTTCTTCTTGGTATTGTCTGGCATCATTAATAATTTGCAGCAGGGAAAGTCATCGTGTGGGGTAAACTTCGAAGTTTGTGTGAGACAGTTTGGGTGACAGAGCGAAGTATGCACCTCGATTAGGCCATAAACAAAAACTAGTATAGGTGAGCTTTGTTCTGTAATTGGGAGCAGGGAAAGTCACCATGTGGGGTACACTTTGAAGTGTGGGTGACAGACTTACCTCGTCTGTCAGCCACATTACGTTGTCTGAGCCATAAATGTTTCAAATTTGTACCACCTGAGCCATAAACAAAAACCAGTAACAAATTTCCAAACTGATAATTTTTCGTCTGAGCCATAAATTTTTCAAATTTATACCTCGTCTGAGCTGTAAACAAAAACCTGTAACAAATTTCCAAGCTGATAATTTTTATATTAAATCAACCCACCTGAATAGAAGGGTTGAAACTTTATTTTGAAAGATTTTATCGAAACGTGAGATTTAAAAAAAGTTGGTTTGAATAATTTGGTTTACACGAAAACGGGCATTCGAACACCATAAAAAAATGGTGCTGATTTTTCCATTCTCCTTCGCAGTTCGTGATTTAGAAATTTAGATGAAATTATTTTAATAGAAAATGTTTAAAAATACCTTGCAGTGCGAGAAAGGAGCAGAGCTGCATGTCTGTCCTACGCAAAGTCTCTCGCTCTCTCTTTATTTTTAGACCGTCCTCCGCCCCACCAAGGTAAGCTTCTGGATCCTCCTCTACTTGAACGGTTAAGACAAAATAGGAGTTATTGTTGTTGTTTTTTTATTGGAGGTTTAACGACCACCGCGAGCAACTCAATGGGCTATAAGCAGTCGCCCGTCCCTAATTTAGGGTCACTGGTTCCAGGGAAGGGAGAGAGCCAGTGCCGTAAGACAAACACAACATCCATGCCTGACCGGGATTGGAATCCAGACCCCTTACGGACGAATGATCAGAGGCCAGCGCGTTAGACCACTGCGCCACCGGGACGGCTAGGAGTTATTGAAAATCTTTGTAAGAAGTACGTACTTTTCAACTTCGTGAGATAAAGTTTCGAGGACTCCAGGCATATTTTCTGCAAGTTTAAAATCGAGAAATTCCTTCCAGCTACGCCACGGGATTTCTTACGCATGCTCTTGCAATATAATAAATAACTTCGATCTAATTTCGATCTTTTAGATAAGTTACGTTAAGTTCGAGTTGACTTCAGTGCACTTGTTACCGAGAAACTGTTATTTAAAATGTTACGCAAACTCTGAATGCTCTCTTCCATTGACATAGGATGCAGAGTGTAACCATTGAAGAAGTTATGCCGCATACTCTAAATTAACTTTCATTTTTAGTTGCTTTCTCTATGTGAATTTGAGTCCATTCTCTTTTAACGTTTTCACCTTAACGTGATATCTTCTCTCTCGCGGAATGAAGTTGGCAACAATTCTGTGGTCAGAAAGCGTGACGTATGCATGTTGACAAATAAGAACTAATAATATTGAAGCAGCGGCCAAAAGAGTGGTGTTATGGTGTGATGTTATAATCGTAAAAGTTGCGTTACACGAGTCTGTTGTGTCTATTTGAAGGTTGTGTTAAAGTGTTGCTGTTGTTGTACATTTAGCGTTTGGAGTTAATGCAGTTTTCTGCTTACTAACTTTAGTTAATTAGTTTTGAAGTATTACTACTACTGTGATTAATTCCTAAAGTATTTTGGAATATTCAAGTATAGTCCCCATATACGATACTGAGGGAGTAAAAGAGTTAACAGAAAGTAAGATTTTCTGGAACTTTTGGTGACTTTTGTTTCACTTCGAGAGAGGGTAAATAAGAAGAGGAAATCTTAAGGAGCGTTCTCGAGACTACATATGTTTTAAATAGTTAACAACGCTACATAATCACTTAGTATATCATCATCAACTTTTCTCAAGCCACTACTGAATAAAGGACTCACTTCATCCGGTCTAGTATTTCAATTGTCCGGCGTCAGTTTTCCTTGCAATACATTCAGGCCATTGTCACTTCAGGGTCTTCCCTTTGGTAATGAAGTAATCAGTTCTTGCCGTTTTCTTGATCCGCGAGTCCGTTTTCCATACTTTCTTGGATACATCAAATATGCATATCCTCACGCTTCTTTTAATTGCCAGAAGCTTCTATATGTATTTTTTCTTGCTAGGATCCATGCCTCTGATTAATAAGTAAGAACTGGAAGGATGCATTGCTTAAACAATTATCTTTTAAGACATATTGGTGCAATGCTGGTAAGAATTTTACTATTTCCCTTTTGTACCTCGTCTGAGCCATAAACAGTCAAGTTTTATACTCCTATTAATTTCTTCTTCGATGTGGCCCTCGCGTGATATCTCTTTACCAAGCGAGATGTGGGCAACAGTTACTTCTAAATTTGTCCCATTAAACACTAAATCTTCAGTTATTATAAAAGCATTGTACATCAATTTTATTTTCTGTGAGTTCATCTTTAATCCCACTTCTGACACCAAGTTATAGAAACATTAACATATCCTGGAATTTGTGAGCTTCCTTATTGGTTGTTCAATGACGGGAATCATTGAACAGCTGATATTGCTTTTACTGATACTTCATTGAATATACATGAAATTACCAAAATGTCTGATTTTTTTTTTTGCGTTTCTGTTGGATACACTATAGCGTAAATGCCATTTACCGGCAGCGAGAATCTTCATCCTTCTGCTCCTGAGTCGAATGCTTTCCCAATTAAGCTGTTTCGACGGATTTTGTCACTGCAACTTTACCGTCTTGACATGTCACATATATCCCTACTTGAGAAAGGGCTGGGATGAAATCGTAGGTTTCTGGGTCAGTTGACAAACCACGCTTGAGAGCTTATTGTAGATGAAGGAATTTTGACTAATTCCAGAAGATATGTGGAACGAATATCACACATTTTTCGAAGAACCCAATGGCCAGAAGATTCATTTTACGTTCGGACGCCAATATAGCGCAAAATACATGTGGAGGTGGAGGAAATTGAACCGGCAACCTTCTGCTCCGGATCGGAATTCTTTCCCAATTAAGCTACACTGACAAAGTTTGTCACTGGAACTTTGCCGGTGTGTGTGTCACACAATGCGAAGACTGTCGTCGCAGAAAAAGCAACGTTTTAGCTTTTTACTTTTTGTTTACTGACCTGTACATTAAACGAAACATTTTTTTATGGGACATTTTAGGTTTTTCTTTGCTTGTTCGGTGACTGTACATCAAATTGCAAAACTATTCCCACATTTTGATTTTTTATTTATTTATTTTGTTAGTTATTCAATAACACTCATCGTCAGCGTTGTTCGGTAATTACGGGAAGTCGTCCGTAGCTCCGGGCCCCAGGAATCCTGAACTGAAGTACAAACACAATAATCATATCTCACGCGGAATTCAATGAAGGGAAGGTCCTCGTCTCAAGTAGTCCTTTGAACATCGGTCTACAATTCGTTTTTTGCGTGTTGGTCTTCTCCTTCCTTCCTTTTTATCCCCCAAGTAAATCCATAAGTCTGTGTCATGTGGTATGTTTTAAGGCATATCGTAATTTTGATTTTTTTATTATTAAACGCAGCAGCAGATCTGTGAACAAGAATGCTATCCACGAAATGTGGTTTTAAAATACAATAAGACAGAATGATATAACGTCTTTTTCTCAGACATGATGGGACAAATCGGAAACAACTGGAAAGATTTATTGATTTTTACCTAGTATGCAATGCAACAAGAGAAAGTGAAATGCGTGGTATGGTGCCCATCATCACAAAAAGCGCTTTTCTGCTCCCAGGAGAAAAGAGATCTCTAAGCCTTTTACTTTTGTTCCTTCTCCTTCTTTTCTTTTCATTCCTAAGTTGGCCTTTTAATATTTAGTCTATAAGGGGCTGAAACACCACTTTGGTGAATATAATAATATATTATTACAAAAATCAAGTCAACGATATACACTATATATTGACAAAAGTCACCGGACACCCCTTCAGAAGCAAATGAACGGATCCGCTGCGTTGTTAAGATGCGCGGTACAGCTGCAAAGGGTATAAAAACAAGCCTGCAGCTGTCCACGATCATATCGCACTGTGAGGTTGAGTGAAAATGTCATGGCGGTAGAGAACTGACTTTGAGAAAGGAAAGATTGTTGGGTGTTATATTAGTGGGTTGTCCGTAAGGGAAACCGAGAAGCGTTTAAACATACCCAAAACAACTGTTTTAGATGTACTGAAAAAGTGGAAGACACATGGCGTGCCTGAAGCAGCAAAACGTACCGTCATACCAAAGAAAATCAGTGATAGAGGACGTTAAAGCCTCTGGAGAGTCGTTACAGCTAATCGACGGAGTAATGCACAAGTCCGCAGCGTACAGATGAGTAGAAATGCTGAACCTCGGTATGTACACTTACCATTCGCAGATAACTTTATTCCATGAGTTACCGTGGTCCTGCGGCTGCTCATAAGCCTTTCATTTCCACTCGGAATGCTACTCGTCGTTTAGTATGGTGTAAAGAACATTTATCGTGAACCGTAGATCAATAGAAACAGGTCCTATGGACTGATGAATCCAGATACACGATCCATCAGTCTGATGGCCGTGTGTGGGTTTGGCGGCAGCCGGGGAACGCTATTTACCACAGTGTACCGTTAGTACGGTCAAGTTTGGAGCTTTGAGTGGATAACACGTACTTTGAGGGGATAACACGCACTTTGAGTGGATAACACCTCAAACGCACTTCGAGTGGATATGAACTGTCCGTGGCCAGGAACGGCGAGCAAACGCACTTCGAGTGCATAACACCTGCTATTTGTTCACCCCTCTTATACGGCAGCATTACTCTTTCACATGATTTTCATATGTGCTTGACATTTACGTGTGCGTCCGTGTTCTGTTCTCTTGCCAACGTTCGAGCCCCTGCGATGTGATCTTCCTGGTGCTACACTTTTAATGGCCGGCAGTGTAGGAGTTGAAACATTGTTTTGGTAATATGTGGAATTGAATTTAACATTCTTTTCAACTTTCTTAACTTTAATTTGCCATTGCTCGTGATACCAGCAGGGATCACAAATCCTTTACTGAAACTTTCTTTGGGTTCTTGATACCAAGTTTGTAAAGGTGTTTCTGCTCTTTTGCGATAGTAAATCGCCTTTTCTTTTTGTTACACTCATTCAGGTAGATCCAAGCTTCATTAACAGTCACAATAAATTTCCGTCTGCCCCGGCTAAGTGATTATCACGAAAAAGCCTATGCCGCCCCGGTGGCGCAGTGGTCTAAGCGATGGCCTCTGATCATTCGTCCGAACGGGGTCCGGGTTCGAATCCCGGTGAGTCATGGATGTTGTGTTTGTCTTACGGCACTGGCTCTCTCCCTTCCCTGGAACCAGTGACCCTAAATTAGGGACGGGCGACTGCTTATAGCCCATTGAGTTGCTCACGGTGGTCGTTAAACCTCCAATCAAAAAAAAAAAAAAAAAAAAAAAAAAAAAAGAAGCTACACCGTGTATAATGAATAAATTCTCCGGCTGGACGTGTAGTGCAGGAAAGCTTACGTTAAGTCACGTTAGGGTTATTGAAAGGTTACTTGACCTAGCTAAAGTGTGCTTAATCTTGAAAGTGCTAGAGTTTGTTTAGGTAAGACACGCACGTGCAATAAATTCCAAGAATATGGAATTTATTTTTTACTCAGCGTTCCTCATTATCTTGAATATCAGTAATATAACTTCGGTTTTAGTACATTAGTACCTTGAAGGCTCCTTATTAGAGCGGTAAACACAATATACCCTGAACTTAACGTAAACACTCAATGAAATAGACTTAACGGCCAGACAGAGGTCTGACAATAAAATGAACTAAGAAAACGTACTCACTTTTAACCTTTTATTGGGGAGCTCCTGGTATTACTCAAATACACACTCCAAAATAACACAACTACTGATAGCCCGAACTTTCGTACTATCGTAATATCGTAGAAAAGTAGGTAAATCGCATATCAATAATCAGGAAGAACCTATCACATATAAAACGAACCTCTCTGGTATACTTGAGCGCGCCTATATATACTGCATACCGCCACGTCATGACTTACACTCGTTGCCACATATAATTCAGTGGGAGAAACAACATCTCGTTAAGTGAGAAGATAATTTGCATAGGAAAATAAAATAACAAGAGATAGTAAAATCAAAAAGAAACTGAATCTAGAGTATACGTTACACGTGTTCTACGCTCAGCCACGTGCCTAGAAAAAAGGCGGACGAACATTTTTTTTTTTTTTTTTTTCAGATTCAAATTTTTGTTTATTACCTTGTTTACAATTGATACAGAGATTTTTAGGAACCCAGTGATTGCTCTTTGGGTTGGTAGAATTTCTTTTAAGACCAAAGACCTTACTTTTGAAGTAGTCGTAAAAGGATATTCGTTTTTGAATATTCGTTTTGGTGTTCCTTTTCCCGTTAAAAGCAATCCTTGACGATTTCCCCCTTTATTATTAATAATATTGCTTACTTTACATTTAGAAATGCTAATTCCCTGATTTTCACAGAGTTTTCTAATTACAGAATACGAATATTTCTCTTCGTAAAGGGCAAAAACATAACCTTCTATCCACAGCTTGTTTACGGCGCCATTTTCTTAGCAGACGATATTTTAATGCAGCAGATGTTTCTTTCGAATTCATCTAACACGCTGTTGCCAGTTTCAATTCGCCGAACTTCTTTTATTTCCTGAAATTTCTTATCAAAAACGTCCTAAAAATGTGTGAACGATCTCTGTAGTTTTCAGGTTTCCTGATATATATGATGTCACATGTGGAATTGCAAATAAGCAATTCAGGCTATTCTGATTGCTGTGCCAATGTGTAGTCCTGTACTTTGAACTTGTCGCACTGTATTTTATCAGATTATATTATTTTAATTTTTATTTTATATTTAAATTAATGCATATAAAATAAATAAAAATAATATATATACACATTATTTTTATTTCTTTTCTCTCTGGTACTTGTATGCTGCCATATGCTATCAGAAGCCTTTGCCAGCTAGTGCTTTTTGATTTTACTTTGTTTCTAACTCAAGTCTTGTCATATTTAAAATCTAAAGTTTGAATCCTGATACGTTTTAATGGCATTCTGCATTGCCTAGTGCTGCGTCTCCCACGAGACCTGTCACCTTGACATGGTGTGAGAGCACGACGCCTCGTGGAGTTGTGAAATTCAGGTCACCATATGGTTATACATTTTGACCGTGTTATGTGTTTCTGGCGGAATTTCTTTCCCTTACCCTTGGTTTTTACCGGTACCGCTAGACACTGTCTGCTAAAGGAAAGATGTACTCTCTTGCTAGATTATTTAATTTTTCCATCGGAGGTTTTTGCCTACAGGAGAAAGTTTTTCCCTTTTTCCTCATCTCAGGTCCATTCTCTTTGCGATGGAAAGGTGGGCTCTTTTGTAGGATCTCATACTTTCATTCCACTGCTGGACGAAAGTCTCCCCAAGTTTCCTCCACAACGGTGTGTCTTGTGCCAGTCTCCTCCGTGTCACTCCCGCATACTTTCGAATTTCATCCAGCCATCTCCCACGTGGTCTTCTTCTAGGTCTTTTCCTGTCCCTTGGAATCCAATCTAAAATTTCGGCTGTCCATCAATGGTCTGTCCTTCTGGCAGTATGTCCAGCCCATTGCCATTTCAGGGATTTAACTCTGATCATGATGTCTTCCACTCTTGTCATTTTTCGGATCCACGAGTTCCACTTCTTATCTCTCCTGGTTACACCAAGCATGCACCTCTCCATGCTACTTTGAGTTGTCTGCAGCCTTTGTATGTCTCTTTTAGTTAAGGTCCACGTCTCTGCACCATACGTAAGCACTGGAAGGATGCATTGATCAAACACTTTTCTTTTAAGACATAATGGCATATTGCTCTTGAAAATTACGCTGTTTCTTCCAAAAGCTCTCCAGGCACGTTTTGTACGCCGATTAATTTCTTCATCAATGTGACCCTCACTTGATATCGGCTGTCCAAGATAAACGTACGTGTCTGTTATCTCCAGCTGTTCTCCATCAATCGATAAATCTTCATTTCTTGTAAAAGCATTGAACATCACTTTTGTCTTCTGAAAGTTCATTTTTAACCCCACTTCTTTACTCTTGTCAGCAAGTTCCTGGATCATACTCTGCAGCTCTAATGGGGTAGTTGCAAAAATGACTACGTCATCAGCAAAACGAAGGTGGGTTAGATAATCTCCATTAATCTTAATCCCTTTGTTTTCCCAGTTCAGTGATTGAAAGACATTTTCCAATGTGGCATTAAAGAGCTTCGGAGATATGGTGTCACCTTGTCTCACTCCCTTTCCAATTTTTACGTGTGTTGTTTTTTCAAACATCCGAATCTCTGCACTTGCATTTTCATAGATGTTACTAATAATATTAATGTATGCACCTTCAATACCGCAGGATTTCAGAGCCATTGTAACTGCTGATGATTTCACCGAATCAAAGGCTTTTTCATAATCGATAAAAGCCATGCACAGTGGAAGTTCATATTCCCTCGCTCTTTCAATTAGTTCTCTCAGTACGTGGATATGATCTATTGTGCTGTAGCCCCTCCTGAATCCAGCTTGTTCTCTCGGTTGAGCCATGTCCAGTGTCACCTTTAAGCGGTGTGAAAGAACTTTAGTGCAGATTTTATAAACCACTGATAGGAGGCTGATAGGTCTGTAGGAATCGTCCCTCATTAAGGCATTGAGTGATCCTCAGGAATCGTCCCTTCATTAAGGCATTGAGTGAAAACTTGGGCGAGTACTGTTTCAATTTCTCCACTTGCTTCTTGTATGATGTCTACGGTAATTCCATCTTCTCCTGGAGCTTTCCCCCGCTTCATATATATTATACTTCTAAAATGTTTACATACAGAAATGTGTATTTATTACATGTTTTTTTTTATTTTTATTGTCTTTTCCCATTCTTACGTATGCTGCACACGGAACAACGAGAAAAACTCAAACATTTCACGTGAAAATCGTTTGCCTCCCTGCCTTCCGGTATGGTGAGTTTACCTTTTTTCACATTATCATTACATCCCCCTCCCCTTTTCTTTTTATTTTATTAAAAAGGCTCAGAGATTTTTCTTGTAAGTGCCCTGGCGTTTTCTTCTTGTTTGCATGTGTCTTTTGTTTTTTTATGCTATCAAACTTTTTATATACATATTTTACTTCTAAATGTTGGCATTTTGTTGTAGAATCTTCTCATAGGCTTTATCGTATTCCTCACTTACATCTTTTTCAATCCATTAAAAATAGCATAACTATATTAGGAATCCGAATTTCTTGATGTAGAGTAGAAATCAAAGTTTCCAAGCTTTCGCACATCAACGAGGAGGTGGCTTTTCCAAGGAAGGTCCTTGAAAAAGCCATCTGGTTGATGTGTGCAAGCTCGTCAACTTTGATTTCTACTCTACGCCAAGAAATTCGGATTTCTAGTATAGTTATATTATTTTTAGTATTGCTGGTGTATAGTTCCCCATTATTAATTTCAATGTATTGTTGATACTATTAATTATACAGTTTTCATTTCGACAAATCGTGCGAACCTATCTTTATTTAGTCTTTCGTCCGATCACCGAAGTTAGGCAGCATGAGATTGGGCAGTTTTTGGGAGATGTTTTAGCCACTGATAATTATTTTCTCTCTGATTAAATATTCAGTGGATTTTTTCTCCAAATAGGTCTTTTTTATCATGAATAGAATACGGCATTACACCATACAATACAAATTTTGAAGATGACAGTGTGTTGTTTGGTGTAAATACGACAAATTTGTATTGTATGGTGTATAATCCCGCATTCTATTCATGATTTATCTGCTCCTCCGGGCGATCACGGGATAGGATTCTTAACCTTCAGATTCGCTAAACATGAATGCCGGTTGCTTCGACTAGCGAATCCTGTGATGGTAATGTTCAAATTAATCGGAAACGTGAGATCAGGTCGTTCTGAGTGGTATAGTGGTTAGCATACCCGGGCACTATCTGGGAAACGCGGGTTCTACTTCATTGAATTATTTCACAAAACCCCTGAAAAATTTACTCTTGATAGCTTACGGCACTTGGGGAACCCTATTTCTCACGGTAATGCAATATAAAATAACAGATCCACCAAATGGGAGGAATGAATATCCTTGTTGAAATAACCTTAATAATATGCGATATGCTCTCCACAATATCGAATCCTGCAACAGAACCTTAAAATCAGGTTTGTGAACAGGCGATTGAAAATTTAATAGATAATCAAACCTCAAGTATTCCCGCAAACCCCTCTTATTACCAATAGTTTTCCGTCATATAGACACGGAAAAAAATGAAAACATGTTTTTCCCGTTAATATACGAACGGAATCACGGATTTCTGAAAAATCAGTTTTTACGGATGACAGCTTATAGAAACGGTAATTTACCGTTAATATTCGAAAGGATGGTTTCTGAAAATTCAAAATGTCCCCGGCATACGAAAATTCTGTAAAATTCAGGGTTTCTCCCATCAGTTCACGGGAAAAGATTGAAATTCTGTGAAATTCAGGGTTTCCCCGTCATTTCACGGAAAAGGGTGCACTGTTAAAAAATTACTATAGATTTTACGGTTTTAAACCGTTTTCCAGAGTGCCAAAAAAAAAAAATCTACAGTTTTTTGCAGTGTTGGAGCAAAGTTATAGCTTTGCTCCAACACCATGCATTTAATGAAGAAAACAGCACAGAATTTTGCGGGAGCGAGTCACAGTCCAAATAATCACGCAAACACAAAAATTTGGCTGGAACGAATGTGTTGATTGTGTTGGAGCAAAGTTATAGCTTTGCTCTAACACTGCATAAAACTGTAGATTTTACGGTTTTGTGTTGGCACCCTGGAAAACGGTTTAAAACCGTAAAATCTACAGCAAATGTTTTACAGTGTGGGTCAGAAATACGCGTTGTTAATGCACGAAAGAAATCACAGAAAATGTATCGTAAATTTCAGAATTTTTACGCCGTATATCCATATATACACTCACGGACAATGAAATTTGCGCACCTAGGAGAAGACATGCCCAAACTGCGAAACTTTGCAAATAGCTAGAGTGCGTGCTGGGATGCAAATGACCCACGTTTGGTGCGAGTGCACATGACCACATACCCTGTGGTGGTGCTGCAAACACGAACTGGCAGCTTTATAAACCGGCGTGTAGTCGATACCCCATGAAAACGAAAAGCACCGGCCGATGCAAGCAAGAGTGCAGAGTGACAAGAATGACAGATAGACGCCAGAGACGTCGATTTACGCAACTTACGAACTTTGAGAGAGGCCTGATCATCGGACTGAAAACCGCAGGGAGGTCGTTGCGCCTTATGGCCCACCACGTGGATCGTTCTGATCATACCGTCCAACTGTGTTGGGAGCAGTGAACACGTGACGGCACTGTCACACGGCGTAGCGGCTCCGGACGGACCAGGATGACCACCGTTAGAGAGGATCAACGGGTCGTGCGCCAGGCACGAACGGATCCCACGGGGACCCGATCCACTATACAGGTAGATGTAGCGGCTCCTGTGTTCCCACGAACCATTTCCCGACGCCTCGCGGAAGCGAATCTGCGATCCCAGCGCCCCTTGCGTATGTTGCCATTAACACAGGAACATCGCCGGCTCCGTGTGCAGTGCTGCAAGGCCAGAGCGACGTGGAGCGCCACAGACTGGCAACGTGTGGTGTTTAGTGATGAGTGCGGCTTCGTTTTGGAGACAGATGATCATCGTGTCCGAGTGTGGAGGTCCCAGGGTCATCGGCACAACCCCAACCTCGCCATGGAGCGTCACACCTCCCCCATTGCAGGCATTATGGTCTGGGGAGCCATTGCCTACGATAGCCGATCAGCTCTAGTAGTGGTACGTGGATCATTGACGGGCCAGCTATATGTAAATGAGATCCTACGACCCCGTGTGTTCCCATTTCTGGCCAGGATTCCAGGTAGGCTATACCAGCAGGATAATGCCCGCCCGCACACATCTCGGGTTTCCCAGGACTGCTAATGTCATGTCCAGACACTTCCATGGCCTGCCCGCTCCCCGGAGATGTCCCCTATGGAGCATGTGTGGGACCAGTTGAAACGCTGGCTGCTGCCGTGCCGCACTATCCGAGATTTGGAGGACACTGTCCAACACGTGCGGACCAGTCTGCCGCAGGACAACATCAGGCGCCCGTTCGCCTCCATGCCAGACCGTATTGCAGCATCTATCTCCGCACGAAGCAGTGCGACGCGGTATTGAAGACGACCGGACTCCGTGCCACAGATCCCTCTGTAATTGTCCTGCAGCTCTGTTTTTGCCATCATGTGTATCATTCATCTATAACATTACATCCAAAAAATTTCAGTTCAATCCGATGCTTCGTTCTTGATGCGCAAATTTCATTGTCCGTGAGTGTATTTCCAACACGCGTGCCATTTAGACTAAGGAGGAGTTCTTTGCTTAGGGTACGCGTATCCTACTTTTGTTCCGTTAATAATTTTTGGTAACCAAACCATTTGTTTCTATAATAGGTGATTTCTGGAAAGTCTTTAAGAGACTCAATGCGGATGGCGTTACTGGAAACTAGAAGAATTTCCCGTTAATATATGCGAAAGAAATTACTGAAAGGTTTCAGAAAATCCTGAAGTTTTCATTAACACATCTTGGAAAAGGCAATTTACTGTTAATATTTGAAAGGAAGGTTTTTTAAAATTCAAAATTCCTCTGGCATATGGAAATTCCGCGAAATGCAGGGATTTCTCAGTCATTTCTCGGTAAAGGTTGTATCAAAAATACGCTTTGTTAATTCACGAAAGGAACAAAGGACATCATGAAAGTAATGCCTTTTCCTTAATAACTTTTGAAATTTTGAAGTGATTTTAATTAAACTACTCTGACATCTACTATGATATATTACCAATGTGGGATTACATTTTTTTTCAGAATCAGAAATAAAGATCGTGAATGACAGAGAAAAGCAGCGAGCCGGAATTGAATTCCTGGAAAAAGACGGATGTGAGGCTCTAGAAATCCACAGAAGACTTCTGGCTGTGAATGGAGCTGCCACAATCGGTATCAGTAATGTCCGAAGATGGATGAAGAGGTTTCGAGAGGGAGAAAGTTCAGTGTCTGAAAAATAATGGAGTGGAAGACCCGCAACTGCAGTGACAGATGCCAACAGGCAACGAGTGAAAGACCTTATCACAGCTAATCGTCGTATCACCATCAGGGAGTTGCAACAATAAACAATGTTCACTATGCGCAGACATTGAAGAAGCTGAAGGAAGGAATCAGAAGGAAAATACATGACATTCCACTTCATAGTGTAGTTTTACATCACGATAACACACGTCCCCACACCGCAATGGAGACTTCACAGGCTATTGCCCAAAATGGGTTGGACGGTGATTCCCCACACTAATGTGATCCCCTTACAGTCCTGATTTGGCTACCTTAGACTTTTTCCTGTTCGCCCCTTTGAAAAACACCCTTCGTGGGGAAACATTTCGACGATGTGATAGACTGGCTGTGAACTCATGGGTGAAACGACAGCCTCAGGAATTTCTCCAAAATGGATTTCACTAAAGGTTTCAAATATGGCGGAAATGTATAGAAAGTGATTTACAATACTTTGAACAGGCTAGCATTATTAACAATATGTCCAAGTATTTTGCAACCAAGTTTCACATTTTTGCTGCTACAAATAAATATCTTAGGAGGGACGAGGTCTTACTTATGCCATTCGTATATTTCCAACACTCGTGTGATTTAGACTGTGGAGGATTTCTTCGCTTAGGGTACACGTATCCTACTTTTGTTCCGTTAATAATTTTCGGCAATCAAACCATTTGTTTCGGAAGTCTTCAAGAGACTCAATGCGGATGACGTTACTGGAAACTACACGGTTTTTGTACAATGGAATAACCCCTAATATATCTACGGCGGAGATTTGCACAAAAAACCATTGGGAAACTTCATTAAATGAGTGTGATGACTTTTATAAAAAACGTAGACAAAAAAACCCCAGAACAAGAATTCTACTGCTTCGCCTTTAGACAGCCCATTTATAAAGGTGGTTCCTGATCTTGAGTGCAAAGAAAAAGTTAAGAGCGAAGCAGATTTATGGCTTCGGAGAGGCACTCTGACTAAAAAGAACCGAAAGAGAAGATGAAATCTTTCTATTTGCATATTTACGGGCGCCAAAGCACTCATTCACCTCTCCAGTGCTGGAAGGCTGTTAATAAAAAGAAGCAGGGAAAGCTTTTCCATAAAAACAGCAATTTGATTTTGATGGTGTGAAAGGCGACGAATTTCCAAATGCGAATAATAATTAGATCACGGGGTAAGTCACTTCCACCGTAACTCAGTTTATTATTATTTTTTAATCTTTTGCTAAGGTTAATGTTTTAGTGCACTTTATGGAGCGGAATTACATTTTTTTTTTGGCATGATGCAGAGGGGAGAAATCATCACCAGTTGTTTTACTGGGGTGGAAGGTATTAATTATTTGCTGCTTTCAGGGCTTGTAACCCGGCAGTTGTGAGATTATGCGATGACAAAGGAACGCGACGAAGTTTCGACTCACCGAGAAACCAACACTGTAATAAGAGTTCGGAATGCTTATTAAAAAGATGCTAAATGACATCCCTCACTCACTTCTTCAGAGTTAAAAAAAGAAAAAAATGCAGTCAGTTTTAGTACAGCAAAAAAGGGAACTAAAAAAAAACTTCATTTTAGGGCACTCGTTCTCTCCCTGCCCGCTCTTTTTTGAAGTTCATCGACTCCCAGGTGTAAACGGCCAAAATTATGGTTATTGATTTTAGAGAAGGTTAAAAAACCACATACACCCCCTCCCCCTAAGTCTTCGGATAAAAAATAGAGTTCAATAAGTTCTAAATGACGCAATAAACGACATGGATACTGACAGGGCTTTCCGTATTGCTCATTCCTTTTCTAATATCGTGAAACTTCCATTAACGGATACTTACGAACGTTAACGGTAAGTTTTGGTTCGTACAAAACAGTTGCGGTATGTTTAACGTAAGCGATAACTTCCCAACAACGGTACTTCTTGACAGCAGTCAACGAACAACCTTCTCAGTCCGGAAGGTAGTCAAACCACACCTGATCCCTCAGGATTTTACTACCCTCCTTTGATACTTCAATGGCTGAGGAAGAAGTGACAAAGGATATTGCTAAAGGAACTGTGCCTCTGGAAGAATGCAAATAATTACAGTGAACACAATGGCGTGCTTAAATGAAAATAAAGGAGTTAAAGTTTGGTGCTGCGTGAACTACTTGAGGTCAGCTCCAGCTTCTATGTATGTCTCACTCTCCCACCAAGGCCGGCGGGGTTGGGTGTTGCTACCTGGAATATTTCCGGCGGTGTCTGTTGGTTTCGTCTGCATGTGTTATGTTCCTGCTTTCCTGGTGCGGCCGCCTAGCTGTTCAGTTACGCTTTACTATTTCCAAAATCCTTCTGGATTTCTTTCCTACAGGGTATCCTAACCCTAATCTCACAGCTTGCTTTTTCTAAGGGCTCCGTATGACCAGTGTTCGGACAATGCCCATGGATGGAAACGGGTCACGGGTGAACGGGTCGACAATTTCTTGCGGGTCCAACGGGTCGGATCAAGGTGTTCCTGACCTGATTTTTACCCTGTTTTATTCCCGTTTTATTTTTGAAAAGAGAAAAATATATTCCAAAGAAAAATGCGCGTTGTGGAATTCTGTAGTCGATACTGGTGCCCCCGGAGTGAATAATGATTTGCCATGCAAAAATATTGTCGTCTCTTTCTTAAAGCCACGAAGATTTCCACCGACCGACGTCAGACAGACCGACACCATATCGTAAAAAGATATTTCCTCTGCGTTCTTTTACAGTGCGATTGTCCAGGGCAAGGTCGAGGCAAACGCCATTCGCCTGCTTCTCAGCTGGTTCACTCTCTCCGTGCGTAGTTCATTGCATGACTAAAAGTTACTTTTCACATTGCATTTTTGAGTATTCAGAAATTTTCGATTGATGTGCTAACATCCCGTTCCCATGACATGTCATGTCAAAATTAACTAATTTGTTAATACGGATGGATTTAATATTAAGGAGGTTGAGAAAGGCGTCGAGGCCGGCAAATACATACTCGTTGAAAACCACAAGGGGAAGAGTGAATGCTGGAAATTGTTTCGTCTCATTAAGGAACCGGTGAATAATTCGGTGTTGTTTGGTCTTGCTTGTTGTTCAAAATGTGGAAAGTGTATAATTACAAAAAAAGATGTCGACGGTGTAATAAAAGATTATGGAACTAAAAACCTATCGGACGATATGAAAGTACGCGCACCTCCATTAAAGTGTGGAAAGAGTGAACAATCAAAATACATTTAAAAAATACATTTGTGTAGTCGTAAATGATGATTCCCATTTGTAATATACTCCATGGTCACGGTCATAGTCAGCCATTACTTCTGGATTACGCAAAATAGTAGCACTAAAAACGGGACTAAAATTTAGCAAATAACCAAATTTTATTATTAAAAAAAGATTTTAGTTATTAAATATCAAGCAGTTATTGGGATGAATATATATATTACGTTTATAAGTATGTATATATATAAAGTGAGTTTCGAATTTATACTTCAAAGCAGATTTGTCTGGATCGGGTCGAGTCTGGTCTAGGTCCGAAAGTTTTGACCCGTTTCCAACTCTGACACTGCTTTTTTACCTGTACATCATTATTAATTGTTGAAGTTTATCTGTAGGGCATCCAATTCTAGTGAACAACAGGTAGAGATAGATTAAATCAGCATCATTTCATCATCATCATCATTGTCAACCATTATCAATCCACTGCTGGACGAAGGTCTCCCCAAGTTTCCTCCACAACGGTCTGTCTTGTGCCAGTCTCCTCCATGTCACCCCTGCATACTTTCGAATTTCATCCACCCATCTCCCATGTGGTCTTCTTCTGGGTCTTTTCCTGTCCCTTGGAATCCAATCTAAAATTTCGGCTGTCCATCGATGAT
This sequence comes from Macrothele yani, assembly GCA_039090855.1. Lineage (NCBI taxonomy): Eukaryota > Metazoa > Arthropoda > Arachnida > Araneae > Macrothelidae > Macrothele > Macrothele yani. The sequence goes on from CM077003.1 coordinate 112,936,765, forward strand.
CTGTCCTTCTGGCAGTATGTCCAGCATTGCCATTTCAGGGACAGGGATTTAACTCTGATCATGATGTCTTCCACTCTTGTCATTCTTCGGATCCACGAGTTCCTCTTCTTATCTCTCCTGGTTACACCAAGTATGCACCTCTCCATGCTACTTTGAGTTGTCTGCAGCCTTTGTATGTCTCTTTTAGTTAAGGTCCACGTCTCTGCACCATACGTAAGCACTGGAAGGATGCATTGATCAAACACTTTTCTTTTAAGACATAATGGCATATTGCTCTTGAAAATTATGCTGTTTCTTCCAAAAGCTCTCCAGGCAAGTTTTGTACGCCGATTAATTTCTTCATCAATGTGACCCTCACTTGATATCTGCTGTCCAAGATAAACGTACGTATCTGTTATCTCCAGCTTTTCTCCATCAATCGATAAATCTTCATTTCTTTTAAAAGCATTGAACATCCCTTTTGTCTTCTGAAAGTTGATTTTTAATCCCACTTCTTTACTCTTGCCAGCAAGTTCCTGGATCATACTCTGCAGCTCTGATGGGCTAGTTGCAAAAATGACTACGTCATCAGCAAAACGAAGGTGGGTTAGATAATCTCCATTAATCTTTATCCCCTTGTTTTCCCAGCTCAGTGACTGAAAAACACCCTCCAATGTGGCATTAAAGAGCTTCGGAGATATGGTGTCACCTTGTCTCACTCCCTTTCCAATTTTTATGTGTGTTGTATTTTCAAACAGCCTAATCTTTGCACTTGCATTTTCATAGATGTTATTAATAATATTAATGTATGCATCTTCAATACCGCAGGTTTTCAGAGCCATTGTAACTGCTGATGGTTTCACCGAATCAAAGGCTTTTTCATAATCGATAAAAGCCATGCACAATGGAAGTTCATATTCCCTCGCTCTTTCAATTAGTTCTCTCAGTACATGGATATGATCTATTGTGCTGTAGCCACTCCTGAATCCAGCTTGTTCTCTCGGTTGAGCCATGTCCAGTGTTACCTTCAAGCGGTGTGAAAGAACTTTAGTGAAGATTTTGTAAACTACTGATAGGAGGCTGATAGGTCTGTAGTTCCTGAGTTCTCAGTGTCACCTTTTGTATGTAGCAGGATCATTGTAGCAGTGTTCCAATCCTCAGGAATCTTTCCTTCATTAAGGCATCGAGTGAAAATTTGGGCGAGTACTGTTTCGATTTCTCCACTTGCTTCTTGTATGAAGTCTACAGTAATTCCATCTTCTCCTGGAGCTTTTCCCCGCTTCATGTTCTTGATTGCATGTGCAACTTCTGCTGGAAGGACTGGAGGAACTCTGGTACTGGTATCTTTCATTATGTCTGGAGTGCATGTATCATCCCTTTCATATAATTTGGAGTAGAAATCTTTCACTCTTGTCAAAATTTCGCCTCTATTTCTTGTTATAGAACCATCTTCTTTTCTCAGTGCCATAATCTGTTTTCTTCCGTTATTGAGATGTCCCTTTGCTATCTTTAGGCTTTGGTTGTTTTAAATTGCTTTCCTCACTAGTTCACAGTTGAATTTTCTTACGTCTTCAGTGATACTTTTTCGTACTGTCTTGCATAGCTCTATATATTCCACTTTGGAAGTCACATCTTCTTTAGTTGTCCTCATCTCTCTTCTTTTTTGCATCAACATATTCACAACAAATATATATATCGCAACTCTTCACGACATGGCAACGACACGGCATCGACCCCATTTCTTTCAAGCGCCGGGAAACAACTCACCAAAATCTGTGACAATCAGAATGCTGATAATGTCACAATGGTTAAAATGTCTACGCTCAGTTTGTCCTGATGAAGGCAAGCCAAAAGCGCACTGAAGCTACAGTAGATCTTAAATAAAATATTTATTATGAATAAACTTTGCTAATTTAACCTTTCAACACAATTATTGTAGTCATAAGATATTTCAATAGGTAGAGATTATGAGATAAACTCTTCCATTCCTATTGCTGGTCCAAAAATTCAGCTGCAAACAATCAATTGGATTTCCTGTTCTTAATCTGGGAATTTTCGCTCTGGAATTAAGCTCAGGTTTCTGTAGGTTAACATTATAATTAAATACATCGCTCTTTCCACGTTCCAGATTATTTTCAGCAGCCGCCGCCGTGGAATCGAACCACGTATCTCTCGATATCTAGCCGAGCGCGTTAGCTTTACACCACGGGGGCCAACAATCCACGGTGCTATGTGTATTTTTAAGTCAGCTTCTGACATCATAAATCCGTAAGATGGGCTCAGCTACTGAGTCGTCTCCATCTGGTGGGCATTAACGGCACTGGCTATATATATTATAGCAGTTATTTCAAAATATACTTTATTGGCAAAAACATAGGGAATACAGGCGTACCACATATGGCAAAACAAACCACAAAACAATGAGCGATACTGATGAAATTTTACTGGTGAATGTGATACGGCAGTCAACTAAGGATGACAAAATGTTAAAATCACTAATAAGGAACAATACATGCTTGAGGAAGATGTTTCACAAGCAATAGTAATGATTAGGATATTACAGCATGCGATGACTTGCACAGTGAGAGCAGAGCACAAAACAACAGGTAAATATATTTACAAGAATATGGCTGTACAACGATGTGCACGAAAAGAAGGGAACATGTAAAACACAACAAAAGCGTATACTACGATAAAGGTACAGAAGTTCTCACAATCGAGGAAACCACACGATATGTGACAAAAACACGATGAGTATTACAGAACATAGTGGAAACTTGGGCAAACTCCCCAAGTGAAACACAAGGATACACAAAATACAAACAGCAAGCCGTGCAGTATTGCATCGGTCCAAAAAAACAACGACTTGGGTCGAGCAAGAAATACAGGAACTTGTATACAAAATCATAGGTACGAACAGAAAACCTCTGCTGCCGTGTAAGACAAAACACAATTGAAACAACACAAAACAAAAAGAGACATAGATACCCAGGGCAGTACAAGTAGAACACCCAGAGGTATCAAACACAACACGCTCCGGTGCAAAAGGCAACAAGAAAAAAAAACATCAAGGGTCCAAGAGTCTACTAGCCTTGAACACAAACAAAATCTTAAAGCCCACAAGGCACAATGCGATGAGGGAAATACAATAAACAAGACATCAAAGAATGTGAAAAAAAATGTACAAGATCTCAACCGATGCATTCAGTAGGTCGAAGCAGGGAAAAAACAAACCAATCAGAAGGAAAGATCAATGGAAGATCCAGTGATTTTAAACCATCCGGTCCCTTGCGCCCAGGTAGACCGGAAAGAGGCTTGAGATTGAGGGGTGGAAGCAGCGAAGTTCTCCAGGCGTAGTCGAGACACGATGCGATTCCTAAAAATCGACCGTAAGGCCGCGCCAGCAGAGAGAATACTAGGTGTGGTAGCAGGAGAGCGGAGAGATTGATGATAAAGAAAAACGACATGTTTGACAAGTACGAAGAGATAGGCACAGGCATCCGGCAAAATAGCCGGGGGATGTTTGGTAAGCAATAGCCACTCGTACGCTTGAAAAGGGATGTCTCTGGAGCAAATGGTGCCTACAAGATGAAATGCAGTATTGAGAAGTGGAAGGAGAACGGGACAGTGACAGTAGACATGAGGAACATCACCTTCAACACCACAAAAGCAGCAGAGCGAAGTAGAAGAAATAGACATGTGAAAGAGAGAAGAAGGAACAGGAAGGCGGCCGTAAAGAAACCGCCAGTGGATGTTTCGCTCTAACGGGGTAGAAAGGAAAGAGAAAGAGGCAGAGCAGATAGGCAGCAGAACAGAAGGAGAAGCATCAGGAAGACCATGCGGAGAAGTGAGGGGTGCACGAAGGATCGCATAGATAGAGGCAGGGGAAAAAGAGGAAATGGGAGAAACAGAGTCCCGAAAGGGAAGGAAGAAAGGAAGAGAGAGGCTCGGTCCGCAGACAGAAACAAGGCCAGTGTCAGAAACCAGAAGTGGGAAGAGGGTACGGAGAGCGGAGCGAAGAAGGTCATACTCCTCTTCCAAGGTGGAAGAAGGGTCAGGGAAGAGAGAAGAGAGGGGTTTCCAGGTCAAATCGGAAGTTAATAAAGCTTAGACAGTGAGAATTCCTGAGCGGAACCAAGGGGGGAAAAGAAAGTATGGTTGATCGGGTGGATGAATCTGAGTGGAAAAGAAAAGAGGTTCTGCAAGCAAGTCCAGGGTGATAGAGGGAGGAGCGCGGAGTAGCGGGAGAGATTGAAATACCGATAGAGCGTCGATAAGAAGTGGTGGGAGTCGTTTAGAAGTAGAAGGAGATGAATCCATCCGAAGAAAAAGGAGGAAAGTGAAGGATGGATCATGAAGAGAAATAAGAGTATTCAGGGTAGAAGAAAGTGCAGGGGAGGGCGAAAGAAGAAGACGAATGAAGGAGACGATTCGGTGAGCTCGATAATGTGTTCTGACATCCGGGAAATAAAGACCACCAAATGATGTTGGCAGAGAAAGCGTGGCAGCAGAAATCCAATGTCTAGATGACCATATCACTGAAGTGAAAATACTATTGATGGCAGAGAAATGATGCGATTTAAACACACAGGAATCCCAGGGATAGAAGCATTGTGAGAGAAGATATCGATGAACAATTTGAGTACGTTGAAAGTAAGAGGAAAAGGAAAACGTAAATCGCCAAAAACCAGCCGTGCGATGAAGTCGTGGGCGGAGAGCTTGCCAAGTGACGTTGCTTGCGGTAAAGGAGTGTCCAAAATGAGCTCCAAGAAATTTTTGGGTCGAGGAGGACCACACTGCTCCCCACGGTAAGTCAGTGCGGCTTCTCCAAGAACCACAACACAGGCCAGCACTTTTCTGAATATTCAGGGCAGCACCAGAGAGAGCAGCATACTGTTCATAAGTGGCAAGAAGAGTATCAAATTGGTCATCGCGGCGAAGACAAAAGGTAACATCATCTGCGTAAGCAGAGACAAGAAAACGGTGGTGCCGAGTACTAGAGACAATCGGTCCTACCGCAGGTAAGGGAGACGCTCGACTTGCAATCAGAAAGGGCTCGAAGGCGAGAGCAAAGAGTTGTCCTGATAATGGACAACCTTGTCTGATGCCAGATCGAAAAAGAATCGGGGCCGTCAAAAATGTGGCCGTCCGAACGTGCAAATGGGCGCCCTGGTAGAGGCTAAGGATGAGAGAAACAAAAGCGGGAGGAAAACCAAAGTGAGTTAATACGGCAGAAAGGTAAGTGTGAGAGACGTTATCAAAAGCGGATTTCTGGTCAAGATTAAACAAAGCTAGGGGTTCGGAATGTTTTAGTGCAAGAAAGGAAAGGTTATGAAGAAAGGAGATATTGTTAGAAATAGAACGACCAGGCACGGTATATGTCTGGTCGGGGGATATGAGGAACGGAAGAACAGAATTTAAGCGGCGAGAAAGGAGTTTAGTGAAGAATTTGTAATCCAGGTTGAGAATGGAGATGGGGCGCCAATTCGACAAGTCCAGAAGGTCACCCTTCTTCGGCAGGAGGATGACATGTGCAACTGTAAATTCCGGCGGAAGCGCAGGAGAAGAAAGAGCACACGAAAAAGCGGCAGAGAGAAAAGGCAGGAGTGACGGAAGAAAGGCCCGATAGAACGAGAGCGGGAGGCCATCAGGTCTCGGGGAAGAGTGAAAATTGAGGGAGGCAAAACCCTCTCTCAATTCAGGCAAAGAAAAATTAGCAATGAGAGGGGCGCAGAGAGAAGACGGGACCTGAGGGAGAGAAAAAAGAAAAGAGGAGGAAGAAAAAGAAGAACCCTGCGCAACCGCTCGGAACTTTTCCTGAAATAAGTGACGGACATGAGAGCAGATGAGAGTTGTATTGCCAGTAACAGTGCCATCAGGCAATCGGAGATGTTTGATGGAAGATGACGTGCGTCGCATGGATTCCATCTTCGAAAGGACTTCGAAAGAATGCGTCGATGGTGAAATACGTAGGAGCCGAAGACGACGGACTGCTTGCTGAGCAAACGGTTCGAGACAGGCATGAAGTTCATCACGGACGGAGGCACAGTGCGGGTCAGACATTGGCGTCGCGGAGAGGAGTCCTCGTAGGTTACTCACCTCCACCGAGCGAGTGGTGAAAATAGTAAAGGAGAGTTGACGAACGAGCAAGAGAAGATCCCGTTTGACATCAAGCCACAAACGCAAAGCGCTTGGGGTCGTTGTGAGCAGCAGCTTTTGATCAGAAAGGAACTTCTCAACTTCCTCACAAAAAGGAACGGTCTTGCAAGAGAGTGTCATCAAACGTCCAATGACGACGCGTAGATGAAGGTGAAGGAGAGACGCAAATTGATAGTGAAACGGCAGAATGGTCGGAAGAAACAGTAGGTGAATGTCGAGCAGCAGTGATAGCAGAGAGTAAGGAAGCAGAAACATATATTCGGTCCAACCGCGCAGCAGTAGAACCGAACGTCGGCGGATTACACCACGTAAAGGAAATGGAATCAGGATTTAGCCGTCGGAAGGAATCGACAAGATGAAAATCATCAAGGAGCTGAGTCAGCTGTGAAACTAAATTCATGCGGTATTCGCTAAAAGACGAATTTCTGACAAGAGAAGGTTGCAGCGTGCAGTTAAAATACCTCCTCCCCCCCCCCCAAGAACGAAATAATCCCCAGGAGGAATCGCTGCAATCGCTGCACGAATATTACTGAAAAGATGAGCAACATATATTTCATCAGTGGGAATATATACATTAAAGATATGAAAAGTAACATTATGCACATAAAAGGTAAAACACTGAAGAAAATCAAGGTGTAAATTTGTCACAGAAATAGAAGTCAGCTGAGTCAAAAACCGCTGGCGCACACCTACAGCTATACCACCATACCGCGAGAGGCGGTGCGAGTGGTAAAAGGTTTGCGGCCAGCGTCTCCATAGGTGAGTGGGAGTGTCAGCAGAACAGTGAGTTTCCTGGAGAAGGAGAACATCTCCACCAGCGGCAGAAATGTCCTCATAAACGAGGGAGTTCAACACTGGTGTCGCGAACCCGCGACAATTCAAGGAAGTCACAGTGAAAGTGCCATGTCTCTAGTGGCAGTGACAATCTTTTCCAAATGGGAACGGAAGTTGTTGTACCGCCGTTGGATGCCCTTCTGAGTGGCAGCATCCTCGGCAGATGTACTCTTGATAGTATTGTAAAGAGTTAACAGTTGTGCCAGTTGATTCTGAACTGCTAGGTAGCGACCTTCAAATCGGCTGACATATGTGGGTAAATTAGGAAGAAGAGTCTTGGCACAAGCAAAGTCGTGCAATTCGTTATAAGGGAGAGGAGTGTCCGGAAACACATTCATGTGTAGGCGTGCGGAAAAATCTTCACGAGGCAGGAGGTAGATAACTGGCATGGAAGACTTGACAGGGCGACCCGAAGCAGGGGATCCAGCAGCCTTAGTCGGAGAGGTTTGAGTAGAGTGGCCAGATTGTCGCCGTCGTTTCGTAGAGACGCGAGGAGGTTTGGCATCCCTTTTGTCAGGACGGGTCCGGAGATAGCCCTCCATCCCATCACTCATCGCTTGGTCGCTGACGCTTTGATAGGCTGTGTCATCAGCGGTCGATGTCTCGGTATCAGACTGGTCAGTCGCAACGGACTCAGCAACTGCTGTAGGGTCCGCAGGAACACGAAAATATGTTGAAGATTGTAAAACTGGGTAGTGTTCCTCGGAGAGAGAAGGTGGGACAACAATTGGCGTAGAGGTTGCCACCGAAGGTAGGTTGTTCGCAGGAACCACCGTCGGTAACGGAGCGCTACTAGGATCTTGATGAGAAGGCGTCGGATCTTGATAGATGGGCGAAACAGACTTTGGTGGAGCAACTGGACACTGCTTGTAGTAGTGACCAACCTGGTGACATTGACTACAATGGAATTCCGTCAGGAAGTTTATTTGCCTGACCTGATCCTCGCACCGAACAGTGAAGTGTGTTGGAAGCCGTTCGATTGCTTCTTGTGATGGAAATATGACCCTCGCAACACGGCGAGCACCTTGGATCGACGCATGTCGTAGATCACGTAATGGGTCGTTTCGGGGAGCAAGATGCGTTTGTATGCCTCCAACTACCCGACCAACCGAAGATAAGACAGCATACAGCAGGAGATCTGTCACTTCCAACGGGACTGGGTAGAAAGAAACGTTAATGGGTCTTTAGCCCACCGGTTCTGCAGAAAGATGTCTATCACCAATGGTGAGGCCAGATGTTAGGAGAGATTTCGCCATTTCAGCCGTGGCAAGATAAACAACCACAAGTCGTCCTCTACGATACATTTGCGGAATAGATTCAGATGGGAACCGCTGTGCAATGGTATATACTCGCAAAGGAGTGTCCGGAAGGGCTTCGAAATGGACGCCTTTTGCAAGATTCTCAGTAAAAGTCGTGCCAGCTGGAGAGCTGGCTGGGATATTAAGCACGATATTATTGCCAGCTTGGGAAATGAAAGATTTCAGCTTTTCAGCGCCAACATAATTATTCTTGGATGCTGGACGAGAGACTTTGGATGGCTACAACAGAAGAAAACGAAGGTAATGACACGTTGGGCTCGGCAGTGCTAGAAGAGGCTGCATTTCCAGTGATGTCCATTGCGTCATCATCGATAGCGGAAGCCGGGAGATGTGACGTAGCTGGAGAAAGCAAATTGACAACGCCACGAGCGGACGCTTGCGTGGCAACACCCCCATCTGGAGCATCAGAAAAGGAAGAGAAATTAGGGCTATCACTATCCCTACCGGAAGTCGCCATCTTTAATGGCGGCGCCTAGTAGCGAGCTTGGCCAGCTCGGCCAAACGTAAATAAGATGAAATACAACAAAATAGGTACTCACCGCGCTCGAAACGAAGCAAAATGAAAGACGATACCTTTATACTTAAGGTGAACGTGAAATTAAGGAGCGAAGAGTCCAATAATACACCCAAATCACAAGAAAATCGCGGAGCAACAACACGCTGCTCAGTTAAATCCAAAGGGCGAGATCCAAGGTGAAAGCGCTCGGCTAGATATCGAGAGATCCGTGGTTCAATTCCACGGCGGCGGCTGAAAACAAATTTTCGGTTGCTATGTGTTTCTGGAACGTGGAAAGAGCGATGTATTTATATATTTACTGACGCCACGTATTTGGAGGATTTTCACCTTGGATCTCGCCCTTTGGATTTAACTGCTATAATATATATAGCCAGTGCCGTTAATGCCGACCAGATGGAGACGTCTCAGTAGCTGAGCCCATCTTACGATGTCAGAAGCTGACTTAAAAATACACATAGTACCGTGGATTGTTGGCCACCGTGGTGTAAAGCTAACGCGCTTGGCTAGATATCGATAGATCCGTGATTTAATATCACGGCGACGGCTGAAAACAATTTTTCGGTTGCTATGTGTTTCTGGAACGTGGAAAGTGCGATGTATTTATTTATTTACTGAAGCCACGTATTTGGAGGGTTAATATATGTAGTCTGCATTCTGATTTTCATATCGCTACAGTCGCTGACCACATCTGTCTCTTATTTTGCATTGAATACCTGGATTTGTTCAGACTAAACGCAAGTGACAAACAATATTGATTTAGACCTAACATCCAGCCAAGTAAGGACCGTTATTCAGAGGTATTACTGTATAAAAATGAAAATACAGTTACTGGAGTTCAGCAAGCTGACCTGTTACTTTAATCAGTAGCGGCAAGGAAAATTGCAAATCTGAAGCACTGGAACAAGACTGAAGTCTTAGTGATGAACTCTGTCGAAAAATAATTATTGAGAGCACAGTTAGATAATATTGAGATGTTGCACCATCCTGTTTCTGCCAAATCTTCACTCGGCTATCGGCATGGTGCAACTGAAAACGTGATTCATAGGACCACATAATTTGTTTCCAATTATCGACTGTCCAATCCTTGTGCTCCTGTGCGAACTGGAGACGTTTTCTCTAGTTAACTGCAGACAGCAAAGGTGTTCGAACAGGCCTTCGGCTGCCATATCCCATCAGATGCAGTGTACGGCGAACAGTGCGTGCAGAGATCATTTGAGGGGATCCTTGATTAAGATGGTCTGTAATTTGCTGCACTGTTGCCCTTATGTTGTCTGTTACCAGTCTGGACACTCTCCGCTCCGCCCGAGCAGTCACTAGTCGATGACGACCACACGTTGCACGTAAAAACCCAGTTTTTTGGCTGACAGTCCAGTCTTTAAACACTTTAACAACAGCTGCTCTGGAACATTTCATGAATGCGGCGGTTTCGGTGATACTCGCTCCATGGCTCCGAGCTCCTACAAGCATCCCACGTTGAAAGTCCGTCAAATCGCATTTTTACCCATCTCGTATCCCAAAAATCACTTCTACTACAGTCGTAAGCACTAAGCTTTCTCTTTTTATACTAGCCTCGCCCTCTGGCGGCAACAGCGTGCAGCCATAGCTCATTTGCTTAAAACTGTCAGGTGGTCATAAGAAAGTGGCCACTCAGTGTATAAAGCTGAGATGTTTTGTTGCGTTATCAGGAACTTTGAAGCGGATATGCCGCTTGGACGTGAACTTTCCGAGTTCCAGCGTGGGATGGTCATAGGATGTCCTTTGAGTAAAAGTTTTCATATGGAGATTGCAGGTAAACTAAACATACCGAAATCGACTGTAAGTGATGTAATGAAGAGATGGAAGCAGAACGGTGCAACCACAGCAAAAAAAAAAAAAAAACGTTCAGGAAGGCCGCACAAACTGACGAAACATGACAGTAGAGCCATGGTAAGAAATGGTAAGAAATGGTAAGAAATCCCGTTCTTCCTGTGCCGATATCATCGCTGCTGAAGTAGGAAATGCTGGTAAGGCTCGGATAGTACCATAACTATTAGCAGAGAGTTGCACAGCGTGGGTTGTTATGGTAGAGCAGCGGCACACAAGCCACACATAACTACCGTGAATGCGAAGCGCCGTTTGGAGTGGTGCCTCCCGTTGTTAATGGACTGTGGATGACTGGAAAGTTGTTTTGTGAGTGATGAGTTCCGCTTTTCACTCTTCCAATCTGATGGACGTTTTTGGACATGGCCACAGCCAGGTGAACGATTTTCATCGGACTGTGTTCCTCCAGCTGCTGGGTTTGGCGGAGGCTCCATCATGGTATGGAGTTGTTTTTCGTGGATGGGACTCGGCCTGTGGTTATTATACCACAAACCATGTACTATGAAGTGCCCTTGGATATTCTGGATAATTATGTCCAATCAACAATGTGGCCGAAATTACTTCTTTCTCTTCCAACATGATCGAGCTCCTAGACACACTACACGTCGTGTGTAGGACTATTTACTTAAAAATGAGGTGGAATTGTTAGATTGGTCTTCTCAGAGTCCTGATCTTAATCCCATAGAACACCTCTGGAATGAACTGGAGCGGTGGATGCGAAATCGACCACAACGACCGTCCACACTCTGGGAGCAGCTTTGCAGGACGAATGGAGAGCCATTCCTGTAGAGACCTATCGGAAATTTGTTGATAGCATGCCTCGAAGTATTACGACTGTCTTACAAGCAAAAGGCAGACTGGCTAACTGCTAATTGCGATAATAAAGCCATTTGTCTCAAAACAATGTGGTGTCCGAATACTTTTGACAATATAGTGTATGTATAAAGGCAGATATCTCCGCAAGCTCAAGCAGTAGCATTCGCAGTTCAGAAGACAGCTTCTCAGTATTTAAGGGATTTCGAACTTGGTATGATAGTCGGCGCCCAGGAGATGGGTAACTCCATCTCGGAAATTACCACGAAATTTGGATTTACACGGTCAAGAATTTCAAGGATGTACCTGGACTTCGGGATGTAAGGTCAGGTGATGCTTAACATCACAGCCTCTCCTTGACAAATGTCAACCCCGCCTTCTCGTGGTGCATCCTGTTCCCACTAAAGGGGCTCTGACGACCGCAAATAGCAGTATAACTATACCATCGGGATCAGAGGAAATGCTATCCCACACTCACCAACCCGCTTGGCCAGCGTGGTGAGTTATGGCCAAACACCTCCAAAATGACTCTACAACTTAAATCTTGGCCCTCAGTCTCCGGCAGCTGGAATGTACCTGGCCAAGGCAGCGGCCAGTGCGACATGAAGGCAGAGGGTGCTAAGAATCCCCGGAGGACCGGACTAGGCTGCCATTTGATGCTGACCTTGGCTACCTACAACGGACGCTCCCTATCTTCTGATTCAAGGCTTCTTGAATTGGAAGAGGAACTACAAAGGATCAAGTGGGACATCGTCGGGCTAAGTGAGGTAAGGAGAAAAGGAGAAGATCTCATTGAACTGAAATATGGACATCTCTTCTATTATCGTGGGACAGATACTGGCAGAACTAGTGGTGTTGGATTTATAATAAACAAGAAACTGAAGGATAAAGTGGTAGAAGTTGAAAGTTCCTCTGACAGAGCTGCACGACTCGTTATCCAACTATCGAGAAGATACCAGGCTCAGATTATTCAAACTTATGCACCCACCACAAGTCATCCTGAAGAAGAAATTGAAGAATTTTATGAGGAAATTCGTCATCTAAATAATAAAGGTAAGCAGCACTTGAAGATAATTATGGGAGATTTCAATGCAAAAATAGGGCACCGGCAACAGAATGAAACTTCAGTAGGTAAATTCGGTCATGGCAACAGAAACCAGCGTGGAAATACTCTCGTTGAGTTTGCAGAGGCAGAAGGATTTTTCATCTTGAATTCCTTTTTCAAGAAAAAGTCACACAGGAAATGGACATGGAGACATCCAATTGGGACGACAAGTGAAATTGATTTTATTATGTGTAACAAAAAATTCGTCATCGAAGACTGCAGTGTGCTGAACAAGTTCAACACAGGTAGTGACCATAGATTGGTGAGATGTAAGATGCACCTCAACACTAAACTGGAACGTGGCAAGCTCATAAGACAAACAGAATGTATTGACATAACCAACCTTAAAAAACACCATAATACTTTCAAGTTGGAACTGAAGAACAGATTCTCTGCTTTAGAAGGCCTAACATCGGAAGAAGTGGATATTTCGGAAGTTAACAGAAAAGTAACCAAAGCTCTTATGGAAACAGCAACAAAATTAGCTGGGTCTAAGAACAAGTTGCATGTAAACAAATTATCAGGAAAAACCAAAATGTTGATGCAAAAAAGAAGAGAGATGAGGACAACTAAAGAAGATGTGACTTCCAAAGTGGAATATATAGAGCTATGCAAGACAGCACGAAAAAGTATCACTGAAGACGTAAGGAAATTCAACTGTGAGCTAGTGAGGAAAGCAATTGAAAACAACCAAAGCCTAAAGATAGCAAAGGGACATCTCAGTAAGGGAAGAAAACAGATTATGGCTCTGAGAAAAGAAGATGGTTCTATAACAAGAAATAGAGGCGAAATTTTGACAAGAGTGAAAGATTTCTACTCCAAATTATATGAAAGGGATGATACATGTACTCCAGACATCATGAAAGGTACCAGAGTTCTTCCAGTCCTCCCAGCAGAAGTTGCTCATGCAATCAAGAACATGAAGCGGGGGAAAGCTCCAGGAGAAGATGGAATTACTATAGACATCATACAAGAAGCAAGTGGAGAAATTGAAACAGTACTCGCCCAAATTTTCACTCGATGCCTTAATGAAGGGAAGATTCCTGAGGATTGGAACAATGCTACAATGATCCTGCTACATAAAAAAAGTGACATTGAGGATCTCAGGAACTACAGACCTATCAGCCTCCTATCAGTGGTTTATAAAATCTTCACTAAAGTTCTTTCACACCGCTTGAAGGTAACACTGGACATGGCTCAACCGAGAGAACAAGCTGGATTCAGGAGTGGCTACAGCACAATAGATCATATCCACGTACTGAGAGAACTAATTGAAAGAGCGAGGGAATATGAACTTCCATTGTGCATGGCTTTTATCGATTATGAAAAAGCCTTTGATTCGGTGAAACCATCAGCAGTTACCACGGCTCTGAAGTCCTGCGGTATTGAAGATGCATACATTAATATTATTAATAACATCTATGAAAATGCAAGTGCAAAGATTCGGCTGTTTGAAAATACAACACACATAAAAATTGGAAAGGGAGTGAGACAAGGTGACACCATATCTCCGAAGCTCTTTAATGCCACATTGGAAAATGTCTTTCAATCACTGAACTGGGAAAACAAAGGGATAAAGATTAATGGAGATTATCTAACCCACCTTCGTCTTGCTGATGACGTAGTCATTTTTGCAACTACCCCATCAGAGCTGCAGAGTATGATCCAGGAACTTGCTGACAAGAGTAAAGAAGTGGGATTAAAAATGAACTTTCAGAAGACAAAAGTGATGTTCAATGCTTTTACAAGAAATGAAGATTTATCGATTGATGGAGAACAACTGGAGATAACAGATACGTATGTTTATCTTGGACAGCAGATATCAAGTGAGGGTCACATTGATGAAGAAATTAATCGGCGTACAAAACTTGCCTGGAGAGCTTTTGGAAGAAACAGCATAATTTTCAAGAGCAATATGCCATTATGTCTTAAAAGAAAAGTGTTTGATCAATGCATCCTTCCAGTGCTTACGTATGGTGCAGAGACGTGGACCTTAACTAAAAGAGACATACAAAGGCTGCAGACAACTCAAAGCAGCATGGAGAGGTGCATGCTTGGTATAACCAGGAGAGATAAGAAGAGGAACTCGTGGATCCGAAAAATGACGAGAGTGGAAGACATCATGATCAGAGTTAAATCCCTGAAATGGCAATGGGCTGGACATACTGCCAGAAGGACAGACCATAGATGGACAGCCGAAATTTTAGATTGGATTCCAAGGGACAGGAAAAGACCCAGAAAAAGACCACATGGGAGATGGGTGGATGAAATTCGTAAATATGCGGGAGTGACATGGAGGAGACTGGCACAAGACAGACCGTTGTGGAGGAAACTTGGGGAGACCTTCGTCCAGCAGTGGATTGATAATGGTTGACAATGATGATGATGATGATGACCTGGACTTCACATACTCGGGGAAAACATCCGGACTGAGGGACCGGTGTGGCCGTTGAAAAGACCTGAACGATCGTGAACACCGCCGTTGGAGGCGAGATTACTGTAAACGCTTAGCTTGGTCCGATGAATTGTGGTACCAACTGTTTCGGTCAGATGTCCTACTCCTGGTGTAGCGACAACCCCACGAGGCAATGGATCCTGCATGCCTACTAGAGGTGAGTTCGGGCTCAGTTTTGGGGGCCCGAGACCGCCCGGACCCGAAGTCTTCTGTGTGCCATTTTTGTCATAGATTCTGAGCCCAAGCCCGCCCGAGCCCGCCCGAGCCCGAAGTAGACTTTATTTTTTTATTCTTTTTTGCTTTATTTTAGCAACTTTCGTGAACTATTGAAAATTTTAAATTGCTGTAAAAACTACCCAGTGCAGAAGGACACGAACAGTGTTGGTAGATCTAATTTAAACTATTTAATCAGGTATTTTGTTTTTTTACCGTATGTTATAAATTGATCCTAAGCTTTCACGCGCCAACCGGAATCATAGCAAAAGTTCTATTTAGATGATTTTAACATCTAGTTTCATTTTCGTGCCTTCCATATTTTTATGTACTCATCTTGTTCCACAATTTATACGGCATCAACAAAAAGTATGTCCCAGTGACACTATTTTTAAATATTGATCACAAAAAGCATCAGAAAACTTCAAAGGCCCGTCGGTCTTTCCGGCTACTGTATAGTTTTACGAAGCAATTATGGAGAGAATTTAACCGTAAACCGTCATGGGTAATCGAGACTACTCTTGGGCCTAATTTACGCCTTCAAAAAATCTTTTCATCTGCATCCTAAACATCTAACGGCAGCACCAGGAAACGAATGCAAGGTATCATAAAACTAGAGAATGGGAAAGTACTGTACATTGTTAGCTTAACTGGCTTTTTAGTGTCTTCCAGACATCCATTCTCCTTTCCTTTATCCGATCGGAAAATCAGGGTGCATTTCAACCGTTCCCTTATCCCCTTACTCTTTCTTATGTTTGCCGCCTGTCAGTTTCCTTTTTACACCTCGTATTACAAATCAGGACCCCCCACCCCCAGCCTACCCACCCACCTCTAACGCATTTTCTCTGGCTGGTCTGTCGCCGTTCCCTGGTGGCTGTCAGCCGGCTTCACATGAACGGAACAACTGCATTGCCTAAATAGACTAATTAAATTTAGTTCACTCTCCTACAGATAGCCAAACAACAGACATAAACTAAAAGAACAACTTTCTTGCGGTGAGTGAGAATTGCTGCTGAAAAAAAAAGTTTTGAAAATAAAACCAATAACTATTTGATAAAACTGACCGGTAAAATAAATCAATATATGGCAGCCCGAGTCAGGGCTTTCGGGCTCGGGCCCAGCCCGTCTCAACTCTAATGCCTACAACGGACAGTGCATGCAGGTGGTAGCTCTGTTATGGTGTGGGGTGCTTTCATCTGGCACGCACTAAGACCCCTCATACGTCTGCACACGGCTCTAAACAATGGAGGCTACCTATCCATCCTTGGGGATCAATTGCACCCGTTCATGTCAAGCAACCACTCCGACGAGTGGGACCTCTTTAAACACTACAATCAGAGCTGAGTTCGGGTTCAATTTTAAGAGCCCGAGCCCGTCCAAGCCCGAAGTATGTCAGCCCGAGCCCGCCCGAGCCCGCCCGAGCCCGAATTTTATATTGCAAGATAGAGTCCAGGTCTATCTATTTCTGTAGTTTCTTTGACCATTCATTTCTTCCTGAAATATTTCTGGGGAGGAGGAAGGGGGGCATCAGGAAATCAGGAAAAATCGGGAGGCATAACAATCTACGTCGTACGTTGCTCAACAGAATTAGCAGGGAGCTGCCCCTTTGAGGTAGGGAGCAAAATTTCTTCAGCTTGCTATCTACTGTCTACAGTTCTTATTGAAACTTCTCCTTCGCAGAAATTCTGTAATTCATGGCCTATGGTATTTTGTTACCCACGCCCGGAATGGATAGCCCTGCCGAATTCCTACTCCCCATGTAGACCCAGTTGCCGAATAATTCTCTTTAACTCGAAAGTGTAAAAAAGTCTCGTGTGATAAATCATGTAAAATCACATTAAAAGAAAAAGGAAGAAAATTCTCTCGCTTTCTCAGAGCCTGAGTCCGCCCGAGCCCGGTTCGGGCTCGGGATCTACTTCGGGCTTCCGGGCTCAGGCTCTACTTCGGGCTTTCGGGCTCGGGCTCTACTTCAGGCTTTCGGGCTCGGGTTCTACTTCGGGCTTTCGGGCTCGGGCTCTACTTCGGGCTTGGGCTCTACTTCGGGCTTGGGCTCTACTTCGGGCTTTCGGGCTCGGGTTCTACTTCGGGCTTTCGGGCTCGGGTTCTACTTCGGGCTTTCGGGCTCGGGCTCTACTTCGGGCTTTCGGGCTCGGGTTCTACTTCGGGCTTCCGGGCTCGGGTTCTACTTCGGGCTTTCGGGCTCGGGCTCTACTTCGGGGTTTCGGGCTCGGGTTCTACTTCGGGCTTTCGGGCTTGGGCTCTACTTTGGGCTTTCGGGCTCGGGCTCGGCCCGTCTCAGCTCTGTCAAAAAATGTGCTACCGCACACGACCACAGTCACCTGATTACGGCTGGAGGAATATTCTACGGAGTTTGGCATCCTGACTTGGCCCCCTCGTTCGCCAGCAACGTGCCATCAATGACAAGAATCCTTAACCGCGAATATTAAGAAATTGTGGTATGCTCTTCAAGAAGCATGGTGTTCGCTGTCTCCACAGCATTACGTGGAGTCCATGCAGCGTGGCGTTATGGCTGCTATACGCGTTATTAGAGAAGCATCGCAGTTCTGTTGGCCCTTCAGTGTATATGTAGGGTTTGGTTGACATGAGACCATGTTGATTTGCGTTCTGAGTGGACAGTTCTTTGCAGAGCTGTCCTGTAATGTTCTGCTTACTTCGGAGATCAAGAGCGTCTTTTCTTGGCAGATTCAGCCAGAGTCCACTCGCCCTTGCGTTTCACACAACTCACAATCGAGTTAAAGATCTTCAGTGTCCCTGAAACGTCACGTACGAAGAGAATGCTATTGTGGCATTCTCTCACCAATCCGCCCTCGAAATCAGTTAACTCTATTGATCCAGACATCATGTATTTACAGTCGTGCTACACTGTCTCATCATAGCCCTACGAACATACACTACTGGCCACCCAAAATGCAACACCAAGAAGGAAGCATCCGATTGGCCTGAAATTCGCAGCATGCGTCGCCCGCGAGAGGACATGCAAACGATTAGCATGGCAGGGCATATGCAAATCATGTGCGCCCGGCACGTCACCGAGAAGCACTATAAGAAGGTTGCACAGAAGGTAGGGTGTAAGTAGTGGAATGCGGTGGTGCTGCCGGACCTGTGCGTGGGAAGCTTTTTGATGCCTCGTCGCATAATGCGGCAGTCATTCCAGCACGCTTCGGAGTTCGACAGAGGACGAATAGTGGCTTACCGCTACGGCGGTTTATCGCACCGAAACATCGACGTCCGTGTGGAACGACATCCAGCCACAGTGAGACGAGTATGGATTCAGTGAGTGCAGAAGAGACAGACTGACCGACGTGAGCGATTGCTGCAGCCGTGGCACATCACCGAACGAGAGGACCGCCATGTTGTGCGGCGGGTATTGACGGCTCGTACCGCCACATCAATAACGTTAGCGCAGGAATTAGGGTGTATTGCGCAACAACGTGCGTCAGCACGTACCGTTCGACGTCGTCTGCAGGAGCGGGGACTTGTCGCACTGCGCCCGTTGCTCCGATTATCTTTGACGTTACACCACCGGCGAGTGCGGCGGCAGTGGGCCGTTGAACGCCGCACCTGGACAACGGAATGGCACGATACTGTCTTCTCCGACGAATCCCGTTTCCACCTGCACACCACGATGGTCGTATCCGCGTGTGGCGGCACCACGGTGAGAGACTGTATGACGCCTAAATTATGCATCGATATACCGGCCCGTCGCCTGGCGCTATGGTTTGGGGCGCAATTGGATATGACACCCACCCGCACCCCTCTGGTACGCATCGCCGGTACACTCAACAGACACCGCTACATCTACGACGTTTTGGACACGGCCACGTTTCAACAAGACAATGCGCGCCCGCACGTGGCATGCATCTGTAACAATTCTTCACAGCCCACCAGGTGTCACTGCTGCCGTGGCCCGTCTGTTCCCCCGATATGTCGCCCATCGAACACCTCTAGTCGCTGATCGGCAACTGAGTGGCCCGGCAAGCACCACCCGCGGCTACGCCTAATGAACTGTGGCAACGTGTGGAAGCAGCCTGGACCGACATACTCCAAGCCTACATCCAAAGCCTCTTTCGTTCGATTCCGCGGCGTGTAGCGGCCGTTATTGCCAGCCATGGGGGCCACACGAACTATTGATGTCTGCGTGTTCCGCAAGTCGCATGGGCCTGTAAGCTCAATCGTTTCATCTTTGTATGTGTTGTTATGTGTCCAGTAAATCTGGCTTTGCTATCTCGTGTCCTTCTTGGTGTTGCACTTTGGGTGGCCAGCAGTGTATTTATAGCTGGATCTGTGACGTAGTGCTTGCGTACGACCGAACTGTCTGTAAGTATGGGGTTGTCCAGATATTAATTGTAGGAGAGCACGTATAGGAACGTACGGGGATAGACGAACACAGGTAGCTGACTAACCATGAAATAACAGCCCCTTTGAATCTAGATGACATAATCCTTTAACGACCACGACCCCAAAATCTTTTATCACTCCGAATACTATAACACCCGAAACGGTCTGTTGGTTCTCTTTTTGTTTAATAACAGCAATAGTGACTGAGGATGACACCTGCTGATTCCTCATAGGTCGAGAAAATTTGAAGAACAGGTCAGGATAGGAAATCTGACTTACTCTGGACAGGTGTTTTGGGCGGCTATGGCCATTTGTATGTACGAGGCGTTTAGGGCGTTATGGTGGTTAAAGGGTTAAAGGTGATGAAGATAATGGGGTTTGGACGGAACTGGGTCGAAAAAAGGAGAATGAATCAAGGTTCTGGATGCAACATTAGCTTACATTAAGCCACAAAGGAAGGCGACTGCTGGAATGTCATATCGTTGGCGCGACTTTCCCCAGCTAGAGGAGAAGCAAAGCTGGGAGACCAACTCCAATCACTCATCTTTTCAAAATACAGTAGATTCCAAAAGTAATCATTGGCACTGATGTATCGTATTTTCACTGTTGTCCATGTAGCCACTCTTTCAGTGTATTTTCAGAAAATTTGAAAATTACACTGCTCTGCAGAGGGAATCAAACCCGCACCACCCGATTACCGGTCGAGCATGCTGTCCGTTACACCACCTAGGACAAGGAAGTTCCAATCAACTGAAGCTAATCAGATGTGACTTAGAAATCTGAGAACATTTCAGATTTGCGCTAGTCCAAGCAACTATAACCTTCATCGTAGCGTCCCAACGACCTTTTCTCACATCCGGGGTCGGATGTAGGTCTTCTAAGGTCCAGCACTTCATAGAACATGTACACTCACGGACAATGAAATTGGTGCACCAAGAAGGAAGCATCGGATTGAACTGAAATTTTATGGACGTAATGATACAGATGAATGATACGCATAATGGCAAAAACAGAGCTGCAGGACAATAACAGAAGGATCTGTGTAGGCAGTGACGCGCTATCTTCAATAGCGCGTCAAACTTCTTCGTGCGGCGATACATGCTACAATACGGTCCGGCATGGAGGCGAACTGACGCCTGATGTTGTCCTGCGACAGACTGGCCCACACGTGTTGGACTCCAAATCCGGGATAGCGCGACACGGCGGCAGCTGGCATTTCAACTAGTCCCACACATGCTCGACAGGGGACATGTCCGAAGAGCGGGCAGGTCATGGAAGTGTCTGGACATGATGTAAGTAGTCCTGGACAGCCCGAGCTGTGTGCGGGTGGGCATTATCCTTCTGGCACAGCGCGCCTGGACTCCCGGTCAGGAACGGGAGCACATGGCGCCGTAGGATCTCATCCACATACCGCTGGCCCGTCAATGATCCAGGTACCACTACTAGAGCTGATCGGTAATCGTAGGCAATGGCTCCCCAGATCATAATGCCCCTGCAGTGGGAAAGGTGTGGTGCTCGATAGCGAGGTTGGAATTGTGCCGCTGACCCGGGGACCTCCATACCCGGACACGATGGTCATCTGTCCCCAAAACGAAGCGGCACTCATCGCTAAACACCACACGTCGCCAGTCTAGCGCGTTCCACGTCGCTCTGGACTGGCACCACTGCAAACAGAGCCGGCGATGTTCCGGTGTTAATATCAACACACGTAAGGGGCGCTAGGATCGTAGATTCGCTTCCGCTAGGATCGTAGATTCGGGAAATGATTCGTGGGCACAAAGGAGCCGCTATATCGGCCTGTATAGTGGACCGGATCCCCGTGGGAACCGTTCGTGCTTGGCACGCGATCCGTCGATCCTCTCTACCGGTGGTCCTCCTGGTCCGTCCGGAGCCTCTCCGCCATGTGGCAGTATCATCACGTGCCCACTGCTCTCAGCACAGTCGGACGGTATGATCGGAACGATCCACATGGCGAGCTTTAAGGCTCGCCGACCACCCTGCGGTTTTCAGCGCGATGGTCAGGTCTCTCTCAACGTGCGTAAATTGCGTAAATCGACGTCTGTGGCGTCTCCCCGGCATTCTTGTCACTTTGTACTCTTGCTTGCGTTGGCCGGTGTGTTTCGCTTTCATACGGTATCGACTACACGCCGGTTTATAAGGCTGCCGGTTCGTGATTATAGCACCATCACATGGTGTGCGGTCATGCGCATTCGCACCAAACATGAATCATTTGCATACCAGCACGCACTCTAGCTATTTGCAAAGTTTTGCGGTTGTAGTATGTTGTCTTTTAGGTACGCAAGCTTCATTGTCCGTGAGTGTATTTGAGAAGAATTATTTCTTCGGGGAAATTCGTTTCCCGTTTATGTATGTTGTTCTTTGAAGCACTGGAGCTTAAAAGACCCATCCGATCCCGGATGTGTCTTTTAAGTTCCTTTTCTCACATCCGCCCCCGAATGTGAGAAAAGGTCGTTGGGACGCCACGATGAAGCTTATAGTTGTTTCGACTAGCGCAAATCTGAAATGTTCTCAGATTTCTAAGTTACATCTGCTTAGTTTTAGTTGCTTGGAACTTCCTTGTCCTGGGTGGTGTAACGGATAGCATGTTTGACCGGTAATCGGGAGGTGCGGGTTCGATTCCAGCTCCAGGGCAGTGCAATTTTCAAGTTTTCTGAAAAAGTGGCTACATGGACAACAGTGAAAATGTGGCACATCAGTGCCAATGATTACATTTGTATCGCCTTTCATGTATTTGAGAAGAATTATTTCTTCGGGGAAATTCGTTTCCCATTTATGTATGATGTTTAGTAGATTCTGGTTAATTGGGACACATTGGGACTAGAATACTTTGGCCTAATACAGCGACTGTCCCAATTACGCGAAGCTGTATCCCAAAGAGCTCATTTGTAAGTATGAAATCAGTGTTAGATGTTCTTCATATGACATTCAGTGGATTCCGGTTTTTGCGACACATTGGGACTAGGACTCTTATGTATGATGTTCACTAGATTCCATGCATGATTTTCAGTAGATTCCGGTTAATTGGGACTAGGATACTTTGGCCTAATACAGCGACTGTCCCAATTACGCGAAGCTGTATCCCAAAGAGCTCATTTGTAAGTATGAAATCAGTGTTAGATGTTCTTCATATGACATTCAGTGGATTCCGGTTTTTGCGACACATTGGGACTAGGACTCTTATGTATGATGTTCACTAGATTCCATGCATGATTTTCAGTAGATTCCGGTTAATTGGGACTAGGATACTTTGGCCTAATACAGCGACTGTCCCAATTACGCGAAGCTGTATCCCAAAGAGCTCATTTGTAAGTATGAAATCAGTGTTAGATGTTCTTCATATGACATTCAGTGGATTCCGGTTTTTGCGACACATTGGGACTAGGACTCTTATGTATGATGTTCACTAGATTCCATGCATGATTTTCAGTAGATTCCGGTTAATTGGGACTAGGATACTTTGGCCTAATACAGCGACTGTCCCAATTACGCGAAGCTGTATCTCAAAGAGCTCATTTTGTAAGTATGAAATCAGCGTTAGATGTTCTTTATATGACATTCAGTAGAGTCCGGTTTTTGCGACACATTGGGACTAGGACTCTTATGTATGATGTTCACTAGATTCCGGTTAATTGGGACACATTGGGACTAGGATACTTTGGCCTAATACAGCGACTGTCCCAATTACGCGAAGCTGTATCCCAAAGAGCTCATTTGTAAGTACGAAATCAGCTTTAGATGTTCTTCAAGTATTACCCCAAACAAGCGGCTACCCCGATTAACCGATCACCCAGTTAACCGAAATCTACTGTAATAACTTTTTTTCCTTTTAATTGGAGGTGTAACGACCACCGTGAGCAACTCAATGGGCTATAAGCAGTCGCCCGTCCCTAATTTAGGGTCCCTGGTTCCAGGGAAGGGAAAGATCCAGTGCCGTAAGACAAACACAACATCCATGCCTCACCGGGATTCGAACCCGGACCCCTTCCGGACGAATGATCAGAAGCCATCGCTTAGACCACTGCGCCACTGGGGCGGCATAATAACTTTCGCCATAGTGTGTGTTAAACGTTGTATATAATTAAAGTCCTTTGTCCAGTTTATGCGGGGGAGTGGTTCCACAGATAGGAGAGATCCAGTGTCGTAAGACAAATGCACCATTCGTACCTCACAGGATTCGAACCCGGACCCATCTCAAATGAATGATTAGAAGCCAATGCTTCGTACCATTTGGTCACCGGGCGGCCTTTACCAGTT
Organism: Macrothele yani; assembly: GCA_039090855.1. NCBI lineage: Eukaryota > Metazoa > Arthropoda > Arachnida > Araneae > Macrothelidae > Macrothele > Macrothele yani. The sequence goes on from CM077003.1 coordinate 112,960,653, forward strand.
CAAATGATAGTACTCTACTCTGTTATGTGTTAGTTGTAATGTAAAATTATTATTAGTAAAGTATACATTTTATTTCCCTTTAATTTGCGATTCGCATTGTCCCCTCGCGCATCCATTCCCGCATTATCCAACATGTTCGGCAACCCGACCACGTATCGAATCGGAATTCTACTGCACTGCAAATAATTTGCCATGTATTGCGTAAAAGCTAACACCATTTAAAAATTATTCTTGACAAACTTTGCTCTCTTTCTATTTTTTCGGATTTCGACAAACCTTGGTATTCAGAAAAGCACCATTATATTGGTAATGGGAGTGTTCAATTCAAGAAACCCATTCGCAGAAGGTAACAATAAATCGTTCAAAAATGACAGCCGATAATGCTATTTAGTTCTCTTTACAAACGGGAATCTTATGGAACGGTTGGGGATTAAATTTGCATATTCATGGATGCTTCTTTAGTGAAGAGATTGATAATAGAAAAAATATGAAAAACCAATTAACGTTGCGCAGACAACCGTAATTTAATTTTGATAGAGTGAAAAGGAAAATGTGAAATGTTTGAGGGGCCGAGACTAATCGAGTAACAGTTGGGATCTCATAAGGCGCTAAGCACAGGACAAGTGAGAAAAGTGTGACACAACGGAAAAGTAAATTTTGCAGTACGTTCGGCTTCGGAGGTGGAAGGGTAATACCAGTTTTGATTTAATTATAAACGCCCCTCTCTCTTTCTTTCCCCCCTTAATGGAAAAAGGGGTTCCAAAGAGACTATCCCTAAGAGACCGTACGGATTTATGATTTGCAAATCGATAAGAATTACCAGTCTCGCTTGATTTTGAATTAATTCCTCATACGTGTTGTACAATACAATACTTGTTAAATCATTCACAAGTAAATAATTAAGCAGGTATGTTAGCAAACTACTGCTTAAATCTTTTTAAAGAATATTTCTGTCGAAAAGAGGCGGAGTTCTTTTAGGGAAATTTCGCTTACAGGTCATTAAGAAAGAACAATCAGATTTTTTATCGATTGACATGCAGTAGACATACATTTGTGATTTTAGGGCAGTAAACACGAAAATGGGAATTACAGTATTTTCTGCGAGCTGTGAAAGAAATACAGGCCTGATTCTTTTTTTCATTGGAGGTTTAACGACGTTAAAAAAAAAAAAGAATAAGCAGTCGCCCGTTCCTAATTTGGGGTCACTGGTCCCAGGGAAGGGAGAGAGCCAGTGCCGTTAAACAAACACAACATCCATGCCTCACCGGGATTCGAACCCGGACGCCTTTCGCACGAATGATGGCTTAACACATTCGTTTAAGAATATGCCTATTCAGCTGCTTTTCATTCCAAATAGTTTACTTTTGTTTAAACGACCTTTTTTTTTCATAGGAGGCCATATTCTGCGTCCATTAACATTTAATAGGATACTTTTGTGAGAAAAATTCTCAGCGGACAAAAGCCGCAGAATTTCAGTGCACAAAGCATCTAAAATTTCCACGAGGTGCTTGTGAAACTAGATCGGGTAGACTTAAAGATCTGATTTCTAGAGAAAACTCTTTTCCGTGATTACCAAGAGATCGTGTAACATGAACAGCAAAAGAATGAGTGTTCTTCCTTCTGAAGCAACAAGTATCTTTCGCATCGATGAAATTCTTCACGGAATTTCTTCAAACCATCCAAAATGCTTCTTTTTTCAAAGTAACGTAGTATGCTGACCTTACGGGAAGGGCATTCTACGAGAATTATCCGACGACGAGTTTCTTATGACATCAGATCAGTTTCTCTGATTCCTAACTTCGGAAAGTGTAAATAGCCAAAGTGGACGCTTTTAGCCAAGTAAATCCGTTTATTTCAATATGCATAAAGATTCGCCAAGCTTTCACACTTCACTGGGAGGTTTTTTCAAGGCAATGTGGACATAAAATGCAGGGAATTAGAACACGTAAGAAACAAAAATGATTTTTTGAAAATAACGTGGGTGACGTAATGTATTCATCATCATCGTCATTGTCAACCGTTATCAATCCACTGCTGGACGAAGGTCTCCCCAAGTTTCCTCCACAAAGGTCTGTCTTGTGCCAGTCTCCTCCATGTCACTCCCGCATACTTCCGAATTTCATCCACCCATCTCCCATGTGGTCTTCTTCTGGGTCTTTTCCTGTCCCTTGGAATCCAATCTAAAATTTCGGCTGTCCATCGATGGTCTGTCCTTCTGGTAGTATGTCCAGCCCATTGCCATTTCAGGGATTTAACTCTGATCATGATGTCTTCCACTCTTGTCATTTTTCGGATCCACGAGTTCCTCTTCTTATCTCTCCTGATTACACCAAGCATGCACCTCTCCATGCTGCTTTGAGTTGTCTGCAGCCTTTGTATGTCTGTTTTAGTTAAGGTCCACGCCTCTGAACCATACGTAAGCACTGGAAGGATGCATTGATCAAACACTTTTCTTTTAAGACATAATGGCATATTGCTCTTGAAAATTATGCTGTTTCTTCCCAAAGCTCTCCAGGCAAGTTTTGTACGCCGATTAATTTCTTCATCAATGTGACCCTCACTTGATATCTGCTGTCCAAGATAAACGTACGTGTCTGTTATCTCCAGCTTTTCTCCATCAATCGATAAATCTTCATTTCTTGTAAAAGCATTGAACATCACTTTTGTCTTCTGAAAGTTCATTTTTAATCCCACTTCTTTACTCTTGTCAGCAAGTTCCTGGATCATACACTGCAGCTCTGATGGGGTAGGTGCAAAAATGACTACGTCATCAGCAAAACGAAGGTGGGTTAGATAATCTCCATTAATCTTTATCCCTTTGTTTTCCGAGTTCAGTGATTGAAAGACATTTTCCATATGTGGCATTAAAGAGCTTCGGAGGTATGGTGTCACCTTGTCTCATAAGGTATTACTCAACAGTATTACAAGAGTTTTTATCACGCAATTATACAGTGTGCCGCGATGTGTTTCTATATTTTAACCACGCATGCCAAACCATTGGTAGTTCGATAGAGACCATGTCATTGCATGCTAGTTTGCTGTAAAGGATTTCGTCTGTTTCCCTGACGGTAGTAAAATAGGCAATGAATTAATTTTTTAAAAACGTAGACTGCATCGGAGAAATATATTTCAGCGTATGATTAGAGTCTGTGGAGATTGTGCAGTATTCTCAACCATCTTGGTGCTTTTCAGAGCCTCTGAAACCCTGAAATTTTGGAGCTCTTCGTTTACGACAAAACAAAGAAATTAAAAAAAGCTGCGGTGGCGTGTTTCCCAGATTAAAATAAGAGTTTGTTCCTGCGTGCTAGCAAAGCCGAAACAACGTTGTATAAACTGCTTTGACAAAGTAAATTCCTCCATCATTTTTATCCCAGTGGCAGGATTTGAACCTGCAGTTCTCGGCTCCGGAGCTCCAAGTGCTATCCACTATAAAACACTGGCGAGTGCTCTCACCGCTATCTGCCTTTACTTCATGTGCGTCCTGCGGGGCAGGTACGTCACATCTCTCCCGAAAGATGGTCGGGGGCATGGTCTACGGGTCAGCCGAGACCATGTGTTGCTGTAGGCAGTCATCCGCTGAAGAACGTGCATTTGACAAATCCCAGACAATTTGGTGTGTGGAACGTAACATCACACGCATTTATTTTTTCGAGGAACTGAAGCTCATTTTTCGTGTCTCGCTGTGTAGAAAGAACATCACATCATTGTGAGAAATCTAACAGCCGGGTCATCCTGAAAGTTTGGGGACCAATATGACGAAGTAAATTTCTACATCACTTTTACTCCAGGGCCGTATTCAAACCTGCAAATCTCGTCTCCGGAGCTCCAAGTGCTATCCACTATACAACACTGGTATGTGCTCTCACTGCTATCTGCCTTTATCTCATGTGTGTCCCGCGGGACAGGCACGTCACACTGCATTGAAGTAAATGGAGACTGCGTCGAGAAACGATGGTATAAAACTAAGTATTTCCGAAAGATCTACTCCGATTTGGGGAAAGGTTTTCTACTGCGTATAGTGATGAAAATTGGAAAAGGAGTGAGACAAGGTGACACCATATCTCCGAAGCTCTTTAATTTAATGCCACATTGGAAAATGTCTTTCAATCACTGAACTGGGAAAACAAAGGGATTAAGATTAATGGAGATTATCTAACCCACCTTCGTTTTGCTGATGACATAGTCATTTTTGCAACTACCCCATCAGAGCTACAGAGTATGATCCAGGAACTTGCTGACAAGAGTAAAGAAGTGGGATTAAAAATGAACTTTCAGAAGACAAAAGTGATGTACAATGCTTTTACAAGAAATGAAGATTTATCGATTGATGGAGAAAAGCTGGAGATAACAGACACGTACGTTTATCTTGGACAGCAGATATCAAGTGAGGGTCACATTGGTGAAGAAATTAATCGGCGTACAAAACTTGCCTGGAGAGTTTTTGGAAGAAACAGCATAATTTTCAAGAGCAATATGCCATTATGTCTTAAAAGAAAAGTGTTTGATCAATGCATCCTTCCAGTGCTTACGTATGGTGCAGAGACGTGGACCTTAGCTAAATGATACATACAAAGGCTGCAGACAACTCAAAGTAGCATGGAGAGGTGCATGCTTGGTGTAACCAGGAGAGATAAGAAGAGGAACTCGTGGATCCGAAAAATGACAAGAGTGGAGGACATCATGATCAGAGTTAAAATGGCAATGGGCTGGACATACTGCCCTGAAATGGCAATGGGCTGGACATACTGCCAGAAGAACAGACCATCGATGGACAGCCGAAATTTTAGATTGCATTCCAAGGGACAGGAAAAGACCCAGAAGAAGACCACATGGAAGATGGGTGGATGAAATTCGAAAGTATGCGGGAGTGACATGGAAGAGACTGGCACAAGACAGACCGTTGTGGAGGAAACTTGGGGAGACCTTCGTCCAGCAGTGGATTGATAATGGTTGACAATGATGATGATGATGATGATGATAGTGATGAAAGACGTTTTAACGAACCTTGGGCCAGAAACGCTTCCAGTTCGAGTTACAGCCACCTTTGAGAGTCATAAAGTCAAATATGTTTTATCTCAGATCGATGAGAATAATTATGTAAGTGGAACAAGTACTCAAAATGGCCTTCCTGAGCATCAGTACACAGTCTTGTCATTGAGTGTCGAACACGTTGTAAAAGTCCCGAAGAGCTTTGAATTCTTTGACAACCATTCACAATTTGCTCGCGCAAGGCTGGATACTGGAGTAGTGTAAATATCAGCGTTTAAAGTGTCCCTATGAAAATAAATCCAGTTGATTCAAATCTGTTGGTCTTGCTGGCCGTGCATTTAGTCCTGCTCTATCAATAAAACTGGAAGGATGCGTACAATAGACATGTTCTTGAGCAATAAAGCAAAAATGCGCTGAAGCGATATCATACAACGGCGCATTGATGAAGAAACGACTTCTTAGCTATCTATTGAGCGTTGGTAGGAGGAAAAACGGTCCAATCAGCCACCAACGATACCAGCTCAAACAGTCAAGTAAAACCTCGACTGATGTCGAGTCTGAATCACTGCATGAAGATTATCAGGAACTCAGAAATGAATGCTGTGAAAATTCTGTGTCCCATTTTTCTTGAATTGCGATTTATCTGTGAGAAAGAACACGCTGTAGAAAACCAGGTGCAATATACTTTTGCAGAAGCTACTGCGAAAACACGACTCGTGGATGAGAGCCAGCTTATGAGAGGCTTTGTGCTCGCTGTATGTGATATGGGAGAGTCGCTCTTTACAACAGATTCTCTTTATAGTTGAATGTGAAACACGCAGTACTTCTGCTGCTAATGTTCTCTTGTTAATTCCAGGTTCCTCTGAGACCTGTTCAGCACCTGTTTCTCTAAAATATATGTTCAGACACATTTGGTTCTCCAGCTATCTACAGTAGTAACAGGAGGAAAAGATCTGGCCTCTTGATGGCGACAGTGGATGGCTGCAGAAGTATCCTTGGCCGGATATTTGGCATTTGCGGAAAAGCTAAAGTGTAGTGACTCTAATCTTTACTGCTGTTTCCGTTCGGTCCTATATAAATGAAACGAATGCAGAAGTAATTATTCAAGGACAAGGTCACAAATAAAATGTGGATTGACAATAGTAGCTAGACTACTGGCTAATTTACACGTGATTTCAGTACATTTGATAAACAGAACTGCCAACTTACTAGATGTAGTATTACCTCAATCAGGAGAGGTGGCATTTTGTTCAAAATTTGCATACATATACTATGAGCAGAGTTGCAGTCCTCCTTGAAAAAGAAGTGGAGCGATGAGGAACAGCGGATGTTTCTAGAATGGTATTTTTTCGTTAAATGCATAGATACGCAATCTGGAAAAGGCTGACCGCTCTGCCATTCTATTTACTGGGATTTTCAAAGGCCTTGCGACTTTCTCATAATCACTAAAACTGCAGTGGTCTTTTCGGAGAGTTTGTATATTTTTGATTTTGCTGAACAATGCCGTAATGGAGAAACCCCGCAAATCATACCTGCTCCTTGGAGGTTCCTGCTGGAGAATCCGTCTTCTACTGTAAATATGTTTTGATTACTTACTTACTGCCATTTGGATTATTTCTTTTTCATGAATTTGTATATTTTCATTTTGTTACTTTCTGTGTAAAGCATACTTGGCCTTTTAGTACGTTGCATCTCAATGATGTACAGAGGTGTGTATATAAGCCAGCATGCCCCGTGTGAGTTTCTCGTTGTACCTGAGGATGGGTCTGTAGAGACAGACCCGAAAGATCTCGCACATTGTTTTAATCATTTTAACCTTTTAAACAAGTTTTAATTTTCGTAAGTAAAGGTGTTTTCACGGCTTGCGATGATTCGGCTTGATTTATTTTGTGTTGAAATTGGTTACGTCTTGTTCTTCGTGCTTAAGACAGCAAAGATGTGTATACCAGTAAATGTTGTACCTTTAAACCAACATACATCCCCTGAGTTTATATCTTTATTTGTTTTCTTTCTTCAGCAGTGTACCTAACCTTTTAATCCGTAGTATCCAGTAGCGAGCGGACACTTCAGTTTCTTGGGAACGGAGGTCTTTTTTTTACATATGGGCGTTAAAGATATTTTGCGGGGAGGCCCTAAAATTTACGTTACGCCAATAGAAAAATTTACAAAAAAATGTAAAACAAATTACGTTACGCCACTGCCAATAGGATGATGCACAGTCACCGAATGGCTCCGAAACATGCCAACGAGCTTTTCTTGCTTCAGATGCATGTGCAATCCCCACATTTAAACTCTATCGAGCATCTCTGGGAAGAAAGGGAATGGACTTTTCCTTGCGTTCTTCCATTTCATATGAAGCGACCCAATAATTTGTGCATGGTACAATATACTTCAGTACGACATTTCCACCAACTGGTATGCTCCATGCTTCGACGAATCCGGGCTGTACTGCAGGTCAAGTGCAGTGCAACATGTTACTAGGTTGGCGAGCTTAATAAACCGACATCTCAGTGCATGTAAAGTTTAGAATTTACGCATTCAAAATTTTCCTGAAATTCACGAGATTATTTTTGTGAATTAAGGAAGCATATTCCTGATACAATTTTCTCCGTGAAATGACAGAAAAAAAAAAAAAAAAAAAAAAAAAACCTGCATTTCACGGAACTCCAGGAAAATTTTGAATTTTCAGAAATCTTTCAGCCGTTCATTTCGTATATTAACGGTAAATTGCCGTTTTAAGAAGTGTTAATGGAAAATTTTGAGTCTTCAGAAACCTTTCTGCAATTCCTTTCGTGTATTGTACGAAAAATTCTGTTCTTCCGTATCAATTTGACAGAAAATTTCCGGTAATGAGAGCGATTTGCGTGAATACTTGAGGTGTGATTAAGTATTAAATTTCAGTCGTCTATCAAGGGATATGCAGCGAGATCGGATATTGTGGATAGCATTTCACATGACACTTAGGTTATTGTGGCAACGGATATTACCTCACTTCTTACTCCATTTGGGGCACCATTTATTTATTACATCTTGTGCTACCTTAAGAAACACTTCGATTATCGTACGGTTGATTGTGCACTGTAAAAAATAAGTGATGTGAATTCACGGAAAATTTCTGAAAATAATGAGCAGCAAATTTGCCCGCATAAGTGTCCGTCTCTTAACGAAATTTTCGTTTTTAAAAGTGCGCGTTTTTTTTTAACCCGTATTTTTACAGATTTCCCGTAGTCAGTAAATCCGTTTATCTCAGAAAAGTCCGTTTCAAGTGTTTCCGTATTTATACAGAAATTTCGCAAAATCGAATTTTTCAGCCCACACGCCAGATAATCCTTTCATGCCGGTATCGAACTGGGGTAGGTCTACACAACGCGCACCTTAGCCACTGAGTCAGGATGTCTTCGGAATCGCACTCACGTTCAAGGTAAAAATTATCGCGCGACGATGATTTTTTTTTCTTCATTAATGCGAATAATTTAGTCATTTTTTTTCTGTTGGAGCTTGTTTTTTTTAATACGTTTGTAATAATTATATTTTTTCTGTAGGGGGACTCATCACAAATTAAGTATTTTTTTCATCGTGATTTTTCGAAGCAACAGAATGCTTTGGAACTTGAGATCTTTTTTTTTTTTTTTTAACTGACAATAACCGTTTTAAGAAGTGTTAACGGAAAAAAAAAACTCCTAAATATAAAATTTACTTTTGACAGCTATAATTAGCTTTTATTTTAAGGATTCCACAGACGAATATATTGACATCGTACAATCAACTGTACAATAGTTTCTTACGGTAACATAATATACAGTAAAAGTCCAATATTACGAGAGCTGACAAAAATCGGAAAAGCTGACATTATAACAGACTCCTCGTTACAGCCGGATCATAAGAATATCTACATAACACAAAAAAATACAGAGGGCGAGTCGAAAGTTTTGCAATATTTGCATAAACGCATGTGCTGCGGCGGGTATGTCACGTGTTTAAACTATTTCAAGTCACGCACTGCAGTCAGTCGAAAGGGATATAAAGTGGTAGTCGTTGCTGTGAACAGTATTGCATGTCTCCGTTCCGTCTGTGGTTAAGACAAGTATTAAAGATGAACAGCCACAACGGGCTAGCTGGTTAGGGAATTTTTGCTTTACGAGGTTGAACTCAGCCATGACGCTGCTCAAACAACTCGAAGCATTTGTCATGAGAAAGGGAAAGGTTCCGTGGACCACAGCACCGCAATCAGATGGTTCAAGAAACATCGCTCTGGTAAAAGAAACCTCGGCGATCAGCCAAGGTCAGGTAGACCACAAACCGTGGATTCGGAGGCCGTGCGGCAGGCCGTAGAGGCAAATCCGACAGCCAGCATTCGGAGATTATCAGGCGAGCTGGGCATATCACAGACCACCGTGGTTCGTCACCTTTAGGACCTCGGCAAGGTCTACAGGAGCCGCCGCATTGTCCCTCACGAACTGACTCCAGCTGAAGCAAACCGCAGAGTAAAAGTGTGCACGAAACTCCTAGAAAACCCACGCGATGTACGTTTCATCAAGAGAATTGTTACGTGCGATGAAAAGTGGGTCTATTTCCATAATCCTAATATACAACGTCAGTGGTTGAGCCCGGGCCAGCTTCTTGAACCTGTTGCCGAACGAGGGCGCTTCGAGCACAAGGTGATGCTTTGCATCTGATGGGATTTCGAGGGGATAATCCACTACAAATTTGTTCCAGACGGTCGGATCATCAATCCCAACCTCTACTCTGAACAACTGGAGCGGATGTATGCCGTTTTGGTGGAGACGTACCCGACATTGCTGAACAGAAAGCGCGCCCTCCTACAGCAGGACAACGCTAGACCTCAAACCGCGCGAACGAATTGGGCAAAATTCCAGAAACTTGAGAGCATCGAACTAATGTCACGCCCAGCATATAGTCCGGACATTGCACCGTCAAATTATTACTTGTTCCAGTCCATGGCCCTCTTCCTTCGCGAGCGGCACTTCAACAACCAGGAGGAGGTGGCAGCTGGGGTGAAGGAGTTCTTCGCCTCGAAAGACAAGAACTGATACCGCCACGGAATCGAAGAACTGGCTGACAGATGGCTAAAGACGGTGCGACACGATAGTTCTAGTCAGCTTTCGTGGTGGAGGTACGTATGAAGACATAACGTGATCCAAATACTGCAAAACTTTCGACTCACCCTCTGTAACAGTACTACATAATAAAAAAGTGATCAAACCAATACATATTGCTACCTGATGCTTGTTTTTAATCGAGATTGGGATTTTTATAAAATGTAAGAATCGAAAGTCTTTTGTTTCCTCTTTGACATTGATGTTTGTAATATGTAACTCTCGATTTTACGGAAAATTGCCGTTTCTTCAATAGGTGGATTTGGCGCATTATAAAATTGCCCGATTGTGTTTGAAGCTTATATGAGTTCTGATTGAGATGTCAGGCTTTTGTTTCTACCGTGTTCACTATCCTAACCATCTTCTGAGCTTCTTTTTACTACTTCCATTATTCCTGTATCAGACATGTCATTCCAAGGTAGTACATCTGCCTCGGCATTGACGAAGCCTTGAAACCTAAATATCAATCCAATCTTTTTGGTAATGATGTACCATTCTTCTGCTTCCTGTTCTGCAGGTTTGTGCGCAACGATTTTCTTATTCCAAAATCATCTGTGGTAATGAAGCCAGCACGTCTAAAGCTTGCTTCAATGTGCTTTCCTGGCAGTTCATTCTATGCTTTGGCGAGAGCTTTAATGGCCTCAAGGACGTTCCATTTTCCTGGTTTATCATACGATGACGCCCGCCTGATCGCGTCATTTTCCAGGATGGTCCGATATTTTTGCTTTATTAGTTTTACAACTCCTTGATCAAGAGGCTGAAATACGCTAGTGCAGTTAAGGGGCAATAATAGTTCAATGTTATCCAATTGAACATCTTTTTTGGGTGGGGGCAGGACAGTTATCGATGAATAGCGCTATTTTTCTGTTCTCAATTCCTATTTGAAAGTCGAAAGCCTTCACCCACTTGACAAAAAACGGGATTGTCAACCACGCCTTCTTATTAGTATCTTCATATGCGCATGGAAGCAAAGCCCCACGAAAGCAGCGCGGCCTTTGTGATTTTCCAATCACTACTGGCATTAATTTATGACTACCATCCATATTGGCTCAATATAGAACAGTAAACGTTCTTTACTGCAATTTCCTCCACAAAACAACGCGCTTCATCTGCATTGTAAATGTCTTTTGCATTGTATCGACCTAGAATATCTGATAGGACAGGGGACCAGTCCTAAACCGATGGTGTGCTAACAGAAGTTGATTCTCCAAATATTTTTTGCATAGAAATCCCTTTTCTAGTTTTAAATCGGTTTAGCCAACCGTCCGAACAACTAAAATTCTCGATCTTCGTTTCAACGCTTAATTCATTAGCTTTGCCGTTTATCATCGGTCTACCAACCAGAAATGTTCTTGGCTCGATTATGGAAAAACCACGTAAACAATGCTTCCTCCAATTCCTTATGTTCACCATTGCATAACTTCATGGATTTCGCCGGTGAGTTATTCTGCGAAGCCGCCTGCTTGATCATCTCTCAATTCTTTAAAATTGTAAACCGCGTTGATGATGCAAGAGCAAAATTTCTTGCAATCTCACTTTTTGGCTTCAAACTTTTTTCACATTCATACAAAACTTTTAATTTTGTTTTCAAAGTCAACCTGCCACTTTATTTTCCACTTAGAAAAGGAAAACACGCAAAGTAGACGTTTAAAAAATGTTTCGACTTCCCACCGTTTTGGAGACGAGTGGAAGAAAGGTGGGGATAACATCCAAACAGACAAGAAGACTAAACCACCGGTGACTCATTGAATCAAAATGTTCCAAGATCCAAGCAGACTAATTACTGGTGACTCATCTCTGTGAGTCACCAGTAATTAGTCTTCCAGAAAGGAGATAAGCGCGTATCTCCAGAAAGGAGATACGCGCTTATCTCCTTTCTGGAAGTTCAAGAAAAGAGTTTGTTGGAAATCGAAAGATTGACTAAGAAAGCCTGTCGTTGTAACGGGAGCTTCTTAGATTTACCACTCGTAATACACGAAGACTTTTCCCGTCTTTAACATTAACAAATTGGCGGTGCATTTTGAATCCCTCGTTGCAGCGGGATTCGCGCTACGAGCTGTACTCGTAATAACGGATTTTTACTGTATGTAGCTGGTGCACAAAATGCGGGAGAGGAGAAGAAATATCCTGTGCCATAGTAATACGAGGGTTGTACCGAAAGTAATGCTAAAGTAGGCATAACTTTTTTTTTTGGCTGACAAAGGTTGTTCAAATTCACAAGTTGGTGAAGTAACTTTTCTTCATTGTAGGTAAATAATTGATTCCAAGCAGAAGCAACGAGCCGTCATTGAGTTCTTGCCGAAGGAAGGGTGCAGGCTGTCCGACATCCACAGAAGGCTATGTCACTATTGACAGGAGCAATGTGCACAGACGGATGAAGAAGTTTAAAGAAGGGGAAACCAGGATTGAAGATAAACCACGCAGTGGGAGACCATCATCTGCGACCACTGACACGAATCGTCAGCGAGTGGATGAATTGATTTGCGCAGAGAGACGAGTCGCAATCCGTGAGCTTGTTGCACAACTGGACTGTGGTCACAATGCCATACAGAAGTTGGTGGAAGACTTAGGGTATCGGAAAGTGTGTGCAAAGTGGGTACCTCGGCAGTTGACACCCGATTTGAAGGAGAGAAGGATGGAAGTCTGCTCTGATCTGGTGGAAGCGTTTGAAGCCAATGAAAACACGTTTTTCTCCGATCTGGTGATAGGGGATAAAACGTGGGCGTATCTTTACGATCCGGAAACGAAGAACCAATCCATGGAATGGATCAAATCTCTTCACCAATGCCTAAGAAGTTCAAGAGCCAGCGATCAGAGCAGAAAGCCATGGTGACTATTTTCTTTGGGATGACAGGAGTGTCATTCTCCTTAATTTTCTGGAACGTGGCCGTTTCGAGACCAGCGAGCGGTACACTGAGACACTCAAGAAGCTTCTCTAACCTTCTTGAGGAAGAGACCGAACAAGAATCTGAGAAGGATCCACATTGACCATGACAATGCATTGACCACACACATATTTGCCAACAAATCAGGTGATCGGCAAATTAGGCTGGTCGGTGGTCCCCCATCCACCGTACAGCCTAGATCTGGCGCCCTCTGACTTCCACCTGTTCGGTCCAATGAAGGAAAGTGTCAGGGGACAACGATTTGATGACACAGAACAAGGTGAAAGTGGCTGTGAAGAAGTTGGTACAACAGTCTACACCTGAATTTTTTCAGAGAGAATTCGAGAGTTGGGTTTAGCGATGGCACAAATGCATCGCTTGTGATGGAGACTATGTTGAGTAGTACCTTTGTATAGAGAAAGAGTTACTCTACCAACATGTGCAATTTGAACGACCTCTGTTAGTTAACAAAAAAGTTATGCTCACTTTTGCATTACTTTCGGTACAACCCTCGTAAAATTTCATGCGATATGTTATCCACAATATGCGATCTTGCTATAGAATTTCGAAATGAGTTCCTTTGACAGACGATTGAAATTTAACAAACCTCAAGTGGGTTGGTGTGAATGAAATATCCGGCAAAGGACCAACACACGTGGACGGCGAGAACACAAAAGTAGGACAACTTACCTAGGCAAAATAATCCCCCTCGGCATCGACACATAGTTGCCATCTGTCCGGCAAGGCCATAATCCCGGAACGAAAAAGTCTTGTGGCTGGGACCTGAAGAAGTCATCAACTGGACGTTGAACCTCGTTGTCTGTCGTGAACTGTTTCTCTGAAGGAAGTGATCCAGGCGACGAAACAGAGAAGAGTCTGTCGGAGACAAGTCCGGGGAATAGGTAGGACGAAGCAGTGCTTCATAGCCCAAAGCGCTTAGTGTCAGCATCGTTTGTTGTGCGACATGAGGGCGGGCATTATCGTGGAGCAGAAGAACACCATGTCTGTTGATCAAAGCCTGTTGGTTTCTGAAGAAATGTCCGGTGAATCTGGTGTAACTCAGAACAATAGCGTTCTGCAGTGATGGTTTGCCCTCTTGCCAAGAAACTTCGATGAATTATCCCGGCTGTGGACCACCAGACAAGGAGCATCATCTTCTTGGTGTGTAGGGGTGGCTTAGGATGCCGTCCAGCAAGCTGTGCCTTGCTTAACCATTGTGCTGATCGTTTCCGATTATCATAAAGGACCCACTTCTCGTCGCAGGTGACGATTCGATGCAGTAGAGGTTCCTGTTTATTCCTGGCAAGCAGCGACGTGCAGACTTCTAAACGCCTAGTCTTGTTGGCAGTTGTCAACTCATGTGGCAGCCATATGTCCAGCTTTTTGACCTTACCCAGCGCAGCCAGAAGCCGAACAACTGTCGTGTGGTGGGCACCTACTTCTGCCGCTATCTTACGACACGTTTTTCGGGGGTCCGTTTCAACCACACGTAACAGAACATCGTCAGAAACAGCAACAAGTCTGTGACCACGTGCTTCGTTTTACAGGTCCGTATCTCCGCTTCGAAATTTCACAAACCGTCGCCGAATGGCTCGTTCGTTGGCAGTATTCTCCCCAAACGTTTATTTAACGTTTCGAACGGCAATTCCTGCAGAATGGCCCAGTTTAAATTTATACAGGAACATGAATCTCAAATCCGGCGTCTGTATGCTTCCCTTGCAGGCCACGTTACGTCTGAACAGACAACGTCTAAGCCTTGTTCTTTGCACACGTGCTAGCTATTTATAGTAACTCTGTGACGTAATATCCGCAACACCTGTGGGTGGTTCCATTCCGCTTTGGTGGGGGACTGTTTCCACTGCTCGTTCGCGCCGGACATTTTATTCGCCCCAACCCAATATTTTAGCGAATCTGTTCTATGACCGGAATGTTTTCGTCATATGGATAGAGAAGAAGTGAGAACGGATTTTTTTCAGTTAATATACGAAAAGAATTGTGGAAAGGTTTCTGAAAATTCAAAATTTTCCGCTAAGAAATTTTAAAAACGGCAATTTACCGTCAATATGAGAAAGGAATTGCGGAAAGGTTTCTGAAAATTCAAAATTTTCCGCTAAGAAATTTTAAAAACGGCAATTTACTGTCAATACGAGAAAGGAATTGCGGAAAGGTTTCTGAAAATTCAAAATTTTCCGCTAAGAAATTTTAAAAACGGCAATTTACCGTCAATATGAGAAAGGAATTGCGGAAAGGTTTCTGAAAATTCAAAATTTTCCGCTAAGAAATTTTAAAAACGGCAATTTACTGTCAATACGAGAAAGGAATTGCGGAAAGGTTTCTGAAAATTCAAAATTTTCCGCTAAGAAATTTTAAAAACGGCAATTTACCGTCAATATGAGAAAGGAATTGCGGAAAGGTTTCTGAAAATTCAAAATTTTCCGCTAAGAAATTTTAAAAACGGCAATTTACCGTCAATACGAGAAAGGAATTGCGGAAAGGTTTCTGAAAATTCAAAATTTTCCGCTAAGAAATTTTAAAAACGGCAATTTACCGTCAATATGAGAAAGGAATTGCGGAAAGGTTTCTGAAAATTCAGAATTTTCCTCTGGCACCAAAAATCCGTGAAATTCAGGTTTCTTTCCGTCATTTCACGGAAAAGGTTGTATCAGAAATATGCTTCGTTAATTCACAAAAAGGAAGTACGGAAAGAGGATCGTAAATTTCAGAATTTTTTTTACAGTGTATAATGTCGATGTATCAGTCTGAGGACACACCTTAAGACAAAATCTATTATAGCCATCAAGAGTAGATTTTATAATTAGGGGTGTAACGTATCAGGAGATGTGACGTACCTGCCAGAAGGACGCACACGACATAAAGGCAGATAGGAATCAGAATAAAACGTCCGCGTAGCTTAATTGGTAGAGCAACTTATTCCGGAATGAGTGGGCCCGGGTTCGAATCCTGGCGCGGATAAAAATGACGGAGAAATTCACTTCGTTATAGGGGTTTTGTGAAATACACTCACGGACAATGAAATTCGCGCACCAAAAAGGAAGCATCGGATTGAATTGGAATTTTATGGACGATGATCGTGATGGCAAAAACAGAGCTGCAGGATAATTACAGAGGGATCTGTGGCACGCAGTCCGGTCATCTCCAATAGCGCGTCGCACCGCCTCGTGCGGCGATACATGCTGCAATACGGTCCGGCATCGAGGCGAACAGACGTCTGATGTTGTCATGCGGCAGACTGGCCCACACCTGTTGGACGGTGTGGTCCAAATCCGGGATAGTGCGACACGGCGGCAGCTGGCGTTTCAACTGGTCACACACATGCTCGATAGGGGACATGTCTGCGGAGCGGGCAGGCCATGTAAGTGTTTGAACATGACGTAGGCAGTCCTGGGCAACCCGAGCTGTGTGCGGGCGGGCATTATCCTGCTAATATAGCGCACCTAGTATCCCGGCCAGGTATGGGAGCACATGGGGGCCGCCGTAGGATCTCATCCACATACCGCTGGCCCGGCAGTGATCCATGTACCACTACTAGAGCTGATTGGCCATCGTAGGCAATGGCTCCCCACAATATATATGCCTGCAGTGGGGTAGGTATGGTGCTCGATAGCGCGGTTGGGATTGTGCCGTTGACCCGGGGACCTCCACACCCGGACACGATTATCATCTGTCCCCAAAACCAAGCAGCAATCATCGCTAAGCACCACACGTCGCCAGTCTGTAGCGTACCACGTCATTCTGGCCTGCCGATGTTTCGGTGTTAATGGCAGCACACATAAGGGGAGCTCGGATCAAAGATTCGCTTCCGCGAGGCGTCAGGAAATGGTTCGTGGGCACATAAGTGCCTCTACATCTGTTTGTATAGTGGACCGAGTCTCCGTGGGATACCTTCGTGCCTGGCACAGAATCCGCCGATCCTCTCTACCGGTAGTCCTCGTTTTCTATTCGGAGCCGCTCCACCGTGTGGCGGTGCCGTCACGTGTCCATTGCTCCTACTGCAGTCGGACTGTGGTCAGAACGCTCCATGTGGGGGCTATACGGCGCGCCGACCTCCCACCGGTTTTCAGTCCGATGATCAGGCTTCTCTCATAGTCCGTAAGTTGTATAAATCGACGTCTCTGGCGTCTCCCCAGCATTCTTGTTGCGTCGGTCGGTGCTTTTCGGTTTCATGGGCATTGACTACACGCCGGTTTATAACGCTGGCGGTTTGTGCTTGCAACGCCACCACAATGTGTGCGATCATGTGCAATCTCACCAAACGTGGATCATTTGCATACCAGCACGCTTTCTAGCTATTTTGCAAAGTTTCGCGGTTGTGTAGTATGCTTTCTTCTAGTTGTGCAAATTTCATTTTCCGTGAGTGTAATACTATGAAGCAGCACAGTTCGCCTTTTCTTAAACATAATTAAAAGCCATTGTTAGTTTAACAAGTTTGTAAAATCATGCAATGCATTGATCATAATACGCTTTCCAACATACCAGAAATCATTACTCAAGTTATCACTCAAGTTATGAGAATAATAGCTGTGGAATAAATCTCGGTTCTGTGCCCTGACCTTTGATCCCATTTCGATGATATTCAACAGAACCGGTTCGGTATACGTCCGAAATAACATGATAAAGGTTTGTCATAATCGAAGCATTTGTACGTAAGTTATGATTCATAAGGGCTATGGAATAGATCCCGCTCCTGTGTCCTAACCTTTGACCCCATTTCGCCCATTTTCAATAGGGTTTGTTGCAAGGTCGTCCCCTACCACATATTAAAATTTCATCGAAATCGAACCTTTTTTACGTTAGTTATGACGCATAACAGCAGTGGAATGGATTCCGCTCCTATGTACTGACCTTTGACCTCATTTCGTTCACTTTAAATAGAGTTCCTTCCCAGGTGATCCACTACGAGATACTAAAATTTCATCGAAATCGAACGATTGTTACGCGAGTTATCGTGCGGACGGACATACGCACACAACGCGTGACGTAATGAGACAGATGGTGTGACCGCGCGCCAACATTCTCAAACGCGAGATTGTGACGTCAAAAGATTTCTAAGCATTGGTAACATTAATGGAACAACGCCATGACACTGAAAACGTTATGATTCGGGGTGGTTATTTAACCCACTAAACGAATTCTGCTAGAGTCGAGATCAAGCTAAATCGATTTCTAGTACCAGAAAACGGTAGGTTAACGACTTTCATCAAAATTCTTACAGCCGTTTTCAAAATAAAATGTTTATACATACATACAAGAATTGCTACTTTAAGGTGGACGTCAAGTAATTTTGCTTCCTATACTTCCAAATGGAAAAACTTCTGTACACATTTTCTTCACAATTAATGCGTTCCCAAGGATGAAAATTTGAACATCGATTAAAATAGCTTCATTTCATAACTTGGAATACTTAATATTTTCTAAACCATAACCGTAATTATGCAATCTAACATTTATTTGTCCACTGACGTCATCAAAGTACAGGTCGCGCCATCTTTTCTCTGGTTTCAACACCACCAAAGGAAAAGTTATTGATTTTTAATATAATTATGGTAATGTTTTTTGAAAATATTGAGTTTTCGAAGTTATAACATGAAGTTATTTTAATCGATGTCCAAATTTTCATCCTTGGGAACATATTAATTGTGAAGGAAATGTATAAAACATTTTTCCATTGGTAGTATAGGAAGCAAAATTACTTGACGTCCACCTTAATAGTATGGGATAAGAGCGATGGAATGGATCGCAATCCTATGTCCTGACCTGTGACCACATTTCGTCCATTTTCAATAGGGTTCGTCCCCAGGTGGTCCCCTACTACATACTGAAATTTCATCGAAATCGAACCATTTTTACGCACGTTATGACGCATAAAGGCAATGGAATGCTTCCCGATATTATGTCCTGACCTTTGACCCCACTTCACCCGTTTTGAATAGGGTTCGTTCTCAGGTGGTCTCCTACCACATAGTAAACTTTCATTGAAATCGAACCATATTTACGTAAGTTAGGACGCATAAGGTCAATGAATGATTCCGCTCCTACGTTTCAATAGGGTTTGTCCCCAGGTGGTCCCCTACCACATACTAAAATTTCATCGAAATCAAACCATTTTTACGCCAATTATCGTGAGGACGGACGGGCGGACAGAGCTGGAGCATATACGCTTCTTCAACCAACGGTTGGAAAGCGTAAAAAAGATCTCGAGGTCCAAAACATTCTGCTGCTTTGAAAAATCACGCTTAAAAAAAAGATATTTGTGATAACTCTTCCTGTAAAGAAAGTAGAATTATTATAAACCTATTCAGAAAAATGATAAGCTACTACTGAAAATAAAATGAATAATTAACCCGCATTGATAACCTTGTTTAACTCGCAGGATACTGACGTTTAATTGAAAACGGAAATATTTCAAGACGCAAAGTTCGTTAAAAGTCAGAGGTCTACCGGAAACATTGCTGCACGTAATTTTCAGAAATTTTCCGTGAATCCACACCGTTTAATTTTTACAGAGCCTTTTCCTTTCTCGCGGAATCATAACCGAACTGCAAAAACCCGGATGGGGCCGAAGTGGTTTCGCCAGCTGTGTTTAAACGTAGAACTGTGTCTGTATAAGACCGTGAAGAAAATACACAGTGGAAGTCGCAGACGTCGCATGCTTGACCAGAATCGTTGTTGATGGATTTTTTCTGGAATTGCGCTGTTGGTTTTTCATAAATATTTTTATAAGTCGTTGGCTTTATGTAATCCGGCTCCTTTATTATTATTATTATTTTTGGTTGGAGGTTTAACGACCACCGTGAGCAACTCAATGGGCTATAAGCAGTCGCCCGTCCCTAATTTAGGGTCACTGGTTCCAGGAAAGGGAGAGAGCCAGTGCCGTAAGACAAACACAACATCCATGCCTCACCGGGATTCGAACCCAGACCCCGTTCGGACGAATGATCAGAGGCCATAGCTTAGAACACTGCGCCACCGGGGCTGCCCTTTATTTGACACCAGTCAATATCCGAGTCCATATGAATGTCCATTGGCTCCGCGACGTCGACAGGTGCGCTAGAAGTGCTCGCGACGAGCTCGCTTGGACACCCTCGTTTGACATTGCGATAGCGTTTGCAACGTTCCGTATTGGTAGTTCGTGGTTTCATGGGCCCACAAATTTCCTTCTCTTCCAGTGTGTGCAGTTTCCGCCAGCTCCTTTCTGCGTTCAAATTTACATTTTCGTGGTATTTTGATGGTTTTTTTCCCTGCTAATCCTACAAATCTGCGGAAAAAATAAATAAAATACATTTACATTACCATCTACTCTTATTGTTAACAGTAAAATAGTAATTTTTTCGATTCACACGACTAGTTCACTAGGTTAACATCAATTACATACCAAAATCAATGTCCAATCACCTTTAGTTCAGAAGTATTGAAAACGAAAACAAAAGTATACTCGCGGCGCAGAGCACAAAAGTGACCATCCACTTCGGCGCTCTGTCACAAACTGCCATTGATCCGCCGGCCCCACCACTTATAATTGTCACTTAATGTCATCTATGCGTTGTTAAACGATACTAGCGCCGTTGCCACGCCCCCGATAACCCCGAAGCTATTGCGAGTTGAAGTCATGTCGCGTCCACCGCTAATTTGTATCGTACCATACCATAAGACGTACGTACACAGGTGTGCAAAAATTAAGGACGAAGAGGAGATATTAGCATAACAGTGGAACGAGCAGGCAGAACGGACCGAAAGGACACTCAGAAGATAGACTAGGGTCCGGTACGGTGGGGCATGCGCATATATGCAGCATGACGTAGGGGAGGGGTGTCCGAAGAGCATAAAGCACACGGGCGGTGTACGCTCAGCAATCCGGTGACGTATTGACAGTAAATTGCCGTACATCGGTTTGAACAACGTCGAGTTGCTGCCACAGTGTGATATGGCCAAAAGGCAATCCAGTAGACGACATCTGGATGACTTTACCCGAGGTCGCGTCATTGGGAAGTTGGAAGAAGGTCGAAGTGTGACTAGTGTGGCCGAGGAGTTCAGGATCGCTCACATCATCGTTTCACGAGCTTGGAGAGCATTTCAAACGACAGGAACAGCTGCCCGAGAGTTTAGCAGTGGTCGTCCACGAGCAACCACGGCGGTGGAAGACCGGTATATTGTCCTACAGGCGAGAAGAGACAGACGGCAGACAGCGGGTGAAATCGCAAAGCACATGAAACAGACAACTGGACGCCTGTTATCGTGTTTTACTGTGGCCAGGAGGCTGCACAAAGGTGACCTATTTGCACGCCGACCAGTACGGTGTGTGCCATTAACGCCTGCTCATCGGAGACGGCGGTTTCTGTGGTGCCAGGAACACAAGAACTGGACACATCAGCAAAGGGGTCGAGTTCTCTTTATGGATGAGAGCAGATTTAGTCTGACGAGCGTTTCTGGACGTATACACATCTGGAAAGAGCAGGGAACACGCAATCACACCACCAACATCATCGAAAGGGACAGGTTTGAAGATGGCGATGTTCTCGTTTGGGGAGGTATCATGCTTGGTAACCGTACTGACCACCACATCTTCCAAGGAGGTTCAGTCAGTGGTGTCCGCTATTGTACCGAGGTTCTCCTGCCTCACGTGCGTCTGTTTAGAGGTGCTGTGGGTCCTGAGTTCCTCTTCATGGACGACAAAGTTACACCTCATCGTACAGTAGCTGTCGCAGAGCTGTTGGAGAGTGAAGATATTCAACGCATGGATTGGCCTGTAAGGTCCCCGGACCTAAATCCAGTCGAACACGTATGGGACCTTCTCGGGAGACGCTTGGCAGCATGTCACCAGCTGCCAGCAACGATTCCGCAGCTGCGATTGGCGCTACAAGAGGAATGGGCTAAGATGCCTCAACAGCTCCTTGACAACCTCGTCCTCAGCATGGACAAACGTTTTAAATCCTGCAACGCAGTCAGGGGTGATCATATCCCATACTAAAGACTGGGTTTTTCTTGGCAGCCGCCTGTCACATGGACGTTTTTGTCTTCTGTCCAGTTGTGCTCGAAGCTACCTTTTCAATAAAGTGCCTTTGTATCCTTTGGATTCCTTGTTTGGACAGTTTTGCTCACTTGTCCTGTGACGTACCTGCCAGCAGGACGCACACGACATAAAGGCAGATAGGAATCAGAATAAACGAGGTAGAGTGACTTGGTAGAGCGACTTGTTCCGGAATAAGCGGCCTCGGGTTCGAATCCCGGCGTAGACCAAAAATGACGGAGAAATTTACTTCGTTATAGTCCCATATTCTTACATGTTGGGAACCTTATGGTATGATTTGAGTCGATGTGGAGCACTTTTGCACGACGTTACATTCGAAAAACGTCTCGTTATTAATTTTTGCACGCCAGTGTAGTTCTACGTAAAAAAAAAAAAAAAAAAAAAAAAACAGTGGAAGTTTATTCTTAAAGAGGGCTATTGAACAGAATAAAATGTCTGTGAAATTAATGACGGAATTTTCATTTGTCCCGATTCTCATTGGGAATGACGGCTTCAGATCTTCACCGCTGAATCGCTCATATGGAAACAGATTTTGGGGAATTTCGCGAAGGACCGGGAAGGCAGGTGGGCCACATGACAAAGACAATTTTCAGTCACTAGGTCATGTGACACAATGGCGTGGTGATGATGTTGCCATTTTATCTTCGCCTGTCAAGGGAACAAAATTCAACCCGCAATCCGTCTCAATTGTGGCTACTAAATATGTATTGTGTAACACTATCATTGGAACAATACCTCGCGATAAATCATTGTTTCGCGTAAACTGTGGGTTTTACATGACAAAAAAGACAATAACAGTCATAAAACGTTACGCGTGCGCTGCTAACGTCTTGATTTGCGTGATGAGGGGAGTACTTCCAAAAGACAATGGTCTCAACGAACGAATTTTCTTTGACTTATTGTTCCACTTTTTTTTCCGCATTTTCAATGACGGTTTGTTAAGAGACGCACTTCCTCCATTAGAGACGACAGACCAAAGGAACCGACAATATTTCAAAATTTTTACTGCTGCTTGCGTCCGCAGGAAACAGAGTCCATCGTAATGAATCGATTGAAATACTGAAATGTCCTTCCTCTACCGTAGGCTTTTCATCAATATTTCTTCATTTCATGTGCGATAGTTGTTCTCTCGAATGAACAAATACAACCCAACGTTATTTTTGCTATTTTTCCTTAATTACTTCCTGAAAGTAAATACTTCTTGGCGAAAGATGTTCAGAATAAAAATTCTTTTATTTATTGAATCTAGTATTGTAAGAAAAGAGTGCCAATCGACAGGATCTACGGTTTCAGTTTTTCAGATCTTAAGTAATTAAGGATTGAAATATACTGAAATGCCCTGAGCGCAGAAACTCTTCAAGGGAGAAAAGCATGAAAAATCAGGTGACCCGACAAAATAGCCTAGAACAAAATAACGTCGACACATCACAGTTAATACATAAAATAGCTCCGTCATAATGGACTCACGTCAAAAGAAATACAGTATGTGCAAGTACCTCTACTAAATATCCAACTGAAATAAGAAGTTAGGTAAAATCATGCAATGCATTGATTACGATACGCTGTCTAACATACCAGAAATCATTACTCAAGTTATGAGGATGACGGCTGTGGAATAAATCTCGCTCCTGTGCCCTGACCTTTGACCCCATTTCGATGACATTAAACAGAACCAGTTCAGTCTACCTTTGTAACAACACGATAAAGTTTTGTCGCAATAGCTGCATTTTTAGTCAGGTTATGAGGATAATGGCTGTGGAATAAATCTCGCTCCTGTGCCCTGACCTTTGACCCCATTTCGATGACATTAAACAGGACCAGTTCAGTCTGCCTTTGTAACAACACGATAAAGTTTTGTCGCAATAGCTGCATTTTTAGTCAGGTTATGAGGATAATGGCTGTGGAATAAATCTCGCTCCTGTGCCCTGACCTTTGACCCCATTTCGATGACATTAAACAGAACCAGTTCAGTCTACCTCCGTAACAACACGATAAAGTTTTGTCGCAATAGCTGCCTTTTTAGTCAGGTTATGAGGATAATGGCTGTGGAATAAATCTCGCTCCTGTGCCCTAACCTTTGACCCCATTTCAATGATATTCAGCAGAACTAGCTAGCTCAGTCTACCTCCGCAACAACATGATAAAGTTTTGTGGCAATCGAAGCATTTTGACGTAAGTTATGATGCATAAGAGCGATTGAATGGATCCCGCTCCTGTTTCCTGACCTTTGACCCTACTTCGCCCATTTTTAATAGGGTTCGTTCTCAGGTTATCCTCTACCACATACTAAGATTTCATCGAAATCGAACTATTTTTACGCCAGTTATCGTGCGGATAGACAGACAAACGGACAAAGCTGCAGCATATACGCTTCTTCAACCTACGGTTGCAAAGCGTAAAAAAGGAAAGAATAAAAAAATAATTGCAAAAAATAAGAGATTTTAAACGATTTTTAGTAAAAACAAATGCTTTAAATCAAATTAAATTGTCACGTGGGAAATTCCACGTAGAGAGACCAAAATATTGGTAGCACGATCATTCTTCACAATTTTGAGTAATTGTTTTTAGAAACTAGTTAGTAAAATCATGCAGTGAATTGATTATGATACGCTTTCCAACATACCAGAAATCATTACTCAAGTTATTACTCAAGTTATGAGGATAATGGCTGTAGAATATGTCTCGCTCCTATGACCTGATCTTTGACCCCATTTCGATGATATTCAACAGAACTGGTAAAGTATACTTCCGGAGCAACATGATAAAGTTTTGTCTCAATCGAAGCATTTTTACGTAAGTTATAGCGCATAAGGGCGATGGAATGGATCCCAATCCTATGTCCTGACCTTTTATCCCATTTCGCCCATTTTCAATAGGGTCCATCCCCAGGTAGTCCCCTACCACATACTAAAATTTCATCGAAATCGAACCATGTTTACGCAAGTTATGACGCATAAGGGCAATGGAATACATCCCGCTCCTATGTCGTGACCTTTGATCCCATTAACCCCATTTTTAATAGGGTTTGTCCCCAGGTGTTCCCCTACCACATACTAAAATTTCATCGAAATCAAACCATTTTTACGCGAGTGATCGTGCGAACAGGCAGACAAACAGACGGACAAAGCTGGAGCATATACGCTTCTTCAACCTACGGTTGGAGAGCGTAAAAAAATGGTTTTGAACTAGTGAAGTTATGTGATCAAAGTTATGAGAAATTCCACGCAGATTGTCCAAAATATTAATGTCATGATATTGCTGCACAGGTGTTTCAAGTCGCCGAGTTAATTGCAAGTACTTTGCTTAGATGCTTCTGGTCAGAGTTGGAAACGGGTCAAAAATTTTGGACGCGTACGTCACATAATTGGACCTGACCCGGACAAATCTGCATCGAACTATAAATTCGAAACCTAATTTATAATTACACATAATCATAATCATACACAGAACGTTCAAGAAGTCTCTCTGCAGTGGGTATCGGAGGTTATATGTGGCTATCCAGGTTATATAGAAAGCATATACAGTAAACGTGTTACGAGAACGAATGATTTACTCACTTACAGAAAGTATTGAAACTGTCGTGCTTCACATAACCTGAGTGTTTTACACATGTTTTCAAATACGTCTGAGAGAGTCAAAAGTCCCACCGCAGTAATATAAGGTTGTTTCACTTTATTCTGATGGTGCTGCAGTCGTAATTCTTGAATTAAGTAACTTGTATGTTTAATTTCAGTTTTAGCTCTTTTCTTGATAACATATCAAGCTTCAGAATATGTTTCACAGCAACACCAATTTTCACCAGCTTCAGTTAAAAGTTTCCAAAATGTGGATGTTGATTTTATTATTGCCCCTCAGAGGGAAGAGACACTCATAAAATCAACATTCACATTTTGGAAATTTCAACTCATCACAAGCTTGTGAAAATTCCTGTTTGCTGTGAAACATTCTGGTTTCTTAATGAGACGAAACAACTTCCAGCATTCACTCTTCCCCTTTCTGTTTTCAACAAACTGGTATTTGTTGGCCTCGATGCCTTTTTCAATCTCCTTAAAGTTAAATTCATCCATATTAACAAATAAGGCATTAATTCCGACACGACATGCGATGGAACGGGATGTCAGCACGTCAAACGAAAACCTCTAAATGCTCAATGGAAAAGATGCGATCTGAAAAATAACTAGACATCATGCAACTTCTACGTGAATCGATCAATCGTGGGTGCAGTTGCACGACAATGCACCAACACACAGGGCCAGTCCTCGTTCGTGAGTTTCTCGTCAAAAACAGAACTGTTGTACCCCATACCCATCGTACCAGAGATGGAAACGGGTCGGGTCAAGGTGTTCCTGACCCGTATTTGACCCGGTTTTATTTTTGATAAGAGAAAAATATACTCCAAAGGAAAATGCGCTTTGTGGAATTCTGTAGTCGATACTGGCGCCCAAGAAGTGAATAATGATTTGCCATGCAAAAATATTGTCGTCTCTTTCATAAAGCAAAGAAGATTTCCACCGACTGACGTCAGACACACCGACACCATATCGTAAAATGATACATCCTTTGCGTTTATTTACAGTGCGATTGTGCAGGAAAAACGCCATTCGCCTGCTTCTCAGCTGATTCACTCTCTCCGTGCGAAGTTTACTCTATGACTAAGAGTTACTTTTCACACCTTGAGTATTCAGAGGTTTTCGATTGATGTGCTAACATCCCGTTCCCATGACATGTCATGTCGAAATTAACTCCGTATTGTTAATATGGGTGTATTTGATATAAAGGAGGTTGAGAAAGGCGTCGAGGCCGGCAAATACATACTCGTTGAAAACCACAAGTTGAAGAGTGAATGCTGGAAATTGTTTCGTCTCATTAAGGAACCGGTTAATAATTCTGTGTTGTTTGGTCTTACTTGTTGTTCAAAATGTGGAAAGTGTATAATTACAAAGAAAGATGTCGATGGTGTAATAAGATATTATGGAACCAAAAATCTATCGGACCATATGAAAGTATGCGCGCCTCCATCAAAGCGTGGAAAAAGTGAACAATCTAAATACATTAAAAAAATACATTTGTGCAATCGCAAATAACGATTCCCATTTGTAATATACTCCATGGTCACGGTCATACTCAGCCTTACTTCTCTTACTTCTGGATTACGAAAAATAGTGTCTCTAAAAATGGCACTGAAATTTAGCAACTAACCAAATTTTATTATTAAAAAAAAAGGATTTCAGTAATAAATATCAAGCAGTTATTGGGATCAATATATATATTACGTTTATATTCGTATATATATATATATATATATATATATCATCATCATCATCATTGTCAACCATTATCAATCCACTGCTGGACGAAGGTCTCCCAAGTTTCCTCCATAACGGTCTGTCTTGTGCCAGTCTCCTCCATGTCACTCCCGCATATTTACGAATTTCATCCACCCATCTCCCATGTGGTCTTTTTCTGGGTCTTTTCCTGTCCCTTGAATCCAATCTAAAATTTCGGCTGTCCATCTATGGTCTGTCCTTCTGGCAGTATGTCCAGCCCATTGCCATTTCAGGGATTTAACTCTGATCATGATGTCTTCCACTCTCGTCATTTTTCGGATCCACGAGTTCCTCTTCTTATCTCTCCTGGTTATACCAAGCATGCACCTCTCCATTCTTCTTTGAGTTGTCTGCAGCCTTTGTATGTCTCTTTTAGTTAAGGTCCACGTCTCTGCACCATACGTAAGCACTGGAAGGATGCATTGATCAAACACTTTTCTTTTAAGACATAATGGCATATTGCTCTTGAAAATTATGCTGTTTCTTCCAAAAGCTCTCCAGGCAAGTTTTGTACGCCGATTAATTTCTTCATCAATGTGACCCTCACTTGATATCTGCTGTCCAAGATAAACATATGTATCTGTTATCTCCAGTTTTTCTCCATCAATCGATAAATCTTCATTTCTTGTAAAAGCATTGAACATCACTTTTGTCTTCTGAAAGTTCATTTTTTAATCCCACTTCTTTACTCTTGTCAGCAAGTTCCTGGATCATACTCTGCAGCTCTGATGGGGTAGTTGCAAAAATGACTACGTCATCAGCAAAACGAAGGTGGGTTAGATAATCTCCATTAATCTTTATCCCTTTGTTTTCCCAGTTCAGTGATTGAAAGACATTTTCCAATGTGGCATTAAAGAGCTTCGGAGATATGGTGTCACCTTGTCTCACTCCCTTTCCAATTTTTATGTGTGTTGTATTTTCAAACAGCCGAATCTTTGCACTTGCATTTTCATAGATGTTATTAATAATATTAATGTATGCATCTTCAATACCGCAGGATTTCAGAGCCGTGGTAACTGCTGATGGTTTCACCGAATCAAAGGCTTTTTCATAATCGATAAAGCCATGCACAATGGAAGTTCATATTCCCTCGCTCTTTCAATTAGTTCTCTCAGTACGTGGATATGATCTATTGTGCTGTAGCCACTCCTGAATCCAGCTTGTTCTCTCGGTTGAGCCATGTCCAGTGTTACCTTCAAGCGGTGTGAAAGAACTTTAGTGAAGATTTTATAAACCACTGATAGGAGGCTGATAGGTCTGTAGTTCCTGAGATCCTCAATGTCACCTTTTATGTAGCAGGATCATTGTAGCGTTGTTCCAATCCTCAGGAATCTTCCCTTCATTAAGGCATCGAGTGAAAATTTGGGCGAGTACTGTTTCAATTTCTCCACTTGCTTCTTGTATGATGTCTATAGTAATTCCATCTTCTCCCGGAGCTTTCCCCGCTTCATGTTCTTGATTGCATGAGCAACTTCTGCTGGGAGGACTGGAAGAACTCTGGTACCTTTCATGATGTCTGGAGTGCATGTATCATCCCTTTCATATAATTTGGAGTAGAAATCTTTCACTCTTGTCAAAATTTCGCCTCTATTTCTTGTTATAGAACCATCTTCTTTTCTCAGAGCCATAATCTGTTTTCTTCCCTTACTGAGATGTCCCTTTGCTATCTTAAGGCTTTGGTTGTTTTCAATTGCTTTCCTCACTAGCTCACAGTTGAATTTCCTTACGTCTTCAGTGATACTTTTTCGTGTTGTCTTGCATAGCTCTATATATTCCACTTTGGAAGTCACATCTTCTTTAGTTGTCCTCATCTCTCTTCTTTTTTGCATCAACATTTTTGGTTTTTCCTGATAATTTGTTCACATGCAACTTGTTCTTAGACACAGCTAATTTTGTTGCTGTTTCCATTAGAGCTTTGGTTACTTTTCTGTTAACTTCCGAAATATCCACTTCTTCCGATGTTAGGCCTTCTAAAGCAGAGAATCTGTTCTTCAGTTCCAACTTGAAAGTATTATGGTGTTTTTAAGGTTGGTTATGTCAATACATTTTGTTTGTCTTATGAGCTTGCCACGTTCCAGTTTAGTGTTGAGGTGCATCTTACATCTCACCAATCTATGGTCACTACCTGTGTTGAACTTGTTCAGCACACTGCAGTCTTCGATGACGAATTTTTTGTTACACATAATAAAATCAATTTCACTTGTCGTCCCAATTGGATGTCTCCATGTCCATTTCCTGTGTGACTTTTTCTTGAAAAAGGAGTTCAAGATGAAAAATCCTTCTGCCTCTGCAAACTCAACGAGAGTATTTCCACGCTGGTTTCTGTTGCCGTGACCGAATTTACCTACTGAAGTTTCATTCTGTTGCCGTTGCCCTATTTTTGCATTGAAATCTCCCATAATTATCTTCAAGTGCTGCTTACCTTTATTATTTAGATGACGAATTTCCTCATAAAATTCTTCAATTTCTTCTTCAGGATGACTTGTGGTGGGTGCATAAGTTTGAATAATCTGAGCCTGGTATCTTCTCGATAGTTGGATAACGAGTCGTGCAGCTCTGTCAGAGGAACTTTCAACTTCTACCACTTTATCCTTCAGTTTCTTGTTTATTATAAATCCAACACCACTAGTTCTGCCAGTATCTGTCCCACGATAATAGAAGAAGATGTCCACTTTTCGGTTCAATGAGATCTTCTCCTTTTCTCCTTACCTCACTTAGCCCGACGATGTCCCACTTGATCCTTTGTAGTTCCTCTTCCAATTCAAGAAGCCTTGAATCAGAAGATAGGAGCGTCCGTTATAGGTAGCCAAGGTCAGCATCAAATGGCAGCCTAGTCCGGTCCTCCGGTGATTCTTAGCACCCTCTGCCTTCATGTCGCACTGGCCGCTGCCTTGGCCAGGTACATTCCAGCTGCCGGAGACTGAGGGCCAAGATTTAAGTTGTAGAGTCATTTTGGAGGTGTTTGGCCATAACTCACCACGCTGGCCAAGCGGGTTGGTGAGTGTGGGATAGCATTTCCTCTGATCCCGATGGTATAGTTATACCGCTATTGGCGGTCGCCAGAGCCCCTTTAGTGGGAACAGGATGCACCACGAGAAGGCGGGGTTGATATATATATATATATATATATATATATATATATATATTCTATAAAGAAGATACCTAAGCAAAAAAATGCAAATATAATTTTGACTCACACCTAGTACAACATAGAAAAGGTTATGTATCTACCTGTGTGAGTAAAAGGAGAAAAGACAAAAAAATAAAATAAAACAACTGAATGTAGAAGGTGTCGAGAATACTGAGCCTTGGCTTTATCAAGGACCAGCAAAAACTCTGCATTTTCTCACTTCCACAAAGACCTAGTTGGAAATGGGTTTCTGCAAGGCCATAGATGCAAGTAACATTCCCACCTAAAATAGTTTAAAACATATATATATATAAGTCATGTCCTCCGTAGAGTTGCATGACCTAGCACTAGTTAACAATTTCGCTTGCATCCATTAACCTTCATGGCCCGACCCATGCTCTTCATCTGTTACTATTAAACAGAGAGAAGAAGATTAAAGAGAACTCAAGCTGTGAGAGTGACATAATAATTAGAAATGATTTTCAGCCATAACGAAATTCCAAGTTCGTTTGAGAGAGAATTTAAACCTGAAAATCAATGCAAAAGAAATCCAAATTTTACATTGCAATTAAAAAAGGAAATGTTAATTTTTAACGAACAGATTTTTGAAAGAAAACTTGAGTCTAAAACCCCCTACTCTACAACTTATGACAGCACGAAAACGAGAATAAGTTAAAGATAATAATTAACTAAAGAAAACTTTGTGAAAGTTATATACCTTAAACAGTTAGTTGCAATATGTACAAAGTATTTCAGCAGTGCTTTAAGTGCATAATTAATTAGTTATTAAGAACTTAACTACTTTGAAAAAACAGCGCAGAGACAGCGCATAGAAAAGGAACAAGCTTAGCCATCTTCTGTTCCTAGGTACCCCAAAAGACGCTCAAAGTTACAAAGAAAAGAAAGAAGTTAAAACCCGCAAAAATGTTAACAGACAAACCAATGCCTAAAAGCTGAAAAGCTAAAAAACGACAGAGAATAAGTACAAACATTGAACTTATAAAACCTAGAACCCAAAAACAAGGAAGAGAGCTTACCTCTTGTGTGACAAAAACTTTTCTCCTCACAAGAGAAGAACAGGGCTGACCTCTTCCGCCACTCCCTAGACGCTGGGGGGCAGTGAGGGTGGGGCTGATGGCCTCCTCATACAGCAAGAAAACAACGCGCGGAGATTTTAACCAGAGAAAAAAAATATATAAACTTAAGACTGTGGATCTGTATGATCAGAAAGAGCAGAATTAACTCTCCAGAATACATGAGAAATATTATAAAATACACGAGCAGTTTATTTAATAATCTTTGCATGTATTAAATCACCTTAGTGAGCTTCTATAGATTAATCAGAATCTTATTAATTTTAATGTTGGTTTTACTATTTTTAGTATAGCTATCCTAGTGATGAATAACTAGTTTTCTTTTTTATTTGTTTTTATTTTCTTTTATAAACAGATTTTTAAGCTTTTTTTGTGATTTTGTTTATATTATATATATATATAAATTGAGTTTCGAATCTATATTTCAAAGCAGATTTGTCCGGGTAAGTTACGGATCCGGGTCGGGTCCGGGTCTGAAATTTTTGACCCGTTTCCAACTCTGCACCGTACTTACCTTAACTTGCCCCATGCGACTTCTAGTTATTCCCTGAGCTGATACATCGACTTTTGGGTTGTCGGTTTTCAAGCGTAGAAGAACTGAAAAACGCGTCGCTTGTTGCACTGAAGGACATTGCAAAGAATGGGTCCCAGAAGTTCTTCTACGACCTCTAGAGCCACTGGGAGAAGTGTGTTGTTGCAAGATGGTCTTGTTCTGAGGGAGGTGTGCTTCAGCTTTGTAACTCTAACTATCTATGGACTTACGGACACAGTCCGTGAACTTTTGGATCATACCTCGTATATCTCGACAAAGTTCATACGAAATCTTCAAAAACAAAGTCAAAAACATGCCATAACATTACATTCTCGTTTACCGTTTTTAAAATCCGTAAATTCAACGCCTTCTTTCATTACAAATAAGCGTTCCAAAAAAGCTATCGTAACAGCTTCGTATATATCGAGTCAAGTCTAAAATCTTAAGAGCTTTGGATACCACTCGGAACAGTCAACATCCATCCTTCAGTCAGTAAAGGGGTTTTACACAATCGGTCACATTATTGTGACCACCTCCTACTTTGACGTCAACAGCGCTCAGCCAATGAAAGAAGGCACGTGTCGTGAACTGGCTCGGAGGGTATATTAGGTGTGCTGCAGGAATTCTGAAAATACGTCACTCGTTGCTATCAAGATTTGCAAAAAAGGGATGATTATCGGCTTTCGGGCAAAGGTTGGCAGTATTTCTGAAACAGCGCAGTTTGTGAACTGTTCGCGTGCTGCTGTGGCTAAAATGTATCGCGATTGGAGAAATGTCACCATTGCGAATAAGCACAGTGGAAACTGCGGAGCACCCCGTGCCTTTGATGTGAGATGTGAACGTCGGCTGCGGAGATGCGTGAGGGCCGATCCACAGGCTAAAGTGGAGCAACTCACTGGCCGAATGAAACAGGGGGCTATCGGAAGTGTGTCTAAAACGACACTTTAGCGAAACCTGCTGCGTGTGGGGTTCCGATGCAGACGAATGGTCACTGCACCTGTGCTAACGAAGGTGCATCGGCAAAAAAGGCTTACGCTTGCACGGCAGTATCGGAATTGGTCATACGCTGATTGGCAAAAGATTGCCTTCACCAATGAGTCACGTTTTCTGCTTCATCGAACGCATGGACTTTGGCTTATAAGGCGAGAAACATCGAGAAGAAACAGTCTTCAACCATTGTTGGAAGAAGACTGTTGGGGGCAGCGTTATGGTCTGGGGAATGTTTTCGTGGCATTCCCTGGGTCCACTCATACCTGTGGAAGGCACTATGGACCGAATTCGTTATGAATCCATCCTTGCAGACCACGTACACCCATACATGCTGATTGTTTTTCCTGGAGCGGATGGAATCCTCCACACTACAATGCGACGTGCCACATAGCTAGAAATGTCCAAGAGTGGTTGGAAGAGCACATTGAAGACTTCAAGGTACTTCTCTGGCCCCCTAATTCCCCAGACTTAAACCCAATACAGCATCTGTAGGACCACCTTGATCGTGTTGTTCGCTCTATGGATCCTTCACCACGCACCCTCCAGCAGCTGTCAGATGCACTGCAGTCAGCATGGCTCCAAATACATGTGAACACCTTCGTGCACCTTATTGAGTCACTCCCAGCCCGTCTGGCTGTTGTCCGCGCTGCACACGGCGGTTACTCTGGATATTAGTTTGAAGTCACAATAATGTGACTCGACCGTGTACAAGAAGTACAGAAGGAGTACGCCAAAAGGAAGTACGACAAACACAGCACTTATGTTTCATCCGGGAACGAAACTAGGAGCCAAATTCCTACGAAGCACGCACCTTCGATTACTAGATCCCAAAGCTATGATGCCAAACCCATTAGAATTTCCCACGGCGTAGGTTATTTTCCCCATTAAAAAAATGTTAAAAAATTGTAATGTTCATATTTCTCCTTAAACTAATTTTCCTGCGCATAATTTTGTGTGCGTTTGAGAAAGTACTTCAACGCATTCGTACTTTGTTTCTGTGGGCTCTCACAGGACATTTGGATGTGCAAATATGTAAAAAGAAAATGCTAGATATCGCATTCCACTAGGTGATGTAATGCACAATTTTATACCTCCCAAATTACATGTCATATACAACGGTCGTTCCGTAAAACTGAGAGTAAAACACAAAGTTACAGCAAAATCTATGCTATTCTTTCTCAAAATATCTTCCCTCGGATGATATGCAACGGTCCCATCGTTCAGTCCACTATTCAAAACATGTGGCGAAGGCATTTTCTGGAAGCTGCTTTAGCGAATCCTGTACAGCTTCAATAACGTCAGCATCTGCGTTGAATGTTGCAACCACGGAACTTCTCCTTCATTATTGGAAACAACCAGAAATCGCACGGGGCGAGCTCAGGACTGTAAGCAGGCTGTGGCATGATTTCAATACTGCATTTCGTAAGAAACTGTTGAACCCAAGCAGCCACATGTGGGCGGGCGTTATCATGGTGTAAGGTCCACTTGCCCACCAGTTCGCATCGCTTAATGGATATGTGTCGTCGCAGACGCTTCAAGACTGAAATGTAATATTCGCAGCATTGAGAGTAGTAATTTGTGAAGGAACGGCATGCTGGTAGACTGCACCTCCATGATCAAACAAAATTACCATCATCACTTTCCCAGTTGATTTGTTTTGGCGGACTTTTTTTCAAAGGAGGCGAGCCTGTGTGTTTCCTGACACTCGTTGCGCGCTTCGTCAGGGGGTCGAAATAGTGGACCCATGTTTCATCACCAGTTATTACCGTGTTTAGAAAGTTAGGAACCTTTGCAATCATTAGTTTCTACTCATGACACACCTGAACTCTGGCTAACAATTGTTCTCTCGTCAGGTGATGAGGTACCCATCTGGAACACACACGATGCAGCAGTAATTTGTCGCATAGAATGCGGAATGCCGACGTTTTTGAAATATTATTTGACGCCACAATGTCTTTATACGTCATTCGTCGCCCTTCTTGCAGAACTGCCCAAATAGTGTTAGCAATACGCTCCGTAACAACCCTTTCAGGTCGACCAGGCCTAGGAGCGAGTTCTGCCGGCAAACGCCGTTTTTTGAAATCATAGTGCCATCTAAAAATCGTTGACTCACCCAAACATTTATCTTTGTAAGCTTTTTTCATTAAATCGATTGTTTCTGGAGCCGTTTTACCCAAACGATAGCAACATTTTATTGCACAACCCATTTCACTTCTTAACTCTGAATCACTCACCTCTATAGCGGTTATGCGCAATGCAGACCGACCTTAAACAACTGCGCAATAACAAAACCTGAATCGTCTGCCATGGCTAATAGCTGATGCCAGGGATACTTCTGAATTCAGTCAGTCGTCTGCGTGGTTATTTCTCCCCTTTGCACTGTTACCAACTCAAAACAAAATTACTCTCAGTTTTTATGGAACGGCCTTTGGATAATTGCAATTATCTTTAGTAAATCCTGCTTCTGATGCAGTTATTTGATTGGTTTTATCTTATTATGGAGTGTTTTGAATTTGCGACAAAGTAATTTATGAAGCTGTAAACAGCTGTTTACTTGGTTTGTAGCCGTACTCCATAACTGATGCTTGTTAAAGAAATTTTCGAAGTCACCTGTTGTTTTATCTTGATATTTTGCACGTAAAGTTTTAACGTACTGCTCTCCCCGCGGAAGTGTACACAAATGCGACAATTTCGGCTTCACGTTGTCAACATTGGAGACATAAGGGGAGAGTGATTTCAATAGTCTTAAATACACTGCTGGCCACCCAAAATGCAATACCAAGAAGGAAGCATCCAATTCGCCTGAAATTCGCAAAATGCGTCGCCCGCGAGAGGACTTGCAAACGATTAGCATTGCAGGGCAAATCATGTGCGCCCGGCGCGCCACCGAGAAGCTCTATAAGAAGGGAGCACACAAGGCGGGGTGTAAGCAGTGGAAGTGTGTTGTGCTGCCGGACCTGTGTGTGGGAAGCTTCCTGATGCCTCGTCGCAGAACACGGCAGTCATTCCAGCACGTTTCGGAGTTCGATAGAGGACGAATAGTGGCTTATCGCGACAGCGGTTTATCGTACCGAGACATCGGCGCCCGTGTAGGACGACATCCAGCCACAGTAAGGCGAGTATGGATTCAGTGGGTGCAGGAGGGACGGACGAACCGACGTGAGCGATTGCCGCAGCCGCGGCACACCACCGAACGAGAGGACCGGCATGTTGTGCGGCGGGAAGTGACGGCTCGCACCGCCACATCACGAACGTTAGCGCAGGAATTAGGGTGTTTTGCGCAACAACCTGTGTCAGCACGTACCGTTCGACGTCGTCTGCAGGATCGGGGACCTGTCGCACGGCGCCCATTGCCCCGATTACCATTGACGTTGCAAAACCGGCGAGTGCGGCGGGAGTAGGACGTTGAACGCTGCACCTGGACAACGGAATGGCACGACATCGTCTTCTCCGACGAGTCCCGCTTCTGCCTGCAACACCACGATGGTCGCATCTGCGTGTGGCGGCACCGCGACGAGAGACTGTATGACGCCTGCATTATGCATCGCCATACCGGTCCGTCGCCTTGCGTTATGGTGTGGGGCGCAATTGGATATGACACCCGCACCCCTCTGGTACGCATCGCCGGTATACTCAACATCCACCGCTACATCTCCTACGTTTTGGAGCCTGTAGTCCTCCCTTACCTGCAGGACCTGCCAGCGGCCACGTTTCAACAGGACAATGCGCGCCCGCACGTGGCACGTATCAAGCAACAATTTTTCACGGCCCACCAGGTGTCACTGCTGCCGTGGCTCTCCTGTTCTCTCGATATGTCGCCCATCGAACACGTCTGGTCGCTGATCGGCAACCGAGTGGCCCGGCAAGCACCACCTGCGGCTACGCCTGATGAACTGTGGCAACATGTGGAAGCAGCCTGGACCGACATACCCCATGCCCACATCCAAAGCCTCTTTCGTTCGATGCCGCTGCGTGTAGCGGCCGTTATTTCCAGCCATGGGGGCCGCACGAACTATTGATATCTGCGTGTTCCGCAAGTCGCATGGGCTTGTATGCTCAATCCTTTAATCTTTGTATCTGTTGTCATGTGTCCAGTAAATCTGGCTTTGCTGTCTCGTGTCCTTCTTGGTGTTGCATTTTGGGTGGCCAGCAGAGTATTTCCCACATTTCATCTGTATACAGTATTTACCAGCCCCTTTAGATTTTCGTTGAGAAATTTCTGGGCAAAAAGGGAAATGTCAGCAAAGTGTGTGGGGATTTTCATTTGAACTGTTGGCATTACACACACACACACACACACACACACACACACACACACACACACTGTCGGGGGTGGGGCAATGGCTTGCTTATTCAATTTTTTTATCAGTTTTCTTTGGTTTAGGGGTTTAGCGACTGACTACCTTGACGATCTTAACGGACTACAAGCACTCTCTCGTCCCTAATTTAGGTAAACTGTTTCCACGAAAGGGAGGAAGCCAGGGCCGTAAAATAAACACCACACCCATGACTCACCGGGACTCGAACACAAACCCATCTAGGACAAACGATCATAAATGTTCTCTAAAGAGTAGAGTTGAGAACCGTCTAGGCACGTTAAAATTTATTCACTAAAATACACTAAAATTTTAACGTGCCTAAGACGATTCTCAACTCTACTCTTTGGACTTAATCCGGTGCGTAGTTCATCTTACCGATTTTTAGTAAATGTACTAATTTTAAAACGCTTTGTTTAAGGATCATTCATGGAAATGAACGATGTCATCGCTCTTTCCACGTTATTTTTTACAACGCTTAGCGACTGAAAAATTGTGTCCCGACACCGCTGGGATCGAACCCCAGAACTCTCGATAACTAGTCGAGTGCGTTCGAATTTACGCTACAGCGCCAGCTTAAAATAACGTGGAAAGAGCGATGACATCGTCCATTTACATTATCTCCACGTATTTGATATATATTAACCATTATTGATCATTCATGATATAAACTTCGATTTAGTAAACAGGAAACCGATGTCTCTGTACGAATCCGTTTAGTGTGTTTTACTAGGACGCCTTCGTGCAAAAGTCTTAACCAATAAAATTTGGTTAAATACTGGTAGTTAATCTCGGCACGTTTATCTGACCCATAATATGATATTAGAGTTAACTGTGTCTTTCCCCCCTGCAGGTTCTTAGTTGTACTACGACAGTACGACCTGTATTAATTCAAAAACATTATTTTTGTCATACCGCAATTTTGTTGTTGTTTGCCTTCTGTTCAGTAAAGATTACGAACACATTATTTTCTTTAGAGAAAAATTTGATCCACTTTGCTTTCACCTGATTCATTTATACAATGCTACAAACGGGGCGTTTTCTACTCCGAGTGAAAAGCGATAGTTTTAGCGTTATCGAAACGCTTGTGGCATGCAAAATAGTTGAGAAGAAGCAAATAAAAATGAAAAACACTTCATGTGTACCCGAATATCGTGGCTGTCAAGGCACACGTGTCGCTCAGACGCACACGTGCTGAGTCCTTTCACCAGGTGTTGTCCTCAAAGAACGTACATCGAACTCTTTGATTCTATGGTGTGGAATGGTAACCTTTGTCGCCTAAGCTTCGAGCGGTGGCCTCTACTTGTTCATTTGAGTGACTTTAGTTTGGTTTTATCTCTT
This sequence comes from Macrothele yani, assembly GCA_039090855.1. Taxonomy (NCBI): domain Eukaryota; kingdom Metazoa; phylum Arthropoda; class Arachnida; order Araneae; family Macrothelidae; genus Macrothele; species Macrothele yani. The sequence goes on from CM077003.1 coordinate 112,999,420, forward strand.
TACTTTTAGACTTTTATTCTAGAAGGGTATGTTATGCACCTATACATTCTACTCCAGGCTTCTAAAATGTCTGGAAATATGCAAGTGGGAATCGAAATTGGCAATTCTTTTTTTCTTTGGGTGGGGGGAAGGGGGGGGTGCATGACTTCATGATTAACGCTTAGAGTTAAAATCAGTCTGGGGTCTTTAATATGAGACCAACGGCTCTAGGGAACAAGAGAAATAGTGCCTTAAGACAAACACTAGGAATTGCATAAGCCATTCCTTCTTGGGAGTTCATTATCATTCACGAATGATCGTTCAAATGAATGATCATCAACTTATACCGGCCTCTGAATTAGAAACGTTTATACAAATGTACGTAAACGTAACTAACGCAGAGTATAGGCAAAATACACTGAAGAACAATTGAATTAGAGATACCTGTCTAGTAACGTGTAGCACCACCTTTCGCCCTGATGACGGCGGCGATTGGTCTCGGCACGGAATCGACAAGACACCGGAAGCGTTGGGAAGCTATACGGATCTACGACCCCTGAACAAGCTCCCACAGTTCACGAAGATTTGATGGAGGGGTAATCTCTATCGATGGCATCCCACATGTGCTCGATGGGATTGAGGTCAGGTGACCTAGCTGGCCAAGGAAGCGAGGTCACGTTGATGGAGTGTTTATACAACCATTCGGATACAATTCGGAAGCTGCATTGTCTTGTTGCAGGATGAGGTCCCCAGTGGGAGGTTGAAGACGCACAAATGGGAGCAAATGGTCTTCCAGGATATTCCGGTAACGTTGACCTGTGAGGAGCGATGCCACACGTACCAGAGGTCGCATTTCAGTCCACGTAAACAGTCCCCAGACGAGAATGCCACCCCCACCAGCTTGAAGAGTACCCTGCTGGCAAGAAGGATTCATCGCGTCATGTGGTTTGCGCCGTACTCGTATTATGCCATCCGCATGTACCAACGTGAATCTCGACTCATCAGTCCAAGCAACATTTTGCCACATGTCTAAGGTTCAGTGGCGATTTTCCCGCGCCCATGCTAATCTTTGCACCCTGTGATGTGCAGTCAGCAGCGGTACCCTGGTGGGACGATGGCTTCTGTACCCCATAGCGAGGAGATGGTTCTGGATGGTGTGGCTGCTTACACGTTTTTGTGCACCAGCGTTAAATTGCCGAGTGATTTCTTGCACTATGGTCCGTCTATCCGCTGTTACAATGCGAGCTAGCCGACGATGACCCCGCTCATCCACACGCTGTTGTCCACGGCAGTTGGCCCTTGCGGGGATGGTTTTACCGGATTCGGTGTACTCACGGTGCACCCGTGACACAGTGGCTCGTGAAAATCCCAGTGCCTGCACAATTTTCGTGATGGAATGACCCATTCGTCAGGCCCTGACAATTTGTCCACGAATCAAATGCGCTTAGATCCTTCGTCTTATCCATACTGCGTCCGACTCTTTTTTATTCCCGTCGCATCACTCCTTATATTGTCGGATCGCTGTATACGTCATGTATACAACCTGGTGATCAGCATGTATCGTCGTTATGCGAGTTTGTCCATACGAGGTGAACATTTTTTGGTTACATTCTTGCATGTCACCCTGAGGACATTTGTGGATGCGCAAAATGTGTGCATGCCTGTCTGTTGTAAAATGTTTATTACCCTTATGATTGTGCCTCTACACATTCCATATGTATCTACTCCCTGTTGCGCGTTTTTTTTTCCTTTTAACGACCACCGTGAGCAACTCAATGGGCTATAAGCAGTTGCCCGTCCCTAATTTAGGGTCAGTGGTTCTAGGGAAGGGAGAGAGCCAGTGCCGTAAGACAAACACAGCATCCATGCCTCACGGGATTTGAACCCGGACCCTGTTCGGACGAATGATCAGAGGCCATCGCTTATACCACTGCGCCACCGGGGCCGGCTTGCGCGTTTTGCATTTTATCCCTGCGAATGCCTTCTGGGCCGCCCCGGTGGCGCAATGGTCTAAGAGACGGCTTCTGATCATTCGTCCGAGATGGGTCCGGGTTCGAATCCCGTGAGGCATGGATGTTGTGTTTGTCTTACGGCGCTGGCTCTCTCCCTTTCCTGGGACCAGTGACCCTAAATTAGGGACGGGCGACTGATTATAGCCCACTGAGTTGCTCATGGTGGTCGTTAAACCTCTAACAGAAAAAAAAAAAAATGCCTTCTGGACTATTATAATTTTGGACACCAGTGTATTTCATTCGATGATTAAACCATCGGTTTTTCATATATTTGAGCTGCTTCTCTGTGGATGATCTGCTTCTTTAGTTTACTTTTTTGGGTTTCGTTTTGACTACGAAAAAAATTCACTAAGAGAACTAATGCTCAGCTCTTTCCATTAAAAGAACACGAACAAAAAGCACGCGGCTAATAAGGCGACGGATCTTTTAAATCAGTAGGTCGAGGAGAAAACGCTGTAGACAATTTTCATTTCTCACTCGCTAATGGGGACCCAGCCTTTGACTTCACCCACTAATGAGTTTCTCGTGCCTTTCATTCACCGATGATAAGGCATCATGATGCTCTTCATGAGGAAACCATTGCCCTCGCGTGGGGTATATCCATCGCCAACCATTTTGCAGCCATAATCGGTCTTTCCTCAGCCGACGGGTTAGATTTCAAGTGACAGCGAGACAAAAGTCTGCGCCTTTCTTGTTTTCGTCCTATTTTCTGTTTTTTTTTTTTTTTTTATGCCCGACATGAAGTCATGTCAGGCTGACACCCTTCCGACTCCCTTTCTTACCCACCCCAAGCCTCCCCCCTCTCCGTCAGAGACCCCCGAAACTTCTTCTTCTAAGTTGTTCTCCACCCACACAGACAGATATACGGAAGATAAGATTTTGACTTCTATTTTATTTATTTTTTCCTGTCTCTCATAGCGTCTTTATAGTTGACGAGAAAAAAAAAGAAATGAAGTCGAAGCAGAAGAAAGTTGAACACTATATTTTTTGACACAACTTTTGCTTTGCTTGGCTTAAATACACGATATTAAAACATGCTTTCCCCGAGAAAGAAAGAAAATGAGAGAACGTTCCTAAGCTTGTACGAAATGATCTGAGCTCAACCAAACCGAAAGGTGGAGAGAGCAGTCAAGGCTTTCGCCCCAATTTCGGGGCTCAGCTCCAGTTATACCAGCGGGGTTCCCTGTACGGAAGCGCGGATGTCAGCAAAGCCCCTGTATAGAAGAATAGAAGGAAATTTCAGCATCTAACGAGATGCAAAACGTTATTTAAAACAATAATTAAAAGCAATAACAAAGAAAATTAAAGAATATTAAATGCAATCAAACAGTTAAACAGAAACATTGGGTGTGTGCAAAAGTTCTATCAGTTTTTGTAATAGATGCAAATTGCGATCGGAGTAGTTGCGTTGCAGACGACGCTGCGATGCTGAATTTTCGGCCAATCAAGCGTGGAGCAGTAGAGCATATAGAGGCACTAAGTTTGTCCGAGTATGTCATTCGTAACGGAAATAACGGACGGAGTAACATAGCATGCGATAAGGAGCACGTTAGACACTGTTTATTGTACGAGTTCCATAAAGGCAGTATTGCAGCCGCGGCTTGCCGCAACATCTGTCAAGTGTATGGGGAGGATGCATTTCATAGTAGCCCATGTCGCCGTTGGTTTCGGAAATTCCGGGACGGAGACAGAAGCTGTAAAGATCAACCACGTCCTGGACGTCCATCCGTGGTTTCTGACGAGGATGTGGACCAAGCCATAACAAATGACTCACATTCAACTGTTCAGGAATTAGCGGAAGCGTTGTCGGTACACAGAACAACAGTCGAAAGACGGATGCATACGCTTGCGTTCATCACCAAGTTTGATAACTGGGTTCCGCACCAGCTTTCTGCAAAGCAATGAGATCAGAGAGTCCGTACCTGTGTTTCTTTGCTTTCTCGTCACAGAAATGAACCGTTTTTGGGGGATGAATTGTAACGGGTGATGAGAAGTTGGTACTGAACCGTAATGTAAAGCGTCGACAAACTGTTTGCGAGTCCTGTTCCGTCGACCTTAAAAGGAGGACTGCATCCCAAAAATGGGTTTGTTGAGTGTTTGGTGGGATGTCCAGGGAATAATCCACTGGGAGGTGTTGGCACCTAACCGAACGATAAATGCTGACCTCTACTGCCAACGGTTGGACAGATTGCGAGGACAACTGACATCGAAGCGGCTAGCACTCGTCAATTGCAAAATCGTTATCCTTCATCATGGTAGCGCCCCTCTCCATGCTGCTTTAATCACTCGGCAAAAATTACTGGACTTTGGTTGGGAAGTGTTACCCAACCCTGCGTATTCCCCTGATCTGGCACCTACGGACTACCAGCGTTTTCGATCGTTACAGAACGCCTTCGCTTTCCAAACTTTCGATTACATGACTTTTTTACGCTTTCCAACCGTAGGTTACATTTCACAACTTTGTCAGGCTCCTGATCCAATAGAAAACCATTTTAATAAAACATCATACACTCGTACACATGCTCTACTGCCATCGTATATGGCTTTCACACTATTAAGTAATTTCCCAGTAATACCATATTTATTCAGTATCTTCCACAGAAGAGTACAATTTACTTTCTCATAAGCTTTTTCTAAATCTGTGAATGCCGCAAACACTTTTTTACCAACAGACAGACGCTTTTCAATCATCATGCGTAATGCAAAAATTTGATTAGTGCAGCCCTTACCAGGTATAGAAACTATGTACATCCCACACTTTCTCTGATGTAAGACCTCGTACCTTATCAATCATGGCCTTCCTTCCCAAACGCTTTTCCTGGCACACTCAGCAAACTGGCACCACGATAGTTCTTGCATTCAGTCTCATCATTTTTTCCCTTGTACAAAGAAGCAATGATAGCATCCCTCCAATCCTGAAGAACCATTCCTAACTCCCAGCATAACTGGCAAATGTCAGTTAACCAGTCAATCACAGAGTCACCACCATATTTTAGCATCTCAGCAGATATGCCATCTACTCCTTTCGGCCTTACCGTTCTGAAGAGATTTTAGAGCGTTACACACCTCTTCCCTTGAGATACCACCAGTGTTTCCATCTCTCATTATGAGAAGGAACAACACAAAAGGAAACACAACAAAGCTGTTTCAATTCTCTCAAAGTTGTAACATTCCGGGTTACGCATAAACGAATCAAAGAGCCTTGTATTTTTGAAAATCTGAAATTCAAATTTTTTCGTATAGTTGCAAAAAGGGTATAAATGAATTACGTATAGCCGAGTTAAAAAGCCGATAGAAACTACAGTAATACATCGTGACTAATGCAGTATTGCAAATAAAAGTGAAAAACGTATAACCGAAGTTCCTCTGTAATTGTCGAAAAAAATTGGCAAACTTAATTCTCATTTGTAGATAAGCTTGACAAAAATTTCAATTGCAGCATTTGATAAGTATTATGAAACTGTTAATTTTTTTAAATATAACAATTGAATGTAGTAATATTAGTCAATATTGGCCAATTGCATTACGTAGTAATATTTTGCGTAATTTAATGTAGCAATATTTATTTTTTAGTTTGTACTGTACAAAAATAATGAGGCTTTAAAATACAACAATGTTTAAAAAATTAAACTGATTTTTATTAAAGCACCCCCTTGTGGGGAAAGTGAGTGGGAACGGTTGGGAATGGCGTTCCTTTAAGAAAAGGGAACGGGGTTCTCCTACGAAAAATAATTGTGAACAAAAAATGTACATAGAAATTTTAAAAAAAAAGTTAAAGAAAAATACGCTCCCGAAGCTCAACTATACAAAGGAAATTCGGGCTCGATGTTTATTTATATCTACTGTATGAATTCTATTCGTAATTTGTGCAAGATTTTGATGTTTGAAAATTTTCTATCTGTGATTTTGCAGGTTTTAGAGCTTTTGAACCAAGACAATATTTTTTTTCCTTCGGAGTCTTGGCTAAACACTTGTACAGGACGTTCTCATTCAACTGTTTTGATTTCGTATCGTCCCGTACGTTAATCTGCGGGGTGGAATCTTGAACTAGTAACAGCGCTGCAGAAGCTAGCTTTAGAATACCGAAATCAAATTCATTCATAGTGACAATTCGGTACTTAGCAGTTGAACAAGGCTACACTGACTTCCGGAGAAGACGGCATCATCTAATGTTGAAAGTGTAATATATATATATACACTGCTGGACAATTGCTAAGGACGGATCATAAACGGCTATATAGCGCATAAAAAAGTAAGTGTGGTTGGATGCCAAATGAAATAAAATAATGTCAGAATGCCAGGACATTACAAGAAAGACAATTTATTGTGCTCTGAAATCCAGAAGGCTTCGGAACGTGTTCAAGGGACAAACAGGCCATTTTGTGCAGAATACGTAAACGTGAAAAAAATGCAATTACCGTCCGCAGGCGTTCCTGCGTAAGACGTCAATACGGGATATGGCCACCATGCAGGGCGATGCAAGATTCTACACGTCGTGTCATACTTTGCACAACATTATCAAGCAGCTGTTGGGGTAATTTATCCCATTCCTCTGTCAGTGCACGGATGAGGGTGTCCTTGTTTATTGGAGGGCATTGGCGACCAGCAAGACTCCTCCCCAAAGCATCCCACACATTTTCAATGGGATTCAGATCTGGAGAACGTGCTGGCCATACGAGGCGTTGAATATCCTCGCTCTCAAGACACTCCTGGACAGCGACTGTTCGATGACATGTTGCGTTGTTGTCCATGAAAATGAATCTATCACCTACAGCACCACGGAACATGCGAACATGAGGTAGCAGAACATAATTAATGTATCATTGGCCAGTCATAGTCCCACTTGGAAGCACATAGAGGGACGTATGGCCATTGATCATGATGCCAGCCCATACCATGACACTACATGTCGGATATCGGTCCCTTTCCTGTATGTTTGCCAGACAATCTGCAGTACCACGTTCACGCCAGATCAGTTGTCGTCGACAATCAGTCGATAGACTGTATCTACTCTCATCTGAGAAGAGGACAGCAGACCAGTCGTTATCAGTCCAATTGCGATGTTGATGGCACCATTGCAAACGGGCGGTACGGTGACGTCTGGACAATGGGATGCCCACAACAGGACGCCGGGCGTATAGTCCTCCTTCATGCAAACATCTGGCGACAGTTTTTCGGGAGATCCGCTTGCCAGTAGCAGCCATAAACTGATTTGCTACCTCACTAGCTGTGCTGCGCCGGTGTCTTTTTGTTGATAGCGCTATGTACCGATCTTCTGCAAGTGTCGTACTGCGAACACGACCTCCCCCGTGACGTTTGCTACACTCTCCATTTGTTTGAAATGATTTCCAAAGCCTTGAAACAACACTGTGGCTGACGTCGAACTCCCTGGCAACATCTGTTATTTTTCGGCCTTCTTCAATCTTGCCAATAATACGGCCACAAGTAAAATCATCTAGGTGATGTCGGGAAGACATACTGAAAATTGCAAGTTCGTCAATTGATTCTTTCCCTTTCAACTTTGCGTTTGAACAACAACGGTCAATACGCGTCAAATCCTTTATATCTCTTATCAGCGCTATGACGTCACAAACAAGTTCGGCAATCCAAAATTTGCATACGCACAACACGTCTTATTGCATCCCGCACTTATGCTAATTTCCACATTTTCCTGCCTTCCATTTTATGGTTGCTATCGTTGCTATTGTCATCCGTCCTTAGCAATTGTCCGGCAGTGTATATATAAGCCCATCAGTCTCCCTTCAGTCATCAGCCTTCTTTCATAGGCCCATCAGCCTCCTTTCATAGGCCCATCAGCCTCCTTTCAGTGGTTTATGAAATCTTCGAAAAGGTTCTATAACGAAGTGAATTTCTCCGTCATTTTTATCCGCGCCGGGGTTCGAACCCGGGTCCACTCATTGCGGAATAAGTTGCTCTACCAATTAAGCTACGCGGACGTTTTATTCTGATTCCTATCTGCCTTTATGTCGTGTGCGTCCTTCTGGCAGGTACGTCACATCTTCTGGTACGTTACATCATCTCCCCTTTATTTTTTTTTATTTTTTTTTTTTCGAAGTGCTGGAGAAAGGATTCTCTTATTTTTCCTATCTCGCGGTGTGGAAATAACATCACACCAATGCGAGATTTTGAACGGTCGGGTCATCCGGATAGTTCGGGCGCCATTATAACGAAGTGAATTTCTCCGTCATTTTTATCCGCGCCGGGGTTCGAACCCGGGTCCACTCATTCCGGAATAAGTTGCTCTACCAATTAAGCTACGCGGACATTTGTTCTGATTCCTATCTGCCTTTATGTCGTGTGCGTCCTGCTGGCAGGTACGTCACATCTCCTGGTACGTTACATCATCTCCCCCTTATTTTTCTTTTGAAGTGCTGGAGAACGGATTCTCTTATTTTTCCTATCTCGCGGTGTAGAAATAACATCACACCAATGCGAGATTTTGAACGGTCGGGTCATCCGGGTAGTTCGGGCGCCATTATAACGAAGCAAATTTCTCCGTCATTTTTGGTCTACGCCGGGATTCGAACCCGGGTCCACTCATTCCGGAATAAGTTGCTCTACCAATTAAGCTACGCGGACATTTATTCTGATTCCTATCTGCCTTTATGTCGTGTGCATCCTTCTGGCATTTACGTCACATCTCCTGGTACGTTACAGTTCTTTCACATCGCTTGAAGATAACATTGGACATGGCTCAACCAAAAGAACAAGCTGAAATCAGAAGTGGATACAGCACCATAGATCAGAACTAATTGAAAGAACGAGGGAGTATGAACTTCCATTACGCATGGCTTGTATTGATTATGAAAAGGCCTTTGATACTATGAAACCATCAGCAGTTACAATGGCTTTGATATCCTGCGGTATTGAAGATGCTTACATTAGCATTATCAATAACATCTATGAAAATGCAAGCTCAAATGCTTGAATATTTGAGGATAGATACAGCACCAGTAAAAATTGGAAAGAGAATGAGACAAGGTTACAACATATCTCCCAAACTCTTCAATGCCGCTTTGCAAAGTGTCTTTCAATCATTGAACTGGGAAAACAAGGGGATGAAGATTAATGGAGATCATTTAACTCATCTTCATTTTGCTGATGACGTAATCATTTTTTCAACTACTACCCCTTCAGAACTGCAGAATGTGGTCCAGGAACTTGCTAACAAGAGTAAATAAGTGGGATTGAAAATGAACTTTCAGAAGACAAAACTGATGTACAATGCTTTTAAAAGAAACGAAGATTTTGCGATTCATGAGGAAAAGCTCGAGGTAACCGATACCTATCTTTACCTTGCACAACAGATATCAAACAAAGGTCACACTAATGAGGAAATTAATCGGAATATAAAACTTGGCCGGAGAGCTTTTGGAAGAAACAATGCAGTTTTCAAGAGCAATATGCCATTGTGTCTTAAAAGAAAAGTGTTTAATCAATACGCCATTCCAGTTCTTAGATATGGAGCAGAGGCAGTTCTTAGATATGGAGCAGAGGCCCTTAACCAAAAAAGGCATACAAAGACTGCAGACAACTGAAAGAGGCATGGAGGGATGCATACTTGGTGTAACCAGTTGAGATAAGAAGAGGAACTCGTGGATAAGCAAAATGACAAGAGTAGAAGACATCACGAAAAGAGTAAAATCTCTGATATAGGCTGGACATATTTCCAGAAGAACGGACCACCCGCATGGAAAATCGAAATTTTAGACTGGATACCAAGGGACAGAAAAAGACCCGGAAGAAGACTACAACAGATATGGATGGATGAAATTAGAAAACATGCCGGCGTAACATGGACGAGAGTGGCTCAAGACAGAGTTATGGAGGAAACTTGGGGAGACCTTCATCCAGCAGTGGATTGATAATAATTGTTGACTTGACAATGATGATGATGATGATGTTGATATATACGTATATACTACAATAAAACACATGAAGGGAAACTATTTATGCTAACATATCTAATTGCTCTATGAGCTGCTTACGAGAATTTTCGAAAAACACACCGAAATAATTTCACAACAATTGGCCAGTTTTGAACTTAAACAAAACCCGGATTCTGGCGTGAACCCAACGGGAGGTAGAAGGATTGCAGAAAATTTTGGTCACCTGTGGCTTTTTCAAGGGCCGACGCAGATCACAACTCCCTCATTTCTACACAGACCAAGCCAGTGTGGGTTTCTGCTATATCCAATTTGCATAAATCCAAACCGTTAAGCTAAGGAGCAAATTAGTTAAGGCGTTAAACATATGGAAGTATACCAATCATATTACATTTTAGCACACAGCAAACAAGAGGAATACTTCTCATCGGAGAACTGGAGAAATATTTAAAAAATTCTTAATTTTTATTAAAAAAGGGGAAATTTAAGAAATTAGACAATATAAAATTATTATAAACCTACTGATGCACACTGTATATCTCAAGCCTGACTCACATACGACCTGTAAACAAATGTGAATGCAGTAACTTACTCAAGGATACATGCACACTACTTACATGCGAAACATTACTAACACTAATAACATAGAACTTAAACTGAATATAAAAGTTAAGAACTTAAACTAAGTTCCATTATGTATATTAATATTGCAGCCATATATATATATGTATATAAACACAATAGAATAAAATGTGTGTGCGTATGTGTTTGTATAAATTCGTCCAGACTTGAGACTCTGAACACTGCATTCCCCCAAAACAGATAATCTACTTTCACTACTGGGCACCCTCCCCCTTTCTTTACAACTTAAGTTTAAGAGTTCCGGCACACGTCCCTCCCCCCCCAAAAAATATATATATACGGGGGTTGTACCAAAAGTACTGCAAAAGTGGGCATAACGTTTTTATTAACTGACAGAGGTCGTTCAAACTGCACATGTTGGTAGAGTGACTCTTTCTCTATACAAAGGCATAACTCAACATATTCTAAATCACAAACGATGCATTTGCGCCGACGTTGAACCCAACTCTTGACTCCTCTTTGAAAAAATTCCGGTGTGGGCTGTTGTAACTCATTTCTTCACAGCCACTTTCACGTAGTCTGTGTCATCAAATTGTTGTCCCCTGAGTCTGACCTTCATTGAACCGAACAGATGGAAGTCGGAGGGCGCTAGATCTGGGCTGTATGGTGGATGGAGGACCACCGACCAGTCTAATTTGCTGATCGCCTGATTTGTTGCTAACGATGTGTGATTTTGCATCTTTCGTTTTAAATTCTGAAGTTTTTCTTTTGTTTTAGGCTTTGCTCTTTAGTATATATATATATATATATATATATATATATATATATATATATATGAACCTTCGAGACATGAAACCTTCGAGACATGCTGAACCTTCGAGACATGCTTTCGACAAGGTTTTTGGAACACAGCGATTGGTATGCGCTTCCATTCAGTACAAAATGCTGCCGCTAACTGTTGCTCAGTAGTAGGCCTTGGTTCCAAACTTCTTATACGGCGCTCTAATTCACCCCATACGTGCTCTATGGGATTAAAACCAAGACTCTGTGCTGGCCAGTTAACACACGATACGGAATTATCATCAAACCACGCCGTAACAGTCCTTGCTTTATGGCTCGGTGCATTATCCTGCTGGTACCAACAAGGCTCGGTTCCATAGTACTGCCACAGAGCTGGTAGGGCATAATTGTCCAGAATATCGAGGGTAGACGTGCTAGTTAACAGGTTTGTTCACGATAGCCAATGGGCCGGGACACCCCCACACACGCACACCAGAGTAGGAAAACACCCCAACACGAGTAGGAAACCCCCCCCCCACACGCGTAGGAAAAACACCCCCACACGCGTAGGAAAAACACCCCCACGCGTGTACACTGCCAGTTCCAAACTTGACCGTAGGAACTGTACACTGTGGTAAATAGCGTTCCCCGGCTGCCGCCATACTCACACACGGCCATCAGACTGATGGATCGTGCATCTGGATTGATCAGTCCATTGGACTCGTTTCCATTGATCTACGGTCCACGATAAATGTTCTTTACACCATGCTAAACGACGAGTAGCATACCGAGTGAAGATTAAATACTTATAAGTAGCCGCACGACCACGGCAACGTATGAACCTATGGAATGAAGTTCTGTGCGAATGGTACTTGTATATACCGAGATTCCAGAATTTTTGTTCACCTGCACACTGAGGTCTTGTGCAGTACTCCTTCGATTAGCTGTAACGACAATCCTGAGGCTTCGACGTCCTCTATCACTGATTTTCTTTGGTACATTTTGCTGATTTAGGCACGCCATGTATCTCCCACTTCTTCAGTACATCCAAAACAATTGACTTGGGTATGTTTAAACACCCCGGTGTATTTTATGGACAACCCACTAATATAACACCTAACAATCTTTTCTTTCACAAAGTCAGTTCTCTCCCGCCGCGACATTTTCACTCAACCTCACAGTGCGATATGATCGCGGTCAGCTGCATGCTTGTTTTTATACCGTTTGCCGCTGTACCGCGCATCTTACCAACGCAGCGGATCCGTTCATTTGCTTTGAAGAGGTGTCCGGTGACTTTTGTCAATATAGTGTATATATATATATATATTTCTACTTCTTTACTCTTGTCAGTTTCCTCCATGTGACTGCCGCATGTTTTCGAATTTCATTCATCCATATCCCATGTGGTCTTCTTCTGGGCCTCTTCCTGTCTTTTGGAATTCAGTCCGGAATTTCGGTTGTCCGTCAATGGTCCTTTAATTTGGCAACACGTCCAGCTCATTGCCATTTCAGGGATTTAACACTGATCATGATGTCTCCCACTTTTTTTCCATTTATTCCTTATCCCCGTGTTTCTCTTTTTATCTCTCCTTGTTACACCAAGCATGCATATCTCCATGCCTCTTTGAGTTGTCTACAGTCTTTATACGTCCTTTTTTGTTAAGGTCCACGTCTCTGCTCCGTGCGTAAGCACTGGAAGGATGCATTGATTAAACACTTTTTTTAAGACATAATGGCATATTTCTCTAAAAAAATGTACTGTTTCTTCCAAAAGCTCTCCAGCCAAGTTTTATACGTCGATTAATTTCTTCATCGATGCGATCTTTGCTTCATATCTGTTGTGTAAGATAAAATATAGGTATCGGGTATCTCCAGCTTTTCTCCTTCAATTGATAAATCTTCATTTCTTGTAAATGCATTGTACATCAGTTTTACCTTCTGAAAGTTCATTTTTAATTCCACTTGTTTACTCTTGTGAGTACATTCCTGGATCATACTCTGCAGCTCTGAAGGGGCAGTAGCAAAAATGATTACATCTTCAGCACAACGAAGGTGAGTTAAATGATCTCCATATATATATTCGATTAGAAAAAAAAGCAGAATGTATTGACTGGAACAATATGTACTTAAATCCCTCTGTTTGTTATGTAATCATTAAAGGTTTTAACATATATGCGCAAACTTGATGCGGGTGACTAACCTTTTGAAGCTCAAGCTCTTCTGGGAACAGCTACTAAAATAAGAAAAGAAAGAACTGTGCACTTCAGAGTAAGCGTCAATCCAATTTACATATTCATCACCTAAAATTTGTAACATGACAAAGTGTCATAGGTGAGATGTAAGATTACTCAGTCACATAATCAAATTAAGTGGAAGCACTGATGAGGGAACGGAGGTTTCGAACATGATGGAATCTCTGTTCTTTAGAGCCATCCCTTCTGCATTTTTAATGCAAATGACGTCGGCAGTGAAGTTTTGACAAATGGAAATGCTGGTGTCAATATTCACGAACGAAAAGACGATAAACAATTCCTGATGATGTAACCTAATTTTTTTTTTTTTTTTTTTTTGTGAATGGGGAAGATGGGGACGCAACCTTCGTGATATATATATATATATGAAAAATGGAGCACTTTTAATTTCATTAGCGCAGAAGAGCTGCCGATTCTTACAAAATGAGCACGTGCGAGAATATATGCATATATTTACGTGACTAAAAGATATTGAAAAAAAAAGTGCGGCCTTTGGAAAGCAAGGAGAGCTTTTTTCAAATTTTACTGCACGTTGAAGATGAATCGGACCCCCCCAATTGTTGCTTTCTGATTCATGCGCTTGAACAAAACGGTTTAAGAAGAATCCCACTCAATTGTTGGATGTAATGAGCGCGACTTTTGAGGGAAGTATCGATCTTACTGGTACAATTTTAAGGCATTTTTTCAAAGAATTTTATACCGTGCCGGCAGGTGGATTTTATGAAAAACCGTATTTTGAGGTGCCTAGTAGTATAGAAAATCTTTGTTGTGGTTACACGAAATTTGAAGGAAATATTTTGAAACACGACGTTTAGCACTTCAACTAGTCGGAACGAATTTACTTGGCGTTAGGGGCTGAAATCAGCCCGAACGAATATATTCGCTGTCTAAGAATTGTGCCCACCGTGGCTAAAACATGTGAACCAACTCACCAGAAAGTGTTGATTTACCCTTCGCTTTGTTGTTTTGTTATTCAAAGAGGTCATTTAGGGGGAGGAATGGCACTAATCTATTCTGACTGATTATCTACTGAAATAGTTATAACAATGGAGGCAAATCTAAGAAAGGACAGAGAAGATAAGCATACCGGACAAAAAATTAGTCACCCTTAACAGAAACGACAGTAGGAAGTTACCGGTTGCACAGAGGGCGCCGTGGTGGCATTGGTGCTAGATAAATAGCACTGACGTGGTCTACGGGATCATTTCTGTCTCGTGTAGTGCTGAAGAGCAACGTGTGTGTTGAATTTAGTCGGCAATGTGGGTCGTAAGACAGACGTTACTGAGTGGAAAAAAGGAGCCTTCGTGTTTGGCCGTGGTGGCATTGGTGGGAGATAAATAGCACTGACGTGGTCTACGGGATCATTTCTGTCTCGTTTAGTGGTGAAGAGCAACGTGTGTGTTGAATTTAGTCTGCAATGTGGGTCGTAAGACAGACGTTACTGAGTGGAAAAAAGGAGCCTTCGTGTTTGGCCGTGCCCATGGACACAAAGTGAATGAAGTCACCTACTTTGTTTTTGTGCCGAAGCGTACTGTCCAGCCGGTCCACAAACAGTGGTCCAGTTCGCAGTCAACTGAAAATCGGTAACGTAACTGTATCCGGAAAACGATTCTCACTGACAGGGACCGCCGCCAAGTTTCACGCCTAGTAACTGCAAATCGGTTTCAAACCAGGGATAATTGCTCCAGTCAATGAACGTCCACTCCAGCCAATTTCCGAAAGGACATTGCAACGAGAACTGCATGCGATGGACGTCTGGAGCACAGTACCACGGAAGAGGTCTCTTTCAACAGCAAGTCACAAAGTCGCACGTTATCAATGGGCTCAGAGGCACCAAAACTTGACTGTGGAGGATTGGAAACGAATAATTTGGTCTAATGAGTCTGGTTTTTTGGTACGTACTCCGAAGATGGGAGGTGACGAGTGCATCGCAGGCCCAATGAAGCCTTTAATCCTGATTATGTCGAAGGTGTTTTTCAAGCACGAGGGGATTCTGTGATGCTTTGGGAATATTTTTCGTACAGCGAAATGGGCCCTCTCGTTTCAGTGACGTTGAATTTGAACCAGCATGCGCACCTCCGCGTTCTAAATGACGAAGTGTTGCCCTACATCTCCAGGAGCAGCATCACATTGCCACTCCTGTCTACCAAGACGACAAATTGCGGTGTGCACAAGGCTAAAACTGTGTCTGAGTGGCATAGCGAACAATCAACAACACTGTCTCACCTCGACTGGCCAGCCAAATCCCCAGATTTAAATCCTATTGAAAATCTGTGGGATCATTTGGAACAGAAGGTGAAACGCCGGAATAGATACCCACTTACTCTGGCGGAATTTCGGGACCAATTGACGCATGAGTGGCTGCAAATCGATGTTCAATGCATTCAGATTCTTGTGGAATCTTCAGCACACCGGATTCATGGTTATCAAGGCAAACCCATCATCCCTTGGGTCATAGAGCAGAGAAAACGTGTGACGTACCTGCCAGCAGGACGCACACGACATAAAGGCAGATAGGAATCAGAACAAATGTCCGCGTAGCTCAATTGGTAGAGCAACTTATTCCGGAATGAGGGGACCCGGGTTCGAATCCAGGCGCGGATATAAATGACGGAGAAATTCACTTCGTTATAATGGCGCCCGAACTATCCGGATGACCCGACCGTTCACAATCTCGCAATGGTGTGATGTTATTTCCACACCGCGAGATAGGAAAAATAAGAGCAGCACTTCAAAAAAAAAAAAAAAATAAGGGAGAGATGATGTAACGTACCAGGAGATGTGACGTACCTGCCAGAAGAACGCACACGACATAAAGGCAGATAGGAATCAGAATAAAATGTCCGCGTAGCTTAATTGGTAGAGCAACTTATTCCGGAATGAGTGGACCCGGGTTCGAATCCTGGCGCGGATAGAAATGACGGAGAAATTCACTTCGTTATAAACGGACAAAAAGCAAGCGCTTATCACTGACGATAGGTTTACGGTCGGTAATGCTGAAATGAGATGGGTAAAGGAATTACTTCTCCGTAGTTTTCGTAAAACCCGATCGTTTCTGTTACGGGAGCGCTGAAAATTTTGGGCACCATCTGGTTCAGGCATACCTGCCGGCTAAAGTTAAGGCCCATAGCATGTGGGATTTTTGCCCGGGTTCAACTAAGGCAGTTAGCTAGGAGCCGAGCTTCTGATCACTCGGCTATCAGAGGAGGCGAAGCTCAGATACAGTAAGAAATGAAAATGTACCGGAGAATCAGAAGCATGCAGATATTATATTAACTGCAGTTAGTACTAGCCACTGAAAAAATAAATGATGTTAATCTTATCTCCCGATGTAAAGGAGATAAGAATTGGCAGATAAGAAAATCACAATCTGTTCCACAAATGTTTTGTACCAGAAAAATAAAATAAAATAAATTAGTGGTAATGGCTGAATAAATCGAATTCCAAAGCAATTTTCTAAAACATGATTATTCCGGCAGAGATATATAATCAAATAAATTTTATTGACCTCGCAGGAACATGCATTTGGCCACCCCGATGGGCAAATGGTCTGATGCACGGGCTTCGGATCACTCGTCTGAGGTAGGCCCACGCGGCATGGATGATATGTTTGCTGGACGAGAATTATTCTGTTCCTTTCCACGAACCGGTGGCATCAAATTAAGGACGGGAGACTGCTTACAGCCCTTAAGGCGGCTACAGACACACACGTTTGAATGACACGTTTCAGTGTCACGCCAGCAAATGGGGGAGTTTTGTGCCTGAGGCGGCATGTGGCGTGGAGTGAAGAGGATTTCAGGCAGGCGTTGAAGAACTTCACTCCTGCTTCACTCCAACGCTACATGCCGCCACAGGCACAAAACTCCCCCATTTGCTGGCGTGACACCCAAACGTGTCATTCAAACGTGTTGTGTGTCTGTGGTCGCATTTAAAGTATCTCAAGGTGGTCGTTAACATTCCCACCTCTTTCCTCAAAAAGAAACGTGCATTTGTGTTTCTTAGCGATGATACTGCGCATGTTAAAAACTATGGAAAGTTTTACAGATAGCTTCAACTAACCAGTGGAAAAAAAATTCTGTCCAAGTTTTAGAAGACATTATCAGCACTTAAAAATTTTTTCATGCCACATAGAGAAAATGTTTTCCTGCCCTTCCCCCAGTAAAACGAGCAAAAGTCCTGAAATATCACAGAATACTTTTTCATTTACTATAATGTACAAATGTTGGATGGAGAAAAAATAAATGAGTAAAATTTCGGCCATTTTTACTATAAAATCAACGCTGAAAATCGGGTTCCAAATGAAGAAAATCCAGTTTACTGAATTTAATAGGAAAAAATTTCGTAGACATCTACCACAAAATCAAATCAGATTTGTGTGTTAGCTCGATGCTAACAATGCTTTTCCTTGAGTAGTAAACGCAAAGCGGAAGCTTATTTGCATACAGCTGGGATGGAAACAACAGCAAGGGTTTGTCTTTTATAGTTGCGTATTTGAATAGCACAACTGTTCCCTTAGAAGCTGGATTTATCAATTGTTAACGATAAAACTCGATGGTACAATAGCAGAGTTTCATCAGATTTTTCTTGTTGTATACCAGTAATTAGTTAACGAGTGGTTGAGGGCTTCTCGTACGTCTGGGCTGATCTTTTTCATCCAAGTTAAATTAATATTCTCGTTCGTTTGAATTTCCGACCGAGTTTATGACAACTGGCTACATTAACTTTTACAGCCATGAAATTGCTATGCACAAAAAATTATAGTGTTCTAATATTTCCCCCTAATTGAATAATTGTTGTGTAAATTTATTCCCCACGTACCTTATTTTCATTACTCGCCCCCGTGGGCTCGGGTTCGAGCCCTGGATGAGGCATGGGTAGTGTGTTAGGCTACGGCACTGGCTTTCCCCCTTCCTGGGAAAGCCACTGCTTACACCCCTTAGAGTTGCTTACGCCCCCTTCTCCCTCAAATTGTTAATGGAATTCAGGATGAAAAGAATTCGTGTGTCGAGAAAACACTGTAAAGATAAAATTTGACAAACCATCGTCCTTGCAATGCCTAAACTGTTTATGCCAGAATCTTGAATTTCGAAATATAGGAATTTTGGTGACAAATAATTAAAAGAAAAATGCAGATTAATCTTGTTTTTATCCTAACTAAATATAACTAACCATGATTACTGCTGAAGCCGCCCCGGTGGCGCAGTGGCCTCTGACATTCGTCCGTAAGGGGTCTGGGTTCGAATCCCGGTGAGGAATGGATGTTGCGTTTGTCTTACGGCACTGGCTCTCTCCCTTCCCTGGAACCAGTGACCCTAAATTAGGGACGGGCGACTGCTTATAGGCCATTGAGTTGCTCACGGTGGTCGTTAAACCTCCAATCAAAAAAAAAAAAAAAAAAAAAAAATACTGCTGAACGTGTCAAATAGTTTCTTTTTGCATAACGAGGTTTGAAAAATTCAAAAATATTTTTTTTCGGAATACCCAAGTTTTGCATTTTATTTTAAGGTCGGTGTTAACGACCACAGAGAGCAACTGCATGTGCTATAGGCTCTCTCTATGTCTCTCTCTCTCGTCCCTAATTTTGAGCCATTTGTCCTGAGCAGAGCACATGAGACAGTAGGCCCGGGACTTGGACAGTGATTTGGGGCCCCAGTATTAGTGGCACATCTAGGATTTCACTAAGTGTGGATGAAAAAAAAAATACCCAGAAGAAAACATTCCCAATATATGATGAAGAAGCCATGAAAATATCCCCGTCGTATTGAAGTGTGTATCCCATGATTCATGGATGAATCAGCGTTGGCAGGAAAATGTAAAAATGCATGGTTCAAAAATGGACACCAGTTCAGTTCTGCTTTAATCACCCCCAGGGTTCATCTTGTTCAAATATAACGAAGTAGTGGGCAAAATAATGTGATGCAAATATCATGATTCAAACGAATTTTTAATGCATGAAAATTTCTCCCAAATTACAGATGTGTCCGAAAAAATATCTGTAATGCTTTAGAAATATTGGAAGACGGACTGGGTGCGACTATACGTTTTACGAACTCTTCCTAAAAAAGCGGAAAGAAATAGAATTTTTTTTCACAAGGCAGTTTCTTATAGTTTGGCTGAGCTATCTGAAAAAAAAAAAAAAAATGTAGAACTCTGTCAATTCTTCAAGCATCCTGCATAATTCCGGGGCCCCTTGAAAATGCGGGGCCTTGGGCTCCGTCCCCCTAGCCCCCGCTTAAATGTGCTCTAGTTCCGAGGCATATGCTATAGGCACTCTCGCTCGTCCTTAATGTTGAGCTATTTGTTCCAAGGCATGTTCTATAGGCACCCTCCAACATCCTTAATTTTGAGTCATTTGTTCCGAGACATGTGTTATAGGCACTCTCTCTCGTCCCTAATTTTAAGCCATTTGTTCCGAGGCATGTTCTATAGGCACTCTCTATCGTCCTTAAATGTCGAGTCATTTGTTCCGAGGCATGTTCCATAGACATTCTCGCCTGTCCCTAATTTTGAGTCATTTGTTCCGAGGCATGTTCCATAGACATTCACGCCTATCCCTAATTTTGAGTCATTTGTTCCGAGCCATTAGTTATAGGCACTCTCTCTCGTCCCTAGTTTTGAACCATTTGTTCCGTGGCATGTGTTATAGGCACTCTTGCCCGTCCCTAATTTTGGACCATTTGTTCCGGGCAATGGTGAGAGAGCCAGGGTCGCAGGACAGGCACGGCAGCCATTTTTCTCGATCCTGGGTCTACTCCGACGAACGGTTTTTAAGCAGTTATAACTAAGTGAATTTCTCCGTCATTTTTATCCGCGCCGGGGTTCGAACCCGGGTCCACTCATTCCGGAATAAGTTGCTCTACCAATTAAGCTACGCGGACATTGATTTTAATTGCTATCTGCCTTTATGTCGTGTGCGTCCTTCTGGCAGGTACGTCACATCTCCTGGTACGTTACATCATCTCCCCCTTATTTTTCTTTTTTTTTTTTTTTTTTCTTTCGAAGTGCTGCTCATATTTTTTCCTATCTCGCGGTGTGGAAATAACATCACACCAATGCGAGATTTTGAACGGTCGGGTCATCCGGATAGTTCGGGCGCCATTATAACGAATTGAATTTCTCCGTCATTTTTATCCGCGCCGGGGTTCGAACCCGGGTCCCCTCATTCCGGAATAAGTTGCTCTACCAGTTGAGCTACGCGGACATTTTATTCTGATTCCTATCTGCCTTTATGTCGTGTGCGTCCTTCTGGCAGGTACGTCACATCTCCTGGTACGTTACACAGTCCCGGTAATTTTCACTGCGGAATCAGGGAGCCTCATCAAATTTGGGCTTCAACTTGAGATTTTCAGGTGTTTTGATGATTTCAGGGACTTATAAAATTGAACAGCAAGTCAAATAACAAGAGATGCGGGAGAACTAAATATAATTTTTTTCACTGAAGCAACAAAAATTTTGCGAGGTTAATTCTATCATAAGTATCTTGACTTGCGGAACAATAATCCCACGCATGTTTATTGAATAAAAGTAGGGCAATGGCATCGCCTTTGACAATGGCCACAGTGAATGCTGATTTTGGCTTCCATAGTTTCTTTGGTAATATGGGGTTTCGTGGTATATGCACTTCCTCCTTTCTAATGTCTGCGTCGCCCACATTTCTTACTATTCCCCCCATACGGAACCCAAGTCATCATCGCGTCTCCTCAACCTCCCACACCAATCTCTTTTCTCCTCCAGTGCATCACTCTACTGACGAGTGGCGTTTTGTGGCTTGTTCGAGGTCTATATTTAACCCATCTGCTTCTATATCAGCCGCGGTGAATCAGATAGATGCATCTTCCTGCTCTTACTCCTCCCGACACAGAGACCTCTTACGCTCCACCTTTGGTTCTCTTTCCCTCTTTTACATCCCCCATACTATCCTCCAAGCTTGCTCCCAATTCAGATGTCTTCCAAATAAACGCACTGTCTCCTGTTTCCAAACGCATGCATGCCTCCTCTCTGTCCTCCCTTTTTTTTTTCTTCTTTTAATTTTCTCCCCTCCCCTTCCCGCTTCTTTGGCTGACTAAAATCTCGTCTGGCTCATCACATTGTTTCATTTCCTTCTCCATTGTTGGTAAACATAGAATGGGACACTGGCATGCGTCAGAGACTGACACTACATGCAAGAGCAGTGAAAACGAATATTTTAAAAAGAAATAAGACGAATAATTCCCAAATTTTCGATGGATCGCTGACGCATGAGAATAAATAAATACATAAGTTAGTAACTAGATAAAGAAAATCGACCTTTAACTTGATTTTAAAACTCACAGGCGCAAGAGGAAGAAAATAAGTGTGTGCGCTTTAAAGGAATCTTAAAAACCGGAATAACAAATCTGTATTTCTCTGGTCTTAATGAATATTGGGAACGGAACAAATACCATGAAAGAAATACGGGATTACGCCATATAATACACATTTTGAAGATGACAGTCCTATTTTTGGCGTAAATGTGACAAGGATGGTAAGTCAGATAATATCCGAAAACTTGAAAATTTTCATCGTCCTGGAGCGGGACTCGAACTAACGTCTCCCAGAAAACGCCACTACACCACCCAGAACGACCAAGCATACCCGGGCGTTTTCTGGGAGACGTGGGTTCGAGTCCCGCTCCAGGACGATGAAAATTTTCAAGTTTTCGGATATTATCTGACTTACCATCCTTGTCACATTTGCACCAAAAATCGGATTGTCATCTTCAAAATTTGGAACAAATACCATTATTACGTACTTTAAAATGACAACAGTAAAAATATCTCAGTCGTACGTTTTATGAATACTGACATTCTTTATCGTACGAGTTAATAATGTTGTGAGTCAGAACGTTATTTAAGAGAGAGCTAATTTTTGTCAGTCAAAAGGTTTTTAATAAATAGGAACTGTACACCAACTGTACTCAAAATAGTATAACTATGCTAGTGATCCGAATTTCTTGGCGCATAATATAAAAATCAAAGTTTCCAAGCTTTCGCACGTCAACCAGATGGCTTTTTCAAGGAAGGTAGACAGCAAACTGCAAACTGAATAATAGAACGCTTCAACAATTTAAACGCGGTGACTTGACTTGCCAATAAACGGATAAATGCAAATGTTATTATACAATTAAAAACACGAGTCATCATGTTCGTTTTGCACGCGGAATCCTTAGAGGAAAACAATAAGCTTTCATTATTTGAAGAATTGGTTCCAAATTCGTAGCAACTCTAGCGAGCCGCTGTCATTGCAGGCCTCATTGTTGGTAATGATCTCCAAAGTTTCCCGAATGGCCGTGGATTTAGCAGTAGAGTAGGAAGCTAATTTCTTTATGTCGTCTCACATAGGATCAGCAGACTTGAACTGGACCTCTCTGGATAGCGCTGTGGTTAATTTGCCGCTCCTTATGTCCCTCTTATGCTCGTTGACTCTAATTCTAAATGAACGTTTGGTCATTCCAATTTAGTATCGTTGGAGCCGTCCGGATATTGTAGAGGTATGGCATAAACACCTGCCTCGTTGGAAAGTGGGGGCTTGTCAGCATTTCGCTTAAGCATAGCATATAAAGATGCCGGAAATCTTATGCTGACACCGAGGTTCATCTTCCTGAGTGCGTTCTTGAGTTTAGAGGAAACATTTGGTATGTAAGGAATATAGCCCAGATAGCGTAGCCGCGGCATAGAAAGATTAGCATGACCCTTTTTAGTTTCTTTCGATATGTCTATGTACCGTGTTCGCGTCGTATCCTACCTCAGTGTTTTTATTGTATCTTTTTTGAAATTTTGTAATGATTCTTTCAGCAGCGGTCTACGGACACTCCCGTCAGTTCAGAAAGATTCTACGTAGCTTCTTTTGTACTTCGGCGGTGAGTAAGGTGGGAACAAAGAATTTTGCTAAAAACAATGTGCCTTAAGTCTGCATGGATTGTATTACGGAGAGCAAAATGGATTACTTAAGTGTAACGACGGGAGTTAAAGTTTTTGTTAGACGTGTGACAGTAATTACTTGAAATTAACAGATCCAATGTATGTCGCAGTCCCACACGGAGGCTGGCGGGAGTAGGTGGTGCCTGTATTATTTGTTCGCTCTTAGCGGAGTCTCCTGGTTTGGTTCTTGTGGGTTTTGTTCCTGATTTACCTCGAGCAACCACCTAACCCTGCAGTTGCACTTCACTGCTTCTAAAATTGTTTTGCTTTCCTTTCCTATAGATTACCCTCATCCTAATGTCCTAGCTTGCTATTTCTAAGGCCTGTTTAAGAGTGGGGATAAGACACTGCTTTCCTAAAATCTTCTACACCATGATTCTTTGTTAAGGTTTAGCTGTAGGTCATACAATAGCTGGAGATAAGGAGAGAAACTCTTGCATTTAAACTGCTCTGTTGGTTTAAGAATACAGCTGCAAACAATCAGTTGCATTTACTGTTCTAAACCTAGGTGTTTTCACTCTTGAACCAAGCTCACCTTTCTGCAGTCAAATGTGTATTATGGTCTTCGCATCGCTACAGTCGCTGACCACATCTGTCTCAAATTCCTCATTCACTTCCAGGATTCACTTAGCTTTAAAGCAACTGACAAACAAAGTTAATTTAGGCCTAATAGTCGACCAATGGCCACCTCCCAACAACGGTTTCTTGTGAGCGGTGACGGTTACTCAGAGATTTCGCTGTGTTAATGATTTTGAGCGGTACATTTGGTGTAAAAGTGGGGCACGAAAAGCTTTCTTCAGAAACTGTGTGACGTTTTGTATTTGCGAGGAGCTCTTCACGGAATTTCAGTTCACTTGACGAAAAGCAAAGGCTCAGCTTTTTAGTGAAAGGTTTCACAGTTCATTGTGACTTTGAAGAATTTTGGCAATGGCAGTTTCTTTCCCTAAGAGACATGCAAAAGTTTACTTTAGATTTCTGCAATATTTCGAAATTACGCTGTACAATCTTTCAGAATTCTTATTAGGATCTTTAATGTGAGGTGCATGTGCACCTTTTCTTACCATTTTCCGAAATTTCGCTGTATAACCTTTCAAAATTCCTATAAGTTAGTATCTTTAATATGAGGTTATAAGGAAGCAAATTTCTCCGTCATTTCTCTCCACGCCAGGATTCGAACCCGGATCCCCTCATTCCAGAATAAGTCACTCTACCAATTGAGCTACGCGGACGTTTGTTCTGACTGCTATCTGCCATTATGTCGTGTGCGTCCTGCTGGCAGGTACGTCACGAGGTGCAAGTGCACCTTTTCTTACCATTTTCCGAAATTTTCCATGCTTATCGTGCATGAAATTAGCAGGGAGCAATGTTTAAGACATTTGATGCTACGCATCTTTCCCGACAGTAGTAAAGTAAAAAAATTCGATGTAACGAAAATGGGTAACGGAAGTAGTCGATGTGCCACCTAGGTTGATTTTCTCAAATATCTCGAAAACGGTGCGTCGTAAAGAAATTTTTGCTTCCTGTGAGGGAAGATTTCTTGATTTTGACGTGACCATTAAAGCATGATGGAGAGTGTAACCTGTAGATATCCTAGAACAGGGGTTCTTAACCTTTTTTGGCAAACAACCCAAAATCAACAAAACGATCCACTTCGCGACCCATGGGTCTATTTTGAAATTAAAAATGCTAATGTAATAATATAAATTAGTGTAGTAATTATTTATCATTGCATAGAGAGTAACAAAATTTTTGGTCAGTGAATGAAATACGGGATTACACCATTGTATAATACAAATTTGGAATATGTGAATTCGTTCATTGGTGTAAATATGACATGGATGTTAAATCATATATATATATATATATATATATATTTCCCCGGCGGCGGCTGAAAACAATTTTTCGGTTGCTCTATGTGTTTCTGGAACGTGGAAAGAGCGATGTATTTATTTGTTTATGCAGAAAACATCCGAAAACTTGAAAGTTTCGTCGTCCTGGAGCGGAAATCGAAACCGCGTCTCCCGGACAGCGCCCGAGTATGCTAACCACTAGTTCTAGTCATTCGACTACTTCCGTTACTCATTTTCGTTACATCGAAATATTTTACTTAGGATTTACTTTACTATTGGTTAGTACACTCTGGCGCTATCCGGGGGTCGCGGGTTCGATTCCCGCACCAGGACGACGAAATTTTTGAAGTTTTCGGGTATTATCTGACTTAACATCCGTGTCATATTTACACCAATCAACGGATTCACATCTTCCAAATTTGTATTAAAATTTTTGTTTTTTTTTTAAATTACAGTCAAACCACCAGTGGCTCAACCAAGTAGAGGGCCCGGGGGGGGAGAGATTAGGGTTTTCTATATAGTGGGAAGGTGTGAATAATAACATATTGTGAGACAAATAATATGAATAATTGGAAGTTAAAACCTTTTATAAAACAGATTTCAAAAATAATTATTCACACAATAGCTCAGTGCAATCCTTGGATTTGCACTACCGCTGAAGCTCTTCAAATCCTGAGCGTGTTTTTGCAAGGCAGCATCTCAAGTATGCTCAGGTTGTAGTCGGCTTCTAATTTTAGCTTTCATGACAGAAAGTGTCGAAAAGCCAGATTCACATACGTAGGCAGTCGAAAACGGAAGAAACACGTGCGTAACTTGGTTGACCAGAAAGTTTTTTTTTTTTTTTTTTAATTTTATCCAAAATAAGCACAGTGTTTGTTTTTGGAAACTTAGACGGTAAGCTTCATCACTTTTGACTTCAAGGAGCTCTTCCTGGAGACCTACAATGTCTGAAAAGTGTTCAGGCAAGTCTTCAACATCAATGTCAAATGGGTTGCGCACCCAACTATATTTGGCCGTATCTTCTGGAATGAAGCAACACTGGTGGTCCCCGTGATGTCATCTCCGGACATCACGGGCCCTTTATAGGTGTTAAACGCAAAAAAGGTTTAAAATTAAAAAAAAAAAAAAAAAAAATTAACACTTTTAACTTTTTTGTCTGAAAAACCCCGGTGACCCAAGTTTTAGTTGCGACCCATAGGTTAAAACCCCTGTCCTAGACCAAGAGTTACCAATCCCCCTCACTAACCGCACTTGCGATTCAGCTTTTCTTTTTGTCTTGTGGTCAGATTTTAGCTTGCGCGTGCGCAGGTGGACTTTCGTAGCTACATTACATTTCATCGGTGTCGGGGTCGTTTCTTAAATTCGTCTAAATCTAAATGATATCTAATAATAATAATAATAAATATTGTTTTTGAAAAACTAAACATTCGAAATATTGCCGCCACCACAATTTAATAAATACGGTAGAGTCTATATATAACGAACTTCCATTTAATGAAATATTTTATTTAACGAAATTTTCCGCAGAACCTTGACTTTGAACGACATTTACATTTAAATTAATTCCCATATTACGAAAATCAATTTCTATATGCAGGGTGGAAAGAAACGACAGCATAAACACCCTAAGGGGTGATTCCTTGGGTCAATTCAAGCATAAAATGTTCTCTGACATTTCTGAATTTAGGGCTTAGTTTTCCAGATATAAACCCCCAAAGGTGTGTGCAGTCACGTCCGGAATCGCCTATTTTTGAGGCTTCAAGCACAACCTGAATGTCATGCAGAGAAGCGCGTGGCGGATGTCTGATGCTGCAATCGCAGTGCAACAACAGTCATCTAGCCTGTTTCCGGAGTTGTGTTACGTCCGCAGTTGTCGGGACGAACGGAATTGATCTCCCTGTTGCATGACATACGGCCTAGGAGAGCACTGCAATATGTAAATCAGTCGCGATGACTGCCGAGGTACTGAGCTTGCAGAATCAGGCATCCGCCACGAGCTTTCCTGCATAACACTCGGGTTGTGCTTGAAGCCTCAATAACAGGCGATTCCGGACGTGACGTAACGCACCTTTGGGGGCTTATATATGGAAAACTAAGCTCTAAATCCAAAAGTGTCAGAGAACATTTTATGCAAGGAATCACCCTTTGGGGAGTTTATGCGGTCGTTTTTTTCCACCCTAAGCTCTAAATCCAAAAATGTCCACCATGTATAACGAAGTTTTTTACAACCAAAATTACCGTTGTGCGTGTGTATGTTTAAAGTTTTTCTTTACAATTTTTTTAGCACGCAGATGAGAGCAAAGCGTCCCTAATTCCCTATTCTGAAAGTTTGGGTTCTGCGAGGCGACGGGAGTCTTGTTAGAAAGGGGACGGCACGCGAGGAATCGTATCCATGGAGACGGTACAAAGCAACAATTTTTCCAATCCGTGGAATAGAAAAGTCCAGAGCACAAACTGCATTCCATAAGGTAAAACTGGTTGTAACTAGTGTGAGCCTAACTCCGCAGAAGTTAGGTATTCATTCTCATTCAATTAGTACGCTTGATGCGCCTGTGTTATTCGCTCAAAATGACGAGAAGAATATGTCTGTGTCTTACGAAGAAAGTGAAATTTTTAGAAGATGTTGGTAAAGGAATGAAGAAGACACACGTGGCAATAAAGCATTATATAGCCGTAAGCAGTGTTACAAAATGTAGTGAAGAAACCGTAGTGAGTGATCATGATGAAAAGGCTATCTAAAAAACTTCACATGAAGAAATACTAAAGCATTCGGTACGATTCAACGAGGATTACAGTTTCAAGAAAGTATTCCATATGAAATGCTCCGATGTTTGCGAAAAATCGTGAAACTTTTTTATGAACAAAACGCTTTTTATAGGAAATCTATGCAGATTAGAATTACGGAATTTATTAGTTTAAAATAAGTATATATTTTATTACAATAATGATGAGGAATTTGTTTTCGTTTCTATCTCTTCATTAATTTCTTTATTCAGACAATGTATTCTATTTCTGCGAATATATGTATAAAAAAATATTTAAACTCATTTACGAATAGTTTCTACTCAAAAGTTCAATTTGCTCTCCAAATTCAACTACATTTTACCATCCTTTTCATTTTGTTTTATTAAGTTATTTAACTGAATACTGTCTAGACACGGTACCAAACAATATTTGCTAACCAATGTTGTAATGATGGCATGCCGTCGACATTACCCTCATCATGGAGACATTTTATTTCACACTATTGTACATATCATCGTAATCCGTAATCGTGTTTATTGTGTCTTTGTAATATTTGCATGTTTGTATATTTAACAAGTGCGCATGCGTGGGCTTGAGTGGCGCCTCCATGCCAATGCATTGTGGGTTGTTTTCCCGACTTTATAATCCCGGAACCTACCGTCTGTGGTTCCTGATGATGGACCCATAGTGGGTCTGAAAGATCTCGCATGTATATGTGGTTTTAAGTTGTAAATAAAAGTTCATCTTTTAATCTGCAATTATCTCCATTGTTTGGTACCGTGTCTAGACAGCATTCAGTTATTTTTGGTGTATGGTTGGCACAAATAGCACGGACGTTTGGATTAAGTTATTTTATTAATATTATTCATTTTATTTATTAAGTTATGAACTATTCAAGTCCATTTCTGTTTAACGAATTTTCTTTATATAGAAGTTTGTAAGTGGAACGGTGGGACTTCGTTAAATAAAAACTCAACTGTATTTACTTTAATGACACATATATTCTTTCATCGGTTTTACGACAATAACATCCATTTAATCCATCTACCTAAGCGCCGCTCAATATCAGGGCGTTATGATTTAATTCCACTTAGTATGAATCGGATTGTGGCTCAGTGTGACCGTGAGTGACTCCAACAAATGCAATGCGTTGTACGTATATAAATAAATGAATACTCTTGAATCATTCCTTTTATTTCATACACACAAAAATTTTGGCATGCGAAAGATGCATAGTATAAATCATCCACAAAGAGTACCAGGGTACTCTCGATTTTTCAAAAATGTATGGAACATTTGTTGGAATTTCTTGCAATAAGTTTTCAAAAATGTAACTAAACTTTCCTTTCGAGTGTGTGGGTGTAATGTACTACACATTTTTGTAGAGTGTATGAGAGTGCTTCTTGAGGAATATATACAGCTTCTTGAGGAATTTTTCGGAAATTTGTACATTTTTTCAGAGTGTATGAGAGTGCTTCTTGAGGATAATAAACAGCTTCTTGAGGAATTCTTCGGAGATTTTAACATTTTTTTAGAATGTATGAGAATGCTTCTTGAGAAATATATACAGCATCTTGAGCAATTTTTCGGAAATTTCAACATTTTTTCAGAATGTATGAGAGTGCTTCTTGAGGAATATATACAGCTTCTTGAGGAATTCTCCGGAAATTTTTATATTTTTTTAGAATGTATGAGTGCTTCTTGAGGAATTTTTCGGAAATTTTTACATTTTTTCAGAGTGTATGAGAGTGCTTCTTGAGAAATATATACAGCTTCTTGAGGAATTCTTCGGACATTTTTACATTTTTTTAGAGTGTATGAGAGTGCTTCTTGAGGAATTCTTCGGAATTTTTTACATTTTTTTGGAATTTATGAGTGCTTCTTGAGGAATTCTTCGGAATTCTTTTACATTTTTTTGGAATGTATGAGTGCTTCTTGAGGAATATATACAGCTTCATGAGGAATTCTTCGGAAATTTTTACATTTTTTCAGAGTGTATGAGAGTGCTTCTTGAGAAATATATACAGCTTCATGAGGAATTCTTCGGGCTTTTTTACATTTTTTAGAGTGTATGAGAGTGCTTCTTGAGGAATATATACAACTTCTTGCGGAATTCTTCGGAAATCGCACCATCTTCCGGGGCCCTGTCCAGCCGGTCACCGGATTTGACACCGCCTGACATTTCTTTTGAAGGGTAAGGTGTACGCAGGTAATGCGCATACACTTCAAGAGCTACAGGCTGCAATAACGACCCACACCCAACAAATCACGCCATATATTCTGAGAAAAGGTCTTCACCAACATGCAGAAGCATGTTCAGACATGTCTGGACGTCGACGGGGCCCATTTCCAACACCTCCTGTAGGAACCAGTTCGACATGATAAGTCTTACTTTCAACAAACAGTTATTTTTCGGACTCTCTGCAGTATGTGTACATGTATTCCACTTGCATTAAATTTCAAGACAGTATTCACTAATAAATCAACATATGATTTGAGTGAGAAGATAAAGTCTAGAAAATGAAGCTTTTTGTCATATGGCGATAAAAGGAGAAAATACAAAAACAAAGTAGAAAAACGAACATGCTACCTCAATATTCATAATAAACCTTTTAGTTTGCAAGAGGAGTAAGAAAAATATTTTGACATTATAACAAAAAATAAAAACTGCAGTTCTTTGGGGCTTTTTTTCGACAGAAAATTCATCTTCTATACGCTCAATAACATAAAGGTGCAGTACTCGTGAGAAAAGAAGGTCTGTATTGAACTAAATTTGAAAATTTTCAAGACCACCAACTGGAATGCAATTTAGTACTGAAAAACGAACGCTTTGTATTGTGTTTGGTCTGAAATGAATTTTATTTCTGCATTTCTTGTTAGAAACCTAAGTTGTGCAACTCCTGATTGTGATAAAATATGCAAATAACTCTTCATGGGAAGAGTTGAAATCACGATTGGTACCTTAGCGTCAAATCAACCAAACATTTCATATGAAATGCGTAACAATGTTTGAATAGATCACCTAGGAAAGCTTTTGATTTTCTTTCCCCAACATTTGCGTACTCTATCTGACGATTGGATTGTGAACATATTTGATTATTTCTATGAGCATGATATAAAAAACATATTATTAGGTTTTACAATGTAGTCTTGTCAGTGAGTTGTACCACTCCTTCGCTCTGTCATTGCGAGTGACAATTATTTTGGGCAAAAATACGTTTATTAAACATCAAAAACACGATCATATGTTGTACTCCCTCCGTATAAAGAAATGAATCTCAATTAATTATTATTTTTCCCCAAGATAATGAGCATGTGATTTAGCTTCTAGGTCAGGAAAAGAATGAATGACATGTGTAACAAAAGCACGAAAAAAAAAAAAAAAAGAATTTGCCCGAAATTTCTTTCTCCGTAATTTAACGCTGGGGTGATAAGGCAATCAAAATCCGCAGTGTAACAGATTTAATGAACGCTTTTTTTACGTCATAACCTTTATCTCCCATCCATTATGACGTCGTAAATCAAGCCATTACTGCAGCAAGGACGCGTTGTGGTATGGGAACGTAAGTTAATTTTCCTTGGAGGTCATGAGAAAAACGTAACAAATCATTCTTCCCTCAACATCCTCATGAGACTACTCCGGGGAAACCTCGTTGCGCAGGGATATCCCAAGACAGCCGCATTGACAAATAATGCTGCAAAGAAATGCGCTGTAAAAAACAAAACAAGAACAAACACACACTCACACACTGGGGAATTTAGACTAAGTTTTGGACTTTTTCGTTGCCACCTCAGTCTTTACACTAAATCCATAAGAAGACGTGGATAATATGTTTGTCTTTCTAAAGGGAGTAGAGACGGTTTAACGATCATTGTTACAGTCTAGGGCTAAAGACTGAGGTGTGTTCCCTCCCTGTGTTCCGTGGTCCCTTATTTGGGACCTTATTTGGGACCACTGAACAAAGGGAGGCTATATCGAGAGCGCACCACACATGTCTCATGCAAGACTCGGTACCAGTCCCATCTACGATCGGCACGAAGCCCATGCCTCTGCCCACTAGGCCACCGGACAGGCATATACACACATGAGTCATAACATTATAACCACCCCCAGCATAGAGAAATGAGCGCGCCTGAAGACCGAACGGTGGCGCAGGTGAAGTTCACAGAGCAGTATATATACAACCCGAGGACCAGCTTTCGGTTAGTAGAGTGTTCGGAGCGACAATGGGAAAAGCTGCCGATTTACCGGAGTTTGGTAAAGGACAAATTGCGATGGCTCGGTGCCTCGGACCTACGATCTCGGAAATGGCGTTGCTTGTGGGTTGTTCAGGTGACGCTGTAGTGAGTACGTATCAAAAGTGGTGCACAGATGGCCAAACGACGAACTGTCGTCTAGCCGTGTGTCGTCCGCAACTCACTGATGCCAGAGGGGAGCGGACACTGTCGCGCATTGTTCACAGGGACCGCAGGGCCACAGTGCGGCAAATCACCCGCAGCTACAACAGTGGTGATCAGAGCAATGTGTCGCAGCAGACAGTTCATCGCAGCTTTCTGCGCATGGGCCTGCGTACCCGAAGACCCAACCGGGTCCCCATGCTTACTGCACGTCATCGCCAACAAGGCATGAAATGGTCACCGAGATTGGATCGTGGATGATTGGAAGAAAGTGGCCTGTTCTAACGAATCAAGATTCCTGGTGCATAACATACAAGACCGAGCCCGAATACGCCGATTACTGACGGAGGCACTGTTGATGTTGATGGCACCTGGGTGCATTGTTGGGCGGAAACAGGTCGGCGGCGGCGGCAGTGTTATGATGTGGGCAATGTTTTTTTGCGGCACTTTAGCCCGCATTATCCCAATAGCACAATCCCTGACAGCTGTCAGGTATCTGAACATCGTTGCACACCAAGTTCACCCATTCATGCGAACTATGTTCCAACAGATAATGCGCCATGCCACAGTGCCCGAATCGTCAAGGAGTGGTTCGAAGAACATGCTGGTGACTTTCTGTTAATGCCCTGGCCTCCAAATTCACCTGACATGAAGCCAATCGAACATTTGTGGTTCGACTTGGAAAAGCGGGTTCTCTTGTACTTTGTTCTGAGATTTTGACTCCACAAACAAATAACACGTGCTGCTTTCTTCACTGAAGAAGCCGTGTCTGCTGTATTTCGTGTTTGACGAGATTTTTCTTTACGTGAGACACCTGGCGCCATCTATCATCTGATTTAACAAACTTTAGTACTTGCCACGTGTCTTGGCGTTTATAGTAAGTTTTTTTTTTTATCGTATTTTTTTAATAGCATACTGAAGTTGTGTACTTCGTTTATAGACACCCTGTAGATACACTCAGTAGACAAATCATCAGAGCTAGGGGTGATGGGCAAGTGAGATAGGCATCCCCAGCGCAAAGTAGAACAGACCCAAACCGAACGAAGGCGATAAATAGGCGAACAGCAGGGCTTCCCAAGAGTTTACCGCAATCGTGGAATATGAGTAAACGTGGTGATCTGAGCGACTTTGATCGTGGATGCATTGCCGCAACAAGACGGATGGGTCATTTTATTGCCCAAGTTGTAAGAACCTTATGGTTCCAGAGGGCAACTGTATCAAGGGTGCACCACGAGTATACCATTGAAGTGTGTACCAGTGTCCAGAGAGCAAGCGGTGGTCATTGATGACCGAGGACGACGTAAACTGTCCAGGCTCGTACAGTCCGACCGTTTGGCAACGGCGGAACAAATCACATCAGGTTAAATGTTGGAGGCCCAAGCAGTTGAGCGAACAAACGGTACGGCGTACCCTATATACCACATGGTACGGCATCCTACGCCCTACTCGTGTGCCAGTGTTGACTGTTCGTCATCGGACATTATGCCTCGCCTGATGCCGGGAACATTAAAGCTGGACCTCTACAGAGTGGCACCTCGTCGTGACAGGTCGGCTCTGTTCAACGCGGTGGTGGCTCTGTAATGGTGTGGGGAGCCATCTCATGGGACACATTAGGTCGCTTAGTGTGTCTGGATAGCTTCTTAATAGCTGCGCGCTGCCAGCATGTTCTGGCTGATCTCCCACACGCTTTCATGGCCTTCGCGCATCCTTCGGCCGATTTTCTATTTTAAAAGAACAACGCATCAGCCCACCGGACCGCAACGACCCAAGCCTAGCTAGAGGAACACTCATCTGAGTTTGGAACCATTCGGTTTCCCACAAGGTCCCCGGATTTCAAGCCTGGGGAAGCTCTCTGAAATGCTGCAGATAGGAACATTACATCCGTGGATCCTGGACCGCCGTCTCGGGCAAAGTTACGGAAAAAGCTGCAACAGACATGGCTGGCATTACCACCAGCATCTGGTGCAGTCGTTTTGTCCATTAGGTGTGTACATAAGGACAAGCAAGACTAAAAAAAAAAAAAAAAAAAAAAAAATAAAAAAAAATAAATAAATAAAAAACAAAAAATAAATAAAAAACAAAAAAAAAATAAAAAAAAATAAAAAACAAAAAATAAATAAAAAACAAAAAATAAATAAAAAACAAAAAATAAAATAAAAAAAATAATAATAATAAATAAAAATAAATAAATAATGCAAACATGGATTCAAAAAAGCAAAAAAAAAAAAACGACCAGGAGAAATCACAAGGTTTGCAGAATATATGGCAAATATCATCCACGGCTTCGTCAGGGGCAATCACTGATAACATTCTCACATATCTGCAGAGACCAAAAAGTGTGTGCTTCTGGTCTTCAGTTTACAAGTAAAGAAAAATTAAGAAATTTTCTTAATCCTTAATTTTTCTGTACTTGCAAACTGAATAATGCAGAAACTCACACTTTCTGGTCTCTGCAGATATGTGAGGTATGTTATCCGTGATTGCCCCTGACGAAGCCGTGGATAATACACTGCCGAACTATTGCTAAGGACTGATGACAATAGCAACGATAACAACCATAAAATGGAAGGCAGGAAAATGTGGAAATTAGCATAAGTGCGGGATACAGTAAGACGTATTGTGCGTATGCAAATTTTGGATTGCCGAACTTGTTCGTGACGTCATAGCGCTGATAAGAGATATAAAGGATTTGACGCGTATTGACCGCTGTTGTTCAAACGCAAAGTTGAAAGGGAAAGAATCAACTGACGAACTTGCAATTTTCAGTATGTCTTCCCGACATCACGTAGATGATTTTACGCGTGGCCGTATTATTGGCAAGATTGAAGAAGGGCGAAAAATAACAGATGTTGCCAGGGAGTTCGACGTCAGCCACAGTGTTGTTTCAAGGCTTTGGAAATCATTTCAAACAAATGGAGAGTGTAGCAAATGTCACGGGGGAGGTCTTGTTCGCAGTATGACACCTGCAGAAGATCGGTACATAGTGCTATCAACAAAAAGACACCGGCGCAGCACATCTAGTGAGGTAGCAAAACAGCTTATGGCTGCTACTGGCAAGCGGATCTCCCGAAAAACGGTCGCTAGACGCTTGCATGAAGGAGGACTATACGCCCGCCGTACTGTTGTGTGCATCCCATTGTCCAGACGTCACCGTACCGCCCGTTTGCAATGGTGCCATCAACATCGCAATTGGACTGATAACGACTGGTCTGCTGTCCTCTTCTCAGATGAGAGTAGATACAGTCTATCGTCTGATTGTCGACGACAACTGATCTGGTGTGATAGTGGTACTGCATATTGTCCAGCAAACATACTAGAAACGGACCGATATCCAACATGTGGTGTCATGGTATGGGCTGGCATCATGATCAATGGCCGTACGGCCCTCTGTGTGCTTCCAACTGGGACTATGACTGGCCAACGATACATTAATGATGTTCTGCTACCTCATGTTCGCATGTTCCGTGGTGCTGTAGGTGATAGATTCATTTTCATGGACGACAACGCAACATGTCATCGAACAGTCGCTGTCCAGGAGTGTCTTGAGAGCGAAGATATTCAACGCCTCGTATGGCCAGCACGTTTTCCAGATTTGAATCCCATTGAAAATGTGTGGGATGCTTTGGGAGGAGTCTTGCTGGTCGCCAATACCCTCCAATAAACAAGGACACCCTCATCCGTGCACTGACAGAGGAATGGGATAAATTACCCGAACAGCTTCTTGATTATGTTGTGCAAAGCATGACACGACGTGTGGAATCTTGCATCGCCCTCCATGGTGGCCATATCCCGTATTGACATCTTACGCTGGAACGCCTGCTAACGGTAATTGCATTTTTTTCAAGTTTACGTATTCTGCACAAAATCGCCTGTTTGTCCCTTGAACACTTTCCAAAGCCTTCTGGATTTCAGAGCACAATAAATTGTCTTTCTTGTAATGTCCCGACATTCTGACATTATTTTATTTCACTTGGCATCCATCCACACTTACTTTTTAATGCGCTATATAGCCGTTTATGATCCGTCCTTAGCAATTGTCCAGCAGTGTATTTGCCATATATTCTGCAATCCTTGCCTTTTTTCCTGGTCGATTTTTGGCTTTTTTAATCCATATTTGCATTGTTTATTTTTCTTTCTTTATTATTATTATTATTATTATTATTATTATTATTATTATTATTTTTATTTTATTTTTACTTTTTGTTTTTTTATTTTTACTTTTTGTTTTTTATTTTAATTTTAGTTTTTGTTTTACTCTTGCTTGTTCTTGTATGTTTTGAATTTTCTTTATATATGTATAATCATTATCATCATGAAACTTTATCAATCCACTGCTGGATGAAGTTCTCCCTAAGTTTCTTCCACAATTGTCTGTCTTGAGCCTGTCTTTTCCATGTCACTCCAGCATACATTCGAATTTCATCGATGCATCTCCCATGAGGTGTTCTTCTCGGTCTTTTCCTGTCTCTCGGAATCCAATCTAAAATTTCGATTGTCCATCGGTGGTCCGTTCTTCTGGCAACATGTCCAGCCCATCGTAATTTCAGTGATTTCACTCTGGTCATGATGTCGCCGCCCACTTCTGTCATTTTCCTTATCCACAAGTTCTTCTTATCTTTCCTGGTTACACCAAGCATGCATCTCTCCATTCTTTTTTGAGTTGTCTGCCGCCTTTGTATGTCTTTTTGGGGAAAACGTCTTATCCCGCTGGTCCGGTATGGGGGGAAACTATGCGAAAGTCGATGTTACGATTTTGTGTATACCAGACAAATCTTGATAACTTTAAAACCATAACGCATATCGAAATAAGCAATACACGGTTTAAAACAGCAAGGATGAAAGAATATCAAGCGACATTAGCCTTGAGCGCGTGACGTCATATGTCGCCACAAGATGGTTGTCAATTTGGAGTGAAAAAGCACCGGTTTGCCGCGCGGCAAAATTATTGTTGTATAGCTCGGGAACGCGTACGCGTAAGGCGTTGTGTGAGGTGTCGTTTCACAGAGCTCGACGAGTACTAGAAAATAAAATATTCATAGTGACAATAGTGAACGAAGTTGAAAAAATATACAGTGACAAAATGTTGAACTTGGACAAATTTTCGTTAAAATTTCAAAAATGTCGAAATATATTCAAAACAAGAAGGTAAATGCCTATCGTAAACACC
This sequence comes from Macrothele yani, assembly GCA_039090855.1. Classification (NCBI taxonomy): domain Eukaryota; kingdom Metazoa; phylum Arthropoda; class Arachnida; order Araneae; family Macrothelidae; genus Macrothele; species Macrothele yani. The sequence goes on from CM077003.1 coordinate 113,037,030, forward strand.
TACAAAGTGAAACAAGAAAAAATGAGGAATCTAAAAAGGCCCCTATAACAGCAGTAGAACGAATGCGGAGGATGAGGCAGCGTCGACAAGTTGAGGCGAGTACCAGTCACGCAGACGCCTCAACGCCTAGCGCCGGTTCACAGGCAATGGGTGTCGACAGTGAGATAGAACCGATGGAATGCGACGGAATACAAGCAGATGAGACGTTTCAGAATCGAGATTTAGCGTTTATAACCCATTGGCGTCTGGCGAAGAAACACTTTGAAAAGTCATTCTATGGTACCAAGTTGGGTTTTGTTTGTGGAGTTTCTGATCGCATATGGTTCCAAAATGATTTAAATTAGCCCAATGCAGCTATGTTGCAATTCTTACAACAGGAATTCACAGATGAAGACCTTCAATCTCAAGAATCAAGAATCAGAAAACGTGAAAATAAAAACGAATCAAGAATCAGAAAACGTGCAGGGCTCATGTCGCTAGACCCGTTCCACGGCAGCCAATACCCAAATATTCTGGATTCAATTGTCTACAGGATATTCATGTCGGCGAAGGCGTACTAGTGGAAGTTGAGATACCCAACCAATTCAAATTTGTTCTAGTGTCAGTCTATTTTAATCCTTAGACGCCACTCAATTACATCGAGATGTTTCTCTTTCAACTAATGCTTTAGTACACAGAGCATTGCAAACAATAGTTAGCGACTGGCCCTGCGATCCCAACATACCGCTTCTACTCACCGGAGACTTTAAGATTGAGGTGCCGAACGATCGTCTGAAATAGTTTCTGAACAACAAGTTCAGATTGGTATTGGCCACGGATCCAACTGACTTCACAACTTTTGAGAATACCACGATAGACTTAACGTTCTCTAGATGTGTAGCATGTAAGTATTACATATCGTACTACTCGTACCATTGTCCTGTCTTCAAAATTTTTTTACAAATTAGTCAGCATTGTGAGAAATAAATAAAATAAAAGACATGCAAGTTCGTTGCGCTCATTTCTTTCTTACCGACCCTACAAACATCCCGCCCGACAACTACGTAAGGCGTTTTCTGCCAAAAACCTCAGCGGTAGTGATCCCGGCACTAATTTCCTACCCCGTTTTTTTAGTTCAGGTCCATGTCTCCGCCCTGTACGTAAGCACTGGCACTATGCATGGATTAAACACTTTTCTTTTTAAGACATAATGTCATACTGCTCTTAAAAATTGTACTGTTTCTTTGTTTCTTTCAAAAGCTCTCCATCCAGTTTTATACGCCGATTGATTTTTCCTCAATGTGACCCTATATATATATATATATATATATATATATATACTTAAGAGCAAAACTGAAGACTAAGGAAAAACTTTAGAATTTAAAACGAAGGTTGCAAAATAACCTGAAAATCAAAACGCGCAACGCAGCAGTTTTGAAAATTCAGAATTCACATTCTATAAAGAAGATACCTAAGCAAAAAAATACAAATATAATTTTGACTCACACCTAGTACAACATAGAAAAGGTTATGTATCTACCTGTGTGAGTAAAAGGAGAAAGGATAAAAAAATAAAATAAAACAACTGAATGTAGAAGGTGTCGAGAATACTGAGCCTTGGCTTTATCAAGGACCAGCAAAAACTCTGCATTTTCTCACTTCCACAAAGACCTAGTTGGAAATGGGTTTCTGCAAGGCCATAGATGCAAGTAACGTTCCCACCTAAAATAGTTTAAAAAATATATATATGTCATGTCCTCCGTAGAGTTGCATGACCTAGCACTGGTTAACAATTTCGCTTGCATCCATTAACCTTCCTGGCCCGACCCATGCTCTTCATCTGTTACTATTAAACAGAGAGAAGAAGATTAAAGAGAACTCAAGCTGTGAGAGTGACATAATAATTAGAAATGATTTTCAGCCATAACGAAATTCCAAGTTCGTTTGAGAGAGAATTTAAACCTGAAAATCAATGCAAAAGAAATCCAAATTTTTACATTGCAATTAAAAAAGGAAATATTAATTTTTAACGAACAGAATTTTGAAAGAAAACTTGAGTCTAAAACCCCCTACTCTACAACTTATGACAGCACGAAAACGAGAATAAGTTAAAGATAATAATTAACTAAAGAAAACTTTGTGAAAGTTATATACCTTAAACAGTTAGTTGCAATATGTACAAAGTATTTCAGCAGTGCTTTAAGTGCATAATTAATTAGTTATTAAGAACTTAACTACTTTGAAAAAACAGCGCATAGACAGCGCATAGAAAAGGAACAAGCTTAGCCATCTTCTGTTCCTAGGTACCCCAAAAGACGCTCAAAGTTACAAAGAAAAGAAAGAGTTAAAACCCGCAAAAATGTTAACAGACAAACCAATGCCTAAAAGCTGAAAAGCTAAAAAACGACAGAGAAAAAGTACATGAAGTACAAACATTGAACTTATAAAACCTAGAACCCAAAAACCAGGAAGAGAGCTTACCTCTTGTGTGACAAAAACTTTTCTCCTCACAAGAGAAGAACATGGCTGACCTCTTCCGCCACTCCCTAGACGCTGGGGGGCAGTGAGGGTGGGGCTGATGGCCTCCTCATACAGCAAGAAACCAACGCGCGGAGATTTTAACCAGAGAAAAAAATATATATAAACTTAAGACTGTGGATCTGTATGATCAGAAAGAGCAGAATTAACTCTCCAGAATACATGAGGAATATTATAAAATACACGAGCAGTGTATTTAATAATCTTTGCATGTATTAAATCACCTTAGTGAGCTTCTATAGATTAATCAGAATCTTATTAATTTTAATGTTGGTTTTACTATTTTTAGTATAGCTATCCTAGTGATGAATAACTAGTTTTCTTTTTTATTTGTTTTTATTTTCTTTTATAAACAGATTTTTAAGCTTTTTTTGTGATTTTGTTTATATTATTTAATTTTTTGTTTTAATAGGACCGTCATATCCATAGCACTAAAGTTCCTTTAGGTAGTTAATAGGCATCCTCTAGCCAACTTCCTTACGGCTTTGATTGGTCAGAATCATATTATTAACTGTGTAGAAAATTAAAGCAGATCTGCCAACCTTACTCTATTATTCAGAATAATTTTTCTTAAAGTTCTTTTGATGAAAGAAGAAGGAATTTCGTTCTCTAGAAAACTTTCTAATAGTATATTAATGTGGTGATTGAAGTCCAAATTGTTGCTGCAAATTCTTGAAATTCTTAGGACCTGAGAAATTAGTACATTCTCAATTACTTTGGTTGAAATGTTATTATTCCAGTGTAGATATTTAATTACTTTGAAAGGAAAATTAACTCTTTTATCAAAAGCCGGGTTACCTCTGTTGAGCTTAATGCTTAAGTCTAGGAACTCAAGTTCCTGATTACTGTGGTTGGTTTTACATAAGTTAAGAGAGCTAGGATAGATATTATCAAAATCACTCTCTATAACTTCTGAATTATTGATACACAGCAGATCATCAATATATCTAAAAGTGTAAAGGTAGTTATCTGAGCAGGTGGGGTGATTTTTAATGAATTTATATTCCTTAAAGAACAGGAATAGATTAGCGATATTCGTGGACGTTGATGTTCCCATGGGAATACCGTTCACTTGCTTATAGAGAGTATTATTATATAAGATATGGTTATTTTTTATGCAGCAATTGAGATAAGAGTTCCAAGTTCCTACATCAACAAATTGGTTAAGTTTAAATTCTGCAAACAGCTCTTTAAAGGTAGTGATTATATCTGATAGAGGCAGATTAGTATATAGGTTTTCAAAATCATAACTATTAATATCTAGGGGACAAACTTTGAGTATAGTAGAAATTACTTCTGCATTATTATTAATTATCCAAAAATCTCTGTACATCAAGTTAGAACAGTTTCTAATGTGTTTCAAAACCTTCTTTAAGACATCTTCAAAAGCAAGATCTATTTTCTTTTTATGACTCCTTACTCCACTAGCTATGAACCTGAACTTCACAGGATCCTTATGAAACTTAACCGTTGCAAAAAGAAATGGAAATTCAGGCTCATATCTTCTAGTTTGTGGAATTTTAAGTTTCTTGAAGAATGCCTTAAACTGATTTTCTAACTGCTTGGTAGAATAACTTACGGCCTCGTATGTTACTCTATTATTGAGTTCCATAGTTAACAATTCAAAATACAACTTCTTACAGATAATTGCAAAATTATTGCTAGCTTTATCCGTAGTGGTAAAAATAAATTGGTCTTGTAGTTTGAGAGTGACCTTTTAGCTTCTCCAGAGAAAAAGAGATTTCTGTCGAAACAAAAGTCCAGACCTGCCAACTCACCGGTGAAGCTATTGATTATATTATATTTCCATGCTGCGAAGGCCTCAATAGGCTGATTGTACCTTAAACTGGTTTTTACGATGTACCTATTAACATCTTGAGTGAAGCTCTCAAGAATCCTTTCTTTGGAAATTGTGAAGGAAGGTCTGAATTTAGAGCCATACTCTAATAAATTCCTAAGCTTTTCATTTTCAACAAAACTCAAGTTTCCGGTGATAATATGGTTGTAATTTCTCTTAAAGAATTTTCCAGTAATTTTGTTACCATCAGGTTCCTAAATAAAGCCTACGATAATCTCAATGTAAGGAAGCTGTTCTACAATAATGCAATTTTTTTTCCCATCCACAGGCACCAGTCTATTGTAAGTTTTAAATATGTTAAGACCTTAGGGTCAATAGTTAAAAACTACAAACTTAACTCTTCGAGCTACATTCCTGTAATTACTACATGTTCTTGTGATGAACATAAAGAAACAGTTCACTATGATAGGAATTACAACCATATTATCACCGGAAACTTGAGTTTTGTTGAAAATGAAAAGCTTAGGAATTTATTCGAGTATGGCTCTAAATTCAGACCTTCCTTCACAATTTCCAAAGAAAGGATTCTTGAGAGCTTCACTCAAGATGTTAATAGGTACATCGTAAAAACCAGTTTAAGGTACAATCAGCCTATTGAGGCCTTCGTAGAATGGAAATATAATATAATCAATAGCTTCACCGGTGAGTTGGCAGGTCTGGACTTTTGTTTCGACAGAAATCTCTTTTTCTCTGGAGAAGCTAAAAGGTCACTCTCCAAACTACAAGACCAATTTATTTTTACCACTACGGATAAAGCTATAGCAATAATTTTGCAATTATCTGTAAGAAGTTGTATTTTGAATTGTTAACTATGGAACTCAATAATAGAGTAACATACGAGGCCGTAAGTTATTCTACCAAGCAGTTAGAAAATCAGTTTAAGGCATTCTTCAAGAAACTTAAAATTCCACAAACTAGAAGATATGAGCCTGAATTTCCATTTCTTTTTGCAACGGTTAAGTTTCATAAGGATCCTGTGAAGTTCAGGTTCATAGCTAGTGGAGTAAGGAGTCATAAAAAGAAAATAGATCTTGCTTTTGAAGATGTCTTAAAGAAGGTTTTGAAACACATTAGAAACTGTTCTAACTTGATGTACAGAGATTTTTGGATAATTAATAATAATGCAGAAGTAATTTCTACTATACTCAAAGTTTGTCCCCTAGATATTAATAGTTATGATTTTGAAAACCTATATACTAATCTGCCTCTATCAGATATAATCACTACCTTTAAAGAGCTGTATGCAGAATTTAAACTTAACCAATTTGTTGATGTAGGAACTTGGAACTCTTATCTCAATTGCTGCATAAAAAATAACCATATCTTATATAATAATACTCTCTATAAGCAAGTGAACGGTATTCCCATGGGAACATCAACGTCCACGAATATCGCTAATCTATTCCTGTTCTTTAAGGAATATAAATTCATTAAAAATCACCTACCTGCTCAGATAACTACCTTTACACTTTTAGATATATTGATGATCTGCTGTGTATCAATAATTCAGAAGTTATAGAGAGTGATTTTGATAATATCTATCCTAGCTCTCTTAATTTATGTAAAACCAACCACAGTAATCAGGAACTTGAGTTCCTAGACTTAAGCATTAAGCTCAACAGAGGTTACCCATCTATTAGCCTCTTTGATAAAAGAGTTAATTTTCCTTTCAAAGTAATTAAATATCTACACTGGAATAATAACATTTCAACCAAAGTAATTGAGAATGTACTAATTTCTCAGGTCCTAAGAATTTCAAGAATTTGCAGCAACAATTTGGACTTCAATCACCACATTAATATACTATTAGAAAGTTTTCTAGAGAACGAAATTCCTTCTTCTTTCATCAAAAGAACTTTAAGAAAAATTATTCTGAATAATAGAGTAAGGTTGGCAGATCTGCTTTAATTTTCTACACAGTTAATAATATGATTCTGACCAATCAAAGCCGTAAGGAAGTTGGCTAGAGGATGCCTATTAACTACCTAAAGGAACCTTAGTGCCATGGATATGACGGTCCTATTAAAACAAAAAAATAAATAATATAAACAAAATCACAAAAAAAGCTTAAAAATCTGTTTATAAAAGAAAATAAAAACAAATAAAAAAGAAAACTAGTTATTCATCACTAGGATAGCTATACTAAAAATAGTAAAACCAACATTAAAATTAATAAGATTCTGATTAATCTATAGAAGCTCACTAAGGTGATTTAATACATGCAAAGATTATTAAATACACTGCTCGTGTATTTTATAATATTCCTTCATGTATTCTGGAGAGTTAATTCTGCTCTTTCTGATCATACAGATCCACAGTCTTAAGTTTATATATATTTTTTTTTCTCTGGTTAAAATCTCCGCGCGTTGGTTTCTTGCTGTATGAGGAGGCCATCAGCCCCACCCTCACTGCCCCCCAGCGTCTAGGGAGTGGCGGAAGAGGTCAGCCATGTTCTTCTCTTGTGAGGAGAAAAGTTTTTGTCACACAAGAGGTAAGCTCTCTTCCTGGTTTTTGGGTTCTAGGTTTTATAAGTTCAATGTTTGTACTTCATGTACTTTTTCTCTGTCGTTTTTTAGCTTTTCAGCTTTTAGGCATTGGTTTGTCTGTTAACATTTTTGCGGGTTTTAACTCTTTCTTTTCTTTGTAACTTTGAGCGTCTTTTGGGGTACCTAGGAACAGAAGATGGCTAAGCTTGTTCCTTTTCTATGCGCTGTCTATGCGCTGTTTTTTCAAAGTAGTTAAGTTCTTAATAACTAATTAATTATGCACTTAAAGCACTGCTGAAATACTTTGTACATATTGCAACTAACTGTTTAAGGTATATAACTTTCACAAAGTTTTCTTTAGTTAATTATTATCTTTAACTTATTCTCGTTTTCGTGCTGTCATAAGTTGTAGAGTAGGGGGTTTTAGACTCAAGTTTTCTTTCAAAATTCTGTTCGTTAAAAATTAATATTTCCTTTTTAATTGCAATGTAAAAATTTGGATTTCTTTTGCATTGATTTTCAGGTTTAAATTCTCTCTCAAACGAACTTGGAATTTCGTTATGGCTGAAAATCATTTCTAATTATTATGTCACTCTCACAGCTTGAGTTCTCTTTAATCTTCTTCTCTCTGTTTAATAGTAACAGATGAAGAGCATGGGTCGGGCCAGGAAGGTTAATGGATGCAAGCGAAATTGTTAACCAGTGCTAGGTCATGCAACTCTACAGAGGACATGACATATATATATTTTTTAAACTATTTTAGGTGGGAACGTTACTTGCATCTATGGCCTTGCAGAAACCCATTTCCAACTAGGTCTTTGTGGAAGTGAGAAAATGCAGAGTTTTTGCTGGTCCTTGATAAAGCCAAGGCTCAGTATTCTCGACACCTTCTACATTCAGTTGTTTTATTTTATTTTTTTATCCTTTCTCCTTTTACTCACACAGGTAGATACATAACCTTTTCTATGTTGTACTAGGTGTGAGTCAAAATTATATTTGTATTTTTTTGCTTAGGTATCTTCTTTATAGAATATATATATATATATATATATATATATATACTTAAGAGCAAAACTGAAGACTAAGGAAAAAATTTTAGAATTTAAAACGAAGGGTGCAAAATAACCTGAAAATCAAAACGCGCAACGCAGCAGTTTTGAAAATTCAGAATTCACATTCTATAAAGAAGATACCTAAGCAAAAAAATACATATATAATTTTGACTCACACCTAGTACAACATAGAAAAGGTTATGTATCTACCTGTGTGAGTAAAAGGAGAAAAGATAAAAAAATAAAATAAAACAACTGAATGTAGAAGGTGTCGAGAATACTGAGCCTTGGCCTTATCAAGGACCAGCAAAAACTCTGCATTTTCTCACTTCCACAAAGACCTAGTTGGAAATGGGTTTCTGCAAGGCCATAGATGCAAGTAACATTCCCACCTAAAATAGTTTAAAAAATATATATATAAGTCATGTCCTCCGTAGAGTAGCATGACCTAGCACTAGTTAACAATTTCGCTTGCATCCATTAACCTTCATGGCCCGACCCATGCTCTTCATCTGTTACTATTAAACAGAGAGAAGAAGATTAAAGAGAACTCAAGCTGTGAGAGTGACATAATAAATAGAAATGATTTTCAGCTATAACGAAATTTCAAGTTCGTTTGAGAGAGAATTTAAACCTGAAAAACAATGCAAAAGAAAACCAAATTTTACATTGCAATTGAAAAAGGAAATGTTAATTTATAACGAACAGATTTTTGAAAGAAAACTTGAGTCTAAAACCCCTACTCTACAACTTATGACAGCACGAAAACGAGAATAAGTTAAAGATAATAATTAACTAAAGAAAACTTTGTGAAAGTTATATACCTTAAACAGTTAGTTGCAATATGTACAAAGTATTTCAGCAGTGCTTTAAGTGCATAATTAATTAGTTATTAAGAACTTAACTACTTTGAAAAAACAGCGCATAGACAGCGCATAGAAAGGAACAAGCTTAGCCTTCTTCTGTTCCTAGGTACCCCAAAAGACGCTCAAAGTTACAAAGAAAAATAAGAGTTAAAACCCGCATAAATGTTAACAGACAAACCAATGCTTAAAAGCTGAAAAGCTAAAAAACGACAGAGAAAAGGTACATAAAGTACAAACATTGAACTTATAAAACCTAGAACCCGAAAACAAGGAAGAGAGCTTACCTCTTGTGTGACAAAAACTTTTCTCCTCACAAGAGGAGAACATGGCTGACCCCTTCCGCCACTCCCTAGACGCTGGGGGGCAGTGAGGGTGGGGCTGATGGCCTCCTCATACAGCAAGAAACCAACGCGCGGAGATTTTAACCAGAGAAAAAAATATATAAACTTAAGACTGTGGATCTGTATGATCAGAATGAGCAGAATTAACTCTCCAGAATACATGAGAAATATTATAAAATACACGAGCAGTTTATTTAATAATCTTTGCATGTATTAAATCACCTTAGTGAGCTTCTATAGATTAATCAGAATCTTATTAATTTTAATGTTGGTTTTACTATTTTTAGTATAGCTATCCTAGTGATGAATAACTAGTTTTCTTTTTTATTTGTTTTTATTTTCTTTTATAAACAGATTTTTAAGCTTTTTTGTGATTTTGTTTATATTATTTAATTTTTTGTTTTAATAGGACCGTCATATCCATAGCACTAAGGTTCCTTTAGGTAGTTAATAGGCATCCTCTAGCCAACTTCCTTACGGCTTTGATTGGTCAGAATCATATTATTAACTGTGTAGAAAATTAAAGCAGATCTGCCAACCTTACTCTATTATTCAGAATAATTTTCTTAAAGTTCTTTTGATGAAAGTAGAAGGAATTTCGTTCTCTAGAAAACTTTCTAATAGTATATTAATGTGGTAATTGAAATCCAAATTGTTGCTGCAAATTCTTGAAATTCTTAGGACCTGAGAAATTAGTACATTCTCAATTACTTTGGTTGAAATGTTATTATTCCAGTGTAGATATTTAATTACTTTGAAAGGAAAATTAACTCTTTTATCAAAGAGGCTAATAGATGGGTTACCTCTGTTGAGCTTAATGCTTAAGTCTAGGAACTCAAGTTCCTGATTACTGTGGTTGGTTTTACATAAGTTAAGAGAGCTAGGATAGATATTATCAAAATCACTCTCTATAACTTCTGAATTATTGATACACAGCAGATCATCAATATATCTAAAAGTGTAAAGGTAGTTATCTGAGCAGGTGGGGTGATTTTTAATGAATTTATATTCCTTAAAGAACAGGAATAGATTAGCGATATTTGTGGACGTTGATGTTCCCATTGGAATACCGTTCACTTGCTTATAGAGAGTATTATTATATAAGATATGGTTATTTTTTATGCAGCAATATAATAAGAGTTCCAAGTTCCTACATCAACAAATTGGTTAAGTTTAAATTCTGCATACAGCTCTTTAAAGGTAGTGATTATATCTGATAGAGGCAGATTAGTATACAGGTTTTCAAAATCATAACTATTAATATCTAGGGGACAAACTTTGAGTATAGTAGAAATTACTTCTGCATTATTATTAATTATCCAAAAATCTCTGTACATCAAGTTAGAACAGTTTCTAATGTGTTTCAAAACCTTCTTTAAGACATCTTCAAAAGCAAGATCTATTTTCTTTTTATGACTCCTTACTCCACTAGCTATGAACCTGAACTTCACAGGATCCTTATGAAACTTAACCGTTGCAAAAAGAAATGGAAATTCAGGCCCATATCTTCTAGTTTGTGGAATTTTAAGTTTCTTGAAGAATGCCTTAAACCGATTTTCTAACTGCTTGGTAGAATAACTTACGGGCTCGTATGTTACTCTATTATTGAGTTCCATAGTTAACAATTCAAAATAGAACTTCTTACAGATAATTGCAAAATTATTGCTAGCTTTATCCGTAGTGGTAAAAATAAATTGGTCTTGTAGTTTGGAGAGTGACCTTTTAGCTTCTCCAGAGAAAAGAGATTTCTGTCGAAACAAAAGTCCAGACCTGCCAACTCACCGGTGAAGCTATTGATTATATTATATTTCCATTCTGCGAAGGCCTCAATAGGCTGATTGTACGTTAAACTGGTTTTTACGATGTACTTATTTACATCTTGAGTGAAGCTCTCAAGAATCCTTTCTTTGGAAATTGTGAAGGAAGGTCTGAATTTAGAGCCATACTCTAATAAATTCCTAAGCTTTTCATTTTCAACATAACTCAAGTTTCCGGTGATAATATGGTTGTAATTCTTATCATAGTGAACTGTTTCTTTATGTTCATCACAAGAACAAGTAGTAATTACAGGAATGTAGCTCGAAGAGTTAAGTTTGTAGTTTTTAACTATTGACCCTAAGGTCTTAACATATTTAAAACTTACAATAGACTGGTGCCTGTGGATGGGAAAAAAATTGCATTATTGTAGAACAGCTTCCTTACATTGAGATTATCGTAGGCTTTATTTAGGAACCTGATGGTAACAAAATTACTGGAAAATTCTTTAAGAGAAATTTTATCTTTAAGAATATGTTTAAGAATGTCCAGAACCAAAGCAAAAACATGCTTATCAACATGGTCAGCAGTTTCATTCCAGAATTTGAAAAAACATTTAAGGACAGAGTGCTTGAAGGACTTGAGAATTTTGTAAGTATTTTTAACAAAATTAGTGCCAGTTTTAAAGCTTTCCAGAGTTTTTAGCAAGTTAGCAAAATCAACTTTGCTTGATGTGCGAAATAACCTCTGTCCTCTATTACCTCTAGAGCATCTCTTATTATTAACAAGAAAGAAGAGTTCACGAATTGAAAATTTATGCTGATTATGCTTATTGTCAGATAGAGTGGAATTAAGGCCATAGGGATAAAGTGACTGATGCTGCAAAATTTCAAGGGATTCAGTTTCTAGCCGAGCATAGAGGTCAGGAATAATATGAAAATAGAGGTACTACATATTATTCCTGACCTCTATGCTCGGCTAGAAACTGAATCCCTTGAAATTTTGCAGCATCAGTCTCTTTATCCCTATGGCCTTAATTCCACTCTATCTGACAATAAGCATAATCAGCATAAATTTTCAATTCGTGAACTCTTCTTTCTTGTTAATAATAAGAGCTGCTCTAGAGGTAATAGAGGACAGAGGTTATTTCGCACATCAAGCAAAGTTGATTTTGCTAACTTGCTAAAAACTCTGGAAAGCTTTAAAACTGGCACTAATTTTGTTAAAAATACTTACAAAATTCTCAAGTCCTTCAAGCACTCTGTCCTTAAATGTTTTTTCAAATTCTGGAATGAAACTGCTGACCATGTTGATAAGCATGTTTTTGCTTTGGTTCTGGACATTCTTAAACATATTCTTAAAGATAAAATTTCTCTTAAAGAATTTTCCAGTAATTTTGTTACCATCAGGTTCCTAAATAAAGCCTACGATAATCTCAATGTAAGGAAGCTGTTCTACAATAATGCAATTTTTTTTCCCATCCACAGGCACCAGTCTATTGTAAGTTTTAAATATGTTAAGACCTTAGGGTCAATAGTTAAAAACTACAAACTTAACTCTTCGAGCTACATTCCTGTAATTACTACTTGTTCTTGTGATGAACATAAAGAAACAGTTCACTATGATAAGAATTACAACCATATTATCACCGGAAACTTGAGTTATGTTGAAAATGAAAAGCTTAGGAATTTATTAGAGTATGGCTCTAAATTCAGACCTTCCTTCACAATTTCCAAAGAAAGGATTCTTGAGAGCTTCACTCAAGATGTAAATAAGTACATCGTAAAAACCAGTTTAACGTACAATCAGCCTATTGAGGCCTTCGCAGAATGGAAATATAATATAATCAATAGCTTCACCGGTGAGTTGGCAGGTCTGGACTTTTGTTTCGACAGAAATCTCTTTTTCTCTGGAGAAGCTAAAAGGCCACTCTCCAAACTACAAGACCAATTTATTTTTACCACTACGGATAAAGCTAGCAATAATTTTGCAATTATCTGTAAGAAGTTCTATTTTGAATTGTTAACTATGGAACTCAATAATAGAGTAACATACGAGCCCGTAAGTTATTCTACCAAGCAGTTAGAAAATCGGTTTAAGGCATTCTTCAAGAAACTTAAAATTCCACAAACTAGAAGATATGGGCCTGAATTTCCATTTCTTTTTGCAACGGTTAAGTTTCATAAGGATCCTGTGAAGTTCAGGTTCATAGCTAGTGGAGTAAGGAGTCATAAAAAGAAAATAGATCTTGCTTTTGAAGATGTCTTAAAGAAGGTTTTGAAACACATTAGAAACTGTTCTAACTTGATGTACAGAGATTTTTGGATAATTAATAATAATGCAGAAGTAATTTCTACTATACTCAAAGTTTGTCCCCTAGATATTAATAGTTATGATTTTGAAAACCTGTATACTAATCTGCCTCTATCAGATATAATCACTACCTTTAAAGAGCTGTATGCAGAATTTAAACTTAACCAATTTGTTGATGTAGGAACTTGGAACTCTTATCTCAATTGCTGCATAAAAAATAACCATATCTTATATAATAATACTCTCTATAAGCAAGTGAACGGTATTCCAATGGGAACATCAACGTCCACAAATATCGCTAATCTATTCCTGTTCTTTAAGGAATATAAATTCATTAAAAATCACCCCACCTGCTCAGATAACTACCTTTACACTTTTAGATATATTGATGATCTGCTGTGTATCAATAATTCAGAAGTTATAGAGAGTGATTTTGATAATATCTATCCTAGCCCTCTTAACTTATGTAAAACCAACCACAGTAATCAGGAACTTGAGTTCCTAGACTTAAGCATTAAGCTCAACAGAGGTAACCCATCTATTAGCCTCTTTGATAAAAGAGTTAATTTTCCTTTCAAAGTAATTAAATATCTACACTGGAATAATAACATTTCAACCAAAGTAATTGAGAATGTACTAATTTCTCAGGTCCTAAGAATTTCAAGAATTTGCAGCAACAATTTGGATTTCAATTACCACATTAATATACTATTAGAAAGTTTTCTAGAGAACGAAATTCCTTCTTCTTTCATCAAAAGAACTTTAAGAAAAATTATTCTGAATAATAGAGTAAGGTTGGCAGATCTGCTTTAATTTTCTACACAGTTAATAATATGATTCTGACCAATCAAAGCCGTAAGGAAGTTGGCTAGAGGATGCCTATTAACTACCTAAAGGAACCTTAGTGCTATGGATATGACGGTCCTATTAAAACAAAAAATTAAATAATATAAACAAAATCACAAAAAAAGCTTAAAAATCTGTTTATAAAAGAAAATAAAAACAAATAAAAAAGAAAACTAGTTATTCATCACTAGGATAGCTATACTAAAAATAGTAAAACCAACATTAAAATTAATAAGATTCTGATTAATCTATAGAAGCTCACTAAGGTGATTTAATACATGCAAAGATTATTAAATAAACTGCTCGTGTATTTTATAATATTTCTCATGTATTCTGGAGAGTTAATTCTGCTCATTCTGATCATACAGATCCACAGTCTTAAGTTTATATATTTTTTTCTCTGGTTAAAATCTCCGCGCGTTGGTTTCTTGCTGTATGAGGAGGCCATCAGCCCCACCCTCACTGCCCCCCAGCGTCTAGGGAGTGGTGGAAGGGGTCAGCCATGTTCTCCTCTTGTGAGGAGAAAAGTTTTTGTCACACAAGAGGTAAGCTCTCTTCCTTGTTTTTGGGTTCTAGGTTTTATAAGTTCAATGTTTGTTTTTTATGTACCTTTTCTCTGTCGTTTTTTAGCTTTTCAGCTTTTAAGCATTGGTTTGTCTGTTAACATTTATGCGGGTTTTAACTCTTATTTTTCTTTGTAACTTTGAGCGTCTTTTGGGGTACCTAGGAACAGAAGAAGGCTAAGCTTGTTCCTCTTCTATGCGCTGTCTATGCGCTGTTTTTTCAAAGTAGTTAAGTTCTTAATAACTAATTAATTATGCACTTAAAGCACTGCTGAAATACTTTGTACATATTGCAACTAACTGTTTAAGGTATATAACTTTCACAAAGTTTTCTTTAGTTAATTATTATCTTTAACTTATTCTCGTTTTCGTGCTGTCATAAGTTGTAGAGTAGGGGGTTTTAGACTCAAGTTTTCTTTCAAAAATCTGTTCGTTATAAATTAACATTTCCTTTTCAATTGCAATGTAAAATTTGGTTTTCTTTTGCATTGTTTTTCAGGTTTAAATTCTCTCTCAAACGAACTTGAAATTTCGTTATAGCTGAAAATCATTTCTATTTATTATGTCACTCTCACAGCTTGAGTTCTCTTTAATCTTCTTCTCTCTGTTTAATAGTAACAGATGAAGAGCATGGGTCGGGCCATGAAGGTTAATGGATGCAAGCGAAATTGTTAAGTAGTGCTAGGTCATGCTACTCTACGGAGGACATGACTTATATATATATTTTTTAAACTATTTTAGGTGGGAATGTTACTTGCATCTATGGCCTTGCAGAAACCCATTTCCAACTAGGTCTTTGTGGAAGTGAGAAAATGCAGAGTTTTTGCTGGTCCTTGATAAGGCCAAGGCTCAGTATTCTCGACACCTTCTACATTCAGTTGTTTTATTTTATTTTTTTATCTTTTCTCCTTTTACTCACACAGGTAGATACATAACCTTTTCTATGTTGTACTAGGTGTGAGTCAAAATTATATATGTATTTTTTTGCTTAGGTATCTTCTTTATAGAATATATATATATATATATATATCATCATCATCATCATCATTGTCAACCATTATCAATCCACTGCTGGACGAAGGTCTCCCCAAGTTTCCTCCACAACGTTCTGTCTTGTGCCGGTCTCCTCCATGTCACTCCCGCATATCTACGAATTTCATCCACCCATCTCCCATGTGGTCTTTTTCTGGGTCTTTTCCTGTCCCTTGGAATCCAATGTAAAATTTCGGCTGTCCATCTATGGTCTGTCCTTCTGGCAGTATGTCCAGCCCATTGCCATTTCAGGGATTTAACTCTGATCATGATGTCTTCCACTCTCGTCATTTTTCGGATCCACGAGTTCCTCTTCTTATCTCTCCTGGTTATACCAAGTATGCACCTCTCCATGCTTCTTTGAGTTGTCTGCAGCCTTTGTATGTCTCTCTTAGTTAAGGTCCACGTCTCTGCACCATACGTAAGCACTGGAAGGATGCATTGATCAAACACTTTTCTTTTAAGACATAATGGCATATTGCTCTTGAAAATTATGCTGTTTCTTCCAAAAGCTCTCCAGGCAAGTTTTGTACGCCGATTAATTTCTTCATCAATGTGACCCTCACTTGATATCTGCTGTCCAAGATAAACATATGTATCTGTTATCTCCAGTTTTTCTCCATCAATCGATAAATCTTCATTTCTTGTAAAAGCATTGAACATCACTTTTGTCTTCTGAAAGTTCATTTTTAATCCCACTTCTTTACTCTTGTCAGCAAGTTCCTGGATCATACTCTGCAGCTCTGATGGGCTAGTTGCAAAAATGACTACGTCATCAGCAAAACGAAGGTGGGTTAGATAATCTCCATTAATCTTTATCCCTTTGTTTTCCCAGTTCAGTGATTGAAAGACATTTTCCAATGTGGCATTAAAGAGCTTCGGAGATATGGTGTCACCTTGTCTCACTCCCTTTCCAATTTTTATGTGTGTTGTATTTTCAAACAGCCGAATCTTTGCACTTGCATTTTCATAGATGTTATTAATAATATTAATGTATGCATCTTCAATACCGCAGGATTTCAGAGCCGTGGTAACTGCTGATGGTTTCACCGAATCAAAGGCTTTTTCATAATCGATAAAAGCCATGCACAATGGAAGTTCATATTCCCTCGCTCTTTCAATTAGTTCTCTCAGTACGTGGATATGATCTATTGTGCTGTAGCCACTCCTGAATCCAGCTTGTTCTCTCGGTTGAGCCATGTCCAGTGTTACCTTCAAGCGGTGTGAAAGAACTTTAGTGAAGATTTTATAAACCACTGATAGGAGGCTGATAGGTCTGTAGTTCCTGAGATCCTCAATGTCACCTTTTTTATGTAGCAGGATCATTGTAGCATTGTTCCAATCCTCAGGAATCTTCCCTTCATTAAGGCATCGAGTGAAAATTTGGGCGAGTACTGTTTCAATTTCTCCACTTGCTTCTTGTATGATGTCTATAGTAATTCCATCTTCTCCTGGAGCTTTCCCCCGCTTCATGTTCTTGATTGCATGAGCAACTTCTGCTGGGAGGACTGGAAGAACTCTGGTACCTTTCATGATGTCTGGAGTACATGTATCATCCCTTTCATATAATTTGGAGTAGAAATCTTTCACTCTTGTCAAAATTTCACCTCTATTTCTTGTTATAGAACCATCTTCTTTTCTCAGAGCCATAATCTGTTTTCTTCCCTTACTGAGATGTCCCTTTGCTTTCTTTAGGCTTTGGTTGTTTTCAATTGCTTTCCTCACTAGCTCACAGTTGAATTTCCTTACGTCTTCAGTGATACTTTTTCGTGCTGTCTTGCATAGCTCTATATATTCCACTTTGGAAGTCACATCTTCTTTAGTTGTCCTCATCTCTCTTCTTTTTTGCATCAACATTTTGGTTTTTCCTGATAATTTGTTCACATGCAACTTGTTCTTAGACCCAGCTAATTTTGTTGCTGTTTCCATTAGAGCTTTGGTTACTTTTCTGTTAACTTCCGAAATATCCACTTCTTCCGATGTTAGGCCTTTTAAAGCAGAGAATCTGTTCTTCAGTTCCAACTTGAAAGTATTATGGTGTTTTTTAAGGTTGGTTATGTCAATACATTTTGTTTGTCTTATGAGCTTGCCACGTTCCAGTTTAGTGTTGAGGTGCATCTTACATCTCACCAATCTATGGTCACTACCTGTGTTGAACTTGTTCAGCACACTGCAGTCTTCGATGACGAATTTTTTGTTACACATAATAAAATCAATTTCACTTGTCGTCCCAATTGGATGTCTCCATGTCCATTTCCTGTGTGGGTTTTTCTTGAAAAAGGAGTTCAAGATGAAAAACCCTTCTGCCTCTGCAAACTCAACGAGAGTATTTCCACGCTGGTTTCTGTTGCCGTGACCGAATTTACCTACTGAAGTTTCATTCTGTTGCCGTTGCCCTATTTTTGCATTGAAATCTCCCATAATTATCTTCAAGTGCTGCTTACCTTTATTATTTAGATGACGAATTTCCTCATAAAATTCTTCAATTTCTTCTTCAGGATGACTTGTGGTGGGTGCATAAGTTTGAATAATCTGAGCCTGGTATCTTCTCGATAGTTGGATAACGAGTCGTGCAGCTCTGTCAGAGGAACTTTCAACTTCTACCACTTTATCCTTCAGTTTCTTGTTTATTATAAATCCAACACCACTAGTTCTGCCAGTATCTGTCCCACGATAATAGAAGAGATGTCCACTTTTCAGTTCAATGAGATCTTCTCCGATATATATATATATATATATATATATATATATTACTCTTGCTTGTCCTTGTATGTTTTAATGTATATATACTGTACATGATCAATTATTATCAATCGACTGCTAGATGAAAGCCACCCCAAGTCTCACCCATAACTTTTTATCTTTTGAGCCACTCTCCTTCCTGTAACTCCGGCATGCTTTCGAATAGCATCCCCCCATTTTCCACATGGATTTCTCCTGGAGCTTTTCCTGTTCCTTGGAATTCATTCGGGTATTTCAATTTTTCAACAATGGTCAGTTCTTTTAGGAATATGTCAATCCCATTGCCACTTCAGGGTTTTTACTTTGATCATGGTGTCATTAATTATTGTCATTTTTCTCATCCGTGTGCTCCTCTTCCTATCTCTCCTGATTATACCAAGCATGCACCTCTCCATGCTACTTTCATTGGCAAAATTCATGGGAAATGTACCTAGTATCGTGTAGGACCTCCTCTAGCTCGGCGACGTGCCATCGATTCCGCAAATAGCCGGAAGACTTCTACAGAGATATTGAGCCATGTCGTCTGAACAGCCGCACAGAGTTCCCTGGTATTTGTAGGTGGAGGATCTTGGGTGCGAGTGAACCTTTTCACCACGTCCGAAAAGTTTTCCATTGGGTTCATGTCGGGTGAACGTGGTGACCACACCATCCATCGGAACTGTCCAGAATGTTCCTCGAGACAATTTTGGACAACTTTGGCCCCGACAGTATAGTGAATTGTCCGCCTAAAAATCCAATCGTTGTTGGAGTACATGAAGGACTGCAAATGGTCCCCCAGCAGAGCGACAAAGCGATTACCAGTTAATGACGTGTTTACGAGGACCAGAGGACCTAAACCGTGCCACGTAAAGACACCCTCACATGTATGGAACCATCACCAGCTTGCACAGTACCTTGTTGACAGTTTGGTTCCATGGCCTCATGTGGTCTGCGCCACACACGAACCCTATCATCAGCTGGTAACAACCGGTAGCGTGACTCATCGGACCCCGCCACATGTTGCCAGTCTCTTAGGGTCCAATTACCGTGTTCACCAGCCCAGTGAGGTGCTGTATCCGATGTCGTGATGTTAACAAAGGGACTCTTGTGAGTCTTCTGCCCCCATACCCCATGGACCCTAAATTACGCTGCACTGACCTGATGGATACGTCTCTGGTACCTCCTGTATTGAATGTTACTTGAGCCAGTGTCGCATGTCTGTTAGCATGGACAATCCTGGTCAGACGCTGCTCGTCACGGTCATTCAGCATCCGTGGTCGGCCACTGCGCTGTCCACAGTGGGTGGTAATGCCTTCCATGAGGTATTCTCGATGCCCACGTGACAATGTGGATCGAGGAATGTTGAATGTTCGCACAACTTCGGAAATTGAATGTCCCATCCGTCTGGCTCCCATTACCATGCCTCGTTCAAACTCCGATAATTCATGTCGGCTTGCCATAATCCTACTGGCGGTTATTCAACCTGACTCACGAGATTACACCTCGCAACAGATAAAAATCGTGGCGTGCGTCGAAGCCTTTATACGATGGCAGCGTCAGTTAAAAAATCCCATACTGCTATCCCATGACTTTTGGCACCTCTGTGTATGCACGCCCCCCGGCCCCACCACACGCGCTCTCACAGAAGGTCAGTTCCGGCCTTGTGCATGCCAAACTTTGATCACCTGGAAAACCAGTTTTCCTCTGCGGCTCGGAACCTGTGTTTTGTTTATTGATGAATACAGATTCAACCTCCTGGACCATATTTGGTATTAGTTGTTCTTGAAACAACTAAGATCCGAATACTTTGGAATGAACATTTGCCAAAACTACGACTTGGCGATAGTTGCCATGTTTTGTTTTTTCAGCAAACCTAATGTTACACAGAGATCTTCTTCAATGCTTACCAACACAGTGACGAGTTTGTGGAACTGAGATAGGTTTTCAGGCACTGAACTTTTTCTGGTGAGCGACAAAACATGATCTCATGCTATCTGGCTCAGCATTAAGCGTTGGCCACCTACATCTCCGATTCTGAATCCAGTTGAGTATATCCGATACGTACTTTGCAGCGAAATTATGAAGAATTAATATTTTCTCCAAATGCATCAAGGAAATTAATAGAGAATTAATATTCATATAAAACATTAATTTTCGTAATGATTATAATGGTGTTATTTAAGAGCTGGCGACTCCTGGCTCGATCTGTTTCAAGATTAGAATGGTCATCGCTACGAGGAGGCATCTGATGCTTCGCCTAGCGCAAATATGGTGTTTGTTCATGTTCCAATGCTGTAGTTGCTTGGAGTGGTAGCACGCTCGAACGGTAATCGCGCGATACTGGTTTGATTCCCGCTCGACGGCGATGCGGTCCTGAATCTCTAGGAGATGGTTACATCGTATACAACTACATATAACGTACCGAGAAAGCAATTTGCTTATATACTAAGCAACCTGACTGCAGTGATACAAAAAGTCCCCATGGCAAGATAGCATCTTCTTTATCTGAAAATGGCGCTTATTTCCACAATGTATACGGCAATTGGTTGGAACTCTTGTTCCAATCAGCAGGACAGTGTTACTGAGACAGCAACTCGAATCTGAAATTTAATTTGTTACACCCCCAGTACCGTTATTAATGGAGAAAATGCACTCTTTGCCAAGAAAAAACGAAGCATCCAGGAGGAACCATCCAATCAAAATCAAAACTGATATGCGCAATGTATATGTACAGGAAAGGAATTGATTGCAATTCCAGTACACTTGGGCCATGTATTCGAATAAAACAGCTACACTAGTGGAACAAGTAAGTACGTTGTAGCGTCACTTCTGGCTTAGATAAAAGCGGTTATCCGGCTTAGCATAGACGCATACACTTCACGGATTCTGTCCTGAGGTATAGCATGGCAGATGGTATTCAAATTGCAGGCCAGTTCGCCGACATTCCGGGATGGGCGTAGGTGGCTTCCCATCATGTCCCAAACATGTTCGATCGGTGAGAGGTCGGGCAATCGCGCTGGCCATGGAAGGGTGTCGACATTACGGAAGCAGGCCTGGGAGAGCCATGCCGTGTGCGGCCGGGCATTATCCTGTGAAAAATTGCTCGGTGTGATGCTGCGACAGGAATGGCAACTCGACAGGTCGTAGAATGCTGTCGACGTACCGTTGAGCAGTGAAAGTGGTATGGAGGACTACCAAGGGTGTCCGTCTATCGTAGGAAATGTCCGCGCCCCCGACAGTCACTTGCGGTGTACGAACCGTGTGTCGTTCTGCCGTAAACGCAGGATCCGTGCTCTGGCCGGCTCGTCTCCAGATACGCATGCGCTGGTCATCGGCGAGAAGTGCAAACCGTGGCTCATCAGTGAAGACCACACGATGCCACTGGGCACTATCCCCCGTTCATCGGGCACGACACCACTTCAACCGGTGCAGGTGATGCTTGTTGGTCTGTGGTAAGCGGCGGAGTGGCGTCCTCAAATGTTTATCCCGTGCCGCAAGTCGTCAAGTAACGGTCCGGATGGCCACTTCCGTACCTGCAGACGACGCAGCATGGCCACGAATGGTTGAGAGAGACGAATTCGGTTTTTTTCGTGCGGCTCTCGCAATCGCCCTATCCTTGCGTTCCGTCGTTTCCCTCGGCATTCTACTCCCCGAGTGTCGCTGTGTTTCTCCCTTCTCTTCCCATCAGCGCTACTATTGTCAGATTGTCGCGTCGCGCCGGCCCAAATGCCTGGTGATACGGCTACTTTGAC
Source organism: Macrothele yani (assembly GCA_039090855.1). NCBI lineage: Eukaryota > Metazoa > Arthropoda > Arachnida > Araneae > Macrothelidae > Macrothele > Macrothele yani. The sequence goes on from CM077003.1 coordinate 113,059,132, forward strand.
CAAAAGGCTTCTCTCAGCGGAATTGTACGTCCTCTCTCAACTGCTCGTAGTGTGCACGGATCCTACGTCGAACTATCCTCACAGTCCGCGGAGGTTAATGCAACCGGAATCGGTTGTCACAATTGTCCCTGAATACGAGCTTTGCTCTTGATATACCCTCCTCGATGCGCGGTTCCTATGCGCAGTGGCGGGCCACTATTTAGTCAGTGGTCGTTATTTTTTAATCATTTGCATATTCGGTCCTGAGATATTTGCATGCGGAGTTTCATCAGGATCGAACGGCTCTCTCGGGGTGCTTCGATTTTTTTTGGCAAAGAGTGTATCTCCGTTATATCATATTGCCGTACATTTTTATGGCGTTCTGAGTTATGAATATCTAGATATCTTTTAACGCTGGAAAAATGCTTAACGTTTGGTGTAGTTGTGCTGTGGTGAAAGCCGTACTTGCTAACATTTCTTCCGTCCTAGTCCAAAGAGGTTATCAGTCGAGGAGAGAAGAATCGCAAAATGAAAAATTATCAGGTAGTGAATGTTGCCTTGCATATAGCAAATGGATAAGCTTTTTTTACGGGAAGGTATTAACGACCACCTGAAGCTGCTCCAATAGCTATAACTAGCTTCCCATACTTGAGTTAGTGCCACTGGTTCCAGGAAGGGACAGAGCCAGTGCCATAACACACTACTCATGCCTCATTGAGGACCTGAACTCGAGCCCACTCGTGCGAACGTTGAGAAGCCAGATCTTACACTACTGCGACCCCAGGGCAACTATATAAGTTCATTGCATTGTACCATGAAAATGACGGTATTTCCGCAATGACAGAAAAAATGTATGGAACTCTTCTACTTTCGCTTTCCGCTTTCTTGAACTTCGTGAACTTATTTCATTGTCATTCTTTCTCAGTCCGGACGAACCCTGAAACTGAAAGTGCTAAAGAAACCTGTTGCCTTTAATTAAGAAAAGAAAGTGAAATAATTAGGCGGTGTAATGTTTGGCAGCGCTTTTGCTTGAAGAAGAGAGAGAAATTCCTCAAGGTTTCTAAATGGAAACATGCCTCATCATCTCAAAACCAGTATGAAGTTAAGAAAGCACTTCTAGCGAACGGGCAATAAAGAAAAAAAGATGAAAAAGAAAGATATTGCCAGTATGGCAGAATTAGAAAACGCAAGGAAAAGCATGCTGTTTCCATTGATTACGACATAACCACGAAACAGGAGGCAATACGTACTTGACCTTTAACGAGGTATTGGGTCAGTCGATGATGAATACGGAAGAAATTTAGTTCAGTGGACCTACGAAATGATTACAGCAATTTAATAGGTAAGAAGTGAAAAAAGAATTCAATAACACAAAACTTTCATAAGTTCAAAACTTATTCCTTTAATGGCGTAAACACAAACCCTGAATATTCGCTGAGATTTCACAATCCGCTTGGAGGCTTCGTTTGGGTTTATTTTTCAGAGCTCAGAACAGCAACAGACAACGCTGAAACGATTAAAGAAGTAATAATGGGGTTAGGTTGTGTCCGGGACACACCCGCAGGTTTCATTTACGTGGATACGTGTTTGACAGTAAGGGGTTTGAGGTAGATAGTTGGTTGATAAATGAAAGAGGAATGCAGTTAGACTATAATTTTATTTATTAAAGAACGATGATATGAGAAGTAACAAACATATGGCATGCAATTCACATCTATGTTTCGTACAAGTCGATACAAGTACTGCCTAAGGTAGTTTGTGGAGAATTTATACAGTCAAGCCGAAATTGTCTTTCATCAACTTGAGAAAGTTGGTGTTTTGTTGCACATCAATGTTAAAGACACCAGTGATAATGATAGACACTTGGGTATCCGGTACTATACTTGGTATGATTTTCTTGATGTTTTCAGAGTAATCGAATAGCATCCGGAACATGAAGACCTCTAGTGATGTTTCTGAAACGTTGGGATGAATGTAAACCTAACCAAGTATGAAGCGAGTTTGAGCAGACAGTGTCACATCAACTAGATACATGTCACCCACATAGTCATCTTCAATTCTCTATCCGTTGTTGACTGAGACATTTACGAGTTGGCAATCTGTTAGATTACTGATGTTTCTGCAAATGGTAACTCCTCCCGCAGTTCGTTTGTGGGCGAAGTAGTACGTTTGGAAGTGGATAGTTGGTGTTGGGCTATTGAATCATCCATCCAAGTTCCACCCATGGCCATTGGTTGACATGTACTAGCTGTAGAAGTGCTTGGTTGTGGCTCCACGCGTTGCGCATTTTCGGCTTTCTTGTTCTATCTGTAAGCCCTACTTCGTTCAGCATTAGTCGTTTTGGGCTTATTTGATTCCTTTTGAGTTCTTCTTTCTTCTGATGTATGTTTGTAGTATTTTGAGTCGGACTTTTCCTTCAAATTTTTAGACATTTTGATTTTTTTAAATATTTTTTCGTTTTTCACTTATAACTTAAAAAGTACTTATTAAATATTTATGAATTATTGGTTTTTAGATAGATCTCATCCAGACAAATCGTTTGAGACCAATATCACGATCTTACCTCTACGCGATCTCGAGTTATACTGATTTCAAGGCGCCTAACTCAGTGTATTGGACCCTAAAATGGCGGACGCCCTCCCTCTCCCTGCGCATGCGCATGACCTTGAAGTTGATATTTTTAGAATAATTAGTTATTACTCTTTTTACGTCAGTTATTAGATTTTAGCCATTTGTTGTAATTTCAAAATTATAAGCATTTGATCAATCGTAAGAAATTATGTCAGTCACGTTTTCCTAGAGGGTACCCCCATAGTACCAATTTTAAAGACGTATCCACGTCAAACATTTTAGTTGGAACAACCAGCCGTTCCGTTCAAGTGTTAGTCCGTGATCGAGATATCATGCTGAAGTAGTAGTTTGTCACTACTGGTTATTTCTTCGATGTCTGTTCAGAAGGTTTCGTTAGGAATCTGACAGGTCCAAAGACAAGCTTCCATTGCTCGGGTGAGTTATGATTGCGACACCTTCCCGCATAGCCGTGCCAATATGCACTACCGCTTTTTGAAAATTGCAACACCATGAAAGACAGCTGGCATCAGCTAGAAATTTACAGAATATACAGGGTGATTGTAAACTCCTTCAACAAAACAAGAGAGGTGATAGTACTCATCAAGACGAACAATATTTGCAATGGAACCTAGGGCCGCATTCCATTCCTAGTGCCAGAAAAGAGTAAATTTACATATCCACGTTGAGCCTTCAACAGTGAAACATTGGCGCAGCTATGCCGGATGGTGTCGCAAAGAGTTTCACAATTCCAATAGCATCAGAGAAAGACTCAAAGGAGCTGCTCAAACTGGCGTCCAAGGGCGTCGTTGCACAGCCCACACCGGCGAATGAAGGACTGTCGCACCCTCTCGTAGACTCCCGGTGTAGTGTTGATCTTGTTCGCAGCAACAGCGATTCGCGCGATGATATCATCCAGGGAGTCCACAGGTGTCTCGTATACCAATGTTTTCATGTGCCCCCAGAAGAAGATGTCCAGTGGATTGAGGTCCGGGGAGCGTGGAGGCCAAGCTACAGGTCCATAGCGTCCAATCCACCGCCCGGGATATGTCGCATTTAGGAAGTATCAGACCTTGGTGGAAAAGTGTGCTGGGTCTCTATCATGCCTAAACCACATATCCCTCCGTGTGGTGAGCGGAACATTCTGCAACAGACCGGGAAGCACTTGCTCCTTGAACACACGATACGCTGCGCCGGTCAGACGTATACGTCAATTTTCGTGTGATGTTCGCACGGTAATATCGCTGAACGGGTTCAGCTGCGTTTTTAAATGTTTGCTCCTCATCGTCCACGCACGTGTTCAGCGCACATGATTTGCATCTAGTGCTTCTCATGCACTGGGTGGAACTCCGTGTGCCTGCTGGACATTTTCCGAACGTGCTCTTTTCTGGCACTATTAGTGGAATGCGACCCTAGGTTCCATTGCATATATTGTTCATCTTGATGTGTACTATCACCCCATTTGTTTTGTTGAAGGAGTTTACAATCACACTGTATACAATAGGTTGGGAAATGCACATTATTAAAATGTCAGTGAAAATGCGCATGCGGTTTTGGAGCGGCGTCCTCTGAACTGTCTGCTCTTGGGTATTAAGTGCTGGCTCAAACGAGATGTCGCAATTAGTGAAGAGCCGACATTGAGTCGAAAGGGTATTTTTTGCGTCTCACTATGCCCCGTAGCAGAAGAAGGTCACATCATGAACACCTGACGGACTATGAGCGAGAAAGGATTCTTGGGATAAGAGAAGCTCAACTTTTCCTACCGCGAAACTGCCACTCGTACAGGAGTAACCGTATTAAATGTGTACCGCGAGTATACCAGTGCCCAGAGAGCAAGCGGTAGCTGACCGAACGACACTGATGGCCGAAATCGACGTAGACTATACAAGCTCATACAGACGAACCGCTTGGCGAAGGCGGCACAAATCACATCCAGGTGATTTGCGCCAACGTTGCCATCGGAGGCTCAAGCAGCGCCAGCAAGAAAACGGTACGACGCACTCTGCATACTCTGGGCTACGGAAGCCGACGCCCTACTCGTGTGCCACTGTTGATTGCTCGTCATCGGACATTACGCCTCGCCTGGTGCCGGGAACATCAAAACTGCACCTCTGCAAGGTGGCGCAGCGTCGTATGGTCAGATGTGGACTGGCCAGCATAGAGCCCTGGTCTTAATCTCATAGAGCACCTATGGGATGAATTAGAGCGCCGCATAAGAAGTTTGGAACGAAGCCTACTATTAAGCAACAGTTAGCGGCAGCATTATGTACTGAACGGAAGCGCATACCTATCGCTGTGTTCCAAAACCTTGTCGAAAGCATGTCTCGAAGGGTCAGTGCATGCATTAAGGCCAAAGGTGGACCGACACCGTACTAATGTATGTCAATAAAAGCCATGTTGTGTTTCTCTTCTAGGTGTCCAGTGACTTTTGTCACTATTGTGTACATTACACACACACACGTGTGTGTGTGTGTGTGTGTCTGTGATGCCAGAAGAACGGACCACAGATGGACAACCGAAATTTTTGACTGGATGGATTCCAAGGGACAGAAAAAGACCCAGAAGAAGACCACGCGAGATATGGATGGATGAAATTCGAAAGCATGCCGGAATAACATGGAGGAGACAGGCTCAAGACAGACAATTTTGGAAGAAACTTGGGGAGACCTTTATGTAGCAGTGGATTCATAATGTTTTAGAAAGTTGATGGTGATATATATACATATGAAAGATAAGAAGAGGAATTTGTGAAAGAAAAATGACGAGAGTGAAAGTCATAAAGATCAAATCAAACTAAAATCCGTGAAATGGCAATAGACTGGACATAATGCGAAGAAAATTGACCTCGATGAGCAACTGAAATATCAGACTGGATACCAAGGGACATTAAATTAATTGCCCAGAAGAAGATTTCGTGGGTGATGTTTGGACGAAATTAGAAATAATAGCAGAGCGACTTGGAGAAAATAGCTTCAAGACAGACAGTAGTGGAAGAACCTGGCGGAAACCATGCAGCAGTTGATTGATTGTGGTGGACGATGAGGATGATATCTGTTATGACTATAAAGTCACTGTGATGTACTGGCGAAACACGGAAGCGTCATTCTACTGGTTTTGTTCATGAAGCCATGAAATTTAAATATTCACAGACACCAAAGGGTTTGATACTGTTTGGCACACCGAATGTTTGGTACTTACAGAGCAAGGGAGGTGGTAGATTTGGCCGATGGAGCGTCAATCCTCTCCAGTCATCTGGCGTAGTAACTGCCCTCATTCAGATCCTATTAGTCACCTTCTACTTCATAAAATAAAATAAAATAAAAATTAATAAGCAATACCACCCGGTCTTAATGAAGAAAATAAAATTTGCTAGCACCTGGATTGAAAAGTTTTGAAGTATTCACCTAATCTTCAAGAAAGCGCCAGGTTCTTATGATTTTTGAGATCTATGCTTAATTTGCCAGTGTTCAAGGAAACGAATAGGTCCGGGTTTTAATGATGTTAGAGATCTACTGTGAATTCACGCACCTTTTAAGATATCATGTAGACTTTTTGAATGATGTTGGAGATTTTCTGTGAATTCACCCAGTGAAGCAAAGAGCCTGATTTGAATGAATTTGGAGATCTATGATGACTTAGTTATCCCGGGACGGATTTATAGGGAGGTCCACGAAGCCCAGCTCCCGCTATGTTGGAGGGCCCCAAATACCGATTTCTTTTTTTTTTTTCGTATTGCTTCTAAAATAAGTAAATTACAAAAAGGCATAAAGTGTGAATAAATTCGATGTTCTGGAATTTGGGTGCAGGGTTCCTCCCGAACTCGAAGTATGACGTCTACAAGTATTAATTTACTAGGTAGGCTAACTAAAAATTACATTTTGGAAGTAGTATTCTTTAATCCTTTAACTACCCCCCCCCCCAGACACACCCTGTATTTGGATGGCGTTGGAAATCTATTGCGAATTCATCTGACATACAAGCACGCGTGTGTGAGTAAACTCAGTGTAATGCTGATTGAAAAAGTGCAGGAACACGCAGTGCCTTTACGTCTTCAATAACTTTCTCTTCTTATCCCCCATTCAGCCTCTCCCTTTTTTAATTTCTTATACACTGGCGTGCAAAAATTAAGGACGAGACGGTTTTTCGAATGTAACGTCGTGCAGAAGTGCTCCACATCGACTCAAATCATACCATTAGATCCCCAAGATGTAAGAATATGGGACAAGTGAACAAAACCGTCCAAACAAGGAATCCAAAGGATATAAATGCACTTTATTGAAAAGGTAGCTTCGAGCACAACTGGACAGAAAACAGAAACGTGCATGTGACAGGCAGCTGCCAAGAAACATCCAGTCTTTAGTAGGGGATATGATCACCCCTGACTGTTTTGCAGGGTTTACGACGTCTGTCCATGCTGAGGACGAGGTTGTCAAGGAGCTGTTGAGGCATCGCGGCCCATTCCTCATGTAGCGCCAATTGCAGCTGCGGAATCTTTGCTGGTGGATAATGACGTGCTGTCAAGCTTCTCCCGAGAAAGTCCCACACGTGTTCGATTGGATTTAGGTCAGGGGACCTTGCGGGCCAATCCATGCGTTGAATATCTTCACTCTCCAACAGCTCTGCGACAGCCACTGTACGATGAGGCGTAGCGTTGTCGTCCATGAAGAAGAACTCAGGACCCACAGCACCTCTAAACAGACGCACGTGAGGCACGAGAACCTCGGTACAATAGCGGACACCAGTGACTGAACCTCCTTGGAAGATGTGGAGGTGAGTACGGCTACCAAGCATGATACCGCCCCAAACGACAACTTCGCCACCTCCAAACTGGTCCCCTTCGATGATGTTGGAGGTGTGATTGCGTGTTCCCTACTCTCTCCAGACGTGTATACATCCAGAATCACTCGTCAGACTAAATCGGCTCTCATCCGTAAAGAGAACTAGACCCCACTGCTGATGTGCCCAGTTCTTGTGTTCCTGGCACCACAGAAACCGCCGTCTCCGATGAGCAGGCGTTAATGGCACACACCGCACTGGTCGTCGTACAAATAGACCACCTTTGTCCAGTCTCCTGGCACGGTAAAACGCGATAACGGACGTCTAGTTGTCTGTTGCATGTGCATTGCGATTTCTCCCGCTGTCTGCCGTCTGTCTCTTCTCGCCTGTAGGACAATATACCGGTCGTCCGCCGCTGTGGTTGCTCGTGGACGACCCCTGCTAAACTCTCGGACAGCTGTTCCTGTCGTTTGAAATGCTCTCCAAGCTCGTGAAACGATGCTGTGAGCGATCCCGAACTCATCGGCCACACTAGTCACACTTCAACCTTCTTCCAACTTCCCAATGGCGCGACCTCGGGTAAAGTCATCCAGGTGTCGTCTACTGGATTGCCTGTTGGCCATATCACACGGTGGCAACAACTCGACGTCGTTCAAACCGATGTACAGCGTACAATAGCTTTCACCTAATTGCTGAGCGTGCACCGCACGTGTGCTTTATAACCTTCCGACCCCCCTACGTCATGCTGCACATATGCGCATGCTCTACCATACCGGACCCTAGTCTATCTCCTGAGTGGTCTTTCGGTCCGTTCTGCCTGCTCGTTCCGCTGTTATGCTAATTTCTCCTCTTCGTTCTTAATTTTTGCACACCAGTGTATTTATTGCACAAGAAAAAATGGTGATCGGTTGAAATCAGACTGACCAAGCACTGAACTGCTGGGGCCCAAATTGGGACCGTTCTGGGGTGCAAAAGCTAAAACCAGCGCCATAATATCAAGTGAGAAGTCATTGGAAGCGGAAACTAATTTAGAGTGTAATGGTGAAAGCCATTTATTGCTGGGAGTCTTAGTTCCTTGAGGTATTTGGATAGGGGCAGTTTGGGTACAGCACAAAACAAATTTAAGCAAAAATTTTCGAGTAAGATGTCGTTTTAAGAAACATTTTACAGAGATAGCAACTGTGAAAATCTTGTATTGCTCCGAGTCTTATTTCTGAAAAAATTTGGGGAAATTTTTATAAAATAGCTTAGTCACGTGACTATGCATCGGGGATATTGGCTGTCCTTAAAATTAGTCCAATGCGTTAGTACATAAAATATATATTTGTAACCAACTAATTGATTCTGCGTTTACCTCCCGCTAGATTTATAAGAAAGCCGAGTGGTGGGAAATGAGTCCAAGGAGAAAGCGCCGTGGTCTGCCGCTCCCGCGCGTCTGAAAGATTTCCATAGTCTGCCTGAAAACGATCGGTAGAACAACTGGGAGATTTATTGCTTCGACGGGGTTTTCCCGCCTCTGTGAAACGGGCCTAAAGCTCCAGAGAGAAAAATTATATCCACTGCTTCCAGCATAATTAAGGGGGCACTCGTAAATTCAATGAGACTCACAATTAGACTCCTTAATAATGACTAGATTAATTAAATTCCGAATTAAAATAAACTGCAACTGCAAAACCCACCCCAAAAAACAACAGTAGGAAAAGGAGTTTCAAGCGACTGCCAAGTGATGCATTTAGAAACTAATTCTACCTCCAAACAAACATGGAACGTTAATTCCACTAACTGTGCAGTTTTTCTCTTGTACTTTTTATTGGAAAATAATTATAGGACATTCACATTTTAAAAAGAAAACAAATTATGCTGTATAAGGTTTACCGGAAAGCGTGCCAGCTAGGGAAAAAAACAAGTTAGTAAAACCGTGCAATGAATTGATTATGATACGCCTTCCAGCATACCAGAAATCATTACTCGAGTTAAGAGTATAATGGCTGTGGAATAAATCTCACTCATATGCCCTGACCTTTGATCCCATTTCGATGATATTCAACAGAACCGGTTCAGTATACCTACGAACAACATAATAAAGTTTTGTCGCCATTGAACGATTTTTACGTAAGTTATGACGCATAAGGGCAATGGAATGTATCCCGCTCCTATGTCCTGACCTTTAACCCCATTTCGCCCATTTTCAAGAGGTTTCGTCCCTAGTTGTCCCCTACCACATACTAAAATTTCATCGAAATCGAACCATTTTTACGCAAGGTATGACGCATAAGAGCAATGGAATGGATCCCGCTCCTATGTCCTGACCTTTAACCCCATTTCGCCCATTTTCAACAGGTTTCGTCCCTAGGTTGTCCCCTACCACATACTGAAATTTCATCGAAATCGAACCATTTTTACGCAAGGTATGACGCATAAGAGCAATGGAATGGATCCCGCTCCTATGTCCTGACCTTTGAACCCATTTTCGCCCATTTTCAACAGGTTTCGTCCCTAGGTTGTCCCCTACCACATACTAAAATTTCATCGAAATCGAACCATTTTTTACGCGAGTTACGTGCGGACGGACAGACAGACAGACAGACAGGCAGACGAACAATGGTGGAGCATATACGCTTCTTCAACATACGGTTGGAAAGCTCCACTACATACTGGTTCCGGCTCCACTACTTACTGGTTCCGGCTCCACTACATTACTGGTAATAAATTAAATACTGTTTGCGTTTCCTTGCAGATCAAAAATCAAAACTTGTCAGTGTGAAGATTCAAAAAAAAAAAAAAGAAAAAATAATTTCAAACTCTTGAATCTTTGTGTTAGATAGTTTTCAACTTAACAAGCAATAGAACTTCCACTCTTGAATAACTTAAAACAGTGGTACTAAATTTGACCTATTCAGTCCAAGTTTTTTTTTTTTCTGTTTCCCTATTGCAAACACGCCCATTTAGAAACGAGAAAGTGAAAGTGCCGCGGGGAAATGCGAAAGTGAAAGTGCCGTAAAAATTCAAACTTCGTAAGAATGACTTTTTAAACTCTATTGCAAGTACAATTTCTTTTTTTTTTCATTTCTGCGCTGTCATTTACTTAATGAAGCTCCAATTTATTTCACGTACTTGCGATATTTTCTCATTTCTTAGCAGCAACACACATTCACAACTTTCTTCGAAGGTTTGAGGTCATGACGCCGACGAGAATATTGATAGGCGGTTATTTACCGAGAAGGTGAAGTATTCTGTGGAAAGATCTTACGAAACGAAATCCTTGTTCTCGCCTTTTTCAGAAATGAGATTTTTCCATGCGCGTGTGTTATCCTTTAGGATGATGTCGGGGAAGGAACAAGGAAGTTGATTCGGCTAACGTCGACCACTCCGAGCCAGAGATCTCCTGTACTTCCTGGTTCAAGCAACATCGCAACCATCATCATCATCATCATCATCATCAGAGATGGCTGAGATGGCAGCAGCGTCGGCCTCATCAGAATCTAACAACTGCGAAATTAGGCCACGGATTAAAACGATAAAAGTGCACAAGGTCCTTTCCTTCGACATTTGTATACCCCATCATCGGCAGCATGTGTTCTGTCTAGGCTGTACACATGTGGTACAAGCGCCATGTCTCTTCGATAGACATGCTGTTAGGCACCAAGGCACATACACATCTTTATCTCAGCAACAGCATATTCAAAAAAGAAAAAAAATGGGTATTTAAATGAGTCATGATAAAACGTTCCCGCTGTGCTCTGTTTTTAAGTATTAATTAATATTTGCAATATTTCCAAATATCTTACGACGTAACTATGCTTCATAATAAAATCTTGTGGCGTACGACAGAGGTGTCAAGATGAAAAAGCACGTGTCAGGAAGACAAATTTGTAGCGATACATTCCGTCCGTGTAGCTTAGTTGGGAGAGCAACTTACTCCGGAGTGAGGAGACACGGTTTCGATACCCGTCGCAGACAAACTTGTGTTTTCACATTCTGTTATTCGTGAAATAAATATTGATCCATTATAAGTCAGGAAATGCATACGACAGAAAAGGAGAGACTAAACTTGGGGAAAAAAAAAAAAAAAAAGCAGTCTGCCGAGCACTTAAACTTTTCGTGGGCAAATATTATTTTGTTCCCCCAAGTCAGTGGTTCCCAACAAAGTGTGCGCCGCGAAATGTTACAAAATTTTCATAATTTTATTTCCATTTTCAATTCAATGTGATAGGACGTGACATCGCGACATCTAGCGGACCTGGTGCAAACCAGTAGCTCGCTTAGTAATAACTGTTTGCAGAAGCCACTACAAATGGTTACTACATGGCGCTCTACAATAATGTTACAAGCGTGAGTTTTCCCCCGCACGCTGCAGCCCGACGGGCTGCAGTGTTCTGCGCGCCAGCTACCGGAAGTTCTGCGCGCCCGCTACCGGAAGTAACCTGAGCTACCAGAAGTAACCTGATGTGTTCTGCGCGCCCGCTACCGGAAGTAACCTGAACTTTCGCACCAGCCTCCGTGCTTCTGATAAACCTTCCTCCTCGTTCTCCGAGCGTCTAGAAATGACTCTCAGCCCAGATTTTTTAGGAAGGTCACCAGATCCTTTAAATATGCTCATCCGTTGTCCTTTGTGACTCATTTGGCAGTCAACAGTCTGTTATGTTCATGCTCTGCCGCTGAGTTTCGGCGTTTATAAGCTTTCGGCGTATCAACTGAATATTGTTGTGATTAAGTTATGTGAAAGTTTTGAAGTTTTTCTTCTCTTATGTATTTTTAAAAATGGATCGGTTTTTACTAAACGCCTAAAGCAGATTCATTTACTTAGTTTTTTATCACGTCGGTCGCTGTGATAAAAACTAAATATCGCGTGAAAATCAATGTGGAGAATGAAATGAGGGTGGCTGTGTCCAATTTGATTCCAAGATTTGAGAAAATGTGCGGTGATCAACAGGCTCATCCATCCCACTAATTATAATTAGTTGAATTTTTTCAATATCATTTTTTTTTTGTGATCTTCAATACGTGTTTTATTTATTTTTACCTTAGTGTACTTGTTAGAATTTGACATAGGCAAAGTATACTTGTCAGGATTTGACATAGGACGCCTTGGGAAAACCTGGATTCAGCAAGGGCGCCGAGAATAGAAAAAGTTTGAGAACCACTGCCTCAAGTGTTTGTTAATTTTTTGCTTTCGACAAAATTTCCCGGCAAAGCCTCGCGCAATACTTAGATTTAGAATTACAACCAAGAAGTAGAAATTTCGTTAAAAAAAACACAGGAAAACAATACGATGATGTCCTTGTTAACAATTGATTGCAAAATAAAGAGAAAAAATATTATTCTCAGCCGCTCTTTTTATTATCGCGTTCATTAATTACTCTGTTTTCTCGCTAAGAAAATTCGCTAATTTTGAAGAGTCTGCTGGGATCAACTGAAAAGCAAAGCAAAACAAAACAAAACAAAACAAAAAAAGAGCTGGCTAATAAACAGGAGATTTAACTGTAAGCTGTATCTGCGTTTTTAAATATTAATTAGTAAAATCGGCTAATTATATTTCTCAGCAGACTGTCAAACTGATAGCACGTCGTAGTTTCTCGTGACAAAAAAATGAAGAATTTTGTTCCAGTCTTTGGAGTTTTTCTACGCAACATTAGTAAAAAATTATAAAAAGAAAGAAAGAAAAAGAAAGTGAGAAGATGAATATAAATATGCTAAATTTCGGTGACAATGACGAAAAATTCCTTCCTACCTTGGATGACTTATTCGAATCATTTCCATTCCATTTTATTTTCCACCTAGTACTTTTTATTCGAATCATGTTTGCTTAACCATGTAAGGGAAAAACTACTCAAGACATACCTTTAGAAAATTATAATGGCTGAGAGCAAAGCAGAAGACAATAAATCAATAAATAAAGGGAGCAAGCACACATTTCAACAAGAAATAAATAAAATCCAACTGTAGTTCCTGAAGCTAAGTACATAATGCCCCTGTCTATCAATTACAAACCTGTATATTCGTCATCATGAATATAATATATACACTATATTGACAAAAGTCACCGGATACCTAGAAGAAAAACACAACATGGCATTTATTGACATACATTAGTACGGTGTCGGACCACCTTTGTCCTTAATGCATGCGCTGACCCTTCGAGACATGCTTTCGACAAGGTTTTGGAACACAGCGATAGGTATGCGCTTCGATTCATTACATAATACTGCCGCTAACTGTTGCTTAGTAGTAGGCCTTGTTCCAAACTTCTCATGCGGCGCTCTAATTCATCCCATAGGTGCTCCATGGGATTAAGACAAGGGCTATGTGCTGGCCAGTCCACACACGATACCAAATTATCGTCAAACCACGCCGTGACAGTCGTTGCTTTATGGCTCGGTGCATTATCCTGCTGGTACCAACAAGGCTCGGTTCCATAGTATTGCCACAGAGTTGGTAGGGCATAATTGTCCAGAATATCGAGGTAGACGTGCTGGTTAACTGGTTTGTCCACAATATCCAATGGGCTGGGACCATACCACGAAAAACTACGGTCAAGTTTGACACTGCCAGCTCCAAACTTGACCGTAGGAACAGTACACTGTGGTAAATAGCTTTACCACGGCTGCCGCCATACCCACACACGGCCATCAGACTGATGGATCGTGTATCTGGATTCATCAGTCCATAGGACCCGTTTCCACTAATGTACGGTCCACGATAAATGTTCTTTACACCATGCGACGAGTAGCATTCCGAGTGGAGATGAAAGGCTTATGAGCAGCCGCACGACCACGGTAACCCATGGAATGAAGTTCTCTGCGAATGGTACGTGTACATACCGAGGTTCCAGCATTTTTACTCACCTGTACACTGAGATCTCCGTCGATTAGCTGTAACGACACTCCTGAGGCGTCTTCTATTACTGATTTTCTTCGGTCTGGCGGTCGGTTTTGCTGCTTCAGGCACGCCATGTGTCTTCCACTTATTCAGTACATCCAAAACAGGGTATGTTTTGACGCCTCTGGGTTTCTCTTATGGACAACCCAATAATATAACACCCAACAATCTTTCCTTTTGCAAAGTCAGTTCTCTCCCGCCGCGACATTTTCACTCAACCTCACAGTGCGATATGATCGCGGTCAGCTCCAGGCTTGTTATTATACCGTTTGCAGCTGTACCGCGCATCTTAACAACGCAGCGGATCCGTTCATTCGCTTTTGAAGGGTAGTCCGGTGACTTTTGTTGATATAGTGTATATATACATGACCGCTGCAGAAGCTCTATGTGTTAACGATCATTCCGGGGTGAAGAACCAGCAGCTCTCTTTCCCGGTTCTAGCATATCTCAGAAATGTTCAGTTCTGTTACTGTCAGGGAAATTTGGGAGCCAAGGCAACGGGGAGAATTCCTCGTCGTGTTCCTCCAACCACTCAGTAGGTATACGGGCCTGATGACACGGTGTGTTGTCCTGTTGAAAGATGACACGGTGGTCTGGGTAAACATTTTGCTCATATGTATGGAGACAGTCGCTTAACAGGTCCCTGTATAGTCTACCACTTAGTGTTGTGGGTTGATTACCAACGGACCTAGGGCTTACCAGCAGAAAAGTTACCCAGACTATAACATCACCACCACCGGTTTGTTTAACCCCAACTTTTCAACTAGGTGATACGGCTTCAAGCTGTTTACGCCACATGCGAACCCGGCCATCAGCATGGTGCAGCAGGAAACGGGACTCATCCCTCCAGACGACCTTCTTCCATCTCATGAACTAGGGATAGGGCTTCAAGCTGTTTACACCACATGCGAACCCGGCCATCAGCATGGTGCAGCAGGAAACGGGACTCATCCCTCCAGACGACCTTCTTCCATCTTATGAACTAGGGATAGGGCTTCAAGCTGTTTACGCCATATGCGAACCCGGCCATCAGAATGGTGCAGCAGGAAACGGGACTCATCACTCCAGACGACCTTCTTTCATCTGATGAACTAGGGATAGGGCTTCAAGCTGTTTACGCCACATGCGAACCCGGCCATCACCATGGTGTAACACGAAACGGGACTCATCCCTCCAGACGACCTTCTTCCATCTGTTGAACTAGGGATAGGGCTTCATGCTGTCTACGCCATATGCGAACCCGGCCATCAGAATGGTGCAGCAGGAAACGGGACTCATAACTCCAGACGACCTTCTTCCATCTGTTGAACCAGGGATAGGGCTTCATGCTGTCTAGGCCATATGCTAACCCGGCCATCAGCATGGTGTAGCAGGAAACGTTACTCATCCCTCCAGATAGAAGGAGGAATTTATCAGATTTGCAAAAAGGGA
Source organism: Macrothele yani (assembly GCA_039090855.1). Classification (NCBI taxonomy): domain Eukaryota; kingdom Metazoa; phylum Arthropoda; class Arachnida; order Araneae; family Macrothelidae; genus Macrothele; species Macrothele yani. The sequence goes on from CM077003.1 coordinate 113,074,765, forward strand.
TGATTATCGGCTTTCGGGCCAAGGGTGGTATTATTTCTGAAACAGCGCAGTTTGTGAACTGTTCGCTTGCTGCTGTGGTTAAAGTGCATCGTGATTGGAGATATGGCACCATTGTGAACATTCGATGTGGAAACTGCGGGGCACCATGTGTCATTTATGTGAGAGGTGAACGTCGGCTGCGAAGGTGCGTGAGGGCCGATCGACACGCTACTGTGGAGCAACTCACTGGCCGAATGGACCAGGGGTCTACCGAAGGTGTGTCTAAAATGACAGTTCAGCGAAGCCTGCTGCGTATGGGGCTCCGATGCAGACGGATGGTCACTGCACTTATGCCAACGAAGATGCATCGGCAGAAAAGGCTTACATTTGCACGGCAGTATAGGAATTGGACCTCCGCTGATTGGCAAAGGATTGCCTTCTCCAATGAGTCACGTTTTCTGCTTCATCGAACTGATGGACGTTGGCGTATAAGGCGAGAAACATCGGAGAAGAAACACTCTTCAACCATTGCTGGAAGAACACAAGCTAGTTGGGGCAGCGTTATTGGTCTGGGGAATGTTTTCGTGGCATTCTCTGGGTCCACTCATACCTGTGGAAGACACTATGGACTAAATTTGTTATGAAGCAATCCTTGTAGACCACGTACACCCATACATGCTGATTGTCTTCTCTGGGGCGAATGCGATCTTCTAGAACGACAATGCGACGTGTCACACAGCAAGAAATGTCCGAGAGTGGTTGGGCGAGCACGATGCAGACTTCAAAGTATTTCCCTAGCCCCATAATTCCCCAACTTAAACCCAATTGAGCATCTCTGGGACCACCTGGATGGTGTTGTTCGCTCTATGGATCCTCCACCACGCACCCTCCAGCAGCTGTCAGAGGCACTGCAGTCAGCATGGCTTCACAAAGTTGTGAACACCTTCCAGCACCTTATTGAGTCACTCCCAGCCCGTCTAGCTGCTGTCCACGCTACACACGGCGGTTACTCTGGATATTAGCTGGTGGTCACAATAATTTGACTCGACCGCGTGTAATGATTTATTACGTTCTTGTTCTGACGCAAGTTACGAGAGAAAGCAGGAAAATTAAAAAAAAAATATGACAACGAATAAAGCGAGTGGGTATAACTTGGATGGGATATATATATATATATATATATATATATATATATATATTATTTATGTATATATATATATATATTATATATATATATATATATATATATATATTATTATATATATCCTCATCATCATCATTGTCAACCATTATCAATCCACTGCTGGACGAAGGTCTCCCCAAGTTTCCTCCACAACGGTCTGTCTTGTGCCCGTCTCCTCCATGTCACCCCTGCATACTTTCGAATTTCATCCACCCATCTCCCATGTGGTCTTCTTCTGGGTCTTTTCCTGTCCCTTGGAATCCAATCTAAAATTTCGGCTGTCCATCGATGATCTGTCCTTCTGGCAGTATGTCCAGCCCATTGCCATTTCAGGGATTTAACTCTGATCATGATGTCTTCCACTCTTGTCATTTTTCGGATCCACGAGTTCCTCTTCTTATCTCTCCTGGTTACACGAAGCATGCACCTCTCCATGCTGCTTTGAGTTGTCTGCAGTCTTTGTATATCTCTTTTAGTTAAGGTCCACGTCTCTGCACCATACGTAAGCACTGGAAGGATGCATTGATCAAACACTTTTCTTTTCAGACATAATGGCATATTGCTCTTGAAAATTATGCTGTTTCTTCCAAAAGCTCTCCAGGCAAGTTTTGTACGCCGATTAATTTCTTCATCAATGTGACCCTCACTTGATATCTGCTGTCCAAGATAAACGTACGTGTCTGTTATCTCCAGCTTTTCTCCATCAATCGATAAATCTTCATTTCTTGTAAAAACATTGAACATCACTTTTGTCTTCTGAAAGTTCATTTTTAATCCCACTTCTTTACTCTTGTCAGCAAGTTCCTGGATCATACTCTGCAGCTCTGATGGGGTAGTTGCAAAAATGACTACGTCATCAGCAAAACGAAGGTGGGTTAGATAATCTCCATTAATCTTTATCCCCTTGTTTTCCCAGCTCAGCGACTGAAAAACACTCTCCAATGTGGCATTAAAGAGCTTCGGAGTTATGGTGTCACCTTGTCTCACTCCCTTTCCAATTTTTATGTGTGTTGTATTTTCAAACAGCCGAATCTTTGCACTTGCATTTTCATAGATGTTATTAATAATATTAATGTATGCATCTTCAATACCGCAGGTTTTCAGAGCCATTGTAACTGCTGATGGTTTCACCGAATCAAAGGCTTTTTCATAATCGATAAAAGCCATGCACAATGGAAGTTCATATTCCCTCGCTCTTTCAATTAGTTCTCTCTGTACGTGGATATGATCTATTGTGCTGTAGCCACTCCTGAATCCAGCTTGTTCTCTCGGTTGAGCCATGTCCAGTGTTACCTTCAAGCGGTGTGAAAGAACTTTAGTGAAGATTTTATAAACTACTGATAGGAGGCTGATAGGTCTGTAGTTTCCGAGATCCTCAATGTCACCTTTCTTATGTAGCAGGATCATTGTAGCGGTGTTCCAATCCTCAGGAATCTTTCCTTCATTAAGGCATCGAGTGAAAATTTGGGCGAGTACTGTTTCAATTTCTCCACTTGCTTCTTGTATGATGTCTACAGTAATTCCATCTTCTCCTGGAGCTTTTCCACGCTTCATGTTCTTGATTGCATGTGCAACTTCTGCTGGAAGGACTGGAGGAACTCTGGTACTGGTATCTTTCATGATGTCTGGAGTGCATGTATCATCCCTTTCATATAATTTGGAGTAGAAATCTTTAACTCTTGTCAAAATTTCGCCTCTATTTCTTGTTACAGAACCATCTTCTTTTCTCAGTGCCATAATCTGTTTTCTTCCCTTACTGAGATGTCCCTTTGCTATCTTTAGGCTTTGGTTGTTTTCAATTGCTTTCCTCACTAGTTCACAGTTGAATTTCCTTACGTCTTCAGTGATACTTTTTCGTACTGTCTTGCATAGCTCTATATATTCCACTTTGGAAGTCACATCTTCTTTAGTTGTCCTCATCTCTCTTCTTTTTTGCATCAACATTTTCGTTTTTCCTGATAATTTGTTTACATGAAACTTGTTCTTAGACCCAGCTAATTTTGTTGCTGTTTCCATAAGAGCTTTGGTTACTTTTCTGTTAACTTCAGAGATGTCCACTTCTTCCGATGTTAGGCCTTCTAAAGCAGAGAACCTGTTCTTCAGTTCCAACTTGAAGGTATTATGGTGTTTTTTAAGGTTGGTTATGTCAATACATTTTGTTTGTCTTATGAGCTTGCTACGTTCGAGTTTAGTGTTGAGGTGCATCTTACATCTCACCAATCTATGGTCACTGCCTGTGTTGAACTTGTTTAGCACACTGCAGTCTTCTATGACGAATTTTTTGTTACACATAATAAAATCAATTTCACTTGTCGTCCCATTTGGATGTCTCCATTTCCATTTCCTGTGTGAATTTTTCTTGAAGAAGGAGTTCAAGATGAAAAACCCTTCTGCCTCTGCAAACTCTACGAGAGTATTTCCACGCTGGTTTCTGTTGCCGTGACCGAATTTAATTACTGAAGTTTCATTCTGTTGCCGTTGCCCTATTTTTGCATTGAAATCTCCCATAATTATCTTCAAGTGCTGCTTACCTTTATTATTTAGATGACAAATTTCCTCATAAAATTCTTCAATTTCTTCTTCAGGATGACTTGTGGTGGGTGCATAAATTTGAATAATCTGAGCCTGGTATCTTTTCGAGAGTTGGATAACAAGTCGTGCAGCTCTGTCAGAGGAACTTTCAACTTCTACAACTTTATCCTTCAGTTTCTTGTTTATTATAAATCCAACACCACTAGTTCTGCCAGTATCTGTCCCACGATAGTAGAAGAAATGTCCACTTTTCAGTTCGATGAGATCTTCTCCTTTTCTCCTTACCTCACTTAGCCCCACGATGTCCCACTTGATCCTTTGTAGTTCCTCTTCCAATTCAAGAAGCCTTGAATCAGAAGATAGGGAGCGTCCGTTGTACGTAGCCAAGGTCAGCATCAGATGGCAGCCTAGTCCGGTCCTCCGGGGATTCTTAGCACCCTCTGCCTTCATGTCGCACTGGCCGCTGCCTTGGCCAGGTACATTCCAGCTGCCGGAGACTGAGGGCCAAGATTTAAGTTGTGGAATCATTTTGGAGGGGTTTGGCCATAACTCACCACGCTGGCCAAGCGGGTTGGTGAGTGTGGGATAGAATTTCCTCTAATCCCGATGGTATAGTTATACCGCTATTGGCGGTCGTCAGAGCCCCTTTAGTGGGAACAGGATGTACCACGAGAAGGCGGGGTTGACATTTGTCAAGGAGAGGCTGTGATGTTACGCATCACCTGACCTTACATCCCTATATATGTATATATATATATATATCATCATCATCATCATTGTCAACCATTATCAATCCACTGCTGGACGAAGGTCTCCCCAAGTTTCCTCCACAACGGTCTGTTATATATATATATATACACTATCTACCAACAAGTAATTGGACACCTGTGATAGCAAAGGAAAACGAAGTTTTTTCACCTTCAATAGTTGGTGGAGCCTCCACGAGCGGCGATTACAGCTGCGACCCTCCGGGGCATACTCTCAACCAGGCGTTGTACGACGGCTAGCGGCATTTTCTTTCACTCGGCTTGGAGAAGCTATGTCAGTTCCTTCACCGATTTCGGACGGTGGGGGCACCCCTTAAGTCGACGCTTCAACTCATCCCAGAGGTGCTCGATAGGGTTAAGGTCCGGACCCTGCGCAGCCAGTCCGTTCGTTTAACCCCATTGTCACCATACCAAGCCATGGTGGACCTCGCAACATGACAGGTAGCATTGTCGTCCTGAAAGTAACATGGGTCCACCCCGTAAAACTGCCACAACGTAGGAAGCGCATGGTCATCCAAAATGGTGCAGTAGGTCTCGGCGTTGAGTCTACCAGGAATTGCGACTAGGGGTCCCGTGCCGTACCAGGAGAAACACCCCCACAGCATAATTCCACCGCCGCCGAACTTCACAGTTGGCACAATACATTCCGGCAGGAGGCGTTCTCCAGGCAGACGCCAAACCCAGACCCTGCTATCCGAACGTTAGAGGGTGAACCTTGATTCGTCGCTTCAGAGAACCTGTTTCCACTGTTCAACGGTCCACTGTCGACGTTCTTTGCACCACGTTAGCCGAGCAGCGCTATTGGACTTGGTGATCAAAGGCTTGTGGGCGGCAGCACGTCCATGGTAACCGAGCAGATGGGTTTCCTTACGGATGGTATTCATCGAAAGAACACTTCCGGATGCCTGTTGAAACTCCTCGCGGATGTGGTCCATCGATTTGGTGCGGTTCTGGCCAGCACCCGTCGGCCTCTAACTTTTCGTAAACTTTTTTTATTCAATTATTTAAGTAGTGTGTTGTTTCATTTCAAGGTTTCCGCATTAGAAACAAATTCAACCGATGCACGAATCCATTATTTACTTCACACTACGGTTATCATGATCGAATCCATTCTCGTACTTAGTGTATTTAATTTTTTTTTTTTTTTGAGAAAATCATATTTTTTTATGTTACGAAAAACGAGAAAAAAATTTAATGAATCATAGAAAAGGGAAACTTACGTTCTTAAATTCTTATTCAATTATTAAAGCGGAAATTTTGAGACAAAACTGAAATTTTTACTTTGAAATATGTATAAATTTTAAACGTTGTATTTATGATTAGGCCAGGTTTTTATTTCTGAACTGAGTAACCGATGAAAAACCACGAATGAAAACTTGCACAGTGTAAGTGAAAATCTGCATTAAAAATGCTGTATTTAATTATTTTTTTTTATTTATAATTCTTGTTTGATACAAAAAAAAAATGTTATAAATGTAACATCGTATCCTGAATCCCCACCGAACAAAGCGCGTACTTAAATTTTCTGTCCTGTGAAACTGAGTTGATTTCAACGAGCGAGTATTGCGAACAAGGGGTCTTCCGCTAATTAAAAGGGAAACTAGAACTGATGGGCGGCAAGTTGCTGCAAGACTAGCAATCGCCAATGGCCCTTCAAAATTACAACGCAGTTGTTAATTTTTGAAAGCAGGATGCAACTTATTGAAAGCGCCGTGATTTATGAAAGTGATTTATTGACATATTACACCGCACGCTGCACGAGCACAACTTTGTCATTGATATTTCAAGTCTGTGTGACACGTGATGTTATAAGACAGGAAATGCTTGAAAGGAAAAAAAAAAAAGGAATTCTCAGAGATTGAAAAGTGCTTTTGAGTGCCAATAAAAATATGTATTTTCATAAATCGATGAAGAAATAGAAAGTGGCAGCACGTTAGAGAGAGAGAGAGAGAGAGAGAGAGAGAGATTCACAGAAATGAAAACCAGACACAAAAAATAAAACGAGGAAAATGGACACTGTCAAAGACATGCCCTCTTCCTCAGAAATAAAAGACGGGAAGGTAAAGGTCATGGTGAAAATGAAAGAGGAAAAAATGAAAAAAATAAGAGCGAGAAAGTAACGAAGAAGAAAGAGAAAATCTACAGTGAAATTTGTTGAATTCACACTTCGCAAAAAAAAAAAAAAAAAAAAAAAGATAGAAAGAAAGAAAAGAAAAAAAGCTAAGGTGTATAAAATTTAAACAGAAAGGTACGGAAAGGGGATCTTTCACACTCGCAAACTTAAAAAATCTTCACTTGTTTTCATTCAATCTTCCTGAGTGTTGTTTCAACATTACTCTGTAGTAGCTGTTTTTAAGTAGAAAGGTTAGAATCAGGAGGGGTATTCCACGTGAGATCATACCCTCCCCCTTTAAAAGCAGATGTGCGGCAATGGGGAATACCCCTCCAGTAATCTGTATAGCAAACGGAAAAAATAACTTCCTATTTTTATCACTTAACGGCAGAAATCCAGGAAATCGAAACTTATTTCAGCCGTTTTTGTACATAATGGCGTTTCTTGTTTGAAAAATATTCGTGCGTTTCATCAACCTATTTCGGAATATGTTATTGACGAGCTTCAGAGAAAATTCTCACGGGATTCTATCATATCACGTTCCTCGATGTTTGGCCCCAAGCCCCAGGTTTTCAACCTCCTGTTTCCTCTCCTTTTATTTTTTCCAGCTTGGTCATTTACGCCTGCTTGGGAAGAATTCAGGATAATGAATTTTCAAGTGCCTCTTCGTAGAATCTCAAAGAGTCGACACAAAAAAGCCGAACTATCCCCTCTCTTTTGCGGATTACATGTGTGTGGTTGGAATGAGCAAGCTTTCTATGCAAATTTCAATCGAAGCAGTGCCGACGAAATTGGCATTGAAGAGACTAAGAACTTCGGAGCGCCTCTGAAGAATCCTTGGCATCCATCCAAAAGAGGAGTGGTACTTGGACGTGACGTCACTGCCGGCGTCTCCTACGCTGTCATGTGATCGGGGGACATCCCGCGTTGGCTCCGTGCCAAAGTCATGAGTCTGCCATTTTATTTTTGGGACTTTTCGGCGCTCAGGATGACTTCTTATTTGAGCTGAAGGAGTTAAAATCGCCGAGGTATGTGCCCGAAATATATTGCAATGTCCATGAGAATGTGGCCGACCTTTGACTTAAAGTAGAATCCTATGACGCCAGTCTTTTTTTAATCAAGCGCTGTTTCAGTGTCTTGTTTTAGACTTCTGTGTAATCGTTCGGGGTTATGTATGAAGTCAGGTGTACACATTAGTAGGATGAACTTTCACTGTACATTTTTTCTCACGTGATGTTTCTACTGTGACAGTTATGTCATCTGTGATAGTCTCTTAGTTAACCTTGTGACTACACTGAACCATTAAAAGCAGCATGACTAGAAAAAACGAGTTAAGACAGCGATTCTTAAAATAGGGATGGAAACGCTTAGTTAAAAGAATTCGAACAGTCATGGTAAACCGAAATAAATTCCTTTTTTCTCATTGGGTCGCGACGGAAAATACAGAAATTTTATTAGGCCCTGAAATACAAAAAGGAATCGCTTCCTGTAATACATACATACATACATATCACTAAGCTGTTCTCTGATATTAAGAGGTTAGCTCCACAAAGAAATACAAACTACCAGATAATTTTTACTTACTGTTGCCGTATCAGATTTCTCCATTTACACCGATCTTGACATACAACTCGGGCTTCAGTGACATCCAACACAAAAATTTGGGTGGAACGAATGTGTTGATTGTGTTGGGCCAAAGCTATAGCTTTGCTCCAACACAATCAACAATTGGAGCAAAGCTGCATAAAACTGTAGATTTTACGGTTTTGTTTTGGCACCCTGGAAAACGGTTTAAAACCGTAAAATCTACAGTAAATTTTTTACAGTGTAGAATGTATTCCTTTTTACGCTTTCCAACCTTAGGTTGAAGAAGTCTATATGCTCCAGCTTTGTCCGTCTGTCTGTCTGTCCACACGATAACTCGCGTAAAATAGTTCGATTTCGATGAAATTTTAGTGTGTGGTAGGGGACAACTGGGAACGAACCCTATTGAAAATGGGTGAAAAGGGGTCAAAGATCAGGACATAGGAGCGGGATCCATTCCATCACCCTTATGTGTCATAACGTACTTAAAAATGCTTCGATTGCGACTATACTTTAGTATGTTGTTCCGGAGGTAAACTGAACCGGTTCTGTTGAATATCATCGAAATAGAGTCAAAGGTCAGGGCACATGAGCGAGATTTATTCCACAACCACGATCCTCATAACTTGAGTAAAAATGCTTCGATTGCGACAAAGCTTGAGTATGTTGTTCCAGAGGTATACTAAACCAATTCTGTCGAATATCATCGAAATAGGGTCAAAAGGTCAGGGCACAGGAGCGAAATTTATTCCACAGCCATTATCCTCATAACTTGACTAAATATGCTTCTATTACGACAATACTTTAGTATGTCGTTCCGGAGATATACTGAACCAATTCTCTTTAATATAATCGAAATGGGGTCAGGAACGAGATTTATTCCAAAACCATTATCCTCATAACTTGAGTAAAAATACTTCGATTGCGACAAAACTTTAGTTTTTTTTTTTTTTTCGGGGGTATACTGAACCAATTGTGTTTAATATAGTCGAAATGGGGTCAAAGGTCAGGACAAAGGAGGGAGATTTATTCCACAGCCATTATCCTCATAGCTTGAGTAATAACTTGAGTAATGATTTCTGGTATGCTGGAAAGCGTATCATAATCAATGCATTGCATGATTTTACTAACTTGTTTATCATTTAGTCCCGTACATGTAACTTTGATCTTTAACCTGTTAAGCGGCCGATATATCTAAACCAAATGATGTCCCAAATTTTCTGCCCTCCTCAAACAGAAATTTTCACATAGCGACCGGGTTTTACGAAAGCTATTGCAAAGCAATTCTTTTCCCTCTTTCATCTCAGCAGTACCAACCATAAACCTATCATTACTGATAAGTGCTCCCTTCTAGTCTTTTATTCTCTGCTCCAAGACCGAATTCATATTGGGGTCTAGTTCCCCTGACGCGGACATCATGCCAAAGGGTAGAAACAAGCGACTCAAACATCTCTCTCCTTTCTTAAGTTTGTCGCCACAGCCCTTTTAGCTGGTAATCAGTCTGAAAGGATTAGTACCAATCTCCCCATAAATGACCTCTTTGAATAACGAAATAGCTTTCTGGTGCGCAGTTTCACTTGTTCCAGACGCTTTCGGCCCACTTCTTAGAAGCGAATATATTCGTTTGAGCTGATTTCAGTTCATTTTGGTAACCGAATAAATTTGTTCCAACTGGTTAAAGGGTTTAATACCCTAAGTCAGGTCAGCAGACCAACAATAAACTTTCAGTAAAATAACTTCAATCACACACAGAAGTGCTTTCAAAAAATTTCGTTAGCACCGACAAATATTTCGAACAGCAGCTACAAAGGTGTATTATTTTTCATGCCATTTATTTCACATTTTTTTTGTTAGAAAGTAAATATGAATAATGCTTGTAGGTTCCTTCTTTTAGGAGACTAATATATGTAAAAAGAAAATTAGTTTCCATTTGAACGAAGTCATTTGTTTTGTTAAAAGCTATTGACAAAAGACAGCTACTTTTGTCAAAAATTGAAAGTTTATTTCTGATCAAAAACATTACGAAACTCATCTTTTTGTTTTACTACCTAACAACAACAACAAAAACTTGAGGATATGACGATTTTTGGCACTCGAAATAAGCCTCTATTAATAAACCAAGACATGATTACGGGAATACATTATTGAATGTCTCTGAACCCCTTATACAATGTCTTAATTTTTTTTTTAAAAGTATGGTGTGCTCTTTTAGCCGTTACGTAATACTTAGATCAATACAAAAGCAATCCATCTCTTGTTTTGACGCTGACATGTTTTCTAAACAGTTTTGAGACGTATGGAGGAATATTTTATATGCCATGCTCTTTATATTCCACCTTGGAAAATTGATTTGAATTTTTGTTTGTTTGTTTCAGCCTTCTTTTTCCATTTTATTTTTATTTGCGTTTGCACTTTTCTTAATTAGGTTTCCCACAGTCTCTCTTTTTGCTTCCACCACATTTTTTACAGAGCAACTCAGCCCCATGTTTTTGTATTTCCGCCTTCATTTCTTCCTGCTCCTCCTAATTGTCAACATTTTGAATTTTTACTTTTAATCTTTAATTTCACCTATCTATCTATCTATCTATCTATCTATCTATCTATCTATCTATCTATCTATCTATCTATCTATCTATTCTTTTCATTTAATAATGAGCAAAATCAATAGCAATTTTAATAAGAAATCAGGGCAACATTTCGTTTCATTCAGATAACTTAAACGCAAAAGTGCCTAAACTGTAAGGTAAAAATAATAATTTAAAACCGCTGTATACGATTATTCCCACTGTGATTAAAGGTGAGGTCATCATCATTGAACGTGCTAACTCACTGATATGCCATAAAATACGAGCGTCGCTCTCGGTCTGCAGATTCCATCAGACTTCCGGAGCAAACAAAGAGGATTAGGAAGGTATAATGCCAGAAGTCAAAGGCTCACAGCTCGGTCCATGCCTTGCCCTCCCACCTCATCTAGATAATCCCATTTCCATGTCATTACATTACATACGTTGGAATGAAGCCAGAATAAACCCACAACGATTCCTTTGGTATCAGTAAAATGCAGTACTCAATTATTATGAATTTAAATTTAAATTCTAGAAATGCTGAGGTTCAGGACAAGTTAAAGCACAAACGTTGATGAGGACGGTCCCTGTTTAAGAAATCACTGAGGGAACACGGTCCTGCTTCCTCATACGATTCTAGCCCCGTGGATTAAAGAAATTAAGTATTCTCCCAGCCTCTTCTTGATCTGCTGTTAACGCATGCTATTATTATTTTACTCAACATAATTCTTATCTTTCATTGACAAATTAGCATAAAAAATATGGAGAATACATTTCAGTGAATACTTGCAAAACCGGTGTTTTGAGGTAATAGTATGTAGAGCTATACAGTGTTTAAAAAGCGATGTTTCAATCGAGTGAGACACCTACTTAACTATCATATTAAGAACAATATTATTTATTTAGAGATGTGAAATTGCTGATATGATTACACATTATTATTTTCCCTCGAGACAACGGTTATAAATGTTTACGTATGTAGATATTAAACGGGTATCATGATACACTTCCTGCCGGTTTCCATCCAATCAGGTTGTTTGGTTGCAGTTGCTCCCACGTGTATATCGTCGAATGTGGACCCAACCATTGGAATGTTGGAACAGGAACTTGGACTCATCGGAGTAAGAGACCCGTTTCTCAGTATGAGTCATTTTCTTCTAGGACTTCCGTCCACAGTGAGCAGATCTTAGGTCCCAGCCACCTATAGCGAGTTCGCCTTTAGGGCAGGACACAGAAACGGAAGAAATGAGAGCAAGTCTAGCGACTTTGACAGAACAGTTTGTAGTGAGATTAGAGTACAGTAGATGGCGCCACTGTACAAGTACGATGTTGCACATAGAGGGGTGAGAAAATTTCAGGAGGGGCATAGGAAAGGATACCCATTTAACCAGTGGTTCCAGCCTGGGGGCCGTCACTTAACGTGCTCATCCGACGCACGGCGAATATTCAGTGATTGTTAGCAAATCACACCACCTCCGGAAGATCAGCCCAGGATCGAACCTGAGGACCTTGCATTGGTAGTCTGAACTGCTAACCACTCAGCCATTCGCGGCTCCCGTTTTTCAGTCAGTCAATGGATCGATGAAGTACTCCTTGTGTGCTCCGATCATTGAGCTCGCAGTTGCTCACTGCACTGGGTGCTCGATGACAGTTGGCTAAAATGGGCACATGAACTGGTTTCTGCCTAAGGACGCACACTCGAAAGAGTGTCTCCTGCATTGTAATCTCGAAAACATTTCTCTGTGTTTCCTGGTTGTAATCTGTCGTTAACTGAGGAGTCGTGGGCCGTACAGTACCTTCCAACAGAGGATCGCCGGTATTGTCAACCGGTGCTGGTCTGCCCTTTCCGGCACGTTGTATGGATTTGTGTTTTTCTTCGTAGTATTCCCGCCACACCATCACTACGGCTATCCTCTATCAGTCAAGAATGACTGCGGTATACTGGTCTCTGCCTTTCTTGCGGCGACATTTAGCCTTAGAATCCCGCGGGAGTCATTACACATAAGTTGGTTCATTTCCTCTTCAGTGGGATGCAGTTACTTCCTCTTTGTTTTAAAAGTACCTGAGAAGCTAACCTATTCGCTTCTTGTTCCGTCAATGGATGGAGAAACTTAAGCAGATTCTTTCTCCGCGGTCTCGCTAACGCTTAACTCGCCGGACGCTAGTCCATTTTTGGAGCAAGAGCAAATCGTTCTCTCCACGATGCTTGGTGCAAAGCCCCTCCAACTATGATGTAGCTGGGTAAACGTAAAAACATCGCTTCTTCGACTTCAGGACAAAGCATCAATGTTCGTCCTCGAATATGAGCGGAACCACAAGAGGTTTTACCCGCCAAAACAATGTTTATATACCTCCTCGAAGCGTACGGAGTTAATCCAATTACTTAAGCGCGTCTTTGAAGTTCCTGATCCTTACTTTTTCTCACCCGCTCTCCATCCACTGACTCGAAAATGGGAAGCACGCACCGACAACATTAACAAAACGCATTTGGAATAACATGTCAGCCGCTACTCTAACCAGAATACCGAGCCCATTTTCATCGGGTGCTTTACATTGTTAACACGCTTAAAAAGGTATCTAATCATTTAGTACTTGGAGCAGGATGTGTCTGAAATATTTCTCGTTCTTACGGGCGTTGCGGGAAATGGCACAAGCATGGCACCTTTCTTCCAAATGTGAAAATGAGAATATACTTAGATATTTAAAAACGAACGGGGTCTGAGACTTTTGCAGTGATACCTTCTTCAAACTACACTGCTGGCCACCCAAAATGCAACACCAAGAAGGAAGCATTCGATTGGCCTGAAATTCGCAACATGCGTCGCCCGCGAGAGGACATGCAAACGATTAGCATTGCAGGGCATATGCAAATCATGTGCGCCCAGCACGCCACCGAGAAGCACTATAAGAAGGGTGCACAGAAGGCGGGGTGTAAGTAGTGGAAGCGTGTTGTGCTGACGGAACTGTGCGTGGGAAGCTTCCTGAAGCCTCGTTGCAGAATACGGCAGTCATTCCAGCACGTTTCGAGGTTCCACAGAGGACGAATAGTGGCTTATCGCGACAGCGGTTTATCGTACCGAGACATCGGCGCCCCTGTGGGACAACATCCAGCCACAGTGAGGCGAGTATGGATTGGGTGGGTTCAGGAGGGACGGACGGACCGACGTGAGCGATTTCCGCAGCCGTGGCACACCACCGATTGAGACGACCGGCATGTTGTGTTGCGGGCATTGACGGCTCGCACCGCCACATCGCGAACGTTAGCGCAGGAATTAGGGTGTGTTGCGCAACAACCTGTGTTGGCACGTACCGTTCGACGTCGTCTGCAGGAGCGGAGACTTGTCGCACGGCGCCCATTGCTCCGATTGCCATTGACGTTACACCACCGGCGAGTGCGGCGGCAGTGGGCCGTTGAACGCCGCACCTGGACTACGGAACGGCTCGACATTGTCTTTTCCGACGAATCCCGCTTCTGCCTGCAACCCCACGATTGTCGGATCCGCGTGTGGCGGCACCGCGGCGAGAGACTGTATGACGCCTGCATTATGCATCGCCATACCGGTCCGTCGCCTGACGTTACGGTTTGGGGCGCCATTGGATATGACACCCGCTCCCCTCTGGTACGCATCGCCGGTACACTCAACAGCCACCGCTACATCTCCGACGTTTTGGAGCCTGTGGTCCTCCCTTACTTGCAGGACCTTCCAGCGTCCACGTTGCAACAGAACAATGCGCTCCCGCACGTGGCACGCATCGTGCAACAATTCTTCACAGCCCACCAGGTGTCACTGCTGCCGTGGTCAGCCTGTTCTCCCGATATGTTGCCCATCGAACACGTCTGGTCGCTGATCGGCAACCGAGTGGCCCGGCAAGCACAACCCGCGGCTACGCCTGATGAACTGTGGCAACGTGTGGAAGCAGCCTGGACCGACATACCCGAAGCCCACATCCAAAGCCTCTTTCGTTCGATGCCGTGGCGTGTAGCGGCCGTTATTACCAGCCATGGGGGCCACAGAAACTATTGATGTGTGCGTGTTCCGCAAGTCGCACGGGCCTGTAAGCTCAATCGTTTCATCTTTGTATCTGTTGTTATGTGTCCAGTAAATCTGGCTTTGCTCTCTCGGGTCTTTCTTGGTGTTGCATTTTGGGTGGCCAGCAGTGTACAAGTCTTATTTTATCTCCAATACATGAGCTTCATAATTGTGAAGTAAAACTCTCTGCACATGTCATCCATAGCAATCTCTTTCTGTCGGTGATATAATTTCTACGTGCTGTGGTACCTTTCGATTCTTGTATTGTAGACAGCGGTGGTCAGAATGATTTGGTATTGTATAAATATATACACAGTGCTATAATTAAGTAATAAGACTGATTTTCTTTTTAAATCCTGGTAAAACACACGGGTCGGAAAGGCATGGTCTTCTATAAGTCATTTATCACCTATGAGGAGGCAACAGCGTTTGCGTAAGAATTGCGCAGAAGATTATTTACGTTGTGCATGACGTCATTTGGTGGAAGAACATTGTAGCTGCTCTGTCATGGAGCACAGAGCAAATAACCGATTTTATTTGAAAATTGTTAAAACTGCATTTGAGACTGTTGAATTGTTGCTTGGTGTATCCGGGACTAATTGCCTATCTCGTGCACAAATATTCCGATGGTGTGAACGTTTTAAGGATGGGTGGGAAGATTTGGAAAACGGCGAAAGGTCCGGAGGCCCGGTTTCAGTGCGCACGTCTGAACTCATTGAGAAAGTTAGCGAAAGGATAAAAAGTAATCATTGTGTGACCATGAAGATGCTCGAATGTGAGTTCGGTGTTAATATGGAGACGATTCGTCAAATTTTAGAGCAAGATTTCTTCGGGGGAGGGGGGGGGGTCCTCGTTTTGTTCCGAAAGCTGTGTCTAACTACCATAAATATGTAAGAGTGGATAACGCAAAATATATCCAGGAGACTGCAGAAACAATGCACAGATGAGCTATTTATGACCACCCCCAGCTTAGAGAAATGAGCGCGCCTGGAGACCGAACGGTGGCGCAGGTGAAGTTCACAGAGGAGTACATATACAACCAGAGAACTTTCGGTTAGTAGAGTGTTCGGAGTCAGAATGGGAAAAGCTGCCGATTTATTGGAGTTTGGTAAAGGATAAATTGCGATGGCAGGGCATCTCGGAACTACGATCTCTGAAAAGGCGCGGTTTGCAGGTTGTTCACGTGCCGCTGTAGGGAGTACGTATCAAAAGTGGTGCACAGATGACCAAACGACGTATCGTTGACCGGCCGTGTGTCGTTCGCAGCTCATTGACGCCAGAAAGGAGCGGAAACTGTCGCGCGTTGTTCGACAAATCACCCGCAGCTACAACAATGGTGATCGGGGCAATGTGCCACAGCCCACAGTTCATCGCAGCCTTGTACGCATGGGCCTGCTTAGCCGATGACACAGCCAGGTCCTCATGCTCACGCACGTCATCGCGAACAACGCATGAAATGGACCCAAGATAATCGAGATTGGGTCGTGGATGATTGGAAGATAGTGGCCTAGTCTGACGAACCAAGATTCCTGGTGCATCACGTAGACGGCCGAGTGCGGATTTTGAAGATTAACAACGGTGGCTATGGTACCTGTATGCACTGTTGGATGGAAACAGGCCGACGCCGCGGGGGTGTTATTCTGTGGGCAATGTTTCCTTGGGACACTTTAGGCCCCATTATCCCAATAGCACAATCCCTGACAGCTGCCAGGTATCATTGCGGACCAAGTTCACCCATTCATGTCAACTGTGTTCCCTGCTGGTGATGACCGCATTACCAATACGATAATGCGCCATACCGCACTGACAGAATCGTCAAGGAGTGGTTCGAAGAACATGCTGGTGACTTGATGCCCTGGCCTCCAAATGCACCTGACATGAACCGAATCAAACATTTGTGGTTCGACTTGGAAAAGCGGGTTCGCGCTAAATCACCACCACCCAGAAATGTACGGGAACTGGAGGACCTGCTGTTGACATTATGGTACCAGATACCGCAGGATACCTATCGTCTCCTCATCGAATCGATGGCCGCGGTTTTGCAGGCTAAAGGGGGCCGAACAGCTTATTAGGTATAGGTGGTCATGATGTAATAACTCATCGGTGTAAAATTTTGCCCAAAACATTGTGGCAGGTGACGATGCATCGTGTTTTCGTTATGAACCCGAAAAGAATCGTCAGAGTGCTCAGTTGAAGTCTCCCAAAGGAAAGAAGATCAGGTTACAGAAGCCCAAAATCAGGACAACGTTTCTGTGATTTTACAAGAGAAAAACAATCCTGCATCACGAGTTCATTCCTGAAAGTACATCTGTCACTGGTAATTTTTACACATCCATTTTGGAATGTGTATGGAAGAGGACTGTTCGTGTCAGGCCTGATTGATTCCTTCTTCACGATACTGGTCGTGTTAGGCCTGGCAATGGCTCCTTCTTCACGATAGCGCACCCGCACACAAAGCAGTCAGTGTACAGCAGTTTCTGGCACGAAAACAAGTGTGTGTGTGTGTGCACTCAGCCATCCCCGTATTCTCCAGATTTGTCACCAATGGCTTTTTGGAGAGCATCTGACCAATGAACGGGTTCGGGCAAATGAATTAAAAATATCTGAACACGAAAAGTAATATTTGTCGGCGTACTTCATTGTGAATTAATGTCCTTTCTCAGACCCAGTTTCACTTTTTCAGCACGTCTTTTGTAAAAAAAAAAAAAAAAGATAGTGCTTATGCAACTATTAGTCTGATCTGAAAAATTCTTTTTGCGTCTGGAATCCTAAAATGTGAGAACAATGGTCCTTGCATTCCGGTTTTTTCCGATGCCCAACTTCGCCGCTAGGGGGCGTAAATGGAGAATATCAAATTCAAACTACATTTTATTCCATACGTTTGCTTCTAAATACCCGATTGAAAATATCCTTTTCCCTTTCGATGCCATTTGTAGCGAAGACTATTTTAGGTACAATTTCTTTTTCAGATAATGTATCTATTTTTCGCTACAGGGCGTAAAGATAAATTGCGATTCCCACGATATCGCTGCTTCTACAAGTCCTATTTGAAATATTCCTTGTGCTCCCGACGGCAAATGCTCTATATACAATGTCTGATATTTTGGAAGCGAATAATTTGGCCGTCAGGGGCGTAAGCATTTATTTCTGTTTCTGATGCATTAGCAGCAGAATCTGAGCTCCTAAAAACTCGAGAAATAATATTTTTGCAGATCGACACCGCTCACCTCGAAAATACCTTCTGCTTAAAACAGCGCATATTTTTTTCTAAAAGAGGACGTAGATGTATATCTTACTTTTGTTGATATCCCTGCTTCTAAGAATCGGATTTGAAAAACTCTTTCTTTAACTGAGAGCGTTTCCGGTGGGACATGTTTGTCATATTATCTCAAATTTTTCTTAGCACACAAGTTTGCCACTAGAGGGGGTAAGTTTCATTTACAGCAACATCTGTTGGACTGAAAACCCGACTGAATTTTTTTTTTTTTTCAGTCAGGCACTACTAATTATGAAAACCCTTTGTGTGCATTTCCATTTCAAAATAAAGTACAGTTTCGCGCTAGGGGGCGCAAATCTACATCTATTTTTCTCGATGCCTCTTCTCATGTCCGATTTAAAATATTCTTTTATCGCCGATATCATTTACCTTACGGGACACTTTAGGTTTCTACTTGTGGAGTTTTGTAGTTCACAGTTCTGTAGTTCTGTATTTGTGTACTTCTGTTTGCAAAACCCATTCAGAAATTTCTTTTTTTTTTTTTATTGCATGTCATTCGCTACAGTAAAGATGGGAATGTCATTCTCTTTAAATAATGCACAGCTTTTCCGCTCTAGGGCGTAAAGGTCAAACCCTTTTTCTAGCTATCTCTACTTCCAGGAGACGTATTTGTAAAGGTTTTTTTTCCCATGAAGAATATTTTTCGCCCGTTTTTAACTTTTCCGTTATACAAAACTTTTCCGCTAGAAGGCGTAAAGCTATATTATATTGTATCCTGTATTTCTTCTTTTAACTGTTCGATTTGAAAATCTCTTTCTCCCTGTTACTCCTTCTGCTATGAGAAACGTTTTGTGCACGATTTGTTAATCTTCGTAACATACCTTTTAGCCGCTGGTGGAAAAAAAAAAAAAATAGATGTTTCTGTTTCTGGATGCTTCATCATTGTAGAAAACCGGTTGATTTTTTTTAACCGATTTCATTGACCTTGAATAAATTTGAAAGATTTTATTCGCAACGGAAAGGATTCAAAAGACATTTTCATTTCAACTGAAAGTTCGTGACATCTTTCTTGCTTTTCATTAAATATGGAATCTTGGAAAGCAATCAAACGATCTACGAGTGTAAGTCATAAGTGAAGCTCTTGAGCAACTGGTTTGAAATACCAAGCGTTGCCACTTTAAAATAATAATAATAATAATAATAATAATAATAATAATAATAATAATAATAATAATAATAATAATAATAATAATCTGGTCATTATGCAGAAAGCACAATTTGCCAGCATCGAAAAACGCATGGGAACATCAGGTTGAGAAAGTCTTAGAAAATGATTAGGTCAAGATCTTGTGGGATTTACGAATTCAAACTGATTGGCACATAGAACATAATACACCAGACATAATAGTCATAGAAAATAGGAAAGTTTTTATAACTGATATTGTGTTACAGGCTTGGTGCTGAGTTCTATTACAGCACCCTGTGTGGAGGGTTCGTTTGATGCTTCCTTTGCAGTAAGTTCGGTATCGGTGGTATAATCCGTAATTCTCCCAACTGGAGCAGATAAATACAATACAAAGTATAGAAAAGTGAATCGACTGAGGCTAAATTTTGCAGTGAGGAATATTTTTATTCAGATGTACGGGGAATGTCTTTAAGCCTTGTCCTGCCGCCCCAGGTGGCGCAGTGGTCTAAGACGCTGGCCTCTGATCATTCGTCCGTAAGGGGTCCGGGTTCGAATCCCGGTGAGGCATGGATGTTGTGTTTGTCTTACGGCACTGGCTCTCTCCCTTCCCTGGAACCAGTGACCCTAAATTAGGGACGGGCGACTGCTTATAGCCCATTGAGTTGCTCACGGTGGTCGTTAAACCTCCAATCAAAAAAAAATAATCTCTTTCCGTCTCTCTCATCATCGGCCTCATTCCTTCCTACTTCCCTTTGTCCCCTCGATACTAGCACCTCCGCTAAAGATCTCCTGCTTCGTCAACCTTCCGCCGCCCAGTTCTCTCTGCTATTCCTTTCTCCGATAGCCGACCCCCAAACGAAAACTCTCCCCCGTGTGAAGTCCGACGAATTCCTCCTAAGCAAATCCACACCCTAAGATGTCTCCTGTCCGAAAAACGCAAGATTAATTAATTGGCTCGCTGTACCCCTCCACTCGCTTCGCCGCTTTGCTTGGGACAGCTGAAAAGCAATAATGTCCAGTTTCATTCTTCTCACATCAACGAAACTACAAATCTAACACCCCTTCTGCTGCGACGCGTGGGAAAAGAAGTACGTTGCCTGTTTGCTGCCCAGCCCATCCAAATGGCGGGAATTGAAAGGAAATGGCTACAATTCACTATCTCTGAAAATGGCTACTAAACAAATTTTGAAGATGACAATCCGATTTTTGGCGTAAATGTGACAAGGATGGTAAGTCAGATAATATCCGAAAACTTGAAAATTTTCATCGTCCTGGAGCGGGACTCGAACTCGCGTTTCCCAGAAAACGCCCGGGTATGCTAACCACTACACCGCCCAGAACGACCGAGTTTCAAGTTTCCGATCAATTTGAATATAACCAGCACAGGATTCGCTAGTCGAAGCTACCGGCATTCATGTTTAGCGAATCTGGAGGTTAAGAATCTTATCCCGTGTTTGCCCGGAGAAGCAGATAAATCATGAAAGAAATACGGAATTAAGCCATATAATAAAAATTTTGAAGATGACAATCCGATATTTGGCGTAAATGTGACAAGGATGGTAGCTTCGACTAGAGAATCCTGTGATGGTTATATTCAAATTGATCGGAAACTTGAAACCCGGTCGTTCTGGGTAGTGTAGTGGTTAGCATACCAGGGCGTTTTCTGGGAGGCGCGGGTTTGAGTCCCGCTCCAGGACGATGAAAATTTTCAAATTTTCGGATATTATCTGACTTACCATCCTTGTCACATTTACGCCAAAAATCGGATTGTCATCTTTAAAATTTGTAATATATGACGTAATCCCGTATTTCTTTCATGATGGCTACTGAATTTCGCTCCTGATAAATATGGAAGCCCCGGTTACAATTGTGATACCTGGAGATGCTATAGTCAATGAAAAAGAACTGGAAAAAATGACTAAATATAATATAATGAAATAATACCTGGTCATACAAGTTATCCAATTATGGACTAAACACACAGCGGATTAGTCCCCAAAGTCATCGGGGCACTTGGAACAATATCAAATATTTTTACGAATCATTTCAAAAAATTGCAGCTTTCTGATATACCAACTACAGAACTGCAGAAGACAGCTAACCTGGGACAAATTTCTGACTTATACCTAGGTCTCCGGTGCAAACTCGTATTAGCTCAACAACACCATTCAATGATAATTTTGTTGTTTATGTTTGTTTGTCATAGGCTGTGTTTCATATATATTTCGAATAAAGAAGATAATAATAAAAAAGAAGAAGAAGAAGAAGAAGAACAGGAAATGTTACATTTTCCTAAATCGAAAGAGCGCCTATCTCCTATTAGTTTGCTAATAAGAGATAGGTGCTCCTTCGATTTTTTAGTTTGCTAACGCTTGGAAATTTTTATTTAATGTTTCATTTTATCGGAACTCTTAAAATAATTTTGTTCTTCAGTCATTTCAGATTTGAACTTTCCTGTTCTATCTCTGATGAATATATGGTATTCATATAAAACACTAAATTCCAATCGCTAATAAATATGTCTCCGGATTTGATGATTTTATTATCTCCATATAAATGGACGTGGCGAATTTTCCTTCTTCCTCTGTCAAACAATAAATAAGAATCATTATGTTCGAGGTCGGGTGCATTTGAATATTTCAGCGCTTAAAAAAGCGCAGTCGTGTTTAATACCAAACTGTGTACGTAGTCATGACAATGAAAGGAAATGTGTTCACAAACTGGATTTCAATTAATCTGAGTCGTATGCTAGCCATACTACTTAAAATATGTCAGCCGATCAAATCGAACAATGACGTCTAAATCGTCAATCGCGAAATATGTCCTTTAGAAGAAATGAATGCTTATTATTCTGCTTTGAGTATTAGTTGAGTCATCATGACACGAGGCCGCCTACTTTTGAATTCTAGAGGTAAAGATCACAGAAAAGCAGAGTTGCATTCAATACAAAACCTGCTATGAGGAAACTCTCGCAAAAAAAAAAAAAAAAAGAGTCAGAAAAAAAAGTCATAATGAACCGGTGTCTAATCAAGTTCAAAATTCTTGGAACTAACTTATCTCGTGTAGGCATGCAGATGAAACTGTGGGTTATTTTATAGTCCATTTTGTAAATTAATGCTTTTTAAGGGGAATAACAAGATGCAAAATGGAGTGCGTATGATTTTTTTTTTTTTTACATCTTCCTAAATAGGGTTTCTCCTATCTCTTCTGGTAAACATGATCTCTGTGCGAAAAATCGTTGATAACTGTACAATATTATTTGCCATAACTTCTGCTTGCTTTATCCATTTTCGAAAAGCACCATATTTTAGCAATTCTCTAGTTTTTTTTTTTTTTTTTTTTTTTTTTTTTACTATTTCACGCCTTGTTTAAGAAGTTTAGAATTATTACAAAAGTAGCAAACAAAAGATCATTTGATTCTTCTACGCACCTAATACCTGTTACGTAAATGGATAACTATTCACTTATTCACCTGTTACGTAAATGGATAACTATTTACTTATTCACCTGTTACGAGACCGGATGTCCATGCAGTCATTTTCATCCTTGCCGCTGAGAAAATATGTTATAGGCATCCGCAAATATGGTTTCCTCTATTTTTAGCTAACCAAAAATAATTAAAAACAAAAAAGGCTTTTTAAATATTCTACTCGTAATTTTATTTTTGTAATTGCAAATATTGCTGCTATTATTACCATACTGTTAAAGGAGCAATTCATGTACCTATGTAAATTTTATTTTGAAAACGGCTCTAAGGATTTTGATGAAAGTTGTTAACTCACCCTTTTCTGGTACTAGAAATCGATTTAGCTTGATCTCGACTTTGGAAAAATTCGTATAGTGGATTAAATAACCACCCAGAGTTACCACGTTTTTAATGTCATGGCGTCGTCCTATTAATGTTTCCCATGCTTAGAAATCTTATGACGTTACACTCTCGCGATTGAGATGTTCGCGCGCGGTCACGTCATCTGCCTCATTACGTCACGCGTTGTGTGTGGATCCTACTAAAATTTTATGACGTCACACTCTCGCGACCATCTGCCTCATTACGTCACGCGTTGTGTGCGTATTACGCATTACTTCTATTTTCTTCTAGAACAAAAAATGAGTTGTGCCAGCTGCTTGGAGTTGATACGTAGTACAGTATAAGCAGCGGAACGCTGATGTGTTTTTCCCTTCAAAAGGCAAACTGTTAATACAGCATTTTTTTGTTACATTTTTGAATAGTCACTTGATGACGAGCGTATCCGCTATGCTAAAATATGATTAGTTCATTTTTATTAATTACTATTAACAGAGTGTCACGTGGATGATAAAAAATATAAAAATATATGGCTGGTCGACTCCCTGCGAAACGTGGACGTTTCAACTTTAATAAGAAGAATACGGCGCTTTTGGAACAAGAGCAAGCGGAAGAAGTAAATATGGAACAGCTTGCACATTCAAGAGCAGATGGTTTCCGATCACATTCCAGTCTCGAAACATATGACCTTCCATTGGAAGATCAGCGTACAAAAAGACCATTCCGAGCAGCTAAGGCGAGGAGCATGGCAATAATATCCGACATTATTATAACCCTCAATGGATCTATATCGCAAGAAAACCTCGATCAAATGCGGCGAATGAATAAACAGCGAATCGCAGCTGAATCATCGAGAGTGTGACATCACAAAACTTTAATAGGATCCACACGCAACGCGTGACGTAATGAGACAGATGGCGTGACCACGCGCCAACATCATGTGTTTTAAAAAAATTTCGTACTCTAACACACAAAAAAAAAATTAGCATTCATCTTTGTTTTGATGTTTATTCTAAATTAATTTGTCTCTAATTCATCTATCATGAATAATCTTGATGGTTTAGACTTTGCATTACAGTACTTGGAAATAACTTATCAAAATATAAATTTTTTGGTGTCCTCCTTTAACCGAGCGATGCTCGGTGTTCCTGATATTGATCATTATCACTGATGTTATTGTTATCATTCTCACTGATGATAATGCATGTATAGGAAGCATAGTTCTCCTGTTAGTATGGACATAATCATTCAGCATTCAAAATTTGCGTTTCTATATTGCACTTATTCATAATTACAGCTTCCTGGGTTTAGGTGCTGTAGTCCTGAAGTATCAGGTTGAGTTAAAGATATTTGATGAGTTATAATATACCAGTAGTAAAGATAGGTTGTTAGTGGGCATACGTAAATCGGTTTGTGCTTCCATCTGTTTAATCTCTGCAGCCAAATTCATACACTGGCGTGCAAAAATTAAGGACGAGGCGGTTTTTCGAATGTAACGTCGTGCAGAAGTGCTCCACATCGACTCAAATCATACCATAAGATCCCTAAGATGTAAGAATATGGGACAAGTGAGCAAAACCGTCCAAACAAGGAATCCACAGGAGACAAAGGCACTTTATTGAAAAGGTAGCTTCGAGCACAACTGGACAGAAAACAGAAACGTCCATGCGACAGGCGGCTGCCAAGAAAAATTCCAGTCTTTAGTAGGGGATATGGTCACCCCTGACTGCTTTGCAGGATTTATAATGTCTATCCATGCTGAGGACGAGATTGTTAAAGAGCTGTTAAGCTATCGCGGCCCATTCCTCTTGTAGCGCCAATCGCAGCTGCGGAATCGTTGCTGGCGGCTGGTGAAGTGCTGCCAAGCATCTCCCGAGAAGATCCCAAACGTGTTCGACTGGATTTAGGTCCGGGGACCTTGCGGGCCAATTCATGCGTTGAATATCTTCACTCTCCAACAGCTCTGCGACAGCCACTGTACGATAAGGTGTAGCGTTGTCGTCCATGAAGAGGAACTCAGGACCCACAGCATCTCTAAAGAGACGCACGTGAGGCAGGAGAACCTAGGTACAATAGCGGACACCAGTGACTGAACCTCTTTGGAAGATGTGGAGGTCAGTACGGCTACCAAGCATGATACCGCCCCAAACGAGAACTCCGCCACCTCCAAACCGGTCCCTTTCGATGATGTTGGAGGTGTGATTGCGTGTTCCTTGCTCTCTCCAGATATGTATACGTCCAGAATCGCTCGTCAGACTAAATCGGCTCTCATCCGCAAAGAGAACTCGACCCCAT
This sequence comes from Macrothele yani, assembly GCA_039090855.1. Lineage (NCBI taxonomy): Eukaryota > Metazoa > Arthropoda > Arachnida > Araneae > Macrothelidae > Macrothele > Macrothele yani. The sequence continues at coordinate 113,100,021 of CM077003.1, forward strand.
TGCTGATGTGTCGAATTCTTGTGTTCCTGGCACCCCAGAAACTGCCGTCTCCGATGAGCAGGCGTTAATGGCACACACCGTACTGGGCGTCATGCAAATAGACCACCTTTGTGCAGCCTCCTGGCCACGGTAAAACGCGATAACGGACGTCCAGTTGTCTGTTGCATGTGCCTTGAGATTTCTCCCGCTGTCTGCCGTCTGTCTCTTCTCGCCTGTACGACAATATACCGGTCGTCCGCCGCCGTAGTTGCTCATGGACGACCACTGCTAAACTTTCGGACAGCTGTTATTGTCGTTTGAAATGCTCTCTAAGCTCGGGATCCCGAACTCCTCGGCCACACTAGTCACACTTCGACGTTCTTCCAACTTCCCAATGACGCGACCTAAGGTAAAGTCATCCAGATGTCGTCTACTGAATTACCTGTTGGCCATATCACACGTTGGCAGCAACTCGACGTTGTTCAAATCGATGTACACCGTGCAATAACTTTCACCGAATTGCTGAGCGTACACCGCCCGTGTGCTTTATACCCTTCCGACCCCCTCCCCCTACGTCATGCTGCATATATGCGCATGCCCTACCTGTTAGACGGTTCCTAGTCTATCTCTTGAGTGGTCTTAAGACCCGTTCTGCCTGCTCGTTCCGCTTTTATGCTAATTTCTCCTCTTCGTCCTTAATATTTGCACACTAGTGTATATTTGTTGATTTTTGCCGTACAGGTGGTCTGAATATTGCTATGCAGCCATTCCCAGACAAAAATGATGACTGTTTCCTTCTGTCTCACACAACATTATGTTCCTTCTGTCTCACGCAGCATTATGTTCCTTCTGTCTTTGTCGCAGCACAATTAGCACGGTTCGATTCGATTGAGAGTTTAACGACCACTATGAGCAACTTGACAACCCGTCCCTATTTGAGGGCTACTGGTTCCAGGGAAGGAAGAGAGCCAATGCCGTAAGACAAACACAACATCCATGTCTCACCGGAATTCGAACCCAGACCCATCTCGGACGATTGCCCAGCGCATAGACCATTGCACCGCGAGGTCGACAACTAATAATTTGGCTTAATGCTACAAAATATAGAGATATTTGGTATTTAAATATCTAAATACCATAAAATGGTGTCAGAAATATTAGGGGTATGCAAAAGTTCCCGCTGTTTTAAGGAGAAAGGAGACAGGGACAATCAGGGAACCAGTACACATTTATTCAACGAAATATTGGCAGTTAGCATCAATGACCTTTTGCCATTTTTCAGGCAACAAATGAATGAACCTGTGGTAGAAGGACTCGGGTTTTGAGCCGAAGAACGCAGTGACGAAATTTTCCATCTCTGGAAATGCGGCGAGCCGCTGTTGGGCTAGGGCATGTTGCATAGAGCGAAACAGATGAAAGTCTGAGGGTACAATGTCCGTGGAGTAAGCAGGGTGTAGTAAAACCTCCCAGTGTAGCTGTTCAAGGGTTCACTTCGTGGTGGCACCGACATGTGGTCTGGCATTATCGTGTCATTGGATGACTGAGAGGCCACCTTTGCCTGTCCATGGGCGTTTTTGCTCGATTGTGGCGTTGCGTTTCATCAACTGATCGCTATATCGTTGTGCAGTGATTGTTTCGCCCCACCATACACACAACAACACCTTTTCCTCGTGGATATGCTGTTCTGCAGTGGATGTTGATGGCTGGCCTGGGTCGACCCAGGATCGCTTGCGTACGGGGTTGTCGCATTAGACCCATTTTTCATCCCCGGTGACAACCTTCCACAAGATATTCTTCCCTTGAAACCTCTTCAGTAACGACATGCAGATACCCAATCGTTGACCAATATTAATCTCCGTTAAAGTATGTGGATCCTACTTACCAATCTTCTGGATCTTCCCCAAGGACTGTAGACGCCGTACCACCGTCGATTGACCCACTTTCAAACGTTTCGCCAGTTGCGTGGTCGATTGTGTGGCATCCTCTTGCAACGGCGATTCCAGCTCGTCGTCTGAGAGTTACTGCGGTCAACCTGCACGTGGCTTGTCTTCCAAGCTTAGATCACCTTTCTTAAACCTGGCAAACCATTCTCGATACGTTCGCTCACCCATAACCGTATCGCCATACGCCTGACATATTGAACCATTCGCTTCACTCGCACTTTTTTCCTAAATTAAACATGAATAACAAACAGTGCCGCAAATGAACTTTATCGACCGCCATGCTTGGCTTCATGTACGAACTGACATCACGGGTCGCCGGCCGGTTAGACCCCTACAGCGCCCACTAGCAGGGACGGTGGAAACTTTTGCATACCAATTAAGTATTTACAAGCTTTTAACGTTACATTTCAGTTTACAGAAGTTGATTCGTAATCGTTTGAAAATGTGTATTTTTTAAAATGTTTTATGCGTTTGTCAAAAACAATAAATATGATTAAAGCTTTAATTTTGCCAAAACATTTACATTAACATTCTTTTCTTTGTTAGAAGTTAGAACTCCTCTTAAATTTTGATAGCGTTTAAACATAGCAATATCGCTCATTTTTTAAATACGTATTCAAAGCAACGCGGCATCAAAGGGGATTACCATTATGAGCATCTAAAGACTTATCTTTTTACTGACGAAATTATATAACGTTTATGAAGAAAGCGATTTTTAAACTGAGCATTTAAGTTTGATGGAGAATTTTTATATGATAAGATTTAGTCGAGCAGCTGTTTTCTGCCATTTGGATATTTCTTTTCACGTTTCAGATGTTCTGATCAGATTAACAAAAAATGTTCATGCTGCAAGAAAATTTATAAACTTCACATTATCAAGGGTCTGCACGTTTTTACAAATGATGCATAGTGTTTAACGCTTTCAAAGCGCTTTGAATATATGGTTGACACTTTAACCCACTGCCTTTAGGATCGTGAGCATCGATATAACATGCACATCCAGACTATCTGTAAAATGTTCGAAACTGAGCTTCATTAAATTTTGCTTTTCATTGAACTTGCAAAACTCTTCGACCACTTTCAGGGCAAAATATTGTAAATTTGCTGTAATATTCACTTTTAATTTTAAAGGTTCTTTGTTTGCGTCATTTTCCGCAGCGTCCGTAAGGCAAGCAAGGTCTCCGGACCGCTTGGCGCCAGGTAGCAGCGGATTATAAATCCGGGTGAACAAGTGAACAGTACTGGGTATCACGATAAGAATGGCAATGTGCGCTAATAAATATTTTTTTAATGTGTTGGGATGCTGTACTCAACACGTATTTATCGTTTTGTGCCAGATAATGGAAGGAACAGGAGTAGATGTGACCCTTAAAATAGGCCTGGAAAAATGATTAACTACTTAAGTCTGCCATTCAAAGAGATTAACTAAGTCCCGGGGCTTTAGGAAGGTATAAAAGCATTACTTGGAGGATCAGAAGTGTTCTTACATTTTTGATCAGCGTTCTGAGTCGAACGTATTGTGCTTCCTCCTGAATCCAGGGAGGGACTCTCTCTTTCTCTCTCTTTTCATTTACCAGCTAGAAGTAGTCGGAAGGCATTTCCTTGTCGGTCCTCACCAGACCGCTGGTGAGAAGGTTCTAGTTCACACTGTGAAGCGGTCGTGTTTCGTGTTGTTAGTAACGGACGGAGCCACAGAGAGACAAATCAGCGGAAGTTTATTCATTCGCTGGCAGAACGATAAGCACTGAAGCCAGATTAATTGTGCTTGAAAAATCCATCAGATTATTTTTTTAATTCTTTCACTGAAGGAGCGTTCACTTTTATTTTATTTCTATGGTCCTGTTCGAATGAAGGAAGTCAGATGATGCGTTTAGAAAAAGAGGGATCAAAGGCGCCCTGTCGCTGAAGGAACGAACTAAAATCCAAGCAGTTGTTCTCGCTGGATCCCAAGACTAATTTAGTTCATACGTAACGTGACGGAAAGGTGTGAGGGTCGTTACAGAACTATTCCTTTGTTGTGAAAATTACTCAGAGCTCTTGATCGCTTTCGAAGTTAAAAAGATCGCTTTGAGCGCAGGAGATAACGATCACAAAAGTCTTCTTAGATTTTCAGCACCCATGACCGTAGTGGTGCACATTATTGGCCGCACTCTATGATCAGATTTATTTTGCTTACCGCCCAGAATTTAGATTGAAGAATAATGTTTGCACCTGTTGGACGGCCAATAAAAACTTGGATCTTCTGCTAACTTCTAGCGATATTTAGTGATCTGACGTTAATATGTAACTAACGTTCACGTGGAGTGGTTATCAATTTCTTCTACACACAGTTCTTAGGTGACTTGTTCTAACAGCAATCTCGGACGCCCGTTGTTTTTTTAGAAGATAACCTAATTTGTTTGTTGTTCTACTTCCATTCAAAATCTTAACCGACTTTCCGAAAAGTCAGGATTCTGGCGTTGCTTCAAATGGTGACGAAGTATTACTAAACGATGCATAGTAAACAGCTGTTCTTTAGTTGACAAGTTTTTGTTTTACGAAGCCACAGTTTCACAGTCAAATAGAAGTCATTCACAGGCAATTACCGTATTTTTTAAATCTTCAGACCAATAACCATGGTGGAAACGAGCTGAAAAATAATGGATTAATCTAAAAAGGAGCGAGTTCTAACAATCCTGGAGCAAGATTTTCTTATCTAAAGGGGGCAAGACTTGAAAAATCATGCCCCTTTCAAGTTTAAAGTTTCCCTCTTCTACTCAAATATGTGCAGTAGAGCTATTTATTTTGCCATATCTCTGTTACAGAAAAATATTATGATCATTCGAAAATCGTTCTTCCGGTTTTTGATATAATTTTACTAAAAATACGAAAATTAAGTAAATACCCCGAAACCAATGAATATCAAGTGAAACGTACGTTATGTGAACGTCGACGTCACAGCACTCCAAAGAAAAATAAAATGAAACAAACGATCACCGAAATAATGAGTATCAGGTAGTGAACGTAACAATAGAATGAAGCGTTCGGGGTAGGGCTTGGAAAAATTCCGTTCAAGGTTAAATGCTCAGCTTTGAAGGTTAAATGCTCAGCTTTCTGCTACAAAACACAGATGAGTAGTTAGCTCTTCGGTTCTATGGCGTATTAGGAAAGGTCACGGAAGTCAAGCGTATCAGCATAATTTTCTGCACGCCTCTCTCGGCTGTTTCGGACAATACCTTTCATGCATATGGGGGAGGGAGAGGCCCACTCCTCGCCGAGTATGTTACTCTGCACCCTGGTTAGCTGTGCGGATCATTGTATGCGGCTAGCTGTAGACTTAAAAAAAAAAAAAAAAAGAGAATACTGAAGTATAAACATTCTTTTTGAGTTTCACTTCAGAAAATTTATTCACATATTTTGCATTTCTATATTTTTATGCCTCTGAGAGCACGAATTTGGTACTGAATTTTCGTTCCACAGGCATGCGAAAATTCTTCGTCCTTCTAAATTATAATACTCTACTGTTTGTGAAAACTGCAATACCACGAAGGACTGGTATCTTGAAACTTACAGGATTTGTACAATCATGCAAATAATTAAAATGTCAGTGAAAATGCGTATACGGTTTCTTTTTTTTTTTTTTTTATTGAAGGTTTAACGACCACCGTGAGAAACTCAATGGGCTGTAAGCAGTCACCCGTCCCTAATTTAGGGTCACTGGCTCCAGGGAAGGGAAAGAGCCAGTGCCGTAAGACAAACACAACATCCATGCCTCACCGGGATTCGAACCCTGACTCCTTCCGGACGAATGATCAGAGGCCATCGCTTAGACCACTGCACCACCGGGACGGCTATGCGGTTTTGGAGCAGCACCCTCTGAACTCTCTGCTCTTGAGTATTAAAAACTGGTTCAAACTAGTTGTTAAATCAGTGAAGAGCCGATATTGAGTCGAAAGGGCGTTTCCTGTGTCTCACTATGCCCGTCTCCGAAGAAGGTGGCATTATGAATACCTGACAGACTCTGAGCGAGGTAGAATACTTGCGATGAGAGAAGCACGATTTTCCTATACCGCGAAATCGCGACTCGTACAAGGAAAAAAAGGTCAGTACAGTCACGTGAACGTGGCGTCAGGGGACAGATCAGGCTCGAACCCACAGAAATCCTGGAAATGAGCGGAAAATCGCATGACTGTACGGAACGATCGACACCTCACCCGCATGGTAGTGACCGATCGCACAAGGACATCCACGGTGCTAGCACAGCAGTGGAGCACTGTCATAGATCAGGCTTTGTCCTCCAGCACAATTCGACGTCATCTGCTTAACAGAGGACTGGTCGCCAGCAGCCCATTGCTGCGCTTTCCTTTGACTCTCAACCGTAGACGCCTCACGCTGCAATGGAGCCTCCAACACAGACACTGGGGCGCTGATTGGCAACAGGTCGTATTTTCTGACGAGTCACGATTCATCGTGATGCACCATGATGATTGCATACGTGTTCGAAGACATCATAGTGAACGCCACCTTGTATTTTGCAGCGTCATAACGGCCCAAAGCCAAGCGTCATGGTTTGGACGCCATTGGGTTCAATTCGCGATCTAGTCAGATAAGAACTGAGAGAACTCTCAACAACCAGCCATACAGCAGGGATGTTTCAGAGCCTGAGGCGATGCTCTTTCTTCAGAGTTGTCCAGGCGCTATATTCGAGCAGGACAATGCTTGGCCACATGTGTTCCCGGAATGCCCAGAAGCTCCTGTATGCACGGAAAATACCGCTACTTCCCTGGTTTGTACGTTCTCCAGATATGTCCCCGATTGAACATGACTGTGACATGGTAGCTAAACGACTGACCCGTCAACCACCTCCGCCAGTCAACAAATGAACTCTGATCTCGCGTAGAACAGTCTGGCAGGATATTCCCCATATCAACAACCTCTTTCGTTCAATGCCACGCCGAGTAGAAGCTGCTACTGTTGCTCTTGTATAGCTCCACAAATGTCATCGTTTATTTCCTGTAACACGAGGAATTTGTGATGTAAATTTAATTTGATTAGCGCGATTCATTCTTGGCGTTGCAATTTTAACAAACAGCAGTTTATTTCACCTACAAAATTGAAACATCGATGGCACGTAAAAGCCAGCACGTCACCGAAATGTTGCCTGTGAGAAGCATGGTTTTGGGCAATAGCCTCGAGCTTAGTATGCTAATGTCATTTCGAAGAGAGTAGTTTGTGGTTTCTTGAAAGCTGAAGATTCCTGAAAGGAAAAAAAGGGCAAAATTATATACATATTTTTTATGTTCTGTGTAAAATGAATCTTGAATTGATATTGTACTAGGGTGCATCAAAAGGTAAAGGCAATTTGTGAATTAAACTGAAACCACAAGAGACTGAGTAACTGACCAATGTTAACACATTATAACGGTAGTTAGAAAAGGTGGCACCTGCATCACACAAAGCTACACGTCAGTCTGACTCCAGCGATGAGTTTAAAAAGAGGAAACTCATATATCCGATTATACCGCTGTTAAATATGGTACCGTCATAAGATTTCGTTTTGGAGAGGAGGTTAAGCCATCTGAAATGTACGGAAGAATGGTTCTACAGTACAGCAATAAGTGCTTCATCCAGAGAAAAGCTTACCAACGAATGACTGACAAAGGTGGATGCAGTGGTCAAAGCAATGGTTCTCTAATACCACACTGGTCCTTCTCGCGATCGGATAACGGAAGCAACGTGACGGCGCATGCACTTGAAGAGCTCTCTATAGTACTGTGGAGACAATGCACACCATGCTTCTTCAAGAGCGTCCCACAATTCCTTAATTTTCGCATTTGAGGATTCCTGGCATCGACAGTACGTTAAACTGCTTCCCAAACGTGTTCGATGGCTTTTAAAACCGGCCAACGAGGTGGCCAAGTCAGGATGCTAAACTCTGTAGAATGTTCCTGCAGCCATAATCAGGCGACTGTGGACGTGTACAGTCGCGCATTCTCGTGTTGAAACAGGTCCCACCCGTCGGACTGGTTGTATGACACGAACCGGTGCAAATGGTCCCCAAGGATGGTTACGTAGTATCTACCGGTCAGAGCCGTCTGCAGACGTACGAAGGGTTTTAATGCGTGCCAGCTGTAAACACCCCACACCATGACAGAGCCACCGCCGGTTTGTACTGTCCCTCGCAGGCATGCGGGATCCATTGCCTGAAAACACCCCACACTATAACAGAGCCACCGCCGGCCTGCACTGTCCTTTGTAGGCAAGCGGGATCCATTGCGTCGTAGGGTTGTCGTAACACCCGGAGTTGGCCATATTTGCCCGCCCCAGTTAGTACCACGATTCGTCGGACCAAGTTACAAGTTTCCAGTCATTGACCCCAATGGTGGTGTTCCCGAGCCCAGACGTGCCACACAGTCGTCGGATCAGCAATGGAAACCGTGTGGGCCGTCGGCTCTATAACCCCATAGAACACACGGAACGTTGCACTATCCAAACGCTGATACTACCACTGGCAGTAGCCTTGAATTGAGTTGTATTTTGTGGCAATGTTGTACGCTGGACGGATGTTACGATGCGTGCCGCTGCCCACGATCTTCCAGGGATTTTCACTGGACCCGCACTCTGGATTTCCTCCCTGACCCTGTGTAGTCCAGGTTCACCTTTGAAATTGTTGACCATGTAAATCCAAATTTCGCAATCTCCGAGATGGAGTGACCCATCTCCTAGGCGCTGGCTATTATACCATGTTTGAAATCGCTTAAATCCTGATAAGCTGCCATCTGAACTACGAATGCTACTACTTGAGTTTGCGGAGATATCTCCCTTTACATTGAAGAGCAATTGAATTGGAGATACCTGCCTAGTAACGTGTAGCACCACCTTTCGCCCTGATGACGGCGGCGATACGTCTCGGCATGGACTCGACAAGACACCGGAAGCGTTGGGAAGCCATACGGATCCACGATCCCTTGAGCAATCTCCCACAGTTCACGAAGATTTGATGGGGGGGGGGTCATCTCTCTCGATGGCATCCGAGATGTGCTATGAGGTCAGGTAACCTAGCTGGCCAAGGAAGCGAGGTCACGTCGGTGGAGTGTTCATCCAACCATTCGGATACAATTCGGGAGCTGCATTGTCTTGTTGCAGGATGAGGTCCCCAGTGGGATGTTGAAGACGCACAAACGGGAGGAAATGGTCGTCCAGGATATCCCGGTAACGTTGACCTGTGAGGGACCATGTCACACGTACCAGAGGTCCCATTTCAGTCCACGTAAACAGTCCCCAGACGAGAATGTCACCCCCACTAGCTTGAAGAATACCCTGCTGGCAAGAAGGATCCATCGCTTCATGTGGTTTGCTCCGTACTCGTATCCTGCCATCCGCATGTACCAACGTGAATCTGGACTCATCAGTCCAGGCAACATTTGTCTACATCCGAGTGATTTGTTGCACTGTGGCCCATCTATCCGTTATTACAATGCGAGCTAGCCGACGATGATTCCGCTCATCCACACGCCGTTGTCCATGGCAGTTGGCCCTTGCAAAGATGTTTTTAGTGGATTCGATGTACTCACGGTGCACCCGTGACGCAGTGGCTCGTGAAAATCCAATGCTTGCACGACTTCCGAGATGGAGTGACCCATTGGTCGGGACCCGACAATTTGCCCACGATCAAATGCGCTTAGATCCTTCGTCTTACCCATACTGCGTCCGACTCTTACTGATTCCCGTCGCATCACGTTCCTTATATTGTCGGATCGCTGCATACGTCATGTCGTTTCCGCTTAGAGGGCTGCCCACAGCGCCACATTTGCATAACGCCAGCTGTCTCTAATTCAATTGCTTTTCAGTGTATTTATACACTATATTGACAAAACTCACCGGACACCTCTTCAAAAGCAAATGAACGGATCCTCTGCGTTGTTGAGATGCGCGATATAGCTGCAAATGGTTTAAAAACAAGCCTACGGCTGGCCGCGATCATATCGCACTGTGAGGTTGAGTGAAAATGACGCAGCGGGAGAGAACTGACTTTGAGAAAGGAAAGATTGTTGGTTGTTATATTAGTGGGTTGTCCATAAGAGAAACAGAGAGGCGTTTAAACATACCCAAGTTAACTGTTTTGGATGTACTGAATAAATGGAAGACACATGGCGTGTCTGAAGCAGCAAAACCTACCGGCAGACCAAAGAAATTCAGTGATAGAGGACGTCAAGGCCTCAGGTGAGTCGTTACAGCTAATCGACGGAGTACTGCACAAAACCTCAGTGTACAGATAAGTAAAAATGCTGGAACCTCGGTACGTACACGTACCATTCACAGAGAACTTCATTCCATGGGTTACCGTGCTCATGCGGCTGCCCATAAGCCTTTCATCTCCACTCGGAATGCTACTCGGCATTAGCATGGTGTAAAGAACATTCATCGTGGACCGTAGATCAATGGAAACGGGTCAGATGAATCCAGATACACGATCCATCAGTCTGATGGCTGTGTGTGGGTATGGCGGCAGCCGGGGGAACGCTATTTACCACATTGTACTGTTCCTACAGTCAAGTGTGGAGCTGGCAGTGTACTCGTGTGTGGTTGTTTTTCGTGTTATGTTTCCGGTACATTGACCAGCAGGTCTACCTCGATATTCTGGACAATTACGCCCTACCAACTCTGTGGCAATACTATGGAACCGATCGTTGTTGGTACCAGCAGGATAATGCACAGAGCCGGCGTGGTTACGATAATTCCGTATCGTGTGTGGACTGGCCAGCACAGAGCCCTGCTCTTAATCCCGTAGAGCACCCATGGGATGAATTAGGGCACCTCATAAGAAGTTTAGAACCAAGGCCAACTACTAAGCAAGAATTAGCGGCAGCATTATGTCCTGAATGGAAGCGCATACCTATCGCCGTGTTCCAAAACCTTGTCGAAAGCATATCTAGAAGTATCAGTACATGCATTAAGGCCAAAGGTGGACCGACACCGTACTAATGTATGTCAATAAATGCTATGTTGTGTTTCTCTTCTAGGTGCCCAGTCAATTTTGTAAAAATAGTGTACGTCGTTTGCGGACGCTACCATTTACCGCATGGGTGTGGTGGCATGTAATGGAAATGGTAGCCCCTTCCCATTTTTTTTTTTTTTTGCACTTCAGTGAACATATCCCGGATCAGTGACGTACCCATGTTTCAAAATCTGTGGGGGGTGCGATCACACATACACAGTGATCTGACCCCTGTCCCCAGATTATATGTATATATATACAGTATATACAATAATATATACATAATGTATAAAATAGTTTGGGACCCCCTTCCCCCGCTACACACACAGACGGAGGAGCAATGTAGTTGCTGATGCGCAATCTAACGGGTACGACACAGGCGCCTCTGTTGGCGAACTGTGGAATTTAGCGAACGTAACTGTAAAACTATGATACATAGGGCAGAAACGTAAATTTCAAAGTTGTAGAGCTGACTTTGCTTATTAGGAATCGATATTGCTGCTTAATTAAGTACACATTATGCACGTCTTTGCATTCTACGAATATAGGCGTGTTTGCATTCTACGAATATAGGCGTGTTTGCATTCTTATATTATTAAATTTAGTCGGTTCAAATCATAAAAAAGTGTGCACTATATCATTATATTCCCGAAAAATTGGGGGGGGGGGCTTTACATTGAGGATCCCGACTGTGAAAATCTGGAGGGGTCCTAACCCCCGACCCCCCAGTGGTTTTTGCCTATGTCTCGGATTCACGAAATTGCTAATAGTAAGGAAGTGAGATTAAAAATGAAATTTTGCAAAACGAAACTGATGTATGAAGATTTAGCAATTGATGGGGAAATTTTATAGGTATCTGTTACCTACCTGCATTTATATTGGGCAGCTGATATTAAGCAAAGGTCACATCGGAGAACAAATTAATAGGTGCATAAAGTTGCGTCAGAGCGCATTTAGAAGAAATGGCACGATTTTCAAGAGTAACTTATCATTATGTCTTAAAGAAAAGTGTTTAATAAATACATCCTTCCAGATTTTACGTATGGAGAAGAAGGACATACAGAGGTTGCAGACAACTGAAAGAGGCATTGAAAAGTGCATGCGTGATGCAACCAAGAAATATAAGAGGAAATCGTGGATCAGAAAAATGGCAACAGTTAAGAGAGGAATACATCACGATCAAAGTAAAATATCTGAAATAGCAATGGGGTGAATATATTTCGACAAGGGACCACCGATTGACAACTGAAATGCTTTAAAGGGTCAGAAAAAGACCAAGAAGACCACTTAAGAGATGGGTGGATGACATTCGAAAACATGCCAGAGTGACATGGAGGAGAGACTGCCTTAAGACAGACTGTTGTGGAGGAAACTTGGGGAAACCTTCATCTAGGAGTAGATCGATACTTAATGATGATAATGATATATATTTAAAGATGTGATCAACCATTAAAAAGCGTTGCTCATGTGCATATCAGAAGCATAAAGACATATAACACACGTTCCTCGTTTTATTGTTAAAATTTAACAGAAGTAGGGTTAAGAATTTTATTTATTTTGCTGTTTATTATGAGATGGATTTATGCAGTAAGTCGTGAATTTTTAATTTCGGGGAAATAAGAAATGCCTTCATTAAATTACACAAGAGTATTAAAAATGATTTCACTGTCATTTTTAAGTAATTATGAGAGGTAAGTAAGTGTTTCTTAAAAAAAAAATCAAACGTTTTAACATTGCTTAAAATAAATCATTTTAAGAAACAATGTGCTATTTACACGGCCATTCCTCTTAGTTGTGAAAAAACGAAATCGAGTACGGATTATTATTAAAGAAAATTAAAAATTTAAGGATGATACTTTTCGAGACGCCTGGCTAATAATTATAGCGCATAAGTTCCTGGTGTTTCCTTCAAACTGTATTGCTGTTCACAATTTTTCTGACAAAGCCATTGTTTTATTCCCTAATTATACTCAGAATCTAATGTGAGGAGAAAACGTTTTTGCGTTTTAATGAGCATGCAGAAACAAATCAAAACTGGGTTTATCGGCCGAGTGAGGACACTCACACAAGAGGAGTTTCTTTCTCAGGAGTTGGCCGAAGCGAAAAGTCAGTCGTGTTAGGAATGCTTATTTAGATGCCTGAGGATCAAGATTGCTAATTCTTTTTCTTTCGTGCGTCCCTCTTTTTAGCCGGACTGCTTGTTTCTCTTCTTCTGTTTTCTTTCTTTCTTTCCATCCTTTTCGTTCCATTCTTGCTGGAGAACTTTAAGGTCAGAGGACGTATTCGATCGTTTTCGTCTCAGCGGCGGCGGGTCTTTGGCACCGTGCCAACTTAGTATCTGCCACGTGGCAGGTATGTGTGGGGCTCCGCGCCAACACGTGACATTTGCAAATGGGAGCGGGCCCGTTCGTTTTTCTGGATTCTCTATATTCAGACACTTGCGCAGAAAATGCGGGGGCGGGGGAGATGCGGATATCGTCGCAGGTGAAGAGCAGTAGGAACGGATGATGGGGTGATGAATCAGTGTTGATGCGGGATGATGTTTCTATCTCTGCCACTGAAATCAGAAGAAGCAGGTCGCTCATGTTTATTTTCCGCTTTTTCTTTTTTCTTTCTTTCCGTGGTTTTCTTCGGCTCGTCGTAGCATCCTTACCGTTTTACGGAAAAGATTAAGTTTATCAAAGAACTTTGTTGTTCTTCTCAAGGGTGCATGATCAAAACAAACGCTTTTTTCTTTTTTTTTCTTTTTTTTTTTCGGAGGGAGGGGGGGGGGTCTTTTCAAACACAATGCATCCTCCACCATTTTAACGCATTTCGTAACATATATTATTGATTAATTATTTTTCAGGATCTTGTAAGGGAAGTGAAATTTTGCTAAAAGCAATTGTAGCAGCTTTATTCGAGCAAATGAAGTCGCAATATTCTGAAACCATAGACGTAGCGACGGAAGGAGTGGAGGGGGGGGGGCTCCGAAAAGGTTGAAACGATGGTGTTGTTCGGTTATCTTACACGCGTAGAATGGAAACATACACTTTTCAGGAAATTCCCTTGCAATTGAATGCAGTAGCGGATCCAGATTCCTGCCTGGGGGTGGTGGGGACGGTCCTGGTCTAAAAATAATACCAAAAAAAAAAAAAAAAAAAAAAGTGGTGAGACTATGTGGATTGGTCAATCTCCCTCGCACACGGGCATGCACGCGCTTACACACGCACACACACTAGTAGAGCTGCCCCTCCATGACATTGCACGGCATTAAAAAAAAAGAAATTCCAACGAAACGAATTGAGCCAAATTTCAAATCACGAAGTGGGAAAAATCAGTACTATGTTTCTTGCTTGTTCAACTGCAGGTTTTAAGAAGAAACGAGCACCATGATTTAAAAAAAAAAAAGTTCGGATAGAATCTTTCAACATAAATTTGAGCCCTTCTATTCGAAAAGCTTAATTTATTATAATTTATCACTTGATCATCGAATCATTCCTGAGCAATATGACCGGCAATTCCATTTTAAAATGTACATTTATTCTTTTGCAATGCACGATTCCCTCCTCTTTTTAAGGGACCTTCCATTATTTCACTTAAGCAAGCCATTCCTTGTCTTCTTGGCGATTATCTCTCTGCCGTTTGTGGAAATATTACATTAAATAAAGCACACTCATTGCTTTTCGTGGTCAGTGAAATCTCTTTTTCCTTCCACTCTCAACTTCCCCTGTTTTTGAAACTCAATTATTTTCTTTCTGCTCTCTCTCTCTCTCTCCCTCTCTCTCTGAAGCTAGAATAGAACATTTAATCTCCAAATTCACAGAAAATTTTATTTGTTAAAAAAGCTTTTAGGAAAATATACATTTATATCTATAATCTTACAAAAATAAGTGCATTATTTATTACGATCTTGGCCATTGAAAAAGGAAAAGTCGGGGGGGGGGGGTCGCCTCAGTAGCCCAGTATTTCAATGAGCGCCTGTGAAAGCGGCCAGAGAAAAAGCGGCACCTCGGAAGGCGGCACGTTTGATTGTCACGCTAGCGAATGGGTGAGTTTCGTGCCTGAGGCGGCATGTAGCCTGGAGTGAAGCAGGAGTGAAGTTTTTCAACGCGTGCCTGAAATCCTCTTCACTCCACGCTACATGCGGCCTCAAGCACAAAACTTCCCCATTGGCTGGCGTGACACTCTAACGTGTGACTCAAACATGTGCGTCTGTGGCTGACTTACGGGCTACAGAAAGTCGCCCGTCCATAATTTGAGGCTACTGTTTCTAGAGAAGGGAAAAACCAGCGCCATCAGACAAATGCACCACTGTTCCTCAACTGGGACTCGAACCCGGGCCCATCTCAGACGAATGATCAGAAGCCAAATCCTCAGACCGATACGCCATCGGGGTAGCGATAAATTTACTTTATTTTCCACTCGCCATTTTGTTAAATGCTATGCGGTGCACCTCGATTCGACCCAGCTTTAGTTCATACCATTCGCTCTTTTTTATCGCTGTCTAATCGAGGTTAAAGTTAATGTTTTTAAGCGTATTATGATACGAAATTCCAAAAATTTGCTTTGAACAAATTCTCAGAATACATTTAGTTTAAAAGCAGAACAAACTTTACTCTGGTAGCTGGCTACTGATTCTCAAATCACTTCCCGAAACCACATTCTCAATCGTCTGCGTTGTTGTTTCCAGAGGGGCGTAATTTACATCTCTTGACCCCGGGCGCCAGTCGCCTTCGCTAAGCCACTGTCGAAAACGAGAACAAATGTGCATAAAGTGATTCCCAGAAAATCAAGGATTCCCTTCCAGAACGACGACTTCGACAAAAGGGTTCTGACAAATGCTGTAGATGAGAAAACGGCGTGGGGCAATCCAGGGGTTTATCCAGAAATTTCAAACTGCGGGTGTGCTGTAAAAGTTGGGGACGGGGGTTGAAAAAAGTTTAAGGAGTGTTAGATCAAAACAAACTTTTCGAAGGCTGAAAATGTCTTTGGTGAAATATTTAGTCTTTAAATCCAGAAATAAATATGTGGACAACTTTTCAAAAAATGGAGAACTATTGAATTTTTTAGTTAAAAATATAAAAAACTCGGAACTGTTTTTCCAGAGCTACATGCGGTAATTTTGTTTCTGTGCCGTTTCCATTTTTCATCTCTCATGTCTAAATGCCTCCTGAAATGAGAGATATGAACATGTCGTTGGATAGGCTATCTTAAAACATACACGGTCGTATCAGAATAATATGACCACCTACCTAATAATGGGAATAATCACCCTTGGCCCGGATGACAGCGGCGGTACGGCGTGGCATGGACGCAATGAGGCCCTGGAAGGTGGCCTGAGGCACACGTGCCCATTTGGACTGCAGCAGAGCACGGAGGTCCCGTAGATGACGTGGATGTGGGTCAGCACGTAGTACCTGTCGATCCAAATAGTACCACAAGTGCTCCATGGGATTGAGGTCGAGCGATTTTGCCAGGCAAGGGAGAACGGAGATATCGCTGTCTTGTTCTTGGAACCAGTCGCGCACACCCTTAGCGACATGGCAGGGCGTATTGTCCTGTTGGTAGAACGCCATCACAACCAGGATAAACGTCCAACATGAAGGGATGCATGTGGTCAGCGAGGATGGACAGGTAGCCATTGGCGTTCAGGGACAAATCCAGTGATACCAGCTGTCCCAGGTCATACCAGGAAAACATCCCCCAGCCATGCACACTGCCGGCCTGTACTTGACAGATAAGCGTGTCCGGGTGTTGTTTCTCGTGTGTCTGACGCCGTATCCGTCACCACCCGTCACTTCGGTGGAGTAGAAACCTCGATTCGTCGGAGAAGGCAACCTTTTTTTCCCACTCTTCCACTGTCTTATGACGATAGTTCCATGCGAACTGCAGGCGTCGTTATCGATGGACCTGGGTTAACATGGGTGCTTTGACGCAGCGTCGACTACGGAGACTCATGCGTAACAGGGTTCGCTCAATTGTTATCGGGGACACGTTCCTAGGTGCCCAGCGCTCATTTGCGTGGTCAATTGCTGCAATGTTAGGCGCCGATTGCTCTTCACCAGTCTAAGGGGGCGACGTTCTCCTCTGGGGTCGATGTGCTCCACAGTTATGACGTCAGGAGGTACTCAGTGTGCCAGCGGTCCATTCTTGGTACACCGAAGTCTGTGGTTTCTGAGATGTTTCCACATTTGGCGCGGTAGCCGCTGATTATTCCTTTTTGAACGTCCGTCAAATAACTACCTTTGCAGGCCCATTGAGCTTACGTAACGCATTATGACCTGGCCGGCCACTTATATCTCCGTGTAGTCGACCTTGTGACGTGCATTCTGTGATCCGACTGGACAATACACTGTGGTTCCGGGAGTGGTCATATTATTCTGATAGGACTGTGTATGCTTTAAACAAAAAAATGCTAAAAGAAGATACATAAGACTCTTTATTCATAAACTTCAACCAATAAAAGAAAAAAGAATATTGTATTCTTTCAGTAAAAGATACTTCAAGATAAAGCTGGGGAATTCATGTAAATGTTAACTGGAAGGACAAATACTTAAAAAAGTATATGCGTGTGTGCGTTTAGGGATTTTCACACACACACACACACACACACAACATCACCCCGATCCCCCAATTTTCTCAGACACTCCTTTCTATAGCGCAGTTGTCAATAACAGTTAACATTTACATGAATTCCTTAGCTCTACTATGAAATATCTTCTACCATATTGCAATTTTTTTTAAATTTGTAGTCTATATCATCATTGTTAAACATTATCAATCCACTGCTGGACGAAGGTCACCCCAAGTTTCCTCCACAACGGTCTATCTTGTGCCAGTCTCCTCCATGTCACCCCTGCATACTTTCGAATTTCATCCACCCATCTCCCATGTGGTCTTTTTCTGGGTATTTTCCTGTCCCTTGGAATCCAATCTGAAATTTCGGCTGTCCATCGTTATTCTGTCCTTCTGGCAGTATTTCCAGCCCCTTTTGCAATTTCAGAGATTTAACTCTGATCATGATGTCTTCCACTTTTGTCATTTTTTGGGATCCACGAGTTCCTCTTCTTATCTCTCCTGGTTACACCAAGCATGCACCTCTCCATGCTGCTTTGAGTTGTCTGCAGCCTTTGTATGTCTCTTTTAGTTAAGGTCCACGTCTCTGCACCATACGTAAGCACTGGAAGGATGCATTGATCAAACACTTTGCTGTATATATATATATATATGGGATGTAAGGTCAGGTGATGCGTAACATCACAGCCTCTCCTTGACAAATGTCAACCCCGCCTTCTCGTGGTACATCCTGTTCCCACTAAAGGGGCTCTGACGACCGCCAATAGCGGTATAACTATACCATCGGGATTAGAGGAAATGCTATCCCACACTCACCAACCCGCTTGGCCAGCGTGGTGAGTTATGGCCAAACCCCTCCAAAATGACTCCACAACTTAAATCTTGGCCCTCAGTCTCCGGCAGCTGGAATGTACCTGGCCAAGGCAGCGGCCAGTGCGACATGAAGGCAGAGGGTGCTAAGAATCACCGGAGGACCGGACTAGGCTGCCATCTGATGTTGACCTTGGCCACGTATAACGGACGCTCCCTATCTTCTGATTCAAGGCTTCTTGAATTGGAAGAGGAACTACAAAGGATCAAGTGGGACATCGTCGGGCTAAGTGAGGTAAGGAGAAAAGGAGAAGATCTCATTGAACTGAAAAGCGGACATCTCTTCTACTATCGTGGGACAGATACTGGTAGAACTAGTGGTGTTGGATTTATAATAAACAAGAAACTGAAGGATAAAGTTGTAGAAGTTGAAAGTTCCTCTGACAGAGCTGCACGACTTGTTATCCAACTCTCGAGAAGATACCAGGCTCAATTATTCAAACTTATGCACCCACCACAAGTCATCCTGAAGAAGAAATTGAAGAATTTTATGAGGAAATTCGTGATCTAAATAATAAAGGTAAGCAGCACTTGAAGATAATTATGGGAGATTTCAATGCAAAAATAGGGCAACGGCAACAGAATGAAACTTCAGTAATTAAATTCGGTCACGGCAACAGAAACCAGCGTGGAAATACTCTCGTAGAGTTTGCAGAGGCAGAAGGGTTTTTCATCTTGAACTCCTTTTTCAAGAAAAAGCCACACAGGAAATGGACATGGAGACATCCAAATGGGACGACAAGTGAAATTGATTTTTATTATGTGTAACAAAAAATTCGTCATCGAAGACTGCAGTGTGCTAAACAAGTTCAACACAGGTAGTGACCATAGATTGGTGAGATGTAAGATGCACCTCAACACTAGACTCGAACGTAGCAAGCTCATAAGACAAACAAAATGTATTGACATAACCAACCTTAAAAACACCATAATACCTTCAAAATGGAACTGAAGAACAGATTCTCTGCTTTAGAAGGCCTAACATCGGAAGAAGCAGATATTTCTGAAGTTAACAGAAAAGTAACCAAAGCTCTTATGGAAACAGCAACAAAATTAGCTGGGTCTAAGAACAAATTGTATGTGAACAAATTATCAGGAAAAACCAAAATGTTGATGCAAAAAAGAAGAGAGATGAGGACAACTAAACAAGATGTGACTTCCAAAGTGGAATATATAGAGCTATGCAAGACAGTACGAAAAAGTATCACTGAAGACGCAAGGAAATTCAACTGTGAACTAGTAAGGAAGGCAATTGAAAACAACCAAAGCCTAAAGATAGCAAAGGGACATCTCAGTAAGGGAAAAAAACAGATTATGGCACTGAGAAAAGAAGATGGTTCTGTAACAAGAAATAGAGGCGAAATTTTGACAAGAGTGAAAGATTTCTACTCCAAATTATATGAAAGGGATGATACATGTACTCCAGACATCATGAAAAGTACCAGTACCAGAGTTCTTCCAGTCCTTCCAGCAGAAGTTGCACATGCAATCAAGAACATGAAGCGGGGAAAAGCTCCAGGAGAAGATGGAATTACTGTAGACATCATACAAGAAGCAAGTGGAGAAATCGAAACAGCGCTCGCCCAAATTTTCACTCGATGCCTTAATGAAGAGAAAATTCCTGAGGATTGGAACAACGCTACAATGATCTTGCTACATGAAAAAGGTGACATTGAGGATCTCAGGAACTACAGACGTATCAGCCTCCTATCAGTGGTTTATAAAATCTTCACTAAAGTTCTTTCACACCGCTTGAAGGTGACACTGGACGTGGCTTAACCGAGAGGACAAGCTGGATTCAGGAGTGGCTACAGCACAATAGATCATATCCACGTACTGAGAGAACTAATTGAAAGAGCGAGGGAATATGAACTTCCATTGTGCATGGCTTTTATCGATTATGAAAAAGCCTTTGATTCGGTGAAACCATCAGCAGTTGCAATGGCTCTGAAATCCTGCGGTATTGAAGATGCATACATTAATATTATTAGTAACATCTATGAAAATGCAAGTGCAAAGATTCGGCTGTTTGAAAATACAACACACATAAAAATTGGAAAAGGAGTGAGACAAGGTGACACCATATCTCCGAAGCTCTTTAATGCCACATTGGAAAATGTCTTTCAATCACTGAACTGGGAAAACAAACGGATAAAGATTAATGGAGATTATCTAACCCACCTTCGTTTTGCTGATGACATAGTCATTTTTGCAACTACCCCATCAGAGCTACAGAGTATGATCCAGGAACTTGCTGACAAGAGTAAAAAAGTGGGATTAAAAATGAACTTTCAGAAGACAAAAGTGATGTTCAATGCTTTTACAAGAAATGAAGATTTATCGATTGATGGAGAAAAGCTGGAGATAACAGACACATACGTTTATCTTGCACAGCAGATATCAAGTGAGGGTCACATTGGTGAAGAAATTAATCGGCGTACAAAACTTGCCTGGAGAGCTTTTGGAAGAAACAGCATAATTTTCAAGAGCAATATGCCATTATGTCTTAAAAGAAAAGTGTTTGATCAATGCATCCTTCCAGTGCTCACGTATGGTGCAGAGACGTGGACCTTAGCTAAAAGAGACATACAAGGGCTGCAGACAACTCAAAGCAGCATGGAGAGGTGCATGCTTGGTGTAACCAGGAGAGATAAGAAGAGGAACACGTGGATCCGAAAAATGACAAGAGTGAAAGACATCATGATCAGAGTTAAATCCCTGAAATGGCAGTGGGCTGGACATACTGCCAGAAGAACAGACCATCGATGGACAGCCGAAATTTTAGATTGGATTCCAAGGGACAGGAAAAGACCCAGAAGAAGACCACATGGGAGATGGGTGGATGAAATTTGAAAGTATGCAGGAGTGACATGGAGGAGACTGGCACAAGACAGACCGTTGTGGAGGAAACTTGGGGAGACCTTCGTCCAGCAGTGGATTGATAATGGTTGATGATGATGATGATATATATATATATATGAATTTCATTTTTTTAATTTGATGTTTGTTCTTTTTTTTAACTTTGTTTCATCTTTTGGTGGCCTTGTCTAAAGTCAGCCATTACAAATACAAAATGTATGTGCACATCTTTTCATTTCAGTTTGTTCCAGATTTTGTAGATATACCTATGCTATAAATAATTTCAGCATGCACAAGATCTGTGAAAATATTAATAGCTGCTGTTTCAGCAACCCATGATAATACTTTTTTGGTTTAGCATTCTGCACAGAAGCATTCAGACACGAGAGAGAAAGAATAACAACAGAACAAAAACAAAAAAATCGTGTATAGTTTTGGAAAACACATCACCTGTTTTAATTACTTTTAACGATAAAAAAAAATCAACAGTTCTCCATTCTTGAAGTTTTTCCTATTCTTAATCCTAGGTTTAAAGACTAAATATTTCCCCCAAAAAAAGTTTTTAGCATTCACTTTCGTCCTATATCACAATTTGGGGGGGGGGGGGGGTTATAATTTTGTTTAAGGCACAAAATTTATCGTTAACCCACTGGCTATAGCATAGTTGAAGGTACTTTGTTTTACTGCATTATCCAAATAAATTGCCCTTTTTTTTATTTAAATGAAATTTTGGATTTTGGTAGCGAGTAGTGTGTCTGTTGGGGAAAACGATAAAGCTATACACGAGCAGGAGATAGTCGTAAGAGGAACATAGCCGTTTCCTTTTTCCCAATGGTACCGGAAGCATTTCTTCGAAACCGTCGCGAGTCCAACAGGCGCTCGGCTCGGTTCGTGTTAACGTTGGTCGACGGCAGATCACAGCATGCTATTTGACGAATTCATAAGAAAGGATGTGGTAACGCTTCCATATCTCCCGGTGGCTTTAAGCAAGCATTAAAAAAACAGAGGAAACGTTTCGTAATAGTGGAAACGGGAAGAAACATCGATCAACTACAATATTAAATATTATTTAGGAAAGGAAACACTCAAAGCGTTGGCTTGGTTTGGTGCAATATCTCACTGAATATTTCTTCACTCTGATTTATACACAGAGGGGCCACTGAACTTGACTCACCATCGCATTAGGAATACAGGAAGTGCAATTATTTAAAATACAATTTAAAGAAGTTGAACCAGACAAAATTTACTGCACCGAAATTTACGATCACTTGAAGAATACGGGAAGTAGAAATAAATAAATTTGTTCTCTGTTTTACAAATTAAGTTCATTATAATGGAGGTAAGAGAGAGAGAAGTCACTGCCGGTATAAACTCAATAAAAGTGAAAGCATGGGAGAAAAATATCTTTGAAAATGAAAAAAAAATCACATAAATTCTCGTTGGGAGGTCTTCCCCCCCCCATCCTGGGTGAAATACTCACAAAAGTTTCAGCTCGCATATTCTTGCAGTTTAATGAATAACATGCGCCATATTTCGGTGCTTTATATAGGCTATATCAAGCTCAACTTGCGATTAGTGCATTCCTCCTTACGAAAGAATTATATAAAGCGCATAGTGTAATTTAATCAAACGGACACACATTCGGTGTGACCCTTATTAGAGTGGAAACCCATGTTTTTATTTTCTTCTTGGTTGTTTTACTTCATCAAGGCTTTGCTCGTATACTTCTGTTCCTGAAGCGTAGTTTGGGGAGGGGGAATCCCGAAAATTTTTAAGTTTCTAGATTTAGTTGTGGACTTTTTTGTAGCTGATTATTTCGTAATACACTCGAATAGGGGCAAGGCCTTCTAGAATTACAAGCCGTAACACTAGTGACGTCACGCGGAAACCAAGGCTTCCGATTGGTTTTCAACGCCGTCGTGTTTGACGTGACACACGACACTTATGGATCAGGGCGTGTCACATGAGAATGACGTCACAAACGGAGGGAACTCATCTCTCTAATGTCATGGCCTTGTACTTTCTAGACGGCTTCGTAGAGACCACAAGCGCCGACATTCCAGAAATCCAATGGACTTGCAGCATGAAATTCAAGAAGGGCCGACAATATTCGCTAGAGAAAGAAGGGGGGAAGGGGCAAATTTACATTGAGTGCGCAGAAATCATGGGATACCTACCTATACTCGAAGTCACCCTAAAAGTGTACTGTTGTCTTATCACGACTCATCGTGGGACGCAAAAACGGTATCTATCCGCGTTAATGTGCTCTTCTACTGTTTCCTTTCTGATCACCCCCCAAACCCACCCACCCATCTCACAAGCAGTGGGGATTGTGAGTGGGGTTCTGGTGGAGGGCGATCTGCTTCCCCTATACTGCCTGTTTAAGTAACGCACCCTTCGAGTTTTCCCTGATTGTCAATTTATTGTCTCTGTGTTGTAAATGTTGGAGAGGTCTTCCACCCCTTCCCCCTGTCCGAGTTTTATCTCAAGTGGGCAGAAATGGCCAAAATTGCGAATCCCTTGATTGAGCAACTTCTCATAACAAGTTTATATACAAAAGCGCACTAACTTCTGGACCTTTTTTTTAGATGGCAATTTTATCTGATAAACTGCCGAGCAAACAAAAATGGATTCTGGGCAATAATTCTACTGGTTTTCGCTCTAATATCTAGGGACCGTAGCGGAGGTAGCTGTTTCTCATTTTACACAGTGATACACTCTTAGGTTGACTCGGAGTATAGTAACGGGTAGGTCCATCGTTAGCCTGTATAAGGGCTGTCACAAGACGAAGCATATAGGTCACGAAAGCGTTCCAGATGTATCTCCACCAATGCTTGCTGTACCGTTGTCCATAATTCCCGGGTTCGAATCCCGGTGAGGCATGGATGTTGTGTTTGTCTTAAGGCACTGGCTCTCTCCCTTCCCTGGAACCAGTGACCCTAAATTAGAGACGGGCGATTGCTTATAGCCCACTGAGTTGTTCACGTTGGTCGTTAAATATCCAATAAAAACAAAATCGGCTTCATTAGTTGATAGCATCGTAAATACGTTTTAGCACGTCATTTGTAAAAAAAGATCGCGCTTATGTTATCGGTTTGTCCGTCTGTCCATTTGTGGACCCCATATCTCCGCAGCTATTAGTCAGATTTGAAAAAATTCTTTTGCATTGGGAAGCTTGAAATGTGCGAATGATGATCCTTCATTTCGTTTTTTTTTTTTATTTACGATGCACAACTTTGGCGCTAGAGGGCGTAAATGGCGTAATATCTGATTGAATTTTTTTTTTACCTTACGATTCCACTTATGTCGAAGACAATTTTAGGTGTAGTCACTTTTTAAAGTACGCATAGATTTTCCGTTTAGGGGCGTAAAAGTCAATTGAGGTTTCCCCAATATCTCTGCTTCTAAAACTCCTATTTGAAAAATTCTTTCTGCAGCGGATACAGCTCCTGATGGGAATCTTTTGCATATAATTTCTAATTTTTGGTAAAAATGGTTTGGCCACCAGGGGGCGTAAGTGTTAATTTCTGCTTGTGATATATTTACAGCAAAATCTGAGCTTCTAAATCTCGATTGAAAAAATCCGTTCGTGGGCAAATGCCACTCACGGCGATAAACCCTTTCGGAATATTTTCTTCTTAAAATATTGCACGGTTTTTCCGCCAGGAGGCGTAGATGCATATTTTATTTTTGTCAATATCTCTGCTTCTGATGGTCCGATTTGAAAAATTCCTTCTTCGTTGGATAGTTTCCGGCAGCGACATGTTTTTCATATAATTTCAGAATTCTCAAGTAATTCATATACTTTCCGCTAGGGTGGGTTCTAAAGAAAATTGTGTTTCTCCCGATATCTCTGCTTCTAAAACTGCGATTTGAAAAATTCTTTCTGCAGCTGATACAGCTCCTGATGGGAAATCTTTTGCACATAATTTTTAATTTTTGTTAAAAATGGTTTGGCCACCATGTGGCGTAAGTCTTAGTTGCCGCTTCTGATGTATTTGCAGCAAAATCTGATCTTCTAAAATTTCGCTTGAAAAAAAATCGTTTGTGGACCGATACTACTCACGTAGATAAACCGTTTCGGAATATTTTCTTCTTAAAAAGGTGCATTTTTTCTCCGCCAACGGGCGTAGATGTATATCAAATTTTTGTAAATATCTGTAATTCTAAGAGTGCGATTTGAAAAATTACTTCTTTGTTGGATAACATTTCCGGTGCGAAATGTTTTTCATATAATTTCAAAAATTTTCAAGTAAATCATAGAGTTCCCGCTAAGGCGCGTAAAGGTAAATTGCGTTTCCCCGACATCTCTGCTTTTAAAACTCCGATTTGAAAAATTCTTCCTGTATCGCGTACAGCTCCTGATGGAAATGTTTTACATATAATACCTAATATTTGGTAAAGAATGGTTTAGCAACCAGGAGGCGTAAGAGTTAACTTCTGCTTCTGATGTATTTGCGGAAAAATCTGATCTCCTGAAAACTTGATTGAAAAAATTCTTTCGTGGACCAATACCGCTCACATCGAAAAACTTTCAGAGAATACTTTCTTCATAAAATAATGCATGGTTTTTCCGCCAAGGGTCGTAGATGCATATCTCATGTTTGTCGCTATCTGTGCTTCTGAGCGTCGGATTTGAAAAATTCTTTCTTTGTTGGAGAACGTTTACGCTGCTAAATGTTTCTCATATAACTTCAAAACTTTCTTAACGTACAAGTCTGCCACCAGAGGGCGTAAGTTCACGATTCCATTTACAGCAATATCTGCGGGATTAAAAACCCGATTGAAAAATTTCTTTCTCCTGTCAGGTACTACTGTTTCCCATACCGGTTCCATTGACTTTGAATAGCTTTGATAAATTTAATTTGCGTCAGAACGGATTCAAAAGACGTGCTCATTACAACAGAAAATTCGGTGTCATCTTTCTTGTTTCTATCTGAAAACACCAGATGATGTTCGCGCATTTATTAACTGAAGAGCAATTGAATTAGAGACAACTGGAGTTATGCAAATGTGGCGCTGTGGGCGGCCCTGTAGACGGGAACGACATGACGCATGCAGCGATCCGACAACATAAGGAGTGATGCGACGGGAATCAGTAAGAGTCGGACGCAGTATGGATGAGACGAAGGATCTAAGCGCATTTGATCGTGGGCAAATTGTCGGGGCCCGACGAATGGGTCACTTCATCTCGGAAGTCGTGCAGGCACTGGGATTTTCACTAGCCACTGGGTCACGGGTGCACCGTGAGTACATCGAATCCGGTAAAACCATCCCTGCAAGGGCCAACTGCTGTGGACAACAGCGTGTGGATGAGTGGGGTCACCGTCGGCTAGCTCGCATTGTAACAGCTGATAGACGGGCCACAGTGCAAGAAATTACTAGGCAATTTAACGCTGGTGCACAAAAACGTGTAAGCAGCCACACCATCCAGAAACATCTCCTCGCTATGGGGTACAGAAGCCATCGTCCCACGATGGTATCGCTTCTGACCGCACATCACAGGGTGCAAAAATTAGCATGGGCGCGGGAACATCGCCACTGGACCCTAGACATGTGGAAAAATGTTGTATGGACTGATGAGTCGAGATTCACGTTGGTAGATGCGGATGTCAGGATACGAGTACGGCGCAAACCACATGAAGCGATGGATCCTTCTTGCCAGCAGGGTACTCCTCAAGCTGGTGGGGGTGGCATTCTCGTCTGGGGGCTGTTTACGTGGACTGAAATGGGACCCCTGGTACGTGTGACATCGTCCCTCACAGGTCAACGTCACCGGGATATCCTGGACGACCATTTTCTCCCGTTTGTGCGTCTTCAACATCCCAATGGGGACCTCATCCTGCATCAAGACAATGCAGCTCCTGAATTGTATCCGAATGGTTGGATGAACGCTCCACCGATGTGACTTTGCTTTCTTGGCCAGCTAGGTCACCTGACCTCAATCCTATCGAGCACATCTGGGATGTCATCGAGAGAGATGTTCGAGGCTCTGACCCCCTCCATCAAATCTTCGTGAACTGTGGGAGCTTGTTCAATGGTCGTGGATCCGTATGGCTTCCCAACGCTTCCGGTGTCTTGCAGAGTCCATGCCGAGACGAATCGCCGCCGTCATCAGGACGAAAGGTGGTGCTACACGTTACTAGACAGGTATCTCTAATTCAATTGCTCTTCAGTGCATACATCGTTCATTTCCTAAATAAAATAGCTCCTTTTAATACGAAGTTTTAAGCAATTGTACAATTAATTTTCTTTCGTGACACTTTAGAGGTTTATTGATTGTATCTCTTTTATTTTGGCACGTTCGTACCCAGCTTTAAATACAATTAGATTACATAAAATAATGTATTTAACACAAGTTTCTGAAATTATAAGGAAAATAGGTTACAGTATCACAATTATAAGGAAACAGGTTACACTTAGTTCCAAGGTTACCAATCGTTTCTTACAGGTGAGTCACTTTATATTATTCCATGTATGCGAAAGGCTGTGCTTTAACCTTTTAACGACCATAACGCCCAAAACGTCCGTATGTAGAAACGGCCAAAGCCGCCCCAGAAGCCTGTATAGAGCGAGTCAGATTTCCTAACCTAACTTGTTCTTCAAATTTTCTCGACCTATGATGGATCAGCAGGAGTCACCCTCAGTCACTATTGTTGTTATTGAAGAAAGATGTGAAATAACAGACAGTTTTGGGCGTTTTGGTATTTAGAGTGACACAAGATTTCTGGGTATTGGTCGGTAAAGGGTTAAAGACACAGTGCAACCTATGTTAGCCGGCACTCGTATTCTGCGATCACCAGCTGATGACATCCCCATTAGAAACAATGCATGAGAGAGAGAGAGAGAGAGAGAGAGCGGCAACCTGCAGAACGCGGCCACAGACAGCCATTTTTGAAACGCATAAGAGAATATACCAGCATTTCGCCGTCACCAACATAAGGAAGTTACAGAAAAATCTTGTTTAGGAAGTTCTAGAAACATAGCAAAAATGCCGTGTTTTAAAACATGAAACACCGTTCTTTTTTTCCTCTCTCTGTCCGCACACTTCACGTGGTTGTAAGTGGTGGATGGTCCTTGGTGTTTCTCAGGTTATTAGGATTTTGTATGCAGACGGTATGGATTTATATTAACTAGATCACGCATGTTTAATATTTAATTGTCCTAATGAATCCACGTTATTCAACCTCCTCATACCAACGAGCCAAGCCTTCTTACATAGCGGCCGTATTTTTTTTTCTTTTTGATTGAAGGTTTAACGACCACCGTCAGCAACTCAATGGGCTACAAGCAGTCGCTCGTCCCTAGTTCAAGGACACTGGTTCCAGAGAAGGAGGAGAGACAGTGCCGTAAGACAAATAAAACATTCATGCCTCACCGGGATTCGAACCCGGACCCATCGCGGACGAATGGTGATAAGCCAGCGCTTAGGCCACTGCGCCACCGGGGCAGCCGAAATAGTTTTAGGAGGTTTGAAGGAATGGAAAGGAGAGAAAAGGTGGAAATGGCTTCAAAGCTTAACCGCAGTAGTGCTGCTATTGCATTCGGAATTCCCTTACGTTCTATTTCCTCCTGCGGAACACGTAGTAGGAGCGCCTGATTTACAACAACGTACGTACGTTCTTAACGCCTTTTACTATTTCCCGCAGTCTCACTTCTGGCTCTAAGTGAGAGATTTATTGAATGACATCCGTAAATTGCAAAAAGGTAAGGAAGAAAGAAAAGGCACTGGCAGCAGGCTCCAATAAAAAAGGTGCCGCCCCGGAGGCGCAGTGGTCTAAGGCGCTGGCCTCTGATCATTCGTCCGTAAGGGGTCCGGGTTCGAATCCCGCTGGCATGGATGTTGTGTTTGTCTTACGGCACTGGCTCTCTCCCTTCCCTGGAACCAGTGACCCTAAATTAGGGACGGGCGACTGCTTATAGCCCATTGAGTTGCTCACGGTGGTCGTTAAACGTCCAATCAAAAAAAAAAAAAAAAAAAAAAAAAGGTAAGTCTTCTTTATTTAATTTTCAAGAGCCGCTGATGGCTTAGTGGTTAGCGAGTCAGACTATCGATGCAAGGTCCTCAGGTTCGAACCTGGGCTGATCTTTCAGAGATGGTGTGATTTACTAACAATCGCTGAATATCCGCCGTGCATCGGACGAGCACGTTAAGTGACGGCCCCCAGGCTGGACCCACTGGTTAAATGGGTATGCTTTCCTATGCCCCCTGAAATTCTCTCACCCCTCTGTGTGCAACATCGTACTTGTACGGTGGCGCTATCTAGTGTACTCTAATCTCTCAACAAACTGTTCTGTCAAAGTCGCTAGACTTGCTCTCATTCCTTCCGTTTCTATGTCCTGCCCAAAAGGCGATCTCGCCGTAGGTGGCTGGGACCTAAAACTCTACTCACTGTGGAAGGAAGTCCTACAAGAAAATGACAAATACTATTTCATTTTCAAGTGGGGAGGAGATATTTGGGAAGTTAAACCATTTTATTTGGCGGTAACCTGTCAAGACGGTCATTTTTCAGAGAACCGTGGATGACCTTGCTAGAAAGGTTTAACTGTAATAATAATAATAAAAAAAAAAGTCGCGAGTGGATTCAATGTACAATTTTGCTATACTGTATATTCGTACTTCAGTATACAAAGAATTTTTCAGGTGAACAAAATTCCAATGAACCACCACATCATACACTGTAAAAAA
Source organism: Macrothele yani (assembly GCA_039090855.1). Lineage (NCBI taxonomy): Eukaryota > Metazoa > Arthropoda > Arachnida > Araneae > Macrothelidae > Macrothele > Macrothele yani. The sequence goes on from CM077003.1 coordinate 113,129,896, forward strand.
CATCTGTGGTACACACACACACACACAGAGGAGCGCGCGCGAAATGAGCAGCTTAGCTGTCTCAACTTTTTTGAAACGTTGTGAAAAAATTCCCACCTAACATTTTACACATTTTGCTTAGAAGTCTAAAACATTGTGCGAGAACGATTTTGTGAAACGTTCCACAACAAACACGGAAAATTGCGAATAGGTGTTAAGAAAATGTGCATATGCTCCTCACATACATCAACGCAACTGACTTACGAGAGTTCTGAAAGACTATAGAGTGAAATTCCGAAGCAGTGCATAAATCTACAGCAAACTTTTGCATGTCTTTTTGTGGAAGAAACTGATATTGCCAAAAATTCTTGAAAATGAAACGTTTAACCAAAAGACTGAGCCTTTCGTCAAACTCTGTGAAATGTTACTCACAACTCTGGAACGTCACACAAATTCTGAGAAACTGCTCATGAGCCTTACGTCAAATAAAATAATAATAAAAAAATTCTTAAACATATTACACCGACCACAGAAACATTACAGGTCGCTTCTGTGGCGCAGTGGTCTAAGCGATGACTTCTGATCATTTATCCGAGAGGGCCAGGTTTCCAATCCTCTGAGAGGCATGAATGTTGTGTTTGTCTTACGGCACTGGCTCTTTCCCTTGAACCAGAGATCTTAATATAGGGACGGACACTGCTTACGCTGATGGTGGTCGTTAAATCTCGGACATCAAAAGAAGAAACATTACAGAATTCCTCCAAAGAAAATGAGCTCTGAAACTTATACACTTTCAGAAAAACTCAAACAGTTGCACAAATTGCGATTACTCTGGAATGTTACACTGTTCCCCAAAACGGCTTCAGTTTTTTAATGTTCCACAAAACTAGAATGTGGGGAATTATTCAGAAAATTCCCAAAATGTTACACAGGTTGGTAACGGTGTATGGTGAAAATAATTCACCAAAGATTAATTTTGTATTTCATGTAATCCCTGGTGTCAGATATTTTCAAAAAGTGCCTTAACTTCAACATGGAGGTTTGTTACATAGAGTCGTAAAGTGTCGATCAGTGTGCTTGGATCACATATTCCACGTCACATTTTTTAACACTGAAAATGTCTGTTCGATCATATATGCTGAACCAAATACAGTTCCTTTCATCATTCAAACCGTAACCCCTGTGTATTTTGTTGATCCTCGTCCTTGCGTGCAAAGCTTCCGAGGCGCATAACCTTTATAAACAAACACTAACAGCATTTATTGTTTTTTGGCTCCGCTCTTTATGCCAAGCGGAAACCCTTTATCGAGTGTTATGTCTGTCAAAGAATTGTACATTTTTGCATGTATCAACTCATTCGATCATGCTTTCCTTTTTATCTATAAAAGCTCCGAAAGATTGTAAAAACGTGTTAGGTTCCAGCTGAAATACCATCTCTCTTGGCGCTCCTGTGTTGGTAAAGTGCCTTTTCATCTGTACTTAAGGTAGTAAAATTGAAGAGAAAGTACACATCAGGTTCATGCAAACGAAATGTCGGAATATTGATGAAAACGTCAAATACGGTGCAAAATAAACTTCATTAATCAAAATAATCACCTCCAGGAGCAACACAGTTTTTCCAGCGAGATATACTATATTGACAAAAGTCACCGGACACCCATTAAAAAGCAAATGAACGGATCCGCTGCGTTGTTAAGATGCGCGGTACAGCTGCAAACGGTATAAAAACCAGAGTGCAGCTGACCGCGATCATATCACACTGTGTGGTTGAGTAAAAACGTCGCTGCGTGAGAGTTGTCCATAAGAGAAACCGATAGGCGTTTAAACATACCCAAGTCAACTGTTTTGGATGTACTGAATAAGTGGGGGACACATGGCGTGCCTGCAGCAGCAAAATTTACCGGCAGACCAAAGAAAATCAGTGATAGAGGGCGTCGAAACCTCAGGAGAGTCGTTACAGCTAATCAATGGAGTACTGTACAAGACCTCAGTGTACAGGTGAGTAGAAATGCTAGAACCTCGGTATGTACACATACCATTCGCAGAGAACTTCATTCCATGGGTTACCGTGGTTGTGCGGCTGCTCATAAGCCTTTCATCTCCACTCGGAATGCTACTCGTCGTTTAGAATGGTGTAAAGAACATTTATCGTGGACCGTAGATCAATGGAAACGGGTCAGATGAATCCAGATACACGATCCATCAGTCTGATGGCCGTGTGTGGGTATGGCGGCAGCGGGGAGAACGCTATTTACCACAGTGTACTGTTCTTACGATCAAGTTGGAGCTGGCAGTATACTCGTGTGGGAGTGGTTTTCGTGGTATGGTTCCGGCCCATTGGTTATCGTGGACAAGCCTGTCAACCAGCACGTCTATTTCGATATTCTGGACTATTTGGCACTGCCAACTCTGTGGCAATACTATGGAACCGAGCCGTGTCGGTACCAACAGGACAATGCACCGAGCCATAAAGCAAAAACTGTTACGGCATGGTTTGACGATAATTCAGTATCGTGTGTGGACTGGCCAGCACAGAGCCTTGATCTTAATCCCATACAGCACCTATGAGATTGATTAGAGCGACGCATAAGAAGTTTGGAACCAAGGCCTACTACTAAGCAACAGTTAGCTGCAGCATTATGTACTTAATGGAAGCGCATACCTATCGCTGTGTTCCAAAACCTTGTCGAAAGCATGTCTCGAAAGGTCACTGCATGCATTAAGGCCAAAAGCGGATCGCCACCGCACTAAAGTATGTCAATAAATGCTATGTTGTGTTTATCTTTTAGGTGTCCGAGGACTTTTGTCAATATAGTGTACAAACGTCTGTATGCCGTCGTGCAAAAATGGCGAACTTTGGGATGTGACAACCTCATACAATGCAGTTTCAACTGATGTTTGATTGGGAAACGATTTTCCCGGTAGAAAGGTGTCCAAATGCTTGAAAAAGTGATGATTAGTAGGGGACAAATCAGGTGAATAAAGCGGAAAAGATAAGGTTTCGTACCTCAAGTGGTGCGGCTTCTGGATCGTCTGACGCGCAACGTGGGATCTCGCGTTGTTATGAAGTATGGGCCCATGGCGATTGACTAATGCCGGCTATTTGGCAGACACTTTTCTATACATAGTGCCAAGTTTTCGAAAATACCTGTCTGCCGTAATGGTTTGACCCGATTGTACGGAGGAGGAGTGGATCACACCAGCTGCGCACTACCAAATACTGTTCTTTAGAAGAAGTATCGGCTTCACCGTACGTTTCGGGGCTTCACCACGATCAAGCCATTGCGCTCAACTTCGGCAATTGCCATACAGAATCCATTTCTCAACACACGTGACGAGACGCGTCAAAATGTTCTTCGTTTGGTTGTGAATAAGCAGAGAAGAGCAGACATCAAATCGTCGTGTTTTGTGCTGTTCCATCAACTCATGTGGGACCCCCTTATCCAACTTCTTCGGTTTGCTTATGGCCGTTAAGTGTCGGAAATAGTTGCATAGTGTACTACGAGTCTCTCGCCTAGTTCTGGTAACGTTCAATGTGGATCAGATTGAATCAAGGCCACCAAGTTCTCCCTAGCTCCTTCTGGTCTGCCGCGTTGTTCATTTCCAAGGTTAATACTGTATCACCGGACCGGAATTTAGCAAACCAACGTTGTGTCTTGCGTGCAATAACAGTGCCTTCCCCAAATGCTGTATTGATAGCCGCCTCCAATGCAAGGTGTCCAAGTTTAAACTCACATAAAAAATTACACGAATTTTGCTCTCATCCGTCGTCCTCTTCACTGTAGCACAATCCCCTTGGAACTAATGCCACTGACGAAATGACCAATGCTTAATAGGAAGATCAGCTTTGTCGCTTTAAATTTACATATTACAAGTCACATCGCGCAATGTGTTAATTCGTAAATTACCTGCGAGCTGCATCAGTCTGCAAAATGGAACATTTCATCCGCAACAGCTTAATAGTTAAGAAACACGTACAAAGGAATTCGGAAAAGGCCACTTAAATGTCTCCGTCCCCCAACCCCCGGTCCCAAGCCGATCTTCGAAGTGTTGCACTCTTTTGCCAAACATGCGTTTATGCCAATGAAATAGGGTGAACAAATAAAGAACAAAATCTCTCGAGGGACTGCATACTTCTCATAAAAACGGATTTGGCAACGGCCGACTTAGTTCGCATATGGTTAATGTATAATTGTAACATGGTGTGGTATTTTCGCAGCGCAGCACATAATTGCTTGGGCTACAAAATCTTTCTGTGCTGCACGATGTGAAGATGGATGTAAGCCACCGTTCAACAGGAAGTGGCCCCTGGGCTACTTTTACAGTATTCCCCTAAAAGCAGTACACCAGGAGCATACAAATCTATGTTATATTGGTTCAACTGCTCGAACATTAAAAACTAGATTGACTGAACATACATATAATGTTAAAACTGGTGCTATGACTATAGCTCTGTCTCGTCTAGTTCACGGACGTACCCACTTCCCTATATTGGACGAAGCAACAATTCTTGCTACTCCTCCTTCAAAATCACGAATGTTACTATGAGAAAGTATTTTTATCCACAAATTTCCACATAGATACTGTAATGAAGATAGCCCATTAAGCATTCCTCAACCTTTGAAGTTATTACTTAATAATGACTTATCTATTTAAATCCAAATCAACTTCACTATTTGCTGTTCATAAAACTTTTCACCCAACCCAGAAGAAGCTGTAGCTTACGTTATAAAACACGTGAGCGCGTGCATTACATGTTATATGTCATTACCGTTACGATGTTTATTTTTAAATTGTAACATTTCCTATTTGCAGTCAATGCTTTCTGAAGATGGATCCATTGTGTATCCGAAAAAATCTTAAAGTTTATTTACTTCTATTTTGTTTTTGTTTTCCTTGACTTTGGGATATTTACCGCAAGTTTAAATCGTGCAAAGACGGTTCGATGTTAATGTGCAGAAGAATATCAATTACTGTACCTAAGATGAAGCAATAAGAAGAATGCGTCTAAGCAGTGGTCTAAGCGTTGGCCTTTGATCATTTTTCCGAGTTCGGTCCGGGTTTGAATCCAGGTAAGGGAGAGAACCAGTGTCTTACAACACTGGCTCTCTCCCTTACCTGAGACCAATGGCCCTGAATTAGGGACGGGAGACTGCTTATATCCCATTGAGCTGCTTGTCGTTAAACCACCGCTCAAATAAAAACAGTCCTTACCAGTCTTTATAGCAGCATATATACATACATGCACTGCTGGCCACCATAAATGCAACACCAAGAAGGAAGCATCCGATTAGCCTGAAATTCGGAGCATGCGTAGCCTGCGAGAGGACATGCAAATGATTAGCATTGCAGGGCAGCATATGCAAATCATGTGCGCCCGGCACGCCACCGAGAAGCACTGTAAGGAGGGTGCACAGAAGGCGGAGTGTAAGTAGTGGAAGTGTGTTGTGCTGCCAGACTTGTGCGTGGGAAGTTTCCTGATGCCTCGTCGCAGAATACGGCAGTCATTCCAGCACGTTTAGAGGTACGACAGAGGACAAATAGTGGCTTATCGCGACAGCGGTTTATCGTGCCGAGACATCGGCGCCCGTGTGGAACGACATCCAGCCACAGGGAGGCGAGTATGGATTGGGTGGGTTCAGGAGGGACGGACGAACCGACGTGAGTGATTGCCGCAGCTGCGGCACACCACCGAACGAGAGGGCCGGCATGTTGTGCGGCGGGCATTGACGGCTCGCACCGCCACATCACGAACGTTAGCGCAGGAATTAGCGTGTGTTGCGCAACAACCTGTGTCAGCACTACCGTTCGACGTCGTCTGCAGGAGCGGACTTACCACACGGCGCCCATTGCTCCGATTACCATTGACGTTACACCACTGGCGAGTGCGGCGGCAGTGGGCCGTTGAACGTCGCACCTGGACTACGGAATGGCACGACATTGTCTTCTCCAACGAATCCCGCTTCTGCCTGCAACACCACGATGGTCGGATCCGCGTGTGGCGGCACCGCGGCGAGAGACTGTATGACGATTGCATTATGCATCGCCATACCGGTCCGTCGCCTGGCCTTATGGTTTGGGACGCAATTGGATATGACACCCGCATCCCTGTGGTACGCATCGTCGGTACACTAAACAGCCACCGCTACATCTCAGACGTTTTGGAGCCTGTAGTCCTCTCTTACCTGCAGGACCTGCCAGCGTCCACGTTTCAACAGGACAATGAGCGCCCGCACGTGGCCCGCATCGTGCAACAATTCTTTACGGCCCACCAGGTGTCACTGCTGCCGTGGCCGGCCTGTTCTCCCGATATGTCGCCCATCGAACACGTCTGGTCGCTGATCGGCAACCGAGTGGCCCGGCAAGCACCACCAGCGGCTACGCCTGATGAACTGTGGCAACGTGTGGAAGCAGCCTGGACCGACATACCCCAAGCCCACATCCAAAGCCTCTTTCGTTCGATGCCGCGGCGTGTAGCGGCCATTATTGCCAGCCATGGGGCCACACGAACTATTGAGGTCTGCGTGTTCCGCAAGTCGCACGGGCCTGTAAGCTCAATCGTTTCATCTTTGTATCTGTTGTTACGTGTCCAGTAAATGTGGCTTTGCTATCTCGTGTCCTTCTTGGTGTTGCATTTTGGGTGGCCAGCAGTGTATATCGGTACGTAGCAGTATTAATTTCTATGAGCTCCTGTCCAAGGTTCAATTTAATTCGTTTGTACGTAATTTTGCCTAAGTTAAAGTGAAACAGTTGCTGAATTGTTAGAATATTATATTTGTTCGGGTTTGCTCTGGAATATCTCTGAATGTATTTTGCACTAGTAAGTTGTCACCATTTAAATTATGTTTAAAATCTATTAATGCAATGTATTTATTTTGAAGAATTTTGTAATTGATTATTATTAGTAGGTGTTGTTTGACCCCAGGTTAGTAAGCAGTAATCGAAGTGTGGATGAATTAATGTATAATATAATAATTTTAATGTTTTAACAGATAGATTTGTTAGTATATGACTAATTATTCCTATATTTCTGGATATATATATATTTTTGATAAAATGTCTATATACAGATTTCATTTTAAATCATTGTGAAAAACAATACCCAGATAAGTAAAATTATTAACTAACTCAATCTGATTATTTTGAATGGAAAAGTTAAAATTAATATTTTGATTAGATTTTTGTCTGGAAAAAAGTAAGGCTTTAGATTTATTGTAATTAATTACTAATTCATTGAAAGACAACCAGTCAGTGTACTTCGATAGTTCAGTAGTGGATAGAAATATTATTTCACTAATAGTTGGTCCCGAAAAGAGGAGTGTTGTATCATCGGCGTAAAGAATAAGGTTTGAGTTGGATTCAATACTAAAGATATAATTAACATATGTATTAAATAATAGTTGACCAAGTACAGATCCTTGTGGAACTCCTGATTTTATATATGCGATGGGTGAAATAAATTGATCAATTTGAGTATGTTGTGATCTATTAGTAAGATAGTTCTTAAACAAAATATAAGTTGAACCTCTAAAACCTAGATTACGCAATTTTGACAATAAAATGTTATGGTTTAGTGTATCAAATGCTTTACTAAGGTCCAAAAAGATTGCTAGTGTAATGAGGTTATTTTCAAAAATGTTTGTATTATTTGCTGAATGTGCAATATAGCTAATTCATTAGATTTATTTAGTTGAAAACCAAATTGACTTTGATTATTAATAATACATAATGTTTCATTCGTATGCGTTTCCAAAATTTTTAAAAAGGAAGCTTTAAAAAAATAAATAAAAATAAATAAATAAATAAAATAAAACTGTATACCCATGCAAAACCCCAGGCTGCATTTAAAAAAATCGTGAATCCGCCACCACTGTGCAAAGTGGTACATCGGTATTGCTTTACCCACGCCACCACATACCACGAAATTTGTTTCAATTTCTTTCAGCTGTATGGAACAATTTGATTTTTCGACTTCATCGCGTTTTGAAAAAACTCGTTTTCTAGGAGCTAACTTTTTGAAGAGAAAGACAGTTTGGTGGCATTTGTAATATGAACGCCCATGTATCTTTGTCAGAAATGAACTTTACAGGTGGAAATGTCCTACCAGATGTAACAAAACGCTTTATTCTGAGCAGCAAACTGTCTCCTGTCGTGCGTTTCCGGTTGACATTTGCTTTGATATTTAAAACTTCTGAAGACATTTGTCCGGGACGTGGTATTATACGTCCAGACATTTTGTTCGGGACGTGGTATGAAACACCTCTTTCTGTGTTTACACGCTCATTTCTTTCTAGATTTGTATGTTTCTTTCTTTAAAAAAAAAAAAAAAAGCTACACTTTGAACAGCGAGACTGCTATCTAATAATAGGAATCAAAGTATAGTATGTACGCAGGTCTTCACTCGCGTACCTTTAGAAATCAAAACGAACAGGTGGATTATGACGTGCTTGCGTGGGCGCATGAGGTGCGGATTGCGTAGGCGATGTATCTGTCCTCCTTCTGCTCCAATCAGAAATCAAATAACACTTGCTCTTTCGAGGTGACGTTCCTACAATCTGACAGCAGGACTGAAACAAAATTGGCCTCATATGTGACATATGACGTGGGGAACAATTAAAAGTTTAGCCTGGCGCTGAGATGAAAACGTGATTTTTTTTGGAAATAGTATTTTTCGAGCCAGCAAAACTCCTCTCAGTTTTGAAGGTCTTCGATTAGAATTCGCAAGTAATTAAATTACTTACAAGCTTTTTTTTTTTTTTTTTTGATTGGAAGTTTAACGACCACCGTGAGCAACTCAAGTTTTTCCATTCGATGGACAATACATTTGTGCATTTACAGTACGGTAATTCTACAAAATGTTTGCTTGATTTGTTTTTCTTTTTTTTTTTTGTATTGGACATCAGCGAAAAGTGTCTAAGTATATCTGTCTGTGAGATTTCCATATTATTCTAATAAATTTAAACGCGGTACATTTTAATGCTCACATGCTTGGAATGTGCTAAAATTTCTACAACCCAATTATTTTGGAAATGTGAATATACACTATATTGACAAAAGTCACCGGACACCCCTTCAAAAGCAAATGAACGGATCCGCGGCGTTATTAAGTAAAAACAAGCCTTAACTGACCACGATCATATCACACTGTGAGGTTGACTGCAAATGTCGCTGCGGGAGAGAACTGACTGAGAAAAGAAAGATTGTTGGGTTTTATATTAGTGGGTTGTCCATAAGGGAAACCGAGAGGCATTTAAATATACCCAAGTCAACTGTTTTGGAGATACTGAATAAGTGGAAGACACATGACCTGCCTGAAGCAGCAAAACGTACCGACAGACCAAAGAAAAACAGTGATAGAGTACGTCGAAGCCTCAGGAAAGTCGTTACAGCTAATCGACGGAGCACTGCACAAGAACCTCAATGTACAGGTGATTAAAAATGCTGCAACCTCGGTATGTACACGTACCATTCGCAGAGAACTTCATTGCATGGGTTGCCGTGGTCGTGCGGCTGCTCATAAGCCTTTCATCTCCACTCGGAATGCTACTCGTCGTTTAGGATGGTGTAAAGAACATTTATCGTGGGCCGTAGATCAATGGAAACGGGTCCTATGGACTGATGAATCCAGATGAACGATCCATCAGTCTGATGGCCGTGTGTAGGAATGGTGGCAACCGGGTGAACGCTATTTATCACAGTGTACTGTTCCTACAGTCAAGTTTGGAATGGCAGTGTACTCGTGTGGGGGTGTTTTTTGTGGTATAGTCCCGTCCCATTGGTTATCATGGACAAACCTGCTAACCAGCACGTCTACCTCGATATTCTTGATAATTATACCCTACCAACTCTGTGGCAATACTATGGAACCGAGCCTTGTTGGTACCAGCAGGATAATGCACCTATCCATAAAGCAAGGACTGTTACGGCGTGGCTTGACGATAATTCCATATCGCGTGTGGACTGGCCAGCACAGGACTCTGATCTTTATCCCATAGAGCACCTACGGGATAAATTAGAGCGCCGCATAAAAAGTTCGGAACCAAGGCCTAATACTAAGCAACAGTTAGCGGCAGCATTGTGTACTGAATGGAAGCGCATACCTATCGCTGTGTTCAAAAACTTTGTCGAAAGCATGTTTCGAAGGGTCAGTGCGTGCATTAAGGCCAAAGGTGGACTGAAACCGGAATAATGTATGTCAATAAATGCTTTGTTGTGTTTCTCTTCTAGGTGTCCGGTGACTTTTGTCAATATAGTGTATATCATAGATGCATCTCTTAGGAGGTGCTTCCAAAATATGGCTACGTAATCAGCAGAATGAAGGGAGGTTGAAGAACTCCCATTAATCTTTATCCGAATTATGAACACCGCAGCAATCAGACATCTCTGAATTGCCTGTATTTACTGTTCATCTCGTAGCAACAGTCCCATCCGAAAACTTGCAAATTTTATCGCCTTGGAGTGGAAATCGAACCCGCATCTCCTGTTTTCCTTCCGAGTATGCTATTCGTTACAGTCTCTAGGACGAAGAAGTTTCAAGCAGGGGAGGATCGAGGATTTTCGTGAGAAGGGGGGGGGGCATAATTGTCGGGAATGACCGGGGACCTTTCTGATATTTTCCTGCAAAACGAAAAAATGTTCTTAGTATGTCTATAAATTCTTCCAATTAATTAACGAAAGTGATATACTTTTAAGTATAGTTAGGTGTACAAATAAGTTTTTAAAGCGTTTTAAGACAACGCAACACGTAATTTGAGAGAAAACAACAATACCTTTACGAATCAAAATATGCGCCGTCATTATCTATCACCTTCCGCCATCGGTCGGGCAGCTGACGGATTCCAGCCATGAAGAATACTTCGTCGTGTGACGCGATGAAGTCGTCAATCAATTTTTGCACTTCGTCACATGTCCGGAACCGTACAGCAGACAAACCATGTTGCATCGATCGGAACAAATGATAGTCTGAAGGGGCTATGTCGGGACTATACGCCGGGTGCTCCAAAACTTCCCAGCCAAGCGTCAATAACGTTTCCTTGACCGATTTCGCGACATGCAGCCTATCGTCATCATGCTGTAATTTCACGGGACGCAATCCTTTTGCCTGTGAATGGACATTTCCGACAGATTTCCTGGTTCAATCGCAGCAACTCTTGCTTGTTGCGATCAGCAGTAACAGTTTGACCCTGTTCCAATAGTTCATAATAGAGCACATCCTTCATATCCCGCCAGATGCACAGCAGAACTTGCTTGGAGTGGATATTGCGTTTCGGTGTCGGAGTCTTTGCTTCACCGGGGTCTACCCAGTATTTTTTTTGCGTTTGAGATTGTCGTACCATATCCACTTTTCATCACCCGTAATGATTTTCCACAGGAAAGACTTTCTGTTTTGTTTATTCAACAGATTCAAACACTTCATGACACGCTCATCCTTGTTCCTCTGGCTCAGGTCATATGGCACACATTTCCCTCCTTCTGAATCTTTCTCGTTGCGCTTAACGATTGGAAATGGTTTGTTGAGTTACCCTCAGTTGTTCAGCTAGTTCTTTTTGCGTTTGAGACGAATCTTCATCCAGCAATGCCTGCGGTTCCTCATGTGCAACCTTCCGCTACGTTCTCGATTCCTAACATCAAAATCACCTGCTTTAAACCGTGTAAACCAAAACTCACACGTGCTTTTCGATACAGTATTCTACCCCAGAACAGAACAGATCGATGCTAATGCTTTTGCAGCACATTTTCCTTGATGAAATTCGTAACGAATGCAGTATCGCTTGCCATCTTTCACCTACCGATGTGCAAGTGCGTTTGATTGTTGGGCAAACTTCTGTGTCACATTCTATACTCTGAACCAGTTACGGTCACATGACAACAACGCGGGGGAATGTCGGATATGTAAATTAGCGGTATAGGTCACACAAAAAAAACGCTTAAAAACTTATTTGTATACCTAATACTTTCTTTCACGAAAAAATATTCAATTTGTTATTAAAACGTAACGAATCGAAGCTTTTCCTTAGTTCCTGAGGGGGAGGGGCGCCTTCCGCGCCACTTTCTCTGGATTCACCCCTAGTTTCAAGTATGTGAGTGTTATTAAGATTCAGAATATCTTCAAATTTTCGCCAGACGAAGCAAATTTTGCTGCCTCGTCGCGTAATTTACTTAATTATCCCCCTCAGTGGCGTAATGGTCTAAGCCCTTGCTTATGACCGTTCGTCCAAGTGGGTCTGGGTTCGAATCCCGGTGGGGCATGGATGTTGTGTTTGTATTACAGCGCTGGCTGTCTCCCTTCCCTGGAACCAGTAGCCCTAAATTAGGAACAGGTGACAACTTGTAACAGCCCAATCAGTTTCTCACGGTGGTTGTTAAACACATACACAAAAAACTGCTCATAATTGCCGTCTTGGTGGCGAAGCGATAGCTTATGACCATTCGCCCAGGAAGGGCTCCGGGTTCGAATCCCGGTGTGGCATGGATGTTGTGTGTTTGTCTTGCGGCACTGGCTCTCTCTGTTGTATTGACAACACGGGATCCTGTATTAAATCTTGGATATGTACTTTGAGGATGTAAATGAAACGCATATTTGTTATACACTGTGTCACACCATGAAAATCTATGTACGTATTTTGTATCAAGAGTCTATATGTGTGTTAAGCAGGACAAATAAAGATTTAAATCCGCAACCCGAAAAAAAAAAAAAAAATACTGAGCTACGCTACGAGGAAGCAGAATTTGATTCGTATGGCGAAAATCTGGAATGATCTGAATCTTAACACTCAGATACTTGAAACCTCGTCGTTCTGACTGGTGAAATGGACAGCATACCCGGAAGGAAAGCAGGAGATGCTGGTTCGGTTCCAGCTCCAGGGCGATGAAGTCATCTGATGTGATTGGTATTACGTGATGAACAATAAATACAGGCAATTCAGAAATGTCTAATCACTGTGCTTAATAATTTTAACGTTTTTCCACGTATCATGAGAATATTTCTTCCACAGAATTAAGATTTATTCCTCCGTCTACCCAATTCATTGAGTGAAAGACATTCTGGAATGTCACATTGAAGAGCTTGGGAGATGTGGTGTCACTTTGTCTCACACACTCTTTCCAAATTTATTTATTTGTGCTGTTTCATTTTTTTTTTTTTTTTTTTTTGGTAAAAGGGACTTCTTTTCTTTTAGGAGATAGGAATGGGGTTATACTCAGTCACCCATTCCTATTTTGTGGCCACTGATTCAGGGGAAAGCCAATCTGGGAAGCTATGGGCTCCATCTATGTCTCACTGGAATTCAAATGTTCAGACGCCAACGCTTGGACCCCTGCGCCATCAAGTCGGCATCGTTCTTTTGCGACAGTCTCATTTCTTTCTTCAAACGCTCTGAATGCGAGAAAAACAGCAGCGCTTCAGATTTTGTGTCCTAGTTAACGGAAAATAACCTGTTTGAAGAGTTAGGAGCGTTACCTCTATCAAAGCCCACATAAATTTGGCATCCCGTAGACACAAAGTTAACAGTTTATTGTCGTCCACAAGAATGAGACTTAATCTGAACCACCTTCAGAAATTCATGATTCAGCGGTATTTCCTGCTTTGGAAAACAGGTATTCCTCTAATACATCGGAATAGTGTCATGTGAATAACGTTTTACTGCTTCCCTGACGTTAAGCACATTCGTTTTACTGACAGAATCTCAAATATTGCGACTGTGACTGTAAATTGATGGCAATACAGTCGCTGTACGATCTGAAAATTCCTTCGATCGGAGTCTTTCTTTTGAAAAACAGCGCGTTTTTTCAACGAAAATTTCGACTGGCATTATTGAGTCTCCATGGAAAATGAAATACATTACTTGTTAAATAATGCATTGCGGCTAAAGCGTTCCCCGCACATTAAATATTTTTTCTTATCAACCCCTTCAAAAACAATGAATTTGAGTTTTATTTTTAAGTCAATCAAATCGGATTAAGTTTCAAAACCCACGGCGCTTTATTTATATGCGTGATACATATCCGCATCTTTTTAATTTTCATATTTGGGGGAAATACGCTTACGTACGACTCTTTTTAGCATGTGTTTTGTAAAAAAAGATCATGCTTATGTTACCGGTTTGTCCGTCCGTCCGTCCGCCTGTACCCACGATATCTCTGCAACTATTAGTCCGATTTGAAAACTTCTTTTTGCATTAGGAAGCTTGAAATATGCGAATGATGATCCTTCATTTCGTTTTTTTTTACGATGTACAGTTTCGCCGCTAGAGGGCGTAAATGCAGATGATGTCGAATTCAAAAATACGTTTTATTCCACATATTTGCTTCTAAACATATGATTGAAAAAAAATTATCTTTAAATTACATTTATGCCAAAGTGTTAAATCAATGCATTTCTTTTTCAGAGTTTACGACCACCGTGAGCAACTCTAAAGATTGCTATAAGCAGTCGCGTGTCCCCAATTTGGGGACATTGGTTCCAGGGAAGAGAGAGAGCAAGTGGTGTAAGACAAACACACCACCCATGCCTCATTCGGGACTCGAACCCGTACCACCTTGTACGAATGGTCAGTGGCCAGCATTAAGGGCACTGCAACACTGGGGCGGCCAAATTTCAACTCTACTTGTTCTGAGTTCCTCCAAAAACTTTGGCAAAATGAGAAATTCGCCATGCAGTTCGTTCCTTGGCGTGCAGCTTGATTTTAATTCAGCACATATGCCTAAGGTAAAGAATTTCACTTTTGCTAATATGTTCATACATATGAAAATTTAAGACACAAATTTTCATATGTAATGTCTAACTTATTGAAACAATACAGTTTTATGGCAAAAAAAGTCGCATATTTAGTTTGAGTATCTATGTGTTCCCAAATGATCTGCTGATTTGGGAACATCACGCCATTTTGTCCTTAGATCAGTGTTCCAATATCTGGTAGTAGTTATACATCTGTTCTACCACAAAGTGCTGGAAATTTATGCATAGACCTAATGAATGCTGAGCTTGACACTCTATGTTTCCAGAAATCTTGTGACAAAATTTACACCGTGCGGTCTTTACTCTTCCTTTCGTTCCGCATAACTATAGTCCGCTGTTTTAGTTGAGAGTAAAAGTGAATGTACTGATAATTTAGTAGAAAATTATTTAAGCCTCGGAGCTCTGTAACAGACTGAATTTTTGAATAATTTGACTTTCATACGTGAGTGGTTCCTCAGAGTGTATTTTTTATGTCTTTTGTTTTTTGAAAATTGGCTTCCAAGAAACATTTTTCCTCGACAACAGAATCCGGTACAATTAAAGGCGTACGAATTTAAGCAAGCATTTTCTTGATTTCAAGAGAATCTTAATTGCAGCGTTTTAGAAACGTGGTTGTAAATGTCCGCATTCACGCAAACGCACACGTGAAAAGAATAACACAGTTTCGTGCTAAAAACACAGAAACTTTTATGATTTCTAAGAAATGCTTGGGAGCGCGTTGTTAGCGGAAGTTTATTATAGCAGGAGCAAAATTAACAAAAGTCACGGAAAGATTCAGGAAAATTTTCATTCCTTGCCTACAACCTGTTGCCTGTTCCCTCGTTTACAGAGAAACTAATTAAAAACTTCTGGAATTCAATATGTTCTTTTGGCTTAGAAGTGGTCAACAGCGATATAATTCTAGTGGATTGTTTCGAAAAATGGATAGTAAAATCATGCTGGTTATTTATTTATTCATTCATTTCTACCTATAATTTTCCTACCGATGTGACGAACTCTTTGCGTATGTAAAAGGCACGCACTGTAAAAAAATTCTGAAATTCACGAGCCACTTTCCGTGATTCTTTTCGTGAATTAACGAAACATATTTCTGATACAACCTTTTCCCACGAAATGACGTAAAGAAACCTGAATTTCACGGATTTGTCGTGCGCCAGGAAAACTCTGAATTTCCAGCTGCCTTTCCACAGTTCCTTCCTTATATTGACGGTGAATTGCCGTTTTTAAGGGGTCTGGTTCACTTCGTCGACAACTCATTTCGTCGACAGGTACATTTCGTCGAAACTCAATTCGTCTACACTATCCAGGGTGATTCCTAAATCCCTAAGTCACCTCAATAACTTGGGAACAAAGACTATGGAAGTAAGGTATGGTAGAGTAAAACAACCATGCGCTATCGGATGAGAGTGACTGCAGCGCCCCCAGTGGCAAAATGTGGAAGTTAGTACTCCTATCTCGGAAACCATTGAGATACGGGAAAGAGATTAATTAGAAACTTGTAGAGCATCAACGAATTAGTAGGAAACGACATATGGTAGAAACGGCTGGGGTAAGTAGAAGGCTGGAAACGCGAACTTGTGCGAAGCCGGTTCGTGTCGTTGTCGCGGTAACAGTCCAGCAGAGAGAAATGTATGACGTATGCGACCGCACGCCTGTGAGTGTCGTATGCAAATTCTGGTATGAAATAACGCCTCACCTGCCGTATCAGGCGCGGCGTGGCAATGTATAAAGGATCGTCGGTCAGGAGCTATGTCATTCGTAACGTGAGTATCCAGTGAAGAACGAGCATGGCAGGCTATTCGAATGAACACTATTACGAGATGGTACTGCTATATGGAGAATTCGGACGCGACGCGAGGGAAGCGTCACGCCAGTATGGCTTACGATTTCCGACTCATCCATCGCCGACAGCGTGGACCATCAGTCGCGTGGTTCGACGGCTACGACAGACAGGCAGTATTGCAGCGCGTCCCCGTTCGGGCCGACCCACCGGAATGGGTAGGCATGTGCAACCAGTCGATATTCTGGCATACGTTTTGGCCAACCCACACACCAGTACGAGGGAAGTCAGTATGGCATGTGGCTTATCACAATCCCGTGTGTGGAACATTTTGCATCAGCATGGTGCCCATCCGTACCGTACAGTACCGCTGCACGTACTGATACCAGGTGATAACCAACGACATCTAGATTAATGCAATTTTGTAATGAACACCATAGAAGAAAATGCGGCCTTTCTATCAAACATCTTTTGGACTGACGAGGCGCAGTTCACACGCGCCGGGGTGCTGAACAAACAAAACACCCATTACTGGGCTGTTCAGAATCCATGTTTTACACGGGAAATGAGGCATCATGTGCGCTGGTAGATCAATGTCTGGTGTGGCATCTGGAAGGACTGACTTGTTGGGCCTGTGTTCTATGAGGGCGCATTAAATGGATGAAGATACCTGCAGCTGTTACAAAGCACATTACCTGAGTGGTTAGATGATCTGTCTCTGCAAGATGTACGGTCATTATGGATTCAGCAATGACGGCGCTCCGGCATATCAACCAACAGCGGTACAGCACTTCCTGTCCGACACTTTCGGGCAACAGATCATCGGTTTTGGTGGTCCCGTAGCGTGGCCTCCACGATCCCCGGATCTAACTCCCATGGATTTCTTTCTCTGGGGTTACCTAAAGGATCGCTTGTGCAGGGTGGAACCGACGAGTCTCCACGATCTCCGACTGCGTATCGTCGCTGCGTGTGAGAGCGTGACACCTGTTATGCTGGCGAACGTACAACGGGAAGTTCTATCTCGCATTCAAATGTGTATTGCTGCAGATGGTAGCCATATTGAACCCTATTTACGTTAAACGCAACGTTATATAAGTCCCGCTGTTGCATTAAATACGACCAATGTACTCCATTTGTATTCATACCTGAGTATAATAAACATTGTGCTTCCCTCACGTTTCCAGCCTTCTACTTACTCCAGCCGTTTCTACCATATGTCATTTCCTACTAATTCGTTGATGCTCTACAAGTTTCTCATTGATCTCTTTCCCGTATCTCTCATGGTTTACGAGATAGGAGTGCTAACTTCCACATTTTGCCACTAGGGGCGCTGCAGTTACTCTCATCCGATATCCGATAGCGCATGTTTGTTTTACTATACCATACCTTACTTCCATAGCTCTACCTGTCTTTGTTCCCAAGTTATTGAGGTGATTTAGGACTTTGAGAATCACCCTGTATATGCAAACAGTCAATTCCTAAAAATACGAAAAAAGTTAAGAACCACCAAATTTGGTATACTATCTCATTGTACTATAACTTAGACCGTACACGGTTTTTGGAATGGGTCGGAACCCGGGGTAAAGGGAGCCCCATACAAAATTTTCTCAAAAATTTCCATTTTTTACTTAAGAACTGCAACACAATTCTACACTCCAATACCCTATCTGCGGGCTAAGTTAGAGTACCATGAGATAGTATACCAAATTTGGTGGTTCTGAATTAAAAACTGTTGATTTTACGAAAATTTTGTATGGGGGCCCCTTGACACCGGGTCCCGACCCCTTCCAAAACCGTGTACGGTCTAAGTTAGAGTACCATGAGATAGTATACCAAATTTGGTGCTTCTAAATTGAAACTTGTAGATTTTACGAAAATTTTGTATGGGGCCTCCTGGGCCCTGACCCCTTCCAAAACCGTGTACGGTCTAAGTTAGAGTACCATGAGATAGTATACCAAATTTGGTGGTAGTAAATTGAAAACTGTAGATTTTTCGAAAATTTTGTATGGGGCCTACTTGACCCCGGGCTCCGACTCCTTCCGTCTATGGTCTAAGTTGGTGTAAGAGTGCAATGAGATAGTATACCAAATTTGGTGATTCCAAATTGAAAACTGTAGATTTTACGAATATTTTGTATGGGGCCCCCTTGACCCCGGGCCCCGAACCCTTCCGTCTATGGTCTAAGTTGGTGTAAGAGTACAATGAGATAGTATACCAAATTTGGAGGTTCTAAATTGAAAACTGTAGATTTTACGAAAATTTTGAGGAATCGACTGTTTGCATATACACATAGTGTCGACGAAGTGAGTGTCGACGAAATGAGTTATCGACGAAGTGGCGTCGACGAAATGAGTGTCCACGAAATGAACGAGACAGGTTTTAAGATGTGTTAACGGAAAATTCCGAATTTTCAGAAATCTTTCCGCAGTTCCTTTCCTACATTAACAGAAAAACTGCGTTCTCACGTTTTCCGTATCCCTATGTCGAGAAAATTCCCGTAGCGATTCGTGGGAATACTTAACACAAGTTAGCAAAATCATGCAATGCATTGATTATGATACGTGTACCAACATACCAGAAATCATTACTCAAGTTATGAGGATAATGGCTGTGGAACAAAACTCACTCCTGTGCCCTGACCTTTGATCCCATTTCGATGATATTCAACAGAACCGATTCAATATACCTCAGGAACAACACCCTAAAGTTTTGTCGCAATCGAAGCATTTTTACTTAAGTTATGACGCATAAGGGCGATGGGATGGATCCCGCTCCTATGTCCTGAACTTTGACCCCGTTTCGCCCATTTTCAATAGGGTTCGCCTCCATGTTGTCCCCTACCATATACTAAAATTTCATCGAAATCGAACCATTTTTACGCGAGTTGTCGTGCGGACAGACAGACGGACAAAGCTAGAGCATATACGCTTCTTCAACATACGGTTGGAAAGCGTAAAAAAGCGCACAACAAAGCCTTATTGGGACTCGAATCCGGGCCCAGCTGCTTGGACGACTGATTGCTTGGCTACCGGGGCAGCTATTATTTCGCATTCTTCAATCGATCGAGAGTTTCACTGAATGTATGGGTTTCGTTCTGTATGAATCACCCTAGTCATTGAAATATGTCCTGGAAAATCCAGTGCGTGCTCCAGCTTCGCACATGACTTCCAACGGATGTTTGAATTCTGAATGGGAAGTTCAATGACTATCCGAGCTCTTTACGTGCTCACATCTACAGTCGAATACAAAGCTGGCTACATCTACAGTCGATTACAACATCTACAGTCGGTTACAAAGCTAACCTGATTACACTGTTAAAGTTGTGAAGCCGATTCACCGACATTAAATCTCTTGTTTATCAGTATTTGTCCTGGCACTAATGGGTTGCCATGTGTCGCAAACCCTTCCCCCTATAAGGGTGACTGAAGGCGAGACAAAAGGAAGCTTCCCGCGTTCAGTCACGATGTCCCCCTGCACCCCCACACCTTCGTAACCTTGCCGACCACCAGACAAACGATTTCTGAATGAGTAAAGTATTTTAAAACATCAACTACGAAGAAAGGAGTTCCTTTTTATGACCGCCAAGCCATTATCTCCCCGCATTCAGCTAACAATTCTCCCAATCGCAGTAAATATCCTCGTGTTAATTGTACAGCCTCTATGAAGCCAAACAGAAGTGACACTGACGCCCCCAAAAGGCGAATATATGTATTTTTTAGAAACGCTGCGAATATATGTATTTTTTAGAAACGCGACCGAAACTGGGATCTTCATTTTTTTTAATGTGCGTAAATACGACATTTAGAACATCTATACATCCATGTGCTTTCTTAGGTCGCAGTTCAAGCCCGAACACGGCTTTTTAAACTGGAACTATGTTATGCAGTGGAATTACACACTCCGTAACTTAAACTCCATAGTCAGGTTAGCCTTGCCCCCGAGTATAGCCATGCGATTTTTTATTTTATTCGGTGGTTAACGTCCGCGGTGAGCAACTCATTGGGCTATAAGCAGTCGCCTGTTCCTAATTTAGGGCTACTGGTTCCAAGGAATGAATAGAAGAACTAGTGCCGTAGGACAAATATAACATCCATGGCCCACGGGATTCGAACCCAGACTCATCTCTGAAAGCATGAAGGAGGGACATGTTGTAATGCCAGAAGCCAGCGGTGCAGCTAAAGTAAGATGAAACAAACTTGTTAAATGCTACATTTATTTAAAAATTGCTGAAATGCAAACATATTTTTTTAAACAAAGTGCATGATAGAAATTCGTAGAAGTGCTTCGCATTAAAAGAAGTTTTCACGTGTATCATCATCAACATCAATTATTTTAAATTTACTGCTGGGCCACATTCTTCCACCGGAAGCGACGGTACGATTTAAACAGTGATCGGTTTTTAAAATTGGAAAGATCATACATAATTACACTGGCGGAAAGTAAAAAAAACACCAAGAAGGAATTGGCGGACGATAATTAAATTTACATATGTTAATTGGGTCGAGTTTACGTACGTGTGATGTTAATTTCGGGACCAACCGGTGAGCGCTTACGCCACAGCACGGCATATTATGCAAATTATCGTCGGTGGTATTTAAGGAGTACGGCAAAGTGAATGTAATCAGTCGTCGGCGTACGGACACGTGAGAAGATCCTGAAGAAGCTGCAATGCCTGGACATGGAAGACGTGTACGACTTCAGCAGTTATCGGACTTTGAGCGAGGTCGTCTAGTCGGACTCCGCGAGGCCAGGTGGTTGTATCGTCGTATTGCGGAGCGAATTGGACGGGAAGTATCGGTGGTGGTACGATGGTGGCGTAGATGGACCGAGGAATATTCCCACCCGAGAAGACCTGGAACAGGGAGTCACAGACGGACTGATGAGCGGACCGATCGACGCATAAGAAGAGCGGCGTTGTCAAGCAGAACATCCACTGCGACGCAAATCCGAGCTGCCGTTGCACCTGAGATGACTGTGCGAACAATCCGCAACCGTCTGCACTTTAGAACGCAGTGGCGATTTGTCGTGTTCAGCGATGAAAGCAGATTCTGCTTGGGAGCCTCCGATGGCGGTATGCGTGTTCGCAGACGCACAGGGGAGCGTCTCCACCCTTCTTGCATCCACCAGCGACACACAGGGCCTACACCTGGTATCCTGGTGTGGGGAGCGATCAGCTATCACTCCCGTAGACAACTAGTGTTTGTATCGGGTACGTTAAACAGCACCTCCTACATCAACAACATCATTCAGCCCGTTGTTGTGCCATTTGTAAGGTCGGTCCATCGTGGTGTTTTCCAGCAAGATAACGCACGCCCACACACGACACGTGCAACGCAACATGCACTTTAGGGTGTGAGACAACTTCCATGGCCTGCACGTTCACCGGATTTGTCCCCCATTGAGCACGCGTGGGATTTTATGGGACAACGACTTATCCGGTCTCCACGGTCAGCCACGACCATCCCCGATTTACGCGTCCAGGTTGAGGATGCTTGGAACTCAATACCCCAAACTTACATCCAACATCTGTACGACAGACTCCATGTCAGAATTGCACAGTGTGACGCAGTAAATGGCGGTTCAACCTCGTACTAACCATGTTACAAGGAAATGTTATTTTTCAGTTTACCAGCAAATACAGCCGTATTTTACCATAATGTTTTGATCACGTTATCCTCTGCATTCCGTTATTATGCTGTATAAATTTCGTTGGAATCAGACGTCTCCTTCTTGGTGTTCTTTTTTCACTTTCCGCCAGTGTATATACACTCTTAGTTTTTCTTATGCACATTTCTCAGTTACTCACTTTCACAGTAATGTTTTTTGGGGGGGGAAGGTGGGAGGGATTTTATTATTATCAGTGATTTGGGCGCTTAAGCCGGGAAGTACCCAAGTAGTTGCGCACCCACGGGGAGAGGGGGCATCTCTTAGGCTGACGGAGCGGAAAATTATTACGCCGAAATTTGAAACAAAAAATCACGATATGCGATCTACATATTATTGTTAATTATGTACCATATACTTATAACGTAGAACTAGACGAAACCCGTAGGAATCGACGGTTAGTTTTTCTTTTTCTTGAAAAGGATAAACTCATATGAAACAACTAATGTAAACTTTATTTGATTGACAGTTTCATTCAACCACTTCAGTAAAGACAATAGTCCAGGTTCGTGATTTTTTTTTCTTTTTTTGACTGAAGGTTTAATGACCACCGTATGCAACTCAATGGGATATAAGCAGTCGCCTATCCTTAACTTACGGTCAGTGTTTCCAGGGAAAGGAGAGAGCCAGTGCCGTAAGACAAACACAACATCCATGCCTCACCAGGATTCGAACCCGGACCCTTCACTGCGCTGCCGGGTCGGCCAGGTTCGTGATGAACATCACGACTGTACCTTTTTTCAGTCGTAAAATGTGACGCGGAAGGCCACTCATCTGGATGGTGTGCAAAATTCAACTGGATTGCGCAACTCTTTCACTCTCATTTTCAGTCACAACAGTGTTTGTAAATGCTGCTGGAATGAGAAGATTCGCGTTGCGAATACTCTTCACCCGTCGAAATCCACGGTTGTTATTTTTTTTGAAAATAATAAACTCATATGGAACAACAAATGTAAACTTTATTTGATTGACAAATTCCTCCAACCACTTTTTTTTTTTAACTGGAGGTTTGACGACCACCGTGAGCAACTCAATGTGCTATAAGCAGTCGCCCGTAATATTTTCACTAACAATGGTCAACATAATCTTTATTTACATCTTTGCAAAAAACAGGAAACGTCTTTCCTACGTGAATAAACTGGATCGAATGAATATTAAATTGCATATGTGCATCACACAATCCAACGGCATAACGCAACCAGGTCTTCGAGAGTGTTCGCTGTTCCGACGAGAAGAACTTTGATAGGAATGCCTGCTAGCGTTGCTTTGCGCAACGGTTCGCTCAGAAAAAATAAGACTTCGGACTTTGGACTATCTCAGTCCCTCCATGCTGCTGCCTTCAACAGCGCGTGAGTCAACCGCACGCTACTCCCATAGACTTTACATGGGACATTTGCCACCCCATAACGCTCGAACCGTTGCACCAATCTCATTTTTCTCTTCGACTGGCACATCTACATGGTAAAACCTTTATTTTGATACCTCAACCATATCTTTACGTTCAGCCGTTCTCTCAAAATAGGACACAAAGTTAAAAAAAGTTATAGAATTAATATATAAATAATTATAAGGGAGTAGTTTTATTAAATAAATGTAGAAAAATCTAACCACAAAAGGAATCTGATATACTGCTTTTTCTAACTAATCATTTAACATTCTTCTACTTTAGCATTACTGGTAACTGGATAAGTATAAATGTACAAAAGACAACATCCTTCTTAATTGTTATTGCACCTGATTATTTTCCCGGGTAAATTTGGCGGGTGGGGGTCACCCCGCCCTGGGGAAATTCTGTGCGACGCGGCCCACGCCCCCACCCTCCTTGGGAAATTTCTGGGTGCGTACTTTTTAGGGGGAAGCTAAAAAAATTCCTTACCTCCTTCAAGGCTGTCAAACATTTTAGTAAATGTACAAGATACCAAAATACAACTAAAATAATTGATGCAATCAATCATTAATATCTTATTATTTTTAAAAATGCTTTAAAAAAAGGTTTCGTCTATTGTAGTAGGGGGACTCGAGCCCCCTGCTCTCCCTTATGGGCGTCCTTGTACTGTACCCAAGTAGTGGGTGCCTAAAAAACACCGGTTCATGGCATTTTTTCATAATGGATAGGATGCTTCCGCTGAAAGTCTGATATCGGAAGATTTCTTGCTTATCTTGAAAAAAAAAAAAAAAAAAAAAGAAAGAAATGGTGAATCAACCCTTTTACCGGCCGGTGTCATTGAACCAAATTGCTGCTAAAATTTTCTGTGCTCCCCAAACAAAAATGTTGACATATCGGCGAGGTTTTACGAAAACTACGGCAAAACGACCCCCCACCCTCCGTATTTAAGCAGTATCGATTATAAACCTGCCACTAGTGATAAGCGCTGCTTTCTTGTCTTTGTTTCTTTGCTGTATTATACAAAGCATGATGGCGAAAGTCTAGTCCTCCTGAAGTGGACATCATGCCACTGGGCAGAAACAAGTGACTCAAACATCCCCCTTTGTTCTTAGGTTCTACGCTATTCTTACGGCCCTTTTAACAGGCAGTCAGTCCTAAACGATCGGCGTTAATCATCCTCCAAGATAAGTACTTTGAATAACAAAGCTAAGGGAAATGAAAATTGGAGCTAAAAGGGGAAAAGCATTTTGTTGACCATCCCCCAAGTTAACTCGCTCCAGC
This sequence comes from Macrothele yani, assembly GCA_039090855.1. NCBI lineage: Eukaryota > Metazoa > Arthropoda > Arachnida > Araneae > Macrothelidae > Macrothele > Macrothele yani. The sequence continues at coordinate 113,154,725 of CM077003.1, forward strand.
TGCTTAAAATGGTTACAAGAGTTGTTTTGTTTTGAATTTTTATTTTAAGCTTTCATTCTTTACAATTTTTTAATGGCTGCTTAAGCCCCAGAACACCGACGTAGTTGGCGTCTATGTATCCCATATAACCAAGCGAAAAATGGACTGTTGTGTGACCTCACAGAGGAGGTTAAAGCAAATATCGTTGCATGGCTTGCTCTGCGCGTGTTTGTATGTGGAAGGAAGGGGAGGCGGGGTCGGGTAAGAAAAGCACTGTGAAGGCTCCAAGGTGAATATATTTGTATTCTACGGGGACCCCCCCCTCCCCCTTTATTCTTTTTTTTTTTTTTTTTTAAATATCCTCTGGAAAATGCTTTAACTAAATGGAAAATAAATGGTTTTTTTGTCTCTTTGGCAAGTCAGCTATTTTTGTAAGCAAAAATTAACGGCCGTTTTTTTTTTTTTTTTTTGAAATATCCGCTGGAAAATGCTTTAACTAAATGGAAAATAAATGGTTTTGTCTCTTTGGCAAGTCAGCTATTTTTGTAAGTAAAAATTAACGGCCGTTTTTTTTTTTTAAATATCCGCTGGAAAATGCTTTAACTAAATGGAAAATATAATATATATAAATGGTTTTTTTGTCTCTTTGGCAAGTCAGCTATTTTTGTAAGCAAAAATTAACGGCCGTTTTTTTTTTTTTTTTTTTTTTGAAATATCCGCTGGAAAATGCTTTAACTAAATGGAAAATAAATGGTTTTGTCTCTTTGGCAAGTCAGCTATTTTTGTAAGTAAAAATTAACGGCCGTTTTTTTTTTTTTTTTTTTTTTTTGAAATATCCGCTGGAAAATGCTTTAACTAAATGGAAAATAAATGGTTTTGTCTCTTTGGCAAGTCAGCTATTTTTGTAAGCAAAAATTAACGGCCGTTTTCTCTTTTTTTTTTTTTTTGAAATATCCGCTGGAAAATGCTTTAACTAAATGGAAAATAAATGGTTTTGTCTCTTTGGCAAGTCAGCTATTTTTGTAAGCAAAAATTAACGGCCGTTTTTTTTTTTTTTTTTTTTTTAAATATCCGCTGGAAAATGCTTTAACTAAATGGAAAATAAATGGTTTTGTCTCTTTGGCAAGTCAGCTATTTTTGTAAGCAAAAATTAACGGCCGTTTTTCTTTTTTTTTTTTTTTTGAAATATCCGCTGGAAAATGCTTTAACTAAATGGAAAATAAATGGTTTTGTCTCTTTGGCAAGTCAGCTATTTTTGTAAACAAAAATTAACGGCCGTTTTTCTTTTTTTTTTTTTTGAAATATCCGCTGGTAAATGCTTTAACTAAATGGAAAATAAATGGTTTTGTCTCTTTGGCAAGTCAGCTATTTTTGTAAGTAAAAATTAACGGCCGTTTTTTTTTTTTTTTTTAAATATCCGCTGGAAAATGCTTTAACTAAATGGAAAATAAATGGTTTTGTCTCTTTGGCAAGTCAGCTATCTTTGTAAACAAAAATTAACGGCCGTTTTTCTTTTTTTTTTTTTTTTGAAATATCCGCTGGAAAATGCTTTAACTAAATGGAAAATAAATGGTTTTGTCTCTTTGGCAAGTCAGCTATTTTTGTAAGCAAAAATTAATGGCCGTTTTTTTTTTTTTTTTTTGAAATATCCGCTGGAAAATGCTTTAACTAAATGGAAAATAAATGGTTTTGTCTCTTTGGCAAGTCAGCTATTTTTGTAAGCAAAAATTAACGGCCGTTTTTTTTTTTGTTTTTTTTTTAAATATCCGCTGGAAAATGCTTTAACTAAATGGAAAATAAATGGTTTTGTCTCTTTGGCAAGTCAGCTATTTTTGTAAGCAAAAATTAACGGCCGTTTTTTTTTTTTTTTTTTTTTTCCGCATCAGGTCGCAGACTGTTAACGCGGCACTCCCTACAAAACTGTCAATAGGTAAAAACATGCTCATAATGGTGACACGAAACTGAGATGGTGTTCTGTTGTGTTTCCTTGTAAGGGCTCTTGGCAACTCTAATCACGAGCCATGGCAATTAACAGGGGTCGCTCTTTGCTATCCTCCACGTGATTCTCACGCTTTATTGGGTGTGTTCTCCGGTGGCATCGAGAAACAGGAAGATTCCGCACATTCTAATATTAGGCCTTTGACGTCAGCGCCATTGCGAAAAATGGTTGTTATAGCAGCAGAGATAGGGTTATGAATGGACTATTGCACTCGGGGACAGCAATTCTTGGAGAGACGCGGTTCGTCGACTTGTACTTTCAATCTCGATTGTTACATGATAACGATTAAAACAGAGTTCTCCAACAAACAACAGACATTTTCAGCTGCTTCTTTTTCATTTTCTCAGCTGGTCCTTTATAACTTAGGCTGTGAAACGTATTTGGGACAAGAAGTAACTGTAGTTCACACTCTCAGAAATCTTTTCGGTGGCGATGTGTGCCGGAGTCTCCTTTCTTAAAAAATATACCTTCGTACTAATTTGTACTTCTTTCATTTATTTCTGACAATGAATGTGTACCACGAGTAAAAATAAATATAGAAAAAAAAATCCTTTTTATTTGAACCGCTTTATTATAAACACTTGAATATTAAAAGTAAACGAATTTTGCAAAGTATTTTTTTTATTTTTGGGTTTAAACACGACTACCGCGAGCAGCTCGATGGGTTATAAAGCAATCTTCCGCTCCTAATTTAGGGCCACTGATTCCAGGGAAGGAAGACAAACACAACATCCATGCCTCACGGGATTCGAACACAGACTCATCTCGGAAAGCGTGAGGGAGTGACATGGTACCAGTTCAGAAGCCAACGATTAGACTACCGGCAACCGGGACTCCAAAGTAAAATTAAACAAACTTGTTATAATGCTAAATTTATTTTACAATTGCTGAAATGTAAACATATTTTTTTTAACTTAAGCGCATGATAGATATTCGTTGAAGTGCTTCGCATTAAAAGAAGTTTTTATGTGTATCATCGTATTCAATTATTTTCAATCTACTTCTGGGTGAAGATCTCCCCAAGTCTTCCAAAACTGCTTATACTGAATAATTCTCTACCATGTCACTCAGATTTCATCCACCCATCTCCCACGTGGTTATCTACTGGATCTTTTCCTGTCCCTTGGTGTCCAGTCTGATATTTCAGTTGCGCAACGGTGGTCAGTACTTTTAGCAATTTCTCCAGTCCATGGACACTTGGGGATCTTTCCTTCCCACACAGCACAGAAAATTTCGTATATGTTACAAGTACGTAGCATTGAAACATTGAGACTTTTCAGATATCTTGCGCAATGTAACAGTAATATTTCACAAACCTTACGGTTACGTCAAAATGTCCTCAAACGTTACATAACTTTGAAACATAACAGATACGTTACACAGAAAGGTCTTTGTAACTTCAACATACCAACTTCATGTTACTGTTACGTATTTGAAAGATATTTGTAACTTCGTTACATTACTGTTACGTATTTGAAAGATATTTGTGACATCATCATATTACTGTTACGTATTTACTACGTTGAACATTATAGTTTTTACAAATTTTGCAAAATCACGGTAAAAAATATTACACTAGACAGCTGTTTCAAAAGCAACAACAGTCGTATTACAATAAACTAGATAAAAACGGGTAGTAATACGCCAAATAACTAAGTAAAGAACGATAATATACGTTTATTGGCATAAGACAGCAAACAAAAGGTTGCAAGCTTTCAGCACCTACGGGTGCCTTCTTCAAGCTTAGGCGTGGTTTTGGAACAAAGTTAGTAATCTAAATGAATGCACAGAAAATTTAAATATGCATGTGAAAGTGACAGCAGAAACAGAGGAATCAGGTCCTTTCACGAGAGGCACGCAGGAACATGCGCCATATCAGAGGCTGCTCCATTCACACGTCATCGTTGCAGACATCATTGCTAAACAAGATCTCCAGAGACTCCCTGATGGCTGTACCTCTGGCGGTAGTGTATGGCGCAACCTGTTGCAAATCGGCCCATTGTGGAGCGGCAGAAGATGTCATGACCTCCTTATATAGGGCAGTAAACGATTTATTTTTCAAGACGTCTCTTTTGCGTTCGGACAAACGAGTCGCAAAGGACTTCTTTGTCATGCCAATATAAAACTTGGTATTTCCATCCTGGTATCGAAGGGGTATGGAATATACCCCTGCGTTAGCAAGTAAAGTGCTGCGGCTTCCGGATGAAAGAAGGAATTGTGATATTGACCTAGGGTGCAAATTCCAGATCCAAGCCCTAACTTCTTAAATGCATTCCTGATGAAATAGGAAATCCCCGGTCCGTACGGAAAGGAGCCGATTAACCTCTGACTGGGTTCCTGACTGGGTTCCTTGATACTAATAGAGTCCAGCGTTGATGGTCCAATTTCTGTGCAGCATTTCCCTGTGAATAATGCCTTCCATGTCCCACCAGACACACAACATGATCTTCGCAGGATGAAGGTCATGTTTTGGAAGTGGTGTGGGCGTCTTGTTTGGGCTTAACCATTTTCTCCGATGCCTGAAATTCACGTACAGGCACGACTTTTCATCTCCAGTAACAATACGTGACAGAAAAACTTTGTGTTGCTGAGAACATTCGCGATAACAGGCGAGCAAGGAACCACTTATATCAACGCGCTGATTCTTGTTGTCCTCGGTGAGAGTGTGAAACACCGAAGACCCCAATTTCTGGACCTTTCCCATACGTTCCAGGCGTCGCACCACTGTGGCCTGACCATAGTCCATCTCAGTGGCCAATTCGCGTGTGGTTTGACGCGGATCCAAGTGGATGAGATGGTTCAAACGATCCTCATCAAAGTGAGATGGACGACCTGAGCGTGGAGAGTCGTTGAGGTCAAAATTGCCTCCTCGGAACCACTCAAGCCATTTGCGGGTTGTCCTCGGAGTAATAGCATCCTCGCCATACACAGCACAAATTTGTCGAGTGGCCTCGGAGGCTGTGGATCCTTTGTTAAACTCGTAGAGGAGCAGATGTCGGAAATGTTAGTTCCTCTCTACTTGACATTCCATAATTCCGGACTTGAAAACCAAAAAAAAAAAAACCCTTCACACAACGCAATGTGATTTAGATAAACGATATTACCGGCTACATTTTGATATACAACTGGCTATCTGCACCGTCACTACTGACCTGAGAAACACTCGGGAAATAAAACGGCATGAGCTTATGAATCAACCCAATATAAAGAGACATCTTTATTCGAATCCCTAATACAAGATCTGGATGTTGCTTTTGTACTTACGGTGTTGGTTCTCATCCTTCCATGGAGCCACTGCATCTAAATTATAGCCTTTGTTTATGGGGGTCGATAAACCGTGAGTTTTTAAAATGACGAAAAATCGTTTCCATTCCGAAAGAATTCTTTTATCGCAAAGAAACTATAGTTCTTTATCGCAGCGAGCACGTCTTTAAACCATGAAAGAATAAAATAATAATAAAAAAAACTGAGGCACATACGTCCATAACCTTATCCGTTCAACAGTTATATTTACAAACTAACACTTTTTTGTTTTACCAGACTTTCCAAAAACCTTATGCACAATGGAGCAGAGGGGCCATAAAGGCGTTCCGGTTTTTTTCTAGCCTCCACGCGTCCCGGTAAACTCTACACAACATGATTCGTTTTCTTTTTAAAATCCGAATGTTTTATAATTCGTTTTCAATTAAAAAGTGCAACAACATAAAAAACGAACAATTAATGTAATCAACGTTCCACGTTTGTTTGAAAGTAGAACTGGTCTCTAAATCCATTGTCACTTGGCAGTCCCTTGAAACTCTTTTTCTAGTGTTGTTAAGAACGTCAATGTGCGGATATTGCAGTGGGGAAATTATTGTAATTGGGAATTTAATTAATCTAGTCATTATTAAGGAGTCTAATTGTGAGTCTCAGTGAATTTAGTCCAGTTACGAGTGCCCCTTAATGACGCTGGAAGCAGAGGACATTATTTTTCTCTCTGGAGCTGCTTTAGGCCCGTTTCACAAAGGTGAAAAAAAAAAAAAAAACGTTACTCGTTCCATACAATGTTGCTTAAACGACATCTTAGTCGATAATTTTTACTTAAATTTGTTTTGTGCCGTTCCCAAGCTGCCCCTATTCGAATATCTCGAGAACTAAGACCCCCAGTAATAAATGACTATCACCATTGCACTCTAAATTACTTACCGTTTCCAACGGCAACTTACTCGATACTATGGGGATGATTTAAAGTTCTTGCATTCCAAAACGACACCAATTTGTGCCCCAACATTTCGGTGGTTTTTTTGTTTTTTTTACCAAATTGGTAAAATCTTGTTCCTTGAATGCCAAAATGGGTAAATCCGGAAGTCTGATTTCGACCAATCACTATACTTTCTTATACTATAAATATAAGAAAGTAAAGATGTAAGAGTAACTTCGTACAAGTGTGTCAAATGAAATAAAAACTTCACCGTCTTGGTACGATATTTAATAAAGGATGAAACTATTTACAGATTAGAATACCCCACTTGCACTTTCGGGGCAACATTCACCCCATCATCAGGTGTAACAGAGGGGTAATTCAGCACTCGCTTAGCTTTTTATAGGAGTGCAGCGATGCAAAATGGGTAAGAATCTTGAGTGTCATGTGGGTCATGACTGTTGCCATTACATCGGAACAAAAGATGCAATTCCCAAACAGTAATTTCACATAATATAAAAATTTTGTTACAAATAAAGGTTATCGTCGTATTAATAAATTGTTGGTAATATTTAATTTTTTAGTACTGTAATTTAAAGTTCAAGTTGGTAATATGGTCTTTCCAAATTTTTGAAATGTCCGTAGGTGTGTAGTCATTGCAGCATTTGTCCCCCAAGGCTTCGATATACATGCTTTCAACAAAATGCAGCGAGTGTGTGTACATTGGAGTGTTCAGTAGTTTAATGTTCTCCCAGTCTGGTTGTAGTATTTTATTAACGACATTCCTTAATAATGCCGTGTTGTTACTACAGGTTCGGATATCGTATTTATGTTCATAGACACGGGTTCCCAAGCTCCTACGTGTCGAGCCTATATAATTGCTGACGTGTTCTCCTGTAGTGGGGTCGAGTAGTGGAATATTCTATACTATAACGAAGTAAATATCTCCGTCATTTTTGTCCACGCCGGGGCTCGAACCTGGGTCCCCTCATTCCGGAATAAGTCACTCTACCAATTGAGGATGCTCGTTTTGATGGCTATCTGCCTTTATGTCGTGTGCGTTCTGCTGGGCAGGCACGACACATCTCCCGCCCCCAGAAAGAGGGCCGGGGACATGGCCCACGGGTCAGCCGTGACCATGAATCGTTGCAGGCAGCCATCCGCTGTAGAACGTGCACTTGAGAATTCCCAGTCAATCTCGTGTGTGGAATGCAACGGCACACACATTTATTTTACGAAGCGCTGGAGAAGGGATTCTCCTATTTTTCCTATCTCGCGGTGTGGAAAGAACATCACACCATTGCGAGATTTTGAACGGTCGGGTCATCCGGAAAGTTCGGGCGCCATTATAACGAAGTAAATTTCTCCGTCATTTTTGTCTACGACGGGGCTCGAACCCGGGTCCCCTCATTCCGGAATAAGTCGCTCTACTAATTGAGCTACGCGGACGTTCGTTTTGACTGCTATCTGCCTTTATGTCGTGTGCGTCCTGCTGGGCAGGCACGTCACAATACACCCCATTTGCTCATGACATCAGTTGTTCCTCGATCTTTATTAACAGATGATAGAAGGTTTTGTGATCGGGTGCCAAACTGTATATTATATTGTGAGCAAATACGAGATAGTGCATTGTTGATATGGGGGTGTTCATCCAATGCTTCCACGTACCGTTCATTAGGCTTCGGGTCTTGCTTCAGATTAATGGTTCGTTCATTTAGTATTCTGTTATATATTTTTGTTAACCATCATCTTTGGGAATCCGTGTTTATCCGCTAATTTGAAGATGAACTTAATCTCAGGCTGTAAATGGCTATCGTTTGAACAATGCGTAAAGGCTCTTCTAATAATAAAATTGATAGCAGATAATTTTTTGGAGGATTGGGTGTGAGGAGTTAAACGGGATAAGACTATTACAATCAGTTGGTTTCGATAAACACAGAAAGACAGAGAATTAGTATTTGGATCACGAATTATACGAAAATCCAAGAACGGCAAAGAGAGATTAGATTCTAGTTCTATTGTGAGCCCGATAGTAGGAAATACTGACGAAAGTGCGTCGGCGAGTTGATTTAAGTCATCCTTTGAGTGAGGCCAGAACACAAGGATGTCGTCGGCGTACCTTAGGTAAAGACTGGGAACTAAAGAAAATTCATTGAGAACTTTGTTTTCAATGTATTGTAGCAGAATTTCTGCCACCACTGCAGAAAGTGGGGAACCCATGGGTGAGCCTTCAGTTTGCAAATAGATTCTGTCATGGAATTTAAAGTATGAACGCCGTTTATCTAAACGAAGTGCGTTCGTAATGGCAGAAATTTCGGAAGTGGGAGCATTAATATCAGCGGGTTTGGCCTCAAAGATACGATGAGGCGCGTCCACAGGTACGTTAGGGTACAGTGAAACCACATATAGAGAGGCTAGTATGAAAATGCCAGTATGTGGCTGAATCATTCTGATCCTTTCTATTGCCCTAGTGGGGCTTTTAATAGAATAAGGGGAGCTCTCAGCTAACTTAGCTAAATATAGGGCAAGAGCGTTTTCAAGTGGTCGGGTAGTGCTAACGTAGCCCGCGACCAAAGGTCTTATGGGTAGCCCCTCTTCATGCAGTTTGATACACCCAAATATATCGGGCACGCGACAACCGGGTGGGAGAATAAATGCTTTACAAAAGCCTTCAGGAAAATTATAAGCATTCTTCAATCTGCTTAGCGCTCCGCATGTTGCTTTGTTTGGTTCAAGCTCAACGACTTTGTGTGACATAGAAGATATAGCTTCATGCATTTTATCCCTGTACTTTGAGCTGTCTAATAAGACCATCTGATGTGTATTATCCGCAGCCAAAATATAAATTTCCTTACTAATTCTAAGTACAGCCAGTTGCTGTTTTTCTTCATCTGGGATGAATTAGGTTGTTGCTGCGGTTTGCCTCTTCGTAGTAGTCTGTCAATTCGTATGCGCGCAACGTCTTCTTCGGCCTCAGGTAAATTTCTGATGATACATTCTACTTGTGGGACAGTCTGAAAGACATTAACCTTATGTCTTGGATAATCGAATTTGGTTCCTCTCTCAAAAGCTCTACTCTGTACTTCGTTTAATTCATAATTGCTAAGGTTAACAATATTAGAAGTTGAAATTTCACTTCCGTAACGGCTACGGTTGTGAACTGATCCATTTCTGACCTCACGGTCAACAAGGAAACGAAGTTTACCTATATGGGTATTGACCAACGACTTGACTGAATTTTCAATCAAAGTTGAAGTAATGGCAAATACACGGTCCATTATAATTGGATGTTCATTACCGGACAGTTCTTCCTACGAAGTATAACACTTTCTACTAAGGAAATCAATAAATTATCTCTTACTTCTAATGGCACTTGTTAGTCGTTTCTTCTCAGCGTTTCGTAGTATACACTTGTCGCCCCACGAGAGAGGAGCCGCACGAATACAGAGGTGATTCGGGATGACATTCAAGTTTTTACAGCTGGTCAGGAATCCCAGATGACTACACTCCTTTGCGAGCTTGATTCGTGTTGATTGGAACCTTTGCAAAGCCGCACTACACATTGCTATGTCTCAAAATACACAGCGAAGGACGATTTTAATACGGTGAACAATTGTATAGATGAAGGAGTAACGTCGTACAAGTGTGTCAAATGAAATAAAAACTTCACCGTCTTGGTACGATATTTAATAAAAGATGAAACTATTTACAGATTAAAATACCCCACTAGCACTTTCGGGGCAACATTCACCCCATCATCAGGTAGACACAGAGGGGTAATTCAGCACTCGCTCAGCTTTTTATAGGAGTGCAGCGATGCACTAGGGGTTAGAATCTGATTGTAATAGTCTTATCCCGTTTAAATTTATCACACCCAATCCTCCAAAAATTATCTGCTATCAATTTTCTTATTAGAAGAGCCTTCACGCATTCTTCAAACGATAGCCATTTACAGCCTGAGATTAAGTTCATCTTCAAATTAGCGGATAAACATGGATGCCCAAGGATGATGGTAAACAAATTATATAACAGAATAATAAATGAACGAACCATTAATCTCAAGCAAAACCCGAGGCCTAATAAACGGTACGTGGGAGCATTGGATCAACACCTCCATATCAACAATGCACTATCTCGTATTTGCTCACAACATAATATACAGTTTGGCACCCGATTACGAAACCTTCTATCATCTGTTAAAAAAGATCTAGGAACAACTGATATCATGAGCAAATGGGGTGTATACAGTATTCCACTACTGGACCTACTACAGGAGAACACGTCAGCAATTATATAGGCTCGACACGTAGGAGCTTGGGTACCCGTGTCTAGTAACATAAATACGATATCCGAACCAGTAGTAACAACACGGCATTATCGAGAAATGTCGTTAATGAAATACTACAACCTGACCGGAAGAACATTAAACTACTAACACTCCAATGTACACACACTCGCTGTATTTTGTTGAAAGCATGTATATCGAAGCATTGGCGGACAAATGCTGCAATGACTACACACCTACGGACATTTCAAAAATTTGGAAAGACCATATTACCAACTTGAACTTTAAATTACAGTAGTAATAAATTAAATATTACTAACAATTTATTAATATGACGATAACCTTCTTTTGTAAAAATATTTCTATATTATGTGAAATTACTGTTCGGGAATTGTATCTTTTGTTCCGATGTAATGGCAACAGTCACGACCCACATGACACTCAAGATTCTTACCCATAGTGCATCGCTGCACTCCTATAAAAAGCTAAGCGAGTGCTGAATTACCCCTCTACGCTGCGGGTGGCCTAGTGGGCAACGTTCGTGACTGTCACGGAAAGGACCTCAGGTTCGACCCCAGCAGGTACGAACACTCGATCCACTAAATATCCGCCGTGCGTCGGATGGGCACATTAAGCCGTCGTACCCCGGGTACTGCCCCCCCCCCCGGTAATAAATAAGGGCGTCTTCCTCCTCCCTTTCTACTTCGCTTCCGTGTCAGTTTCCTAGCTGGCACTCTAGCATAAATCTCCTAGCTTCCTATTTCTAAGGGTTGTTTAAGACCTGGGGTCAGACACTCCCTTCCTAAAATCCTCTACATATGATCATATGATCATATAATTACCCCTCTGTTGCACCTGATAATGGGGTGAATATTGCCCCGAAAGTGCTAGTGTGATTTAGTCTGTAAATAGTTTCATCTTTTATTAAATATCGTACCAAGACGGTGAAGTTTTTATTTCATTTGATAGAAAGTAAAAAGGAGAGAGGTGGAATGGGAGGAAGGGGATAAGAAGGGAAAAGTATTGAAGACGTAAAGGCACTGGGCGTTCCTGTACTTTTTCATATTAGCACTACACTACTGCGTATGCAGATTACTCCTCGTTTTCTTGCGTGAATCGAGTTTTGCAGTATGTGTTCCAAGACTACCACGTGGAGAGAATTATAGGACACAAAAATGTAGAAGGTTACAAGGATTCCGATGAAACTTTAAAGGATTTCATAAATTTCCGAATGTTAACCTTTCCATTAATTTTAATCCCAGTGAGATTTGAAAACTTTGATGGAAACAGTGTAATCATGCAGTCGTTAAAGTTGGTAGGAATTTATATGATACTGTTTCACTTAAAGGGAGAACCGAAGAGTGATTTCAAAGGAAAATATCACTCATGCAAAAGAAGTGCTTTTAAGTTTAGAAAGTTTTTCGGAGGGTGAAGCTTGCGTTTCATCCCCTAAAAATTTGGATTTTTCTATTCTTATTTAGAGAATAGTGAAAATGCTGCAGTTTCTAAGATTGAGGGAGGAAATATAGGATTTAAAAAAAAGTACCAATTTTAAACGAAAGGAAACAGTCAACTAGAATCACAATGCACCGACGTTTAACCTCAGCATTAGCATATCTTTTTACAGAAATTATATTGAGAGACGCAGTTTCAAGATAGATTTGTGTTAGAAGCTCATAATATAGATAAAATAAAAAGCACAAATAAATATTGTATAAATCATCTACATACATACCATTTTAAGGAGCTCAAACATTCCATCACCTACTTTAAGACGGCAACTGTATTACATGGAAGTATTTGTTCTAGGAAACATTTCTTGTCTTTCTTCCGAATCTGAAGTTCTATGTTTGCGTTTCATTTCACTCGCTAATTTTCGCATAGAAAGTCATTTATGTGCAGCATACGATATTTCACAATTGATCTTATCAAAAACGAAAGTTGGACGAAGCGAAAATTTCTACCGTAATTGTAAAATACAGGCAAAACGTTTTGACAACGGAAGCTAAAGGCAGCGAAGATTTCTCCGTAATCCCCCACTGGTTTTCCCTGCACTGTATTATTGTTCAATCATCATTTGATTACATGCATGTTTGTATTTGAGATTGAAAATGGAGAAAAGATTTCTGAAAACGGAAGTAGGACGGAGCGAGGATTTCTCCTGAAATCATTATTTTTTCTACGACTGCCACTGTCCTTTATTGTTAAGTATAATTTTATTCCACATATTGTATTTCAGCTTGAAAATGGTGGCAACATTCCAGGTGCAGAGGTACGAAGTGTTCTTGATTCTAGTTACATTTCTGGAGTATCTAGGTTAGACCTTTCTTTTAGGTTGAAGAAATATAAGGTGGTCAGTTCATTTTTTTTTATTTCTTCCTGTGAAAATTTTTATTGTTTTTTGCATCTAGTAGTTATCTTGCACAGTGACCAACCGCAGATTATTTTGTTGTATCGTGTTATCTGTTGCAGACTGACCAGGAACGTTCTGCTATGGAGCTCAATGCTAGTGTGCGTTTTCTTTTGTGGACTTTCCAGAATACGGGTTTGTCCATTGAAGGTGCTGAATTGATCCCTATCTTGCTCAGGCACATGTTCTGAAATACACGCTTTAGCACTGAAATGGAGATTTCTGTTTAATTTCAAGTCTTCAGGTCAGAGGCGACAAACCCAGGGATCGTGGTGGCCATAGTTCGTCTGTAGTGCATGATATGGTTGTCAAAGAAGCTTCGCGGAGCTTTCATTGATGCGTTTGTGGTATGACATGTCACTCAGTCTTGCTGAAACCATGTGAACGTTCCTGTTCTTGCAGAAAACTTGCAAACTGAAAGAGGAAATACTGGTAAACGTTAGAGGTGACGACGGTGTCGAAAAAGACCGGCCCCATTATTCCCCGAGGGGATATGGCACACCACACACCGATCTTCTGAATATGTAAGGGAACTTCATGCCGGATAAGAAGATTCCCTGCCAACCAGTTCCATAAGTTTTGTGAGTTCATACATCCACTCAGTTGAACCAGACTTCATCTGAACAACAAAAACAAAGTCAGCAAATATTCTTTTTCCTCGAAAAATTCCGAAACCAGAGACAGTCTCCATAACTCATAGAAACCCAAAACTTTTGTAGCTTGTGACGTACCTGCCAGCAGGACGCACATGACATAAAGGCAGACAGGAATCAGAATACATGTCTGCGTAGCTCAGTTGGTAGAGCTGCTTGTTCCGGAATAAGCGTACTCGGGTTCGAATCCCGGCGTAGACCAAAAATGACGGAGAAATTTACTTCGTTATAATGGCGCCCGAACTACCCGGATGACCCGACCGTTCAAAATCTCGCATTGGTGTGATGTTATTTCCACACCGCGAGATAGGAAAAATCAGAGAATCCCTTCTCCAGTGCTTCGAAAAATAAATGTGTGTGACGTTGCATTCCACACACCAGATTGACTGGGAGTTCTCAAGTGCACGTTCTTCAGTGGTTGTCTGCCTGCAGCGATTCATGGTCACGGCTGATCCGTGGGCCATGCCCCCGGCCCTCTTTCGGGGGGGGGGGAGATGTGACGTACCTGCCAGCAGGACGCACATGACATAAAGGCAGATAGGAATCAGAATACATGTCTGCGTAGCTCAGTTGGTAGAGCTGCTTGTTCCGGAATAAACGTACTCGGGTTCGAATCCTGGTGTAGACCAAAAATGACGGAGAAATTTACTTCGTTATAAGCTGTTCGAACGGAACCATAAGAGAGTTGACTTGTTGTGACAGACTTCGAAGGGATTTTTTGGTTACTGTTGAAGACGCTGTTGAACATCATTATGGACTTGACGTGTTAATCCACCCTCGACTGGATACTTCTAGGTCTGCAGAGTATTGTCGATTTGCTTGGTGCACTCTTCTGCAGAAGTTTTGTGTAAATACGAAAATGCGTTCTTCATAAGACTTCGCTACAAAATAAACTTCTAATGAATATACTCTTTGCTGGCACGTGAGTTCTGTCCTATTTGTTTTGCGACGGAAGGAGAAATTCAGTTCCCGAAATTTTTCAAAATTGCATCCGAGTTTCATTTCGGTTTTTGTCGTTGATGTGACGTCATAACGCCTTACACTAGGGACCCATGCATTATACGATCCTGAAGATTTCCTGCATGGAGCTATCGCGAAGATTTACTTCATACATTTAGAAAATGTGTGAGAATTTTTTAAAGAGTTAGATAACTTTCTGTATGCGTTGTGTGTGTATATTAATGATAATAATGACAGAAGAACAATGACATTGCTTAATGTCACAACCTTGGATGAAGTTTATTTTGAAAAGTGTGATCGCGTTTTCCTCCTTCTTCCTCTTATACATGATGAACACATATCAATTACAAAACATTCCATATTCCATTCATCCCATACCAATTAGTTTCCGTCTTAAAAGATTCAAGTCTTTCAAGATTACAATTATTTCTTTAGAAATACCTTCACCCCTGTTGCAACTCCGAAGCGAAAGTAAATTTCAAGCGTTTCAGAGATTTCAATTTCCTATCTACTCCACGTACATCATCATCATCATCATTGTCAACCATTATCAATCCACTGCTGGACGAAGGTCTCCCCAAGTTTCCTCCACAACGGTCTGTCTTGTGCCAGTCTCCTCCATGTCACCCCTGCATACTTTCGAATTTCATCCACCCATCTCCCATGTGGTCTTCTTCTGGGTCTTTTCCTGTCCCTTGGAATCCAATCTAAAATTTCGGCTGTCCATCGATGATCTGTCCTTCTGGCAGTATGTCCAGCCCATTGCCATTTCAGGGATTTAACTCTGATCATGATGTCTTCCACTCTTGTCATTTTTCGGATCCACGAGTTCCTCTTCTTATCTCTCCTGGTTACACCAAGCATGCACCTCTCCATGCTTCTTTGAGTTGTCTGCAGCCTTTGTATGTCTCTTTTAGTTAAGGTCCACGTCTCTGCACCATACGTAAGCACTGGAAGGATGCATTGATCAAACACTTTTCTTTTAAGACATAATGGCATATTGCTCTTGAAAATTATGCTGTTTCTTCCAAAAGCTCTCCAGGCAAGTTTTGTACGCCGATTAATTTCTTCATCAATGTGACCCTCACTTGATATCTGCTGTCCAAGATAAACGTACGTGTCTGTTATCTCCAGCTTTTCTCCATCAATCGATAAATCTTCATTTCTTGTAAAAGCATTGAACATCACTTTTGTCTTCCGAAAGTTCATTTTTAATCCCACTTCTTTACTCTTGTCAGCAAGTTCCTGGATCATACTCTGCAGCTCTGATGGGCTAGCTGCAAAAATGACTACGTCATCAGCAAAACGAAGGTGGGTTAGATAATCTCCATTAATCTTTATCCCCTTGTTTTCCCAGCTCAGTGACTGAAAAACACCCTCCAATGTGGCATTAAAGAGCTTCGGAGATATGGTGTCACCTTGTCTCACTCCCTTTCCAATTTTTATGTGTGTTGTATTTTCAAACAGCCTAATCTTTGCACTTGCATTTTCATAGATGTTATTAATAATATTAATGTATGCATCTTCAATACCGCAGGTTTTCAGAGCCATTGAAACTGCTGATGGTTTCACCGAATCAAAGGCTTTTTCATAATCGATAAAAGCCATGCACAATGGAAGTTCATATTCCCTCGCTCTTTCAATTAGTTCTCTCAGCACATGGATATGATCTATTGTGCTGTAGCCACTCCTGAATCCAGCTTGTTCTCTCGGTTGAGCCATGTCCAGTGTTACCTTCAAGCGGTGTGAAAGAACTTTAGTGAAGATTTTATAAACTACTGATAGGAGGCTGATAGGTCTGTAGTTTCCGAGATCCTCAATGTCACCTTTCTTATGTAGCAGGATCATTGTAGCGGTGTTCCAATCCTCAGGAATCTTTCCTTCATTAAGGCATCGAGTGAAAATTTGGGCGAGTACTGTTTCGATTTCTCCACTTGCTTCTTGTATGATGTCTACAGTAATTCCATCTTCTCCTGGAGCTTTTCCCCGCTTCATGTTCTTGATTGCATGTGCAACTTCTGCTGGAAGGACTGGAGGAACTCTGGTACTGGTATCTTTCATGATGTCTGGAGTGCATGTATCATCCCTTTCATATAATTTGGAGTAGAAATCTTTCACTCTTGTCAAAATTTCGCCTCTATTTCTTGTTACAGAACCATCTTTTCTCAGTGCCATAATCTGTTTTCTTCCCTTACTGAGATGTCCCTTTGCTATCTTTAGGCTTTGGTTGTTTTCAATTGCTTTCCTCACTAGTTCACAGTTGAATTTTCTTACGTCTTCAGTGATACTTTTTCGTACTGTCTTGCATAGCTCTATATATTCCACTTTGGAAGTCGCATCTTCTTTAGTTGTCCTCATCTCTCTTCTTTTTTGCATCAACATTTTCGTTTTTCCTGATAATTTATTTACATGCAACTTGTTCTTAGACCCAGCTAATTTTGTTGCTGTTTCCATAAGAGCTTTGGTTACTTTTCTGTTAACTTCAGAGATGTCCACTTCTTCCGATGTTAGGCCTTCTAAAGCAGAGAACCTGTTCTTCAGTTCCAATTTGAAGGTATTATGGTGTTTTTTAAGGTTGGTTATGTCAATAGATTTTGTTTGTCTTATGAGCTTGCCACGTTCAAGTTTAGTGTTGAGGTGCATCTTACATCTCACCAATCTATGGTCACTACCTGTGTTGAACTTGTTTAGCACACTGCAGTCTTCTATGACGAATTTTTTGTTACACATAATAAAATCAATTTCATTTGTCGTCCCATTTGGATGTCTCCATGTCCATTTCCTGTGTGGCTTTTTCTTGAAGAAGGAGTTCAAGATGAAAAACCCTTCTGCCTCTGCAAACTCAACGAGAGTATTTCCACGCTGGTTTCTGTTGCCGTGACCGAATTTACCTACTGAAGTTTCATTCTGTTGCCGTTGCCCTATTTTTGCATTGAAATCTCCCATAATTATCTTCAAGTGCTGCTTACCTTTATTATTTAGATGACAAATTTCCTCATAAAATTCTTCAATTTCTTCTTCAGGATGACTTGTGGTGGGTGCATAAGTTTGAATAATCTGAGCCTGGTATCTTTTTGAGAGTTGGATAACGAGTCGTGCAGCTCTGTCAGAGGAACTTTCAACTTCTACAACTTTATCCTTCAGTTTCTTGTTTATTATAAATCCAACACCACTAGTTCTGCCAGTATCTGTCCCACGATAGTAGAAGAGATGTCCACTTTTCAGTTCGATGAGATCTTCTCCTTTTCTCCTTACCTCACTTAGCCCCACGATGTCCCACTTGATCCTTTGTAGTTCCTCTTCCAATTCAAGAAGCCTTGAATCAGAAGATAGGGAGCGTCCATTGTACGTTGCCAAGGTCAGCATCAGATGGCAGCCTAGTCCGGTCCTCCGGGGATTCTTAGCACCCTCTGCCTTCATGTCGCACTGGCCGCTGCCTTGGCCAGGTACATTCCAGCTGCCGGAGACTGAGGGCCAAGATTTAAGTTGTGGAGTCATTTTGGAGGGGTTTGGCCATAACTCACCACGCTGGCCAAGCGGGTTGGTGAGTGTGGGATAGAATTTCCTCTAATCCCGATGGTATAGTTATACCGCTATTGGCGGTAGTCAGAGCCCCTTTAGTAGGAACAGGATGCACCACGAGAAGGCGGGGTTGACATTTGTCAAGGAGAGGCTGTGATGTTACGCATCACCTGACCTACTAATTGTTAAATATCACAGCTCTCATCTAATGCGACAGAGTCAAACAAATTTGTTTATTTTTCCCTCTCACTTTTCAAGCTTTCCTCTTCCTTCTTGTCTGTCTCTTTTCTGTTGCTTAACAAAATCCCTGTTGTTCAACGGACTCTTCTAAAACAGTGGTCGTTATTAGAAACCTATAGGTTCATTTAATGTATGTCTTTTATCTAAATTCCAAGTACAAAATGTGCATCTCTGAGATATGTGTCGCAATATGGATCTCTCTCTTAGGTAGAAGAGATTGCTGTACAAATACATAACCTGTAAATCACTTTTTCATTTGTATCTCATCCTTTACAAACACAAACATCCCTCCGTGTTTCCCATTCACAGAAAAAAAAAAAAAAAAAAAAGGCCCACAAACGTCGATCGCAAAAATGGGGGAAGAAATCCTCCATTTAATATCTTTCATACGTGCACGCTAAATACGGGCCACGTTAATTCAGCGTTCCCTATTTGCGAGTTCTGAAAGATAGCTTGCGTAAAATTTAGTCGGAGTTCACAGGGGTATTAAATCCTCACATCAAAACTTTCAAAATTAGTGTATGCTCTTCTGGAAGCTGAACAAGAAACCCGAACTTGGTGTTTTCCAACTTCTAATTAATATGGCGAAAAGCGTGCTAAGAAGCGTGTTAAGACCACATTTTTAAATCTGGCACATTCTTGTTAATTAACATTCACAGACAATCTCATGTAATCAAGAATAAACAAAATCAGCCAGCGAAAACTCTGGATGTACGCATTTAAAGTTAGCATATTTCTTGAAACACCTTCTCCCCCCCCCACCCCCAAATAAAAAGTGACTAATTTGTGTCACACACACACACATATACGCACACACTATAGAAAGAAATCTCGTACTTTACGCTCCAAAAAAGGAATGGTATTTAATAATAATAATAATAATAATAATGTAACAACAAAAATCAGCAGGTATCTGGAACTGGATGCGGAGATTAAACAGACGTGGAAGCTGAAAACAGTTCACACACACTCACTAATTATCTCTGCAACTGGTATAATTCCTCAGACTCTCATTACTCAGCTTTAGGTCTACAACACCTAAGGCCCAAAATCCAAGGAGCAGTAACTCTCGATACGTGCTACATCGTACGACGATTTTTTACGCTTTCCAACCGTAGGTTGAAGAAGCGTATAGGCTCCAACTTTGTCTATCTGTCCACACGATAACTCGCTTAAAAATGGTTCGATTTCGATGGAATTTTAGTATGTTTTAGGATATAACCTGGGGAAGAACCCCATTTAGTTACGATGCATAGGAGCGGGATCCATTCCATTGCCTTTATGTGTCATAACTTGATTAAAAATGCTTCTACTGCGACAAAACTTTAGTATGTTATTTCGGAGGTATACTGAACTAATTTTGTTTAATATCATGGAAATGGGGTCAAAGGTCAGGGCACAGGAGCAAGATTTATTCCACAGCCTTATTACTTGACTAAAAATATATTCTTATTACTTGACTAAAAATGCTTCTATTGCAACAAAAGTTTAGTATGTTGTTCCGGAGGTATACTGAACCAATTCTGTTTAATATCATCGAAATGGGGTCAACGGTCAGTGCACAGAAGCGAGATTTATTCCGTAGCCATTATCTTCATAACTTGAGTAATGATTTCTGGTATGTTGGAAAGCGTATCATAATCAATGCATTGCACGATTTCACTAACTTGTTAAACCATGAGTGACTATGTCTTTACTTGACTTTATGTCTGTACTGACAAGTGGATCATGATACAGATGCCATTGCTGTAAATGAAAAAATTATATAAAACATAATAATAATAATAACAATAATAATAACATAGGCTTTAAATAAAATTGAGAAAATATAAAGCAATTATACTGGTCCCCTCCCTTCCGAAATAAAACCTACCAAAGTCGCATAATAGTTATAAATAGATAAATTTAAATAAAGCGGATTTTAAATTGGCGCTATGGGAACCGCTTTTTGACACTAGAAAACAAAATTTTAAGTAGTAAGCTCAGAAGTTTGCAAAAAATAAAAGTCGTGATCAAGGCCGGATGAAACATCTGCGGGGCCTGGGGCGAAATTTCATATCGGGACATTGAGCAAAATTTGAGTGCGGGCCCTACAAAATGAATCTCATAGTTTAATGAAGTCGTTGCGTGAAAAATGAAAACACACGAAAACTATCATGAAGAAAAATTATTATTTCAAATTGCTGAGAGATTAAGGAAAATATCTTAAAATGGATTGGCAGTTCAGAGAGAGAAAGAGAGAGACAGAGAGCGAGAAGGACACTGAGAGAGTAAGAGACAGAGAGAGAGACAGAGAGAGAGAGAGAGAGAGAGAGAGAGAGGTGCTAAGATTTTGTTTCCGGGGAGAAGAGAGGTTTAGGTTGCATTGGGATTTTTATATAAATTTTCTCACAAAATTATAAAAAGATAACTTTAACTAATCTGCGTAGTGAATATTTTTGCTTAGCAAACATTTTGCGTAGAGAATAATTAGGATCAGTCTTAAATAAATTCGTTTATATATATATATATATATTTTTTTTCTTGGTACATGTTTAAGTGATTGATTTTTGATGCAAGGTATAGAACAACTGACCAATTAATGACTTTCTTTTTACCTTTTATGCACGCTCATGTGTGAAAATTGCTATTTTTTTTTAATTTACAGTACTGTTTTTAAAGTCACTGAACAATTGGCCTCCATATATAGCCCAAAAACAACTTTAATATTGTTCTTTTTATTTTTTTAAATTTAAGTATCTGGCATACACACAAATAATTGAGTATATTAAAATAGAGAGCCAGAAAATAATGAAATTTAATTTGCTATTTCATGAATGTGGGAAAGTTTAAGGTGGTTATTACAAGACGGTCGTCAGGCAGGTACTTACCTATGCATCTCCCATTTGGATAAGTATTAGTAGGAATGAGCGAGACAGGATCGAGAGGGTGCAGAGCCGAGCACTTCTTATGATCACCGGCGGGGCTCCTCTCTGGACCCCACTTCAGAACCTGAGGAACAGACTTGGAATCGAGAAGGTACATGAGTTTTCCACCAGACTCGTCAAGAAGTTCTTCAAGAAAGCGAAAACCCACCCTAATGAACTTGTTAGGGACGCTGTTGATTACAATCCCAGCGAATTCCTTAGGTATCCCAGAGCTAAAGCGGCGATCGTTGACTCCCCTTGACAGAGAGAGTAAGTATGTAAACAATGGTGAGTGTTAGACAGACCCCCCCCCTTCTTTTCCATCGAGATAGTGGCATCTAGATAGTGAGAATGGATTCTGCTTCGGCATTTGGATTTGGTTGCGGTGAGCTTTCAGTCACCCCGGTAACGTCTGCGGCCGGGTGGTGTTGTGGTTCTTTGTGATGTTGTGCGGTGTTTGGTTCCTCACCCCCATGACCCCATCCCCTCGGACTGGTGTCACGGTTCACAGCTTGTAAGTTATGCCACCCTCTCCTTTCACTCATTTTTCTGTTTATCTTTCCTATTGAGTTCACTAACTCCAGATCTCATAGCTTCCTATTTCTAAGGGTAGTTTTAGACTTGGGGTCAGACACTCCCTTCCTAAAACTTCTTCAAATATCATATCGTATCGATAGTGGTTAACAAGCTAGATCACAGCAAGTTGTCAATCATTGTTTTGTTGCAGTAGCCATAACATGTTTAAATTCAGCCCCCGCTCATGGTGGCTGCACATGCCATCTGCTTCAAAAAGAACAAAAAGTAAAAATCCTGCGTAACGACTTGTGTGTGTTGAGGTCACATCAAATGACTTACAGAGAATGTATTTCATATGGTTAAGGTATTTTGGACCATTAATGGAAGTGAGAAGTATTTTAAGTATGCGCTAATGTAAAAGTCAATCCCATTTAAATGCGATTGGAACCCCCACCCCCTCCGTCTCTTTTTTAGCCTTTGTCTCCCACCTCCATTGTCTCGGAACCAGGAAACCCTTTCGAGTTCCGTTTCAACTGACTCTCAGTGTTTGTAAACATTCTCAGTGGTCGGCTGATGCTGTTGTCTTTTTTGCAGCAGCATGCTGGGAGGTCGTGCTAGTTCGCTTTTTTCCTTCAGCGCGATCACGCTCTTGGAAATAAATGCGCTTGGAGACGACCTTCACCATTAAGGTCGAGTACAGGTAACTCCAAGAATCAGGACGCTCGTTCCTCTGGAATGAAAGGCATGCAATGGGGGGGGGGGGGAGACAGGGAGGCTATTTTAATCATAAAAGGGAAAACCACATTTTTATCTTTCGCGGCATCTTATTTTCAAAGCGTCTACCTAGGGGGAAAAAATGAAAGGGGTGAATAATCCAAGGTAAAGGACCCAGACGAAACATTGAACCCGAGATACTTCGGCCCAGCTCTGATTGTCTGCCGATTCTCAAAACCGTTACTAATTTCTTAGCCTAAATATCTGGCTGAAGTGCTAGCACTACGAACTGAAAGGGGGCGGGGGGTTGTACATTTAGGGGTAGAAACCTTATTTACATGAAATAAATCATGAAAGAAATACGGGATTACGCCATAAAATACAAATTTTGAAGATGACAATCCGAATTTTGGCGTGAATGTGACAAGGATGGTAAGTCAGATAAAATCCGAAAACTTGAAAATTTCATCGTCCTGGAGCGGGACTCGAATCCGCGTCTCCTAGAAAACGGCATCCCAATGGGCCTAATTAACGCAGTTCAGTTTCAAAACGTTGTATTTCTTAAGGTGATTTATTGATTAGACCAGTAGAGATCAACTTTGCAGTTTGCAATCAGAAAAGATTTGTGTAATGGGGTATGGATGAGGTTTCTAGGTGATGCATGACAAAATTTAAGACTACTCCAGTGATTCTTAACCTGTGAGGCGCGGCCCTCTAAGGGGCGCGAAATATCTAAGGGGGGGGCGAAGAAAAGTGGAAATCGAAGAAAAAACTATTTATTGAAATAACAAAAAAGCAACAACATAAAATGCATTCTGAAAATAAAATAATACCTTCCCATGGCAATAAATGTACGAGCACAACAAGCGTGGTTGTTATAAACGCTAAGAAAAGCGGACTCGTTCGTGTTTGTAAGGTAACCTGTTTAATAAACAAAGTACTGAACTTGAGCTATGGTTTACAACAAAAATCGGTACAAAAAGTGTAACAGGCATCTCGAGTTATGCCTGGAAGCATTACTCCTCCCAAAACTCGAGGCAATAAATTTACGCGCACCCAAGTCTCGTCAGACGTTGCTCGGTTGGACTTACAAAAATTCACGATATGGTAGGCAGGTGATGACGATCAGAAATTTGCTACGATGCATATTTTACAACGCGGTCGACGATCTATGCATACAATAGATTTGAAAATATATATTTTAAACAGATTAATACTAAAGAAGTTGCGTAATGTAAAAATTATACTGCAATTACGCAATTACAGTGTTCAGATAGCAATAGCTAATTAACCCAAGTAACAAGTGTGGTGTTTGGCAACGTACCGGTAAAAGGATTGGAAGGGGGCGCAATAAAAATTGATATTGAAAAGGAGGTCTCAAATATAAAAAGTTTGAGAAAAACTGCCTTACTCAAAGAAATTCCCTCGCCATTAGCGAAATTATGAAAACATTTATTTCATTTTCAACACAACTTTATTTTCAGGTGGAGCAGCTTTTAACAAGACCGTTTCCTGAATCGGCAACCTTAAATTTCGTACTTAGCTGGAATCATAGACGTAGGTAACGTCGGGGATGCACGGAAGAAGGGTAAATTTTTGTTTATAAACAAACATGCACTGCTATGTTTACCTTTTAGACTTTAAAGTGATACGTTTTTTGAAGAAGTAAAGCCACGACAAAATGCTGTCAGAGGAAAAGACTTGCAATATAACATTATTCGCGTCAGCAAAAAGATTTGTGGTATTTAAAATAATTTTTAATAAAAGAGAGGGCTTCATCTCGTCTTTTTCTTGTCCCTCGGTAGACAGTCTAGTTTTTTCAATTGTCCAGCCAGTTCTAGCAATATGCTTAGCCCCTTCTCACTTGAGGGTTTTTACTTTTTATTTTTTTTTTTATTTTTGATTGGAGGTTTAAGGACCATTGTGAGTAACTCAGTAGGCTGTAAGCAGTCACCCGTCCCTAATTTAGGGCCACTGGTTCCAGGGAAGGGAGAGAGACAGCGCCTTAAGACAAACACAACATCCATGTCTCACGGGTATTCGAACCCAGACCCATCTCGGACAAATGATCAGAAGCCATCGCTTATACCACTGCGTCACCGGGGCGGCATCTTTACTTAGCTCATGATGTCGCCAACTTTTCTCATTTTCCAAAGGCCACCTTGGTCGTGCTGTGATCTAAGCGCTGGATTTTGATCATTCGTCCGAAGTAGGCCCCAGTTTGAATCACATCACGGGTGAGGTATGGATGTTGTCCGAGGTGGGCCCCAGTTGAATCCAGGGTAATGTAGGGATGTCACCCAGGTTGGGCACTGGTTGAATCCCGGATGAGGTAGGGATGTCGTCCAAGATGGTGCTCCGTGGAATCCTGGGTGACGTAGGGATGTTGTCCGAATTGGGCCCCAGTTGAATCCCGAGTGAGGAAGGGATGTCACCCAAGGTGGGCCCCGGTTGAATCCCGAGTGAGGAAGGGATGTCGTCGGAGGTGAGATGAGACCCGTTTAAATCCCGGGAGACGTAGGGATGGTGTGTTTGTCTTATTGCCTTTTCCATCGAGCCAATGGCCCAAAATTAGGAACGGGAGACTGCTTATAGCCGATCGAGTTGGCCACGGTGGTCGTTATACAGTACATACATCCCCCCTCCCCCCAAGCAAGCGAACATTTCCTCTTCCTATCTTTCCTGTTTATATCACGCATGCATCTCTTGTACTTTGAGTTGTCCGCAGGCTCTGTATTTCTCTCTTAGTTAACGTCCATGTCTCTAATCCATAAGTAAGAATTAGAAAGATGCATTGATTTAACATATTTATTTTAAGACATAATAATAAATTGCTCTTCAAAGTCGTACTGCTGCATCCCAGCCAAGCTTTATAGCCTAATTTCTTCTTTGATGTTGATTTCATTTTATGCCTATTGTCCAAGGCAGATGTAGACGTCAGTTGCTTCTAAATTTACTCTCTCAATCTCTAAGTTTTCCGTTCCTTTAAAAGCATTGTACGTCAATTCTGTTTCATGTAAGTTCATCTTTAATCCCATTTCTTTACACGTTCAGGTTAACACCTACTGTTATTACTGACCAAATTCTTAAGTCAGTCAGTCATTCACTAAGCTGTTCTCTGAGATTCAGAGGTTAGCTCCACAAAGAAATACAAACTACCACATGCATTTTAAACTGATTATTTAATTACTGTTGCCGTATCAAACTTCTCCTTTTACAGCGATCATGACACACAACTCGGGCTTCACTGACGACGTACACAAGACCTTCTGTATTTCATATTCATAATCTTTTTATCATACAGACATTCCTAAATCTTATCCTCCCATGACTTCCTTTGCCTTCTTCTGCCTTTCCCTAATGCCACTTGGGCTAAAAGATTTTCTTAGTAAGCACCTCATCATTCATTCTTTGAACATAGCCAAACCTCCGAAGCATATCAGTCTCCACCTTGCTAACAACATTTTGCTTCCCATTACACAACTGCAACGCATCGTCATTCTTCACACGATCAGAACGTGTCTTGTCACCCCCCCCCTCTTCCCCGTAAGTAACGCATTTCTCCAACACACAAACTTTCAAAATGTTTTATTTTGAGCGAAATGTACAGGGAACGAAGGCGGTAGGCGGCATGTGCCTTCACAATGCCTGAAATCATAATAACAGGAGTCAGATATATACAAAGTGTGTGCAATTTACATTATGCAAGGGGTATATACAATGCAAGTGAAATAGATGAGCGGACTAAGGTATATGTAAGGTCAGGTGATGCGTAACATCACAGCCTCTCCTTGACAAATGTCAACCCCGCCTTCTCGTGGTGCATCCTGTTCCCACTAAAGGGGCTCTGACGACCGCCAATAGCGGTATAACTATACCATCGGGATTAGAGGAAATTCTATCCCACACTCACCAACCCGCTTGGCCAGCGTGGTGAGTTATGGCCAAACCCCTCCAAAATGATTCCACAACTTAAATCTTGGCCCTCAGTCTTCGGCAGCTGGAATGTACCTGGCCAAGGCAGCGGCCAGTGCAACATGAAGGCAGAGGGTGATAAGAATCCCCGCAGGACCGGACTAGGCTGCCATCTGATGCTGACCTTGGCTACGTATAATGGACGCTCCCTATCTTCTGATTCAAGGCTTCTTGAATTGGAAGAGGAACTACAAAGGATCAAGTGGGACATCGTGGGGCTAAGTGAGGTAAGGAGAAAAGGAGAAGATCTCATCGAACTTCTACTATCGTGGGACAGATACTGGCAGAACTAGTGGTGTTGGATTTATAATAAACAAGAAACTGAAGGATAAAGTTGTAGAAGTTGAAAGTTCCTCTGACAGAGCTGCACGACTTGTTATCCAACTCTCGAAAGGATACCAGGCTCAGATTATTCAAACTTATGCACCCACCACAAGTCATCCTGAAGAAGAAATTGAAGAATTTTATGAGGAAATTTGTCATCTAAATAATAAAGGTAAGCAGTACTTGAAAATAATTATGGGAGATTTCAATGCAAAAATAGGGCAACGGCAACAGAATGAAACTTCAGTAGGTAAATTCGATCACGGCAATAGAAACCAGCGTGGAAATACTCTCGTAGAGTTTGCAAAGGCAGAAGGGTTTTTCATCTTGAACTCCTTTTTCAAGAAAAGCCACACAGGAAATGAACATGGAGACATCCAAATGGGACGACAAGTGAAATTGATTTTATTATGTGTAACAAAAAATTCGTTATAGAAGACTGCAGTGTGCTAAACAAGTTCAACACAGGTAGTGACCATAGATTGGCGAGATGTAAGATGCACCTCAACACTAAACTTGAACGTGGCAAGCTCATAAGACAAACAAAATCTACTGACATAACCAACCTTAAAAAACACCATAATACCTTCAAGTTGGAACTGAAGAACAGGTTCTCTGCTTTAGAAGGCCTAACATCGGAAGAAGTGGACATCTCTGAAGTTAACAGAAAAGTAACCAAAGCTCTTATGGAAACAGCAATAAAATTAGCTGGGTCTAAGAACAAGTTGCATGTAAACAAATTATCAGGAAAAACGAAAATGTTGATGCAAAAAAGAAGAGAGATGAGGACAACGAAAGAAGATGTGACTTCCAAAGTGGAATATATTGAGCTATGCAAGACAGTAAGAAAAAGTATCACTGAAGACGTAAGAAAATTCAACTGTGAACTAGTGAGGAAAGCAATTGAAAACAACCAAAGCCTAAAGATAGCAAAGGGACATCTCAGTAAGGGAAGAAAACAGATTATGGCACTGAGAAAAGAAGATGGTTCTGTAACAAGATATAGAGGCGAAATTTTGACAAGAGTGAAAGATTTCTACTCCAAATTATATGAAAGGGATGATACATGCACTCCAGACATCATGAAAGATACCAGTACCAGAGCTCCTCCAGTCCTTCCAGCAGAAGTTGCACATGCAATCAAGAACATGAAGCGTGGAAAAGCTCCAGCAGAAGATGGAATTACTGTAGACATCATACAAGAAGCAAGTGGAGAAATCGAAACAGTACTCGCCCAAATTTTCACTCGATGTCTTAATGAAGGAAAGATTCCTGAGGATTGAAACACCGCTACAATGATCCTGCTACATAAGAAAGGTGATATTGAGGATCTCAGGAACTACAGACCTATCAGCCTCCTATCAGTAGTTTATAAAATCTTCACTAAAGTTCTTTCACACCGCTTGAAGGTAACACTGGACATGGCTCAACCGAGAGAACAAGCTGGATTCAGGAGTGGCTACAGCACAATAGATCATATCCACGTACTGAGAGAACTAATTGAAAGAGCGAGGGAATATGAACTTCCATTGTGCATGGCTTTTATCGATTATGAAAAAGCCTTTGATTCGGTGAAACCATCAGCAGTTACAATGGCTCTGAAAACCTGCGGTATTGAAGATGCATACATTAATATTATTAATAACATCTATGAAAATGCAAGTGCAAAGATTCGGCTGTTTGAAAACACAATACACGTAAAAATTGGAAAGGGAGTGAGACAAGGTGACACCATATCTCCGAAGCTCTTTAATGCCACATTGGAGGGTGTTTTTCAGTCGCTGAGCTGGGAAAACAAGGGGATAAAGATTAATGGAGATTATCTAACCCACCTTCGTTTTGCTGATGATGTAGTCATTTTTGCAACTACCCCATCAGAGCTGCAGAGTATGATCCAGGAACTTGCTGACAAGAGTAAAGAAGTGGGATTAAAAATGAACTTTCAGAAGACAAAAGTGATGTTCAATGCTTTTACAAGAAATGAAGATTTATCGATTGATGGAGAATAGCTGGAGATAACAGACACGTACGTTTATCTTGGACAGCAGATATCAAGTGAGGGTCACATTGATGAAGAAATTAATCGGCGTACAAAACTTGCCTGGAGAGCTTTTGGAACAAACAGCATAATTTTCAAGAGCAATATGCCATTATGTCTTAAAAGAAAAGTGTTTGATCAATGCATCCTTCCAGTGCTTACGTATGGTGCAGAGACGTGGACCTTAACTAAAAGAGACATACAAAGGCTGCAGATAACTCAAAGCAGCATGGAGAGGTGCATACTTGGTGTAACCAGGAGAGATAAGAAGAGGAACTCGTGGATCCGAAAAATGACAAGAGTGGAAGACATCATGATCAGAGTTAAATCCCTTAAATGGCAATGGGCTGGACATACTGCCAAAAGGACAGATCATCAATGGACAGCCGAAATTTTAGATTGGATTCCAAGGGACTGGAAAAGACCCAGGAGAAGACCACATGGGAGATGGGTGGATGAAATTCGAAAGTATGCAGGGGTGACATGGAGGAGACTGGCACAAGACAGACCGTTGTGGAGGAAACTTGGGGAGACCTTCGTCCAGCAGTGGATTGATAATGGTTGACAATGATGATGATGATGATATTCAAGAAGTGCGCTATTTACAGTATGAGAGGTGTATATATACAGCGAATGCGCAAGTTACAGTATAAGAGATGTATATATATAATACAGTGCTAGTGAGATAGATAATCGATGATACAACATAAGTGCAACAGTGCAGGGTGTGATAATGGAAAAGATATACGTGAGACTGAATAAATGTACAATTCACGCAAAGTATATACAGATGTGCGTGAAGCCATATAGGAACAGGGAACGAACTATGTGCAGCAAGTGAGATATACATACAATGCAATGAAAATATAAATACAAATGACGCAGAACATAATGATGCAATTGAAATGTGTACTATATACAGATGTGTACAAAAAGTGCATGACTGAGATATGTAAGATGCAGACAGTAAAGAATGAGTTTGCAGAACGGCTCCAAAACGGAGCATACACAGTACCAAGGAATATGTATATGTACAGAATGAACAGCGAAATATACAGGATGTGTATGTACAATTTATATGAGCAATATGGCGAACGAATGAGCAGAAGATATATGACGAAATAAAAACATTGAGTATACAGGTACAATGTGAGGCACACAGAAAAAAAAATCACTACAAAAATCACTTATTCAGAAGAGGGCACCACAAAGTAAGTGCACGTGAATAACCTGCAAACACTAACAGTAAAAAGATAAACTGGAGATGGGAATAAGAAGAATGTACAGAAGAACTAAGTCTGACAAGCTTAGGGAGACACTCTCCGGATCCGGTGAGCCAGTCCAAGGTTCATCACAAAGATCAAAGCGGGGAAGGTCCCGACGTAGAGGATGGAAGTCAAATCAGAAGATGTAGGTCTGCAGAAGGCCCGGAAAACCAGCGGTGTAATGGTGACCATACACTCAGGAACTGCAGGCTCTGGTCAGCGGCTCTGGCAGCGGTAAACGCCAATCGGAGCCTGGAGGTCAGCCGGTTGCGGAATTGCGCACAGAGGGTATCTCCTGCTTGTAGGAGCGTAGGCACATTAGAGGTATGACGGAGTTGCAGATAGAAGCAGTAAATCACATGCTTTGCGAGTACAAAGAGGTATGCGCATGGCTCAGATAAAGGCACCGGTGGCGAACAAGAAACCAGCAGCGTACTGTATGAAGAAAAAGGCAGCTCTTTGGCACAGAGACACTTGGCAACGGTAAAGGCTAGGTGTAGTAAAGGAAGAATCGCCGGGCAGTACTGGTAGATGTGTAGAATATCAGCATGCTCAGAACAGAAGTTGCAGGTGGGTGCGGCTGCCAGCGTCATCCGAAATAACGTGGCCGGCACTGGCAGGCGGCGGTGAAGGAAGAGTCAGTGAATATTCCTTTCATCTGGTGTCGAGATGGGTGAAGCTGTTGCCGACCACACACTCGGGAGAGCGGCGGGCGGCACTCCTGAAATGAGCTGGGGTGCTGGTGGCGTTGGATCCAGAAGGAGAAAACGATAGAGAGTATGGACAGTGAAACTGGAGATCGGAAGAAAAGAGCCACAAACAGGAAGAAAAAAAGGAAGGGGAAGAGAAGCAGAAGAAACGAGAAAGAGGCCAGCCGGAGAAGCGAGATCAGGAAAAAGAGTAATGATCGAGGAGCGGAGAGAATCGTAGAGTGCAAGAGAGGCAGAGGTGCGTGGAAGGAAAGAAGAGAGGTATGAAAAGGGTTTCCATGTTAGATCGGAGGAAAGTAAGTCTCGGACGGATACGATCCCAGCGGGGAGCCAGGAAAGGTCAGTGAAATACGGTGCGTTAGGAGGATGGAGGATGGAGGAATAGAAGAGGGGTTCAGTTAGAAGTTCTGAGGTGGTAGCGGGTGGGGCACGGAGTATTGGCAGAGAGCGAAGAAAGGAAAGCGCCTCTGAATAAACGGGGGAAAGACGGGAGCGGAGGAGAGAAAAGCGATCCATCAGTAGAAAAGTTGTGAATTCGAAGCGGGGGTTCCGGGGAGAAATAATCACGTCTCGGAGAAGAGAGGCTGTGGATCTTGGTTCGCAGAGTAGACGCAGAAGGGATACTATCCGGTGTGCTTTGTAGAACTGGCGGACATCCAAGAGTGCAATACCACCAGTGGAGATCGGACGACTTAGAGTTGAGACTTGTATCCAATGATGAGCTGACCAGATCATAGTAGAAATGATCCGTGTGACTTCAGCAAGATAGTAAGCTGGCATGCGAGCAGCTGCCCACACATGAAGACAAGGAGACAGAAGATATGTACGAGCAAGGCGTGCCCGGGTGACGTAAGAGGCGCTGAACTGAGCTTTCCGCTAGAAGGCAGCGGATCGAGCAAGGCGATTACGAAGAGCAGCCCACGTGTTGTTTCGGGCAGCTATGGGAGCTCCCAGGTGTACACCAAGAAAATTCTGAGAAGAGGCAGTCCAGGAGACGCCCCATGGGGAGTCCGTCCTGGACTCCCAGGCACCACACCACAGGCCGGCACTCTTAGTAGTGTTGAGCATCGCTGAGAAGCAAGAAGAGTAGAGTGTATATACATGAGCGAGGGTATTAAATTGCGATTCCATCCGAATGCAGAAAGTCGCGTCGTCGGCGTA
Organism: Macrothele yani; assembly: GCA_039090855.1. Taxonomy (NCBI): domain Eukaryota; kingdom Metazoa; phylum Arthropoda; class Arachnida; order Araneae; family Macrothelidae; genus Macrothele; species Macrothele yani. Next base: position 113,186,562 of record CM077003.1, read on the forward strand.
GGCGGAGTAGGTTATAGAGAAGTGCCTGGTGCTTGCCGTGGGAGGAGGAAGAGCCGCAAGAAATGCACGATGTACTGTGCGTAGGAAAGGCTCAAACGCCAGAGCAAATAATTGCCCAGAAAGTGGACACCCCTATCGTATTCCACGACGGAAAGAAATGGGTGCTGTCAGAAAGGCGGCTGTCTTGACCTGAAAGACGGCGTCGCGATAGAGAGCAAGAATAGTGGTGACGAAGACAGAAGGAAAGCCAAAAGCGTGTAAAGTAGTTGAGAGAAATGAATGGGAGATATTATCAAAAGCTGCACGTTGGTCTAAATTTAGTAGAGCAAGAGATTCAGAATTAGTTCGGGCAAGATACAGAAGATCACGAAGGAGGTGAAGGTTAGTAGCGATAGAACGACCAGGTACCGTGTAGGACTGGTCGGAAGAGAGAAGATACGGAAGAACTTGATTTAGGCGGCGAGAGAGAATTTTAGTGAACAGTTTGTAATCAAGATTTATTAGTGAAATCGGACGCCAGTTCCCCAGGTCAAGGAGGTCACCCTTCTTAGGGAAAAGTACCATGTGAGCAACAGTGAAGCCCCTCGGAAGGGAGATAGATGCAAAGGCAGAAGAGTAAGCAGCGAGAAGGAAAGGAAGGAGAGAAGGTAAAAAGATAAGATAAAATGATAGAGGGAGGCCGTCAGGACCAGGGACGGCTCGGGGATTGAGAGAGGAAAGTGCAGTCCTAAGTTAAGTTGGAGAGATAGGCTGTAGAAGAGAAGCGGAGAGGTGAGAGGGGACTTGAGGGAGAGAAGAAAGTAAAGTATTACACGGAGAAGCAGAAGGTGGAGGGGTATCATTGTACTTATCGGAGAAGTGTTGACGAACATGGGAGCAAAGCACATCTGGGTCCGAAGCCACATGACCGTCAGGCAGACACAGCACACGGAGTCGATGAGAAGAACGGCGCTGATCCTCTAACAAAGACAAGAACTCAAAAGAGCAGTCTTCGGGAGACAAGTGCTGGAGACGAAGTCGTAAAATGGCCTGCCGGGCTCGAGGTTCCAGAAGAGCACGGAGGTCTACCAAATATGCTAAATAGAGGGGGTGAGAGGCTCCAAGCTGGGCGAGAACTTGTCGGAGATTGCTTTCTTCCATGGTGCGCAGATTGGCAACTGCGAAATAGTGACTCTTGAGAAAGTGGAGCAGGTGTGACTTGACATCCAGCCAGTAACTTAGTGCACAGGAAGCAGTGGACAGTCCAGGGTGATAAGAGTGAAGGAGATTCCGGACGTTCGAACACAAAGCCTGGTCATCCAGGAGAGAGGTATCTAATGTCCAGGAGTGAAACTCGGAGCGTTGACGGAAAGAAGATGTGAAGGTGGCCACAACGGCACAATGGTCAGAAGAGGCGGTGGGTAGATGCTGACAGTCTGTGACCACGGGCAGAAGGGCAGTGGTTGTGTAGAAACGGTCAAGTCTAGCGGAAGACGACGAGGTGGCAGCTGAGGACTTCCACGTATGGAAGACCGTTGTAGGATAAATTTGACGAAAGACGTCCCGAAGATCAAACTCCGTGATGAGGGAGTGTAATTTGCTCCACAAGACGTAAGCGAGTTTCCTTATGAATTGGAGCACGATCAAGATCAGGGTTAAGCGTGCAATTAAAATCGCCGCCGATCAACACGTGATCCGACGGTAACGTTGACTGAAGAGCTGAACGGAGCGCCATGAAAAGGAGGGTGTGATGTTGAGGTGTGCATGGAACGTAGATGTTGAAAATGACATAACGACGCTCGTCCAGAACAAAGGTAAGGCGCTGAAACAAGTCACGGCAGAGAATCTGCACCGTCACTGAAGATAGAACTTGACGGAACTGAGTGCGGATGCCGATGGCCAGACCGCCGATTGTAGAGTGTCGGAAAGCGTGGTGGAACTGATAGTTCCACGTACGCCATCGATTGAAAGGCGTTGTAGACAGGCAATTTGTCTCTTGGAGCAGAAGAATGTCTGCTGTGAGGTGATGGAGATCCTCACGAGCAAGCGAGTTCGCCAGAGGGGACCCAAACCCCCTACAGTTCAGTGTCGTTATCTTGAACGGAAATGTCCGACGGCGGTTCAAGGAGCTTGTCAGCGGCTCGTTGGAGCCGAGAGAGACGATCGCAGACTTTCTTGAGACAACCGCTTTCGCCGAACGATGTGGATGGTAAGTCTTGGAGGTGAGATCGAACAACCGCCATTTGCGTCATATTTGCTGCAAGCTCCGTGAGATAGGATTGGAGAAAATCATGAGACATGGTTTTACTACGAGGACCGATGAGATAGGAGTATAACTCCGCACCAGAAATCGGTGTCTGTGGTAGTGAGGAATCTTCCAATTGCTGTATGAAATCCTCTAGAGTAAGTGGGACCAGTGTGCTGTCGTCAGAGTCGGAGATGGAGATGCTAGAAGCGTCAGATGCGAGTGAACGACTTTCCGAGCAATCACGTCCTCCTTGAAAGGTTGGAGATCTGCGTGTCTTCTTATTGCGACGTCGAGTAGTCCGACGACGCTTCGAGCGTACACTCTGTTGCTCGGGATTAAAGGCAGGATTGTTTGGCACTGTGAAGGCATCAGGCGCATCGACCCCATTATCAGGCTCTGAAGGGTGCTGTGTAGTAAATGTAGAAAGCTGAGGAGAGTTCAACTGGTCTCCGGTCGAAGAATTCTCCTGCTGTGGGCATGTTTGGAGTATAGAAGCTGAGTTGGAAGTGGAAGGTTGCGACGAAGTCACGCGTTGACAAACGGTTTTATGCAGACTTTCGGAATGACTCGATTGCCGCTGGTTAGAGGTGCCAGATGAAGATGCCGGGGGTCCAGTTGACCGTTGAGTAGGCTGTACTGAAGATTTGGAGGCAGTAGTTGCCCGATGAGGGCATAGCGCACTAGGGTGACCAGTGCTCTTACATACCGAACAAAGGGTGCCCACAGTGATGTCAATGCGCCTAATATGAGTGTCGCAGCGTACATTGAGTACCGATGGAACACGTAACATGGCTTCCTCAGAGGGAAAGATCACACGTACGTTTCGGCGAAATCCTAAGAGATACCGGTCCTCAGGGACTCCCGGAAAGGAGGAGTACGTAATGACCGATCCGACAGTACGTCCATAATTCTGAGCGACGGAGAGCAATAGGTCGTCGGATACTTCCGGAGGAACAGGGGCGAAACTGACTGTAGTAGGTGCTTGTATGAGTGGGGTAGCAAGGAGATGGCGATCGCCGATGGAAATGCCTTCGGTTAGAACTCGAAGAGCGAAGGCTGGAGTCGCAAGATAAGCAATTACTTGACTGGTTCTTCTACCCACGTGAGTAACAGCCTCTTTTGGAACAATTTGTCGAAGGGCAGCGCTGTACGCCGTCAGCTTTGTGTTGGGGAGGCTGCGGAAAAATACACCCAGCCCGATTTTATCAAGAAAAAGCTGACCTTGAGGGCAAGTAGTCGGATCATCCACGTAGATCTGGTCTGTACCATACGTCATCTGATAAGGGCATTTTGAAGAAGCGGGCTGGCGAGAAGAAGAAGTTGGCGCACCTGAGGTGATGGTAGCATACGTCACATCTGACGCGCGTTGTGATGACGCGGAAGTGGCTGGTGGAAGTGTGACGTCCATGGCGTCGTCAGAAGGCACAGGGGAAGGCAATGGTTCACCACTCTTCGTCAGATGGGAAGGAGATGACTCCATGGGCAAGGCAACTTTGTCACGCTGCGGAGAGGAGGGGCTTATCAAAGGAAGCCCTCCATTGGCGGATTGCTGCTGAGCAGCTGATAGGGATAAAGAGTCACTTCCGGAAGCGAGGATGGAAGCTCCGCTACCCCGGAAGTCGCCATTTGCAATGGCGATAAGATTACAAGCTTTGGCCAACTCGACCAAAGCAGGAAAATGAGGAATGCAACACAGAAAGGGCACTTACCGACTTGGTAAATGGATCAGAAGTAGGACGGAACCTTCACACACGCTGCACACACAAAATTAGGAGCTGTAGAATCGGAAATTATGACAAACGGAACAAAATACGAGCACGATGTAAACAACGACTGTCGTCCAGCAGACAAACGACTCCTATGTTTCTTCTGTAGTACCCAGGTTTCACTGCCATACATCAGAGTAGGAACAATTACACTTTCATATACAGCCATGCGGGACTCTCTTGGGAACCCATCATTCCTGTGAAACACTCCCAAAGCAGCCATGACTTTGAATGAAGAATTCACTCGTCTACTAATTTCACCATCCAATTTGTTCTCTCTGTTAAACATGCTTCTTAAATACACAAACTCATTCACTTGGTCAATCACTGTACCATTTAGACTTATATTACATTCAGTACTACCAGTTCCTCGTGTGCCGCCCCGGTGGCGCAGTGGTCTAAGGCACTGGCCTCTGATCATTCGTCCGTAAGGGGTCCGGGTTCGAATCCCGTCAGGCATGGATGTTGTGTTTGTCTTACGGCACTGGCTCTCTCCCTTACCTGGAACCAGTGACCCTAAATTAGGGACGGGCCACTGCTTATAGCCCATTGAGTTGTTCACGGTGGTCGTTAAACCTCTAATCAAAAAAAAAAAAAGTTCCTCGTGCTATACACAGCTTAAACATGAAATAAATGCAAAATAAATAATTCATTGCGTTCGTCTTTTAAATGCAATAGTAAGATGCTTTACTTTTACTTAGTCTGTCGCAATATATGATACTTACACATGCTGTTATTAACGCGAATGTATGACGTCACTTACATTTACGTAATATACACTCATCGTCAAAAAAATAGTTGCACCCAAAAGGAAGCAACCGACAGGGATGAAATTTGGTAGGTACGTTTGACATCATGAGACGTGAAAATAATTCAAGTAACACGCTCGGTCGCGCATGTGACACAAGCAAGGAGGGGTCGTTGCGCTGTGCCTAACCGGCTATATAAGATCGTCCCGTTGCACGCGCTTGCCCTTCTGACTCGTGCTGTTGTGTTGGTTGCATTCTTTGCAAGTGAAGTATGCCTCGGAAAAATTCGGAAGGAATTCGAGCAATTGGAAGAGCTCGAGAGGGGCCGCGTCATCGGGCTCAGGGAAGCAGGAAGGTTTTATCGCGGTAATGCGCGCCATTTATGTCGTGCGGATATCATACATGTCGTGCGGATATCACCACAGCACGGTGTTGGCAGCAGTGGATGGAACAAGGCACTTAGCAGCGACAGGAAGTGTCTGGGAGACCTAGACGAGCCACGGAGACAGAAGACTGACGGGTTGTCCGACATGCGCAGAGTGACCCAACAGCCACGATTGCGGATATTCAGCGAGCAGTGGTGCCTTCCATGAATCGTCCTATTAATGCCAACAGCATTAGCAGACGACCGCACGACGTAGGACTACACGCAAGCAGATGATTACGACGACTGCCCTTAACACCATCGCATCGCCGCCAAAGTCTGCAATGGTGTCGTGCCAGACTGTCACGGAGTCACACAGAATGGCAGCGGGTGAGATTCAGTGACTAGTCCCGCTTTTGTCTTGGAGGAGACGACTAACGTATCCGTGTGTGGAGGCACTGGCATCAGCGCCAAGATGAATGGTTTGTTTTCGATCGTCACACGTCGAGGAAGGCCTGGTGTCATGCTCGCATTTGCCTGCGATGCCAGATAATCTATGGTGTTCATTACAGGCACTTTGACAGCCCAACGTAACGTTAATGATGTCCTGCAACCAGTGGCCCTACCTTTTCTGAACGCTCACTCCTGTTTGATTTTTCAACAGGACAACGCTCGTCCGCATACTACTGCTGTCTCGAGAGCTTGCTTTCAAGACACTGACACTCCTCTGCGATGGCCAGCCACATCACCAGACCTACGACCAATTGAAAATGTGTGGGATGCTACTGGACGCGCTATCCACTCTCCACCCCTACGACACAATCTGCAGAAACTGCTTGAGAAGATTCAAGCTGCATGGGATGGCTTATCGCAGGACACCATTAGGAACCTGTACAAGTCCATGCCGAGACGTCTAGCATGCTGTGTGAGCAAACATGGCGGCCCGACGCCATACTGAGAGACACTACTTATTGGCGTGTAGCTCAATAAATATTTCCTACATCAGTCTCAATGTTTAATCATTTATTGTTCCTGGTAAATCTTCCCCACTTCCTCCCGAATAGCATTGCAATCCGACACGTTCTTCTGGGTGCAACTATTTTTTTGACGATAAGTGTATATACAGTACCTATATTTACACGTATAGTACGTTATGATAATAGAAATTTCACTCAGACACTATACATATTTTACTCACGAGCAGACGTATAATTATCCTCTGAAGCTGCCTACTTTGTAAAGGATTTGTATTTGATGTATGACTATCTATCCATTTCCTTTTCTATTACCCAAAATAGCTAACAATACCCAGCCTAAACTTAAAAATTTTCATAATACGATTCTGCGATTTTTTTATGTCTGATTAAGAAAGATAAGACTGGAAATCTGGCTTCGCATTCATTGTGAGAATCAAATTTCCTTCCATAACCTGCTATTGTCTTGTCATCAGCTTGTCCTCTCTGTCACTGCGTAGGTGAATTCTCATCGCATCAAGTGAAACGAGTAACCTATTGAGCAGTTAATGATAATGGTAAAACAGTAATGTCACGTTCTTCGAAATCATAAATCACCGTTTCGTCATCCGAAGTGTCTTTGCCTATAATCGATAACATTTCTTGGTGATTTTCACATCACGTCTTGTAGTCTTGGGATGCCCGAGGAAGAGTTTTGACGCTTTATTTCTCGCCAGAGCAGCCTAAAATAATTTGTGGTCAAAGAACAGAAAGTTATCTTCTCCTTTTTCCGCAAACTAAAGACAGAAAATATCAAACTACAAAGAGATGGAAGAAAAAGTAAGCAGTAAAAAATATGGTCAGTTGTTGCGACTTTGCAAGCAATTCTATTCGACAGAAGGGAATTGTTTTCTTTCATATGCTTAAGCATATGAAAGAAAACAATTTTTATTCGCCAGATACTGTGACATGTAATAATTGTAAGACAAACGTGTAAGACATGACGTATGCAGCGATCCGACAATATAAGGAAAAGGCGTAACAGGCGATTAAAAGTAACCAGATTAAGTGGATTATTCGCTGCATGTGCTTTGCAAAGTTAGATCCTGTTAGTTGAGCCTGTAGTTAAACTTTTGTTAAAACTGTCTTTGTTGTTTTCAACTGTAGGCCACGCCTTATTACTTCGTGCACAAAAAAAGCTTTCTTTCAGAATATACACTTGTGTATGTATGTATCAACATTGTCAACTATTATCAATCCACAGATGGATGAAGGTCTCCCCAAGTTTCTTCCACCACCACAACGGTATGTCTTGCGCCAGTCTCCTCCATGTCGCTCCCGCATGCTTTCGAATTTCATATATTGTATATACGGTATATATACACTGAAGAGGAATTGAATTAGAGACAGCTGGCGTTATGCAAATGTGGCGCTGTGGGCGGCCCTGTAAACGGAAACGACATGACGTATGCAGCGATCCGACAATATAAGGAGTGATGCGACGGGAGTCTGTAAGAGTCGAACGCAGTATGGGTAAGACGAAGGATCAAAGCGTATTTGATCGTGGACAAATTGTCGGGGCCCGGCGAATGGGTCACTCCATCTCGGAAGTCGTGCAGGCACTGGAATTTTCACGAGCCACTGGTCACGGCTGCACCGTGAGTACACCGAATCCGGTAAAACCATCCCTGCAAGGACCAACTGCCGTGGATAACAGCGTGTGGATGAGAGGGGTCATTGTCGGCCACAGTGCAAGAAATCACTCGGCAATTTAACGCTGGTGCACAAAACGTGTAAGCAGCTACACCATCCAGGACCATCTCTTTGCTATGGGGTACAGAAGCCATCGTCCCACGAGGGTACGGCTGCTGACAGCACATCACAGGGTGCAAAGATTAGCATGGGCGCGGGAACGTCGCCACTGGACTGGATGTGGGAAAATGTTGCTTGGACTGATGAGTCGAGATTCACGTTGGTACATGCGGATGGCAGGATACGAGTACGGCGCAAACCACATGAAGCGATGGATCCTTCTTGCCAGCAGGGTACTCTTCAAGCTGGTGGAGGTGGCATTCTCGTCTGGGGACTGTTTACGTGGACTGAAATGGGACCCCTGGTACGTATGACATCGTTCCTCACAGGTCAACGTTACCGGGATATCCTGGACGACCATTTGCCCCCGTTCGTGCGTCTTCAACATCACACTGGGATCTCATCCTGCAACAAGACAATGCACCGGGCCATCGCTCCCGAATTGTATCCGAATGGTTGGATGAACACTCCACCGACGTGACCTCGCTTCCTTGGCCAGCTAGGTCACCTGACCTCAATCCCATCGAGCACATCTGGAATGCCATCGAGAGAGATGCTCGAGGCTCTGACCCACCTCTATCAAATCTTCGTGAACTGTGGGAGCTTGTTCAGGGGTCGTGGATCGGTATGGCTTCCCGACGCTTCTGGGGTCTTGTCGAATCCATGCCGAGACGAATCGCCGCCGTCATCAGGGCGAAAGGTGGTGCTACGAGTTACTAGACAGGTATCTCTAATTCAATTGCTCTTCAGTGTATGTGCACCCCCCCCCCCACACACACACACATACCGGCCACTGAATTAGAAAACTTTATGCTGATGTTCGTAAACGTCACCTACGCAACGTATATACAAAAATACGTGGTCACGTGCGTCACCATGTGACTTATGCAATTATTTAAGACTGCTGCTCGCCGGTAACCGTTGATCACAATAGGAAAACAAAGGATCTTTCAGAGTTACAAAAAGGCTTATTGTGGGTGTCTGTCCGGCTGGAGCGACGATTTTGAAAACAGCAGAGCTCACTGGTTTCTCCAAAGATAAGATATACCGGGTCTTTAATTAGTGGAAAAATAACCCAAATTGCTTGCCTAAGAGGTGTAATTTTGACGCAACGACAATTTGTAAGGAACCAGATCGCCGTCGTTTGATATGGCTAGTACGGAGAAACAGGACTTCTTGTTTGCAGCAACTGACCGAAGCCTTCAATGAAGGTTTTCCGCGATCCATATCTCAGTGAACTAGGTGCAGGGAATTGAAGATGATCGGTATTAGCAGTCGCATACCTATACGGCAACCGGAATTTCGTCTACAGAAGCTTTCTGGAACACCGCGACTGGCACTGGAAGACTGGAAAAAAGTCACTGGGTCCAACGAGTCGCGGTACACCCTGTTCTGTACCAATGGTAGGCAGAGTGTTTGCTGGAAGCTTTGTGAAGCAGTAGACTCAGCTTGCCTTGTAAACACAACTCAAGGTTCTAAAACTGGTATTATGGGGTGGCGCTCATTCCGTTGGTATTGAACGGGTCCCCCTGATGTTGCTGTAAAGATGGGTGTCCTCTAAAGAATATCTGAACATTGTTGCCGATCAAGTCCATCTCGCAATGCTGACTTATTATCCAGCAGGTGACGGCTGTTTCACATATGACGATGCTACTGTCTATCTCGGAAGATGTATTCAGCAGTGCTTCAGAGAACATGACATCTTCCCTGGCCATCTCAACCTCATTCGGAATGTATGGGACATGTCAGAAACCTAGAATCTGAGTCAGCTAAAGGGATGTTTGGTGAACGCCTGGCAAGCTGTACACATAGATGAACTTCATCATCTTGTGGAATTTATGCCAAACCGCATACGTACTGTAATTCGAGTCAAAGGAGGTCCATTCCGGTATTGGCCGCCGCAATGGCACTGTGGTATAAGCGCTGGTTTCTGATCATTCGTCCGAGATGAATCCGGGTTCGGATCCCGGTGAGCCATGGATTTTGTGTTTGTCTTATGGCACTGACTTTCTCTCTTCCCTGGAACCAGTGGGGCTAAATTAGGGACGGGCAACTGCTTATAGTCCATTGAGTTGCTCACGGTGGCCCTTAAACCTCCAAACAACAACAACAACAAAAAAAAAAAAATCCCAGTATTGAATAAAAGTTTCAAATTCAGTGGCCGGTATGTGTAGATCATTTCCATTTACTGATAGAAATAATTGAAGGAGCGAAGAAGTGTGAAATGCCACTATGCATTGCTTTATTAGTTATAATGAATTAGGAATCGTGCGGTTCTGCAGATGCATGAGTTAGTAATATTAAAAACATCTATGGAAGTGTAAGTAGAAAGGTTCAACTGTTCGATGACGCAGAACGTACAAATACAGAAAAGGGTATGACACGAGGTGACACATTATCACCCAAACTCTCCAATGTCACATTACAGAATGTCTTTCAATCGCTGAACAGGGAAGACAAGGAGATAATGATTAACGAACTTAGTTTAACTAACTTTCGCTGGTGACACAATCATTTTTGCAAGTACTTCTGTGAGGGCTGAAGCGTGTGGTTCGGAAAATTGGTAAGAGTGAAGAAATTGTATTAAAGACGAACTTACAGAAACCAAAACTGTTATATAATGCATTTACAAGAACTGAAGAGTTAGAAGTTGATGGGGTCAAATTTAGAGGTAACTAAATCCTACTTTTACCGTGGACAACAGATGTCAGGCGAGGGCCGTATCAAAGAAGGAATTAATGGGCGTATAAAACTTGGTTGGAGTGCACTTGGAAGAAGCAGTACAGTTTTCGAGAGCAACTTACTATTATGCCTTAAGAGAGTTTAATCAACGCATCTTGCCCGTTCTTACTTATAAATAAGAGACGTGGACTTTAACAAACAAAGATATACACAGAATGCTGAAAACTGAAAGAGGCATGGAGAGATGCATGCTTGATATAACCAGGAATGATGAGAAGCGGAACTCATGAATCAGGAAAACAACGAGACATCATGGTCAAAGTAAGAAACCTCAAGTGGCAATGGAATCCACATATTGCTAGTAGAAATGATCGTCATCGAACAACTTCAACTGCAGTTCTAGACTGGATTCCAACAAATAGGAAAAAGCCTAGAAGACCACAAAGGAGATGGATGGATGGAATTCGAAAGCATGAGGGTGTGACGTGGAAGAGAGTGGCTCAAGTTAGGGAGTTATGGAAGACAGTTCGGGAGGCCTTCATCCAGCAGTGGATTGAGATGCATGTGTGTGTGTGTGTGTGTGTGTGTGTGTGTGTGTGTGTAATGAAAGATAGAAGTATTTCCCCTTACTGCACCAAATGACACCTGTAATTACTAATGCATCCACATTGTGGCCATTGACACCCCCAGAGTTTTTTTCGGTGGGGGGGGGGTTCAAAGCAAAGTTCCACCACAAGACTTCTATAACTCATTCAAGGTAAATGACAGCAATAAAGTCTCAGTCTCACTGCGGAAAATATATTTATTTCTTAAGACAAAGAGAAAAATTATGCTATAGAATATTTAGTGACAATTTAAGTAAAAAATAGTTGACTAAATGTTGTGAAACCCACTTAGCTAACAAAGAAAAATTTCTTACGAGAATTAAGCTGGATTATGATCGTATCACTCCTGGTCAAAATAAAATAAAAATTTCAGTCTTCTATTGCTTTTCCCGAATCTGTCGACAAATGTTCTTATAATATCTGCATTTTGGTAAACTCAATTTTGAGGGACACTCATAACACACAGACTATCTAGTCAATTCTCCGTCATGGTTCTTCTCACCCAAGACTTTATCCTACTCGAAGATATTTCAATGGTACATGATGTTGGGGAGTGTGAATGCGATGTTTAGTAGTACTCTTGAAAGTAGCAGGTAAAAGTTTATAGCTTCCTGCATACTTTCCGAAAGGGCAATCTTTTCTGTTTCGACTACGGACTTGTCTTTCCAAACGTGTACTTAGTTATTTTTTATTCAGCCAAAACTCCTTCAGCATTTTACGAACGCAAAGCTAAAACTCACTTTTCAACAGTATTATTAACGCAATCCAATTAATGTGAGAACACTTGGTTAATGAAAACACCAACAGTAAAGATATAACACGCAGACGTCAAGAAAACACAACGTCAAGGAAATCAACTTCCGTAACTGTAACACAATACCACCATACCAGACTCTTTGGCTGCTATTTCAACATTACATCTCTTCCAGATCCTATCGGTCACATGTATACGTCATATACTCTCTGTTCTCAGAAGTGTTGCCAAATTCATTCCGCGAGAGAGAAGTTATAGCGTTAAGGTTGAAAACGCTAAAAGGGAATGAACTCAAATTTACATAGGGGAAAGCAACTAAAAATTAAAGTTACTTTAAAGTATACGTCACATATGGCCTCCGAATGAAGTCACGTTTCACGCTTTATTCTTCTTCACTAACACATCATCATTTGCATTAAATCATATCACAACATCCAATGCCTCTATAAAAATGCAATTCTATCTATCAAGACGTTCTCTTAAAAATATATTATATCAGGACATTATCTCAATTCCGCTCTCTGCTCAACAGATCGTTATGGCAAACTACTCTCTTTATAAATCGGTATTTCTCACTGCACTACACAAATCGTTTTCTTGTTCTGCACACAAACTATATTCAATAATTCCATTTTATTGACCTCTGAATCACTGCCAGGGATTTCAAACTTAGAAAACCCGTATCTGTCCTTAAGTCGGAAAAAGTTTAAGGAGGATAAACCAAATTTTCATAAGAACACAGAAACTCAAAAGGAAAGTTAAATTAGATGTATACAGCATAGTTTACATAGCACATTTCAGTCCTTCTGAAATGTTTACGAGTGATTTCTTTTCTTAATTCCATTCGAATATTCAGGTGTGTATTTTGTGTTAAATTCCAATTTATTTTGGTACTTTGACACCCTTTGCGAGATATGTCATTACTGATAAATAGGTAGCTATTCTAATAGTTCTAAGAGCCCAAAATGAAACAGTTTTGGAAGAATTAGAGTATAAGGGGACGGAGTCGGGCCCCACTAATTAATTTCATGTAGTAATGCTTTCTGTAATTATTTCTCATTCCAAAGGCAATGTAATGCAAATTCAAACGCATGTATTGGCACGTGGTACGTTTCCTTTGTATGAAGGATTGTGTAACACCAAACGAAGCACGTGACTAACAAGATCCGTTGACTCCGACGTGACGACGGGGTCTGATGTATATGTCAAAGGTCACCACTTCCAGTGAACGGCTAACTCCACACCAATAGGGTTTCCAGAGGCGGAAATGAGGGGGGAGGAGAAGATTATAAAAGGAAGCGACACGTTCGCTAGAGAGGCTTTTCGTGTTTCACCTTCCACGGATTGGTCGTCGTGTTTTAAAGCAGAGAGTGTCGGTTAGATCTCTCGGGATTTTACGTTTTCACTGACGGAATAGTCAGGGGTTTTTCGGCGATAAGAGATCAGCCGGGATTTAGACGGAACGACTTAAGTCCACGTGGCGGAGGGTGTTCCGGGATAGCGGTGAAATAGTGAAGTGTTCGCTAGCTGGAAACCTGTTGGCACATGGAGATAGCCAATCGAACGGAACTTATTCTTTCATCTGTAAAATTTTGTTTCGTCTAATCAAGGACTTGTTATTGGAGTTCCTCATAATCGTAGATCATAAGAATTGCTGACTACACGTTCCAGTTTTATTTCAACGATCGAGTTTAACTCGACGGCACTCAAAAGAAGCTACGTCAGGCCCGTTTGAGAGATTCGAATTCCGTAAGGCTTAGTGGTAGATCGAACGCAGCGGGACTTGACATACAGTAAACAGTATTTTACCAAATAAATATCCGGATGATTTTTTCAATTAAAACAGGGAGTCATGGAAGAAGTGAAAAAGAAGAAAATGGACGATGTCATCACTCTTTCCACGTTATTTTTTAAACAACGCACAGCGACTGAAAAATTGTATTCCAGCACTGCTGGGATCGAACCCCAGAACTCTCGATAACTAGTCGAGTGCGTTCGAATTTACGCTACAGCGCCAACAATTCTCAGCGCAATGCGTGGTTTATCAGTCAGCATCTGACTACACGAATGCGTATTGATGGTCTCAGCAACTGAGATGTCGTCATCTGGTGGCATTTAACGCAACAGTAATTTTAATTGTAGCTGATAAATTCAAAGGGCGATAGAAATGGTTAATATATATCAAATACGTGGAGATAATGTAAATGGACGATGTCATCACTCTTTCCACGTTATTTTTTAAACAACGCACAGCGACTGAAAAATTGTATTCCGGCACTGCTGGGATCGAACCCCAGAACTCTCGATAACTAGTCGAGTGCGTTCGAATTTACGCTACAGCGCCAACAATTCTCAGCGCAATGCGCGGTTTATCAGTCAGCATCTGACTACACGAATGCGTATTGATGGTCTCAGCAATTAAAATAGCTGTTGCGTTAAATGCCACCAGATGACGACATCTCAGTTGCTGAGACCATCAATACGCATTCGTGTAGTCAGATGCTGACTGATAAACCACGCATTGCGCTGAGAATTGTTGGCGCTGTAGCGTAAATTCGAACACACTCGACTAGTTATCGAGAGTTCTGGGGTTCGATCCCAGCAGTGCCGGAATACAATTTTTCAGTCGCTGTGCGTTGTTTAAAAATAACGTGGAAAGAGTGATGACATCGTCCATTTACATTATCTCCACGTATTTGATATATATTAACCATTTCTATCGCCCTTTGAAAAGAAGAATAGGAATGGGAAAATTGAAGAGATTTTTAAATAGTAAAATAAAGCCTGAGAATAGGGCTTTGTTTAAACATATGCCCTCTGTTGTGACATATGGAGCAGAAACCTGGCCAATCAAAAAAGAAATAACAGACAAAATGCAAAAAAACAGAAAGAAGAATGGAAAGATGTCTGCTAAACACAAGACTCGAAAATCAAACATGAAGAAATAAGAGCTAAAACAAAACTTTTAGATATTGGAGAAAACATACTTCGAAAGAAATTGAAATGGGCTGAACACATTGCAAGGCTGAAGGAGAATAAGTGGACAAAAGTTATACTGGAGTGGCGGCCGTATAGAAGGTAAAAGACCAGCAGGAGGGCCTGAGAGGAGATGGTCAGATGTTATAAGGGAAATAACTCTGGAATTCTTTGGTACCAGCAACCTCAGGATATAAATAGATGGAAAGAATTGGGAGATACCTATAGCCAGAAGTAGCTACAAAAAGGTTACAAGAAGGAAAGAAATGATTATTTCAAGCGCAAGGAGGGAATGGGTGCGTTTTCGGGAGCACAGCAATTTCACTCATTAGAACTGAATGAAATCAGGAAAAATTTTCATGCCTTGTTTGCTGAAGCGATTCTGATGGAAATTCGCCGGTATCAGTAAGAATCTTTGTTAGCTATTTCTGCCACTGAAATCACAGAAGTTAGGAAGATTGACGTGGTGTTGAACAATTCAGTTTACATGTGGTTTTACACTGAGGTGTTGATCAAGAACAACTTGGAGGAATGGTTTTTTTTAGTCTTTTAATGTGGTTTCGGAATAAAAATTAGAGTCATTCAGAAAGAAGCGGTAGGATATTTATGAACATTAATAACTGCCAGCCTACGTTTTCGCAAGCTGTTGGTTCTGAGTCGTAAACTCGTTCATGAAAGCTTTTGCACGTTTGCAAGAAACAGATACGCAAAATGCGACTCGATCATCTGCATACTAATAAATCTAAGCCAGGAAGGTTACATATAAATCTGAAAGATGGAAGTGCACCAAGCTCAGAACAATTTTAGCAGTGGAAATAATAGAGAGGGTGAGAGAGAGAAGTGAATTTCAAACTCTCAGCAGAATTCAGTTACCAGTGAAGAAAATAAATTCAAGAATAATTTACTTATCTCGTGCATGAATGCATACAATGCTGAACAGTTCAAAAAACAACTATAACTATCTTCCGTTACAAGTAATAAAATGTTTTTGACGATATGTCTGGATCTTTTTCACTGAAGTCAGGTATGGTGACGTTTCCTGAAGCTGATGAGATTTTTCAGTAGTAACTTGCAGTACAACATTAATCTGCCAAATAGGGCTTGTGAAAAATTTTAAATGAGGATGAATCTTCAGATGTCTAAATCTATGGTTTTAAAATTTACTACTCAAGACGTTAATTTCTTAGTTCACAGGAAAGTAAAAGAGCAGGCATAAGATTTTAAAACAGATATAAGATAGTTGCTGTATTATAAGGGTTGCTATACACCAAAAGGGAATAAATTTAGTAAATAATTCCGTTTTATTGGCATAAAGAGGCAAAGGAATACATTTCCCGCAAGCTTTTGCCGCCTTCGGACGGCTTCGCCAGGCAGATACACTGCCTGGCGAAGCCGTCCGAAGGCGGCAAATGCTTGGAAGGCAGGAAAATGTGGAAATTAGCATAAGTGCGGGATACAGTAAGACGTGTTGTGTATATGCAAATTTTGGATTGCCGAACTTGTTCGTGACGTCATAGCGCTGATAAGAGATATAATGGATTTGACGCGTATTGACCGTTGTTGTTCAAACGCAAAGTTGAAAGGGAAAGAATCAATTGACGAACTTGCAATTTTCAGTGTTCACCTAGATGATTTTACGCGTGGCCGTATTATTGGCAAGATTGAAGAAGGGCGAAAAATAACAGATGTTGCCAGGGAGTTCGACGTCAGCCACAGTGTTGTTTCAAGGCTTTGGAAATCATTTCAAACAAATGGAGAGTGTAGCAAACGTCACGGGAAAGGTCGTGTTCGCAGTACGACACCTGCAGAAGATCGGTACATAGTGCTATCAACAAAAAGAAACCGGCGCAGCACAGCTAGTGAGGTAGCAAATCAGTTTATGGCTGCTACTGGCAAGCGGATCACCCGAAAAACTGTCGCCAGACGTTTCCGTGAAGGAGGACTATACGCCCGCCGTCCTGTTGTGTGCATCCCATTGTCCAGACGTCATCGTACCGCCCGTTTGCAATGGTGCCATCAACATTGCAATTGGACTGATAACGACTGGTCTGCTGTCCTCTTCTCAGATGAGAGTAGATACAGTCTATCGTCTGATTGTCGACGACAACTGATCTGGCGTGATAGTGGTACTGCATATTGTCCAGCAAACATACAGGAAAGGGACCGATATCCGACATGTAGTGTCATGGTATGGGCTGGCATCATGATCAATGGCCGTACGTCCCTCTATGTGCTTCCAACTGGGACTATGACTGGCCAACGATACATTAATGATGTTCTGCTACCTCATGTTCGCATGTTCCGTGGTGCTGTCGGTGATAGATTCAACAACGCAACATGTCATCGAACAGTCGCTGTCCAGGAGTGTCTTGAGAGCGAGGATATTCAACGCCTCGTATGGCCAGCACGTTCTCCAGATCTGAGTCCCATTGAAAATGTGTGGGATGCTTTGGGGAGGAGTCTTGCTGGTCGCCAATGCCCTCCAATAAACAAGGACACCCTCTTCCGTGCACTGACAGAGGAATGGGATAAATTACCCCAACAGCTGCTTGATAATGTTGTGCAAAGCATGACACGACGTGTGGAATCTTGCATCGCCCTCCATGGTGGCCATATCCCGTATTGACATCTTACGCCGGAACGCCTGCGGACGGTAATTGCAATTTTTTCACGTTTACGTATTCTGCACAAAATGGCCTGTTTGTCCTTTGAACACGTTCCAAAGCCTTTTGGATTTCAGAGCACAATAAATTGTCTTTCTTGTAATGTCCTGGCATTCTGACATTATTTTAATTCACTTGGCATCCAACCACACTTACTTTTTTATGCGCTATATAGCCGTTTATGATCCGTCCTTAGCAATTGTCCAGCAGTGTATAATGCTAAAGGACAGAATGAAAGAAAGCCATTTCTTTCTAGTTTCTCCTTTAGCATGTTATTCGTCTGACGAAGCCGTCCGAGGGTGGCGAAAGTTTGCGGGAAATGTATTCCTTTGCCTCTTTATGCCAATAAAATGGAATTATTTACTAGATTTATTCAGGTATAAGATTTTAAGTACTTCGGTGCAGCTATTGGGAAAGCTTCGTAACTAGTTATACAACAAAATTAGCAAAGCGTGGGAAGCCTCGTGTTAGATGTACACTCAATGGACAGAAAATTCAAGATACCTCCCTAATAGCGTGTTGGTCATCCTCTAGCGCGAATAACAGTCTGTACACGCCTAGGCATCCACTCCACCAGACACCGGAGGGTTTCAGGAGGTAATGCAGCCATGCCTGTTGCAGCATTGTCCACAACTTTGTTCGAGACGTCAGTCCAGGATCCATGGGGAGCTTCCACAGGGTTTAAATCTTGGTACTTCGGGGGCCACTCGATGATTCCAAACTCAGATGAGTGTTCCTTAAGCCATACCTGGGTGGTTGCGGCCCTGTGGGGTGCCGTATTGACCTGCTGAAACAGACCTTTGGTCGCAGGATGCGCGAAGGCCATGAAAGCGTTTTGGTGATCAGCCAGCAACATGCTGGTAGCTTGCAGCGGTTAAGGACCTCTCCAGACACACGGAGGAACCTAATGTGTCCCATGAGAAGACTCTCCAAATCATCACAGTCCCACCACCGCCAAGAACAGAGCCCACCTGGCACGATGGAATCATGGCCTCAAGCTGTCGACGTCACAACCGCACTCTTCCGTCAGTTTTGTACAGCTGGAAACGGGATTCATCAGATTACCCGACGCAGCGCCACTCTTCAGAGCTCCAGTCTTGATGTTTCCGTCACCAGGCGAGGAGTAATGTCCGATGAGGAGCAGTGAACAGTGGCACACGAGTAGGGTGTCTGCTCCCATAGCCTAGGGTATGCAGTATGCGCCTCCGATATTTAACCTGGATGTGATTGGTATCGCCGTTGCCAAGAGGTCCGCCTGTATGAGCCTGGATAATCTGCTTCGATCCCGGTCAACAATGGAGAGTGTTCGGCCACTGCTTACTGTCTGAACACTACTACGCCCGTCGATGGTATAGTCACGGTACCCACCGTTGATAGGGTTGTCCTCGGGAACCCTAGGGTTCTTACCACTTGGGCGATAGAATGGCCCATCTGTCTTGCGTCTAAAATGCGTCCACGATCAAAGGCGCTCAGATCATCACGTTTATCTATGTTCGTCGAGGCAGGGCCGTAGCTAGCGCGGGGGTGGGGCTAGAGGGGCTCAGCACCCCTTCAAGGTTAGCGAGGAACCCCCCTGGAAAATTGGGGCAGTCAAAAATGACTTAAACTTTTATTTCGATGGTTTACGTAAATTACTTTGATATTTCATCACAGGCATAAATACTTTATTCGTATACTGGACTTTTTAAAAAGTTAAGTAACAGTTAAACGACGCAGTATGAATGTAACTCAAAAGAAAAAAGAAATTTCGACTTTTTGAATTGTGAATTAGTTGTAACGGCTGTATTAGTAATTTTAGTGATTCTCTACTAGCGGTAGGAGTTATAAAGAACAAGAAACGCATTTTAGGAGGGGGGGGGACGTTAAATTTAGAAGAACAAGCTAAAAGAAAGTAATCAAGGGTGGAGGCGTACTTGCACTCGGGACCGGATTAAAGGTAGGGGAAAGCTTTGGGGGCTTAAGTCCCAGGCTGCATCCTTTGTAGTTTTAAGGAGGCAATTGAATGTTGCCCTTAATGGCGAACGAAGCACTTTAAGACCAGATGGGATTTAGCCGCCCCGGTGGCGCAGTGGTCTAAGGCGATGGCCTCTGATCATTCATCCGAAAGGGGTCCGGGTTCGAATCCCGGTGAGGCATGGATGTTGTGTTTGTCTTACAGCACTGGTTCTCTCCCTTCCCTGGAACCAGTGACCCTAAATTAGGGACGGGCGACTGCTTATAGCCCATTGAGTTGCTCACGGTGGTCGTTAAACCTCCAATCAAAAAAAAAAAAAAAAAAAAAAAAAATGATCCTATTGCAGTTGGGTCTGTTCCGCGCCCTCAAAGAGAAGGTCCCTCATTATGCTGGAGGTAACAAATTCGTATATTTGTTTTGCTTTTCTTGGCGTGACACTTGCTAACACATATGGTGACGCGAAGGGGCTCCAAAGACGGAAACAATTAAAGGTGAGAAGTTCTGGAATTCTAAAGCATACAAAACACAATCTGGTAGTTCTTAAGGAGGAGGGAAAACACTAATAATTTTGAAATACATAAAAAATCTAGTTCAAAGAACTTACTGAGAAAAAAAAAAGATATTATCTTAGCAGGCCAAAACCTATTTTTCATCATAGTCCACTGCTCGTTGTTACTCTCTCGGCCTCTCTTACATTCCGAGTGAACGAGAAGGGAGTATTCATCGCACCACTATATCATATTTACGGCCTAAGGGATCACAGATCTTTTTTTCTTCTAGTGTAACTCAGTTGGCACAGGCAAGCTTTCTGTGCCTGTCAAAAATAAAAGCGGAAAGGGGGAAGGAATTGCATATTATAGGAATTAAAAATCACAGTTATGGAAACTACGGAACTGAAGAAGTTTCAAATACAACATTTTAAATGTTTGAAACCATAAATGTAAAAAGTTACGGAAATCGTTCGAAACATTAAAAAATCCGCTGAAAAAGTCATAAATCCGAAAAACAATATGTCTGCCACTAACTCCATTCTGAAATCTCCTGAATTTAGTGAATGTCCCCCAAGTCGGCAAAACTGCGTGAGCGACTGCTCTCTTTGCCCACGCCTAGCAAAAGTTTGAGCCCCCCTCAGACGAGCCCCGAGCTTCCCCCCTAGTTCTGGGACCTAGCTACGGCCCTGCGTCGAGGGACAGGAAAAGGTCCAAAAGAAGGCCACTTGAAAGTATGGCGGAGTGACATGTATAACGAAGTAAATTTCTCCGTCATTTTTATCCGCGCCAGGATTTGAAACCGGGTCCCCTCATTCCGGAATAAGTTGCTCTACCAATTGAGCTACGCGGACATTTTATTCTGATTCCTATCTGCCTTTATGGCGGGTACGTCACATCTCGTGGTACGTTACATCATCTCCCCCTTATTATTTTTTTTTTTTTTTTTTTCGAAGTGCTGCTCTTATTTTTCCTTTCTCGCGGTGTGGAAATAACATCACACCATTGCGAGACTGTGAACGGTCGGGTCATCCGGATAGTGCGGGCGCCATTATAACGAAGTAAATTTCTCCGTCATTTTTATCCGCGCCAGGATTCGAACCCGGGTACCCTCATTCCGGAATAAGTTGCTCTACCAATTGAGCTACGCGGACATTTTATTCTGATTCCTATCTGCCTTTATGTCGTGTGCAGGTACGTCACATCTCCTGGTACGTTACATATGGAAGAGAACTGATGAAAGAAGAGTTTTGTGGAAGAGACTTGGAATACTTTCATCCAGAAATGTATTGAGAATGATTATTGATTATTATGATTTAGACAGCATGGCAATTAGTTGTTCATGAATTAAGGGTCTGGTGAGGCGCTTAGAAGTGGCCTGATATGAGGGTGGTGAGAGAAGTTTAAGATAAGAACAAGTGAGTTCACTGATGTGATATGCGCAGCAATGCAGCTATTAGACATGAGTTTTCTATTTCTACCGAAAAATAAAACGTTAAGGAAAATTTGTTTCGGTAGTTTTTCGTATTGCAGATACAGATTGCCGCTAGAGATACTACATTCAAAATTAGCTACTTGCGGACCAAATGAATGATCTAGAACAACAGGTATTGATTTTGTTAAATGACACACTGCTAATAGCCACAGGCCCTCTCAGAGGTCGAGAGAAACCCGGGTCGCTTTAATTTTTGAGGCCCCCATTAAACAAGGTTGGGCAAAAGTCAGTTTACCGTAAGCACATGTAAGGACAAAATTGCTTGGGAATCTTTTGTTTCTTAGATTGTTTATTTTGTATGTGTGCCTGCTTGATTTTTTTTTTGTCCTGGGATTTGTTGAAATTGTTTAATATGCTTTTGAGTTTTTGTTTTGTTTATTCCAGATTGAAATTTGAAAACGCAAATTGAAAAATATGACGACGTATGAAATGCGTGAAGCTAACAATGGAGGTGTTTCTTCTGCATGAATGGTTTATAACAAACAAAACCTTTTCAGAAGTTACAGTGTCAGCTTTCACTGAAAAGCATCCCACCGCTCTGGTGCTGAGCGCTGGCTTCTGGCCATTCGTCCGACATGTGTCTGGGTTCGAATCCTGGGTAAGGCATGGATGCTGTGTTTTATTTACGTCACTGGCTCTCTCCCTTCCTTGGAGCCAGTGGCTTAAAATTTGGGACGAGCAACTTCTTATAGCCCATTCAGTTGCTCACGGTGGTCGCTAAACGGTAATTTTAAAAAAGAAAAGTATCATGATGTCCATCCATCAAGCAGACAAGATATTTACAAACTATACAAGAAATCTGAGGAAACTGGAGCTGTCTCTGATGTACCAGGAAGGGGTAGGCCACGGTCAGCGACATCAGAGGAAAATGTGCAAATTGTGAAACAGTAACACATAGCCCTCAAAAATCAATTAGACGCACAGCTGTAGAGTTTCATGTCTCCGATTGAATCGTAAGGCGAATTTTGGAACAACTGAGATGGAAACCCTGTTGTCCAAAACTACTACAAAACACAAAAAACCTACTGGTCAAGACTGTTACAAAACACAAAAACCCTACTGTCCAAGACTGCTACAAAACACAAAAAACCTACTGTCCAGGACTGCTACGAAACCCCAAAACCTACTGTCCAAGACTCCTACAAAACACAAAAAACCCTACTGTCCAAGACTCCTACAAAACACAAAAACCCTACTGTCCAAGACTGCTACAAAACACAAAAACCCTACTGTCCAGGACTGCTACGGAACCCAAAAAACCTACTGTCCAAGACTCCTACAAAACACAAAAACCCTACTGTCCAAGACTGCTACAAAAACACAAAAACCCTACTGTCCAAGACTGCTACAAAACACAAAAACCCTACTGTCCAAAACTGCTACAAAACATAAAAACCCTACTGTCCAAAACTGATACAAAAAAACACAAAACCCCTAATGTCCAAGAATGCTACAAAAAACGATGCTGCCATATGGATGGACAACACGTTACTTTTCACTGAACGCTGCTGTAACTCTGAAAGAATGATGGTCTTCCATCATTCTTTCAGAGGAAACACACGTTGCAATATTATTAAACCCATACTTTGCTCCATTATCAATTTAAAATTTTAATTTTTCAAATTTCAATCTGAATTATAAAAAATGCAAAATGAAAATACCTTAAACAATATGGAAGAAATCGCAGAAAAATAAATAAGGCAAAAATCCACACAAACAGGACATATCAGAAAGAAAAGTACCTGAGCAATTTTTGATTCACGTGTCGGTAAACTGTCTTATGATCGAATATTAAAATACATGTATAAAGAGAGATAACTTCAAAAGCATATATTTGAGATTTTCCGTGAAAACGTGGGCCCCATGCCAAATGTCCCCCTGTTCCGCATGTGATACATAGGCCCTGGATAGACGTTTGGACAATATTTCAATGGCCCGAAAAAGATGCAAAATATTTTTGTAGTTAATCACCGTGAACTTCTATTTTGTTTTCAGTTTTAGTTCATGGTTTCTTACATGTTGTGTACCTCACCTACCTGATTTTTTTCGGTGAACAGGTATGTGTGGTGAGATGACGTTTCCATAACCTTGAGTTTGACTGACAAAAAGTTCACTGGACTATAATTTGTCGTTAACCTCATCAGCATTTAATTTTTTGAGTTCGTTACATAACGAATCTTTTTTGGAAGTGAAATTATGGATATTGTTGGCGTTACTTTCATTAAGTTCCAGTGAATCATTCAGCACAAAAAATTTGAAAGAAACACGCCAAGACGAAAACGTAACACAAAAGGGCACACAATGATTTTCAGTTTCAACCAACATGTTGCTTCACCCTTCCATTCCTTTTTCAGCGCGATGATGATACAAAATTCTATAGGAATAAAAATATTCACAACGCCCTATGAAATTCACCTTTTCATCCATCTATGTCTTGTTCTTTTAGATAAGGGTACATTTTATTATCACTTCTAACCTCTATAGAATAGTTTCGCGGAAGTAACCTCTGTGAGAACAATCAACACAAAAAGTTTAGCTATTTGTACATCAAGGGATAATTATAGCTGTGATATCATTGCATGGGTTTGGGACGGCCCCTTTTCAGAGCGAAACCGCAGCTGAATTTTATTTCACTCATTTGAGGAATGTGAAAAAGATTGTCGTCTCTTCCGAGAATCAAAAACGAGTTTTCGGATAAGTCAGAACACCATAAAAGGTGGAGGCGGAAAAACCAAAGCTTTTAAAGCGAAATGCGGTTTCTGGGCGAGGGGGGAAGGAGGGGGTTGCACCACACATCGAGATGGACGGATGTGAAGGAAAAAAGAGAAAGAACAAGAAGACACTTTAGAAAGATGAAACACTCGGTCCCTACTAGCAGCAATGATGAAACATGACGAACATTTTTTTTTTTTTTCACAAAATTAATTTCTCGCTTTCTTACAGTTAATGAACGCATGGCGAAAAAAAAAAAAAAAAAAAAAAGATTGGTGTGAGACAGAGAGAGAAGAAAGAGAAAGAAGAGCAGGTTTGACGAAGAATGGAGCTGAAAAAAAAAATTACAACTAATGCCGAGCGAAAATATGTCTCGTCCTAGATACTACTATACTGTAAAGAAGAATCCCTGTCATCGTTTTCACTTTACACTAATTGCTCCTCAGCATATGTGCTATTTTCGAGAAGATAAATCCTGATTGTTTTAAATTTACAATGCAACTGGAATGGAACCATCATTTTTAAACAGGATGACTAATTTGTCATATGAACGAGTACAATGACGCCGAAATCTCGAGCATAACGAGCAAGTTTTTGGCAAAAGTCTTGTAGTTACTGTGCCAATTTCAACGAATTTATTTTTTTTAATTTTAAGTTATGCGATCTGTAAATAATAAGTGGTGTGAATTCACAGAAAATTTCTGGAAATAAAGTGCAGGAAAATTGCCGATAGGTGTCCGTCTTTTAACGAAATTTCCATTTTTAAAAATTCCCGTTCCTTCTAACTTTCATATTTTGACAGATTTTCCGTATAATTCTGTTTATTTCACAAAAGTCTGCTTCGGGGTTTTCCGTATTTATACATAAATTTCGCATATTTTTCAAATTTTGACATTTTCGGATTCTTTCCGTTTTCGAGGATAGAACCAGCCTTGTTCGTTTTTCTCTGAACATGAGCATGCCGCTTGACCTAGGAAGCCGCCGTCACGTATGAGATAGAATTCTAATAACGCAATTGGGAAATGATTTTTTTTTTTTTTTGCTATTACTGCGGATGAATTAGTAATTTTATTTTCAATTGGAACTCATTATTTTTTTTGAATAGGTTCGTAATAATTTGATTTTTGTGTACGACTTATTACAAATTACGTATTTTTTTCATTGTGATTTTTCGAAGCAACCGAATGCTTTGGAACTTGAGATTTTTTTAAACTGACAGTGACTTTCAATTATCTTTAAGAAAAAGTGCACTGCACTGTTTTATAGTATTCCTATTATTATTATTATTTTGATTGGAGCTTTAACGACCACCGTGAGCAACTCAATGGGTTATAAGCAGTCGCCCGTCCCTAATTTTGGGCCACTGGTTCCAGGGAAGGAAACGAACGAGTGTCGTAAGACAAGCGCAACATCCCTGTCTCACCGGGATTCCAACCCCGGACCCATCTAAGATGAATGGTCAGAGGCCAGTGCTTAGATTACTGCGCCACGGGGGGGGACAGTAAGATTCAACAAAACTCATCTATATAAAATTTACTATTCATACTATAATAGCTTTTATCTTAAGGAGTCCACAGACTGATAGATAGACATTATAATACAGTAATTTAAGTACCCAGGTTTCTTGCGGTAACACAATATGCAATAATTAGTGTAAAAAATGGGGGCCGCCCCGGTGGCGCAGTGGTCTAAGCGATGGCCTCTGATCATTCGTCCGAACGGGGTCCGGGTTCGAATCCCGGTGAGGCATGGATGTTGTGTTTGTCTTACGGCACTGGGTCTCTCCCTTCCCTGGAACCAGTGACCCTAAATTAGGGACGGGCGACTGCTTATAGCCCATTGATTTGCTCACGGTGGTCGTTAAACCTCCAATCAAAAAAAAAAAAAAAAAAAAAAAAAAAAAATTGGGGAGGGAAAGGAATACCGATGCCACAATAACCGAAGTTTCATGCGTCCACAACATCCGCTCTCACTAAAGATCTTCAAAATCAGGGCCTCCACCGAAGATTGAGATTTAATAATTAATCAAACCTCAAATAGACAGACGACTCACATTATTGTGACCACCTGCTACTTTTGACGTCAACAGCGCGCAGCCATCGAAAGAAGGCACGTATCGTGAGCTGGCTCGGAGGGTATATAAGATGTGCTATAGGCATTCTGAAAACATATCACTCGTTACTGTCATGGATAAAAGGAACGATTTATCAGATTTGCAAAAAGGGATGATTATCGGCTATCTGGCCATGGGTGGCAGTATTTCTGAAACAGCGCAGTTTGTGAACTGTTCGCGGGCTGCTGTGGTTAAAGTGTATCGTGATTGCAGAAATGGCACCATTGCGAAAAAGCGACATGGACACTGCAGAGCACCACGTACCACTGATGTGAGAGGTGAACGTCGGCTTTGAAGGTGCATGAGGGCCAATCGACACGCTACAGTGGAGCAAATCACTGGCAGAATGAACCAGGGGGCTGCGGGAAGTGCGTCTGAAACGACAGTGCAACAAACCCTGCTGCGTATGGGACTCCGATGTAGACGGATGGTCACTGCACGTATGGTAACGAAGGTGCATCGGTAGGAAAGGCTTACATTTGCAAGGCAGTATTGGAATTGGACCTCTGCTGATTGGCAAAGGATTGCCTTCTCCGACGAGTCACATTTTCTGCTTCATCAAACGGATGGACGTTGGCGTATAAGGCGAGAAACATCGGAGAAGAAACACTCTTCAACCATTGCTGGAAGAACACAAGCTGGTGGGGGCAGCGTTATTACGTTTTGAATCAATCCTTGTAGGCCACGTACACCCATACATGCTGATTGTCTTCCCTGGGGCGGATGGGATCTTCCAGCACGACAATGTGACGTGTCACGCAGCTAAAAGTCTCCGAGAGTGGTTGGAAGATCGCGATGTAGACTTCAAAGTACATCCCTGTCCCCCTAATTCCCCAGACTTAAACTCAATTGAGCATCTGTGGGACCACCTTGATCGTATTGTTCGCTCTATGGATCCTCCACCACGCACTCTCCAGCAGCTCGTCGTCAGACTTTCGGGCTCGGGTCAGGCTCGTCTCAGCACTGCAAGGAACTCGTCCCTGTCAGTGGCCGTGTGTTAAGTGGTGCTGGCTTCTAATCATTCGTCCGAGATGGGGCTGGGCTGGGAATTTTGGGTAAGGCATGAATCGTATGCTAGCCCCACGGCACCTGCACTCTCAATCTCTCTTTCTCTTTCTCTCTCTCTCTCTCTTTTTCATGGACCCGGTGGCCCGAATTAAGGACAGGCGACTGTGTATAGTTCATTGAGTTTCTCGCTGTGATCATGATCCCCTCCTCCAAAATAAATAAATAAATAAATAAAAATACGCCAAAAACTACGCAAAATTTTTAACAGACAAAATGGCAGCTGCTTTCATCTCCCATAGTTTAAAACCAAACGCAATTTACTAAGGATAGCTTTTACAATACTGATTTTTGATATACCTATACCGCTTTTTTTTATGGACACTCTTCCAAAAAAAAAAAAAGCCGAAATTTGCCGGTGATTGAATTCTAACTCACATCTTCTCTTTCCGGAATCGGATATTCTACTTCTTCAACTACACCGACGATGGCTTATCACTGCAACTTGTCGTTTCGGCATTTGCGTCACCTCTGAGGAGGTACGTCGCAACCACATATATTAAGTAAACTTGCATGTTTGATAAACACGATGCATATCTAATCACGTAATCACCCAGTGCAGTCAAAACAAAAATGTTATTTCGAAAGTTTCTGTTCTCTTAACTGCGCATAGCGAGCGACGTGTTATCATTTAAAATTCTGTAATCTTGGAATTTGGTATTATATTTTCCATTTTTCACTACATCCAGATGTCTTTGCGTTACCAGTGTTTAAAATATTTTCCATGTACTCTTAATAGTGTAAATAGCTTTTTTTATAATGCAATGTACGCGGGAGATTAGTGGGATCTAATCTTTGGATAAAAAAAAGAGGAAAAGATAACATTGAGAGTCGTATGGAAAGAAAAATGCTGCGCACTCTATGGAGGCAATAAGTGCAGAAATCACATGGTGTAGAGGAAATACATTTCACGTGAAATGGCTGTTTCAACTAAGCCTTTGATAAGAAAGCGATATTAACTCTTCTTGGGACAAACGTCAGAAGGCGATACCAGCAAGCTAGATAAATCGCTACAGTGCAATAAATATACAATGAATACGAAACAAATTGTCGATAAGAACTCAGACGCCTATGAAAAGTCAACTTCTACTCAGATAAAGGCAGTGAAACGGATTCTAAAATATTTACTTTCTGGATTTCCCACTCCTTTTTCTTGTATTTACGTTGGGAAGGAAATGACGTTCCTGCTTTTAATATTTTAGAAACCCCCTGTCATCTAAATTTTTATTCAGCTACCGATGTTTCGGTCAACAGAATTCCTTTTCTCTCTTGTTCCATCTTTGAGTAGAAGTCAGCTACCAATAAGCCCATGTTGCAAATCTGTTTAAACGCTTTCTTTTCAAATCCGTGTAATCTTACATCCATTAGTCCAGCGTCTTTTCCCGTTGGTCTTTCTTTCTAGTACCATTTAGGGAACCTGACATTTCGCAGGAGATGCCCGGTACAAGCTGTCTTTCGTCACTATTGTTTCTTGCTTATCATTCTCGGTAACACCTCGTTTTCGACTCTTGCTGTCCATAGAATCTTTGGCATTCGTCTGTACACCGTAAAAGCAAACTTTTAGGAACACCCAACAGCCAGGGCCGTAGGTAGCAGTGGGTTAGGGAAGGCTGAGCCCCCCTCCCAACAAGGTAAGCAAGCCTACCCTGGAGAATCGACGATGCCAATTGTAAATTCTCTGAACTTTTAGTTTCAGTGTCTTACGAAAATTTCTTTTGTATTTCATTATAAGCATAAATACTTTACCTTATTTATTCGTGTATTGCTCGTTTTCAAGAAAAAATCTAAATTGAAATGATACAGCACGAACAATGGAGAACTCAAAAGAAATCACTTCTCGAAGTGAATCCGTAGGAACCGCCGCGCCAATGATTCTCTGCCATATAGGCACCAGACTATGTTTTTGCTAAGGGTCAGAGATGAGATAAATCTCCCCCCACACTTCTCCTTTTCTCTTTTTTCCTTTTCTCTCTTTCTCTCTTTCCTTTTTTTCTTTTTTTCGTTGAAACGTATAATATAAAACAAATTAGTAAAATCATGCAATGCATTGATTATGATACGCTTTCCAACATACCAGAAATTGTTACTCAAGTTATGAGGATAATGGCTGTGGAATAAATCTCGCTCCTGTGTCCTAACCTTTGACCCCATTTCGATGATATTCAACAGAACCGGCTCAGTACACCTCAAGAATAACATACTAAAGGTTTGTCGCAATAGAAGCAGTTTTACGCAAGTTATGAGAATAATGGCTGTGGAATAAATCTTGCTTTTGTGCAATGACCTTTGACCCCATTTCGTTGATATTCAACAGAACCGGTTTACTATACCTCCGAAACAACATAATAACGTTTTGTCGCAATCGAAACATTTTTTGGTAAGTTATGATGCACAAGGGCAATGGAATGGATCCCACTCCAGTGTCTTGACCTTTGACCCCATTTCGCCCATTTTCAATAGGGTTCGTCCTCAGTGGCTACCTACCACGTACTAAAATTTCATCGAAATCGAACCATTTTTACGCAAGTTATGACGCACAAGGGCAATGGAACAAATCCCGCTCTTATGCCCTGCCTGACCTTTGACCCCATTTCGTCCATTTTCAATAGGATTCGAGACCAGGTGGCCCCTACCACATACTAAAATTTCATCGAAATCGAACCATATTTACGCATGTTGTGACGCATAAAGGCAATGGAATGGATTCCACTTTTATGCTCTGACCTTTGACCCCATTTCGCACGTTTTCAATAGGGTTCGTCCCCAGGTGGTTCCTTACCAAATACTAAAATTTCATCGAAATCGAACCATATTTACACATGTTATGACGCATAAAGGCAATGAAATGGATCCCGCTTTTATGTCCTGACCTTTGACCCCATTCCACCCATTTTCAATAGGTTTCGTTCCCAGGTGGTTCCTTACCACATACCAAAATTTCATCGAAATCGAACCATTTTTACGCAAGTTATGACGCATAAGGGTAATGGAATAAATCCCACTCTTATGCCCTGCCTGACCTTTGACCCCAGTTTGCATATTTTCAATAGGGTTTGTGCCCGGGTAGTTTCCTACCACATACTGAAATTTCATCGAAATCGAACCATATTTACGCATGTTATGATGCATAAAGGCAATGAAATGGATCCCGCTCTTATGGCGTGACCTTTGACCCCACTTCACCCATTTTCAATAGAGTTCGTCCCCTGGTGGTCCCCTACCGCATACTAAAATTTCATCGAAATCGAACTGTATTTACGCAAGTTATGACGCATAAGGGCAATTGAATGGATCCTGCTCTTATGGCGTGACCTTTGACCCCACTTCACCCATTTTCAATAGGGTTCGTCCCCTGGTGGTCCCCTACCACATACTAAAATTTCATCGAAATCGAACCATTTTTATGTGAGTTATCGTGCCGACAGACAGACGGACGGACAGACGGACGGACAGACGGACGGAAAAAGCTGGAGCATATACGCTTCTTCAACCTACGGTTGGAAAGCGTAAAAAACATTGTTGATATGGGAACGTTTTAACTAAATGTGTCCCTCTGGGACTTCTTTCTGCATGTTTAATCTAAATGTGTATTTCCTGAAGAGAAATCAACAGTGCTGAAAGGAAATCTTTCTGCGAGAGAAAAAGAAAGCTTTCAACTTCTTCCTATTCATCGTTCTGCGGTCAGTAGGATGGTTTTACGACTCATGCGTGGAGAAGTGTTCACTCGCGGGAATTTAGACTTGGGTTTTGAGTGCGGAAGGAAAGTTTTACGTTTGACCACTGTAAGAAGTGGCTATCTCTAAGCACCAGATAAGGAGCATGTGAGATTAAACATGCAGAAAGAAGAGCCAAAATTCGGCATCAATAGCTTCCCTATGCCACTGCGTTTATTCACGAAAAGGAACTAGAAAAGTAAACTAAAAAATAAGTAGTTTTTTCATGCTACTTGGGAGTTATCTTTCCTCCAGCCGGTGATGTATTCCGGCATCTGTGATGTATTCCGGCATCCCCACGAAAATCCATGAAAGCCCCCCCCCCTCCGTAGGGTTTTGGGTGATCTTCCTTTAATTTAGTCTAATTTTGTTCGTTTATAGCTGAATATTTGGAGAAATTAATTTAAAAAACTTAAGAAAATGAGGGAAAATATAATAATAATAATCCACATGGAGTTCAGTCTGAAATTTCTATCATTCTTCAATAAAACATTAAACAGCCCTCGCTGAATTGGTAAGTTTTCAAGAACTGACAACTAGGACTACTTCCGCAATAAAAACCTAATTCCACAGAGTAGAGATGTTTTGCACTGCAATACATCATTATATTTTGGAAGCTGGCATTCAGTTTTATTTCAGTCTTCTGCATGTCGACTTTACATGTATACGGTTAAACCTCAGTGTACCTAACGTGATGTTAGTGTATCCAATACAAAAAAATATTTGCTACCTAATTTTTAACAATAGCGAGTTATTAGAAATTGTTCCCATAAAATGATTTTTTTCTGGTGGTGGCGGGTTTACAGTCTCTGAAAAAAGAAAAAAAAAATCAAGGCACCTCAAACTGGTATCCAAACGGCTAGTTAGTTTTTTTTTCCTACCATGTGCTAATCCAAATAATCTCAACTGGCTGAAACCAAATGACAGGGGAATGGTTTACACCAGTTTTTCTCAGCCTTGTTTGTATTTGCGGACCTCTTTTCCATATCAATTTTTATGGCGCCCTTCTTCCAGTCCTTTTACCAGAACGCTGCCAAAACACCACACGTTTTACTTGGGTTAGTTAGTTTTCTGAACACTGTAATTGCGTAATTGCGGTATAATTTTTACATTACACAACTTCTGTAGTACTGATCTGTTTAAAATATCTATTCAAATCTATTGTATGCATAGATCGTCGTTCGCGTCGTGAAATATGCATCGCTGCAAATTTCTGATCGTCATCACCTGCCTACCATATCGTGAATTTTTGTAAGTCCAACCGAGCAACGTCTAACGAGATGGGTGCGCGTAAATTTTTTTACGCGCACCCATCTCTCGTTAGGAGGATTAATTCTTCCAGGCATATCTCGAGATGCCTGTTACAGTTTTTGTAACGATATTTGTTGTAAACCATAGCTCAAGTGGAGTACTTTGTTTGCTGAACAGGTTTCCTTACAAATGCGAACGAGTCCGCTTTTCTTGGCTTTTTTTTATAACAATCGCGCTTGGGGTGCGCGTACATTTAGTGCCACGCGAAAGGTATTTTATTTTCAGAATCTATTCATGTTTTTTTTTGTTGTTGTTTCATTAAATAGTTTTTCCTTCAGTTTCAACTTTTTTTCGCCCCCCTAGATATTTCGCGCCCCACAAGTTCAGGATCACTAGTTTACACCATACGTTTTCAGGTAACAATGTTATGATATGATACCTTCAATTCAATTCAATTAATTTATTTTTCTGAGCAAAAAAAAAAAAAAAAAAAAAAAAGTGTTACAGAAATAGTTGAAACAATACACAGCAAGGAAGCAGGGGGAAAACGCCAGCCAGGCCTGACAGGGTCCCATGTTCTCTAGGCTAGTTTTACACTGAGATCAGTAGTTGTAATTACAAACAAGAGCATCATAGTAACAAAAAAAAAGTTGATGATATATGAGCAGATAATAAACATTACAGATAATACCATTGAAAAAGCAATTTACATCACCATATGCAATACAATTTACATCACGATATCAATAATCAGAAACAGGCTTGTAGTAAGTATAACGAAGTAAATTTCTCCGTCATTTTTGGTCTACGCCGGGATTCGAACCCGATGCCGCTTATTCCGGAACAAGTCGCTCTACCAACTGAGCTACGCAGACGATTATTCTGATTCCTATCTGCCTTTATGTCGTGTGCGTCCTACTGGCAGGTACGTCACATCTCCCCCCCGAAAGAGGGCCGGGGGTATGGCCCACGGATCAGCCGTGACCATGAATCGTTGCAGGCAGCCATCCACTGTAGAACGTGCACTTGAGAACTCCCAGTCAATCTGCTGTGTGGAATGCAACATCACACATTTTTATTTTTCGAAGCGCTGGGGATGGGATTCTCTGATTTTTCCTATCTCGCGGTGTGGAAAGAACATCACACCATTGCGAGATTTTGAACGGTCGGGTCATCCGGATAGTTCGGGCGCCATTATAACGAAGTAAATTTCTCCGTCATTTTTGGTCTACGCCGGGATTCGAACCCGAGGCCGCTTATTCCGGAACAAGTCGCTCTACCAAATGAGCTACGCAGATGATTATTCTGATTCCTATCTGCCTTTATGTCGTGTGCGTCCTGCTGGCAGGTACGTCACATCTCCCCCCCCCGAAAGAGGGCCGGGGGTATGGCCCACGGCTCAGCCGTGACCATGAATCGTTGCAGGCAGCCATCCACTGTAGAACGTGCACTTGAGAACTCCCAGTCAATCTGCTGTGTGGAATGCAACATCACACATTTTTATTTTTCGAAGCGCTGGAGATGGGATTCTCTGATTTTTCCTATCTCGCGGTGTGGAAAGAACATCACACCATTGCGAGATTTTGAACGGTCGGGTCATCCGGATAGTTCGGGCGCCATTATAACGAAGTAAATTTCTCCGTCATTTTTGGTCTACGCCGGGATTCGAACCCGAGGCCGCTTATTCCGGAACAAGTCGCTCTACCAAATGAGCTACGCAGATGATTATTCTGATTCCTATCTGCCTTTATGTCGTGTGCGTCCTACTGGCAGGCACGTCACATAAGGAAAGGGCATTTTTACCACTCCTAATGTTTTTTTTTTTTTGGATGAAGGGGGGGGGGTTCTCCAGCACAGCGATATCTTACTAGCATCCTCAATATTTTGCACCACCCCATGGTGAAATCCGTGGTGCATTCCTGAATTAAAGCAAAGGTATAACATTTTCCCTTTTTAATCACTTGTATGAGTCGATTTCTTGGAATTCGCATTTGCGATATACGGGCATAAGAACATTTTTATATTCTTTTTAAATTTTTTATATACACTGACGGAAAAAAAATCCCAACACCACGAAAAAATAGTTGTAGAGGAATGAAATGGCGGCAATACATTTGTATAGGTAACATATTTAATCGATAAAGGTTTCAAGATCACAGCTTATTGTAAGCACGAGAAGAGCCATTTTAAATGTGAAATGCTGGTACATTAATAACCGGTGTAACCGCCAGAATGTTGAATGCAAGCACGCAAACGTTCATGCATTGTGTCGTACAGGTGCTGGATGTCAGTTTGTTGGATGGAGTTTCATGCCTGTTGCACTTGGTCAGTCAATACAGGGACGGTTAATGCTGGTTGGGGGTGACGCTGGAGTTGTCGTCCAATGATGTCCCATACGTGCTCGATTGGTGAAAGATGTGGTGATCTAGCAGGCAACGGCAACATGTCTACACTCTGTAGAGCATGTTGGGTTACAACAGCGGTATGCGGGCGAGCGTTATCCTGTTGGAAAACACCCCTGGAATGCTGTTAATGAATGGCACCACAACAGGTTGAATCACCAGACCGACGTACAACTGTGCCGTCAGGGTGCGTGGGATAACCACGAGAGTGCTCCTGCTGTCATAGGAAATTGCTCCCCAGACCATAACTCCAGGTGTAGGTCCAGTGTGTCTCGGCCGCAGACAGGTTGGTTGCAGGCGCTCACCTGACCTCCTTCTAACCAACACACGGCCATCACTGGCACCCAGGCAGAACCGGCTTTCATCAGAAAACACAACAGATCTCCACTCCGTCCTCCAATGAGCTCTAGCTTGACACCACTGACGTCGCAAACGGCAGTGGTTTGGGGTAAGTGGAATGCACGCTACAGGGCGTCTGGCTCGGAGCTGTCCTTCAAATAACCAATTTGTAACAGTTCGTTGTGTCACTGTGGTGGCAACTGCAGCTCGAATTGCTGCCGCAGACGCGGTACGATGCGCCACGGCCATACGCCGTACACCGCGGTCTTCCCTTTCAGTAATGCCACGTGGCCGGCCAGAACCCGGTCTTCTTGAGGCAGTACCTTCCCCTGATCACCGCTGCCAACAATCATGCACAGTGGCTACATTCCTGCCAAGTCGTTCTGCAATATTGCGGAAAGAAAATCTACCTTCTCGTAGCTCTATTACACGACCTCGTTCAAACTCCGTGAGCTGTTGATAATGGCTTCTTCGTCTTCTTAAAGGCATTCTTGACTAACATCAACACACTACGTCGAATCTCAACGATAACTAACGCTCACGAACGTTACAGCTCGTATTTACAGCAAACCTGCTTTGCATGTTCCGAGGAGCTACTAGCGCCACACGTATGCGCCGAGCGCGAAATTTGCATAGACGTCATCTTACAGATATACTCTCACCGCCTACCAAATGTCGTTTATCTAACACAACCCCTTCTTGGTGTTGGGATTTTTTTCTGCCAGTGTAGATTAGTACATACATAAGCAATAAAATTGTGATTAAACACTATATTGACAAAAGTCACCGGACACCCCTTCGAAAGCTAATGAAAGGATCCGCTGCGTTGTTAAGATGTGCGGTACAGCTGCAAACGGTATAAAAACAAGCCTGCAGCTGACCGCGATCATATCGCACTGTGCGGTTGAGTGAAAATATCGAGGCATTAGAGAACTGACTGTGAGAAAGGAAAGACTGCTGAGTGTTATATTAGTTGGTTGTCCATAAAGGAAACCGAGAGGCGTTTAAGCATACCCAAGTCAACTGTTTTGGATGTACTGAATAAGTGGATGACACATGGCGTGCCTTAAGCAGCAACACGTGCCGGTAGACCAAAGAAAATCAGCGATAGAGGACGTCGAAGCCTCAAGAAATTGTTACAGCTAATCGACGGAGTACCGCACAAGACCTCAGTATACAGGTGAGCAAAAATGCTGCAACCTCGGCATGTATACGTACCATTCGCAAAGAACTTCATTCCATGGGTGCGTGGTCGTGCGGCTCCTCATAAGCGTTTCATATTCACTCGGAATGCTACTCGTCGTTTAGCATGGTGTAAAGAACATTTATCGTGGATCGCAGATCAATGGAAACGGGTCCTATGGACTGATGAATCCACATACACGATCCATCAGTCTGATGGCCGTGTGTGGGGATGGTGGCAGCCGGGGGAACGCTATTTACCACAGTGCACTGTTCGTGCGGTCAAGTTTGGAGCTGGCAGTGTACTCGTGTGGGGGTGTTTTTCGTGGTATGGTCCCAGCCCATTGGTTATCGTGGACAAACCTGTTAACCAGCACGTCTACCTCGATATTCTGGGCAATTATGCCCTACCAATTCTGTGGCAATACTATGGAAACGAGCCTTGTTGGTAACAGAAGGAGAATGATGCACCGAGCTATAAAGCAAGGTTTCAAAATCGCTTTATTATTATTTATCATAAGAAAACATAAAAGGGAGACGTACAGTATTGGCCGTCTCACTGGGAAATAATACAAAACTGTTAAAACATGATGGTATATACACTGCAATGACAATGGGGATGAATAACAAATGCTGCAAGCTAAGCTTATTGAATAAAAAATTGCAGAAATGACAGAGAGAAACACATCGTGTCACATGACATTGGCTGGGCATGATTTACAGGATAACACAGGCGAAACAATAGTACACAATTAGAAAAAGAACAGCACAAACACCGCCGTGAAGGTAAAACATTACAAACATGAGATAAACACACAGCGTGCACAATTGTGCAAGTTATTTAAAGAGGGCACGAAAACAACATAATACAGGCGGGGTGAAAGTAAGTAATGTACACGAGTAAGCATGAAAATACACTGAGATGGCATTAGCATTCACAATTCAACGGTAGCGTGGATTGCACGAGTCGTAGAGTGGAGGAGGGGCACCAGGGTGCCACGGAACTCAGCAAAGGAGGTGTAGAATGTCCTAGGGTACTGATAGGTGTAGCAGTCCAGAATCAACCGCAAACCATGGAGCGGCCGGCGCCCAGGTAGCATAGAAGGTGGCTTCTCGACGACTGGAAGAAGCCGACTGGTACTCCAGGCGGAGTCGAGAAAGTAATCGATCTTGAAAATGGCACAAAAGTGCTGCGCTGGCCTGGTGTAAAGAGACCGGCGAGGAAACGCTGCGGAGTTGTTGAAGGTATACGTAAATAAAGTGTTTAACCAGCACGAAAAGATAGGCACATACTGACGGAAGAGGCGTAGGTGGATGAGCCTGCAGAAGAAGATATCTGTAGGCAGTGAACGGAAGATCTTGAGAACAAGAGCAACTGGCAATCCGGAAAGCCTGGTGGAGGAGAGGCATCAGGATGGGACAGTAAAGGTAGACGTGAGAAACGTCTGCCTCCTGTGCGCAGAAGGAGCAGAAAGGGGAGGAGAGAAGAGACATGCGAAAGAGAAAATACGGAACAGGGAGGCGATTATGCAAAAAGAGCCAGTGGGTATGAATTTCAAGAGGGGCAGATAAGGGTGAGCGGGCAGCGGCCCAGACAAGAGGAAGAGAAGCAGGGGGAACCTCCAGAATATAAAGCGGTGAAGGGGTGGCAAGGTGCACTAGAAAACGATAAAGAGATTTAGAGGAGAGAGAGGAGAGAGGAAGAACCGAGTTTGTGAGTCGGAGGAAAAACGGCAGCGGAAGAGGGGCAGAAAAGACAGAGACGAGACCGGTGGGGGAGACAAGATCAGGGAAAAGCGAAAGAAGTGCAGTTAGCAGAGAGTCATAGACCAAATGGGCGGATGGGGACGAGAGAATAGCAGGAGGGAGGCCAGAGAAAGGACGCCAGGATAGATCCGAGTTAGTGAGGTCTTGTACAGTTACTACACCTGCTCGGAGCCAAGAGGGGAATGAAAAACAGGGGAGATGGGGGGATGAACAAGGGAGTTGAAGAAGAGGGGTTCAGAAAGAAGCTCTAGAGTTGAAGAGGGAGGGGAGCGAATGAGGGGGAGAGAGCGAAGGTGAGTGAGGACTTCAGAATATGCAGGTGGGAGTTTGGAGGGGGGAAAGGACAGCAATCCATGAGAACTAAAGAAAGAAAGGAAAAATGTGGGTTACGCAAGGAGGCAAGAACGTCACGTACCTGAACTTCGGAAGCCACTGGAGCCGTGAAAAGGTGAATGAAGTTAATCACTCGGCTTGCTTTGTAGCACAGCGGGACATCAGGTAGGCCAGCACCACCATAGGAGGGAGGAGCACAGAGCTTGTGGACGTTAATCCAGTGATGACCCGCCCACATTACTCGAGTAAGGCAGCGTGTAACCTCCTGGAGACAGAAAAGCGGGGTCGTAGATGCAATCCAAGAATGCTTGCAGATGGACAGAAGGTATGTCCTGGTGAGATTTGTACGCTGGTAGTAGGACGTACAGAACTGCGCACGACACCAGAATGCAGCTGTGCGGAGGAGGCGAGGATGGAGTTCCGAGCGAGTTGCACTGGATGTAGCTTGTGGTGCGCCTAAGTGCACACCCAGGAAGCGTTGGGTAGTGGATGACCATGTGGCCCCCCATGGAGCATCCAAGCGATTGGACCACGACCCGCACCACAATCCAGTGCTCTTAGACGTATTCAGTTCAGCTGCAGAACATGAAGCATATGCGGAGAACAAACGACGAAGCAGTTGGAACTGTGAGTCGCTACGAATGCAGACGGTGATGTCATCTGCATAAGCAGAGTAAATGACTGAGTGATGCCGTGAGCTGGCAACTGGTGGTGGAAGTTGTGCTAAGAGAAATGTTTGCAGAGAGCGTAGAAAAGGCTCGACGGCAATCGCAAACAGTTGACCAGAAAGCGGGCAGCCCTGACGAACTCCCCGCTTGAAGGGAACATGTGCTGTGAGAAAAGATGCCGTCTTGACATGGAAAACGGCGTCCCGGTAGAGGGAGAGAAAAACGGAGACAAATTGTGGAGGAAAGCCAAAGTGTAGCAGGGTTTGTGTTAAATAGGCGTGTGAGATTTTATCGAAAGCGGAACGGAGGTCTAAGGAAAGGAGAGCAAGAGGTTCAGAATGAGTCTTGGCAAGATGAATGAGATCGCGAAGAAGTTGAACATTGGAGGAAAGAGAACGGCCAGGAACAGTATAGGTTTGAGAGTCAGCAAGGATGTGAGGGAGGATAGAGTTTAGTCGACGGGAAATAAGCTTAGTATAGAGTTTATAATCTTGATTGAGAAGAGAAATGGGGCGCCAATTTCCCAAGTCAAGAGGGTCACCCTTCTTGGGAAATAGGACCACATGTGCGTCCGTGAAACTCCTCGGGAGGGGGGAGCAGTTAAATGCAGCAGAAAAAGCGGAGAGGAGAAAAGGCAACAAAAAAGGCAAGAACGCACGGTAAAAAGGAAAAGAGAGTCCGTCCGGACCCGGAGCGGCATGGGGGTTAAGGGAAGAGAAGGTGTCGGACACCTCCGTGGATGTGGGTGAAAGAGACAGGGTGTGAGCAAGATGAGACGGAACTTGAGACAGGTTATTGAGAAGATGAGGGAGAGCAGAGGGAGAAGGAGGAAGAGTTTCACTGAACTTGGTGGTATAGAACTGACGAGCGTGAGAGCAAATCGCTGCCGAATCGGATGTGATTTCGCCAGAGGGGAGGCGAAGATGACGAAGCGAAGTAGAAGACTTACGTGCAGATTCCATTGATGTTAGAAAATCATAGGTGTATTCCTCCGGATTGAGATGTTTAATGCGCAGACGTAAAAGTGCTTGCTGCGCAAGAGGTTTCAGCAAAGCCTGGAGCTCCGCCTGATATGCTGGAAAAAGCGGATCTGATAACCCAATCAGTGTAAGCATCTGCCTGGCGTGATCGAGGCGCATCTGACTAGAAGTCTTCATGGTGAAGGAAAGTTGCTTGATATGTATGAGGAGCTGATGCTTGACACGAAGCCAATACGTCAAGGTACAGGGTGCGGAATGCAACCCTGCGCGACGAGCAGCGAGAAAAGAACGGACAGAGGCACAAAATTCAGGATCAGTGAGGAGATTGGAGTCAAATGTCCACGGACGTACAGTCCGAGGGAGTGACGCCGCAACAAACACTTTGAGGGTGACCGTGCAGTGGTCTGAGGAAGCAGTAGGTTGATGTTGCAACTCGGTAATAGACGCAAGAAGCGGTGTGGAAACGTAAACCCGATCCAAGCGTGCAGTTGATGGAAGCTGACTCCCAGACGAGCGCCACGTGTGTGAGGTCTCTTGTGGATGAAGGCGCCTATAAGCATCGGTGAAGGAGAAATCAGCAACAAGGTCATGGAGTAGTGCGACGAGATCCGTCCGACGCTCTCGTGACGAAGGAGAGCGATCCAGAGCCGGGTCAAGGGTGCAATTGAAGTCTCCACCCAAGAGCACACGATCCGAAGGTGAGACTTTCGAGAGAGCTTGACGGAGTTTGGTGAACAAGATGGATAAATGAATAGAGGTGCATGGAATATACACATTGAAGATGTGAAATCGAGCTCCGCCAACTGTGAAGGAGACTTGCTGGAGTAAATCTCGGCATAAGTTCTGCACTGAGAGTGCAGTGAGGGTGGATCGGAAATGTTGATGTATTCCGATAGCAAGTCCACCATGAAATGAGTAGCGGAAGCATGATGGAACACATAATCGCTAGCACGCCAGCGAGTAAACAGAGTGGAGGAATGGCAGTTTGTTTCTTGTAGTAGTAACAGATCGGCCCCGAGGGGCGAGAGGTCTTCCATTACAAGAGCATTCGCTAGGGGCTAGCGAACCCTCTGCAATTAAGGGTCGTGACCTTGAATGGACTGGTCAGTCGTTGGTTGGAGGAGTCGCGGAGCAACTTTCAGGAGTTGTTGTAATCGGTTTACGCAGCCAAGGGTTCATGAGTGGTGCAGGGGGTCATGTACAAACCCACGAAGGTACTTAGCAATGCATCCGGCTTGCAGGAGCAGCGCGGGAAGAATGTCTTCGCGCTCTCGGAGGCAGTCATACGTCGACTCCAGGTTCGTGGTGTAGGTGCAAAACTGATAGTAATCTCCAAGATTGAGAGGTTCTGAAGGAGCACCACATTTGGAGAGTACACTTGAAAAGACCTCAAACGAAGGTGGAGACCCATCATCATCAGTGTCCCTTTCAATTTCTGTTGGCGCAGGAGTGGGAGAAATATCTCCTGAAGATTTGGTAGTACGGAACGGTGGCCCATCCGCAGAGGAAGATTTCTTCTTCTTCTTCCTCTTACGTCGGGTACCAGTACGAGTGCCAGAAATTCGTTTTCCAGGGAGCGACGATGCTCGGGAAGCTGACGCAGAGTCAGAGGAGTTATCGGCACCGCCGTCACACTCGGAGACACCAACAGTGAAGACTGGTGGGAAACCAGCGGCGAAGTCTCCCGATGTTGCCATGGGATGAGGAGTAATAGGTGAGGTGAGCACTGGAAATTGAAGGTGGGAGGTGAGATCAGCATCAAAAGACGCTCGTGGACGAGAGGCTGTAGATATACTTTTTGTGTAACTCGGCCCTGGGGCAGTTGGCACATTTGAAGACGGTGCAGGTCGAGAGCGAGATGTAGCAGGAGGCTGCTTAGAGGCGGTAGGCACTGTAGAAGCCGTGGGAGCTGGATACTCGTTGTTGGGGCATCGAGCACGCTGATGCCCAAGGTCTTTGCAATTAGCACAGTGTTCTGATGTTAGCATGTCAATTCTGTAGGAGAGCTGCCCACATCGGACGTTTAGGATCCGTGGGAACTTACGGAGATGCTCCTCTGATGGAAAGATGAGTCGAACACTCCGGCGAAAACTACGAACATTCTTATTTGCAGGATCCTTGGGCGCAGCTGAATGTGTGATGACAGGACCAACAATCTTACCACACTTACTAAGTGCAGTACATATCATCGCATCCGAGATTCCGGGGGCACCGGATGCAAGGAGACCTGAACAGGGCGCCTGGCAATCGGTTCAGCTTCAAGGTGGTGGTCTCCCAGGTCAAGACCAAAGTTTAGAAGCGTGTCTGCATGCTCTTTGGATGTGAAATAAACAATCACCGTCCGCGGCCGGCGGGTGAGGTGAGTAATGGCTCCTGCTGGAAGAAAAGCAAGGAGCGTATCACAATAGACTTTCAGCGGTGTATTCAGAAGAGCATCTAGGCACACTCCCAACTCGCGGGTGGAGTGAAGTTCCTGCGCAGCGGGTGAGAAGTGCGGAACGTCCAATTGAAGTGAGTCACCATATATCTGGACATGGGCATCTGCAAGGGGAAGGCGAGTCGATTGCGTCGGTAGGGACGCACCTGAGGTAACGCTAGAATAAGAGCGGGAAGGCAATGCTCCATTGGAAGGCAGAGGTGCAGCGCTGGATGAAGGAGCTGACACAACGCTGGGCAAGGCTACCGAGGGCAGAGAAGCAACGCCCTCAGAGATATCCATTACGTCATCGGCAGCATCAGGAACGAACGTCATAGCCTCACCACCAGGAGGGGTGGTGGAGTCAGAGAGTTGAAGCGTAGAAGAAGAAGAGCAATAGGCATCAGGAGGAGGACGATATTCCCTATCATCAAGGACGGACGCTGATTGGTTTGCTCCGTCAGAGATAAGGATCGACGTAGTAGGAGAAGCTGTGACGAGAGCGGGAATGCTGCTCTTATCAGCAGTCGCCATCGCCGATGGCGAGGCCCTAATTTAGTAAAAACGACCAACTGGTCGAGAAAATAAAGTGCTGATAGCTAATTGAAAATAGTACTCACCGACTCGGGAGATGTCTTAAATGAAAGATACAACCTTCGTCTTGAAGGCACGCACAAAAGTTAAACGACAGAGCACACGAAACACACTAAGTAGACGGCGAAACACGGAGCTCAAAACAGACACGACTTACGTCCCATAAAGCAAGGACTGTTACGGCGTCGTTTGACGATAATTCCACATCGTGTGTGGATTGGCCAACACAGAACCCTGATCTTAACCCCATAGAGTACCTATGGGATGATTTAGAGCGCCGCATAAGAAATTTGGAACCAAGGCCTACTACTAAGTTGGCAGCAGCATTATCTACTCAATGGAAGCGCATACCTATTGCTGTGTTCCAAAACATTGTCGGAAGCATGTCTCGAAGGGTCAGTGCATGCATTAAGGCCAAAGCTGGACCGACACCGTACTAATGTATGTCAATAAATACCATGTTGTGTTTTTCCTCTAGGTGTCCGGTGACTTTTGTCAATATAGTGAATGTCTATAATCAGTCAACAAGTTTCAGCCGCCGCGAAATTTTTAATTGTGTCCCGGAAGAAACTCTGAATGCAACCTTGCCTCCAGCGACATGACCAAGCAACTCAGCCAACATCAAAACCAACATTAAACAAATTCTGATAACGCGATTCACTTTTTATATTTAAAACGAGTTCAGTTTCTCTCCCCCCTTCCCCCACCAGTTTTTTCATTTTTCTTTTACTAATTAGGAAATTTTTGGAGAAATTATTCACTAGTGAATTAAATTAACAGAAAGAACAAAAATAGAAAGCAAAACTTGCGTCTGTGTTCGTGAATGAAATTAGTTTTTCGTTGAACACAGAGTTCCTCAGATGAGTCTTCAGTCCCCTCCTCCCTTACTAGTTCTGATACACTGAAAAGTATTCAGACATGTACGAATCGTAGGTACCAGAAATAATATGGGAAAGACCCGTGATTTATACTGATCCTTATCACTTGGTCCAGTTCAATTAGACCACTGTTCATTTCGTGCACCGTTCACTTTCCCCCAGAATGGATGGAACACCGTGGAAATTTTCTGTTTTGATGGAATTTGTGTTACTAGTCAGAAAAATAAGGTTATCTGACATTGCATAAGGCAATGTAAGGTTATCCGAGAAAAATAAGGTTATCCGACACAAAAATAAGGTATTTAAATATCGTTGCAGACCAAGTCCACCAGTTGATGGTTCATCCTAGTG
Source organism: Macrothele yani (assembly GCA_039090855.1). Lineage (NCBI taxonomy): Eukaryota > Metazoa > Arthropoda > Arachnida > Araneae > Macrothelidae > Macrothele > Macrothele yani. The sequence continues at coordinate 113,230,814 of CM077003.1, forward strand.
GAAATGGATACTTCCAACAGACCATGTCATAGTGCTCATATTGTACGCGAATGGTTTGAGGAGCACCGCCGATACTTTTCCCTGCTACATTGACATTCTCAATTACCGGATCTCAATCCAATGGAGCATTTCTGGGAAGAAGTCAAAAGGAACATCAGGCAGCTGGATCCGCTACCATCAAATCTTCAAGAGCTGGAGGGTGCAGTTTATCGCATTTGGGCTAATAATATACCCCAAGACACTTACCAACATTTAACATACATTAATATTATTAGTAACATCTATGAAAATGCAAGTGCAAAGATTCGGCTATTTGAGAATACAGCACCCATAAAACTTTGAGAGGGAGTGAGACAAGGTGACACTATATCTCCCAAACTCTTTAATGCCACTTTGGAAAATGTCTTTCAATCACTGAACTGGGAAAGCAAAGGGACAAAGATTTATGGAGATTATCTAACTCACCTTCGTTTTGCTGATGACGTAGTAATTTTTGCAACTATCCCATCAGAGCTGCAGTGTATGATCCAGGAACTTGCTGAAAAAAATAAAGAAGTGGGATTAAAAATGAACTTTCAGAAGTCAAAAGTGATGTACAATGCTTTTACAAGAAATGAAGATTTATCGATTGATGGAGAAAAGCCTGAGATAACAGATGAGTACCTTTATCTTGGACAGCAGATATCAAGTAAGGGTCACATTGATGAAGAAATTAATTGGCGTATAAAACTTGCCTGGACAGCTTTTGGAAGAAACAGTATAATTTTCAAGAGCAATATGCCATTATGTTTTAAAAGAAAAGAGTTTGATCAATGCATCTTTCCAGTGCTTACGTATGGTGCAGAGACGTGGACCTTAACTAAAAGAGACATACAAAGGCTGCAGACAACTCAAATAGCAGCATGGAGAGGTGCATGCTTGGTGTAACCAGGAGAGATAAGAAGAGGAACTCGTGGATCAGAAAAATGACGAGAGTTAAAGACATCATGATCAGAGTAAAATCCCTGAAATGGCAATGGGCTGGACATATTACCAGAAGGACAGACCATCGATGGACAGCCGAAATTTTAGACTGGATTCCAAGGGACAGGAAAAGCCCTAGAAGAAGACCACATGTAAGATGGGTGGATGAAATTCGAAATATGCGGTAGTAACATGGAGAAGACTGACACAAGACAGACCGTTGTGGAAGAAACTTGGGGAGACCTTCGTCCAGCAGTGGATTGATAATGGGTGACAATGATGATGATGATACCAAGACGAAATCAAGCAGTATTAAGTGTAAAATGTGGTCCTACGATAATACTAAGCGGGTGGTCATCATAATTTAAGCACTCATTGTGTGTATTTGAGTAACATCTAGTGTCAGAATTCAATGTCATCTCCAATGTTTTTTTTTTTTTGTTTTTTTTCTGGTGGTGGTGGTGGTGGGGGAGGTCTTTCTTTTGTACAAGAGCCATATAAGACGGACCCGATCTACACTGCTGGCCATCCAAAATGCAACACCAAGAAGGAAGCATCCGATTGGCCTGAAATTCGCAGCATGCGTCGTCCGCGAGAGGACATGCAAAGCGATTAGCATTGCAGGGCATGTGCAAATCATGTGCGTCCGGCATGCCACGGAGAAGCACTATAAGAAGGGTGCGCAGAAGGTAAGTAGTCGAAGTGTGTTGGGCTGCCGGACCTGTGCGTGGGAAGCTTCCTGATGCCTCGTCGCAGAATACGGCAGTCATTCCAGCACGTTTCGGAGTTCGACAGAGGACGAATAGTGGCTTATCGCAACAGTGGTTTATCTTACCGCGACATCGGTGCCCGTGTGGGACGACATCCATCCACAGTGAATGGAGTATGGATTCGGTGGGTGCAGGAAGGACGGACGGACGGACGTCGGAGAAGACAATGTCGTGCCATTTCGTAGTCCAGGTGCGGCGTGAGCGATTGCCGCAGCCGCGGCACAGCACCGAACGAGAGGGCCGTCATATTGTGCGGCAGGCATTGACGGCTCGCACCGCCACATCACGAACGTTAGCGCAGGAATTAGGGTGTGTTGCGCAACAACTTGTATCAGCACGTACCGTTCGACGTCGTCTGCAGGAGCGGGGACTTGTCGCACGGCGCCCATTGCTCCGATTACCACTGACGTTGCACCGCAGGCGAGTGCGGCGGCACTGGGCGGTTGAACGCCACACCTGGACTACGAAATGGCACGACATTGTCTTCTCCGACGAATCCCTCTTCTGCCTGCAACACCGCGATGGTCGGATCCGCGTGTGGCTGCACCGCGGCGAGAGATTGTATGACGCCTACATTATGTATCGCCATACCGGTCCGTCACCTGGCGTTATGGTTTGGGGCGCAATTGGATATGACACCCGCACCCCTGCGGCACGCATAGCCGGTACATTCAACAACCACCGCACCATCTCCGACGTTTTGGAGCCTGTAGTCCTCCGTTACCTGCAGGACCTGCCAGCGGCCACGTTTCAACAGGACAATGCGCTCCCGCACGTGGCACGCATCGTACAACAACTCTTCACGGCCCACCAGGTGTCACTGCTGCCGTGGCCCGCCTGTTCCCCCGATATGTCGCCCATAGAACACGTCTGGCCGCTGATCGGCAACCGAGTGGCCCGGCAAGCACCACCCGCGGCTACTCCTGATGAACTGTGGCAACTTGTGGAAGCAGCATGGACCGACATACCCCAAGCCCACATCCAGAGCCTCTTTCGTCCGATTCCGCGACGTGTAGCGGCCGTTATTTCCAGCCATGGGGGCCACACGAACTATAGATGTCTGCGTGTTCCGCAAATCGCACGGGCCTGTAAGCTCGATCGTTTCATTTTTGTATCTGTTGTTATGTGTCCAGTAAATCTGGCTATGCTATCTCGTGTCTTTCTTGGTGTTGCATTTTGGGTGGCCAGCAGTGTATGTACAAAATGAAGCTTTACCTTTGTGTCATGGAAACCCAAAGCAATGCCAGATTTTCAGCTAACGTCTAACGTGGGTGCATTTGCAGAGTGAACTTTGATGAAATTCTACTCGACGCGCTTTATCATGCTTCTTTATTAATTAAGCAGATTAAAAGAGAGTGAGTGTAGCTGCTTAAATAGTCATTTTCGCTTGGAGATGAAAGACTGCTGACTTAGGAGTACTCTGAGCAAACGACTTGGAATCATTTTTAGTCATTACCGTCGGTCCGTACAACTTCGTGTAATTCCATACTCCTCCTGTCCAGTGAGCCAGCAACCTAAGCGCTGTTTGAAACCAAGTCCTTTTTCTATTCCCTAAGGAACCATTGGATTGAAATCTCCTCTCTCCGGCATCGCGGGAGCGGTAATGTCTTTTCATTTATAACCCTCATGACGTGGAACAAGACCAAAGGGGTCATTATGACCTGGTTACAAATTTATAGAAAAGACGCATTTGTATTTAAGTGTTCCAGATGGCCGGATTAGCCGGGTCCTAAAATCTCCCCTCTCCCTCAGTTTAAGTAATAAAACTTGACATAATTGAGGTGATTAACCCTTCGCTGAGAGAGGTGTTGCACCGTGTAACGCGAGAGATATTTATTTCCAAGGATATATTCATATTTTTAGCCTAATTATAAACTGAATCATGCAAGCAGCAGTGAAATGTAACTGTCTTCTCATTTATCTGGCCTAATTTCATTTTGCATTACAAATGTTATTCTATAAAGAAACTGCGAATGTATTTATACATAGCTTGTCTCAAAACAACTGAGAATCATAGTATAAAATAAAGTCCCCAGTAGGAGTCTGTCTGTTTGTTCGGGCTAATCTCGAAAATCGCTGGACGGATTTTGATGCGGTTTTCACATAGAACATTTGTCGAGGAAGGTTTAGGTGTATGAAACATTAATCTATGACAAAAGGGAGCCGAGCAGTAACGAATTTAGTGACAAGTCAAAGAAACAAGTTAATAAAATCCTGCAATGCATTGATTACGATACGCTTTCCAACATACCAGAAATTATTACTCAAATTATGAGGATAATGGCTGTGGAATAAATCTCGCTCCTGTGTCCTGACCTTTGACCACATTTCGATGATATTCAACAGAACCGGTTCAGTACACCTCAAGAATAACATACTAAAGTTTTGTCGCAATAGAAGCAGTTTTACGCAAGTTATGAGAATAATGGCTGTGGAATAAATCGTGCTTTTGTGCAATGACCTTTGACCCCATTTCGTTGATATTCATTAGAACCGGTTCACTATACCTCAGGAATAACATGATAACGTTTTGTCGCAATCGAAACATTTTTAGGTAAGTTATGATGCACAAGGGCAATGGAATGGTTCCCACTCCAGTGTCCTGACCTTTGACCCCATTTCGCCCATTTTCAATATGGTTCGTCCCCAGTGGTTCCCTACCACATACTAAAATGTCATCGAAATCGAACCATTTTTACGCAAGTTATGACGCATAAGGAGAATGGAACAAATCTCGCTCTTATGTCCTGCCTGGCCTTTGACCCAATTTCGCCCGTTTTCAATAGGGTTCGTGCCCAGGTGGTTCCCTACCACATACTAAAATTTCATCGAAATCGAACCATATTTACGCATGTTATGACGCATAAAGGCAATGAAATGGATCCCGATTTTATGTTCTGACCTTTGACCCCATTCCGCCCATTTTCAACAGGTTTCGTTCCCAGGTGGTTCCTTACCACATACCAAAATTTCATTGAAATCGAATCATTTTTACGCAAGTTATGACACATAAGGGCAATGGAATAAATACCGCTCTTATGCCCTGCCTGACCTTTGACCCCATTTCGCCAATTTTCAATGCGGTTCGTGCCCAGGTGGTTCCCTACCACATACGAAAATTTCATCGAAATCGAACCATATTTACGCATGTTATGACGCATAAAGGGAATGAAATGGATCCCGCTTCTATGTCTTGACCTTTGACCCTGTTTCGCCCATTTTCAATAGGGTTCGTCCCCAGGTAGTCCCCTACCACATACTAAAATTTCGTCGAAATCGAACCAAATTTTAACGTGAGTTATCGAGCGGACGGGCAAAGCTGGAGCATATACGCTTCTTCAACCTACGGTTGGAAAGCGTAAAAAACCACCGTTCGCATTCTTTCGTGGCTTCCACTGCCTAAACAACGATGCGCGGATTCCCGGTTTACGATTTTTTTTTTTTTTTGCTCATTGGGAAATAGACGCGAGGCGCATGCGCGGCGGCCGGTCTGACAGCATGCAATTCCACAGACTAAATGCGTAGTTACATCGGACGCTGAAAGAATTGTTTTGTCGACACTCGTACAGACTAAATGTGTAGTTACATCGGATGGTGAAAGAGATTTGGTTTATCGGCGCTTGCACAGACTAAATGCGTAGTTGTTTTTGTCCACACGTATGTATGTATATCTTTGAGTAGTTGTTTAATTAAAATTTAATTATTGTATTAACATTATGCCGAGACGAAAAAATCGAATATACGTCGTAGAACATCGGACGCTAAAGGAATTTGTTTATCCCGTCATAATGAAACTTTCCAAGAAACAGAATCTCGATTGGCAAATGACAGACAAAGAATGGCTTTACAAAGAGAAAGACAGTCACCTGTTGAAGGTAATAATCGTGCCTCTTTAGATTCGCCGTAAATTCTAAATTGCTACAGTGCAAAACCGGCTCGGGTAGCTATTGTTTCTATAAAAATGTGCAATACTACGTTCAGCCTTAGCACGAGCCTCGAAAAAACAGTAGTCGTTGTAGTAAACAGATCAACCGACCACACCTGCTTATCACGCATGCGTCATCAGTAGCGCGTAGTTTAATAAGGCCTGTTTCGCGAACCCTTAACAAGTGTATTCACGCTGTGATTTTTCGAAAAAATGGATGTGAAAGAAGAACAAAAATGCACCATTAAATTTTTCTGTCGACTTAAGGAGTCTTTCGTAGAAACTTTCCATCTTATGCATAAGGATTGTAAAAATGAATGTTTAGGAAAATCACCAATGTACAGATGACATAAAGAATTCATGGATAGTCTTGAGTTGGCGGCTTTAATCGCGCATGGAAGAAGACCTTTAACGAATGTTACAGAGGTAAATATCAATACAATAGGTGTTATCATACGAGATGACAGACATTTTTTTTTTTATTGGGGGTTTAACGACCACCGTGAGCAACTCAATGGGCTATAAGCAGTCGCCCGTCCCTAATTTAGTGTCACTGGTTCCAGGGTAGGGAGAGAGCCAGTGCCGTAAGACAAACACAACATCCATGCCTCACCGGGATTCGAACCCGGACCCCTTACGGACGAATGATCAGAGGCCAGCGCCTTAGACCACGGCGCCACCGGGGCGGCGACAGACATCTATCAACTAGAGATATCAGAGTTATGGTTCGCATTTCAAAATCATCAATACACAGAATTTTAACGAATGTTTGGGCATGAAACAAGTTTGATCAACTTGGGTTCCTCATTTATTTTCATGTGAGGCACAATCTAAGGTCGGAGTTCTTCGTTATTGGAGAGAATGAATATTAAATTGATGTCCTAACCTGCATATAGACTTGTCACCATGTGGCTTCTGGTTGTTTCCCATTTAAAAAAAAAAAAAATACCGGACGACAATTTCAGACTTATCAACAATTTATTACAGCTATGCAAGGGTGCTTCAGCAGCATTTCAGAAGAATTCCAGAAGACATTCATAAAGTAGGAGGAAGCTTGGTATGCCGCCTCGGTGGCGCAGTGGTCTAAGCGATGGCTTCTGATCATTCGTGCGAAGGGGGTCCGGGTTCGAATACCGTGAGGCATGGATGTTGTTTTTGTCTTACGGCACGGGCTCTCTCCTTTCCCTGGAACCAGTGACCCTAAATTAGGGACGGGCGACTGCTTATAGGCCATTGAGTTGCTCACGGTGGTCGTTAAACCCACAATCAAAAAAAAAAAAAAAAAAAGAACCTTAGGACACCTGTACTCGATGCAATGGACAATATTTCGAAAAAAATGACCACTTCCTTGGTAATTAAGGTATGCATATTAAACAAATATTCTCAGTTGTTTTGGGATGGTCCTTGTATTTTAAGTTGTTTGCTGTAACTGGACAGAAGGCATCAGTGGCTCTTTAAACAAAGCCCACATAGCATACCAGGAAGCAGTTGATAAAATTTGCAAAGTGAAGTGTTATACTGCTAGAGTTATGGCCGCTGAGGGTCCGAGTCGTTGGCTTCTGATAATCCCTCCAATGTAGGCCCGGGTTCGAGTCGCTGATGAGGCACGGGTGGTGTGTTTGTCTGAGATCGTCGGCTCTGTAGCTTTTCTGGAACCAGTGACCCTAAATTATGGACGGCCGACTGCTAAGACTTCTCGTAGTGGTTGTTGAGGCATATCCCCACAAAGTAAAAATAATTATGAGAACTACTTCCGGCAGGGGCGTCGTAAGACCATTTCAGATGTGGGGTGGGGGGCTCGTACATCTGAAGCCCCATTAATCTCCAAAGAAACTTTTTTCCAACCTTCCTGTTTGTTTGGAGGTTTAACGACCACCGTGAGCAACTTAATGGGCTATAAGCAGTCACCCGTCCCTGATTTAGGGTCACTGGTTCCAGGGAAGGGAGAGAGAGCCAGTGCCGTAAGTGAAATACAACATCCAACCTCACCGGAATTCGAACCCAGTTCCATCTTGGACGAATTGCCAGAATCCAGCGCTTAGCCCACTGCACCACCAGGTCGGCTTCTTATCTTTAAGTTCGGAATATAATTATCATTATTTTAGATCAATGATCAATCATCAACAAATAAAGCAAACAAAAAAGACAGTATACAATTTACATTTGACCATTATATGCTATCGAAGGACGCGTTAGCAAGCGCCTCTTGCGGAAGGATACATCCTGCGGACCGTCGGGTGTGTAATGCGGTTCGTACATTTTTTTTACTTTTAAGCTATATATAATCTTTTCAAGAGTTAGGAAAACTGTACGTGCCTCGTGGACGTGGAGATCAATTAAATGCTCAGTGATTTTGGTGTTCGGGGCCAATTTTTTTGGCCTTCGGTGGGTCGCTCTCTCTTTTCCTATAATGCTCTTAATTGTCCTCAACTCCATCGCAACACTGCTCAATAATCCTCAACGCAGCAAAACAACTGGTGCCTGTCTTTTCTCAAAAATCTACCGAGGATGGGGAAAAGAGATCAACATTTAAACAATATTAATGCTGCGATAAAATAAATCCTAAAACTAAATATCTCACGGGTTTATAATTGTTGTAATAAGTGAAATTAAATTAATTTATTTAACTTAAATTTGAAACGCAATTAAATTAAAAGTGACAGCTGTGAAATTCAAATTTGCCGGCGGCATAATTGCGAAACCACATCTTCCTGCTCCGGAGTCGAATGCTTCCTCAATCAAGCTACCCCTGCAATGGTCTATCACTGTTACTAGCCATCCTGGCATGTGCGTCACCCGTGTACTACGTCACTTGATCTATATCCCCCACCCCTTGAGAAAGGGCTGGGACGGAATCGTACGTTTCCGGGTTAGCCGGCAAAACAAGCTTGAGGTAGCTCGCTGTAGGAAATGGAATTCTAATTCCAGACGATGTGTGGAACGAGCATCACACATTTTTCAAAGCAAAGAAGGAATTCTCAGCAATTCCAGATGATGTGTGGCAGGAACGTCACACGTTTTTCGAAGATCCCAAAAGCCAGGAGATTCATTTTTACTTTCAAGTCCCTATATGAAATTCAAATTTGCCGGTGGAATTCTCGAACTCACATCCTTCCGCTCTGGAGACGAATGTTTTCCCAGTTAAGCTACGCCGGCGAGGGCCTATCACTGTTACTTGCCGTTTTGGTATGTGCTTTGCGCCCTCTGCGATACGTCACACAGCTATCAATTTGAATATTCTACAGTTTTATTTATTTATTTATTTTGAATTACGGAAGAGGCGGTATGGGGTGAGGGTCTCGGGGATTCCCAGGTGTCAGCTGACCACATTTTGAGAACCACTGAGTTAGAGCAATTTGAATTTTCAGGATGTCTGGATGATAAGGAAGAAATTAATGGGAATTGTGAAAATACTAAAACTAAATTTGCATGAAGGCATACGAATGCCACCCAAACTGTTACGTCCAGCGCATGAATTTTATGCCTTATATAAATACGAATTTTTGAAGATGACAATCCGATTTTTGGTGTAAATGTGACAAGGATGGTAAGTCAGATAATATTCGAAAATTTGAAAATTTCATCGTCCTGGAGCGGAACTCGAACCCGCGTCTCCCAGATAGCGCCCGGGTATGCTAACCACTGCACCACCCAGAACGACCAGGTCACAAGTTTCCGATTAATTTGAATGCAACCATCACATTATTCGCTAGTCGAAGCAACCGGCATTCATGTTTAGCGAATCTGGAGGTTAAGAATCCTATCCCGTGATTGCCCGGAGGAGCAGATAAATCATGAAAGAAATACGGGATTACACCATATAATACAAATTTTTGAAGATGAAAATCCGATTTTTGGTGTAAATGTAAAATTTTCAAGTTTTCGGATATTATCTGACTTACCATCCTTGTCACATTTACACCAGAAATCGGATTGTCATCTTCAAAAATTTGTATTATATGGTGTAATCCCGTATTTCTTTCACTATAATGAAGTGAATTTCTCCGTCATTTTTATCCGCGCCAGGATTCGAACCCGGGTCCCCTCATTCCGGAATAAGGTGCTCTACCAATTGAGCTACGTGGACGTTTTATTCTGATTCCTATCTGCCTTTATGTCGTGTGCGTCCTTCGGGCGGGTACGTCACATCGCCTGGTACGTTACAGCATCTCCCCCTTATTTTATTTTTTTTTTTTCGAAGTGCTGGAGAAGGGATTCTCTTATTTTTCCTATCTCGCGGTGTGGAAATAACATCACACCAATGCGAGATTTTGAACGGTCTGGTCATCCGGATAGTTCGGGCGCCATTATAACGAAGTGAATTTCTCCGTCATTTTTATCCGCGCCAGGATTCGAACCCAGGTCCCCTCATTCCGGAATAAGGTGCTCTACCAATTGAGCTACGTGGACGTTTTATTCTGATTCCTATCTGCCTTTATGTCGTGTGCGTCCTTCGGGCAGGTACGTCACATCTCCTGGTACGTTACATCACGACTATATAATTAATTTAAGTGAATCCTCTCTGCTAATAATTTTCTTTTGGGGTTTCTAAGCTACGATTATCTTCTTACACCTCCTAACTTTTTTACAACACCAGCGCAAATCCACGCAGAGAGACAAACTAAAAGTGCACCAAAAAAGACATCACCACACAAAATGGCAAATAAACAAGAATAGTGAATGATACAAAAAAATCCTTACGCGTTCAAAGCGCTTTAGAAAGACTGCAGAACAAGAGCTGCGATTTCCCAGATGTTCTGGACTGTTCCACGTGATTTTAAGTATAATCCATGACATTTACCCCCACCTGAGACTTCCCGGATATAAACTTCATCCACTTTTAGGTAGAAACCCACTATGAGTGGCGACTCGTGATCAGAGAAACAGGTGAAGTGTTACAAATTAGGAATCCATAAAAAAAAATGATCTATTTCTTATAAGAAGGTCAATTCTTCTATTTTTTAAAGAAGCATAAGGTCAATGATATCATCGTAACACAGCTGTTTAACTGCAAGTTCGAAGAAAAGTTTTTTTTTTCATATCGCGATGTTAGATAACGATGATAGTCTTTGCTGTGAAATAGTATCTCTTAAGTAATTAGCATGTCTTTTGTAAAAAAAGATAGTGCTTCTGTTATCAGTTTGTCCGTCCGTCCGTCCGTCTGTACCCACGATATCTCTGCAACTATTAGTCCGATTTGAAAAATTCTTTCTGCATTCGGAAGCTTGAAATATGCGAATGATGATCCTTCATTTCGTTTTTTTTTACGATGTACAATTTCGCCGGTAGAGGGCGTAAATGCAGATGATGTCGAATTCAAAAATACGTTTTGTTCCACATATTTGCTTCTAAACATCCGATTGAATTTTTTTTTATCTTTCGAATCCATTTATGTCGAAGAGTATTTTAGATATAGTTACTTTTTAAAATTACGCATAAATTTTCCGCTAGGGGGCGTAAAAGTAAATTACATTTTTCCCGATAACTCCTCTTCTAAAACTCCGATTTGAAAACTTTTTTCCTCAGCGGATACACCTCCTGATGCAAAATCTTTTGCTTATAATTTCAAATTTTTGGTAAAAAATACTTTGGCCACCAGGGGCGTAAGAGTTAATTTTTGCTTCTGATGTATTTGCCATAAAATCGGAGCTTCTAAAATATCGACTGAAAAAATTATTTCGTGGACTGATGCCACTCACATCGATAAACCTTTTCGGAATATTTTCTTCTTAAAATATAGCACAGTTTCTCCGCCAGGGGCGTAGATGTACATCTTATTTTTGTCAATATCTCTAGGAGTCCGATTTGGAAAATTCCTTCTTTGTTGGATAGTGTTTTCCGTGTGACATGTTTTTCATAAAATTTCAAAATTTTCAAGTAATTCATAGACTTTCCGCTAGGGGGCGTAGCAGTAAATTGCGGTTTGGCCACCAGGGGCGTAACACTTAATTTCCGCTTCTGTTGTATTTGCAGCAAAATATGTGCTTCTAAATTCTCGATTGAAAATAACGTCGCTTGTTGACCGATACTAGTTATGTCGACAAACCTTTTAGAAACATTTTCTTCTTAAAATAGTTCATGGTTTCTACGCCAGGGGCGTGGATGTATATCTTATTTTGTCAATATATCTACTTCTGCGAGTCCGATTTGAAAAATTCCTTTTTTGTTGTATAGTGTTTCTAGTGTGACATGTGGTTTATATAATTTCAGAATTTTCAAGTAGTTCATAGACTTTCCGCTAGGGGCGTAAATGTAAATTGCGTTTCTCCCTATATTTCTGCTTCTAAATCTCTGATTTGAAAAATTCTTTCTGCACCGCATTCAGCTAATGATGGGAAATCCTTTGCACATATTTCTAATTTTTGTAAGAAATGGTTTGGCCACCAGGTGGCGTAAGTCTTAATTTCCGCTTCTGTTGCGTTTGCAGCAAAATATGAGCTTCTAAAATCTCGATTGAAAAAAAGTCGTTTGTTGACCGATACTACTCATGTCGACAAACCTTTTAGGAAAATTTTCTTCTTGAAAAAATGCATGGTTTCTACGCCAGGGGCGTAGATTTATATCTTATTTTTGTCAATATCTCTACTTCTAAGAGTACGATTTGAAAAATTCCTTCTTTGTTGGACAGTGTTTCCGATGCGAAATGTTTTTCCTATAAATTCAAAATTTTCAAGTAAATCATAGACTTTCCGCTAGGGGGCACAAAGGTAAATTGCGTTTTCTGCGTTATTTCTGCTCCTGAAGCTCTGATTTGAAAAATTCTTCCTGTATCGCATACAAGACCTGATGGAAAGAATGGTTTGGTGACCAGGGGTCATAAGTGTTAATTTCTGCTTTTGAAGTTTTTGTAGCAAAATCTGGGCTCCTGAAAACTCGACTAATTTTTTTTTCTTGGACCGATACCGCTTATATGGATAAACCTTTTGAGAATACTTTCTTCCTGAAATAATGCATGGTTTTCTCACCAGGGAACGTCATGTCACATCTTATTTTTGTCGATATCTCTGTTTCTAAGTGTTCGTAAGCTCACGATTCCGTTTACAGCAATATCTGAGGGATTAAAAACCCGATTGAAAATCTTCTTTCTTTCGTCAAATCTATTGTTTTGAGTACCGGTTCCATTGACTTTGAATAGCTTTGATAAATTTATTTGCGTGAGAACGGATTCAAAAGACGTGCTTATTACACCCGAATATTCGGTGTCATCTTTCTTGTTTTTCATTCGTTTCAAACACACATTTGTTTTTTCTACTGACACAGCGGTTGAGGGTAAAGTAAGAACTAGAGAAAACAGTTTTTGCGCTTCTTGGAATACATTTTTATGCATATTATATGTCTGCAACAGCGTTCACACTGCATCATTTCCCGGGTTTATTTTTGTAACAAAAGCATGGATCCAGAACACACGGATAATAAGGAAGAAACAGCTCTAAAACTGAAGTTCACACGTGCAGCTACAGTATAAACACAGCAGACGAAACCAGGAGAATCGTTTAAACTCAAAATCGAGCTGCGGAGAAGTAGCGGCTACTGTCACTTCTCCTCGATCATTGACGTCATTGGTTGCCATAGCAACCCCCTTATTCAGGGAAGTCCAAGTTCCTACGTCTGCGCTCTTCACGATCCCGGAGTAAAGTGATTTGGAACTGCGGCCCTTATCTCTTCAAATGTCCTTATTTCGAGGTCATTTGCTCAGCAATTCGTAGTGCCATTTGAACGGCGTGCTCACACCAAACGGGTCAAGGGTCAGCGGGTCACCGAGACCACAACTCCATGCTGGTCAAACGGGTCGGGTAAAGGTGTCCCTGACAGGATTTCGACCGGCTTTTGTTTCCGCTTTATTTTTGAATAGAAAAAAGTATTTCAAAAAACCCTTCAGAGGTATTTGAAATAATAATTCAGAGCTGCAGAGTATGATCCAGGAACTTTCTGAAAAGAGTAAAGAAGTGGGATTAAAAATGAACTTAACTGATGTACAATGCTTTTACAAGGAATGAGAATTTATCAATTCATGGGGAAAGTTGGAAATTACCAATTCTAATATTTACCTTGGACAGCAGATATCAAGCGAAGGTCACATTGATGAAGTAATTAAGTGGCGTATAAAACTTAGTTGGAAAGCTTTTGAAAGAAACAGTACAATTTTTAAGAGCAATATGACATTATGTCTTAAAAGAAAAGTGCTTAATCAATGCATCCTTACAGTGCTTACGTAGGAAGCAGAGACGTGGACTTTAACTAAACAAGTTAGTAAAATCATGCATTGCGTTGATTATGATACGCTTTCCAACATACCAGAAATCATTACTCAAGTTATTACTCAAATTATGAGGATAATGGCTGTGGAATAAATCCCGCTCCTGTGCCCTAAGCTTTGACCCCATTTCGATGACATTCAACCGAACCAGTTCAGTATGCCTCCGGAACAACATAATAAAGTTTTGTCGGAACAGCAGCATTTTTTGTCAAGGCATGAGGATAATGGTTGTGGAATAAATCTCGCTCCTGTGCCCTGACCTTTGACCCCGTTTCGATGATATTAAACAGAATTTGTTCAGTATACGTTCGGAACAATATGACGAAGTTTGGTCGCAATCGAAGCATTTTTACGTAAGTTATGAAGCATAAGGATGATGGAATGGATCCCCACCTATGTCTTGATCTTTGACCTCATTCCGCCCATTTTCAACGGGGTTCTTTCACAGGTTGTCCCCTACCACATACTTAAATTTCATTGAAATCGAACCGTTTTCACGCGAGTTATCATGCGGACAGAAAGACGGACAAAGCTGGAGCATATACGCTTCTTCAACCTACTGTTGGAAAGCGTAAAAAAACATACAAGGACTGCAGACAACTGAAAGCAGCAGGGAGAGATGCATGCTTTGTGTATCCAGGGGAAGAGGAATTCGTGGATCAGAAAAGTGACAAGAGTGGAAGACATCATGAGAAGAATAAAGTGCTTGAAATGACAATGGGCTGGACATATTGCCAGGAGAACGGACCACCGATGAACAACCGAAATTTTAGACTGGATTCCCAGGACACAGAAGAAGACCATGTGAGAGATGGGTGGATGGAGGAGACTGACCCAAGACAGACCGCTGCGGAAGAAACTTGGGGAGACCTTCATCCATCAGTGGATTGATAATGATTGACATATATGAGCTATAAATTGGAATATATAATCATATATATAATTAGAATAGATATGATTATATATTCTAATTTATAGCTCAAAGCAGATTTGTCCAAGTCGGGGCCGGGTCCAAAATTTTTGACCCGTTTCCAACTCTGGCTCGCAATTTTAGTTTGATGTTAGAAACGGGAGAACTTTCATTTCAAAGGAACAACGTTTCCCGGAAATCATTCTTGTAAATGAAAAAATGGATAATTTTAAAATTCCGCTAAATCATTCGAAGAATTTGTTTCTTAAATTTTAAGTGAATTGGCACTTCACTCACATACCCCGACGCTGAGACTAAATAAAATTCAAATAAGTGGTTTGCGCATATTAAAGGTTTTTACGCTCGAATATGCACTAGCAGGAATTTCTTTATTTCTGTGAGTGCTTTTATTTCGAAATTTTCATCCCATAAAAAGCCATTTGCTTTTCATCAGCTTAAAACTCCTGGTTCGTAAACGTCCTTGAAGAGAGATGACCGCTACAACACATTTCCTTGAAAATTCTTTTTAGGTTTTCAATATTTATGCAACAGTCATTATTCTAGGTTTTCTCCAAGACCAGGAAGATAAGGTCTGGAGGTGTTAAAATATGCCATTCCACAAATCTCCCAGCAGGAGACCGCGCATCTGATCATCTCAGCTAACACAATACTTGTCACTTATGCACATGACTCGGCAAGATTTGTTGCTCTAACTTTTGGGCAGAACATGCGGCTTGAAACGTGGAATAATAAATTTAAAATTCGCGTTACTCTGCGAAGGAGTGGAAGTCCTTGAAGGCAAAACACGGATGCCTTCTTGTCTTACGTATCGAGAGAACAACCTTCGGATGGCCCAGACAGAATAATGAAGGCCACGTAGGCTTCGCCACTGTAGATTGGAAGAGGATAAAGGTGGGCTCAGAGACCACCCTGTAACCATATGAATGGTTTCACTGACTCCTTTATCTCGCATGGTGATAAATCACTTCACTTTATCTTCCTGACAAGCGATGTGAAAGAGTAACAGTCTCAGTAGGCGACGATGAAACTGAGATCTCTCTTTCCAAATATCGTTTAAAAGACATATTGGAGGTTCTCATAGAAAGATAGAACTTTGATCAAGTTCAAAATAGATCGCATACTAGAAACCACTGAAAATGAACTAGTTCAGTATATGACGCCAAACTTAAAATTGTGGTGATAGGAGAAGGGGGGGGGGAGGGTACGAAAGAACGGAGGTTACATAAATGTTAAAGAACGCAAAATTCAGTCGTCAGAAATATTCACTTCAAGCGTTTGTTTTTAAATTGATTTCTGAAAATGAGTCTCGCCGCGCCGGTATCGCGGTGGTCTAAGTGCTGCTGGCTTATGACCATTCGTCCAAGATGGGTGCGGGTTCGAATCCCGGTGAGGCATGGATGTTGTGTTTGTCTTACGGCACTGGCTCTCTCACTTTCCTTGAATCCGTGGCCCTAAATTAGGGATGGGCGACTGCTTATAGCTCTTTCAGTTGCTCACGGTGGTTGTTAAACCTTCAATGAAAAAACGAGTTTCACAAAAATTATAATCAAAACGTAAAATTATAATCCAATATTCAGTGTGGCAATCATAAGTTATATAGCTTTGTAGAGTTACAATCACACAATAAAAATAAAACAGATCCTTTTGTTCGCTTAACACAACACTTTACCCCCATCAGTTGCCTGGAAACCTTTGTTCAACTGTAGTTCATCAATCAAGTGGACAAAGGCGCAAGCAGTAAATATTTGACACATGAGCGCTGGATGTCGGACCCCGTGGGTTAGGTTCTTCAAGCGTCGAAGAAACAGCCTTTTTGAAAATAGACGGATCGGAAAAGCAAAGCGCACAAATACGCGCTCGAAATAGAGGGGCAATACGATCATCGTGGAACAAGATGTCCAGAGACGTGATCTGTTGCTCTCACGTAAACTTATTTGTGTGAGCAACGCTACAAGTGAGCGGAAAAGTTGAACTCGACAAATGTCCTGCTCATCAATTTAGAATTACTTAAATTTCCAAATTGCAAAAATTCCCACAGCCTCTATGGAACAAATTAACACCATACATTTTAATTCTCCATGTTAAGTAGTTGACGTTTTTACAAAGAATCACGTCCGTTACATTCTGAAGATCCATGGTTTTTGTAAATGATAACCATAGCAGTGTACATGTTTTGCAAACGTCCATTGATGATGCTACCGTATCATCTACTGCGTAATCCACGCTGAAGTGTTTATACGGCAGATCAGTTGAGCAAGTAGCCAGTTCAGTTGTGAGATTGCTGAAGGGTAAGTTGCAATGTGAAAAGTATACGGGCAATTAACACCTTATCAGAATTGTGTGGCAGTTGCTTTGTGTACAAAATAATTATCTGTACGTCACGTAACTTCTCGTCTGCACTGTAATCAATTTACAGTGTCTCGCTTCCTGCGGGAACTATCCACAACAACCTCTGCAGCTGTAAAGCAAGAAGCTGGTGAAGATGAAAGTGCACTACAGCTCCAAACAGAGAGTTGAGACTTGTAAGTATGAAAAACAAAGGTGTTACATTCATGGACCTGGAAAGTGAATGGGAAGAGCATACAGGCATGAAAACAAATGCTGTAACCATTAGGCGATTATTCCAAGCTGGATTGAAAGCCCGACGTCCCTAATAGAAACCACCTCTGATGGAAGAAATTGAAAATGCAGCAGCTGGAAGAGGTCAAGGTACAAATAAATTTGATTTCAGAGAAGTAAAAGTAAGTTACTTTTAGAGATTAGTCGAAATTCAACCTTAACGGTTTAGAGCAGTTTGTGAACAGAAGACAAGGCGAAGCATTCCATTCTAACTGTATCATGCCCATGGTGCAATTTTTTAAACGTCATATGGTTTGGGACTGCGCGTTTCCTACCATGGAGTTGGACTGCTACATTGCGTGAGCGAGTCAGAAAATGCCCAGCCATACGGAGACTTTTTACTGCAGAGTTTATGCCTACTATTTCTGAGAACTTTAGAGAGACTAGTGAGTGCATTTTTCAAAACATTTCATCATTTTTGCACAGAGATAAAACGGTAGATGTTACTCAAGTTTGGCTATTATGTCATCTAATGTATCATATTGTCGCTACATATGTTGTTTGTCTACAGTTTCATAACTCTTTTTCTAAATAGGGTAGAAAACTGGTTGTATGAGCAGTCTTTTTATAACCACACTGCCATGGCCAAGAAACGGTCAAGATCTCAACCCTATTGAAAATTGTTGGGACCACATGGGCAAAATACTTCGTGGCCGGCCCGGTGGGCAAGTGGAACAAGGCGCTGGCTTCGTCTGAGATGGGTCCGGTTCGAATCCCTCATGAGGCATGGATAGAGCATTTGTATTACACCCCTGGGACTCATTCATTGACATACATTAGTTTGGTGTCGGTCCACCTTTGGCCTTAATGCCTGCACTGACCCTTCGAGACATGCTTCAACATGGTTTTGGAACACAGCGATGGGTATAAGCTTCTATTCAGTATATAATGCTGCCGCTAACTGTTGCTTAGCAGTAGGCCTTGGTTCCAAACTTGTTATGCGGCGCTCTAATTCATCCCATACGTGCTCTACGGAATTAAGATCAAGACTCTGTGCTGGCCAATCCATACACGATACGGAATTATCGTCAAACCACGCCGTTACAGTGCCTGTTTTATGGCTTGGTGCATTACTCTGCTGGTACCAATAAGGCTCGGTTCCATAGTATTGCCACAGAGTTGTTAGGGCATAATTGTCCAGAATATCGAGGTAGACGCGCTGGTTAACTGGTTTTTCCGCGATAACCAATGGACCGGGACCATACCACGAAAAACACCCCCACACGAGTACACTGCCAGCTCCAAGCTTGACCGTAGGAACAGTAGACTGTGGTAAATAGCGTTCCCCCGATTGTCGCCATTCCCACACACGGCCATCAGACTGATGGATCGTGTATCTGGATTCATCAGTCAATAGGACCCGTTTCCATTGATCTACGGTCCACGATAAAGGTTCTTTACACCATGCTAAACGACGAGTAGCATTTCGAGTGAAGATGAAACGCTTATGAGCAGCCGCACGACCACGGTAACCCATGGAATGAAGTTCTCTACGAATGGTACGTATACATACCGAGGTTCCACCATTTTTACTCACCTTTACACTGAGGTCTTATGCTGTACTCAGTCGATTGGCTGTAACGACTCTCCTGAGGCTTCGACGTCCTCTATCACTGATTTTCTTTGGTCTACCGGTACGTGTTGCTGCTTAAGGCGCGGTATGTGTCTTCCACTTATTCAGTACATCCAAAACAATTGACTTGGGTATGTTTAAACGCCTCTCGGTTTCCTTTATGGACAACCAACTAATATAACACTCAGCAATCTTTCTTTTCTCAAAGTCAGTTCTCTCCCGCCGTGACATTTTCACTCGATCTCACAGCGCGATATGATCGTAATCAGTTTCAGGCTTGTTTTTATGCCGTTTGCAGCTGTACCGAGCATCTTATCAACGCAGCGGATCCGTTCATTTGCTTTTGAAGGGGTGTCCGGTGACTTTTGTCAATATAGTGTACATGCTTCACCCACATTCGAACCAATCTCAAACGAATGGTCACACGCCAGCACTTAGGCCACTGCGCCTGTGAGGCGGCTCCCTAGAGTCAGTGGCCACAAATTAAGAACGAAAATTGCTTCTAGATTTGCTGTTGGTGGCTATTGAACCTTCTCCGTAACCCCCAAAACACTTCGTGTGCTTTAGGAAGTATTTATCACAACCTAGTAACACAAGCTAACACCATATTATATCAAATGCCTGGTTTGTTCATGCCTCGTCGTTGTCGTGCAGACATTAATTCAAAGCGGAGGCCGACGAAATAATGTTAACGGGTCTGTGACAAACACTCTAATATAACTTTCCTTTTCAGTTGCTGTATGTATCCAAACTTCGGTTCGTTCTCTTTAACCTAGTGCTTACACTTTCTCTCTCGACTGAATATCATGTGGCAACCTGAATTGAGGTCGGGAGTAGAATACATATGAGAAAAACAGGGATAAGAAGGTTGTTTAAGATGTATGGAGCAGGCTGTCTCTCGTTAGATGTATTCTACTGACTTTCGTTAGATGTATGCTGTTTCTTGGCAGTTGTTTTGAATACTCTGTTAAGGCACTCGTTCCTGTCAAAAGTCTATTAGTTCGTTATTCTGTTTTGGAGAGAGAAGTTAGTTTTACCTACGAGTAGAAAAGCTGTGTTACGTTTAATGTTTGAATGATACTTAACAGTATTAACCCTTTAAGTGACCCATGTATCTGAACAAAATGGTGCCCAAAATTTTCCACGCTCCTCAAATAGAACTGTTCACATAGCGGCCGGGCTTCACGAAAGCTACGGCTAAACAATTACTTTCCCCTTTTCTTCTCAGCAGCGCTGACCGTAAGCCTATCACGGGTGACAGACGCTCGCTTTTAGTTCTTTATTCTCTGCTTCATAACTCAAGGCATGACACGTAAGAGCTAGTCCCCCTGTAACGAACATCATGCCACTTGGGAAGGAGTACATTACAAGGACAGTCAGTCAGAAATGAGTCAAATTTACAAGTTGTCCTGGATTGATCTTAGATTTAGTAAATTGTTCGCTGTTTCTTATTCAATTGCTACTTATTCTGTTTCCTACACTCTTGCATTCTAAATTTCACGTAACTAGCCTTCATATTATTCCTTTCCTGTTCATCTCCTATGCCCTCCGATGCAATAGAACAATCACTCCCGTCCCGAATCGCCTTTCGGGTGACAATGCACTCGTTCGCAGCGTAGGCGAATAAAATGATTTAAGCATTTAAGAAAGGCTTCCCGTGAATACTGCTTTACAACTTACAACGTCTAATTACAGGTGCCCCCATTGAAAGCTCTTTCGAATAGTCTCTTGCCGGCTGATCTTACATGAAAATGAATTAATAATCAAATCTTTGAAAATCACCCAAATCCCCGTTTCACCAGCCGCTTTCGGCCCATTTCTTAGACTGCAAATGTATTCGTTCCAAATGATTGCAACTTATTTTCCTAACCCCGAATTAATTTGTTCCAGCCGTGTAGTCCAGAATTAGGTGTGCCCAGAGTCAAATTACTGGATGACATAACGATATGGGCTAACTAAGTGTCTAAAAAATTAAACAAACGTTGAAGTTTTCGTAAATAAAGACTTACTCTTTAACTGGCCGTTCAACCAATCGATATTTAATTAAGATGTATTTGTATTTAGATATCTGGAGCACCATGTAAACGGTTCGGAACGTTTCTATCAAGGCAATGTTCTTATTCATGTGATGTTAATGTTCTAGGGATACTGAATCTTCACCTATAGTTGCACATAATTAACTAAGAACATTACAGGTCACGACTTTCCCCGATACTTCGATGGGTTTCTTAGGTATGTGTCGAAGGTCATGAGGGCTCATTGATCTACTCCTGAAATATAATTTCTTTTGCTTTATGTAAATAATCAGATGTTTGATCTTTTTTCTTTCTTTCGCCAAACAAACAGTTCATAGAGTTTGCTGTTGCTAATTGCTGTTTTATTCTTTACCTAAGAAGTATTGATACCAAACTCTTATTATAGCAGTTTCCATTCATAGAATAGGCCTCCCACGTCGACAACTATTACAGACGAGCAGAAGACCACTTCTAAATTTACCGCAGCTCAATTCCCAGTCATAGTAGAACAACTTTTTCCGATGAAACGATGTTAAGTGTAATTGTTACCTATATCTCGCAAACGGTGTTGAATCCAGTACGGACATTTCGGTGCAGGAGGGATGAAGGGGGATTGTTCGAGGGGGTTAAATTCAGTCTCGTGAGATCGGGGGAGTGAAAGAGTTCTCCGAAACGCTAGAGGAATTTTTATTTTTCCGAGAGAGATTTCCCTCCCCATCATCCCGATGGATTTGACACTGTTCCAAACGTGGCTTTAATAAACTTACTTGATATACCAGGGTAAGTCAGTAATTACAAGTTGTATCTTCACTGCAGTTGTATTTGTGTTTCCGTTGGCAGCACTATCATTTGCGCGTGCATCGCTGGGCGAGGTTACCGTCTCATCACTGCTGTCCAGCTTTAAAGTTGCTAAGTCAATTCCATTGTCGTTAGCCATGGTCGCTCCACTTTCCGTTTGCACCAAAGAAGAGCAGCGTCCAGTGATCCATTTTTTATGGTCTGAAGCGGATTCAGGCGCCGAAATCCATCGACGACTTTCAGCACAGTACACGAGCAGTGTTTTGTCACCACGGAGTGTCTACGAATGGATTAAAAAGTTCAAAAATCAGATGAGTCACATTATTGTGACCACCAGTTAATATCCAAAGCAACCTCCGTGTTCAGCGCGGACAGCAGCTAGACGGGCTGCGAGTGCCTCAATAAGGTGATGGAAGGTGTTTACAGGTATGTGGAGCCATGCTGACTGCAGTGCTTCTGACAGCTGCTGGAGAGTGCGTGGTGGAGAATCCATAGAGCGAACAACACGATCGAGGTGGTTCCACAGATGCTCAATCGGGTTTAAGTCTGGGGAATTAGTCCGCCAGGGAAGTACTTTGAAGTCTTCGTCATGCTCTTCCAACCACTCTCGGACATTTCTAGCTATGTGACACGTCTCATTGCCGTGCTGAAAGATCCGATCCAGCAGGACAATGAGGCGTGCAGACAATCAGCATGTATGGGTGTACGTGGTCTGCAAGGATGGATTCATAACGAATTCGCTCCATATTGCCTTCCACAGGTATGAGTGGATCCAGAGAATACCACGAAAACATTCCCCAGACCATTAAGGTGCCCCCAGCAGCTTGCGTTCTTCCAGCAATGGTTGCAGACTGTTTGTTATCCGATGTTTCTCGCCTTATACGCCAACGTCCATCCGTTCGATGAAGCAGAAAACGTGGCTCATGAGAGAAGGCAATCCTTTGCCAATCAGCGGAAGTCCAATTTCGATACTGCCGTGCAAATGCAAGCCTTTTCTGCCGATGCACCTTCGTTAGCATAGGTGCAGTGACCATCCGTCTGCAGCGGAGCCTCATACGCAGCAGGGTTCGCTGAAATGTCGTTTTAGACACACTTTCGGTAGTCCCCTGGTTTTTCGGCCAGTGAGTTGCTCCATTGTAGCGTGTCGATCGGACCTCACGCATCTTCGAAGCCGGCGTTCACTTCTCACATCAATGGCACGTGTTATTCGCAATGGTGCCATTTCTCCAATCACGATACGCTTTAACCACAACAGTTCACAAACTCCGCTGTTTCAGAAATACTGCCACCCTTGGCCCGAAAGCTGATAATCATCCCTTTTTGCAAATCTGATGAATCGCTTCTTTTAGCCATGACAGCAACGAGTGATATGTGTTCAGAATTCCCGCAGCACACCTCATAATACC
This sequence comes from Macrothele yani, assembly GCA_039090855.1. Lineage (NCBI taxonomy): Eukaryota > Metazoa > Arthropoda > Arachnida > Araneae > Macrothelidae > Macrothele > Macrothele yani. The sequence goes on from CM077003.1 coordinate 113,254,071, forward strand.
CTCCAAGCCAGCTCACGACACGTGCTTTCTTTCAATTGCTACGTGCTGTTGATATCAAAAGTAGGAGGTGGTCACAATAATGTGATTCGACTGTGTAGTCACACAAGTATTACGTATGAAGAAGGAGACGGACGCCCGTCAACGGCCACAACTGATGACAACATTGAGTGCATACGTGACGTAATTTTGTTAGACAGACGGGTTATTATTGATGAAGTGGCAAAGAGACTGCAAATCAATCATCTATTAGGTGCTTGAATTAATTTCCGCTGTTTTTTGCCACACAAACACCTGTGTGTTGCCACAGAACGGTACAAGATAGTCTATTCAAAGTAGCGTCCGTTGGCAGCTACGACCCTTCCCCACCCTTGGGGTAACAAATGGATTCCGCGGTAGAAAAATGCAGGTTCTTTCGAGGCAAACCATTCATCAAGCCATTTTTCGGATATCCGTAACAGAAAGGAAGTGCTTCTCTAACAGGCCATGTTGTAGTGACCGGAACAAATGGAAGTCCGAGGGAGCAATGTCCGGGGAATAAGGTGGGTGGGGTAAGAAGTCCCAGCCAAGTGCCTACAAGAGTTTCTTCACGGATTTGGCGACATGAGGTCTAGCGTTGTCGTGGAGAAAAAAACCTTGTCATGTGGGATCCAGTTTCCGAGCCTCTAGATCATTCCCATTGCATTTAAACGTTTTCTAACCGTTGACTCATTGACCCGCAGACAACTCGTGGAGCGTCTGACATGAATCCTCGTCCAACAAGGCCTCCAACGTGCCGTTTTCGAATTTTTCGGCTGCCCAGGGCGTTCTTTGTCCTTCACGTCATATTCGTTGGCTTTGAAGCATCGGAACCACTCTCTGCATGTTGTTTCCGATAGGGCATGTTCCCCCTAGGCCTACACTAGCAAACGATGACTTTCCGCTGCAGATTTCTTGAGATAAAAGCAGAAGAGTAATGCTTCCCGCAAATGCTCCTTTTTAGGTAGGAAACTCGACATCGTGAATGCGATACCAACTCGTGTTCTGTGCCCTCCGATCGCGTGTCACACACTGCTTCGCCCAGACTACGGACGGTACGCGCGTGCGCAAGGGAGGTCACAGCGCTTCACTGCTGCGCTCTATTGGGAACCGCGGGAATTGATTCAAGAACCTAATATTTGGTCCACTCAAAAGGGTCTTAAGGGGCCGTCGAATCACCTCGGATCAAGAACTGTAAGAAGCGGTTCATGCTTGGTTCTCTTCTCAGTCGAAAACGTTTTTTTTTCTGTTATTTTTCCTGAGGACATAAAGAAACTTGTTTTTTTTTTTGATTGGAGGTTTAACGACCACCGTGAGCAACTCAATGGGCTATAAGCGGTCGCCCGTCCCTAATTTAGGGTCACTGGTTCCAGGGAAGGGAGAGAGCCAGTGCCATAAGACAAACACAACATCCATGCCTCACCGGGATTCGAACCCAGACCCCTTTTGAACGAATGATCAGAGGCTATCGCTTAGACCGCGCCACCGGGGCGGCCATAAAGAAGCTTGTGGAACGATGGAACGAGTGCGCTGAAAAGCAAAGAGGTTATGTTGAAAAACGATGTTATTGTAAGTTCCTATATTTATTCAAATAAATTTTATAGCTGCATTTGCGGATAATTATTAACTAACACTCTGATAATTATTGACTAACCATGGTAAATAATGCTTAGTATTATTAACACGCAACACATTTTTGGTATGCTAGCATTGCCAGTTCGGCTGGAAAAAACACGTAAATCGGAATAAGAAATTATAAACAACCACAAGCGATTTTAAAGTTACTGGGCGTACAGTGTTTATTAAAAGCTCTAATGAGTTAAGAAAACTGGCGAATGTTTGGGAGTTCGATGTCGCCAAAAAAATTATTTACTGCACTGTGTGTACTTCGAGGCAGACATACATTGAAAGAAACAACAATGAAACATTCGGAGGCTGGGCGGGTTAGGCTTTTCAGATATTCTAAAGTCAAACAGATTTAACGAAGACGAATATATTTGAATGATGAAACAATATTGAAAGTTTCTAATTTGGTGAAGTAAATTAATATTTATGAGCAAACTTATTCACACTAATTATTCCAGGAAGGATCAAAACCGATACTTTCCATTGCATGTTTTCAGAAACATAACATGGTGAAGTTATACACTCATTGTCATAAAAATCCGCGCACCAAGAAGGAGGCGACGGATTGAAATGAGATTTTAGTAGTGAGTTTGTTCATACTAAAGACAGAAGTAATTACAATATCACAGCAGTAGGACGAATTCCCCGTAGACATACGATACACAATCCGGTCACACTTAGTTCCGCGAAGGGCCGCCTCGCGCTCGGATACATGCGGTGATACGGCCCCTCATGGGGTCAAAGAGACGCCGTATGTTGTCCTGGGACAGATTGGCCCACACGTCTTGCAACTGATGCTCTAAATCACAAACACTGGGGCATGAAGAAAGCTGGCGCCCCATTAAGTCCCACACGTGCTCGATGGGCGAGAGATCAAGAGATTTGGAAGGCCACGGAAGCGTCGAAGCATGACATAGACAACCCTGGGAAACCCGAGCCGTGTGCGGACGGGCGTTATCTTGTTGGAAAATGACTGCGGGCCGTCCCGCCACGAAAAGCACCACATGGGTTCACAGGATGGGCTGTCAACGTCCCTCGGATCACTGCGAGGGAAGTCCGGCTGTCATACGCGATGGCTTTCCAAGTCATCACGCCAGCAGTTCGGGACGTGTGCCGCTGTACAGTGAGATTGGGATTGTAACGCTCACCTGCGGTCCTCCACACTCTGACAAGGTGGTTGTCCGTTCCCATACAGAAGCGGGATTCGTCGCTGAACACCATACGTTGCCAGTCCGTAGCATTGCATGTTGCTCGCTGCAGACACCACTGCTATGACGACAACGATGGTCAGGTGTTAAAGGCAGAAAAGGCAAGGGCCGTCGAGAGTGCGGATTCGCCTCTGCCAGGCGTCTGGAAATGATTTTGGCGGGCACAGGAGTCCCTTGCGCAGCCGCCACATGTCTCTGGATATTGGGCAAGGACCTTGTGACGTACTAAAAGGTGAAAACATGTGTCAAGACGACAAATCTGCAGCGAGACATTCTGTCCACGTAGCTCAGTTGGGAGAGCGACTTACTCCGGAGTGAGGGGATGTCGGTCGCGGACAAACTAGGGTTTTCACAACGTCTTTGCATCTGTGTGTGCCGCTCTCACGATCCCACGGTCATCTTTGCTGGTGTTGTGTCTGGGTAGTCAGGAGCTAGTCCGCCGTGTCCGGGTGTCTTCCCATCTCCATTGCTCCCAACACGATTGCACTGTACGGTCGGACCGACCCAAAGGGCAGCCGATCCGGCGCGCCGACCACCCTGCCTCTCTCATTCCGACAATACGGAAGCGTTCAAACTGCGTCAGTTGCCCGTACGCACATCTAAGGGTTTCTTGGCAAGTAAATCGCTCAGGGATCTCACCTGACTCCTACCGTGCGCTTCGGCACGAATGTGGAGTCCCCTGCGTGGCGCCTTATAAGCCCCAAGGATTGCGATTGCAGCGCCAGTCTTGGACGCGTGGGCAAGCTGAATCGCACGAAACTTTAATCATTTGCATGTCTGCCCTCCCCGTAGCTATTCGCCGAGTTTCGCGTTTCTTGGTGCGCGGATTTTTATGAGAATGAGTGTATATCTTTAAATGCATTGTTAGCTGCAGCAAACCTGATTCTCAAAGAAGTTTGCGTAGCGATGATTGAGCGGCGAAGTACTAAGGAGTCTATCAGGGTTTTGTAGTCCTAAAGCTTTCAAGAGTTCAGATTAAAAAGGATGGATAACTAAGGAGTTGAAAAGATGGTCAAACATCACAGAACGTAGGTAGCTTTTTCAATCGTCGCAATAGAGTAAACGCTTCTCCGGTAGAGCTGTTGAAAACCTGCATCCACAGAAAAATACTTGGGAATGTTTAAATCAGGGTAAACTTCTTGCAACTGGCCTCTAAAATCATCTCAAGGATTTTTTTTCAAACCCTTGATTTGGAAAAATGAGCAGGATCACTCCAACCGCTTAATTTACGGGAACTGTGGGATCTTCAGTTGCAGTCATGGTACCAAATATCAAGAGACACCTACCAACATCTCGTTGAATCTATGCCTCATCGGGTGAGAGCTACGAGCATCTCGTTGAATCTATGCATCATCGGGTGAGAGCTACGAGCATCTCGTTGAATCTACGCATCATCGAGTGAGAGCTACGAGCATCTCGTTGAATCTACGCATCATCGGGTGAGACACCTAACAGCATCTCGTTGAATCTATACCTCATCAGGTGAGACACCTACCAACATCTCGTTGAATCTATGCCTCATCGGGTGAGACACCTACCAACATCTCATTGAATCTATGCCTCATCGGGTGAGACACCTACCAACATATCGTTGAATCTACGCATCATCGGGTGAGAGCTACGAGCATCTTGTTGAATCTACGCATCATCGGGTGAGACACCAACCAACATCTCGTTGAATCTATTCATCATCGGGTGAGACACCGACCAACATCTCGTTGAATCTATGCATCATCGGGTGAGACAACTACCAACATCTCGTTGAATCTGTGCCTCATCGGGTGAGACACCTACCAACATCTCGTTGAATCTGTGCCTCATCGGGTGAGACACCTAACATCATCTCGTTGAATCTATACCTCATCGGGTGAGACACCTACCAACATCTCGTTGAATCTATGCCTCATCGGGTGAGACACCTACCAACATCTCGTTGAATCTATGCCTCATCGGGTGAGACACCTACCAACATCTCGTTGAATCTATGCCTCATCGGGTGAGACACCTACCAACATCTCGTTGAATCTATGCCTCATCGGGTGAGAGCTACGAGCATCTCGTTGAATCTATGCATCATCGGGTGAGAGCTACGAGCATCTCGTTGAATCTACGCATCATCGGGTGAGACACCAACCAACATCTCGTTGAATCTATGCATCATCAGGTGAGACACCTACCAACATCTCGTTGAATCTATGCCTCATCGGGTGAGAGCTACGAGCATCTCGTTGAATCTATGCATCATCGGGTGAGAGCTACGAGCATCTCGTTGAATCTACGCATCATCGGGTGAGACACCAACCAACATCTCGTTGAATCTATTCATCATCGGGTGAGACACCTACCAACATCTCGTTGAATCTGTGCCTCATCGGGTGAGACACCTACCAACATATCGTTGAATTTATGCCTCATCGGGTGAGAGCTACCAGCATCTCGTTGGATCTATGCCTGATCGGGTGAGACACCTACCAACATTTCGTTGAATCTATGCCTCATCGGGTGAGACACCTACCAACATCTCGTTGAATCTATGCCACATCGGGTGAGACGCCTACCAACATCTCGTTGAATCTATGCATCATCGCGTGAGAGCTCTTTTGCCGGAGAGAAGAGGATCTATATCACATTAGGTAGCTGGTTTTAATGTTTTGGCTGATCGGTGTACAAAACAAAAAGTAATGCTACAAAGAAAACAAACAAAAATTGCTGACTTTTTCTATTTAAATAAGTTTTAAAATGTTCAGTTTTGTATTTGCATTCTACAAGAATGTTTATGTATGTTTCGATAGGGGTTTTATGTATTTTACCCAATAAAACGTAATTTGGATCCAACATGTTTTTATTTTTATATTATCCGGGCTCTAGTGTCCGTCAATTACCATGAATAATTGGCGTTTTACAGTAATTTCAAACGCCATTTGCTGTAAATGCCTATACTCGTATATATATATATACACTGAAGAGCAATTGAATTAGAGACAGCTGGCGTTATGCAAATGTGACGCTGTGGGCGGCCCTGTAAACGGAAACGACATGACGTATGCAGTGATCCGACAATATAAGGAGTGATGCGATGGGAATCAGTAAGAGTCAGAACCAGTATCGGTAAGACGAAGGATCTAAGCGCATTTGATCGTGGGAAAATTGTCGGGGTCCGACGAATGGGTCACTCCATCTCGGAAGTCGTGCAGGCACTGGGATTTTCACGAACCACTGTGTCACGGGTGCACCGTGAGTACATCGAATCCGATAAAACCATTCCTGCAAGGGCCAACTGCCGTGGACAAGAGCGTGTGGAGCTTGCATTGTAACAGCGGATAGACGGGCCACAGCACAAGAAATCACTCGGCAATTTAACACTGGTGCACAAAAACGTGTAAGCAGCCACACCATCCAGAACCATCTCCTCGCTATGGGGTACAGAAGCCATCATCCCACAAGGGTACCGCTGCTGACCGCACATCACCGGGTGCAAAGATTAGCATGGGCGCGGGAACATCGCCACTGGACCCTAGACATGTGGAATAATGTTGCTTGGACTGATGAGTTGAGATTCACGTTGGTACATGCGGACGGCAGGATACGAGTACGGCGCAAACCACAGGAAGCGATGGATCCTTCTTGCCAGCAGGGTACTCTTCAAGCTGGTGGGGATGGCATTTTCGTCTGGGGACTGTTTACGTGAAATGAAATGGAACCCCTGGTACGTGTGACATCGTCCCTCACAGGTCAAAGTTACCGGGATATCCTGGACGACCATTTGCTCTCATTTGTACGCCTTCAACATCCCAATGGGGACCTCATTCTGCAACAAGACAGTGCACCGTGCCATCGCTCCCGAATTGTGTCCGAATGGTTGGATGAACACTCCACCGACGTGACCTCGCTTCCTTGGCCAGCTAGGTCACCTGACCTCAATCCCATCGAGCACATCGGGGATGCCATCAAGAGAGATGTTCGAGGCTCTGACCCCCCTCCATCAAATCTTCGTGAACTGTGGGAGCTTGTTCGGGGGTCGTGGATCCGTATGGCTTCCCAACGCTTCCGGTGTTTTGTCGAGTCCATGCCGAGATGAATCGCCGCCGTCATCGGGGCGAAAGGTGGTGCTACACGTTACTAGACAGGTATCTCTATTTCAATTGCTCTTCATTGTATATATACTCGTTGTACTGCTCCGTTCATTTTCCCTTTGGTTTGGAGCACTTGTAGAGGGTCAGCGAGCGCTGAGTTTAAGAGTAATATTTGCTTTTGTGGTAAATGCTGTTCATTTAGAACGAAGAAGTTTCGTACCGCCCCGGTGGCGCAGTGGTCTAAGGCGATGGCCTCTGATCATTCGTCCGAAAGGGGTCTGGGTTCGAATCCCGGTGAGGCATGGATGTTGTGTTTGTCTTACGGCACAGGCTTTGTCCCTTCCCTGGAACCAGTGACCCTAAATTAGGGACGGGCGACTGCTTATAGCCCATTGAGTTGCTCACGGTGGTCGTTAAACCTCGAATCAAAAAAAAAAAAAAAAAGAAGTTTCGTAAAAAAAAATCTGAATCTTCCCCTGTAGCATCTAAAGAGATGCTATCAAGTTGCACAGTCTGCTGTTATTTCACACGAAAGCGTTATTGAAATTATTGGTACAGTTTTTAAAATATTTACCACTTCATTTTGAGTGTTCCTCAAAAATGGAAGTACGTTGTGTATGTCATATCAACGGTAGCACTCCCTCTAGCTGTACCATGGTTTACTGTACTCTTTAGAATTGCATCAAGTGATTTTCGTTTTTCCGCTAGTTAAAAACAACATTCGCGATAGTATGTTTCCTAGTCGTTCATCAGATGCTTCTGCCGCTCTCTAGCGATTTGAGTACACCACCAAAAACTGCTTGGAGGCCTTCGAAGCTTATAAGGGAACATGCCACTACAGGGAGAAACTTTTTTTTTACTGGAGGTTTTTTTAATGATTTATTGGACCTGGTGGTAGAAAAACATACAGGCAGACATAAACAGGAGATAGCAACACGTACAAATCATACATGGTTGACATCATACCAAATGATTAAATTACACAGATACAGACAGTGTTGATCATGTAACGCAGTGTGAGCAGGTATACATCAAACATAGATTTGATAGTATGCTAAATGACCAATGTACACATATAACCAATGTTGGACAAGTAACATATTGAGAGCCCGTGCCGAAAGACAAACACAAACATCCATGCCTCACCGTGATTCGAACCCCGACCCATCTCGGACGAATGATCTGAAGCCATCGCTTAGACCATTGCGCCACCGGGGCGGACGGAAGGAGCTTTCAGTGGGCTTTTCTGAAGACCTACGCAATAATCCGGGGAAATTATAAGAAAACTTTGTAAATTTGAACGCACTACACAAAATGTTTAGAAAATTAGAAAATCGGAGTAAAAAATGCGCCAGTGACTTTTATTTTCACATCAATCTCTTTTTGAAGAGGCTACATAGTGGCAAATGCAAATATGTATTTCCATAACCTATATAGTGGAATTATACACTTGCGCTATATAGCAGCCAGCGCTTAGACAACTGCGTCACCGGGTGGCTAAATTTTGTTTATAGTTTCAACTATCGAATATCATAAAAAACATTTCTAATCCGTCTTTATTCGAGGGGCTAACGACCATCATGAGGAGCTCTGAAGGCTATAAGCGGCAGCCTCATTTTGGTGAGCAGTTCATAGTATCAGTTTATCGTCATAGCTCTTGGGCAATTGGTTCCAGGGAGGGGAGACAGCAAGCTCCGTGAGACAAATGTACTGCTACTACCTATGCCTCAAGCAGGACACAAGCAGACGCAGCTCGGATGACTGGGCAGGAATCTACGCTTCTGATCACTCGTTCAACGGGAAGGATGTTTGACTCTTAAAACAATCAATATTGCATAAAACAAACAAATAAAAAAAATAGTAGCATACACGAAAAGTTCACGAATCATCATTCTCGAGATTTAGTATTATTTCGTAGGAAATCTTTTTCTACATCTAGGTGTAGGATTACAGGTGTAGTGCCTACAAACAGACGGAGAAGGTGATACTATAAGCACGTAATTGAAAAAAAAAATGTCGTATCGAAAACGCCGTATTGTGTTTTATTGGTCTACACTACATATTAATCCAGTTTTGATATGATAATATTGACTATCATCTATCATCGATTAAGAGATGGACGGATTAAGGCAATGAGAGCGCAAGAAGGGGAGAACGTTAACGAGAAAGTGTTCAGAGAGGGGAAAAAAATAGTGGACGTCCGTTGAATGTTTCATCTGTTGACGTGGATAACTCAGTGTCTGATGTAATCTCCGAGGAATCTTAAAAGGCGAGTTTTGGAACAGTGAAGCTGCGAAGAAAGTGGAGCGCGAAATGTTGATATCTGGGCCACGCTCTCAAAACAAACGACGCGGCGGCCATTTCCAGAAACGCCAATCGTAGGTCGACAATACCAGCATATAATGCTTCCATACTTAGCAGGTATAAACCCCAATTCGTTTACTTCAATGTTTGTCCATGCCTCCTTTCTCCTGCCTACGACGTAATCCGGTACTGTTCTCATGGGGATAAATATATTTATCAGTTTAATAACAATGTTGTCCATATGTGTGTCATCCCATTGTTATAGAGGAAACGTTTTGTAAACTTTTAAACGATTGCCTTGATAAAACTGGAACAGAATCTGGAAGACAGGATTTGTTCCGTGATTAATTTTGGATGCCACCGAACTCGAACGAGCACAAAGTAGAGTAGGTAAATGGGCAGCATCTTTCTGGACAAAGTTTTTAAAACTCGCTGTCTCTACAAAACAAATAAAAGATCAGTACATAGCAGGTGAAAAGGCAATTATTAACTGAACTAAATAAAGCAGATTTCTCTTTTACTTCTTTGGTCTGATTTTTTTTTTTTTTTTTTGGAATGCATAACTGGTTAGAAACTGAGCCTCATGTTTTTCTAAAAAGAAATGTTTCCAGACAAATTCAAATCGATTAAATGTCTGAAAATCATTAATAGAAAAAAGAGAAGGTTTAACTTCCTATCTTTAAACTTACTAGGAAACAATCTCTTATTTATTTATTTGCAAGCACATGTCTACAGAGTAGTTACAGGAATTTCTATGATATCATTGGGCATTAACATCATAGTGTGTTAATAGTGATAAATAGAGTCCTGCGAAACATGCTTTACGAAAAAAAAATCATAACTATCATTAAAAATATCAGGGCATTCTTCAAGTGAATTGTGAAATCTATACATTTTGAATAACGGAGAAGTTTTCGCAGCATTTTGTTGTTGTTTTTGATTGGGGATTTATTGTATTGGATTTGATTGACACCTACAGTATTGACATTTTGTGTTTCGACGTCAGCAATGTACATATGTAGTGAGCACTGAATGCTGGGTACACAAAGAATCGGCGAATAAACCCCGAAACACAAACGACCACGTCTTACCCGGGATTCGAACCCAGACCCCTCCGTTGTGCGAATGATCAGAAGCCATCGCTTAGACCACTGTGCCACCAGGGCAGCAAAAGCAGAAGATGCAAGGAACGGCCTACCTGTGCACTCTATGATTTTTTTTTATTGGTGATTTAAAATTAAATTACCTATTGGACTTGGTTAACACATATATACAGTATAGACATATTTTTATGTTTCATTGTCAGTAATGTACCTTGGTGAACAAGGAACTCAGCGAATAACCTCCCGAAAGACAAACACAAACAGCCACGCCATACTCTGGAGTCAAACACAGACTCCTCCGTTGGGCGAATGATCAGAAGCCATCGCTTAGGCCACTGTGCCACCGGGGCCGCTATCCCAGCTTCATTCCAGCAGAATGGCACCGCAAATACTTCACGTTTCTTCCTTGGTGAACGTGGCACACAAAAATTTATTTGGTTTACAGTTAGAATATCACCTATCTCTCAAATGATGACACCATACATGAACTTAAATTGGAGACCCTTCCTTCGCGAATATAGAGAGGTGATTTTGACGAATACTAGAAGGTGAGCCGTCGGGATATTCGCGATATACACTCCAGTATATTTGTTGAAAAGATATCGTAGAAACATTTTTTTAAGCTTTCCAACCGCTGGTTGAAGAAGCGTATATGCTCCAGCTTTGTCCGTCTGTCCGTCCGCCCGCACGATAACTCGAGTAAAAATGGCTCGATTTCGGTGAAATTTTTAGTATGTAGTAGGGGACCATCTGGGGACGAACCCTATTGAAAATGGGCGAAATGGAGTAGGAGGTCAGAACATAGGAGCGGGATCCCTTCCATTGTCCTTACGCGTCATAACTTACGTAAAAATGCTTCGATTGCGAAAAAACTTCATCATGTTGTTCCGGATATGTACTGAACCGGTTCTGCTTAATATAATCGAAATGGGATCAAAGGTCAGGGCACAGGAGCGAGATTTCTTCCACAACCATTATCCTCATAACTTGACTAAAAATGCTTCTACTGCGACAAAACTTCAGTATGTTGTTCCGGAGGTATACTGAACCAATTCTCTTTAATATAATCGAAATGGGGTCAAAGGTCAGGGCACAGGAGCGGAATTTATTCCACAGCCATTATCCTCATAACTGGAGTAATGATTCCTCGTATGTTGGAAAGCGTATCATAATCAATGCATTGCATGATTTTACTAACTTGTTATTTATTATCTTATTTTTTATAATTTCTTCGTTATTAAAGAGCGTGAGGTGCCATTGAGGATGGATCGAGTGCCTCATGTTGTTTGTACCAAATACCAGGAGGAGTCATAAGTGCGTAGCGTTTCGCGGTAAAGATGGAGAAGCTCCGCCGAACAGATGCGACATACGCAGTAAGGTGGAATGTGTCCCACGCCTGATTGGGTGACGTGCTCCGCTGAGCATGCGCCGGGCCCAACACGTGTGTACCCCTTATACGAGAAGAGAATGTCGGAGAAGAAACTTGTTGTTCGTGTGCTCCTACGCCATTATATTGGGAAAAAAGTGTTGAACGAGACAGCTGCCGCGAAGGAAATTTGTAGTGTAGAAGCTGCGGAGACAGTGCACCCTGCAAAGAAAATGGTTCCAACGCTTCCGTTCCGGAGACACAGAGCTTGTTGACAAATCGAGGTGTGGGAGACCAGTCACCACCGAAGCTTGTTCCTGGCTGCTGTTCAACAGCACCCAGGAACAAGCAGCATACCATTAGCAGAGGAGGTCCATGCATCGCAAACTACCATCGTTCGTCACCTACACCAGCTCAATTTTCACTCCAGGCGTCCGCGAATGGTTCCCCATGAATTGAACCCAAAGCAAGCTGAGGAGCGTGTCACTCTGTGTCAAGAATTGCTGCAAACCAGCGGTTTTGGAGGAGAATCGTAACGACTGACAAGAAGTGGGTCTTCCTACATTATTCTGATACTTCTGATACCGGAAACCAATGGCTGCAGCCAAGGGTTGAGGGTCAAGTAGTGATTCAAAGAGTGCGTTTTGAAGTGAAGACAATGTTGTGCGTATGGTGGAATTTCGGAGCTCTTGTCCACTGGGAGCTTGTGCCACATGATCGGGCCGTCGATGGGAACCTGCAAACGTATACGAAGCTGCAACACGTATACGACGTTCTATGCCGGTGCTTTCCCAAAATGGTGAACCCAAAGAAGGTCCTTCTGCAATTTGACAACCCCACATGTCATAGGTAACGGATTGTCCGCCAGAAAAATTCAGGATTTGGATGGATGGCGTCAAAGTCCTGCCACACCCAGCCTATAGCCCGGATCTTGCCCCCTCGGATTTTCAGCTGTTTCGTTCCCTGGGCCACTTCTTGGCCGGCAGACAGTTCCATCCATTGGTGGCTGTGAAAGATGGCATCACTGAGTTTTTACATCCAAGCCAGCCGCCGTTCAGCCAAAGATGCAATGCCGTGGCGTTGCAGGGATGTCGGGTCGTCTGCTGTTGTAGTGCATACGTACGTACATGCGACTCATGATACTGTTCTGGGTCGACCTCTGTTGTGTTGGGTAGTCAACTGGTGAACTACTCAGGGTAAGAAACTTGCTGTTAACGCACGATGTACAAACTTGCCGAATGGTTCCAGTTCTATGCAAACTTTAATAACTAAAAACACACACACAAGTTAAAATCTATTTACATGGTTTAAAACAACATGAGTACTTTCGTGCTCGCTACGAGCACATCATCAGATGAAAGACAAGTTGGAGTTCCAGAAAACCCATTTATGTATCGGTGCCGTTGCCGATCGTTCACACTGAGGAAAGAAATACAAGAATGTTCACTTGTTCTAACGTAATGTGAGCAAATAGAGGCCTATAGAGTTCTATTAATGATGGGCAGAGTCTGCTATGTAAGAGGTAGAAACAGGAATCGAGGACAGTAAAGTTTTCCAGGCCTGGGAAATATAGCTGGGTACTTCATCGTTGCAACAAGTGTCCACTCGATGCAAAATGTGCAGACTCTCTGTAAAGAGTACTGTTTCCCTCGTAGTAGAGGTAGAAAGAATGGAGACGTCTGTCCAAGATGGGTAATGTGTACCAGCTGAAGAAAGCCTGGCTAAAGCAGTCGATGAAGAGCCATTTTTTACACTATATTGGTGTTCCTTAATTCTTGTTTGTAGTCTCCGTAGGGTTGAGCCGATATATGTGAGGTCTTTGTCTTGAGGATCGACAGATTTCATAGAAATAGAATAGATGCCACATTTGTCCAACAATTCAACACGGTCCCGATCATTTTTAATCAGGGAATAAATGTTCGATGTTTTTAACCCAAAACCGACACCGTGACTGTGACAGATGTTCAATAAACTACCATTCACATGAGGGACGTAAGTCATCGATCCAATATATTTGATATCCCTTCGTTCACGTGTCAGGGTAAAAAATGTTGAACTTTGGATTTTTCGGTAGATTCTATGGACATCTGAATGAGAAAATCCGTGCTGATAAGCAATGGTATATGTATATATCTTTTGAAGTGGAACCATTCGGCAAGTTAAAGAACTGGAACCATTCGGCAAGTTTGTACATCGTGCGTTAACAGCAAGTTTCTTACCCTGAGTAGTCTATGTGGCACGAAATCCTTGTTTATTATCAACTGTTAAACACTGCTGCGTCTGTTGACCTGTACGAGTCGTCAGACCCGGCGCTCACCTTTCACATCAACCTTTCGCTGCCCTGTGCTGTTTTGACTCCGGGTCGCTGTTTGACAATTTCCACGTCAGTCCTCATACACTTTAATTACGGCGGCTAGCGAACAAGTCGCCACTTCAACCGTTTGGGAAATGGAAGCACCCGCTCTCCGTGCACCCACCTACTAAGCCACATGGGTGGCCAATTTGCGCTTCTGGTACTATCCAGAAATGGAAACGGGTTACGGGTCAAGGTGATCTTGACCCGATTTCGACCGGGTTTTACTTTCTTTTTGTTTCTGAAAAGAAAAAATATATTTAATAGTACCCTTCAGAGGTGCTTGAAATAATACATGGTGATTCATAAAGAAGTATACAGTTTCAACGCACTATAAAACAAGGCCATTGTAAGATATTTTATGTTACCTGTAGCAGCATTGTACGGGAATATTTCAAGTTTTTTAGAGAAAGTCACAGACGTTCTATGTGTGCACCCTTAGTCACACGACACACATCGAGCCGGTAATCCATTTCCGCCCAAACGCGAGGTAAGGTCAGTGAGATTTTGAAACATCTGAACTTTGTATGGAATCATTCTCAGCTTCTTTCTCAAAATTCTCTAGACAGTGTGGGCTGTGAAATCTGCACTTCACGACTCACCCTCCGCGTTGATTTTACCGGGCTACGTTGAATGGCGGTGCAAACACTATCGATGACTTCTTCCGATACACGCGGTCATCCAGGACTTTTAAGTTTGTACAAACACCCCGTAGTTTAAATTTTTTTATGCGAATCGTAGATAGATTTTTTCGTTGGAGGTTCTTTTCCGAATCGTGATCGAAAATGCCGTTGCACAACAGTTACAGATTCCGTTTTGCTCAATTCAAGAACACAAAACGCCTTCTCCACTGCAGACGCTGTCATTTTGACTGACTAGTTACGTGACACGCGTGCTATGGCCTACGTCACTTCCCATAGTAGCGGGACACACACTTTATGAGTACATCTACCTAACGGTTCGCAGTTGTGGTCCGTGTCTTCAACTGTTACTGTTTTACAGCATATGGAAACTGTATACTTCTTTATGAATCACCCTGTACTTCAGAGCTGCAGGGTATGATCTAGGAACTTGCTGAGAAGGGCAAAAAATGGGATTAAAAATGAACTTTCAGAAGACAAAACTGCAGTACAATGCTTTTACAAGAAATGAAGATTTATCAATTGATTGGGAAAAGCTGGAGATAACCAGTTCCTACATTTACCTTGGGCATCAGATATCAAGCGAGGGTCACAGTGATGAAGAAATTAATTAGCGCAAAAAACTTGGTTGGAGGGCTTTTGGAAGAAACAGTACAATGTTTAAGAGCAATGTGCCATTATGTCTTAAAGGAAAAAGTGTTTTAATCAATGCATCCTTCCAGTGTGTTTACTTGCGGAACAGAGACGTGGGCCTTAAATAAAAAGACACACAAAGGCCGCAGACAACTGAAGGAAGCCTGGAGAGGTGCGTGTTTTATGTAACCAGGAAAGACAAGAAGATGAACTCGTGGATAAGGAAAATGACAAGAGTGGAAGATATCATGATGAGAGTAAAATCCCTGAAATGGCAATGGGCTGGACATATTGCCAGAAGAACGGACCACCGATGAACAACCGAAATTTTAGACTGGAAGACAAGGGACCGGAAAAGACCCACAAGAAGACTACGTAGTCGATGGGTCGATGGAGGAGACTGGCTCAATACAATCCATTGTTAACGAAACTTAGGAGGGGCCTTCATCCAGCAGTGGATTGATAATGATTGACAATGATGATTATTATGATGATGATATATTCGAATTTATAGTTCAATGCAGATTTGTCTGGGTTCCGGGTCGTGTTGGGGTCCAAAATATTTGACCCGTTTCCAAATCTGGTAATATGCAGGGGCCGAATTTTTACTAAACATCTCTACAAAAGGAGTCACGTGTTGCAAAAAGTTATTGCTTTTTTAAAATAATTGTAGAATGCTTCCATACAAAGGCGTGTATTTAAATTTCTTGTAATGGTTGCAAACAGATTGAATGTGTTTTTCCGGTAGTTTGCTTCTTTAAGTACAAGCACTCACACTCCAAATTTGTAGAACATTTCTCAATTTCTTCTGTCTCTTCGAATTCGACGAAGTTATTTTTTAATCACCTTGTAAATGCATTCTTCTTTTATCTCGCTTGCTTCCTACTTTTATTTAATTAATACCTCTGCGTGTGGATCCCTTAGGATGCTTAGCTGTACACGTGCACAGAGCGTGTGCTTACAAACTAGTTTTGAGCAAAGCAAGCATGACATTTCTTGTTAAACCACACGGCATAACATTTATTGCAGTCGTTTTTTCATGGAAACGTGGTGCCGCAAATGGCAAGCGGAATAAAATTTCAATCGCACGGCCTTCACTAATCGCCGAGAAGGACGTTCAAACCGGACCTGTCGTCCGCTTGCCAACCTAAACCAGACGGTAAGTTCTTTGTTAACACCAATCGGAGTTGCATTCCACAGATTGTTGACGTTTTTTTCAATGCAGTTTAATTGCTCTGAGCCACCTTTTTAGCGCCAGACTGTCGGTTTTGCCATGCCAGTTGGAACCGATCTTGTCTGTAGACCCTGAGGATTTGAGGCTGTGTAGGTTAATGCCATTTAAACTGGATGATTCTGAAATGCCAGCTACTGATTGCCTTCACTGGTTGGCCTCGTAACGTTTCATCAAATATATCGCGCGAACTCTTCCTTCTTGTTTAAAGTTACGTAATGCAGTTTGGCATACATGCCAACGCGTAACTGATCCTCTTATTCCACGGCAATGTTAAGACATTATAGTTTTTGAATAAATCAGAAACAGAACCCGTTTACACATTCATTAGTTATGGCATGTTTCTCTTGTTCCGCTTTCAGAGCTCACACTATTCGCGAGGTGCAAAATACACGAGGTCTTGATTTTTTTTTATTTTTTTTTTTTTGATTGGAGGTTTAACGACCACCGTGAGCAACTCAATGG
This sequence comes from Macrothele yani, assembly GCA_039090855.1. Classification (NCBI taxonomy): domain Eukaryota; kingdom Metazoa; phylum Arthropoda; class Arachnida; order Araneae; family Macrothelidae; genus Macrothele; species Macrothele yani. The sequence goes on from CM077003.1 coordinate 113,271,089, forward strand.
GCTATAAGCAGTCGCCCGTCCCTAATTTAGGGTCACTGGTTCCAGGGAAGGGAGAGAGCCAGTGCCGTAAGACAAACACAACATCCATGGCTGACCGGGATTCGAACCCGGACCCCTTACGGACGAATGATCAGAGGCCATCGCTTAGACCACTGCGCTACCGGGGCGGCCTTGATTATTGCTTGAACTTTTGACGAACAGTACGACATTATGCAAATGGTATGGTCATCCATGGCCGTACGGTAATTTTTCAAGGGGTTCAACTGTAACTAATTAAGGTTTGGCGAATATGTAGAAAACAGTAATTCGTGAAAATGAAAGATTAATACTATTACTATTACTACTACTTACTACACTAGAACACTACTACTACTACTACTACTACTATTATTAATTGATGCTGCTCTTGAAGAAAGTGTATGTTAGTAATAGTAATCTATCATCATGTACGTTGGTAACTATTTTCAAAATAATGAACAGTGTCTAGCAGGGCCACGCCAAGCTTTTTAAGTTCAGCACACACCACCCTAAGCGGAACTTGTTTGGGCATACTTACTTCCTTACGGTTTGCTAGGTTTTCCGCTTTCACGTTATCGTTTTCCAATTCCAAATTTCCAATGAAATTGCGATATTAAATTAAACTTCCCAAACTCCATATTTCCTTGTGGTCCAGTTCTCTGAGTGTAAAAAAAAAAAAAAAGTAAAAAATAAAATAAAATAAAATAAAATAAAATAAAATAAAATCATTCTACAGGGAGTCAAGTGACCCCTGTGACCCCCCCCCTATCGGTGGCCATGAGGTCATCTTACAAAAGCTGCAAATCATTTTGCCAGCTGTATACACTGAAGTGCCAAAAACAAAAAAAAAAACTGGTACAGACCAGCTTATGCAAAATAAATAGCAACGTCACCTATGCGCGTACTCGGTTGCGTCCGCCAGTGCGTATATAAAGCGATAGACATCCTTGCCAGTTAGTTATCAGAGCTGTTTTCAGCATGAGAATAACAAGTAATAACGATTTAAGTGATTTTCAACGCGGTGTCACAGATGGCGCTCGTGAGACCGGTCATAGTATTTCGGAGGTAGAAACGAAGTTCGGATTTTCACGGACAACCATTGCAAGATTGTACCGTGACTACAAGAATTCCGGCAAAACCTCCAACCTACGATACCAATGTGGTCGTAAAAAGACATTGGGTGAACGTGACCATCGTCGGCTGTCAAGAATCGTTTCACGCGATAGGCGTGCAACACTCTCGCAGGTATAATCGGAATTCAATGCGCCTGGATATCGTGCAGGGTACGTTGCGTCCGGACTGTGCAACGTACCCTGCACGATATGGGCTTTGGGAGCCGACGCCCAACTCGAATCCCCTTGATGGGTGCACGACACAGAGCTATGCGCCCGGCTTGGGCACGGCAACATCGCCACTGGACACTTGATGGCTGGAAACAAGTAGCCTTGTCTGACGAGTCGCGTTTCCAACTGTATCGGGCAAATGGAAAGATTCGTGTGTGGCGTAAACCCGATGAGGTGTGTTTAGCTGGACTTCACTGGGACCCCTGGTACGCCTACACACGTCTGTGACCGGTCAATGCTATGTGCGCATCCTTTTAGGCGAAGTACACCCGTTCATGTCCTGCATTCATGCTGATTTGTCGGGCCTGTTCCAACAGAACAATGCACCTCCACACAAGTGTCGAGACGCCACATTATGGTTAGAGGAGCATTCATCTGAGTTTGGAGTGTTGCCATTCCCACCCAAATCCCCAGATCTGAACGTGATAGAACACATTTGGGATGCCATGTAACGCGCTATGGAACACAGGAATCCGAGACCTCGAAATACACCCGAATTGTGGAACGCTCTGCAGGAAGTATGGTGTGCATTGCCTACAGCATATTTCCAGAAGCTAGTGGAGTATGCCTCGTCGTATTTCTGCAGTCCTGCGCTCCTGTGGGGGAAGTAACAAGTATTAGACTGGTGTACCAGTGTTTCTGGCACTTCAGTGTATATCGTTTCACCCACGCAGTAAAATCTCGTTTACACGTTTCTCGCTTTAACGTTTTCCTCATTTATACGTAAAATGTCGCTGATCCAAAAATTCCAAATTGCCCTTAATGCTAAATTTTCCTTGTTTATACGTTTCTTAAGTTACACGGTAATTTTACTTCGTCCATTGAAAACAGTTCAAAGGAGGTTCCACTGCATTTATTTACTCGATCAGATGTCTCACACAAAAGATAACAACTTTTCACATAATTAGCACCATGAAAAAACCCAAGAAAGATGACAAAAAAAATTTCCGGTTTAGTGAGCACGTCTTTTGAATCCTTTCCGACAAGAAAAAAATACAGAGAAACCTCAGTTATACGTTTTGACGTAGGACTACGTCTAACTCCATGGATAGTGTGGGGCGACTTACGGCCTACGCCTGTGACAAAAATAGGACCCAATTGAAATCATTATGGCGGCAAAAATATGTGCCGCACACTTATCTTGATAGCATACACACTAATCGTGTTAAACAGCATGGAGTCCAATTCGCGTACTGCGCAATACATTGTCCGCGCGACGCTCCCTGTGCGCGTGGGAGATGATGCAATATTTCTGGGGGTGACGCCGACTCAGTCTATCTCGACAACCGTGATCGCAACACGACTGTGCGTGGTATCGTTTTAAAGCTTTCGACGCGATCTATTCAAATATATGAAGAACATTTCGCAATGGTTTGAACTAAGATTTAAAAAATGTTTTTTGTGAGCCGGTGAACACTTTTGATAACATCGCGGTTTATCTGGGCAACAAAGAGTGCAAAACGACTGTGCATGGTATCGTTTTAAAGCTCCCGACGAGATATATTCAAATATTAGGTGTAGAATTAAGTTTTAAAGCGTTTTAAGACAAAGCAGCAAGCAATTGGAGAGAAAACAACAATACATTTACGAATCAAAATATGCGCCTTCATTATCTATCACCTTCCGCCATCGGTCGGGCAGCTGACGGATTCCAGCCATGAAGAATACTTTGTCGTGTGACGCGATGAAGTCGTCAACCCATTTTTTGCACTTTGTCGCATGTCCGGAACCGTACAGCAGACAAACCATGTTGCATCGATCGGAACAAATGATAGTCTGATGGGGCTACGTCGGGTCTACACGCCGGGTGCTCCAAAACTTCCCAGCCAAGCGTCAATAACGTTTTTTTGACCGATTTCGCGACATGCGGCCTAGCGTTGTCAAGCAGTAATTTCACGGGACGCAATCCTTTGGATGTTTCCGACAGATTTCCTGGTTCAATAGCAGAAATTGTTGCTTGTAGCGATCAGCAGTAACAGTTTGACCCTGTTCCAATTGTTCATAACACAGCAAACCCTTCATATCCCACCAGATGCACATCAGAACTTTCTTGGAGTGAATATTGCGTTTCGGTGTCGAAGTCGTTGCTTCACCGGGGTCTACCCAGTTTTTTTCTTTCTTTTTTGCTTTTAGGATTGTCGTACCATATCCACTTTTCATCACCCGTTACGATTTTCCACGGGAAAGACATTCTGTGTTGTTTATTCAACATATTCAAACACTTCATGACATGCTCATCCTTGTTCCTCTGGCACAGGTCACGTGGCACCCATTTTCCTTCCTTCTGAATCTTTCCCATTACGCGTAAATGCTTGGAAATGGTTTGTTGAGTTTACCCCCAGTTGTTCAGCTAGAAGCAATATAGGAGGAAACGTAATGTAACCTATATAGGAGGAAATATAGGAGGAAACGTGATCGGAAAGTTGTGCGTTACTTAAAGAAGAACATTGATGCAAAATACTCTTTATAAATAAGAATATCCTACCGAAAAAGGACTTTTAGAATCGAATGAACTATCTTAAACACAAATATACTCTGACGCTCCAGGCGGAAGAATTTTGAATACTGGAAAAAATATGCGAAAAATATGCTTTAAGGTAAAAGCTATGTTAAGGAAAAATAATTTTCCAAATATGTCTTCTGGAAGAAGAGACGAAGAGACAGCGAGAAAAAAAAAATTGATATTTAACCTCCCCCCCGCCCCAGCGGGAAAACTGTGCATCGTTAAAAAGGATAATGTTCCCAATCCTTACTGTATCGAATGGCATACAGCCGAAAGGGATGAGCTTTCCACTGGGAGCTCTAACCAACGCAAAAATATTTTTTTCAAGTCGGACTTTTAGAAGCAGAGATATCGGAGAACTCGTAATTTACCTAAATGCCCTAGCGGGAAAACCATGCATTACTCGAAAAAGGAACTCTATCCTAAATGGTCTTCTTTATAAATGGTATCGAAGGAAAGAAATAATTTTTCAATCCGATATTTAGAAGATATGATATGGAATAAAATATATTTTGGATTCGCCATTTGCGGTGAAGTTGTTAATCGGAAAAGGAACTGAAAAGAGGGATCATCGATTTCACATTTCGGACTTCCTAATGGAAAAAAGAAAGTTTGAAATTGTACTAATATTTGCAGAGATATGGTGTCCACCGATTGACGCAGAAAGTATATGCACGTACTGTTTTTATCTCTATTTTTTTTTCTTTCAAACGACGTACACGAAACCAAGCCTTGAGCACATGGAATGAATGTGTGTTGGAGGCTCCAACAAATTAACGTGCATCTCATACTGTTGGAAAAATAAGAAACAGAAAGTAAGGGAAAATAATAACATTTAGTAATGCTTTGGAGCGGATCTTGTCCGACCACTTTTATGTCACCGCATATCCGATCAGGAATGTGCATACCTTCAATGATGCAGTTTTATAGCATGTCTTTTGAGAAAAGCACACGCTTATGGTATCATCACTATATCCGCACATCCGTTCGTCCGTCTCTGGACGCCATACCTCTGCACCTGTTTGTCCTATTTGAGAACAAACTTTTCAAACGGAAAGCTTGAACGAGTGAGACCATGTCTCCACGCAAATCGTCATTTTCCCTCGACCCTGTTCTCCAGCTCATTGACCTTTTAGTCAAACTCCTGTGCCAAACAACGCTCTCTAGTCAGGAAAGTGTAATGACATTGGGCGATATCTTTAACTCGCTGCGAAAGGTAATTGAAAGTTACTTATTGATTAGCCCTCACATTTGAGATATTTTTCGCCAAGAGGGCACAAATTCGTTTTCAATTTCTCCGTTAAAAAACAAAGCTTAAAAATTTAAAACAAAAAGGGAACAAGTTAGTAAAATCATACAAGGCATTGATTATGATATGCTTTCCAACATACTAGAAATCATTACTCAAGTTATTACTCAAGTTATGAGGATAATGACTCTGGAATAAATCTCGCTCCTGTGCCCTGACCTTTGATCCCATTTCGATTATATTCAACAGAACCGGTTCACTATACCTCCGGAACAACATGATACAGTTTTGTCGCAATAGAAGCATTTTTAGTCAAGTTATGATGCATAAGGGCAAGGAAATGGATCCAGCTCCTGTGTCTTGACCTTTGATCCCATTCCTCCCATTTTCAATAAGGTTCTTCCCCAGGTGGTCCCCTATTACATACTAAAGTTTCATCGAAGTCGAACCATTTTTAAGCAAGGTATGATGCATAAGGGCAATGGAATGGATCCCACAGTGGCTCGATGATGTTTAAGTCTGGTGATTGTGGAGGCCAAGAAAGGTGTGAAAGTTCGTCCTCGTGTTCCTCAAACCATTGTTGGACGTTCCGAGCTCTGTGAATTGGGGCGTTTTCATCTTGACAGACGGCATCCCTTGCAGGAAACAGTGTCTGAGCCATTGGATGGACTTGGTTGGCCAAAATGGTTTCATACGCCCTGTCTGTCACTCATCCGTCCTTTCAAGATGATCAGAGGACCTGCTGAAAACCACAATATGATCGCTCACAGCATGACAGAACCATCACCATGCTGTACTGTTCGGAAGCAGACAGTCTGGGTTGTACGCTTCTGACGGTGTTCTCCACACGTAAACACTTCCTGCTGTGGGGAATAGTGTGAATGTGGATTCATCTGACCACATTACACTCTTCCATGCATCGGCAGTCCACGTTGTGTGCTCCTGGTACCACTGCCGTCGCCGTTGTGCATTCACCTGGGTCACCACAGGTTTCGCAATCGCAGCTTTCCTGCGCACTATTTTCTGGGGTCTGGAGATGCAGATTGAGCTCTGCACCGATTTTTGGCACAGTGGTCTTCTTATTATGGATGACACTCCTCTTTAATGCCCTCCTGTCTGTATCAGTCAGGGTCGTTTCCCGGCCGCTCTTGTGATTCGCAGACGAGGTTTTGCCACGAACACGGTATGCTGTCATGACGCTAGACACAATACCTCTCAATACCCCAACTACCCTCGCGACTGTTGTCACGGAGGCACCAACAAGCCGGCCACCAACAAGTAGCCCTCTTTCGAAGTCCTCCAAGTCGCTCATTCATTCCTCACCCTGAAAGAAATTTTGCAACAAGACATTTTAAATACACTTAAACAGGATCTTGAGGTTCGAAACAAAGCTATTACAACCAAAAATGGTGGAGACCTTTGTGTATTGCGACGTACGCAGCTGCATTGAGAGCCACGTCTCTGAGCGTGGTGTTGACATTATTCTGCCCAACTCCTGTAGGTATTACTGTCTTTTCTCAAGAATTGATCGCATAACTAACTTTTTATCCGGTTTTCTATTATTTACATACAACATTTGAAATGTAATTTGCTTTCTCAAAAACATTAAAAAAACAAAATTCTTTAAAATACGTTTTTTTTTTTTTTGGTGGTTTAACGACCACCATCAGCAACTCGGTGGGCTATAAGCAGTCGACTGCTCAGAATTTAGGGCCACTGGTTCCAGGGAAGGGAGAGAGCCAGTACCGTAAGACAAACACAATATCCATGCCTCACCGGGATTCGAACTCGGACCCACATCGGACGGACTAATGGTCAGAAGCTAGCGCTTAGACCACTGCGCCACTGGGATGGCTAAAACGCAGTTTAAAACATGCAATACATACGTTCCCATAAAATTTTCGAAATGAAAATTAAAAAAAAACTAACGTATCGACTTCGTAAATTGGTAATGGTATGATAAACAGTAATAGTAGTTTATGTAAATCATGATATCTGTTTTTACCGGCTTTGTCTATTAAACGCTATACAACTGTGAGTGTAATTTTTTTTCGTTTTTTTTTTCTCGATTCTCCTGTGAACTACCATATCGCAATATTACTAATTACTGCTTTTTATAATAACTAATTCGAATATTCACAAATATCGCCGCTAATTCCTGAGCGTCCTTCCTGTATAACTGAATTCTGACAGCAACAACAACGTCTTTGCAATACTGTTACTGTAAGTTTTTCTTGACAACAAATATCTCCCTGTTTACAAAATTAATGACATGAGGATTCATTTACAATCGATGAAATATACGACCGTTCATTTTTAAGAATTTTGCTATTGATCTGTAGTTTATGACTTTGTGACGTAATACAAAGGTAAAGCACGTGTCAAGACGAAAAATCTGCAGTGATACGTTCTGTCCGTGTGGCTTAATTGGGAGAGCAACTTACTCCGGGAGTGACGGGGCGCGCGTTGGATTCCGTCTCGGCCAAATTTGTGTTTTCACATTGGCGCTTGAATGTAAAAATGGATCTACTGTCTGTTGGGTTCTTCGAAAAATATGTGTTCTACACATCGTCTGGAATAAATGAAAAATTCCTATTTCGCTTCAAAAAAGAAAAAAAAAAAAAAGTTAAGGGGGAGATGATGTGACGTACTACAGAGGTGAATCACGTGTCAAAACGACAAATGTGCAGCAGTTACATTTCTTCCGTGTATCTCAGTTGGGAGAGCAACTTACTCCGGAGTGAGGGGGCGCGGACAACTTCCACTGACCGTTGGTTTATAAGACTTTTCCTGTGTTCTCGCAACTTCCACTGACCGTTGATTTATAAGACTTTTCCTATTGATTTGCTGCGGATGGCATCCACTGATTGTCGCCTTTTAAGACTTTAATTATGGATTTGCTATCGATGAATTAATTGCCGCTGATTTTGACTTCTGCTATTTCATTTTCATTTTTTCTTTCATTTATTCATTTTTCAGTTGCTACATATTACAGTTCAAAATACAAACAATATAATCAATTACAAAAAATGTAGCAACCAGGAGGAGGAGGGAAAAGGCCGTAAGGCCTGACAATAGCCCTCCCACCCCTAGTACTAAAAAAAAAAAAAAAAAAAAAAAGGCACGAACAACAAAGAACAATACAAAAGACAAGTCAAAGGCATATTGAATATAACTGAAAGATTAAATAAATACATATGTGTATATAAATGCAAGGTCTATCCATAAGCCGTGAAATCAATCCAGCGATCAGATCAGGTCAACTCAGCACTAATTGAGAGACTTGTCAATAAGGTGGTGCTTGAATTTTTTTAAATAGGTCAAAATTGTTAATAGATTTATGTCACAAGGCAAGGGGTTCCAAAGTTTTGGACCCGAATAATTAACATTCATTTTAATTGTTTCTGTCCGAGGGAAATTAGGTATGAGTGTTGATCGATTCCTGGTTTCATAAGTATGAGTACGAATATTTAATGATATTAAGTCATGGTATAAATCCTTTTTAATTCTTCTGAACATTATTTTACTAAGATTATAGTCACATAATTGTTTTGTTGTAAGTATATTATATTAATTGGGATTTACTTCTGACCTCAAGGTAAGATTAGGTATAGACTTATTAAGAGTTTTTAGGTCTATTAATCTTATATATGTATTCTGTAATGCCTGTATTTTTTAAAGTTATATTGTATTGTTTGCCCCCGTGTCAGTATACAGTGATTTATATGTGTTTGTATTAGTGTGTAGTATAAAAGTATCATTATTTTAGGGGACAAATTTATCATAATCTTATCTAACTACCCCAATGTTTCTAGATATTATATTAATCAGCTTGTCAAAAGTTTTAAAATCAACGGCCAGTTGATCAGCATTAGATGATATCTACTGGCCGTTGATTTTAAAACTTTTGCGATTGAATACAAATTGATAACACTGATTGGACATTGATATTAAGACTTTTGGTGTTGATTTGCTATCGATGAAATTCACGGACGATTGATTTTGATACTGATTTTTAATCGATAACATCCACTGACTTGGATTTTAGGACTTTTGCTATTGAAGGGTCCGGGTTCGAATACCGGTGAGGCATGGATGTTGTGTTTTTCTTACGGTACTGGCTCTCTCCCTTCCCTGGAACCAGTTGCTCTAAATTAGGGACGGGCGACTACTTGTAGCCCATTGAGTTGCTCACGGTGGTCGTTAAACCTCCAATAATAAAAAAAATGCACTGGTCATCAATTTTAAAGACATTTGCTACAGATTATCCTCTTGCCGTTGATTTTAAGGCAACTGCTATTGATTTGCAGTAGCTGATGTCCACTATCCACTGATTTTTAAGAATTTTCTAAATCTGGATTTTCTGATGCCCCACACAGAGTCAGCTGCTGAATGCGTTACATTTATTTCACAACTTTTCCAGGTGTATAGTTTAAAGTTTCACGCAAATATGTTTTTAAATGAAATGCTGTTTTTTTCTCTCTTAGGATTCCCATACAATGGTTTTCATGCTTATTGAAAGAAGAAACATTATGTTCATATTCTGCGTACAGAAGTCGGCAAACAACGTCATATCGTTTTGAAAGACCTATAAAATATTTCTTTTCATTACGTTCTCGAGAATATAACCAGCACGAGCAGTAATTTCGAAGTTCGTGTGACGTCAATGGTTTTGTTATATCAGGAAGTAGTCACGTCAGATGAGAAATGACGGTCGATCTTCTCTGAGCGCAGCGAACGCATCCTGAATCAACATCTCTCTCGACTCCCACGCGCCGGATGATGTTAGTTTTCCGCCACCTGTGAATCTGGGATCATCGTTAGGTAACCATAATGTCCTTACACGAACCCTTTTGATGCTGTTGCTATGGCGTTTGCCTTCATTCATGAATTCTCATGCGGCACGAATCGAGAGCATCACTCCATCCATCATCTCGGCTTTAGGCTCGTAAAGGGCCGATGTGATACTTTCTGAGGCGACAAAGTAAAACAGCACACTTCACAAAATATCTATATACATATGCAACATATTTATAACAGCAAACTGGAACCCAGTCTTGTACCTTTTGTATCCGCAGGTGAACTGAACTGCAGTTAAAACCGACAGCATTGACTGAATTGGGAACGAAAATAGATAGATGATTTGAATGATGCAGATGGAATGCCCGTAATATACTGTTGGGGAAAAAATTAATGGATATTGCGAAACCCCCAGATTTGCCGACGGCGGACTCTAAACCACATCCTTCTGCTCCGGAGCCGGTGCTTTCCCAATTAAGATACACAGGTAAAGGCTTATCACTACTACTACTTGCCGTCTTGACATATGCGTCACTTCTGTAGCACGTCATATATATCCCACCACCCCTCTAAAGAAAGGCATGGCACGAAATCGCAGGTTTCCGAACCGCCGCAAACTATGCCTGAAATAACTCTCTGTAGAAGAAGAAATTCTCACTAATTCCAGACAATGCGTGGAAGGAACATCACACCTTTTTTGAAGCGAAGAAGGAATTCCCATTCATTCCAGACAATGCGTGGAAGGAACATCACACCTTTTTTGAAGCGAAGAAGGAATTGCCATTCATTCCAGACAATGTGTGGAAAGAACATGACACATTTTTTGAAGCGAAGAAGGAATTCCCATTCATTCCAGACAATGTGTGGAAAGAACATGACACATTTTTTGAAGCGAAGAAGTAATTCCCATTCATTCCAGACAATGCGTGGAAGGAACATCACACCTTTTTTGAAGCGAAGAAGGAATTGCCATTCATTCCAGACAATGTGTGGAAAGAACATGGCACATTTTTTGAAGCGAAGAAGGAATTCCCATTCATTCCAGACAATGTGTGGAAAGAACATGGCACATTTTTTGAAGCGAAGAAGGAATTCCCATTCATTCCAGACAATGTGTGGAAGGAACATCACACATTTTTTGAAGCGAAGAAGGAATTTCCATTCATTCTAGACAATGTATAGAAAGAACATCACACATTTTTTGAAGCGAAGAAGGAATTCCCATTCATTCCAGACAATGTGTGGAAGGAACATGACACATTTTTCGAAGCGAAGAAGGAATTCCCATTCATTCCAGACAATGTGTGGAAGGAACATCACACATTTTTGGAACCCAAAGACCAGCAGATCCATTATTACGTTCGGGAACCGGTTAGAAACCCAAATTTGTCGGTGGCTACACTTGAAACAACATCCTTCTGCTCCGGAGACGAATGCTTTCCCAATTAAGATACACCGGTAAAGACTTATCACTACTACTACTTGACGTCTTGACATATGCGTCACTTCTGTAACACGTCATATATATCCCACCACCCCTCTAAAGAAAGGCATGGCACGAAATCGCAGGTTTCCGAACCGCCGCAAACTATGCTTGAAATAACTCCCTGTAGAAGAAGGAATTCCCATTAATCCCAGACAATGTATGGAAGGAATATCACACATTTTTTGAAGCAACGAAGGAATTCCCATTAATTCCAGACGATGTGTGGTACAAACATCACACATTTTTCGAAGAACCTAACGGCCAGTAGATCCATTTTAACGTTCGAGCGCCAATGTGAAACCAAAATGTGCAAGTGGCAAAGACTTGAACCCTCATCCGTCTGAACTAGAGCTGAATGCTTTCTCATTGAAGTTACGCCGGTAAGGGCTTCCCACCGAGAAAGCCTTGGCGGATTGCCCTACAGAAGCTACTGTTGAAATTGGCCCACGAACGTACAGTTTCAAGATTTTCACTGCTCACTATTGTACACACTGTTTAACACAGAATCACACCACTGCCTCCTGTGACCGCGTTCGACGTGGACGTTCATCAAGTTCGCATCCCACTGCTGACCACATTGGTCTTTCTACCATCCCCACCATCGGTAGTTTGCCAGACGCGAATTCTTCGTTTCTCCGTCAGACGAACATTTCCGTCACGGACAATGCTGCCTTTCCTCCTCTCCCGACCAGTACGAATGTGCATCAACCTTCAAGATTGACAGAGTTGTCTTCGAATACAGATGTGGCTACAAAGGAGTGTTTCGATCCGGGTGTGTTGAGTGGTGGTTTGGCAGATCGGCCGTCTGGCTCTTCTCCTAGCCTCTCGGATATCGAATCCCCAATTACAACCTTGTCTACCATACCCTTGATACAACATCTTCCTGAAGCCTCGGCTGTTGTACCAGTCTCCACTAAAGCGACTCATCTACGTACTGCTTCTTCGGCGACGTTGGTTTCCTCGTCTTCTGACTTGGGAGGTGAGCCTGATCCACTAATGGATACATCCGCCTCAGCTTCTTCTTCAAAGCGGATTGGAACTTCTAAAGGCGCTGTAAAACAGAAAAAGTTAAAACAACTTTCTGTGCCATATTCTGAGGATTCATCTAGTGTTCCCGAGGTTTCTGGTTCCGGTGTTTCTCCACCTGATGATTCTTCAAACAGTATGCTTCTCCGCTCAGGTCCTGTCAATCCTCTCTCTGATGCTGAAGTTCTACAGGCCGTTGATACGTTTCCTCCAGTTCCTGGACCACTGTCCAGACAGCAACTTTTACGTCTTTTTCAACCTGCACGTACGATTGTTGGTTCTGAAGAATTCCTTCACTCACCTGATCTGGACCTGTATGCAGCGGTAACGCAATTCGAAGCTTATGTGTCACTTTTTAAATATCTGTGTGCCACCGATCCTCGGTATCAGCCTTTTTTGAGACGTTACACGCGCCGTCTCGCCTCCTTGAAGGAGCTCGTTGAGAAGCATATATGTGATACCTTCTATCCTTTTACCGATGACCTTTAGCTCTCTTCCTCACACCGATTACGTTTTGTTCTCTCAATGCTAGGGGATTTGCGAACCCGTTCGCAGATTCCCTGGTTTTGCAGATTTAGTGCATGTTGATTCTGATGTTTTTACTGTTGATTGTGTGTGTTTTTACTGTGATTCACAAGTAATGTATTGTAAATTTGCTTTATTTGTGTGTTTGGCTGTGTTTCACAAGTAATGTATTTTAAATTTGCGTAGCCGCCCCGGTGGCGCAGTGGTCTAAGGCGATGGCCTCTGATCATTCGTCCGAAAGGGGTCCGGGTTCGAATCCCGGTGAGGCATGGATGTTGTGTTTGTCTTACGGCACCGGCTCTCTCCCTTCCCTGGAACCAGTAACCCTAAATTAGGGACGGGCGACTGCTTATAGCCCATTGAGTTGCTCACGGTGGTCGTTAAACCTCAAATAAAAAATTGCGATAATTGCGTGTTTTTGCTGTGTTTTCACAACTAATCGGTCTCATTACTTGTGTGATCTCCTCATTATCTCATTATCATTATCTTATCTGTTGTTTCCTGAATTTGTGCCTGTTTTTTAAATTACCTATAATTGTGAGTGTTTGCTGTGTTAGTGCTTTCCTCTATAGCGGATTATTATACTGATACGTTTGTTACCTTTGTTATTTTTATAAAGTTGCTGAGGTACTCAATGATGTTTTGCGCTCTAACCACATTTCAGTTCCGTTCGGTTGATTTATGATAGCATAGTACATTTCATACATTTGTGCACATGTGTTATACCATAGTGTTTGACATGCCGTTAGGCCATTCATTGTCCGTGTGCATATTCTTTTCCTTTCTGTGCTGCATCGTGGATATACTGACTTTCCGCACTGTTGTTTTCTGTACTGCAGCTTTTAATGAATCTCCTATGTCTGTATTTCGTTATAGCAATAAACTGGGTACCACTATGGTACCCACAGTTACCAATACCATTGCCTTTTCAGGGATTTAACTCTAATCATGATGTCTTCCACTCTTGTCATTTTTCGGATCCACGAGTTCCTCTTCTTATCTCTCCTGGTTACACCAAGCATGAACATCTCCATGCTACTTTGAGTTCCCTGCAGCCTTTGTATGTCTCTTTTAGTTAAGGTCCACGTCTCTGCACCATACGTAAGCACTGGAAGGATGCATTGATCAAACACTTTTCTTTTAAGACATAATGGCATATTGCTCTTGAAAATTATGCTGTTTCTTTCAAAAGCTCTCAAGGCATGTTTTGCACGCCGATTAATTTCTTCATCAATGTGACCCTCACTTGATATCTGCTGTCCAAGATAAATGTACGTGTCTGTTATCTCCAGCTTTTCTCCATCAATCGATAAATCTTCATTTCTTGTAAAAGCATTGAACATCACTTTTGTCTTCTGAAAGTTCATTTATAATATATATATATATACATATACATATAATACATATTATATATACATATACATATAATGTATATATGCTAATTACGTTCAATTAAAATATTTATTTTTAAATTTAATTAATGTGCAGGATGTCTATAAATGAAGTATACAACATATACAACTTGAGTATGCTATTAAAAAATACGATAGAAAAATGTACTTTAAACGTCAAGAGACGTGACAAATGTTAAAGTTCGTTAAGTTAGTTGATAGATGGCGCCAGGCGTTTCATGTAATGAAAAATCTCGTCAAACACGGAATACAACAGATATGACTTCCCAAGTGGAGAAAGCAGCGTATGTGTTTTGGTTTGTGGAGTCTAAATCTCTAACGACAGTCGACATTCCACGTTTCTGCCAAAGTGAATAAACATAACTGCCGAATCTGAGGCACGGAAAATCCCCATGTGGTCGTAGCACACGAGAGAGACAGCCCGAAGATTAATGTCTGGGCTGGCCTAATGGAAGACAGAGTGATAGGGCTCTTTTTCTTCGCTGAACCAACAGTTACTGGCATAACGTACCTGGACATGTTAGAACAATTCGCAATTCCACAACTCCAGGATGTTCAACACATCATTCTGCAGCAGGATGGAGCGCCTCCACACTGGTCATTGGATGACCACCATTTTCCAGGGCAATAGATTGGTGGGGGTCCTAAGGCATTTCCACCCCGTTCTACTGATATTACTCCATGCGATTTCTTTCTTTGGGGCTTTATTAAGGACATTGTATACAAGAAAAAGGTTACATCTGTCACTGAGCTCAAAGAAAGCATTGCTCCAACCTTCCTCCTTGTTTACACCTGACATTCTGCAGCTTACGTGTGGGGAACTGGACTATCGTTTAGACATCCTGCGAGCAACCAACGGAGCACACGTAGAGACCTACTGGCATTTTTTAAAAAAAAACTTTCACAGTTAATATACGTTTTGACATTAAAAGTAAGTTTTTATTTATTGTATTTTTTTAATAGCATACTGAAGTTGTATTCTTCACTTATGGACACCTTGTATATAGCCCGGCGTGCAAAAATTAAGGACGAGACGGTTTTTCGAATGTAACGTCGTGCAGAAAAGCTCCACATCGACTCAAATCATACCATAAGATCCCCAAAATGTAAGAATATGGGACAAGTGAGCAAAACTGTCCAAACAAGGAATCCAAAGGATACAAAGGCACTTTATTGAAAAGGTAGCTTCGAGCACAACTGGACAGAAGACAGAAACGCCCATGTGACAGGCGGCTGCCAAGAAAAATCCAGTCTTTAGTAGGGGATATGATCACCCCTAACAGCGTTGCAGGATTTACAACGTCTGTTCATGCTGAGGACGAGGTTGTCAAGGAACTGCTGAGGCATCGCTGCCCATTCCTCTTGTAGCGCCAATCGCAGCTGCTGAATCGTTGCTGGCGGCTGGTGACGTGCTGCCAAGCGTCTCCCGAAAAGGTCCCACACGTGTTCGATTGGATTTAGGTCCGGGGACCTTGCGGGCCAATCCATGCGTTGAATATCTTGATTCTCCAACAGCTCTGCGACAGCCGCTGTACGATGAGGTGTAGCGTTGTCGTCCATGAAGAGGGACTCAGGACCCACAGCACCTCCAAAAAGACGCACGTGAGGCAGGAGAACCTCGGTACAATAGCGGACACCAGTGACTGAACCACCTTGGAAGATGTGGAGGTCAGTACGGCTACCAAGCATGATACCTCCCCAAACGAGAACTCCGCCACCTCCAAACCGATCCCTTTCGATGATGTTGGAGGTGTGATTGCGTGTTCCATGCTCTTTCCAGATTTGTATACGTCCAGAATCGCTCGTCAGACTAAATCGGCTCTCATCCGTAAAGAGAACTCGACCCCATTGCTGATGTGTCCAGTTCTTGTGTTCCTGGCACCACAGAAACCGCCGTCTCCGATGAGCAGGCGTTAATGGCACACACCGTACTGGTCGTCGTGCAAATAGACCACTTTTGTGCAGCCTTCTGACAACGGTAGAACGCGATAGGGGACTTATAGTTGTCTGTTGCATGTGCCTTGTGATTTCTCCCGCTGTCTGCCGTCTGTCTCTTCTCGCCTGTAGGACAATATACCGGTTGTCCACCGCCGTGGTTGCTCGTGGACGACCACTGCTAAACTCTCGGACAGCTGTTCCTGTCGTTTGAAATGCTCTCCAAGCTCGTGAAACGATGCTGTGAGCGATCCCGAACTCCTCGGTCACATTAGTCACACTTCGAACTTCTTCCAACTTCCCAATGATGCGACCTCGGGTAAAGTCATCCAGATGTCGTCTACTTGATTGTCTGTTGGCCATATCACACGGTGGCAGCAACTCGACGTCGTTCAAACCGATGTACACCGTGCAATAGCTTTCACCGAATTGCTGAGCGTACACCGCCCGTGTGCTTTATACGCTCCGACACTCCCCCCTCCGTCATGCTGCATATATGCGCATGCCCTACCGTACCGGACCCTAGTCTATCTCCTGAGTGGCCTTTCGGTCCGTTCCGCCTGCTCGTTCCACTGTTATGCTAATTTCTCCTCTCCGTCCTTAATTGTTGCACACCAGTGTATGTATATATATATTTTCTTTTTTTTTCAGTTGAACTTACTAGAAGTAACTAAAGTTTTATAGGTTTATTCTACGTCCAACAACATGCACGCGTTTGAAGTTTTATTCGGTGATTAATATTTAGAAATTTTTTATCATTATAAAAGTATTTCATTTGAGTACAACAGAGCGATATCTTGGAAAGAAAGATACTACGTCTAGGACTTCGTATACGCTAAGATGATCAACTGAATTCACTGAAAGGAAAGTAAAATCATTCAGTAATTTCTGTCCACTTTTGTAGCTTAAAACTGCCTTAACCCTCTTCATCGTCGAAAAGGAATGTTTATTTGCCGTTAGAGAGTGTGCTGATCCAGAACTTTTAATAACCTCCGAATACTTAGGTAGATTTTCTTTTCAAAGACAACAAGAGCTTCAGTAACGTTGGCATGTGAATTTTTGTGGTGTCTCTCTTCCAGTTTCTCACACCACATAAAATATTGTGACTTTACCGTTGTGCGAGCCACATATTTTCAAATTAAAGCTATAAGTAATATATTGGGTTGGGGCGAATGAAATGTCCGGCAAAGGACCAGCACACGTGAACGGCGAGAACGGAAAAGTAGGACAACTTACCTAAGCAAAATAATCCCCCTCGGCATCGACACATAGGTACCATCTGTCCGGCAAGACCATGATCTCGGAACAAAAAAAGTCTTGTGGTTGGGACCCGAAGAAGTCATCAACTGCAAGTTGAACCTCGTTGTCTGTCGTGAACTGTTTCCCTGACATGAAGTGATCCATGCGACGAAACAGATGATAGTCTGTCGGAGACAAGTCCGGGGAATAAGCAGCATGAAAGCAGTGCTTCACAGCCCAAGGCATTAATGCACTTAGTGTCAGCATCGTGCGTTGTGCGACATGAAGGCGGGCGTTTTCCTGGAGCAGAAGAACACCATTTCTTTTGACCAAAGCCGGTTGTTTCTGCAGCAAGTTCCGGTGCATCTGGTGTAATTCAGCACAATAACGTTCTGCAGCGATGGTTTGGCCTCGTGCCAAGAGACTCCGATGAATTATCGCGGCTATGGACCACTAGATAAGGAACATCATCTGCTTGGTGTATAGCGATGGTTTAGGATGCCGTCCAGCAGGCTGTGCCTTGCTTAACCATTGTGCAGATCGTTTCCTATTATTATAAAGGACCCACTTCTCGTCGCAGGTGACGAATCGATGCAGTATAGGTTTCTGTTTATTCCTGGCAAGCAGCGACGTGCAGACTTCCAAACGCCTAGTCTTGTTGGCAGCTGTCAACTCACGTGGCAGCCATATGTCCAGATTTTTTACTTTACCCAGCGCAGTCAGACGCCGAACAACTGTCGTGTGGTGGACACCTACCTCTGCCGCTATCTCACGAAACGTTTTTCGGGGGGGGTCCACTTCAACCACACGTAACAGAACATCGTCAGAAACAGCAACAGGTTGATGACCACGTGCTTCGGTTTGCAGGTCCGTATCTCCGTTTCGAAACTTCACAAACATCGCCGAATGTTTCGTTCGCCGGCTGTATTCTCCCCTAACGCCTTGTTAACGTTTCGAATGGCAATTCCTGCAGAATTGTGCAGTTTAAAATCATACAGGAAGATTACCCTCAAGTCCAGCGTCTGTATGTTTTCTTTGCAAGCCACGTTACGTCCAAACAACCCACGCCTGAACCTTTTTTTTTTTTTTTTTTGGTTGGAGGTTTAACGACCACCGTAAGCAACTCAATGGGCTATAAGCAGTCGCCCGTCCCTAATTTAGGGTCACTGGTTCCAGGGAAGGGAGAGAGCCAGTGCCGTAAGACAAACACAACATCCGTGCCTGACTGGGATTCGAACCCGGACCCCTTACGGACGAATGATCAGAGGCCAGCGCCTTAGACCACGGCGCCACCGGGGCGGCCGCCTGAACCTTGTTCTTGATCAGATGATCATATGTAGAAGATTTTAGGAAGGGAGTGTCTGACCCTAGGTCTTAAACAACCCTTAGAAATAGGAAGCTAGGAGATTTGGACTAGAGCGCTCGATAGGAAAGTGACATGGAAGCGAAGTAGAAAGAGGGAGGAAGACGCCCTTATTTATTACCGGGGGGGGCAGTACCCTGGGTCCGACGGCTTAACGTGCCCATCCGACGCACGGCGGATATTTAGTGGATCGAGCGTTCGTACCTGCCTGGGATCGAACCTGAGGTCATTTCCGTGGCAGTCACGAACGCGGCCCAACCTTGTTCTTCACACACGAGCTAGCTACTTATAGTAACTCTGTGACGCAACACTTGTGGGTGGTTCCATTCCCCGGTGGTGGGGGTCTGTGTTCCCTGCTCGTTCGCGCCGGGCATTTCATTCGCATCAACCCCATAGTAAATCAATATCCGGAGATACTTTACTTCCCCTATTGACAGAATCCGCTGTGTTCTTGCACGAATATAGAAAGAAAGAGAGGGGAAGAGAAACAAGAGAACCCAACACACATAAAAAGTGTAGTGATCGGAGAAAAAGGGCTAAACGTGTAACATAGCGTATATACAAATTCAGTTGTATTATAATAGCTGCAACCAAAACCTGATTAATTTTATAAACTTCAGCGAAACTGTGCATTATTATGTCGCAAATAGTATACGTGCTTGACGGTACGAAAACGATAAAATGTATAGAAATTTTCGAGAAGAAGGGGGGGTCCGGACCCCCTGCGCCCCTACCAACCCTGGGCTAGGTACCTGCCTTGGGACAAATGAATGTAAGTAACGGAAATGTAGAAAATGAGGTCAGACGGAGAATTCAAGAAACTTGGACCGACTAGGGAAAATTTAGAATAACATTTAGGAACAACAATCTCAATTTTTGTAAAAATTAAGGCTTCCATGTCCCACCGGGATTTGGAACACCGTAAGACAAACACAGCATCCATGCCTCACTGGGATTCGAACCTGCACCCTCACGGACGAATGGTCGGAAGCTATGGCCTAGACCATTGCGCCACAAGTGCGGCCAATTTCTATTTGGAAAATAAATGAAAGGATATATCTACAGTTAGAACATTGCTCACATTTACAAAAGAAATTTATATCTGAACAAAAGATTAATTGAGTGTTTTATCTTTATCTCACAATAAAAAGATATTTCGAAGGAAGTTTTCCTCATTTTCTTAAGTTTTTACATGAGGAAGCCAAAGAGTAAGATAACTATCAACACCCATTGTGGAGAAATGTTGCCATTAGCCCGTTTTATTTTTTTGCCATTGAGCCTAAAAAATAAAACGGGCTAATACTTGAACTCATCAGGAAGCACTTCAAAATTTTACATTCAAGTAAACGTCTTTAGTAGACGTCTGTAGTGGAAAAATATTCGTTTCTGCCCTTTTTAACTCACCAGGAAGCACTCCAAAAATTGCATTCAACAATACCCTCTGCGGTTTTCTTAAAGATTATAACTTCACCGGGTGTTTTTACCTTGATAGCATGCTATTAACAATCCTCCCGAGTCATTCGAACAGTTTCCTTTCTTAACATCACTCACAATTTTGTTTCATCCTGTTAAAAATCTGTCATTGCAAAAATTCAGTTGAAATAACTCGGGTTTTTCAGCATATTTGCCGCCACACTTTAATTTGCCTTAATCAAAATCATTATTTCTCAGTTCACTGCGCCAGCGTGAAGAAACAAAGAAACTTCAAAATGGCGTTCCTTGTTTGCGAAAGCAAAACATCACTACTTTTTTTTTTTTTTTTTCTCATTTTTGTAGCGGAAATTTGGAGAAAGCGTTGATTCCCGAGAAATACATCTCTCCCTCGTTATTGCATGACCTTATGAATCAGATGACGTCTGCGCCCGTATGTCGCGGAATTGCACTACTACATCACGCAACCCTATGGACGTACACAGGGATACCATTCCACGTCGTTAAAAGTTCATTAGTCTCTTGATGGAAAAAATGAAAAACTATCTGTACGACGACTTTGATGATTGGAACACAATTTCTGTCGCTCGACAAGGTCACAAATTCAACGCGGGTCAATGTATTTATTACGAACACGTCACGATCACGTATGGAGGTAGCATCATCATCATAGCAATAGCTTTTCGCGAACTGCTTTTAAATCTTTTGCAAATGTTTCCCACGCATTTGATATTTTTAAGTACTTCAGGCACACTCTATTTGAGTGGCGCTTTTGTTTTTTTTAAATGAAAAACGAAATAATTTATATCTGACCCAAATTTTAAGTTCTGATTGTCGATACCACGAACGACGGCAGACAGTAAACACTCTACGATCTCTCACATTAAGTCAATGAGAAGGCATATTTTACATCCGTCATATTACGTTTGCCGCCCCCGGTGGCGCAGGTCATGTATAATGTCGGACAGGTGTAGGACACCACGTGGTAATCATATACGGTCCCTGATGTGGCGTCTCCCATTGCACCAATGAGAAGCGTTTTTAGAAAAGGTGTCTCCTCCGACTGTAATCTCTTGTACGCTGACAAAAAAAAGTGGTTGTTTGTTGACAATTTTACAGCTTTACGGTTTCGTAAAATTTATCATGAGTGCCTGGAATGTGTGTGATTTTGGGCATCGTTATTAATATAATTCTCACGAGAGAAGCCATGTACGAAGAAAACTTTAAAATTTCCTTCAGATGGATTTTTTGCTGTCCAATTCATTTCTTACGCTTTCCAACCGTATATTGAAGAAGCGAATATGCTCCAGCTTGTTCCGTCTGTCTGTCTGTCCGTTCGCACGATAACTCACGTAAAAATGGTTCGATTTCGATGAAATTTTAGTACGTGGTAGGGGACCACTTGGGGATAAATCCTCTTGAAAATGGACGAAATGGGGTCAAAGGTCAGGACATAGGAGCGGGGTCCATTCCATTGCACTTATACGTCATAACTTGCGTAAAAATGGTTCGATTTCGATGAAATTTAAGTATGTGGTAGGGGACCACCCGGCCATGAACTCTATTACCCTATTGAAATTGGATGAAATTGGGTCAAAGGTCAGGACATAAGAGTGGGATCCATTCCATTGCCCTTATGCATCGAAACTTACGTAAAAATACTTCGATTGCGACAAAACTTTATCATGTTGTTCCGGAAGTATACTGAACCAATTCTGTTGAATAGCATCGAAATGGGGTCAAAGGTCAGGACACAGGAGCGAGATTAATTCCACAGCTATTATCTTCATAACTTGACTAAAAATGCTTCTATGGAGACAAAACTTTAGTATGTTGTTCCCGAGGTATGCTGAACCGATTCTGTTGAATATAATCGGAATGGGGGAAAGGTCAGGGCACAGGAGCCATATTTATTAAACAGCCTAAAAACACAACATATAACTTGAGTAATAACTTGAGTAATGATTTCTGGTATGTTGAAAAGCGTATCATAATCAATGCATTACAGTATTTTACTAACTTGTTTTTTTTTGTTGTTGTTGTTTGAACTTTGCTTTTACTACATGAGAAATCATGATCTTGGATTGCTTTCAATTTAGTTTTGTTGAATGAACGACCTTGATGGCACTATAATATACAGTAATCAATGGAAATAAATGGCATGCCATCAAATAGTATCCTGTTTTCGACATTGAATTTTTTTTTTTTGCCCAAGATTCTGGACTACACCACGTTTTTTACCTTTCCAACCGTAGGTTGAAACAGCGTATATGCTCCAGCTTCATCCGTCTGTCCGTCCGCACGATAACTCGCGTAAAATTGGTTCAATTTCGATGAAATTTTAGTATGTGGTAGGGTACCTACCACCTGGGGACGAACCCTATTGAAAATGGGCGAAATGGGGTCAAAGGCCAGGAGATAAGAGCGGAATCAATTCCATCGCCCTTATGCGTCATAACGTACGTGAAAATGCTTCGATTCAGACAAAACTTTATCATGTTGTCCCGGATGTATACTTAACTGGTTCTGTTGAATATCATCGAAATTGGGTCAAAGGTCAGGGCACAGGAGCTACGTTTATTCCACAGCTATTATTCTCATAACCTGACTAATAACGTTTCGATTGTGACAAAACTTTGTCATGTTGCTCCGGTGGTATACTTAACCGGTTCTGTTGAATATCATGGAAATGGGGTCAAAGGTCAGGGCACAAGATCAATATTTATTTCACAGGCATTATCCTCATAACTTGACTAATAATTTTAATTTAAAATACGCCAGAGTTGAATAATAGTGAAACGCATATAGCGTATTAAATCCGTTTATTTTTGTGGTGTAGTAAAAAAATATTCGTCAAGCTTTCGCACTCCACTAGAAGGCTTTTTCAAGTTAATGGTAGATACAACAATGCAGAGAATTAGGACATGTAAAGAACGAAAATGATTTTTGAAAATAACGCGGGTGGCATCACGAGCATATTACATGAACTTTTATCACGTAATTATACAGTGCGCGGCCGCCGCAATGTGTTTCCATCTTTTCATAACGCATGCCAAACCATTGGTAGTTCAGTAGAGACTATATCATTGCATGACACTTTGCTGGATAGGATTTCCACTGTTTCCCAGATGGCAGCCTCTTTAAATACCGTGTAAGGGGCAATTCTTCTAATATTATTCCATACAGGAGCGGCCGAGCAATGAATGACTGTCTCTGGCGAGGGCTGTATTCTGAATGTACTGGTTCACGCTTCGTACGTGTTCTTTACATCTAGTGACCAAGATTGCTTTCTCATTCCTATATATACACTGCTGGCCACCCAAAATTCAACACCAAGAAGGACACGAGATAGCAAAGCCAGATTTACTGGACACATAACAACAGATACAAAGATGAAACGATTGAGATTACAGGCCCGTGCGACTTGCGGATCACGTATACATCAATAGTTCGTGTGGCCCACATGGTTGGCAGTAACGGCCGCTGCACACCGCGGCATCGAACGAAAGAGGCTTTGATTGTGGGCTTGGGGTATGTCGGTCCAGGCTGCTTCCATACGTTGCCACAGTTCATCAGGCGTAGCCGCGGGTGGTGCTTGCCGGGCCTCTCGGTTGCCGATCAGCGATCAGACGTGTTCGATGGGCGACATATCGGGAGAACAGGCGGACCACGGCAGCAGTGACACCTGGAGGGCAGTGAAGAATTGTTGCAAGATGCGTCCCACGAGTGGGCGCGCATTGTCCTGTTGGAACGTGGCCGCTGGCAGGTCCTGCAGGTAAGGGAGGACTACAGGCTCCAAAACGTCGGAGATGTAGCGGTGGCTGTTGAGTGTACCGGCGATTCATCCCAGAGGGGTGCAGGTGTCATATCCAATAGCGCCCCAAACCATAAGGCCAGGCGACGGACCGGTATCACGATGCATGATGCAGGCGTCATACAGTCTCTCGTCGCGGTGCCGCCACACGCAGATGCGACCATCGTGGTGTTGCAGGCAGAAGCGGGATTCGTCGGAGAAGACAATGTCGTGCCATTCCGTAGTCCAGGTGCGGCGTTCAACGGCCCACTGCCACCGCACTCGCCGGTGGTGTAACGTCAATGGTAATTGGAGCAATGGGCGCCGTGCGATAAGTCCCCGCTCCTGCAGATGACGTCGAACCGTCGTACAAACTGACACAG
The DNA here is from genome assembly GCA_039090855.1 of Macrothele yani. Taxonomy (NCBI): domain Eukaryota; kingdom Metazoa; phylum Arthropoda; class Arachnida; order Araneae; family Macrothelidae; genus Macrothele; species Macrothele yani. The sequence goes on from CM077003.1 coordinate 113,295,595, forward strand.
GTTGTTGCGCAACACACCCTAATTCCTGCGCTAACGTTCGTGATGTGGTGGTGCGAGCCGTCAATGCCCGCCGCACAACACGCCGGTCACCAAGAAGGAAGCATCCACAACACCAAGAAGGAAGCATCCGATTGGCCTGAAATTCGCAGCATGCGTCGCCCGCGAGAGGACATGCAAACGATTAGCATTGCAGGCCATATGAAAATCATGTGCGCCCGGCACGCTACCGAGAAGCACTACAAGAAGGGTGCACAGAAGGCGGGGTGTAAGTAGTGGAAGTGTGTTGTGCTGCCGGACCTGTGCGTGGGAAGCTTCCTGATGCCTCGTCGCAGAATACGGCAGTCATTCCAGCACGTTTCGGAGTTCGACAAAGGACGAATAGTGGCTTATCGCGACAGCGGTTTATCGCACCGGGACATCGGCGCCCGTGTGGGACGACATCCAGCCACAGTGAGGCGAATATGGATTCGGTGGGTGCAGGAGGGACGGACGGACTGACGTGAGCGATTGCCGCAGCCATGGCACACCACCGAATGAGAGGAGCGGCATGTTGTGCGGCGGGCATTGACGGCTCGCACCGCCACATCACAAACGTTAGCGCAGGAATTAGTCACGACATCGTCTTCTCCGACAAATCCTGCTTCTGCCTGCAACACCACGATGGTCGGATCCGCGTATGGCGGCACCGCGGAGAGAAACTGTATGACGCCTGCATTATGCATCGTCATACCGGTCCGTCGCCTGGCCTTATGGTTTGGGGCGCTATTGGATATGACACCTGCACCCCTCTGGGATGAATCGCCGGTACACTCAACAGCCACCGCTACATCTCCGACGTTTTGGAGCCTGTAGTCCTTCCTTACCTGCAGGACCTGCCAGCGGCCACGTTTCAACAGAACAATGCGCACCCGCACGTGACACGCATCGTGCAACAATTCTTCACGGCCCACCACGTGTCACTGCTGCCTTGGCCCGCCTGTTCTCCAGATATGTAGCCCATCGAACACGTCTGGTCGCTGATCGGCAACCGAGTGGCCCGGCAAGCACCACCCGCGGCTATGCCTGATGAACTGTGGCAACGTGTGGACGCAGCCTGGACCGACATACCCCAAGCGCACATACAAAGCCTCTTTCGTTCGATGCCGCGGCCTGTAGCGGCCGTTACTGCCAGCCATGTGGGCCACACGAACTATTGATGTCCGCGTGTTCCGGAAGTCGCACGGGCCTGTAAGCTCAATCGTTTCATCTTTGTATCTGTTGTTATGTGTCCAGTAAATCTGGCTTTGCTATCTCGTGTCCTTCTTGGTGTTGCATTTTGGGTGGCCAGCAGTGTGTATTTCAAAGAAAAATGCGCGTTGTGGAATTCTGTTGTCGATACTGGTGCCCACAGAGTGAATAATGATTTGTCATGCAAAAATATTGTCGTCTCTTTGTTAAAGCAACGAAGATTTCCACCGACCGACGTCAGACACATCGACACCATATCGTAAAAAGATCCTTCCTTTGCGTTCTTTTACAGTGCGATTGTCCAGGGCAAGGTACAGGCAAACACCATTCGCCTGCTTCTCAGCTAATTCATTGTCTTCGTGCGACGTTCACTTTATGACTAAGAGTTACTTTTCACATCGCTTCTTTTACACTGAGCATTCAGAGGTTTCCGATTGATGGGCTAACATCCCGTTCCCATGACATATCATGTCGGAATTAACTCCTAATTTGATGGATTTAATATTTAGGAGGCTGAGAAAGGCGCCGAGGCCAACAAATGCGTGCTTGTTTAAAACTACAAGGCGAAGAGTGAATGCTAGAAATTGTTTCGTTTCGTTAAGGGACCGGTGAATAATTCTGTGTTGATTGGTCTTGCTTGTTGATCAAAATGTGGAAAGTGCATAATTACAAAGAAAGATGTCCAGGGTGTAATAAAAGATTATGGAGTCAAAAATCTAACGGACCATATGAAAGTATGCGCACCTTCATCAAAGCGTGTAAAGAGTGCACAACTAAATACATTTGATAAAGTACATTTGGGTGATCGCAAATAATGATTTCCATTTGTAATATATATTCCATGGTCACGTTCATAGTCAGCCATTTCTTCTGGATTACGCAAAATAGTGGCCCTAAAATTTAGCAAGTAACCACATTTTATTATTAAAAAAGGATTTCAGTTATTAAATATCAAGCAGTTACGGTTATGAATATATATATATATATATATATTAAGTTTCAAATTTATAGTTCAAAGCAGATTTGTTCGGGTTAGTTACGGGTCCAGATCGGGTCGTGTCCAGTTATGGGACGTCCGGGTCCGGGTCCGAAATTTTTGACCCGTTTTGGACTATGCTCATAAGCACTAAGTAACGCAAAGTAACGTATACGTTCGACAAATGGCCAGGGTCATAAATATATAGAGGATGTTAACACATTTTTAGAACCATTTTCCAGAAATATAATTATTGTTTAAAATAAAAATGTTTCTTTCTTAAATGTTCTATCTGATAGCCCTTTCTCTTGACTATGAACCTACATCTAGATTTCCAAGATAACAATGCATTTCTTAAAATTGTTGGTCTTATTTTATTCCACTCCTCTTCTATACAGCTCTCCATAGACCAATCATTATTTTAGATCTGCGCTTAGAAAGCGCTCTTTTTAGCAGTCCGAAGGTACTGCTAATATGTCCATTGGTGACACATCAGTGAACTTTGAAAGAATATGAGCAAAAGGTATAGACTTGACACCCGTCTCTTTTTTCATTTTTTCAAGAAATACAGTGGTAGATTTGGATGTATGACTGGTACCCTCTTCCTGATGGAGTTCTACTCTTTCAAGGCTCTGTGGATAAAAAAGTGTTACTTCCTCTTTAAACATAGGAGTTAAAATATTATTTTGGAAATACACTATATTGACAAAAGTCACCGGACACCTCTTCAAAAGAAAATGAACGTATCCGCTGCGCTGTTAAGATGAGCGGTACAGCTGCAAACGGTATAAAAACAAGCCTGCATCTGACCGTGATTATATCGCACCGTGAGTTCGATTGAAAATGTAAGCGGCGGGAGAGAACTGACTTTGAGAAAGGAAAGATTGTTGGGTGTTATATTAGCGGGTTGTCCATAAGAGAAACCGAAAGGCGCTTAAACATACCCAGGTCAACTGTTTTGGATGTACTGAATAAGTGGAAGACACATGGCGTGCCTGAAACAGCAAAACCTACCGGCAGACCAAAGAAAATCAGTGATAGAGGACGTCGAAAACTCAGGAGAGTCGTTACAGCAAATCCTCGGCGTACTGCACAATACCTCGGTGTACAGTAAGTAAAAATGCTGGAACCTCGGAATGTAGAAGTACCATTCGCAGAGAACTTAATTCCATGGGTTACCGTGGTCGTGCGGCGGCTCATAAGCCTTTCATCTCCACTCGGAAAGCTACTCGTCGTTTAGCATGGTGTAAAGAACATTTATCGTGGACCGTAGATCAATGGAAACAGGTGGACTGATGAATCCAAATACACGATCCATCAGTCTGATGGCCGCGTGTGGGTATGGCGGCAGCCGGGGTAACGCTATTTACTACAGTGTACTCTTCCTACGGTCAAGTTTGGAGCTGGCCGTGTACTCGTTTGGGGATGTTTTCTGTGGTATGGTCCCGGCCAATTGGTTATCGTGGACAAACCTGTTAACCAGCACGTCTACCTGGATATTCTGGACAATTATGCCCTATCAACTCTGTGGCTATACTATGGAACCGAAACTTGTTGGTGCCAGCAGAATAATGCACCGAGCCATAAAGCATTACGGCGTGGTTTGACGATAATTCCGTATCGTGTGTGGACTGGCCAGCATAGAGCCCTGATCTTAATCCCATAGATCACCTATGGGATGAATTAGAGCGCCACATAAGAAGTTTGGAACCAAGGCCTACTACTAAGCAGCAGTTAGCGACAGCATTATGTACTGAATGAAAGCGTATACCTATTGCTCTGTTTCAAAACCTTGTCGAAAGCCTGTCTCGAAGGGTCAGTGCATGCATTAAGGGCAAAGTTGGACCGACACCGTACTAATGTATGTCAATAAATGCTATGTTGTGTTTCTCTCCTAGGTGTCCGGTGAGTTTTGTCAATATATTGTATGTACTATAGAATTGGTTTTAACATTCTTTTCAACTTTTCTTAAATTTAATTTCCCGTTGTACGAGAAACAATCAATAATAATGAGTCATTTACTGGAACTTTCTTTGGATTCTTGGAACCAAGTTTTTAAGTTTTTTCTGCATTTTTGCGATAGGAAAGCGATCTTTTTTTGTTGCAGTCGTTTAGGTAGATCAATGCTTCATCAATAGTCACAATAAATTTCCATCTGTCTCCGGCTAAGCAATTTTCATAAAGTCTACACTACGTTCTGCGCTCAGTCACGTGCATAGGCAAAAGTCAGTGAATATTACTATTTTTTTTTCGATACAGATTTTTTTAAGGACTTAGGATTGCTCTTTGGGTCGGTGAATTTTCTTTTAAACCCAGAGCCCTACGTACATTTAAAATAGTTGTAAAAGTACGTTCCTTCTTTGAATATTCATTTGGTGTTCCTTTTTATCTTAAAAGCAATGCTTGACGATTTTTTCCTCTATTAATAATAACATTGCCTAATTTACATTTAGAAATGCTAATTCCATAATTTTTACAGCATTATTTAATTACAGAATAAGAATATTTCTCTTCGTCAAAAGCAAAAACATAATCTTCTGTCCACAGATTGTTTACGAGCGCGATTTTTTTAGCAGAGGATATTTAATTACAGCAGATGTTTCTTTCGTGTTCATCTAACATGCTGTTGCCCATTTCAATTCTTTGAACTTTTATTTTCTGTAATTTCTTTTCAAAAACGTTCTAAAAAATGTGCGAACATTCTCTGTAAGCTTAATGTACAATACAATAGGTACGCTAACCTAAACCCATGAAATAGCAATCTTGCATTTTCAATAGTCCCTTCCTTACCAACGGCGAATTTGTGCCCTCCAAAAGTTTTATGAATTTTTCGCGGTGGATTTCCCCATGCCTTTTGGTTGAATGATAATATTGAGCATACAAAGCTTGTCTCCAATTACGGATCACTGTCTATCGGAAAGGAACACAAAACGTGCTTTCAATGCGTCATCTAGGACGCAGTTCGTCCGTTTAAGCAAGAATCCAGCGCCTCTGACAGCACGGCCGCCACAGCGCTTATGCAGCATTTGTAACGTACGGATATCTGATCAGTTATATAGATAGCTTCCAAACCGAGAGGCATTGAAGCAGGAGCGTGAAGAAATTCCAATATGATGCGAGATGGGTTTTTTCATCACGAAAAGACGTGTTTATCAGTTAAAAAAATTTATTATCATATTTCATACCTCAAGATTTGACCTTAGATAAGTATGGGCGTACGCTTCAATCTGTGGGTATACCGAAAAACGGTCTAGATTTTTAGAAGACTTGTGTCGATTTAATAGTCACTGGTAGAACTGTTCGAAATGAAATATGATTGATGTATGAAAGATAATTTTTAAAACTCAAGCTTGAACAAATTTTGGATAAGGTATTTTCCAACTTATCCGCAAGTACCGGAAAAAAATTATATATACACTGGTGTTCAAAATTAAGAGAATTTGCACATTTTGTCGATTTTCACAAAAAGTACGGAACCAAAGGTACAAATTATGCCGCCGAATAAGAATGCAAATTTGCAGTCTCGAATACGTAAGCTTACACCTGCATGTGGGCGGAGGGCATGAAAAGCACACGTGGCTTTTTCCGCGATTAGTTCGCTCGTACCCCTCGGCGACATTCGTTGTGTTTCTTGCAGGAGTTAGTTCAACTTCATAAGCAATCAGGTAAAATGTATTGATGACGGAATGAGGTGGAGAATCGTCGGTAGATTGGAGGCAGGACAATCGCAAGTGCAGGTTGCTACAGAGCTCAATGTAACGCCCAGTGTCGTCTGCAATTTGTGGAAACAGTTTAAGGACACCGGATCCATATCGAGAAGGCCTGGGCAAGGTCGTCCAAGAGCCACGACGGCCAATGAAGATCGTTATTTGGCACTTTCAGCGAGGTGCCACAGGACTTCTACAGCTGCACAGCTATCTCGTGAGCTACATGCCGCCACTGGAACCCGGGTTTCAAGGATTACTGTTCCCCGAAGGCTTCATGAGAGAGGGCTTTTCGCCAGAAGACCGCTCACTTTAGTGTGCTGAAGTTTGTGTGCTGAAGTTTGCGTCCCGCTCACTTCAGCACACAAGAGAACGTGTTTAGCATGGTACAGACAACATCAGTCTTGGACCAGACTGCAGTGGGGTTGCGTTCTCTTTACAGACGAGTCGCGATTCAGCCTGGACACTGATTCTCGACGTACCTTCATCTGGAGAGAACCTGGGACCCGACACCTTTCCTCCAAAATCATAGAAAGGGACTGCTATGGCAGCGGAGGTGTCATGGTCTGGGCAGGCATCATGATGGACGGCCGTACACCTCTCCATGTGTTTGACAGAAGCTCCCCGACTGCTGAGAGGTATAGGGATGGGATCTTACATCCCTATGTTTGACTTTTCAGGGGCGCAGTTGGCCCTCGGTTCCTTTTTATGGACTCCAACACTCGTCCATATAGGGCTCACCTGGTCGACGATTATCTTGAAAGTGAGAATATTCGCCGGATGGATTGGCCAGCCCGATCGCCAGACCTAAACCCTATCGAACATGTCTGGGGCGCTTTTGGGAGGGCAATTGCAGCTCGCCATCCCCTCCGAGAACCATCCAGGAGCTAAAAACTGCGTTGCTGCAGGAGTGGGACCAATTGCCACAGGGACTCATCAACTGTCTCGTTTCCAGTATGACGTCGCGCTGTGAGAGCTGAATGACTGTGAGAGGAGACCATACCCCATATAAGAGTCATTTGATGTTCAATCTTGCAGCGTGGATTTTGGACATTCCTACGCTGATGAGCCTTACTGACTATCATGAGTGCGTACCATGATACTATGGTATAATGTTTTCTCCTATGTAACTGTGTATCCATACCAAATTTCATTAAAATGTGTCCATTAGTTTTTCAGAAATTCGACAAAATGTGCAAATTCTCTTAATTTTGAACATCAGTGTATAATATTACCCAAATTTTGTCGATGTAGCTCTGTGAAAAAAACTCTTCAAGCTTAATCAGAATTAAAGCGAAACACTGGACATTTATGTTGCACACTTTTACCGCTGAAGCCTAGAATTTCTCAATTCGTGAAGAAAATGCAACAGTATCCGACAGATTAAACTCATACTGTTTTAAATTATACATTTTTATTAACTTTTTGCGTTAAGAAAAATCATCTGTGATGATATTTAATCTTATATTACTTATACGGATTGATTTTTTTGTTAATAAGGTATTGCATGATGATAAGGAAGAAGGTGGTGTAAGAATTTCACAAAAATGTTAAAAGACTACGTACTGGGTTACTTTTTATGCCTATGACTAGCTTTTCCCCGATATACTGCATTGAATGGTACTCTTCATTCAATGCTGTACATTGGGAAAGGTCCTGATCTCTATATTACACTTTTTATTTTTTTACGCATTTATCTGATCCTGCTGACTCTATCAAGTGTCTTTACCGGTTAATTCGCTGCTTCTAAATTTCTGTTTCCAATTTAATTTCTGCTTCCATCTCTTTTCAGCATCGGGAGCATTCAAAAAATCTCTTTTTCCCCTCGTCTTCCATTCTTTGTTCGGATAGCCGAAAACGCTCTCCCTCGTACGAAGAATCATCACCCAAATATTTTCTTTCAAGCTCTCAATCCCGGCACTTCTTGGGGTTTTTTTTCTCCCTTCTCTCACCGCCTCTTTCAAGTCATCTATAGCCAGTTGCTGAATGCTCATTATTGACACTTTAACCCTCATCGCGAGAAATCCCTCATTAAAACTTAAGGTTGTAAGAAAAAGCCATTTGCTCGAATCTCTTCCTACGTGAACTCTGACGCTATAAAACCATTCACTCACAGAGTAATAAAATAATATAAACCAAACTTCGTAAACAGCCGATGAAGGGAAACAGCCAGTGTATTCTTCTGTCTTTAGAAGATTAAAGGAAGTGGACCCCTTTTCCTTTCCCTCATTTATGGTTAGCTCAAGACCAAGAGGGAACCATCTCCAAAACACTAACGAAAAGGGGAAAGATTTTAACTTAGAGCATATTAAAGATGGTTATTAATATTCATTCTCCCTGAAATTAATGAACCCAGGTCAACAAAAACCAAAAGGGGAAGGCGTAAAGCTAATAAGTTTAGGAACCACTGAATTATACGGATGTAAAGTACTTCGGAGAATTTGATACTGTATGTACTCTAAGGCGTATTTTATCAAAATTGCTGCAGTTTTTTTTTTTTCGAATTATGCTGTATTTTTAATTATTATTATTTTCAGCTGCATTGTGCTTTTATATGTGTGTAATTCGACCTCGAAATAGAACCGTATCTAAACTTTTTGAGGGGAGTTGTATGAACCGTGTTCGTACTTTATTTGATATACTTGTATTGATTTCGGAAATACGCTCGAATTTCTTGTCCTTTGTACTAGATTTCGAACAAATGATGTCGAAGTGGGACTTTTTTTTATTTGCTTGAGATGGAAAGAATAATAAATAATTGGAATAAAATATAGGCTGAAAATCAGACATCGGTTTCTAGCCGGCACCTGTGCTCAATGGCGTGTCCGGAAGGAGGGGGTTGGAAGTGGGGAATAAAAGCGATGGCAAGTTGCTGTGCACTTGTTCCCGAGGCAGGTGGGAACACCAGAGCAGACGCAGGTGTGTACACAGGTTGCGTAGGCGTTAGCTGCCGATCCCGGACTAGGTGTTCGACGTCGCCGCAGCGGCAGGTGTCCATTTTTTCACCTCTTCTTACTCGCGCATCCGTCTTGACTAACAAGGAACATCTATCGCCACGTGTTTCATGTGAGAATCATCCGGCTGTTTATCGAACATGTACAAAATTAATCGCGGGCAAAGTTTGAAATTTGACAGATCTTCCAGAAATACGGAAATCTTGGGTTTTCCCGTAAACTCTGACGTACAATAAACAACTATTTTCATCTTGTGCAGTGAAAACTCTCACAGAAAAAAAAACCACATGACACATTAAATATCCGCTTTACTATCATCAGCTTAAATCGTCGACGTATCAATAACAAAGAACGGGAATCTCATGAGCGCACTTTCTTCAGTGAAAACATTTCTTTGGCATTGTTAGACAACACAGATGACACCGAAAAATCTTAGGAGTAATAATGTGCACGTCTTTTAAATCATTACGATCACGAAAAAAAAAAAATTCAAAGCAGATTTTTAGAGTAAAGAAAGAAAAAAATTCAGCGGAAAAGACAGCATTTTCACCTTCTAGAGAAAATCCGAGCATAATTTAACACGCGCAACTGTAAGCAGTGTTCCTCTTGGTATATAGAACTGGTAATCAAAATAAATAAGTACATCGGATTTCAACAAAATCTGTAAAACATTCACAAATAGAAAGCGTTATGGTCGGTCACTAGCGACACGAAAACTTTTTCGTAACCGCTGATAACCAACAAAAAGAGGATTTTTCAAATCGATTTCTTAGCAATGATTCCGAGTACGGTACAAATAGAAAGCAACACTTACAGTACCCCCTTGTGACAAAGCTGTCTAGTAAAAAAATGGGCAAATACATGGAAAAAAAATTCTCGCCACAAACGCTCTCAGTAACAAAAATAATTTCTTAAATCTGACTTTTAAAATCGAAGATATCATTACAGATATTTATATTAACGCCCCCTTGAGGAAAAATTAAACATTATTTCGAGAAAAAAATACTCTAATGTTTTAAATGATGGGTGGGGGCCTGAGTGAAAAATAATTATCTTCAGTTAGATTTTAAGAAACGAAGATGCGATTGCAAACATACTAGAAACAGAAATATGCACTTTAATCCCCCTAGCGGTAAAAGTATTTGTCGCAAAATACATGCAACATGCTCATTGAGAGAGAGAGAGAGAGAGAGAGAGAGAGAGAGACAGCCCACCCACAAATTGTATGCTTTTCTGTTACGATTTGTTTGTAACTTAAAGTTGGGAACTCGATGAATTTGATCGTAAAAATTGACGCAGGCGACGAATTTGTCCACGACAAAATGATGCAGGAGACGAATTAGACCACGACAAACAGACGTAAGCGACGAATCTGTAGGCGTCAAATTGACGTTGGTGACGAATTCGGCCGCGAACAGATTAATGTAAGCGACGAATTTGGCCGGGTCAAACTGACGCAGGTGACGTTTTTGTCCGAGTTAAATTGACGTACGTGACGAATTCGGCCGCTACAGATTAATGTGGGCGACGAATCTGGCCGCGTCAAATTGACGCAGGCCATGATTTTGTCCGAGTCAAATTGGCGCAAGTGATGAATTCGGCCGCGACATACTGACGTAGAAGACGAATTTGTCCTCGGTAAATCGACGCATAACTTTTCCAAAGGGTAGGTGATCTTTTTCCGCAGAGAGTAGTCCCTCATGATCGATACCAGGTGCATATTAAGTAGGTATTATTTCGTATCAGCATGATACATGATGCATTTCGGACGAATAATGCAGGTTTCTGATACTAAAACAAAAACAACAAAAAAGTTAGCCTGTTCTCTGAAGGTTAGGTACGCTGAAATACTACCACGGCTGTTCGATTACCAGACACTGCGAAAACCCACACCATTACATGGGTATCTGCCCTCTCTTCTCGTACGCTCATGCATATCTCGCCAGATGCATATCTTGCCAACATTTCAATTGGCACTGAAGTAGGACTCGCCAGAGAACAGTAAAAATGGGATCTACACGTCTCCTGTCTCTAAATCAAACACATAACTTTACTGGTGTGCATGTGAAGTTCTTTGATCAAACAAAAATGAAACGTATTCTTGTAAAATATTCACTGCTTTAAGGAATAGTGCCGTAGACTTAATTTTGGGTAACTTTGTTGAGAAAATAATAATTCCTTATTTCCTCTAAAACTGGTCTTCGTGAAGAAAAAAATAAATGTCAAAAAATACATCTTTGACGCATGAATTAATATACGTCAAGGTTGTGCTCTCACACGTCATAGCTGTTAAAATTTCTCCCTTTGTTGTAAGGGTTTAAACCTTTCTGAGAGCTAATTCCTAATGGCTTTTAACAAAATGGACGAGCGCAGCTGTTAATGCACGTCATAAGTGTTGTGTGCGCCGACGATTGTGCGTCAATGAAAAAATTCATAGTATTTCCCTATCTTAAAGTGACACTGGCGTCTGCGAAACCCAAAAAGTGGCGTCGGATTCTTTCGATTCTTGCGTCAAAGTCTGACTGTCGTTTGCCAGGTTATTATGTGCCGAAGCTATTCAGTGAAACGACGTCACATAAAATCGCAAGTCACTGAGCAGCGGTTCTCACGCAGCAAAGTTCGTTACACAGTTATTATTCAGTAACACCTTGCTCTTAGGAATTCATTCAGCAGTTCGAGTAATGTTCAGTATGTTGTAGAGCTGCGGTTCTTTAACCTTTATTGCGCTTTATGGCAGTCACCCATCTCTATTAACACACTAATGTTGACCTTTTTCAGTGAGAATTAAAATTGTACGACGCCGGTCGTGTATAAAACGAGAGGTAGCGCATTCGTACTCAGTTGCTAAATATTGTTGCTTCAATTTTTTCTGTTCCTTGCGTGGAAACTAACATGAATAAGTAAACACATCCATTACTAAGATGGATTTTGATGCTTGCCTTCCGCCCCAGCCAATGTAGCCTTCAGACTGGAAAAGTTTGTAATTCGACGATAGCTGATGACTTTTCTCAGAGAGACAGAGAGAGAGAGAGAGAGAGAGAGAGAGAGAGAGAGAGAGGATTATTCACATGCTGCCTTCGTGAGCAGATCTGCGATTTATTATGTGTATGCATATATTTTCGGCGCTCTACCTAGCGAGATGTAAAAGCAAAGTGGATGAATTTTTGTCAGAATTTCCTGCTGTGGGGGTAAAGTGGCAACACTGCGCCGAACGACAAGAGTTGGCGGACAGCCCACATGTGGGGTTAGTTAAAATAAGACACCGCGACCGACAAGGTGCATATTTTTTTTTTCTTTTTTTAGATTGGAGGTTTAACGACCACCGTGAGCCACTCAATGGGCTATAAGCAGTCGCCCGTCCCTAACTTAGGGTCACTGGTTCCAGGGAAGGGAGAGAGCCAGTGCCGTAAGACAAACACAACATCCATGCCTCACCGGGATTCGAACCCGGACCCCTTTCGGACGAATGATCAGAGGTCATCGCTTAGACCACTGCGCCACCGGGGCGGCGGTGCATATTTTGTCACTGTTGATATTTAATCTCCCTGTAAAAGCACGAGAGTGTATTTGTTCGGCATACGCCGAGAAATCTGTAGGTGCAAGCACGTGTCGTGAGTTCTTCGCGAAGTTCTGAAATTCTGATTGCGAAATGGAGGACAAGCAGCGTGGCGGACGGCCAATGGAGATGTAAGATAAAAATTTGCATGTCTTTCAGCCGTGCATAGCTCAGACGTACTTCTATGATGATTAACTGTGATTTGCTTGTCTAAATACGAAAACTGTTTGTCCATAAAACGCAGGAAACTTATGCATAGATCTAACAGTACAAGTTTCTTGTCCTAATTCTGGCTCAAGGAAGGGAGAATCAGAACCTCAGGTAACCATCCATGTCCACTGCACCAAACAGAAGTCATCGCTCATTCCACGTTAATAAGTGAGTCACGGAAAAATTCTCATTGGCTTCCACTGGGAATCGAACCCAGCCTTCCAGTTTCGCGCCGGACATGCTACCACTGCACCACAGCGGCCTCGAATTCTCCAGACTCACAAGTGATTAACTGCCAAACCACATGGAAGGTTGCTTCATGGAGCCCCGCACCGTGCTGGGGATTCACCAAAGATGGAAAGCAGCAACTGAACAAATAAATAACTAGGAGCGATTGAATAATTAATTCATACACTCGACGTGGATCAGAAACACCAAACAGAAGTCATCGCACTTTCCACGTTAATAAGTGACCCACGTTAATAAGTGACTCACTTATTAACGTGGAAAGAGCGATTACTTTTGTTTGGTGTTCCTGATCCACGTCGAGTCTATGAATTAATCATGTCCTCCGCAGTAATCAAGCTTATCTTGGTTATATAGTTCTAGCCGCATGACTTCTAAGTCGACGGGTAGCTATAATTTATTCAAAGCAAGGAACTACTTAGAGTATTGACATACGGGGGAGAAGCTGCTATCTAGATATCGAATTAAATTTTTCGTGTTGACATTTAAAAAGCGCAATAAAGAAAAATAAAAGAGGGTAGGAAGTACAGAAAGATTGAAAGTTAAGGAGAGAAATTAGAGAAAATCACAAAGGACGGGAAACAGTGTCCGGCCGGATGTAAATCTGTGCCTGCTATGCTTTATAATAGACGAGAACCCCGCTAAAAGTTTGCAACCCCTGTAGGCAAAAACTCTTTTTATGCAATCAAGTTCTTTCTAACTTCGTTTTGCATATAGTGCTTGCTAAAAATTCTGTAAAGGCGCCTCAACACATCATTACAGGGTGAAGATACAAATATGTTCAGTGTTCAAGACGAAGTAAAATTAAGAAACTAAAATTTTGGAAGCACACAGCTGAGAACAGTACTGAGTGCCTTATGATATTGCATAATTTCTTATTAGAAAATGAAGTATCTTTGGATCAAGGTGTCAAGAAAGACATCTTAAATCTTTAAAAAATGACTATTTTCCTAAAGTGTTCGATAAATTAAATTGAATTCGCAATCCATTTGATATACCATTTACGTCTCTAACTGACGATTGACAATGGATGAAAAAGAAAATTTAATTGACATATCAACAGATTTTGACTAGAAACATCATTCAAAAATGAGAGCCTTATAAATTTTTGTCTGAAAGTTAAAAATAAATTTTCATCTCTCAGCAGGAGAGCTTTTAAAATTCTACTATTTTTCACAACATGTTTGTGCGAGAGAGCATTTTCACTTTATTGTTGTTTTAAATCAAAATACAGAAATAAACCCAATGCGAAAAAACATTTAAGATTGTGTTTGTCTGTCGTTGAGCCAAATATTGCAAACTAATGAAAATGTCCAACGTCGAAATTAAATTTATATGCAATTATTATATTACGTTAAACATCTTCCAAGTTGTAACTTATTTCATAAAAAATGTTCCTTGTATTGAATCTAATATATTGAACAAAATTGTGCAATAAAAAAATTTAATATGAAATCTTACAGATAAATCTATACTAATATATAAAGAGAGAAATTTTGTTTGTGTGTTTAAGGTAATCTCGAAAAATACTGAACCGATTTGGATAATTCTTTCACCGTTGGGAAGCTTTCCGATGGACATAGGCTATTTCGTTTATTTTTTATTTTTCTATTATTATTTTTTTTATTTTTAGTTGTACTACCGAATCAGATCGCTTTCAGTAGTTCCTGTATTCGCGTGTATCGTTCAGCTTTGTTTACATACAACCTGATCACACCCAACATGAAAGAAAGTAGTTCACGATTATTTCCCCGTTGGGAAGCTTATTTCCTTCTGGTAGGTTATTTCGTTTATTTTATATTTTTTTTATTATTTTTTTTAATTATTTTTGGCTGTACTACCGAATCAGGTTGCTTTCAAGTAGTTCCCGATTTCCCGTGTATCGTTTCGCTTTCTTTACATGCACCCTGATCACACCCAACGTGAAAGAAAGTAGTTCGCGATAATATACGGAATTGTTTTTGCTATGTGGAATAATAATGAAACGCTCCATTTACGAACAAATATGAGAGCTTATTTAGGAGGCGGAGATACCGAATTTTTTACTCAGTTACTACGTGTCGGTGATGGCAAAGTACCTAATCAGAACGGTTTGATTCCAGTACATAGTAAACTGGGAAGCATTGTAAGATCTATTACTGAATTAGTTGGTTGGTTGATTGGTTGGTTGGTTGGTTAATTTTTATGGCGCAAGGGCCATGTTTGGCCAAAGAGCGCCAGACACAAGACAAACAAACAGTATTAAAAACGTGGTAAAAAGCTTAAAATCTGGCTGATCAAGTAAAACTGAAAAAAATGAGAACGATGGAAGGGCTAAAAAAGAAAATGAAACAAACAGTATTAAAAACATGATACAATGATTAAAATCTAGCTGATTCAGTAAAACTGAGAAATGAGGATGATGATAAGGCTAAAATCTAGATACGTTTAAAATAGTCAATTTGTTTAAAAAATGAAAACACGACAACAGTATCACAGTGGTCATTGAGGAGCCGCTGCAGTGTAGCGGCGTCCTCGGTCAACAAATGAGAATGAAAGAAATGAAAACGTACATCACGAAAAAGAACACAGGTACACAGAAGATGAGTGACGGTGAGTCGGCAATTGCACGTCTCACACATCGGCGCAGTGTCGCCACACAGCAAAAAGCGGTGAGTGAAACGACAATGCCCAATGCGGAGATGCGCAAGCACCACTTCCTCCCTACGGTTCCGACGATATGAGGATTTCCAAATTTCAAGATTAGGTTTAATACGATGCAGTTTATTTTCCACCTCTTGGTCCCACAGACCTTGCCACGTTCGCTTGATATGGTCGCGTATCAGAAAGCGGAAATCCCAGTGAAACAGTGGCAATCGTGTGACGACCAAAGAGGAAGCAGATCTAGCAGCCGCATCAGCACACTCGTTACCCGAGATTCCAACATGCCCGGGAATCCAACAAAATTGTATCTGGACACCGGCCTCGAGCAAAGAACAAAGAAGCCCTCGGACGGCAAAAAGAAAAGGGTGATCACAGCAGTCCAACGATGACAATGACTGTACAACACCCAAAGAATCAGTGTACACCGCAGCCCGTTGATGAGAGCCCGACTGAACATGAAGTAGTGCTAGATACACAGCATGCATCTCCGCCGAAAACACCGTGGCCTCAGCTGGGATCCGCGCAACAGAGACGTAATCAATACAAACCGCCGCGGATCCAACGACTCCGTGCATCTTGGAGCCATCAGTGAAAATGGGAGTGTATTCAGAATTGAGGGCACGATGCTCAGCGAAGAGCTGCTGGTACACTGACGCAGGGGTTGAGGATTTCTCGAAAGATGTAAAGGTGGTATCAACCATGACACCAAGTGGGTGCCATGGAGGATCCCCAAAGCCCCTGGTCTTTTAAACAAGAGACAAGTCGAGACCTACATCACGGGCTACGGCAGCCATACGAAGACCGAAGGTTGAAATGCACGAAGGCCGGTTCCCGAATAAACGAGTATGCTGGGGATGAAAAACTGCATCGTATAAAGGATGGTTTGGAAGAGATCTAAGTTTCAGGTAGAATTGAATAGACAGTTGCAGACGGCGTAATTCAAGCGATGGTTCGTTCGCGTCAGCGTAAAGGCTGGGAATTGGAGATGTTCGAAATGCTCCCGAACAAAGACGCAGTGCTTGATGATGAATAGTGTCCAAAGGCCGGAGAACAGAACGACGAGCAGAGCCATACACGATACAACCATAATCCAGTTTTGACCGTATTAATGAATGGTAAATTCGAAATAAAGACATCCTGTCTGCGCCCCACGAGACTCTCGAAAGAATCTTAAGAATAGATAGAGCCCACAAACCGGAAATCTTGAGCCGCCGAACGTGCGCACGGAACGTAAGCGCACGGTCGACGGTCAGACCAAGGAACTTGGTCTCCGGCAAAACTGGTATGGCTGCACGGTCTAAATGCAGCTCTGGGTCAGGATGGAGGCCACGCCTTCGGCAGAAATGGACACAAGCTGTCTTGTCGGGAGAAAGAACGAAACCATTGCTATTCGCCGCTTTAAAGATCTGGTTAATAGCAGACTGCAACTGCCTTTCAATAAAATTCATTCTTGATGACGAGCAGAAAATGTGTAAATCATCAACATAAACAGTAGCCGAAACCGAAGGAGGAAGATTTGTGAAGAAACAATTAATGCGGAGGATGAACAATGTGACAGATAAAATGCAACCTTGAGGAACACCTTGTTCTTGATGGAACGGTGCCGAGAGCGTCGTACCCACGCACCTGGAACACCCGATTGCGAAGAAAATTTACAATGAAGGTTGGAAGATTTCCTCGCAACCCGCATGCGTGGAGGTCACGGATAATACCATGCCGCCACGCTCGATCATAGGCTTTTTCAATATCGAAAAAACAGAAACCAGGTGCTGCCTACGCACAAACGCCTCGCTCACAGATGTCTCAAGGTGCAGGAGAGGATCGTGAGGTGAACGATGACGGCGAAAGCCGCTTTGTGATGGTGAAAGTACTTGATAATATTCTAGAAAATGAACTAACCGGGAATTAACCATGCGTTCAAGAACTTTACACAGACAGCTAGTGAGAGCAATTGCACAATAACTAGAGGGAGACTTGGGATCCTTGCCAGGTTTGGGAAAAGGCAGAACAACTGTTTTCGCCAAGATTCCGGGAAACTGTGCTCCGACCAAATATGATTGTAAAGGATTAAGAGATTCTCGAGAGACGACTGCGAGAGATGACGGAGCATGTCATAGTGGATTCCATCAGGACCGACAGATGTAGCGCCGGACCGATGCAGAGCCACCCTGAGTTCAACCATGCTGAAGGGGGAGTTATATCCAGAGTCGTGAAAAGGCGCAAAGGAGATTCTCTGGCGTTCCGCAGTGGATTTAATCCTCAGAAAGGAGGAAGGATACGCCAGGTCACTTGACACAGAGGCAAACGCCTCCCCAAACAATCAGCAATCTCCCCGACTTCAGCATATGTGCAGCCGTTACTCTCGAGAATGGAGATCTGGTGAGAGCTGTAGTTACCCCGGATCTTACGAATCTTGTCCCCCACACTTTTCAAACTGGCACGTGAAGTGAGAGATGAAACATACTGGATCCAAGACTCCCTCTTGCTGCGTCGACGCACCAACCGAGCATAGGATTTTGCTCGTTTGAATGTAACGAGATTAGCGTCGGTTGGATAACGCCGAAACGTAGACCAAGCTTTATGTTGAGCTCTCCTAGCCGCTGCGCATTCAGGGATCCACCAAGGCTTCGGACTTCTGGAGAGTGTTGTAGATGTTTTTGGTATAGAAAGTCAGCTGCCTGAAGAATGAAATTCGTGACTTTAAGAACAGCTGCGTCGATTGACTCTTGGGTCACCATTGCAGAATATATCACTGTGGACGATGTGAAGACCTCCCATCTCGCACGCTCCATCCTCCACCGAACAGGGCGGGAGGCAGAAGATGGCATGCGAACATGCCATCTTCTGCCTGACTCTATGCGACGACCTCTCGTGCTGATGCTGACACTACCCCGCAAATGATGATGGGCATTGAAGTCATCCAAAAGAAGAAAGGGTGAAGGCAGCTGATCAACCAAGCTCTCCAGAACAGAGACGCTCACGTTCTCGTCCGGCGGCAGATAGACACTGCAGACTGTAAAAGGCACAGGCACAGATATTCAAACCGCCACGGCTTGCAAAGTTGTTGATATCGCAGCGGAAGACACCGGAACACTGTGAGGGATAAGAATAGCGACTCCCCCACAGGCGATGTCTCCCAGTGCATTATCTGTCCGATACGCACTGTAGCCTCGAACTGAAAGCAGGTCGGATGGTTTAAGTTTTGTTTCCTGTAAACAAAAACACACCGGAAAGTACAACGAAAGCAGATGTTTCACTTCATCAAAACTCGTCCGAAAACCTCGACAGTTCCACTGAATGATTGAAGCCATGGTCACAAGTGAAATGAAAATGATCAAACGAAGTCAGGCTCCATCACCTCTGATGGGGGTTCCCCCAGATCTGGAGGCGTGTGACCAGGGGCCAAGATGGGAGCATGCTTTGTCCCAAGTGTCTTAACGGGAGGCGCACGACGTTGAGCCGTGTGCTCAGATTTTGGAGGAGAAGAAATGCTGTTCTTATCCTGAGCTTTGGTTTTATTGTTAGAAGAAAAGTGGCCCGAGTTCCCTTGTTGGTGGTGGGATGAGTCTGCTTCGGCGAAGTGGTGGGTGGCGCTTTCAGACCCCTAGCTCGAGACTGGAGTGCCTCCAGTCCGGCTGCGATGATATCGTCCAGCTTGTAGGGACATTTAACAGGGATCTGAATGTCGGTTTGAATAGCAACCGTAGATTTGACAACCACCACCGATGCATAAGATCGCCGATCAGAAGAAACTGGAACTACTCTTCTTCTAGCCTCAGGATAGGAAATATTCTCAACTGTTTTCAGCCTTTGGATTTCCTTCTCCTTCCACTTGGGACAATCTTTGGCTGATGCTGCGTGTGAACCCTTACAGTTCACACAAAACTCAGCCTCGGCCACACATTCTGACAAAAGATGCTCTGTGGCACCACAGCGTCCACACCTAGGATTGCTCCTGCACGACTGCTGAGAATGGCCGTACGACTGACACCTAAAACATCTCAAAGGGTTAGGGATGCACGGGCGTACTTCTAGGTGGAGATACCCTGCCTTGATGGACGTAGGCAGGGAAGGGCTATCAAAAGTTAAAATGATGTTCCGGGATGGGACGGACTGCCCAGTCCGCCTGAATAGAATACGCCGCACACCCGTAACGTGTTGACTCCTCAGTTCTTCAAGTAATTCTTCCTCAGCACACTCAACGAGGTCCTGAGAGGAGACAACACCTCGAGATGAATTTAGGTATCCATGGGGTGTTATTTTGACCGGAGTCTCAAGCAGCGTGGTGGTGTTAATAAGTGTGG
Source organism: Macrothele yani (assembly GCA_039090855.1). Classification (NCBI taxonomy): domain Eukaryota; kingdom Metazoa; phylum Arthropoda; class Arachnida; order Araneae; family Macrothelidae; genus Macrothele; species Macrothele yani. The sequence continues at coordinate 113,315,415 of CM077003.1, forward strand.
AACAGTAGGCCACAGTGGACATTTCTACCAGAAGACCTTCAGATTGGAGCTTTTTTACGCTTTTAGGAGAGCTTGCAATAGATTGAAGTGCTTTATTTATCCAAAATGGACTTTTGGCACTCAAAGGCTTTGAAGGGTCCAATGAGAGCACAAAAAAGAAACGAGCATTCGAACAATCAGGCACATGTTTTTTTGCAGAAGGGGATGAGCCTTCCTCCATACCTCTTTTGCTTTTTGGTTCTTGGGAAATTTTATTTTCTTCCATGAAAAAAAATAATAATTCGTCCGCCGACTTCCCCACCCACAATCGAGCCCAACGAGGGAGAGCCGTAGGTTCGCAAGCCCAAGTGGACGCAGGACACGGCTCTAGGGATAGCAAGCGGATATAGCAAATTGATAGGGCAGACAGGCACTCGGCGTTTACCCAGACTTTCCCATGCCTGGGGAACACCCCTTTGGCATGCCACCCTATCCCCAGACTCACCCTGTCGTGCAAAACGACAAGCCGTTAGAGGTCTGGGCTCCACTCGGCCACAGACCTCATTGACGAGGAGTGGGTTAGTTCCTAGCCGCCCGTTTAGGGTGAAGCAGGGGGCAAAGAGGAGTGTTGGCAACTGGCGACAACAACACCCAGGTCTCCAGAAACCTCAGCCTCCAGCATCCCCTTTTCCACCTTACGGGTCACCGCACGCGGCAAACGTGCAGGTAGGTCTAGCTAACCAGCTCGGAAAAACAAAAGGAACATAAAATGGAGAAGGCAGGAAAGAAAACGAGAAACTAAAATCCTGAGCTGGCGCATAATCACAACCTCAGCAACCTACAACTGAGGCGGGTTCGTGTCAAGTGAAAAAACAAAAAGACATAAAAAATGTGAAAATCATCACATATAGTACATGTTGGCTCGGGCCGTGGGGACGCCATCCCCCAGCAGCTGGATGAACAGCTGTTCCTTCGGTAGTAACATCGTTTGAAGACGACATAACAAAATGATCCGTCACAAGGTCAGCTCGGGCCGTGGGGGCGACGCTCCCCAAATAACTGGAAAACCAGTCATCCCCGTGCGGGCTGAATTAGTTGACAAAATGCATCCTAATGTAGAAAATTTGCTCCGAAGAAGTCACAACTGGATGTGTGAACGAGCTATCATGTCTCCAAAAATGCATGTGTTGATGAAATAAACGATGCTATTCTGCAAAAAACTGGCCGGCGAATACAGAATTTACGCATCGATCGACACTGTCGTTAACTTGAAAGATACAATGCATTATCCACATGAATTTTAAATTCTTTAAATCCCTCAGCACGTCCACCGCATTGTCTAAAATTGAAAGTTGCCTATCCCATAATATTGTTACGGAACCTGAATACCCCAAACCTGTGCAATGGGACAAGATTACAGGTCAAAGCGCTGCATAATAATATTACTGAAGCCATTATACAGTCTGTACTAACTGGGCCAGCAGCTGGACAAATGGCACGTATACCCAGGATCCAGATGATTCCGACGGCCTTGCCTTTCACATTCAAAAGATTACAGTTTCCTATTAAACTATTCTATAGGACTGATGAATCCAGATACACGATCCATCAGTCTGATGGCAGTGTGTGTGTATATGGCGACAGCCGGGGAAACGTTATTTACCCCAGTGTACTGTTCCTACGGTCAAGTTTGGAGCTGGCAGTGTACTCGTGTGGGGGTGTTTTTCGTGGTATGGTCCCGGCCCATTGGGTATCGTGGACAAACCTGTTAACCAGCACGTCTACCTCGATATTCTGGACAATTATGCTCTACCAACTCTGTGGCAATACTATGGAACCGAGCCTTGTTGGTACCAGCAGGATAATGCACCGAGCTATAAAGCAAGGACTGTTACGGCTGGTTTGACGATAATTCCGTATCGTGTGTGGACTGGCCAGCATAGAGCCCTGATCTTAATCACATAGAGCACCTATGGGATGAATTAGAGCGTCGCATAAGAAGTTTGGAACCAAGACCTACTACTAAGCAACAGTTAGAGGCAGCAATATGTACTGAATGGAAGCGCATACCTATCGCTGTGTTTCAAAACCTTGTCGAGAGCATGTCGCGAAGGGCCAGTGCATGAATTAAGGTCAAAAGTGGACCGTCACCGTACTAATGAATGTCAATAAATGCTATGTTGTGTTTCTCTTCTAGGTGTCCGATGACTTTTGTCAATATAGAGCATATAAGGCGTTCAAAAGGTCTCTCCCGAGTGGGTGTCTTAGGTTACATGGAAATCAAACAAATATATTATAGGTACGTATCATTTATTCACTTACTTACAATAAGTATTATAAACTGTTGTCCTTCTTGTGCAACACATAACCTAACTGTTTTATTCATGTTTTTAAACACATGTGCGATAGTAAAGAAGTCCCTCCGCAGTAATGTTAAGGCTCCTCCACTTAATTTTGATAGTGCTACAGTCAAAATTTGTGAACTAAGTAGTTCGTTATGTGTTTAATTTCGATTTTTGTTGTTTTCTTGATAACATATCCAGCTTTAGAATATGTTTCACAGCAACACCAATGTTCACCAGTTTCTGACCAGTTGAAATTTTTCAAAATGTTGGGTTTGTTTTCATCATTGCCTTTCAGAAGGAAGGAACACTTTTCCTACTGAGGACACTCTTTGTTCATATTGCACGACAACTCATTTTTCAGTCCACAGACACCAGTATCGAGCAAAAAAATTCCACAGTGCGCATTTTTATTCGGAATTTTTTTTTTTTTTTTTTTTTTGCTTTCGAAAATAAAACGGAAGTAAAGCCGGGTCAAAATCGGGCCAGGAACAACTTAACCCGGCCCGTTTAACCCGCTAGAAATTGTCGACCTGTTGACCTGTGACCCGTCTCCATCTCTGCCCGGGCAATGACATCCATCGTGGTCCTGGATTGAACCCGATACTTCCAAGGCGTCTTAGAGTTGCATGAGCATAAAATCTTACTGGTCGGTGACATGGATTTTTTGGAAGGCGTATCAGGAGAACAACATCGTGACATCGGAAGGGTATAAGTCATTTCTAAAGGAGAGTATTCTGGTATGGGCAATGCAACATCATGTAGAGCGACCTGCCCTTGCACACGACAACGCACAGAAGCATGAAGCTTGGACTGTTCACTAAACAGAACGGTTGGGCGGAACTGCCCTACCCACCATATTCAACGTATATGAGCCCCTGAGATTTCAACTGTTTTGTCCATTTGAAAAGAGAGATAAAAAGTACTCATTACAACATAAAACAGGATCCATGGATCTTCGAATCACGTAGATTTTCGACAGAGTTAATGACACTGGTATTTTTAATGGTATTTGCGATCCGTCCACAAATTGGGAGTGTAGTAATGATAAGAAAGAGAACTGCTAATAATCGCCGTCAGTTATTGTGATCATTGTTTTGCTATTATACGCATTGTAGTAATTCGAAGGAATTCATTTACTTCCAGAACGATTTAATATAACTGCCTGGTAGACTGAATCACATTATCAACAACGTAGATAGCATTTTAACACTTAGTTGACAGACTGTCATCTTACCTATCTCCCTTTACCCGTTCCTTTTATTTACCTTTTGACTCGCTGCCAGTTATTGCCTCAGGGTGAGAATTTTTGGGAAGGTCCGACATGACGTTAAGAACGAATACTTGCAAACGAGATGTAAACAAAATTTACAAGAAACAGAAAACGGAAAGCTAAAATATACATATACGCCCCAAATTCTTCGTACATTCACAGTAAATAAAGATCTTCACATATTTCCTCTAGTGGAGATGTTTCCCATTAAAGGACGTTTGCGATTTTTCTGTATCTAGGGAACTGATTGAAAAAGTTAATTTTGAATCACGAAGCGGTGTTTAGTGTTGATACAGAACTCGTCATACAACTAAGAATATAGAAAAGCATATCTAAATGAAAATAAAAAATCGTTCTTCGCTGTATGCATGTCTCGTCGCTTTACGAAATAATCTTTTAATTCTTTCAGGCATTTTTCCCCTTTTGTTAAAACACATATTTATTATAATATATGTTTTCTTCCAAAAGGTATCAGTATATAATCTGTTTTTCTGTCACCGTTTGAAAATGTAATAAACATTATCTTACGACGTCAGAACATCTATTTTTGATTCTGGATCTGTTCTGAATAATTTCGTCAAATCCGATTGAATTTTATATTATTAATCATTGAAAGACATGTCGTTCAGACCTGCCTTCATCGATCAACGAAAGTTGTTAACTTACTTCGTTAAATTTGATGCTAAATATTTTATCCGGCAAAAACCAAAAACACAGAGGTCATTAGAATCGCAATTTATGTGAGAATTTGAATTTTTGTTTAATTCAGGTATTTGTCAAACGCCAGTAAAATGGGCTTATTGTGCCATACCAGATGTCACTGTGGGTTCATCGTTAGCTGGCATATATCTGATTTTCAACTGTTTCTGATTTTAACTGCGCAAAATGTTAGAATCCCTGCACAGTGTTGCATGACTTGCGGATTATGTACGATTGGGCCTCCCATGAGTGAATAATAGCCTTAACTAGGCGAGAGGCAGCTGCATTGATAAGTTTTAAGTTTGAGGGGTCGCAGTCTACCCGAAACCCTTTTGTCTTTTTCCCTGCCTTCTCTTTTCAAAGATTTTTGGGATTTTTTTTTTTTTTTTTGAAGAGGAATACGAACGGGTAACGGAATACTTTCCCCCTATCGAAACACCGAGATGAATGCGCAGAAAAAGGTGCAGAGTTTTGTTGCCAAAGACAAATTTGTAAATATGAAAAGAAGCTTGCAGGCAGCAGCTGTGGTAGGACACAGGCTAACGACCCGTTGTGAAGGTTTGAGAATTAACTGTAGTGCGTATAAGCTAATAAATTATTCAGTGTAACACATCGCATAGCGGCTTGACAATCAGAGAGCTCGATATCTCTTTTGTAATTTGCTCCTCCGTCAAAAATACGTAAACGAAGCAAAAAAATTCTTTTTTTAAATGCAGCACTTGAAACGTAGAGAATCAATCGGAAGGGTTTAGTATGATTTTTTAGTGTTGTGAATGAAACGCATGAGCATTAAAGCGCTGTCTACTTTTTTTATTATTTAGTTCAGGGAAGCAGCGGGAAGGGGTTTCAACTACACTCTAATTCCCTCGACTAGCGTCACTACGTGACCAAAATCATATGATTTATTGCAGGCATGATGCCACGCGTATTATTAACGAATGAGGAGCAAAATACGTGACACACGTATGTGTTTTATGCAATTGGTATGATGTCTGGCTTCATCGAAAGCTCAACTGCAAATAATAGAATACAAAGATAAGTGTTGGAACCAGACAATGCTGAATCCCTGGCAAGTATACGTAACAACAGTACTGATAGGAATTTCATAAAATTCCTTTTCTCTCACAGCAGCGTAAAACATATTTAGCCCCTCAGAAAGAAAAATTATAAACCGTAAATATTAGTATCGTATAACTTTGGAGCGGCTGAATTTGTATTTTTGTCATTTTTTTTTTCGCGTCCTACCCATTCAATAGCCACAGAAAAATAGCTTCAAAAACTTTTAAAAACTCGCACGTTTAATATATCTTTAATTTTAAGCAAATTTTATGCATTGCGAAGTTAGCCTCTCCGATGGACGAGTTGTCTGAAGCACTATCTTCTGACCATCCAACTTAAGTCCTGGATGATACATGGGTGGTATGTTTGCCTTACAGCACTGCATCGTTCCCTTCGCTAGAGCCAATGACCCTTAATTAGGGACGGACAATTGTTTATGATCCTCAGCGTTGTCCATAGCGGTCGTTTTTTTTTTTTTTTTTTTTTTTTTATTGGAGGTTTAACGACCACCGTGAGCAACTCAATGGGCTATGAGCAGTCGCCCGTCCCTAATTTAGGGTCACTGGTTCCAGGGAAGGGAGAGAGCCAGTGCCGTAAGACAAACACAACATCCATGCCTCAGCGGGATTCGAACCCGGACTCCTTACGGACGAATGATCAGAGGCCAGCGCCTTAGACCACTGCGCCACCGGGGCGGCAGCGGTCGTTCAACCCCTAAACAGCCGCCCGGTGGCGCAGTGGTCTAAGCGATGGCTTCTGATCATTCATCCGAAAGGGGTCTGGGTTCGAACCCGGTGAGGAATGGATGTTGTGTTTGTCTTACGGCCCTGACTCTCTTCCTTCCCTGGAACCAGTGGCCCGAAATTAGGAACGAGCGACTGCTTATAGACCTTGAGTAGCTCGCGGTGGCAGTTAAACCTCCAATAGTAAAAAAAAACTTAAACACAGGAAAAATTATGACAGTCGAAATTCCTTTCCCTAACGGACAGTGGATTCAAAATATCATCTACACACACATCTACAAATTCGCCGTGAGACGCCTCAAAGGATGAGTGGTTAGAGGAGTGTTTTCTTTTTTATATGAAGGTTTAACGACTAGCATGAGCAACTCGATGTACTATAAGCAGCCGCCCGTCCCTAATTTAGGGCCACTGGTTCAAGAGAAGGGAGAGAGCCAGTACTGTAAAACAGTTCGAGTCTCAGAGGAGGTATTTTGTCCTACGGCGCTGACCCTCTCTGCAACCAGGATCTCCAAATCAGGGACGGCTGATTGCCTATGCCCTCTAAATGCTTGAGGTGTTTGTTAAACCCTGAAACAAAAGAAAAAAAATGCCTGTGTCTTCAAATTTTTTTCTCATGGTCAAAAGAAAACTATGTTTCCGTTCTCCTTTTTGAATACATTTTGTTACAAAAATAACGAGTTTTATTTATCACTGAAACAAAGTGTTCGAAGAGATTACAATTGCCAACACATCTAAACCAATCAGATCTCATTAGAAAGCAATACATAAGACACACATCGGAACGTTGCGATAGCAAACGTAATTGAGAATATCATATGGGCGTCCTGCGTTTTTGGCGTTCAGGAAATGGAAAATTATCGCTAGAGTCGAAAACAAAGAACGCATAACCAGTTGAGTCCATCTGGAGCATATGAGGAAACCAGTAAACATCTTAGCTAATTTACTCATCCCCAAAGTCAGCATACTGTTGAATCAGTACGTCTGAATGATGTCATATAGACACTACCACCCATGAACAAGTGGAGTTCTGATTTCTCAGGGGCGAAAGGAACTACATGCTTTGGTTGTGATGGCGATCTGTAGTGGAAAAACAAAATTTTAATTTAAAAAATAATCATTCCTACATGAAATAAAAATCAAAGCTCGGGACTCCTTCATAGTCTGAAACACAGGAGACTCCCGAACGTTCCGTACGGGCATCGGGACCTAACAATACTTGTTCGCCTGCTGGTCACGTTATCTAAAGCGCGGGCTTTTAGCTTCTTGTATTGCTGGGTCTGTGGAATCATGGGGAATGCCATGGATGTTGTGTTTGTCCTTGTGTCGCTTGTTCTCTTCCTTCTCTGGATATGTGACTCTCATATATTTAGAGCGCGGGCTTCGAGCATCTCGTATTTCTGGGTTTAGGTTCAAATCATGGGGAAGCACATGTATGCTGTGTTTGTCCTTGTATCGCTTGTTCTCTTCCTTCGCTGGATATGTGACTCTTATACACACTTAAAGCGCGGGCTTCTAGCATCCGGTGCTGGGTTCGGGTTCGAATCATGGGGAAGAACATCGATGTTGCGTTTGTCTTTGTGTCGCTTATTCTCTTCCTGCGCTGTATATGCGACTCCTTATTGCTGTAGATGTTTGAAGGAGTCTTCAGGTTCAGAAACAAACAAACAAAAAGAACACTAATAAAAAATATATGATAGTGGTAGAATTTCTTACTTAGTTTTTTATTTGGGGGTTTAATGACCACCTATCCTGGCGCGGATACCAGAGCTTCTGCACGCTCCGGTGGCGCAGTGGTCTAAGGCGTTGGCCTCTGATCATTCGTCCGTAAGGGGTCCGGGTTCGAATCCCGGTCAGGCATGGATGTTGTGTTTGTCTTACGGCACTGGCTCTCTCCTTTCCCTGGAACCAGTGACCCTAAATTAGGGAAGGGAGACTGCTTATAGCCCATTTGAGTTGCTCACGGTGGTCGTTAAAATTCCAATCAAAAAAAAAAAAAAAAAGACCACCGTCAGCAACTGAATGAATCGCCATCCTTAATTTAGGGTAACTGGCTCCAGAAACAGGAGAGCCATAAGACAAGTACACCATCCATGCCTCACCTGAAAACCGGATCCATTTTTTTTTGATTGGAGGTTTAACGACCACCGTGAGCAACTCAATGGGCTATAAGCAGTCGCCCGTCCCTAATTTAGGGTCACTGGTTCCAGGGAAGAGAGAGAGAGAGCCAGTGCCGTAAAACAAACACAACATCCATGCCTGACCGGGATTCGAACCCGTACCCCTTACGGACGAATGATCTGAGGCCAGCGCCTTAGACCACTGCGCCACCGGGGCGGCTGGATCCATTTCGGACGAATGACTAGACTTCGTACCACTCTGCCACTGGGGCACCCTTTCTTTACCTATTTACTAGTGGCATGCTATGTCAGACTTTCTGTAGGAACTACATTCTTTTTTGGCAGAGCTGTCGAAAAACGTTTTGTCTTCTGTGGACAGTCTTTCGATAAATTTCGACAGCTCTGTTGAAGATAGAATTTTTTTTTTTTTGATTGGAGGTTTAACGACCACCGTGAGCAACTCAATGGGCTATAAGCAGTTGCCTGTCCCTAATTTAGGGCCACTGTTTCCAGGGAAGGGAGAGAGCCAGTACCGTAAGACAAACACAACATCCATGCCTCACCAGGATTCGAACCCGGACCCCTTTCGGACGAATGATCAGAGGCTATCGCTTAGACCACTGCGCCACCGGGGCGGCATATATAGAATATTTCGTACAGCTCTGCAGGTGATAGCTTCGTATCGTACTTTCAGACGGCATCTGACCCCTATAGTCTTAAATATGACCTAAACCTGCAACTCTTGACACTTTATCACGTCCTAACGGGGCTTTTCTCCTATTGTTAGTTACAGAAGACAAAAGAAAATAATTAATTAGAACTTGCAGTATCTTTTCTATTGATGTTGCTAAAATCCAGGTTTATTGGTACAACAGATGAATGAAGTGAAGCACTATGAGCAAGTTAACCAAGGTTAACATGTAACAAATGCTACAACGCATAACAACATCACGGGTTAAAGAAATTACAACTTGTTGACAAAAAGCGATATGTCACAAGCTCGATAGCTGAATTACACAATGCCGCCCCGGTGGTGCAGTGGTTCAAGCGATGGCTTCAGATCATTCGTCCTAGTTGGGTCCGGGTTCGAATATCGGTGAGGCTTAGATGTATGTGTTTGTCTTTCGGCGCTGACTCTCAATGTGTTACTTGATCAACACTGGCTCTCTGTGTACGTTGGTCATTTAGCATATGGTAAAACCATGTTTGATGTGTACTTGTTCCCGATGTGTTACTCGATCAGCACTGGCTCTCTGTGTACATTGGTCATTTAGCATACTATAAAGCCATGTTTGATGTGTACTTGTTCATAATGTGTTACTTGGTCAACACTGGCTCTCTGTGTACATTGGTCATTTAACATACTATAAAGATGTGTTAAAGAAATTACAACTGTAAGGTCAGGTGATGCGTAACATCACAGCCTCTCCTTGACAAATGTCAACCCCGCCTTCTCGTGGTGCATCCTGTTCTAACTAAAGGGGCTCTGACGACCGCAAATAGCGGTATAACTATACCATCGGGATCAGAGGAAATGCTATCCCACACTCACCAACCCGCTTGGCCAGCGTGGTGAGTTATGGCCAAACACCTCCAAAATGACTCTACAACTTAAATCTTGGCCCTCAGTCTCCGGCAGCTGGACTGTACCTGGCCAAGGCAGCGGCCAGTGCGACATGAAGGCAGAGGGTGCTAAGAATCCCCGGAGGACCGGACTAGGCTGCCATTTGATGCTGACCTTGGCTACCTATAACGGACGCTCCCTATCTTCTGATTCAAGGCTTCTTGAATTGGAAGAGGAACTACAAAGGATCAAGTGGGACATCGTCGGGCTAAGTGAGGTAAGGAGAAAAGGAGAAGATCTCATTGAACTGAAAAGTGGACATCTCTTCTATTATCGTGGGACAGATACTGGCAGAACTAGTGGTGTTGGATTTATAATAAACAAGAAACTGAAGGATAAAGTGGTAGAAGTTGAAAGTTCCTCTGACAGAGCTGCACGACTCGTTATCCAACTATCGAGAAGATACCAGGCTCAGATTATTCAAACTTATGCACCCACCACAAGTCATCCTGAAGAAGAAATTGAAGAATTTTATGAGGAAATTCGTCATCTAAATAATAAAGGTAAGCAGCACTTGAAGATAATTATGGGAGATTTCAATGCAAAAATAGGGCAACGGCAACAGAATGAAACTTCAGTAGGTAAATTCGGTCACGGCAACAGAAACCAGCGTGGAAATACTCTCGTTGAGTTTGCAGAGGCAGAAGGATTTTTCATCTTGAACTCCTTTTTCAAGAAAAAGCCACACAGGAAATGGACATGGAGACATCCAATTGGGACGACAAGTGAAATTGATTTTATTATGTGTAACAAAAAATTCATCATCGAAGACTGCAGTGTGCTGAACAAGTTCAACACAGGTAGTGACCATAGATTGGTGAGATGTAAGATGCACCTCAACACTAAACTGGAACGTGGCAAGCTCATAAGACAAACAAAATGTATTGACATAACCAACCTTAAAAAACACCATAATACTTTCAAGTTGGAACTGAAGAACAGATTCTCTGCTTTAGAAGGCCTAACATCGGAAGAAGTGGATATTTCGGAAGTTAACAGAAAAGTAACCAAAGCTCTAATGGAAACAGCAACAAAATTAGCTGGGTCTAAGAACAAGTTGCATGTGAACAAATTATCAGGAAAAACCAAAATGTTGATGCAAAAAAGAAGAGAGATGAGGACAACTAAAGAAGATGTGACTTCCAAAGTGGAATATATAGAGCTATGCAAGACAACACGAAAAAGTATCACTGAAGACGTAAGGAAATTCAACTGTGAGCTAGTGAGGAAAGCAATTGAAAACAACCAAAGCCTTAAGATAGCAAAGGGACATCTCAGTAAGGGAAGAAAACAGATTATGGCTCTGAGAAAAGAAGATGGTTCTATAACAAGAAATAGAGGCGAAATTTTGACAAGAGTGAAAGATTTCTACTCCAAATTATATGAAAGGGATGATACATGTACTCCAGACATCATGAAAGGTACCAGAGTTCTTCCAGTCCTCCCAGCAGAAGTTGCTCATGCAATCAAGAACATGAAGCGGGGGAAAGCTCCAGGAGAAGATGGAATTACTATAGACATCATACAAGAAGCAAGTGGAGAAATTGAAACAGTACTCGCCCAAATTTTCACTCGATGCCTTAATGAAGGGAAGATTCCTGAGGATTGGAACAACGCTACAATGATCCTGCTACATAAAAAAGGTGACATTGAGGATCTCAGGAACTACAGACCTATCAGCCTCCTATCAGTGGTTTATAAAATCTTCACTAAAGTTCTTTCACACCGCTTGAAGGTAACACTGGACATGGCTCAACCGAGAGAACAAGCTGGATTCAGGAGTGGCTACAGCACAATAGATCATATCCACGTACTGAGAGAACTAATTGAAAGAGCGAGGGAATATGAACTTCCATTGTGCATGGCTTTTATCGATTATGAAAAAGCCTTTGATTCGGTGAAACCATCAGCAGTTACCACGGCTCTGAAATCCTGCGGTATTGAGGATGCATACATTAATATTATTAATAACATCTATGAAAATGCAAGTGCAAAGATTCGGCTGTTTGAAAATACAACACACATAAAAATTGGAAAGGGAGTGAGACAAGGTGACACCATATCTCCGAAGCTCTTTAATGCCACATTGGAAAATGTCTTTCAATCACTGAACTGGGAAAACAAAGGGATAAAGATTAATGGAGATTATCTAACCCACCTTCGTTTTGCTGATGACGTAGTCATTTTTGCAACTACTCCATCAGAGCTGCAGAGTATGATCCAGGAACTTGCTGACAAGAGTAAAGAAGTGGGATTAAAAATGAACTTTCAGAAGACAAAAGTGATGTTCAATGCTTTTACAAGAAATGAAGATTTATCGATTGATGGAGAAAAACTGGAGATAACAGATACATATGTTTATCTTGGACAGCAGATATCAAGTGAGGGTCACATTGATGAAGAAATTAATCGGCGTACAAAACTTGCCTGGAGAGCTTTTGGAAGAAACAGCATAATTTTCAAGAGCAATATGCCATTATGTCTTAAAAGAAAAGTGTTTGATCAATGCATCCTTCCAGTGCTTACGTATGGTGCAGAGACGTGGACCTTAACTAAAAGAGACATACAAAGGCTGCAAACAACTCAAAGAAGCATGGAGAGGTGCATGCTTGGTATAACCAGGAGAGATAAGAAAAGGAACTCGTGGATCCGAAAAATGACGAGAGTGGAAGACATCATGATCAGAGTTAAATCCCTGAAATGGCAATGGGCTGGACATACTGCCAGAAGGACAGACCATAGATGGACAGCCGAAATTTTAGATTGGATTCCAAGGGACAGGAAAAGACCCAGAAAAAGACCACATGGGAGATGGGTGGATGAAATTCGTAAATATGCGGGAGTGACATGGAGGAGACTGGCACAAGACAGACCGTTGTGGAGGAAACTTGGGGAGACCTTCGTCCAGCAGTGGATTGATAATGGTTGACAATGATGATGATGAAAGATGTGTACTTGTTCATAATGTGTTACTTGATCAACACTGGCTCTCTGTGTACATTGGTCACTTAGCATACTATAAAACCATGTCTGATGTGTACTTGCTCCCGATGTGTTACTCGATCAGCACTGGCTCTCTGTGTACATTGGTCACTTAGCATACTATAAAACCATGTTTGATGTGTACTTGCTCCCGATGTGTTACTCGATCAGCACTGGCTCTCTGTGTACATTGGTCACTTAACATATTATAAAGCCATGTTTGATGTGTACTTGTTCATAATGTGTTACTTGATCAACACTGGCTCTCTGTGTACATTGGTCATTTAGCATACTATAAAGCCATGTTTGATGTGTACTTGTTCATAATGTGTCACTTGATCAACACTGGCTCTCTGTGTACATTGGTCATTTAACATACTATAAAGATGTGTACTTGTTCATAATGTGTTACTTGATCAACACTGGCTCTCTGTGTACATTGGTCACTTAGCATACTATAAAACCATGTCTGATGTGTACTTGCTCCCGATGTGTTACTCGATCAGCACTGGCTCTCTGTGTACATTGGTCACTTAGCATACTATAAAACCATGTTTGATGTGTACTTGCTCCCGATGTGTTACTCGATCAGCACTGGCTCTCTGTGTACATTGGTCACTTAACATATTATAAAGCCATGTTTGATGTGTACTTGTTCATAATGTGTTACTTGATCAACACTGGCTCTCTGTGTACATTGGTCATTTAGCATACTATAAAGCCATGTTTGATGTGTACTTGTTCATAATGTGTTACTTGGTCAACACTGGCTCTCTGTGTACATTGGTCATTTAGCATACTATAAAACCATGTTTAATGTGTACTTGTTCGCGATGTGTTACTCGATCAGCACTGGCTCTCTGTGTACGTTGGTCATTCAGCATACTATAAAACCATGTTTGATGTGTACTTATTCATAATGTGTTACTTGATCAACACAGGCTGTCTGTGTACATTGGTCATTTAACATACTATAAAACCATGTTTGATGTGTACTTGTTCATAATGTGTTACTTGATCAACACTGGCTCTCTGTGTACATTGGTCATTTAACATACTATAAAACCATGTTTAATGTGTACTTGTTCCCGATGTGTTACTCGATCAGCACTGGCTCTCTGTGTACATTGGTCACTTAGCATACTATAAAACCATGTTTGATGTGTACTTGTCCATAATGTGTTACTTGATCAACACTGGCTCTCTGTGTACATTGGTAATTTAGTATACTGTAAAAACCATGTTTGATATGTACTTGTTGATGTGAAACATCTGTATCCTGTCTCTGTCTGCCTGTTCGTCATGTCTCTGTACCACCAAGTCCAATAAATCATTTTTTTAAACCTCCAATCAAAAACAAGGATTACACAAGCCACACCCATTGCTCAAGCAATGACCTTTTATCTACGTCTGACTGACTTGACTGTGTGCCAGTAATTCCAAAAACGTAAGCTGTTGGGTGATCTGACGTTAAGAAAAGATAATGAGGAGTAACAATTTAAATAAGAACAGAGAACCAAAAATGAACACCTAAATTACAGCATGGTCACACATGCCATGCCATAGCACCATGGATGCAGGGTCCGTAAAACAAACGGCGTCCTGCATGGCGATTTTCTGAATGCCAACGAAACCTTTGTTTATACTGTATTTACTAAATCTTCGTCTACTACTACTACATCCAAACCTGGATTCATCTATAAGGGTCGACTAAAGGAAACTGAGACTATCGGTTTTTTGTCGTGAGGGTTTATAGGTTGCAATATATAGACATTCAAGAAGTAAGAATGATACATGGGCAACATGCCCGCTAGATATAGTCGCCTTGTCGGTTCAAGCAAGTGTCCCAGCGCGGCACGAGATTGTGGATACCCTGAGTGAAGAACGTCCGTGGTCGGCTGTGGAACGAGTCTTCAGCCGCTTTCCGGACATCAGCGTCGTTTACAAACCGGCGGCCCTTGAGAGCTTTTTCCAGTGTCCCAAAGATGTGGTATTCTCAGGGCGACAGATCGGGGCTATAGGGGGATGGTCGAGGACGTCTCAGCGTGAGCTCCGCAGCAAATCTTGGCAAATTGTCCCCACATGTGGGCTTGCGTTGTCGTGCAGCAGAATAACCTCATTTGACAACATACCGGGCCGCTTACGCTTGATGGCCGTTTTGAGGTTGCGTAACGTATCGCAGTATGTGGTTGCCTTGACCGTACTGCCTGCGTCCAGCAATCCAACAGTAATGGACCATTCTCGTCGAAGAAAACCGTGAGCATCACTTTTTCAACCCTTAAGGAGGGCTGAGCTTTTGGGGGGCGTGGAGAGTTGGGATGCCGCCATTCCATATTCATCCGTTTTGTGGCCGGATCGAAGTGGTGGCACCAAGTTTCATCTGCGGTCACAATCTTGAAAAGAAACTGTCTCCACCTTCCTAGTAACGATGCAGATGCTCCAGGCAAGCACCTTTTCGCCGAGTCTTCTGCTCCTTCTGGAGATGCTTGTGGACCCATTGTGCGCAAACCTTGCTGTATCCCAGTAGCGATGGAGAATGGTGTTTACAGTTCTCTTATTCACGGACAATATTGCCTCAAGCTCGCGGGTGGTGAATCGGAGATTCTCCATCCCAAGATTGTCCAGGGCAGCAATCGATTCCATGGTGATGGCCACGTGGGCTTCAAGGGGTCTTGGAATGTTCTCCGTGCTCACACGTCCTTTACGAAATTCACTACACCAGAGGCACACTGTACACCGTGACTGACCCTCATCCCCATACACATCCTTCATACGACGGTAAATTTCGGCTCTACTAACACCTTCTCCTGTCAAAAATTGCATAACTGCCCGCAGGGCAGGTTTGGATGAATCCATGTCACGACTCTACGTAGTCAACTTGCCGCCGCACGTGCAAACAGCACATTGACACGTGCCGCCGATAACAGCGTGCTTCCTGACATGACACGCGATCTATCGGCGCAAATGCGCTGCTCTGTGTAATCATATAACGACGCAATTACACAAGCCTCACTTTCATTTGGGCGACCCTTATAAGATACCTTTAAACTGTTAAATGGTTTTGCAGTACAACTAGGAGGACAACGAGAAGCGAATCCTAGGAGTTTTTTTCGTTTCGGGGTTTAATGACCACCACGAGCAACTCGCAAGGCTATGTACATATTGGTAGGAGATTTCGTCACTGATATTTTGTCACCGTTACTGAAAAATCACAGTCACCGTTACGACCAGTGACAAAAAATAACAGCCCCAATTTCTTTGATTGATTAAAATGCCACCGTTGATCATTTGAGCAATGCTTGGGGTTCAAATTCACTGTTACGTCATAGTTTCGGTTGCCATGTCTCCATATCTAAACAATTTGTCTCCTTTTCTGTATAAATATCATAGAGGTCGCAAGCGATGGGAGCTTTTCCTCAGTTTCCCCCCTTTCCCACGCTTAAAATAGTCTTTGATTTGGCTTTTGGAGAGCATTTGCTAGTAAACAAAGAAAGCGAGCTGATTGTAGCAGTGATTTTGTCACTGTTACAAGGGTGACTCACCGTTCTCGCAGCGGAATTCAGGCGTTTTATTGCTCAGTCACCGCTATCGCAAGCTCTGATTTTAAAGTCACCGTTACTGCAGTGTAACTATCACCGTTGTCACTGTGACAGGAAAATTAAGGTTAAGCCAACTTACCAGCGCCGTAAGACATGCAGTGACAACTCCTATGCTTAATCCAGGACTCAAACCCGGCTCATCTTGGACGAATGGTCAGAAGACCGTGGTGGACGAATCGAATGTCCTCTCGAATACCGTGGTGGCCCTAGAGTAATAACGGGCCGTATATTACGAAGGGCATTTTCGGACAGAAGTTAGCTGTAACTGATAAAATATACGGTTCATAACCATAATAATATAGCGCGACCAGTCAACCCTCCCTCCTTTCGTTTCTTTAATGTAAAAAGGGAAAGAGTGGTTATTCAGGAATTTTCGAAAGATTTCTTTGTTTGCATTTAGCGATCATATTCTTACTAGGTATTGGCATATTCAATACTTAAAGCTTTTTCGGAAAATTTATTCCCTGTTTCAGTTCCATATGATTTGCAAAATATCATTGGAAATCTGATATGGTTTGAAAATACGTAGTGATCCTATTTCAGAGAGACGACGTTCGCGAAAAACCTATTTTTAGCATTTGTTTTCATGTGAAACCGCTTCGTGATTTTTTTTTACTTCTTAAATCTTTAAAGGTCTGCGTACTTTCTTCACAGGGTAAATATTTTTGAGATGCAACGCCATTCCGCGGAATAATTTCGAGTATGATAGTGATGCGAGAAACGGATTTAAACAAGTTTGTAAAATCATGCAACGCATTGATTATAATACGCTTTCCAACATACCAGAAATCATTACTCAAGTTATGAAGATAATGGCTGTGGAATAAATCTCGCTCCTGTGCCTTGACCTTTGACCCCATTTCGATGATATTCAAAAGAAACGGTTCAGTATACCTCCGGAACAACATGATAAAATTTTGTCGCAATCGAAGCATTTTTAGTCAAGTTATGAAGATAAAGGCTGCGGAATAAATATCGCTCCTGTGTCCTGACCTTTGACCCCATTTCGGTTATATTCAACAGAACCGGTTCAGTATATTTCCAGAACAACATACTAAAGTTTTGTCGCAAATGAAGCATTTTTACGTAAGTTATGACGCATAAAAGCAATGGAATGGATCCCACTCCTATGTCCTCATCTTTGACCTCATTTCGCCCATTTTCAATAGGGTTCGTCCCCAGATGGTCACCTACCACATGTTCAAATTTCATCGAAATCGAACCATTTCTGCCTAGGTTATGACGCATAAGGGCAATGGAATAGATCCCGCTCTTATGTCCTGAACTTTGACCCCATTTTCAATAGGGTTCGACCCCAGGTGGTCCTCTACCACGTACCTATTTAATCGAAATCGAACGATTTTTACGTAAATTATGACGCATAAGGGCAATGGAATGGATCCCACTCCTATGTCTTGATCTTTGACCTCATTTCGCCCCTTTTCAATAGGGTTCGTCCCCAGATGGTCACCTACAACATGTTCAAATTTCATCGAAATCGAACCATTTTTGCATACGTTATGACGCATAAGGGCAATGGAATAGATCCCGCTCTTATGTAATGAACTTTGACCCCATTTTCAATAGGGTTCGACCCCAGGTGGTCCTCTACCACGAACCTATTTAATCGAAATCGAGCCATTTTTACGTAAATTATGACGCATAAGGGCAATGGAGTGGATCCCACTCCTATGTCCTGATCTTTGACCTCATTTCGCCCATTTTCAATAGGGTTCGTCCCCAGTGGTCACCTACCACATGTTCAAATTTCATCGAAATCGAACCATTTTTGCATACGTTATGACGCATAAGGGCAATGGAATAGATCCCGCTCTTATGTAATGAACTTTGACCCCATTTTCAATAGGGTTCGACCCCAGGTGGTCCTCTACCACGAACCTATTTAATCGAAATCGAGCCATTTTTACGTAAATTATGACGCATAAGGGCAATGGAATAGATCCCGCTCCTATGTCCTGAAATTTGAACCCATTTTCAATAGGGTTCGTCCCCAGTGGCCCTCTACCTAATACTAAAATTTCATCGAAATCGAACGATTTTTACGCGAGTTATCGTGCGGGCAGATAGACAGACGGACGGACGGACAAAGCTGGGGCATTTACGCTTCTTTAACCTACGGTTGGAAAGCGTAAAAAACAAAACGAGGGTAAATGGGCCAGACTACTGCTGAGCAGATCCCATCCTCCAACTACCGAGTAAATTAATTAAAGTACCACGTGCAGAATGCCACAAAACTGAAATTAGACATAACAAATACCCCACATAAAATCTGAAAGTCCACCATACTTTCAGATTTAGAGAATTAAACTTTCAGCAGTTAGTTCTTGTGAGAAAGTTGCATGACTCTTACTTCACTAATAACGACCGCGAATGCTTTTATGTAAGACTAACTTTTCTACCCGGCTTTGCCCGGGATTTAGGCTTATTAATTTCATATTCCTTTATATGTCACCGAAAACATCGGGGGAAAATTGATGCTTGCAAGAAAGAAAAAAGCTGATTTCACAAATTTTGTCATTACAAATTATTTATTCATAGTGTGATTATTTCAGCACTTGGCCGTACACAACATTTTTGGTTTCTCCTTCATCGGCGACAATATATAATTTTGTTGGATCCTTTGCTCTTGGCATTCCAACATACAGCTGTAGAATCAAACGGACCAAAAGCGTTACGAATTATTTAACACGCTTCCAGAAGACACAGCAATGGAGCACTGACTGAACAAAATTCGTTTACAATTTGTTATCGACGATCAAATGCATCACGTGCTTTCGGTTTCATACGTCTTCGAGGGGCGAATCTCTGTGATAAAAATATTGAAAACGTATCTTTGCGAATATTTTATGAAACTGGCTGAAATTTTAATGAACACCATAAATCGTTAATAGGAACATGACCTCCAAATTTCGCCCGAATCGGTGAATAACTTTTTAAATTAGCCGTCAAAATTTTATTAACCGTTTCTGCGAATATATATTTCTGTTTACCAATGAATTAAAAATTCCATGCCTATTTTAGAAGGTTTTGATGGGATTCCGCTGAAATTTTGAGGGACTCCTCTTATTACCAATTCATGCATGGTGTTGATAAAAATTTCAGCCCGTTTCGTTAAGATTTTGCAAAGTTCGTTTTGGCATTTTTTATGCACTGTTCTCAAAGAATAGAAACACCTGTGGATATGCCGCGGCGATGAATGCAGCCACATGCTTTCAGATTTGGAGCAGATAACGATGACGTAGCAAACGACGCTGACATTATTGATTAGCTTATTAATTAATTCATAACTCACGAACGGAACAATTTAGAGATCTTAAAATAGTTGCGTTGACCTAGAAATTCTAGTATTAATAAGCTATGCAAATTTCACGATGCCACATTTCGGCGTTCGAGATTTTTTGCTGCTTCAGACAAACAGACGTTTTGTGTTTTTTATGTAAGATTATATATATCTGATCTTTGTTGCGTTTAGCCTGTCTGTCGATCGTAACAAATCATACGAATAATACATAAAAATTAGCCACCCACCCACACGACTTTGTTGCCTTTTATGTTTTAGGATATGTTTCCCATTTTCAAAACAAGATTTTCTAATCTGAATTTTAAATTGCATGTTCAAAATTGTCTTTGTTTCAGTTCTTTTAGTTGATACTAATTACGAGGCTCATCCCTCTGACTTAAGAAATATTGGTTGCTGTTTAACTATGTTTCCTTACTTCAATAAACAGAGTTCTTAATATTTTTAACAGTTAAGAAACTGTGGCGTGCCTGCACCGCAGGACACACATGAGATAAAGGCAGATAGCAGCGAGAGCACATGTCCACAGAGCTCAGTTGGGAGAGCAACTTACTCCGGTGGGAGGGGACCCGGTTTCGATGCCCGGTGCGGACAAACTTGTACGTTCTATTGGCGCCCGAACTTCCAGGATGACCCGGCTGTTAAGTTTCTCGCAATGATGTGATGTTCTTTCCACACGGCGAGACAGGAAAAATGAGAATCTTTTCTTCAGTGCTTCGAAAAAATAAATCAGTGTGATGTTACGTTCCACACACCAAATTGTCTGGGATTTCTCAAATGCACGTTCTTCATGGGATGAGATGACTGCCTACAGCGACACATGACCCCGGCTGACCCGTGGACGACGCCCCCGGCTCTCTTTCGGGGGGGGGGGAGTTGTGGCGTGCCTGGACCGCAGGACGCACATGAGATAAAGGTCGATAGCAGTGAGAGCACGTCCGCGCAGCTCAGTTGGGAGAGTGAGTTACTCCGGAGTGAGGTGATTATAAAACTTTAGCGTTAGATATTTAATTAACATCAGCAAGTCTACGAAATGGCGTGCCGCCCCGGTGGCGCAGTTATCTAAGGCGCTGGCCTCTGATCATTCGTCCGTAAGGGGACCGGGTTCGAATCCCGGTCAGGCATGGATGTTGTGTTTGTCTTACGGCACTGGCTCTCTCCCTTCCCTGGAACCAGTGACCCTAAATTAGGGACGGGCGACTGCTTATAGCCCATTGAGTTGCTCACGGTGGTCGTTAAACCTTCAATAAAAAAAAAAAAAAGTGGTGTAACCCAGTAAATGAAATAACGAGCGTGGGAGCTCAATAACGTTATTGGTTAAAACAGAAGTACAGAATTTTCGGTTTTCAATGGTTTTTAGGAATGGAATTGTTTTACCTTCAGTGAGGATTTTAGCTACATGAAAAGCAATTCATTTTAGGAGTGCATTTATCGTTTAAACAGTTTGACATGCGTTAATCCTGAATAAATACTCCCTCGTCACAGAGGAGAGGATTACGGCCTCAGAAAAAAGTAGTTTAACATTCTGACGTTACTTTTTTTGAAGCGATCAGCCTGTAATGAACACGAAAGCAGGTAACACGAAAGGGGTGTTTTCTTAAAGCATGTAAACACTAACTGTTGTGAATAAAAAGTAACTTCATACTCATAGCATTTGTGCATTACGCTGTTTTATTTGTATCTGGATCTTGTTTACAAGCACTGTGATTACTTTTTATCACCTTTCTTTTGTCGCCACTGTGGTGGTTAAAGTGGCTCTCGACTTTCGTCATTTTATTGCTAACCACTGTGTCGGTTCTATATCAGTGCCACATATTCCGTACTCGCGTTCCGACTTATCGTAACAGAAATCAAAATATTAATGCTACGGTTATGACGTCATTTGGTCTGCATCATGATAGGCACGCTTGTCGGCGCCACATAGTTTCGGGGTCACCCTGCCCACGTTTAGACGCATTCTTTGAATGGCAACGGAGCCCCAGACGCAGGGCTAATCAGATGGAAATTCTCCCGGAAGGAATGGGCAGGCACGAGCTCTCGCATGCAAGTCTCGAGGCAGACCGTAAAGTGAAATTCGGAAGTGTACCTTTATGACATTTCATCAGACGGCAGGTAAAAGTTCGTTCTGTTAAAGGGTCTGTTAGAATAAACATGAAGAGTTCACGCTAACGCTTTCACCTATCGTTCGTCTCTCTGTAGCGATATATCAGCTACAGCAAGTCGGATTAGGAAATTTTACTGCATTGTACTTGCTGAAGTCAGACTAATATTTCACCTTTTTGTATTCTGAGCATGACTGATTGTCTCAGATGTCTCTAAATATCTCGCTGCTGGCTTCTGACCGTTTGTCTGAGTGGGCGCGGCTCCCTTGGAGACATTGTACCCACAAACAGATGTGACGCCCCGATGGCGCAGCACCATTCGTCCGAAAGGGGTCCGGGTTCGAATCCCGGTGAGGCATGGATGTTGTGCTTGTCTTACGGCACTGCTGGTTCTCTCCCTTCCCTGGAACCAGTGGCTCTAAATTAAGGACGAGCGACTGCTTATAGCCCATTGAGTTGCTCACGGTGGTCGTTAAACCTCCGATCTAAAAAAAAAAAAAAAAAAAAGGAAGAAAACAGATGTCCATTTGTGAACACAGTATCTTCCTGCTAGCTTCATAACCATTCATCTCTTACGACGCTGATTCCCAGGTACCAATCCTCCTAAATTAGGGACTGCGACTACTCATAACCCTTAAAATGTCTGATAGTCGTCATTAGCCCTTTAAGCGGCCAGTGCATCTGAACCAAATAATGCCGAAGATTTCCTGCGCTCCCCAAACAAAAATGTCCACACAGTGGACATGCTTTAAGAATGCTACGAAAAAAAGTTACTTCCCCCTCTCATCTCAGCAGTGCTGACCATAAGCCTGTCACTAATGACATAAGCCTGTCACTAATGACGCTTCTAGTTCTTTATTCTCTGTTCCTTGACCGAATGGGTAGTGCTAGTCCCACCTAACACGGACATCGTGCCACTCGGTAGAAAGAAGTGACTCAAATATATCTTTCCTTTCTTAGATTCGTCATTGCTATAGCCGTTTTAGCAGGTAATTCACTAAGTAAGGATTAGGGTCAATCATACCCTTATGCTAACACTTCGAATAACGAATCCGATGGGGAAAGCAGCGCTATCTGTTGCGCAGGGTCACACATTCCAGCCGAGTTTGACTATTTCTCAGACAGAGGATATATTTATTCGAGCTGATTTCAGCCAATTTTGATAAATCTGTGTTAATTAGTTCCAGCCGCTTAGAGGGTTAAACCCTCAAACAAACAAACGAACAGTATGTCCCTTCTTGAATTCGCAGTGGATTTTTTCGTATCAATAACTGTGAACATCAAATAGAGGTCATCGCTCTTTCCACGTTTATAAGTGAGTCACGGAAAAATTTCTCATTGGCCGCCACCAGAAATTGAACCCTGACCTCTGTTGTTACTGGTCCACGTCAAATGTTTGTATTAATGATTCATTCGCCTTCTAATTATTTGCTCAGTTGCTGTTTACCGTCTTTGGTGAATCCCCAGCATTGTGCGGGGCTCTAAGAAGCAACCTGCCAAATTGGCTTGGTAGTTAGTGTGTGTGAGTCTGGAAGAATTTGAGGCCGCTATGGTGTAGTGGAAGACCCTGGGTTCGATTCCCGGTGGCGGCCAATGAGAAAGTTTTCCGTGACTCACATATAAACGTGGAAAGAGCGATGACCTCTGTTTGATGTTCCTGGTCCACGTCAAATGTCTGTATTAATAACTGTGAAGACATTTTTTAATTTCTAGAAGACAGTTTAGGAAAATTCCTTGGGTACAAATTTGAAAAAAATAAACTCCCCCCCCCCCCTTTTTAAAGGTGACTCTAATAATTACACCGAGTTAGAAAAAATTTGCTTCTTTCTTTCATAGGTAAAAGATGACCACAAGTAACGCATCGGCCACAATCAATCACTTGTCCCTAATTTAGAGGCATTAGTTTCAAGACCATCGGGATAGCACGCACCACCCATGTCTCATCTGGGGATCCGGTGCCATCTTTAGACGAATTATCAGAGGCCAGCGACTCAAACCAGAGGTGGAAACGGGTCAGTGGGTCCACAGTTTCTATCGGGTCAAACGGGTCGTGACGCGATTTCAACCCGGTTTTTTTTTATTTCCGTCTCATTTTTGAAAAAAAAAACATTTCAAAGAAAAGTGCGTACTGTGGAATTTTGTGCTCGATGCTGGTGCCAGCGAAGTGAAAATTGATTTGTCATATTAATACAAAAATATTGCCCTCCCTTCAACGAAGATTTCCACCGACCGACGACACTCCCTTTGCATTTGTTTTCAGTGCGATTGTCCGGAGCAGGATACAGGTAAACGACTGTCGCCTGCTTCTCTGCTGATTCATTCTCTCACACCCCTCGTGTCACATTGCAAGACTGAGAGTTACTTTTCACATCGCACCTTTTGCATTGAGCATTCAGAGATTTTCGTCTGACGTGCTAACGTCCCGTTCCATTGCATGTCGTGTCGGAATTAATGCCTTATTTGTTAATATGGATGAATTTAATATTATGGGGATTGAAAAAGTCGCCGAGGCCAACGAATACGTGCTTGTTGAAAACAAAAAAGGGGAAGAGTGAATGCTGGAAGTTGTTTCGTCTCATTAAAAAACCAGAATATATTTCACAGCAACACCAATTTTCACAAGCTTGTGATGAACTGAAAGTTACCAAAATGTGAATGTTGTTTTCAAGAGTGTCCCTTCCTTCTGAGGGGCAATGATGACATTAACATCCACATTTTGGAAACTTTCAACTGAGCAGAAACTGGTGAAAATTGGGGTTGCTGTGAAACATATTCTGAAGCTTGATATGTTATCAAGAAAACAAGAAAAACTGAAATTAAACATACAAGTTACTTAATTCAAAAGTTTTGACTGTAGCACCATCAAAATTAAGTGGAACAGCCTTAACATTACTGCGGAGGGTCTTTTTGTCTCTCGCAGATGTGTTTGAAAACATGTGTAGAACAGTTAGGTTATGTCAAGGAGGACAGTGTCAGTGCCTTCTGTAAGTAAGTGAGTAAATTATACGCTTCGGTAATATATTTACTATATACTTACGATATCCACTGAGGAGACTTTTTGAACGCGCTGTGTATACACACACACACACACACACAAACATGTGTTGCATGGATTCTGTACAAGTTCCTGACGAAGTGATTTAGAAAGACGGGTAATGTTGTATACTTGCTTTTGACAGATATGTAACATTAATACGTATGAGAATAGTCTAATAATGTAGATCGTATTGATATTAATATAATATACATATGCCTTAGGTTAAGATGACGGTAATTTTTGTCCGAACTGAAAGATATAAAAATATATTGTTGTGTTAGAAGCTCACTGTATTATTCAGTTATTATAAAAATCATTAATAATTTCACGACTTTTAAGAGATACCTTAAAAGTTCGGCTTTTCCTTGAATATAATTATTGCTAAGTCAAAAAACCAAAAAATAAAAATAAAAATAAAAATCGCGGCTTCAGATTATTGTCTGTTTTAATTTTTCTACCACTTCTCTACCTAGAGAAGTCTGAAAACATGAAAACCAAAACATTCAAAAGAGTGGCTTAACTTTACTGTTCAAAATGCTGATAAATCTTAAGGTCCGGTTGCGCAGAAAAGTCCGGAAACCAAAAATATTAAAATGACGGCCTTGTGGCTTTGTAATATTTTCTGCTTGAATTTTTCAACAACTTCTACACTTAGAGAAGTATGAGCACCGAAAAATACAAAAGGGTGGCTTAGCGTTAATGTCCAAAATGTCTTAAGGTCCGGATACCGAGAAGAAGTTGTGACGTACCTGCCAGTAGGACGCACACGACATCAAGGCAGATAGCAGTCAGAACGAACGTCCGCGTAGCTCAATTGGTAGAGCGACTTATTCCGGAATGAGGGGACCCGGGATCGAGCCCCGGCGTGGACAAAAATGACGGAGAAATTTACTTCGTTATAATGGCACCCGAACTTACCGGATGACCCGGCCATTCAAAATCTCGCAATGGTGTGATGTTCTTTCCACACCGCGAGATAGGAAAAATAAGAGAATCACTTCTCCAGCACTTCGAAAAATAAATGTGTGTGACGTTGCATTCCACACACCAGATTGACTGGGAGTTCTCAAGTGCACGTTCTACAGCGGATGGCTGCCTGCAACGATCCATGGTCACGGCTGACCCGTGGGCCATGCCCCGGCCCTCTTTCTGGGGAGGGGGAGATGTAACGTACCTGCCAGCAGGACGCACACGACATAAAGGCTGATAGCAGGCAGAAGGATTGTCCGCGTAGCTCAATTGGGAAAGCGACTTATTCCGGAATGAGGGGACCTGGGATCGAGCCTCGGCGTGGACAAAAATGACGGAGAAATTTACTTCGTTATAAAGTCCAGAAACCAGAAAAAAAAATAAACCAAGATGGCCGCTTTGGAATATTGTCTGCTTGAATTTTTCCACCACTTCTCCACTTAGAAAAGTATGAGCACCAAAAAATTCAAAAGAATGGCTTAGCTTTACTGTTCAAAATAGTGATAAGTCTTAAGGTCCGGATACGTAGTCCGTAAACCAAAAAAATAAAAATGGCAGCTTTGGAATATTGTATACTTGAATTTTTCTACCACTTCTACACTTAGAAAAGTCTAAAAACTAAAAAAAAATCAAAAGGGTGGCTTACCGTTAGTGTTCAAAATGCTGATAGGTTTAAAGATAACTATAAATGCTGTAAAAATTCCACGAAATTTTGATTTAAATTAAGGTTCGCCCAAAGCCTGCTCAACGTAACGACCTTGTTCTAAATCGTAAAATAGTTTCGAAACTTAAACTTTTTTTCTTTTCCTTAATTGCCTTTTCCTTTCTTAAATTTTATGTTCAAAAGATGATTTTACAAACTCACCGTTTCGAGAACGACAATGATTGCTAGTCGATTTATAAGCCAAAAAATACGGTAATTCACGACCGAAAGTTTTTAAGTTTTTCCCAGCTCAAGTTCGTTCATCGCAGAGACGATATAAATGAATGTGTGTGTGTGTGTGTGTGTGTGTGTAGTTATAAATTGAGTTTCGAATTTATAGTTCGAAGCAGATTTGTCCGGATCCGGTTCAGGTCCAAAATGTTTGACCCGTCTCCAACTCTGCTTCAGACCCCCTTAATCACTGGGAAACAATTAGGAAAAAAAATTGTGACCACCATATTGTGAGAGAAATAAAATCATGCGTTTCACTACGAAGCATGTGGTAGCTTAGCGGTTAGAGAGTGCGGCGCAGGCATGAGTTCCAGAGACTCTCCTCTCCTTGCGGCTAAACACCTGTGACGGTTTGGAAGTCACATTAAGCTGTTGGACTTGGGTAAAAGACTATTTGTAATGTACATGTATGGGGATAGTCTTTAAACCCCCAGTTCTTTCGTTCTTTGCTTTTATCAGCTTCAAGACATGGTGCCCTATCCTGCATCTCGCATCTCAATATTTCTAATTTTCCGACACAAAGAATCCTCATGAGGTGAAACTAAAACTACCTCGAGAACCAATCTCACCGGCAGAAGAACCACCATTCCACCACAGCACACGTTGAAAACGTTCTTGACACGTGTCTGTGTATTTGCATTCGTTCCCCCGAAGTTAACGAGTTACTACTTGTTTGAAAGCTTGTCTAAACTCGTCATCACGTGATAAAAACAAAGGTCGTGCCATCGTTTTTGTATTTGCTGGCGGCGCAAAAGAGCCACTAAACCGGGAAAAGGTTTTACATTTTTCACAAATACGCAGCTTGAGAAACCTTATGGTTGGATACCTCAATAATAGGTGTTGATTGCAAGAAACCTTCAGGTTGAGAAGAAGCTGACGTAGAAGCAGCGCCTCGCTGCACTCTATAGGCAAATAACTTCCTCGGAAGAGAAGTCTGTACTGAGCCCGCTGACACAGAAGGCAGTGAAGGAAGATGATCACAGGCAGAAGGCAAGGCAGTAGTCGTAGCAATACCCAGGGAGGGCATCGAGGCAGAGGCAGAAACAGAAGAAGGAGGGGCAGCCAAATCCAGTGAAGGCACGGGAGCAGGAGTGCCAGGAAGCTGGGAAGGCACCTGAGCAGACGCATCTGAGGACGAGAGTACGCCACTTTCCATGGACGTGGGAAGTACGACGTGACGTGCATCCGCTACGCCCAGAGATGATAAGGATAGACCAGAAGCCTCCATGTAGACAGCTTCCAAACGTAAACAAACGGGTTTACGATATGAATACGGAGGAATTCATATCGTATGAACGATATCGCCAGAAAAGTAGCTCAAAACGTACACAGTACCTTTAAACAGGCGGGGCACGCAACAGGTGAATGCGGAACGAGGTATACCACACTAGAATTCATAAAATATAGGAGCCACCAACACAACTCCGTTTTTCTGTCAACCTGTCAAGTTGGCTCGACATGTTGCCAGAAGAACGGACCACCGATGGGCAACCGAAATTTTAGACTGGACACCGAGCGAGAGGGAAAGATCCAGAAGAAGACCACGTGGGAGATGATTGGAGGTCATTCGAAAGTAGGTCGCAGTGCCATGGACTGGTTCAAGATAGACTGTTGTGGAAGAAACTTGGGGAGACCTTCATCCAACAGTGGATTAATAATGATTTACAATGATAAAATGATGAAGATAAAAACATCCTGCCGCCCCGGTGGCGCAGTGGTCTAAGGCGCTGGCCTTTGATCATTCGTCCGTAAGGGGTCCGGGTTCGAATCGCGGTGAGGCAAGGATGTTGTGTTTGTCTTACGGCACTGGCTCTCTCCCTTCCCTGGAACCAGTGACCCTAAATTAGGGACGGGCGACTGCTTATAGCCCATTGAGTTGCTCACGGTGGTCGTTAAACCTCCAATCAAAAAAAAAAAAAAAATAAATAAATAAAAACATCCTTACCTTTGAAATCACCATCATCATTGTCAACCATTATCAATCCACTGCTGGATGAAGGTCTCCCCAAGTTTCTTCCACTACAGTCTGTCTTCAGCCAGTTTTCTCCATGTCACTCCCGCGTGCTTTCGAATTTCATCCACCCATCTCCCACGTGGTCTTCTCCTGGGTCTTTTCCTGTCCCTTGGAATTCAGTCTAAAATTTCGGTTCTCCATCGGTGGCCCGTTCTTCTGGTAACATGTCCAGCCCATTGCCATTACAGGGATTTTACTCTCACCATGATGTCTTCCACTCCTGTCATTTTCCTTACCCACAAGTTCCTCTTCTTATCTTTCCTGGTTACACCAAGCATACATATCTACATGTTTCTTTCAGTTGTCTGCAGTCTTTGTATGTCCTTTTTAGTTAAGCTCTATGTTTCTACTCCGTACGTAAACACTGGAAGGATGCATGATTAAACACTTTTCTTTTGAGACATAAAAGCATATTGCTCTTAAAAACTGTACTGTTTCTTCCAAAAGCCCTCCAACCAAGTTTTATACAATGATTAATTTCTTCATCAATGCGACCCTCGCTTAATATTTGCTGTCTAAGGTAAATGTAGGTATCGGTTGTCTCCAGCTTTTCCCCGTCAATCGATAAATCTTCATTTCTTATAATTGCATTGTGCATCAGTTGTGTCTTCTGAAAATGTATTTTCAATCCCACTTCTTTACTCTTGTCAGCAAGTTCCTGAATCATATTCTGCAGTTCTGAAGGGACAGTTGTAAGAATGACTACGTTATCAGCAAAACGAGGGTGAGTTAAATAATCTCTATTAATCTTTATATCTTTATTTTCCCAGTTCAATGATTGAAAGATGTTTTGTAATGCTGCATTAAAGAGTTTGGGAAATATGGTGTCACCCTGTTCAACTCCCTTTCCAATTTTTATTGTTGCTGTATCTTCAAATAGACGAACGTTTGGACTTTCAGTTTCATAGATGTTATTAATAATGCTAATGTATGCATTTTCAATACTGCAGGATTTCAGAGCCATTGTAACTGCCTATAGTTTCATGGAATCGAAGGCCTTTTCATAATCAATAAAAACCATGCATAATGGAAGCTCATGTTCTCTCGTTCTTTCAGTTAGTTCTCTCAGTACATGGATATGATCTATAGTGCTGTAGCCACTCCTGAATTCAGCATGTTCTCTTGGTCGAGCCATGTCCAGGGTTATTTTCAAGCGATATGAAGAAACCTTAGTGAAGATTTTATAAACCACTGATAGGAGACTGATGGACTTGTAGTTCCTGAGATCCTCAATGTCACTTTTTGTTATGTAGCAGGATCATTGTATCATTGTTCCATTGCTCAAGAATCTTTCTGAACTTAATTGAGACATCTAGTGAAAGCTTCGGTGGGTCTGGTTTCAAATTATCCGTTTGCTTCTTGTATAATGGCGACGGTAATTCCATCTTCTCCTGGAGCTCTTCCCCGTTTCATGTTCTTAATTGCATGCGTAACGTCTGCCGGGAGGACTGGATGGACTTTAGTACTGGTACCTTTTATAATGTCTGGATCAGATGTGCCATCCCTTTCATATGGTTTTGAGTAGAAATTTTTCACTCTTGTCAAAGATTTGAATCACCAAGTTGTAAATCTTAATACCATTTTGTTTAATAATCAGTACCCCTATCACGCATTCTTTGCTTATAAGCATCGTTCTTTTTGAAGGAGTTTGCCCACAAATTGGTTTAGCATTAGCGCAGAGTAAAATATTCTCTAATCTTCGCTTGTTTCAAATTTCTTGAATTCACAGAATAAAGGGAACTGTGAACGTTATTCAGTAAATTTTGCATTATTTATTTCACGACTACAAAAGAAAAAAAAACACGCTGTCTTAATCCTCTCAAAGTGTAACATACAGGATAATGTATAAAAGGATAAAAAAAAAAACGTGTATTTTTGATAATCTAAAATCCAAAATTTAACATACTGTATAATCGCAAAAAGCCTGTAAATGAATTCAGGGTCGGTCCGAGTGTAAGTGCGAATATAGTCATGTGCTAAATTTCACCCCCCCCCTCCCTTCTCCTGCCTTTGACATTTTTTTCAGTAAGAAGCACTCCAACACAGTAAGAATCTCAGCTTAGTAGATATGTCACTATTTCACTATTATATGCGACGCTACAAATAAATAGTCCAATATAATAATGATAAAAATAATAATAATCAGAACAGATAGACCCCACCCCCAGCACAATCGGCCCGACATCGTCCTGGTCGACAATGAGAAGAAGTCAACATACCTCATTGACCTAGCGTTGCCCAACACGTGCAGCATCCAGAAGACGCACGGAGAGAAGCTGTCAAAGTATAACGACCTGCGACACGAAGTCAAGGAAATGTGGCATATGGAGAACGACACCACCGTCCCCGTAGTAATATCAGCCACAGGAGCCAGCTCTATACAGACCCTAGACCTTCAACCTAACACCTACATGAAACTACAGAAGGCAGCTATCCTGATCACTTACAGGATAGTAAGGAAGTTCCTGGACAATTGAGAGAAAGGAAATACCACTTTCCAAACTTTGTACGTCGTACCCGTCCCGGAAGGAAGAGAAAAACCTCAGGAAGAGGTGGAATAATTTTTGTAATAATAATAATTTTACTCACAAAATAACGGAATCACACATACCTGTCTGCGTTATATAGTTGTAGAAGGTGTTAATAAAGGATAGCAAACAATTGGCTTTGCATGTGGGGATTGCAATAAACAAACCCGGAGTCCCTTCCAGGAAGTGGTTAAAATTTCCCCAGTGCTTTGTTAAGCTTTCGCTGGGGGCTTGAGACAAACTTGACACAGGTGGGAAAGGAAAAGATGCAGCGGAGCGAGGAAATCTAAGACTTCCACTTGTCACTCAAGCTTTATTGTTATACAGAGACAACCCATAAGTAAATAGACACCCTGAATGGTATGTAAACTCCTGTGTTGTATGGTAATGACTGTGCCAATTTATCTTTACTTTTGCAGATTGGTGTGCAGTGACATATTCCCGAAGACAAGAAGGATGCCCCGAACCCCTGGCGCAGAAGAATTGAGTGATTTCCAAAGAAGGCGTATTGTCGGACAATACGAGGGTAGTCGAAGCCAGAGGCAAATTGCCCGAAATCTGAGTATTCCGCTGTCCACTGTCAATCGGGTAACTGTGCAGTTCAACACGGAGAATAAGGAAGCTGTTAGGTCACATTCAAGTCGACCGGGACCAACAGCACGACAACTGAGGTCTGCAAAACGGGTGGTGGAGAGAAATCCCCGTTGCACGGTGCAGAGTGGCAGAACACCTGAAAGTGAGTCGTAGCACAGCTGTCAGGTATCTGCATCAGCTAGGCTATTATGCAGAGCTGCCACCACTTCTCACCGCATCCAATATTGCTAAAAGAAAACAGTGGGCAACCACTATGGTGGAACGCCAGTTGAGCTTTTGCCATCGTGTCATCTTCTCAGATGAGTCCTTCTTTGTCCGATTTTCATGTAGCGCACGCATACGGATCTGGAGAAAGCCCAGTCAAGAATTCCACATGAACCGCCTGCAACCAACCGTCAAGCATGGGGGATTTTCCGTTATGGTGTGGGGTGCCATTTGGAGCACAGAACGATCAGAGCTCGTGGAATGTGTGGGCAATATTAATGCCGAAAAATACATTGCCATATTGCAAACGACTCTTCAACCAATATTCTTTGGTGGGGTGCTGAACAAACCTTCTACACTATTCATGGAAGATGGAGCTCCTTGCCACACTGCTAAAAGGACCCAAGCTTGGCAGGCACAAAACGGCATCCAGAAGCTTCCGTGGGCCAGCCAGTCACCTGACACGAATCTAATAGAACATGTCTGGCATATGCTTGATCTCGCAGTGAAACAACGTTCACGAAAACCTGCTTCCCGCGGAGAGCTGTTAGAATGTTTGAGTGCTGAGTGGCCCAACATTCCACAGGTCAAGGTAGCAGAACTCATTGATTCTGTGCCCAACCGGGTTAAGGCTTTGAAGACAGCAAATGGTGCGGCAACTAAGTTTTAATATGCATGTTTGACATTTGTATCAAGTGTATACTATGAGGTAAAGGTCAATGTTCGAAAATCAGGGTGTCTATTTACTTATGGGTTGTCTCTATATATACAGGGTTACAAGAAAAGTCCTTGACCAGACCAATATCTCACGAACTATGACAGTTAGTGATTTACGTCTTGTGCAGTTGTATAGGAAACTACCTATGGCGCACACAATAACACCATGAGGGATCCCCTTGACTCTCTTTTTTTGGGGGGGAGTGCGCCCCCTTTGCAGATAAAGCAAAAAAAGTAAATTACAAACTTGTTCAGCGAGGCAAAAACAGTACATAAATGTTTTTGTTGCATAACAAAAGATAGAAGAGGAGCGGGAATGTGGTTCCAAGAGAAACACAAAATCCATAAGCAACAACCGAGTATTTAGACAAAGCTATCAATACAAGATATGAATGCATAATACTGTAGATATTCTATTAGTTTAGAAAATACAACTTACATGCTTGCATACTAAAAATGTTGCCCTTAAGCAACGATGCACGCCTGCAAGCGTTCTACGAGCTGACCGTTTGCAGCATATCACCAGCAACAGATGCACAGGCGGAGCTGTTTCAGATCTGCTATATATTAGCGGTGGTGTTGCATACACCTGTAATTTAGAATGGCTACAAAAGAAAAAGTCCAGAGGGCTAAGGTCTAGTGAGCGTGAAGGCCATGCTACGGGACTTCCTGGACCTATCCATCTCCGGTCAAATCATCAAATCAAATCTACGGGACTTCCTGGACCTATCCATCTTCGGTAATCATCAAATCTACGGGACTTCCTGGACCTATCCATCTCCGGTAATCATCAAATCTACGGGAATTCCTGGACCTATCCATCTCCGGTAATCATCAAATCTACGGGAATTCCTGGACCTATCCATCTCCGGTAATCATCAAATCTACGGGACTTCCTGGACCTATCCATCTCCGGTAATCATCAAATCTACGGGAATTCCTGGACCTATCCATCTCCGGTACTCATCAAATCTACGGGACTTCCTGGACCTATCCATCTCCGGTAATCATCAAATCTACGGGACTTCCTGGACTTATCCATCTCCGGTAATCATCAAATCTACGGGACTTCCTGGACCTATCCATCTCCGGTAATCATCAAATCTACGGGACTTCCTGGACCTATCCATCTCCGGTAATCATCAAATCTACGGGAATTCCTGGACCTATCCATCTCCGGTAATCATCAAATCTACGAGAATTCCTGGACCTAACCATCTCCGGCAATCATCAAATCTACGGGAATTCCTGGACCTATCCATCTCCAGTCAAATCATCAAATCAAATCTACGGGACTTCCTCGACCTATCCATCTGCGGTAATCATCAAATCTACGGGACTTCCTGGACCTAACCATCTCCGGTAATCATCAAATCTACGGGAATTCCTGGACCTATCCATCTCCAGTCAAATCATCAAATCAAATCTACGGGACTTCCTCGACCTATCCATCTCCGGTAATCATCAAATCTACGGGACTTCCTGGACTTATCCATCTCCGGTAATCATCAAATCTACGGGACTTCCTGGACTTATCCATCTCCGGTAATCATCAAATCTACGGGACTTCCTGGACCTATCCATCTCCGGTAATCATCAAATCTACGGGACTTCCAGGACCTATCCATCTCCGGTAATCATCAAATCTACGGTAATTCCTGGACCTATCCATCTCTAGTCAAATCATCAAATCAAATCTACGGGACTTCCTGGACCTATCCATCTCCGGTCAAATCATCAAATCAAATCTACGGGACTTCCTCTACCTATCCATCTCCGGTAATCATCAAATCTACGGGACTTCCTGGACCTATCCATCTCCGGTAATCATCAAATCTACGGGACTTCCTGGACCTATCCATCTTCGGTAATCATCAAATCTACGGGACTTCCTGGACCTATCCATCTCCGGTAATCATCAAATCTACGGGAATTCCTGGACCTATCCATCTCCGGTAATCATTTTGATACGTGTGCACTCCTATGTGATGGTGCCCCGTCGTACTGGTACTGCATTTCAATAAAGGTTGCAATGGTACATTGTACAAGAAATCCGTTACGTCCGTTTGAAGGAGGTGTAAATATATTTCACCATTCAGAGTTGCGTTGTAAAAATAGGTCCTACAAACTGGTTACCCCAAATGCCACACCAAACATTGGTGAACCACTTCACTTGATGGGGGTGTCTCTCGTCCAATATGGATTTTCTTGTGCCCAGTAGTGTACATTATGCGTACCGTATATACTCGTGTATAGGTCGACCCTCCCCCCGATTTTTATGTGAATATCTGCAGTTTTTGTATACCTCCTATGATAGGGCTCACCACACTGGTTGTCTATAATAATAAAAAAAAATTTTCCAAGGATGCGTCCGCATGCGGAAATGTTAACCTGCTATTTATTGTTGTAGCTGCTCTCGCAATGTTGCTTGCGGTAGTTTCCCGCAAAATGTGGGTGGAATTGAATCACAATTCTGGGAAGATGATAGGGCTCACCACACTGGTTAGAGTTTTCAGGGGAAGGTTACACACTTTAACAGTATATGAACTCACTATTGCACATTGTCCCCCACCCCCTTTCTCCCACTTTTTGCGAGCGAGTTTTCTGCAGTTACTTCATTCATGGAGAGTAAAGCATTTGCTCTCGCATCAGACGAATCGCGATGCATTTACCAAACGTCGTAAGGCACATCGTTATTAAAAAAAAAAAAAAAACTTCCTCAACCATATTTGGAAAGCGTAAATAGGTCTCGATGTCAACCTGATAGTTTTTTTTATCCCATAAAGAATATGCATGCCGTAAAAAATAAAATGTGTAACTTTTGAAGTTTTCAATGGATTTCATCAAAATTTAAAATGAATCTTTATTTTGATATATTGTGGACACTAAAATTTGCATGCAACTATTTAAAAAATTGAAGAAAATTTGTTCTATAAAATTTTCTCCCACTCGTCCAGCTCAGCAGCTGTCGGCCAACTGCTGAGCTGGACGAGTGTGTAATCGACAGAGAGGTTGTTTATCTACTCCCGAGTTTCATCCCCCTCTCCACCGTGTTTGTGACAAACAATCGGCTTTAGTGACAAAACCAAACATCGCCCCATTCAGTAAAGTTGTAATCGTTTTTGCACGCTCTTATAGTCTTCAGAAAAGGTTACTGTTTATTTGATTTTCAGAGACGGGCACACTCAATTTAATAACAAACGTAAGTAGGATGTTAACTAATGCACTTTTTTTACTAACAGTGGCAATGCTATTCTGAGCGATCGGCCAAGTTTAAACACTTTCGTTTTCGGGATGCATTGATCAAGTTATCGTTGTTCTGTAGATTGTCACGCCTCTCCTCTCCGCCGTCGCTAAGTCGGGGCAGCGGACACCTTTTGCAATAGTCTGTTCTTTTCCTTCTTCATTCCCCCGTCGAGAATTGAGCACGGTCGTAGGTCACGGCAGGATGCAACTTAAACTACTGGCTGACGCGTTCACCTCTTTCCTCTGGGTGATTTACCACCGGGGCACGGTCAAGGCCATATCGACAGATTTAACGGACTTTGAGACATCCTTGCGAAATGAGTTTTTCTGTTAGTGCATAAAAAAAAAACTCGTACGTAAAAAATCAAGAAAATTCTTAGTTATAACTTTCTTCTGTACCAGTAACACCCGGAAAATGACTAAATATACAACTGCAAATGAACTGATGGCGCAAAGGGGTAAGTATACGCATTTCCATAAGGCATCAAAATTTGGTTTTCAACCTATAAGAAATAAAATTTCGACCTAAATATTTCATTATGAAAAGTCGACGTATACCCGAGTATGTTCGGTATTTACCACAACATCTCGTGTGAAGCGTAACTCATCTGTCCATAAAATGTTTGACAGAAACTCTGGGTCCTCTTCTAAAGCATTCAACATGATATTACAGAAATCAAGTCTTTTCTTTGCATCTCCAGGCCACAGTGTCTGCTGCGAATGAAACGAATATGGATGAATATGGTTACTGTGCAAAATTTGTAGTACACGCTGTTGGCTTAATCCGTTTTCCCGGGAACTTCATTTGTGCTGCTGTGGGGATGTGCAAATACGTATGCGCCGCCCCGGTGGCGCAGTGGTCTAAGCGATGGCCTCTGATCATTCGTCCGAACGGGGTCCGGGTTCGAATCCCGGTTAGGCATGGATGTTGTGTTTATCTTACGGCACTGGCTCTCTCCCTTCCCTGGAACCAGTGACCCTAAATTAGGGACGGGCGACTGCTTATAGCCCATTGAGTTGCTCACGGTAGTGGTTAAACCTCCACCGAAAAAAAAAAAATACGTATGCCAGAATATCCGTATCGACCCGCTTTGGCCTGCCTATTTGAAATCTATGCAAATATGCTTCGGACACAGCGTGGCGTTAGTGAGTCCCTTTCCATCTTTTGTTATGGGACAAAAAACATTTATGTACTATTTTTGCCTCGCTGAACAAGTTTGTAATTGACTTTTTTGCCCTACCTGCGATGGGGGGGTATAGCTCCTAATACCACGAGGGGTATTATTATGTGCTTCATAGGGGTTTCCTATACAACTGCACAAGAAGTACATCGCTAACTGCTATATGTCGTGAGATATTGGCCTTATCACGGACTTTCCTTGTAACCCTGTGTGACGTACATTCTAAATTAACTTTCCTTTTTAGTTTCTTTCCCTATGTAAATCTTGAGTTTATTCTGTTATTCTTCACTCTTAACGTGATATCTTTCTCTCAAACGAATACGTTTGGCAACACAAATGAGGTTGAATGAACGTGACGTATGCCTGAGTTTTGATAAGAACAAGAGATAAAAACGACGACCAATCTATTGCTTGAGAGCGTTGGATTGTAAACTGATTATTGAAAGGAGCGTTGTGAAAAGAGCGTTGTGTGGTGTGTGGAGAGTTTAGTGCAATATGCTATGCTAGGATGTGTTTGCTACATTCTGAATAAAGCATCTTTTTCCGAAAGTTTGACTTCTGTTGTTTACATGTTTCGTCTGGCCGTTAAGGTTTTCTTTCATTTAGGAACTATTTCTTAGTATATTGATGTTTTAAATTAACGTAAAAGTAAGACAAGACTTCTACGCTATAATGGCACTCGAACTTTCCGGATGACCCGGCCGTTCAAAATCTCGCAATGGTGTGATGTTCTTTCCACACTGCGAGATAGGAAAAATAAGAGAATCCCTTCTCCAGCGCTTTGAAAAATAAAAGTGTGTGATGTTGCATTCCACACACTAGATTGACTGGGAGTTCTCAAGAGCACGTTCTACAGCGGATGGCTGCCTGCGACAATTCATGGTCACGGCTGACCCGTGGGCCATGCCCCCGTCCCTCTTTCTGGGGCGGGGGGAGATGTGACGTTCTTGCCCAGCAGGACGCACGCGACATAAAGGCACATGGCAGCCACAACGAACGACCGCGTAGCTCAATTGGTAGAGCGACTTATTCCGGAATGAGAGAACCTGGGTTCGAGCCCCGGCGTGGACAAAAATGACGGAGAAATTTACATCGTTATACCTGTATATCTAGGAACTCCGGACGCGTCAGAGAAACAACAAAGGAGTATTCAGCTTTCATTTTTGTGGCAAGTACAGACGAGTTCATAAAAAAAAAAAAAAAAAAAAAAAAAAAGAAGTTAGTGGATAATTTCACTATGAAAGAAATTTACAAGTTCATGTGCTAATTTGGCGCCCCTTCCCTTTGTTGGCGCCCTGGGAAGCTGTCTACCTGGCCTATCCCTCGGACCGGCCCTGAATGAATTGCGTACAACCGAATCGGAAAACGATATAAAATGCAAAAAAACTTTGGAATTAGAGAAGAATTAATTACGTATAAAAGTGAAAAACGGATAACCGGAAGACGTGTAACTGAGGTTCCACTGTTTTTTGGTATTATTAAAAAAAAAAATCCTGTCCTTAAAAGGATTTTAGACAATGAGTATCAAAACGGTTGTACCTATATAACCAATAACTTATGTGGGAAATGCCAAACTAGTGAATGGCACGTAACAATAAATAGGAAATTCATATCAAATGCTGCTTTTCATTTCCTAGTATGGATACATGAATGGATTCCTTTAATCTATCTTGTGCACAGAGGATGATGGCCTTTGTGTTCGTTTTCGAGGAATATGGGTCAAACTCTGCAGTCGTCCTTCCAAAGGTCGTCATCAGGACAACCTCTGCGAAGACAAAGAAAAACCGCTTCTTTTGTTTCAGCTCTCTTCAGATTTCCTTTCACCCGAGTTTCGAAGTTGACCTCTTTCGGTACTGCTCAGGAGAATGAAATGCAGAACACGGGGGCCACACACACACACACACGCGGACTAGACACAGCCAAACTAATGGATGACTACTGCTCCTTTTGACGTGCAACAAAACAAACATGGCTTCCCATTCTCACAAGAATTGCGCTTTTCTTTCAATGGAATCCTGTGGAATGAAGAAATCGAAAATCAGTCTTATCTGGCTGTCCTTATTTCATTTTAACTCGAAATAAATTTAAAATTTTCTAAATTGGCGCACCCTCGCACTCAGTCAGAGTCTATGAGAACCTTTTTAAAAGAGAAACTGTTAATACGATACTATCATGCTCGTTAACCTGTTCACATCATGCGTATTTTTGCATTTCTCTGAATATTTTTCTTGTATTTGTCAACAGAAATTTAGTTGACGTGAATCGGATCCAATTCCACGCGTTCGTTGTGCCTTTTTAAAGAAGATTGTTTTCTTCTTTTACATTCTCAACGTTTCCCACGTTATTTCGCTGTTATGGCTGCTGTAGTGCATTCAACGGTTATTTTTAGAATCAGGAAAACATTAAGAAAAACATAAGAGCAACTTTCTTTTAATGGTTGTTGTTCCGATGTATCCTTCCGATCTGCAATAATTTTTCGAGGCACGACTCGTGTAGAAGAACTAGAAAGTCTTGTTGAAAAAGCATCACGATGTAAAAGGATGTTCGAATTTTTCATTTGTTGGCATTGTTTTCACGAGTGACTGCGAAATGTCCGGACAAAAGAAGAATATAAATTCTGACGCGTGTTCCAGCTACACAATGTAGCCATTTCATTCATGGGAACGAAAATTTTGTTATTGTTTCAAACGTCGTGTTCCGGAATAGTACAGAGGAGTCTGACGGCAACGGAAACTGGTATTAAATACTTTTATTCTGTGAAAAAACTGCCTCTATAAAAAAAATCTAAAATCTTTCTGCATTTGTTTGGAGCGTTTGCACAAAACTATCAAAGCCTACCGTGGAAAACGTGTACCGAAAATATAATACTGTAGAGAATTATTTTCTTCGGAAGGACATCTAAATAATAATTATTAAATATCTCGCTGATTTTGCTAAGGCTTGGCCAGCTGGCACTTTTCTCACGTAACATTTCTCTAGCCCCTTTAAGAACAAACGTCCAACGAACAGATAGAAGAAAACTATTTTTCAGACAGATGTAAAGCTCAAATAAAGTCAACGGTTATTAATATTAAGTACAACATGGTGAAATCTTGCACCACAATGCGGTGCAAACTTGTATCATAACGTGATACAAAGTAGCACTACGTTGTTGGATTTTGTTTGCAGCACACAATAGTGTATCTTCTATCAGATAGTGGTGCAGCTGGGGTAACAGCACTTTTTGGTGCAACCTACCACAAAAGTTTTAACACTGACGCTCGCGAATAACACGTTTTGATTGTCGATCAGTTAGTCTTTGTTAATCCTGAATGCTCATAGGCATTTCAGGCGGCACTATCGATTGAATCTTGAAGAATTCTTCGAAGATGAAAAAGGTCGAGGCGCAGTGGGTCCCTTCAATGTACACAGATCAGAAAAAGGCTGTTATCCCAGATCCGTACATGCTATTTTCATACAACTCGAATACCGTGCTATTTCTGCACAAGAGGATTAAAAATTTCTAAGCAAGTGCAAGTTCCGCACAGGTTTCAGTAGGAAGGGTTCCGTACAAGTTGCTGATGAAAGGATTTAGGAAGACGGGTAATTCTGTATACCTGCTTTTGCCAGATATGTGATACTAATACGTATGAGAATACTGTATTAATGTACTGTAGATCTTACTGATATTAATACAATATACATATGAATCAGTGAAAAAAGAAATATTTTTCATAATACATGGAATGTTCACAGAATATTCAAGTAAAGCAAACTGAATTTGCTGGTACCACTTACTGGTCATCCATGAACCACTTCATAAAAAACTTGAAAATTTCATTTTCAAGTTTTTCTAAGAAGTGTTACATGGATGACCAGTAAGTGGTAGAAGAAAATTCAGTTTGCTTTGCTTGCATATTCAATTTACAGATGTTTTAGTATAAGATGACGATACTTTTTTGCCAGAACTGAAAAATACAAAAATACATTTTTGTGTTGGAATCTCACTGTATTATTCAGATATTATAAAAATCATTAACAATTTCACAATTTTTAAGCGATCTTAAAAATTCATTTTTGTCTTGGATATAATTGCTAATACAATTTTTCTTTACTGTAGAGTTGATTGATATATATACACTATCTACCAAAAAGTAATTGGACACCTGTGATAGCAAAGGGAAACGAAGTTTATTCACCTTCAATAGTTGGTGGAGCCTCCACGTGCGGCGATTACAGCTGCGACCCTCCGGGGCATACTCTCAACCAGGAGTTGTACGACGGCTAGCGGTATTTTATTCCACTCGGCTTGGAGAAGACAGGTCAGTTCCTTCACCGATTTCGGACGGTGACCCCTTAAGTCGACGGTCCAACTCGTCCCAGAGGTGATCGATAGGGTTAAGGTCCAAGCTCTGCGCAGGCCAGTCTGTTTGATTAACCCCATTGTCCCCATACGAAGCCATGGTGGACCTCGCAACATGACAGGTGGCATTGTCATCCTGAAAGTAACATGGGTCCACCGCGTAAAACTGTTACAGCGTAGGAAGCGCATGGTCATTCAAAATGGTGCAGTAGGTCTCGGTGTTGAGTCTACCAGGAATTGCGACCAAGGGTCCCGTGGCATACCAGGAGAAACACCCCCATAGCATAAAACCACCGCCGCCGAACTTCACAGTTGGCACAATACATTCCGGCAGGAGGCGTTCTCCAGACAGACGCGAAGCCCAGACCCTGCCATCGAAACGGTAGAGGGTGAACTTTGATTCGTCGCTCCAGAGAACCTGTTTCCACTGTTCAACGGTCCACTGTCGACGTTATTTGCACCACGTTAGCCGAGCAGCGCTATTGGACTTAGTGATCAAAGGCTTGTGGGCGGCAGCACGTCCATGATAACCGAGCAGATGGGCTTCTTTACGGATGGTATTCATCGAAAGAACACTTCCGGATGCCTGTTGAAACTCCTCGCGGATGTGACCCGTCGATTTGGTGCGGTTCTTCCGAATTTCTCTGGCCAGCACCCGTCGGTCTCTGACTCCCCGTTTTGTGGGTCTGCCGGGTAGGGGCACATTCCGACAATCACCTCTCACCTCCACTTGCCAATCACGTAGGCCACTGTCGATTTTGGGTACTTCAACTCGCTGGATATGTCACGTATGGATCGGTCATTTCTGTGATACCCGACGATTACACCTTTCTCGAAATCAGAGAGCTCCGAACTGCGTGGCATCTTGCATGCGACTGGTTGCGTTGTTGTTTCTCACACGATATTAAACGGCGGCGGCCGTGACGTGTATCAGGACTGCAGATATCGTCGATTTCAGGGGTGTCCAATTACTTGTTGGCAGATAGTGCATATATATATATATATATATATTTTCCATGAATATATCATTGGTTCCCTGCATTTAACACGCGCTGATCATGTGAGTAATGAAGATGTACTGCAGATGTGCAATGTGAGGCAAAAAGTTGTTAGTAAGGTGTAGACTAATATTCTTAGGTGGTTTGGCCACGATGAAGGAATGAGTGATGAGGTGCTGGCTAAGATAATTTTATCAGCCCGAGTGGCATGAAAGAAAGGTAGGGGAATGCCAAGGAAATCATGGGAGGACCAGATTCAGGAATGTCAGCATGAGAAAAGAATAATTAGTATGAAGTACAAAAGGTCTTGTGTGCGACGTGGGATGGATGTTAATGAAGCTCGAGTGGTGTGCAGAGATTGTTGCAAATGGAGACATTTGATACACGAACAGTAAGTAAAATCTGCTTTCATCAGTTAAGCGTTTATCTCACATATGGTTTTTCTTTAAGGAGATAACCTCTGAATCTCAGAGAACAGATTAATGATATGTATGTTTTCTGTATTTAAAATAAAGTATGCTGTACACCGAAGAGCCAAAACATGAACACTTGCCTAATACGATGTTGGTCCTCCAGATTCGACAAAACAGCTTTTACCCGATGAGGCATAGACTCTACAAGATTTCTAAACGCGTCTTGTGGTATCTGGTACGAACACGTTACCAGCGTATCCTTTAACTCTTGAAAGTTAGGCGGCTGAGCAGCCGCAGATCGGAATTGCTGTTCCAACACAGACCACAGATGCTCGAATGGATTGATGTCTGGAGAATTCGGAGGCCAGGGAAATACCTTGAAACATTCCCCGTGTTCCGCGTACCGTTCTGGAACTACCTGAACAGTGTGGCATGACACATTATCTTTCTGAAAGAAGGCACGATCAGAGGGAAATGCCCTTACGATGTAAGGATGTACCTGGTTTGCAATGATGTTTAGGCAGATGGTAGACGTCATAGTCTCCTACACAGGAATGACTGCTCCCTGTGTTTCCCCAGCAGAACATTGCCCGAAGTGTAACACTATCTCCATCGGCTTGTTTTTGTCCCACGGTGCATCCTGGTGCTAATACGTTCCCGGGTAAACGACGCACATTACCCGGCCGTCCACATGGTGCAACAGGAAACGAAATTCATCGGAACAGACGACCTTCTTCGAACCATTCAAAGTCTATTTTTAATGTTCGCGTGCCCATTGTAGGTGCTTTCGTGAACCAAAGTTGGCATGGGCACTTGGAGCGGCGTGCAGCTACGCAGCCCGTTTCTCTCAGAGTTGGATGTACTGTGGGTTGTGACATGTTACTCTCGTCACCAACATTCAATCTGTCAGTAAGGTGAGCCACAGTATCCCTTCTGTCGGTTCGTACGATACAGGACAGCCTTCGCCCACCTTTAGCATGGATGAGCCGTGGTCAGCTCACACCTTGCAGACGGTTCATTGTTTTTCCATCTTCAGACTACTTTTTGAAGGTACTAACCACGAATGACCATGAGCAGCCGACAAGCCTTGCCGTTGCGGAAATGCTCTGATCCAGTTATTTGGCCATTGCAATTTGGACTTTGTCAGACTCGCTTAAGCCCGCTGCCTTCACCACGTGAAGAACGAGAATAACACTGATCACCCTAAATATAGACTGGCGGAAAGTTAAAAAAGAACACCAAGAAGGAATTGGCGGACGATCACGAAATTTACATATGTTAATGGATTCGAGTTTACGTAGGTGTGATGTTAATTTCGGGACTAACTGGTGAGCGCTTACGCCACAGCACGGCACAATACGCAAATTATCGTCGGTGGTATTTAAGGAGTACGGTAAAGTGAATGTAATCAGTCGTCGGCGTACGAACACGTGCGAAGACCCTGAAGAAGCTGCAATGCCTGGACATGGAAGACGTGTACGATTACAGCAGTTATCGGACTTTGAGCGAGATCGTCTGGTCGGAGTCCGGGAGGCCGGGTGGTCGTATCGTCGTATTGCGGAGCGAAGTGGACGGTAAGTATCGGTGGTGGTACGATGGTGGCGTAGATGGTCCGAGGAACATTCCCACACGAGAAGACGTGGAACCGGGAGTCACAGACGGACTGATAAGCGGACCGATTGACGCATAAGAAGAGCAGCGTTGTCAAGCAGCACATCCACTGCGACGCAAATCCGAGCTGCCGTTGCACCTGAGGTGACTGTGTGAACAATCCGCAACCGTCTACTGGATGCAGGACTACGTGCACGTGTGCCTCTGACTCCAGCCCACCGTCAGGAACGGCTGCAGTGGTGTCGCCAATGTCTGCACTGGAGAACG
Source organism: Macrothele yani (assembly GCA_039090855.1). Taxonomy (NCBI): domain Eukaryota; kingdom Metazoa; phylum Arthropoda; class Arachnida; order Araneae; family Macrothelidae; genus Macrothele; species Macrothele yani. The sequence goes on from CM077003.1 coordinate 113,360,308, forward strand.
CAAAGTCCATCTGTCGTGTTCAGCGATGAAAGCACATTCTGCTTGGGATCCTCCGATGGCCGTTTGCGTGTTCGCAGACGCAGAAGGGAGCGTCTCCACCCTTCTTGCATCCGCCAGCGACACACTGGGTCTATACCTGGTCTCCTGGTGTGGGGAGCGATCAGCTATCACTCCCGTACACAACTAGTGTTTGAACGGGGTACGTTAAACAGCACCTCCTACATCAACAACATCGTTCAGCCCGTTGTTGTGCCATTTGTAAGGTCGGTCCATCGTGGTGTTTTCCAGCAAGATAACGCACGCCCACACACGACACGTGCAACGCAACATGCACTTTAGGGTGTGAGACAACTTCCATGGCCTGCACGTTCACCGGATTTGTCCCCCATTGAGCACGCGTGGGATTTTATGGGACAACGACTTATCCGGTCTCCACGGCCAGCCACGACCGTCCTCGATTTACGCATCCAGGTTGAAGATGCTTGGATCTCAATACCGCAAACTTACATCCAACATCTGTACGACAGACTCCATGCCAGAATTGCACAGTGTGACGCAGTTCAAGGCGGTTCAACCTAGTACTAACCATGTTACATGGAAATGTTCTTTTTGAGTTTACCAGCAAATACAGCTGTATTTTGCCATAATGTTTTGATCACGTTATCCTCTGTATTCCGTTATTATGCTGTATAAATTTCGTTGGCATCAGACGTCTCCTTCTTGGTGTTCTTTTTTTACTTTCCGCCAGTGAAGTATTTCAGTACTTCAGCTGTCTAACTGTGCTCAGTTCTTCTAGTTACATGTCCAGCTCACAGCCATTTGAAGCATTGTATCTTGATCATAAAATCAACAACCCTTGTCATTTCCCTAATCCAATGAGTTCCTCTTCTCATCTTTCTCGGTTACACCGTGCGTGCACCTCTTCATGCTTCTCTGAGTCGTCCGCAGCTTCTGTGTATTTTTCAGTTAAGGTTCGTGTTTCTGACCCATAAAGTAAGAACTGTAAGGATGCATTAATTAAACACTTTTCTTTTAAGACGTAACAGTAAATTGTTTTTGGAAATTGTACAGTTTCATTGTTTGTTTTCTATAATTTATGCATAACAAAACGAAGTGTAGAGGGAATTGCTGCTCGTGATACTTTATGTTTCTTTGGTATTATTATTATCACCCCTAAAAAAGCGCAAGTTGCGCTCTACCTATTATTTTAGAAACACTCAAATCGAGGTTGAAGGATTAGAATGTTACAAAGCTAATACATAATTAGGACTTCTTCGAAGGACAAGAGACTCCTCGAGATTCCGGGCCCGGCAGCCATGGGCGCCCTATAGGGGGAGCAAGAGGGGGCATTTGCCCTCCCCTGAATATCGGACCATGATCTTTCTGTTCTTAAAAGGTCCTACAGAGATTTTCTCGAAAATACTAACAGCTAATTTTGTTGTAGTACTTCTGGATGCGTGTGCATTCAGTAAAAACTGAAAAGAAGTTGGGAATTCCCAGTAGAAAGTATTAAGTAATTTTTTTATTGTATGTTGGAGAACAGCGTACATACCTACAGTATGGTAAAGTATGAAAGGCAAAGAAATGGAAAATATATCAGCCTCTGCAGCACCTACTCACTGGACAAAGGTCTCTCGAAATTTTCCCCAGAAATTTGTCTTCAGTATAAGTTTTCAATTTAGATGGCCAATTGAGTGATCTTTAGGGTTTCGTGGTCCATGTGACGCAAGTGGGCAAAAGGATCGAAAGAACGACAAAGAAATTTCCTTATTGTCCGAACACGCTGTCTGATGTCATATATCCATTTTTTTAAGTAGTTTTTGGGTATTCTGGTTTCCAATTAAATTTATTTGTTGATAGTGTGGTAAAAACTGTTAGATAACAAGAAAAAACAGTGGGAACTTGCGTATGGTGTTTGCATATGTTATTCGTACTTATAATTATTTTTGCCCCCTCCTGAAAACTAAGCTTTGAAGGACAGTACATTCGAATAAAACCCTTAAACAACAGCAAGGACAGTTGATTCGAATAAAACCCCTAAACAAAAGCAAGGACAATAGATTTGAATAAACCCTTTAAATAACAGCAAGGACTATAGATTCCAATAAAACCCCTAAACAATAGCAAGGACAGTAGATTCGAATAAACCCCTAAAATAAAGCAAGGACTGTAGATTCGAATAAAACCCTTAAACAACAGCAAGGACAGTAGATTCCAATCAAACCCCTAAACAACAGCAAGGACAGTAGATTCCAATAAAACCCCTAAACAACAGAAAGAGCAATAAATTCGAATAAAACTCCTAAACAACAGCAAGGACAATAGATTTGAATAAACCCTTTAAATAACAGCAAGGACTATAGATTCCAATAAAACCCCTAAACAATAGCAAGGACAGTAGATTCGAATAAACCCCTAAAATAAAGCAAGGACTGTAGATTCCAATCAAACCCCTAAACAGCAGCAAGGACAGTAGATTCCAATAAAACCCCTAAACAACAGAAAGAGCAATAAATTCGAATAAAACTCCTAAACAACAGCAAGGTCAGTAGATTCGAATAAAACCCCTAAACAATAGCAAGGAGAATAGATTCGAATAAAACCCCTAAACAACAGCAAGGACAGTAGATTCGAATAAAACCCCTAAACAACAGCAAGGACAATAGATTCGAATAAAACCCCTAAACAACAGAAAGAGCAATAAATTCGAATAAAACTCCTAAACAACAGCAAGGTCAGTAGATTCGAATAAAACCCCTAAACAATAGCAAGGAGAATAGATTCGAATAAAACCCCTAAACAACAGCAAGGACAGTAGATTCGAATAAAACCCCTAAACAACAGAAAGAGCAATAAATTCGAATAAAACTCCTAAACAACAGCAAGGTCAGTAGATTCGAATAAAACCCCTAAACAATAGCAAGGAGAATAGATTCGAATAAAACCCCTAAACAACAGCAAGGACAGTAGATTCGAATAAAACCCCTAAACAACAGCAAGGACAATAGATTCGAATAAAACCCCTAAACAACAGAAAGAGCAATAAATTCGAATAAAACTCCTAAACAACAGCAAGGTCAGTAGATTCGAATAAAACCCCTAAACAATAGCAAGGACAATAGATTTGAATAAACCCTTTAAATAACAGCAAGGACTATAGATTCCAATAAAACCCCTAAACAATAGCAAGGACAGTAGATTCGAATAAACCCCTAAAATAAAGCAAGGACTGTAGATTCGAATAAAACCCTTAAACAACAGCAAGGACAGTAGATTCCAATCAAACCCCTAAACAACAGCAAGGACAGTAGATTCCAATAAAACCCCTAAACAACAGAAAGAGCAATAAATTCGAATAAAACTCCTAAACAACAGCAAGGACAATAGATTTGAATAAACCCTTTAAATAACAGCAAGGACTATAGATTCCAATAAAACCCCTAAACAATAGCAAGGACAGTAGATTCGAATAAACCCCTAAAATAAAGCAAGGACTGTAGATTCGAATCAAACCCCTAAACAGCAGCAAGGACAGTAGATTCCAATAAAACCCCTAAACAACAGAAAGAGCAATAAATTCGAATAAAACTCCTAAACAACAGCAAGGTCAGTAGATTCGAATAAAACCCCTAAACAATAGCAAGGAGAATAGATTCGAATAAAACCCCTAAACAACAGCAAGGACAGTAGATTCGAATAAAACCCCTAAACAACAGCAAGGACAATAGATTCGAATAAAACCCCTAAACAACAGCAACAGCTAGAATAAAACCCGGATCAAAACCGGTCCAGGATGTTTTGACCCAAAAGAAAGCCTTGACCCGAGTGAGCAGTGACCCGGTTCTAACCCCTTGAGCTTAGGTTTGCTATCCTGACTTTGAAAATACTGTTGCTGCTGCTTCGGTTTGCGATATTTAAACGAGAAATGCCACTGGCTGTGTTTTTAGCTAAACAAAGCTTTTTATTTTATGTCCAAAGAATAATTCTTCTTAAAAATTTTGAACTAAAACTGCCTTTTTACCCCGGAAGCACTCTTTGTTGCAATTTCAATTAACAAGGGATTTTGCATTTCGATAATCATTTAAATAGATATTTCATTTCCAATCGATCACCGCAGTTTCGGTTGTAACACTATCTCGCCATTTTTCGTTGTGGTAGCGTTCTAGATTGTTCTGCTGGGTACCGTGTTCCGGAGTTTACCAAGGGAAGAAAAGCAAAGTTAAAACAGCTGCTTCCATCATCAGCGAGATAGTGGTAAACACGATGTACATGATAGTGCGATGGCGTCAGTCGACGCGCTTTGGAATGGTGCTATTACTATAAAGTTCCTAGCCTGTGTTGTGCTTCATTTTTATGAGTCTTTTTCGATCATCTCGGTTTGCAGATGAATTTTAGGGCTGGAAGTAACTATGCTGTCACGAAAGAGTTCCGTGCGTAGGTGGCCCTTATTTGTTCAGGTTTTATGGTGAGCTGATTTACTGAGGCATGTGTCTTTCTGATACTGGAGTTGTTCTACTTAATTCTAATTAAGCGAAACACCTTTCTTACTACATTACCCTACAGGACGTTAAGATAGTCACTTTTCTCGTGAGAATTCCTATTTATGAGGGCTCCTCATATCGTGTTTTAAGTGCTCCATATTTACTCAAAAAGCAGTCGTTTCAACCAAACCAACTATAACGAAGTAAATTTCTCCGTCATTTTTGTACACGCCGGGGCTCGAACCCGGGTCCCCTCATTCCGGAATAAGTCACTCTACCAACTGAGCTACCCGGAAGTTCGTTCTTGCTGCTATCTGCCTTTATGTCGTGTGCGTCCTGCAGGGCAGGCACGTCACACAACTTTTGATTTCTATAGGAAACTATATTACTTTCTATAGAAAAAACTTTTGCTTACTATGACTAAAGTGAAGGTCACGTTGCAGGCATTATTAATTCCTTTTGCAACTGAGGAGAAGGAAAAATGATTTTTTTTATTGGACTTTAACTAGCACCTTGAGCAAATCGATGGGTTACAAGCAGTCACCCGTCCTTAGTTTAGGGCCACTGATTCCAAGTGAAGGGAAACAAAAAGTCAGGATAACCGACTTCTCGTGATTATTCTTAGTTATAAGGGATTATCATATCGTGTTTTAGAGCTGCATATTTACTCGAAAATGAGACATTTCAACCATATCAACTTCTGATTTCCATACAAAGCCATGCTACTTTCTGTAGAAAGTTGTTTGCTTACTATGACTGAAGTGAAGGTATCGTTGCAGGCATTACTGATTTCTTTTGCAACTAAGGAGAAGGAAAAGTGATTTTTTATTGAGGTTTAATGACCTCCGCTTGAGTAACTCTATGTGCTATAAAGCAGTCCCCAGTTTCTCATTTAGGGCCACTAATTCCAGGGAAAAGAGACAGGACGTCAAGGTAACCGACTTTTTCTCGTAATTATTCTTAGTTATGAGGGATCATCATATCATGTTTTTTAGAGCTATATATTTATTCGAAAAGCTGACATTTCAACCAAATCAACTTTTGAATACTAAAGAAGACCATGTTACTTTCTATAGGAAGCCGTTTGCATACGATGGCTGAAGTAAAAGTCTCGTTCCAGGCGTTACTTATTTTTTTCTTTCAACTGAGAAGGAGAAGTGATCTTTTTTAATTTGGTGGTTTAGGGACCACCGTGAGCAACTCAATGGGCTATATGCAGTCACCCGTCCCTAATTTAGGGTCACTGATTTCTGGGAATAGAGAGTGCCAGTGCCGTAAGACAAACTCAACATCCAGGCCTTGAACCCGGACCCATCTTGGACGAATGGTTAGAAGCCGGTGCTTAGACCACTGCACCACCGACTGATCTTTCATAAAATCCATATCTTGGGCATATTAAAAATCTCGTTTTTCGGCATATATCAGTTCTGATTCTTCCGTACCATTTAAAAGCATTTACTTAATCTCAGTTTATTTTAAGCTGGTGTATAACGAAGTGAATTTCTCCGTCATTTTTGGTCTACGCCGGGATTCGAACCCGAGGCCGCTTATTCCGGAACAAGTCGCTCTACCAACTGAGCTACGCAGACGATTATTCTGATTCCTATCTGCCTTTATGTCGTGTGCGTCCTTCTGGCAGGTACGTCACATCTCCTGGTACGTTACAGGTGCACCAGCCATTATCTTGAGCTAAGCGTAGTAGCATCTGGTTGTACGGGTCGATTCCGCATACCACAATACATTTCGCAAACTTTCTTGAGACATCTCTATACTGCCCTTGCCGCTAGGGGGCGCAAATGCATATACTATTAAATTAAAAATATATTTTACTCTATACAACTGCTTCAAAAAATTATAATTTTTACATGCCATTTTACGTATAATTTCTATTTGAAATAATGCAGGGTGTCAGCGTAAATGTATACTGAATATTAAACGAAATCTCTGCTTTTGAATATCGTATTTTAAAAATTCATTTTTTGTTAGAGGTCAGTATGTTGAATATTTTGCTTGCGTTTTAGCATACTTCGTGAAAGAATGTCTTGCAACTCTACATATTTATGTTTTTAACATGTTTGCAATCGTATTTTTGTTTCTAAAAGTCAGACTAAAGAAATATTTCTCAGTCAGGTACCACGCACTGCGAAAAATATTTATCTGTACATTTCTTCTCAAAATAATATTTAAATAATAAATCTCTGTAGTGGCCAAAGCTCCGCTAGTAAAATTTTGATTTAAAAACTTCTTTCTACTGCTAATGACATTTGCGTATTTTCCATATATTTTTTTAGTTTTTGTCCCACACAGTTTAGCCACTAGAAGATGTAAGTTCTCGTTTTTATTTGCACCTTTATTGGATCTGTACCTTCCTTCGTTTTTAAAACCCCAATTTGAAAACCCTCTTTGACTTGGATATCTTCCGTTATGAGAAATGTTTTGTGCATGATTTGCGATTTTTCGTAGCAAACATTTCAGCTGCTAATGGACGAAAATAACTATTTCTGTTTCTGAATGTTTTATCGGTTGTGCAGAAATCCGACTGATTTTTTTTCTTTTTGTACCCAGTTCAATTCACTTTGAAGAACACTGCTCAAAGTGCGCATTTTAAATAACGCTCAGATTGTCTGTAGGTGTAAATGCATTTTCATTTTCGCTGAATTTTTTCTAAAACTCATCATCATCGTCCTCTAGAATTTCTACTACCAAGTGGATTTCCTCGATCATATAGTTCAGCCAGGATCTTCCTCTACTTCTCTCTATCCATCACTTCAACCAGTTCATTATTTTTAAAACTTTTAATCTCCTCCATCCACTTTCTCCTTGGTCTTCCTCTTCCCGTCTTTCCTGGAGTCTCCCACTCCATCAGAATTTTGGGAAGTCACTGTGATGACATTCTCCATACATGGCCGAACCATTGCAATCTCCGCATCTCAATAGTTTGAATAATGTCTACTTTAGCACTCATAATATTTCGAATTTTTGTATTAAGCACTCTTTCACATCTGGATTTTCTTGCGAAGCGTCTCCAAAAGTTTATCTCTGTAGCCAATAATCTTTGTTGATGTCTTTTATTCAACGTCCATGTATTTTTCTAAAAATCTGCCTGAAAATGTTTTTTTTTTTTTAGTGCTGGAGAGAGATTCAGAAGACGTGCTCATTACCCGCGAGGATTGTTTCGGTGTCATCTTTCTTGTTTCATTTGGATTGAGAAAGGTTTAAGTAAGCAAGCGTTCATCTGGAACAAATTTTTATGCTCAGAAGAGTAGAATTCAGAAACTGGATGGAGCACCCCGATTGAGAAGAGCAACAACAGAAATGGCTGTACGCTTGGCGGTTAAGAAGCAGTCTGTGATGCCAAAACCGTACTTATCTAACAAAGCTGCCAGTAGAAAAGAACAGGAAGACGACAATAAAGCGAACACAGAAAAGACAACGGAGGCAACAAAGCAGAAAGCAAGTGAACGTGGAAAAGACAACGGAGGCAACAAAGCAGAAAGCAAGTGAACGTGGAAAAGACAACGGAGGCAACAAAGCAGAAAGCAAGTGAACGTGGAAAAGACAACGGAGGCAACAAAGCAGAAAGCAAGTGAACGTGGAAAAGACAACGGAGGCAACAAAGCAGAAAGCAAGTGAACGTGGAAAAGACAACGGAGGCAACAAAGCAGAAAGCAAGTGAACGTAGAAAAGACAACGGAGGCAACAAAGCAGAAAGCAAGTGAACGTGGAAAAGACAACGGAGGCAACAAAGCAGAAAGCAAGTGAACGTGGAAAAGACAACGAGGCAACAAAGCAGAAAGCAAGTGAACGTGGAAAAGACAACGGAGGCAACAAAGCAGAAAGCAAGTGAACGTGGAAAAGACAACGGAGGCAACAAAGCAGAAAGCAAGTGAACGTGGAAAAGACAACGGAGGCAACAAAGCAGAAAGCAAGTGAACGTAGAAAAGACAACGGAGGCAACAAAGCAGAAAGCAAGTGAACGTGGAAAAGACAACGGAGGCAACAAAGCAGAAAGCAAGTGAACGTGGAAAAGACAACGGGGGCAACAAAGCAGAAAGCAAGTGAACGTGGAAAAGACAACGAGGCAACAAAGCAGAAAGCAAGTGAACGTGGAAAAGACAACGGAGGCAACAAATCAGAAAGCAAGTGAACGTGGAAAAGACAACGGAGGCAACAAAGCAGAAAGCAAGTGAACGTGGAAAAGACAACGGAGGCAACAAAGCAGAAAGCAAGTGAACGTGGAAAAGACAACGAGGCAACAAAGCAGAAAGCAAGTGAACGTGGAAAAGACAACGGAGGCAACAAAGCAGAAAGCAAGTGAACGTGGAAAAGACAACGGAGGCAACAAAGCAGAAAGCAAGTGAACGTGGAAAAGACAACGGAGGCAACAAAGCAGAAAGCAAGTGAACGTAGAAAAGACAACGGAGGCAACAAAGCAGAAAGCAAGTGAACGTGGAAAAGACAACGGAGGCAACAAAGCAGAAAGCAAGTGAACGTGGAAAAGACAACGGGGGCAACAAAGCAGAAAGCAAGTGAACGTGGAAAAGACAACGAGGCAACAAAGCAGAAAGCAAGTGAACGTGGAAAAGAAAACGGAGGCAACAAAGCAGAAAGCAAGTGAACGTGGAAAAGACAACGGAGGCAACAAAGCAGAAAGCAAGTGAACGTGGAAAAGACAACGGAGGCAACAAATCAGAAAGCAAGTGAACGTGGAAAAGACAACGCAGGCAACAAAGCAGAAAGCAAGTGAACGTGGAAAAGACAACGGAGGCAACAAAGCAGAAAGCAAGTGAACGTGGAAAAGACAACGCAGGCAACAAAGCAGAAAGCAAGTGAACGTGGAAAAGACAACGGAGGCAACAAAGCAGAAAGCAAGTGAACGTGGAAAAGACAACGGAGGCAACAAAGCAGAAAGCAAGTGAACGTGGAAAAGACAACGGGGGCAACAAAGCAGAAAGCAAGTGAACGTGGAAAAGACAACGGAGGCAACAAAGCAGAAAGCAAGTGAACGTGGAAAAGACAACGGAGGCAACAAAGCAGAAAGCAAGTGAACGTGGAAAAGACAACGGAGGCAACAAAGCAGAAAGCAAGTGAACGTGGAAAAGACAACGGGGGCAACAAAGTATATTTCGGAAGACGATTGGTAGCATACCTGAACGTCATTTTGTAATTCGGGAGATGAAGAGTGAATAATGTTGTCAAAAAAGTGGAAAAATGTCTTTTCATGGTCATGTCGCTTTAATTACATATTTACAATAACCTAGGGCATGATATTTTCTTCTTCTCATTTTCCTCTCAACCTGGGATTTATTAGAACAAACATTTCTATAATGCTGAGTGCCAAACTGGAGTTTAATATAACAAATTCGTTATAAGTTATCGGTCTCTTTGATTGCATTTGGCTGAACCAGTACACGGATTCAAAAAAGTTTGAGGTAAAAATTCAGAGAAGTATTATTAGCTCACACAGCATACAAAATGGTAAAATTAATTTTAAAGAGCAAAATTTGAATACTACACTGTAAGAAATTGCCGTGAATATTTAGTGTTTCACCCGGATTAAGACGGTTTACAGATCGTAAGCATTCCTCCTGGCAGTCAAATATAAATTTTCGATAGATAACATGTTCACGGTGTTTAAACTGTTTGAACTGTTACTGTATTTTAACCTTGACAATCTGGCACTGTTCTTCTTAAAGTGGTTATATACCTGAGTTTTCATGTGCAATCAGTCGACTGGCAACACCTCTTTGGACAACACATTCTTATTTCCCGGTCATTAGACATGTTAATGAAAATAACGGCATTAGACGCTTTTATTTCCCATTAGACATGTTAATTATTACTTATTTGTCATTAGACATGTTAATGAACATTACGCCATCAGACGTTTTTATTTGCCGGTCATTAGACATATTAATGAAAATAACGGCATTAGACGCTTTTATTTCCCATTGGACATGTTAATTATTATTTATTTGTCATTAGACATGTTAATGAACATTACGCCATCACACGTTTTTATTTCCCGGTTATTAGACATATTAATGAACATTACGGTATGGTACTGTAAAATTACGGTTTATTGACTGGCCACTCAGCTGCCGGTGCATCTACCGTAATTTGACCTTGCAATATTTTACAGTGTAGCCCACAAAATTCGAAGCTAAAGGAAAAGAAATTTAATTGCACTGCAATGTGCCACCCTCCAAAATGCTGACCTCACTTTTGTGCTTGATTAAATTATCAATTACTTTAATTACAATTTAAGTAGAGAGTAATTGGGCAACTTCTTTTTTAGTTCAGGAAGATGTAAAATGCACAATGGTTTTTATTGTTTTATAACACGATTCCAGTGAATCGTCCTTTTGTTTTTCTTGTACTTTTTAATGAACAAAATGCACTTTGTATATGTTTAAGGTATTGGATAATTCCTGATTAAGAGGACCAAATAAAGCTGCTGGATTTAAACGAATTTTTTATAATGTATAGCCATTCAAAAGGGAGAGGATGAGTAGGGAAACAAGGAAAGGAAAGAAGAGAACTTTATTTCAGATAGGTGGCAAAAATACTTCAGGCTGTAGTAATGCATATAAAACCTCTGTAAAATAAGCCCAGGGATTAAGGCAGTCTGCGTTTTTTCGAGAGCATGTAGAAAATGATAAGGAAGATGAGGGGAGAAGGAGTGGCCGTTAAAAACGGGGAGAATTTTTGCTTTTTGCTGGGTTAGATTTTTTGTTTGTTTTAGAAATCGGATTTAAACAAAAGATTCTACTTCAGCTGAGGTATTTAGGAAAGTAAAGGGAGATATAATTTGTTGAAGGGGATAATAGAAAACCACCTGTTGCCATAACTCTCCTGTATTTGAGTTTAGATATTGCTGGCAGGAGTTCCGTTACTTACGAGAAGTGCTAAAACGTCGGAGTTGGTAAAACCTGTGAGGACTGTATATTCCCTTAAACACGTATTTGTGGTATAGGGCACTGGAGGGCAGAAGAGATAACTTTAAGAAGTAATATGAAAAAGGAACTTTCCTGTTAGAAATGTCTGAAAACTATTGGAAAGCTACATCCAGTGAATATTTATACACACATGATCAAAATGTAAAAATCTGCTATCTTCGAGAGACGTTCAATAAGTTTTGAGCCTAGCATAATTGTGCCTTGTATTTTGGCAATATTGTATTGTTACTCTTTTACAAAGCATTCTGCAACTTTGATAAGATATTCCTCGAAAAGGAAAGTGCCTTGTAGATTGAGTATACTTCCAGAAAAAGCGTGGAGTACTTCCAGAAAAAAAGTGTTGATTTCGTTCGAGCATTTCGATAATAGGTGGCATGTTCCCTACAATGTCAACAAAGCAAAGAGATGGAACTTCGGACCTTATTGTTACTCTTTTGCTCAGCCTCTGTCACCTTTGCTAAGATCTCCCATGAAAAGGAAAGTGCCTTGCAGATTGAGTTACTTTTAATACTTTAAGAACAGGCGTGAGGTATATGTGTTGTCTTAGTCTGCGTTTTCTGATAATCGATGGCATGTTCCGTACAATGTTGTAAACAGAGCAACGAAACAGAACTTCAGACCTTTATGTAGCATTTGGCAAACTTGCTAAGATCTCTCACAAAAAGGAAAATGCCTTGTAGACTGAAGTGTTCTTTAGAACTTCCAGATAAAGCTTGGCCGTGTAGGTGTTGTCTCTGTTTAGGTTGTTTGATAATAGATGAAATGTACAATGTTGTAAACACAGCCAAAAGATAAAACTTTCGACCTTACCGTTACTCTTTCATATAGCTTCCAGCACTTTTGCTGATCTCCCATAAAGAGGGCCTTGTAGAAAGAATAATTTCTTAGAGCTACCGGGTAAACCGTGGAGATGCATGTGTTGTTTTCGTTTGCCTTTTTTTAAAACAGGTGGTGCTACACGCGCAATGTTATCAACAGGACAACGAGAAGGAACTTTTGCCTTTACTGGGTTAGTGATTGAGTTGTTAGTACCTGTATTGCTATCACAACGGTATATGCGTAAAAAGTTAGCTGGGTTTTTTCTTAAGTGAATTCTGTTCTGTACATTAAAAACCTACCTACAAATGGAAATACGTCTACCTTCCAAAACACTCTGATTGGCGTAATAATTGAGATTACAGGATACCAAATGATATCAACCGTTTGCCGCGTCGTTTTTGCTCTAACAACCTCTGTCAGCATTAGTGAAATATTCTCCAGGTTAGAATTACCTGAACGCTCAATCCATGGTTGTTTTTCATTTATTTATATATTTATTTTGTAAAGCAATGATTCCCATAAGTAATGAAGGCTAAGAGAAATCACGAATCATATTTTCCTAGTTTAGAATTACTGAATTCAAGGATAGACAAGAACCAGAACAGAACAACAAACAGGATAATACTTTGGGGGTAAGCGTGAGAAACCTGCATCATAACACTAGAGCCGAAACTGTCAGATACCATACCCTATGCAGGTATACGAGAAAAATTAATGGAGTGACAGCACACATATTTTACTTTCTAAATTTTGCAAATTTTTATTTTGTTGTCTAATTTTTTCTTTTCTTAAATTGTTATGTGTTAGGGATATTTCCTGAAAATAAGAATGCAGTAAACACGGTACGTGTCGTTTGTAGATTCGTGGTTTTCGTTAAGCGACCTGGTTTCTTACTGTGTTCAGTAATGCTGCCGTGGATAACAGCGTGTATTCCACGTCCCGACAGAGAATTTTTACAAATGAATGCGACATAACAGTTCACCTAAATCGCCCCTTTGTGCTTTACCAAGGTAGTCTGTTACTTTCATCATCCTGCCATTGGAAGTCATATTTCACCGAAAATTATTATTCGCTGACATTTACGGCTCTTCTATTCAGAATTGCCTATTTCATATTCATCTCGCATGCATCGCATCATGTGTTTCCTGGTTCTTGATAAGCAAAAGAACAAAACGCTTCTCATAAATTTCCATGCAGTGAATCTACCTGTGTCAACGTCTAAAAAAATTGGAAATAATTCATTTTCGATCCAGCTGATACACGCCAGTGATTAGAAGAACAAGGAATAATTTTTCAGACTGTGCACACAATTTATTGTTCATGTCATTAGTGGCTGAAGTGGCTTGATTCTTATTTCATGAATCACCCTAAACGACGGGCATTTTATTCATAAAGAAAATCTCACGAAATAAAAGACATTCCACCGAAAATCGTCGCTTTCTCCGCCCGCTTGTTCATCCGTATTTTAACACGATATTTCGGTTTCTATCACTCGGAACCAAAAAATCATTTTTCTAACAGAAGGTACTAGTGATGAGAATATGACGGAGGGATGCTCTTAAGTTCGTTTTTTGCTGGGCGTCATAGAAATGCACTGAAGTAACAAATTATTAGGAACGCCCTGTAGCAATAAGACACGTGCTATCTTCACTTACGTGCTCAACTATGAGATGGTTTTATAACGAGCTCACACCGCAATGTATTTTCTGATTGTAATTTCTGTGGGAGAGTCTACAACTGCAAAAAGTTAAGAGTTATAAATAATAATTCGAAAAGGGAAATTTCAGTAAATTTATATTAATAAAAAATATGTATTTGTATTAAAGACTGTTTGTTAGTCTTTACTTGTGAAATTGGAAATGTGGGATCTGAATAACGACAGTTGAATTTGAGTTTTTTTTCTGATTGAAGTTTTTTTCTGTGAGAGGGTCCACAACGGCAAAAATAAAGAGTGGTAATATAAAGAGAAATAATAATAATTATTATAAATAAAAAAAACTTGGCCCTTAAAAGGAAATTCTATTATTAAAACTAATGCTTGAAACTTTAAATTTTGCTTGTTAACCAATGTAAATTGTAATGTGAAAGAACTAATTTTTACAAAAATATTGCTTGCTCGTCAACAGCACAAACCCTGAATTCTTTAGCCAAATGCTTGCTGCTCAAGCAAATTATTGCGACCATTTGCGTAAGCACCATAATTTATGCTGTTTTTGCAGGCATGAGATAAAAGACCATACACACTTTGTAAAAGAAGAAAAAAAAAGGGTTTTCGAATAGTTCGGGAATGTAAAAAAAAAAAAAAAAGAATGTAATATATATCAAGTCCAGTAACCTAGAAACTTCCGGTGTCCATGGCGTTCGCAAAAACATATTCGTATCCTGCGAGCTAAGTTGGCTAAAAAAAAAAAAAAAAGGCGCTTTTCAGGGCATTTTAGTGAAAAACTGAGTGTCTTTCGCGTGGAATCTTTTGGTGGAGCTCTTTTTTAGGCTTCTCCTTTCCCGAGCAAATTCCTGTTTTCCCGCTTCCTGGATCCTGTGTTCTCTTCGATCAGTAAATCAAGCTAAAGTTTAAAAAACAGTTAAGTATCAAAATCAGGTAAAGTATGTAGGACAGCTTACAACTTCCATTCTCAACGGGAAACCGTATTCTCTTAAAACTCAAATTTTTCCGAACTTTTACTTTAGAATCTTTTCTATCAGGTCTCTATCTGTCCCAGCTTGCATTTTTATATGCTTTCAGTCCTTCCAAGAAACGCTGCGCGTTGTAGGATGAATGGACACTGAACCTTGTTTAGGAGTGTATCATTTCGAAGGATTTAGACGTGTATAGAGCAAAAGCCATTTACCAATGGGAAGAATAGAAACCCCATCCTTCTGTTCCGGAGGTGAATGCTTTCTTAATTAAGCTACACTGACGAAGTTTGGTGCTGCAACTTTGCCGTCTTGACATATGTGTTGACTCTGAGGTAGGTACGTCACATATATCCCCATCCCGCTTGAGGACGGACTAGGACGAAATCGTAGGCTTCCGGATCAGCCAATAAACCACACTTGCTCACTGTAGAAGAAGGAATTCTGTTTAATTCCATACGATGTGTGGAACAAGCGTCACACATTTTCCGAAGCGAAGAAGAAATTCTCATTAATTCCAGACGATGTATGGAAGGGACATCAAACATTTCTCGAAGAACTTAGCGGATAGTAGAATCATTTTACGTTCGAGCGCCAGTATAGTGAAACACAAATTTGCAGATAGCGAAGCAGCAAATCCCATCTTTCTGTTCCGGAGTAGAATGCGTTTCCAATTAAGCTACACCGACGAAGTTTATCACTGCAACTTTACCGTCCTAACATGTGCGTTACCTCTGAAGTAGGTACGGCTCACGTGTACGAAGCGCAGGTAAAAGTAATATGGGAAATATTCGTAATTTAAGCTACTTTGAAAGAAGCGTGGTAGTGGGTGTTAGGTGGACAGGTGCAAGCATCTCAGAAGCGGCAAACCTTCTCGGCTATGCAAGAAGAGCTATCAAAAATGTACAATGAGTGGTGCACAAACACTAAAACAAGCAGTCAGCAGTCTTTCGGTGGGTGTAAAGGACTGGTAGATATTTGGGAGTATCTGCGGCTGGAGAGGATTGTTCGAGGTAACAGACGAGCTCCACGAAAAAACAAAACAAAACAAACTGAGAAATACAGAGGATGTCCACTCGCTTTTAGAACGGTTTTTCATCAATATAATTAATGTTTGAAATAAAGTTATTTCTTTCTTATATGTTCTATCTGATAGTCCTTCCTTTGGAATGAACCTACATTTACAACAGGGAAAATTTTCAAAATTGGCAGTGCTATTTTACTCCAATTTCTTCTAGCACTGCTTTCCGTAGTCCAATCATTGTTTTAGGTCTGCGTTTTGAAAGCGCTTCTTTTAGCAGTCCTAAGGCACAATAGTCCATTGGCGATATGTCAGGGGACTTTGAAGGGTATAACGAAGTTAATTTCTCCGTCATTTCTGTCCACGCCAGGATTCGAACCCGGATCCCCTCATTCCGGAATAAGTTGCTCTACCAATTGAGCTACGCGGACGTTTTATTCTGATTCCTATCTGCCTTTATGTCGTGTGCGTCCTTCGGGCAGGTACGTCACATCTCCTGGTACGTTACAAGGGATGTGAGTAAAAGGCTACCGTCTCTTTTTTATTTTTTCAAGAAATATAGTGGTAGATTTGCAAGTATGACTGGTAGCCTTATCTTGATGCAATTCTACTCTTTGAAGGCCCTGTGGATAAAAGAGTGATATTTCCTCTTTAAACATAGAAGTTAAAACATTATTTTGGTAATATGTAAAATTGATTTTAACAGTTTTTTCAACGTTTCCTAACTTTAATTTCCTATTGTACGGGAAATCAACAATAATCATGAATCCTTTACTGAAACTTTCTTAGGACTCTTGGAACCAAGTTTCTTTCTGCTCTTTTGCGACAGTAAAGCAGCGTTCCTTTGTTGCAGTCGTTTAAGTAGATCCATGCTTCATCATTCGTCACAATAAATTTCCATCTGTCTCCAACTAAATGATTTTCAAATAGAAGTCTACACCGCGTTTTGCGCTCAGCTTCGTGCCTAGGTAAACGTCGGTGAGCATTATGGCTTTTTCATAACTTAAATACATAGCCGTTTGTACACGATATGCAATAGAATTATTTAAAAACTAATATTAAACGTACGGTTGTTAAAAATCTTTAATACTAAAAAAACATGACTAACTGCACAAGATCTTTCGAAGTGCCCGGCACTTCATCATCAGGCCGAGTGATCAACTTGTGCTGCAGGAACCTCGTTTATACACTGACGGAAAAAAATCCCAACACCTGGAAGAGGTTGTGTTAGATAAACGACAGTTGGTAGGCGGTGAGAGTACATCTGTAAGATGACGTCTATGCAAATTTCGCGCTCGGCGCATACGTGTGGCGCTAGTAGCGCCCCTCGGAACATGCAAAGCAGGTTTGCTGTAAATACGCGCTGTAACGTTCGTGAGCGTTAGTTATCGTTGAGATTCGACGTAGTGTGTTGATGTTAGTCAAGAATGCCTTTAAGAAGACGAAGAAGCCATTATCAACAGCTCACGGAGTTTGAACGAGGTCGTGTAATAGGGCTACGAGAAGGTGGATTTTCTTTCCGCAATATTGCAGAACGACTTGGCAGGAATGTAGCCACCGTGCATGATTGTTGGCAGCGGTGGTCAAGGGAAGGTACTGCTTCAAGAAGACCGGGTTCCGGCCGGGCACGTGGCACTACTGAGAGGGAAGACCGCCGTGTACGGCGTATGGCCGTGGCGCATCGTACTGCGTCTGCGGCAGCAATTCGAGCTGCAGTTGCCACCACAGTGACACAACGAACTGTTACAAATCGGTAACTTGAAGGACAGCTCCGAGCCAGACGCCCTGTAGCGTGCATTCCACTTACTCCAAACCACTGCCGTTTGCGACGTCAGTGGTGTCAAACTAGAGCTCATTGGAGGACGGAGTGGAGATCTGTTGTGTTTTCTGATGAAAGCCGGTTCTGTCTGGGTGCCAGTGATGGCCGTGTGTTGGTTAGAAGGAGGCCAGGTGAGCACCTGCAACCAACTTGTCTGCGGCCGAGACACACTGGACCTACACCTGGAGTTAGGGTCTGCAGAGCAATTTCCTATGACAGCAGGAGCACTCTCGTGGTTATCCCACGCACCCTGACGGCACAGTTGTACGTCGGTCTGGTGATTCAACCTGTTGTGCTGCCATTCATGAACAGCATTCCAGGGGTGTTTTCCAACAGGATAACGCTCGCCCGCATACCGCTGTTGTAACCCAACATGCTCTACAGAGTGTCGATATGTTGCCGTGGCCTGCTAGATCACCAGATCTTTCACCAATCGAGCACGTATGGGACATCATTGGACGACAACTCCTGCGTCACCCCCAACCAGCATTAACCGTCCCTGTATTGACCAACCAAGTGCAACAGACATGGAACTCCATCCCACAAACTGACATCCAGCACCTGTACGACACAATGCATGAGCGTTTGCGTGCTTGCATTCGACTTTCTGGCGATTACACCGGTTATTAATGTACCAGCATTTCACATTTAAAATGGCTCTTTTCGCGCTTACGTTAAGCTGTGATCTTGAAACCTTAATCGATTAAATATGTTACCTATACAAATGTATCGCCGCCATTTCATTCCTCTACAACTATTTTTTCGTGGTGTTGGGATTTTTTTCCGTCAGTGTATATACAAGAATCCATCAGGTGTCTATGACGTAATCTGGTCGAATGTCATAAATGCACTAAAATCAACGTCTGGCACCCAGAATTCATACAAGTGGCATATCAACACCAAATTAGAATATATTATTAGATAGTTTGGTGTATTCGTCCATTTTTCACGTGTCACAACAGGTTAGTTCACGGCATTGGTATACAGAGGGGGTTTCACCGCCACAGCAATTTTTCCCAAATGATTGAATGAACAGGCTTTCAGTTAAATGTAAGGATCGTATTGATTTAGTCGTAGCCAAAATACTGACGGCGTTCCATTCAAGATACTGTGTTCCAGCGTTAACTGTTCTTGAAAGTGCTATAGACTTCATTTTTTTCCTAATAGTGCACTTGTGCTTCGAAATCCTTTTCGACTGTGGAGTAGATCACTATTTTGATTATCATGGGCTTTTAACGGAATACAACAAACTCCGTGTCTATTTGCCAGTGGGACGGACTCACGGTCCTTCTTGATGTTTGACAAAATATTTCGTGTACGGACCCCCAAAACAGGAATAATAGCGTCGTTATTTGTTGGTATTCGGTAAACTGAGTAGGTGACTGTATTTGAGTCACTATTTCGGTTAAGCGTGATGTCTAAAAATGGGAGGGCATTATGTAGTTCATATTATATGATAAATTGTATTGAGGGAAATTTGCAAGCCAGTAAGTCTGCAAAGCGTGGGATTAGTTCTTTTTGATGTGGCCAGAATATTAAGATACGTCTATGTAACGTATGCATAGGCTCGGTGTAAGTTGACAAGTATTTAGTATATCTTCCTCCAACTCTGGCATAACAATTTCAGCCAAAATAGTCTACAATAGGTAATAGGCAACATTATGTTTTTTTTTGTTTGTTTTTTCTCATACTAGGGGCTGCGCCTCTAGGCTCGCTACGCTCGTTTCCAGAGTAGCGCTCGGGCCCTGCAGCCCGATCTCCAAGTATATCGCATAAAATAAAAACAGGAAAATTCATATAAATTTCAATTTTTATTGCATGTCTAAGTAAATAAGGCTTGTTATTCCGAAATTTCAGTTTTTTTTTACTGTCGTTAATTTTTGGAAGGTCGGACTTTTGTCGTTTGAAATTATACGAAATTTACCACTAAGGAAAACAAAAGCTGTTCAAAAAGCATTTCCGTAAACCGTAAACCGTTATGCTAAACCGTTAATATCGTGTCTAGAAGAGATAGTGTGCCGTGCGTTCCTGCAGACGGGCTCTTGAAAATCTTGAAATCATAGAGGGCGCTGCACACAGCTTCGATGCTATTGCTATAAACTATGCTCAAAGTTATACGTGCTTCTCTTTCCGTGCGGTAAAGGAATTTCACTAAAATTTTACCAAAATATTTTTTTTCATCCTGCAGTTTTACTAAAAGTGATTAATGTCATGTATGGATATTTATAATATAACTGAATATTCTCCCAGATGTGTTTTGGGGTAGCTTCGTGGACTTTATTCGGGAAATGCATCATCTTGCAGTGGATCTACGTGTCACAAGGCTAGTTAGTACAAATACATTACTGGGCGCAAATTTTCTCCCTAATTATATGAGATTTTTGCCTAATCAATCATCGTATTGAATTCTTTTCCGATCCTGTTGCAACTCTTTTCTGTCTCTACGTCTCTGCAGGACACAAAATGTTTAATTGGGCACCACATGATACTATACCGAGGCCTAATCTTCCCATGATAAAGTATACAGAACTTTGGACAAAAACAACTAAAAAACTCCACCCAATTTCAATAATTTTAGACAAAGTACGACGATATATAAAACACTAAAAAGAATGGCACATTTAACTAAGTAATTACTGAGTGGCTACCAACTTGATTTCGGACAAGTAAAAATAAGTTCTATTCGTTCCACCTTGCCTCATCTTTCGGCACGGAAAATAGTTACCTTTTGTTTACAGAACCTGTAATCACTGTTGCATCCAGATACGAAACACATTCTCAACGTTACACTTATTACTACTACTTTTCATGACCGATCTAACAAATAAATCGCATTTTCAACCGCTATCCATCGAACACGCCATAGGAAAACATGCTTTTGCCTAGAAATAATAGCATCAAAACTCACAGGAGCGCCATCTCGCGGTTTCATGAAAAATGGGAACAAAAATTTAAACAGTGAGGTATTAACGCACGGCACACTATCTCTTCTAGCCACTATACCGTTAAGATGGACGTCAAGTAATTTTGCTTCCTATACTTCCAATGGAAAAACGTTTGTACACATTTCCTTCACAATTATTGTGTTCCCAAGGATGAAAATTTGAACATCGATTAAAATAACTTCATATTATAACTTGGAATACTTAATATTTTCTAAAACGTAACCATAATTACATAAAATATCAATAACTTTTCCTTTGGTGGTGTTGGAACCAGAAAAAAGATGGAGGGACCTGTACTTTGATGATGTCAGTAGACAAACAAATGTTGGATTACATAATTATGGTTATGTTTTAGAAAATGTTAAGTATTCCAAGTTATAAAATGAAGCTATTTTAATCGATGTTAAAATTTTCATCTCTGGGAATGCATTAATCGTGAAGAAAATGTGTACAGAAGTTTTTTCACAAATTGGGTGAACGTGCAGGCCATGGAAGTTGTCTCACACCCTGAAGTGCATGTTGCGTTGCACGTGCCGTGTGTGGGCGTGCGTTATCTTGCTGGAAAACACCACGATGGACCGACCTTACAAATGGCACAACAACGGGCTGAGTGATGTTGCTGATGTAGGAGGTGCTGTTTAACGTACCCGGTACAAACACTAGTTGTGTACGGGAGTGATAGCTGATCGCTCCCCACACCAGGAGACCATGTGTAGGCGCTGTGTGTCGCTGGCGGATGCAAGAAGGGTGGAGACGCTCCCCTGTGCGTCTGCGAACACGCATACGGCCATCGGAGGATCCCAAGCAGAATCTGCTTTCATCGCTGAACACGACTGATCGCCATTGCGTTCCCCAGTGCAGACGTTGGCGACACCACTGCAGCCGTTCCTGACGGTGGGCTGGAGTCAGAGAGGTACACATGCCAGAGGCACACGTGCACATAGTCCTGCATCCAGTAGACAGTTGCGGATTGTTCGCACAGTCACCTCAGGTGCAACGGCAGCTCGGATTTGCGTAGCAGTGGATGTTCTGCTTGACAACGCCGCTCTTCTTATGCGTCGATCGGTCCGTTCATCAGTCCGTCTGTGACTCCCGGTTCCACGTCTCCTCGTGTGGGAATGTTCCTGGGACCATCTACGCCACCATCGTACCACCTCCGATACTTACCGTCCAATTCGCTCCGCAATACGACGATACGACCACCCGGCCTGGCGGAGTCCGACTAGACGACTTCGCTCAAAGTCCGATAACTGCTAAAATCGTGCACGTCATTCATGTCCAGGCATTGCAGCTTCTTCAGGGTTTTCACACGTGTCCGTACGTCGACGACTGATTACATTCACTTCGCCGTACTCCTTAAATACCACCGACGATAATTTGCATATTATGCCGTGCTGTGGCGTAAGCGCTCACCGGTTGATCCCGAAATTAACATCACACCTACCTAAACTCGACCCCATTAACATATGTAAATTTCATGATCGTCCGTCAATTCTTTCTTGGTGTTCTTTTTTCACTTTCCGGCAGTGTACATGGAATAAAAGGCATTTTGAATTCGATATCATCTGCATGTCCTCCCTCTAGCGGCAAAATTGCACATCGTAAAAAAAAAAAAAACGAAATGAATTATCATCATTCGCATATTTCAAGTTCAAGCTTCCCAATGCAAAAATAATTTTTCAAATCTGACTAATTGTTGCAGAGATATGATGTCTACAGACGGACGGACGGACAAACGTATAACATAAGCAGAATCTTTTTTTACAAAAGACGTGCTAAAAAACATTTTCCAGACAACTTCAACTGGCAGTTGTTCTGTTTTAAAGTATAAGGATTTCTCGCTATCGTATATAGCTGGGTTTAAGTTTTCGCTCAAAACCTCATGTGACGTCGAGAGGTCATTTCGTCAATTTAAAGGTATTTTGAGAGAAAACAGGAGGAGCTTTGTTTCCGACAACCTAAATGGCTATGTTGTTTCTAGTTGTAATGGCAGTGAGTTAGCTGAAAACCCTGGCTTTGAGTAAAGTAATTTAAAAATTGTGAAGTAAAGTAATTTTTTTAATTTCTTATGACTGTACAAGTAAAGAAATATAGAAAGTTACTGAGAAATAAAAAAAGAAATATGACACATAATTTAGTTATTTTTGTTTTTTCCTTATTTCCTCATTTTTAATGAATATATATTTTGAAAAAAATATATGTACATATTTTGAAATTTTTATTACATAGAGATCCTAGTCCTAATACTAAATTATTAGCATATTTTAATGAAATCTACGTCATTAATGTAATGACGTACGGGCCTGGCCCTCTTGTGCTTTAAACGCACATTACATGGGAAAAATTCGTCATCTACACAAATCAGAAACAAGTTAGTAAAATCATGCAATGCATTGATTATAATACGCTTTCCAACATACCAGAAATCATTACTCAAGTTATGAGAATAATGGCTGTGGAATAAATCTCGGTCCTGTGCCTTGACCTTTGATCCCATTTCGATGATATTCAACAGAACCGGTTTGGTATACCTCCGAAATAACATGATAAAGTTTTGTCGCAATCGAAGCATTTTTACGTAAGTTATGATGCATAAGAGCTATGGAATAGATCCCGCTCCTGTGTCCTAACCTTTGGCCCCATTTCGCCCATTTTCAATAGAATTCGTCCCCAGGCAAGACCCTACAACATATTAACATTTCATCCAAGTCGAAGCATTTTTACGTAAGTTATGACGCATAATGGCGATGGAAGTGATTCCGCTTCTATGTCCTGACCTTTGACCCCATTTCGCCCATTTTCAATAAGGTTTGTCGCCAGGTAGTTTTCTACCCCACTCTAAAATTTCATCGAAATCGAATCTTTTTTACGTTAGTTATGACGCATAATAGCAGTGGAATGGATCCCGCTCCTATGTACTGACCTTTGACCCCATTTCGTTCACTTTAAATAGGGTACCTTCCCAGGTGAACCCCTACAAGATACTAAAATTTCATCGAAATCGAGCGATTGTTACGCGAGTTATTGTGCGGACGGACACAATCACACAACGCGTGACGTAATGAGTCAGATGGTATGACCGCGCGCCAACATTCTCAAACGCGATATTGTGTCGTCATAAGATTTCTAAGCATTGGTAACATTAATAGAACAACGCCATCACTAAAAACGTTATAATTCGGGGTGGGTATTTAACCCACTAAACAAATTCTCGTAAAGTCGAGATCAAGCTAAATCGATTTCTATTACCAGAAAACGGTAGGTTAACGACTTTCATCAAAATTCTTAGAGCTGTTTTCAAAATAAAATGTACATACAAACATAGAAGAATTGCTACTTTAAGGTGGACGTCAAGTAATTTTGCTTCCTATACTTCCAATGGAAAAACTTCTGTACACATTTTCTTCACAATTAATGCGTTCCCAAGGATGAAAATTTAAACATTGATTAAAATATCTTCATTTTATAACTTGCAATACTTAATATTTTCTAAAACATAACCATAATTATGCAATTGAACATTTGTTTGTCTACTGACGTCATGAAAACACAGGTCGTGCCATCTTTTTTCTGAACAATTAAAGCATTCACAAGGATGAAAATTTGAACATTGATTAAAATAGCTTCATTTCATAACTTGGAATACTTAATATTTTCTAAACCGTAACCGTAATTATGCAATCCAACATTTTTTTGCCCACTAACGTCATCAAAGTACAGGTCGCGCCATCTTTTCTCTGGTTTCAACACAACCAAAGGAAAAGTTATTGATTTTTAATATGATTATGGTTATGTTTTAAAACATATTAAGTTTTCCAAGTTATAATATGAAGTTATTTTAATCGATGTTCAAATTTTCATCCTTGGGAACACATTAATTGTGAAGGAAATGTATACAAAACTTTTTCCATTGGAAGTGTAGGAAGCAAAATTACTTGACGTCCACCTTAATAATATGGGATAAGGGCAATGGAAAGGATCGCAATCCTATGTCCTGACCTTTGACCACATTTCGTCCATTTTCAATAGGGTTCGTCCCCAGGTGGTCCCCTACTACATACTGAAATTTCATCGAAATCGAACCATTTTTACGCAAGTTATGACGCATAAGGGCAATGGAATGCATCCGGATCTTATGTCCTGACCTTTGACCCCACTTCACCCATTTTGAACAGTGTTTGTCCCCAGGCGGTCTCCTACCACATAGTAAACTTTCATTGAAATCGAACCATATTTACGCAAGTTCTGACGCATAAGGGCAATGGAATGATCCCGCTCCTATGTCGTGACCTTTCACCCCATTTGTCCCATTTTCAATAGGGTTTGTCCCTAGGTGGTTCCCTACCACATAGTAAAGTTTCATTGAAATCGAACCATATTTACGCAAGTTCTGACGCATAAGGGCAATGGAATGATCCCGCTCCTACGTCGTGACCTTTGACCCCATTTGTCCCATTTTCAATAGGGTTCGTCCCTAGGTGGTTCCCTAATACATACTAAAATTTCATCGAAATCGAACCATTTTTACGCCAGTTATCGTGCGGACGGGCGGACGTACGGACGGACGGACAAAGCTGGAGCATATACGCTTCTTCAACCTACGGTTGGAAAGCGTAAAAAAACGGCTTGTCGAACATCAGTCTCAAATCATTTCACCTCTTGAATCCAAACGACCATTGTTCGTAAATCGACGTAAAGACACTCTTTGTCCGTTTCTCTCAGGTAGAAAGCACGTTTAGATTACAAAAGACAGGCAGGTTAAAGTCTTTCTGAGGTTATTGCGAGCGGAATATGGAAATAGACTGCCGCATTAAATGCAATACACCTAACTTAGGTCTTTCAATTATCTCTACAATGGCCCTTTAATAAACAGTACCTTCTAATCTAACATACTTACATGTGAAGCGACATAAATAGACTGCAGCACGCCTAGATTCAAAGGATTCATAGAGGGATTGTAGTTGTTAGCTCACTACTATGGGAAAGGAGGAACCCTTTTGTGCAGCAATTTGGAATATACTTCGATGAATATACTTCGATGACTCCATTGCTTTAGGGAACAGTTCGTTTGAATAGGCTTCGACGTTTTCCTGCCTGGGACAACCATCAGTGCGCCAACGCCCACTTAACTGATGAGCCGCGTTTCGTTCCTCCAAATGGAATCTCGATTAACACTGATTAACAGAGAACGGCAAACAAAATATAACACCATTAATATCCAGAACACAGCAATGTGTTTAAAACGGTCGTGGTAAAGCGCGGGTACAACGGGGAAACTCCAGAGGCATGGCCTCACCCTTTAGAGTTTAAAATTAAATTTTAATACACCTCACTTTGCGCAGTCTACATTACGCTTATCTCACTGCAATGGTTTTAATTTGGATAGTTTTCTATAGTTTTGTTGCAGGCTATAAACAAACGCAAAAGGTCCAAACTTTTTTTAAATTCTTAATCTGTGGGAAGTCTTCCTTTGTAAAGCAATTGGCCTACGCACTTTACGTTAAATGTAAGTGAAGCCCACCTAATAGCAGCAATAGGTATTCATCTTCTAAAGCTTAATCCATTGGGCGTCGGTATTATTTAAGCAATTGGACCACATCTTTTCAGTAATCAATCCCAGAGAAATATGCCTTACGAAAGCAATAGGCCCGCACTTTTTTAATATTTAATACTGTCTGCCTTAATTAAACAGTTGCCGCTCGTCTTATTTCTGTGTGTTTTAACTTAGAGATGAAGACTGTACAGAAGCAAAATGCCTACACCTTTTTCATGTCTAACCTTCAGGCAGTCTGCGTACAGAAGCGATAGGCCTACACCTTTTTCTTATCTAAATTTCAGGCAGTCTGCATACAAAAACAATAGGTCTATACATTTTGCATGTCGAACCTTCAGGCAGTCGGGGTACAGAAGCAATAGGGCTATACCTTTTTCATGTCTAACCTTCAGGCAGTCGGGGTACAGAAGCAATAGGGCTATACCTTTTTCATGTCTAACCTTCACCCAGTTTGCGCACGGAAGCAATAGACATTCACCTTTCTCATGCTTAACCTTCAGGCAGTCTGCATACAAAAGCAATAGGTCTATACATTTTTCATGTCGAACCTTCAGGCAGTCTGGGTACCGAAGCAATACGGCTATACCTTTTTCATGTCTAACCTTCACCCAGTTTGCGCACGGAAGCAATAGACATACACCTTTCTCATGTTTAACCTTCAGGCAGTCTGCATACAGAAGCAATAGGCCTACAATGTTTTCATGTCTAACCTTCAGGCAGTCTGCGTACAGAAGCAATAGGCCAGCACCTTTTCCATATCTAAATTTCAGGCAGTCTGCATACAAAAGCAATAGGTCTTTACCTTTTTCATGTCGAACCTTCAGACAGTCTGGGTACAGAAACAATAGGGCTATACCTTTTCCATGTCTAGCCTTCACCCAGTTTGCGCACGGAAGCAATAGACATACACCTTTCTCATGTTTAACCTTCAGGCAGTCTTCATACGGAAGCACTAGGATTAAAAAATTTTCATGTCTAACCTTCAGGCAGTCTGCGTACAGAAGCAAATGGCCTACACCTTTTTCTTAACTAAATTTCAGGCAGTCTGCATACAAAAGCAATAGGTGTATACCCTTTTCATGTCTAACCTTCAGGCAGTCTGCGTACAGAAGCAAATGGCCTACACCTTTTTCTTAACTAAATTTCAGGCAGTCTGCATACAAAAGCAATAGTTGTATACCCTTTTCATGTCTAACCTTCAGGCAGTCTGCGTACGGAAGCAATAAAATTATAAAAAGGGATAGACCTTTTTCATGTCTAACCTTCAGACAGTCTGCGTACAGAAGCAATAGGCCTACACCTTTTCCATGTATAGCCTTCAGTCAGTCAGTATACAGGAGCAATAGGCCTACAACTTTTTCATGTCTAACCTTCACCCAGTCTGCGTGCGGAAACAATAGACCTACACCTTTCTCATGTCTAACATTCAGGCAGTCTGCATACAGTAGCAATTGGCTCGTGCATTTTTTGTGTTTATGCTTGGTCCTAGAGAATTATTCCTTACCAAAAAAATTGGTCCCTATATTTTTGGCATGCATGTCTAGTCGCAAAGAATTATGCCTTACACTAGTAACTGGCTACAGCTTTTTTGTATGTTTCATTCAACAGAATTTTGCCTTACAGAAGCAATTGGCCGATACCTTTCATTTAAGTTTCATTTTAGAGAGTTGAGTTTCAACAGTTTGTGTCTGAACGGAACTCCAACTTATTTGGCATTAAGATAACAAAACCCATGCCAAGTAGCTAGCTATGCTTCTGACAAGAATTGTTGCAGAAAATGAATTGAAGTTTTCTTCTCTTCAGAATTTCAATGAATGAAATCACATATTTCTGACCAGCTTAAACATCTCCTAAGAAAGTAGGGGAAAAAACATATGCCCACAAATTTATGAAACACTGAAAATCGGAAAAGGAAGTAAGTTTCACGTAAGTTTTTGCATCACTGGTGGCATATTTTTCATCATCTACCATTCTCAATCCACTACGTAATGAATGTCTCTCCAAGTCTTTTCCACAATTTTCTGTTTTGAACCTATCACTCCAGCATGCTTTCGAATACACCCACCTTCCATTCCGGGTCTTTTCCTGTTCCTTGAAATCCAATCTAGAACTTCAGTTGCTCAACAATGGACAATTATCCTTGCAATCAAAATGTCCAGTCCATTGTCATTTGAGGGTTTTCACTGTGATCATGATGTCATCAACAGAGTTGGAAACGGGCCAAACATTTTGGACCCGGACCCGACCCGGACCTGGCCGTCCCATAATTGGATCCGGCCCGGACGAAAATGTTTTGAACTACAAATTCGCATATCATCATCATCATCATCATTATTGTTAATCATTATCAATCCACTGCTCGATGAAGGTCTCCCTAAGTTTCTTCAGCAACGGACTGTCTTGGGCCAGTCTCCTCCCACCACCCATCTCCAACGTGGTCTTCTGGGTCTCTTCCTGTCCCTTGGAATCCAGTCTAAAAATTTCGGTTGTTCATCGGTGGTCCGTTCTCTTGGCAATATGTCCAGCCCATTGCCATTTCTGGGATTCTATTCTGATCACGATGTCTTCCACTCTTGTCATTTTCTTTATCAACGAGTTCCTCTTCTTATCTTTCCTGGTTACACCAAGCATGCATTTTTCCTGGCTTCTTTCAGTTGTCTGCAGTCTTTGTACGTCTTTTTTAGTTAAGGTCCAGGTCTCTGCTTCGTACGTAAGCACTGGAAGGACGCATTGATTAAACACATTTCTTTTAGGACATAATGGCAAATTGCTCTTAGAAATTGTACTGTTTCTTCCAAAAATCCTCCAACCAAGTTTGATATGTCGATTGATTCCTTTATTAAGGTGACTTTTGCTTGATATCTGTTGTCTAAATGCAGGTATTGGTCATCTCCAGCTTTCCCGGATAAATTTATAAATCTTAATTTCTTGTAAAAGCATCGTACATCAGTTTTGATTGACAACAGATATTGTTCCCTGACGAGTCTCGATTCAACTTGATGCACCATGATAGTCGCATACGTAAACGAAGACGTCATGGTGAAAAGCATCTTGCAGCGTCATACCGGCCCGGCACCACGCGTCATGGTTTCGGGCGCCGTTGGGGCTGAATTCGCGATCTCGCCTGATACGAATTGAGGAAACTCAACAGTCAGCGATACATGGGGGATGCTTTAGAGGTAGAGGGGATATCCTTCCTTCAGAGTTATGCTGGCGCTATATTCCAGCAGGGTAATGCTCGGCTACATGTGGCCGGAATGTCCAAGAGCTCTTTGATGCACGGAAAATACCACATCTCCCTTGGACGTTCGCTGGATATGCCCCTTATCGAACATGTCTCGGACACGGTAACTAAGCCACTGGGCCGCCAAGCGCCTCCGCCACTCGCCACATATGAATTCTGGTATTGGATGCCTGGCTGGCAATTCCCCAGGAAGATATCAAAAACCTCTTTCATTCAAAGTCATGCCGTTTAAAAGGTGTTATTGTTGTTTGTGGTGACTTCGCACGATCTGTGGCGGCCCTCGGAACGGGCATACGGGGAAACCGCCCTGGGACCCGCGCCCAGAGAGGCCTCGCACCGCCGTCAATTAATTCATAGTTTTTGCCTGGCGTCACCTAAAATATTGTAGTTGTTCACGATTATATATACAAATAAATGACCAATTTTCAAATGTGGTGCTCTGGACGGCCCTGTAAACGGAAACGACATGACGTATGCTGCGATCCGAATATATAAGGAGTGATGCGACGGGAATCAGTAAGAGTCGGACGCAGTATGGGTAAGACGAAGGATCTAAGCGCATTTGATCGTGGGCAAATTGTCGGGGCCCGACGAATGGGTCACTCCATCTCGGAAGTCGTGCAGGCACTGGGATTTTCACGAGCCACTGTGTCACGGGTGCACCGTGAGTACATCAAATCCGGTAAAACCATCCATGTAAGGGCCAACTGCCGTGGACAACAGCGTGTGGATGAGCGAGGTCATCGTCGGCTAGCTCGCATTGTAACAGCGGATAGATGGGCCACAGTGCTAGAAATCAATCGGCAATTTAACTCTGGTGCACAAAAACGTGAAAGCAGCCACACCATCCAGAACCATCTCCTCGCTATGGGGTACAGAAGCCATCGTACCACGAGGGTACCGCTGGTGACCGCACATCACAGGGTGCAAAGATTAGCATGGGCGCCGGAACATCGCCACTGGACCCTAGACATCTGGAAAAATGTTGCCTGGACCCTAGACATCTGGGAAAATGTTGCCTGGACTGATGAATTGAGATTCACGTGGATGGCAGGATACGAGTACGGCACAAAACCACATGAAGCGATGGATCCTTCTTGCCAGCAGGGTACCCTTCAAGCTGGTGGGGGTGGCATTCTCGTCTGGGGACTGTTTACGTGAACTGAAATGGGACCCCTGGTACGTGTGACATCGTCTCTCACAGGTCAACGTTACCGGGATATCCTGGAAGACCATTTGTGCGTCTTCAACATCCCACTGGAGACCTCATCCTGCAACAAGACAATGCGCCGTGCCATCGCTCCCGAACTGTGTCCGAATGGTTGGATGAACACTCCACCGACGTGACCTCGCTTCCTTGGCCAGCTAGGTCACTTGATTTCAATCCTATCGAGCACATCTGGGATGCCATCGAGAGAGATGTTCGAGGCTCTGACCCTCCTCCATTAAATCTTCGTGGGAGCTTCTTCAGGGGTCGTGGATCCGTATGGCTTCCCAACGCTTCCGGTGTCTTGTCGAGTCCATGCCGAGACAAATCGCCGCCTTCATCAGGGCGAAAGGTGGTGCTATACGTTACTAGACAGGTATCTCTAATTCAATTGCTCTTCAGTGTACATGTATATATATATATACGTGCATATAATTTTGGGTTATTGCGATTGCGATAGGCCCTGTGAAGAGCCATCGCCCGGGGCCCAGCAAGAGCTAGAAACGCCAATACACACGATACTGGTTTTTGGAGCGAAAAATATTGTATATCTCTACAAATATAATCAATTATCTCCAATAACACGAGGAATCTCATTTGAATAGCGCGATTCTTTCTTGGTTTTGCAATTTTCAAAAACAGTAGTGTAGTAGTAGTATCGTTCGAGTGCTAGTTTTAAGCGTTTTGTGTCTACTTGATAACAGCAAAACAATCAACAAAATATGTAAAGCATTACTGAGATATAAAATCATCTGAAAAGTAAACAAATATCATTCAAGCAATTAGCGTCTTTCTCATCTGAGAGAAAAGTTTCGAATTCATATTTATCCTGCGCAACAATATTAAAGAAAAGTGAAATATGAAACGGTTGAGAAAGTGACTTAAATTTGTAATCACTCAACGTCGCAAAATTGTTTCAAAATTGATAAAAGAAGCATTTTCACAAAGTTTGACATTAATTAATCTCTGTTTACAAGAGTTTTACACAAGAAATGGGAACTTTAAAGGCTTTAATGGAATTTAAAAAGAAAACTTCACTGGAATTATCAAGTGGGAACAGCTGATTTGATACGAATAGCTTCTAATGGGGTAAGATTATACCACAAATGAATGTGCAATAAACCGTCTCAGAGAAGAAGTGAAAAATTGAAAAATTCCTGGATGTTGGATTGCGATAAAATTACAAGACTTGAAAGATGAGAATGCTGAAAACAAGAGTTAATGAACACCAAGAATTTAATTAATTTAATGTCTCGTTTTAGTTTAATGAAAGACATACATTATAAAAATACCCCAAGAAGAAAACTAAAGCAAAAGTGCAGGATGGACCATATGCATCTTCTAGTCATATATACGAGACCGTTCACTGCTCCGTGTGATATTACATTTCGCACAAAAATCTTAGTCTACTGAAGGATACTTCAATTTTGTTCCGACGTCTCGTCTTGGAATAAAAAGCACTTCTATTAAGTGCGGCGACATTAAAGTCCAGACATTATTAAACCATTGAATTTATTTTCCTGTCGCTTTGAGTTTGCAAGGGTTTTTTTAAAGTTTCGTACGATGCCCAAACTCAAGCGCGTTACCCAGACATAAACACTTGGGAAAAAAACATTAAGAAAATACATGTTCAGGCTTACAAGGTGGAGCTGGAATGAAAATTACATTCCAGACTTCAATTTAAGAAAAAGCAAACTAATTTTTTAAGTTGAAAATTCGAAAGATTCTTTTCGGCTGGAGAAATTTTCAGAATAATTCAGAATTGAGGCTGTTTTTGGAAACTCTTCAGAGCAGGCATTATTAAATGAAATAAAACAAAGCACTGAGAAATATTTTTGATGAATAACCTTCGAAATAAATACCATAATTAATAAACTTCATAAAGAATGAAAGTCCTTCTGTTCATGAATATGTATTTTTCGATTTGCCTGTTTTCATCTGGTATTGAAACTTCAATTTTTTGAACATTCCTACAAAAGTCACCGGACACCTAGAAGAGAAACGCAACATAGCATTTATTGACATACATTAGTACGGAGTCGATACACCTTTGTCCTTAATGCATGCCCTAACCCTTCCATACAGGCTTTCGACAAGGTTTTGGAACACAGCGATAGGTATGCGCTTCCATTCAGTACATAATGCTGCCGCTCACTGTTGCTTAGTAGTACGCCTTGGTTCCAAACTTCTTATGCGGCGTTCTAATTCATCCCATAGTTGCTCTATGGGATTAAGATCAGGGCTCTGTGCTGGCCAGCCCATGCACGATACGGAATTATTGTCAGACCACGCCTTAACAGTCCTTGCTTTATGGATCTTTTCATTATATTACTGGTACCAACAAGGCTCGGTTCCATAGTATTGCCACAGAGTTGGTAGAGCATAATTGTCCAGAATATCGTGGTAGACGTGCTGGGTAACAGGTTTGCCCACGATAACCAATGGGTCGGGACCATACCACGAAAAACATCCCCACACGAGTATACTGCCAGCTCCAACCTTGACTGTAGGAACAGTACACTGTGGTGAATAGCGATCCTCCGGCTGCCGCCATACCCACACACGGCCATCAGACTGATGGATGGTGCATCTAGATTCATCAGTCCATAGGACCCGTTTCCAATGATCTACGGTCCACGATAAATATTTTTTACCCCA
The DNA here is from genome assembly GCA_039090855.1 of Macrothele yani. Classification (NCBI taxonomy): domain Eukaryota; kingdom Metazoa; phylum Arthropoda; class Arachnida; order Araneae; family Macrothelidae; genus Macrothele; species Macrothele yani. The sequence continues at coordinate 113,393,649 of CM077003.1, forward strand.
TGCTAAACGACGAGTAACATTCCAAGTAGAGATGAAAGGCTCATGAGCAGCCGCACGACCATGATAACCCATGGAATGAAGTTTTCTGCGAATGGTACGTGTACATACCTAGGTTCCAGCATTTCTACTCACCTGTACACTGAGGTCTTGCGCAGTACTCGGTCGATTAGTTGTAACGACTTTCCTGAGACTTCGGCATCTTCTATCACTGATTTTCTTTGGTCTGCCGGTCGGTTTTGCTGCTTCAGGTACGCCATGTGTCTTCCACTTGTTCAGTAGATCCAAAAAGATTGACTTGGTTATGTTTAAACTGGGTTTCTCTTATGGACAACCTACTAATATAACACCCAACAATCTTTCTTTTCTCAAAGTCAGTTCTCTCCCGCTGCGACATTTTCACTCAACCTCACAGTGCGATATGATCGCGGCCAGCAGTAGGCTTGTTTTTATACCGTTTGCAGCTGTACCGCGCATCATAACAACGCAGCGGATCCGTTCATTTGCTTTTCAAGAGGTGTCCGATGACTTTTTCAATATAGTGTATGTTATAACTCTGGGAAAGCCGTTCGATCCTAATGAAACTCCGCATGCAGGTACCTCAGGGTCAAATATGTAAATGATTAAAAAATAACGACCAGTAACTAAATAGTCGCCCTTCGCAGCGCATGGGAACCAGAGTTGGAAAACACACACACACACACACACACAATGTATGTATATACAGTATATGTGTAAACAGGACGTTCAAAACGTCTCTCCGCAGTGGGTAACGTTGGTTATATGGTCGTAAGTTATATAGAAAATATATTGCGAAAACAATATAATTTACTCACTTACAGAAAGTGCTAAAACTGTAGTTCTTCACATAACCTAACTGTTTTACAAATGTTTCCAAACACATCTGCGAGAATCAAGAAGTCCCTCCGCAGTAATGTTAAGGCTGTTCCTCTTAATTTTGATTTTGCTACAGTAAAAAATGTTGAATTAAGTAACTTGTATGTTTAATTTCCGTTTTTACTGTTGTATTGATAACATATCAAGCTTCAGAATATATTTCACAGCAACACCAATTTCCACCAGCTCCTTATCAGTTGAAAGCTTCCGAAATGCGGATTACGGTTATATCATTCCCCCTCAGAAGGAAGGAACACTCATAAAATCAACATTCACATTTTGAAAACTTTCAAGCCATCACAAACTTGTGAAAATTGGTGTTGCTGTAAAACACTTTCTGGTTTCTTAATGAGACGAAACCACTTCCAGCATTAACTCTTCCCCTTTTTTGTTTCAGCACGCACGTATTTGTTGTCCTCGACGCTGTTTGAATCTCTTTAATATTAATTTCATCTGTATTAACAAATAACGCATTAATTCTGACACGACATGCAATGGAACCGGATGTTAACACGTCAAACGAAAGCCTCAGAATGTTCAATGCAACAGATGCGCTGTGAAAAGTAGCTCTCAGTCTTACAATGTGACACGCAGGGTGTAAGTGAAGTGAGTCACCAGAGAAGTAGGCGACTGGCTGCTTCTCTAGTTCTCTGTATCTTACTGACTTCTTAGTATCCTGACCGTAGCTTTTCAGCACTGAAAACAACCGCAAAGGAAGTATTGTTTCACGATATGGTATCGGTGAGTTTTGGGCCTGCGCCGTATCGTCGGTCGATGGAAATCTACTTTGCTTTAAGAAAGAGACGGCAATATTTTTGTATGACCAATCATATTTTTCTCCACTGGCACCAGTATCGAGCACAAAATTTCACAGCACGCATTTTCCTTTGAAATATTTTTTTCCTTTAAAATAAAAGCGGAAATCAAATCGGGTCGAAATCGGGTCAGGAACACCTTCACCCGATTCGCTTGACTCGCAAAATATTGTCGACCTGTTGACCCGCTGACACGTGACCCATTTCCATCTCTGATGTGAACCGCGCATAGAGGAAGGGGTATCAAGGGTAAAGCCTGCACGCAGGGACAATTTTGACAGCGGATTGCTGCCTCATTAACCTCCGTGGATTGTGAGGATGCCTCGACGTCGGATCCGGACACAATACTAGCAGTTGAGCGAGTTTGGCAGAGGACGTAGGTATAATTGGGCTGACAGAGTCCGGTTGTTCGGGTTGCCTTATCGCCAGATATTGGGTCCGTTGTTGACGCAATGGGTCGAGGACGGTACAACTCAGCGGCAAGCAGGCAGTGGATGGCCGAAGGCAACGACAGAGCGCGAGGATCGAGTGATTCTGAGAGACGTACGAACAGAACCGAATTCGTCGCTTTCAACCATCCGTGGCCACGTTGCGTTGTCTACAGGTATGGAAGTGGCCATCCGAACCATTGCCAGGCGGCTTGCGGTACGGGGACTACATTCGAGGAATCGACGCCGCAGCTTACCACTGACCAGCGAGCATCGCCGGAACCTGCTGCAGTGGTGTCGGGTCCGATCAAAGTGGGATAAGTGGCGTCTTGTTGCTTTCATTGATGAGTCACGGTTTGCAGTTGGTACCGATGACCAGCCCATACGTGCCTGGAGACGAGCTGGCTGGCGCACTGATCCTTCCTTTACCGTGGAACGACATACGGCCCGCACAACAGGAGCGATTGTCTGGGGATCCACCCCCAACGATAGACCGACAACCTTTGTAGTCCTCCGTACTACCCTCATAGCTGAACGGTACGTCGACGACATTATACGACCTGTCGTGTTGCTTTTCCTGCAGGAACATCGCCGAGTAATTTTTAAACAGGATAATGCCCGGCCACTCGGCACGGCTCTCGCAGGCCTCCCTCCGTAATGTCTATGTCCTTCCAAGGCCAGCGCGATCACCCGACCTCTCACCGATCGAACATATTCCGGACATAATGGGATGCCACCAGATCTCATTCCGGTGAACTGGCCCCAAATTTGGACACCAAGTGGAATGCTGTACCTCAGGATAGTATCCGTGAACTGTATGCGTCTATACAACCCCGGGTAACTGCTTGTATCCGAGCCAGACGTGCCGCTACAGCGTACTGACTTGTTACACTCGTGTGGCTGTTTTGTCCGAATAAATGACCCAACTGCTCTGGAATCTCAATAATTTCCTTCCCTATATACTGTATACATGTATACAGGGTTACAAGGAAAGTCGTTTATCAGGCCAATATCTCACGAACTATGGCAGTTAGCGATTTACTTCTTGTGCAGTTGTATAGAAAAATCCCTATGGCGCACAAAATAAGACCACGAAGGATCCCCTCGCCTCCATTTTCTTTGGGGGTGGTGGGTGGGGGTTGAGGGGCCATCTCGCCCCCGTTTGCAGATAGGGCAAAAAGTCAATTACAAAGTTGTTCAGCGAGGCAGAAATAGTACATAAATGTTTTTGTCCCATAACAAAAGATGGAAGGGGACCGGGAATGATGTGGCCCCAAGAAAATCACAACATGCGGAAGCAACGACAGAGTATTTAGACAAGAACTTATTACTTAGAACTTTTCTAAACTGGTAAGTTCTAAGTAAATGAAAGCACAAAGGAAAAGTTTTCATACAAACCTTATCAACAGTTCTTGTTCTGAAATAAAACGCAGTTCCTTGACATATTCAATATCAGACTTTGATGTCCAATACAGTAAAAAATGAACTAAGACAAGGAGAAATAAAAATAAAGTGGCCAAACACTCATCCAATAGGAAAACTGTATGCACATCTAATTGACTTGCGTACGTAGCAAAGCTTTCGACATTCCGTCACTGGTTAACGAAGTGTTGGTATACTGACCACGCATATCATTTTTGTATTCTGACGACGGAGCAGAAAGCACATTTGAAATCCATGCAAATATGCTTCGGACACAAAGACTCGGGTAGCTTTCCGCTTTTTTCGCATTTAGAGAGTTCCCTTCCATCTTTTGTTATGGGACAAAAACATTTATATACTATTTTTGCCTCGCTGAACTAGCTTGTAATTTACTTTTTTGCGCTATTACAAAGGGGGGGATAGCCCCTTCAACCCCCACCCCCAAAGGGGGCGAGGGTATCCTTCGTGGTGTTATTGTGTGTGCCATACGGGGTTTCCTATACAACTGCACAAGAAGTAAATCGCTAACTGCCATAGTTCGTGAGTTACTGGCCTGATCACGGACTTTCCTTGTAACTCTGTATATATTGCACAGTACATACCAATTTTCAAATTTTCATCTCGATCGGATGTTTCCTAGCGGGTACTTCTCCTTTTTTTTTTTTTTTTTTTTTTTTTTGGAAAAGAGTATACATAAATTCTAGAAATGTTTTGTTCCATCAGGTATTGCGAAGCGAAAAGTCCTGTCATTTTTGTATGGGCTAGAAGTATTAACATACCATTCATGATAAACTTCACTGGTTTCCACAAATTAAGGAGTAAACAGAAAAATCGTTAATACGAGTATTTGTGAACGAAGAGCTGCAAATGCGCGAAACCTGAGTATATGACGTGAAATGTAAAGCGGAATCAGGGTATTGCATCCAAATGAATGATGAAGTCATCAGTTTATGCAATGAGCCACAGCATAAAACAGCCTGTTACGAAGGCGTGAGTCATATCGTTTGCGGAGCGAAAAGAAAGGATTTTGAGATAGCATATTTGCTGTAGTTCATGCGAGACATCATTTAGCAGATGAACTGAGTTGGAGAGCGATTAAAAGCCAAAGTCAAACGGAAGTTGCAGGATGGCTGCATGTGACTCCTGCGGTCCACAGGCTGTGTAACCAATTTCAAAATACGCAAACATCTTCCCACAGGTACAGCAAAGAAAGGCCTAGGAATAGAGGAACGGGACGGCTACTCCTACACAGGTGCGATCTGCGCTTGCTAAGCAACAGGAACGGTGGCATCTTCTTTCACTGTGCGCAGAAGGCTTCACGAAGAAGGTCATTATGCTAGGCAACCAGCACTCTGCGTTCGTCTTATTCCCCGTCACAAAATGAAAATTTTGAATTAGGCAAGACGATGTCAATTGGACTGAAAGCCAATGGAGGCCAATACTCTTCACAGATGAGTCCAGATATGCTTTGAAGAGCGACTCCAAGCGTGCTTTGATCTGTAGAGAACAAGGGACACTCTATCATCCCTCTATGACCCATGAAAGGGACACTTATGGTGGTGCCAGCTTGCCGGTTTGGGTGGCTTCTTATTTGGTGGACGCACAGACCTATGTGTGTTTCCAAGAGGAACCATGAATGCTCGTCGTTACAGGGATGATGCCAGAACCCTTATGTGCGCCTTTATGCAGGTGCCATGGGAGATATATTTCTCCTACAAGACGACAACGCTCGTTCCTACCGAGCGAGGCTAGTAGAACAATATTTTCAAAAGGAGACCATTGTTCGTATGGATTGGATAACCAAGTCCACCGACCTTAATCTGAACGAGCATGTCCGGAAAGCTCTAGGGAGACGCGTTGTTGTCCTCACCCCACTCGGAAACACCTGGAGGGGCTTTCACAATCTTTGCAGGAACAGTGGTTGTTGCTACCAACTGAGCTCCTAGACACCATGATCATCAATAGCGTGACAAATCGCAGTGATGCCCGCAATGCTGTGAAGGGTGACCACACTACCTATTGAGGTACTTTGGCAATTTCATTTTGACACCTTAGTTTTCATCCGGTTCTGTATGTGGCCATTTTTGTCGGAAGGAAGTGTTTCTTACGAAATGTTTTAGATACTTTCTCTAACCTACGATATCATACGAGCTTTCACCGAATGTCATAACAATTCATCATGTATTTTTTTTTTTTTTTTGAGCTATCGCGATTTTTGTATTTTTCTTTTCCTTAATTTATGGAAATCAGTGTATGTTTGTTTATTCACTAAAATGATTTTCATGAAAATCAACTCCCTTCTACCAACACTAAGCCACTTTCTAGAGTTTGGATAATAGCCTAATGGTTTAGAGGAAAAGAAAGATTTTAGTTCATTTTCTGAAGCTTGTTTATTCTGGATGATATTCTGCCGGAAATTTTTGTCCGGCAGAATAACAAGAAATTTTCGGATACGAAATTTCCGGGTAATAAGATTGATGAAGTAAAACTTGCAGTCATAATGCTGCGATTTTGCTGTATGTGGTCTGGCGACGTCTGCGAGCAACAATGATCCCTTGCGAGTCAGCAGTGCAGAATGAAGTTTGTCCAACTGATCATGCGCCTGTTGCAGCGTGCCACAAGTGACTTCCGCCATAATGTTTTCACCATCCTGCAACAGCTCACAGAAAATTGTACCACTTGTTGTCCAGAAAGCCATAAGGAGAAATTTCCTGAGGTGAAGATCTCGTATGAGGCTTTTCTGTGGTGGCTTATTGGCTGAAACCCATTTACATGTCCACCCGTGTTATCAAACATTCCACATTACAAGTGGTAATTCGGACAAGTACAGGCTCGTTCTCTCCCGAAGAAGCAAATATAGACAAATGTTGAGGCAAAATCGTTTTTCCTCGGTTGAAAGTTCTTGCGGAACCCACTTCTCGAATTTTTTCTCGCATTTGCTATCTCACTGCATATTCTGATGTCCTAAGAACGCTCTCCAAATCTGAATAGGTTTGGGTAAGATCTGACTCAATCAGGGTTTGAAGTGGGTCGCCGCCAACAATTTGTGGGTGCCAGGAACGAGAGAGATCTTCTTCAGCGTTTCACGTACGTTCTGAAACTCGAAAACCAAAATTGCTCCTTACCATAGAAAAGGGCGTCTTTCCCAAAAACTGGACGTATTTTTCTATGCTTCGTCTGATACTTTTTGCCCTAAACTAAATTCATAAAGCGAAAAGAAACGAATTTTCACTTCCGACGATACTTTGACTTCTTGTCCTACTAAAAGTAGACAAATCACACCACTGTTTTCTTTCTTTTTTTTTCTGTTATATATATCACTCACTAGAATAGCTGTACTAAAAATAGTAAAACTAACATTAAAATTAATAGGATTCTGAATAGTCTACAGAAGCTCACTAAGGTGATTAAATACATGCAAAGATTATTAAATACACTACTTGTGTATTTCATAATATTTCTCATGTATTCTGGAGAGTTAATTCTGCTCTTTCTGATCATACAGGTCCACAATCTTAATTATATTTTTCTCTAGTTAAAATCTCCGCGAGTAGGATTTTTTCAGTGTGTGGAGGCCTTCAGCCCCACCCACACTGCCCCCCAGCGACTAGGGAGTGGCAGGGGTGTTTGGAAGTTTGGGTTAAAAGGTCGGCCATGTTTCCTCAACAGTGGAAGAAGTTAAGTTGCATAAGAGGTAAGCTCTCTTCATTGTCTTTGGGTTTTAGGTTTTCCAAGTTCAATGTTTGAACTTCTTGAACATTTTTTTTTTTTTTTGCTTTAAGCATTTAGGCACTAGCAAGTCTATTAACATTTTTGCGGATTTTAACTCTTTCTTTTCTTGGTCACTTTGCGCGTTTTTTAGGGAACTAAGGCCAAGCAGCCGGCCGTTTCATTGTTCTTGTAGTCTGCGCTGTGTTTTCAATGTAGTTAAGGTCTTAATAGCTACTTAATTATGCACTTAAAGCACTTCTGAAATACTTTGTACATATTGCAACTAATTGTTTATGTCACATAACCTTCACAAAGCATTTCTTTAGTTTATTATTGTCTTTATCTTATTCTCGTTTTTGTGTTGTCAGAAGTAATGGAGTAGGGGGTTTTTATAATCCAGTTTTCTTTCAAGAATCTGTGCTTTAGAAAAAAATTAATATTTCCTTTTTTATTGCAATGTTAAGAATTTGTAATACTTTTGTATTGCTATTCAGGTTTAAATTCTCTCTCAGGCGAACTTGGCAATTTGTTATTGCTGAACATTATTTCTGATTCATTATGTCACTCTTACAACTTGAGTTTTCTATAATCATCTCCTTTCTGTTTAATAGTAACAGATGAAGAGCATGGGTCGGGCCAGGAAAGTTATGGATGCAAGCTAAATTGTTAACTAAAGCTTGATCATACAACATTGCGGAGGTCATGACATATATATATTTTTTAAATTTTTTTGGTGGGCTTATTACTTGCATCTATGACTTTGCAGAAACCCATTTCCAAATAGGTCTTTGTGGAAGTGAGAAAATGCAGAGTTTTTGCTGGTCCTTGATAAAGCCAAGGCTCAGTATTCTCGACACTATCTACATTCAGTTGTTCTATTTTTTTCTCTTTTTACTCACACCGGTCAATACATAACCTTTTCTATGTTGTACATGGTATGAGTCAAAAAAACATTTTGCTTCAGTCTCTTCTTAATAGAATGTGAATTCTGAATTTTCATAACTGCTGCGTTGCGCGTTTTGATCTTCAGGTTATTTTGCAACTTTCGTTTTAAATTCTAAAGTTTTTCTTATGTTTTCGGCTCTGCTCTTAAGTATATATATATATATATATATACACTGAATAGCAATTGCATTAGAGACAGCTGCCGTTATGCAAATGTGGCGCTGTGGGCGGCCCTGTAAACGGAAACGACATGACGTATGCAGCGATCCGACAATATAAGGAGTGATGCGACGGGTATCAGTAAGAGTCGGATGCAGTATGGGTAAGACGAAGAATCTAAGCGCATTTGATCGTGGGCAAATTATCGGGGTCCGACGAATGGGTCACTCCATCTCGGAAGTCGTGCAGGCACTGGGATTTTCACGAGCCACTGTGTCACGGGTGCACCGTGAGTACATCGAATTCGGGAAAAACACCCTGCAAAGGCCAACTGCCGTGGACAACAGCGTGTGGATGAGCGGGGTAATCGTCGGCTAGCTCGCATTGTAACAGCGGATAGACGGGCCACAGTGCAAGAAATCACTCCGCAATTTAACGCTGGTGCACAAAAACGTGTAAGCAGCCACACCATCCAGAACCATTTCCTCGCTATGGGGTACAGAAGCCATCGTCTGACGAGGATACCGCTGCTGACCGCACATCACAGGGTGCAAAGATTAGCATGGGCGCGGGAACATCGCCACTGGACCCTAGACATGTGGGAAAATGTTGCCTGGACTGAGGAGTCGAGATTCACGTTGGTACATGCGGATAGCAGGATACGAGTACGGCGCAAACCACATGAAGCGATGGATCCTTCTTGCCAGCAGGGTACTCTTCAAGCTGGTGGGGGTGGTATTCTTGTCTGGGGACGGTTTACGTGGACTGAAACGAGATCCCTGGTACGTGTGCCATCGTCCGTCATAGGTCAAAGTTACTGGGATATCCTGGACGACCATTTGCTCCCGTTTGTGCGTCTTCAACATACCGCTGGGACCTTATCCTGCAACAAGACAATGCACCTTGCCATCGCTCCCGAATTGTATCCGAATGGTTGGATGAACACTCCACCGAGGTGACCTCGCTTCCTTGGCCAGCTAGGTCACGTGACCTCAATCCCATCGATCACATCTGGGATGCCATCGAGAGAGATGTTCGAGGCTCTGACTCTCCTCCATCAAATCTTCGTGAACTGCTTCCCAACGCTTCCGGTGTCTTGTCGAGTCCATGCCTAGACGAATCGCCGCCGTCATCAGCGCGAAAGGTGGTGCTTCACGTTACTAGACAGGTATCTCTAATTGAAGTGCACTTCAGTGTATATATATTTAACGACTACTGTGAGCAATTTGATGCCAGTCACCCGTCCCAAATTTAAGGCCACTGGTTCCAGGGAAAGGGAAGAGAGACAGTGCTTTGAGACAAACACAACATTCATGCCTTGCCGGTATTCCAACTCGGACCCATCTCGGATGAATTATCAGAAGTCAGAGCTAAGACCACTGCGCCACCGGGCTGAGTAGCATTACTGTGTATGGTTTTGTACGAGGGAGGATCGAAAAGTAACGCACAGCATTTTTTCCCTTTACAGGTTGCAGTTTAGCAGACAGCAAGTTTGAATATCACGCTACAGACCTGTTTAGCTGGATCAGGTGTCGCCTTCGTGGAACACAATGTGAACGACGGCACAAAGACGTCGCCGTTGTGGAACACAATGTGAACGACGGCACAAAGACGTCGCCTTTGTTATAGTGTCGCCTACGATTGAAGAGCAATGCAGTGTAGTCCGAGTTTTGTGGGCTAAACGGAAAACTCCGACGGAAATTCACAAAGAAGTGATCGAAGTGTATGGTGGTGAATTGCCTGGACCGCACCAACATCTCCAGATGGTGCAGTTTTTTTGCAGAGGGCCGTGGCAACCTTACCGAATCGCAACATTCCGTTCGACCTGTAACCGCCTCATCACCTGCCACTGTGAGAGGCGTTGAACAGGAAATTCTGGCATAGACATTGGCATAGAAGTTCAACGATTCACCGTACGATATTGTGCATGACAAATTGCAATTTCGCAAGGTCAGTGCGCGATGGATGCCCAAGAACTTGACAGACGACCAGAAGGGGCAGAGAAAAATGTCATCCTTGGACCACTTGATGCGTTACGTAGAAGAAGGACATGAATTTCTGGCAGGTGTAGTGACGGGCGATGACTCCTGGGCGTACCACTACACTCCCAAAACAAAGAAGGCCAGTATGGTGTGGTAATATTCCGACTCTATGTTCACCAAAAAAATTCAGAGCAACCCAGTCTGCTCAAAACGTCTTCATGAATGTGTTGTGGGATATGCATGGCGTTCTCCTGGTGGAGGTTTATCGAATGGAGACCACTGTGAATGCCAAAACCTACACTAACACATTGACAAAGTTGCGTCGTGCCCTTCGTGACAAAAGACCCAACAGAGACGTTGCAAATGTCAGACTGCTTCACGACAACGCTCGCCCACATGTGGCACAACACGTTCGTGACAAAATTGCGCAGTTTGGCTGGGAGGTGCTCTAGCACCCACCATACAGTCCGGACCTAGCTCCTTCGGACTTTCATCCGTTTGGTCCCTTGAAAAGATTCCTGGGCGGCCAATGCTTCGATTCGGCTGACGAAGTCAAATCAGTTGTCCGCAGGTCGTTATATGTCCAGAAAAGGGCCTTTTATGAACAAGGTATACGGAAACTGGTACCACGCCGGGATAAATGTATCGAGTGTCTCGATGTAGTTTCACTGTGTATATGTTTTGTTTTGCCTATCTATAAAACTGTTGCTAGAAAAAATTGCGTGCGTTACTTTTCGTTTCTCTAATTCAATTGCTATTCAGTGCGGCCATTGGACACATGAAGCTTTATAATTTGCATATGATAAACCTATATCAAGCTAGATATTTACGAAGAAACGACATTACTTTTCGCTGAATTGCTGCATAAAGACTGAGATCGTACTCCACGTGGGATTTCACTCGTCATCATTTCCTGTCTCCAGGTGAGGACACAATTACTTAAGCTCTCACGACGTTGGCTTTGCTCTTGGCACAGTGACTATGTTTTAACAGGACGTCCATAACTTCAACTACGTCAGACAGCGCATGCAAACACGAACTCCTCCTCTGTACTAGCACTATTTTTTTTGTTATCGGCACATGATAACATGAAAAGGTGTTTTGAGAGTTTTCGAGCAGTTCTCCGACATCGCAAAGACTCAAGTTCTGTACTTTATTTTTAAATTATTCTGTCTTGTAACAAAACTAAACGTATACTCTCCAAGGAAAAAAATGCAGTTCTCAATAAAGGAAGAACACACTGAGTTAGCTTTGCATTAGAAACATCTACGAAATAACACGTTTGTCCGCGTTCCTATGCAATCACGGCTCACAGACGCCAAGGAACAAGATTCTGCAAAGTGTCGAACATCCTCAATGCGTGGCTGAACCCATTGCAGCAGCTCCGTCAGTTCAGGCTCATTCCGTGGACGAGGATCAGCGGTTCTCACACGCCTTTCTAGAATGTCTCACAAATGTTCAATTTGGCTACAGTTAGGAGAGTTTGGTGGCCAAGGCAATGAGGCAAATTCGTTGTCCTGTTGAAAGATTATACGAGCCCGATGACACGGTGCGTTGTCCTGTTGAAAGATTATACGAGCCCGATGACACGGTGCGTTGTCCTGTTGAAAGATGGCACGGTGGTCCGGTAAAACCTCCTGTAGATATGATGGTCAGCTATAAGGTCCCTGTAACGTCCACTATTCAGTCTTTTTGGAATGATAACTAACAGACCTAAGGATTGCCAGCAAAAAGCTCCCCAGACCAGAATATCTCATTCACCGGCCTTGAACCTCAAATGTGCAATTAGGGGATAGGGTGGGAAGTGTAGGTTCCGTGGGGGCAGCAGACTCTGGTCGGTTTCTGGACCGATCCTGTCCGGGTGAAGGACTGCTGGATCCTGGCAGGATTGCAAGCGCAACGCATTCACTATCAATCTTTGAGTGAGTTCTGCATATCCCTTCAAAGTCCGCATTTGGCCGGAGCAGGTCTAGTCATCAGCTTAGCTTACACCATATGCAAACTCGGCCATCAGCATGGCGCAGCAGGAAACGGGACTCATCCCTCCATACGACGTCCTCCCATCTACCGAGGTTCCATTGCCGTTGTTTCTTTGTCCATGCAAGGCGTTGTTTGTGACGACTGAGCGTCATCGTGGGTACCTTCGTTGATCTCCGGTTGTGGAAGTAAGCTACGGTGCATGTGGAAATAGGTCGAACTGCACCACTGTTGTGCTGGTGTGGGAGCAGGATGACTGTTGCACGTCGTTGCTTAGATACCAGTCGTGACACCCGACGCCTGCCACTCGGATCAACCTCTCGTAGCTGACGAATGTGAATGGATGTCTATGCATGGTTAATCCAGTCCTGGTACACCCTTGATACAGTAGTGCGGGAGCAACCAACATGTGTGGCTGACCAATGTGAGCCGTTCTGCTGGATGTTTGTGCATGGTTAATCCAGTCCTGGTACACCCTTGATACAGTAGTACGGGAGCAGCCAACAAGTGTGGCTGATCAATGTGAGCCATTCTGCTGGATGTATGTGCATTGTTAACCCAGTATTGGTACACCCTTGATACAGTAATACGGGAGCAGGCAACAAGTGTGGCTGAATAATGTGAGCCATTCTGCTGGATGTATGTGCATGGTTAATCCAGTCCTGGTACACCCTTGATACAGTAGTGCGGGAGCAGCCAACAAGGGTGGCTGACCAATGTGAGCCATTCTGCTGGATGTATGTGCATGGTTAATCCAGTCCTGGTACACCCTTGATACAGTAGTGCGGGAGCAGCCAACAAGTGTGGCTGACCAATGTGAGCCATTCTGCTGGATGTATGTGCATGGTTAATTCAGTCCTGGTACACCCTTGATACAGTAGTACGGGAGCAGGCAACAAGTGTGGCTGAATAATGTGAGCCATTCTGCTGGATGTATGTGCATGGTTAATCCAGTCCTGGTACACCCTTGATACAGTAGTGCGGGAGCAGCCAACAAGTGTGGCTGATCAATGTGAGCCATTCTGCTGGATGTATGTGCATGGTTAATCCAGTCCTGGTACACCCTTGATACAGTAGTGGGAGCAGCCAACAAGTGTGGCTGATCAATGTGAGCCATTCTGCTGGATGTATGTGCATGGTTAATCCAGTCCTGGTACACCCTTGATACAGTAGTGCGGGAGCAGCCAACAAGTGTGGCTGACCAATGTGAGCCATTCTGCTGGATGTCTGTGCATGGTTAATCCAGTCCTGGTACACCCTTGATACAGTAGTGCGGGAGCAGCCAACAAGTGTGGCTGACCAATGTGAGCCATTCTGCTGGATGTCTGTGCATGGTTAATCCAGTCCTGGTACACCCTTGATACAGTAGTGCGGGAGCAGCCAACAAGTGTGGCTGACCAATGTGAGCCATTCTGCTGGATGTCTGTCCATGGTTAATCCAGTCCTTGTACACCCTTGATACAGTAGTACGGGAGCAGGCAACAAGTGTGGCTGATCAATGTGAGCCATTCTGCTGGATGTCTGTGCATGGTTAATCCAGTCCTGGTACACCCTTGATACAGTAGTGCGGGAGCAGCCAACAAGTGTGGCTGACCAATGTGAGCCATTCTGCTGGATGTATGTGCATGGTTAATCCAGTCCTGGTACACCCTTGATACAGTAGTGCGGGAGCAGCCAACAAGGGTGGCTGACCAATGTGAGCCATTCTGCTGGATGTATGTGCATGGTTAATCCAGTCCTGGTACACCCTTGATACAGTAGTGCGGGAGCAGCCAACAAGTGTGGCTGATCAATGTGAGCCATTCTGCTGGATGTATGTGCATGGTTAATCCAGTCCTGGTACACCCTTGATACAGTAGTGCAGGAGCAGCCAACAAGTGTGGCTGACCAATGTGAGCCATTCTGCTGGATGTATGTGCATGGTTAATCCAGTCCTGGTACACCGTTGATACAGTAGTACGGGAGCAGGCAACAATTGTGGCTGACCAATGTGAGCCATTCTGCTGGATGTATGTGCATTGTTAACCCAGTATTGGTACACCCTTGATACAGTAATACGGGAGCAGCCAACAAGTGTGGATGACCAATGTAAGCCCTTCTGCTATATGTCTGTGCATGGTTAATCCAGTCCTGGTACACCCTTGATACAGTAATACGGGAGCAGCCAACAAGTGTGGCTGATCAGTGTGAGCCATTGTGCTGGATGTCTGTGCATGGTTAATACAGTCCTGGTACACCATTGATACAGTAGTGCGGGAGCAGCCAACAAGTGTGGCTGACCAATGTGAGCCATTCTGCTGGATGTATGTGCATGGTTAATCCAGTCCTGGTACACCCTTGATACAGTAGTGCGGGAGCAGCCAACAAGGGTGGCTGACCAATGTGAGCCATTCTGCTGGATGTATGTGCATGGTTAATCCAGTCCTGGTACACCCTTGATACAGTAGTGCGGGAGCAGCCAACAAGTGTGGCTGACCAATGTGAGCCATTCTGCTGGATGTATGTGCATGGTTAATCCAGTCCTGGTACACCCTTGATACAGTAGTGTGGGAGCAGCCAACAAGTGTGGATGACCAATGTGAGCCATTCTGCTGGATGCCTGTGCATGGTTAATCCAGTCCTGGTACACCCTTGATACAGTAGTGCGGGAGCAGCCAACAAGTGTGGATGACCAATGTGAGCCCTTCTGCTGAATGTCCCTGCATGGTTAATCCAGTCCTGGTACACCATTGATACAGTAGTGCGGGAGCAGCCAACAAGTGTGGCTGACCAATGTGAGCCATTCTGTTGGATGTATGTGCATGGTTAATCCAGTCCTGGTACACCCTTGATACAGTAGTACGGGAGCAGGCAACAAGTGTGGCTGACCAATGTGAGCCATTCTGCTGGATGTATGTGCATGGTTAATCCAGTCCTGGTACACCCTTGATACAGTAGTGCGGGAGCAGCCAACAAGTGTGGCTGATCAATGTGAGCCATTCTGCTGGATGTATGTGCATGGTTAATCCAGTCCTGGTACACACTTGATACAGTAGTGCGGGAGCAGCCAACAAGTGTGGCTGATCAATGTGAGCCATTCTGCTGGATGTATGTGCATGGTTAATCCAGTCCTGGTACACCCTTGATACAGTAGTGCGGGAGCAGCCAACAAGTGTGGCTGACCAATGTGAGCCATTCTGCTGGATGTCTGTGCATGGTTAATCCAGTCCTGGTACACCCTTGATACAGTAGTACGGGAGCAGGCAACAAGTGTGGCTGATCAATGTGAGCCATTCTGCTGGATGTATGTGCATGGTTAATCCAGTCCTGGTACACCCTTGATACAGTAGTGCGGGAGCAGCCAACAAGTGTGGCTGACCAATGTGAGCCATTCTGCTGGATGTCTGTGCATGGTTAATCCAGTCCTTGTACACCCTTGATACAGTAGTACGGGAGCAGGCAACAAGTGTGGCTGATCAATGTGAGCCATTCTGCTGGATGTCTGTGCATGGTTAATCCAGTCCTGGTACACCCTTGATACAGTAGTGCGGGAGCAGCCAACAAGTGTGGCTGACCAATGTGAGCCATTCTGCTGGATGTATGTGCATGGTTAATATAGTCCTGGTACACCCTTCATACAGTAGTGCGGGAGCAGCCAACAAGGGTGGCTGACCAATGTGAGCCATTCTGCTGGATGTATGTGCATGGTTAATCCAGTCCTGGTACACCCTTGATACAGTAGTGCGGGAGCAGCCAACAAGTGTGGCTGATCAATGTGAGCCATTCTGCTGGATGTATGTGCATGGTTAATCCAGTCCTGGTACACCCTTGATACAGTAGTGCGGGAGCAGCCAACAAGTGTGGCTGACCAATGTGAGCCATTCTGCTGGATGTATGTGCATGGTTAATCCAGTCCTGGTACACCGTTGATACAGTAGTACGGGAGCAGGCAACAAGTGTGGCTGACCAATGTGAGCCATTCTGCTGGATGTATGTGCATGGTTAATCCAGTCCTGGTACACCCTTGATACAGTAGTGCGGGAGCAGCCAACAAGTGTGGCTGATCAATGTGAGCCATTCTGCTGGATGTATGTGCATGGTTAATCCAGTCCTGGTACACCCTTGATACAGTAGTGCGGGAGCAGGCAACAAGTGTGGCTGATCAATGTGAGCCATTCTGCTGGATGTATGTGCATCTTTAATCCAGTCCTGGTACACCCATGATACAGTAGTGCGGGAGCAGCCAATAAGTGTGGCTGACCAATGTGAGCCATTCTGCTGGATGTCTGTGCATGGTTAATCCAGTCCTGGTACACCCTTGATACAGTAGTACGGGAGCAGGCAACAAGTGTGGCTGATCAATGGGAGCCATTCTGCTGGATGTATGTGCATGGTTAATCCAGTCCTGGTACACCCTTGATACAGTAGTGCGGGAGCAGCCAACAAGTGTGGCTGATCAATGTGAGCCATTCTGCTGGATGTATGTGCATGGTTAATCCAGTCCTGGTACACCCTTGATACAGTAGTGCGGGAGCAGCCAACAAGTGTGGCTGACCAATGTGAGCCATTCTGCTGGATGTCTGAGCATTGTTAATCCAGTCCTGGTACACCCTTGATATAGTAATACGGGACAAGCCAACAAGTGCAGCTGTTTCCTAAATGCTGGCCCCCGCCCTACCGGCCCCAACTATATGGCAGCTGTCAAATAGGCTGAAGTCTCCACGTTTCCATATCTCTGGTAAATGTTTACCTATTACACACAGAGGATAGGTGTGCACAACTTATAGTAGCCACACGTGACGTTGATATCTTGTTGTACTTCGTTATCGCTCCGATTATGTAAAACAGGGGGTGCACTTAATGTCAAGCCAACACAGTGTATGTGTGGAATGAATTTCGATTTTTGCGATTTTAGTAAATATACCTCTCAGCTTTGACAAATGGGGTCCGTTGAGATAGATATTTTTCGTCGGGTAAATACGCATTATAATGGAATTAGAAAACCTTTAGTTTGACTCTATATACGTATCATCATCATCATCATCATTGTCAACCATTATCGATCCACTACTCGACGAAGGTCTCCCCAAGTTTCCTTCACAACGGTCTGTCTTGTGCCAGTCTCCTCCGTGTCACTCCCACATACTTTCGAATTTCATCCACCCATCGCCCATGTGGTCTTCTTCTGGGTCTTTTCCTGTCCCTTGGAATCCAATCTAAAATTACGGCTGTCCATCGATGGTCTGTCCTTCTGGCAGTATGTCCAGCCCATTGCCATTTCAGGGATTTAACTCTGATTATGACGTCTTCCACTCTTGTCATTTTTCGGATTCACGAGTTCCTCTTCTTATCTCTCCTGGTTACAATAAGCATGCACCTCACCATTCTTCTTTGAGTTGTTTGCAGCCTTTGTATGTCTCTTTTAGTTAAGGTCCACGTCTCTGCACCATACGTAAGCACTGGAAGGATGCATTGATCAAACACTTTTCTTTTAAGACATAATGGCATATTGCTCTTGAAAATTATGCTGTTTCTTCCAAAAGCTCTCCAGGCAAGTTTTGTACGCCGATTAATTTCTTCATCAATGTGACCATCACTTGATATCTGCTGTCCAAGATAAACGTACGTGTCTGTTATCTCCAGCTTTTCTCCATCTATCGATAAATTTTCATTTCTTGTAAAAGCATTGAACATCACTTTTGTCTTCTGAAGGTTCATTTTTAATTCCACTTCTTTACTCTTGTCAGCAAGTTCCAGGATCATACTCTGCAGCTATAATGGGGTAGTTGCAAAAAGGACTACGTCATCAGAAAAACGAAGGTGGGTTAGATAATCTCCATTAATTTTTATCCCTTTGTTTTCCCAGTTCAGTGATTGAAAGACATTTTCCAATGTGGCATTAAAGAGCTTCGGAGATATGGTGTCACCTTGTCTCACTTCCTTTCCAATTTTTATGTGTGTTGTATTTTCAAACAGCCGAATCTTTGCATTTGCATTTTCATAGATGTTATTAATAATATTAATGTATGCATCTTCAATACCGCAGGATTTCAGAGCCATTATAACTGCTGATGGTTTCACCAAATCAAAGGCTTTTTCATAATCGATAAAAGCCATGCACAATGGAAGTTCATATTCCCTCGCTCTTTCAATTAGTTCTCTAAGTACGTGGATATGATCTATTGTGCTGTAGCCACTCCTGAATCCAGCTTGTTCTCTCGGTTGAGCCATGTCCAGTGTTACTTTCAAGCGGTGTGAAAGAACTTTAGTGAAGAAGTTCCTGAGATCCTCAATGTCACCTTTTTTATATAGCAGGAACATTGTAGCGTTGTTCCAATCCTCAGGAATCTTCCCTTCATTAAGGCATCGAGTGAAAATTTGGGCGAGTACTGTTTCGATTTCTCCACTTGCTTCTTGTATGATGTCTACAGTAATTCCATCTTCTTCTGGAGCTTTTCCCCGCTTCATGTTCTTGATTGCATGTGTAACTTCTGCTGGGAGGACTGGAAGAACTCTGGTACTGGTACCTTTTATGATGTCTGGAGTACACGTATCATCCCTTTCATATAGTTTAGAGTAGAAATCTTTCACTCTTGTCAAAATTTCGCCTCTATTTCTTGTTACAGAACCATCTTCTTTTCTCAGTGCCATAATCTGTTTTCTTCCCTTACTGAGTTGTCCCTTTGCTATCTTTAGGCTTTGGTTGTTTTCAATTGCTTTCCTCACTAGTTCACAGTTGAATTTTCTTACGTCTTCAGTGATACTTTTTCTTACTGTCTTGCATAGCTCTATATATTCCACTTTGGAAGTCACATCTTCTTTAGTTGTCCTCATCTCTCTTCTTTTTTGCATCAACATTTTCGTTTTTCCTGATAATTTATTTACATGCAACTTGTTCTTAGACCCAGCTAATTTTGTTGCTGTTTCCATAAGAGCTTTGGTTACTTTTCTGTTAACTTCAGAGATGTCCACTTCTTCTGATGTTAGGACTTCTAAAGCAGAGAACCTGTTCTTCAGTTCCAACTTGAAAGTATTATGGTGTTTTTTAAGGTTATTTATGTCAATACATTTTGTTTGTCTTATGAGCTTGCCACGTTCAAGTTTAGTGTTGAGGTGCATCTTACATCTCACCAATCTATGGTCACTACCTGTGTTGAACTTGTTTAGCACACTGCAGTCTTCTATGACGAATTTTTTTTTACACATAATAAAATCAATTTCACTTGTCGACCCATTTGGATGTCTCCAAGTCCATTTCCTGTGTGGCTTTTTCTTGAAAAAGGAGTTCAAGATGAAAAACCCTTCTGCCTCTGCAAACTCAACGAGAGTATTTCCACGCTGGTTTCTGTTGCCGTGACCAAATTTACCTACTGAAGTTTCATTCTGTTGCCGTTGCCCTATTTTTGCATTGAAATCTCACATAATTATTTTCAAATGCTGCTTACCTTTATTATTTAGATGACAAATTTCCTCATAAAATTCTTCAATTTCTTCTTCAGGATGACTTGTGGTGGGTGCATAAGTTTGAATAATCTGAGCCTGGTATCTTTTCGAGAGTTGGATAACAAGTCGTGCAGCTCTGTCAGAGGAACTTTCAACTTCTACAACTTTATCCTTCAGTTTCTTGTTTATTATAAATCCAACACCACTAGTTCTGCCAGTATCTGTCCCACGATAGTAGAAGAGATGTCCACTTTTCAGTTCGATGAGATCTTCTCCTTTTCTCCTTACCTCACTTAGCCCCACGATGTCCCACTTGATCCTTTGTAGTTCCTCTTCCAATTCAAGAAGCCTTGAATCAGAAGATAGGGAGCGTCCATTGTACGTAGCCAAGGTCAGCATCAGATGGCAGCCTAGTCCGGTCCTCCGGGGATTCTTAGCACCCTCTGCCTTCATGTCGCACTGGCCGCAGCCTTGGCCAGGTACATTCCAGCTGCCGGAGACTGAGGGCCAAGATTTAAGTTGTGGAATCATTTTGGAGGGGTTTGGCCATAACTCACCACGCTGGCCAAGCGGGTTGGTGAGTGTGGGATAGAATTTCCTCTAATCCCGATGGTATAGTTATACCGCTATTGGCGGTCGTCAGAGCCCCTTTAGTGGGAACAGGATGTACCACGAGAAGGCGGGGTTGACATTTGTCAAGGAGAGGCTGTGATGTTACGCATCACCTGACCTTACATCCCTATATATATATATATATATATACACTGAATAGCAATTGCATTAGAGACAGCTGCCGTTATGCAAATGTGGCGCTGTGGGCGGCCCTGTAAACGGAAACGACATGACGTATGCAGCGATCCGACAATATAAGGAGTGATGCGACGGGTATCAGTAAGAGTCGGATGCAGTATGGGTAAGACGAAGAATCTAAGCGCATTTGATCGTGGGCAAATTATCGGGGTCCGACGAATGGGTCACTCCATCTCGGAAGTCGTGCAGGCACTGGGATTTTCACGAGCCACTGTGTCACGGGTGCACCGTGAGTACATCAGATCCGGTAAAACCACCCTGCAAAGGCCAACTGCCGTGTACAACAGCGTGTGGATGAGCGGGGTGATCGTCGGCTAGCTCGCATTGTAACAGCGGATAGACGGGCCACAGTGCAAGAAATCACTCCGCAATTTAACGCTGGTGCACAAAAACGTGTAAGCAGCCACACCATCCAGAACCATTTCCTCGCTATGGGGTACAGAAGCCATCGTCTGACGAGGATACCGCTGCTGACCGCACATCACAGGGTGCAAAGATTAGCATGGGCGCGGGAACATCGCCACTGGACCCTAGACATGTGGGAAAATGTTGCCTGGACTGAGGAGTCGAGATTCACGTTGGTACATGCGGATAGCAGGATACGAGTACGGCGCAAACCACATGAAGCGATGGATCCTTCTTGCCAGCAGGGTACTCTTCAAGCTGGTGGGGGTGGTATTCTTGTCTGGGGACGGTTTACGTGGACTGAAACGAGACCCCTGGTACGTGTGCCATCGTCCCTCATAGGTCAAAGTTACCGGGATATCCTGGACGAGCATTTGCTCCCGTTTGTGCGTCTTCAACATACCGCTGGGACCTTATCCTGCAACAAGACAATGCACCTTGCCATCGCTCCCTAATTGTATCCGAATGGTTGGATGAACACTCCACCGACGTGACCTCGCTTCCTTGGCCAGCTAGGTCACGTGACCTCAATCCCATCGATCACATCTGGGATGCCATCGAGAGAGATGTTCGAGGCTCTGACTCTCCTCCATCAAATCTTCGTGAACTGCTTCCCAACGCTTCCGGTGTCTTGTCGAGTCCATGCCTAGACGAATCGCCGCCGTCATCAGGGCGAAAGGTGGTGCTTCACGTTACTAGACAGGTATCTCTAATTGAAATGCACTTCAGTGTATATATATTGAACGACTACTGTGAGCAATTTGATGCCAGTCACCCGTCCCAAATTTAAGGCGCTGGTTCCAGGGAAAGGGAAGAGAGACAGTGCTTTGAGACAAACACAACATTCATGCCTTGCCGGTATTCCAACTCGGACCCATCTCGGATGAATTATCAGAAGTCAGAGCTAAGACCACTGCGCCACCGGGCTGAGTAGCATTACTGTGTATGGTTTTGTACGAGGGAGGATCGAAAAGTAACGCACAGCATTTTTTTCCCTTTACATGTTGCAGTTTAGCAGACAGCAAGTTTGAATATCACGCTACAGACCTGTTTAGCTGGATCAGGTGTCGCCTTCGTGGAACACAATGTGAACGACGGCACAAAGACGTCGCCGTTGTGGAACACAATGTGAACGACGGCACAAAGACGTCGCCTTTGTTATAGTGTCGCCTACGATTGAAGAGCAATGCAGTGTAGTCCGAGTTTTGTGGGCTAAACGGAAAACTCCGACGGAAATTCACAAAGAAGTGGTCGAAGTGTATGGTGGTGATTGCCTGGACCGCACCAACATCTCCAGATGGTGCAGTTTCTTTGCAGAGGGCCGTGGCAACCTTACCGAATCGCCACCTTCCGTTCGACCTGTAACCGCCTCATCACCTGCCACTGTGAGAGGCATTGAACAGGAAATTCTGGCATAGACATTGGCATAGAAGTTCAGACATTGGCATAGAAGTTCAACGATTCACCGTACGATATTGTGCATGACAAATTGCAATTTCGCAAGGTCAGTGCGCGATGGATGCCCAAGAACTTGACAGACGACCAGAAGGGGCAGAGAAAAATGTCATCCTTGGACCACTTGATGCGTTACGTAGAAGAAGGACATGAATTTCTGGCAGGTGTAGTGACGGGCGATGAGTCCTGGGCGTACCACGACACTCCCAAAACAAAGAAGGCCAGTATGGTGTGGTAATATTCCGACTCCCCGTTCACCAAAAAATTCAGAGCAACCCAGTCTGCTCAAAACGTCTTCATGACGGTGTTGTGGGATATGCATGGCGTTCTCCTGGTGGAGTTTTATCCAATGGAGACCACTGTGAATGCCAAAACCTACGCTAACACATTGACAAAGTTGCGTCGTGCCCTTCGTGACAAAAGACCCAACAGAGACGTTGCAAATGTCAGACTGCTTCACGACAACGCTCGCCCACATGTGGCACAACACGTTCGTGACAAAATTGCGCAGTTTGGCTGGGAGGTGCTCTAGCACCCACCATACAGTCCGGACCTGGCTCCTTCGGACTTTCATCCGTTTGGTCCCTTGAAAAGATTCCTGGGCGGCCAATGCTTCGATTCGGCTGACGAAGTCAAATCGGTTGTCCGCAGGTCGTTATACGCCCAGGAAAGGGCCTTTTATGAACAAGGTATACGGAAACTGGTACCACGCCGGGATAAATGTATCGAGTGTCTCGATGTAGTTTCACTGTGTATATGTTTTGTTTTGCCTATCTATAAAACTGTTGCTAGAAAAAATTGCGTGCGTTACTTTTCGTTTCTCTAATTCAATTGCTATTCAGTGCGGCCATTGGACACATGAAGCTTTATAATTTGCATATGATAAACCTATATCAAGCTAGATATTTACGAAGAAACGACATTACTTTTCGCTGAATTGCTGCATAAAGACTGAGATCGTACTCCACGTGGGATTTCACTCGTCATCATTTCCTGTCTCCAGGTGAGGACACAATTACTTAAGCTCTCACGACGTTGGATTTGCTCTTGGCACAGTGACTATGTTTTAACAGGACGTCCATAACTTCAACTACGTCAGACAGCGCATGCAAACACGAACTCCTCCTCTGTACTAGCACTATTTTTTTTTGTTATCGGCACATGATAACATGAAAAGGTGTTTTGAGAGTTTTCGAGCAGTTCTCCGACATCGCAAAGACTCAAGTTCTGTACTTTATTTTTAAATTATTCTGTCTTGTAACAAAACTAAACGTATACTCTTCAAGGAAAAAATGCAGTTCTCAATAAAGGAAGAACACACTGAGTTAGCTTTGGATTAGAAACATCTACGAAATAACGCGTTTGTCCACGTTCCTATGCAATCACGGCTCGCAGACGCCAAGGAACAAGATTCTGCAAAGTGTCGAACATCCTCAATGCGTGGCTGAACCCATTGCAGCAGCCCCGTCAGTTCAGGCTCATTCAGTGGACGAGGATCAGCAGTTCTCACACGCCTTTCTAGAATGTCTCACAAATGTTCAATTTGGCTACAGTTAGGAGAGTTTGGTGGCCAAGGCAATGGGGCAAATTCGTTGTCCTGTTGAAAGATTATACGAGCCCGATAACACGGTGCGTTGTCCTGTTGAAAGATTGTACGAGCCCGATGACACGGTGCGTTGTCCTGTTGAAAGATTACACGAGCCCGATGACACGGTGCGTTGTCCTGTTGAAAGATGGCACGGTGGTCCGGTAAAACCTCCTGTAGATATGATGGTCAGCTATAAGATCCCTGTAACGTCCACTATTCAGTCTCTTTGGAATGATAACTAACAGACCTGGGGATTGCCAGCAAAAAGCTCCCCAGACCAGAATATCTCATCCACCGGCCTTGAACCTCAACTGTGCAATTAGGGGATAGGGTGGAAAGTGTAGGTCCCGTGGGGGCAGCAGACCCTGGTCGGTTTCTGGACCGATCCTGTCCGGGTGAAGGACTGCTGGATCCTGGCAGGATTGCTAGCGCAACGCCTTCACTATCAATCTTTGAGTGAGCTCTGCATATCCCTTCAAAGTCCGCATTTGGCCGGAGCAGGTCTAGTCATCAGCTTAGCTTACACCATATGCAAACTCGGCCATCAGCATGGCGCAGCAGGAAACGGGACTCATTCCTCCAGACGACTTTCTCCCATCTACCGAGGTTCCATTTCCGTTGTTTCTTTGTCCATGCAAGGCGTTGTTTGTGACGACTGAGCGTCATCGTGGGTACATTCGTTGGTCTCCGGTTGTGGAAGTAAGCTACGGTGCATGTGGAAATAGGTCGAACTGCACCACTGTTGTGCTGGTGGGGGAGCTGGATGACTGTTGCACGTCGTTGCTTAGATACCAGTCGTGACACCCGACGCCTGCCACTCGGATCAACCTCTCGTAGCTGACCAATGTGAATGGATGTCTATGCATGGTTAATCCAGTCCTGGTACACCCTTGATACAGTAGTACGGGAGCAGCCAACAAGTGTGGCTGATCAATGTGAGCCATTCTGCTGGATGTATGTGCATTGTTAACCCAGTCCTGGTACACCCTTGATACAGTAATACGGGAGCAGCCAACCAATGTGAGCCATTCTGCTGGATGTATGTGCATGGTTAATCCAGTCCTGGTACACCCTTGATACAGTAGTGCGGGAGCAGCCAACAAGTGTGGCTGATCAATGTGAGCCATTCTGCTGGATGTATGTGCATGGTTAATCCAGTCCTGGTACACCCTTGATACAGTAGTGTGGGAGCAGGAAACAAGTGTGGCTGATCAATGTGAGCCATTCTGCTGGATGTATGTGCATCTTTAATCCAGTCCTGGTACACCCATGATACAGTAGTGCGGGAGCAGCCAATAAGTGTGGCTGACCAATGTGAGTCATTCTGCTGGATGTCTGTGCATGGTTAATCCAGTCCTGGTACACCCTTGATACAGTAGTACGGGAGCAGGCAACAAGTGTGGCTGATCAATGGGAGCCATTCTGCTGGATGTCTGTGCATGGTTAATCCAGTCCTGGTACACCCTTGATACAGTAGTGCGGGAGCAGCCAACAAGTGTGGCTGACCAATGTGAGCCATTCTGCTGGATGTATGTGCATGGTTAATCCAGTCCTGGTACACCCTTGATACAGTAGTGCGGGAGCAGCCAACAAGTGTGGCTGATCAATGTGAGCCATTCTGCTGGATGTATGTGCATGGTTAATCCAGTCCTGGTACACCCTTGATACAGTAGTGCGGGAGCAGCCAACAAGTGTGGCTGACCAATGTGAGCCATTCTGCTGGATGTCTGAGCATTGTTAATCCAGTCCTGGTACACCCTTGATATAGTAATACGGGACAAGCCAACAAGTGCAGCTGTTTCCTAAATGCTGGCATCCGCCCTACCGGCCCCAACTATATGGCAGCTGTCAAATAGGCTGAAGTCTCCACGTTTCCATATCTCTGGTAAATGTTTACCTATTACACACAGAGGATAGGTGTGCACAACTTATAGTAGCCACACGTGACGTTGATATCTTGTTGTACTTCGTTATCGCTCCGATTATGTAAAACAGGGGGTGCACCTAATGCCAAGCCAACACAGTGTATGTGTGGAATGAATTTCGATTTTTGCGATTTTAGTAAATATACCTCTCAGCTTTGACAAATGGGGTCCGTTGAGATAGATATTTTTCGTCGGGTAAATACGCATTATAATGGAATTAGAAAACCTTTAGTTTGACTCTATATACGTATCATCATCATCATCATCATTGTCAACCATTATCGATCCACTACTCGACGAAGGTCTCCCCAAGTTTCCTCCACAACGGTCTGTCTTGTGCCAGTCTCCTCCATGTCACTCCCACATACTTTCGAATTTCATCCACCCATCGCCCATGTGGTCTTCTTCTGGGTCTTTTCCTGTCCCTTGGAAACCAATCTAAAATTTCGGCTGTCCATCGATGGTCTGTCCTTCTGGCAGTATGTCCAGCCCATTGCCATTTCAGGGATTTAACTCTGATCATGATGCCTTCCACTCTTGTCATTTTTCGGATCCACGAGTTCCTCTTCTTATCTCTCCTGGTTACACCAAGTATGCACCTCTCCATGCTGCTTTGAGTTGTCTGCAGCCTTTGTATGTCTCTTTTAGTTAAGGTCCACGTCTCTGAACCATACGTAAGCACTGGAAGGATGCATTGATCAAACACTTTTCTTTTAAGACATAATGGCATATTGCTCTTGAAAATTATGCTGTTTCTTCCAAAAGCTCTCCAAGCAAGTTTTGTACGGCGATTAATTTCTTCATCAATGTGACCCTCACTTGATATCTGCTGTCCAAGATAAACGTACGTGTCTGTTATCTCCAGCTTTTCTCCATCAATCGATAAATCTTCATTTCTTGTAAAAGCATTGAACATCACTTTTGTCTTCTGAAAGGTCATTTTTAATTCCACTTCATTACTCTTGTCAGCAAGTTCCAGGATCATACTCTGCAGCTCTGATGGGGTAGTTGCAAAAAGGACTACGTCATCAGAAAAACGAAGGTGGGTTAGATAATCTCCATTAATTTTTATCCCTTTGTTTTCCCAGTTCAGTGATTGAAAGACATTTTCCAATGTGGCATTAAAGAGCTTCGGAGATATGGTGTCACCTTGTCTCACTCCCTTTCCAATTTTTATGTGTGTTGTATTTTCAAACAGCCGAATCTTTGCATTTGCATTTTCATAGATGTTATTAATAATATTAATGTATGCATCTTCAATACCGCAGGGCCACCCCGGTGGCGCAGTGGTCTAAGGCGTTGGCCTATGATCATTCGTCAGTAAGGGGTCCGGGTTCGAATCCCGGTCAGGCATGGATGTTGTGTTTGTCTTACGGCACTGGCTCTCTCCCTTCCCTGGAACCAGTGACCCTAAATTAGGGACGGGCGACTGCTTATAGCCCATTGAGTTGCTCACGGTGGTCGTTATACCTCCAATTAAAAAAAAAAAAATACCGCAGGATTTCAGAACCATTGTAACTGCTGATGGTTTCACCGAATCAAAGGCTTTTTTATAATCGATAAAAGCCATGCACAATGGAAGTTCATATTCCCTCGCTCTTTCAATTAGTTCTCTCAGTACGTGGATATGATCTATTGTGCTGTAGCCACTCCTGAATCCAGCTTGTTCTCTCGGTTGAGCCATGTCCAGTGTTACTTTCAAGCGGTGTGAAAGAACTTTAGTGAAGAAGTTCCTGAGATCCTCAATGTCACCTTTTTTATATAGCAGGAACATTGTAGCGTTGTTCCAATCCTCAGGAATATTCCCTTCATTAAGGCATCGAGTGAAAATTTGGGCGAGTGCTGTTTCGATTTCTCCACTTGCTTCTTGTATGATGTCTACAGTAATTCCATCTTCTCCTGGAGCTTTTCCCCGCTTCATGTTCTTGATTGCATGTGCAACTTCTGCTGGAAGGACTGGAGGAACTCTGGTACTGGTATCTTTCATGATGTCTGGAGTGCATATATCATCCCTTTCATATAATTTGGAGTAGAAATCTTTCACTCTTGTCAAAATTTCGCCTCTATTTCTTGTTACAGAACCATCTTCTTTTCTCAGTGCCATAATCTGTTTTCTTCCCTTACTGAGATGTCCCTTTGCTATCTTTAGGCTTTGGTTGTTTTCAATTGCTTTCCTCACTAGTTCACAGTTGAATTTCCTTACGTCTTCAGTGATACTTTTTCGTACTGTCTTGCGTAGCTCTATATATTCCACTTTGGAAGTCACATCTTCTTTAGTTGTCCTCATCTCTCTTCTTTTTTGCATCAACATTTTCGTTTTTCCTGATAATTTATTTACATGCAACTTGTTCTTAGACCCAGCTAATTTTGTTGCTGTTTCCATAAGAGCTTTGGTTACTTTTCTGTTAACTTCAGAGATGTCCACTTCTTCTGATGTTAGGACTTCTAAAGCAGAGAACCTGTTCTGCAGTTCCAACTTGAAGGTATTATGGTGTTTTTTAAGGTTGGTTATGTCAATAGATTTTGTTTGTCTTATGAGCTTGCCACGTTCGAGTTTAGTGTTCAGGTGCATCTTACATCTCACCAATCTATGGTCACTACCTGTGTTGAACTTGACTACTATATACACTCTTTTGCGAAAACAAGCGAAGCACACAGAAGAAATAATCCAATCGAGAAGAAAATTGGTGTGGGCGATGTACATAACTAGGAAAGTAAATGATTGCAGTTTCAGAGCAGTAGGGCCAATTATTCGGATTAAACAGCTACACGAGTACAACAGTCAGTATATAGCACCGTATTTGTTTCGAATACTAACGGTTACCCGGCGTGGCATAGGTGCATACAATTCATTCATACTGCCTTTAGGTAAAACATGCCATACGGTGTCCAAATTGCGGGTTAGTTCATGGACATTCCGGGATGGGCGCAACTGGCGTCCAGTCATTTCCCAAAAATGTTCGACCTGTGAGATGTCAGGTGATCGGGCTGGCCATGGAAGAGTATCGACATTAGGGAGGCAGGCTTGTGAGGTCCGTTACGTGGGTGGCCGGGCATTATCCTGTTTAAAAATTGCTCGGTGGTGCTGCGACAGGAAAGGTAGCACGACAGGTCGTAGAATGTCGTCTATGCACAGAGGACTACCAAGGTGTCGAGACTATTGTAGGGAAAGGCTTCCCAGACAGACAGTTCCGGTGTGCGTGCCGTGCGCCGTTGCACGGTTATGGGGTATTCGTGCGCTTGCTGTCTCGTCTCGAGACAGTTATGCGCAGGTCATCGGCCCTAAACGTAAACCGTCACATATCACTGAAGACAATGCGACGCCACTCGACACTATCCCACATTAATCGAGCCCGACAGCACTGCAACCGGTGTCAGTAATGCCACCTGGAAAGTGGTAGGGGGGCAGAGTTGCTTCCTCGAATGTAGTACGAGGAGGCAACTCTGCCCCCTACCACTTTCATGTTGCGCACCTGTAGGTGACGCAACATAGCCACGGATAGTTCAGGCAAACGAATTAGATTCTGTTCGGGCGTCTCTCACAATCGCTCGATCCTCGCGCTCTGTCATTACCCTTGGCCATCCACTGCCCGGGTGTCGCTGGGTTGTGCCCTCCTCGAACCATTGGCGCCAACATCGTCCGGTTGCCGCGTTGCTTCGACCCAAATGCCTGGCGATACGGCGCTTGACCAACCAGCCTCTCTCAGCCTATCTGAAACTCTCTCAGCTGCTTGCATTGTTCATGGATCCGATGTCGAGGCAATCTCATAGTCTGTGGAGGTTAACGCAAACGCAATCCGCTGTCACAACTGTCTCTGCGACATATATATTCAGTCAGACATAGTGAGGATGCAGGATTTGTCATTTTTATGTAGGACTTCCGTCCACAGGGAGTAGAGTTTAGGTCCCAGCCACCTACAGCGAGATCGCCTTTTGGGCAGGACACAGAAACGGAAGGAATGAGAGCAAGTCTAGCGACTTTGACAGAACAGTTTGTAGTGAGATTAGAGTACAGTACATGGCGCCACCGTACAAGTACGATATTGCACATAGATGGGTGAGAGAATTTCAGGGGGACATAGGAAAGGATACCCATTTTACCAGTGGGTCCAGCCTGGGGGCCGTCACTTTACGTGCTCGTCCGATGCACGGCGGATATTCAGTGATTGTTAGTAAATCACACCATCTCAGAAAGATCAGCCCAGGCTTGAACCTGGGGACCCAGCATCGACAGTCTGAAACACTAACCACTTAGCCATCGGCGGCTTAACTGTCTCTGCGTGGGAGCTTTGCTCCTGATATACCCTGCTCCATGCGCGGATCCCATGCGCTGTGACGGTTCACTGCTTCGTTATTGGTCGTTATTTTTTTTTATCATTTGCGTATTCTGCCCAGTGGCACTTGCATGCGAAGTTTCATCAGGATCGTACAACTTTCTCGGGGTGCTACGTTTTCTTTCTCTCTCTCTATCTCTCTTTCTTTTTTTTTCTGTGGAAAGCCTTATATGATACACACACATATCCTATCTTACTATTTATATCTAGACATCTGTATGTGTTCACATAATCTTTATTTACAGAAAATTTAATATTCGGCTTTCAAAGGCTGGACCAGTTCAGTCTTGTTTGAGCTTTGTTAGAGAATCATCTCTTCCACCCATCCGACGATCGAATTCTTTCCAGAAATTCTCCTCAGGTCAGGATTCTAGGCTGGCCAGTCAAACTTATCGACGCCCATATATTGAATCCAATCTGCATCAACGTGAGCAGTATGGCATGGTGTGTTGTGTTGTGCTGTTGATAGAGGTATGGCTCTTTCCCAAAGTACTGCCACAACTTTGGTTGTGCGTAATTGTTCAGGACGTCTTGGTAGAGCTCAGTATTCAGGGTTTTTTCTAAAAGGATTAATGAGCCCAAGCCGAAAAACAGGTCCACACCAGCAAGCTGTATCCATCAAACTTACTGTACTTGTCGATAGGGGACAATATATTCCAGAAAGAGCCTTTCTACAAGTATCTGCTACACTCAGGAATGACCCTCACACTGAGGAGAGGTGGATCAGACATGACTATGTTAATTACTGGCTTAACAATTCTATTACTACCACTCAAGGGCTTACCGATATGAGTACGGTGTTCGTGATGGCCCTGGCCGGAAGACGATTCTAAGGTTCGTGGAGAGGCTGGAAGAAGCAGGTTAGTTACTGAGTAAGAAAGGAAAGCACAACCCGCCGTCAAGAGTGCCGCAGTGTGCAAAAGTTGTTTGGAAGCGATTGTTTTGCTTTCCCCGGAAGTCATTTAGCCAATTTTCACAGGATACCGGCTACTCTTTAACTATGTGCCAAAGAGCAACTAAGCACGCAAAAATCAGGCTCCACAGAGCAACAGCTCTGCACCAGCCGATGGGGCCCGACAAAATCAAGCCTGAACGTTATTGCAATTGGTTCCTCAACTGGGTGGAAAGAAATTCTACAATATTGACAACAACATGGTTTACCGATGAAGCTCGGTTTCATCTCTCGGGATATGTAAATTCTCAAAACATGAACATGGTTCTGCTGAGAGAACCATTGGGCCAATTTTCTTTGAAGGTATTGCGAAGGACATTTTCATGGCCTTCATGGACCAACTAGACGACATCGAGCTTAAGCAGGGGTACTTCCAGTAGGATGGTGCCACGTGCCACACCTCCAATGAGTTCATGGCGCTCATTAACAGCTTTATCGTGGGCAGTGATATTTCCAGAGATCTGTGGCCCCACAGGTCTCTAGACTTGACGTCAGTGGATTATTTCTCGTGGGGCTGTCTGTCTTAAGGACAAAGCCTACAAAAACAGACCCCGAATTCAGGATCTCAGGGCAAACATCACGACCGAAGCAAACAATATCGACACAAAGATGTTGAGACGTGTATCAAAAAACACGGTGAAACGTGTGAAAACGTGTCTCGTAGAGGAGGGGGGCGCTTTCAGCACTTGATCTGATGATAAGACATTCTCCCATTATTGACCTTTCATTTACACGTAGTTACGCTACTGTTTACATATTAAGTCGAAAGATTGACCTATTTAAAAAGTTGAACTTCCCGGTGAAACACCCTGTAGTTTACGTGGATACACTTGCAACACCGGAGTGCTCTAAGCGATCTCTAATCTCAATCTTAGTAGCTAAAGGTCACGCATTGCCGCTCTCTGGACGTGTCGATCCAGCAGCGATGAAGTTTGATTCCGTGTGATGATCTCTTGTCAGCGTGTCAGTTGGTATTCTTCAATCCACTGTGACACGCAGCTTTGGAAGTGGCCAATGTTATGGCTCATATGATTGATAGAGGCAATGACTGTCCTATGTCCCACAATTTGGCAATCCTGTGTCGTTCGATGTGGTTTCCTTGATATTGGCGTAAACGGGACACAGCGCGATCTTTCTGTGTGTTGTTTCGAAGTCTTTCACGTCGGACGAGGCGATGGCCTGCTTTTTGATACGATTATTTCGGTAGGTTAAGGAACTGTCTCCTTATCAGTTGGCCTGCTGTCTGGTGTGACCGGGTTTATCGAGCTTCGAGCGCCACCTTCGTGATAGTTCACTGCGGATCTTTTATTGTTGGCATATCTCAGGTACCGTTACCCGTCCTGTGGTCTTCCTAATCGTGTGCCTTTTCTTTCCTCGTGTTGTGGTTTCCCTGTTGAGGAAAGCAACTGGCGAAGAGTCACGTGGCCAATTTTGCATGGTGACGAATTTCTAGACTGGTTAGGCAATGCAATGAGGTGTGTGGACTATGCTTTCATGGGGTACGATGTCCCTTGTTTCAGCAAAACGATCCACCGTGCCACAATACTTACACTCTCTCGCAATGGTTCCCTGTTGCGTTGGTTATTTTATTTCTCAGACATCCACAAGGAACATCTGTGGAATGAAGTCGAACGGAAGATCGGACATCTGAGTCAAGTGCTACCCGATTTGCAAGAACTCAAAGAGCTATTTGACATGAGTGTGGACCATTATTTTGCCCAAACATTAACAAAATTTAGTCGAATCAATGCCGAGGCGAATTGCTGATGGTCAAAGTGGAGCAGCTATTATTACAAAGTCTTAATGAATTGTTCAATCAGTGGATAAATCGATTGTAACATATTCTTCAAGAGGAAATTCCATTTTCAATGGGGAAAGTTTAAATTCTGGATTAAATGCGATTTTCAATGGAGAAAGTTTAATTTCTGGATTAGATGCGATTTTTCAGTTGCAATGATGTACTTCCCAGCTTCGACGAACGCACTCACTGAATTGGGTTGATTTTTCAGGAGTAAAAGAACGTAAACAATGGCCTTCGTTAGGAGGGTTTGGAAAATGTTCAATTCCTCGGTCTAATCGACAATGACCCCTGCACCGCAGATTCAAAAACTCAACTAAACGCTTTTAGACCTCGTTTTCTGTATTTTAGACCTCGTTTTCTGTATTTTAGACCTCGTTTTTTGTCTTTGGACTTCCTTTTCGCGCTGTAGACCTAAATTAAAATGAAACTTCTGTTAGAGGTCGAGATAAAACCATGAAGTTCTGAAGACACAAGATAATCACAGACAAACAAGATAATAGGCAGGTAAATAGAAAAATATTAAAAAGAAAGAAAAGAGTATTCGTGTCGACGCTCTGTAATACCATTTCCAGGGAAAGCCTGGAACGAAAATATCGGAGCAGGAATAGAATATGAACTTCAATTTTTCCTTTCCTATTTTTGCGCACCAACGACTGCTTGTAAAACCGTTTTCATTTCAGGCATATCACACGCGCCTTTGCCGAAGCTGAACTTATTTATTGAATTGCAGCCAACGAGAGATTGCAAGGCGAATTCGAGGAGGGGGTTTCAAATAACTTGAACAAATGTCTTGCATGCAATCAATTTCCCAGCTTTACGATCAGCCGCAATGTTTTTTTGCACAAAGTAACCTTTCATGAAAATATTTTACAGGGTTAAGATGAAAATAGATTTAGTCAAAACCTGCCTCCTAATATCACCAAAAAAACGTGGTTACATGAATCTAAAAGCGAATTTTTTAGACATATGTATGAGAAAAATCCAAGGATTTGCTGTGTTCTATCTGTATTAGAAATGCAAAGTTCCTACCAGGATTCAGAGTACGGCAGCATAAGAATTATTATAATAAAAAGGATATTATGACTCTATATTAAAGAAAGGATCATCATCATCATCATGAACCGATTATCAATTTACTGCTGGATGAAGGTCTCCCCAAATTTCTTCCACAATTGTCTGTCTTGAGCCTGTCTCCTACACGTCACTCAAGCATACTTTCGAATTTCATCCTTCCATCTCCCATGGGGTCTTCTTCTGGGTCTTTTCCTGTCCCTCGGAATCCAGTCTAAAATTTTGGTTGTCCATCGGTGGACTGTTCTTCTGGCAACATGTCCAGCCCATTGCCATTTCAGTGATTTCACTCTGGTCATGACGTCGTCTATTCCTGTCATTTTCCTTATCCACAAGTTCCTCTTCTTATCTTTCCTGGTTACACCAAGCATGCATCTCATCTCTCCATGCTACTTTGAGTTGTCTGCAGTCTTTGTATATCTTTTTTAGTTAAGGTCCATGTCTCGGCTCCATACGTAAGCACTGGCAGGATGCATTGATTAAACACTTTTTTGGGGGGGACATAAGGACATACTGCTCTTAAAAATTGTACTGTTTCTCCTAAAAGCTCTCCATCCAAGTTTTATACACCGATTAATTTCTTCATCAATGTGACCCTCACTCGATATCTGCTGTCCAAGATAAATGTAGAAATCGGGTGTCTCAAGCTTTTCTCCATCAATCGCCAAATCTTCGTTTCTTGTAAAAGCATTGTACATCACATCTGTCTTCGGAAAGTTCATCTTTAATTCCACTTCTCTACTCTTGTCAGCAAGTTCTTGGATCATACTCTGCAGCTCTGAAGGGGTAGTTGTAAAGATGACTACGTCATCAGCAAAACGAAGGGGAGTTATGTAATCTCCATTAATCTTTATCCCTTTGTTTTCCCAGTTCAATGATTGAAAGACATTTTGCAATGTGGCGTTAAAGAGCTTCGGAGATATGGTGTCACCTTGTCTCACTCCCTTTCCAATTCTTATTTGTGCTGTATCCTCAAATATCCGAACCTTTGCGCTTGCATTTTCATAGATGTTATTAATAATGCTAATGTATGCATCTTCAATACTACAGGATTTCAAAGCCATTGTTACTGCTGATGGTTTCACGGAATCAAAGGCCTTTTCATAGTCAATAAAAGCCATGGACCATATAAATTAAGGTACGTTAATTTCTTTTTTATCTTTATGTATGGCAGACATCCTTTTCTTTTCTTTTTTTTTTGTTCTATTTACGAAGAGCTTTCCTTTATTTATTTATTATTTCAGCTGCCAGAGCTCAAACAAAAGGTACACTGAAGTGCCAGAAAAACTGGTACTGACGAGCTTATGCAAAATACATAGCAACGTCACCTATGCGCGTACTCGGTTGCGTCCGCCAGTGCGTATATAAAACGATAGACATCCCTGCCCGCTGTCAGAGCTGTTTTCGGCATGAGAATGACAAGTAATAACGATTTAAGCGATTTTCAACGCGGTGTCATAGTTGGCGCTCGTGAGATGGGCCGTAGTATTTCGGAGGTAGAAACGAAGTTCGGATTTTCATGGAGAGACAATTGCAAGGGTGTACCGTGACTACAAGAATTCTGGCAAAACCTCCAACTACGATACCAGTGTGGCCGTAAAAAGACATTTGGTGAACGTGACCATCGTCGGCTGTCAAGAATCGTTTCACGCGATAGGCGTGCAACACTCTCGCAGGTATCATTGGATTTCAATGCTGGAGCCTCAACAAGCATCAGCGTCCGGACTGTGCAACATACTCTGCACGATATGGGCTTTGGGAGCCGACGCCCAACTCGAGTCCCCTTGTTGGGTGCACGACACAGAGCTATGCGCCCCGCTTGGGCGCGGCAACACCGCCACTGGACACTTGATGTTTGGAAAGAAGTAGCCTGGTCTGACGAGTTGCGTGGGTGGCGCAAACCCTATGAAGCCGTGGATCCGCCTGTCAACAGGGAACTGTACCGGCTGGTAGGGGTCCGTAATGGTATGGGTGTGTTTAGCTAGACTTCACTGGGAACCCTGGTACGTCTACAAACGTCTGTGACCGGCCAACGCCATGTGCGCATCCTTTCTGACGAGGTACACCCGTTTATGTCCTGCATTCATGCTGATGGGTTGGGCTTGTTCCAACAGGACAATGCACCTCCACACAAGTGTCGGGACGCCACATTATGGTTAGAGGAGCTTCATTTGAGTTTGGGGTGTTGCCATTCCCACCCAAGTCCCCAGATCTAAACATGATAGAACACATTTGGGATGCTACGCAACACGCTATTGAACACAGGAATCCGAGACCTCGGAATACACCCGAATTGTGGAACGCTCTGCAGGACGTATGGTGTGCATCACAGCATATTTTCAGAAGCTAGTGGAATCCATGCCCCGTCGTATTTCTGTAGTCCTGCGCTCCCGTGGGGGACCTACCAAATATTAGACTGGTGCACCAGTTTTTCTGGCACTTCAGTGTACATGTAGCAGATAAAAAACCCAACAAGATAGGTGACACCGAATTTTGGCTTGTAATGAGCACGTCTTTTGAATCCTTTTTACCGCATTTCTACAATCGATAAAACATCTAGAAACAGAAAGAGCTACTTTCCCGATCTAGCAGTTGAAAAGTCTCTTACAAAAATTAACAATTAGGCAAAAAATTTCTCTTAGCTGAAGCAACATATCAGAAGAAGCGATTTCTATAGCAAGCAGTTAGAATTATATATATAGAGGAAAACATGATCTAACTTTATTTCCCCCTAAATTTTTAATAAAGGAAAAGTGGAAAATATGCGAAAGGCATTCTTTACAGAAAAAGCTATATCAAGCAAAACGAATTTTTCAAATACGTCTTTTGAAAGCAGAGATTACGAGAAAAAGGTTTTGGTATTTCTGCCTCGCCCCCTAGCGAGTAAATTGTGCGCTACTTTTAAAAGGCAATGTTCCTGTCTTTGCTGTAACGAAGAGCATATAGCAAAAAGCGAAAATTTTCAAAAGGATCTTTCGAAGCAGAGATACGACATCAAATAGAAGTACACACTAACACCACTTAGCTTTATAACTGTAAACAACAAAATCCCACGGGTAGAGGCAAAGTGTTGCACAAAGTAAATAGTACGGCGTTCAAAGATAAAATAAAAAGTTTCAAACATCGTTGAAAGATCAAATGAAAAGTTTCAAATATCGTTCAAAGATTAATCAAAGTCTATTCCAATGTCCATAAATGTGTTGGATTGGAGTGAAAAATTTCAGACCCCCTTTCTCCATTATGTAAAGTCTCTATTTTCCTTCTCACACACTGCAAATTCACAGTAAATGTCAATCTAAACGTCTTTTCACCATTATACTTTTAAGGATTTTTTATCTCACGTGAAATAGCTGTGACACATACAGAGAGCATTATAGTTCATTCGTATGAAAATTAGTAATGTGAAAATTATAAACAATTAATAATCAAAATAAAAAATAAATGCACTGAAAATCTAAGAACGGTGTGAAAACAATATACAAGACGTATTTAAAAATTTCAAAAGTGTTTGTAAAACTTCGATTTATGTCATAATGATTGGCATCGTATCACACGAAAGAGTTAAAAAGCTCTTAAAAGTTCAGTTCCTCCTTTTACTTTAAATAACATCTAAAATCGTTGTATTTTAATCGAAGAACTTAAACTGGAAAAAAATCGCATGTAAGCAATGTCCAGTGAACTTTTTTTCTGCCTAGTAACAAAATTTCCATCAAAAGAGAAAATTTCCTCGGGATTCCGTTCATTCTGAGGATGAAATGAATGTGGAAAAAGTGAACGGCGGACGAAATGAACAGTGGACCAAAAAAAACAGCTGGGAAATTGAACCGCGGACAAAATGAACACAGACAAAGTGATCCGTCACCGACGTTCATCCAGTAGTGGATTGAATGGTTCATGAAGATGTTGATATGCATTCCTTTCGTAAGGGCGGCAAGATGTTAATTCCTTTTTTTTTTTTTCTTGGTCAAAATGCTCAAGAAAATGAAAATTAAATCGAATCGAAATTACATGGTAAGAAATATGACACTGGATTTTCGGTTGTAATGAGCATGTCTCTTGAATCCGTTCTGACGCGAATTAAATTTATCAAAGCTATTCAAAGTCAATGGAACCGGTTAGGAAAACAATCAACCGATTTCTTCGATCGAAAAGACTTCCAGAAGTAGAAACATCTACTTAGTTCAATTAGCGCTAAAAAGCATTTTACGAAAATTAACAAATGACGCACAAAAAGTTTATCATAGTAGAAGGAAGGTATCGCAGTATCACAGACAAACAGATTTTCAAATCGAACAGTTAAAAGAAGAAATACAAAAAGAAACATGAAATAAGTCTACGTCTGCTAGCGGAAGAATTTTGCATAATGGAAAAGTTGAAAATAGGCTAAAAATATTATTCATGAAAAAAGCTATGCTAAGTAAAAATAACGTTTCAAGTACGTATTCCGGAAGCAGAGATAGCGAAAAAAAAAAGCATTGACATTTACGTCCCCTAGCGGGAAATCTGTGCGCTATTTAAAGAGGATGATGCTTCACAACTTTATTGTAGCGAATGACACATAGTAAAAAGAAATTTTTCAATACTGTCAGTAGAAGTGGCGATAAAGCAGCAAACTGAAGTACAAAAACACCACCTAGCGAAAGAACTGTGAACTACAAATTCCTCATATACTCAACGAAAGTGTTCTACAAGGTAAATGGCATCTGGTATGGTGAAAGAGTTTTTTAAATCGCACATGTAGCAGCAAAAATATTGAGAAAAATAGATTAAGAATTTGCGTCCCCTAGCGATGATATTGTGTGTTATTTTGGGAAGAAAATAGGCACACCGAGTTTGCTTTGTTAGTAGTGTCTGACCGGAGAAGTTTTTCAATCGGGTTTTTAGTACCGCAGATATTGATGCAAACGGAAACGCGATAGTACGCCCTCTGATGGCAGACTTGTGCGTTAAGAAAAATTTGAAATTACTGCATATGAGAAACATTTCTCAGCGGAAACGCTCTCCAACAAAGAAATAATTTTTCAAATCGGACTCTTAGAAGCAGAGATATCGACAAAAATAAGATATACATCTACGCTTGCTTGGCGGAAAAGCTATGCGTTATATTTTAAGAAGAAAATGTTCCAAAAAGGCTTATGGACGTGAATGGCATCGGTCCACGAACGATTTTTTGCAATCGAGATTTTAGAAGCTTAGATTTTGAAGTACATCTGAAGCAGAAATTAACACTTGCGCGTAACTTGAAAAATTACCTATACCTAAAAATACTCTTCGATATAAATGGAATTGAAAGACAAAGATTTTTTCATGTTGAGAAGCAAATATATGGGATAAAATGTATTTTGAATTCAATATCATCTGCATTTACACTCTCTAGCGGCGAAATAGTGCATCGTAAAAAAAAAATACCGAAATGGAGGATCACCATTCGCACATTTGAAGCTTCCCAATGCAAAAAGAGTTTTTCAAATCGGACTAATTAATATTTGAAGAGATATGGTGTCCACAGACGGACGAACAAGCCGGTAACATGAGCATGATCTGTTTTACAAAAGACGTGCTAAAAGACGAAAATCTAAAGAGATCGTGAATTAGTATTACCATATTTTTCGACGTATAAGACGAGATTTTTTCGACGTCATAAGTCCGCGCACCTTGACTTATTTATTGAAATTTCTCAATGAGAAAACACAATATATATATATATTTTACAAAGTGACACCATATCTCCGAAGCTCTTTAATACCACATTGGAAAATGTCTTTCAATCACTGAACTGGGAAAACAAAGGGATAAAGATTAATGGAGATTATCTATCCCACCTTCGTGTTGCTGATGAGGTAGTCATTTTCGCAACTACCCCATCAGAGCTGTAGAGTATGATCCAGGAACTTGCTGACAAGAGTAAAAAAGTGGGATTAAAAATGAACTTTCAGAAGACAAAAGTGATGTTCAATGCTTTTACAAGAAATGAAGATTTACCGATTGATGGAGAAAAGCTGGAGATAACAGACACGTACGTTTATCTTGGACAGCAGATATCAAGTGAGGGTCACATTGATGAAGAAATTAATTGGCGTACAAAACTTGCCTGGAGAGCTTTTGGAAGAAACAGCATAATTTTCAAGAGCAATATGCCATTATGTCTTAAAAGAAAAGTGTTTGATCAATGCATCCTTCCAGTGCTTACGTATGGTGCAGAGACGTGGACCTTTACTAAAAGAGATATACAAAGGCTGCAGACAACTCAAAGGAGCATGGAGAGAGATATACAAAGGCTGCAGACAACTCAAAGCAGCATGGAGAGGTGCATGCTTGGCG
This sequence comes from Macrothele yani, assembly GCA_039090855.1. NCBI lineage: Eukaryota > Metazoa > Arthropoda > Arachnida > Araneae > Macrothelidae > Macrothele > Macrothele yani. The sequence continues at coordinate 113,434,066 of CM077003.1, forward strand.
TAGCCAGGAGAGATAAGAAGAGGAACTCGTGGATCCGAAAAATGACAAGAGTGGAAGACATCATGATCAGAGTTAAATCCCTGAAATGGCAATGGGCTGGACATACTGCCAGAAGGACAGACCATCAATGGACAGCCGAAATTTTAGATTGAATTCCAAGGCACAGGAAAAGACCCAGAAGAAGACCACATGGGAGATGGGTGGATGAAATTCGAAAGTATGCGGGAGTGACATGGAGGAGACTGGCACAAGACAGACCGTTGTGGAGGAATCTTGGGGAGTCCTTCATCCAGCAGTGGATTGATAATGGTTGACAATGATGATGATGATGATGATGATGATATATATATACGAAGTCCGATCAAAAAGTTCCGAGTCTAGGCCGATATACAACAAAGTACTTACGTTACTTAAGTCTGGCTGTGATCTCCCTTAAAGTAGTCTCTTTTGCCACTGTTGGAAGGCTCCCTGGAAGTCCTGTTCGCGAATCGTGTCAACCACTGTCTGTGATTCGCGCTGGATCTCGTCCACGGTTTCGAAACGGCGACCCTTAAGCTTCAGCTTCATCTTCGTGTACAGAAAGAAGTCGCAGGGGGCCAAATCCGGCGAGTAAGACGGGTGAGGAAGGGTAGTCATGCTGTTACGGCTGCAATACTGGCGTGTTGCTAACGCTCTGTGAGCTGCTGCATTGTCGTGATGGAGCAGGAAATCGCCCCTGCGCCACATTTCAGGTCGTTTGCGGCGAACGTGCTCCCTAAGAAGGCGCAGAACATCGCAGTAAAAAAGGGCGGTGACGGTTGGCCCTGGGGGACGAATTCCCGGTGCACAACCCCACGAATGTCGAAGAACACGATGAGCCTGCTTTTTTGTTTGCGCTCCGGACCTGTCGAGCTTTCTTCGGTCGTGGATATGTTGGGCTCTTCCACTGCGACTATTATTGTTTGGTCTCCGGGTCGTAACCGTAGACCCAAGTCTCGCGCTACTGATGACCCGCAACAGGAACGTCTGCATTCTCGATTTGTCGAGTTTGACACATAATTTGATGTTCGCTCGGTGCTCTAGTTTGCAGTCCATACCGAAATCGCAGCTGTGTTCTGCACGTGGTCACCAAATATCGTGTAGCACAGCTCCCGATGTTCACAGAACGATGCCACTCAGCACAATGACTCATGAAGTTCACTGCCCTCGACCGCTGTTCGCACATTAGCGTACTGCGATCTGTTGGCGCGCTACGTACCTAGTCTCGGAACTTTTTGATCGCACTACGTGTAATACAGTGGTGACCCAAGCACCCAACACTCAATATTACGTTCATAAGAAACCATTCAGAAAGAGTACGGAATGCAATATTTCGTTCACTAAAAAGCTTGTTTAATCCTTTAACCGGCTAAACGAATTAACTGGGGCCGACAAAGATTGTATGAAATCAGTTCGAATGCATATATTCGCTGTTAAGAAGTGGGCCGAATGGAGCTACAACGAGTGAGCCTGAGCATCAGAAAGCGTTGCTTTTCCCTTTAGCCTTCTTATTCAAAGTGATTATTTAGAACGCCAAGCTGAGAAAAGAGGAAGAAGATATTTAAGTAATATTTCTTTCTTGTTTTCCTCTTCTTTCTTTTTTCTCCCCATCCAGAGGCATCGTATCTGTGCCAGGGAGACTAGTCCATCTTCATCACGCCTTGGACTATGGAGCAGAAAATAAAATACTAGAAAGAAGCCAGCGCTTATCCCTTATGACAGGTTTATGGTGGCTGCTGCTGAAATGAGAGGAAGAAAAAGAAATGTATTGCCAAAGCTTCCGTGAAACCTGGCCGCTTCGTAAAGATTTTTACTTGGAAAGCGCACAAAAAATTGTGGGCTCTATATGGCGCAAGTAATCGGCCGCTTAAAGGGTTAATAATTTTAATGTTTACGGGAACATTAAAATCCCCGTGACCGATTTGGAATGGCAGCTGCTCGTATGTTAATTGTATTCCCCACGCGATCCCTGCAAGGCCCCGTGGGTGCCATTCAACCTTGGTTTTGAAAAGCCGCCAGAACTACAATGGATGCATCTCAATGATTAAACCTGTGAAACACGTCGCTACCACGCAATTTATTGGCTGGTGGCAGTTGCGTAGACAGCCGGCGGCCCATGCTCTTTAAGAGTAGCAATGACCAGCTAGCTGCGAGAGGAGACAGTCTTTTATGGCACTGACAAACTCTGAATTGTGTTTCTCAACTGAATTAAATTAAACGTTTGCTTCCATTTGCTACGCTTATCTTAATATATTTCATGCTTTCAATTGCAATAAAAAGCTCTTTTGGTTTCTGACTCCAATCGGATTCTGTGTAAAAGCAGCGAGTGATAACTCAGGCTGCAAGCATCACTCTGATTTGGTCCACTTGTGTGACCTTGGTTGTTTTTTAATCTTTGCTCGGGGGTTCTCTGATGACTGGTTGGTCGGATTGAAAAAATATGGTAGCATCAGTTCGTAAGAAAGCAATAAACGTACAAACTCATCTTTAAAACGCAGAAGTTACCTTTATTTACGTTCGTGTTAATATTTACTGAAACTAAAAATATAGTTGCCGAATTTCGGAACACTAACTGTAGTTGTTCTAGCCTCATCCTGTACTCAGGATCGACTTATCAATAAATGAAGATAGGAAAATTGAGGAATTTAACACATTCGACTTCTATTCCGTATCGACTCATAAGCCAGAAAATGCCGTATTTATTCAATGAATAGCCGTCTGAAATGAGATAGAGGAATGCAATTATCAAATAACTTAGTATTTTCAGGTGCGACTCTCGCTGACCCTTCAGCTGGCAAGAAGATCCACGACAGAACACAAATTTGGCTGAACTTCACGTTCAACTGCTCTACGAGAGAAACATTAATGGGGACACTCCTCTGCTATGAAACCTGCAATCAGCCCTTTTCCTGAGCGAGATAAGGGACTGTAAATTGTGCTTGACAACGCTCAGTATTCATACATTTTCTCAGTTCACACTCATTCCTCAATTCCTGACTAATTAGCTGGAGTTTCGGCAAAGATCGACCTTTCCTTGACGAGTCATTAATTTGTAATTGACTAGTAGACGTGACGATGACGTAGCCAGCTTTGAGCAGGACTTAGATGCGATAGATCTCCTGTGCAGACCGCATGATTTGCATGATTTCGGTTTATTCCCGACGCAAAGCTGTCCGCGGGGTTTTCCGCTACCATGGCAAGATAAAGGGGAAACAGGAGCATGCCAGTGAGAAGCAGATCGACACCTACTGACATGCCGAGAATTAACGTCTTCTCGTGTCTGACCTAATCTACTAGGGTCATTTGCTCCCCGTAATCCCTGTAGATGAAATCGCGGAGCGCCTCAGAGGAACAACCTGCCAAAGACGGCTGTCAGGATGGAAAAGTCAGACAAACAGACACTGATTGCTCATATCCATAGCGATGCATGAAAAGGAAACGAATGTTATGAAACGGAATTATTAACTCACTCCAAGGAACAAGCTCGAATGAAAAATTTAAACTTTAACTTAGCACTGTGTTGGAATTATCGAGACGGCTTTTCTCCACCGCTTTTGGAATTTTCTCTTTAATCACAAACACTCCTCATTAAAAATAAATGTTCCCGGAAGCAGTACAGTTACCAACATGCAAAACAGTATGGAGACCGTCATTTACCTACGCAAATGAAGAACAAGAAAGATGACACGGAGTTTTCGATTCTAATGAGCATATCTTCTGAATACGTTCTCACGCCAGTTAAATTTATCAAATCTATTCGAAGTCAATGGAAACGGTATGGAAAACAGTAGTATCTCACAGAAGAAAGAAGTTCTTCAGTCGGGTTTTTAATCCCGCAGGTATTGCTGTAAACGTAAACGTGAACTTACGCCTTCTAGTGGCAGACTTGTGAGTTTAAGAAAATTTTGAAAGTATATGAGAAACATTTTGCAGCGGAAACGCTCTCCAACAAAAAAAATAATTTTTCAAATCGGACTCTTAGAAGCAGAGATATTAACAAATACAAGATATGCACCTACGCCTCCTGGTTGGAAAACCATGCATTATTTTAAGAAGACAGTATTCTCAAAAGGTTTTCCGATATGAGCGGCACCGGTGCGCGAAACAATTTCTTCAGTCGAGTTTTCAGGAGCTCAGATTTGGCTCTAAATACATCAGAAGCAAAAATTAACACTTACGCCCCCTGGTGACCAAACCATTTTTCACCGAATATTAGAAATTATATGCAAAACATTTTCCATCAGGAGCTGTATGCGATATAGGAAGAATTTTTCAAATTTGGAAGCAGAGATATCGGGGAAAACGCAGTTTACTTTAATACCCCCTAACGGAAAGTCTATGTATTACTTGGAAATTTTGAAATAATATGAAAAAAAATTTCGCACCGAAAACGCTATCCAACAAAGAAGGAATTGTTTAAATCGGACTCTTAGAAGTAGAGATATTGACAAAAATAAGACATACTTTTAATGGCGGAGAAACCATACAATATTTTAAGAAGAAAATATGCCGAAAAGGTTTATGGACGTGACTGGCATCGGTCCACAAAAGAATTTTTTCAATCGAGATTTTAGAAGCTCAGATTTTGCTGAAAATACATCAGAAGGAGAAATTAGTACTTTTTTTTTTTACCAAAAATCAGAAATATAAGCAAAATATTTACCATCGTCAGTTGTATACGCTGCAGAAAAAATCTTTTAAATAGGAGTTTTAGAAGCAGAGATATCAGGGAAAACGGAACTTACTTTTACGCCCCCTAGCGGAAAATCTATACGTAACTTGAAAAAGTGATTATACCTAAAACAGTTTTCGACATAAATGGAATCGAAAGGTAATAATTTTTTTCAATGGGATATTTTAGAAGCAATTATGTGGAATAAAATGTATTTTTAATTCGCTATCATCTACATTTACGCCCTCTAGCGGCGAAATTGTGCATCGTAAACAAAAAAACGAAATAACTGATTATCATTCGCACATTTCAAGCTTTCCAATACAAAAAGAATTTTTCAAATCGTTCTAATAGTTGCAGAGATATGGCGTCCACAGGGGGACGGAGAGACGGACGGACGGACGGACGAACAAACCGTAACATAAACAAGATCTTTTTTACAAAAGACGTGCTAAAAATCGTGGGATTGGTTACATTTAACCCTTCAAGAGGTGTGGTTTACTTGCCTTTGGTTAAGATGTACATGAACCAAATGGTGCTAAAATTTTGTTGTGCTCTCCAAAGAGAAATGTTCACATAGCGGCCAGGTTTTACGGAAGCTACAGCAAAACAATTCCTTCTTTTACTCTCACCTCTGCAGTAACGACCATAAGTCCATTACTAGTGACAAATGTTCCCTTCTAGTCACGACCGTAGCAAGCTTTTCCTATCTGGGAGGGCGAGACTTGAAATTACACCCCTTCGAGATCAAAATTACGCCAGTTCGAGTTCCACTCAAATAATACGCGGTTTTTAATTTCTCACACACTGCCATTATAGGAAAATATTATAATCATTCCAAAATCGCATTTCGCCGCCCGGTGGCGCAGTGGTCTCGGCGATGGCCTCTGATCATTCGTCCGTAAGGGGTCCGGGTTCGAATCCCAGTGAGGCATGGATGTTGTGTTTGTCTTGCGGCACTGGCTCTCTCCCTTCCCTGGAATCAGTGACCTTAAATTAGGGACGGGCGACTGCTCATAGCCCATTGAGTTGCTCACGGTGGTCGTTAAAATTCCAATAAAATAAAAAAATCGCACTTCAGGTTTTTGACATAATTTTACTAAAAATAGAAAAACTAGGTAAATACCCAAGAACCACAGGTTGCAAATACCAGTAAAGTGTAAAATTTATGCGAACGCCGACAATACAACACTCCACAGAAATGCAGAACGAAAAACAAACTAACACAGGACGAATGAGTAACGGATAAAAACGTAACAATAGGAAGAAGCTTTAGGGGTAGGTCTAGGAAAAATTCAGTACAAGGTTAAACGCTCAGAGAACTTTCTGTGACAGACCACAAATGATTAATTAGCTTTTCATCCCGACGACATGTTCGGAAATGTCATGGAGGTTAGGCATATCAGCATATGAATCTATAACTATTAACAGTAGCAAAACACTGTTCTTCACGTGTTTATACTAGCAATTTTAAGCAGAAGTCAACAGGTTCCTGGTAATATTAACTAAAAACAAACGACAAGCAGCACAATCAAAAGGACTTACCCCAACTTTGAAAAGTAGGCCTACATCCATTGTCCTCCGGCTTCTTCTGCTAGTGAATGTATATGAGCAGTCGAAAAGACATATATCACAACGAACAGTAAAAACTTCCTCTGCTAGTGAACGTATCTCAGCAGTCGAAAGGACATATCACAACGAAAGGTAAAAACGACAAATTGAGTAAAACATGAATGAAACGGCACTAAACCGAGTACGAAATGGTGAAATTCAAATGAAATGAGAACACTAAAATCGATTGAGAAGTAAAACCAACAAAGTTAAAAGTTGAAAATGACAAAACCAGGGAACCTATTTACATTCTACCCATGCTACCAGCATCCAAACATGTTTCGGCAAGTATTATGCCTTCATCAGTGGAAGAGTTCACAAGTGCCCAGTCCTCCGTAATCGACTCAGATGTAATATGACATGCCTGAATGAAAAGACAGTATGTTAACTTCGTCGTATAAGCTATGAACACCTATACCCTATCGTGCAGTTCTTGTATAGCGCCATCTGCGGGGATTTCGCCGACGTTTGTCATTTTAGCTTTTAACTTTGTTGGTTTTACTTTTCAATCGATTTTAATGTTCTCATTTCATTTGAATTTCTCCATTTCGTACTCGGTTTAGTGCCGTTTCATTCATGTTTTACTCAAGTTGTCGTTTTCACCTTTCGTTGTGATATGTCCTTTCGACTGCTGAGATACGTTCACTAGCAGAGGAAGTTTTTACTGTTCGTTGTGATTTATGTCTTTTCGACTGCTGATATACATTCACTAGCAGAAGAAGCCGGACGACAATGGATGTAGGCCTACTTTTCAAAGTTGGGGTAAATCCTTTTGATTGTGCTGCTTATAGTTTGCTTTTAGTTAATATTACCAGGACCCTGTTGATTTCTGCTTAAAATTGCTAGTATAAACACGTGAAGAACAGTGTTTTGCTACTGTTAATGGTAGTTATAGATTCATTTCCTTAGCCACGTAGTATCCGCTAGTGCATTTATGCACTTGTGATATTTGTGTTATATCAGCATAATGTTTTCTATGCCTCCATTTACTGTTTTAGAAAATCCCCTTTATGTATGTGAGATGTTCACACCTAGTATTTGTATGTTACTCTGTATCCTGGCTAACTGTATGGAATACTGTATGAGACTTATTACAGTCTTTAAAAAGAAAATACTGAGGGGCGTTACTTTGTTTCTATTAGTTGCAACTTCTGTTTTTGCATCACCCAGGGCATGAATTTACGTCCCTGGAATGACCATTCTGGGATGTCAACCGCACTCCCTGCCCTCCCGGTAGCTACGGCCCTGCTTCTAGTCCTTCGTTTTCTGCTGCATGACCGTTTTCTGCTGCATGACCTTTGGGTAGGTACAAGTGATTCAAGCATCTCGTCTCTCCTCCCTTAGGGTCGTCGCCATTGTAATCGCCTCGTTAGCAGGTAATGAGTTAGAAAGGATTAGAATTGACCTATTTGAATAACAAAGCTATGAGAAAAGCCACGATTTCTAATTCGTGCGTTCTACGTGTAGCCAGTAGTCGTAAAAGTGAGGGAGATAAACATAGAGAGAGAGAGAGAGAGAGAGAGAGAGAGCACGCTTCTCTGTGTTTCTAAGAAACAATACTCTTATACCTTTCTGAAGCCCCAAGAACTGTGAATCCCTTTTGACTAGCCTACTTAAGTGGATAAACTTTTTGCTAGATTACTTTGAACTCCCGTTTCTTCTATTCATTTTGATAAAATGATAAGCATACGCCTACAGCATCAGTACAATAGAATAAAAAATCTGCATGGGGTATACCGCTGTTTTTATCGTGAACTCTGCATTGTGCATTTGTTTAGCAGGATTGATAATCCTTTGCTATTTGAAACTAACCTGTCTAGAAGCCTTGTTTCCTTTACAAGAGCTGATGAAAATAGCGCAAGCAAAGGACATTTATTACTGAATCAAAGCAAATTTACAATATGTAACCCTAAACGAGGTTGGAAAATTTTACAGTCGGCTTAAAGAACGAAATTATAACATGTGCGATTCTGAGCTCTTTTAAGCATGACGAAAACCTCACGGCATCATTCATGAGAATGCACAGTTTAAAAAAGCGCATCTATAGACGGTAGAGCCGTTGAAATTATTATACTCGATGCAACTTTTAGACGCATTCTTAAGATTTCTCTGCGGCATCGAGCACTCGCATATCAATGCGTACTTCGCACTCCATTTTTTTTATGCCCGTGCACTTGCAGCTGGATGTCTTGACTGCATGAGAGAAAAACTGTTTCGGTGTGTGTTTGCAAATCGGTTTGGCTGAAGATTTTGAATTGTAACAGTTCGTGTCTGCTTGTTGCTTACTTGTATAAAGCGTTCCGAAAGTATTCATTTTAAGTACAGTTTCAAGAATGGAACAACAACTGCCGTACAGCGAATAAAAAAATGACTTGCACATAGAACTTGGCAGCAAAATTAATGAGGTTAATTTGCTTTGTCGCTGGTATCAAATCACAAAGAATTTTTTTTTCAATCCCAAATGTGGGTAAAAGGGATGTTCTGAAATCAGAATATGATGCTTTCTCAAAACCTCTATGACCTTTCTTCCGCTCTGTGATGTCAATCTCAGATGGTTTTTTGAAAGATGTATCAGAGATGGAAACGGGTCACGGGTCAACAGGCCAGCGGGTCAACGAGTCGACAATTTCTAGCGTGTCAAAAGGGTCAGGTCAAGGTGTTCCTGACACGATTTCGACTCAGTTTTATTTCCATTTTACTTTTAAAAAGCAAAAAAAAAAAAAAAAAAATAAATTTTTTTTTGAACTGAAATGCGCGCTGTAGTATTTTGTACTCGAGACTGGTGCTCGTGGACTGAAAAACGATTTGTCGTGCAATATGAAGGAAGTGTGTCCTCAGAAGGAGAAGTGTCCCTTACTTCTGAGGGGCAATGATGGAAACAACATCTACATTTTGGACACTTTCAACTTAGCATAAACATGTTCAAATCGGTGTTGCTGTGGAACATATTCTGAAGCTTGATACGTTGTCAAAAAAAAAAACCAGCGAAAACTGAAATTAAACATACAAGAAGTTGCTTAATTCAAAAATTTTCTGACGCCCCGTGGCGCAGTGGTCTAAGCGATGACCTCTGATCATTCGTCCGAAAGGGGTCAGGGTTCGAATCCCAGTGAGGCATGGATATTGTGTCTGTCTTACGGCACTGGCTCTCTCCCTTCCCTGGAACCAGTGACCCTAAAGCAGAGACGGGCGACTGCTTATAGCCCACTGAGTTGCTCACGGTGGTCGTTAAATCTCCAATAAAAAATAATTCACTTTAGCGCCATCAAAATTAGGTGGAACAGTCTTAACATTACTGCGGAGGGGCTGTTTGATTATCGCAGATGTGTTTGAAACATGTGTAAAACAATTAGGTTATGTCTTGCAAATGAAGGACAACAGTTTCAACAATTAAATTATACGTTCATTGCTTGATTTCCATATAACCTAAGATACCCAATGCGGGCAGACTTTTTAAACGCTCTGTATATGCACTATAGTAAACATATTTGGCTGGGTCGGGTACAATTATATGACGTCCGGGTCTAAAATTTTTGACCCGTTTCCAACTCTGAGATGTACTTAGCTGTTCGATTTAAATGTCGAGCGCTGGGCTTAAATTTAAATTCCACAAGGTGTAGGAAATGCATTCTAGCCTGGATCTGAACTTGGCTCTTTTGTATCTACCATATACAGTAGAACTCCAATTTTCCAGATTAACTGGGACCACAGCCCATCCGGATATTCGGAAAATCCAGATAATTGGGTTGTCTTTTTTCTGTAGGCCAAATACGTATTTATTAATTGAAGTGAGGGAATTTTATTTTTCGTTTATCCCATTTGATAATAACAAGTGTTATGCAGTTTAAAAAATAAATATCAACTGTACAGCATAATCATTTTGTATTATTTCAATGCACGAATAAACTACATACACGTAAATCAAATAACAAAATCTTAATTTTACTTGGATTTGAAAGAAGAACACACGATCCGGATAATTGGTGTTCCGGATATCTGGAGTAGAGATGAGCTCGGGCCCGGCCCGGTCTCGGACGGGCTCAGAATTCATTAACTACCGAAAAACCCGGGCCCGGCCCGGTCTCGGACGGGCTCAGAATTCATTAACTACCGAAAAACCCGGGCCCGGCCCGGTCTCGGACGGGCTCAGAATTCATTAACTACCGAAAAACCCGGGCCCGGGCTCGGAATTACACGTCTTGAATTTCATTACGGTAATTAATTCAACACGTGTAATTCCTAGCCCGGTTGAATTACACGTGATGAATTTCATTGTGGATTTGTTACCATGGTGGAAGGATTTTCAATTTCCTAAGCTAGCTGCCATTGCAAGGCAGATTTTGCTTAGCAAGACTTGCATTATGCATTGTCCAAAGCTATGGCCCAAGCAAGGATTAGTTTAAGGAGGTCTAGTATCGAAAAACTGGGAAAAAATCACATTCCCATTTTTTGTATTTTATTGAAAATCAAGAATCTTATCTTTAAAATGATATATTAATTTCAAAAATTGTGCAATTAGAAGTATTGTTATTTATTTTTTAAAATTTCCTCACTTCCGCGATTTTTGGGGTGACGTTGGTTTTTAGTGTTACAGGTCGAGTTTTAGAGAAAAGAAGATCAACTTGAAGCGCTGAGGCATTAGATGCCTCAGCGCTTCAACTTGATCTTCTTCTCTCTCTCTCTCTCTCTTTTCATGATGAACTTGATCTGGAAACTGCACACACATATGATAATATTGTGATTATTATACTATTAAGCGCAAAGCTTTCTTAATGTTAAAAAATGTAGAATAATCTGGTCTGAAATGCTTTTTTACGTTCTTTTTTTTTTTTAATTTTGGAAATTTCCCTGCATGCTGTTTTTATATTCTACTTCATCACTCTAAACTACCTTTACCAATTAGTATTTATGTAAATTATATTGCAAAATTAGTTTTCTGGAATCAAAATTTCAAACACTTGCAACTGTCTGTACGGCTTTGTACGTTTTATAATGCAATTTATTCAAAATAAAAGTAAATTTAGAAATCAAAAAGAAATAACGAATGGAGTATTTTGTTTCTAAACGATTTTCTTTTCTTCAGCTTTTACCAAAATTACTGATTCCCCTGATACGGTCGAAGGGCACGTTGATTATTTATTTATTTTCAAATCCACGTTTTAGAACATTTGGCTTTATTCGTAGTATTTCTAAAAACGTATTAATATTGTGAAGTGGATTAACTGAACTGAACTTTTTAAACTAATGATTTTTAAACTAATCCTTGCTTGGGCCATATCTTTGGCCAGTGTGTAATGCATAAATGCAAGCCTTGATAAGCAAAATTTTCCAAGAATCGAGGCTCGGAAGGGCCCGGGCTCAGCAAACACATGTAATCAAAGAAAGCGGACCGGGCCCGGGCCTTAAATTGAGCCCGAACTCATCTCTAATCTGGAGTCCAGATAACTGAAGTTCTACTGTACTTAACTGTATCGCATCTCAATGACTATGATGTGAAGGAGCAGTAAGAAACTATTCATTTCAAAGTATGAGGTGTTTATAAGGATGTCATTCACAGTCTCTTCGCTTACGAATTGCGTAAAAAAACGGTAGGGAACTCTCTCTATATATATATATTTATAATTCGAAATTCAAACTAGTTAGTAGCTAGTCGACTGTATCTCCTAAAGTAATGTCTTTTCATAAAGCACGTTTGGAAATCAATTTTGAGACATGTTCACCTCCTGTGTCGCATATTCAATGTGCCTATCAACACTCTCAAATCTTCGCGACATTTGGAAGTCTAACACTGTAAACAACAAAAATAAAATTCTAAATTGTAAATCGTGCGCGTTATGCCAAATTCGAAATAGTGATTGAAGAAACCTAGTCAAAATCTTGTCGTTCAAATTACTTGAAACTAAGTATAGCGAGTAATAACACACGGAGAACCGTGGTCTGAAACTTAAACAAACCTACCGTTAACTGCGGGGGAAGGATACACGTAAAACTTTAGAAGTCTAGCACAGTAAGCAGAAAGATCAAATTAATTATTTTAAATCTCGCGCGTTATATCAAATTTGAAACAGAGGTTGAAGAAACCTATAGACAAAATCTCCCCACAGAAATAGCTTGGAATTTGTTATAGTGCGTGGTAACACACGGGGAGCCGCAGTCTAAAACGTAAACAAACTTGCTTGCAACAGCGGATAAGTCATACACACCAGACTTCGGAAGTGCATACCAAAATATTTAGGGGCAACCTATTAATATCGACACTTCTGTTGTACCGTAGGTGTTCTCCTGCATAGGTTTGTAGTATTAGTCTGCTTCGATAAAGCCACCTGTAAACGTGTAAAAGTTCGGCAGTTGCTACGCCAATAAAAAAAAACATTTTTTGTAATGGATTTTATCGCATTTAGTATCAGGTTCTTGTAATTTACGCATATTCCAATGAGATATTGTTACCAATGAATGAAATACGGGATTAGACTATTGTACAATACAAATTTGGAAGATGTGAATCCGGTTATTGGTGTAAATAAGACATGGATGTTAAGTCAAGTCACATAATATCCGAAAACTTGCAAATTTCTTCGTCCTATAGCGCGAATCGAACCCCCGTCTCCCGGATAGCGCTCCGAGTTTGCTAGCTAGCCACTACACCACCCAAAACGACCAAGTTTCAAGTTTTCCGATTAATTTGAATATAATTATCACAGGATTCGCTAGTCGAAGCAACCGGCATTCGTATATAGCAAATCGGTAGGTTCTAATTCATTCCCGTGATTTCCTGAAGGCGCAGAAGATCAATGAATGAAATACGGGATTACACCATTGTACAATACAAATTTGGATGATGTGAATCCGTTTATTGGTGTTAATATGACATGGATATTAGTCATGATGGTGTCATCATTGGAGAGATAGATGACATTGTAATTTTTTTTTCTTTGTGATGGTTATGTTCAAATTAATCGGAAACTTGAAACTTGGTCGTTCTGGGTGGTGTTGTTGTTAGCATTCCGTTAAGGACGGCGAAATTTTCAAGTTTTCGGATATTATCTGACTTAACATCCATGTCATATTTTCACCAATAAACAGATTAACATTTTCCAACTTTGTATTGTAGATCTTGTTACGTTTGTGTAGGACGTGGTGAAATAATATTCACCGACAGTTAAGAAAAATATTTTGCTCAGTAACAAGGTTTTTAATCAATTGTTGCGTCATTTCAGCCACTTCATGGGATAGCATGCCGCCCGATCTGATTTCAACAGTAATTACAATGATTAAATGATTTCAAAACCGATGAATTAATTAACAATCAGAGAATTCGAATTAAAAAAAACAGAACAAAACAAAAACAACCCTCCTCCTGCCCTCTTAACCGCTGCGTACTCACCAAATTTTAGGTCTCTACGTTCAATATTCTCCTCTGTAGGCGATCGACAGACAGACAGACACGGTAATTTTATTAATACAGATGCTGCGATCATTTGGAGTACTAGCCTCACTGCCGAATAAGTGAAATCGAGAAAGTGCAAAAAACTTATCTACAGTATGTCACCTCTTTCACATACTAGAGTATATAACGCTGACATCCCGATTGCTGACCAGTCATTTTTCAAGATGATCTGTATACATTCAAGAAGGAAGGCTCTCCAACTTAAGTGTCTGAACGATATCATTATTGGTAAGAGAGATAACGTTCTAATTGTAAACCGACCAAATTTCCATGTATCACGATCACCGAGGACAAATTCTGTCGTATTAGCTATGCCATTCTGCTGTACTTAAGCTAGGAATAATTTTTCGTTACGCAAGATGGGTGGACTTCACAACTCACTTGAAGACTGCCCGCATATTTTTTTTATGTAAGTTATGATTTTTTTCGTAACATGTTTTGCAAGATTATACAGAGGGTGAGTCGAAAGTTCTGCAATATTTGGATCACTTTATGTCTTCATACGTACCTTTACGACGAAAGCTGACTAGGATTCAAACTATAGGCCATCGTGTTGCACCGTCTTTAGCCTTCTGTCTACCAGTTCTTCGATTCTAGAGAGGTTGAGTCGAAAGTTTTGCAATATTCGGATCACTTTATGTCTCCATACGTACCTTTACGACGAAAGCTGACTAGGATACAAACTATAGGCCATCGTGTTGCACCGACTTTAGCCTTCTGTCTACCAGTTCTTCGATTCTACAGAGGTTGAATCGAAAGTTTTGCAATATTTGGATCACTTTATGTCTTCATACGTACCTTTACGACGAAAGCTGACTAGGATACAAACTATAGGCCATCGTGTTGCACCGTCTTTAGCCTTCTGTCTACCAGTTCTTCGATTCTACAGAGGGTGAGTCGAAAGTTTTGCAATATTTGGATCACTTTATGTCTTCATACGTACCTTTACGACGAAAGCTGATTAGGATACAAACTATAGGCCATCGTGTTGCACCGACTTTAGCCTTCTGTCTACCAGTTCTTCGATTCTACAGAGGGTGAGTCGAAAGTTTTGCAATATTTGGATCACTTTATGTCTCCATACGTACCTTTACGACGAAAGCTGACTAGGATACAAACTATAGGCCATCGTGTTGCACCGACTTTAGCCTTCTGTCTACCAGTTCTTCGATTCTACAGAGGGTGAGTCGAAAGTTTTGCAATATTTTGATCACTTTATGTCTTCATACGTACCTTTACGACGAAAGCTGACTAGGATTCAAACTATAGGCCATCGTGTTGCACCGTCTTTAGCCTTCTGCCTACCAGTTCTTCGATTCCACAGAGGGTGAGTCGAAAGTTTTGCAATATTTGGATCACTTTGTGTCTTCATACGTACCTTTACGACGAAAGCTGACTAGGGTTCAAACTATAGGCCATCGTGTTGCACCGTCTTTAGCCTTCTGTCTACCAGTTCTTCGATTCTACAGAGGGTGAGTCGAAAGTTTTGCAATATTTGGATCACTTTATGTCTTCATACGTACCTTTACGACGAAAGCTGACTAGGATTCAAACTATAGGCCATCGTGTTGCACCGTCTTTAGCCTTCTGTCTACCAGTTCTTCGATTCTATAGAGGGTGAGTCTAAAGATTTGCAATATTTGGATCACTTTATGTCTTCATACGTACCTTTACGACGAAAGCTGACTAGGATTCAAACTATAGGCCATCGTGTTGCACCGACTTTAGCCTTCTGTCTACCAGTTCTTCGATTCTACAGAGGGTGAGTCGAAAGTTTTGCAATATTTGGATCACTTTATGTCTTCATACGTACCTTTACGACGAAAGCTGACTAGGATTCAAACTATAGGCCATCGTGTCGCATCGTCTTTAGCCTTCTGTCTACCAGTTCTTTGATTCTACAGAGGGTGAGTCGAAAGTTTTGCAATATTTGGATCACTTTATGTCTTCATACGTACCTTTACGACAAAAGCTGACTAGGATTCAAACTATAGTCTATCGTGTAGCACCGTCTTTAGCCTTCAGTCTACCAGTTCTTCGATTCCGCGGTGGTACCAGTTCTTCGACTCCGCGGTGGTACCAGTTCTTCGACTCCGCTGTGGTACCAGTTCTTCGATTCCGCGGTGGTACCAGTTCTTCGATTCCGCGGTTGGTACCAGTTCTTCGATTCCGCGGTGGTACCAGTTCTTCGATTCCACGGTGGTACTAGTTCTTGTCCTTCGAGGCGAAGAACTTTTTCATCCCAGCTGCCACCTCCTGCTGGTTATTGAAGTGCCGCCCAGGAAGGAAGTGGGCCATGGACAGGAACAAGTAATAATCCGACGGGGCGAGATCCGAACTATATGCAGGATGTGGCATCAGTTAAATGCCCACAAGTTTCTGGAGTTTTGTCCGGGTTGTTCGCGCTGTATGAGGCCGAGCATTGTCTTGCTGTAGGAGAGCGCGCTTTCTGTTCATCAGTGCCGGGTACTTCTCCTCCAAAACGGCATACATCAGCTCCAGCTGCTATCCGTCTTAGAAATTAGAACTTCGTACCTTCAGTACTTTTAATCATTACGTAGCGCTTCATTTAATATGTTTGTTCTGAATCAAATATGACTTCTAAAGTAACTGTTTTGAAAAAAAAAAGGTCTTTCATTGTTTCATCAAGTATCACATTGTGTTCTTTTATATCAACTGACTTATTTTTGCGACGTTTACATTCAGCACTTGTGCTTTAGTATATGTTTTCTTTCATTTAAGTTATCTTATTCACGTATATTATATTGTTATTGTACAATTGAAATAAGTTATTGGTTGTAAAATAATAGAACTGTCTGATTCTCATCACAACAGTCGTGCAATGCATTGCAGGTGTGTATGGATGACTCTTCAGCACTAAATGGTTTCTTCTTTTTTGTTTAAGAGGCTTGAGTGCTTGACCTACTTTCGCGCTCCTATTAAGAAAACCATTCTTCATAGTTGGGTAAATGTTTTTGCCGCCCGGTGGCGCATTGGTCTAAGCGATGGCCTCTGATCACTCGTCGGAAAGGGGTCCGGGTTCGAATCCCGGTGAGGCATAGATGTTGTGTTTGTCTTACGGCACTGGCTCTCTCCCTTTCCTGGAACCAGTGACCCTAAATTAGGGACGGATGACTGCTTATAGCCCATTGAGTTGCTCACGGTGGTCGTTAAACCTCCAATAAAAAAAATGTTTTTCTTTATTTTAAGTGGCAGATTGATGTTTTAACGGACTTAATTCCTCAGCTTATATAAATCAAGGTTTTATCTTATCATGTCTTCATGTACTACTATTTATTTAATATTTTAGCTGCTAATGCTTTATTCATTTTTAGCTCGTTAGCATAATAAAGTATTATGACTTGAGAGTAGAGGTTGGCGTTGATGGTCCGATCGTCTGGAACAAATTCGTAATGGATTATCCCTCGAAATTCCACCAGATGCAGAGCATCACCTTGTGCTGGAAGTGCTCACGTTTGGCAACAGGTTCAGGAGGCTGGCCCTGACTCTGCAGTATGTGCTAAGATTACTGAAACAGACCCACTTTTCATCGCACGTAACAATTCTCCTGATGAAACGTACATCGCGTGGGTTTTCTAGGAGTTTGGTGTGTGCTTCCACTCGGCGGTTTGCTTCAGCTGGCGTCAATTCGTGAGGAACAATGCGACAGCTCATGTAGACCTTGCCGAGGTCCTGAAGGGGACGAACCACTGTGGTCTGTGATATGCACAGCTCGCCTATTAATATTCGTGTGCTGGTTGTCGTATTTGCCTCTACGGCCTGGCGCACGGCCTCTGAAACCACGGTTGGCGGCCTACCTGTCCTTGGCTGATCGTCAAGGTTTCTGTCACCTGAGCGAAATTTCTTGAACCATCTGGTTGCGGGGCTGTGGTCCACGGAACCTTCCACTTTCGCATGACAAATGTTTCGTGTTGCTTGAGCAGCGTTATGGCCCAGTTCGAACTCGTAAAGCAAAAGTTCCCTAATTAGCCGGTTGTGGCTGTTCATCTTTTAGGCGTCCCAACCACAGACAGAACGACGACATGCAATGCTGTTAACAGCAACGACTACCACTTTATAGTCCTTTCGACTGACTGCAGTGTGTGACTTGGACTAGTTTAAACACGTGACTGTTACAGATATTTTATACGGGGTTTCGGGATTTCATATAAAATCTCAAAATGCAACCTTTTTCCATCTCGTGCTCCACTTCCTTTGTTTACCACAAAGCGTGAGAGAAATTTCTCAGAGTCAGTTCCCCATTAGAAACCGGATGCACGGTTATTTACTAAGACGAAATTTTGTCTATGCTCAGTATTTGCACTTTGTATGTTGAATGGAGATTAACTCTATCGCGCCTCCTTTGATGCTTTTCAGGATTCAATTTCAATGCGGCCGACTAATGCACTACCCACTCATATTTTACTTTGAGGCTTGAGATTTACCGAGGGCGGTGTGGTTCTTTCTCAATGGGAACTTTCGGATATGCTTAAGGGCATTTTTGGGAGACAGGGGAGAAGTAGGCGAGAAGACAGTGGTCTCTGGTCTTGGACAGAGAGGGGTCGCAAATAGGAGGACGAAGGAATTGCCCCAGGGTAGCCTGGGAAGTTTTAGGCTGACCGGCAGGAGAGGCGATTTCTCGACAGCGCGGGAGATGATCGAAGGAGGAACAGCGAGCAAACATAGCACAGCTAACGGATAACCTTTGCAGGGAATTAAATGAAGAGAACAGTAAAAGTTTCTTAGACATATTTACGAATCGCAAGAATAATTTGCTTGTTAATTATCATCTTTGCTAACAATTGTTCGTTGCTATCTTTTAATTCTTGTTGTTAACTTCATAAACATTGCGTGGTTGAGTTGCTAAGTCTTATATAGTTGAAGATGATAGTAAAATTGTATGCAAATAATTCTTGCGATTCGTAAATATGTCTAAAACACTTTTATTCATTTCTTCATTTAATTGCCTGCAAAGGTTGTCCGTTAGCTGTGCTATATTTCGTAACTCTTCCGCTTTCGATCATTTTTCGCGCTGTCGTGAAATCTCTTGACCTCCCGGTCCACCTAAGACCTTCCCCGCCTCGCCTGGGGCAAATACCTCGTCGTACTTTTCGTGACCGCTCGCTACCTCTAAACCTAGAGACAACTATCCCTCGCATCCTTCCCTTGTCTTCAAGAAATGCCCTTAAGCATATCCTATGTTCCACGAGAGAAAGAACCACATCGCTTTCGGTAGATCTTAAGCCTCAAAGTAAAATGTGAGGGAATGTGCATTAGTCGGCACCATTGAAATTGAAACCTTAAAAGCATCAAAAGAGGCGCGATAGAGTTAATCTCCATTCAACGTACAAAGTGCATATACAAATCTTAGACAGAATGTCGTATTAGTAAATAACCGTGCATCCGGTGTCTAATGGGGAACTGACTCTGAGAAATTTCTCTCACGCTTTGTGAAGACAAAGGAAGTGGAGCACGAGATGGAATAAAGTTGCATTTTGAGATTTTATATGAAATCCTAAAACCCCGTATAAAATCTCTGTAACATCTTCAACCACTACGGACTTATTAAGAACTACAAGTTAACAACTAGAACAAAGATAAGAACGAACTTGTTAACAAGTTCGTTCTCTTCTTCGCTACAGCACACGCGTTTATGCAAATATCGCAAAACTTTCGATACACCCTCTGTAATTATAATTTTTAATGACCAATGATATTAACGCATAGTGATTTTATAGCAGTCTAATTAGATCTACTATCTGAATGGATGTGTTTACAAATAAATAAATAAATAGAAAAAAATATCCACTAAATTTTACATCTTTTATTCAAGACAGGTCTTCTTTGAAGAGAAGAAGGGAAAGTTCCGTGGTTAGGGGACTCTGTCTTCCGTTTGTGCCTGGAATTCTTAAAATTAGGTGTCATTCAGAAGGACATTTCTTAAAGAAAGAGCATTTACATGAAAAAGCGACGTTAAGATTGAAAAAGCGACTTTAAGATGCGAGATCTGGCCCAGTAAAGAGTGATATTGAATTTCCGTATAATTTCTTGAAATTGAAAGGTTCAAAAAAGATTTTCCTGGGAAATTTGAAATGACAAACAAAATTCGACGTCTAGCAGAAATTTATTTTTTCCACTTCCTCCTGGAACATTGTTTCAATAATTGGTGTTAAACTGGATTTTCTTGGGATATCAATGAATTATTACCTGCAAAACACAGACGACATTCGCTGAAAGAAGCAAAAGCAATATGTTCACTGAAAGGAACGGAAGAGGGATTCTTGAGAATCCCAACAATTCCCAGAAGATTTCCCAGAAGGTGAATGCTCATTAAAAAACATGTGCCGCGTCTCGGAAATCCAGTTTTCATGAAAATCTTTGTGTTCTTTGAGTGACGTCACTAAGATACTTCCAGGATCTCTCGACAGACATGCTTAACGAATTAAAGAGTTCATTACTCATGGGTCATAGCTTTTGACGGTTCTTCCTCCTACCCTCCCTACGCTTTCCTCATCTTTCCCTCAAAGCTTACCTACCTCTCGGAGTATGCATACATTCAGAACTCCATTCAGCGCCCTTTCAGAGATCTCCCCTTTTCCAGATGCTGTGTTACCATGGCAACCACAACCGACACAACGGAGCTCTCTTTCAAACGGGTCTTGGAACGGTGCCAAATTTCTGAACTGTCTGTCTACGGACCTAGAATTTGCGCGCGAAATTGCCTGGACTGCGTAAAATGAGCACGTGGTTTCTTGTCAGGGGTCAGAGGGCACGTGTCAGAATGGCTGGCCATGAGAAAACACTTGAGGTACAACTGAGGTCAATTGGAGAATATATGGGACACCCCACTGAGTGAGAGTCAATTTAGTGGCTTCATCCGGTTAGAAGTCTTTTGTCTGCCTGATACGTTTGGAACGTGGGACTGCCGTCTGTTCACTAGGACAAGACGGTAGTTTATTGTTTATGTTTCGTGCATCATGCCATTCCTAAACTCATTGGGCAGAACACAGGATTAGTCATAATTTTTCAGCATACGACGACGACTGGCCGCCGCGCGAGATTTCATTTAATAATGATTTTAATAATAACACTACTGGGAATAGGTATTAAGATTAATTCCAGCCAACAATTAGGATTTACTTATCCTGTTACGTGTGTATGACACGATCATTCTGTATAATACGTGGCATTCACTCCTCCGATAGTTCATTCCGACCGATAAAAATTCGTAATCATATGAATTCCAAGAAATATAGTTCTCAGATTGAATCCATCATGGTTACAACTCTGAAGAAATTCAAAAAGACAGTCAGCTAACGGATAATCCGGGTATTTCTTTTTTTTTTTTGTTAATTATAAATATCAGAACAAAATTTGTTTTTATAATACAAGACCCGGCAAAATTTCATTGCGGTCCCTAGAGAATAAATCTCATATCATCATCATCATCCTCATTGTCAACCATTATCAATCCACTGCTGGATGAAGGTCTCCCCAAGTTTCCTCCACAACGGTCTGTCTTGTGCCAGTCTCCTCCATGTCACTCCCGCATATTTTCGAATTTCATCCACCCATCTCCCATGTGGTCTTCTTCTGGGTCTTTTTCTGTCCCTTGGAATCCAATCTAAAATTTCGGCTGTCCATCGATGGTCTGTCCTTCTGGCAGTATGTCCAGCCCATTGCCATTTCAGGGATTTTACTCTGATCATGATGTCTTCCACTCTCGTCATTTTTTGGATCCACGAGTTCCTCTTCTTATCTCTCCTATTTACACCAAGCATGCACCTCTCCATTCTTCTTTGAGTTGTTTGCAGCCTTTGTATGTCTCTTTTAGTTAAGATCCACGTCTCTGCCCCATACGTAAGCACTGGAAGGATGCATTAATCAAACACTTTTCTTTTAAGACATAATGGCATATTGCTCTTGAAAATTATGCTGTTTCTTCCAAAAGCTCTCCAGGCAAGTTTTGTACGCCGATTAATTTCTTCATCAATGTGACACTCACTTGATATCTGCTGTCCAAGATAAAGGTACGTGTCTGTTATCTCCAGCTTTTCTCCATCAATCGATAAATCTTCATTTCTTGTAAAAGCATTGAACTTCACTTTTGTCTTCTGAAAGTTCATTTTTAATCCCACTTCTTTACTCTTGTCAGCAAGTTCCTGGATCATACTCTGCAGCTCTGATGGGGTAGTTGCAAAAATGACTACGTCATCAACAAAACGAAGGTGGGTTAGATACTCTCCATTAATCTTTATCCCTTTGTTTTCCCAGTTCAGTGATTGAAAGACATTTTCCAATGTGGCATTAAAGAGCTTCGGAGATATAGTGTCACCTTGTCTCACTCCCTTTCCAATTTTTATGTGTGTTGTATTTTCACCCCAACAGCTGCTTGATAATGCTGTGCAAAGCATGACACGACGTGTGGAATCTTGCATCGCCTTCTATGGTGGCCATATCCCGTATTGACATCTTACGCCGGAACGCCTGCGGACGGTAATTGCATTTTTTTCACGTTTACGCATTCTGCACAAAATGGCCTGTTTGTCCCTTGAACACGTTCCAAAGCCTTCTGGATTTCAGAGCACACTAAATTGTCTTTCTTGTAATGTCCTGGCATTCTGACATTATTTT
This sequence comes from Macrothele yani, assembly GCA_039090855.1. Taxonomy (NCBI): domain Eukaryota; kingdom Metazoa; phylum Arthropoda; class Arachnida; order Araneae; family Macrothelidae; genus Macrothele; species Macrothele yani. Next base: position 113,456,448 of record CM077003.1, read on the forward strand.
ATTTCACTTGGCATCTAACCACACTTACTTTTTTATGCGCTATACAGCCGTTTATGATCCGTCCTTAGCAATTGTCCAGCAGTGTATATCAGATGGTTTTTTTTTTTTGGTTTTTTTTAAATAATGGAGAATAAATGTAGTGGAGACAAAGTTGTAGCATAGTGTACCAAATGTAACATCGAAGTAAAAGGTTCAAGAAGATGTACAACGGTATTGATCTTTCTTTCATTTTTGTACTATTCTCTAACCGAAATAAACATCCCATTCGTACTTACTTCATATGTAATATTTCGTTCAAATCACTTTACTTGCGGCGAAGACGGGGAAACTACTCATGCCATCATGGGGCGACTACTCATGGTTCGAGGGGTGGAACAATTGTCAAATAACCTACACAACGTATAAAGATGTACTGGTTGCTGGTTTATTCACGTTGTATTGTTACCCATAAGTTATTGGTTAATTACCTACATACAGTTAACCATTAACCATTACGATTATACCATTACGATTATAATGGTTAACTGCTACATGACATTACAATTACCATGTAATTCTAATGACCAGTTCACCATTACCATGTAATGGTAACGCTAAGTTCTTGTTCCCATTACCATTACGCTGTAATGCATTTCCGATTAATTCAATTACGATTTTGCCCAACTCTGGTTTGCAGACGGTCTCTCTACCAGACTTGGAAATGCTGTTGGAAATCTGTCTGTCTCTCGGCAGTAGAACTGTTGGCAGAGTGTTGCATTTCCTTGGTTTTCACGTTAGGGGATTTGCAAGCAAGTCTGACATCTTTCATGAAAATGCTGTTTGACCTCTGGGTCGGGACTCTAGTGGTCGTCCATTCGCAATCGTTTCCTTCGCAACGAATGACTTCACTATGAAGAGTAAATGTTTCTATCTCACCGCTGTGAATGTTCATTCAATACATCATTACTACTACACTGACTGAAGCAGCAGTACATTTATCTTTCTCCAACCCACATGAGGTCGGAAACGGATTCCCAACAAGAAAGGTGATACCAAATTTTTTGGTGTAGTTAGCCCGTCTTTTGGATCCTTTCCAATGCAAATAAAATTTATCAAAGTTATTCATAGTCAATGGCAACACCGGTTGGGGAAAAAAATGAACTGGGTTTCTACAATTCATAAAACATCCAGAAATAGGAAACGCTACTTACTTCCATGAACGGCTAAAAAGTATAATAAGAAAATTAGTAAATGGCGCACAAAATGTTTCTCATAGCGGAAGGATATAAAACACAAAGACATTTTCAAATCAAACAATTAAAAGGAGAAATATAGGAGGAAACATAATGTTAGTCTATGCCTCATAGCGGAAGAATTTTGCATAATGGATAAGTTAAAAACATGAAAGTCTCAATAGGGTTTTTTTAGAAGAGGATATGCAGCTGCAAACGGAAGTGCACAAACACCACCTAACGACAGAACTGTGAAAAACAAAAAACTTCTCAAGTACAAGCCTAAATTGTTCCAAAAAGCAAATGTTATCCGGTGTTAATAGAACTTTTTAAATCGGACATTTAGAAGCAGCGATATCGCGAAAAACAGATTATGCATTTGTGCCTCATAACGTCTAAATTGTGCGTTATTTTAGGAAGGAAACGCGCACAAAAGTCTTTCATTGTTACCAGTATCTAACCAAAAAAGATTTTTTTCCGATCGGGATTTTAGTCCCGCAGATATTGCAGCAAACATGCTGTAAACTGAAACGTGTTTTTACGCCCTCTAATGGCACACTTGTAAGTTAAATTTGTTTTTTAATTATATGAGAACCGTTTCACGCGCCGGAAATGCTCTCTGATGAAAGACGAATTTTTCAATTCGTATTATTAAAAGGAGAGATATCGACAAAAATAAGATAAACATCTACGCCTCCTAGCGGAAGATCTATGTATTTTTTGAAAAAGAAACTACACTCAAAATGGTCTTCGTTGTAAATGGCATCAAAAGAAAGAAATAATTTCTTTGGCCGGATATTTTTCTGGAATAAAATGTGTTTTGAATTTGATATAATCTACATTTACACCCTCTAGCGGCGAAGTTATGCATCGAAAAAACAACCGGAAAGCAAGGATCATCATCCTCACATTTCAAGCTTTCCAATGCAAAAATAATTTTTCAAATCGGACTAATAGTTGCCGAGATGTGGTGTCAAAAGACGGACGGACGGACAAAGTGATACTATAAACATGCATTTTATTTTACAAAAGACGTACTGATAAGAAAAGTAATGTCGATAATTAATAAGTGTCAGGGCCGCGGGTGGCCTAGTGGGCAACGTTCGTGACTGCCATGAAGAAGACCTCAGATTCGATCCGAGACAGGTACGAACGCTCGATCCACTAAATATCCGCCGTGCGTCGGATGGGCACGTTAAGACGTCGGACTCCGGGTGCTGGCCCCACGGCAATAAATAAGGGCGTCTTCCTTCTCCTTTCTACTTCGCTTCCGTGTCACTTTCCTATCGGGCTCACTAGCCCAAATCTCCTAGCTTCCTATTTCTAAGGGTTGTTTAAGACCTGGGGTCAGACACTCCCTTCCTAAAATCATCTACATATGATCTGATCTGATCTGATTAATAAGTGTCATACTTTATGTGAATGAGCAATCAGCAGTCAGCTGGGAAATAATGGTGGAAATTAAGAATGGAAATGATGCGTGAATGTCATTCATTTGAATGGTGTGTTTGAATTGTTCGACAAATCATTCATCGTGAACGGTCAATGGTGGAGCGCTCTCGCCCTTTTGAGCGCCTGGCTAAAAAAGAGCTGTGGCTTTGAAAACGCTTTGGTCGTAAACATGGGATCCCTGCAACGAATGATACTCAGTGCGCTTAGTGACAACCTGGAAACTGAATATCCATTCGTTTGAACGTTCATTCACGAATGACTCTTTTGCGTGAATGATGAATGAACTCCCAAGAAGGAATGATTTATACCATCATTACTGGACTGTTGCTTTGTCCGCCGATCTTGGACCATAGGACAGGGGATGAATTACGCTTCAAAACTTTTCGCTTCGATGGGCGTTTTTGGATTTAGCGACTCCTGGGAGAAGGTTCTCTCAATGTTGCGTAGCTCCAGTTCTCAAGTTTGGTGAAAGCTCTGCAATGGTTTGGGTTAGTTTAGTTTTACTGGAATTATTCCATTCGTTGTTACACTTGGAACCGCGAAATTGAACCCCTAGCTCGATATTCTGGAGAATCCACTTTCCCTATATTGTGGCGGTGTTTCGATAGGTAAACGGTAAAAATACCCCCAGAGAAAATACCCCTGAAAACTGAAAAGCGGAAAAAATGCCTCCGGAAAAAATACCCCCGGAAGAAATACCCCCAGAACAAACGTTTCACTGTAAACTGCCACATAGGAACACTGATGTGTGGTTCCATGTAAGCCAAGCGAGAGTTGTACTTTAATTTGAAGAAATAAATTTCCGAGGATCCGAGGTGTACTTGGAGGGGGCGGGGAGGCTCAACCCCCAACTTCCGTAATATTAGATTCTGGACCGCTGGAGTCTGTCAGTGTATCCAGGCTGTTCCCATTGAAGCGTCCGCGAGGTCCGTGAGGTTGGGGGTGGAATTTCCCCCAAAATGTTAAATTGGACGTAGAGCTGTAGACATTAGAACCATGCTTTACATAATGTTTCTGTATATGACCACGAATTTTCAGGAGGGTAGGGTGAATTCACCCTCCCCAAGTTTCTAAGAGCGAAGACAAGTGTAAGGGATTTGCTCGCAATTTCTATGCTTCGTGTTGTGTTTAATGGCAAACTATGTATGCCCTTCCCCCTCCACCAGAAATTTGGTGAAGCCTGTGAAAGGTATACGAGGTGCTTGGTTTGGAGGGCTCTACCCCCAACTTCCGTAATTTTATATTCTGGACCTCTAGAGTCGGTCAGTGTATCCTCGATGTTACCCCTGAATAGCTCTTAGAAACGGGGGGGGGGGTTTACCCCACCCTCCTGAAAATTGGTGGTCGTGTACAGAATCATTATACAGTATAAAGCATGGTACTAATGTTTACAGCTCTACTTCCATTTGAACACCCCAAGCTCATGGACCTCGCGGACACTTCAAGAGGAACTTCCTGGATACACTGGCAGACTCCAGCGGCCCAGAATATAATATTACGGAAGTTTAGGGTAGAGACCCCTCCCCCAACCAAGTGTACCTCATTTCTTCGGCAATTTATTTCTTCAAATTAAAGTACAATTCTTGCTTGGCTTACATGGAAAGTTTTCGCGAAATTCGTTTGGAGTTCCCAATTCAGTTATCAATATAGGCCCAGAAACGGCAATCTTTATAGACCCCCCCCTCTTGAACTTTTGTAGCGAAGTTGCTGAAGATGTTTGGCAGGGTTGCCGGTAAATTGCCACACATCAGTGGTCGTGTGTGGCAGCTTACAGTGAACCGTTTGTTCTGGGGGTATTTCTTACGGGGGTATTTTTTCCGGGGGCATTTTTTCCGCTTTTCAGTTTTCAGGGGTATTTTCCCCGGGGGTATTTTTACCTACATCCGTTTCGATATGCACAGCTGCTTGTTTCAGTTCGCCTATGTTCCATGCCACCCTGCAAGATGTGCTCACTCGGGTTTCCGTAAGCGTGCAGTTGTAAGCTGCATTTATACTTCTTATCAGTGTTCGATATTTCAACCAAATTGCAGCTCATTGCGAATGTTACAAAGGATGTATATCACGAAGAAAGTGGTTGGAGGAAGACCGCCACACAGGAAGACTGCCACACAGGAAAACTGCCACACGATTTTCATTAAGGGGCCGTGCACAAATTCTATTCCTCAGAGGAACACTTTGAATGTGTGGCAGTTTTCTGGTGTGGCAGTTTTCCAAGTTTCCGAATTATGTGTGGCAGTTTCCCAAGGTGCCTAACGATGGGAAGGAGCTCTTTGGTTTGTCTGAATTTTCATGTCGGTTCATACTTACGGCAACTGGCCACAGAAGTTCGAGGGTGGGGGCTTAAAGATTGCCGTTTCTTGGCCCAAATTGAGAATTGAATTGGGAACTCAAAACAAATTTCGAGAAAACGTTCTATGTAAGCCAAGCAAAAATTGTTTTGTTCAGGAAAGACCAATAAGGTGGGAATTTTTTAATAACGCTGCACTTTTACTTAGGCACTAAATATTTACATAACATGTCAAATTTGTAGTATTTTTCTTTTACCTAATTGATTCATAGGTCCTACACCTCGGCCTTTTTAACAGCTTTTAATTCGCCGACTTTATATTCATAACGCTTACGTATCAAATCAAGTCAATAGCATTGCTCTTTTACTTAGGCACTAAATAGTCATAGGCCACAGGCATAGGCCTTTTTAACAGGTTTTATTCTACCAGTATCATATTCACAACGTTTACACATCAAATCAAGTTAATAATATTGCGCTATTATTTAGGCACGAAATATTTATCCACAGGCTCCAGGCCTAGGTTTAGGCCCTTTTACCAGTTTTTTTTTCTACCAATGCCATATTCACAACGTTTAACAGAAAATATTAGTTAATAATATTGGGCATTTACTTAGGCACGAAATATTAATTCATAGGCCCTAGGCCTAGGCCTTTTTAATAGTTTTTACTTTATTACTGCCATATTCACAACATTTACACAACAAATAAACGTAATAATATTGCCCTTTTACTTAGACAGGAAATATTATTTCATAGGCCCTAGGCCTAGGCCTTTTGACAGTTTTTATTCTACCAATGCCATATTCACAACGTTTACACATCAAATTAAGTTAATGATATTACGCTTTTATTTAGGCACGAAATATTTATTCACAGGCCCTAGGCCTAGGTTTTACCAGTTTTTATTTTACCAATGTCATATTCACAACGTTTACACAGCGAATCATGTTAATAATATTGGGCGTTTACTGAGGTACGAAATGTAAATTCATAGGCTGTAGGCCTTTTGAATAGTTTTGATTCTATCAATACCATATTCACTACGTTTACACAACAAATCAATTTAATAATATTACGCCTTTTACTTGGGCACGAAATATTAATTCATAGGCCCAGGCCTAGGGCCTATGAACGAATATTTCGTGCCTAAGTAAAAGAGCAATATTATTACATTTTTTTTTTGTGTGTAAACGGTGTGAATATGTCATTGACAGAGTAAAAACTATTAACAAGGCCTAGGCCTAGGGCCAGTGAATTAATATTTCGTGCCTAAGTAAAAGCGCAATATTATTGCATTTATTTGTGGTGTAAACGTTGTGAATATGGCATTGATGAAGTAAAAAACTATTAAAAAGGCCTAGGTCTAGGGCATATGAATTAATATTTCGTGCCTAAGAAAACGCCCAATATTATTAACAGGATTTTCTGTGTAAACGTTGTGAATATGGCATGGGTAGAATAAAAATTGGTAAAAGGGCCTAAGACTAGGCCTGGGGCCTGTGAATAAATATTTGGTGCCTAAATAAAAGCGCAATATTATTAACTTGATTTGATGTGTAAACGTTGTGAATATGACACTGGTAGAATAAAACCGGTTAAAAAGGCCTATGTCTGTGGCCTATGACTATTTAGTGCCTAAGTAAAAGAGCAATGCTATTGACTTGATTTGATACGTAAGCGTTATGAATATAAAGTCGGCGAATTAAAAGCTGTTAAAAAGGCCGAGGTGTAGGGCCTATGAATTAATTAAGTAAAAGAAAAATATTACTAATTTTACATGTTATGTAAATATTTAGTGTCAAAGTAAAAGTGCAGCGTTATTAAAAAAATCCCACCTTACTGTTCTTTCCTGAACGCCCCCTTGGCGCTTAAATAGAACGTTTTCTCGAAATTTGTTTGGAGTTCCCAATTCAATTCTCAATATGGGCCAAGAAACGGCAATCTTTATACCCCCTCTCCCCTCGAACTTCTGTGGCCAGTTGCCCTAAGTATGAACCGACATGAAAATTCAGACAAACCAAAGAGCTCCTTCCCATCGTTAGGCACCTTGGGAAACAGCCACACATAATTCGGAAACTTGGAAAACTGCCAAACCAGAAAACTGCCACACATTCAAAGTGTTCCTAGAAGGAATAGCAATTTGTGCCCGGCTCCTTAATGAAAAGCGTGTGGCAGTTTTCCTATGTGGCAATCTTCCGGTGTGGCAGTTTTCCTGTGTGGCAGTTTTCTTGTGTGGCAGTTTTCCTGTGTGTCAGTTTTCCCGTGTAGCGGTTTAAAGTGAACCGTTGTTACACTTGGAACCACGAAGGTGAACCTCTAGCTCGATATTCTGGAGAATCCACTTTCCATACATTGTGGCGGTGTTTCGATAGGGTGTAGGAGAACCGGCCACCGGAGAAGTGGCCACCGGAGAACTGACCACCCGGAGAACTGGCCACAAAAATTTTAAGGGGTCGTATAAAAATTGCGTTTTTGACCGCTTCACGCCCACGACCCCTAGAGGTTGGTTTTCTGAGTCATATAACGTTTCCGTAATTTCGTCTTTTCTTAATTGCGATAATTAATGTAATTTTTTTATAAAAAATGTTTATGATCTACATTTCAACAGAAGATTTCAGGGTTTTCAAACTACAAGTCTTCAAATTACCTGAGCGCATGTGCTGACTCAGGAAACTTGTCGAGGGGGGGGGTACCAAAATTGTAAACTATAAAGCATTTCTCGACCCATCCGAAGATTTTCACCATTTACAAGCTACAACTCGCCACATTATCTGAGGGCATGCGCCTACTCTGCAAACCCGTCGGGGGGGGGGGTTAATACCAAAAGTGTAAGATGTGAAGAATTTCTCGTCCGATCGGGAGATTTTCAGCATTTACATTAAGTTACAACTCGGCGTATTATCTTTTCTGAGCGTTTGTGTCTACTCTGGAAACCTGTCGGGGGGGGGGGGGGTAAATACAAAAACTGTAAAATATGAAGGATTTCTCGTGCGATCCGTAGATTTTCAGCATTTACAAGCTACAACCCCCCCCCCGACAGGTCTACTGAGTAGGTAGGCACATGCCTTCAGATACTGTGTCGAGTTGTAGCTGCTAAATGCCGAAAATCTCCCGATCGGACGAGAAATACTTCATATTTTACACTTTGGGTAGCCCCCCCCCCCCCACACACACACAGGTTTGCTTAGTAGGCACATACCCTCAAATAATGTGTCAAGTTGTAAAATGCCAAAAACCTGCCGATCGGACGAGAAATTCTTCATATTTTACACTTTTGAAATTACCCCCCCTCCCCCCAGGACGGGTTTGCTGCGTAGGCACATGAGCTCAGAAAAGAAAATTAGTCGCGTTGAAGCTTCTAAATACTAAATATCTGCCGATCGGACAAGAAATGCTTCGTATTTTATACTTTTGGTGTTTTGGTGTCCCCCCCCCCTTCCTATACACAGGATTGCTGAGTAGGCACATGCCTTTAAATAATGTGTCGAGTTGTAGCTTGTAAATGCCACAAGTCTCCCGATCGGACGAGTAATTTTTCATATTTTACACTTTCGGTACTAACCCCCCCCCCCCCCAAATCACCGACAGGTTTCCAGAGAGTACACACATGCGCTGAGAAAATTTGTTGTGTTGCAGCTTGTAAATGCTGAAGATCTCCCGATCGGAAAAGAAATGAGAAATCTTGATATTTTACGCTTTTGGTATTGCCCCCCCCCGACTAGTTTCCTGAGGCAGCAGATGCCCTCAGACAATTCGATTACTTTGTAGCTTGTAATGGCTGGAAATCTCCCGATCGGATCAGAAAGTCTTTATATTTCATATTTTAGGTTTTAAGTCCCCCCACCTCCACCCGACAAGTTTCCTGGGTTTGCTCACTCGCAGAGAATTTGTTTAGTTATAGTTTATAGAAAAATATCGTAAATAAGAAAATACGAAATTAGGGACATTTCATGTGTGTCAGATAACCAATTTCGGGGACACGTGGCAACGGAGCAGCCCAGAACGCAATTTTTATACGGCCCCTTAAAGTTCTCCGGTGGCCAGTTCTCCGTATCCGGTTTCGATACGCACAGCTGCTTGTTTCAGTTCGACTATGTGCCATTCCACCCAGCAGGATGTGCTCACTCGGTTTTCCGTAAGCACGCAGTTGTAAACTGGATTTATACTTCTTATCAGGGTTCGATATTTCAACCAAATTGCAGCTGATTGCGAATGTTACGATGGACGTATATCACGAAGAAATTATCACAAGTACTTGCGGTATTAATTCTGTTCTTTATTACTATATAATTCTCATTTACCGGTTTGTTCTCGAATTATCTTAGTGCGTATATACAACTAATTTCAATTACTCTATTTTGTACTTTCAATTGAACGTTCTATCAAGCTTCTCACTGTTTCGTTTTCTCATCATTTTTTTCATTCGCTTTCGCCCTCTCACAGGAGAGTCGACTCCTGTATCTCTCGATACCTACAAAAAACTTCTGAAATCCTTGTCCAAGGTCATCGATTGTTATCCTCGTCCTTCTTCTGTGCGTAACCCTTCGCCATTCCTTCCCACGTTCCTCTGTACCCATGAAAAGCAATAAACTAATTACGCTGTCTGATTTCACCTTCGATCACAATGCACTGATTGCTACAGGAGGCAATAAAATAATAAAAGCATTTAGCCAATGTACTCAGCTCGATTGCCTGGGAAACGCTATTTTACAGCTCTACTAATGACAGTTGCTGATAAGCATTTTTTCGACAGCTTCGCCGAAGTTTCTCATGCTGACCACCATGATGACAACCAAGCGTGATCTAATTTTTGAATATTCCATACTGTTCCTAGAAATGAATGATTTCTAAAATATCCGAAACATTTCATGTAACTCATTTCTTCCCCGCCGTGGGGGCAATTGTTGCGCGGATTCCGTAAAATATTCGTAACCGAGGATATAATATTCAATAGCAGGTCTTTTTTGTCACCAGCTCATAGTCATCAAGAAAGGGAAGTTTGCAAAGCTTCAAAGGGAACATTAGCAACGCTAATAATCATTACTAACAGTTCTAAAGTATTTCCCAGAGCAACAAGCAATGTACGTTAGAGGAGCCTCTTCATTTCAGACATTTATCGCCGTCATTTTAACTATGCCCCCTGCAAAGAGTAGCACGGTAAACGAAAGTGATCCCAGACTACGTAATTAGTTTACAACTGAATCGTCACCACTATCCATTTCTTTCAAAGTAAAGGGTGCTGCGGTTTCAGAAGAAGGAACGCGAGGTTTTTCGAGCGCGAGGAGTCGAGGTGTGCGCTTGAAATAAGAATACACGGAAAACCGGGTACGGAGAACTGGCCACCGGAGAAGTGGCCACCGGAGAACTGGACACATTGGAATTTCAGTGCCATAGAATTGTTCTGCATAAGCAAATTCGTGTGGCTATATTCCCCACTACTTGAGCAACTATTGTTCATAATTTTTTTTTTTTTTAATATTTCATTTTCAGTGAGAAATTTTGACATTTCCATGATTTTCGGGGCTAAGACTAAGCGGAGAACTGGCCACCGGAGAATTGACCACCGGAGAATTGACCACCGGAGAACTGGCCATCGGAGAACTGGCCACTGGAGAACTGGCCACAAAAGTTTTAAGGGTCCGTATAAAAAGTGCGTTCTGGGCTACTCCGTGGCTACTACGTCTCTCCTAGATTGGTTATCTGACACACATAAAATGTCCGTAACTTCGTATTTTCTTATTTACGATATTTTTAACTAAACAAATTCTCTGCGAGTATGTGCAAACCCAGAAAACTTGTTGGGGGATGGGGGCTGGGGTGGAGGGGGGGGCTGCTTAAAACCAAAAATATTAAATATAAGGAATTTCTGGTCGGATCGGGAGATTTTCAGCGCTTACAAGCTACAACTCATCGAATTATCGGAAGGCATCTGCTGCCTCAGGATACTAGTGGGGGAGGGGGTACCCAAATTGTAAAATATAAAGATTTCTCGTCCGTTCGGGAGATTTTCAGCATTTACAAGCTCTACAACTCGACACATTATCTGTGGGCATGTGCCTGCTCAGCAAACCCGTCGGGGAAAGGGGGGGGGGCTAATACCAAAAGTGTAAAAGATGAAAAATTTCTCTGTCTGATCGGGAGATTTTCAGCATTTACAAGCTGCAACTAGGCAAATTTTCTGAGGGCATGTGCTGCCTTAGGAAATATGTAAAAAGGCAGCACATGCCCTAAGAAAATTTGTCTGTGGGAGGGGAGAAACGGAGGGGGGGGGGGCGCTTAATGCCAAAAATATAAAATATAAATAATTGCAGCACAATCGGAAGTAGATTTTTGGTGTTTACACACTACAACTCTACAAATTCTTTGCGGTCATCTGCTACTGCAGGAAACCGTGTGTCGGGGGCATGACTCACCCCCGACAGGTTTCCTGAGTTTGCACGTAAAATCGGAAGAGAATTTAAGTTGTAGTTTGTAAACGCTGAAAATCTCCCGATCGAACAAGAAATTCTTCATATTTTACAATTCTGTTACCCTCCCCCCGACAGGTTTGCTGAGTAGGCACATGCCCTCAGATAATGTATTATGGAGTTGTAGCTTGTAAATGCTTAAAATCTCCCGATCGGACGAGAAATTCTTCATATTTTACATTTTTGGTATTAACCCCCCCCCCCTCTTCCCCGTAGGTTTGCTGAGTGTGCACATGCCCTCACAAAATGTGTCGAGTTGTACGTAGCTCGTAAATGCTGAAAATCTCCCGGTCGGAACAGAAATGCTTTATATTTTGCACTTTTGGTAAACCCCCCCCCCCCCAACATGTTTCTTGAGTCAGTACATGCGCTCAGATAATTTGCAGACTTGTAGTTTGAAAACCCTGAAATCTTCTGTTGAGATGTAGATCATAAACATTTTTTTTTATAAAAAATTACATTAATTACCGCAATAAGGAAAGCCGAAAGTACGGAAACTTTATATGACTCAGATAACCAACCTCTGGGGGTCGTGGACATGAAGCGGTCAAAAACGCAATTTTCATACGACCCCTTAAAATTTTTGTCAGTTCTCCGGGTGGCCACTTCTCCGGCGGCCACTTCTCCGGTGGCCACTTCTCCAGTGGCCACTTCTCCGGGTGGCCACTTCTCCGGCGGCCACTTCTCCGGTGGCCACTTCTCCAGTGGCCACTTCTCCGGGTGGCCACTTCTCCGGTGACCACTTCTCTGGTGGCTAGTTCTCCTACACCCACGGAAAACAGGGAATTACGAAAAGGCGATGACGAGAAAATCAAATGATACTGATGAAAGTGGAAATAAGTAACGAAGATAACCTCTGGGTCTTGGGTATTGCAGCCTTGCAATTTAACGTAGGCCCAACACTGAGCCACCGTCTTCTATGCGTAAAAGACGGTGGCTCAGGGTTGCGCCCATGTTAAATTGCAAGGTTGTACTATCTGGGGTAAACCATAATCTGTACAATAATACGTCTTAGCTGAAAATAAATTATTTGAAAAGTACAATGATCCTGCTTTGTTTCTTCGTGATGTGTTTCACTATTAACAGATAAAAGTTGTCATACTAATTGAACCCGAAGCGGGAAAGAAAAAACCCTACTAAAGTGACCTTGCGATGTTGGGACAGGCCAGCTGGAAGTCCGGACCTCGACCTCAAAGGGCACCTTCGGGACTCACTGGAACGCTGAATCAGATCTTCACCAGAGCGACCTTCTTCCTCTGAAATAAAGACTTGCCGGAATTCTTTAGCAAGCATGCCCTGAACTGTTGCCGCTGTCGTTGGCCCTTCCACATCCTATGATTTTGAAATAAAATCGTTTCTTGCAACTACAAATAGATGTCCGAATACTTTTGGCATCACAATGTGTGCCCATAAAAATTCCCCCACGTTACAAAAAATAATATAAAAAATATATTTAAGTTAAAATAAAATGTTTGGCACGATGCTATATCAGCACTCATAAAGTTTTTTTATATACTGTTCTTTACGTGACCTCCACTGCTGAATAAGAGGAGCATTTAATCGATAATGGCTTCCATGCAAAAAAAAAGCTCCGTGCGTGTTGTGGTTCCATGATACCAAATCGGCGGTTACAGTCCAGCGTCATTTCAGAAAACAGTACAGACGATCCTCACCGGATCAAAAAAGTATAAAAGCTTGGTATGAAAAGCTTAAAGCGACGGGTAGTGTTGGCGATCTCCCCGATCAAGCCGACCACCGGTTACACAAGAGACAGCTGCAGCTGTTCAGGAGACATTTCTGCGAAGCTCCAGGATATCAATCCGTCATGCTTCCCTGGAAAAAGGGATTCCCCGTGCCACGGTTCGCAAAATTGTACACAAACGTCTTCATCTGTATGCTTATAAGATACAGATCGTTGAAGCTCTTCAGCCTGATGACCGGCTTCGCCGTGCTGTATTTACGACGGAGATGTTGCAGCGTATAGCTCATGATAGTGATTATCTGCACCGTGTCTATTTCTCAGATGAAGCCACATTCCACGTCTCTGGTACAGTTAATAGGCACAATGTGTGAATCTGGGGTTAAGAAAATCCCCATTATGTCATCAAACAACAGAGGGCTAGCTCGAAAGTGAACGTATGGTGCTGCCTGATGCATGGTAGAATCATCAGACCCTTCTTTCTTACAGAGACCACGGTAACATGTAATGTATACCTGGACATGCCGGAACTTTTTGTAGCACCTCAGTTGCATGCTATTATTTCACCTCAGTTGCATGCTAATCTATTTCCAACAAGACGGTGCCCCACCACATTGGTCAATAACGGTTCGTTGGTTCCTAGATGCCACATTTCCGGACAGATGGATTGGCTGCGACGGTCCAATGACATGGCCACCTCGATCGCCCGACATAACCCCGCTAGACTTCTCCTTTTTTTCTTTTGATTGCAGGTTTAACGACCACCGTGAGCAACTCAATGGGCTAACAGCAGTCGCCCGTCCCTAACTTTGGGTCACTGGCTCCAGGGAAGGGAGAGAGCCAGTGCCGTAAGACAAACACAAGATCCATGCCTTACCGGGATTCGAACCCGGACCCCTTTCGGACGAACGATCAGAGGTCATCGCTTAGACCACTGCGCCCCCGGGGCGGCCTAGACTTCTTTTTCTTTTTTTTTTTTTTTTAGGTTTAACGACCACCGTGAGCAACTCAATGGGCTATAAGCAGTCGCCCGTCCCTAATTTAGGGCCACTGGTTCCAGGGAAGGGAGAGAGCCAGTGCCGTAAGACAAACACAACATCCATGCCTCACCGGGATTCGAACCCGGACCCCTTCCGTGCGAATGATCAGAAGCCACCTAGACTTCTTCCTTTGGGGTTATGTGACAGACCAAGTTTACTCTAGCAGAGTTCCGGATGTCGAGACTTTAAAGAGCAGAATAACGGACGTCATTGGTTCTGTCTCTGCTGAGATGTTGAACAAAACATGGCGTGAAATCGAATATCGCTTACATGTTCTCCGGTTCACAAATGGCGCCCCTGTAGAGGTTTACTGACAGTGGAAAAAACTTTACTTGAGCACCATCATTGTCGTGCAATCCTTTCTTGTACCTGTAATACATTTTTTATATTAATTTTTGTAATGTGGGAAATACTTTGCGGACACCCTGTATATTGAGGCTTATACCGGAAATTATGAGTAACTGACGCGATAGAGAAGGAGGCTGTACAACAAAAGCTTTTACAAAGCAAACAACTTTAAAGAATTGTTATAAAAAGAGACCTGGAGAGATGTGCCTGTATGGTGTAACCAAGAAATATACGAAAAGGAACTTATGGATCAGGAAAATGCCAAGAGCGGATGACACCAAGATCAAAGTAAAGACCTCAACGCCGAGAGGTCTTTACTTGATCAATGCTACGTGGAGAGGGAAAAGGCGGAACAGATTTTCAACACATAACAATTTAAATAAGTAACTGTCAAGTGAATTTATAACAAGAATAAAGAACTAAAAATAACCCAACGTTGCTGTCTCTGGCGAACAAAGTGTTACTGCGCGAGCACGTATTATTTTTACAATAGACGTAAACAAAGTGATTTGTCTTTTAAATGCAATTTTTCTGAAAAAACAAACAAACAACAACAGGTGCTTACGTTTATGTACCAGGTCACTCGGAAAAAATAATGGCCGACTTGGAAGGTAAAAATGAAAGAGACATACCCCATAGCACACAACTTTGTTTTATTCGATATTTGCGTCTTCAGAAGCTACACACCTCTGCCAGGGAGTGACAAGTAGAGGTCTGCACGGGCTTAATTTGGTGAGACCGGCCCGGCCCGGGCCCGTCAATTGCAGCTCTTATTTCGGCCCGGCCCGTGATGTGCCATTTGGTATTATTCTGTCTTTCTATTGAATTTTATTAAAATGTGAAATTAAATAACGAACTGAGATATTATTGAAAATATGTAGTTGAATGTAAGCCTAAAAATACACTGGAGTGCAAAAATTAAGGACGAGACGGTTTTTCGAAATTAACGTCGTGCAGAAAAGCTTCACATCAACTCAGATCATACCATAAGATCCCCAAGATGTAAGAATATGGGACAAGTGAGCAAAACCGTCCAAACAAGGAATCCAAACGATACAAAGGAACTTTATTGAAAAGGTAGCTTCCAGCACAACTGGACAGAAGACAGAAACGTCTATGTGACAGGCGGCTGCCAAGAAAAATCCAGTCTTCAGAAGGGGATATGATCACCCCTGACTGCGTTGCATAATTTACAACGTCTGTCCATGCTGAGGACGCGGTTCTCAAGGAGCTGTTGAGGCATCGCCGCCCATTCCTCTAGTAGCGCCAATCGCAGCTGCGGAAGGCGGCTGGTGACGTACTGCCAAGCGTCTCCCGAGAAGGTCCCACACGTGTTCGATTAGATTTAGGTCCGGGGACCTTGCTGGCCAATCCATGCGTTGAATATCTTCCCTCTCCAGCAGCTCTGTGACAGCCACTGTACGATGAGGTGTAGCGTTGTCGTCCATGAAGAGGAACTCAGGATCCACAGCACCTCTAAACAGACGCACGTGAGGCATCAGAACCTCGGTACAATAGCGGGCAACAGTGACTGAACCTCCTTGGAAGATGTGGAGGTCAGTACGGCTACCAAGCATGATACCGCCCCAAATGAGAACTCCGCCACCTCCAAACCGGTCCCTTTCGATGATGTTGGAGGTGTGATTGCGTGTTCCCTGCTCTCTCTAGATGTGTATACGTCCAGAATCGCTCGTCAGACTAAATCGGCTCTCATCCGTAAAGAGAACTCGACCCCATTGCTGATGTGTCCACTTCTTTTGTTCCAGGCACCACAGAAACCACCGTGTCCGATGAGCAGGCGTTAATGGCACACACCGTACTGGGCGTCGTGCAAATAGACCACCTTTGTGCAGCCTCCTGGCCACGGTAAAACGCGATAACAGACGTCCAGTTGTCTGCTGCATGTGCCTTGCGATTTCTCCCGCTGTCTACCGTCTGTCTCTTCTCGCCTGTAGGAAAATATACCGGTTGTCCACCGCCGTGGTTGCACGTGGACGACCACTGCTAAACTCTCGGACAGCTGTTCCTGTCGTTTGAAATGCTCTCCAAGCTCGCGAAACGATGCTGTGAGCGATTCCGAACTGCTCGACCACACTAGTCACACTTCGACCTTCTTCCAACTTCTCAATGACGTGACCTCGGGTAAAGTCGTCCAGATGTCGTCTACTGGATTGCCTGTTGGCCATATCACATGGTGGCAGCAAATCGACGTCGTTTAAACCGATGTACACCGAGCAATAGCTTTCACCAAATTGCTGAGCGTATACCGCCCGTGTGCTTTATACCCTTTCGACTCTCCTCCCCCCCCCTACGTCATGCTGCATATATGCGCATGCCCTACGTATCGGACCCTACTCTATCTCCTGAGTGGTCTTTCGGTCCGTTCAGCCTGCTCATTCCGCTGTTATGCTAATTTCTCCTCTTCGTCCTTAATTTTTGCACACTAGTGTATTAACCCAATTGTGGAAAAATATAACCTTTAAAAAGAGAGAAAAGGGAGGACTAAGTGCGTTCAGCATCTCCCTTTCTGTGAACTAGTAATCGGTAACCGTACAAAAGTCAATCCCTATACAGATTAGGGATTGGAGAAAAAATCCGTGTCGTCCCACACTCTCTCTCTCTCTCTGTGTCTCTCTCTCTCTCTCTCTCTCTCTCTCACACACACACACCCTCACCCCATGGCAGACATCCTCCGTCCCCCATTGTACACAAGACACACCCTCGCTGGGGTCGAATCATTTTTGCTGTCAACAAGCCTCAAAATGGTTTTACCATCTTAATACCTACAGATTGGTAAAAACACTGTGAGTGTTTCTAGGAACAGTTAGATAAACAGTTAACAAGAACAGTTAAACCCACCAGGAAATCGGGAAACGACTTTTTTCTTTCTTTACCAATGCGATAAAAATAATAGGTCGAATTGGCCAGAACCGACGCGCCCCGTTGCTTTGCCCCCTAAACTGAAAAAAGGCCCGACCCGGGCAGGGCTAGGGCTTGGCGGGTCAGCCCGGCCCGTGTAGACCTCTAGTGATAAGTGAATGCCAACTCGGAAGAAATCTGGCTTCCTGGATGTAAGAAAGTCCCGGAACGCAATTTCGGCCTCCTCTCGGTTTCTGAAGGTCCTATCCTTGAGGTAATGGCTAAAATGTATGAACAGGTGGAAATTGGCAGGTACCAAATCAGGCGAGTATGTTGAAGGTGGGAAGGTTTTGAACCTCAGTTCGTGTAGTTCTTGTTACATCATTTGTTACACGTGTGGTCTCGCGTTATCACGGAAGAGGATCGAACCCTTCGTGGTCACCAAAGATGGCTGTTTGGAATACAAATTCTGGTCGATTCGGTCAATTTCTTCACAGTATGTGACTGAGGTAATGCTTTAACCAACATTCAAGAACCTATAGTGTGTGACATCGTGAACTGCCCACCATCACGTCAGCAAAACCTTCTTTGGCGTCAATCTTGGTTTAGGATGTTGTTCTGGTGATTCACAAGGATTCAGCCAATGTTTAGATTGCTTATGGTTGTCGTATAACACCCAGTTTTCATCACAGGTTAAAATGCAATCAAGTAGGGGCTCCGTTTCGTTATGAAGCAGAAGGTTACTGCACATCTCAAATCATTGCTGTCTCTGGTGGCCCGTCAGTTCGTGTGGGACTCACGTATCGAGCTTATTGACCTTACCAATTTGGTAGAGATGTTCGGAAATGGTTGGCACTGACACATTTTACTGCTTGTAGAGTTCTCTGACTGTGACGCGAGGATTTGCCTCCACATTTGCCTTCAGAAAGTCGTTATCAATGACAGAATGTCGTCCTCAGCCCCCCCCCCCCCCTCATCTGGTAGGCTCGTGTCACCGGAGCGAAACTTTTCAAACCACCGACGAACGATACATTCAGACGTTGCCTTCTTGTTGCATGCTTCGACTACATTATGGTAGGTTTGTGCCGCATTACGACCCAATTTGAACTCATGAAGCGGAATCGTTAGAAACTCACTTCTTTCTAACATGTTGTGTAGACCAGTCTCATACGGGTACCAACGACTGCAGCTCAATCGATTATGGCATGTATGTGGGCGGCGTCTGAGTCGCCCTTCAGCTCGTACGAATGGCGTTCCGAAGGGTTTGCTCTGGATACCATACACTGGGGCAAATTGAATGTAGTACGTCAGAAAATCGGCCATTATTTCCCAAACGAACTGATATTTTGGTGTCAAAATATCCCAGTGTATGTTATCCACCGAGGTCTACCCTATAGAAGTAAGTTGTAGAAATCTTTATTGCGCTCTGTGAGACTTCGACTGTACGAATTCACGTGAAAATAAAACATTTGATGCACAGATGATCAAAAGAGGCTACTATTCAGAAGAGGTTGCTCGAGAAAAGATAATTCCATAAGGGTATCAAACCCCCAACACGGAGAAAGAAACGGTAATTCATTTTGAGATTCGTATTGGATTGTATTTGGAAAGCCCAGGCAATCCCAATCGTGAGCATCAAGGCCCGACCCGAACTTCACCCGTTTCAGACTTACAAGCTCTATAGTACGGCCCGACGGAAGTCCCAACGTGCCAGACTTAAATTTAATTAACACACTGCCAGACTTAAGTTCCAAGGTTCAAGTTTATTTTGCAGCCAACCTCATTCTTCCAACTATATCGCAGCCCGTCTCAGGCTTGCAAATTTATACGACGATCGGATATAAGTTCGAATGTTCAAGTTTATGTCCCGAGCCGTCTCAAGCTCTTATGTCTCGACCAGTATCGTATTTCAATGAGGGCCGCAGCTAGTTGTAAATTCTAGTGGAGGCTACTAGGGATGTAGGGGAGGCTAGAAAATATTTTGTCGCTTTGGTAAATAAATCTATACACATTATATTGACAAAAGTCACCGGACACCCTTTCAGAAGCAAACGAACGGATCTGCTGCGTTGTTAAGATGCGCGGTACAGCTGACCGCGATCATATCGCACTGTGATGTTGAGTGAAAATGTCGCGGCGAGAGAGAACTGACTTTGAGAAAGGAAAGATTGTTGGGTTACGTTGTCCATAAGAGAAGCCGAGAGACGCTTAAACATACCCAAGTCAACTGTTTTGGATGTACTGAATAAGTGGAAGACACATGGTGTGCCTGAAGCAGCAAAACGTACTGTCAGACCAAAGAAAGTCAGTGATAGAGGACGTCGGAGCTTCAGGAGAGCAGTTACAGCTAATCAACGGAGTACTGCACAAGACCTTAGTGTACAGATGAGTAAAAATGCTGGAACATCGGTATGCAAACCTCGTGTGGGGATGTTTTTCGTGGTATGGTCCCGACCTATTGGTTATCGTGGACTAACATGTTAATCAGCACGTCTATCTCTACATTTTGGACAATTATGCCCTACCAACATTGTGGCATTACTATGGATCTGAGCCTTGTTGGCACCAGCAGATTAATGCACCGAGTCATAAACCAAGGACTGTTACGGCGTGGTTTGATGATAATTCCGTATCGTGTGTGAAGTGGGCAGCACAGAGCCCTGATCTTAATCCCATAGAGCACCTTATAGGATGAAGAAGTTTGGAACCAAGGCCTGCTACTGAGCAACAGTTAGCGGCAGCGTTATATACTGAATGGAAGCGCATACCTATCGCTGTGGTCCAAAACCTTGTCGAAAGCGTGTCTCGAAGGGTCAGTGCCTGCATTTAGGCCAAAGGTGGACCGACACCGTACTAATATATATCGATAAATGCTATGTTGTGTTTCTCTTCTACGTGCCCGGTGACTTTTGTCAATGTAGTGTAAACTCAGTAGGCAAAATATTCGAGATACGAGTGATAAGTAGTTAACACGAGCATCCACCGCGCAGTGTAGAACAGACACTAACCTAATAGAGGACGATAAATAATTAGACAGTAGGCCTTCCCAACAGTGTACCGCAATCGACAAAAATGGGTAAACGTAATAATCTGAGAGACGTTGATCGTGGACGCATTGTCGGTGCAAGATAGATGCGTCATTCTATCGCCCAAGTGGTAAGAATCCTAGGGTTTTCAAAGGCAACCATATCAAGGGTGTACCGCGGTTTTAATACCATCAACGGAAGTACCAGCGCCCAGATAGCAGATCACACGCCATTGAAGACCTGGGTCGACGTAGACTAACCAGGCTCGTACAGACCGACCGCCCGGCACAAAACACATTCGGGTTAAATGCTGGAGGCCCAAGCAGCACCAGCAAGCTGCATACTCCAGGCTACGGAAGCCTGCGGCCTACTCGTGTGCCACTGTCGACCGCGCGTCATTGGAAATTACGCCTCGCCTGGTGCTGGGAACATCAAAACTGAACATCTGCACAGTGGAGCCGCATCGTGTGGTCAGATGAATCCCGTTTCCAGCTGCACCAAGCTGACGGGAGGATGCGGATTTAGCGTCGACAGCATCAGGTCATGGCCCCGTCATGCCAGGTCGGCTTTGTTCAAGACAGTAGTGCTTCTGCGATGGTTTGGGGAGCATTCTCATGGGACACATTAGATACCTTAGTGTTTCAGCAGAGGTTATTAACCGCTGCGCGCTAGAAGCTTCTGCTGGCTGATCACCTACGCGCTTTCACGGCCTTCAAGCAATGTATCGTTTCAGCAGAACAATGCGCCTCCCCACCACTCTGCAACCACCCAGGCATGGCTCGAGGTACACTTATCTGAGTTTGGAACCACCCAGTGACCCCCAAGGTTCCCGGATGTATGCCCCGTCGAAGCTCTCTGGGATGCCGTGGGGCGAAGCATCAGATCCAGGGATCGTGGACAGACGTGTCGGGCGGAGTTGTGGACAATGCTGCAACATACATGGCTGGCATTGCTTCCGGCATCATTTGGAGTCGATACCTTGACTGTTATTTGCGCTACAAGAGGGCTAACACGCTATTAGGTATAGGTATCCCTAATGTTTTGTCCATTGAGTGTATATAAATATATATACACCTCAGAGCCAAAACATTATGACCATAATATTTGGGCTCTGAGGTGTATATAATATTATGCTGGTCCTCCATGTGCCATTAAAACAGCTCTTACCCGGTGAAGTTAGACGCTGCAAGATTTGTAAAGGTGTCCTGGGGGTATCTGGTACCAGCACACAAGATCCTTTAACATCAAAAAGAAGTCATCGCTCTTTCTACGTTTGTAAGTGAGTCACGGAAAAATTCGCATCGGCCGCCACCGGGAATCGAACCCAGGGTCTTCCAGTTACGCGCTGGACATGCTACCACTGCACCACAGCGGCCTCGGATTCTCCAGACTCACATACGACTAACTGCCAAACCACTCGGCAGGTTGCTTCTTGGAGCCCCGCACAATGCTGGGGATTCACCAAAGATGGTAAGCAGCAACTGAACAAATAACTAGGAGGCGAATGAATAATTAATACGCACAATTGACGTGGATTAGGAACATCAAACAGAATTCATCGCTCTTTCCACGTTTATAAGTGAGTCACGGAAAAATTCTCATCGGCCGCCACCGGGAATCGAACCCAGGGTCTTCCAGTTACGCGCCGGACATGCTACCACTGCACCATGGGCTCCATTCCCGGTGGTGACCAATCATAATTTTTTCGTTACGCATTTACACTGGCGGAAAGTGAAAAAAGAACACCAAGAAGGAGACGTCTGATACCAACGAAATTTATACAGCATAATAACGGACTACAGAGGATAACGTGATCAAAATATTATGGCAATATACAGCTGTATTTGCTGGTAAACTGAAAAATAACATTTCCATGTAACATGGTTAGTACCAGGTTGAACCGCCATGAACTGCGTCACACAGTGCAATTCTGGCATTGAGTCTGTCGTACAGATGTTGGATATAAGTGTGGGGTATTGAGTTCCAAGCATCCTCAACCTGGACGCGTAAATCGGGGATGGTCGTGGCTGGCCGTGGAGACCGGATAAGTCGTTGTCCCATAAAATCCCACACGTGCTCAATGGGGGACAAATCCGGTGAACGTGCAGGCCATGGAAGTTGTCTCACACCCTGAAGTGCATGTTGCGTTGCACGTGCCGTGTGTGGGCGTGCGTTATCTTGCTGGAAAACACCACAATGGACCGACCTTACAAATGGCACAACAACGGGCTGAATGATGTTGTTGGTGTAGGAAGTGCTGTTTAACGTACCCGGTACAAACACTAGTTGTGTACGGGAGTGATAGCTGATCGCTCCCCACACCAGGAGACCAGGTGTAGGCCCTGTGTGTCGCTGGCGGATGCAAGAAGGGTGGAGACGCTCCCCTGTGCGTCTGATAACACGCATACGGCCATCGGAGGCTCCCAAGCAGAATCTGCTTTCATCGTTGAACACGACAGATCGCCATTGCGTTATCCAGTGCAGACGTTGGTGGCAGCACTGCAGCCGTTCCTGACGGTGGACTGGAGTCAGAGATACACATGCCAGAGGCACACGTGCACGTAGTCCTGCATCCAGTAGACGGTTGTGGATTGTTCGCACAGTCACCTCAGGTGCAACGGCAGCACGGATTTGCATCGCAGTGGATGTTCTGCTTGACAACGCCGCTCTTCTTATGCGTCGATCGGTCCGCTCATCAATCCGTCTGTGACTCCCGGTTCCACGTCTTCTCGTGTGGGAATGTTCCTCGGACCATCTACGCCACCATCGTACCACCACCGATACTTCCCGTCCAATTCGCTCCGCAATACGACGATACGACCACCTGGCCTCACGGAGTCTGACTAGACGACCTCGCTCAAAGTCCGATAACTGCTGAAATCGTACACGTCTTCCATGTCCAGGCATTGCAGCTTCTTCAAGGTCTTCGCACGTGTCCGTACGCCGATGACTGATTACATTCACTTCGCCGTACTCCTTAAATACCACCGACGATGATTTGCATATTATGCCGTGCTGTGGCGTAAGCGCTCACTAGTTGGTCCCGAAATTAACATCACACCGATGTAAACTTGACCCCATTAACATATGTAAATTTTATGATCGTCCGCCAATTCGTTCTTGGTGTTCTTTTTTCATTTTCCGCCAGTGTATAAACGTGGAAAGAGCGATGACTTCTGTTTGATATTCCTAATCTACGTCAATTGTGTGTATTAATAGATCCTTTAATTCTTGTAAGCCACGTGGTTGATCCGCGGAAGAAGGGATTTGCGGTTCTTACACAAACCACAGATGCTAAATTGGATTGATGTCTGGGGGTATTTGCATAAAAATAGAAAATCTATATTTTTATACTGCCCCCGTAATGAACAATATCGATTTTGAGAAATTTATACGGTGTGCTAGTTAGTCTAAAGAAAGAAACTTTGCGTTTCTAAGTGCAAAGGTCGCTGAGATATTAGCGATATCAATTACGAACAGGCGTGGTGTGAATATGTGCATTTAGTGAAGTTATAATACAAAGTTACGCGCTATGCGTATAATTGTTGGGAGCCGCTGCAGCATTGCGGTTGCACAAACCGTAACCACAACCCGGAAGTACTCAGTTTTACTGTATCCGGCCATAAGTTCTTGCAGCTGATATTATGCCACGGGAACTAAGCAAGTTTAAGTACCAGTAAAATCGTATGACGTTTTACAGACTTGCATATGACGACGTGAATGGCTAATCGAAATTTGCATTGACGTCCAAGAGTAATTTAAAGGGCCATCATTGCCTGCTAAAATTAATATCGGCGTAAGCGCAACAGCCAAGCCACTGTCAAACGTCACACATATGGGCGATAAACATATAACTCCAGTAAACACAGGGATCACACGAAACGTGTTCGGAGTTCATATCTCGATTATCGCAGCCCCTTTTGCACCTTCCTTTTAGCCTAATTAGCACCTAACACAACGTTTTCTAATAATTAGCTCTTTTTAGATGATTAGCACACAATGCAACCTATTCTAAATTGATATTGTTCGCTGTGGAGGCCATATAAAATTTAGATCTCCTATTGTTATGCAAAAACTACCTGTCGCAGTGGTCTAAGCGATAACTTCTGATCACTTGTCCGAAAGGGGTCAGGGTTCGTATCCCGGTGAGGCATGGATGTTGTGTTTGTCTTACGGCACTGACTCTATCCCTTCCCTGGAACCAGTGGCACTAAATTAGGGACGGGCGACTGCTTACAGCCCATTGAGGTGCTCACGATGGTCGTTAAACCTCCAATTAAAAAAAAAAAAAAAAACTACCTACCGTAGTAAAACCACCACCACATAATCTACGCTTCATTATGATTATTTTTCCGATTAGAAGTACGTTATGTAAATAAAAGTATTCAGACACCTCCTCGTATGCAAATAAATGTGCATTTGCAGAACCAGAAGCCCACGTGCGGGGTTTAAGGAGTGCTGTATATAAAGGGGAGAGTTAGCACACCTGTCAGATCTCATTGGAAGCGACTATGCCTCGCAGAACTGAAGTGAAGGACTTTAAAAGTGGTATGGTGTTTGAATGCCACGTGCGTAAGCAATCTGTGCGTAGAATTGCCGCTTTATTGGGATTTCTAAAATCCACTGTCGCTGATGTTCTTCATCGATGGAAATCAGGTGGTGCTACTACAGTGAAGCCGCGCTGCGGGATGCAGGACAAACTGAGTGGACGTGCAGAGGAACGTGAAGAAGACACTCGCGTCCCCCGCCACAGACCTGCATAAGACGTCGCACAAGCCACTGGAGAAGCTCTTCGCACCAGAACAGTCCACTGGGAATCGCATACAGGCGGCAACCATGATAGATCAGCTGCAACAGTATACAACAGTCTAGGCAATACTCGATGACGACTGCAGTGGTGTCACGCTCCCTCTTCGTGGCCAACAAAACAACAAAAAAGTGAAAGAAGGTCATATGGTATACCGAATCACGCTTCTCACCCTTTCGTTCGGATAGACGTATTTGAATGTGCTGTTTGTATAGGGAGCGCTGTCAGGCGGATTCCTACAGTCAAGCTTGTAGGAGAGTCTGTGATGGTGTGGGGTGTTTCCTGTTGGGAAGGAGTCGTTCCTTTGGGTGTGTTGCCTTCCATTCTAGGTACGAAAACATTCTGAACAATTCCGAAGTACCTATCCTGTGGCAGTGCATTAACACAGAACTCTGTCTGTTTCAGCAAGATTGAACGCCTTGCTACAATGCAAGTTCTGTCCAGTCTTGGTTTGAAGAGCAAGATGACAAAGTGTTGGATTGGGCTGTCCGAAGTTCCGATCTAAATCTAATAGCACATCTGTGGGATGAGTTGAAACGCGAATTCGACCTCGGAAAGTAAGAACTTTCTGTAAGGCAGCGCTGGCAGAAGCTTTGTAGAATTTTAATACAGACATACCGGCATCGCGTGGGAAACATGGCTAGAAGGTTCGCTGGTGTCATAACGTCCAAAAGTGGGATAACCATATTCCGATTTCGGCTAATAGATGCTCTTGTTTACGTTTACCTACTTGTCCGAATAATTCTGTTTACATAGCGTATATGTGCACGACAAAACTCTGAGGATGGAAAGACCGCTTGCAATGTTTACGAAACACCCAGGGTGTTCGTAAACTGTTTCGACAAAAGAAGAGGTGTGATAGTACCCATCAAGACGAACAATATTTACAATGGAACCTAGAGTCGCATTCCACTCTGAGTGTCAGAAAAGAGTAACTTCGAAATACGTCCAACAAGCACAAGTCGTCACCTCAGACGTCATTTCTTTAAATAGCACATCGCCAGAACATCACCGTCAAGCATTTACCGTATGCAAATTGCCAGAGAAAAGACGTAGCATGGACAGTTGCAGCTGATTGGCTTATCAAGGTGCAGTAGACACTTCCTGAATGCCACATATCCCGCACGATGGATTGGACGTGGCGGATCTGTGGCATGGCCTCCACGATCACCGGACTTAAACCCACTGGACTTCTTCTTCTGGGGACACATGAAATCATTGGTGTACGAGACGCCTGTGGACTCCGTGGAAGATCTCGTCGCGATAATCGTTGTTGCAGCGGACAGGATAAACACGACACCAGGAGTCTTTCAGAGGGCGCGCCAGTCTTTCATTCGCCGGTGTGAATTGTGCAACGGCACCCGTGGTCGCCACTTTGAGCATCTACTTTGAGTCTGTCCCTGATCTCCATAAATGGGATTGTGCAACTTATGATGTCGTTAATTCTCTTTCTTCGCACTGTTGAAAGTTCAACTTGGACTTCTAACTTTACTCTTTTCTGACACTCAGAGTGGAATGCGACCCTAGATTCCATTGTAAATATTGTTCGTCTTGATGGGTACTATCACCCCTCTTCTTTTGTCAAAACAGTTCACGAACACCCTGTATAGAGGGTGCATAGGAAAGTCCCTTTAACCTGGAATAACTTGCGAACGGAGAGATTTACAGTTATGGAAGTGAGATAACGGTATAGTAAAGCGACTACGCCCGATCGAATGCAACCAATAGCAGCGCCCCAAGTAGCGAAATGCGGAAGTTAGCCATTGCAAATTCAAAACGAAAAGAGAAAGAGCAAAATTTCCAATTACAAAGTTGTAGAGCATCAATTAATTAGTTCAAAAGGACATTTGTGTCACACGGATAAGATAAAGTCTCGCCTGAATAACCTACAATGTCCGAAATCGATGCGCGACGATTCGAATCTGCATATTCACATTTCGCAAATGTAGCTGTATGCAAATGCAGATTGTGACGTTGTACCGTACCTACAATATGAAAACCAGTAGCAGGATGTACCCTGATCAGAAGTTTAGGTCTACGTACGCTGTGTGAGAATGGCGAGCTTGGATTTCTAGGGTTACGTAAAAAATCAGGTGTATGCAACAGCGCCTACAAGTCTGCTGGATCTGCGTCGTCGTGTTACAGATGCTTGCAATAGTGAGACACCTTCCATGCTGAGGAATGTGCATGCAGAGTTATTTTCACGAATACAAATGTGTATCGTGGGAAATGGCGAACTCTTCGAACATACTCGACATTAACTTTTTATCACTATGCGCCAGTTTGTCCTTTTCGTTTTTGTTTTGTCTGACGTCATCAAACTGTATTGACATAAGTACGCATTTATGCAATAAATTGTGTGTATTTGCTCATACCTATGCCTGTTCCCTTCAAACGTTCACACAAAAGGTCGCGCATCGATTTCGGACATTTTAGGGTATTCAGGCGACCATTTATCTTATCCGTGTGAAACAAATGTCGTTTTGTACTAATTAATTGATGCTAAACAACTTTGTAATTGGAATATCTCTTTTCGTTTTCGATTTGCAAAGGCTAACTTCCACATTTCGCCACTAGGGGCGCTGCTATTGATTGCATTCGATCGGGCGTAGTCGCTTTACTATACCGTTATCTCACTTACATAAATGTACCTCTCTTCGTTCGCAAATTATTCCAGGCTAAAAGGACTTTCCTATGTACCCTGTATAGTGGTTGGACAAAATAATGTTACCATCTGGGAAATAGGTGATATGTCTTTATTAATAACGTGTTGGACCACCATTTGTATTTAATACAGTTTCCAACCTTCTTCGAATAGATTCATACAGCTTTTGAATAGTGTCCGGTGGAGTGTTGTACCATACGCGTCGAACAGAACATCAGCCAATTTCTTCACAGACGTTAAAGAAGGAATCTACTTCACATTGTGCTCTCCAAAACTGTCTACAGTGGTTCGATGGTATTCAAGTCAGGTGATCGATGTGGCCAGGGCAGATGTTGAAGTTCACCTTGGTGCTCCTTAAATCAAGACTGAACTGTTCTGGCTGTCTGTATGGGCACATTATCATCTTGAAAAATGGCATCATTATTGGTAAACATTTGCTGGGACAATAGAATGCACCTGATCACCTAGAATGTGTAAGTACTCGGTGGTAGTAACTTGACCATAACGGAGGTGGCTAAATACAAAGATATGGCAGTCCAAATCATTGCAGATCTACCCCCATGTTTAAGAGTTGGAACCAGACATTCTGAATTGTACGCTTCCTTGGGAGTTATCCATACATAAACCTCATCTACTGTTGGGAATAATTGGAAACGTGTGATGTGGTCTCATCGGACCACATCACACGTTTCCATGCACCATCTGTCTAGGTTTTATTCTCATGACACCGTCTTTTTAACATTGTAACATTTTTTTTTTGTGATTCACGATTTAGCAATTGCAGATCTTCCATGGATGTCGGCTTTTTGAAGCTCTCTGCGGGCCGTTTTTGTGGAAACAGGGCCTTCTA
The DNA here is from genome assembly GCA_039090855.1 of Macrothele yani. Lineage (NCBI taxonomy): Eukaryota > Metazoa > Arthropoda > Arachnida > Araneae > Macrothelidae > Macrothele > Macrothele yani. The sequence goes on from CM077003.1 coordinate 113,485,162, forward strand.
GGTGGATATTGAGTTCTGCTGTCACTTTTGCTGCAGTAGTTTTGTGTTGTTTCGACACAATGCTTGTTAGTGTTCCACGGTCCCTCTGATTCAATATCGATTTTCACCCACTATATTTTTTCAGCAATGAAGTCTTGCCATGATTTGTGTATGCAGTTAGGAAAACGTGGTGACTCTTGCTCTTGCAAAACCAAACAATTTAACTGTTTCGGTTACAGATGCTCCTGCTAAATGGAGTCCCACGATTTGGCCTCTTCGGAAATCTGACAGCTCACATATTTCACAGACCGCGAATACAAAATGCTGCTGAATGCAACTAAACTGGCATACAACCTAGAGAATATATGCAAAGAAAAATACACGTAGGATGATCACAACGGTTTTTTCCCCAGTGTAGTCTACATGAATAACATTAAACCCTAAAATCCTTATGTTAACATTATTTTGATCAACATATGAGCAAATGAAGGCGAGTTTGGCTCGCAAACAGTGCGTGCGTGTGTGTGTGTGTGTGCACGCGCGCGCTTATTGACTGCATTGCCACAAATATTCAAACATCTAGCTGTAGTTGCAACAGACGCTTTTGTTTAAAAAGAACACCGCAAAGGAGGGTCACCTGTGGTTTAATCGACAGCAACAAACCTCTCTGGCGGGATTGCTACCAAATTCCAATGTCTCGACATTATTTATTTGGGGGGGATAATGACCACCGTGAGCACCTGTCCCTGATTTAGGGTCACTGGTTCCAGGGTAAGGGACAGAAACAGTCCGTAAGACAAACACAACATCCACGCCTCACTGGGATTTGAACGCGACCTGCCGCTCCGTTGGCACGGTGGTCTAAACGCTGGTTTATGACCATTCGTCCGTGATGGGGTACGGGTTCGAATCCCGTCAGGCATGGATGATGTGTTTGTCTTACGTCCCTGGCTATCTCCCTTCCCTGGAATCAGTGGCCCTAAACTAGGGACGGGCGACTGCTTATATCCCATTGAGCTCAACGCGGTCGTTAAACCCCCAACCAAAGAAAACAAAACAAAACAACAACAACAAAAGAAAAAACACGCAGATCCATCTCGAACGAATGACGAGAAGCCAACGCTTAGGCCACTTCTCCACCGGGGCGTATTCGCGATATTACTGCCCCTTCCTGTAAAGCTTCTGCCGAAGCTGATTCGGAAAACGGTCACTGTGATCGAGATTTGATTCGACATCCCAATACGTCTGACAGGTGTAGTACTGGGCTGATGTACAGACTTCGAACTAGCAGGTCCGATATTTCAACGTTGTTCTCCACAAACCAGTCTTGTATTTACATGGTGAAGTGTGGCGTGAAGCACGGTCATGGTAAAATAAACGAAAGTGCATACCGAAGAACTGTCACAGTGCAGAGAACACAAAATTGTGTAGCATAAAGAGATAGTAGTTAGACTTCATGAACATCAATAGACAAAGTCTCATCTTTCTGAAAAAAAGCCTAAACCAAACTTGACAGTTGGAACGATGCAGACTAATGAGAAGCATTCTTTCTGCAATCATTAAATCCAAACACATCTATCAGAAGAAAAATATGAAGCCCAGTTCATCCATGTACAGAAGCTGTGACGTGCCAGCACCGCAGGACGCACATGAAATAAAGGCAGATAGCAGCGAGAGCATACGTCCGGGTAGCTCAGTTGGCGACTTATTCCGGAACTAGGGGTTCGATGCCCGGCGTGGACAAAAATGACGGAGAAATTTACTTCGTTATATTGGCGCCCGAACTTCAAGAATGACCTGGCCGTTAAAGTTCTCGCAATGGTGTGATGTTCTTTCCACACCGCGAGACAGGTGAAAGAAGGGAGTCCCTTTTTCAGCGCTTCGAAAAGTAAATGTGTGTGATGTTACGTGTACGTTCTTCAGCGGATGACTGCCTACAGCGACACATGGACCCGGCTGACCCGAGGGCCATGCCCCCGGCCCTCTTTAGTGGGGGGATACGTCCGCGTAGCTCAGTTGGGAGAGCGACTGATTCCGGAATGAGGTGGCCCGGTTCGATGCCCGGCGGTGAGCAAGACAGCAGTTCAAACGTCGACGAGTGTTTACCGGATGATATTACATTTCAGCGAGCTGCCTTTCCGGGAAAAAACACACGTAGGGAATAAAAATCGATGTGGATAATTCTTGTGCTGACAAATTTTATGCAGCATTTTCAAGCTTGTCACATTGAGATTTACGGATGTTCTCGGAAACGTTATTCAAAATCGTTCCGCAAGTTGTGCAGCCTCCAAGAACTCTTTTTGTTGTTGCAGTACGGTAGGTTTCCGTGTTTGAAAGTGCATCAGCTATAAAACATTTTTGTATTTTATGACTCGTATAGAAAGCTATTCAAACGTGGCATCGAACCACCATTCACGCAAAAAATCTGTAATTTGCCTTGTATTTATATACGGCTTATTAACTTCCACTACATTACAAATTTTGAAGATGACAATCCGATTTTCGGCGTAAATGTGACAAGGATGGTAAGTCAGATAATATCCGAAAACTTGAAAATTTTCATCGTCCTGGAGCGGGACTCGAACCCGCGTCTCCCAGAAAACGCCTAGGTATGCTAATCACTACACCACCCAGAACGACCAAGTTTCAAGTTTCCGATCAATTTGAATTTAACCATCACAGGATTCGCTAGTCGAAGCAACCGGCATTCATGTTTAGCGAATCTGGAGTTTAATAATCCTATCCCGTGATTGCCCGGAGAAGCAGATAAATCATGAAAGAAATACGGATTACGCCATATAATACAAATTTTGAAGATGACAATCCGATTTTTGGCGTAAATGTGACAAGGATGGTAAGTCAGATAATATCCGAAAACTTGAAAATTTTCATCGTCCGAATGCCGGTTGCTTCGACTAGCGAATCCTGTGATGGTTAAATTCAAATTGATCGGAAACTTGAAACTTGGTCGTTCTGGGTGGTGTAGTGGTTAGCATACCTAGGCGTTTTCTGGGAGACGCGGGTTCGAGTCCCGCTCCAGGACGATGAAAATTTTCAAGTTTTCGGATATTATCTGACTTACCATCCTTGTCACATTTACGCCAAAAATCGGATTGTCATCTTCAAAATTTGTATTATATGGCGTAATCCCGTATTTCTTTCATGATTCCACTACATTGTTATTTTTTCAGTAGATCAATCAATTTAACACAGAACTTCCACGCGCACAACGCAAGTTCATTCGAAATGGTGAATTCAGAATTTGTGCAACCAGTCTGGTGTCCGAATTCTTTTGGCAATATAACTGTATTTACTGCGTATAAATATAAATGCACCCATATATGCAGCATACAGACAGATAGATATTAAAATCCGGGCACGCAGGCAGATCTTTAAATTCCTGCCTGTTTGGCTACCAACGCATCTACTAGCAGAACTCCTTCCTTAAAGCAAATCTCTCATTTTTGTCAGGAGCATCGAAAATGCACTTTAAAGTCTTATTTAAAGATTAGTTTAGTTTCGAGACCACGATACTTTATCTGTATAGCAACAACGCCAAATCTAAAAAGTATTGTTACTCTGTAACTTTTTTTACAGTTGTTATTTTTTACGCCGTTCCATGGACCTATTTTTATTATTTCAGAAAATGCTCTGTCATCAGATCACGCGGCATAATTCTTTTTATGCAGACGGTTCGAGAACGCAGATAAGTAGGGCATCATGCATTAACTGAGTGGTTATCTTATCAGTATCACATTTGACGTCAGGCGTTATCTTACGACGCTAAATTTATTGGATCCACGACGTCACTAGATGAAGTTGTAATTTATTTTTATTCCTTGCTTGTTTCTTTTGCTTCATTAAACCTTCGACAAAAATGGCATCCATTCCTTTTTGCTCCTACATTCCAGCTAGAAATCATGTAGTTTACATAATTCAGTTGTATTCACAACTCAACTTTAAGATTCAAAATACAGTCTAGAGTAGAGCCTCGTTTATACGTTTTTCAAGGGATCAAGTAAAATTAACTTATAACTGAAAAAAAAAACCCCGTATAATCGAAACAATGAAAGTTTAACATTAAGGGCAAATCAGAATTTTTGAATCGGCAGCATTTTACGTATAAATGAGAAAAAGGTATAAACGAAGTTCTACTGTGTAATGTTTGTGTAGCAGACGCCTTAAAGATACCTCAAAGTTTGGGGCGCATGCGTATTTACGTAATAAAATTTTCAAACAGCCAGCTTATACACTATCTACCAACAAGTAATTGGACACCCATACAATAGACGATATCTGCGGTCCTGATACACTTCACGGCCGCCGCCGTTAAATATCGTGTGGGAAACAACAACGCAACCAGTCGCATGCAAGATGCCACACAGTTCGGAGCTCTCTGATTTCGAGAAAGGTGTAATCGTCGGGTATCACAGAAATGGCCGATCCATACGTGACATATCCAGCAAGTTGAAGTACCCAAAATCGACAGTGGCCTACGTGATTGGCAAGTGGGAGATGAGAGGTGACTGTCGGAATGTGCTCCGACCCGGCAGACCCACAAAACTGGGAGTTAGAGACCGACGGGTGCTGGCCAGAGAAATTCGGAAGAACCGCACCAAATCGATGGGCCACATCCGCGAGGAGTTGGCGCATCGATGAGTTGGCCTACAAGGCTTTGGTCACCAAGTCCAATAGCGCTGCTCGGCTAACGTAGTGCAAAGAACGTCGACAGTGGACCGTTGAACAGTGGAAACAGGTTCTCTGGAGCGACGAATCAAGGTTCACCCTCTACCGTTCGGATGGCAGGGTCTGGGTTTGGCGTCTGCCTGGAGAACGCCTCCTGCCGGAAGGTATTGTGCCAACTGTGAAGTTCGGCGGCGGTGGAATTATGCTATGGGGGTGTTTCTCCTTGTATGGCACGGGACCCTTGATTGCAGTTCCAGGTAGACTCAGCGCCGAGTCCTACTGCACCATTTTGGATGACCATGCGCTTCCTACGTTGTGGCAGTTTTACGGGGTGGACCCCATGTTACTTTCAGGATGATAATGCCACCTGTCATGTTGCGAGGTCCACCATGGCTTGGTATGGTGACAATGGGGTTAATCAAATGGACTGGCCTGCGCAGAGCCCGGACCTTAACCCTATCGAGCACCTCTGGGACGAGTTGGAGCGTCGACTTAAGAGGGTGACCCAACCGTCCGAAATCGGTGAAGGAACTGACCTGTCTTCTCCAAGCCGAGTGGAAGAAAATACCGCTATCCGTCGTACAACGCCTGGTTGAGTGTATGCCCCGGAGGGTCGCTGCTGTAATCGCCGCTCGTAGAGACTCCACCAACTATTGAAAGTGAATAAACTTCGTTTCCCTTTGCTATCACAGGTGTCCAATTACTTGTTGGTAGATATTGTATATCAACAGCCTCCAAAGTCATATCACTAAAAAATTCATTCATTCTTTTTTCATGCATATTCCCTCTTAGCTCATCTCACTCAGAGTTTAGGCAAGATGTAAATCGCTTTCAGGTTGTTCAGCATTCAAACATTAATTGAAGGACTTCTAATCTATTTCACGTTTTCAGCGTTTTATTCATCGCTATTTACTTTATTCGCTTTTGCAACGGTTTTAAATGCAACCGGAAGTCGTTAACACGAATTTCTCGAGGCCCAAAAATTGTTCATGTTAAAAAGAGTTCGTGTCATTGATATACAGATAATTGCATAAAAATATGTAAAAGTATACAGTAGAATTAAAGAAAACAGTGCGTACATGTACAATAGTTTCCAGCTCCATAATTACAATATCTTTTTTTCGAAACTTTACACCACGAAGACGAAATTATGCATAACTGTCTGCTGTTCTGCAGCCAATTCTGCAGCACTATGCATAATTTCGTCTTAGTAACACAACACTATCTATAAATCCGATATCTCACTCTATTTACTCTATTCCATCTCATTAGCGCAGTTTCGAGGTTCGCATGCGTTTTTTGGTAGGTTCAAAGTTGCTAAGAGCATAAATAGCTTCTATTTTCTAGTTGGACTATGTACGTTTCGCAATACCGAATTTCTCCGCAGCTGAAGTTTTAGTTACAAAACTGCAGTATACTTCATTTAAAATATGAGGCTATTTTCCCCTCTAAGCTCAACGATTGCTGAATTTTACCACTCTTGTTTACTCTTTCATCATGCACGTAAAATGGAGAGAAAATAAAACGCTTGCAGAACAAAAGCAAGAGTAAGAGTGTGCCCAAAACGTCGGTTTATTTAATGGGGGAGAAATTCAACATAAGTAGATGAGAGGAATTGAAAGGGGAATAGATTCACCTTCTTCCCAAGCCTCAGCCTTTCTGAAATTTCTTATTTCTTGTTGAAGAAGGGGAGTCCATTAAACCGTTCCATCGCAATCCCTTCCACTGCCCTTTTTCCATATAATTTGCACAGTCAGGATAAAAGATGAGCCAAGGGCCCCAGTGAGCTTCAAAATGAACGGGATTAAGCAGTAGCACTGACAAGTAAAAAAAAATCATGCAGGTTCACGCTTAGAGAATGCGTTTTTCTATGCCGATGAAATGCCAATTCGTCTAAATCGATATTACGTGTTAAAGGTGTTCATGTTGAAAGAGGAAAAAACTGTTGTGGAAATGGTAGGGTGATCAGAAAAGAGTTCGCAATAAAAGTACGGTATTGCGCGTAAAGCTTGTTCGCGTTGTTGAAGTCCGACTGTACTTGCTTTTGAATCTCTTAGTTCAGTAACGGATCGTTACATGAACTTTGGACTACGACTTCCCACCAACACCATCACCACCACCACCGCCACCGCCGCCACCACCACCACCACCGGACCTGTCATCTTTGAAGGGAGAGTTTAAATAGGGGAGTAGATGATAGGAGGGAATGAGAAACTGGCATGTGCACTCAGGTTATCCATAGGAAGAATATCTTAAAATAGGTACACAATTTGTAAATAAAAACAAATGAACGCAAAGCACGATATCGTAGTTGAAACAAAGTCATCCCTTCCTGAAATATGTGAGGAGATTTGTAATTACAAGTGAATGTTCGTTTTAAAAGAGAGCCACAGTTCATCCTGTGGGTCACGGTAATCCCCCCCCCCCACACACACACTTTGGAATTTCGAGTTTGAACCAGCCACTGCAACTCGGAAAGTATTGAAATATAACTGTGAAAACACAAGTTTTTCCGCGACGATCTTCGAATCCGTGTCCTCTCACTCCGGAGTAAGTCGCTCTCCCAACTGAATTACGCGGACAGAATGTCTCGCTGCAGACGTGTCGTCTTGACCTATGTTTCCACCTCTGTAGTACATCACATAACCTTCCAAATTCTAACGTCATTTTCCGATGACAAGCACGTGGCATTTAAGCGAGATACTCGGGAGTCCAGAAATGAAACTCTAGGTTACGATTCAGACAGATTCAAAAATTTTCAAATTTGAAAATGAACCAAATTGTCTCTTTTTATTTTAATTTCTCAAAGTTTCGTTTGAGTAGTGTTTTACCGGTGCGAATTTATTTTACTTTCAAGTTGTATATTCAGTTTATTCAAAAACCCTTTGATTTCAACTAAGGATTCTAGCAAATTATTATGTTTAACCCATTTTACCACAGCAATATCGTTTTCCTTTACCTCTACGAAAGTAATCACTGCGTTTCTGAAAACGTGCAAAAGTTTTTAGTGCTTTTTTATATGATAACCAGCGAATTTCAGTAAAACATGGAAAGCAAGAACTCGGGTGAATAGCCTGTTGGTGAAAATATGTCCTCGACGTCAGAAACTTATAGAGCGAGCCGCAACAGACTCATTGCACATCTGTTGTAGAGAAAATCGTTTCAAATCTCACTGACTTCTATAGCAGTGTAAATACAAGAGATATACAAGGTGTCCATAAAGTCTTTCCTACATTACAAAACTTAATGTAAAAATGTATTACATGTACAAGAAAAGGATTACATGACAATGATGGTGCACAGCTAAACAAATTTTCCAGAGTCAGTACACCTCCACATGGGCGCCATTTGCGGCCCCGAGGACATGTAAGCGATATTCGATTGCAAGACATGTTTTTTTTAACATCTTAGCAGAGACAGAATCAATGACGTCCGTTATTCTGCTCTTCAACGTCTAGAGTGAAGTTAGTCTTTCACATAACCCAACAGGAAAACGTCTAGAGCGATTGAGGTGGCCATGTCATGTGACCGTCGAGGCCAATCCATCTGTCCAGAAATGTGGCATTCAGGAACTCACGAACCATTATTGACTAATGTGGTGGGGCGCCGTCTTGTTGGGAAATAACCGAAGGTTACAGTGCATGCAACTGAGGTACTACAGAAAGTTCCAAAATGTCCAGGTACATTTTACATGTTACCGTGGGCTCTGTAAAAAGGAAGAGTCCGATGATTCTGTCATGCATCAGGCCGCACCGTACGTTCACTTTCGGGCCAGTCCTCTGTTGTTCGATGACATAATGAGGATTTTCTGATCCCCAGATTCGCACATTGTGCCTATGCACTGTACCAGAGACGTGCAATGTGGCTTCATCGGAGAAACAGACACGGTGCAGATAATCACTATCATGAGCTATGCGCTGCAACATCTCCGTTGCAAATGCAGCACGGCGAAGCCGGTCATCAGGCTGAAGAGCTTCAACGATCTGTACCTTATAAGCAGACAGATGAAGACGTTTGTGGGAAATTTTGGGAACCGTGGATGGCGAATTCCAGTGAAGCATGATGAATGGATTTCCTGGGGCTTCACAGAAATGTCTCCTGAACAGCTGCAGCTGTCTCTTGTGTAACCGGTGGTCGGTCCGCTCGGGTGAGATCGCCAACACAACCCGTCACTTTAAATTTTTCATATCAAGTTTTTGTGTTTTTTTGGTCCGGTGGTCATCGTCTGTACTTTTTTCTGAAATGACGCTGGACAATAACCGCCGGTTTGATCTCATGAAACCACAACACGCACAGAGCTTTTTCTTGCATGGAAGCCATTATCGATGAAATGCTCCTCTTATTCAGCAGTAGCGCTCCCCTAAAGAACAGAATTTTTTTCTTATGAGTACTGCTATATTATGTTGCCAACCATTTTATTTTAATTTACATAGAATTTTTATATTAATTTTTGTAATGTGGGTGTGGAAGAATTAATGGAGCATTGTAAATGCTACATATTGCACAGTGAAATTACCACCAACTAAAGACATCATTGAGTGATTTAAATCTATTATTTATTATCGTTAAAAATCATAAGAACTTATGAACATTTAAAAACAATAATAGAACACTGATAGACTGCTGACTTCAACCTCACGCCACGAAGGCAAGAACAACTCGGATGATACATTTTGCTTTTACAGCACGTACATTCAGTAGTGTTTGTCACGAGAACAATTTTTTTTTTTTAGTTGGAGGTTTAACGACCACCGTGAGCAACTCAATGGGCCACAAGCAGTCGCCCGTCCCTAATTTAGGGTCACTGGTTCCAGGGAAGGGAGAGAGCCAGTGCCGTAAGACAAACACAACATCCATGCCTCATGGGATTCGAACCCGGACCCCGTTCGGACGAATGATCAGAGGCCATCACGAGAACAATGCGTGACGTATTATATACACATCTCACTTGACTTGACTAAATAAACATAATAACATATGAACAATTACGTCATTACATGAGATTAAACAGCAAAATAAGGACTGATTTCCTACAATCCCCCTCACAATTCTTATTTTCAATATATACAAACATTTTATGAGTATTCCCCCTCATAAATATTACTCAGCACTAGTGAATTAATAACACTTTCATGCTAAATTAGACAATAGTGTTTCAATAACTCGCAGCACTTTTTATACTTATTAGCAGTTAGTCCTTTTGTCAAAATATCTGCGGTCATGTCGCTTGAACTCAGGTACCTTACATCAATCTTACCTGTTTCATATATTTCTCTGACAAAATGATGACGAATGTCAATATGCTTTGTCCTGGAATGATATATAGGATTATGGACTAGCTTTTGCGCTGACTGGTTATCACAATATATATCCGTCGGTGACGTCATAGGTTGTGAAGGAAGTTCACTAAGAAAATGTCTTAAGTACACAGTTTCTTTAGCAACTTCTGAAAGCGCCCTATATTCTGCTTCGGTAGTTGACAGTGCGGCAGTTCTTTGCTTTTTAGATTCCCAACTTATTGCTCCTGCGGAAAATTTGAATTCATATCCGGTATAGGATTTTCTATCGTTTATATCGAAAGCCCAGTCTGCATCTACAAAAGCCGTCAATGGCTCTTTTGCTCAGTCAAACACAAGCCCCATGTTTTGTGTGCCTTTTAGATATCTCAGCACTCATTTGGATGCTATCCAGTGATATTTGCCTGGATTGTTGTTAAATTGACTGGGAAAATTCACTGCATGAGGTATATCAGGTCTGGTTGCTACAGAAAGATACATGAGCGAACCGATAAGTGAACGATATGGGATATCTTTCATCTCAGATCTTGCTTCTTCAGTTTTAGGACTCATCTCTTTTGCTAGCTTTGCGCTAATATCCAAAGGTGTTGTTACAGATTTTGCATCCTGCATCTTGAATTTGCATAAAATATCTTGTATAAATTTCCTTTGTGACATTGTTATGCCGTTTGCATTTTGACCAAACTCAATACCTAGGCAGTAATGCAAGGATCCAAAGTCCTTCATTGTGAATGAGCTAGCCAGCTTATCCTTTATGGTTTTGTAGCTAAAAGATCCTTAAGTCATCAACATATACAATAATAATGTCTTCATCAGTGTATAGATTTAGATGGTAAATACATTTATCTGAATTAAGCGGCTTAAAACCAAGAGATTTCAATTTTTCATTAAGCTTCTTATACCATTGTCTGCCGGATTGTTTTACACCATAGATTGATCTTTTCAATCTGCAAACGTGATCTTTGTTTGATTTACTTTGGAAACCTTCCGGTAATCCCATGTATATTTCCTCGTCTAAATTACCATTTACATATGCCATTACGAAATCTAGCTGGTAAGCCTTTAAGTTGGCTGTAATAGCATGTGCGATTACAGTTCGAATCGAACTTAATCTGGTAACCGGTGAAAAGTTTTCTTCATACTAAATTCCTGGTGTTTGAGAGCACCCTTTTGCAACTAGTCTTGCTTTCAACTTTTCAATACTGCCACCTTGATTGTATTTGGTCTTTAACGCCATCTGCAACCAATTACTTTTTTATGTTTTGGTCTAGGTACTAGTTCCCATGCTTTCTGCTCTATGAGAGCATCATATTCTCTTTGCATAGCAGTCTTCCATTCTTTACTTTGCGTACCATTTAAAGCTTCAAAAAGAGTAGGATTTGATTCAACATTATTGACAAAATCAACAGTTTCAGTACTGTCAGCGGGTACTGTTTGATACTGTTTTGCAGGTCTACCTGGTTTTACAGTATGAACTTTTCCAAGACGACCAACAGTCCTCATCTTAGTTACTGCGTGATTTTTGTTTGTAAACAATGGTGAATCACGTTCTCTTGAAACATCTGGCATGGCTTCCTCTGACGTAAGTTCCTGTGACGTACTCGGCTCTGACGTCATGTCTTCCACTGCCATTTCTTCTGTCGTAATGTCTGTTTTACTCTCGGCGTCCGGTGCGCTATATTACTATCGGGTAAGCACGTTGTGTCACTCATGTCAATGAATGGAATATGCGATTCGGATGACGTGAGTAGTTCGAATTCGTAACCGTATGGAAGGTTATTTTCGAATTCATCAATAAAACGGATGTCACGGCTTTCGACTATTTTTCTGAAACTTTTGTTCTATAAACGGTATGCTTTGGATTCCATTGAATAGCCAACAAATATATGTTCTTGGAATCGCGGGTCGAATTTTCCTTTTGATCGCTTATTCAAAACATAAGCTTTTTGCCTGAAAACCTTGAAAAATGATACATTTGAATTAACGCCAAATAAAGCTTCGTATAGGGTAATTTTCCCATTTAAGCTTCGTGTCGGAGAACGATTTCTTAAGAACACAGCACAACTAATCGTTTCTGCCCAAAAGCTAATAGGTAGTTTTGACTGCATCAACAAACATCTAGCCATTTCGACGATTGTGCGATTGTATCGCTCGGCGACTCCATTTTGTTGCGGTGTTAATACTGCAGATTTTTCTCTGCGTATGCCTTCATGCTCCAAATATGCGTTGAATTCCGTTCCGCAATATTCTAGCCCATTATCGGTACGGAGTGTTTTAATTTTTACTCCTGTACGATTTTCCATTGATGCCTTGAATTTCGAAAAAGCCTTCTTCACTTCATCTTTTGTTTTAAGACAACATATTTCTGTATATCGTGACTTGTTTTCAATAAAAGTAACGAAATAACGTGAACCACCAATAGATTGGGTTTTCATCGGTTCACAGACATCGGAATGGATGAGGTCCAGCAGTTGCTTGCTTTCAAATCGGGATTCCTTCGGAAAGGGTTTTGTCGTCTGTTTCGCCTGAATACAGACTTTACAATTTTTCAGAGTATCAACATTTTTAAAGAAGAGTCCTAGTACCACTTTGTTTGCTTTAAGCTTTCATAGATCATTCTCATTCAAATGACCATATTTCAGATGCCATTTTTGAACTTCTGTAACCATGGCCACATTTTCATAGCTTGGTGTCACATAATACAGTTCACCTTTTCTATCAGCTCGGAGAAGAGTGGTTCCATTGGATTCATGACTCTGGCTTCTTTTTGGGTGAAGACAACTGAACGGCCATCATTATCTGTGGCTTTTGACACAGACAATAAGTTATTCTTCAGATAAGGAACACAGAGCACATTTTCTAATCGAATGGTTTTTGTATCTTTCCCACTCGGTACAGTGATCCGTATGGATCCTTTTCCGGTTACTTCAGCTGTTTTATCTACTGCGAGATTCACAAAACAGTTTGCTTGTTTATTTATTTCTGTAAACAGATTCTCGTCGTTGCACATATGCGACGTTGCTCCGCTGTCTGTGGACCATATAGACTTTGTATTATGAGTAGCGTTCATTGATATGGCTGTATGCATACTTTCGTTTTTCGCTTTTATTACCCCATATGGAAGCCTCTTGTCTGAAGGATTCTATTCTGCCTTTTTATCAGCAATGATTTATGACCGATTTTCGAACAGTAGTTACATTTGCAGTTATGAAACACTTTGTTGTTCCTTTTTTCGTTCTTTCCTTGATTTTGCCTCCAGTTGTTAGGGGTTGACTTCAGGTTCGAATCTTTTCGTCTGTTGAAAGACAAATATGCTGTTTGGCAATTTGGATAGTTTTTTTGTTTTTCGAGCTTCCAATTGTTCCAAAAGCTTAACTTTCAGAATGTCAGGTTTCGGTAGCTCATCTCTTGACTCTATGGCACAACGAAAGTTATCGAACATATCTGGGATACTGTATAGCATTAGTATAGAACGGAGACCGTCAGCTATAACGATGTCTATTTCATTAAGTTTATCAACTATTTCGAAGAATTCAGTCAGATGTTCTGGCATGTTATTAATATCAGTTGTCTTGCGAAATAGTAGTCGCTTCAGTAGCGTAGCTTTTCCAGCTGGTCCCTTCGATTCATAAGTTGATCGAAGCTTCTGCCAAATTTCACTTGAAGTTTTACAATTTTTTATATTGCAGAGCTGTCTTGAACATTGGAGAGAATTATGTGTGCCTTTGCCTTCTGATCACCTAGTGTCCACTTATTGAGCGTTTCTAATTCAGCTTCCTTTGTTCCGTCAACAGGCTTTGGAATTTGACCTGTCACGTAACCCTAACGGTCATTTTGGATTACAATAGCTTCTATCTGAATTTTCCAAGTGTCATAGTTGCCTTTGCTCAGCTTTTCTATAGCTATCTGCGACATTGCTTATTTATTAATGCTATCGAAAAAATAATAATAATAAAAGCTTAGTTACCAAGGGCTGGATCGAAGTTCACAGACTTTCAGGCATTCGTCTACTTCTCAATTAGTCTTAATGAGTGATTATGCGGCCTCCCTTTTAGCAATCGGAAAAACGCTCTTCTTTGAACGGTTTTTGCGTCCTTGTTTGCTTCACTGGATTCTTCTCTGGCTGCCGGCTTGGGTAATGCAGTTAACTTGGGTGGCACAGTGCCTGGGCCCATAACCAAATTGTGGGATTATTAATGGAGCATTGAAAATGCTACATATTGCACAGTGAAATTACCGCCAACTAAAAACATGATTGAGTGATTTAAATCTATTATTTGTTATCGTTAAAAATCATAAGAACTTATGAACATTTAAAAACAATAATAGAACACGGATAGACTGCTGACTTCAACCTTAGGCCACAAAGGCAAGAACAACTCTGATGATATATTTTGCCTTTACCGTAAAGGAAGGATATATAGAGAAGATACTGGCTGTATTAAGCTGAAAATCATGACGTCACGAAGTCGACTGCAGCGCACCAGTGACCTAAAACAGAACTACAGTTGATTGACAGCTGGATTCCCAGGTAACACCCAAGAACCACGTGATTTTTGATGTCATGGTTTTTACTTTGACTGTTGACTTTGGCTTGCAATCCGGCAGTGTTGAAGATTCCTTTTGGTTTTCATTTCCTCTAGCGTTCTAATAAGTGGTATTATTTTGCTTATTACTTACTGATCGTATACTTTTCCGTACAGAATTCATAACTTTTGGGTTTTTACGTGTCTGTTGTTAATTTGATTGTTTCTTCCATACCCACTCTGCTTCACTTTCAATTCTAATTTGTATTCAATTGTCATCTGCTTCGACATTTACGTTATTGGCTTCGTTAGCTTTTTGGCTTATCTTTTTTTACTCGGCATTTGTGTAGCCTGTATTTCCATAATTGGCCAACATTTGTGAAAATTGTTTTCCATCTTCGTAATTTTTTTGTTATTTCTGAACTAAAGGCATGTCTTCCAAGATGGTGCGGTGGCGCTGCTGTCGCCTGCGCTGGGTTGCCGTAGCAACTATTGCCGACGTCACGGAGTTACGTCACATTTTGCTTCTGTTTTCGGTCCGTGGGGGTGCCACTTTCTATCGGAGGAGTTTCCATGGGCTCCTATGTCTGTTTCCACTCTATAGATCCTTCCTTTATGGTCTTTACAGCACGTACATTCAGTAGTGCTTGTCACGAGAACAATGCGTGACGTGTTATATACACATCTCACTTGACTTGAATAAATAAACATAATAGCATATGAACAATTACGTCATTTTATGAGATTAAACAGCAGAATAAGGATTGATTTCCTACAGTGGGAAAGACTTTATGGACACCCTGTACATCGGGGTACCTTTATCGAAAGAAAAAATGGATTTAAAGCAGTCAGAAATGTTTATATTTTTTATGAACTTTTTACAAGCATGTGAAAAAAAATTTGCTTTTAGAAACGTCTCTTGTTATGGAAATACCAGTAAATGCTTAAAAAGCTATTATACAATCAGTAGATAAAACACTTGAGATAGGGGTGTTTGATTTGAGGTGGGTATCCACCGCGCAGAGTAGAACAAACCCAAGCCAAACGCAGGCGATAAATAGGCTGCCAGAAGGGCTTCACAACAGAGCACCGCATTCGACGAACATGGGTAAACGTGGTGATCTGAGCGACTTTGATCGTGGACGCATTGTCGGCGCAAGACAGATGGATCATTCTATCGCCCAAGTAGTAAGAACCCTAGGGTTTCCGAGGGCAACCCTATCAAGGGTGTACCTTCGACATACGTACCAATGCTCTGACATTAAGCAGTGGCCGAACACTCGCCATTGATGACTGGGGTCGACGTAGATCATCGAGGCTGGTACAGGCCGACAGGTTGGCAACGGCGGCACGAATCACATCTAGGTTAAATGTCGGAATCGCAAGCAGCGTCAACGAGCAAACGGTACGCAGCACGGAGCCTACGCGTACCCTGGGCTACGGGAGTCGACACTTTACCCGAGTGCCACTGTTGACTTCTCGTCATTGAACATTACGACTCGCCTGGTGCCGGAAACATCAAAACTGTGCCACCGCACAGTGGCTCCGCGTCGTGTGGTCAGTCGTAGCATATGTACCTCAGAAAATATAACAGCAAATGTACCTCTAGAGTGTGTAATTTGTTTTTATCCCTTATTTTACCACAATCTCCTTTTCGTTGGATACAATGCCGTTATCGCTGAACAAGTTTTCCGGACTCGACTTTGTAGATCTCTTCAGGCTCTTCTCGAAATCGTTTTCTCGTGGTCGTATAAACTCCTTCATCACATGTGATACGAATTCCTTTGAAATGTTTCTTGAGTGATGAAAAAAGTATTCAGACGGGACAAATAGGGTGAGTGTGGAGCTACTTCAAATTGGATGTTACCGTCGATGAAGTGGCAGCGTTGATGTGGAGTCGAGCATTACCATGTTGAAGAGGCAAAGGAACGTTTTCCATTACGAACGCGACTGATTATTGGTTTCAACGTTTCTAGGGTGTGTTCAAATAAGTCTCGAACTTGATTTTCCTACTTTTGAGCACGTACTACAGGTGAATTATTCCTTGGTAGTCCTATAAAAGCATGCATTTTTTCAGCCGAGGATTGGGCCTTAATTATTTTCTATATGGAAGAAATGGGATGACAATTTGCATATTACTGGTTTTTCGTTTCCTGTTTGTTGTTCTGCACCCAGCCCTCATTACCAGTGAGAGTGGTGCTCAGAAAATCATAATCTTCGCTTTCGTAACGAGAGAATAATCTTGAATATGCTTCTGTAATCTCGTTTTCTCATTTTGGACGTAAGTTGATGATGCATCTATAGAGCACACTTTCTTGTAACCGAGATCGGAAATAATCTTATTGGTATTCGCTTAACAATTTAACTTTTTCGCTAAGGTTCTTTGCTCGTATATTCTCTTGAATAGGATCTTCGCTTAACAATTTAATTTTTTCGCTGAGGCTCTTTGCGTGTATATTCTCTTGAATAGGATCTTCGCTTAACAATTTAACTTTTTTGCTGAGGCTCTTTGCTCGTATATTCTCTTGAATAGGATCTTTGCCTGTTCAAATTCTGAGTTGCGTTGCCAAGTCTTTCAGACAGATCCAAATTTCCGCCACTATTCGTTAATTTCTCACCGAACGATGCACACAACTCGTATGCCTACAGTATCTTCACCATACAAAACAGCTAATCACCGGGGAATTGCAATCTAAGTATCATTTTCGTGAGTCAAAATCTGGGTAACTACTCGGTGCTTGAGTGGCTTCGACATGGCTGAAAATGGGACATCTACTTTGACCGAAGAACAAGGAAAACCATTGTGTTTCACAAGATGAACCTCACTGCAAACTGAAACTCAAAGAACAACAAACAATTTGGGAGATTCCGCTTCAAGATTACACTTCTTGCGCGAGAAACTTGCTGACGCAGAAGAGGAGACACAGAAGTAAACACATCTCCCATGGAGGCTAAAACAGACTGACTCAAGTTGGCCCTGAAGATCTCAACAGAACACCGCGCCAGTGGGTGCACGTAAAACTACTGCGTAATGCCGGTAGCCGTGAATGCCTAGTTTGTTTATTTCTTCGAGAGTTAAAACTCTCTCCGTATGCTACTTACATGTATAAACAGCCAAAACATTACGATGAGCGCGTCTTTATGTAAATAGAAACAACTGAAGGTTAATGACGGCGCGTGTAAAAGTCCTGAAACGGTATAAATAACACCTGATACTGAGCTCTGTTAATCAGTGTTTCATTAGCGCATTAAGGCTAGTTTGAGAAAGGACAGATTATAATGGCCAGATGCCTGGGTCAGAGAATTTCCGAAACGACAAGGCTTGTGGGTTACTCACAGTCAAACGTAGTTAGTACCTTTAGAAAGTGGTCCGAGGAGGGAAACCTCAAACCGCTGGCAAAGTATGAGCAGACCACGGGTCGTCGATGCTGGAGCGTGGCTATCTGTGAGCGAAGGCTATCCCGTATGATACGGGCCAACAAAAGGATACTGTGGCGCAACTCACCGGTAATTTGAATGCTGCTGACGAGAGTAATGCGTCACAACACACAGTACATCAAACCCTACAAATGCCGCCCCGTTGACGCAGTGGTCTAAGCGATGGCCTCTGATCATTCGTACGAAAGGGGTCCTGGTTCGAATCCTGGTGAGGCATGGATGTTGTGTTTGTCTTAGGGCACTAGCTCTTTCCTTTCACTGGAACCAGTGACCCTAAATTAGGGATGGACGACTGCTTATAGCCCATTGAGTTGCTCACGGTGGGTTAGTCGTGTTTTTCTGTGCTCCTCAAGTTTTCGTCGGTGTGTGTTATTTTTCTTCGTTGTCAGTGTTCTATTTCGTGTGTGTGTTGTGTGTGAAGGTCCCGTGTTTCTTTTTATATGCCTGCTGAGCTGGTAAGTGCTTATTTTGATTAGTTATCCTTATTTTTCTGCCTTGGCCAAGCTGGCTAAGGGCTAAGCTTCTCCTCGCCATTGCAAATGGCGGCATCCGGGGAGAATGACGTCCTAACCCTTGCTACCGGAAATGATGATATCCCGATAACAGCTTCTCTAAATACTACTAACAATGACGAGTCTATCTCAATAAACCACTCCTCCTTGCAGCCTTCTGTTGCTGCCTTACCATCGGATATCGCCTCTTCTTCCAAGTCTCCCAGCGGTGATACGATGTCCTCTCTGAAAGCTAATGATGACGCCATGGATGTTTCGCACTCCATGCCGGAATCATCTCCAAAGCAACGTACATCTACCCTCTCATATGCTGACGTAACCGCATCTAAGTCGGGACCGTCCCAGTCTTCTTTTTCTCTTGGACAATATGTGATGACGCATAATGCCGAAGTCATTGAAGTTGTCCTTAAAGAAGATACCCCTTCTGGGCTGAAATTCCTTCAAACTATGGAGAATGGTGTTGTGTTTCCGAGCCTGAGAAATACAAAACTCACTGCATATACTGCTGCTCTTCGAGAGATTGTTCCTGCATCAGCCATAACTCATATGGGCAGGAAGCCTTACAAAGTAGTTGTTTACTTCTCTACTCCTGCCCATTCCCTACATGTACTGACCAAGGGCATCTCAATTGGTGATCGTCACATCCATGCCGAACCTGTTTCACAGAGTTCCGTTGTTGTAAGTTTCTCACCAGTTCCACCTAAAGTTTCAGATGATCTCTTGATTGCCTATCTTCTTCCTTATGGCCGGATCATTGGAGGTGTAACTACCTACTCTTCGTTTCCAGAGGTGCCAGAAGATAGATACCTACTCGGGTTTCGCCGCAATGTTCGTGTGGTCTTCCCTTCAGAGGAGCACATGCTGCGTATTCCACCCACTTTACGTGTACGCTGCTACACGCACATTAGAGAGATATTCATCACAGTAGGCTCAGTCTGTCCGAATTGTAAAGGTACGGGACATCCCCGCGCTCTGTGCCCTCATAATGCGAACACTCTTTCCAAGTCAACAGCACGACCTTCTTCCTCTTTGTCACGTCAATCGGCATCCTGTTCTGGTGCTAAAGACCAGCAACAGCAGACTTCCTCAAAAAGTAGTGAGACAACCGTTGGTCAACCAACGTCTACCATAAGTAGTGAGACAGCCGTTGGTCAACTAACGTCTACCATAAGTAGTGAGACAGCCGTTGGTCAGCCGACGTCTACCATAAGTAGTGAGACAGCCGTTGGTCAGCCGACGTCTACCAGATGTAGTGAGACAGCCGTTGGTCAGCCAACGTCTACCAGAAGTAGTGAGACAGCCGTTGGTCAACCGACGTCTACGGGTAAACCCTCTACCTCGGGTGATGCATTGGCGCCCCCATCATCTCTTCAGTCGAAAGAGGCATCAATTGTTAATCCCAAGTCTCCTATAGAGATGGTTGATGACGATTCTCGACATGCTGCCACACCGACCGTTGAGGTTGTTTCTTCAGTTCCTTTTAAATTGCCGGAAGTTCCAATTTCGGTTACAGCACAAAGTCGTGGACGGGCGAAGCGACGTAGAACTTCACGCGCTCAGAATAAGAAGTTTAGAATGACAACCACCCTTAGGGCAGGACGTGATCCTTCTAGTAGTCAGATGCTCACGTCTGAAGGCTCTATGGAATCTGATACAGATGATGGAACAATTATTCCGATCTCCTGTGAAAACCTTTTACATATTCTAGAGGCATCCTCTCTTCCACAGACACCTGTGTCTGGAGAGAAGGTGTATGCGTTCCTAATAAGTCCCCGTAGAGACAAGCTGTCTCGCAATTTTTTGGAAGGTTACTCCCACTGTCTGTCTGACACCATGAATCAAATGTTGGCGATACATTCTCATTTACGCACCGTTCCGGGCAGAGATCTGGGTGGTCCCTACTGGGCAAAGAAGTTCCGTAGCCGTCTGGCCAAGTTACAGAACGCAGCCGACAACATCCTCCAACCATCATCAGACTATTCTGTTCAAGACAGTCTCACTGAATAGTAGGGGTATGTGTACCCCTTTGGCTAATGCTTTAGCGTATGAAGACGTCCACCACCTCAAAGCAGATCTCCTACTTTTGCAAGAGACAAATTGTCTCTCCACTTCACCCTTCCATCGCTGGAGGAGATGGGACTATCAATTTCATCACGCATATAGGCTCTCTCTTCGTGGAGGTTTAGCGATTGGTGTACATAATAGATTTCGTCAAGCACTCTCCTCTGTTAAAGTTCATAACCTGTGCCGAGATTTATTGCAGCGACTCACTTTCGTCCTAGATGGACAACGATATTTAGTTTTCAACATATATATTCCATGTTCATCTACACATCTAACGTTGTTATTTTCGTCGCTCCGCACTGCACTTCAATTCAGTCAGCATTACCATCAAATCATGTGCTCATTGGAGGAGACTTTAACTGTACACTTCAACCAGAGCTCGATCGCGCTTCTTCGAGGATTGAACATCGTTCACGTCTTGTGGAGCAATTGCGATCATTAGTGTCTGATTTTGATTTACATGACGTGTTCCGACGATTGCATCCGACATCCATTTCACATACCTGGAGAGCTGCATCTGCATCCTCCTCTCTTTCTGCCAGGCTGGATCGATTTTACGCTTCTGCTCCGTTATTGCCCATTACAACGGATTGTATGCACTCTCCTACAGCTTCATCGGATCATTGTGCCATCACTATCTCCTGTAACTCTTCATCTCGTCTGCATGTTAGGTCTCGGTCATGGACACTAGACACTTCTCTCCTAGCTGATGAGAATATATGCACCGAGATCAGAGATCTTCTTGATCATATGCGAGAGGGCCAGTCCACTGCACCTTGTGCCATCAATTACTGGCTCGAGGTAAAATCTTACCTAATTTATCTTCTTAGACGTCATTCCTTCTCCGAAGGCACGAAGCGCTCCATGGAAGAGCAAAATCTCCGAAACATCCTGTTACAGCTTGGTGCGAGTCATCCCATGTATACAGCTTACCAAGCGGATCTTAGAGCACTTCTTGAGCCTCGTGCACGTCAGGTAATTCTTCGTCTCCGTTTACAACATCTATCACCAGAGGACTGCTCCTTTGAGTTTCTATCCGCGTTAGAAGAAAAACGCCGCTCGTCGCATCAGCTTCGACTACTTCGGCAGCCTGATGGTGAAATCACCTCTGATCCGGATGCAGTTTGCTCTCAGGTTCGTCGATATTTTACTATCAAATACAGTGAAACTCCTCAGCCTTCTGTTTCTGCTTCTGCTACTTTACTCTCTGCTCTTCCCCAAGTTCCTTCCAATCTCTCTGATTCCTTTTTACAACCTATTTCGCAGACTGAACTTCGGACCATTCTAGTCTCTCTAAATTCCCGTGCTGTCCCAGGTCCAGATGGCCTTCCGCTCCTTTTCTACCGTACTTTTCTCCCATCGTTGCTTCCATTTCTTCTCGCCGCTTTCAATGCTGCTCTTTCTTCCTCTTCTCTTCCGAGGGGTTTCACAGAGGCTCATATGGTGCTATTTCCCCAGAAAGGCGATCTGCTTGACTTGGGAAACTGGCGTCCTATCTCGCTACTAAACATTGACTATAAACTCTTCACTAAACTCCTTTCCAGTCGACTCAACCAAGTTCTTCCATTTCTTCTTTCTCCCGACCAGACCTACACGGTTCCTGGTCGGTCCATCACTTCTAATCTCAATCTCCTTCGAGATCTCCTACATCTGGCTCGTACTAACTCTGAACCACTTGCCCTCTTTAATCTTGACCAAAGAGCTGCTTTCGACAATATCTCACATTCGTATCTTTCTGCTGTTCTTATTGCTTTCGGCTTACCTTTTGCTTTTGTTACCTCTATTCTTGCCCTTTATCAGGACGCTGCTTTCCATGTCAAGACTGCCGCCTTCTTGACTGCACCTATTTCTTTTCGGCGAAGCATTCGGCAGGGTTGCCCACTTTCTGGGCAGCTCTTTGCCATTGCTTTTGAGCCGTTTCTTCGGTCTGTCCATCGAGCCTTTATAGATGCACTGCCACCGCCTACTGCAAGTACTAGGCCCTTTTCTGTGACATACTCTGCATATGCCGATGACGCGACCTTTTGTGTAAGGACAGACGCTCAATTCAACATCTTGCTCCAGATTTACGATCAATATTCTTCATGTTCAGCGGCATCACTTAATACATCCAAGAGTGCAGGCCTATGGAGCGGAGCGTGGGCCTCTAGGACTGACACCCCGTGGGGCGCCTCATGGACTGCTTCATCCCAAAAATTCCTTGGGGTCCATCTCGGAGTCCGTCTTTCTGCTCAAAATGAAACATGGAATGCTCTCAGAACACGCCTTACTCGAACTGCTGCATTCTGGCGAGGTTCCGAGTTTTGTACTTCTTACTTCTCAAGAGCTAGAATAGCTCAGACTTATATTCTTTCACCATGCCTATATGCATGGTCAGCAGAACGTATGCCCATTTATCACCTCAATGAAATCACTCGAATCATCTCAGCGATAATCTGGAACAGGTACCATTGGATCCAGGTCTCCACTCTCTGTCGTCGAGTCACTGATGGAGGTATTTCACTGCTGGAAGTTCGCACCTACTATAACGCACATAAAGTGGTTTCTTTCCTGCGGCTACTAAGTGCACCAGAGTCGCCAGTTACGCTCGTTAGAGATGTCATGATATCGCCTAGGAATCCCCGAATCACTTTCATCACGTATCTTCTAATGGATCAATCTCCTTTTTTTCATTCTAAACTTTCCCCTTTCTACAAAGAGGTCCTTTCCTTTCTCCGTTCTCTACCCCTCTTCCGTGCTCCACCGGCTTCCACCACTGAACTATTAGCTGAGCCCCTGTTCTTTTCTTCCATCCTTCATCCCCCTAATGCTCCCTACTTTACTGACCTTTCCTGGCTCCCCGCCGGAATAGTATCTGTTCAGGATCTAATTTCTCCAGATCGTTCTTGGAAACTCTTCTCTGATCTGTCCCCCCACATCTCCCCTACCTCTTCCTCTCTTTCGCTGTATGATTCCTTTCGTTCTTCAATCATTACCCTCTTCCCTAACCTTGCATCTCAAGCTGGGTTAACTCTTGTTACCTCTGCCTCTCTTCTTCTTCCCCTTTTCCTTTCCGTTCGAGGCTCATCACTTCCTTTCTCCAGTTTTTCTGTCTCCTCTCTTTACCGTTGTCTCATTGATCCACTGTATGCTACACCATTGATGATTCCAGATGTTCCGAATGTCGCCCTTTCACAAGTGTGGTCCATGTCTAATTCGCCACTATCTATTACAGCAGAAAGAAACATCCAATGGTTGTTTCTTCATCGGCGGTTACCAGTTCCTACCAAATTATTCAGGATGACGCTTGTTGATTCGCCTAACTGCATGTTTTGTTCTACGATTGCGGATGTAGATCATGTGTATCAACATTGCACAGTGCTTCTTCCCTTGCTACATCTGACCTTCACTACTGCACAGTGCCTTAGTACTAATGATCTCTCCTTCTCAGCCTATAGCACGCTACTCAGTTCAAGTACTCCGCCTATTCCTATATCAGAGTCATATGCTTATGTATTCATATTAGCAAAACATGTGATTTTTTGCTACTATCAACAGCTACGTTCTACCCCTATACAGCCTACCATCTTTCAGGCGGGAGCTGCGATGTGCAGTCAGTTCCGGAACAGAATGATTTCACGCTTGAGGCTTGCTTTCACTGTTGCTAAGGCTGCGAATCGAATCCCACACTTTATGTCAGTGTGGTCACCTTTTCGTCAACGGTTTTCTGGTCCATCAGAAGACCTTAGACTTTTGTTCTGACTTCTGTGAAATTGTTTGGACTAATTGAAGTATAGTTTTGTGATTATCGTGTTCTTAGGTGCTCTTGTCATCACTGCTTCTTAATGTTTCTGCACGTTTGCATGTTTCTCACCAACAAGGTCCTGTAGGTGAGTTTCTTGTTATACCACAGGCACTTAGAATAAGTTTAAAGTTTTTTTTTTCGGCACTTTCCTTATGTCTGCTGGGCTTTATAATATATGGTTTTTGCTCACGGTGCTAAGCAACTGTTTGATAGTGTTTAAATTGTATTATTGATTTTGCACAGTGTGGTTTTTGATCATGTTACATGTACATAAAGGGATATGATCAGTCGATTACACCATGTTCTGCAAGGTTTAGCACTTTTGTAGTGCAGGGGGTAATTGTTCATCATTCGGTTATTTGTACTGTACCTGAAGTATAGTTGCTATGCCAAAAGCTCAGTTTTGTATATACTAATGTACTTTCCTAATTGCACTGTAAAATTTATGTTTGGCACATTTTGCGTGTTGGGTCACGATTACATGTCTTAAGTTTTATGCTCATGGTGCGGAGCAAACGCTTTGATAGTATTTCAATTATATGTTAATGTTACACAGTGTGTTTTTTCTCATGTCACATGTGCCTAACAGGAAATAATCAGTCTATTAGATAATGTTCTGCGCTGTATTGCATATTTGCTGTACAAAGAGTCAGTTTCATATTTTCATTATTTGTATTGTACCCGAAGTATAAATTTTCTGTAAAACGCAAGTTCTGTTTGTACTAATATACTTTACTCTTTGCACTGTGAAATTTACAGTTGTACCATGGAATTGTAATTCCTTATTAGTGTCTTCCCTATGCCGTTGCATCTTGTGTACATATGTTGTTGTTCATTACAAGTTAATCTATAGCACTGTGATTGAGGCATTTGTTTAAGCCTAAGTAATAGTTCTTTTTGTAATTTGACAGCGTTTCACAAGAGAGATATTGCATTCAATTTGTATAGAGTTCACACCATCATTGTGGATAGATCATTTATTCGCTTATCTTTCAGATACTGAAAAGTATAAACCTTCTGCTCTTTTCTTCTTCTTTTTTTTTTTTTTTCAAGATTGCTCAAAATATACATGTTTGTTTTTGCACTGTAAAAATTATAGTTATACCTTGTACTGGTGTTCACCTGTTAGAGATGGCACTATGCTGATGCACATTGAGAACATATGATGTACATAGAGTAAGTCAACCCTTCAGTCCAGTATTGTCAGTGTTATGAATTTGCTTACATTGTATATAGTGCATCCACATAATGTAAATATCTCATTGTCATTGTAAATAGGTCATCTACTTGTTTATCTTTTGGTAACTGTTAAGCACAGGCCATCTGTATCTTCCTGTCCATGTTTGCTCCAAATAAAAAATTGTTGAAGCTCACGGTGGTCGTTAAAATTTCAATAAAAAAAAAACTACAAAAAAAAAATGAGACTGACTCTCCACAGGCTGCTCCGGATGCCCACGCTAACCTCGGTGCGCGGTCAAAAGTGCCTTCAATCGGCACGCGAGCTTCAAACTTAGACCTTGCCGCCCCGGTGGCGCAGTGGTCTAAGCGATGGCCTCTGATCATTCGTCCGAAAGGGGTCCGGGTTCGAATCCCGGTGAGGCATGGATGTTGTGTTTGTCTTACGGCACTGGCTCTCTCCCTTCCCTGGAACCCGTGACCCTAAATTAGGGACGGGCGACTGCTTATAGCCCATTGAGTTGCTCATTGTGGTCGTTAAACCTTCAATAAAAAAAAAAACTTGACCTTGAATGATTGGAAGAATGTCGTCTGGTCCGATACATCTCGTTTTCTGTTGCACCATGTGGGCGTCCGGGAACGTGAGCTTCGTTTACCTGAGGTAGTGTTGACACCAGGATAAACCCTGGGACGAACACAACCTGTGGAGGAAATGGGATGTTTTGACTGTTCTGCTGGAAAACCCTATGTTAAGTCATTCATGTGCAGAAAACTATGACGTCTGCCACCTACCTAAACATAATTGCAGACCAAGTATAACCTTTCACAGCAACGGTATTCCATTCTAGTAGTGTCTTCTTTCAGTAGGACAAAACGCCGTACCATACTACCCGAATTATTCGAGATTTGTTCGCAGAACATTGGAAAGACTTCCAGGTATTGCTCTGGCCTTGAAATTACCCAAAC
This sequence comes from Macrothele yani, assembly GCA_039090855.1. Taxonomy (NCBI): domain Eukaryota; kingdom Metazoa; phylum Arthropoda; class Arachnida; order Araneae; family Macrothelidae; genus Macrothele; species Macrothele yani. Next base: position 113,511,590 of record CM077003.1, read on the forward strand.
ATCAATCTGATCGAGCATCTGTCTTGTGTCCACTGCTCCCACCACAGTCGGACGGTATGGTCAGAACGATCCACGTGGCGGGCTATACGGCGCGCCGACCACCCTGCGGTTTTTAGCCCGATGATCGGGCCTTTCACAAAGTCCGTACGTTGCGTAAATCGACGTCACTGGCGTCTACCCGGCATTCTTGTCACTCTGTACTCTTGCTTGTGTCGGCTGGTGCTTTTCGCTTTCATGGGACATCGACTATACGTTGGTTTATAAGGCTGCCGGTTCGTGCTTGTAGCGCCACCACAGGATGTGCGGTCATGCGCACTCGCACCAAACGTGGATCATTTGCATACCAGAACGCACTCTAGCTATTTGTAAAGTTTGGCGGTTGTAGCATGCTTTCTTCTAGGTGCGCAAATTTCATTGTCCGTGAGTGTACATTGCACATATCCTTTTCATCTTCATTGGATGATTCCTACTGGGTACTTACATATATTGCCCATTTTGATCTAGTTAGGTATGACGTACATTCTAAGTTAAGCAGCCTTTTTAGTTCCTGTGTTCCTATGTAAATTTCGCTTCATTCGCGTTAAACATGTTTTCATTTCCTGAACGCCAAAATTTTCTCTTTCGACGAATTTGTATTTGGCAACCCTGACAATAGGTCAAGAGTGATAACGTATGCTGAAGCTGATGATAAAAAGCTGCTGGTTTTAAATGTAGTTGGGGATTTGATTTGAGGAAATTCACGAATTCACACTGTTCTGAATAGTTACTCACGCTCTCAATAAATGTTCACGTTACCTTGTTTAAGACTCCCACCTTTTTGTCGTACGTTGTCGATGTTTTTATGAAGATGCTGTTTGAGAGCGACATTGTGAAGTGTGCAGGTTTTTAATTACGAATAAGCTTATACTGTATTTTGCTGAGAGAGAGAGAGAGAGAGAGAGAGAGAGTTATATGATTATGGTGACATGTAGACGTACTTGCACCAAGATGTTCGATAAAGCAAAGTGTTTGCCATGCAACCTGTTCTACAGGAACGTGAATATAAAAGTGTACTCTACAAGTACGATGTTATAGACTTTCATTCTAGTGCTAAATTAGTTAATTCATGTTTAATTATGTATATACGTAGTTGCAGGAAGTTGTGACGTGCCATGGAGGTGACGACACAAGAGTCAAAAACGGCAAGTTGCAGCGATAAGCCAAAGTTGATGTAGTTCATCGGGAGAATGACTGGCTCCGGAGCGATGGAGACGTGGCTTCATATCCCACCAATGGCAAAAAGGTTTTACGCTATATTTTCGCCCGAACGTAAAAATGAATTTCATATCCGTGAGGTTCGAGAAAAGTGTGTGATGCTTCTTTCACACATCGTCTGGAATTACTGAGAATTCCTGCTTCTACAGAGAGTTCATTCAACTATGGTTTGTGGCGGACCCGAAACCTACGATATCATGTCACCGTCTTTCTCAAGGGGGGCAATGGGCAAGTAGATATGTGACGCACCACTGAGATGACGCAAGAGTTAAAACGGCAAGTTGTAGCGATAAGCAAAGGTTGATGTAGTTCAGTCCGGATAATAGCCGCTTTCAGAGCGACAGAAAGGTTTTACTCTATAAAGTACTTCCGAAGTGCTACGGGTATTACTCTGCGACGGTCGCCGACTCGTTTGTTTACGTTTGAGCTCGTGGATTTGCTGGCGCCATTAGGCGATATAAACACTCCCGCGTCAGTTGTGGACGGTTTTTTTTTTTTTTTTTGCTATTTATGCCACGAGTTGTTCATATTGAGATGAGTTATATATAACAAAAAAACATCGGTCTAAACGTAAAAAAAGTAAATAAATAAGCATTTCAATCAGAGATAAACCAAAATCAACTGGACGAATGTTACATATATCTGAAATAACAATTACCTTCTTATTTCATCCATTCGTTTGTTTTAATTATATTTATCAATCCATTAAACTGCGGCCACTGAAACCAACGAAAAATGCTGTTGGCTAAAGCTATTCTCTTTACGAAAGTGTAACATTACTATCTAATAAACGCCAGCAAGTTTAGAAAGTCAGTTCAACTGAATATTAAAGACCATCCAAAGAGACGAAGAACGCAATTTTACTTTTCGAAAGGCACGCATTCTTTTGCATTTCGCTGAGGGACTATTTATATCGCATAGTGGCACACGAAGAGTCACGACGAGAAACGTAAACAAACGCGCCCACCCGTATCACATAGGAAGTGCAATCTAGTTGCAACGAAGTGAACTTATCCAAGGTTTATCTAAAATAATTGAGTAAGCTTTGTACTTGGGCAAGTTAAGCCTTTGTTGGTGATCGTTGTAGAATAGCGAAGTTTTATTTTAGGGTAAAACAGAAATATATTCCTTAAGACAACTGTTATCTCCCATAGGTATCGTATCGCATTTCAGTTTCAGTCCCACGTACTCAAGCTTTCTAAATATTAAATTGTGAACCTTCTGAAGAGCAAATTTTATTATTATCGAACGAGTAATGAACACTTATGTGAAATAGTTCTTCGCATCTTAAAACATACATTGACAAGGACAATACCGATCCCTATGATTCCTTTAAACAGAGTGAAAGAAGAGCGAAACAATATGCTCTTCTGATATTATGGTTTGTAAGTGATAGTTTCCTGGGATGTTTCTATGTTCCTTTCCAAGCAATAGTTTTTCTTGTACATTTCTGTTTTTCTACCTAACATTTTCCTCTCACGCCTTTTTTTGTTTTTCTTAGTACTTTCCATATTTTCCTTCTTTTTTACTCTCCATATTTCCCTAAGTTTTCTAGGTTCTTACGTATTAAACAGAGGACCTCAGCGGAGACTGATTTTGGCGCAAATCAAACCACGGCAAGTACACGTACAAGAGCGAAACATTTTAATATAAAAAAATAAACATACACTGCCTAAATTACACATACAAAAATCAACATATACTTAACGATAGAAGCACACAGAATGCGAAACAAACTAAGAACGAGAAACAAATTGTCGAATTATATATCAAATGAAAGTTCTACGCTGTCTTGGCAATATCCCTATACTCTGGAAAAAAAACTCACTGCCTCTTTCTCAGTGTTAGGTAGGGTGAAAACACAGGTTTGTCCACGCCGGGCATCGAGTCGGCTCCCCTCACTCCGGAGTATGTTGCTCTCCCAACTGAGCTACGCGGACATGTGCTCTCATTGCTTATCACATGTGCGTCCTGCGGTGCAGGCACGTCCCATCTCATACCAAGTTTTCATCATATTTCCACAAAATGGCGAAAGCTTACTTAAAACATCATTAGCAATAAACGATTGAAGCACACAGAATGCGAAACAAACTAAGAACGAGAAACAAAGAATCGAATGATATATCAAATGGAGTTCTCGCGTGACGTCACGAGTCGTTCGGAACAATGATCGTCGCGTGTCACTGCTGAGATGCTCGGTTTAATACGTAAGTACCGTTTTCTAAGTTTAAGGAAACTTCTTTAATAAATGGATGTATGCCGTCTCAGAATTCTGAACTTGTCCCAAAATATTGTTCCATTTCATTTCCATGTACTACGGCCATGGCTATCTGTTTTCAATTTAACAAAAGCAAATACGAGACATACGCCATTCAAGAGCTAAAGTCTACGTAATTTCAATTAAAATAACGATGTACGCTACGAAAATGCGTCTTTCGCGTTATGGCATGCAAAGGTGATATTTTCTTTTCTGTTTGTTGTAGAATATAAAACACTTTTCAAATCTTTCTTTCCCACCTTCTTATCAGTACCGCTTTAAGATATCTCATTTACTGCGGCTGGAGTTCTGAGACAGGAATTAAAGAAAGCGTATCTGAAGCGCAGCAACAAACTAGCTGTTAATTATCTCTGGTTCTGTAACTAAACAATCTTGGTGCTACCCTTATTTCTTTTCGCAGCGCCCTCCCTCCCCGATTTTTACGAGAAATATAATGAACTCGCTTTCCCACGCTTGCTGCTTTATAAAGCTAATTAGGAAAGGTTGATTATGTGGAGATAATCCTGTGATAGCAATCGTTTGTAAGGAACCTAAAAGAAGGCTTCTCTCACAGTAAACAGGGACGTTTAAATTACGTTTACTCATTGTCTTTCAAACACCTTGACAGACAAGTCCGTTGAAATGTTAGCTCGTTAACTTATAACTAAATAAGGAATTAAAAAATGGAAAAAGACAAAAAGTGTCTGTTCTTGATGCCTTACTGTACGAGTACGGAAGGACTCTCTTGCAATGTCAGAAAAGACGCCAAGGTATTTACATCACGGGAAGAAAAATATCAACATTTGGAAGCGTGATGATAGGTTAATGAAACTCAGTAAAATGTTAGCGTGTACTAAGATGTACACACGATTCCATTACCAGTAACAAGCATGAAAAAGTACAGAAGTTTGGATGGAGGTAAGGGTGTCAGTAAGACGTTGATCCCCCTCGCCCAGCAATCTATATATTAATTCTATAAGGTTTTTTACTGTAAGACCAGCTGTGAGAGAAATGCAGAATGTAAAGATATGGTTGAGGTATCAAAATAAAGGTCTTACCATGCAGAAGTGCCAGTCGAAGAGAAAAATGAGATTGGGGCAACAGTTCGGGCGTTGTGGGGCGGCAAAGTTCCTATGTAAAGTCAATGGGAGAAGCGTGCGGTTGACATCCGATCGCCTGCGGTTGACTCACGCGCTGTTGAAGACGGAGGTATGGAGGGACTCAGATAGCCCGAAGTCTCTCTTCTCAGCGAACCGTTGTGCAAAACAACGCTAGCAGGAATTTGTTTGAAAGTTCTTATCGGAACAGCGAACACTCAAAGACCTGATTGCGTTGTGCCATTGGACTGTGTGGTGTATACATACAATTTAACATTCATTCGATCCAGTTAATTCACGTAGGTAAGACGTTTCCCATTATGTAAAGATGTAAATAAACGTTTCATATGAGTTTATTCTTTTCAAAAAAAAAAAAAAAAAAGAAACTTATCGTCGATTCCGACGGGTTTCGTCTACCGAGTTCGAATCACCGTGAGGCATAATTCGATCTGGTTTATTCACGTAGGTAAAACGTTTTCCATTATGTAAAGATGTAAATAAACGTTTCATACGAGCTTTTGTTTAGGTCATCCAGTCAAGCCACTCGAAAGCTCACATTGTACATATATTGCATTTGTTACATTTGTGTTTGTCTAATTGTCTATTCTTCAGCGTGAATAATAAATTCCTGATCTCTTTATTGTTTCTATTTTGATTTTTGCCGCAAGAGTTGCATCCATTTGTAGTTTTACTCTAAAATGTGGTGGTGGTTCCTTAGCAATTGGATATCATCATCATCATCATTGTCAACCATTATCAATCCACTGCTGGACGAAGGTCTCCCCAAGTTTCCTCCACAACGGTCTGTCTTGTGCCAGTCTCCTCCATGTCACTCCCGCATACTTTCGAATTTCATCCACCCATCTTCCATGTGGTCTTCTTCTGGGTCTTTTCCTGTCCCTTGGAATCCAATCTAAAATTTCGGCTGTCCATCGATGGTCTGTTCTTCTGGCATTATATCCATCGATGGTCTGTTCTTCAGCCCATTGCCATTTCAGGGATTTAACTCTGATCATGATGTCTTCCACTCTTGTCATTTTTCGGATCCACGTGTTCCTTTTCTTATCTCTCCTGGTTATACCAAGCATGCATCTCTCCATGCTTATTTGAGTTGTCTGCAGCCTTTGTATGTCTCTTTTAGCTAAGGTCCACGTCTCTGCACCATACGTAAGCACTGGAAGGATGCATTGATCAAACACTTTTCTTTTAAGACATAATGGCATATTGCTCTTGAAAATTATGCTGTTTCTTCCAAAAGCTCTCCAGGCAAGTATTGTACGCAGATTAATTTCTTCACCAATGTGACCCTCACTTGATATCTGCTGTCCAAGATAAACGTACGTGTCTGTTATCTCCAGCTTTTCTCCATCAATCGATAAATCTTCATTTCTTGTAAAAGCATTGAACATCACTTTTGTCTTCTGAAAGTTCATTTTTAATCCCACTTCTTTACTCTTGTCAGCAAGTTCCTGGATCATACTCTGCAGCTCTGATGGGGTAGTTGCAAAAATGACTATGTCATCTGCAAAACGAAGGTGGGTTAGATAATCTCCATTAATCTTTATCCCTTTGTTTTCCCAGTTCAGTGATTGAAAGACATTTTCCAATTGGATATACTGTACTGTATATATATATACGATTCATCGATGAGCTCGTTTCATCCGATTTACAGACAAAACTTCTCTAAAAATTAGCCATAAATTTCTTGATTATGCATAGAAAAAGGCTTTGGAACACTATCTTCCATCAATAATTTTGTCTCCAGTTTATTACGTAAATGTCTCAGCAATCACCTTCTCTGATTCATCGATTCCTGCTGCATCAAAATTAGAATTACGTACCTGCTTGCATTACCAGTAAATTTGCAACTTTCTGCTACTAACATTAAGAGTAAATAAACTATAAGTAGTTCCAAATAGCAAAAGTGGAAAATAAAGATAAACATTATGGTATGAGTTAAAGGTTATTTCATTACAATTCCATACTGAAAATAAAATAATTTTCGACGGAAAAATTTATTTTGTTTCCTAGCCGCAAGTTCAGAATAAAGTTTCTAAACTGCCAAAGGTGAAAGTAAAACTTACGACATGAATGATAAAAGACACACACGCACAACATTTCGAACTGAAAACAAAAAGACAATGTCTCCGTTAAAGGAAATCTGTACATGTAAGGGGATAACTGGTGATCATAACAGATAGACATGTTGTTTGTTTTGTTGGTAGTTTATTCTGAAACGGAATGAGCACCTAGATGGTTGCCATGGTTACTGTATCTCGGAGCAATGCGACATCATTCCGATACTCATTATTTAGGAAAGGTTATTGCCGGAGCAACACTTAAATCTATTTTTAGATACACGCAGCGTCATTTTTACACATACCACGCAACAAGATATCACCGATGAGATTAAGGATGGAAAATGGGATGCTCAAAACGCAAATGTACATGACTGGAAAGTGAAACAACTATTCAATGAAGTTTGAGTGCTTTTTAGAGTTCAGCGTAGAATCAGAAACGCAAACAATTTTACATTTGTACCCCCAAACTATAGAATGAATAAAAGTCTGAGTCTTATTGTTGACGATCACACACTCACTAAATATTTTTCTTTTGAGTTTTGTCATGAGACATGGAACTATATTATTTGTGTGTGGGCTTGTCAGAATTCCAGATTCTGGAAGGCAATGAGGAATTGTCTACTCATTATGTGGGATGCTAACGGCAAATGAGAAAAGGAAGAGGAAAAGCAGAATACAGACAATGCTCATAACTAAAGCCCGGAAGTTGAGGCAGTAAAAATTCTAAAAATAGGCAGGTAAATAAGCGAAATAAAGCGTCAAAATAGGCATCAAAAATAGGCATTTATAAAAGTGGTCGAAAAATTCTGAATCATAAACAGGTATTAAGCTGAATTGACAAAATCTTTTATCAGGTTATCACTTACTTATTTTTGCGGTTACACATAAGTACTAGGTGTTTTTTTAAATGTTCAAACGTGAAACTCTGCCTTCTCTCACTTAGGATATGTTTTAGAAGCGAAAATGATCTTTCAACTTCTACGAAGGTAATGGGAGGGTATTTGAAACACCAGGCCGTTGTAGGATCCATTTCAATAGAAGTTGAACTTTCACCTTGGAGTATTTCAGCGATTACTTTGATTTTCTCTAAGTCATTATTTGCTGAAAGAACTCGTTGACATTTTTCACACACGATTTGACTCTTTCTCCCGGGAACACATTTAATTGTACTAACTACATCATTTAATATTTTCAAGGCATTCACTAACGTTTCGTTCCTTTTTTCCAGCAAAGTAATCATATCGGGCAACTGTGAAAAGTGTGCTTGAATAAAAGTTAAATCGTTACGAATGGAATCTTTAGCTAGTATCTGTTAAGCATTGCGTATTGCGCAGGATTCATCCTCTTGAAAACTGTTAACAATTTCAGCAATCTTGTTCAAATTAGTTGCGTTATATACAGCGGCTTATATCCATGTTCCCCATCTTGTCAAAATCGGTTTAGGCGGTAAAGCAAGATTTGGTTTCATCTCTTTGAATAAGTGAACTCGATGAGGAGCTTTAAGGAAAATGTTGTTCACATTACTCACTAACGCATCAATATCCGGAAATAACCCACGTACGTCTTCCGCTACTCTGTGGAGAGCATGAACCAAACAAGTTAAATGAAGCATTTTTGGAAAGAGAACTTTCAGGCTGCGGGTAGCCTTTTTCATAATAAGGAGCTGCGTCTGTTAAAAGCAATAGTACATTTTCATACTTTATTCCGCCAGGCCAAAGCAGAGCTAATGAAGAGGCAAAAAGCTGAGAAATCGTGCTACTATTTGCTTTTGGAAGCTGTTCTGATGTAAGTAAGTAGATAGTTGAGGGCTGAGCAGGTTGCATTGTACCTATAACAACATTTGCCACATACCTTCCCTTGGCGTCTGTTGTCTCATCGATACTGATCCAGATATTTTTATCCCCGACATCTTCTCGTATTTCTTTCATTATACCGACGTAGCAGGAATCTAAGTATGTTTTCCGCAAAGTTGCTTCGCACGGAATATTTTCCTTTGTATATTTCTCCAAAACATTCTTCAGTGAATTATTTTCCAGCTCCTACAAAGGTATTCCAGCATCTATAAAAGCATGGCACAAATCACTTGCAAACTGTGACTGCTTGCTCGAAATAGAAGGGAATGACGAAATCAAACATGCCTTTTTTTCACCAATCTTCCGAACAACAGCAGCTTTATGTTTAGCTGCTGCCAAATGTTGTGAAATGAAGAATTTCTTTTCGTAATTCAGTTTCGTATCGCATATTTTACAAAACAACACCATTCCATCAGTGGACAAGATATAACTTCCATACTCTTGAACATACCGACTTAATTTAGCACTGGTTGAAGAAGCAGTTTTTGGCATTATTGTTTCACTTGGACGCAAGGCGAGATCTATTGGGGTAGCGAACTAACAGAATCTTCCTCCCTTGTTTTGCACTTACGTTCAAGGTCTTATGTGTGTACGTGCATTCTTGATTTTTTTTATTGCAGGTTTAACGACCACCATGAACAACTCAATAGGCTATAAGCAGTCGCCCGTCCCTAATTTTGGGTCACTGGCTCCAGGGAAAGGAGAGAGCCAGTGCCGTAAGACAAACACAACATCCATGCCTCACCGGGATTCGAACCCTGACCCCTTTCGGACGAACGATCAGAGGCCATCGCTTAGACCACTGCGCCACCGGGGCGGCGTGCATTCTTGGCTTTCACTCTAGCTTGATTGGTTACAATGTTATCTAACTGGATTCGGCTCCTTCCGCCATGCGCAGAAAATATCATCAAGGATTCTAGGGAAAGCAAAACATAAAATGAGATGATGCCGACCATCGCAAACTCTGCGAATGCGTCTGCTACCGCTGCTTAAATCGGAGCACCTCGTTTTGAATGTGCCGATTGTACTCGTGTTTACTTCAGATGTCTGCCGACTGTGATTTCGTTTTAGAGAAAATGTCACCTACCTTATGGTTTGTACACCTATACCCTAAAAAAGAGTTTTTAAAAGAAATTAAAAACCTAAAAAAATCACGTGTTTACCCGGAAACACTACGTACTATATGCTAGATTGTTATCAAAACTTTGATTTTATCGCATTCTTAAGAAGAAATCATTTTTTAACAGTGTATTTGTTGAGTATAGGCAAAAAAAGGCATTAAAAACATAAAAAGGCAATTTCTCCAAATATGAGACGAAAAGGCAAAATAAGCATTTTAAGGCATTTTGCCTCATCTTCCGGGCTTTACTCATAACTGACTGGCGAATCGACCACAAGGCCCTGGAAGGATTGGCCTACAGGGATACAGGGACATTTCCCTGTGGACCACTAGAGAAGTGACCCACTTTCTCGTATTCTGTTTGTCAGGAATTTTTGGAACCAATGAATAATTATTTTGGTACTTATGAATAATAATCATTAACTTCGTTAGGGTTTATACCTGTTAAAAAAGTTATTTCCTAAAAAAAATAAAAATAAAAAAGAGTAAGAGAGAAGCATTTCCGTTTATCTATACGTTGGTAGAAAAATTTTCTGTACTTATGTGAGAAAAGTGCCGCCGGACCGAGCACACCGTTATAAATTAATTAAGCTACAGCTTACTACAATGAGACGCAAGTCGTTGGACTTGGATCCCAGGGTCATTGGTAGGCCCTATCCTCCTGTTGCAATCTTGAACGGGCTCAGAATTCATTAACTACCGAAAAAACCGGGCCCAGGCTCGGAATTACACGTCTTGAATTTCATTACTGTAATTAATTCAACACGTGTGATTCCGAGCCCGGTTGAATTACACGAGTTGAATGAATTACATTGTGGATTTGTTACCATGGTGGAAGGATTTTCAATTTCCTAAGCTAGCTGCCATTGCAAGACAAATTTTGCTTAGCAAGTCTTGCATTATGTATTGTCCAAAGCTATGGCCCAAGCAAGGATTAGTTTAAGGAGGTCTGGTATCGAAAAACTGGGGAAAAAATCACATTTCCATTTTTTGTATTTTATTAAAAATCATGAATCTTATCTTTAAAATGATGTATTCATTTCCAAAATTGTGCAGTTAGAAGTATTGTTATTAATTTTTGAAAATTTCCTCACTCCCGCAATTTTCGGGGTGACGTTGGTTTTTAGTGCAGCAGGTCGAGTTTTAGAGAAAAGAAGATCAAGTTGAAGCGCTGAGGCATTAGATGCAATTCTCTCTCTCTCTCTTTTTTCATGAATGAACTTGATCTGGAAACTGCACACACACACATATGATAATATTGTGAGTATTATGGTATTAAGCACAAAGCTCTGTTAATGTTACAAAATGCAGAATAATCTGGTCGGGAATGCTTTTACGTTCTTCCTTTTTTTAATTTTGGAAATTTCCATACATGCTTTTTTTTATATTCTACTACATCACTCTAAACTACCTTTACCAATTAGCATATATGTAAATTGTATTGCAAAATTAGTTTTCTAGAGTCAAAATTTCAAACACTTGCAACTGTCTGTACATCGTTGTACGTTTTATAACGCAATTTATTCAAAATAAAAGTAAATTTAGAAATCAAAAAGAAATAACGAATGGAATATTTTGTTTCTACACGATTTTCTTTTCTTCAGCTAAATTACTGATTCTCCTGATTCGGTCGAAGGGCACGTTGATTATTTATTTATTTTCAAATACACATTTTAGAACATTTGGCTTCATGCGTAGTATTTCTAAAAACATATTAATATTGGGAAGTGGATTAACTGAACTGAACATTTTAAACTAATGATTTTTAAATTAATCCTTGCTTGGGCCATATCTTTGGTCAGTGTATAATGCATAAATGCAAGCCTTGATAAGCAAAATTTTCCAAGAATCGGGCCCGGGCGGGCCCAGGCTCAGCAAACACATGTAATCAAAGAAAGCGGGCCGAGCCCGGCTCCTAAAATTAAGCCCGAACTCATCTCTAAAGGAGACACTAGTATGTAGTATCCATTGGGATGACCCAGCATCTCCAGACCCATGTCCACAGACTAACACAAAGCACAAAGCGATTCTCCGGCAGAGGTATTTCGAAATCCGAGTCTCATGCACATTTATCTTAAAAAAAAAAAACAACGACTCATCAGTACTGGTTTATAGATCAAAATGATTTATCATGGTCAAAATAATAAGTAGACTTAAGAAGGAGTCTAGTCAAGGATAAGGTACCAGTACCATTGCGAAGTAAAAATTATTTGAGTAGGAAAATTGCTATATGGCATGTCCACATTTCAACTTTCAGAATGATTTATTTGGAAATGGGGTCTTCATAAGGCACGTGAGGTTTTTTTCGTCCAAACCAAATTCTTTAGAGGAAAATAATTATTTGGTAAAACACCCCTTTTTGAGCGTAGTTTGATTCTACATTCAGATATCAGCGGAGTTTTGAAATTCATTAAAATTGTTTTCAAAATTTGTATATGATTGAATTCGTTTTTCACAATGCATGTTTTTATTTTTATTTTTTGAATGGAGGTTTAACGACCACCGTGAGCAGCTCAGTGGGCTATAGGCCGTTCTGGCGGCTCAGTGGTTTAAGCATCCGAGAAAGGTTCGGGTTCCCGGTGAGGCATTGATGCTGTGTTTGTTTAATGGCACATGCTCTTCCCTAGAATCAGCGGCCCTAAATTAGGGACGGCGACTGTTTATAGCCCATCGAGTTACTCTCGGTGGTTGTTAAACCTTCAATAATAAAAAAAATTGCTATAAGCAGTCGCCAGTCCCTAATTTGGGGCCACTGGTTCCAGGGAAGGGAGAGGGCAGTACCGTAATATAAACGTAACATCCATGCCTCACCGGGATTCGAAACCTGACACATCTCTGAAGAAAGGTCAGAAGCCATCGTTCAGACCACGGGGACGGTGCGTATTTCAACAATTCTCTTTCGTCCAGAATCTGACAGAACTTTTTTCATGGGGGTATAGCGTATAACCTTTTTCCGGGTGGTGATTCGAACGCACATCTTCCTACGCCCGAGTGGGATGTTCTCCCGACTGAACTATGCCGGCAAGGCTTATCGCTGCAACTTACCATTTTGACGCACGAGTCACCTCAAGCTGTAGGAAAGTGTGTGTTTTTGCAGCGATAGGAATGATGTACCGCACGATGCGTTTGACACGTGAAACTGGTAACATTTTCAGAAGCAAGAAATGAAAACACTTAGTCCCGACGAAGCTGAACCATAGCTTTCAACAAAACTGTAGTAGACTTTAAATTATTAAAAATTGCATTCACAAACGTTATTTTCTGAATGAAATGAAATAGAGCTTTAATAGTTTCACGTGGCAGTCTCACGAAACGATGATCATCCGAAAAGCACAAAGAGGCAGTCCAGATTTTTGCGGAAAGCTAGAATTGATCGACAATTCGATAAGGAAATGAAAACATTTTCCATCTGATAAATACGTTATGATAAATCAAATTCTGATCAGCGCTCTCTGTCTTAATAGTTTCATCAGAAAGCAACAGCTATTCAGTCATATCAAAATCTTTGACAACCAAAAGGATTTTCTCTTTCAAGCGCAGTGACATGTTTTTCTTTTGCTTAGGAATTAATGCCATACATTTTAGCATCGATCAGAGAAAACGAAGGGAACTCTGAATTCATTGAGCGAATTTCTTTTGCTATACATGCGCATATTGCCATTAACGATATATGAGATAAAAGCGTGACTTTTTCTCCCGCTCATTCCTAATTCTGATGATTCCATCACCAAAGTCATGTCTTTTGCAAGCACGTTTGTCGCACCGAAAAAGAACAAAGAAGCATTCTGAGACAACTTTCAAAGGAAACAAAGCCCGTTATCCTTAGAAGCAAAATCTAGGTTAAAAACAAATATTTATTCCCGGAATGCAAACAAAGTTATTCCAGGATCTGTTGGAAAAGAGAAAATACCAGAAAAATTTAGATGCCGAAAGAAGGAGCACAAAACATAAATAACAAGACAGAGCTGTTTTTTTTTTGTGCTATTGATTTTCACATGTTTCGGAATATTAGTTTAATCTGAGTAATTTTAAATTTTTAACAGATGAACTGAGAAGTGGCAATAAACGTTCAACGATCTTTATTTACTTCTTTCGCTACTTTCCAACCTACTGCGCTCTTAAAAAATCGGAACGGAGCTTGTGAAATAATTTTTTTCGTCTTTGTTTGCATTAATGTCTTCCAGTTTACTGAATTTAAACATCACCGGAAATTTGTGTCGAAGAACAATGAAGAAATTAATGCGACATGGAGAAGGAAATGAGACTGAGGCAAAGTTGGGCAGGAATGCATTACAAAGTAATGGGAGTACAGATTACAATTAACGTGTAATGCATTATAAGGTAATGCAGTAAAAGGTAATGCATTATAAGGTAATGCAGTAAAAGGTAATGCATTACAAGGTAATCCCAAGTATGGTTTGCAAAAGGTAATGAAATTAATCTGTAATGTATTACAATGAAGAGGATATAATTCAATTATTTAATAATGCCATTCAAACGCAATGGAATTATTTGTTAACTAAATTACACAATTTGCAAAATAATAATTACACACTAATAGTTTATAGAAATGCACGTGTGCCAAAAGGTATGTCTAGAAACGTCGGCCATGTAACATAGCAAACAGAGACCGAAATGTCGCGTAGAATGTTCTAGAAGCGGAAAGAATAAATTAGACCATGGGTTCCCAAACTTTTTGAGACCGCGCCGCCCTTTAGATGTCACATTTTCCGTGCCCTGTACCCAAAATTAAAAAAAAAGTTGCTCAAATTCGAATTTGTAGTATTTTTTTAAAAGAAAATAGTCATTTACATTACTAGCTTGTATTTTGTTTTTGTAAAAATACAAAATTAGAATAAAATTACAGAACTAAATGAGAAGAAATTGTTGATAGGCATATTTTCACAATGTTAATACTCTTCATTTGACTTTCACATTTTTACAGTAATTTTAGAAATTACCTAACAGAGGTATTTGCGTCTCCGTGGGATGGGGGAGCTTGTTTCTCGTCACACAAAACATCGAATCTGAGGACAGTGTTCGATACAGCTACGCGGATCTCCTTCTCAACGTTTACTTTGCTTCTATATTTGGATTTAATTACCGCCAGAGCTGAAAATTCTACCTCGCAAAGGCAGGATGTGGCAAAAGGGAGAATTACTCTCACCGGTTTCTTACTAAATTCTGGGTACTCCTTTTCCCACACTGTTCCAAAACTGTGGCAGAGTTCCGGAAGAGAATGACATTTTCAGTGTGCAGTCTGAAGAAATGTCTATTAACTGTTTCTTCTCAGCAGTAGTGAAGGTTGATGGTGGATCTGCTGTATACGGGTCTGTAACCCACTTGTGTTGATCTGTTTGTGGAGGAAAACATTTGTGAAATTGAACGTTGAGTTGAGAGAGATGCTCCAAAATCTGCATGTTGTGTGACACTATAAATTATAAGTTATAGTTTTTACTTATAGCCGCGACTCCTCGCAGCAAGACCGGCGACGCCCTGGAGCGTCGCGACGCACATATTGGGAACTATAACGAAGTAAATTTCTCCGTCATTTTTATCCGCGCCAGGATTCGAACCCGGGTCTCCTCATTCCGGAATAAGTTGCTCTACCAATTGAGCTACGCGGACGTTTTATTCTGATTCCTATCTGCCTTTATGTCGTGTGCGTCCTTCTGGCAGGTACGTCACATCTCCTGGTACGTTACAGAACCTCTGGGTTTGACGTTTGTAGAATGTTCCAGAAAGATCGGGAAGTTGGAGAGTTTTATGTAAATCAAGAATATTCCAGAAGGTTCAGGTCCTGTCGTGAAGTATACATAAAGGAGTCAGTCGCTCGCTAGTCCAGTGTTCGTATCGGACAAGTAATGGACAACAGCACTTGAGAAGTACGGCAAAAATGTCAAGAGTTCGCAAATTTCTGTAATATTCGGTAGTGCACCCTGAGTTGCTGAACTGTGAGTGTAGTGCTAATATGTGCTTGTGGGGTGATTATTTTGGACAGTGAAATGTAAGTAATGGACGAGAATACTGGTCTAGATGTGGACGAAATGAGTATTTCGGCAACGGATTGTAGCAATCTGTCAACCAATGGCAGCCACACGGGATCATTAGCTAATATCACAGGAGCTCTGAATAAGTATCTTAGTTGTATATTAGATGTTTTTTTTTTTTTTTTTTTTTTTGAAATAGTGGAGAATAAATGTAGTGAAGACAAAGTTGTAGCAAAGTGTATCAAATGTAACATCGAAGTAAAAGGATTAAGAAGGTGTACTTCAAATTTTACAACGCAATTGAAAAGGAAATACGGAGCCGGTTATGTAGAAGAGTACCATGAATATTTGAAAGAAGTGAAGAAACCTCGAAGAACAACTAGCACTTCAGGAGAATCACATCATAAAGTATTCGAAAGAAAATATTATTCACAAGAAGAGTTCGACAGGGATGTAATTACAAATTTTGTGGATTCCATGATATCCCTTAGATGCATTGACAACTTCTATTTCCGCAAAATTATCGAAAAGCTTGGGACGTACCTGCCAGCAGGACGCACGCGACATAAAGGCAGATAGCAATCAGAATGAACGTCTGCGTAGCTCAGTTGGTAGAGCGACTTGTTCCGGAATAAGCGGCCTCGGGTTCGAATCCCGGCGTAGACCAAAAATGACGGAGAAATTTACTTCTTTATAATGGCGCCCGAACTATCCCAATGACCCGACCGTTCAAAATCTCGCAATGGTGTGATGTTATTTCCCCACCGCGAGATACGAAAAATCAGAGAATCTCTTCTTCAGCGCTTCGAAAAATAAATGTGTGTGACGCTGCATTCCACACACCGGATTGACTGGGAGTTCTCAAGTGCACGTTTTACAGCGGATGGCTGCCTACGACGATTGATGGTCACGGCTGACCCGTGGGCCATGCCCCCGGCCCTCTTTCGGGGGGAGATGTGACGTACCTGCCAGCAGGACGCACGCGACATAAACGCAGATAGCAATCAGAATGAACGTCTGCGTAGCTCAGTTGGTAGAGCGATTTGTTCCGGAATAAGCGGCCTCGGGTTCGAATCCCGGCGTAGACCAAAAATGACGGAGACATTTACTTCGTTATAAGCTGAATGGTGATTCCAAACATCTGAAAATAATGAGTCGCACATCACTTGGCAGCAAACTTTCTGATTATTATAAGAAACAAGTGGCAAACATAACACAAGAGTTAGAAAACACCGAATTCGTTTGTACAAGAGTAGATATCTGGTCAAAACGACACAGAAGTTTCTTCGGTGTGACAGTACACTGTATTGAGTCACAAAGAGTATCCAGAAGTTTAGCTTGTCGAAGATTTAAAGGAACGCGTAGTAATGATAGAATATATGCAATGCTTCTGCAGATATACAAAACGTTTAGACTGGATTATTCTAAAGTAGTGGCTGCGATTACTGACAATGGAAGCAATTTCGTTCAAGCATTTCAAATATTCGGGATTCAAGCGACAAGCATTGTTAAGGATGATGAGGATTTTGACTTGGAAAACAGTTCAGTTAGTTCCAGTTATGATACCAACGCTGTCTCGGCCTCACCTAGTGATTATGACGAAGAGCATTTGTCGGCTACACGTATACATCTTGGGGAATGGTTACCCTTGCATTTCAGATGTGCGTCACATACACTAAGTTTATGTGCAACTACAGATACTCATAAAGTACTAGAAGATCGCAATACCGATCTTTCCAAAATGCATCAACAAGTGATGAAAATGTGTAATACCTTGTGGAGAGCTGCAAATCGCCCGAAATATGCAGAAATTGTCCAAGCTATTTTAGGTCACACACGTAGCAGGCCTGGTGTAACACGGTGGATGGAATAGTTTATACGATGATATAAAACAAATTCTATGCATAAAAGACAAGTCACCTACGTTGCATAAAGCATTGGACTTAAAAAGTGTACTGAGAGATCAAGACTTCAGTTATATGGAAGAATATGTTAAATGTGCTAAAAACATCGCCGAGGTCCTAGACATCCTCCAAGGTAAAAATGACATGTATTTTGGCATCCTACTTCCAACTTTGTTATCATTAAGGCACAAAGAACAAACTTTATTGACTGGAGACCTCACGTATTGCGAACCATCAGCCGAAGCTTATTTGGAAGGTCTAGAACGAAGGTTTAAGGAATACTTCACACTATCATCTCCCCAGGCGGAAAAGGCTGCTATAACAACTTTATATCACCCTAAGTTCAGCGAATTTAAATGGCAATCTTGTATTCCTAATTCCTATTATATCAAAATGAAAACATTGCTCATAACTGAATTGTCAAAGGAAATTAAATCGCAACAACATCTCATGGATGCACCTTCTATCAGTCGCCAAGTCAAAGATGTTTTTTTCCATATTGATTCCAATTCTGAAGATGACAGTAAAAGCAAACATCCAACAAGGAAAGCTGAACTCATCTATGCACATTTCAGCCTCGAAGAAACGGGAAATTTACGTGTGTTACATAATTATGAAGAGGTAAAACATCTGTTTGTGCAGTATAATACACCTTTGCCATCCTCAGCGCCCGTCGAACGGTTGTTCTCATACTCTACTATTACCAATTACTGCAAAGCTAATATAGGCTTTCGGATAAATTATTTGAAAAGAAGGTTGTCTTAAAAGCAAACCTTACGTATGAAGAAAAAGACCACAAACAAACTAGGGATAAGAGAATAGGAAAATCCTAGCTTGTTTTGCGACAAGACACCTTGATATTCTACTGTACAATGAGGATTTGCCATTTCTTTAGTTTGTGGTGATCTAGTTGCTTATTATTTCTGTTGCACTTGTAGTTCACTTGGTGGTTGCCATATTTTGTACCAATCAGACCTTTCATTCCTTCCATTTCAAGGGATGTAGTGTCTTAGAGTGGTTTCCATTGGCGTTTAATGCACAATTTGCTATTTTCTAACTGTTTTTTTGTGTGCTTCAGTGAATTGATCTTTGTTGAGGACAAAGAACACATGCAACGGCACTGATCTTTCTTTCATTTTTGTACTATTCTATTTGGTAATGAAAACCAACCAGAGAGAGTACTATTCTCTAACCGAAAAAATATTCCATTCGTACTTACTTCATATGTATTATTTCGTTCAAATCACTTTACTTGCGGCGAAGACGGGAAAACTACTCATGTCATACACGTACAATCTCCAATACCTTCATACACGCATTTGAAGTATAAGGGGTGGAACAATTGTCAAATAACCTACACAACGCATAAGGGTGCACTGGTTGCTGGTTTATTCACATTGTATTGTTACCCATAATTTATTGGTTAATTACCAACATATAGTTAACCATTATCCATTACGATTATAATGGGTAACTGCTACATGTCATTACAATCACCATGTAATTCTGATGACCAGTTCATCATTACCATGTAATGTTAACATAGTTCTTGTTCCTTTTAAGTTTCAGTTCTTGTTTCCATTACCATTACGCTGTAATGCATTACCGATTAATTCAATTACGATTTTGCTCAACTCTGGACTGAGGGTATCTCGCGAAGATTCTCGACATCAAATAACTACAGCTTTTGGAATGCCGTCCATATACTATAAAGCGTTGCGCTTCTGTTATTTCGGGCAGATGTTCCTTGTATATTGAAATTTTGAAAGGAGGCGTCTCATACGAAAGCTTCGAAATTTTCCTTCTTCTTCCGAATGAAATTGATAATACGAACTTCAATTTCGGTTTTGTTTAAAACAGAATCCATTAATCAGACCAGTGACGTAGAAACCGCGAGGAAGAGGGGTGTGCACTCATGTGTGCTCATGTGTGTGCAGGGGCAGAACATGACACCACCGCCACTTCTCTTCCTTTTTTACGCTTTCCAACCTTATGTTGAAGAAGCGTATATGCTCCAGCTTTGTCCGTCCGTCCGTCCGTCCGCACGATAACTCGCGTAAAATTGGTTCAATTTCAATGAAATTTTAGTATATGGTAGGGGATAACCTGGGGACGAACCCTATTGAAAATGGACGAAATGGGGTCAAAGGTCACGACATAGGAGCGGGATGCATTCCATTGCCATTATGCGTCATAACTTGCGTGAATATGGTTCGATTTCGATGAAATTTTAATATGTCGTAGGAGACCACCTGGGAATAAACCCTATATAAAATGGGTGAAGTGGGGTCAAAGGTCAGGACACAGAAGCACGATGCATTCATTGCTCTTATGCGTCATAACTTGCGTAAAAATGGTTCGATTTTGATGAACTTTTCGTATGTAGTAGGGGACCACCTGTGGACGAACCCTATTGAAAATGGGAAAACTGGGGTCAAAGGTTAGGACATAGGATCGGGATCCATTCCATCGCCCTTATGCGTTATAACTTAGGTAAAAATGCTTCGATTGAGACAAAACTTTATCATGTTGTTCCGGAAGTATACTTTAGCGGTTCTGTTGAATATAATCGAAATGGGGTCAAAGGTCAGGTCATAGGAGCTAGATTTGTTCTACAGCCATTATCCTCATAACTTGAGTAATGATTTCTGGTATGTTGGAAAGCGTATCATAATCAATGCATTGCATGATTATGATTTCCCGCCATTTACAATTCTTTTTAATAAAACCTAATACTATTTTCAGTTTCGATTATTAACCATCTAGAACTGTGAATTTTTAATGTCGTTCCTGAAACGCTGGTTAAACTCTCCTCTCTGCGTCCAGTAAAAAGAAATCTCACAAAGTACCAGCCTTGTAGTTATCACTCTGAGATAAAAAAAACAACAACAACAAAAGAAAGCAGACTTTTGACGAAATGCCTTATGAAAATATACTTAAGCGGAAACTCCTGAAAAATATTGTGCTTTTATTAGAATAATAGGAACGCTATTTCACTTAAGCATAATATGATCAGTCTTTCTTTAAAGAAAAAAAAAAAAGAAACAGAAAATAGAAGGAAAAGCGAGAGAAAGGAATGAGATATTTTTTAACACGTAGGCTTTTTAATGTATAACGACAAGACTACGGTTGTTATGGAGTTATTTTAATATGGAGGTTGTGAAAACTCTAACCCACATCCTTCTGCTCCGGATCCGAGTGCTTCCACAATTAAGGTACGCCGGTAAGGGCTTACCCCTGCTACTTGCCTTCTTGACATGTGCGTCATCTCTAAGGTAAGTACGTCAAAAGGTGACTATATCAATACAGTTTATATCGTTTATGACTAAAATGTTTTTAATCGATATTAAACATATATTACCTTAGATTTTATCAATGTAATCGTTTTATCTCTTGAATCTTCTAACGATTCATCATGTCCTGTTCCACAACAGCACGATTAGTTTTATGCTCTGAACAAAATGTACATACCCTGATATCTCTCCCCCGTTGCCCATAAATATAATTCTGGCGCCCTGGACCAGTCTTTTCATAAAATGAATGCTGAATGCATCGTTAGTGAGTACTGTCACTACATCAAGGATACACCAAAAAGCCAAATCATTATGACCACCTACCTAACATGATGTTGGTCCTCCACCTGCGGCCAAAAGAGTTCTTACTTGGCGAGGCATGGACGTTCTAAGATTTCTAAAAATGTCGTGTAGTATCTAGTACTAACACGTAACCAGTAGATTAATTAACTCTTGAAAGTTGTGTGGTTAAGCCGTCGCAAATCAGATTTGCCGTTCCAACACAAACCACAGATGTTCGATTGGATTGCTGTCTGCGGAATCTGGAGGCCAGGTCAGTGTCTGGAAGTCTTCCTCATATTCCACGAACCATTCTAGAACAATCCGAGCAGTGCGGCACGGCGCATTATTCTACTGAAGAAAGGCACTACTAGAGTAGAATACCGCTCCCATGAAAGGTTGTACCTGGTCTGCTATTATGTTTAGGTAGGTGGTAGACGTCATAGTTTCCTGTATATGAATGACTGGACACAGGGTTTCGCAGAAGAACATCTCCCAAAGCATTACACTTCCTCCAGCGGCTTGTTTTCTTCCCAAGGTGTATTCCGGTGCTAACACATCCCCAGGTAAAGGAAGCACACAGGCCGTCCACATGATCCAACAGGAAACTAAATTCATCGGACCATTCAAGGTCCAGTTTTGATGCCCATTGTAGGCGCTGTCGACGGGGAACCTAGGTTAGCATGGGCACTCGGAGTCGCCTGAGACTACGTTGCCCCATTTTCAGCAGGGTTGGATGTACTGTGTATTCTGACACATTACTCCCGTCACCAGCATTCAAATTACCGGCGAGTTGCGTCACAGTATCTCTTCTGTTGGCTCGTACAATACGGCACAGCATTACCGTAGCATCCATGAGCCGTGGTTGGCTCACACCTTATCGGCTGCTTGTGGTTTTCCCCTCCTCCGACCACTTTTTGAATATACTAACCATGGCTGACCACGAGCATCCCACAAGCGTTGCCCTCTCGGAAATGCCCTGACCCAGACGTCTGGTCATTGCAATTTGGCTTTTGTCAAACTCGCTTTTTTTCGTCATCATCTGAAGAACAAGAATAACACATATCTACAGAGCTCGTTATCAGAAGTTATGTGACGTACCTACACCGCAGGACGAGCACGAGATAAAGGCAGATAGTAGTGAGAACACAGTAGCTCAGTTGGGAGAGCGACTTACTCCGGAGTGAGAGGACCCGGATTTGATACCCGGCGCGGATAAACTTGTATGTTATATTGGCGCCCGAACTTTCAGGATGACCCGGCAGTTAAGTTTCTCGCAATGATGTGATGTTCTTTTTTTTTTTATTTTTTTTATTCGAGTTTTAACGACCACTGTGAGCAACTAAATGGGCTATAAGCAGTCGCCCGTCCCTAATTTAGGGTCACTGGTTCCAGGGAAGGGGGAGAGCCAGTGCCGTAAGACAAACATAACATCCATGCCTCACCGGGATTCGAACCCGGACCCCGTTCGAACGAATGATCAGAGGCCATCGCTTAGACCACTGCGCCACCGGGGCGGCTGTGATGTTCTTTCCACACGGCGAGACAGGAAAAATGAGAATCCCTTCTTCAGTACTTCGAAAAAGTAAATCAGTGTGATGTTACGTTCCACACACCAAATTGTCTGGGATTTCTCAAATGCACTTTCTTCATGGGATGACTCTGCCTCGACGTCCCAGCTGACACGTGGGCCATGCTCCCTGCCCTTTTTCGGAGGGGGGGGGGAGATGTGACGTGCCCGCACCGCAGGACGAACATGAGATAAAGGCAGATAGCAGTTAGAGCACATGCCCGTGTAGCTTAGTTGAGAGAGCGACTTACTCCGGGGTGAGGAGACCCGGATTCAATGGCCGGCGCGGACAAACTTGTATGTTATAGTTATTAATGCCTTACTATGACCTTCAAACACGCCGTCATTTACTTGCAGTTGCTACGACTTACATGAAGACGCACAATATTTTTCTCCTCGGTGTATGTTAAACAGCATGAACAAAGACATTATGACCTTCCCATATCTGATGTCTGGATCTTTTCCAGCGTGGTGGTATTTACGCGTAAAGATCAGAGACGTACGCAGTGCTACCTGTGACGCGTTCGGTATCAGTTTCTACTGAAATGATTGCGGCCATGCGTAAGCGACGACATTTAAACACCTTGGAGAAAGGAATGATCATGGGATACAAGACAAAAAAAAAGTTATAGCATCCGGGAAACGATAAACTATGTCTGCTTGTACAGAGAGTGGATGGAAGGAGGCGAAACGCATAACAGCGGTTGGGTGTTGGATACCCACCTCTACTTAATGCTTGGAAAGAAAGGCGGCTGGGTGGTACTGTTCGGAGCCGTAGGCGTGCTACCTTGGCACAGTTGACCACGGTCTATGACAAAGGAGCACAGAGGAGTGTTTCCACAGATACACGGCAACCATCCCTCCTCCGTATGGACCTATGGTGAAAACACAAGATCGAGAAACGTCATCGCCAAAACCGACTGGAGTTTGCTAGAAGAAGTAGATCATGGAAGATTGGAAGGAAGTTGCCTTCTCTAGTGAATCACGTTTCCTATTACATCAAGCGGATGTATGGTGCAGGGTAAAGCTAATATCTGCGGAGGCGATGGCACAAGACTCCGTGACCTGACGTGTACATGTAGGTAGGTGGTGGGGATGTAATGCTCTTGTGCGCATTTTCGTGGGACACTCTCACTTCAATGATAGCGGTGGATGTCCCCCATTAACGCCACCGCGTACTAACTAGTCCATCATTGTAGAGAAAGTTCATCGTTTATGCTGATAGTGTTTTCAGACTGAGATGGGGTGCTTGGCAAAGGCAAAGCTCCGTGTCGAAAAGTCCGTATCGTTGTAAAAATAAGCCGTTTTTTGCCGGTGGTGGCATTCGAATCGACGTCTACTCGCTCCGGAGCCAGTTAATCTCCCGGGTGATGTACAGTGACCTTGGCTTATCTCTGAACTTGCTGTTTTGACTCTTGTAATGGACAATGACAGCGTCCATTACTAGTTCAACGAACACAAGGATGACTTCTATATTCTCCCAAGGCCGCCTCCTGTCTCCCGACATGAACAAAATGAAACATATTTGGGAGCTGGGTCTTTTGAAGGGGCATATGAGCCCACCTCCCCTTATAGGCACACCACCATAGAGATTGAACTGGCAACGGGCAGCTCTTACACGTATATGATACGGTATGCCAGTGGACACTTCCTCGAGGACTTCATGGAGTAAATACCTCCTCGCATAATTTCAGTTGGTGAGCAGCTCACGGGCGACCTACTCAATTCTAAGTAAGTGGATATAATGTTTTGGTCTATAAAAAAGTATATTTTCCCGTCAATTTGGTCCACGTCGGGAATCGAACCCGAGTCCACTTATTCCGGAAGAAGTCGCTCTACCAACTGAGCTACGCGGACGTCCGTTCTTGCTGCTATCTGCCTTTATGTCGTGTGCGTCCTGCGCGACAGGCACATCACATCTCCCCCCCGAAAGAGGGCCAGGGGCATGGTCCACGGATCAGCCGTGACCATGAATCGTTGCAGGCAGCCATCCGCTGTAGAACGTGCACTTGAGAACTCCCAGTCAATCTGGTGTGTGGAATGCAACGGTACACACATTTATGTTGCGAAGCGCTGGAGAAGGGATTCTCTTATTTTTCCTATCTTGCGGTGTGGAAAGAACATCACACCATTGCGAGATCTTGAAAGGCCGGGTCATCCGGGAAGTTCGGGCGCCATTATAACGAAGTGAATTTCTCCATCATTTTGGTCCACGCCGGGAATCGAACCCGAGTCCACTTATTCCGGAACAAGTCGCTCGATCAACTGAGCTTTTCGTTCTGTGCGTCCTGCGGGGCAGGCACGTCACAGCTCCTACAACTCATAAGGGGATGTATTGTGACTGCACCTATTTATAGTACCAGTCAAACGAAGATAACTTTTGGATTAAGAAGACGATGCTCAGTAAAATTCAATTAATTCCTTTCCTTTGAGTGTAAATTTAAAGCAATTTTGTTCATCAGACAAATAAGAAAGAAAACCCAGCGACGGAAAGGAGCTGCTGCACACAAATAAAGAGTTTTTCAATAAAAAATATAAGCTTCGTCCTAAACCTTAACAAATTTCCCAGCAGACGCTGTCACGAACTCGGTGCTCAGAGCGTAAAATAAAGACACCCAAATGCACTTTTATGAGTGCTCGGCAGTAAAAAAAATTAAATGAACTTCCGTTTTGCATCTCAAATCTCACTTAAAAGGCAGAAACGAAAGTAAAAGCTGTTTTACGACGGGACAGAAGTTGTATATGGGGTCGTAAAAATTTTTCATAAATGTCGAGGAAGAGCTTTTGGTCGCAAACTCCTCCTGTTAGTCATCAATGCATCTGCGACTGTTGAAAGGGTAGGCGGGAATTACAAACCGGAGGTGGAAAACACGGAATAAATTGCTTTCTCTTAAAGTCTGTATTAGATGTCAGTGCGGTTGGTGTTAAGAGGATAAATATGAAAAGTTAGGAGAAAAATGTGCGTAATTTGAATTCCGCGGAAGAGCGTTCTGAGTTAGGCTTCTCTCCAAAACCTATCTTTTTATGTTATCATCATTCCCAGACTCTTGTCTCGCCTGTCTCCCCCCTCTCCCCCTCTCTCTGTCTCTTGCGCTTTCATCAGTCCTCTCCCTCGCTCCTCTTGTTCAATAGTTCGTTGTTTAATGAGCAGTTAAATTGAGATCTATGAGCGCGTTGATTGCGCCCAGACAGACAGACTTGAGCGATCTCGTCTTGGTCATCAATATGCCCAGCGCCGACGGGTTTATGATCCCTGGAAAAGGAACCGGAGGAAGTAGGGGAGGGAAGACGTGGGTTCCGAAGACGCGTGATTGTATAAGCGCAAGCGAGAATGTTTCGCAGTTTAATTCAGTTTTACTTCTCATATCCGATGTAGGTCTATTAGTTACAGTTGCGCAAAGTACTTTGTGGCAGACGTTGAAAGATCTTGTGATCACGCAGTCATACGGCTTCAGGGAAAACGCATCAGTTTTCGACATCCCACTGTAAAATGTTCATTTCGTAATCGAAAAAGAATTATGAATTTTGAACTGTCGTCGTCTTCTATATGACTGAAAGCAAGTTAGAATTGCATGTTTCCCAATGGCAGTACTAATATCATCCATTTCACATTGAGTTTTAAATATGGTGTCTTTCCTGACAGGGGAAGAACAGAAGGTTAATGTAATATGGAACAATATTTTCGTGGGGACGTGTTTAAATAAAACGAACCCTTTGCGTTTTCACAGACACATATCAAATGGATGGCGAAAACTCATTTTGATGGACTCACATTGAACGATGATAGGACTCTTCCACACTTACAGAAAGATTGTCATTTAACGTCCAGTGGCGAATCACACGGGGGAGACTAGGGCGATCGCCCTCCGTAAAATAGAATTTTCCTTTTAAGTGGCCAAGATGATAAATAATTAATATATGTTTTATTTTCGCAAAGCTACAGTAATTGATGCAATAGATTTTGCACTGAGTTACTTTGCATTAGGAACACCTACTTAATAACACGTTGGTCCACTTTTCTGTGCAATCATGGCTAGCAGACGACCAGTAAAGAAATTTTACACTGAGTTAGCTTTGCAGTAGGAACACCTAACTAGTGACGCGTTAGTCCACTTTTCTGTGGAATCATGGATAGCAGATGACTAGGAAAGAAATTCTACACTGAGTTAGCTTTGCAGTAGGAACACCTAACTAATAACGCGTTAGTCCACTTTTCTGTGGAATCATGGCTAGCAGACGACTAGGAAAGAAATTTTACAGTGAGTTAGCTTTGCGTTAGGAACACCTACTCAATACCACGTTGGTCCACTTTTCTGTGCAATCATGGATAGCAGACGACTAGGAAAGAAATTTTACACTGAGTTAGCTTTGCATTAGGAACAACTAACTAGTAACGCGTTAGTCCACTTTTCTGTGGAATCATGGCTAGCAAACGACTAGGAAAGAAATTTTACACTAAGTTAGCTTTGCAGTAGGAACACCTAACTAGTAACGCGTTAGTCCACTTTTCTGTGGAATCATGGCTAGCAGACGACTAGGAAAGAAATTTTACAGTGAGTTAGCTTTGCAGTAGGAACACATCACTAGTAACGCGTTAGTCCACTTTTCTGTGGAATCATGGCTAGCAGACGACTAGGAAAGAAATTTTACAGTGAGTTAGCTTTGCAGTAGGAACACCTAACTAGTAACGCGTTAGTCCACTTTTCTGTGGAATCATGGCTAGCAGACGACTAGGAAAGAAATTTTACAGTGAGTTAGCTTTGCAGTAGGAACACCTACTCAGTAACGCGTTAGTCCACTTTTCTGTGGAATCATGGCTAGCAGACGACTAGGAAAGAAATTTTACAGTGAGTTAGCTTTGCAGTAGGAACAACTAACTAGTAACGCGTTAGTCCACTTTTCTGTGGAATCATGGCTAGCAGACGACTAGGAAAGAAATTTTACAGTGAGTTAGCTTTGCGTTAGGAACACCTACTCAATAGCTCGTTGGTCCACTTTTCTGTGCAATCATGGCTAGCAGACGACTAGGAAAGAAATTTTACACTGAGTTAGCTTTGCATTAGGAACAACTAACTAGTAACGCGTTAGTCCACTTTTCTGTGGAATCATGGCTAGCAGACGACTAGGAAAGAAATTTTACAGTGAGTTAGCTTTGCAGTAGGAACACCTCACTAGTAACGCGTTAGTCCACTTTTCTGTGGAATCATGGCTAGCAGACGACTAGGAAAGAAATTTTACAGTGAGTTAGCTTTGCAGTAGGAACACCTAACTAGTAACGCGTTAGTCCACTTTTCTGTGGAATCATGGCTAGCAGACGACTAGGAAAGAAATTTTACAGTGAGTTAGCTTTGCGTTAGGAACACCTACTCAATAGCTCGTTGGTCCACTTTTCTGTGCAATCATGGCTAGCAGACGACTAGGAAAGAAATTTTACAGTGAGTTAGCTTTGCGTTAGGAACACCTACTCAATACCACGTTGGTCCACTTTTCTGTGCAATCATGGCTAGCAAACGACTAGGAAAGAAATTTTACACTGAGTTAGCTTTGCATTAGGAACAACTAACTAGTAACGCGTTAGTCCACTTTTCTGTGGAATCATGGCTACCAAACGACTAGGAAAGAAATTTTACACTAAGTTAGCTTTGCAGTAGGAACACCTAACCACTAGTAACGCGTTAGTCCACTTTTCTGTGGAATCATGGCTAGCAGACGACTAGGAAAGAAATTTTACAGTGAGTTAGCTTTGCAGTAGGAACACCTCACTAGTAACGCGTTAGTCCACTTTTCTGTGGAATCATGGCTAGCAGACGACTAGGAAAGAAATTTTACAGTGAGTTAGCTTTGCAGTAGGAACACCTAACTCAGTAACGCGTTAGTCCACTTTTCTGTGGAATCATGGCTAGCAGACGACTAGGAAAGAAATTTTACAGTGAGTTAGCTTTGCGTTAGGAACACCAGCTTAATAGCACGTTGGTCCACTTTTCTGTGCAATCATGGCTAGCAGACGACTAGGAAAGAAATTTTACACTGAGTAAGCTTTGCAGTAGGAATACCTAACTAGTGACGCGTTAGTCCACTTTTCTGTGGAATCATGGACAGAAGACGACTAGGAAAGAAATTTTACACTGAGTTAGCTTTGCAGTAGGAACACCTCACTAGTAACGCGTTAGTCCACTTTTCTGTGGAATCATGGCTAGCAGACGACTAGGAAAGAAATTTTACAGTGAGTTAGCTTTGCAGTAGGAACACCTCACTAGTAACGCGTTAGTCCACTTTTCTGTGGAATCATGGCTAGCAGACGACTAGGAAAGAAATTTTACAGTGAGTTAGCTTTGCAGTAGGAACACCTAACTAGTAACGCGTTAGTCCACTTTTCTGTGGAATCATGGCTAGCAGACGACTAGGAAAGAAATTTTACAGTGAGTTAGCTTTGCGTTAGGAACACCAGCTTAATAGCACGTTGGTCCACTTTTCTGTGCAATCATGGCTAGCAGACGACTAGGAAAGAAATTTTACACTGAGTAAGCTTTGCAGTAGGAATACCTAACTAGTGACGCGTTAGTCCACTTTTCTGTGGAATCATGGACAGAAGACGACTAGGAAAGAAATTTTACACTGAGTTAGCTTTGCAGTAGGAACACCTCACTAGTAACGCGTTAGTCCACTTTTCTGTGGAATCATGGCTAGCAGACGACTAGGAAAGAAATTTTACAGTGAGTTAGCTTTGCAGTAGGAACACCTAACTAGTAACGCGTTAGTCCACTTTTCTGTGGAATCATGGCTAGCAGACGACTAGGAAAGAAATTTTACAGTGAGTTAGCTTTGCAGTAGGAACACCTAACTAGTAACGCGTTAGTCCACTTTTCTGTGGAATCATGGCTAGCAGACGACTAGGAAAGAAATTTTACAGTGAGTTAGCTTTGCAGTAGGAACACCTAACTAGTAACGCGTTAGTCCACTTTTCTGTGGAATCATGGCTAGCAGACGACTAGGAAAGAAATTTTACAGTGAGTTAGCTTTGCAGTAGGAACACCTCACTAGTAACGCGTTAGTCCACTTTTCTGTGGAATCATGGCTAGCAGACGACTAGGAAAGAAATTTTACACTGAGTTAGCTTTGCAGTAGGAACACCTAACTAGTAACGCGTTAGTCCACTTTTCTGTGGAATCATGGCTAGCAGACGACTAGGAAAGAAATTTTACAGTGAGTTAGCTTTGCGTTAGGAACACCTACTCAATAGCTCGTTGGTCCACTTTTCTGTGCAATCATGGCTAGCAGACGACTAGGAAAGAAATTTTACAGTGAGTTAGCTTTGCGTTAGGAACACCTACTTAATAGTAACGCGTTGGTCCACTTTTCTGTGCAATCATGGCTAGCAGACGACTAGGAAAGAAATTTTACAGTGAGTTAGCTTTGCAGTAGGAACACCTAACTAGTAACGCGTTAGTCCACTTTTCTGTGGAATCATGGCTAGCAGACGACTAGGAAAGAAATTTTACAGTGAGTTAGCTTTGCAGTAGGAACACCTAACTCAGTAACGCGTTAGTCCACTTTTCTGTGGAATCATGGCTAGCAGACGACTAGGAAAGAAATTTTACACTGAGTTAGCTTTGCAGTAGGAACACCTAACTAGTAACGCGTTAGTCCACTTTTCTGTGGAATCATGGCTAGCAGACGACTAGGAAAGAAATTTTACACTGAGTTAGCTTTGCAGTAGGAACACCTACTTACCTAATAACACGTTGGTCCACTTTTCTGTGCAATCATGGCTAGCAGACGACTAGGAAAGAAATTTTACACTGAGTTAGCTTTGCAGTAGGAACACCTACTCAAATAGCACGTTGGTCCACTTTTCTGTGCAATCATGGCTAGCAGACGACTAGGAAAGAAATTTTACACTGAGTTAGCTTTGCAGTAGGAACACCTTAACTAGTAACGCGTTAGTCCACTTTTCTGTGGAATCATGGCTAGCAGACGACTAGGAAAGAAATTTTACAGTGAGTTAGCTTTGCAGTAGGAACACCTAACTAGTAACGCGTTAGTCCACTTTTCTGTGCAATCATGGCTAGCAGACGACTAGGAAAGAAATTTTACAGTGAGTTAGCTTTGCAGTAGGAACACCTAACTAGTAACGCGTTAGTCCACTTTTCTGTGCAATCATGGCTAGCAGACGACTAGGAAAGAAATTTTACAGTGAGTTAGCTTTGCAGTAGGAACACCTAACTAGTAACGCGTTAGTCCACTTTTCTGTGGAATCATGGCTAGCAGACGACTAGGAAAGAAATTTTACAGTGAGTTAGCTTTGCAGTAGGAACACCTAACTAGTAACGCGTTGGTCCACTTTTCTGTGCAATCATGGCTAGCAGACGACTAGGAAAGAAATTTTACACTGAGTTAGCTTTGCGTTAGGAACACCTACTCAATAGCTCGTTGGTCCACTTTTCTGTGCAATCATGGCTAGCAGACGACTAGGAAAGAAATTTTACACTGAGTTAGCTTTGCAGTTAGGAACACCTACTTAATAATACGTTGGTCCACTTTTCTGTGCAATCATGGCTAGCAGACGACTAGGAAAGAAATTTTACACTGAGTAAGCTTTGCAGTAGGAATACCTAACTAGTGACGCGTTAGTCCACTTTTCTGTGGAATCATGGACAGAAGACGACTAGGAAAGAAATTTTACACTGAGTTAGCTTTGCAGTAGGAACACCTCACTAGTAACGCGTTAGTCCACTTTTCTGTGCAATCATGGCTAGCAGACGACTAGGAAAGAAATTTTACACTGAGTTAGCTTTGCAGTAGGAACACCTAACTAGTAACGCGTTAGTCCACTTTTCTGTGGAATCATGGCTAGCAGACGACTAGGAAAGAAATTTTACACTGAGTTAGCTTTGCAGTAGGAACACCTACTTACTTAATAACACGTTGGTCCACTTTTCTGTGGAATCATGGCTAGCAGACGACTAGGAAAGAAATTTTACACTGAGTTAGCTTTGCAGTAGGAACACCTAACTAGTAACGCGTTAGTCCACTTTTCTGTGCAATCATGGCTAGCAGACGACTAGGAAAGAAATTTTACACTGAGTTAGCTTTGCATTAGGAACACCTAACTAGTAACGCGTTGGTCCACTTTTCTGTGCAATCATGGCTAGCAGACGACTAGGAAAGAAATTTTACACTGAGTTAGCTTTGCAGTAGGAACACCTAACTAGTAACGCGTTGGTCCACTTTTCTGTGCAATCATGGCTAGCAGACGACTAGGAAAGAAATTTTACACTGAGTTAGCTTTGCAGTAGGAACACCTAACTAGTAACGCGTTAGTCCACTTTTCTGTGCAATCATGGCTAGCAGACGACTAGGAAAGAAATTTTACACTGAGTTAGCTTTGCAGTAGGAACACCTAACTTAGTAACGCGTTAATCCACTTTTCTGTGCAATCATGGCTAGCAGACGACTAGGAAAGAAATTTTACACTGAGTTAGCTTTGCAGTAGGAACACCTAACTAGTAACACGTTGGTCCACTTTTCTGTGCAGTCATGGCTAGCAGACGACTAGGAAAGAAATTTTACACTGAGTTAGCTTTGCAGTAGAACTTACCTAACTTAATAACACGTTGGTCCTACTTTTTTGTGCAATCATGGCTAGCAGACGACTAGGAAAGAAATTTTACACTGAGTTAGCTTTGCAGTAGGAACACCTACTTAATAACACGTTGGTCCACTTTTCTGTGCAATCATGGCTAGCAGACGACTAGGAAAGAAATTTTACAGTGAGTTAGCTTTGCAGTAGGAACACCTAACTAGTAACGCGTTAGTCCACTTTTCTGTGCAATCATGGCTAGCAGACGACTAGGAAAGAAATTTTACACTGAGTTAGCTTTGCATTAGGAACACCTAACTAGTGACGCGTTAGTCCACTTTTCTGTGGAATCATAGATAGCAGACGACCAAGAAAGAAATTTTTTAGTGAGTTAGCTTTGCAGTAGTAACACCTAAATAGTAACGCGTTAGTCCACTTTTCGGTGGAATCATGGATAGCAGACGACTAGGAAAGAAATTTTACAGTGAGTTAGCTTTGCAGTAGGAACACCTCACTAGTAACGCGTTAGTCCACTTTTCTGTGGAATCATGGCTAGCAGACGACTAGGAAAGAAATTTTACAGTGAGTTAGCTTTGCAGTAGGAACACCTAACTAGTAACGCGTTAGTCCACTTTACTGTGCAATCATGGCTAGCAGACTACTAGGAAATAAATTTTACACTGAGTTAGCTCTGCATTAGGAAAACCTACTTAACAACACGTTGGTCCACTTTTTTGTGCAATCATGGCTAGCAGACGACTTGGAAAGAAATTTTACAATGAGTTAACTTTGCAGTAGGAACACCTAACTAGTAACGCGTTAGTCCATTTTTATGTGCAATCATGGCTAGCAGACGACTGGGAAAGAAATTTTGCACTGGGTTAGCTTTGCAGTAGGAACACCTAACTAGTAACGCGTTAGTCCACTTTTCTATGGAATCATGGATAGCAGAGGACTAGGAAAGAAATTTTACCCTGAGTTAGCTTTGAGGTAGAAACAGCTTCTTAGTAACACATTGGTCCACTTTTCTGTGCAATCATGGCTAGCAGACGACTAGGAAAGAAATTTTACACTGAGTTAGCTTTGCAGTAGGAACACCAAACTAATAACGCGTTAGTACACTTTTCTGTGGAATCATGGATAGCAGACGGCTAGGAAAGAAATTTTACACTGCGTTAGTTTTGTAGTAGGAACACCTAGCTAGTAACGCGTTAATCGACTTTACTGTGCAATCATGGCTAGCAGACGACTAGGAAAGAAATTTTACAGTGAGTTAGTTAGCCTTGCAGTAGGAACACCTAACTAGTAACGCGTTAGTCCACTTTTCTGTGCAATCATGGCTAGCAGACTACTAGGAAATAAATTTTACACTGAGTTAGCTTTGCATTAGGAACACCTACTTAATTACACGTTAGTCCACTTTTTCTGTGCAATTATGGTTAGCAGACGACTTGGAAAGAAATTTTACACTGAGTTAGCTTTGCAATAGGAACACCTAACTAGTAACGCGTTAGTCCACTTTTCTGTGGAATCATGGCTAGCAGACGACTAGGAAAGAAATTTTACACTGAGTTAGCTTTGCAGTAGGAACACCTAACTAGTAACGCGTTGGTCCACTTTTCTGTGGAATCATGGCTAGCAGACGACTAGGAAAGAAATTTTACAGTGAGTTAGCTTTGCGTTAGGAACACCTAACTAGTAACGCGTTAGTCCACTTTTCTGTGGAATCATGGCTAGCAGACGACTAGGAAAGAAATTTTACAGTGAGTTAGCTTTGCGTTAGGAACACCTACTCAATAGCTCGTTGGTCCACTTTTCTGTGCAATCATGGCTAGCAGACGACTAGGAAAGAAATTTTACACTGAGTGCGTTAGGAACATCTAACTAGTAACGCGTTGGTCCACTTTTCTGTGCAATCATGGCTAGCAGACGACTAGGAAAGAAATTTTACACTGAGTAAGCTTTGCAGTAGGAATACTTAACTAGTGACGCGTTAGTCCACTTTTCTGTGGAATCACGGACAGAAGACGACTAGGAAAGAAATTTTACACTAAGTTAGCTTTGCGTAGGAACACCTAACCACCAGTAACGCGTTAGTACACTTTTCTGTGGAATCATGGATAGCAAACGACTAGGAAAGAAATTTTACACTAAGTTAGCTTTGCGTAGGAACACCTAACCACCAGTAACGCGTTAGTCCACTTTTCTGTGGAATCATGGATAGCAGACGACTAGGAAAGAAATTTTACAGTGAGTTAGCTTTGCAGTAGGAACACCTCACTAGTAACGCGTTAGTCCACTTTTCTGTGGAATCATGGCTAGCAGACGACTAGGAAAGAAATTTTACAGTGAGTTAGCTTTGCAGTAGGAACACCTAACTAGTAACGCGTTAGTCCACTTTTCTGTGGAATCATGGCTAGCAGACGACCAGGAAAGAAATTTTACAGTGAGTTAGCTTTGCGTTAGGAACACCTACTCAATAGCTCGTTGGTCCACTTTTCTGTGCAATCATGGCTAGCAGACGACTAGGAAAGAAATTTTACAGTGAGTTAGCTTTGCGTTAGGAACACCAGCTTAATAGCACGTTGGTCCACTTTTCTGTGCAATCATGGCTAGCAGACGACTAGGAAAGAAATTTTACACTGAGTAAGCTTTGCAGTAGGAATACCTAACTAGTGACGCGTTAGTCCACTTTTCTGTGGAATCATGGACAGAAGACGACTAGGAAAGAAATTTTACACTGAGTTAGCTTTGCAGTAGGAACACCTCACTAGTAACGCGTTAGTCCACTTTTCTGTGGAATCATGGCTAGCAGACGACTAGGAAAGAAATTTTACAGTGAGTTAGCTTTGCAGTAGGAACACCTAACTAGTAACGCGTTAGTCCACTTTTCTGTGGAATCATGGCTAGCAAACGACTAGGAAAGAAATTTTACACTAAGTTAGCTTTGCGTAGGAACACCTAACCACCAGTAACGCGTTAGTCCACTTTTCTGTGGAATCATGGATAGCAAACGACTAGGAAAGAAATTTTACACTAAGTTAGCTTTGCGTAGGAACGCCTAACCAGTAACGCGTTAGTCCACTTTTCTGTGGAATCATGGATAGCAGACGACTAGGAAAGAAATTTTACAGTGAGTTAGCTTTGCAGTAGGAACACCTCACTAGTAACGCGTTAG
The DNA here is from genome assembly GCA_039090855.1 of Macrothele yani. Taxonomy (NCBI): domain Eukaryota; kingdom Metazoa; phylum Arthropoda; class Arachnida; order Araneae; family Macrothelidae; genus Macrothele; species Macrothele yani. Next base: position 113,547,046 of record CM077003.1, read on the forward strand.
TCCACTTTTCTGTGGAATCATGGCTAGCAGACGACTAGGAAAGAAATTTTACAGTGAGTTAGCTTTGCAGTAGGAACACCTAACTAGTAACGCGTTAGTCCACTTTTCTGTGGAATCATGGCTAGCAGACGACTAGGAAAGAAATTTTACAGTGAGTTAGCTTTGCGTTAGGAACACCTACTCAATAGCTCGTTGGTCCACTTTTCTGTGCAATCATGGCTAGCAGACGACTAGGAAAGAAATTTTACAGTGAGTTAGCTTTGCGTTAGGAACACCTACTCAATACCACGTTGGTCCACTTTTCTGTGCAATCATGGCTAGCAAACGACTAGGAAAGAATTTTTACACTGAGTTAGCTTTGCATTAGGAACAACTAACTAGTAACGCGTTAGTCCACTTTTTTGTGGAATCATGGCTACCAAACGACTAGGAAAGAAATTTTACACTAAGTTAGCTTTGCGTAGGAACACCTAACCACCAGTAACGCGTTAGTCCACTTTTCTGTGGAATCATGGATAGCAGACGACTAGGAAAGAAATTTTACAGTGAGTTAGCTTTGCAGTAGGAACACCTCACTAGTAACGCGTTAGTCCACTTTTCTGTGGAATCATGGCTAGCAGACGACTAGGAAAGAAATTTTACAGTGAGTTAGCTTTGCAGTAGGAACACCTAACTAGTAACGCGTTAGTCCACTTTTCTGTGGAATCATGGCTAGCAGACGACCAGGAAAGAAATTTTACAGTGAGTTAGCTTTGCGTTAGGAACACCTACTCAATAGCTCGTTGGTCCACTTTTCTGTGCAATCATGGCTAGCAGACGACTAGGAAAGAAATTTTACAGTGAGTTAGCTTTGCATTAGGAACACCAGCTTAATAGCACGTTGGTCCACTTTTCTGTGCAATCATGGCTAGCAGACGACTAGGAAAGAAATTTTACACTGAGTAAGCTTTGCAGTAGGAATACCTAACTAGTGACGCGTTAGTCCACTTTTCTGTGGAATCATGGACAGAAGACGACTAGGAAAGAAATTTTACAGTGAGTTACCTTTGCGTTAGGAACACCAGCTTAATAGCACGTTGGTCCACTTTTCTGTGCAATCATGGCTAGCAGACGACTAGGAAAGAAATTTTACACTGAGTAAGCTTTGCAGTAGGAATACCTAACTAGTGACGCGTTAGTCCACTTTTCTGTGGAATCATGGACAGAAGACGACTAGGAAAGAAATTTTACACTGAGTTAGCTTTGCAGTAGGAACACCTCACTAGTAACGCGTTAGTTCACTTTTCTGTGGAATCATGGCTAGCAGACGACTAGGAAAGAAATTTTACAGTGAGTTAGCTTTGCGTTAGGAACACCTCACTAGTAACGCGTTAGTCCACTTTTCTGTGGAATCATGGCTAGCAGACGATTAGGAAAGAAATTTTACAGTGAGTTAGCTTTGCAGTAGGAACACCTAACTAGTAACGCGTTAGTCCACCTTTCTGTGGAATCATGGCTAGCAGACGACTAGGAAAGAAATTTTACAGTGAGTTAGCTTTGCGTTAGGAACACCTACTCAATAGCTCGTTGGTCCACTTTTCTGTGCAATCATGGCTAGCAGACGATTAGGAAAGAAATTTTACACTGAGTAAGCTTTGCAGTAGGAATACCTAACTAATAACGCGTTAGTCCACTTTTCTGTGGAATCACGGACAGAAGACGACTAGGAAAGAAATTTTACACTGAGTTAGCTTTGAGGTAGAAACACCTTCTTAGTAACACGTTGGTCCACTTTGCTGTGCAATCATGGCTAGCAGACGACTAGGAAAATTTTTTTACAGTGAGTTAGCTTTGCAGAAGTAACACCTAACTAGTAACGCGTTAATCGACTTTTCTGTGCAATCATGCCTAGCAGACGACTAGGAAAGGAATTTTGCAGTGAGTTAGTTAGCCTTGCAGTAGGAACACCTAACTAGTAACACGTTAGTCCACTTTTCTGTGGAATCATGGCTAGCAGACGACTAGGAAAGAAATTTTACAGTGAGTTAGCTTTGCGTTAGGAATACCTACTCAATAGCTCGTTGGTCCACTTTTCTGTGCAATCATGGCTAGCAGACAACTAGGAAATAAATTTTACACTGAGTTAGCTTTGCATTAGGAACACCTAACTAGTAACGCGTTGGTCCACTTTTCTCTGGAATCATGGCTAGCAGATGACTAGGAAAGAAATTTTACACTGAGTTAGCTTTGCAGTAGGAACACCTACTTACCTAATAACACGTTGGTCCACGTTTCTGTGCAATCATGGCTAGCAGACGACTAGGAAAGAAATTTTACACTGAGTTAGCTTTGCAGTAGGAACACCTACTGAAATACACGTTGATCCACTTTTTCTGTGCACTCATGGCTAGCAGACGACTAGGAAAGAAATTTTACACTGAGTTAGCTTTGAGGTAGAAACACCTTCTTAGTAACACGTTGGTCCACTTTGCTGTGCAATCATGGCCAGCAGACGACTAGGAAAATTTTTTTACAGTGAGTTAGCTTTGCAGAAGTAACACCTAACTAGTAACGCGTTAGTCCACTTTTCTGTGGAATCATGGATAGCAGACGACTAGGAAAGAAATTTTACACTGAGTTAGCTTTGCAGTAGGAACACCTAGCTAGTAACGCGTTAATCGATTTTTCTGTGCAATCATGCCTAGCAGACGACTAGGAAAGGAATTTTGCAGTGAGTTAGTTAGGCTTGCAGTAGGAACACCTAACTAGTAACGCGTTAGTCCACTTTTCTGTGGAATCATGGCTACCAGACTACTAGCAAATAAATTTTACACTGAGTTAGCTTTGCATTAGGAACACCTACTTAATAATACGTTGGTCCAATTTTCTGTGCAAACATGGCTAGCAGACGACTTGGAAAGAAATTTTACACTGAGTTAACTTTGCAGTAGTAACACCTAACTAGTAACGCGTTAATCCACTTTTCTGTGGAATCATGGCTACCAGACTATTAGCAAATAAATTTTACACTGAGTTAGCTTTGCATTAGGAACACCTACTTAATAATACGTTGGTCCAATTTTCTGTGCAATCATGGCTAGCAGACGACTAGGAAAGAAATTTTACACTGAGTAAGCTTTGCAGTAGGAATACCTAACTAGTGACGCGTTAGTCCACTTTTCTGTGGAATCATGGACAGAAGACGACTAGGAAAGAAATTTTACACTGAGTTAGCTTTGCAGTAGGAACACCTCACTAGTAACGCGTTAGTCCACTTTTCTGTGGAATCATGGCTAGCAGACGACTAGGAAAGAAATTTTACAGTGAGTTAGCTTTGCGTTAGGAACACCTCACTAGTAACGCGTTAGTCCACTTTTCTGTGGAATCATGGCTAGCAGACGACTAGGAAAGAAATTTTACAGTGAGTTAGCTTTGCAGTAGGAACACCTAACTAGTAACGCGTTAGTCCACTTTTCTGTGGAATCATGGCTAGCAGACGACTAGGAAAGAAATTTTACAGTGAGTTAGCTTTGCGTTAGGAACACCTACTCAATAGCTCGTTGGTCCACTTTTCTGTGCAATCATGGCTAGCAGACGACTAGGAAAGAAATTTTACAGTGAGTTAGCTTTGCGTTAGGAACACCTACTCAATAGCTCGTTGGTCCACTTTTCTGTGCAATCATGGCTAGCAGACGACTACGAAAGAAATTTTACACTGAGTAAGCTTTGCAGTAGGAATACCTAACTAGTGACGCGTTAGTCCACTTTTCTGTGGAATCATGGACAGAAGACGACTAGGAAAGAAATTTTACAGTGAGTTAGCTTTGCGTTAGGAACACCTACTCAATAGCTCGTTGGTCCACTTTTCTGTGCAATCATGGCTAGCAGACGACTAGGAAAGAAATTTTACAGTGAGTTAGCTTTGCGTTAGGAACACCAGCTTAATAGCACGTTGGTCCACTTTTCTGTGCAATCATGGCTAGCAGACGACTAGGAAAGAAATTTTACACTGAGTAAGCTTTGCAGTAGGAATACCTAACTAGTGACGCGTTAGTCCACTTTTCTGTGGAATCATGGACAGAAGACGACTAGGAAAGAAATTTGACACTGAGTTAGCTTTGCAGTAGGAACACCTCACTAGTAACGCGTTAGTCCACTTTTCTGTGGAATCATGGCTAGCAGACGACTAGGAAAGAAATTTTACAGTGAGTTAGCTTTGCGTTAGGAACACCTCACTAGTAACGCGTTAGTCCACTTTTCTGTGGAATCATGGCTAGCAGACGACTAGGAAAGAAATTTTACAGTGAGTTAGCTTTGCAGTAGGAACACCTAACTAGTAACGCGTTAGTCCACTTTTCTGTGGAATCATGGCTAGCAGACGACTAGGAAAGAAATTTTACAGTGAGTTAGCTTTGCGTTAGGAACACCTACTCAATAGCTCGTTGGTCCACTTTTCTGTGCAATCATGGCTAGCAGACGACTAGGAAAGAAATTTTACACTGAGTAAGCTTTGCAGTAGGAATACTTAACTAGTGACGCGTTAGTCCACTTTTCTGTGGAATCACGGACAGAAGACGACTAGGAAAGAAATTTTACACTAAGTTAGCTTTGCGTAGGAACACCTAACCACCAGTAACGCGTTAGTACACTTTTCTGTGGAATCATGGATAGCAAACGACTAGGAAAGAAATTTTACACTAAGTTAGCTTTGCGTAGGAACACCTAACCACCAGTAACGCGTTAGTCCACTTTTCTGTGGAATCATGGATAGCAGACGACTAGGAAAGAAATTTTACAGTGAGTTAGCTTTGCAGTAGGAACACCTCACTAGTAACGCGTTAGTCCACTTTTCTGTGGAATCATGGCTAGCAGACGACTAGGAAAGAAATTTTACAGTGAGTTAGCTTTGCAGTAGGAACACCTAACTAGTAACGCGTTAGTCCACTTTTCTGTGGAATCATGGCTAGCAGACGACCAGGAAAGAAATTTTACAGTGAGTTAGCTTTGCGTTAGGAACACCTACTCAATAGCTCGTTGGTCCACTTTTCTGTGCAATCATGGCTAGCAGACGACTAGGAAAGAAATTTTACAGTGAGTTAGCTTTGCGTTAGGAACACCAGCTTAATAGCACGTTGGTCCACTTTTCTGTGCAATCATGGCTAGCAGACGACTAGGAAAGAAATTTTACACTGAGTAAGCTTTGCAGTAGGAATACCTAACTAGTGACGCGTTAGTCCACTTTTCTGTGGAATCATGGACAGAAGACGACTAGGAAAGAAATTTTACACTGAGTTAGCTTTGCAGTAGGAACACCTCACTAGTAACGCGTTAGTCCACTTTTCTGTGGAATCATGGCTAGCAGACGACTAGGAAAGAAATTTTACAGTGAGTTAGCTTTGCAGTAGGAACACCTAACTAGTAACGCGTTAGTCCACTTTTCTGTGGAATCATATCTAGCAAACGACTAGGAAAGAAATTTTACACTAAGTTAGCTTTGCGTAGGAACACCTAACCACCAGTAACGCGTTAGTCCACTTTTCTGTGGAATCATGGATAGCAAACGACTAGGAAAGAAATTTTACACTAAGTTAGCTTTGCGTAGGAACGCCTAACCAGTAACGCGTTAGTCCACTTTTCTGTGGAATCATGGATAGCAGACGACTAGGAAAGAAATTTTACAGTGAGTTAGCTTTGCAGTAGGAACACCTCACTAGTAACGCGTTAGTCCACTTTTTCTGTGGAATCATGGCTAGCAGACGACTAGGAAAGAAATTTTACAGTGAGTTAGCTTTGCAGTAGGAACACCTAACTAGTAACGCGTTAGTCCACTTTTCTGTGGAATCATGGCTAGCAGACGACTAGGAAAGAAATTTTACAGTGAGTTAGCTTTGCGTTAGGAACACCTACTCAATAGCTCGTTGGTCCACTTTTCTGTGCAATCATGGCTAGCAGACGACTAGGAAAGAAATTTTACAGTGAGTTAGCTTTGCGTTAGGAACACCTACTCAATACCACGTTGGTCCACTTTTCTGTGCAATCATGGCTAGCAAACGACTAGGAAAGAATTTTTACACTGAGTTAGCTTTGCATTAGGAACAACTAACTAGTAACGCGTTAGTCCACTTTTTTGTGGAATCATGGCTACCAAACGACTAGGAAAGAAATTTTACACTAAGTTAGCTTTGCGTAGGAACACCTAACCACCAGTAACGCGTTAGTCCACTTTTCTGTGGAATCATGGATAGCAGACGACTAGGAAAGAAATTTTACAGTGAGTTAGCTTTGCAGTAGGAACACCTCACTAGTAACGCGTTAGTCCACTTTTCTGTGGAATCATGGCTAGCAGACGACTAGGAAAGAAATTTTACAGTGAGTTAGCTTTGCAGTAGGAACACCTAACTAGTAACGCGTTAGTCCACTTTTCTGTGGAATCATGTCTAGCAGACGACTAGGAAAGAAATTTTATAGTGAGTTAGCTTTGCGTTAGGAACACCTACTCAATAGCTCGTTGGTCCACTTTTCTGTGCAATCATGGCTAGCAGACGACTAGGAAAGAAATTTTACAGTGAGTTAGCTTTGCGTTAGGAACACCAGCTTAATAGCACGTTGGTCCACTTTTCTGTGGAATCATGGCTAGCAGACGACTAGGAAAGAAATTTTATAGTGAGTTAGCTTTGCGTTAGGAACACCTACTCAATAGCCCGTTGGTCCACTTTTCTGTGGAATCATGGCTAGCAGACGACTAGGAAAGAAATTTTACAGTGAGTTACCTTTGCGTTAGGAACACCAGCTTAATAGCACGTTGGTCCACTTTTCTGTGCAATCATGGCTAGCAGACGACTAGGAAAGAAATTTTACACTGAGTAAGCTTTGCAGTAGGAACACCTCACTAGTAACGCGTTAGTCCACTTTTCTGTGGAATCATGGCTAGCAGACGATTAGGAAAGAAATTTTACAGTGAGTTAGCTTTGCAGTAGGAACACCTAACTAGTAACGCGTTAGTCCACCTTTCTGTGGAATCATGGCTAGCAGACGACTAGGAAAGAAATTTTACAGTGAGTTAGCTTTGCGTTAGGAACACCTACTCAATAGCTCGTTGGTCCACTTTTCTGTGCAATCATGGCTAGCAGACGATTAGGAAAGAAATTTTACACTGAGTAAGCTTTGCAGTAGGAATACCTAACTAATAACGCGTTAGTCCACTTTTCTGTGGAATCACGGACAGAAGACGACTAGGAAAGAAATTTTACACTGAGTTAGCTTTGAGGTAGAAACACCTTCTTAGTAACACGTTGGTCCACTTTGCTGTGCAATCATGGCTAGCAGACGACTAGGAAAATTTTTTTACAGTGAGTTAGCTTTGCAGAAGTAACACCTAACTAGTAACGCGTTAATCGACTTTTCTGTGCAATCATGCCTAGCAGACGACTAGGAAAGGAATTTTGCAGTGAGTTAGTTAGCCTTGCAGTAGGAACACCTAACTAGTAACACGTTAGTCCACTTTTCTGTGGAATCATGGCTAGCAGACGACTAGGAAAGAAATTTTACAGTGAGTTAGCTTTGCGTTAGGAATACCTACTCAATAGCTCGTTGGTCCACTTTTCTGTGCAATCATGGCTAGCAGACAACTAGGAAATAAATTTTACACTGAGTTAGCTTTGCATTAGGAACACCTAACTAGTAACGCGTTGGTCCACTTTTCTCTGGAATCATGGCTAGCAGATGACTAGGAAAGAAATTTTACACTGAGTTAGCTTTGCAGTAGGAACACCTACTTACCTAATAACACGTTGGTCCACGTTTCTGTGCAATCATGGCTAGCAGACGACTAGGAAAGAAATTTTACACTGAGTTAGCTTTGCAGTAGGAACACCTACTGAAATACACGTTGATCCACTTTTCTGTGCACTCATGGCTAGCAGACGACTAGGAAAGAAATTTTACACTGAGTTAGCTTTGAGGTAGAAACACCTTCTTAGTAACACGTTGGTCCACTTTGCTGTGCAATCATGGCCAGCAGACGACTAGGAAAATTTTTTTACAGTGAGTTAGCTTTGCAGAAGTAACACCTAACTAGTAACGCGTTAGTCCACTTTTCTGTGGAATCATGGATAGCAGACGACTAGGAAAGAAATTTTACACTGAGTTAGCTTTGCAGTAGGAACACCTAGCTAGTAACGCGTTAATCGACTTTTCTGTGCAATCATGCCTAGCAGACGACTAGGAAAGGAATTTTGCAGTGAGTTAGTTAGGCTTGCAGTAGGAACACCTAACTAGTAACGCGTTAGTCCACTTTTCTGTGGAATCATGGCTACCAGACTACTAGCAAATAAATTTTACACTGAGTTAGCTTTGCATTAGGAACACCTACTTAATAATACGTTGGTCCAATTTTCTGTGCAAACATGGCTAGCAGACGACTTGGAAAGAAATTTTACACTGAGTTAACTTTGCAGTAGTAACACCTAACTAGTAACGCGTTAATCCACTTTTCTGTGGAATCATGGCTACCAGACTATTAGCAAATAAATTTTACACTGAGTTAGCTTTGCATTAGGAACACCTACTTAATAATACGTTGGTCCAATTTTCTGTGCAATCATGGCTAGCAGACGACTAGGAAAGAAATTTTACACTGAGTAAGCTTTGCAGTAGGAATACCTAACTAGTGACGCGTTAGTCCACTTTTCTGTGGAATCATGGACAGAAGACGACTAGGAAAGAAATTTTACACTGAGTTAGCTTTGCAGTAGGAACACCTCACTAGTAACGCGTTATTCCACTTTTCTGTGCAATCATGGCTAGCAGACAACTAGGAAATGAATTTTACACTGAGTTAGCTTTGCAGTAGGAACACCTAACTAGTGACGCGTTAGTCGACTTTTCTGTGGAATCATGGCTAGCAGACAACTAGGAAATGAATTTTACACTGAGTTAGCTTTGCATTAGGAACACCTAACTAGTAACGCGTTGGTCCACTTTTCTCTGGAATCATGGCTAGCAGATGACTCGGAAAGAAATTTTACACTGAGTTAGCTTTGCAGTAGGAACACCTACTTACTTAATAACACGTTGGTCCACTTTTCTGTGCAATCATGGCTAGCAGACGACTAGGAAAGAAATTTTACACTGAGTTAGCTTTGCAGTAGGAACACCTACTGAAATACACGTTGATCCACTTTTCTGTGCACTCATGGCTAGCAGACGACTAGGAAAGAAATTTTACACTGAGTTAGCTTTGAGGTAGAAACACCTTCTTAGTAACACGTTGGTCCACTTTGCTGTGCAATCATGGTTAGCAGACGACTAGGAAAATTTTTTTACAGTGAGTTAGCTTTGCAGAAGTAACACCTAACTAGTAACGCGTTAATCGACTTTTCTGTGCAATCATGCCTAGCAGACGACTAGGAAAGGAATTTTGCAGTGAGTTAGTTAGCCTTGCAGTAGGAACACCTAACTAGTAACGCGTTAGTCCACTTTTCTGTGCAATCATGGCTAGCAGACTACTAGCAAATAAATTTTACACTGAGTTAGGTTTGCATTAGGAACACCTACTTAATAATACGTTGGTCCAATTTTCTGTGCAAACATGGCTAGCAGACGACTTGGAAAGAAATTTTACACTGAGTTAACTTTGCAGTAGTAACACTTAACTAGTAACGCGTTAATCCACTTTTCTGTGGAATCATTTCTAGGAGACAAGTAGGAAAGAAATTTTACAATGAGTTAGCTTTGCAGAAGGAACACCTAACTAGTAACGTGTTAATCCACTTTTCTGTGCAATGATGGCCAGCAGACGACTAGAAAAGACATTTTACACTGAGTTAGCTTCGCAGTAGGAACACCTACTTAATAAAACGTTGGTCCACTTTTCTGTGCAGTCATGGCTAGCAGACGACTAGGAAAGAAATTTTACACTGAGTTAGCTTTGCAGTAGGAACACCTACTTAATAACACGTTGGTCTAATTTTTTGTACAATCATGGCTAGCAGACGACTAGGAAAGAAATTTTACACTGAGTTAGCTTTGCAGTAGGAACACATACTTAATAACACGGTGGTCCACTTTTCTGTGCACTCATGGCTAGCAGACGACTAGGAAAGAAATTTTACACTGAGTTAGCTTTGCAATAGGAACACCTACTTAATAACACCTTGGTCCACTTTTCTGTGCAATAATGGCTAGCAGACGACTAGGAGAGAAATTTTACACTGAGTTAGCTTTGCAGTAGGAACACCTAGCTAGTAACGCGTTAATCGACTTTTCTGTTCAATCATGGCTAACAGACGATTAGGAAAGGCATTTTGCAGTGAGTTAGTTAGCCTTGCAGTAGGAACACCTAACTAGTAACCCGTTAGTCCACTTTTCTGTGCAATCATGGCTAGCAGACGACTAGGAAAGAAATTTTACACTGAGTTAGCTTTGCATTAGGAACACCTAACTAGTGACGCGTTAGTCCACTTTTCTGTGGAATCATAGATAGCAGACGACCAAGAAAAATTTTTTAGTGAGTTAGCTTTGCAGTAGTAACACCTAAATAGTAACGCGTTAGTCCACTTTTCGGTGGAATCATGGATAGCAGACGAGTAGGAAAGAAATTTTACACTGAGTTAGCTTTGCAGTAGGAACACCTAGCTAGTAACGCGTTAATCGACTTTTCTGTTCAATCATGGCTAACAGACGATTAGGAAAGGAATTTTGCAGTGAGTTAGTTAGCCTTGCAGTAGGAACACCTAACTAGTAACGCGTTAGTCCACTTTACTGTGCAATCATGGCTAGCAGACTACTAGGAAATAAATTTTACACTGAGTTAGCTTTGCATTAGGAAAACCTACTTAACAACACGTTGGTCCACTTTTTTGTGCAATCATGGCTAGCAGACGACTTGGAAAGAAATTTTACAATGAGTTAACTTTGCAGTAGGAACACCTAACTAGTAACGCGTTAGTCCATTTTTATGTGCAATCATGGCTAGCAGACGACTGGGAAAGAAATTTTGCACTGGGTTAGCTTTGCAGTAGGAACACCTAACTAGTAACGCGTTAGTCCACTTTTCTATGGAATCATGGATAGCAGAGGACTAGGAAAGAAATTTTACCCTGAGTTAGCTTTGAGGTAGAAACAGCTTCTTAGTAACACATTGGTCCACTTTTCTGTGCAATCATGGCTAGCAGACGACTAGGAAAGAAATTTTACACTGAGTTAGCTTTGCAGTAGGAACACCAAACTAATAACGCGTTAGTACACTTTTCTGTGGAATCATGGATAGCAGACTGCTAGGAAAGAAATTTTACACTGCGTTAGTTTTGTAGTAGGAACACCTAGCTAGTAACGCGTTAATCGACTTTACTGTGCAATCATGGCTAGCAGACGACTAGGAAAGAAATTTTACAGTGAGTTAGTTAGCCTTGCAGTAGGAACACCTAACTAGTAACGCGTTAGTCCACTTTTCTGTGCAATCATGGCTAGCAGACTACTAGGAAATAAATTTTACACTGAGTTAGCTTTGCATTAGGAACACCTACTTAATTACACGTTAGTCCACTTTTCTGTGCAATTATGGTTAGCAGACGACTTGGAAAGAAATTTTACACTGAGTTAGCTTTGCAATAGGAACACCTAACTAGTAACGCGTTAGTCCACTTTTCTGTGGAATCATGGCTAGCAGACGACTAGGAAAGAAATTTTACACTGAGTTAGCTTTGCAGTAGGAACACCTAACTAGTAACGCGTTGGTCCACTTTTCTGTGGAATCATGGCTAGCAGACGACTAGGAAAGAAATTTTACAGTGAGTTAGCTTTGCGTTAGGAACACCTAACTAGTAACGCGTTAGTCCACTTTTCTGTGGAATCATGGCTAGCAGACGACTAGGAAAGAAATTTTACAGTGAGTTAGCTTTGCGTTAGGAACACCTACTCAATAGCTCGTTGGTCCACTTTTTCTGTGCAATCATGGCTAGCAGACGACTAGGAAAGAAATTTTACACTGAGTGCGTTAGGAACATCTAACTAGTAACGCGTTGGTCCACTTTTCTGTGCAATCATGGCTAGCAGACGACTAGGAAAGAAATTTTACACTGAGTAAGCTTTGCAGTAGGAATACTTAACTAGTGACGCGTTAGTCCACTTTTCTGTGGAATCACGGACAGAAGACGACTAGGAAAGAAATTTTACACTAAGTTAGCTTTGCGTAGGAACACCTAACCACCAGTAACGCGTTAGTACACTTTTCTGTGGAATCATGGATAGCAAACGACTAGGAAAGAAATTTTACACTAAGTTAGCTTTGCGTAGGAACACCTAACCACCAGTAACGCGTTAGTCCACTTTTCTGTGGAATCATGGATAGCAGACGACTAGGGAAAGAAATTTTACAGTGAGTTAGCTTTGCAGTAGGAACACCTCACTAGTAACGCGTTAGTCCACTTTTCTGTGGAATCATGGCTAGCAGACGACTAGGAAAGAAATTTTACAGTGAGTTAGCTTTGCAGTAGGAACACCTAACTAGTAACGCGTTAGTCCACTTTTCTGTGGAATCATGGCTAGCAGACGACCAGGAAAGAAATTTTACAGTGAGTTAGCTTTGCGTTAGGAACACCTACTCAATAGCTCGTTGGTCCACTTTTCTGTGCAATCATGGCTAGCAGACGACTAGGAAAGAAATTTTACAGTGAGTTAGCTTTGCGTTAGGAACACCAGCTTAATAGCACGTTGGTCCACTTTTCTGTGCAATCATGGCTAGCAGACGACTAGGAAAGAAATTTTACACTGAGTAAGCTTTGCAGTAGGAATACCTAACTAGTGACGCGTTAGTCCACTTTTCTGTGGAATCATGGACAGAAGACGACTAGGAAAGAAATTTTACACTGAGTTAGCTTTGCAGTAGGAACACCTCACTAGTAACGCGTTAGTCCACTTTTCTGTGGAATCATGGCTAGCAGACGACTAGGAAAGAAATTTTACAGTGAGTTAGCTTTGCAGTAGGAACACCTAACTAGTAACGCGTTAGTCCACTTTTCTGTGGAATCATGGCTAGCAAACGACTAGGAAAGAAATTTTACACTAAGTTAGCTTTGCGTAGGAACACCTAACCACCAGTAACGCGTTAGTCCACTTTTCTGTGGAATCATGGATAGCAAACGACTAGGAAAGAAATTTTACACTAAGTTAGCTTTGCGTAGGAACGCCTAACCAGTAACGCGTTAGTCCACTTTTCTGTGGAATCATGGATAGCAGACGACTAGGAAAGAAATTTTACAGTGAGTTAGCTTTGCAGTAGGAACACCTCACTAGTAACGCGTTAGTCCACTTTTCTGTGGAATCATGGCTAGCAGACGACTAGGAAAGAAATTTTACAGTGAGTTAGCTTTGCAGTAGGAACACCTAACTAGTAACGCGTTAGTCCACTTTTCTGTGGAATCATGGCTAGCAGACGACTAGGAAAGAAATTTTACAGTGAGTTAGCTTTGCGTTAGGAACACCTACTCAATAGCTCGTTGGTCCACTTTTCTGTGCAATCATGGCTAGCAGACGACTAGGAAAGAAATTTTACAGTGAGTTAGCTTTGCGTTAGGAACACCTACTCAATACCACGTTGGTCCACTTTTCTGTGCAATCATGGCTAGCAAACGACTAGGAAAGAATTTTTACACTGAGTTAGCTTTGCATTAGGAACAACTAACTAGTAACGCGTTAGTCCACTTTTTTGTGGAATCATGGCTACCAAACGACTAGGAAAGAAATTTTACACTAAGTTAGCTTTGCGTAGGAACACCTAACCACCAGTAACGCGTTAGTCCACTTTTCTGTGGAATCATGGATAGCAGACGACTAGGAAAGAAATTTTACAGTGAGTTAGCTTTGCAGTAGGAACACCTCACTAGTAACGCGTTAGTCCACTTTTCTGTGGAATCATGGCTAGCAGACGACTAGGAAAGAAATTTTACAGTGAGTTAGCTTTGCAGTAGGAACACCTAACTAGTAACGCGTTAGTCCACTTTTCTGTGGAATCATTGTTACCCGTATGTCCTCCGGAATATCGTGTAACATTGGAGGACCATGATTTCGTAGGTATGAATTTCGGAAAGGGGGCCTACAAATTAGTAAGTGTGGGAAAGCAATATATTCACCAAATAATTCCTACGGTATCGCATAGTACGAGGAAATAGTTAAACGAGGAAGAGTAGTTACCAAGTAAACAATTTAGAGAGCGCGGGAATTGGGAAAGAAAATCCGAGAAGCATAATGTGGACAGGCGTTCTAAGAGGATAATTATAATACCTATTTCATAATTTTTCTAAGACCTGGCTGAGCAGATTTCTTTCTTGAGGAGGAAATTCCTTATTTTTTTTTCATCATTCTTTTGAATTGTTTTTTTTATTTTATTTTGTGTTCCCCGAGCTCTCCGGAAATTCCAGTAAGAATACGCACGAAACACACCCCTAGGTTAGTAAAGAGAAAACTCGGAGGTTTTAGCAAGCAACGCTACGAGAATGAAATGCTCGCAATCACAGGTGGGGGCCAATTTACTGGACCTTTCGCTATTAACGAAGTCACGTTTTACGCACGCTAGCGGGCAACGAACAGGGCATATTTCTCGTAGTGGGCGTAACTGGTTGACACCAACAGAAAGAGTCATACAGGAAGCGTACGTGAAAATTCTAAGGCAGCGCGGACATCCCGCGGAGCAGTTGACAAGATAAAGGAATATTCATCTTCAAGAAAACTCGATGGTCTCAAGCCTTTGCCAACGAATCGGAGGGATTCCCATACAGGGATGTAAACCAATGCCGAAGCGAGGAAAAGCGGCCCAACCAATAAGGGGAGAACCATTTGGGTAGGACAGGAACACCCCCGAACCCCTTAAACATAGACGAGAGAAAAAGTTTTTTTTTTTTAGGCGGAGATGATTTGGAGAGAACACGGGATGGAATGATGACTGCTATTTCTGGGTGAACGCAGAGAGGAAAGATGGACTCTAGATGAATCCTGGGCAGAATATCGCAGAAAGAATTTAGTTAGGAGCTTTTCTCCTGAGAAGACGCTAAAAATTGAGCAAGTTGATTTCCAGGTGAAGGGAAGTATGATGTTTTTCCCTGAGAGGTTTTTACGCAAATTTTGGGTGAAGCATCGAGTGATCTTATGCGGGCAGTGTGCATTCAGCAGGACCGGATGAGGTCCCAACCATAGACTTTATACCTATAAGTAATACCGGACGACAACGAAATAGATGAAAAGAAAAGAATTTGGTGAGAAAAATTTCATAATTCCCAATATCTCGTTAGCATGATCATGATTTTGTCTCCTATACATCCTCGGTAGAAAAGATATTTTTAATCTCTTGCAAGTGCTGAATTACATAATGTGTCTTATATTTTGCGAAAGGTGAACTTTAAAATATGATTGCGAATATCAAAAGCATAATGAACTTAACATATATTTTGGTTTAAATTAATAGAAATCTCCACCGATCAGTGTAATAGATTTTAAGGAAACACTAATGAAAATAAATTCTGTATTTTATAATGAAATTTACCCGAGTTTCTCAAATCTTTGAAAATTCAAAATAAGTGAATCTTTGTTTATTTTAACCTGAATAATTAAGTAGAACAATCGTAAAGTTTTGGTAGAGTAACAACTCCAAGATTTTAAGAAGAAAATAACTTTTAACATTTAGCAAACCCAGTCGCAGGAAAATAAAAGGTCCAAATCTGACATGAGTTTATTAAATTTCAAGCGGCATATGGAGGAATATGGGTTTCCCATGTTCTCCCATATGAAACACAACGCAATGCACCCGTCAACCCTGAACTTGGAGACCCTCCATTAGGGAACCCAACTTCACGGTAGACACCCATAGGCGGAAGATAATAGAGAGTAAAGAGTTACGAAAATTAACGGCCTTCTTAATAATTAATCCCACTGCAGCGAATAGGACGCAGCAGATGGTCCGCCCTCACATCGAGTAGGGGGTGGTAATATAAAACTGGTGCCGAGACCAGGATTTTTCAGTTCTTTGGTTAATTAATATAAAATTTGTGCTAGGACCAGGATTTCTTTGATCCTGTGGTTTAAAAAAAAAAAGAATATTTGTTTTCGGTGGTCAGGATAATTAATCAAGTATACAGAATTAGCAGAATAATGCGATGTGTTTCTATTATCTCCCCTTCAATTCTGAGTAACAAGATGCAGGTTTTATAGAAAAATTAAGGAAATTGTAGCAAGATTTTAACTTCAAAAAAAAATAGTGAAGGTGAAATGCAAGTAAATAAGTTGCAGGAAATCAGATTATGCTGAAATAAATTTAAATTTCTAAGGAAATAGGCAGAAAAACAAATAAGAGTGATACTGCTAATTTAGCAAATGAATAGATGAAATCTTACATGAAAATACATGAAAATTAATAGTACGGAGAAAATAAATTTATACAAGTGTAATTCATGAATAATTTTGATTTATCGTTGAAAATCAAGGGAAAATTCCTTGCAAATCAAAGTGAAATTATTTTTGATGTGTTGTTTATTTGTGCATTTGAGTGTTGTGATTTTAAATCGGTAACTAGGAGGAATAATAGGTTCATTGATAACTTGGGGATTGTATAATTTAACGGTGAGGCACTGATAGAAGAGTA
The DNA here is from genome assembly GCA_039090855.1 of Macrothele yani. Lineage (NCBI taxonomy): Eukaryota > Metazoa > Arthropoda > Arachnida > Araneae > Macrothelidae > Macrothele > Macrothele yani. Next base: position 113,563,655 of record CM077003.1, read on the forward strand.
GTGATGAGAAGTTGTAGTGATATATATTTTAAAATCAAAAGTGCATTATTATTGAAGTGTGATTTTATTATGTGTGTTAATGCATTGATAAGAAACTGATAATTTAAGAAGGAATAGGCAGGTTAATTATTGATAAGAGGAATTTTTTTTTTTTTTTTTTTCTGCAAGATATAGGAGCTAATAGAAGGTTAAGCAGTAATCTTGATTTGTTTTGGAAGACTAAAAGGGAATGTAATATCTAAGTGTGTGTTTTATTGTGCATTTAAATGTGTAGAGGTACTTGGGAGTGTAGACAGAGAGTAGTTAAGTGGATTAATATTTGGGAAAGAGTAATAAAAAGGACTAGGGCAAGAAGAATTGGTAGGAGTAATAATTGGATAATGCTGGAAAAAATTTTTGAAATGAAAATAGTGTTTATTGAAGTGTGATTTATTGTGCTTTAAATGTGTGATTTATATGCATCCAGCAAGGGAAGTAGACAGAGGTTATTGCTAGTACACTAAAATTTAATGAATTTAGGAAGTCAGCATAGGTATTTGAGGTGTGGTTCTAATTTCTTGAAAAAGTGGTTATCGTATTAATTTTGTTACAAGTGCATAATTTGATCTCAAATGTTTCTAGTGTATTTATATATATATTTAAGACGTTCAAATTTATTACATATCTTAGTGTGAAGTGCTGGTTGTATATGTGCATATTTTGAGGGAATTTTGTTAAGTGTGTCGCGAGTTAGGTACAGTTAAGTTGAAAGCCGAATGCAATTTATGAGTAAGCTGGGAACGTTAATCGTTTTATTCGTAGACAATTGTTTTCTGATCATAAGTCAAGTGGGTTAGCAGACGAAGCAGCGAGTTACGTTAGAGTGAATTTTTTATTTTTACGTGGTAGCTTCACCGGAATTTTTCTAATTTTATGCGACTTTACGAGATTACGAAGCATATAGTAGAAGCCGTGGGAATTTAAATTAGTAAGGTTAAAGAATAAATATATGGCTAACCAACAGAACGGAGAACAGAGCAACGGTGAACAGAATTTTGTTTCGGAAAATTGCATAGTTGATCAACAGAACCAGGAGAACGACCTTCAGGGCACTCTAGAAGGGGAAGCCGTGTCAGAAAATTGTGTAGTAGCCCCGCAGAACGTACCAATAATGGCGGGAATGTTGGCGTATATCCCCACATTCAGCGGATCGGATGAAAATCTGACCGCACGTCAATTTTTCGAAACGTTGGAGAGCACCGCCGAACTGTCAGGATGGAACGACGCCGTTAAAATTTTATCAGCTAAAGCAAAATTCAAAGGAGCCGCCAGTCACTTTCTTTTCGGAGGCCGTCGATATTAGGAGGGAGACCGAGTACGAACGATTTAAGCAGGCGATAGTACAAAGATTCGACGCATTACAACCGGTTACCGTGAGAATGCAGAAATTTACGACTTGCCGACAAAAACCAGGAGAACGGGTGGCCGAGTATGTAGCTCGTCTTAACGGCTTAGCTTATTCCTACATGGAGACGATGGATTTAGAAAATGAGCAAGTGCGAGGACTGGTAGACAGCACTAAAATGTCGCAGTTTTTGAATGGATTAAACCCCAAATTGAGGCGCACGGTTTTATCCTTCGCCCCGGAAAATTTTCAGGCAGCAGTTCAGAGAGCGCTGGCCGAAGAGTCTCACAATCTCTTATTAGACCGGGACGTTAACGCTTACGATGCACAGCAGGAATCGAGTTCGATCCCAGGGACTTCACAAGGGCAACAGAGCAATTCAACGGACCAGATAGCCGATTTGTGTTCTATGATGGCGAAGCAGCTAGCAACTCATGAGATGCAGGTGAACGCTCTGAAAAGTGAGGCAGATAATTTGAGGGAAAGGCTAAGGCAAGCAGAGAATTCGCATCGGACGCACGCAAATCGCATGAGAAATTTCCAAAGCACTAATTATCAATCTAGGGAAATTTACCCGACGTAGACATTACTTCGGCCATCTGCTATAACTGCGGCGATTTTGGCCATATCAAGCGATTTTGTTATCTAAATAATCGGGAAGGAGCAGTTTATACGCAACCATCGCAGCAAGCTCAAAGAGGTTCATGGGACAGGGCACCCAACCCTTCGTACCCGCGACAGCAGAATAACTTCTCCCTGGCGACCGCCGCGGTAATCAGTATCGCTCCTACAGGAACTACAGCGCCACTTACCGACAGGACGCTCACGTCCCACAGAATCCAAGGAATTTGGGGAACAGAAGAGAAAACCGCGTTCGTTTTGAAGAGGATGCACCAGGAAGAGATTGCAATAGGTATTCCAGGCAAAATTCGCGTCCTTTAAACTAATTTCGGGTCAAGATAAGGGGACCGCCCTTGGCCGGAATTATAATAAGGTCCGTGGAGTTACTTTAACAAATTGTTACGTCCGAGGTGATGGAGCACTCCCGTTGGTGAAAGTTAGGATAGGAGATACTCACGCGTTTGCACTCATCGACAGCGGAGCTTGTATCTCAATCTTTTGTGCTTCACTATTAAAGGAGATAAAGGGAAAGATTCGTATACGTGACTTAGGATCAGCAGTTTTAGTGAAAGGCATTACTGGAAACACTTTACCTACATCTCAGTGCTATGAGATACCGGTAGAAATCGGAGGAGAAACCATTTTACATCCCTATCACGTTACTCAGCGGAAGTTGCATCAAGATTATTCTCTAATCTTAGGCTGGGATCTATTGAAGGAGCACGGATACGTATTCGACGCAGGAAAAGGAATTTTGAAACGGGAAAGCAGAGCAAATTTAGCTACGGCAGAGTACGGTAGAGGAAGGAATAACCGGAAAAGAAATTTTAAAGGAAAAGCACGTCAGTCGAAAATTCGAACCCAGGTCTTGTCCGTGCCTTCAGCGGAAAGGACCAACCCCATTAACCCCGACGTAACCAAGATAGGAAGGACCGTCCATAAGGAGCTCATCAAACCGTATTCGGAAAGGGTTATTCGGATCCGATGTGGGAAATTTTCGGGATGTCAGGTTAACCAAGTGCTAGTACAGCCGTTAGAAAGATACGCCCAGGGAAAAGTACGCTTGGGTCGTTCAGTAAACACGCTGGACAAATCAGGCATCATACCCGTATTGATAGCTAACCTCACAAATCGTCCCATTCACTTCAATAAGAAGACCAGATTAGCGAAAATTCAACCAATTGTATACGGAAATTTGCAAGAAGCTGCGGCGAAACAAGAGAAGTATGCAGACAGGCACGCTGCTGAAAAGAATCTACATTTAGGTGACAGAGTATTTTTGCACACCCCTTTTTCACAGCCACATTTATCGCGTAAGCTAGCTCGAACTAACTGCGGAGATTGGGAGATAGTTTCGTTCCCCACCCCAGTAAATGTTCAGTTGAGGTCAGTCGAAAATCCGAACAAATATCAGACCGTGCATAAAAATCGAGTCTTCAAGCGGACTGAACGCCTACCCCAGCTTATAGCAGAGTCACCGGTACAGGACAATATAGAGGTACAAGTACCCAGACAATCGCAGGATTTCTCTGACGACGGATCGGAGAGCACACAGGACTACGACTATCTGGATTGGGTCGATTTTCCCAGAGTAGTCATGCCGCAACCGACAAGCAGTAGAGCAATGCCGCCCGTAAGTCAACCGCCCAACATCGGAGTACCGATAAATTCGCCGCCCGCTACGTCGAGTTCAGCGCGAAGGGAGACAAGCAGGGAAGTACCGCTGCCCTCGCAACATGTTGAAGAGCCGAGGCGCACACAGGCAATCGCGGAACCAACGGAGGAGACCATGCCGTCACAGGATTCCTATCAGGAAAGTAGCAGCCGACAAACACAAGAAGCAACGCGCCAAAGGGTTATTAGAGATCCATATCTACTACGTTCGCAGGACAGAATTCAGCTGACAGCAGCAATACACCCCACAGCAAATTCACAAGGGCCCAACACTTTGGAAATAGGCCTGAATCGCACGTACCCAAAGGAAATTGTGGTCAGCGACTCGACCGAAAGACTTGAGCAGCCGGAAGATACTAGCTTAGTAAATAGAATGTTGAAAAGTCTCAGTCAACCCAATAATCCAGAGGGAACCTCTTGGTTCGATTTAGCCGACCGCTATTTGTCGCAGCGCATTCAAGAAAACCTAAGCGCAGGAACACCAGAAGGAGCACCCGTCAATAATCTTTATCCACAGTGGAGGAAAATCGTGGCGAAACCTCAGGAATCATTGGTTTAAGCCGAGGAAGTAGGAAGAACGCTGGGCGAAGAAAAAAAAATTGTGTGTGTTGTGAAAAAAAAAAGAAAAAAAAAAGGAAACAGCGATGCGGAATAAGTGGGAAGATCCCTGAATTTTCACGGTAAACGTTTAGCAGAAAATAAATTTGATAGGTGAAAAAAAAGAAAAAAATAAAAAACAAATTTTGCGATCTGATCAGTAATCGAAAATAATTCGTAAAAGAGTCTAGCTAGAAAATGGTGTATAAACATGGAAGAATATGCAGGAAGTAATTAATAATATTCATAGCAGGACCGCAGCCTAGTACGTGCATCGCAATCTTTCCAGTTTTGAGTTCGCGAACCACGGAAAACTAGATTTAAAGTTTTTTTTGCTACGATAAGGGGAAAATTAATATTAAGTAAGGAAAAATACATTACGTAAGAAAAAAAAAAAAAAAAAAGAGGAAGAATGGGCCCGGGATTAAGCGCCCAGCAGAGAAAAAAAACCTGTGGAGGAAGCAATGTTTTTATTTCAGAGGAAAGACTGAACGGTAGCAATCATTCCTTTTAAAAAAAAAAAAAAAAAAAAAAAAAAATATTTTGTAGGAAGAGGAAAAAAAAAAAAAAGGAGAAAAAATAATAATTTTCCGCTCAAATTTTATTAATGATAGGCAGTAGGAGCATAAGCGAAGGTAATCGTAGGCAGAATGACGTCGCTCATGCACGGGGCTTGCAAGAGTAGAGGAACGGACGGACCGTGTTTCCAGTTTGAGAAACCCCGTACACAAACTGGCTGGTAAGGAGCAAAAGGAAGAATGGGAAGACGCCATCTTGGGCCGCCATCTTGAAGCAAGAATGCAAAGAAGGAAAATTTATCGTTAAAAGAACGGGAACGCTCAGTAAAATAATTTGTACAGCAAAGGCCGAGCATTTCAAAGGATGGAAACTATAAACGGGAGCACAGCACGACGAAAAAAAAATTTTTTTTTCTCTCAAAACTTTCTGTAGCAGAAGCATAGGCCGGAGTAATATATCACTAGAGAAAAAAAAAAAAAAAAAACGTAAGCACCTTCTGCGGAGAAATAGCCGTGCGGAAACACCGACGGAATGCAATGAGATTAGCAGCGTATCGGATAATGCAGTGGTTCAAAATTAGCATCCATGGCAGGTATTCAAAGCAATTAAAATACGCGAACCTGAAACAAAACATGGTATAAGAAAGTAGCAACAAACATGATCGACGCGTAGCCTAAACGTCACCTAACATAGCCTAACCATAACCTATCGAAATGACAGTAAAAAGCACTTACCTTGAAGTGAAATATCCAAAGGTACTATATTTTTTTTGTTTTGTTTTGTGGATAGTAGGAAAATTCAGTTTTAATTGATAAGGAAGGCAAGTATAACGGAAGGAAAAGTATAGAAATGAAATCGAGGTAGAAATGCACTAGGTACATCGTGAGGTTAGAGGTTGAGTAAAGCAGAAGAGGAAATGTGAATGACAAATTCACCAGGCCCAGCTCCCCATCCTCTACCACCGCAGCACACGAGGAGCAGTTGCAGATTCTCCCAAACCACAACTGGCGTCGAGCATGCGAAAAATGCGACGAGGTGAGATGAGGATTAATACGTGCAGACATGGTGCAACGATACCAAAAAAAAAAAAAAAAAAAAAAAAAAAAAAGAGATAAAGCAGAAGAGGAAATTTGAATGACAAGTTCACCAGACCAAAAGAAGCGTGTTGTTTCAATGAAATCCGTCAGCGAACTGAGCACTGACCTGCAGAAATTAGAGGGGTAGTTTTAGCCCCAGGTAACAGAATACTAAGTGGATGCTTCTACATAGGCTAAACAAGAAGCCTCCGATGTAAGCAAAACATGCAAGAGGCTACGCTATTGTGCGCTCACTTACACCCACAGGCATCAGCGCAGGTGTTTCAGATTTCGAGCCGTGAGAGACGGTCAACACAGGAACGACCCAAAATTTTTGGAGCGACGAATTTGCAGGGTGACATCGCCCAAAGGGGACCCTCGCAAGCATTTTCGAGGAAATCCCCTATTTTCCGAAATCATCGGCGTTCCTTAAATGGTCGCCGCACACCTGCGAATACACGAGAAAAGCATCTGGTCGTAAAATCAGAAATAGCCAGGAATGAGAATACAATTGTAATACGCGAGAAAAAAAAGAGAGAGTAAAGCACGACAGATAAAATGACAAGAAATAGTTCAGCAAAGAACTAACGATTAAGTTAGACAACGTAAAAGGGAAATAAGCGACTATACGCGGGTAATATCTGGTAGACAATACGACAAACACGAAAAGGGAAATTAATAATTTTTCTTTTAGAAGTAGTAGACGCACCAGCGAATGGAAATAATAGCTGCAGAATAGATACATGGGAAGTAAATAACCGTTATTTAATTATAATTTAGTAAGCTTAAGAAACACGAGTGATGAGATTTTATTTTTGTTGTTTTGTTGGAGAAAACCTACAAGTAGGAAGAAAAAAAATACAATTAGAGAAAAGGGAAGCCTGGGATGGAATGCGCTTCGGAATTTCAAAAAATATATATATATAAATAAATATGCACATAAAAACCCCTCACTTCTCGTAGGTCAGAGTGAAACGAGCTTTTCGAAGGAAATATTACTAGTTCTTAATGTAAAGCGTATATAATGCATGTGCAAGAGAAATACCGAGGTGATAAGGAGTGATTTCATGTATATGTTTGTTTTGAGATAATTATGGCCGACAAGTGTTGACAGAACCATTACCACTTTTAAGATATTTGAAGAGAGTGACATTTCGTCAATAAAATGGACAAGATGAACGTGATTGCGTTCTCCTTAGTAATCTGGACAGTTAGCGGAGTAGCTGCTAATCACGAACTTTGTCATTTCAAGAGAGATAAATATCAGTGCACTGTAGCATCTCGTGCCGAACTTTTGAAACTAGGAATGCCGCGGAGTGCTTGTCATGCACATTCATGCGACGAGTGCGTGAAAGCCTGGAGGACATTCATTACGCACAACCATGAGCTTATCGAACCGAGAAATTTCTTCGTTCAGCAGGAACCGAACCCACAAGGAGCCCTTTCATTAATGGAGTGCACAAGAGACGGTTTACACTGTGCCTGCACTGCCGATGCACCGTGCAGTGGAACGAGCGAATATTGTGCACTGGCGAGCTGTGTGAATAAATCCGTCACTACGTGCAACTGCCGCCTAACGCCAGCAGTATCTACACTGATACATGAAGCGGAAGGACTACGGATTTCGAACCCATCGCTGATCTCTTTCACAGAGTGCGTTGAAAAACCGCGCACTAATATTTTACCTCGGCGCCGTCACCAGAGACATTTGCTGTCTGACGAAGAGGCAGTATTTCAAAGGGAAAATATCAAAGTATCATACAACGACCCAATCATCACCAGCTCACTTCCAGGAACCCTGGTGATTCGAGTTCGAGGTATGGAGCGGGTTATCACTTTAAGGAACGCTCCGTATCAGACATCATTGCCACCGGAACTACTAGAGCTTTCTGCGGAACTAACTTTGATTTTCGTTACCACGGATGGAAAAACCCTAAGGGGTGCTTTGCAAATCGTAGGTAGAACAACGTGTAGACCCCTACAGTGCATACTGTGTCGTGAGATGCTACGACAGCTAAAGTGTTTACCCCACGCAGTCACTTATGTAGTGTATATTGTGCTAGTTTTAATTTCAGCGGTAACCTTTCTATATGCCAGGAAAGTAGTAATTAGCATCTGGAAGCTGTTGTGTGGAGTCGGAATAATTCTTTGGAAGTCATATAGATTCCTCAGAGGAACAACGTTTGTGGCAGTAAAGACAGGAGCCCTAACAGGAAATGTTTTACGTAACGGAGTAAATCAGATGCACGAATATTTGGAGAGGCAAGTTGCCCGTCCAGCGGCGCAACCGCCTTTACACGGACTGGTACTTTTGAGCTTATTTCTGTTGGTAAACGGAACTTCCGCGGAATGTAACGCACATTCGATTGTTGCATCAAAGGTGAAGGAGTGCACGGACTCAGAGGTAGAGCACAACTGCCGTCTAACTACTAATGCGCAGGTAACCCTAATGAATTTGGGGCATGAACAATGCATATGGTTTACGGACCAGGAAAATGACCATACACTTTTTTCCTTGGAAGTAACCTACCAGCAGGCAAACTGTATCTGGCACACGACGAGAGACTATTTTACGCACGTGACTACAATGCGTTATCTCAGCCAATTGGTTTGTGCAAATCACGAGACTTGCAATTGGGGAAAAGGATGTGTGCGATCAAAACAATTTGACGCACTGACAAAACAATCGCTAGACTGGCCCGGCATCACAGGCTGTCAGCCGTCCGACAGTGGGTCCACGTCATGCTGGATCATTGACTCGCAACATTGCCATTTCTTTCGAATATGGCTGGAAGCAGATTTCCTGCGAGCATACGACGTACGCAGAATAGTATCGATGCAGTGTAGTTATCAGCTACTAATTCAACAGCACAACAACGACACCGTAGAGACTCTGACGGTTAAGAACCAAGCCACGACCTCTACGGGCATCACAGTGCAAGTAGTCGGATCACTGGACCAGCCTACACAAATCGTGAACACCCATCTGATCTCTCGAGTGGGAAACCCTCAAGAGAGTTATATTGAAAGGGCAAGCTTACCTTCACGACCGATGAAAGGACATATCGGCGATACGCAGAGCAACGAATCGATGTCGAAAAATTTTATCTTCGACGAAAGCATGTTTTCTTGTAGCTATTATGAGGACTCTATGAAATGCCACCGACAACAGTCGTATTTACTGAGTATGATAGAACAAAAAAAGAGCGCCTTACCAATGGCATCAGCATGGCATCAACTGAAGGTTGACGGAAATGGCCAACTTGTTTCGGAACTGTTACACTCAGCCCCTATAGTGGTAAATCTTCAATTCCAGAAGTACAAGTACTCGATCGAAACCAGAACTGTCTGCCCAAAATTCACGGAGGCAGAAATCAAGGTAACAGGCTGTTTTGCATGCGAGCCCTTGGCTACGGTAGAGATCGAAGCTTTCTCATCGTGCGCAGCCGGGATTGTGGACGTTCACTTCGAAAAACTCACGGTGCACACTCGATCGGTAAAACTACAGACGGAAAGACGAACGATCAAGATAAATGTTACCAGGAACTATTCCTCGGCGCAATGGCACGGCACCCATATGAACTGAACGTGGAGATGGTGTTAGCCTACATCACTCCCGTCGGTTAGGCTGATCTCCAAAGGAACTCTGAGAAACTAGCTGAGTGCTTAAGAGATGGGAACGCCCAAAACCGAAACCATATCGCCGAACGGAGGCGCGTACCCGAGCAAATATTGTGTGTCGCCGAGAAGACGGCGGCTGAAGAAATCTGTCACTATCGGAAAGAATTCATATATATATATATATATATACAGTGCATATGTTATCTGTCAATGTCAAACTTAGAATTAGATTCGGTGGAGGAATTTAATATTTATTGAACATTATTATAATAATCTTACTCGTAGTTTTATGCTTATTGTATGTGCTTATAATTACATTATGTATCATATATGCGCATAAGTTTTCGCAAATGATTGTAATTCATCGCATGTTGAAATGAGCGAAAACGAGCAGCCTTGCAAGAGAGGAAGGAATCCACAGCACCTAACTTTGGGGGACAAAGCTCTTCAACCCTATGGGAGAGGGAGATAATGTTACCCGTATGTCCTCCGGAATATCGTGTAACATTGGAGGACCATGATTTCGTAGGTATGAATTTCGGAAAGGGGGCCTACAAATTAGTAAGTGTGGGAAAGCAATATATTCACCAAATAATTCCTACGGTATCGCATAGTACGAGGAAATAGTTAAACGAGGAAGAGTAGTTACCAAGTAAACAATTTAGAGAGCGCGGGAATTGGGAAAGAAAATCCGAGAAGCATAATGTGGACAGGCGTTCTAAGAGGATAATTATAATACCTATTTCATAATTTTTCTAAGACCTGGCTGAGCAGATTTCTTTCTTGAGGAGGAAATTCCTTATTTTTTTTTCATCATTCTTTTGAATTGTTTTTTTTATTTTATTTTGTGTTCCCCGAGCTCTCCGGAAATTCCAGTAAGAATACGCACGAAACACACCCCTAGGTTAGTAAAGAGAAAACTCGGAGGTTTTAGCAAGCAACGCTACGAGAATGAAATGCTCGCAATCACAGGTGGGGGCCAATTTACTGGACCTTTCGCTATTAACGAAGTCACGTTTTACGCACGCTAGCGGGCAACGAACAGGGCATATTTCTCGTAGTGGGCGTAACTGGTTGACACCAACAGAAAGAGTCATACAGGAAGCGTACGTGAAAATTCTAAGGCAGCGCGGACATCCCGCGGAGCAGTTGACAAGATAAAGGAATATTCATCTTCAAGAAAACTCGATGGTCTCAAGCCTTTGCCAACGAATCGGAGGGATTCCCATACAGGGATGTAAACCAATGCCGAAGCGAGGAAAAGCGGCCCAACCAATAAGGGGAGAACCATTTGGGTAGGACAGGAACACCCCCGAACCCCTTAAACATAGACGAGAGAAAAAGTTTTTTTTTTTTTAGGCGGAGATGATTTGGAGAGAACACGGGATGGAATGATGACTGCTATTTCTGGGTGAACGCAGAGAGGAAAGATGGACTCTAGATGAATCCTGGGCAGAATATCGCAGAAAGAATTTAGTTAGGAGCTTTTCTCCTGAGAAGACGCTAAAAATTGAGCAAGTTGATTTCCAGGTGAAGGGAAGTATGATGTTTTTCCCTGAGAGGTTTTTACGCAAATTTTGGGTGAAGCATCGAGTGATCTTATGCGGGCAGTGTGCATTCAGCAGGACCGGATGAGGTCCCAACCATAGACTTTATACCTATAAGTAATACCGGACGACAACGAAATAGATGAAAAGAAAAGAATTTGGTGAGAAAAATTTCATAATTCCCAATATCTCGTTAGCATGATCATGATTTTGTCTCCTATACATCCTCGGTAGAAAAGATATTTTTAATCTCTTGCAAGTGCTGAATTACATAATGTGTCTTATATTTTGCGAAAGGTGAACTTTAAAATATGATTGCGAATATCAAAAGCATAATGAACTTAACATATATTTTGGTTTAAATTAATAGAAATCTCCACCGATCAGTGTAATAGATTTTAAGGAAACACTAATGAAAATAAATTCTGTATTTTATAATGAAATTTACCCGAGTTTCTCAAATCTTTGAAAATTCAAAATAAGTGAATCTTTGTTTATTTTAACCTGAATAATTAAGTAGAACAATCGTAAAGTTTTGGTAGAGTAACAACTCCAAGATTTTAAGAAGAAAATAACTTTTAACATTTAGCAAACCCAGTCGCAGGAAAATAAAAGGTCCAAATCTGACATGAGTTTATTAAATTTCAAGCGGCATATGGAGGGAATATGGGTTTCCCATGTTCTCCCATATGAAACACAACGCAATGCACCCGTCAACCCTGAACTTGGAGACCCTCCATTAGGGAACCCAACTTCACGGTAGACACCCATAGGCGGAAGATAATAGAGAGTAAAGAGTTACGAAAATTAACGGCCTTCTTAATAATTAATCCCACTGCAGCGAATAGGACGCAGCAGATGGTCCGCCCTCACATCGAGTAGGGGGTGGTAATATCATGGCTAGCAGACGACCAGGAAAGAAATTTTACAGTGAGTTAGCTTTGCAGTAGGAACACCTCACTAGTAACGCGTTAGTTCACTTTTCTGTGGAATCATGGCTAGCAGACGACTAGGAAAGAAATTTTACAGTGAGTTAGCTTTGCGTTAGGAACACCTCACTAGTAACGCGTTAGTCCACTTTTCTGTGGAATCATGGCTAGCAGACGATTAGGAAAGAAATTTTACAGTGAGTTAGCTTTGCAGTAGGAACACCTAACTAGTAACGCGTTAGTCCACCTTTCTGTGGAATCATGGCTAGCAGACGACTAGGAAAGAAATTTTACAGTGAGTTAGCTTTGCGTTAGGAACACCTACTCAATAGCTCGTTGGTCCACTTTTCTGTGCAATCATGGCTAGCAGACGATTAGGAAAGAAATTTTACACTGAGTAAGCTTTGCAGTAGGAATACCTAACTAATAACGCGTTAGTCCACTTTTCTGTGGAATCACGGACAGAAGACGACAAGGAAAGAAATTTTACACTGAGTTAGCTTTGAGGTAGAAACACCTTCTTAGTAACACGTTGGTCCACTTTGCTGTGCAATCATGGCTAGCAGACGACTAGGAAAATTTTTTTACAGTGAGTTAGCTTTGCAGAAGTAACACCTAACTAGTAACGCGTTAATCGACTTTTCTGTGCAATCATGCCTAGCAGACGACTAGGAAAGGAATTTTGCAGTGAGTTAGTTAGCCTTGCAGTAGGAACACCTAACTAGTAACACGTTAGTCCACTTTTCTGTGGAATCATGGCTAGCAGACGACAAGGAAAGAAATTTTACAGTGAGTTAGCTTTGCGTTAGGAATACCTACTCAATAGCTCGTTGGTCCACTTTTCTGTGCAATCATGGCTAGCAGACAACTAGGAAATAAATTTTACACTGAGTTAGCTTTGCATTAGGAACACCTAACTAGTAACGCGTTGGTCCACTTTTCTCTGGAATCATGGCTAGCAGATGACTAGGAAAGAAATTTTACACTGAGTTAGCTTTGCAGTAGGAACACCTACTTACCTAATAACACGTTGGTCCACGTTTCTGTGCAATCATGGCTAGCAGACGACTAGGAAAGAAATTTTACACTGAGTTAGCTTTGCAGTAGGAACACCTACTGAAATACACGTTGATCCACTTTTCTGTGCACTCATGGCTAGCAGACGACTAGGAAAGAAATTTTACACTGAGTTAGCTTTGAGGTAGAAACACCTTCTTAGTAACACGTTGGTCCACTTTGCTGTGCAATCATGGCCAGCAGACGACTAGGAAAATTTTTTTACAGTGAGTTAGCTTTGCAGAAGTAACACCTAACTAGTAACGCGTTAGTCCACTTTTCTGTGGAATCATGGATAGCAGACGACTAGGAAAGAAATTTTACACTGAGTTAGCTTTGCAGTAGGAACACCTAGCTAGTAACGCGTTAATCGATTTTTCTGTGCAATCATGCCTAGCAGACGACTAGGAAAGGAATTTTGCAGTGAGTTAGTTAGGCTTGCAGTAGGAACACCTAACTAGTAACGCGTTAGTCCACTTTTCTGTGGAATCATGGCTACCAGACTACTAGCAAATAAATTTTACACTGAGTTAGCTTTGCATTAGGAACACCTACTTAATAATACGTTGGTCCAATTTTCTGTGCAATCATGGCTAGCAGACGACTAGGAAAGAAATTTTACACTGAGTAAGCTTTGCAGTAGGAACACCTCACTAGTAACGCGTTATTCCACTTTTCTGTGCAATCATGGCTAGCAGACAACTAGGAAATGAATTTTACACTGAGTTAGCTTTGCAGTAGGAACACCTAACTAGTGACGCGTTAGTCCACTTTTCTGTGGAATCATGGCTAGCAGACAACTAGGAAATGAATTTTACACTGAGTTAGCTTTGCATTAGGAACACCTAACTAGTAACGCGTTGGTCCACTTTTCTCTGGAATCATGGCTAGCAGATGACTCGGAAAGAAATTTTACACTGAGTTAGCTTTGCAGTAGGAACACCTACTTACTTAATAACACGTTGGTCCACTTTTCTGTGCAATCATGGCTAGCAGACGACTAGGAAAGAAATTTTACACTGAGTTAGCTTTGCAGTAGGAACACCTACTGAAATACACGTTGATCCACTTTTCTGTGCACTCATGGCTAGCAGACGACTAGGAAAGAAATTTTACACTGAGTTAGCTTTGAGGTAGAAACACCTTCTTAGTAACACGTTGGTCCACTTTGCTGTGCAATCATGGTTAGCAGACGACTAGGAAAATTTTTTTACAGTGAGTTAGCTTTGCAGAAGTAACACCTAACTAGTAACGCGTTAATCGACTTTTCTGTGCAATCATGCCTAGCAGACGACTAGGAAAGGAATTTTGCAGTGAGTTAGTTAGCCTTGCAGTAGGAACACCTAACTAGTAACGCGTTAGTCCACTTTTCTGTGCAATCATGGCTAGCAGACTACTAGCAAATAAATTTTACACTGAGTTAGGTTTGCATTAGGAACACCTACTTAATAATACGTTGGTCCAATTTTCTGTGCAAACATGGCTAGCAGACGACTTGGAAAGAAATTTTACACTGAGTTAACTTTGCAGTAGTAACACTTAACTAGTAACGCGTTAATCCACTTTTCTGTGGAATCATTTCTAGGAGACAAGTAGGAAAGAAATTTTACAATGAGTTAGCTTTGCAGAAGGAACACCTAACTAGTAACGTGTTAATCCACTTTTCTGTGCAATGATGGCCAGCAGACGACTAGAAAAGACATTTTACACTGAGTTAGCTTCTGCAGTAGGAACACCTACTTAATAAAACGTTGGTCCACTTTTCTGTGCAGTCATGGCTAGCAGACGACTAGGAAAGAAATTTTACACTGAGTTAGCTTTGCAGTAGGAACACCTACTTAATAACACGTTGGTCTAATTTTTTGTACAATCATGGCTAGCAGACGACTAGGAAAGAAATTTTACACTGAGTTAGCTTTGCAGTAGGAACACATACTTAATAACACGGTGGTCCACTTTTCTGTGCACTCATGGCTAGCAGACGACTAGGAAAGAAATTTTACACTGAGTTAGCTTTGCAATAGGAACACCTACTTAATAACACCTTGGTCCACTTTTCTGTGCAATAATGGCTAGCAGACGACTAGGAGAGAAATTTTACACTGAGTTAGCTTTGCAGTAGGAACACCTAGCTAGTAACGCGTTAATCGACTTTTCTGTTCAATCATGGCTAACAGACGATTAGGAAAGGCATTTTGCAGTGAGTTAGTTAGCCTTGCAGTAGGAACACCTAACTAGTAACCCGTTAGTCCACTTTTCTGTGCAATCATGGCTAGCAGACGACTAGGAAAGAAATTTTACACTGAGTTAGCTTTGCATTAGGAACACCTAACTAGTGACGCGTTAGTCCACTTTTCTGTGGAATCATAGATAGCAGACGACCAAGAAAAATTTTTTTAGTGAGTTAGCTTTGCAGTAGTAACACCTAAATAGTAACGCGTTAGTCCACTTTTCGGTGGAATCATGGATAGCAGACGAGTAGGAAAGAAATTTTACACTGAGTTAGCTTTGCAGTAGGAACACCTAGCTAGTAACGCGTTAATCGACTTTTCTGTTCAATCATGGCTAACAGACGATTAGGAAAGGAATTTTGCAGTGAGTTAGTTAGCCTTGCAGTAGGAACACCTAACTAGTAACGCGTTAGTCCACTTTACTGTGCAATCATGGCTAGCAGACTACTAGGAAATAAATTTTACACTGAGTTAGCTTTGCATTAGGAAAACCTACTTAACAACACGTTGGTCCACTTTTTTGTGCAATCATGGCTAGCAGACGACTTGGAAAGAAATTTTACAATGAGTTAACTTTGCAGTAGGAACACCTAACTAGTAACGCGTTAGTCCATTTTTATGTGCAATCATGGCTAGCAGACGACTGGGAAAGAAATTTTGCACTGGGTTAGCTTTGCAGTAGGAACACCTAACTAGTAACGCGTTAGTCCACTTTTCTATGGAATCATGGATAGCAGAGGACTAGGAAAGAAATTTTACACTGAGTTAGCTTTGAGGTAGAAACAGCTTCTTAGTAACACATTGGTCCACTTTTCTGTGCAATCATGGCTAGCAGACGACTAGGAAAGAAATTTTACACTGAGTTAGCTTTGCAGTAGGAACACCAAACTAATAACGCGTTAGTACACTTTTCTGTGGAATCATGGATAGCAGACGGCTAGGAAAGAAATTTTACACTGCGTTAGTTTTGTAGTAGGAACACCTAGCTAGTAACGCGTTAATCGACTTTACTGTGCAATCATGGCTAGCAGACGACTAGGAAAGAAATTTTACAGTGAGTTAGTTAGCCTTGCAGTAGGAACACCTAACTAGTAACGCGTTAGTCCACTTTTCTGTGCAATCATGGCTAGCAGACTACTAGGAAATAAATTTTACACTGAGTTAGCTTTGCATTAGGAACACCTACTTAATTACACGTTAGTCCACTTTTCTGTGCAATTATGGTTAGCAGACGACTTGGAAAGAAATTTTACACTGAGTTAGCTTTGCAATAGGAACACCTAACTAGTAACGCGTTAGTCCACTTTTCTGTGGAATCATGGCTAGCAGACGACTAGGAAAGAAATTTTACACTGAGTTAGCTTTGCAGTAGGAACACCTAACTAGTAACGCGTTGGTCCACTTTTCTGTGGAATCATGGCTAGCAGACGACTAGGAAAGAAATTTTACAGTGAGTTAGCTTTGCGTTAGGAACACCTAACTAGTAACGCGTTAGTCCACTTTTCTGTGGAATCATGGCTAGCAGACGACTAGGAAAGAAATTTTACACTGAGTAAGCTTTGCAGTAGGAATACTTAACTAGTGACGCGTTAGTCCACTTTTCTGTGGAATCACGGACAGAAGACGACTAGGAAAGAAATTTTACACTAAGTTAGCTTTGCGTAGGAACACCTAACCAACAGTAACGCGTTAGTACACTTTTCTGTGGAATCATGGATAGCAAACGACTAGGAAAGAAATTTTACACTAAGTTAGCTTTGCGTAGGAACACCTAACCACCAGTAACGCGTTAGTCCACTTTTCTGTGGAATCATGGATAGCAGACGACTAGGAAAGAAATTTTACAGTGAGTTAGCTTTGCAGTTGGAACACCTCACTAGTAACGCGTTAGTCCACTTTTCTGTGGAATCATGGCTAGCAGACGACTAGGAAAGAAATTTTACAGTGAGTTAGCTTTGCAGTAGGAACACCTAACTAGTAACGCGTTAGTCCACTTTTCTGTGGAATCATGGCTAGCAGACGACCAGGAAAGAAATTTTACAGTGAGTTAGCTTTGCGTTAGGAACACCTACTCAATAGCTCGTTGGTCCACTTTTCTGTGCAATCATGGCTAGCAGACGACTAGGAAAGAAATTTTACAGTGAGTTAGCTTTGCGTTAGGAACACCAGCTTAATAGCACGTTGGTCCACTTTTCTGTGCAATCATGGCTAGCAGACGACTAGGAAAGAAATTTTACACTGAGTAAGCTTTGCAGTAGGAATACCTAACTAGTGACGCGTTAGTCCACTTTTCTGTGGAATCATGGACAGAAGACGACTAGGAAAGAAATTTTACACTGAGTTAGCTTTGCAGTAGGAACACCTCACTAGTAACGCGTTAGTCCACTTTTCTGTGGAATCATGGCTAGCAGACGACTAGGAAAGAAATTTTACAGTGAGTTAGCTTTGCAGTAGGAACACGTAACTAGTAACGCGTTAGTCCACTTTTCTGTGGAATCATGGCTAGCAAACGACTAGGAAAGAAATTTTACACTAAGTTAGCTTTGCGTAGGAACACCTAACCACCAGTAACGCGTTAGTCCACTTTTCTGTGGAATCATGGATAGCAAACGACTAGGAAAGAAATTTTACACTAAGTTAGCTTTGCGTAGGAACGCCTAACCAGTAACGCGTTAGTCCACTTTTCTGTGGAATCATGGATAGCAGACGACTAGGAAAGAAATTTTACAGTGAGTTAGCTTTGCAGTAGGAACACCTCACTAGTAACGCGTTAGTCCACTTTTCTGTGGAATCATGGCTAGCAGACGACTAGGAAAGAAATTTTACAGTGAGTTAGCTTTGCAGTAGGAACACCTAACTAGTAACGCGTTAGTCCACTTTTCTGTGGAATCATGGCTAGCAGACGACTAGGAAAGAAATTTTACAGTGAGTTAGCTTTGCGTTAGGAATATCTACTCAATAGCTCGTTGGTCCACTTTTCTGTGCAATCATGGCTAGCAGACGACTAGGAAAGAAATTTTACAGTGAGTTAGCTTTGCGTTAGGAACACCTACTCAATACCACGTTGGTCCACTTTTCTGTGCAATCATGGCTAGCAAACGACTAGGAAAGAATTTGTACACTGAGTTAGCTTTGCATTAGGAACAACTAACTAGTAACGCGTTAGTCCACTTTTTTGTGGAATCATGGCTACCAAACGACTAGGAAAGAAATTTTACACTAAGTTAGCTTTGCGTAGGAACACCTAACCACCAGTAACGCGTTAGTCCACTTTTCTGTGGAATCATGGATAGCAGACGACTAGGAAAGAAATTTTACAGTGAGTTAGCTTTGCAGTAGGAACACCTCACTAGTAACGCGTTAGTCCACTTTTCTGTGGAATCATGGCTAGCAGACGACTAGGAAAGAAATTTTACAGTGAGTTAGCTTTGCAGTAGGAACACCTAACTAGTAACGCGTTAGTCCACTTTTCTGTGGAATCATGTCTAGCAGACGACTAGGAAAGAAATTTTATAGTGAGTTAGCTTTGCGTTAGGAACACCTACTCAATAGCTCGTTGGTCCACTTTTCTGTGCAATCATGGCTAGCAGACGACTAGGAAAGAAATTTTACAGTGAGTTAGCTTTGCGTTAGGAACACCAGCTTAATAGCACGTTGGTCCACTTTTCTGTGGAATCATGGCTAGCAGACGACTAGGAAAGAAATTTTATAGTGAGTTAGCTTTGCGTTAGGAACACCTACTCAATAGCCCGTTGGTCCACTTTTCTGTGGAATCATGGCTAGCAGACGACTAGGAAAGAAATTTTACAGTGAGTTACCTTTGCGTTAGGAACACCAGCTTAATAGCACGTTGGTCCACTTTTCTGTGCAATCATGGCTAGCAGACGACTAGGAAAGAAATTTTACACTGAGTAAGCTTTGCAGTAGGAATACCTAACTAGTGACGCGTTAGTCCACTTTTCTGTGGAATCATGGACAGAAGACGACTAGGAAAGAAATTTTACACTGAGTTAGCTTTGCAGTAGGAACACCTCACTAGTAACGCGTTAGTTCACTTTTCTGTGGAATCATGGCTAGCAGACGACTAGGAAAGAAATTTTACAGTGAGTTAGCTTTGCTTTAGGAACACCTCACTAGTAACGCGTTAGTCCACTTTTCTGTGGAATCATGGCTAGCAGACGATTAGGAAAGAAATTTTACAGTGAGTTAGCTTTGCAGTAGGAACACCTAACTAGTAACGCGTTAGTCCACTTTTCTGTGGAATCATGGCTAGCAGACGACTAGGAAAGAAATTTTACAGTGAGTTAGCTTTGCGTTAGGAACACCTACTCAATAGCTCGTTGGTCCACTTTTCTGTGCAATCATGGCTAGCAGACGATTAGGAAAGAAATTTTACACTGAGTAAGCTTTGCAGTAGGAATACCTAACTAATAACGCGTTAGTCCACTTTTCTGTGGAATCACGGACAGAAGACGACTAGGAAAGAAATTTTACAGTGAGTTAGCTTTGCGTTAGGAACACCTCACTAGTAACGCGTTAGTCCACTTTTCTGTGGAATCATGCCTAGCAGACGATTAGGAAAGAAATTTTACAGTGAGTTAGCTTTGCAGTAGGAACACCTAACTAATAACGCGTTAGTCCACTTTTCTGTGGAATCATGGCTAGCAGACGACTAGGAAAGAAATTTTACAGTGAGTAAGCTTTGCAGTAGGAATACCTAACTAGTGACGCGTTAGTCCACTTTTGTGTGGAATCACGGACAGAAGACGACTAGGAAAGAAATTTTACACTGAGTTAGCTTTGAGGTAGAAACACCTTCTTAGTAACACATTGGTCCACTTTTCTGTGCAATCATGGCTAGCAGACGACTAGGAAAATTTTTTTACAGTGAGTTAGCTTTGCAGAAGTAACACCTAACTAGTAACGCGTTAATCGACTTTTCTGTGCAATCATGCCTGGCAGACGACTAGGAAAGGAATTTTGCAGTGAGTTAGTTAGCCTTGCAGTAGGAACACCTAACTAGTAACACGTTAGTCCACTTTTCTGTGGAATCATGGCTAGCAGACGACTAGGAAAGAAATTTTACAGTGAGTTAGCTTTGCGTTAGGAATACCTACTCAATAGCTCGTTGGTCCACTTTTCTGTGCAATCATGGCTAGCAGACAACTAGGAAATAAATTTTACACTGAGTTAGCTTTGCATTAGGAACACCTAACTAGTAACGCGTTGGTCCACTTTTCTCTGGAATCATGGCTAGCAGATGACTAGGAAAGAAATTTTACACTGAGTTAGCTTTGCAGTAGGAACACCTACTTACCTAATAACACGTTGGTCCACGTTTCTGTGCAATCATGGCTAGCAGACGACTAGGAAAGAAATTTTACACTGAGTTAGCTTTGCAGTAGGAACACCTACTGAAATACACGTTGATCCACTTTTCTGTGCACTCATGGCTAGCAGACGACTAGGAAAGAAATTTTACACTGAGTTAGCTTTGAGGTAGAAACACCTTCTTAGTAACACGTTGGTCCACTTTGCTGTGCAATCATGGCCAGCAGACGACTAGGAAAATTTTTTTACAGTGAGTTAGCTTTGCAGAAGTAACACCTAACTAGTAACGCGTTAGTCCACTTTTCTGTGGAATCATGGATAGCAGACGACTAGGAAAGAAATTTTACACTGAGTTAGCTTTGCAGTAGGAACACCTAGCTAGTAACGCGTTAATCGACTTTTCTGTGCAATCATGCCTAGCAGACGACTAGGAAAGGAATTTTGCAGTGAGTTAGTTAGGCTTGCAGTAGGAACACCTAACTAGTAACGCGTTAGTCCACTTTTCTGTGGAATCATGGCTACCAGACTACTAGCAAATAAATTTTACACTGAGTTAGCTTTGCATTAGGAACACCTACTTAATAATACGTTGGTCCAATTTTCTGTGCGAACATGGCTAGCAGACGACTTGGAAAGAAATTGTACACTGAGTTAACTTTGCAGTAGTAACACCTAACTAGTAACGCGTTAATCCACTTTTCTGTGGAATCATGGCTACCAGACTATTAGCAAATAAATTTTACACTGAGTTAGCTTTGCATTAGGAACACCTACTTAATAATACGTTGGTCCAATTTTCTGTGCAATCATGGCTAGCAGACGACTACGAAAGAAATTTTACACTGAGTAAGCTTTGCAGTAGGAATACCTAACTAGTGACGCGTTAGTCCACTTTTCTGTGCAATCATGGCTAGCAGACAACTAGGAAATGAATTTTACACTGAGTTAGCTTTGCAGTAGGAACACCTAACTAGTGGCGCGTTAGTCCACTTTTCTGTGGAATCATGGCTAGCAGACAACTAGGAAATGAATTTTACACTGAGTTAGCTTTGCATTAGGAACACCTAACTAGTAACGCGTTGGTCCACTTTTCTCTGGAATCATGGCTAGCAGATGACTCGGAAAGAAATTTTACACTGAGTTAGCTTTGCAGTAGGAACACCTACTTACTTAATAACACGTTGGTCCACTTTTCTGTGCAATCATGGCTAGCAGACGACTAGGAAAGAAATTTTACACTGAGTTAGCTTTGCAGTAGGAACACCTACTGAAATACACGTTGATCCACTTTTCTGTGCACTCATGGCTAGCAGACGACTAGGAAAGAAATTTTACACTGAGTTAGCTTTGAGGTAGAAACACCTTCTTAGTAACACGTTGGTCCACTTTGCTGTGCAATCATGGTTAGCAGACGACTAGGAAAATTTTTTTACAGTGAGTTAGCTTTGCAGAAGTAACACCTAACTAGTAACGCGTTAATCGACTTTTCTGTGCAATCATGCCTAGCAGACGACTAGGAAAGGAATTTTGCAGTGAGTTAGTTAGCCTTGCAGTAGGAACACCTAACTAGTAACGCGTTAGTCCACTTTTCTGTGCAATCATGGCTAGCAGACTACTAGCAAATAAATTTTACACTGAGTTAGCTTTGCATTAGGAACACCTACTTAATAATACGTTGGTCCAATTTTCTGTGCAAACATGGCTAGCAGACGACTTGGAAAGAAATTTTACACTGAGTTAACTTTGCAGTAGTAACACTTAACTAGTAACGCGTTAATCCACTTTTCTGTGGAATCATTTCTAGGAGACAAGTAGGAAAGAAATTTTACAATGAGTTAGCTTTGCAGAAGGAACACCTAACTAGTAACGTGTTAATCCACTTTTCTGTGCAATGATGGCCAGCAGACGACTAGAAAAGACATTTTACACTGAGTTAGCTTCGCAGTAGGAACACCTACTTAATAAAACGTTGGTCCACTTTTCTGTGCAGTCATGGCTAGCAGACGACTAGGAAAGAAATTTTACACTGAGTTAGCTTTGCAGTAGGAACACCTACTTAATAACACGTTGGTCTAATTTTTTGTACAATCATGGCTAGCAGACGACTAGGAAAGAAATTTTACACTGAGTTAGCTTTGCAGTAGGAACACATACTTAATAACACGGTGGTCCACTTTTCTGTGCACTCATGGCTAGCAGACGACTAGGAAAGAAATTTTACACTGAGTTAGCTTTGCAATAGGAACACCTACTTAATAACACCTTGGTCCACTTTTCTGTGCAATAATGGCTAGCAGACGACTAGGAGAGAAATTTTACACTGAGTTAGCTTTGCAGTAGGAACACCTAGCTAGTAACGCGTTAATCGACTTTTCTGTTCAATCATGGCTAACAGACGATTAGGAAAGGCATTTTGCAGTGAGTTAGTTAGCCTTGCAGTAGGAACACCTAACTAGTAACCCGTTAGTCCACTTTTCTGTGCAATCATGGCTAGCAGACGACTAGGAAAGAAATTTTACACTGAGTTAGCTTTGCATTAGGAACACCTAACTAGTGACGCGTTAGTCCACTTTTCTGTGGAATCATAGATAGCAGACGACCAAGAAAAATTTTTTTTAGTGAGTTAGCTTTGCAGTAGTAACACCTAAATAGTAACGCGTTAGTCCACTTTTCGGTGGAATCATGGATAGCAGACGAGTAGGAAAGAAATTTTACACTGAGTTAGCTTTGCAGTAGGAACACCTAGCTAGTAACGCGTTAATCGACTTTTCTGTTCAATCATGGCTAACAGACGATTAGGAAAGGAATTTTGCAGTGAGTTAGTTAGCCTTGCAGTAGGAACACCTAACTAGTAACGCGTTAATCCACTTTACTGTGCAATCATGGCTAGCAGACTACTAGGAAATAAATTTTACACTGAGTTAGCTTTGCATTAGGAAAACCTACTTAACAACACGTTGGTCCACTTTTTTGTGCAATCATGGCTAGCAGACGACTTGGAAAGAAATTTTACAATGAGTTAACTTTGCAGTAGGAACACCTAACTAGTAACGCGTTAGTCCATTTTTATGTGCAATCATGGCTAGCAGACGACTGGGAAAGAAATTTTGCACTGGGTTAGCTTTGCAGTAGGAACACCTAACTAGTAACGCGTTAGTCCACTTTTCTATGGAATCATGGATAGCAGAGGACTAGGAAAGAAATTTTACACTGAGTTAGCTTTGAGGTAGAAACACCTTCTTAGTAACACATTGGTCCACTTTTCTGTGCAATCATGGCTAGCAGACGACTAGGAAAGAAATTTTACACTGAGTTAGCTTTGCAGTAGGAACACCAAACTAATAACGCGTTAGTACACTTTTCTGTGGAATCATGGATAGCAGACGGCTAGGAAAGAAATTTTACACTGCGTTAGTTTTGTAGTAGGAACACCTAGCTAGTAACGCGTTAATCGACTTTACTGTGCAATCATGGCTAGCAGACGACTAGGAAAGAAATTTTACAGTGAGTTAGTTAGCCTTGCAGTAGGAACACCTAACTAGTAACGCGTTAGTCCACTTTTCTGTGCAATCATGGCTAGCAGACTACTAGGAAATAAATTTTACACTGAGTTAGCTTTGCATTAGGAACACCTACTTAATTACACGTTAGTCCACTTTTCTGTGCAATTATGGTTAGCAGACGACTTGGAAAGAAATTTTACACTGAGTTAGCTTTGCAATAGGAACACCTAACTAGTAACGCGTTAGTCCACTTTTCTGTGGAATCATGGCTAGCAGACGACTAGGAAAGAAATTTTACACTGAGTTAGCTTTGCAGTAGGAACACCTAACTAGTAACGCGTTGGTCCACTTTTCTGTGGAATCATGGCTAGCAGACGACTAGGAAAGAAATTTTACAGTGAGTTAGCTTTGCGTTAGGAACACCTAACTAGTAACGCGTTAGTCCACTTTTCTGTGGAATCATGGCTAGCAGACGACTAGGAAAGAAATTTTACAGTGAGTTAGCTTTGCGTTAGGAACACCTACTCAATAGCTCGTTGGTCCACTTTTCTGTGCAATCATGGCTAGCAGACGACTAGGAAAGAAATTTTACACTGAGTGCGTTAGGAACACCTAACTAGTAACGCGTTGGTCCACTTTTCTGTGGAATCATGGATAGCAGACGACTAGGAAAGAAATTTTACAGTGATTTAGCTTTGCGTTAGGAACACCTAACTAGTAACGTGTTAGTCCACTTTTCTGTGGAATCATGGCTAGCAGACGACATGGAAAGAAATTTTACAGTGAGTTAGCTTTGCAGTAGGAACACCTAATTAGTAACGCGTTAGTCCACTTTTCGGTGCAATCATGGCTAGCAGACGACTACGAAAGAAATTTTACACTGAGTTAGCTTTGCATTAGGAACACCTACTTAATAACACGTTGGTCCTCCTTTCTGTGCAATCACGGCTCGCAGGTTCCCAAGAATAGATTCTACAAGGGGTCGAACATTCCTCATGCGAAACTTGATTCATGTCCGGTGCAGCCGCTCCGTCGGTGGTACACGTTCAGTACATGGAGGAGGATCAGCAGTTCCTACGCCCCCTTCTAGCATATCCCACAAATGTTGAATTGGTCTACATGCAAGGGAGTTTGGAAGACCAGATAATGTAGTGAATTCGTTATCGTGTTTCTCCAACCACTCAGTAGTTATACGAGTCCGAGCGTTGTCCTGTTCAAAGATGGTACTGTTGTCCCTATACTCATGCGCTCATCCCATACATCCCTATACTCTGGACGGGTAAACCTCCAGTGTATAGGGATGGAGATGGTCAGCTGACAGGTCACTGTAGCGTCTACCATTCAGTATTTGTGGGATGATAACCAAAAGACCTAGGGCTTGCCAGAGAAGGAGCTCCCCAAAGCAGAACATCTCCTCCACCGGATTGTTGAACGCCAACTGTACAACCAGGGATTAATATTTCATGCTGTTTATGCCATATGCGAACACGACCTACAGCATGGTGCAGCAAGAAACGAAAGAAGACCTTCTTTCATCTGTTCAGAGTCCATTCCTTGGCCTGTGCGAGGCGATGACAGCGATGACTGGCGTCCTCATGGGTATGCTGTTGGGAGTGGAAGTATAACATTATCATCAACACACCGAAACACCACGAAAAGTTGCCCCAAAGAGACCGGAGCTCTTCATCAGTCATCCCGGTAAAGCATCAACAAGACGCTTCAGGTGTCAACAGGAACTGAGTTTTGTACGAACATAATACGTACACAAGTTGGTGATAATGTGAGACTTATAAAAAATTTCAATTCTTCCGGTGAAAGGGCTAACTAGACAAAGAGCGCTGGAACCTGACATAAATGTTAACAAAAGTCGGCTCAGGAGCTGCGGACGCTAATAATTAACCCTTTAACCGGCTAGAACGAATTAACTCGGGGTTAGGAAAATGGATTGAAATAGCTCGCACGGATATATTCACCATCTAAGAATTGAACAGAAAGCGGTTAGAACGAGTCAACTTGCTCATGAGAAAGATTTGCTTCCCCTTCAGCTATGAAATTCAAAGTGGCCATTTAGGGAGATAATAGATACTAAACATTTCTGACTGAAAACCCTTTAAAAGGGCTGTAATAATGGCGAAGAACTTAATAAAGGAGACAGAAAACGTTTGAGTCACTTGTACTATCCAGTGGTATGATGCCCCGGTCATGTCTTGCGTTATGGAGCAGAGAATAAAGAGCTTTAAACGCCTGCCACCAAGTAGGAACTAGTGGGATACCAAACATCAAAGACTATCACCAAGTAAAAGTGGGATGAACATCACTGTAGCCTAGTGGAATGCTTACCAACAGTAACAGGTTCATGGCCTGTGTTGATCAGGTGAGAGGGGAAAAGAAGTTGTTGTGGGGCAGCTTTCGTAAAACCCGAACGCAATGTAAATATTTCTGTTTGGTAAGCGTAGAGAGTTTTGGTCAACATTTAGTTCAGATTCATCGGTCGCTTAAAGGGTTAAGGGGTCAGTATGGCATGAACGTTGACAATAATCATGTGACAGGCGGCATCATGAAAGAATGGTGGACAATGAGGACCACGCCCACAGTTGCCACCGGAAGAAAAGTTTCTTCGTCGCGTTGGTGGAAGGGCATACGGAACGTTGCTCCACGAAGTTACCACTACCCTACATGACGCCCCTTCTGGAGCCATAGTGAAGCACACACTACTGCCACCAACCTGAAGAATAATTCAACCAGTCGCCATCTCGATTTGGTCGTCCCTGTGGCTGGTTGGTGGGAGACGCTAGCATCAGGCCATTATTCCGAATTGGATCTGGGTTCGAGTTTCGAATGAATCATTGTCCGATGGCTCTGGATATGTCCCTTCCCTGGAACCAAGGTCCTTAAACTGGGATGCGTGACTGTTTATAGTCCTTACAGTTGCATATGTTAGTCGTTAAATTTCGAAACTAATAAAAAACAATACGGGTAGGTTCAGTTTTGATTGGACTGTCAGTTTGAAACATAGGACTACGACTTACAGATCGGAGAGTTAAAATGAGCAAGTCGAGTATGGTTTCAAAGCGTTTATTTAATTTGTTATAGCCAACACAGGTCTATAAAATTAAAAGTTTTAATTTTTTTTGTTCAAACCGCTGCGATATGTTTTTTATATATTTGAATAGATCTTGTCGAGAGCTTTAAAACGATGCCACGCACAGTCGTTTTGCACTCATGGTTGTCCAGATAAAACGCGATATTGTCAAACGTGTTAACCGGTTCACAAGAAAACATTTTTTTAAAATGTTCAGTTAAACACTGAGAAATGTTCTTCCTATATTTGAATAGATCTCGTCGAGAGCTTTAAGACAACACCGCGTACAGTCGTGTTGCGCTCACGGTTTCCGAGATAGACTGAGTCAAATGCGGCGGCGCCCTCAGAAATATTGCATCATCTCCTCTGCGCACAGGGAGCGAGGGGAGCGTCACGTGCATATTGCACCATCTCCTCCGCGCACAGGGAGCGAGGGGAGCGTCACGTACATATTGCATCATCTCCTCCGCGCAAAGGGAGCGAGGGGAGCGTCACGTGCCTGTTGCATCATCTCCTCCCCGCACGGGGAGCGTCACGTGCATGTTGCATCATCTCCTCCGCGCACAGGGAGCGTCACGTGCATGTTGCATCATCTCCTCCGCACACAGGGAGCGAGGGGAGCGTCTCAGTACGTGAATTGGACTCTATGCTGTTTACGAATATGCTAATACGATATATGTGCGGCATGTATTTTTAACGTTATAATGATTTCATTTGGGACCTATTTTGTTACAGGCCGTCAGCCGTAAGTCTCCCCATACTATCCACGGAGTTAGACGTCGTCCTACGTTAAAAAGGTTTTCCGTTTGCGTGGTGCAAAGAACGACGTGACTGAAATCGATTAAAAATATATATATATTGAAATCGATTCTTTGGAGTGATGAATCACGCTGCACAATAATCCGATTAGATGGGCGAAAGTGGTTGAAAACGCGGGATGTCTGGAGACGCGTGCCCGTCGTTGAACAAGCACGCGGAAGCTTATTTACACTTTACGATATTCCAAGTACGTCAGTCTCGTATAAAAAATTCTACTCACTGTAGCTAAAATAAGAAAATAGCCGGTAATGTGAAATTACTAAAAAGCCTGTTTCATTTTGAGCAATTATCAGGAAATTTTTCATATCTAGAGCCATAAAACAAAATGAATCACGCTACGAAACGCCAAAAGTTACTTGCTTAAGAATTTTATTTTCGACTAAACTACGTAGCCCATTTTTGCTGTTTTGTATAGGATTATCCTTTTGGAAATCACGACAACGTAGCCGTAATTCCTGAAATAAAGCACTCTTTTATTTATGCCTACTGTACGGCTGTATAAGAGATTCCAATAAATCTGGGAAATGTATGGCTATTCGAGTGTTTGCTACTCCAGATGATTCGGTGAACAAAAAATCAAGAAAAAAAAATAGTGAAGTGACTCAGCGCCATTGTAAATCCCAGTCCATAAACAATAATTTCTTTAAATTTGAAAACAAATTAGCTCGATTTTTTTTAGCATATTTCCCACAGAAATGGGTGCTCGGAAAATAACATAACTCACCATTACAGACGCAAGTACTTCTTCTATGATCAGCAATCGTAACTGGCGTAAAATAAAACACAATGTTCCAATGTTTATTTGTAGTTCATTATAAGGGTCTACAAAAAAAGGCTGCATGCACTTTCGGGGCGATTTGAGAAAGTACACACGGAAATCCTGCAATGTGAAAACATGATTGACGAACTATGTGGCTGATTTTTTTTGGCATTTTCTGGATAGACGGTTTTTATGCCCTGTTTCAGGAATTCATTTGTGTGTGTGTGTCTGGCGGGATGGGGGGGGGGGGGTTCCGCTTGATATGTTGAAAGAGCACGAATTAATCAATAAGGACATCTCAATTGCAGATATGCAAGGTGCGTGAACATTTTCGCTAGTCACACCGCAGTGCGTAGTGGCGTCCCGGAAGTACCGCATAGCTATAGATGAGCCATAATCTTCTCAGACGGGTTACAAATTCATGCACTATTGTACTGCCTTTCCAGCACACACTATTGGAACGACAGTTTTTGTCATAGTGCCAAGATGCGTTACCGCCCCCTCTCGTTCTTCAGACCAATTATGCCTGATGACCAATGGAGTTATGTCATAATACGACATCTTTTACGAACACGCTGTCAAAAGGGCGTTGTTCGAATGGTTTGGGAATTGATTGTTCCGCAGATAACCCTATCACAAAATTTTAAGAGACACAATGAGGGAAAAAAGAAAAAAAAATACTAGAACAGCCAACATAAAATAAAGAAAAAAGCTTTTACTAAGAAAGAAAGGCAAATCGTAAACTTTTCACTTGGAGTGCGTCTAGAAGAAAACAAAACTTTTATGGTCCCAGTAATAGAGTTAATTAGGCCACTTGTGGGCTATTATGTTGCAAAGATCTCTTTGTGAGAACCGCATTCCTTCGCACCTCTCACGGGACAGATCACGGAAGGCAGATCAGAGTTTATTTATGTTCACAGACGTATTACATGCGGATTGTTGAATTGTCGACGAATAAGATATTCCCGTATACACAACGAGTTCTTTGCCTCTGGTATACCAAAGGACGCATCGACACACATTTTTATGGGTGCACTGATTTATCAACATTCATCCATAATGGAAGTAATAACTCATCTGTTCCCATGCATCATGAGTGTAATAATCCATGAATACTGATCAGCATGGTAATAATGGTCCATCAACACTCACGCATCGCCGGAGTAATGACTGATGAACTCATGCATTATGAGTGAAATGATCATCAACACTCATGCATCCTGGGTCTAATCATTAATCCTCTCACATGCATTATGGGCGAAATGATTTTTCAGCACTCCTGCATCATGGGAGTAATAAAGCTCTCATGCATTTTGGATGTAATCATTTATCTACTTTCATGTATCATGGGTAAAATAATTCCTCGACACTCATGCATCATGGCAGTAATGATTCTTAAGCGCTCATGAATTATGAATGTAGTGACTCATCAGTGCTCATGAATTATGAATGTAGTGACTCATCAGCACTCATGAATTATGAATGTAGTGACTCATCAGCGCTCATGAATTATGAATGTAGTGACTCATCAGCACTCATGAATTATGAATGTAGTGACTCATCAGCGCTCATGAATTATGAATGTAGTGACTCATCAGCGCTCATGAATTATGATGTAGTGACTCATCAGCTCTCATGAATTATGGATGTAGTGACTCATCAGCGCTCATGAATTATGAATGTAGTGACTCATCAGCGCTCATGAATTATGAATGTAGTGACTCATCAACGCTCATGAATTATGAATGTAGTGACTCATCAGCGCTCATGAATTATGAATGTAGTGACTCATCAGCGCTCATGAATTATGAATGTAGTGACTCATCAGCGCTCATGAATTATGAATGTAGTGACTCATCAGCGCTCATGAATTATGAATGTAGTGACTCATCAGCTCTCATGAATTATGGATGTAGTGACTCATCAGCGCTCATGAATTACGAATGCAGTGACTCATCAGCGCTCATGAATTACGAATGTAGTGACTCATCAGCGCTCATGAATTATGAATGTAGTGAGTCATCAGCGCTCATGAATTATGAATGTAGTGACTCATCAGCGCTCATGAATTATGAATGTAGTGACTCATCGGCGCTCATGAATTATGAATGTAGTGACTCATCAGCGCTCATGAATTATGTATGTAGTGACTCATCAGCGCTCCTGCATTGTTGGAATAATCGTTCATCCACTCTCAATAACTATTGAGCTCTCACGCATCGTAGGCATAAGAACTCACCCACACTCATGAATTGTCAATCGGTTCTTATGCTTCCTGAGCGAAATAACTTCTCCGTCAGCACTCATGCATTGTGGAAGCAATGTCTTATTCACTCTCATGCAAATGTGGGCTTGACGATTCATCTACTTTCATGCGACGTGAGCATAATAACTTTTCAGCATTTATGAATCAAGGAGATAATGATATATTTATCAGACTTACGCATCGTGGAGGTAATGATATATCAGTGCTCATTCATCATCGGCCTAAACTAAAGACTTATGAGCAGTAATACATCACGACTTAATAATTTATCAAATCTCATGCATCATGGCAGTTATGACACATAAACATTCATGCATCATGGGTAAATGATGCTTCAGCTCTCATGCATCGTGATATAATAACTGATGAGTGCTCATGCACCATGCAAGTTATGACGTATACTCTAATTTAACTTTCCTTTTCGGTTCCTGTTATCTTATGTAAATCTTGATTCATTCTGTTTAAGTAGTTTCTGAACTTAACGCTACATTTCCTCCCTCGCTGAATATTGGTTTGTTAACCCTACGTTAAGTCAAGGGTGAGTGACGTACACTGAAGTGCCAGAAGAACTGGTACACCAGTCTAATACTTGGTAGGTCCCGCACGGGAGCCCAGGACTGCAGAAATACGATGGGGCATGGACTCCACTAGCTTCTAGAAATAGGCTGTAAGCAATGCATACCATACTTCCTGCAGAGCATTCCACAATTCGGATGTATTCCGAGGTCTCGGATTCCTGTGTTTGATAGCACGTTGCATGGCATCCGAAATGTGTTCTACCACCTTCAGATCTGCGGACGTGGGTGGGAATGGCAACACCCCAAACTCAGAAGAATGCTTCTCTCACCATAATGTGGCGTCTCGACACTTGTGTGGAGGTGCATTGTCCTGTTGGAACCGGCCCAACCCATCAGCATGAATGCAGGACATGAACGAGTGTACCTCATCAGAAAGGATACGCACATAGCGTTGGCCGGTCACAAAAGTTTGTAGACGTACCAGGTGTCCCAGTGAAGTCCAGCTAAACACACCCCATACCATTACGGACCCCCCACCAGCCGGTACAGTTCCTTGTTGACAGGCGGAATCCATAGCTTCGTGGTGTTTGCGCCACACACGAATCCTTCCACCTACCCCATACAGTTGGAAACGCCAGACCAGGCTACTTGTTTCCAGTCATCAACTGTCCAGTGGCGGTGTTGCCGTGCCCAAGCGAGGCGCATAGCTCTGTGTCGTGCACCCATCAAGGGGACTTGAGTTGGGCGTCGGTTCCCAAAGCCCATATCGTGCAGGGTACGTTGCACAGTCCGGACGCTGATGCTTTTTGAGACTCCAGCATTGTATTCCGCTGATACCTGCGAGAGTGTTGCACACCTATCACGTGAAACGATTCTTGACAGCCGACGATGGTCACGTTCACCCAATGTCTTTTTACGGCCACATTGATATCGTAGGTTGGAGGTTTTGCCGGAATTCTTGTAGCCACGGTACACCCTTGCAATGGTCGTCCGTGAAAATCCGAACTTCTTTTCTACCTCCGAAACACTATGGCCCATCTCACGAGCGCCAACTATGACACCGTGTTGAAAATCGCTTAAATCGTTATTACTAGTCACTCTCATGCCGCAAGCAGCTCTGACAGCTGGCAAGGATGTCTATCGCTTTATATATACGCACTGGCGGACGCAACCGAGTACGCGCATAGGTGACGTTGCTATGTATTTGCATAAGCTCGTATGTACCAGTTTTTCTGGCACTTCAGTGTATATTAACGAGACTGATAACAGTTATGTTTATGATTGTATCAGCGCTCTTGTTAGAAATCGGCTAGACTGTGAGACAGATAGGTAGCAAAGCAATCGAAAGCCGAAATTGCTTTAAAACTGAATATGTCCAGGCAATTAGTCTCCGATCTCTGGAGACAGTTCCCAAAACTCGGAACAATAACCAGAAGGCCGGAACAAGAACGCCCATGTGCCATAATAAGTCAAGACGACCGGTATTTGTCTCTAACAGCTCGCCGCCATAGGGAGTCCACAGCAAGGGAACTCTCGCAAGAGTTATCCTCTGCTACAGGAACCGCGATATCAAGGTGAGCAGTTTACAAAAGACTCTACGAGAGAGAGAGGTGTGCAAGCAAAAAGGCCAATAGTCTGCAACCTACTCGCCACATCGTACAGAAGAGTCCGCCTAAATTGAGCTCGACAATATCTCCCCTAGACCACTGATCAATGGGCCTGTGTTCTCTTCAGTAACAAGTCGTGGCACAGCCTAAACAAGAATTCTTGACGTGTGTACATTTGGAGAGAGGCGGGAAGCCGAAATCTTCCCTCTAACATTAAGTAAATTCCCCATTACGGTAGTGGCGAACTCCTGGTTTGGGTTAGCATCAAATTGGATGGCCACACGCCGCTGCATGTGTTTTCAAGAGCAACGCCTGTAGCAGAGGAGAGCTCCTGCAAGAGTTCTCTTGTCGATTCCCTTTGGCAGCGAGCTGTTAGCGACAAATACCGGTCGTTTTGAATTGCCGTGGCTCGCGTGCGTCCATTTTTCCCGACCTACTGGTTATTGTTCCAATTTCATGGAACTGTCCCCAGATATTGGAGACCACGTGCCTCAACACATTCATGACTGT
The DNA here is from genome assembly GCA_039090855.1 of Macrothele yani. Taxonomy (NCBI): domain Eukaryota; kingdom Metazoa; phylum Arthropoda; class Arachnida; order Araneae; family Macrothelidae; genus Macrothele; species Macrothele yani. The sequence goes on from CM077003.1 coordinate 113,597,306, forward strand.
TGCATGTTACACAGATGACTTGCTAGAGTCCTACGTACTGCTTTTGCGGGGAGTTGTTGACCCTCCCCCTTTCGATTTTATGAACAATAACGGTAGTCCCCATCAGGCTGGGCTAGTCAACGAATACCTGGAGAGTGAGAATATTCGCAAGATGGAGTTAGCCCACAAGACCACAGGATCTGAAAGCCATAGAGCATGCCTGGGATGCCCTGGAAAGAGCAATTGTAAGACAGCAGCCCCACTCCCCAAACCCTCCTGACACCATGGTGGAGGAGTGGCAATTATTGCCCCAAACTCTCATTCATAGGCTTGTAAATAGCGTGAGGGCTCGTTGTGTGAACTGCATCCCTGTTCGGGGTAAGCGCACTCCCTATTAGCCCCTTGAAATCCTCGCCACGAGTTGCATCACTTTCGGACTGCCGTGCCGTGACGCGCATGTTTCCTCCTCAAGCGGTGATGGTATTTCTTTTCGGTTGTGTATTGCTGCATTATCAATATATGTATGTCCGTACCAACTGTCATTAAACTCTGTCGTGTCAATTTTACACATATTCATGATTTTATGTTTATCACATTAATTTTTCCCACCAGCGTAGAAGTAGGAAAGAGAAGTCGAGAAGGACATAAGAGAATAACAGAAAGAAAAATAAAAGCAGGTAGCGAAATACAATGAAAAAGAACTAGACGAAAAGGGCTAGCTAAAAGTAGAAAGTGTAACTTCAGAAGAACGAAACTATGGAAAGAAAAGTACCGAAGAAATAGAACAAGATAGAAATATACAAGGAAAAATACGAGCAGCTGAAGAACAGAAGAACAACGTGAACCAGAAGTGAAAATAAAAGTGTATCTACATTACGGTTATTAGACCAAAACCTATGTTATGTCCTGAACAGGTTTGTTCGGTAAATAATTCCGGTATCCTCTCACTGCCGACCGGATCTGGACAAAATCATGGCCAGGATAATCTTTTAGCTATTGTAACAAGCACTCTGGATACATCGTCTCTCATTTATTTTGTTGAAGTACACAGAACAAGCTAGTGTCGGAAAGATCAATATGGGGTAAAAATAAAAGGCCATATGCAACTTTCAGTATTGGGAAATCGATGTTCATAGTATTGTAAAAGTGTAACGTGCCAGGAGATGTGACGTACCTGCCAGAAGGACGCACACGACATAAAGGCAGATAAGAATCAGAATAAACGTCCGCGTAGCTCAATTGGTAGAGCAACTTATTCCGGAATGAGGGGACCCGGGTTCGAATCCCGGCGTAGACCAAAAATGACGGAGAAATTTCACTTCGTTATAATGGCGCCCGAACTATCCGGATGATCCGACCGTTCAAAATCTCGCAATGGTGTGATGTTCTTTCCACACCGCGAGATAGGGAAAAATAAGAGTATCCCATCTCCAGCACTTCGAAAAAAAAAAAAAATAAGGGGGAGATGATGTAACGTACCAGGAGATGTGACGTACCTGCCAGAAGGACGCACACGACATAAATGCAGATAGGAATCAGAATAAAATGTCCGCGTAGCTCAATTGGTAGAGCAACTTATTCCGGAATGAGGGGATCCGGGTTCGAATCCTGGCGTGGACAGAAATGACGGAGAGATTTACTTCGTTATAAAAGTAAGAAATCCATTAAGAAAGTACCTATGCTGAAATTTTTTTGTTTACTCTGCGACTGTGGACGTTAGTGCCCGATTTATCTATTCGACCCATTAAAACATTTTCAGCGATAACTTCCATTTTAGTTACATTCAGAAACATTTTTTTTTACTTAAATAGTATAACTATACTAGTGATCCGAAATTTCTTGGGGTAGAATGGAAATAAAAGTTTCCAAGCTTTCTCAAGGAAGGTAGACAGTTAGCTGTCTACCTTCCTTGAGAAGGCCTTCTGGTTGATGTGCAAAAGCTTGGAAACTTTGATTTCTATTGTACGCCAAGAAATTTCGGATCACTAGTATAGTTATTATATTTAAGTACAGTTTATGACTGTTCCTTGTTATTAATTCAGAAACATTTTAAAAGCGGACAGCATCGATTAAGGAGTTTTACGTAGTCGACATATTAAGACCATTTTGAGTTTAATGCGTGCGAAATACGCAGTTTAAAAATAACGAAATAAAAAATCGGGAGGGACATTGCGTGACGTCCTTTAACTCTGGTACACATGAAGCTGCCTTTTAACTGCACTATGTGGGCAAAACTGATTGGACACTGTAAATAAATAGAAAAACTGCATTGTATTTAAATCAGTACCGGATAGGTCCTCCATTTGCAGATATGACAGCAGCCACTCGTCGAGGTAAACAATCCACAACTCCATGGAATACGGAGAGCGGGATGTTGCTCAATTCCGCCTTTAGTACATCGACCAACTCTGTCAGTGAAGAAGGTCGTTTTGGTCTAGACCTCACCCGTCGTTCAAGTTCATCCCACACGTGTTCAATGGGATTGAGGTCCGGGCTCTGAGTAGGCCAGTCGATCAACCAGACCTGGGTTTCTTCATACCACTTCATTGTAGCCATTGAAACATGAGGATTGGCATTGTCGTCCTGGAAGAAACAATCGTCGCGTCCGTAGAACTGCCACAACGTTGTAAGCATTGAATTATCCAGGATATCTCTGCACAGCATAAAGTTCATGTTGCTGTGAATAACAACCAGTGGACCCACACCATAGCAGCTGAAACAGTCCCATGCCATAACTCCACGGCCTCCGTTCTTCTCGGTCGGTACTGTACAATCTGGAAGCCGACGTTCTCTAGGTAACAGCCAAACCCAGACGCGTCCATCCAATCGGGATAATGTGAAGCGGGATTCATCGCTCCATAACACCTATCGCCATTGCTCCAATGTCCATTTTTGTGCTGTTGATACCATTGTAGACCCATGGCTTTATTGGTCTTTGTGATGAGAGGTTTATGGGCAGCTGCTCGGCCACGATATCCGAGTGCATGGACCTCTCTTCGAAGTGTCTTGGTGACCATTGCATCTGCGGCCATCTGGGACTCATGTGCTATGGTGTGCATAGGTTGGAATCTGGTTTCCAGGATCTCTCTCTACAGCAACCTCCGGTCCCTGGGTTACAGTTTCGTGGGTCTCCCAGGGCGAAGTGAATTCCTGCAATGTTCCGTCTTCTGCCACTTGTTGATGACAAAGGCTAAGTCGATGTATGAACCTGTCTGACATCAGCAATGCCTATTACGCTCATACACTGGTGTGCAAAAATTAAAGACGAAGAGCAGAAATTAGCATAACAGCGGAATGAGCAGGCAGAACGGACCGAAAGACCACTCAGGAGATAGACTAGGGTCCGGTAGGGCAGGGCATGCGCATATATGCAGCTTGACGTAGGGGTAGGGGTGGGGGGAGTGTCGGAAGTGTATAAAGCACACTGGCGGTGTACGCTCAGCAATTCGGTGAAAGCTATTGCACGGTGTACATCGGTTTGAACGACGTCAAGTTACTTCCACCGTGTGATATGGCCAACAGGCAATCCAGTAGACGACATCTGAATAACTTTACTCGAGGTCGCGTGATTGGGAAGTTGGAAGAAGGTCGAAGTGTGACTAATGTGACCGAGGAGTTCGGGATCGCTCACAGCATCGTTTCACGAGCTTGGAGAGCATTTCAAACGACAGGAACAGCTGTCCGAGAGTTTAGCAGTGGTCGTCCACAAGCAACCACGGCGGCGGACGACCGGTATATTGTCCTACAGGCGAGAAGAGACAGACGGCAGACAGCGGGAGAAATCGCAAGGCACATGCAACAGACAACTGGACGTCCGTTATCGCGTTTTACCGTGGCCAGGAGGCTGCACAAAGGTGGTCTATTTGCACGACGACCAGTACGGTGTGTGCCATTAACGCCTGCTCATCGGAGACGGCGGTTTCTGTGGTGCAAGGAACCCAAGAACTGGACACATCAGCAATGGGGTCGAGTTCTCTTTACGGATGAGAGCCGATTTAGTCTGACGAGCGATTCTGGACGTATACACATCTGGAGAGAGCAGGGAACACACAATCACACCTCCAACATCGTCGAAAGGGACCGGTTTGGAGGTGGCGGAGTTCTCATTTGGGGCGGTATCATGCTTGGTAGCCGTACTGACCTCCACATCTTCCAAGGAGGTTCAGTCACTAGTGTCCACTATTGTACCGAGGTTCTCGTGCCTCACGTGCGTCTGTTTAGAGTTGCTGTGGGTCCTGAGTACCTCTTCATGAACGACAACGCTACACCTCATCGTACAGTGGCTGTCACAGAGCTGTTGGAGAGTGAAGATATTCAACGCATGGATTGGCCCGCAAGGTCTCCGGACCTAAATCCAATCGAACACGTGTGGGACCTTCTCGGGAGACGCTTGGCAGCACGTCACCAGCCGCCATATTCCGCAGATGCGACTAGCGCTACAAGAGGAATGGGCCGCGATGCCTCAACTGCTCCTTGACAACCTCGTCCTTAGCATGGACTGACGTTGTAAATCCTGAAATTCAGTCAGGGGTGATCATATCCCCTACTAGAGATTGGATTTTTCTTCGCAGCCGCCTGCCACATGGACGTTTCTGTCTTCTGTCCAGTTGTGCTCGAAGTTACCTTTTCAATAAAGTTCCTTTGTACCCTTTGGATTCCTTGTTTGGACGGTTTTGCTCACTTGTCCCATATTCTTACACCTTGGGGATCTTATGGTATGATTTGAGTCGATGTGTAGCACTTCTGCGCTACGTTACAACCGTCTCGTTCTTAATTTTTTCACGCCAGTGTACTTCCACTGGAGCAGTCTATTATAATGCTCTTTTCAAACTCAAAGAGCTCTCTCCTGCTAGCCATTTAATCAGCGATTGATCCGAGCGCAGCCGGTTTTATATCTTATCGACCACATGTCTGCTGCGGGATAACACCGTTGCGCCTGCGTGGGGGCATCCAATTACTCTTGTCCAAATAGTGAACTTATACTTTGCGTATGGTTAGATCTATGAAATTTCTTAGGCATGTACCAAAGAGCATAATTGCTCTGCAAGTAGATAAAAAAAACTGTGAAGCTCTTTAAAAAAAACTCAACCACTCTCTAATGATTTTATCATATCTAAAAATTCCATAAAACCAGCGACGGATCCATAGTGGGGCTAGGGGGCGCGCGCCCTCTTCTAAGAACCAAGAAAAAGCTTCGATTTGTTAGATTTTAATATTAAATTTCATAAGGTTTTGTGAAAGAAAGTTTTATTTAAAAGTATATTACTTTCCTTAATTAATTGGAAGAATTTATAGACCTACTAAGAACACTTTTTCATTTTGAGAAAAAATATCAGAAAGGTTCCTGGCAATTCTTGACACTTGCGCCTCTCCCCTCCCCCTCCTCCCGCTGACAAAAAATCCTGGCTCCGCCCTCTCGTTTTCCCTAAAGCAAAAAACATTCAGAAGTAACTCATCAAAAATTATGAGGCACAAATAAAAATATTTTCAGCTGTAAACGCATCGTTGCGAAATCTAATGCAGTCACTCACAGAATATCTCCAATTTTTTTTTTGTGTCCCGTGGATAAAAAACGTTTGATATGAGTTCGGAAAAATTGCATTTAATTTCGAAACCGTGCCCAGGGCTTTAATGAGGCTACCGCCAAACTTGAGTTTCCCCTGATTTTATCGATCTACTATTGTGCATAAAAACGAAAAAAAATCTGCGCTCGTGTGTTGTTGTAATCTTTATTAATTAGTTCAAAATTCTGTAGTTAAATATTTGAAAAGTGTCTTTACCTAAAATGGCCTCCACATAATAAAAGGAGGATCTAAATCAATTTCAAGCTCACAGGTGCATTTAGGTGAATGTCACAACGCTTTTTCTTTTAGCGAAATGGGATTATTTTTATAGATTCTCTTTGCCTCAGTTCATTTTTGTGTGACATCCTATTTACGCAACAAAGCACGCGAATTTCTCTTCCATTTTCCAGTGCCGCGATGTTTACGTAAGCACGTTGAAGCAATCAAGTGTGCAAACAAAGCGAGGTGCGCAGTAAAACACTAGGTAAGGAAAATAACGACCTTCACGGCTACATAAAAGAAATTCGAACTCCGTCAAATGCCTTTAAGAAACAGTGATTTTTTTATCTTTCGTAAACAGCGTCCACTAGTTCCACTCTGTAATGTTCACACTAACGTACTGTGGGTTTCCTTCCCCCCCCCTATACAAGACAGAATAAATTTATTCGCTATCACACATATATATGGGATGATTGCACAAATATATGAAACTAAGTTAAGCTGCAAGGGTATTTATTGCACATGCGAGTGCAACAACTTTTTCTCGTTATCCTTTCATCACGCATGATATTGAGAAGAAAAAAATGTGTTCCTTTTTTTTTTTAATTTTTTGCCTTTTTATGTTTTGAATGATTAATAGCGGAGTAACATAGCCAAATATTTTGTTTTTCATGTTTTGGATCATGCAATATCCTTTTTGCAATGACCAGAATAATCGCGTTCTAACCCTAAAATATTTAGTGCAATGTGTTTCACTGCATATGCCAAAAATATGCTACGTAACCATCTTTACAGGGGCTTTGCGCGCCTTTTGCAGTTTCATGAAATGCCTCTTCGAAACGGTTCGTTCTTAAAAACACTTTCCCACGAAAAAGAGTATTGATACTATCAACACAAAAAGATACTATGCCGTAGAGAAAACATATTTTGGAAGAAGGCTACAAAGAAATACGCCTTTTTCGCGGGTAAATTGTGTTATGTCATTTACTTTGAGGAACAAGAACTTCAGAAGTTGCACTAAGAAAGCTACTACTTAGAAAGGAAACAAATGTTTTCCCAGTGTGGTACTATTCAGCTTCAGTGTTTATGAACGACAATTGTGGTTGTATTGTTCAAAGCGCCGGGCTCTGGTACAGTATATATGTTACCGCCAATGTATGAAAACCAGGCATTCTATAGAATGCATAGGCAATGTATATAGAATGCCTGGCGTTTTTAGGCAAAGTATGAAATTTTCAAATATTATATATACTTTACCTAGGCATTGTATAGAATGTCTAATGCTATTTAGGCAAAGTATTAAAAGAGTTTCGTGAAAAGGCTTTTATTGAAAAGACGTATATGAAAAAGAATGAAAACAGAAAATATGAAATGAAAAGCAGAACTTTCTAACCTACTTATTGCAACAAGGAAGGCATGTATGACATTTTGAATTGCACTTCATTCCTTTTTTTTTTTTTTACAGAAAAGCACTTCATGTTTTGGCACTTCGTCTTACACATACACTTGACAAATCCTTGGCCGCTTCCTGGGGACTGAGCAATAGCAGCTGACCGGAGAGGTATTTCTTGATGAGGAATGTCTTCAATAGTCAGTAAATTCTTTGGGCATAAAGCGATTTGTGATCTCGCATATAGTTGTTTTAAAATTCCTTCAGAAGTTTTAATTAGGTAAAAACCGTCTTCTGTCACACTCATAACAACTCCCAACAAATTGCGCGAATCATCTCGTCCCTTGTCGACTTTAGGAACATGAACTCGTCCCCAAAGAAGCAGGAGGAAATTTTTTGTCAGAATTCATTTTCATTTTTTTTGGCCTGTATATCTAGATTGAATTTATAATAAATTTTACCTTCGACAGCATTCTTATTTTTAAAGCAAAGGGTGCACAAACTATCTATTTCCTCATATCCATCATCTTTACTGGCATGGCCACAGAATCTATGAATTAGAAACATTATTGGCGGGAGTATTTTATACTTGACTTCCGAACAAAGACTGAAACACAAATGGCGAATTCTCTGTCTTACAGGAGCGTTGAAAGTCACGTGCCTTGCCACGTCATATTAGAACCATCATTAGCGAGAGTATTTTATATTTTGCCGCTTTCTGTTTAGGCATTGTATAGAATGCCTAGGAAATATGTGAAATATTAACAATTTCATACTTTGTCTAAAAACGCCAGGTATTCTATAGAATGCCTGGTTTTCATACATTGCCTGTAACATATATATATAAAAAAAAAAGGAAAACTATGTAGCAGCTTTTTCGAATACCATTGTTAACCAGGAAATTTGTGTTGAACAATTGGAAGGTACCGGAATGTTTGTGCGATTACAACTGCCTTTGGTCTTTATTTGTAACTAGCAGAGGAACCCAACTTTGCTTGGGTTTAACAAACAATACATTAATCAGCTTCTGAGTTAGCGTTTTCAGAGTTTTCCTGAATTGGATATATCTATGTATATATTGCATGAAACTTGTTCTTAGACCCAGCTAACATACTGCCAGAAGGATAGACAATCGATGGACAGCCGAAAGTTTAGATTGGTTTCCAAGCGACAGGAAAAGACCCAGAAGAAGACCACATGGGAGATGGGTGGATGAAATTCAAAAGTATACGGGAGTAACATGGAAGAGACTGGCACAAGACAGACCGTTGTGGAAGAGGCTTGAGAGACCTTCGTCCATCAGTGGATTCATAATGGTTGACAATGATGATGATGATGATATTGCATGAAAACCTTTAACTGAAATGTGTTCCGGTAATTAAAAGAAAAGGATAATAAAAACATATATACTTGTACAGACACAATGGCTGAAGCCAGTAGTCTTTATTGATTGCGAATATAGGAATTTTTTAATGTCTGAAACATCTATATTTCTTTAATCGTGTTGTGATTTTAATCTTGAAGAGCCTGTGGGTCAACGTCGTTAAGTGTTCTTTTATTTGTAACCAAGATGGAGATGTTTTTATTTTTACTAACTTGGGAGTAACCAGCATAGAGCTTGCCACGGGAAAAGCATGAATTTTGCAGTTTTAGTCCACCAAATTTTAACGCTTGAACCTGTGTCTTGTTGATTCTCATGGCAACCAACAGGAAACTGTAAAACTAAAACAGGTCAGATGGGACGATTGGAATGCGTGGAATGCAGCCAGTCATGATAGCCTTTCGATGACATTTGACACGAGTTTCTTGATAATCAGTCGTGTTCCATTATAGAGTGCACGGCAATCCAGACTTGATCACGATAAGAGAACTAAAACCTTAAAATGATGTGGGAGAATACGCGAACGAGGGTACAGCAATATTAAGCTTTGAAAAAAAAATGAAATGCGAGAAAATTCACATTTTCCTCTCATTTAACGCATTCAATTTACATTTTATTGAAGTACATTTTGTCTAAAAAAATTGCGGAATTGCTGTTTTTTAAATAGTGGAACTGTTTATAGCGCGCAGAAGCACATAGAAAGCCGCGGTAAAAAACGTAAACAAACCCGCAGGCAACTGTGGTGGAAGGATACACGCGACATTTTGCATGGTAAAAGTAAACAACAAAATCAAATGTTATATTGTAAATCGTGCGCGTTTTATTCAAATTCGAAACAACGATTGAAGAAATCTAGTCAAACACTTCCTGTCGAAATAACTTGGAACTATTCACAGTGAGTTGTAACATACGGAAAGTCATGATCTGAAACGGCAAGATCACATTTAGAATTACAATTCCCGTGCGATATATCAAATTTGAAGCAACAGCTGAAAAAACGTAGTCAAAGTCTCCGTTGAAATAGCTTGTGACTATTTACAGGGTATGATACATACGGAAACCCGTAGTTTGAAACGTAAACAAACCTGCCTGCAATGGCGGAGGAATCATACACGTCTGATTTCGGAAGTGCTTCCCAAAAAATTTTGGAACATCATATTGATATCGTCGCTTGTATTGTACCGTATGTGTTCTCCTGTATAGTATTACTCTGCCTCGATAAAGCCACCGGTTAAATGTATGAAAGTTTGGCATAAATAAGTTGCTACATTGTTGAAAAATGTATTTTTGTAATGGCTTTTATCACATTTAGCACCAGGTTCTCGTAATTCATGCAGATTGCAATGAGGTATTGTTACGTTTATGTGAAACGTGATGAAATAATATTCGGCGATAGTTTAGTAAAATGTATTGTTGAGTAACTATTGTTGCGCCACTTCATGGGACAGCATGCTGCACAGTCAGATTTCAACAATGGTTACAATAGTTAATCGCTTTCAAAACTAATAAATTATGAAAGAAATACGGGATTACGTCATATAATACAAATTTTGAAGATGACAATCCGATTTTTGGCGTAAATCTGACAAGGATGATAAGTCAGATAATATCCGAAAACTTGAAAATTTTCATCGTCCTCGAACCCGCGTCTCCCAGAAAACGCCCGTGTATGCTAACTACTACACCACCCAGAACGACCAAGTTTCAAGTTTACGATCAAATTAAATATATATCTGGGTGGTGTAGTGGTTAGCATACCCGGGCGTTTTCTGGGAGACGCGAGTTGGAGGACGATGAAAATTTTCAAGTTTTCGGATATTATCTGACTTACCATCCTTCTCACATTTACGCCAAAAATCGGATTGCCATCTTCAAAATTTGTACTAATAAATTAATTAAAAATCAGTAAATTCGAATTTCAAAACATAGGCTCTGAGGCGCATCAGACATTTTAACCGCTGTGTCCATACCAAATTTCAATTCTATACGATTAGTAGTTTCCTCTGTAAGTGACAGACGGTCAGATGGACAGACAGACACGGTAATGTTATTAATATAGATAGCTCATGCCTTTTATCCTCTACCTTCCGTAGCAATCCGACAGCAGAATGGTCTCTAGTAGTCCGTTCTCTCGATGTCATTATTATTATTATTATTATTATTTGGTTTTAAATTTAGACACTTTAAGTTTTTATAGTTACTTTTTAATCTTGCATGGTCAGTAATATACTGCTGTCCAAAACTTAAACACGGGGTACATTTTGATCAGTCAAAATTGGAAAAAGCGGTTTTACGGCTGCAAGTTCTAGCGATGATAATATCAACAGCAAAATGAAACGCCTTGCATAAAAAATCATGAGAAAGATGTAACATAGACCGGAACAGAACGAAATGTTACGAAGGAGGTACAGACTCATTTGTCGTCCAGTGACAATCTTCCATCAGAACTGCGTAAACAAACTACAGGGCGAATTCCTCAATAGGGAATATATAGGGAATACATCCACCCCTAATGGCAATGCATGTTTGGCACCAGTGTCTCAAACTTAACATCGAATGGTTTAGGAACTCCTGGGGTAATTTGTCCTACTCCTGCAACACAGCCCTGATAATGGTAGTCCGGTGAGGGATTACTTTGCTCAACGCGTTTTTCCAGAGCGTCCCATGCGTGTTCGATTGGACTGAGATCAGGACAGCCGGGTGTCCACTCCGTCCGACGGATATCCTTAGTGGCCAATAGTTCATCGACAGCTGCTGTGCTGTGAGAACGGACGTTTATTTCCATTAAAATGATACCGTCGCCCACAACACCACAGAACAGACGAACATGAAGAAGAATCCTATCATTTCAGTACCGCTATCATATGATTATCGCTTGATCTATCACCTAAAGTTCGGTACGTCCATTGACCATGACATCGAGCCACACCATGCCGTCGTGACAGCTGTATCTGTCGCGTTCAACTATTGTGCATTGCTAAACGTTCCTTCCAGAGCAAGTGCTGCTTCGAATCCGACGAAAGACTACATGGGTTTTCATCCGTGAACATTAATTACCTTGGCCCACAGATTTGAACACCAGTCAACGTAAGATATACACCACTGATTGTAGTCTGTATTATGCTCCCAGGATAATGGCAGACAGCGTACGAGTTTTCGAGGATATAGTCCTGCTGCATTTAAACGTATTCATACGGCGTAGTACGAACTTCACACACGTGTGCTTGATTGAAGATGATTAGACAACTGACCAGCAGTACTTTTCTGACTCCGTTTTGCTATTATACCCAGATAACGGTCATCCCGCTGGTTCATACCTGTACCTTGCGATGACCTTCAGCAAAATATCTAGCAGTGGTTCTTTGTTGTGTCTCCCTAACGCTGACCCAAGCCGCGACATTGCGCTGAATGCTATTTCAAACTCTCTGAGATACCGGTCACAGTCCGACGCCCGATAATTCGGCCTTGGGTAAAATTATCTATATGATGTCTGTAAGACAACCTTTTGTTACTTTTACTACGCAATTTCTAGCTCTGCCGAAGAAACACATGAACTATATGAGAAACAGAATGAAATCATATCAGACATGACCCGGCCACCTGCCTATATATACTCTCTGGGCAGTTGTCACATGCTCTCAGCAAATTTGGATACAGGCCACGTATCATGAATGTCTTCGTACACCACACCATTAGCTTATTAGCATATACACTGAAGAGCAATTGAATTACAGACAGCTGGCGTTATGCAAATGTGGTGCTGTGGGCGGCCCTGTAAACGGAAACGACAGGACGTATGCAGCGATCCGACAATATAAGGAGTGATGCGACGGGAATCAGTAAGAGTCGGACGCAGTATGGGTAAGACGAAGGATCTAAGCGCATTTGATCGTGGGCAAATTGTCGAGGCCCGACGAATGGGTCACTCCATCTCGGAAGTCGTGCAGGCACTGGGATTTTCACGAGCCACTGTGTCACGGGTGCACCGTGAGTACATCGAATCCGGTAAAACCATCCCTGCAAGGGCCAACTGCCATGGACAATAGCGTGTGGATGAGCGGGGTCATCGTCGGCTAGCTCGCATTGTAACAGCGGATAGACGGGCCCCAGTGAAAGAAATCACTCGGAAATTTAACGCTGGTGCACAAAAACGTGTAAACAGCCACACCATCCAGAACCATCTCCTTGCTATGGGGTACAGAAACCATCGTCCCACGAGGGTACCGCTGCTGACCGCACATCACAGGGTGCAAAGATTAGCATGGGCGCGGGAACATCGCCACTGCACCCTAGACATGTGGAAAAATGTTGCCTGGACTGATGTGTCGAGATTCACGTTGGTACATGCGGATGGAAGGATACGAGTACGGCGCAAACCACATGAAGCGATGGATCCTTTTTGCCAGCAGGGTACTCTTCAAGCTGGTGGGGCTGGCACTCTCGTCTGGGGACTGTTTACGTGGACTGAAATGGGACCCCTGGTACGTGTGACATTAATTGTCCCTCACAGATCAATGTTACCGGGATATCCTGGCCGACCATTTGCCCCCGTTTGTGCGTCTTCAACATCCCACTGGGGACCTCATCCTGCAACAAGACAATGCACCTTGCCATCGCTCCCGAATTGTATCCGAATGGTTGGATGAACACTCCACCGACGTGACCTCGCTTCCTTGGCCAGCTAGGTAACCTGGCCTCAATCTCATCGAGCACATCTGGGATGCCATCGAGAGAGATGTTTGAGGCTCTGACCCCCTCCATCAAATCTTCGTGAACTGTGGGAGCTTGTTCAGGGGTCGTGGATCCGTATGGCTTCCCAACACTTCCCGTGTCTTGTCGAGTCCATGCCGAGACGAATCGCCGCCGTCATAAGGGCGAAAGGTGGTGCTACATGTTACTAGACAGGTATCTCTAATTAAATTGCTCTTCAGTGTATACTAATATATGCTAATAAACTCTATAAGCATATGCCAATAAGCTAATATATGCTAATATCTAATATGTGTTAATATCTAATAATCTAATATATGTTAATATCTAATACTCTAATATATGCTAATATCTAATAATCTAATATATGCTAATATTTGATAATCTAATATATGCTAATATGTAATAAATGCTAATATCTAATACTCTAATATATGCTAATATCTAATAATCTAATATATGCTAATATTTGATAATCTAATATATGCTAATATGTAATAAATGCTAATATCTAATAATATTTTCTGATGAGCTAATATATGCTGATATCTAATAATATATGCTAATAAGCTAATATATGATAATATTCAATAATATGTGCTAATAAGCGAATATATGCTAATACCTAATAAGCTGATATATGCTGATAAGCCAATAAACGGATGCATATGTTAATATATGCTGATAAGCTAATAAGGTCTTTTTGCCCCATGGCGCTTTGTAATCATCAGATTAAATATTCGCTCCTGAGTTTGGGGCAAATGTAATTCACATAATATGTAATCCCTTCATGTAATTGTATGCATGTTTTATCTTCTAGCTATAGCTATTCATTAGTTAAAAAAGTACTCCTGTAATTAAAAGCTGGAACGCAACTTACAGTTTTGATGCTTTGCATCTTTCCCGAGAGCAATAAAATAAATCCCATGCAAAAAATTTCGATGTAACGAAAATGGGTAACAAAAGTAGTAAAAACCATTGCTGAAATCTGATTTTTAATGCTGTTCCATGAAGTGACGCAACAAGTTAATTTCATTATCACTCAACAATATATTTCACTGAAATGTCGCCAAACATTATTTCATGACGTTTTACATAAACGTAGCAATATTTCATCGTTATCTGCGTAAATTATGAGAACCTGATGCTAAAGGTGATAAAAGCCATTACTAGGGTTACCTGCTGTAGACGAGAGCTTTAAAATGATATATAACACCTGTAGGTTTTCTAGACAAAAAGTTACTAATACCCTTTCACAAACACACTTGCGATTCAGCTTTTCTTTCCATATTGAGGTCAGATTTTAGCTTGCGCATGCGCATATGGACTTTCGTAGCCACATCACATCTCATCGGTGTCAGGGTCGTTTCTTACGTTCGTCTAAAATTGAATAATAATAATAATAATAAATGCTGGGGTTTTTTTGAAAAATTACGCTGTCGAAATACTATTACCGCCGCCACCATAGTTTAGTAAATATTTACTTTTATGACTTTCATATCGTCTTTCATTGGTTTTATGAAAATAACATTAATTTATCCACCTACATATGTGCCGCATAACGTCAAGAATTAGTAAACCTCATTGTTTGTTGTTATGATTTAATTCCACTTCAACTTAGTATGTACCGGACTGTGGCTCCCTGTGGTCGTGAGTAACGAGAGTAAATGCAGTGTGTTACATGTATATAAATGTATACGTGTAAAACACTGCATTTACTCTCGTTGACGAGAGATCCGTGGTTCGATTCCACGGTGGCGGCTGAAAACAATTTTTCGGTTGCTATGTGTTTCTGGAACGTGGAAAGTCCGATGTATTTGTTTATTTATTGAATTTGTGTATTTAGGCAGCATGTTTGACAGAGAGAACAAATTAGGTGCTGAAATTAGGAAGCGAGCGATATCTTTATAGAAAGTCATAACTGCTTTAGGAGGTTTTCACAGGAATGATGGGTTCTCAGGCTGGGTGTGAAAGTGTAATTGTTCCTACTCTGATGTATGGCAGTGAAACCTGGGTTCTGCAGAAGAGACATAGAAGTCCTTTGTGTGCTGGGGAGATGCTCTACTTACGGGGAGTTTGTGGCAAGACACTCTCTGATCATGTGAGAACGAAGATGTCCTGCATTGTCTAATGTGAGACAAAACTTTGTCCGTAAGGTGGTGACTAATATACTTACGTGTGGCCATGTTGAAAGAGTGAGTGATCAGATGCTTACTAAGAAAATTGTTTCATCCCAAGTGGCAGAAAATAAAGGTAGAGGAAGGCCAAGGAAATCATGGGAGGACCAGATTCAGGAGTGTCTGTATAAGAAAAAGATTATGAATATGAAGTACAGATGGTCTTGTATACCTCTTGTGATGGACGTCAGTGAATCTCGAGCTGTGTGCCTAGATAGCTGTAAATGGAAGCGTTTGCTATGGCAACAGTAAGTAAATAATCAGTTATTAATATTCTGGCAGATTGTCTGTCTTTCTTTGTGGAGCTAACCTCTGAATCTCAGAGAACAGCTTTTAAAATATTGTGTAATATTTTTAGTTCTGAAAGAATTTGAAAATATCTTCTTGCCTTTCCCTTTCTCTGAATGGTTTCTTTTTCACTGTAATAAAGCAATTTCTATGGTTCTCATATGCATCCATAAAGCAAATCTCAGAAGAATCCCGGAATTTTTTGTATCAGAATGCATGTACGGTTGATTTGAAATAATCATAAGCGAAAAAGATGTGCTGTTGTTAGCTTCCGAAAAGATCTCTAACACGGAACTTATGTGAAGCTCTGAAATGCAAAATATGTACCATTTCGTTCGAAAATGTTAAACAAACATTTGTATGCCGAACATTTTCATTTGTGTTTTTTGCACGTTTTCCATCCTGCGCGTTGTTGATTTATTTTAGATAATGTTACCTCTCTTTTATGCACAGTGTTTATTATACTATCCATGCTCCGATTTCCTATTATAGACATCTTGGCGTTCCTATCATTTAGATCTCCGTTTTCGGTGACATCTTCTTTCATCTAATGGGCCCCGATCCGCTCACCCATTCTGTTGCCGCTTGGAAACACGATCACACATTCTTGTTTTCCCTTTCTGAGCATTTCTTTTGATGTCTCTAACTAGTCTTGCTTGGAAAACAAGATATTCCACGAGTGTCTTGTTTACTGCACTCTCAAAAAGCTGAGCAAAAACTAACGAAAGTTTTAGTGTTCCTTCTTGAAAACGGAGTTGATAATTCCGTTGTGGTTTTATTTCCTCTATTTCTTCCCGAGTTTTTAACATATGGATCGGGAGTATGTTTTGTAACCGTAATGAAAAATCAGCATATCCAGATATTTTGACTGCCGTTAGAAGTAGATTATGGTGTTCCAAAACAGCTCTGCTATAGCCATAAAAATAAAATGAAAAAAAAAATAGATTCTGAGTATTCCATTCACCTGCTCGATTTCAATGCTCAAACTAATATTGTTTAGCGGAAAATTGGTACTATACTTTTTTGTCAAATAAGTGAAAACTCCACGTGTAGACTGTAAAATGCATACGAAATGTTGAGAGGTGTGAACAATTGGGGTTTTCGCAAAATGCAATATAGAACACTTCTCTCAAATTTGGCCCTCTTCCACAAAAGCTCCAAAATGCATGCATAGGCTACGAGATATTAAATGATTCTGCGAGGATTATTCTACTGTGTCTCTTCAGTTACAATTTTCTATTTCACAGGACACCCTAACTTATATTCTATGCTACTGCTTATTGTGTTACACATACAGATTACACGACAATGGACTACAAATTCACAGTAACGTTTCTTCAAAAGAAAGAGAAATGCTTTAATTAATGCTTTATCAGCCCATCCCAGAAAAATGCTTATTACAAGAGTTAACCGATGAGTAAATATCGATATATTTGGCCGTTATGTTAATCGGTGTCTCCCAATGTCATTACACTCTCCTGATTAGGTGGCGCTATTTGGCACAGGAGTTTGAATAAAAAGGCAACACGCTAGAGAAAAGACTCAAGGGAAAATGTGGGCTAAACGTTTACATCACTTATCGGGTTCCGTGACAGCAACGCGAAACATGAGGAAGACTTCCGAGTATTGTCCAAATTCCTACATCAATCTAATCAAACATTTGTGCTTTGTGTTGGAACAGCATATCCAATCTGCGGCGGCTCAACCACGTAACTCAAGTGTAATGCTTTGGGCACTGCTTTGCTGGAAAACCCTGAATTCAGCCGTTTGTGTGAAAGAGACTACGATGTCTACCACCTACCTAAACATCTTTGCAGACCAGGTGTAACCTTTCATGGCAGCAGTATTCCACTTTAATAGTGTCTTTTTTCAGAAGGATAATGCGTCATGCCACACTGCTCGGAATGCTCGAGAATGATTCGTGGAATATGAGGAAGACTTCCAGGTACTGACCTGGCCTCCAGATTCCGCAGACATCATTATGATGTCTACCACCTACTAAACATCTTTACAGACCAGGTGCAACCTTTCATGGCAGAATAATTCCACTATTATAGTGTCTTTTTTCAGAAGGATAATGCGTCATGCCACACTGCTCGGAATGCTCGAGAATGATTCGTGAAATATGAGGAAGACTTCCAGGTACTGACCTGGCCTCCAGATTCCGCAGACATCAATATGATGTCTACCACCTACCTAAACATTTTTTCAGACCAGGTGCAACCTTTCATGACAGCAGTATTCCACTCTTACAGTGTCTTTTTTCAGAAGGATAATGCGTCATGCCACACTGCTCGGAATGCTCGAGAATGATTCGTGGAATATGAGGAAGACTTCCAGGTACTGACCTGGCCTCCAGATTCCGCAGACATCATTATGATGTCTACCACCTACTAAACATCTTTACAGACCAGGTGCAACCTTTCATGGCAGAAGTATTCCACTCTTATAGTGTCTTTTTTCAGAAGGATAATGCGTCATGCCACACTGCTCGGAATGCTCGAGAATGATTCGTGAAATATGAGGAAGACTTCCAGGTACTGACCTGGCCTCCAGATTCCGCAGACATCATTATGATGTCTACCACCTACTAAACATCTTTACAGACCAGGTGCAACCTTTCATGGCAGAAGTATTCCACTCTAATAGTGTCTTTTTTCAGAAGGATAATGCGTCATACCACACTGCTCGGAATGCTCGAGAATGATTCGTGAAATATGAGGAAGACTTCCAGGTACTGACCTGGCCTCCAGATTCCGCAGACATCAATATGATGTCTACCACCTACCTAAACATTTTTTCAGACCAGGTGCAACCTTTCATGACAGCAGTATTCCACTCTTACAGTGTCTTTTTTCAGAAGGATAATGCGTCATGCCACACTGCTCGGAATGCTCGAGAATGATTCGTGGAATATGAGGAAGACTTCCAGGTACTGACCTGGCCTCCAGATTCCGCAGACATCATTATGATGTCTACCACCTACTAAACATCTTTACAGACCAGGTGCAACCTTTCATGGCAGAAGTATTCCACTCTAATAGTGTCTTTTTTCAGAAGGATAATGCGTCATGCCACACTGCTCGGAATGCTCGAGAATGATTCGTGAAATATGAGGAAGACTTCCAGGTACTGACCTGGCCTCCAGATTCCGCAGACATCAATCCAATCGAACATCTGTGGTCTGTGTTGAACAGCAAATTTGATTTGCGACCGCTCAACCACGTAACTTTCAAGAGCTAAATAATCAGCTGTCAAAGTGCTAGTACTAGGTACCACAAGGAAATTTAGAAAACTTATAGCGTCCATGCCTCGCCAAGTAAGAACTGTTTTGGCGGCATGTGGAGAACTAACACCATGCTAGGCAGGCGGTCATAATTGTTTGGCTTTTCGGTGTATTCGTTTGCTTATTGTTTGTTGTTTTGATTTAATTCCACTTAGTATGTGTCGGATTGTGTCTCGGTGTGTTCGTTAGGGTCGCGAATAAATGCAATATGTTGTACTTGTAAATTAATGTATACTCTCGAACCACTCGTTTTATTTCACACCCACAAAGATAATGGCATGCGAAAGATGCATGGTATAAAAGTATCTCCAAAGAGTACCAGGGTACTTTCTCGATTTTTTTTTCATACTAAATGAATTATATATGTCACTTCCCGAGTATAACGTTTAAATGCTATCTGTGTATTCTAAGTTTAACAGTGCTGAATGATTATGCTACGTGTACCATCTCTTGAACTCCCTAAGCACTAAAAATATTAATTTCTATGCACTCTATATGCGTGCAAATCTTGTTGAAAGTGCTGTTTCTGTCTCCATGACTCTCTTATACGTTCAGTAAAATCACACACAATGCTGTTACTTCAGGGAGAACTCGAGTCAGTCGTGATTTCGTTTTTACCTGACTTTCTAAACCCCATAGTGTTTCAAATCTTATAAAAAATATTGATAGACATTGTTCAGTCCCTTCCAGTTGTGGGTATTCGTAATGATAACGGATCAAACGTGTGCCAATCGCATGTTTGGATTTCTTCTAAAGGGCAGCAAAACTACACTGACGTGAAAGCTTTTGTGATGTACGATGTTGCTGATAAAGGTGTTCTCATCGATATCACCCGATAGTTTGCGAGTTTTCGGGCCGG
This sequence comes from Macrothele yani, assembly GCA_039090855.1. Taxonomy (NCBI): domain Eukaryota; kingdom Metazoa; phylum Arthropoda; class Arachnida; order Araneae; family Macrothelidae; genus Macrothele; species Macrothele yani. Next base: position 113,617,159 of record CM077003.1, read on the forward strand.
TAGTTTCTTGCTGATCAATGAGTCGTCTCCAGGTGCTCCCGGTCCATTAATGACGATCGATTGTGCTCTCTGTTCAGATCGCTCTAACGTGAACTTGAAAAGTGACCAAACGAAACCCGGAAATAAATGAATCAGTAGGACTAGCACAATTAAACACTTCAACGGACTTTGATCTTTGAATGCTGTGCATCTTAGACGCTCCTATTGACTGCATTAAAGTAAGGAATGTGCATTTTCTAAAATATAAATTCATGTGGCTCACACTTAAACCATGTGAGGATAGACTTTTTATGGGGGATGAAAATGAGTTCTATATAACAATGTGCGAAGAGAAGCAATCCATTGCATTTCCCTGCGTAATCCTACCATAAAAGCAAAGTTTAAAATTGTTGGAATATCTTGAAAAATTTTAGTTTTCCTAGGTTGATAATTAATATGCATAATATGATATATTTCAAATATCAAATTTCGGATATAAACATTAAACACTTACGTGCTGTATGCTATCTTCCAGTCTTATTTGGTGGTGACATTTTGAATGCACATGGGGTTTTTTTAAGACTACGTTCTCCCAGCGGCAACCAGCATGTTAAAATTCATTTGAAACTAACATCCATATGATAAGTTAGGAACATTAAAAACAATTAAAATATCTATACATAAGATATATAATGGAAACATACGTAAGATTAATACAAACCTACCACCAAGTCAACACACACTCACGGCGTACTCCCTCATACTAAGACTATTTACAAATTTGCATATTTATCAACCAACACTAATGCATTCTAATTAAAAGTATTGCTATTAGTTAAAAAATTAAAATTATTTGATAAAACCGCAGGTTACCGCTTTGAAAAAACGAACGTTTTCACTGATGACATATCTGCATCTTCAAGGAGGAATAAATGGAAGCGTTTCCCGGAGCGGTAACCTACAGTTTTATCAAATAATTTAAAAATTTTAATGTAAACAGCAGTGTTTAATTATGTATATCATTATTGCTGCTGAAAACACAATGGTCTAGGTTAAGGCGTCAGCAAGCAGTAAAGAGGAAAATTTACAGTACAGCCCACGAAGCCTAGGCACAAGCCCCCCCCCCCCCCCCAGATGCTAAAGGGGTACCAAATAACATTTTGTTATTTATTTTTCCAAAAGAAAAGAAAAAAAAAGAAAGAAAGGAAAAAGCCATGTAAGTTGTGGGAGATAAATTCGCTGTTATGAAAGCATAATTTCTTCCGAACTCGAAGTATGTCAACTATAAGTATTAATTTACTAGCTTAAATGCAGGCTGATAAAAATTCCTTTTGAGAATAATATTATTTATATTATTCTCAAAGGGAAAACTTATATTATATAAAACGCCGATTATCCTGAGCTCAATTATCCGTGAGGTCGGATTAACCTTTGTCCTCTGTAGTTTATACAAACTTCCTTTATTTTTTTATAACTCTCTATGCAAGTGGATACGTAAAATAACAGAAATCATTGTTACTTAAATACCATTGCACAGTAATTAAACAATATTGCATCATCTTTCTAGCAGAACTTATTTGTCATCACTATTGCGGCTTCCCGGTCTGCCGCCAAAGTGCGCAGTCAAGTGCATTACGAATTTAATCTGGTCTATTTTTTCTGTTAAACATTGCGAAAGCTTCTTCGTACAGTAAAACACATTGTGTAACCTCATTCATCTAGCATTTCAATCCCTAAAATATTGGGGGAAAGAGTTGTTTTAACAGTGGAACATAAATGCGAGTTTATTAAAAGACGTGAAAAAGGTGAAAGGGTTTCATCACTGGCAGCCGAATTCGGAATTGACCAGTAAACTAACAGCTGCAGAAATATTACTTAAATTCGTGGAAGGCCAAGAAGACGTTCATTATATTGAAGTTTTACAAATTCGTGATCGTATAAGAAAAATAAAACAAAAAATAATACTACGAAGAAAAATAAAAAATCACAAACTTTCTATCTAAATAAATTTAAAAAAAATTCAGTTCTGCATTTACATACTACTAAATCTTTATTTTATGTTTTTATGCATTTTTTATGTATTTAATTCAATAAATCGTAATCTGGATTAACCGCGTTTTCCAATTATCTGGGCTCCAGCGTCGCACAGATCTACAGATAACTGACGTTTTACTCTACCTCACTACATCTGAGCTCAGATGTTATTTGTGGCCTTCTCAGAGGAGACTTTAGATCTTTTGGGGCCCTAGGCGCTAAAAGGTTCACGGGCCCCCTCCCCTTCTTATCCCTTCAGAAATTTTCAACCGTCAGATTAAAAAAAAAAAAAAAAAAAAAAGGAGGGGTGAGTCACGAAAAAGATTTTTTCACTTTTTTTAAAATGCCATTGCTTCCTATTATGTATTAGAACGCTCTGTAAGAAACAGTGCTAGTGTAATAATTTTGTCTGTCCGTGCACATCGAACTTTTTGATTTCAGAGATATTTCAAAAATTATTTTTGCCGCTAATAGGAAATCAATGGATATTAAGTTTGGCATTTTTAATATCCCATATACTTTGCACAGCAGTTATCATAAACAGAATTTTGAGGCTAATAGGGAATCAATGGATGTTAGGTTTGGCACTTTAAATACCCGTATCCCATTTATACCTGCACTGCAGTTATCAGAAACAGAAGCATACAAATTAAATGCAAAAGATCCGGTTTATAAATGGAAAAGTAGGAACTGCAGGTTTTTGAGTAAGAGTATCATTGAAACTTTTTATTGCGTTTTCAAAAGCTAGTTTTAAGTCGATTTAAGGAATAGAAAAGGTGAGAATACCTGATAATTATCAGTATTAAACCAAGGGAGTAGAAAGTAATGAGAACATGTTGTTGCAATACAATATAAATTACTTTTAACACTATTAAATAAGATAGTGTTATGTTCTCAAATTTCTTTATTTTTTCAGCCTAAATATTAATAACTCTTTTGTTTTAAGATAGTTTAAAGGGATTAGGGTCGAGAAAGAACTTGATTGTCCTAAGAAGACTAAGAAGAGTTTTCCTGTGAAGAATATTTCTTTCTTCATTGATTATCCTACCACGAAGGAAAGAAACTATTGACAGCAAACACGCCCGATCATCAGGAAAATGTTTACAACTACTCCTCATCATAACTCGGGAAGAAGGTGGGAAGGTTCCAATACAGATGTGTTCCTTTGGCTGGAAGTAGCATGAAAGCAATTTATAGCACAGCAGGCCAATTAAGAATTCGCCTTAAACAATGAAAAGTGTGGGAAGCGTGAATACCTTCTTTACCAACCCCTAAAAGGAACTCAAAATTATTTTAACCGTTACTTTCAAAACACGTACATCGATAAGAACTCGAAAATTCGGAATATTACAACAGCAAGAAAAAATATGTTATTATTAATATGAGAAAGTAAAATATCAATTGACAATACAGAGTAGTCGCTTTAAGGATTGATTTGCTTCGGTCCGTGAACACCAAAACTGAAAATCCAATTATATGTTTTCGGGGCCCCTCAAACAGCGAGGCCATAGGCGCGCGCCTAATGCGCCTAGCCGGAAATCCGCCCCTGGGCCTACTTGCTTAGAAGGTAAAACAAAATTACTCTTTAATTCGGTATTTAATATAAAATTTAAGTGTTTAATATAGTAATATTTGTATTTAATGAGGTATTTAAGTATTTAATATAGCAATGTTTGTATTCAATGTAGTAATGTTTGTATTTAATATAATAATATTTGTATTTAATGAGGTATTTAAGTATTTAATATAGCAATGTTTGTATTCAATGTAGTAATGTTTGTATTTAATATAATAATATTTGTATTTAAGGAGGTTTTTAAGTATTTAATATAGCAATGTTTGTATTCAATGTAGTAATGTTTGTATTTAATATAATAATATTTGTATTTAATGAGGTATTTAAGTATTTAATATAGCAATGTTTGTATTCAATGTAGTAATGTTTGTATTTAATATAATAATATTTGTATTTAATGAGGTATTTATGTATTTAATATAGCAATGTTTGTATTCAATGTAGTAATGTTTGTATTTAATATAATAATATTTGTATTTAATGAGGTATTTAAGTATTTAATATAGCAATGTTTGTATTCAATGTAGTAATGTTTGTATTTAATATAATAATATTTGTATTTAAAGATGGTCTGAAATACAAATATTACTATATTAAGTGCAGTGGAAACTAATAATTTGAAACTACAGATCTCACACGGCATGTGGCATAAATGTCAAAGCAGTGCCATGAGCTAACCGTATGTAACATGTTAAATGTTAGGACTCTGCTTCAGTGACCATCTTCATAAGATTATCGATTCCGCACTAGCAACTTTTTTCTTCCCCAACAGGGCATCACAAAATCCTTAAAAATTAAATATCGTCTTGATAGTTATAATAGTAAAAGTCATGGCGGCAACACCATACAGTCTGACACACAGGCATCACCAGAAAATTTGTCAAATCACGTGCCGAGGAACTCAAAATGAATTTTTCTTCTGTTGAACTCTCGAAGTGGAATTTTGTTGCGATCATAATACTTTCCCATGCATTAGTAAATGATATTAAAAAAGTTTTTTTCTTTTCAAGGATGACTAGAGAGTTGGCCCCAAGACCGATGCTATGCGCAGGGCCCTCGATGGCTCTAAATCATCCACTGAGAAGTAACTTACGTTTCACAATCCACGCCTTATTTATTAGCAAATTATCGTAGAACAACGTTGGCTTTAAGTCACACCACCACATCAAAAGTCTTCTATCAAAATGAACTTTTACATACCAAATTGCTATTTTAAAAATACACACTTATCAAGACGTTATATGAACTCCGTTTTCTGATCAACAAATCGCTCTCGTTAAAAAATCGTTTTCTCAACCTGCACTGCACTTAAATCGTTAGCTCAAACTTTCTCACATCGTCCTCTCTCTCTGAATACATATTACATTATATTATTACGTAATATTGACCTCTGGCCCACTGTCAGTGATGCCAAACTGAGAAAACTTGTCAGGGAAGTGCGTTAAGTCAGAAAAAGTTTAGAGAAGAAACCACATTTACATAAGAACACAAAAGCTAAAAAGGGAAGGTTGAATTAGAGGTTATAACGAAGTAAAAATCTCCGTCATTTTTGTCCACGCCGGGGCTCGAACCCGGGGTCCCCTCATTCCGTAATAAGTTCCTCTACCAATTGAGCTACGCGGACGTTCGTTATCGCGGCTATCTGCCTTTATGTCGTGTGCGTCCTGCGTGGCAGGCATGTCACAAGGTATACATCACAATTTATTTATTTATTTTTATGGCATACACCTCTATAAATAATATTGGCCACTCAGGCGACGCAGTGGTTTAAGCGCTGGCTTCTGACCATTCGTCCGAGATGGGTGTGGGTCAGGGGTGTACTCATAGCTCCCCGCAACCACCGCATTGCGGAGGGCCTCACGGCTAAAAAAGCTTCTAGCCTTAGCAAAAATATTTTTCAATTTTTTTTGTGGAAACTTCATACGAAACTGTTTAAAGAAACAGCTAGTAATTGAGGCAGCTTTGAATGAAGTATAAAAACAAAACGCAATTCCTTTCAGTAAATTAGTAAAATTTTTAGAAAACATTTTCGTCGCTTTAGTTCATAAAAACTCGATGACAGGAAAGCAGCTATTGCACAGGACTCGAGGCACCCTTTCACGGCCATAGCCAAAGTTCCTATACGTGCATATTAACAACAGAATGTAGAAGAAATATAAGTTCAATTATTGGAATTTTTATGCCAATGAGGTTAAATTATCATGTGTTAAAAAGTTTGCACATAACTACGCATCCATCAGAATATATGAACTTTTTAAAAGGTTATATTTGCGGGTTCGAAGAAGCATAGAGCTGTCTCGTTTTCTTTTCTACGCTTTCCAACCGTAGTTTGAAGAAGCGTATATGCTCCAGCTTTTCCCGTCCGTCTGTCGGCACGATAACTCACATAAAAATGGTTTGATTTCGATGAAATTTTAGTATGTGGTAAGGGACCACAAGGGGACGAACCCTATTGAAAATGGGTGAAGTGGGGTCAAAGGTCACGCCATAAGAGCGGGATCCATTCAATTGCCGTTATGCGTAATAACTTGCGTAAATATGGTTCGATTAAAATGAAATGTTAGTATGTGGTAGGGGACCGCCTGGGAACGAACCCTATTGAAAAGAAATGGGGTCAAAGGTCAGGACATAGGAGTGGGATCCATTCCATTGATTTTATGCATCACAACTTGCGTAAAAATGGTTCGATTTCAATGAAATTTAAGTATGTGGTAAGGAACCACCTGGGAACGAACCATGTTGAAAATGGGCGGAATGGGGTCAAAGCTCAGGGCATAAAAGTGGAATCCATTTCATTGCCTTTATGCGTCATAACATGCGTAAATATGGTTCGATTTCGATGAAATTTTAGTATGTGGTAGGGAACCACTGGGCTATTGAAAATGAGCGAATGGGGTCAAAGGTCAGGCAGGGCATAAGAGCGGGATTTATTCCATTGCCCTTATGCGTCATAACTTGCGTAAAAAAGGTTCCATTTCGATGAAATTTTAGTATGTGGTAGGGAGCCACTGGGGACGAACCCTATTGAAAATGGGCGAAATGGGGTCAAAGGTCAGGACACTGGAGTGGGATCCATTGCATTGCCCTTGTGCATCATAACTTACCTAAAAACGTTTCGATTGCGTCAAAACGTTATCATGTTGTTCCGGAGGTATAGTGAACCGGTTTTGTTGAATATCAACGAAATGGGGTTAAAGGTCATTGCACAAAAGCAAGATTTATTCCACAGCCATTATTCTCATAACTTGCGTAAAACTGCTTCTATTGCGACAAAACTTTAGTATGTTATTCTTGAGGTATACTGAACCGGTTCTGTTGAATATCACCGAAATGTGGTCAAAGGTCAGGACACAGGAGCGAGATTTATTCCACAGCCATTATCCTGATAACTTGAGTAATAATTTCTGGTATGTTGGAAAGCGTATCATAATTAATGCATTGCATGATTTTACTAACTTGTTGGTGTTATTTTTTTTTAGGTGAGAGTCAAGAGAATTTTTTTTTTTTACTAAGTGCAAAAGTTACGGCATGACGTTAGGTGTGTTTCTTATATTCGAGAGTAAACAATTTAAGTAGTTTGACGTGTTTTGTGACACAATTCTTAAATAAATTCACAATTCTTATTTGCTTATTTATATTCTGTATTTTCGTATAAACCCGAAAAGGTCAGCCAACACTGTCACACGGCACTTACTGTTGTACGTGTGATCGTGAGGCATTTCAAAAAGACTGGCCTTAGTTCTCTGAAAGAATAAAATTTGCATGATATTATCAACTTTGGCATGAGTGTTTTGTAGTGCTTTGTATTGTAATAAAATTAGGGCAATCATTTTAATTACCATGCGCAAATTTGTGTTCCAGGCAATGGCAAATAATTCGGTTTATTGAAACGCCCGCTAAGCCTACTAAGTAATATGGAAGTTCAAATTTTCAGTAATTGAAAGCTAATATATTTTCTCAAAACGGCCTCGAAAATTTTATTTGCGGGGTTTCTAGAATCTTTCCTATGCGCCACGGGTGTGGGTTCGAATCCCTGCCATTGACATACATGTTGTGTTTGTCTTATGGCACTTGCTGTCTCGTACACAACAGGGCTGGATAGATTAGCGAGGATAATTCACGAGTTAAAGAATAGGCAAGCGTAAGAAATTGCAGGTCTTCTGAAGTCGGATACATGATTAAAAACATTTAGCTATCACAAAATCAGAGTTGTAATTAAACTTAAAGTTTAAAAGAAGGGTCCTTAAGCAACTGTACTAATTTTAGGGATCTTTAAGGAACCAAATAAATCTATTGCCAACGATTTTCTACTTTTCCTTGTTTTTTGTTATGTTTCTCTTTGCTTTCTAATGATATTATTTGCATATTCTTATGGAATATTCTTAATAAATCTATTACCAACGATCATAAACTTTTCCTTGGGATTTTTTAATCCTTTTCCTTGTTATTTTTATGCTTTTCCTTGTTTTCTTATGGTATTATTTGCGTATCGTTATTTTCTTATGGTATTATTTGCATATTCTGGTATTATTTGTCATTGTTATTGATAAATGTATGCAAGTATGTTTTGATGAAAGGATGCAGAGGAATTAATAACAGAAATAATAGGGAATCAAGTTTAAGGGAAAAATTTCTAGGTGATCACCATTTTAAAATATTGAGACATATGGTGAACCTGCGATACTCGTACGGATCCCCAAACGAAACGGAACGCCCGTCTAAGAGGCTGTGACCTCTGTTATTCTACAACCGGGAAACGTAGTTTCTCAGTTTTTTATTGGAGGTTTAACGACCACCGTGAGCAACTCAATGGGCTATAAGCAGTCGCCCGTCCCTAATTTAGGGTCACTGGTTCCAGAGAAGGGAGAGCGCCCGGGCCGTAAGACAAACACAACATCCATGCCTTACCGGGATTCGAACCTGGACTCCTTTCGGACGAATGATCAGAGGCCATCCCTTAGACCACTGCGCCACAAGTTCACAGTTCAGATCAGATCATAGTACAGGATTTTAGAAAGGGAGTGTCTGACCCCAGGTCTTAAACAACCCTTAGAAATAGGAAGCTAGGAGATTTGGGCTAGAGTGCTCGATAGGAAAGTGACACGGAAGCGAGGTAGAAAGGGGGAGAAAGACGCCCTTATTTATTGCCAGGAGGCCAGTACCCGGGGCCCGACAGCTTAACGTGCCCATCCGACGCACGGCGGGTATTTAGTGGTTCGTACCTGCCCAGGATCGAACCTGAGGTGAGCTCCATGGCAGTCACGAACGCTGATCACTAGGCCACCCACGGCCCGGTTCACAGTTCATTAGACACCTCCATCAATTATACGATACCGCAACCCACCTACTGGGCACGGGGGTACTCCCCTCCCTAGAACCAGTGGCCCTAAATTAGGGATATGAAAATGCTTGTAGCCTACCGAGTTGCTCGCTGTGGTCGTTAAATCCCCAAACAAACAAACAAAATAACAATGTTTATCATGAATGGAATACGGGATTACACCAACAATACAAATTTTAAAGATGACAATCCGTTTTTTAGTGTGAATAAGACAATGATGGTAAGTCAGATAATATCCGAAAACTTGAAAATTTCGGCGTCCTGAATCGAACCTTTGTCTCACTGATAACGCCCGGATATAGTACACCACCCATATCGACGAAATCACAAACACGACCAAGTCTCAAGTTTCGGATTAATCGGAAACTTGAGACTTGGTCGTTCTAGGTGGTGTAGTGGTTAGCATATCCGGGCGCTATCTAGGAGACGCGGGTTCGAGTCCCGTTGCACGACGACGAAATTTTCAAGTTTTCGGATATTATCTGACTTCCCATCCTTGTCATATTTACCCAAAAAAAAAACGGATTGTCATCTTCAAAATTTATAACAATGTTTAATTTGCGAACAAATGCTGAAACCCAGTGTATGGGATTCGGATTTCATTAAATACGTAAACTGATTTAGTTGACAAACTAAAACTGCCATACGAACTTATTAATTTTAGTGTTATTGTACTGCATCTGAAAATAACGTAATTCTTTTATTAGTTTGCGAGCAAACGCAGTTGTAGAACATCTCGAATTTCAATTGTCTCACGCTTATGGCTGATGCATATCGGAATTACTGTATTTTCTGGCGGAACAAAAACACGAAAAGTAATGACCAAAAAAAACTTTCATGAAAGAGTTATGTGAAAAAAAAATGTATATAGCACAAGATATTTGAAAATTAAGAGCATTAGAAGAAAACTATTTCAGAAATCCATTTAATTCATTTCATTTCACAACATTAACATAAAGGCGCTGTTTCTCTTTAATTAGTGGTGCATGCTTAGTAAATAAATAAAGAAGGCAAAAACGAAGCTGCTTGGAAGTTCACTGGAAGTTAAAATTTACTTTTACGGCAGTTTGTGTAAATAAATAAAAAAAAATCTTTTCACATCCTTTAATCTTCATTGGGGGTAAAAAAAAAAAAACAACCTCTTCCAGCTTTTAATGTTCAGTCTGAATTCCTTTCTCGGCTTTTCATTAACGTCTGTAACACACTCGAATTTGTCGATCATGTCAATAAGAACTAAGAAAACGAATATGAGTGTCGTCGAGTTTAAAAAAAATAAGGAGAAATGAGAGCAGATGAATTTGAAAAGAAATGAGAGAAGAGTAATACATTCTAGTCTTATTTCTTTTTTTCCCCCTATTCCCTAAGCTTCGTGTAATGGGATAGGCACGTTATTGAAACCGCAGGTAATATACTCCGTAGCATCATGAAGGTAATTGGTGGATGGCGTTTTCCATATTGCTCCGAATATCGCGCTCTCGTAGTAGTAGCCATGCATACACACATACTCACATTTCTTAATAGCGCTACCCTCCCTGTCACGGAGGTGACATGGCAGACAGAGATGCGGAAGCCAGCCTTGCAGTCGCCATATTGATCGTTGGCACAATGCCAAGAGGAGTGACCTAGTAGAATGAAACGCAGCCAGACGACGACGGCTGGGAAGACTGGGCAAGAGACAGATTATGGAGCAGACGATGATTGCGGATCGAAGGGATGCAGCAGCGTCCGGGGAAATTGGTCTGGGCTTCAAGGGCGTCCTGCGGCAGGGAGGGAGGAAGCGAAACAGAATGAAAAACACCGCTGTGCTTTGCTGTACGGTTAGTTGACCCCTCCTCCGCAACATCACTTTTACCCATAAAAATTCAACACCGTGGAAAATCTGGTTGCACCAAATTATAACTACAAGTCAGTCAATTTCAATCGATCGATTCATGCGTCGGTATTGATTTCAGGTGAATAAATACCACAGGCACAAATATTTTTCTTTATTTCTGCAGGAAGGTTGCAGACAGATTAAAAGGTCAGATTTTACAGGAATCAATCTGTCTCGTGATTTTGCTTGAGGGTGTATTAAAAGTGGCACATATAAAACAGAAGCTCAGATGCCTGGTCTTTTACTCCGTAGTTCCCCCCCCCTCTACACTCCCGCCAAGCAAAAAAGGGAAATCGCAGGGCTAAGGCGTGGAGAGAGGTACAGATGAAGAAATGAACGAGCGGAAGATCGAAGAAAAATTGCGCAATCTTCGTTTTGTTGTTCCTCAGAATACGATACACAAAGCATTTGAAAACCAACTAATGCACACACTGGATGCACGACAGAAAAGAATAAAATTATTTTTTTGTAATATTTAAGAGTGACGGTTTGACTTCTGGCTTGTTGTTCATATGCGCGATTTTCACGATATCCTTCATCATCATCATCATCATTGTCAACCATTATCAATCCACTGCTGGACGAAGGTCTCCCCAAGTTTCCTCCACAACGGTCTGTCTTGTGCCAGTCTCCTCCATGTCACTCCCGCATATTTACGAATTTCATCCACCCATCTCCCATGTGGTCTTTTCCTGGGTCTTTTCCTGTCCCTTGGAATCCAATCTAAAATTTCGGCTGTCCATCTATGGTCTGTCCTTCTGGCAGTATGTCCAGCCCATTGCCATTTCAGAGATTTAACTCTGATCATGATGTCTTCCACTCTCGTCATTTTTCGGATCCACGAGTTCCTCTTCTTATCTCCCCTGGTTATACCAAGCATGCACCTCTCCATGCTGCTTTGAGTTGTCTGCAGCCTTTGTATGTCTCTTTTAGTTAAGGTCCACGTCTCTGCACCATACGTAAGCACTGGAAGGATGCATTGATCAAACACTTTTCTTTTAAGACATAGTGGCATATTGCTCTTGAAAATTATGCTGTTTCTTCCAAAAGCTCTCCAGGCAAGTTTTGTACGCCAATTAATTTCTTCATCAATGTGACCCTCACTTGATATCTGCTGTCCAAGATAAACATACGTATCTGTTATCTCCAGTTTTTCTCCATCAATCGATAAATCTTCATTTCTTGTAAAAGCATTGAACATCACTTTTGTCTTCCGAAAGTTCATTTTTAATCCCACTTCTTTACTCTTGTCAGCAAGTTCCTGGATCATACTCTGCAGCTCTGATGGGGTAGTTGCAAAAATGACTACGTCATCAGCAAAACGCAGGTGGGTTAGATAATCTCCATTAATCTTTATCCCTTTGTTTTCCCAGTTCAGTGATTGAAAGACATTTTCCAATGTGGCATTAAAGAGCTTCGGAGATATGGTGTCACCTTGTCTCACTCCCTTTCCAATTTTTATGTGTGTTGTATTTTCAAACAGCCGAATCTTTGCACTTGCATTTTCATAGATGTTATTAATAATATTAATGTATGCATCTTCAATACCGCAGGATTTCAGAGCCGTGGTAACTGCTGATGGTTTCACCGAATCAAAGGCTTTTTCATAATCGATAAAAGCCATGCACAATGGAAGTTCATATTCCCTCGCTCTTTCAATTAGTTCTCTCAATACGTGGATATGATCTATTGTGCTGTAGCCACTCCTGAATCCAGCTTGTTCTCTCGGTTGAGCCATGTCCAGTGTCACCTTCAAGCGGTGTGAAAGAACTTTAGTGAAGATTTTATAAACCACTGATAGGAGGCTGATAGGTCTGTAGTTCCTGAGATCCTCAATGTCACCTTTTGTATGTAGCAGGATCATTGTAGCATTGTTCCAATCCTCAGGAATCTTCCCTTCATTAAGGCATCGAGTGAAAATTTGGGCGAGTACTGTTTCAATTTCTCCACTTGCTTCTTGTATGATGTCTATAGTAATTCCATCTTCTCCTGGAGCTTTCCCCCGCTTCATGTTCTTGATTGCATGAGCAACTTCTGCTGGGAGGACTGGAAGAACTCTGGTATCTTTCATGATGTCTGGAGTACATGTATCATCCCTTTCATATAATTTGGAGTAGAAATCTTTCACTCTTGTCAAAATTTCGCCTCTATTTCTTGTTAGAGAACCATCTTCTTTTCTCAGTGCCATAATCTGTTTTCTTCCCTTACTGAGATGTCCCTTTGCTATCTTTAGGCTTTGGTTGTTTTCAATTGCTTTCCTCACTAGTTCACAGTTGAATTTCCTTACGTCTTCAGTGATACTTTTTCTTACTGTCTTGCATAGCTCTATATATTCCACTTTGGAAGTCACATCTTCTTTAGTTGTCCTCATCTCTCTTCTTTTTTGCATCAACATTTTGGTTTTTCCTGATAATTTGTTCACATGCAACTTGTTCTTAGACCCAGCTCATTTTGTTGCTGTTTCCATAAGAGCTTTGGTTACTTTTCTGTTAACTTCCGAAATACCCACTTCTTCCGATATCCTTACCGCCGGATATATATATGATAATTCTCATCCAAAGATAGTGCGCTATCAAGAAAAGTATTTTCTTAATGAGATGCTGATTAAATTACTTCTTTTAAATCCTTTTCGTGTCCTAGAAATTCTTTCCTTTAAATTCTACTACAAGGCCCTGATCGCAGCAACCAGTGAAAGAAAGTCGCGACCCTGGGGAAAGGGAGCTCTAGTCTCATGATGCTCAATGCGTGTGTCTGTTGAAGTTCAACCTCAGTCCGCGAGCACGACATCCAAGAATCTTTTTTTTTTTTTTTTCTTGTCCCCATCAATCTTTTTTTTTTTTTTTTTTGAATGGAGGTCTAAAGACCTTAAGCAACTCGATGAGCTTTGAGCAGTCGTCCGTCCCTAATTTAGGGCCACTGACTGCAGTGAAGACAAACACAACATACATTGAAGTGCCGAAAAAACTGGTACACCAGTCTAATACTTGGTAGGTCCCCCACGGGAGCGCAGGACTGCAGAAATACGACGGGGCATGGACTCCACTAGCTTCTGGAAATACGATGTAGACAATGCACACCGTACTTCCTGCAGAGCGTTCCACAATTCGGGTGTTCCGAGGTCTCGGATTCCTGTGTTCGATAGCGAGCTGCATGGCATCCCAAATGTGTTCTATAATGTTCAGATCTGGGGACTTGAGTGGGATGGCAACACCCCAAACTCAGATGAATGCTCCTCTAACTATAATATGGCGTTCCAACACTTGTGTGGAGGTGCATTGTCCTGTTGGAACAGGCCCAACCTATCAGCATGAATGCAGGACATGGACGGGTGTACCTCGTCAGATAAGATGCGCACATAGCGTTGGATGTACCAGGGGTCCCAGTGAAGTCCAGCTAAGCACACCCCATACCATTGCGCCAATCGAGGCGCATAGCTCTGTGTCGTGCACCCATCAAGGGGATTCGAGTTGGACGTCGGCTCCCAAAGCCCATATCGTGCAGGGTACGTTGCCCAGTCCGGACGCTGATGCTTGTTGAGGCTCCGGCATTGAATTCCGATTATACCTGCGCGAGTGTTGCAAGCCTATCGCGTGAAAAGATTCGTGACAGCCGACGATGGTCCCGTTCACACAATGTCTTTTTACGGCCACACTGGTATCGTAGGTTGGAGGTTTTTCCGGAATTCTTGTAGTCACGGTTCACCCTTGCAGTGGTCGTCCTTGAAAATCCGAACTTCGTTTCTACCTCCGAAATACTATGGCCCATCTCACGAGCGCCAACTATGACACCGCGTTGAAAATCGCTTAAATCGTTATTACTTGTCATTCTCATGCTGAAAACAGCTCTGACAGCCGGCAAGGATGTCTATCACTTTATATACGCACTGGCGGACGCAACCGAGTACGCGCATAGGTGACGTTGCTATGTATTTTGCATAAGCTCGTTTGTAAAAGTTTTTCTGGCATTTCAGTGTACATGCTGCACCACAATTCGAACTCGGACCCATCTTGGGACAATGGACAGAGACCATTGCGCCAACGGGGCGGCGTTAGTCTATTAAACAGTATATATTTAGCAGCAAAATAATTTGATAGTCATAATTTGGCCTTAATAGTGTTATTTACACTGGTGTCCAAATGAACGTCACAAACACAAAATCATGAAAAACGCAGAAAGCACGCAACAGAGTTCAGTAACTGTTGGTACGGACATACATACGCATATTGTTGGCGTCGTTATTGTTAAGTATATGAAGCGGACGCCAACTTATCAGAAGAATCGTTGTTTGCAGGTTCCTGTCGTTGGAGCAGGGAGCTAAATAATTAAGTAGTTAAACAAAATAAACACTCTCACACTTGGATTTATTTTTTTGAGTGGGGGGGGGGGATATCAGTTAGTTAAGATAATAGCATGCACTTCCAGCGGGTGATGAATATTTTTGGGTGGCTTTCTCTATGTATTTCCAGCCAAATCTCTTCTATTCATCCAGTGCAAAAACTCAATCCTAACTAACGTAAATCTCGTACAAGACTCTCCGTTTATGACTACTCAGTATCATTTCCTTTCTCTCTCTCTCTCTCTCTCTCTCTCTCTCTCTCTCTCTCGCTCTCTGCTGCTCGAAAGAAGATGCTCCTGACGTAAAAAGCCGACTGTCCTTAGCTGATTATCGACAAATTGTCACTTGAGGGGTTTCTACGAGCTCCTCCACCGACGGGGAAATGAAGGGGGAGTGTCTTTTTTGCTCGCTGGTGGTTCACGTCAACGAAGGAATGGGTATCATTAGGGACCTGTTAAGCGCCTTTTTAACTGAAGGCGAATTTCAAGCCTGCAGCTGACCGCGCTCATATCGTACTGTGAGGTTGAGTGAAAATGTCGCGGGCGGGAGAGAACTGCCTTTGAGAAAGGAAATATTGTTGGGTGTTATATTAGTGCGTGGTCCATAAGAGAAACCGAGAGGCATTGCCAAGTCAACTGTTTTGGATGTACTGAATAAGTGGAAGACACATGGCGTGCCTGAAGCAGCAAAACCGACCGGCAGACCAAAGAAAATCAGTGATAGAAGATGCCGAAGTCTCAGGAAAGTCGTTACAGCTAAACGACGGAGTCCTGCACAAGACCTCAGTGTACAGGTGAGTAAAAATGCTGGAACCTCGGTACGTACACGTACTATACGCAGAGAACTCCATTCCATGGGTTACCGTGGCGTGAGGCTGCTCATAAGCCTTTCATCTCCACTCGGAATGCTACTCGTCGTTTAGCATGGTGTAAAGAACCTTTATTGTGGACCGCAGATCAATGGAAACGCGTCCTATGGACTGATGAATCCAGATACACGATCCATCAGTCTGATGGCCGTGTGTGGGAATGGCGACAACCGGAGGGAACGCTATTTACCACAGTCTACTGTTCCTACGGTTAAGGTTGGAGCTGGCAGTGTACTCGTGTGGGGATATTTTCTTGGTATGGTCCCGGCTCATTAGTTATCGTGGACAAACCTGTTAACCAACATGTCTACCTCGATATTCTGGACAATTATGCCCTACCAACTCTGTGGCAATACTATGGAGCCGAGCCTTGTTGGTACAAGCAGGATAATGCACCAAGCCATAAAGCAAGGACTGTTACTGCGTGGTTTGACGATAATTCCGTATCGTGTGTGGACTGGCTAGCACAGAGCCCTGATCTTAATTCAATAGAGAACCTATGGGATGAATTAGAGCGCCGCATAAGAAGTTTGGAACCAATGCCTGCTACTAAGCAACAGTTAACGGCAGCATTATGTACTGAATGGAAGCGCATACCTATCGCTGTTTTCTAAAACCTTGTTGAAAGCATGTCTCGAAGGGTCAGTGTGGACCGACACCGTACTAATGTATGCCAATAAATGCTATGTTGTGCTTCTTTTCTACCTATCCGCTGACTTTTATGAATATAGTGTATGTTACAACTTTAAATGTATCTCAAATCACTATGACTACGTTTGATTTAATGGTGAACATGCGCAGATCATGGTTCGTTACGTCATAGTATACTTATAAAACTGCTGCTTTGGTGACCTTGCTCCATTTGTCTTTTAGTCTGAAGATGGATCCTGCAGGCGGGGTCCGAAAGATCTCTCTTGTATTTTAATTCCAATGAAGTATTTTAATTCATCACCTCATATATCGTGCTTAGACAGAGTTTTAGTTTACCATTGGATTTTAGAACGAGACGTACACTGGTGTGCAAACATTAAGGACGAAGAGGAGAAATTAGCATAACAGCGGGACGAGCAGGCAGAACGGACCGAAAGACCACTCAGGAGATATACTAGGGTCCGGTACGGTAGGGCATGCGCATATATGCTGCATGACGGGGGGGGGGAGTGTCGGAAGGGTATAAAGCACACGGGCCGTGTGCGCTCAGCAATTCGGTGAAAGCTATTTCACGGTGTACATCGGTTTGAACGACGTCGAGTTACTGCCACCGTGTGATATGGCCAACAGGAAATCCAGTAGACGACATCTAGAGGACTTTACCCTGAGGTCGCGTCATTGGGAATTCGGAAGAAGGTCGAAGTGTGACTAGTGCGGCCGAGGAGTTCGGGATCGCTCATCGTTTCACGAGCTTGGAGAGCATTTCAAACGACAGCAGCTGCTGTATGCGATTTTAGCATAGCGCCCACCACGGCAGCGGACGACCAGTATATTGTCCTACAGGCCAGAAGAGACAGACGGCAGACATCGGGAGAAATCGCAAGGCACATGCAACAGACAACTGGAAGTCCGTTATCGCGTTTTACCGTGGCCAGGAGACTGCACAAAGGTGGTCTATTTCCACGACGACCAGTACGGTGTGTGCCATTAACGCCGGCTTATCGGAGACGGCGGTTTCTGTGGTGCCAAGAACACTAGAACTGGACACATCAGCAATGGGGTCGAGTTCTCTTTACGGATGAGAGCCGATTTAGTCTGACGAGCGATTCTGGACGTATACACATCTGGAGAGAGCAGGGAACACGCAATCACACCTCCAACATCATCGAAAGGGACCGGTTTGGAGGTGGCGGATTTCTCGTTTGGGGCGGTATCATGCTTGGTAGCCGTACTGACCTCCACATCTTCCAAGGAGGTTCAGTCACTGGTGTCCGCTATTGTACCGAGGTTCTCCTGCCTCACGTGCGTCTGTTCAGAGGTGCTGTGGGTCCTGAGTTCCTCTTCGTGGACGACAATGCTACACCTCATCGTACAGTGACTGTCGCAGAACTGTTGGAGAGTGAAGATATTCAACGCATGGATTGGCCCGCAAGGTCCCCGGACCTAAATCCAAACGAACACGTGTGAGACCTTCTCGAGAGACGCTTGGCAGCACGTCACCAGCCTCCAGCAACGATGTCGCAGCTGCGATTGCCGCTACAAGAGGAATGGGCCGCGATGCCTCAACAGCTACTTGACAACCTCGTCCTCAGTATGGACAGACGTTTTAAATCCTGCAACGCAGTCAGAGGTGATCATATCCCCTACTAAAGACTGGATTTTTCTTGGCATCAGCCTGTCACATGGACGTTTCTGTCTTCTGCCCAGTTGTGCTCGAAGCTACCTTTCCAATAAAGTGCCTTTGTATCCTTTGGATTCCTTGTTTGGACGGTTTTGCTCACTTGTCTAATATTCTTACATCTTGGGGATCTTATAGTATGATTTGAGTCTATGTGGAGCACTTCTGCACGACGTTACATTCGAAAAACCGTCTCGTCGTTAGTGTTTGCACGCCAGTGTATATTGTTTGGTAACACTGAAAAAGGAAAGTCATAATAGAGATAAACGTCACACTGTGCCCAGAAAAACCTAATCACCTCGAGTGCCTCCGAATCAGACGATGCTTCTAGGCGAATAGTCATTTGCACTTGAATCTGCTCTCCAGCACGTTGCCCTTTGATTCAAATTCTTGAGCCAAATATATTATGTGAAAATAAGTCTCCGGACACCAGTGCGTCTTATATTATACAATGCTGCATGCAAAATCAATAAGAAGTTGACTCACATTTGGCCACTGTAACATTGTGCACTTTCAGTGGTACATTTTCAATAAGATTCCGGTTAGTAGTCGCAGGCATGTTATTCCATTCCTTCCGCAAAGCAGTGGTCAATTCAGAACTTTTATGTCGGATTTGTGCTAGAACGGACGTGTCGTTCTAGCCCAAATCGGACGAAAAAGTTCATTCCTAAGGGTCTCCGTAGGAATTGGGTCTGGGTTTGAGCTGGACACTCCAAATTCGCTACACCTATATCCTTAAATCGTGTCAAAATTGGACGTGCTTTATGGCACATAGCGTTGTTTTTCTGAACGAAGAATTACTCATCTTCGTACAATTGGTAAAGCGTAGGCAGTGCTGCGTTACCTAGAATGTCCAAGTTCTCCGTGAGGTTCATGTTTCCATCCATAACCACCAACGGTCCGAGTCCATATCACGAGAAACATCCCCAGACCATGACACTTCCACCACCATGTTTAACAGTTTGGTTGACACAATCTTGCAGATACCGTTCACCTGGCATACGATACGCCACACATAGCAATGACCATCGTATTTAAAAACGGTGTATCGTGATTCGTCACTTTATAAAACTCGTTCCCATTGGTCTAGGGTCGATAGACGATGTGCTTTGCACCAAGCAAGTCGCTTACCCTCATTCTTACGAGTTATTAACGGTTGTCATGCAGCATCTCAGCCATGGAAATTTAATTTGTGCAATTTCTGACGAACTAATTTAGTGCAACACACTCAGCTCTGTTGGATCCTGAAATTCTTTGGTGATGCTTTGTGCAGAAGAATGATTTCGGAGAAAGACACGTTTTATTTCTTTTGTCTCTCTTTCTGTCAATTTACTTGGCCTTCTTGAGTTCCTTACATTTCGATTTACTAATAACGTCTTGAAAAATTGATCGTGGGTGTTGAAATTGTTCTGCAATTGTACGTACGGACAGGCGGTTGATATGGCACTCTATAATAATACCTCTTTGGAAGTCAGTAAGCTCAACGCTCGTGGCCATGTCTCACGAGTAGACGATATACGACCTCTAAGGAGCTTACCTACAGTCTTAAATGAAATCTGGCACACGTGATTTTTCCCCTTTTTATTGCGAAGCCCTGAAAAGCCGTTCTTGGTGGTCTTATTTAATGCGGTTTTATGCAAATTGAAAGGTTCGGATATTTGAGCACAAATAAGAATTGGAAAGGGAGTGAGACAAGGTGACACCATATCTCTCAAGCTCTTTAACGCCACATTGCCAAATGTCTTTCAATCATTCAACTGGGAAAACAAAGGGATAAAGATTAATGGAGATTACGTAACTCACCTTCGTTTTTCTGATGACGTAGTCACGTTTGCAACTATCCCTTCAGAGCGGTAGAGTATGATCCAAGAACTTGCTGACAAGAGGAAAGAAGTGGGATTAGAAATGAACGTTTGGAAGGCAAAAGTGATGTATAATGCTTTTACAAGAAACGAAGATTTATCGATTGATGGAGAAAAGCTTGAGACAATCGATTCCTACATTTATCTTGGGCAGCAGATATCAAGTGAGGGTCACATTGATGAAGAAATTAATCGGCGTATAAAGCTTGTATGGAGAGCTTTTGGAAAAAAACAGTACAATATTTAAGAGCAGTATGCCATTATGTCTCAAAAGAAAAGTGTTTAATCAATGCATCCTGCCAGTGCTTACGTATGGAGCACAGACATGGACCTTAACTATAAAAGACATACAAAGACTGCAGACAGCACAGAGAAGCATGGATAGATGCATGCTTGGTGTAACCAGGATAGATAAGAAGAGGAACTTGTGTATAAGGAAAATGACAGGAGTGGATGACATCATGACCAGAGTGAAATCACTGAAATGGCAATGGGCTGGACATGTTACCAGAAGAACGGACCACCGATGGACAACCGAAATTTTCGACTGGATTCCGAGGGACAGGAAAAGACCCACAAGGAGACCTCCATGGGAGATGGATGGATGAAATTCGAAAGTATACTGGAATGGCATGGAGAAGACAGGCCCAAGACAGACAATTGTGGAAGAAATTTGGGGAGACCTTCATCCAGCAGTGGATTGATAATGGTTGATGGTGATGGGAAAGGTAATGGATTTGTTCGTCCTGATTTCTATAATCATTCTTTTTATTATTATTTTTGTACATATTGATCTGTTCCAGCTTGTTCTATCAGCTGATTTTCTAGGTTATCTCTCTAGCAAATTTCCGTTTCTAAATTTAATTTTTGCTTCTGTCTCACATCTTGGCGTTGGATATTCTAAATCTATAATTTCCCTCGTATTTTTTTCTTTCTTCCGGGAGGTGAAATCCCTCCTCCGTCTGACGGAAAATCACCCAAACTGCCTCCCTCAAGTACTAGATACTAAAACCCCTTTTTCCCTCTGCTTTTACCTTTTCTCTCAGAAAAAGCCAGGGATTGTCACTTAGACCACTGTGCGTGCTTTCCCTTGCAACCATCAGATCAGCTCCATATCACTTTCACTCCTCTCAAAGTTCTTCGTTAGCAACTTACTTTGCTCGAGTGCATTTCCTGTTACGTGTGAGCCATTGTCCGCTTTATAACTTTCTGAAAAAGGGGATGAATCTCAAGAACTCCAAACAATAATGTAAAACCATTTCCAGAGCAATAAAGTAATTCTAAGTTGAACTTCATGAATAGCCGATTAAGGGAGTTATAGTGTTTCCACCGAAACATCAAAACTGCAACAGGGAGCGTGGTTCATATTAACAGCTATGGCGATAGAAAGGCTGTTGAGCTTCTGACCGAGATGAGTCTGGACTGGACATACCGTGTGCGGCATGGATGTTCTGTTTGTCTTACGGCACTGGCTCTCTCCCTTGCCTGGAGTCAGAGGCCTTTAATTAGGGACGGGCGACTGCATATAGCCCGTTGTGTTGCTCACGCTGGTCGTTTAACCCCAATCAAGCAAACATACAAACAAAAAGCTCATTGAGGGTCCATCTCAATACCTTCCCAAAAATTGACGAAAACGGGAAACAAATTTAACATAGATGATATTAAAATGTTATTAATAATAACTTTCACTGAAATTAATAAGCTTAGGGTTACACTAGAGTTAATTACTATCAAAAATTGACTATTCGATAATCAAAAATTGACTCACGGTAGCAACAGTTGACTCACGATGAGCTTAGAGTTACATTAGAAAAATTGACTCACGATGAGCTTAGGGTTACACTAGAGTTAATAACCATCAAAATTGACTATTCGATGATCAAAAATTGACTCACGATAGCAACAATTCACTCACGATGAGATTAGGGTTACACTAGAAAAACTGACTCCCGGTGAGCTTAGGGTTACACTAGAGTTAATAAACATCAAAATTGACTATTCGATGATCAAAAATTGACTCACGATAGCAACAATTGACTCACGATGAGCTTAGGGTTACACTAGAAAAATTGACTCACGATGAGCTTAGGGTTACACTAGAGTTAATAAACATCAAAATTAACTATTCGATGATCAAAAATTGACTCATTATCGCAAGAATTGACACACGATGAGCTTAGGGTTACACTAGAGTTAATAACTATTAAAATTGACTATTCGATGATCAAAAATTGACTCACGATAGCAACAATTGACTCACGATGAGCTTAGGGTTACACTAGAAAAACTGACTCCCGGTGAGCTTAGGGTTACACTAGAGTTAATAAACATCAAAATTAACTATTCGATGATCAAAAATTGACTCATTATCGCAAGAATTGACACACGATGAGCTTAGGGTTACACTAGGAAAATTGACTCACGATGAACTTATGATTACACTAGAGTTAATAACCATTAAAATTGACTATTCGATGATCAAAAATTGACTCACGATAGCAACAATTGACTCACAATGAGCTTAGGGTTACACTAAAAAAACTGACTCACGGTGAGCTTAGGGTTACACTAGAGTTAATAAACATCAAAATTGACTATTCGATGATCAAAAATTGACTCATGAGCGCAACAATTGACTCACGATGGGCTTAGGGTTGCATTAGAGTTAATAACCATCAAAATTGACTATTCGATGATCAAAAATTGACTCACGATGGCAACAATTGACTCACGATGGCAACAATTGACTCACAATGAGCTTACACTAGAAAAATTGACTCACGATGAGCTTAGGTTTTCCCTAGGGTTAATAACCATCAAAATTGACTATTCGATGATCGAAAATTGACTCACGATAGCAACAATTGACTCACAATGAGCTTAGGGTTACGCTAGAAAAATGACTCACGATGAGCTTAGGGTTACACTAGGGTTAATAACCATCAAAATTGACTATTAGATGATCAAAAATGGACTCACTATCGCAACAATTGACTCACGATGAGCTTAGGGTTACACTAGAGTTAATAACCATCAAAATTGACTATTCGATGATCAAACATTGACTCACGATCGCAACAATTGACTCACGATGAGCTTAGGGTTTCACTAGAGTTAGTAATCATCAAAATGGACTATTCGATGATCACAAATTGACTCACGATCGCAACAATTGACTCACGATGAGCTTAGGGTTACACTAGAGTTAGTAACCATCAAAATTGACTATTCGATGATCGCAAATTGACTCACGATAGCAAGAGTAGCATTTCACTATTGCAAGATCGGTTCTCATTCAACACTCTAAGACCGTAAGAATAATTTCTCACCGGTATTTCCAGTGTTCTTGTACAGTACCAGAGTAAACCTATTTGGAGGCTTTAATGAGTAAATCTATTTGGAGTGTGAGGACGAAAATGTTTGGGGAAAAGTTGAGAGCTTGTATCACGTTGGGTTCACCAGAAAAATTTCGTTTTCCTGAAACATTCACTGGGAAGAACTCGAATGATTCGGTAAATTTTCATATGGGTTTTCAGTTAATCAACTTCGCGCTTTTAAGCCGATACGGGTATTGAATTTCAGCTGACATTTTATTCTTTCAACTCTTGTTAGAAACAATAGCCCCTTCTCGTTTTGGTGAGCTCATGCCTTGTTGCTTATGTCAAAGAGGTCGTCCGTTGGTCGGGGGACGAGAAACAAACTGCCGCACTGTTGTCAGTGTCGACAGAACATGCGTGGCGTCGAATCAAAACAAAGGCTCGAAGAATAAGCGTATCGTTGTCCTCAAAAGAATGTGGAAACTGTAGATCCTCTGAAGCGAGAAGTGGAGACGCCTAATGCGCCAATGACCCTGAGATGATTCTCTTGCCCCCACAACACATCTGGGATTAATATAACAGCAGCCTCCTTGGTGTGAAAAAAAAAAAAAGAAATAAAAAAAGGTACTCATTCGGTGCATTATGTCATGGACAACAGAATAGCATTCTTTATAGTTTCCGCCCATTGCAAATGGTCAAAATATTTGACATAGAATTTCAAGCGTGCATGTGCTTACGAATGCCAATTTATATAAACGTGTCAGAAATGTTAAATGATGTCAGCAGTAGTTGCGCTTCTTTTGCTGTCTTGACGCTTTGTGACTCATACGAGTCTACGCAGTAGTAAATCTGGTCTCCGAAACACAACGCGCTTCTGTTTCGATGAAAGCTTTAGTTTCTAGATTCGCTTCACTCTGTCTTGTTTATATTATTTTCGGTGTTCTGCAACTCCTTCTGTGGACGGTTTACAAATATTTTTTCTCCCTTTCTGCAGCAGCGTTTAGAAGATCATATTCCTCATAATGGCGTTCTGTGAAGTTTAACTCAAAATGCTTTGTCTTCAGACAAATCGATACAACATTCTTTCTAGAAAAATATGAGCTTGCTGACAAAAAAAGGGCCCAATATGTAAAGTATCCAGTTGCATGCTTTCCATCATCTACTATCATGCTCATCGTTAGCTCTTTATATTTCGTTATTAGCAATAAAGTACGACACGCTAATCTTTGTTCTGCAGCAGCTCTGGCATTAAATGTCATGGTTCCGAATTTTAAACGCTTTGTCCGTTTGCTATGCCGTGTAACATCTAACTTAATACACAGTCGTATCAGAGTAATATGACCACCTATATCTAATAATGGGGTTAACCACCCTTGGCCCGGATGACAGCGGCGAGACGGCGTGGCATGAACACAATGAGGCCCTGGAAGTTTTCCCGAGGCACAAGTGCCCATTCCGACAGAGGTCCCGGAGATGACGTGATTGTGAGTCGTCACGTCGAGCCTGTTGATTCAAATAGTCCCACAAGTACTCTATGGGATTGAGGTCCGACGATTTCGCCGGCCAAGGGAGAACGGAGACATTGACCTCTGTCGTGTTTCTGGAACCAATCACGCACCCCTTAGCGACGTGGTACGGCGCGTTGTCCTGTTGATAGACACCATCACCGCCAGGGTGAACGTCCAACATGAAAGGATGCATGTGGTCAGCAAGGATGGACATGTATCCATTGGCGTTCAGGGACCCATCCAGTGGTACCAGCAGTCCCAGGTCATACTAGGAAAACATACGTGCACACTGCCACTGTCGGCCCGTATTTGACCGACAAGCGTGTGTGAGTGGAAACCTCTTCTTCTCTGCTTCTGTGGAGTAAAAACCTAGGATCGTCGTAGAAGATAACCTTTTTCCACTCTTCCACTGTCCAATGATGGTAGTCCCATGAGAACTGCAAGCATCGTTGTCGATGGACTTGGGTTAACATGGGCGACTTGACGCAGCGTCGACTCCGGAGACCCATGCGCAATAGGGTTCGCTCTACTGTAATCGGAGATACGTACGTGTGCGCCCCAGCGTTCATTTGGGTGGTCAATTGCTACATTGTTGTGACCGTTGATTGCCCTTTACGTGTCGACGAGGTAACGTTGTCCTTTAACATAACTGTGGAGCCTCAAAGGCCATCCTCTGGAGTCGATGGCCTTTGAAGCTCCACAGTTATGACGTCGGGAGGTACTATGTGTGCCAGCGGTCCATTCTTGGTACTCCCTTACTACATCACCTTGAGAACAGCCCACGAAGTCTGATGTTTCTGAGATGCTTCCCGCCTTGGCGCGGCAGCCGACGATCATTCTTTTTTGGACGTCTATCAAGTCACCACTTCTGCACACTGTGTTCACGTTACGCACTATGGCTCATTTGTCCTGTCCGGCCGCTTATATTTCCATATGGTCGACCTTGTCACTTGGACTCTGTGACGTGCCTAGGGGGGTCACTGTGATTCTGGGGGTGGTTATATTATTCTGATACAACCGTGTATGTTCGTGCACCGTAAAAACATTTGTGAAATTCACGAGCCGCCTTCTGTTCGTTATTTCTTTCGTGAATTAACGGAACGTATTCGTGATATAACCTTTTCCGTAAAATGACAGGAAAAAAACCCCTGACTTTCACGGATTTTTCATCTGTTAGGAAAATTATGAATTTTCAAAACTTTTCCACAATTCCTTCAGTCCATCACTACGGTGACATACGTTACCTTCCCCCAACCACTGTCGCCAACTCCTTCGTCTCTGTGCTTCACAATCGGTATTGTACACTCCGGAAGCAGAAGTTCTCTGGGTAAGCACCAACCCAGACACGTCCATTGGATAGAAATAATGTGAAGACGATTTCGTCGCTCCATAACACCTGCCGTCATTGCTCCTATGTCCAATTTTTGTGCTGTCGACCCCATCGTTGCCACGTGGCTTTATCGATCTTTGTGATAAGAGTTTATGGGCGGCTATTCGGCCGAGATACTCGAGTACATGGGCCCCCCTTCGAAGTGTCTCGAGGAGACCATAGCATCTGTGGCCACCTGGAACTGATGTGCTAGGCGTGCAATAGTCAGAACCTGGTTTCCCGGATATCTCTGCGCTGCACCCTCCAGTCCCTGAGTTGCATTTCGTGGGTCTCCCAGGGCGAGGTGAATTCCTGCAATGTCCCGTCTTCTTCCAGTTTCGTGGGTCTCCCAGGACGAGGTGAATTCCTGCAATGACCCGTCTTCTTCCAGTTTCGTTGGTCTCCCAGGGCGAGGTGAATTCCTGCAATGTCCCGTCTTCTTCCAGTTTCGTGGGTCTCCCAGGGCGAGGTGAATTCCTGCAATGTCCCGTCTTCTTCCAGTTTCGTGGGTCTCCCAGGACGAGGTGAATTCCTGCAATGACCCGTCTTTTTCCAGTTTCGTTGGTCTCCCAGGGCGAGGTGAATTCCTGCAATGTCCCGTCTTCTTCCAGTTTCGTGGGTCTCCCAGGACGAGGTGAATTCCTGCAATGACCCGTCTTCTTCCAGTTTCGTTGGTCTCCCAGGGCGAGGTGAATTCCTGCAATGTCCCGTCTTCTTCCTGTTTCGTGGGTCTCCCAAAGCAAGATGAATTCCTGCAATGTCCCGTCTTCTCCCACTTGTTGAGGACAAAGGCCACAGTCGCTTTTGTGACCTGTCTGACATCAGAAATGCTTCTTATGGTCTACAACTGGGCAGCCTATTATAACGTTGTTTTCAAACTCGGAGTGCTCTCTACTGCTAGCCATTTTAACAGCGATTGATCTGAGCGTACTCCCGTTGCCATTTTTACTCCTTATCGACCACGTGTCTGCTGAGGGACACACTACTGAGCCTGCATAGGGTTGTCCAATCCCTTTTGTCCACATATTATAGTAATTTAGCTCTACTGAAGGCCATTGCATTTGTTGTCATTAAGTGATATACTCATACATGCAGATGTACACGAACTGCTTGTAAGGCATAGTCTTTCGTAAAACATCTTTCTACTGGAAGAGCACCGAAAAACCTCCAATTTCTCCATTCGTTTCAAATGATGTTTTGAACAGTTTCAAGAAAAAAATTCAGGTACAGGTCCAAAAGTTAAAGTAGAATCTAAAATGCGTTATTTACTAGAAAATCCGCTAGATTTATTGAATGTAAATTGGAAGATGGGTGTTTAACACATTTATTTTAAAAGCAATAGTTGGAAACTAGAATAGCCATTTTAATTCCCAAAACGGGATAATGGTGTTTAATGGAAGGTTAGCTGAGATTGAAATTTGTAATTTGATCACCTCTTATCGTTACGCAGGCCTTTTGACGCTGTCTCGTGTATTCCGTGTGACAGTCAGTAATAATGTCTGCGCCTGCGAAACATGTTGAAACTTCAAGATTCCTGCAGGGCGTAGGTTCAAGAAAGAAACTTTGCTCCAGAGAGTGCCTTATATCCTAAGAAACTTTACTCCAGAGAGTGCCTAAATATCCTTGCTCCTCCATTCAATTCATATAAGGTCTGCACTATTTCAGATGGATCCTCCTGCGGCTTTGAATCAAGACCACTCATCACTAACTGACTACTGTACAGACACTTCTTTCTTCATACCAAACTGTGAAGCCCCAAGGATGTCATCACGATGAAACTTCGTGGTCTTGCTTCGATAGGGATACACACAATTGGGATGGAAAATCTCACTTTGCGAAAAGGGGAAGGACAATGCACAACACCCATGCCAGTGACGCCGTTAAGGGTGTGCGGCGCGTGCAATCGCACAGGGCCTAGGTCTTTGAGGGGCCTCGCGCTGGTGGATAAATAAGATAAAATAAAACAAAAGAGGGAAAGAAAGAAAAATATAATATTAAGTACACAGACAAAAAGAAAAATCCCACAGTTCAAAACATATGAATTACCATTCCAGTTCTCCGCTAGTCCGCATATACAAACATCACAATGATGACGTCATACATACGCTCCCTTTTCCTGATTCAAAGTGCAGTGTCGAGAGCAATATAATTTCTTCTCGCCGCTTGAAACTCTGTGATTGACGTGTGCGAGTGGACATCACGTCGCAACATTCTTTGAATTTTACCGCCTAGCTTGGGACCCACTTTTTGTGGATTTTCCCAAGCTGTTTTTCCAAAGCAAAAACAGTCGTGTGTGTGTGCGTGAAGTCAACTGGCCGCTGTGTTTGGCGATATATTAACTTTCTTCGGTTGCTCATTCGCATTTGTTTTAAATAGGTTCACATCTCTACTTCGAATGTAACTAATTAACTTTTTAAGAATAGAGTTTGCGTTAAGTGAGTTGAGATGTCTAGAAAACGAGACAAGTCCCGTAAATTCGAATCAGATTAACAAAAAGCAAAGAAAAGGGAAAGAAGAGAAATGTTTTTCCGAAGTCAGGAAGGTGCCTTCGATAAATGTTTACTACCTTCAGCTTCAGTTTCTGCGGCCAGCGGTTCACCGTTTGCTTCAAATTGCATTGAAGATAAAGAATCCAGTGATAATAATGTGGATGTGGTTCAAGTCAGAGCAAATGATAAAAATGTTGCAAGTGTCTCTGGCCACCTTACACGAATGTCTGATGTGAAGGAATGTCATTCATCATTTCAAACAATTGAAGAATTTGTTCTACTGTCAGATCCAGGTGAGTCGCCGCCTATTTTAAACAACACACAGTTTGATGTAATCTTGCAAAAAGGCCCGATTTGTGTTATAAACTATGATTACCCAAATGATGACGAGAAGCGGCACTTTTTGCCAGAACACTATAAGCGTATTTTACACAACGGAGAAACAGTAGACAGGAGGTGGTTGATTTACTCAAAGAAAAAAGATAAAGTTTTCTGTTTTTGCTGTAAATTATTCGGAAACACAAATGGGGGCATGTTAACACATGAAGGATTGTGTGACTGGAGACATTTAAGCCATATGTTGAAGAGTTATGAAATTTCCCAAAATCACGTAGAATGTATCAAAAGGTGGACTGAGTGTGTGTGACTTGAGAAAAACCTCACCATTGACGACAAACAAAGGTCACGAAATTTTCGAGAAAAGCAGCATTGGCGCGAAGTCTTGAAACGCATTTTATATGTTATTCAGTATTTGGCTGAACACAACCTTGCATTTAGGGGTGATAACAACACTCTGTACTCACCCAACAATGGCAATTTTCTTGGGTTGATACAAAGGATTGCAAAATTTGACCCTGTTTTACAAGTGCATTTAAGACGCATAAAAAATGGCGAAATTCACGACCATTATTTGGGTAGCCAAATTCAGAATGAACTCATTAATCTAATGGCATCCAAAGTAACAAAATCAAATGTAGACCATGTTAAGAAATCAAAGTACTTTTCAGTTATACTTGATTTTACTCCCGATTTAAGTCATCAGGAGCAAATATCGTTGGTCGTTAGATTTGTTAATATTTCAGAGGAAAATTTTAAAGTTGCGGAACACTTCCTTACATTTATAGAAACTGTGTCATCTACCGGAAAACACCTCTCTGACCGTCTCTTGGTAGCCCCGGATGAGCTTGGTTTCAACTTAAATGACTGCAGGGGCCAGTCATTTAAGTTCAAACAAAGCTCATAACGGCGCTAATATGAAGGGTGTAAATAATGGTGTCCAAGCTCGAATTCTTCAGTTAAATCCTACAGCATTTTTCATGCCATGAGCATGCCACAATTTAAATTTACTCTTAGGAGACATGGCTAAATGTTCTGCAAAGGCGATTACTTTTTTTGGTGTAATTGGAAGAATCTATTCTATATTTGCAGCATCTTTACTCGATGGAACATTGTGCTCAAATATGTTCCTTATATTACTGTTAAGAAGTCCTGTGACACTAGATGGGAAAGCCGTATAGAAAGTGTTAAACCTATCAGATACCAAGCAAAAGTGAGGGACGCACTTCTTGAAGTTGCGGACACAGTAAATGATCCTAAAATCAAATGTGAAGCTCGCTCATCTGCAGTAAATGAACTTCAGAGTTATGAATTCTTATTGGGTATTGTTAATATGGTATGGCATACTCTTTTCTGTAAACAGTGTGAACAAACCACTTCAATTGGAGAGCATGCAGCTTGACATGGCGGAAAATATGCTTCAGGGGGTTAAATTTTTGATCCAATTTCGAAATGAAGGCTTTAATTCAGCCATTCTGGTCGCTCGTGAAATTTATGAACAGTTAGGTGTTGAACCAAAATTTTCTGAGCATAGAGTGGATTAAAAAAGAAGAATCTTTGATTACGAAGTAGACGATGAACCCTTGAGAAATACAAAATCTGCAGAGGAAGTCTTCAAAATAGAGTATTTTTATCCTATTATAGACACAAGTCTCTGAAATCTCGTTTTGAACAATGTAAGGAGTTCAATGACAAGTTTGGATTTTTGTACTCTCTACCGAAAGTGAAACAAATGAATGACGAAGATCTAATGAAATATTGCAAAAAACTGGATTTGACCCTTCGTTCAGGGAATTACCGCGATATATGCGGAGAGGAGCTATTCACAGAATTGAAAATAGTCAGAGAACTAGTTCCGGGCGACTTCAATACTGCCATCCAAGTATTGCAATTTTTAAACGGAATGCAAAATCCCTTCCCTAACGTAGCTATCGCGTACAGAACCATGTTAACTGTGCCGATGATAGTTGCGAGTGCGGAAAGAAGTTTCTCTCGCTTGAAATTAATCAGATTGTATGTGAGGATAAGAATGTCTCAAGAAAGGTCAACTGCACTCGCTACATTGTCAATAGAACGCAATGCGGCGTCAAAACTAAATTACGATGATATTATTGAAGATTTTGCTGGACAAAAGGCGAGAAAAATTTCTTTTGTGTGACAGGTAAAACGTGAAGTTTTCCTTTTACATAGCAGTATATTCATTAAATACGATGACTGTTTCTCTAACTTTTAAAAGGCATTTTCTTAATGTGTTACAATTCACTAGGAAATTGATGTACCTATTTAAAACATTTTTCTTTTTGTTCCGCATAGGTTTCATTTTTAAAATACACAGCTATAGTAAAACAGGTTTTAAAAATCCATACTGCATTTACCTTTTTTTATTTTGCAAAGGAGAACATCGGTTGAGCTTAATAATAATAGGAGTTACAGTTACAAGTTTAAGCAAAATATCAATTCCTTCTATAACACATAAATGAGTGAAAAGCTTATCATCACCTTATCATAAAAATCAAAATATTCTATTGCGTACGTGCGCAAAATACCGTTAGCCAGGTTGATTTAGCAAAAATTACTAGTTAGCCAGAGGGCCTAGCATGGAGAGTTCGCACATGGCCTCGCGTAAGCTTGCGACATAACTGACCCATGCCTTCCCCGGGATTCGAGCCTAGGCCCAATCGGATGAGAGATTTGAATCCCGCGCTTCAGAGCACTCGGCCACTGAGAAGGCAAAGTTCAAACATATCTCATGAAGTCTTCCGTGTATTGTTGTAGCACGTATCGCAGTTCACCCGCTTCTCTGCAGTCGCATTGAAGATAATGACATCCTTCTTCTGCTGGCTTATACATATCAACAGATGCTAATTCTCCCTACGGTTGCTACGTTTGGCTGTCCACCACAGAATCAGTCCACCAGTGGACACACGTGCTTCTTAGTGATGACCAAACCCGTGTAGTGTCCTTAATTATGGGGGAACTAAAGGTGGAGAACCACCAGAGTTCTCATTCGTGGGTGTCCACCCAATGGGTGCTCTTTATCTTTCTTGAAATCTCTTCCATTGATTACGCACCAGAGAACGACTGTCATTGAACCAGCCTGGGCCGCCTCGGTGGCGCAGTGGTCTAAGGCGCTGGCCTCAGATCATTCGTCTGTAAGGGGTCCGGGTTCGAATCCCGGTCAGGCATGGATGTTGTGTTTGTCTTACGGTGCTGGCTCTCTCCCTTCCCTGGAGCCAGTGACCCTAAATTAGGGACGGGCGACTGCTTATAGCCCATTGAGTTGCTCACGGTGGTCGTTAAACCTCCAATCAAAAAAAAAAAAAAAAAAGAAGAACCAGCCTGGTACAATCTTTTTACTGTGACCTGGCTATATGACTCGTCACCACCCTTCTTTTGATAAACGATGTCTGACAAGCATTCCCACGCAACATATTCCTTATATCTACAACTTCAGGGGGCAGAAGTTGGAACCCGACTGGACAATCCGCTTTAAACCTTCGGAGCATTTGAATATGTCCATTTTAGCTGCATTCGTTTGCATGATATACCTGAATCCTTGTTTTACATATTTTCTGATTTGTGCGTGTCGCGTTTCACAATAACATCAATACAATGTTGTTGTTGTTGTTGTTTTTAATTCTGTTTCTTAATTTGCGGAAACCAAATGTGATTTATAACGCTTTAATTGTTTGAAAACTTAACTTTAGTATTTTTCTTTTTTCCCATTTCTTTCTTTTTCTGCATTTTATATATTTTTTCTGTATTTTTCTTTCTTCCCTTTTCTTTCTTTTTCTTACCCTTTAACCAGCTGGAACGAATGTATTTACTGCATAAGAAGTGAGCCGAACGCTTGTGGAACGAACGAACCTGCGCATCAGAAAGCGCTGCCAGCTCACCCCTTAGGTTTGTCATTCAAAATGGTCGTTCAGAGAACATGATTGTCACTAATCCTTTCTGTCTGATTATTTATTCCGCGAAAAGGGCTATAAAATGACGACGAAGCTAAGAAAAGAGAAAGAAGATTTTTGAGTGATTTGGGAAACAAAGTTGTAAGTTGTGTGAAGGATGAGATCGGGGAAATGATATGGGAGCCCAATGAGTTAAGTGAAAGACGGGGAGAATGTTTCTGCGAGTTATTAGATCAGGAAAGCAAAGATGATTCTGAGACAGACGCAGATAATGTCACAATGAGGGATGGAAGCACATGAGGGATCTCAAGAGAAGAAATATGTAAAGCTCTAAAATTTCTTCAGAATGGTAAGGCTCTGGGAGTTGATGGCATAACTGCCGAGATGTTGAAATATGGTGGTGACTCTGTAATTGACTGGTTAACTGAAATTTGCCAGTTGTGCTGGGAGTTAGGAATGGTCCCTCGGAATTGGAAGGATGCAATTATTGTTCCCTTGTATAAGGGAAACGGTGATCAGACTGAATGCAAGAACTGTCATGGTATTATTAGCCAACTAAGTATGTCAGGGAAAGTGTTTGGTAAGGTTGTTATTGAAAAAGTACGGGGTCTTACATCAGAGAAAGTGCGAATGTTCAGAGTGGTTTTATGCCTGGTAAAGGCTGCATTAACCTGATTTTTGCATTACGCACGATGATTGAAAAGTATCTGGCTGTTGGGAAGAACGTTTTTACTGCCTTCATAGATCTAGAGAAAGCTTATGACCGAGTGAATAGGACAATTTGTGGAAGGCATTGAATGAATATGGTGTTACTGGGAATCTACTTCACAGTGTAAAAAGCCATATATGCTGCCAGGAGAGCTTGTGTACGAGTAAATAGTGTTTTATCAAAATGGTTTTCTATTGGTGCAGGAGTCAGACAAGGCTGTGTAATGTCACCCTGGCTGTTTGATATATTTATGGATGCGTGCATGCGTGATGCCAAAATAGATAATACTGTTTTATGTCTTGGTGATATCCGTGTGTGCAGATTACTGTATGCTGATGACACTGTCCCGTTGGCAGAGAGCAAAAGTGACAGAGTATGTTGTCTCGGATGTACGAAGTTTGCATGAAATTCAAACTGAGTATAAATAAGAGAAAAACTAAACTTATGATGTTTGAGAGAGGAATTGGTAGCACTGAATGTAATGTAACTATAAACGGCACTGTGATTGACCAGGTGAGTGAGTTTGTGTATTTAGGAAGCATGTTTGACAGAGAGAACAAATTGGATGGTGAAATTAGTAGGCGAGAGAATTCTTCATTGAAAGTCATAGCTGCTCTTAGAGGTTTTCACAGGAATGATGGGCTCTCTAGAGAGTCCCGCATGGCCGTGTATGAGAGTGTAATTGTTCCTACTCTGATGTATGGCAGTGAAACCTGGGTACTGCAGAAGAAACATAGGAGTCGCTTGTGTGCTGGAGAAATGCGTTACTTACGGGGGTTTGCGGCAAGACACGGTCTGATTGTGTGAGGAATGAAGATGTGTTGCAGTTGTGTGATGTGAAGCAAAATGTTGTTAGCAAGGTGGAGACCAATATGCTTCGGTGGTTTGGCCATGTTGAAAGAATGAGTGATGAGAGGCTTACTAAGAAAATCTTTTTAGACGAAGTGGCAGGAAGGAAAGGCAGAGGAAAACCAAGGAAGACATGGGAGGATCAGATTCAGGAGTGTCTGCACGAGAAAAAAATTATGAGCATGAAGTATAAAAGATCTTGTGTACGGCGTGTAATGGATATCAGTGAAGCTCGAGTTGCATGTCAAGATCGCTGTAAGTGGAGAAGTTTGATACGACAACAATAAGTAAAAATATCTGGTAGTTTATATTTCTCTTTGGAGCTATAACCTCTGGATCTCAGAGAACAGCTTAGTTATATGCATGATGTATGTATATTTCCACCCAATGGCATGATGTACGTGTTAGGACTACTAGCCCTTCTCGTTCATTCTTTTGCTCATGGAGCAGAGAATAAAGGACTATAAGGGAACCAGACGATAGACTATAAGACTGAGGTCTATAAGGGAGCACTTATCACCAGTCACAGATTTCTGATCGGTACTGCTAAGATAAGAGGAAAAAAACAATTGTTTTGCTGTAACTTTGGCATAACCCTACAGCTGTGTGAACATTTCTGTTTCGGGAGCGCGGGAAACTTCCGGGACCATTTGATTCCGGTACATAGGCCACTAAAAGTGTTAATATGCCTTACTATTTAATTAATAAAGAGGAACTGTACGCCAACTACATTTAATATAGTGAAACTATATTAGTAATCCGAATTTATTGGCGTAAAAATAGAAATCAACGTTTCAAGCTTTCGCACATTGACCAGATGGCGTTTTCAAGGAAAATAGATAGCAAACTGCAAAACGTATAACATAATGCTTTACCAACTTGTATGCGGTGACTTCGAGTCGGCTTAAGATTTCCTACATCTTCATATACCACTATTGGGAGAAATACTGGTGAGCCCCATCTTACCAACGAGACAGGTGTTTATACCATCCCTCTACATTATCCGGACGACTTTAAACGGTATGACATCGGAATGACCAAACGTTCATTTAAAATTAGAATCAACGAGCATAAAAGAGACGAAAGGGACTGCAAAATAACCTTGGCCCTATTAAGAGAAGTCAAGCTCAAGTCCTCTGTTTCTATGTGGGATAATGCAAAGAAATTAGCTTTCTACACTAACCCAAAGTCTACAGCCTTTCGAAAAACCTTGGAGGTCATTATCAATAGCAATGATAGCGTCTCTCTAGAGTTGCCACTAATATGAAACCGGTTCTTCAAATAACACCTTTTCTTCTTCCAAGATACGTGTACCCAACTAATATGATGCCTCGTGTCTTTGAATGAAAAGTACATTCGGAAGTTAACTCTCTCTGTCTCTCTCTCTCTCTGTCTGTCTGTCTCTCTCTGTCTGTCTCTCTCTCTCTCTGCCTCTCTGCCTCTCTCTCTCTCTCTCTCTCTCTCTCTCTCTCTCTCTCTCTCTCTCTCTCTCTCTCATGTTGCCTCTTACATTTGTATGAAGTGGAACTAGTTTATTTTTGGAAGCACCTTTAATTCAGACCTATTGCGTTCGAGGGAAAGGTTAAATATCTGTTTTCTGATGATTGTTCCACATTGCAAAAGTTTCCCATGGCGCAATATGTGGTTTCGGAGAAATTTTCTTCGAACTGTGATTGCTACAAAGTGAAAACTAGCTTCCAGGCTTTTTCAAAATATGTGTACGTCAGACAGGAAAAAAATGAAGCAAAAAAAAAAAAAAAGTAAAAGAAAGAAGGAAAGCAGGACTAGAAGACAAAGAAACGCAACGTATAATTGACACTACAGCACAAGCTGTTGAAGAGACTTGACTTTGATAGTTTATTTTCGCTGAGACGTCATTGCTCAGTGCGTGGAAAACATCATTCTCGCAGCCTAGCTCCTCATTGGACCTACCTCATTCCTTCTTCTTTTTTTCTTTTTTTTTTTTGATTGGAGGTTTAACGACCACCGTCAGCAACTCAATTGGCTATAAGCAGTCGCCCGTCCCTAATTTAGGGTCATTGGGTAAAACAAACGCAACATCCATGCCTCACCGAGAGTCGAACCCGGACCCCTTTCGGACGAATGATCAGAGGGCATTGCTCAGACCACTGCGACCTTATTCTTTCAAAATACCTTGCATAAGTCATCCTAGTTTGAGACGTGATAAGAAAGAGCGAAGTCTTTCTTGATTCAATGGACTACAAGACGGATGTCTTCTCGAAGCTCTGAATGTAGGAAGAAAGCGATGGCTTCTGATCGTTCGTCCGAGATGGGTCCGGGTTCGAATCCTGTGAGGCATGGATGTTGTGTCTATCTTACGGCTCTGGCTCTTTCCCTTCCCTGTAACCAGTGGCCCTAAATAAGGGGCGGGAGACTGCTAATGGCCCACTGTGGTCGTTAAACCTCCAATAAAAAAATGAATGCAGGAAGGAAGTATTTATGAATGCTATGGGTGCCAGACGGGAGTCCTTCTATTGTAGGCCTACATAGATTGCACTGAAAACAGGAAG
Source organism: Macrothele yani (assembly GCA_039090855.1). Lineage (NCBI taxonomy): Eukaryota > Metazoa > Arthropoda > Arachnida > Araneae > Macrothelidae > Macrothele > Macrothele yani. Next base: position 113,654,373 of record CM077003.1, read on the forward strand.
CATTCCTGCGTGTGAAGAACTGCGAGAAACGTTTCTCAATGCTGCGGATGCAAGCAGAATGTCCTGTTATGGCTGCGCCAAAATTTTCACGAAGGAAACTTTTTTGAATGCTCTAGATGCAAGAATGGAGAAAGTTCTTTATGCACTAGGACGTTTACAATAGTTTCTGAAGCACAGCTGAAGCTACTGCAAAAGAAATTACAAATTAAACGTCGTTAACTAAATATGTAGAGGAAAGTTCACCGACATACCGAGACAGTATTGCAATGAAAGCATTCCATCACAAAAGATGGCCTGTCTATTAGTTGCAGGATCCGTTGCCAAGGATTGTAGTTTTGCAGTCCCGGTGAAAAGAACTTGAGTATGTCGCCCCAGTGACGCAGTGATCTATGCGCTGGCTTCTGACTATTCGTCCGAGATGGAGCCGTGTTCGAATCCTGGTGGGGCATGGATGTTATGTTTGCCTTACACCACTGGTTCTCTCCCTTCCCTGGAACCAGTGGCTCTAAATTAAGGACAGGTGACAGCTTATAGCCCATTGAGTTGCTCACGGTGATCTTTGACCCTCTCCCACGAAAAAAGAACTTGTCTATTAGCAATATGCAATCGCATCTGCTCTAGATTTAACTGAAACGGCTTCCCATTCGGTCAGTTGATTGATGCTGTATCAGTGTTAACGCATACGGTGCTCGATCATCATGTTTACAAAAAGCCAGTAGACGCTATTCAATAACGCTTAAAAGCAAGTGTGACGTGCCTGCCCAGCAGGACGCACACGACTTAAAGGCAGATAGCAGCGATAACTAACGTCCGCGTAGCTCAATTGGTACAGCGACTTATTCCGGAATGAGGGGACCAGGGTTCGAGCCCCGGCGTGAACCAAAAATGACGGAGAAATTCACTTCGTTATACAAGGTAGAGGGAAGTACTACCACCAGTGTCGTAATTAAATTTTGCTTCTTCTAAATTTCAGATGGATCTACTACTCATTTTCTTTCTTGTACTTTCTTTCTTCGTTGTTCCACACGCAATTTATTCAACAGCTGCAAAGATGGAAAAGGCATTGAGCTCTGTCTAAGTTTTCAGGACTGTTTTCGAGAAAAAGAAATGAACAAAACAATACGAGCATTGTTCAGTGGTTTCGAAAGACATGTTATCGACGAATTGTTCACAAAGTTGTACCCTCCCTTTAAAACACGTGTAAGAGTGTGCTTCACACCGTATATTGAGTGGCAGAGAATCAATAACACTCAGCAAGAAATTTTACAACAAATGACAAGGCGATGGCTTAAGGAACACCTCAACAGACAGCAGATGGCAGAACTATGAATTATGATTGATCACGCTCTTTATTACTGCAGAATTTGTTTTACTGCTTTACTGCAGTTCCAGAGTGTTCGCTGGTTCACCGAAGAGATAAAAATATCTACTTAAGGTAATGTTTCTAAATTATTTCCGAATCGTGAAGCTCATAATACATCTCTATATTTCCACAAATGTATCGTTTGTTTCCTTTGACATTGTTTAAGCAACAAAACGGTTTGGACAGCTCGTAGAGTTTCCTACAAAACGATTAGCGGCTAGAGTGTACCCTTGGATACTTTCGCTATGGATGTTAATTCTGGGAGCGTGAGAAATGTCCATACAAAACACTGATTATTACGCTAGTTGGGAATAGCCAAGCGTTGGACAAAATCCATCAACGAAAGGTTTTAGGAAAAAGACAGCCGAGAAACTTGCAACTTTATTTGCACCATATATTGTATGTACGTAATTAGCGAGGACACATTCGAGGAAAGTTTGCAGCTTTAGGAATTCTAGGGAAAGTAAGTACGACACGGACACTATTGCAGGGCATGAAAGAAAACATTAAATTCTGAATGCAGTTCGTTATCTTGATTTTTTAATCGGCAGGACAAAACGTCTAATAGGCAAAGAAATCCTGGTGGTGAAATCATGAAGAAATGCAGTAAGTAAAGAAGAAACCCGACGAAGTACCAGGAGATGTACATACAAAACATCCAAGAAAGAGGCCAAAAACGCCGTAGCAAGTACAGAAGCACAGCATTCAAGTAGGATCTATGAAGATTGGACACAGCTAGTAATGAAACTATTGTATTCTTCGGCGTATAAGACGATACTTTTTTATTTAGAAGTCCGGACCTCGACTTATATGCCACATCGACGCATCTATTGACCAGTCGTTGAAATTTCTCAATGAAAAATGTATATTCCGAAAGTGCAGGAAACATAATGTTTAAAAGCCGATTAATGGGTATTTCCGTTCAGAAACATCTTTAAAATCGACGTGACAGATTTGGAAGGGAAGCTGGCATGTGGTAATCGCATCCCCCTCACAACCCTCGAAGACCCTGTGAATGGCATTCATCCCTGGCTTTGTTAAGCCGCCAGAACTACGATGGATGCACTAAATTCATCCAGCGATCATTAAACTCCTGAAACGCATCGCTGTCATGCAGTTGACTGGCTGATGACAATCGTGTTGACAGCCGGCGGCGCATGCGCTTTAAGAATAGCAATGACCAGCGGCTAGCAAAGGCGCTTTTTCCGCTCTGCCAATCGCCCAGTTCTTAAGTATACCTCAAATGAATTAGGAGCATCTTTTGCTACCAATTATTATGGTTATCTGTCAATTATTATAAACAAAGTAGCGAACTATAACTCGCGCCACTCGCATCACTTTGTCTAATTTTGCACACTTGTGGGACTATTTTTTTTATTTGCTCGGAGAGAAGGAATACGTGCAGCGTCAGTTCGTAAGAACTTACGAAATTCAACTTTTTTGCTGAAAAGAAAAATGCAAAAGTTGCTTCACTTTGTCTCCATCTTAATATTTACTAAACCATTAAAAATATTATTACAGAATTTTGTTGGGTTTTTTTTTTTTCACCTTTGCGCTGCGGATTCTCTGAGTCGTATGTCGGAGGAGTGGAATACCGGTAGCATCAGTTCTTACGAAAAATAAGCTTACAAAATTCAACTCTTTGCCGAAAAAAATTTGGAACACCTCATTTTCTCTTCCTTTTAACATTTACTGAAACGTTAAAAACATAGTTTCAGAATTTCGGAACTCTAACTGTATTTGTTCTAGCCTCGACTTATACTCAGCATCGATTTATTACAAATGCAGATAAGGAAGTTGAGAAATTTAAATCATTCGACTTATAAGCGGTAGTCGTTCCATATTTGTATTATTTTATAGAATATGATAGTTATTTATTTGTGTTATTATAAAATACGGTTGTTATTAATCTGTATTACTGTATTATAAAATACGATAGTTATTTATTTGTATTATTGCATTATGAAATACGATAGTTATTCCAATATGCAAAAGCAAGGCGGGCGGAAGGATACCGTATGCACTGAAAATCTCAAAGATTCTCAGCATATATACAATATCGCACACTAGCTGCGTGTGTTATTAAATTTCGCACGCTGGCTAGGAGGGTTATTACGTTTTGCACATTAGCTAGGAGTGTTACTAAGCAAAGGACGAAGGATAAGTGGTATCAGAATGCAGTACATGTTTGAAAGGACGAACGAAATATCACAGAACTGATGAAAGGTGTGAGAAGTTTTAAATATTTACAATCGGCGTTAGGGGAAGATGGACATTGCCCTATCGTTAATATTTGGATATCCATCTATTGATAGTGAATTGGACATTATCCTATCGTTAATACACTGGCGTGCAAAAAAATAAGGACGAGACGGTTTTTCGAATGTAACGTCGTGCAGACGTGCTTCACATCGACTCAAATCATACCATAAGATCCCCAAGATGTAAGAATATGGGACAAGTGAGCAAAATCCGTCCAAACAACGAATCCAAAGGATACAAAGGCACTTTATTGAAAAGGTAGCTTCGAGCACAACTAGACAGAAGACAGAAACGTCCACGTAACAGGCGGCTGCCAAGAAAAATCCAGTCTTTAGTAGGAGATATGTTCACCCCTGACTGCGTTGCAGGATTTACAACGTCTGTCCATGCTGAGGACGAGGTTGTCAAGGAGCTGTTGAGGCATCACGGCTCTTGTAGCGCCAATCGCAGCTGCAGAATCGTTGCTGGCGGCTGGTGATGTGCTGCCAAACGTCTCCCGAGAAGGTCCCACACGTGTTCGATTGGATTTAGGTCCGAGGAGGACCTTGCTGGCCAATCCATGCGTTGAATATCTTCACTCTCCAACAGCTCTGCGACAGCCACTGTACGATGAGGTGTAGCGTTGTCGTCCATGAAGATGAAGTCAGGACCCACAGCACTTCTAAACAGACGCACGTGAGGCAGGAGAACCTCGGTACAATAGCGGACACCAGTGACTGAACCTCCTTGGAAGATGTGAATGTCAGTACGGCTACCAAGCATGATACCGCCCCAAACAAAAACTCCGCCACCTCCAAACCGGTCCCTTTCGATGATGTTGGAGGTGTGATTGCGTGTTCCCTCATCTCTACAGTTGTGTATACGTCCAGAATCGCTCGTCAGATTAAATCGGCACTCATCCGTAAAAAGAACTCGGCCCCATTGCTGATGTGTCCAGTTCTTGTGTTCCTGGCACCACAGAAACCACCGTCTCCGATAAGCAGACGTTAATGGCACACATCGTATTAGTCGTCGTGCAAATATGCAGCCTCCTGGCCATGGTAAAACGCGATAACGGACGTTCAGTTGTCTGTTGCATGTGCCTTGCGATTTCTTCCGCTGTCTGCCGTCTGTCTTTTCTCGCCTGTAGGACAATATACCGGTGCTATGCCGCCGTTGTTGCTCGTGGACGACCACTGCTAAACTCTCGGACAGCTGTTCCCCTCGTTTGAAATGCTCTCCAAGCTCGCGAAACGATGCTGTGAGCGATCCCGAACTCATCGGCCACACTAGTCACACTTCGGCCTTCTTCCAACTTCCCAATGACGTCACCTCGGGTAAAGTGATCCAGATGTCGTCTACTGGATTGCCTGTTGGCCATATCACGCGGTGGCAGCAACTCGATGTCGTTCAAACCGATGTACACCGTGCAATAGCTCTCACCGCCCGTGTGCTTTATACCCTTCCGACACTCCGCCCCCCTCCCCCACGTCATGCTGCATATATGCGCATGCCCTACCGTACCGGATCTTAGTCTATTTCCTGAGTGGTCTTTCGGTCCGTTTTACCTGCTCGTTCCGCTGTTACGCTAATTTCTTCTCTTCGTCCTTAATTTTTGTACACCAGTGTATTTGAGCACCCACCTATTGATAGTGAATTGGACATTGCCCTATCGTTAATATTTGGACCCCCATTGATTGATAGCGAATTGAATCTAACGCAAGCACCACGTCACAGATCCAATTATAAATACGGTGGTAGGGCCATGATGAGACAATAGCACGACTCTGAATTCAAGTTGCCTCGATCGACATAGCTAACTGATTTCCAGCGAGACTGATACTATGGTGCCACATAAGCAATCGCTCCGTACGTGCCTTTTCAGTGGCATTAAAGATCCCTAGGTAGACGGTTGGTGATGTGTGATGCAAGTGAAAGTAGACTGGGACCTCAATCTAACAAGAAATGACCCAGTAACCTCCGAAGCTAACAAAATGGGACATGAGAGCTCTGCGGAGGACTTTCCGCCCAGAACGCAAATCAGCATTGTCTCAAATCATGCAAAGACTATGTGAGACTATTGGGTCTTATGTTAGCCCCAGTACAGCGCACAGAGCGCTGCATGACATGCAGTAGGTTGCTACAGTCGAGTAGCCATCTACAATCCGCTAATCACTTTGTCTTACACCAAAGGACGATTAGTGTGGCCGAACGAAAGTCGATTTTGGACTGTATACCAATACAGAACTATTTTTTGTTGCTCGGCTTCGGCCCATTAATCGTTTTGGACAAAACCATAAGTGCTTACTAACAATATTATGATATTACTTTGGGAATGGTCATTGTATCTCTATCAGAGCAACACACCATATCATATTGCTTGCATTGTTACAGATTATTTTTTACATGGGTGTCGGAATGTCGGGCTGGCCAGCTCAGAGTCCTCATCTGAATCCTATAGAGGATCTCTGGGACGAATTGAATCGTCGAGTGCGTGGAAGAAGAAATATATATATTTTTTTGATTGGAGGTTTAACTACCACCGTGAGCAACTCAATGGGCTATAAGCAGTCGTCCGTCCCTAATTTAGGGTCACTGGTTCCAGGGAAGGGAGAGAGCCAGTGCCGTAAGACAAAACCCAACATCCATGCCTGAAGAAATATTTCAACAAACAAAGATGAACCGGTCACTGATTTGAAGGTTAGAACGCCTCAGCGACATTTACAGAAATATGGTGGAGCGTTCTCGCAAACTAAAGGTCGTCGTTAGGGCCAAAGGTCTGAGCACACAATGTTAAATTTTCTGTAAGTAAAGATTCAAAACGAGGTGGGACAATGTGTGATCGGAAGGACAGCAATGCCAAACTTTGAAGAAATGAAATGCTAGAAAATTCACACTTTTCTCATTTAATTTCTTATAGTCCATTTGAATTTTATTGAACTACATTTCTTTTCTAAAACAATCCCGTTACTTTTTAGAAGCTGTATATCTATTTATAGCGCGTAGTAACACACGGAGAGCCGCAATCTGAAACGTAAACAAAATCGCCGGCAGCAGCTGTGGAAGGATACACTCGGTAACAGCAAAGATCAAATCTAACACAAGAAACAGCAAGATGGAATTTCAAATTGCAAACTGCGCATGTTGTGTCAAACTCTAAACGATTGTTGAAAAAAACTTAGTCAAAACCTTCCTGTAAATATTGCTTGGAATTATAAATAATGCGTAGCAGCTGTGGAAGGATACACTCGGTAACAGCAAAGACACTGAAGACTGAAGAGCAATTAAATTAGAGATACCTGTCTAGTAACGTGTAGCACCACCTTTCGCCCTGATGACGGCGGCGATTCGTCTCGGCATGGACTCGACAAGACACCGGAAGCGTTGGGAAGCCATACGGATCCACGACCCCTGAACAAGCTCCCACAGTTCACGAAGATTTGATGGAGAGGAGTCAGAGCCTCGAACAACTCTCTTGATGGCATCCCAGAAGTGCTCGATGGGATTGAGGTCAGGTGACCCAGTTGGCCAAGGAAGCGAGGTCACGTCGGTGGAGTGTTCATCCAACCATTCGGATACAAATCGGGAGCGATGGCACGGTGCATTGTCTTGTTGCAGGATGTGGCCTTCAGTGGGATGTTGAAGACGCACAAACGGGAGCAAATGGTCGTCCAGGATATCCCTGAAACGTTGACCTGTGAGGGACGATGTCACACGTACCAGGTGTCCCATTTCAGTCCACCTAAACAGTCCCCAGACGAGAATTCCACCCCACCAGCTTGAAGAGTACTCTACTGGCAAGAAGGATCTATCGCTTCATGTGGTTTGCGCCGTACTCGTATCCTGCCATCCGCATGTACCAACGTGAATCTCGACTCATCAGTCCAGGCAACATTTTTCCACATGTCTAGGGTCCAGTGGCGATGTTTCCGCGTTCGTGCTAATCTTTCCACCCTGTGATGTGCGGTCAGCAGCGGTACCCTCGTGGGACGACGGCTTCTGTACTCCATAGCGAGGAGATGGTTCTGGATGGTGTGGCTGCTTACACGTTTTTGTGCACCAGCGTTAAATTGCCGAGTGATTTCTTACACTGCGGCCAGTCTATCCGCTATTACAATGCGAGCTAGCAGACGATGACCCCGCTCATCCACACGCTGTTGTCCACGGCAGTTGGCCCTTGCAGGAATGGTTTTACCGGATTCGATGTACTCACGGTGCACCCGTGACACAGTGGCTCGTGAAAATCTCAGTGCCTGCACGACTTCCGAGATGGAGTGACCCATTCTTCGGGCCCCGACAATTTGCCTACGATAAAATGCGCTTAGATCTTTCATCTTACCCATACTGCGTCCGACTCTTACTGATTCCCGTCGCATCTCTCCTTATATTGTTGGATCGCTGCATACGTCATGTTGTTTCCGTTTACAGGGCCGCCCACAGAGTAACATTTGCATGACGCCAGCTGTCTCTAATTCAATTGCTCTTCAGTGTATAATAATAGGAGCCGCTGTTTGAAATGTAAACAAACTCACCGGCAACTGTTGCGAAATACGTGCCACGGAGCGCATCCAAAAAGTTTGTCACAGCTTGTTCATATTGTCGCTTCTATTCGCCTGCATAAGTTGGTAGTATTAGTCTGCCTCGACAAAGCCATGCGTAGGTGTGTGAAAGATTGGCACACATAAGTTGCTGTGCCAACAAAAAGATTTCTATCACGTTTGCTGTGAGATTCTCACAGTTTCATCATCATCATCATTGTCAACCATTATCAATCCACTGCTGGACGAAGGTCTCCCCAAGTTTCCTCCACAACGGTCTGTCTTGTGCCAGTCTCCTCCATGTCACTCCCGCATACTTTCGAATTTCATCCACCCATCATCCATGTGGTCTTCTTCTGGGTCTTTTCCTGTCCCTTGGAATCCAATCTAAAATTTCGGCTGTCCATCGATGGTCTGTTCTTCTGGCAGTATGTCCAGCCCGTTGCCATTTCAGGGATTTAACTCTGATCATGATGTCTTCCACTCTTGTCATTTTTCGGATCCACGTGTTCCTCTTCTTATCTCTCCTGGTTACACCAAGCATGCACCTCTCGATGGCTCTTTGAGTTGTCTGCAGCCTTTGTATGTCTCCTTTAGCTAAGGTCCACGTCTCTGCACCATACGTAAGCACTGGAAGGATGCATTGATCAAACACTTTTCTTTTAAGACATAATGGCATATTGCTCTTGAAAATTATGCTGTTTCTTCCAAAAGCTCTCCAGGCAAGTTTTGTACGCCGATTAATTTCTTCACCAATGTGACCCTTCACTTGATATCTGCTGTCCAAGATAAACGTACGTGTCTGTTATCTCCAGCTTTTCTCCATCAATCGATAAATCTTCATTTCTTGTAAAAGCATTGTACATCACTTTTGTCTTCTGAAAGTTCATTTTTAATCCCACTTCTTTACTCTTGTCAGCAAGTTCCTGGATCATACTCTGTAGCTCTGATGGGGTAGTTGCAAAAATGACTATGTCATCAGCAAAACAAAGGTGGGTTAGATAATCTCCATTAATCTCTATCCCTTTGTTTTCCCAGTTCAGTGATTGAAAGACATTTTCCAATGTGGCATTAAAGAGCTTCGGAGATATGGTGTCACCTTGTCTCACTCCTTTTCCAATTTTTATGTGTGTTGTATTTTCAAACAGCCGAATCTTTGCACTTGCATTTTCATAGATGTTATTAATAATATTAATGTATGCAGTTTTACACAACGGTAAAATCATATACTGTTCCGTTTATGCAGAGTGCAATGAAATATTATTGCGCAAGAGTGTAATGAAAACGTTTTACGAAAAATGAAGCGAACTATTGTTGAGTGAGTTTATAAGCAGCGCATACGGCAAGTTCGAATTTCAGCAAATGCTGAAAGCTTTAAAAACTAGATAAATTATTTAGATTACCGCAAATTCGAGTTTCAAAAAATGGGATTCTGAGGTGCACACTCCCACGTTCACCTGCAGGTTTTCACCAAATTTGAAGTCTCTATGTTGATCAGTTTCTTTTGTAGGAGATTGATAGACAGACACGGTAATTTTATTATTATAGAGGTATGATAGTGCCAACTATTTACGTTCCTCTGTTTTTAACACACTACATTTTGTACTTTGTTCTTCATGTTCGTTTCGGTCATGTGTCCACTCAGTTTGCTAAATGTTTGTGGTAGTATTGTTATAGCAGTAGCTTTGGTGACAGCCTCCCTTGAAAAGCTTTTAGCCTCTCTTACGAAAGACACAGCGGACGTAATAATGATAAATAGCACGTTTGGAAAAAAATATGGTAAAGAGTTTCAGAATTACACTTAAAACGCTATATGTATCGATCTGACTGAGAGCAAAGTCTGTAAATCAGCTGATTCAAGATCATGTCAGTTCAGAAACTTGTTTGAAATACAGCAGTACAATTCGCTGATTAATTTGTCACTCTATGAATTGTTGCAATCGTATACCGTGTGCCTGCCCGTTTCCTCGTATTTATTACGATTGCTCGTTTTTAAAATGCTTTGCATTCAGTGAGGTCTGTTGAAAAAGTTTAAGCACAAATAAATATCGGTGCTGAATCAGAGCAACACATACACTGAGAAGCAAGAGAAACACTTTAAGCCGTGGCGCAGTGGTCTAAGCGATGGCTTCTGATCGTTCGTCCGGATTGTGAGACATGGATGTTGTGTTTTGTCTTACGACGCTGGCTGTCTCTCTTCCCAGGAACCATTGGTCCTAAATTAGGAACGGACGGCTGCTTATGGATCACTCAGTTGCTCACGGTGGTCGTTAAACCTCCAATCAAAAGTAAAACACTTTAAACTGCGTTACACTGCGCAATGTGAAGGCAATGCATGCAGTGGGTGTAATTATGCATACTCATGGTGTGAGAAAAAGGAGAAACTACCTGCCTCTAAAGTTTAGAAACGTAATGCGAAACATACCATTATTAGACATGTATACTATTTGCAACCACCTGTATCAGTTCAACAAGTTAGTAAAATCATGCCATGCTCTGGTTATGATGCGCTTCCCAACATGACAGAAATCATTACTCATGTTATTACTCAAGTTATGAGGATAATGATTGTGGAATAAATCTCACTCATGTGCCTTGACCTTTGACCCCATTTTGATGATATTCAACCGGACCGGTTCAGTATACCACCGGAACAACATGATAAAGTTTTGTTGCAATCGAAACATTTTTACATAAGTTACGTCGCATAAGGGCGATGGAATGGATCCAGCTCCTATGTCCTGATCTTTCACCCCATTTCTTCCATTTTCAATAGAGGTCGTCCCCAGGTTGTCCTCTACAACATACTAAAATTTCATTGAAATCGAATCATTTTTACGTGGGTTATCGTGCTGACAGATAGACAGACAGACGGACAAAGCCGGACATATACGCTTCTTCAACCTACGGTTGGAAAGCGTAAGCCGCCTCGGTGGCGCAGTGGTCTAAGGCGCTGGCCTCTGATCATTCGTCCGTAAGGGGTCCGGGTTCGAATCCCGGTCAGGCATGGATGTTGTGTTTGTCTTACGGCACTGGCTCTATCCCTTCCCTGGAACCAGTGACCCTAAATTAGGGACGGGCGACTGCTTATAGCCCATTGAGTTGCTCACGGTGGTCGTTAAACCTCCAATCAAAAAAAAAAAAAAAAAAAAAAAGCGTAAACAAGTAAGTAAAATCATGCAATGCATTGATTATGATACGCTTTCCAACATGCCAGAAATCATTACTCAAGTTATGAGGATAATGGATGTGGAATAAATCTTGCTCCTGTGTCCTGGCCTTTGACCCCATTTCGATTATATTACACAGAAGTGGTTCAGTATACCTCCGGAACAACATGATAAAGTTTTGTCGCAATCGAAGCATTTTACATAAGTTATGACGCATTAGAGCAATGGAATGGATCCTGCTCCTATGTCCTGACCTTTTACACCATTTCACCCATTTTCAACATGGTTTGTCTCCTACTACATACTATATTTCATCGAATTCGAACCATTTTAACGTAAGTTATGACGCATTAATCTTTTAACGACCATGACTTTGAAATCTAGTATCACTCTAAATACCATAACGCCCGAAACTGTCTGTTGTTTCACTTCTTTGTTTAGTAACAACAATGGTGACTGACGGTGACTCCTGCTGATCCCTCATAGGTCGTGCAAATTTAAAGAACACGTAAGGAGTAGAAAATCTGACTCACTCTAGACAGGCGTTTCGGGAAGCTATGGTCGTTTGTATGTACGGGCGTTTTGGGCGTTATGATCGTTAAGGGGATAAGGGCAATGAAATGGATCCCGCTCCTATGTCCTGACCTTTGACCCCATTTCGCCCATTTTTAATAGGGTTCGTCCCTTTGGTGGTCCGCTACCACATACTAAAATTTCATCGAAATCGAACCAATTTTACTCGAGTTATCGTGCGGACAGGTGGACAGACGTACAAAGCTGGAGCATATACGCTTCTTCAACCTACGGTTGGAAAGCGCAGAAGACACGTTCCTCCGTGCAAGAAATAAAATTCTGTGGAGTTCGCGGTTGATACATTTTTAAATTAATAATTAATTAAATATTCATAATGCAACAATTAATCAATATGGTGTCTTTGGTAGTGCTTGAAAGATTTTCCGTCAGGGTACTTAAAAATATTTCGTCCGTATTTTTTTCTAAATCGTATATCCTAGAGAAACCAAAGAACGGTTTCTCATTACATAAAGGGATATGTTGGTCCAAATTTAACCAAATCAACTGTAAACATATTTTTAAACAAAACTTGAAAATATCAAATTTCGTCTTAATCGGTAAAAAACAGTTTTTGAGTCATTTCATTAAAAAAAAAAAAATAGCTAGAGGATATCTCCACTTCTGGTGCCATTAAATGCACCGAAAAAGAGCTACTCTTGCGATATTTACATATTTTAAAATGCGTTGCTGTACTTATTAATTTTTCAATTAATAATGTTATATTAGGTTAAAATTAATTTACAGAAGTAACTAAAATTTTTCTAGCCTCCCCTACATTACTAATAGACTCCCCTAGAATTTAGCATTAGCTAGGGTCCTGATCATTATGAAGATTTTATACTTTATGCTTGATCCAATCTTACTCGGTTGGCGTTCTGAAAATCGTAATTGTTAGGAAAATCAAATCAAATAAATCAGCAATGTCAAATTAGCTGTCAGCGTTAAATTTCTTGAAATATTCATGCGCTGCGAGACTTTAGTAACTTGATTAGGAGCGCACTAAGGGGAATAAATCACGCTATTAGAAAAATAACAGCCTTAAGATCACTCCTCTAGGATGAAGCAATCATACTTATAATTCTTCTGTCTCTCGTATGGAAAGATGTGGTCAAGTGCTGTCACCAAGGCAACCGTCGATCAATGAATAAACACTATGTACCTCCCAGCTTGCCCCCACCCACAGCTTCCCCACCTTGTACACGGCCTCATCGAAGTTAAATATATTGGATATACATAGTTGACGTCAGGGAAGCTCTAATGGTTGGGGCGCATGTCGTCTGCATCCCATGCATTATGTGATCCAATCAGCTAGGCAGACAGAGTTAGTTGATTGTTTGCCAAGTTCAGAAGGAACGTAAAGGACGCGATTCAGTTACGTTAATTAACAGCACAGCCCGCTTTCCCATCCATCATCGTAATCATCATCTTTTAGTGTATTCCTTCGCTGAGAACACTGAGAGAACAGGAAAGCAAATGTTTCAGTTGTTTCAATGTTTCTGATGGAGCTTGATTTTCACAGCGAAGGAGGACAATGGTTTTGCCTAATACAACTGTTTACATTGACAACTTTAGTCAAAACAAGAACTCTTATGTTTTCCTATTTCTCGTATGAACAACATTTCATTCTCCTAGTACAGATGCTATATAAAATAAACCAGTAAGAGGGCTTGTAGAGATGAAGCCTCCTTTTGTCTTTTTTTGTTCAAATAATCCTGTTGTTGGTCATGCAATCAGGTTAATGAAATTTGCGTTATATATTACTATAAAAATTTTATTTAACGCGTTTAGCAACTGAATCAAAGGTTTTTGTTATCATGAATATACACTGCTCGACATTAAAATGGCCCCAAGCATAAAGAGTGATTAAAATGAGAAGAAAACCAACAGAGACATAAAACACGAAGAGGATAACATATGTCTTAATTTCCGAGGCAATACATCAGTTTGACAAGATCACGTGACAGTAGTCAATACTTTGTGTGACCACCATGTTGTAATGTAATCAGATACACGGCGCGGCATGGCGCGATATAGTCCTCTAAGGTGCCCTAGGGTATCTGGGACCACGCAGAAATCATATAGACCCCTCTTAGACACGCTCCAGAGACGTTAGAGGTGGGCGCCAATAAAAGTCACAAAAGATGGCCTATCTATTATTTTCAGGATACTGTCGCCAAGGCTTTTGTTTCTGTAGTATCGGTGAAACGAACTTGCCTATGCCGTTCTGGTGGGGCAATGGTCTAAACGTTGGATGGGTCCGGGTACGAATACCGGTGAGGCATGGATGTTGTGTTTGTCTTTCAACACTGGCTCTCTCTTTCTCTCTGTTCTCTGGAGCCAGTAGCCCTAAATAAGAGACGGGTGGCTGCTTGTAGCCTATCGAGTAGTCCACGGTAGTCGTTATCACCCTCCTCGTCCCGCCCGCCCCAAAAGAGAACTTGACGATAAGCAATATGCAATCGCTTCTGCAGCAAACTGAACTATAATGGCTTTCTATTTCGGTCAGTTGGCTGATGCTGTGTCAGTGCTAATGCATACGGTCTTCGCCCATCATGTCTAAAACAGCCAGTAGACATAAATGCGGTAAGCACTATTTTTGTGACGCATACGGTCTTCTGACATCATTTCTACAACAAGCCATTAGAAATAGATGCGGTAAGCAGTATTTTTGTGACGCATACGGTCTTCGCCCATCATATCTACAACAAGCCAGTAGACATAGGAAAATGCGGTAAGCACTATTTTTGTGACGCATACGGTCTTCGCCCATCATATCTACAACAAGCCAGTAGACATAGGAAAATGCGGTAAGCACTATTTTTGTGACGCATACGGTCTTCACCCATTTTGTCTACAACACGGCAGTAGACGTAAATGTGGTAAGCACTATATAACATACAAGTTTTTCCTCCCGGACATCGCACTCCGGAGTAAGTCGCTCTCACAACTGACATGTTTTCATAATCTTTTTTATTCAGAGCAAATGAAGGGAATTTGGATATGGAGGGCACGGACAATATAGTGCCAGAAAAGTAGACAAAAGATGTAAAATGTACAATGAGATCGTAATATGTACGAGAAGCGTATGTACAATATATACAAGGTGGTACTACAATAAATAGTACAGCTCATGGCTAGACAATGTGCAACAAATGATAAATACCCTGGCGGAAAGTGAAAAAAGAACACCAAGAAGGAGACCTCTGATACCAACGAAACTTATACATCAAAATAACGGAATACAGAGGATAACGTGATCAAAATAACGGAATACAGAGGATAACGTGATCAAAACATTATGGCAAAATACATCTGTATTTGCTGGTAAACTGAAAAATAACATTTCCATGTAACATGGTTAGTACGAGGTTGAACCGCCATGAACTGCGTCACACTGTGCAATTCTGGCATGGAGTCTGTCGTACAGATGTTGGATGTAAGTTTGGGGTATTGAGTTCCAATCATCCTCAACCTGGACGCGTAAATCGGGGATGTTCGTGGCTGGCCGTGGATACCGGATAAGTCGTTGTCCCATAAAATTCCACACGTGCTCTATGGGGGACAAATCCGGTGATCGTGCAAGCCATGGAAGTTGTCTCACACCCTGAAGTGCACGTTGCGTTGCACGTGCTGTGTGTAGGCGTGCGTTATCTTGCTGGAAAACACCACGAAGGATAGACCTTACAAATGGCACAACAACGGGCTGAATCATGTTGTGGATGTAGGAGGTGCTGTTTAACGTATACGGTACAAACACTAGTTGTGTACGGGAGTGATAGCTGATCGTTCCCTACACCAGGAAACCAGGTGTAGGCCCTGTGTGTCGCTGGCGGATGCAAGAAGGGTGGAACCGCTCTCCTGTGCGTCTGCGAACACGCATACGGCCATCGGAGGCTCCCAAACAGAATCTGCTTTCATCGCTGAACACGACAGATCGCCATTGTGTTCTCCAGTGCGGACGTTGGCGACACCAGAGGTACACATGTCAGAGGCACACGTGCACGTAGTCCTGCATCCCGTAGACGGTTGCGGATTGTTCGCACAGTCACCCCAGGTGCAACGGCAGCTCGGATTTGCGTCGCAGTGAATGTTCTGCTTGACAACGCCGCTCTTCTTATGCGTCGATCGGTCCGCCCATCAGTCCGTCTGTGACTCCCGGTTCAACGTCTTGTCGAGTGGGAATGTTCCTCGGACCATCAACGCCACCATCGTACCACCACCGATACTTCCCGTCCAATTCGCTCCGCAATACGACGATCCGACCATCCAGCCTCGCGGAGTCCGACTAGATGACCTCTCTTAAAGTCCGATAACTGCTGAAATCGTACACGTCTTCCATGTCCAGGCATTGCAGCTTCTTCAGGGTCTTCGCATGTGTCCGTACGCCGACGACTGATTATATTCACTTCGCCGTACTCCTGGAATACCACCGACGATAATTTGCATATTATGCCGCGCTGTGGCGTAAGCGCTCACCGGTTGGTCCCGAAATTAACATCACACCTACGTAAACTCGACCCCATTAACATATGTAAATTTCATGATCGTCCGCCAATTCCTTCTTGGTGTTCTTTTTTCACTTTCTGCCAGTGTATGTACAGATATTCCAAGCGACGTGATATTTACAAGGTGTATAGATACAAGAATCAAAGCTAATAAGAATAACAATAGCGACAATAAAAAAACAATGGGACGAAAATACGTCAAAGATGACTCTGAGGACATAGTGTACATGATACAACATTGCAATGTACACAGGTATAGTGAAAAACAAGAGATGTATGGAAGATATATGCACAGATATATGGTAAATAATATGATGAACGTAAATAATATAACGAAAACTATAAGGATCCAAGAAATATGCACAGGTTGTAACGTACCAGGAGATGTGACGTACCTGCCCGAAGGACGCACACGACATAAAGGCAGATAGGAATCAGAATAAAACGTCCGCGTAGCTCAATTGGTAGAGCAACTTATTCCGGAATGAGGGGACCCGGGTTCGAATCCTGACGCGGTTAAAAATGACGGAGAAATTTACTTCGTTATAAGGTCAAAGAGAAGTGCATAGGTACAGTGAAAGTATGCAATGTGAAAAATAAGTATGTATAAATACATGACAAATAATATAATGAATATCAAAGAACATTGCAGAGCTAGTGCATGTGCTGAAAAACATAATATCGTGCAAGAATACGAACAGGGTGTAATATACGCAAGATGCAAATGTACAGAATCCTATGCAGGCGTAATAACATGTGCTGAAAAAAACATGAGAAGAAAGAAATGCATTGGTACAAAATAATGCTGACAGCAATAATAACCAAGTAATCTGCGGAAACACATAAAGAACTGACATGATTCCAAGATCAAGTATGTATGAGGAGGCAAAGTCAGATTGACGCTGATATCTGCCAGGTCGGCAAAAGAGCGAAGTGATGCGGTGGTGGAGGAAAACTCCAGTGCGCAGGCAATGGCAATGAACCAGATAGTCACGGAGAAAGGCACAAGGAAAGAGTCCCGACGATGCCACGATGATCAAAGCAAGAGGCGGAGGTCGTCTGAAGGATCGGTGAACCACCTCCGACATGGAGATCAGATGGACATGAGTTCGGGCGGAAGCAAATGCTAGACGTAGGCGGGCAAGAAGGCGGTTTCGGAATTGACAACAGAGTTCGTCTCCCTCCTGTAACAGAGATGGCGGAAGAGCAACGGATCGAAGCTGTAGACAGCTGGGTTGAGGGGATCGATGTCTTCATGTACAAGAGAATTTACCAACGGGGTACAAAATCCCCGACTATTCAGTGCTGCTACCTTGAAGATATACACTATCTACCAACAAGTAATTGGACACCCCTGCAATCGACGATATCTGCGGTCCTGATACACGTCACGGCCGCCGCCGTTGAATATCGTGTGGGAAACAAGAACGCAACCAGTCACATGCAAGATGCCACGCAGTTCGGAGCTCTCTGATTTCGAGAAAGGTGTAATCGTCGGGTGTCACAGAAATGGCTCGATCCACACATGACATATCCAGCGAGTTGAAGTACCCAAAATCGACAGTGGCCTACGCGATTGGTAAGTGGAAGATGAGAGGTGATTGTAGGAATGTGCCCCGACCCGGCAGACCCACAAAACTGGGAGTTAGAGACCGACGGGTGCTGGCCAGAGAAATTCGGAAGAACCGCACCAAATCCACATCCGCGAGGAGTTTCAACAGGCATCCGGGAGTGTTCTTTCGATGAATTCCATCCGTAAGCAAGCCCACTTGCTCGGTTATCATGGACGTGCTGCCGCCCACAAGCCTTTGATCTCCAAGTCCAATAGCGCTGCTCGGCTAACGTGGTGCAAAGAACGTCGACAGTGGACCGTTGAACAGTGGAAACAGGTTCTATGGAGCGACGGACCATTCGGATTACCCTCTACCGTTCGGATAGCAGGGTCTGGTTTAGGCGTCTGCCTGGAGAACGCCTCCTGCCGGAATTTATTGTGCCAACTGTGAAGTTCGGCGGCGGTGGAATTATGCTATGGGGGTGTTTCTCCTGGTATGGCACAGGACCCTTGGTCGCAATTCCTGGTAGACTGAACGCCGAGACCTACTGCACCATTTTGGATGACCATGCGCTTCCTACGTTGTGGCAGTTTTACGGGGTGGAGCCATGTTACTTTCAGGATGACAATGCCACC
This sequence comes from Macrothele yani, assembly GCA_039090855.1. Classification (NCBI taxonomy): domain Eukaryota; kingdom Metazoa; phylum Arthropoda; class Arachnida; order Araneae; family Macrothelidae; genus Macrothele; species Macrothele yani. The sequence goes on from CM077003.1 coordinate 113,672,951, forward strand.
TGTCATGTTGCGAGGTCCACCATTGCTTGGTACGGTGACAATGGGTTTAATTGAATGGACTGGCTCGCGCAGAGCCCGGACCTTTACCCTATCGAGCACCTTTGGGACGAGTTGGAGCGTCGAATTAAGGGGTGCCCCCACCGTTTGAAATCGGTGAAGGAACTGACCTGTCTTTTCCAAGCCGAGTGGAAGAAAATACCGCTAGCCGTCGTACAACGCCTGGTTGAGAGTATGCCCCAAAGGGTCGCAGCTGCAATCGCCGCTCGTGGAGGCTCCACCAACTATTGAAGGTGAATAAACTTCGTTTTCCTTTGCTATCACATGTGCCCAATTACTTGTTGGTAGATAGTGTATATCTGATGGTGGTTGGATGAGATTATCAGCAGCCAGCCGACCTGCCGGCGCTTGTCAAGACGGCTGCTGATGGTCTTGGCCCAAGAAGAGTCCCCAAAGGTCATTGGAGGCATGGTCGGGAGGTGCGTAAGAATGGCCAGCATTTGCATCATCGTCTCAGCAAGGCGGTCCTGTTACGGTGCGAAGAATTTACGAGACATCTTGTTCTGTCGTGGACCAATAAGAAAATCGTATAACGCTTCCCCAGGAACTGGTGTCTGAGGGAGGGAGGACCTTCCAGGAGACACAGAAAATTTTCAAGAGGGAGTGGAGGAACAGAGCAAACATCTGATTCAGATTCAACAGGACCATCAGAGCTGTCTGGAAGACTAGTTGAGCGATCATGACCCTCCTGGAAGGTTGGTGATGTTTTAGTCTTCTTCCTGCGATTTCAAGGAGCACGGCGACGCTTCATGCGGTTATGGATCTGAGCAGACCGATGAAGAAATATCCGGCACTTTAAAAGGCATGGAAGAAGGGGCAGTGTAATCAGGCACAAATGCGAGTGGAGGATTTTCTGCTGAAAGCAGAGTAGAAGGCAGAGGGCCTCCAGCAGGTAGATCCCTAGACTGTTGCTGCGCTGGAAGCATAGAAGTGGAACAAGAAGACGTAGGCTGAGCAGAAGGCATCGGTCGACCAACGACTTTAGTACGACTATCTTTATAAGACATCGGTCGACCAACGGCTTTAGTACGACTTTCTTCATAAGACATCGGCCGACCAACGGCTTTAGTACGACTTTCTTCATAAGGCATCGGTCGACCAACGGCTTTAGTACGACTATCTTCATAAGACATCGGTCGACCAACGGCTTTAGTACGACTTTCTTCATAAGACATCGGTCGTCCAACGACTTTAGTACGACTTTGTTCATAAGACATCGGTCGTCCAACGGCTTTAGTACGACTTTCTTCATAAGACATCGGTCGACCAACGGCTTTAGTACGACTTTGTTCATAAGACATCGGTCGACCAACGGCTTTAGTACGACCTTCTTCATAAGGCATCGGTCGACCAACGGCTTTAGTACGACTATCTTTATAAGACATCGGTCGACCAACGGCTTTAGTACGACTTTCTTCATAAGACATCGGTCGACCAACGGCTTTAGTACGACTTTCTTCATAAGACATCGGTCGACCAACGGCTTTAGTACGACTTTCTTCATAAGACATCGGTCGACCAACGGCTTTAGCACGACCTTCTTCATAAGGCATCGGTCGACCAACGGCTTTAGTACGACTATCTTTATAAGACATCGGTCGACCAACGGCTTTAGTACGACCTTCTTCATAAGGCATTGGTCGACCAACGGCTTTAGTACGACTTTCTTCATAAGTCGACTCCTGCTGATCGGATGCACGGGAAGCAGATGTTGTAGGAGGAAATGAAAGATGTGGAGGTCGTCCTGTCGATTTGGGGTGCTGACGACGCATTATGAGGGCAAAGGGCGCGAGGGTGCTCTGTATCCTTGTAAATCGGGCAGATGGAGCCCACAGTGATGGTTATTTGACGGAGATGCCTGCTACAACGAACACGAAGTACAGGTGGAACACGAAGCATATGTTCATCCGATGGAAAGACCATTCGAATGTTTCGACGGAAGCCCAGCAGGTGTCGGTCTTCAGGCACATCAGGAAATGAGGAATATGTATGAACTGGACCAAGAATTCGACCGTACGGACTCAGAGCAGCAATCAGTAGATCATTAGACACCTGTGGTGGTACAGGCGAAAAGCTAACGAGAACTGGCATCTGGGAGATAGGATCTGCCTGAAGGTGACGGTCTCCAATAGAAATCCCGTTAGTCAGAACCTTGAGAGTATATTCATCAGTGGTGAAATATGCAATGACTTTGCCAGGCTTTCTGCTGACGTGAGTGATGGCAGTAGGAGGAGCAGTCTTGAGAAGGGCGTCACTGTATGCAGTGAGTTTAGTATTTTGTAGGCTTGGAAAGACGACTCCCCGCTCTACAGTACTAACGAAGTCGTGACTATGAAGAGAGTCCACTGGGAAATCAACATCAATGGAGTAAGCATCACACGTCATCTGAAATGGACATATAGAAGAAGAAGAAGAAAAGGAAGGCTGAAAAGAATGTCTTGACTTAGCCAAGGTGACGTCAGCGTAAGTGAGGGTAGTAGTACGCTGCGATGAAGGTGGATTGACAACGGGGTGCGAGACATTCATTGCGTCATCTGCTGATGTCGGAGAGGACAACAAATCGCCACTCGGTACTCCGAAAGGAGAAGCACGATCAGCTGGGGGGGGGGGCAGCAGAAGAACGATGAGGAGATGAAGGGCCTAGCGAGAGCTGCTCATCAGTGGCGGATGATCCTATGGCAGCTGTGCAAAGGAGCGGATCAGTTCCGGAAGCGAAGGCGGAAACTTCACTCTCGCCGGAAGCCGCCATTTGCAATGGCGATAAGAATTCCCTGCCTTGGCCGACTTGGCCAAGACAATAAAATGATGATTACTAACACCGGCTTGGTAGGCACACAGAAAGGGACACAGAAACTTCACGGACGACTCACATACAAAATAATGAGCTAGAAATCCAGGATCGAGCGCTAACCGATCGATGAAAGACGAGCTCGAAAATCAGCAGCATTGCCGCGGACATGTGCTCTCACTGCTATCTGCCTTTATCTCATGTGCGTCCTGCGGTGCTGGCACGTCGCAACTTCTCAATAAATATTCTTTAAGCGTACGGTAGAGGGAAGTACTTCCAAAAGTCTACGTACATTCGTAGTTAACTTTCGCTTCTTCTATAAATTCCAGTTGGATCTACTACACAATTTCTCCCTTATACTTATTTCCATATCGAACATACAATTTATTCAGCGACTGCGAAAATGGTGAAGGCATAGAGTTCTAAATTCTTAGGACTATTTTGGAGAAATAAATAATGAACTAAACAATACGAATGTTGTTTAATGGTTTGTGAAGGCATGTTATCAATGAATTGTTCAGAAAATTGTACTGCGCCGTTAAAACTAGTGTGCGAGTATGCTTGACACCGTATATTGACTGGTTAAGAATCAATAACTCTGAGTAAGATACAACAAATGACAAGACGATAGCTGAAAGAACACTACAACAGACAGCAGGCGGCAGAACAATGAATTGTTATGATTGGTCACGCTCTTTAGTACTGCCATTTGTCTTATTGCTTTTCTGAAATTTCAGAATGTTCGCTTGTTTATGGTTCACAGGAAGAGATGAAAAATCTACTTAAGGTACTGTTCCTAAATTATTTCTGAATCATGAAGCTAAAATACATCTTTATGTTTCTGTAAATGTACAGTTTGTTTGATACTTTTTTTTAAATTGAAGCTTTAACGAACACCGTGAGCAACCAAATGGACTATAAGCAGTTCGCCTATCCCTAATTTAGGGTTACTGGTTCCAGGGAAGGGATAGAGCTAGTGCCATAAGACAAACACAACATCCATGCCTCACAGGGATTCGAACCAGGGCCCTTCTCGGACGAATGGTCATAAGCCAGCACTTAGAGCACAGCGCCACGGGGGACGGCACCGTTTGTTTGCTTTGACACTGTTTAATCAGCATAACAGTTTGAACAGTTCGTGCAGAACTGTCCAAACTGTTATGGCAGAGCATTTGCTTGCTGTAAAAGGGCAACACTTTGAAAAGGCAACAACACTGACTGTAAAATGCCATCCACGTGTTGTATGGCCGTCATCGTGCCTGTTATATTTAACACAGTGGCGTAGCTTTAGAATTTGGGGTCAGGAGATGCACGGCGGACATTCAGCAATTGTTAGAAATTCACACCACCACGCCAGGTTTGAACGTGGGGTCCCTCCATCAGCAGTCTAAACTTCTAACCACTAAGCAATCCTCCGCCCGATTTCAAATTTGGAATACGTGTACTCCATACATACTCATTTATTCATAGAATCAACTGGAAGTATATTATTCGATGGCACATCTGCGATAATAGATACACTCGTTATCACATGCTGGGCAAATGGACCGCACAATTTTATGACAAATATAGTGATGAAGCGACAATATATTATTTATGAGGTTGACCCAAATGTAAAAACGTACTATAACGAAGTAAATTTCTCCGTCATTTTTGTCCACGCCTGGCATCGAACCCGGGTCCCCTCATTCCGGAATAAGTCGTTCTCCCAACTGAGTTACGCAGACGTGTGCTACGGCTGCTATCTGCCTTTATCTCATGTGCGTCCTGCGGTGCAGGCACGTCACAGTACACAAAGATACTTTATTCATAATTAAATTACTTGTAATCAGCGACTTTGTTGTACTAATTATTATTTACACTGAAGAACAATTGAGTTAGAAATAGCTGGCGTTATGCAAATGTGGCGCTGTGAGTGGCCCTGTAAACGGAAACGACATGACGTATGCAGTGATCCGACAATATAAGGAGTGTTGCGACGGGAATCAGTAAGAGTCGGACGCAGTATGGATAAGACGAAGAATCTAGGCGCATTTGATCATGGGCAAATTGTCGGGGCCCGACGAATGGGTCACTCCATCTCGGAAGTCGTACAGGCATTGGGATTTTCACGAGCCACTGTGTCACGGATGCACCGTGAGTACATCGAATCCGGTAAAACCATCCCTGCAAGGGCCAACTGCCGTGGACAACAGCGTGTGGATGAGCGGGGTCATCGTCGGCATTGTAACAGCGGATAGACGGGCCACAGTGCAAGAAATCACTCGGCAATTTAACGCTGGTGCACAAAAACGTGTAAGCAGCCACACCATCCAGAACCATCTCCTCGCTATGGGGTACAGAAGCCATCGTCCAACGAGGGTACCGCTGCTGATCGCACATCACAGGGTGCAAAGATTAGTATGGGCGCGGGAACATCGCCACTGGACCCTAGACATGTGGGAAAATGTTGCCTGGACTGATGAGTCGAGATTCACGTTGGTACGTGCGGATGGCAGGATACGAGTACGGCGCAAAAAATGGCAGGATACGAGTACGGCCGCATGAAACGATGGATCCATCTTGCCAGCAGGGAACCCTTCAAGCTGGTGGGGGTGGCATTCTTGTTTGGGGACTGTTTACGTGGACTGAAATGGGACCCCTGGTACGTGTGACATCGCCCCTCACAGGTCAACGTTACCGGGATATCCTGGACGACCATTTGCTCCCGTTTGTGCGTCTTCAATATCCCACTGGGGACCTCATCCTGCAACAATACAATGCACCTTGCCATCGCTCCCGAATTGTATCCGAATGGTTGGATGAACACTCCACCGATGTGACCTCGCTTCCTTGGCCAGCTTGGTCACCTGACCTCAATCCCATCGATCACATCTGGGATGCCATCGAGAGAGATGTTCGAGGCTCTGACCCCCTCCATCATATCTTCGTGAGCTGTGGGAGCTTGTTCAGGGGTCGTGGATCCGTATGGCTTCCCAACGCTTCCGGTCTTGTCGAGTCGATGCCGAGACGAATCGCCGCCGTCATCAGGATGAAAGGTGGTGCAACACGTTACTAGATAGGTATCTCTAATTCAATTGCTCTTCAGTGTATGTGTGTTACTTTACGCATTTATTAAGCAATTTCTCTTGAAATCTATAATATCTAGAATGAAGTAATACGAGATTATATTTGTACTAATTCTACTCGTTTACCATACGATTTTACTTAAAAAAAGAGTAGGTTCAAGTTCTCATCTTTAAGTAGATTTTTCTTAACAGTGTGGCACGCAGAATTTTTCGCAGCACTTTCCGTCTCGAAGCCCTTAGAAATAAATAGCATTTAATGCGTTGTGTTTCGGTAAACATAGTTCCGAATTCGTAGCAGCATGAGGGGAAAAGCAGTGTGCTCAACAAGAAGCTGTAAACAGGGAGTCGAACTGTCACGTTTTTGTCCTCTCAGCTGCGACGCTGTGATGTTGCATCATTTCAGGGTGATGACTGGAGTCAAAGAGACTACGTAAGCGAGGAGAGGTCACTGCCTTTCAGATGCCCATGTCTTTTGTTTGTTTGTTTTCTCTAGAAAAATAGTGAACCAGTGATAGCTTGGCACTTACGACAGTATGGCTCTTTTGTTCTACAGAATACCAGGCAACGCTGGCTGATATTTCAGGTACATACTACACTGACTGAGACAGAATTACATGTGTAAAAATTTTTTAAAGTTTGTTCACGATCTGATATATACTAATGCAGATTCCCTTTCTAAATCTGTGAAAAATTGGAGGTTAGGATCCCTTTAAGTAACGATTTAATTTTATTTAAAAACTGAGGACTGTTTTAGCCTCACAAATAAAAACGAGAGAGTAGTCATGTAGGCATGCGTGCTATGACTTGTCTTTGTAACCAGCCAGCGCATAAGCTCCGACTAATTCTCCGGGGTACAAGCACTCATTAAATCACTGATAAAAAATGAAAATAGTCTTACCCCGAAACAGATGGGCTGAAGAATTTCTAGTGGGATAGCACTCTAATTTTCTTCTTTACAATGTGACGTACTGCAGAGATGAAGCACGTGTCAAGATGACAAATCTGCAGCAATACATTCATTCCATGTAGCTTAGTTGGGAGAGCAACTTACTCCGGAGTGAGGGAGCGCGGAATCGATCTTCGTTACGGACAAACCTGTGTTTTCACATTGACGCCCGAACGTAAATATGTATATTCTGCCCGTTGGGTTCTTCGGAAAACGTTGATGTTTGTTCCACACATCGTCTAGAATTAATGAAAATTCATTCTTCCCTTAAAAAAAAAAAAAAAAAAAAATAGGAGGGGAGATGATGCGACGTACTACAGAGGTAAAGCACGTGACAAGACGACAAATCTGCAGCGGTACATTTCGTCCGTGTAGCTTAGTTGGGCGAGCAACTTACTCCAGAGTGAGGAGTCACGGATGAACATGTGTTTTCACAACAGTACTGTTTTTCTTTTTGCTTCATTTTGATTGAAGGTTTAACGACCACAGTGAGCAATTCAATGGACTATAAGCAGTAGCCCATCCCTAATTTAGGGCAACTGGTTCCAGGGAAGGGAGAGAGACAGAGCCGTAAGCAAAAAACAACATCCGTGCCTCACGAGATTCGAATCCGGATTCTTCTCGGAAGAATGGTCAGAAGCCAGCGCTTAGACGAATGTGCCACCGGGATGTCACAGTACCTCCACAAACACCAGGATGAGTCAAAAGTTTGTCCCGTTTGCAGCTACAAACTCGCAGAATGCAAGCACGCCTTACACACTCACTTCACTCTGCAAAGTATAGTCAAACCCCATTTAACGGACTGCGATTTAACGAATTCCGCGATTTTACGTACATTTTTTATGGTCCCGACGGAATCACATTGAAATTAATGCTTGTCGTTTCCCGATTTAACGAACACATTTGCACAATTTAGCGAATATTTTTTTGTTTTATAAACCACACAACCATATTAACCAGCGTTTTCACGTTAAAAGTTAGCCCAAATGTAATCCATTGGTGATGTTTTCCATGAGGGCCGCGGGTGGCCTAGTAGCCAACGTTCGTGACTGCCATGGAGAAGACCTCGGGTTCGATCCCAGGCAGGTACGAACGCTCGGACCACTAAATATCCACCGTGCGTCGGATGGGCACGTTAAGCCGTTAGGCCCCGAGTACTGGTTCCCCGGTAATAAATAATGGCGTCTTCCTCCCCCTTTCTACCTCGCTTCCGTGTCACTTTCCTATCGGGCACTCTAGTCCAAATCTCCTAACTTCCTATTTTTAAGGGTTTCTTAGGACCTGGGGTCAGACACTTCCTTCATAAAATCCTCTACATATGATCTGATCTGATCTGTTTTCCATGAACAGATTGGACTAAATGCATCTGATTCTGAAGAAGAAGATGAAGCAGAACTGAAAGTTAGCTGCTTTAGTGATGCTGGTAACAGTATAGAATGTGCTAAAAAGTACCTGATGCCCTTGGACGTTAATCACGCGCTTCCTAAAATTGAAGCTGCTATTAATAAAGCTAATGTTCAGAAAAACATAAGCAATTTTCTTTAAAGCTTTCTTTTCTTTTTTTTCTACAATGTAAAGAGGTAATCAACACATATTCCGTTTTTACAAGTCAATTAGTACTAATTGATGTTCTGTTTCATGCAGTTTAGGATACTGAAATTATTATTTAAGACGCTAAATATTTAGTAAAAAATCAACTATCGTATTTTTCTCGCAATTTCAAAGTACGCTTAAACTTTGATGCTACATATCTACGAATTATGTATTTAATATGCAAAGTAAATGTGTACGTATTATAACATTTTGATAATAAATTCGTAATTAAACGTACTATACATAATTTAACTGTCACTGAAAGAAAGAGAACATAGCTGCTTACATATTCTATTATGAACACTAGCTTAATTTGAATGTTTAATTCGAAAGGTTTCCTCGATTTAGCGAATTCCCCGATTTTACGTACAAGACTGTTGGTCCCTTGAAGTTCGTTAAATCGAGGTCTGACTGTATATTCCGTTGCTTACATTACTCCTTGCCAGCGTTCCACCAGGGCCACGATCCCATGCTAGTACCACTCGGCAGATTTCCAGGATAGAAACTCTGATACCAAATGTCATATCCACCACTGAAGCGAAATACCGCCTTTGTAAAAAAAATGGGCCGTGGAGTGAAACACGTGATATCGGATAGGACAAGTTCGAGGCTGTACGGACGATGGGGTAGGATCTCAACCCCTTCCATTTCCTGTAGTTTGCGGCAGACTACTCTAGAAGTGTGACTTGGGGCATTACCCATTTGCAGCAACGTCCGCTTCCTATTGATGAGCGTTGGGTAGCGTTGGCTTAAAGCATCTTGGTACGCTGAAGTTGTCCAACCCCAGCTTGCCCATCTAGTATGGGTTCCCAGTGCACAGGACCCTCGCACCTCCACCAAATGCACTGAATTTCCTCTCAAACCGCTCTCTTTAAACACCTCTGGCTGTGTTTCCTGACGTGGTATCAGCCACTATTTCCCACTGGTAGGATAACGTAGGAATATCCACTTTTCATCACTTGTGATGTTACGATGCCAAAATCTATCGTCCTGAGGGTTTGATAGAAATCTACCACAAAAGGCGACACGTTGTTTCGCCTGCCGGGATGTCCATTCATGGGGACCATTCGATGTTGCCTGGAGGAGATACCAAGCTTGTGCAGGAGACGAACGATGGTAGATTGAGAAGACACCACCTGAGCTGCCGATTATCGTGTACCGGGCTTCGCTGTCACAGCTTCGACCAGAGTCAGTGTTGGTGGGCGTTTGACGTCCTGACTTCGGCTTGTCCTCAAGATTGTTGTCTCTAGCATTGAAACGGTAAAACCACTTCAAGTGCAGTGCTGCTGTCCAGTGTTTCCTCGCCTTCACTTGCACAAACTTTACTCGCTGATGCCACGTTTAACCCTTTTTTCCAATAATGGCGTGAAAGTATCCGAGCAGCACGTTCACCGACCACCATCCTCTCCTCACCCGATAACTCAATATGGCTTAATGCCAAAATACGTCATCAACCTCGTGTGTTCCACGTCATCGCGGTACCAAGTAGAAGATGGCGCCTGTTTCTCAGAGGAAAGGAAGCCCAACATTACGCTCAAAACAGGAAGAATTTTTGACTCACCCTGGTCAAACGATTTATCACAACCCGAGTGTATCTTTTGAACAAACTTATGTTTTATCTCTTGGTATCAATTAGGAAGAGGAATTATGAGGTCCACCTAATACTGCGAATAAAAATACCGTAGAAAGAACTTAAACTACTCGTTATCATGAAACGTTTTCAAAATCCAGTTTCAGAATCATATATTAAAAGCAATGAAGGAAGAGAGGTGGAAATAACTTGATCCAAAACTGCCTCTGGGAAGCATATTTTTAAAAAAGAGACACCCACAAATACAAATAACACAGTGGCACGTCGATATATTTTTCAAGGGATTAAAATTATAGCACATATAACTGAAAAGTGCTCAAGAAAAGTCGAAAGTGTGCTTAATTATATATCTTTCACAATGTAAAAAATCTATCACCGATTAAATCGCGTACTTAAGGTGCTTCAACCTAAAATATCTGCCTTATGTTTCCAATGGTCAATTTTTTTACATATCTTCTTTACAATTAATGTATTCCAAAGGATGAAAATTTACACATCGATAAAACTAACTTTCAGGTATACATGGGATACTTAATACTTGCTGAACATAAACATAATTATATTGAAAATCAATCATTTTCTCTTGAGTTCAGACCTGTTAATAAATGGCCATCAATCATTTCAATGGTCAATCATTTTTCAATGTTCAGACCTGTTAATAGATGGCGATCAGTCATTTCAATGGTCAATCATTTTTCAACGTTCAGACCTGTTAATAGATGGCGATCAATCATTTCAATGGTCAATCATTTTTCAATGTTCAGACCTGTTAATAGATGGCGATCAATCATTTCAATGGTCAATCATTTTTCAACGTTCAGAACTGTTAATAGATGGCGATCAATCATTTCAATGGTCAATCATTTTTCAATGTTCAGACCTGTTAATAGATGGCGATCAATCATTTCAATGGTCAATCATTTTTCAATGTTCAGACCTGTTAATAGATGGCGATCAATCATTTCAATGGTCAATCATTTTTCAATGTTCAGACCTGTTAATAGATGGCGATCAATCATTTCAGTGGTTCAATCATTTTTCAATGTTCAGACCTGTTAATAGATGGCGATCAATCATTTCAATGGTCAATCATTTTTCAATGTTCAGACCTGTTAATAGATGGCGATCAATCATTTCAATGGTCAATCATTTTTCAATGTTCAGACCTGTTAATAGATGGCGATCAATCATTTCAATGGTCAATCATTTTTCAATGTTCAGACCTGTTAATAGATGGCGATCAATCATTTCAATGGTCAATCATTTTTCAATGTTCAGACCTGTTAATAGATGGCGATCAATCATTTCAATGGTCAATCATTTTTCAATGTTCAGACCTGTTAATAGATGGCGATCAATCAGTTCAATGGTCAATCATTTTTCAATGTTCAGACCTGTTAATAGATGGCGATCAATCAGTTCAATGGTCAATCATTTTTCAATGTTCAGACCTGTTAATAGATGTCGATCAATCATTTCAATGGTCAATCATTTTTCAATGTTCAGACCTGTTAATAGATGGCGATCAATCATTTTCAATGGTCAATCATTTTTCAATGTTCAGACCTGTTAATAGATGTCGATCAATCATTTCAGTGTTCAATCATTTTTCAATGTTCAGACCTGTTAATAGATGGCGATCAATCACTTCAATGGTCAATCATTTTTCAATGTTCAGACCTGTTAATAGATGGCGATCAATCATTTCAATGGTCAATCATTTTTCAATGTTCAGACCTGTTAATAGATGGCGATCAATCATTTCAATGGTCAATCATTTTTCAATGTTCAGACCTGTTAATAGATGGCGATCAATCACTTCAATGGTCAATCATTTTTCAATGTTCAGACCTGTTAATAGATGGCGATCAATCATTTCAATGGTCAATCATTTTTCAATGTTCAGACCTGTTAATAGATGGCGATCAATCATTTCAATGGTCAATCATTTTTCAATGTTCAGACCTGTTAATAGATGGCGATCAATCATTTCAATGGTCAATCATTTTTCAATGTTCAGACCTGTTAATAGATGGCGATCAATCATTTCAATGGTCAATCATTTTTCAATGTTCAGACCTGTTAATAGATGGCGATCAATCATTTCAATGGTCAATCATTTTTCAATGTTCAGACCTGTTAATAGATGGCGATCAATCATTTCAATGGTCAATCATTTTTCAATGTTCAGACCTGTTAATAGATGGCGATCAATCATTGCAGTGTTCAATCATTTTTCAATGTTCAGACCTGTTAATAGATGGCGATCAATCACTTCAATGGCAATCATTTTTCAATAATTAGACCTGTTAATATATGGCGATCAATCATTTCAATGGTCAATCATTTTTCAATGTTCAGACCTGTTAATAGATGGCGATCAATCATTTCAATGGTCAATCATTTTTCAACGTTCAGACCTGTTAATAGATGGCGATCAATCATTTCAATTGTCAATCATTTTTCAATGTTCAGACCTGTTAATAGATGGCGATCAATCATTTCAATGGTCAATCATTTTTCAATGTTCAGACCTGTTAATAGATGGCGATCAATCAGTTCAATGGTCAATCATTTTTCAATGTTCAGACCTGTTAATAGATGGCGATCAATCAGTTCAATGGTCAATCATTTTTCAATGTTCAGACCTGTTAATAGATGTCGATCAATCATTTCAGTGTTCAATCATTTTTCAATGTTCAGACCTGTTAATAGATGGCGATCAATCATTTCAATGGTCAATCATTTTTCAATGTTCAGACCTGTTAATAGATGTCGATCAATCATTTCAATGTTCAATCATTTTTCAATGTTCAGACCTGTTAATAGATGGCGATCAATCAGTTCAATGGTCAATCATTTTTCAATGTTCAGACCTGTTAATAGATGGCGATCAATCATTTCAATGGTCAATCATTTTTCAATGTTCAGACCTGTTAATAGATGGCGATCAATCATTTCAATGGTCAATCATTTTTCAATGTTCAGACCTGTTAATAGATGTCGATCAATCATTTCAGTGTTCAATCATTTTTCAATGTTCAGACCTGTTAATAGATGGCGATCAATCACTTCAATGGTCAATCATTTTTCAACGTTCAGACCTGTTAATAGATGGCGATCAATCATTTCAATGGTCAATCATTTTTCAATGTTCAGACCTGTTAATAGATGGCGATCAATCATTTCAATGGTCAATCATTTTTCAATGTTCAGACCTGTTAATAGATGGCGATCAATCACTTCAATGGTCAATCATTTTTCAATGTTCAGACCTGTTAATAGATGGCGAGCAATCATTTCAATGGTCAATCATTTTTCAATGTTCAGACCTGTTAATAGATGGCGATCAATCACTTCAATGGTCAATCATTTTTCAATGTTCAGACCTGTTAATAGATGTCGATCAATCATTTCAGTGTTCAATCATATTTCAATGTTCAGACCTGTTAATAGATGGCGATCAATCACTTCAATGGTCAATCATTTTTCAATGTTCAGACCTGTTAATAGATGGCGAACAATCATTTCAATGGTCATTCATTTTTCAATGTTCAGACCTGTTAATAGATGGCGATCAATCATTTCAATGGTCAATCATTTTTCAACGTTCAGACCTGTTAATAGATGGCGATCAATCACTTCAATTGGCAGTCATTTTTCAATGTTCAGACCTGTTAATAGATGTCGATCAATCATTTCAGTGTTCAATCATTTTTCAATGTTCAGACCTGTTAATAGATGGCGATCAATCATTTCAGTGTTCAATCATTTTTCAATGTTCAGACCTGTTAATAGATGGCGATCAATCATTTCAATGGTCAATCATTTTTCAATGTTCAGACCTGTTAAGAGATGGCGTGACCTGTAAATTGATGACGTCAGTAGTCAAACAAATGATGGATAGCTTAATTAGGGTTATGTTTCAGCAAGTGTTAAGTATCCCAAACTCTAAACTTAAAGTTTGTTTTATGGATGTGCGGATTTTCATCCTTGGGAATACATTAATTGCGAAGAAAATATGTAAAGAAGTTTTACCACTGGAAACATAAGGCAGTGATTTTAGGTGGAACCACCTTAAATAGCGTTTGATCGAAGTTCAGCTTAAGATTTTGGTGTGTGAATTTACAATCAAACGTACTAATCAAAAGTAAAGAGCTCGGGTACCCGTTGGATTTCAAGTCCTGAGTTACAGAATCAAAAGTACTTATTCAGAGCTCAGTCAATCACTAGACTTTATCTCCAAGTTTGAGCACACATTGGACTTCGTATTTTGAGTTCCAGTACCAAAGAACGTACTCAGAGCTCAAGCACTCAGTGGAATTCTGGTTCAGAACTACAGCATCCATTGGATTTCATGTCCTGAGCTCCAGAATCAAATGTACTTATTCAGAGTTCTGGGTAAGTTCCTTTATTTCAGAGCTTATACATGTACTTACCGTGAACGTTATCCACAGTTATTTTATCTAAACTTTTGCATTTTTATACATTTTCATCTGCGCGTTTCTTTTGTATTCATTTGTTATATACTCTCGTGCCCTAGTGTTCTGAGCGTTATCTATACAATCATTTGTTCTATGCTTTTGCGTCTCTGTGCTTTTTCATTTGCATATATTTTATGCATTCATTTATACATGTTCTCATGTCCTATGTATTTATCGTGAGCTTTATCTATACAGTCATTTCATCTATTCTTTTGCATTTCTGTGCTTTTTCATTTGCACGTTATCTATGCATTCATTTGATACATACTCTGGAGTTTTATGCCTTTATCTTGTTATCTATGGAGTCATTTCACCTATGCTTTTGCTTTTTTGTGCTTTTTCATTTGAACGTTCTCTGTGCATTCATTTGATACATGCCTTAGAGACCTGTACATTTATCGTGAGCGTTATTTATGCGCTTATTTGATCGACGCTTTTACGTTCCCGTGCTTTTTGATCTGCGCGTTCTTTATGCATTCATTTGATACATGATCTCGTGTCCTATGCATTTATTGTGACCGTTATCTATACAGTCATTTGATCTATGCTTTTGCATTTCTATGCAGTCATTTGATACACGTTCGCGTGTCCCATGCATTTATCGCGAACGTTATTCACACAGTTACTTTACCTATGCTTTCGCGTTTACATGCATGTTTTTTGTGTATTCATGCAATATATACTTTTGTGTCCTTTGCTTTTATTGTGAGCGTTACTTACGCAGCCATATCATCTATTCTTTTGCGTTTATATGCTTTTTCATTTGCACGTTATTTATGCATTCATTTGGTGCATACTGTCGAGTCCTATGCATTTATTGTGAACGTTATCTATAGTCATTCGATCTAGGCTTTCGCATTTCTGTGCTTTTTCATTTGCACGTTGTTTGTGCATCCATTTTGTACAAAGTCTCGAGTCCTATGCGTTAATCGCTGAGCGTTATCTATGCATCCATTTTGTATATAGTCTCGAGTCATATGCGTTTATCGTGAGCGTTATCTATGCATCCAAAACTCCCCTCATGCGTATCTAGGGTTAAAAAGCGTCACCCGTTCTTAATTTGGAGCCTTTTTTTCTGGGAAAAGGGGTGGAATGGCGTCGTAGAACAAACATAATGTCATGTGACGTGCCTGCACCGCAGGGCGCACATGAGATAAAGGCAGATAGCAGTGAGAGCATATGTTCGCGTAGCTCAGTTGGGAGAACGACTTACTCCGGAGT
The DNA here is from genome assembly GCA_039090855.1 of Macrothele yani. Taxonomy (NCBI): domain Eukaryota; kingdom Metazoa; phylum Arthropoda; class Arachnida; order Araneae; family Macrothelidae; genus Macrothele; species Macrothele yani. Next base: position 113,688,699 of record CM077003.1, read on the forward strand.
GAGGGGACCAGGATTCGATGGCCGGCGCCGACAAACTTGCACGTTATATTGGCACCCGAACTTACAGGATGACCCAGCTATTAAGTTTCTCGTAATGATGTGATGTTCTGTCCACAAGGTGAGAAAAGAAAAATGAGGATCCCTCCTTCAGTGCTTCGAAAAAATAAATCAGTGTGATGTTACATTCCACACACCAAAAAATTGTCTGGGATTTCTCAAATGCACGTTCTTTTTAGGATGACTGCCTGCAGCGACACACAGTCACGGCTGACCCGTGGGCCATTCCCCAGCACTTTTTCCGGGGGAGGGGGTGGGGAGATATGACGTGCCTGCACCGCAGGACGCTCATGAGATAAATGCATAAATGCAGGTTGCAGTGAGAGCACGTGTCCGCATGAGCCGCGGATGGCTTAGTGGTTAGCGAGTCAGACTTTCAATGCAAGGTCCTCAGGTTCGATCCTGGGCTGATCTTTCAGAGATGGTGTGATTTACTAACAATCGCTGAATATCCGCCGTGCATCGGACGAGCACTATAAGTGACGACCCCCAAGCTGGACCCACTGGTTAAATGGGTATCCTTTCCTATGCCCCCCCTCTGAAATTCTCTCACCCCTCTATGTGCAACATCGTACTTGTACGGTGGCGCCATCTACTGTACTCTAATCTCACTACAAACTGTTTTGTCAAAGGCGCTAGACTTGCTCTCATTCCTTCCGTTTCTGTGTCCTGCCCAAAAGGCGAACTCGCTGTTGGTGGCTGGGACCTAAACTCTACTTACTGTGGACGGATACAAGAAAATGACAAATACGTGGTCGCCTAAAAGCACGTGTCCCCGCGTAGCTCAGTTGTGTCCGCGTAGCTCCGGAGTGAGGAAACCCGGATTAGCACGTGTCCGCGTAGCTCCGGTGTGAGGAAACCCGGATTTGATGCACGGCGCGGAAAAAAAAGTCACTTTGTGCATTCATTTGTTTACTACTGTTGCTTATCGATGCATTTTCACGTGAAGCGTTTTCCTATACATTCCTTTAACCTTAGAAAAAACAAAAACACTTCAATCAGGGCTATATCTAAGAGGATAATAGTACAACGTTTTTCTTCAAAGCTGATGACTACATATCGATGTTCACCATCGGCTCTGATAATACAAGTACAGCTAATCTGAAAACTTCTCTCATTTTTTCTTCATGACGGGAAAAAAAAGCTAAACTATTAAGATATTATTCGTCGAACGAACAAGAGAGAGGAAAAACCAGATGCACTGAGTTTTCCAACATTTTTCTTCATTGATTAATCAGCTCAGTTTGCTCTGGTTCACGTACGAAGGATATGATCTATCGATTTGGTGCAGAAGGGTGAAATTATACCACTTATTGTATGTATCTGGGTTACGATTACTGTTTATTTAGTTCGTTCTTCGTGTCGAAGATGTTCTTTCATTGTAGAAATATGTCGATGTTCTTCTAGCAACAAAAGAAGAACGCCGTTGTCTTGTTATTTGGTATGCAGACACTCATCGCCGATTTGTAAATCAGTTTTGTTGAGTAATAATACGGCTTCACTAACTTCGGGTGTCTTCACATGAATGAGCTTGAAAGCTGCAATGATTTATTGTTCAGCTAACCGACTGTGAATCTAGCGTGCCCACAAGAAACAAATGATGTCCTTCTTATTTCTTTGCTAATCTCTTACGGGGTATCGAGTTTGGGGAAATAAAAATCAAAATTCATACTCACACAAACCGGAATGTGAAGAATATCGTCGATTTGAAGGAAAACAGATTTTACCAGCTCAAGGAAATATCTGGTTTACAACGTCATGTATAAAATTTTGCATCTGCACGTAATTTCGATAAGCACATCTAGGTCATTTTAATTCAGCTGTGAATAAGAAAGCAACGGGTGATCACAATATGGGTTATTAATACAGTAAAACCTCTCTTACGGAAACTCCCGAACAGTAGGCACCTCTATTTATACAACAATTTTGTGATCCCCGGTCACAAGATATATACGGTTTTGTTTATTTATTTAACTCTAAATAGCTAACTTTCCGAATAACGGACTGTGGTATTGGTCATAAAAAAGTTAAAAACGGGAAAGTTAAAGGGAAAAATACGTATATTTCGGGCGCGAATAATTTCTTTGGTTTCTTTGGACGAAAGCAGGGTAACCTTTTGTCCTCGAGATCCCCATTGCAAATCTACTGGTCTGTATTTAAGTATAATTGAGCTTTTCTTCGAATTGGTCAAAACAACACTTTTTGATTCTCACTTTGACTAAAACAAAATATATCCTGAATCTCCTTCGCTAATTTCCAAAGAGAGTTGAATCCTCTGCCTCAAACACAGGAGCGGATGGTACCCTTGCGGGACCCTGGAGGAAATTTAATAGCTGGGCCGAAAACGAAATTTTGTAGCGGGCCCTAGAAAATACATCTCATATTTCAAAACTCTTTATCTGAAAAATGTCATTTGTAAAGAGCACACACAAAAGCTATCATAAAGAAAAAAAATAAGATTATCTTAAAGAAGTACTTGCTTTAAGCTTAAGAAAAAGACCTTAATATGGATTGATAGTTCAGAGAGTAAAAAGTGCCGAAATCTGCGATTTTCTCCCGGTAAGGGGAAGTTGAGGTGGCATTGATAAAACTACCTCACATTATGATAAAATAATAACATCAACTACGCAGCGAATATTTTTGCTTAGACAATAACAAGGATCCCTCTGAGATAAATTCGTTTAGTATTTTTTTCCTCTGATACGTGTTTGATTTTTGATGAGATGCTTTTGATAATATTCAGACATTTTCTTTCTTAATATATTTTATAACTACCATACTTATGGTGTTGACATAGAATAACTCATCAACGTTAATTCGCAATTAAATATTTCATTTTAGGATCTACTATAGTTTCGCTGAGCAAATTTGGCTCGGCTTCATCAGGACACATGGAGCGTAAACATTCCAATCATTGTGACTTCGTCATCGTTCTGAACTGATAGAGTTGTTTGCAGCCCAACATTGTCACGAAAATAAGCATAAATTTTGGTCTGAAAACGCTAAACTTATTGACTAACCTCATTCAGCTATCAAATTTAATATTTTGAAAGCTTTCCATGTTCCGCAATTCTTCACGGTTTGTCAACGACATGACTTCTACTCCATTTCTTCTAAGCGCGTGGAAACAACTCACCAAAATCCGTGACCATCAAAACACTGATGATGCCAGAATGATTTGAATGTTTGCGCTCTGTTTGTCCTGATGAAGCTGAGCTAAAAGCTCAGCGAAACTTATACTAGATGTTAACACAAAATAATTAATTGTGAATAAACGTTGCTGATTTATTTATTTTTTAAAATCTTATTCCCCGACTAACAATTATTCCCTTTCTTTTTTTTTTTTTTGTCATTCATTAATTAAGCGCCATGAAAATCCTATGGAAAAGTCTAAGGATGTCAACGTGTTCGTCAATCTTATTTCCTGCAGAAAATGAAAAAGTTTTAACACGCTGATTGATATAATTGCGTGATACTCAAAACGAAGGAACATGTGATCAATTTCAATATCTGAACAGCAGCTGTCACCCGGAGTCTAATTTTTGTTTACCGCTAATCGATTACTTATTTATTTTATTTTTGGTTTAACGACTCCCATGAGCATATATGGTGTGGTCTGCAGCCAACTGTGGGCTACTGATTCTACGAAAGGGAGAGAGCACACCATCCACACCTGGTCCCCAGCCCACACGTACATCTGAATACTCAGCCACTGGGAAGGCTTTCCGTTTAATTCTTGATTATGTTTATATTGTTATACATCTTTCTGGGCATAACGTTCCTCATTTCTAACATTCGTTCCGGTGAAACTTATCCGTATGTTTTCAATATACAGTCCGACCTCCATATATCGAACTTCCGTATATCGAAATTCTCTATATAACGAAGTTTTGTGAATCCCCGTGATCATTAAATAGAACAAGAAAGATGACACCAAATTTTCGGGTGTAATGAGCACGTCTTTTGAATCCGTTCCGACGCAAATTAAATTTATCAAAGCTATTCAAAGTCAATGGAACTGGTATGGGAAACAGTAATATCTGACGGAAGAAAAAGGTTTTCAATCGGGTTTTTATTCCCGCAGATATTGCTGAAAACAGGATCGTAATCTTACGCCCTCTGGTTGTAGACTTGTGCGTTAAGAAAAATTGAATTTATATGAGAAACATTTCGCAGCAGAAACGCTCTCCAACAAAGAAAGAATTTTTCAAATCGGACTCTACGAAGCAGAAACGCTCTCCAACAAAGAAAGAATTTTTCAAATCGGACTCTATGAAGCAGAGATATGGACATATATAAGATAAAATACATCTACGCCCCTGGCGGGAAAACCAGGCATTATTTTAGGAAGGAAGTATTCTCAAAAGGCTTTTTGAGGTGAGCGGTATCGGTTCAAGAAAAATAATTTTTAGTGGAGTTTTCAGGAGCTCAGATTTTGCTGCAAATACATCAGAAGCAGAAATTAACACTTATGCCCCCTGGTGACCAAACCATTATTTACCAAATATTACAAATTATATGAAAAACATTTTCCATCGGGAACTGTATGCGATATAGTAAGAATTTTTCAAATCGGGGTTTTAGAAGCAGAAATATCGAGGAAAAGGCAATTCACCTTTGCGTCCCCTAGCGGAAAGTCTACGGTTTACTTTAAAATTTTAAATTTATACGAAAAACATTTCGCATTGGAAACCCTATCCAACAAAGAAAGAAGTTTTCAAATCACCTACTAGAACAAGACATATTGACAAAAATAGGATGTACATCTACGCACCATGGCGTGAAAATTTTTAAGAAGAAAATATTCGTAAAAGGTTATAGTTTATATTTTCAGAAGAAAGTATTCCTTATTTTAAGAAGAAAATATTCTAAAAGGTTTGTCGACGTGAGTAGTATCGGTCCACAAACGAATTTTTTTTCAATCGAGATTTTAGAAGCTCAGATTTTGCTGTAAATATATCAGAAGCGGAAATTAAGACTTACGCCCCCTGGTATCCAAACCATTTTTTTTACCAAAAATTAGAAATTATATGCAAAGTATTTCTCATCAGGAGCTGTATCCGGTGCAGAAAGAATTTTTCAAATCGGAGTTTTAGAAGAAGAGATATCAGGGGAATCGCAATTTACCTATATGCCCCCTAGTGGAAAGTCTAAGAATAACTTGAAAAATTTGATATTATATGAAAAACATGTCACACCAGAAACTCTGTCCAATAAAGAAAAACTTTTTCAAATCTGACCATTAGAAGCAGAGATATTGACAAAAATAAGATGTACGTCAACGTCCCCTGGCGGAGAAACCATGCAATATTTTAAGAAGAAAATATTTGGAAAAGGTTTATCGACGTGAGTGGTATCGGTTAACGAAAGAAGTTTTTCAATCAAGATCTTAGAAGCTCCGATTTTATGGCAAATACATCAGAAGCCAAAATTAGCACTTACGCCCCTGGTGGCTTAAGTATTCTTTGTCAAAAATTAGAAATTATATGCAAAAGATTTTCCATCAGGAGTTGTATCCGCGCGAGAAAAAATTTCCAAATCGGAGTTTTTGAACAAGAAGAGATATCGTGGAAAACGTAATTTACTTTTACTCCCCTAGCGGAAACTCTATGTACACTGCTGGACAATTGCTAAGGACGGATCATAAACGGCTATATACCGCATAAAAAAGCAAGTGTGGTTGGATGCCAAGTGAAATAAAATAATGTCAGAATGCCAGGACATTACAAGAAAGACAATTTATTGTGCTCTGAAATCCAGAAGGCTTTGGAACGTGTTCAAGGGACAAACAGGCCATTTTGTGCAGAATACGTAAACGTAAAAAAAATGCAATTACCGTCCGCAGACGTTCCGGCGTAAGATGTCAATACGGGATATGGCCACCATGGAGGGCGATGCAAGATTCCACACGTCGTGTCATGCTTTGCACAACATTATCAAGCAGCTGTTGGGGTAATTTTTCCCATTCCTCTGTCAGTGCACGGATGAGGGTGTCCTTGTTTATTGGAGGGCATTGGCGACCAGCAAGACTCCTCCCTAAAGCATCCTACACATTTTCAATGGGATTCAGATCTGGAGAACGTGCTGGCCATACGAGGCGTTGAATGTCCTCGCTCTCAAGACACTCCTGGACAGCGACTGTTCGATGACATGTTGCGTTGTCGTCTATGAAAATGAATCTATCACCGACAGCACCACGGAGCATGCGAACATGAGGTAGCAGAACATCATTAATGTATCGTTGGCCAGTCATAGTCCCAGTTGGAAGCACATAGAGGGACGTATGGCCATTGATCATGATGCCAGCCCATACCATGACATTATATGTCAGATATTGGTCCCTTTCCTGTATGTTTGCTGGACAATATACAGTACCACTATCACGCCAGATCAGTTGTCGTCGACAATCAGACGATAGACTGTATCTACTCTCATCTGAGAAGAGGACAGCAGACCAGTCGTTATCAGTCCAATTGCGAGGTTGATGGCACCATTGCAAACGGGCGGTACGGTGACGTCTGAACAATGGGATGCTCACAACATGACGGCGGGCGTATAGTCCTCCTTCATGCAAACGTCTGGCGACAGTTTTTCGGGAGATCCGTTGCCAGTAGCAGCCATAAACTGATTTGCTACCTCACTAGCTGTGCTGCGCCGGTGTCTTTATGTACCGATCTTCTGCAGGTGTCGTACTGCGAATACGACCTCCCCCGTGACGTTTGCTACACTCTCCATTTGTTTGAAATGATTTCCAAAGCCTTGAAACAACACTGTGGCTGACGTCGAACTCCCTGGCAACATCTGTTATTTTTCGCCCTTCTTCAATCTTGCCAGTAATACGGCCACGCGTAAAATCATCTAGGTGATGTAGGGAAGACATACTGAAAATTGCAAGTTCGTCAATTGATTCTTTCCCTTTCAACTTTGCGTTTTAACAACAACGGTCAATACGCGTGAAATCCTTTATATCTGTTATCAGCGCTATAACGTCACGAAAAAATTCGGCAATCCAAAATTTGCATACGCACAACACGTCTTACTGTATCCCGCACTTATGCTAATTTCCACATTTTCCTGCCTTCCATTTTATCGTTGCTATCGTTGCTATTGTCATCCGTCCTTAGCAATTGTCCGGCAGTGTATAACTTGAAAAAGTAAATATACCTAAAATACTCTTCGACATAAATGGAATCGAAAGATAAAAGATTTTTTCGATCGGATGTTAAGAAGCAAATGTGTGGAATAAAACCTATTTTTGAATTCGACATTATCTGTATTTACGCCCTCTAGCGGCGAAATTGTGAATTGTAAAAGAAAAAACGAAATGAAGGATCATCATTCGCATATTTCAAGCTTTCCAATGTAAAAATAATTTTTCAAATCGGCCCAATTAATAGTTGCATATATATCGTGTCTACAGACGGACAAACCATTAACATAAGCACGATCTTCTTTTACAAACGACGTGCTAAAAACCCGGGAGTTAGGAAAACCTTTGAAGATGTCGGACCTCAAAGCGAAGAAGAAAATGTGTTGACATAAGTCTAGTGATGTTGGAAGGACTTGGCAGACCAAATGTTTTACCAGGGAAGGAATTTCCCTTGATTAGTTTCTTGACATCGACGAAAGAAGTAATCGTTTCAGAATACCCAACGGACGACGACATAGTAAGCTCATTTCACACATAAGAGACTGACATCCAAGAGGCTGAAGAGAATGACGCAAAAGAACCCTCTAAGCCTTATAGAGTTACTTCATGCATGGTTTGCGGCAGACTCGAAACCTGCGATCACGTGCCGCCGCCTTTCTCAAGGGCGGAATATACAGTATGTGACGCAACACAGAAACGACGCACATGTCAAGACGGCAAATAGCAGTGATAAGTAATTCATACACTCGACGTGGATCAGGAACACCATACAGAATTCATCGCTCTTTCCACGTTGATAAGCGAGCCACGTAAACATTCTCATCGGCTGCCAACGGGAATCGAACCCAGGGTCTTTCCAGTTACGCGCTGGACGTGCTACCACTGCACCACAGCGGCCTCGAATTCGCCAGGCTCACAAGTGATTAACTGCCAAACCATATCTCAGATTGCTTCATGGAGCCCCCGCACAATAATGGGGATTTGCCAAAGATGGAAAACAGCAACTGAACATATCAACGTGGAAAGAGCGATGACTTCTGTTTAGTGATAAGTTCTTGTCGGTGTAGCTTAATTGGGAAAGCATTCTGCTCCGGAGCAGAAGGATGTGGGGGTTCAAAGTCCGCCGCTGGCAAGTTTGGGTTTGACACGATGCTTTCATAAAAGTGAAAATTTTGCGATGGTGGGAAAAATCTAGAGGTAACCGTTACCTACATTTACCTGGAGCTGCAGATATCAAGCAAGAGCCACATCAAAGAAGAAATTAATAAGCGTATAAGACTTGGTTGGAGAGCATTCGGAAGAAACAGTACAATTTTCTAGAGCAATATGCCATTATGTCTTAAAAGAGAAGTGTTCAAACAATGCATCCTTTTAGTCCTTACTTATGGAACTGAGACATGGACCTTGACTTAACAAGTTAGTTACGCTTTCCAACATACCAGAAATCATTACTCAAGTTATTACTCAAGTTATGTGCATAATGACTGTAGAATAAACCTCGCTCCTTTGACCTGATCTTTGATCCCATTTCGATTATATTCAACGGAACCGGTAAAGTATACTTCCGGAACAACATGATAACGTTTTGTCTCAATCGAAGCATTTTTACCTAAGTTACAGTGCTGGCCACCCAAAATGCAACACCAAGAAGGACACGAGATAGCAAAGCCAGATTTACTGGACACGTAACAACAGATACAAAGATGAAACGATTGAGCTTACAGGCCCGTGCGACTTGCGGAACACGCAGACATCAATAGTTCGTGTGGCCCCTATGGCTGGCAATAATGGCCGCTACACGTCGCGGCATCGAACGAAAGAGGCTTTGGATGTGGGCTTGGGGTATTTCGGTCCAGGTTGCTTTCACACGTTGCTACAGTTCATCAAGCGTAGCCGCGGGTGGTGCTTGCCGGACCACTCGGTTGCCGATCAGCGACGAGACATGTTCGATGGGCGACACATCGGGAAAACAGGCGGGCGCGCATTGTCCTGTTGAAACGTGGCCGCTGGCAGGTCCTGCAGGTAAGGGAGGACTACAGGCTCCAAAACGTCGGAGATATAGCGTTGGCTGTTGAATGTACCGGCGATGCGTACCAGAGGGGTGCGGGTGCCATATCCAATTGCACCCCAAACCATAACGCCAGGCGACGGACCGGTATGGTATGGCGATGCATAATGCAGGCGTCATACAGTCTCTCGCCGCGGTGCCGCCACACGCGGATCCGACCATCCTGGTGTTGCAGGCAGTAGCGGGATTCGTTGGAAAAGACAATATCGTGCCATTCCGTAATCCAGGTGCGGCGTTCAACGGCCCACTGCTGCCGCACTCGCCGGTGGTGTAGCACCAATGGTAATCGGAGCAATGGGCGCAGTGCGATAAGTCCCCGCTCCTGCAGACGATGTCGAACGGTACGTGCTGACACAGGTTGTTGCGCAACACACCCTAATTCCTGCGCTAACATTCGTGATGCGAGCCATCACTGCCCGTAGCACAACATGCCGGTCCTCTCATTCGGTGGTGTGCCGCGGCCGCGGCAATCGCTTCCGCCGGTCCGTCCGTCCCTTCTGCATCCACCGAATCCATACTCGCCTCACTGTACCTGGATGTCGTCCCACACGGGCGCCGATGTCTCGGTACGATAAACCGCTGTCGCGATAACCCACTATTCGTAATCTGTCGAACTCCAAAACGTGCTGGAATGACTGCTGTATTCTGCGACGAGGCATCAGGAAACTTTCCACGCACAAGTCCGGCAGCACAACACACTTCCACTACTTACACCCCGCCTTCTGTGCACCCTTCTTGTAGTGCTTCTTGGTGGCGTGCCGGGCGCACATGATTTGCATATGCCCTGCAATGCTAATCGTTTGCATGTTCTCTCACGGGCGATGCATGCTGCGAATTTCAGGCCAATCGGATGCTTCCTTCTTGGTGTTGCATTTTTGGTGGCCAGCAGTGTATAATGCATAAAGGCAATGGAATGCATCCCGCTCCTACGTCCTGAGCTTTGATCCCATTTCGCCCATTTTCAATAGGGCTTGTCCCCAGGTGGTCCCCTACCACATACTAAAATTTCATCGAAATCGAATCATATATGAGGCATAAAGGCAATGGAATGGATCTCGCACCTATGTCATGACCTTTGACCCCACTTTACCCATTTTCAATAGGGTTCGTCCTCAGGTGGTCCCCTACCACATACAAAAATTTCATCGAAATCGAACCATTTTTACGCGAGTTATCGTGCGGACGGACGGACAGACGGACGGACAAAGCTGGAGCATATACGCTTCTTCAAAGTACGGTTGGAAAGTGTAAAAAAGACTTACAGATGCTGCAGTCAACCGAAAGAGGCACGGAGAGGTGCATGCTTGGTGTAACCAAGAAAGATAAGAAAAGAAAACTGTGGGTCAGGAATATCGCAAAATATCACGATGAAAGTAAATTACCTGAACTGGCAATCGGACGGACATAATGCTAGTAAAACAAACCACTGATGGACAACTGAAATATTAGACCTGACACAAAGGGACAGAAAAACACCGGATAGGAGATCACGTGGGACATGTGTTTTTAAATCGTACAGCATGCTGGAGTGATATGGAGAAGGCTGGCTCAAGACAGACAGTTGTGGAAGAAACTTGGGGGGGGGGGACCTTCCTCCAGTAGTGGAAAGATAATACTGGTTGTTGATGATAAAGATGGTGATGAAGACACAGACGTGTGCAGATGTAAAATATGCCAAGCAATTTTTTTTTGTTTCATTTTTTATCTAAATCTTTCACACAACCACACGTACGTTTAAACTACTACATTTGAAAGTATTTTCACTTAACTAATCACGCGACTGATCTTCTTTAGTTATTTTAATGCTGTAAAGATCCATAATGTTGACATTATGCGTCCGAAAATTCAGATATGGAATTCCTAGCAATCGTTTTTTCTTTTGAATCGTCATAAACACAAAGCCTCGTTCAAAGGAGAATGCTGATGCAATTTCGAAGTGAACGAGGCTGTTAGTAAGTCTACGGAGATGCCATCAAATTCATATTTTGCCATAATCACTTGTTTCACGTGTAATTTCCACGCTTTCCTGTCAGCACGTGCGTCAAACTGTGGCGTTAAAAAGCACCTGCCGAACATCTTCCTCTCCAAAGACGTCAGCAACGGAACAAGAAATAAAACCATCAGATGTTCAAATAACCGAATCTCGCACAACTGTACAGAAGGGCATTTCCCAAGACATCGTCTGTAAAGCAGTCTTTTATTCAAACCGACTCCGATTTCACGGCCGCCGCACACCGCCGTAAGGGAATAGACACCTGCGCGTTATTAACGACGACGCAAAATATCTTAGAATATTGAAGAAATATTTTGAAGATACGTGCTAAATTTATTCACTCTGAAGCATCAGAAATTAATTAAATTCATAAACTTGTGGATTTGAACATAACAGTATCGCACATAATTTCTTGCAAAAATAGATGTTTTATGCAGCTTTGAAAAATTTAATTGTTTGACGTCCATAAATACAAAGCACATAAACCTCACCCAGGCATTAAATTTAGAATTGTACTGGTGCTATACAATTTTTTTAATGACATCGTGCTGTATTGAGGAAAAATACTTCTTCATCGTTGTCCAAACTTGAACTCAAAGCCTAGTTGTACACTATCTACCAACAAGTAATTGGACACCCCTGCAATCGACGACATCTGCGGTCCTAATATACGTCAAGGCCACCGCCGTTAAATATCGTGTGGGAAACAACAACGCAACCAGTCGCATGTAAGATTCCACGCAGTTCGGAGCTCTCTAATTTCCAGAAAGGTGTAATCGTAGGGTATCACAGAAATGACCGATCCATACGTGACATATCCAGCGAGTTGAAGTACCGAAATTCGACAGTGGCCTACGTGATTGACAAGTGGAAGATTAGAGGTGACTGTAGGAATGTGCCCCGACCCGGCAGACCCACAAAACTGGGAGTTAGAGACCGACTGGTGCTGGCCAGAGAAATTCGGAAGAACCGCACCAAATCGATGGGCCACATCCGCGAGGAGTTTCAACAGGCATCCGGGAGTGTTCTTTCGATGAATACCATCCGTAAGCAAGCCCACTTGCTCGGTTATCATGAACGTACTGCCGCCCACAAGTCTTTGATCACCAAGTCCAATAGCGCTGCTCGACTAACGTGGTGCAAAGAACGTCAACAGTGGACCGTTGAACAGTGGAAACAGGTTCTCTGGAGTGAAGAATCAAGGTTCACCCTCTACCGTTCGGATGGCAGGATCTGGGTTTGGTGTCTGCCTGGAGAACGCCTTCTGCCGGAATGTATTGTGCCAACTGTGAAGTTCGGTGGCGGTGGAATTATGCTATGGGGGTGTTTCTTCTGGTATGGCACGGGACCCTTGGTCGAAATTCCTGGTAGACTCAACGCCGAGACCTACTGCACCATTTTGGATGACCATGCGCTTCCTACGTTGTGGCAGTTTTACGGGGTGGACTCATGCTACTTTCAGGATGACAATGCCACCTGTCATGTTGCGAGGTCCACCATGGCTTGGTATGGTGACAATGGGGTTAATCGAATAGACTGGCCTGCGCAGAGCCCAGACCTTAACCCTATCGAGCACCTCTGGAACGAGTTGGAGCGTCGACTTAAAGGGTGCCCCCACGGTCCGAAATCGGTGAAGGAACTGACCTGTCTTCTCCAAGACGAGTGGAAGAAAATACCGCTAGCCGTCGTACAACGCCTGGTTGAGAGTATGCCCCGGAGGGTAGCAGCTGTAATCGCCGCTCGTGGAGGCTCCACCAACTGTTGAAGGTGAATAAACTTCGTTTTCCTTTGCTATCACAGGTGTCCAATTACTTGTTGGTAGATAGTGTAGTTTTAAGCCTGTTACCGTCTATCCTTTTGAGAGATTTTCTATTTTTGAGTATGTTGAGTGTTCCTCAACATTCCTTAGTAACAGCTTTTTTGATAGCTTAGTAGTTAAATGGGGCAATAATGCTTTGAGTACAATCCAAGGAAGACCTTCGCATTTATTCCGTAGAAACGTGTCCCCGGTGGCCAAATGGTCTGAGGCGCCGGCTTCCGGCTATTCGTCCAAGATGGCCTCAGGTCTGAGTCCCAGATGAGACATGATAGGGTTTTCTTGGAACCAGAGGACCATATTAGGGACAGGCGACTGTTGCAAAAAGAAAAAAATCCGTAACAAAATATGTGTTACGAAAGAATGCCGAGTACTGTTTCGCAAACTGATTCGACGCATAATATAAAGTCTAATAATATAATATAATATCATTAGGAAATTATGCAAAGTGAGCAGTCGGTGCCATCTTATTTCAGAATCTATAACAAAGGAATATTACTGTGGCACATCTGACTGCGTCTCTTCTCTGTGTCGACAGAGGGCGCTACAAAGCAGACGCTGATGTGAAGAATTATATTCACTTTCTCAACAGCCAGTCAGTAAGTATGCGTCGGTTACGTTGTTCGAAGTAAGATCTCGTATTGTTGTTGTGGTGTGTGAGTGTGGTATAATAAATGTTCCCGTTGTAAATACACTCATGGTCAAAAAAATAGTTGCACCCAGAAGGAAGCAACCGACAGGAATGAAACTTGGTGGGTAGGTTTGAGATCGTGAGACACGTAAATGATTCAAGTATCACGTTCGGCCGCGCATGTGACACAAGCAAGGAGGGGTCGTAGCGCTGTGACTGATCGGATATACATAAGGTCATCCCGTTACGCGTGCTTGCCATTCTGATTCATGCTGTTGTGTTGGCTGCATCCTTTGCAAGTGAAGCCTGCCTCGGAGAAAAATTCGGAAGCAATTCGAGCAGTTGGAGGAGTTCGAGAGGGGCAGCGTCGTCGGGCCCCGGGAAGCGGGATGGTCTTATCGCCGTATTGCGCGTCATATCGGTCGTGCGGATATCACTATAGCACGCTGTTGCCGGCAGTAAATAGAACAAGGCACGCAGCAGCGACAGGAAAGATCTGTGAGACCTAGATGAATCACGGGAAGAGATGACCGATGGGTTGTCCGGCATGCGTGGATGACCTAACAGCCACGATTGCGGGGATTCAGCGTGCAGTGGTGCTCTCCATGGATCGTCCGATTAGTGCCAGCACCATTGGCAGACGGCTGCACGACGTAGGACTACACGCACGCAAACCGTTACGACGACTGCCTTTAACACCATTGCATCGTCGCCAAAGACTGCAATGATGCCGTGCCAGACTGTCAAAGAGCCACTCAGAATGGCAGCGAGTGGTCTTCTGTGACGAGTCCCGCTTTTGTCTTGGAGGAGACGACCAACGAATCCGTGTGTGGAGGCACCGTGGTCAGCACCAAGATGAACGATTTGTTGTCGAGCGTCACACGTCCTGGATTCATGGTGTGAGATGCAATTGTCTACGATGCCAGATCACCTTTGGTGTTCATTAGAGGCACTTTGACAGTCCAACGTTACGTTAATGAGGTCCTGCAACCAGTGGCCTTACCTTTTCTGAAAGCTCATTCCAGTGCGATATTCTAACAGGACAACGCTCGTCCGCATACGGCTGATGTTTTAAGAGCTTGCCTTCAAGGCACTGACACTCTCCCACGGCCAGCCGCATCACCAAACCTATCTCAGATTGAAAATGCTTGGGATGCTACTTGACTCGCTATCCACACTCCACCCCTACCGCATAATCTGCAGGAACTGCGTAAGAAGATTCAAGCTGCATGGGATTGCTTATCGCAGGACACCATTAGGTACCTGGACAATTCCATGCCGAGACATCTGCCATGCTGTGTGAGCAAACATGGAGGCCCGACGCCATACTGAGACTCCATACTGACTATTTATTCGACGTCATACTGACTACTTATTGGACTTCATACTGACTACTTATTGGACGTCATACTGACTACTTATTGGACGCCATACTGACTACTTACGCCATACTGACTACTACGCCATACTGACTACTTATTGGACGTCATACTGACTACTTACGCCATACTGACTACTACGCCATACTGACTACTTACGCCATACTGACTAAAAATTGCCCATACCAGTCTCAATGTTAAATCCTTATTGTTCCTGGTAACCTTTACCTTCCTCCCGAGTAGCATTACAATGCGGCATGTCCTTCTGGGTGCAACTATTTTTTTGAAGATGAGTGTATTTTCTGCCTCTTGCATCATTATGTTGTTAATAAATTTTATCATTGCCACGTTATGAAATGGTGAGCCAGGCGTTGATATCCGGACGTTGAATGAATTGGGATCCTCGTGGCATCCCATTTACCGGAAGAACACTTAGCAGATTTGAGAAAATTGTACACGGCCAAATACCGGTATCTTTGGAGTTCCCTCCACTGAATTCTAGGGATTAAAAGTTTTCGAATAGGGGATTGAACCACTTCTACATCGCATTAAAGCCATTAGAGACTACACGGCCAAATACCGTAACTCAACTTAGACGTTTTCTAGGCCTATTCAACTACTACAGACGCTTTATTCCCAGAGCAGCTCACATCCTTGCACCGTTGGTGAAATTTCTTGAAGGACGTAAGAATAGAAACAAAATCTTGCCGTGTGACATCTGGTCAGACAAAGGACACTGTACAATGGACTGATACCATCGAGAAATCTTTCACTGATGCCAAAGAGGCACTTGTTCAAACCTCTCTTCTACACCATCCGATACCTGGTGCTAAATTTAGTAACTTTGTTGATGCATCGGAAATAGCACTGAGAGGGTCCTTAATGCAGTTTATAGAAAAAGGTTGGCAACGCATAGCTTTCACGTCAGTCAAACTAAGGGCCAGTCAATGTAAATGGTCAGCATATGATCGAGAATTACTGGAAATTTTACATAGCAATCAAACGTTTCAGGCATATGCTTGAAGGTCGTGAATTTGTCATATTCACAGACCAGAAGCCTCTTATTTATATGCTTTTAAGCAGAAACGTGGCAAGTGTAGTCTGAGGCAACTACGACACTTGGATTTCATTTCTCAATTTTCTACTGATATAAGACACGTTTCTGGCACAAGTAACACAGTTGCTGAGAGCGCATCGAGATTTATTCGATTTCCAAGAGTTTGCCCAACTGCAATTAACAGATAAGGAGATTCAAGACATTCTTCAAAGGAATTCTTCACTTCAGTTAAAGAAGCAACCCTGTCCACTTACAATCACAGAACTGTATTGTGACATATCAAATTGGAACTCCTCGGCCATTTGTTCCATATGCCTTTTGGAGATGTCCCTTTGATCATTTCCATGGACTTTCGCATCCTGATATCGCAGGCACGACAAAACTCATTAGCTCTCGTTATGTGTGGACGAATATGAATAAAATGATCAAGGAATAGGTTCGAAGCCATCATGCATGTCAACGCTCCAAAATCCAAAGCCAAACAAAGGCATCCTTGGGAACTTTTTCATGCCTGATGCACGTTTTTCACACGTCTACAATGACATCATAATCCATTACCACTGTGCAATGGAAAACTGTCTCACCGTCATTGATCGATGTACTCGATGGCCTGAGATAGTTTCCATATTTGATATCGCTGTTGACAAAGTTTGTCGTGCCTGATTTCATACCAGGATTTCTCGCTTTGGATGTCCATCGACCCTAACTACAGACTAAGGGTGACAATTTGAATCGTCACTATTCAGACAGCTAACTGATATGCTTGGAACTAATCGGATTCGAACGCATATCACCTAAAATCCAGTGGGGTTGTTAGAATGCTTTCACAGGCGTCTCAAAGCTTCCATAACAGCTCATAAATAACTCAAATGGACGGAAGCATTGCCTATAGTTCTTCTAGGTATTCGCTCTGCTGTGAAACACGACATACAAGCATCTTATGCTGAACTTGTCTATGGCACTTCTGTTCGACTACCTGCAGACATAAGCTCCTGTGTGAAACACCCACCCCCAGACGAAGCAAAATTTGTTTCTTACCTTCGACATTATACGAACAAAATTAAACCATCCCCAACGTCTGCTCATGGTGACACCGACATTTTTGTACACCTATTCCCACATATTTCTTAAAATTTTATACACCTGTTCCCACAAATTTCTTAAAATTTTATACACCTGTTCCCACATACACTGACGGAAAAAAATCCCAACACCACGAAAAAATAGCTGTAGAGGAATGAAATGGCGGCAATACATTTGTATAGGTAACATATTTAATCGATTAAGGTTTCAAGATCACAGCTTAATGTAAGCGCGAGAAGAGCCCTTTTAAATGTGAAATGCTGGTACATTAATAACCGGTGTAACCGCCAGAATGTTGAATGCAAGCACGCAAACGTTCATGCATTGTGCCGTACAGGTGCTGGATGTCAGTTTGTTGGGTGGAGTTCCATGCCTGTTGCATTTGGTCGGTCAATACAGGGACGGTTAATGCTGTTTGGGGGTGACGCTGGAGTTGTCGTCAAATGATGTCCCATACGTGCTCGATTGGTGAAAGATCTGGTTATTTAGCAGGCCACGGCAACATATCGACACTCTGTAGAGCATGTTGGGTTACAACAGCGGTATGCGGGCGAGCCTTATCCTGTTGGAAAACACCCCCTGGAATGCTGTTCATGAATGTTAGCACAACAGGTTGAATCACCAGACCGACGTACAACTGTGCCGTCAGGGTGCGTGGGATAACCACGAGAGTGCTCCTGCTGTTATAGGAAATTGCTCTCCAGACCATAACTCCAGGTGTAGGTTATGTGTGTCTCGGCCGCAGACAGGTTGGTTGCAAATGCTCACCTGGCCTCCTTCTAACCAACACACGGCCATCACTGGCACCCAGGCAGAACCGGCTTTCATCAGAAAACATAACAGATCTCCACTCCGCCCTCCAACGAGCTCTAGCTTGACACCACTGACGTCGCAAACGGCAGTGGTTTGGAGTAAGTGGAATGCCCGCTACAGGGCGTCTGGCTCGGAGCTGTCCTTCAAGTAACAGTTTTGTAACAGTTCGTTGTGTCACTGTGGTGGCAACTGCAGCTCGAATTGCTGCCGCAGACACGGTACGATGTGCCACGGCGGTCTTCCCTCTCAGTAGTGCCACGTGACCGGCTGGAACACGGTCTTCTTGAGGCAGTACCTTCCCTTGACCACCGCTGCCAACAATCATGCACAGTGGCTACATTCCTGCCAAGTCGTTCTGCAATATTGCGGAAAGAAGATCCACCTTCTCGTAGCCCTATTACACGATCTCGTTCAAACTCCGTAAGCTGTTGATAATGGCTTCTTCGTCTTCTTAAAGGCATTCTTGACTAACATCAACACACTACGTCGAATCTCAACGATAACTAACGCTCACGAACGTTACAGTGCGTATTTACAGCAAACCTGCTTTGCATGTTCCGAGGGGCGCTACTAGCGCCACACGTATGCGCCGAGCACGAAATTTGCATAGACGTCATCTTACAGATGTACTCTCACCGCCTATCAACTGTCGTTTATCTAACACAGCCCCTTCTTGGTGTTGGGATTTTTTTTCCGTCAGTGTATTTCTTAGAGTCGACGCAACTCGTCCACCATTATCTCAGCCATATACAGGACCACATAAGGTCCTTGAAAGAAATGAGAAAACAGATGATGAAAAAGATGAAGTTTTGTCGGAAACTTGAGACTTGGTCGTTTTGGGTGGTTAGTGGTTAGCATACGCTGGCGCTATCCGGGAGACGCGGGTTCAATTCCCACTCCAGGACGACGAAATTTTCAAGTTTTCAGATATTATCTGACCTACCATCTGTATCATATTTACACCAAAAAACATATTCACATCTTCAAAATTTGTATTGTATGGTGCAACCCCTTATTCCATTTCTGACTCATAGAAATTTAAAAATTCACACGTTATCTAAACTAACAACAAATATCTTTCCCACATCCTACTAGATACATCCATAAACGATCGGATATCAATTGCGATTTTCATTAATCGTACGAACTTTCGTGAAAGATTATTTAAATCTTGCTAAACGTTTGCCAATGACAGAGTATTTTTTTTAAATTCGGTATGGCTTACATCGGCTTTGGATCGTGAATACAACGCTGTCCACCATGAACGAGGGTAGATGGAAAAGTCTTTGCGTCTATTCTTTTACTAATGAAAATACAAAGAGCAACACACTGTCATTGCATGCATATTGTCTAATTATTCTTTGGCTGCTTATCTACATAATTACCAATATTATTGAGACACTTATTTCAAACTGCTACTAGTGTATTTATGCGTTTCTCGCAGAATTCTGTCTGCTGCTCACGTAGCCATTGACGAACTGCTTTCTTCAGATCATGATCTGTGACAAAATGTGCAGTTCAATGGGCCAGAATAGATAAACATTTTTTTAAGCCTTCGCGTAAAATTCTGTCTGCTGATAACGTAGCCATTGAAGAACTGCTCTCTTCAGTTCATGATCTATGTAGAAATGCGTAGCTGCCAGAAACTTCTTGGGTGACGACCCTAGCCGATAGAAATTTGTTTATGTCTTCCATGAAGAATATTGTCTGCTGGTTACGTAGCCATTGACGAACTGTTCGTTCCTGATCACGATCAGTGTCAAGATGCGTAGCTGCCAGAAACTTCTTCGGTGACCCTAGCCGATAGAAATTTGTTTATGTCTTAAATGAAGAATATTGTCTGCTGGTTACGTAGCCATTGACGAACTGTTCGTTCCTGATCATGATCTGTGTCAAAATGCGCAGCTACCAGAAACTTCTTCGGTGAACCTAGCCAATAGAAATTTGTTTATGTCTTCCATGTAGAATTTTGTCTGCTGGTTACGTAGCCATTGACGAACTGTTCGTTCCTGATCATGATCTGTGTCAAGATGCGTAGCTGCCAGAAACTTCTTCGGTGACCCTAGCCGATAGAAATTTGTTTATGTCTTCCATGTAGAATTTTGTCTGCAGGTTACGTAGCCATGTTCGTTCCTGATCATTAACTGTGTCAAAATGCGCAGCTACCAGAAACTTCTTCAGTGACCCGAATAGATAGCAACAATTCGCGTATGCTTTCGCGTAGAATTCGGTCAGCTGGTTACGCAGCCACTGACGAACTGCGCTCCTCAAATCATGAACTATGTCGAAGTGCCCGGTTGCCGCCCCGGTGGCGCAGTGGTCTAAGCGATGGCTTCTGATAATTCGTCCGAAAGGGGTCCGGGTTCGAATGCCGGTGAGTCATGTCTGTTGTGTTTGTCTTACGACACTGGCTCTCTGTCTTCCCTGGAAGAAGTGACCCTAAATTAGGGATGGGAGACTCTTTATAGCCCATTGAGTTGCTCACAATGGTCGTTAAACCTCCAATAGAAAAAATGCCTGGGTTATGGCATGAGCGTGGGTGACCTGTAAGAAGATCATCGTCCAAACTTCTGCGCCTGTTAGTGAATTTCTTGTACCACAACTGCATACTTCTTAACAACACAAAGTTCTTGCCATATTATTCCACCCATTCTCGATGGATATCAACGGGATTAGGGTATTTGGACCACCAAAACCGAACAAAACATCGCTGTTAGTAGGAGTTCAGCACTTTCAGTACGTGCGCCATTTTTAAGTCACTGTTCAAGTGGCAATGTAATAGCTGTACTTCTGTATTTTTTTAATTTTTTGTTTTGTTTTGATTAAAGGTCTAACGACCACCGGGAGCAATTCGATGGGCTATAAGCTGTCGCCCGTCCCTAATTTAGGGACACTGGTTCCAGGGAAGGGATAGAGCCCATGCTGTAAGACAAACACAGCATCCATACCTCACCAGGATTCGAACCCGGACACAACTCAGGCGAATGGTCGTAAGCCAGCGCTTAGATCACTGCGCCACAGAAGCGGCCAGCTGTACGTCTGTCACCTGTAGAAAATTATTTGCCACTAGCATGAATGCAATATTGTTTCCTGCTCTTTGTGTTTTAGTAAATGAAAAATGTGTATTTTAAGAACTGCCAACCTATAAACATCATGTAACGTGTGTACAAAGTCTGATATAATCGACCCTACGAATCTGGTAATTATTTACATAGGTTTCTATGCTTCTATGCAAAATAACGATGTGTGCGGAAATTCCATACAAGCTAATGTTAGGCTAAAATACACTGGTGTGCAAAAATTAAGGACGAAGAGGAGAAATTAGCATAACAGCGGAAAGAGCAGGCAGAACGGACCGAAAGACCACTCAGGAGATAGCCTAGGGTCCGGTACGGTAGGGCATGCGCATTATGCAGCATGACGTACGGGGAGGGGGGAGGGAGTGTTGGAAATGTATAAAACACACGGGCGGTGTACGCTCAGCAATTCGGTGAAAGCTATTGCACGGTGTACATCGGTTTGAACGACGTCGAATTCCTACCACCATGTGATATGCCCAACAGGCAATCCAGTAGACGACATCTGGATGACTTTACCCGAGGTTGCGTCATTAGGAAGTTGGAAGAAGGTCGAAGTGTGACTAGTGTGGCCGAGGAGTTCGGGATCGCTTACAGCATCGTTTCACGAGCTTGGAGAGTATTTCAAACAACGGGAACAGCTGTCCGAGAGTTTAAGCAGTGGTGGTCCACGAGCAACCACGGCGGCGGACGACCGGTATATTGTTCTACAGGCGAGAAGAGACAGACGGCATACAGCGGAAGAAATCGCAAGGCACATGCAACAGACAACTGGACGTCCGTTATCGCGTTTTACCGTGGCCAGGAGTACGGTGTGTGCCATTAACGCCTGCTCATCGGAGTCGGCGGTTTCTGTGGTGCCAGGAACACAAGAACTGGACACATCAGCAATAGGGTCGAGTTCTCTTTACGGATGAGAGCCGATTTAGTCTTACGAGCGATTCTGGACGTATACACATCTGGAGAGAGCAGGGAACACGCAATCACACCTCCAAAATCATCGAAAGGGACCGGTTTGGAGGTGGCAGAGGTGGCGGAGGTGGCGGAGTTCTCGTTTGGGGCGATATCATGCTTGGTGGTCTTCCAAGGAGGTTCAGTCACTGGTGTCCGCTATTGTACCGAAATTCTCCTGCCTCACGTGCGTCTGTTTAGAGGTGCTGTGGGTCCTGAGTTCCTCTTCATGGACGACAACGCTACACCTCATCCTACAGTGACTGTCGCAGAGCTGTTGGAGAGTCAAAATATTCAACGCATGGGTTGGCCCGCTAGGTCCCCGGACCTAAATCCAATCAAACACGTGTGGGACCTTATCGGGAGACGCTTGGCAGCACGACACCAGCCGCCAGCAACGATCCCGCAGCTGCGATTGGCGCTACAAGAGAAATGGGCCGCGATGCGTCAACAGGTCCTGGACAACCTGGTCCTCAGTATGGACAGACGTTGTAAATCCTGCAACGCAGTCAGGGGTGAACATATCCCCTACTAAAGACAGGATTTTTCTTGGCAGCCGCCTGTCACATGAACGTTTCTGTCTTCTGTCCAGTTGTGCTCGAAGCTACGTTTTCAATAAAGTGCCTTTGTATCCTTTGGATTCTTTGTTTGGACGGTTTTGCTCACTTGTCCCATATTCTGACATTTTGGGGATCTTATGGTATGATTTGAGTCGATATGTAGCACTTCTGCGCGATGTTACATTCGAAAAACCGTCTCGTCCTTAATTTTTGCACGCCAGTGTATAAAATATTTAATATCACGCGTAGAATTTCACTGAAAATTGGCCGCCTGGAGGCGAAGTAAACTGATGCGTTGTCTTCTGACCATTCATCCGAGATCAGCTGGTGCCTGATTCCAGCAGCAGGCAATGGTGGTATGCTTATCTCAAGGCTTTGGCTTTTCCCCTTAACCTGGAATAATAAACCCTGCTTAGAGAGTGGCTCATGATGATCGTTAAACTCCGAAACAAAACAAAACAAAACTGGAAACTAAGTAACGTGCTTCATGCTGTCTGCTAGTTGAGTATATGTTTAGATATTACATAGTACACTTGATTAATGATTTCTTAAACTCTATTGTGTAGCAGAAACCAACTACAGAGAAACGAATATACCATGTAATAAAAGTAAACAAATTGAACTACCAATAATGTGAGTTGGACATGTTCTTTACGTGCGAAACACAGTTTTTGCCTGACCAATAATGTTTTGTCCAGTGCAAAATACAGGGATTTTCGAAAATTATCTTTACAACTTTGACCCTCAATAAAACAGAAAAGGAATAAGAGAACAAAAATCGGTTTATTGTATATTGCAGCACATTCCGAAGTTTGTTTGGATGCTATTATATAGAGCTCTACATGCGCACCGTTGGTTGCACGAATAACGTTGAGACGGTATTCGACCTCCTGCCATATTCATCCGAGCATATCCTCAGGAACTGTTGTGATGGCAGCTATATTCCTGTGCTTCAGCTCATCCACGTCCTGAATCTTTGTGCGGTATACAATATCCTTCACATAGCCCAACAGAAAAAAACCTAGGAGGGTAAGTAAGATCCCGTGAACGCCGAGGCTAAGGAATTGGACCATCCCGTCCAATCCATCGCTCCGGAAAGGTTTCATCGAGAAACTCACGAACACGAAGTGCCCAGTGCGGGGGTGCACCGTCCCGTTGGAAGATGAAAGCTGGTTGCAGGCCCTTCATTGTGGAGTAACAAAATCACTCAGCATGTCCAAATAAACATTGTTTTCGACGAAAAGGAATTGGCCGATGATGCAGTTGTGCAAGAGACCACAACAGACGTTAGCCTTAAGGCTCTCACGTTCAATCTCACGGACGGCTTGTGGGTTTTCAGATTCACAAATTCTGCATTTATGCCTGTTTATAACACCACAGACGTGAAACGTTGCCTTATGCTTGAATAAAACACCTTTCAGGATGCCTTCCTCATTATCAGTCCTGTGTAGGATATCAACAGCAAAATCGAAACGTTTCGGTTTATCCCCGGGGTGCAGTACCTGTGTCATATGCACTTTGTAGGCAATCAGGTGCAAGCGCCTGTGCATCGTTGTAGGTTGTAACCCCAACTGCTTAGAGGCCGTACGAATGGACTACTCTGGACTTCGTAGGAAACTCTGTTCAACAAGTTCCATATCCTCTTCACTTGCGCCTGGCTGGCCAGCTCCCTTTTTGTGAAGCACGCCGCCAGTCTCCATAAACTTCTTGTGCCACTCGCGTATTGAGGGTCGGGATGGTGGATTACTTCGGTATTTGGTACGGAAATTTCTTTGGACTTGCGTACCTGACCTCGTACCTATGAACCATGCCACAAACTGGGCCTTTTTCTGTAGAGTATCCATCACAAGTTCAGGGTCGTACCTGAAAGTGAACAAAAACCTTTAGTATACCAATAAAACTTTATGCTTTGCTGTTACATGTACAACAAGAAAGATGACACCGAATTTTCGGGTGTAATGAGCACATCTTTTGAATCCGTTCTGATGCGAATTAAATTTACCAATGCTATTTAAAATCAATGGAACCAGTATGGAAAACAGCAGTATCTCACCGGAGAAAAAAATGCAATCGTGTTTTTAATCCCGCAGATTTTTTTGCTGTAAACGAAAATGTCAGCTTACGCCCTGTGGTGGTAGATTTGTGCGTCAAGAAAAATTTGAATTTACATGAGGAACATTTCGCAGCGGAAACGCTCTCCAACAAAGAAATAATTTTTCAAATCGGGCTCTTAGAAGCAGAGATATCGACAAATATAAGATATGCATCTACGCCCCAACTCCGTGGAAAAAACACGCATTATTTTTAAAAGAAAGTATTTTCAAAAGGGTTTTCGATGTGAGCGGTATAGGCCCATGAAATAATTTTTTCAATCGAGTTTTCAGAAGCTGAGATTTTGCTGCAAGTACATCAGACGCAGAAATCAATTCTTACGCCCCCTGGTGGCCAAACCATTCTTTATCAAATATTAGACATGTTGAGAATTTCCTATCACTGGCTGTATCCGGTGCAGAAAGAATTTTTCAAATCGGAGGTTTAGAAGCAGATATATTGAGTAAACGACAATTTATCTTTACGCCCCTTAGCGTAAAAGTCTATGCATTACTTGAAAATTTTGAACTTATATGAGAAACATTTGCACCGGAGAGGCTATCTAACAAAGAAGGAATTTTCAAATTTGACTTTTAGAGGCAGAGATATTGACAGAAATAAGATGGACATCTACGCCCTGAGGTGGAGAAACCGTGCATTATTTTAAGATGAAAATATTATCAAATGTTTATAGATAGGCGTGGTACCTGTCCACGAAAGAATTTTTTCAATCGGGCTTTTAGAAGCTGAGATTTTGCTGCAAATACCTATGAAGCAGAAATTTAACGCTTACGCTCCCTGGTGGGCAAACCATATTTTATAAAAAATTAAATATTACAATAAAAAATGTCCCACCAGGAGATGTATCCGGTGCTGGAAGAATTTTTCAAATCGGAGTTTTAGAAGCAGAGATATCGGGGAAAGAGCAATTTACCTTTACTCTTCCTAGGGAAAGTCAATGAATTATTTGAATATTTTGAAATTATATTAAAACATGTCGCACCGAAAACTGCCCAACAAAGAAGAAAGTTTTCAAATCGGGTCATTAGAAGCAGAGAGATTGACAAAAACAATCTGAATTGTACATCTACAACCCCTGGTGGAGAAACCTTGCATTATTTTAAGAAGAAAATATTCCGGAAAAGTTTGTCTACTTGAATAGTATCAGTCTACGAAAGCATTTTTTCAATCGAGATTTTAGTGGCTCAGATTTTGCCGCAAATACGTTAGAAGCAGAAATAAACACTTACGCCCTCTGGTGGCCAAACCATTTTATACCAAAAACTAGAAATTATATGCAAAATATTTCCCATCACGAGCTGTATCCGCTTATGGAAACATTTTGCAAGTCGGAGTTTTAGAAGCAGAGATATCTGGGGAAAGTAATTTACTTTTACGCCCCCTAGCGGATATATGCCTAACTTGGAAAAGTGACTATGCCTAAAATAATCTTCGACTTGAATGGAACCGAAAAGTAAAAGAATTTTTTTGAATTGGGTGTTTAGAAGCAAATTATGAATTAGAATGTGTTTTGAATTCGATATCATCTGCATTTACGCTCTCTAGCGGCGAATTTTTGCATCGTAAAAAAAAAAAAACGAAATAAAGGATCATCATTCGCACATTTCAAGCTTCCTAATGCAAAAAGAATTTTCAAATCGGACTATTAGTTGCAGAGATATCGTGTCTACAGACGGACGAACAAGCGGATAACATAAGCACGATCTTTTTTTACAAAAGACGTGCTGAAAAACAGAACTGCGCTATTTTTTTCGTTTAGGTTTTATTTAGTGTCAAAGTTGTAAATATAATTTTGGAACACCCTGTATTAGTCATATATATTCAGTACAAAATCAAGATAAGCCAGCGTACGGGGAGAAAATGCTAATACTACATTCGGTTATATTCGTAGCAACTTGTACGCTAGATGTTACTTAATGTTGTTTAGATTTCATCATGCGTTGAGAGAATAATGCGCTGTTCAAAAGCGTCGCCTCGTAAACTGCTGTAATTTAACAGGCAAAACTAAGAGCACGAATGTTAGGGTATTTCCCTCGGAGTCATAGAAAATAATTGAAACACTGCGGTGGAGCAAAGAGAATTATGCGTGAAGTTATTCAATCTTTGTTCACAAGCGATACGAACATCGACAGCATTTGAAATCATCACAGCCACTCGCTTCCGATAGTGTATGACTTAATCTAGTAAGCGTATATTTAAAATTTCTAGGCTTCGAGTTTACTTAACATCTGTGAAACGCGATGAATTATTCTGGGAAACGGTGATTTCCTTGTCCAACGGTGTTTAATGCATAAAGAAATTACAGTTTCACTCCTGACAACTGAAAAATACACCTAACAGCGTTTTGAATTGAATGCAAGTTGTTGAAATTAAATCTCTAAAGCTTTCTTGGTTAACTGTGGCTTTATCCTTAGCTGATGTATCTTCTGTCTGCATTACATTTAGTTAATCCATTTCTAAGATGCTTTAATGAAATTTTCGCTTACCAGAGGTATCAGTTGTTGCAAATTTCTGTACGTGTTCCGTCAGCGAAATTCATTCCACTGAGGGTAGCCGCATTTCTACAGAGTCACATCATCTCCACTATTCATAATAAATAAGCTTTGTCTAACTATGTTGTGACTCGCACTTCTCCATTAAGATAATCATATCTATGTATTCATTC
Organism: Macrothele yani; assembly: GCA_039090855.1. Classification (NCBI taxonomy): domain Eukaryota; kingdom Metazoa; phylum Arthropoda; class Arachnida; order Araneae; family Macrothelidae; genus Macrothele; species Macrothele yani. The sequence continues at coordinate 113,716,111 of CM077003.1, forward strand.
CCATCCTGATTCCATATCCTCTTCTGATATTTGAAAATTAAATTCCTATTCTAAATGCAGAACTACCTGACAGATTAAAAAAAAGAAATCACTGTCAGCGGGACTGAAGGCGTACAAAAGAAAGAATACCTTTTCGTAAAACGGAAGCGTATTTCTAAGATTGTTGATGTACAAAACGAAGCATTCTCTTAGTTACGATTTACAATATATTTCTTCTTGAGAAATAACTACTTCAGTGTGACCAAATGTTAATGGAGTGCATACTAACTTTTGTAAATTAATTTTTGTTTTTCGTCGTTTTAATGATTTACCCTTAACAGAGTTATTCAAATAACGAAAATATGAAAGAGAATATTTATTTTACAGTGAAATCTCAACGAATTTGTAAGGACAACGATTTCGATAAAGTGAAAGGTCAATATGGTGGTCTACCTGAATTTAAATCGCTTGAAATAATGAAACTACTTGTTTTGGATAGATAAATTAAATCTGATATAAGAATGTACAATTTAATACCTACTATACTACTGTGTCTGCGATTGCATCAGTGGGGCTGTTGGGAAACGCGACGACTTAAATTATCAGCACGTCTTTTGTAATAAAAGAACTTGCTTATATTACCAGTATGTCGGCCCGTAGACACCCACCCTATCTCTGCAACTATTAGTCCGATTTGAAAAATTCTTTTTGCATTGGGAAGCTTGAAATATGCGAATGATGATCCTTTTTTTTTTTTTTTTTTTTTTTACGATGTGCAATTTTGCCACTAGAGGGCATAAATACAGATGATCTCGAATTCAAAATGTATTTTATTCCATACATTTGCTTTTAAAACATCCGATTGAAAAAAATATTTTATCTTTCAATTCCATTTATGCCGAAGAGTATTTTAGGCATAGTTAATTTTTCAAGGTACGCCTAGATTTTCCGCTAGGGTCGTAAAAGTAAATTACGTTTTCCCCGTTATCTCTTCTTCTAAAACTCCGATTTGAAAATTTTTTTCTTCAGCGGATACAGATCCTGATGGAAAATCTTTTTGCACATAATTCCTTATTTTTGGTAAAGAAAACTTTGGCTACCAGCGGGCGTAAGTGTCAATTTTTACTTCTGATGTATTCGCCATAAAATCTGAGCTTCTGAAATTTCGATTGAAAAAATTTGTTCGTGGACCGATGCCACTCACGTCGATAAACCTTTTCCAAATATTTTCTTCTTAAAATATTACATGGCTTCTCTGCCAGGGGGCGTAGATGTACATCTTATTTTTGTCAATATCTCTGCTTCGAATGGTCCAATTTGAAAAATGTTTTTCTTATTGGATAGAGTTTCCGGTGTAACATGCTTTTCATATAATTTCAAAATTTTCAAGGTTATAGGCTTTCCGCTAAGGAGTGTAAAGGTAAATTGGGTTTCCCCCGATATCTCTGCTTCTAAAACACCGATTTGAAAAATTCTTTCTGCACCGGATACAGCTCCTGATGAGAAATTCTTTACGTATAATTTCTAATTTTGGTAAAAAATGGTTTGGCCACCGCGGGCGTAAGTCTTCATTTCCACTTCTGATACATTTTCAGCAAAATCTGATCTTATAAAATCTCGATTGAAAAAAATCGTTTGTGGACCGATATTACTCACGTCGACAAACCTTTTAGAAATATTTTCTTCTTAAAATAATGCATGGTTTCTACGCCAAGGGGGCGTTGATGTATATCTTATTTTTTGTCAATATCTCTACTTCTAGTAGTCCGATTTGAAAAATTTCTTCTTTTGTTAAATAGTGTTTCCAATGCGAAATGTTTTTCACGTGAATTCAAAATTTTTCAAGTAAATCATAGATTTTCAGCTAGGGGGCGCAAAGGTAAACTGCGTGTTTTGCGTTATTTCTGCTTCTAAAACTCCAATTAAAAAAGATCTTCCTGTATCGCATACAGCTCTGGATAGAAAATGTTTTTCATATAATTTCTATTATTTGGTAAAGAATGGTTTGGCCACCATAGGACATAAGTGTTAATTTCTGCTTGTGATGTATTTGCAGCAAAATTTGCGATCCTGAAAACTCGACTAATTTTTTTTCTTGGACCGATACCGCTCACATCGAAAAACATTTTGAGAATACTTTCTTCTTAAACTGATGCCTGTTTTTCCCGCCAGGGGACGTAGATGCATATCTTATATTTGTCCATATCTCTGCTTCGAAAAGTCCTATTTGAAAATGTATTTTTTGTTGGAGACCTTTTCCACTGCGAAAAGTTTCTTATATAAATTCAAATTTTTCTTAACGCACAAGTCTGCAATCAGAGAGTGTAAAATTACGGTTCCGTTTGCAGCAACATTTGCGGGATTAAAACAACGATTGAAAAACTTCTTTACTCCGCCAGATACTATTGTTTTCCATACCGGTTCTATTGACTTTGAAGAACTTTGATAAATTTAATTTGCGCCAGCTTTGTTGTTTATTAATTTTTTCGTCATCGAAATATCTTAATAAGTACAAATTTTGAAGATGAGAATCCGTTTTTCGGTGTAAATATTACAAGGATGGTAAGTCAGATAATATCCGAAAAATTAGAAAAAACATCACAGGATAAGCTATCCTTGTCATATTTACACCAAAAAAATAGATTCTCATCTTCAAAATTTGTATTGTATGGTGTAATCCCGTATGCCATTCATAATTTATCTGCTCCTCCGGGAAATTACGGAATAGGGTTCTTAAACTCCAGTTTCGCTAAACATAAATGCCGGTTGTTTCGACTAGTGGATCCTGTGATGGTTATATTCAAATTAATCGGAAACTTGAGACTCGGGCGTTCTGGGTGGTGTGGTGGTTAGCACATTTGGGTGCTGTTCCGGAGACGCAGGTTCGATTCCCGCTCCAGAACGACGGTATTTTAAAGTTTTCGGATATTATCTAACTTACCATCCTTGTCATATTTACACCAAAGAACCGATTCTCATCTTCAAAATTTGTATTGTATAGTGTAATCTCGTATTCCATTCATAATCTAGATAAGTATTTTGACTTAAAATTTGCAGTTTTCTTATTTTTAATTCGTTTTTTATGCATCTATCTTTTCAAGTGAGATATTATAGGCCATAGGTACTGAACCTACTTGGACTAATTGATAAAGCGGCCCTGGGCACCGCACAATTACGGACTGACGTAAAAGATCAACTTGGAGACCACCAGCAACTGATACTCGGTTGTTCCCTTGTCGTTTTTGTATTGCTAAAGGATGATTCAGTACTGACAAGGGCTATAAACATTGATCCGTTTTTGTGCAGTACTACACATTAGAAGTTACTAAAACTCATACCGCAGTACCAGACCGTAGAGTGGTCTGGGGCACTGGCTTCTGATATTCTTCCGCGATGGGTCCGGGGTGGAGTCCACAGAAGGCATGTCTGACGGAGCTGTACCCTCCATGAAACTAGAGGCCCTTAATTAGGAATGAGCTGCTTCTTTCAGCCCTCAGAGCAGAGTTTTTATTTTTATTTTTTGGTTGAAGGTTTAAGGACCACGGTAGCAACACAATGGGCTATAAGCAGTCGCCTGTCCCTAATTTAGGGTCACTGGTTCCAGAGAAGGGAGAGAGCCAGAGCCGTGAGACGAACATAACATCCATGCCTCACCGGGACTCGAACCCGGACCGCTTATGGGCGAATGATCAGGGGCCATTTTGCTTAGACCACTGCGCCACCGGCGCGGCCAGAGCAGAGTTAGAACAGGTCAAAAATGTTGGTGTTGGACTCGGATCCGGACGTCACATAATTGGACCCGAACTGACACGGATCCGGACGTCACATAATTGGACCCGAACTGACACGGATCCGGACGTCACATAATTGGACCCGAACTGACACGGATCCGGACGTCACATAATTGGACCCGAACTGACACGGATCCGGACGTCACATAATTGAACTCGACCTGACACGGATCTGGACGTCAGGTAATTGGACCCGACCGGGATCTGTAATTGACCCGGACCCGACCCGTACAAATCTGCTTTAAACCGTAATATATATATACAGGGCGTCTAAAAAAAAAATTTTTCCCAGGGGGTATATTAGGTTATATGGAAATCAAACAAATGCATTATAGGAACATATAATTTACTCACTTAGAGGAAGTATTGAAACTGTCGTACTTCATTTGCAAAACATAACTGTTTTACACATGTTTTGAAACACCGTTGCGAGAGTCAAAAAGTGCGTGCGCAGTAACTTTAAGGCTGTTCCAGCTGATTTTGATAGCGCTACAGTCAATTTTTTTGAATTAAGCAAATTGTTGTATTTTTACTTTAAGTTTTTGCTGTTGTTTTGATAACATATCAAGCTTCAGAATACGTTTCAATGCAGCAATAATTTTCACAATTTTATGAGGAGTGGAAAGTTTCCCAAATGCGGATGTTGTTTTCATCATTACCTCTCAGAAGGACGGGATACTTTACCTTCTGAGGACACACTTCCTTCATATTGCATGACAAATCATTTTTCAGTCTGCGGGCACTAATATCGACCACAAAATTCCACAGTGCGCACTTGTCTTTGAAAAAAAAATTTTTTTTCCCTTTTCAACGGAAATAAAACCGCGTCGAAATCGGTCAGGAAAATCTTGACCCAACCCGTTTGACTCGCTAGGAATTGTCGACCCGTTGACCCGTTACCATCTCTGCTTCAGAGGTTTTGATGGTGGTCGTTAAAATAAAAAATAATTCCTCCCGAAGTTTATTGCATTAAAAATATGAAATGAACTTCGCAAGCACTGTTAGTTTCTGGAAAATGAAAACATAGTTCTTAAGTGGTTTCGATTTATCAGAACCCCGCTGCGTCGTGGAGGCATTTATCTACTTAACCGATCACATTTCATGAAAATAATAAATGGCATTTCTGGAAAGAGGACGAAACTATGGATAATTATCTCTTGGCGTGCTTAAAAAAAAAGGAATGTAAGAGAAAGGAATACTTGACGCGGAACCTAGCGACAGCATAGTACACGCTGTCGGGTACGGAGACCCATCACGGGCCTCCAACGAGTCATTGTTGGATGATAGGAAGTGGATTATAACGAGAGAGTGTCCAGTGATGCCAGTCACATCGGAAACAAAGCAAAGCTATAGAACCCTGGGAAAGCGTGCTTACAAAGTAATGATTATGCTGCTGTGAATATGGATGTATTGATTTCTAATCCCACTTGCTGTCTCGTTAGGGCACAGGTCCATAAATAACTAATGCATTGAGAACTACTAAATTTCGAGTGCGTGTTTTATTATTTACCTATGTACTTTTAGATGCATCAATTTATTTGTGCTACCAATTGTAGAATGTCGTGCATGTTAATTTGATGCTGGAATTGACCTCGATAGATATTCGTGCACTTTGTGACCGCTCATTTGCTCAAACGGCCGTGGTATGTTCCATTGAAGAGCTTTAAAAGATCATTCTCCAATAAAAGTTTTACGATGTCTAAGGGAGGTTTGAGGAATGTGTTTGTTTTTGTTTGATTGGAGGTTTAACGACCACCGTGAGCAACTCAATGGGCTATAAGCAGTCGCCCGTCCCTAATTTAGGGTCACTGGTTCCAGGGAAGGGAAAGAGCCAGTGCCGTAAGACAAACACAACATTCATACCTCACCGGGATTCGAACCCGGACTTCTTTCGGACGAATGATCAGAGGCCATCGCTTAGACCACTGCGCCATCGGGGCGGCTTGAGGAATGTGAAAGACGTTTATATTTAATTTAAGGGTATGGCCGCACCTGCCTTTTCCCCGAGAACGGTGCAAACTAGAACCACCGTAAAAAAAAGGGAGGGGAAAAGATCTTTGTGGGTGTGAAATAAAACGAGTGATTCGACAGTATACATTTACGAGGGTGGGTCGAAAAGTAACGCACACTATTTTTTTCAGTTTAACAGATAGGCGAAACAAAACATATACACATTCAAACTATATTGCTTAGCTGTTTTTCAACATAAGAACCGAGACGCTCGAAACATTTAGCCCAGAGTGGAACTAGTTTTAGTATACCTTGTTCATAAAAGGCCCTTTTCTGGGCGCATAACGACCTGCGGACAACCGATTTGACTTCGGAAGCCGAAACGAAGCGTTAGTCACCCAGGAATATTTTCAAGGGACCTAACGGATGAAAGTCCGAAGGAGCCAGGTCCGAACTGTATGGTGGGTGCCGTAGAGTACCTCCCAGCCAAACTGCGCAATTTTGTCACGAACGTGTTGTGCAACACGTGAGCGAGTATTGTCATGAAGAAGTATGACATTTGTAATGTCTCTGTCAGGTCTTTTGTCACGAAGGGCACGACGCAACTTTGTCAGTGTGTTGGCGTAGGTTTTGACATTTACAGTGGTCCCCATTGGATGAAACTCCACCAATAGAACACCATGCATGTCCCAGAACACCGTAATGAGGACCTTTTGAGCAGATTGGGTTACTCTGAATTTTTTTAGTGGCGGGGAGTCGTAATGTTTCCACACAATACTGGCCTTCTTTGTTTGGGGACTGTAAATGTACGCCCAGGACTCATCGCCCGTCATTACACCTAATAGAAATGTATATCCTTCTTCTGCGTAACGCATCAAGTCGTCCAAGGATGACATCATTCCCTGTCCCTTCTGGCTTCTCTCAAGTTTTTGTGCACCTATCCCGTACTGGTCTTGCGAAATTGGAATTTGTTATGCACAATATCGTACGCTATACCGTACGAAATGTTGAACTTATGTGCAAACGTGCGCAGTTGGATCCGTCGGTCACTTAGAATTGCCTGCTCAATGCCTCTCACAGGGCAGGCGATGACGCGGTTTTAGCTCGACCGGAACGTGGCGAATCGTAAAAGTTGCCACGGCCTGCAAAGAAATTGCACCACCTGGAGATGTTGCTGCGGTCCAGACAATCACCACCATACACTTCGACCATTTCTTGGTGAATTTCCTTCGGAGTTTTCCGTTTAACCCACAAAAATCGTACTACACCGCGTTGCTCTTCATTCTTAGACGACACTAACAAGCGCGACGTCCTTGTGCCATCGTTCACACTGTCTTCCACCACGGCGACACCTGATCCAGCCGAACCGGTCCGTAGTGTGATACTCAAACTCGTTGTTTGCCAAACTGCATCCTTCTACTTGAAACCTGCAAAGAGGAAAAAATTGCTGTGCGTTACTTTTCGATTCTTCCTAGTATTTATATACAATACACTGCATTTTTTCGCGTCTCTCAGGACCACACCGAGCCACAGTTCCGTACATACCCTTAAGAGCAATTAAATTAGAGACAGCTGGCGTTATGCAAATGTGGCGCTGTGGGCGGCCCTTTAAACAGAAACGACATGACGTATGCAGCGATCCGACAATATAAGGAGTGATGCGACGGGAATCAGTAAGAGTCGGACGCAATATGGGTAAGACGAAGGATCTAAAAGCATTTGATCGTGGGAAAATTGTCGGGGCCCGACAAATGAGTCACTCCATCTCGGAAGTCGTGCAGGTACTGGGATTTTCACGAGCTACTGTGTCACGGGTGCACCGTGAGTACATCGAATCCGGTAAAAGCATCCCTGCAAGGGCCAACTGCCGTGGACAACAGCGTGTGGATGAGCGGGGTCATCGTCGGCTAGCTCGCATTGTAACAGCAGATAGACGGGCCACAGTGCAAGAAATCACTCGGCAATTTAACGCTGGTGCATAAAAACGTGTAAGCAGCCACACCATCCAGAACCATCTCCTCGCTATGGGGTACAGAAACCATCGTCCCACGAGGGTACCGCTGCTGACAGCACATGACAGGGTGCAAAGATTAGCATGGACGCGGGAACATCGCCACTGGACCCTAGACATGTGGGAAAATGTTGCCTGGACTGATAAGTCGGGATTCGCGTTGGTACATGCGGATGGCTGGATACGAGTACGGCGCAAACCACATGAAGCGATGGATCCTTCTTGCCAGCATGGTATACTCTTCAAGCTGGTGTGTGTGTGGGGGGGGGGGGCATTCTCGTCTGGGGACTGGTTACATGGACTGAAATGGGACCCCTGGTACGTGTGACATCGTCTCTCACAGGTCAACGTTACCGGGATATCCTGGACGACCATTTGCTCCCGTTTGTGCTTCTTCAACGTCCCACTGGGGACCTCATCCTGCAACAAGACAATGCAGCTCCCGAATTGTATCCGAATGGTTGGATGGGACACATGGACATTTCCCGGTGGACCGTATGAAGTACTTTATTCGTGATGGAAGATAATAAAATACATATTGCCGACTGTACACGATTCTGAAAGGAATACTTAAAATATATACAAGATAAAAAGATTTGCACTTTCAAGTCCACTATGGACCCGTCATCAGCTGATATAGCTACGATTTGCCTTGGAAGAGGTATATATACAGGAGGCACACCGACGTATCAGTGTTGTCAATGCGCATGCTCATTAATGCTTCGTTATCTGCGTTGTCTCCCTCACCATAATAATTGCAAATCAGCTTCCATGGTAACGGTATGGTAATAGGGCCATCGTCGTTACAACACTTTCTGCTAAATTTATAATTAATAAACTATTATGAATCTCGGTGAACCACTCAAGAAATAGCCTCCTTTTACGTATTCTTTTTGCCTGGATTTTTGGAATGAACGAGCAATTACACTGGGGAACACAGTTTTCGTTGACATAGATCTGACACTTATTTTTTACTAACTTTTGGGTTGTGAATCCAAACATGACCTCAGTTTTTTTCTACCACATCATTTTTTTACGATACAGGGTAACCTCCATGTTCCTCGAAAAACATACAAATTTCATACATAGAATGGAAAATAAAGAAGAAATAATTTACCTGAATGTACTTTATTTACATCTATTTTGTTCATACAAAGGATATATTGCTACTGTCCGGCAAATTGTGTGCAAGTCGTAGAAGTTAAGATAAAAAAATTGAGCTTATAGCTTTTCCTGGAGTGTTCAATCTGTGGACAATCCCGCCGAATGCTCCAGCAATAGTCAGCGAGTCTGTGTTCATCGCATCTACCCTGATACCGTCCTTCCATGACCTTCAAGTCTTGGTGAAATTGTTCTCCTTGTTCATCACTGACGGCAGCAAGATTTTCCGGGAATGTATCAAGATGGCTATGCAGAAAATGCACCTTGATGCTCGTGTTGCAGCCAAGCATTTTGTAGGAGTCTAAGAGTTTCTGAAAAATTTCGGTGTAATTCTTTGCTTGTGTATTTCCAATAAAGTCCTTGACAATGGCCTTGAATGATAACCAAGCATTATTTTCCAGTTCTGATATTGTCCTGATGAAATGTTGATCTTTGATGAGCGGCCGAATCTCTGGACCATCAAATACACCGGCCTTTATTTTTTCCAAAGACAGACTAGGAAATGCCGTAATGAGGTACTTGAAACAGTCTCCTTGAGTTGGCAAAGCTTTAACAAACTGCTTCATGAGACCTAGTTTCATGTGCAGAGCTGGGAATATCATGTTTTTTTCTAGAAACAAGTGGCTCATGTAGAATGTTTCGATCACCAGGTTTGAAGGAAGATCGTGGGGGCCAATTTCTTTCCACCCAATGCTTCTCACGTGCTCTGCTGTCTCACGTGCACAGATAACAGGGATATTTTGTGTATCCGCGTTGGTATTTCTGGTACTTCAGAATCAGTGGCGTACCGGAAAAACTCGCCGCCCCCCCCCCCAAAAAAAATGTTTTCGAGGCCCTTTTACGAAAATCCATTAGCTTTCAATTACTCAAAATTTTAACTTTCATATTATTAACTAGCTTTACGGGTGTTTTAATAAATCAAATTCTTTGGAACCTACGAGTAGTTTTCGTAAAATTAATTTTTTTTTACTTTATTGCGTGAAACAGAAATGTGTACGTTTTAATTAAAATGATTTCGCTGGTTTCCAATACAAATTACTACACCAAATACTTACGTCAAAGTTAATCATATCATGCAAAATTTATTGTTTTAAAGAACTAAGGTCTGTTTTTTAAATGCCTCACGATTGCACACACAAAGGATTCAACTAGCGCGTGACAGTGCCTAATGACTTCTTCAGTTTATGCGAAATGTCACATCATAAGTAAGCAAATAACTAAGTAACAATTAAGAACTGTAGCACAAAAAGCGTAAAACTACTTAAATTATATACTGTGGAATATAAAAAGCACATTTAAACGCCACCATGTTTTGCACATAGAAAAAAAATCTTTTGACTCTGTTATAAAAAAATGACACAGGTCAAAGATTTTCGCTCCCGCGAAGGACACCTTTTAGCTCATTATATTCGCATGGGTACATAGTTATGTGCAAACAACTTCAATACCTAACTTCTTATCCACATTGGCATAAAAATTCACTGATTAAACTGATATTTTCTTCACATTCTCTTGTTAACATACTTGCATAGAAACTAATGCAAGGTCTGTGAACTGAGGCTCCTTTTAACAGCAAGGGCTATTGCAAGGGGCCTCAAGTACTTTTGAAAAACTGCTTTCCCGTCATCCAGTTTTTATTAATCAAAGCAACGAAAATAATTTCTAAAGATTTTACTTATTTACGGAGAAAAAAGTGCTTTTCTTCTTAATACTTCATTCAAAGCTGCCTTAATTCTTGGCTATTTCTTTAACTAGTTTTATACGAAGTTTCAGCAAAAAATTTAGTGAAATCTTTTTGCTCTGGCTAGAGACTAGAGATGAGTTCGGGCTCAATTTTTGGAGCCCAGGCCCACCCATGCCCAAACACCTAGAGCCTGGGCCCGGCCCTCTTTCTTTGATTACATGTGTTTGCTGAGCCCGAGCCCGCTCGGGCCCGGATTCTTGGAAAATTTTGCTTATCAAGGTTTGCATTTATGCATTATACACTGGCCAAAGATATGGCCTAATCAAAGATTAGTTTAAAAATCATTAGTTTAAAAAGTTTAGTTCAGTTAATCCACTTCACAACATTAATATGTTTTTAGAAATACTATGCATAAAACCAAATGTTCTAAAATGTGGATTTGAAAATAAATAAATAATCAACGTGCCTTTCGACCGTATCAGGGGAATCAGTAATTTTGGTAAAAGCTGAAGAAAAGAAAATCGTTTAGAAAAAAAATTCCATTCGTTATTTCTTTTTGATTTCGAAATTTACTTTTATTTTGAATGAATTTCATTACAAAACGTACAACGCCGTACAGACAGTTGTAAGTGTTTGAAATTTTGACTCTAGAAAACTAATCTTTGCAATATAATTTGTATATATGCTAATTGGTGTAGGTAGTTTAGTGTGATTTAGTAGAATATAACAAAAGCATGTAGGGAAATTTCCAAAATTATAAAAAAAGAACGTAAAAGCATTCCTGACCAGATTATTCTGCATTTTGTAACATTAACAAAGCTTTGCGCTTAATAGTATAATAATCACAATATTATCATATGTGTGTTCAGTTTCCACATCAAGTTCATCATGAAAAGAGAGAGAGCGAGAGAGAGAGAGAGAGAGAGAATTGCATCTAATGCCTCAGCGCTTCAACTTGATCTTCTTTTCTCTAAAACTCGACCTGCTGCACTAAAAACCAACGTCACTCCAAATATCGCGGGAGTGAGAAAATTTTAAAAAATAGATAACAATACTTCTAACTGCACAATTTTGAAAATGAATACCTCATTTTAAAGATAAGATTCTTGATTTTTAATAAAATACAAAAAATGGAAATGTGATTTTTTCCCCGTTTTTCGATACCAGACCTCCTTAAACTAATCGTTGCTTAGGCCATAGCTTTGGACAATGCGTAATGCAAGTCTAACTAAACAAAATTTGTCTTACAATGGCAGCTAGCTTAGGAAATTGAAAATCCTTCCACCATGCTAACAAATCCACAATGAAATTCAACCGGGCTCGGAATTACACGTGTTGAATTAATTACAGTAATAAAATTCAAGAGGTGTAATTCCAAGCCCGGGCCCGGGTTTTTTGGTAGTTAATGAATTCTGAGCCCGCTCGAGCCCGGGTTTTTTGGTAGTTAATGAATTCTGAGCCCGCTCGAGCCCGGACCCGAGCTCATCTCTACTAGAGACCCTTTTAACTGTGAAGCTATAAGTACGCCGCTGTTCTGAATAGTGCTCGTTGACTTCTTTTTTTTTTTTTTTGATTGGAGGTTTAACGACCACCGTGAGCAACTCAATGGGCTATAAGCAGTCGCCCGTCCCTAATTTAGGGTCACTGGTTCCAGGGAAGGGAGAGAGCCAGTGCCGTAAGACAAACACAACATCCATGCCTGACCAGGATTCGAACCCGGACCACTTACAGACGAATGATCAGAGGCCAGCGCCTGAGACCACTGCGCCACCGAGGCGGCTTCGTTGACTTCATTTGAGGTATATTTCTGTCTGAAAAGTTACTTCATTTGAGGTATACTTCTGTCTGAAAAGTTACTTCATTTGAGGTATATTTCTGTCTGAAAAGTTACTGCATTTGAGGTATACTTCTGTCTGAAAAGTTACTTCATTTGAGGTATACTTCTGTCTGAAAAGTTACTTCATTTGAGGTATACTTCTGTCTGAAAAGTCACTTCATTTGAGGTATACTTCTGTCTGAAAAGTTACTTCATTTGAGGTATATTTCTGTCTGAAAAGTTACTTTATTTGAGGTATATTTCTGTCTGAAATATTACTTTACTTGAGGTATATTTCTGTCTGAAAAGTTACTTCATTTGAGGTATATTTCTGTCTGAAAAGTTACTTCATTTGAGGTATACTTCTGTCTGAAAAGTTACTTCATTTGAGGTATACTTCTGTCTGAAAAGTTACTTCATTTGAGGTATACTTCTGTCTGAAAAGTTACTTCATTTGAGGTATATTTCTGTCTGAAAAGTTACTTTATTTGAGGTATATTTCTGTCTGAAAAGTTACTTCATTTAAGAGCGGAAATGGTATCCTGTTGGTATCTTAAGTCGTTCAAAAAGTAACGAGGCTGACTTCATAGCCCTGAAACAAACCCACACAGAAAAATACAGCTGCTCGTGTCTATCTTGACCAACAAGATACATTTCTGTACACAGAGAGACTGAAGAATAGACACTAATGATGGCATAAATCATTCCGTCTCGCGATTTCATTCATCATTCACGCAGAAGTCATTCACGAATGACAATTCAATTTCCAAGTTGACACTACGATTACTGAGTCTATCGTTCGTTGCAGGAATTTGGTGTTTACGACCAGAGCGCCTTCAAGGCCTCAGCTCTTTTTGACAAACTGCCTAAAAGAGCGCGAGCTCTTCACCATTCACCGTTCACTATGAATGATATTCCACTTACCTGCTCGTGGCAAACGATTCTGGCCCACCTTTCAAATGAATGGCATTCACATATGATTTCCCTCACGTTCTTCAGTTTCTCAATTATTCACTAACTGACTATTGATTGCTCGCTCATATAATGGTTAACACTTATTACAGAGGGCGAGTCGAAAGTTTTGCAATATTTGCATAAGCGCATGTACTGCACCGGATATGGCACGTGTTTGAACTAGTTCAAGTCGCGCACTGCAGTCAGTCGAAAGGGATATAAAGTGATAGTCGTTGTTGTGAACAGTATTGCATGTAGTTGTACTGTCTGTGGTTGGGACGCCTGAAAGATGAACATCCACAACCGGCTAATTAGAGAACTTTTGCTTTATGAGTTTGAACTCGGCCATAACGCTGCTCAAGCAACACAGAACATTTGTCATGCGAAAAGGGAAGGTTCCCTGGACCACAGCACCGCAACCAGATGGTTCAAGAAATTTCGCTCAGGTGACAGAAACCTCGACAATCCCCTAAGGTCAGGTAGGCACAGAACCGTGGATTTGGAGGTCGTGCGCCAGGCGGTATAGAGGCAAATCCGACAACTAGCACACGGAGATTATCAGGTGACCTGGGCATATCACAGAACCAACATGGTCCGTCACCTGACCTTGCCAACGTCTACAGGAGCTGCCAAATTGTCCCTCACGAAATGACGCCAGCTAAAGCAAACCGCCAAGTGAAAGTGTGCACGAAACTCCTAGAAAACTCGCGCGATGTACGTTTCATCAAGAGAATTGATACGTACGATTGAAAGTGGGTCTATTTCCGTAATTCTAGCAAACAACGTAAGTGGTTGACCCCGGGCCAGGTTCCAGAACCTGTTGCCAAACGTGGGTGCTTCGAGCACAAGATAATGCTCGGCGTCTGGTGGAATTTCGAGGGGATAATCCATTACGAATTTATTCCTAGACTGTCGGAACATCAACGCCAACCTCTACTCCGAGCAGCTGGAGCGGATGTACGCCGTTTTGGTGGAGAAGTACCTGACACTGGTGAACAGAAAGCGCGCTCTCTTACAGAAGGACAACGCTCGGCCTCATACAACGACCCGCGAACTTGAGGGCATCGAACTGATGCCAACCCAGCATATAGTCTGGACCTCGACCCGTAGGATTATTACCTGTTTCGGTCGATGGCTCACTTCCTACGCGAGCGACACTTCAACAACCAGGAAGAGGTGGCAGCTGGGGTGAAGGAGTTCTTCGCCTTGAAGGACAAGAAATGGTACCGCCGCAGAATCGAAGAACTGGCAGACAGCTGGCCAACGACGGAGAAACACGATGGCCTATACTTTGAATGCTCGCCAGCTTTCGTCGTAAAGGTGCGCATGAAAACATAAAGTAATCCAAATATTGCCAAACTTTCGACTCACCGTCTGTAATTCTCTGCATTAGTTTTCTTAATAGGAATGTTTCGAATTCATGGGAGAGGAAAAGCGTTAAACATGCTGCGATTTCAGTATGTGTCGCAGTAATGGCGGATTAAATGATCATTCACAGCAATGAGAGCGAACCATTAACCATTCACGGTGAAGAATAATTAGTTGTGAACGATTTAGTCGAGTAGTGATGGACCACGTTCATCGTTCATCCACACCGGTGAAGAGTCACTCATGGTGTGGAATAAAGTAAAACGTGCTGCTACTTTGGTATGTGTCGCAGTAATGGCGGATTGAATTATCATTCACAGCAATGAGAGCGAACCATTCACCATTTAATGTGAAAGGTCATTCGTTGTGAACGAATCTTTCGAGAATGACTCACCACTAACAGACAGAACTAAAATAGTTTACCTTCTTGTATTCTATTTTTACGTAAGAAACATCTGTAAACGACAGGAATTTATGCAGCACTAACTGACGTAGAGTAAAAATGATTTGTGTGCGACCTTGACTCAAGGGATAAATTTAAACTGACGTAGACCGCAAATTGGGCACAACGAGCTGACGAGCGAAATGAATTTCGTTGTAAATCATCAGTTCGTCCAATATCCAGTCATGATGCCCACTGCAGGTAGGACTGTCGATGGACGGTCTGTCAACATGAGCAGATGAACAGGCCATGGAATCCTTACATCCATTTATTTGAGCGTCTTCTGGACTGTGCGCTTGGAAACAATTCTCTATGCGTCTTGGGTTTAGACTGGTGTTAACTGATGGATCGTGAGTTATTTTTAGAACGAGCAGCTGGTTGCGTGCCAACCGGCGTTCAACTCGAACGACAACCAGCGGTAGTCTTTGCTGTCCGACGCATTGTGTGGATATCTCTCATTCTTCTGCTTATTCCCGTTTACACCTTCGCTGACTAGGGCTGCCTTCGAACAGCCAACAATGCTTGCGGTTGCTAAGATGCTGGCCTCCACCGATGATCAGACATTCGTGTTTCAAATTTCGACAAGCCATACCCTTTCCCAATTGCACGGACTTCGTACTGGCGAACTGACATGCAGAAGATTTTAGGAAGGGAGCGTCTTAAATAGTTTTTAGAGATAGGAAGCGAGAAGAATGGAGCTAGGGTCCCAGATAGGAAAGTAACGTGGAAATGAGACAGAAATTCGGTAGTAAAAATGACCTAATTTGTAACGAGGAGTCCAATACCCGTGACAACCGCTAACGTGCTCTCCGAGGCGCGGTAGACATTTATTGGTTAAACAGCCGAGCTGGGATTGAACCTCAAACAATATTTTCGACAAAGTGCTGCTCTAAACATAAGGCCATCAGCTGGCTTAGAGCAGACAATTACTGATCGTGCCGTCTCTCTCTATATATACTGTATATTCGTGGCTGTCCGATACGTCACTGTTACGTGTCTTGGGACACGTCCTCTTTAACATAGGGGTGCTCAAAATGATCTGACACATTAGTGTACCCTTCTCTGGAGTATCACAATACTATTTTTTATTGTTCTGGGTTTAACAACCACAATAAGCAACATTAGAGCTCATATCCCAACTTAAGGCCACTGCTTCCAGGGAAGGCACACAGCCAGAGCCATCAAATAAACACACCATTTATACCTCATTCGCGATTCGAACCCGGGCTCACCTCGGATTAACGGTCATAAGCCAGCTCCTCAGAATATTTTTACATGTGTGTTCTGGAAAACTGCAACATTTGAGAAATTATACATTCAAAATAAAATGGAAAAAAAAATTCTAAAAGTTTGGTTAGCAAAAAAGAAGAAAAGAAGAAAGATAACTTTTGAATGAAATTTAACGAGATAGATGTGAATGCTAAGAGATTAAAATAGCTAGTAGTTTAGTTTAAAGAATCAAAAATGATTCCGTTTCTACCATGTTTTTTTCTAATAACATGAAAGAGCAAATAATAAGAGTATTTTTCAGAGGACAATAACTGGGAGTTCTTCAACTTGGCTATTCGTGTGTGCAATATATTTTCTTTCCTCATTTTTTATAAATGAAGGATATCATGCTACTTTTTTTATTCGTGCTTAATGACTATTTGATTATTTCTTTTAGAGTTTATTTCATTTATTCCTTCGTTCAGAAAGGAAGACGGCTATGTAACTGGTTTTGCGTTGTTGCTTTTTTCGACTTTGTGAAGAGTTTCCAGCTTAAGTGATTCAATTCTTGAGGTGCAATGTTTATTGCGGGAATGAGTTGCATTACTTCATCTAGTGTAAGCTTTGTGAGGATTCTCACAGCTGGTGAGGAAAACGAAAATATTTCAATCAAGATACTGCGTAATTCTATTTTTTGTTTTCAATGTGAACGCAGTTACTCATCAAATTTTTGTTACTTTGTGGGTAAAACGCGGTGTTGCGTACCGATTGCTTAATGGCGATTTCTTCTGCAATAACCTTTGGCAAGGTTGCCTCTTTAGGAAACGGGCCCACGCTGCTTTCTATGGAAATGTCACAAATGGCTTTCTATGCTCACTTTTGTTCTTTTCTTTTTCTCGGCGGCTATGAACGGTTTTGTAAAGCCTCAGGTAAGATTCTGAGAATAACTGCCGTCCATCGTTCTATGGCTTCCGTCTTGAATCTCCTGTTTAACCCTTTCTGGTTGGAGCCTTTCTTCCTTCGAGGTGTGGGGTCAACAACAAAGACAGCGGGAAGGCCCCCCTCCACCCTGATTGATCGCCCTGTGGACAGCCGAGTTTGACGCAAGAATCACGACTTTAGTGCGTGCAAGAGAAAGTATTGCGTAAGAAAGCATCTCGCCTTAGGAAATCAAGTCCGATGCCCCAGTTGTCTATATTTAACTATCGTACATGCAATACTTCCAGCATAAGGTTTTCATGAAATGTTCGACTTCTCAGTGTTTTGTTTTTAACCTCACTTTTAAAATAGGTGAATGCGGTGTATACATTGCTTTTGCGTTTCGTAACAGATATTTCCCGTATAGTTTGTTGACTGCAAACTGCACTGGTGAACAAAATCTAAGTTACAGATATAAAAGTTGATATATCAACAGCCGAATCTTTGCACTTGCATTTTCATGGATGTTATTAATAATATTAATGTATGCATCTTCAATACCGCAGGATTTCAGAGCCATTGTAACTGCTAATGGTTTCACCGAATCAAAGGCTTTTTCATAATCGATAAAAGCCATGCACAATGGAAGCTCATATTCCCTCGCTCTTTCAATTACTTCTCTCAGTACGTGGATATGATCTATTGTGCTGTAGCCACTCCTGAATCCAGCTTGTTCTCTCGGTTGAGCCATGTCCAGTGTCACCTTCAAGCGGTCTGAAAGAACTTTAGTGAAGATTTTATAAACTACTGATAGGAGGCTGATAGGTCTGTAGTTCCTGAGATCCTCAATGTAGGAAAAGATCCAGAAGAAGACCACATGGAAGATGGGTGGATGAAATTAGAAAGTATGCGGGAGTGACATGGAGGAGACTGGCACAAGACAGACCGTTGTGGAGGAAACTTGGGGAGACCTTCGTCCAGCAGTGGATTGATAATGGTTGACAATGATGATGATATCAGCATCATCACTACATCTTAAAACTTTCGGTTTAACATCAACATCAGGCAATAACTTGGAACTAGCACCATTATATCGGGCAATTTTTTGCACTTAAACTATATAAAACAAGTTAGTAAAATCATGCAATGCATTGATTATGATACGCTTTCCAACATAGGAGAAATCATTACTCAAGTTATTACTCATGTTAATAAATCTCGCTCCTGTGTCCTTACCTTTGACCCCATTTCGATGATACACTGCTGGCCACCCAAAATGCAACACCAAGAAGGAGGCATACGATTGGCCTGAAATTCGCAGCATGCGTCGCCCGCGAGAGGACATGCAAACGATTAGCACTGCAGGGCATATGCAAATCATATGCGCCCGGCACGCCACCAAGAAGCACTATAAGAAGGGTACACAGATCTGCCGGATCTATGAGTGGGAAGCTTCCTGATGCCTCGTCGCAGAATACGGTAGTCATTCCAGCACGTTTCGGAGTTCGACAGAGGACGAATAGTGGCTTATCGCGACAGCGATTTATCGTACCGAGACATCGGCGCCCGCGTTGGACGACGTCCAGCCTCATTGAGGCGAGTATGGATTCGATGGGTGCAGGAGGGACGGACGGACCGACGTGAGCGATTGCCGCATCCACGGCACACCACCGAACGAGAGGACCGGAATGTTGTGCGGCGGGTATTGACGGCTCGCACCGCCACATCACGAACGTTAGCGCAGGAATTAGGGTGAGTTGCCCAACAACCTGTGACAGTACGTATTGTTCGACGTCGTCTGCCGGAGCGGGGACTTGTCGCACGGCGCCCATTGCTCCGACTACCATTGACGTTATACCACCGGCGAGTGCGGCGGCAGTGGGCCGTTGAACGCCGCACCTGGACTACGGAATGGCACGACATTGTCTTCTCCGACGAATCCCGCTTCTGCCTGCAACACCACGATGGTCGGATCCGCGTGTGGCTGCACCGCTGTGAGAGACTGTATGACGCCTGCATTATGCATCGCCATACCGGTCCGTCGCATGGCGTTACGGTTTGGGGCGCAATTGGATATGACACCCGCACCCCTCTGGTAAGCATCGCCGGTACAATCAAAAGCCACCGCACCATCTGCGACGTTTTGGAGCCTGTAGTCCTCCCTTACCTGCAGAACTTGCCAGCGACCACGTTTCAACAGGACAATGCGCACCTTTACGTGGCACGCATAGTGCAACAATTCTTCATGGCCCACCAGGTGTCACTGCTGCCGTGGCCCACCTGTTCTTCCGATATGTCGCCCATCCAACACGTCTGGTCGCTGATCGGCAACCGAGTGGCCCGGCAAGCACCAACCGCGGCTACGCCTGATGAACTGTGACAACGTGTGGAAGCAGCCTGGAACGACATAACCCAAGCTCACATCCAAAGCCTTTTTCGTTCGATGCCGCGGCGTGTAGCGGCCGTTATTGCCAGTCATGGGCGCCACACAAACTATTGATGTCTGCGTGTTCCGCAAGTCTCACGGGCCTGTAAGTTCAATCGTTTAATCTTTGTATCTGTTGTTATGTGTCCAGTAAATCTGGCTTTGCTATCTCGTGTCCTTCTTGGTGTTGTATTTTGGGTGGCCAGCAGTGTATTAAACAGAATTGGTTCAGTATACCTCCGGAACAACATACTAAAGTTTTGTCATTCAAAATCGCTTTATTGGGATGACTTAAAGAATACAGGAATGATGGAGAATGTACAAAATGTGCAAGGAGGTAGCTTAAGTAACATCAAATATACAGGAGACAAAGAGTAGGAAACAATCATGCAGGAGTCTATGGGCTCACAGGCCGGATAATACTGGATTGATAAGGAACTTGAGGCGGAAGACAGTGATGCCTGTATATTGCACGTTTCACCCAACGTGTATAGTCAGTATAACAGTCAAAGTCATGTTGTGAAGGAAGATCAGGAGGAATTGGTGGACATCGCTTTCGCGGATGGCGATAACGGAAAGATGAACATTCCTGGGAAGCACCCGCATTAGAAAGCGGAAAATGAGACGTCGGTACATCAGCGGTCACAAGCAAGGGATCACTGGGAAGAGCAGATGATGAATCAGGAACAGTTGCAGAAGGTGCTGGAACAACGGCAGAAGAAGTCATAGTAGAGGACGGCACTGTCGGAAACCGAGCAGCACACTGGAGACTGGAGGATCCAGGTTCAATAGGCATGGCAATAAGCGTATTGATCTGAGAACTAGCAGAGATGACTGGTGTAGTAGAAGTCGACGGGAAAGCAGCAGAAGACGGAGTGGGAGAGAATGGCGCCGACGGAGGCAAAAGGACACACTGGAGGCTGGAGGATGCAGGTGCAATACGCATGGTAACAGGCGTGTCAGATCGAGAACTAGCAGAGATGACTGTCGTGGTAGAGCAGAGTAGAGACGCAGCAGGATCATCGGGGGCTGAAGATCTGGTGGAGACGCCACGAAAAAATAAGTAGCAGGAGAAGAATTCGACGAGGAAGATGACACAGGGCGTATGATGGAAGTTCTGGCAGAAGATGGGCTGGATGAAGGCGAGCATTGTGGTGAACTGGTGGCAGAGTAAGTAACTTCCAGAAGAGATGACGGTAGTAGATGAGTAGGCAATGTATTCTCAACATGAACAGGTAGAGAAAGAGTATCAGGAGCCGAGAACATCCCCAACGAACCAGGAAGCAGAGGAGCTGTAGAAGAAGAAGGTGGCAAAGAAGTGGACAATGATGACAAGCCACAGTGTTCCGCCGGAGCGGAAGAGCTGACCAATGGTGATGGAAGACGAATGTTGTCCTTAGCAGAGCAAGAAGTACTAAGATGATCAGGTGACTTGCAGGTGAAACAATGCAGAGCGGTGAAGACATGAACGGAGCGAGTATGACTACCACAGACCACTTTGAATGTGGTCGGACAAGATACAATGGACTGTTCATCGGGAAAAACGACGAGAGCTTGACGTCGGAAACAAGTAGGGACGTCGGAACCTTGATCGTCGGAAGCAGCGGATAGGGTGCGAATAGGACCACAAACTCGCGAATGATATGCAGTTTCGCGTGATAATGGGAAAAGGACGCGACCTAACAGAATTTTAAAAAGGAATTATTGTGGGCAACCGACTGAAGAGTGGTAGCATTACAGAAACGGCCGATATTATGGGCTGTTCACATGGTACAGTTGTTAAAATGTTCCAGGAATGGAAGAAAACCGGACAGACCTGAAGTAATCGGGGCAATAGTGGACGTTCATGGAGCATTGACGTACGTGGACAGCGACGGCTATCCTGACTAATACGACCGAACAGACGGGTCACAGCGAAGCAGTTCAAAGCATTTAATGCAGACACATCGAGGAGCGTATCGCAGACCACAATCCAACGAACTCTGCTCTCTATGGGTCTCCGGAGCTCCCGTTAACTCAAGGCGCCAGAGTTGGAAACGGGGAAAAACTTTTAGACCCTGACCCGACCGTCACATAATTGGACCCGACCCGGGACTGAACTGGACAAATGTGCTTTGAGCTATGAACTCGAATACATCATCATCAATTCATTGCTGGATGAAGGTCTCCTCAAGTTTCTTCCACAACGAATTGTCTTGGGCCAGTCTCCTCCATCCACCAACCTCGCACGTGGTCTTCTTTTGGATCTTTTCCTGTCCCTTGGAATCCAGTCTAAAATTTTTGTTGTTCATAGGTGGTCCGTTCTTTTGGTAATATGTCTAGCCCATTGCCATTTCAGGGATTTTACTCTGATCGTGATGTCTTCCACTCTAGTTATTTTCCTTACCTAGAAGTTCCCCTTTTTTATTTTCTTGTATGCACCAAACATGCATCTCTCCATGCTTCTTTCAGTTGTCTGCAGCCTTTGTATGTCTTTTTTAGTTAAGGTCCACGTTTCTGCTGCGTTCGTAAGCACTGGAAGGATGCATTGATTATACACTTTACTTTTAAGATATAATGGCATACTGCTCTTAATAATTGTACTGCTTCTTCCAAAAGCTCTCCAACCAAGTATTATGCGCCAACTAATTTATTGATCAATGTGACCCTGGCTTGATATCTGCTGCACAAGGTAAATGCGTATAGGAATTGGTTGTCTCCAGCTTTTTCCCATTAATCGATAAATCTTTATTCCTTGAAAGAACATTGCACATCAATTTTGTCTTCTAAAAGTCCATTTTAATCCCCATTTCTTTACTCTTCTCAGCAAGTTCCTGGATCATGCTCTACAGCTCTGAAGTATTATTTCAAAGACCTCTGAAAGGTTCTTTGAAATATAGTTCTTCTATTGAAAATTAAAACGGAAATAAAACCGGGTCGAAATCGGGTCAGGAATACCTTGACCTGACCTGACCCGTTTGAACCGCAAGAAATTGTCGACCCTGTGACCTGTCGTCCCGTTTCCATCTTTGCAAGATACCCATGCTGACGGCCAGACATCAAGGATTACGGAAAGAATTTGCATCTGAGAGGAGGCATTGGACCATCGAACAGTGGATGAAAGCCATGTTTTCATACAATTCACGTTTTCTGCTTTACCGTGTGAATGGTCAATGGAGAGTACCGCAAATCACTGTTGACAGAAATCATCCCGACACGATACTCGGGAAGAAACAGACGTGAGTTGACAGTGTGTTCGTGCGGAACATATTTTCCTGGGTATCACTGGGAGCAAACATCCCCCTCGGTCGTATGGTGAACGCTCCAAGTTACCTATCCATCGCGGTATTGTCGCTACCTATCCAACGGGCAGGAAATTGCAGTGTGCTCCTACTCATGATGACTGCCTATCCCGATGGCAGGGGTTGCTTCCAGCGAGGTAATGTTCCTTGCCATGTTGCTATGCATGTGCGAGAATAGTATGATGAACATTCCAATGACATTAGCTTACTATCTTGGCCACCGTACTCTGATATCATTTACCATTCATTATGACTGTCTACCCCAATGGCATGTGTTGCTTCCAGTAAGATAATGTCCCTTGCCATGTTGCTATGCGTGTGCGAGAATGGTTTGCGGAACATTCCAGTGACATTAGCTTACTATCTTGGCAACCGTACTCTGATATCATTTACCATTCATTATGACTGTCTACCCCAATGGCATGTGTTGCTTCCAGTAAGATAATGTCCATTGCCATGTTGCTATGCGTGCGAGAATGGTTTGCGGAACATTCCAGTGACATTAGCTTACTATCTTGGCCACCGTACTCTGATATCATTTACCATTCATTATGACTGTCTACCCCAATGGCATGTGTTGCTTCCAGTAAGATAATGTCCCTTGCCATGTTGCTATGCGTGTGCGAGAATGGTTTGCGGAACATTCCAGTGACATTAGCTTACTATCTTGGCCACCGTACTCTGATATCATTTACCATTCATTATCACTGTCTACCCCAATGGCATGTGTTGCTTCCAGTAAGATAATGTCCCTTGCCATGTTGCTATGTGTGCGAGAATGGTTTGCGGAACATTCCAGTGACATTAGCTTACTATCTGTAGCCACTCTGCATTATGACTGTCTGCCCCAATGGCATGTGTTGCTTCCAGTAAGATAATGTCCCTTGCCATGTTGCTATGTGTGCGAGAATGGTTTGCGGATCATTCAGTGACATTAGACACTCTGATATCATTTACCATCATTATGACTGTCTACCCCAATGGCATGTGTTGCTTCCAGTAAGATAATGTCCCTTGCCATGTTGCTATGTGTGCCACAGTGACATTAGTACTATCTGATATCCTTTACCATTCATTATGACTGTCTACCCCAATGGCATGTGTTGCTTCCAGTAAGATAATGTCCCTTGCCATGTTGCTATGCGTGTGCAGGAATGGTTTCAGGATCATTCATTATCTTGGCCACCATACTCTGATATCATTTACCATTCATTATGACTGCCCCAATGGCATGTGTTGCTTCCAGTAAGATAATGTTCCTTGCCATGTTGCTATGCGTGTGCGAGAATGGTTTGATGAACATTCCAATGACATTAGCTTACTATCTTGGCCACCGTACTCTGATATCATTTACCATTCATGATGACTGTCTACCCCAATGGCATGTGTTGCTTCCAGAAAGGTAATGTCCTTGCCATGTTGCTATGCGTGAGCGAGAATGGCTTGAGGAACATTCCAGTGACATTAGCTTACTATCTTGGCCACCGTACTCTGATATCATTTACCATTCATGATAACTGTCTACACCGATGGTATGTGTTGCTTCCAGCAAGATAATGTCCCTTGCCATGTTGCTATGCGTGACCGAGAATGGTTTGAGGAACATTCCAGTGACATTAGCGTACTATCTTGCCCACCGTACTCTGATAACATTTACCATTCATGATGACTGTCTACCCCAATGGCATGTGTTGCTTCCAGAAAGGTGATGATCTGCGAGCTCTTATTTCTGTATGGTATAACATTAAAGCCTCTGAACTTTTCTGTGGGAAACTACAGAAAATTTCAGAGGCCTCATTGAATCAATGCCACGTCGTATATCTGCATTACTGGCGGCACGATACGGTTATACCTCATACTAACAAGTGGTTATAATTTTTTGACCCGACTGTGTCAGCTTGGTGACTTAGAAACCACTTTCCTGAGTTATTTCAGCTTGTCAGTTGCTACCTGAAATCTTAATCAGGCATTTAATTAACTTTCAGAATAACGGGAAAAGACAACAGAATTCTACGTGCTTTCGAACCAAATCCAAGCTTATTAAACAATTCAACACGTCAGGTATCTCACTTCGTTCTTAACAAGACGATACAACTTCCCATGTCAAATAATAGCACGTACTTAGAACATGGCTTGCATAACATCACTCAGTGCATTACTTTTACAATAGCATTCTCAACTCACCTCGCTCTTACAACATGAATACAGCTCACTCATCGAATATTGCACTCGAATACTGCACACCGAAGACTGCTCTTACGAAAATCACTCTTTTCTCTGCTCATGCCAGCATTGCACACTTCCCACTGAGCTCTTATCTCAGAACACTTTATTTACGGAGATTGCCATTTGACCCTCTGTCAGGTTTAGGGGTCAGCGCGAGCCTTAATTTGGAAAGCCAGGCTCGGCTCAATGTTTCCATTTTACGGCCTGGCCCAGCCCGACTTGTTTCAATCTTTCGTCAAGCGTTCTGCGCCACTTATTGGAACTAACGCAAGGCATCCGCTAGAGCAGGTGTGTTCAACGCGTGACCCGCGGTGCACTTTTTAATGGCCCGCGAAACGTTGTTCGCAAAGGAAATTTCAAAATGTAAAAACTTGCATTTTAGAAATGGATACCCAAGAACTTTGGGTAATGGGTTTTGAATTCCCAAATCTACTATGAGCTCTGCTGATATAAACAATTTTTTTAAGAGTACCAAATTTTTCAAAAGTACCAAAAAAATGCAAGCATATCAGAAAGTTACATATCGCCGCCCCGGTGGCGCAGTGGTCTAAGCGATGGCCTCTGATCATTCGTCCGAACGGGGTCCGGGTTCGAATCCCGGTGAGGCATGGCTGTTGTGTTTGTCTTACGGCACTGGCTCTCTCCCTTCCCTGGAACCAGTGACCCTAAATAAGGGACGGGCGACTGCTTATAGCCCATTGAGTTGCTCACGGTGGTCGTTAAACCTGCAATAAAAAAAAGTTACATATCGAAATTTTTCAAGACTACCAAAAAATGCAAGCATATCAGAAACCTACATCGGATTTCTTTGTACGTTTCCGACCACCGTGAGTAACTAGATGGGCTGTAAGCAGTTGCCCGTCTCTAATTTAGAGCCACTGGTTCAAGATAACAGAGACAGCCAGTGCTGTAGGACAAACAAATACAACATATATGTCTCACAGGGATTCGAACCAGAACCCTCTCGGCCGGATAATCAGTAGCAGCGCTTAGATCAGTGCGCAACCGGGGCAGCGACTTCTTTGTGACATAAATGTCAAGTCAACTGCATCGGGGTTTTTTTGTTTCTTTTTCCGAAAGTAAAATTTTAGGAGTCAAAATCTCTCTGAAAATAATCGATATTCATACTAAACACATGTATTTTTACTTTTACTTTTCATTTAACCTCACGAATCCTATTCCATTTTGTCATGTTCGTGATTCAGAAAATGTTGAAGCCCTACTCTAGAGAAACAAAGGTGCTGTTCTGAACAGAATTACCGTATTAGTAGAGGTTATGCCACGCAGAGAGACGTACCATTTCTCGTAGGAATTCCTTCGACATATATCTATGTACCATGTTCGGATCGTATCCTGCCTCGGTCGCCAAATCGATAACGCTTTTTAAAAAATGGCGCTCCGATGGGATCTTCACTTTCAGCAATTCTCGCGGAAGCCATCCTTCGCCCAATCGAGCAGCACATATTCACCAGCATTACCCCAAGACCTACCACTTGGCTCCGATATGCTGACGACGTATTTTTCATATGGCCTCATGGAAAGGAGACTCTCCCGCTCTTTTTGGATAAAATCAATGATATACACCCTACGATCAATTTCACTATGGAGTTAGAACACAATAATGCATTGCCTTATGTGGATGTTTTACTGAGTAAATCGCCTGAAAATCGCTTCCGTACATAAGTCTATTACAAACCCACTTCCGTTCCCAACCTGATGCTCCGTAGCTCATTCTGCCCGGCTGATTACAAGACAACTTTATTCCGTTATCGAATCAGAAGAGCATTCGACATCTCCTCCGATGTTCCTTCTAGACTAAGCGAATTAAAAAGCGTTATCGATTTGGCGACCGAGGCAGGACACGATCCGAACATGGTACATAGATATATCAAAAGAAACAAAAAGAGGCATACCGATCTTTCTATGCCGCGGCTACGCTATCTGGGCTCTATTCCTTACGTACCAAATCTTTCCTATAAACTCAAGAACGCGCTCAGAAAGATGAACCTCGGTGTCGGCATAAGATCTCCGACACCTTTATATGCTATGCTTAAGCGAAATACTGACGAGCTCCCACTTTCCAACAAACAGGTGTTTATGCCGTCCCTCTACAATATCCGGATGGCTCCAAGCGATACTACATTGGGATGACTAAACGTTCATTTAGAATTAGAGTCAACGAGCATAAGAGGGACATAAAGAACGACAAATTAACCACGGCCCTATCCAGAGAAGTCCAGTTCAAGTCCGCCGATCCTATTTGGGATAACATAAAGAAATTAGCTGCCTACTCTACTCCTAAATCCACTGCCATTCGGGAAACATTGGAGATCATTACCAACGATGAGGCCTGCGATGATAGCGTCTCGCTGGAATTACCACGAATTTGGAACCAATTCTTCAAATAATGAATACCTTTTGTTTTCCTCCAAGGATTCCGCGTGCAATACGAACATGATGTCTCGTGTTTTTATTGAATAATTACGTTCGCATCTCTTCGTTTATTGTCAAATCAATTCACCGCGTTCAAATTGTTGAAACGTTCTATTATCCAGTTTGCAGTTGCTGTCTACCTTCCTTGAGAAAGCCATCTGGTTGATGTGCGAAAGCTTGGAAACCTTGATTTTATATACGCCAATAAATTCGGATAACTAGTATAGTTGTACTATCTTATAAAGACTCTGTTTATGCACACCTTTCTTTGAAAAGAAAAGAAATCCACTCGTTAGTGGCTAAAGTCAGCGAAGTAAAAACGGAATTTGATTTCAACCTTTAACGAAATAAACCTTCCCATTTCAAAGGTCTCGTCTTAAAGCCCAGCTTGCCGCCCCGGTGGCGCAGTGGTCTAAGCGATGGCCTCTGATCATTCGTCCAAACGGGGTCCGGGTTCGAATCCCGGTGAGGCATGGATGTTGTGTTTGTCTTACGGCACTGGCTCTCTTCCTTCCCTGGAACCAGTGGCCCTAAATTAGGGACGGGCGACTGCTTATAGTCCATTGAGTTGCTCACGGTGGTCGTTAAACCACCAATAATAAAAAGAAAAAAAAAAGCCCAGTTTTCGGATTCAGCTATCAATGCATCCGTTGGCGGATAGGGTCTTTCGTTTAACTCAGTGAATTTCGCCATCTTTTTTTTTTTTTTTTTTTTTTTAATGCAGGGGCAAAAAGCTAAATCTTTCAGTACAGGCTCTATCCAGGAATTCTTTTACTTCGTTAATGCAAAAAAAAAAAAAAAAAAAAAAAAGCAAGGCCCATGCAGACCTCTAGTCAGGTTGTCAGCTTTTATCGGCTCGTCGAGACGAACTTTGTAGCGTTAAGTTAGAAAATATATTAACGATGACAAACCAAGTTTATATAAGGGCACAGAAACTCAAAAGGAAAGTTAAATTAAAGACATACATCACAAGTCATTCACAAAATCGTTTGACTTTCGCTATTTGGGGGGGGGGGGGGAGATTAGAGATTCAGAGAAAGTGCTGCTTTACGTTTTAGGTGCATTTACGAAAATCACGTATTAACGTACATTCTTCGTGACCGAAAATCCGGAAGAAGAGATTTCTGGCGACTGCCCTCTTTATTTTAGTCACGAGAACACAGAAGTCCAACTGTTCTGTCAAGATAAATGTATAGGTGCTAAAAATAATGTTTTTGACTTGTATTTTGTGTTTTTAAGTTGTAATTTTCATGTTAATGTTTATCATTCTGATGTTTCACCTTGTTTACCTTTCTACGCGGCTATATCGTTTGCACATCGTGATTATTCAAGTGGTTACTCTGCGCTATGTTTCCAATAATAAAAACTTCCGTAGATATTTTCTTCTCAGTTAATGAATTCCCAAGGATGAATATTTGCAAATCGATAAAAATAACTTTAAATTATAACATGGTATACTTCAAGGAGGAGAAGATAAACAGGTTCGACTCACTTTTTGAACAGCGTCCCAGTGGTCAGACATGAAACTACGATAGCGTCTGTCACGTGAAACGGTACCAGTGGCTATATAAGTAGCACACCGGAGAGAGAGGTCGCGGGTGGCCTAGTGAGCAACGTTCGTGACTGCCCCGGAAAGGGCCTCAAGTTCGATCCACTAAATATCCGCCGTGCGTCGGATGGACACGTTAAGCCGTCGGACCCCGGGTACTGGGCCCCCGGTAATAAATAAGGGCGTCTTCCTCCCCCTTTCTAATTCGCTTCCGTGTCACTTTCCTATCGGGCGCTCTAGCTCAAATCTCCTAGTTTTCTGTTTCTAAGGGTTGTTTAAATCCTCTATATTTGATCATAGTTGTAAACTCTTGAAAGAAAAAAAGAAGAAAGATGACACCGAATTTTCGGGTGTAATAAGCACGTATTTTGTATCCGTTCTGACACAAATTAAATTTGTCAAACCTATTCAAAGTCAATGGAGCAGGTATGGAAAACAATAGTATCTGACGGAAGAAAGAAGTTTTTCAATCGGGTTTTTAATCCCTCAGATGTGGCTGTAAACGCAATCGTGAGCTTACGCCCTATGGTTGCAGACTTGTGTGTTAAGAAAAACATTAATTTATATGAGCAACGTTTCGCACCGGAAACGCTCTCCAACACAGAAAGAATTTTTCAAATCGAACTTTTAGAAACAGAGATATCGACAAAAATAAGATGTGACTTTACGTCCCCTGGAGGGAAAACCATGTCATATTTTAGGAAGAAAGTATACTCAAAAGGATTTTCCATATGAGCTGTATAGGTCCAAGAAAAAAAAATTGTCGAGTTTTCAGGAGCCCAGATTTTGCTACAAATACATCAGAAGCTGATATTAACACTTATGCTCCCTGGTGGCCAAACCATTGTTTACCAAACATTAGAAATTATGTGAAAAATATTTTCCATCAGGTCTTGTATGCGATAGAGGAAGAATTTTTCAAATCGGAGTTTCAGAAGCAAAATTAAAGCATACAACGCAATTAGCCTTTGTGCCCCCTAGCGGAAAGTCTATGATTTACTTGAAAATTTTGAATTTATAGGAAAAACTTTTCGCATCGGAAACACCATCCAACAACGACTTTTTTTTCAATCGAGATTTTAGAAGCTCATATTTTGCTGCAAATACATCAAAAGCGGAAATTAAGACTTACGCCATCTGGTGGCCAAACCATTTTTTATAAAAATTTGAAATTATGTGCAAAGGATTTCCCATCAGGAGCTGTATCCGGCGCAGAAAGAATTTTTCAAATCGGAGATTTAGAAGTAGAGATATAGGGTGGAAAGCAATTTACCATTGCGCCTCCTAGCGGAATGTCTATAAATTACTTGAAAATTTTCAAATTATATGAAAAACATGTCACACTAGAAACACTATCCAACAAAGAAGGAATTTTTCAAATCGGACTCCTATAAATAGAGATATTGACAAAAATAAGATATACATCTACGCCCCTGGCGTAGGAACGATGCATTATTTTAAGAAGAAAATGTTCCTAAAAGGTTTGTTGGCATGAGTAGCCTACTATCGGTCTACAAACGACGTTTTTTTCAATCGGATTTTAGAAGCTCATATTTTGCTGCAAATACATCAGAAGCGGAAATTAAGTTTTACGCCCCCTGGTGGCCAAACCATTTTTCACAAAAATTAGAAATTATGTGCAAACGATTTCCCATCAGGAGCTGTATCCGGTGCAGCAAGAATTTTTCAAATCGAAGATTTAGAAGCGGAGATATAGGGGGAAACGCAATTCACTTCTACGCCCGCTAGCGGAAAGTCTATGAATTACTTGAAAATTTTGAAATTATATGAAAAACATGTCACACTGAAAACACTATCCAACAAAGAAGGTTTTTCTCAAATCGGACTTCTAGAACTAGAGACATTGACGAAAATAAGATATATATCTACGCCCCTGGCGGAGAAACTGTGGAATATTTTAAGAAGAAAATATTCCGAAAAGGTTTATCGACGTAAGTGGCATCAGTCCACTAAAGAATTTTTTCAATCGATATTTTAGAAGCTCAGATTTTATGGTAAATATATGAGTAGCAAAAATTAACACTGACGCTCCCTGTTGGCCAAAGTATTCTTTACCAAAAATTTGACATTATATGCAAAAGATTTTCCATTAGGAGGTGTATCCGCTGAAGAAAAAAGTTTTCAAATCGGTGTTTTAGAAGAAGAGTTATCGGGGAAAACGTAATTTACTTTTACGCCCCCTAGCGGAAAATCTATGCGTAATTTGAAAAGTAACTATATTTTAAAATACTCTTCGGCATAAATGGAATCGAAATATAAAATATTTTTTTCAATCGGACGTTTAGAAGCAAATATGTGGATTAAAACGTATTTTTGAATTCGACATCATCTGCATTTACGCCCTCTAGCGGCGAAATTGTACATCATAAACAAAACAAAATAAAGGATCATCATTCGCATATTTCAAGCTTCACAATGCAAAAAGAATTTTTCAAATCGGACTAATAGTTGCATAAATATCGTGGGTACAGACGGACGGACGGACAAACCGATAACATAAGCACGATATTTTTTTACAAAAGACGTGCTAAAAAAGAGTAGAGACTCTCGCCGTTAAGGTTTCGACGCATTAGTTCCATGTCCGTCCACTGGCGCGCTGTTCTATTAAGATCTTCGATGCCATATTGTTGCCATGAGCCTCTATGGAAGATTTTCCTCTGGTTCTTTATACTCTGTGGTATGGTCAATATTCGCTAAAACTTAACCATAATTATATTAAAATTCAACTAATTTTTCCTTGATTAATACTAAGACCTGCTAATAGATGGCGCGACGTGTATGATGATAACGTCAGTGGACAATCAAATGTCTCATGGCTTATTTCGGAATTGGAAATCAGCAGTACCTACGCGTATATTGACATTTTCAGCTAAATTATTCTCAGAACATTTAATCTAAGTTGTTCAAATTATTTTAAACGTTCCAGACTATAGCATGGATAAATTCAAATTTTGTTTCCATTCCGAAAATAAATAAAATTACTGAAAAAAATTAGCAGTACTATAGATACTGCTGATTTCTAATTCCGAAATAAGCGATCAAATATTTGCTTTTCGAATGACTTCATCAATGTACAGGCCACGCCACCTATTAGCAAATCTCAACACAAGGAAAAATTATTTTTTTGTAATATATTACTATGTTTAAGTTTTAGCCAATATTAAATACGCCATGTTATAATTTAAAGTTATTTTCATCGATGTGCAAATTTTAATGCTTGGGAATATATTAATTGTGAAGAAAATGGTTACAAAAATTTTTACCACTGAACAAACAGGGTAGATTTTTTAGGTGAAACCATCTTAAGACCTAAGACGCGACAATATTTTCGTAATCCTTCAGTTTATGGCTTTCGTAAAATACATCCGCTCAGAAAGTTGTTTTGCATAATTTCTATTATCTATTGCAAAATGGAGAAAACAAGAGCTGCAGGCGGTGTTATAATACATTTTTTTTGAAAGGCGTGACCCTACAGGAGGTTCATAATAATGTGGTTCAGACATTAAGCGATAAGGATCTTGCGTATTCTACAACTGTCAAGTGGCACAGAGAATTTCAGTGACAGGGAATCTTGCTATGATCTAAATCGTTCCCTGCACGACAGACACTCCACATCCAACTCTGTCTTGCACTTGCAACAGCGTACATGATCTCGCGATGCAAGATAGACGAATAACTGTTCGTGTAGCTGAGTCTGTGGGCATTTCAGCAAGGCCGTCAAGAAAGTACAAAGCCAGCACATTGGAGAGGTGGGTTTCTACTTTTTATGACGTCACGCTCAGGTTGCATTCTTTGGAACGTCGATGTCATGTTTGGCGCCACACACGTCAACGTTCGAAACCAATCAGAAGCATTTGCCTTCGCATGATGTCACCAAAACAAGGAACTCACTTTGGTAGATGAAGAGTTTAACAAGCGATAAATCCAACGAATTTTGGCAGATGAGCAAAAAGTAATCCGCGAACGAATATGCCTCACCAACTTGTACATGCTTAGTACGAAACAAAAAATTATGGTCCCGAATGGTTACAATGGATGAAATATGGGTTAATCACTTTGACCTACAAACTAAAAATTAAAGTACAACTTGGAAGTATGCATCTTCTCGGCTAAAAAGTCCCGTGTTGCTTCGTCAAAGCTGACAGGATCAGTTTTGGGGAATGAATTGTGATTGGCTGTCTGGAAAACGGTACCACTGCCACTTGGGCATATATACTCATAAGCTAAATTTGTAAAACCATTAAGGAAAAGAGCCGTGGAAAACGGCGAAGATGTATCTTCCTCCTTCAAAACAATGCACCGAGTCACGCATCTCAGACTGCGAAGACCACCATATAGGCTGCATTATTTTTTGTTGCTTCATCACCCACCATATGTTCCAGACCTAGCCCATAGTGATTTTTATTTGTTATAGAAAAACCTCCTCGGGAAGTGACATATCTCCGAGTTTGAGGTAGTCGCAATTTGGGCACGTCTTTGGAAGACTAAGGTAAAGATATTTTTCCCAGGAGATAAAGACATAGGTGGGAGAAGTACACTGAAGAGCAATTGAATTAGAGACAGCTGGCGTTATGAAAATGTGGCGCTGCGGACGGCGCTATAAATGGAAACGACATGACGTATGCAGCGATCCGACAATATAAGGAGTGATGCGACGGGGATCAGTAAGAGTCGGACGCAGCATGGGTAAGACGAGGGATCTAAGCGCATTTAATCGTGGGCAAATTGTCGGGGCCCGACCAATGGGTCACTCCATCTCGGAAGTCGTGCAGGCACTGGGATTTTCACGAGCCACTGTGTCACGGGTGCACCGTGAGTACATCGAATCCGGTAAAACCATCCCTGCAAGGGCCAACTGCCGTGGACAACAGCGTGTAGATGAGAGGTTTCCTCGACGGCTAGCTCGCATTGTAACAGCTGATAGACGGGGAGCACTGCAAGAAATCATTCGGCAATTTAACGCTGATGCACAAAAACGTGTAAGCAGCCACACCATCCAGAACCATCTCCTCGCTATGGGGTACATAAGCCATCGTCCCACGAGGGTACCGCTGCTGACCGCACACCACAGGGTGCAAGGATTAGCATGGGCGCGGGAACATCGCCACTGGACCCTAGACATGTGGAAAAATGTTCCCTGGACTGATGAGTCGAGATTCACGTTGGTACATGCGGATGGCAGGATACGAGTACGGCGCAAACCACATGAAGCGATGGATCCTTCTTGCCAGCAGGGTACTCTTCAAGCTGGTGGTGGTGGCATTCACGTCTGGGGACTGTTTACGTGGACTGAAATGGGACCGCTGGTAGGTGTGACATCGTCCCTCACAGGTCAACGTTACCGGGATATCCTGGACGACCATTTGCTCCCGTTTGTGCGTCTTCAACATCCCAACTGGGGACTTCATCCTGCAAAAAGACAATGCACCGTGCCATCGCTCCCGAATTGTATCCAAATGGTTGGATGAACACTACACCGACGTGACCTCGCTTCCTTGGCCAGCTAGATCACCTGACCTCAATCCCATCGAACACATCTGAGATGCCATCCAGAGAGATGTTCGAGGCTCTGACTCCCTCCATTAAATCTTCGTGAACTGTCGGAGCTTGTTCAGGTGTCGTGGATCCGTATGGCTTCCCAACGCTTCCGGTGTCTTGTCGAGTCCATGCCGAGACGAATCGCCGCCGTCATCAGGACGAAAGGTGGTGCTACACGTTACTAGACAGGTATCTCTAATTGAATTGCTCTTTCAGTGTATGTTGTAGTAGCCGGAGACTACGTCAAAAAATAAAAACATTGAATTATTATGGCACATATTTGCTGTATGTGTTATAATACGACCTTTTTGAAAGGTATTTAGTACATATTTGTTCCTACTATGCTGTTCCTTGGTAATGGAGGCCATAATAGTGTCCTGCAAACTACATATCGGTGGCTTTGAGGAACAGTTTCCTTCATCCTCTCAGAGCTGGGTTGCACGAATATGCCTCTTCAAATGCCGAAGCATGGAATTGTCCATAAGAGGTAGAATTCTGGAAAATATGGATTATGGGAAAGCTGACGAAACTCGCATTTCCGGGAGGAGCCTTGGCACGTGATCTGCGTGCACTGCTGGCGTTACACTCCAGGTTCGCCTGGATATTTAGTGTGAAATTCTTTCTGCTGCTCCAATAATTGACTACATCTCTTCAGGATGCTGCCTTAGATGAGAGGAACAAATTGTTGGCTTTCGTCCGTGATGGAGCTGGCTTCGAATCCCGGTGAGGCATAGATGGTGTGTTTTGTCTGTTTCCCTACCCTGTCTCCCTTCCTGGCTGTTTCCCTTCCCTGGAACCACTGGCCCCAAATTAGCGTAGAGCGACTGCTTATAGCCCATTTAGTTGCTCATGGTGGTTGTTAAACCCCAAACAAACATCTTTTCAGAAGTGTATGCAAGTATTACAAAAATATTTTTGTTTCGCCATGTTGCGCAATTTTCTACGGCTATTTGAAATGGATACTGCGCTCAAATAGTGCTGACCATCCTTTTACTTTTGGCATGAGGTGGTGAAGAATTTCAAATGAGCTAACGAAGAACTTGCGAATATTAGACGTTGTAATATCTCTGATGGCTAAATATTCGATCACTGCCAGGTATTTCATATAATTACAATTTTTCTAATATCTACTTTCGGAGCTTCAGCAATCTAGTAGCTGCATCGAAGATTATATTGATATCCAATAGCTACTTCGAAGATTTTACTGATATGAAATAGCTACTTCGAAGATTTTGCTCATATCCAATAGCTATTAATACTTCAAAGGTTTTATTGATATCCAATAGCAACTTCGAAGATTTTACTGATAGCCAATTGCTACTTCGAAGATTTTACTGATATCCAGTTGCTACTTCGAAGATTTTACTGATATGAAATAGCTACTTCGAAGATTTTACTGATATCAAATAGCTACTTCGAAGATTTTACTGATATCCAATAGCTATTAATACTTCAAAGGTTTTATTGATATCCAATAGCTATTAATACTTCAAAGGTTTTATTGATATCCAATAGCAACTTCGAAGATTGTACTGATAGCCAATTGCTACTTCGAAAATTTTACTGATATGGAATAGCTGCTTGGAAGATATCCAGTTGCTACTTCGGAGATTTTACTGATATCCAGTTGCTACTTCGAAGATTTTACTGATATCCAGTTGCTACTTCGAAGATTTTACTGATATAAAATAGCTACTTCGAAGATTTTACTGATATCAAATAGCTATTTCGAAGATTTTACTGATATCCAATTGCTACTTTGAAAATTTTACTGATATGAAATAACTACTTCGAAGATTTTACCGATATGAAATAGCTACTTCGAAGATTTTACTGATATCCAATAGCTACTTCGAAGGTTTTACTGGTGCCCTATAGCTACAACCAAGATTTTACTGATATGCAATAGCTACTTCGAAGACTTTATTTCCCAAAAGATAATACAGCACTGATACATCGCTGCTCCAGCTAGAGTTTAGTCAACTTCCTCAATATCTCCATTTCTCAAGAAAGTCGACATACTTCCAGAAGAAGTATTAATAGCGTCATCTGTTTTCTGAAGATTTGGCTTTCAAGTTCTAATTGTTTTTTGTTTTTTATTTTGTATGCACTTTTATTTTTTTTATGTCTGATGCGTATGCGCAAAAAAAACATCAGTTATTCTTCTAAATTTCCAGTTCATAAAATTACTGCGAAACAGAGTGGTAAACGGAGTAATGTCGAACTGATTTTATAAATTTTCTTTCAAATCTTAGCAGACATAGAATTCTTATCCCACCCTAAAATGTCCTTACTGAGTTTCTCAGGTGTTATGCTAATTTTCACTTGAAGATCCTAGAAATCATATAAAATTTTGCACAGGCGTGGAGAAGATAAAATGTACATCTGAAGATGCAAGGTCGATTAATGTCCAGTATGATACCACTGTCTAGTTTTCAGAGAAGTTGGTTACATGGACAACACTTGATAACGAGATTTATGTGCTAATAACTACTTAGCAACCTTACCATGTTGTTGGAGATATTGTTTCCTCATTGGTTGTATCAGATTTGCTTTCTTAAAAATCGACTGCATCTTTTTCTTCTTAAGCGTCATTAAGCTTTGACTGGAAACAATACTGGAACCCGTTACGCACTTTTCGTTTGCAAAAGGAAACCTTTTCAAATTTAATGCGCACAAAGCCGCAAATGATCTCGTTCCTTCAAAACTGAATTAATGAACTCTGGAAATCCACGAGTTTTCCGAAATGGCGGTTTAGACATTCCTTTAAACAATTTTCCTTATCTAAGAAAAGCATAACGTGCAAATGAGTTTTTGATCTAGTAGGAAATCGTGCTCTGCAGTTTCGGTAGCGCGCTAATGACGATGCACTGAAATAATAGCATGACACTTTTACTGTAAGTTGCTGACTGGATGAAGAGAAGGAACCCTAGTCACGTTACATTTCAGCCTTCATGAACTGAACACAGTCATTCCGCTGGCAGCATCTTTGTGATACAAAGTGACGAAACTCGAGTTGTTTCTTTTTTTTTTTCCTTAACTTATTTGTGTACAGAAACATCAGCCTAAGTTTGAAAACTACCCTTGACTCAAATTTTATCGAGTGTTCGGTGATACTTCCCCATAGCTGATATGCACTATGACAGTGTTCTACATAAAAATGAGGTGAGGGTCTTCGAGGTCGGTGACTGCTGCTACTGCTGCCTCGGTGAAGGCTGTCTAGAGGTGACGCCAATTATAGCCCTTGCGCGTTCAGGTCAAGGGAAATATTTCTCCTCTTCTCACAGCTTGCTGCAGTTCTAAGGGAAAGAAACAAAAATCGTGTGCCTTTGAAACTATGCCCTCGTTCTGCTTTAAGAAGAGGAGATGAATTTACCAAGCACGCCGTTTCATGCTCATCTCCTGAGAAAGAAAGTTAAGCGAATCAGCGTTCTTGCTTAAGAAAGCTGACACAGATTATACCATAGTTCACTCAATACCTCAGTAAGACAATTGGCGTAACACTAAAACCAACTGATGTATTGAAGATTCCACATTTTTCAGCGTTTTTTTTTTTTGTTGTTTTTGTCAGAGTGAAAACGAAAGAATATGTTTATTGTACTAATTTTAACCTTACTTTGTTTCGCTTTTTATTTTACTTTGCTTGTTTCTATGTGCCTCTGCGATCACAGTAAATACAGATTTTTGGTACTATGGCATATTTTAGTAAAGAAATCCCAATTAAGAAATTTCAATGTAATGAAAATGGGTAACGGAAGTAGTCAGAACCATTGTTGAAATCTCATAGTGCCGCATGCTGTCCCTTGAAATGACGCAACAATAGTTTAATTTCACTGTCACTCAACAACGTATTTTACTAAAATGGTTTCGTCACGTTTTACATAAATGCAAAAATATCTCATTGCAACTTTCGTAAATTACTATGTCGTCCAGTGGTCTATAAGCGATGGCTTCTGATCTCTCGTCTCAGATGGGTCCGTGTTCGAATCCCGGTGAGGCATGGATATTGTTTTTGTCTTACGGTACCGGCTCTCTCCCTTCCCTGATCCAGTGGCCCTAAATTAAGGGACAGAAGACTGCTTATAGCCTACTGAGTTGCTCACGGTGTTTCTTAACCCTCCCCCCCCCCCCCCCACCACCACCACCACAAAAAAATGAGAGAATCTGATGCTAAATGTGATAAAAGCCATTACTAAAATGAATTTTTGATGCTATGAAAACGGCGCATCGTAGCTAAATTTAGCTTTTTCTCGCCCCCTCCTCCCAAGAGGTATTGCCTACTGGCGAGAGCTTTTAAATGACGTATAACACGATTGGGTGTAACCTGTAGATATCCTAGATCAAACTTTACCAATAGCCCTCACAAAAACACATTTGCGAATCAGCTTTTTCTTTCTGTCTTGAGGTCAGATTCCATCTTGCGCATGCTCAGTCTTTCGCAGCTACATCCCGTTTCATCGGTGTCAGGGTCGTTACTTACGTTCTTCTAAATATGAATAATGCATAATAATAAAACTAAATATTGTTTTTGAAAAACTATATCGTCCAAATACTTACTATTTTAATATTCACTTTTATGACTCACATATCTTCTTTCATTGTTTTTACGACAATAACATTCATTAATCCACCTACTACCGCTCAATGTCAGGAATTAGTAAACCCTATTGTTTGTTGTTATAATTTAATTCCACTTAGTATGTACCGGACTGTAGTTCGATGTGGTCGTGAGTCACGCAAACAAATGCAGTGTGTTGTACGTAAAAAAAAATATACACTCTTGAATCACTCGTTTTATTTCACACCTCACAAAGATCTTGGCATGCAAAGATGAATAGCATAAATTATCTACAAAGAGTATTACGGTACTCTTTCTATTTTTAAAAAAAAAAAACCGCTTAAAAACAGAACAACATTACATTCAACAGCTTTTAAGTTCCACTTCTGCACTGCGTACAACCTGAAAGCTGACAAAGAATTTAATACATTGTGTGAAAAGAGTTTTTACTTTTACGGTGTTCGTGTATGTTTGGTGTTATTCAAATAGTTGCCGGTTGTTTCATTTGTGATGTACCTGCCAGCAGGACGCACACGACATAAAGGCAGATAGTAGTCAGAACAAACCTCCGCGTAGCTCAATTGGTAGAGTAAATTTCTCCGTCATTTCTGTCCACGCCAGGATCCGAACCCGGATCCCCTCATTCCGGAATAAGTCACTCTACCAATTGAGCTACGCGGACGTTTGTTCTGACTACTATCTGCCTTTATGTCGTGTGCGTCCTGCTGGCAGGTATGTCACATCGAGTTACTTTTACTTGAGGATTTATGAATATTAAGAAAAAAAATGGAATTCGGAAGCAGCTAGTATAGCATATTCTAAAAATTAGCAATTTAAATTTCTCAGTGAATGATTAAACTTCCAGATAGGAACGTCGATGTCGCAAAGATCGTATCAGCCAGATCAAAATGCTTTATTTGCTAATGAAACGTCCAGAAAATTATTGATTTTGATAACCTTGAATTTCCCTGTTTGCAAATATCTCCCGGAGAGCTGCGCAGGTCTTGACTGAAGGTTTTGATAACGGTGTTTACAAACGAGTTACTGAAGACGCACACACACACACACAACCAGTGGCGTCCACATGAGTGGACCATATAGGGGGAAGGGGGCTAAGAAAAGTTCTTACCTCCTTCAAGGTTGTCAAGCATTTTAGTAAATGTACAAGATACTAAAATACAAGAAAAATAATTAATGCAATCAATCATTAATATCTTTTGTTTTTTAAAAATGCTTTAAAAAAATGTTTCGTCTATTTTCGTGTTATAAATTTACCAAACATTTGGCTATACCGACTGCTGGGGGGGGGGGGGGGCTCGAGCCCTCCGTTTCCCTCTTATGGGCGCCCTTGCACACAACCCGAAAGATAATTATTTCAGACAAATTTCAGCAACATGTTAAAATTTTCCTCTTGTGGTACTAACTTTGTTTCTCTTGTACAGGAATAATGCAGTGGAAAGTGAGTGAGTTTTTAAAAATCTGTACATATAAAACTGAAAGCCCTCACTGACTCATCACCGAATCTCAGAAACTACTGAACTTAGAACTTTCATATTTGGAAAGAATGTTCCTTTTACAACATAGATGCGCACTAAGAAAGGGTTTTTTCCTACGATAACTTTAAGTGGGTCGAAATGGGTTTTTTAAATAACCCAGCTTTGATAACGCTAGAACGTTTTGCAATGATCGAGCCATTGTTGCCCTGCAACTGAAGCTCCGCCTTAAGTTTCGAATGACTTGAGTTGACCTGCTCAGTAAATATTTTGTTCTAAATTTATATGTTCTGAATTTATTTAACAAAAAAACCTTAAAAATCACGTAAAAAGCGCTATATCAAAATATGCTTTTCATTTGAACATTTATTATCGT
Source organism: Macrothele yani (assembly GCA_039090855.1). Taxonomy (NCBI): domain Eukaryota; kingdom Metazoa; phylum Arthropoda; class Arachnida; order Araneae; family Macrothelidae; genus Macrothele; species Macrothele yani. Next base: position 113,757,294 of record CM077003.1, read on the forward strand.
TCGACATATCGAATGTCAAGGTTCTGTGAGTCAAAATCAAATTACCAACGTTCGTTTTCACAGAAGCAACGGTGACGTCAGATAAGTGGTAAGGTGACTACAATAAATATAAATATGCGGGCAGATTTTCACAGCACTTGAAATTTGAAAAAAAAAAAAAAAAAAATTCCCCCTTGAGATATTAGCGATGGCAACACAATTTTGCTCACGCTTCCAAAAACATCTGACTTGCTAGCATTTAAATGTACAATTTCGAAAGAAATTGTTTATTTTTACGTTCAAAGAACGGGTATTTAGCTAGTATTTAATATTTAAAAAATGCTTATATATCTTTTGTTTGCACATAGTATGTGTGTGTGTGTGTGTGTGTGTGTGTGTGTGTTATAAGAGCCTAAGAAACCTTTCTGCGCACTTGTTTTTTTTTCAGTTTTGTTGGAAATTTGCTCGCAGGAAAGGTCTGACGAAAATTCTGAACCACTGAACTGTGACCCTGATATCATAGATTTTAAGAATGGCAAACTTTAATAACCGGCTTCGAATCTCGGTGAGGCATGGGTGTTGTGTTTGTCTTACGGCGCTAGCTCTCTCCCTTCCCTGGAACCAGTGACCCTAAAATAGGTAAGGGCGACTGCTTATAGCCCACTGAGTTGCTCACGGTGGTCGTTAAACCTCAAAAAAAAACAAAAACAAAATAAAAACGAAAACTTAGCAACGAGGTAACTGAGAAAGAAGCCGAATAGAATAATGAGCAGACACGGATCATCGAGTTAATAATACAAGTTATGATGAAGAAAGCAGTACAAAGGTTTGAAGGCCCCTCCCTGTAATTAACTGAATGAGCACTATATTTAACTCCAAAGGAAAGACTCTTCATATTAGCAAGCTTTTTATTTGTTTCATCATCGGAAAAAAATACAGGTAAAATCCCAGATATTCGAAATTTTTTATAAGCGAAGATCCACCGAACTCTTGGGAGAGTGCACTAAAACAAACGCTGTGAAAAACCCTGTAACAAAACTCTATGTGCAGAGGTTGTGCTTCACCTGAAAGATCTGAATTTACAGGATAGATGTGCAGATACAAACCTACATTTGTGTTAGTTATCTTGAATAATAGAGTTCGCACTGGTCATGCTAAGAGTTTTGAGACGTGTAAAGACGGCTAAAAATCATCATCATCAAACAGAAACAATCCGCTGCTGGATGTAGATCTTGCGTAGTTTTCTTCCATGTCATCTTCCACATAGTTTTCTGCTGGGCCTCTTTTGTACCTTGGGATTCAATCTAGTGCTTCAGCTGTCCAGCATTAGTTAGTTCTTCTAGAAATATGTCCAGCTCATCGCCACTGAGGGTCTTTACTTTGATTATGATGTCATCAACTCTTTTCATTTTCATGAGCCATGAGTTTCTTTTAATTTCTTTCTTGGCTACATCAAGCACGAAACTCTTCCCTATGCTTCTTTGAATATTTCGCAGACTCTGCATGTTTTTTTTTTAAATGTCCATGTCTCTGATCCACAAGTAACAACTTGAAGGATGCATTGATCTTTTAAGATATATTGGTAAAAAACTCTTGGAAATTGCACTGTTTCCCTCAAATGCACTCCAACCAAGTTTTATACACCTAAATATTTCTTCTATGTGGCCTTCTTTTGATATCTATTATCCAAGGTAGATGTGGACATCAGTTACTTCTACATTTGCTCCAGCTCTTATAAAAAGCATTATACACTGAAGAGCAATTGAATTAGAGACAGCTGGCGTTATGTAAATGTGGCGCTGTGGGCGGTCCTGTAAAAGGAAACGGCATGACGTATGCAGCGATCCTACAATATAAGGAGTGATGCGACGGGATTCAGTAAGAGTCGGTTGCAGTATAGGTAAGACGAAGGATCTAAGCGCATTTGATCGCGGGCAAATTGTCGGGGCCCGACGAACGGGTCACTCCATCTCGGAAGTCGTGCAGGCACTGAGATTTTCACAAGCCACTGTGTTACGGGTGCACCGTGAGTACATCGAATACGGTAAAACCATCTCTGCAAGGGCCAACTGCCATGGACAATAGCGTGTGGATGAGCGGGGTCATCGTCAGCTAGCTCGCATTGTAACAGCGGATAGACGGGCCACAGTGCAAGAAATCACTCGATAATTTAACGTAGGTGCACAAAAACGTGTAAGAAGCCACACCATCCAGAACCACCTACTCGCTATGGGGTACAGAAGCCATCGTCCAACGAGGGTACCGCTGCTGACCGCACATCACAGGGTGCAAAGATTAGTATGGGCGCGGGAACATCGCCACTGGACCCTAGACATGTGGGAAAATGTTGCCTGGACTGATGAGTCGAGATTGACGTTGGTACATGTGGATGGCAGGATACGAGTACGGCGCAAACCACATGAAGCGATGGATCCTTCTTGCCAGCAGGGTACTCTTCAAGCTGGTGGGGGTGGCATTCTCGTCTGGGGACTGTTTACGTGGACTGAAATGGGACCCCTGGTACGTGTGACATCGTCCCTCACAGGTCAACGTTACCGGGATATCCTGAACGACCATTTGATCCCGTTTGTGCGTCTTCAACATCCCACTGGGGACCTCATCCTGCAACAAGACAATGCACCGTGCCATCGCTCCCGAATTGTATCCGAATGGTTGGATGAACACTCGACCGACGTGACCTCTCTTCCTTGGCCAGCTAGGCCACCTGTCCTCAATCCCATCGATCACATCTGGGATGCCATCGAGAGAGATGTTCGAGGCTCTGACCCCCCCCCCCCTTCCATCAAATCTTCGTGAACTGTGGGAGCTTGTTCAGGGGTCGTGGATCCGTATGGCTTCCCAACGCTTCCGGTGTCTTGTAGAGTCCATGCCGAGACGAATCGCCGCCGTCATCAGGGCGAAAGGTGGTGCTACACGTTACTAGACAGGTATCTCTAATTCAATTACTTTTCAGTGTATATCAGTTTTGTAATCTGTAAGGTCATCTTTATTCTCGCTTCTTTACTCTTCTCAGCAAGCTCTGTATTACTCTGCAGCTGTAACGAGGTACCAGCAAAAATGATTATGTCTTTAGTAAAAGGAATGCGGATCGAACTATCTCTATATATTGTTGCCCCCTTATCATTCGAGTTAAATGTCTGAAAGACATTCTGTAATATGGAACTAAAGAGCTTTGGAGATATAGTATCACCTTGTTTCACTTTCCATTTTTCATGCGTGCTGTGTCCTCGAGCAGTTGAACATTTCCATTTGCCGTTTCACATATGTTATTAACAATATTAATGTACGCATCTGAAATACCTCAGAATTACAAACACGTTATCTAGCTTTCGAAGTATTAGTCTTCGATGTGGATGACTTCGATAAGCAGATTTCCTATAACTGAGAATCGTGCTCGCAGAAACTTCTCGGAAGTCCAATCAGAACTTTTCATGTGGATTGTTGTCTTCATACGTGATTTTTCAAAATAAAATAATAAGTAAAAACATTTTCATCCCCAATTCACGCAGTAAAGAGGTTGATCAGATTCGCTAAGCTTTTGTGATGTGATTCACTTCCAAAAAAATCAATTCAGCATTTTGTTTATAATGAATTTAACTTCTACTACTCAGCTAATTATAATGCTTTATAATGCTTCTGCTACTGAATTATAATGAATTCAATACTTCTTCTAAATGAATTGCTAATTATCGTGAATATAGCTTTCTTCAATTATAATGTAATGAATTCAGCTTCTTCTAAATTGCTACTAAATTCAATGCTTGTACTAAGCTAATGCTTCTTCTAATTGTTGTTGTTTGTTAATTAAATCATGAATAAACTTTCCTGCTAGTAGTGTAGTAATAATAATGAACAAGCTTATAACTGGTAGTAATGTTGTAGTAGTAATTAAGATGAATAAAGTCTTATGCTGGTTGTTACTAATAACACTAAATGAAATAAACCTAACAGCCAGACAGAGATCTGACAAAAACTATGAACTGAGAAAAACGTACTTACAACAAATTCTTTTATTAGATAACTCTTGAATCATCCAACGCACACACACTAATCGTATCACAATAATGAAGAATCAACCTAATCACATAGAACGAAGCTCTCCCTATACAACAACAAACGCTCTGGCTATACAACAACAAACGCTCTCCTCACGTATCGTTGAACGCGCCTATTTATACTGGCTACCACCACGTCATGACTTACACTCATTGCCAGATCTCATTCAGCGGGAGAAATAACATCTCGTTCAGTAAGAAGATAATTTACATAGAAAAATAAAATAACCAGAGATAGTAAAAATCAAAAGGAAAGTGAATATAGAGTATACGTTACATCATCTCCCCCTTAATTTTTTTTTTTTTTTTTTTTTTTTTTTTTTTTTCGAAGTGCTGGAGAAGGGATTCTCTTATTTTTCCTATCTCGCGGTGTGGAAATAACATCACACCATTGCGAGATTTTGATCGGTCGGGTCATCCGGATAGTTCGGGCGCCATTATAACGAAGTAAATTTCTCCGTCATTTCTGTCCACGCCAGGATTCGAACCCGGATCCCCTCATTCCGGAATAAGTTGCTCTACCAATTGAGCTACGCGGACGTTTTATTCTAATTCCTATCTGCCTTTATGTCGTGTGCGTCCTTCTGGCAGGTACGTCACATCTCCTGGTACGTTACATGTTATGCGCGAGAAAGAGTCTTACGCGCACTTTTTACACAAAGGAGGTGCTAAAAATTGGTCTCGGAAAATCAAAAATTTAATTTGCTTCAACACATGCGATAATTTCTGAAAGATATGGATTTTGTTCTGATTTCTTATCAATCACCGCACCAGTCTTCATGCCTGCAAGCTTTAACGTGTCAAGCAAACCATTTAAAGAGTAACTATTTAACAATGAATTTCGGATATTATTTGACTTAAAATCAATGTCATATTTACACCAATAAACGGATTCACATCTTCCAAACTATTTAACAATTTTTTTTAGATGCTATACTTCTTTCCCTACAATAGTAAAGTTAAACCTCAAGTAAAAAAATTCGATGTAACGAAATTGGATAACGGTGCATCATTGTCAAAACTATTGTTGAAATCTGATCGTTCCACATGTTGTCCCACGCCCAACAATAGTTAATTTCATTCTTACACAACAATATATTTTACTAAACTATCGCCGTACATTATTTCATCACGTTTTACATAAACATAACAATATTTCATTGCAGTCTGCGTGAATTACAAGACTAAATGCTAAATGTGATAAAAAACCATTACAAAAATGCATTTTCAGGCTATGCAACTTTCTCGACAGCAGAAATACATTATATTGACAGAAGTAAACGAACACCACTTCAAAAGCAAACGAACGAATCCGCTGCGTTGTTAAGATGCGCGGTACAGCTGCAAACGGTATAAAAATAAGCCTGCAGCTGACCACGATCACATCGCACTGTAAGGTAGAGTGAAAATGTCGTGGATGGAGAGAACTTACTTTGAGAAAGGAGAAATCGTTGGGTGTTATATTAGTGGGTTGTTCATAAAAGAAACCCGAGAAACGTTTTAAAATACCCAAGTGAACTGTTTTGGATGTACTGAATAAGTTGAAGACACAATGGCGTGCTTGAAGTTGCAAAACGTACCGGCAAACCAAAGAAAATAAGTGATACAGAATATCGAAGCCTCAGGAGAGTCATTACAGCTAAACGATGGAATACTGCGCAAGACCTCAGTGTACAGGTGAGTAAAAATGCTGGAACCTCGGTATGTATACGTATTATCATTATCATTCGCAGATAACTTCATGTTATCAATATCATTCGCAGAGAACTTCATTTCATGGGTTACCGTGGTCATGCGGCTGCTCATTAGCCTTTGATCTCCACTCAGAATACTACTCGTCTTTTAGCATGATGTAAAGAACATTTATCGTGGACCGTAGATCAATGGAAACGGATCCTATGAACAGATGAATCCAGATACACGATCCATCATTCTGATGGCCGTGTGTAGGTATGGCGGTAGCCTGGGGAACGCTACTTACCACAGTGTACTGTTTCGACGGTCAAGTATGGAGCTGGAAGTGTACCCGTGTGGGGGTGTTTTCTTGGTGTGCTCCCGGCCCATTGGTTATCGTGGACCAACCTGTTAACCAGCACGTTTACCTCGATATTCTGGACAATTATGCCCTACTAACTCTGTAGCAATACTATGAAACCGAGCCTTGTTGGTACCAGCAGGATAATCTGTGGCAACCTACGTACGCATAATTATGGTAACATGTTAATATTGTATTGTGTTGTACATACTTGAGTTTCGCACTACAGTACGTGTTTTTATTTCTTCCTATTGTGACCCCATTTATGATTAATGTTACTTGCCTGCTGTTTTCTGTAAATATCGTATTTGTTTGTACGTACTTATACATAGCTATTATAGTTTTATCCGTGTTATAGGCGAACACGTTATTATCGTATTACTCTGCAAATGTGCTGTACGTTTTTCTAGTGTATTCTTTCTTGTTCTCTGTATCAGCATGATGACATTGTACCTCTTTCATAACCTAGGCTCTGCACCTCTCTTGTAGATTTCATTTGCATAGCTTCCCTGAGTGATAACTGTGTTACATATGTACTTTAACGATATTAACCACTCTGAGTGTTCTATTCATTTTATTAGTCGTGTTTCTTCTGTTTTAAGAACAGAGTGTAGAACTGCGTCATCCTTTTCTTTCCTTCAATATGTTGAAAACAACATGACTTTTTAAAGGTGGTATACTGTTCACGAGACGTTGACTCATCAAGCTTATGATTTTTGTTTCCGCCAGGTTGTATTCACTGTTCTTTAATGTTTTGTTTTTTCACTCACCGTACCTAGTGTGTATTGTGTCATTACTGTATCTTCAGTTTGCTTTTTTTTTCCTCGCCAATGTCGAGTAACATTGTGTGTGCTGTTAATTAACTTTATTTGTGTGGCAACATGTTGTACACATTTCCTTTTTTCTTACATTGCATATTATATGTGATTTTGCTCAAGAACATATTTTTATCCTGTAGTATGTCATTATGTCTTATTAGGTGAGTCGTGTTCTGTGACGATATTATCTCCGTTAGCATCCCTGTATTTTCTGATCAAAGTTCTTGTTGTGTCACCGACTTTGCGATGTTGTATCGTGTGCTTTGTGTATTGTTTTTGTTTATTACATACATCGTTGTATTTACTTACATTCTCGTTTCTAGCACACTCTCCCGAAATCATTTTGTTACTTGCTCTCATATGCTAAATATGCTTCCTGTGTTTCTCTAGTTGTATTTCACGTATTATGGGGCTGCACTTGACCCCAGATTCCTGTACCATTACGATACTCATAGAATGCTTGCCTGCATTCGTGTTTTTATTATTTTAATCTGGGTAGCTTTACCCTCTGTCATGTTAACATATCATTATAAATGTCATGTGTATTTTTATGCTTTCGATAGGAGCGAACAATAATGATGTAACAGCCTATTTTCTTAAATAAAACAAATTTTGACAATCCGATTTTTGGCGTAAATGTGACAAGGATAGTAAGTCAGATAATATCCGAAAACACATGACATTTATAATGTCATGTGTTTTCGGATATTATCTGAAAACACATGACATTATAAATGACATTATAAATTTTTATTAAATTTTTTTTTCAAGTTTTCGGATATTATCTGACTTACCATCCTTGTCACATTTACGCCAAAAATCGGATTGTCATCAAAATTTGTATTATATGGCGTAGTCCCGTATTTCTTTCATGATTCTTAAATAAAATTTGTTGAAAACCAGCAGGATAATGCACCGAGCCATAAAACAAAGACTGCTCCGGCGTGGTTTGACAATAATTCCGTATCGTGTGTGGACTGGTCAGCGCAGAGCCCTTATCTTAATCCCATAGAGCATCTATGGGATGAATTAGAGCACCGCATAAGAAGTTTGGAACCAAGACCTACTACTAAGCAACAGTTAGCCACAGCATTATGCACTGAATGGAAGCGCATACCTATCATCACTGTGTTCCAAAACCTTGTCGAGAGCATGTCTCGAAGGGTCAGTGCATGCATTAAGGCCATAGGTGGACCGACACAGTGCTAATATACACATGTGTGTGTGTGTCAATAAATGCTATGTTCTGTTTCTCTTCTAGGAGTCGGGTGACTTTTTCCAGTATAGTGTATATGCGTCGTAGCGAAATTTGGATTTATCTCGATCTCCAAAGGGATGGCTACCTGCTATTGTCGAAAGCTTTCCCCTTCACTAAAACATTTGCGATTCAGTTTTTCTTTCTATCTTGAGATCAGATTTTAGCTTGTGCATGCGCAGATGGACTTTCGTCGCTACATCACATTTCATAGGTACCTGTGTCTTTTTTTTTTTTATGTTCTTCTAAATAAACGTAGTAATAATAATAAATATTGTTTTGAAAAAGTCAATATTCGAAATACATACTATTGCCATCGTTACAGTTTAGTGAATAGTTTCTTTTATGACTTACATATCTGCTTTCATTGGCATTACGACAATAACATTCATTAATCCACCTATGTAAGTACCCCTTAATATCAGGAATTTGCAAACCTTATCGTTTGTTGTTATGATTGAATTTCGCTTAGTATGTACCGGACTATTGTGGCTCGGTGTGGTAGTGAGTGACCCGAATAAATGCGTACTATGGAATCACTCGTTTTATTTCATACCCACAAAGATCTTGCATTGCGAAAGATGCATAGCATAAAGTATCTACCAAGAGAACCAGGGTACTTTGTCGGTTTCTTTTTTTTTTTTTTTTTTTTTTTACGCTTTCCAACCGTAATTTGAACAAGCGTATATGCTCCAGCTTTGTCCGTCTGTCTGTCTGTCCGTCAGCACCAAAACTTGCGTAAAAATGGTTCGATTTCGATGAAATTTTAGTATGTGGTATGGGACAACTTGGGAAGGAAGCCTATTGAAAATGGACGAAATGGGGTCAAAGGTCAAGACACAAGAGCGAGATTATCCACAGCCATTATCCGCATAACTTGACTAAAAATGCTTCTATTGCGACAAAACCTTAGTATGTTGTTCCGGAGATATACTAAACCGGTGCTGTTGAATATAAACGAAATGGGGCCAGAGTTCAGGGCACAAGAGCGAGATTTATTCCACCGCCATTATCCTTATAACTTGAGCGGTAAGTTGAGTAATGATTCGTGGTATAACAAACAAACATAAATGCGTGTTTTATTGGTGTAGGTAAAACGATATAGACTTCCCAGTTAACGGACGGCTTCATCAGGCGGCTACTACGGAAACAGAATCAAACTAAAATAGACAAATTCGCATACACATAATCAAATAAATTTGATATGTAGAACAACACGCTCGCGCATGCCAAACACGTGGGAAAACAAATGAAATGTAATGTTACAACATATGATCAAAAACGTAATAAAACAATAATGCATATAGAATCATTGCATACTGCTTATGCCAAGAAGATGTCTTCATGAGCCACAGGGAGCTTAATTGAAACTTCCGTGTTGCATACATCATGGTGTGTCAATATCTCAATAGTTTCTCTAATAGCCGCTGTTCTGGAATCTTGTAAAGAGCAATTTTGCGGATGTCCTGCCATTGCGGCTGCGCTCCCTGTACAGCTACTTCCCGAGCAAGCGTTGTGGTAAGCTTATTAAGCTTTACATCTCTTTTATGTTTCGCCATTCTCACACTGAAAGACCTTTTGTGAGTCCCACATAATGCGCAATGGAGAAGTCCGGGTATGGCAGTGGAACGCTATAGATACCGACTTCCGTCAGACTTGTGGTGTCATTTATTTCGGTGCTGAGTATGGCCGCCATTGATTTAGGTGATTTTAAACCTACTCCCAGACCTCTCTTTCGAAGAAGGTTCTTGATGAAATATGAAATTCTGATGGGTATGTAGGGAATAGCACCAACAAATTTCAATGCTTCCCTTTCATTTACTTTAATTTGATTGCTTGCCGCTGTTTTCGCTATGATTCTTTCCACTCTGGAAGTGTCAAATCCTCCAGCTCTGGCGGCATCTTTCAGAGCCCTAACTTCTGCTTCATAGTTCACCCTCTCAGTACACAGCATCTTAGCCCTTCTAGCTCTGTCGCAATCGAATTAAGGTACATGAAAGGGAATGATGTATGCAACACGGAAGTTTTAATTGAGCTCCCTGTGGCTTGGAGACATCTTCTTGGCATAAGCAGTATGCAATGATTCTACACTGCCGAGCAAAAATGAAGGACGAGACGGTTTTTTGAATGTGACGTCGTGCAGAAGTGCTCCACATCGACTCAAATCATACCATAAGATCCCCAAGATTAAAAATATGGGACAAGTGAGCAAAACCGTCCAAACAAGGAATCCAAAGGATACAAAGGCACTTTACTTAAAAGGTAGCTTCAAACACAACTGGACAGAAGACAGAAACGTCCATGTGACAGGCGGCTACCAAGAGAAATCCTGTCTTTAGTAGGGAATATGATCACCTCTGACTGCGCTGCAGGATTTACAACGTCTGTCCATGCTGAGGACAAGGTTGTCAAGGAGCTGTTGAGGCATCGCGGTCCATTCCTCTTGTAGCGCCAATCACAGCTGCGGAATCGTTGCTGGCAGCTGGTGACGTGCTGCCAAGCGTCTTCCGAGAAGGTCCCACACGTGTTCGATTGGATTTAGATCCGGGGACTTTGCGGGCCAACCCATGCGTTGAATATCTTCACTCTCCAACAGCTCTGCGACAGCCACTGTACGAAGAGGTGTAGCGTTGTCATCCATGAAGAAGAACTCAGGACCCACAGAACCTCTAAACAGACGCGCGTGAGGCAGGAGAATCTCAGTACCATAGCGGACACCAGTGACTGAACCTCCTTGGAAGATGTGGAAGTCAGTACAGCTACCAAGCATTATACCGCCCCAAACGAGAACTCCGCCACCTCCAAACCGGTCCCTTTCGATGATGTTGGAGGTGTGATTGCGTGTTCGCTGCTCTCTCCAGATGTGTATATGTCCAGAATCGCTCGTAAGACTAAATCGGCTCTCATCCGTAAAGAGAACTCGACCCCATTGCTGATATGTCCAGTTCTTGTGTTCCTGGCACCACAGAAACCGCCGTCTCCGATGAACAGGCGTTAATGGCACACACCGTGCTGGTCGTCCTGCAAATAGACCACTTTGTGCAGCCTCCTGGCCACGGTAAAACGCGATAACGGACTGTTGCATGCGCCTTGCGATTTCTCCCGCTGTCTGCCGTCTATCTCTTCTCGCCTGTAGGACAATATACAGGTCGTCTGCCGCCGTGGTTGCTCGTGGACGACCATTGCCAAACTATCGGACAGCTGTTTCTGTCGTTTGAAATGCTGTCCAAGCTCGTGAAACGATGCTGTGAGCGATCCCGAACTCCTCGGCCACAATAGTCACACTTCGACCTTCTTCCAACTTCCCAATGACCGACCTCGGTTAAAGTCATCCAGATGTCGTCTACTGGATTGCCTGTTGGTCATATCACACGGTGGCAGCAACTCGACGTCGTTCAAACCGATGTACACCGTGCAATAGCTTTCACCGATTTGCTGAGCGTAGACCGCCCTTGTGCTTTATACCCTTCCAACACTCACCCCCCCCCCTACCGTACCTTAGTCTATCTCCTGAGTGGTCTTTCGGTCCTTTCTGCCTGCTCGTTCCGTTGTTATGCTAATTTCTCCTCTTCGTCCTTAATTTTTGCACACCAGTGTATATGCATTAATGTTTTATTACGTTTTTGATCATATGTTGTAACATAACATTTCATTTGTTTTCCCACGTGTTTGGCATGTGCGAGCGTGTTGTTCTACATATCATATTTATTTAATTATGTGTATGCGAATTTGTCTATTTTAGTTTGATTCTGTTTCCGTTGTAGCCACCTGATGAAGCCTTCCGTTGACGATGAAAGCTTGCGGAAGACTATATCGTTTTTCCTACACCAATAAAGGACGGTTTTATATTTGTTTGTTATAGTTTTGGTGTTGACAACCTATAATTAGCTCATTGATTCTTGGTATGTTGGTAAGCGTATCTTAATATCATAATAATCAATGCATTTCATGATTTTACTGACTTTTTTTTTTTTTCACGATATTCAGACAGGTGGTCGCCAGAATGTTTTTACATTACGAAACTTAAAAAAAATGTGCATTTTTTTTTCTGAAATTCACCAGCCAGTTTCCGTGATTTCTTTCATGAATTAACGAAGCACTAATACAAATTTGGAAGATAAGAATCCGTTTCTTGGTGTAAATATGACATGGATGTTAAGCCAGATAATATCCGAAAACTTGAAAATTTCATCGTCCTGGAGCGAAAATCGAATCCGGGTCTCCCGGTCAGCGCATGCAACATCTTCCAAATTTGTATTGTGCAATGGTATAATCCCGTATTCAATTCATTGATAACGAAGCATGTTTCTGATACAACTTTCTTCGTTAAATGACGGGAAAAATCTCTCAATTCACGGCCGGTGGCGCAGTGGTCAAAGAGATGACTTTTGATCATTCGTCCGAGATGGGTCCGGGTTCGAATTCCGGTGAAGCATGGATGTTGTGTTTGTCTTGCGCCCTGGCTGTCTCCATTCACTGGAACCAGTGGCCCTAAATTAGGGACGGGCAACTGCTTATAGCCCATTGAGTTGCTCACGGTGGTCGTTAAACCTCCAATAAAAAGCAAATTTACGGATTTTACGTACACCAGAAAAATATCATTTGCTGGAGTCAGCTGTCGAAGCACGATACCATAGGACACACATGTCTTAGTCTAAATAATTTACAAATTTATTGATTAAAATAAATAAATATATATATATATATATATATATATATATATATATATATATATATATTCTATTAAGAAGATACCTAAGCAAAAAAATACATATATAATTTTGACTCACACCAAGTACAACATAGAAAAGGTTATGTTTCTACCTGTGTGAGTAAAAGGAGAAAAGATAAAAAAATAAAATAAAACAACTGAATGTAGAAGGTGTCGAGAATACTGAGCCTTGGCTTTATCAAGGACCAGCAAAAACTCTGCATTTTCTCACTTCCACAAAGACCTAGTTGGAAATGGGTTTCTGCAAGGCCATAGATGCAAGTAACATTCCCACCTAAAATTGTTTTAAAAAATATATATATGTCATGTCCTCCGCAGAGTTGTATGACCTAGCACTAGTTAACAATTTCGCTTGCATCCATTAACCTTCCTGGCCCGACCCATGCTCTTCATCTGTTACTATTAAACAGAGAGAAGAAGATTAAAGAGAACTCAAGCTGTGAGAGTGACATAATAATTAGAAATAATTTTCAGCTATAACGAAATGCCAAGTTCGTTTGAGAGAGAATTTAAACCTGAAAAACAATGCAAAAGAAATCCAAATTTTTACATTGCAATTAAAAAAGGAAATATTAATTTTTAAAAAACAGATTTTTGAAAGAAAACTTGAGTCTAAAACCCCCTACTCTACAACTTATGACAGCACGAAAACGAGAATAAGTTAAAGACAATAATTAACTAAAGAAAACTTTGTGAAAGTTATATGACTTAAACAGTTAGTTGCAATATGTACAAAGTATTTCAGCAGTGCTTTAAGTGCATAATTAATTAGTTATTAAGAACTTAACTACTTTGAAAATACAGCGCATAGAAAAGGAACAAGCTTAGCCATCTTCTGTTCCTAGGTACCCCAAAAGACGCGCAAAGTTACAAAGAAAAGAAAGAGTTAAAACCCGCAAAAATGTTAACAGACAAGCCAGTGCCTAAAAGCTGAAAGGCTAAAAATCAACAGAGAAAAAGTACATGAAGTACAAACATTGAACTTATAAAACCTAAAACCCAAATACAAGGAAGAGAGCATACCTCTTGTGCGACTAAACTTTCTCCTCACAAGAGTAAAACATGGCTGACCTCTTCCGCCACTCCCTAGTCGCTGGGGGGCAGTGCGGGTGGGGCTGATTTCTCCTTTTACTCACACAGGTAGATACATAACCTTTTCTATGTTGTACTTGGTGTGAGTCAAAATTATATATGTATTTTTTTGCTTAGGTATCTTCTTAATAGAATGTGAATTCTGAACTTTCAAAACTGCTGCGTTGCGCGTTTTGATCTTCAGGTTATTTTGCAACTTTCGTTTTAAATTCTAAAGTTTTTCCTTAGTCTTCAGTTTTGCTCTTCAGTATATATATATATAATATAAGTCAGGTGATGCGTAACATCACAGCCTCTCCTTGACAAATGTCAACCCCGCCTTCTCGTGGTGCATCCTGTTCCCACTAAAGGGGCTCTGACGACCGCCCATAGCGGTATAACTATACCATCGGGATTAGAGGAAATTCTATCCCACACTCACCAACCCGCTTGGCCAGCGTGGTGAGTTATGGCCAAACCCCTCCAAAATGATTCCACAACTTAAATCTTGGCCCTCAGTCTCCGGCAGCTGGATTGTACCTGGCCAAGGCAGCGGCCAGTGCGACATGAAGGCAGAGGGTGCTAAGAATCCCCGGAGGACCGGACTAGGCTGCCATCTGATGCTGACCTTGGCTACTTACAATGGACGCTCCCTATCTTCTGATTCAAGGCTTCTTGAATTGGAAGAGGAACTACAAAGGATCAAGTGGGACATCGTGGGGCTAAGTGAGGTAAGGAGAAAAGGAGAAGATCTCATCGAACTGAAAAGTGGGCATCTCTTCTACTATCGTGGGACAGATACTGGCAGAACTAGTGGTGTTGGATTTATAATAAACAAGAAACTGAAGGATAAAGTTGTAGAAGTTGAAAGTTCCTCTGACAGAGCTGCACGACTTGTTATCCAACTCTCGAAAAGATACCAGGCTCAGATTATTCAAACTTATGCACCCACCACAAGTCATCCTGAAGAAGAAATTGAAGAATTTTATGAGGAAATTTGTCATCTAAATAATAAAGGTAAGCAGCACTTGAAAATAATTATGGGAGATTTCAATGCAAAAATAGGGCAACGGCAACAGAATGAAACTTCAGTAGGTAAATTCGGTCACGGCAACAGAAACCAGCGTGGAAATACTCTCGTTGAGTTTGCAGAGGCAGAAGGGTTTTTCATCTTGAACTCCTTCTTCAAGAAAAAGCCACACAGGAAATGGACATGGAGACATCCAAATGGGACGACAAGTGAAATTGATTTTATTATGTGTAACAAAAAATTCGTCATAGAAGACTGCAGTGTGCTAAACAAGTTCAACACAGGTAGTGACCATAGATTGGTGAGATGTAAGATGCACCTCAACACTAAACTTGAACGTGGCAAGCTCATAAGACAAACAAAATCTATTGACATAACCAACCTTAAAAAACACCATAATACCTTCAAGTTAGAACTGAAGAACAGGTTCTCTGCTTTAGAAGGCCTAACATCGGAAGAAGTGGACATCTCTGAAGTTAACAGAAAAGTAACCAAAGCTCTTATGGAAACAGCAACAAAATTAGCTGGGTCTAAGAACAAATTGCATGTGAACAAATTATCAGGAAAAACCAAAATGTTGATGCAAAAAGAAGAGAGATGAGGACAACTAAAGAAGATGTGACTTCCAAAGTGGAATATATAGAGCTATGCAAGACAGTAAGAAAAAGTATCACTGAAGACGTAAGGAAATTCAACTGTGAACTAGTGAGGAAAGCAATTGAAAACAACCAAAGCCTAAAGATAGCAAAGGGACATCTCAGTAAGGGAAGAAAACAGATTATGGCACTGAGAAAAGAAGATGGTTCTGTAACAAGAAATAGAGGCGAAATTTTGACAAGAGTGAAAGATTTCTACTCCAAATTATATGAAAGGGATGATATGTGCACTCCAGACATCATGGAAGATACCAGTACCAGAGTTCCTCCAGTCCTTCCAGCAGAAGTTGCACATGCAATCAAGAACATGAAGCGAGGAAAAGCTCCAGGAGAAGATGGAATTACTGTAGACATCATACAAGAAGCAAGTGGAGAAATCGAAACAGTACTCGCCCAAATTTTCACTCGATGCCTTAATGAAGGAAAGATTCCTGAGGATTGGAACACCGCTACAATGATCCTGCTACATAAAAAAAGGTGACATTGAGGATCTCGGAAACTACAGACCTATCAGCCTCCTATCAGTAGTTTATAAAATCTTCACTAAAGTTCTTTCACACCGCTTGAAGGTAACACTGGACATGGCTCAACCGAGAGAACAAGCTGGATTCAGGAGTGGCTACAGCACAATAGATCATATCCACGTGCTGAGAGAACTAATTGAAAGAGCGAGGGAATATGAACTTCCATTGTGCATGGCTTTTATCGATTGTGAAAAAGCCTTTGATTCGGTGAAACCATCAGCAGTTACAATGGCTCTGAAAACCTGCGGTATTGAAGATGCATACATTAATATTATTAATAACATCTATGAAAATGCAAGTGCAAAGATTCGGCTGTTTGAAAATACAACACACGTAAAAATTGGAAAGGGAGTGAGACAAGGTGACACCATATCTCCGAAGCTCTTTAATGCCACATTGGAGAGTGTTTTTCAGTCGCTGAGCTGGGAAAACAAGGGGATAAAGATTAATGGAGATTGTCTAACCCACCTTCGTTTTGCTGATGACGTAGTCATTTTTGCAACTACCCCATCAGAGCTGCAGAGTATGATCCAGGAACTTGCTGACAAGAGTAAAGAAGTGGGATTAAAAATGAACTTTCAGAAGACAAAAGTGATGTTCAATGCTTTTACAAGAAATGAAGATTTATCGATTGATGGAGAAAAGCTGGAGATAACAGACACGTACATTTATCTTGGACAGCAGATATCAAGTGAGGGTCACATTGATGAAGAAATTAATCGGCGTACAAAACTTGCCTGGAGAGCTTTTGGAAGAAACAGCATAATTTTCAAGAGCAATATGCCATTATGTCTTAAAAGAAAAGTGTTTGATCAATGCATCCTTCCAGTGCTTACGTATGGTGCAGAGACGTGGACCTTAACTAAAAGAGACATACAAAGGCTGCAGACAACTCAAAGAAGCATGGAGAGGTGCATGCTTGGTGTAACCAGGAGAGATAAGAAAGAGGAACTCGTGGATCCGAAAAATGACAAGAGTGGAAGACATCATGATCAGAGTTAAATCCCTGAAATGGCAATGGGCTGGACATACTGCCAGAAGGACAGATCATCGATGGACAGCCGAAATTTTAGATTGGATTCCAAGGGACAGGAAAAGACCCAGAAGACGACCACATGGGAGATGGGTGGATGAAATTCGAAAGTATGCAGGGGTGACATGGAGGAGACTGGCACAAGACAGACCGTTGTGGAGGAAACTTGGGGAGACCTTCGTCCAGCAGTGGATTGATAATGGTTGACAATGATGATGATGATGATATATATATATATATATATAAGGCTAAAAAAAATAAGATATTTCACACAGGCGCCCTGTGCATCTTCACGTGAAGAAAACTGGCAGAAAAAAACAGCTACATGCTTTATACACTGCTGGCCACCCAAAATGCAACATCAAGAAGGACACGAGATAGCAAAGCCAGATTTACTGGACACATAACAACAGATACAAAGATGACACGATTGAGCTTACAGGCCCGTGTGACTTGCGGAACACGCCGACATCAATAGTTCGTGTAGCCTCCATGGCTGGCAATAACGGCCGCTACACGTCGCGGCATCGAACGAAAGAGGCTTTGGATGTGGGCTTGGGGTATGACGGCCCAGGCTGCTTCCACACATTGCCACAGTTCATCAGGCGTAGCCGCGGGTGGATCTTGCCGGGCTACTCGGTTGCCGATCAGCGACCAGACGTGTCCAATGGGCGACATATCGGGAGAACAGGCGGCCCACGGCTGCAGGGACACCTGGTAGGCCGTGAAGAATTCTTGCATGATGCGTGCCACGTGCGGGTGCGCATTGTCTGTTGAAATGTGGCCGCCTGCAGGTCCTGCAAGTAAGGGAGGACTACAGGCTCCAAAACGTCGGAGATGTAGCGGTGGCTGTTGAGTGTACCAGCGATGCGTACCAGAGAGGTGCGGGTGTCATATCCAATTGCGCCCCAAACCATAACGTCAAGCGACGGACCTGTATGGTGATGCATAATGCAGGCGTTATACAATCTTTCGCCACGGTGCCGCCACGCGCTAATCCGACCATCGTGGTGGTGCAGGCAGAAGCGGAATTCGTCGAAGAAGACAATGTCGTACCATTCCGTAGTCCAGGTGCGGCGTTCAACGGTCCACTGCCGCCGCACTCGCCGGTGGTGTAACGTCAATGTTAATCGGAGCAACGGGCGAAGTGCGACAAGTCCCCGCTCCTGCAGACGTCGTCGAACGGTACGTGCTGACACAGGTTGTTGCGCAACACACCCTAATACCTGCGCTAACGTTCGTGATGTGGCGGTGCGAGCCGTCAATTCCCGCCGCACAACATGTCGGTCTCTTGTTCGGTGCTGTGCCACGGATGAGGCAATCGCTCACGTCGGTCCGTCCGTCCCTCCTGCACCCACCTAATCCATACTTGCCACACTGTGGATGGATGTCGTCCCTCACGGGCGCCGATGTTTCGGTACGATAAACCGCTGTCGCGATAAGCGTTTCGGAGTTCGTCCTCTGTCGAACTCCGAAACGTGCTGGAATGACTGCCGTATTCTGCGACGAGGCGTCAGGAAGCTTCCCACGCACAGGTCCGGCAGCACAACACACTTCCACCCCGCCTTCTGTGCACCCTTCTTATAGTGCTTCTCGGTGGCATGCCGGGCGCACATGATTTGCATATGCCCTGCAATGCTAATCGTTTGCATGTCCTCTCGCGGGCGACGCATGCTGTGAATTTCAGGCGAATCGGATGCTTCCTTCTTGGTGTTGTATTATGGGTGGCTAGCAGTGTATATATATAGGCGGATTCGTGATGCAAGAAAAATTCCGAATTCTCAGAAACCTCTCTGTAATTCCTTTCTTACATTAACGGAAAAACTCTTTTCTTTCCATCTCCATATGATGAAATTGGAGAGATTCATGGGAATACCTGGGGGTTTGATTAACTGTTAAATTTTAATAATTTCTCAAAGTATTTGATTTTGAAGTTCTGTAGCAAGACCGGATATTGTGGATAGTATATAGCATGAACTTTGGTTACTGTGGTATAGGATATTTCTTCTACTCTTCCCCATTTTGTGCACCAGCTATTATGTATTGTGTTTCCGTAAGAAACCGGGTCCTTAATTTTTTTCCACAGGTGATTATTGTACAATGTGTATGTATCAGCCTGTGGAGCACTTAAGACAAAAGCTATATAGCTATCTAGAGTAAATTTCATATTTAGAAGTTTTGCGGAATAATGTTATAAAACAGTGCATTGCAACTTCTCTTAAAGATAATTGAAAGTCATTGTCAGTTGAAAAAAAGATCTCGAACACCAAATGATTCTGTCGCTCTGTGACGTGTCTGCACCGCAGGACGCACGAGATAAAGGCAGATAGCAGCGAGAGCATACTTCCGCGTAGCTCAGTTGGGAGAGCGACTTATTCCGGAGTGAGGGGACCCGGATTTGATATCCGGCGTGGACAAAAATGACGGAGAAATTTACTTCGTTATAGCTCCGAAAAATCACGATGAAAACAATACGTAATTTGTAATAAGACCTCGTCCAGAGAATATAAAATTATTAGAAACGTATTCAAAAAAATAACAAGCTCCAATAGAAGATAAAATGACTAAATCCCTCGCATTACTAGGGGAAAAAAATCCCCATAGCTCAACTAAGTTTTACCTTGAACGTGAGCCATGTTCCTGCGGCAATCTGGCTCAGATCAGGTAGAGGATTTTAGGAAGGGAGTGTCTGACCCCAGGTCTTAAACAACCTTTAGAAATAGAAAACTAGGAAATTTGGTCTAGAGTGCCCGATAGGAAAGTCACACTGAAGCGAGGTAGAAAGGGGAAGGAAGACGCCCTTATTTATTACCAGGGGAGAGGTGCAGTACCCGGGGTCCGACGACTTAACGTGCCCATCCGACGCACGGCGGATATTTAGTGGTTCGAGCGTTCGTACCAACCCGGAATCGAACCTGAAGTTTCCCCGTAGCAGTCACGAACGTTGGCCACTAGTGTTTAAGACGCGTGGCTTTAACCTAAAAGACGCGGGCTTTGTCCTCACTACCATCGTAAAAGGATTCTCTCGCGTATGGGCTGAAATATTCATCGTGTTGGATTTTGCGAAATGTCATTCTAACTACGGAAAAACTTTAAATGGCCCTTTCTGAAGTGAACGGAATTACGGAAAATCTGTGAGAATACAGAAGTTATAAAAACCAAAACCGGGAAATTTTGAAAACGGAAATTCCGTTAAAAGGCGGACACTTAGCGGCAACTTTGGTGCAGGGTATTTTTTGAAATTTTTCGTGAATTCACATCACTTATTTTTTACAGTGTATGCGTACCTCTACACCATTGGTTCAGCGTATATGTTACGGGATTTGCCTAAAAATTTATACAAGCTGTGACGTGCCTGCCTCACAGGACGCACACGATGTAAAGGCAGATAGCAGCGATAACGAACGTCCGCGTAGCTCAGTTGGTAGAGCGACTTCTTCCGGAATAAGTTGACTCGGGTTCGATTCCCGGCGTGAACCAAAAATGACGGAGAAATTTACTTCGTTATAAAGCCTAAATATTGTATGCCTATTAAATTTAATCGCAACCCTTTCGTTATTTTGACAACGTTTACTGTTATTTTTTTAAGGGTATAAACGAACTGTATTAATTTCGGCATAATCCCTGCAGCACGTGAGTTAGAGGGAAGGAGAAATTCAATTTTCAGTGAGAGGATGAAAAGTGAAGCGTGATCCGAATCTTGGTTTCGATCGATCCCCATTGATGAAACACTCTATACCAAACGCGGAAATCGCACGAGACGCATTAACACCCCTGCATTCCTTTATCCTACTGCCTACTACATCCGTCTCATTCAGGGAAAACTCTGATGCGGTGGGTCATGTTAGTCAGCAGGGAAGAAGTCCTGAGAGAGTAAATGGAAACCCCAACTGCTGAAGATTACCTCTCTTTCTCTTTCTCACAAATACACGCACGCACTTTAGGACTGCATGCATTCATCAAGTCTGCTTTTGAACTCATTTACGTTTGTGGATGAGGATTAGAATGACTTATAGGATGCCGTTAGAACTTACGAAAAATGAGAAAAATGCATATGGGATGATAAAAAGTTTTCGTTCGAGGACGATGCAAGACCGCGTATGATGTAAATCTTGACGAAAGACGGGCTATATAAAGGCGGTTAGTAATCTGTGAGGATAACAGTCGCATTGTGCCGTAGTGCTGTGTTTGTTGAACATATCGTACACATAGTAAGTAGAATTTGTAGTAGCCAATCCGGATGCTAAAATGGCTACCGTTTAAGTTGCTAAGATACATACTTACGCACCAATCGCCCTTGGTTGGCATCACCAAGTCCAATTACCCTTGACAACAAAAACACAGCGCCTTTTACAGTTGCGTATCATCATCATCATCATCATTGCCAACCATTATCAATCCACTGCTGGACGAAGGTCTCTCCAAGCCTCTTCCACAACGGTCTGTCTTGTGCCAGTCTCCTCCATGTCACTCCCGCATACTTTCGAATTTCATTCACCCATCTCCCATGTGGTCTTCTACTGGGTCTTTTCCTGTCCCTTGGAATCCAATCTAAAATTTCGACTGTCCATCGATGGTCTGTCCTTCTAGCAGTATGTCTAGCCCATTGCCATTTCAGGGATTTTACTCTGATCATGATGTCTTCCACTCTTGTCATTTTTCTGATCCACGAGTTCCTCTTTTTATCTCTTCTGGTTACACCAAGCATGCACCTCTCCATGCTTATTTGAGTTGTCTGCAGCCTTTGTATGTCTTCTTTAGTTAAGGTCCACGTCTCTGCACCATACGTAAGCTCTGGAAGGATGCATTGATCAAACACTTTTCTTTTAAGACATAATGGCATATTGCTCTTGAAAAATATGCTGTTTCTTCCAAAAGCTCTCCAGGCATGTTTTTATAAGCCGATTAATTTCTTCATCAATGTGACCCTCACTTGATATCTGCTGTCAAAGATAAACGTACATATCTGTCATCTCCAGTTTTAATCCATCAATCGATAAATCTTCATTTCTTGTAAAAGCATTGTACATCACTTTTGTCTTCTGAAAGTTCATTTTTAATCCCACTTCTTTACTCTTGTCAGCAAGTTCCTGGATCATACTCTGCAGCTCTGATGGGGTAGTTGCAAAAATGACTACGTCATCAGCAAATTAAAGGTGGGTTAGATAATCTCCATTAATCTTTATCCCTTTGTTTTCTCAGTTCAGTGATTGAAAGACATTTTTCAATGTGGCATTAAAGAGCTTGGCAGATATGGTGTCACAGTTGCGTATATCGCGATGCATATATGCTCGGATAAGGACAATTTGGAAAAAGAATTCGATCTCCTTAAACGTGTTGCAGTACAGCGAAGATGCAACCCTTCCGTTACAGACAAGGCTCTAACAGAATTCCGGAAACCGAAGCCTGTCTTCACGTTAACTCCTGTGATGCGCCCATTACGAGATAATTAGGCTATTATTCGATTTTCCCCGTGATATTGCATTTAAAATTTCAAAAATTCTCAAAACCTTTAGTTTTAAAGTGATTCTCAAACCCATAAACAAAATAGAGTGTTTAGGATCAAAGAACTATGTTGAACATAAGAACTCGTGGGGAATTCATCAAATTCCATGTGAGTGTGGCGCTCGTATATAGGACAGAACCGTTGCATTTTCGATTGATGGAGCACAATACCGAAATTGTGACCTAAAGAAGTCATCGATGGATAAACATTGTTAAGAAAAGGATCATACATTTCTCTTTGAAGAAGCAAAACTAATTGACAAGCCAGATTCAACCACCAAATTTGATATTTTGGAAGCTTTCAATATAGTATATATCAGAATTCTTCGCAACTTGTTAATGACATGGCATCACACCATTCCTATCAAGCGCGTGGAAGCAACTAACCAGAACCTTCATGCATTATATTTCCTATAAATATAATGTATGCATGTACATATACACTGACGGAAAAAAATCCCAACACCACGAAAAAAAGTTGTAGAGGAATGAAATGGCGGCAATACATTTGTATAGGTAACATATTTAATCGATTAAGGTTTCAAGATCACAGCTTATTGTAAACGCGAGAGGAGACATTTTAAATGTGAAATGCTGGTACATTAATAACCGGTGTAACCGCCAGAATGTTGAATGCAAGCACGCAAACGTTCATGCATTGTGTCGTACTAGTGCTGGATGTCAGTTTGTGGGATGGAGTTCCATGCCTGTTGCATTTGGTCGGTCAATACAGGGACGGTTAATGCTGGTTGGGGGTGACGCTGGAGTTGTCGTCCAATGATGACCCATACGTGCTCGATTGGTGAAAGATCTGGTGATCTAGCAGGCCACGGCAACATGTCGACACTCTGTAGAGCATGTTGGGTTACAACAGTGGTATGCAGGCGAGCGTTATCCTGTTGGAAAACACCCCGTAGAATGCTGTTCATGAATGGCAGCACAACAGGTTGAATCACCAGACCGACGTACATTTGTGCCGTCAGGGTGCGTGGGATAACCACGAGAGTGCTCCTGCTGTCATAGGAAATTGCTCCCCAGACCATAACTCCAGGTGTAGGACCAGTGTGTCTCTGCCGCAGACAGGTTGGTTGCAGGCACTCACCTGGCCGCCTTCTAACCAAAACACGGCCATCACTGGCACCCAGGCAGAACCGGCTTTCATCAGAAAACACAACAGATCTTCACTCCGTTCTCCAATGAGCTCTAGCTTGACACCACTGACGTCGCAAACGGCAGTGGTTTGGAGTAAGTGGAGTGCACACTACAGGGCGTCTGGCTCGGAGCTGTCCTTCAAGTAACCGATTTGTAACAGTTCGTTGTCACTGTGGTGGCAACTGCAGCTCGAATTGCTGCCGCAGACGCGGTACGATACGCCACGGCCATACAGCATACACGGCGGTCTTCCCTCTCCATAGTGCCACGTGGCCTGCCGGAACCCGGTCTTCTTGAGGCAGTACCTTCCCTTGACCACCGCTGCCAACAATCATGCACAGTGGCTACATTCCTGCCAAGTCGTTCTGCAATATTGCGGAAAGAAAATCCACCTTCTCGTAGCCCTATTTACACGACCTCGTTCAAACTCCGTGAGCTGTTAATAATGGCTTCTTCGTCTTCTTAAAGGCATTCTTGACTAACATCAACACCCTACGTCGAATCTCAACGATAACTAACGCTCACGAACACCAGCGCGTATTTACAGCAAACCTGCTTTGCATGTTCAGAGGGGCGCTACTAGCGCCACAAGTATGCGTCGAGCGCGAAATTTGCGTAGACGTCATCTTACAGATGTACTCTCACCGCCTACCAACTGTCGTTTATCTAACACAACCCCTTCTTGGTGTTGGGATTTTATTTTCCGTCAGTGTATTTCCGTGCTTGTCAAAGACATCTGTTATGGAATGGTGACTGTAAACCCCATTTATGATATCATGTACAGTTTGAATATATACAAAATATATGTGGAAGCAACTAATCAGAACCCGTGACTGTAACACTATTTATGATATCATGTACAGTTTGATGAAGGTTGGTCAGAACCCAGCGAAACCTTGGTCGACTTGAAAGAATAAAATATTTGTGACAAACGTTGTGTTATCTTAATATATATAATCGTCACAAGACTCTAGTCCCTGCTTTCAATAATCTTTAGTTTAACAGTCTGCCAGACTACACCGGTGCGTAAGTATACATATCAGCATCTTAAACGGGAGCCATAACGTACACATATTGATGACATGATTGTTATCGAGCGCGTCCAAATCAACGAGCCGTTATTCTGTTTCTGTCCACTGAGGGAACGAAACCTGCAGAAATTCATCGCAGAATGGTGATGCGTGCTTGTCAAAGACCTGTATGGTGATGCGTGCTTGTCAAAGACCTGTATGGTGATGCGTGCTTGTCAAAGACCTGTATGGTGATGCGTGCTTGTCAAAGACCTGTATGGTGATGCGTGCTTGTCAAAGACCTCTGTTGTGGAATGGTGTCAAAAAATTCCGCGAAGGTCTCGATGCGACACAAGCTTTGCAGCCGTCTGGGCGTCCATCCACATTAAGCACGCCCAACGACATCGAGAATGTGAAAGTCGCTGTTCTCAATCATCGGCCGTTAACCATTCATCAAATGCCCAGTGATTTCAACATGAGCTCCGGATGTGTTCAAAGCATCATACAGGGTCTAGGGTACCGTAAAGTGTGCTGTCAGTGGATCTCGCGAGCCCTTGTGATCAGGAAACACATCGTACGGAAGTCACTCGGCAACACTTGCAACGCTTCAACGTGGAAAGCTACGCATTGTTGGAGCGCATATGTGTCCGGCTACAAAACCTGGTACTTCCACTTCCAACCAGAATCCAACTCTGCAAGCATACAATGCCGGCATACGTCCTCTCCCCGTCCGAAGAAATTCAAGAGACAAGCATCTGCTATAGAAAAGTGATGGCGACAGGGTTCTTCGACCACCGAGGCCCATTGTTAGTAGAGTTAAAGGCGCCAGGTGTCAGTATCAATGCAGCACGCTACTGCGAGACACTTGAGCGTTTGCGTCGTGCTGTTGAGAATAAACGTCCCGGAAACCCCAGTAAAGTGGTAATCTTACTGCAGAACATCTCGCTCCCTCATGTGGCCAACGTCTTAAAGGACAAATCGCAACCCCTTAAATGGCAGACCCTGAAGCACCCTTCATAAACTCCAGATCTCTATCCTTGCGATTTCAGCTTCTCGGTCAGCTGAAAAAGACACTGAAAGGACATAGCTTCCAGAAGAACGATGACGTGAAATAGGCTATTTTGGACTTTTGTACGCAACATACACAGTGCGTCAAAGAATTTTTAAGACTGGCGCTAGATTTCAGCCTACGGTGGCGCCACCAGTGTAATCGCGAATGCGTTATAAACCGTGACCATCTGCTTGCTTTCTGCTAAAAGTACTGCGCAGTTGTTAAAGTAACCCAAACGAAACAGGCGTTCATTAGAGAAGTAAAATTTTTTTCATGTTGAATTATTAAGATGGAACAAAGGGCTGTTATTAAATTTAACGCAAAACTTGGTAAAAGTGCCTCGGAAACGTACCAAATGATGAAACAAGTTTACAGTGAGTTTTGTTTAAGTAAATCAAATGTTTTACTGTGGCACAAACGTTTTTCGGACGGAAGAGATACGCTAGAAAATGATAAGCATACCGGAAGACCAAGTTCATCTAAGACACCTGAGATTATTGAAAAAGTGCGTGATTTCGTGGCAAACAATCGATGTGCGTCACTAAGAATGATGGAAGAGTCTTTAAACATCAACAAAGAAACGATTCGAACCATCCAGCATGAAGATTTGGGCAAAACAAAAGTCTGTGCTAAATTTGTTCCACACAAGTTAACCAATGAACAAAAATCAAGGAGAAGTGCACATTGCAGAGACATCATTTCAGCCGCTGAAAATGATCCAAACTTCTTAAAATCGATTGTTACTGGTGATGAAATATGGAGTTTTCAATATGATCCTAAAGCAAAGCGACAAAGTGCGGAATGGAAGTCAAAAAACTCGCCACAAGCCAAAAAAACAAGAAAAGTTCTATCGAAAATCAAAACAATGCTCATTACATTCTTCGATAGTAAGGGTATTATCCACAAAGAATTTGTTCCAAGTGGACAAACAATTACTGGTGAGTTTTATTTAAATGTTTTGAGGCGTTCGATGGGCAGATTCGTCGCATTCGTCCAGAATATCGAGATGAAAACAGTTGGTGTTTGTTGCACGATAATGCACCCAGTCACACCTCACTTCTTGTTCGTAGATTTTTGGCAAAAAATAACGTCTGTGTGTTGAATCATCCACCGTATTTGCCCGATTTAGCACCCTGCGACTTTTCTTTATTCCCAAAACTTAAAATGGCGTTAAAAGGGTGTTATTTTGATGATATTTCGACCATACAAACAGCTTCAACGCGTGCTTTGGAGGCAATTCTGCAAAGTGAACTGGGACAGGCATTCGAATAATTATTAAATCGCTGTAACAAGTGTATTGAAGCCGGAGGGACTTATTTTGAATAACAAACCAAAACAAATCATAATTTCTTGTTTCTATTTCATTTTACAGACCCAGTCTTAAAAATTCTTTGACGCACTATGTACAATAGACTTCTACCACAACGGCATCTTCAACCTTGTGTTTTCGTCAATGGGACAATTGTCTTGACGCCTACGGCAATTACTTTTAAATACCTGTAACCTGTCTGAACTTACCGACTCCAAACGGAAACTTTTCGATGCCTTATAGTTGTAGCGGTAGCACGCTACAAAATAAAGTATAGCTCGTAGCAGAATATTAAGCAACAAATAGCATTAATTGAACAAATCTACATTAAAAAAGAAATTCTGCAAATCATGTGACATTTTCATATTTCCTGAAGCGTTAGTGCTTGCAGCAGGAACTACATATGCCCTTTCGATAACCACACACAAACACATGGCAGCCAAAACCATTAACCATTGCTTTACTTTTGCTTGCTGAGCATATATAATTACTACTTTAAAAGATACCAAAACAAAAGTGACAAAACTATACGCAGAAAAACATTTGCGTGGAAACGTGGAGGTAAATATTTCCTCTTCCTAAATGGGGAAAAAACATTTCTTTTACCTACAAACAGTGTAATAAAGCATCGGTATAGGATGATGCTTGCAGGTAGAGAAAGAAATTATTATCTTTCGCTTTTCGATTATGTTAAAAGATATGCAATATATTGTTCAAATACCGTTCCATAAAAACTGAGAGTAATTTGTTTTCGAGTTGCCAACAGTGTGAAGGGGAAAATAACCACGCAGACGACAAACTTAATTAAGGAAGTATATGGCAACAGTTATTAGCCGTGGCAGACGATTCTGGTTTTTTTATTGCGCCGTTGTTTAAGGTACATCTGCATTTCGCCATACAGCTATGGACGTGAGTGATTCAGAGTTAAGAACTGAAATGCGTTGTCCGTTAAAATTTTGCTATCGTTTGGGTAAAACGGCTCCAGAAACAATTGATTTAATGAAAAATCTTACAATGATAAATGTTTCGCTGAGCCAACGATTTTTAGATGGCACCATGATTTCAAAAAAGGCGTTTGTCGGCAGAATTCGCTCCTAGACCTGGCCGACCTGAAAGTGTTGTTATGGAGCGTATTGTTAAACCTGTTCGGACTATCTTGCAAGAAGACCGACGAATGACGTGTGAAGGCGTAGCTGCGTCAACTAATATTTCAAAAACGTCGGCATTCCGCATTCTACACGACAAATTACTGCTGCATCGTGTGTGAGTTCCAATTGGGTGCCTCATCACCTGACGAGGGAACAATTGTTAGCCAGAGTTCAGGTGTGTAATGAATAGAAGCAAATGATTCCGAAAGATCCAGACTTTCTAAACACTGGCGATGAAACATGGGTCCACTATTTCGAACCCCTCACACGAAGCGCGCAACGAGTGTCTGGAAAAACACAGGCTCGCCGCCTCCGAAAACAAGTCCGCCAAACCAAAATAAGCTGGGAAGGTGATGATGATAATTTTCCTTTTATCATAAAGGGGTAGTCTATCAGCATGCCGTTCCTCCACAAATTACTGCTGAGTATGACAGACATTAGCGTATGCGATGACACATATCGATTAAGCGACCGGAACTGGTGGACAAGTGGACCCCACACCATGATAACGCTCGCCCACATGCGACTGCTTGTGTTCAACAGCTTCTCACGAAATGCAGTATTGAAATCGTGCCACAGCCTGACTACAGTTCTGACCTCACTCACCCCGTGCGATTTTTGGTTGTTTCCAACTATGAAGGAGAAGTTCCGTGGCGCAATATTCAACACAGATGGTGACGTTATTCAAGCTGTACAGGGGTCGCTACAGCAACTTCCACAAAATGCCTTCGCCACATGCTTTGGAAAATGGACTCAACGATGGGACCGTTGCATATCATCCGAAGGAAGATACTTTGAGAAAAAAATAACATATATTTTAATGTTCCTATATTTCTTCATTTTGTGTGAATATGCTCTTAGTTTTTATGGAACGGACGTTGTATTTTGAGAACGAACATCCTTTTAGAAATTCTTTGAAACAATGCTGTGTTTTTCTTTGTCGGCAAAAACACAGGGAGCGGATTAACGACCATCTTGAGAAGTTCTGATTCGAGCTCTTGATTAGGGTCTACTATCAAGAGCTCGAATCAGAAACACAGGGAGCGGATTAACGACCATCATGAGAAGTTCTGATTCGAGCTCTTGATTAGGGTCTACTATCAAGAGCTCGAATCAGAAACACAGGGAGCGGATTAACGACCATCATGAGAAGTTCTGATTTGTGCTCTTGATTAGGGTCTACTATCAAGAGCTCGAATCAGAAACACAGGGAGCGGATTAACGACCATCATGAGAAGTTCTGATTCGAGCTCTTGATTAGGATCTACTATCAAGAGCTCGAATCAGAAACACAGGGAGCGGATTAACGACCATCTTGAGAAGTTCTGATTCGAGCTCTTGATTAGGGTCTACTATCAAGAGCTCGAATCAGAAACACAGGGAGCGGATTAACGACCATCATGAGAAGTTCTGATTTGTGCTCTTGATTAGGGTCTACTATCAAGAGCTCGAATCAGAAACACAGGGAGCGGATTAACGACCATCATGAGAAGTTCTGATTCGAGCTCTTGATTAGGATCTACTATCAAGAGCTCGAATCAGAAACACAGGGAGCGGATTAACGACCATCATGAGAAGTTCTGATTTGTGCTCTTGATTAGGGTCTACTATCAAGAGCTCGAATCAGAAACACAGGGAGCGGATTAACGACCATCATGAGAAGTTCTGATTCGAGCTCTTGATTAGGGTCTACTATCAAGAGCTCGAATCAGAAACACAGGGAGCGGATTAACGACCATCATGAGAAGTTTTGATTTGTGCTCTTGATTAGGGTCTACTATCAAGAGCTCGAATCAGAAACACAGGGAGCGGATTAACGACCATCATGAGAAGTTCTGATTCGAGCTCTTGATTAGTGTCTACTCGTTCCACGGAGAGGAGAGAGTCAATCCCATAACACCACCCATGCTTCACTGGGACTCGAACTAGGGTCCTTCTTAAGTGATTGATCCTAAGTCCGCGCCTTAGACCATTCTTACACTGGGGAGGTGTTGTAGACACGTACTGAAAAACTGTGCGGACTAGATGATGAATAACTTAGCACCTAACATTCAAACGATACAGCTTCCTATCAATATTTTTACATATTTTAATTCTCCGAATTCTGATTAATCTGTTTAGGCATTAAACAAAATCTCTTCTAAACTTCCACTCCTTTCTCCCCGTGTAATTATCCGATGTCTTTCTCAACTGCGGAGTGGGGAAGGGATGTCTATTTATTTCTATAGTTTTTTTGACCATTCATTTCATCCTGAAATGTTTCGTGGGGCCCGGCCTCAGGAAAAATCGGGAGGCACAACGATCTACGTATGTTAACAGAATTAGGGTGGGGGCTGAACAGGGCTAAAAAAATTTCACTACTTTAGTTAAAGTACTGAAAATACTCTCCCATCTTTGATAAAGTTGCAGAACAATGCTAGATAATGGTCATTATGGGATGTACTATCCACTATATGACAACACAGAATTCAGAGTGAAAGCTAATAATATCAAGAACTTATTTTGAAATAACTGTAAGATTATTTACGGGGGTGTTCATATACGATCCCCCCCCGAAATGTTCTACCTACGCAGCCTACGCTCTTTGTGATAACTGACAAATGCTGCAGATGAAGGCATTTACGGAAATATCATTTCAACATGAAGTTGCAAAATGTTTTGTTTACGTAAGGTGTCTTTACAATACATAACCGCAGCATAAAAGCACGTTTTGTAATTGAAACACATACGAATAGATGATCACTAAATGAAGAATCTGTTCGACACGATATTTAAAAATCTTGAAATTTCTAATTGTGATTGTCCACAATAGAAATATTACAAAAATTGCAGTACAAATAGAAAATTTTACAGTGTAAAAGTTCTGTATTTTTTTTTCATTTATTTAAATTTAAAAATCTTGTCTTATGCGAAAGGATTTTTGGTTCAACTCCAACATAATTTTGGTCGTAGCAGTTCTCTCTCTCTCAAATATTTGCTGAAATTTCAGCCCACTTCGTTGAAAATTTAAGAACTGGAAGCTCAAAGGTAAGAAAATCAAGATTATTTTACGATCTGTCAAACATAAAAAAGCTATATGAGAAATTTTTTTATTTATCTTACTTCAGCGTTCTTAAGAGAAAATTTTAAACAAATATAAATATTGAATTTGTCCAAATTTAGAAACTTCTCCAGCGCAATTACATACATAACTAACTAAACTAGTGATTAAAACCTGGTTATTCGCTTTTTCCACGTCGATTAAGTGAGTTTGCCACGATATTTAAATGTCTTGAAATTTCAAACTGTGATTGTCCACAACAGAAAAATCTTGGCATGGAAAATTAATGTAAGTACATTGCCGTCTATGCACGATAAAATAGTTTAAAAATCTTTAATGTAAAAACGCCTTAGTCATAAAAGCATTCATATAAAAATGGGAATGCTTTTATGACTAAGGTGTTTTTACATTAAAGATTTTTAAACTATTTTATCGTGCATAGACGGCAATGTACTTACATTAATTTTCAACCTCCTGCACGAAGTGTTTTTACGGACTCATCTTGGCATGGGCCGATGAAAATTTTTCCGCAACATCCCTTTCAATTTAAGGATGGCGAGTGTATTTTTTAATTTTTACCCCCCCCCCACCTTCCTCCCCAGTACTATGCTGCTCGACCCTGTTTCCAGAGCAACTCTACTTTTTGTTTTGTTTCTTAAATAAAAAAAGGGATTTTCAGTTGTGATACAATAGTACCGCAGAACTACAACTGAACGGGCCCATTTTCAAACATTTTCCGGGGCCGATTTGCAAAAATTATCCCTGTCACTTTTGCTACCGCCAATCCTTCCATGATGAGATATGAGGTAGTTACGGATGACGAGAGCAATTAGTTTTCTGCATTTAATGTTCTTAGGACGAGATTTAAGGCTAAAAGTGCAAAACACTTTGAACACAGAACAACAAAAGTAGCAGCAAAGGTATTTCGCCGTGCAATATAGAAACTGGCTTTTAAACATCACACGAAAAACTTCAAGTTTTTGAATGAAAAATAGTAGCAAACAGTTATGTATATAATATAATAGTTGTGTCAGCGTTTCTCTTTTGTACTTTTCATGTATTTAGAAAGGGGAATTCTTGCAACGAAATCAGAAAATGAAAAAAACGTTACTTGTTTTCAAACTGCAGCAAAACAC
The DNA here is from genome assembly GCA_039090855.1 of Macrothele yani. Lineage (NCBI taxonomy): Eukaryota > Metazoa > Arthropoda > Arachnida > Araneae > Macrothelidae > Macrothele > Macrothele yani. The sequence continues at coordinate 113,789,854 of CM077003.1, forward strand.
AGTGTTAATGAAATGAAATCTCTGAGGAAATGAGAAATCCTACTTCCTGCGTGACCTTGGAAAATACTTTCTTTTTCTTGTTACTCTACTTATACACACTGTGTTACGTTTTCAAGAGCATGTCAGTTGTTTCGCGAATCTGCATCTTTGTTGTAAAGAAAAAGAGAAAAGACAACAGGAAGAAAAAGAAGTGGAAATAAAAAGGTCGATAAATGAAAGAAGAACGTGATTTGTGTTTTGTTCTTTTGAGTCTTATGCACTAGTAAAGTTTATAAGTTCCGTACTCGCATCATCAGGGTAAGTCTATAAAGAATAAAATTTAGATGATAAAAGGGAAAACAACTCCTTCAAAGTCTCAGTTATTTTTCAAAGAGTAATTCTCCAATGTTCCATAAGTGCACGCGAGCGTGTTCAAATACTGGAAATTTATAAGCGATTAAAACTTTCACTTCTTATTATAATGTAGCAATCCTTATCATTTACAAAACAAAATCGTTCTTCTATTGCTGAGAACCTCACATTCCTTAGGAATATAACAAATTAGGATAAAATATTATGAAAACGTGAAATTTGATTCTTGTTATGTACACACACATACAAAATCAAAAGGTATTGTATAATGCAAGATTTACGCAACGTTCTATCATTGCCGTAAATAGCATTTCATGGCGAAACAAAGGAAGCGTATCCGATATACTTTTAAATGTATAAATAAAAGGAAAGAGAAGAAAAGAAAATACAATATAATTAATATAAATCATAATGGTTGTGCCCCAGAAAACCCAGTTAAAGCAATCGTGGTATTACTTGCACTGATATACAAAACACTTATTCAGCTTTCAATTCATTAGATATTATTCAGTATTCCGTTTTGTCGAAAACTTTGCAGAAAGAGCAAAAAAAAAAATAACTCAAATTTGCTTTTTATAATTTTTGTTAATATTGCTGTTTGAACATTGTGTTCGCGAAAGCAGTTGTCTTTATCTGAAGAAAACATTTTACTTTGCAAAATGTAAGCAAACAAACGAAAAGAAAATTTGCAGATTTTGTATATTTTGTATAACCTTGTAATGGTTAGACAACTACAGTTGATAAAGTAAAAACCTTGTTCAATTTGATGTTCTCTTTTTAGGTACAGGATAAAAGTGTTTCTGTTATTCTTAAACTTTAAGTTGTTCACGAAATTACCTTATGAATATAAAATGCTTTTAATTCCAAATTAAATGTTAATCAGAGCATTCGATGAAAAATGGTAGCTTCAAATTATACATGTTGCAACTTGGAATTTATGCCATCATTCGCTCATTCTAGGTAATGAGCGTACCATTAACAGGAATCCAGGAAAGATTTCATGTTAAGAAATTGAATTACAAAAAAAATTGGAAATTCTTTCAGTATCAGGAATACAAGCGTCGCACTTGTTCTAGGGAAAATATTTAGACCTTTTCTGTGTGCTTCACTGAGTTCGTAAGTACAAATCTCATTAAAATATTTTTAGAATTCAGTTTATTAACATGAAACCTTTCTTTCTATAAATTGATTTTATTTTTTAATTCTGTTAATAATACTAGAGAAAGAATATTAGCTTGGACTCAAATATACATAAAGTTTAACCTTCAAATAATATTTACAGAATCTTCTAATTAACATTTAATTTTAAATTTCAAAAATTTCCTTTTTAAGCTATGCTAGAGTCTCCAATAGAGTAGTACAAAAAATCTCCAAACAATATTCCAGATAACAAGCTTCGAAAAACTTTGCTCATGCTAATACGTATATGTTACTATATTGTCCCGTCATATGATTGTTCGTTAAATGGTTCAATGAAAGGCCTTTTAATGGGCAAATGTTTTTGTTATTTTCATGATTAATCTCAATGACGTTTGTTAAATTGAAAGATAACTCTAGCTGAAAAGGAAAGCTCTTTTGCACGCAGTGTTGTTAAACTGCGGAAATTTTTTCTTGATCACGGAAGAGAATAACTTCAACGAAGGTTCTGTTTAAACACAAGATTACATCGTGTATTTTATATGCCGGATTTCCTTTTGTGTGTATCTGCAAAATAAACCGCGCAGGTCAACAATGATGTTATGAGCATTAGAGAGGAAAGGCACGTCAGTCGAAAAGTTTCAAATAAAATGAACTGCGGGAAATGCAATTCAGCCGAAACATTTCTTTTACCACCTGTGAACCATTATTACTCATTACTACTGCCGCAACAAAAAAAGCGTCATTACTCATTATTACACCTGTAACAAAAAGCAGCAAAAGAAAATAGGAAGGATGTTATTAATATATTTTTAAAAAACGTGGCAGAACTGCGCTGTCAAAGTCAGTAAAGTTCATGATTTTCGAAAAAGTATTGAACAAAAATTAATTCCCAGTATCACTGTGTTTGCAACTGACCTTTTCTGTTCAAATGATTTTGAATGGAATAAAGCATTTGCACCATTGACACACACTGACAACATTTTACCGTTCATTCATCCATGCCTCACGAGATTCGAACCCGGACCCAAAAGAATGGTCCCAAGCCTGCGCCACCAGGATGGCACTTTTTATGTATTTTTTTTTTTATTTTTTTTATTTTTTTTTTAGAATTTTAACGACCACCCTGAGCAACTCAGTTATCTATAAGCAGTCGCCCGTCCCTATATTAGGGTATCTGGTTCCAGGGAAGGGAGAGAGTCAGTGGCGTAAGACAAACACAACATCCATACCTCACCGGGATTCGAACCCAGATCCATCTCGGACGAATGATGCTTAGATCACTGCACCACCAGGGCAGCACTTTTTATTTGATTGTGATTTATTAGAAAATTATGTTTTAAGTGGAATTGCACTGCAAAACACTTACCTGCCTATAAAAAAAACATACATCTGTATACACACAGAGGAAGATGTAACTTCTAAAGTGAATTGTATAGAAATGTGTATGACGAAGCGCGTTACGAGATCACTTCAGGGGGAGCAAGCCCCTAATAATTTTCGAAAAAGAATTTCTGTTTAAGTTAGAAAAATAGATTTCTAAACCTCTACTAATTTTGGAATATTGTAATTGCTTATTTTAAATTAATTATATCAGTTATTAAAAATAAATATAGAAGGAAGAGGAAATGGTTAATGACAAGTTTTTATTTACCATTATATGTTAACAAAGGACCCGTTTGGAATCGCCTCTTGCTTAACAACATGCCTGAGAGATAGTCAGGGGGTGTACACCGCGGGCTCTTTTTTTTTTTTTTTAGCCATGGATTCTTTTGTTCTTTTGAAGAGTTAGCAACATTCTATATTATCCCTGGTGGACATCGACATCAATTGAATACTGAGAGATTTTAAGTGTCTTACGCTGAATTTGGTGCTACAGAGATGGGTTTTTGGCTCTGTTGCTCTGTGGTGGGCCTCTCTCCCCGTGTTCCTCTTAATTGATCTTACTTTAGGATGTCCTGTCTGTCTCCGAAACCTGGCATCCTATGACGTCGTCATCCCAATAAGCCAAATAACTCATCCAGCACACAGAGTGCACATAGGATCCACTATTCACTCTGTCCCTTGTTTAAACGGCAGGGGCTATAAAGCTAAGAGTTTGGCTTCCATACTGTCTGCATATACGGAATTGCTCGTCCTAACAAAGACCACGCACATACACACACGCGCACCCACCCACACGCGCGCGCACACACAATCTTCCTTAACGGAAGAAAGCATAGCCCACTGCAGCACAGCTTAATGCTCCTCATCACAGCAAAGGAAATGGAGGCCATCTCCATATTCTCAAAAAATCCACTAAAGATGGGGAAAAGATCAGCATTTAAATGACATAAATGCTGCGCTAAAATTATTATACTAAAACTAAGGATCTCGGGATTTCATTGGCTATAAGACAAATGAAAAATGAAATGATTTCAATATTAAATTTAAACGGAATTGAATTACAAGTGACAGCTATCAATTTTAAAATTCTGCAGGTTTATTTTTTTTTCATTTCGGAAGAGGGAAATGAATTGAGGTAGTGAAAAAATTTAAGCCCTGCCCTTCCCCTGCACAATATATTTTTATTCTAGCGACGCCCTTGTTAATACAGTGGGATGAAAATCTAAAGAAATTCAATTGTGAACTAGTTAAAAAAGCAACTGAAAGCAGCCAATGCGCGAACAAAACAAATAATGGCGCATAGAAATGAAGATAGTATTGTAACAAGAAAAAGAGGAGAAATTTTGAGGAGAATTAAAGAGTTTTACCCAAAACCACACAAAAGGAATGATACATATATTACAGACATCAGAAATATTTTGGCTCCTCCAGTTTCCCCGGCAGAAGTTGTCCATGCGATTCAGAACATGAAAAGGGGAAGAGTTCCAGGGAAAGATCGAATTACAGTAGACAATAAAGAAACAAAAACTAGATTCACCGAAGTTTTCACTAGATGCCTGAACGATGGGAAAACTGATGGCTGGAAGAATGCTACAGTGATGCTGATACATAAAAATAGCGCACATTGAGGATCTCAGGAACTACACGTATCAGCCTCTTATGACTTGTTTGCAAAACCTTCACCAAGATACTATCTCATCGCTTGAAGAAAATACTAGATTTGGCTCAACCTAGAGAACAAGCTGGATTTATGATTGGTTACACCACTACACATCATTTCCATGTAGTGAGAAATCAAATTAAAACAGTAAACACACATTAACCCTCCGTATATTGAATATTGAAAGGCTTTCAGTTTTTGCACAAGGTTATACAATTCAGCTGCAGTGGTTAATTGAATCTACTCATCAATTGTTTCTGGGCCAAACGTTGTCAAAGTAACACCCTGATTTACTTTAAACTGGATTCGTAGTAGTACAACGGTTTTCAACTGGGAGTACGCGCTCCCTTGGAGTAGCACGAGCGTTGCATTCAAAATGGCGGATTTTTATATGTTTAATTTTTAGTGAAAAATACACTGGAGGAAAAAAATTAAAGCATGGTTGTTAAAATTGGCCATAACTCTTGTTGTTATCCAGACAAAGGTATGAGATATGCAGAAAATCTTTATTTTGCAATAACGCATGAAATGCAAAGGAGAATCAGTTCACAATTTTGAATGAAATGCAAAGAGAATCAGTACACTTTGTGACATAAAAGAACAAAACGAGCAAAATAAAGAGATATGACATAACTAGAGAAAGAAAACAAATTTAGAAACTCAAGGGGAAAATTCAATAAGGGGATGTGATCACCCCTGACAGAAACACATTTGCAACGATTGTTTATGAAATTATCGACGAAATTTTACAGGAGAAATTTCCACTGCTCTTTTAGCGTACCGCCAGTTTCTGGGAGTGGACTGGAGTTCCGAAATCTTGTCCTCTAAAGCGTTTCGCACATGTTTAATCGGATTTAAATCCGGAGAGTAAGCAGGCCACTCCTTTCTCTGGATATCCACACTTTCCAAGTAGTAAGAGACAATTTTTGCACGATGGGATCGTGTATTATCGCCCATTAGGAGGAATCTTCACCGACAGCTCCTATAAAGTTTTTCACATATTAGCCTACGATCTCGTCTCTCTATTTGTGACCAAATAGTGAACCTCCATGAACGGCATGTAAGTCTGTGCTGCCATTTAACATCATGCCTCCCCAAATCATGATTCGCCGTCCCGCTGGCGCAGTGGTCTAAGCGCTGGCTTATGACCACTCGTCCGTGAAGGGTCCCCGTTCGAATCCCGAGATGGCATGGGTGTTGTGTTTGTCTTACGGCACTGGCTCTCTCCCTTCCCTGGAGCTAGTGGCCCTTAATTAAGGACGAGCGGCTGCTTATAGCCCATTGAGTTGCTCACGGTGGTTTTTAAACATCCAATCAAAATTTTAACAAAAATCATGATTCGTCCATCTTCAAATCTGTGACTTTCTAGGATGTTGCTGGTGATATTTCTTTTCTTCGGCTATCTCCAATGATACGTCTAGAATCACGCTCCAAGCAAAATCGAGATTCTTCATTGAAGAGAACTCTACCACAATCAGTGGGACTACAGTTACGATGCTCTCTACACCACTTCAAACGCGCACACCTGGCAACGGTTGAAGTGAGAGGAACACAAAGCATCAGTCTTTTCGCGTAGACGTCCTTCTCCTGCAGCCTATTACGCACTCTAAACCTGGTTATATGCGTGCCTGTATATGCAACAAGCAATCAGGCAATATGGTGTGCTGTCATCCTCCTGTTTCAGTTCGCTGTTAAAGCTAGGAATCGATCCTCTGACGTGGTTGTGGCCCGTGAACGGCCTTGGCCTAGACGATGGGATACTCCCCATGTCATTCTAAGGGCACGGGATACCACCAGCTGACCCTCTCCGGCTTCCATTCTCCCAATCGCCCTCCACTTTTCACAGCCATTCAAATGATCAGATCAGATCACATGCAGAGGAGTTTAGGAAGGGAGTGTCTGAGCCCAAGTCTTAAACAACCCTTAGAAATAGGAAGCTAGGAGATGTGGGCTGGAGTGCACGATAGGAAAGTGACACGGAAGTGAGGTAGAAAGGGGGAGGAAGGCGTCCTTATTTATTACCTGCGGTGCCTGTACCCGGGGTCCAACGGCTTAACGTACCCATCCGACGCACGGTGGATATTTAGTGGTTCGGGCGTTCGTACCTCCCCGGGATCGAACCTGGGGCTCCTCCCTGGCAGTCACGAACGCTAACTACTAGGCCATCCGCTGCCCGTCATTCAAATCATGACTTCTTCTTGACATATTTGACCACACACTATTCGGACTTTATACGCATTAAGTCATCCAACTTCTAAAACCAAATTATAAGTGCTTTAACACCACCCTTCTGGTGCGCTCACGGCTAACTCGTCGCAAATTTGCATATTATTATCTGCGCAGGCAATCTTTAAACCCTGCGTTAGATAACGTATGCCAAGTCTAACGTTTTCGTCAATTTGCATATATATATACTGCTGGCCATCCAAAATGCAACACCAAGAAGGACACGAGATAGCAAAGCCAGATTTACTGGACACATAACCACAGATACGAAGATGAAACGATTGAGCTTACAGGCCCGCGCGACTTGCGGAACACGCAGACACCAATAGTTCGTGTGGCCCCCATGGCTGGCAATAACGGTCGCTACACGTCGCGGCATCGAACGAAAGAGACTTTGGATGTGAGATTGGGGTATGTCGGTCCAGGCTGCTACCACACGTTGCCACAGTTCATCAGGCGTAGTCGCGGTTGGTGCTTGCCGGGACACGCGTTGCCGATCAGCAACCAGACGTGTTCGATGGGCGACATATCGGGAGAACAGGCGGGCCACGGCAGCAGTGGCACTTGGTGGGCCGTGAAGAATTGTTGCACTATGAGTGCCACGTGCGGGCGCGCATTGTCCTGTTGAAACGTGGCCGCTGGCAGGTCCTGCAGGTAAGGGAGGACTACAGGCTCCAAAACGTCGGAGATGTAGTGGTGGTTGTTGAGTGTACCGGCGATGCGTACCATAGGGGTGCGGGTGTCATATCCAATTGCGCTCCAAACGATAATGCCCGGCAACGGACCGGTATGGCGATACATAATGCAGGCGTCATACAGTTTCTCTCCGCGGTGCCGCCATACGCGGATCCGACCATCGTGGTGTTGCAGGCAGAAGCGGGATTCGTCGGAGAAGAAAATGTCGTGCCATTCCGTAGTCCAGGTGCGGGGTTCAACGGCCCACTGCCGCCGCACTCGCCGGTGGTGCAACGTCAATGGTAATCGGAGCAATGGGAGCCGTCTGACAAGTCCCAGCTCATGCAGACGACGTAGAACGGTACGAGTTGACACAGCTTGTTGCGCAACACACCCTAATTCATGCGCTAACGTTCGTGATGTGGCGGTGCGAGCCGTCAATACCCGCCGCACAATATGCCGGTCCTCCCGTTCGGTGGTGTGCCGCGGCTGCGGCAATCACTCACGTCGGTCCATCCGTCCCTTCTGCACTCACCGAATCCATACTCGCCTCACTGTGGCTGGATGTCGCCCCACACGGGTGCCGATGTCTCGGTACGATAAACCGCTGTCGCGGTAAGCCACTATTCGTCGTCTGTCGAACTCCGAAACGTTCTGGAATGACTGCCGACGAGGCATCGGGAAGCTTCCCACGCACAGGTCCGGCAGCACAACACACTTCCACTACTTACACCCCGCCTTCTGTGCACCTTTCTTATAGTGCTTCTCGGTGGCGTGCCGGGAGCACATGATTTGCATATGCCCTGCAATGCTAATCGTTTGCATGACCTCTCGCGGGCGACGCATGCTGCGAATTTCAGGCCAATCGGATGCTTCCTTCTTGGTGTTACATTTTGGGTGGCCAGCAGTGTATATACATAAACACTAGACATGGCTCAACCAAGAGAACAAGCTGCATTCAGGAGTGACTACAGCACTGTAGATCATATCCATGCACTGAGAGAACTAATTGAAAGAACAAAAGCATATAAACTCCCATTATGCTTGGCTTTTATTGATTATGAAAAGGCCCTCGATTCCGTGAAACCATCAGCAGTTACTATGGCTTTGAAATCCTGCGGTATTGAAGATGCATACATTATCACTATTAATAACATCTATGAAACTGCAATTGCGAGAGGTTCGGATATTGGAGGATACAGCAGTAATAAAAACTGGAAAGGGAGTGAGACAAGGTGACACCACATCTTCAAAGCTCCTTAATGCCACATTGCAAAATGTCTGTCAATCATTGAACTGGGAAAACAAAGGCATGAAGATTAATGGAGATTATTTATCTCACCTTCGTTTTGCTAATGACGTAGTTATTTTTGCAACTACCCCTTCACAGCTGCAGAGTATGATCCAAGAACTTGCTGACAAGAGTAAAGAAGTGGGATTAAAAATGAACTTTCAGAAGACAAAAGTGATATACAATGCTTTTACAAGAAATGAAGATTTATCGATTGACTGGGGGGGGGAGCTGGAGATAACCGATACCTACATTTATCTTGAGCAACAGATGTCAAGTGAGAGTCACATTGATGAAAAAATTAGTCGGCGTATAACTCTTGGATAGAGAGTTTTGGGAAGAAGCAGTACAATTTTTAGTACAGTATGACATTATGTCTTAAAAGAAAAATATTTAGTCAATGCATCCTGCCAGTGCTTACGTATGAGAATACGTATGAAGCAGAGACATGGATGTTAACTAAAAAGACATTGAAATACTGCAGGTAACTCAAAGAAGCATGGAGAGATGCATACTTGGTGTAACCTAGGAAGATAAGAAGAGGAATTTGTGGGTAAGGAAAATGACAGGAGTGGACGACATCATGACCAGAGTGAAATCACTGAAATGGCAATGGGCTGGATATGATGCCAGAAGAACGGACCACTAATTGGCAACCGAAATTTTAGACAGCATTCCGATGAGAGAAAAACACCCTCAACAAGACCACATTGGGAGATGGATAGATGAAATTCGAAAGCATGCCTGAATGACATGGAGGAGGCAGGCTCAAGGCGGAAGACCTTCATCCAGCATTGAATTGGTAATTGTTGACGATGATGGTGATATACACTGACTGGCCACTTTATTATGACCACCTGACAGTTTTAAGCCAATGAGCTATGGCTGCACGCTGTTGCTGCCAGAGGGCGAGGCTAGTATAAAAAGGGAAAGCTTACGGCTTGCGACAGTAGTAAAATGAGTTTTGGGTGACGAGATGGGTAAAAAATGTGATTTGACTGACTTTCAACGTATGATGATTGTAGGAGCTCGGAGCCATGGAGCGAGTATCACCGAAACCGCCGCGTTCGTGAAATGTTCCAGAGCAGCTGTTGTTAAAGTGTTTAAAGACTGGACTGTCAGCCAAAAAACTGCGTCTCTACGTGCAACGTGTGGCCGTCATCGACTAGTGACTGCTCGGGAGGAACGAAGAGTGTCCAAACTGGTAACAGGCAGCAGAAGGGCAACAGTGCAGCAAATTACAGACCATCTTAATCAAGGATCCGCTCAAATGCTCTTTGCACGCACTGTTCGCCGTACACTGCATCGGATGTGATATGGCAGCCGAAGGCCTGTTCGAACACCTTTGCTGTATGCAGTTAACAAGAGAAACGTCTCCAGTTCGCACAAGAGCACAAGGATTGGGCAGTCGATAATTGGAAACAAATTATGTGGTCTGATGAATCACGTTTTCAGTTGCACCATGCCGATGGCCGAGTGAGAATTTGGCGGAAACAGCACGAAAGCATGGATCCCAAATGCATTGCTACAACCCTTCAAGCTGGTGGAGGCAACGTTATGGTTTGGGGAATGTTTTCCTGGCATGCGTTGGGCCCTTTAATTCATGTTAATCAACGTCTGACTGTCACATCATATCTAAACATAATTGCGGACCAAGTGCATTCTGTCATGTGGATGGTTTATCCCAACGGCGATGGGTACTTTCAACAAGATAATGCGTCCTGCCATAGTGCTCGTATTGTACAGGATTGGTTTCAGGGACATGCCGGTGAGTTTACTTTGCTTAGGTGGCCCCCACAATCTCCAGATATCAACCTCATTGATAATTTGTGGGATGAAGTTGAACAAGCCATCAGACAGCTGGATCCACAACCCTGCAATCTCACACTCCAGGAAAGTGCTATTCATCAAGCATGGTCTCAGATTCCACAAACCACCTATCAACATTTCGTGGAGTCGATGCCACGAAGAATCGACGCAGTATTAAAGGCAAAAGGTGGCCCAACGATGTACTGAGGGGGTGGTCATAATAAAGTGGCCATTCAGTGTATATATATCTGTATACTATATATACATGTATGTACACTCACGGACAATGAAATTTGGGCACCCAGAAGGAAGCATCGAACTGAACTGAATTTTTATGGACGTAATGATACAGATGAATGATATACATAATGGCAAAAACAGAGCTGCAGGACGATTACAGAGGGATCTGTGGCACGCAGACCGGTCATCTTCAATAGCGCGTTGTACCGCTAGGTGCGGTGATAATGCTGCAATACGGTCCGGTATGGAGGCGAACAGGCGCCTGGTGTTGTTCTGCGGCAGACTGGCCCCCACGTGTTGGACGGTGTTCTCCAAATCCCGGACAGTGCGACACGACGGCAGCTGGCGTTTCGATTTGTCCCACACATGCTCGATAGCGGACATGTCTGGTAGGGGGAAGGCAATGGAAGTGTCTGGACATGACGTAGGAAGTCCTGGGCAACCCGATTCTGCTGGTATAGCGCACCTGGAATCCCGGCCAGGAATGGGAGCACATGGGGCCGTAACATCTCATCCACGTACCGCTGGCCCGTCAATGATCCACGTACCACTACTATAGCCAATCGACTATCGTAAGCAATAGCACCCCAGACCATAATGCCTGCAGTGGGGGAGTTGTGACGCTCGATAGCGAGGTTGGGAGTGTGCCGTTGACCCGGGGAGCTCACACCCGGACTTGATGATCATCTGTCCTCAAAACAAAGCTGCACTCATCGCTAAACAGCACACGTAGCCAGTTTGTGGCGTCCTACGTCGCTCTGGCCTGGCACCACAGCACACGGAGCCGGCTATGTCCCGGTGTTAATGGCACCACACGTAAGGGCGCAGATTCTCTTCCGCGAGGTGTCGGTAAATGATCCGTGGGCACACAGGAGTTGCTACATCCGCCTGTATAGTGGACCGGGTCCCCGTGGGATTCGTTCGTACATGGCGCGCGATCCGTCGATCCTTTATACCGGTGGTCCTCCTGGTCCGTCCGGAGCCGATCCGATGTATGGCAGTGCCGTCACGTGCCCACTGCTCCCAACACGGTCGAATGGTATGGTCAAAACGATCCACGTGGCGGGTTACACCGCTTGCCGACCACCCTGCGGTTTTCAGCCCGATCATCCGACCTCTCTCATTTGCGTAAATCGAATTCTCTGGCGTCTACCCGGCATTTTTGTCAGTCTGTACTCTTGCTTGCGTCGGCCGGTGCTTTTCGCTTTCATGGGGCATCGACTACACGCCGGTTTATAAGGCTGCAGGTTCGTGCTTTCAGCACCACCACAGGATGGGCGGTCATGCGCACTCGCACCAAACGTGTATCATTTGTATACTAGCACCCACTCTGGCTATTTGCAAAGTTTCTCGGTTATAGTATGTTTTCTTCTAGGTGCGCAAATTTCATTGTCCGTGAGTGTATAGCATCATCATAGTCTAACATTATCAATAAGCTGATGGATGAAGGTCTCCTGAAGTTTCTTCCATAGCGGTATGACTTGAGGCAGTCCCTTCCATGTCACTCACGCATGCTTTCGAATTCCATCCACCCATCACCCAGGAGTTTTTTTTTCTGGACATTTTCCTGTTTCTTGGCATACAGTCTAGAATTTCGATTGTGCATTGGTGGTCCGTTCTTCTTCCAATAAGTTCAGCATTACCATTTCAGGGATTTTACTTTTTACTCTGATCATAATGTCTCTCACTCTTGTATGTATTTCTTTTATATATATACGAGAGTCGTTCAAAAAGTAACGAGACTGATTTTACACCGGGCAGAAGTGCAGATGCTGTAAACATACTTACACTAACATACATTTGAAGTATTCTCCCCTACCTGAATGGACTGGTCCCCACCTTTCTATCCACTACAGGAATTCATGTTCGAAGCCCTTCGTCGATATGTGGCTCAGGATACCCATCCCAACATTGTTCAGTTGAGTATATGACGCCAACCAACGCCCACGAAGTTGTTGCTTTTTTCACTTCAGGGAACGGGTGGAACTCACACGGTGGCAGTCCCGGTGAATACGGAGGGAGCGCCATCTTTTCGATGCCTAAATGTTGGATAACCTGCCGGATAAGCAAAGCACAGTGTGCAGGGGCATTATCATGATGCAAAATCTAACCAGTTTGTGCGTATTCTGGGTGTTTTGTGGGAATTTTTTTAAGTGGACCTCTGAGAAGCTCTGGTAACAGTTTTCCCTTGTGGAAAAACATGGTCATACACAATTCTCTTTTTATCGAAGAAAACCAGTGCACGACCTTCCTTGCACTTTGCTTCTTAGATTCGGGACTCTGTGGCCTTTGTTTTCTTGATCGGGGACTGTGTGGAAGTTTCCATTGTGTGTTCCGTTGTTTTGGTATTACTGTAGATCGAAATGGTGAAAAAGTGCTTCATCACATGTGACGACTATATCCCAAAAATGTGGCTCACGTCGACAAGTTATAACACGATTTGTCTTGTTCATCCGTGAGCAAGTAGGGAATCCACTTTACACCGACTTTTTGGTACCCCAACCTGTTTCTCACAATGTCATCAACGGAACCAACGGACATCTACATCATATTAGCAACATCCTCAATGGTCATTCGGCGGTCTGTCTTCCCACAGGAGTGCGTCGATGGTATTGATATTATCCTCCGTAGTCGATGTCGACAGCCTACCTGAACGTGGCGCATCCAAACACCCTTTACCATTCACAAATCTCTTGTGCCACTCACAAACTTGCACGGAGCAAAACATCTTCCTTACAGGCTATTTAGTCATTTCGTGCGTTTCTGTAGCGGTTTCATTCAAACGCACGTAAAATTTTATAGCTGCTGTAATGTACCAGGAGATGTGACGTACCTGCCAGAAGGACGCACACGACATAAAGGCAGATAGGAATCAAAATAAAACGTCCGCGTAGCTCAATTGGTAGAGTGACTTGTTCCGGAATGAGGGGATCCGGGTTCGAATCCTGGCGTGGACAGAAATGACGGAGAAATTTACTTCGTTATAATGGCGCCCGAACTATCCGGATGACCCGACCGTTCAAAATCTCGCATTGGTGTGAGGTTATTTCCACACCGCGAGATAGGAAAAATAAGAGAATCCCTTCTCCTGCACTTCGAAAAAAAAATAAATAAATAAATAAATTAAAAAAATAATAATAAGGGGGAGATGATGTAACGTACCAGAAGATGTGACGTACCTGCCAGAAGGACGCACACGACATAAAGGCAGATAGGAATCAGAATAAAACGTCCGCGTAGCTCAATTGGTAGAGTGATTTATTCCGGAATGAGGGGATCCGGGTTCGAATTCTGGCGTGGACAGAAATGACGGAGAAATTTACTTCGTTATAATGGCGCCCGAACTATCCGGATGACCCTACCGTTCAAAATCTCGCATTGGTGTGATGTTATTTCCACACCGCGAGATAGGAAAAATAAGAGAATCCTTTCTCCAGCACTTCGAAAAAAAAAAAAAAATAAATTAAAAAAAATAATAATAATGGGGAGATGATGTAACGTACCAAAAGATGTGACGTACCTGCCAGAAGGACGCACACGACATAAAGGCAGATAGGAATCAGAATAAAACGTCCGCGTATTTCAATTGGTAGAGTGACTTATTCCGGAATGGGGGGATCCGGGTTCGAATCCTGGCGTGGACAGAAATGACGAAGAAATTCACTTCGTTATACTGCTCTAGTTTTGAATCCATATAGGGTTACAGGAACACATCTGAACTCTACGCCGGCTACTACAAGAATGAACAAGCGGAGCTCTGTAACAATGCATCATCACCTAACTGACCCTGCAAGTTTTCAGACACAGGGTAGCTGCATTTCCCGCGTGGGTTTGTTTTGGCGCTATGTCGTCAGTCTCATTACTCTTTCAACGGCCTACCTACAGTGAGTGGCCAAATTATTATGACCAGGGCCGGCTGGACCAATGGGGCAACCGGGGCAATCCCCGCGTCTTCAAGGGGCCCCGCAGGTTTTTTGAGGGGGAGGGAAATGCTACAGACTTTTTTACAATAATTTTTTTTATATAAGTTTTGGGAATCGAGGCCCTTAAAAAGTAATTTTTTGTAAGTTTTTTTTTTTTTTAGTATTCACCCCAATTCCCATTTCGAATAGCTTTTTGCCGTATTGTAACCACCTTAATATTTTCCGTATTCATGAAATAACAAATTAAATTTCATCACTTTGTGGCCCTTATTTTTGTTCATTCAACAGTATGTGTTCAAAACAGACACTAAAATTTAAAGAAATAAAAATAACAAAATCAAAGTTGATTTAGGGCTACATGTGAAGCCCAATTATTCAGTGACTTTAAAAAAATTACTAGAAATTAAAAAAAAATATATTTATATATCAGCGACGAGCGTGTATAAAAATTTGAATCACTAATTTATCAGTTACTCCACTTTGCATTAAAAATCAATCACTGAAACATATAACACGGTGGAAAATTATTTGTACGAATTTATTTTAGACGGATCCTGATATTATTTCCTACACAAAAATATTCGCTGGCAAGTATATTTTTATCAATTTGTGAGGAATCTTCTATAAGAGTCACAAACACACAATATCCACTCCCCTCTCCCCGGAAAGAAAATCTTAGATTTCAACACTTTTAACTCTCTCTCTCTCTCTCTCTGTCTCTCACCCGGAAATTTAGGTCCATATTATGGTCTTTTATCTTAAGCTTAAAACAAATATTTCTTCGAGAAAATATTTTTTCTGTACGATAGCTTTCGTGCGTGCTCTTTACAGACGATATGTTTCACGTAACGACTTTATTAAAATATGAGATTTATTTCCTAGAAATGAAATTTTGCTCCGGGGCCCCGCAATAAAATTTCGCCCCGGGCACCGCAAAAGTTCCATCCGGCCCTGATTATTACCACCAGACCATTTTAGGCAAAGTAGCTACCCTGCGGATGCTGCTGTCACAAAATGGCTGAATCAGTATAAAAAAAGAGAACGCTGAAGGCATCCAGAGGCTAATGAACTGCATTGTGCCAGAGATAAACTGACGCACTTTGATTTTACGATGATCGTGGGTGCCTGAAGCATTGGTGCGAGCATTAGAAAAAGGGTGCACTTGTAAAATTTTCAAGGGCAGCGGTTGTTAACGTGCGAGAGTGGACCACCAGTCAAAAAACTGGGTCTGAGCGCAAGGCGGGTGGTCGTCAATGGTTACTGGATGCTCGAGGTGAGCGCAGAGTGTAGGAAGACTAGTTCAGTCCAACAGACGAGAAACACTTCGTCAGATTACAGATAATCTGAATCAGGAGTAAAGTCCGACTGCCTCTCAAAGTACAGTTCGCTGCACATTACATCATATGGGCTTCAGAAGTAGACACTTGACAGCCTGCCCGTAAGCCACTGCTATCTCCAACGAATAAGAAGAAACTCCTCCAGTTCGCTCAGGATCATTCGAATTGGACAGTAAATGAATTGAAAAGGTTAATGTGGTCGAAAGAATCACGTTTTCAACTACATCATGCAGATGGAAGGATGACGATAGGGAGGCAGAAGCGCGAGTGCATGGACCCATCTCGCATCGTCACTACTCTTCAAGCTGCCGGATGCAACGTTATGGTCTGGGACATGGTATCGTGGGAGTGTCTGGATCTTTTGATGCGTGTGGAGCCAAAAATACTTAAATATAGTTTCCGGTCTGACTGCCCAAAATATTTAAATATAGTTGCCGATCAAGTCCATCCGGTTATGTTGATGACTTATCCCAAAGGAGATATACACTATCTACCAACAAGTAATTGGACACCCCTGCGATCGACGATATATGCGATCCTGATACACGTCACGGTCGCCGCCATTAAATGTCGTGTGGGAAACAACAACGCAACCAGTCGCATGCAAAATGCCACGCAGTTCGGAGCTCTCTGATTTCGAGAAAGGTGTAATCGTCGGGTACCACAGAAATGGCCGATCCATACGCGACATATCCAGCAAGTTGAAGTACCCAAAATCGACAGTGGCCAACGTGATTGGCAAGTGGAAGATGAGAGGTGACTGTCGGAATGTGCCCTGACCCGGCAGACCCACAAAACTGGGAGTTAGAGACCGACGGGTGCTGGCCAGAGAAATTCGGAAGAACCACACCAAATCAATGGGCCACATCTGCGAGGAGTTTCAACAGGCACCCGGGAGTGTTCTTTCGATGAATACCATCCGTAAGGAAGCCCACCTGCTCGGTTATCATGGAGGTGCTGCTGCCCACAAGCCTTTGATCACCAAGTCCAATAGCGCTGCTTAGCAAACGTGGTGCACTGAACGTCGACAGTGGACCGTTGAACAGTGGAAACAGGTTCTCTGTAGCGACAAATCACGGTTCACCCTCTACCGTTCGGATGGCATGGTCTGGGTTTGACGTCTGCCTGGAGAACGCGTCTTGCCAGAATTTATTGTGCCAACTGTGAAGTTCGGCGGCGGTGGAATTATGCTATGGGGGTGTTTCTCCTGGTATGGCACGGGACCCTTGGTCGCAATTCCCGGTATACTCAACGCCGAGACTTACTGCACCATTTTGGATGACCATGCGCTTCCTACATTGTGGTAGTTTTACGGGGTGGACCCATGTTACTTTCAGGATGACAATGCCACCTGTCATGTTTCGAGGTCCACCATGGCTTGGTATGGTGACAATGGGGTTAATTGAATGGACTGGCTTGCGCAGAGC
Source organism: Macrothele yani (assembly GCA_039090855.1). Classification (NCBI taxonomy): domain Eukaryota; kingdom Metazoa; phylum Arthropoda; class Arachnida; order Araneae; family Macrothelidae; genus Macrothele; species Macrothele yani. The sequence goes on from CM077003.1 coordinate 113,807,316, forward strand.
CTGGACCTTAACCCTATCGAGCACCTCCGGGACGAGTTGGAGCGTCGACTTAAGGGGTGCCCCCACCGTCCGAAATCGGTGAAGGAACTGACTTGCCTTCTCCAAGCCGAGTGGAAGAAAATACCGCTAGCCGTCGTACAACGCCTGGTTGAGAGTATGCCCCGGAGGGTCGCAGCTGTAATCGCCGCTCGTGGAGGCTCCACCAACTATTGAAGGTGAATAAACTTCGTCTTCCTTTGCTATTACAGGTGTCCATTTACTTGTTGGTAGATAGTGTATATGTCCAATAGTTCAACGCTCCATTGCAGTAGAGCTCACATTGAATGCGAATGGTTTGAGGAGCATTACGGAGACTCTTCCCTGATACACTGACCTCCTCAATCGCCGGATCTGAATCCAACTGTGTATTTGTGAGATGAAGTCAAAACGGGCATCAGACAGCTGTATCTGCTACCATAAAATATACAATAGCTAGAGGATACAATCATCGCATTTGACCTAATATACTCCAAGTCATTTACCGACATTTAAAGAGCCCATATCAAGACTAATTCAAGCAGTATTAAGGGCAAAAGGTGGCCCAACAACAAACTCTAACCAGGTGGTAATATTTTGTCTACTGAATGTGTGTGTATATAGTGTAAACATTCACTGGACAAAACATTAGAGATACCTACATAATAGCCTGTTGGTCCTTCTCCAGCTCGAATAACAGCCTGTACACGACGAGGAATCGACTCCGTCAGACACCGGTGGGTTTCCGGAGGTAATGCCAGTCATTCCTGTTGCAGCAATGTCCGCAACTCCGCCCAAGACGTCGCTCCAGGATCCACGGATTTGATGGGTGTTTTTTTGTTTTTTTTTATTGGAGGTTTAACGACCACCGTGAGCAACTCAATGGGCTATAAGCAGTCGCCCGTCCTTAATTTAGGGTCACTGGTTCCAGGGAAGGGAGAGAGCCAGTGCCGTAAGACAAACACAACATCCATGCCTCACCGGGATTCGAACCCGGACCCCTTTCGGACGAATGATTAGAGGCCATCGCCTTAGACCACTGCGCCACCGGGGCGGCGATTTGATGTTTTGATGTTTTGCTTCACGACATCCCAGGAAGCTTCCATATGGTTCAAATCCAGGTACCTTGGAGGCCACTGGATGGTAGAAAACTGAGATGAGTGTTCCTCGAGCCATTCCTGAGTGGTTGCAGCGCAGTTGGGTGGCGCATTTTCATATTGAAACAGACCATGAGCCGCACGATGCGCGAATGCCATGAAAGCGTGTAGGAGATCCGCCAGCACATGCTGGTAGCGCGCAGCGGTTAGACCTCTCCAGACACACTAAAGTACATAACGCATCCCATGAGCAGGCTCCCCAAACCATCACAGAACCACCACCGCCTTGAACAAAGCCGATATGGCACGAAAGGGCCATGGCCTTATGCTGTCGAAACCACACATGCACTTCCCGGCAGCTCAGTACAGCTGAAAACGGGATTCATCTGATCACGAGATGCGGCTTCACTCTTCAGAGTCCAGTTTTGATGTTCCAGCGCAAGGTGAGGCGTAATTTCCAATGACGAGCAGTCAACAGTGGCATATGAGTAGGGCGTCGGCTCCCTTAGCCCAGGGTACGCAGAGCGCGCTGTACCATTCGCTCGCTGACGCTGCTTAGGACTCCGAAATTTAACCTAGATGTGATTTTCGCCGCTGTTGCCAAATGGTCGGTTTGTACGAGACTGGATACCCTATGTCGACCCCGGTCATGAATGGCATGTGGTCAGCCATCGCGTGCTCACTGGGCGGTGATACATCCGTTGATGGTATACTCGGAGTATATCATTGATGCATTTGCCCTCCGGAACCCTAGGGTTTTTACTACTTTAGCTATAGAATGACCTACCTGTCTTTCTGTCAATGCTTCCACGACCAAAGTCGCTGAGATCACCACGTTTACCCATGTTCGTTGATTACGATCTGTTTGGATCTATTCCAATCTGCGCCGGGGATGCCCATGTCAACTGCCCAGCACCTCTATTTGTAATGTTTTGTATACTGATTGTGCATGTGTGTGTGTGTGTGTGTGTAAAAATGTTTCTTTTAATCATAACAACTGTCTCCCTCTTTCTTTGTCCCCATTCGCCCAACTTTTTGGACAAGCCTACACCCATGGTCTGGAGCAAGGCAGGGATCAATTCTAGAACCTTCATAAGTAACCTCTGAGAAGCCCATAGACGAGAAGTTTATATGGAAGAAAAAAAACCCTGTATCTATAGTTGGGGAACGTTTTGTGCACCCTGTATCATCGCCGATGATGGAATTGAATAGATCCATATCCATCATTTTCCCTGTTCTCTGTCGTTGTTTTTTGTTTATGTAAATTCTTTGAACCATCTGGCATTGAAAGCAATGAGACGCCAGATTGGCTCGCTTTTTCTTAAAGTGAAATTCCCTGCGAAAGTCTCTCGGGATTTTTATGTAAAACCTTTTGTTTCTAAATACAGCGCCGCAGTGGATTACACCTCCTACTCGTTGTTCCCATCTCCTCCCCCCTCCTTTTTTTTCTCTCTCTCACTTTGCTCTTGATCCTCCTTCGTCCCCCTACTGTTTCTATTAATGTAACTTAATCTTCTAGCAAAGACGACTGACTCGAGGTGTCTAACTATAAAAGCCTTTCAACACCCACTCCACTCGTTCACTCCCTTATTTCTGTCTTACTCTCGTGACGGAAGTCCATCAGACACACACACCTCATTACTCACGGCTATGAGGTCAGAACCCACAAATCTTTTAGTCTCCGGTCTTCTCACTTACTTTTTCTTCACACGACATGGGCAAATTTCTCGTGTGTAAATAGAGAGTTACGTGCGCACATGGCGTTTGTCTAGACTCTTGTTTCTAGAAATTACTCTTGCAGCGCATTTCCTATACAGGGTAAAACTCGATTGCTACTGCGTGGGATTTTACCACGTGCGAGAAACACGGATTGTGCGTAGATAAATAAATGAAACAAATACGAAGGGATAAGTTTTGGTAACAAAAAATGTTGAAGTATTCATTTCTTTTTATTAAAAAAAGTACAAAACGCTACTTATGCTTTCTTATTAAAGCAATAAGTATGGCAACCAATTCTCTGGTTTAACGAGGACGTCACCGTCACGATTGGCCTATTCGAGAGAGGCGTAGGCTTCTGTCTAATCGTCCTAGCTGGTTCCTGGTTGTGTGCTTGACACTGCTGAGTCAGACCGAGCCCGAGCCCGAATACCCGAGCGGAACCCGGGTCCGAACCGTGCTCGGGCTGCATAATATTTAATGCGGCTCTGGCTCTGAGACAGAGAGAGATAGAGAAAAAAAAATCAATGTAATTTTGTAATATGTTTCAGCATACGAGACTTCTCTTACACTTTCTAGTAATAAACAGAGTACTTTGGCATATGTATCTGTGCGTGGAGAGGAGACTCGGGAGAGCAATTTATTCCGGTCATAGGTTTAGAAAAATGCCACAGGCCACGTGTTAGTGGGTTTCTGCGCAGAAGAAAATGCTTTCAAGATACTAGATAGTTTCTTCAAGATACTAGATAGCTTCTTCAAGATACTAGATAGCTTCTTCAAGATACTAGATAGCTTCTTCAAGATACTAGATAGCTTCTTCAAGATACTAGATAGCTTCTTCAGGATACTAGATAGCTTCTTCAAGATACTAGATAGCTTCTTCAAGATACTAGATAGCTTCTTCAAGATACTAGATAGTAAACGAAAATAAAACGCTTCTTCAAGATACTAGATAGTAAAAGAAAATAAAACGCTTCTTCAAGATACTAGATAGTAAAAGAAAATAAAACGCTTCTTCAAGATACTAGATAGTAAAAGAAAATAAAACGCTTCTTCAAGATACTAGATAGCTTCTTCAAGATACTAGATAGTAAAAGGAAATAAAACGCTTCTTCAAGATACTACATAGCTTCTTCAAGATACTAGATAGCTTCTTCAAGATACTAGATAGCTTCTTCAAGATACTAGATAGCTTCTTCAAGATACTAGATAGCTTCTTCAAGATACTAGATAGCTTCTTCAAGATACTAAAATAGTAAAAGGAAATAAAACACTTCTTCAAGATACTAGATAGTAAAAAGAAATAAAACGCTTTTATCAAGATACTAGATAGTAAAAGGAAATAAAACGCTTCTTCAAGATACTAGATAGTAAAAAGAAATAAAACGCTTTTATCAAGATACTAGATAGTAAAAGGAAATAAAACGCTTCTTCAAGATACTAGATAGTAAAAAGAAATAAAACGCTTTTATCAAGATACTAGATAGTAAAAGGAAATAAAACGCTTCTTCAAGATACTAGATAGTAAAAGGAAATAAAACGCTTCTTCAAGATACTAGATAGCTTCTTGAAGACACTAGATAGCTTCTTCAAGATACTAGATAGCTTCTTCAAGATACTAGATAGCTTCTTCAAGATACTAGATAGTAAAAGGAAATAAAACGCTTCTTCAAGATACTACATAGCTTTTTCAAGATACTAGATAGTAAAAGGAAATAAAACGCTTCTTCAAGATACTAGATAGCTTCTTCGAGATACTAAATAATAAAAGGAAATAGAATGCGTCTTCAAGATACTAGACAGTAAAAGGAAATAGAATGCTTCTTCAAGATAATAGATAGCAAAAGGAAATAGAATGCTTCTTCAAGATACTAGATAGCAAAAGGAAATAGAATGCTTCTTCAAGATACTAGATAGCAAAAAGAAATAGAATGCTTCTTCAAGATATTACACTGCTGGCCACCCAAAATGCAACACCAAGAAGGAAGCATCCGATTGGCCTGAAATTCGCAGCATGCGTCGCCTGCGAGAAGACATGCAAACGATTAGCATTGCAGGGCATATGCAAATCATGTGCGCCCGGCACGTCACCGAGAAGCACTATAAGTAGGGTGCACAGAAGGCAGGGTGTAAGTAGTGGAAGTGTGTTGTGCTGCCGGACCTGAGCGTGGAAAGCTTCCTGGTGCCTCGTCGCAGAATACGGCAGTCATTCCAGCACGTTTCAGAGTTCGACAGAGGACGAATAGTGGCTTATCGCAACAGCGGTTTGTCGTACCGAGACATCGGCGCCCTTGTGGGACGACATCCAGCCACAGAGAGGCGAGTATGGATCCGGTGGGTGCAGGAAGGACGGACGGACCGATGTGAGCGATTGCCGCACACGCGGCACACCACCTCACGAGAGGACCGGTATGTTGTGTAGCGAGCATTGACGGCTCGCACCGCCACATCACGAACGTTAGCGCAGTAATTAGGGTGTGTTGCGCAACAAGCTGTGTCAGCACGTACCGTTCGACGTCGTCTGCAGGAGCGGGGACTTGTCGCACGGCGCCCATTGCTAAAATTACCATTGACGTTACACCACCCGCGAGTGCGACGGCAGTGGGCCGTTGAACGTCGCACCTGGACTACAGAATGGCAGGACATTGTCTTCTCCGACGAATCCCGCTTCTGCCTGCAACACTAGGATGGTCGGATCCACGTGTGGTGGCACCGCGGCGAGAGACTGTATGACGCCCGCATTATGCATCGCCATACGGGTCCGTCGCCTGCCGTCATGGTTTGAGGCGCGATTGGATATGACACCCGCACCCCTCTGGTACGCATCACCGGTACACTCAATAGGCACCGCTACATATCTGACGTTTTGGAGCCTGTAGTTCTCCCTTACCGACGGGACCTGCCAGCGGCCACGTTTCAACAGGACAATGCGCGCCCGCACGTGGCACGCATCGTGCAACAATTCTTCACGGCTCACCAGGTGTCACTGCTGCCGTGGCCCCCCTGTTCTCCCGATATGTCGCCCATCGAACTCGTCTGGTCGCTGATCGGCAACCGAGTAGCCCGGCAAGCACCAACCGCGGCTACGCCTGATGAACTGACGCATCGTGTGAAAGTAGTTGCCACAGTCCAAAGCTCTTTCGTTTGATGCCGCGGCGTGTAGCGGCCGTTATTGCCAGCCTTGGGGGCCACATGAACTATTGATGTCTGCGTGTTCCGCAAGTCGCGCGGACCTGTAAGCTCAATCGTTTCATCTTTGTATCTGTTGTTATGTGTCCAGTAAATCTGGCTTTGCTATCTCGTGTCCTTCTTGGTGTTGCATTTTGGGCGGCCAGTAGTGTAGATAGTAAAAGGATATAGAAAGCTTCTTCAAGATACTAGATAATAAAAGGAAATACACTGAAGGAAAGTGAAAAAAGAACATCAAGAAGGAATAGGCGGACGATCAAGAAATTTGCATATGTTAATGGGGTCGAGTTTACGTAGGTGTGATGTTAATTTCGGGACCAACCGGTGAGCGCTTACGCCACAGCACGGCATAATATGCAAATTATCGTCGGTGGTATTTAAGGAGTACGGCGAAGTGAATGTAATCAGTCGTCGGCGTACGGACACGTGCGAAGACCCTGAAGAAGCTGCAATGCCTGGACATGGAAGACGTGTACGATTTCAGTAGTTATCGGACTTTGAGCGAGGTCGTCTAGTCGGACTCCGCGAGGCCGGGTGGTCGCATCGTCGCATTGCAGAGCGAATCGGACGGGAAGTATCGGTGGTGGTACGATGGTGGCGTAGATGGTCCGAGGAACATTCCCACACCAGAAGACGTGGAACCGGGAGTCACAGACGGACTGATGAGCCGACCGATCGACGCATAAGAAGAGCGGCGTTGTCAAGCAGAACATCCACTGCGACGCAAATCCGAGCTGCCGTTGCACCTGGGGTGACTGTGCGAACAATCCACAACCGTCTACTGAATGCTGGACTACGTGCAGGTGTGCCTCTGGCATGTGTACCTCTGACTCCAACCCACCGTCAAGAACGGCTGCAGTGGTGTCGCCAACGTCTGCGCTGGAGAACGCAATGGCGATCTGTCGTGTTCAGCGATGAAAGCAGATTCTGCTTGGGAGCCTCCAATGGACGTATGCCTGTTCGCAGACGCACAGGGGAGCGTCTCCACCCTTCTTGCACGCTAGCGACACACAGGGCCTACACCTGGTCTCCTGGTGTGGGGAGCGATCAGCTATCACTCCCGTACACAACTAGTGTTTGTACCGGGTACGTTAAAGAGCACCTCCTACATCAACAACATGATTCAGCCCGTTGTTGTGCCATTTGTAAGGTCGGTCCATCGTGGTGTTTTCCAGCAAGATAACGCACGTCCACACACGGCACGTGCAACGCAACATGCACTTCAGCGTGTGAGACAACTTCCATGGCCTGCACGTTCACCGGATTTGTCCCCCATTGAGCACGTGTGGGATTTTATGGGACAACGACTTAACCGGTCTCAACGGCCAGCCATGGCCATCCCCGATTTACGCGTCCAGGTTGAGGATGCTTGGAACTCAATACCCCAAACTTACATCCAACATTTGTACGACAGACTCCATGCCAGAATTGCACAGTTTGACGCAGTTCAACCTCGTACTAATCATGTTACATGGAAATGTTATTTTTCAGTTTACCAGCAAATACAGCTGATTTTGCCATAATGTTTTGATCACGTTATCCTCTGTATTCCGTTATTATGCTGTATAAATTTCGTTGGTATCAGACGTCTCCTTCTTGGTGTTCTTTTTTTACTTTTCGCCAGTGTATATTGGTGAGTAACACTGAAATTAGTAATGTTTGCGTCACTTATAGTTGCACATCGTGCGGCACGACCATATTTCAACAATGGTTTTGACAATGACTTACCGTTACCCATATTCGTTACCCCGAAATATTTTACTTGAGATTTACTTTACTACTATAGGGAAATATGCATAGCGTCAAAAATATCCGGTCGGATATTACGGAAATTTAATCCGTTATGGAAATCAGCAAATACATAAAGAAGGTCTCTTTACTACCTCTTCTGACCTCCACGGTTCCCTGATCTCAGTCCTATTGAAGATGTGTGGGAAAAGCTGAAACAAGCTGTTCTGCGTCGATATCCTCTTACATCATCACTGAGAGAGCTACGTGATGTTTGGGTGCAGGAATCGCGATCTTTGGACATGAACGATGACGGATTTTATGAAGCTCAAGTGCTTCGTCGAATCCGTGGCGCTTTGCGTACTTTCTGTCATTGGCAACAATGTTTGCCCAACTCAAAAAGGTGAGAGCAACTCAGTGGGTTATAACCAGCTGCCTGAACATAATTCAGGGACACTGGCTCCAGGTTAGGGAGAGAGCCAGTGCCATAAGACAAACACAATACCCATACTTCACCGGGATTCGAACCCGGATCCAGTGGTCTAAGCCATCGCTTAGACCACTACACCACCGGGGCGGCCCCTACTTCTTTGCACTGTGTGTATGTATAATCATGACAAAATAAAAATACCTTAGTGTGGTTTTGTTTACAGCACATATTTTGCTCATGACGCTAATGAATTAAAATGTGTTCTAAGCTCAACGTTTTATCTCTATTTTTCAAAACAGAGAAAGCCGCCCCGGTGGCGCAGTGGTCTAACGCGCTGGCCTATTTTTTTTTTTTTTTTTTTTGATTGGAGGTTTAACGACCACCGTGAGCAACTCAATGGGCTATAAGCAGTCGCCCGTCCCTAATTTAGGGTCACTGGTTCCAGGGAAGGGAGAGAACCAGTGCCGTAAGACAAACACAATATCCATGCCTCACCGGGATTCGAACGCGGACCCCGTTTGGACGAATGATCAGAGGACATCGCTTAGACCACTGCGCCACCGGGGCGGCCGCTGGCCTATGATAATTCGTCCGTAAGGGGTCCGGGTTCGAATCCCGGTGAGGCATGGATGTTGTGTTTGTCTTACGGCACTGGCTCTCTCCTTCCCTGGAACCAGTGACTCTAAATTAGGGACGGGCGACTGCTTATAGCCCATTGAGTTGCTCACGGTGGTCGTTAAACCTCCAATCAAAAAAAAAAAAAAAACAGAGAAAGCCAAACAACTGTGAAAAATTTCCTTTCAACCGCTACCCACAACGCTTAAGTAAATCTGAAAAAAATATGTAAAATAGATGAAATGTGGAACACCTAATGAAATCTATAAGCTCTAATATTCAATTAGTAAAACCGAATGAAAGTCATATATTCCTCAGTCAGACATTCAGCTTAAAACGAATAAGGTGAAGATCGAAAAATAAACGAAAGGTAAATAGAGACCCTTTCGAGGAACTTCTGCTTTGACGTCAATGCTTTTTTCCACGAGCTTAGCATGCTAAGAACATTTTCTTCGCGTTGCGAAATCTTTGGTCTGGAAACTGCCAATTTTTCTTCAAAACACATACTGACGATCCTCGGGCAAGCAAAAGGGATTTTTCAACGTGCTTTCCTAAGGCAATGGATATCCCCCGAGGGAACGTTCACAGTCCAAACAGAAAGCAAAGTGTAAACACTTCCTCTAATATATTCGTGCAAAAAAAATCTTAAAGGAAGTCCAAAACAAATCTGGGAAAGACCAGTTCCTGAGTCGTAATAAGCAATGCAAGTTCAAAGATAAGCAAGAGTTTGCACAAGAGCAAAGGAAAATGCACCTGAGATTTACTTGAAGTGAGGAGGGAGGAAAAAAGCATTACTTCTAGATTTTTCAACTTTTTTAATGTGTGTAATGAAGGGAATGGGTGAACGTATATCTTGGGGTTAGCAAATGAAAGTCAAGGCTTCATGTCGGAAAGTTTGTGTAGTTTTAATTCAAGTGCTTTGATGTTTAAATAAAAATGAAAATTAAAGTTGTCACGCAGGAATATGAAACAAAAATTTCAAAATCATTAATTTAATGTGGCACATTTTAAATTAATTAACTGCGGCTGCTCCCTTACTGACGTAATACTCTCTCGTGGCACATTTTCAAGGATTGGTTAGTGTTAACAAATAAAACATGAAAGATGACATAGAATTTTCGGTTGTAGTGAGTACGTCTTTTGAATCTTTTACGAAAGGAATATAATATTTCAAAGTCATTCATAGTTAATGGAACCCGATAAAAAAGATCAAGCGAATTTGTACAATCATCGATAAAAAGCGTAAATATTGAAATAGCTACCTAGAGGGAGACTCTAGCGGCTGAAAAATATGACAGGAAAGTTAACAAATTGTGCAGAAAATTATTTTTCTTAGATGAAGAAAGATATCAGGGATAAAGAGATTTTCAAATCGAACAGTTGGAAGAAGACCCACACAGCACATAATATTTCGTATTTGTTACAAGTACGTAGCACTGAAACACAGACTTTTCAGATACGTTGCGCAATATAACAGTAATGCTTACGGTTACGTCACAATATCCTCAAACGTTACATAACTGTGAAACATTACCGGTCGTTACAGTGAAAGGTCTTTGTAACTTCAACATACCAACTTCATGTTACTATTACGTATTTGAAAGATATTTGTGACATCATCATATTACTGTTACGTATTTAGTACGTTGAACATTATAGTTTTAATAAACTTTGTAAAATCACAACAAAAAATATTACACTCGATAGCTGTTTCAAAAGCAACAATAGTCGTGTTACGAGTTGTTAGCGTTTTCACAGGTTCAACGCAGTCCGCTTTCCATTGGAAACAGTGGCGGCGTTTATATATTGATACAAAAGAAATAAAAATCGTTCCCAAATGAGGGTGTCGAATTTCTATTATACATGTGGAATAGACTGTATTTCAGCGAAAGAAAGAAAGAAAATCAAATTCGTCATTCCTCTAAATACCTACTAATATTAAAATTTCTCCGCTTTATGTAAAAAAAAAAAAAAAAACATGTTGGTACAGTATACTAATACAACAACACGGCTATCTGCTTAGATTTTATAAAATGCTTTTAAGAATTTAAAAATTATAATAATCAAAACAATTACTTACTTTCAGATGATCTTGAATCACACAAACATAAAAAAAAAAAAAAGGATGAAATATTAAATCAACTAACTAGCTAACTCGAGTACGACAGTATCACCGAAGAATATTCCATTATCACGACTACTGGGATATTCTTTTGAATACGAGTACGAGAGTGCTTCAGTGAAATGGCATAAATGCGCATGCGCATCCACGCCGTTGTCAAACCAATAATTTTAAATATCGCCGGAATTTAACATCAAGGTAGCAATTATGTACGATGGAAACTACACTATTTACCAACAAGTAATTGGACACCTGTGATAGCAAAGGAAAACGAAGTTTATTCACCTTCAATAGTTGGTGGAGCCTCCACTAGCGGCGATTACAGCTGCGACCCTGCGGGGCATACTCTCAACCAGGCGTTGTACGACGGCTAGCGGTATTTTCTTCCACTCGGCTTGGAGAAGACAGGTCAGTTCCTTCACCGATTTCGGACGGTGGGGGCACCCCTTAAGTCGACGCTCCAACTCGTTCCAGATGTGCTCGATAGGGTTAAGGTCCGAGCTCTGCTCAGGCCAGTTCATTCGATTAACCCCATTGTTACCATACCAAGCCATGGTGAACCTCGCAACATGACAGGTGGCATTGTCATCGTGAAAGTAACATGGGTCCACCCCGTAAAACTGCCACAACGTAGGAAGCGCATGGTCATCCAAAATGGTGCAGTAGGTCTTGGCGTTGAGTCAACCAGAAATTGCGACCAAGGGTCCCGTGCCATACCAGGAGAAACACCCCCATAGTATAATTCCACCGCCGCCGAACTTCACAGTTGGCACAATACATTCCGGCAAGGCTGCCTCGGTGGCGCTGTGGTCTAAGCGATGGCTACTGATCATTCGTCCGAAAAGGGTCCGGGTTCAAATCCCGGTGAGGCATGGATGTTGTGTTTGTCTTACGGCACTGGTTCTCTCTCCTTCCCTGGAACCAGTAGCCCTTAAATTAGGGACAGGCGACTGCTTATAGCCCATTGAGTTGCTCACGGTGGTCGTTAAACCTTCAATCAAAAAAAAAATCATTCCGGCAGGAGGTGTTCTCCAGGCAGACGCCAAACCCAGACCCTGCCATCCGAACGGTAGAGGGTGCACCTTGATTCGTCGCTCCAGAGAACCTGTTTCCACTGTTCAACGGTCCACTGTCAACGTTCTTTGCACCACGTTAGACGAGCAGCGCTATTTGGACTTGATGATCAAAGGCTTGTGGGCGGCAGCACGTCCATGATAACCGAGCAGATAGGATTCCTTACGGATGGTATTCATCGAAAGAACACTCCGGGATGCCTGTTGAAACTCCTCGCGGATGTGGCCCATCGATTTGGTGTGGTTCTTCCGAATTTCTCTGGCCAGCACCCGTCGGTCTCTAACTCCCAGTTTTGTGGGTCTGCCGGGTCAGGGTACATTCCGACAGTCACCTCTCATCTTCCACTTGCCAACCACGTAGGCCACTGTCGATTTTGGGTACTTCAACTCGCTGGATATGTCACGTATGGGGATCGGCCATTTCTGGGATACCCGACAATTACACCTTTCTCGAAATCAGAGAGCTCCGAACTGCGTGGCATCTTGCATGCGACTGGTTGCCTTGCTGTTTCCCACACGATATTTAACGGCGGCGGCCGTGGCGTGTATCAGGACCGCTGATATCGTCGATTGCAGAGGTGTTTAGTTACTTGTTGATAGATAGTGTATAAAACAGTAGTATCGATTAATGCTATTTTTAACGTAACCGTAATGATTCAAAATAGATGTTGCTGAAACGCAAGTGTAAGATATCTCTGAAAGTATAACGAAAATGAGAGATTGGAACTTCGTTGACACATCTCTGAAACGTTTTCGGTTATAGTGAGTACGTCTATGGGGAGATATGGAAGAAAACATAGCATAAATTTACGCCAGTTAAAATCTTGAAAATTTTGAAAGGTAGAAAACATATGAAAAAGTTCATTGCAAAAGCTATGGAAAATATTTTTTTCCCCCTAATATGTCTCCTGGAAACAGCGATAGCGAGAAAGAGTTTTGACATTTATCCCACCCACAGAGGGAAAACTGTGCATTATTTAAAGAGGATAATGTTCCTTATCCTTACTGTAGCGAATGACATACAATAAAAAAAGGAAATTTTAAATGTTTTTTTTAGAGGCGGAGGTACAGTTGCAACAAGGAATGCACACTAACGCCACCTAGCACCAGAACTGTGATCTACAAAACCCCACGAAAGCAGGTAAAGTGTTCCACGAGGTAAATGGTATCAGGAGTTAAAATGATGTTTTAAATCAAACTTTTAGAAGCAACAGTGACGTGCCCAGATTATTTCCGAGAGAGATGGGGGTTTAGGAATTTTTTTTTTTTATATACAACTAAATGTGTTATGAGTGCATTTTTAAAATGTATGCAAATATCCGCGCAAAAATATTCAAGTGAATATTGCTGGAAATTATCATTAATATTCTTATTTCCAATATTCTTATCGCCACATAAGGTTGGCCACTTACAGTGGTGGCCAAAAGTTCTGCACCAGTAGACCGGAAGTCAAGTTTTGATGCTTGAAGTCAACTTATACAGCGTAATGGTAAAATCAGGAGTACATATTATTCATCATTTTAAAGCACATTTCATGCTGAATTCAAATATTTTTACAGAATATTACTACCGGTAATAGAAGAGAAATTAGAAGCAAAAGTGAAGCGTCTAGTCATAAAAAGGAAAAAAATAAAATAAAGGAATTTGTGAAATTAGTGTACAATGTATTTAAGGTAAAACTACTGTAAAGTACACCATTCAAACTTACAGGACACTTGAAATAACTTAACGACAAACAAAATGCGCTTTAATATTTAATTGGATAACTACGGTTTCTTAGTAACAAAGTGCACCTTCTTGGCATGGAACTAATGAGCTTCGCTATTTGTCCATTGGTGATAACACGGTGCAATACGGCCCTTAGAGACTCAATTAATGCTGTTTTAGATGTGGGTCCTTCTTGACGGATCTTTTGCTTCAATCTCACCCACAGATTCTCTATGAGATTAAGATTCGGTGACTGTGCCGTCCACTGAAGTTTTCTGATAACTTTTCGATTAAACCATTCGTCAACCAACTTTGACCGATAATATATGGCGCGTTATCGTCCTGAAAGATAAAATTCCGCAAACCCATGTCTTGTGCAGATGGTAGCAGTTTGAACTCCAAAACATCCACATCTCCATTCAATGTGCCATCAACAATGTGCAGACGGCCAACACCACTGGCTGAAATACAGGATCATAACATTGCCGAATGTGGGTTCTTGATTGTTGGCTGGGAGCAGCACGCCTTATATATTTCACCAGCCCGGCGACGTACATAATTATTTCCATTATTAGCGGAAATAGTAACAGTTGTTTCATCACTGAAAACAACATTCTTCCATTCATCAACAGTCCAATTCTTGTGTGTCTCGGCCCAAGCAATTCTTTTGAGCCGTTGTTGTTCAGTAAGGAAAGGTTTTTGTGCAGCTTTTTGTGCAGTCAGTTCATTTTCTTGCAGTCTACGACGAACTGTACGTGCAGATGCAATAATGCCTACTTCATTCTCCACTCATTTCTTAGATCAGTGGCTGTTTTAAACCTTGATTTTAAGGAACGACGAATCAACATGCGATCATCACGTTCAGTACACAGCTTTGGTCGACGTGTTCTTTTTCTGTTTCCAACACATCCAGTTTCTGCAACTTTTTTAATGGTGCGCAAGACAGTGGAATGACCACAGCCATATTTAACAGCTATTTTGGCACCGTGTTATCATTAATGGACAACTAGAGAAGCTCATTATTTCCATGCCAAGAAGATGCAGTTTAAAGCGTATTTTGCTTGTTGGTAAGTTGTTTCAAGTGTCCTGCAAGTTTCAATAATGTACTGTACAGTAATTTTACGTTAAATGTATTGTACACTAATTTCACAAATTCCACTATTTTTTGCTTTTCATGACTAGACGCTGTACTTTTACTTCTAACTTCTCTTCTATTACTGGTAATAACATTCTGTAACAATATTTCATTTTAACATAAAATTTCCTTTAAAATGATGTACAATATGTATTCCTGACTTTACCATTACGCTGTCTGTATAAGTTGACTTCAAACAGCAAAACTTGACTTTCGGTCTCCTGGTGCAGTACTTTTGGCCACGATCGTATATTTTGCTATTTATCTGTGCAGAAAACAAGAATACTACACTTTTTACTGTTAAATTGTTAAAAGGTACAAGTAATTCTAGAACGTAATAAAAATTTACCTTCTAGTGAAACATTTTTTCATTTGCATAATGGCGCTTTTTTCCATTGCACAGTAAAACTAACAATCCCTGGCGCTGACGACACTCATTTCGACAAGTATTTTTTGAGGTGATTCAACTCTTATGTTAATTTTACTTACTATAACTTGAGTCGTATTTCCAGCCTTCTGGATTTTTTTTGTTAGATCACCCCAAACCTCTTCAGCTTTTGGTGTGTATTCTCGATGAATGTGAAGTAATACGCCCTCTGGTTGCAGACTTGTTCGTTAAGAAAAACATGAATTTATATGAGAAACATTTCGCACCGGAAATGCTCTCCAACACAGAAAGAATTTTTCAAATCGGACTCTTAGAAACAGAGATATCGACAAAAATAAGATGTGACTTTACGTCCCCTGGTGGAAAAACCATGCATTATTTTAGGAAGAAGGTATTCTTAAAAGGTTTTTCCATATAAGCGGTATCGGTCCAAGAAAACAAAAATTTAGTCGAGTTTTGAGGAGCCCAGATTTTGCTACAAAGGCATCAGAAACAGAAATTAACACTTACGCCTCCTGGTGGCCAAACCATTCTTTACCAAACATTAGAAATTATGTGAAAAATATTTTCCATCAGGTCTTGTATGCGATACAGGAAGAATTTTTCAAATCGGAGTTTTAGGAGCAGAAATAACGCAGAAAACGCAATTTACCTTTGTGCCCCCTAACGGAAAGTCTATGATTTACTTGAAAATCTTGAATTTATAGGAAAAACATTTCGCATCGGAAACACTATCCAACAAAGAAGGAATTTTTCAAATCGGACTCCTAGAAGTAGAGATATTGACAAAAATAAGATATACATCTACGCCCCCTGGCGTAGAAACCATGCATTATTTCAAGAAGAAAATGTTCCTAAAAGGTTTGTCAAAATGAGTAGTATCGGTCAACAAACGACATTTTTTCAATCGAGATTTTAGAAGCTCATAATTTGCTCCAAATACATCAGAAGCGGAAATTAAAACTTACGCCACTTGGTGGCCAAACCATTTCTTACAAAAATTAGAAATTTTGTGCAAAAGATTTCCCACCAGGAGCTGTATCCGGTGCAGAAAGAATTTTTCAAATCGGAGGTTTAGAAGCAGAGATATACGGGGGAAAGCAATTTACCTTTACGTACCTTAGCGGAAAGTCTATGAATTACTTGAAAGTTTTGAAATTACATGAAAAACATGTCACCTGGAAACACTATCCAACAAAAAAGGAATTTTTCAAATCGGATTCCTAGAAGTAGAGATATTGACAAAAATAAGACACAGATCTACGCCCCCTGGTGGCCAAACCATTTCTTACAAAAATCAGAAGTTATGTGCGAACGATTTCTCAACAGGAGCTGTATCCGGTGCCGAAAGAAGGTTTCAAATCGCAGATTTAGAAGCAGAGATATATATGGGAAACGCAATTTACACTACGCCTCCTAGCTGAAAGTCTATGAATTACTTGAAAATTTTGAAATTATATGAAAGACATGTCACACTAAATACACTACCAACAAAGAAGGAATTTTTCAAATCGGACTCCTAGAAGTAGAGATATTGACGGAAATAAGATATACATATACGCCCTCTGGCGGAGAAACTGTGGAATATTTTAAGAAGAAAATATTCCGAAAAGGTTTATCGATGTGAGTGGCATCAGTCCACGAAGGAATTTTTTCAATCGATATTTTAGAAGCTCAGATTTTATGACAAATACACCAGAAGCAAAAATTAACGCTTACGCCCCCTAGTGGCCAAAGTATTCTTTACAAAAATTTTGAAATTATATGCAAAATATTTTCAATTAGGAAGTGTATCCGCTGAAGAAAAAAAATTTCAAATCGGAATTTTAGAAAAAGAGTTATCGGGAAAAATGTAATTTACTTTTACGGCCCCTAGCGGAAAATCTATACGTAATTTGAAAACAGTAACTATATCTAAAATACTCTTCTACACAAATGGAATCGAAAGATAAATAAATATTTTAAATCGGATGTTTAAAGCAAATATGTGGAATAAAACGTATTTTTGAATTCTACATCATCTGTATATACCCCCTCTAGCTATGAAATTGTACATCGTAAAAAAAAAAAAACGAAATAAAGGATAATCATTCGCATATTTCAAGCTTCCCAATGCAAAAAGAATTTTTCAAATCGGACTTATTGTTACAGAGATATCGTGGGTACAGACGACGGACGGACGCACGGACAAGCTGGTAACATAAGCACGATCTTTTTACAAAAGACGTGATAAAAATTGGGGTTTTTAGAAGCGCAGATATTGCTGTAAGTATTCTGTAAACACGAACGTGAAATCATGCCTTATGGGGGAAAACTTGTACATTCAGAAAAATTTAAAATTACATGCAAAGAAATATCACAGCAAAAGAGCTCTCGGTCAAAGAAATAATTTTTCAAATCAGTCTGTTAGAAGCAGATATATCGGCAAAAATGAGATATATATCTACACCATCTGGTGGAAAAACTATGCATTATTTTAAGAAGAAAATATTCTGAAAAGGTTTATCGACGTGAGAAGTATCGGTCCACATTTTTTTTCAATACATCAGAAGCATAAATTGACACGCCCCTTGTGACCAACCATTCTTTACCAAAACATTTCGCATCAAGAGCTGTATCCGATGAAGAAATAATTTTTAAAAACGGAATTTTAGAAGCAGAGATAGTGGGGGAAACGCAATTTAATTTTACGCCTCCTAGCGGAAAAGCTATGCGTAACTTCAGAAAGTGACCAAGCCTAAAATAGTCTACTATAGAATCGGAAGGTAAAAGCATTTTTTCAATCGGATAATTAGGAGCAAATATATGGAATAACATGTATTTTTGAATTCAATATCATCTGCACTTATGCCCTCTAGCGGTGAAATTGTGCATCGTAAAAGAACCGGAATGCAAGGTTCATCATTCGCATATTTCAGGCTTCCCAAAGCAAAAAGAATGTTTCAAATTGGACTAATAGTTGCGGAGATATGCTGTCCAAAGACGGACGGACAAACCGGTTACATAAGTACGATGTTTTTTTTTTATAAGAGACGTGTAAAAAAGGAAACGGAGCTTTATTGTCCTGTCGGGCACTCTAGCCGAAATCTCCCAGCTTCCTACTTCTAAGGGTTGTTTAAGACCTGGAATCAGACAGTCCCTTCCTAATATCCTTTACATAGATATCAAATCTCTCTATTACAGATGCATTCAAAAACTGTCATATAGAATCTTTTAATGTATTTTTAGAGCTGTAATTTACCTATCTTTGTTAAGACATAATCTCACCTTACAGTCACGGTAGGACTGCTTCAAATAAGAAACGAACTAGTCGCTTTGTTTACTAATGAATTCATTCATTCTGGAATGTTTTCATAATTAAAGCGTCCTCTGAATATTTTTTTAACCTTCAGCCTTTCCAAATGAGCAAAAATATATTTCTCTTGAGTAATTTCAAATGACGAGTATTATCATGGTCAACGTACAACGTGGGCGCCCTTTTACGTAAAAGAAAAAAATAAAGAAAGCAACAGAAATGAAAAAGGGGAGAAAAAAAAACGCACCATAAAAATCAGATTAAAAGAATGTGGAACTTGTACAAAAAATTAAGGATTGAAGGAATTTTTGATTAAATCTGATTAAAACTCGCCATAAAGGTCTCTTGAACTTTGAATGAAAGTACCCATGCTGTTTTTACGTAACCGTTTTAACCCAGTTAAGTGAAATAACCTCTGCCATTCAGTTATATTTTTAAACTTACACAATCTTGTAGCAGTTTAGTGAACAAAATAGATGCTAAATTTTAATACTCTTCATAGATTATGCAACATTCAGTGTTCTCAAGTGTATTTTTTGTGCAAACAGTTATTCTTAAGTTTACAAAAAAAGATCGTGCTTACATTATCGGTTTGTACGTTCGTTCGCCTGTATATAATACCTCTCTGCAACTATTAGTCCGATTTGAAAAATTCTTTTCTGTATTGGGAAGCTTGAAAAGTGAAAATGATGATCCTTTGATCCTCGCATTACGTTTTTTTTTTGTTTTTTTTTTTTTTTCGATGCACAACTTCGCCTCTAGAGAGCGTAAATGCGGATAATATAGAATTCAAAATACATTTTATTGCATTTGCTTCTAAATATCCAAATGAAAAAATTCTTTCTTTCTTTCGATGCTATTTATAACGAACATTCTTTTAGGCATAGATTTTTTTCAAGTAATGTATAGATTTTCCGCTGGGGCTGTAAAGGTAAATTGCGTTTTCCCCGGTATCTCTTCTTTGAGAAGTCCGATTTGAAAATTCTTCATGCATCAGAAACAGCTTCTCATGGGAAATGTATTGCATATAATTTCTAATTTTTGGTATCGAATGGTTTGGCCACCAGGGGGCGTAAGTGTTTATTTCTGTTTCTGATGTAGTATTTGCAGTAAAATATGAGCTTCTAAAAATCTATTGAAACAGTTCTTTGCTGGGTCAACACCGCTTACATCGGAAAACCTTTTGAGAACAGCTCCTGCTTAAAATAACGCACAGTTTTCCCGCCAGGGGCGTAGGTACATATCTTATTTTTGTTAATATCTCTGATTGTAAGAGCCATATTTAAAAAATCTTTCTTTGCTGGGGTGGGTTTCCGGTGCGAAAGGTTTCTCAAACAGTTTTACATTTTTAAGTAATGCATAGATTTTCCGCTAAGAAGCGTAAAAGTAAATTGCTTTTCCCCCGGTATATGTGCTTCTAATAATCCGATTTGAGAATTTTTTCCTGCATAGAATACAGCTTCCGATAGGATGTTTTGCATATAATTTTTAATTTTTAAAAAAGAAATTTTTTGGCCTCCAGGAAGCGTAAGTTTTTATTTCTACTTCCGATGTATTCCGTGCAAAATCTAAGCTTCTGAAAACTCGAATGAAAGAATTATTTCTTGGGCTGATACCTCTCACCTCGGAAAAGATATTCAGAATACTTTCTTTTTAATGATGCATAGTTTCTACGGTAGCGGGCGTAGATGTATATCTTATTTTTGTCAATATCTCTGCTTCTAAGATTCCGATTTGAAAAACTCTTACTTTGTTGGAGACTGTTTCCGCTGAGAAATGTTTCCCACATAATTTCAAATTTTTCTTAACGCACAAGACGTAAGTTCACGTTTCTGTTTACAGCAATATCTGTAGGAGTAGAAACCCATTATAGAAAATTATGTTTCGAACAAATACTATTAAGTATGATAATTCTTTGTGTGCATTTTCTTCCCAAAATAATACACAGTTTCTCATCTAGGGCCCGCAAATATTTAACCTGTTTTTCTCAATATCTCTGCTTCTATATCTGCGATTAAAAAAAATTCTTTCAACACCGGATGCCATGTTCCTAGTGGAAAACTTTAGGTTTGTATTTGAGGAGTTTTATAGTTCATAGTTCTGTCGCTAAGTGATGTTTGTGAATGTTGTTTGCAGTTGTATCTCAGCCTCAAAAATCCTATTGAGAAATTGATTTTTTTGTCTTACTGCCTTTCGCTACAATAGAGATGTAGAGCATTATCGTCTTTAAGGTGGTTCCACCTAAAATCTCTGCCTTATATTTCCAATGGTTAAACCTCTTTACATATTTTCTTCGCAATTAATGTATTCCCAAGGATGAAACTTTGCACATCGATAAAACTAACTTTAAGTTATAGCATGGAACACTTAATACTTGCTAAACCATAACCATAATTAAGCAATCCAACATTTGTTTGTCCACTGACGTCATCAATGTACAGGTCGCGCCATCTATTGAGAGGTCTGAACATTGCTCAAAGAAAACTGATTGATTTTTAATATAATTATGGTTATGTTTTCGCAAGTATTAAGCATCCCATGCTATTACTGAAAGTTAGTTTTATCGATGTGAAAAGTTTCATCGTTGGGAATACATTAATTGCGAAGAAAATATGTAAAGAAGTTTTACCATTGGAAACATAAGGCACATATTTTAAGTGGAGCCACCTTAAATACTGTCCAGATTTCCCGCCAGGGGCATAAAGATCAAAACCTTTTTCTCGCTATCTCTGCTTCCCGGAGACGTATCTGAAAAGTTCCTTTTTCCTTAGCATAGCTTTTTCCGTAAAGACTGTTTTTCGCCTATTCTCAACTTTTCCATCATGCTTTTCCATTATTCTTCCGGTAGAAGTTGTAGAGTTCTGTCATGTTTCCTTTTACATTTCTCCTTTTAATTGTGCGATTTGAAAATCGCTTTGTCTCTGATACTTCCTTCTGCTGTGAATAACTTTTCTGTGCGCCATTTATTAACTTTCGTAACATACTTTTTAGCCGCTGGTAGAAGTTAGTAGCTGTTCCTATTTCTGAATGCTTTATGGATCGTAGAAATTCGGTTGTTGTTGTTTTCTAACCGATTTCATTGACTAAATTTTATTAGCATCGGAATAGACTCACCGCCCCTGTGGCGCCGTGGTCTAAGCGATGGCCTATGATCATTCGTCCGGAAGGGGTCTGGGTTCGTATCCCGGTGAGGCATAGATGTTGTGTTTGTCTTACGGCACTGGATCTCTCCCTTCCCTGGAACCAGCGGCCCTAAATTGGGGACGGGCGACTGCCTATAGCCCATTGAGTTGCTCACAGTGGTCGCTAAACCTCCAATCAAAAAAAAAAAAAAAAAAAACAGATTCAAAAAACGTGCTCATTACAACCAAAAATTCGGTGTCATCTTTCTTGTTTTTCGCATAAAGCGTCACCATTCTGTCAGAGGAAAGTCGAAATCCTGTACTGTTAAGGTTGTTCAAGGATGTAAAAAAAAAAAAAAACCCTTCTCACAGTGTAGCACGTATCCAGATTCACTGTTTGCGTAAGTCTAAAGCGCCAAACGGATGCTAATTAAACACAGTTGTAATGGTCTGAGAGATTTCGCTCTTCGTGAAAATCTTAACTGATTTTCTTTAGAATGAAATCCGTTGCAGAAGTTTATTTCATTTTACTTTCCTCTTGTTGTTTTGTTGTACTCAAAAATTAAAAATTGATACGGATGTTGCTGTTGCCGATAATCTGACTGACGAGAACATTCTACAGAATGTTCAGAAAAGTAGATGAAACTGCGAATGTGAAACAAAACAAACTGAATGCGATATGATCAGAGCTTTTCAGACGATTCTCAATAGGCCTTCTTTCACTGATTATGTGCCAGAAGATTTTTTTGACAAAGTGAGCCGTATACGAAACTGAAATCCGTATACGAAAAGAAGACAAAGTGAACCGTATACGAAACTGAACCGTATACGAAAAGAAGACAAAGCGAACCGTATACGAAAAGACGACAAAGTGAACCGTATACGAAACTGAACCGTATACGAAAAGAAGACAAAGTGAACCGTATACGAAACTGAACCGTACACGAAAAGAAGACAAAGCTAACCGTATACGAAACTGAACCGTATACGAAAAGAAGACAAAGTGAACCGTATACGAAACTGAACCGTATACGAAAAGAAGACAAAGTGAACCGTATACGAAAAAGAAGACAAAGCGAACCGTATACGAAACTGAACCGTATACGAAAAGAAGACAAAGTGAACCGTATACGAAACTGAACCGTACACGAAAAGAAGACAAAGCGAACCGTATACGAAAAGAAGACAAGGGGAACCGTATACGAAACTGAACCGTATACGAAAAGAAGACAAAGTGAACCGTATACGAAAAAGAAGACAAAGTGAACCGTATACGAAAAGAAGACAAAGCGAACCGTATACGAAACTGAACCGTATACAAAAAGAAGACAAATTGAACCGTATACGAAACTGAACCGTATACGAAAAGAAGACAAAGTGAACCGTATACGAAACTGAACCGTATACGAAAAGACAAAGTGAACCGTATACGAAACGAACTGGACAAAGTGAACGTGGGCGAAATGAACACGGGCAACGTGGTAGGGAAGCTTCTCAATGAGGGGGGGATATACATATATGTGGCGTACCTATATGAGAGTTGAGAGACGTACATGTCAAGACGAGAAAGTTGCTTGCTGTGATAAGCTTCGTCGCTGTAGTTTAGTTGGGATAACAAGTGGCTCCGGATCGAGGAGACGTAGGTTCGACTCCCACCACTGGCAAAATGGGCTTGTTTCGCTCTAAACCCTAGGAGTTGCTCATGCTGGTCGTTAAATACCGGAGCAAAAAAAATACTGTTATCGTGAGCATCTCAGCCTATTAGCGTTTTATGAAATTCCTGGTAATATCATCGATTCAGAAAACTATTCTGTCCCATACAATGTAAAGAAAGCATTCGTCGGCAATTGCATCGAATCTAAGTAACCGATTTTTTTTTTTTTTTTTTTTTTGAAAAATAACTTCTGAATTGCCAAATTTTCGAAATTTTGCAGTGGTGTTCATTAACCTTAGATTATTTTCGATGACTTCAAATTAGTAAACAGCCGTATTGTAATCAGGAAATGTTTTATAAATTGTACGTCGAGTTACAATAATGTTTATTACATTTTGATCGATTCGGTCATTCACGTGCTGTATCCTGTCAATTGGTGTTATTACCCAGGAAAAAGGAAACCAATACCGCCTCGAAAGTTGCATTAAACAGGTCGTGAAACTTCAATGCAATTTCGGTGCGGCGTTTGACATTTCTCATAAACTCCTCAGGAAAAATCATTAATGAAAAGTAAATTACTCTTCCACTTTTTGAATGCATCCCACCCTGTCATACCTATATTGTCATGTGTCTTCCTTACCTCATTTGAGGCAATCGTTAAGTTCCACGTGACATTGCGGGCGCCATGAAAAGTGGATTATCATCGTCGTCTTCCAGGAAGTATCTCTATTCTATTGTTGAAGTCGAGGTCATTGTTACACAACTTGGTAAAACACTGTGTGGGAACATGAAATGCTAAATCATTGCAAGTAAATACTTTCGCCTGACCTTTCACATAAACTTCGTGTTGTTGCAGGCCACATCATATGACTATAAGTAACGCATTTCACCCTGTCCAAAGCAAATTATGCTCTAAACGTTGTTTTTACCTTCAGTTGCACGAAAAGACAAAATAAAAAGAATAAATCAGCTAAATCCTAAACAAAAATGCCTCCATTGTGAATTGTTTTCCCTCTCAAGGGAAAAGTATAATGAGATTCTGCTGGCATGCATTGTCAGAATGTGGTCTTTTCTTAAATTCAGGTAAAATGTTTGAAAAAATAAATAAATAATGGTAATCAAGCAACCTTATGAGAACTATCAGGTCCTCATGAGTGCTGAATTTCAGAAGGGCTACGGGTATCCTCCGTAGGAGATTTTATTTTTTTCCTGTAGACAAAACCGATATATAAATACAAAACGACAGACTCCCTATCATTGGTGCAAACATAAGCACGCCTTCTGATTATTGGGGGGGGCACAGATATATATATATCTTCTCTTACTTTCCCAACTCTCTTGTTCTTCTCACTATAAAACAATGTATTATTTTCACTTGAGAGCTTCCCCTCCCCTTACCCTGTCAATTTATCCACCTTTGGATACTTCATGATGCAATAACCAGAATTTATGGGAGCTGTGTTGCACGAGTAATTAGGGGTAAAATCATTACACTGAACTCTTTCAAAGGTGAGTGTCAACAATGTATTTATTCAGTTAAAGTAATTTTTATTTTTATTGATTGGAGGTTTAACGACCACCATGAGTAACTCAATGGGCTATAAGCAGTCACCCGTCCCTAATTTAGGTAGGGCCACTGGTTCCAGGGAAAGGTGAGAGCCAACGCCGTAAGACAACACAACATGCATGCCTCACCGGGATTCGAACCCGGGCCCATCTCGGACGAATGATCAGAAGCCGACGCTTAGACCGCTGCGCCATTTTTTCACCTATACCTTAATGACATTTCATACGTAGGCCTATAGTTTATAGAATGAAATCTTGTTCTACACAACCTTGATTTAGAAACGGGAATATAATAAGTCCATAGTTTTCATTTAATCACAAACTGATCTAAAAACGCTCCTCCTCCCGTTCCTGTTTGATGTGAAAATCTTTGCCACTTTGTCCAGGTCAACAGGATCGAGTATGTTCTGGTGGACATAGCACAGCGCTACGTGGTTAAGCCGAATTAGTGTATTTAGTACAGAAATGATAAATTCTCAAGGTTTTAATTGATTTGTAAAGAATATTCTCAATGTTTTAATTGATTTGTAAAAGAAAATGTTTCCCACGGCAATGTAGCCTGTCCCTCGCTTCCCTATTTGGCAAAATATTGCGGGGGGTGGGGGGCGTCCCCGAATCCTCATAAGCCCGTGGGTGCAAATTTTGCGTCTGTGAACAGAATTCCGTCTCTCAAAACTTTCCAAAAACGGAAGTTAGACGGAGTGAAGGTTTCTTTCGAAATCGTAAACGGAAGTTAAACGGCGCTCTGTAATATAAAATTGTTTTTCTGGCGATGTTTCCTGTGCTTTGTATTGTTTTTCAATGTCCTTTTATTAATTGTTTGTGTTTCAGTTGGAAAAATGACAAACATTCCGGAAACAAAAGTTGAACTGAGCGAAGCTTCGTAATCGTAAGTTTTTTTCCGTGATGATTCCTCTGTTTAGTAGTCTATTATTCTTAAATGTCATTTTGTTGCGGAAATGTTTGTATTTTAGCTTGAAAACGAAGGCAAATATTTCGTAGAACGGAAGCTAAAGGCATGAAGAATTTTCCCGTGATCGAAATTTTTTTTTTTTTTTTAGTAGAAGCAGTATAAAGTTAAGAGTTTCTTTTCTCTTTTCTTTTTTAAATTCTACTCCAAGTTTTTTTTTTACTTATTGCACCAAGTACATGTTTCACCCAGTGACTACCCCCGCAGGTTATTTCGCAGCAAAACTATATCCGTGGCAGACTGATCAGGAACTTTCTGCTACGGGGCGTGTATCCTTCCGCCCAGTGGCGTAACCCCGTGGAGGATGTCGGAAAACATTCAGTTGCCTAAGATTACGTGTACGACAGGCGTCAACATTTATTCACAACAGCCGCAGATTTACGATGTGTAAGAGGGTGATTTCTTTCAAGTGATTTATTTTAGTTTCCGACAAAGCTATTAAACGGATCGTCAAATTTATTACTTAAAAAGTTAAAACCACATGGCTCTAGGTACCACTATTACTTTTGCAGACACTATCCCTGACTTCTTACCCACCCCTCTCCCATCCACCACACACACACACACACACACACACACACACACACACACACCGCGAAAAATGCAACCTCCCTCGTGCTCAAAATCCTGGGAAAATTACTGTGCTTAAGGGTGCTGAAGTAAATCTTGCGAGGAGGTGCACGTTGTGCTAGTTACGCCACTGAACATAATTAAAAAACAAACCACATTCATCCGATATTACGCGACTGAATCCTCATACGAGAATGACAGCGATGGATTTGCTTACGTTTTTGAGCTGAAGGCCGACCGACTTCAGTTGGAACCATGGCTACAGCTCAGCATAAGCCGTGCACATGCGCTGCAGTGCTAAACGCTACAGCGGAGTCAATACCCAGTAGTCATCCGCTCGGCAAGGTTGGACATTTTGCGACATTGTGAATTGGCACTATAACTTATTTTGGGTTGTGTAAGAAAGTGGCACCGGAAACGAAATACGATAGTGGTTAACAATTGAAGTAAATAAGGAGATTAGACCCCAGTGTGTGATTTGTGCTACAGTCCTCAGCAATGATGGGTCTAAAACCCGCAAAGCTGGAAAGCCATTTAAATACAGTCCATCCTAATTTGAGCGACCGCCCAGTAGAATACTTAGCTGCAAAGTTGGAGAACGTGAAGAAAATGAAACTCGGAAAAAGTGGTACAAGATTTGAAATATACGAGAAAGCGCTTTTCGTATCATTTAAGATTTCACAATTAATTGCTAAGTCAAAAAAACCTGATATCATTGGTGAAACATTAGTGAAAACATGTTTGCTAAAAGCAGTGCAAGAATTATTAGGTGAGGAAGCTAAAAATAAAGTTCAAGAAATTCCGTTATCGAACAACACCGTGAAGGCGCGAATAGAAAAAATGTCACAAGACATTAAAGAGCAGCTCGTGAGTGAAATTAGATTAAAAATTCTCCCTATTTTGCTCTGCAATGGGACGAAAGAACTGATGATGTTGCTGAGTGTTGTCAATTTCTTGTCCTCGTTCGATTTCTCGGCGAAGACAACACGATCAAAGAATTACTACTGTCACGAGAATTGGAAACTACGTCGAAAGGAAAGGACGTCACGAAAATAATCTGCGATTATTTCGAGAAGCATGAAATGAAGTGGGAAAACCTTGCTGGGTTTTGTACTGATGGTGCTCCCGCTACGCTAGGATCACGTTCGGGTTTAGTAACGTTGGTGAAAGAGAAGAAATCCTCCAAATTGACGATGCACTGCACCATTCATCGCCAAGCGTCCAGATCGTTGCTAGATGACATAGCCATTACAATGAAACTGGCCATAAAGTTGGTGATTACTGTTAAACATAGTGCGCTATATACACACGTTTTCAAAAAATTGCGTGCAGATTTGGACGCTTAGCATGAGACGCTACTTTATCACACTGAGGTTCATTGGCTCTCAAAAGGAACCATGTTGGAACGCTTGTATGAGCTAAGAGAGGAGTTGAAAGTGCTCTTAATCGAGAAAAAAAATGAACTATTTGTTGGAGTAGTTTTAAAATTCGAAATGCACCTTGCGTATCTCGTGGATATATTCGCCCATTTGCACCAGCTAAATTTGCAGCTGCAAGGTTCTGGGAACGAAAAATTGGAAGATGTGGCAAACATCTTTGTGTTTGAAAACAAACTTCGCGCGTTTCCTTGCTATGGGTTGACAAGATTGAAGCTAAAACATTTTTTCGTCATTTCCGACTCTTAAAACCTTTGCTGATGTCGCTACCGTCACAGAAATTACTACAAAACCGTCCTACAAATACTAAAAGACGAATTCAACGGTTATTTTACAGTATATGACAACGTTGAAACGCCTATTAAGAAACTAATTCGCAATCCTTTGAATGTCAAGTCCAAGAATCTTTCTGATGAAATCCAAGAAGCGGTCATCGAACTTCAACACGATAGTAACTTCAGGGATTCGTTTGAATCTTGTGTGTACATGGAGGAGTTGTGGTGTAAGAAGGCCATGTCTTATCCAAACATTCGACGAACCGCCTTACGGTATTTTATGGGGTTTTCGACAACGTTTTTGTGTGAACAGGCATTCTCTACTCTGCTATTGATTAAAAACAAGCAAAGAAATCGGCTGGAACCAGGCGACGACAAACACTAGCTTTGAGCAACAGTATCAGCCCGAAAATTCCCCAGCTAGTGAAACAAATGCAAGCCCAAAAATCACATTGATTATAATCTCAAGTAAGACAGTAACAATTAATACAGACGACTGACGTGGATTAGTAGTATCAAACAGAAGTCATCGCACTTTCCGTTCCAACGGCGCGTAACTGGAAGACCCTGTGTTCGATTCCCGGTGGCGGCCAATGAGAATTTTTCCGTGACTCATTTATAAACGTGGAAAGCGCAATGACTTCTGTTTGAAAGACAATAGGAATTTCAATTGTTATTTAGTGTGTGCTTTTTTTTCATTTATTTCAGTTAATAAAAATTAGATACATTAAATTAGATAAAATTCATTTTAGTTAACAGGTATGTTTGTAACATAATGTGCTTTTTCTTAGTTGCCTGGTGTCCTTGACGGAGGGGGGGGGACCACTGATCTATACGATAGTCTGCTATTCCAGTCACTTTCTCCGAGGGTGGGAACCACTGATCTATACGATAGTCTGCTAACAAGTTTCGTGGAAATACATTTTTTTTATTGGAGGTTTAACGACCACCGTGAGCAACTCAATGGGCTATAAGCAGTCTCCCGTCCCTAATTTAGGGTTACTGGTTCCAGGGAAGGAAGGGAGCAAGTGCCGTAAGACAAACACAACATCCATGCCTCACGGGATTCGAACCCGGACGCCTTTCGAACGAATGATCAGAAGCTATCCCTTAGACCACTGCGCCATTGGGGCGGCATACATTTTTATGTAGTGGAACTATTGTTATACACTATCTACCAACAAGTAATTAGACACCTGTGATAGCAAAGGAAAACGAAGTTTATTCACCTTCAATAGTTGGTGGAGCCTCCACGAGCGGCGATTACAGCTGCGGCCCTCCGGGGCATACTCTCAACCAGGCGTTGTACGACGGCTAGCGGTATTTTCTTCCACTCGGCTTGGAGAAGACTGGTCAGTTCCTTCACCGATTTCGGACGGTGGGGGCACCCCTTAAGTCGACGCTCCAACTCGTCCCAGAGGTGCTCGATAGGATTAAGGTCCGGACTCTGCTGCAGGCCAGTCCATTCGATTAACCCCATTGTCACCATACCAAGTCATGGTGGACCTCGCAACATGACAGGTGGCATTGTCATCCTGAAAGTAACATGGGTCCACCCCGTAAAACTGCCACAACGTAGGAAGCGCATGGTCATCCAAAATGGTGCAGCAGGTCACGGCGTTGAGTCTACCAGGAATTGCGACCAAGGATCCCGTGCCATACCAGGAATTGCGACCAAGGATCCCGTGCCATACCAGGAGAAACACCCTCATAGCATAATTCCACCGCTGCCGAACTTCACAGTTGGCACAATACATTCCGGCAAGAAGCGTTCTCCAGGCAGACGCCAAACCCAGACCCTGCCATCCGAACGGTAGAGGGTGAACCTTGATTCGTCGCTCCAGAGAACCTGTTTCCACTGTTCAACGGTCCACTGTCGACGTTCTTTGCACCACATTAGCCGAGCAGCGCTATTGGACTTAGAGATCAAAGGCTTGTGGGCGGCAGCACGTCCATGATAACCGAGCAGATGGGCTTCCAAATGGATGGTATTCATTGAAAGAACACTCCCGGATGCCTGTTGAAACTCCTCGCGGATGTGGCCTATCGATTTGGTGCGGTTCTTCCGAATTTCTCTGGTTAGCACCCGTCGGTCTCTAACTCCCAGTTTTGTGGATCTGCCGGGTCGGGGCACATTCCAACAGTCACCTCTCATCTTCCACTTGCCTATCACGTAGGCCACTGTCGATTCTGGGTAATTCAACTCGCTGGATATGTCACGTATGGATCGGCCATTTCTGTAATACCCTACAATTACACCTTTCTCGAAATCAGAGAACTCCGAACTGCGTGGCATCTTGCATGCGACTGGTTGCGTTGTTGTTTCCCACACGATATTTAACGGCGGCTGCCGTGACGTGTATCAAGAACGCTGATATCGTCGATTGCAGGGGTGTCCAATTACTTGTTGGTAGATAGTGTATTTAACTATTATTTTTCAAATAATCATCTTTGCCTCTTACGTGTTCTAAACCTCAGCATTTTATCTCTGTCTATTGCCTTGAAAAAGCCTCCCAGTGGGGAGCGAAAGCTTGGCGATTCTATAAACTTTTCTATGCCAGTAAATAAACGGATGTTATTGCGTTAAAAGCGTCTTTTGAGTGGAACTGTTTATATTGCGTAGTAACACACAGAGAGCCGTCTTTTAAAACCTAAACAAACCAGCCAGCGACGGCTGAGCTCAGGGACTTTGTTAGACTCCGAAATCATGGTGAGCGATGGATGGACGAGTAACCTTTTTTTGCTGGGGCAAATTTGATAGCAACTTTATTTACGCAACACTGAAATAATTTTTTTAATGCTTTTTACTACCGGTTAAAAAGGAATTCGTGAAATCCTGCAGGCACACATATGCACCTGGGTCTGATTAGCTACGCCACTATCAAATCAACAAGATAATATTGCATTGACTAGTGAGTAAGTGACGTAAGATATAAATGTTGGTAGAATATCTCCCTCAATTTGTTTCGTGCTGTGAATACATTGTCTTAATTGCTTTTCAAATTTTTGCGTTTTTGTTCGTAACAATACAGTAGGGTGAAAAATTTCTATAAAAAGAAAAAGCTCTTTTTGTTTATCTAAATCAAATTTTAATGTCGTGTCACGCAGACAGAATACCTCCCTTTCCTTAACTTCCTTTCTACAAACATTAACCTTGTCTTGTACTCCTCTTTTCCGAAGCAGTTGTCAGCTTCCTCACTATCGCGGAGCAACTGCGTAGATATACACTCACGGATAATGACATTTGCGTACCAAGAAGGAAGCATCGAATTGAACTGAAGTTTTACGGACGTAATGATACAGATGAACGATACACATGATTGCAAAAACAGATGCGGTGCAAATACAGAAGGATCTGCGGCACGCAGTCCTGTTATCTTCAATAGCGTGCCGCACCGTCTCGTGAGGCGATACATGCTGCAATACGGTCCGGCACGAAGACGAACGGACGCCTGTTGTTGTCCTGGGGCAGACTGGCCTACACGTGTTGGACGGTGTGCTCCAAATCCCGGATAGTGCGGCACGGCTGCAGCTGGCGTTTCAACTGGTCCCACACATGCTCGATAGGGTACATATCCGGGGAACGGGAAGGCACATGACGTAGGCAGTCCTGGGCAACCCGAGACGTGGGGCCGTAGGATCTCATCCACATACCGCTGGCCCGTCAGTGATCCACGTGCCTCTACTAGAGCTGATGGCCTATCTTGGACTATGGCTCACCAGTGTGGGAGGTGTGGCGCTCGATAGCGAGGTTGGGATTGTGACGTTGAACCGGGGACCTCCACACCTGGACACGATAATCATCTGTCCCCAAAACGAAGCTGCAATCTCTTTAAACACCGCATGGCGTCAGTCTGTGGCGTTCCACGTTGCTCTGGCCTGTCATCACTGCACAAGGAGCCGGCGATGTTCTGATGTTAATGACAGCACACGTAAGGGGCGCTGGGATCGCAGATTCGCTTCCGCGAAGCGTCGGGAAATAGTTCGGGGGCACACAGGAGCCGCTACATCTGCCTGTATAGTGGACGGAGTCCCCGTGGGAACCGTTCGTGCCTGGCGCACGATCCGTCGATCCCCTCTACCGATGGTCCTTCTGGTCCGTCCGGAACCGCTCCGCCGTGTAGCAGCGCCGTCACGTGTCCACTGCTGTCAACACAGTCGGACGGTATGGTCAGAACGATCCACGTGGCAGGATATACTGCGCGCCGACCACCCTGCGGTTTTCAGCCCGTTGATCAGGCCTCCCTCAAAGTCCGTAAGTTGCGTAAATCGACGTCTCTGGCATCTACCCGGCATTCTTGTCACTCTGTACTCTTGCTTGCCTCGGCCGGTGCTTTTCGCTTTCATGGGGCATCGACTACACGCCGGTTTATAAGGCTGTCGGTTCGTGCTTGCAGCGCCACCATGGGGTGCGCGGTCATGCGCAATCGCACCAAACGTAGATCATTTGCATACCAGCACGCACTCTAGCTATTTGTAAAGTTTGGCGGTTGTAGCGTGTTTTCTTCTCGGCGCGCAAATTTCATTGTCCGTGAGGGTAGCTTTAGAGTCCACTTTCCGTGTTGGCATCCCTACTTGGTAGCACAAACAAACCAACAGGAGAGAAAATAGTAATAACCTCTCTCACTGAATAGCTACCCACCCAATTCATTCGCCGCATGAACAAAAAGGCTTAAACTATGAATTTGAAAGAGTGGAAAATAACTGATTTTTTTTTCATAACTCTGCTGATGCTAATTTGATTATTTTTCTATGAAGACGTAAACAACGAGATTACTAATAGAAACTAATAGAAAATACGTAGGACTACACGACGAAGAACACGAGAGACATTAGTTCTTGGGAAAGTCCAGATTACACTGAAGTGCCAAACGTCATGGGATAGCAGTATGCAAATTTTTAATTGGCGCTGCCGTCGTATAAAGGCTTCGTCACACGCCACGATTTTTTATCAGTTGCGAGATGTAATCTCGTGAGTCAACCGCCAATACGACTATGGCAAGCTGACGAGAATAATCCGAGTTTGAAAGAGGCACAGTAGAGGGAGCCAGACAGATGGGACATTCAATTTCCGAAGTTGTGCGAACATTCGACATTCCTTAATCCACGGTGTCACGTGTGTACCGAGAATACTGCATGGAAAGCATCACCACCCACCGTGGACAGTACTTTGGCCGACCACGTGTGCTGAATGACCGTCACCAGCGGCGTCTGACCAGGATTGTCCATGCTAACAGACAAGCGACACTGGTTCAAATAACATCTACATTCAATGCAGGAGGTACCAGAGACATATCCATGAGGTCAGTGCAGCTTAATTTAGCGTTCATGGAGTATGGGAGCAGAAGACTCACCAGAGTGCCTTTGTTAACACCACGATCAAACACAGCGCCTCATATTGGCTCGCGAACACTGTAACTGGAAGCTGGAAGACTAAGAACATGTGGCATGGTCCGATGAGTTATGCTACCAGTTATTACGAGCTGATTATAGGGTTCGGGTGTGGCGCAGACTCCCATGAGGCCATGGACCCAAGCTGTCAACAATGCACTGTGCAAGCTAGTGGTGGTTCCATACATGTGCGAGGTGTCTTTACGTGGCACGGTTTGAGTCCTCTGGTCCTCGTAAACACGCCATTAACCGGTAATCACTTTTTTGCTCTGCTGGGCGACCATTTGCAGCCCTTCATGGACTTCATGTACTCCAACAACGATGGGATTTTCCAGGCTGCCAATGCACCATGTCATCGAGCCGAAGTTGTCCAAAATTGGTTCTAGGAGCATTCTGGACATTCCGACGGATCGTGTGGCCACCATGTTCGCCCGACATGAACCCAATAGAGCACTTATGGGACGTGGTGAAAAGATCCATTTGCACCCAAGATCCTGCACCAAGAAATACCAGAACACTGTGGGAGGCTGTTCAGAAGGCATGGCTCAACATCTCTCCAGAAGTCTTCCGGCCACTCGTGGAATCGATGCCCCGTCGAGTTGCTGCACTTCGCCGGGCTAGAGGAGGTCCTACACGATACTAGATACGTATCACGTGACTTTGGCACTTCAGTGTATATATCAAAGTTAAAACAAGTTGAAAATGACACATATTAAACTAGATTGGCAAGAAAATTTTCAAGGTTGGCTCAAACCCACCCTCGTACGCCCCTTAGCAATATCCCTGGTCGTAGCTTCAGAAATATTCCCCCTATGAGACTTCATATACACTGGCGTGCAAATATTAAGGACGAGACGGTTTTTCGAATGTAACGTCGTGCAGAAGTGCTCCACATCGACTCGAATCATACCATAAGATCCCCAAGACGTAAGAATATGTGACAATTGAGTAAAACCGTCCAAACAAGGAATCCAAAGGATACAAAGGCATTTTATTGAAAAGGTAGCTTCGAGCACAACTGGACAGAAGACAGAAACGTCCATGTGAAAGGCGGCTGCCAAGAAAAATCCAGTCTTTAGTAGGGTATATGATCACCCCTGACTGCGTTGCAGGATATACAACGTCTGTCCATGCTGAGGACGAGGTTGTCAAGGAGCTGTTGAGGCATCGCAGCCCAGTCCTCTTGTAGCGCCAATCGCAGCTGCGGAATCGTTGCTGGCGGCTGGTGACGTGCTGCTAAGCGTCACCCGAGAAGGTCCTACACGTGTTCGATTGGATTTAGGTCCGGGGACCTTGTGGGTCAATCCATGCGTTGAATATCTTCACTCTCCAACAGCTCTGCGACAGCCACTGTACGATGAGGTGTAGCGTTGTCGTCCATGAAAAGGAACTCAGGACCCACATCACCTCTAAACAGAAGCACGTGAGGCAGGAGAACCTCGGTCTAATAGCGGACACCAGTGACTGAACCTCCTTGGAAGATGTGGAGGTCAGTACGGCTACCAACCATGATACCGCCCCAAACGAAAACTTCGCCACCTCCAAACCGGTCCCTTTGCATGATGTTGGAGGTGTGATTGCGTGTTCCCTGCTCTCTCCAGATGTGTATACGTCCAGAGTAGCTCGTCAGACTAAATCGGCTCTCATCCGTGTAGAGAACTCGACCCCATTGCTGATGTCTCCAGTTTTGTGTTCCTGGCACCACAGAAACCGCCGTCTCCGATGAGCAGGCGTTAATGCACACATTGTACTGGTCGTTGTGCAAATAGACCACCTTTGTGCAGCCTCCTGACCACGGTAAAACACGATAAAAGACGTCCAGTTGTCTGTTGCATGTGCCTTGCGATTTCTCCAGCTGTCTGCCGTCTGTCTCTTCTAGCCTGTAGGACAATATACCGGTCGTCCGCCGCCGTGGTTGCTCGTGGACGACCACTGCTAAACTCTCAGACAGCTGTTCCTGTCGTTTGAAATGCTCCCCAAGCTCGTGAAACGATACTGTGAGCGATCCCGAACTCCTTGGCCACACTAGTCACACTTCGACCTTCTTCCAACTTCCCAATGACGCGACTTCGGGTAAAGTCATCCAGATATCGTCTACTGGATTGCCTGTTGGCCATATCACACGGTGGTAGCAACTCGACGTCGTTCAAACCGATGTACACCGTGCAATAGCTTTCACGGGATTTCTGAGCGTACACCGCCCATGTGCTTTATACCCTTCCGACCTCCCCGCCCCTACGTCATGCTGCATATATGCGCATGCCCTACCGAACCGGACCCTAGTCTATCTCCTGAGTGGTCTTTCGGTCCGTTCTGCCTGCTCGTTCCGCTGTTATGCTAATTTCTCCTCTTCGTCCTTAATTTTTGCACACCAGTGTAGCTCTTACAAGCATAAATCATGTCCATATGTTCTAACAAACATATGTTTTATTTATTGGTTCCTTTGCTGGGAACTTTCCCAGAACCAGAAAGTTGTGCTCCTGCAAGCCCATTGACCCACACGAAACCGTCGAAGGAATTTTGGGAATTGGTCTGAAACTGAGCTTCCCTCCCGCTTATGACGGGGATGATACGCAATGTATGGTTTACA
Source organism: Macrothele yani (assembly GCA_039090855.1). Lineage (NCBI taxonomy): Eukaryota > Metazoa > Arthropoda > Arachnida > Araneae > Macrothelidae > Macrothele > Macrothele yani. Next base: position 113,843,400 of record CM077003.1, read on the forward strand.
TCAATCACGAGTATATCGCGTGATTATCTCTTGTTAAAGTCTCGCTCGTCATATGGATTCAGTTGGGAATCTGCTTCTCTTGAAGTCTTGAAACGATTCAACCCCCTCTGTAGTGTCCCTTAACGCAAATAACTAACTCGTACTGCGTTTCTCCGATTAACAAATTTGAGATTGTTTCACTACACCACTCCGGTGCCCGAGTGGTCTGAGGTGCTGGCTTCTGACCGTTCCTCCGAGATGGGTTCGGCCTGGGAATGTGCTTCTCTGAGGCGCTGGTTCGGTCCCTTCGATGGACCTCACGGCCCTAAATTAGGGACAGGCGACTGCCTATAGTCCAAAGAGTTGCTCATGGCGCGGTCATTAAACCTCCCCAAAATAAAAATAATAACAAGTTAGTAAAATCATGCAATGCATTGATTATTATGATACGCTTTCCAACATACCAGAAATCATTACTCAAGTTATGAGGATAATGGCTGTGGAATAAATCTCGCTTCTGTGTCCTGACCTTTGACCCCATTTCGATGATATTCAACAGCACCGGTTCAGTATATCTCCGGAACAACATAAAGTTTGTCGCAAGCGAAGCATTTTTACGTAAGTTATGACGCATAAGAGCAATGGGGAATAGATCTCGCTCCTTTTTCCTGACCTTTGACCCCATTTCACCCATTTTCAATAGGGTTTGTCTCGAGGCAGTCCCCTACCACATACTAAAATTTCATTGAAATTGATCCTATTTTTACGCAAGTTAGTAAGCATAAGGGCAATGGAATTGATCCCGCTCCTATGTCCTGACTTTGACCCCATTTCGTCCATTTTCAATAGGGTTTGTTCCCAGGTGGTCCCCTACCACATACTAAAATTTGATCGAAATCGAACCATTTTTACGCGAGTTATCGTGCGGACGGACGGATAGACGGACAAAGCTGGAGCATATACGCTTCTTCAATATACGGTTGGAAAGCTTTAAAAAATGTTTCCTGTGCTAATGAAGTCAGCTCAACAACTATTAATAAAACCGTCCTGAACTTGAAGGGACTTGAGAAGTAATGAAAAATCATTCTGATCTTTATTGGGTTCGAAAGCAGTGATCTAACCATGGATAATGAGGTTTATAAATGACAGAAGCTTCAGCTAGCAGGATAAAAAGGCGGGGGGAAGACAATGAAAGCATATGCTATACGGCAATAATTCACGAGACACTAAGACTGCAGTAAAATAGTTACCAATGATATCCAAATTTTCCTGCATCAGCAGTTTTGAACTCTCTTTCATTCAAAATGGTTCGTCGTACTGGTAGTATTTCTTTTGCAAGATATCTAGGATATGTATAAGGAATTTTGAAACTAATTTACTTTTAAAGAAACGGAAAAGAAAACAGCGTTTTCAATTCACAGCTGGATAAGCATGGTACACTTTTTGCAGCACTCCCAAGCGTTTTAAATGGAACTGGTTCATTGTAAGCAGTTCCATTCACTACGAATAGTCCCTCACACAACGTATTTTAAATTATGCGATTTTGTCCATAGGTGATGTAAGCGTATTTTTTTCTAAATTTTTAGGGTCCAAAAAAATAATCAAAAATCTGCTTTGAAATGTTTATTTCGTGTCTAAAAGGATTCAAAATACATTACGACCGAATATTCGGTGTCGTCTTTCTTTTTTTTTTTTTTCTCAGACGAAACAGAAACACCTTTGGAGTTAGAACGTGTGTTATACTCAGAGAAAATTCTTACTTATGTAACAGCGTTCATTTCAGTTTCAAACTTTGAGAAATCCGTCTCGTCGGTTTGATGGTGTCCATTTTTTTTTCTCCAAGGACGTTGCATTTTTTTTTTACTATCTTTGTTTTAGTACTTCATAGTATTAAATACAATGCTACGGGAAAATAGAATCGCATTTAAAAGACAATACTTCCCTTATCTTCCTAGTCACGATATTTCCCGCAGTCGGAGATGGCCAGCGTGATAGATTTCCAATTTTTCTTCCCTTTCTCTTTTTTTGCTTGCCTTTGAGAATCAATGCGTAATTGGGCCAGAGTGTCTGGGAAAAGAAAGAGTGGGGGGAGGGAGGGGTAGTAAGAGATGCCTTTAAAAAAAAAAGAGCATTTTCTTGTACTGGCAAGTTTCAAAAACGCTCAGCGGCAGGTGAGTTTCAGCCTTGACAACGTGGGCAGAGCAGGTGAGGTCAACCACAGAAGAAGAACGCGTACTGCAACTGCCTTTTCCTAGAATCCGACCCAAAAGCCGAGAGATTGAGCGAAAGAGACCTGTCGTCGCAAGTGGAAGTGGCCTCATCAGTATGCTAAACATGAATATAAACACGTGCCTAACATCTCTGTTAAAGGAATACAAATGACATGAGGCTCATAAAAACACTGCGGATTCACGTGGTTAAACGAAATAGCTTAATCTTAGCTGATTGCCATCAACGCCGAAAAATGCAAGGCCACTTTTCAGCGAAGCGATGTGCAAGCAGTAGGAATGAGTGAACAGGACTCTAAAGAACTTATCTTTAAAGAGTGGTCAGTAATGCAATTACCCTTTGTTGAAATGTGTGTCAAAGTGATTTCACAAACTTCGTAATTCTTAGAAATAGGAACCAATGAAAAGGAAACTCGTTAATTCCCAACGTCCGGATAAACCCGCATAACAAAAAACATAAGTAGTACACTTCAAAAATTCCCTTGGGTTCTTTATATTTTGCTTTGCTCCACTTTTTTGTTAGTGTATTTTTGCTATTAGGGTTCGCAACTGCGAGTCAGACATATCACGCAATATAAATCTGCACCCGAACGCTCAATATGAGCGGTAAGAGGTATGTGGTGTAAATGAAACTCCACGTGAAGTTTGTTGCTAGTTGAGCTGAGATTATGGCTCTAAACGTTGGGCAGAACAGAAAGATCTTGATTTTGTGTGCTGATGCCGCTTAACAGCAGCTATTGTTCGGTTCCCGCCTTGAGCTTGTGGTCACCGGATGCAGACAGACTCATCTTTACAAAAAAATTAACTCCCCTTTAATTAGAGCTTCAAGCTGAGATTGTTACTTCCCGACAAAACTGCGTTGCAGCCATTCTTTAAACTTACGCACGCGCACACTGACGTGTGTGCTCTTTGGAAGAGACAGCATGTAAATCTCTGCGATCCGCTGTCGTATGGTAAACACCTTAATGATATTATTTCCTTCTATCGTCAAAGCAGTGCACATCTCACTTTTTTGTTTGTAGTGCGATCTTTTTTTCCACGCAACCGAGGATTCAATTCGCCTCATAGATTCTGTATAGGGTTCAGGCCAGGGCTCTGTGCTGGCAAGTCAACCTTTTCAACGTCCATGTCTTCAAATTAATCTGTAACAACCTGAGTATTATGAGAGGTGCTTTGTCCTGCTGATAGTGGTGTGGCTTCAAAAATGTACTGTCACAAAGTTGGTAGTGTATATTGTCCATGATGTCTAGGTGGAGTTCAGCATTTGTAGTTTTGTCCAAAGCGACTAAAGGGTCGAAGGCAAACCACGAAAACCAGCTCCATACCATCCCGCTGCCTCTACCAAACTTCATTGTCGGGACGATACAGACCGGAAGGTGCCTTTCTCTCGGTATCAGCCACATGCAGGAACGACCATCACACTGGTAAACTGTGTACTGAGACTCGTCAGTCCAAAGCACAGTTTCTCATTGGTCTACAGTCCAAGATCGACGTTCCGTACACCACGCTAATCGGTGTGTGGCATTAGTTGAAGTGATTAGCGGCTTGTGGATGGCTGACGGGCTGTGTACCGTGACTTGTCGCTCTAAAGCACAGTTTTATATTGGTCGACAGTCAAGATCGATGTTCCTTACAGCACGCTAATGTGTCACCTGCCGATGTTTTCTTCCTGTTAGAGGCACATAGCAGTCTTAGCCAGCAGTGTTGGAGACCTAAGACGGCCTTGTTCTTGTGGGCGACGAACCTCTCCTGTAATAAGGAAACACCTTTATAGCATTGAGATCGCATTTTGAGGTGTGGTTTGCACTCTAGGCACCTTAGACTGGGATTAATTTGCTTACATCCTACCAATCTCGCAAACGCTGTCAATCGTCCAAATGTACTGTCTGCGACACATTTTCAACTCAGTCTAATACCGTAGTATTGCCCAGCCTTCTTCGAAAAGGAATACGAGGAGTGATAAAATGCACGATAGCACGATATTTGAAGAAATTTTAGGAAGGGAGTGTCTGACCTCAGGTCTAAAACCACCCTTAGAAATAGGAAGCTAGGAGATCTGGGTAAGTGAACTCAACAGGAAAGACAAACAGAAAAATTGAGTGAAAGGAGAGAGTGATACATACTTCATACTGTGAACCGTAACACCAGTCTAGTGAGAAGGGGGGGGGCAAGGGGAACCAAGCTCCGTACAACATTGCAGAGAACCACAACACCACCCAGCCGCCAGCGCACCAGGGAGTGACTGAAACTCAACGAGACCAAATCCAGTGATTAGATGCGAGCCGAGCTGCCGCCTTTATAACGCTGTCTTCATTTGCATATTCAAGCAAAAAGAGACTCATTTGCACATGGTTTCTTCCTCGGTATCACTACGTTCGCATGCCCATTTGCTTTCGTTACATTTCTGTCCTTGCACTGCGTGTTTAATGCGATTTTATCTATTACCCTGTTTTTTCTGATTGGAGGTTTAACGACCGCCGTGAGCAACTCAATGGGCTATAAGCAGTTGGCAGTCCGTAATTTAGGATCACTGGTTCCAGGAAAGGGAGATAGCTAGTGCCGTACGACAGACACAACATCCATGCCTCACTGGGATTCGAACCCTGACCCCTTTCGGACGAATAACCGGAAGCCATCGCTTCTATTATCCTTTGCACACCAGTGTTTTCCGAATAAATAAAATTAAGACCTGAAAGAAACTTTTAGTGTTAACTGCATAAGTATTTTTGATTGCTGTATTTTGATTTCTGTCGTACTTGTGAGGTTGTTACATTAAAAATTTGCAACCCATAAACTTTCCGCATGATTGTTTCAACGCAAGCTCTAACATAAATATTTTTGGAGTGTTAGGGAAGAAAAATGTTTCAGAATTCTCTATTTTGGGGAGTAATTCTGAAACATTTTTGTTTAATTTTTATCACTGACTACAGACATTTATAATGCACTTCCTTTCCATTTCTTCTATCACTAGTTCATCGCTCCAAGACATTTCTTTTACGTTTTAACCCGTTCGCCGCCCTACGACCCACCGGTGGGTCGTAACGCGTTAACTTCTACATTTTTCGAGGAAGTAAAACAAGTTTATATACATAAATCTGTAGTGTATATCAGTCACTTTATATATACATATCTTTAAACGACCCATCGGTGTGTCGTACAACACTGTATTGAAACAGTTTCGACCTCACCGGTGGGTCGTAACGCACTACAAAAAAATCGCCGTAAAACTTCGCCGTAGCGAACGTGTTAAAGCGCAGTAACATAGCAAAAATAATCTAAATTGTTCAAAAAGCTGCTCCGATCAAAGTAATTTGGCAGGTTCTTTGTAAATGCATTACATGTTTCCTTGCATAATTGACAAACCTGAATTTGTAAATACCACAGCTTATTTTTAGAAATAAATTTAGCAGAAAATGACTATCCAGTTAATTAGAGTAAACTGATGGATTACTAAATTCTCATAACACCAGCTTAAGACTAGTAGTTACTTCCGTTATTACGCAGAACGGAAGTAGAAAAAATTCTTCGTTAAAAGAAGTGGGAGTTTTAATATCTATTATGATGCATAAAATCTTTTCTTCCATTATCAAACCTTACTGCCACCTGTTTAATTTTTTTATGCCAATATAATATCTTTTATTTATTCCTCTTTATATGCAAATGATTTGTAGGTTTAACTGCTCAAACGAAGGGCGTTAAGGTGATTTTCAATGATGTATGCGCAATTCAAGGCTTCCTGCTTCGTAAAAACCACTAAGGTAATTTTTTATGACTAATGACGTCTGCTCGCTCTTTATATAGCTGTTTTCTAACGTAACTCAGAAGATTTACTGTGTGGCGCACAGTCATAATCGATAAAATGATCAGAGTAGTTCCACGTGCCAGACAAATTATTACATCCTTTGCCGAACCGAAACGACTAAATATCACTGTGAAATAAATTAGCAAAATTAGCGTTCACACAAAAATTACCATACTAACACTTCAGGAATGGAAATATATCTTTGCCTTGGAGTAATTCTTAGCCTCCATGTGGGGACACGAAGGAAAGGGAATTGTTGAAATAAGAAAGAAAATTATATTTTGTATAAAACAGTTTGTCCCCCTGCCTTTGTAAATCGAAAAACGAAAGAAGCTAAAATAAAAGAAACGTGGAAAGAAAGAAAAATTAAAAATGGAATTATTCATTTCTTGTGTTCAGATAAAGAAATAATGGGAAGCATAGAAAAAAGATACGTGTGACGTATACGATTATTCGTTCAACGATGACTGGTCCAATGCTGATATATTCGTTCAACGATGATTGGTCCAATGCTGATATATTCGTTCAACAAATACTGGTCCAATGTGACTCATCCCAAGGGGACAATTTGCCAATGGACAATTGGTCCAAAAGTACGATTCGTCCAATAGTACGATTGATCCAGCGCCGATTCGTCCAATAGTACGATTGATCCAGCGCCGATTCGTCCAATTGTACGATTGATCCAGCGCCGATTCGTCCAATGGTATGATTGAACCAGCGCAGATTCGTCCAATGGTACGATTGACCCAGCACTGATTCGTCCAATGGTACGGTTGACTCAGCGCCGATTTGTCAAATGGTACGATTGATCCTGTGCCGATTCGTCCAACGGTGCGATTGATTCAGCGCCGATTCGTCCAGTCATGCGATTAGTAATTCAATACCGATTTGCCCAAAAGGCTTCTCGTGCAAAACAAAGCTCATCTGTCCTGATGGGGTCTTCGTTGTCGTATGAAAGCATCGGTAGCCCAAATAAGATAAAATGAATATTTACTAAATTATGTACAGTATTCCGTAAAATCTGGTTGAAACACAAATTCTCGGAGTGGAAATAATTTCCGGAAGCACTATAAAGAGGAGAGTAACTTAACTTACAGGGTGATCCATTTGGGAAAGAATAATTTAAAACTGCTGTGGTATAGCTTGTAACAGATATAATAAGTCAATATTTGGCAGAAATTACCTTTACGGATGAGGGTTTATCTAGGCTTCTACCAGGGCAGGATTAAGGTGGGGTCTATAGGGTCCACGATTACCAAGTGCCCAGGATGCATGTCTTGGCAAATGATAGATAGATAGAGAAAGAGAGAGAGAGAGAGAGAGAGGTTGATGAAATATTTTTACTTTTGCCTCGTATGATTTCCAGTTGGTGAGAAACAGAAGCAGGAAGATGAAAAGATTTCAAGGCAGTGATTCACCAAGGGTAAAGGTTTCATGTCGCTGTGCACAGCGAGTCGGGGGAGACAATTGCAGGTTTTTCACTACCAACAACCCACACCTTCCTGTTTTCAATTGGAACCGTTAATGGTCGAAGTCCCCTCTGGATTCTCATTACATAATGAAAACGATGCTCTAAGAAAAGTATATGATGCTAAATCATTAGAAAATCTAAGACAAAATGTAAGAATCTTAAGCGTTTTTAACTCATGTTCTTAAAGGACAATGGAAAAGTACAGTGACTTATTATGAAAAAACCTTCAGATAATTTAGTAGTTTGAAGAATGAACTACGTATTAATTATCACAAGCATATTGCTACAGTTTCGTGTTTTAACGGACTTAGCGTGGTAATCAAAAAAGTGCGGAAGGCGGAAGTAGCATGTCGTGTTAAGACAACAAGTGCAGAAGTAGCAAGTCATAGCGAAGTTATAACGAAGTCAATTTCTCCGTCAGTTTTATCCGCGCCGGGGTTCGAACGCGGGTCCCCTCATTCCGGAATAAGTTGCTCTACCAATTGAGCTACGCGGACATTTGTTCTGATTCCTATCTGCCTTTATGTCGTGTGCGTCCTTCTGGCAGGTACGTCACATCTCCTGGTACGTTACAAAGTAACAAGGTCGGAAGTAGCATGTCGCATCAAAGCAACAAGCACGGAAGTAGTATGTCGTAAGCAATAAGTGCGGAATAGCATGTATGCGAGCAACAAGGGCGGAAGAAGCATGCCGTATCAAGGCAACAAGTAAGGTAGTAACATGTCGTATCAAGGCAACAAGTAAGGTAGTAACATGTCGTATTAAAGCAACAAGGGCGGAAGCAGTATGTCGTGTCAAGGCAACAAATGCACGGTGGAAAGTAGCATGTAGTATCAAGGCAAAAAGTGTAGAAGTAGCATGTCTTGGCAAGAAAACAAGTGCTGAGGTAGCATGTCTGGTCGAGGCAACAAGGATGGAAATAGCATGTAATGGCAAGGCAACAAGTGCGGAAGTGATATCACGAGTTATCAACGGTCAAACAAGGGTAGTGATTAAAAGAAAAAAATCGATGTTCACTGACATGATCAGCCGCGGGTGGCCTAGTGGGAAGCGTTCGTTACTGCCACGGGAAGGGCCTCAGGTTCGATCCATTAAATATCCGCTGTGGATATTTCTAAGGGTTGTTTAAGACCTGGGGACAGACACTCCCTTCCTAAAATCCTCTACATATGATCTGATCTTATCACCGACATGATCAGATCACGTTGCGAAGAAACAGACGAGTAAATCTTACTAAAATTGATCAGGAATTTCACTTTTTACATTCAATCGTATGGAAGAGTGAGCATAAGTGTATAGGCTACTGAAAAGTTTTTTTAAAAAACTTTGGTCAACCGCCACAAAAAGAGCCCAAAGAAGTACGGCGACCATGTGGAACTATGAGGAATCCTCATTGAGGATATACGTCAGCAGCTCACTCAACTTGTGATTTTTTTTTTTTTGTAAGCGTGTTGAATTTATTTCAAATTTGATTTCAGTTAATCATTATCATAAACTACATTTCAGTTTGAGGAACTGTAAGTAATGCAGGTTTATATCTACATCAAATGTGAAAATCTCCTTATTGTTTCTCGTGAGTCAAAGGTTCTAAATACATTAATACACATATTATCAATCAGAAGACTGATAACTAAGTAGCACCTTGTGTCCTATTATTTTTCAAATGGATTTTATAAATTCGCTGCGTCCAGAGTTATCACATTCTCCTAGATTCAGGGCCTTACTTGGCGCTGGAGACTGAAGAAAACTGCGGTGAGGTGAAGAAGCAATTCAAGTGAAACTGGAGACCTGCCTGGAAACTTAGTCTTAAGTGCAGCTTTTTCTCTGAGATAAATTTCATCTCTGCGGGGAAAGCACCAGTAACGAAATTGCAGTGCCTACTACAAAACATTGACTATGAAGTTTTATCAATGCATAAAACGCTCCAGAATGGAGTGCGAAGCTTTCATGTGAGTAAAATGAATTTATTGATAAGTGACGAAGTAATTGTTCTTCGACAAGAACAGACAATACGGTGTAATGAGTGTGAGGCCCTAATGCAAAAAGACAGGCTTTTAACTTTTTCGAACCTTTAAAACATACTTTTGTGGAAAATGTTCCTGTAATAAATCTTAAATGATTACAGAAGAGCGCCAATTTTGCGGAAACACTAAGCTAATCTCTTCAGGCTGGAGGATCAACGGGAAGAATGTCTTAACATTCACTAAGATTATGTGGAAAAGTAAGGATCCTGCCGCATATTTATTTGCGTTAACGTGTCTATGTGTCGCCCTTATCAAAGTTACGATATAAAAAAAATTATCCACTTCGGAACATGCTAAAATAAAAAAAAAATGTAATTATGCATGAACCCTTCCCTGTTACACCCCACGAATTATGGATTTTCGAACACGTTCCAGAGAGAAAAAAAGGTACCAATGAAAGAGCTGAAGTGCGTTCTATACAATTAATGTATCCTGACGACGGTTCTCTGAAGGTCAATGTAGGAACGGAAAAAGGGTAAACGGCACCAGGATTACAGGATACAGTACAAATGAGACATAAAGAATGGAGCCGTCTACACAGCTCTTTGATAGGCAGATATCATGATGATGCTATACCGCGTAACTAATTTGTTACACCTTACAGAACCTCAAAGGCAACGGTGGCTAGAGAAATTATTGCCGTTCAATTAACATCAAATTTGCGCAATGAATCGGTGTATTCGAAAATACCTTCTATATGAATGGACCTTTTGAGGACTAAGCCCCAACTACACTGAGCGGATAGAAAACAGTACCTACCTAGTAACGAGTAGGCCCGCCTTTCGCCCTGATGAGGGTATAGTCACATGGTGATGCATTAAGTCCACAAAGTAACGAAAGCGTTTCACAGTTATCTCTACCCATGTTTACAGCACCGCTGTCCGTGATTCCGTAAAACTCCTTGGTGGTGGATCCAAAGCTCGAGCGGACCTAAGATTTTCGTAAAGATTTTCCCCAGGGTTCATGTCCAGTGAACATGGAGGCCATTCCAGAGTGAGAGCTTCTACAAAGTGCTCTTCTCACGGTGTTCTAGTCACCATGGCTTTGTGGGGAGGCGCATTGTAAGTCCATTGCCCTGTGGGTGATGACCATGAACGGATGCAGATGGTCTGCAAGGATAGACAAGTAGCATGGATCCTTCAGATTAGAGGCCCCAACGTGTGCAAGTTCAACGAACCCCAGACCATAACCGATCCTCCTCCAACCTGAACAGTTCTTTGTTAATATGCCAAGTCCATCGCTTCGTGTGGTTTTCGCCAGATCAGCACCTTCCCGTCTGCGCGAAATAACTGCAGATGGGGCCCATTTGGCTAGGAGACCAGTCTCCAATCATCCAATGTCCAGTGTCGATGTTCTTTCGCTCAGCTGAGGCGTAAAGTCTGGTGATGTGGCGTTGGCAGTGGGACCCTAGTAAATGGGAAGCTCCCATAACATATTGCGGCCGATGATGGCCTGATAATTATGGTGGAAATATTTCCGACATCTTCCTTGTTGAAGTTGGTGGTTATTTGTGCTACTGTAGCTCTGCTGTTGGTTATAATTATGCGAGACACACGTCGACGGCCACGTTCGTTCACCATATTTCGGCGCCCACAGCGCTGTCTACGATGAGATTTTTATTTATTTTTTTATTGGATGTTTAACGACCACCGTGAGCAACTCAGTGGGCTATAAGCAGTTTAGGGCCAATGGTTCCAGGGAAGGGAGAGAGCCAGTGCCGTAGAAAAAACACAACATCCATGCCTCACCGGAACTTGAACCCGGACCCTTCTGGGACAAATGATCAGAAGCCATCGCTTAGACCACTGCGCCACCGGGGCGGCGATGTTATTTCGGAAATGGCGTATTGCTGATTCACTATTCATACTGTCGAACAGGGATACTGCAATTCCTGTACCACCTCCGCGATGTAGTGACAACGTCGCGCGCGCTACCGTATACGTTAATGCAGTGATATCCTACTATCTACATACCTGCCAAGCTGTGGGTTCGTCCACTAGCGAGAGAGGTGACAACGTCGCATTGCCCAAGAACCAGTTACCCCATGATTTCTGCCGAGTGTACTTTTATATTGTTTCTTATTACTTAATTTTGTTCATTTTCATTTAGTTAATTATGCATTTATTTACTGTTATTATTGGTGTATTATTTTTCAAGTCAAGTAATATTAGAAATTCGATGTTTCAGTCGTGAGATATTTTAGTAATATTCTAAATTGTCCATTTTTATGCTACTTGCCTTGAGAAAGTTCGCGAAAGCTTGGTGCCTATTTCTTCTTGTTAGCGTGCAAACGGATTTATTATACAGGGTGTTCCAAAATTACCTTTACAACTTTGACTCTCAATAAAACAGAAACAGAATACGAGAACAAAAATCGGTTTATTGCATACTGAACGTTCTAAGCCACCCCAGGTGGCGCAGTGGTCTAAACGATGGCTTCTGATCATTCGTCCCAGAAGTGTCCGGGTTCGAATCCCGGTGAGGTATGGGTGTTGTGTTTGTCTTACGGCGCTGGCTTTCTCCCTTCCCTGGAACCAGTGGCCTTAAATTAGAGACCGGCGACTGCTTATAGCCCACAGAGTTGCTCACAGTGGTCGTTAAACCTCTAATCAAAAAAAAAAAAAAAAAACCCTTCTAAAATTTCTTTATCTCAAAGACTCTAACAAAATTCCAGAAACCGAAGCTTGTCTCCGCGTTAGCTCCTGTGATGCACCCATTGCGAGAGAATGTTGCCATTATTCCATTTTCCCGTGACATTTCCTTCAAAATGTCAAAAATTTTCAAAGCTCTTAATTTTAAAGTGATTCTTAAACCAATAAACAAAATGAACTTTTTAGGATCAAAGCACTATGTTGAAGACAAAAACTCGTGGGGATTTTATCAAATTCCATGTGAATGTGGCGCTTCGTATATAGGACAGACCAGTAGAGCCTTGCGTTTTCGATACATTCGGAACTGTTACCTAAAGAAGTCATCGATGGCTAAACAATGTTACGAAAAGACCATAAATTTCTTTTTGAAGAAGGAAAACTAATTAAAAAGCCAGATTCACCCACCAAACTTGATATTTTGGAAGCTTTTCATATACGAGTATATCAGAAGTCTTCGCAACTTGTTAATGACATGGCATCTATCCCATTTCTATCAAGCACGTGGAAGCGACTTTTTTAGAAATACTACGCATGACTGTAAACCCTTATGATATCATATACAATTTGAATGTTTACGTGCCATTCGTCCTGATGAAGCTAGGTGAAACCCAGCGAAACCATGGTCGACTTAAAAATATAAATATTTGTGGCAAACTACGTTGTATTATCTTAGTATATACTTCTAAAGTTTGTTGCGATGTCAGTAGAGCTCCACATGCGTACCGTTAGTTGCACGATTAACGTCAAGATGGTGTTCGACCTACTGCCATATCCTCCCGAATATGTCCTCATGAATTGTTATGATGGCAGCTTTAATCCTGTGCTTCAGCTCACCCACGTGCAGAACCTTTTTGCGGTACTCAATATACTTCACATAGCCCCACAGAAAAGTCTAGGGGATAAGATCCGGTGAACGTAGAGGCCAAGGAATTAGACCATCCCGTCCAAACTGTCGCACCAGAAACGTTTCATCAAGAAACTTACAAACACGATGTGTTCGGTGCGGGGGTGTACCGTCCTGCTGGAAGATGATTGCCGGTTGCAAGCCCTCCAATTGGGGGTAAAAAACTCACTCAGCATGTCCAAATAAACATTGGATGGGACTCGATAAAGAATGGGCTAATGATGGGTTGTGCAGGAGACAGTACCAGACGTTAACCTTAGGGCTGTCACGTTGAAACTCACGGATGGCATGTGGGTTTTCGGACCCCTTAATTCTGCAGTTATGCCTGTTAGTGACATTACAGACATGAAACGTTGCCTCATCGCTGAATAAAACACGTTTCAGGAAGCCTTCCTCATTATTATTCCTGTGTAGCATATCATCAGCAAAATCGGAACGTTTCGGTTTATCCTCGGACTGTAGAGTCTGAGTCAAATGCACTTTGTACGCAGTCAGGTGCAAGTCCTTGCGCATCACCCTGTGTATCGTTGTACAGTAAGTGGTAACCCCAACTGCCTGGAGGCCGTACGAATGAGCTTTTTTGGACTTCATAGAAAACTCTATCGAACCCGTTATGTATCCTCTTCACTTCTTCTTGGTCGGCCAGCGAGCGCCCTCTTTATGGAGTACACTACCAGTATCCATAAATTTCTTGAGCCACTCGCGGACTGAGGGTTTGGATGGTGGATTACGTCGGTATTTGATACGGAAATTCCTTTGGACTTGTGTATCTGACTTCGTCTCTAAGAACCAAGTCATGCACTGACCCTTTTCCTGTAGAGTAAACATCACAAGTTCAGGGTCGTACCTGAAAGTAAACAAAAACCTTTCGCAAACCAATAAAACTTTATGCGTTGCTGTTACATCGTACAAAACACAGAACTGCGCTTTCTTATTTCGTTTAGGTTTCATTGAGGGTGTGACGTGCCTGCCCCGCAGGGCGCATACGACATAAAGGCAGATAGCAGCAAGGACGAACGTCTGCGTAGCTCAGTTGGTAGAGCTACTTGTTCCGGAATAAGTGGACTCGGGTTCGATTCCCGACGTGAACCAAAAATTACGGAGAAATTTAATTCGCTATAATGGCGCCCGAACTTCCCGGATGACCTGGCCGTTAAAGAACTCGCAATGGTGTGATGTTCTTTCCACACCGCGAGATACGAAAAGGCAGATAGCAGCAAGAACGAACGTCTGCGTAGCTCAGTTGGTAGAGCTACTTGTTCCGGAATAAGTGGACTCGGGTTCGATTCCCGACGTGGACCAAAAATTACGGAGAAATTTAATTTGTTATAATGGCGCCCGAACTTCTCGGATGACCCGGCCGTTAAAGATCTCGCAATGGTGTGATGTTCTTTCCACACCGCGAGATACGAAAAATAAGAGAATCCCCTCTGCAGCGCTTCGAAAAAATAAATGTGTGTGACGTTGCATTCCACACACCAGATTGACTAGGGAGTTCTCAAGTGCACGTTCTACAGTGGATGGCTGCCTACAACAATTCATGGTCACGGCTGACCCGTGGGCCATGCCCCCGGCCCTCTTTCGGGGGGAGCGGGGAGATATGACTTGCTTCCCCACAGAACGCACACGACATAAAGGCAGATCGCAGCAAGAACGAACGTCTGCGTAGCTCAGTTGGTAGAGCGACTTGTTCCGGAATAAGTGGACTGGGGTTCGATTCCGGCGTGGACCAAAAATGACGGAGAAATTTACTTCGTTAAAAGAGTCAAAGTTGTAAAGATAATTTGGTTTAGAGCAAAATCTCTCCCCCCCCCCCACTTGCGATATTTTCCTAACAGGCCCCGAACATAGCAAAAATTGAGGGTAAATATTTACCTTCGCCGTAGTAAAAATATATTTTCCAGATATTGATTCTATGATCCCTTATGTATTGCTTTTAATTATGTGAGCACTTATTCCGGTAAGTATCCACAATAAATTTAGTACTCAAGGGAAAAAGTGCAAAATCATCAAATGACAAATGTTGGCGATATCAAATCAAGTAAACACAAATATTGATCTTCGAGTGTCTGGTTTCGAACTTCCTTTAAAGCTCTTTAATTGTTTAATACAATAATTTTTGAGGAAGAGGAAAAACAAGTGTGTTTACATTTTTCTAGTTTTAAATATTTCAGAGATATTGTTTCTTTTTAGTGTCTTGTCTTTAAAATTCAAGAAGCAAGCATACTTTACAAAATAAAGAAAACTTACGTAACCAAAATCTGGATTCCCTTCTAACGTTCTTTTTAGCGAATATTTAAATCAGTTTCGCCACGCCTAGTTTTTTGGCTCGGTCATTTTCAATTCTTATCATCACAAGTCCATCAAGCCTACTTTGAGTGTGCGATGACCGAAGGTAGAAACCTCAGGTTCGATCCCAGGCAGGTACGAACGCTCGAACCACTAAATATCCTCTGTGCGTCATCTGGGCACGTTAAGCCGTCGCACCACGGGTGCTGGCTCCGGGTAATAAATAAGGGCGGTTTCCTCCCCGTTTTTACCTCGCTTCCGTGTCACTTTCCTATCGGCCCTCTGGTCCAAATCTCCTAGTTTCCTATTTCTAAGGGTTGTTTAAGACCTGGGGTCAGACACTCCCTTCCTAAAATCGTCTACATATGATCTGATCTGATCTGTTATCGGCGCGCAGATAAAAGTCTGTGTCAATGGGGCCCTTTAGTTCAAACACTTTCGTAAAATTTTTAGAGCAAGAAGAAAACCTCTTTTCTAAAATTAAATTGCTAAATAAAAAAACACAAGGTGAAAATATTCCAAATACGTGGCGACAGTTAATAAATAAATACATCGCTCTTTCCACGTTCCAGAAACACACAGCATCCGAAAAATTGTTTTTCAGCCGCCGCTGTGGAATTGAACCAACAGAACTCTCGATATCTAGCCGAGCTCGTTACTTATACGCCACGGTGGCCAACAATCCACGGTGCTATGTGTATTTTTAAGTCAGCTTCTGACATCATAAATCCGTAAGATGGGCTCAGCTACTGAGACGTCTCCATCTGGTGGGCATGAACGGCACTAGCTATATATATATTATAGCAATTAAATCCAAAGGGCGAGATCCAAGGTGAAAATACTCCAAATACGTGGCGAGTTTCACCTTGGATCTCGCCCTTTGGATTTAATTGCTATAATATATATGTAGCTAGTGCCGTTCATGCTCACCAGATGGAGACGTCTCAGTAGCTGAGCCCATCTTACGGATTTATGATGTCAGAAGCTGACTTAAAAATACACATAGCACCGTGGATTGTTGGCCACCGTGGCGTATAAGTAACGCGCTCGGCTAGATATCGAGAGTTCTGTTGGTTCAATTCCACAGCGGCGGGTGAAAAACAATTTTTCGGATGCTGTGTGTTTCTGGAACGTGGAAAGAGCGATACATTTATTTATTTAAGAAATACATACATAGATCTGGGCCCCCTAAAATTCACGAACCCCCATCCCCGCGACGCGGGGGCTATCTTTACGCCCCTGTGTGTACTGTGTTAACATTGATATCATCTGATACTTTTTGAGTGTCTTCTGTGGTGTAACTTCATAGGTTTTTACAAATTTTTCCGAGGCCCCAATTTAAATTAACTATTAAAAAAACTATCCCAGTCATGCTTCCTCGTACGTTTCTTCAAATTAAGATGAAGCTCCACTCTCAGTAATGTGATTATATTCCAGGAAGTAAAACGCATTCTAATATGGAGCATCATACAGTGTATGTAGAAGAACGCTTTACAGCGAATCTTTTTTCTGTTAAGGATGGTCACTATTGTGATACACGCTGCTTTCGAATGAATGGGCTGTTTCTTTATGTTTATCCTCATATCTGAAATCTCATGATTCCTTCTCTTTTATACATCACTTCAAGTTTAATTATGCAAACTAAGGATATTCACACGGGAAATTTGCATACTGCTCTGCATAACATCGCTTCCGTACCAGCAGACGTCGATTGCTTTAAAAGATATCAAAATCCCACTTGTAAGAGACAATGCCTGAAACCGGAAAATTGTCACCCCACCCTTTACTCAAGACGGATGCGTTGAACTGAGATTAGATCATATACGGGCTGTGCTTAAATTCTGGGCGAAAGATGTTTTACGGTGATGAATCGTTAAATTCCATGCTCTCCAATTATTTTAGTTTATTATATTTTAATTTTTCTTTAAGTGGCCACATTCATTTTTCCATGCAACGTAATCACTTCATATATGTATCCAGCAGTCCATTGTTTTCTCTTATGCTTCCAGAAATCTATTGTTTCCTCCTTTTCTCATTCTCCGTTTTTTTTATGTGATACTCAAAAGCAGATGTGGTCCTAGACTGTCCAATCACGCCTGTTGCGTCGTGTGTGCAACCGGACCTGATAAATCTTTCGTTTTGTTAGCAGTCAACATTATTTAAGTGCGTAAATAATAATTATGATTATTTTCTAATTCATGTAAGTGAAGAACACGAAAGATTACCAATCTACACAGTAAGGATGGAACGAACGCATATTAAGTGCAGATAGGTTATCTTTTATAAATAGTAGACTACAAATGTTGGGAAGTATATAAGGTTGAAAAATCCACGTTTAATCACAATTAAGTTTGGTTTTTCTTTTCGACCAGAGTTTTGCTGTGGTTTGTCCCAGCTTCCTTAGATCATATGGCATGCAAAAACTCAAATCGCTGCGACATCATCAACTGTATTGGCGGTCACGCATTATCTTCCTTTGCTTCCACATATTTGATAGACATGGAATAGATCCAGTAGGAAAGCGAATAATTTAGGGGCCCTGATGCGGAATCATGCATTTGGCCCAGTTGTTCCGTAAAAATACCGTATAGTGTCAGGTATGCCTAAGCAGTTTGCCGAGAATTTAATTTTACATATGGCATTTTTTTACATACTATACCGGTAGCTCATCATGCTATCGGAAGTATAGAACGCAGAATATAAGATTGTTTACTCACACCAATATTCGAATCAACACTAAGGATCTCCTCATTGTTTTCTGTTGTGCGAAGACGTCGATCGCGTGAGAAACGTCCAATATCCGTATACGTTCGTTTTCAATTAACAACAGAGAAAGGTCCCGATCTTCCGCCATTGTGCTTCGTAAATACGTTTTGGTGAGTTTCAGTTTTGAGAAATAACGTTCACAGCTAAGGCAACAGACACAGAAATCGTCAAAAACAAAAGGTACGTGGAGGAAACTGCATGAAAGTGCATGGTTTTCAATTAATACTAGGATGGATCGAAAAGTAGCGCACACTATTTGTTTGGGCAACAGTTTACTAGATAGGCAAAACAAAACACGTACACAGTGAAACTACATTTCTTAGCTATTTTTCAACATAAGAACCGAATCTCTAGAGAGATTTATCCCGGCGTGGTACATGTTTCCGTATACCTTGTTCATAAAAGGCCCTTTTCTGGGCGTATAGCAACCTACGGACAACCGATTTGACTTCGTCAGCCAAATCGAAGCGTTGGCCGCCCAGGAATCTTTTCAAGGGACCAAGGAGATGGAAGTTCGATGGAGCCAGGTTCGGACGTTACGGTGGGATGCTGGAGCACCTCACAGCCAAATTGCGTAATTTTGTCACGAGCGTGTTGTGCAGCATGTGAGCGAGCGTTGCCGTGCAGTCTGACATTCGCAGCGGCTGTGTTTGGTCTTTTCTCACGAAGGGCACGACGCAATTTTGTCAATGTGTTAACGTAGGTTTCGGCATTTACAGTGGTTCCCGTTGGATGAAACTCAATCAGGAGAACGCCATGCATGTCGCAGAACACCGTCATGAGGACCTTTTGTGCAGATTGGGTTACTCTGAATTTTTTTGGTGGAGGCGTAGTCGGAATTTTACCACACCATACTGACCTTTTTTGCTTCGGGAGTGTAGTGGTATGCCCAGGACTCGTCGCCCGTCACCACACCTGCCAGAAATTCATGTCCAACTTTTGCGTAACGTATCAAGTGGTCCAAAGATGACATCATTTTCTGTCCCTTCTGGTTGTCTGTCAAGTTCTTGGGTACCCATCGCGCACTGATCTTTCAAAATTGTACCTTGTCATGAACAATATCGTACGCTGCGAAATGTTGAACTTCTATGCCAATATGCGCCGATGGATCCGCCAGTCATTCAGAATTGCCTGTTCAATGTCTCTCAGAGTGGCAGATGATGACGCAGTTACAGGTCGATAGGAATGTAGTGAATCGGTAAGGTTGCCACGGCCCTCTGCAAAGAAACTGCACCATCTGGAGATGTTGCTGCGGTACAGCCAATCACCACCATGCACGTCGACCATTTCGTTGTGAGTTTCCGTCGGAGTTTTCCGTTTAGCCCACAAAAATCGGACTACGCCGCGTTGCTCTTCGTTCGAAGAAGACACTAACAAAGCGACATCTTTGTGCCGTCGTTCACCATGGTGACACCTGATCCAGCGAAACCGGACTGTAGCGTGATATTCAAACTTGTTGTCTGCCAGACTGCAACCTGCTACTTGCAACCTGCAAAGAGAAAAAAATTGCCGTGCGTTACTTTTCGATCCTCCCTCGTGACTGCTATGTAGCTTCTTTTGTTGTTTAGTGAAGCAAAATAACAATGAACGATACACGATCATGTGGATGTTTGTTATCAATATGGATGCCCATTGACTATACAGCCGCTTAAACGTATGGAAGTATGTGAATGATCGACGGGACAGAGCGTGAGAACGAAGAATCGTCTCCGACAGTCAACAAGGTTAAAAGAAGGCATCGAGCATAAGGAGACTTAGAGGGGCGCGGATGGCCTTGTGGTCAACGTTCGTGACTACCACGGTAAAACCGCAGGTTCAGTCCCAGGCAGGTACGAACGCTCGAAACACTAAATATCCTCCGTGCGGATAGTATTGATTAAAAACCATGATTAATGTAACCATAAATACAGACAGTGTTGATTAAGAACCATGATTAATGTAACCATAAATACAGACACTGTTGATTAAGAACCATGATTAATGTAACCATAATTACAGACAGTGTTGATTAAGAACCATGATTAATGTAACCATAAATACAGACAGTGTTGATTAAGAACCATGATTAATGTAACCATAAATACAGACAGTGTTGATTAAGAACCATGATTAATGTAACCATAAATACAGACAGTGTTGATTAAGAACCATGATTAATGTAACCATAAATACAGACACTGTTGATTAAGAACCATGATTAATGTAACCATAAATACAGACACTGTTGATTAAGAACCATGATTAATGTAACCCTAAATACAGACACTGTTGATTAAGAACCATGATTAATGTAACCATAAATACAGACAGTGTTGATTAAGAACGATGATTAATGTAACCATAAATACAGACAGTGTTGATTAAGAACCATGATTAATGTAACCATAAATACAGACAGTGTTGATTAAGAACCATGCTTAATATGTTCTTGTTACTAGTGAAATATCATTTAGTGTTTTTGTCATCGCGTGGATATTCAGGAATTAATAACTAGAGAAAAGTTATTCAAAGGTAATTGCATTATTCTTTCTGAAGTCTGTCGATCACGAATACATATGCACCGTGGCTAAGTACCGATTGTTTTTTAATTTTCGAATGTACGTTCGTTCTAATGTTGATCGTATAGTGCTCATTATTGGAACTCGAAGCACTTCAGCATAACATAATCTAACTACGGAACTGCACACTACAAAATCTAACTACGGGACCTTCAGGTCTAACTACGGAACTGCTCTCTACAGAATTTAACAACGGAACTGTCAGATCTAATTGCAGAACTGCACGCTACATACCTGACGGAGCTGTCTGGCATAATTACGGAACTGCACGCTACAGACCTTACGAAACTGCCAGGTCTAATTACGGAACTTTACTTTACAGATCTGATGGAACTGTCAGGTCTACTTACGGAATTGCACGGTTTTTTTTAATTGGTCGTTTGTGATTTTGTATTTATGAAAGCACAAATTTCTTTTTTCACACATTTTTTTAAAATCTTTTAGTGTAATACCCACTGTGTTGGATGGGTGTTCTCGGTTAAGGGCACACTTTTGCGCTCATCAGAAAACTGAAGAAGAAGCTTTCCGAATAAAAATAACAATTATGAAAAAAAGTATGTTGTGGCAGAAAATACAAGGCACTGAGATGTTTTGTAGCTATTTAAACTTTTTTATTCGGATAATCACTGAAAAATTGTGTTCCACAGTTTGATTTTTTTTCCGAGTAGAAGTTTTGACTGATGTGTTCAGATCAATGTGTTTTTCGAGTAATGACGTCACTGACCTCCGTGTAAATTAGGGTACTAAAGAAACTGTTACTACTCAACGCGTCAGAATACTGCAAGCTAATTCCTCACATTCGAAATTAGGTCCCAGTTCCGAAAGGTTTACAAAGTGCAATCATAAATTCTGGCGGAACCGAAATTGATTTTATTGCCTACCATTCCAGGAATTCCTGACGAAGCTTCATTGCAAAAGAAACAAAAATGCCACTCCCCCTCCCCCTTCCGAACAGCGACGAATACCTCGTTGGCATCATCCCAATGGTTATTGCAGAAACTACAAAAGGGGGACAAAAATAATGACCTCTTCCTTCTTAGTTTGTCCGCAATACTTTAATTACGTAACTGCTTCTTGCCACTCCCTGGTCCATGTCAGCCGGGTAATCGGATTATAACGCTCACTTTGATTAATTAAGAGTGCGAGAGGGTTTCAGCTGGCTCTAATCGCGCATCGTATATTACCTGGTAAGTCCCAAATGGGTAGTTTGGCTTTCTTTTCCAAACCTCCAGCCTCTTTCAGATCAGATTTCATAGGGGCATGATTTAGTTTCCCAAACGCACAAAATCAACCTTCAATTTCCTGAAAAGGTGAAAGTTTTAAAGAAGGATTTCGAAAAGGATTAACCCCAATCTGTTTCCTAAGAAAAATTTTTTTGTTTACGAGGTCAGTGGAGATTAATTAGTAAGAGGAGGATTAGGAATTGCTTCCAGCTACGAAATAATTTCTCTTTCACGTTGGACCCGATTTTTGCGGTGAATATTTACGTATCTCAAAAGCACTGGATCACATGATCAAATGTGACTGTGAGCAGTTCACAAATAGATCAAAATCGAAAAAAAAAAAAAAAGATTTAATCCCGGTGGTAAAACATTGCCTGAAGCGTCAATCCTACGTTAGCTGAGTCTGAGTGGAGAAATTTTGTTTAATGAATAAGTACATTGAAGTGCCAAAAGTCATGAGACAGCAGTATGCAAATTTTTAACTGGCGCCTACATCGTATAAGGGCTTCGATGCACGCCACGATTTTTACCAGTTGCGAGGGGGAATCTCGTGAGTAGGCCGAACAACCGCCAGTACGATTACGGCAAGCCGACGTGAATTATCGGAGTTTGAACGAGGCATGGTAGTGGATGGGACATTGAATTTCCGAAGTTGTGAGAACATTCAACATTTCTCGATCCACGTGTGTACCGAGAATACTTCATGGAAGGCATTACCACCCACCGTGGACAATGGCCGACCACGGGTGCTGAATGACCGTGACCAGCGGCGTCTGACCAGGATTATCCATCTTAACAGAAAAGTGACACTGGCTCAAATAACAACCACATTCAATGCAGGAGGTACCAGAGACATATCCATCAGGTCAGTGCCGCTTAATTTAGCGTCCATGGGACATGGAAGCAGAAGACCCACCAGAGTGCCTTTGTGAACACCAGGATCGAACACTGCGCCTTATCTGGCTCGTGAACACGGTAACTGGACGCTAGAAGACTGGCAACATGTGGTGCGGTCCGATGAGTCACGCTGCCGGCAGTTACGAGCTAATGGTAGCGTTCGGGTGTGGCGCAGACTCAACGGTCATGGACCCAAGCTGTCAACAAGGCACTGCGTAAGCTGGTGGTGGTTCCATACATGTGTGGGGTGTCTTTACGTGGCACGGTTTGAGTCCTCTGATCCTCGTAAACTATATCTTTGTTGCTCTTCTGGATGACCATCTGCAGCCCTTCGTGGACTTCATGTACCCAAACAACGATGGGATCTTCCAGGCAGACAATGCACCCTGTCATCGAGCCCAAATTGCCCAAAACTGGTTCGAGGAGCATTCTGGACAGTTCCGACGTATGCTGTGGCCACCACGTTCGCTCGACATGAATCCAATAGAGCACTTATGGGACGTGGTGGAACGATCCATTCACACCCAAGATCCTGCACCTACAAATATCAGGAAACTGTGGCCGGCTGTTCACACAGCATGGCTCAACATTTCTCCAGAAGTCTTCCGGCAACTTGTGGAATCGATGCTACGTCAAGTTGCTACACTTAGCCGGGCTAGAGGAGGTCCTACACGAAATTCGGTACGTATCCCATGAATTTTGGCACTTCAATGTATATTTTTAAGAAATAGTATATCCTTATTAAACAACAATGTTTATTAAGAGCTCTTTACATTTTTTTTTCTATTGTAACTGCATTTTTTGCATTTTATTCAAATTGTCGAGAAGAGAAACAAATCTTTCTAACACTGCGATAATTGCAAATAATATGGGCAACTTAGAATTTGTCTATCTGCGCTTCAGAAAACGACAGTTATAATAACAAATTTCCGTTAAGTGAGCCATTGTAAACATTTCATTTTCAAAAACAATTTCGGAAAATTAAAATAAAACCACCTCACCCTCAACTTTATTCCTTGAAAGCTAACCCTCTGGCATTCTTAGAAATATATACACAGTCGAGTGACATTATTGTGTCCACCTCCTGCCCTTGTCGTCAACAGCGTGTAGCCAATGAAAGAAGGCACATGTCGGGAGATGGCTTGGAGGGTATATAAGGTGTGCTGTATGGAATCTGAAAACATGGCCGCGAATGGCCTAGTGGGCAACGTTCGTGACTGCCACGGAAATGACTTCAGGTTCGATCCCACGCAGGTGCGAACGCTTGATCCACTAAGTATCCGCCGTGCGTCGGATGGGCACGTTAAGCCGTCGGACCCCTTGTACTGGACCCCCTGTAATAAATAAAGGCGTCTTCCTCCCCCTTTCTACTTCGCTTCAGTGTCACTTTCCTATCGGGCAATCTATCCCAAATCTTCTAGCTTCTTATTTCTAAGGGTTTTAAGTTTAAGACCTGGGGTCAGACACTCCCTTCCTAAAATCCTCTACATATGATAATTTGATCTGAAAACATATCCCTCGTTGCTGTCATGGATAAAAGGAGCAATTTATCAGATTTGCAAGATGGAATGATTATCGGCTTTCGGGCCAAGGGTGGCAGTATTTCTGAAACAGCGCAATTTGTGAACTGTTCGCGTGCTGCTGTGATTAAAGTGTATCGTGATTGGAGAAATGGCACCATTGCGGATAAGCGATGTGAAACTTCGGAGCACCACGAGCCATTGATCTGAAAGGTGAACGTCAGTTTCGAAGGTGCGTTAGCGTCGACAGACACGCTACAGTGGAGCTACTCACTGGCCGAATGAACCAGAGGGTTACCGGAAGTGTGTCTAAATCAACAGTTCAGATAACCCTGCTGCGTATGGGGCTCCGATGCAGACGGATGGTCACTGCACCTATGCTAACGAAGGTGAATCGGCAGAAAAGTCATACATTTGCACGGCAGTATCGGAATTGGACCTCCGCTGATTGGCAAAGGATTACCTTCTCCGATGAGTCGCGTTTTCTGCTTCATCGAACGGATGGAAGTTGGCCTATAAGGCGAGAAACATCGGAGAACAAACACTCTTCAACCATTGCTGGACGAACACAAGCTCGTGATGGCAGCGTTTTGGTCTGGTGAATATTTTCGTTGCATTCTCTGGGTCCACTCATACCCGTGGAATGCACACTATGGACCGAATTCGTTATGAACCCATCCTTCCAGACCACGTACACCCATACATGCTGATTGTCTTCCCTGGGGCAGATGGGATCTTTCAGCACGACAATGCGACGTGTCACACAGCTAGAAAAGTCCGAGAGTGGTTGGAAGAGCACGATAAAGAGCTTCAAAGTACTTCCTTGGCCTCCTAATTCCCCGGCCTTAAACCCAATTGAGCATCTGTGGGACCACCTCGATCGTGTTGTTCACTCTATGGATCCTCCACCACGCACCTTCCAGCAGCTGTCAGATGCACTGCAGTCAGCATGGCTCCACATACCTGTGAACACCTTCCAGCACCTTATTGATCCATTCCCAGCCCGTTCAGCGGCTGTCCGCGCTGCACACGGCGGTTACTCTGGATATTAGCGAGTGGTCACAGTAATGTGACTCGACCGTGTATAATCATAATATAAGGTAATAAAATATATGTATAGATGTATATTATAGACTGTTCTGGAAGTAACTTGGAGATACTTTTATTCAGGAATGGATTGATGATGGTTGATGATTATCTTAGTGATCTTTCACCCGTATACGAGGGTTGTTCAAAAATTAACGTGACTGATTTTACATGGGGCAGAAGTGTAGTTCAGTAAATATACTTACACTTAGATACCTTCGAAGTATTGTCCCTCTATCTGAATGCACCGATCCCACCTTTCTATCAACTTCCGGAGTATATGTTCGAAGCACTTCCTAGAAATGTGGTTCAGGTTACCAAGTACAGTATGTTCAGTTCAATATTTGATGCAAACCGACGCCCACGAAGTTGTTTCTTCAATTCAGGGAATGTCACTCGGCACCAGGTCTGGTGAATACGGAGGGTGCGCTGTCACTTCGATGCCTAGATCTTGGATAACCTGCTGGGTAAGCAAAGCACGACGTGCAGGGGCATAATCTTGATACAAAATCCAACTAGTTTGGACATATTCTGGGCCTTTTGGGAGGAAAAAATTCTATAGAGACCTCTGAGAACTTCAGAATAATATAGGCACCGGTAACAGTTTTTCAATTGTGGAACAACATAGTCATACACAATTCCCTTTTTACCGAAGAAAACCAGGTGCATGACCTTCCTTGCGCTTTCTTGAACCTTTGCTTTTTTTTTTTTTTTTGGATCGGGGACT
Source organism: Macrothele yani (assembly GCA_039090855.1). Classification (NCBI taxonomy): domain Eukaryota; kingdom Metazoa; phylum Arthropoda; class Arachnida; order Araneae; family Macrothelidae; genus Macrothele; species Macrothele yani. The sequence continues at coordinate 113,869,528 of CM077003.1, forward strand.
CTGTGAGTGTTTCCACTGGGAGCTCAGTTGTTTTGTTTCTGGATCGAAATCGCGAAAACATGTTTCATCACATGTGACGACTCGATCCCAAAAGTATGGTTCGCGTCGTAGCCGGAACTTCCGTTGGCGACAAGTGATAAAACGATTTTCCTTGTGTTTGTACGTGAGCAAGTCGGGAATCCACTTTGCAGTATGTCGGTTTCTCACAGTGTCGTCCTCAATGGAGCCAACGAACAACTGTATCACATTAGCAGCCAGACCAAAGATCATTCGGCGGTCTTCGTGCATGACTGCCACGATGGTATCTATATATTAATTCTATAAAAATTTTTACTGTGAGTCCTATTTTGAGAGAACGGTTGAACGTAAAGATATGGTTGAGGTATCAAAATAAAGGCCTTACCATATGTTGCGCCAGTCGAAGAGAAATATTAGCTTGAGCCAACGGTTCGGGCGTTGTTAGGTGGCAAATGTCCCATGTAAAGTCTATGGGAGAAGCGTGCGGTTGACATTCGATCGCCTGCGGTTGACTCACGCATTGCTGAAGGCGGAAGCATGTACAGCCAAAAGTCCGAAGTCTTCTCTTTTCTGAGCGAATCGTTGCGCAAAGCAACGCAAGCAGGCATTCCTAACAAAGTTCTTCTCATCGGAACAGCGAACACTCTCGAATACCTGATTGCGTTATGCCGTTGGACTGTGTGATGTGTACATACAATTTAACATTCATTCGATCCAGTTTATTAAGACGTTCCCATTATGTAAAGATGTAAATAAGCATTTCTTTGACCATTGTTAGTGAAAATATTACAGGCGACTGCTTATAGCCCATTGAGTTGCTCACGGTGGTCGTTAAATCTTTAATAAAAAAAAACAAAACACGAACCTGGATTATTGTCTTTACTGAAGTGGTTGAATGAATTTGTCAATCAAATAAAGTTTACATTTGTTGTTTCATATCAGTTCATACTTTCAAAATAATATAAAAAAACCTAACTGTCGATTCCGACCGGTGAAGAGTATTCGCAACGCGAATCTTCTCATTCCAACAACATTTATAAACACAATTGTGACTGAAGATGAGAGAGAAAGAGTGCGCTATCCAGTTGAATTTTTGCAGACGATCGACATGAGTGGATTTCCGCCTCACATTTTACGACTGAAAAAGGGTGCAGTTGTGATGCTCATCACGAACCTGGCCGCCCCGGTAGCGCAGTGGTCTAAACGCTGGCTTATGATGATTCGTTCGTGAAGGGTCCGGGTTCGAATCCCGGGGAAACATGGATGTTGTGTTTGTCTTACGGCACTGGCGGCTCTCTCCCTTTCGTGGAACCAGTGACTTAAATTAGGGACGGGCGGCTGCTTATAGGCCATTGAGTTTCTCACGGTGGTCGTTAAACCTTCAGTCAAAAAAAAAATCATGAACCTGGACTATATTGTCTTTACTGAAGTGGTTGAATGAATTTTTCAATCAAATAAAGTTTTTTCATTTGTTGTTTCATATGAGTTTATTCTTAAAAAAAAAACCCAAAAAACCCCGTCCATTCCGACGGGTTTCGTCTAGTTGACATTAACCTCCGTATTCAATGTCGAAGGCAACGTGACGCAATCTTCCGGACACTCTTCACCATTCACAAATTTCTGGTCCCACTCAAAAGCTCTTGCACACAAAACATCTTACTTATAGGCTGTTTTAATCATTTCGTGCGTTTTTGTGGCGGTTTTATTCAAACGCACACAAAATTTCATAACTGCGCTTTGCTCAGTTTTAAATCCATACTACGCTACAGAAACACGTCTGGACTTTACACCGTCTACTACAAAAATGAACTAGCGGAGTGCTGTAACAACGTGTCATCACGTGACTGACTTTGCACAGTCAGCTGCATTTTTCTGCGTGGCTTTGTTTTGGCGCTGTGACGTCAGTCTCGCTACTTTCTGAACAACCTACATGCGTATCATGGTCCAGGAACTTGCTGACAAGAGGAAAGAAATTGGATTAGAAACGAACTTCCAGAAACAAGATTGATATACAGTGCTTTGCAAGAAATGAAAATTTGGTGATTCATTGCCGAAATCAAGAGGTAAGTGATCTTTTATTTACAAGGTGGAGTCAAATGAAAACTTTAAATAATTTGTGTCTCACAATTTATTGAACAAAAGTGGTACACACGCGTATCATTTTGAAATGTAATCTCCATTTTGTGCAATGCAAGTCCTCCAGCGTTTACAAAGTGCGTAGATTCCAATAGAAACAAAATCTTTCCGTCACGTGTGTAGCCACGAATGCACCACTTGCTGCGCCCCTTCATCGGACCTGGAAGTCTTTCGCTCTATCTCATCTCTGAGTGGTCCAAAGATATGGCAATAGCTTGGGACAAGATCTGGCAAATACGACGGATGAAGGAGACACTCGAAGTGTATGGTTGCAACCGTTGCACGGGCAGTATGGGGCCAAGCGTTGTCATGTTTCAACAAGGCACAAGTACTCAGAAGTTCACGTCGTTTGGATATGTTGGAAGATCGGAGGTGACTGCTGATAAGATCTGCATACTTGTCACTGATTACATTGTTCCCCTTGGGCATGAAGTGCCCCAAAATTACGCCTCGTTTATTCCAAAAGAGAGTCAGCATAACCTTTCCTGCTGTTGGCTGCATGCGGAACTTCTTCGCTTTTGGTGAGGAGGGATGGGCGCCATTCCTTGCTCGCTCTCTTGGTTTCTGGCTGATGAGAGTGAACCCAGGTTTCATCGCCAATAACAATTCCCTATAGGAAGCCATCACTTTCTGTTTCAAAGCGCCGCAAATGTTCTTGACAGGCATCAACACTTTGTTGCTTCAATGCTGGAGTCAGCTGGCATGGCACCAGCAATGCAGACACTTCGTTGAACTGAAGCACATCATCGATGATGTGATGCGCTAAACCATATCTGATGTTCAAAACTGCGACTATTTCATCCGCCGTCACACAGCGATTTTCCATCGCAATGCTTTCAACTACTGTAATGGACTCTGGTGTCTCTTCTCTCTGTGCCTGGTCCAGTCGAGGAGAATCTGTCACAGAACTCACGTCGTTTCAAAATTTCCTAGTCCATTCGTACACTTGCTGGTGTGACAGACATACATCACTATACTGCAACTTCAATCGACGATGAATTTCAATAGGTTTCACGCCTTGTGACGTGCCTGCCCCGCAGGACGCACACGACATAAAGGCAGATAGCAGCAAGAACGAACGTCTGCGTAGCTCAGTTGGTAGAACGACTTGTTCCGGAATAAGTGGACTCGGGTTCGATTCCCTGCGTGGACCAAAAATGACGGAGAAATTTACTTCGTTATAGCCTTCACTACTCAAAAAACGGATGACAGAACATTGCTCCTCTTTAGTGCATGTCTCAAGTGAGGCGGCCATCTTTACACTGCTACTGTGGCGTCACTAAGCTTGTCTTCACCGTGTTGCTTCCTGTAAGAAAATCTTTTAGTCATTAGTAACCATATTGCCAAGTTACAGGATAATGACATCCTATTTTGAATTTCTTATCGCAATTTTAAGGTTTTCATTTGGCTCATGTGATAGCTTGGGCAACAGATTTCAAGCGAGGGTCACATTGATGAAGAAATTAATCGGCATATAAAACTTGGCTGGAGATCTTCTGGAAGAAACAGAACACTTTTATGTACGGAGCAGAGACTTTGCCCTTAACTTCTAAAGTCACACAAAGGCTGCGAAAAATTCAAGGAAGCATGGAGGGATGCAACTTGGTGTAATCAGTAAAGATAAGAAGAGGAACTCGTGGATCAGGAAAATGACAAGAGTGGAAGACACATGATCACAGCAAAATTCCTGAAATTACAGTGGGCTGGACATATCGCCAGAAGAGCAGACCGCCAATGGACAATCAAAATTTTGAACAGAATACCAAGAGACACGAAAAGACCCAGAAGAAGACAAAATGGGAGATGGATGGATCAAATTCGAAAGTTTGCGGGTGTGACATGGAGAAGACTGGCTCAAGACAGATCGCTGTGGAGGAAACTTGGGAAAACCTTCATCCAGAAGTGGATTTATAATGGTTGGCGGTGATGATGATGGTATATCATTCTTTGCAAGAGATGACGAAGCACGCCGAGAAAGTCGTTCGATCCTGATGATACTCCGCAAGCAAGTACCTTAAGGCAGAATATGCAAATGATTAAAGAATAACGACCGATGACTAAATAATGGTCCGCCAAAAAGCATGGGAACCGCGTATCGAGGAGGGTAGGTATATCAAGAGCAAAGCTCGCATGCATGGACAATTGTGACCGCAGATGGCGGTTGCACTAACCTCCACGAACTGTGAGGGCGCCTCGACGTTGGATCAGTGTATACTACGAGCAGCTAAACGAATCAGTGAGAGGATGAATAATTGACCTGAGAGAGGCCAGTTGGTCCAGTCGTCGTATCGCCAGGCATTTCGGTCGGAGCGACGCAGCAGTCCGACGATGTTGCCGTCAATGGGTAGAGGAGGGCATAACCCAGAGGCACACGGGTAGCGAATGGCCGAGGGCAACGACAGAATGCGAGAGTCGAACGATTGTTAGAGCCGCACTGACAGAACCGTATTCGTCGCCCTCAACCATCCGTGGCCATATTGCGTCATTTACAGGTACGGGACTGTCCATCCGGACCATTGCCGGAAGAGTACATTCGAGGAGGCCACTGAGCCGCATACCACTGTCCAGTGGGCTGTCCGGTTGCAGTGGTGTCTGTCCCGATCAACATGGGATAGTATCCAGTGGCGTCATGTTGTCTTCAATGATGTGTCACGGTTTGTACCTGGCGCCGACGACCAGCGCACGGATTCTACGGTGGAACAACGCACGGCTCGCACACCGGAAGTGACTGTCTGTGGAGCCATTTCCTGCGATATCCGAACATCCTTGGTAGTCCTCCGTACCACTCACGCGTCAGGCGCGTCGACGACATTCTACAACCTATTGCGTGGCTACTTCCGTCGCAACATCACTGAGTAATTTTTCAACGGGATGTTGCCCGGCTACACACAACACGGATCTCTGACGCTTGCCTCCATGATGTCGACAGCCTTCGATGGCCAGCCCGATCTTTCGAACTACTACCGATCGAACATGTTTAGGACATAACGGGACGCGACCTACTCCCATCCCGGATTATCGGCGAACTGTCCCGTAATTTGGACACCGTCTGACTTGCTATATCTCAGGACAGTATCCGTGAACTGTATGCGCCTATGCCACGTTGGGTAACCGTTTGTATCCGAGCCAGAAGTGGCGCTACAACGTACTGATTTGTTCCACTCGTGTAGCTGTTTTATCCGAATAAATGGTCTAGCTGTTCTGGAATTGCAATCATTTTCTTTCCTGTACATGTACGTTGCACATACCAATTTTCGCCGCCCCGATGGAGCAGTGGTCTAAGCGTTAGCTTATGATCATTCGTCCGTGAAAGGGTCCGGGTTCGAATCTCGGTGAGGCATGGATGTTGTGTTTGTCGTACGGCACTGGCTCTCTCCCTTCCCTGGAACCAGTGACCCTGAATTAGAGACGGACGACTGCTTATAGCCCATTGAGTTGCTCACGGTGGTCGTTAAACCTTTAATAAAAAATATATATATATATATATAACAAATTTCATTTCTATTGGATGATTACTTCTGGGTGCTTCGTTACGTTCCTTTTTTCTTTTCTTTTCTGTTAATTTTTCTTTTTTTCAAAAGTGTTGTCTACACATCATGATTCAGAACTCATGGGACAAACATTAAGGGGTGGTAGAGCACACTGCAACAAACATTTTTTTGTATAGGAATGTATGGGCTCAAGTGACGCGTTGAGGCACAAACACAAGAAATAGACATGAAAGGAAACATAAATTGTGTACTTTCAGCATCGTTGACAAGTGCTTCTTTACAGCAATGTTTACAATAATTGCTCAAAATTGCGTCCACCAACAGTAATACATGAATGGCAGCGTCGACGTACCAAGAATGATTATCTGTGAATGTGTGGGCGGGTATTGTGAACGACTTCCTGATTGGCCCATATCTACTACCAACGAGACTCGATGGCAGATGTTATCGTATTTTTCTGGAAGAGGTTTTTCCAGAATTGCTTCAAGATGTACCACTAGCCGTCCGACAAGGACTGTGTTTTCAGCATGATGGGGCGCGATGGATTCGCCGTGGTGGACCAGTCCGTTTGCCTCCCCGATCGCCCGATTTATCGAACCTCTATTACTTTTTATGAGGACATCTGTAGGCCCTCGTTTACGAGACTCCAGTTGACTCTGTTGAGGACCTCGTCGTACGAATATCCGTTGCGGCTGCACGTGTGCGAGAAATACCTGGCATCTTTGAAACTGTACGCCAATCACTCCGTCGTCGCTGCCACTCATGTATTACTGTTGGTGGACGCAATTTTGAGCAGTTATTGTAAACATTGCTGTAAAGAAGCACTTGTCAACGATGCTGTAAGTAAACAATTTATGTTTCCTTTCATGTCTATTTCTTGTATTTGTGCCTCAACGCGTCACTTGCGCTTATGCATTCCTATACAAAAAAAGGTTTGTTGCAGTGTGCTCTACCACCCCTTAAAGTTTGACCCATGAGTTCTGAATCAACGAAATTTTGCGCAGAACCTTGACTTTGAACGACATTTACAGATAAATTAATCTGCATATTACGAAAATCAATTTCCATATAACGAAGTTTTTTCTACTAAAAATTACCATCGTGTGTGTGTGTGTGTGTGTGTGTGTGTTTTCAAAAATTTTGCTTTACAATTTTTTTAGCCCGCAGATGGGAACAAAATGCCCTTATTTTCTTAACTTTTGTTTCTCTAAGGTGCGGAAAGTCTTGTTGGAAAGGGGACGACACTCGGAGAGTCGTATCTATGGAGACGGTACGAAGCAGCTGTTTTTCCAAATGTGGATAGAAAGTCCAGAAAACCGGTTGTAACTGGCGTGAGCCTGACTCTGTAGAAGTTACGTATTCATTCTCATTCAATCAGTACACACTTGGCTCGCCTGTGTTGTTACCTCAAAATGTCGAAAAGAAAATGCCTGTCTTTTGCGGATAAAGTGAAATTTATAAGATGAGCCGCAAGCAGTGTGTCAAGAATTTAAAAAATCGATCTGCAATTAACATTCAACACGAAAGCAGTAGGAATGTAAGTAGAAAAAGATTTAAACAGTTTTCGTAGGAAGACGTCGATGCTGCTTTTCTAAAATCAGTGAGGATGGTTTGTGACAACAATCTGTCACGCTCCGGTTCGATGATCCCATAAAAAAGCATTGGAATTCGCTAAAGATTTAGGACACTCAAATTTTCTAGTCAGCGTTGGATGTCTAGATAAAATACATGGAGGTTCGTATAAAACCAAATCAGGAGAAAGCGCAGATTTTCAGAAGAGGTGTGTGAAAAATGGGAAAAAGATACCGAAAACCTTTTGAAAGAATATTCTGCAGAAGGCATTTTAATGCGGATGAAACTGCTCTTTTTTTATGCGTCTACCGCATAAAATGTTAACAGTTAAGGACGACAAGTACATCGGAGGGAAGTTTTTTTTTTATTTTGAACAATAATTATGACAGTTTTATACCATAAATGGAGCAAATATACTGCAACTTAAAAAGTGGTCCCCGATTTTTCTCTGGATGCAAAAAAAAATTCATTTACTGAAAAATGGTTGAAGATGATTGGTTGGTGCCAAATTTGGCACCGTATGAAATATAGGATTAATATTACAACTTGTAAAGTTTCATAAATGAGAGTAGACTTTTTAATTTTCTTCTTGAACAGACAATGTTACCTTCAGCATTAGTTCATTTGCGTATGAACAATTTTTACCTTGCAAAGGTATACTCCCATGCAGAAAAATACACCTCACTTCACTCAAGATTTCTGAGTAATCTGTTTGAAGAAAGCAATTTGGCGCACTTTCTCGCACGCCCAGAGGTCAGCTTGTCCGTCAATCATACTCGACTAACAACAGTTGAAGCTGACTCGTTTACTCCATGGGAGTAGGAAAAGTTCTTAAAATTTCGGTGGAATAAAAAACAACTGAATCACGGAGCTAGGGTGAATTATAAGCTACGTGACAGGCACGAGGTTTGTCGGGGATGAACCGGGTTACTGACCGTGGAGATGGATGGACAACGGATCTTACTAAGGCGGTCACACGTGCATGCCTATGTGTATGTGTACGTGTGCGCGCGTGCAGAATTCTCTGGGAATCAACGACCTATGCAGGATGACAGAGAGGTCCGTATTTGTAAACAAGGTTTCAGTTTCGCATTTAAAGATGCCTCTGGGACGAGAGCGGTTCCGAAGGTGAATGAAGCCTCTCTGTGCTGCATATGTAGAATTGCTACGCCTTTCCACGCCTCCTTTTCACCATTCTTTCTCATTTTCCCTCTATTTGCCTTCTTTGTCAGATACTATCTCTTTCTCTCTTTCTTACTTTCCATTCAATTTACAGTTTATTCTCCTTTCTTTCTCTGACAGTTTCCTTCTGTCTGTATGCTATGTCTTCGTTCATTTTCTTCCCCCCCTCCCTCTCTCTCTCTCTCTCTCTCTCTCTCTCTCTCTCTCTCTACCTACCTACCTTTTTTCTCTTTCGCTTCTCTCTCTTTCTGAATTCACCTTCTTCTCCACCATTTCCACTTTCTCTCTGTTCTCCACTCTCTATTCCGTTTATATTTTTGTTAGTCTGTTAGTCTCGTTCTCCTGTAACCCTGTGCTTATTGGTTTAAGCTGAAATTAACATTAACAACCTTTCTGAATATCTTAAAAGTTTAAATAATTTCCCTCTTCTGTCAGCGCTTAGGGATATATTTGAGACGGTCCGATTTCACCAGTTTTCTGATAGCCGTGTTAATGAGGGCAGGCGGAATACTTCCTCTAGCTTCCGGAGTTTTTTTCAATGATCCCATTGCTGACCGCCTCAATCCAATAGACTGTTCACCGAGTTTCAGTTAAAGTGCTTTATTGCTCTGTGAGTGAATGGCAAATCATCTTATGACTTCATAAGGTCAGAATTCTTGCAAGAAGATGGCGTATCTTACGTCTTCAGGCTTTAATGAGGGATTTGTCACGATGGTTCAAAGTGACGAAAAATTAATTCCTAACGAGAGAGTATAAAAGAGAATCAAAGTGACGATGGAAATGACCAGATGGTCCGAAAAGAGGAAAGGATGCGGCAGTATATTAAAATGTTGTAGAAGTAGCCCGCGCTTTCTCTGAGGAAAAGAACAAAATGCAGAAAGTCTTGATATTGCTCCTCTATGAGGAAATTTCGAAGATTTCTTCGTCCGGTAAAACATGTAGGTGGGGAAAAGGCCCTAGCAAGATTAGGGATGGAAGCAGAAAATAAGGAATTTAGAAAGAAAAGCTCACTCAGCAACAGAGGTAACAGAGGAAAAGGCCCGATAGAATTAACAGGATGCAATCAATATGTAAATAATGTAAAGAAACATAAAGAAGTCAGGTTAAAACCCGAAAGCGAATTTCCCATATACGTCACTGAATAAAGTTACTCTTCACTACAAGAGAGCGAGTTTTCACTTTAGCTGGTAATTTATTTATTTCAAAACTTTAAAATTTCCTTAAACTTCAAAACTTTAAAATTTCCTTACTGACGAAAGCATGACAAAAGCGCTCGAATGGGAAAAGAAAGAAACACAGTAATTGCCCTGTAACACTTCGTTTCTCTCCTGTTTTCTCTCACAATCTCTCTCTCTCTCTCTCTTTAGTTCTTGTATACCATTATTATCTCTTTAACTCTCTCTCACTAACGCGCACTTTCTTTCTCTTCTGATTTTTCTATTCCATTATATTGTCTACTACTCTCTCAGTCTAACGGTCATTCTCTCTCTCGTTTTCCATTTCTGCATTCCACTACTCACTCTTTATCTCTCTTTCTATTTCTGCATTCTACTGCTCTCTCTCCCTCTTACTTTCTGTATTCCACTTAGATTTCCTTCTTTCTAACTCTGGGTATTCCACCTCCCGTTATACAGTATCTCTGTAATTGTCATTCTGTCTATGACTCTTTCTCGCTTTCCCTTTCTGTATTTCTCTTCTTTTTATTTCCCTCAAACTCTTTCTTTGACCCTTCATTGCCTTGCTTTTGTCTCTCTCTCTCTCTCTCTCTCTCTCTCTCTCTCTCTGTGTGTGTATTTTTCAGTTTTTTTCCTCACTTCCAAAACCACTCTCTGTATTTAACTTCTCTCTCTCTTTCTATCTGCTGTGCTTATTTTTTTCGCCTGTCCTTTTCCCTGCCGCGCGCTTGACTTTCCTTGCCTTTTCGCTTTTTCTTTCTTTCTTCTTTTTTTTCTGCTATCTCTTCCTCTGTTGCTCTATCCTTTTCTTTCTATACATTTTCTTACATGATGCCCCAATATTTCACTGATATTATAGTCACAGATACGATGATTTCTAGGTGAAACTTTAAGCTATTATATAGATTATACTTAAGAAATTTCAACTTTGATCTCAGATTCCCGAGTTAAAAGCTGTCGATATTAAATTATTAAAACGTCATATTCTACTACAAATGTACATTTTGCAGAAATTTATAAACTGAAAGCTTCTAAACATTGATTTTACATCTCTACTAATGGATTTTCTACTTTTTCTCACCTGATGCCTTCAAAATACAGGCATCAGGCACTCCGATGACATGTAGATTTCCTTTTAAAACTGAACAGGAAATTTGTCTGCCGTAATCTCATTTTTAAACCAGAATTTTTACTTTTCAAACAAGGTCTTGGCTAGCACTTTGTAAGTTTTGAAGGTAATTTCCGAAAACAACAATGCTAACATCATAACAAAGGAAGGATAAACAGTGTACGCTAATCTTTATTCCTTTGTTAATCCTGATCGCTGAATGAAAAATATTCTTCCAAAGTGAATTAAAAAGATAGGGATGGCGGTGTCGCTTTTCCTGACTTATTTCCCTCTTATAATCCCTTTTTATATCCTCAAACAATTGAATTCCGGCGTTTGTTCCTTCGCAGATACTTCAAATGATGTTAATGAAGTATTTCCAATGTTATGCAGGATTTCAAACAGTTAATAATAGCGGATGTTTAGACAGTCAAATGTGTTTTCATGTAATCAATAAAAGCCATATATATGGCGGAATAGTATTTCATGAAGGCCTTTAATAAATAAAAGCTTTATACTTATGTAGGTGTGAGAACGAAATTGTACGACATAATAAGCAAGCAACCCAGCCCCCAAAAAATGTGATTAGCTCAGTTGTCTTAATAGCATTCACAACTACGACAAATTCGTCTTCAAGAGTGTGTTTTATTCTTCTATTAGAAAAATGACATATATACACTGCTGGACACACAAAATGCAACACCAAGAAGGGCACGAGATAACAAAGCCAGATTTACTGGACACATAACAACAGATACAAAGATGAAACGATTGAACTTACAGGCCCGTGCGACTTGAGGAACACGCAGACATCAATAGTTCGTGTGGCCCCCATGGCTGGCAATAACGGCCGCTACACGCCGCGGCATCGTGCGAAAGAGGCTTTGGATGTGGGCTTGGGGTATGTCGGTCCAGGCTGCTTCCACAAGTTGCCACAGTTCATCAGGCGTAGCCGCGGGTGGTGCTAGCCGGGACACTCGGTTGCCGATCAGCGACCAGACGTGTTCGATGGGCAACGTATCGGGAGAACAGACGGGCCACGGAAGCAGTGACACTTGGTGGGCCGTGACGAATTGTTGCACGATGCGTGCCACCTGCGGGCGCGCATTGTCCTGTTGAAAAGTGGCCGCTGGCAGGTCCTGCAGGTAAGGGAGGACTACAGGCTCCAAAACGTTGGAGATGTAGCGGTGGCTGTTGAGTGCACCGGCCTTGCGTACCAGAGGGGTACGGGTGACATATCCCATTGCGTCCCAAACCATAACGCCAGACGACGGACCTGTATGACAATGCATAATGCACGCGTCATACAGTCTCTCGCCGCAGTACCGCCACACGCGAATCCGACCATCGTGGTATTGCAGGTAGAAGCGGGATTCGTCGGAGAAGACAATGTCGTGCCATTCCGTAGTCCAGGAGCGGCGTTTAACGGCCCACTGCCGCCGCACTCGCCGGTAGTGTGACGTCAATGGTAATCGGAGCAATGAGCGCCGTGCGACAAGTCCCCGCTTCTGCAGACGACGTCGAACGGTACCTGTAGAAAAAGGTTGTCGCGCAACACACCCTAATTCCTGCGCTAACGTTCGGGATGTGGCGGGGCGAGCCCTCAATGGCCGCCGCACAACATGCCGGTCCTCTCGTTCGGTGCTGTGCCGCGGCTGAGGCAATCGCTCACGACGGTCCGTCCGTCCCACCTGCACCCACCGAATCCATACTCGCCTCACTGTGGCTGGATGTCGTCCCACATGGGCGCCGATGTCTCGGTACGATAAACCGCTGTCGCGATAAGCCACTATTCGTCCTCTGTCGAACTCCGAAACGTGCTGGAATGACTGCCGTATTCTGCGACGAGGCATCAGGAAGCTCCCCACGCACAGGTCCGGCAACACAACACACTTCCACTACTTACACCCCGCCTTCTGTGCTCCCGTCTTATAGTGCTTCTCAGTGGCGTGCCGGGCGCACATGATTCGCATATGCCCTGCAATGCTAGTCATTTGCACGTCCTCTCGCGGACGACGCATGCTGCGAATTTCAGGCCAATCGGATGCTTCCTTCTTGGTGTTGCATTTTGTGTGGCCAGCAGTGTAATTCATTACCGGTATCCGCAACATCTTGTCACGCAGATGGATAAATATTCAGAAGGTGCATAAAATTACATAAATGAACAGGTCTCCAAAGTATTACATAATTAGTGTGGTTTAAGATACACCGATGAACCATTACAATATGACCACCTACCTAATGAGCTTTAGGACCACCCTTTAGCCAGCGAAACAGCGGCCACTCGGCAAGACATCTATTCGATGAGGTGGCGATAGGTATCCTGGGGTATCTGGTACCATAATATCAACAGCAGGTCCTCCAGTTCCCGTACATTTCGGGGTGGTGGTGATCTAGCACGAACCCGCTTTTCCAAGTCGAACCATAAAGGTTCGATTGGGTTAGTGTCAGGTGAATTTGGAGGCCAGGGCATTAACAGAAAGTCCTCAGTATGTTCTTCGAACCACTCCTTAACGATTCTGGCAGTGTGGCATGGCACATTATCCTGTTGGTAATGGTCATCACCAGCAGGGAACACAGTTGCCATGAATGGGTGGACTTGGTCATCAACGATGTTCAGATACCTAACAGCTGTCAGGGATTCTACTATTGGGATAATGGGGCCTAAAGTGTCCCAAGAAAACATCGCACACAGCATAACACAGCCGCCGCCGGCCTGTTTCCGCAAAACAGTGCATCCAGGTGCCGTAGCCTCCGTTACTAATCGGCGTATCCGTGCTCGGCCATCTACGTGATGCACCAGGAATCTTGATTTGTCAAACCAGGTGACTTTCTTCCAATCATCCAGGGTCCAGTCTTGATGATCCTGGACCCATTTCATGCGTTGCTGGCGATGACGTTCAGTGAGCATAGGGACCAGGCTGGGTCTTTGGCTACGCAGTTCCATGCGCAGAAAGCTGCATTGAACGGTGTGCTGTGACACATTACCCTTATCACCTCTGTTGTAGCTGCGGGTGATTTGTAGCACTGTGGCCCTGCGGTCGCTGTGAGCAATGCGCGACAGTCTCTGCTCCCATCTGGCATCAAGGAGCTCTGGCCTACACACAGCTGGATGACAGTTCGTCCTTTGGCCCTCTGTGCACAACTTTTGACACGTACTCACCACAACGGCACGTGAACAACCCACAAGCCGCGCCGTTTTCGAGATCTTAGTTCCGAAGCTGCGTGCCATCAAAATTTGTCCTTTATCAAATTGCGATAAATCGGCAGCTTTTCCCATTCTGACTCCAAACACTCTACTAACCGAAAGCGGATCCTCGAATTGTATATGAACCTCCCTATGAACTTCACCTGCTCCACCGTTCGGTCTCCAGGAGAGCTTATTTCTCTAGGCTGGGGGTGGTCATAATGGAATGGTTCATTGGTGTGTTTTGGCATTTGTTTTACATATGTGCGACTCTGAGTGCAAATTGGACTTTAGTTTTAGATTTTACGGAAGAGGATTTTGCTCCCGGGTCTGTTTTTCTGACATGCCGCATACATTCTCAATAGGGTTCAGATCCGAGTTTTGTGGTGGCCAGGAAAGATGGTGAAAGTCGCAGTCATTCTGGCTGTATCACTGCTGAACACATCTTGCGCGATGGGGAGCCACATGGTCGTCCACGAAACTGCCGTCACCTGTGGGATAAAAAATCAGCATTGCAGGATGGACTTGATTGGCGACAATACTCAGAGGACACCCGACTTTCCAGCAATATCAGGAGACCAGTTCCGTGTCAACAGAACGTGCCTCTCCCTATGAGACCATGTCCAGAACCTTGAGTTGAGTCTACAAGGCAAGCTGGTGTCCATTGCTTCATGGGGCTACCGCCAATCTTTCTGCCTACCGTCGGTATGGAAGAAAGTGTACCGCAACTCGACCACCTGATTTTTCTACTCTTCCAGTGTCTAGTCACGGTGTTCCTGATACCGCTGTAGACGAACTTTCCTGTTCTTCGCACAAATCAATGGTTTCCGTATAGGTATTCGACTCCCATTACCGATCCTCTTCAATTCTCTGCGAATAATTTACTGAGATATGGGTCGGGAACAGCTTTCTTTAAATGCTTCGGTCAATTGCTGCACACCGGAAGTTCCGTTTCTCCGTACAGGCCTTCTCAGACGACAGAGATCTCGTTCCTGACAGATTCCGTCGATATTCAGTGGAGCAAATACCGATATACCGGTACTGGCATTCTGGTTCGGTATTGCTGTCACTAACCTTAAGGAAATCAATCATGCCGATGGAAGTCTTAATTAAATCTTGATTTTTTGTACCATATCTGCCTTGTGTTATTATCAGGTTGTAAAGAAAGTTTCTGGAAAAAAATCGTTTGTGGCGTGTGTAATGCAAGACAGTACGGCCCTTTTTCTCGATTCTAAGGAGAAAACGTACATTAATGTAGTGAAAATTAGTTGCACGCCGCGACGATAAGATGGAGACATCGAAGGAAGGTGTGCGCTCAGTATTGCTGTATGAATATTTGAATGGCGTGAAAGTTACGAAAGAACTTGGAAAATTGCTAAACACGTTTGGTAACGATATTATCGGACCAAGTATTTACTATGACTGCTACAGGCAATTCGGATACGGGATCAGCCTGATTCCCACAGAAGTGGCAGCCACAGTAAGGTTGAAGATGGTACAATGCAACGTGCTAACGATTAAGCCAAATGCAGCACTGCAGGAACTCCAAGATCTCCAATGCGACCATCAACACCCGACTTCGGAAGTTGGAATATTCGTGTTGAACTGTCAAATGGGTACCCCATGCTTTGTCTGACGAGAATCGGATTCAACACTACTCCATTGCTGTTGCTCTGCGTGAAAGAGAAAGTTGGGGTATTCGTGTAAACTGTGCCAATGGGTACCCCATGCCTTGTCTAACCAGAATCGGATGCAACGCTACTCCATTGCTCTTTATCTGCGTGAAAAAGAAAGTTGGGATATTCGTGTAAACTGTGCCAATGGGTACCCCATGACTTGTCTAACCAGAATCGGATGCAACGCTACTCTAGTGCTCCTTATCTGCGTGAAAGGGAAAGTTGGGATATTCGTGTAAACTGTGCCAATGGGTACCCCATGCCTTGTCTAACCAGAACCGGATTCAACGCTACTCTAGTGCTCCTTATCTGCGTGAAAGGGAAAGTTGGGATATTAGTGTAAACTGTGCCGATGGGTACCCCATGCCTTGTCTAACCAGAATCGGATGCAACGCTACTCCAGTGCTCCTTATCTGCGTGAAAAAGAAAGTTGGGATATTCGTGTAAACTGTGCCAATGGGTACCCCATGACTTGTCTAACCAGAATCGGATGCAACGCTACTCTAGTGCTCCTTATCTGCGTGAAAGGGAAAGTTGGGATATTCGTGTAAACTGTGCCAATGGGTACCCCATGCCTTGTCTAACCAGAACCGGATTCAAAGCTACTCTAGTGCTCCTTATCTGCGTGAAAGGGAAAGTTGGGATATTAGTGTAAACTGTGCCGATGGGTACCCCATGCCTTGTCTAACCAGAATCGGATGCATCGCTACTCCATTGCTCTTTATCTGCGTGAAAGAGAAAGTTGGGATATTCGTGTAAACTGTGCCAATGGGTACCCCATGACTTGTCTAACCAGAATCGGATGCAACGCTACTCTAGTGCTCCTTATCTGCGTGAAAGGGAAAGTTGGGATATTCGTGTAAACTGTGCCAATGGGTACCCCATGCCTTGTCTAACCAGAACCGGATTCAACGCTACTCTAGTGCTCCTTATCTGCGTGAAAGGGAAAGTTGGGATATTAGTGTAAACTGTGCCTTGTCTAACCCCATGCCTTGTCTAACCAGAATCGGATGCAACGCTACTCCAGTGCTCCTTATCTGCGTGAAAGGGAAAGTTGGGATATTCGTGTAAACTGTGCCATTGGGTATCCCACGCTTTGTCTAACCAGATTCTAATGCAACGCTACTCCATTACTGTTGTCCTGCGTGAAAGAGAAAGTTGGGATAATCGTGTAAATTGTGCAAATGGGTACCCCATGCTTTGTCTGACAAGAATCGTATGCATTGCTACTCCATTGCTGTTGCTCTGCGTGAAAGAGAAAAACAGGAGGGCTTTTTGCATCGGTTGGCCACGGGTGACAAATAATGGGTCACATACGTGGATGTTACACGACAAAGAGCATGTACCAAGCAGAGACAACCCCCACAGAAAATCACTAAGCTGAAGTAAAGTTGCTGGTGGGATTGTCACGATGTGATTCACTATGAACTCTTTCCGCGGTGCAGTACCATCTCAGCGGATGGTTACATCCAACAGTTCGACCGTCTCCATGCTGCACTGCAAGAAATGCGCCCAGCGTTGCTTAGTCACCATGGAGTTGTTTTTTGCCAGGATAACTCTCTTCCCCATGTCGCTTTACGGATCCAGCAAAAATTGCACCATCTGGAATGGAAAATATTGGCGCACCCCCTTATTCCCCGGAGCTTGTCCCGTCCGATTTTCATCTCTTGCAGGTTTTGTCGAATATTCTTGCTGAAAAGAACTTTGCTAATGACGACGATGTGAAACGCTGCATAGATGACTTCTCTAGCTCCCACCAGCCAGGCTTGTATCTCAATGGGATATTTCAACTCGTAGATCGGTGGGACGATGTCGTCAGTTCCAATGGGGACTACCTGGACGATTATTTTAAATGTTTTGACAATTTCGTAAGCTTGAAATACACGGTCGAATCACATTATTGTGACCACCAAAAAATATCCAGAATAACCGCTTGTGCAGCACGGACAGCAGCTAAACGAGCTGGGAGTGAATCAATAGGGTGCTGGAAGGTATGTGGAAAAATCCTGACTGCAGTACATCTGACAGCTGCTGGAGGGTGCGTGGTGGAGGATCCATAGAGCGAACAACACGATCGAGGTGGTCCCACAGATGGTTGATTGGGTTTAAGTATAGGGAATTAGGAGGCTAGGGAATTACTTTGAAGTCTTCATGGTGCTCTTCCAACCACTCTCGTACATTTCTATCTGTGTGACACGTCGCATTGTCATGCTGGTAAATATCCCATCCGCCCCAGGAAAGACAATCAGCGTGTTTGGGTGTACGTGATCTGAAAAATAGATTGATGACGGATTCTGTCCATAGTAATTTCCACAAGTATGAGTGGACCCAGGGAATGCCAAGAAAACATTCCCCAGACCATAACACTGGCTCCACCAGCTTGCGTTTTGCCAGCAATGGTTGAATAGTGTTTGTTCTCCATCCATTTTATGAAGCAGAAAACGTGACTCATCAAAGAAGGCAATCTTTTGACTATCAGCGGAGGTCCAATTCGGTACTACCCTACAAATATAAGCCTTTTTTGCCAATACACCTTCAATAGCATAGGTGCAGTGACCATCCGTCTGCATCGGAGCCCCATACGCAGCAGGGTTCGGGTAACTGTCGTTTTAGACACACTTTTGGTAGCCCCCTGGTTCATTCGGCCAGTGAGTAGCTCCACTCTAGCGTGTCGATCGGCCCTCACGCACCTTCCAAGCCGACTTCACCTCTCACATCAATGACACGTGGTGCTCCGCAGTTTCCACATCGCTTATTCGCAATGGTGCCATTTCTGGAACACTTTAACCACAGTAGCACGTGAATAGTTCACAAATTGCGCTGTTTCAGAAATACTGCCACCCTTGGCCCAAAAGCCGATAATCATTCGTTTTTGAAAATCTGATACATCGCCCCCTTTTATCCATGACAGCAACGAGTGATATATTTTCAGAATGCCTACAGCACACCTTATATACCCTCAAAGCCAGCTCATGACACGTGCTTTCTTTCATTGGCTACGCGCTGTTGACGTCAAAGGTAGGAGGTGGTCACAATAATGTGACTGGATTGTATGCATGTTTCTCTATTTTCCAGGCACTTTCTTTAGAATCTGATGTATGCCAAAATTCTGTTTTTATTTTATATTTTCTTTAAATTAAGCTTTATTTTCTCTTTGAATGCTTTTCACGCATGTGCTAAGAGATGAGCCCCGCTCCTGTAGCGTAGTGGTCTTGGCTTTTACCATTCGACTGATTGAGCCACGGCCTTAGACCCCCCGTATGAGGTATAAGCGGCCTGCGCCTTACGACAGCCCCCCCTCTTCTGAGACCAGCGTTCCGAAATCAGGAATAGGCGTCTGCCGATACTCATTTGAGCTGCTCATGGAGGGCGCTGCACCCCCAACAAGAAAAGAAGAAAGAGAAATAGACATCAGTCGCGATTATAAAAATAATTTTGTTCTTTTCATGCTTGTATTGTCACAAAAAAATAAAAATAAAAAAAAAATCCGCCCGATTTGTAACTACTTTTCATTTTGGGACATGCTCTTTTATCAAAATCAGAAACATGAGATTCGAAATTTCATTTTTACTCAAAAATTTCTAATAAATAAATAAACATTTTCTTTAAGCAGTAAAGCTGGCAAGATTGTTTTTCTTACGTAAACGTTTTAGTTTCAAGGAAGCGCATTGCACCGAAGCGTATGTAAACACGTTCCCACAATCCGAGCTAAAGATGGCTTTCAAAACAAGGTCACTTCTCGAAATAAATACGGAACATCACTTTTACAACTTTAAGGTAAATATATATATATATATATATATCGTGAAATCTCACTTACACTTTGTATTCCTTGAGGTCGTTATTGGAATTCGCATTTTATTTTTTGCGAAGAACTGCTGCAAAATAAATAAATGGTAAAACAGAAATAATCGATAAATGAATATGTGTCTAATGCTTAAAATAAGCAGCCGTTTCGAATTTATCATAATACATAGAATTTTGAATTTGTTGCGATTGAATTACATCCTAATTTTCAAGTTAAACTGGCGCTATAGTTTATCTTTTTAAGATAGATGTAGACTGACACTTTTTAAAGTTAACTATGAACACAATTTGTTTTTCAGTGGTCGAAGTACACCCTCACATTTATAGTAAACCATAGCGAAAGTTTAATTTCATGCCTAAGAAAAACTGAATTCTTAAAGCAAGGCACTGGTACTTTTCGTTTTGAGGCAAGCTGCTTTATCAAAATCAGAAACGTAAGAATTATTTCTTTATCTCTCTCCTTTTCGTTAAGCACAGAATTAGCTCGTATTTAAACAACTATGTCTCTTGTTTGTTTTGTTTTTTAAATGACTTACCTTTTTGACGGTGGCGCATTCAGGATTTCTTTATGGAAGTGCCCCAAAATATTGAAGACACAATTGCAAATAAAAATATCCCTGAGATAAAATCTCATTAAATATTGGGAAGCGATAAAAATATCTCCAACATATTAAAGCTCGTTTCCAGTTATTCGAAAAATATGTATTTAAGAACATATACATGACTTTTATCGATTATGAAAAGGCCTTTGATTCGGTGAAACAATCAGCAGTTACAATGGCTTTGAAGTCCTGCGGTATTGAAGATGCATACATTAATATAAATAATAGCATCTATGAAAATGCAAGTGCAAAGATTCGGCTATTTGATTGAAAAGGGAGCGAGACAAGGTGACGCTATATCTCCCAAACTCTTTGATGCCACATTGGAAAATTTATTTCAATCACTGAACTGGGAAAACAAAGAGATAAAGATTAATGGAGATTATCTAACTCACCTTCGTTTTGCTGATGACGTAGTCACTTTTGCAACTACCCCATCAGAGCTGCAGAATATGACCCAGGAACTTGCTGACAAGAGTAAAGATGTGGGATTAAAAATCAACTTTCAGAAGACAAAAGTGATGTACAGTGCTTTTACAAGAAATGAAGATTTATCGATTGATGTGGAAAAGCTGGAGATAACCAATACCTACATTTATCTTGGACAGCAGATATCAAGTGAGAGTCACATTGATGAATAAATTAATCGGCGTATAAAACTTGCCTGGAGAGCTTTTGGAAGAAACAGTATAATTTTCAAGAGCAATGTGCCGTTATGTCTTAAAAGAAAAGTGTTTGATCAATGTATCCTTCCAGTGCTTACGTATGGTGCAGAGACGTGGACCTTAACTAAAAGAGACATACAAATACTACAGACAACTCAAAGTTGCATGGAGAGATGCATGCTTGGTGTAACCAGGAGAGACAAGAAGAGGAACTCGTGGATCAGAAAAATGACATGAGTGGAAGACACCATGATCAGAGTAAAATCCCTGTAATGGCAATGGGCTGGACATATTGCCAGAAGGACAGACCATCGATGGTCACCTGAAATTTTAGACTGGATTCCAAGGGACAGGAAAAGACCCAGAGGAAGACCACGTGTGAGATGGGTGGATGAAATTCGATAGTATGCGGGAGTAGCATGGAGGAGACTGGCACAAGACAGACCGTTGTGGAAGAAACTTGGGGAGACCTTCGTCCAGCAGTGGATTGATAATGGTTGACAATGAGGATGATGATGACAAACATACTTAAGAATAAACAGCCAATAACAAAGAACCAAAGACCAAGTGATAAATGATGGGGCGGACCCGGGTCCCTGGGGTTCTCCCACTGAGTACGCCATCACCTTTTGATATCTTCGAATTGTCCAACTTTTATAGTTTTCTCCTGTCTTGATTTTTATTCTTTCCTTTTTTTTTTTTTTTTTTTAAAGATTCCAATTTTCACTCTTTCTTTTTTAAATCGGTCCCAGTTTAACGACCACCATGAGTAACTTTAAGGTTTACAAACAGTCAACGCCTTTCCCTTATCTAGGATCACTGGTTATAGGGAAGGGAGGGAGAGATCCTCGTGATATAGACACGCAACCCATGCCTCACCACTCGCAGATCCATCGGGGGTCGTCTGGGCCAAAATCGTAAATAATGAAGGAATTTATTTTTGTAAAATTATAGCAATAAATGCCGATTTTCGTCAAAGTTTATATAACACTTCAAATTTGCTGTGAATTTGAAGTTAAAATGTACTAGTCTAGCTTCGCAGAGAGAGAGGGAGGAGACTCATTCAAAAAGTCTCTCTCTCTCTCTCTTTTAGGCCAGATCAACTCCGCCTTCCTCCACAGTAATGAAAGCTTCTGTGTTTCCCCATGGCCTCATCCGGCACTTGAATCTCCGGTCCAATTCAGACTGATGATTTGCCAGAAGCCATCTCTCTAACAACTCTACTACCGAGGCGTTTTAGTCCCTCGTCTTAGCAATCAGTTATACAGTTATTTCCCGTAATCCGAAATGGCCACTTGATACCGAACATTTTCTCTTTCTCTCTTCTTTTTTTTAAGAAACTATTATATTTCTCCATATCTTTTGCTATCTCTCTCTCTCTTTTTCTACGTATAGCATCTACGAGGTGTATCAATAAGGTTCGGTGAATGCACTGTAAAAACACACGTAATATTTAAGAAAACTTTTTTATTGGCCTTCAAAATAATACAGTACCACCGGATGCAATAAACCGTTGGTATCGGGCGTATAAATGCTGACAGTTATGAGAAAGCTCTCCTTTGTTATCATTTGCAGCTGAGTTGTCCCTTTTGCTTCTGTATCTGAATTGATCGCGAATCTCTTCCCCTTTAGCGCTAACTTCAATAGGAGAAAACGAAAAGTAGTCGATCAGTGCCAGATCAGGCGAATACGGTAGGTGATTTAACGCAGCAGCATTCAATTTTGAAGCAGAGTTTCAGATTGGCTCTTCGTTCAGTTTTTGCCCGCTAACAATGTGCATCCATATCAAATGCCGGGACTCGCTCTTTGTGCCACACGCACTCTATCTCATAGCTAGGTGACGGCAGGGCCGGATTTCGGCCTTAGTGGGCCCCTAGGCTAAGACATTTGAGTGGGCCCCAAAGTTAATATATTTGAGTGGGCCCCCAAAGAACTTATGACGGAGAACTATTATGAAGTCCGTTAAAACACAAAACTAGCAACTAAATCAGGGGTCGGAAAGCATTTTTTGTAAGGGGACAATTAGTAAATATTTTAGGCTCTTCGGGCCAAGAGGCAAACTCGAGGATATTTATGTAGTTATTTTTTTTTCTTGCTATTTTAAGTTAGTAGGCCTACTTAAATAACAAAAACAAAAACACTCTTTCACAAATTTATTGAACAAAATGTAACGTAATAATAAGTAGATTAAAAACAGACTACGATTGTTTGAAATACAGCTCTACTAATGAGATGAATAGAATTGCTTTTTTTTTTTTTTTTTTTTTTTTGTGATACCATTTCACCAAATTGGGATTCAAAGTTAGTACTCCATATCGTCAAAATTGATTGGAAATGTTCATGTGTTAATGCTGACCTGTATTGAGATTTTACGTATTTTATCTTTGAAAATGTCATGATGGATATGAAAGGGCAATCAAACGAGAACAAAACGTCGCAGAACAGCGATACACGTGGCACTGGAAACGCTGCCGAATTATATTTGCGTGGCATCACAGCAGAGGCCACCGAATGCGAAGCTACAGGAGCGTCACACACGGGCGGATCCCGCAACTCCTCACCTCGGCTGTCGGCCGTTCCGTCATAGCTTATAGCGCGCACTTTGACATTTTAGACTGAAATGTTTAAGAATTTGAAAATGCAAGATCCCTTGTTTGAGCTCGCGGACCGTATGCGGAAAGAGGCGGCGGGCAGTAGTTTGCCGACCTCTGTACTCAATTATCTGCAGAGTTCTCATAATAAGTCACTGTAATTCTCATTGTTTTCAGAAGAACATGAGTTAAAAGCTTAAGATTCCTAGATTTTGTCATGGATTTTTTACTGATTTACCATTGTATACCTTTCTTAGTTCATCATTTTTGCCAAACGCAATATGAAGCCAAAGGGGACTTCGACAATTAACGGTCCCAAGTACAAACTGGGAGGTATGAATGGATGGTAGTGAAAAAGCTGCAACTGTCTCGCCCTCTCCGCTGTCCACAGCGACATGAAATCTTTACTCTTGGTGAGCCACTGTCTTGAAATTTGTTCGTCTTCTAACCTCTGTTTCTTGCCAAGTGGAAAGTATACGAGACAAAAGTAAAACTACAAAGGTGGGTCAGTTTGGCCACCAGGGGGCGTAAATCCACACGATATCTCTGCAACTATTAGTCCGATTTGAAAAATTCTTTTTGCATTGGGAAGCATGAAATATGCAAATGATGATCCTTTATTTCGTTCTTTTTTACGATGTACAATTTCGCCAGTAGAGGGCGTAAATGCAGATGATGTCGAATTCAAAAATACGTTTTATTCCACATATTTGCTTCTAAACATCCGATTGAAAAAAAAATTATCTTTCGATTCCATTTCTATCGAAGAGTATTTTAGATATAGTTACTTTTCAAATTACGCATAGATTTTCAGCTATAGGGCGTCAAAATAAATTACCTTTTCCTCGATAACTCTTCTTCTAAAACTCCGATTTGAAATTTTTTTCTTCAGCGGATATATCTCCTGATAGAAATTCTTTTGCATATAATTTCAAATTTTTGGTAAAGAATACTTTGGCCACCAGGGGGCGTAAGTGTTAATTTTTGCTTCTGATGTAATTGCCATAAAATCGGAGCTTCTAAAATATCGATTGAAAAAGTTCTTTCGTGGAATGATGCCACTCAGATCGATAAACCTTTTTGGAATATTTTCTTTTTAAAATATTACACAGTTTCTTCGCCAGAGGGCATAGATTTACATCTTTTTTTTTTTTTTTTGTCAATATCTCTACTTCTAGGAGTCCGTTTTGAAAAATTCCTTCTTTGTTGGATAGTGTTTTCCATGTAACATATATTTTCATGTAATTTCAAAATTTTCACGTAATTCATAGACTTTCCGCTAGGGGGCGTAGCGGTAAATTGTGTTTTCCCCTATATCTCTGCTTCTAAATCTCCTATTTGAAAAATTCTTTCTGCACCGGATACAGCTCGTGATGGGAAATCGTTTGCACATAATTTCTAATTTTTGTAAGAAAAAAGTTTGGCCACCAGGGGGCGTAAATCTTAATTTCCGCTTCTGTTGTATTTGCAGCAAAATATGAGCTTCTAAATTCTCGATTGAAAAAAACGTCGTTTGTTGAACGATACTACTCATGTCGACAAACCTTTTAGAAACATTTTCTTCTTAAAATAGTGCATGGTTTCTACGCCAGGGGCGTAGATGTATATCCTATTTTTGTCAATATCTCTACTTCTAAGAGTACGATTTGAAAAATTCCTTCTTTGTTGGATAGTGTTTCCGATGCGAAATGTTTTTCCTATAAATTCAAAATTTTCAAGTAAATCATAGACCTTCCGCTAGGGGCACAAAAGTAAATTGCGTTCTCTGCGTTATTTCTGCTCCTAAAGATCTGATTTGAAAAATTCTGCCTGAATCGCATACAAGACCTGATGGAAAATATTTTTCACATAATTTCTAATGTTTGGTAAAGAATGGTTTAGCCACCAGGGGTCATAAGAGTTAATTTCTGCTTCTGAAGTATTTGTTGCAAAATCTGGGCTGCTGAAAACTCGACTAATTTTTTTTTATTCGACCGATGAGCACACGGATTTAAAAAATTATCTGAAGAAGTAAGATAAATTCAATAATCATTGACCATAAGACGTTAATAAATATAACGTTCATTACGAAAACTAAAATTAAGACGGACAGAAAAATAATTGAGAATAACAAAAATATTAAATTAATAAAACCAAGCGCAGAATCTTTATTTTTTTAATTTAACCATATGCGGAATGTTTTTTAAAGAAAATAATTTGTTTCCTTCATTTAATGAATGAAGGACTTGGGTATTCTTGGGAGGGGTCCGGACGCGGCTGACCCTCTCCGTGTATGCGCCACTGATCTGTCGTAAATTCAGTTTACGAATATGTTCTGCAACGATACAGATGCTTAGCCAGTTGCTTTTGGAAATGTGTCTGCACATCCCAAAGCCATCACCTTACTAACCGATTACTTTTCAGAACTATTAAAAAACCTGAAGATGGTTCTTATTGTCACTTTCTCTTTCAGTTTGTCTATAGAACTTCTCATCTGCAGATCAGATTTGAAAAATCCTTTCTGCGTCCGATTGTGCTAACCGTAACTTCCTGATCTACGAGTTCCTCTTTTTGTCTCTCCTGGTTACGCCAGGCACGCATTTCTCCATGCTTCTTTCAGTTGTGCGCAGCCTGTGTGTATCTTTTTTATATCTCTCCTCCACCGAGTACACCCATGCACCAGATGCTTTGAAATTTCAGATAGCAAAAACCGTGACAGAAGTAAAAGCTTCAACGAACAATCACGGGGTGAGTTTAGTCGGAATATTCAAAGAAAACAGAATATGAATTCTGGTTTTGCTTGTAACACTTACTGGTCATCCGTGTAACACCTCTCAGAAAACGTGAAAATGTCATCGCTCTGGAGCGGGAATCGAATCCGCATCTCTCGATTTCCGTTCAAGTATGCTAACCGTTGCATCACCCAGGTCAGTGAAGTTCCAAGCAACTAAGGCTAAGTAAACTTAGCTTAGGAATCTGGACATACTCAGATTTTCACTAGTCAAAGCATCGTTGCTTCCTCATTGCGTTTGACCCATCTCTCATCGAGAAACGGATGACGTTAGTCGCTTAGTGAGCATGCCGTGTAAAGATGCCCTGAGAGAGTCGCTTGCCAAAGCATGCCGTGAAAAGATGCCCCGAGAGAGTCGCTTCCCAAAACATGCCGTCAAAAAATGCCCTGAGAGAACAAATCAAAAGAGCCTAGCCCGAAGACACACCTCAAGAACCAACATCCCTTGAAAATTCAAATAGTCCTGAAGAACTGAAGCATACAATAAGAGGTGATTTATTTCTGGTTAAGAAATCCATTCTTCGCAAGGAGAAATATTGCTCTTTTCCAACTGCTGACATTAAAAGGCTTAGCGTAGCCAAGTACTGTATTATGGATGGACCATTAAAGACATTGCCGACTGTTTTCCATCAGCTATGTTCTATTCATGTCCCAGTTGGACCAGAAAATAACTGTCGAGTACTTCCCTTAGCTTATGCCTTGATGTCTAGAAGGTAGCTAGCTATGCAAGACAATTTCAAGAGTTGATTAGTTTTGTGGCAGGAAATAATTTGCAATTGCCGCCAGATTGCATTGCAACCGACTTTGAAAATGCTGTTATAAATGTTGTCAAGAATGAGTTCCCCCATGCTCAACTTCAGTGTTGCTTTTCCCATTTAGGGCAAAACATATAAGCACACCGGACATAAAAAATAGTCACCTCTTTCAGAAATGACAGTAGGAAGTTACCGGTTGCACAGAGGTCGCATTGTTGGGAGATAAATAGCACTGACGTGGTCTACAGGATTATTTCTGTCTCGTGCAGTGGTGAAGAGCTACCTGTGTATGGAATTTAATCAGCAATAAGGGTCGTAAGACAGATGTTACTTAGTGGCAAAAAGAAGTCACCGTGTTTGGCAGTGCACACGAACACAAAGTGAATGAAGTCGCCCAATTTGTTGGTACGCCGAAGCGTACTGTCCAGCAGGCATACAAACAGTGCTGTAGTTCGCAGTCAACTGAAAATCAGCGACGTAACTGTGGCCGGAAAACGATTCTCACCAACAGGGACCACCGCAATATTTCACTCTTTCACGCCTAACAACGGGAAATCGGTTTCAAATTAGGCAACAGTTGCTCCAAACAGTCAATGAAATTCCACTCCAACAAATTTCCGAAAGGGTATTGAGACGAGATGTGCATGCGATGGACATCTGGAGCACAGTACCACGGTAAAGGCCGCTCATAACACCGAGTCACAAAGTCGCACGTTATCACTGGGCTCAGAGTCACCAAAACTTTACTGTGGAGGACTGGAAACCAGTAATTTGGTCTGATGAGTCTCGTCTTTGCTTGTACTCCAATGATGGGAGACGATGAGTACATCGCAGGCCCAATGATGTCTTTAATTCTGATGGTGTCGAAGGTGTTATTCAAGCTCGAGGGAGTTCTGTGATGTTTTGGGGATGTTTATCGTACCACGAAATGAGCCCTCTCGTTAGAGTGACGATGAATTTGAACCAGCATGTGTACCTCCGAATTCTGAATGACAAAGTGTTGTCTTTTGACCTACATCTCCAGGAGCAACACCACATTGCTACTCCTGTCTTCGAAGACGACAATTGCCGTGTGCACATGGATAAAACTGTTTCTGAATGGCACGACAAACAATCAGCAACACTGTCTCGCCTCGACTGGCCCGACAAATCTCCAGATTTAAATTCTATTGAAAATCTGTGGGATAATTTGGAACAGAAAGTGAAAAGCCGGAATAAACCCCACATACTTTAGCGCAGGGTTGTCCAACATACGGCCCGCCGGCCAGAGTCCGGCCCGCCAAAGATTTTAATCCGGCCAGCCTGGACTGTTCGGAATTTTAAAAATTCCGCGATTTAAAAGAGATAAGCAAATATTGTAGAAAAATAAATTCTTCAGACTCAAATCGTGCTAATTTTACAGCTTAGCGCTCGATGAAAGTACGGATATAAGTGATACAGTACAACTGGCAATCTATTCATGAAGAATCATCGCAAGGTTTGAAATCTTTGAGGAACTATCGACTTATGTCCACTGAAAGGTGCAACAACTGGAAAAGATATTTTTGATGAGACAAAACGTATCTTGGCAAAATTCAATCTCCTGGAGGATAAACTGTGTGGAATTACAACAGGTAAGCCCCGCAGATGTTAGGAAAGCATAATGGATCTGCAAATCTAATGCTGAAATCAGTGCCTAATAATGTCATCTCATGCCACTGTATCATTCATCACGAGTAACTGTGTGCAAAGACCATGAATGTGCAACACGTAATGGACAATGTTGTTTCAACAATCAATTTTATAAGGTCCAAGGGGTTCAATCACAGACAGTTCAAAAATTATCTTGCATAATTAGAATCATTCAACAGTGACGTACTTTTACTTCATCCATGTTCTCTGGCTCAGCAGGGCGGCGACACTGGCCAGATTCTGGGCACTGCTTGAAGAAATAAAGACCTGCATTGCAAAAAAAGGAAAAGATTCAAATTTTATGAAAGACGATCAGTGGTTGAATGACTTGGCATTCCTAGTAGGTATCACGAAATATCTTGCAGATCTAAATGTGAAATTATAAGGCATCAACTTGCCCATAAACTGTACGAGCATATCCAAGCGTTCGTGCAGAAGTTACAACTGTTTCAGCAACAGTTGATTGTGGAAAAAGTTGTCGATTTCACTACGTTATCAACAAGGCCGTCTGAGACAGTGAACCATAAAAAGTACTCCGAACTGAATGAAAAACTTAGTGGTGAATTCACCGAAAGATTTTCGTGTTTCAGAGAACACGATGGTGAAATGAAGTTGTTTTCAGATTCATTCAGAACCGATGTCAATGATGCTCCTGACATGTTGCAGATGGAACTAGTGGAGATCAAAAATGACACACCATGAAGAGAATATTCGTACAGTGTGATTCGTTAACATTTTATAAAAAAAAATATGTCCCCCTCTGTCAAATGTCTCAAAACACGCCCTTCGATGCATTGCACCGTTTGTTAGCACATATGAACAGCTATTTTCAAGGATGAAAGCCATAAAAACGAAATTAAAGTCCTATCTGACAGACGAACATCTTACCGGAATTCTGCGCATCGCTACATCAAGTGTACTAGCAGACACTGACTACCTGTGTAAGCAAAAGCAATGTCATACCTCACATTAACTGAGCGTTTGGTTTAACAACGAAAGAAAACGTAATAAATTACGTTTGATATAAATTTTTTTGGATATTTTCATGTCTAATTTTATTGGGTTCTTTTTTACCGAATTCCCAACAACCGTTGGCTCGCGAGTTCCGTGAGAATTTTTAAAGTGGCCCTTTACACAAAAAGGTTGGACAACCCTGCTCTAGCGCAACTTCGGGACCAATTGATGCACGAGTGTCTGCAAATCGATGTTCAATACGTCCACACCTCGTGGAGTCTCTACCACACCGGATTCACGATGTTATCAAGACAAGAGGCGCCGTTATTAGGTAAGTTCTGATAGGGGTGACTAATGTTTTGCCCGGTGTGCTTATTGTAAACTTCGAAGCATTCCAGGACTTCAAACCAGATACAGAGATGACGGGGATACGCAGCCTGAGAAGACGGTGCGTACGAGATGATCGAGCTAGCGATTTTGTGGATAACATTTGATAGCGAGATTCTATTCTCTTAGTAAAGAAAATTAATTCGTAGATACTTGTTGATACTGTTTTTATTTATATTCCCGGGGCATATCAGCTTGCCTGGAATACGTATAAGCTTCTGGATGTGATAAAATGCAGTACATATGACGACCAGAGCTGAAGCAAATAGATAAATTGCTTGTGCAATTTACCCTGAGATTTAGCCCTGAATGCCACATGTAATAATGTATTTACATATAATAATCATCTTCAGAATTTGCAATTTTAACTTGAGCCTAAATGTAAACAAGTTTGTAAGATCATGCGATGCATTGATTATAATACGCTTTCCAACATACCAGAAATCATTACTCAAGTTATCACTCAAGTTATGAGAATAATGGCTGTGGAATAAATCTCGCTCCTGTGCCCTGACCCTTGATCCCATATCGATGATATTCAACAGAACCGGTTCGGTATACTTCCGAAATAACATGATAAAGTTTTGTCGCAATCGAAGCATTTTTACGTAAGTAATGATGCATAAGGGCTATGGAATAGATCCCGCTCCTGTGTCCTAACCTTTGACCCCATTTCGCCCATTTTCAAAAGAATTCGTCCTCAGGCAGGCCCCTACAACATAATAACATTTCATCCAAATCGAAGCATTTTTAAGCACCTTGTGACGCATAAGGGCAATGGAATGCATCCCGTTCCTATGTCCTGACCTTTGTCTCCACTTCACCCATTTTCAAGAGGGTTCGTCCCCAGGTGGTCCCCTACTACAGAGTTAAATTTCATTAAAATCGAACCATATTTACGCAAGTTTTGACGCATAAAGGCAATTGAATGGATCCCGCACTTATGGCGGGACCTTTGACCCCACTTCACCCATTTTCAATAGGGTTCGTCCCCTGGTGGTCCCCTACCGCATACTAAAATTTCATCGAAATCGAACCATTTTTACGTGAGTTATCGTACCGAAAGACGGACGGACAGACGGACGGAAAAAGCTGGAGCATATACGCTTCTTCAACCTACGGTTGGAAAGCATAAAAAAGGGTATATACTCGTGTATGGGTCGATCCCCCGATTTTTATGTGAATATTTGCAGTTTTTGTATATCCCGTGTATAAGTCGACCCCCAATTTTTATGTGAATATCTGTAGTTTTTGTATACCTACCTATTTTGTGTATAAATAAAAATATATATATATATTTTCCAAGGATGCGCCCACATGCGGAAATGTGAACCTACTATTTATTATTGTAGCTGCTCTCGCAATGTTGCTTGCGGCAGTTTCCCGCAAAAAGTGGGTGGAATTGAGGCACAATTCCGGGAAGATGATAGGACTCATCACAGTGGTTAGAGAGTTTTCAGGGAAAGATTACACACTTTAAAAGTATATGAACCCACTTTTGCACATTGCCCCCCCCCCTTCTCCCACTTTTTGCGAGCGAGTTATCTGCAGTTACTTCATTCATGGAGAGCAAAGCATTTACTCCCGCAGCAGACGAATCGTGATGCATTTACCAAAGGTCGTAAGGCACATCGTTATTTAAAAAAAAAAAAAAAAAAAAAACACTTCCTCAACCATATTTGGAAAGCGTAAATAGGTCTCGATGTCAACCTGATAGCTTTTTTATCCCATAAAGAATATGCATGCCGTAAAAAATAAATGTGTAATTTTTGAAGTTTTCAATGGAATTTTTCAAAATTTAAAATTAATCTTTATTTTGATATAGTGTGGACACTGTAAAATTTGCACGCAACTATTTAAACATTTGAAGAAAATTTGTTCTATAAAATTTTCTCCCTCTACCCTGTGCAGCGTAGCAGCTGTCGGTCAACTGCTGAGCTGGACGAGTGTGTGATTGACAGAGAGGTTGTTTATCTACTCCCGAGTTTCATCCCCCTCTCCACCGTGTTTGTGACAAACAATCGGCTTTAGTGACAAAACCAAACATCGCCCCATTCAGTAAAGATGAATCCTTTTTGCACGCTCTTATAGTCTTCAGAAAAGGTTACTGTTTGTTTGATTTTTAGAGCCGGGGCAGACTCAATTTAACAACAAAAGTAAGTAGGTTGTTAAACTAATGCACTTTTTTATTAACAGTGGCAATGTTATTCTGAGCGATCGGCCAAGTTTAAACACTTTCGTTTTCGGGATGCATTGATATAGTTACCGCTGTTCTGTAGATTGTCACGCCTCTCTTCTCCGCCGTCGCTAAGCAGGGGCAGCGGTCTCCTTTTGCAATTGTCTGTTCTTTTCCCTCTTCATCCCCTCCGTCGAGAATTGAGCACGGTCGTAGGTCACGGCACGATACAACTTCAACTACTGGCTGACGCGTTCACCTCTTTCCTCTGGATGATTTACCAGCGGAGCAGTCAAGGCCATATCGACAGATCTAAAACGGACTTTGAGACATCCTTGCGAAATGAGTTTTTCTATTAGTGCATAAAAAAACTCATACATATAAAATCAGGAAAATTCTTAGCAATAACTTTCTTCTGTACCAGTAACACCCGGAAAATGACTACATATACAACTGCAAATGAACTGATGGCGCAAAGGGCTAAGTATGCGCATTTCCATAAGGCATCAAAATTTTGGTTTTGAACCTAACAGAAATATTTTCCTTGTATAGTTCGACCCCAAATTTCCACCTAAATATTTCATTTAAAAAGGTCGACCTATACACGAGTATATACGGTGTCTAAAAAGTAGCTACTTTTCAGGAAAAGTAATGTAGCTAGCTGCCCTTCGGGAAAAGTAGTTGTAGCTGTGGCTGTAGCTAGCTACTTTTTCAAGAAAGTAGCTGTAGCGGTTGCTAGCTACCTTTGCAAAGTAGCTTTCCAATCACTGCGTGAATTCATGGGCCTTTTCTTTATTGCGCAGATGTTAGTAAAAACGATAGTTCCTCGATTTTGCTCGATTTTTTTTTTTTTTATTTTTTTTATTGGAGGTTTAACGACCACCGTGAGCAACTCAATGGGCTATATAAGCAGTCGCTTGTCCCTAATTTAGGGCATCTGGTTCCAGGGAAGGGAGAGAGCCAGTGCCGTAAGACACACACAACATCCATGCCTCACCGGGATTCCAACCCGGACCCCTTTCGGACGAATGATCAGAAGTCATCGCTTTGAGCACTCCGCCACCTTTGCTCATCAGTCTTAACTTGAGAAAACATAGATCGTCCTAAAATGTGCTTGCTCCTTGGTGCACACTGAATTTCTAGGAAGAAAATGTTTGGCATACGAAAGGAAGAGATAACAGTAGCTATATGGTTTATTGATTTTTTTTTAATTTACAAAAACAATGAAAGTAATAGATTGGACACTTATTTTGGAATTACAACATAGCAAACATTTTTAATGAGCACCATAGCGATGAAATTCCGCTGCTCGCAACAAAGAATTTTTTGCAAGAAAAAAACGAAAAGAATTCTTAGGTTTCTTTCAATGGATCTTCCACGAAAAGACCATCTAACAAGAAAGCGTGAATTGTCAAGTCCGCGAATGTAATTTGAAGTTGTGGCCAAAACAAACTGACGGTCTCGGGTCTGCAAAATGTTTCTCTTTGTCTTGTGAGTCATGAAAATGAAAGATTGAAATCTCGGCCGCTGCTTCCTTGTCTTTAAACGCGTATGGTTGAAAAAAAAAAAAAACTCAGCCGGAATCAAATTTCAAAGTACCACGCCTGTGAGTCAAGGAATGCTACCATTCTTCACTGTTCGTCAAAACTTTTGTTTATCCTTTCTTAAGGTTCTACGTAATTGCATCTTTTGTAACATCTATGACGCGCTAATGAAACACGCCTGTAACATAGGCTATTTATCAAGTTGCAATTATGTAGGACTTTATATTCACGTCTGGTATTCAGCAAGTATTTGCTAAAAAGAATGTAGGCAAAAGAATGATGTGATTCATACCATTTTCTAGTGCACGGAAAGTAGTTAGAGAAGATAAGTTCGATGCATTCGGTTTCGGAATAAAGCCATAGACGATATATCGTAGCAGCAACATATTGGAAAAGGATTACGGAAATTCTACTGGGCCTTCAGTAAGCTCGAAGCTCAAGTATGGAGTTGTAACTCGGGAACGGATTTTTAGGGGCTAAAAAACAGAATAATATTTATCTTTTATGTGCGAATAATTTCGAAAATACTTGCAATATATATTGCTTGAAGGTGAC
This sequence comes from Macrothele yani, assembly GCA_039090855.1. NCBI lineage: Eukaryota > Metazoa > Arthropoda > Arachnida > Araneae > Macrothelidae > Macrothele > Macrothele yani. The sequence goes on from CM077003.1 coordinate 113,903,550, forward strand.
ACTGGACATGGCTCAACCGAGAGAACAAGCTGGATTCAGGAGTGGCTACAGCACAATAGATCATATCCACGTACTGAGAGAACTACTTGAAAGAGCGAGGGAATATGAACTTCCATTGTGCATGGCTTTTATCAATTATGAAAAAGCCTTTGATTCGGTGAAACCATCAGCAGTTGCAATGGCTCTGAAATCCTGCGGTATTGAAGATGCATACATTAATATTATTAATAACATCTATGAAAATGCAAGTGCAAAGAATCGGCTGTTTGAAAATACAACACACATAAAAATTGGAAAAGGAGTGAGACAAGGTGACACCATATCTCGGAATCTCTTTAATGCCACATTGGAAAATGTCTTTCAATCACTGAACTGGGAAAACAAAGGGATAAAGATTAATGGAGATTATCTAACCCACCTTCGTTTTGCTGATGACATAGTCATTTTTGAAAAACTACCCCATCAGAGCTACAGAGTATGATCCAGGAACTTGCTGACAAGAGTAAAGAAGTGGGATTAAAAATGAACTTTCAGAAGACAAAAGTGATGTTCAATGCTTTTACAAGAAATGAAGATTTATCGATTGATGGAGAAAAGCTGGAGATAACAGACACATACTTTTATCTTGGACAGCAGATATCAAGTGAGGGTCACATTGGTGAAGAAATTAATCGGCGTACAAAACTTGCCTGGAGAGCTTTTGGAAGAAACAGCATAATTTTCAAGAGCAATATTCCATTATGTCTTAAAAGAAAAGTGTTTGATCAATACATCCTTCCAGTGCTTACGTATAGGGCAGAGACGTGGACCTTAGATAAAAGAGACATACAAAGGCTGCAGACAACTCAAAGTAGCATGGAGAGGTGCATGCTTGGTGTAACCAGGAGAGATAAGAAGAGGAACATGTGGATCCGAAAAATGACAAGAGTGGAAGACATCATGATCAGAGTTAAATCCCTGAAATGGCAATGGGCTGGACATACTGCCAGAAGGACAGACCATCGATGGACAGCCGAAATTTTAGATTGGATTCCAAGGGACAGGAAAAGACCCAGAAGAAGACCACATGGAAGATGGGTGGATGAAATTCGAAAGTATGCGGGAGTGACATGGAGGAGACTGGCACAAGACAGACCGTTGTGGAGGAAACTTGGGGAGACCTTCGTCCAGCAGTGGATTGATAATGGTTGACAATGATGATGATGATGATGATATATATATATATATATTTGCTAAAAAGTAAAAGAAAAAATTGCTAACAATAAAATCTATTTTCTTCAACGAAAATGAAAACAGTTATTTTCTGTGATGAAAATATTACACTGCTCAAGAAAATTAGGAGAGCAGATGATTTAGAGAGAACAGACAACTGCTGGTAAATATGCAGCAGAATATAAAAATATATTTATGAAAGAAGCAAGAAAATAAAGGATTGAACAGGTGAAAAAATCTTGTTTTACTGAAACAAAGATCATTTTTACAGGAAACACACCAGGTGCCATAAAAAAAATCATTATTATCCATATCTTTTGGAGAAGAAAAATAAAACATTGACGAACTTTGTCCTCTGTCTAAAAAGGTGTGTGATCATTTCGAACGTGCAAGACGGCTTCACACCTGTTGGGCATTGAATTGCTCAGGTGGTCGAGTAGGTTTTGGGGGATTCTTCCCCACTATTCCAGAAGGGCATTTGCCAACTAAAGGCGAGTCAACTGAGGTTGTGGTCTTCTAGCAGCAATGCGTTTGCCTAATGTGTCCAAAGCATGTTCGATTGGATTCAAATCCAGGGAGCATGCCGGCCACACCATACGCTCTATTGTTTCCTTTTCAAGCATCTGATTCACAAGGCACGCTCGATGTGGTCGGGCGTTGTCATCCATAAAAAGGGCTGAATCGCCTAGGGCAGCAATATAAGGCACTGCCAAGGGTCTAAGAATTTCGTTCCTGTACCTTTAAGCAGTCAAGGACCCATTCCTAATGACGTACAGGTCAGTACGTCCACCTACGCTTATCCCTGCCCGAACAAGCACACCTCCTCCACCAAAACGCGATCTTTCTTGGAATTCGCTGAACTGTATCGGGTGCCATGTTCTCTCCAGATTAGAAATCGTCGATTATCCGGCTCTAGGCTGAATCTGGATTCGTCGGAGAGCAGAATTTGGCTCCACTCGGCAGGTCCCCAATCACAGTGTTCTTCAGCCTAGTTTCTTCGAGCCATACGATGTCAGGAAGTCAGTCGGACACAAACAACTGGCCTACGTGCATACAATCCATGTGCGTGAAGGCGTCTACGAATTGTTTGTGTCGATACGCTTCTTCCGGTTGCCATTAAAAGTTGTCTTTGCAGCTGGGTGGCATTTTGACCCCTGTTCCGAAGGACTGTTGGTGACAAATAACGGTCATCATTTGAGGTGGTAACTCGTGGACGACCTTGACCAGGACGTTTTCGAACACTTCCCGTCTCTTGGAACCGACTCCACAAGCGTGTAATTACACTTCGGCTCACTCCAATGACGGACGCTACTATCCATTGACTTTGACCGGCTTCTAACCTTCCTATCCCAGCAAAAACAGTCTTGCTGGCCCAGCACTATGTTGCCGCTGCCGAACCGTCAATAAAATTTCCGGGCGGCCAACAGAAGGGCCAGCAGTTCAGGCTAACAGCTGGCCAACAGAAGGGCCAGCAGTTCAGGCTAACAGCTGGCCAACAGAAGGGCCAGCAGTTCAGGCTAACAGCTGGCCAACAGTTGGCATCCCATCAGTTGTCATATGCCACAACAGGGCCATCAGTGGTCCATCAAGGCAATAGCTGCCACAAGTGGCCTTTCAGTGGCCCTGCAAGCACGTGCCACAAATGATGGCTAGCCTAATGGGGTCCGCTAGTGTGCCGTTAGTGGCAGCCAGCAACCACGTGACGTAACTTGTGGCTTGCCGAATCTTGTCCGCCAATTTCCTAGTAGTAGCCATAATAATAAAAAATAAAAAAAAAGCAAGGATAACAGCAGTTTCCCAAAGCTACAATTTTTTTCAACCCGTACGAAGCTTGTGAAATAACGCACTGCGCGGGTGAAATTTTCTCAACAGACCGGAAAATCGCCCGCTTGCATCTGAGTAGATTTGAAACTGGGCCGTTCGCGTGGTAGCTCAGCTCTCTACCGACCGGACTAATTTGCCACGCTCGAGCGTATGCTTGAACTATCTCTTTCGTACATAATGTGTAACCGAATGCTTCCCTGTTTCATTTTACAATATTGCGAGGTATTTTTCATAAACGTCAGTTTCATATAATTCATAAACTTATTTTTTCAACGTAACGATAGTTTTTTTTTTTTTTTACTTTAAGGGAACTTTACTCATTTTCAAGGCGTGTACATTCTTAGAGTCGCTTTCCAAAGTTTTGTACTGTCTTTGCCGTCTTGAAAAGAGATTGTTGAATTAATATATATTTACTTGTGTTCATGTCACATTCTGTTACATGTTTAACATTGTGTCTTTCCTTTCCGTTGTCGGAAGCTACATTTGCTTTAAAGAGTAAAAGATATTTTATTTTACTTCTCGTTATTTTTAGAAGCGAATTCCTCCCAGTCTTGTGCATTCAACCCATGGATTATATCCACATAGTGTCGTTTTTTTTTCTTTCAAATAATTAATAAATTTTGTACGCGTATAATTCTTTTTTTTCTTCCAACAAACGTTGTTTTAATGGTTTTCTAGGATATTTGTTTCAAGCGGTTTCAAATTTTTTCTTGTTATTCATCTACTCCATTCCATGAATTGTTATGCATGGGAATGGAGTGGGTGTGTTTCATGGCTGTAATCTAGTATTTCACGGCTTAATCTGATATCTTCGTCGACGTAAAATTTCATTAGGAAATTAATTCGCCTCTCCACATATGAATTTTTTTCTTAACATCCACTAAAATAACACGATGGCGATAACGCCGTCGTCAACTAAATGGTACCATGAGAGACACATCAAGTGTTGCTTCTGCGCATGCGCAGTCCCGTTGCTTCCATCTGCTGTTGGGGGTTGCATTGGTTGCCAGCAACGGACCACTAGTGGCACTTGCTTGGAGGCCCACAATTCACGGCGATGCTGCAGGGCTATCAATGGCTCGCCAGCTGATAGCGCTGCCACCAACGGACCACTACCAGGCCGTGAGCTGCAGATTTCATCCAGCAGTGACCCATCACTGCCAGCTGTTGGCCAGCAGTTTCCCAGCACTTGTGTTTTTGCTGGGATGGCTCGGCACGCGGAGCTTTCTGGCAAATCTAGTTGATTCGGCATGCTAACATGAGATAACGCAACAAACTGCTTCTCCCGCGACCAGCAGTACAAGAATACAGTTCCGAAAGAACCGCCCGTTTTATGTGATTGTCGCATCGACGTCACTTTTGAAGTCATTGTTGCTAATTTGTAAGTCGAACTTCTTTCTACAGCTGTTTTTCGTTATTCGGAGGGAATCTTTTGACAGTTCAATAGCATTTTACCGAACTGCTTTGAATAAAATCGTTTAAAAAGGGTGCTCTCCTAATTTTGTTGAGCAGTGTAGTATTCAACTTATTAATCACAGCTAAGGTACCAGGCCCGAATAACGCCCCCTTAACACTTAGAATGGTGTAGCTCTTAAAATAAGGTATATAAAAACAGGAAAGTAATGACGAAGACACTTTAAACACTTTTGCAAATAATAGCATAACAATATGGATGAAAAGTATTTATTTCAGGAGGTGAAATAAAACTGAGTTAGGAAAAGCTTGCATGATGGCGTTATTAGGAATAGGTGGTTTAATTAACCCCATCTGTTCTTTAACATAACATTACGAAATATTTTCCCCCAGAACTAACATTATTTAACCAAAATGCAACAATATCAAATCCATTTTGTGTTTAAGCAACAAAATGATAAATATACACTCATTATTAAGTTTTTCTTAGTCTACAGCTGGAACAACAGCTGTGATAGTCAAAAAATATGTCATGAACTTATTACTGGGTTATCAAAAAGAATGAAATGGGAACAAAAATACGTTTCACACAATACGAACAATGTGTTAGAAAAGTTTGAAAATACATAGAATTTGAAAATTCATAAGGGAGAAAGCCATCACTCAGCACATTCTAGACATCTGAAAGATTTGTGTTCCTTCTGATGCCTCCACACTCATGTAAATACTAGTGTCGTTCACGGATTCCGGATTTTTGGATTTCCGGATATTTTAATATTCGAAAACCGGATTTTTAGCATTCGAAAAGTTCGAACTGCGGATAACCGGACTTCGAACTTCGGAAGTGCTATTCACGGATTTCGGATTTCCGGATAATTTACTATCCGAAAATAGGATTTAAGCATTCGAATAGTTCGAACTCCTGTTATCCGGATAATGAACTGCGGATATCCGGAATTCGAACTTCGGATATTCGGATATCCAGACTTAGAATACCGAATATTCCTTCATCTCAACAACATAGATCTACCTGGCCATGACAGACCGCATGCCTCAGGTTGTTGAAACCTTAACGCAGCAGTTTGCAAGCGTGCGTTATTTTGCTGTACGATGTCCGTTTGATTAGACAAAAAGATCTTTCGTGACATTGATATTATGCTAAGTGAAGAGATAATAAATAAAATTACAGTGTTTTATACTGTAACAAACTCATGCCCCAATCCGGATTTCGGATTTATGATATTTCGGATTTCAAAATATCCGGTTTTTGACAGCACTAGCCGGATATCCGGATTTTGAAATTCGGATTTCAAATGCGGATTTCGGATTTCATGCGGCAATCCGGATTTCAGAAAATCCGGTTTTTGACAGCGCTAGTAAATACCTCACACAAAATTTTCGCAAAGACATGTTCTCTACGCGATCTTCATCACAAGTAAAACACATCTTTGTTCGCGGTTGGTTGTGACTCAACCTCTTCATTCTGGTTGGGTGTGGTTTAGACCTTTTCTGGGCTTTCTTTGCTGTATTTTTCGTCAGTGACTTCGCATCTTTAAACATGGAAGTCTTGATTAAGCTTGCCTTGTTATTCAATGATTTACGTGTAATCGTTTGACAAAATGGAAATGAGATTAACATGACGAACATTTACGTAAGTGTCGTGAGTAACCTAAAAATATTACATGTACAAATTTAACGCCACCCTGGAGTTACAGAGCTACCGAGTATTTGATGGCATTCTACCAGGTAATACCAAAAATACTACCGTTTTTTCAACGTGTGAAGAAAAGAAAGAAAATGGTACTTGGAACAGATGTTTTAATCCATATAATAAGTGCCCCCGGTAGTTACAACCTTCTCCCATCGATCGACAAGGGCATCAATTTTCGTATAGTTGACAAGAAACTTTCTGAACTCGGATTGCAAACTTTATGTTGCGAAATATCAGCTGAAACAGATACCGTAAGTAAATCTGAATAATATAAGGAATACTTTGAACGGCTGGAATACGAGGATGGAATGGAACTGGTTCTCCTAGAAGGGTTTGCCTAAGTGTGATAATCTAGGTTTCGTTTAAATTAAAAATTTTAAAAATTTGCTAAATGTCAAATAATTATTTATTTATATATGTTTTGCTTTGTAATAGCTTACTATATACACAGTCGAGTCACAGTATTCTGACCACCTCCTACTTTTGACGTCAACAGCGCGTGGACAATGAAAGAAGGCACGTGTCGTGAGATGGCTTGGAGGGTATACAAGGTGTACTGTAGACATTCTGAAAACATATCCCTCGTTGCTGTCATGAATAAAAGAAGTGATTTATCAGATTTCAAAAAAGGGATGATTATTGGCTTTCGGGCCAAGGGTGGCAGTATTTCTGAAACAGCGCAATTTGCGAACTCTTCGCGTGCTGCTGTGGTTACAGTGTATCGTGATTGGAGAAATGGCACCATTGCCAATAAGCGACGTGGAAACTGCGGAGCACCACGTGCCATTGATGTGAGAGGTGAACGTAGGCTGCGAAGGTGCGTGAGGGCCGATCGACAGCTACAGTGGAGCAACTCGCAGGCCGAATGAACCAGAGGGTTACCGGAAGTGTGTCTAAAACGACAGTTCAGTCAACCCTGCTGCGTGTGGGGCTCCGATGCAGACGGATGGTCACTGCACCTATGCTAACGAAGGTGCATCGGCAGAAAAGTCTCACATTCGCACCGCAGTATCGGAATTGGACCTCAGCTGATTTGCACCGCAGTAGCCTTGTCCGATGAGTCACGTTTTCTGCTTCACCAAACGGATGGACGTTGGCGTATAAGGCGAGAAACATCGGAGAAAAACATTCTTCAACCATTGCTGGAAGAACACAAGCTGGTGCGGGCAGCGTTATGGTCTTTTTCTTTTTTTTTTTTTTTTTGATTGGAGGTTTAACGACCACCGTGCAGTGAGCAACTCAGTGGGCTATATAAGTAGTTGCCCGTCCCTAATTTAGGGCTACTTGTTCCAGGGAAGGAAGAGAGCCAATGCCGTAAGACAACCATGCCTCACAGGGATTCGAACCCGGACCCCTTTCGGACGAATGATCAGAAGCCATCGCTTAGACCACTGAGCCACCGCGGCGGCAGCGTTATGGTCTGGGGAATGTCTTCGTGGCATTGCCTGGGTCCACTCACACCTGTGGAAGGCACTACAGACCGAATTCGTTTTGAACCAATCCTTGCAGATCACGTACACACATACGTGCTGATTGTCTTCCCTGGGGCCGATGGGATTTCCCAGAACGACAATGCGACGTGTCGCACAGCTAGAAATGTCCGAGAATGATTGCAAGAGCAAGATGAAAACTTCAAAGTACTTCTCTGGCTCTCTCATTCTCCAGACGTAAACCTAATTGAGCATCTGTGAGTTCGCTCTATGGATCCTCCACCACTCACATTCCAGCAGCTGTCAGATGCACAGCAGTCAGCATGGCTCCACATACCTCTGATCACCTTCCAGCACCTTACTGAGTCACTCCGAGCCCGTCTAGCTGCTGTCGGAGCTGCAAACGGCGGTTACTATGGACAGCTGAGTGCTGTGCATCTGACAGCTGTTGGAGGGCTTTATAGTGACTCGACCGTGCATATATATATATATATGTAGTGATTTGAGGGGCGTTCAAAAAGGAATGATCATCGGCTACCGCGCCAAGGGTGAAAGCATCTCAGAAACAGCAGACTTCGTGGGCTGTTTGCGAGGTGCTGTAGTAATGCTGCACCAAGCATGGACAGCTGGCACACAGAGTACCTCGTGACGTCCTAACTGAAGAGCCCAAAAGGCCATCGACCCCAATAAAGAACGTCGCCTCCGTCGACTGATAAAGAGCAATCGACGCGCAACAGTGCAGCAATTGACCACGCAAATGAACTCTGGGGCACCCAAGTACGCGCCCCCGATAACAGTACAGCGAACCTTGTTACGCATGGGTCTCTGGGTCGACGCTGCGTCAAGGCGTTCATGTTAACCCAGGTCCATCGGCAATGACGCCTGCAGTTCTCATAGAACACTCTTCCACTGTCCAATGACGGCAGGGCCTTCGACGAATCGAGGTTTCTACACCACAGAAGTGACAAGCGGCGGCGGACACGGTGCGAGCAGCGTCAGACACACGAGAACCAAAGAGCTCACATTGCTCGCACATACATCTCATCAAAGTGTTACTATTCCTGGCAAATGGATACCGCCCCTGGCTACAGACTCCGTCAAGTTCAAGCATGCCTTACTTCAGTTGTATGGTCAAAACATCACTGGGTCAGCTCCTCTACAATCTGCCTCTCACATTCACAGGGAGGAATTGGTCTTCCTGCTGTAGATCTCGTTTACCGTGCCGCACGGCTTCACTGGTTCTTTCATGAGCTTAATAGCTCCAACCCAGATACATGCACATTACGTAATGTTCTTGCCTCATCGAAAAATCTTTCATTAACGTTCGCCGTCTTTCTTCGAATGGATGGTTTCCCAGCATTACGACAAAGGCTCCCAGCCGTTTACTGGGAGGCCATAGAAATCCTGGGGTCTCTCCCATTACAGAGAGCATCCCCCTCCTCTACTACGGAGATACTAAATGAACCACTCTTTTACTCATCAGCTCTTCATCCCTCTGACCGAACCATTCTTTGCCTCTCCAGAATGGATGCGTGCATCCACTATTACTGTACAAGACCTTGTGAACCTCAACCTTACTTGGAAAGACTTCTCTCGCTTATCTACTCATCTTCATGATTACGTCTCCTCCCGGACACTTTACACGTAGATAAAATCGTCGATCATCCGTTTATACCCATCTGTGGCCTCTGCTGAAGGAATTCTACAGGTTGCAGCAGCACCGCAACTTTTCCCGTTTTTTTTGTGCAACTCCGTATGAAATCTTTTACGCTTGAGGCATGCTAACAGAAGATTTTGAGCGAAATTCTTCGTACTTCTGCACCTTAGCAACCAATGCCTATCCCTACTGTTCCGTCTGCCTCCTTTACAGCTGTTTGGTCTTCTGCACACCCTCTCCTTGCTGCACCTCATGAGAAGAATGTTCATTGGCTATTTCTACATCGCCGCCTCCCCGTTCCTCAATTATTACACCGAATATCTCTTGTTGTTTCTCCACAAAGTGCCTACTGTGATGTAACGGCAGACACTGAACATGTCTGTTGGTTTTGTCCTGTCATGCTACCTGTGTTAAATCTCATGTTCCGTATTGCACACCATCAATACCCAGAAAATCTGAGTGTTGTCTCATATTTTACCCTACTTCAAGATATTCTTCCTGCTTCTCCTCTCTCATCACGCTTGTAAAAATAGTAATTTACTCCCATCAACCGACGCATCAGAAAAACTCCACTGTACCTACTCTTACAGAGGCAAGTGAGAAGCTTGTCCATCACTTCACTGCTCGACTAAAGTTCCGTCTACAGTTAGCACATGAACACGCTGTCAATACAGAAACTCTTCCCAACTTCTGCAAACTCTGGAGACCATACCTCAGCTGGTTCCAGATTGATGGCCTGAGAGTTTCCTTTACAGTTTGAACTATTATGAATACTCTATCCTTTTATTGACACTTACATCTATAACGAAGTAAATTTCTGCGTCATTTTTATCCGCGCCGGGAATCGAACCCGAGTCCGCTTATTCCGGAACAAGTTGCTCTACCAATTGAGCTACGCGGACGTTGTATTCTGATTCCTATCTGACTTTATGTTGTGTGCGTCCTTCTGGCAGGTACGTCACATCTCTTGGTACGTTACACATCGTTATTTAACCTGTTTAATTTCCCCTTCTATCTTACATTTAGTAAGTGTATACAGTTTTATTTCTTTGCCTACTTCTTCTGGCGCTCATTTGTATATAATCATTTCATGACTCACATTCTTATTCTGTACTCCGAGTGTTTAATAAATGCATATTTAAACCTTAGCATCGTCTGCCCTCATGTCGCACTGGTCGCTGCCTTGGCCAGGTACATTCCAGATGTCGGTAACTGAGGGCCAAGATTTAAGTTGTGGAGTCATTTTGGAGGGGTTTGGATATAACTCACCATGTTGTCCAAGCTGGTTGGTCAGTGTGGGATAGCATTTCCTCTAATCTCGATGGCATAGTTATTGGCGGTCGTCAGAGCCCCTTTAGTGGGAACAGGATGCACCACGAGAAGGCAGGGTTGACATTTGTCAAGAAGAGGCTGTAGTATGTTGCGCATCACCTGACCTTACATCCCATATATATATATGTGTGTGTGTGTGTGTGTGTGTGTGTGTGTGTGTGTGTGTGTGTGTGTGTGTGTGTGTGTGTGTGTGTGTGTAGTTATATATATATATATCGCAACAAAACAAGAACCTTAAAAAAATTCCATAAGTTAAAAACGAAGAAATGTCATAGGATGTGATTGAGGCTGCGCATAGCCGCCAGTCCAAACCTCACATCAAAATTATCGTTGGAAACAACACGAACACAGAAACCTAAAAACAGAAATCAGAAATTTAATTATATAGACTAAGCCAAAACCAGACTCCAAACGAAAAAAGACCACTCACCCCATGAAGACCAGTGCCTGACGACCGCCAATAGCGGTATAACTATACCATCGGGATTAGAGGAAATTCTATCCCACACTCACCAACCTGCTTGGCCAGCGTGGTGAGTTATGGACAAACCCCTCCAAAATGACTCCACAACTTAAATCTTGGCCCTCAGTCTCCGGCAGCTGGAATGTACCTGGCCAAGGCAGCGGCCAGTGCGACATGAAGGCAGAGGGTGCTAAGAATCCCCGGAGGACCGGACTAGGCTGCCATCTGATGCTGACCTTGGCAACGTACAATGGACGCTCCCTATCTTCTAATTCAAGGCTTCTTGAATTGGAAGAGGAACTACAAAGGATCAAGTGGGACATCGTGGGGCTAAGTGAGGTAATAAGAAAAGGAGAAGATCTCATCGAACTGAAAAGTGGACATCTCTTCTACTATCGTGGGACAGATACTGGCAGAACTAGTGGTGTTGGATTTATAATAAACAAGAAACTGAAGGATAAAGTTGTAGAAGTTGAAAGTTCCTCTGACAGAGCTGCACGGCTTGTTATCCAACTCTCGAAAAGATACCAGGCTCAGATTATTCAAACTTATGCACCCACCACAAGTCATCCTGAAGAAGAAATTGAAGAATTTTATGAGGAAATTTGTCATCTAAATAATAAAGGTAAGCAGCACTTGAAAATAATTATGGGAGATTTCAATGCAAAAATAGGGCAACGGCAACAGAATGAAACTTCAGTAGGTAAATTCGGTCACGGCAACAGAAACCAGCGTGGAAATACTCTCGTAGAGTTTGCAGAGGCAGAAGGGTTTTTCATCTTGAACTTCTTTTTCAAGAAAAAGCCACACAGGAAATGGACATGGAGACATCCAAATGGGACGACAAGTGAAATTGATTTTATTATGTGTAACAAAAAATTCGTCATAGAAGACTGCAGTGTGCTAAACAAGTTCAACACAGGTAGTGACCATAGATTGGTGAGATGTAAGATGCACCTCAACACTAAACTTGAACGTGGCAAGCTCATAAGACAAACAAAATCTATTGACATAACCAACCTTAAAAAACACCATAATACCTTCAAGTTGGAACTGAAGAACAGGTTCTCTGCTTTAGAAGGCCTAACATCGGAAGAAGTGGACATCTCTGAAGTTAACAGAAAAGTAACCAAAGCTCTTATGGAAACAGTAACAAAATTAGCTGGGTCTAAGAACAAGTTGCATGTAAATAAATTATCAGGAAAAACGAAAATGTTGATGCAAAAAAGAAGAGAGATGAGGACAACTAAAGAAGATGTGACTTCCAAAGTGGAATATATAGAGCTATGCAAGACAGTACGAAAAAGTATCACTGAAGACGTAAGAAAATTCAACTGTGAACTAGTGAGGAAAGCAATTGAAAACAACCAAAGCCTAAAGATAGCAAAGGGACATCTCAGTAAGGGAAGAAAACAGATTATGGCACTGAGAAAAGAAGATGGTTCTGTAACAAGAAATAGAGGCGAAATTTTGACAAGAGTGAAAGATTTCTACTCCAAATTATATGAAAGGGATGATACATGCACTCCAGACATCATGAAAGATACCAGTACCAGAGTTCCTCCAGTCCTTCCAGCAGAAGTTGCACATGCAATCAAGAACATGAAGCGGGGAAGAGCTCCAGGAGAAGATGGAATTACTGTAGACATCATACAAGAAGCAAGTGGAGAAATCGAAACAGTACTCGCCCAAATTTTCACTCGATGCCTTAATGAAGGAAAGATTCCTGAGGATTGGAACACCGCTACAATGATCCTGCTACATAAGAAAGGTGACATTGAGGATCTCGGAAACTACAGACCTATCAGCCTCCTATCAGTAGTTTATAAAATCTTCACTAAAGTTCCTTCACACCGCTTGAAGGTAACACTGGACATGGCTCAACCGAGAGAACAAGCTGGATTCAGGAGTGGCTACAGCACAATAGATCATATCCATGTGCTGAGAGAACTAATTGAAAGAGCGAGGGAATATGAACTTCCATTGTGCATGGCTTTTATCGATTATGAAAAAGCCTTTGATTCGGTGAAACCATCAGCAGTTACAATGGCTCTGAAAACCTGCGGTATTGAAGATGCATACATTAATATTATTAATAACATCTATGAAAATGCAAGTGCAAAGATTAGGCTGTTTGAAAATACAACACACATAAAAATTGAAAAAGGAGTGAGACAAGGTGACACCATATCTCCGAAGCTCTTTAATGCCACATTGGAGGGTGTTTTTCAGTCACTGAGCTGGGAAAACAAGGGGATAAAGATTAATGGAGATTATCTAACCCACCTTCGTTTTGCTGATGACGTAGTCATTTTTGCAACTAGCCCATCAGAGCTGCAGAGTATGGTCCAGGAACTTGCTGACAAGAGTAAAGAAGTGGGATTAAAAATGAACTTTCAGAAGACAAAAGTGATGTTCAATGCTTTTACAAGAAATGAAGATTTATCGATTGATGGAGAAAAGCTGGAGATAACAGACACGTACGTTTATCTTGGACAGCAGATATCAAGTGAGGGTCACATTGATGAAGAAATTAATCGGCGTACAAAACTTGCCTGGAGAGCTTTTGGAAGAAACAGCATAATTTTCAAAAGCAATATGCCATTATGTCTTAAAAGAAAAGTGTTTGATCAATGCATCCTTCCAGTGCTTACGTATGGTGCAGAGACGTGGACCTTAACTAAAAGAGACATACAAAGGCTGCAGACAACTCAAAGATGCATGGAAAGGTGCATACTTGGTGTAACCAGGAGAGATAAGAAGAGGAACTCGTGGATCCGAAAAATGACAAGAGTGGAAGACATCATGATCAGAGTTAAATCCCTGAAATGGCAATGGGCTGGACATACTGCCAGAAGGACAGATCATCGATGGACAACCGAAATTTTAGATTGGATTCCAAGGGACCGGAAAAGACCCAGAAGAAGACCACATGGGAGATGGGTGGATGAAATTCGAAAGTATGCAGGGGTGACATGGAGGAGACTGGCACAAGACAGACCGTTGTGGAGGAAACTTGGGGAGACCTTCGTCCAACAGTGGATTGATAATGGTTGACAATGATGATGATGATACAGAAAGTTATACCGCCTTTATCAAAAGAACACCGGCATAAAGGTGACTTTTCTGGATTCCTCTAAAAGGCTGGAGCCTACAAAAGCCTGCGGATGTGTTCTCGAAGTCAAAATCTCTGAAAAACAAAAGAGCAAAAAACGTTAGTTACCGTAATGGGTATTACCCATTACGTTTTCTGCATCAACTTTTCAGACATTACGTTTCTAAAAAGTTGATGTTTTCTACATTAACTTTTCAGACAGTTAGCTCTCAGTTCCGAACTTAGATTACAATTTCCTTTACACTTAGATTACATTTCCTACAAACTACAAATACATCACTAACCAAAGATCCCACAGTTTTAACTGATCAGGTTGCTAAGTGCTATTATGTGGATCTGTAATTGCTGAAGATTTCAATTAACCTCATTCTACTCTATTCTCTCATTTGTTTACGGCCCTTTATATACACTGACCGTAACTGCGGCCTGTGACCTCAATTGCTATATAGGGGTGACTCTAACGTTTTTTGCTCTTTTGTTTTTCAGAGATGGTGACTTCGAGAACACATCCGCGTCCTTTTGGTGACTCCGGCCTTTTAGCGGAATCCAAAAATGTCACCATTAGGCCGGCGTTTTCTTGATAAAGGTGGCATAATTTGCTGTATACACGTATTTGTATTTAGTCTTAGGGCCTTGACGGCCAGGCACTGTCTTCATGGGGTGAGTGACCTTTTTTGTCTGGAGTCTGGTTTGAGCCATCATCATCATCGTCATTGTCAACCATTATCAATCCACTGCTGGACGAAGGTCTCTCCAAGCCTCTTCCACAACGGTCTGCCTTGTGCCAGTTTCCTCCATGTTACTCCCGCATACTTTCGAATTTCATCCACCCATCTCCCAAGTGGTCTTCTTCTGGGTCTTTTCCTGTCCCTTGGAATCCAGTCTAAAATTTCGGCTGTCCATCGATGGTCTTTCCTTCTGGCAGTATGTCCAGCCCATTGCCATTTCAGGGATTTTTTTTTTTTTTTGATTGGAGGTTTAACGACCACCGTGAGCAACTCAATGGGCTATAAGCAGTCGCCTGTCCCTAATTTAGGGTCACTGGTTCCAGGGAAGGGAGAGAGCCAGTGCCGTAAGACAAACACAACATCCATGCCTGACGGGATTCGAACTCGGACCCCTTACGGACGAATGATCAGAGGCCAGCGCCTTAGACCACTGCGCCACCGGGGCGGCCATTTCAGGGATTTAACTCTGATCATGATGTCTTCCACTCTTGTCATTTTTCGGATCCACGAATTCCTCTTCTTATCTCTCCTGGTTACATCAAGCATGCACCTCTCCATGCTTTTTTGAGTTGTCTGCAGCCTTTGTATGTCTCTTTTAGTAAAGGTCCACGTCTCTGCACCTTACGTAAGCACTGGAAGGATTAATTCTCATACGTAAATCTGAATTTATCGTACTCTCGTGGATTTGACGAATGACTGATAATAAACTTATACGTTGTCGTTGACTGCAATGTTGTTCATAAATTTTAATATTTTTTCGTATTCACAGCATTTAGGTTTTAGAATGAATAAACTCCTTGATAATACACCCCTCCTACGACAAAAAAATTAGCATAAAATTTGCGCTATTATAAGAAAACATATACTTTCTGATTGCTCTGTATGTTCATAGTTTTTAATTTCATTGGGATCTGAAATTTTCTGAGCCTTTGTTAAATCGGAATCGCTAGTCAAAGTATCTTAAATTATTAAACGAACCTGCTGGAAGTTTTACCTGAATACTGCGTCATACTCAGTAAAATGTAAAATAAGTCGCAAAGTTTTGTAAACCGGTTTTATTCGATTAGCGACCCTTCTGATGTGATTATGAATTATTAATTCACAGCGAAATCCCCGTTACCGAAATGCATTAAGGAAAGATTGAATTCTGCGTTTATTGCGTTATAACAAGTGAATTTAGGAGAACTTCCCTAAGAAGTATCACTTATATAAGAATGGCCGCGGTTTAGCAGTAAGCGGAATCTTATCGCTAAGAACATTCGGGATCCCTGGCTTTTAGTGAAAGCAACACATTGCGCAGGTCCCTTAGCTTCTTCTTGAACTCTGACCTTTAGTGCTAACAAGGTGGAGGAAAGTCAGTGCTGGCAATGGGGAAAGACACGGTTGCGTCACAGACAGACGATTCTGCCGTCTGCGGAGCTTCAAGAGCAAACAACTTTTGTTACCATGGCAACGGAGACCACGCGTACAAAGGATGCAGCACAAGACTAACTGAAATCAGCCTCCGCAGGTACGGAGAGCATGCGCAATAAACATCGGTAAAGTGCTGCGCAGTTTCACAAGAGTTTTTCCAGACTTTTCTATGACAACATTAAATGCGTCATACAAGATTTCGAAGAAATTTCAGCTTTACGTAGAACAGTCGCAACAAAAGGCTCTTACAAAATTAAAAATTTAAAATTCCTGTCCCGCGAGCACTCTTGAAATTCACAAATGTCATTCCTAATGTATAAATTATTATATTGTTGGATGACAGCAGTCAGAAGCACAGTTAAGACTAAATTATTTCCTTTTTTTTTATCTTTGGCCGTGACTTCAAAGAAACAATTGATTTGATGAAGCCAATTATTTTTACAGAAATACACTGAGTAAAAGTTCGTTTGCTCGAGCTCAGTGAAGTACATGAATCTAGGATAACGATTAGATAAAAGATCTTAGTCCCTCAAATTACGCGGAAAATTTATTGTCGCGAGAGTTCATATACAGCTGAACACCGTGTTTGAAATATTTCCTGCAGCTTTCCTCTGGAAACTGCGAAAAGAAGTAAACACAGTAATAGTTTTCTGATTTCCGTATGTGTCGTGACACTAAGAAAGGGGTCGGGAATTATTCTTGCTTCTATGTCACCGAAAAGGTTATTCCGTCTACGATAACTCCATTGAAGTATGTGTATTCCTGATTATATTACTAATTTTTGGATTTTATGCATCTTTCCTGACAGAGGTAAAGTAAATCCCAAGTAAACACGTTCGATGTAACGAAAATGGGTAACGGCGCATCATTGTCAAAACCATTATTGAAATCTGATCGTACCGCATGCTGTCTCATTAATTGGCGCAACAACAGTTGATTACATTGTTCCTCAACAATATATTTATTAAATAATCACCGAACATTATTTCATCACTTTTTACATAAACGGAACAATATCGCATTACAATCTGCGTAAATTACAAGAATCAGGGGCGCCGACTTCATGAAATTATTGAGGAGGTGGGGCAGGCGTGAAGAGATCAAACGTGGGAGGAGCATGTCTGTTCCTTTGTCAGGAGGAAAATAAAAATTAAAAGGGGGGGGGCAAAAAGATGAACTACGAGATTCGACGTATATTTTGAAACGCAATTCTGATTGCTCATCAGCAAATGAACAATGAAATAGAAATATTCTTTTGCTGAATGTTAATATTTTTAAAGATGAAATTCAGTCTGCGATTTTATAAAAAATATCCCGAAAGATTTTGTTTCCAAACGTTTATCAAAAATATGAAAAGTAGCGCTATTACTCAAGCAAAGAACGAGAAGCGCAAAAAATAAATAGATAAATGCGCTAGAGATTACTGTTTACGTTTCTGTATTTTTATTTATTTTATTTTTCATAATTATTTTAAACATCACGAGAACAAGTCAAACAAAATACGAGACTGACAATTAAGTTTCTTATTAAATAAGCAATGGGGAAAAAAGTTTACTTATTTTCTTATTTATAAATTTTTCGGAAATAAATTCCTTTGGCTTCATAAGATCTACTTTATGAGGCCAAAGCGATTATTTAATTACACAGGATGAAAAATATTGGGTGGGACTGCCACCCTAGTAAAATTATTAGGGGGCAAATTTTACCTTACCCCCTATAGTCGGCGCCTATGACAAGACCCTGATGCTAAATGTGATAAAAGCCATTACTAAAATGCATTTCGATGCCATGCGTCTTTCCCAGCAATAGTAAAGTAAATCCCAAGTAGAAAATTTTGATGTAACGAAAATGGGTAACGGAAGTAGTCGATGAGCCACCTAGGTTGATTTTTTCAGATATTTGGAAAAGGGTGCGTCGTAGCAAATTTCAACATCCTCTTGACCATCCTAAGAAGGGATTACCTGCCACTGACGATAGCTTTAAAAAGATGTATAACACGACCCAATACTAAAAAACCTGTAGATATCCTAGACCAAAAGTTACCAATCCCCCTCACTAACAAACTTGGGATTCAGCTTTTCTTTCAATCTTGAGGCCACATTTTAGCTTGTATGCGCAGATGGACTTTCATATCTACATCACATTTCATCGATGTCAGGGTCGTTTCGTACATTTGTCCAAATCTGAATAATAATAATAATAATAATAATAATAATAATAAATATTGTTTCTCAAAAACTAAACAGTAGGAATGCTTACTATTGCCGCCACTATAGTTTAGTAAATATATTCTTATATGACTCACATGTCTTCTTTCATTGGTTTTACGGGGGCCGCGGATGGCGTAGTGGTCAACGTTCGTGACTGTCACGGAGAAACCTCAGGTTCGATCCCGGGTAGGTAAGAACGCTCAAACCACTAAATATGGGTTGGACAGCTTAACGTGCCGTACCCAGGGTTGGACGGCACGTTAAGCCGTCCAACCATGGGTACTGGCCCGCCGGTAATAAATAAGGCCGTCTTCTTCTCCCTTTCTACCTCGCTTCCGTATCACTTTCCATCGAGCACTCTAGACCAGATCAGATCATATGTAGAGGATTTTAGGAAGGGAGTGTCTGACCCAAGGTCTTGAACAACCCTTAGAAATAGGAAACTAGGAGATTTGGGCTAGAGTGCCCGATAGGAAAGGCACATGGAAGCGAGGTAGAAGACGCCCTTATTTACTACTGGGGGGACAGTAGCTGGGTCCGAGGGCTTAACGTGCCCATCCGAGACACGGCGGGTATTTAGTGGATCGAGCGTTGATACCTGCCCGGGGTGGAAACCTGAGGTTCCTCCGTGGTAGTCACGCTGACCACTGGGCCATCTGCGGCTCCACTCTAAACCAAATCTCCTAGCTTGCTAATTCTAAGGGTTGTTCAAGATCTCGGGTCAGGCACTCCCTTCCTGAAATCCTCTGCTTATGATCTGATCATTGGTTTTACAATAATAACATTGATTAACCCACATTCCTAAGTACTGCTCAATTCCAGGAATTAGTAAACCTTATTGCTTGTTGTTATAATTTAATTCAACTATCCCACTTCAATACCTGCGGTATTGAAGATGCATACATTAATATTATTAATAACATCTATGAAAATGCAAGTGCAAAGATTAGGCTGTTTGAAAATACAACACACATAAAAATTGGAAAGGGAGTGAGACAAGGTGACACCATATCTCCGAAGCTCTTTAATGCCACATTGGAGGGTGTTTTTCAGTCACTGAGCTGGGAAAACAAGGGGATAAAGATTAATGGAGATTATCTAACCCACCTTCGTTTTGCTGATGACGTAGTCATTTTTGCAACTACCCCATCAGAGCTGCAGAGTATGATCCAGGAACTTGCTGACAAGAGTAAAGAAGTGGGATTAAAAATGAACTTTCAGAAGACAAAAGTGATGTTCAATGCTTTTACAAGAAATGAAGATTTATCGATTGATGGAGAAAAGCTTGAGATAACAGACACGTACGTTTATCTTGGACAGCAGATATCAAGTGAGGGTCACATTGATGAAGAAATTAATCGGCGTACAAAACTTGCCTGGAGAGCTTTTGGAAGAAACAGCATAATTTTCAAGAGCAATATGCCATTATGTCTTAAAAGAAAAGTGTTTGATCAATGCATCCTTCCAGTGCTTACGTATGGTGCAGAGACGTGGACCTTAACTAAAAGAGACATACAAAGGCTGCAGACAACTCAAAGCAGCATGGAGAGGTACATGCTTGGTGTAACCAGGAGAGATAAGAAGAGGAACTCGTGGATCCGAAAAATGACAAGAGTGGAAGACATCATGATCAGAGTTAAATCCCTGAAATGGCAATGGGCTGGACATACTGCCAGAAGGACAGATCATCGATGGACAGCCGAAATTTTAGATTGGATCCCAAGGGACAGGAAAAGACCCAGAAGAAGACCACATGGGAGATGGGTGGATGAAATTCGAAAGTATGCAGGGGTGACAGGGAGGAGACTGGCACAAGACAGACCGTTGTGGAGGAAACTTGGGGAGACCTTCGTCCAGCAGTGGATTGATAATGGTTGACAATGATGATGATGATGATGATCCCACTTAGTACACTGCCGGACAATTGCTAAGGACGGATGACAATAGCAACGATAGCGACCATAAAATGGATGGCAGGAAAATGTGGAAATTAGCATAAGTGCGGGATGCAGTTAGACGTGTTGTGCGTATGCAAATTGTGGATTGCCGAACTTGTTCGTGACGTCATAGCGCTGATAAGAGATATAAAGGATTTGACGCGTATTGGCCGTTGTTGTTCAAACGTAAAGTTGGAAGGGAAAGAATCAATTGACGAACTTGCAATTTTCAGTATGTCTTCCCGACATCCCCTAGATGATTTCACGCGTGGCCGTATTATTGGCGAGATTGAAGAAGGGCGAAAAATAACAGATGTTGCCAGGGAGTTCGACGTCAGCCACAGTGTTGTTTCAAGGCTTTGGAAATCATTTTAAACAAATGGAGAGTATAGCAAACGTCACGGGGGAGGTCGTGTTCGCAGTACGACACCTGCAGAAGATCGGTACATAGTGCTATCAACAAAAAGACACCGGCGCAGCACAGCTAGTGAGGTAGAAAATCAGTTTATGGCTGCTACTAGCAAACGGATCTCCCGAAAAACTGTCGCCAGACGTTTGCATGAAGGAGGACTGTACGCCCACTGTCCTGTTGTGTGCATCCCATTGTCCAGACGTCACCGTACAGCCCGTTTGCAATGGTGCCATCAACATCGCAATTGGACTGATAACGACTGGTCTGCTGTCCTCTTCTCAGATGAGAGTAGATACAGTCTATCGTCTGATTGTCGACGACAACTGATCTGGCGTGATAGTGGTATTGCATATTGTCCAGCAAACATACATGAAAGGGACCGATATCCGACATGTAGTGTCATGGTATGGGCTGGCATCATGATCAATGGCCGTACGTCCTTCTATGTGCTTCCAACTGGGACTATGACTGGACAAATGATACATTAATGATGTTCTGCTACCTCATGTTCGCATGTTCCGTGGTGCTGTCGGTGATAGATTCATTTTCATGGACGACAACGCGACATGTCATCGAACAGTCGCTGTCCAGGAGTGTCTTGAGAGCGAGGATATTCAACGCCTCGTATGGCCAGCACGTTCTCCAAGTCTGAATCCCATTGAAAATGTGTGGGATGCTTTGTGGAGGAGTCTTGCTGGTCGCCAATGCCCTCCAATAAACAAGGACACCCTCATCCGTGCACTGACAGAGGAATGGGATAATTTACCCCAACAGCTGCTTGATAATGTTGTGCAAAGCATGACACGACGTGTGAAATCTTGCATCGCCCTCCATGGTGGCTATATCCCGTATTGACATCTTACGCCGGAGCGCCTGCGGACGGTAATTGCATTTTTTTCACGTTTACGTATTCTGCACAAAATGACCTGTTTGTCCCTTGAACACGTTCCAAAGCCTTCTGGATTTCAGAGCACAATAAATTGTCTTTTTTGTAATGTCCTGGCATTCTGACATTATTTTATTTCACTTGGCATCCAACCACACTTACTTTTTTATGCGCCATATAGCCGTTTATGATCCGTCCTTAGCAATTGTCCAGCAGTGTATGTACCGGACTGTGACTGAGTGTGGTCGTGATTGTCGCGAATAAATGCAATGGATGCAAATAAATGTATGTGTTATATTGTACGTAAATAAATGTATATATATTGTATACATCTTATTAATGTATTAAGTCCTTTCATAATTACTGGCCGATTCGGACACAAAGAAACAAACAGCAGTAAGAAACGACGAAATGCATTTTATTCCAAAAAATTTCTGCTCTCGGCAGCAATACACTGTGCCCAACGTATTTTTAGTGCAAAAAATGCCACGGTGGTAGAAACTGGCATCACAATGGTCCGAGGAATCGCTAACAACGGAAATCACAGCATCCTTGTTAGCGAACCGTTTGCCCCTCACGAAGTGGTCCAAATAGCGAAACATGTGGAAGTTTGAGGGGGACAAGTCAGGTGAATAAACAGGGTGAGAGAGGACCTCGTACCCCAAGGCGTTGATTTTTCGCATGCTTCCAATATACACATGCGGTCGTGCACCATCCTGAAGCAGTATGAGACCCAAACGATTGGCGAGCGATGGCTGTTTGCTGCATAATTTCTGGTGACATTCGTTCGGCAGACGGCAGCACAAGTCCGTTGTGTTTGTTTGACCTCGCGGCGAAAACTCATAATGAACCACAGTCTTGGCAGTCCACCACACAGAGATCAGAACCTTCTGTGGGTGCAACTCGGGTTCGGACATGTGTTTGTGTGGTTCCCCTTCATCCAGCCACGGTGCAGTTCGCTTCATTTTATCATAAAGCACTCATTTTTCATCAATCGTAAGGATCCTATGCAGAAAAGGAGCACTAGCCTCACGTTTTTGGAGGGCAATCCATGTTTCCAGACGCCGTGTCTGCTGCTGTTCGGTGAGTTCGTGTGGAGCCCAGGTATCCAGTTTTTAATCTTTCCCATAGCTGCCAGGTGTCTGGAAACTGTCGCTGATGATACGACAAGTTCGGCACTGAGCTCATGTACTGTGTACGCTGGTTTTTCTTCCACTTTCCGCCTTAAATGTACAGTGTCACACAGAACCGGACGTCCGGCTCCTGGCTTAAGGTCGATGGCAACATCACCGGCATGGAACTTGGAAAACAGTCTACGGACAGTTCTGTCACATGGAACAGGAAGACCGACTCCTGGCTTATGGTTGATGGCAACATCACCGGCATGGAACTTGGAAAACAGTCTACGGACAGTTCTGTCACATAGAACCGGAAGACCGACTCCTGGCTTATGGTTGATGGGAACATCACCGGCATGGAACTTGGAAAACAGTCTACGGACAGTTCTGTCACATAGAACCGGAAGACCGACTCCTGGCTTATGGTTGATGGCAACATCACCGGCATGGAACTTGGAAAACAGTCTACGGACAGTTCGGTCACATAGAACCGGAAGACCGACTCCTGGCTTATGGTTGATGGCAACATCACCGGCATGGAACTTGGAAAACAGTCTGCGGACAGTTCTGTCACATGAAACCGGAAGACCGACTCCTGGCTTATGGTTGATGGCAACATCACCGGCATGGAACTTGGAAAACAGTCTACGGACAGTTCTGTCACATAGAACCGGAAGACCGACTCCTGGCTTATGGTTGATGGCAACATTACCGGCATGGAACTTGGAAAACAGTCTACGGACAGTTCGGTCACATAGAACCGGAAGACCGACTCCTGGCTTATGGTTGATGGCAACATCACCGGCATGGAACTTGGAAAACAGTCTACGGACAGTTCGGTCACATAGAACCGGAAGACCGACTCCTGGCTTATGGTTGATGGCAACATCACCGGCATGGAACTTGGAAAACAGTCTACGGACAGTTCGGTCACATAGAACCGGAAGACCGACTCCTGGCTTATGGTTGATGGCAACATCACCGGCATGGAACTTGGAAAACAGTCTACGGACAGTTCTGTCACATAGAACCGGAAGACCGACTCCTGGCTTATGGTTGATGGCAACATCACCGGCATGGAACTTGGAAAACAGTCTGCTGACAGTTCTGTCCCATAGAACCGGAAGACCGACTCCTGGCTTATGGTTGATGGCAACATCACCGGCATGGAACTTGGAAAACAGTCTACGGACAGTTCGGTCACATAGAACCGGAAGACCGACTCCTGGCTTATGGTTGATGGCAACATCACCGGCATGGAACTTGGAAAACAGTCTACGGACAGTTCGGTCAATCGTCGTTCCAACAACCCACGCTCTATTGACATTTGCGACCGTTTTGGACACATTCCCGCCAAGTTTGAATTCGTGCAAAATCACTGATCTCACGTCGGGTTGATCCATCACGTCCCCAACTGCTGAGATCTGTCTGAAATACCGTTTTATACACGAGGACTGAACCGATTCAATTTGCATGGGCGCTTGGTAGTTCCTTCTACGAGGCGTCCCTCGAAACCGGCTATGCAAATTTGTCTTGTCGGCATCGGCCAATAATTATGAAACGACCCAATACTAAAAAACTATATAGTCTCGAATCACTTATTTTATTTCACACCCACAGAGATCTTGGAAAGAGGAAGATGCATAGCATATATTATCTACAAGGAGCACCAAATGGCGAAATCTTTAGATTTAGGAGTCTGGGAAGAACTCAAGTAATACAGTTTTTTGTTGTGTGTGGAGGATAAGAAAGATTTGATTTTTTCGACTAACATATCTACACGGAGGGTCAATATGTTGAAGGTGATCGGGTCGCACAATCCGTGTAATTTCATATACAGGATGTAGCACTTGGTCTCCAATGACATGACGTCCTTCCTTTTCAGGTTCAGTATACGTGACAGGGTCTGACGAAGAAATTTATCCTTCTTATTATCAAACCAGGATCCCTTAACTGTTGATTTAAAGTTGAGGAACTTTGGGATTAGGCCCGATTTTTTGCAGGCGGTTAAAAAGTCCACGTGGGATCGTTCCTTCTCCAGTTCAAGTCGAAGACGTCTAAAAAGTTTGTAGGTGTTCTACATTCCTCGGAGAATAGCAAAAACAGATTGATAACAAGGAACAGTACACCAATGAAATAGTAAATAGTAACACTGTACTAGTGATCCGATTTATTGGCTTAGAAATTAGACACCTTAGCGTTTCCAAGCTTTCGCACATCAACCAGATGGCTTTTTCAAGGAAGTTGGACAGAAACTGCGACTGAAAAATAGAACGCATTAACAATTTGAACGTGGAAACTTGACTTGGCAGCAAAAGATACGACGTTATATTCATTTAATGATACAAATCATCACGTTGGTTGCACTCGCGGTATCCTGGTAGGCAGAAGACTTTACTTGAAGAATTGGTTCCAAATTCGTGGCAACTCGAATGAGGCGCAGTCATTGCAAGTATCGCTGTTGGTAATGATTTCCAAGGTTTCCCGAATGGCTGTACCTTTAGGGGTAGAGTAGGTAGCTAATTTCTTTATATATTCCCACATAGGAGTAGCGGACTTGAATTTCACTTCTCTGGATAGAGCCGTGACTACTTTACCGTATTTTGTGTCTCTTTTATGTTCGTTGACTTTGATTCCAAACGAACGCTTGGTCATTCCAATGTAGTAAGGTTTAGAGCCGTCCGGATACTGTAGGGGGATCGCATAAACACCTGCTTCACAGGAGAGAGATGGCGGTTTTTCACAACTTCCCTTTAGCATAGTATATAAAGATGCAGGAGACCTAATGCCGACGCCGTAGTTCATCTTCTTCAGCACGTTTTTGAGTTTGTAAGACACATTTGGTATGTAGGGAATTGAGCCTAAATAACGTATGTGCAGCACAGAAAGATTAGAATGTTTGACCCTGGCTTTTTGGATAAAGTTACGTATCTGATTCAACGAATATCCTGCATCAGTGGCTAACTTGATGACGCTTTCAATTTTGTGTTGTCTAGAATGGGTATCGGAGGAAACGGCGAAGGCTCTTCGAATTCGAGAACGGAAGATAGCTGTTTTGTAATTTGCGGGACAGAAAGAGCTGCGGAGCATCAGGTTGGGGACGGACGTGGGTTTGTTGTAGACTTGTGTCCCGAGGCGGTTGTCAGGCGATTTTCTCAAAAGAACATCCAGATAAGGTAAACCGTTATTGCGTTCAAGCTCCATCGTGAAATTGATCGTGGAATGCATATCATTGATTTTATCAAGGAACATCGGAAGAGTCTATTTTCCGTGAGGCCATTCGAAAAACACGTCGTCTGCATAACGCAGCCAAGTGGTAGGCCGTGGGGTAATGCTGGAAAATATATTCCGTTCAATTGGGCGAAGTATTGCTTCTGCAACGGCGGGTGAAAGTGAGCATCCCATTTGAGCGCCATTATTCTGTTTATATACTTGTCCTTGGAAATTGCAGAAGCTAGTATCTTCAAATTAATAGAATTGGTCACTAATACTAGCTTCTACAATTTCCAAGGACAAGTATATAAACAGAATAATGGCGCTCAAATGGGACGCTCACTTTCAGCCGCCGTTGCAGAAGCAATACTTCGCCGAATTGAACGGAATATATTTTCCAGCATTACCCCACGGCCTACCACTTGGCTGCGTTATGCAGACTACGTGTTTTTTGAATGGCCTCACGGAAAAGAGACATTCTTCCGATGCTCCTTGATAAAATCAATTATATGCATCCTAGGATCAATTTCACGATGGAGCTTGAACACAACAACGCTTTACCTTATCTGGATGTTCTTTTGAGAAAATCGCCTGACAACCGCCTCGATACACAAGTCTACTACAAACCCACGTCCGTCTCCAACCTAATGCTCCGCAGCTCTTTCTGTCCCGCAGAATACAAAACAGCTATCTTCCGTTCTCGAATTCGAAGAGCCTTCGCCGTTTCCTCCGATACCCATTCTAGACAACACGAAATTGAAAGCGTCATCAAGTTAGCCACTGATGCAGGATATTCGTTGAATCAGATACGTAACTTTATCCAAAAAGCCAGGGTCAAACATTCTAATCTTCCTGTGCCGCAGCTACGTTATTTAGGCTCAATTCCCTACATACCAAATGTGTCTCACAAACTCAAAAACGTGCTGAAGAAGATGAACTACGGCGTCGGCATTAGGTCTCCTGCATCTTTACATACTATGCTAAAGGGAAGTAGTGAAAAACCACCTCCCTCCTGTGAAGCAGGTGTTTATGCGATCCCCCTACAGTATCCGGACGGCTCTAAACCTTACTACATTGGAATGACCAAGCGTTCGTTTGGAATCAGTGTCAACGAACATAAAAGAGACACAAAATACGGTAAAGTAGCCACGGCTCTATCCAGAGAAGTGAAATTCAAGTCCGCTACTCCTATGTGGGATGATATAAAGAAATTAGCTACCTACTCTACCCCTAAAGGTACAGCCATTCGGGAAACCTTGGAAATCATTACCAACAGCGATACTTGCAATGACTGCGCCTCATTCGAGTTGCCACGAATTTGGAACCAATTCTTCAAGTAAAGCCTTCTGCCTACCAGGACACCGCGCGTGCAACCAACGTGCTGTGTCATATCTTTAAATGAATACAACGTCGTATCTATTGTTGTCAAGTCAAGTTTCCACGTTCAAATTGTTAATGCGTTCTATTTTTCAGTTGCAGTTTCTGTCTAACTTCCTTGAAAAAGCCATCTCGTTGATGATGTGCGAAAGCTTGAAAACGCTAATGTGTTTAGTTTATACGCCAATAAATGGGATCACTAGCACAGTGTTACTATTTACTACTTAATTGGTGTACTGTTCCTTGTTATCAATCAGATTTATTTGCAATTTGAAAGCCATCGATAGATTTTAACAAATTGTTCTGTTTAAGTTTGTATACACTTTAAATGGGCAAATGATTTATTTGTAATTTGAAACACATTGATATTTTTTAACAAATTATTCTGCTTTTCTTATATTTTAACTTGACATATGATTTATTTATAATTTGAAAGCCA
This sequence comes from Macrothele yani, assembly GCA_039090855.1. Taxonomy (NCBI): domain Eukaryota; kingdom Metazoa; phylum Arthropoda; class Arachnida; order Araneae; family Macrothelidae; genus Macrothele; species Macrothele yani. Next base: position 113,931,440 of record CM077003.1, read on the forward strand.
GTGATAGCTTTTATCAATTGTTCTATTTAAGTTTGCATATATTTTAACTTGAAAAATGATTTACTTGTAATTTGAAAGTTATATTGTCAGATTTAACAAATTGCCCTGCTAATTGATCATCTTTGTAATTAGGCGAAAATTTAATTTTAATAGTTATTGAGCTTTAGCGAAGGGGAAACGTATGCTATCGTTGTAATTCCGGAAATGAATATTTACAAAAGGAAACTTAGAGCTCAGTTTAACACTCTGAAAATGTAATTTTAAACATAGGAATAAATGAAACTAATCAGAGAGAGCCTAAATCGGAATAAATGATGCGCAAATCGATAGGCTATTTATTTCTTTTCAGTAAATTTAGTGATCACGTGAACAAATACATTAAAAGCCTGATTCTTTGGAGTTCAAAATCATTTTGCATAACTGCACAACTGTTCATAATTTTGCCATGAAATGATTTCGAAACAAATAAACTGCTAAGACTAAAATAGATTTTTGTTTCTTTTTTTTTTTGTTTTTTGTTTTCGGTGTTTCCCGGGTAAATATCTTCAGGTAAAAATATTGCTTGCTAATTAAAGGCTGTCTCTGAATACGCCACGACTTATATAATTTCAGAAATCCGCAGCTTTTTTGCTGATTTCTACGAATGTAAGCGCCAAGGTCGCACGCGTGAAATGTTAAATGAAAAACAATAGCATCAAATACATCGGAGCTATTTCCGACGCAAAGGAACGCTGGCGCCTCAAAAACTGCTATGTCGCTTTCTATATTTTATCCAGACGAATCATTAAAGTGATATAGTACGGCCTTTTCTTTTACACCCCTCCCAAGATCATTAAAGCGTTTTCCTTTTCAAACTCCACCCCCGTCAAACAACGAGAAACCCACCCGCCCTAACCATCGCAGTACCTGATTCCACCTGCCTCCGCTATATCATCACGAACACACACACACACACGCTTTTTCCCCAATGAGCTTTCGAATCTTTTCCTGGCACATGCTGGAATTGTCCCTGACCTATATCCGAAACTCTCTCGCTGACTGTTTCGATTTTTTACCTGTCTGCGTGTCTGCTGAGCTGAGCCGCTTGGTGAATTGGCACTTGTTCAAGGAGATGATGTTGGGTCTTTCCAAGGGTGTTTCTGATATTCAGGCTTTGATCTTTTCAAATGCACGTTCATTTTGACACTGATTTAACTCTGAGAAAAAAAAAGAAAAAATGTGTGAGAAGGGGGAACCGCTTTACAACTTACCTCCATGACCTTGTCGGAAAGTCTCTTTTAAAAGGTTAATCGCACTAACTGCGAGAAAGAAACGATAGTTTATTTAGAAGCTCAATGGTGACTTGTCTCCGTTATGGATTCTATTCCACGATGACCGCAATAACGAATTCCGTCGAATCTATCTCCTCCCTAAAGAAACGATTTGAATGAACAGTTATTTCCAGCAGTTCACTAAATGGCTGCAAATGAGATCGGCAGCTAACCTGAATTTCTAAATGATTTCGCAAAATTTAGAAATTACTTACACAAAGGCATGGCTTCCATTTCCTAAGAGAGATATTCCTTTTTTTCTGAAGTTTGTTGCCTTACAGATTAAACGCATCGATGATTTCGATTTTCACAAAGCGGCTTTGTGGCTCGTAGCCAATTTTTAGAGGGATTCGTAAAAATAATGCTAAAGCAATTATTGGATGACAGTCTGCGTGCCTCAAACTGTTGTGTTTTTCCAAATAAGCAAAACAAAATTGTATGTCTAAAATAACAGCATGGATAACAAACAATGCTCCAGAAAAGTTAAATCTGTACTCCGAGTCAACCTGAGAGTTTATCATTATGTAGGGTAAGAAACATCTACCTCCTCTACGAAAAATAGTCCCTAACGTTCAGAGAGAAAAACAGTAGAATTATTGCTCAGAATCCATTTTTTGTTTGCTCGGCAGTTTATCGGACAAAAGTGCTACCTAAAACAAATTTTTCAAAAGTTAGAGCGCTTTTAGAAATAAATTTCACTTGCAAAGTTACTCTATCAATAGCCTCGCACTTTCTGCTGCTTCTGTCCATTTGGGATATCACTTGGAGAGGGGAAAGAGGTCTTACAACACAGAGGCAATAAATTGACAATCGGGGAAACTCGAAGGTAAGGAAGACACTTGGTGCATGCAGTGGTCTAAGCGATGACCTCTGATCATTCGTCCGAAAGGGGTCCGGGCTCGAATACCCCGAGGCATAGATGTTGTGTTCGTCTTACGGCACTGGCTCTCTCCTTTTCCTGGAGCCAGTGTCTCTAAATTAGGGACGGGTGACTGCTTATAGCCCATTGCGTTGCTCACGGTAGTAGTTAAACCCCAAAACATAACAAAATAAATAAATGCACATACCGGCCATTGAATTAGAAACTTTCATTCAGTTCCGGGTTGAACCTCCTTTAGCGCGAATTACAGCGCGTATAAGGTTTGGCATAGATTCCTCGAGGTGTTGGAGTGCATCTACGTCTACAGCGTACCAGGCATTAACCGGACAGTCCTTTAGCTGAACTTTCACGAAAGAGGATTTTGCTGCCGGATTTGTTTTTCTAACTTGTCCTATACATCTTCAATAGGGTTCAGATCTGGGCTTTGTGGTGGCCAGAGGAGATGACGGAAGTCGCTGTCACACTCGCTGAAGCATTGCTAAACACATCTTGTGCCAAGGACAGTAACATTGTCGTCCGTCCCCTGCTGGATAAAAAGTCAACATTGCAGGATGGACTTGATCCGCGGCAACGTTCAGATAATCCTTCGAGGACACGCGACCTTCCAGCAATATCAGGAGACTCGTTCCATACCAACAGAACGTGTCCCACACCATAACACCATATCCAGAACCTGCGTTGTCTTTACAAGGCTAGCTGGGTCTTTTACTGCATGGGCATCCTACCAAACTCTCTGCCTACCGTCGGTAGAGAACAAGGTGTACCACGACATGCCGGAAAATCTGAATTTTCCCCAATCTTTCAGTTTCCAATCATGGTGTTCCTGACACCACTGTAAACGAACTTTCCAGTTCTTCGCAGAAATCAGTGGTTTCCGTATAGACAGGTGGCTGCTCATACCGACCCTTTTCAATTCTCTGTGCATAGTTAGCTGAGATATGGGTTAGGAACGGGGTTCGGACATTTGTGCACCCGGACGTTGGGCCACCCGGACTTTGGGGCAGCCGGACATTTGGGCAGCCGGACATTTGGGCACTCGGACATTTGGGCACCGGGACATTTGGGCACAAATATTTAGGGGCCGTATAAAAATTGCCTTTTCTTGGCGCTCTGATGAGAACTGAATGGAGAAAGCGTTCCCAGTAAGACAAATGACAATTATAATTGAATTAAAAAAATTACATTGCTCATTTCTTAGGTTTCAACGAAACAAAGCAATTACACCAGAACTCATACTATGTTCGGAAAAGGACAACAAAGATGGATTTTTTAATAACGCTGGACTTTTTACTTAGGCACTAAATATTTACATAACATCTCAAGTTATTAACATTTCTTTTTTACTTAATTAAGCAGTGAATTACTGTGCCTCATTCGTAGGACCTTTTGACAGTCTTTATTCTACCGATGTCATATTCATAACGTTTACGTATAAACTCAAGTTAGTAGCATTGCGCTTTTACTTTGGTATTAAATATTAATTCATAGGCCCTAGGCCTAGGCCTTTTTAAGAGTTTCTGTTCTACCGATGTCACATTCATAACAATTACGTGTCAACTGAAGTTAATAATACTGCGCTTTTACTGAAGCACTAAATATTATTTCACAGGCCCTAAGCCTTTGTAATAGTTTTAACTCAACCAATGTCATATGTCTGTTAAATCTTCGTGCCTGATATCATAACTTAAAATATATAGCCGTCTGTGCACGATATGCAATAGAATTATTAAAAACTAGTATTAAAAACGTACAGTTGTTAAAAATCTTTAATACTAAAAAGCATGACTAACTGCGCAAGATCTTTCGAAGTGCCTGGCACTTTATCATCAGGCCGAGATGTACGTTAATTTTTAATACTAGTTTTTAATAATCCTATTGCATATCGTGCACAGACGGCTATATATTTTAAGTTACAATGTCATATTCACAACCTTTACGTATCAACTCAAGTTAATAATATCCTGCCTTTACTTTTTCACTAAAATTTTTTTCATAGGCCCTATGCCTTTTTAATAGTTTTTATTCAACTAATGTCTTATTCACAGCTATTACGTATAAAGTGAAGTTAATAATATTCCGTTTTTACCTAAGCACTAAATATTATTTCACAGGCCCTAGGCCTACGCCTTTTAACAGTTTTTATTCTAACCATGTCATATTCATAACCTTTACGTGTCAACTTAACTTAATATCATTGCGCTTTTAACTTCTGATAATACGTAATGGTTATGAATCGGTAGAATAAAAACTGTTAAAAGGGCCTAGGTGCTATGAAATAATATTAGTGCTTGAGTAAAAGAGCAATACTTCTAACTTTAGTTGATATGTAAACGTTATGAACATGACATCCGTAGAACAAAAACTGTGAAAAGGCCTAGGCCTAGGGCCTATGAATTAATATTTAGTGCCAAAATAAAAGCGCAATACTACTAACTTTAGTTGATACGTAAACGTTATGAATATGACATCGGTAGAATAAAGACTGTCAAAAGAGCCTACGAATGAGGTATAGTAATTTAGCGCCTAAGTAAGTAAAAGAAAAATATTGATAACTTGACATCTTATGTAAATATTTAGTGCCTAAGTAAAAGTGCAGCGTTATTAAAAAATCCCACCTTGTCGTCCTTTTCGGAAAATAGTACGAGTTCTAATTTACTTGCTTTGTTTCGTTTAAACCTAAGAAATGTGCTATATGTAATTCTTTTTTATTCACGAATGTACTTTTGTTTCCCCAAATTAAAGTATAATTGTCAGTTGTTTTGCGGTGAGCATTTTGTCGATCAAATTCTTACTATTGGACCAAGAAACGGTATTTGTTATACGGCCCCTTAAAGATTTGTGCCCAAATGTCTGGGTGCCCAAATGTCCGCCCCGTCTTTCTGACAGGAGATCGCAAATATTTCTTAATTTCCTAATGATAATGAAATATGGGTGAAATTTTTTTTGTGAACACCGCTTGCTCAAGTAGGGAGAAATATAGGAACACTATAATTTTTTACGCAGCGCAATTTCATGCCTCTAAAAGGGAATGTGCCCAGTTGTCCGGGTGCCCAAATGTCCGGTGCTCAAAAGTCCGATGCCCAAAAGTCCGGTGCCCAAATATCCTAAACTCGTTAGGAACAGCCTCCATTGAATGCTACGGTCATTTGCTGCACACAGGATGTCCTGTTTCTCCGTACAAGCCTTCTGAGACGACGATGATTTCTCGTTTCTGACACATTGTCGTCGCACCACAGTTACGCCTCTTGGACAGCGATGTGGGTAATTTTTCCACTGATTAAAGACTCGAGATATCACACCTTCTGAGCAACCACTCAACTCGGCTGTTTTCAAAGTCGTCATTCCAGCCAGACGATCACCCACAATAAGCCGTTTATGGTACTCCGAAAGATCCTTTGTTTTTGCCATTGTCATCAACAATACTGACGAGCGGAAGTCTTAAATAGCTACCTAGATCACGCGGTGACGCACGTGACCACGTATTTTGCATACACGCTGCGTAAGTGGCGTTTACATACATCTGAATAAAGGTTTCTAATTCAGTGGCCGGTGTACATATATATATATGTGTGTGGCTACAGCACTACCTGCAGCACTATCGATCCTATTCATCTACTGAGAGAACTGATTGAAAGAAAGAGGGAATATGAACTTCTACAAAGTAAGATTATGAAAAGGCTTTTTGGCCGCCCCGGTGGCGCAGTGGTCTAAGGCGCTGGCCTCTGATCATTCGTCCGTAAGGGGTCCGGGTTCGAATCCCGGTCAGGCATGGATGTTGTGTTTGTCTTACGGCACTGGCTCTCTCCCTTCCCTGGAACCAGTGACCCTAAATTAGGGACGGGCGACTGCTTATAGCCCATTGAGTTGCTCACGGTGGTCGTTAAACCTCCAATCAAAAAAAAAAAAAAAAAAGAAAAGGCTTTTGTTTCCATGACAACATTAGCGGTTATAATATAGAGTCTTTGAAATCCTGTTAAGCTGAAGATGCATACATTAGCATTTTTAAAAACATCCATGAAAATCAGGTGCAAAGATTTGATTATTTAAGGATTCAGCAGCAATACCAAGTTAGCAAAATCATGCAATGCACTGATTATGATAGGCTTTCCAAAATACCAGAAATCAGTGCTCAAGTTATTACTCAAGTTATGAGGAATATGGCTGTGAATAAATCTCGCTCATATGTGCTGACCTTTGACGCCATTTCGATGGTATTCAAAAGAACCGGTTAAGTATACTTCCGGAACAACATGATAAAGTTTTGTTCCAATCGAAGAATTTTTACGTAACTTATGACGCATAAAAGCGGTGGAATGGATCCAGCTCCTATTTCCTGACCTTTAACTCCATTCGCCTATTTTCAATAGGGTTCGTCCCTAGGAGGTCCCCCGCCACATACTAAAATTTCATCAAAATCAAACCATTTTTAAGCAAGTTATGACGCATAAGGGCAATGGAATGGATCCCGCTCCTATGTCCTCACCTTTGACCCCATTTCATCGATTTTCAGTAGGATGTGCCCCCAGATGGTCCTCTACCACATACTAAAATTTCATTGAAATCGAACCATTTTTCAGCACGTTATGGCGCATAAGGGCAATGAAATGCATCCCGTTCCTATGTCCTGACCTTTAAACCAATTTCGCCCATTTTCAATACGGTTCGTCCCCAGTTGGTCCCCTACCACATACTAAAATTTCATCGAAATCGAACCATTTTTACGCGAATTATCGTGCTGACGGCAGACGGACGGAAGGGCAGACAGACGGACAGACAAAGCTGGAGCATATACGCTTCTTCTTCAACCTACAGTTAAAAAACTCTCTAACACACCACATACTTTTTGAACATACGTTGAAAAGCGATTTTTAAGATTTTCAAACTACAGTTGGAAAGCGTAAACATCGGAACATGAGTGAGACTAGGTGACACCATATTTCCCAAACTCAAATTCCACATCGAGAAATTCCTTTCAATCATTCAACGAGGAAGCCAAGGAGATAAAGATCAATGGATATTATTTCACTCCCCTTCGTTTTGCTGAAGACATAGTAATTTTTGCATGTGCCCTTCATGGATGCAAATTATGATCCAAGAACTTGCTGACAAGATTCAAAAACCAAATTGATATACAGTGCTTTTACAGGAAATGGAAATTTAGCGATTAATGGGAGAAACCTAGAAGTAACCGATACCTTTATTCCCCTTAGATAGGGATTTCAAGCGAATGTTATACTAATCAAGCCATTAATCGCCGTATAAAACTTGGTTGGAGAGCATTTAGAAGAAATAGTACAATTTTTAAGAGCAATTTCCTATTATGCATACTATAACGAAGTAAATTTCTCCGTCATTTTTGTCCACGCCGTGGCTCGAACCCGGGTTCCCCTCATTCCGGAATAAGCCGCTCAACCAATTGAGCTACGCGGACGTTTGTTATCGCTGTTATCTGCCTTTATATCGTGTGCGTGTTGCTGGCATGTACGTCACAATACAGAAGCTGCAAACAACTGAAAGAGGCATAGAGAGATGCATGCTTGGTGTAACCAGGAAAGATCAGAACAGGAACTCGTGTTTTAGGAAAAGGACAAGAGTGAAAGATATCGTAATCAGAACAAAATCTCTGAAACGACAATGGGCTGGACATGTTACGAGAACTGACCACCGATGTACAACCTAAAAATCAGACGGAGTACCGAGGGACAGAAAACGACCACGTGTGCGATGTGTGAATGAAATTCGAAGGCCTGATGAAGGGGCATGGAGGAAACTGGTTCAAGAGAGAAAATTCTGGAAGAAACTTTGGGAGAGCTTCATCCAGCAGTGGATTGACAATGGTTGACGATGATGTACGTACGAGGTATGTGTGTGTGTGTGTGTGTGTTCGTGCTTGCGTGGGTGCGCGCGCGCGTGTGTGTTTGTTAATACGTTGATTAATTTAATTTTCTAGAGGGCCAAGAAAGTTTGAATTTACAAGAAAGCGTGATGTTACGCGTGTGGTATTATGCTAAACAGGGAAATCCCTCACAAGGAATTAGAAGAAAAAAAATCATCTGCAAGATAGATAGAAACTATTTTCTTCAGTACAAAGACCTAAGCAAGTGTAGTAACCGTTGTAATTATAATAGTTTTTGTTTGTCCGAAATTTAAAGATTCCGTAAGTATCTCTAACAGTCAACCGTCTTTACTTCGAAGACGTTTTCGAAAAATACGTCATAATTTTTCGTAAGCTCAAAATTTTTTCAAATAAAAAAACAAACTTTGCTGAGTGCGGTTTCTTCGCTTGGGGCCTCGTCATGTCTAACTTGTACTCTTGTTTAGATTTAAAGTTTATTTACTGTAGGTTTCCTCAAGCACATTTAGACTGTGCTGTATTTGTTCTACGAAGTAAAATAACATTTTGCGTTTCCCCAAAATTTTTGTACTCGTTTCGTCCAAGAAAAAATTAATTCAGAAAATTTCGGAAATATTTTCTTCACAAATATCTGTGATGAGTTTTGGAAAAAAATGCCTTCCCCTCTCCACATAAATATCTGTGATGAGTTTTGGAAAGAAAATGCCTTCCCCTCTCCACATAAATATCTTTTGTTACAATGTTAGAAGAACTGACTCACCCGTCTAGCAAAATCTCAGTTGCCATTTAAATCATTGCTAAATTTTAGTTTTATACAAATTTGATCAATACCGGTATTGACGAAACCATATAAAGAAATCCGGAGTGATTTTTTCAGATTTTATGTTCTTCCAGTGAGAAAAATATGTTATTACAAATATTTCTTTTAAAGAGGAAATTAGCTCAGAATCATAATTCTTCTTTTGAGTAGTTTTCTTTCCTTCAGTTTTAAAGTTCTAAAACTGATATTTTAAAAAAAAACGTGGGACTATAACTTCAGTTTTTCCATGGAAAATGAATTTCAATTTTATGTGAGGTTATGTGAAATTGAGAACCCTGTCAAATGGAAATATAGGTTAATCATAAGTGCTACTTTCTTCTCGAATACGCAAATCGTTGATTAGATAGTGGAAAGTTTGCATTGCCCACTTTCCAAAATTGCTGACTGTTATCAACGTCTAGCTATAAGAATAATGTGCTAATAACAAAGATTTGTGTCCCTTTGATCACTTCGGCGTAGTTGCATCAAACAACATCTGCTGCTTCTAACAATAACAGCTTCGAATTCGTGGGCGAAGATCAGCGTCTGACGTCTGTGACGTCAACAGATTTTTTTTTTGCCTGCGATGTCAAAACTTTCCGCAATTACCTACCGTGTACCTTCGCACTATACTAAGCGTCGAGACGTCAATCACATTGTGTAACGCTCAGTTCATTTTAGTGGGAATCTGAGTGAAATTTAACTGGTAGGAGTTGACGAACAAAAATAGCGCTTTCACAACGCAATACGAAGGAGACGACATATAGAAGGACAATGAGTCGGGAAAAAATCTGTTTAACCTTGCTAAAGAAATTAAAATTAAAATAAATACAGGTTGGCTCAGTTCTGATTGAGCCGTCAGTTTGGAACGTCTTGCAGATCGGAGAATTGAAATGAGCTAGCGGAGTATTGTTTCAAAGCGTTTATTTAATTTGTTATATAGCCAACACAGGTCTATAATTTGAAAAGTAGCTTACATATTTTTTAAAATAATTCTGGATACATTGCGAACACAAAGCAGAGTTCGAGATCGGCCGGGTACGGGTTCGATCGGTGTGTTGGATTTTTGTTTCCCGGCTGCTGTTTTCGAGCGTTCTCTATTCTCTCCAGTTCGTTGGGCTGCAGTCTCCTTGGGCTTCTTACATCCTCATCACTTGCTCTTTCCTCTCGTTTTGATTTTCTCCACTTTTGCTTGCATTCATTCTGCGAATTCCTCGGCAATGTCGGAAATGTTAACCCGTTCACACGAAAACAATTTCTGAAAAATCTAGTTTAAATCACTGCGATATGTTCTTTATATATTTGAATACACTATCTACCAACAAGTAATTGGACACCCCTGCAATCGACGATATCTGCGGTCCTGATACACGTCACGGCCGCCGCCGTTTAATATCGTGTGGGAAACAACAACGCAACCAGTCGCATGCAAGATGCCACGCAGTTCGGAGCTCTCTGATTTCGAGAAAGGTGTTATAGTCGGGTATCACAGAAATGGCCGATCCATACGTGACATAACCAGCGAGTTGAATTACCCAAAATCGACAGTGACCTACGTTATTAACAAGTGGAAGATGAGAGGTGACTGTCGGAATGTGCCCCGACCCGGCAGACCCACAAAACTGGCAGTTGGAGACCGACGGGTGCTGGCCAGAGAAATTCGGAAGAACCGCACCACATCGATGGGCCACGTCTGCGAGGAGTTTCAACAGGCATCCGGGAGTGTTTTTTCGTTGAATACCATCCGTTAGGAAGCCCATCTTATCGGTTATCATGGACGTGCTGCCGCCCACAAGCCTTTGATCACCAAGTCCAATAGCGCTGCTCGGCTAACGTGGTGCAAAGAACGTCGACAGTGGACCGTTGAACAGTGGAAACAGGTTCTCTGGAGCGACGAATCAAGGTTAACCCTCTACCGCTCGGATGGCAGGGTCTGGGTTTGGCGTCTGCCTGGAGAACGCCTCCTGCCGGAAGGTATTGTGCCAACTGTGAAGTTCGGCGGCGGTAGAATTATGCCATGGGGGTGTTTCTCCTGGTATGGCACGGGACCCTTGGTCGCAATTCCTGGTAGACTCAACGCCGAGACCTAATGCACCATTTTGGATGACCATGCGCTTCCTACGTTGTGGCGGTTTTACGGGGTGGACCCATGTTACTTTCAGGATGATAATGCCACATGTCATGTTGCGAGGTCCACCATGGCTTGGTATGGTGACAATGGGGTTAATCGAATGGACTGGCCTGCGCAGAGCCCGGACCTGAACCCTATCGAGCACCTCTGGGAGGAGTTGGAGCGTTGACTTAAGGGGTGCCCCCACCGTCCGAAATCGGTGAAGGAACTGACCTGTCTTCTCCAAGCCGAGTGGAAGAAAATACTGCTAGCCGTCGTACAACGCCTTGTTGAGAGTATGCCCCGGAGGATCGCAGCTGTAATCGCTGCTAGTGGAGGCTCCACCAACTATTGAATGTGAATAAACTTCGTTTTCCTTTGCTATCACAGGTGAGCAATTACTTGTTGGTAGATAGTATAGATCTCGTCGAGAGCTTTAAAAAGAACACACTCACGGTTGTCCAGATAAACCGCGATATTGTCAAATGTAGGTAGGAAATTGGATTGCGGGTTATATGCCACTTACAATAATACGATATAATACATTAAAATGTATTTTGAATCTGTTAATATGCGCAAAATTACAAAATTACAAAAGTTTCACAAGCTTTCACTGCCAACGGGCAGCTTCTTCAGGCCAGATAGTGCCAGATAGGAGAAATTTCAGTAGTCGTGCCTGTTTAACAAACGTCACTGTATGATAGATTATATCATGCTGTGATAGACAAACGTCACATGATAGAATGTGACGTTTATCTATCACTGCATGATAGATTATGATTTGTTTGTCATATCAGTGCATGATAGAATCTGCCATGCAGTGTTACGAACGTCACTGCACAATAGAATCTGTCATGCAGTGTTACAAACGTCACTGCATGATAGATTTCAGTAGTCGTGTCTGTGTTACAAACGTCACTGTATGATAGATTATATCATGCAGTGATAGACAAACGTCACATGATAGAATGTGACGTTTATCTATCACTGCATGATAGATTATGATTTGTTTGTCATATCAGTGCATGATAGAATCTGCCATGCAGTGTTACGAACGTCACTGCACGATAGAATCTGTCATGCAGTGTTACAAACGTCACTGCATGATAGATTTCAGTAGTCGTGTCTGTGTTACAAACGTCACTGTATGATAGATTATATCATGCAGTGATAGACAAACGTCACATGATAGAATGTGACGTTTATCTATCACTGCATGATAGATTATGATTTATTTGCCATATCAGTGCATGATAGAATCTGTCATGCAGTGTTACGAACGTCACTGCACGATAGAATCTGTCATGCAGTGTTACAAACGTCACTGCATGATAGATTTCAGTAGTCGTGTCTGTGCTACAAACGTCACTGTATGATAGATAATATCATGCAGTGAACATCAGAAGCGGAAATTAAGACTTACGCTACCTGGTGGCCAAACCATTTTTTACAAAAATTAGAAATTACGTGCAAAGGATTTCCCATCAGGAGCTGTATCCGCTACAGAAAGAATTTTTCAAATCTGAGATTTAGATGCAGAGAAATAGGGAGGGAAAGCAATTTACCTTTACGCCCCCTAGCAGAAAGTCTACGAATTACTTGAAAATTTTGAAATTATATGAAAAATATGTCACACTGGAAACACTATATTCAACAAAGAAGGAATTTTTAAAATCGGACTCAAGTAAGTAGAGATATTGACAAAATAAGATATATATCTACGCACCCTGGCGGAGAAACTGTTGAATATTTTTCTTTTTGAGAAACTGTTGAATATTTTAAAAAGAAAATATTCCGAAAAGGTTTATCGATGTGAGTGGCATCAGTCCAAGAAAGAACTTTTTCAATCGATATTTTAGAAGCTCAGATTTTATAGCAAATACATCAGAAGCAAAAATTAACACTTACGTCCCCTGGTGGCCAAAGTATTCTTTACCAAAAAATTGAAATTATATGCAAAAGATTTTTCATCAGGAGGTGTATCCGTTGAAGAAAAAAATTTCAAATCGGAGTTTTAGAAGAAGAGTTATCGGAAAAAATGTAATTTAATTTTACCTCCCTAGCGGAAAATAATTCGAAAAAGGAACTATATCTAAAATACTCTTCCACATAAATGGAATCGGAAGATCAAATAATTTTTTCAATCGGATGTTTAGAAGCAAATATGTGGAATAAAATGCAAATTTTTGAATTCGACATCATCTGCATTTACGCCCTCTACTGGCGAAATTGTACATCGTAAAAAAACAAGGCAGTAAAATAATGCAATGCATTGATTATCATACGCTTTCCAACATACCAGAAATCATTACTCAAGTTATGAGGATAATGGCTGTGGAATAAACTCGGTCTTGTGCCCTGAACTTTGATCCCATTTCGATGATATTCTACAGAACCGGTTCAGTATACCACGGAAATAACATGATAAAGTTTTGTTGGAATGGAAGCATTTTTACGTAAGTTATGATGCATAAGGGCTATGGAATAGATTCCGCTCCTGTGTCCTACCTAACCTTTGACCACATTTCGCCCATTTTCAATAGGATTCGTCCCCAGGCAAGCCTCTACCACATACTAACATTTCATCCAGATCGAAGAATTTTTACGCAAGTTATGACGCATAATGGTGATGGAAGTGATTCCGCTCCTATGTCCTGACCTTTTACCCCATGTCGCCTATTTTCAATAGGGTTTGTCTCCAGGTAGTCCCCTACCATATACTAAAATTTAATCTAAATCGAACCTTTTTCACATTAGTTATGACGCATAAGATCAGTGGAATGGATCCCGCTCCTATGTGCTAACCTTTGATCCCATTTCGTTCACGTTCAACAGGGTTCCTTCCCAGATGATCCCCTTCCACATACTAAAAGTTCATCGAAATCGAACGATTTTACGCGTGTTATCGTGCGGACGAACATACGCACACACAGCGTGACGTAATGAGGCAGATGGGAATCGCGACCATCTGCTCACAAGAGTGTGACGTCATAAACTTTAATAGGATACACACAACGCGTGACCGCGCGCCAACATATCAAGCGCGAGATTGTGACGTCATAAGATCGTCCCCAGGTGGTCCCCTACCACATAATAAAATTTCATCGAAATCGAACCATTTTTACGCACGTTATGATGCATAAAGGCAATGGAATGCATCCCGCTCCCATGTCCTTACCTTTGATCCCACTTCATCAATTTTAAATAGGGTTCATTTCCAGGTGGTCCCCTACAATATACTAAAATTTCATCGACATGGAACCATATTTACGCAAGTTATGACGGATAAGGGCAATGGAATGGATCCTGCTCCTATGCCGTGACCTTTGACCCCACTTCACCCATTTTCAATAGGGTTCGTCCCCAGGTGGTCCCCTACCACATACAAAAATTTCATCGAAATCAAACCATTTTTACGTGAGTTATCGTGCCGACAGATGGAAAGACGGACGGAAAAAGCTGGAGCATATACGCTTCTTCAACCTACGGTTGGAAAGCGTGAAAAACGAAATTAAGGATCATCATTGGCATAGTTCAAGCTCCCCAATGCAAAAAGAATTTTTCAAATCGGACTAACAGTTGCAGAGATATCGGGGGTACAGACGGACGGACGGATGGACGGACAAACCGGTAACATAAGCACGATCTTTTTTTCAAAAGACGTGCTAAAAAATATATCTCAGAAGTCTCACTTCCGAGACCATAAAAGCTCATCATAAACTACGTTAATCATCTTCGGATTAGTCCCTAAAAGTTTCGTCTTTCTTCCTTTAGATTCTTCTGTCTCCGTAGCTCTAGTCGAAGCCATTAATTTCCTCTGTCAGAAAGAATGCACACTGTTAAAATTTTTGTGGTATGTTGCACCAAAAAGTGGTGCTACACCAGCTGCACCATTTTCTGAGAAAAGATACAACATGGTGCAATGAATGAAAAACGGGATTACACCATTGTACAATACAAATTTGAAATATGTGAATCCGTGTATTGGTGTAAATATGACATGGATGTTAAGTCAGATAATATCCGAAAACATGAAAATTTCGTCGTTCTGAGGGTGAATCGAACCAGACAGCGCCCGAGTACGCTAACCACTACACCACCCAGAACGACCAAGTTTCTAATTTCCGATTAATCTGAATATAACCATCACAGCATCTTTAGTCGAAGCAACCAGCATTCATATATATAGCGAATCTGGTGGTTTAGAACTCATTCCCCTGATTGCCCGGAGGCGCAGAATATCAATGAATAAAATACGGGATTCCAACATTGTACAATACACATTTAGAAGATGTGAATCCGTTTATTGCTGTAAATATGACATGGATATTAAGTCAGATAACTTGAAAATCTCGTCGTCCTGGAGTATGAGATATAATAATATCCTAAAACTTGAAAATCTCGTCGTCCGAGTATCTTTTCTCAGAATGTAATGCAGCTGGTGTAGCACCAGTTTTTGGTGCAACCTACCACACAATGTTTAACAGAGTGGAGATGTGATTTTGACGCAAACAAGCCCCATATAATTCTTTGTAAATTGTAGGTAGAACATTTTACCAAACTCTAGAATGGGATACCTTCCCGCCTTCATCCCAGCAGTCCCGTCCATAAACATGACCCTGGTGAAAAGCTGTTAAGCTACCTCTTCTAGTATTTTACTTTCTGCTTCATGACCAAAAGCACGATGGAGAAGGGATAGTCCCTCTGGCAGGGACGCCATGCCAGTGGGCAGAAACAAGTGACTCAAACATTTCTCTCCTTTCGCAGGTTCGAGGACATTGTTACAATTATTTTACCAGGTAATCAGTCAGACAGAATTAATGTCAATCTCCCACTTAAATGAGCACACTGAATAGCAATGCTAAGGAAAAAGCAACGCTTTCTGTTGCATAGGTTCACTCTTTCCGGTCGCGTTCGGCCAAGGCCGTCTAAAATGCGCAAGGCCATGATATTTGATAGAGATGAGGTTCCTCCTTTTGAGACGTCACTCGCAGGTGTTTGACGTCATTCATGACAGCGGCCTTGCAGTTTGTAGACGGCCTTGGTTCGATCCACTTCTTAGACAACGAATATATCTTTCGAGCTAATTTCGCCCCACTTCGAATTAATTCGTTCCAGACGATTAAAGGGTTAAAACAAACAAAACTACGAGACAGAAAACGGCGATTTGCTAAATTACGTTTAAACCCAGTATACCAAAAAGCAATAAATACTCAGACACAAAGTTTGGCTTCACTTTCGAGTAATACTCGTAGAGTCGATCGAACAAAAAAGATAAAACAATTTCTGTGTGGGAATGGAGAAGATTTCAATGCTAATACATTTTACACTGCACGTGATATCGAATTTGTTGCTGCAGTTAGAGAAATATACGCTAGACTTACTTTATTCAACAACTATTCTCCACGCAAAGATATGGCACACCGAAAGATTAATTTAATAGGGTTTTGGGCTCGCTACACTTCGTCCCACAGGTGCTCAACTAGGTTCAGATTCGGAGAGTGGGAGGGTCGTTCAAGGATTGAGAACTCGGTGAAATGATCTGCCAACCTATCCTTCTACAAACGACAGCGTTGAGATGGCGCGTTGAGATGGCGCGTTGTCATGTTGAAAGAAAGCATACTGCTGTGGGAAATTAACAATCATGAACTGGTATGGGTAGTCCACCAATACGTCAACATAGCTTTGTGCAGTGATGGAGGGCCTCAATGGGTGCAAGAAGCCCCAACATGGTACACATAAACACACCCCAGAACATTACACCGCCCTCAGAGGCCTTTAACATACAATCTTGAAGGTTGGGGTCCGTGACTTCGTGTGGTCAACGCCACATTAGCACCGTTTCGTCGCGGATGGCCATGTGGTCAACGTTCATGACTGCCACGGAGAAGACCTAGGGTTCTATCCTAGGCAGGTACGAACGCTCGAACCACTAAATTTCCCCCGTACTTCGGATGGCCACGCCAAGCCGTAGTGCCCCGGGTACTGGCCCCCGGTAATAAATAAAGGCGTCTTCCTCCCCCTTTCTACTTCACTTCTGTGTCACTTTCCTATCGGGCACTCTAGCCCAAATCTCCTAGCTTCCTATTTCTAAGGGTTGTTTAAGACCTGGGGTCAGACACTCCCTTTCTGAAATCCTCTACATATTTTTCTGATCTGATCTGATCGTTTCGTCGGCATGTTGTAGTTGGAAACAATGTCGCACTCAGAGGGGTGACTCAGAGGCTCGGGTCCTCCCCATGAGCATGGGCGCATATAGCTTAGTCTTCAGGAGGTGGCAAACAGAAACTGTAACTACAAAAGGCATCAAAAAGCGCAATATGCAAATTTCTACTATGAATAGTTGTTATCTAACTTTTTTACTACACTCTCAACACATGAATTTAATTGGAAATCAGAGAACCCAAAAACTACATAAAAAGATAGATAAATGAAATTAGACAGCGTGGTAGGGCAATAAGGAAACTTCTTTGTCGTTAGTTTGATCCTTTTGCCCACTTGCTTCACATGCGTCACGAAACTCCAGAGACCACTTAATTGGTCATCAAGAATAAAAAAGTCCCCTCACGACAATTCTGGGAAACATTTCGAGAGATCTTTGTCCAGCAGTGAATAGCTGCTGCAGAGGATAAAATATTTTTCATTCATACTTTTTCGTTCTGTGCGTGTGCACACTGTTCTCCAATACGCAATGGGAAATTAAATTATTGCTTTCAACTGTAAATTGCCACTTTTTCTGCTGAGAATTTCTAACATTTTTGTTATCTTTATTGCATACACACGCAACAAGAAGCTTCACCGAAATAAAAAATAGCAATAATAGTTACTGTTACCGCGAAAATTTATGTGGTACCTCTTAAGAACAGAAAGGTCATGGTCCAATTTCCAGGGAAGGGCAAATACCCCCTCGTGCCCTTCTATATGGGCGTATATGCCCTTGAGGTATCACTTGGTTTTTCGTTCTTTGTTACTGGATGCTTTTTGAAAATACAATAGCCGCCAGTGGTCTAAGCGATGGCCTCTGATCATTCGTCCGAAAGGGGTCCGGGTTCGAATCCCGGTGAGGCATGAATGTTGTGTTTGTCTTACGGCACTGGCTCTCTTCTTTCCCTGGAACCAGTGACCTTAAATTAGGAACGAACGACTGCTTATATAGCCCATGGAGTTGCTAACGGTGGTCGTTAGACCTCCAATCAACAAAAAAAAAAAAAAACACAAATTTGTCTGTGACGGAGATCGAAGCCGCACTCATTCACTCCGGAGTAAGTTGCTCTCCCAACTAAGCTGCACGGACGGAATATATCGCTGCAGATTTGACATCTTGACACGTGCTTTGCCTCCGTAGTACGTCCCAGCTTATTTTTAAATGTGTTTGCATGTATGTTTAGGTATATATTTTTCGAATCATTGAAAATGCACTTTGAGATTGTGGAGATATTTTTATCGCTTCCCAATATTTTGGGAGATGTTTTCTTCGGCGTAATTTTATTCGCACCTTCAATATTTTGGGCCACCCCCATAAAGAAATCCTGCGTGCCCCAGTGTTGGGACTTCGATTCGTCCGAGCAAGCTACCCGTTTTCACTCTTCCATCCACGTGTCCTGTGGTGATATTTCATCTTCCCCTGCAGCTACATAATCCGGTGACGACCTGTTATTTCTCGATATGACAGTCGCCTACCTTAACTCAGCCATATGCTATCGTATCTTTGCACAAATCACCGTACGTGCCCCGTCGTTGAAAGCTAACAACATTCACCAAACTGCGACTCTCAGTTTCGACATTACGATACAGAAGAGGTGGCATTCGCCTAAAACATCAACGGGCCGTTTGCAGCCTTTTTATCAACAGCGGCTGTCGATTTTGATGTAATCCCGGCACACGTGCGACTGTCGCTCGCGGAAATCACAGGCATTCTCTTACACAGATGGAGCACCCCATCTTCCTTGTACCGATTATCTGCCCACGACTGAATTTTCTAAGGTCACTATGTTTACTTATCATCACAGTCGCGGATACGTTGGTAGATATTTGACTTATTTACAGCCCGCAAGAGATTTCGGATCGCCATATTACGTGGAGGGCATGTTTTTGAATGGGTGATGTATGCGTCGTAAATTTTGCTTTCAGTGCATATTAAAAACACTACTTCTCGAATTGCCATCTGGAAATAATTTCATCAACAAACTCAGAAAGTGATCATAGCCCGGTGGCGCGATGGCCTATGATCATTCGTCAGAAAGGGATCCGGGTTCGAATCCCGGTGAAGCATGGATGTTGTGTTTGTCTTACGGCACTGGCACTCTCCCTTCCCTGGAACCAGTGACCCTAAATTAGGGAATGGCGACTGCTTGTAGCCCATTGATTTGCTCACGGTGGTCGTTAAACCTCCAATCAAAAAAAATGATCATATAAACGGAAAAATATTTTTAAAATTTATCATTTTATCCTACGGAAATTTTGATATCTTTCGCAGTGTTTAACTTAAAGGCATTAGTTTCGTGAAAAACTATATATGTAAGCATTTGAAGAAAAGAAATATCTCTGCCAGACGGACGGGAAAAAGTTTTTGAACAGTTATGTCTCCCGGTACGTGACAGAGAAATACATCTATTTATTTTGCCGTAGCCGTAATTGTTAGACATTGTCGTGTAACTTGTCACTAAGCAATGTAAATAATTAATGTGAGGTTTTCCAATAAACAGGACTTTGTTGCTGGTACGCGTGTTCAGACAAACGTGAAGATAGATGTGCCTGTCGCTCGTATTGCACGGGACATATTGATTGCCGTTTTGAAAATGCCATTTTTTTTGTCGCTGATGTTGTGTAAAGGAGAGACAAAGTAGAGAAAAAACAATGCCATCTTCTTCCAAATTAGTGGAAAGGGAACGTATCAAAATGAGAAATACTGGAAAGTTGCTAAGTGATTATCCAATGCACAAACGCAGGTATTTACTTCTGGAACGTTTCATCACAGTTTTCCGTTGTCATATATCCTAAATGCAAAAATGGTTGTTTGTTAATAATCCATCAAACAGACCCACGTGCTCTGTAAAAATGTTCGACTTTTAATGAAAGGGATTCTAAAGCTGAAAACAAACAGAAAGTTTTATGCTTGTTTACTTACTTCCGACCCGGTGGCGCAGTGCTCTAAGCGATGGCCTATGATAATTCGTCCAAAAAGGGTCCGGGTTCGAATCCCGGTGAAAGCATGAATGTTGTGTTTGTCTTACGGAACTGGCTCTCTCCCTTCCCTGGAACCAGTGGCCGCAAATTAGGGATGGGCGACCGCTTATGAGTTTCTCACGGTGGTCGTTAAACCTCCAATAAAAAAAAATGCTTACTTACTGCGGCACACGCACTGAAGTCGCCGCACGTTTAACTTTATTCCGCCCGGATGAGTTCGAATATGGATTCTCAATAAAATAAATAACATCGAGGATTAGTAAGTGTCAACCGTTATGTGAGTGAGCAGTCAGCAGTCAGATGGAAATTATAGTGAAACTTAAGAATCTATATATTAATTCTATAAGGTTTTTTACTGTAAGACCAGTCTTGAGAGAATGGCTGAACTTTTTTTAAATTTACTATTGTCTTTACTGAAGTGGTTGAATGAACATATGGTTGAGGTATCAAAATATAGGTCTTACCATGTAGATGTACCAGTCGAAGAGAAAAATGAGATTGAGGCAACTGTTCGGGCGTTGTGGAGCGGCAAAGTTCCAATGTAAAGTCTATGGGAGAAGCGTTCGGTTGACTCACGCGCTGTTAAAGGCGAGAGTATGGAGGGACTCAGGTAGTCCAAAGTCCGAAGTCTCTCTTCTCAGCGAACCGTTGTGCAAAATAACGCTAGGAATTTGTATGAAAGTTCTTATCGGAAAAGGGAACACTCGAAGACCTGATTGCGTTGTGCCATTGGACTGTGTGGTGTATATATACAATTTAGCATTCATTCGCTCCAGTTTATTCACATAGGTAAGACGTTTCCCATTTTGTAAAGGTGTAAATAAACGTTTTATATGAGTTTATTCTCTTCAAAAAAAAAAAAAAACTTATCGTCGATTCCTACAGGTTTCGTCTACCGGGTTCGAATCCAGGTGAGGCATGGATGTTGTGTTTGTCTAACGGCACTGGCTCTCTTCCTTTCCTGGAACCAGTGACCCTAAATTAGCGACGGGCGACTGCTTAGAGGCCAAGCGTTGTCTTATGATAATTCATTCGTGAAGGGTCCGGGTTCGAGTCCGGTGAGACATAAAAAAAAAAAAAAACTAATCGTCGATTCTGACGGGTTTCGTCTACCGGGTTCGAATTCTGGTGAGGAATGGATGTTGTGTTTGTCTTAAGGCACTGGCTCTCTCCCTTCCATGAAACGAGTGACCCTAAATTAGGGACGGGCGATATGTGTTGCTCACGGTGGTCGTTTAACCTTCAGTCAAAAAAATCACGAACCTGGACTATTGTCATTACTGAAATTTTTGAATGAATTTGAAAGTTTACATTTGTTGTTTCACATGAGTTTACTACTCAAAAAAAAAAAAAAAAAAAAAAAAAAAAACTAACTGTTGATTCCGACTGGTTTCGTCTAGTGAGAATGAATCGTGAATGCTATTCATTCAAATGATGTGAGAGAATTATTTGCAACGAGTGGATATTCATTCGTGAATGAACGGTTAATGGGTCTCCTTAGCCCTTGCTGTTTTGGAAAGTTTCTGCCTCAAAGGGCTATGAATGCGCTTCTTAGCCACATCATTCGTCGTGTACAATGAAAAATGGAGATGCCCTTCTCCTTTGGGCAGTTTGCCCATTTCCGTTTGGATTGCACTCTCAGGCGCTTTGTACAGGGTGTTTCACTCACTATTGGCCCCTAATTTTCCCTTATAACTTGCAAACTAAAGGATGTAATTCGGTGACACTGACCCACCTTGGTGTATGAGCAGTGGCGTAACCATGTTTCAAAATCTGATGGGGGTCCGATCACACATACACAGTGATCGGAACCCTCCCCACCCCTTCAGATTATATGTATACACTGCTGGCCACCCAAAATGCAACATCGAGAAGGAAGCATCCGATTGGCCTGAAATTCGCAGCATGCATCGCCCGCGAGAGGACATGCAAACGATTAGCATTGCAGGGCATATGCAAATAATGTGCGCCCGGCACGCCATCGAGAAGCACTATAAAAAGGGGGCACAGAAGGCGGGGTGTAAGTAGTGGAAGTTTGTTGCGCTGCCGGACCTGTGCGTGGGAAGCTTTCTGATGCCTCGTCGCAGAATACGGCAGTCATTACAGCACGTTTCGGAGTTCGACAGAGGAAGAACAGTGGCTTATCGCGACAGCGGTTTATCGTACCGAGACATTGGCGTCCGTATGGGACGACATCCAGCCACAGTGGGGCGAGTATGGATTCGGTGGATACAGGAGGGACGGACGGGCCGACGTGAGTGATTGCCGCAGCCGCGGCACACCACCGAACGAAAGGACCAGCGTGTTGTGCGGCGGCCATTGACGGCTCGCACCGCCACATCACGAACGTTAGCGCAGGAATTAGGGTGTGTTGCGCAACAACCTGTTTTAGCACGTACCGTTCGACGTCGTCTGCAGGAGCGGGGACTTGTCGCACGACGCCCATTGCTTTGATTACCATTGACGTTACACCACCGGCGAGTGCGGCAGCAGTGGGCCGTTTAACGCCGCACCTAGATTACGGAATGGCACGACATTTCTTCTCCGACGAATCCCGCTTCTGCTTGCAACACCACGATGGTCTGATCCGCTAGTGGCAGCACCGCCATACCGGTCCGTCGCCTGGCGTTATGGTTTGGGGCGCAATTTGATATGACACCCGCACCCCTCTGGTACGCATCGCCGGTACACTCAACAGCCACCGCACCATCTCCGACGTTTTGGAGCCTGTAGTCCTCCCTTACCTGCAGGACCTGCCAGCGGCCACGTTTCAACAGGACAATGCGCGCCCGCACGTGGCACGCATCGTGCAACATTTCTTCACGGCCCACCAGGTGTCACTGCTGCCGTGGCTCGCCTGTTCTCCCGATATGTCGCCCATCAAACACGTCTGGTCGCTGATTGGCAACCTAGTGGCCCGGCAAGCACCACCCGCGGCTACGCCTGATGAACTGTGGCAACGTGTGGAAGCAGCCTGGACCGACATACCCCAAACCCACATTCAAAGCCTCTTTCGTTCGATGCCGCGGCTTGCAGCGGCCGTTATTGCTAGCCATGGGGGCCACACGAACTATTGATGCCTGCGTGTTCCGGAAGTCGCACGGGCCTGTAAGCTCAATCGTTTCATCTTTGTATCTGTTGTTATGTGTCCAGTAAATTTGTCTTTGCTATCTCGTGTTCTTCTTGGCGTTGCATTTTGTGTGGCCAGCAGTGAATATACACACTGTATAAAATAATTTGGGAACCCCCCCCCCTACTACTATACACAAACACACACACACACACACACACACACAGGAGCAAAACAGTTGCTGAGGCGCGATCTAACGGGCACGACATAGGCGCCTCTGTTGGCGAATTGTGGAACTTCGCAAACACAACTGTAATGAGCGGCTTCGCTTCTCTCTAGCCCGTGTGTCGCGACTGCGCGAAATGAAGGCCGATTGCGTGCTCGCTGTCCTCAGTAGTTGGTGTGACGCATCTGACTGTGCTGTTGTTCCGAGATCGTCAACAGTCATCGAGCCTTTGTGTTGCGAGTGATTACAGTATGAACCGGTACATAGTGGAAACAGTACTGCAAAACTGCGTCGATAAAGGAATGCCAAAGATAATTTTTTGCGCAGTGTGGGGTTCGGAAGCCACCAGCAAAATCCTCTATTCAGTATCTGGTGAAGAAACTGGATACCACGGGAACATTGTTGGCTGTCCACGAAGGAGGACGTCTGAAACTGCCAAAAGCCACGGTGCAGGAAGTGAAAAACAGACTTCTGGCATCCCCGCAGAAGTTTTTGCGTAAACTGTCGCAGGAGATGAGGGTTTTCCAGAGATGTCGCTAGACTTCTAAATCAGGATGGGCGACGGATGGGCGAGCATTATTTTTGGTGGGGCAAGCTTGATAGCAACTTTTCTTTTTAGGGTTAGACGACCATCGTGAGCAACTCAATGGGCTATAAGCAGTCGCCCGTCCCAAATTTAAGGTGACTGCTTCCAGAGAAGTACGGGAGGCCGTGCAGTATGACAAACACAACATTCATGCCTCACGGGATTCGAACCCGGACTCTTCTGTGACGAATGGTCATAAGCCAACGATTAGACCACTGCGGCACCGGGTCGACTTCAAGGCTTTTCACTTCCGGCTACAAAACAATTCGTGCAATTTCTACCCTCTCCACCGGGGCACACATACACTGAAGTGCCAGAAAAACTGGTACAACAGTCTAATACTTGGTAGGTCCCCCACGGGAGCACAGGACTGCAGAAATACGACGGGGCATGGACTCCATTAGCTTCTGGAAATATGCTGTAGGCAATGCACACCATACTTCCACAATTAGGATGCATTCCGAGGTCTCGGATTCCTGTGTTCGATAGCGCGTTGCATGGCATCCCAAATGTGTTCTATCACGTACGGATCTGGCGAATTGGGTGTGTGGCAAACACCCCAAACTCAGATGAATGCTCCTCTAACCATAATGTGGCGTCCCGACACTTGTGTGGAGGTTCATTGTCCTGTTGGAACAGGCCCAACCCATCAGCATGAATGCAGGACATGAACGGGTGTACCTCGTCAGAAAGGATGCGCCCATAGCGTTGGCCGGTCACAGACGTTTGTAGACGTAGCAGGGGTGCCATTGAAGTCCAGATAAACAAACTCCATACCATTACAGACCCCCCAGCCCCCCAGCCGGCACAGTTCCTTGTTGACAGGCGGGATACATGGCTTCATGGGGTTTGCGCCACACACGAATTCTTCCATCTGCCCGATACAGTTGGAAACGCGACTCGTCAGACCAGGCTACTTGTTTCTTCCAGTCATCAAGTGTCCAGTGGCGGTGTTGCCGTGCCCAAGCGAGACGCATAGCTCTGTGTCGTGCACCCATCAAGGGGACTTCAGTTGGGCGGCGGCTCCCAAAGCCCATATCGTGCAGGGTACGTTGCACAGTCCGGACGCTGATGCTTGTTGAGGCTCCGGCATTGAATACCGATGATACCTGCGAGAGTGTTGCACGCCTATTGCGTGAAACGATACTTGACAGCCGACGATGGTCACGTTCACCAAATGTGTTTTTATGGCCACACTGGTATCGTAGGTTGGAGGTTTTGCCGGAATTCTTGTAGTCACGGTACACCCTTGCAATGGTCGTCCTTGAAAATCCGAACTTTGTTTCTACCTCCAAAATACTATGGCCCATCTCACGAGTGCCAACTATGACAGCGAGTTGAAATCGCTTAAATCGTTATTACTTGTCATTCTCATGCCGAAAACAGCTCTGACAGCTGGCAAGGATATCTATCGCTTTATATACGCACTGGCGGACGCAACCGAGAACGCGCATAGATGACGTTGCTATGTATTTTGCATAAGCTCCTCTGTACCAGTTTTTCTGGCACTTTAGTGTACATACATGGATCTGACTAGTTACGCCACTGGTGTAAGATATAATAGAAGTGTTGGTAGAATGTCGCCTTCAACTTTTTGCTTGCTCTAGATGCATTGTCTTAAATTTCTTTTCAAATTTTTTAATTTTTGCTTACGAAAATAGTATTGTTCTTGAACAATTTATTTACAAGAAAATGTCATTTTTGTTTATCTAAATCAAATTTTAACGTTGTGCAGCGCAGACACAATACCCCCCCTTTAACTTCCTTCCTTTTAGCCAACGACTTTGCCTTGCACTCTTCCCCTGTAAAGCAGTCGTCATCCACTTTTTGCACTTTTACTGTTCCGGGACAATCTTAAGAGCGCTAATATAGCTTTAGACTCCACTTTCCGTGTTAGAATCCCCAATTTTGTAAAGAAAACAAACAGCACATCAGCAATTAGAAATGACCAACCTCAGTGAATTCCTATCCACCCTCCTCATTCGGCACTTGCCCATACAAATATGAAAAAGAGTATTAAACAAAGGAATTGAAAGACTGAAGAACAATTGAATTTTCATGGCCCTTCGGATGCTATTTTGATAAGCTTTCTACGGAGACATAAACAATGCACTTCCTAGGGGGAAATCCGTAGAGCTTTATGAAGTATAACACAAGACGTATCATTATTACTTGGCATTTTGAACTGGGTGGGCAAGACAATTTTCAGGGTGGGCTCAAGCCAAACCTCGCACCCCCTTGGCGATATCCCTGGATTTTTTTTTCAAGCACATGTCAAGGAGCTGCAACAGAAAAGAAAAGCAGCATGCCTGTCGAGTTAATGCTGTGCAAAAATTGAAACCTCCCGACGAATAGAAAAAACTGAATTACTGTAATTGGTTCCAGCAGTTTGTCAATGCACATCTAGGAATACGTGGTTCTCCAAAGAGGCGTGGTTCCACTTAAGTAAGCACGTTAATTCCCAGAATAGCCGTATTTGGGCTAGTGAGAATCCTAATACCGTGCACGAGACACCTCTTCATGATGAAAAAATTGGAGTGTGGTGTGCCCTGTTGTGGCGCCACATTATTGGCCCAATCTTCTTCCATACAACGGTGGATACCACTGTCTATATGGAAATTCTCCATGAGTTTGTGAATCAGTTGGAAGACGTGAAAATCCGTACTGGCTGTTTTCAGCAGGATGGTGCCACCTGCCACACCTCTAATGTCAACATGGCTCAAACAGTTTCTTTCTTTGAAGATCGTGTCCTTTCAAAAGGACTTTGGCCACCAAGGTCGTCTGACCTTACTCCACCGGATTTCTTCCTATGGGGCATGCTGAAAGGGAAACTGTATCGCGACAAGCCACGGGCTCTCATGGAACTGTAGGAAAACATTCGGCGGAAAATTGAGGCTGTGACTCTTGATGTGTTGGTGAATACCTTCCGTAACATGGAGAGGCATGTGCAGGCATGCCTTGATGCTAATGGCGACCACTTACTCTGAGATCATCATGCTTCTCATACACGAAGGTAGATCCGTGTCAAATTTCGCTGCATTAGGTCCATTAGTTTGCAAGTTACGAGATCAGATCAAAAAGT
Organism: Macrothele yani; assembly: GCA_039090855.1. NCBI lineage: Eukaryota > Metazoa > Arthropoda > Arachnida > Araneae > Macrothelidae > Macrothele > Macrothele yani. The sequence goes on from CM077003.1 coordinate 113,958,543, forward strand.
TCCGAGGCTCGGCCGATATACAACAAAATTACTTAAGTTACTTAAGTCTGGCTATGATCTCCCTCAAAGTAGTCTCCTTGGGCAGCGATACACCGCTGCCAGCGTTTTTGTCAGTGTTGGAACGCTCCCTGGAAGTCCTGTTCGCGAATCGTGTCAAGCACCGTCTGCGATTCGCGCTGCATCTCGTCCACGGTTTCAAAACGGCGACCCTTGAGCTTCAGCTTCATCTTCGAGAACAGAAAGAAGCCGCAGGGGTGCCAAATCCGGAGAATACGGCGGGTGAGGAAGGGTAGACATGCTGTTGCGACTGTAAAACTGGCGTGTTGCTAACGCTCTGTGAGCTTCTGCATTGCCGTGATGGAGCGGGAAATCGCCCCTGCGCCACATTTCAAGTCGTTTGGGGCGGATGTCCTCCCTAAGAACGCCGCAGAACATCGCAGTAAAAAAGGGCGGTGACAGTCTGACCCTGGGGGACGAATTCATGGTGCACAACCCCACGAACGTCGAGGAACACGATGAGCATGCTTTTGGTTTCGCTCCGGACCTGTCGGGCCTTCTTCGGTCGTGGAGATGCCGGGCTCTTCCACTGCGATGACTGTTGTTTGGTCTCCGGGTCGTAACCGTACACCCAAGTCTTGTCATCAGTGATGACCCGCGACAGGAACATTTCATGCGTCTCCGTTTTCGATTTGCCGAGTTTGACGCAGAATTTGATGTTTGCTCGCTGCTCTAGTTTGCAGTCCATACCGAATTCGCAGCTGTGTTCTGCACGTGGTCACCAAATATCGTGTAGCACAGCTCCCGATGTTCACAGAACGTCGCCACTCGGCACAATGACTCATGAAGGTCAGTGCAACCGACCGCTGCTCGCGCAACGTGCCTAGTCTCGGAATGTTTTGATCGCACTACGTATAAGGGAAATTCAGGGGCCGAAAGCGAGTGAAACACCCAGTAGCAAAAAATGATTTGCTTAGTGAGTGTAGTGAGACAACCGGCCGGGAGTGGATGCGAAGTGAATGGCCGCTCATTTGAATGAGCACTGGTGAATGACCCTTTTGTGTGAATGGTGAATATGCCTTTATGCCATCTCTACTTTGGAAGACAGAATTCTCTTTGTGAGGAATATCTGCACTTTAATATAACTTGAAACCAGATCCTGCAACGTGTTTAAACTTTGTTTTCATTTTTCGAGAGTAACTAGGCAAATGTTTGTTCACCAGTGTTTAAAATTCGAAAATGTTTCGGTCCCCTAATGGTGTGGTACCGCAAAGTAGCCTGCCGAGATGCATGTTTTCTAAATGTTAAATTATTCATGTGTGCGCACTTTTTCGTTTATTCGGTTTTACAGAGGCATATTACACGACAAAGTAAAACACAAGTGTAATTGCGTATTACTTTGGCACGTGGCTTAGTGTTGCAGAACATTCTAAAATGTGAAGGAAAGAACGAACTGCGCAGAAAAGGGAATAAAGCGAAAGATCCTGTCATGGCTGGAAAAACAGCTCGTATTTCAAAAATTAATTGGATGACAGTTTCTAGCAAAAAAAGGAAGACATTTTCTTTGTGTAACAGTGTGAAGTACCCGCAAACCAAAATGTTTTATGCTTTTTTTTTTTGTTATGGAGATATAATAACACATGACCGAACGAAACGCCTAATTCTGACGTCTTAAAACCGCTTATATTCCAAAATCTCAATTAAATTGCAGTTCAAACGGCTTTGTCTCTGCTCTGAGTGATTTTTTTCATTCTTTTCTGATCTTGCACCGAGAGAATTCCCGTTTCTTTTTCTTCCCTGATGATCATTTTCCATAGCATATTATTTCTGCTGCTTCCGCCCATTTCTTTCTCTCCTTGTTTTTTTTACTTTCTTTTCTCGTTTTAGCTGCAGAGCATTATTCCATTTATCGTCAAGCAAAATGAGCAATCCTCTCACCTAATAAAAGGTTCTGTGATCTTACAATTTTTGTTTAATCAATTATTCGACGGTTTTTATTTCATGGTACATACGAACTACTAACTACACTCCTAATATCTGCTCTTCTTTTCCTAAGGGATATGCTTTTCTGTATGCTAAATAAAACCCTAATTCAACTCTCTCTTCTTCCACTAAATTATTTCATTTATCGTCAAGCAAAATCCGCAAGCTTCTCACCTGTAGTTTCAAAAATTGTTGATGTGTAACTAAAACTTTTGTGAGCTTACAGTTTCTGTAATCAATTATTCTGTCTTTTTTATTTCATGACCAACTACACTCCTAATATCTGCTCTTCTTTTCCTAACGGACAAGTATTAAGTTATTATCCGTAATTGCACGATCTGTAACTGTGGATGAAAAATGTTAAAATCCATGATGTGTTAAAAGACTAATTCACGTATCCTCAGTCATAAAGCCACATATTTACAAATTTCAACAATACATGTGAGACCTTTCGGCAATCCTGATGTAGGGCCATCATCAGACATTATAGCTAACACAGTGACATGAAACAAAATAAATACTGTCTATTTAGAGTTCAACTGACGTCATGTCATGTGTCAGTACATGCGCAATAGATTCGATGTGAAACTGACTAAAAAATATTCGTTATAAACATTATGGTGTTTCATTGGTACCTTAACTGTAGGACATGGTAATTATACAATATGATAATAACAACAGAACGATCACTCATAATTACAATGATGCAGACCATGGTGAAAAGTTAGGAAAAAACTATAAAATTTGTTTCCAGGGTTGTGGAATTAAGAACGGGGTGTCATCTTACAAACAGTATTTACAAATTGATGTATGTACAAACTTTTGGCAAACATTGCATGAAATTTTGTGGATGGTGTTGATAAGATGTCTTCCCACTGTGGTTGGTGGGTTCTTCGTCTGACAGTACGAGGAAGAGCCGTAGATTGAGAACCAGTTTTTATTGCATATTTGTGCTCGAACAGCCTTGTCTTGATTGATCTTACAGTGGAATCAATATATGTCTATTTCAGGGAAAGATCCATCAATGGACTTTAGGGGGATGTGGTAAACTATGTAGTTATTATCCACGCTAACCCTGTCTCTGTCGTTTTTTACCGTAGATACAATATATCTTGTCCGGATTCCTATGTCTATTTGTTTTTTGCGGCAACCTTTTTTTAGGCTTTCCAACCGTTGGTTGAAGAAGCGTATGTTCTCCAGCTTTTTCCGTCTGTCTGTCTATCTGTCTGTCCGCTCGATAACTCGCGTAAAAAGGGTTCGATTTCAATAAAATTTTAGTATGTGGTAGGGGACCACCAGGGGACAAACCCTATTGAAAATGGGTGAAGTGGGGTCAAAGGTCACGCCATAACAGCGGGATCCATTCAATTGCCCTTATGCGTCATAACTTGCGTAAAAATGGTTCGATTTCAATGAAATGTTAATATGTGGTAGGGGACCACCTGAGAACAAACCCTATTGAAAATGGTTGAAGTGGAGTCAAAGGTCAGGACATAGGATCGGGATGCATTCCATTGCCCTTATGCGTCATAAGGTGCGTAAAAATGGTTCGATTTCGGTGAAAATTTAGTATGTGGTAGGGGTCCACCTGGAGAGGAACCCTATTGAAAATGGGACAAATGGAGTCAAAGGTCAGGACATAGGATCGGGATCCATTCCATCGCCCTTATCCCACCCTATTAAGGTGGACGTCAATTAATTTTGCTTTCTATATTTCCAATGGAAAACTTTTTGTACATATTTCCTTCACAATTAGTGTGTTCCCAAAGGTGGAAATTTGGAAATCGATTAAAATAACTTCATACTATAACCTGGAATACTTAACATTTTCTAAAACATAACCATAATTATATTAAAAAACAATAACGTTTCCTTTGGTGGTGTTGAAACCAGAAAAAAGATGGCGCGACCTGTACTTTGATGACGTCAGTGGAAAAATAAATGTTGGATTGCATAATCACGGTTATGGTTTAGAAAATATTATTACGGTTATGGTTTAGAAAATATTATTACGGTTGTGGTTTAGAAAATATTATCACGGTTATGGTTTAGAAAATATTATTACGGTTATGATTTAGAAAATATTATGTATTCCAAGTTATGAAATGAAGCTATTTTACTCGATGTTCAAATTTCATTCTTGGGAACGCATTGATGTGAAGAAAATGTGTACAGAAGTTTTTCCATTGGAAGTATAGGAAGCAAAATTACTTGACGTCCACCTTAAAGTAGCAATTCTTGTATGTATGTATGTACATTTTATTTTGAAAACGGCTCTAAGAATTTTGATGAAAGTCGTTAACCTACCGTTTCCTGGTACTAGAAATCGATTTAGCTTGATCTCGACTTTAGGAGAATTGGTTTAGTGGGTTAAATAACCACCCCGAATTATAACGTTTTTAGTGTCATTGTGTCGTTCCATTAATGTTTCCAATGCTTAGAAATCTTATGACGTCACAATCTCGCGACTGAGAATGTCTCATTGCGTCACGCGTTGTGTGCGATATCCGTCCGCACGATAACTCGCGTAACAATCGTTCGATTTCAATGAAATTTTAGTATCTCGTAGGGTATCACCTGGGAAGGAACCTTATTTAAAGTGAACGAAATGGGGTGAAAGGTCAGTACATAGGAGGTTCGATTTCGATGAAATTTTAGTATGTGGTAGGGGACCACCTGGCGACAAACCTTATTGAAAATGGGCGAAATGGGATCAAAGGTCAGGACATAGGAGCGGAATCACTTCCATCGCCATTATGCGTCATAAGTTACGTAAAAATGTTTCGATTTGGATGAAATGTTAGTATGTTGTAGGGGCCTGCCTGGGGAGGGATTCTATTGAAAATGGGCGAAATGGGGTCAAAGGTTAGGACACAGGAGCGGGATCTATTCCATAGCCCTTATGCATCATTACTTACGTAAAAATGTTTCGATTGCGACAAAACTTTTTCATGTTATTTCGGAGGTATACCGAACCGGTTCTGTTGAATATCACCGATATGGGATCAAGGGTCAGGGCACAGGACCGAGATTTATTCCACAGCCATTATTCTCATAACTTGAGTGATAACTTGAGTGATGATTTCTGGTATGTTGGAAAGCGTATTATATCAATGCATTGCATGATTTTACAAACTTGTTTTAAAACATTAACGACTTCAGGTGTGTAGTCCATGGAGCCCACATATCGTTTTTGGTTGTGCTCCATTTGTAGTTTGGTAAGTGCTTGTCAACGAATTTTATTGACTATTTTAGGTATTGTAGATTTTCAGTAATCGTGTCTCCAAGCAAGTTCATAAATTCTGGAAATGTCAAGGCGACAAACTTTCGCATTAGATGAGTACGAATAATCACGACAATCATAAAATAAAAGGCCCATAGTTTATGGTTTATGGGATGTGTAGAAGACATGGGTTTTAATGTACAATTAGAAGAAGGTTTCCTATAGACCTCATAGGACAAATGATGATGACCCTACAGTTGGATTGCCGAAAGCTCTCACATGTATTGTTTTAGTTTGTGGTTTTGTGACTGAGGATACGTGAATTAAAGTATTTTAATACATCATGGATTTTAACATTTTTCATCCATAGTTCCAAATTGTGCAATTACGGATAATAACTTAATACTTGTACTTCCAGCAGGAATTTGAAATTAATCAATTTCCCTAACGGGTGTGACATGCCGTATGTTACGTAAATAAAACACTGAATTAACTCTTCTGGCACTAAACAATATTAATATATTTCCATACATCACTGATTTTGCCATTACCATTATACAATGTAAAATTTTGATTTTTCTCTGTTCCGCTAGACACTGAAAGCATAATTTATAAGAGAAATGGAAATGGGTCATGTGTCACCGGGTCGACAATTTCTTGCGGGTCAAACAGGTCGGGTCAATGTGTTCCTGACCCAATTTTGACACGGTTTTTATTTACGTTTTATTTTTGAATAGAAAAAAATATTTCAAAGTACCCTTCAGAGGTATTTGAAATAATACTTCAGGGCTGATCCAGGAACTTGCTGAGAAGGGTAAAAAAATTGGGGATTAAAATGAACTTTCAGAAGACAAAACTGATGTACAATACTTTTAGAAGGAATAAAGATTAATCAATTGATGGGAAAAAGCTGGAGATAACCGATACCTACATTTACCTTGGACAGCAGATATCAAGCAAAAGTCACATTGGTGAGGAAATTAATCGACGTATAAAATTTGGTTGAAGAGCTTTTGGAAGAAACAGTACAATTTTTAAGAGAAATATGCCATTATGTCTTAAAAGAAAAGTGTTTAATCAATGCATCTTTCCAGTGCTTATGTAGGAAGCAGAGACGAGGACCTTAACCAAAAAAGACATACAAATACTGCAGACAACTCAAAGGAGCATGGAGAATATGCATGCTTGGTGTAACCAAGAAAGGTAAAAAGAGGTGGAGGAAAATTACAAGAGTGGAAGACATCACGATCAGAGTAATATCCCTGAAATGGCAATGGGCTAGACTTATTGCCAGGACAACGGACCACCGATGGACAACAGAAATTTTAGACTGGATTCCAAGAGACAAGAAAAGACCTAAAAGAAGACCACATGGAAGATGGTTGGATGAAACAGAATGGCCCAAGACAGTCCCTTGTGGAAGAAACGTGGGGTGACCTTCATCCATCAAAGGATTGATAATGATTGACAATGATGATGATGTTTTCGAGTTTATAGCTCAAAGCAGATTGGTCCAGGTCGGGTCCGAGTCCAAAATTTTTGACTCGTTTCTAACTCTGATTTATAATACACGCTTCACCCTATCCAAACACCTACCATACCCCTCAACTATAGTAGGGGTAGCGCAGTGGTCTAAGCGCTGACTTATGACCATTTGTCCGTGAAGGGTCCGGGTTTGAATCAAATTGAGAGAAGGATGTGTTTGTCTTACGGCACTGGATTTCACTCTACCTTGGAACCAGTGGCTCTAAATTAGGAACGGGCGACTCCTTATAGACCATCGAGTTGCTCACGGTGGTCGTTAAACCTCCAATAAAAAAAATAAAAAAAAGCTATAGTGGGTCAAGACGAGAACTCCCTACAGACCATAAACATGTCTGATACCTATCTGCTGTACAGCGTAGATGTGATTGTGATGACAAGTAAAAACAGCGACATGAACGAGTTCGATCGTGGGCAGATAGTCAGTGGGGGAAGATGCAGTGCTTCATCTCCCGACTGCAAAACATCTGGGATTTCCGCGTACAATCGGCCATATTTGTACCAGGAAATATTTGAATCAAAGACCAGCATCCGCCGGGGAAACTGTGGGTGTGAATGGGCCTTTTATGTTTGAGTTGAACGCCGCCTCTCCAAAATCGTCACGTAAAAACGAAGAGCCAAAGTGGAGATGGCATCGCTATTCAATGATAAGGCTCCTGCGAAAGCTTGTGGAAAGTTCTTTCGTCGTACAATTTTTTATTTATTTATTTATTTTGACGTAGGACTACGTCTAACTCCGCGAATAATGTGGGGCGACTTACAGCCGACAGCCTGTAACAAAAATAGGTCCCAATTAAAATCATTATAGCGTTAAAAAATACGTTCCGCACACCAAACGTGTTAGCATATTCGTAAACAGCGTTGAGACCAATTCGCGTACTGCATAATTCATCGTGTGCGCGACGCTCCGCTTGACTCGCTCCCTGTGCGCGGGGGAGAAGATGCAATATTTCTGGGGGTGCCGCCCCGTCTGACTCAATCTATCTCGGCAACCATGGGCGCAATACAACTGCGCGTGGTATCGTTTTAAAGCTCTTGACGAGATTTATTCAAATATACGGAGGACATTTCGCAGTGGTTTGAACTGAACATTTTAAAAATTGTTTTCTTGTAAACCGGTGAACACTTTTGACAATATCGCGGTTTATCTGGACAACCGTGCGTGCAAAACGACTGCGCGTGGTATGCAGCTCTCGACGAGATCTACTCAAATATATAAAAAGCATATCGCAGTGGTTTAAACCAAAATTTTTAGAAATTGTTTCGGTGTGAACGGCTTAACATTTTGGACAAATCCGCGGAATTCGCAGAATGAACGCAAGGAAAAGTGGAGAAAATCAAAACGAGAGGCAAGAGCAAGTGATGAGGAATGAAAGAAGCCCAAGAAGACTGAAGCCCAACGAACTAGAAAGTATCGAGAACGCCTGAAAGCAGCCGCTGCCGAACAAAAATCCAACACACCAATCGTAGTCCTACGTTCCAAACTGACGGGCTCAGTCAGAACTGAGCCTAACTGTTTGTTTTTTACGCTTTCCAACCGTAGGTTGAAGAAGCGTATATGCTCCAGCTTTGTCCGTCTGTCCGCACGATAACTCGCGTGAAAGCGGTTCGATTTCGATGAAATTTTAGTATGTGGTAGCGGACCAACTGGGGACGAACCCTATTGAATATTGAAAATGGGACAAATGGGGTCAAAGATCACGACATAGGAGCGTGATCCATTCCATATACCTTATGCGTCATAACTTGCGTAAATATGGTTCGATTTCAATAAAATTTTAGTATGTGGTAGGGAACCACCTGGGAACGAACCCTATTGAAAATGGACGAAATGGGGTCAAAGGTCAAGACATACGAGCGGGATGCATTCCATTTGCCTTATGCTTCATAACTTACGTAAAAATACTTCGATTGAGACAAAACTTTATCATGTTGTTCCGGAAGTATACTTTAGCGGTTCTGTTGAATATAATCAAAATGGGGTGAAAGGTCAGGTTATAGGAGCGAGATTTATTCTACAGCCATTATCATCATAACTTGAGTAATGATTTCTGGTATGTTGGAAAGCGTATCATAATCAATGCATTGCATGATTTTACTAACTCGTTTTTTATTGGAGATTTAACATTCATTTATTGGACTTGGTTGACAGATACAGTATCAACATTTTTTGTACAGAGACAATTTTACTTCAACAAGTACATATCAAACATGATACACAGTGTGCCAAATGTGCACAGAGAGCCAGTGCCGAAAAACAAACACAAACATCCATGCCTCACAGGGATTCGAACCCGAACGAGTAAGCAGAAGCCATCGGTTAGACCACTGCGCCCCTGGTGGGGCGTCGTACGGTTGCGAGGCTTATCTGTGGCAATCGAAACCCATGTCGAGCGCCATTGTGAACGGCACGTCACCGCGCTATTAGGTTTCAGAGGGCGAAGGAACATCCCTTCTTGTTCATGGAAGATTACAGACAGGTAGCTACACCTACGAAAGTAGGTCGCAACTACAAAATACCAATGGGATGATGCGTATTTTTCGTAGACCACACGAGTTTATGCACCCCAACTTTCAGTTCTACAAGTTACAGACCGGTTGAGACAGTGTAAAGTTCTGGGGCATGTGTGCGTGGGCCGCTTTGGAGTCCCTAATGAGATCACCATCACCGTATGACGCCAAGTCGACCTACTTGCCGACCAACTACACTATTTCGCTATACATTTTTCACAGCAGGATGCCTTCTTTCAACAAGACAACAACCCTTCTCTTTGGCGAAGGACAGATTCGAGGCACATTCCAGTGAGCTCATAACCCTCGAGTGTCCCTGACACTCTTCTGTAGCTATCTCACATTTCATCGGTTTCAGGGTCGTTTCATGCGTTCCTCTATATCTGAGCTATATACAGTATAATAATAAGCAAAAACATTGCTTTTGAAAAGTGAAACAGTCCAAATACTATCACCGCCGCCATACTTTAGTAAATATTTACCTTTACGACTCACTTATCTTCTTTCATTGGATGTACGACAATGTCATTCCTTAGCCCACCTACTTAAGCACCGATCAATGCCACCACAAATTAGTAAACCTTATTGTTTGTTGTTATTATTAAATTCGATTTACTATGTACCGGACTGCATTGGTATGGTTGTGAGTGACGCGAATAAATGCAATATGTTCTTCGTCAATAAATGTATACTAGACGAAACCCGTCGGAATCGACGCCTAGTCTTTTTTTTTTTTTTTTTGAAAAGAATAAACTCATATGAAACAACAAATGCAAACTTTATTTGATTGACAAATTCATTTTTTTTTTTTATTGGAGGTTTAACGACCACCGTGAGCAACTCAATGGGCTATAAGCAGTCGCCCGTCCCTAATTTAGGGTCACTGGTTCCAGGGAAGGGAGAGAGCCAGTGCCGTAAGACAAACACAACATCCATGCCTGACCGGGATTCGAACCATGACCCCTTACGGACGAATGATCAGAGGCCAGCGCTTTAGACCACTGCGCCACCGGGGCGGCGACAAATTCATTCAACCACTTCAATAAAGACAATAGTCCAGGTTCGTGTTATTTTTTATTTTTTTTACTGAAGGTTTAACGACCACCGTGAGCAACTCAATGGGTTATAAGCATTCGTCCGTCCCTGATTTAGGGTAACTGGTTCCAGGGAAGGGAGAGAGCCAGTGCCGTAAGACAAACACAACATCCATGCCTTACCGGGATTCGAACCCGGACTCTTCACGAACGAATGGTTATAAGCCAGGCGCAGTGGTCTAAGCGATTGCCTCTGATCATTCGCCCGAAAGGGATCCGGGTTCGAATCCCGGTGAGCCATAGATGTTGTGTTTGTCTTACGGCACTGGCTCTCTCTCCCTTCCCTGTAACCAGTTACCCTAAATCAGGGACGGGCGAATGCTTTTAACCCATTGAGTTGCTCACGGTGGTCGTTCAACCTCCAATCAAAAAAAAAAAAAAAAAAGACAACTGCGCCACCCGGTCAGGTTCGTGATGAGCATCACGTCTGCATCCTTTTTCAGTCGTAGAAATTGAGGCGGAAGTCTACTCATGTCGATCGTGTGCAAAAGTTCAATTGGATAGCGCACTTTTTCACTCTCATCTTCAGTCACAACTGTGTTTGTAAATGTTGTTGGAATGAGATTCGCGTTGCGAATATTCTTCATTCTCTCTTGTCTGAGGCATATAGTTGCGACCCATTGATCACTCACGATTTCCAGTAAGGCTGTTTTACGTTTTCTTTTTCTTTTTTAATGCGGGAGCGACATTCTGTTAAGGGTAAGTGGGCAATAAAGTATGTACTTACTTTAGGACTGATCATGGAACACAAAACACACACCTAGTCTGACACTGAACTGAGCGCCTGATGTAGATAATTCTCCCATAGACTTTACATGGAAATTCTGCCGCCCCACCGCACCCGAACCGTTACTCCAATCTCAGTTTTATTTTCGACTGGCACATCTACATGATAAGACCTTTATTCTGATACCTCAACCATAGTTTTACGTTCAACCGTTCTCTCAAAATAGGCCGCACAGTAAAAAACCTTATACTGTAGAATCAATATATAGATGGCGCAACTCAATATGTACATTCTAAATATATTCACTAACAATGGTCAACGGAATTTTTATTTACATCTTTACATAATGGGAAACGTCTTACCTACGTGAATAAACTGGATCGAATGAATATTGAGTTGTATGTATACATCACACAGTCCGACGGCATAACGCAAGCAGGTCTTCGAGAGTGTTCGCTGTTCCGATGAGAAGAACTTTGTTACGAATGCCTGCTAGCGTTGCTTTGTGCAGCGATTCGCTCAGAAAAGAGAAGACTTCGGACTTTTGACTATCTCAGTCCCGCCAGGCTGCCGCCTTCAACAGCGCGTGTGTCAACCGCAGGCGATCGAATGCCAACCGCACGCTTCTCCCATAGTCTTTACATGGGAACTTTGCTGCCCCACAACGCCCGAATGGTTGCCCCAATCTCATTTTCTCTTCGACTGGCACATTTACATGGTAAGACCTTTATTTTGATACCGAAACCATATGTTTACGTTCAGCCGTTCTCTCAAAATAGGACTCACAGTAAAAAAAAACTTACAGAATTAATATATATTTTCTCGAATCCCTTGTTTTACTCGTATTTCACACTCACAAAGATCTTGGCATACGAAAAATGCACAGGGCAAATTATCTACAAGGAATACCAAGGTAATTTTTCGATTATTTTCCCCTCCTGCTACATATTATTTTCCTTTTCTATTACTGTGTTTTATTTAACAATTTGGGATTTTAATGAGAAACAGAAGTTAAATGGGGTTCATAACTTAGCACAACCCAGGTGTTGTTATGAATTACCCTTATTTTCTTCTGAAGGCGCTCCCATCTTTCATTCTGTCTCATGCGCTTGTATCGGATAATTATTCTGCATAATGTTGTGTTTAAACAATAGTTTAATGAAACTGCGCATTGCAAAAGATCTGTGGAACCCAATAAAACCATCTCAACCAAAATGAAGTTAATCTTTAGTTACCAAATTACTTAAACTCTTTAAAGGAGAGAGTTCCAAAGAAATTTTAAATAGAAAGGGGGATCCGCACGCAAGTTTAGTGAAACAGCCAATCTTTTGCATTCAATTATCGAAGTCTGAATGCCGAAAATAATTCTTCTGTAGAATTATCCAGGACGATGAAAATTTTCAAGTTTTCAAATATTATCTGACTTACCATCCTTGTCACATTTACGCCAAAAATCGGATAGTCATCTTCAAAATTTGTGGATGAATATGTTAGCTAAGAGCACGTTTATAAAACACGCACGGCATGCATACAAAAGGCGATGACATTCTTTAGGAAGAATTAGTTAACAATGACAAATTGTCTTGCCAATTTTGTTATGGTAATTTTAGTTGTGAACGCCTGGCATTTGTACATCAGACAAATCAACCAATTTATGAAGTGTTCTTCAAATCGCAAATTTATTTCCCTTTTAGATTTTTTTCTTTCTTTCTTCTTTTTTATGAAGGTCAAAGACATATTTTTTTTAACTATAGATGTTTTCTTAACTTCCATGCTCTAATCATGAAAAGGAAATCTGAGGTGGCTTTTGCATGCTTTACTAAAATTTTGTGAATTCTACAGATTTTGTTTCGTGCGATTTTTAAGAAAACAGGAAAAAGGTTTCGCATTCTTCCATCATATGAATGAAGTATTTCTGAGGGAAAGGGATGGATACATAAAAGAGTAAATCAAAAAATAAAGGCAATTTCATTGTATTTACAAATAACAAGAAAGATGATACCGAATTTTCGGTTGTAATGAGCACGTCTGTTGAACCCTTTCTGGCGCGAATAAAATTTATAAAAATTATTGAAAGTCAAGCAAACCGGTTAGGAAACAAATCAATCGAATTTCTACCATCGATGAAGCATCCAGAAATAGAAACATCCACTTACTTCCACGAACGGATAAAAAGTGTGTTACGAAATTTAAGAAATGGTACACAAAAAATTCAGCCGCCCCGGTGGCGCAGTGGTCTAAGACGCTGGCCTCTGATCATTCGTCCGTAAGGGGTCCGGGTTCGAATCCCGGTCAGGCATGGATGTTGTGTTTGTCTTACGGCACTGGCTCTCTCCCTTCCCTGGAACCAGTGACCCTAAATTAGGGACGGGCGACTGCTTATAGCCCATTGAGTTGCTCACGGTGGTCGTTAAACCTCCAATACAAAAAAAAAAAAGTTTCTCATAGCAGAAGGAAGGTATCAGAGACAAAGAGATTTTTCAATCAAAGAGTTAAAAGAAAAAAATATTAAAGGAGACATGACATGAATCTACTCGTCCTAGTGGAAGAATTTTGGTTAATGAAAAAGTTGAAAATTTGAGAATTTTCATGACTACGTGAATAAACTAGATTGAATTAATAAAGACTCCTGGAAGCAGGTTTTGACATTTACGTGCCCTAGCGAGAAAGATGTGCATTGTTAAAATAATTCATCATCTTTGTTGTACCGAGTGGAATTCAGTAAAAACAGAAATTCCCCAAAGGGTTTTTAGAAGCGGAGATACCGCTGCAAACATAAGTGCACAAACACCACCTAACGGCAAAACTGTGAACTACGAAGAACTCAAATACACTAGCGGAAAGTGAAAAAAGAATACCAAGAAGGAATTGGCGGACGATCATGAAATTTACATATTTTAATGGGGTCGAGTTTACGTAGGTGTGATGTTAATTTCGGGACCAACCGGTGAGCGCTTACGCCACAGCACGGCATAATATGCAAATTATCGTCGGTGGTATTTAAGGAGTACGGCGAAGTGATTGTAATCAGTCGTCGGCGTACGGACACGTGCGAAGACCCTGAAGAAGCTGCAATGCCTGGACATGAAAGACCTGCACGATTTCAGCAGTTATCGGACTTTGAGCGAGGTCGTCTAGTCGGACTCCGCGAGGCCGGGTGGTCGTGTCGTCGTATTGCGGAGCGAATTGGACGGGAAGTATCGGTGGTGGTACGATGGTGGTACGATGGTGGCTTAGATGGTCCGAGGAACATTTCCACTCGAGAAGACGTGGAACCGAGAGTTACAGACAGACTGATGAGCGGACCGATCGACGCATAAGAAGAGCGGCGTTGTCAAGAAGAACATCTACTGCGACGCAAATCCAAGCTGCCGTTGCACCTGAGGTGACTGTGCGAACAATCCGCAACCGTCTACTGGATGCAAGACTACGTGCACGTGTGCCTCTGGCATGTGTATCTCTGACTCCAGCCCACCGTCAGGAACGGCTGCAGTGGTGTCGCCAACGTCTGCACTGGAGAACGCAATGGCGATCTGTCGTGTTTAGCGATGAAAGCAGATTCTGCTTGGGAGCCTCCGATGGCCGTATGCGTGTTCCCAGACGCACAGGGGAGCGTTTCCACCCTTCTTGCATCCGCCAGCGACACACAGGGCCTACACCTGGTCTCCTGGTGTGGGGAGCGATCAGCTATCACTCCCGTACACAACTAGGGTTTGTACCGGGTACGTTAAACAGCACCTCCTACATCAACAACATCATTCAGCCCGTTGTTGTGCCATTTGTAAGGTCGGTCCATCGTGGTGTTTTCCAGCAAGATAACGCACGTCCACACACGGCACGTGCAACGCAACATGCACTTCAGGGTGTGAGACAACTTCCATGGCCTGCACGTTCACCGTATTTGTCCCCCATTGAGCACGTGTGGGATTTTATGGGACAACGGTTTTTCCGGTCTCCATGGCCAGTCACGACCATCCCCGATTTACGCGTCCAGGTTGAGGATGCCTGTAACTCAATACCCCAAACTTACATCCAACATCTGTACGACAGACTCCATGCCAGAATTGCACAGTGTGACGCAGTTCAAGGCGGTTCAACCTCGTACTAACCATGCTACAAGGAAATGTTATTTTTCAGTTTACCAGCAAATACAGCTGTATTTTGCCATAATGTTTTGATCACGTTATCCTCTGTATTCCGTTATTATGCTATATAAATTTCGTTGGTATCACTCGTCTCCTTCTTGGTGCTCTTTTTCTTTTTCCGACAGTGTACAAATCTAAAGTGTTCCACAAGGTAAATGGTATCCGGTAATAAATGATTTTTTTATCTGACATTTAGAAGCACAGATATCGAGAAAAATAGATCAAACAGTTACACCCCGGGCGGAGAAATCATACATTATTCTGGGATGAAAAATCCACAAAATGTTTTCATAGGTAGCAGTATCTGACCGAAACAGATGTTTTCAAATCGGACTCACAGAAGTAGAGATATCGACAAAAATAAGATATACGCCCACCTTGCACACCCTGACGATAAAACTATGTATTATTTTAAGCAGACGATTTTCTCAAAAGTTTTCCCGAGGTGAGCGGTATCGGTCCACGAAAGAAAATTTTCAATAAAATTTTCAGAAGCTCAGATTTCGCTGCAAATATATGAGAAACAGAAATAAACACTTACGCCCCCTTGTGGCCAAATTATTCTTCACCAAAAATTAGAAATTATACGTAGAAGATTTTTCTATCAGAAGCTGGATCCGCTGCAGAAAGCATTTTTAAAATAAGACATTCAGAAACATAGATATCGGGAAAATCGCTATTTACCTTTACGCCCCTAGCGGAAAATCTATGCATTACTTAAAAAGAAACTGTACTCAGAATAGCCTTCGTTATAAATGACATTGAAAGGAAGAAAGAATATTTTCAATCGGATAATTAGAAGCAAATATATGGAATAAAATGTATTTTAAATTCTATAGCATCTGCATTTACGCCCTCTAGCGGCGAAGTTTTGTATCTAAAAACAACAACCTGAAAACAAGTATAATCGTTTTCGCATTTCAAGCTTTCAATGCAAAAAAAGAAAATCAAATTGGACAAATAGATGCAGAGATATGGTGTCCACAGACGGACACGGACAGTCGGACCAACAAAGTGAAGCACGCACTTTTTTACAAATGATGTGTTAAAACACGTAGAAATTACATAAATGTAGCGTTATTTTTCAGTGTAGTCACCCTGCATTTCCACGAACATTTAGTAAAGGTCCACAAGCTTATTCATCTCTTTGGAGTAAAGGTCTTCAGTGTCTCTAAGCTAGTATGCACATCTTCTTTTACCTTTTCATCCCTATCAAAACGCAGACCACTTTTTGCTACTTTAAGCGGACCAAAGAGATGAAAATCGATTGGTCCGAGTTCCGAGCAGTAAGCTGGACATGGTTGCCCCCCCCCCCCCGCGCCTATGAGGTTGATCATTGTTTGGTGCAAAAGATAATTTTTTGACAACAATTCCTTTCTTTTGTTACAAATTGTAGGTTCTATCTAGTTTTAAGCATTGTTGCGTATGTTGTAACGAAGGAATTCCTCCAGGAAACCCGCTGCTTCAAGTGCAACGGGTTTGGGCACTATAAGGCCAAGTGCCCTGAGGTCTTTGGGACGTATGCCCGCTGCGGCCAGAGCGGGAACAAACATTGGAAATGCGTGAATAGCGCCTGCTGCCCCAACTGCACTAGGGCTAATGCCAAATACAAGCTGAAACTGGAAACAGGACACTCCAGTCTGGATGCGTCGTGCTCGTGTCCTCAACATGAGCTTGAGGTACCAAGAGAAAGAATTGACTACGGATGACGGAGTCGGCGACCATCATGGGACTGTGTGCCCAAGGATGATAGGGACTTGGTCCCCTTGTAATTTGGAATCATTTCGATGTAACTCTTTGACTGTGGACTGTAATCTAAATGTGCTTTAATTTTCACTGTGTGTTTGTATTTTTGCAAACACACATTGAAAATTAAAGCACATTCGAATTAAAGAAAAATTGGTCGCGTGGCGAACCGATCTCCCACAGGTCGCTCAATAGAATACACAGTCCATCGTGTACGACCTGCCCAGTTGGCACCACCCGTCGGGGTGTCCGAATCCGCGGTTCCTAGATCGGGATTGATACCGTAGCGTATACCGCTCGTAAACGCAAGAGAGAAAGTTCAGCTAAACCCTGCGGAGCCAGCAATTTGATGGTGCAAGATAGATGACTCATCACCTTAATGTTAACATTCAATTCATGCTCCTTATAATGTTTCAAAATAAAGCATATGCATATCCTGAGACAAGGCACAAGGTTAACAAGACTTTTTTGATAGAGCAAACACTTTTGAACTTCTTTTTGTCTGGACACGAAGGGTATTTCCAGTCCAAACTTTTTCTCTTGCTTTCAGTGCCAAAAGGTCGCACTGCTGCCTCATTCTCAGTGGCAGACTTTCTAGTAGGTCTGGATCTTCTTCGTAGCCTTTAGAGAAGAACAAGTTTTCATTTAGTTGGTAACTGACTCTTTTCACCATCGGGGAAAGATGCAGTTGAAATCCCGGGACTCCTAAATTTCGTACAAGCGAAGGTCTAACGAACTCACGTTGCAAGGCCCTAAAAGAAACACAGTACCAACTCTGTAACACATCAATTGGTGCCCAACGTGGGGCTCGAACCACGACCCTGAGACTGTACCGACTGAGCCAGCGGGGCACTATTGTTATCCGAGTTTCAGCTGATTTGCTTTATTGCAGTGTGAGTGAATGGGTAATCTTATCGCTTTACGTTGTCAGAATTCTCGTAGGCAGAGTATTTCAAGCACATACATAATTGGCTTTTCTTACATTTTCAGATTTAATGAGGATATTCTCCCGATGGGTCAAAGTGGCGTTAACAAATGGTGTGATGATGAGCGAGGTTTATATTGAGCTGACTGGGGGTCAGCTAAGAGATCGAATTGTCTGGTTTGCAATGTAAGAGCAACCCGAGCTTTTCCTGAGTGGGGGAGGAGGGAAAAAAGAGGAGTTTGGCTCTAATGCTTGAAGTTGGGAATGATACTTTCTCCGTGCGAGGGAAAGTTTTCTCGGTCCACGGAAAGGTGGAGGTTGAAAAAATGTCCGGTGTCGATACCTTCTGTTTGGTGTTTCTGATACACGTCGAGTGTATGGATTAATTACTTATTAGCCTCCTAGTTATTTGTTCAGTTGCTGCTTTCCATCTTTGATGAATCCTCAGCATTGTGTGGGGCTCCATGAAGCAACCGGCCATGTGGTTTGACCGTTAATCTCACGTGAGTCTGGAGAATTCGATGCCGCTGTTGTGCAGTGCTAGCATGTCCGGCGCGTAACTGGAAGACCCTGGGTTCGATTCCCGGTGGCGGTCGATGAGAATTTCTCCGTGACTCACTTATTAACGTCGAAAGAGCGATTACTTCTGTCTGGTGTTTCTGATCGACGTCAAGTGTATGAATTAATGTCAGTGAGTACGACGAGGAAGTCAGCAACCAGTCTAATGCCACTGATAATCTCTGGAGTGTTTTATGTTTTTGTGCTAAAGTGGGTTTAACAACAGCCATGAGCAACTCTGAGGGCTACAAGCAATCACCACCGTCCCCAGTTTGTGGCCTTTGGTTCCATGGACAGGACAGGGCTAGTGCCTTCGGAAAGGTACGCCGCCCAACCTTCATTCGCGACTTGAGCCTGAGCGAAGCTCATCTTCAAATCCTGGCGCCAAATTAGTGGCCTTCATCGTTCTTGACTTTAATGCGTTCACACGATTTCCGTTGGCGATTATAGTCACTGCTATATATGTTTCGTGCCAGTCTTTGCAGTTTATTGTTTGTTTGTTTGTTTGAAGACTTAGCGAGTACCGTGAGCAACTCAGTAGGATATAGGAAATCGCCCATCACTAATTTGGCGCCACTGGTTCTAGGAAAGTTAGAGAGCCAGTGTCTTAAGACAAGCATACCATTTTTATTTTATTTTTCGACTGGGGTTTAACGACAACTGTGTGCAATTCGATTGGTTAACCCGTCCCTAATTTAGAGCCACTGGTTCTAGAGAAGGAAGAGGACCAGTGACGTAAGAAAAATACATCATCCATGCCTCACCGAGATTCGAACCCGAACCCATCTTGCACGAATGATCAGAAGACATCGCTTAGACCACTGCACCACCGGGGCGGCAAGCACAACACCATTTGTGCCTCGTCCAAGATTTAAACTTTAGAGCGACGCGCCACCTGGGCGGCTGAAATAACTTTAAACATTAGACAATATTTCTGGACGAATGATTGGAAGCCAACGTTTCATACCACTTTGCCACCGGGACGGACGCGGTCTTTGCAGTAAATCTTAGTCATCTATAACACAGAGCGTCTTGACGTTAGTATCGTGACATCATAGTCTGCAGCCTTGATCTATTAGTTCCTTCACCGGCACTTTGAAACATGAAAGTCAGAGTCAAGCGATACAGTTAAACATCTTGTCCGTAGATTGTGAAGTTACGAAATTAGCGCCTGAAGCGGTGTCAATGTACACTATATTATCAAAAGTATTCGGACACTATCAACATTTGAATAAATGCAAAGAACGGTTGCGCAGGAAGCTGCACTGTGAGTGAGGAGGTAAGTATATAAAACTGAAATGTTCTGTCGTGTTGTCAGTAACTTTCAAGTTGATATACCGCGTGGACGTGAAGTTTCCGAGCTCTAGCGTGGTCTGGTCATAGGATGTCATTTAAGTGACGTTTCCACACGGAGCATTGCTACTAAACTAACTATACCAAAATCGACTGTCCTGAAGAGATGGGAGCAGGACGGACAGCAAAAAAAAAAAAAAGTTCCAACGTTCAAGAAGGCCGTACAAACTTACGGAACGTCACAGAACACCCATGGTAAGAAATCCCGTTCTTCCTATGCCGTTTCCATCGCTTCTGAAATAGAAAATGCCTCTAATGACCTAGTTAGTACCATAACTATTCTGATAGAGTAGCACAGTGGTTATTATGGTAGACCGCACACAACCTACGCATCACTACCGTGAATATGAAGTGGTGTGTCTCCCGTCGTTCCTGGATAGTGGGCAACTGAAAAGCATTCTTAAGAGAGAAGAGTCACGCTTTTCACTCTTCCAGTTTGATGGGTGTGTTTGGATTTGGGGACAGCCCAGCGTCGGTCTGTGTTCTTCCAACTGTTAAATTTGGCGGAGGCTCCGTCATGGTATGGAGTTGCTTTTCGTAGATGGAACTCGGCCCGTTGGTTATTGTACCACAAAACATGAACTGTGAAGTGTACCTCGACGTTCGGGATAATTCTGCCCTACCAACAATGTGGCAGTATTATGGAAATGACCGTTGTCTCTTCCAACACGACCGAGCTCCTTGCCACACTGCATGGCGTGTGCAGGACTGGTATCTTGAAAATGAAGTTGAATTATTAGATTGGTCTGCTCAGAGTTCTGATCTTAATCTCATAAAACACCTCTGGGATGAAACTGCAGCGACGAATACGAAGTCGACCTCAGCGACCGTCTTCTCTCTCCACTCTGGCAGGAGTTTTGCACGACGAATGGCGAACCATTCCTGTCGGGACCTACTGGAAATTGGTTCATAGTATGCCTCGACGTTTTGCGCTGTCATACAAGCAAAGGATGAACCAACTAACTACTAATTGAGATTACAAAGCCATTTGTCCAGAAACATTGCGGTGTCGGAATACTTTTCATAATATAGTGTATTTATACCCTGAAGAACAACTGAATTAGAGATCCCTCTCTAGTAACGGGTTGCACCACCTTTCGTCCTGATGACGGCGGCGATTCGTCTCGACATGGACTCGACAAGACCCTGGAAGCATTGGGAAGCCATACGGATCCACGAGCCCTGAACAAGCTCCCACAGTTCACGAAGATTTGATGGAGGGGGTCAGAGCCTCGAACATCTCTCCCGATGGCATCCCAGATGTGCTCGATGGGATTGAGGTCAGGTGACCAAACTGGCAAAGGAAGCGAGGTCGCGTCGATGGAGTGTTCATCCAACCATTCGGATACAATTCGGGAGCGATGGCACGGTGCATTGTCTTGTTGCAGGATGAGGTCCCTAGTGGGATGTTAAAGAGGCACAAACGGGAGCAAATGGTCGTCCAGAATATCCCGGTAACGTTGACCTGTGAGGGGCGATGTCACACGTACCAGGGGTCCCATTTCAGTCAACGTAAACAGTCCCCATACGAGAATGCCACCTCCCAACAGCTTGAAGACTACCCTGCTGGCAAGAAAGATCCATCACTTCATGTGGTTTGCGCCGTACTCGTATCCTGCCGTCCGCATGTTCCAACGTGAATCTCGACTCATCAGTCCAGGCAACATTTTCCCACATGTCTAGAGTCCAGTGGCGATGTTCCCGCTCCCATGATAATCTTTGCCCCTTGTGATGTGCGTTCAGCAGCGGTACCCTCGTGGGACGATGTCTTCTGTACCCCATAGTGAGGAGATGGTTCTGGATGGTGTGGCTGCTTACACGTTATTTTGCACCAGCGTTAAACAGCCGAGTGATTTCTTTTACTGTGGCCCGCCTATCCGCTGTTACAATGCGAGCTAGCAGACGATAACCCCGCTCATCGACACGCTGTTGTCCACGGCAGTTGGCCCTTACAGGGATAGTTTTACCTGATTCGATGTACTCACGGTGCACTCGTGACACAGTGGCTCGTGAAAATCCCAGTGCCTGCACGACTTCCGAGATGGAGTGACCCATTCGTCGGGCCCCGACAATTTTCTCACGATCAAATGCGCTTAGATCCTTCGTCTTACCCATACTGCGTCCGACTCTTACTGATTCCCGTCGCATCACTCCTTATATTGTCAGATCGCTGCATACCTCATGTCGTTTCCGTTTACAGGGCCGCCCACAGCGCCACATTTGCATAACGCCAGCTGTCTCTAATTCAATTGCTCTTCAGTGTATGACCGTAATTATACACTTAACTCTCAAGGTTACGAAGACAAGACGGGTTGTCGAGTGGTCAGAGGCCTAGGTTACTCGCTAGTCGTGTGTGATGGAACTGGACCCAAGTCCCGGATGAAACATAAGGGATGGTTCGCTTCTTTTGTGGCGCTGACTCTAGTCATTTCCTGGAATCAGCATCCTAAGTAAGAAAGAGCGACTGTTTACTAAACCTCCAAAAAAGAAAAAAAAACTAAAGTATAAATACGTTGATTTTGTCTCTCTTTGTGTATTATGTGGGACGCACTTTCGGTAACAGAGCAATGCTCAAAGCGAATGTAAAATTCAGAAAAACATGTGTGAAAACACAAGTTTGTCCATCTCCCCTCACTCCGGAGTAAGTCGCTGTCCCAACTAAGCTACGCGGACAGAATGTCTATCTGCATGTTTGTTGTCTTGACACATGTTTTCACCTATTTATACGTCACACATGTTTAAACTCAATGAGCCTATTTTCAGTCTGCAGACACGACGAAGATCAAGTTTTTTTTTTTGTTGTTTTTTTTATACTCATTTATTTGAGCTGGGTAAAATACATACTTGAAAAAAGTAGGTTTTTGTAAGTAAACAATAACGGAATGCGCTGCTTCTTTCTGATAAACATTATGCCATGTTTCGAAGTTAAAATGTTCGCAGAATTTGTTTAAAAGCATTGAATTTCGGTATTATAGATATATTTTGGTGCACACAGTGATATTTTTCTCCAAAATTTTAAAATGGAATTATTTTTTCAATAAGTTATTTGCGATTTGAATGAGGATAGTGTTCTTTTTCTCAATAATAACTCCACTGTTACGTTTTTCCCCAGTGCTGAAAGGCTGTTTTTCTTCTTTCTGGCTTAGCTTTTGATATTCTATCTTCAAAACAATTTCAGGTTTATAAAAGTAGATATTCCTCCCACATTAATCTGTTAATCAGTCTACAGATAATTCTGGTCATTTGTTGTTTTCTATTTCTTATAATAATTAAATTTCCTTTTTTTTTTCAGGAAAAAGTATAATAGTTTTTTCATATTTCAAACCCCAAAAGTTGTCTTTTAGCCAACAAGGTCAAGACATGAGTACGCATGCTTCCGAGGGACATGGTAGCATGAAATATGAGTTTCCGGTTGATTACTTTATCTAGCGATGAGGTAGGTCCTGGATGCCACCCTACCTCACCGGGGGGGGAGGCCTCACTGGGATTCGAACCCAGACCCATCTCGAACGAATGGTAAATCAGCGCTTAGAGCACTGCTCAACCGAGGAGCTCAAATAACCTTAAAAATTAAGAAATATTTCTGAATCTGCAATGCTCCATGCTGAGGAAAACTAAAGTGGTTTCTCGCGTTAGTCTGGGAAAAATACTAGATTTAAATAGAGTATATTCCAGTTAAATGGGACACATCAGAACTAGAACACTTCAGCCCAGTTAAACAGCTGCCCGAATTATGCGAAGCGCTAATTACCCCTTCTTTTCTTCTTCTTGGTCACTCAGTCCGAGGACTGTTGTTCAGTAGATGTAGTCTGTCTCTCCATTCCTCTCTATTCTCCGCCGTTCTCTTCAAGTCACAATATGTCCTAGTTTTGGTGTCGTAGATTAACTGTGCCATATAACTATCCTCTGGCCGTCCTCTTCCTCTGTGGCCTTGAATTTTCCCTTCCAAAACTTTCAGAATCGGACGTCCATGGCAAAATGTGTGTCCCATCCATAACATTCTTCTTTTTAACATGTGGATCACATTCTGGGTTCTCCCACTCTCTCCAGGACCTCCTCATTATTCTTCCTGTATATTTCTCTCCATTCTTCTATAGCTCCACATCTCAAATGCCTCCAGCCTTTTCACTTCCCTCGTGGTCAATGTCCATGTCTCAGAACCGTAGAGAGCTACTGGCCAAATATATGCCTTTAAAATTCTCGTCCTCAGTTTTAGATCTATATTTTTGACCGTCAGTAGTCTTTGATTCTCTCCCAAAGCCGTTTTTACCGTCCCTAGTCTCATTCTAATTTCCTTTTCACATCTCACATCTTCAGTAATAATTTGTCCCAAATAGCGAAATGATTTAACTTGTTCGATGTGTTGTCCTTCATTTTTAAGGAAAGCCTGTTTTGGATCCTTCTCCATTACCATTAGTTTTGTCCCATTTTTATTTATCTCCATTCCATAGATATCCGCATTTCAAAGACCTAATATCCCAAAGAGCAGATTTGGGATGTTCTTCAAGAATTGTCCCAAACAAACAACTGCCCGTTAACTGATGACCCAATTAACCGGAATCGTTTTTTTTAGCACGTCTTTTGTAAAAAAAGATCGTGCTTATGTTACCGGTTTGTCCGTCCATCTGTACCCACGATATCTCTGCAACTATTAGTCCCATTTGAAAAATTATTTTTGCATTGGGAAGCTTAAAATATGCGAATGATGATCCTTCATTTGTTTTTTTGTTTTTTTTACGATGTGCAATTTCGCCGCAAGAGGGCGTAAATGCAGATGATGTCGAATTCAAAAAATGCGTTTTATTCCATATAGCTGCTTCTAAACATCCGATTATTTTTTTTATCTTTCGATTCCATTTATGTCGAAGAGTATTTTAGATATAGTTACTTTTTCAAATTACGCATAGATTTTCCGTTAGGGGGCGTAAAAGTAACTTACATTTTCCCCAATAACTCTTCTTCTAAAACTTTGATTTGAAATTATTTTTCTTCAGCGGATACATCTCCTGATAAAAAATCTTTTGCATACAATTTAAAATTTTTGGTAAAGATTACTTTGGCCACCAGGGGGTGTAAGTGTTAATTTCTGCTTCTGATGTATTGCCATAAAATCTGAGCTTCAAAAATATCGATTGGTAAAATTCTTTCGTGGACTCATGCCACTCATGTCGATAAACCTTTTCGGAATATTTTCTCTTTAAAATATTCCATACTTTCTCCGCTAGGGGGTGTAGATGTATGATATTTTTCACATAATTTCTAATGTTTGGTAAAGAATGATTTGGCCACCAGGGGGCATAAGTGTTAATTTCTACTTCTGATGTAGCAAAATCTGGGCTCCTGAAAAGTCGACTAATTTTTTTTTTCTTGGACCGGTACCGCTCATATGGAAAAACCTTTTGAGAATACTTTCTTCCTAAAATAATGCATGATTTTACCACCAGGCGACGTAAAGTCACATCTTATTTTTCTCGATATCTCTGTTTCTAAGAGTCCGATTTGAAAAACCATTTCGAATGTTTCTTATATAAATTCATGTTTTCTTAACGCACAAGTCTGCAACCAGAGGGCTCAAGATCACGATTCCGTTTACAGCAATATCTGAGGGATTAAAAACCGGATTGAAAAACGTCTTTCTTCCGTCAGATACTATTGTTTTCCATACCGGTTCCATTGACTTTGAATAGCTTTGATAAATTTAATTTGCGTCAGAAGGGATTCAAAAAACGTGCTTATTACACCCGAAAACTCGGTGTCATCTTTCTTGTTTTATATATATATATAGTTGAGAGTTTAACGACCACTGTGAGTAACTCAATGGGCTATAAGCAGTCGCTCTCCCTAATTTAGAGCCACTGGTTCCATGAATGGGAGAGAGCCAGTGTCGTAAGATAAACACAACATGTACGCGCGCCACGGGATTCGAACTGGGACCCACTTAGACTAACCGTCCTAAATTAGCGCTTAGACCACAGCGTTACCGAGACGGCAACCGGAACCAACTGTATTGTTTTTTTTCTTTTAGAGAAACGGAAATTGTTTTACAACTATGATGACGTGGAATTCGCTTTATTACATTTTTCTTTTTTCGAAGTGCGTCATATAAAAGTACGAAAATTTGACGGTGACGTGAAAGAGATGTAGTACTTAGTCGGCACGATACCTCTCCAAAAATTCCAATAAACTTCTGGTTATTATCTATTTTGAGACTAATCATTCAAATACTTTTTTTCTTTCAATCTGGAGAACAATGAAAGGAAAATAACAAGATCATTTCCGCGATTATAATAACCCTTCACTGAACAGTGTAAAGACCAAATGGTCGTGGTAACAATGCCTTTCGACGTAAAACCACAGAGCAAATCGCGGAAAAAACAACTGCAGAAAATGCTGTGCAGGTATCCATAGTTTTCTGGCCGACAAACCTTGGCTTTCCCGCCCTTGCGCAACCACATGGAAATCGTGACGAAAGCACTGCGTCATCGATTTCGCCGGCGGTGGTGAACGTGAACTTGAGGTCATCAGCCAATCAATAATTGAAGTTTACATGACGCAGTTCAGCTATCACGTGAAGAATCGCGTGGCATGTGATGACGTCACCTCATCCGCAGAGGAATTAAAAAAATGACGGAAAAGTAAAGCCAAACGAGACCGCATAATTTTCGCGCCAGTTTTTCCTACTTATTGTTCTCGTCGTTGAAAGAAAAATTTTTTCTGCGAAAAAACATGATATAACAATCGTACTTAGAAAATAATATAAAATTAAAAAAGGACTGATTTCTGTACTTTAGTGATACTGAAAATTTCATGTGTCCGTTTAAAATACACAATACGATTATTAAAAAAACTATCATCATATTACTAAATATTTATTTAGAACGCATTAAATACTGAGGCTTTCTCTCCCAAAAGCTTAAAGAAATAAATAATAATAAGCATGCTAATGCAATAATAATTTTCAGAAAACAAAAATGAAATTGTTACATGGGCATTTAATTGTTACATTAAATTCTGAATAACGTGTTTCTCAAGAATGAAATGAAATTTAAGACAAATTTTAAAGATGACAATCCGATTTTTAGTGTAAATGTCACAAGGATGGTAAGTCAAATGATATCTGAAAACTTGAAAATTTTCATCGTCCGGGACTCGAACCCGCGTCTCCCAGATAGCGCCCGGGTATGCTAACCACTACACCACCCAGAACGACCAAGTCTCAAGTTTCCGATAAATTTGAATATAATTTCCTTTCATGAAATTTAAGAGTATCCAAGACCCTTTTTTTGAAAATAGGTTACAGGTTTCAGAAAACTGTGAAAGAAGGAGAGCGGAAAAAAAAGTAGTTTACTAAAAATAGAAAATTACGAGTGTTTTCTGCTGACAAATGCATTTAACCGTCTTTGGCCGCGCTGTGAGCATTTTTCGCACGCTTCGCATGTAAAGAGCGCCATTTGTTTGGAAGTGACCCTGAGGGCACCACGCCCGCTCTAGCTGACTTTTAGAATCTTCTCAACAACCTGCTATCAGTTCCGATAAGGATTGGTTCGTTTTTGACCTTCAAACAGTGTGCTCTTTGCTCATGTGTGCTTCCTGTGAACATTTGTTGCATCAAGCGACCACTGTCATTTGCATCACGTGAGAGACTTCCTCATGAAGAGATCACTGGCGTGTGTGATTTTTATTTTTATAGATAACGCGATAATACGAGTGTGTTTTTTGCCTGATATGATTTCCAGCTATATATGTATATTAAATATATTTCTTGCAAAGAAAGAATTCTGAAGTGTTAGGTCATAACAAAAGTTATGCAAACGTTTATCTAAAACGGAAGCGGATGATGCAACAGGGAAATTATTGCGTCATGTCAAGGCCAGACTCTCAGCAGCGCAGTGGCATCAGAACGACGCGCTGTCATTTGCTGTGTGGACGTGGGATGGTTTGGAAATGGAAGCATGCAGCTCCTCAGGTCGAGCCATGGCGTTAGACCAGCGCTCGTACGTGGAGATAAAAACTCTGCGGGGGGGGGGGGGATAACTCCGACGCAGATCCACACTGCCTTGCAAGAAGTTTGTGGGGAAAGTACTCTTGATCGAACCCAATTTCTCGCTGGGCATCGCACTTTCGGGAGGGCCGAAGCAGCATCGAAGATGATTAGTGCTCAGGCCGACCTCAAACGGCGACAGACAAAACATCTGTCACCATTGTTGCAACGCTTCTCGAAGAGAATCGCCGTTTGGCAGTCGAGCAGATTGCTCATTAGGAAAATTTGTCCACCATGTCTGTTCGTCGTATTTTGACCGACTCACTGGGAAAAAGGAAAATCGCGGCGCGCTGGGTGTTCCATCAACTGACCCCCGAGCTGAAGGCAGCCAGAGTGAGCATCGCACAGGGTCACCTCCACAGGCTCGAAAGGGGGGGGGAGACACCTTTCTAAACAGAATTGTCGGAATTGATGAGACTTGGACCCGTGATTATGAGCCGGAACTGAAGTCACAATCAGCGGAATGGAGACATCCAAGTTCCCCACGTTCCTCAAAGTGTCGTCGACAACAATTAAAAGTGAAGCAAATGATGATTTTTGTGTACGATGCCCAGGGTGTTGTGGTCTCTGATCGATTGCCAGTAGGGCAACATGTCAACGCACAATATTATTGTGACTTTCTGAGGACAAACTTGAGACCGAAAATTCGTCAAAATAGCTCCAACTTGTTGGAAGCTCGATCGATCTTACTGCATGACAATGCATCGTGTCATGGTGCAGCGTCGATGCGGAGACTTTTGTCGAAATATGGCTGGGAAATTTTATCCCACCCACCATACAACTCTGATCTCAGTCCACCCAACTTTGATCTTTTCCCAATGTTAAAAAATCGGCTCCGTGTCATCCGCTACGAATCGCTGGACGAACTGTCATTGGACGTGACCTGAGTAATACGACAGCTGAACAAAGATGGCGTACTACGGGGCATCCAGGACCTACCTCACCGCTAGCAAGCTGTCATTAGCAACGGAGGATAGTACATTGTACGGCAATGACTACCTAAAACAGCGTAAAAAGGTAGTGTGAGAGAAACTCTCATACGCGACCACTGGCGTTTTTCAACGTGTAGCGACCAATGACTGGTTAAGTAAAGTTTTCAGGATGCAATTGTGGCGACCATCAAACAGCCTATTTGACGGCTGTTACCTGAAAATTTGACCTCCATAATAACATATTCAATTTTGACACTTAAAGCTAAGCACACCGGACAAGAAATTAGTCACCCCTAACAGAAATGACAGTAGAAAGTTACCGTCTGCACAGAAGGGCCCTGATAACATTGTTCGGAGATAAATAGCATTTGCGTGGTCTACAGGATCATTTCTGTCTCGTGCAGTGGTGAAGAGTAACGTGTGTGTTGAATTTAGTTTGCAATATGGGTCGTAAGACAGACGCTATTGAGTGGCAAAAAGGAGCCACCGTGTTTGGCCGTGCCCACGGACACAATGCGAATGAAGTCGTCCAATTTGTTGGTGTGTCGAAGCGTACTGTCCAGCGGGTCTACAAACAGTGGTGTAGTTCGCAGTCAACTGAAAACAGGCGACGTAACTGTGGCCGGAAAACGATTCTCACCAACAGGGACCGCCGCCATGTTTCACGCTAGTAACTGCAAATCATTTTCAAACCAGGCAACAGTTGCTCCAATCAATGGAAGTCCACTCCAACCAATTTCCGAAAGGACATTGCGACGAAAACTGCATGCGATGGACATCTGGAACACAGTACCACGGAAGATGCCCCTTTTAACAGCAAGTCACAAAGTCGCATGTTATCACTGGGTTCAGAGTCACCAAAACTTTACTGTGGAGGACTGGAAACCAGTAATTTGGTCTGGTCTCGTTTTTGCTTGTACTCCAATGATGGGAGACGATGAGTACATCGCAGGCCCAATGATGTCTTTAATTCTGATTGTGTCGAGGGTGTTATTCAAGCTCGAGGGAGTTCTGTGATGTTTTGGGGATGTTTATCGTACCACGAAATGAGCCCTCTCGTTACAGTGACGATGAATTTGAACCAGCATGTGTACCTCCGCATTCTGAATGACGAAGTGTTGATCTTTGACCTACATCTCCAGGAGCAGCACCACATTGCCACTCCTGTCTTCCAACACGACAATTGCCGTGTGCACATGGATAAAACTGTTTCTGAATGGCAGAACAAACAATCAGCAACACTGTCTCGCCTCGATAACCCGCCAAATCCCCAGATGAAAATCCTACTGAAAATCTGTGGGATCATTTGGAACAATAGGTCAAAAGCCGGAATAGACGCCCACGTACGTTGGCGGAACTTCGGGACCAATTGGCACACGAGTGGCTGCAAATCGATGTTCAATACATCCACAACCTCGTGGAGTCTCTATCACACCTGATTAATGGTGTTATCAAGACAAGAGGCGCCGTCACCAGTTATTAAGTAAGTTCTGACAGGAGTGACTAATCTGTGGTCCGGTGTGTGTACGTCTATGCAGAATATCGGAGATTCTAGTGTGGAGTATGATCAGAGAGTAAACACCCTTTCAACAAGTGGTGTGAAATATTAATAAAAGAATTGAAAGCTGAACCAAAATACTTCGATAATTCCCATCATGCTCTTAGACACAAAAGAGAATAAACATTGTATGAAAACTGTTAATACGACTAAAAATCATTTTAATTTCTGGTCGACGTTAATATCATACACTGAAGAGCAATTGAATTAGAGATACCTGTCTAGTAACGTGTAGCACCACCTTTCGACCTGATGAGGGCGGAGATTCGTCTCGACATGGACTCGACAAGACACCGGAAGCGTTGGGAAGCCATACGGATCCACGACCCTGAACAACCTCCCACAGTTCAGGAAGATTTGATGGAGGGGGTCAAAGCCTCGAACATCTCTCTCGATGGCATCCCAAATGAGCTCGATGGGATTGAGCTCAGGTGACCTAGCTGGACAAGGAAGCGAGGTCACGTCGGTGGAGTGTTCATCCAACCATTCGGATACAATTTGGGAGCGATGGCACGGTGCATTGTCTAGTTGTAGGAGGTGGTCCCAAGTGGGATGTTGAAGAGACACAAACGGGAGCAAATGGTCGTCTAGGATATCCCGGTAACGTTGACCTGTGAGCGACGATATCACACGTACCAGGGGTCCCATTTCAGTCCACGTAAACAGTCCCCAGACGAGAATGCCACCCCCACCAGCTTGAAGAGTACCCTGCTGGCAAGAAGGATCCATCGCTTCATGTGGTTTGCGCCGTACTCTTATCCTGCCGTCCGCATGTTCCAACGTGAATCTCGACTCATCAGTCCAGGCAACATTTTTCCACATGTCTAGAGTCCAGTGGCGATGTTCCCGCGCCCATGCTAATCTTTGCACCCTGTGATGTACGGTCAGCAGCAGTACCCACGTGGGACGATGGCTTCTGTACCCCATAGCGAAGAGATGGTTCTGGATGGTGTGGCTGCTTGCACGTTTTTGTGCACCAGCGTTAAATTGCCGAGTGATTTCTTGCACTGTGGCCCGCCTATCCGCTGTTACAATGCGAGCTAGCAGACGATGACCCCGCTCATCCACACGCTGTTGTCCACGGCAGTTGGCCTTTGCAGGGATGGTTTTACTGAATTCGATGTACTCACGGTGCACCTGTGACACAGTGGCTCGTGAAAATCCCAGTACCTGCACGACTTCCGAGATGGAGTGACCCATTCGTCGGGCCCCGACAATTTTCCCACGATCCAATGCGCTTAGATCCTTCGTATACTGAGTCCGACTCTTACTGATTCCCGTCTCATCACTTCTTATATTGTCGGATCGCTGCATACGTCATGTCGTTTCCGTTTACAGGGCCGCCCACATTGCCACATTGGCATAACGCCAGCTGTTTCTAATTCAATTGCTCTTCAGTGTATACTCTAAATTAACTTTCATTTTTAGCTGCTTCTCGACGCACATTTGAGTTCATTCTCTTTTAGCGTTTTTAACCTTAACGTTATATCTTCTCGCTTGCGGAATGAGGTTGGCAACAATCCTGATGTCAGAGAGCGTGTGACGTGCGCATGTTGACAGATACGAACAAGAGATATACAGGGTTCAAAGGAAAGTCCTTATTCAGGGCAATAACTGCAGAAAAAAGGGTCCGAATGGTACACAAGTTAGATCTATGTAAAGGAAAGAAACGATGGCCGATCGAATAAAAGCGATTGGAGCGCCCCTAGCAGCAAAGGTAAGAAGTTAGGAAACCTAACTCGCGAACAACGCGATGTAGAGACAAAATTCCAATTACAAAGTTGTAGAGCATCGTCTAATTGGTAGAAACGACATATGGTGCGCATGAATTATGTACATGGACAGGTCAAAATTCTGTTAATTCGAAATAGGTAAAGCGGGTGAAACAGACACAAAAATCATGACACGAGACAGAAGCTGTGCAGGATTACTTATAATACCGAAAAATGTTGACAGGAGATATGCCTACTTGCAGGCACAAAGCACATCTGAGCAAAATTAATGTACAGCCGGTTCGAAGTGGCCACCATCGGTTACAATGCACATTCCAAGGCGTGCAAGAATAGCTTCTGGTACACTATCTAGCATGGCAGGTGTCACTGTGTTACACGCGCACACAATACGGTGTCGTAAATCTTCCAGACTAGTAGGTTCTCTAGCATACACCTGTTTCTTTAAGTAACCCCACAGGAAGTAGTCTAAAGGTGTTAAGTCCGTTGACCGCGGAGGCCATTCTACCGTACCGCTATAACCAATTATCTGGTGTCTGAATGTTTCAGCCAGGAAACTCCTTACGTTGGTTGTCATGTGAGCTGGTGCACCATCATGTTGGTACCACATGCGCAGCAGATCCCCGAGGGGAAGATCATCCAGAAAGTCAGATATCAGGCCCCTTAATAGCTGAAGGTACCGCTGACCTGTTAATGTCCCATCATAGAAAATGGATCCAACTAGTGTGTTTCGCCAAATACTGCACCAAATGTTAGTTGCCCAAATTTGTTGATGTCAAGCAGGTCGTCCTATAGTTGGGTTGCTCAGAGCCCAGTAATGGGTGTTATGCCGATTGACTATTCCGTCCCGTGTAAAACGGAACTCATCTGTCCACAAGATATCGGCCAAGGGGTTTGGATTAACCTTCAACAAGATCTCTGTAAATGGAGAAGTTTGATACGACGACAGTATGTAAAAATATCTGGTAGTTTGTATTTCTTTTTGGAGCTAACCTCTGAATCTCAGAGAACAGCTTAGTGATATGTATGTATGTATATGCAAAACATTTCCCATCAGGCGCTGTATCTGATGCACTAAGAATTTTTCCAGTCGGAGTTTTGGAAGCAGAGATATCGGGGAAAACGCAAATCATCTTTACGACCCCTATCGAAAAATGTGTGCCTTACTTGAAAATTGTGAAACTATATAAAAAAAAACACGTTTCGCACCGGAAACGCTCTCCACCAAATAATTATTTTTTAATGGGGCTCTTAGAAGCAGAGATATCGACAAAAGTAAGATTTTTCATTTTTTAGTCTAGTTTTCCGAAGCTCAGATTTTGTTGTACATCAGAAGCAGAAATAAACACTTTGGTTGCCAAATCATTCCTTACCAAAAATTATAAACTATATATAAAACATTTCGCACGAGGAGCTGTTTTCGACGCAGAAAGAACTTTTCAAATCAGTCTTTTAGAAGCAGAGATATCTGGGAAAATGCAATTTACCTTTTCGCCCCACAGCAGAAAATCTATATGCATCACTTGAAAACGAAACTGTTCCTAATATAGTCTTCATTATACGGCACCGAAGGGAAGAAATAACTTTTTCAGTCGGATATTTAGAAAGAAATATATGCAATAAAATGTATTTGGAATTCGATATCACCTGCATTTACGCCCTCTAGTGGCGAATTTGTGCGTCGAAAAAACAGCAACAAAAAAACGGAAAGCCAAGATCACCATTCTCAGATTTCAAGTTGTCCAATGCAAAAAGAATTTTTCAAATTGGACTAATAGTTGCAGAGATATGATGTCCACAGACGGACGGACAGACAAACCGATAACGTAAACACGATCTTTTTTTGTAAAAGACGAGCTGAAAGGTAAAGTCGACGTTCTCTGTTCGTAAATAAATTTCCTGGGAAGTTATACATTTCGTAGAATATTTTATTCCTCTGTTTCGATTACTTGCTCATTAAATGAAACATTCATTTGACATTTTCACTACTGTTTGTGAATATTGCAACACCATGAAGTAGTGCTGGTATTGGCTTAAAACTTACAGGATATGTACAACGTTAGTGAAAATGTGTACGCGGTTTCGGAGAGCGACCTCTGAACCGTCCGGTCTTGGATATAAAGAGCTGGCTAAAACGAGAT
The DNA here is from genome assembly GCA_039090855.1 of Macrothele yani. Lineage (NCBI taxonomy): Eukaryota > Metazoa > Arthropoda > Arachnida > Araneae > Macrothelidae > Macrothele > Macrothele yani. Next base: position 113,992,749 of record CM077003.1, read on the forward strand.
GTTGCAATCAAGGAAGAGCCGACATTGAGTTGAAAGTGTGCTTCTTACGTCACAGTATATTCCGTCGCCGAAGAAGGTCCCATTATTAACACCTGATGGACTTTGAGCGTGGAAGGATTGTTGGGATGAGAGAAGTTGGATTTCATTACCGCGAAATTGCCACTCGCATGAGACAAAACGCCAGTACAGTCACGTGACCGTGACGTCACAGGACAGATGAGACCTGGACGCACAGAAATTTATGAAATGGACAGCAAAATCGTAACACTGCGCTGGATGACAGACACCTCTACTGCATGGCAGTAGCGATCGCACAGCGACATCCACGGTGTCAATGCAGCAGTGCAGCAGTGTCACAGGTCAGGCTTTATCTTCTAACACCGTTCGACGTCATCTGCTTAACAGAGAACTGTTAGCTAGCAGCCTATTGCTGTGCATTTCTCTGACCCCCAACTACAGACCAGAGTTGGAAACGGGTCAGAAATTTCGGACCCGGACCCGTAACTGACCCGGACAAATGTGCTTTGAAACTTTAAATTCGAAACTCAATTTATGTATTTATACATATAAACGTAATATACATATTCATCCTAATAACTGCTTGATATTAAATAACTGAAATCCTTTTTTAATAATAAAATTTGGTTACTTGCTAAATTTTAGTGCCATTTTCAGTGCCATTTTCAGTGCCACTATTTTGCGTAATTCGGAAGTAATGGCTGACTATGACCGTGACCATGGAGTATATTACAAATGGGAATCATTATTTACGACTACACAAATGTATTTTTTAAGATTGTTCACTCTTTCCATGCTTTGATGGAGGTGCGCATACTTTCATATAGTCCGTTAGATTTTTGGTGCCATAATCTTTTATTACACCGTCGACATCTTTCTTTGTATTTACACACTTTCCACAGTTCGAACAAGCAAGACCAAACAACACAGGCAGCCCCGGTGGCGCAGTGGTCTAAGCGATGGCCTCTGATCATTCGTCCGAAAGGGGTCCGGGTTCGAATCCCAGTGAGGCATGGATGTTGTGTTTGTCTTACGGCACTGGCTCTCTCCCTTCCCTGGAACCAGTGACTCTAAATTAGGGACGGGCGACTGCTTATAGCCCATTGAGTTGCTCACGGTGGTCGTTAAACCTCCAATCAAAAAAAAAAAAAAAAAACAACAACACAGAATTATTCACCGGTTCCTTAATGAGACGAAACAATTTCCAGCACTCACTCTTCCCCTTGTGGTTTTCAACAAGTACGTATTTGTTGGCCTCGTCGCCTCTCTTAACCTCCTTAATATTAAATCCATCCATATTAACAAATAAGGAGTTAATTTCGACATGTCATGTCATGGGAACGGAATGTTAGCCCATCAATCGAAAACCTCTGAATGCTCAATGTAAAAGATGCGATGTGAAAAGTAACTCTTAGTCATACAGTGAACTTTGCACGGAGAGAGTGAATCAGCTGAGAAGCAGGCAAATGGCGTTTGCTTATACTTTGCCCTGGATCGCACTGTAAAAGAACGCAAAGGAAGTATCTTTTTTACGATATAGTGTCGGTGGGCCTGACGTCGGTCGGTGAAAATCTGCGTTGCTTTAAGAAATAGACGCAATACTTTTGCATAGCAAATCATTATTCACTCCGTGGGCACCAGTATCGACTACAGAATTCCACAACACGCACTTTTCTTTGGAATATATTTTTCTGTTTTCAAAAATAAAACGTGAATGAAACTGGGTCAAAATTGGGTCTGGAACACATTGACCCGACCCGTTGACCCGTAGACCCGTTGACCCGTTTCGATCTCTGCTACAGACGCCTTAGTGTGCAATGGGGTCTTGAACACAGACATTGGCTGACTGATTGGCAATATGTCGTGTTTTCTGACGAGTCCCGATTCAACTTGATGCACCACCATGGTCGCATACGTGTTCAAAAACACGCCGCAAGATGAAGGGCACCTTGCAGCGTCAAACCGGCCCAACGCCAAGCGCCATAGTTTGGGACGCCATTGGTTTGAATTCGCGATATCGTCTGATACCAATTGAAAGAACCCTCAACAGCCAGAGGTACGTCAGGGATGTTTTAGAGTCAGAGTTTATACCCTTCTTTCAGAGTTGTCCTGGCGCTATATTCCAGCAAGGCAATGCTCGGCCACATGTGGCCCGGAATGTCCAAGATTTCTTCCATGCACGGCAGAAATCGCAGCCTGCACGTTCGCCGGATATGTTTCCGATCGAACATGTTTGAGACATGGTTGTTAAGCGACTGGCCCGTCAAGTGCCTCCGCCAGTCACCACAAATGAAATCTAGTCTCGCATAGAAGCAGCCTGGCAAGCTATTCCCCAGGACGATATCAAAAACCATTGAATGCCACGCCGTGTGGAAGGTGTTATTGTTGCTCAAGGTGGCTTCGCACGATACCGAGTTTTGAAGCGAAAATATCTTGTATAGCTCTACAAATGTAATCAGTTATCTCCTGTAACATGAGGAATCTGTGATATAAATTTCATTTAAATAGCGCGATTCTTTCTTGGTGTTGTAATTTTCGCAAACATTAGTGGCTAAAAAGAGGGGCGGATCAAGGGGTGGAAGTGGTATATTCATCAACGGAAAACACGATATCTGTTCAATGAATAGAAGAGATTAATACTTTTCATAAAACCTGTGACATATCCCATTGTTTTTCTTTCTCTCTCCCTCTCCGTATATTTCCTAAACCTACTTACTGTTTCAGAGGAGAGAAATCTAGAAGAAATTAAGTATCAAGGCACTGATTAATTGGCTTGATAACACCTGAGATATCGAGCGCTTCCTTGATGAAAGAGACGGTGTGTGGGAAGAATTCCAGATGTGTACCTCCAATTCTTTTCTTTGAGATGCAGCCGACCATGCTGAATTTCGGGGTCTCTGCCAAGGAGACAGGAAGGCGTCACAGAGTGGCACAAGTCCCAAACGAAATTAAATAGATCCGTGATCTTGTTCCGAAGAAGAATGAAAAATAACAGCCAGTAGAGGGAATGCGTCGATGTGTCGCCGAAAAGATGGGAAACGTTGGTGCTAAATGCCACGTGTTGCTATTCTCTGTTTGTAATGTGGGTAGCTGGCGCACGTGGCGACGAATATACACGCTCCTACGTGTTGCTTCCTCTCACGGCCGAGGTCTCAAAAAGCAGATTCGCTTAGTTCTAGACCGTGCTGGAACTCCACTCAGGGAGTGGTTCCAAACTGGACTAAGGGCCTGCAGCAAGGGCAAGCAACTTTTTCTTTGCTCAAAGAATTGTTCTGTTTACAGTATGTGAAATGAACGAACGCTCTATGCCGATTATTCATGAGACTAACGAAAGATCTAGAACAAGTCGGCGAGATTTTTCTCCGCCAATGTCAGCCGTAAAAGCATATTTTGCTTTTGTTGTTACCTGTGGATGCTCAAGCGGAAATATATTCATTAAAAAATTTAAGCAAAGTTTTAATGAAATTTCCATTTAATCCGAACGTTCATTACAGTGCCAAAACGGCCTTGTGACCGTCAGCCTTGATTCTAAAGCAGCAAATTCCGACAAATTGATGAAAATGTATACATCGACTAACAAATCTGGAAGTTCTGACTGAAATAATTACTCTAAATATAATGCAGACCTATTATTGGGTCTCACTAAAACCGCCAGAAATTTTTGCAATTCAACATCATCAGTAAACAGGACCGTACGTAAAATCCTATTTTGATGGGGGAATACATACGCACATAGCATACATAATACACACACACACATCTACACATTCAGTTAACAGATTTAAATTTAAGTAACAGAGCTGTTGATACACCAAGTATATAAAACTAAAATATCCATCTGTTTATTCGGGTTAAGAATTAAACATATAAGACAAATTTGGAAGATGTGAATCCGTTAATTGGTATATCCGGGATTGGTGTATTCGGGAGTTATCCGGGAGACGCGGGTTCGATTCCAGGACAACGAGAGTTTCAAGTTTTCTGATATTATCTGACTTAACATCCATGTCATATTTACACCAATAAACGGATTCACATTTTCCAAATTTGTATTGTACAAGGGTTTCATCCCGTATTTCATTAATTAAACATATATTTTGCTAAACTTTCCCTCATCGGCGGAGGGCTTTTTCAAGGCTGACGGCATAGAACAAACTGTTAGCCTTGAAAAAGCCTTGAAAAAGCCAGTGGCAAAATGTATACTTAATGTATACTTGAGCGAAACCGTGGCAAAATGTATACTTAATTCCTTACTCCAATAAACGGATAGTTATTTTAGCTTTGAATTTGGCACAATAATCTATATTTCAAAGTTTTGGGATTTTACGAGAGTATTATTTTGCGTTCTTAGACATCTCAAGATTATAATAACAATTGCCCGGTATCAGTTGTATTTTTGTTTGAAATCAAAACCTATTTTACATAGTGGAATAGGATATTAAAAAAAAAAACAATCTGCACATTATGCTGTCATAGTTACATAATCTATGAATATTTCACATTTATAGCACAAAATCAAATTTCTCTTTGTAAAATAAGAATTTCCTCTTTTATTTAAAATCTTTCCTGCTCTGAATAAAATTCAAAAAATTTCAAAACATCATTTTCTGGAGAGATTTGATCTGCAACCCCAACATACGATCCTGTTAATAAATGTTCTACTCCAAAGCTGATATTTCTCATAGATTTTGTGTAACCCGATGAAGATATTTTTGTCATTAATATTGGGGATGGAGTAGCTTTACAATATTGTTCTACTTAACGAACTGAAACTACAATTTTTGAATTATTACGAAGTAAGACCTAACTAGCCACAAACTCTATGGTTAATCTTACCGGTGTGAATACAGAAAAAAAGCATGTTTTGGCAGTCATTTCTTGTAAATGAGATACATTAGCCTTTCCTAGCCTTTATCTTCTTCTTAAACACGACCCGATAAAGTAAGGTGTTTCATTTTTTTTTTCAGAAATCTGTTCCGATTCGAAATCATTATGTCTTATCAGTAAATTATTACAGGCGATTAGGACAATAAAAGATCAAACATTTATTTACCAGAAGGCACATTTCGTCGGAAAAACTTACAAACTTTCGTTTTTTTTCTTATCACAGAAGTCACTTGGAAAGTAGTAACAATTATACACTGAGTGGCCACTTTATTATGACCACCTGACAGTTTTAAGCAAATGAGCTATGGCTGCACGCTGTTGCCGCCAGAGGGCGAGGCTAGTATAAAAAGGGAAAGCTTAGAGCTTGCGACAGTAGTAGAAGTGATTTTTGGATGACGTGATGGGTAAAAAATGCGATTTGACGGATTTCAACGTGGGATGATTGTAGGAGTGGAGCCATGGAGCGAGTATCACCGAAACCGCCGCATTTGTGAAATGTTCCAGAGCAGCTGTTGTTAAAGTGTTTAAAGACGGGACTGTTAGCCGAAAAACTGGATCTCTACGTGCAACGTGTGGTCGTCATCGACTAGTGACTGCTCGGGCGGAACCGAGAGTGTCCAGACTGGTAACAGACAACAGAAGGGCAACAGTTCATCAAATTACAGAATATCTTAATCAAGGATCCCCTCAAATGATCTCTGCATGCACTATTCGCCGTACACTGCATCGGATGGGATATGGCAGCTGAAGGCCTGTTCGAACACCTTTGCTGTCTGCAGTTAACAAGAGAAAACGTCTCCAGTTCGCACAGGAGCACAAAGATTAAACAGTCGATAATTGAAAACAAATTATGTGGTCCGATGAATCACGTTTTCAGTTTCACCATTCCGATGGCCGAGTGAGGATTCGGCGGAAACAGCACGAAAGCATGGACCCCAAATACATTGCTACAACCCTTCAAGCTGGTGGAGGCATCGTTATGGTTTGGGGAATGTTTTCCTGGCATGCTTTTGGCCCTTTAATTCGTGTTGATCAACGTCTGACTGGTACTTCATATCTAAATATCGTTGCAGACCAAGTGCATCCTGTCATGTGGATGGTTTATCCCAATGGCGATGACAACTTTTAACAAGATATTGCGTCCTGCCATAATGCTCGTATTGTACAGGGTTGGTTTCAGGAACATGCCGGTGAGTTTACTTTGCTTAGGAGGCCCTCACAATCTCCAGATCTCAACCCCATTGAGAATTTGTGGGATGAAGTTGAAGGAGCCATCAGACAGCTGGATCCACATCCCTGCAATTTCACACTCCTGGAAAGCGCTATTCATCAAGCATGGTCTCAGATTCCACAAACCACCAATCAACATCTCGTGGAGTCCATGCCACGAAGAATCGACGCAGTATTAAAGGGCAAAAAATGGCCCAACGAAGTACTGGGGGTGGTCATAATAAAGTGGCCACTCGGTGTATATCGACTAATATTAGAGGTACGTATTAGTATTTGATCTATTAGTGGATATATAATTGTTACTATAAACTTTCGGTGTGAGTTATCAACGAGGACCCGAAACAAAACTTTTGTGGTTCTACTGAGATATTTTATTACTTGGAAAGGTTATTCTACTCGGTTATTGCAAAACAGGTCTCCTATGAGAGTTCTTGGAAGCCCAGACTTACATACACTGCTGGCCACCCAAAATGCAACACCAAGAAGGACACGAGATAGCAAAGCCAAATTTACTGGACACATAGCAACAGATACAAAGATGAAACGATTGAGCTTACACGCCTGTGCGACTTGCGGAACACGCAGACATCAATAGTTCGTGTGGCCCCCATGACTGGCAATAACTGCCGCTACATGCCGCGGTATCGAACGAAACAGGCTTTGGGTGTGGGCTTGGGGTATGTCGGCCCAGGCTGATTCCACACGTTGCTACAGTTCATCAGGCCTAGCCGCGTGTGGTGCTTGCCGGGCCACTCGGTTGCCAATCAGCGACCAGACGTGTTCGATGGGCGACGTATCGGGAGAACAGGTGGGCCACGACAGCAGTGACACCTGGTGGGTCGTGAAGAATTGTTTCACGATGCATGCCATGTGCGAGCGCGCATTGACATGTTGAAACGTGGCCGCTGGCAGGTCCTGCAGGTAAGGGAGGACTACAGGCTAAAAAACGTGGGTGATGTACCGGTGCCTGTTGAGTGTACCGGCGATGCGTACCAGAGGAGTGCGGGTGTCATATCCAATTGCGCCCCAAACCATAACGCCAGGCGACGGACCGGTATGGCGATGCATAATGCAGGTGTCATACAGTCTTTCGCCGCGGTGCCGCCAGACGCGGATCCGAACATCGTGGTGTTGCAGGCAGAAGCGGGATTCGTCGGAGAAGACAATGTCGTGCCATTCCGTAGTCCAGGTGTGGCGTTCATCGGCCCACTGTTACCGCACTCGCCGGTGGTGTAACGTCAATGGTAATCGGAGCAATGGGCGCCGTGCGGCAAGTCCCCGCTCCTGCAGACGACGTCGAACGGTACGTGCTGTCACAGGTTGTTGCGCAACACACCCTAATTCCTGCGCTAACGTTCGGGATGTGGCGGTGCGAGCCGTCAATGCCCACCGCACAACATGCCGGTCCTCTCGTTCGGTGGTGTGCCGCGGCTGCGGCAATCGTTCACGTCGGTCCGTCCGTCCCTCCTGCACCCACCGAATCCATACTCGCCTCACTGTGGCTGGATGTCGTCCCACCCGGGCGCCGATGTCTCGGTACGATAAACCGCTGTCGCGATAAGCCACTATTCGCCCTCTGTCGAACTCCGAAACGTGCTGGAATGACAGTCGTACTCTGCAACGAGACATCAGGAAGCTTCCCACGCACAGGTCCGGCAGCACAACACACTTCCACTACTTACACCCCGCCTTCTGTTCACCCTTCTTATAGTGCTTCTCGGTGGCGTTCCGGGCGCACATGATATATATATATATGCCTTGCAATGCTAATCGTTTGCATGTCCTCTCGCCGGCGACGCATGCTGTGAATTTCAGGCCAATCGGATGCTTCCTTCTTGGTGTGGCATTTTGGGTGACCAGCAATGTATTTTGGAAAATTACTAGCTTTGCACTAGCAGCTAAACATATTTGAAGAAGTGTGTGCGCCATCTCGATAAAGGCTACTGAAGCCTTCCCAGTGCCATCTACCTATTATGACGTACTACAGAGGTGAAAACATGTGTGAAGACGACAAATCTTCAGCGAGACGTTTTGTCCGCGTAGCTCAGTTGGGAGAGCGACTCACTCCGGATTGAGGGGACCCGGCTTCGATGCCGGCAGGGGCAAACTTGTACCTTATATTGGCGCCCGAACTTCTGGAATGACCCTGCTGTTAGATTTCTCGCAACGATGTGATATTCTTTCCACACCGAGAGACAGGAAAAATGAGAATCCATTCTTTAGTGCTTCGAAAAAAAAAAATCAGCGTGATGTTACGTTCCACGCACCAAATTGTCTGGAATTTCTCAAATGCACGTTCTTCATATGATGACTGCCCACAGCGACACATGATCTCGGCCGACGCACATGAGATAAAGGCAGATAGCAGTGAGAACAAATGTCGACGTAATTCAGTTGGAAGAGCGACTTACTCCGGAGTGAGAGGACAAGGTTCCAATGCCCGTCGTGGACAAACTTGTGTTTTTTTACGCTTTCCAACCGTAGGTTGAAGAAACGTATATGCTGTAGCTTTGTCCGTCCGTCCGCACGATAACTCCCGTGAAAATGGTTCGATTTCGACGAAATTTTAGTATGTGGTAGGGGACCACCTGGGAACGGACCCTATTGAAAATGGGTGAAATAAGGTCAAAGTTCAGGACATAGGAGCTGGATCCATTCCATTGCCTTTATGCGTCATAACTTGTGAAAAAATGGTTCGATTTCGATGAATTTTAGTATGTGGTACGGAACTACCTGGGCACGAGCCCTATTGAAAATGGGCGGAATGGGGTCAAAGGTCAGGACATAAAAGCGGGATCCATTCCATTGCCTTTATGCCTCATAACATGCGTAAATATGGTTCGATTTCGATGAAATTCTAGTATGTGATAGGGAACCACCTGGGCACGAACCCTGTTGAAAATGGGCTAAATGGGGTCAAAGGTCAGGCAGGGCATAAGAGCGGGATATATTCAATTGCCCTTATGCGTCATAACTTGTGTAAAAATGGTTCGATTTCGATCAAATTTTAGTATGTGGTAAGGAACCACCTGGGGACGAACCATCTTGAAAATGGGCGGAATGGGGTAAAAGGTCAGGGCATAAAAGCGAGATCCATTCCGTTGCCTTTATGTGTTATAACATGCGTAAATATAGTTCGATTTTGATGAAATTTTAGTATGTGGTAGGAAACCACCTGGGCACGAACCCTATTGAAAATGGGCGACATGCGGTTAAAGGTCAGGACACTGGGGTGGGATCCATTCCATTGCCCTTGTGCATCATAACTTACCTAAAAATGCTTCGATTGCGGCAAAACGTTATCATGTTGTTCCGGAGGTATAGTGAACCGGTTCTATTGAATATCAACTAAATGAGGTCAAAGGTCATTGCGCAAAAGCAAGATTTATTCCACAGCCATTATTCTCATAACTTGCGTAAAACTGCTTCTATTGCGACAAACCTTTAGTATGCTATTCCTGAGGTATACTGAACCGGTTCTGTTGAATATCATGGAAATGGGGTCAAAGGTTAGGACACAGGAGCGAGATTTATTCCACAGCCATTATCCAAATAACTTGAGTAATAATTTCTGGTATGTTGGAATGCGTATCATGATCAATGCATTGCATGATTTTACTAACTTGTTTACATTGGCGTCCGATTGTGGAAAATAGATATACTGGCCGTTGGGTTCATCGAAAAATGCGTGATGTTTGTTTTTCACGTTGTTTGGAATTAATGAAAAATTCCTACTTTGCTTCAAAGAAAAAAAAAAAGTTAAGAGGGAGATGATGTGACGTACTACAGAGGCGAAAACAACAAATCTGCAGCGAGACTTTCTGTCCGCGTAGCTCAGTTGGGAGGGCGACTTACTCCGCAGTGAGGGGACCCGGTGTCGATGCCCGGCGCGGACAAACTTGCTACGTTAGAGTATGTAAACTCCAGTACATTTAATCGCGGGGAAATTACGAAGCTAACTAACTCTAGTTACACATCGCCACCTGGACGGTTATGCGCAGAGTGATTTTATTTGATCTAGCGAGAATGCATTTCACCAATTCATACACACTCTTTCTTCGGATTTTAACAATTGCTGTGGGTGTCAAAAGCTAGAAGAAGCTTCTGAACCCTAATTTAGGGTCACAGATACTAGGAAAGGGAAAGGACCACGTCGTTCGAAATCAAACCCAACAGTGGTCTAAGTGATGGCTTCTGATCATTCGTCCGAAAGAGCTCCGGGTTCGAACCCCGGTGAGGCATGGATGTTGTGTCTGTCTCAAGGCACTGGCTCTCTCCCTTCCCTGGACCCAGTGGCCTTAAATTAGGGACGGGCGACTGCTTATAGCACATTGAGTTGCTTACGGAGGGCGTTAAACCTCCAATAAAAAAAAATAATCCCAGCAGTATACAGAAGAACGTGTGACGTACCTGCCAGCAGGACGCACACGACATAAAGGCTGATAGGAATCAGAATAAACGTCTGCGTAGCTCAGTTGGTAGAGCGACTTGTTCCGGAATAAGTGGACTCGGGTTCGAATCCCGGCGTAGACCAAAAATGACGGAGAAATTTACTTCGTTATAATGGCGCCCGAACTATCCAGATGACCCGTCCGTTCAAAATCTCGCAATGGTGTGATGTTATTAAATATGAGAATCCCTTCTCCAGCGCTTCGAAAAATAAATGTGTGTGGCGTTGCATTCCACACACCAGATTGACTGGGAGTTCTCAAGTGCACGTTCTACAGTGGATGGCTGCCTGCAACGATTCATGGTCACGGCTGACCCGTGGGTCATGCCCCCGGCCCTCTTTCGGGGGGGGGGATGTGACGTACCTGCCAGCAGGACGCACACGACATAAAGGCAGATAGCAATAAGAATAAACGTCTGCGTAGCTCAGTTGGTAGAGCGACTTGTTCCGGAATAAGCGGACTCGGGTTCGAATCCCGGCGTAGACCAAAAATGACGGAGAAATTTACTTCGTCATAAACGTTCCTGAACCCTAGGTATTCAAAATACTGTACATGTATACACTAATATATATGTATATCGTGTAATATTCGTTTAAGTATAGCTGACTAAACACTACATGAAAACTTCACTCACAGTGAAACAGAAGTCATGCGAGTAAACGTCGAGAAAAAGCACTTAGTCTTTTTTCAGCCACTAATACTTTGGCACTTCCACAAAGTATAATCAAACGAACGTGAATTAATAGCAATAATAATAACATACATCGTCCTGGTCAACAATGAGAAGAAGTCAACATACCTCATTTACATAGCGTTGCCCAGCACGTGCAACATCCAGATGACAGACGGAGAGAAGCTGTCAAAGTATAACGACCTACGGTACAAAGTCAAGGAAATGTGGCATATGGAGAACGTCATCACCGTCCCCATAGTAATATCAGCCACAGGAGTTGTACCTAAGACCATTCACAGCTCTATACAGACACTAGACTTTCAACTTAACACCCACATGGAACTACAGAAGGCAGCTATCCTGAACACTTGTAGGATAGTAAGGAAATTCCTGGACAACTGAGAGAAAGAAATACTACTTCCCAGACTTGGTACGTCGTACCTGTCCAGGAAGGAAGAGAAGAAAAACCTCAGGAAGAGGTGAAATCATCACTTAAAATAATAATAACACTTGGTTAAGAGAACAACACCAACATTAAAGTAGAACACGCAGCCGTCAACTTCTCTTCCACAATTAACATTATAACTTCCAACCATCTCTCTCCACACTTTTGCTGCTGCTCATACATTGTATAACGTTCAGTTCTCATCAGACACATCCGCACGTCATACATTCCGATCTAAAGTGTTGCCAACTACACTCTTGCGAGAGAGAAGGTATCGCGTTAAGTTTGAAAAACGCTAAGGAGAATGAACTCAAATTTACGTAGAGAAAGAAACGAAAAAGGAAAGTCAGTATACGTCACAAACGTTCTAGTGTTTTTTCCCATAATTAAATAAATTCGGTATTTTTTTTTTAGCGAAGCGTAGTGTTATATACACTGACGGAAAAAAAAATCCCAACACTATAATGAATAAAGTCTTCCGCTGGACGTGTAGTGCAGGGAAGCTTACGTTAAGTCACGTTAGGGTTATTGGAAGGTTACTTGACGTAGCTAAAGTATACCTAATCTTCAAAGTACTAGAGTTTGTTTAGGTAAGACTCGCACGTGCAATAAATTCATTGAATATGGAACTTCTTTTTACTCAGCGTTCCTCATTATCTTGAATATCAGTACTATAACTTCGGTTTCAGTACATTAGTACCTTGAAGGCTCCTTATTAGAGCGGTAAACACAATATACCCTGGACTTAATGGAGACACTTAATGAAAGAGACTTAACGGCCAGACAGAGGTCTGACAATAATATGAACTGAGAAAACGTACTCACTTTAAACCTTTTATTGGAGAGCTCCTGGTATTATCAAACACACGCTCAACAAATCCCACGACTACTGAATATCCGAACTTTTGTAGAATCGCATAACAATAATTAAGAAGAACCTATCACAAAAAACGAAGCTCCTTGGTTTAGTTGAGCGCGCCTATATATACTGCATACCACCACGTCATGACTTACACTCGTTGCCACATATCATTCAGCAGGAGAAATAACATTTCGTTAAGTGAGAAGATAATTTGCATAGGAAAATAAAATAACAAGAGATAGTAAAATCAAAAGGAAACTGAATCTAGAGTATACGTTACAACACCACGAAAAAATAGTTGTAGAGGAATGAAATGGCGGCAATACGTTTGTATAGGTAACATATTTAATCGATTAAGGTTTCAAGATCACAGCTTATTGTAAGCGCGATAAGAGCCATTTTAAATGTGACATTCTGGTACATTAATAACCGGAGTAACCGCCAGAATGTTGAATGCAAGCACGCAAACGTTCATGCATTGTGTCGTACAGGTGCTGGATGTCAGTTTGTGGGATGGAGTTCCATGCCTGTTGCACTTGGTCGGTCAATACAGGGACGGTTAATGCTGGTTGGGGGTGACGCTGGAGTTGTCGTCCAATGATGTCCCATACGTGCTCTATTGGTGAAAGATCTGGTGATCTAGCAGGCCACGGCAACATGTCGACACTCTGTAGAGCATGTTGGGTTACAACAGCGGTATGCGGGCGAGCGTTATACTGTTGGAAAACACCCCCTGGAATGCTGTTCATGAATGGCAGAACAACAGGTTGAATCACCAGACCGACGTACAAATGTGCCGTCAGGGTGCGTGGGATAACCACGAGAGTGCTCCTGCTGTCATAGGAAATTACTCCCCAGACCATAACTCTAGGTGTAGGTCCAGTGTGTCTCGGCCGCAGACAGGTTGGTTGCAGGCGCTCACCTGGCCACCTTCTAACCAACACACGGCCATCACTGGCACCCAGGCAGAACCGTCTTTCATTAGAAAACACAACAGATCTCCACTCCGTCCTCCAGTGAGCTCTAGCTTGACACCACTGACGTCGCAAACGGCAGTGGTTTGGAGTAAGTGGAATTCACGCTACAGGGCGTCTGGCTCGGAGCTGTCCTTCAAGTAACCGATTTGTAACAGTTCGTTGTGTCACTGTGGTGGCAACTGCTGCTCGAATTGCTGCCGAAGACGCGGTGCGATGCGCCACGGCCATACGCCGTACACGGCGGTCTTCCCTCTCAGTAGTGCCACGTGACCGGCCGGAACCCGGTCTTCTTGAGGTAGTACCTTCCCTTGACCACCGCTGCCAACAATCATGCACAGTGGCTACATTCCTGCCAAGTCGTTCAGCAATATTGCGGAAAGAAAATCCACCTTCTCGTAGCCCTATTACGCGACCTCGTTCAAACTCCGTGAGCTGTTGATAATGGCTTCTTCGTCTTCTTAAAGGGATTATTGACTAACATCAACACACTACGTCGAATCTCAATGATAACTAACGCTCACGAACGTTACAGCGCGTATTCACAGCAAACCTGCTTTGCATGTTCCGAGGGGCGCTACTAGCGCCACACGTATGCGCTGAGCACGAAATTTGCATAGACGTCATCTTACAGATGTACTCTCACCGCCTACCAACTCTCGTTTATCTAACACAACCCTTTCTTGGTGTTGGGATTTTTTTCCGTCAGTGTATATAGGCGTTCTATGAAATCGGTTGCGCAATTTTGTCTCGCGATAAGTTGCATTAAACCACTTTGCAAAAATACTAGTACTTGGGAAATAGAAAAAAAAATCAAAGCAGTGCAAAAATTATTGTTCTGAATTTTTGGAGTATTTACTATCTAAGTACACAAAACAAATTTCAACTCGACAGGGTTTAGATACTCGATGAGTAAATTGAGTAACTACTGCAGAAAGAATGGATTAGGATCATCAACCATTTAGGAGGTTTTACATTGTAATATCAATTTCCGATTTTCTGAATTCTTATAAATTGACTACCCGATAGGTTTTCAATAGTTCTCGAACACCATTAAGTTTAGAAAAGTATACCATCTCACAGTATAGTAGTACACTTTGAGAATTTACTTTTTCTTTTAATACGTTTTGAAATATACACATCAAATATAGAAAAAGCGTTTCCTTTTAGTGTCAGCTGCTGCACATGTCTTTCTGTGGTGAAGTAAATGGATAATATTTCTTCTCTGCGCGCCCCTATGATCTGGAGATTTCCTTTTTGAGTGCACATCACAAGATTCTTCTAACACATGACAATTGCATCGCGATGCTATCTCCACGTATATTTGAACATCAGAAAATGTGTTCGTTTCTCTAACATAAAGTTAAAATAAATTTTATATTTCGCTGCTGCTTTTGTGTGTGCTTGTTATCCGAAACTTAAAGCAAAATCCTTAGCGATGCAGAAAATATGTATGCCCTCCTAACAGAAAGTTAGAGAAAAATATAAACTCATGTCCCAAATCATTATAACCACCACGAGTGAACGCATTCTTTGTGGAGAACAACAGGAATGAATATAGATGGCACGGGCAGGCGCATTAGTTCGCTACTTAAGAATCCCATGCAATAGGGAAAGAGAAAGGCTTGACGCAATTAGAACAGAAATGCCTATCGTCGCGAGACGGGGGGAGACCAGTATCACAGCAACCGCAGGCATTGTTGACTCTCCGAGTTCCCTCGTAGAGAAAGTGAGGGGGAGAAAATGATCTGAAGAGGGACACACATCCTTTTGGCAACCGCAGGCATTGTTGACTGTTCGAGTTTCCCCGTAGAGAAAGTGTGGGGAAGAAACTGATCTGAAGAGGGACACACATCCTCTCGGCAACCGCAGGCATTGTTGACTGTCCGACTTCCCTCGTAGAGAAAGTGTGGGGGCGTGAGTGATCTGAAAAAAGACACACACCCTCTCGGCAACCGTAGGCATTGTTGACTGTTCGAGTTCCCCCGTAGAGAAAGTGTGGGGGTGAGAATGATCTGAAAAAGGACACACACATCCTCTCGACTTGTAGGAAACGTGACTTCTATTAGCTGACAGTCGGGGAGAACGCTAATCGGCACGTGACGTCCGAAAACCCAGATATCTTACGACCCATCAGCCAATGGCAGACTAAACCCAGGACCCACCAACAAACGTTTCCGTGCACACAATACAACTGAATCTTTTGCGGATGTGAATATGCTCACCGATCGTATCAAAAGCTAGAGTTGCTGTGGGTACGGAAGCACGTGACTGGACATTGGATGACTGGAGAAGAGTCGCCTGTTCCGATGAGTCCAGGTTCCAGCAGCAGAAAAACGGTTTACGGCCTCACAGTTCGCGGGTGAAGAAATGCAATCAAACCTCACAGTTAGATGGAAACAGGTCAACAACGCGGTGACATAGCATAGCGATTTTTCTTATGATCATTACTCGGCCCCCCTCATCCCCTTTGAGCATGTCCAAACGTTTCGTGTGCTCTCCTAACAGCTAAATCTCTTCCCCCTACTTGAATCCCATCGAACATTTGCGGGAGGTACTAGAACGTAGCATTAGCAGGTCCACATCAGTATCTCACCCAGTCGCCGAACTCTGTGACGTCATTCAGTCTACCTTCCGGGGTCAAGTGGAACCTATGCCAGTCTGAGTGCAAGCGGCTATCGGGTTGAAACGGAGACTAACACGCTTTTAAGGTTGATGGTCATAATATAATGGCTAATGAGCTTATAGCAGTAAGACACCTAAGTGCATTTGCGCATGATAAACAAAGAAAACTACAGCTCGTTGCAGAAAGTACGAATGTTTGACTGCAAGAGCCTTGTGAACCCATATCTCTTCCACAATTTTCAGTCTTGAACCTTTTTTATTTTTCATGTTACTCCGGCGTGCTTTTGAATTTCATCCACCTCCTAAGTGGTCTTCTTCTGAGTCCCATCTGTATCTAATTCAGACTGGATACTCAGGGATAGAAAAAGACCCAGAAGTTCACGTGGGAGATGGATGGGTAAAATTCGCAAGCATGACATGGAAGGGAGTGGGCGGCTTAGGACAAAGAGTTGTGAAAGAGACTTGGAGAGGCTTTTATTTAGCAGTGGATTGATATTGGTTTTTGACGATGATGGCATTCGGCAGCTATGCACAAAATTACCTAGAATGCATGTACTGTGAATTCAACATTTGTAGTAGAGCGGTTCTTGTATTTTAACAGCTTTAAAACTCCAGATTTAGTAAACAAATGGTTGTTCGGCTTGTATTCCTATGAATTATAAATATCTCCTATATAAAGAAAAATCCAACGCGCAGTTTACTCATTTTTTTTCAAAGTGTCAGAAATGACCTTGCGAGTATGTTGGGTACGTTTACATACTTGCTATTAGAAATTTGGAGAAAATTGCATGCTGCAGTTTCAGGTAATGTGATTTAACGTGCGGACAGAGAGCATTAGCTGTTGTAAAATATCATGTGAAATATCATAAAATTAATGAAGAAAACGTGCAGTTGGTAATGAAAAGAAAGCTGTCCGTGTGTAGAAATGAAGGAAAATGTCAACACTGTTCGGTCGCATAATTTTTGAAGGAAGGAAAAAAATTTATTTTGAGTTGTAACAAAATTCAGATCATATATGGAACGTTTATTCAACACCTGTACAGAACAGTCTAACAAAACTCACCTGTGACGTGTTGGCACGCTTCATAAATACATGACCTATATAATAATCAAATTAGCAAACAACATAATGTGAATGATGATTTAAATGCTTTGAATCAGATTCACCGAACTAAATTCATTTTAATTTGGCGAAAGTATGTCATAAGCATGTTTTATTGTCACCAATAATTTTAAATAGAAGTGCTTATACACTTAAATTTAAAACAACATAATGTGATTTGTTATTTTTTTTTTCTATCTATCTCTCTGGATTTACTTTTTACATTTTATTTTATTTTCTTCCACTCTATCTTTATTTCTCTCCTTCTGTCTCTATCTCATTTCTTTTCCCCCTCTCTTTGTATGTTTTGTCTCTCTTTTTTGCTTATCTTATCTTTCCTTTCGTTCCACTATTTTCCTTTCTCTATATCTTTTTGTTTTTGTCTTTCCTTCTCTATCTTATCTCCCACACTTTTTCTACCACCACCATGTGCTTCTCTGGCCCTCCTCTCTCGTTTTTCCTTCTCTCTTTGTGTCTCTTTCTCCCTCTCCACCCCCTTTTTTCTTTCTTTTTTCTTTTCCTCTCTCGTTCTTACTTTTCATTTTCCCTTCTCTTTTCCCCCCTGTTTTGTATTTCTGCCTACTGTGTGCCAATGGCGTTGCTTTTCATGGAAGCATGTTTTTTGTGAAGAAAGTTCAGATGTTACTTGCTTCTGTTATTTGAATTATTTTTTTCAGATTTTTTGTCTTCGTTTATTAAGAAGCTGTTGCTTTGAGGTGTCCTCCTAAGTAAATCTACCTGAATACCTAGATGTTTTCAGAAACGTGATGGAATAGAGTGCACGAGTTTAAGCTCCTGAATGCATTTCATGACATTATCTCTGTACCTTTAGTTCATAAATGATGCCATATTCTATTTTCAAAACGTGCCTTGTTATTTTTTTTTGAAACGCAGAATTTAGCTAATGTCACAAAAACGCAAGGACACAGAATTTCCAAAATATAGGTTCAACAAGTTGAGGGAGAGATTTTATCACGTAGAGTAAATGTTGAATATCCATTTTTAGATGTTAAGTTTTTGAGTGTGCCTAATTTTTCTGATTCAAAACAGCCTATTCACTGTGAGCTTTAAAGTTTAGGGCCAAGGAATTAAGGAAATGCTTTGCTCTTTGATTAATGAACATATACTATATATTGAGAAAAGTCACAGGACACCCCTTCAAAAGCAAATGAAATGATCCGCTGCGTTGTTAAGCTGCGCAGTACAGCTGCAAACGGCATAGAAACAAGCCTGCCGCTGACTGCGATCATATCGCACTCTGAGGTTGAGTGAAAATGTCGCGGCGAGAGAGAACTGACTTTGAGAAAGGAAAGATTGTTGGGTGTTATATTAGTGGGTTGTCCATATGAGAAACCGAGAAGCGTTTAAACATACCCAAGTCAACTGTTTTGGATGTGCTGAGTAAATGGAAGACACATGGCGTGCCTGAAGCAGCAAAACGTACGGGCAGACCAAAGAAAATCAGTGATAGAGGACGTCGAAGCCTCAGGAGAGTCGTTACAGCTAATCGACGGAGTACTGCGCAAGAGCTCAGTGTACAGGTGAGTAAAAATGCTGGAATCTCAGTATGTACAGGTACCATTCACAGAGAACTTCATTCCATGGGTTACCGTGGTCGTGGGGCTGCTCATAAGCCTTTAATCTTCACTCGGAATGCTACTCGTCGTTTAGCATGGTGTAAAGAACATTTATCGTGGACCGTAGGTCAATGCAAACGGGTCCTATGGACTGATGAATCCAGATACACGATCCATCAGTCTGATGGCCGTGTGTGGGAATGGCGGCAGCCGGTTGAACGCTATTTACTACAGTGTACTGTCCTTACGGTCAAGTTTGGAGCTGGCAGTGCACTCGTGTGGAGGTGTTTTTCATGGTATGGCCCGGGCCTATTGGTTATCGTGGGCAAACCTGTTAACCAGCACATCTACCTCGATATTGTGGACGATTACGCCCTACCAACTCTGTGGCTATACTATAGAACCGATAATTTTTGGTACCAGCGGGATAATGCACCGAGCCATGAAGGATGGACTGTTACGGCGTGGTTTGACGATAATTACGTATCTTGTGTGGACTGGCCAACACAGAGCCCTGATCTTGATCCCATAGAGCACCTATGGGATGAATTAGAGCGCTACGTGTGAAGTTTGGAACCAAGGCCTACTACTAAGCAACAGTTAGCGGCAACATTATGTACTGAATGGAAGCGCATACCTATCGCTGTGTTCCAAAACCTTGTTGAGAGCCTGTCTCGAAGGGTCAGTGCATGTATTAAGGTCTAAGGTAGACCGACACCGTACTAATGTATGTCAAGAAATGCTACGTTGTGTTTCTCTTCTAGGTGCCCGGTGACTTTTATCATTATAGTGTATTTTTGTACCAGAAAGCTAATTTGGCAACTCAACAGAAAGTATGCAGATATCATGTATACACATTCCGGTTATCTTGTAGCAGAGTTCGATGGTAGGCCACATACATTGCTGATTTTTGCGCGTAAAAGTCATCCTCTTTTTTGTTTCTCTTCGGACAAGGATTTAACGTGACTGACGCATTGCTGGGATACACACTGATATCCGCTATTAACTTAGGTATTAACAGATATCCGCTATTAACTTAGGTCATCAGTCATTGCTCTAACTGCTGAACTGTGGTCATGACAGTTTGGGTTATGGAACCTGCTTCTGTCTGCATGTGAGGCAACTCTGAAAAAGAACCAACCCGAATATGTACATAGGACTGAATCCTTATGGGACGAGGTCATATAAACTGCGAAACTAGTTACAGTGTTGTAAATGAAAATCAGTTGAGCCAGAAGTGTATGGATTTTCTTGATGGGGGGGAGGCAACAATCAGTCGCCCGCCCCTAATTTGGGGCTGCCTGTTCCGGGGAGGGCCAGCGCAGTAAAGCAAGCACATCTCTTATACCTTATCCAGGAGTCGTTCCCATTTCGGACGACAAGTCAGAAACCTGCGCCTCTGTCCACTCAGCCACCGGGACGGCTCTGTCGGAGTTTTTAAGCAAATATTTCTTATACCGAAACAGCACGCTTGTAAAAGAAACGCCTATTATTATTCTTTAGCTCTTTAAAGAAAGGAAAAATATTTCCTGTCCCGTTAAAATCTCAGAATTTTAGCAATTCTCGAAAATAAAGACTGATAAATAAAAAGAATTTCATCTTTGTTTCAGAAAATTCTACCCATACACAGTAATTTCTAAGTGGTTCACTTTTGACTTGGTTCCCTTACGGTCACGATATCTTTCCGGTTAACGGGTAGTCAGAGGCATGGGTTACTGAATAATCGCCTGAGCTGAGCCTCGGTCCAGCCTCACTTACCCCACCTCTTCCCCCAAACCAGAGTATCTGGGATGGGATATTGCTTATAGCCCTCACAGATGTTGACATCGTTATATCTCAAAACAGAAAAAAAAACATTACGGCTGGGAAACAATGTTGTCTTTTCTTACGGCATGCATTCAACATGGAATTTCTTCCGTGAGTAATGTTTTAACGGGAAATAAGTATAACTTTACTGCTTTTAACGGTTAAGGGCGTTAACTAAAGAAAAAAGAAATAAATAGTTTCTCCACTCTTGAAGAAACCATGCCATCAATGTTAAAATAAAAACGTCACGAAAAAATAAAAACGAAAAAAAAAAAAAAACCCTCAGGTGTGGTGATCTTCACAGGATTTCTGTGATCCACAAATTCAACACAAATCATTCACAGTATTAAAAAATATAGAAACATTTTATTAACACATAAGAGAAATTATTTCAAATTATTTCATTCGGGAATGAGATCTTTATTTGAAATTCGATCAAAATTAAAGTATAACAATACGCAGATTTTCCAATTTAACTGGCCGTTCATTTCTTACCACTCCGTTTAAGTGTCGAACAGGCTATCTTCGGACGGAAGTCATGTTTATTGTCTCTAATATTTTAAATTACTGTAATTCCATGAGTATCAAACATCATATTTAAATTCAGATTAAAGTAAAAAAAATCAAAATGAAGCATAAATTTCACAGCTTTAAATTGCCTTAAAGCTGATAGTTATGTAATGTTGCACTTAGATTCCTAAATTATGATCTATAGCCTTTTATGATGTAGAGCATTTCATAAATTTGGCATTTTACGTTCGAACAAGTTGATAAGTAACTAGTGTTAGATTCGCGAATTGTTTGTCTTCAAGTAATAATTCTTTAAACCAGGTTTTTCACTTGCGAATAATTAATACAAAATTTCTCGCCTTCGGGCGTTAGAACACCAAAGATTTCTTCTTGGTGTAGGTCGAATCCCGAAGCTTACCATTGGATGGGGAGGGGGTTGCTCTGGCCTAAAACGAACACAGAGAGACTTCATGGATGGGTCTCTCTCTCTCTCTCTCACCCACACACACACACGCGCACACTGGCAGAGTTGTACCTCCTCGGCATTGCACGGCTTTTTAAAGTGTTTTCATAAAAAAAAATGTGGTTCAAATTTTTTAAACACAGTTAGAAAAAAACTGAAAAATGTGTGCTATGTTCATGCATTTAATCGTCTGCTTTGCGAGGAAACGAGTACCGTGTTTTTTAAACATCAATTCGGGACACGGTCTTTTAAAATAAATTTGAGCCCTACCATTCGCACGGCCTAATTTAATAAAATAATTTCAATCATCGAATGATTCCTAAGCAATATGACCGATAATTTCACTTTAAAGTATTCGTTTATTCTTTTCCAATCCAATCTCACCTCTTTTGAAAGGAACTTCAATTTACTTCACTTCATCATGTCATTCCTAGCCATTCATTATCTTACTGGCGATTTTCTCTCGGAAGTTTGTGGAAATATTACATTAAACGAACTACATCCATTGCTTTTTGTGATTATCCAAATCCAAAATTTATTTTCCCTCTTCCGATCTGACTGAACTTCCTTTCTTTTTTAATCTCTCTCTCTCTCTCTCTCTCTCTCTCTCTCTCTCTCTCTCTCTCTCTCTCTCAAGCGAGAGCAGAACGTTTAATCTCCAAATTCATAACAAATTTTAATCGTTATAAAATCTTTTACGAAAATCTGCATTTATTACTATAATTTTACAAAAATAAATTCATTAATTAATTACGATTTTGGCCATTTAAAAAGGAAAAGCTTGTTTTGGGGGGTGTACCTCCCCCCCCTCCGCTAGATGATCCGCTAGTGCTTGGGGGTTGGTGATGATCCAGTCTAGCTGGAATCAGAGCGGCATCCAAGAAGCTGCCAAGAGGGAGAGCTGAGTGCCCCACCCTCCGAATATATATTCCATAAAACTTTCAGATAGTAGATTAAGAGTAAAAAAAATTACATAATTTGTTTATTCAGCCGTGGTTTCAAGACGCGTCAACAGTCGAAAAATTGTTGAAGTGGAAAAGAAAAATAATTGAAGTGCTTCCTTCTGTTATTTTTTCACTTTTTCTTTTTTCACTTTTTCTTTTCTTACTTCCCCTCTCTCAAGAAGCCGTTGCCTCTATCAACAAAATGAGACAGTCAGACTTAATCAACAAAATGAGACAGTCAGACTTAATCAACAACCACAAAATTTTCTCTTTGCCGTTCTTATTATTTTAGCTAAGACTAAGTTTGGTAAAAAAAATTCTGTAGAAATAGAAGGGGGTGGGTGGGTAGGGGGTCCGGACCCGTTGGGCCTACCCCTGACATTTTTCATGCGACAAATACCCGATATTCAATTCGTTGTATTAGCATAATTAATTCCAAAATCCTTTTCTTCGGATGATATGCCCGTGATTTGTTTTTTGTGATAATAATAATTCCCGATTTTTTTGTGGGCAGGCAGCACTGCCTCTCTTCCCTCCCTGGAACCAGTAGCCCCAAATTTGGGACGAACGGCTGCTTATAGCCCTCATATTTACCCACGATGAACGTTACATACCCCCCCCCCGTAAAAAAGTGATTCAGTTATTTTTCGTTTGGTGTGTCATTAATCCTAAATCTGTTGCATTTAGATAGTAATTCTGCAGTTACTGGTATATGGTTTTCAAAGCATAATCAATTTTATGTGTCAAACAATCAGCATAATTTTTTTTATCTTTAACTCACAATTCCATCATTTCCTGAGATCCCTTTTCTGAAAATTAATAGCATCTGCGACGAACTTTCAGGGCCAAAGTCGTAAAAATATTTGCAACAAGTAATAAATTGTACGAAACGAACGATAAACATTCTAGACAAAGCAGAATGTTTTTAAATTTCGGTCTTTCCTTTATACTGTAATGTGGTTTTGCAATTACATGATATATAAAAGTAAATTTAGCGAATGTATGCTGCACGAAGTTTCGCTATTAGAGGCATAAATATGTATGAATACAACCAATCATAATTCCGTTATTATTTTGAAACTAGTTTTAATGAAAATTAGAAGCGCATGCAACGAGCTTTCGGTGGAAGTATCGTGAAAATATTCACAATTAATTAGCCACTAGTACGAGATGAAATATAAAGATCTGAGTGATGGATACAAACCAGAAATTAAAATTTTTTTAGGTTTTTTCTTTATGCTGTGTGGCGCTGTTGTGCAAAAAATGCTTGATATTTGAAAAGTAAATTTGGGAAATATGTGCTACATGAAATTTTGTCATTAGAGACATATATTCTAATTTCATGGGCGTCGTTGGCAAATAGGAATTTGGGGGTGGGGTGGGGGATACAAGCGTGCGGTAATAATAGCCATTTTTTTTTAAGTTTTTTTTTTAAATGTACTGGGGTACAGCAAATCTTCAAAGTGTATTGAATAAATGTATATCTGAATGCATTGCAATATTTTTTAGATACGTATCGCAATTATTTTGCGAAATTAAAAAATTCGGAAATATGGAGGGTCAGAAATATTGGAGGAGATATTCCCCCTTTCCCCCGCCAGAAACGCCCATGCTAATTTCCTTGTTATAAAATTTTTTTCGTATGAAGAGCAACTGTTTTTGGAGGACACATAACATAATCTGATGTGATAAGCGACCAGTTAGAATTTACAAAAGGGGTCGTGGAAAATAAACAAATTTGCTCTTCGTAAGAGATCTTTCCGCCTAAGCAGGTGAATTAAGAATATCTAAGAAATAAGCCGCAGTGACTCATCTGCTGTAGAGCTTAACCTTCAAAGACCATTCAGAAGTGTCGACGTAATCTATTTAAAGAAAATAACCGAAATTTTTGCGGTCTCTGTGCTTATATTCGTAAGTTTCGTATATAGCACTAAAGAGTAGGCTCTTTTTCATATATCACACAGCCCAAAT
Source organism: Macrothele yani (assembly GCA_039090855.1). Classification (NCBI taxonomy): domain Eukaryota; kingdom Metazoa; phylum Arthropoda; class Arachnida; order Araneae; family Macrothelidae; genus Macrothele; species Macrothele yani. Next base: position 114,017,287 of record CM077003.1, read on the forward strand.
CCGTTTTGTGCCCCGACCGCAAAGTTTGTCCCAGCCCCATAGAAAGGCAAGGGTCTAAGATGCGGAGATGATGATAAAAGAGAAGTTGGAGAAGCCATGAGGACTATTCTATCCTTCTGCCAAGGGTTGATCTAAAACGGTCGACGGCCGCCTAGACGGCGACAGCCAGGGTTACTAATGCACACAAGTGAAAAAAAAAATGTATATAAAGAAAAGAAGGTAAAGAAAAAAAGCGGGGAAGGGAGGGAGGGTTATAAAGAGAGAGAGAGAGAGAGAGAGAGAGAAAGCTTTAGTATCGTCGTGTGCGTGACGTTGAGTCTTGAGTCATACGACAGCAGGTCGCCTGGACGTAATCCAAGTCTGGGTACCCGCCAGTGTTGACTCTCGCTTGGAATCCAAAGGGTTTTTAAACTGAGAATAATTAACGTATAGAGTGACAGTTATATAACTTCATCGCCCTTCTTTCAAAAGCTGACTAGAAGCATTTAACAAATGCATAAAGCGTGACCTGCTCAATTCATTTCACCTGAATTAAATGCTATTTAGTTCGATTACAGTACACTGCGTTAACGTCGTCCTTCAACTTTTGCATTTGGCTTACATTCTTAAAATAAATCAAATACCATTTTAACGCGAAACTAGAAAGAAATAAAAGTTTTTACACTTCATAAGATTAAAATTCTTTAAATATTATGACTTAATTACTGTAGCTTTACCGATAAATTTAAAAATTCAAAATAATTTTTATCCTCAGGAAAGACAAAATGGGGTAGGGAAAAATTAACTTTAGTCCAAAATATTTTACAAATGCAGGTAGGTAAACACTGCAAGTTTCTTTTGTTTCGTTTCGGAGTTTAACGACCACCATGAGCAACTCTTTGGACTATAAGCAGTCGTCTGTCCCTAACTTAAGAACACTGGTTCCATGGAAGACAGAGAGCCAGGTTGGTGAAAAACAAAAATACCACTCATGCCTCTTCCGGGGCTCGAACTCGGACCCATTTCATGCGAATCAGAGCACATTTAAGGTGACAAGGGGGAAGGGAGCTTGGGGTTGGACAGTAAAAATTAAGGCACAAGTATTAAGTGGCAAATCTAGGACTTCGCTATGGGTATAGAAAGTAAATATACCCAGGAGAAAACGTTCCCAGAATAGGATGAGGAAGCCATAAAGATATCCCCTCCGTATTGAAGTGTGTATCCTATGATTCATGGCCGAATCAGTGTTAACAAGAAAATGTAAAAATGCATGGTTCAAAAAATGGATAGCAGTTCAGTTCTGCTCCCCCCCCCCAGGGTAAAGCTTGTTGAAATTATATCGAAGTAGTGGACAAAATAATATGATCCAAATAGCATGATTCAAACAAATTGTCAATGTATGAAAATTTCCTCGTGTAAAAAAAAAAAAAAAAAAAAACATCTGTAATACTTTCGAAAGATTTGAGGATGGACTGGAGGCGACTATATTTTTCGCGGACTCCTAAAACAAACGGAAAGAAATTAAAAAAATCACAAAACAGTTTCATATAGTTTTTTGCTGTGCTATCTGTAAAAAAAAAAAAACTGTAGAACTCAGTCAATTCTTTAACATCCTACAAATTTTGGTGCCCCTTGAAAATGCTGGGCCCCGGACTGCAGCCACTTAGAACCCCTCTTAAATGGGCTCTGGCGCGAATAGTCAGAAACTAGGGCCGCGGGTGGAAGGACCCCTCACCCCAGAGGCACAAATATAGTCAGAAACTAGGGCCGCGCTAACAAGGACCCCTCACCCAAGAAAGGCACAAAAAAATGGCAGCAGTCTATGGAAAGAAGAGAAACTAACGCCTCCTGGAACCAAGAACCCTTTTTGATTTTCTTATCGTTCCTGAGTCGAGTTTGTCCTCTCAGAAATAAGAAGCAGATTGCTGCGCGATCTCTTTTGAAATTACCGGGGACGGGAATTTGAGGATGGTTTTTAAAGCGGAGGTTTTGCAAAACGCACTTCCCAGGCCACTTTAACAAATTGAGTGAATGCTTAATGATCTTATTGTTTTATAGCGCCATGTATAACGAAGTAAATTTCTCCGTCATTTCTGTCCACGCCAGGATTCAAACCCGGATCCCCTCATTCCGGAATAAGTCACTCTACCAATTGAGCTACGCGGACGTTTGTTCTGACTGCTAGCTGCCTTTATGTCGTGTGCGTCCTGCTGGCAGGTACGTCACATCTCCTGGTACGTTACATCATCTCCCCCTCATTTTTTTTTTTTTTTTTCGAAGTGCTGGAGAAGGGATTCTCTTATTTTTCCTATCTCGCGGTGTGGAAATAACATCACACCATTGCAAGATTTTGAACGGTCGGGTCATCCGGATAGTTCGGGCGCCATATAACGAAGTAAATTTCTCCGTCATTTCTGTCCACGCCAGGATTCGAACCCGGATCCCCTCATTCCGGAATAAGTTGCTCTACCAATTGAGCTATACGCGGACGTTTGTTCTGATTCCTATCTGCCTTTATGTCGTGTGCGTCCTGCTGGCAGGTACGTCACATCTCCTGGTACGTTACACATGGTTTACGCAGGAAAAGATTTCGAACACACGGCTTTACTTACCACTTTAGGCTTTAACGAGGGATTTCTCAAAATGGGTCAGAGTGGCAAAAATGGGCTTTCATCAACTGCTCAGAGGTTCGTAAGAGAAAATGTACGCACGCAAAAGTACCGTGTTTTTCTGGCTTACTGCTGCATCGGCGTAAAGGCAACACCTCGCTGAACTCGCTATTTAGGAAACAAATTTGCTGTAAAATAATTTTATAATTTGTTAACCATCGATGTAAGTGCTTAGACAAATAATATTGCAGCACTTTTTTTTTTTCTGCGTATGATAAAAATATGAAACTTGGTTGGCGAGCATTAGGAAGAAACGGTAAAATTGTCAAGAGTAATATCAGGTGTCTCAAAAAGATTGAAACAAAACAAGTTTTTATCTGCCGCCCGGTGGCGCAGTGGTCTAAGCAATGGCCTCTGATCATTCGCCCGAAAGGGGTCCGGGTTCTAATCCCGTGAGGCATGGATGTTGTGTTTGTCTTACAACACTGGCTCTCTCCCTTCCCTGGAACAAGTGATCCCATTGAGTTGCTCACGATGGTCGCTAAACCTCCAATCAAAAACAAAAAAAAATCGGTAAATTCGTTTTCCTGCTGCTCAACTCCTTGGAACAAGTGTGGTTACGAACGTTATTTGCAGATGGGCCCTTTAGACGTCCAAGAGTCAACGGTCGTCAGCGAAGAAAGCTGCCGCGTCACCTCGTGATCTACACCGCGAGACTTCGCTGCATCTCCCGGTGGATTTCAAAATCGTCTGCATTACGACATTACCAAATCTACGATTTTCTTTCCGAGGAGAGGAGTTGAAGTTGCAAGGTGATCCTTATAAAAATTTCCTTACAAAATGACAAAAATATAAATTCAAGTAATCTGTATAGCTAATATTTTTGCATAGCAAACATTTTTGCGTGAGGAATAATGAGGATCCCTTTAAAATTGAGTTTGATTAAATGGAATCCCCCTCCGATACAGATCTTAGCGGCTGATTTTGGATGAAAGGTGGAATAACTGACAAGTTTGTGACTTTTTTAACTTTTCTATGCGCTTATATATGAAAACTGCTTTTTTTAATGTATTGTTTAATTTCACTCGGCAATTGATCTCTATATATAGCTCGAAAACAACTCGGATATTGTTCTCTTTTATTATTATTATTTTAACTTTAGTATTTGGTTTACACACAAATTGTTGAATACATAAAAATAAACAGCCACAAAACAATGAAATTTAATATACTATTTCATGAATGAGGAAAAGTTCAATTTGGTTGTAATAATCATTTGAAATCTGCAAATCTCAGTGTCTGTACGATGAAAAGCGGTAACCCATTTAAAAGTAAGAGGATTAGAAACTGAAAAAAGAAAAAAAAAAAAAAAAAAACATCGTAAAAATATATTTAAAGGTCTTGCGCCCCGAAACTTAAAACAAAATGAATAATAAATAATGAACAAAATGATTTTCTTTTCATTTCTTGAATTGTGAGGCCCCGAGCGTTCATGAGGCCCGGGGCGACAGGCCCGGTTGCCCCGATGGTTGAGCCGGGCTTAGGTTCAAGTATCGAAATTCGGGGAAGATATAATCCCCCCTGATATCAAGGGGGATGGGTAGCTTATTTCGAGAGCGAAGTCAATCAAAGTAAAGCACCAGGCTTCATGGGGTTTTTTCTGTTGTTTTTTGTTTTTTGCTCTACATTGAAATCTCATTCAAGCAAAGTCACTGCGATTTTTTTTTTTAATTGAAAGTTTAAACACCACGGTGAGCAACTCAATGGGCTACCAGCAGTCGCTTGTCTCTAATTTAGGGTCGCTGGCTCCAGGGAAGGGAGAGACTCTGTGCGGTAAGACAAACACAACACGCATGCCTCACCGGGATTCAAACTCGGACCCTTCGAGGACGAATGGTCCTTAAGCTTGAGCCGCCAGGGCTGCCAGCGTTTGTGGTCATTGAATTAAAGCGATCAACAAATATTTTACTATGAATTGTGTGACTTTTCGGGATGACTCGGTAGTGCTATCAGATAAATGACCCAAATTATTTTAAGATCCGTATCTTTGAAATGATGTTCAGTTCGATTTCTTCTGTTTTACTTTGGTTTAATTCATTTGATCATAAAAGCGCTTTGTCAACAGTTCGAACTGCCGCCCCGATGGCGCCATGGGCTAATCGCTGGATTCTGACCGTTCGTCAGAGGTGGGTTCGAATCCCGGTGAAGCATGGATGTTGTGTTTGTCTTACGGCACAGGGTCTATCCCTTCCCTGGAACCAGTGACCCTAAATTAGGGACGGGCGACTGCTTGTAGCCTATTGAGTTGCTCACGATGGTCGTTAAAGAACAAGAAATAAAAAAAAAAGTGTCTAAATTTTCTGTCCGAGAATTCTATACAAGAACAGCTCTAATTATTCTGAGCAATGTGTTATACCTAGATATTAATGCTCTTTAAATTGATTCTGCTATTGATTTTTCTGTTGATAATGTATATTCTGAGGAGAATAAGGTATTCTGGTAGGTTTTTCTGTTTCACGAGCAAAACATCAAATATATATATATATCCTCACTGCCCCTCAGCGTCTAGAGTGGCGGAAGAGGTCAGCCATGTTCTTCTCTTGTGAGGAGAAATGTTTTTGTCACACAAGAGGTAAGCTCTCTTCCCAGTTTTTGGGTTCTAGGTTTTATAAGTTCAATGTTTGTACTTCATGTACTTTTCTCTGTCGTTTTTTAGCTTTTCAGCTTTTAGGCATTGGTTTGTCTGTTAACATTTTTGCGGGTTTTAACTCTTTCTTTTCTCTGTAACTTTGAGCGTCTTTTGGGGTACCTAGGAACAGAAGATGGCTAAGCTTGTTCCTTTTCTATGCGCTGTCTATGCGCTGTTTTTTCAAAGTAGTTAAGTTCTTAATAACTAATTAATTATGCACTTAAAGCACTGCTGAAATACTTTGTACATATTGCAACTAACTGTTTAAGGTATATAACTTTCACAAAGTTTTCTTTAGTTAATTATTATCTTTAACTTATTCTCGTTTTCGTGCTGTCATAAGTTGTAGAGTAGGGGGTTTTAGACTCAAGTTTTCTTTCAAAAATCTGTTCGTTAAAAATTAATATTTCCTTTTTTAATTGCAATTTAAAAATTTGGATTTCTTTTGCATCGATTTTCAGGTTTAAATTCTCTCTCAAACGAACTTGGAATTTCGTTATAGCTGAAAATCATTTCTAATTATTATGTCACTCTCACAGCTTGAGTTCTCTTTAATCTTCTTCTCTCTGTTTAATAGTAACAGATGAAGAGCATGGGTCGGGCCAGGAAGGTTATGGATGCAAGCGAAATTGTTAACTAGTGCTAGGTCATGCAACTCTACGGAGGACATGGCATATATATATTTGTTAAACTAATTTAGGTGGGAATGTTACTTGCATCTATGGACTTGCAGAAACCCATTTCCAACTAGGTCTTTGTGGAAGTGAGAAAATGCAGAGTTTTTGCCGGTCCTTGATAAAGCCAAGGCTCAGTATTCTCGACACCTTCTACATTCAGTTGTTTTATTTTATTTTTTTATCTTTTCTCCTTTTACTCACACAGGTAGATACATAACCTTTTCTATGTTGTACTAGGTGTGAGTCAAAATTATATATGTATTTTTTTGCTTAGGTATCTTCTTTATAGAATATATATATATATATATATATATTCTATTCAACTGTGAACTAGTGAGGAAAGCAATTGAAAACAACCAAAGCCTAAAGATAGCAAAGGGACATCTCAGTAAGGGAAGAAAACAGATTATGGCACTGAGAAAAGAAGATGGTTCTGTAACAAGAAATAGAGGCGAAATTTTGACAAGAGTGAAAGATTTCTACTCCAAATTATATGAAAGGGATGATATATGCAATCCAGACATCATGAAAGATACCAGTACCAGAGTTCCTCCAGTCCTTCCAGCAGAAGTTGCACATGCAATCAAGAACATGAAGCGAGGAAAAGCTCCAGGAGAAGATGGAATTACTGTAGACATCATACAGGAAGCAAGTGGAGAAATCGAAACAGTACTCGCCCAAATTTTCACTCGATGCCTTAATGAAGGAATGATTCCTGAGGATTGGAACACCGCTACAATGATCATGCTACATAAGAAAGGTGACATTGAGGATCTCGGAAACTACAGACCTATCAGCCTCCTATCAGTAGTTTATAAAATCTTCACTAAAGTTCTTTCACACCGCTTGAAGGTAACACTGGACATGGCTCAACCGAGAGAACAAGCTGGATTCAGGAGTGGCTACAGCACAATAGATCATATCCACGTGCTGAGAGAACTAATTGAAAGAGCGAGGGAATATGAACTTCCATTGTGCATGGCTTTTATCGATTATGAAAAAGCCTTTGATTCAGTGAAACCATCGGCAGTTACAATGGCTCTGAAAACCTGCGGTATTGAAGATGCATACATTAATATTATTAATAACATCTATGAAAATGCAAGTGCAAAGATTAGGCTGTTTGAAAATACAACACACATAAAAATTGGAAAGGGAGTGAGACAAGGTGACACCATATCTCCGAAGCTCTTTAATGCCACATTGGAGGGTGTTTTTCAGTCGCTGAGCTGGGAAAACAAGGGGATAAAGATTAATGGAGATTATCTAACCCACCTTCGTTTTGCTGATGACGTAGTCATTTTTGCAACTACCCCATCAGAGCTGCAGAGTATGATCCAGGAACTTGCTGACAAGAGTAAAGAAGTGGGATTAAAAATGAACTTTCAGAAGACAAAAGTGATGTTCAATGCTTTTACAAGAAATGAAGATTTATCGATTGATGGAGAAAAGCTGGAGATAACAGACACGTACGTTTATCTTGGACAGCAGATATCAAGTGAGGGTCACATTGATGAAGAAATTAATCGGCGTACAAAACTTGCCTGGAGAGCTTTTGGAAGAAACAGCATAATTTTCAAGAGCAATATGCCATTATGTCTTAAAAGAAAAGTGTTTGATCAATGCATCCTTCCAGTGCTTACATATGGTGCAGAGATGTGGACCTTAACTAAAAGAGACATACAAAGGCTGCAGACAACTCAAAGAAACATGGAGAGGTGCATACTTGGTGTAACCAGGAGAGATAAGAAGAGGAACTCGTGGATCCGAAAAATGACAAGAGTGGAAGACATCATGATCAGAGTTAAATCCCTGAAATGGCAATGGGCTGGACATACTGCCAGAAGGACAGATCATCGATGGACAGCCGAAATTTTAGATTGGATTCCAAGGGACAGGAAAAGACCCAGAAGAAGACCACATGGGAGATGGGTGGATGAAATTCGAAAGTATGCAGGGGTGACATGGAGGAGACTGGCACAAGACAGACCGTTGTGGAGGAAACTTGGGGAGACCTTCGTCCAGCAGTGGATTGATAATGGTTGACAATGATGATGATGATGATGATATATATATATATATATATATATATATATATATGCAATTCGTTTCTTAAATTCAACAGAAATTTCCGGAGATGTTATAGCAATGCACTATATTTGTAGCATTATCTTATAGCCTCTGAAATGTCGTAATCTAAAGCAGTGTATTGTTACTATAATGGGAAAAACCAGTCATTGAAGAAAAATTCACGAAAACGACAGAGCATGTTGCAACAATCTCAGTGGACAAAAGAAAATGCCTAATGGGAGGCGGAAAAAAAAGCTTAATAGATATGTAAATACTCTTAATGTGCATCAATCTGGGGAAGGCTTTCTTGAAAGTAACAGGATTAAGCACTTGGATTTCCTCAACTGACTTTCAAGATCTTTCGCGTAAACTGAAGTGTTCGATGTCAAATATAGAATTTTCTGTTCAAGAAGAATTGTGAAGTGTCGCAATAGTAAGTAGCCTTGAATGACGGATACTGAAATAATACGTTTCAAACGATCTTATGCTTTTATTTTGCTTTTATAATTAGTCCAGCACTGAGTGGTTAAAAAGTGAAGATCATCACAAAAGTAGGTAACATACGAAGTTTTGATTCATAGTTAATGAACTTAACACAGTAATTTTTTTACGTTAGCACCCCTAAAGAGACGTGATTGGACTGCTACTTTTCTAAAATAGCTATCTACTACTACAACTACATTCTTGAAAAAGTAGCTTGCTACAGCTACAACTGCTTTTTCCGAAAAGTAGCTGGCAATACTACTTTTTTGCTTTTTGAAAGTGGCTACTTTCGCCACCTTTTTTACTTTTAGGCTGTGAAATCCAACCCTTCTCTGCCGGTTGTGTACGTTTATATGTATGGCTGTGAAATCCAGCCCTTCTCTGCCGCTTGGGGCCAGATATGGAAACGGGTCACGGGTCAACGGGTTGACGATTTCTTGCGGTTCCCACGAATCGGGCCAAGGTGTTCCTAACCCGAGTTTGACCCGGTTTCATCTCCGTTTTACTTTTGAAAAGAGAAAAATATGTTGCAAAAAAATGAGCGTTGTGGAATTCTGTAGTCGATACTGGTGCCCACTGAGTGAATAATGGTTTACCATGCAAAAATATTGTCATCTCTTTCTTAAAGCAACGAAGATTTCCACCGACCGACGTCAGGTACACCGACACCATATCGTAAAAAGATACTTCCTTGGCGTTCTTTTACAGTGCGATTGTCCAGGGAAAGGTACAGGCAAACGCCATTCGCCTGCTTCTCAGCTGATTCATTCTCTCGGTGCGAAGTTCACTGTATGACTAAGAGTTAGCAGTTGATTGCGACTGGTTGTTGATGATTATAACAAATTTAAACATTTTGGTAAGCAAATTAATCGTGCAGAGATAACAACAGCTCGAAATGTGTAATGCTCTGTTGATCGCTTTCTCCAGCAAGAAAAAATTATTAGCATTTCACCATTCAGTATATTACCAGAGAAATCTATTTCTCTTGAACGAATCGTCAAGATTTAAATGGTGCAGATTTTGATTTGGAATGGCCAGAATTTCCGTGAATACCAACAAGTGCAGAGAAGTTGTAATAAAAGTACCAGATACTCGGAATCGAACTAAACACCCAATAGATCCGCTGAACAGGACAATGCATCGGACCTATTGGTCTAATAGCTATTGATAAACTAAGTAAAATTTTTCGGTAACACTATTTTGATTTTTGACAGATGTAAAGTGCGAGCATAATGGAAAGGAAAACAAAGAAAAACCAAAAGAGAGGAAAAGTTAAGAAGAAACCTCAGCGTCTTTTTCTTTAGAAAGATATACGAAAAGCAATATAACTTTAGCCGAAATGTATTCAGGAAGATGGTAACATTTCTTTACATCATTCAAATTTTAAAATCATTTTTTTTTGTGAAATTAACTGGACCTGAAGGCTTAAATAGTTCTTAATTTTTACAAAGCAATAAGTTTTACTTCAGTTTTAAATAGTATCCATTTAACTACTGCTCACTCTGCTGTGATGATTAAACAGCGTATAAATGCAGCTCGTTTGTCTATCGATACATATACTTTTGTCTATCGATACATATATTCTATCGGCACACAACTCATCAACATTTCATAACCTTGAATGCTGTCAGATTACCAATGTCCTATTTGCGTGATCCTCTGTGGCGCAGCGGTTTAAACGCTAGCTTATGGTAATTCGTCTGACATGGATCCAAGTTCGAAACCCATGCGCCATGGATCTTGTGTTTGCCTTGCGGCACTGGCTATCTCCAATCCCTGGAACTACTGACCCCAAATTAGGGACGGCAGACTGCTTATAGCCCACAGAGTTGCTCACGGTGGTCGTTAACCCACCCACCCCCTCCCCAAAGGAAAAAAGATTCGCGGTTTGCGCATTTTCAACTTTTTTTTCGGTGCATAGTTTTCTCATGAAAATGTTATTTCAAATATTTCTGAAATTTTTGGGTGAGCTGCAAAGCGCATTTTTAAACGACGTATTTCCGAGAAATATAGACGAAAAAAAAAAAAAAAAAAGAATCAATAACCTACAGTAGGAACGCGGGATTTTGCAAATCGAGGAGTAAGATAATACGAATGGAAACCTGTTTGTTCTGTATTACTGCACTGTATGACCTTGTACACAGTCGCACGCAGTAGTTAAAGCCGAACCATGAAATTTATCTTCTCGGTAAACTTTCTTTTCCCGTCTGCTTTTGTAGAAATGGAAAGATATCTTTCTTACTCTCTTTCATTCCTTTTCTCTGTAAAGCTAAACACGTATTATTTAATATAAAAAAGCGGAGATGTATTCAAAGTAAGAATGCCACGCAAAAGGAATGTTTAGATCTACGAAATCCGAAATCAAGTTCTTGTATTTTCTTTTCATTTTTCCTTTTCTTAAAGATAGGGATGTTGCTACCGTGTTTGGCTGATATAAAGCAATTTCCGAGAATAAAAAGGAAGACAAATGCGGCTTCGGAAGTGGAAGAAGTTGAAGTAGCCGAAGTAAATGGAGAATACATAAAGAGAAACGAGGGAGGGTAGAAATAGGGGTATTGCAGGTATGAAAACTTCTGCAGCGAATCCGTGAATTTCAAATCTTCATCAAAACATCGTTAAAGTGTAGTTCGATGCTCTTTAAAAAGCAGAGCGGTCTCAGCCGCGGGAGACAAGGAGAAAAATTCCTGCTCTTCTTCTTCAGATCAGGTGAAATGCCTTGGAAGCCTTCTTTTAAGAGGAAAAGATGAGAGGTGATTAACATTCCTGAAGTCTGCGAGGAATGTGGATAAAGGCGCTGAAGGAGGATCTTGAATTTTTTTTTTTTGACCTCCCTCTCTTTTTTTGCATCCCTCCCCGTGATCCTAAACCACGTCTGTGAGCCGTGAGATGAAGATCGCATCAGGAAAGGGTGAACAAACTGGAGGCTAGTTCAAGGTCGTCCAGTTCCTGTCTCTCATCTCGGAGTGGAGAAGGGGAGGAAGAAGCAAGGGGTGTTTATTCTTTGGTTGTGTTGCTTCTCAAGACTACGAGAGGAAACATACACTGTTTCTTCTCCCTCCATCCATTTGATCCTTTTTCTATAGAATAAATTCTTCTTACGTACCTCTTAATTATAGGCCGTGAAATGTCAGCAGTCTTGACTCTAGTTTTTAAAAATGGTCCAGCAAAAATTCTCAAGAATTTTAGCGGTATGGTCAAAGCTTCAATAGCATTTCATTTGTTTTCTAAGAAATGATATTAATTACGAAGTGTTTCTTCTTTCTCCATTTTTTTAAACATCGCCGCATGACTTCAATTGCTACATCTGCCTCAAAAAAGGTGATCTTCCTTAAAGGTTTGTACAGCCCTGCCGAAGCCCGTGCGCTTAAGGCCCAGCCCAGCCCGGCCCGGCCTGTTTCAAATATCAGACATTCGGCCCTGCCCGGCCCAGCCCGGGCCCGTGAATTGCAGTTTTTGTTTAAACCCGGCCCGTGGTGTGCTATTTGGTAATATTTTGTCTTTCTGTTGTATGTTATCAAAAAGGTAAAAATTAAATAATAAAACGAGATATCATTGAAAATATTGAATGTAAGCCTGAAAATATTAATTAAACGTTGACAACTATCGATAAATGTAACGTTCAAAAAGAGAAACAAGAAAGATGACACCGAATTTTCGGGTGTAATAAGCACGTCTTTTGAATCCGTTCTGACGCAAATTAAATTTATCAAAGCAATTCAAAGTCAATGGAACCGGTATGAAAAACAATAGATCTGACGAAAGAAAGAAGATTTTCAATAGGGTTTTTACTCCCTCAGAGATTGCTGTAAACGGAATCGTGAGCTTGCGAACTCTTAGAAACAGAGATATCGACAAAAATAAGATGTGAATTTACGTCCCGGGGTGGGAAAACCATGCATTATTTTAGGAAGAAAGTGTTCTCAAAAGGTTTATCCATATAAGCGGTATCGGTCCAAGAAAAAATTAGTTGAGTTTTCAGGAGCCCAGATTTTGCAACAAATACTTCAGAAGCAGAAATTAACATTTATGACCCCTGGTGGCTAAATCATTCTTTACCAAACATTAGAAATTACGTGAAAAATATTTTCCATCAGGTCTTGTATGCGATACAGGAAGCATTTTTCAAATCAGGGCTTTAGGAGCAGAAATCACGAAGAAAACGCAATTTACCTTTGTGCCCCCTAGCGGAAAGTCTATGATTTACTTGAAAATTTAGAATTTATAGGAAAAGCATTTCGCATCGGAAACACTATCCAACAAATACGGAATTTTTCAAATCGTACTCTTAGAAGTAGAGATATTGACAAAAATAAGATATAAGTCTACGCCCCCCATGGCGTAGAAACCATGCATTTTTCAAGAAGAAAATTTTCCTAAAAGGTTTGTCGACAGGAGTAGTATCGGTCAACAAACGACGTTTTTTCAATCGATAATTTAGAAGCTCATATTTTGCTGCAAATATACAATGCTTTTACAAGAAATGAAGATTTATCGATTGATGGAGAAAAGCTGGAGATAACAGACACGTACGTTTATCTTGGACAGCAGATATCAAGTGAGGGTCACATTGATGAAGAAATTAATCGGCGTACAAAACTTGCCTGGAGAGCTTTTGGAAGAAACAGCATAATTTTCAAGAGCAATATGCCATTATGTCTTAAAAGAAAAGTGTTTGATCAATGCATCCTTCCAGTGCTTACGTATGGTGCAGAGACGTGGACCTTAACTAAAAGAGACATACAAAGGCTGCAGACAACTCAAAGCAGCATGGAGAGGTGCATACTTGGTGTAACCAGGAGAGATAAGAAGAGGAACTCGTGGATCCGAAAAATGACAAGAGTGGAAGACATCATGATCAGAGTTAAATCCCTGAAATGGCAATGGGCTGGACATACTGCCAGAAGGACAGATCATCGATGGACAGCCGAAATTTTAGATTGGATTCCAAGGGACAGGAAAAGACCCAGAAGAAGACCACATGGGAGATGGGTGGATGAAATTCGAAAGTATGCAGGGGTGACATGGAGGAGACTGGCACAAGACAGACCGTTGTGGAGGAAACTTGGGGAGACCTTCGTCCAGCAGTGGATTGATAATGGTTGACAATGATGATGATGATGACATCAGAAGCGGAAATTAAGATTTACACCCCCTGGTGGCCAAACTATTTTTTTACAAAAATTAGAAATTATGTGCAAACGATTTCCCTCTAGGAGCTGTATCCGGTGCAGAAAGAATTTTTCAAATCGGCGATTTAGAAGCAGAGATATAGGGAGAAAGGCAATTTACCGCTACGCCCCCTAGCGGAAAGTCTATGAATTACTTGAAAATTTTGAAATTATATGAAAAACATGTCACAAGGAAAACAGTATCCAACAAAGAAGGAATTTTTTAAATCGGAATCCTGGAAGTAGAAATATGGAAAAAAATAAGATGTAGATCTACGCCCCCTGGCGGAGAAACTGGAATATTTCAAAAAGAAAATATTCCGAAAAGGTTTATCGATGTAAGTGGCATCAGTCCACGAAATAATTTTTAATCGATATTTTAGAAGCTCCGATTTTATGGCAAATACATCAGAAGCAAAAATTAACACTTACGCCCCCTGGTGGCCAAAGTATTCTTTACCAAAAATTTCAAATTATATGCAAAAAATTTTCCATCAGGAGATGTATCCGCTGAAGAAAAGATTTTTCAAATCGGAGTTTTAGAAGAAGAGTTATCGGGGAAAATGTAAGTTACTTTTACGACCCCTAGCGGAAAATCTATGCGTAATTTGAAAAAGTAACTATATCTAAAATACTCTTCGACATAAATGGAATCGAAAGATATAAATTTTTTTCAATCGGATGTTTAGAAGCAAATATGTGGAATAAAACGTATTTTTGAATTCGACATCATCTGCATTTACGCCCTCTACCGGCGAAATTGTACATTGTAAAAAAACGAAATAAAAGATCATCATTTGCATATTTCAAGCTTCCCAATGAAAAAAAAAATTTCAAATCGGACTAATAGCTGCTGAGATATCGTGGGTACAGACGGACGGACGGACAAACCGATAACAGAAGCACGATCTTTTTTTACAAAAGACGTGCTAAAAAAGGAAGATTAAGCGAGTTCAGAATCTCTTTTTCTTTGAACTAGTAAGCTGTAACACTACAAAAGTCAATTCCTGTAGAGATTAGGGATAGGATAAAATATCGGTGTCGTTTCACTGTCTCATACAAACACACACACAGTTCCCCACCCCACAGCAGACACCCTCCGTACCCTACTCTACACAACACACACACACATTCGCTCAGGGTTGAATCTTCTTTTTGTCAACAAGCACCAAAATGGATTTACCATCCATCTTAATACGTATAGATTGGTAAAAACACTGTGAGTGCCTTTCCATGCTTTTCTTATTACGTCCTGGGCTGTGTCATGGAAGTAAGTAAAGTCAGCGAAACAGTTAAACACACCAGGAAATCGGGGTACACGATTTTTGCGATAAAAAAATGGGTCGACTTCGCCCGGCCCGGCCCGACCCGGTCGTAAGTGTCAGGGAAAAAGCCTGGCCCAGCCCGTTGCTTTGTTCTCTAAATAAAAAAAAAGGCCCGACCAGGCCCGTGCAGACCTCTAACCTTCCTATCCGATCTACATCAGCCATGAGTTCATCCGCTTCTGCTTCATAGTGTCCAAACCAACTGAATGATGTACTATTGTGAAAGGTAGGGTAGCGCTGGCTGGCTCACGAGGTCTCTGGCAGTGCTGAGACGAGCTGAGCCAGAGCCTGAAAGCCCGAAGTCGAGCCCAGGCCCGAAGCGGGATGGGCTGCAAACTACTTACTGGAGTTCGGGCTCGGGCGGGCTCGTACTCTGAGAGAGGGAGATAATTTTCTTCCTTTTTCTTTTAATGTGATTTTACATGATTTATCACACGAGACTTTTTTACACTTTCGAGTTCTTAAAGATAATTCTTCGGCAACTGGGTCTAGATGGGGAGTAAGGATTCGGCAGGACTATTCATTCCGGGCTTGGGTAACATATACCATAGGCCACGAATTACTCGAGTTCTGTGAAGGAAAAAGCTTCAAGAACGATAGGTAGTAAGTAGATAGCACGTTGACGAAATTTTGCCCCATACCTCCAAGCAGCAGCTCCCTGGTAATTCAGTTGCACAACGTACGGCGTAGATTGCTGTGCTGCCCGAGTTTTCCTGATGCCCTGCCCGCGGAAGCATTTGAGGAAGAAATAAATGGTCAAGGAAACTATAGAAATAGATAGACGTCCGCTCCACACCCCACAGTTGAGAAAAATATCGGGTGATTGATAAGGGAGGAAAAAGAATGGAAGTGTGGAAAAGGAGATTTTTTTAATGCCTAAACAAGTTAATCATAGTTTTTGGGGCTTGTTCGGGCCCGGGCTCTGTCTTGAAATATAAAATTCAGGCTCGGGTTCTTAAAATTGAGCCCGAGCTCAGCTCTGGTCTCTAGGGAACGCAAGAACACTATCAATCCGCGCCATATTCCACTTCTGCTATGTCCTAGCATTACTACCTCACTGATGCCACAATTAACTGCTGCTTAAGTACACTCTCCTTGCATTTCTATGATTGTTAATTCATTGTCTCTGTATTGCGAATGTTAAGAGGCACAGGGGTTGTCCAAAATAATGGAAACACCTTGAAACAATAGGTGTTACGCACCTAATATGGTGTGGGAGCACCCTTGCCTATTAAAACTGCTTGCATCCTCCTTGGAATGGACGCATACAAGTCCTGGATGGTGGTAAGTGGTATGTTGTACCATTTTTCCTTCAGAAACTTCTCCAATTCCTTGAGAGACACCGGAGGAGGAAAAGGGGATCGCACTCTGTTTTCCAACACATACAACAGGGGGCTCAATGCTGTTTAAGTCCGGTGATTGTACAGGCCAGGGAAGGTGTGCAACTTCATCCTCATGTTCCTCAATTCATGATTAAACAGTTCGACTTCTGTGAATCCGGGCATTATCATCTTGAAAGGTGCAATCCCCTGACGGAAACAATGTCTGCGCCATTGAATGCACATGGTTGGGCAAAAGAGTGGCATAGTCACCGCTAGTGCTCCGTCCGTGTAAGGTGATAATGGGCCCTGCTGCGAACCACGAGATCATGGCCCAAACCATTATGGGACCGTCCCCATGCTTCACTGTAGGAAGGAGACAGTCTGGGTTGTAGGCTTCTGCGGGGTTCTCCACACGTAAACCCGTCCTGTGGCGGGGAATAGTGAGAAACTTGAATCATCGGAAAACAAGACATGCTTCCATTGATCCGGAGTCCACGTTTTATGTTCCTGGCACCACTGTAGTCTCCGTTTCATATTCACCTGTGACACCAGGGGGTTTTGCAATCGCAGTTCTGCCGTAAATATTGTGCTGATGCAATTCCCTTCGCACGATATGGGTCGACACTGGGTCTTAGAGATGTGCATAAAGTTCAGCAGTCACTTTCGTCGCCGTGGTCTTCCTCCTTGCGGTCACAATCCTCTTTAATGCCTTCCTGTGTCTCGCAGTGAGTTTGGTTTTCCTTCCACAGTTGTGTCTCGCAGATGATATTGTGCCGTGAACATTGTATGCTGTCATGACCTTCGACTCAGTACCTCTCGATACCCCCCACTGTGGTTACCGACGCACCAACCAGACGGGCTCCTACAATCTGCCCTCTTTGGAACTCCAACAGGTCACTCATTGTGCCTTTACCTGCAAAGAAATTATGCAAACACTGATTTACAATGCAATTACACATATCCTTGAGCTACAATTTTGTTTTTTACAAAACAAAATTGTAGCTACATGTTCGTTTTACTCAAAAAGCAACACATACCAAAGTCACTGTTTTCAGCGAGGTGTTTCCATTATTTTGGGCAACCCCAGTATATCTCTTACCCCGTCTTCCCCTCTCTCCAATTAACGTACGTTTCCTAGTTGGACAGCCAGCGGCCGAAAGTGCAAGGCTCTTGATTTAGTAAGTTCTCGTCTCAAATCTAGTTTTAAAACGTTCTATCATTTTGAAAAAAAAATTGTTTTACATATCAATTTTGCCTGATAAACTGAGCAAATAAAAATAATGATTCAGAGCAAAAATTATGCCGCTTTTCGCCCTTACGCTAAGAAGTGCGTTTTCTTAGCGGAGGCAGATGTTCCGTACCTTTCACAACAGTACACTCTTAAGTTGACCTGGATAATTTTTTTGAGACAGCGCAATCAAATCAACTGTAAAACTTTTAGGGGGTGTGCAGAAAAGCTCATTTCTACTGATAAGCAACCCTCAATTCACTAACTCTCCGTAATCTCTTTCGCTCAGTGCTGCGGTGACAGCCTTGTGTACCCTTTACCGGTACGATCATGTTACCTGCTCTAAGACATTGTTATTCTTGTGTATGTTTTACTAGTATGATTATGCGGACATTGATCTTTTAAGGGTTGTCAGCCTCTACGTATCTTTTACAGTTACGATCAAGCTTACTACTTGTAATATTTCTCAGCCCTTGAGAGCAGCAAGACGTTTTCCGCTGCTCTGTAAGAAATTCACTCACCTAACAATTTGTTCAGCCAAGCAAGTGTTGCGCCAAGCCCCTTTGCGAACTCTTTTGTTCCTGCTGTATCAAAACACTGAAATTTGCTGACAGCCTACACTTGCTCTGAGCTATACAGTCGTAAGCTGTGTAAATCAAAGGGGAACAAATCCCTTCTGAAATGTTCTATGTTTTAACGGTTCTGGTATATAACAGTAATAATCAATAATTCAAAATAATATGTTTACTGTATAGAAGAGAAATCTCTAAAACGTACAGATTTCTCTTTTATACAGTAAACATATCATTTCTGAGTTAGAAATATTTTCAACTTTTGCCGTCTGAGAGAATTCTCCTAGAGCTGCCAGTATTTAACCAAAATTGAGAAGCCAATCGTTTGAGAACGAAAACGTGTAACACAAGCTCTTGTTCTATATTTGCCAATGTTTCGTATGTTGTCTTAGCATGTGAGAACACGTAAAAGAATTGGTAACATTTCATGAGTAACGCTTTCCATTGCTGTAGAACAACTTTTCTACCTAACACTTCCCAAATACCCCACTGTTGTCCAAAATTAACGTGACAAAACGGAAAATCTTGAATAACGCAAAATCCACACGACAGAGCTTAATGACAGTTGGTACGGGTATACATATATCAATAACGCAGCAATACACAACAGAAAAGGAATGCCATCACCACATGAGGAGGAAGCACACGCGTGACAGCGTGGCAGTCTAAAAGGGATGCAGCCAATGGCTCGGATTTCATGAAGCTAACAGGAAGTATGATTTCTCCAAACAGCGATACAGTTCGCACAACGAGCCCTCTTGCTGTTTGAGGGATATAAGTGCAACTCCTCCACCAAGACGCGTCGGAGTCCTTAGAGGGTTCGGGGAGAGGGCTGTCGGTTTGCAATTGCTCTTCCCAGGGCATCCCAGACATGCTCTGTCGGTTTCATGTCCGGATATCTCGCGGGCCACTCCATTCTGTGAATATCCTTGTTAGTCAGGTATTGACCTACTAGCCGAGCTGCATGGGGACGGGCATTATCGTCCATAAAAAGGAACTGGAGCAGTCATAAGGCTCTAGGATGTCATTAGCAGTCACCGTGCCACCACGAAACACGTGCAAGGGCATGCGTCCATTCAACATGATACTAACCCAAACCGCCGTAGTGACAAATTTCCTTAATGTTGGAGGTAAGATTTTGGCTTCCCGCCTCTCCCCAGTCACTGAAGAGAACACAGTATCTTTAATCATACTAACGCTCACAATTTTTCGACTTTGACGCTCACAATTTGTGGTGTTTGGGTATATTCGGTAACAGTTCTTACTTAAAATGGCTGAAAACTGTCTTAGGTTACCCATAACATGCGAGAAGCATTACATTCTCTTAAAACATTAAGACCAACAGATGTTTCACCCACGACGCAGCTCAGATGTTTTACGCAACAGATGTTAATGATTCTGCGTGATAACTTGTGTAAAAATGCTTCGATTGCGACGAAATACAATACGTTGTTCCGTAACGACTTTGGAAGCAGTTCCGCCGAAAATGTTTTTTGTCAGAAATTGCGGGCAGTGGGCATGCGTGAGATTCGTTGGCCATTGCACGATAATTTCCGTGAAAATTGCCCGATTTAGACGGGATTTTTAATTATAAAACGGCTTATGTATGGTAGCTCTTGATAATAGAAATGGGTAACACGGGCACAAAGAGATTTAATTTTGATATATGTGAACATCAAACGTTATACCATAGTTTAGTTTCCTCAAAACCAAGGCATTTTTCTATGATTTCCGGTATGTAGGAAAGCGTATCATAACCAATGCATTTCATGATTTTACTAACTTGTCTTATCTCAATTTCACAGCAATTTGTAACAATCATTTTCGTTTATGGCAGTTTTCGTGTGTTCCCATTTTTCATGTAACGACTTTATTAAACTATGAGATTTATTTGGGGGGGGGGCGAAATGAAATTTTGGTTCGGGGCCCCACTATGCAATTTCGCCCCGAGCCCTGCAAAAGTTCCATCCGGCCCTGCGTATGGACGGTCGGAAACTAAAGCTTAGACCACTGCGCCACCGGGACGGCATTGGCTTGCAATCCTTGATGAATAAATTATGGCCACCACGAATGTCTCCGTGAATAGTTTTGCAAGTTCGATCAGTATGGTACGCAATTGAAGACGGCAGTATCGGGAACGGTATGTCATTACCCTGTTGTGAAGCACTGTATTAGCGAGTCACAAATTACGTGCAAACTTTTCTCTAGAAAGCATCTACATGGTCAAAGAGAGAACAAGGGATGGGTGGATTAAAGGGCTATGAAAAAATGCGACAATGAAATCTTTCGAAATGTTGCCTTCTACTGGTGTGAAGGAGAATTACTCACTTTGTTGTAGGACCTTGTGTTCAGACACTGTAATTTGACGCCTTCCGGTATTTGAAAAAAAACAAGCAATGTGAGATATCTCGGGTCCTCACTCAGTGTAAAATAACCCACATTGCTTGTCTAACTGTGGCGCGACGACAATCTGTTACAATCGAGATCGCTGTCGTCTGAGAAGGCTTGTGCGAAGAAACAGGACTTCCTGTGAGCAGCAATTGACCGAAGCATTAAATGTAGGCTGTTCCCGACCAATATCTTAGAGAGCTATGCGTTTAGAATTGAGGACGATCGGTATTGGCAGTCGCATGCCTATACGGAAACCACTCATTTCTGCAAAATATTGGAAAGTTCGTCTAGAATGGCGTAAAGAACATCGTGACTGGACATTGGGGAAAAGTCATATGGTTCGACGAGGGCCGGTACATCTTATTCTGTACCAACGATAGGCCGAGAGATTGTCTTTAGCCCCATGAAGCAATGTACCCAGTTTCTTTGTAAACAGAACTCGAGGTTGTGAATTCTGTACCAACGATAGGCCGAGAGATTATCTGGAGCCCCATGAAGCAATGTACCCAGTTTCTTTGTAAACAGAACTCCAGGTTGTGAATTCTGTAACAACGATAGGCCGAGAGATTGTCTGGAGCCCCATGAAGCAATGTACCCAGTTTCTTTGTAAACAGAACTCGAGGTTGGGGATTCTGTACCAACGATAGGCCGAGAGATTGTCTGGAGCCCCATGAAGCAATGTACCCAGTTTCTTTGTAAACAGAACTCGAGGTTGGGGATTCTGTACCAACGATAGGCCGAGAGATTGTCTGGAGCCCCATGAAGCAATGTACCCAGTTTCTTTGTAAACAGAACTCGAGGTTGGGGATTCTGTACCAACGATAGGCCAAGAGATTGTCTGGAGCCCCATGAAGCAATGTACCCAGTTTCTTTGTAAACAGAACTCGAGGTTGTGGATTCTGTAACAACGATAGGCCGAGAGATTGTCTGGAGCCCCATGAAGCAATGTACCCAGTTTCTTTGTAAACAGAACTCGAGGTTGTGGAGGTGGTGTCATGGTGTGGAGCAGCTCTGTTGGTACGGAACGAGTATTCTGCAAGGATAACAACATTACTACCGACTATCCCTGCAATATTGACTTTTTATTAAGCAGGTGACTTTTTTCTATTGGGGGTTTTTAACCCCCAATTAACGACATCATTGAGCGCCTCAATAATCTATAAGCAGTCGCCCGTCCCTCCTAATTTAAGGCTTCTGGTTCCGAGAAAGGGAGAGAGAGAGAGAGAGAGAGAGAGAGAGAGAGAGAGAGAGACAGAGAGAGAGAGAGAGAGAGAGAGAGAGAGAGAGAGAGAGAGAGTGAGACAGCATCGTAAGACAAACACAACATCCATACCTCACCGGGATTTCGAACCCTGACCCACCTCGGACAAATGGTCAGAAGCCATCGCCTTAGACCACTGCGCCACCGGGCTGACATTCAGCAATTGACGGCTGTTTCATGGACCGCAATCCATCGCGCAGAATGTGTGTCGCAGTAGCTCAGGGAGCATAGCAGCGACTTTCATCGTCTTCCATGGTCCCACAAATCCCGGATTTAAACCTCATTCAGAAGGTATGGAACAAACACTGCTGGCCACTCAAAATGCAACACCAAGAAGGAAGTATCTGATTGTCCTGTAATTCGCAGCATGCGTCGCCTGCGAGAGGACATGCAAACGATTAGCATTGCAGGGCATATGCAAATCATGTGTGCCCGGCACACCACCGAAAAGCACTATAAGAAGGGTGCAAAGAAGGCGGGGTGTAAGTAGTGGAAGTGTGTTGTTCTGCCGGACCTGTGCGTGGGAAGCTTCCTGATGCCTCGTCGCAGAATACGGTAGTCATTGCAGCACGTTTCGGAGTTTGACAGGGGACGAATAATGGCTTATCGCGACAGCGGTTTATCGTACCGAGGCATCGGCGCCCGTGTGGGACGACATCCAGCCACAGTGAGACGAGTATGGATTCGGTGGGTGCAGGAGGGACGGACGGACCGACGTGAGTGATTGCCGCAGCCGCGGCACACCACCGAACGAGAGGACCGGCATGTTGTGTGGCGGATATTGGCGGCTCGCATCGCCACATCACGAACGTTAGCGCAGGAATTAGGGTGTGTTTCGCAACAACCTGTGTCAGCACGTACCGTTCGACGTCGTCTGCAGGAGCGGGAACTTGTCGCACGGCGCCCATTGCTCCGATTAACATTGGCGTTACACCACCGGCGAGTGCGGCGGCATTGGGCCGTTGCCCGCCACACCTGGACTACGAAATGGCACGACATTGTCTTCTCCGACGAATACCGCTTCTGCCTGCAACACCACGATGGTCGGATCCGCGTAGGGCGGCACCGCTGCAAGAGACTGTATGACACCTGCAATATTCATCGCCATACCGGTCCGTCGTTATGGTTTGGGGCGCAATTGGATATGACACCCGCACCCCTCTGGTACGCATCGCCGGTATACTCAACAGCCACCGCTATATCTCTGACGATTTGGAGCCTGTAGTCCTCAATTACCTGCAGAACCTGCCAGCAGCCGCGTTTCAACAGAACAATGCGCGCCCTCACGTGGCACGCATCGTACAACAATTCTTTACGGCCCACCAGGTGTCACTGCTGCCGTGGCCCGCCTGTTCTCCCGATATGTCGAACATCGAGCACGTCTGGTCGCTGATGGGCAACCGAGTGGCCCGGCAAGCACCACCCGCGGCTACGCCTGATGAACTGTGACAACGTGTGGAAGCAGCCTGGTCCTTGGTTCTGCAGAATACAAAAGACTCACTTCAGAAATCCGAACGAAGCGTAGTTTCATAGACTATTTGCACAGGAAATCATATTACGCTTTCCTGCATTTACCATTATACTTTCACCCTGCACTATTGGATAGGCTTCTTATTACATTTTTGTCCTCCTGCAATACGGAAGTACAACTTTTTCAAAACAGACAGATTAAGAAACTACGCAACTTAGTTGCTGAATTTTGTTCTGCAAGGCGTTGTTCTTCACAGCTGCAAAGGCAAAGTTCTACCGCTCAACCAGCATACATTAACTTCAGTTCTCATCCTCTTAATTCTTTACAAAAGTCTGCCTTAAATAGAGGTCCTAAATATGCTTATCCGGAGTTTAACCCTAATCCCTTTCAGCTTATTTCCCAGGCAGAAAAGATTATTCAATCTCTCCCCACTCCTGAACGAGAACCCACCAGGTATAAGGTAGCGAAAGCCATCAAATTCAGTAGAAGTTCAAATATCTCTCCTGCATCTAAAACCCTCCGTAAAGAAAAAACTCAGCTGCGGGCTCTTCGCTCGAACCCTAATTTGGCAGTTATCACATCAGACAAATCCAACCAGGTGGTAATTCTCGATAAGCAGGATTACGTAATGAAAATGGAAAATTCCATTGATAATACCCCCCATTCTATTATTCAAGGTGATCCTACCTCTGCCACTATTTCTGCTTTAAGCAGACTCCGTAATCATGGGGCCTTACCCCCTTGCATTTCCAACTTCATTCACCCACCTTTTGGACCTAGGGTCCCAGAATTGTTTGGGAAACTGAAAACCCATAAGAAAAATCACCCCATTAGGCCTTTGGTTTCTGGGTATGCTAATCCCACCAGGCCTTTGGAGAAAACACTAGTCAAATATCTTACCCCCTAATCTCTTCCTCACCATATTCCATTTCTAGCTCCGTAAAAGCCTTGCAACGTATCAAGGCTTTCAACCATCCTGGTTCCTCTTTCCTTATGGCTTCTTTAGATGTAGTGTCTCTGTTTCCCAACGTCCCCATTTCTATTGTACACAATATCATTGAAAGCAAACTTTCCCAATTGGGGTCTGTACCCCCTGAGGAAATTCAAGCCGTTCTGCAGGCATTACGCCTCATTCAGAAACGTTCCTTTTTCAAGTTTAATGGCATTTTATATCGCCAACTTGAGGGAGCCCTCATGGGGTCCCCACTCTCCCCTCTGTTGGCTGAACTTCTTCTTCAAGACATAGAACATCGCATTTTGGACTTTTGTCAGATTGCACCTTTATTATATCTTCGGTATGTTGACGATGTCTTGGTCTTTTGGCCTTCGTCAGTTGAAAATTTGTTCTCTTTTGCAACCACGTTGTCGTCTGTTTATATTTCTATATCCTTCACTGTGGAGGTTGAATGTGACAATTCTCTTCCGTTTTTAGACTTCCAACTTCGTAGGAACCCCACCTCCCAGTACCTGAGTTATTCGGTTTACAGAAAGCCTTCCTCTATACCTATCTTGATACCACGCGTTTCTGCCCACCCGACCAGATATAAGGTTTCATCCTTATACTTTCTTATTCGAAGAGTATTTACCCACTCCTCTTCTGTAGCCTTCCGAGAGCTGTAACTTCAAAAGATATATACCATTGCTTATCAGCACGGATTTTCTCATTCAGATGTCCATAGAATCTACCGAAAAATTCAAAGTTCGACATTTTTTACACTGACACGTGAACGAAGGGATATCAAATATGTTGGATCGATGACTTACGTCCCTCATGTGAATGGTAATTTATTGAACATCTGTCACAGTCACGGTGTCGGTTTTGGGTTAAAAACATCGAACATTTATTCCCTGATTAAAAATGATCGGGACCGTGTTGAATTGTTGGACAAATGTGGCATCTATTCCATTTCTATGAAATCTGTCGATCCTCAAGACAAGGACCTCATATATATCGGCTCAACCCTACGGAAACTGCAAACAAGAATTAAGGAACATCAATATAGTGCAAAAAATGGCTCTTCATCGAATGCTTTAGCCAAGCTTTCTTCAGCTGGTACATATTACCCATCTTGGACAGACGTCTCCATTCTTTCTACCTCTACTACGAGGGAAACAGTGCTCTTTACAGAGAGTCTGCACATTTTGCATCGAGTGGACACTTGTTGCAACGATGAAGTACCCAGCTATATTTCCCAGGCCTGAAAAACTTTACTGTCCTCGATTCCTGTTTCTACCTCTTACATAGCAGACTCTGCCCATCATTAATAGAACTCTATAGGCCTCTATTTGCTCACATTACGTTAGAGCAAGTGAACTTCCTTGTATTTCTTTCCTCAGTGTGAACGATTGGCAACGGCACCGATACATAAATGTGTTTTCTGGAACTCCAACTTGTCTTTCATCTGATGATGTGCTCGTAGCGAGCACGAAAGTACTCATGTCGTTTTAAACCATGTAAATAGATTTTAACTTGTGTGTGTGTGTTTAGCTATTAAAGTTTGCATAGAACTGGAACCATTCAGCAAGTTTGTACATTGTGCGTTAACAGCAAGTTTCTTACCCTGAGTAGTTTGTTGTTTATTACCCCAAGCCCACATTCAAAGCCTCTTTCGTTCGATGCCGCGGCGTGCAGCGGCCGTTATTTCCAGCCATGGGGGCCACACAAACTATTGATGTCTGCGTGTTCCGCAAGTCGCACGGACCTGTGAGCTCAATCGTTTCATCTTTGTATCTGTTGTTATGCGTCCAGTAAATCTGGCTTTGCTATCTCCTGTCCTTCTTGGTGTTGTATTTTTGGGTGGCCAGCAGTGTATTAGAAAAGCAGAACAGGGAGCAAACGTCTCGTCCGTAAAATCTCAGCCAGTTAAAGGACTGTCTGGTAAATGCCTAATATGTTTCAACGTAGATGTACTCCGACACCTTGTGGAATTTCTGGAAACTGCATACGCGCTGAAGTTTGGGCTAAAGGAGATAAAACAGTATTGAACGGAAAACGGTATTAAGCCGACAGAGAATGTCTGAGATGACCTGGGAAGAGCAATTGAAAAACCATCAGCCCTCTCTCAGAACCTTTCAAGGAATCCGGCGGGCCTTGGTGGTGGAGTCGAACAAATTTCCCTAAAACATCATGAGGGCTCGTTGTGCGAGTTATCTCGCACAACGAGCCCTCATGCTGTTGGGCCCTCATGCTGTTGGGGGAAATCATTCCCTCTTAGCCTCTTGAAATCCGCGCCATTTGCTACATCCCTTGTAGACTGCATTGTAGAAGACCGGAAGTTTTCATTCCACTCATTCCGTCAGCAAGAAATGGCAGGGCACTGTGGCGCGGAAAACATCGAGACTGGGATGAAACTCAGTGAGCCAATGTCCTACACTCCAATGAATAGAGGTTCAGTCTGGAAAGGGACAGCAGTCGTGTTCTCATGAAATGAGATCCTGAAACCCGTTATTCCTCATCAAGCATCCCGAAAAGGCACTATTACAGGGATGGTGGTGCACTTGACAGGGGTGGCATTATACCCAACTGGCGCACACAGCTCTATGTCTATTCTGGTGTAACTTTAACAGGCCGGAGATACGAAGACGAGATCCTTGATCCCCACACGAGGCTTTTTCGGGGGCTGTTGGCCCAGACTTTCTATTCATGGACGATAACGCGAAACCTCATAGAGCAGCTACGGTCGCTGATTATGTGGAAAGTGAAGATACACACTGAGTGCCATGGCCAACGCATTCCCCAGACCTCAATCCAATGGAGTATTTGTGTGATGCATTGGTGAGACGCATTGCAGGTCGTCAAACTCTTCCCAGAACTCTCGTGGAACTCCTGTCTGCTCTTGATCAGGAGTGGGATTTGCTGCCCAGATTCTTCTTGTTTCCCTTGTCAACTGCATGAGACATCGGTGTGACACTTGTATCACTGTAAGAGGTCCCCATACGCCTTACTGGACCGTTGTACAAAATCAGAAACGCCTCTAGGAAATTCCTGCTGTTTTCACCATTTTGGACTATTAGTATGTTTTGCTGATTCGTCATTTTTTTGTTTGATTTGTACTGCGCATTTAGTACCGCATTAAGACATCTGTGCATTGCAATAAGCCTATTGGATTGTGCTTTCTCGGTTTGGCATTTTAACACTTTTTCTTGATTATGCTTAACGTTTGGACACACGCAATATGTTTTATTTCTCTCGCAGTAACAGTATTTAACAATCTGTTCATAATCTCTCGACATCTCCGTAACTACACTAACTCCACACTATATATACGCCGATGAGACATTACAATATGACCATCCCCAGCCTGGAGACCGAACACTGGCGCAGGTAAAGTTCACAGAGCAGTACACTGCCGGACAATTGCTAAGGACGGATGACAATAGCAACGATAGCAACCATGAAATGGAAGGCAGGAAAATGTGGTAATTAGCATAAGTGCGGGATACAGTAAGACGTGCTGTGCGTATGCAAATTTTGGATTGCCAAACTTGTTCGTGACGTCATAGCGCTGATAAGAGATATAAAGAATTTGACGCGTATTGACCGTTGTTGTTCAAACGCAAAGTTGAAAGGGAAAGAATCAATTGACGAACCTGCAATTTTCAGTATGTCTTCCCGACATCACCTAGATGATGTTACGCGTGGCCGTATTTTTGGTAAGATTAAAGAAGGGCGAAAAATAACAGATGTTGCCAGGGAGTTCGACGTCAGCCACAGTGTTGTTTCAAGGCTTTGGAAATCATTTCAAACAAATGGAGAGTGTAGCAAACGTCACGGGGGAGGTCGTGTTCGCAGTACGACACCTGCAGAAGATCGGTGCATAGTGATATCAACAAAAAGACACCGGCGCAGCACAGCTAGTGAGGTAGCAAATCAGTTTATGGCTGCTACTGGCAAGCGGATCTCCCGAAAAACTGTCGCCAGACGTTTGCATGAAGGAAGACTATACGCCCGCCGTCCTGTTGTGTGCATCCCATTGTCCAGACGTCACCGTACCGCCCGTTTGCAATGGTGCCATCAACATCGCAATTGGACTGATAACGACTGGTCTGCTGTCCTCTTCTCAGATGAGAGTAGATACAGTGTATCGTCTGATTGTTGACCACAACTGATCTGGCGTGATAGTGGTACTGCATATTGTCCAGCAAACATACAGGAAAGGGGCCGATATCCGACATGTAGTGTCATGGTATGGGCTGGCATCATGATCAATGGCCGTACGTCCCTCTATGTGCTTCCAACTGGGACTATGACTGGCCAACGATACATTAATGATGTTCTGCTACCTCATGTTCGCATGTTCCGTGGTGCTGTCGGTGATAGATTCATTTTCATGCACGACAACGCAACATGTCATCGAACAGTCGCTGTCCAGGAGTGTCTTGAGAGCGAGGATATTCAACGCCTCGTATGGCCAGCACGTTCTCCAGATCTGAATCCCATTGAAAATGTGTGGGATGCTTTGGGGAGGAGTCTTGCTGGTCGCCAATGCCCTCCAATAAACAAGGACACCCTCATCCGTGCACTGACAGAGGAATGGGATAAATTACCCCAACAGCTGCTTGATAATGTTGTGCAAAGCATGACACGACGTGTGGAATCTTGCATCGCCCTCCATGGTGGCCATATTCCGTATTGACATCTTACGCCGAAACGCCTGCGTACGGTAGTTGCAATTTTTTCACGTTTACGCATTCGGCACAAAATAGCCTGTTTGTTCCTTGAACACGTTCCAAAGCCTTCTGGATTTCAGAGCACAATAAATTGTCTTTCTTGTAATGTCCTGGCATTCTGACATTATTTTATTTCACTTGGCATCCAACCACACTTACTTTCTTATGCGCTATATAGCCGTTTATGATCCGTCCTTAGCAATTGTCCAGCAGTGTATATACATAACCCTAGGACAGGCTTTCGGTTAATGGTGTTCGGAGTCACAATGGGACAAGCCGCCGATTTATCGGAGTCTGATAAAGGGGAAATTGTGATTGCACGATGCGTTGGAACTACGGTCTCGGAAACGGCGAGGTTTGCGGGTTGTTCACCCGCCGCTTTAGTGCGTACGTATCAAAAGTGGTGCACGGATGGCCAAACGATGAACCGTCGCCCAGCCATGTGTTGTTCGCAGCTCATTGATGCCAGAGGGGAGCGGGAAATATTGCGCATTATTCACAGCGACCGCAGGGCAACAGTGCGATAAATCCCCCGCAGCTATTATAGTGGTGATCAGGGCAATGCGTCACTGCATACAGTCCATGCGCAGCCTTCTGCGCATGGACTTTCGTAGCCGAAGACCCAGCCGGGTCCTCATGGTCACTGCATGTTATCGCCAACAACGCATGAAATGTGCCCAAGGTCATTGAGACTGGACTGTGGTTGATTGAAAAAAGTGGCCTGGTCTGACGAATCAAGATTCCTGGTGCATCACGTAGACGGCTGAGCGCGGACACGCCGATTACTAACGGAGGCTATGGCATCTGGATGCACTGTTGGGCGGAAACAGGTCGGCGGCAGGAGTGTTACGCTGTGGGCGATGTTTTCTTGAGACACTTTAGGCCCCATTATCCCAATAGTACAACCCTTGGCAGCTGTCATGTATCTGAACATCGCTGCGGACCACGTTTACCTATTCCTGGAAACTGTGTTTCCTGCTGGTGATGGCCATTACCAATAGGATAATGTGCCTTGCCACACTGCCTGAATCGTCATGGCCTCTATATTCACCTGACATGAACCCAATCGAACATTCGTGGTTCGACGTGGAAAAGCGGGCTCGTGCTAAATCACCACCACCTCGAAATGTATGGGAACTGGAGGACCTGCTGTTGACATTATGGTACCAGATACCCCAGGATACCTATTGCCACCTCATCGAATCGATGTCTCGCCGAGTGGCCGCTGTTTTGCGGGATAAATGGTTTTTTTTTTTGTTTGTTTTTTTTTTTGATTGGAGGTTTAACGACCACCGTGAGCAACTCAATGGGCTATAAGCAGTCGCCCGTCCCTAATTTAGGGTCACTGGTTCGAGGGAAGGGACAGAGCCAGTGCCGTAAGACAAACACAACATCCATGCCTCACGGGATTAGAACCCGGACCCCTTAGGGACGAATGATCAGAGGCCAGCGCCTTAGACCACTGCGCCACCGGGGCGGCTAAATGGGGGTTTAGTAGGTAGGTGGTCATAATATAATGGCTCATTGATGTACATTCAATCTCGTTCTATTATTTTGTTCTGACTGATTCACTGTCAGGGTTACCAAACTACAAAAATTGTTTCGGAAAGTAAAGTACGGCTCAGTGAAAAAATCATTAACCGAGAAGTAACTAAATTGACAAAAGGAAGGTTAAAACGATGTATACGTCACACCATCATCAACTAATTCATTGGAATAAACACAAATCAAAAAGCTGAATTTTTTTTAAACGAAGTAGCAAATCACTTTATTCGCAAAACAACGGTTAAACTCATTTGCGCCTGAGTCCTTACTGACCCAAGCATTTTTACTACCTTCTGAGTACAATATTAAAGTAAGTTCTTTTCTTTCTTTCATTCCTAATCGTGGGGATCAAGGTACATTAATTGGCGTAGTTCGACTATGCTGTTTCTGAAGGCATTTAAACAAAGCTGATGAGGAAGCCTGTCATTCTGTGATTTTCCCCGTTCCACTTTTCAGCGCTTTGAAATGAGATGCTGGTAGAATCATCGAGCTTTCTTCCTAATGATAGAACCATTAAAAGGTAAATCCCTGCACGATCGCCCCTTTGTGCTTGTCTCCCTGTTCATTTTTGATTCTTTCGGCATAAGGATCACAGCGACTCACAAAAGACAGTTTGACTCCTAAATATTTCATTGTAGCGGCGTTAAACTTGATATCCTTTTTTTACTACCTTTTCTTTCTTCTTTCCGGAAATCTTTCTTTCTTTTTTTCCTTCTGAATAACAGATTCGTTTCTATCTTAATGATGGCCATCCAAATAATACGCTACTCACTGCCTCTGATGGAACTTGGTACGCCGTTAATTAGAAACTTGACTTTTGTGTGCCTTTTTACGCTTTCCAGTCGTAGGTTGAAGAAGCGCATATGCTCCAGCTTTGTCCGTCTGTCAGCACGATAACTGGCGTAAAAAATGGTTCAATTTCGATAAAATTTTAGTTTGTGGTAGAAGACCACCTGGGGGCGAACCATATTGAAAATGGAAGAAATGGGGTTAAAGGTCACGACATAGGAGAGGATCCATTCCATTACCCTTATGCATCATAACTTGCGTAAATATGGTTCGATTTCAAGGAAATTTTAGTATGTGGTAAAGGACGACCTGGAAATGAACCTTATTGAAAATGGGTGAAGTGGGGTCAAAGGTCAGGACACAGGAGCGGGATGGATTCCATTGCCTTTATGCGTCATAACGTACGTAAAAATGGTTCGATTTCGATTAAATTTTAGTACGTTGTAAGGGATCACCTGGGAACGAACCCTGTTGAAAATGGGCAAAATGGGGTCAAAGGTCAGGACAAAGGATCAGAATCCATTCCATCGCACTTATGCGTTATAACGTACGAAAAAATGGTTCGATTTCGATGAAATTTTAGTATGCGGTATGGGACCACCTGGGGACGAACCCTATTGAAAATGGGCGAAATGGGGTCAAAGGTCAGTACATAGGATTGGGATCCATTCCATCGCCCTTATGCGTTATAACGTACGTAAAAATGCTTCTATTGAGACATAACTGTCGTTGGACGTGCCCTCTCGAGCTCCTCAAAGCTTCATAGTAATATTACCTGCTGACCACGCCCTTTAGCGTTCTGAAGGGTGCGCCCTGTGTACACGTTCCAGTGCCTGCTGTTCCTTTCCTGTGCACCTCGCTCAAGTAGTAAGTTGTCAGCAATCTTCCCAGCTACGTTTGCGCACCGGTAAGTGAATATCACAGCGATATTCCTTCATATTTCAAATCGGTGGGTTTGTTTACCAACTAGCCATCGTGACTGGCCTTGTTGACTGTCTTCTATTCTCCATCAGCGTTCCTATACGTTGCCTTATGTGCAAGTGTTCTTGAGCTTGTCTCCTCTTCTCCCGGTTACGTCATCTTCCATTAGTGGTCCTCCGGTGACATCATAGTCTCACAGTTGTGACATCTCTATTGCAGCTCTACTTGTGTCGTCATTGTTCGTCGCTCGGCCTTCGTTCACCTGTTCGTTGTGCCTTCCCCATTTGTCTTCCTAGCAATTGTGCATTCTATCACCGCTCATGGCTTGTGCAATATCACCAGAATATCTTCCACCATGACGCCTCCGCCAGATGTTTTGCTTCAAGATAAACTTCAGCTCTCATTTGTCTGCCCCCACTACCACACATTCAACGCTTTTGCCGTCATGCCTGGACTTCCTTGTTTCTCGTCAGGATTCAACTCTTACTCTTCATCTTCCTCAAGCTTCGCCCCGAGGTAAGTCTCTACTAGCCTCTTTAGCTTTAGGGGTGAAATATGTTGCCCTCCCCAATACGAAACTTACTGTGTACACATCAGCTCTGCATGAACTTGTTCCTCCAGATGTCATTACACATGTTGCACGTAAACCTCGCTCTGTGCTTATTTATTTTTCCTCTCCCGCTCATGTTGCACGAGTTATGTCTTCTCCCATCTTTGT
This sequence comes from Macrothele yani, assembly GCA_039090855.1. Lineage (NCBI taxonomy): Eukaryota > Metazoa > Arthropoda > Arachnida > Araneae > Macrothelidae > Macrothele > Macrothele yani. The sequence goes on from CM077003.1 coordinate 114,050,175, forward strand.
TGGTGATCAAAGTCTGTTCGCCATTCCTCTCGCACAGTGCCCTATCCTTGTAAGCATGTCTCCTGTTCCACCGGAACTTTCTGATGATGTCCTCCTTGGTTTTCTTTCTCGTTGTGGACTTGTTATTGGTCCAATTCGTACCTTACCTGCCGCATTGGACGAGCAAGGAGCTCGTCCTTATTTTAGTTTCCGACGACAGGCGCTCGTCGTGTTTCCGGACGAAGCTTCGATTATTTCCTGTCCTACCACATTCCAAGTAGTCTGTGGTAGACATATTCGTGCTGTGAATGTTTATACTGCTCTTCATTGGTTCATATGTAAATCACCTAATCATCTCCGTTCTTCTTGCCCAGCTAAAAATCCTGCATTGTCACCTGCACCTCATGGCTCTTCTGCTCTCACAACGTCATCTGCCAAGCCTTTTCAGTCTGCCCTTTATTGTCTGATTCCACTGCATGTACTTTACCTTCTGTACCAGGTGGGTTGTTTCAGCCTCCTGTATCACATTCTCCACTCTTTGTGGCCTTGGACTTCAGCACTTCGACAAGTTCTTCCTTACTCTCATCATACCCAGCTTCTTTCCCTCGACCGCTGCTTTCCAGTTCGGGATCACCTATTCCATCTGTGAATCCTGTCCCTCTGGCCTACCCATCTTCCACAACTGTGTCCTCTCAAGACTCTTCGGCTCTTTCTCAGTTCAACAGTTTGCCTTCTCTACCTGTTCCTTTCATTGCACCGCTCCAGGACTATTCCAGTTTGTTGCCCCCGCGTAGTTCCTCCACCGTTTTGCACCAAGATTCTTCTACAATGCCTGCTTCATCTTCAGCTGCTACGATCTTCACTGTACCCCTTGTGGACTTCCCGGCGTTTCTTCTGCAATCGCTCCTGGACTCCTCCCACTCTCGTGGGAGCACACCGGTGGTCTCCCCTCCGCCGAGTCCGGCACCCATCACCGTCGGCCCGGACTTGGCTTCAGCCATTGTTCCTTCTCACTGCTCTTCCGACCCGTCGTTACCAGCTTCCGGTTCTTCACCCATCATCTCCGCATCACTTGACGACACACCAGTACGTTCATCATTTCCCGGCTTGTCTTTTTGCGCCGCCGGTTCTTCGAAACATTCTTCGCCTGCTTCTTCCGCAGCTTCCTCGGACACTTCTACAGCTACGGACTCAGGTTCTGATCCTACTGAGTACTCGGACTCTTCTTTGCCTCCAGACTACTCAGCACATTTTTCTGCTTCCGAGTGTCAACTTCTTCGTGCTAAGCACCCCCATGAGTCTGCTCCGGCTGATATCAAGAAAGCTCTCCATTATCTCACCTTAATTAAGCTTCCTGTACCATTTCGTAAGAATTGTAGCTCTCGAATCACTTATGACAAAGCTCTAGACTCCTGGTGTTCTGCCAGATTGTATTTCAAAATCCCGTACGAGGCAGACAGGGACTTGTCGATGGCTCGGCGATTTGATCATCTGCGTCCGTCCTCCACGCCCTCTGTCACGCCTTCGACTACTGCATCTGCAACTCCGTCCGTGCCCATTTCCGTTTCCCTTCAACCGTCTCCGCATTCCATTGTTGTACCACCTCCATCCTCTGTTGTTCTACCACCTTCATCTTCGCTCGACCTGTCGTCTTCCGCTCAGGCCTTTATTTCGGCGCCCTTAACAGGAGCCAATCCAAAGAGACGTGCACGTCGCTCCTCTCAGCGCACGCGGAAACGTCGTGCAAAAATCTGCAGCTTCTATTGTGTCTGTACCATGTTCTCCACTTCCACGACAGCCACTTTCACCACAACCACTTCCACAAGACTTTGCCAATGATGATGATTTCATTGACGCCTTCACTCTTTGGGAAGAAGTACATTCGTCCGGCCTTTACTATTAGTTTGACTTTGCTCCTGCCTAGGCTTTCTCTGTACTATCGTTCTGGTTTTCGGATTTGTCCTGCACCCATCATTCGAACTTTACGTGTATTATTCATCGTGTTTATTATCTTGTTGTATTGTGTTGCTTCTGTTCTACGCGTACGGCCTGCGTGCATACTTTGTATTGTATCTTCCTTATCTTATGCATATTTCATGTTCTTCCTGTTATGATCCCATGCTATGGCCTGTCGCTCACTATATACTTGTTGTATTAGGCTGCCCCTGTTTTATGAGTGCGGCCTGCGTGCCCATGTTATTATGTTTCTCCTTACTCTGTGCATACTCCATGTTATAATTGTGTATCGCCCGGTTTTGTATGTGCTATATTGGTTTCTCTCGTTTTTGCACATACTTATTCGTTTACTATAGTGACATCACCTGTAGTATGTATGTGCCCGAATTATGTATACTCTTGTTGTTTGCCCCGCATTCATATGTACCATTTAGTGTATTATTCCTCGTGCTTTCCTATTGCTTTCTTGTTCGCCCTCGTTTCTTGAGTGTGGCCTGCGAGCCCACGCGTTCTTTATGTATGCTTCTTTTCCCATGAATGCTCACGCAATTGCCTGTAACTTCTCCGTGCTATTGCCTTGAGCTCCTGCTCTCCGCCCTGGTGTTATTGTATACCACTCAGTTTTTTTTCAAATACAAGTGTCCACGATTTCTATTTCGTTATCTTTAGTTCTCCCCATGTGTGCCCTATGTTTATTGCCTGTGATTCTGTCCGAGTGTCTTTTGTCCTTTGCTCATGTTTCATACCCTATTTTATATTGTATACTCCTAGTTGTACAATAAAGCGATTCTGAAATACAAAACTTTATCGTGTTGTTCCGGAAGTATACTTTACCAGTTCTGTTGAATATCATCGAAATGCGGTCAAAGGTCAGTTCATAGGAGCGAGATTTATTCCACAGCCATTATCCTCATAACTTGAGTAATGATTTCTGGTATGTTGGAAAGCGTATCATAATCTATGCATTGCATGATTTTACTAATTTGTATATAATGTACACTGCTATAGATTCCGGGGTGTAAGAACCACATAGACTACATGCAGATTGGAGCCACAAAGAAAATGCTGCCCTTAAATTTACCTCGAGCTCCACTTAGAACAGATCAAAAGGTTTTTGGTTATTGTATGAGCTCATTCCTTCGATTTGGTTTGTCTCAAAGCATTGGACTAGTTTTTCATTAGCACCTGAAGGAAACTTCGTTATCTCAGCGCGAAACACTGTAATGTTAGCAGATACCTTGTATTTGTGATATTGGGTTGGAAAGGAAGTAATGTCCGATGATGGGGGACCCGAATTTGAAACGCCGGCGTTGGCGCTCATCGGCAATTGAGATTGCACAGCACACTGGCATCACATCAGCAGGTAGATAGCTTAAGTCAGTAGCAGTTAGCCGTCAGAAAACGAAGAGTGTAAGCGCCAGCAGACATGGAAGGGGACAAGGAATATATCCGCCACTGCATGCCGTATGAGTTTCGTCGCGGTGGAAACTACGTAGGTACTGTTAGGAACATTAGCAGTGTGTACCCCAATGCCATATCAGATCGTCAGTACTGTCGTTGGTTTGAACGCTTTCGAGAGGGAAATTTTGACCTGTCGGACCGTCCCAAAACCGGATTAATAGCAATGAAGTCCACGTCCCCGTTATCACATATAATATCAAGTTGCAAGGAGAGACAGTTTGAGAAAGAAAAGGCGGGTGTCTACGCCATACCGTTGGTATATCCTGACAGCACGGAAAAGGTATATATCAGAATGACAAGCGATCCTTGGACACTAGATGTAAAGAACGCGTACGGAGTGTGAACCAGGACATGGAGAATACAGCCCTCGCCAGAGACGTCACGCATTGCTAGGCCGCTCCTGTATGGAATACTTTTAGAAGAATTGCCCCTTACACGAATTTTAAAGAGACTGACATCAGGGAAACAGTGGAAATCCTATCCAGCAAACTGGCATGCAATGATATAGTCTCTACTGAACTACCAATGGTTTGGCATGCGATATGATGGAAACACATCACGGCTCACCGTATAAATGCGTGATAAAAATTCATGTAATATGCTCGTCATGTCACCCATGTTATTTTCAAAAATCATCTTCGTTCTTTACGTGTTCCAAATTCCTGCATTTTTATGTCTACCATTGCCTTGAAAAAGCCTCCCAGTGGAGTGCGAAAGCTTGGCGAATATTTGGGTTGACTACACCACGAAAATAAACGGATTTAATACGCTGTGTACGTTTCGTTTCTAACTCTCTCTAACAACGCACGTGCGAATAACCGAACTAGCGAGATATTTGATGGTAGAGAGCTTTTAACTTACAGTTCTGAGAGTGTCGGTAAAGTCAGTGTATGTGACCTCCGACCGTTCGCTTGTTAGGAGCTGCAATCCGTTTCCTTGTTCGGAACCAAGAGCGATCGATCTTTTATGAATGGCTGAATGGTTTCTCCAGCCGAAATGGAATCGAGAAATTTGCATGTGGTTTATAATGATGAATCTTGGGTTATGTAAATGGTTAAAATACCAGGATATGGAATACATAGAGGTCCCGCGAAACTTTATGGTGTTTACATCGACTTAGCGAATTTTTAAGGACGCCCAATAGCAATCAAATAGGCGCCATCCTAACTTAACGTACGCTACTATGATGTTGAGGTGACTTTATAAATAGCTCACACTGTATTAAATATTCAGACATGCTGCGATATATATACTAATTTTACCTTCCTTTTGAGCACCTGTATTCTTATGTAAATTTAGTTAATTCTCTTAAACGTTTGTCTATCTGAACGATTTCATTCCTCTGAATTTAACTTTATCAACAACCTGACAACAGATCAAAGGGCAAATACGTAATAACTCTCGAGAAACAAGAGCTCGGGTGTTCAATAGGAAGGGGAATTCTTGTTTACGACTGCAGACGGCTATCTTATTTTCCACGTTTGTTATATATTATGCGAGCTGAGTCTATTTATGGAAAGAAAGAGGGATATTTATGTGAAGCGAATGATATTTACCTTCTCAGCATGATGGATGTTATTAGATGTGGAAAGACGTGCGGAAAGACTGTTGAATAAACGTGATTGAACTGTAAGTCATGTTAATTCACTTACGAACCCCAACAATTTATTACAGAAGTGTTTTCATTTGCGCATAGTTAAGTTTCCGAATTAGACGAATACATCTATTTAGGTTAAGTAAGTAGATTTAAAGAAGATAAGCAAAAAAATCAATAGAAGAATTACCCAAGGTAATAGAGCCTTTTGGAAACTTTTTTTTTGATTGGAGGTTTAACGACCACCGTGAGCAACTCAATGGGCTATAAGCAGTCGCCCGTCCCTAATTTAGGGTCACTGGTTCCAGGGAAAGGAGAGAGCCAGTGCCGTAAGACAAACACAACATCCATGCCTCACCGGAATTCGAACCCGGACCCCTTCGGACGAATGATCAGAGGCCAACGCCTTAGACCACTGCGCCACCGGGGCGGCTTTGGAAACTTAAAGACTATTTAACCGGTGACCAAACATTGCGTTTAAAAAGAAAAATCTTCACTGCATGTATTATTACCGTGTTTACTTATTGAAGTGAAACATGAAATATCAAAGAACGACAATTTAAAAAATAAGAGCATCGGTAAGGAAGTGAGAGAGAAGGATGTTAGGAATAACAGTTAAAAATGAAATTATAAGAGAAAGAACAGGAATAACACATATCATAAAAATAATAAACGAATCAAAGTGGATATGGGCTGGTCATGTTGGAAGACTGAAAGATGGACCCCATTAATAACAGAATGGCAACCGAGAGATGGCGCCAGCGAATCGGATGGAGAGATGACCTTCAGAAATTTAGAGGGGCTAAATGGTGTATAATGAATTAGCTTTATTTTGCTTTGCGCTAAGCTAATTATAATGAATAAGCTCTTTCTACCAGCTAGCTAATGATAATAATGAAGCTTTCCTACTGAGCTTCAAATAGTGAATTCAAATGGTTGTTGTTACTAGTTAATTAAGTACATGAATATAGTCTCCTGCTAGTAGTGTAGTAATTAGAATGTATAAAGTCTTAACGCTGGTTGTTAATGGTAAAAAAACTAACGATACAAACCTAACAGCCAGACAGAGGTCTGACAAAAACTATTAATTGAGAAAGACGTACTTACTCAAATCTTTTATTATCAACTTCAACTGGTATCAACACACACCGCTACTCAAATAACACGTAGCTCCTCTAGTATAACAACAAACGATCTCCTTATAACAACAAAATCTCTCCGTACAATAACAAACGCTCTCCGTACAATAACAAACGCTCTCCGTACAATAACAAACGCTCTCCTTCGCTATCGATGAACGCGCCTATATATACTGGCTACCACCACGTCATGACTTACACTCATTGCCAGATCTCATTCATCGGGTGAAATAATATTTCGTTCAGTAAGAAGATAATTTACATAGTAAAATAAAATAACCAGAGATAGTAAAATCAAAAGGAAAGTGAATATAGAGTATACGTTACATCATCTCCCCTTAATTTTTTTCCTTTTTTTTTTTTTTTTTTTTTTTTTTTGTTCGAAAAACCTATCAGTTTTGGAGTGTAAGTCTTACACTTCGTTGAATGACGTTTCTCGACCTCTTTTTTGTTTTGTTGTTTGGTGGTAGCAGTATTTACATTATCAAACTTGGCATGACAAAAGTAAGAAATCTGTATTCATCTGTGAAACTTGTATTGTTGAACAAAACAAACCTGCATCGGCATACCTTCCCTTTATTCTGCCTAGCAGGAATAACTTTTTTAATTTCAAATGACGTTCTCATTATTCGGTTAATACATACCAACTGTATCAGCAGCGAAGATTGCCTGGAGCTGCCTAACAGTAACAATTTTATTATTTTAATTTCAAATTACGTTCGCATTATTCGTTGAATACATACCAACTGTATCAGCAGCGAAGATTACCTGGAGCTGCCTAACAGTAACAATTTTATTATTTTACCCCTAAGCACATAGATATATAAAAAAAATTGGGATTAGTAGATGGACATAGAAGAAATATAAAAAAAACCCACATATATACACAAAAAAGAATGCATAGGCCCACACGAAAAAAAAAAAAGAAATTCTGACACGCCAACTGGTCGTGCAGGAAAAACAACAAACTGAGAAAAGAACCTGTCCACGAGAACTTACTTATCTCGAGGACGCATAAAAAATTCTAGTGCGATAACGTTTTCCATGCCTAATCGGACTGGTAAAATCAGGTGGCTTGGATCTTTTCAAAGACTTTAATGGATCTGGAACATCGGTCTGCTGTCGGTCAAGAAATCCCGGCGGCTGACGGGAACGGTCAAGAATGGCGGAAATCTGGCGGTCCGGAAATCCCTGCGGCTGAGAAGAACGGTCAGGAATGGCTGAAGTCTGGTGATCCGGAAATCCCTGCGGCTGAGAAGAACGGTCAGGAATGACTGGAGTCTGGCGATCCGGAAATCCCTGCGGCTGAGAAGAACGGTCAGGAATAGCTGAAGTCTGGCGATCCGGAAATCCCTGCGGCTGAGAAGAACGGTCAGGAATGGCGGAAGTCTGGCGGTCTGGAAATCCCTGAGGCTGAGAAGAACGGGCTCCCCCAGGCTTTTGATATGGAGTCCCTTTGTGCTGGGGCCCGTTGTGTCCTTCCAGTAGTCTTTTGGACGGACGTGTCTCCGGCCACATCGTTTGCTTTCTCTTACGCCCTCGTGGCATGAGAGTAGCAGCAGGCATCGGCCCTGTTTGCCCTGAACGTAGGTTCCAGGGGCGAAACCCGGACGGATGCAAATATTTCTGCCGTCGTCACTGTTGCGGCGAAGCAGATTGGGGAGATAAGTTACGTTTACGCCCAGCTTTTGGTGGTTCTGGACGGTTTGGAAAATTGAAATTATTGTTCATAACTGATAAATCAGGAATGTCCGAAGCCTCTGAGTCGCTGCTGTAATTCAGTGGTCGTGCAAGGCGATGTGTATTTTTGCCTATAGGAATACTTTCTGACGAGGTATTCAAAGAAGTAGGAGCCTGCGTTGGTGTAGAGTGATCAGGAAACGGCGCAGCAATAGTCTTGGCAGTGGTTGGAGGGAAAGGAACGATACTAGTATTCGAAGAACTTGAGTCGAGCCTTGGTCTCAAGGGAGAATCAGGTTGCGTGGTTGGAAACCCGTCTGGAGGAGGAGGAGGGTGAAGAAAAAATCACCGGAGATTCTTCAAAAATGTTTGTTGATTCGTCCAAAATTTCTGGCGGTTGATCGTGAGATATAGACTCTTGAGTCTGTGGAACAGAAGGTTGAGTAGGATGAATTATGAAATCGATATTTCGTTCATGATACTTGCGACACTGATCAACGTGTACGTATTGAAATTGATTGTCAGGTTTCTCAAGAACAATATTATTTTCAAACACATTTGCCACCCGATATGGACCTTCGTAGCTGGGTGCAAATTTCTTCACTAAAGTATGCGAAACAGAAGACTGGAAGTGCGTTTCCACGAGAGTGAGATCTCCAACGGCAAGATCTGGTTCCCTACGCCTAGTATTATAATATCTTGCTTGAGCCGCTTGTGCTCCTAGCATTGCAACACGAGCTTTTTCTGCTATGATGCGTACTGATTGCGGAGTTGGTCGCTGGTTTAGTTCGTCGATAATTCCCGTTAAATTTTCAAAAGGGGTTTTAATTTTGCGACCCAGAAAAAGTTCTGCAGGAGTAATTTTAGTAGATTCGTGGACAGACGAGCGGAGGGCGAACGCAAAAAGCTCCAAATGGTCATCCCATCTTTCATGATGACCCATTACAAATGTAGCAATCATTTTCACTAGCGTACGGTTAACGCGTTCCGCAGGATTACTCTGGGGATGATATGGGGAAATGAATTTATGTTTAATGTGTAGTCTCGCACACATTCTTTCAAAAATGTCAGAAATAAATTGAGGACCATTATCCGAAACTACTTTATTAGGTGCACCATATCTAGAAAATACTTCATTAACTAAGACATTACAAATAACTTCGGCCGTAGCGGCTTTAATGGGAAAAACTTCAACCCATTTAGAAAAATTATCAGTTAGTACTAAAACATAACGAGCTTTGTTTTTAACAGATAAAGGATAAGGTCCCAATAAATCTATTGAAATAATATCAAAAACATGAGAACTTGAACTACATTTCAAGTGACCGGCCGGTCTTACATTACGGTAATTATTAATCTGACACAAGTGACATGATTGAACGTATGCGAGCACACTTTGGTACATGCCAGGCCAATAGGCAACATCCCGCAATTTACAACGGGTCTTGCGAATACCTAAATGGCCTGCAAGAGGTTTGTCATGAAATTCGTTTAAAAGGGCCATTCTGAGGGTTCGCGGAATACATGATCGAAACTCTGCCCTAGTAGACCGAGATTTTGTATAATAAAGAAGACCCTCTATTACTTCAAAATGCTGTGACCTTCCAGCCAGAGAAGGATCACTTTGTAGGGGCGAACCCGCAAGCAAAAAATTATAGATGTCCCCAAAATCTGGATCATTTATCAATTCTGCCATTATCTGCTCTCTGGATGTTATATCAGCTATTAGAAGTAAAGGCTGACATCCAGGAGTAGTTTTGTGGGTACCCCACAAATCGGAACGCGAGACAATGCGTCCGGTAATTGATTCTTATGACCTGGCTGATATGAAATTTTGATATTGCTCTCTTGTAACTTCAGAGCCCACTTCATAAGTCTTTGAGCTAGGTGCTTAGCAGAATTCAAATACTGAAGGGCAGAATGATCCGTAATTATGTTAACTGTCAATTCATTAAGATAACATTGAAATTTATTCAGCGCATACACAACAGCAAGACATTCACGTTCCGTAGCTGAATAATTGCGTTCAGCTTTGGCTAAAGTACGAGACGCAAAAGCTATTGGATGACCAGCTTGTGACAAAACGCAACCAAGACCAACTCCAGATGCATCAGTATAAATATCAAATTCCTTAGTATGATCCGGGAAAGCCAACACCGGAGGCTGAGTCAACGCAGACTTCAGTGTTTCGAATGCAGCGTTAGCCTCAGGTGTCCAAACAAACTTCTTGTATTTACGTTTTAAAGCATACAATGGCTCACAGATAGTAGCATAAGCGGGGACGAACTGCTGATACCATCCGGTCATTCCCAGAAAGCGTGATAGTTCCTTTGCTGTTTTAGGCCGAGGAAAGTCAACAATAGGCCTAATTTTTTCATTATCAGTAAATAAGCCGTGGGGAGTGATTTTCAACCCCAGATATACAATCTCGTCCCTCGCTATCTGGCATTTACTAGGTTTTAACGTCAAGCCAGCATTGTATATGAGTTGGAACACCTGTTTGCGCAGAGAAAGGTGCTCGTCAAAAGTCTCGGATGTAATAATAATATCATCCAAATATACATGCACATGGGGACCCAGGACAGGTCTGAGAACCGTATCCATAAGCTTTTGGAAAGTAGCAGGTGCAGAAGCTAGGCCAAAGGGCATACGTAAGTATTCATAAGCCCCAAAAGGAGTCACAAAGCCAGTTTTATCGACAGAGTCCGGATGTGCTGCTACCTGCCAATATCCACTCGCCAAATCCAAGGTTGACATCCATTTGGTTGACGACAGGTCATTTAAAATATGCGACATGACAGGTAGTGGATAATTGATTGTTTTTGTGACTTGGTTGAGCTTGCGGAAATCTGTCACGAAACGAAATTCATTGGGTTGTTTCTTTGGAACCAAAAAGGCAGGAGCAGCCCAGGCGCTTGTTGATTCCCTGATTATGCCCTGCTTAATCATTTCAGAAATTTGACGTTGCATTTCCTGTTTTTTATGTGGAGCACAAGGGTAAGGTTTCGTCGCAATTGGTTTCGAACCATCAGTGTCAATGACATGATAAACCACCTGTGTGAAACCAGGTTGATCAGAAAATAAACCAGGGCTTTCCTGTAAAAGGAGAGAAAGCTGGTCTCGTTGCCTCTCATTCAATTGGTTACTCAATAGCAAACTCGTTATATCTACAGGAACCGCAGGAATCATTTCGACAGGTTCCGGAAAGGAAATCACATGTTGTACGAAATTCAGTGTTATTTGAAACGTATTAATAAAGTCCATTCCCATTAGACATTTAACAGGTAGTTCGTCTATAAGCAGGAAAGAATGCGTAAAACGAGCCTTTCCCAGCCCTAAAGATAATGTGACAGTTCCTGAGATACTGAAGATTTCATTATTTGCACCTCGCAAATACTGCGTCGCAGACTGAACTAGTATTGCAGGAAAATTGTCAATGCAAAACTTTGTATTTAGGGCTGATATTTCAGAACCAGTGTCGAACTTTGCCTCGACAATAATATCTTCAATTGTCAAGAATACATCAGGCAACTGAGGAGTTTGAACAGTCACTAATACTGTTTTAGGGTCAGAATGCTTGGTATCAGGAAGCAGGACCGACCCTTGGTCTACTTCCTTTGGAAGTTTAAAGGAATCCTGGTTTGATTATCATGCGGTCTGAAACCTCGACCCTGCCGGGTATCGGGAGAATTTTCACGATGAGGAAAACTGCGTGAAACCTGCGTCGGGAACTCCGCGCGTCTGGTGACACTTTCATATCTAGTACGTCTGCCCTCAGCACGGGCAGAAAAATCATCATTGCCCTGAGCATGAAAACGTTCCGAATGCTGAGAATTGGAACGGGGTCGAGCATACTGTGCATTTGTACGATATCCCGAAGCTTGTTCAGAAACTCGCTGTTGGTTTCCCACTCTTCTGTGTGGTGGAACGTATGAAGCTTGGGTGTGCACTTGTGTATGCTCGCGCTGAAAGTTATTATGCCTATTATGCCGCTGAGGGTTTTCGTAATAAGCCTCGCGGGGTGCCCGAGCATGATGAGTTGAACCATGTTTGCCATGTCGCTCTTCATGCGTGCGTATGAGGCGAAGGCATTCATGAATTGTGGCAGGGTGTCGAACCTCAAGAAAGTCTTGTAAGAATGGGTCGAGCTGCTGCACGAGGGTATCCAACATGTCAACATGACTGGCATGTGGATCCCATAGGTTATATAAGCGTGTAGACTCCAACGCAAATGCAACAGGGCTATCATTGGGACCTTGCTGACGCGAAAAAAGCTGTTGTGCAAGGCTAGCTCGACTGAGGCCGAAAGGAAAGACCTCCAAGAATTCTGCACGGAAATTCTCATAATGAGAATCTGGGTTCAACACTCTCCACTGCCGATACCAGGTCTTAGCGGTATCCCTCAAGCAAGTGCCGGCGATTTGGACTTTGCAGTCTTCAGGAATATTATATAGATCAAAATGATCTTCCAGATCTTCGAGGAACTTTAAGGACCCCTCCAAACCATTGAAATGAATTGTTCCTGCATGCGGCACGAAATGGACAAGCATTCTGCTGCGCTGAGAGGATAGCACTCCCTCAGGTACGACCCGCGACTCAGAGTAATAGGAAGCTGGTGCATTATGAAATTGTGAAGAATGCCTGGGTACGTGTAGATCACTTATATCAAAGTGAGCCCCACAGGCTTCTTGCAGATGGTCAAGATTAATCCCATCACCACCGAAACTTGTCTTAGGGTGGAAAATTGAAGTCGTCTCAGGTAGTGAAGACATGGGTAATAATTGTCAAGATCTCGTGTTTGAGAAAAGTTCGGGCGCCAATTATAATGAATTAGCTTTATTTTGCTTTGCGCTAAGCTAATTATAATGAATAAGCTCTTTCTACCAGCTAGCTAATGATAATAATGAAGCTTTCCTACTGAGCTTCAAATAGTGAATTCAAATGGTTGTTGTTACTAGTTAATTAAGAACATGAATATAGTCTCCTGCTAGTAGTGTAGTAATTAGAATGTATAAAGTCTTAACACTGGTTGTTAATGGTAAAAAAACTAACGATATAAACCTAACAGCCAGACAGAGGTCTGACAAAAACTATTAATTGAGAAAGACGTACTTACTCAAATCTTTTATTATCAACTTCAACTGGTATCAACACACACCGCTACTCAAATAACACGTAGCTCCTCTAGTATAACAACAAACGATCTCTTTATAACAACAAAATCTCTCCGTACAACACCAAACGCTCTCCGTACAATAACAAACGCTCTCCGTACAATAACAAACGCTCTCCGTACAATAACAAACGCTCTCCTTCGCTATCGATGAACGCGCCTATATATACTGGCTACCACCACGTCATGACTTACACTCATTGCCAGATCTCATTCATCGGGTGAAATAATATTTCGTTCAGTAAGAAGATAATTTACATAGTAAAATAAAATAATCAGAGATAGTAAAATCAAAAGGAAAGTGAATATAGAGTATACGTTACAGGTGGACTGAGGCTAAGGATCGAGGAAGTTGGAAAAGATTGGGGAGGCCTATACCATGCAGTGGGTGACAACAGGCTAAGAAGAAGAAGCTATCAGCTACTCCACCTGATGTTCATCCGGGACAACAACTTCTGAAGTTAACGTTACAATTTACATGTAAGTCTACAGTGAAGCTAACGTGTAGGTGAAATAAATGTTAAGATAATAGACAATTTGAAATTCTATCAACTAAAACATTATACCGCAGGAAGCGTAAGCAGCGGCCATATAAAAAATGCTCGACTTTGTAAGAGACGTGTTACTGGGCACTAGCAAGTCCGTCTAGAAAACACAATGCCATGACTTTAGAGAGATGGATTCATTCGGTTTGTGACGCCACTCTCATGCTACACGGACTGATACGTCGGTGTCATGTTTGACGACACACACGACAGCGTTGGAAACCAATCAGAAGCTTTGGTTTCCGCCTGACGTCACTAAAAGAAGGGAACTCATCTTTGTACTTGTGTTTTGTAGAAGGCCTTGTGCGCGGGTAGGTGCAAGCATTTCAGAAACCAGAAACCTTTCCGGCTATGTAAGAATATCTGTATCGAGGAGCTGATTGATGTTTGAGAGCAACAGCGGCTGGAGAGGATTTTACGAGGTAACAGACGAGCTTTATTGCGTCAAGTAACCGCGCAGTACAACAGTTGTATGAAAAGGAGAGCTCCAGTGCACACAGCCAATCAGATTTTAGAACGAATGGACTATAATATTAGAGGTTCCATGCGTGTACTACTCATTTTCGCTAATATTCCTCGCCTGCAGTGGGCACGGGAGCCCCAAAACCAGACTCTTGGGCACTGGGAAAACGTCGCCTGGTCGACGAATCACGTTTTGAGTTCATACACGCCGAGGACGAGCCGGAATAAAGCTACAAGAGCATCCTGCCTAGCTTTAACTGTACATGCTGGTAGAAGCGGGGTTGTGGTCTCGACCCTGTATTCATGGCATCCATTATTGGACTTCTTAATACTTCTAGAATAGCATTTGCATGCAACGACGTATCTTCATATCAGACACATATGCATGGTGTTTTGTGAAAGAGAAGGCTTCCAGCATACCACAAAGCTCGGATTCTCACACGGTGGTTCCAGGAACACAACATTTGTTTTGCTTTAAACGGCTAAAATGGCACCCACAATCCCCAGATCTTAACCCAACTAAACATATATGGGATGATATTGAGAGAGCCATTAGCAACACAGATCCTCCTCCAAGAAAATATCAGCTCTTCGTTAAATTCATGCCACAGCGAATCGATGCCGTTTCTAAGGGCAAGGGTGCCCCGAACACGTTATTAGGTAAGTGCTCCTAATAATTTGCTACCTCAATGTGGAATGCGTGGAAGACCGAGGAAGAGTACCATAGTTTTAAGCGTTACCATGTCTTTCATCGCTTCTTGCAGGGCGAAGACTTTTTCGTGTTCGCAGCAGGATGGCCCTTCTGTACAAATTTACTTATTCAATTTTTCAGAGGGCGTGTTTTTACCATATGACGTACTATGTAGATAAAACACATGTCCAGACGACAAAGTTGAAGCGAAAAATTCCGTCGGTGTAGATTAATTGGTAAAGCATTCGGCTCCGGAGCAAAAATATACAGGGTCCGATCTTTGTCACCGGCAAATTTGTGAATTTCACAACCAGAGAGTTTCTGCTTTCCTCTCTCTCCCCGATTTTGTTCTCCCGCAAACTTTTTTCTGTGCCAACGTCTAAAGGAGATGACGTCGACTTCAAATACCACATCAGAGCTTCTATCAAACTAAGGCTGTGTATAAAACACAAGGGCATGATGTTAGAGAGGTTAGTTCTCCGCTTCAGTGACGTCACGCGGAATTCAAGGCTTCCGACTGGTTTCCAACTCTGTCGTGTGTGACGTCAGACTTTACACCGACGTATCAGTCCGTGTAACGTGAGAGTAACGTCACAAGTGAAGGGAATTCATCTCTTTAACGTCGTGTCTTTGTGTTTTCTGGACGGCCTTGATCAAACCCTCCCGTTTTTGCCAGATGATTGGTGAAGACGATTCTCAGCAGCTGCTGTGAGGTATAACACGAGGGTTGTACCGAAAGTAATGCAAAAGTGGGCATAACTTTTGTATAACTGACAGAGGTCGTTCAAATTACAGATGTTGGTAGAGAAACCCTTCCTCTATAGTAACCCTTCTACTCCATTGCAGGTAAATAATGGATTCCAAGCAGAAGCAACGTGTCGTCATTGAGTTCTTGACGAAGGAAGGATGCTGGCTGTCCGACATCCACAGAAGGCTACGGAATGTTTACGGAGATGACGCCATTGACAGGAGCAATGTGCACAGATGAATGAAGAAGTTTAAAGAAGGGAAAACCAGCAATGAAGACAAACCACGCAATGGGAGACAATAATCTGCGACCACTGATACGAATCGTCAGCCAGTGGAGGAACTGATTCTCGCGGAGAGACGAGTCACAATCCGTGAGCTTGTTGCATAACTGGACTGTGGTCACAATGCCACACAGAATATGGTGGAAACATTAGGGTATCGAAAAGTGTGTGCAAAGTGGGTACCTTG
Source organism: Macrothele yani (assembly GCA_039090855.1). NCBI lineage: Eukaryota > Metazoa > Arthropoda > Arachnida > Araneae > Macrothelidae > Macrothele > Macrothele yani. The sequence continues at coordinate 114,066,073 of CM077003.1, forward strand.
GCAGCGAACACCCGATTTAAAAGAGAATTGCAGAAATCTGCTCTGATCTGCTGGAAGCGTTTGAAGCCAATAAAGAAACGTTTTTTTCGATCTGGTGACAGAGGATGAAACGTGGACGTATGTTTACCATCCGGAAACGAAGAATCAATCCATGGAATGGCGTCACTCCTCTTCTCCAAGGCCTAAGAAGTTCAAGAGCCAGCGATCCGAAAGAAAGTCATGGTGACTGTTTTTTGGGATGACAGAGGTGTCATTCTCCTTGATTTTCTGGAACGTTGCCAGCGTGCGGTACATTGAGACACTCAGGAAGCTTAGAGAAGCAATAAGGAGGGAGAGACCGAACAAGAATCTGAAAAGGATCCACATTCACCATGACAATGCGAGACCACACACATCTCTGGCAACAAATTAGGCTGGTCGGTGGTCCCTATCCACCGTACAACCCAGATATGGCGCCCTCCGACCTGTTCGGTCTAATGAAGGACAGTCTCCGGAGACAACGATTTGGATGACATAGACGAGGTGAAAGTGGCTATGAAGAAGTGAGTTACAACAGTCCACACCTGAATTTTTTAAAAGAGGATTCGAGAGTTGGGTTCAACGATGGCACAAATGCATCGTTTGTGATGGAGACTATGTTGAGTAGCACCTTTGTATAGAGAAAGAGTTACTCTACCGACATGTACAATTTGAACGACCTCTGTCAGTTAATAAAAAAAATTATGACACTTTTGCATTACTTTCGGTACACAACTCTCGTAATTATTATTACACAGAATAAACGGTTAATGTAGAATCGTAATAATTGTTTAATATTTAATTTAATGCTAAATCTGTTCTTCATTTACAGTTTTCATTTCCTCTCATGACCTTGTACCATTAATATTCCACAAGTCGTTCAGTAAGCTGGAATAAGCTGCTTTGGGTAAACTCTGTTACGTAAAAGATTTTATGCGAAATACAATATCTCGTTAAATTCGTGAGGTCATTAGAATTATAATGAGCTGATCATGCGCCACGTTATGATGAAACAACAAGCTGATGAATATAATTTCTGAAAACCTGAAGGTTTCGCAAAAGTAGAAAAATCAGAAGGGAATTATTATTATTATTATTTTTTTTTTTTTGCTGTCATAAAGCATATACACTTCGATAGCTTAGTCCTGTGATCGACTCACGGAACCAGGGGTTGATACAGAGAGGGGCCGGGGGTGGGGCGCCCTCCCCTCAGGACCAAGGAAAAGTTTCGATTTGTTAGGTTTTAATAACAAATTGGAGAATTTTCGATGAAAGAAAGTACTACTTAAAAGTGTCGTACTTTCCTTAATTAAGTGGAAGAATTTATAGACGTACTAAAAACACTTGTCCCCTGTTATTTCCGATATTTGCGCGCACCCCCCCCGCCCCCTCCTCTTCTTAACGAAAATCCTGGATCCGTCCCTGCACGGAACATTGGTATTATGAAACCGTTTGACTAGCGTCTAGGTTAAGTAAAGAAATAATTCCGCGTGGCAAAAAGTTCTTCAGCATTTAATGACGAAAACAAGTGCGTAAGGAAAGAAAGAAGGTACGAGGGTATCACTCGGACTTACTCTGAGAACGAGGGTATCACTCGGGCTACACTTTTTGTGTCCGTTGAGTGTTGCTGTAATAATGAAACAATGCTTTGAGGGAATTGCTATTTCTTCATGGAATGCGTATCTCATTTTTTTACCCACCAAGCTCCTGTTTTATCCTATAACTTACACAATGAAGTCCTATCTTTTAAACATCATGAACATGGTCTGTGCAGAGATAGTATCGTGACTTTAATATATAAAATTTCAAGGAAAGTTATCCTGTGCCTGTCCTGTTCTGTATTCCATCAGGGAACAAAAAGATCTTTACGGTCTTGGGAAAATAATCTTCTGTGTCTTAATAGTGATTTTCTCCTTTTATTCCCTGTGCTAGACATCGTTCTGAGGATATTAAGAATAGCACCCAGAAGTGTTTTGAAAGGTAAACACGTCTCCAAACCGCCTCACACGTGCAGCATAATACATCCAGCGCACGTGACAGAGGAGTTTCTATGGCAACCAGATCGCATTGCTCTTGTGCATCTAAACAGAAGTCAGCGTCATTTGAGGGAACTTATCCATCTTCTTCCCAAAGAATCGCACCGAAGGTTCACAATTTCCTCGGTAAGATGCTTACGTGACATGGATGATAACATGCACTCCCATTCGCATTGGTACATAATGAAAGATGGGGGAGCAAGAGTCTTGGATCATTCCAAGAAAAAAAAAAAAGAACCGAAATTCTTCTTCATCCAAAGGATTTTTTTCTCCTAAATCTTCATTTTGCGAACTGTTGCAAATGATGCATTAAGCACAGGAGCACATGTTATGTATTGACCCAGCTCCTTCTAAACTCCTCTTTAACTGCTTAAGGTTTGAAAGGTGTACGGCAAGAAATCTCAATGATATATGGCATTTGAATTCCCAATTTCATGGTGAAAATCTCGCCCATGAACAGTTCCACCAATTTGCTGTTCAACATCAAGTCATCTGGAATAACCTTTGAAAAAAGACCGCACTTAAGTTTAAGCCATTTTTTTCATTTTCTGCACCACGTCAGAAAAGTACGAGTTGCACGTTTTCCTACCCCTTATTTTATTATCATTATGTGGCTTGGTAGTTGATTTTAAATTTTAATCATTTAGTACCTATTTCGTATTTGGAAGTCGACGATATGTGTTCTTTGCTTCATACGGCGCCAGTGTGTCGTTTTTCTTGGCCTTAGCGTTTAACGGAATCCTTTGTGCCAAGTGTTTTTATGGATGTCAATGAAATTTTATGCTGAGACGGTCTTCCCCAAAGGAAAGTAAAAGGGTTCCAAAGAGAGAGGCGTCTCGAGTTTACGATGGGGTAATCTCACTCCGATTAGGAGACGGTATTAATTTTTAAAGGGGCGTGGCTGTAGATTTTCTCAGTGGATTTTTGGAGTGAAAAAATTCAGAAGTGATACTGAGAAAAAGAAAGTGAATGGGTTTTTATACGGAGTCTACATCTCGTGATTTTGACGTGATGCAAACTTTGGTGCTTGGGACAGCAAAAAACAATGACGGAGTAGGGAATGTTGTCTGAGGTATATTTAGGGACTCCGCGTGAAAAAAGAAGAAAAGGAAATAAAAAAACCGGAAAAGAAAAAAGGCAAAGAAGAAAGAAAAGAAGAAATAAGGAAAGAGCAATAAGAAAAAAATGAGCAAAGAGTAAAAAAAGGTGGTGGGGAGGTCAGACTGTGACAAAATACTAAATTTTTTAAGTACAGAAACTTCGTAACTTTCGGTGTCCATTACGTGCGCAAAGTCATTTTCGCACAAATCGAGCAATTGGCAACAAAATATAAGCGCCATTTTCAAGGCATCTTAGTGAGAAACTGGATGTTCTTCACAGGTTTTTTTTTTTTCGGTGTTGTTTTATTTTATTTTTTAGGCTCTTTCTGTTCCTGCTCATTGCTCCTTTCCTACTTCCTAGCGCCTAGGTGCTCTTCTGTGTGAGACAACAGGTATAGTATGTAAGGCAGCTTGCAACTTCACCCTCTTAGCGGGAAACCATATATTTTTAAAACTAATTTTTTCTGAACTTTTTCTTCTGATCTTTCCTATCAGAGCACCCTGCTCCTTCTCTCTCTCTTTTTTTTTTTTTCCTATTTTTTCAGCCCTTCCAAGAAGCTCAGCGAGTTGCAGCTAGAGGGGCTCTGAACCTTTTGAGGATTTCGTCGTTTCGTTTCAAAAGTATTCAGCAGCAGAGTTGAAAACAACGGTTTGGCCGGAAAGACTGCGGCCACCGGCCATAAGTAACTTCATCTTGCGATCTAAATTAACTCTTTGAAAAAAGATTGTTTGTGATAGCACTTGTGTACCCACTTTTGAGGAATCTTTACTGCCATTGCAGCCCTTTATGGGACCTGAAAACAAGTGATAGAACCGGCACTTAACTAATCGAACCTGAAAATAACTCATAGAATCGGCACTTCACTATTGGAAACTGAAAACAACTCACAAAACTGGCACTAGACTAATCAGACATGAAAAATGTTCTTCTTAGAAGCTTGAAGCATAGCTCTATGACAGTATCAGCTCTTGGTACATCGTTCAACGAAGCAAGCGTTTTTCGCATTTTTTTCAAAGCAAAATTTCATATAGTTCAAAATGCGCTTAACCTATTCCCAGCCGCATAGTGTCCATAAGTTGTTTCCATGGACGGCAGACAGTACCTATTTTGAACTTCTACTTCGCTTTGTAAACGGAAGGAAGGTGATTTACGATGAAGCAATCCCACTCTGAGTGGGGGAGATAATTGCTCATACCAGCAAAGACTGGTCTGTTAATTGCTCATAATAGCAAAGACTGTACGTAATGGGAAACCATCCGTTTTAAGCGAAATAAAAGCTCAAAAATCGGTACATTTTCTCTCAACTCTGCTGTGAAAAACAACTTTATTATCGCGAAAGATAGCACCAGCCCCAGCAGAGTATACCTAAGTACAGATATCGAAACTCCATTTATGTTAAAAATAAAGTGAAAGTTCTTTCTCCACTGATTGCCATGACAAGAAGAGACTGTAAAGAATAAATAAATAAACAAGAAAAATTATTTAAACTTGTGAAGGCGATATTATGCATAACTACAATCTCCTTAAAGGGCATGTTTTACCAAAATTTGACTGTCCCGAGTTTTAGCCAAAATTTAGCTTGTAAGAAACTGAGAGAGTTGGTTTGCACGTCCATGGGTCCTTATGTTAGTGCATCGGGTAAATTTCGTGTGCTTATCTTTGCGATCACTAGGATGAAAATTTATAACCGTTATTTCATCCAATGAGAGAGGATCTTGTTCAGAAAAAAGAAAGGAAAACCTAAAGATTTGGCATCGTACATTTGTTCTCCAAGAAGTCGAAAACATTTCGTGCTGTATTCGTTTCTAAGGAAACACCACTAGATTTTCTTAAATGGAATGAATAAATGTCATAATCGGAGATCAATAACTTCAATATGACTTGTAAAGATTAAGAGGAAGCCTTAGCCTTCACTGGAAAACATTTTTGTTTGCTTTTTTTTTTTTTTTTTTTTGTGCATACATATATTTGTTCTTTCTTTCCAGAGAAGCAGATTCGCCCAAGTATCACGAGACATTGTAAGTGATGAGTTTTGTTTCCAAACAGCGGGAAACTTTCTCCTGGAGAGTGTTCCTTACTTTTGCGGATATTCAGCAAGCATTAATCATGTTGCTGACTCTCAGATTGAAGCATATTTTGAAGGTGTGTTACTTTTAGAACGCAGGGGAAGAGTTCTTGCGTTGAAAGCTCTCGAGCGTGGCAATACCGAGGTCACGAACTTTGCGCGACGATGGCTTTGGATCTTTGGGGACCCCTGAAATCTTCGCTTCAAACCATCCACACGCGACATTTGAAGAGAATAAAAGTCAGTTCTGTTGTGTATTTGAGCGCCGATAGTTGAGAACTTAGCCGATTGCAGTTGCAGAGGCCACCCACACTTTTCAGGTACGACTATCACACTAGCTTAGCGTGGAAAAGAAAAGGCCCTTCTGCAGACTTTGAACGTCGCGTCGTGGGTGGCGAGAATATCTGATTTTTAACGCATTCTTTGCAATGTCACACATGCAGCAGAAATGGGGGAGCTGTTTTTTAGTTTAACTGCTTTGGAGCCTGGGATTTCATTTGCCGCTCCTGCTGTGTGATATTATTGGCAAATCTTGTTCTTAGTCAATGATCAGGAAGGTCTACAAGTATTGTTCATATCGCCCACGCATTACTCATCTGTCCCCATTACATTCATTCCCTTCACCAAGGATGTTGATATCAACAGACGAAAATAAAAAGAGAGTACACTTTACTTTTGGTCACGAATTACGGCTAGCGCCAGGCTTGTAAGACAGCAAACTTAGAACGCAAATGAATAAAAAGCATCCACTTTCTTTTTGTCAGAAAAAATATAATTTTTAACAGACAAACTAATCTTTCAGTCCCGTTAGGTTTATTATCACAAATTTCAGAATTTATAAACAACTTTATAGGAAATTATGAAGAAATATTTTTCAATTAGACACAGGAACTTTTACATTACATATCGTCCCACTGAAGTGCCAGTTTGGAAAACTTAATCTGAAAAGTTTGGGTGGACTCGTGTACATTAGGCTTCGAATTGCACTGTTCTGTAAAAAAAAGGAAAAATTACAGAACTAATCATTTCCCTTTTTGGTTCAATTAACCTGCTAAAGTTATGGTTGTGATCTTTTCTCTTTACGGTTCAATTTAGGCGCGTAAGTTGCGGAACTAATTCTTTCTCTGTTTAGTACAATTCACGTGCTTAAATTATGGTTGTGATCTTTCCCCTTTTTGGTCCAGTTTAGGTGCGTAAATTACAGAGCCAGTCTTTTCCTTTTGGTCCAATTTACGCGCACTATTTACAGTAGTGATTTCCTCTCTCGCCCCCCCCCTTTCTCTCTCTCTCTCTCTCTCTCTCTCTCTCTCTCCAAGCCTAAGCTGTAGTTTTGGCATCTTCTGCATAACGTTATTTATATACGTAAATTTTGGTGCTGATCTTTCTTAAGCCAAATTTATTTTTTCACTGTCTGATCGAAATTATGTGCGTAAGTTACAGCACTGATATTTGTTTTGGGTTCAATTTACTTATGTAATTTAGAATACTGATCGTTTCTTTTTCTTCTTTTTTACTAAATTTAAATGAAGGTGTTACAGAACTGATTTTTTTCAGTCCAAATTTCTTTGAATAAATATTTTTAGTAGTAAGTTTCAGTGCTGATTATTTCAGTCGAATTTCTTTGTGCTACTTTTTTCAGCTGTAAGTTCCAGAGCTGCTTTTTTTTTCAACCGAATTTACCTAAGCTGCAGCATTTATCTCTCTACAGGGTAATTTTTGTGTATAAGTTTCAGTACTGATCTTCTACTAGCTAATATTTTGTGCGCAATTTGCAGTACCAGCAGTAGACGAGTGCTTTAGGGTGCCGGTTGCTCACTTCTCAAATCGTTGGGTCTGGGTTTGAATCCCAGGAGAAGATATGGGTATTGTGTTTTTCCTTCCAGTGCTGGTTTTCTCCCTTCCCTAGGGTAGCTGGTTTTAAATTAGGAATAAGCGACTCATTATACCTTTACACGCCTGAGGATCATCAAATAACATGTCGAAAGAAAATATGCTTATGTCGCAGTACTGATATTTTTCTAGTTAACTTTAGATACGTAAGTTGCGGTCTTTTTTTTTTTTTTTTTAATTTTAATTCATTACAGTTCTCAATTATTCGGGTGCCACTTCGAAACTGAAACATACACACCTCGGTGAAGGACGCGTATTCACTGAGATTTCAGGACCAAGAACACACATAGATCGGATCTCCCGTCATCTGTTGTGGAAATTGGACTAGACATCAACCATATCTGATCTGGACCCAAAACTCGCACAAATTCGTATGGGTAACCAGAATCCGCGACAGCTTGACCATCATCGAACTAGAACGCTTCAATATGCCACGTTGTTATAATAGCAGATGATCTATTTAAACGTTTTACATCCACAATATCGAATTCCGTGCGCCTTTTTTGTCCAGAGCGTTTTTTTTTTTCATTAAAATTATTTTATGTGCTGTTGAACCTTGAGTGCGCTTTCCTGCCTATGTGCTTTCGCATAGAGGAGAGTTTGCGAATATCTGACGTTAGGAAATTTTGTTTTTTGTTTTCTGAGCGGAATCGCATACTAATAAGACGAAATAATTAGAAACATCAGTTGATTAAAACCAAATTCGTGCCCGCAATGACACCTGTCAAATACATAACACCTAACGGAATGAAAGATGTCCGTTCTTCGTTGAGCGTCAGGACCATCAAAAACCGCAACTGCAGAAATTCATATCTCGTTACCCTGAATGTTAAATCCGAAGTGGAGGACGAAGGTCGCTATTTGTTATTTCATCCGTTCAACAAAAGCATTGCCAAGGGATTTCTGGAGGCTTTAGAGACCATCAGGAACGGTTTTTTGCCGCACCCACTTCCAACCTACTTAAATTAATGACGATCTACGGACTCGTGCTAAAAAAAACCTTGATTTTATATTAATTGAACATTTTCCTCCTTTTCTTAAAGTAGGTAACATTGCTCACTTCTTTCTCTTTTGTGTGTAGGAATTTGATGAAACTTAAGTCAAGCAAAAAAGAAATCTCGCTCTCCTGTCTTCCTGTAGGAAGAAAAATATCCTGCAAAACTTAGAAATTTGACTGGTTTTTCTGATTACAACGAACGAAAAATATTTATATATTGCCAAACGCGAAATAAAATTTTCTTTTAGCGTATCCCCAAGTAGCACACTGACATTGGCCAACGGTTGGCCCAATGATATTTTTGCGTCGGCAGCGTTGGGCGAAGGTTGGTTGTTTATCGAAGATTGGCAAACGGTTTTTCCAACCACACATGACCAACCATTTATCAACAAATGACCACTCAATGGTTGTCCGACGGTTGTCCAACAACACATGACCAAACATGGTTGTCCAACAACACATGATCACATTGGAAAACTGTTTGCAACAGTTTTCCAATGTGAGTCCAACCGCTGAACCAACACATATCCAACTGTTGGCCGTCGAGTCGCCTCGTCGCTGGGCCGACCGTTGAAAGCCCACGGTTGGTCCAAAATAATATTGCTAACCTGGGTCCTTTAATATACGAAATCTGCTATTAATATCATTATTTCTCCCAGCCAGTCTGTAATACCATGTCTCAACACCTATTATTTGAAAAACATTCTGTTTCTATTGGATGACATCAACTAGAACGTCGAATCACACAATTATTTCTTTATTTATAATGCAAATTCCTGCCGCTAGAGTGCGTAAGCGTACATAGGGATTTACGTGAACATCGGTTATCTGTTAATTCCATATACCTGCTTCAAAAAATTCGACTGATTTGTTTCATAATATACACACTACTTGACGTGGAAAATATCCCACCACGAATGAATGTACGAAATGAGGCAAACCTACCAAATGTGTAGACAAGTAGGTGGGAATAAGGTGTCCCAAACTGACTCCATCTGCTCTCATTTAAGGCTTTTTGATCTTACCAAGCTCATTGCATCGTCCTTTCTTTTTTCTTTCCCCTATGGATGCATAAGTACCCTCACCTGCATTTTCTCCATCGTAAATTTATTATCTCTCTATTGCGAATGTTCAGAGAAGTCTGCTATCGTGTCAACACCGTTCGCCCCTCTCCAAGTTACATACCGATAAACTGCTGAGTAAAGAAAAATATATTCTCAGCAATAATTTTGTTATTTTTTCCTCTAAACACCAGGAACTACTTTTCGCAGCGGAGGTTGCTGTTCCGTACCTCCCACAATAGTTTGTCCCTGAGTATAGGCAAGGTGTGACGGTGAGGGTACATTCAAGAGGATGAAGGGTTTCAGTGAAGTCCTTGGGTGCAATCCTCATGCCACGATATCTGTGTGGCTGGCTTGTTTCCGGATAGACTGGTCGCAACTGTTCATTCGCGTGGCTTCAAATATGGACTCGTCCATCGGCATGTTGGAGCTAGAACCATTCGCGTGGCTTCAAATATGGACTCGTCCATCGGCATGTTGGAGCTAGAACCATTCGCGTGGCTTCAAATATGGATTCGTCTATCGGCATGTTGGAGCTAGAACCGTTCGCGTGGCTTCAAATATGGACTCGTCCATCGGCATGTTGGAGCTAGAACCATTCGCGTGGCTTCAAATATGGACTCGTCCATCGGCATGTTGGACCTAGAACCTGGACTCATCGAACTAGACGAGCCTTTTCTTGTTGTTCAATGTCCTGTCACGGTTCTCCCGTGCCTCTTGCAGTCGATGATGGTCCATCAACATGGACTTACCAACGGGTTTCCGACCACAGTGGGCTATCTGCAAGGGCAACCGCTGTAATGTGCGCTCGGAAACGTTCCTTTTTGCGTCGTGGTTATTGTCTGCCATTAATTGAGGAATCGTGAAACGTTTTATCTCGAACAGTACGTGTTAACTGGCGTTAACCTTGACTATCTACTAGTGGTTGTCAGAGTTGGAAACGGGTAAAACATTTTGGACCCGAACCCAGCGTCACATAATTGGACCCCTCCATAACGAGACCCGGCCGTCACGTAACGAGTTCCTCTTCTTATCTTTCTTGGTTGCTCCCAGCATGCATCTCTCTATGCTTCTTTATTATTATGATTTCAGTTATCTGCAGTCTTTGTATGTCTTTTTTAGTAAAGGTCTACTTCTCTGCTCCGTACGTAAATACGGATGCATTGGTTAAACGCTTTCTTATAAGGCATAATGCTGCATTGCTCTTAAAAATTGTACTCCTTCTTCTAACAGCTCACCAACCAAGTATTTTACGCCAATTAATTTCTTCTCTAATGTAACCCTCGTTTGATATCTGCTACCCAAGGAAAATGTAGGAATTGTGTATCTCCAGCTTTTCCGCCATCAACTGATAAATCTTCATTTCTTGTAAAATGCATTGCACATCAGTTTTGTCTTCTGAAAGTTCAGTTTTAATTCCATTTCTTTACCCTTCCCAACAAGTTCTTGGATCGTACTCTGCAGCTCTGAAGTATTATTTCAAAGACCTCTGAATGGTTCTTTGAAATATTGTTTTATTTTCAAAAACAAAACGGGAAAAAGACCGTGTCGAATTTGCGTCAGGAACTCCTTGACCCCACCCATTTGACCCGCAAGAAATTGCCGATCCGGTGACCCGTGACCCGTTTCCATCTCTGGTGGTGGTGTCCTGTTTCCAGCACGTTGGCTGGATGTGTTTCCCTCTTATGACCATTTCCGTTACACCTTCATAACGGCAGCCCTCCAACAGCGATCAATTCTTGATGAAAATGCTTGCTTCGTTTAGAAAACATTTCGCTGATCCAATTCCGATCATTTCTTCCCTTTCCTCATTGCAAGTGCTTTGCACTGGCGAACAAACACCCAATGTAGTCTGCATATTCCGCTAAGTCCTATGGACGCTTCATTCACGGAGACAGGTTGTCATGTTGATTTGATGGATAACTATGCATTTCTTTTTGTTACCGTATTTCCATTTATAAAAGACGGACTGGCATTTCTGCATTCTCCGCCATTTCATGGGATGGACATTTTGCATGCATTTTTTAGTTCGGGTAGAAAAGTTTGTGAACGTATATACCGGGTGGTCACAATTAAAGAGGAACTATTCAGAGCCCCGTCGGGAAGGAATACTCTCATAAACATGCGCTCGCGATTTACGAAAAACAAAAGTTCCATTCTGTGCCACTAGAGTGTATGTGTCACTGCAGGAGCCAGAAAAACGTGCAAGGGTGATCACAACGCAAGGGGAGGCCAGGGGCAGATCCAGGATTTTCGTGAGGGTGAGGTGGGGCTATCACCTCCCTCTAGTCAGTGGTAGTGTTGCCAAAATAATGAGTACGCAGCGTGAAATCACCGTATGGAAATATAAAATACAAATCCGCATTAGTTTCGAATGAAAAAATCTGTGGGCCGCGGGTGGCCTAGTGTGCAACGTTCGTGACTGCAACGGAAAGGACCTCAGGTTCGATCCCAGGCAGGTACGAACGCTCGATCCAGTAAATATCCGCCGTGCGTCGGATGGGCACGTTAAGCCGTCGGACCCCGGGTACTGGTCCCCCGGTAATAAATAAGGGCGTCTTCCTCCCCCTTTCAACTTAACTTCCGTGTCACTTTCCTATCGGGCACTCTAGCCCAAATCTCTTAGCTTCCTATTTCTAAGGGTTGTTTAGGACCTGGGGTCAGACACTCCCTTCTTAAAATCCTCTACATATGATCTGATCTGATCTGAAAAAATCTGTGGTTTATATCTTCCAATTAATTAACAAAAGTGATATACTTGTAAGTAATACTTTCTTTCAGGAAAAAATATTTAAATTGTTATTAAAGCCCAACATATTGAAGTTTTTCCTTGGTTCCTGAGGGAGGAGCGCTCCGTCCCCCTCCCCGGCGTTTCCATCCATTTGGATCCGCCATTGGGGAGAGGTGTTCAGAGAATTGTACTGACGTCGCACTAGGACAAAACTCAACCCAACGTGGTGTAACTAATCCCGCGAATGTGCGCTGTTGCCGTAGGAAAACACAAAATGACTACACATGTTGCAAAGTGTAATGGTTACAGAAAACACTAAAAAACTAACTGGAAAGTGGGATTTGGTACAGGTTGCAGATATGGCTTGACGGGTCTTCCATTCAGATGTTTCAAACTCTGCATGCAATGAATGACATTCTCCACAATGAAACGCAAATCGTCTGCCTGATTTTTTTTTTTTTTTGCACATGTTGTCTTACTATGTCTTTCGAGACTGACAAACTGGGAGCATATTCCTGATAAACCTGGCTTCTGAGGTGTTTCGCACAATCCAATATCACAAGGGTTGAGTTTGGGCGAACGAGGTGGTGAGGCTGTAGGAAATGCACGGCTAATTACTTTGCATTGGTAAGCTGTTGTCGTAACAACTGCTGTGCCAACAATGCAATGAGATTCCGCATAAATATGGTCGAGTCACGAGTTCGTCCCTGCTGAAGTTGCGAGACCACAAAGTTGTGGAGCATCTCTATATACCAGGCGAGCATTGAAGTCATAAGTAACAGGTGCGATTGGACGATTTTTTTTTCTTCGGAAAATTACGTCTTGATGAGAAATTATGCCGTAAAACTACACCGCGCTGTAACTTTCGGCGAGTGCAACGGGATCTCTTGGCACGCACGAAGGTTTTCCTGAGCCCAAATGTGCCAATTCTGATTGATAATACTGCCGTGCAGATAGAAGGAAATGAGCTCCTCACTCCACAATATCTTCCTGGAGCATTCATCGTCCACTTCCATGCGAGCCAGGAATGCCACGGCAAACGTCAGTAGAATTTGAGTATCACCATAAAGCAATTGTTGAACGTGGCTGATCTTGTAGAGATAAAACTGTAACATTTTACGCAAAACCTTCCTCATTTGTGTACGGCAAATCTAGTTGTTGTGGTATTGGTCATGCACTGAGGGAACCTGTTGTCTTACCCATTCTATGCTCCACAACGGCAGTAGCAACTTTTTGCATAACCAGTTTGCACCCTCGTACTGGTATCACTGCTAAAGATCCGGTATTTCAAAAACGTGTAATCATTTCGGGCAGGTGTGTAATGGTCACTGGGTCTCTCCTCATATGCTTCAGTCGAGTTCTCGAAGCTCAATACCCTTGTTTAGATAATAAAGCTTCAGAAGCAAAGCCTCTTCAGGTAAAGTAAGTGCAATAGCACAAACCTTTTGTACGAATGGCATGCTCATTGTCATTCACTTAATGGATCAGCCAGATCGTGAGGGTGTCGTTCCACATCCGTACGTGCCATTTCCGTACAAATAGGTTTTTGTCCCATTTCCGTACACACTCAGATCGTCTACTGCCATTTCCGTACACAGATGTGAGTGAGATATGAGTGAAGAAAGACAGAGGATCAGGGCTGTACTGATAACCCCCGAAACTTCTCCCCCGGTCTCTAGTGCGGGAGGGTTCACGGCTGTAGGAGACTCTGGTGTATGAACTCTAGCCTCAGAAATGGAAACTTCATACGAAACTAGTAAAGAAATAGTCAGGAATTTTTGAGGCCGGTTTCAACGAAGTATTAAAAAGAAAAGCATTTTTTTTTCGAGGACTTGAGGCCCTATTCACAGTCATTGCATTTTTATTGTATTTTTTTTTCTGCTCTTGCCTTAAAATTGTTAGGAGAATCGATTTCGTGTTTGTGTTTTTTAGGCTTTTACACTTTTATATTTTTTGAGACTTCTGACTCTGAGCTCACAATCTAAATTTCATCTTCGGTGCACAGAGCGAATTCGCTGACGCCAATGTTGAACCCGTTTATTAATTTTATAATTTTTTATGGGATTTCCTTTCAATGGGCAAACGTTGCGGCATTACGTTAAGTGCATTTTTTTAATATTCAAGAGTGTGCAATTTAAGTATTTCTACTTTTTTTGTGCTACAATTCTTAATTGTTATTTAGTTGCTTATGAACGTTCTGTATTTTCGTACAAATTGCTAAATGTCATTAGACAAGTGTTTTGTGTGTGTGACTGTGAGGCGTTTTAAAAGAGGCTGGTCTTATTTCTTTAAGAAGAATAAAAGTTGCATGATATGATTTACCCTGGTCTAACTGTTTGCAGTACTTTCTATTGATATACAACAAAGGCAGTCATTTTAATTACCACGAAAACATTGTTTACACGCAATAAAGTGCAGTAATTTTGGGTTTACGAAAAATGCCTGTAGTTTTAAAAAGTAGGAACTGTACACCAAATTATACTCAAAATAGTATAACTATATACTAAAAATCCGAAAATTTCTTGGCGTAGAACCAAAATCAAAATTTCCAAACTTTCGCACATCAACCAGATGGCTTTCTCTAGGAAGGTAGACAGCTAACTGCAAACTAGATAATAGAACGTTTCAACACTCTAAACGCGGTGACTTGACTAGACAATAAATTATTAGGAGCAAACGCGATATGTGGAAGAAACGAGGTCACGTTAGTTGGGCACGCAGTACTATGGTAGAAAACTCAGCATTATTTGAAGAATTGAATCCAAATGCGTGGCAACTCCAGAGAGACGCTATCGTTGGAAGCCTCGCAGCTGGTCAAGATTTCCAAGGTTTCGCGAATGGCGGTAGATTTGGGTGTGGAGTATGAAGCTAATTTCTTTACATCACTCCATATAGGATCAGCGGTCTTTAACTTGACTTCTCTTGATAGGGCAGTGGTTATTTTCCCGTCTCTTTTATCCCTTTTATGTTCGCTGATTCTAATTCCAAACGAACGTTTGGTCATTCCGATGTAGTATCTCGCCTGGAGCCATCTGGATATTTTAGTGGGATGGCATAAACACCTGCCTCATTGAGAAGAGGGGGCTTGTCAATATTTCTCTTAAGCATCGTGTATAAAGATGATGGAGACCTTATGCCGACACCGAAATTCATCCTCCTGAGCGCGTTTTTGAGTAGATAGGAAATATTTGGTATGTAGGGAATAGAGCCCAGTAGCGAAGTTGCGGCATAGTAATACATTGAAGAGCAGTTCAATTAGAGATACCTGTCTAGTAACGTGTAGCACCACCTTTCGCCCTGATGACGGAGGCAATTCGTTTCGGCATGGACTCGACAAGACACCGGAAGCGTTGGGAAGCCATACGGATCCACGACCCGTGAACAAGCTCTCACAGTTCACGAAGATTTAATAGAGGGCGGGGAGGGGGTCAGAGCCTCGAACATCTCTCTCGATGGCATCCCAGATGTGCTCGATGGGATTGAGGTCAGGTGACCTAGCTGGCCAAGGAAGCAAACTCACGTCGGTGGAGTGCTCATCTAACCATTCGGATACAATTCAGGACCGATGGCACGGTGCATTGTCTTGTTGCAGGATGAGGTCCCCAGTGGGATGTTGAAGACGCACAAACGGGAGCAAACGGTCGTCCAGGATATCCCGGTAACGTTGACCTGTGAGGGACGATGTCACACGTACCATTTCAGTCCACGTAAACAGTCCCCAGACGAGAATGCCACCCCCACCAGCTTGAAGAGTACCCTGCCGGCAAGAAGGATCCATCGCTTCATGTGGTTTGCGCCGTACTCGTATCCTGCCATCCGCATGTACCAACGTGAATCTCGACTCATCAGTCCAGGCAACATTTTCCCACATGTCTAGGGTCCAGTGGCGATGTTCTCGGGCCTATGCTAATCTTTGCACCCTGTGATGTACGGTCAGCAGTGGTACCCTCGTGGGATGATGGCTTCTGTACCCCATAGCGAGGAGATGGTTCTGGATGGTGTGGCTGCTTACACGTTTTTGTGCACCAGCGTTAAATTGCCGAGTGATTGCTTGCACTGTGGCCCGTTTATCCGCTGTTACAATGCGAGCTAGCCGACGATGATCCCGCTCATCAACTCGCTCTTGTCCACGGAAGTTGGCCCTTGCAGGGATGGTTTTATCGGATTCGATGTACTCACGGTGCAACCGTGACACAGTTGTTCGTGAAAATCCCAGTGCCTGCACGACTTCCGAGATGGAGTGACCCATTCGTCGGGCCCCGACAATTTGCCCTCAATCAAATGCGCTTAGATCCTTCGTCCTACCCATACTGCGTCCGACTCTTACTGGTTTACAGGGCCGCCCACAGCGCCACATTTGCATAACCCCAGCTGTCTCTAATTCAATTGCTCTTCAGTGTATGTAGTATGGGAACCATGGATGCGAATCTCTACGGAAAGTAACTATTCCGTCGCAAATAGTAACCTACCATAGACATTCGTTACTTACTTAAGTTATTTGTATTTTCATAAGGCTCTTTATGATTTTCAGTTTGTAACCCAGTGGTGACCCCAGCCGCTCAGAACTGGGTGCGTTATTAGGGTGCTAAGCATGATGGGGGGGGGAGAACAAATTTTGAAGTGCTTGGCAGAAATGTTAGCAAAAACATTCCGTTTGTGTAGATTGTACCAGACGCTGATAATGTTAATATATTTTATGACTACAATACTTGTGATGTTGGGATAGAATAAATCAGCAACATTTATTCACAATTAAATATTTTATTTAAAATCTACTGTAGTTTCTCTGAGCGTTTGACTCTGCTTCATCAGGACAAATGCCATTTGTCCCGATGAAGCCGGGCCAAACGCTCAGCGAAACTAGTAGATCTTAATATAAAATATTTAATTGTGAATAAACATTGATGACTTATTGTAGCTGATAATGGTAGCCCTAGTAAAAAAATGTTTTCAGGTGCATACTGTACGCAGTATTTTGTATTTCATGTATCTTGTATGAGAACCATGGATACCAATCTTCATATGCTTTGACAGGCTACTGTTTTTTCGTCCTTTGCAATTTTAACTTACCTACGTCGTTTTTTCAATTTTTTTCTTTTTCTTTTTCTTTTCCGTCATACGGCTACTTACAAATTTTATTTTGTTGTAACCTGACGTGAATATCTATTTCTCTCTCTCTCTCTCTCTCTCTCTATCTCCCCCTCCCTCCCCCCTCTCTTTCACACACACAAACACACACACAAGCGCGCGCGCGCGCCTTTTTAAATTATAATTACAAAAATGGTGTCTTTCTACTGCTCTCTTAAGCATTCACTTAGAGAACTCCTTCCATTTCCCAGAAATACAAACACAAAACTTAACAAAAAATTCGTTTTATATAATGAAATTTCTGTGAATTCGAGAAATTCACTGATGTTTATCAAGTTCCCTAAAATCTTAGATGCTTGTACCCGCCATATGTTCTAACTACTTAAATATTTGGACAGGGCTAAAGGGGGTGGGCCTCAAAGAAAAGCTGGGTGGGCTAAAGTCAACCCCATTCTTCTCGAACGAGTTCTAGGAACTCGTTCAAAGGACTCCCTCTATTTCCCAGAAGTACAATCATTAAATTTAACAAAGAATTCATATTATGTAACAAAATTCTAGTTAATGCTAGAGATTCACACATATGGTATTTATCCAAGTTCTCTAGAATCTTAAATGGTTGCACCATATACTCTAACTGCTTAAATATATTTTTTTCGGGGGGGGGGCTTAAGGGTGGGCTGAAGTTCACCTAACTCCATCCGTGATCGTGATCATATGCAGAGGATTTTAGGAAGGGAGTTTCTGATCCCAGGTCTTAAACAACCCTTAGAAATAGAAAACTAGGAGATTTGGGCTAGAGCGCCCGATAGGAAAGTGACACGGAAGCGAAGTAGAAAGGGGGAGGAAGACGCCCTTATTTATTACCGGGGGCAGTACCCAGGGTCCAACGGCTTAACGTGCCCATCCGACGCACGGCGAATATTTAGTGGATCGAGCGTTCGTACCTGCCTGGGATCGAACCTGAGGCCCTTTCCGTGGCAGTCACGAACGTTGCCCACTAGGCCACCCGCGGCCCTCACTTCATCCGTGACGTCGTGCCTGGGCAATAGTCACCTAATGTGAGCAGTCCTTGTACCTGCCGCGCTGGTCGTTTCATCTAGCAGTGCAAATTATGCTTCATTGGTCTTTCTCAGCTAACAGTGTCAGCTATCTGCAATGGTCACTTCATCTAACGCAATCAGAATCCATCGGGGAGCGAAAACTCAGCAACAACATTCGCTGGCAGGGGAAACTAAATATTCATCTTGTACTAACTGTTTGAGGATGTACACAATGAGCCTACTTTATGAAATAAAGAAAGGAAACATAAATGAAACTTTTTGAACTATATGGAATCGTTTTTGTTTTGTTTCCTACTGTTTGAACAAAATCCAGTTCGTTTGCCATTGTAACAGAGTGGTATCATTGCGTCGGCTGGGGTCGTTTCTGATGATTGAACAATGCTTGTCTTATGGTTTGTTAACATCACAAGTATTCTGAAGATTCTGTACATCGTTTATTTCTGAGTGAATGATGAAGTCTTTTGTTTAGTACAAGATTTATTTTCCTTAGTTTGAATGACATCTGCTTTGTTGTCCAAATTTACTTTAATCACAAGAACAGTAGGTAGACTTTTCTTATTTGTTTTTAAGAGAACGAATAACCTTAGTCGATAGGAACCTTATTAGATATCTTTGGATTTTGACACCGAAATATGGCTACTGTTGCTGTAGATAAATTTCGAGAAAATAACACTCTTATTTTAAATACACGAAGTCGTAAATACGTAAGGAACGCTTATAGCGTAGTAAATACGTTTATTTTCGTGGTGTAAATTTGTATAAAGTCTACATTTTATGTCTACATTGCCTTGAGAAAGCATTCCAGTGGAGTGTGAAAGTTTGGCAAATTTTTATGCAAATTTACACCACGAAAAGTCGGATTTACTTCGTATAAGCGTTCCTTTCAGAAAGTAACATTTTCTTATTCTCCCATGTCTATTTCATGGAATAATATCACAAATATTCCCGCCGTACAACAAATTTTAGAAATTCGTGCCTAGTTTCTCTTGCAGCTGAGCCACATTCACATGCTATCAATAACCTGGTGATACAATCATCTCGTGTCCTCCTGGCTTCCAAATCAAATCTTCGAGAGTATAAATATTCATAATGAAGGCGGTCATATCTGTCAAAATGAATATTCACCAACACCGCAGAATCGGTTTAAGTAGAGAAATGTACGACTGAATTTCTGCTCATTTGTGCTGCGACCTTATCAACGAAAGCAGAACTTTCACAAATCCAATGATAAGGCCACCTTGAATTGATGTGAAATGGTTGAGTCGCTTGATGTCGCCGTTTGTAAGCGTCATTATTCAACGTAAAAATAAATCACCGGGAAATGAAGATTGATATGAATTCAGTTATTCATCAGCCTCATACAGCAATTAAATACAGTCGCTCACGTTTACAATAAAGTAAAAGAGTTCTGACGCAAACTTCCTTATAAAAAAAATTGTTATTAAATTGAGATTATTGAATTAAGTTAACAGCAAGCGCATCACTAGACTAAAAACTTTGGAGGGGTTGTGCACGGCTTAATTGTTTTCACTGCCATGTATTCATCCAGAATTTTAAAATTTATAGTTGTCACTTTTAATTTAATTGCGTTTTAAATTAAAAATAATTGAATGAATTAATTTAATTTCAATTTCAGTCAATGTAATCTCAAGATCTTCAGGTTTAGTAAAATAATTTTAGTGCCGCATTGATATTATTTATAATTAGAGTGGAACCTCGGTTATAAGTTTTCCGATTTTACGTTTTGCACTTTTGTACGTCATTATGCGCTAGTCCAGATATTTTACTATAGTTTTTATCTCTTTTCCAATTCGGTTCCACGTAATTCGTTTATAGGCTTTTTTGCAATTATACGTTAAATTCTGAATTGCAGATAATCAAAAATACACGGTTCTTTGATTCTTTCAGACGTAACCCGGTGTTTTACAACTTTGAGATAATTGAAAGAGTGTTTTTATTTATTTTTTTCAGCCGTGAAATAGACGATGCAACTAAAAATTTCCTGAACAACTTTCACATTTCTCTATTCTCTCTGAATTCAGGAAATTTGAAATAATCAAAGATTAGAAACACACAGGGAGTTCCAAAATTATCTTTACAATTTTGACCCTCAATAAAATCTAAACAAAATAAGATAGCAAAGTTCTGTGTTTTGTACATGTAACAGCACAGAGTTGGAAACGGGTCAAAGATTTTGAACCCGGACCCTACCCGTACCGGCCATCACATAATTGGGCCCGACCTGAACTCGACCCGAGCCTGACCCGGACAAATCTGCCGTGAGCTGTAAATTCGAATATATCATCATAATCAGCGGCAGCATTTTAAATCACTAGCAATCCACTGCTAGTTAAAGGTCTCCCAAAATTTTTTCCACAACGGACTGTCTTGCTCTTGCGCCAGTCTCCGACATCCACCCATCTACCACGTGGTCTTCTTCTGGGTCTTTCCTTGTCCTTTGGAATCGAGTCTAAAATTTCGGTTGTTCATCGGTGGTCCGTTTTCTTGGCAATATGTGCTATTTCCAGGATTTTACTCTGATCATGATGCCTTCCACCCTTGTTATTTTCCTTATCCACGAGTTCCCCTTTTTATCTTTCTCGGTTACACCAAGTATGATTCTCTCCAGGCTTCTTTTAGTTGTCTGCAGCCTTTGTATGTCTTTTTTAGTTAAGGTCTACGTCTCTGCGCCGTACGGTCTACGTCTCTGCGCCATACGGTCTACGTCTCTGCTCCGTACGTAAGCGCTGGAAAGATGCATTGATTAAACACTTTTCCTTTAAGACATAATGGCATATTGCTCTTAAAAATTGTACTGTTTCTCCCAAAAGCTCTCCAACCAAGTTTTATACGCCAATTAATTCCTTCACCAATGAGACTCTCGCTTGATATCTGCTGCCCATCAATCGATATATCTTCATTTTTTGTAAAAGCATTGTACATCAGTTGTCTTCTGAAAGTTCATTTTAAATCCCATTTCTTTACTCTTCACAGCAAGTTCCTGGATCATACTCTGAAGCTCTGAAATATTTTCTCAAAGACCTCTGAAGGGTTCTTTGAAATATATTTTTCTATTCAAAAATATAAAGGAAATAAAACCGGGTCGAAATTGGGGGCAGGAGGACCTTAACCCGACCCGCTTGTCCCACAAGAAATTGTTGACCCGTTGACCCGTGACCCGTTTCCATCTCTGTAACAGCAACACATAAAGTTTTATTGGTTTGCAAAAGGTTTTTGTTTACTTTCAGGTACAACCTTGAACTTGTGGTGATTACTCCGCAGCAGAAGGCCTAGTTTGTCGCATGGTTCATAGAGACGAACAAGGTGGAGCCGATAGAGAAATAAAACAAATGAGTTACTCATTTGTTTTTGATGGATTCAAGGACCGAAGTCCTTATGAAAAAGGATTTAACAGTTACAATGTTTCAGCACAACACTATGAACTAGCCAAAGAAGGTGTACATATCGCCTGTCAGATACACAAGTTCAAAGGAATTTTCGTACCAAATACCGACGTAATCCACCATACAGACCCTCAATACGAGAGTGGCACGAGAACCTTATGGAGACTGGTAGTGGAGACTAGAAGCTTACGGAGACTGGTAGTGTGCTTCATAAAAGGAGACTTATGGGACTATGGAGACTTATGGAGACTAGAAGCTTATGGAGACTGGTAGTGTGCTTCATAAAAAGGAGACTTATGGAGACTGGTAGTGTGCTTCATAAAAAGGAGACTTATGGAGACTATGGAGACTTATGGAGACTAGAATCTTATGGAGACTGATAGTGTGCTTCATAAAAAGGAAACTTATGGAGACTATGGAGACTTATGGTGACTAGAAGCTTATGGATACTGATAGTGTGCTTCATAAAAAGAAGACTTATGGGAACTATGGAGACTTATGGTGACTAGAAGCTTATGGAAACTGGTAGTGTGCTTCATAAAAAGGAGACTTATGGAGACTGGTAGTGTTCTTCATAAAAAAGAGACTTATGAAGACTATGGAGACGTATGGTGACTAGAAGCTTATGGAGACTGGTAGTGTGCTTCATAGAAAGGAGACTTATGGGACTATGGAGACTTATGGAGACTAGAAACTTATGGAGACTGGTAGTGTGCTTCATAAAAAGGAGATGTATGGAGACTTATGGAGACTGGTAGTGTGCTTCATAAAAAGGAGGCTTATGGAGACTATGGAGACTTAGGGAGACTAGAAGCTTATGGTGACTATGCAGACTTATGGAGACTAGAAGCTTATGGTGACTATGGAGACTTATGGAGACTAGAAGCTTATGGGGACTGGTAGCTTATGGGGACTTCACTTGTGGTTTGCCGGGCAGCGCCCTTCATAAAAAGGGGCGCCCTTCATAAAAAGGGCGCTGCCCGGCAAATCACAAGTGAAGAGGATACGGAACGTGTTCGACAGAGTTTCCTCCGAAGTCCAGAGATGTCCATTCGTAGGGCCTCTAGGCAGTTGGGGTTACAACCTACAACGATGCATAGGCGCTTGCACCTCATTGCCTACAAAGTGCATATGACACAGGTACTGCACCCCGGGGATAAACCGAAACGTTTCGATTTTGCTGTTGATATGCTCCACAGGATTGATAATAAACACGTTTCAGGAAGGCTTCCTGAAACGTGTTTTATTTAGCGATGAGGCAATGTTGCATGTCTGTCGTGTTATCAACAGCCATAACAGCCATGTCGTGTTATCAACAGCCAAACTGAAGCATTTGGGAGTCTGAAAACCCACATGCTGTCCGTGAGATTGAACTTGAAAACCTTAAAGTTAGCAACGTCAGGTGCGTCCTCCTGCACAACCGCATCATCGGCCTATTCTTTTCCCCCGAAAACACAGTCACATCCAATGTTTATTTGGACATGCTGCGTGAGTTTATTACTCCCCAAGTGGAGTTCCTGCAACCTGCTGTCTTCTTCCAGCAGGATGGTGCACTCCCGCACCGGGCGCTTCGTGTTCGTGAGTTTCTTTACAAAACCTTTCCGGAGCGATGGACTGGACGAGATGGTCCAATTCCTTGGCCTCTACGTTCACCAGATCTTACTTCCTTGACTTTTTTCTGTGGGACTATGGGAAGGATATCGTGAACCTCACAGAGGTTCCGGATGTGGATTAATTGAAGCACAGGATTACAGTTGACATCACAACAGCTCCTGAAGACATGCTCGAGAGAACATGGCAGGAGGTCGAATACCGTCTCGACGTTATTCGTACAAAAAACAGTGCGCATGTGCAGCTCTACTAGCATCCCAACAAACTTTAGAACGTGCTGTTCAATATGCAATAACCCGATTTTTGTTCTCATATTCTGTTTCTGTTTTATTGAGGGTCAAAGTTGTAAAGGTAATTTTGGAACACCCTGTAATTAACTTGGCACTAGTGGTAAATCAGCTATTTGGCAAACGATTTTGAAAAGAGAGATGTTTAGAAGTAAAGAGTGTGTAATAGAAGTATTGAACATGAAAAAACCAGGACTCGGATTTAGTACCTGATAATTCAAAGGTAAGAGTTTTGTTTTTCATATACTGAAATAATTTTCTACCTAGTTTTCATAATGAAATTAGAATACAAAATTGATGCAAAACTCAAAACAGACATAGACTTAAGATAGCAAACGAAGTATTCATGCATGTAAGTCTTATTGAACCAGTGGAACATAGATTTTAACAACGGTAAACTTTAATAACCATTTTGAATATTGTGAGTCTAAATCATCTCCCTTTTTTATAATCGCTTATTTGGAGACGGTCCCAATTTCCCCGATTTCGTGCAGCAGCGTTGGTGATGCTGGACACCCTCTTTCATTCCTTAACTGCCCGATCCGAGGGAATCGCGGAGTACGGGTTTTTTATAACTTTATCTCTGTGCGAGTTGGTGAGTGGATAATGAATTTTATTGGAGGGTATAAAGAAATTCTCAAACCTTCAGCTTAATAGAGGTAGTTCTCACGGTGGGCCAAAGAATAGTTAATAATAGTTGATAGGTAAAAATCAGAGAGAAGGCCATTAGAAGTAACTCCCGCCCCTTCTGCGAGGAGCTGGACAGGGGTAAAAAACTGGGGGTCACGGGGTGGCTCCGATGAGAATGAAAAAAAGCAGTGGTCTTACACTATTTACCACAGTTTACTGTTCCTACGGTCAAGTTTGGAGTTGGCAGTGTACTCGTGTGGGAGTGTTTTTCGTGGTATGGTCCCTGCGCATTGGTTATCGTAGAGAAACCTGTTAACCAGCACGTCTACCTCGATATTCTTGTTAACTATGTCGACCAACTCTGTGGCAATACTATGGAACCGAGCCTTGTTGGTACCAGCAGGATAATGCACCGAGCCATAAAGCAAGGACTGTTACGGCGAGGTTTGACGATAATTCCGTATCGTGTGTGGACTGGCCAGCACAGAGCCCTGATCTTAATCCCATTGAGCACCTATGGGGTGAATTAGAGCGCCGCATAAGAAGTTCGGAACCAAGGCCTACTACTAAGCAATAGTTATGTACGGAATTTAAGCGTATACCTATCGCTGTGTTTCAAAATCTTGTCGAAAGATTGTCTCGAAGGGTCTGTGCATGCATTAAGGCCAAAGGTGGACCGACACCCTACTTATGTATTTTTCAGACCATATCATTTCCATAAGTTTTCAGCGCGTCTTTTGTAAAAAAAAAAAAAAAAAAAAAAAAGATGGTGCTTATGTTATCACTTTGTCCCTCCGTCCATCCATCCGGCTGTGGTCACCATATCTCTGCAACTATTATTACGATCAGAAAATTTCTTTTTCCATTGGGAAACTTGAAATGTGAGAATCATGATGCTTGTGTTCCGGTGGTTTTTTTTTTTTTTCCGAAGTACAACTTCGACGCTAAAGGGTGTAAATGCAGATGATGTCGATTTCAAAATACATTTCATTTCACATATTTCCTTCTAAATATCTGATTGAAAAAATTATGTTTCCTTTCAATGCCATTATTATCGAAGACTATTTTAGGTATAGTCTCTTTTGCAAGTAATGCACAGATTTTGTGCTAGGGGCGCAAAGTCAAATCGCCCTTTTCCCGATACCACTGCTTCTAAAAGTCCGATTTGAAAAATTCTTCCTGTATCGGATACAGCTGCTGATGGAAAACGTGTTGCATGTAATTCCTAATTTTTGTTTTAGAACAATTTGGCCACCAGGGGCGCAAGTATTTATTTCTGTCTCTGATGTATTTGCAGCAAAATCTGAGCTTGTAAAAACTCGATTGAAAAAATACTTTCGTGGACCGATACCATTCAACTCGAAAAACCTTTTGACAATATACCAATTACTCACCTAGGATAACCTTTTGACAATATACCAATTTACTTCTTGCTTAAAATAGTGCATAGTTTTTCCGCCAGGAGCGTAGATGTCTATCTTATTTTTGACGATATCTTTGTTTCTAAGAGTTCGATTTGAAACATTATTTCTTCGTTGGAGAGTTTCTGGTGTGAAACGTTTCTCATACAATTTCAAATTTTTCTTAAAGCACAGGTGGGACATTTGAGGGTATAAGTTCGCGTTTATATAAGTTTCACGTGTTGTATAAGTACACGTTTCTCTGAGGGATTAAAAAACCGATTGAAAAAAATATTTTTTGGTCAGATATTACTAGCTATGAATACTCTTACTGTGTATTTTCTTCCTAAAATAATGCTCATTTCGCCACTCAGGGTACAAATATTTAATATGTTTTTCTTAATATCTCTGCTTCTAAACTCCAACTTAGCTTGTGGAACACTTTAGGTTTGCATTTGAGAAATTTTATTGTTCGCAGCTCTGTCTGCAGCTTTATCTCCGCTTCTAAAATCATCATTGCCCAATTTGTTTAATTTTTTTTTTTTTTACTGTGTTCCATTCGCTACAATACAGATGTGGAGCATTATCCTTTTTAAATAATGCACAGCTTTCTCGCTAGGGGGCGTAAAAGTCAAAACACTTTTCTTGCTATATCTGTCGCCGGGAGATGTACATGAAAAGTTATTTTTCCAAAGCATAGCTTGTGCCATGAAGAATACTTTTCACATATTTTCAACTTTTCTACTACGTAAAATTCTTCCGTTGGAATGTGTAGAGTTATACATGTATATAATGTTTTCTCCTATGGTTCTTCTTTTAACTGTTCGATTTGAAAGTCTCTTTGTCCTGATACCTTCCTTCTGCTATGATAAACTTTTTGTGCACCATTTGTTGATTTTCCTAGCATATTTTTTAGTTGCTGGTGGAAGTAAGTAGCTGTTTCTATTTCTAGATGTTTTATCGATTGTAGAAATCCTGTTGATTTTTTTGTTTTTAACAGGTTCCATTTGAATAACTTTGATAAATTTTATTCGCGTCGGAAAGTATTCAAAAGACGTGTTCGTTACAGCGAAAATTCGGTATCATCGATCTTGGTTTTCGTTTCTTCGTGTGTTCTTTGTTTGTGGTTAACTGCCTTTACGCACTGCTTTGCGAAACCTAAATTAGGAGAGCGCGGCATAACTTAGATTTCGCTGTTTTGCGAAACCTAAATTATGAGAGCGCGGCATCCTTCCTTTAGGCACTGCTTTGCGAAGGCTAAATTATGAAAGCGCGGCATCCTTTCTTTACGCTCTGCTATGCGAAACCTAAATTATGAGAACGCGGCACCCTTCCTTTATTCGCTGCTTTGCGAAACCAAAACTAAAAGAGCGCGGCATCCTTCTTTTACGCGCTGCTTTGCAAAACGTAAATTATGAGAGCGCGGCATCCTTCCTTTACGCGCTGCTTGGCGAAACCTAAATTAAGTGAGCGCGGCATCCTTCCTTTACGCGCTGCTTTGCGAAACCTAAAGAAACGTAAATTATGAGAGTGCAGCATCCTTCCTTTACGCTCTGCTATGCGAAACCTAAATTATGAGAGCGCCTCATCCTTTCTTTACGTGCTGCTTTGCGAAACCTAAATTATGAGAGCGCGGCATCCTTTCTTTACGCGCTGCTTTGCGAAACCTAAATTATGAGAGCGCCTCATCCTTTCTTTACGTGCTGCTTTGCGAAACCTAAATTATGAGAGCGCGGCATCCTTTCTTTACGCGCTGCTTTGCGAAACCTAAATATTGAGAGCGCCTCATCCTTTCCTTACGCGCTGCTTTGCGAAACCTAAATTATGAGAGCGCGGCATCCTTCCTTTACGCTCTGCTATGCGAAACCTAAATTATGAGAGCGCCTCATCCTTTCTTTACGTGCTGCTTTGCGAAACCTAAATTATGAGAGCGCGGCATCCTTTCTTTACGCGCTGCTTTGCGAAACCTAAATTATGAGAGCGCGGCGTCCTTTCTTTACGCGCTGCTTTGCGAAACCTAAATTATGAGAGCGCGGCATCCTTCCTTTACGCGCTGCTTTGCGAAACCTAAATTATGAGAGCGCGGCATCCGTCCTTCCAAAGCTCCTTCTCCTCCCAAAGGAAGGGAGAACTTACAAAGTTTGGCAGACTGAAATGAACAAGCTGAAAGGAGAAGAAATAAAAAATGTACAGTTTCTTCTCCGTTTATTCATATGAATTGTAAATGCTGTAAAACATGATCCAAAAATTCCTTCTACTAGCGAAGTATTTTCACCAAAACAACAAACTTTTCAGCAGGCAAAGGAACAGTTACCAATGATCTCATCGCGAAAGAAATTTTCTGTTTCGTCAATGCTTCCGAAGGAATTCTTTTCAGCACTGCCTAAGGTTTTCCGCCCCTCGTTGAAATCGAATGTATTTTCAGCTCCTTATTTACTCCGCTAATACATTCAAAAGGTTGTGCACCCCCCCCCTCCTTTAGATCTCGAATTTGCTTCTCTTTTATTTTTCTTTGGAAATTCACACCTGCAGGATTGAGCATTGCCAAAACCTCTCCGCAGGCATACATACATACATATCACTAAGCTGTTCTCTGAGATTCAGAGGTTAGCTCCAAAAAGAAATACAAACTTCCAGATATTTTTACCTATTGTTGTCGTATCAAACTTCTCCATTTACATCGATCTCGACACACAACTCGTGCTTCACTGATATCCATTACACGCCGGACACAAGATCTTTTATACTTCATACTCATAATCCTTTTCTCATGCAGACATTCCTGAATCTGATCCACCCATGTCTTCCTTGGCCTTCCTCTACCTTTCCTTCCTGCCACTTGGGCTGAAAAGATTTTCTTAGTAAGCATTTCATCACTCATTCTTTCAACATGGCCAAACCACCGAAGCATATTAGTCTCCACCTTGCTAACAACATTTTGCTTCACATCACATAACTGCAATACATCTTCATTCCTCACACAATCAGATCGTGTCTTGCCACAAACCCCACGTAAATAACGCATTTCTCCAGCACACAAACGACTCCTATGTTTCTTCTGCAGTACCCAGGTTTCACTGCCATACATCAGAGTAGGAACAATTACTGTTTCGTACACAGCCATGCGGGACTCTTTAGAGAACCCATCATTCCTCTGAAAACCTCCCAGAGCAGCTATGACTTTCAAAGAAGAATTCACTCGCCTACTGATTTCACCATCCAACTTGTTCTCTCTGTCAAATATACTTCCTAAATACACAAACTCACTCACCTGGTCAATCACAGTGCCATTTATACTTACATTACATTCAGTGCTATCCGTTCCTCTCTCAAACACCATAACTTTGGTTTTTCCCTTATTTATACTCAGTTTGAATTTCATGCAAACTTCGTGCATCCGAGTCAATATACTCTGCAACTCACTTTTGCTCTCTGCCAACAGGACAGTGTCATCAGCATACAGCAATCTGCACACACGGATATCACCAAGACATAAACCACTATTATCTATTTTGGCATCACGCATGCATGCGTCCATAAATATATTAAACAGCCATGGAGTCACTACACAACCTTGTCTAACTCCTGCACCAATATATACTGATTTCATTGTCCCGTTCCGCCAATCTGTCTTGGCTCCACGGGGACTTGTTGAGCACCTTGGATGTTATTTTGAAATGTTGCGACAATTATCCTGCCTTGAGACGCGGTTCGGACCCTGGCCACCCCAATGGCCCAGAGACCAGCCCGTGGTGACGTGCTGGCAGGCGACCTAGACTACCTTGTGTGGGTTCCCGCTCTGTCTGGCGGGAAAGGTCGTTTCTTACTTTTTCGCTGACTGGAAGATTCCTTGCCCTCGAACTTTTTTTGGGGAATAATTTCCCTTTATTTTCTTTTCAAACACCTACACACATGTATACACTGTCCTCATGCTTAGGACTTACAACATCAAGAGATAGCAAAATTTATTTACAGAATATTTACATTGGTGGTCTCTTCGTCTACTTTCCCACAGACTTTTACCCTCATTCATCTTCCGATTCGCTTTCGGTGTGCACGTTCACCTCCTGCGTTTCGGTCCCCGTTTGATTGGGGAAGATGGTATGTTGCTGGAGGGTTAGCCTTTCTACAAAGGCTATTATCCCCCTCCTGTTAACGGAAGATTGGATGAGCAGATCCAATCTTCGCGTTCTTTGCACACCTGGGATCAGTGTGTTTCTCCATTCGGCGAAGCCACTGCATTCAAGTACGCAGTGTTCTATGCTTGCCGTTCTCTTTCCACAGGGACAAGTGCAGTTCCTGATGGCAAATCTGCCTAGGTATTCAGGGCTGATGCCATGGCCACTGAGTACTTGATTCAGGAACTTATTTGTCTGTGCTCGTTTGGTCGAGACTTTCGGAAACACTCTGTGTGTCTTCCTCCCTGTCTCTCCCGTGTCCCATCTGACCTGCCATTCGGTCATGGTCCGACGTGCTAATGCTACGCGAGTACACCTTCGCGGCGTTCTGCATTGCACGTCGACCGTCTCTTTCAGCGTGGCTGCCTTCGCCAGCTGATCTGCCCTTTCGTTTCCTAGGGTTCCGACATGGCTTCGTACCCAGTGGAAACTAACTGCCCCATCTCCCTCTGCCCTCAAGAGGGTTTTGATCCTCTGGACGATGGGGTTTCTTCCCCTGAATCTACTCAGAGCCTGCAGTGCTGCCTCACTGTCCGAGTAGAGTTTTATTCTTTCTTCACTACGCCTGGGGAGTGCCCAGGTGAGTGCCATCTCTATCGCCAGAAGTTCTGCCTGGAAGACAGAAGCGTTCTGCGATAATTTCACGCTTCCTGCAGTGGCTTCGTTCCCGTCCGAGAACGCACTGAAGCCTGCCCCCACTTGTCCCTTCAACTTTGAGCCGTCCGTGAACAGCTCATGCCCAACTCCCGTGGGTTTCTCCTTGTCCCACGGTGGGCAAATTTCCTCGGCAGGGTGGATCTGCCAGTCCACAATTTCCATCTCCATGTCGGAGGCTCGATGCGGCGCACCGAGAAGGTAGGCGTCCTCGCCTGACCTTAGGCAGTGCATTGCTGCCTCCCTTTCCACTACTAGGTCTGCCGGCTCGCACCCCGCCAGCACTTGGAGTGCTAGGGTTGACGTTGTGCGAAAACAACCGGTTATCCCTAGTAGGGCCAACCTTTGGATTTGGTTTATCCCCTTCTTCATTCTGACTGTGGGATTCCACCATGCCCCACTTGTATACGTCAGAATTCTTTCAATTCCTCTCTGATAGATGGCCTTCTTGGTTTTGCCCGTTAACCTCATGCCATTCAATCTATTGAGAATCATCGTGCACCTTGTTCTAAGGTGCCTCAGGTGTGGCAGCCCTGATAGACTCTGATCCAGGACCACACCCAAGTATTTCATTTCACGCACCGCCTTGATAGTGCACCCTTGGAATCTGCACTGGGGTGGTGTTTTCATTACTCCTCTCTTAGCTATTGCTAGCAGAGTGGTCTTCTCAGGAGCGAAGCACAGTTTGCTTTCTCTGCTCCAATTTTCTAGCACATCCAAGGCCCTATGTGCTTCTCTTTCGATCACGTGTCTCCCTGAGGCGGAGACCACGAGAACGAAATCGTCCGCATAGGCTTGAATCTCCACTGCGGGCCCCAGGTCTAGGTTCAGTGCTGAATCAGCAACTATATTCCACCAGAGCGGCCCGGAGTTGGATCCTTGCGGACACCCTCTATGGTACGAACGCGAGGATTGCCCATTCCCCGCTTCGAACTCGACTCTTCTATCAGACAGGTAGCTGCTGATCAGTTTGAACAGGTTCCTTGGACAGCCAAGTTCTTTAAGTCTGGTTAAAACCATTGGCCACCAGACACTGTTGAATGCCCCCTCACGTCTAGTGAGATGAAGCAGGTATGGAGCCCCTCCGCTTTGTTCCTCTCTGCCCTCTCTCGGAGGCTGCGAATTGCCTGCGTTGCGCAACGCCCCGGAAGGAAACCAAATTGGTTCCTGTTTAGCTTTCCCTGCTCCATGAGGAAGCCAAGCGCTCTGTTCGTTATGAGCTTGTCCAGCACTTTGCTCCACGCCGAGAGGAGGCAGATGGGCCTATAGGCTGCGGGATCATTTTTGTTCTTTCCGGTCTTGTTGAAAAGAACTAGCACCGCTGTTTTCCACAAGTCTGGGTAGATTCCCCTCCCGAGGCATTCGTTTAGGAGCGCCACAAAATACCCGGGATTTGCATAGTAGATTTCTCTGACTATGCTGAGGTCGAACCCATCCTTGCCTGGTGCTTTGCCCGTATTTAGACTGGAGAGGGCATTCTCCACTTCGTCTCTCGTGAAGGGGGGTCCTCACCAGTGTCCGGCGGGATCCGACTTTCTTCCCTTATTTCTTTTTGTTGAGGGGAGTCCCCTTCTCCCTCGTCTCCTTGGAAGTGGTAATCCAAGAGACTTTCTACGGTACTATCAAGAGTCTTTGATAGGCTACCGTCTGCCCTTTCTACCGCTGCTAGTTTTAGCGGTTCGGTTATGGATCCCCTCGAGATCTTATAGGGTATCCCGAAAGGGTCAGCCGGAGTTTGAGACTCACACAGTTTTCTCCAGTAGGAGATTTTCGAGAGATTCAGTTCTCTCCTGTATGCTGAACGAGCCTTTTTATGCACTTCTGTGCACTCCCTGTCTTGCGGAGTAGCTTTTGCTCTTTGCAGAGCTTTCCTACTCCGCCTAGCTCTCGCCCTTAGAGCTTTTAGTTTCTCCGACCACCAGGGGTGGGGTCCTTGGCTCCCCTTTTATTTCCCCTACTACTTTCGCATAGCGTTGTTATTTGACTGGTAAGTTCTTCAAAGAGGGAGTTGAGGTCCGACACTTCTGCGGCCTCTTCTTCCCTCCTACCCCCCAACAAGGTAGTTAACTTGGCTTTAAAAGCCCACCAGTCTAGATTCTTCATTAAGAATCTTTTGCGCTTGGGTCGGATGGGCTTTTCCGATCCCAACATGAAAGATAGCGCTAGGTGGTCACTGCAGCTCTCGTCGTCCAGTACTTGCCAATCCTGGACAAGGCTGCGCTTTGAGACTCTGACGAGAGTCACGTCGATCCAAGAGGAGCCCCTCGCCCCTTGGAAGGTCGGGGTGCTCTCTGGATCGTTCAAGAAACTCAGGTCTGCCGCGTTGGCAAAGTCCACTAGTAGCTGGCCGCGTTCGTCCTCGTTCTGATTGCCCCAGAGAGGACTCTTCGCGTTGAAGTCGCCTGCTATTATTATCTCATGACTGGGGAATTCCCCTAATAGAGCCATTAGCTCATTCAGCGTTTCTCTCAAATTGCCTGCTGGAGAGCTGTATACGTTCGCCATTAAAAATTTTGCATCACCACATTCCACGCCCAGGGCGACCACGTTCTCGGAGCATTTTATCTCGAGAACCGCTAGGGACGGGTCTTTCACGACCGTGGCCACCCTGGGCTTTGCCACCCTAGGGTGGTAGATCCGGTAGGAGTTTGGGAAGCCCACCACTCTTCCCCCCTGTTCGAATGGTTCCTGCAATAGCAGAATATGAGCTTTTTGCTCAGTGGCTGTCACCAGGGCCTGTGTTGATGCTGCCCGTGCGTGGTGCAGATTGATTTGAAGCACCTTAACGCCTCTCTTTGGTTTATTATCCATAATGAGTGCGTTCTTTTAGCAGAGCCAGTTCTCTGACAAGGCTTGGGCATTCCTTGTCTAGACTCGAGTGGCCTACATCCACTCGACGCCTGAATCTCTTGTTGTTTGCCAAGCAGTTAGTGCAGACCGGGCTATTGCTGCACTCTTGGCGCTTGTGCCCGGTTTCCCCACACCGGGCACATCTATCCTGCTCTTCGGTGCACCTTGACCTAAAGTGCCCGAACCCGTTACACCTGTAGCAACGGACCTCCCTCAGATATTCCCTTACTGAGTGGACGGTCCATCCCACTCCGAGTTTGCCTCGCTTCATTACTCTTTTGAAGGTCAGTGGGTCCGCCTCTGCTACCCAGTGGCGTTTCCCACCCTTCACCTTCAATGAGAACTTGAGCAGGAGGCTGCTCTCCTCCAACTCTGGGTTCTGTTCCGCGAGACATTGCTCGACCTCTTCCCTCGACAGGTTTCCGTCTATCCCGTAGACGATAAACCTTGGATTCCTCTTAGCTGGCAATCTGGACCGAAGGTTCTCCTTCGTCACTGCATTGCTCTTTAGCTCCGAATCCAGTTTCTCTATTTCTTTGGCGGAGGAGCATTCCACCATTACTCCTCCCCCATTCACCTTTCTAACTCCCTTAACCCCAATCTGGAGTTTGGCGGGGCAAATCTGTGTTTGCAGAACCGCCTTAACGTCTTCTGACGAGGGAGTACCCTTGTCTGTTGCGGGGTAAACGAGAAGCACGTGCCTCTTCTCGACCCTCTTGGGTGCCACCTTCTTGGCTACTTCCTTCTTATCCATTTTTTTCTTAGGGGCCGTATTCCCCTTGCCGGGCTTCGCTCGAGCCGCTTCGGCATATGTTTTTGGAGCCGCGCTAGCGTGCTCACTTCTTTCCTGGAGTCTCCCTTGGATGAGACTCATCTCTATCACTTGCTTGGTGCAAGCTGCCTGTAGCGAGTTCGCTACTTTCCTTATCTTGGTTCTGGTGTTAACCAGAACCTTGTTTGAAGGATTCTCTAGAATCCTCTCCAACTCTTGGAAGAAGGAGTTGACTGCGCTTGCGAATTCCGACGGAATTTCTAAGTCGCAGTCTGCCTCAACGGGCTCACTTGGACCGGGGGTTGAAGCCCCCGCGTCCTCTGCCATCTCTCTACTCGGGTTGCTAACCGAGTGTAAGCCCTGGGACCTGTGTCTCTAGTCGGTCAGACTTAGTACGTTCGAAAGTCAGGTGCTCAGCGGTACCCTGGGGTCCTTCCGCTGTAACCTGCACCTGACTCTGGTTGAGTGCGGGATTTGGACTGATCCGTAGATCAGTGGGACCAGCACGGCGACGACGTACCCGCGCGTTTGTCAGAGTTGCGCACCTTGCTTTGACCGAGGTTTGGACTTTGCCCTTACAAGGGCAGTTTTAACTAAGTCCAAACCCACTGCCTCGAAACCCTATTGTATATTCAGGGATCGAATTTAAAAAAAGATTTTTGAGGGGAGCAATTCACTCCCCTCGCTCTGCTAGCAGAGTCTATTGAAACAGCAGTCGATTTGATTCGCAATCAATCACACGGTACTCACTCAACCAGCCTCTGACAACGGCCGGTCCTCCTGCACCAATGGAAAACCATTTTGATGAAACACCATTCACTCGTACTCAAGCTCTACTACCAGCATACATGGCTTTTACACTATTAAGTAGATTCCCAGTAACACCATATCCATTCAGTACCTTCCACAAAAGTGTCCTATTCACTTGGTCGTAAGCTTTCTCTAAATCTATGAAGGCAGTAAAAACTTTCTTCCTAACAGCCAGATACTTTTCAATCATCGTGCGTAATGCAAAAATCTGGTTAGTGCAGCCTTTACCAGGCATAAAACCACTCTGAACATCCCACACTTTCAATGATGTAAGACCTCGTACTTTTTCAATAACAACCTTACCAAACACTTTCCCTGGCACACTCAGTAGGCTAATACCACGATAGTTCTTGCATTCAGTCTGATCACCTTTTCCCTTATACAAGGGAACAATAATAGCATCCTTCCAATCCCGAGGGACCATTCCTAACTCCCAGCACAACTGGCAAATTTCAGTTAACCAGTCAATTATAGAGTCACCACCATAATTCAACATCTCTGCAGTTATACCATCAACACCTGGAGCCTTACCATTCTGAAGAGATTTTACAGCTTTACACACTTCTTCTCTTGAGATCCCTCCTGTGATTTCATCCCTCATTGTGACATCATCTGCACCTGTCTCAGAATCATCTTTGCTTTCCTGATCTAATAACTCACAGAAGTATTCACCCCATCTGTCACTTAACTCATTGGGCTCTCAAATCATTTCCCCAATCTCATTCTTCACACAACTTACAACTTTGTTTCCCCTATTTTTCTTGAGTCTCATGTACTTCCAGAAGGACTTTCTATCTTTCCAAAAAGCCAGTTCATGCCTTTCCACTTTCTCCTTCCAATGTTTTGCCTTACTGTGGCGAACCAGCTTAGCAGCTTCACGCTTCTTACAGCGATATTCATCCACAGAGACTCTACCTTGCAACATCCCCAAATAGGCTTCCTTCTTTCTCTTTACTGCCTCTTCAATCTCACTGTTCCACCAAGCATCACCTCTATTGTTACCTACTATTGTGGTGCCACAGACCTCTTTAGCAGCAGTGACAACACAGTTCTTAAAACATTCCCACTTCTTTTCTACATCCCTCTCACCAGACTTCAGATCCTTAAGTCGTTCTCTGAGTAAGTCAGAATACCGCTGATGATCTTCAAGGAGCCTATCAACCTTTATTCTTTCAATCCTGGGTCTCTTCCTATTCCTTTTCCTCCAACCAACATTAAGTTTCACTCGTGACACACCAAGTAATGATCAGAACCAACATCTGCCCCTCTCATCACACGGGTGTCGACAACTAAGTGTTTCAAACGCTGATCGTACACAACAAAATCTATCACACTCTTTTGACCAAGAGTACGATTTTCCCAAGTACATTTGTGGATATATTTGTGGTTAAAAAATGTATTAGATACACACAAACCATTCTCAATGCAGAGTTCAATTAATCTTTCACCATTATCATTCACACAAGGATCATTAAACTTACCCAGAACATTGTCAGAAATTGCATTCTGCACACCTACTCTGGCATTGAAATCCCCTGCTATTATAACTTTTTCTTTAGCACCAAACTGGCTCAAAACAGCTTTTAGCTCATTCCAGAAATCTTCTTTCTTATCAGAAGGTTCCGAGTCACAAGGAGCATACACTACAACAATTACAATTCTCTGAAGTTTCACTTTCAAACGAATCCAGAGAATTCTCTCACTTATGCAACTATAGTGAATCAAGTTGTTCTTCATCTTTTCACTTAATATCACACCTACACCAGCCTGTCCTCTCATATTATCCAATACTCCAGACCACACACTCACCGTGCCATTCACTTCTTCTACCCCAATTTCCTTCTTTTTGGTTTCACTTACACACAGCACATCCAGTCTATACTTATTCATCTCCTCAATCACCTCACTCATCTTGCCATTTATACCTCTAGTATTCCATACACTAATCTTACATTGACTCAGCCGAGATCTCTTTCTCATACACCGTTTAGAAAGTCCAGGTCGATTCCGTGGTGGACCGTCCTTCTCAAGTGCGGTAGGTGCACCATATCCCACACTTGAGTCATTATTAATATTTCTTTTTGTCTTTTTAATCAGGTAAGTACATCAGTGTGGGGGATTAGCCCACAGCTGAGGGTTCCAGTTGGTCATTCAACCTAAGGATTCTGGAACAAAACCCAGTGAGTTGGGGTCTTTTCGCCAATGTCACACAGAACTAGCTTGCACTTCTGCACGATTCACAGATGCCCTAGTTGCTCTTGTGTGTGCCATTGTTACCACGGACCGCCCCTGAAATGCACAAGCTGAAAGGAAAAGAAATAAAAAATGTACAGTTTCTTCTCCGTTTATTCATATGAATTGTAAATGCTGTAAAACATGAGCCAAAAATTCCTTCTCCTAGCGAAGTGTTTTCACCAAAACAACAAACTTTCAAAAGGTTGTGCACCCCCCCACCCCTTTAGATCTCGAATTTGCTTCTCTTTTTTTTTCTTTGGAAATTCATACCTGCAGAATTGAGCATTGCCAAAACCTCTCCACAGGCAGTCGCCTTAAAAACTAAGAGAGTAAAACGATTCACGTTTAAAGGATGTCTTTCACGTTTTCAGTAGGCATCAAGATTTTCCCCCTACAATTTCATTCTCTCTCTGGTTTTTTTATCAGGGTCATAGAAATGTTTTAATTTTTGTACTTCATTAAATGACAGGTGCATGAGAAGTGTTTTCGAGGTGAAAGTATATATCGTATGGGCACTAATGAAAGCAATCCTCGTTTGGACACTGTTTAGGGTTGAGTGACTTGGTCTTTTTTACGCTTTCCAACCGTAGGATGAAGAAGCGTATATGCACCAACCTTGACCGTCCGTCCGTCCGTCTGTCCGCACGATAACTGGCGTAAAAATGGTTCAATTTCGATGAAATTTTAGTATGAGGTAGGGGACCACCTGGGGACGAACCCTGTTGAAAATGGGACGAATGGGGTCAAAGGACACGGCGTAGGAGCGGGATCCATTCCATTGCACTTATGCGTCATAACTTGCGTAAATACGGTTCGATTTCAATGAAATTTTACTATGTGGTAGGGGACCACCTGGGGACGAATCCTGCTTAAAATCCTTGAATTAGGGTCAAAGGTCAGGACATTAGAGCGGGATGCATTCCATTGCCCTTACGCGTCATAACGTGCGTAAAAATGGTTCGATTTCGATGACATTTCAGTATGTGGTAGGGGACCACCTGGGGACGAACCCTATTGAAAATGGATGAATTGGGGTCAAAGGTCAGGACATAGGATTGCGATCCATTCCGTCGCCCTTATCCCATATTATTAAGGTAGACGTCAAGTAATTTTGCTTCCTATACTTCCAATGGAGTAACTTTTGTCACATTTCCTTCACAATTAATGTGTTCCCAAGGATGAAAATTTGAACATCGATTAAAATTGCTTCATATTATAACTTGGAATACTTAATATTTTCTAAAACATAACCTTAATTCCATTAAAAATCAAAAACTTTTCCTTTGGTGGTGTTGAAACCAGAAAAAGCCTGGCGCGACCTGTACTTTGATGACGTCAGTAGATAAACAAATGTTGGATTGCATAATTATGGTTATGTTTTAGAAAATATTAGGTATTCCAAGTTATAAAATGAAGCTGTTTTAATCGATGTTCAAATTTTCATCTTTGTGAACGCATTAATTGTCCAGAAAAAAGATGGCGCGACCTGTATTTTCATGACGTCAGTAGACAAACAAATGTTTTATTGCATAATTATGGTTATGTTTTGGAAAATATTAAGTATTGCAAGTTATAAAATGAAGATATTTTAATCGATGTTCAAATTTTCATCCTTGGGAACGCATTAATTGTGAAGAAAATATGTACAGAAGTTTTTCCATTGGAAGTATAGGAAGCAAAATTACTTGACGTTCACCTTAAAGGAGCAATTCTTGTATGTATGTAAATTTTATTTTGAAAACGGCTCTAAGGATTCTGATGAACGTCGTTAACCTACCGTTTTCTGGTACTAGAAATCGATCTAGTTTGATCTCGACTTAGGAAAATTCGTTTAGTGGGTTAAATAACCACACCGAATTACTACGTTTTTAGTGTAGTGCCATGGCGTCGAGTCATTAGATGTTGGCGCGCGGTCACGCCATCTGTCTCATTACGTCAAGCGTTGTGTGTGGATCCTATTAAAGTTTTATGACGTCACATCTTGCGAGCAGATGGTCGCGATTCCCATCTGCCTCATTACGTCACGCGCTTTGTGCGTATGTTCGTCCGCACGATAACTCGCGTAAAAATCGTTCGATTTCGATGAAATTTTAGTATGTGGTAGCGGAACACCTGGGAAGGAACTCTATTGAAAGTGGACGCAATGGGGTCAAAGGTCAGGACATAGGAGCGGGATCCATTTCACTGCTCTTATGCATCATAACTAACGTAAAAAATGTTCGATTTCAATTAAATATTAGTATGTGGTAGGGGACCACCTGGGAACAAACCCTATTAAAAATTGGCGAAATGGGGGTCAAAGGTCAGGACATAGGAGCGGAATCACTTCCATCGCCATTATGCGTCATAACTTACGTAAAAATGTTTCGATTTGGATGAAATGTTAGTATGTTGTAGGGATCTGCCTGGGGACGAATCCTGTTGAAAATCGGCGAAATGGGGTCAAAGATTAGGACACAGAAGCGGGATCTATTCCATAACCCTTATGCATCATAACTTATGTAAAATTGCTTCGATTGCTACAAAACTTTATCATGTTATTTCGGAGGTATACTGAACCAGTTCAGTTGAATATTATCGAAATGGGATCAAATGTGAGGGCACAGGAGTGAGATTTATTCCACAGCCATTTTCCTCATAACTTGAGTAATAACTTGAGTAATGATTTCTGGTATGTTGGAAGGCGTATCATAATCAATGCATTGCATGATTTTACTAACTTGTTATTTTAATCTCCAATTCTTCCGTTGAATGATTTACTTTCTCAAAGAATTCTCAAAAATTAAGGAAAACAGCAATTTTAATTTGTTATTTCATTTCTAAATTTATAAAAGGATGCAGCAAAGTTTAACATTTGTGCATTTTTAAATAAATTTGTAAGTATTTTTCAGGGTCAGTGCATGTGTGTAGTGCAGTGAAAAGCTCAAATAATTTCAGTAGGTTTTCGGTCATCAATAAATACACTGCTGGCCACCCAAAATGCAACACAAAGAAGGAAGCATCCGATTGGCCTGAAATTCGCAGCATGCGTTGCCCGCGAGAGGACATGCAAACGATTAGCATTGCAGGGCATATGCAAATCATGTGCGCCCGGCACGCCCCCGAGAAGCACTATAAGAAGGGTGCACAGAAGTCGGGGTGTAAGTAGTGGAACTGTGTTGTGCTGCCTGACCTGTGCGTGGGAAGCTTCTGATGCCTCGTCGCAGAATACGGCAGTCATTCCAGCACGTTTCGGAGTTCGACAGAGGACGAATAGTGGCTTATCGCGACAGCGGTTTATCGTACCGAAACATCGGCGCCCATGTGGGACGACATCCAGCCACAGTGAGGCGAGTATGGATTCGGTGGGTGCAGGAGGGACGAACGGACCGACGTGAGCGATTGCCACAGCCGCGGCACACCACCGAACGAGAGAACCGGAATGTTGTGTGCGGCGGGCATTGACGGCTCGCACCGCCACATCACGAACGTTAGCGCAGGAATTAGGGTGTGTTGCGCAACAACCTGTGTTAGCACGTACCGTTCGACGTCGTCTACAGGAGCGGGGACTTGTCGCACGGCGCCCATTGCTCCGATTACCGTTGACCTTACACCACTGGCTAGTGCGACGGCAGTGGGCCGTTAAACGCCGCACCTGGACTACGGAATGGCACGACTTTGTCTTCTCCGACTAATCCCACTTCTGCCTGCAACACGACGATGGTCGGATCCGCGTGTGGCGGCACCGTGGCGAGAGACTGTATGACGCCTGCATTATGCATCGCCATACCGGTCCGTCGCCTGGCGGGATGGTTTAGGGCGGAATTGGATATGACACCCGTATCCCTCTGGTACGCATCGCCGGTACACTCAACAGCCACCGCTACATCTCCGACGTTATGGAGCCTGTAGTCCTCCCTTACCTGCAGGACCTGCTAGCGGCCACGTTTCAACAGGAGAATGCGCGCCCAAAAGTGGCACGCATCGTGCAACAATTCTTCACGGCCCACCAGGTGTCACTGCTGCCGTGGCTCGCCTGTTCTCCCGATATGTCGCCCATCGAACACGTCTGGTGGTCCGGCTACGCCTGATGAACTGTGGCAACGTGTGGAAGCAGCCTGGACCGACATACCCCAAGCCCACATCTAAAGCCTCTTTCGTTCGATGCCGCGGCGTGTAGCGGCCGTTATTGCCAGCCATGGAAGCCACACGAACTGTTGATGTCTGCGTGTTCGGCAAGTCGCACGGGCCTGTAAGCTCAATCATTTCATCTTTGTATCTGTTGTTGTGTGTCCAGTAAATCTGGCTTTGCTATCTCGTGTCCTTCTAGGTGTTGCATTTTGGGTGGCCAGCAGTGTATATCTGTGTTCGTATGAAACATTTTATATGTTTCAGTAAAAATAGTCACTTTGCCGTACTTTCCATTCAAACACTTTGCTAACTGTTTCGATCACTCAGCATGTTTGTTCTATTATTAGCCAGCAACGTGCATTGTGTACATCCGGGGTGAGGCACTGTGCTCTAGGTGAATTTATCGAAGAGCAAATTCTTCGAAATCAGGGCTTTAGGTGAATTAGTCGAAAGCGAATTCATTGAAAGTGAAATCGCCGAAAGATGCAGTATCGTAGGGTAAGCTGTGTTATTCGAAAATCTCGAATATGAGAGGGATTTAGCAAAGTGGCCAGAAAAACGTTAGGGGATCACTGTAAAAACTGCTTTTTTTTTCTTCATGTCCACCTTCATGTAGGATGCCCACACAACCATTAAGAGGGGGGTCTTACAAAAATTACATTTTTCATTTCACCTCGTCTACTCAGTAAATCTACCTCTAAAGATTACAATTTTATTG
The DNA here is from genome assembly GCA_039090855.1 of Macrothele yani. Classification (NCBI taxonomy): domain Eukaryota; kingdom Metazoa; phylum Arthropoda; class Arachnida; order Araneae; family Macrothelidae; genus Macrothele; species Macrothele yani. The sequence goes on from CM077003.1 coordinate 114,107,780, forward strand.
CTGTTACCTCATCGTGCTCTTCCGCGTTAGTGAAATAAATTATTTGCATCCAAATAGCTTATCGTAATGTTGCATTTCTACTATGTCAATGATAATATGGGTCTTGGGTGGGGTCATTTTAGCAACTTTGAACCCACAGTTCTCGTGGTAGTAAGGTTCATATAAAAAGTAATGGTAATAATGGCATACTTTTGCTGTGGCACAAAACAATAATTTAGGCACTAAGTCTCGGCCTTTTTAGAAATTTTAAAACTGCAATGCTGATATTCTTGAATTTTACATTGCACGTCAAATCAGCACTATTGTGCTCTCACTCAATCACAAAATATTTATTAACAAGGCCTAGCTTTGGCCGTTTTAGCAGTTTTTAATCAAATCAAATCATATGTAAAGGATTTTAGGAAAGGAGTGTCTGACCCCAGGTGTTAAACAGCTAAATAAACTGAATTGAATTCTGGCGTAAGAGTTTCAACGGAAAAAATAGCTATGTCAAGTCTTAAAAGAATTCTGTTACAAACACCTTTTGGAAGTAAGAATTTCTGTGAATCAATCTGTAAAAAAAAATTGAACTTCACACCCAGCGACAAAGGCAACGCCACGCTTCTGGTATTAATTAGCTTCAAAATAATCAGTACATCCCTGATTACACAGCCATGCTTTTTAATGTTCAACGTGGCATCCACCTCTTAGTTGCAGTGATGCATTTGTTGCCCATTATTTTTGTCCCCTAGATGTACTGTTGTGATTAGGAAAAGGAAGCAGGAGTTCCACGTGTTCAACAAAATATAACGACCGAGGGAGGTCACGGCTGGCGTAACGAGTCGCATCCAGTAGCAGCTTAGAGACAGACAGCTCTCTAAAAATGTCAGTATGTATATAGCAGTGAGTGTTGCTGAGAGGTAGGTGGAGGAGGGTATCTGCGTATGAACTTAGCGTTACGAACGTGGTAGATCAGGGTGGGAGGTGAAGAATGCGGGTGGAATGTACGTGTGCCAGTGACCTGCTCCTGACGTCAGCTTGTGTTGGTAAACAACGTGGTTGCTCGAATGCTGCTGGCTTCGCAGGTAGATGAACTCCAGAGGTCAGTCAACTTCCGCTATCAAGCAAGAAGCGAGACCCACATAGTAGCGAGTTGATGTACGCGGACGATACAACGGTTCCCGCAATGAGCCAATCAGGTGGGGGAGCAGTCCGTGTTACGCTCCTTCCAGCGCGGAATTTTTATTTGTTCTCGATCAAAATCTTGCGCTGGGTTTCCGAAAGACTACCTTCAGCGCGACAGTTTCGGAACGATGATTCTAATACCCTATTTTGACGACGATTCTGACATACTTTCCAGTTGCCGCTGAAGAGGCGGGTTGTTGTTGTTGTTACCGGTACGACTTGGAAAGAAGGAATTGTATACACATGGGCACCTAGCTCCACCTATCGGGGACAAAGTTTCATGTGAAACAATGAAAACGAGGAAGGAAAGGTGTATTTGTTTAATTAAAAAATAATTTAATTAAAAAAATTAATTTTGGAGATAAAAAATAGTTGGGGAAAGTAGGATGAAATTTCTGCATGATCCTTGTCTCCAAAGAGGTACGGACAATGAGACTTTGCTTTGAGAGGGGGGGGGTGATCACCCTATTGAGCATCTAATGCCGGAAAAAGTTCCCCGTCCCTAACTCAGGGTCACTTGTTTTAGAGAAGGGATAAAACTACACTCGGGGAATAGCTAACCTGATCACACTGTTAATGTTGTGAAACCAATTCACCGACAAGTTATCTCTTGTTTATCAGTATTTCTCCGCACACTAATGGGGTGACATGTGCCGCGGACCTTTCTCTAAAGTGTGACTAAAGGAAATACAAAAGGAAACTTCCGCTTTTTATCACGATGCCCCTCTGAATCCCTACACCTTCTTAGTTTTGCCGATCGCCAGACAAACGATTTCTGAATGAGTATTTAAAACCAGATTGAGTGTTTTAAAACAGCAACCACGAAGAAACGAGCAGGCTTAGTGACCGCAAAGTCGTTATCTCCCCACTTACCCACCGGCTAACAACTCATCCCTCCTGCACGCAGTAAATATCCTCGGTGTATACTGTATAGCACTGGCGTAGCTACTAGCATAACGTCCCCCCCCGTTTACTTCAGCACCCCTAAGCAGATGCATTTTCGCGGTGTGTATGTGTGGTGGTTGTGTGTGCGGGGGGTGTGGGTGGTTAGGAAATCAAGGAGAGTGTCTGCAAAAGTAATGGTGGTACTTAGAGCCCTGTAGTTTTAACTTTTTAAGTAATAGATTTGACAAAGCTTGTAATTGCTTTCTCCAAAACTAAAATAAATCACTTGAAGAAATCACCCTCTTACACATCGCAGACCTGCGTCTGTTGTGAATAACTGTTGATGCCTGTCGTACACGTAATCCTAGACTGTTTTCTCACATCCTAAAAGGGGAATCCCACTGTGGCCTCGCGCTTTTCCTCAGCAGCAGCGCAGTGAGAGGGCGATTGGAGAGCGATCGTATTATTTACAACCCATTGCAGAGCAATCGTATTACAACCCGCAGTCAAAGAGCCGAACACTTTCAATCTGTAGGGCATTTAGTGTTTAAAAGTGAAACTATAGGCATTTATTTAGGCAAAGCTAAATATATCTTAAAACAAAATATGAATATTTGGGTTAATTATCGTGCGTGTTCGAATTTTTTCATAAAACTATAACTGGCAGCTGCAGTGGGCCCCTTCGTTACCTGCGCCCCCACGCAGCTGCTGGGTTTGCGGGGGTGGTAGTTACGCTACTGCTGTATAGTTTCTCTGAAGCAAAATATAAGTGGTGATGACGTCGCCAAAATGCGAATATATGTATTTTTTACAAACGCGACCGAAACTGGGATTTGATTTTAATCTTTTAATGTACGTACGTACGACGTTTAGAACGTCTATACAGGGGGATTCATAAAGAAGTACACAGTTTCAACGCACTATAAAACAAGAACAATGTAAGATATTTTATGTTACCTGTAACAGAATTTTAGGGGATTGCTTCAAGTTTTTTAGAGACAATCACAGATGTTCTATGTGTGCACCCTTAGTCACACGACACACATCGAGCCGTAATCCATTTCCGTCCAAATTTTCAAAACGGTGCTGCATTTCGGCACAAAATTCAAAGCGCTTTGTTTTGTCAAGGTCTGTGAGATTTTGCAACATCTGCACTTTGTATGGAATCATTTTCAGCTTCATCCTCAAAATTTTCCAAACAGTGGGCTGTGAAATCTGCACTTCACGACTCACTCTCCGCGTTGATTTTCCCGGGCTTCGTTGAATGGCGGTGCAAACACTATCGACGACTTCTTCCGATACACGCGGCGATCCAGGGTTTTTAAGTTTGCACAAACAGCCCGTAGTTTCCAATATTTTATGCCAATCGTTGATAAATTTTCTAGTTGGAGGTTCTTTTCCGAATCGTGATCGAAAATGCCGTTGCACAAGAGTTACGGATTCCGTTTTGCTCAATACAAGAACACAAAATGCCTTCTCCACTGCAGACACTGCCATTTTGGCTGACTAGTCACGTGACACACGCGCTATCGCCTACGTCACTTCCCTCAGTAGCGGGACACAAACTTTATGAGTACATCTACTTAATGGTTAGCATTCGTGGTCCGTGTCTTCAACTGTTACTGTTTTACAGCATCTGGAAACTGCATACTTCTTTATGAGTCAGGGTGTACTGTATATTCATGTGCTTTTTTAGGTCTCAGTTCAAGCTCGAACACGCGCGTTTAAATTGGAACTATATTACGCTGTGGAAGTACACACTCTGTACCTCTAACTCCATAGTCAGGTTAGCCTTGCCCCGAGTACAGTGCTGTGGGACAAACACCACGTATGTTCCACATCTGGTATCCGAACCCAGGTCCAAATTAAACGAATATCCAGACAACTGAGCTTTGGTCACCCGCGCAACTGGGGAGTTTTTTCTGTTGTATGTTAATAATACTTCTAGTTCCTAGTAAGACTTTTCACTTTGTGAAGAAAATCGAGTAGTCAGAAGATTCTCGCAATTTTTTTACTGTGGTTTCAAGTTCGCTATCCTTTTCTTTCTTTTTGTTGTATTTGCCTAATAAAAATAGACAGCGGTCTATCTAAAAATTTCATCCTTGAGCTTGGTAATTTCAATTAGTATATTTCATAAATTCTTAGTCTCCAGCATCATCCACCATAAACTAGAGTATGGGTACTGGAAACGTAACCTGGTAAAATAAATTTGTTATAACACAGTTGCAGTCCTGAACTAGAAACAAACATCACGTGCCACTTTATTCTGAAATGTTATACACCTGTTTCCTTTTTGGATATATGCATCTTTCCCGAGAGTAATAAAGTAAATCCGCAGTACAAGACTTCGATGTAACGAAAATGGGTAACGGAAGTAATCAAAACCATTTGTGAAATCAGATTTTTGAATGTTGTTCCCATACAGGGCTGCAACAATGGTTAATTTCACAGTTACTCAACAATACAAATTTTGAAGATGACAATCCGATTTTTGGCGTAAAGGTGACAAGGATGGTAAGTCAGATAATATCCGGAAACTTGAAAATGTTCATCGTCCTGGAGCGGGACTCGAACCCGCGTCTTCCAGAAAACGCCTAGGTATGCTAACCACTACGCCACCCAGAACGACCAAGTTTCAAGTTTCCGATCAATTTGAATTTAACCATCACTGGATTCGCTAGTCGAAGCAACCGGCATTCATGTTTAACGAATCTGGAGGTTAAGAATCCTATCCCGTGATTGCCCGGAGAAGCAGATAAACATGAAAGAAATACGGGATTACGCCATATAATACAAATTTGGAAGATAACAATCCGATTCTTGGCGTAAATGTGACAAGGATGGTAAGTCAGATAATATCCGAAAACTTGAAAATTTTCAACAATATATTTTACTAAACTATCGCCAAACATTGTTTCCCCACGTTTTACAATAACATAAAATAATGTCATTGCAATCTGTGTAAATTACGAGGCCCTGATGCCAAATTTGATAAAAAGCAATTACAAAAATGCAGTTTTGATGCTATGAAAACAGTGCGGCGTAAATTTGACTTCCTCTCGATTGGCCCCCTTTACCTGCTATTGACGAGAGCTTTAAAATGATGTATAACACGATGGGGTGTATATAACCTGTAGATGTCCTAGACCAAAACCTAACAATCTCCTCACTAACTCACTTGGAATATAGCTTTTCTTTCCATCTTGAGGTCAGTTTTTAGCTCGCACATGCACAGATAGACTTTTGTTGCTACATCACACTTCATAAGTGCGACGATGGTTTCTTACATTCGTCTAAATCTGGATAATATAGTACTAACAATAACAATAATAAAAATATTGTTTTTAAAAAACTAAACAATCGAAATACTTATACATGTAGTTGCTCCCGTCATAGGTTAGTAAATATTAGCTTTTATGACTCGCATATCATCTTTCGTTGGTTTTACGACAATAACATTCATTAACCCACCTACCTAAGTATCGCTCAATATCAGAAATAAGTAAAACTTACTGTTTGTTGTTATGATTTAACTTTATTTTGTACGTACCGGACTGTGGCTTGGTGTGGTCGTGAGTGGTACGAATAAATGCAATACGTAAATCAATGTGCACGCTCGAATCACTCGTTTTATTTCACATCAGTGGCGTACCGGATAAGCTCGGGGTCCTCCCGCCAAAAAATATCTTGGAGGCCCCTTCGCAAAAATGTATTAGCTTTTAATTACTGAATTTTTTTAAATCCCATATTAAGTATGTTTTATGAGCTTTTCAATAATTCAAATTCTTCTGAACCCACAGGTATTTATCAGAAAACCAAATTTATTACACTTTATTGTGTATTACACAAATGTGCAGGTTGTAATTGAAATGATCGCCCTAGTTATATACAAATACAAAGCACTATAAAACACTTACGTCAAAGGTAATAGATAATGTATGCAAATTTTATTATTTTACGGAACTAAGGCTATCCTCTTTGAAATCCATTACGAGCACAAACATAAAACACGTACCTGCCGTTGGTTGGAGTTTATTGGCACAAGGGCTTCAGTGGGCCGAAGAGCGCCATGCCAAACGGTTTACATCAGAAACAAAAGCAGCATCAAAACCACACTATCTACCAACAAGTAATTGGACACCTGTAATAGCAAAGGTAAACAAAGTTTATTCACCTTCAATAGTTGGTGGAGCCTCCACGAGCGGCGATCACAGCTGCGACCCTCCGGGGCATACTCTCAACCAGTCGTTGTACGACGGCTAGCGGTATTTTCTTCCACTCGGCTTGGAGAAGACAGGTCAGTTCCTTCACTTATTACGGACGGTGGGGGCACATCTTAAGTCGACACTCTAACTCGTCCCAGAGGTGCTCGATAGGGTTAAGGTCCGGGCTATTCGCAGGCCAGTCCATTCGATTAACCCCATTGTCACCATACCAAGCCATGGGGACCTCGCAACATGACAGGTGGCATTGCCATCCTGAAAGTAACATGGGTCCACCCCGTAAAACTGCCACAACGTAGGAAGCGCATGGTCATCCAAAATCGTGCAGTAGGTCTCGGCGTTGAGTCTACCAGGAATTGCGACCAAGGGTCCCGTGCCATACCCGGAGAAACACCCCCATAGCATAATTCCACCGCCGCCAAACTTCACAGTTGGCACAATACATTCCGGCAGGAGGCGTTCTCTAGGCAGACGCCAAACCCAGACCCTGCCATCCGAACGGTAGAGGGTGAACCTTGATTCGTCGCTCCAGAGAACTTGTTTCCAGTGTTCAACGGTCCACTGTCGACGTTCTTTGCACCACGTTAGCCGAGCAGCGCTATTGGACTTGGTGATCAAAGGCTTGTGGGAGGCAGCAAGTCCATGATAACCGAGCAGATGGTCTTCCTTACGGATGGTTTTCATCAAAAGAACACTCCCGGATGCCTGTTGTAACTCCTCGCGGATGTAGCCCATCGATTTGGTTCGGTTCTTCCGAATTTCTGTGGCCAGCACCCGTCGGTCTGCAACTCCCAGTTTTGTGGGTCTGCCGGGTCAGGGCACATTCCGACACTCACCTCTCATCTTCAACTTGCAAATCACGTAGGCCACTGTCGATTTTGGGTACTTCAACTCGCTGGATATGTCACGTATGGATCGGCCATTTCTGTGATACCCGACTATTACACCTTTCTCGAAATCAGAGAGCTCCGAACTGCGTGACATCTTGCATGCGACTGGTTGCGTTTTTGTTTCCCACACGATATTTAACGGCAGCGGCCGTGACGTGTATCAGGACCACAGATGTCGTCGATTGCAGGGGTGTCCAATTACTTGTTGGTAGATAGTGTATAACAAAAGGTAAAGTACGAAACAGAAGCATTACGAGAAACGATGTAAATGGCCGACAATCAGAAAATGCATTACACAAAACGAAAAACTCCTCACGTAATGACATCTGACAGTGCCTAAAGACCTTTTCCGATTTATACGAAAATATAGAACATAAGTAACTATTAAGGATTGTGGCACAAAAAAAAAAAACCTTCTTAAATTATTTACTCTTGAATATAAAAAACACATTTAACATCGTTCCACAATATTTTATACGAAGTGAACAGTCCCCGCGAGAAACATCTTTTAGTTCATTATATTCTGAAGGATGCAAACTATTGTAATACATAACTCCTTATCCTCATTGGTATAAAAAATTCGTTCATTGAACTGATGTTTCTTTCACATTTGCTATGGCTGTAAAATGGACCTCAAGTCATCTCGAGTAGCTGCTTTTCCGTCATCCGGGTTTTATGAACTGAAACCGCAAAACTTATTTCTAAATATTTTAATTTACTTACTGAAAATAAAAATGTGCTTTTCTTTTTAATACTTCTTTCAAAGCTGCCGTCAAAATTCCCCGCTATTTCCAACCCCAGCTTCATATGAAATTTTGGCCACAAATTTTGAAAAACATTTTTGCTGAGGCTGGGCCTGCTTGCTTAGCCGATGACACCCCCTCCCCCTAAGAGAGGTGCGGGGGCTGTGCGGACGCCCCTGTTTCGTATTCACACAGATCTTGGCATGCGAAAGAAATGTAGCATAAAATATAAGGAGAGTACCAGGGTACTCTCCCGATTACTTTTTCAGTGTAGCACATTGTTTACGCATATAACATGAACACAATTTATGAACTTTTCGAGTGGACTCAAACAAAAATACAAGCAGATGTGTTCCGGTAACAATAACCACCAAAGCAACAAGTGTTCCCAAAAGTGTTTTCAACAAAAGTTATTACAAAATACAAACAAACAAAATTTTTGCAACACAAATATATAAATATTAAAATCGTAAATATTCTCCCCAACAGTACCGGAACAGGAAGTGGCTGGACTTGTTATATACTTTTTCTCATGCTATTATTTAAAACATGAAGTTTAGACTAGTGATATGATTAATTATTCCTTCTTGGTAGTTCATTCATCATTCACGCAAAAGAGTCATTTGCGAATGATTATTTAAAAAAAATGACCATTTAATTTCCAAGTTGTAGAATACCCTCACTGAGGAAATCATTTGTTGCAGAGATCTCGTGTTTACGACCAAAGCACTTCCAAGGCCACAGCTCGTTTTTGGCAAATTACCCAAACGAGCTCGAGCACTTCGCCATTTATAATTCACGACGAATGATTTGTCACAAGCTAATGATTCGAGCACATCATTCAAATGAATGCATTCACGTATCGTTCCCATTCTTAAGTTTCACCATTATTGTCTTGATAACTGTTCATTTCCATTCATATAACAGTTGATACTTATTAATTCTCGGTGTTACTTTTCTTATTGGGAATTCGTTTCCCAACTCATAGTGTGGAAGAAAATAAAACGTGCTGAGATTTTGGTATGTGTCGAATAATGGCGGGTTGAATGACCATTCACTGCAATGAGAGCGAACCATTCACGGTGAAGAGTCATTGGTTGAGAACGATTGACTCCAGTAGTGATGGACCACGTTTAGCTTTCTTCCACATCGGTGAAGAATCACTCATGGTGTGGAGGAAAGTAAAACGTGCTGCGACTTCGGTATGTGTTACAAAGCTAGGCTTCGCCGTCCCCTATCACTGATTATCTTTGGTCTGCCGGTACGTTTTGCTGCTTCAGGCACGCCATGTGTCTTTCACTTATTCAATACATCCAAAACAGTTGACTTGGTTATGTTCAAATGCCTCTCGGTTTCTCTTATGGACAACCCACTGATATAACACCCAACAATCTTTCCTTTTTCGAAGTCAGTTCTCTCCCGCCGCCACATTTTCACTCAACCTCACAGTGCGATATGATCGCGGTCAGCTGCAGGCTTGATTTTATACCGTTTGCAGCTGTACCGCGCATCTTAACAACGCAGCGGATCCGTTCATTTGCTTTTGAAGAGGTGTCCGGTGACTTTTGTCAATATAGCGTATATCCTCCCTTGAGAAAGGCGGGGGAAAAATCGAAGATTTCGGGTCCACCGACAAGTAACTCTCTGTAGAAGAAGGCATTTTGATTAATTCCAGACGATGTGTGGAAGAAACGTCGCACATTTTTCGACCTCACGCTCAGGATATTATTACGTTCGGGCGCCAATACAAAGTAAAAGTCGTTTGTCGGTGGCAGAAATCGAATCCGAATCCTTCTGCTGCGCAGCCGAATGTTTTGCCAATTAAGCTACACCGACGAAGCTTATCACTGAAACTCTGAGGTAGGCACCAGATATGGAAACGGGTCACGGGTCACCGGGTCGACAATTTTTTGCGGGTCAAGATGTTCCCGACCCAATTTCGACCCTGCTTTTTTTTTCGTTTTAATTTTGAAAAGAAAGCAAATATTTCAAAGAACTCTTTGAAATAATACTTCAGAGCTGCAGTGTATGATTCAGGAACTTGCTGAGAATGGTAAAGAAACGGGATTAAAAATGAACTTTCAGAAGACAAAACTGACGTACAATACTTTTACAAGGAATGAAAATTTATCAATTCATGGGGGACAGCAGGAGATAACCAATTCCTACATTTAGCTTGGGCAGGAGATATCAAGCGAGAGACACATTGCTGAAGAAATTAATCGACGTATAAAACTTGGTTGGAGAGCTTTTGGAAGAAATAGTGCAATTTTTAAGAGCAATATGATATTATGGCTTAAAAGAAAAGTGTTTAATTGATGCATCCTTCCAGTGCTTACGTACGGAGCAGAGACGTGGGCCTTAACTAAAAAAAGACATACAAAGACTGTGGACAACTGAAAGAGGCGTGGAGAGATGCGTGCTTGGTGTAACCAAGAAAGATATAAAGAGGAACTCGCGTATCAGGAAAATGACGTCATCATGATCAGAATAAAATCCCTGAAATGCCAATTGGCTGGACATGTTGCCAGAACAGACCACCGATGAACAACTGAAATTTTAGAACAGATTTCAAGGGACAGGAAAGGACCCAGAAGAAGATCACGTGCGAGATGGGTGGATGGAGGAGACTGGCACAAGACAGTCCGTTGTTGAAGAAACTTGGGGTGACCTTCATCCCGTAGTGGATTTAAAATGATGATGATGATATATTCGAATTTATAGTTCAAAGCAGATCTGTCCGGGTCAGATCCGGGTTGGGTCCAATTATGTGACGTCCGGGTACGGGTTGGATCCGGGTCCGAAATTTTGACCCCGTTTCCAACTCAGGTATGTACGTCATAAATAGTAAAAGTTCACATTACGCTTTAAAGATTTCAAAATGCTAAAAATCTGTGATAATGATGCAATATTAAATTATTTCAATACTTATTAAAGCGTTGACACTTTTGTTTCATTCATTTTAGTAAAAATGCAGGTAGGAAGCAACGGAAAGCGTAAAATCAGTAACGATAAAATTCTGAAAAAAAAACAAAAAAAAAAAAACAATAAAAACACACATATGCATTAATAATAATGTATGCGTTTCTCTTGGTCAAAGTGTAAGCATATAATTAAAAACAAAATCCATCAAAAGAAAAATGGCGTCAGAGTCCCCGGAACCGTGAGAGCTTGGAACATCGTGTCGCTCTATACCAAGAATATTTCCAATAGATAACGGTTTCTCCATATCTCCTTGAGAAATGGAAAGGTGTTCCTCGAAACTATTTATCTTTCATTCGTGTCTTCCAAGAATTTTTTGCGTGTCTTGTCTCTGTGACCTCAAAAATATGTGGAATTGTGTCTATCTGTTTATGACCTCAAGAATATGACGAAACCAGGTTCCTTTATGAGCTTAGATCAAAGGTCGCTTCTGCTGCAGCTAATTTACAAATTCATTTTCACTTGAACCAACTGGCAATTGGTACTCTTTGGAAAAGTGTCATCTCTCTGTTTGTAGCCTCAGGAACGAGCAGGGTCTGACAAAAACAGGTTCATTGTGTTTAGCTTAGAGAACGTTTCTGTTGCATCTAGTTACGGAGACATATTAACTTGTACCAATTGGCAATCTGCTCTTTGCAAAAGTGCAATCTCTTTTTGGCCTTGAGATCAGCCAAGGTTCCATATGCACAAATGGACAAGAACAGGTTCCATGTGCGCTTTGGTCACGGGGATTTTCTATTAAAGCAACTTACGAAACCGTGTTTTATTCTAAACACACTGGCAACTCGCAGTCGTTAGAAAAAAAGCTGTGTCTCTGTTTGTGACTTCAGGAATTAGTAGTATCCATAGGCGCCAACTATGGAGATGGGGGCTGGGAGCAAGGTGAATTTTGCCCCTCTACTGGGGGAGCAGTACTTACCCAATATTTCCCCACCTCTATAATTAAATAGGTTTTTGTTTTTTGTGTATATCATTTTCGAAATGCGCGAGCTGTTGGTTTGGTTAATTTTATGTGTTGAAGTGGATGTCAACCTATCAGAAGATCAATGTTTGCAGGTTCCTGTCATTGGAGCAGCGAAGCAAATAAATAAGTAGTTAAACAAATTGAATGTAATGACACATGGTTTCGTCCGCACATGTCTTTTTCTTCAGATTGGGCGAAAAGGGGAAATATTGGCTAGTAAAAAAAATGGTATATACTACCAGCGGGTGATGAATATTTCGCTTGACTCTGTGTATGTAATTCCCGCCAAAAATGTCATAATTTCACCCAGTACAAAAGCGTTCTTCCCTGACTTGTGTCCGATCAAAGTCCTTCATCGTTCTCCCCTGAAATCGCCAACAGGACTTCTCGTTTACGACTACTCCATTCAATTCCCTTTCACTATATGTCCCCGAGGAAGATGCTCTTGACGTAAGATGTTGAATGTTAATTGCTTACTCGGATTGTTACTGGCGAGTTCAGGGAAGGGGGGCGAACGGTCTTTTTGTTCGTGGGAAGTCCCACGGTCTGTGAAAGAAGAGTTTTCATGATGTGTTGAGCGCCTAATTTTAACTGAGGGTGAATTTCTCTAGCTAGCTTTCGCACATTGAATAACCAAAGTTACTATTTAATTATATTTTCAATATTTCCATATAACACAGTTTAAATATTTCTATAGAGAAAAAATATTTTCCTATACTATCGTGCGCCATGCTAATTGCAGAAATGCAATTTCTTTCCTTTATGGAAATGTATTATTCTTTATAAGGCTGAACCAAACCCCACCTTATGAGACCAAAGCGATTTATTTCAAAAAAATTAATAATTTTTTTTTAATTTTTTTCCCATATTGAGCATTGCTCATTTGATAAGAAACTTGGTTGCCAGCCCCGTATTGTGTTTGACATGTTCTCGTGATATGTGGTAAATGTTTTAAACAATTATCAAAAATAACATAAATAGATAAAAATACAGATACGTATAATCTCTAGCGTCTGTATTTATTTATTTGTTGCATCTCTTGTTCTTTGGTTTCAGTAACCCCGCTAATTTCTCATATTTTTAATAAGCGTTTGAAAATAAAATCTCCCTGGATATTTTTATAAAATCACTGGCTGAACTTTATTTTTTAAAATATCAATATTCAGCAAAATAATTTTTGTTTCCTTTTTCATTTCACGGTGAGCTACTACAATTGCCTCCCCGGTCCCTCAGTGGTCTAAGCGTCCAAGATGGGGTCCGGGTTCGAATCCTGGTGAGGCATGGATGTTGTGTTTGTCTTACGGCGCCGGCTCTTCCCCTGCTCTGGAACCAGTTACCCTAGATTAGTGATGGGCGACTGCTTATAGCCCATTGAGTAGTTCACGGCGGTCGTGAAACCTCCAATCAAAATAAAAAATACAATTGCGTTTTAAAATACACAGTACGTCGAATCTCCTAGTTTATCTTTATGCCCCCCCCTTTTTTTAACAGTGGTAGAGACGTGCCCCTCTCACGTCTGATCTCTTCATGCCTGCCCCCCTCCCCCCACCCCCATAATTTGGTGAAGTCGGCGTCCTTGGTAGCAACCATATCCATCTGTGTTTTAAGTAAGAGGAAATTTTCTCTGAAGGTACAGTACTAACAAAACCACACTGGCGGAAAGTGAAAAAAAAAAAAAAAACACCAAGAAGGAGACATCTGATACCAACGAAATTTCATACAGCATAATAACGGAATACAGAGGATAACGTGATCAAAACATTATGGCAAAATACAGCTGTGTTTGCTGGTAAATTGAAAAATAACATTTCCATGTAACATGGTTAGCACGAGGTTGAACCGCCATGAACTGCGTCATACTGTGCGATTCTGGCATGGAGCCTGTCGTACAGATGTTAGATGTAAGTCTGAGGTATTAAGTTCCAAGCATCCTCAACCTGGACGCGTAAATCGGGGATCGTCGTGGCTGGACGTGGAGACCGGATAAGTCATTGTCTCATAAAATCCCACACGGGCTCAATGGGGGACAAATCCGGTGAACGTGCAGGCCATGGAAGTTGTCTCACACCCTGAAGTGCATGTTGCGTTGCACGTGCCGTGTGTGGGCGTGCGTTATCTTGCTGGAAAACACCACGATGGACCGACCTTACAAATGGCACAACAACGGCCTGAATGATGTTGTTGATGTAGGAGGTGCTGTTTAACGTACCCGGTACAAACACTAGTTGCGTACGGGAGTGATTGCTGATCGCTCCCCACACCAGGAGACCAGGCGTAGGCCCTGTGTGTCGCTGGCGGATGCAAGAAGGGTGGAGACGCTCCCCTGTGCGTCTGCGAACACGCATACGGCCATCGGAGGCTCCCAAGCAGAATCTGCTTACATCGCTGAACATGACAGATCGTCATTGCGTTCACCAGTGCAAACGTTGACGACACCACTGCAGCCGTTCCTGACGGTGGGCTGGAGTCAGAGGTACGAGGCACACGCGCACGTAGTCCTGCATCCAGTAGACGGTTGCGGATTGTTCGCACATTCACCTCAGGTGCAACGGCAGCTCGAATTTGCGTCACAATGGATGTTCTGCTTGACAACGCCGCTCTTCTTATGCGTAGATCGGTCCGCTCATGAGTCCGTCTGTGACTCCCGGTTCCACGTCTTCTCGTGTGGGGATATTCCTCGGACCATCTACGCCACCATCGTACCACCACCGTTACTTCCCGTCCAATTCGCTCCGCAATACGACGATACGACAACCCGGCCTCGCGGAGTCCGACTAGACGACCTCGCTCAAAGTCCGATAACTGCTGAAATCGTACACGTCTTCCATGTCCAGGCATTGCAAAATCTTCAGGGTCTTTGCGCGTGTCCGTACGCCGACGACTGATTACACTCACTTCGCCGTATTCTCCTTAAATACCACCGACGATAATTTGCATATTATGCCGTGCTGTGGCGTAAGCGCTCACCGGTTGGTCCCGAAATTAACACCACAACTACGTAAACTCGACCCCATTAGCATATGTAAATTTCATGATCGTCCGCCAATTCCTTCTTGGTGTTCTTTTTTCACTTTCCGCCAGTGTAGTTTTACCTGAAAACAGATGACAATTTTTGCCATCTTTGGATTGAGTAATAGGACATAAATGAACTTGAGTTTCAACATACATTTGCTGAGAATCGTTCGCTGTAAAGAGATGATATTGCATCGTAACCGCCATAGCTATTAATCATTTTATTTTCATGAGAAATGTGCCAAATCAGATGTGCTCCCAAAAAAAGGCATGTAACTTATACAGTCAACTTTTGATGTACCGCCATCGTTTATTACATTACATTGTGGCATTATACAGGATTTGGCAATTATTTTTAACTAACTCAAATTTTGTTAATTAAGGTTACTCGGAAATCATTCAAGGTAAAGAATAGTATCATTATATAATTTGATACGCAACTTACCTTTAATTCATATTAGACTTCCAGCAGATTTGGCTATCCTGGTATTCCCATACTAGATGCAAACTCAAGACATGTCCAAGGAAAATTCACTATAGTTCTGTAAGTGCTGTCTTGCTTTATTCCATACTAGATTCACGTACATAATATTGGTCAAAAACATTACTCCAAATATCCATTATAGTATTTCTTGCTGTCGTCATTCATTGATAAATGTTTCTGCAGATAATACAGCTACCTTAAAAAAATCTTTCGAAAATGCAAAGGGCACCGGCCATCACGTACTTCTCTCTTCTAAAAGCTTTGAACTAGAAGAGAGAAGTACGTGATCGCCGGTGCCCTTTAGCACACTCAAAGAGACCCCAAATACGCTGTTAGAGGGCTTGGTGCTGAGTTCTATTACAGCGCCCTGTGTGGAGGGTTCGTTTGAATTTGCTCTGCAGTAAGTTCTGCATCGGGGTTTAACCCGTAATTCTCCCGATTGGAGCAAATAAATAAAACGCAAGGTATCAAAAGCAACCCTAGTTAAAACCTTTTCGCGCAGTGAGGAAGACTTTTATTCAGATATTGCGGGGAATGTCACCAAGCTTTTGTCTGTCATTTTCGTGCTTTCATTCTTTTAGTTGTCCCTCGGTGTCCTACTCGCCGCTATTCACCTTATCTCTTCCCGGCCATCCAAACCTCTTTCTTCATCCGTGCCGACAAAACCCCCGAGGTTTTCAGAGCCTCCTAAAAATATTCTGCTCCTCTCTCGACTTTTCGCCACCGAGTCCCTCTCATACCCGGAGAGAGAAACCCCTCAAAAAACTGTCCCCTCGTCCGACTTATTCTAAGAAAGCGCGGCCACGCCTTCACTCTCAAAACTCTTATGTTCTTTATTGCTTAGCTCTGCTGCGACGCGTGGGAAAGGAAATACTTTGCCTGTTGCTGCAATTCCCATCCAAATGGCGGGAAATGAAAGAAAATGACTACAATTCACTATCTCTAAAAATGGCTACAGAATCTCGCTTCTGATAAATATGGAAGCCCCGGTTACAATATTCACTATCTCTAAAAATGGCTACAGAATCTCGCTTCTGATAAATATGGAAGTCCCGGTTACAATATCCACTATCTCTAAAAATGGCTGTAGAATCTCGCTTCTCATAAATATGGAAGTCCCGGTTACAATATTCACTATCTCAAAAAATGGCTACAGAATTTCGCTTCTGATAAATATGGAAGCCCCGGTTACAACGCACTCCTAGCCCACATGTTTCCATAGTCGAGACAGCATGGGAGTTTTTTTGAAGATAACTGAGCATTACAGTTGAAAAGTTTTAAACGTAATTAATTGGTGGACTTAAGATTTTAACCTGTGGCATATCTCCTTTTTATGGATTTTAACGTGTAAATAAGTTTTTAAAAAATTTTCAAAGTAGCTGTATTATTTGCAGAAACATATATCAATGAATGCCGACAGCAAGAAACATAATGGATATTTGGAGTGATGTTCTTGACCAATATTATGTATGTGAATCTAGTATGGAATAAAGCAAGACAGCACCTGCAGAACCATAGCGAATTTTCCTCGGACATATCTTGAGTTTACATCTAGTATGGGAATACCAGGATAGTCACACCGAGAACGTACTGGGAGTCTAACATGGATGAAAGGTGCGTTGCGTGTCAAACCATATAATGATATTATTCTTAACCTTAAATTTCGCAGTCTCAGGGAGTCATTCCGTCTGTTTCTCGCATATGGCGTGTTTCATCAAGTGTGTACCTGAAATTAAAAATTTTAGGTGGATATGTGATGCCAAAAATCATAATTAATATTAAATTCAAAATACGCTTATTAGAAAAAATAACAGTTATTGTGCGCACTACATTTCGAAGTGTCCGTTCCATCTCGGAAGGTCTTGGTAACATTAAATGTGGAAATTTACTGTGCATTGTAGGAAGATAAAGTTCATATTTCATTATAAGGAAATGAAAAACGAAAAAAAAAAAAGAAAGAAAGGAAGAAAATGAAGTGAAAATCAAAACATTAATAGCGTTTCACATACTCATTTTAATACCCTAGTTTCTTTTAAAACCCTCGTCTAATTTTATTTGTCAAACAGAAGTCATCGCTCTTTCCACGTTTTATAAGTGAGTCACTGAAAATTTCTCATCGGCCGCCACCAGAATCGAATCCAGTCTTCCAGTTACGCGCCGGTCATGCTGCCACCGCACCACAGCGGCCTGGAATTCTCCAGACTGACGTGCGGCTAACTGCTAAACCACATGGTAGGTTGCTTCTTGGAGCCCCGCACAATGCTGAGGATTCATCACCGATGGAAAGCAGCAACTGAACAAATAACTTAATTCGAGGCTGCTGCGGTGCAGTGGTAGCATGTCTGGCGCGTAACTGGAAGACCTAGGTTCGATTACCGGTGGCGGCCGATGGGAATTTTTCCGTGACTCACTTACAAAACGTGGAAAGAGCGATGACTTCTGTTTGATGCTCCTAGTCCACATCAATTGTGTGTATTTTTATTTGTGTTTCAGATTTTAATCTAATTATTTTCAGAGCACAATCTAAATTATCATGTGGGAAATTTGGAGGCCAAAGCAATACATGGAAAAAGGGACGAACTCGTCTGGAATGCTAGGGTGCGATCACACACCAGGACCTTACATCTACAGCCCTAGAAAAAAATACCCCCCCCCCAGCCTAAAATACGTATTCGGTAAGTTTATAAAAAAAATCTTGAAAATTGATAAAACACACAGCGACTCAAGTTGGCCAAAATAATTGGCATATTTTTATCACCTCCCCTGCTTGGTGCGTATGTACTATATATGAGTTCATCTCCCTCGCATCTCGTGTCCGTCCATCTATCTCCCTTGTATCTCGTCATGCCACTTCCATCTCGTGTGCGAAATGTAACTCCTCTCAACCTCGACTATCCCTCTTTCGCCTTGCTTTCCCCACTCTTTCCTCCGCATCCCCAAAGAATATAGTCCAATCTGTTTCAAAAATTGAAAAGCTCACTGAGAAAACATTCCTACCATAGCTTAGAAGATGATTCAATCCCCGATGCAACATTAGAGAGGAATTCATAAAGTCTGAGTAAAATTAAATATCAAACATGCGAGAAACAGACGGAATAACTCCCTGCGACTGCGAAAGCCGTATACGACATAAATAATAACACTGCAGCTCATTAAAACTCCCATCTGAAGTTACACAGCGAGCTGACGCTGAGAATCCTGGTGAGATGGCGCCACATGTTCCGCTGCTCTTGTTCTGACTTGTGTTCTGCCAACATTTCAAAGGACTGCCGGGAAGGATACGTACAGCGCCGTCTTAAAACGGGGGAACCCTGCTATATACACTATATTGACAAAAGTCACCGGACACCTAGAAGAGAAACACAACACAGCATTTATTGACATACATTAGTTCGGTGTCGGCCCACCTTTGGCCGTAATGCATGCACGGACCCTTCCAGACATGCTTTCGACAAGGTTTTGGAACACAGCGATAGGTATGCGCTTCCATTCATAACATAATGCTGCCGCTAACTGTAGCTTAGTAGTAGGCCTTGGTTCCAAACTTCTTATCCGGTGCTCTACTTCATCCCATAGGTGCTCTACGGGTCTCTGTACTGGCCACTCCACACACAATACAGAATTATCGTCAAACAACGCCGTAACTGTCCTTGCTTTATGCCTCGGTGCATTTATCTGCTGGTACCAACAAGGCTCGGTTCCGTAATGTTGCCAGAGAACTGGTAGGGCATAATTCTCCAGAATATCGAGGTAGACGTGTTGGTTAACAGGTTTGTCCACGATAACCAATGGGCCGGGACCATACCACGAAAAACCCTCCCACACGAGTACATTGCCAGCTCCAAACTTGACTGTAGGAACAGTACACTGTGGTAAATAGCGTTCAACCGGCTGCCGCCATTCCCACACACGGCCATCAGACTGATGGATCGTGTATCTGGATTCATCAGTCCATAGGACCCGTTTCCATTGACCTACGGTCCACGATAAATGTTCTTTACACCATGCTAAACGACGAGTAGCATTCCGAGTGAAGATTAAAGTCTTATGAGCAGCCACACGACCACGGTAACCCATGGAATGAAGTTCTCTGCGAATGGTACGTGTACATACCAAGGTTCCAGAATTTTTACTCACCTGTACACTGAGGTCTTGTGCAGCACTCCGTCCATTAGCTGTAACGACTCTCCTGAGGCTTCGACGTCCCCTATCGCTGATTTTCTTTGGTCTGCCGGTACGTTTTGCTGCTTTAGGCACGCCATGTGTCTTCTACTTATTCAATACATCCAAAACAGTTGACTTGGTTATGTTCAAACGCCTCTAGGTTTCTCTTATGGACAACCCACTAATATAACACCCAACAATCTTTCCTTTCCCAAAGTCAGTTCTCTCCCGCTGCGACATTTTCACTCAACCTCACAGTGCGATATGATCGCGGTCAGGTCCAGGCTTGTTTTTATACCCTTTGCAGCTGCACCGCGCATCTTAACAACGCAGCGGATCCGTTCACTTGCTTTTGAAAGGGTGTCCGGTGACTTTTGTCAATATAGTGTATATTACTGTTTTTATAATTTGCACATTGATATTATTCTGCATATTCTACAAGGCGCTTTCCTCGGTTACTTTGTGACGTACGTACCTCAGAGGTGACGCACATATCAAGACGGCAAAGTTGCAACGACAAACTTCGTCGGTGTAGCTTAAATGGGAAAACAGTCGACTCCGGAGTAGAAGGATGGGTGCGGGTTCTAGCATCTTCACTGGAAAATTTGTTTTTCGCTGTAACTTAATTGACAGTTTCCTGTTTCCAACTTATATCCTCCCTCGTTCTCTCATCTCGGCATCGGACATTCAAAATTTTCCCTCGTCTTCGTGCTGTCCTCAAACGCCAGCTGCTCCCCAGAAAGAAAAAAAAAAAAAAAAAGAAACGTGGGTATACTTTTTCTTTTTTTTTCTATTTTGATTGGAGGTTTTAACGACCACCGTGAGGAACTCATTTGGGCTATAAGCAGTCGCCCGTCCCAAATTTAGGAGCACTGATTCCAGGGAAAGGAGATATTTAGGAACGTAAGACAATGCGTCACCGGGATTCGAACCCGGACCCATCTTGGACGAATGATCAGAAGCCATCGCTTAGACCACTGCGCTGTCGGCACGGCGGATATACTTTACCCTAACTATCTGGGCATTAGCTGAACCGTCATGATCGCGCACTTTTACCCTCATCGTGAAAAATCCCTGATTAAAACCTAAAGTTGCAAGAAAACTCCATGTGTTCGAAAGCGGACACTGATGACATAGGAGCATTTCCAGAGCAATGAAATCATTTCCGAACTGAAATTTATGAACAGCCGAATGGTGTTTTTTCCGAGCATTGGATACGTAATAAGGAGAGGTCGTCTTTGTGTCCACTAACAGCTAGCTGAAAATTACTAAGGCGACCATCTCATGCCTTCTGAAGAAACACTAGCGAAAAAAGAAATGTTTTAACTTATTAAATAATTAATATTGGGTTGTCGGAAAAGTCATGACGTGTTTTAGCCATGTTTTTCAAAGGTCATTTATTGATAGAAAGAACAAAGATCAATCAATGATATGATGCCCATTTTGTTCGATAACCTTTTGCCATCTTTCAGTGAGCTGCAGAATGCCTCTTTCATAGAAGGATCTGTCTTTCGTGGCGAAAAACTGTACAAGGTGCTGACTTACAGCCTCATCTGATTTGAACGTTATACCACGCAAGGACTGTTGAAGAGAGCGAAAGAAGTGGAAGTCTGACGGCGCAAGGTCAGGCGAGTAAGCTGGGTGTGGCAACACATCCCATCCAAGTTTCAGTAATTTTTGGCGGGTGATCAAACTTGTGTGTGGTCTCGCGTTGTCGTGATGGAACACAACACCTTTACGATGAACGAGCTCTGGACGTTTCTGGATGATGGATTCGTTCAAACTGTCCAATTGCCGACAGTACACATTCGAATTAATTGTTTCGTTCCGTGGTGGGAGCTCGAAAAGTAGGACACCTTTAAAATCCCACCACAGTGACACCAGAACCCTCCGCTGATGAATGTCTGCTTTGGATGTCGTTTGAAGCGAAGCAGCACGTCGGGACCAAAACCGTTTGTGCAGCACATTGTTGTACACAATCCACTTTTCGTCAGCAGTTATCAGTCGCTTCAAAAAGGATCGTTTTCCTCACGTTTAATGAGCATATCGCAGATGTTTATACGCGCCGTCAATTGAGCTTCTTTGAGTTCATGAGGATCCCACACATCCAGTTTGCTTACGCATCCCAGCTTCTTCAGGTGGTCGTGAACGCTTAAATGATGTATCTGCAATGTGTCTGCAATCTCTCGTGTCGCGTAACGTGGGTTTGACTCGATCAATGCCTTGATTTGGTCGTCATCAACCTCGGTGGGCCTTCAGGATCGAGGAGCATCGTTGAGGTCAAAATCACCAGCACGGAATTTTGCGAACCACCGCTGGCACTGACGTTCTTGTACAGCATTATCACCGTACACTTTACGCAACTTTTCACAAGCTTGACGCGCGTTCTTCCTTTTACGGAAGTAAAACAGTAAAATATGGCGAAAACGCACAGTTTGGTCTTCCATCTTCAAATTGATGTCAAATCTCCGCAAATCAACCAAATCGCTCACTATTCCTTTTAGACTGCAGCTAGAACTGGCACCTGTCGAATGCCATAGCGATAACAGAGTTACGCATGCCTCTAGTACTTCCACAACCGCCCAACTGCCATCGGATGCCAAAATACGTCATGACTTTTTCGACAACCCAATAAATACAAATGAACAAATCGCCTGACAACCGCCTTCGCACTGAAGTCTATTAAAAACCCAGCTCCGTTCCCAACTTGATGATCCGCAGTTCATTCTGCCCTGATTCTTATAAGACAGCTTTCTTCCGTTCTCGAATTAGAAGAGCCTTCGCCGTCTCTTCCGATATTCGTTCTAGAGAACACGAACTAAAAAACATAATCGTATTAGCCACTGAGGCAGGATACACCTCGAACCATATACGAAATTTTATCGAAAAATCCAGATACAGCCGTGTAAATCCTTCTGTGCCGCAACTAAGCTACCTGGGCTCTATTCCTTACATATCAAGTGTTTCCTATCAACTCAAGAACGAGCTCAGGAATATGAACTTCGGTGTCGGCATAAGATCTTCGGCGTCTTTATATACCATGCTTAAGAGAAATATTGACTAGCCCCCTCTTCTCAACGAGACAGGTATTTACGCCATCCCACTACAATATCCGGACGGCTCTAATCGATAGTGCATCAGAATGACAAAGCGTTCCTTCAGAAATAGACTCAACGAACATAAAAGCTACACAAAGGGCGGCAAAGTAATCCCTGCCCTGTCCAGGGAAGTCAACTTCAAGTCCGCTGATCCTATGTGGGATGATATAAAGAAATTAGCTTCCTACTTGATTCCTAAATCTATTGCCATTCGCGAAACTTTAGAGATCATTACCAACAGTGAGGCTTGCAATGATAGCGTCTCTCTAGAATTATCACGAGTTTGGTACCAGTTCGTCAAAAAATGATATGTTTTCTCCCACGATATCACGTGCCCAACCAACGTTTCTTCGAATGAATAACAACATTTGCACATATCCATTTATTATCTATCTAATTATTATAGTCTAGTTGCACCTATCCATTTATTGTCTGTTGTTAAACACTTCAACAATTTGAACGCAGTGTCTAGTTTTAAGTCACCGTGTTCAAATTGTTGAAGTGTTCTATTATTCAGTTGCTGTCAACCTTCCTTGAAAAAGCCATCTGGTTGATGTGCGAAAGCTTGTAAGTTTTGATACGCCAAGAAATTCGGATCATTAGTATAGTTATAATATTTTGATTATTAGATGATATTAAAAGAAGTTTATTAATGCTAACTCCATCTAAAAATAACGGGACCACACAACGGTAACAGTAGCTTGAAAAAATTATTTTTAAATCCAAGCATTTTTTTCAAATCTTGTGAAATAAGGAGAGATTTGAAGTAATGTCAACTGTAAATCACGATAAATACTGCGGACGTATCGATAGCATTTGACTGTTCAGGCTATTTTTGCAGCCGAGATTTGTGCACGTGTTTGCCTACCAATCTGATGCTTTGAACTAACTCGTCTCCATGAGAAAACACATGGGAACGTGAGTCTGTTTCAGTGTCCTACACGAGTGTTGCTTCCTCTGTTATTTCCAGAACAGCCCGCCTTAAAGTTTCAACAAACAAGGAGTTGGCAGCAACAGCCCTCTCCGTTTCCATTCATACTTAGCTCAGCGCGTGTGAACTTTTCGGATGATTGCACTACGTTCACCCGCGCCAAGTTTAAAGAAGAAGGAAAGTTAAAAAATAAACAAACTGAAGAATCTTTCATCCGCACTCATAACGCCACTACATCTTCCATGTGAAAGAAGAAAAACAAGGCTTATTTTCTCTCGAGACGTTGACCCCATATAATGGAGGACCACCCACAGAGGTGCATTCATAAAACCATAGGTGGGAAAACGGCTCTGGTGGCTAATCTTATCATTAATAGAACTCCTGTTCTGACTAAACCAACATTTTGTGATGCTGTTTCGGATCGAGGATGATGGTAGTGATGCATGATGGGAAAAAAGTTCAGTACTCAAGCTTTTAAATGGCGGAAAAGCAAGAGTATTTCACACTAATTTTACCAGAACACTTCTTTTGTTAATTTCGTCCTCCTTTGCATATTATACCGTACTTACGGCATTTAAATTTTAAATTCCCATATATATATATATATATATATATATGAAACAGTATCATTTTCAAGAGCATTAAAAGAAAAGTGTTTAATCAATACATCCTTCCAGTGCTTACGTAGTAAGCAGAGACATGTACCTTAACTGAAAAAGGCATACAGAGGCTACAGACAACTGAACTCATAATACTTTATTATGCTAATGAGCTAAAAAACATAAAGCATTGGCAGATAAAAGATTAAATAAATGGTAATACATGAAGACATGAAAAGATAAAACCCTGATTTATAAAAGCTGAGGAATTAAGTTCGTTAAAACATTAATTTGCCACTTAAAATAAAGATAAACATTTTACGCAGCTATGAAGAATGGTTTTCTTAGCACGTGTTAGAAGCGCGAAAGTAGGTCAAGCACTCAAGCCACTTAAAAACAAAAAGAAGAAACCACCGAGTGCTGAAAAGTCATCCATACACACCTGCAATATATTGCACGACTGTTGTGATGAGAGAAGCATGGAGAGATGCATGCTTGGTGTAATCAGGAAAGATAAGAAGAAGAAAATGACAAGAATGGAGGACATCATGATCAGAGCAAAATCCCTAAAATGGCAATGGTTTTGGTTTTGGTAACTGTGGGCACCAAAACGGTACCCAGTTTATTGCTATAATGGAATTATAAACATACAGTAGGAGATATCACTGAATATTGCAGTACAGAAATTATAAAGAGGAAAATAAAGGTATATACACAGTGCAACACAAATTGGAGAACAAACTTAAAGAGTATATTACCATGGCACAGTGACATCAGTGGAAACAGAGGCGGAATCAACTGGATAACATCAACGCTAGAGAACAGCTCAGAGTGAAAGATAAACAAATAAGAGGTCGGACCATATAACATCAGGGAGCCGACAGTGTGAGTTAATGCCGGAAAAACATCAATTCGCACAGATAACAAAAATACGACGCGCACAAATAAGGAATAGCATGACGGTATATCATTCGATACGAAGTAACACATGCACAACATTATGAGCATATATATAAAGGTATGATAAAACACCAACCGAGTAGAACATAACGACAGTCGAAATGCAAGGCACAGCGCAGGAAGACACCAACTACATTATAAGAACCAAGTTAACATGTGCAACACTAATATAAACTGCGGCGGAAGAAAACACCAGTACATCAAGGACATACAATGAGAACAAAATAAAACACAATGCACAATAACAAAATCAGGAAACAACATTGCAATGCGCGAGTGATAACATGAAAAGAACATCACACAATTAGCGAAACAGTAGAGGAATGAACGCGAAACCAGAAAATTCCGGTGACCACAAGGTGGAAAACGTCACCGGGGAGAACTAAAAGTATTCGGTTGGGAGGGAACGCTAAATTTCCTCGGCTTGAGGAAGTAAGGTATCACAAAATTGTTTCTCTGCGAGGTCTTTCAAAGAGGAGAGACGGCGAGTGTATGTGACGTATATTCTAAATTAACTTTCCTTTTTAGTTTCTTTCCCTATGTAAATCTTGAGTTTATTCTGTTATTCTTCACTCTTAACGTAATATCTTTTCTCACAAACGAATACGTTTGGCAACACAATTGAGGTTGAATGAACGTGACGTATGCATGAGTTTTGATAAGAACAAGAGATAAAAACGACGACTAATCTATTGCTTGAGAGCGTTGGGTTGTAAACTGATTATTGATAGGAGCGTTGTGATAATGTGTGGTGTGTGGAGAGTTTAGTGCAATATGCTATGCTACGATGTGTTTGCTACATCCTGAATAAAACACCTTTTCCGTAAGTTTGACTTCTGTTGTTTACATGTTTCGTCTGGCCGTTAAGGTTTCTTTCATTTAGGAACTATTTCTTAGTATGTTGATGTTTTAAATTAACGTAGAAGTAAGAAAAGTCTTCGTCATTATAGTATCGTTTCATTAAAACCTGGTACCTAGGATCTGCGACACTCAGAGATTTGAAAAATAACACATAAACTTCAGATTGCATCGCCGCTGCACACAGATCAAGATCAGGTGAGTGGAGAAATTCTTCAGTACAGACAACCGTACGAGCAGATTGGAAGAGGCGATAGAGTTGCTGTCCGCACAGTTGTCCACGAACTAGAGGAAAATTACCTATGACCTGTATAATCTCATCATCTGAGAGAGGACTGACAGGACCAGAACGGAGATGCATACTGTTCGAAGAGTCATCAGACGGAGAAACATCTGAACAAGTAACATCGGGAACACTAGATGAGGCCACAGAAGGAATGACGGAAAGATGTTTTACCTTTTTCGGTTTCACATAGCCCAGTCTGATTCGAAGACGAAGTTGAGGCGGATGAATCCATTAGCGGATCTAGAAGATCACCCGAAACGGGAGACGAGAACACAAGGTGACCCGAGGAATCAGTATGTACCCAATCAGCATCGGTGGACACTGGAACATCAGCCGAGGAAGCAGGAACGTGCAAGAACAGGGGAACAGGAGACAGACAGGGTCGTAGTTGAAGATTCGATATGCGAGAGACATGGAGGAGAGCCAGTCGGCCGCATTGCCGAAACACCACTCGACACATCCGAGTCGGAACACTCCGCCGGAGACACATCAGTAGAGGAAGACATCTCTGCTAACCCAGAAGGCGGATGCACTACCTTACGGTGAAGAAGAGGAGGAAAGGGATCATTGTCCTTGACTGGAAGCTGCGTCTGACGGAGAGAAGGAGAGGTAGCATCAGGCAAAGCACTAGTAGAGGGGATGGTAGAAGGACCAATGTGATCGGCATTGGAATACGAGCTGAAAGAAAGACCACGGTGTATGCGTACACAGGAAACAGTGGTGTGATCCTGTGTAAGACAGTGAGTACAATAGTGAGTGGTGAAAATCTTGAAACTGTAAGTGCGTGAGCCAATTTCAACAGCAGCCTGTTTCGGGAAATCCTCCAAGGCTGTCTCAGTGTGAAAGACGACCAATAACTGGCGGCGAGGTCATGTATCATGTGCAAATCGAGTTCCGCGTGCAGCGTCAGAAAGACGACGGACCTGGCCAACAGTTTTACAAAGATGACTGACAGGGAGAGCAAGCGCTGTATCAGGCACTTCCTGTGAAACAGGATAGAACGTGATGTGCACCGGACGCTTGGAAAGAGGCAAAGGGATGAGATGGTTTGTTCCAATCGAAAGTCCATGTGCAAGAAAAAATCAGCATCCTCTTTGCGCTGGAACTGCACTGAGATACCCGAGGGGTACGAGAAATTCCGGCAATAGAAGCGGAGGACACATGACCTGAGAAGACCTCCATCTAGCGTGGCAAAGGAATATTTGGTAGGTATGAAAGAGCACACCTCTGCCGCCCCGGTGGCGCAGTGGTCTAAGACGCTGGCCTCTGATCATTCGTCCGTAAGGGGTCCAGGTTCGTATCCCGGTCAGGCATGGATATTGTGTTTGTCTCACGGCACTGGCTCTCTCCCTTCCCTGGAACCAGTGACCCTAAGTTAGGGACGGGCGACAGCTTATAGCCCATTGAGTTGCTCACGGTGGTCGTTAAACCTCCAAAAAAAAAAAAAAAAAAAAAAAAGAGCACACCTCTATCCAAGAGATTATGGAACTCACGGCCAATCTGCGCATTTTCATCAGTCGTTGCCTTCACCTTGTGGTTGGATAACTGAATAATAGGTATTGAGTGCAAGAGACCTTCACGTTGAGAAGCTGACGTAGAAGCAGCGCCTTGCTGCATTGTAGAGGCAAATGACATCCCCGAACTAGAAGTCTGAACGCATCCGGCTGGCACAGAAGGCAGTGAGGACAGAGGAGCAAAGGCACAAGGGAAGGCAGTAGTCGCAGCAGTACTCAGGGGGGGGGCACCCAGGCAGAGGCACACGGCAGGGCAGTAGTCGCAGCAGAACCCAGGGAAAGCACCGAGGCAGAGGCAGTAGCAAAAGGTGCAGCTAAGTCCAGGGAAAGCACAGGAGCAGGAGTACCAGGAATCTGGGAAGGCACCTGAGCAGACACATCTGAGGACGAGAGTTCGTCAACTTCCATGGACGGAAAAAGTGCGACGTGACGTGCATTCTGCCAACATGGCGGCTTCCAAACGTAAACAAACGATCTAACGATAAGAAAACAGAGGAATATGAACAAATACAAGGACGATATCGCCAGAAAAGTAGCTCAAAACGTACACAGTACCTTTAAACAGTCGGAGCACACAACAGGTGAGTGCGGGATGAGGTATATCACACTAGAATGCATAAAATGCAGGTGCCACCAATACAACGTCTGTCAAGAACGAGCAATGGACTGGACATGTTGCGAGAAAAACGGACCACCGATGGACAACCGATTTTTTTTTTTTTTTTTTTTTTTTTTTTTGTGACTGAAGGTTTAACTGCTACCGTGAGCAACTCAATGGGCTATAAGCAGTCGCCCGTCTCTATGTTAGGGTCACAGGTTCCAGGGAAGGGGGAGAGCCGGTGCCGTAAGACAAACACAACATCCATGCTTCACCGGGGTTCGAACTCGGACCCTTCAATGGAGGAATGGTTATAAAGCCAGCGATTAGACCACTGCGACACCGGGGTGGCACCGAAATTTTAGGCTGAACTACAAGGGACCGAAGAAGACCATATAGGAGATGGAGGGAAATTCGAAATCATGGAGTAGCCCAGAGGACACAGGCGCAAGACAGACCTTTTTGGAAGAAACTTGGAGAAAACCTTCACCCAGCGTGGATTGATAATGGTTGACAATGATGATATGTATGCATATATATACTTTTTTGTTCCTGACCCTTCGCTTCCTGTTTTTAAATGTTATTATTGCATGTAACGTACTACAGAGGTGAAGCAATATCAAGACACCGAAGTTGCAGCTATAAATTCCGTCCTTGTAGCTTAATTGGGAAAGTATTCGGCTCCGGAGCAGAAGGATTCAGATTCGATCGTCGTGACATTTGTGTTTTCACGTTGGCCCCCGATTGTGAAAATGTATCTGCTGACAGTTAGGTTCTTCGAAAAATATGTGATATTCCTTCTACACATTGTCTGAAATTAATGAGAATCCCTTCATCTTAGCGAGTTCCTTCAAACAATAGTTTGTCGGTTGATCCTGAAATTAGTGATTCCGTCCCAACCCTTTCTCAAGGGGGAAACATATATGTTACGTACACCAGAGATGAAGCACATGTCAAGACGGGAAAGTTGCAGTGGTGAATTCCGTCGGTATAGTTTAATTAGGAAAGCAGGAAAGCATTCGACTCCGGTGCAGATGGATTCGTGTTTGATCCTGTCCACCGGCAAAAATTTTGTTTTCACATGCATAGCGTTTTTTTTTTTTTTTTGCTATGTAGGCAAGCTTTTTGTCAGTTCGAGACACGATTGCTGGCTTCGTAGAAGGAAGAAAACCAGAACCGTGGAACGTAATCCAATACTTATTTCTCACTGTAAATTAACCTCGCAAATACCAACCGATCTGCACTGTTTCTTTCATGAACATTCTTTTTCAACACCTTCAGGCTGCCCTGGTGGCGCAGATGGCTTCTGATCATTCGTCCGAGTGGGGTACGGGTTCGAATCCGGGTGAGGCATGGATGTTGTGTTTGTCTTACGGCACTGGCTCTCTCCCTTCCTTGGAACCAGAGGCCCTAAATTATTGACGGGCGACTGAGTGACTCAATGGGCGGCTTACAGCCCATTGAGTTACTCACGGTGGTCGTTAAACCTCCAAACAAAACAAAACAAGAAAGATGACACCGAATTTTCGGGTGTAATAAGCACGTCTTTTGAATCCGTTCTGACGCAAATTAAATTTATCAAAGCTATCCAAAGTCAATGGAACCGGTATGGAAAACAATAGTATCTGACGGAAGAAAGAAGTTTTTCAATCGGGTCTTTAATCCCTCAGATATTGCTGTAAACGGAATCGTGAGCTTACGAACTCTTAGGAACAGAGTTTTCGACAAAAATAAGATGTGACTTTACGTCCTTTGGTAGGAAAACCACGCATTATTTTAGGAAGAAAGTATTCGCAAAAGATTTATCCATATGAGCGGTATCGGTACAAGAAAACAAATTTTAGTCGAGTTTTCAGGAGCCCAGATTTTGCTACAAATACATCAGAAGTAGAAATTAACACTTATGACCCCTGGTGGCCAAACCAGTCGTTACCAAACATTAGAAATTACGTGAAAAATATTTTCCGTCAGGTCCTGTATGCGATACATGAAGAATTTTTCAAATCGGAGTTTTAGGAGCAGAAAACGCAATTTACCATTGCGCGCCCTAGCGGAAAGTCTATGATTTACTGGAAATTTTTGAATTTATAGGAAAAATATTTCGCATCGGAAACACTATCCAACAAAGAAGGAATTTTTCAAAACGGACTTTTACTAGTAGAGATATTGACAAAAATAAGATGTACATCTACGCCCCTGGCGTAGAAACCATGCATTATTACAAGAAGACAATTTTCCTAAAATGTTTGTCGACATGAGTAGTATCGGTCCACAAAAGACATTTTTCAATCAAGATTTTAGAAGCTCATATTTTGCTGCAAATACATCAGAAGCGGAAATTAAGACCTACGCCACCTTGTGGCCAAACAATTTTTTACAAAAATTTGAAATTACATGCAAACGATTTCCCATCAAGAGCTGTGTCCGGTGCAGAAAGAATTTTTCAGATCGGAGATTTAGAAGCAGAGATATAGGGGGAAACGCCATTTACCTTTACGCCCCTTAGCGGAAAGTCTATGAATTACTTGAAAATTTTGAAGTTGTGTGAAAAACATGTCACACTAGAAACACTATCCAACAAAGAAGGAATTTTTTAAATCGGACTCTTAGAAGTTGAGATATTGACAAAAATAAGATATACATCTACGCCCCCTGGCGTAGATATCGTGCACTATTTTAAGAAGAAAATGTTTCTAAAAGTTTTGTCGACATCAGTAGTATCGGTCTACAAACGATATTATTTTCAATCGAGAATTTAGAAGCTCATATTTTGCTGCAATTACATCAGAAGCGGAAACCAAGGTTGTGGCCAAACCATTTTTTTACAAAAATTAGAAATTATGTGCAAACGATTTCCCATCAGGAGCTGTATCCGGTGCAGAAATAATTTTTCAGATCGGAGATTTAGAAGCAGAGATATAGGATGAAACGCAATTTACCTTTACGCCTCCTATCGAAAAGTCTATGAATTACGTGAAAATTTTGAAATTATATGAAAAACATGTCACATGGAAAACACTATCCAACAAAGAAGGAATTTTTCAAATCGGACTCCTAGAAGTCGAGATATTAACAAAAATAAGATATACATCTACGCCCCCTGGCGGAGAAACTGTGGAATATTTTAGGAAGAAAATATTCCGAAAAGGTATATCGATGTAAGTGACATCAGTCCACGAAAGAATTTTTTCAATCGATATTTTAGAAGCTCAGATTTTATGGCAAATTCATCAAAATTAACACTTACGCCCCCTGGTGGCCAAAGTATTCTTTACCAAAAATTCGAAATTATATGCAAAAGATTGTGCATCAGGAGATGTATCCATTGAAAAAAAAAATTTCAAATCGGAGTTCTAGAAGAAGAGTTATCGTAAAAAATACAATTTACTTTTACGCCTCCTAGCGGAAAATCTGTGCGTAATTTGAAAAAGAAACTATATCGAAAATACTCTTCGACATAAATGGAATCGACAGATAAAAGATTTTTTTTCAATCTGATGTTTAGAAGCAAATATGTGGAATAAAACGTATTTTTGAATTCGACATCATCTGCATTTACGCCTTCTAGCGGCGAAATTGTACATCGTAAAAAAAACGAAATAGAGGATCATCATTCGGATATTTCAAGCTTTCGAATGCAAAAAGAATTTTTTAAATCGGACTAATAGTTGCAGAGATACCGTGGGTACAGACGGACGGACAAACCGATGACATAAGCACGATTTTTTTTTACAAAAGACGTGCTAAAAATGAAACACCTTCACAATTTAGCATTACTATTCAGGTGGTCTTATCGATAAAACATACGTTTTTCTTAAATGATGTAAAAATGCATAGTGTCCATGGATATTCAGATCTTTAACTTCGAATTCTGGTATTTGTGACTTTCCATCACATTTTTCATATGCTGAGTTTGAGGAGCTTGAGAATCACATTCAGTAGGAATGCTCTTAGCAAGACTGCAAATCAAATTTGCAGCTCACGTGACTGAGTGGTCTGGTTTTTTGACTAGTCGTTCAAGTAGGGACCAGATTAGGGCATGTCTTTTGGCGTTGGCTTCTTCCGCTTCTGAAAACTGGTCGCCCTAAATTAGGGACGGGCGACTGCCTCTTTCCTTTAAATTTGCTCCTATGGTCGTTAAACCCCGTAACAAGCAAACAAACAAACAAAAAATCGAAAGGGGCGAAGTAGCAACTGTGTCGCAAAATACAACGTAGAACTACGTCAACTGTCATTATTTCATGGCACTCTCTCACTAGTTCTACGCCCTTAAAGTATTCAGCGAAGGACAGTTGACGCACCGCTACGTTGTATGCTGCTGCACAGTTGCTACTGTGCCACTTTGATTATTTCAGATATAACATTTTTAAGAAATAAAACGAAAGAAATTTTTAACTTTATTTACTTGAAAGCAACTTATACTTTATACAATTCGTAGTAACTTATGCTGATTATAAATTAATGTTAGCAGAAATAGAAGGCGTAGTATCATCGTTGTCAGTAGTTATTGGTAAAATTGTTTCTGAAGAAATTTTTCTTCAGAAACAATTTTTCAAGCTCCTTAGTTGTTATAAATTTATGATACGTCTCGAACCTAATGTATTCTTCTTGTTGTTGCTCTTGTTCTTATCTAGATTCAGAATGCATCGGCGGTGTAAAGGTTTGAGACGTAATACATTCATTATCCAGCTAAGTTGTGAAGACTGGCGATGTACATTGGTATTGCATGCTCGGTGTGAAAATTAAAAAAAAAAACGGATCGCTGACATCAATCTGCATCTCTTCTTGCTGTTCAGGCTCGATTTGTGCAGTTGAAGTGGAAGTTTGTGACTCTAGAGTCGAACTACGGTGAAACGCATCCTGGCGCGCGTACGTTTGACATTTTTTTTTTTTTTTTTTTGATTGGAGGTTTAACGACCACCGTGAGCAACTCAATGGGCTATAAGCAGTCGCCCGTCCCTAATTTAGGGTCACTGGTTCCAGGGAAGGGAGAGAGCCAGTGCCGTAAGACAAACACAACATCCATGCCTCACCTGGATTCGAACCCGGACCCCTTACGGACGAATGATCAGAGGCCAGCGCCTTAGACCACTGAGCCACCGGGGCGGCTACGTTTGACATTACCTTCATTCCCGTGACCTTTCGGTTGATGACTTAGTGGGCCTTTTCTGATTCTTCTCGTTCTCCTCCAGCTGTTTCTTCAACTTTTATCGGTTCTTTTAGTAATTTTCTCTGAATTTTTACGGCATTTCTAAATTTCAGTCACCAAATTTTTTTTTCTTCTAAAAAATAAATAAATTTTGAATCCACTTTATTTCGGTTTATCACATACGTCCGTTAGCTGTGACTGTCAGCTACGGAATGAAGGGCTGTCGTCATCGCTATCATTATCTGCTCAATAGTTTGTGACTTGCCTGCCCCACAGGACGCAATTGAGATAAAGGCAGATAGCAGTGAGGCGCAAGCAAGTGAAGTATAGTAGATAACATTCGGAACTCCGGAGCCGAGAGTTGGGGGTTCGAATCCTTCCCGTGGCATAAAAATTATGGAGAAATTTACTTCGTCATAAGTTATCAACCTTAAAACGGCGTGCGGTGAAGCAAAACTTAACTTTCTGACGCTATTGTATCGAAGGGTGAAAGGCTGAAACTTGTTTTGTTATAAATCGGACTCTGCCGCCCCGGTGTGGCAGTAGTCTAAGCGATGGCCTCTGATCATTCGTCCGAGATGAGTCTGGGTTCGAATCCCGGTGAAGCACGGATGCTCGTTTGTTTTACGGCACTGGTTCTCTCCCTTCCCTGAAACCAGTGGCCCTAAATTAGGGATGGGCGACTGCTTATAGCCCATTGAGTTGCTCACGGTGGTCTTTAAACCTCCAGTAAAAAAAAATGGGACTCTCTAAGCTACCTACCGATGTATTATTTATTACTGAAAGATTATTAGTTTAGAAGATATAAGCGATCAAAGTGCTACCGGCGCCCCGGTGGTCGAAGGCGCTGGCCTCTGATCATTCTTCCGTAAGGGGTCCGGGTTCGAATCCCGGTCAGGCATGGATGTTGTGTTTGTCTTACGGCACTGGCTCTCTCCCTTCCCTGGAACCAGTGACCCTAAATTAGGGACGGGCGACTGCTTATAGCCCATTGAGTTGCTCACGGTGGTCGTAAAACCACCAATCAAAAAAAAAAAAAAAGTGCTATCGATGTTTTCCCTTACCCAGCGCTGTGAAGGACGCAGTTCTACATCGAAAAATTGATATAGATCGATACTTTCTGTGGCGTAGAAGAATAAGGAAATTTAATTTTTACTAGCCTCCTTAAAAGTATGTCTTTCTGTGAAAAGGAAATGTGTGCGTGTATGAAGATTAATTTACTTTTCAAGGAAACTATGCTAAACACATTCCCACTGCCGAAAGTGCTAAGCTTTCATTCTTCTTATTCAAAAATGTTCCGTGCCGCCCCGGTGGCGCAGTGGTCTAAGCGATGGCCTCTGATCATTCGTCCGAAAGGGGTCCGGGTTCGAATCCCGGTGAGGCATGGATGTTGTGTTTGTCTTACGGCACTGGCTCTCTCTCCCTTCCCTGGAACCAGTGACCCTAAATTAGGGACGGGCGACTGCTTATAGCCCATTGAGTTGCTCACGGTGGTCGTTAAACCTCCAATCAAAAAAAAAAAAAAAAAAAAAGCTACTAAACTGCAAAATGATTTTAACGGTAATCAACGTAGAGTTGCTACTTAAACTGTTCAATGAGTAATCATTAGAAGATTGCAGGTTCTACTTCGGGGCAGCAGGCACGAAAACTAATTAAGATCACACATAAAACGAACTTGGAGGGAAAAGTTGTGTATATTAAGACATCCAGAGGGGAGAAAAATATTTAAGACATTGCGCTGCGTCCGCCTATCATTTCCCCCCTTTCTCTCTTTGTTCTATTTTTTTTTACAGGAGGTTTAACGACCACTGTGAGCAACTCAATGGGCTATAAGCAGTTGCCCGTATTTAGTGCCACTGACTCCAGGGAAGGGAGAGAACCAGCGCCATAAGACAAACACAACATTCATGCCTCACCGGGATTCAAGCCCGGACCCATCTCGGACGAACGGTCAGAAGCCATCGCTTAGACCACTGTGCCATGGGGGAAGGGGGGGGGCTCTCGTTTTTCCATCCGAGTGAAAAACCTACCGCCTTTCCCTGATTGAACTCACTAAATGCCTCTCTACTTTCTTCTATTTTTTGGATGTGTATCTTTTAACCATCTCCGGTGCGAGGTGTCTTCCAATTGGCTGGCTTTGCGTGGGAGAGGGGCTATTATTTCATCGGCGGAGGGGAAAGTGTTTTTTCACGTCATTTCTGTCGTCTTTAAAGAGTTTTAACTGATCGCCTGTAATTTATTTTCCCTGTCCAAAATTATGCGTGCTGCCCTGCGTACTTTAGAACGGAAGTCGGCCCCTTTCATAGGTGGAGGAGTGAAAGAATCATTTCCCCGTAGTGGTGTACTGATCTTTGAGAGATATCTATCCTAATTGGTCAGATAAATGCTGAATGCTCGGCTTTCTTAGCGTGTGTAATTAATGGCACGGTTTTTTGTTTTCTTGTGTTTTTTTTATTGGAAATTTAACGACCTCCGTGAGCAACTCAATGGGTTATAAACAGTCGCCCGTCCCTAATTTAGGGTCACTGGTTCCAGGAAAGGGAGAGAGCTTGTGCCGTAAGACAAACACAACAGCCATGCCTCACCGGGATTCGGACCCGGACCTCTTTCGAACGAATGATTAGAGGCCATCGCTTAGAGAACTGCGCCACCGGTGTGGCTGGCACTGTTTCATAATGCTAGTTAAAGATATATCCGTGGAACCAGTGCCATGAACATCATGCAGGTAGCAAATTGAATGTCAAAAAGATTCGGCGGCGGCCGGATGCGCAGTGGTCTAACCGCTGGCTTCTGATCATTCGCTTGAGTTGGGTCTGGGTTCGAAAACCCGTGAGGCATGGATGTTGTGTTTGTCTTGTGGCACTGGCTCTCTCCCTTCCCTGGAACCAGTGGCCCGAAATTAGGAGCTGGAGATTGCTTGTAGCCCACTGAGTTGCTTACGGTGATCTTAACTTCATCCTACCCGAAAAAAAAGATTCCTAGGAAATTCCCCATCTTTACTACTTGCTTATGTAACAGCGCAATCCTCCAATGAGATGGTAACTTTACGAATGACGTCAAGCAGCAGGAAAAGGAACCGCGTTCCCATTGGTTCATGTTCACTGCCCCAGTTTTTTTTATTTTATTTTTTTTTTTTTTTTTTTTTTTTTTGATTGGAGGTTTAACGACCACCGTGAGCAACTCAAATGGGCTATAAGCAGTCGCCCGTCCCTAATTTAGGGTCACTGGTTCCAGGGAAGGGAAAGAGCCAGTGCCGTAAGACAAACACAACATCCATGCCTCACCGGGATTCGAACCCAGACCCCTTACGGACGAATGATCAGAGGCCAGCGCCTTAGACCACTGCGCCACCGGGGCGGCCAAGTTTTTTCGGGAGTAGTAGTGGGTAGATTCGACCTATTTTGTGAACGAGGTTTTTAAAATGGAATGAGTAAAGTAATTCACGAACCGCTAATCAATTGACCGTCCAAAGCCTTTTGGTAATTTCTCTGATGTTTCGTGCTATTACTGAACGGGCCTTTTTGTTTGCTTTGTCAGTCGGAAGTTTTAAAAGGGGCGCGTGCCGACCCCGGTGGAGCAGTGGTCTAAGCGATGGCTTCTGATCATTCGTCCAAAAGGGGTCCGGATTCGAATCCCGGTATGGCATGGAGGTTGTGTTTGTCTTGCGATACTGGCTCTCCCTTCCCTGGAACCAGTGGCCCTAAATTAGGGACGGGCGACTGCTTCTCACGGTGGTCGTTAAACTTCAAAAAAAAAAAAAAGGAGGGGTGTGCGTTGAAAAAGGCTTTCTCATTTTTTTAATTTTATTTGGGATTTAACGACCCTCGTGAGCAACTCAATGGGCTTGAAGTAGTCACCCATCCCTAATTTACTGCCACTGACTCTAGGGAAGGGAGACAGCCAGTGCCGTAAGACAATCACAACATCTAGGCCTCACCGGGATTCGAACCCGGACCCATCTCGGACGAATGATCAGAAGCCATCGTTTGGACCATGCTCCATTGCGGTGGCTTTTTTTATGTAGAGGATTTTAGGAAGGAGGTGTCTGACCACAGGTCTTAAACAACCCTTAGAAATAGGAAGCTAGGAAATTTGGGCTAGAATGCCCGATAGGAAAGGGATACGGAAGCCAAGCAGAAAGAGGGAGGAAGACACCCTTATTTATTACCGGGAGGCCAGTACGCGGGGTCCGACGGCTTAACGTGCCCATCCGACGCACGGCGGATATTTAGTGGATCGAGCGTTCGTACCTGCTGGGATCGAACCTGAGGCCCTTTCCGTGGCAGTCACGAACGTTGCCCACTAGGCCATCCGTGGCCCAAGGAGTACCGAATTGAGAAAGCGGCCATACAGCGGCTTTCTCAATTCGGTAGGAATTAAACAAAATATTTTTGCAATAAATAAGTGTCTGCTTTCTCTTTAGACGTCAGTTCAAAATCAGTATCCGTACTCAATCGAATACGACAGACCCCGGACAGGCGTAATGACAATTTCTACAACCCTGGTCCTTATTTTTCCCAATTAATGAAGTTCGCTCTGAAATAATTATAGGGATACATTCCTCTAGTCGACTCAGAGGGAGAATCAGGCGTGAGATTCGTGCCCCTAGAAAATTTCTGGATTTTCTTTGCTGCCTGAATCGATCAAAGAAATTATACTCCTAGTGGCGCAGTGGTCTAAGCGATGGCTTCTCATCATTCGTCTGAAAGAGGTCCGGGTTCGAATCCCAGTGAGGCATGGATGTTGTGTTTGTCTTACGGCACTGGCTCTCTCCCTTCCCTGGAACCAGTGACCCTAAATTAGGGACGGGCGACTGCTTATTGCCCATTGAGTTGCTCACTGAGTTACTCACGGTGGTCGTTAAACCTCAAAACAAAATACCCCTAGGGTTCAATTATCTACGCTATTTTAAGTCTGTGTTTGCCAAGAATTTCCAGAAAACAAGTAAACGGGTTAACGTAAACATCACGCCTGTAGTGGAAAAAAAAAACGTACACACACACAATTAAGTAGAATCGAGTTTATCTCTTCGACGACTACCTTCTGTCGATGAATAGAAATATCTGGACTGATTCTGTAATTTCAGTAACTATTAGCTTAGTTGCATTTTCCTTTTTCACTTTTAATTTTCGCTTTGTCATAGCTGTGTTCATTGAATCAATAATTTTTTTTAGAATGATGAAAATTTCATTCCATCCAGTTTAAATAAAAAAAATTATCGTTCCGAAAATTGAGGTATTTTGGAAGTATTTCAACTGCAAATATTTTATTTCTTCATTTTTCACGATTCGGTGATGATTTGTTTTATTGTAAAATTTAGAAAAGCGTTCGTTTTATGAAAGAATTGGCATTAAGCAGATAACATATGATGAAATATTTTGCTCTTCTAAATGGATGTCAAATTTATAATGGCATTCGTTCTAGGCGAGAAGAAAACCATTTGGGAATAGTAGCATGCTTTCTAACACGATTCATAAACCTCACTTGTTTCCCACATTTGTTTTTTCTTTCTCTCCATCAATGCAAATTAATGACTTAGGGGAAAAAAAGCCCTCGTCTTATTTTTAATCCGATAATGTTCATTTTAATTCGGCGTCCAATTTGCAAAATAATGAATGGCGTAGTTTTATTGAGCACAAAAGCTACGGCTGTCATTTCCATTCATATTTCATTGCTGTACTCTTTATGGCAACACACGGAGACTGAAATTCTGAAGTACAGTCCTGACAGCTGAAAAAATTTGGCGGAATTTTACTGTTGTTCAGTATATTTGTAATTAAAATAGTAAAAACTTTACTAGTAATCTGAATTTACTGGCGTAAAATAGAAATCAAAGTTTCCAAGCTTTTTCAAGGAAAGTACAGAGCATACTGCAAACAGAATAATAGCACGCTTCAACAATTTGAACGCGGTGACTTGACTAGACAATAGACGAACAGATGTGAAAATAATTATTCATTCAAAAATACATGGATTCATGTTTGTTGGGCACGCGGCACCTTGGATGAAAAAAAAAAAGCCGGCATTATTTGTAGAATTGGTTCCAAATTCATGACAACTCTAAAGGGATGCTATGATTTTTGGGGGTGGGAGTTAACGATCATGGCGAGCAACTCGATCTGCTGTGAGCAGCAAACCGTCCCTAATTTGGGGCCACTGTCTCCAGCGAAGGGAGAGAGACAGTGCCGTAAGACAAACACAGCATCCATGCCTCACCGGGATTCGAACCCAGACCCATTTCAGATGGAATGCTCAGAAGCCTGCAATTGGACCACTGCGCTACCTATCATCGCAAACCTCACTGTTGGTAATGATCTGCAGGTTTTTTCGAATGGTAGTAGGTTTAGTGGTGGTATTAGCATTATTAGTAACAGGAAGCTAATATCTTTATATCATCCCACATGAGATCAGCGAACTTTAACTTGATTTCTTCGTCACTTGTGTGTCTCTTTTATACTCATTGATTGTAATTCTAAAGAAACGCTTGGTCATTTCGATGTAGTATCGCTTGGAGCCGTTCGGGTATGGTAGAGGGATGGCATAAACACCTGTCTCTCTAGAGTTGCCATGAATGTGGAGCCAGTCCTTCAAATAATACCGTTATTTTTTTCTTCCAAGATTCCTGCTTGCCCATCGCTTCGTATCTTTAAACGAATAATACATTCGCATCTGTTCATTCATTGTCTAGTCAAGTCACCGCTTTCAAATTGTTGTGCGGAAGTTTGAAAATACTGCTTTCTATTTTGCGTCAATAAATACAGAGTACTAGTAAAGTTTTGCTAAGAATAGTTGGTGCGCAGTTCGTCGTTATTAGAACAGTTGGTGTGCAGTTCGTATGTTTGTTTGTTTGTCCGCTATACAAATCTACAGTTTTCAACTTAGAACCACCAATTTTTTTTATTTTTTTTTATTGGATGTTTAACGACCACCGTGAGCAACTCAATGGGCTATAAGCAGTCGCCCGTCCCTAATTTAGAGTCACTGGTTCCAGGGAAGGGAGAGAGCCAGTGCCGTAAGACAAACACAACATCCATGCCTGACCGGGATTCCAACCAAGACCCCTTTCGGACGAATGATCAGAGGCCATCGCTTAGACCACTGCGCCACCGGGGCGGCACGACCAAATTTGGTATACTATCTCATGGTACTCTGACTTAGACCGTAGATGGTTTTGGGAAGGGTTCGGATCCCGGGGGTCAAAGGGCTGGGGAGTCAAATGGCCCCCATACAAAATTTTCGTAAAACGTTCTACAGTTTTCAATTTACAACCACCAAATTTGGTATATTATCTCATGATACTCCGACTTAGACCGTAGACAGTTTTTGGAAGGGGTCAGAGCCGGTGGATCAAGGGGTCCCCATAAAACATTTTCGTAAAAAGTTGTACCGTTTTCAATTTAGAACAACCAATTTTGGTATATTATCTCATGGTACTCTAACTTAGACCTCACACGGTTTTTGGAAGGGGTCGGAGCCCTGGGAGGTCAAGGGGTCGCCATACAAAATTTTCGAAAAAATGTCTACAGTTTTCAATTTGGATCCACCAAATTCGGTATACTATCTCATGGTACTCTAACTTAGACCGTAGACGGTTATTTGTTTGTCTGCTATGTCGCCTGCTCAAGGGTTGGCAATCCTAAAAATCTCTACATTTTTTCTCCCAGTGAAAAAATCAAAAATATTGTTTACCAAAAAGCAATAACCTAAACGAATTAAAAAAAATTTACTGGAGAATTACAGGAACATATTTTTCATTTATAACATTTCACACGTTGAACTTAGTTGTTCCACGAATATTTACCCGGGAAATACCGAGTACCCCTGCTAGTTGTTTTTATAATGTTGTCCAATTTTGTTTGTTTTGTTGTGTAGAAGTTCTTGTTATCTTATGTGAGTTTTGTAGTTCTATCCAAGTTTCAGTGGTCTGCTGCGGGACTGTTTGTAATGCCGTCCAGTTTCCCTACCATTGTGTCTGTCTCATTGGTCAACGGCGCAACCAGGATTAAGTTTTAAAGGCTAAAACCCGCTCCAGAGCTCAGAGTTTTTTTTTGTTTTTGTTTTTGTTTTTTGCTTTTTTTATGGTTCGGTTTAGACGTGTTGTCTTGCCATCTTCTATGTCTCTATCTCAGTTTGGTTTCATTTTCCTCTTCACTGAGAGTTCCTAAAACAAAAGTGGAAACGTATTTTGTTCCCACATTGTCAGACATTCTATGTGTAAGTCGACCCTAGATCACAGACGACACAATTACTCGACTTTTTTCCACTGTCCATATATCCCATTGACACAAAAAGTGGGATAAACTTGTTCTTGTGAAGCCATCTAACCACATTGTCAGGCATTCTATCTGTAACCTGACCCTAGAACACAGACGACACAATTACTCGACTTTTTCCACTGTCCATATTGACACAAATATCACATTGACACAAAAAACTAGATAAATTTGTCCTTGTAAAGCACTCTAACGAGAGTCGGGGCTGATATAATCACATAGGGTATGACCCCTACCACTAGCTGTTGTGACCTATTAGGTTATAACCCTACCCTTAGCTTTTCAGACCCACTAAAGTCTAACTTCCTAGTGTAGGACGAAGAGATTTTAGGATTTTCTGTTACTGGACACTTGGCACTAAAATTCGTCTTGTAAAGTGGATGTCTGTGATCAAGCTCTCTTCTCTGTTCTGAAATTAACTGAGCATTGAATGCAACATACCACTAGAGCAATAAAAGCAAAACAGAGTAACCATTGATTGTTCAAACTGTAGGTATCCCAGACAGAAGCTGCATTTATCCATTGTACCACCATTATATTGCAGTTATTATTTATGATAAAGTATTTG
The DNA here is from genome assembly GCA_039090855.1 of Macrothele yani. Taxonomy (NCBI): domain Eukaryota; kingdom Metazoa; phylum Arthropoda; class Arachnida; order Araneae; family Macrothelidae; genus Macrothele; species Macrothele yani. The sequence continues at coordinate 114,150,125 of CM077003.1, forward strand.
CATCATTTGCATCTGATTATTCATAATGCAATTTATTATTTTATCATTTTATTTACGCTTTCCAACCGTAGGTTGAAGAAGCGTATATGCTCCAGCTTTATCTGTCCACACGATAACTCACGTGAAAATGGTTCTATTTCGACGAAATTTTAGTATGTGGTAGAGGACCACCTGGGGACGAACCGTATTGAAAATGGGCGAAGCAGGGTCAAAGGTCAGGACATAGAAGTGGGATCCATTCCATGCTCTTATGCGTCATAACTTGCGTAAAAATTGTTCAATTTCGATGAAATTTTAGTATGTGGCAGGGAACCACCTGGGAAGGATTTCTATTGAAAATGGGTGAAATTGGGTCAAAGGTCAGAACATAGGAGCTGGATACATTCCATTGCCTTTATGCGTCTTAACTTGCCTAAATATGGTTCGATTTCGACGAAATTTCAGTACGTGGGAGGGAATCATCTGGGCACAAGTCTTATTGAAAATAGGCGAAATGGGGTCAAAGGTCAGGCAGGGCATAAGAGCGGGATATATTCCATTGCCCTTATGCGTCATAACTTGCGTAAAAATGGTTCGTTTACGATGAAATTTTAGTATGTGGTAAGGAGCCACTGGGGACGAACTCTATTGAAAATGGGCGAAATGGGGTCAAAGGTCAGGACACTGGGGTGGGATCCATTCCATTGCCCTTGTGCATCATAACTTACCTAAAATGCTTGGATTGCGACAAAACTTTATCATGTTGTTCCGGAGGTATAGTGAACCGGTTCTGTTGAATATCATCGAAATGGGGTCAAAGGCCAGGACACAGGAGCGAGATTTCTTCCACAGCCATTATCCACATAACTTGAGTAATAATTTCTGGTATGTTGGAAATCGTATCATAATCAATGCATTGCATGATTTTACTAACTTGTATTATAAATTACTTTGGTAATTTTCCTGCTTTAATTCGCCCAATAGTAATACAGTGAAACCTCCGACTAACGGTCACTTCACCGGACACGGAAAAAGTGACCGTTGTTGGGAGGTGGCCGTTGTTTGGGGTTTAGGCCTAAGTTAAATTGTTAGTCCGTTGCATTTGTGCAAAAGCAGAATAAGTGCATGATTCGTACGCACAAACGATGGGTTTGCACTGATTTCTCCAAATGCTGAATGGAACTCAATATAACAATTAGATTGACTATTGCGAAAGGAAAGCAGTGTCTTACACACCTGGTTCCAAACAGCTCTTAAGAATAATAAGTTAGGATATTAGGGTTAGGGTATGCTATAAGTAAGAAAAAAGACGGAAATGTTAGACTATGAATTGTAACTGCACAGGTTGCTATCCGCGCTCCAGAAATCAGGAACAGGGACAAAACCGAGAAATACCTCCTCCAAAGTGTAACATTCCAGGTATCAGCAACTTTCCCCGCAAGCCTCGAGGGGCCACTGAAACATGTACGTAAGCTGGAGCTCGCTTCACGTAAAACTAAATTTTAACTCTTTCCTTTTCACTTAAACACATCACTGTACCCTCCATAATACAAATCATGTTGGCTGAGGCACAGTTATTTTTGCAATATCCTCTGGCCTCATCTTCGAAGAACCGAAAGTACTACGTCAAGTCATAAGGGATAAGGGCCGCCCCGGTGGCGCAGTGGTCTAAGCGATGGCCTCTGATCATTCGTCCGTAAGGAGTCAGGGTTCGAATCCCGGTGAGGCATGAATGTTGTGTTTGTCTTACGGCACTGGCTTTCTCCCTTCCCTGGAACCAGTGGCCCGAAATTAGGGACGGGCGACTGCTTTTAGCCCAATGAGTTGCTCACGGTGGTCGTTAAACCTCCAATCAAAAAAAATAATAATAAGGGATAAGGTGTCCGTTTGACTCCATCGGGCTGACATGGTTGTCCGTTGGCCGCTGTTAAGAGGTTTCGTTGACTGGAGGTTATCTGTGATGTTAATCCTACGGCAGCTGTTCTGTACCAATAAAAACTTGCAGTTGTTCGGAGGTGTCCGTTAATAGAGGTTTCGCTGTACTTATTTCGGTAATACCAATTAAATATACGGTGGTATCAGTATAATATGACCACCTACCTAATAATGGAAATAACCACCTTTGTCCCGGATGACAGCGGCAAGACGGCGAAGCATGAACACAATGAGGCCCTGGAAAGTTGCTCGAGGCGCACGTGCCCGTCCGGACTTCAGCAGAGCACGGAGATCCCGGAGATGACGTGGTTGTGGGACGGTACGTCGAACCTGTCAATCCAAATAGTCCCACAAGTGCTGTATATGATTGAGGTCGGACGATGTCACCGTCCAACAGATAACGGAGACATATCTGTCGTGTTCATGGAAACAGTCACGCGCTCCCTTATCGGTGTGGCACGGCGCATTGTCCTGTTGGTAGGCACCATCACTACCAAGGTAAACATACAACATGAAATGATGCATCCAACATCTAACTTGAAGGTCAGCGAGGATGGACAGGTAGCCATTGGCGTTCAGGGACCCATCCAGTGGTACCAGGGGTCCCAGGTTATACCAGGAAAACATCCCCCAGATATGCATACTGCCACCGCCGTCTTGTTACTTGACAGACACGCGTGTTCGAGTGGTGGTTCTGGTGTGTCTGACGCCTTATCCGCCACCGCCCTTAATTTTTGTGGTGTAGAAACCTCGATTTGTCGGGGAAGGCAACCCTTTTCCATTCTTCCACTGTCCAATGATGGTAGTCCCGTCGTTGCCAGTGGACCTGGGTTAACATGGGCGCCTTGACGCAGCGTCAACTCCGGAGACCCATGCGTAACAGGGTTCGCTCTACTGTTATCGGGGACACGTACCTTGGTGCTCCAACGTTCGTTTGCGTGGTAATTTGCTGCACTGTTGCTCATCGATTTCCTTTTACCAGTCTGCGGAAGCGACGTTCTCTTCTGGAGTGGATGGCTTTTGTTGTTTCACAGTTATGACGTCGGGAGGTACTCGGTGTGCCAGCGGTTCATTCTTGGTACACCCTTTCTACAGCACCTCGCGAACAGCCCGCAAAGTCTGCTGTTTCCGAAATGCTTCCACCTTTGGCGCGGTAGCAGATGATCATTCCTTTCTGAACGTCCGTCAAATCACTGCTTCTGCCCATTGTGCTCACGTGATGCGTTATGGCTCATCTGTCATGGCTGGCCCCTTATATCTCTGTGTGGTCCACCTCGTCACGTGCATTCTGTGACGCGCCTGGGCGGTTACACTGTTATTTCGGGGGTGGTCATATTATTCTGATACGACTGTGCGTATAGTGATACTAATTGGTGCAAAAATTTCTTGTCCTCAAAGATATTAATAATATATCGATATTGCATGCAAATTATTGGCATACTTTTCTTATAGATCTCACTGCTACCATAATCATTCCCCCCAAAAAAATTCCTCGTTGCGCGCTTGCTATTTCCACCTGAGGAACTTTACATTGATCATGATATCATCAACTCTTGCTGGGTTTCTGATCCATAAGTTTATTTTCCTACCTTTCTTGGATACACCAAGCATGCGTCTCTCCATGCTTCTTGTAGTCATTGGTGTAACAGACTTTTTTTAGTGTCATGTCGCGTTGGGTTCGTTAGGCCTTCTCTTGCAAAGAAACCAAAAAACTACATGGTTTTAGTTGCATTTCCGCCCTTTATTGAAACGAGCGAATGACTAGTAAATGAGAACTCGCTCTTCTACATTGGTGCTCTTTACTCAATGCAGTATATGGAGAAGATTATGGATTTGCTTTTACTGATTTTTATATTTCACCTTCATTACTCTTTTTATTGCTAACTCATTGTTTTGTTCCTGCGTATTCTATCAGGCATTTTGCTTAGTTACCTCGCTGCTGAGTAGGCGCTCCTGAACATCAGATATTTAAAATCTCTATGCTTTTCCTTCGATTTCCGAGACTGAAAGAGGAATCTGTTCCCCACTCTCTCATCAAACGATAGAGCATTTGAGTTGTATTTTTGTCTTTTCCCCTCTCGTAGCCAAAAACGCGGGGTATACCTTTAGCGCAACTACCTGGCCAGTTGCTGAATTCTCATCGTCGCGACTTTACCTTTCTTGTGATAAATCTCTCATCAGAACCAAAGCCATGTGCTCAAATCTCCTCCTACGCTCGAGCTGATGCCATAAAACCATAGAAATACCCTTTGAGTCATTAATTCCAACTATGTTCATGAACAGCCAGTTCAAATGCTTTTCTGCGGATGTATGAATGGTCATCTTCCTCTTCTCCATCAACGACAGGATCAAAACTACTATAAAGGGACCATCTCATTGCCATCCCATACCAATAATATGTGTTTCTTGGGGAATGGCCCTATAACGTTTTGAATGGTTTATCCTATATGGTATGTTTGAATTTTTTGTTTAAAAGTATTTATAAGGATGCATTTGTATTTATAGAACTAATTGTTAAAATCATACAATCTTCGCAAAGCATTTTTTAGTTTGTTATTATCATTTTTTATTTTACTTTTTGTTCAAGTGGTGTCAGTTGTTGAGGAGAAGGGAGTTCAATATTCCAGTTCACTTTCAGGAATCTGTTCTTTTAGAAAAAATTATTAATTTTTATTATATGGCATTTTTGAATAAGCGTTTTTTCACTGCAAAGCATTAGAATCTGTAATACTTTAGTATTGCTACTAGTTTAAATTCTCTCTTACGAGGCTAGGTTACTTGGCATTGTGTTATTACTGAATAATCCTTATGATTCAATCAGTCACTCCCTCAACTTGTGTGTTTTTATAATCGTTTTTCTGTTTTTTGGTAGCAGATGACGAGCATGGGTTGGGCCAGGAAAGCTATAGATGCATGCAAAAATAATATTATCTTGTGTTTTGACATGCAACTCTGAGGAGGTTATGATATATTTTTTTTTAATTTTTTGGTGGGCATATTACTTGCATCTATGGCTTTGCAGAAACCCATTTCCAACAAAATCTTTGTGGAAGTGAGAAAATGCAGAGTTTTGCTGGTCCTTGATAAAGCCAAGGCTCGGCATTCTCGACACTTTTTACATTCAGTTTGCTATTTTTTATCATTTTTTTATCCATTTTTTATCCTCTTTTTACTGATACTTGTCAGTATATGAGTTTTACTATGTTGTTTTTGGAATATTGGTTGAAAAATTGTTATTGCTTTTGTCTCTTCTTAATAGTATATATCTGATGCTGACCTTGGCTACGTATAATGGACGTTCCCTATCTTCTGATTCAAGGCTTCTTGAATTGGAAGAGGAACTACAAAGGATCAAGTGGGACATCGTGGGGCTAAGTGAGGTAAGGAGAAAAGGAGAAGATTTCATTGAACTGAAAAGTGGACATCTCTTCTACTATCGTGGGACAGATACTGGCAGAACTAGTGGTGTTGGATTTATAATAAACAAGAAACTGAAGGATAAAGTTGTAGAAGTTGAAAGTTCCTCTGACGGAGCTGCACGACTTGTTATCCAACTCTCGAAAAGATACCAGGCTCAGATTATTCAAACTTATGCACCCACCACAAGACATCCTGAAGAAGAAATTGAAGAATTTTATGTGGAAATTTGTCATCTAAATAATAAAGGTAAGCAGCACTTGAAAATAATTATGGGAGATTTCAATGCAAAAATAGGGCAACGGCAACAGAATGAAACTTCAGTAGGTAAATTCGGTCACGCAACAGCAACCAGCGTGGAAATACTCTCGTTGAGTTTGCAGAGGCAGAAGGGTTTTTCATCTTGAACACCTTCTTCAAGAAAAAGACACACAGGAAATGGACATGGAGACATCCAAATGGGACGACAAGTGAAATTGATTTTATTATGTGTAACAAAAAATTCGTCATAGAAGACTGCAGTGTGCTAAACAAGTTCAACACAGGTAGTGACCATAGATTGGTGAGATGTAAGATGCACCTCAACACTAAACTTGAACGTGGCAAGCTCATAAGACAAACAAAATCTATTGACATAACCAACCTTAAAAAACACCATAATACCTTCAAGTTGGAACTGAAGAACAGGTTCTCTGCTTTAGAAGGCCTATCATCGGAAGAAGTGGACATCTCTGAAGTTAACAGAAAAGTAACCAAAGCTCTTATGGAAAGAGCAACAAAATTAGCTGGGTCTAAGAACAAGTTGCATGTAAACAAATTATCAGGAAAAACGAAAATGTTGATGCAAAAAAGAAGAGAGATGAGGACAACTAAAGAAGATGTGACTTCCAAAGTGGAATATATAAAGCTATGCAAGACAGTAAGAAAAAGTATCACTGAAGACGTAAGAAAATTCAACTGTGAACTAGTGAGGAAAGCAATTGAAAACAACCAAAGCCTAAAGATAGCAAAGGGACATCTCAGTAAGGGAAGAAAACAGATTATGGCACTGAGAAAAGAAGCTGGTTCGGTAACAAGAAATAGAGGCGAAATTTTGACAAGAGTGAAAGATTTCTACTCCAAATTATATGAAAGGGATGATACATGCACTCCAGACATCATGAAAGGTACCAGTACCAGAGTTCCTCCAGTCCTTCCAGCAGAAGTTGCACATGCAATCAAGAACATGAAGCGGGGAAAAGCTCCAGGAGAAGATGGAATTACTGTAGACATCATACAAGAAGCAAGTGGAGAAATCGAAACAGTACTCGCCCAAATTTTCACTCGATGCCTTAATGAAGGAAAGATTCCTGAGGATTGGAACACCGCTACAATGATCCTGCTACATAAGAAAGGTGACATTGAGGATCTCGGAAACTACAGACCTATCAGCCTCCTATCAGTAGTTTATAAAATCTTCACTAAAGTTCTTTCACACCGCTTGAAGGTAACACTGGACATGGCTCAACCGAGAGAACAAGCTGGATTCAGGAGTGGCTACAGCACAATAGATCATATCCACGTACTGAGAGAACTAATTGAAAGAGCGAGGGAATATGAACTTCCATTGTGCATGGCCTTTATCGATTATGAAAAAGCCTTTGATTCGGTGAAACCATCAGCAGTTACAATGGCTCTGAAAACATGCGGTATTGAAGATGCATACATTAATATTATTAATAACATCTATGAAAATGCAAGTGCAAAGATTCGGCTGTTTGAAAATACAACACACGTAAAAATTGGAAAGGGAGTGAGACAAGGTGACACCATATCTCCGAAGCTCTTTAATGCCACATTGGAGGGTGTTTTTCAGTCGCTGAGCTGGGAAAACAAGGGGATAAAGATTAATGGAGATTATCTAACCCACCTTCGTTTTGCTGATGACGTAGTCATTTTTGCAACTACCCCATCAGAGCTGCAGAGTATGATCCAGGAACTTGCTGACAAGAGTAAAGAAGTGGGATTAAAAATGAACTTTCAGAAGACAAAAGTGATGTTCAATGCTTTTACAAGAAATGAAGATTTATCGATTGATGGAGAAAAGCTGGAGATAACAGACACGTACGTTTATCTTGGACAGCAGATATCAAGTGAGGGTCACATAGATGAAGAAATTAATCTGCGTACAAAACTTGCCTGGAGAGCTTTTGGAAGAAACAGCATAATTTTCAAGAGCAATATGCCATTATGTTTTAAAAGAAAAGTGTTTGATCAATGCATCCTTCCAGTGCTTACGTATGGTGCAGAGACGTGGACCTTAACTAAAAGAGACATACAAAGGCAGCAGACAACTCAAAGTAGCATGGAGAGGTGCATACTTGGTGTAACCAGGAGAGATAAGAAGAGGAACTCGTGGATCCGAAAAATGACAAGAGTGGAAGACATCATGATCAGAGTTAAATCCCTGAAATGGCAATGGGCTGGACATACTGCCAGAAGGACAGATCATCGATGGACAGCCGAAATTTTCGATTGGATTCCAAGGGACAGGAAAAGAACCAGAAGAAGACCACATGGGAGATGGGTGGATGAAATTCGAAAGTATGCAGGGGTGACATGGAGGAGACTGGCACAAGACAGACCGTTGTGGAGGAAACTTGGGGAGACCTTCGTCCAGCAGTGGATTGATAATGGTTGACAATGATGATGATGATATATATATATATATACACACACACTGAGTGGCCAAATTATTATGATCACCCGGTTAGTACATTGTTAGGCCACCTTTTGCTCTTACCGCTGCTTAAATTCGTCTTGCTATTGACTCGATTAAACGTCGGGGATGACTTGCGGTATATTAGCCCAAATGCGATGAATTGCTCCCTCCAGCTCTTAAAGATTTGAAGGAAGCGGATCCAGTTGTCTGATGCCCTTTTCGACTTCATCCCACAAATGCTCCCTTCTCCCTTGGATTGCGATCCGGTGATTGAGGAGGCCAATGTAGCTGGGAAAAGTCTCCGTGATGCTTCTTAAACCATTCACGTACAATGTGATCACTATGACATGGAGCATTGTTCTGCTGGCAATATCCCTCTACATTGGGATAAAACACTAATGTAACTGGGTGGACTTGGTCGGTAGGCTTTTAGACGTTGCTACACGAATCAAAGGGCCCAAAACCTCTCCCGAAAACATGCCCCACAGACCATAACGTTTCTGCTGCCAGCTTGGACAGCAGTGGCGATGCAAGATGGGTCCATGCGTTCGTGCTGCTATCTCCATGTCCTCACCCTTCCATCTACATGATGTACTTGAAAACGTGATTTGCCGGATCACATTACCTTTTACCAATCGTTTTCTGTCCAATTCTTGTGTTCTTGAGCAAACTGGAGGTGTTTCTTCTTGTTCGCTGCAGATAGCAATGGCTTCCGGACGGGCCGTCTGCTTCTTTAGGCCATACGATGCAATGCGTCCTGCAGTAGGCTTCATTTTGCACGAATCAGTCTGTTGGTCTTGCGTCCCAGATAGCGGCTTTACTCTAGTGTCACCATCTAATTTTTCTTTGATGAAGAACATCAGCAACAGTGGAATGGAATCCCAGAAGAGCCGCAATGTTGTGCACTGATTTCTTACTCAGGTGGTAACAAAACATCATGTCCTTTTTAAAGCCCGTAAGTTCAGCTCCGCGTGACATAGTTGATTCCAATGAGATCTGACAGGAGCGCCAACGTTCCTCTTTATATACAACTTCCAAAACACCCCTTCTTGCGCGTTTATTTCTGCAAATGCACGCTTATTTGCATATGTCGAGGGGTTCGGTACTTCTGTCTGCATAGTGTTTATAAATGCCTTATAACGCACATTTTCTTAAAATTAAAACTTTTTACCAGATTTGTGACTTACACATAATTGTGTTCATAACTGTGTTTAGACAGAAAATATCACAAGCACAAGTTCCATACTTACTTTTGAATAATACACCTATTGCTACAGTACAAAGTTTTGAGTGTCTGGGAATTACTTTAAATTCGGACTTAAGATGTAATAACCATATAGATTCAATTGCAAATCGAATCTATAAAAAAATCGGGACTGTATGCAAAATTATATCAAGTCTAACTACTACACATACTACACACTTATACAATCACATATTAATTATTGCTTTACCTCATGGGGACAAACCACTGACACTAATATCAATAAACTACAAATATTACAGAATAAATACGTAAGGTTATTAGACTTAAAAACAAATTCTGCTTCTCATACCAACTTCCCACTTTTCACTTCTCACCATATTCATGTCAACCCCAACAAATATGGAATTTTATCCGTTAAACAATTATTTGACTTCAAAATCGAATTACCGATTTTAAAGTTAAACAAAATTTTATCCGTTAAACAAAATCGGTAAGCCGTTAACAATTATTTGACTTCAAAATCGGTGGCGCAGTGGTCTAAGCGATGGCCTCTGATCATTCGTCCGAAAGTTGAGGCACGGATGTTGTGTGTGTCTTACGGCACTGGCTCTCTCCCTTCCCTGGAACCAGTGACCCTAATTAAGGACGGGAGACTGCTTATAGCCCATTGAGTTGCTCACGATGGTCGTTAAACCTCCAATAAAAAAAATCGGCAAACTAGTGTTCAAAGAATAAAACAAAATTTATACACAGATATCATCAAATTGAACTTTCATACTTTTAATTATAAAACGAGACATCGATCATTATTAAGACCCTTATATCCAAAAACTCTCATGGTGAAACGGAGTTTAAATTATATTGGTCCTGGATTTTGGAATGCTCTGCCTATCGAGTTAACTATAATAAATAACCTAAACTTATTCAAAAATAAGACGAAATTAAAACAAAATATAATAATAATAATTAAAAATTATTATTTTTAATTATTATTAATAATAATACATATCGATTATGTATTGTCAATAATGATAATAAATGTAAAAAATAAGTTAAATTAAAAAATAATAACAATAAGCAAATTATTTATAATATAACTGACACTTAACATTACTGCTGTGTTTGGTGAACCTGTGCTTGCTTGTGTACATATATTTCGGAAATCAGGGTTTCGTCAGGACTCTCCGAGGCCTTTTCCCTGATTAACCCTTGCTGTTCTCTATATTACAAAATATTGATGTATATTCATAAATCCTAAATGTAACAGCCAGAATAAAGTTTATTATTATTATTTTTTCGGGTTAATCTCAAGCATATTATCCCTAAATAGCAAAGTTTTATCGTGCAATTACGCTGGCTTACAAGGTTTTAAATTTCGAGGGAATATTTTTTTTTCTTTGTATGCAGCTCCAAACAATAACAAGAGTTGATGATAATTTGCCAAAGTTTTTTAAGGAGGGAGTTTTTCAGCGGAAACCTTCCGTTTCCTGGATATCAATACGTAAAACAGTCGGTCTTTTCAACGCAAACAAATTTCGTAGCATAAATTAAAAAAGAAAAGTCTCTCAGGAGTGATTCATTTTTTAAATCTATATTTGAATGAAAAATCGTGTTCCCTACAGATTTCGGTAAATATGAGCTTAAGTTTGTATTTTGAGAAAAATCTTTTCATAATGTAGGTTTCGTGTACGTATTTTTGCGAAGAAAAGCAACCTGCATCTTTCCAACATTTTTTGTTTTTTTGTTTTTGCTCTGTGGATTATGCTAATGCGTGCAAAAACAATTGAGATCAGATATTTTGAGATTACATTTCTTTCTTTCGTTGTATTTCTCGTTTCAGTTTCTTTTTCATTAAACGTCAACTGATAAGTGTCTTCGTCAAGCAGAAGATTTCCCAACTGAATGCAAATGAGGAGGGTTTCTGTAATTGCCTCCTTAATTAAAATGCAAAAGGTATGTTTATTTAGTTTTCTGAGACAAAGACGAAAAAGGATCGCAGAATTATTGCCCAATGAAAAGAGAATTCGGTCAACGGCCAGCCATTTCCCTGATCTTATATTCTGGGACGAGCAGATAAGTTATTTCCTAAGGGGGAAAAGAAGATGTTGGGAAAGGGAGGATGATTTAACTCGCTCACGAGATGCTTTAGCAACAATGTTGCATTGCATAATAGGTCTCATTCATCAACCCTAGCAACAGGCTGTCTGTTGCCAAGAGAGATGTTACCATAGCAACCGAAATTCTGAAGACGCAGGTGCTCAACCGTTCACCTTTTGGTAAGGGATTGCGGAGACAACTACAAGAACAACAGCCACAGTTCACGGCTCAGAACGAGAGAGAGAAAAAGATAATCAAGCAGTTCAGGGAACAGACGCGAAACGAACGAAGCTAATTCTTTAGAAAGGGTGTCTGGGAGAGCAGTAGTTGCTTCAAGACAACAAAAGCTTTGCCTGCGATTTCAAAAATAGATGAATTAAAGACGTTACTATTTTTCCAAGACGTCATCAAGTTTGTCGCTAACAGAGCTCTGGGGGTGGAAATGATATGCAGAAATAAAAGCCAGAAAAAGAAAATCATTTATTCTGAAAGCCATCTCTGTTATCGCGAAATTCTTCGCATTTCAAATGATACCTAACTACGTATTTTGAAGATTACAATCCGTGTTTTGGTGTCAATATGACAAGGATGGTAAGTCAGAAAATATCCGAAAACTTGAAAATTTCGTCGTCCTGGAGCGGGAATCAAACCCGCGTCTCCCAGATAGCGCCCTGGTATGCTAACCACCACACCACCCAAAACGACCAAGTCTCAAGTTTCCAATTAATGTGAATATAACCATCACAGGATTCGCCCGTCGAAGCAACCGGCATTCATGTTTAGCGAATCTGGAGGTTAAGAATTCTATCCCGCGATTGCCCGGCGGAGCAGATAAATCATCAATGAAATACGGGATTACATCATATAATACAAATTTTGAAGAACACATTCCGTGTTTTGGTGTAAATATGACAAGGATGGTAAGTCAGATAATACCCGAAAACTTGAAAATTTCGTCCAGCAGCCTAGCGCTATGAAACTCGTGCGTTAGGCTTTACAGGAGTAAAAAGTGCTTTGATATTGAGAATCGGTATTTCACATTAATCAGGCCTTTTTCCGCTGTTGCGTCTGTATCTCTCTCTCTCTCTTTCCTTCTGTCCTTATCATTCCCCTCTCTCTCTCTCTAATCGAAATCTGGCACAGCGCTATGAAACCCGTGCGTCAGGCTTTACAGGAATAAACAAGAGCTATCTAATGAAAAGTGATTAGATATTGAGAATCGGTAGTTCACATTAATTGGGCCTTTGCTGTTGCGTCTCTCTCTCTCTCTCTTTCTCCCCCCCTCCCTCTCTTCTAGTCGAAATCTGCCCAACGATATGAAACTCGTGCGTCAGGCTTGACAGGAATAAACAAGAGCTATCTAATGAAAAGTGATTAGATATTGAGAATCGGTATTTCATATTAATTGGGCCTTTGCTGTTGCGTCTCTCTCTCTCTTTCTCCCTCTCTTCTAGTCGAAATCTGGCCCAACGATATGAAACTCGAGCGTCAGGCTTTACAGGAATACACAAGAGCTATCTAATGAAAAGTGATCAGATATTGAGAATCGGTATTTCACATTAATTGGGCCTTTGCTGTTGCGTCTCTCTCTCTCTTTCTCCCTCTCTTCTAGTCGAAATCTGGCCCAACGATATGAAACTCGTGCGTCAGGCTTTACAGGAATAAACAAGAGCTATCTAATGAAAAGTGATCAGATATTGAGAATCGGTATTTCACATTAATTGGGCCTTTGCTGTTGCGTCTCTCTCTCTCTCTTTCTCCCTCTCTTCTAGTCGAAATCTGGCCCAACGATATGAAACTCGTGCGTCAGGCTTTACAGGAATAAACAAGAGCTATCTAATGAAAAGTGATCAGATATTGAGAATCGGTATTTCACATTAATTGGGCCTTTGCTGTTGCGTCTCTCTCTCTCTTTCTCCCTCTCTTCTAGTCGAAATCTGGCCCAACGATATGAAACTCGTGCGTCAGGCTTTACAGGAATAAACAAGAGCTATCTAATGAAAAGTGATTAGATATTGAGAATCGGTATTTCACATTAATTGGGCCTTTGCTGTTGCGTCTCTCTCTCTCTTTCTCCCTCTCTTCTAGTCGAAATCTGGCCCAACGATATGAAACTCGTGCGTCAGGCTTTACAGGAATAAACAAGAGCTATCTAATGAAAAGTGATCAGATATTGAGAATCGGTATTTCACATTCATTGGGCCTTTGCTGTTGCGTCTCTCTCTCTCTTTCTCCCTCTCTTCTAGTCGAAATCTGGCCCAACGATATGAAACTCGTGCGTCAGGCTTGACAGGAATAAACAAGAGCTATCTAATGAAAAGTGATTAGATATTGAGAATCGGTATTTCACATTAATTGGGCCTTTGCTGTTGCGTCTCTCTCTCTCTTTCTCCCTCTCTTCTAGTCGAAATCTGGCCCAACGATATAAAACTCGAGCGTCAGGCTTTACAGGAATACACAAGAGCTATCTAATGAAAAGTGATCAGATATTGAGAATCGGTATTTCACATTAATTGGGCCTTTGCTGTTGCGTCTCTCTCTCTCTTTCTCCCTCTCTTCTAGTCGAAATCTGGCCCAACGATATGAAGCTCGTGCGTCAGGCTTTACAGGAATAAACAAGAGCTATCTAATGAAAAGTGATCAGATATTGAGAATCGGTATTTCACATTAATTGGGCCTTTGCTGTTGCGTCTCTCTCTCTCTTTCTCCCTCTCTTCTAGTCGAAATCTGGCCCAACGATATGAAACTCGTGCGTCAGGCTTTACAGGAATAAACAAGAGCTATCTAATGAAAAGTGATCAGATATTGAGAATCGGTATTTCACATTAATTGGGCCTTTGCTGTTGCGTCTCTCTCTCTCTTTCTCCCTCTCTTCTAGTCGAAATCTGGCCCAACGATATGAAACTCGTGCGTCAGGCTTTACAGGAATAAACAAGAGCTATCTAATGAAAAGTGATTAGATATTGAGAATCGGTATTTCACATTAATTGGGCCTTTGCTGTTGCGTCTCTCTCTCTCTTTCTCCCTCTCTTCTAGTCGAAATCTGGCCCAACGATATGAAACTCGTGCGTCAGGCTTTACAGGAATAAACAAGAGCTATCTAATGAAAAGTGATCCGATATTGAGAATCGGTATTTCACATTAATTGGGCCTTTGCTGTTGCGTCTCTCTCTCTCTTTCTCCCTCTCTTCTAGTCGAAATCTGGCCCAACGATATGAAACTCGTGCGTCAGGCTTTACAGGAATAAACAAGAGCTATCTAATGAAAAGTGATCAGATATTGAGAATCGGTATTTCACATTAATTGGGCCTTTGCTGTTGCGTCTCTCTCTCTCTTTCTCCCTCTCTTCTAGTCGAAATCTGGCCCAACGATATGAAACTCGTGCGTCAGGCTTTACAGGAATAAACAAGAGCTATCTAATGAAAAGTGATTAGATATTGAGAATCGGTATTTCACATTAATTGGGCCTTTGCTGTTGCGTCTCTCTCTCTCTTTCTCCCTCTCTTCTAGTCGAAATCTGGCCCAACGATATGAAACTCGTGCGTCAGGCTTTACAGGAATAAACAAGAGCTATCTAATGAAAAGTGATCAGATATTGAGAATCGGTATTTCACATTAATTGGGCCTTTGCTGTTGCGTCTCTCTCTCTCTTTCTCCCTCTCTTCTAGTCGAAATCTGGCCCAACGATATGAAACTCGTGCGTCAGGCTTTACAGGAATAAACAAGAGCTATCTAATGAAAAGTGATCAGATATTGAGAATCGGTATTTCACATTAATTGGGCCTTTGCTGTTGCGTCTCTCTCTCTCTTTCTCCCTCTCTTCTAGTCGAAATCTGGCCCAACGATATGAAACTCGTGCGTCAGGCTTTACAGGAATAAACAAGAGCTATCTAATGAAAATTGATCAGATATTGAGAATCGGTATTTCACATTAATTGGGCCTTTGCTGTTGCGTCTCTCTCTCTCTTTCTCCCTCTCTTCTAGTCGAAATCTGGCCCAACGATATGAAACTCGTGCGTCAGGCTTTACAGGAATAAACAAGAGCTATCTAATGAAAAGTGATTAGATATTGAGAATCGGTATTTCACATTAATTGGGCCTTTGCTGTTGCGTCTCTCTCTCTCTTTCTCCCTCTCTTCTAGTCGAAATCTGGCCCAACGATATGAAACTCGTGCGTCAGGCTTTACAGGAATAAACAAGAGCTATCTAATGAAAAGTGATCAGATATTGAGAATCGGTATTTCACATTAATTGGGCCTTTGCTGTTGCGTCTCTCTCTCTCTTTCTCCCTCTATTCTAGTCGAAATCTGGCCCAACGATATGAAACTCGTGCGTCAGGCTTTACAGGAATAAACAAGAGCTATCTAATGAAAAGTGATCAGATATTGAGAATCGGTATTTCACATTAATTGGGCCTTTGCTGTTGCGTCTCTCTCTCTCTTTCTCCCTCTCTTCTAGTCGAAATCTGGCCCAACGATATGAAACTCGTGCGTCAGGCTTTACAGGAATAAACAAGAGCTATCTAATGAAAAGTGATCAGATATTGAGAATCGGTATTTCACATTAATTGGGCCTTTGCTGTTGCGTCTCTCTCTCTCTCTTTCTCAATCCCTCCCTCTCTTCTAGTCGAAATCTGGCCCAGCGCTATGAAACTCGTGCGTTAGGCTTTACAGGTGTAAAAAAAGTGCTTTGATATTGAGAATCGGCATTTCACATTAATCAGGCCTTTTTCCGCTGTTGCGTCTGTATATCTCTCTCTCTCTCTCTCTCTTTCCTTCTGTCTTTATCATTCTCTCTCTCTCTCTCTCTCTCTCTCTCTCTCTCTCTCTCTCTCTCTCTCCCTTTCTCTCTGTCCCTTTCCATCTCTCTCTTTCTCTCTCCCTCTCTTTTCCTCTCTCTTTCATTCTCTCTTTCTCTCTCCCTCCCCCTCTCTCTCTGTTTCTCTTTTCTTTCTCTCTCTCTCTCTCTCTAATCGAAATCTGGCCTAGCGCTATGAAACTCGTGCGTTAGGCTTTACAGGAGTAAAAAGTGCTTTGATATTGAGAATCGGTATTTCACATTAATCAGGCCTTTTTCCGCTGTTGCGTTTGTCTCTCTCTCTCTCTCTCTCTCTCTCTCTCTCTCTCTCTCTCTCTCTCTCTCTCTCTCTCTCTCTCTCTCTCTCTCTTTCCATCTCTCTTTCTTTCTCTCTCTCCCTCTCTCTCTCTTTCTCTCTCCCTCTCTTTTCCTATATCTTTCATTCTCTCTTTCTCTCTCCCTCCCCCTCTCTCTCTCTTTCTTTCTCTCTGTCTCTTTTTCCTTTCTCTCTCTCTCTCTGTTTCTCTTTTCTTTCTCTCTCTCTCTCTCACTCTCTCTCTAATCGAAATCTGGCCTAGCGCTATGAAACTCGTGCGTTAGGCTTTACAGGAGTAAAAAGTGCTTTGATATTGAGAATCGGTATTTCACATTAATCAGGCCTTTTTCCGCTGTTGCGTCTGTATCTCTCTCTCTCTCTTTCCTTCTGTCCTTATCATTCCCTCTCTCTCTCTCTCTAATCGAAATCTGGCACAGCGCTATGAAACCCGTGCGTCAGGCTTTACAGGAATAAACAAGAGCTATCTAATGAAAAGTGATTAGATATTGAGAATCGGTAGTTCACATTAATTGGGCCTTTGCTGTTGCGTCTCTCTCTCTCTCTCTTTCTCCCCCCCCCCCCTCCCTCTCTTCTAGTCGAAATCTGCCCAACGATATGAAACTCGTGCGTCAGGCTTGACAGGAATAAACAAGAGCTATCTAATGAAAAGTGATTAGATATTGAGAATCGGTATTTCACATTAATTGGGCCTTTGCTGTTGCGTCTCTCTCTCTCTTTCTCCCTCTCTTCTAGTCGAAATCTGGCCCAACGATATGAAACTCGTGCGTCAGGCTTTACAGGAATAAACAAGAGCTATCTAATGGAAAGTGATCAGATATTGAGAATCGGTATTTCACATTAATTGGGCCTTTGCTGTTGCGTCTCTCTCTCTCTCTCTTTCTCAATCCCTCCCTCTCTTCTAGTCGAAATCTGGCCCAGCGCTATGAAACTCGTGCGTTAGGCTTTACAGGTGTAAAAAAGTGCTTTGATATTGAGAATCGGCATTTCACATTAATCAGGCCTTTTTCCGCTGTTGCGTCTGTATCTCTCTCTCTCTCTCTCTCTCTCTCTCTCTCTCTTTCCTTCTGTCTTTATCATTCTCTCTCTCTCTCTCTCTCTCTCTCTCTCTCTCTCTCTAATCGAAATCTGGCACAGCGCTATGAAACCCGTGCGTCAGGCTTTACAGGAATAAACAAGAGCTATCTAATGAAAAGTGATTAGATATTGAGAATCGGTATTTCACATTAATTGGGCCTTTTCTGTTGCGTCTCTCTCTCTCTCTCTTTCTCCCTCCCTCCCTCTCTTCTAGTCGAAATCTGGCCCAACGATATGAAACTCGTGCGTCAGGCTTGACAGGAATAAAAACGAATTGCCTAACTAAAAGACTAAAAAGATGAAAAGTGCTTTGATATTGAGAGTCGGTATTTCACATTAATCAAGCCTTTTATCGCTGTTGTGTGTCTCTCTCTCTCTCTCTTTCTCTCTCTCTCTCTCTAATATTTAATAATAGCACCTCGTGTGAAATATTTATTATACTGATCTTTATTTGTTGCATGTTTAAACACCATCTTGGACTATCAAAAGAAATGAAATTAATTATCTTAAGCAGACAGACATATTTCTAAACTTTTCTTCCCTATTCAGATTTGTTCACAAAAATCTCATTTAATTTATATTCTTCGGGAGATAATAAAAACTGTGGTGTTCTGCAGACACTAGCATCTGTTTTCTAAATTAACTATATCGACAGGATAAAAAAGAAAAACGTGTAAGTTTTCCTCCGAAATAAATGACCTCAGTCGCAACGTAAAAACGTCTTAGCCGATGCTCCGTCTCCGAAGGGAGCAACACTCCCAACTGAAGGAGCAACCACCGTCCCGTAACCCACCGACGGAAACAATTACCAAACAACTGCGAACATGGTCCGGTGCCAATTTTTTGGCACGATGCCAAGTATCGATCTGCCTCACCCACGGCAAGGATCTCTTTCCGTCAAGGGAGGCGGCTGCCATAGCAACTCCCTCCTCCATTATCCACGTCATGGAGAAAAACCCAATGTGCGACAGTGACCACGTGGGAAGAACGTGTGCAACGGGGAGAAACGACCTTTACAGGGTGCGTCGCATCCATGAAAAAGGAATCTGCGCTCTCTCCCTGTGTGTGTGTGTGTGTGCGTGCGTCTCTCTTTCTCTTTGAGTTGGCATTATTTATCCTCCCTGTTACTCCTCGTACGCAACACATCAAATGGCCACTCGGCGATGTTGTATCGTGCTCCAGTTCTTATCTCCTTACAATATTATTTTTTTTTATCTTCATTTTTCTCTCTTTAAAATTGGCGATGCGGAGGGAAAAGATAAAAGGGAGATCCTGCTTTTCAATGGGACCGTTTGCTAGACGGAGGAGACAAACGTCGTCGTGTGCGCCTGGTTGTTTTGAAACTCTCCCGATCATAGAAAGCAATTTCGATTGGAGAAATTGCAAAGAAAACGTGCCCCATACTTTGTTATTGTTTTCCGCCTTGTTTCCTGAGAGGAAAAGGGAGCGTAACATGTTTTCCTGGAGCGAATTCCGTCTCTATTTTTCAATAGAATAAAAACAGTAATTGGGGGGAAGGAAACATATTGTAGTATCAAAATCATACTACACAGACTACAGCATACAAATGTCGAATGTTAAATCATTATCCAAACATCACGTCCACCGAATTGTGCTCCTATAAGACCTAAAGCGTATTCTGGACTGCTGTCTCAGTACCTGAGTAATCAGAGTCGCTCACTGTAGGAATTGCATCTGGCTTTGAGATGGGCTCGCCCTACGACTCTGGCTCCTAGCTTTCCTAGGACTTGTAGCCCAAATTAGGAACGACAGTTTGATTATAGCCTTAGAAGCTCATTGTGATTATTAAGCCTAGAAACAGATAAAAAAAAGTGATTTCACCTTTTGGAATTTGACCGCGATTGGTCAATTAAGCCCAAATCTCGGTCTTATTTAAAACTAGCAAATCGACCCGTTTTCGTCCGGGTTTAACAAAAATAGGTGAATCAACTTCGGCATTGTCCGAGTTTTTCTGAAATTATGAATAGGATACATTGCTCTAAAACATTTAACTGAAACACATTTCAGTAATCAAAAGAAAGGAATATAAAAAATGAAATCTTTATTTGTAATTAATAAGAACACATACACAAATTAAGGCGATGAATCATTGCAAACAAATAAATAGTCAATATGACGTGGGAGAATCCTCGAACGGTCGAATAGCAATGTTCAACATAGAAGAAGTGATATGCATGAAAATTCACATTTTTCTCGCGTGCCTTTTCTTGCATTCTATTTCGATTTCATTGAAACATATATGTTCCTGTAAAAACGTATCACTGTAGTTTTCTTTTAAAATAGTGAAACTATTTATAGTCCGTAGTAAACACACGGAGAGCCACGGTTTAAAACGTAAACAAACCTGAAGGCATGTGCTGTGGTGAGATGCATGCACCACTTCGGAAGTCCAGCCCTAAAATTAGGCATAACCTATTAATATTATCGCTTCTATCATATTCGGTGTGTGGTTGTCATATTAAAGCGTTGAAGTAGGGGGGGGGACGCATAACAGAAATGAAGACCTAAGTGCTTCCCCAAAACTGTAGGTGGCAGTGTCTCCATGTTTCAAAAAAAAATGACAAAAGTTTTCTCAATTGCAACTTGAAACGTCGCAAGGTGACAGTCGAAACGTAAATTCTTCTATGTGTACTTAAAATAATGCAGTCTCTTACACTTAGTACAACACATAGCCCAGATATCTGCTATTCTATATTCCTCTACATATCAATTTCAGTACTGATTTCAGATCGTAGATAGCTCAACTTCTTAAGAATAGAGCGAACAAATTGCTTTTGAGGAATTCCATATTTTTAAATAAGCAGAAATGGAAAGTTTGTCTGTGTAATAAGCACTATACGCTGTGCCCCGGATCAACGTTCCCCCAAAAGAAAGTTAAAACCGGACTTCATGAGACATGACTCAGAGTTCCCAATGAGTAATAAGTCCAGTCAGGGAAGGAATGTGATTCACGTTCATTCTTGATATTAATACATTCTTGATATTAATGTTTGATGGAAGCGGACGAAAGCATTCTGTCGTTAATTTTTTAAGTCAAATAGGAGTAGATCTGGCTTCCTTTTCCTTTCTTTTTCATCACCTCGTTTGAAAAAAAAACAGTACATGCTCATTTATCACTTTGCCCTCCTTCCTCTCTCCGTGGAGACCATACCTCTGCGCCTTTTATTACGATTTTAAAACTTCTTTTTGCATTGGAAAGCCTCATCTACGAAAATGATGATCCTTGCGATTTGGTCTCTTTCACGATGCATAGCTACACCGCTAGGCGAAATATGCAGAAGCATCTTATCCAGGTGTCATGTTCGGAAAATGTTCACACATTTTTAGGACGATTTTCCAGCAATATAAATGACGTTTAAAATAAAATTATTTCTTCCTTAGACGTTCTGTCTGATAGCCCTTTTTCTAGGTGTGAACCTACGTCTAGATTGGTAGTAGAATTTCATTCCACTCCTCTTCCACTGCTTTCCACAATCATTTTTCAGGTCTGCGTTTATAAAGCGCTCTTTTTAGCAGTCCGAAGGAACAATAGTCCATTACTGACATATCAGGGGGACTTTGAAGGAATATGAGCAAAATATACAGACTTGATATCCGTCTCTTTTTTCATTTTTTCAAGAAACATAGTGTAGATTTCGATATATCACTGGTAGCTTTACTCTTTGAAGGCTCTGAGGATAGAGGAATGGTACTTCCTCTTTAAATATAGGAGTTAAAACATTTTTTTTGGTAATATGTAGAATTAAGTTTACATTCTTTTCAACTTTTCTTAACTTTAATTTCCCATTGTACAAGGAACCAGCAATAATCATGAATCCCTTACTGAATCTTTCTTTGGATTCTTGGGAACAAGTTTGCAATTCTTTCTCTACTCTTTTGCGAGAGTTTTAACTAAGTAAATTTCTCCGTCATTTTTGTCCATGCCGAGCATCGAACCCGGGTCCCGTCATTCCGAAATAAATCGCTCTCCCAAATGAGCTACGTGGACGTATCCTCTCGCTGCTATCTGCCTTTATCTCATGTACGTCCGGCTGGTCCGGCACGTAACATCTCCCAACCCCCTCCCCGAAAGAGGGCCGGGGGCATGGCCTACGTGTCAGCCGGGAACATATGTCGCTGTAGGCAATCATCCGCTGAAGAACGTACGTTGGATAAATCCTAGTCAATTTGGTGTGTGGAACGCAACCACACACACCTTTCATTTTTCGAAGCGCTGAAGACGGGATTCTCATTTTTCCTATCTCGCGGTGTGGAAAGAACATGACACCATGCGAGAACTTTAATGGCCAGGTCATCCTTGAAGCTCAGGCGCCAATATAACGAAGTAAATTTCTCCGTCCCTTTTGTCCGCACCGGTCATCGCATTCGGGTCCCCTCACTCCGGATTAAGTCGCTCTCCCAACTGAGCTACGCGGACGTATGCTCTCACTGTTATCTGCCTTTATCTCATGTGCGTCCTGCGGTGCAGGCACATCACAGAGTAAATCGACCATTTTTTTTACAGCCGTTTAGGTAATACCTATGCTTCATTAGTAGTCACAATAAATTTTCATCTGTCTCAGGCTAAGTGATTTTCATAAAGGAGTCTACACCGTGTTCAGCGCTCAGTCACGTGCCTAAGCGAAAGACGATGAACATTATGTTGTTGTTTTTTGTTTTGTTTTTCAGATTCAAATCTTTGTTTATTACCTTCTTTGCTCTTGATTCACAGATTTTTAACGACTTATAGCGATTGCTCTTCGTGTCGATGATTTTCTTTTAAGACCAGAGAACTTACTTTTGAAATAGTAAAAGGACGTTTTCTTTGGATATTCGTTTAGTGTTGTATTTCCTGTTAAAAACAATGCCTGACGATTTTTCCTTCTAACGTATTATGTATTAATAACATTGCTTATTTTGCATTTAGAAATGCTAATTCCATGATTTCACAGTGTTTTTTTAATTGCAGAATATGAATATTTCTCTTGGTAAAAAGCAAAAACATAACCTTGTATCCACAGCTTGTTTACGTGCGCCATTTTCCTAGCAGACGATACTTAACAGCAGCAGATGTTTCTTTCATGTTCATCTAATACGCTGTTGCCAGTCTCAATTCTTTGAACTTTTTTATTTTCTGTAGTTTCTCATCAAAAACGTTCTAGAAATGTGTGAGCATCCTCTGTACATGCATGTACGTCGGCTACTAATCAGCATGATTTGCATACAGGCCTGGTGATAGGTATCCTGGGAAACGGTATTTAAGATAAGATGGATTCCCATTGCCATATCTCATCATGTGTCAAGGGACAACTTCCAGAAATGTCTCGGTCGTCCAGCGTTGATATTAGTCTCGGTCGTCCAGCGTTGATATCAGTCTCGGTCGTCCAGCGTTGATATTATGCATGCATTCATTTTGCATTCGCGAAAACCCTGAAAAACCGTTAACTCGATGATGCGGTGCTCATGCTACTGTTTTGTGTGTGTATGTGTGTGTGTGTGTGTGTTTTAACAGCTGTTTAGCAAAAAAAATAGTAGGTTTGTGTAGAATATCATTCTCATACTAAATGTCCATTAATGTTACCGCTTTTGAAGTATACGTTTATATGTACCTGTTAGGTTATTGAGAACGACAGGAATCCATCACCTCCACTTTTTCCCAGCGACGCGACTTGTTTTGTCCAGGCGCATGAACTTTGTAGGGACATGTACACTGAGTGGCCTAATTTTTTTGCCAATGTTGGACCACCTTTTCCCCTTAATACTGCTTGAATTCGTTGGGGTGTGGGCTCTATTAAATGTCGGTAAGTGTCTTGGGGTGTATCAGCCCTAATGCGATGAACTGCACCCTCCCGTTCTAGAAGATTTGTTGGTAGAGGACCCAGCTGTCTGATGCCCATTTCGACTTCATCCTACAAATGCTCCATTGGATTGAGATCCAGTGATTGAGAAGGCCAATGTTGCAGAGAAAAGTCTCCGATATGCTTCTCAAACCATTCGCGTACAATGTGGCCACTATGACATGGAACATTTTCCTGATGGAAGTATCCATCTCCATTGGAATAAACCATCAACGTAACTGGGTGAACGTGGTCGGCAACGAAATTTAAATAACTTAATGATTGGGGAGGTGTTTCTTCTTGTTCGCTTCAGACAGCAATGGCTTACTGATAGACCATCTGCTTCTTTAGCCCATACCATGTTATGTGCGGCGAACTGCTCGTCGAGATGCCATTGGACTTGATTCCTGCTCCAGATTATCTGTTACCTGACGAAGTGTTGCTGAACAAGTCTGCCTACTCTCCGGTCAGCTCGAGCATTCAGTAGCCATTGACGACTACACGCCTTGCGCTCAGACCCAGTTTTTTGACTGGTGGTCCACTCTCTGTGCACTTTAACAACTGCTGCCCTCGAAAATTACACAAGTCCAGGCGTTTTGCTAATGCTAGAACCAATGCTTTGTGCACCCATGATCAATCCACTTTCAAAGTCCGTCAGATCGCGTCTTTTACCTATTATTTCTTGCGCAATGCACTCCATTAATCTCTGAATGCCTTCAGCGTTCCCTTTTATACCGATTAAGCCATTTTACGTCAGCAGCATCTGCGGGATAGCTACTTTGCATAAAATTATCTGGTGGTCATAATCATTTGGCTACTCAGTGTATGTCTTTCATGTGTTCGCAATAGTTTTTGAGCCTCCTCTTTCTCCCTTGCCCTCTTTTTTCCCACTCGGAGTGGCCGGCTAAATTTGGCTCTTTCTGTTTTCATGGGTATTTTTTCTCTGATTGACCACTAACACAAGACCTGGCTGACCCTCCGGTGATTGTTCTTTTTTTTTTTTCGGCCCCTCCTTAGCTCAGAGTTTAAAGCCAACGACAGCGACAGCCTTTCATGATGGAGACGGCGTACATTTCTCTCATACGTAGTCAACAGTGTCGTAAAAGTCAAATCTAAATAACAGTAATTTGTAGCACTAATCCACGTCCATATCAGAGTGAATCTCTTCTGAAAATTTAGCGTTGTGCCAGAAAACAGAGTTAAAACTTTTATCAAAAATAGCATTCATGGTTTTTGCACGGGAAGTAAAAGGACTTGAAACTAAAAACAAAAATGATTTTCATGTTTTCTTCTCAGCACATTTCTCCTTTATTTATCCATTTATTTATACATTCTTCATGAACATTCTTTTGGAAAAGATGGCTAATTAATATTTTTCACTTTGGTTTCGTTCGGATATATTTTATAGCAAAAGTCAGCTTCTTAAACTAAAAATAACACCGGTAGTTCATCCCGTGAAAACCTTATTAACAAACTAGAATTTACAATCAATATCATCCACTAAGAACGACCATTAACCTCAAATAAGTAAATGAGAAAATAAAAGAAAAAAAAATTGTGATTTTTAATGCGATCATCTATTTCATATTTATATTAGTTTATTAAATCACCAATATAAATTAAAAGATATTATGAAATTGTGGAAAACTGTTCGAAACGTGTTATTACGTTATTTGTTGAAGTTATTTATATCTCTCCTAACCTCCCTCAAGCCTCAGACGCTTATCGATGATTAAGGAAATACAATATTTGGGGGAGCGAGGCTTAAACAAGTGCGGCTCTTACAACGTATTTGTTACTAAAAGCCTGAAAATTAGGGTATTATAGTTTTTAACTGGATAGAAGTTCTTTTAGCGCAGTTCTGACCTGCACAACTGATATTTCCGCATCACAGCAGTTGAGAATCCATAGATATCTTAATGCGTCTTTCCAATCCACTGTTTGTGAAAACACAAGTTTGTCCGTGACGAAGATAGAGCTCGCACCCCCCCCCTGACTCCGGAGTAAGTTGCTCTCCCAACTGGGCTACACGGACGGAATGAACCGCTGCAGATTTGTCGTCTTGACACGTAATTGACTTCTGTAGTACGTCACACGTTAACTGTTATTTTCACTGCATGGCAGGAGGTACAACTGTTTCAAAGCTTCGTGAAATTTTTTTATACTTGAAATGAGCATTTATTTCACATTACGCACATTCAATAATGCCCTGAAGGAGAGCAGGCGAGAGCAATGTTTGTTTCCAATTCAGCTTTTCATTTCTTCCAGTTCCCTTCTGCCAATTACTTTGGTCTTGCAACTGTCTCTTTCATATGTATCTCATCCCCCTCCCTTCTACTACTCCCTCCTAATCTTTTCCCCGCTCCTCCCAGAGCCCCCTATTTATTTATCCTTCCCAACCGCCCTCAAGCCTCAGACGTTCAACGAAATCCCTTGACTTCCCCTCGGAAAAATCACTTAGTATCCAACTACCTGTTGCTCTCATCAACTCCTCCAAATCGTCCGTCTCAATCACTGTTAACAAAACGCCATCTAGTTCTCAGATGCATGTACACCTGTAGCAATGTATTTTTTATCTTACAAATCTCCATGTACCCTACCATAAAAACTGAGAGTAATTTTTTCTTTGAGTTGGCAACAGTGCGAAGGGGAAAAATAACAACGCAGACGACTAACTGAATTAAGGAAGTATCTATGGCAACAGTTATTAGCCGTGGCAGACGATTCTGGTTTTGTTATTGCGCAGTTCTTTAAGGTACGTGTGCATTTCGCCATACAGCTATAGAGGTGAGTGATTCAAAGTTAAGAAGTGAAATGCGTTGAGCGATAAAATTTTGCTATCGTTTGGGTAAAACGGCTCCAGAAACAGTTGATTTAATGAAAACAGCTTACAAAGATAAATGTTTGGGTGAGTCAACGATTTTTAGACGGCACCATGATTTCAAAAAAGGGCGTTTGTCGGCAGAAAAAAGAGCGTTTAACTCTCTCCTAGGCCTGGTCGACCTGAAAGTGTTGTTACGGAGCGTATTGTTAACACTGTTTGGGCAATCCTGCACGAAGATCGGCAAATGACGTGTGAAGACATAGCAGCGTCAACTAATACATCAAAAACGTCGGCATTCCGTATTCTACACGCCAAATGACTGCTGCAGCGCGTGAGTTCCAGTATCATGTGAGTACCTCATCACATGACGAGAGAACAATTGCTAGCCAGAGTTCAAGTGTCTCTTGTGTGGAAATAAATTATTGCAAAGGATCCAAACTTTTTAAACGCAGTAATAACTGCCGATGAAACATGGATCCACTATTTCGACCAGTGGCGTCGGAACCATTTTTAGACAGCGGGGGCAAGATGTCGGGGAAAAACGTATTTTATCATTTTATAAAATGTATCGTACTATTGTAAAAGAAGACGTGCTAACTTCATTACGAAAATTTGCTGGAAAAAACATTTTTTTTTTCGATTGAACATTCATCTTAAAAAAAATAAACATTTTCAATCTAAACTAACTGTACACATAAACGCCTTGAACTATAGACTTTGATACTCAGGAATTGTAGTCGTAGGCGCTAAAATTAAACATTGAAGTAACCTATATCTCATTCCTCCCCCTGCTTCCGTTTCCCTGTTTAGTTTTACCCATTTTTTCAGAAGACTAATTTTTTACACTTAATAAGACACAAAACGTTGCTGGTTTTCAAACGGGAATCAACCCACTGGACTGTTTGATGGGGCTAGCATTTCTTGGGGTCTCAGGAGCTGCATAAAAAAATCAGATTTCTCGATAGTTCATTGAAAAAAATGAAGAGCAATACTCAGTTTCTATCAAAATGAACTAACAAAAAAAAAAAAAACCCCGAATGTTTGAGATTTCCAATCACGAACATATGTAATTCGGAAAGAAAAAAACTGAGGGGGTAAATGTGATGTTTTGCCCCTACACTTATTTGCGTGCGTGGGCACCTTCCCCCTCTGCCCTCGCGGTTCCGACGCTGGTGATTTCGACCACCAAACGAATCGCGTAACGAGTGTCTGGAAACACAAAAACTCGCCTCCTCCGAAAGAAGTTCGTCTAACCAAATCGGCTGAGAAGGTGATGCTGATAATTTTCTTAGATCATAGTAGTCTACCAGCATACCGTTCCTCCACAAATTACTGTCAATGCTGAGTATTACCTTTCAGTCTTGAAGCGTCTGCGACGACACATCTAATTAAGCAACCGGAACTTGTGGGCTAGTGGACCTTACAATATGATAGCGTCCGCCCACATGTAGCTGCTTGTGCTCAATAGTTTCTTACGAAATGCAGTATTGAAATCATGCCACAGCTTGCCTACAATCCTGACCTCGCTCCGTGCGATTCCTGGTTGTTTCCAACAATGAACGAGAAGTTCCGTGGTGCAACGTTCAACACAGATGGTGTCCTTATTCAAACTGTACAGGGGGTCGCTAAAGTAGCTTCCACAAAATACCTTCGTCACATGCTTTGAAAAGTGGACTGAACGATGGAACCCTTGCATATCATCCGAGGGAAGATACTTTGAGAAAGAATAACATATATTTTGCTGTACATATATTTCTTCATTTTGTGTGATTTCACTCTCAGTTTTTATGGAACAGCCGTTGAACGCCATGTTTCACAGACACCCATTACTGAATCATAACAATGTGCATGGTTTCTCGGAATTGCACCTTTCTTAACATATTTCTTTACAGCATAGCTGTGTATAATACAATATTATACACAGTGCGTCAAAGAATTTTTAAGACTGGCGCTAGATTTCGACCTACAGTGGCGCCGTCAGTGTAATCGCGAATGCGTTATAAACCGTGACTATCTGCTTGCTTTCTGCCAAAAGTACTGCGCAGTTGTTAAAGTAACTCAAACGAAACGGGCGTTCATAAGAGAAGTTAATTTTTTTTTTCATGTTGAATTATTCAGATGGAACAAAAGGCTGTTATTAAATTGAACGCAAAACTTGGTAAAAGTGCCTCGGAAACGCACCAAATGATGAAACAAGTTAACGGTGAGTTTTGTTTAAGTAGATCAAATGTTTTCCTGTGGCACGGACGTTTTTTGAACGGAAGAGATAAGCTAGAAGATGATAAGCATACCGGAAGACCAAGTTCATCTAGGACACCTGAGATTATTGAAAAAGTGCGTGATTTCGTGGCAAACAATCGATGTGCGTCACTAAGAATGATTAAAGAGTCTTTAAACATCAACAAATAAACGATTCGAACCATCCTGCATGAAGATTTGGGCAAAACAAAAGTCTGTGCTAAATTTGTTCCACACACGTTAACCAATGAACAAAAGTCAAGAAGAAGTGCACATTGCAGATACATCATTTCAGCCGCTGAAAATGATCCAAACTTCTTAAAATCGATTGTTACAGGTGATGAAACATGGTGTTTCAAATATGATCCTAAAACAAAGCGACAAAGTGCGGAATGGAAGTCAAAAATCTCGCCACAAGCCAAAAAAAAAAAACAAGAAAAGTTCCATCGAAAATCAAAACAATGCTCATTACATTCTTCAATGGGAAGGGTATTATCCACAAATAATTTGTTCCAAGTTGACAAACAATTACTGGTGAGTTTTATTTAAATGTTTTGAGGCGTTTGATGGGCAAAATTCGTCGCATTCGTCCAGAATATCGAGATGAAAACAGTTGGTGTTTGTTGCACGATAATGCACCCAGTCACACCTCACTTCTTCTTCGTAGATTTTTGGCGAAAAATAACGTCTGTGTGTTGAATCATCCACTGTACTCGCGTGATTTAGCACCCTGCGACTTTTCTTTGTTCCTAAAACTTAAAATAACGTTAAAAGGGTGTTATTTTGATGATATTTCGACCATACAAACAGCTTCGACGCGTGCTTTGGAGGCAATTCCGCAAAGTGAACTGGAACAGGCATTCGAATCATTATTAAATGGCTGTAACAAGTGTATTGAAGCCGGAGGGACTTATTTTAAATAGCAAACAAAAACAAATTATAATTTCTTGTTTCTATTTCATTTTACAGACCCAGTCTTAAAAATTATTTGACGCACTGTGTATACATATATACGAGTATGATATGCTTTGTGTTATACAATAGTATGCTCTAAAGAACCATGCCATTGTCACATATACACAAATGGGCGATAATATTTTGACCACCTAACAAATAGTGTGTTACGCCGCTTTTCGCGATGATAACCGTTTGCAATGAAAGCGCCATTGACTGCACTTAATTGCGGAAGGAGTCCTTAGTTGTTCTTTACAGCTGGACAGAATTGCGTCACGAAATTCGGTGGTGGTGGTGGGGGGGGTAACTGGCGTGGTCCGGCGCGAGTTGTGTGTTCCACTGCATCTCACAAATGTTCGATGGGATTTAGATCGGAAGAAATGGAGGCCAGGGTGTACACCAGATGCTTGTAACGATCCTCAAACAATTCCCTAACGACGTGGGCCTAAAATCACGGGATGCTATTTTTCTGAAAGAGTCCAGTGCCATCCGTATACACAGCCACCATGTAAGGCAGAACCTGGTCCGAAACAAAGCGCTGGTAGAATCTGACGGCGAAATTGTGTTCAACGTAATGAAAGTATATTTCTACGTGAACGATCCCAGTACCCTATACCGCAAGCTGTTTTAGCCGAACCGTGCAGTCAGAGTCCGTATCCGAAACCGTCGGCCTCAGATGCGGACCTGTCCATCAGCATGTTTGTGCTAGAATCTGGACTCATCGGACCAGAGGAATTTTTTTTTTTTTCGGTCGTCCAATATCCAGTCATGGTGCTTTCGTTCATACTAAAGGCGGATCCCGTCGATAACGGTCAGTCAAAATGTGTACACTAACATTCTACTAACTTCTTCAGCCCATTTGGAAGAGCTTCCGCTAGATTGTGTGCTAATCGGGAACTTTTCCGTTTGAGCCCCTAGTTGCACTCTGCTGTTTATTGAGGGAATGTCTATTGTGTCGCGGACAGCACACATCAAGACTATCAACCACAAATGGTAGTCGCTCTTTTTGCACTTTAGAAGAATGTTTATTCCATTTGGAACATCTTCAGCACTGCAGCTGTCGAAAAGCCAACAATGTCTGCTGTTACTGAAATGTTGGCTACGTACCTTCCTCGCGCTGATAATTATTCCCCGTCGAGTCTCCGACGAGTTTATCCATTATGTCGGTTTTGGACTGTGTCATGCCGTTTATAAATATATTATACAGTGCCGGTCATAAATATTTGGCTCTGTGACATTCTGCAGAGGTAACGCACGTGTCCAGACCACAAATCTACAGCAATACAATCCGTCCGTGTAGCTTAGTTGGGAGAGCAACTTACTCCGGAGTGAGGGGGGCCGCGGACAGATATGTGGTTCCACAGGTCATGAAAATACACAGTGCGTCAAAGAAATTTTAAGACTGGCACTAGATTTCGGCCTACAGTGGCGCCGTCAGTGTAATCGCGAATGCGTTATAAACCGTGACCATCTGCTTGCTTTCTTGCAAAAGTACTGCGCAGTTGTTAAAGTAACTGAAACGAAACGGCCGTTCATTAGGGAAGTAAATTTTTTTTCATGTTGAATTATTAAGATGGAACAAAGGGCTGTTATTAATTTTAACGCAAAACTTGGTAAAAGTGCCTCGGAAACGCACCAAATGATGAAACAAGTTAACGGTGAGTTTTGTTTAAGTAGATCAAATGTTTTCCTGTGGCACAGACGTTTTTTGGACGGAAGAGATACGCTAAAAGATGGTCAATATACCGGAAAACCAAGTTAATCTAGGACACCTAAGATTATTGAAAAAGTGCGTGATTTCGTGGCAAACAATCGATGTGCGTCACTAAGAATGATGGAAAAGTCTTTAAACATCAACAAAGAAACGATTCGAACCATCCTGCATGAAGATTTGGGCAAAACAAAAGTCTGTGCTAAATTTGTTCCACACACGTTAACCAATGAACAAAAATCAAGGAGAAGTGCACATTGCAGAGACATCATTTCAGCCGCTGAAAATGATCCAAACTTCTTAAAATCGATTGTTACAGGTGATGAAACATGGTGTTTTCAATATGATCCTAAAACAAAGCGACAAAGTGCGGAATGGAAGTCAAAAAACACCACAAACCAAAAGAACAAGAAAAGTTCCATCGAAAATCAAAACAATGCTCATTACATTCTTCGATAGTAAGGGTATTATCCACAAAGAATTTGTTCCAAGTGGACAAACAATTACTGGTGAGTTTAATTTAAATGTTTTGAGGTGTTTAATGGGCAGAATTCGTCGCATTCGTCCAGAATATCGGGATGAAAACAGTTGGTGTTTGTTGCACGATAATGCACCCAGTCACACCTCACTTCTTGTTAGTGGATTTTTGGCTATTTTTGGCGAAAAATAACGTGTGTGTGTTGAATCATCCACCGTATTCGCCTGATTTATCACCCTGCGACTTTTCTTTATTTCCAAAACTTAAAATGACGTTAAAAGGGTGTTATTTTGATGAAATTTCGACCATACAAATAGCTTCGACGCGTGCTTTGGAGGCAATTCCGCAAAGTGAACTGGAACAGGCATTCGAATCATTATTAAATCGCTGTAACAAGAGTATTGAAGCCGGAGGGACTTATTTCGAATAAGAAACCAAAACAAATTATAATTTCTTGTTTCTATTTCATTTTACGGACCCAGTCTTAAAAATTCTTTGCCACACTGTGTATATATATATATATATATATATATATATATATATATATATAAATATGCAAAGTGGTAAGAAAAGTCACGGACCAGGTCAATATCCCGAGAACTACGATAGCTAGCCTTCGAATTTTCGTGCAGGAGTACGGAAAATTCCTATGGAGCGACACAATGAAACAACTTTGGGCACGCGTGCACCAAAAATGGCGGGAAACGGGGCAATATTTCCCTCTTTGAAGGTAATGCAAAATTCGTACATAATGCGTCTGTCCCGGAAGCAAAGGATGAAATGGAACTCCTCAAGCGTCTACACAGCCAGGCATCTCTGTGATTTCCTCTGTTTACAGCAAATATTTTTATATGTTCACTACTTTCGCGAGACCTGCTCGTTCAACATAATATTCAAAAGTGTGCGCAATAGGTCCTATGCTATCAATCGTTGTCTGATGTTTGAAGGCAGTGTTTTGGTCGCAGTTTTAACAAAGACTGTGAACGATCGAGCTTTCATTATGACATTTACGAAGGAGGAATTTGAAAAAAAATATCTTTGAGTTATAGTGAAAGCAACCGGAATTATCGTACAACTGACAGGGTGTGTGCAGAACGGTTTCCTAATGCTAGACTTCTTGATCATAGGACCATTAGAAATACAAATCGTCAATTGCGTAAAACTGGTTGTATACGTTGCCGTTCACGTACATGCTGGCCACGATGGAATGATATGGATGTTCTGGCATACCACTTTGCACATCTCCACTACATCTCATAGGAAGTTGGCTAGAAGGTTGGATTGAGTCACCTGCGTGTACTGTAAATTTTGCAACTGCACCACATGCGACCGTCTGCGCAGCATTTTCTGCTGGCACTGCACCTCTGTGATCCACAAAACTGCTGAATTTATGTAACTTCGTTAGAAGAGGAGCCAGATATTTTGGGAAACATCTTATTGATAGACGAGCATCAGTTTGCGCACGATGGTGTAGTGAAGAAACATAATGAACACTACTGGTCACCGGAGAATCTCTACTGGAAGAAGGACACACATCATAAAAATCATGTGATCCGCCAAAATTTGGTGTGACCTGTGGCTTAACCACTTAGTAGGACCTTCTTTTTCACCAAGGTGATTTGGACGTTGAGTGTAGCATTTGAATTCGCTAAGAATTGATGTTGCGGATTCCTTAGGCATTTTAACATTACAGGTGTTTAACAACATGTGGCACCAGCACGACGGAGCACTAACGCGTAGCAGTGTACAAGTAACATGGTAGTTAGATGGCACTTTTCACTAGCACGGGATAAAACACGGAGGTCTATCCCGTGCTGGTGAAAAATACAAACTAAGTGGTCATCCAAGGGCAGCAAAGCTTACCCATTTTGGGCTTTTTTCTATAGAGGTCCCTGAATTCATAGATCTGTGGAGCACCACTATTGAATGTACTAAATCTTCAATAGTGAATCGCTGCTGCATGTGCTGATGTTGATAAGGATATGTTGAACAGCAAATGATTGAACGCATGTAGGCGTGTATAGTTCTTGATGGCGTACACTGACTATGAGTATGTGAGTATTTAATTTCCGTTTAGTGTGCCATAAAGTCCGTTTTATTCATTCACATCTTGTAGCATTGTCTAAATTACCGAATTAATGGAATAGATTCACAGGAATCTTTTAATATACAAAAGTAAATTACTGAAGTAATACAGTAAAACAGAACTGAAAGGATTAGCATAGTAATCTACGGTTGCTTTGTCTTTAAATTTCATAAACTTCTTTACGATAAACGCTAAAAACAGTTGGGTTTTTTTCCACAACCTTTCTTCTATCAACCGTGTGGTAAAATGTGTCATTTCTCTTTGGGAAGGCTCTAGTTCAGTCTAATTTCAAGGATGGATGGATATTAATATTCTGTTCCTACGAATTTATTTTCCTGTTTGCCTGCGGAGGACGCTTTTTTCGCGGAAGTAGCGGATTTATTATCTCCGTCATTCTTCCAGAATCTTGGATCCAGTATCGTGTGATAACGATCATATTCAATTTGCAAATCAAACCTGCAAGCTTGAAGTGTGAGGACGTCGTTTTCGCTTATGTTAAAGACACTGGAAATGTACCCGCATTCTGTTTATATTTTCCACTTTCTCCTTTCTTTATGTGCCTTTTTTATTTTTTTTTCACAAATCCTGACTAAATTGAAGCTCTATGATAATGTCGCTTTCTAATTCATATGAATTTGACTTTAAAATATGCTAAGACAGGAAAACATCCTTCAACATTTTTTAACGTCGAGATTTAGTGATTTCGCTCCCTATACTCCCAACGTAAAAAAATTCGACCTTATTTCTTCAGCAAAGAAAGATTTCCCATACACCAAAATTGTCCCACTGATAAACAAGTTAGTATCATCATACAAAGCATTGATTATGATACGCTTTCCAACATACCAGAATCGTTCCTCAAGTTATTACTCAAGTTTTGAGTATAATGGCTGTGGAATAAATCTCGCTCATGTGCCCTGACATTTGACTCCATTTTGATGATATTCAACAGAACCGGTTCAGTATACATCCGGAACAACATGATAAAGTTTTGTCGCAATAAAAGCTATTTTAGTCAAGTTATGAGGTTAATGACTCTGGAATAAATCTCGTCCCTGTGCCCTGACCTTTGACCCACATTTCGATGATATTCATCAGAACCGGTTAAGTGTACCTCCGGAACAACATGATAAAGTTTTGTCCCAATCGTAGCATTTTTACGCAAGTTATGACGCATAAGGGCGGTGGAATGGATCCCACTCCTATGTCCTGACCTTTGACCCCATTTCGCCCAGGTTCAATAGGGTTCGTTCCCAGGTTGTCCCCTACCACATACTAACATTTCATCGAAATCGAACCATTTTTACGCGAGCTATCTTGCGGACAGACAGACAGACAGACAGATAGACAGACAGACGGACCGACAAAGCTGGTGCATATACATTTCTTCAACCTACGGTTGGAAAGCGTAAAAAAACATCCTAACTTAGATTGTACAATCGGTGTTTTTTGCAAAAAGCTTTCCTGGACTATATTAAAAATCAATAACTTTACTTCGATGTAGTTATGATACATGCTTACAGGTGGAGGCACTCTGCCTTACCGCTACATCGAAGTAAAGTCATTGTTTGCGCTTCCCAACCGTAAGCTGAAGAAGCGTATATGCTCCAGCTTTGCCCGTTTGTCTGTCTGTCTGTCTGTCCGTCAGTCCGCACGCTAACTCGCGTAAAACTGGTTCGATTTCGATGACATTTTACTATGTGGTAGGCGACAACCTGTGAAGGAACCCTATTAAAAATGGTGGAAATGGGGTCAAAGGTCAGGACATAGGGGTGGGATCCATTCCATCGCCTTTATGCGTTATAACTTACGTAAAAATGCTTCGATTGCGACAAAACTTCAGCATGTTTTTCCGGAGATGTACTGAACCGATTCTGTTTAATATCATCGAAATGGGGTTAAAGGTCGAGGCACAGGAGCGAGATTTATTCCAGAGTCATTATCTTTATAACTTGACTAAAAATGCTTCGATTGCGACAAAACTTTATCATGTTGTTCCGGAAGTATACTGAACCAATTCTAATTAAGATAATTGAAATGCGGTCAAAGGTCAGGGCACAGGAGCGAGATTTATTCCACAGCCATTATCCTCATAACTTGACTAAAAATGTTTCTACTGCGACAAAACTTTAGTATGTTGTTCCGGAGGTATACTGAACTGGTTCTGCTGAATATCATCTAAATGGGGTCAAAGGTCAGCGCACAGGAGCGGGATTTATTCCACAGCCATTATCCTCATAACTTGAGTAATGATTTCTGGTATGTTGGAAAGCGTATCGTAATCAATGCATTGCATGATTTTACTAACTTGTTTTTACGCTTTCCAACCGTAAGTTGAAAAAGCGTGTATGCTCCAGCTTTGTCCGTCTGTCTGTCTGTCTGTCCGTCCGTCCGTCCGCACGATAACTCGCGTAAAAATGGTTTGATTTCGATGAAATTTTAGTATGTGGTAGGGACACCTGGGGACGATCCCAATTGAAAATGGGCCAAATGTGGTCAAAGGTCAGGACATAGCAGCGGGATCCATTCCATCGTCCCTATGCGTTATAACTCACATAAAAATGCTTCGATTGCTACAAAACTTAGTCATGTTGTTCCGGAGGTATACTGAACCGGTTCTGTTGAATATCATCGAAATGGGGTCAAATGTTAGGGCACAGGAGCGAGATTTATTTCACAGCCATTATGCTCATAACTTGAGTAATGATTTCTGGTATCGTTGGAAAGCGTATCACAATCAATACATTGCATGATTTTACTAACTTGTTTTATATATAGTTCAGTAAAGGTTTTTGCAAAAAAAACATTATACACTCTAAGTTAGGATGTTTTTTTTTTTTATCAGTGAGCCAATTTCTTCGCTGAGAAAATATGGACGAAGTTCTTTCAGTTCGAGGTATAGGGTGCAAAGTCACTTGACGTCCTCCTTTAAGGCTAGCGAAAGCCGAAAAACTGTCCGTTTTAATAAAGAACTCTTTCGTTGCATAGAAATTCCTTCTTTCCGAGCAGAAAGACGGCTACAATTTCTTGTAAGGAAAACTTCGTTTTAAAATAAAAATAAGGGCAAGAACCTGGAGAAGTTTTCTTTTGGAAGAGGAGGGCGGATTTAATGACCAACGTTACCACTTTAAGCAGTTGCCCGTTCCTGTTTGAGGACAGTGGTTGTAGGG
Organism: Macrothele yani; assembly: GCA_039090855.1. NCBI lineage: Eukaryota > Metazoa > Arthropoda > Arachnida > Araneae > Macrothelidae > Macrothele > Macrothele yani. Next base: position 114,186,967 of record CM077003.1, read on the forward strand.
AAGCAAACTAGCCATTGTTGACAGATGAACATAGCACTCGTACTTCAGCCGGAACTAACTCGTACGACTATACTCGAAGCAAAACTAACCTGATTATAGAGTTGAAGTGGAGAGTGTGCACTTTCACTGCATGATATAGTTCCAGTCTAAAAGTCATATTCGAGCTTTAACTGTGGCTAAAATTTACATTGTTCTTCTAAACGTCGTTGGTACGTACATTTAAAAACTCAATTTCTGTCGCGTTTTCAAAAATATAGATATTCGCGTTTTGGTGACGTCATTGTCACTTGTATCTGTCGGTCACGTGCGGTAGATAGGCTATCATCATCATCATCATTAGTGTTCTGTCTCTTGACAGGTCCAACGGTAACTCAGTAAGTTCTATTCGTCCAGTTATCTTTGTCACTTGCCTCGTCCTTCAATTCTTAATAGCTATCTGCGCCCATTATATCATCAAACATCATTAGTCGTCTCCTTCCTCGTGGTCGCTTTCCTTCAATTTTCCCTTCTATCATTCTTTTCAGTAGGCTGTCTACTCTCAACACATGTCATATCCAGTTACATTTTCTTTTCTTATGGTCTTTAGTAAATTCGTTTTCCCTCAACTTTTTGCAATCTTCATCATTGGTAAATTTTTTAATCCACATTATTTTTTCCCATTCTTCTCCATAACCACATTTCAAATGCCTCCAACATTTTGCCTCTTTCTTCCCAGTTTTCCACGTTTCCACCCCATATAAAATTATACTCTAAATATAGCACAATAAGCCTTTTTGTTTCAACTTTTATTCGTTTTATTAATAAAAAAATTCTTGTTGTAAAATGCATATTTTCCTTTATTAATTCTTTCTTTTATGTCCATGCCACATTTTCCATTTTCTTGGATAATACTACCGAGGTATTTGTATAGTGTCACTTGCTCTACATTATCTCCATTATTATCAGAGAGGCTATACCCGGAAAATATTTACTACTGGTGGGAGATAAGCGGTTATTCAAAGGTTTTTTTGGGGGGGGGGGGGGTTACTCCCGTCTTCCTGAGGGTGGGGGATTGCTGACAGCACAATGAGCGCTAATTTATTTTTGTTCTGACTCCCGTCATGATGGCACTGCCTCCCACCATAGTGGCAACTGCACCTCATTTGTGCCGAGAAATATTGAAAAATCATGACATCTTTTCGGTAAATCGGTCATTTCAGCTTCCAGTTCATACTCAGGTTAAGTTTGCCCCTAGTATAGTCAAAAGCCTATGCCTCTAACCACTGTGGAAGCGTTATGTGTCAGCCTTTAAAGAAAAGCACAATTCGGTTTCAGTTGGTTAAGTGCAGGTTCCATTAGTTGTTTGCAGGCTCTATAAAGCGCTACATTGATAGAAAAGGGTACACAATGGTGGGCAAACTGGTGCAATTGCATTCGAACCCAATCCTTTTTGTATGGATTTCTTAAGATTTAATTTAGACTACAAGGACCTAGCTACTCGACATGCGGTCTCAAGTTTTTCCTCATACAAGTTCTTCCAACTCCCAGACTGACCGAACTACCGGAAAGTCCCTGCGCATACCTTGGGATAATTTTCCTGTTAGTTACTCGATTATCTTTTTTCTGCTGTCTAGAAGCATCGCTTCTCCGTCTCGCTCTCGTCCAACTCGTAAGACTTTGTGTTCTCCAAACTCTGTTTATAAACCCACATTATTCTTTGTATTCATAAAACCTGAATTTCCACAAACACTAAATATACCGATGCGAAAGTCTACAGCTTTGCCCTTCTCCAAACCAATATTGTCCCTACCCTCAGCGATTTGGGCCCAACGAGCTGAAATTTAATAGAATGAGCGCAAGACGGGTCCAACGACTTACACAACTTTTGCAGCGATGCAAAAAGAAGTCAAAATTTTGATTCTATTGTAACCCACGATGAGATTTTGGTCCACTACTTCACTTTCGAGGGGGAAAAATGAGTACGCAAGAATTCTTAAAGAGCAAGAGGTTCTGAGACCATGATGACGTCACTGGTGCTACGTAAAATAGGACTGACAGGCAACAGAATCCTTCTTTGAAAATGGAATTAAGGAGCTTCTAGAATGTTGCAATAACTGTAAAATAGGATTGACAAGCAACAGAATCCTTCTTTGAAAATGGAATTAAGGAGCTTCTAGAATGTTGCAATAACTGTAAAATAGGATTGACAAGCAACAAAATCCTTCTTTGAAAATGGAATTAAGGAGCTTCTAGAATGTTGCAATAGCTGTAAAATAGGATTGACAAGCAACAGAATCCTTCTTTGAAAATGGAATTAAGGAGCTCCTAGAATGTTGCAATAACTGTAAAATAGTATTGACAAGCAAGAGATTCCTTCTTTGAAAATGGAATTAAGAAGCTTCTAGAATGTTGCAATAACTGTAAATTAGGATTGACAAGCAACAGAATACTTCCTTGAAAATGGAATTAAAAAGCTTCCAGAATGTTGCAGTAACTGCTTGCAGTTAACGGGGGTCTGAATTTAAAAGTAGAAGATATGAGTTTCTCTTGTGTTGGCGCAGATGAATTTCCCGAAATCAAAGTATATACCACTGACACACTTTCATACAAATAGGAAGCACCTACCCGCCTAGTCAAATTAGCTCTCCTGGCCATTGACACACTTCCGCCAATAGGATACGAGGCTGTGGATCACAAAGCGATAAAACTCTCGAGTCTGTTCGGCAAAGAAGATGGCAACCACCTGACACACAGCTTGGAGGTCTTCCCCTCGAAGAAATGATCCGGAAGAGATGATGATCCGTGTGAGAAAAGTCTGGGAACATGCAGAGTCTCGTGGTCCAAATGGTGAATTTATTGGACAATGAGCTATTTGAGCTTGCGTTGTCGTGCAGCAATCCCTGTTCACCAAGTCTGGCTGCCCAGTACGGAGCTTTTCGTTCATATATACCCAGTTGCAGTCCGAACTGATAGGCTCACCTGGTCAAATAAATCAAAATGAATAATGGATCCAGTCGGCGGCTGACAACCATATGATACCCAATACTTTAGGCGGGTGTAGGAGTGGGTTTGGAAAGAATTCAGGTGGCTCTGTGTTATCCAGCCAATGTACTGATCGCTCTCGATTGTTGTAGATGACCCGCTTTTTGGCTGTTATCAGTTCGTGTGGCACTCAGACATCCAGCGTTTTCACCTTTCCTAGGACCGCTAGGCGCTGCACAAACGTCAGCTAATGCACACGGACCTTTCCTGCGACCTCATAGACACTTTGTTGAGGGTTAGCTTCCGTGATATTCTTCAACTCCTCGGCAACTACAGGTACTGGTGGATGATTACGAGGTGCATTTGCAAGGGATTAGATGTGACCTTAACCCTTTGTCGATCGCCACATGTTGAGCAGCGCCAGTGGTCGCGCGTGAGAGGTTTTCTCACACTACCTTTTTCCGCTGTTTTAAATAGACTAGTCTATAATATTACTTCAGTATTCTTTCTTTGCAATACTTAATATACTCCGTGTGATCACTAAATTATAACCAGCCCTATCAGAAGTGCAGCCCGTTAACCACGTGATTTTCGAGAGGAGCGCGATTAGGTGACCGACGTAGCATATATAAGGTGTGAGTGGAGCAGTAGGTAGTAAAATTTGGAGCGTGATGGGTAAACGGAAGGATTTATCGGACTTTGAGAAAGGACAGATTGTGTGAGAGCGGGATTAGTCGAACGACGTAGCATATAAAAGGTGTGAGTGGAGCAGTAGGTAGTAAAATTCGGAGCGTGATGGGTAAACGGAAGGATTCATCGGACTTTGAGCAAGGACAGATTGTGTGAGAGCGGGATTAGTCGACCGACGTAGCATATAAAAGGTGTGAGTGGAGCAGTAGGTAGTAAAATTCGGAGCGTGATGAGTAAACGGAAGGATTCATCGGACTTTGAGAAAGGACATATTGTGTGAGAGCGGGATTAGTCGACCGGCGTAGCATATATAAGGTGTGAGTGGAGCAGTAGGTAGTAAACTTCGGAGCGTGATGGGTAAACGGAAGGATTCATCGGACTTTGAAAAAGCACAGATTGTAGAAGCTGGGAGGGCTGGTGCCTCGATTTTCCAAACGGCTGAACTGGTGGGATGTTCGCGAGTCGCCGTAGTTAAAGTGTGTCAAGACTAACGTGAAAATGGTCAAACAATGACCCGGAGGTAAAATTGCACAGGGAAGCGAAGGGTTGGTGTGAGAGGTGAGTGCCGGGTCCAACGATTCGTACACACCAACAGACTGTTGAACAGTTGACTAACCGATAAAACAGAAGTCAACCCGGAGCAGTATCTGTCATTATTACACGTATGGGCTATAACAGCAAACGACCTTGACGACATTATCTCCTAACCTCAGTTCATAGGCTCAAAAGAATCACCTGCTGCAAAGGTCACGTAGGTTGGACGTCGGATGACTGGAAAAAACTATGCTGGTCTGACGAGTCGCTGTTTTTCACTCCTCCACTTCGTGGATAGTCGTGTACGTATTTGGTGCCAACAACATGAGGCACTCGATCCACCCTGCATGGTCTCCACAGTGTAAGCCGGTGGAGGCGGTTGTGCCTATTGTGTAGGACTACCTAATGCAACTGTAAGCCGGTGGAGGCAGTTGTGCCTATTGTGTAGGACTGCCTAATGCCACTGTAAGACGGTGGAGGCGGTTGTGCCTATTGTGTAGGACGACCTAATGCAACTGTAAGCCGGTGGAGGCGGTTGTGCCTATTGTGTAGGACTGCCTAATGCCACTGTAAGACGGTGGAGGCGGTTGTGCCTATTGTGTAGGACGACCTAATGCAACTGTAAGCCGGATGAGGCGGTTGTGCCTATTGTGTATGATGACGTAATGCCACTGTAAGCCGGTGGAGGCGGTTGTGCCTATTGTGTAGCGGCGTGTTTACTAGGCAGGAACTTGGACAACTGGTGCATATGGAACAAGTTAGTTAAATCATGCAATGCATTGATTATGATACGCTTTCCAACATACCAGAAATCATTACTCAACTTATTACTCAATTTATGACGATAATGGCTGTGAAATAAATCTCGATCCTGTAATCCTGACCTTTCCCCCATTTCGATGAATTAAACAGAACCAGTTTAGTATACCTCCGGAACATCATGATAAAGTTTTGTTGCAATCGAAGCATTTTTAGTCAAGTTATGACGCATAAGGGCGATGGAAAGAATCCCTCTCCTATGTACTGACCTTTGACCCCCACTTCACCCATTTTCAACAGGGTTTCTCTCTAGGTGGTCCCCTACCACATACTAAAATTTCATCGAAATCGCACCATTTTTACGCAAGTTATGACGTATAAGGGCAATGAAATGGAATGGATCCCGCTCCTATGTCGTGAACTTTTGACCCCATTTCGTCCATTTTCAATAGGGTTAGTCCTCAGTAGTCCCCTACCTCATACTGAAATTTCATCGAATTCGAATCGTTTTTAGTCAAGTTATGAGACACACAAGGGCAATGAAATGGATCCCGCTCTATATCCTGACCTTTGACCCCATTTTCTGATTTTCCATAGGGCTCGTCCGCAGGTGGTCCCCTACCACATACTAAAATTTCATCGAAATCGAACCATTTTTACGCAAGTTATCGTGCGGACGGACAGACAGACAGACAGACAGATGGACAAAGCTGGAGCATATACGCTTCTTCAACCTACGGTTGGAAAGCGTAAACAACGTATGATTAGTGCTAATTATCGAAAATGGCTTTCTGACTCTGGACACCCAGCAACGTTGCTGGACACCCGAATGGTGACGGTGTCTTCCAAGACGACAATGCGCAAAGTCACAGATCCAATGTTGTGCAGGAATGGTTTGAGGAATACAGTTCGGACTTCCACCATATCGATTGGCCTCCAAACTCGCCCGTTATCAATCCCATAGTGCACTTGTGGGACACTATGTAACGGCATATCAAGCGTCTGCATACGCCAATCATCTCCATACCTGCTTTGAAGGCCGAATTACACACACCTTGGTTGGCCATACCTCCTAACTGCTTCCAGAACTTTACTGAATCGGTTCCACGTCAGATAGCTGCTGTACTGAGGCCGAAAGGGGGATCTACGAAGTATTAGGTAGGGCGTCATAATTCAATTATCACTCAGTGTATACAGTTACAAAACAAATTAGGCGAAACCCGCATTCGCATCATCGTGTTATCTATAAATATACAAAACACAAACGCCAGTAGTTGCTCTATGACAAAAGCTCTCACGTGACGTAAACGCCAGTGATAGCTTGATGAGACAAATGTTCATACGGAGCACACCGGAGCAAAGAGCAGACTGTTTGAAGGTCAAAGGAGTGCCAATCCTTATCGGAACTGACAACAGATTGTTGAGAAGCTTCTAAAAGTCAGCTAGAGTAGGGGTGGTGCTCCCAGGGCATCTTCCAAATAAATGGCGCTCTTTATATGCGAAGCGTGAGAGAAATGATCATAGCATGACCAACGACGGGTTAACAGTGATTTTTCCTGTCACAGCGAGAACGATCACAGTTCCACGAAAGTGACGGCGACTTTATATGATAACAAAATCACCTTTTGCGACAGTGGTGACGAAGCCGGAACCGCGAGTCACCGTCTACTTGTAACACTGACAAAATTACTGTTTACGACTGGGGTGACAGAGAAGTAACGGAACGGCAAGTCACCATCTCGCTTGTAACAGTGACAATTTCTTTGTTTTCGAGAAAACGAAAATTACCTTAAGCGTGGGAAAAATGGGAGACTGAAAGAAAGCCAAAACCAAAATTACCTTAAGCGTGGGAAAAATGGGAGGCTGAAAGAAAGCCAAAACCAAAACTACCTTAAACGTGGGAAAAATGGGAGACTGAAAGAAAGCTAAAACCAAAATTACCTTAAGCGTGGGAAAAATGGGAGGCTGAAAGAAAGCCAAAACCAAAATTACCTTAAGCGTGGGAAAAATGGGAGACTGAAAGAAAGTTCATATCACTAAAGACGTCTATGAGGTATCAACAGAAAGGGAAAAACTGTTTAGTTATGGTGGCATAGTAACTGAAACTATAACGTAACAGTGATTTGGACCCCAATCATTGCTCGAACACGGCTAATGGTAACATTCTTATCAGTGAATTGGAACTGTTACGTTTTATCATTGGCTATAACGGTGATAGTGATTTTTCAGTAACGGTGACAAAGCGATAGTAACGTGATTTCCGACCCATCTCTGCAAGGGACGCATCTCCTACTTGGAATTTTGCGAACCATTGTTATTTGGTTTGTTTATTCACAGTAATATGCGTAAACGTTGCACTAATACTTCTGGCCCCCACACCCACGAAATGTCTGAGTTTGAAGTTATAAAGAAACATTACGCGCAGCTGGCCTTTCTCCATGGTCAACTTTGACCGAAGCTTGTGCACTTGCGATTCAACCTTGTCACGAAATGAGGAACACAACACGTACACCAGATATTTTCTGATTTTGTGGCATATAGCCATGTGACCATTCTGCTGAAGGGGTCGAAAATACCCACCCACCGAAAGTGATTCCTTCACGTGGTGTGGCATACTACAGAGGTGAAGCACAGATAAAGACCACAAGGTTGCTGCGATAAATTCCGTCGGTGTAACTTAATTGGGAGAGCACTCGGCTCCGCAGCAGAAGGATGCTGGTTAGAGCACGGCCACCGGCAAATGGTTAATTTCACATTGGCGTCCGATTGTGAAAATGGATCTACTAGCTGTTAGGTTCTTCGAAAAATGTGTGATGTTGTTTTTACACATCGTCTGGAATTAATGAAAATTCCTTCTTCACTCCAAAAAAATATGTGATGTTTGTTCCACACATCGTCTGGAATTAAGTAAGAATACCCTGTATAGCGAAGTAAATTTCTCCGTCATTTTTGTCCACGCCGGAGCGCGAACCCGGGTCCCCTCATTCCGGAATAAGCCACTCTACCAATTGAGCTACGCGGACGTTCGTTCTGACTGATATCTGCCTTTATGTCGTGTGCGTCATGCGGAGCAGGCACGTCACATCTCCCCCCCATCCCGAAAGAGGGCCGGGGGCATGGCCCACGGGTCAGCCGTGACCATGAATCGTCGTAGGCAGCCATCCACTGAAGACCGTGCACTCGAGAACTTCCAGTCAATCTAGTGTGTGGAATGCAACGCCACACACATTTATTTTTTGAAGCGCTGGAGAAGGGATTCTCTTATTTTTTCTATCTCGCGGTGTGGAAAGAACATCACACCATTGCGAGATTTTGAACGGCCGGGTCATACGGAAAGTTCGGGCGCCATTATAACGAAGTAAATTTCTCCGTCATTTTTTACCACGCCGGGGCTCGAACCCAGGTCCCCTCATTCCGGAATAAGTCACTCTACCAATTGAGTTACGCGGACGTTCGTTCTGAGTGCTATCTGTCTTTATGTCGTGTGCGTCCTGCTGGGCAGGCTCGTCACACCTGCTCTACAGTGATCTCCTTCAAGCGTGGTTGTTTTTTTTTGTTTTTTTTTATTGGAGGTTTAACGACCACCGTGAGCAACTCAATGGGCTATAAGCAGTCGCCCGTCCCTAATTTAGGGTCACTGGTTCCAGGGAAGGGAAGAGAACCAGTGCCGTAAGACAAACACAACATCATTTGCCACCCCGGTGGCGCAGTGGTCTAAGGCGCTGGCCTCTGATCATTCGTCCGTAAGGGGTCCGAGTTCGAATCCCGGTCAGGCATGGATGTTGTGTTTGTCTTACGGCACTGGCTCTCTCCCTTCCCTGGAACCAGTGACCCTAAATTAGGGACGGGCGACTGCTTATAGCCCATTGAGTTGCTCACGGTGGTCGTTAAACCTCCACTCAAAAAAAAACAAAAAGCAGAACATCCATGCCTCACCGGGATTCGAACCCGGACCCCTTACGGACGAATGATCAGAGGCCATCGCTTAGACCACTGCGCCACCGGGGCGGCCAAGCGTGGTTGTGCCGGCTGACCTGGAAACTAATGATTCCGTCAATGCTCTTTCTCGGGGGGGGGGGGTATATCTGACGTACTGCAGAGGTGAAGCACATGTCGCCGCCCCGGTGGCGCACTGGTCTAAGCGCTGGCTTATGATCATTCGTCCGAGGTGGGTCCGGGTTCGAATCCAGTGAGGCATGGATGTTGTGTTTGTCTTACGGCACTGGCTCTCTCCCTTCCCTGGAACCAATGACCCTAAATTAGGGACGGGCGACTGCTTATATCCCATTGAGTTGCTCTCGGTGGTCGTTAAACCGTCAGTCAAAAAAAAAAAAAAAAGAAAGAAAGAAAGAGCTCATGTCAAGACGGCAAGGTAGCAGTGATAAATTCCGTGTGTGTAGTTTAATTGGGAAAGTATTATATTCTGGAGCAGAGAAATTCGGGTTTGAGCTATGCCACCGACAAATTTGTGTTTTCACACTGCACCAATTCAATATTTTATTATGAATCATTTTTTCTTAGAATCAAATTCTCGTTTATACTTGGACGTCCGTTCTATTTTAGCTGAGTTTCGCAACAAAGGAGGCTTCGCACTCTGTGGATTCGGAGGATGAGAAATAATTTGAATCCAAGGAGAGAGAAATTAACTTATGGCTCAAATTAGTTTTTGTTTTTTCTTACTTTCGAGAATCTTTATCTGAAAGATTACAGGAAATGATACTGAAAATAAAAAAACGAAAACAAATCAGCACACTTTCATTCAATATTTCGTTCCACACGTAGATGAGTCACAATTTAAACTCTGACTAGAGGAAGCTATCAGTCGAATTGCCGGTAATATGACAATGCCTGCTTTATTTTCAATACGCCGGAAACATTCGAGTTAGCACTATGACTAAAAATACTGGGGTGGCAACCCATTCATGAATGAATTTGTTTCGGAAGAAGGTCATCCTTTCATTCACATTCAGGTTGTTTTATTCGAGCTCTTATTTGATAGTCTACCATCTGTTGCTATTTCGGAAAAAAAAAAATGTGAGCGTGTGCAACGTGTTTCCACATGTCCTCGTGTTGCTGTAAAAAGGATGCCTTCAAAGTACATGCAAACCTTTTTCACTTTAAGTAAGCGATGTCATTCAGGACGACACAGTAGCATTATTTGCTTTCCCGGAAAGGTCATGCCGTACTTTTTTTTTTTTTTTCGTTTTCCTCTTTACACTCTGAGAAACAGGCTAATTTTCCTGTTTACGTCGACCGGATACCAAGAAAACTAAAAACAAATTTTCAGAGAGAAATATGTACCTTCCTCGTTCGTTTTCTCGTCGTGATGTTGTGTTTGTTTACAGCACTGTGCACGTGGCTGCCCTGCAGGAGAAGAGAGACAAATGTAGGTCAACGTATTAACCCTCACTAATGTGAATGAAATAACTTCCGCAAACAGCGTGCATCCTTAGCACCAAACTCTCTCTCTCTCTCTCTCTCTCTCTCTCTCTCTGTTTCTATAGCAACGGCGATGCATTCAATACTATATACTTTTCCTCTTAGTTACTCAGTTCTCGGAATCCAGTTCTACAAAATACAGCTTGGGAAGCTACTACTTTCCTCATTGCATACAAATGTGAACAGGAACAACAAATTTCGCACTAAAACTCGATTAAAAAAAAATGCGTATAGTGGAGCAAAAAATGAAATGCAATTCAAACAACGCGGTTAATGTTATCAAAACCGGATATTAATAAATCATCATCAACAACGAAAGACATTCGCAATCCACAGCTGGATGAAGGTCTCCCCAAGTCTCTTCGACACCTCTGTCTTGAGCAATTCTCTTCCATGTCAGTCACGCACAGTTTCGAATTTCATCCACCCATCTCCCACGTGGTTTTCTTCTGCGTCTATTCCTTGGCATCCAGTTTAGCATTACAGTTGCCCACCTGCGATCAGTTCTTCAAGCAATAAATAAAGACCATTGCCACTTTTTCGTCTTTACTTTGATCATGACGTTATCAACTTTCGTAGCTTTCCTGACCCATGAACTCCTCTTCCTGCATTTCTTAGTCACACCAGTCATGCATCTGTCATGCTTCTTTGAGTTGTCCGTAGCCCCTGTATGTATTTTTTAGCATATGTCTCTGATCCGTTAGTAAAAACTGGGAGGACGCAATTTAATCAAGCACTTTCCCTGATGGCAAACTGCTCTTAAAAAATTCACTGTTTTTTCCAAATGCACTCCAGCCAAGTTTTATTCGCCTACCAATTTCTGTGGCCTGGGTTGATGTATACACGGCTGTATCAGAATAATATGTCCACCCCCGGAGTCACAGTGTATCCATCCGCCCAGGCGCGTCACAGAGTGCACGTCACAAGGTCGACCACACGGAGATATGATTGGCCAGCCAGAACAGATGAGCCATAGTGCGTTATGTAAGTACAATAAGAGGAGGTAGTGCTTTAACGGATGTTCAAAAAGGAATTATCATTGGCTACCGCGCCAAGGGCAGAAGCACCTCAGAAACAGCAGACTTCGTGCGCTGCTGGCGAGGTGCTGTAGTAAGGGTGTACCAAGAATTGACCGCTGGCACACCGAGTCCCTTCCGAAGTCATAACTGTGCAGCCTCAAAGGACATCGATCCCAGAGGAGAACGTGACCACGCAAATCAAGGCTGGGACACCGAGGTACGTGTCCCCGATAATAGTAGAGCGAACCCTATTACGCTTGGATCTCCGGAGTCGACACTGCGTCGAGGTGCCCATGTTAACCCAGGTCCATCAGCAACAACGCTTGCAGTTCTCATGGGATTACCGTCATTGGACAATGGAAAAGTGGCAAATGGTTGCCGTTTCCCATGAATCGAGGTTTCTACTCCACAGAAGTGACGGGCTGTGGCGGATACGGCGTCAGACACACCAGAACCAACACCCGGGCACGCTTGTTTGTCAAGTACAGGCTGGCGGTGGCAGTGTGCATATCTAGGGGATGTTTTCATCGTATGACCTGGAACCGCTACGACTGGATGGTTCGCTGAACTCCAATGGCTACCTATCTATTTTCGCTGAACACACGCATCCCTTCATGTCGAACGTTCACTATGGTTGTGACGGTGTCTACCAACATGCCAATGCTCCATGCCACGTGGCTAAGGGGGTGCGTGACTGGTTCCAGGAACACGACAGCGATGTCTCCGTTCTCCCTTGCCCGGCGAATTCGCTCGATCTCAGTCGCATAGAGCGCTTATTGGACTACTTGGATCTACAGGTTCACCGTGCCGACACACAATGGTCAGGAGAGCCTCGAGCAACCTTCCAGGGCCTCATTGGGTCCATGCCAAGCCGTCTCGCCGCTGTCATCCGGGCCAAGGGTGGTTATTCCCATTATTAGGTATGTTGTCATATTACTCTGATACGACTGTGTATTTGTTTCTAGGCTTATGTACTTATTTTATACATTGGAGTGCCTTTAGTCTACATTCTATCTCCTTAGTTTGCAACACCTCCTTCTCTCTCATAGTCTTGCCGGCGTGACGTAGAAGGTTGGGTGTCCTGTTATGCACCATGTGCAACCAACCTGTGAACGCACAAGTGGAGGTCATTACCTGTCCGACGGGCAAGAAAATCGTCATTGTTCCTGTCGGGCCACTGCTGGTGACCTTTGCGGAGTCACCAACTGTTGGTCACCTTTCCCAAAAATGTTGTCGGAAAGAGCATCTAGTGTTCGAAAGATGGCATTTAGGCACCACTCGCACACGACGACGAATGGTTACAGCAAGATGCACCTCAGTCAGCAGTCTTTAGGTCAAAGCTCACTGCTTTCCACAAATCTAAATCTACATCGCTATTTATTTGACTTCTTGTGAGGTAGAAAGAGCTGCAGCGCAGGTTTTGGTTCAGCCACTGCTCGCTGTTGTGCATATGAAAATCATTTTCGTAACAATATGAAGTAAGTCTACTTAAAAGTTCTGAGTCTATCATGAAAATAAACAAGTTAGTAAAGTCATGCAATGCATTGATTATAATACGCTTTCCAACATACCAGAAATCATTACTCAAGTTACGAGGATAATGGCTGTGTAATAAATCTCGGTCATGTACCCTGACCTTTGATCCCATTTCGATTATATTCAACACAACCGGTTCAGTATACCTCCGAAATAGCATGATAAAGTTTTGTCGCAATCGAAGCATTTTTACGTAAGTTATAATGCATAAGGGCTATGGAATAGATCCCGCTCCTGTGTCCTAACCTTTCACCCCATTTCGCCCATTTACAATAGGATTCGTCCCCAGGCAGGCCCCTACAACATACTAACATTTCATCTAAATCGAAGAAGTTTTACGTACGTCATGACGCATAAAGGCGATGCAAGTGATTCCGCTCTTATGTCCTGACCTTTGACCAATAGGGTTTGTCCCCAGGTACTCCCCTACCAGATGCTAAAATTTAATCGAAATCGAAGCTACGCTAATTTTTTATAACTAACGTAAAAAAGGTTCACTTTCAATAGGGTTCCTTCCCAGGTGTTCCTCTTCCACATACTAAAATTTCATCGAAATCGAACGATTTTTACGCGAGTTATCGTGCGGACGGGCATACGCACACAACGCGTGACGTAATGAGGCAGATGGGAATCGCGACCACCTGCTCGCAAGAGTGTGACGTCATTAAACTTAAATAGGATCCACACACAACGCGTGACGTAATGAGACAGATGGCGTGACCGCGCGCCAACATATCAATCGCGAGATTGTGACGTCATAAGATTTCTAAGCATGGATAACATCAATGGGAAGACACCATGACACTAAAAACGTGTTAATTCGGGGTGGTTATTTAACGCACTAAACGAATTTTCCTAAAGTCGAAATCAAGCTAAATCGATTTCTAGTGCCAGAAAACGGTAGGTTAACGACTTTCATCAAAATCCTTAGAGCCGTTTTCAAAATAAAATTTACATACATACAAGAATTGCTCCTTTAAGGTGGACGTCAAGTAATCTTGCTTCGTATACTAACAATGGAAAAACGTCTGTACACATTTTCTTCACAATTAATGCGCTCATAAGGATGAAAATTTGAACATCGATTAAAATAGCTTCATTTTATAACTTGGAATACTTAATATTTTCTAACACATAACCATAAATATAAAATCCAACATTTGTTTGTCTACTGACGTCATCAAAGTACAGGTCGCGCCATCTTTTTTCTGGTTCCAACACCACCAAAGGAAAAGTTATTGATTTTTTATATAATTATGGTAATGTTTTAGGAAATATTAAGTATTCTAAGTTATAATATGAAGTTATTTTAATCGATGTTCATATTTTCATCCTTGGGAACACAATAATTGTGAAGGAAATGTGTACAAGTTTTTCCATTGGAAGTATAGGAAGCAAAATTATTTGGCGTCCACCTTAATAGTATGGGATAAGGGCGATAGAATGGATCCCGATCCTATGTCCTGACCTTTGACCCCTTTTGGTTCATTTTCAATAGGGTTCGTCTCCAGGTGGTCCTTTACCACATACAAAAATGTCATCGAAATCGAACCATTTTTACGCACGTTATGGCGCATAAGGGCAATGGAATGCATCCCGCTCCTATGTCCTGACCTTTGACCCCACGTAACCCATTTTCAATAGGGTTCATTCCCAGGTGGTCCTCTACAATATACTAAAATTGCATCGACATCGAACCATATTTACGCAAGTTATGACGCATAAGGGCAATGGAATGAATCCCGATCCTATGCCGTGACCTTTGACCCCATGTCGTCCATTTTCAATAGGGTTCATCCCCAGGGGGTCCCCTACCGTCATAATAAAATGTCATCGAAATCGAATCATTTTTACGCGAGTTATCGTGCTGGCAGACGGACAGGCGGACAGACGGACGGTCGGATGGACAAAGCTGGAGCATATATGCTTCTTCAACCTACGGTTGGAAAGCGTAAAAAAAGAAGAAACAGAAGAGCAGCTATTGAAGCTCTGAAAAGTGAGCTAGCACCGAAGCAACTTAGCCTGAAGATACTGAAATCATCGCTCATAATTATGGACTATTGAATGCCATTTGCAAGTTCTGTGTATCACTCATCTTCAAAAGAGGAGGAATATTTATCAGAGTTTGTCACAATTGTTAGAACGGACTCGCGCAGGGCGCAGTAAGCCTTACTCCTGGTTCTTTTCCCACAATGCTGAATTCATAGTGATAAAGTCAATGAGAATCCAGTGGGGTAAGTCAAGAAGAGCCAGTAGCCGGTAGGGTCTGCAATCCGGGGGAGAAGCGATGTATAAATATAATACGAAAGTAAACTTTTGACCAAGGGGCTTGAAATTTAGTATTTGGTCAGTATTTTTCAGGTGTTTGAACTTTAACACTATGTGCGCCGCGGGTTGCCTAGTGGGCAACGTTCGTGACTGCCACGGAAAGGGCCTCAGGTTCGATCCCAGGCAGGTACGAACGCTAGATCCACTAAATATCCGCCGTGCGCCGGATGAGCAGGTTAAGCCGTCGGACCCCGGGTACTGCCCCCTCCCCTCCCTGTAATAAATAAGGGCGTCTTCCTCCCTCTTTCTACTTCGCTTCCGTATCACTTTCCAATCGGGTGCTCTAGCCCAAATCTCCTAGTTTCCTATTTCTAAGGGTTGTTTAAGACCTGGGGTCAGACACTCCCTTCCTAAAATCCTCTACATATGATCATTTTTTAACGCTTTCTCTGTGAAACCCAAATACTTGAATCTGCTCACTTAGTTTCAAAGTTTCTTCAGTTAAATGATGTTGACATTTTGAAGAAGGACTGAGCATAAAAACGTATCAGCAGCATTTTGAAGAAGGGTATCAGCCCTTCTTCAAAATGCTGCTGATAGGCTCTCTAATTATAGGAATAATTTCCAATAGGCAAGGTGGTCTGCAATTTCTACCGCAAAGCAATGGGTTATTGACAGCCTCTTTGAGGATCGAAGATTTCCTAAATTCAAGAAGCATTTTGCAGAGTTGGCTCGGGATGAGCGATTATCAAATCCAGAAAAGCGTTTCTAAACAGCGGTGTTTAACAGTACATTAGTCATCATTGTTTACCTAATCCAAACAAGGTGTGAAGGAATGAAATATGTGAGCGATTTGTTTGCAGTACTTACTTTTCAATTTCTGTCAACAGCATCGGATGAAGAATTAAACAAGAAAGCAGTACAGTTCTTAGTGGTGTACAAAGAAGACTTGACAGATGAGTTTCCTTCTCAAATTCAAAGCTTGCTTTGATGGATGTAGAAAAAGAACAAAAACATTAATTAGGGAATTCGCTGAGTTGTTACTAATATTGGGTGTGCGAATAAGTTCTATCCGTTTTTGTAGGCTACAAAGAAAGCAGGAGAATACAAGAAATAACGTACCTAGGATTTCACATAATAACTATAATTCTGTATGACCTCTTGCCATCTGTCTATTAGTAGTAGATGAACCCCACGCAGGAAAAACTCCTGTGTTTTAGCGTCAAAAAAGTCATGCAACCGTTTTCACATCGTCCACATCATCGCAAGTTAGTTTGGAGAGCGAAGGCGTTCTGTAACGATCGAAAAACGTGGTTGTCCATAAATGCCAGGTCAGGGGAATACGTCGGGTGAGGTAACACTTCCCAACAAAAGGCCAGTAATTTTTGCCGAGTGATTAAAGCAGCATGAGGTCTGGCGTTATCATGATGAAGAATCAAGCCTTTGCGATTGAGGAGTGTTGGACGCTTCGATGTCAGTTGTTCTCGCAATCTGTCTAACTGTTGGCAGTAGAGGTCAGCATTTATCGATCGGTTAAGTGCCAACACCTCCCAGTGGATCATTCCTTGGACATCTCACCAAACACTCAACAAAACCTTTTTGGGATGCAGTCCTCCTTTTGAGGTCGGCGGAGCAGGCTCCGCACCATGACACACAGTCCGTCGACGCTTTACATTGTGGTACAGTACCCATTTCTCATCACCCGCTGTAATTCGTCCTCAAAACGGTTTATTTCTGTGACGAGAAAGCAAAGAAACGCAGGTACGAATTCTCTCTTCTCGCTCCTTTGCAGAAAGCTGGTGTGGAACCCAGTTATCGAACTCGGTGATGACCCCAAGAGCATGCATCCGTCTTTCGACTGTTGTTCTGTGTACCGACAACGTTTCCGCTAATTCCTGTACGGTTGGATGTCGGTTATTTGTTATGGCTTGGTCCACATCCTCGCCAAAAACCACAGATGAACGTCCAGGACGTGGTTGATCTTTACAGCTACTGACTCCTCTGTCTCCGTCCCGGAATTTCCAAAACCAACCGCGACATGTGCTATCATCAACTGCATCCTCCCCATACACTTGACAGATGTTGCGACAAGCCGCGGTTGCGGTACTGCCTTTATCGAACTCTTACAGTAAACAATGTCCGACCGTGATTTCCATTACGAATGACTTACTCGGACAAACCTATTGTCTCTATATGCTCTACTGCCCCACGCTTTATTGGACGAAAATTCGGCATCGCAGCGTCCTCTGTGAGGTAACTGCTCCGATCGCAATTTGCATCTATTACAAAAACGGGTAGAATTTTTTTTCACACACACCCAATAGATGTCTACACCCTGTCGTCTAGCATTCTGATCTCCGCACAGCTTTTCTACAGGTCCTGACCTTACCAGTGACTGTATCCACGGTTGAGCAACCTTTTTCAAAATTGAAATCAATAAAGAATTATCTGCGCATTACCACATCTCAAGAAAGAGTTAGCGTTCTCAGCATTTTAGGTGTTGAGTTTAGTAAAAAAGCAAGGTTAATATTGGCGTAATTGAAGTGCTAAAATTATTTATATAGCAAAATGCCAGCCGATCACACCGCTTTAGGTAACATTCAAGAGTGAATTCATTGCTTTGCTGTAGCTGGTCACTGTTAAGTGATCACTTTGCCATACCCTTGCTAATAAATTGTTATTATTTCTAATAACAAGTTAGTAAAATCATGCAATGCATTGATTATGATACGCTTTCCAACATACCAGAAATCATTACTCAAGTTATGAGAAAAATGGCTGTGGAATAAATCTCGCTCCTCTTCCCTGACCTTTGACCCCATTTCGATCATATTAAGCAAAATTGGTTCAGTATACCTCTGGAGCAACATACTAAAGTTTTGTCGCAATAGAAGCATTTCTAGTCAAGTTATGAGGATAATGGCCATGGAATAAATCTCGTTCCTGTGTCTAGACCTTTGACCCCATTTCGATGATATTCAATAGGACCTGTTCAGTATACCTCCGAAACAACATGATAAAGTTATGTCACAATCGAAGCATTTTACTTAAGTTATGACGCATAAATGCAATGGAATGGATCCCACTCCTATGTCCTGATCTTTGACCCCATATCTTCGATTTTCAACAGGTTTCGTGCTGAGGTAGTCCTTTACCACATACTAAAATTTCATCGAAATCGAACCATTTTTATGCAAGTTATGACGCATAACGGCAATGGAATCGATCCCGCTCTTATGTCCTGACCTTTGACCCCATTTGTCCCATTTTCAATAGGGTTCGTCCCCTACCACATACTAAAATTTAATCGAAATCGAACCATTTTTACGTGAGTTATCGTGTGGATAGACGAACAGAGAGACGAACAAAGCTGAAGCATATACGCTTCTTAAACCTACGGTGAGAAAGCGTAAACGAAAGGAGAACTGAAATCAGTTCCGTGGTGAGATGATATTAAATAATCTTAAATAAATTAAAATAATTAATAATTTAGTAATCATACCTTATAATGACTGTTTTAGTCACGGTTTTGCATTTAATAATAACTAAAAAGCTAACCAAGTGCATTCACCGGGCCTTATCCTCATCATCAGGACGTCATCATTTAAGACGATGAGTACAAGGTCCGGTAAAAGTTCTTGGCTATCTTTTTAATTATTATTAAATGATAAACAGTGTCTAAAATAGTCATTATATGGTGCGATTACTAAATTAGTAATTATTTAGGATTATTCCTTATAACTAAGGTGGTTGGGTTAGATGACTTTGCGGAGAAGGCCCGAACTTCAATCCCGAGGAAGGGTCCAAGCTTAAACTGCTACGCCACTGGAAGAACCCCTTCGTGTTACTGATAGAAACGTTTTGGAACACCCATAATTCTTACGCGAGCTGCAGGTAATACAAGAGCTGTGTCATTACTGCAGTTTTTGTTACATTACTCATATGACTCAGCGTCATCTACTTCATTAATTATTGAATTTTCTTCTTGGAAGTAGTTCATACATTTTCAACGTTTAGAAACATACATGAAATGTATGTTTCTAAACGAAAATCGAAGATATGGGGTCAAAGATCAGGACATAGGAGTGGGATCCATTCCATTGCATTTGGAGGCCAGAGCATTAATAGAAATCTTGGATCCAGACCCGACCCGGATGTCACATAATTGGACCAGACCCGACCAGGAAAAATCTGGCTTGAATTATAATATTTATACAGGGCGTTCAGAAAGTCTCTCCGCAGTGGGTACGTTAGGTTAAATGGAAATCAAGAAAATGTACACCGATGAGCAATTATATTATAGCCCCATCTACCTAATAAGCTGTTAGACACCATTTAGCCCTCAAATTAGCGGCCACTCGAGCATCGATTCGATGAGGTGGCGATAAGTATCGTGGAGTATCTGGCACCATAATGTCAACAGTGGGTCCTCCAGTTCCCGTTCATTTCGAGGTGATGGTGATTTAGCGCAAACCTGCTTTTCCAGGTCGAACCACAAATGTTCGATTGGGTTCAGATCAGGTGAATTTGGAGGCCAGAGCATTAATAGAAAGTCACCAGCATGTCCCTCGAACCAATCCTTGACTATTCTGGTTGTGTGGCATGGCGCATTATATTGTTGGTAATGGTCATCACCAGCAGGGAACACAGTTGCCATGAATGGGTGAAATTAGTCTACAACGATGTTTAGATACCTGATAGTTGTCAGGGATCGTGCTATTGCGGTAATGGGGCCTAAATTGCCCCTCACAAGAAAACATTGCCCACAGCACAACACCGTCGCCTCAGACCTGTTTCCGCCCAACAGTGCATCCAGGTGCCATAGCCTCCGTTGGTAATCGGCATATCCGCGCTCGTCCGTCTACGTGATGCACCAGGAATCTTGATTCGTCAGACCAGGCTACTTTCTTCCAATCATCCACGGTGCAATCTCGATGATCTTGCGCCCATTTCATGCATTGTTGGCGATGACGTGCAGTGAGCATGGGAACTCAACTGGATCTTCGGCTATGCAGACCCATGCGCAGAAGGCTGCGGTGAACTGCGTGCTATGACGCATTGCCCTGATCACTACTGTTGTAGCTGCGGGTGATTTGTCGCACAGTGGCCGTGCGGTCGCTGTGTACAATGCGCGAGATTCTCTGCTTCCCTCTGGCATCAATGTGCTGCGGAAAACACACCGCTGGACGACGGTTCGTCGTTTGGCCATCTGTGCACCACTTTCGATACGTACTCACTAGCGTCACGTGAACAACCCGCAAGCCGCGCCGTTTCCGAGACCGTAGTTCCGAGGCTCCGTGCCATCACAATTTGTCTTTTATCAAACTCCTATAAATCGCCAGGTTTTCCCATTCTGACTCCGAACACTCTACTAACCGAAAGCAGGTCTTCGGGCTGTATATATACTGCTCTGTGAATTTCACCTGCGTCACTGCTCGGTCTCCAGGCGCGCTTATTTCTCTAGGCTGGAGGGTGGTCATAATGTAAAGGTTCATCTGTGTATAGGAACGTGTAATTTACTCACTTACTTACAGGAATTACTGAAACTGTGTCGCAGTTCATTTGCAAGACAGGACCTACCTGTTTTACACATTTAAGGATGTTCCATCTCATTTTGATGGCGCTACAGTCAAAATGTTTGAATAAAGCAACTTGTTGCATGTTTAATTTCAGTTTTTGCTGTTTTCTTGATAACATATCAAGCTTCAGAGTATGTTTCACAGCAATACCAATTTTCATAAGTTTATGAAAAGTTCAAGTTTCCAAAATGGGGATGTTGTTTTCATCATTGTCCCTCAGAAAGAAGGGACACTTTTCCTTCTGAGGACATTCCTCCTTCATATTGCTTGCCAAATCATTTTGCAGTCCGCAGTGTCGAGCACAAAATTCCACAATATGCATTTTTCTTTGAAAAAAAAATTTTCTTTGCTTTTCAAAAATAAAACGGAAGTAAAACCGGGTCTAAATCAGGTCAGGAAAACCTTGACACGGCCGGTTGGACCCACTAGAAATTGTAAGCCCTTTGACTCGCAGACCCGTGTGACCCGTTTCCATCTCTGGTGATGGACACAACCCGAACGGCTGCCTAAAGAGTCATCCACCCATTCTAAAGATTTTTTTTCTTTGGGTGTTTAACGACATCGTGAGCAACCCAATGGGCTATAAGCAATCGCCCGTCCCTAATTTGGGGGGGGGTAGCATCCCGGTAGCGTAGTGGTCTAAGCGCTGGCTTCTAACCATTCGCATGGGATGGGTCCGAGTTCGAATCCCGGCGAGGTATGGACCTTCTGTTCGTCTTACGGCATAGGCTCCCTCCCTTCCCTGGAACCATTGATCTTAAATTATGAATGGGCGAGTTCTTATAGCCCATTGAGTTGTTCACGAAGGCCGTTAAACCCTAAAATAAAAATTAAAAAAAAAATGGGGCCAGGGAAAGGAGAGAAGCCAGGGGAGTAAGATAAATAGACCATCCATGCCTCATCGGTACTCGAACCCTGACCTACCTTGGAAGAATTGTCTGAATTCAGCGCTTGCGCTAACGAGACAACCAAATGAAATTTAATACCTCGAAGTGATAGAGCAAAATGATCAACTTTTTCGACACCACGGTCGAACTGTGCCACAAGAAAAGTTTTCAAATGATGGCAAACATTTTACACGTAATAAAGTGAATAAGGAAATCGTCTGCAATAAAAAAAAAATTTAGAATGTCAATTTTTTTTTTAATGTTGCTTAAAAATATTTTAATAAAGTTTTAAAAATTACTTCACTGTCTCTCATTTAACCTGAATATTTGAAGCAATTTACCTCCAACTCTCACGGGCGAACAACTAGCCCGTGTTGTGATACCCACTCATGAATGAGGTTTTCCCAGAAACGCATCTCCCCTTTCAAACTGTGGATCACCTGCAATCTCTGGCTGTCGGAACATCCTTCTCTTTAACTCTTTATTTCTCTTCCCGATTCTCCCTCCGTCAGTCATTATTCTCTTTTCATTCTCTCGTTCTTTTTAAGTTTTTCCTGTGTAGCCGTTTCTTTCTCTCTATTTTATCTGTATATATGCACCAATCTAATCGATTAAACAATTTAAACTAATATGTGCAAAACCTTCTCGTGTTATGTGTCGAAACCGATGATCCCGTGTTTAATTTTAAATGATTTTTTTTGCGGAGGATGACGTGTTACTGAGGAAGCCTCCACTGAACCTAAACGCAATGCAACCCTCTTCCCCGCTTCACCCTCGTCTGTGGGTGAGGTGTTTGACCTGGGAAAGGGCCATTTGCACCGTTCGCCATGATTCCGGTAATTAACCAGGATCTTCTCTCGCGTTTTAAAACGCACAAATCCACGAAATCACACAGTTCGATTGAAGCCGATTAGATGTGTGCTGTTAATTGCTAAAATAGTTCTTCCTAGGCATTAAACGTCCCTCGGCGATCCTCAATCGGAAGTTCAGCGCTTTTGAGATATAGATAGCATAAGTATATGTATGTTGTAGATATCCAAAGGTCATTAGCACTAGTGGAAAAGGATTCTTTTCGGGGGTCGTTCTGTAGAGTTGTAACATTCATCCGATTTTAGAAACCAGGTGTTGTTGTCGGGACAGGAGTTAGGGATTGTGAGCGTTTGAATAGACTTTGGAGTCGTTTCAAAGTTACCGTATTTTTCTGCTTAGAATTCAATTTGGAGTATAAGTCGAATGAGTTAAATTTCTCAATTTCCTTATCTCCATAAGTCGATCTTGAGTATAAGACGAGACTATAACAAATACAGTTAGTGTTCCGTAATTTTGTAACTACACTGGTTAGGCAGAATAATGTGAACACCTAAGAAAAGAAGGTTTTACGTACCTCATAGAGTGTGGGACCACTTCTTGCGTTCAAAACCGCCGGAGTCCTCCTTGGAACGATCGTATACAAATCCTGGACGGTGGTTCGTGGATGTTACACCTTTCTTCATGCATAAACTGATTCACGTCTTTGAGAGATACAGGGGGAGGATAATGGGATCTTACTCTGTTTTACAACACAGACCACAATGGCTCGATGATGTTTAAGTCTGGTGATTGGGGAGGCCAAGAAAGGTATGGAAGTTCGTTCTGATGTTCCTCAAACTATGATTGGACATTCCGAACTCTGTTATTGGGACGTTATCATTTTCATAGATGGTATCGCCTGCAGGAAACAATGCCTGAACCACTGGATGGACTTGGTCGGCCAAAATTATTTTATACGCCCTATTAATCATCCGTCCTTTCAAGGTGATCAGGGGATCTACTGAAAACCACGATATGGCCGCTCAGAGCATGACAGAATCCCCACCATGCTGCACAGTCTGGGTTGTACGCTTCTGAAGAGCAGACAGTCTGGGTTGTAAGCTTCTGACGAGCAGACAGTCTGAGTTGTACGCTTCTGACGAGCAGACAGTCTGGGTTGTACGCTTCTGACGAGCATACAGTCTGGGTTGTAACCTTCTGACGAGCAGACAGTCTGGGTTGTACGCTTTTGACGAGCAGACAGTCTGGGTTGTAAGCTTCTGACAAGCAGACAGTCTGGGTTCTACACTTCTGACGAGCAGACAGTCTGGGTTGTACGCTTCTGACTAGCAGACAGTCTGGGTTGTAAGCTTCTGACGAGCAGACAGTCTGGGTTGTAAGCTTCTGACGAGCAGACAGTCTGGGTTGTACGCTTCTGACGAGCAGACAGTCTGGGTTATACGCTTCTGACGAGCAAACAGTCTGGGTTGTACGCTTCTGACGAGCAGACAGTCTGGGTTGTAAGCTTCTGACGATCAGACAGTCTGGGTTGTACGCTTCTGACGGTGTTCTCCACATGTAAACACGTCCTACCGTGGGTAATAGTGTTAAACGTGGATTCATCCGACCACATTATACGCTTCCATGCGTCGGCAGTCCACGTTGTGTGCTTCTGGCACCACTGCCGTTGCTGTTACGCATTCACCCGAGACGCCAGAGGTTTTGCAATAGCAGCTCTGCCATGAATCTCTTATTTATGCAGTTATCTGTGCACTGTTTTCGTTGATACTGGGGTCTGGAGATCCAGATTGAGCTCCGCACTAAATTCCGGCGCCGTGATCTTCCAATTACAGGCAACAATCCTCTTTAATGCTCTCCTGTTTCTATCAATCAGGGTCGTTTTCCGGAAGCTCTTGTGTTTCGCAGACGAGATTTTGCCACGAACATGGTATGCTGTCATGACGCTAGACACAGTTGCTCTCGATACCCCCACTACACTGGCGACAGCTGTCACGGAGGAACCAACCGCAATTAGCGGTCTTTCGAAGTCCCTTAGGTCGCTCATTTCTTCGCCACCCTAAACGAAATTTTGCAACAAGACACTTTAAATTCACTTAAGCAGGAATTTAAGGTTCTAAACAAAGCTACGCTGCTGGCCACCCAAAATGCAACACCAAGAAGGACACGAGATAGCAAAGCCAGATTTACTGGACACATAACAACAGATACAAAGATGAAACGATTGAGCTTACAGGCCCGTGCGACTTGCGGAACACGCAGACATCAATAGTTCGTGTGGCCCCCATGGCTGGCAATAACAGCCGCTACACGCCGCGGCATCGAACGAAAGAGGCTTTGGATGTGGGCTTGGGGTATGTCGGTCCAGGCTGCTTCCACACCTTGCCACAGTTCATCAGGCGTAGCAGCGGGTGGTGCTTGCCGGGCCACTAGGTTGCCGATCAGCGACCAGACGTGTTCGATGGGCGACATATCGGGAGAACAGGCGGGCCACGGCAGCAGTGACACCTGGTGGGCCCTGAACGTACCACGTGCGGGCGCGCATTTTCCTGTTGAAACGTGGCCGCTGGCAGGTCTTGCAGGTAAGAGAGGAGGCTCCAAAACGTCGGAGATGTAGCGGTGGCTGTTGAGTGTACCGGCGATGCGTACCAGAGGGGTGCGGGTGTCATATCCAATTGCGCCCCAAACCATAATCGCCAGGCGACGGACCAGTATGGCGATGCATAATGCAGTCGTCATACATTCTCTCGCCGCGGTGCTCCCACACGCGGATCCGACTATCGTGCTGTTGCAGGCAGAAGCGGGATTCGTCGGAGAAGACAATGTCCTGCCATTCCGTAGTCCAGGTGCGACGTTTAACGGCCCACTGCCGCCGCACTCGCCGGTGGTGTGACGTCAATGGTAATCGAAGCAATGGGCGCCGTGCGACAAGTTCCCGCTCCTGCGGACGACGTCGAACGGTACGTGTTGACACATGTTGTTGCGCAACACACCGTAATTCCAGCGCTAACGTTCGTGATGTAGCGGTGCGAGCCGTCAATGCCCGCCGCACAACATGCCGGTTCTTTCGTTTGGTGGTGTGCCGCGGCTGCGGCAATCGCTCACGCCGGTCCGTCCGTCCCTCCTGCACCCACCGAATCCATACTCGCCTCACTGTGACTGGATGTTGTCCCACACTGGCGCCGATGTCTCGGTACGATAAACCGCTGTCGCGATAAGCCACTCTTCGTCCTCTGTCGAACTCCGAACCGTGATGGAATGACTGCCGTGTTCTGCGACGAGGCATCAGGAAGCTTCCCAAGCACAGATACAGCAGCGCAACACACTTCCACTACTTAAACCCTGCCTTCTGTGCACCCTTCTTATAGTGCTTCTCGGTGGCGTGCCGGGCGCACATGATTTGCATGTGCCCTGCAACGCTATCTCTTGCGGAGGACGCATGCTGCGAATTTCAGGCTAATCGGATGCTTCCTTCTTGGTGCTGCCTTTAGGGTGGCCAGCAGTGCAGTTATGTCAAAAAAAAAAAAAAAAAGTGTCAACCGTGAAAATGAGTGAGAAATGAGCTGCCATCTACGAAATACGGTGAAACTTATGAACGAAGATGGCACGTCAATTCAATGCATTTGAATGGTGTGAGCGAAGTGTGATGTGAACGACAAGCAGGTATTCGTTCGTTAATGAAAGGTGAATGTGTCTCCTCAGTTATTCCTGTTTTGGATCGTTTGCCAAAAAGAGCTGTGAATGTGCTTCTTGGGAATGTGCTGTTGGGGTAAGATGACAACACTTTGCCAAATGACACGTGTTGGCGGGTGGCGCACGTGCGGGTGGTCAAGGTGGGACATGGCGACCAGCAAGAAGCATTATTTTCCCCGTCAGCTATTGATGTTTAATCTCGCTCTCAGAAGCACGAGAATGGATTTGCTCGGCATACGGCGAGAACACTGTAGGTGCGGGTACGTTAGTAAGTGGTTTGTAAAAATTCAGAAGTGGTGATTGCAGCATGGAGAACAAGCAGCGTAGCAGACCCCGAAAGTAGGTGCAGAGAGCAGACGCCACTTAGGTGATAGTCAAATGCGACCTGCTGGTGCAATTACGACATCTGTTCGGCCGTAAAACGCTAGAAATTTACGTATAGACCTAATATAAAAAATTAATCGTCATATTTGTATGATCAGAAATATCCACGCGTAGAAACGATTTTGTAAAATGTAAATCAAACCGTGCAATCACCACCAGTGGGTATTGTTACGAGAGTTTAGGAGATTTTACAAGATTTTAGGATTAATTAATTTCCATGTAGGGAATATTCAACAATGGGTCTTCCTTTGTCAGTCAGCATGGGAATCTTCGAAGATGTGATCTATCAGGTCGGCAATAGTCGTTAGTAGTGCCCGGACTTATATGACATTTGAATTTTTTTTTTTTTTTTTTTTTTTTTGGCATTTTGGGGCCTTTTTTTTTCCTCTTTTAGAGCATTTTTTTTATATTTTCGGATTTTTTTTATGTTTTAGGCTATTTTTTGCATTTTCTGTAATTTTTTTAATAAAAAAATGTATATAAGGATTATGCTCTCGAATTACAACACTCAAAACCAGGATTTCCAGAAGACCAAAGCACAAAACTTCAAAAGGAGCTCGTTCCGGCAATTTTGTTAAAAACACTGTTTAATGCTATCCAGTTTGGGGGAAAGAGAATCCCCATTGTCCACTTTTGTTAGGGACTGAGGGGGAGGAAGTGGACAAAAGAATTCAAATTCAGAGCTTCTTATTACGTTGTTCTGTTACTGGCATTCCAAACCCATTACGTACTACCTGGCAGGTATTTACTTGCTTTTTTCATTCCTTCTGAGGCTTTATAGTGCATTTTATAAAGAAAATACGCAATTCTAGTTTATGAATCTGTAGCGTATATTCTATTTTAACTTTCCTTTTAAGTTTCTTTTTCTGTGTAAATTTGAGTTCGCTCTCTTAGACATTTTCAAACCTTAACGTTTATGTCTTTTCCCTCAAACAGAATAATGTTGGCAACACACTGAGATCGGAATAAGAGTGACGTATGTGTGGCCGGATAAGAACGATAGATAAAAAGTTAGTAAAATCATGCAATGCATTGATTATGATACGCTTTCCAACATACCAGAAATCATTACTCAAGTTATGAGGATAATGGCTGTGGAATAAATCTGGCTCCTGTGTCCTGACCTGTGACCCCATTTTGATGATATTCAACAGAGCCGGTTCAGTATACCTCCGGAACAACATACTAAAGTTTTGTCACAATGGAAGCATTTTTACGTAAGTTATGACGCATAAGGGCAATGGAATGAATCCCGCTCATATGTCGTGACCTTTGACCCCATTTCGACCAATTTAAATAGGGTTCGTCTCCAGATGATCCCTACCACGTACTAAAATTTCATCGAAATCGAACCATTATTACGCAAGTTATGACGCATAAATGCACTGGATTGGATCCCGCTCCTATGCCGTGACCTTTAACCCCATTTCGTCCATTTTCAATAGGGTTCGTCTCCAGGTAGTTCCCTACCACATACTAAAATTTCATCGAAAGCGAATGATTTTTACGCAAGTTATGACGCATAAGGGCAATGGAATGGATCCAGCTCCTTTGTCGTGACCTTTGACCTCATGTCGTCCATTTTCAATAATGTTTGTCTTTACGTGGTCCCCTACCATATACTAAAATTTCATCGAAATCGAACCATTTTCACGCAAGTTATGACGCATACGGGCAATGGAATGGATCCCGTTCCTATGTCGTGACCTTTAACCCCATTTCGTCCATTTTCAATAGGGTTCGTCACTAGCTGGTCCCCTACCACATACTAAAATTTCATCGAAATCGAACCATTTTTACGCGAGTTATCGTGCAGACGGACAAAGCTGGAGCATGTACTCTTCTTCAACCTACGGTTGTAAAGCGTAAAAAATGCATTGCAACGGTTGTTTACGGGGGATTGATGTTATTGATGATATATGTCCTGTTATACTGAGATTGAATGTTAAATCAGTGATACTGTATTGAGTACGCCAATAAGCCGGATGTAATTGTGGTGGAGTACGAACGATTCAAGCAAAATAAACGTATTTGTAAGTACTACAATTGACCTCTTTCTTGTAATGCGTATGGGTATCTGCTAATATTACATTGACTTTAGCACACATAACGTAATTACTAACGTAGGGACTAAGTTACAGCGGAAAGACAAATTACGTTATAAATCGTCTAAGTATTAAAGTTATTTAATTTTTAATTTTGAAAAAATATGATGCAAACTGTTTAAGGGGAATTTTCCCTTAAGTTTCAATGGCTTTTTTTTTCGATTTTAATGGCATTTTTCATCTTTTGAAGGGCTTTTTCTGATTTTTAAGGACATTTTTCGTCTTTTGAAGGGCTTTTCTGGGTCATAAACATCCGGGCCTTGGTCATTAGTAAGTGGCAGTACGTTGGCTAAGTGCTTTTATTTTTGACTGGCCTACGTTGGAATCGTGTGCATTGTGATCCAAATGCGCATTGAGAGGGCTAAATGATTTTATTGGTCTTGGAGCAGACGTCACCCCAGGAAAGAGAAGTTGAGGAGAGGTTACGAGGGAATCATTTGAGAAAGAGCAGATTTTCGGTCCTCGTAGAAGGCCAGCGCGAAAGAAAGAATGTTGCGCCGATTTGGAGTAAGTACAAAAGATAGAACAATCAGAAAACAGAATAAGTAGCGAGAGAGGACTGAAAACTTCACGATTAAAGAACTAAGACAAATTCGAGGATAAACCAAAAACGAGAATTAGATAGTAATAAAGAATAGCTTTAATGCCGCAACTGTTTTTAATGAGTTTAGGACATTTGGGCACCGGACTTTTGGGCACCCGGACATTTGGGCGCAAATCTTGAGGGGCCGTACAAAAATTGCCGTTCTTTTTTCCGCTGTGAGGGCAATTGAATGGAGAAAACGTTTCCAGTAAGACAAACGACAATTATAATTGAATTTAAAAAAATATTACAATGCACAAATTTTGAAGATGACAATACGTTTTTTTGGGGGTGTAAATATGACAAGCATAATATCCGAAAACTTGACAATTTCGTCGTCCTGGATCGGGATTACATAGCTCATAATCATGAATATGGATTACATCATATTCGTGATTACATAGCGGCAAGGGTGTCCGTGGGTGGGAGTGCCCCCCCCTCGCCGTTAATATAGCCAAATTTTTGATAAATTTAAAACACTAAAATAGACGAAACCTTTTTTTAAATGTTTGACAGCCTTGAAGGAGGTAAGGATTTTCTTAGTCCCCCTCCCTTCCCCCAGCACACATAAAATGTCCGTAATTTCGTTCGTATTTTCTTATTTACGATATTTTTCCGTAAACTACAAGTAAACAAATTCTCTGCGAGTATGAGCAAACCCAGGAAGCTTGTCGGGTGGGGGAGCTTAAAACCTAAAATATGAAATAGAAAGACTTTCTGGTCCGATCGGGAGATTTTCAGCCATTACAAGCTACAAGTCATCGAATTGTCTGAGGCATCTGCTGCCTCAGGAAACTAGTGGGGGGGATACCAAAAGCGTAAAATATCAAGAATTTCTCATGTCTCTTCCGATCGGGAGAACTTCAGCATTTACAAGCTGCAACTCGACAAATTTTCTCAGCGCACGTGCACTCTCTTGAAACCTATCGGCGGTGTGTGTGTGTGGGGGGGGGGGGGTTAATACCAAAAGTGTAAAATATGAAAAATTCCTCGTCCGATCGGGAGATTTTTGGCGTTTACAAGCTACAACACGACACATTATTTGAAGGCATGTGCCTACTCAGCAATCCTCTGTACGTGAGGGGGAGGGGGATACCAAAAGTGTAAAATATGAAGACTTTCTCTTCGGATCGGAAGATTTTCAGTATTTACAAGCTGCACCTCGACAAATTTTCTGTTCTGAGCGCATGTGCCTACGCAGCAAACCCGTCCGGGGGCGGGGGTGGAGTAATTTCAAAAGTGCAAAATATGAAACATTTCTCGTCCGATCGGCAGATTTTTGGCATTTACAACTGGACACATTATTTGAGGGTATGTGCCTACTCAGGAAACCTGTATTTGGGGGGGGCATACCAAAAGTGTAAAATATGATGAATTTCTCGTCCGATCGGGAGATTTTCAGAATTTAGCAGCTGCAACTCGACACAGTATCTGAAGGCATGTTCCTACTCAGGAAACCTGTCGGGCGGGGTGTGGGGAGGGGAGGGGGTTGTAGCTTGTAAATGCTGGAAATCTCCCGATCAGACGAGAAATTTTTCATATTTTACACTTTTAGGTGTTAACCCCCCCCTCCTCCCCCAACAGGTTTGCTCAGTAGGCTCATGCCCTGAGATAATGTCTCCTGTTGTAGTTTGTAAATGCTGAAAATCTCCCGATCGGACAAGAAATTCTTTATATTTCACAATTATCATACCCCCCCCCCCCCCGACAGGTTTGCTGAGTAGGCACGTGCCCTGAAATAATCTGTCGAGTTGTAGCTTGTAAATGCTGAAAATCTCCTGATTGGGCGATACATTTCTCAAATTTTACAGTTTTGGTATTAACCTCCCCCCGTCACGTTTTCTGAGTAGGCACGTGCGCTCAGATAATGTTTCGAGTTAGGTAATGTCTCCATAGTTTGTAAATGTTGAAAATCTCCCGACCGGACGAGAAATTCCTCATATTTTACAAACTTTTGATATACCCCCTCCCCCGACTGGTTTGCTGAGTAGGCACGTGCCCGTAAATATTTAGTACCTAAGTAACTTGCGGCAAACATTTTCTCGGTCAAACTTTTACTATTGGGCCAAGAAACGGCAATTGTTATACGGCCCCTTAAACATTTGTGCCCAAATGTCCGCCCCGTCTTTCAGACAGAAAATCGTAAATATGTCTCAATTTCTTAATGATTATGAGATATAAGTGAAATTTTTGTTGTGCACACCACTTGCTCAAGTAGAGAGAAATATAGGAACACTATAATTTTTAACCCAGCGCAATTTTATTGCTTTAAAAGGGAATGTGCCCAAATGTCCGGGTGCCCAAATGTCCGGTGTCCAAATGCCCGAACCCCGTTTTTAATACCTTCTTTGTGAAATGCTTTTTTCATAACAATTACAATGAGCTGCAATCGCACTAAAATACCGAATCAGAACGAGTCTTATAAACGACAGCCCTGTAAAAGTATTGTGAATATTTTTTTGGTCTTACACATTGCCGTTTTCAACGTAACTATTGCGTTTCTTCGACGTGGACGATTTTTATTAAACCAGAGAGTTTTAATAAAGAAAGCAAACTTTTCGAGTGTTTTAATAAAGGAAGCAAACTTTTATCAGTCTACGCTTAGACGGCGTACTTATTCTAACTGTGAATAATTTCTTTCTGAATTATTAGTGAAACTGATATGCTGGTGGACCAACAGCCTTGATTGAAAAAAAAAAAAGCAGAAGTGATATTTGAGGGATGGATCGATGATAACGCATATCAATGAGCTAGTGCGTGATCAAGACTCTGCCTTTTGAATGGCATTTCATAGGACATGCGACATGATAAGAACAGTCATTGCGTGTCCCCTAACTTCGGCTAGATTCTAAATTTCCCCGGATCTCTACATATCACGCAACGAATCTAAGCATAGGACACACCCGAATCATAGTTTCTGATCTCTCCCTTACATCTGGTGGGTGGAGGGTACAAGTGACTTGGATTTTTCAGTACCAGTAGCAACAGAAAAATCGGAGAAGCTCTGATCGTCTTACTTCTTCGAAGACGCTTTCTTTTCACTTACTATGAACAAACTTCTTGCAGTTCTTACCTTTATCGCTGTGTTGACTCCCATTTGAATAACGCACATGAGAGATAAAGGACCTTGATTTTTACTGGAAACAGAGGTCACCTGGACCCTCTGCCTCTTCTCGCTTTGCACGTGTTTTTCTTTCTTCTCCACAACAAACTACCAAAAACTAGGTTATCATTTGTTTATTAAAAGATTTATGTATTCCATTTTACTTATCTTTTAGTATATACCGCACGCCTCTGATATTTTCTGGATAACTAACTGTCTGTAATTATACACTGGTTTCCATAAATTAAGCAACAAACCGAAAAATCGCGATAATTGGACGAGAAATATAGTTCAAATTGCACGAAATTTGCATATGTTACGGGCGAAGGCATACAGCATCGATGTACAGAAGGCAAATGAGTGGCACTGGTAGCACTTTATGCAAATGCGCAAAAGCTTAAAACCAGCTGTTTCGGAGGGAGTCGCCAATTCATGTGCGGCGGTAAATGACAAGGTTTCCAGATAGCGATTTTGTTGACATGGGTTCGTGACGTCATTTACCAGCGGAGTTACGCTACGGAGCAATAAGCCGACTCGAAGCAAGGCAACGGCAGAACGACGTCACAAGGTGGCTCAACGTCGATCGTTCTGTGGTCAGCAGGATGAGGCAGCAGTTCCAAGCGACGGGTGCAGCTTCCCGAAGGTACAGCAAAGGCAGCAACAACCCCCGCGGATGACCGGTATTTGCGATTTTCAGCACGGCGGAACAGGACAGCTACGCCGACTCATCTCAGATCTGTGCCTGCGGCAGCCACCGGACGGACGGTATTAGCTTCGACGGTACGCAGAAGGTTACATGCAGGAGGACTGTATGTTCGGCTACTGGTGTTATACGTGCCCCTCACTCCCCGCCACCGGAGGAAACGTTTTAATTGGGCACGAATGCATGTGAACTGGACTCAAAATCAGTAGAGGCCCGTTCTGTTCACTGATGAGTCGAATACTGTTTACAGAGTGATTCTCGCTGAGTTTACATCTGGAGAGAGGCCGGTACTCACTATCTTCCCTCTCATATCCAGGAAAGAGACACCTATGGTGGTGTGGTAGTGTTTCTGGTACAGGCAGGCATACCGTTAGGGGGCCGTACCGACCTCTAAATGTTGCCACATGGAAACCTCAGTGCTCAGAGGTATAGAGACGACATGGACTCAAAATCAGTACAGGTCCGCTGTGTTCCCTGATGAGTCGCAATACTCTTTACAGAGTGATTCTCGCTGAGTTTTCATCTGGAGAGAGGCCGGTACTCGCTACCTTTCCTCTAATATCCAGGAAAGGGACACCTATGGTGGTGGTAGTGTTCTGGTGTGGGCAGGCATATCGTTAGGCAACCGTACCGAACTTTATGTGTTGCCACATGAAAACCTCAATACTCAGCGGTATAGAGACGACATCATGGACCCTATTGTTCGTCACTATGCCACCGCGATTGGCGATAGATTTGTACTGCATGCGATAACGCCCGCCATCACACAGCTCTCCTCGTGTACCAGTACTTGGAACAGCAAAGTATAGTCGGCATGGAGTGGTCAGCAGGCTCTCCTGATTTGAATCCCATTGAGCATAGCTGGGATGTTCTCGGAAGGCGTGTTGCTGGCCCCTCCCGCACGAGTCTGGTGTTTGTACGGGGTACATCGAATAGCAGTACGTACGTCAGCGACAACGTTCAGCCGCACGTCCGGTCATTTTTGAGTGCCATCCCCGAGAGATATTCCAGCAGGATAACGCCCGCCCGCACTCCGCCCGGGGGCAACTCAGCATGCTCTTTAGGCTGTGCATCAACTCCCTTGGACAACACGCTCTCGGGACTTGTCTCCAATCGAGCATATATGGGACTGGATCGGGCAAAGACTCTTCCACGGACTCCGTCAGGAAGCTACCATATCTGAATTACGCGTCCAAGTTGAAAGCGCATGGAATGTTATCACCCAGCATGATATCTAGCATTTGTACGACAGAATGCATGCCAAATTGAAAGCTTGTATTCTTGCTGAAGGAGGTGCAGCACCTTATTAAAATGCGCCTTCTGTAGACTGTAATAAGCATTAAAAGATAAAATAAACATTGAATCATTTTGCACGTGTGATCACTTCCCTTTCTTAACAAGTTGTTGCTACGACATAAATCTCATAGATGCAGCTGCAATTTTTATTGGTGTTCTTTTTTCACTTTCCGGCAGTGTATATACTGTATATACACTGAAGTGCAATTGAATTAGAGACAGCTGGCGCTATACAAATGTGGTGCTGTAGGCTGCCCTGTAAACGGAAACGACATGACGTATGCAGCGATCCGACAATATAAGGAGTGATGCGACGGGAATCAGTAAGAGTCGGACGCAGTATGGGTAAGACGAACGATCTAAGCGCATTTGATCGTGAGCAAATTGTCGGGGCCCGACGAATGGGTCGCTCCATTTCGGAAGTCGTGCAGGCACTGGGATTTTCACGAGCCACTGTGTCACTGCACCGTGAGTACATCGAATCCGGTAAAACCTTCCCGGCAAGGGCCAACTGCCGTGGACAACAGCGTGTGGATGAACGGGGTCATCGTCGGCTAGCTCGCATTGTAACAGCGGATAGACGGGCCACAGTGCAAGAAATCACTCGGCAATTTAACGCTGGTGCACAAAAACGTGTAAGCAGTCACACCATCCAGGAACGTCTCCTCGCTATGGGGTACAGAAGCCATCATCCCACGAGGGTACCACTGCTGACCGCACATCACAGGGTGCAAAGATTAGCATGGGCGCCGGAACATCGCCACTGGACCCTAGACATGTGGGGAAATGTTGCCTGGACTGATGAGTTGAGATTCACGTTAGTACATGCGGATGGCAGGATACGAGTACGGCGCAAACCACATGAAGCGATGGATCCTTCTTGCCAGCAGGGTACTCTTCAAGCTGGTGGGGGTGGCATTCTCGTCTGGGGACTGTTTAGGTGGATTAAAATGGGACCCCTGGTACGAGTGACATCGTCCTTCACAAGTCAACGTTACCGGGATATCCTGGACAACCATTTGCTCCCGTTTGTGCGTCTTCAACATCCCACTGGGAACCTCTTCCTGCAACAAGACAATGCACCGTGCCATCGCTCCCGAATTGTATCCGAATGGTTGGATGAACACACCACCGACGTGACCTCGCTTCCTTGGCCAGCTAGGTCACCTGACCTTAATCCAGCACATCTGGGATGCCATTGAGAGAGATGTTCGGGGCTCTGACCCCTCCATTAAATCTTCGTGAACTGTGGGAGCTTGTTCAGGGGTCGTGGATCCGTATGGCTTCCCAATGCTTCCGGTGTCTTGTCGAGTCCATGCCGAGACGAATCGCCGCCGTCATCAGGACGAAAGGTGGTGCTACACGTTACTAGACAGGCATCTCTAATTCAATTGCTTTTCAGTGTATATGTGTGTGTGTGTGTGTGTGTGTGTGTGTGTGTGTGTGTGTGTGTGTGTGTGTGTGTGTGACGCAATGAAGCCCTGGAAGGTTGCCCGAGGCACACGTGCCCATTCGGACTGCAGCAGTGCTCGGAGGTCCCGTCCGGAGATGATGTGGTTGTGGGTCGGAGCGCCGAACCTGTCTATGCAAATAGTCCCACAAGTGCCGTATGGGACTGAGGTCACGCGATTTCGCCGGCCAAGAGGGAACGGAGACCTCGCTGTCGTGTTCCTGGAACCAGTCACGCACCTTCTTAGCGACGTGTCAGGGCGCACTGTCCTGTTGGTAGACACCATCACCACCAGGGTAAAATGTCCAACATGAAGGAATGCATGTGGCCAGCGAGGATGGACAGGTAGCCATTGGCGTTCAGGGACCCATCCAGTGGTACCAGTGATCCCAAGTCATAACGGGGAAACATCTCCCAGACATGCGCATTAACACCGCCGCCCTGTACTTGACCGACAAGCGTGCCCTGGTGTTCGTTTTCGTGTGTTTGACGCCGTATCCGCCGCTCGCCTCTTCCGTGGAATATAAACCTCTAGTCGTTGGAGAAGGCAACCTTTTCCCACTTTCCCACTGCCCACTAATGGTAGTCCCATACGAACGGCAGGCGTCGTTCTCGATTGACCTGGGTTAACAAAGGCGCCTTGACGCAGCGTCGACTCCGGAGACCCATGCGTAACAGGGTCCGCTCTGCTGTTATCGGGGACACTTACCTGGGTACCCCAGCGTTCATTTGCGTGGTGAATTGCTGCACTGTTGCTCGTCGATTGCCCTTTACCAGTCGACGGAGGCTACTTTCTTCTCTGGGGTCGATGGCGTTCGGGGCTCCACAGTTATGATGCAGGGCGGTACTCGGTGTGCCAGCGGTCCATTCTTGGTACACCCCTTACTACAGCACCTCGCGAGCAGGCGACGAAGTCTGCTGTTTCTGAGATGTTTCCCACCCTTGACGCGGTAGCCGATGATCATTCCTTTTTGAACGTCCGTCAAATCACTACCTCTGCCCATTGTGCTCACGTGACGCACTATGGCTCATCTGTCCTGGCCGGCCGCTTATATCCCGAAAATAAAGAAATTCATATCAGACACCTAATCACTTTAATTGATTATTCTATTACTTCTCTATTGATATTTCCAGTGCTTAAGGAACCTTGCAATCTTCTGATTAAAACCTATTGCGGTAATTGAAGAAAGAGTTATAACAGCATTGAGACAGTATGTCTTTTTCAGTTAAAGTCCGTTTGTCTGCTGCATATGTAAGAACTGGAAGGATGCATTGATTAAACACTTTTCATTTAAGCTATAATGGTATATCATCATCATCATCATTGTCAACCATTATCAATCCACTGCTGGACGAAGGTCTCCCAAGTTTCCTCCACAACGGTCTGTCTTGTGCCAGTCTCCTCCATGTCACTCCCGCATATTTACGAATTTCATCCACCCATCTCCCATGTGGTCTTTTTCTGGGTCTTTTCCTGTCCCTTGGAATCCAATCTAAAATGTCGGCTGTCCATCTATGGTCTGTCCTTCTGGCAGTATGTCCAGCCCATTGCCATTTCAGGGATTTAACTCTGATCATGATGTCTTCCACTCTCGTCATTTTTCGGATCCACGAGTTCCTCTTCTTATCTCTCCTGGTTATACCAAGCATGCACCTCTCCATGCCTCTTTGAGTTGTCTGCAGCCTTTGTATGTCTCTTTTAGTTAAGGTCCACGTCTCTGCACCATACGTAAGCACTGGAAGGATGCATTGATCAAACACTTTTCTTTTAAGACATAATGGCATATTGCTCTTGAAAATTATGCTGTTTCTTCCAAAAGCTCTCCAGGCAAGTTTTGTACGCCGATTAATTTCTTCATCAATGTGACCCTCACTTGATATCTGCTGTCCAAGATAAACATACGTATCTGTTATCTCCAGTTTTTCTCCATCAATCGATAAATCTTCATTTCTTGTAAAAGCATTGAACATCACTTTTGTCTTCTGAAAGTTCATTTTTAATCCCACTTCTTTACTCTTGTCAGCAAGTTCCTGGATCATACTCTGCAGCTCTGATGGGGTAGTTGCAAAAATGACTACGTCATCAGCAAAACGAAGGTGGGTTAGATAATCTCCATTAATCTTTATCCCTTTGTTTTCCCAGTTCAGTGATTGAAAGACATTTTCCAATGTGGCATTAAAGAGCTTCGGAGATATGGTGTCACCTTGTCTCACTCCCTTTCCAATTTTTATGTGTGTTGCATTTTCAAACAGCCGAATCTTTGCACTTGCATTTTCATAGATGTTATTAATAATATTAATGTATGCATCTTCAATACCGCAGGATTTCAGAGCCGTGGTAACTGCTGATGGTTTCACCGAATCAAAGGCTTTTTCATAATCGATAAAAGCCATGCACAATGGAAGTTCATATTCCCTCGCTCTTTCAATTAGTTCTCTCAGTACGTGGATATGATCTATTGTGCTGTAGCCACTCCTGAATCCAGCTTGTTCTCTCGGTTGAGCCATGTCCAGTGTTACCTTCAAGCGGTGTGAAAGAACTTTAGTGAAGATTTTATAAACCACTGATAGGAGGCTGATAGGTCTGTAGTTCCTGAGATCCTCAATGTCACCTTTTTTATGTAGCAGGATCATTGTAGCATTGTTCCAATCCTCAGGAATCTTCCCTTCATTAAGGCATCGAGTGAAAATTTGGGCGAGTACTGTTTCAATTTCTCCACTTGCTTCTTGTATGATGTCTATAGTAATTCCATCTTCTCCTGGAGCTTTCCCCCGCTTCATGTTCTTGATTGCATGAGCAACTTCTGCTGGGAGGACTGGAAGAACTCTGGTACCTTTCATGATGTCTGGAGTACGTGTATCATCCCTTTCATATAATTTGGAGTAGAAATCTTTCACTCTTGTCAAAATTTCGCCTCTATTTCTTGTTATAGAACCATCTTCTTTTCTCAGAGCCATAATCTGTTTTCTTCCCTTACTGAGATGTCCCTTTGCTATCTTCAGGCTTTGGTTGTTTTCAATTGCTTTCCTCACTAGCTCACAGTTGAATTTCCTTACGTCTTCAGTGATACTTTTTCGTGTTGTCTTGCATAGCTCCATATATTCCACTTTGGAAGTCACATCTTCTTTAGTTGTCCTCATCTCTCTTCTTTTTTGCATCAACATTTTGGTTTTTCCTGATAATTTGTTCACATGCAACTTGTTCTTAGACCCAGCTAATTTTGTTGCTGTTTCCATAAGAGCTTTGGTTACTTTTCTGTTAACTTCAGAAATATCCACTTCTTCCGATGTTAGGCCTTCTAAAGCAGAGAATCTGTTCTTCAGTTCCAACTTGAAAGTATTATGGTGTTTTTTAAGGTTGGTTATGTCAATACATTTTGTTTGTCTTATGAGCTTGCCACGTTCCAGTTTAGTGTTGAGGTGCATCTTACATCTCACCAATCTATGGTCACTACCTGTGTTGAACTTGTTCAGCACACTGCAGTCTTCGATGACGAATTTTTTGTTACACATAATAAAATCAATTTCACTTGTCGTCCCAATTGGATGTCTCCATGTCCATTTCCTGTGTGGCTTTTCTTGAAAAAGGAGTTCAAGATGAAAAATCCTTCTGCCTCTGCAAACTCAACGAGAGTATTTCCACGCTGGTTTCTATTGCCGTGACCGAATTTACCTACTGAAGTTTCATTCTGTTGCCGTTGCCCTATTTTTGCATTGAAATCTCCCATAATTATCTTCAAGTGCTGCTTACCTTTATTATTTAGATGACGAATTTCCTCATAAAATTCTTCAATTTCTTCTTCAGGATGACTTGTGGTGGGTGCATAAGTTTGAATAATCTGAGCCTGGTATCTTCTCGATAGTTGGATAACGAGTCGTGCAGCTCTGTCAGAGGAACTTTCAACTTCTACCACTTTATCCTTCAGTTTCTTGTTTATTATAAATCCAACACCACTAGTTCTGCCAGTATCTGTCCCACGATAATAGAAGAGATGTCCACTTTTCAGTTCAATGAGATCTTCTCCTTTTCTCCTTACCTCACTTAGCCCGACGATGTCCCACTTGATCCTTTGTAGTTCCTCTTCCAATTCAAGTAGCCTTGAATCAGAAGATAGGGAGCGTCCATTGTAGGTAGCCAAGGTCAGCATCAAATGGCAGCCTAGTCCGGTCCTCCGGGGATTCTTAGCACCCTCTGCCTTCATGTCGCACTGGCCGCTGCCTTGGCCAGGTACATTCCAACTGCCGGAGACTGAGGGCCAAGATTTAAGTTGTAGAGTCATTTTGGAGGTGTTTGGCCATAACTCACCACGCTGGCCAAGCGGGTTGGTGAGTGTGGGATAGCATTTCCTCTGATCCCGATGGTATAGTTATACCGCTATTGGCGGTCGTCAGAGCCCCTTTAGTGGGAACAGGATGCACCACGAGAAGGCGGGGTTGACATTTGTCAAGGAGAGGCTGTGATGTTACGCATCACCTGACCTTACATCCTAATGGTATATAGCTCTTAAAAATTGTACTGTTTCTTCCAAGAGCTCTCCAACCAAGTTTTATACGCCGATTAATTTCTTCATGAATGTTACCTTCTCTTGATACTTAAGCAACAGTTCTTACGTACGGAGCAGGAACATGTGAAGAAAAAAAAATAGGACAGGATAGTTCGAACGGAATGAACTCCCAAGCAGGGGCGGAGCCAGAAGTTTACTCTAAGAGGGGTGGTTTTTCGGGTACAAAAAGGGGGGCAGAAGCCATTATGAATTTTTTATAACGTTAGTATATACACTGAGTGGCCACTTTATTATGACCACCTGACAGTTTTAAGCAAATGAGCTATGGCTGCACGCTTTTGCCGCCAGAGAGCGAGGCTAGTACAAAAAGGGAAAGCTTAGTGCTTGCGACAGTAGTAGGAGTGATCTTTGGGTGACGAGATGGGTAAAAAATACGATTTGACGGACTTTCAACGTGGGATGATTGTAGGAACTCGGAGCCATGGAGCGAGTATCACCGAAACCGCCGCGTTCGGGAAATGTTCCAGAGTAGCGGTTGTTAAAGTGTTTAAAGACTGGACTGTCAGCCAAAAAACTGGGTCTCTACGTGCAACGTGTGGTCGTAATCGACTAGTGATTGATCGGGCGGAACGGAGAGTGTCCACAGACAACAGAAGGGCAAGAGTGCAGCAAATTACGGACCATCTTAATCAAGGATCCCCTTAAATGATCTCTGCACGCACTGTTCGCCGTACACTGCATCAGATGGGATATGGCAGCAGAAGGCCTGTTCGAACACCTTTGCTGTCTGCAGTTAACAAGAGAAAACGTCTCCAGTTCGCACAGGAGCACAAGGATTGGACAGTCGATAATTGGAAACAAATTATGTGGTCCGATGAATCACGTTTTCAGTTGCACCATGCCGATGGCCGAGTGAGAATTTGGCGGAAACAGCAGGAAAGCATGGACCCCAAATGCATTGCTACAACCCTTCGAACTGGTAGAGACAACGTTATGGTTTGGGGAATGTTTTCCTGGTATGTTTTGGGCCTTTTAATTCGTGTTGATCAACGTCTGACTGGCACATCATATCTAAACATCGTTGCGGACCAAGTGCATCCTGTCATGCGGATGGTTTATCCCAATGGCGATGGCTACTTTCAACAAGATAATGCGACCTTCCATAGTGCTCGTATAGTACAGGATTGGCTTCAGGAACATGCCGGTAAGTTTACTTTGCTTAGGTGGCACCCGCAATCTCCAGATCTCAACCCCATTGATAATTTGTGGGATGAAGTTGAACGAGCCATCAGACAGCTGGATCCACAACCCTGCAATTTTATTATAACTACCTTCCCAACGAAGTACTGAGAAGGTAGTTATAATAAAGTGGCCAAACAGTGTATATATATATATCATCATCATCATCATCATCATCATCATTGTCAACCATTATCAATCCACTGCTGGACGAAGGTCTCCCCAAGTTTCATCCACAACGGTCTGTCTTGTGCCAGTCTCCTCCATGTCACCCCTGCATACTTTCGAATTTCATCCACCCATCTCCCATGTGGTCTTCTTCTGGGTCTTTTCCTGTCCCTTATAATCCAATCTAAAATTTCGGCTGTCCATCGATGATCTGTCCTTCTGGCAGTATGTCCAGCCCATTGCCATTTCAGGGATTTAACTCTGATCATGATGTCTTCCACTCTTGTCATTTTTCGGATCCACGAGTTCCTCTTCTTATCTCTCCTGGTTACACCAAGTATGCACCTCTCCATGCTTTTTTGAGTTGTTTGCAGCCTTTGTATGTCTCTTTTAGTTAAGGTCCACGTCTCTGCACCATACGTAAGCACTGGAAGGATGCATTGATCAAACACTTTTCTTTTAAGACATAATGGCATATTGCTCTTGAAAATTATGCTGTTTCTTCCAAAAGCTCTCCAGGCAAGTTTTGTACGCAGATTAATTTCTTCATCAATGTGACCCTCACTTGATATCTGCTGTCCAAGATAAACGTACGTGTCTGTTATCTCCAGCTTTTCTCCATCAATCGATAAATCTTCATTTCTTGTAAAAGCATTGAACATCATTTTTGTCTCCTGAAAGTTCATTTTTAATCCCACTTCTTTACTCTTGTCAGCAAGTTCCTGGATCATACTCTGCAGCTCTGATGGGCTAGTTGCAAAAATGACTACGTCATCAGCAAAACGAAGGTGGGTTAGATAATCTCCATTAATCTTTATCCCTTTGTTTTCCCAGCTCAGCGACTGAAAAACACCCTCCAATGTGGCATTAAAGAGCTTCGGAGATATGGTGTCACCTTGTCTCACTCCCTTTCCAATTTTTATGTGTATTGTATTTTCAAACAGCCGAATCTTTGCACTTGCATTTTCATAGATGTTATTAATAATATTAATGTATGCATCTTCAATACCGCAGGTTTTCAGAGCCATTGTAACTGCTGATGGTTTCACCGAATCAAAGGCTTTTTCATAATCGATAAAAGCCATGCACAATGGAAGTTCATATTCCCTCGCTCTTTCAATTAGTTCTCTCAGTACGTGGATATGATCTATTGTGCTGTAGCCACTCCTGAATCCAGCTTGTTCTCCCGGTTGAGCCATGTCCAGTGTTACCTTCAAGCTGTGTGAAAGAACTTTAGTGAAGATTTTGTAAACTACTGATAGGAGGCTGATAGGTCTGTAGTTTCCGAGATCCTCAATGTCACCTTTCTTATGTAGCAGGATCATTGTAGCGGTGTTCCAATCCTCAGGAATCTTTCCTTCATTAAGGCATCGAGTGAAAATTTGGGCGAGTACTGTTTCGATTTCTCCACTTGCTTCTTGTATAATGTCTACAGTAATTCCATCTTCTCCTGGAGCTTTTCCTCGCTTCATGTTCTTGATTGCATGTGCAACTTCTGCTGGAAGGACTGGAGGAACTCTGGTACTGGTATCTTTCATGATGTCTGGAGTACATGTATCATCCCTTTCATATAATTTGGAGTAGAAATCCTTCACTCTTGTCAAAA
Source organism: Macrothele yani (assembly GCA_039090855.1). Taxonomy (NCBI): domain Eukaryota; kingdom Metazoa; phylum Arthropoda; class Arachnida; order Araneae; family Macrothelidae; genus Macrothele; species Macrothele yani. The sequence continues at coordinate 114,230,281 of CM077003.1, forward strand.
TTTCGCCTCTATTTCTTGTTACAGAACCATCTTCTTTTCTCAGTGCCATAATCTGTTTTCTTTCCTTACTGAGATGTCCCTTTGCTATCTTTAGGCTTTGGTTGTTTTCAATTGCTTTCCTCACTAGTTCACATTTGGATTTTCTTATGTCTTCAGTGATACTTTTTCTTACTGTCTTGCATAGCTCTATATATTCCACTTTGGAAGTCGCATCTTCTTTAGTTGTCCTCATCTCTCTTCTTTTTTGCATCAACATTTTCGTTTTTCCTGATAATTTGTTTACATGCAACTTGTTCTTAGACCCAGCTAATTTTGTTGCTGTTTCCATAAGAGCTTTGGTTACTTTTCTGTTAACTTCAGAGATGTCCACTTCTTCCGATGTTAGGCCTTCTAAAGCAGAGAACCTGTTCTTCAGTTCCAACTTGAAGGTATTATGGTGTTTTTTAAGGTTGGTTATGTCAATAGATTTTGTTTGTCTTATGAGCTTGCCACGTTCAAGTTTAGTGTTGAGGTGCATCTTACATCTCACCAATCTATGGTCACTACCTGTGTTGAACTTGTTTAGCACACTGCAGTCTTCTATGACGAATTTTTTTGTTACACATAATAAAATCAATTTCACTTGTCGTCCCATTTGGATGTCTCCATGTCCATTTCCTGTGTGGCTTTTTCTTGAAGAAGGAGTTCAAGATGAAAAACCCTTCTGCCTCTGCAAACTCAACGAGAGTATTTCCACGCTGGTTTCTGTTGCCGTGACCGAATTTACCCACTGAAGTTTCATTCTGTTGCCGTTGCCCTATTTTTGCATTGAAATCTCCCATAACTATTTTCACGTGCTGCTTACCTTTATTATTTAGATGACAAATTTCCTCATAAAATTCTTCAATTTCTTCTTCAGGATGACTTGTGGTGGGTGCATAAGTTTGAATAATCTGAGCCTGGTATCTTTTCGAGAGTTGGATAACAAGTCGTGCAGCTCTGTCAGAGGAACTTTCAACTTCTACAACTTTATCCTACAGTTTCTTGTTTATTATAAATCCAACACCACTAGTTCTGCCAGTATCTGCCCCACGACAGTAGCAGAGATGTCCACTTTTCAGTTCGATGAGATCTTCTCCTTTTCTCCTTACCTCACTTAGCCCCACGATGTCCCACTTGATCCTATGTAGTTCCTCTTCCAATTCAAGAAGCCTTGAATCAGAAGATAGGGAGCGTCCGTTATACGTAGCCAAGGTCAGCATTAGATGGCAGCCTAGTCCGGTCCTCCGGGGATTCTTAGCACCCTCTGCCTTCATGTCGCACTGGCCGCTGCCTTGGCCAGGTACATTCCAGCTGCCGGAGACTGAGTGCCAAGATTTAAGTTGTGGAATCATTTTGGAGGGGTTTGGCCATAACTCACCACGCTGGCCAAGCGGGTTGGTGAGTGTGGGATAGAATTTCCTCTAATCCGGATGGTATAGTTATACCGCTATTGGCGGTCGTCAGAGCCCCTTTAGTGGGAACAGGATGCACCACGAGAAGGCGGGGTTGACATTTGTCAAGGAGAGGCTGTGATGTTACGCATCACCTGACCTCCATGTTACTATATATATATATATATATATATATATATATATATATACTGAAGAGCAAAACTGAAAACTAAGGAAAAACTTTAGAATTTAAAACGAAAGCTGCAAAATAACCTGAAGATCAAAACGCGCAACGCAGCAGTTATGAAAATTCAGAATTCACATTCTATTAAGAAGAGACCTAAGCAAAATAAAAAAAAAAATTTTTTTGACTCATACCAAGTACAACATAGAAAAGGTTATGTATCTACCGGTGTGAGTAAAAGGAGAAAAGATAAAAAAATAAAATAAAACAACTGAATGTAGAAAGTGTCGAGAATACTGAGCCTTGGCTTTATCAAGGACCAGCAAAAACTCTGCATTTTCTCACTTCCACAAAGACCTAGTTGGAAATGGGTTTCTGCAAGGCCATAGATGCAAGTAACAAGCCCACCAAAAATTGTTTTAAAAAATATATATATGTCATGACCTCCACAGAGTTCTATGACCTAGCTCTAGTTAACAATTTCGCTTGCATCCATAACCTTCATGGCCCGACCCATGCTCTTCATCTGTTGCTATTAAACAGAGAGAAGAAGATTAAAGAGAACTCAAGCTGTGAGAGTGACATAATAATTAGAAATAATTTTCAGCTATAACGAAATGCCAAGTTCGCCTGAGAGAGAATTTAAACCTGAAAAGCAATGCAAAAGAAATCCAAATTTTTTCATTGCTATTAAAAAAGGAAATATTAATTTTTTAAAACCCAGATTTTTGAAAGAAAACTTGATTCTAAAACCCCCTACTCTACAACTTCTGACAACACAAAAACGAGAATAAATTAAAGACAATAATTAACTAAAGAAAAGCTTTGTGAAAGTTATATGGCATAAACAATTAGTTGCAATATGTACAAAGTATTTCAGCAGTGCTTTAAGTGCATAATTAAGTAGTTATTAAGAACTTAACTACTTTGAAAATACAGCGCAAAGTAAAGGAACTATGCTTAGCCAGCTGCTGGGCCTAAGTTTCCTAAAAGACGCACAAAGTTACCAAGAAAAAAAGAGTTAAAACCCGCAAAAATATTAACAGGCAAGCCAGTGCCTAAAAGCTAATAAGCAAAAAACAACAGAGAAAAAAAGTACAAGAAGTACAAACATTGAACTTATAAAACCTAAAACCTAAAGACAAGGAAGAGAGCTTACCTCTTATGCAACTAAACTTTCTCCACACAAGAGGAAACATGGCTGACCTCTTCCCCAAACGTCCTAACACTTCTGCCACTCCCTAGTCGCTGGGGGGCAGTGTGGGTGGGGCTGATGGCCTCCTCATACTGAAAGAAACCAACTCGCGGAGATTTTAACCAGAGAAAATATATATATATACTTAAGACTGTGGACCTGTATGATCAGAAAGAGCAGAATTAACTCTCCAGAATACATGAGAAATATTATAAAATGCACAAGTGGTGTATTTAATAATCTTTGCATATATTAAATCACCTTAGTGAGCTTCTATAGATTATTCAGAATCTTATTAATTTTAATGTTAGTTTTACTATTTTTAGTATAGCTATTCCAGTGATGAATAACTAGTTTTCTTTTTTATTTGTTTTTATTTTCTTTTATAAACAGATTTTTCAGCTTTTTTTGTGATTTTGCCTATATTATTTAATTTTTTGTTTTAATAGGACCTTCATATCCGTAGCACTAAGGTTCCTTTTAGTAGTTAATAGGCATCCTCTAGCCAACTTCCTTACGGCTTTGATTGGTCAGAATCATATTATTAACTGTGTAGAAAATTAAAGCAGATCTGCCAACCTTACTCTATTATTCAGAATAATTTTTCTTAAAGTTCCTTTGATGAAAGAAGAAGGAATTTCGTTCTCTAGAAAACTATCTAATAGTATATTGATGTGGTAATTGAAGTCCAAATTGTTGCTGCAAATTCTTGAAATTCTTAGGACCTGATAAATTAGTACATTCTCAATTACTTTGGTCGATATGTTATTATTCCAGTGTAGATATTTAATTACTTTGAAAGGAAAATTAACTCTTTTATCAAAGAGGCTAATAGATGGGTTACCTCTGTTGAGCTTAATGCTTAAGTCTAGGAACTCAAGTTCCTGATTACTGTGGTTGGTTTTACATAAGTTAAGAGAGCTAGGATAGATATTATCAAAATCACTCTCTATAACTTCTGAATTATTGACACACAGCAGATCATCAATATATCTAAATGTGTAAAGGTAGTTATCTGAGCAGGTGGGGTGATTTTTAATGAATTTATATTCCTTAAAGAACAGGAATAGATTAGCAATATTCGTGGAGGTTGATGTTCCCATGGGAATACCGTTCACTTGCTTATAGAGAGTATTATTATATAAGATATGGTTATTTTTTATGCAGCAATTGAGATAAGAGTTCCAAGCTCCTACATTAACAAATTGGTTAAGTTTAAATTCTGCATACAGCTCTTTAAAGGTAGTGATTATATCTGATAGAGGCAGATTAGCATATAGGTTCCCAAAATCATAACTATTAATATCTAAGGGACATACATTGAGTATAGTAGAAATTACTTCTGCATTATTATTAATTATCCAAAAATCTCTGTACATCAAATTAGTACAATTTCTAATGTGTTTCAAGACCTTCTTTAAGACATCTTCAAAAGCAAGATCTATTTTCTTTTTATGACTCCTTACTCCACTAGCTATGAACCTGAACTTCACAGGATCTTTATGAAACTTAACCGTTGCAAAAAGAAATGGAAATTCAGGCTCATATCTTCTAGTTTGTGGAATTTTAAGTTTCTTGAAGAATGCCTTAAACCGATTTTCTAACTGCTTGGTAGAATAACTTACGGGCTCGTACGTTACTCTATTATTGAGTTCCATAGTTAACAATTCAAAATAGAACTTCTTACAGATAATTGCAAAATTATTGCTAGCTATGCCAGGCACCTCCATGTTACTCCCGCATATATATATAAGTTATATATATAATGTTAATAGCAGAAGAAACCGAAAATTAGCCAAACTGCCTCCATCCCAGCCCACCCCACGCAACCGGCGATAAACTTCGGAGTGGGTGGAACAAAAGGAAGCGCGCGTGAGGCATGAGGAGCAGGAATAATAAAAAAGAAGTCCTAAAAAGACCACCTGGGAGGAAGCGGTGGGGACATTTTTACGAATTTTCTTTATGATCCAATTAAGATTCGTACGTAGATTGTTATTCAGTTTCTCCCACCTACTCTGATTTCTGTACCAAGCTCTGCCTTACCCTGTTTCGATACGTTACAGATGCTAGACAATATGAAAATAACAAAGAATTAACAAAGAATATCTCCATGTTTTTTTACCCCCGCTGTCCCTGTTTTCCCTTTATCTTTTTCGCACTCTCTCTCTCTTTATTCTATTCTCTTCTCTTTCTTTTCTTATTGAACCTAAGTCAATGTAATAAGAATTTTAAATCCTCCGTACTAAGTTTAATTGCCGCCCCGGTGGCGCAGTGGTCTAAGGCGTTGGCCTCTGATCATTCGTCCGAAAGGGGTCCGGGTTCGAATCCCGGTGAGGCATGGATGTTGTGTTTGTCTTACGGCACTGGCTCTCTCCCTTCCCTGGAATCAATGGCCCAAAATTAGGGACGGGCGACTGCTGATAGCCCATTGAGTTGCTCACGGTGGTCGTTAAACCTCCAATCAAAAAAAAAAAAAAAAAGTTTAATTGTTATTATTATTTTTTTTTTTTAGAAAAACTGAAAAAACAAGGTATGCAAAGTTAATCATTTACGATCTTCGCTACTTTAAGCGTAAAAACTTCGTTAGGGTTTAGGGGGCGATCGCCCCAGTTACCCCCGCTGGATCCGCCGTTGCTCCCAAGTTCTGTTTTAAATTATTCTGCTACGTTGGCTTTCACCTGATCGTAGGAATTGTGTGCGTTTAATTCTGTTTGTCCATAAAATAAAAGGAGTATGATTCCATGCATTGATTCTACCGTAAAAAAGTATTAACAAATTTTCTAGCTCTGCACATAGCAAAAAGTTACACGAACAGTAGTTTGTTAAATCAATGGAAGGAACGCGGAGAAAAGGAAGTTTGATCATTAGAAGGAACGAGGAAGCAGACCACACAGCAAATGCTTTTCTTAGTTTAAAGCCGAAAACAAAATGTCCGGCCAACTGAAAGACAAAAAAAAAACTTCAAGCAGGACACAATAAGTCTGAGAGTTGGACGACTCCTTGCAAAGTAATCTAGCATTTCTTCCCCAGACGAAAGCGATCACTTACTCAGTAGACAATGGCACTCTTGGGTCATTCGCCGGGTCTGCGAAGGAAGAAAAAAAGGAAGCGGGTGGCCACCTCCCTTCCTCCCCTCACCCCTGGCTTCACATCCCCTCCCACCATCCACCTCTCTCCCACAACTCCTAGCTAAATGCAATCAATATGGCAGCCGTGGGCTTCCGGGTGACGATTACCATGGCAACCGTCTGGGCCCGGGAAAAAAGCCTCCAATGGCGACACGACGGAGGGTGACGCCCTTCGTCCTACCCCATCGCAGCCAGCCGAATTCGTTCACTGGAGTCTGTCTGTGCGTGCGGTTTCGGTTATTGTTCTTTTTAAAATAGTGACTGCGTTCTTTAAGCGTCTGGTTACGGCGAAGTAGTAAGCCGAAGCGATCAATGTCACGTTCTCTCACAGAATGCAGACGAATTCTAAGGAATTCTGTCCGACGAAAAAGGTTTTTAATAGCTACAGCAAATGCTGCCTGTAAAGAGGCAGCAGCCAGACGTCTATTGCTCAGAACGTAATTTAGTCAGGTCATTGCCTCTTGTATCTCAGCGAATTCAAGGGCACGGAAGAGAAGGGGTGATGCGTTTAGCTCCTTCCCCATCGTCTCTAGGATATTCAGGCTCGATGGCCTCGTTACTCCATTAAGAGAATCATCCTAGAGTAGCCTAGAAATAATAGCCAATACTCATTCAGTCTTTAAAAGTTCAAAGGGAATATCTACGCCTGGTAATGGCATGTTAGAAATCAGTTCGCAGTTGAGTGACATTGGCATCCAAGTGATGACTCGCAGAGGTCAGAGGCCTTCCTAATTACTCACAGAGCGCAGTCAACATATTCAACAACCGAGTCTCTCTAATCACAAGCGCACACACACACAGAATATCTAAAGTATAACTCAATTAACTTATGCCTCTTGCGACACAGATTTGAGGAGTTTCTCCGTTGTAATATACTCTCGATTAATGCATACATTTCGCCCTTACTTTGCAAGTGGAAACATTTTTGGAAGCTCAAATTTAGTGAACTTCTCTCGAGCCGTTTACTAGTGAAAAACAAAATTAGCAACTGCAATTTTCACATTATAAAAAAAAATAACGAATGTTCACAAAGGCGCAGTAGCCTTAGTGCTGGCTTCTGACCATTCTTCCCAGATGGGCCCGGGTTCAAATCCCGGTGAGGCATGAATGTTGTTTTATCTTACCGCCAGAAGCGTAACTAGGGAGGGCTTCCCCGGGTGGAGATCAAGGGAGGGCGCAAAAACCACTGCTAGTAATCTGGCTAAAATCGGAATTTTTCACCAGTTTCTGGTGCACTTAAAATTCAGATTTATTCATCTAAATGTTTAGGAGATTCGAGATATTCAAATTCAGAAATAAAAGAGAGATTGTATAGTCCACTCAAATAAAGAAGAACCGCAACCTTTGTCGACAACAATGGGGACCGCGGGTTTTTTTTAGTTGGATGGATAAGATGCGAATACCGTTCACGTTGTTGAAGATTCTCTGGGACCTATTCCAGCATTACTGTGACTGCGATGAACGACTACAAGTTGCATTCGGTCCGTTTTATGTGGTACCGAAGGTCCGAACTCCGAAGCAGTTGCGAAAATCTATAACAATAATCAGTTTGATTATCCCTTAATACCATCATCATCATCATCATCATCATCATTGTCAACCATTACCAATTCACTGCTGGACGAATATCTCCCCAAGTTTCTTCCACAACGGTCTGTATTGTGCCAGTCTCCTCCATTTTACTCCCGCATACTTTCGAATTTCATCCACCCATCTCACATGTGTGTATGTGTATACACTGAAGAGCAATTGAATTAGAGATACCTGTCTAGTAACGTGTAGCACCACCTTTCGCCCTCATGACGGCGGAGATTCGTCTCGGCATAGACTCGACAAAACACCGGAAGCGTTGGGAAGCCATACGGATCCACGACCCTTGAAGAAGCTCCCACAGTTCAAGAGGATTTGATGGAGGGCGGTCAGAGCCTCGAACATCTCTCTCGATGGCATCCCAGATGTGCTCGATGGGATTGAGGTTAGGTGACCTAGCTGGCCAAGGGAAGCGAGGTCACATCGGTGGAGCGTTCATCCAACCATTCGGATACAATTCGGGAGCGATGGCACGGTGCAATGTCTTGTTGCAGGATGAGGTCCCCAGTGGGATATTGAAGACGCACAAACGGGAGCAAACGGTCGTCCAGGATATCCCTGTAACGTTGACCTGTGAGGGACGATGTCACACGTACCAGGGGTCCCATTTCAGTTCACGTAAACAGTCCCCAGACGAGAATGCCACACCCACCAGCTTGAAGAGTACCCTGCTGGAAAGAAGGATCCATCGCTTCATGTGGTTTGCGCCGTACTCGCATCCTGCCATCCGCATGTACCAACGTGAATCTTAACTCATCAGTCCAGGCAACGTTTTACCACATGTCTAGGGTCCAGTGGCGATGTTCCCGCGCCCATGCTAATCTTTGCACCCTGTGATGTGCGGTCAGCAGCGGTATCCTCGTGGGACGATGGCTTCTGTACCGCATAGCGAGGAGATGGTTCTGGATGGTGTGGCTGCTTACACGTTTTTGTGCACCAGCGTTAAATTGCTGTGTAATTTCTTGCACTGTGGCTCATCTATCCTCTGTTACAATGCCAGATAGCTGACGATGATCCCGTTCATCCACACGCTGTTGTTCACGGCAGTTGGCCCTTGCGGGAATGGTTTTCCCGGATTCGATGTACACACGGTACACCCGTGACACAGTGGCTCGTGAAAATCCCAGTGCCTGCACGACTTCCGAGATGGAGTGACCCATTTGTCGGGCCCCGACAATTTGCCCACGATCAAATGCGTTTAGATCCTTCTATAACGAATAAATTTCTCCGTCATTTTTATCCGCGCCAGGATTCGAACCCGGGTCCCCTCATTCCGGAATAAGTTGCTCTACCAATTGAGCTACGCGGACGTTTTATTGTGATTCCCATCTGCCTTTATGTCGTGTGCGTCCTTCTGGCAGGAACGTCACATCTCCTGGTACGTTACATCATCTCCCTCTTATTTTTTTTTTTTTTTTTTTTTTTTTTTGAAGTGCTGGAGAAGGGATTCTCTTATTTTTTCTATCTCGCGGTGTGGAAATAACATCACACCATTGCGAGATTTTGAACGGTCGGGTCATCCGGATAGTTCGGGCGCCATTATAAAGAATAAATTTCTCCGTCATTTTTATCCGCGCCAGGATTCGAACCCAGGTCCCCTCATTCCGGAATAAGTTGCTCTACCAATTGGGCTACGCGGACGTTTTATTCTGATTCCTATCTGCCTTTATGTCGTGTGCGTCCTTCTGGCAAGTACGTCACATCTCCTGGTACGTTACACTTCGTCTTACCCATACTGCGTCCGACTCTTACTGATTCCCGTCGCATCACTCCTTATATTGTCGAATCGCTGCATACGTCATGTCGTTTCCGTTTACAGGGCCGCCCACAGCGCCACATTTGCATAACGCTAGCTGTCTCCAATTCAATTGCTCTTCAGTGTATATATATATATATATATTCTATAAAGAAGATACCTATTTTCAGGTTATTTTGCACCCTTCGTTTTAAATTCTAAAAAATTTTTTCCTTAGTCTTCAGTTTTGCTCTTAAGTATATATATATATATATATATATTCTATAAAGAAGATACCTAAGCAAAAAAATACATATATAATTTTGACTCACACCTAGTACAACATAGAAAAGGTTATGATGTATCTACCTGTGTGAGTAAAAGGAGAAAAAGATAAAAAATAAAATAAAACAACTGAATGTAATGCAGAGTTTTTGCTGGTCCTTGATAAAGCCAAGGCTCAGTATTCTCGACACCTTCTACATTCAGTTGTTTTATTTTATTTTTTTATCTTTTCTCCTTTTACTCACACAGGTAGATACATAACCTTTTCTATGTTGTACTAGGTGTGAGTCAAAATTATATATGTATTTTTTTGCTTAGGTATCTTCTTTATAGAATGTGAATTCTGAATTTTCAAAACTGCTGCGTTGCGCGTTTTGATTTTCAGGTTATTTTGCAACCTTCGTTTTAAATTCTAAAGTTTTTCCTTAGTCTTCAGTTTTGCCCTTAAGTATATATATATATATATATATATAGGCCCATATATATGGGATGTAAGGTCAGGTGATGCGCAATATACTACAGCCTCTCCTTGACAAATGTCAAGCCCACCTTCTCGTGGTGCATCCTGTTCCCACTAAATGGGGCTCTGGCAACCGCCAAATAGCGGTATAACTATACCATCGGGATTAGAGGAAATGCTATCCCACACTCACCAACCCGCTTGGCCAACGTGGTGAATTATGGCCAAATTCTTCCAAAATGACTCCACAACTTAAATCTTGGCCCTCAGTCTCCGACAACTGGAATGTACCTGGCCAAGGCAGCTGCTGCCAGTGCGACATGAAGTCAGTGGATGCTAAGAATCACCGGAGGACCGGACTAGGCTGCCATCTGATGCTGACCTTGGCTACTTTCAATGGACGCTCTCTATCTTCTGATTCAAGGCTCGTTGAATTGTAAGATGAACTACAAAAGATCAAGTGGAGCATCGTCGGGCTAAGTGAGGTAAGCAGAAAAGAAGAAGATATCATTGAACTTAAAAATGAACATTTCTTCTACTATCGCGGGACAGGTACTGGCAGAACTAGTGGTGTTGGATTTATAATAAACAAGAAACTGAAGGATAAAGTTGTAGAAGTTGAAAGTTCCTCTGACAGAGCTGCACGACTTGTTATCCAACTCTCGAAAAGATACCAGGCTCAGATTATTCAAGCTTATGCACCCACTACAAGTGATCATGAAGAAGATTCTGAAGAATTTTTTGAGGAAATTCGTCATCTAAATAATAAAGGCAAGCAGCACTTGAAGATCATTAGGGGAGATTTCAATGCGAAAATAGGGCAACGACAACAGAATGAAACGTCAGTAGGTAAATTCGGTCACGGCGACAGAAACTAGCGTGGAAATACTCTCGTAGAATTTGCAGAGGCAGAAGGGTTTTTCTTCATGAACTCCGTTTTCAAGACAAAGCTGCAAAGAAAATGGACATGGAGGTATCTTAATTGATTGACAAGTGAAATTGATTTTATTATGTGTAACAAGAATTTGTCTTGGAAGACTGCAGTGTGCTAAACAAGTTCAACACAGGTAGTGACCATAGATTGGTGAGATGTAAGATGCACCTCAATGCTAAACTCGAGCGTGGCAAGCTCATAAATCAAACAAAGTGTATTGATACGACCAACCTTCAAAAACATCATAATACCTTCGAACTGGAACTGAGGAACAGATTTTCTGCTCTAGAAAGAAGTGAGCATCTCTGAAGTTAACAGAAAAGTAACCAAGGCTCTTACGGAAACAGCAACAAAAGTAGCTGGTACTAAGAACAAGTTGCATACGAACAAATTATCAGGAAAAAACAAATTTTGATGCAAAAAAGAAGAGAGGTGAGAACAACTAAAGGAGATGTGACTTCCAAAGTGGAATATATAGAGTTATGCAAGATAGTACGAAAAAGTATCACTGAAGACGTAAGGAAATTCAACTGTGAACTAGTTAGGAGAGCAATTGAAAACAACCAAAGCCTGGAGAGAGCAAAGTGACATCTGAGTAAGGGAAGAAAACATATTATGGCTCTGAAAAAAGAAGATGATTCTGTAACAAGAAATAGAGGCGAAATTTTGACAAGAGTGAAAGATTTCTACTCCAAATTATATGAAAGGGATTACACATGTACTCCAGACATCATGAAAGGTACCAGTACCAGAGTTCTTCCAGTCCTCGCAGCAGAAGTTGCACATGCAATCAAGAACATGAAGCGGGGAAAAGGTCCAGGAGAAGATGGAATTACTGAAGACATCATACAAGAAGCAAGTGGAAAAATTGAAACAGTACTCGCCTAAGTTTTCACTCAATAACTTAATGAAGGAAAGATTCCTGAGGATTGGAACAACGCTACAATGATCCTGCTACATAAAAAAGGTGACATTGAGGATCTCAGGAACTACAGACCTATCAGCCTCCTATCAGTGGTTTATAAAATCTTCACTAAAGTTATTTCACACCGCTTGAAGGTGACAATGGACGTGGCTCAACCAAGAGAGCAAGCTGGATTCGGGAGTGGCTACAGCACTATAGATAATATCCACGTACTGAGAGAACTAATTGAAAGAGCGAGGGCATATGAACTTCCATTGTGCATGGCTTTTATCGATTACGAAAAGGCCTTTGTTTCGGTGAAACCATCAGCAGTTACAATGGCTTTGAAATCGTGCGGTATTGAAGATGCATACATTAATAATATTAATAACATCTATGAAAATGCAAGTGCAAAGATTCGGCTGTTTGAAAATACAACACACATAAAAATTAGAAAGGGAGTGAGACAAGGGGACACTATATCTCTCAAACTTTTTAATGCCACATTCGAAAATGTCTTTCGATCACTGAACTGAGAAAACAAAGGGATAAAGATTAATGGAGATTAATCTAACTCACCTTCGTCTTGCTGATGACGTAGTCATTTTCGCAACTACCCCACCAGAGCAGCAGAGTATGATCCAGGAACTTGCTGACAAGAGTAAAGAAGTAGGATCAAAAATGAAGATTCAGAACACAAAAGTGATGTACAATGCTTTTACAAGAAATGAAGATTTATCAGTTGATGGGGAAAAGTTGGAGATAACCAATACCTGCATTTATCCAGGACAGCAGATATCAAGTGAGGGTCACATTGATGAAGAAATTAATCGGCGTATAAAACTTGCCAGGAGAGCATTTGGAAGAAACAGTAAAATTCTCAAGAGGAACATGCCATTATGTCCTAAAAGAAAAATGTTTGATCAATGCATCCTTCCAGTGCTTACATATGGTGCAGAGACATGGACCTTAACTAAAAGAGACATACAAAGACTGCAGACAACTCAAAGTAGCATGGAGAGATGCATGCTTGGTGTAACAGGAGAGATAAGAAGAGGAACTCGTAGATCAGAAAAATGACAAGAGTGGAAGACATCATGGCCAGAGTAAAATCCCTGAAATGGCAATGGGCTGGACATATTGCCAGAAGGACAGACCATCGATGGACAGCTGAAATTCAGACTGGATTCCGAGAGACAAGAAAGACCCAGAAGAAGACCACATGGGAGATGGGTGGATGAAATTCGAAAGTATGCCGGAGCAACATGGAGGAGACTGGCACAAGACAAACCGTTGTGGAAGAAACTTGGGGAGACCTTCGTCCAGCAGTGGATTGATAATGGTTGACAATGATGATATATATATATGATGATGATGATGATATATCACTCGTGGATGACATGGATAAAAAAAGGAGCGATTCATCAGATTTGTAAAATGGGATGGTTATCGGCTTTCGGGCCAAGGGTGGCAGTATTTCTGAAACAGCGCAGTTTGTGAACTGTTCGCGTTCTGCTGTATTTAAAGTGTATCGTGATTGGAGAAATAACACCATTGCGAATAAGCGAGGTGGAAACTGCGGAGCACCACGTGCCATTGATGTGACAGGTGAACGTCGTCTTCGAAAGTGCGTGAGAGCCGATCGACACACTACAGTGGAGCAAGTCACGGGCGGAGTGAACCAGAGGGCTACCGGAAGTGTGTCTAAAACGAGAGTTCAACGAACCCTGCTGCGTATAGAGCGACGATGCAGACGGATGGCCACTGCATCTCTGCTAACGAAGGTGCATCTGCAAAAAAGTCTTGCACTATCGGAATCGGACCTGCGCTGATCGGCAAAGGATTGCCTTCTCCGATTAGTTACGTTTACTGCTTCATCAAACGGATGGACGTTGGCGTATAAGGCCAGAAACATCTGAGAACAAACACTCTTCCATCATTGCTGGAACAACACAAGCTGGTTGGGGAAGCGTTATGGTTTGGGGAATGTTTTCGTGGCATTTTCTGGGTCCACTCATACCTGTGGAAGGCAGTGTGAACCGAATTCGTTATGAATCCATTCTTTCCGACCACGTACACCCATACATGCTGATTGTCTTCCCTGGGGCGGATGGGATCTTCCAGAACGACAATCCGACGTGTCGCACAGCTGGAAATGTCCGAGAGTGGTTGAAAGAGGGTGATGAAAACTTCAAAGTACTTCCCGGGCCCCCTAATTCCCCAGACTTAAACCCAATTGAGCATGTGGGACCACTTCGATCGTGTTGTTGGCTCTATGGGTCCTCCACCACGCACCCTCCAACAGCTGTCAAATGTACTGCAGTCAGCATGGCTTCACATACCTGTGAACACCTTCCTGCATCTTATTGAGTCACTCCCAGCCCGTTTAGCTGCTGTTCGAGCTGCACACAGCGATTACTCTATATATTAGTTGGTGGTCACAATAATGTGACTCGACCGTTATCTTGTGGTTTGCTTCGGGCGCGGAAATGCATTGTTATGCCTCTGCTTAAGGCACTAGGTCTGCCCCTTCTCTGGAGCCAGTGGCCCTTGTGACGTACCTGCCAGCAGGACGCACACGACATAAAGGCAGATAGCAGTCAAAACAAACGTCCGCGTAGCTCAATTGGTAGAGTGAATTATTCCGGAATGAGGGGACCCGGGTTCGAGCCCCGGCGTGGACAAAAATGACGGAGAAATTTACTTCGTTATAATGGCGCCCGACCTTTCTGGATGACCCGGCCGTTCAAAATCTCGCAATGGTGTGATGTTCTTTCCACACCGCGAGAGAGGAAAAATAAGAGAATCCCTTCTCCAGCGCTTCAAAAAATAAATGTGTGTGACGTTGCATTCCACACACCAGATTGACTGGGAGTTCTCAAGTGCGCGTTCTACACCGGATGGCTGCCTGCAACGATTCATGGTCACGGCTGACCCGTGAGCCATGTTCCCGGCCCTCTTTCGGGGGCGGGGGAGGGGGAGTTAAGACGTACCTTCCAGCAGGACGCACAGGACATAAAGGCAGATAGCAGTCAGAACGAACGTTCGCGTAGCTCACTTGGTAGAGTGACTTATTCCGGAATGAGGGGACCCGGGTTCGAGCCCCGGCGTGGACAAAAATGACGGAGGGATTTACTTTTGGTATACCCTTAATTAAGGACAGGCGAATGCTTATAGCCTATCGAGTTGCCCAGGGTGATTGCTAAACCTCCGAACAATAAAAAAAAAACCCCAGATAGGCTCAGTTCTGATTCAGTTTGGAACGTAGTACTACGACTTGCGGATCGGAGAGTTGAAATGAGCTAGTCGAGTATGGTTTCAAAGTGTTTATTTAATTTGTTATAGCCGACACAGGTCTATGATATGAAAAGTAGCTTACATAATTTTTACAAATAATGTTGGATACATTGCGAACACAAAGCAGATCGATGCACGAATTATTCAATGTGGTGATCTGTCTTCTTGGGCTTCTTAGATTCCTGATCACTTGCTCTTGCATCTCGTTTTGATTCTCTGCGCTTTTGCTTGCGTTCATTCTGCGAATTCCGCGGCATTTTCGAAAATGTTAACCAGTTCACACGAAAATAATTGTTAAAATTTTTAGTTTAAACCACTGCTATGTGTTCTTTATACATCTGAATAGCTCTCGTCCAGTGCTTTAAAACGATGCTAGGCACAGTCGTTTTGCACTCACGGTTGTCCAGATAAACCGCGATGTTGTCGAAAGTGTTCACCGGTTCACAAAAAAAAAAAAACAATTTTTGAAATGTTCAGTTTAAGCCATTGCGAAATATTCTTCGTATATTTGAAGAGATCTCGTCGAGAGCTTTAAAACGATACCACGCACAGTCGTGTTGCTCTCCCGGTTGCCGAGGCGGCGGCGCACCCAGAAATATTGCACCCTGAGCACAGGGAGCGAGGGGAGCGTCACGCGCACCATGTATTGCGCAGTACGCCAATTGGACTCCATGCTGTTTACAAATATGCTAACACGATTATTCTGCAGCGTGCTTTTAAAGCAATAAAGATTTCAATTGGGACCTATTTTTGTTACAGGCAGGCGGCTGTAAGTCGTCCCATACTATTCGAGGAGTTAGATGTAGCCCTACAAAAAAAAAAAAAAAAAAAAAAAAAAGGACAAAGAAGAATACTTACAAAGCAGCTGAACAGAATGAGATGAATGTTTAACTGATCTTGGGCAACTGAATGTCAAAGTGCTGACTTAAAATACGTCAAGATATTTTTTTTTTTTTTTTTTGTTATTTAAAGTTTAACGACCACCTCGAGCAACCCAATGGGCTACAAGCAGTCGTCTGTCCCTAATTTAGGACCACTGATTCCAGGGAAGAGAGGGAGCCAGCTCCGCAATACGAACACAGCATCCATGCCTCACCGAGATTCGAATCCGGGCCCGTCTCGGACGAATGCTCAGATGCCATTGCTTAGACCACTGCGCTACGTCACAATGTGCAAACTATTCTCATCAAAGATTAATGTTACAGTTCTCGCAAAACTACGCAGTACCATTTTTAACTCGTTGCTAAGTAATTTTTTCATTCCCGTGAAACAAAGCGTATTCATATGATTTCTCGCACAGAAACGCTAAGAGTATATGTGACATCTGCTTTCTTTTCCGATTTATTGGCGCAGGAAATAGACACAAAAGCGGAAACGCTTATGTGTATATTTCCTACACCAATAAATCGAATCACTAGTACAGTGTTACTACTTAACTATACCGTGCAAATTTATTGGGACTAGCTATTTTATTCTCAGAATTGTAATGTGATCACCAGTTGATGTCGGAAACCCACGTAAGCCGGTTTAATCAGCTGTGAGGTAATGTGACTGTTAGAACTTGATAGTAAGAATGTGGTTTGACCGGTTTTAAACAGGAAGCAGGCACTTCAGCTTCAGTTGTGAGCTTTCGTGTGTGACAGGTGGCTGGTAGTTTTTGCTCTCTGTGACTACGTGTTGCTTTCGTGTATTGAAAAATGAATATTT
Organism: Macrothele yani; assembly: GCA_039090855.1. Classification (NCBI taxonomy): domain Eukaryota; kingdom Metazoa; phylum Arthropoda; class Arachnida; order Araneae; family Macrothelidae; genus Macrothele; species Macrothele yani. Next base: position 114,247,112 of record CM077003.1, read on the forward strand.
CCTCAAGGAAGCGTGCAAAAACAATTGTTCTGAAGGATAACACTTCTATGACAGTGAGAGATATATGGCTTCTGCAGTTGGTGTAGGCAAATCAAGTGCATCAAGACTGCTTACGCGATACAATGTATCTGGATCATCGTCTCCAAAAAGGAGAGGTAAATGTGGAAGAAAACGAAAAACAACTCCACGAACGGATGAATATCTAATCAGAAATAGAAAAAAGAATAATGAAAAAAAAAAAAAAACAAGCACCGACCTTTAAAGAGATTTATTGGCTAGTGGTTGTGATGTTAGTGATTCAACTGTACGCCGTTGGCTTTTGGAAGTTGGCCGGAAGGCAATAATACCAAAGAAAAAACAATATTTGAATACGAAAATGAAGATAAAACGTTTAGCATGGGCCAAAAAATATAAATCATGGACTGCTGACGACTGGAAAAAGGTAATTTTCAGTGATGAAATTCATTTATTTGTGCAGGGTTACCAAGCAAATGTCGTTAGACGAAGCAACTGTGAACCCCTAAGACCTGAGCATGTCAGACAAACTGTAAAACACCCTCTGAAACCGATGTTTGGGGGTTTTTTCACATCAAATGGCACTGGAAGCTTAGTTCCTGATCAAGGTACGATGAATTCAGCTGTATTACAACGTAGAATTGTTCCATTCTTGCAAACTTTTGACGGGACATTTCAACATGACTTGGCCCCATGTCACAATTCGAAATTGCTCAATAATTTCATGCTGGAAAATCAAATTCATTTGCTTGATTGGCCTGGAAATTCACCAGACTTAAATCCCATAGAAAACTTGTGGAATATTTTGAAGAGACGTTTAGGTAAAATGGACTGTACAACCAAAAAACGCATGATAACGAATGCTATAAAAGGGTGGTTCCACGATTATGAAGTCAAAAATACGTGCACTCAATTAGTGGTGTCAATGCCAAAACGAATTCAAGAAGTCATTTCTGCTAAAGGAGGACATTCTTCATATTAATATAGGTATTTATCAGTGTATATTAAGGCATAGAATGATATAAAGGCATAGTTTTGGAAAAAAAGAGTGATTTTTTACTTTGTCCCAATTAATTTGCACAGTACAGTATTTACTACTTCATTGGTGTACTGTTCCTCGTTAGCAATTTATTTTCTTTTCTTTAAGATATCTTCTCATGGAATAGGGAGCAAGACATCGCATTGCAAATTCCTGCATTAAGATATTTTCTATTGTTAATAATAGCCATTCTCTCATTTGCCTGATTGATAGGTGCACCTTTCTCTCCTGGTATTCAATGCGCTCAGTAAGAAACATAGCAACCTCTATTTAATTTGGTATTCACTTAATCTTCATCTAACCGCCCCGGTGTCGCAGTGGTATAAGCATTGATTTATGACCAATCGCCCGAGATGGGGTCCCAGGCGAATGGTCAGGGCCACGGACTGGCTCTCTCTCCATTCCCTAGAGTCCGTGGCCCTAAATTAGGTACGGGTGACTGCTTATAGCCCTCTAAAATGCTCATGGTGTTTGGCAAACCCTCAAACAAACAAGTTAAGCACACCGGACAAAAAGTTACGGAATGCTCATTGTATTGGTTAATTTGGGGTTACATCACCACGAGCTCTTTGTCATGATGTCAATATGGGAGCGGATGACATTAATGTCCAGTTTGCCCCATGCCGTGAACAACTGGTCCCGCAGAGCAGCCAAATTGGGAAGGTTTTATTGTCTCTTCTTAACGGCCCGTTCGAGCATGTCCCAAATTTTCTCTATAACATTGAGATAAGGCGAATTGGCGAGCCAGGTGAGATGTGGGACGTCGACCTCATGTTCTGCAAACCAATCCTGCACAATGGCAGCTCGGTGGACAGTGCAGTTGTCGTCTTCATAACGTGGATCTGGAATGGCGGCATCTTGGAGGAACTGGACATATGGCAACACCTCGTTATGCAACAGTTTCACGTAGTCCACCGCTTTCATGCCATTAGACATGTAAACTGAGGGACCCATCCCAGCACTGGATATCCACCCCTAAAACACGACACTTCCACGCACCTTCTGTACAGCCCTTTGCACACACTCTGCGTTGAAGGCTTCTCCGGCCATGACTCTGGATCGACCATCATTGGAATACAGGCAGAACCTGGATTCGTCCGACCAGATGATGCGTCGCTAATGTTCTGTGGTTCAGTGTTGGTGTTCACTCGCCCATTCCAGCAGCTTTTTCTTGTGTATGGCAAACAGCTTGGGGCGTACCCTAGCTACACGACTGATTATTCCTACACCATGCAGTTCTCGTCGAAGCGTTAGTTCGGAAACAGGCTGACTGGGTCCCGCATTGTACTCTTGTAGCAATTCCTGCCGGGTTTGGAACCGTTTTGCGGTTGAAAATCGCCCCAGACGTCGACGATTACGGTTGCTCATGATGTTTTTTCTGCCGCAGCTGCTCCGACGGGAATTGTCTCTGGCCGACTCCTTTCGCGTTAAATTAACACTACTGACTGGGGACTTGGACACGCCAACGAACTCCGCCACCTCCCTCAGCGAATGACCATGTTCACGACCAAAGACGATAGCTCCCTTTTGCCACTCTGTTACGTCACCTTTTCTACCCATGGTACTGCTTGTAAGCAACAATAAAGCTGATTAGGCATGCACGTCTTACAAGGCTGAAAAAGTAACAAGTAACATACAATACTTTCCATTCCATTATATACACGCATTTTTCTCTTCCTGACAAGTTTCCGACTGTTCCTCCGGATGACAGCATTCCGTAATTTTTTGTCCGGGGTGCTTAGTAAAATCATGCAATGCACTGATTATGATACGCTTACCAACATAGCAGAAATCGTTACTCAAGTTATGAGGATAATGGCTGTGGAATAAATCTCGCTCCTGTGTCCTGACCTTTCACCCCATGTCGATGATATTAAACCGAACCGGTTCAGTCCATCTCCGGAACGACGTGATTAAGTTTTGTTGCAATCGAAGCATTTTACTTAAGTTATGATGCACAAAGGCAATGGAATGACTGTCGCTCCTGTGTCCTGACATTTGACTCCATTTCGCCCATTTTCAATAGGGTTTGTTTCGAGGTTGTACAATACCACATACTAAAATTTCACCGAAATCGAACCATTTTTACCCAAGTGGAATGGATCCCGCTCAAATGTCGTGACCTTTGACCCCATTTCGCCCATTTTCAATAGGGTTCTTCCGCAGGTGATGGTCCCCTACCACACACTAAAATTTCATCGAAATCGAACCATTTTTGAGCGAGTTATCGTGCGGACAGACGGACGGACAAAGCTGGAGCATATACGCTTCTTCAACCTACGGTTGGAAAGCGTAAAACAAGTTAGTAAAATCATACAATGCATTAATTATGATACGCTTTCCAACATACCAGAAATCATTACTCAAGTTATGAGGATAATGGCTGTAGTATAAATCCCGCTCCTCTGACCCGACCTTTGACCCTATTTCGATGATATTCAACAGAACCGGTAAAGTATACTTCCGGAACAACATGAAAAGTTTTGTCTCAAACGAAGCATTTTTACGTAAGTTATAACGCATAAGGGCAGTGGAAAGGATCTCGATGCTGCGTCCTGACCTTTGACCCCATTTCACAAATTTTCAATTGGGTTCGTCCTCAGATGGTTCCCTACCAGATACTAAAATTTCATTGAAATCGAACCATTTTCACGCAAGGTGTGACGCATAAGGGCAAATATCAGGAACACCGAGCATCGCTCGGGTAAAGGGGGGATGAGGGCACAAAAAAAAATTATATTTTGATATGTTATTTCCAAGTACTGTGATATTAACTGTAAGTCTAAACCATCAAGATTAATAATGATAGACGAATTAGAGACAAATTAATTTAGAATAAACATCAAAACAAACATGAATGCTAATTTTTTATTTGTGTTAGAGTAAGAAATTTTTTTAAATTGTTTTTATTATTTCCGAACATGAAACACCAAAAAATAAATGTTAACATGGCGTTCGTTCTTCATCGAACCCCATGGTAATATTCGTTCTTCATCGCTGTTTATTTATTCGCCGCATTTGAACGAGGTTTTCTTCTGATATAGATTCATTGAGGGTTATAATAACGTCGGACATCATTTCCATGCTCCTCGCCTTAGCTGCTCGGAATGGTATTTTTGTAGGCTGATCTTCTTCCAATGGAAGGCCATGTGTTTCGAGACTGGAATGTGATCGGAAACCATCGGCTCTTGAATGTCCAAGCTGTTCCATATTTACTTCTTCCGCTTGTTCTTGTTCCAACAGTGCCATATTCTTATTCTTCTTATTATTAAAGTTGAAACGTGCACGTTTCGTAGAGTAGGGGGTCGACCAGCCATATTTTTTATATTGTTTTACCATCCACGTGACACTCTGTTAATAGTAATTAATAAAAATGAACTAATCATATTTTAGCACAGCGGATACGCTCGTCATTAAGTGACTATTCAAAAATGTATTAAAAAAATGTGTATTAAGTTTCAAGTTTGAAGGGAAAACATACGAAATCAGCGTTCCGCTTCTTATACTGTACTACTCATCAACTCCAAACAACTGGCATAACTCACTTTTTGTTCTAGAAGAAAATAGAAGTAATGCGTAATAACCCCACAACGCGTGACGTAATGAGGCAGATGGTCGCGAGACTGTGACGTCATAAAATTTAATAGGTTCCACAAACAACGCGTGACGTTATGAAGCAGATGGCGTGACCGCGCGGCAACATCTCAATCGCTAGTCGATCGCGAGAGTGTGACGTCATAAGATTTCTAAGAATGGGAAACATTAGTAGGACGACGCCATGACACTAAAAACATGGTAACTCGGGGTGGTTATTTAACCCACTAAACGAATTTTTCCAAAGTCGAGATCAAGCTAAATAGATTTCTAGTACCAGAAAACGGTAGGTTAACCACTTTCATCAAAATCCTTAGAGCCGTTTTCAAAATTAAATTTGCAAATATACAAGAATTGCTCCTTTAATAAGATGGGATGGAATGCATCCCGCTCCTATGTCCTTACCTTTGACCCCACTTCACCCATTTTCAATGGGGTTCGTCCCCAGGTGGTCCTCTACGTCATACTAAAATTTCATCGAAATCGAATCATATTTCAACAGAAACACTTACAGAAAAGACAAGACATGTTAAAGTAGTAAACTTTAAGTTATACACAAAACAACACAGACGCAACACACATTTCGTGTAGTACAGGTGCAACTAACCTGGCGAGTAGTCAACCGTACACATTGTTCGAAGTGTGCACCATCAGCGACGATGCACATATGGACTCGGGATAGAAATGCATCTCGAACAGCATGCACCATCGCAGGGGTTACATAATTACAGGCCCCGATGATGCATTCCTTTAAATCCGCCACGCTGGAAGGTTCCGTAGACTACACTTGATCTTTCAGGTATCCCCAAAAGAAGTCCATCGGTGTTAGGTCGGCCGACCGTAGCGGCCATTCCGTACACCCACCATACCCAATAATATTGTTGCCGAACGTGCGAGATAAGAACGAGCGAACTGGAAAGGTTTTGTGGGAAGGACAGCCGTCATGCTGAAACCATATACGTGGTAATGTATTCAAAGGAACATCATCCAACCAATTGCTTACTGGACCACATAGCAGCTGCAAGTAACGCCGACCTGTTAAATTTCCCTCAATGAACACATGCCCAATTACGGATGTTTGCCACATTCCATACCACACATTAAGTGACCAGCGTACTTGATGGCGAGCTTGTCTAGTCATGTGTGGATTTCTCACATCCCAGTAGTGGGAGTTCTGGTGATTGATGATCCCGCCCCTTGTAAATGTTGACTCGTCAGTCCATAGGATTTTGTCCACAAACCACGGCTTTTCCTGTAAGGCGTTCAAGAAGAACAAAAGTCATACCGCCTTTGGTCTCCAGGCATCAGATTTTGCACGACCGCATCACGGTAGGGATGCGCACCATGTTCGTTCAAGATTTGCCACACACGCGATGCCGATAATACACACGCACGGCTCACTGCCGTCGTACTACTTCGGGAATTTGCAAGAACATAGCCCAAAACTTCCGCAGGATGTACTCGCACACTGGCACTAATGGGAAGACAGGAACGATGACGCTCAGTAACGCTTCCTGTTTCTCGCAGGCGATGGACAACTTTGGCAGTTGTCTGTGCAGCTGGATGCCGACGAGTGGGAAACCGTACTCCATACAACCTCGCAGCCTTTTTTTTTTTTTTTTTTTTTGCATTTTGCTGACATTCGCCGTACAGCAACACCATATCACAAAACTCGTCATTCGTGAAGATAGCCATCTACCTGCCGACCACGTACTCTGATTCACTCTCAATTCCCACCCATCATTTATAGCCCCTCGGCTGTATGACGTCATTTACATCAAACTTGAATTTATTTATTTTTATTGGAGGTTTAACGACCACCGTGAGCAACTCAATGGGCTATGGGCAGTCGCCCGTCCCTTATTTAGGGCCACTGGTTCCAGGGAAGGGAGAAAGCCAGTGCCGTAAGACAAACACAACATCCATGCCTGACCGGGATTCGAACCCGGACCCCTTACGGACGAATGATCAGAGGCCAACGCCTTAGACCACTGCGCCACCGGGGCGGCTCACCACTCTTTCATTTAGTTTTACTAAGTTCCGTATTTCGTCACAAGGGACGCTGCAAGCACGTCCAATAGATTCCGTCCCTAATTTAGGGTCACTGGTTCCAGGGAAGGGAGAGAGCCAGTGCCGTAAGACAAACACAACATCCATGCCTCACCGGGATTCGAACCCGGACCCCTTACGGACGAATGATCAGAGGCCATCGCTTAGACCACTGCGCCACCGGGGCGGCTTTTTTTTTTTTTTTTATTGGAGGTTTAACGACCACCGTGAGCAACTCAATGGGCTATAAGCAGTCGTCCGTCCCTAATTTAGGGTCACTGGTTCCAGGGACGGGAGAGAGCCAGTGCCGTAAGACAAAAGAACATCCATGCCTGACCGGGATTCGAACCCGGACCCCTTTCGGACGAATGATCAGAGGCCATCGCTTAGACCACTGCGCCACCGGGACGGCGTCCAATAGATTGAGCATGTTTACTTTCCTAGAGGTACACGTTACTTCCGTGGCGGTACGATACGCTGTTTAAAAGTTAGAGGGGGGGGTAAACGGACTTTCCTAAGAACCCTGTACATGGAAAGATTCCAAAATATCGAGTTTGGTGGTTGAATCTGGCTTGTTAATTAGTTTTGCTTCTTCAAAGAGAAATTTATGGTCCCTTTCGTAACAGTGTTTAGCCATCGATGACTTCTTTACGTCACAGTTACGAATGTAAGTCTTGTGCTCCTTCAATCGAAAACACACCGCGCTACGGGTCTGTTCTACACTATCTACCAACAAGTAATTGGACACCCCTGCAATTGAAGATATCTGCGGTCCTGATACACGTCACGAACGCCACCGTTAAATATCGTGTAGGAAACAACAACGCAACCAGTCGCATGCAAGATGCCACGCAGTTCGGAGCTCTCTGATTTCGAGAAAGGTGTAATTGTCTTGTATCACACAAATGGCCGATATATACGTGACATATCCAGCGAGTCGAAGTACCCAAAATCGACAGTGGCCTACGTGATTGGCAAGTGGAAGATGAGAGGTGACTGTCGGAATGTGCCCTGACCCGGCAGACCCACAAAACTGGGAGCTAGAGACCGACGGGTGCTGGCCAGAGAATTCAGAAGAACCGCACCAAATCGATGGGCCGCATCCGCGAGGAGTTTCAACAGGCATTCGGGAGTATTCTTTCGATGCATACCATCCGTAAGGAATCCCATCTGCTCGGTTATCATTAACGTGCTACCGCCCACAAGCCTTTGATCACCAAGTCCAATAGCGCTGCTCGGCTAACGTGGTGCAAAGAACGTCGACAGTGGACCGTGGAACAGTGGAAACAGGTTCTCTGGAGCGACGAATCAAGGTTCACCCTCTACCGTTCGGATGGCAGGGTCGGATTTTGGCGTCTGCCTGGAGAACGCCTCCTGCCGGAATGTATTGTGCCAACTGTGAAGTTCGGCGGCGGTGGAATTATGCTATGGGGTGTTTCTCCTGGTATGGCACGGGACCCTTGGTCGCAATTCCTGGTAGACTCAACGCCGAAACCTACTGCACCATTTTGGATGACCATGCGCTTCCTACGTTGTGGCAGTTTCACGGGGTGGACCCACGTTACTTTCAGGATGACAATGCCACCTGTCAAGTTGCGAGGTCTACCATGGCTTGGTATGGTGACAATGGGGTTAATCGAGTGAACTGGCGTACGCAGAGCCCGGACCTTAACCCTATCGAGCACCTCTGGGACCAGTTGGAGCGTCAACTTAAGTGGTGCCCCCACCGTCCGATATTAGTGAAGGAACTGACCTGTCTTCTCCAAGCCGAGTGGAAGAAAATACCGCTAGCCGTCGTACACCGCCTAGTTGAGAGTACGCCCCGGAGAGTCGCAGCTGTAATAGCCGCTCGTGGAGGCTCCACCAACTATTGAAGGTGAAGAAACTTCATTTTCCTTTGCTATCACAGGTGTCGAATTACTTGTTGGTAGATAGTGTATATACGAAACGCCACATTCACATGGAATTTGATAAATTCTCTACGTGTTTTTGTCTTCAGCATAGTCCTTTGATCCTAAAAAAATTAATTTCGTTTATGGGTTTAAAAATCACATTAAAATTAAAGGTTTTGAGAATTTTTGAAATTTTGAAGGCAACGTCACGGGAAAATAGAATAATGGCAAAATTCTCTCGCAATGGGCGCGTCACAGGAGTTAACGTGGAGATAGGCTTCGGTTTCCGGAATTTTGTTAGAGCCTTGTCTATGATGGAAAGGTTGTATCCTCGCTGTACTGCAACACGTTTAAGTAAATAAAGCTCTTTTTCCAAACTATCTTTATCTGAACATATAAGTCTCGCGCGATGTACGCAACTGTAAAAGGCGCTGAGTTTTTGTTGCAAAGGGTGACAGGATTTGACATGTGGAGGTGAGAAAACAGCGAAAGGCTTCCGATTCAATTCATTTATTTTGCTGAGCTAAGAACTAGTGTTACATAAATATCTATTGAAACAATGCACAGCAAGGAAGCAGGGGAAAATGGCCAGTCAGACCTGACAAGGTTCCATACCCCCTAGGCTAGTTTTACATTGAAGTCGGTGGTTGTAGTTACAAACAAAAGTTTCGTAGTAACGATAAAAAAAGTAATGATATATGAAAAGATAATAAACATTACAGATAATAATACCATTGAAAAAACAATTTACATTACGATATACAAGTCATAGTATTAGTCATAATTTCCATCCACTGTAACCATTAATTTGAGGAGCTGCAATTCATTACGAAGTTTTTTAGTTTTCTTTTTAAAGGTTAAAATTATTTAAACAAGTTAGTCCCGTCGGTAATGAGTTCCAGTAGTGTGTGACAAATGTAATTTATACTTTGCCTCAAAATCGATCTCTCGCAACCACAATAAATTGTGATTGCGAGAGATCCATTTGAGCGAGTTACCAGGACGTCAAGGAATGGTAGGTATCCGTTATTTTCAGTTTCGTAGCTGAATTGAATCTGAGGATCAATGCAAATTATAAGTTTGACTAATTCCGGAATTTCAGAACTTTTTCCTTTCCGAAAGTATCGTCTACATATCGTATCCATAAGTCAAATTTCACGAGTTTGAAAAGTTTTTCTTCAAATCGACGCATGTGGATTTCACATAATATAGATGACAGTGGGCTGCACATAGCAAGACCTTCCGTCTGTTCACAAAACATTCCACGGAAAGTAAAACTGTTCTGTTTTATGCAAATGTCCACTAATCTTGTTATTTCTTCTACTTCAGGTTGGCTGTAATGATACTCTTTAAGACTTCCTTTTAGGGATTCCAGAGCTGCTTTTACTGGAACATTGGTGAACATAGATACCACATCAAAGGATAGCATAAGTTGATCTACGTAGGGGTGTAGTCTGAGTCCATTGGTAAACTCAATGGAATTTTCCACAGACGTTTCATTTGGAGTGGCCAAGGTAGATAATTTTGAAGATAAAAACTTGGATAACTTACACTGAAGAGCAATTGAATTAGAGACAGCTGGCGTTATGCAAATGTAGCGCTGTGGGAGGCCATGTAAACAGAAACGACAGGACGTATGCAGCGATCCGACAATATAAGGAGTGATGCGACGGGAATCAGTAAGAGTCGGACGCAGTATGAGTAAGACGAAGGATCTAAGCGCTTTTGATCGTGGGAAAATTGTTGGGGCCCGACGAATGGGTCACTCCATCTCGGAAGTCGTGCAGACACTGGGATTTTCACGAGCCATTGTGTCACGGGTGCACCGTAAGTACATCTATCCGGTAAAACCATCCCTGCAAGATTCAACTGCCGTGGACAACAGCGTGCGGATGTGCGGGGTCATCGTCGGCTAGCTCGCATTGTAGCAGCGAGTAGACGTGCCACAGTGCAAGAAATCACTCGGCAATTTAACGCTGGTGCACAAAAACGTGTAAGCAGTCACACCATCCAGAAACATCTCCTCGCTATGGGGTACAGAAGCCATCGTTCCACGAGGGTACCGCTGCTGACCGCACATCACAGGGTGCAAAGATTAGCATGGGAGCGGGAACATCGCCACTGGACGCTAGACGTGTGGAAACGTGTTGCCTGGACTAATGAGTCGAGATTCACGTTGGTACATGCGGATGGCAGGATACGAGTACGGCGCATACCACATGAAGCGATGGATCCTTCTTTCCAGCAGGGTCAACGTTACCGGGATATCCTGGACAACCATTTGCTCCCGTTTGTGCGTCTTCAACATCCCACTGGGAACCACATCCAGATTTATGTATTTTAGGGAGAGGATATAATCTCGCACAACGGGCGTATGAAGGTTTGTTTTTTATGTTTTGGCTCAGAGTTTCTGAGTTTTTGATAAATTTCTGTATTTCTTTTAATTGTTTATCTGAAGGATCATTCTTCGTTTCTTTGTAAGGTCCATCCGAAATAAGATTTTTGACTTTATTATTATAATGCGTTTTGCCTAAAACAACCACCTGACCTCCTTTGTCAGCTTTAGTGACGATTAATTTGCAATTTGAGCGCAATTCTTTAAGCGATGTAATTTCTTTGGTGGTTAAATGTGGTCTACGTAATGTAGCGTGATTTGTGATTATCACTTGGCTGATGCAATGTCTAACGTTGCTGGATGTTCTCCAAATCTTTTTCTCTTCCCACGACCCGGCATTTTATCGCATAAAAGTTCTTAACTCGTTGGCAGAACGTTGTTGATGCCCATGGTGATTATTTTGATGAATAAATTGCTTTTCACTAGGTATGTGTTATACTTTGTCTCAGTCACCGAAAACGGTAAATACTTTTGTGTTTACCTGATATTTTGATTCGATCAACCGCAGGCAGGATACTGTCATTTCTTCTTTATTCTGTTAGCGCCTCTACGGAAACTGACCTTGTTCGACGCACTGAATTACATGCGAAAGAAGAGTCCAGACTTTATTTATTAATATCAACTCGCTATTCTTTCATATCATTATTGAAACAGCAGCTTTCATCTGACCTTTGGTCATTCTCTAATTTGCTGTCCAGATAGCTCCGCGTCTATAACTCTGTGTCCCACGAATTACAGTACTCGTCTCTTTTCAGAACCTGACCATACAAACGCAATCTTACTTTTCTCGACGTCTCTTAAAAACCTCTGTCACTTTAACTGTTGCCCGTATTCCCCTGATTTTTAAACCTATCCTTTCTGGTGAAAGCCTTCTCATTAGCCTCATTTGAGGGGGGGGAGAGGGGGGGTTAACGATCACGATGATCAAGTCGTTGGAGTAAAAAGCAGTCGTCTGGCCCTAATTTAGGGATATTGGTTTCAGGGAAGGGAGAGAGCGCCAGTGCCGTAAGAAAAATACCACATCCATGCCTCACCGAGTTTCGAACCCGGACCCATCTCGGATAACGGACGAATGATCAGAAGCCTGCGCTTAGATCACTCCACCACCGGGACGCATCTTCATTTTTGAAACATGTAATTTTTTTTTTCAAACATCTTGTAAATGGAAAAGCGCTAACTCCCGTGCCAGAAATATACGGTACGGTAGTTTCCGGAAGAACGTGTTTTCCACAGATAAGAGAAATAAAACAAAGGATGTGGAATCACGTTTGATAGCTTTGGTACCTAAAAGTTCATTTCATCGAAAGGTCATTTCACCGAAGGGTCAGTTTATCGAAAACTTTGCATTTCAAGACCACCGAAACGTTAGGGGATCATACTCAAATTGCACTTTTGATTTCCCCGTGTCACAGAGAACGCAAAGATTTAGTTTTAATACAATAATAATTAATTTTAAGTCCTTAGGCCTCGGCTTAGACTTCTTTAGCAAATTTTAATGTTGTTCATAAGGTTTACATAAAAGTCATATTCAGTGCTCATGTTTATAAGGTTTACATAAAAAGTTTAATTAATGATGTTGCACATTTTTTCAGGCAAAAAGAATCAATTTTAGGTCCCTAGGCTTCGGCTTAGGCCATTTTAGTAAATGTTAATCGTGCGTGCTCAAAAGGAGCCCTAAAATTGATTCTTTCTGCCTGAAAAAAATATGCAACATTATTAACTTGACTTTTTATGTAAACCTATGAATATGCGTACGCACGATTAAAATTTTCTAAGAAGGCCTAATCGGAGGACTAGGGCCCTAAAATTGATTCTTCTAGCAGGAATAAATGTGCAACATTTTTAACTTAACTTGTTATGCAAGTCTTATGACTATCAGCACGGCAGCTTAAAATATGTTAAGAGGACCAAGGCCTTTGGCTTTATAATTAAATGTTTTATGCCAGGGTAAAAGTGCAAAATTACTAACTCGAGTGCGTGGGTAATTAACATGAGCATGCATGACTGACATTTGCTAAAAAAGCCTAAGCTCAGGCCTAGGCACCTAAATTGATTTTTGTACCTTAGTAAACGTAGAACATTATTCACTTGACTTCATATGTAAACCTTATGAGTATGACGTGGGGTGATTAAAATTTGCTAAAAAAAGCCTAAACTGAGGCCTAAGGCCTTAAAATTAATTCTTTGTGTCTGAGTTAATGTATGAAGTTATTTAATTTTCTTGTCATATAACCCATATGAATATGAGCACTGCAGCTGAAAATTTGCTAAAAGGGCCCAAATCTAGGCCCAAGGTCTTAAAATCAGCGTTTTGGGTCTGGGTAAAAATTCAACATTATTAATTTGTTTTGCTATGTAAACCTTATGAATCTGAACAAGAAGGATTAAAATCTGCTAAAAATTCCCAGAGCTAGGCCTATAAGACCTTAAAATTAATGTTTTAGGCTTGAGCAAAAGGGCAACATATTTTACTTTACATTTTATGTCATCATCATCATCATTGTCAACCATTATCAATCCACTGCTGGACGAAGGTCTCCCCAAGTTTCCTCCACAACGGTCTGTCTTGTGCCAGTCTCCTCCATGTCACTCCCGCATACTTTCGAATTTCATCCATCCATCTCCCATGTGGTCTTCTTCAGGGTCTTTTCCTGTCCCTTGGAATCCAATCTAAAATTTCGGCTGTCCATCGATGGTCTGTCCTTCTGGCAGTATGTCCAGCCCATTGCCATTTCAGGGATTTAACTCTAATCATGATGTCTTCCACTCTTGTCATTTTTCGGATCCACGAGTTCCTCATCTTATCTCTCCTGGTTACACCAAGCATGCACCTCTCCATGCTACTTTGAGTTGTCTGCAGCCTTTGTATGTCTCTTTTAGTTCAGGTCCACGTCTCTGCACCATACGTAAGCACTGGAAGGATGCATTGATCAAATTTTCTTTTAAGACATAATGGCATATTTCTCTTGAAAATTATGCTGTTTCTTCCAAAAGCTCTCCAGGCAAGTTTTGTACGCCGATTAATGTAATGCTTATGAATACAAGTAGGGTTAAAATCTGTTAAAATAGCCTGTACCTATAAGCTTACGGCCAAAAAATTAATGTTTTGTGGTTGAGTAAAATTGGAACATTATTGACTTGATTTGCTATGTAACCCTTATGAATATGAGCTCGGAGGATTAAAATTTGATAAAAAGTTACAGATCTAGGCCTTATAATTAATGTTAAATTTCGAAAAACCTACTCATGGGGAGGTGTTTCATAGAAATTAAAAGTGTATTTTTTTTACAATCCGATGATGTTTAGGTGGCCAGTTTTTCAAAAACACGCACCTCGCTCCAACAGACCTCCAACAACAAAATTCTAAGTTTTCGATAAACTGACCATTCCGTGAAATGACCTTTCGATATAATGAACTTTTAGGTAAAGTAATCCTTCGGTGAAATGAACTTTTCGGTCAAATGTCCTTTCGATGTAATGAACTTTTAGGTGAAATGACCTTTCGGTGAAATGAACTTTTCGGTCAAGTGACCCTTCGGTGAAATGTACCTTTCGATCACGTGATTTTCGGCGAAGTGATTTTCGGTCAAGTGACCTTTCGATCAAGTGAACGACACCCCTTTGGTTACTATTCAGGTTTTTGGTCAGTTTTTAGCTGTCCCAACTGTCAGAAAAGAAAGCCCGTCAGGTTTTTGAAATCGTCACAACACTCCGCATCGTCACAGCACTCCGCACAATTATCTCGTTTTAACTTTTCTGAAATCGTCACAGCACTCCGCACAATTATCTCGTTTTAACTTCTCTGAAATCGTCACAGCACTCCGCATAATTATCTCGTTTTAACTTCTCTGAAATCGTCACAGCACTCCGCACAATTATCTCGTTTTAACTTTTCTGAAATCGTCACAGCACTCAGCACAATTATCTCGTTTTAACTTTTCTGAAATCGTCACAGCACTCAGCACAATTATCTCGTTTTAACTTTTCTGAAATCGTCACAGCACTCCGCACAATTATCTCGTTTTAACTTTTCTGAAATCGTCACAGCACTCAGCACAATTATCTCGTTTTAACTTTTCTGAAATCGTCACAGCACTCAGCACAATTATCTCGTTTTAACTTTTCTGAAATCGTCACAGCACTCCGCACAATTATCTCGTTTTAACTTTTCTGAAATCGTCACAGCACTTCGCACAATTATCTCGTTTTAACTTTTCTGAAATCGTCACAGCACTCTCCGCACAATTATCTCGTTTCAACTTTTCTGAAATCGTCACAGTACTCCGCACAATTATCTCGTTTTAACTTTTCGCGCCTGAAATATCCTCAGAGAGATATAATATAACATCCCCGAGTGTTATACTAGTGATTTCATATACTATGATATTTTCTTAGATTTCTACTTAATGCCTAAACACAGACCACCGGCATGTCGCAGTTGGTTTACGCGCTGTGTGCAGTAGAGGTCTGCACGGACTGGGCTGACCCGCCAAACCCGAGCCCGACCAGGCCCGACCAGGCCCGAGGGCCGGGTCTGGGTTTTTTAATTTAGAGAACAAAGCAACGGGCCGGGCCGGGCCAAGTCGATCCATTTATTTTTATCGCAATGGTAAAGAAGAACAAATTGGTGTTCCCCGATTTCCCGGTGTGTTTAACTGTTTTGCTGGCTTTACTTACTTCCATGACATAGCCCAGGGCGTAATCAGAAAAGAAGGAGAGGCACTCACACAGTTTTTATCAATCTGTAGGTAAAACCCATTTTGGGGATTGTTGACAACAAAAGATTCGACCCCCAGCGAGGGTGTGTGTTGTGTAGAGTGGGGGCGGAGGATGTCTGCAGCGGGGGAAGGGCTTATGTATGTGTTTGTATGAGAGAGAGGGACGACATTGATTTTTTTCTCCTATCCCTAATCTGTATAGGGATTGGCTTTTGTAGTGTTATAGCTTACTAGTTCATAGAAAGGGAGATTCTGAACGCACTTAGTCTTCCCTTTTCTCTCTTTTTAAAGGTTATATTTTTCGGTAATTGTCAAAGTATAGTTAATATTTTTAGGGTTACATTCAACTAAATATTTTCAATAATATCTCATTTCATTATATAATTTTCACATTTTAATAAAATACAATAGAAAGACTAAATAATATCAAATGGCACATCACGGGCCGGGCCGGGCCTAAATAAGAGCTGCAATTGACGGGCCCGAATCGGGAAGAGCCGGACCAGGCTTAAATAAGAGCTGCAATTGACGGGCCCTAGTCGGGAGGAGCCGGACCGGGATTAAATAAGAGCTGCAATTGACGGGCCCGAGTCGGGAGGAGCCGGACCGGAATTAAATAAGAGCTGCAATTGACGGGCCCGAGTCGGGAGGAGCCGGACCGGGATTAAATAAGAGCTGCAATTGACGGGTCCGAGTCGGGAGGAGCCGGACCGGGATTAAATAAGAGCTGCAATTGACGGGCCCGAGTCAAGAGGAGCCGGACCGGGCTTAAATAAGAGCTGCAATTGACGGGCCCGAGTCGGGAGGAGCCGGACCGGGCCTAAATAAGAGCTGCAATTGACTGGCCCGAGGCGGGAGGAGCCGGACCGAGCTTAAATAAGAGCTGCAATTGACGGGCCCGAGTCGGGAGGAGCCGGACCGGGCTTAAATAAGAGCTGCAATTGACGGGCCTGAGTCGAAAGGAGCCGGACCGAGTGTCTGGTATTTGAAACGGGCCGGGCCGGGCCGGACCAGACCGAGTGTCTGATATTTTATAAGGGCCGAGCCGGACCGGGCACACCAAATTAGGCCCGTGCAGACCTCTAGTGTGCAGTGCGGAAGGCGAACGCTTCCGACAGGTGTTCGAATCCCGATCCTGCCGGCCATTTGGTCTGCGGTTTCTCCGGAGTTTTCCGCAGACTCCACTTGGTTGGGGACGCGGATGCGTAGATGGTTTCCTATAAAGTCAGCTCCAGACGCACTTTGGCCCTGATCCCCGTAATGCGAAGTGAAAGGTAACAGGAACCCACCACTTTAATTTCTCAGGATTGTCTAGCATGGGAGTCACCTTTTGGGTGATGACCCATGTTACCCACCAACCTTCGGGTTGAGGAGAGGAGGCCTGAAGATAGCAAAAGTGCTGTTCATTTTTGGCGTCAGCATGTTTTTCTCTTTGGAAATCGCATTTTTTTTCTTCACTGGACTTCGCAATATTCTCAGTTTGAAACATGAGTCAGAATATCCGTCTTGACGGGAAAAAAAAATAAAAAATCTGCATTTTAAATTTCTTTTTATATTGCTTTCCTCTTTTAAAGCCAAAAAATCGTGACATATGGAAAAAATCCAAGCATATGTAATCGATACTGCAAATGTCAATGCTCATAAAATCTTCGAACAATCTTGTGAAAACCGTACCTGCTGAAACTAAATACCCAACTTCAACAGCAAGGACCCGCACTCGTCGAGCTTCAGAAAGAAAATTAACGTAACAAGTGGATCGAATTCTCAAGTTACCAGGCAATTGAAAGGAAGGTGAATGGTTTATGTTACAACAAGAAAACGCTAAATTAATGTCATTGTTACAACAGTGTTGTTCGTCCGTTCTCAAAACTTTCAGAAGAATGCGTAGAACAAGGATTGGTGAAAGGGAGCGGTATCATCAGGGACGGCGCTAAGAGGTGGCTTGTGGGCTTTAACCCCTCATAATCTAAATCAGCCCCTCCCCCATCCGCCGCAATCTAAAACGGACAATCCAAACTCCAAGTCAGAGTTGCCCTATTTTGGAAGATACAGACCAACCACTTCCGGTATGAAAAGTCGGCCCTAACGTTCGGAGTGAAAAGCAACAGGATTATTGCTCAGAATCCACTTTTGTTTGCTCAGCACAGGGGCCGTATGTAGAATTTTTTCTTCAGGAGGGGGGGGGGTGACAAAAATGGAAGTTTTTGAAATCCACCAGAACAAATTGAATGAGAAATAGAAAAAAGTAAAGCAATTTTTTTCTAAAGTATATTATTGATGCATGTTTATTAAATTAAGGCATTTTTTAATTGTAAGTCGCATTTTAACCAAAACTTAAAACAATGAAACACGTTCGGGGGAGGGGGGGCCTCCCTGGTCTCTCTTTAAATATGATCATGGGTCAGCAGTTTATCGGGCAAAATTGCTATTTAAGATGCATTTTCAAAATGGCAGAACTTTTCAGAGATAGATTTGATATGAGAAGTTACTCAATCACACTTCCGCTTTTGCCCACTTACCACTCCAACGGCGTCGCCAAGGGAATGCTGGGATGGACTTTTCCCCACCCTGCCGCCCACCCAGTTCAAGTTGTGCCATTTTTCATTTGTTTTTCAACTATAAACTGTAACCTGGACTTTGTGAAGAAATAATGAATCTCGTGCTTTCATTCGTGTAGCCCTGGGTATTTTCCCTATGAAGTGCGTTGTTTACTTTTACATAGAAAGGTTATCTAAAATAGCATCCTCAGGAACATGAAAATTTAGTTGTTCTCCACTTCTCTAAATCCTTAGTTTAAGCCCTATTTCATGTTAGTAGTCCCAGGGGCGAATGAGGAGGGTGGAAAGGAATTCACTGAGGAAGGTCATTATTAATTGCTCTGCTGTTTGTTTGTGGTATTAAGTATGGTATTCGAACACGGGAAGTGAAGTATAAAGCTGTTCCAGCGCTCCTAAGCTTGCCTTGTGGTATTGAGGGAACGGGATAGAGCTGTCGACTGCATTGGAGCGGAGAAGTGCAGGGCAAGGTAGCTGGCTTGAAGGAAGGAAGCTAATGAGGAGGGAGGCATTATGCGTATCATGACGTTAAAATTTTATTCAGGTAAACAAAAATAACATTTTCTTTAAGGAAATACTGTAGTTCAAGTACAGTACTATTTTCATAAGCAAATATGCAAACTTTGAAAATAAATTAAGCCGTAGCATTTACAGCAAAGGAAAAGTTGAAGGAAATATTCTACCGACACTTATATATTACATCTCCAGCCCATTAGTCTTCATGTTTTCTTGTTGGTTAACCAGTAACGGGATTAGTCAGATCCAGATGTGTGTGTGTTTGTGGCGCGCGTGTATTCGGGAGTACGAATTCCCAAATACACACGCCGTTCTGCGACTCTTTACAGCATACGAAACACATTCTCGAAAGCAGCGGCAAAGGAAGTTTCTGAAGCACTGAAACGAAATGAACCCAACTAAAAAAAGTACCAGTATATAAATCTAAGAAAATTTTTAATATGAGTCCGATTTACATTCCATGATCAAGAATCAAAAGTACATAGATACATATCGCACATACATCGAGGTCCGATCAAAAAGTTCCGAGACTAGGCCTATATACAACAAAGTACTTACGCTACTTAAGTCTGGCTATGATCTCCCTCAAATTAGTCTCCTTGGGCAGCGATACACCGCTGCCAGCGTTTTTGAGACTGTTTGAACGTTCCCTGGAAGTTCTGTTCGCGAATCGTGTCAAGCACCCTCTGTGATTCGCTCTCGATCTCGTCCACGATTTCAAAACGGTGAGCTTCAGCTTCATTTTCGGGAACAGAAAGAAGTCGCAGAGGGCCAAATCCGGCGAGTAAGGCAAGTGAGGATGGGTAGTCATGCTCTTGCGGCTACAAAACTGGCGTGTTGCTAACGCTCTGTGAGCTGTTGCATTGTCCTGATGGAGAAGGAAGTCTCCCCTGCGCCACATTTCAGATCGTTTGCGGCGAATGTTCACCCTAAGACGCCGCAGAACATCGCAGTAAAAAAGAGCGGTGACGGTCTGGTCCTGGGGGACGAATTCACAGTGCACAACCCCACGAATGTCGAAGAACACGATGATCATGCTTTTGGTTGCGCTCAGGACCTGTCGGGCCTTCTTCGGTCGCGGAGATGCCTGGCTCTTCCACTGCGACGACTGTTGTTTGGTCTCCGGGTCGTAACCGTAGACCCAAGTCTCGTCTCCAGTGATGACCCGCGACAGGAACGTTGGATCATTCACCACCTCCTGACGAAGATCTTGACAGAGTTCGACACGGAGCGCCTTCTGTTTGGGGTTCAGAATCTTTGGCACAAACTTTGCAGCAATGCGGTGCGTGTTCAAAACCGACGTCCAAATTTCTTGCACTGTTCCGTATGACACATTGACGATGGTACCAATGTCTTGCATGGTTCTCCGACGATCCTCATGGACCAGTTCCCTAATTTTGTCCACATTTTCAGGGTTTTGCTCGTGGACGGTTGCCCTGACCTCTCGTAGTCTTCCAGTGCCATTCTGACGTTCTTGAAGTGCGGGTGCCACCCAAAACACCTCGCACGACTCATTGTTTCATTGCCAAAAGCCTGCCGCAACATTTCACGAGTCTCCGTTCCGGATTTGCCGAGTTCGACGCAAAATTTGATGTTCGCTCGCTGCTCTAGTTTGCAGTCCAAACCGAAATCGCAGGTGTGTTCTGCACGTGGTCACCAAACATCGTGTAGCGCAGCTCCCGATGTTCACAAAACGACGCCACTTGGCACAATCATGAATGTCACTGCCTTCGACCACTGCTCGCGCATCCGCGTGCTGCCGTCTGTTGGCGCGCTACGTACCTATTCTGGGAACATTTTGATCGCACTACGTATGTTACTAGGGCTAGGAATTTTATCATTCTGCATTTTTTTTTTTGCAACACTAAAACGTTGTTTAAGTATATACAAGTCTGTTTCCTAAAAAAATTAGCTAATTTAAGTACCTATGATAATGTTTTTTTGTTGATGTTTTTTTTTCATGGTTTTTAGGGGATATGGCATTTTTCCAAGTTTTCCGGTCATTTCGATGCATTTTTTTTATTTTTTTATTTTTGAGTCATTATTTTGCATATTTCAGTATTTTCAATAAAAAATAGTATTTTTTGGATTAATTTCTCTTGGATGAAGAAGATCGACTCGTTTGACAGCAATGAAGCGGCCTCAGTTAAAGTTGCGCAGAGACTACTTTCCGATCCTGAAATATCAGGTAAGTTTTCCTACATAAAGTCCAATTTTGGATTTCTTCCTGGTGCCATTACTTTCTTGAAGAAGTCAGCAGTGTTATTAGTGCGTCATTCACAATTTTCTTTGATGAAGTAAACTGGGTGATTCACAGTTTTCTTTGATAGAGAAAACTGTGAATGACCTAGACATTTTCCCTGAAAAAGTGGAAAAAGCTGTGCAAAAGAAAATTGAGCAAGTTAAAAAACAAAAATTTAAGATATGAAAAGTAGAATATGTAATTATTTATAGATGTGGGATATGTAATTATTGTAGATATGCTATCGTGGATAAACTTTTGGTTCATACCCAATCTGCATTTTCCCATTCTGCTTTATTTCCTCTTTCGTTTATATTGGGGTCATTAGTGGTCATTAGTGGCTGTAAAGCGGAGATAATAAATTTAAGTCAGAACAGGATTCCCAATCCGCTTTATTCCTATACGGCTTTATATTGCGGCCATGAAACGGGGCAACTATGCCTGCTTTTAAAAGTATACTTCCTTGTTCCTGAAGGTAGCTCACCTTAGGAGAAACTCACCTTTTACAACCACAAATGACCCAAAATGTAGTTTGTGGTTTGACACCCACTTAACAACTAAGATCATTAGAGTTTCTGAGTCTGGATTTGGACCTGGAGGATACAAATTGCACCTTGTAAGCACATCAAACTCCCCTCCCTCTCTTGTGGTTTGTCCCCAGTGTGGACAATTTTTTCTGATTTTAATATGTAGATTCTTCCCACGACTTTATGTTTGCGAAATCTTTGTTATTAATATCTTTTTAAGCGTTACACTCGTTAACTTGTAATTGTGTTACACTCCTTTGGGTTTTAAAACGTTTCAATTTTTTCATTGTGGTTACTTTGAAGAATGAATTCAGAAGTTTATTTTCATTATATAATTGATGTCCATAATAATAATAATTAATGCAATTGATGTGTATACTTCATTATATAATTGATAACCAGTCTTTCATGGATGCAGTAGCAATTTCCTCTTCTAAATGAAATAGGTAAAGTAATTTGTTTTTACTTTAATGTAATTTTTGTGGATTACTTTTAAATCAGTATTTAATGAACCCCTGTCAAGTTATGCTTTATGTTTAAGATGTTATACAGGGTGTTTCACTACTCGGTTTACCCGCGATGAATTATTACACAAATGCTATTCGTTGTGGGAAGATTAACTAGGTTGTCTGGGTAAATTTAATTATTTTATAGCACTTAGAATTCTAAAAGATACTGCCACAAATTAATTGATTTTTTTTTTATTGGAGGTTTTAACGACCACCGTGAACAACTCAATGGGCTATAAGCAGTCGCCCGTCCCTAATTTAGGGTCACTGGTTCCAGGGAAGGGAGAGAGCCAGTGCCGTAAGACAAACACAACATCCATGCCTCACCGGGATTCGAACCCAGACCCCGTTCGGACGAATGATCAGAGGCCATCGCTTAGACCACTGCGCCACCGGGGCGGCTGATTTTGTTTACATCACTCGTCTTTCCATACTGGCAAAGGTTGCAGTGACTCGTCTTTCCATACTGGCAAAGGTTGCAGCAAGCGTAGACTGTCTGTCACAAGGTCAGCTCGGCCCGTGGCGGTTTCCGAAAAATATGAAATATAATGAATCACCAGTTCAATCGGCATACGATTTGAAGTGTTTATAAACTTAACAAATTCCAAGTGAGCATATTTGATATCGTTTAAAAATCCAGGTTCTCTTATTCTTACCACCTTCTGGCTAAAAAATTACTTGTGCAGAGAGAAATGGGAATGTAAGGCATAAGAGAGGATGTATTCATTAAAAAGACAAAGGAGAAATGCTAGGTGGCCTTTTATTCATTTGCAGGGTACACATTTTCTCTTGTAATGCTTTTATTATTTCGGAACAAAAGCAGTTTGTGATTAAATCCAGATTTAAAACTAATAACTGTTTAAAAACATTAGTATATGACAGAATACGCGGGCTTATGTAAAAACAACAGTTCATGCATTAAAAAAAATGAAAAAATATGAAATAATTATGTAAGTGCAAGAAAAATACATAACACGTGAGCAAAAAAGCTATGAAGAAACCTAACCTTAATCAGTGATATTGCATTTCTATTTTTTTTCAGTGATGTAAACAAAATAAATTAATTTGTGGCAGTACCTTTTAGAATTCTAAGTGCTATAAAATAATTAAAATTACAGGAATTGCCTGCCGGTTTTCAAAATCTGTTTATCATAACTAATCAGAGAGTTTAATTTACTAGTAATAACAAAGGGAGATTACGAGAGAAACTATTTTTATAAGCTTCTTAATGAATTCAAGTAATTAAATTCAAATCTGTTAGTGCCCACAGTATTTCGTATAAAATGTCCGGTTTCCACTGCACATTTGCCTGGGAGTTAGGTCCTCCAGGAGGTATGCCTGGAAGAAACACTGGTCGTGGAAAGAATCTGCATATTAAAATCAGAAAAATCTGTCCACCCATAATGCTTATATTACGTATCCTTCACATTTTGGTAACAATATAGGCCCGAATTCAAATTATGTGTAATTCTGGATTTGAAATCAAGAAAATAAAACGAGTATTAACTGTGAGAGCCAGGAACGAGACGAGTCCTCCGAGTCTGGACCGCGTTGGTCCAGTGGTCAGCGTTCTCGGTTAGGGACCTGACAGTTCTGGATTCGAGATGGACGGAAAAGTCCCCCACAGAAAAAGTCGCCTACAAGGAAAGTTCCCCTCAGGAAAAGTCGCCCACAGGGAAAGTCCCCCTCAGGAAATATCCCCCACATTCGGAAAAGTCCCCCACATTGGAAAAGTCCCCCACATTGGAAAAGTCCCCCACATTGGAAAAGTTCCCCACAGGAAAAGTCCCACACCTTTTTTCAGTCAGGGACCGTGCACAAATTGCAGTTTACAGAAAATATCGAATGTGGGGGAGATTTCCGGGGCCACCACTTCTATTTTCACCCTGTTTAAAACAAGATGCAGCCGTACAACAAGCACAAATAAGTGAAGGAAATTTCCGGGGTCATCATTTCAACTTTTACGCAGTTTAGAGTAAAAATCAGTCTTACAATTAGCTGGACGGGGTGGGGGAAATTTTCGGGGTCGGGTCGACATTTTTTATTCCATCGTTCTCATGTTTATAACGCTTACGTAACATAACAATTATTAATATTGTGATAATAGTCAGGCAGAAAATATGATTAGGATTAACGTCTAGGCCCTTATAAAAGTTTTCATTCCGTCATTCCCATATTCCTAAAATTTACATAACAAGTAATGTCAATGATATTGCTCTTCTACTTATGCACCATACATTGATTAATAGGCCGTAGGCCTAGGACTCTTCAGCATTTTTTTCTTCGCCTATGTGATATTCGTAAAGTTTACAAAAAATTCAAGTTAATAGCTTTGCGCTTTTACTTAGGCATTCAACATTAATCACTATGCCTTAGGACCGGGGCCAATGAATTAATAATTAGTTCTTAAGTAAAAGTGCAATATGATTAACTTCAGTTCATGCATAAACGTTATGAATATGACATCGTTAGAATAAAAACTATTAAAAAGGCCTAGGCCACGGCATATGAACTAATATTTAGTGATATCGTGCATTAACGGCAAGTTTTCTTATCTTTATAATTAATTCGCACGAAGTTTTTAATACTTGCACGGGAGGTTTAGCAAAAATTCTTTTGCTGCTTTGACTTTGGTTGAAATCCTGGAACGGGAAAGGGAAGAGGGGGGGGGGGTTCCCGCCAATGGTATTCGCATTATATTCAGTCTTTGTTTTGTTTTTGCTTTTTTTTTACTTTTTCCAGCTATTTTGCAGCTGTGCAGTTTTACGGAAGTTTTAAAGAAATGACATGGAAAGGATGCCAGAAAAGTGAAATTATTTGAAATAGGCATTTATAGCTATAAAAGGCAATTCCGGTTGCTGGAATGTGCTGTTCGACCTGGCTCGCCATAAAACCTAATTTCATATTGCGTAAAAAAATTTCTTATTCACAACATTAGATATCAATCAAAGTTAACTAGAATATTTAAGAATTCATAGAAATGAGGAGAATAAACTGTTCGCTAACTGAAGCTCATCTTTATTCCTGTATATTCAGAAAACGCACGTTATTTTCACTGCAAGATGTCTTGTATACACACCCCTTTCTCCAAATTTCAGTTACAGTAAAGACGCTATTTAAAGAAAAAAAAAGCTGAAGAGATTCTTAGAATACTTAAGCTTCCCTAACGGCTGAAGACAAACAACAAAATTTCGCCGCTAGAGAGCGTAAATGCAGATGAAAAATACATTTAAATCGAATTCAAAATACATTTTATTCCATATATTTGATTCTAAACATCCAATTAAAAAAATTATTTTACCTTTCGATTCCATTCATGTCGAAGATTATCTTAGGCACTTTTCCAAGTTACGCAGAGATTCTCCGCTAGGCGGGCGCAAAAGTAAATTGCTTTCCCCCGATACCTCTGCTTCTAAAACTCCGATTTGAAAAAAAAATTCCTCAGCGGATACAGCTCCCGATGGGAAATATTTTGCATATAATTTCTAATTTTTGGAATGAAATGGTTTGGCCACTAGTAAGTGTTAATTTGTGCTACTGATGTATTTGCAGCAAAATCTGAGCTTTTAAAATCTCGATTGAAGAAATTCTTTCATGGACCGATACTACTCAGGTCCACAAACCTTTTCGAAATATTTTCTTAAAATAATGTATGGTTTCTCCGCCAGGGGGCGTAGATGTATATCTTGTTTTTGTCAATATCTGCTTCTAATGATCCGATTTAAAAAATTCTTCTTTGTTGGGCAGAGTCTCCGGTGCGACATGTTTCTAATATAATTTTAAAAAATTCAGATAATTCACTGACTTTCCGCTAGGGGGAGTAAAGGTAAATTGCGCTTTCCCCTATATCTCAGCTTCTAAAATTCCGATTTGAAAAATTCTTTCTGCATCAGATACAGCTCCTGGTGGGAAATTTTTTTATTGTAATTTCAAATTTTTTTTATATAATATGGTTTGGCCGCCAGGGGGCATAAGCGTTAATTTTTGCTTCGTAGGTATTTGTAGGAAAATCTGAGCTTCTAAAAGCCCGATTGCAAAAAAAATTTCGTGGACCGATACCGTTCATGTCGATAAACATTTGAAAATATTTTCTCTTAAAATAATGCATGGTTTTTCCGCTAGAATGGTTTCTCCGTTGATGTATATCTTATTTCTGTCAATATCTCTGCCTCTAAAAGTCTAATTTGAAAAATTCCTTCTTCGTTAGACAACGTTTCCAGTGTAAAATGTTTCTCATATATTTTCAAAATTTTCAAGTGATGCATAGACTTTTTGCTAGGGGAAATAAAGGTATATTGCGTTTTTTTCAATATCTCTGTTTCTCTACCTCTGTTTTGAAAAATTACTTCTGTACCTGATACAGCTTCTAATATTTGATAAAGAGTGGTTTGGCCACCAGGGGCGTAAGAGTTAATTTCTGCGTCTCGTGTATTTGTAGCAAAATCTGATCTCCTGAAAACTCGATTGAAAAATTTCTTTCGTGGACCGATACCGTTCACATCGAAAAACTTTTTGAAAATACTTTCTTCTTAAAACAACGCATTGTTTTTTTTCCCGCCAGGGGGCGTAAAGGCATATCTTAGTTTTGTCGATATCTCTGCTTCTAAGAGTCCGATTTGAAAAATTCTTTTTTTGCCTAAGAGCGTGCTCGTAGGGACATGTTTTTCATATAATTTCAAACTTTTCTTAGAGAACAAGTCTGCCATCAGAAGGCGTAAGTTCACGTAACTATTTACAGCAATATCTGCGGGACTAAAAATTCGATTGAAAAACTTCTTTCTTCTCTGAGATACTACTAACTATGCAAACTTATGCAAACTCTGTGTGTGTATTTTCTTTCCGAAATAGTGCACAATTTCGCAGCTAGGGGCTCAAATGCTTATTCTGTTTTTCTCAATATCACTACTGTAATGTGTGGAATTTTAAAAAATCTTTCAACACCGGATGCCATTTACCTTGCAGAACACTTTAGGCTAGTATATGGGGAATTCTGTAGTTCACAGTTCTGTCGGTAGTTGGTGTTTGTGTACTTCAGTTTGCAGCCGTATCGCCGCTTCTATGAATGCTATTGAGAAATTTCTTCTTTACTGTATGTCATTCGCTACAACAGAGATGTGGGGCATTATCCTATTCAAATAACGCAAAGATTTCCGGCTAGCTGCGTAAAGGTCGAAGCCCCCCTTCTTTTTTCTTTTTTTTTTTTTTCGCTATCTCTGCTTCCAGGAGACGTATTAGAAAAGTTCTTTTGCCTTGGCATAGCTGTTTCCATGAAGAATATTTTTCGTCTATTTTCAACTTCTCTGTTATGCAAAACTTTTCTGCTAGCAGACGTAGACTTATATCATGTTTCCTTCTACATTTCTCCTTTTAACTGTTCGATTTGAAAATCTCTTTGTCTCTGGTACCTTCCTTGTAGTATGAGAAACTTTTTGTTCGCCATTTGTTAGTTTTCGTAACATACTTTTTAGCCGCTGGTGGAACTAAGTAGATGATTCAATTTGTGGATGTTTTATCGATTGTTGGAACCAGTTGGTTGTTTTACAAACCGGTTCCATTGACTTTGAATAGCTTTGATAAATTTTATTCGTGTCAGAACGGATTCAAAATGCGTGCTCATTACATCCGAAAATTCAGTGTCATCTTTATTGTTATACTTAGTTTGAATTTCGTACGTACTGTATTCATCCTAGGCAAAACACTCGGCAACTGAGTTTGTTCTCAGACAAAAACGCTGGCACCATCATACAGCAAACTTCACATGCGAAAATTCCCAAAACACGAACCAGTACTGTCTCTTTTAGCATCACACATATACGCACTGAACAATCGTGGATACATTACACAACCTTATCTGCTTCATTCAAGAACGGAAAACCAATTCGTTAACACACCATTTTTACTTGTTGCACATGCTCTACTACTGGTATAAATAGCTATCACATTGAGGTAAATTCTCGGGCAGCGAATGGCCTAGTGGTTAACACTCGTGACTGCCACGGAAAAGTCTCAGGATCGATCCCAGGCAGGTACGAACTCTCGAACCACTAAATATATCTGTTGTCCGTCGGATAGGCATGTTAAGCCGTCGGACCCCGGGTGCTGGCATCTCCTGTTCTGAAAAAGGGTGGCTTCCTTTCCCTTTCTACCTCGCTTCCGTGTGCCTTTCCTGCCGAAATGTCCTACCTTCCTAAATTTTAAAGGTTGTTTAAGACCTGGGGTCAGGCACTCTCTTCCTGAAATCCTCTACATAAATCTCAAATAAATTCTCAGTTACACGCCATCATTTCTACATGTTAATAAAATCAAATGCTTCTATAGCAAACGAGCGTTTATCAAACATTGCTCATGCTAAAAAATATTAATCACAGAAACGATGTTACCGATTCGGAAACAAAAGAGTTATCTATCTTTTTCGAATATGTAAATCTCTAGAGAAACGTGAAAGCATCCAAGAAAGGCTGGTGGAGAAACATGTCTTCTTTCGTGTTATCTACATTATTCTGTGTGCGATATATCTTGATCGCACATTTTCTCAGAAAATCCATTTCCCAAGCGTACTTACGCAAAGCATTCATTCAATGCGAAACTTTCGCTTATATACAGCATCGATGAATAGTTACTTTCCTCGCCTGAAGTTTTCAGAATAGTTGTTGAACAATATTTATTTTCGATCACGTTTTTTCCAAAAAGAAATAACATGATGTGGGATTCAGATTAAACTATTCAGGATGCCAGCGAGTAAACCATGATCATATTTTCGCAGAAATCAAACAGCATTCTCAATGAGGAAGATTTCCACATCATGATCCTTCGAGTTTTGATCGCGATAAATGACTTTACTGTAAGCAAATGTTTTTCCTGATGAATATGATAATTATCCTAAACTGTCTGGTACTGTAGTAATCAACAGATCTAATATTTTCAATTTCTAAAGGCGGCCTCGCAAGTTAAACCGTGATTACATTTACTGGGTCTTGCTATTTCTGATGGTTGTTGGTGAAATGGTTTCAAAAGTAGTCTTCAGAGATTCTTCAGTTCACGCAAGCCGAATTTGACAAAACTTTCATGCAGATGTCCCACTACGTCACATACATATAGAACAAGAAAGATGACACCGAATTTTCGGGTGTAATGAGCACGTCTTTTGAATCCCTTCTGACGCAAATTAAATTCATCAAAGCTATTCAAAGTCAATGGTACCGGTATGAAAAAAACAGTAGTATCTGACCGAAGAAAAAAAAATTCAATCGGGTTTTTAATCCCGCAGATATTGCTGTAAACGGAAACGTCAACTTACGCTCTCTGGTGGCAGACTTGTGCGTTAAGAAAAATTTAAATTTATATGAGAAACATTTCGCAGCGGAAACGCTCTCCAGCAAAGATAGAATTTTTCAAATCGGGCCCTTAGAAGCAGAGATATCGACAAATATATGATATGCATCTACGCCCACCCGCGGAAGAGACATGCATTATTTTAAAAAGAAAAGTATTTTCAAAAGGTTTTTCGATGTGAGCAGTATAGGCCCATGAAAAATTTTTTTCAATCGAGCTTTCAGGAGCTTAGATTTTACTGCAAATACATCAGATGCAGAAATTAACTCTTACGTCCCCTGGTGGCCTTTATCAAATATTAGACTCTTTGTCAAATATTAGAATTCATATGCAGAGAATTTTCTATGAGGAGCTGTATCCGTGCAGAAAGAATTTTTCAAGTCGGAGTTTTAGAAGCAGAGATATTGAGGAAAACGCAATTTACCTTTATGCCCCCTAGCGGAAAGTCTATGCATTGCTTGAAAATTTTGAACTTATATGAGAAACATTTTTCACCGGATACGCTATCTAACAAAGAAGGAATTTTGCAAATCCGACTTTTAGAGGCAGATATATTGACAGAAATAAGACAGATATCTACGCCCTCTGGTGGAGACACCATGCATTTGAGAATAAAATATTCTCAAATGTTTATCGACAGGTGTGGTATCGGTCCAAGAAAGAATTTTTTCAATCGGGCTTTTAGAAGCTGAGATTTTGCTGCAAATACCTACGAAGCAGAAATTTAACGCTTATGCCCCTGGTGGGCAAACCATATTTTAGAACAAATTAGAAATTACAGTCAACTCACGAGGAGCTGTATCCGGTGCTGGAAGAATTCTTCAAATTGGTGTTTTAAAAGCAGAGATATCAGGGAAAGTGCAATTTACCTTTACTCCCCCTAGCGGAAAGTCAGTGAATTATTTGAAAATTTTTAAATTATATTAGAAACATGTCGGATAATATATGCGTTACTTTGAAAAGTGACAATGCCTAAAATAATGTTCGACTTGAAGGGAGTCGAAAAGTAAAAGAATTTTGTTGAATTGGATGTTTAGAAGGAAATATATGGATTAGAATGTGTTTAGAACTTGATATCATCTGCGTTTACGCCATCTAGCGGCAAAATTTTGCATCGTAAAAAAACAAAACAAAATAAAGGATCATCATTCGCACATTTCAAGCTTCCAAATGCAAAAAGTATTTTTCAAATCGGACCATTAGTTGCAGAGTATCGTGCCTACAGGCGGACGGACGAACAAACCCATAACATAAGCACGATCTTTTTTCTTTTTTTACAAAAGACGCGCTGAAAACAGCAATTTGCAAACATGTGCCACTCTCTGATACATCAATTTACTGATACTGTATAGGCAGGGCCGCTGCTGTCATTATGCTAGTTAGGTAGCAGCCTAGAGAGCAGTACTGACTTTTTGAGGTGCGCAGTTTTATTCAGATAATCTATGAAAAAAATTCAACTGATATTTCATACTTTTTATTTTAAGATAAAATGGCACAATACTGCTGTGGAATGAAATCAAATGCCGCCCCGGTGGCTCAGTGATCGAATGAAATCAAATGCCGCCCCGGTGGCTCAGGACCCACCTCAGACGAATATTCAGAAGCTCTGGCTTCTGAATATTCGTCTGAGGTGGGTCCGGGTTAGAATCCCGGTGAGGCATGGATGTTGTGTATGTCTTACAGCACAGGCTCTCTCCCTTCCCTGAAAGCAGTGGACCTAAATTCGGGATGGGCTACGGCTTATATCCGATCAGGCGTGCCAGTTCGGTCATTTTCGAAACGGCCGTCCTTCTGAGCTTTTCACGCACAATAGTAGCAAAGGTTTATAATGAACGATACGACCCACACGCAAAAAGCATCCTGCTCTTGGCGACTCTGCGGACGGGAATAGCTGGTGAATCAAAGGGATAAAAGGACATTGGCGGCATGGTTGTCGACTGTTGTAGCACGTTCGCGACATAATTCAATTCTGCAGTGATTTACAAGGTTGTGGCCCGTCTGCTCACTTGCACGATTCTTGAAAGTCTCTCTTCAGCTTTCTGATCCACCTGCTGTTTTCGTCAACAGGATCGCCCTTTCACCGTAACCCCTTGCTCCGAGTGTGTGTGAAAAGCTCAGGAGAGCGGCTGTTTGGGAGATGCTCCCGGCTTGTACCAACTTTTACTCCACGTTAAAGTTGATGGGATCCCTCGCTTTGCTCGTTCCTACCCTCAACTGAACGCTAACTGTTGTCGAACGAGCAGTCTGCCTTATTGACACCTCACACGACGCTAGCGTGTCGTGCTGCATGTTGGAGAGCGCTACGCAGGGACGTCGCCAAGGGGTGCAAGCCCACCCTAAAATATATGTCTTGCCCACCCAGTTCAAAGTATGCCATTTTTCAATATATTCAACTTTAAAATATAACCTACGCTTTGGCAAGTCTTGTGTTTTATTTTATGTAACCCTACGTATTTTTCGCTAGGAAGTGCGTTGTTTACGTCTCCAAGAAAGTTTATCAAAATAGCACCGCAGAGCCATGAAAATTCAGTTGTTCTCCACTCTTCCAATTTTTTAGTTTCAGCCACTTTTTCAGGTTTCTATGGCCAGGTTGCTAATGAGGAGGGTGGATTGGAATTCACTCAGAGGGTCTCTACTAATTGTTCTGTTTGTTTTCTTTACAAAACAGGGGATTCTAACACAAAAACTGGAGTCTAAAACTACACCGTCGTCCTTAAGACTGCCAGTGAAAGTGCAGAAAGTGGCTGACGACTGCTTTGTATGAGAAGCCGAGTCGCTGGTTTGAAGGAAGGAAGTTAAGGAGGGGTGAGGTATTGTGTCCGTGGGACACAACGTTAAAATTTGATTTTGATAAACAAAAAACGACATGTTCTTTTAAATAAATTGTTTAAGTACAGTACTATTTTCGTAAGCAAAAATGGAAAATTTTGAAAAGAAATTTAAGGCAATGCATCCAGAACAAGCAAAAAGTTGAGGGCTACATTCCACCAACACTTGTATCTTACACCCGTAGCGTAACAAGTCACATCCATGCACAGACGTGGCCAAAAGTCCTGCATCAGTAGACCGAAAGTCAATTTTTGATGTTTGAAGTCAACTTATACAGCGTAATGATAAAGTCAGGAATGCACATTGTACACCATTTTGAAGGAAATTTTATGCTGAATTCAAATATTTTTACAGAACGTTATTACCAGTAATAGAAGTGAAGTTAGAAGCAAAAATGTGCAACTGAGGAAACACAAACCCCTTTCTGAAAAAGCGATAGCGCCCACCTAATCCACTATAGCTTTCTCCGACGTCCACTAGTGAGATATAAAAGGATGTAGAATCGTCTGCCGATTTAGAACGCAGCTGCTTGTAGTCAGTTGACGGAAGTTTGTGCAGAATTCCTGGTGATATTTGAATTTCGGAATGTCAAAGACCCGAAAATTGATCCTGTCTCTTCAAAATATGGCAAAAATTATTACTTTGCATGAACTTGGATTCAGTAGTCGTAAAATTGCTGTTAAATGTGGCTGTGATCATTCCACTATCTTGCGCACTATTAAAAGAGTTGCAGAAGCTGTATGTGCGGGAAACAGAAAGGGAATAGGTCGACCAAGGCTGTGTACCGAACGTGATGATCGCATGTTGATTCGTCGTTCCTTAAAATCAAGGTTTAAAACAGCCGCTGATTTAATAAATGAGTGAAAGAATGAAATAGGCATTATTGCATCTGCACGTACAGTTCGTCCTAGGCTACCAGAAAATGGACTGACTGCACGAAAAGCTGCACGAAACCTTTCCTTACTGAACAACAACGGCTCAAAAGAATTGCTTGGGCCAAGGCACACAAGAATTGGACTGCTAATGAATGGAAATTTTTTATTTTCAGTGATGAAACAACTGTTACTATTTCCGCTAATAATGGAAATAATTATGTAAGTCATCGGGCTGGTGAAAGATATAAAGTATGATGCACCCAGCCAACAATCAAGCACTCACATTCGGGGATGTTATAGTCCTGTATTTCATCATGGTGTTGGCCATCTGCACACTGTTGATGGCACATTGAATGGATCGAAATATGTTGATATTTTGGAGTCCAAATTGCTACCATCTGCACAAGGCATGGATTTGCGAAATTTTATCTCTCAGGGCGATAACGCGCCATGTCATTGGTCAAAGTTGATTGACGAGTGGTTTGATTGAAAAGTTGTAAGCAAACTTTAGTGGCCGGCACAGTCACCGGATCTTAATTCCATAGAGAATCTGTGGGTGAAATTAAAGCAAAAGATCCGTCAACAAGGACCCACATCTAAAACAACATTAATTGAGTCTGTAAGGGCCGTATGGCGCGGTGTTATCACCAATGAACAACTAGAAAAGCTCAATTAGTTCCATGCCAAGAAGGTGCACTTTGTAACTAAGAAACCGGGGTTATCCAATTAAATATTAAAGCGTATTTTGCTTGTTGGTAAGTTATTTCAAGTGTCCTGCAAGTTTCAGTAATGTACTGTATAGTAATTTTACGTTAATTGTACACTAATTTCACAAATTCCTTTATTTTATTTTTTTCCTTTTTATGACTTGACGCTTTACTTTTGCTTGTAACTTCACTTTTATTACTGGTAATAATATTCTGTAAAAATATTTGAATTCAGCATAAAATTTGCTTTAAAATGATGTATAATAATATGTATTCTTGACTTTATCATTACGCTATATAAGTTGATTCCAAAAATCAAAAATTGACTTTCGGTCTATTGGTGCAGACCACAATTGTATGTATTGCGTGTTCAGGTGGAGAGGATCGGAACTGCACGAATTCTTTTGTAGCCGGTAGTGAAAAGCGTCGAAACGCCCCGGTGGTGCAGTGGTCTAAGCACTGGCTTATAACCATTCGTCAGAGAAGAGTTTGGATTCGAATCCCGGTGAAGCATGGATGTTGTGTTTGTCTTAAGCCACGGTCTCTCTCCCTTCCTGGAACCAATGACCCAAAATTAAGGACGGGCGACTGCTTATAGCCCATTGTGTTACTCACGGTGGTCGTTTAACCTTTAATTAAAAGAAAAAAAAAAGGATTAAGAATTTGTTCTTTCAGTATTTCGTAAAAAAAAAAAAAAAGTTACTATGAAGCTTGTCCCACCAAAATTAATGCTCTCCCAACAGTCGCCCATCCAGATTTCGAAGTCTAGCGACGTCCCTGGCGCTACGAGGTGTGATCAAAAAGTGAATTGGTGGCACTTGCGTACATGCCAAATTTGGTGGCACTTGCTTACATATCAAGGCGTTCCCAAATCTAACAAATGCAGCATAGGAAAAGAGGTGGAACTTGCGTACAACATTAGATTCCCCCTGTAACGCAACATTCACTGAAATTCACTTTTCCAAAATTTATTCTAATTTAGCAATATAATATAAAGACTTCATTTTAACCAGTGTCTATGGTGGCACGTTCAGTCACTTGGATTAGCCAGTAATTATAAAGAAAATGAAGAAATTTGACTTACTGTGCGCATGTGTGCAGTAGGGTGGAGCGAAAAAACTAAAATTGCATAAGTGGAAACGAGTACCCATCAACAGTTGTGTACTAGGCCCACTAATATTTCTGCGAATTTTTTTTTTTTTTTTTTTTTGGAAGTCGTCTTCAGTCTGCGCATCAGGTCTAAAGTTTGAAATTTTTACGTAAATTTGTGATTTTCCAATTTTTTTTCCTACGAGTGAAATTTGATAAACAGTTTGTTTAAAAATTCTAATAATAATTCAATCTTATTTCGACGCTTTAAGTTACGGTAGTTTTATAAATTTGAAAAGTACACAATCCTGCCAAAAATTATGAAAATATGCAAAAAAATCTGATATTTTGACCCAAATGCGCAAACGAAGATGTAAAAATTAACGGTAGGGAAAAATTTATTTTGTTTTCAAGGTATTTCTCTAGCATTTTATCACTACCCAAAAACTGTTTATCAAATTTAACTTGTGGGGGAAAAATGTTGAAAAATCTTAAATTTAAGCAAAAATTTCAAACTTTAGGCCCAATGCGCAGACTAAAGACAAATTCCAAAACAAAAAAAAAAAAAAAAAAAAAAATTAGTGGGCCTAATGCAAAACCATTGATGGGTACCCGTTATCGCTTATGCAATTTTAGTTTTTTCGCTCCACCCTAGTGTGCAGCCTTAGCACATCTTCCAGATGCAGACAAAGATAACGGATGGTTATTAGTTCAAAAAAATTCACCGCAGCAACCAAAGCTGCAGGAAATTTACAATTATTTTGCGAATGAATGGCTGGAAAATTCTGTCTTGACAACCAGAATGTGGAACTGGCATAATCTACAGCACGGAACCAATAATGCGGTGGAGGGCCGGAATAATAAGTTTAACACCTTAATGAGCAGAATACATCCTAAAATCAAGGCCCTCATTCAAAGCTTAAAAGAAGAATCTAAGTACAGTGACTTTCTTATAAATCGAACAAACCCCATCCCAGTATCACAGCCTTGCAATTTAACGTCCAACCACTGACCCACCGTCGTTTAAGAATCGAAGACCGTGGCTCGGTGTTGGGCCTACGCAGGGGAGTATTGATAGCCCGCGGCTGAGAAGGCTTCTAGTCTCAGCAAAAAGGTTTTAGATTTTTTTTTTCTTTGCCGAAATTTCACGTAAAACTAATTAAAGAAATAGCCAGAATTATTTGACGACAGCTTTGAATGAAGTAGTAAAAATAAAAATGATTTTCCCCCCAGTAAATAAGAAAAATATCTAGAAATTATTTTCGCGGATTTAATGTATAAAATGTGGATGACGAGTAAGCGACCATTTCAGAGGACTTGTGGTTCTTTTTCACAGACACTGCAATAGTTCTTATACACGTCTATTAACAAGAGAATGTGAAAGAAATAATAGTACAATGAATGAAATATTTGAAGGATAAGATATGATGTATTGCAGTGGTTTGCACATAACTATGCATTCTTACACAATGAACTAAAAAGTTGTTCTTCGATAGGACGAAAACCAGAGACCTCAGTCTTTTATATATATCATCTTCATCATTGTCAACCATTATCAATCCACTGCTGGACGATGGTCTCTCCAAGCCTCTTCCACAACAGTCTGTCTTGTGCCAGTCTCCTCCATGTTACTCCCGCATACTTTCAAATTTCATCCACCCATCTCCCATGTGGTGTTCTTCTGGGTCTTTTCCTGTCCCTTGGAATCCAATCTAAAATTTCGGCTGTCCATCGATGGTATGTTCTTCTGGTAGTATGTTCAGCCCTTTGCCATTTCAGGGATTTAACTCTGATCATGATGTCTTCCACTCTTGTCATTTTTCTGATTCACGAGTTCCTCTTCTTATCTCTCCTGGTTACACCAAGCATGCACCTGTCCATGCTTCTTTGAGTTGTCTGCAGACTTTGTATGTCTCTCTTAGTTAAGGTCCACGTCTCCGCACCATTCGTAAGCACTGGAAGGATGCATTGATCAAACACTTTTCTTTTAAGACATAATGGTAAATTATTCTTGAAAATTATGCTGTTTCTTCGAAAATCTCTCCAGGCAAGTTTTAAACGCCGATTAATTTCTTCATCAATGTGACCCTCACTTGATATCTGCTGTCCAAGATAAACGTACGTGTCTGTTATCTCCAGCTTTTCTCCATCAATCGATAAATCTTCATTTCTTGTAAAAGCATTGAACATCACTTTTGTCTTCTGAAAGTTCATTTTTTAATCCCACTTCTTTACTCTTGTCAGCAAGTTACTGGATCATACTCTGTAGCTCTGATGGGGTAGTTGCAAA
This sequence comes from Macrothele yani, assembly GCA_039090855.1. NCBI lineage: Eukaryota > Metazoa > Arthropoda > Arachnida > Araneae > Macrothelidae > Macrothele > Macrothele yani. Next base: position 114,284,285 of record CM077003.1, read on the forward strand.
AATGACTATGTCATCAGCAAAACGAAGGTGAGTTAGATAATCTCCATTAATCTTTATCCCTTTGTTTTCCCAGTTCAGAGATTGAAAGACATTTTCCAATGTGGCATTAAAGAGCTTCGGAGATATTGTGTCACCTTGTCTCACTCCCTTTCCAATTTTTATGTGTGTTGTATGTTCAAACAGCCGAATCGTTGCACTTGCATTTTCATAGATGTTATTAATAATATTAATGTACGCATTTTCAATACCGCAGGATTTCAAAACCATTGTAACTGCTGATGGTTTCACTGAATCAAAGGCCTTTTCATAATCTATAAAAGCCATGCACAATGTAAGTTCATATTCCCTCGCTCTTTCAATTAGTTCTCTCAGTACGTGGATATGATCTATTGCGCTGTAGCCACTCCTGAATCCAGCTTGTTTTATCGGTTAAGATATGTCGAATTTTACCTTCAAGCGGTGTGAAAGAACTTTAGTAATGATTTTATAAACCACTGATAGGAGGCTGATATTCCTGAGATCCTCAGTGTCACCTTTTTTATGTAGCAGGATCATTGTAGCATTGTTCCAATCCTCAGGAATCTTCCCTTCATTAAAGCATCGAGTGAAAACTTGGGCAAGAACTGTTTCAATTTCTCCACTTGCTTCTCGGATGATGTCTACAGTAATTCCATCTTGTCTTGGAGCTTTTACCCGCTTCATGTTCTTGATTGCATGTGCAACTTCTGCTGGGAGGACTGGGACAACTCTGGTACTGGTACTTTTCATGATGTCTGGATGTATGTACATATCATCATCATCATCATTGTCAACCATTATCAATCCACTGCTGGACGAAGGTCTCCCCCAGTTTCCTCCACAACGGTCTGTCTTGTGCCAGTCTCCTCCATGTCACTCCCTGCATACTTTCGAATTTCATCCACCCATCTCCCATGTGGTCTTCTTCTGGGTCTTTTCCTGTCCCTTGGAATCCAATCTAAAATTTCGGCTGTCCATCGATGATCTGTCCTTCTGGCAGTATGTCCAGCCCATTGCCATTTCAGGGATTTAACTCTGATCATGATGTCTTCCACTCATGTCATTTTTCGGATCCACGAGTTCCTCTTCTTATCTCTCCTGGTTACACCACGTATGCACCTCTCCATGCTACTTTGAGTTGCCTGCAGCCTTTGTATGTCTCTTTTAGTTAAGGTCCACGTCTCTGCACCATACGTAAGCACTGGAAGGATACATAGATCAAACACTTTTCTTTTAAGACATAATGGCATATTGCTCTTGAAAATTATGCTGTTTCTTCCAAAAGCTCTCCAGGCAAGTTTTGTACGCCGATTAATTTCTTCACCAATGTGACCCTCACTTGATATCTGCTGTCCAAGATAAACGTACGTGTCTGTTATCTCCAGCTTTTCTCCATCAATCGATAAATCTTCATTTCTTGTAAAAGCATTGAACATCACTTTTGTCTTCTGAAAGTTCATTTTTAATCCCACTTCTTTACTCTTGTCAGCAAGTTCCTGGATCATACTCTGCAGCTCTGATGGGGGAGTTGGAAAAATGACTACATCATTAGCAAAACGAAGGTGGGTTAGATAATCTCCATTAATCTTTACCCTTGTTTTCCCAGCTCAGCGACTGAAAAACACCCTCCAATGTAGCATTAAAGAGCTTCGGAGATATGGTGTCACCTTGTCTCACTCCCTTTCCAATTTTTATGTGTGTTGTATTTTCAAACAGCCTAATCTTTGCACTTGCATTTTCATAGATGTTATTAATAATATTAATGTATGCATCTTCAATACCGCAGGATTTCAGAGCCATTGTAACTGCTGATGGTTTCACCGAATCAAAGGCTTTTTCATAATCGATAAAAGCCATGCACAATGGAAGTTCATATTCCCTCGCTCTTTCAATTAGTTCTCTCAGCACGTGGATATGATCTATTGTGCTGTAGCCACTCCTGAATCCAGCTTGTTCTCTCGGTTGAGCCATGTCCAGTGTTACCTTCAAGCGGTGTGAAAGAACTTTAGTGAAGATTTTATAAACTACTGATAGAAGGCTGATCGGTCTGTAGTTTCCGAGATCCTCAATATCACCTTTCTTATGTAGCAGGATCATTGTAGCGGTGTTCCAATCCTCAGGAATCTTTCCTTCATTAAGGCATCGAGTGAAAATTTGGGCGAGTACTGTTTCGAATTCTCCACTTGCTTCTTGTATGATGTCTACAGTAATTCCATCTTCTCCTGGAGCTTTTCCCCGCTACATGTTCTTGATTGCATGTGCAACTTCTGCTGGAAGGACTGGAGGAACTCTGGTACTGGTATCTTTCATGATGTCTGGAGTGCATGTATCATCCCTTTCATGTAATTTGGAGTAGAAATCTTTCACTCTTGTCAAAATTTCGCCTCTATTTCTTGTTACAGAACCATCTTCTTTTCTCAGTGCCATAATCTGTTTTCTTCCCTTACTGAGATGTCCCTTTGCTATCTTTAGGCTTTGGTTGTTTTCAATTGCTTTCCTTACTAGTTCACAGTTGAATTTCCTTACGTCTTCAGTGATACTTTTTCTTACTGTCTTGCATAGCTCTATATATTCCACTTTGGAAGTCACATCTTCTTTAGTTGTCCTCATCTCTCTTCTTTTTTGCATCAACATTTTCGTTTTTCCTGATAATTTGTTTACATGCAACTTGTTCTTAGACCCAGCTAATTTTGTTGCTGTTTCCATAAGAGCTTTGGTTACTTTTCTGTTAACTTCAGAGATGTCCACTTCTTCTGATGTTAGGCCTTCTAAAGCAGAGAACCTGTTCTTCAGTTCCAACTTGAAGGTATTATGGTGTTTTTTAAGGTTGGTTATGTCAATAGATTTTGTTTGTCTTATGAGCTTGCCACGTTCAAGTTTAGTGTTGAGGTGCATCTTACATCTCACCAATCTATGGTCACTGCCTGTGTTGAACTTGTTTAGCACATTGCAGTCTTCTATGACAAATTTTTTGTTACACATAATAAAATCAATTTCACTTGTCGTCCCATTTGGATGTCTCCATGTCCATTTCCTGTGTGGCTTTTTCTTGAAGAAGGAGTTCAAGATGAAAAACCCTTCTGCCTCTGCAAAGTCAACGAGATTATTTCCACGCTGGTTTCTGTTGCCGTGACCGAATTTACCTACTGAAGTTTCATTCTGTTGCCGTTGCCCTATTTTTGCATTGAAATCTCCCATAATTATCTTCAAGTGCTGCTTACCTTTATTATTTAGATGACGAATTTCCTCATAAAATTCTTCAATTTCTTCTTCAGGATGACTTGTGGTGGGTGCATAAGTTTGAATAATCTGAGCCTGGTATCTTCTCGAGAGTTGGATAACGAGTCGTGCAGCTCTGTCAGAGGAACTTTCAACTTCTACAACTTTATCCTTCAGTTTCTTGTTTATTATAAATCCAACACCACTAGTTCTGCCAGTATCTGTCCCACGATAGTAGAAGAGATGTCCACTTTTCAGTTCAATGAGATCTTCTCCTTTTCTCCTTACCTCACTTACCCGACGATGTCCCACTTGATCCTTTGTAGTTCCTCTTCCAATTCAAGAAGCCTTGGATCAGAAGATAGGGAGCGTCCGTTATATGTAGCCAAGGTCAGCATCAGATGGCAGCCTAGTCCGGTCCTCCGGGGATTCTTAGCACCCTCTGCCTTCATGTCGCACTGGCCGCTGCCTTGGCCAGGTACATTCCAGCTGCAGGAGACTGAGGGCCAAGATTTAAGTTGTGGAGTCATTTTGGAGGGGTTTGGCCATAACTCACCACGCTGGCCAAGCGGGTTGGTGAGTGTGGGATAGCATTTCCTCTAATCCCGATGGTATAGTTATACCGCTATTGGTGGTCGTCAGAGCCCCTTTAGTGGGAACAGGATGTACCACGAGAAGGCGGGGTTGACATTTGTCAAGGAGAGGCTGTGATGTTACGCATCACCTGACCTTACATCCCTATATATATATTCGCTTATATATATATATATATTCGCTTATATATATATATATATTCGCTTATATATATACATTCGTTTATTTACTTAAGAGCAAAACTGAAGACTAAGGAAAAAATTTTAGAATTTAAAACGTTTATATATATACACACTATATTCACAAAAGTCACCGGTCACCCCTTCAAAAGCAAATGAACGTATCCGCAGCGTTGTTAAGACGCGCAGTGCAGCTGCAAACGGTATAAAAATAAGCCTGCAGCTGACCGCGATCATATCGCACTGTGTGGTTGATTGAAAATGTCGCGGCGGGAGAGAACTGACTTTGAGAAAGGAATGATTGTTGGGTGTTATGTTAGTGGGTTGTCCATAAGAAGAACCAAAAGACGTTTAAACATATCCAAGTTAACTTTTTTGGATGTACTGAATAAGTGGAAGACACATGTTGTGCCTGAAGCAGCAAAATGTATCGGCAGACCAAAGAAAATCAGTGATAGAGGACGTCGAAGCCTCAGGAGAGTCGTTACAGATAATCCATGGAGTACTGCACAAGACCTCAGTATACAGGTGAGTAAAAATTTGTGTAACCTCGGTATGTACACGTACTATTCGCAGAGAACTTCATTCCATGGGTTACCATGGTCGTGTGGCTGCTCATAAGCCTTTCATCACCATTCGGAATGCTACTCGTCGTTTAGCAAGGTGTAAAGAGCATTTATCGTGGACCGTAGATCAATGGAAACAAGTCCTACGGACTGATGAATCCAGATACACGATCCATCTGTCTGATGGCCATGTGTGGGTATGGCGGCAGCCGGAGGAACGCTATTTATCACAGTGTACTGTTCCTACGGTCAAGTTTGGAGCTGGAAGTGTACTCGTGTGGGGGTGTTTTTCATGGTATGATCCCGGCCCATTGGTTATCGTGGACAAACCTGTTAACCAGCATGTCTACCTTGATATTCTGGACAATTACGTCCTACCAACTCTGTGGCAATACTGTGGAACCGATTCTTGTTGGTAGCAGCAGGATAATGCACCGAGCCATAAAGCAAGGTTTCAACTTCGCTTTATTGGGTCTCTGGGATCTTTACATAGAAGAACATGGAAAACCGAGGCACAATAAAACAATAGAAAAAAGCGGGGCATGCCGAGCAGCATAGGCGAAGTATAACACAAACATAACAGTGGAAAATAGCACAATACAATACAATACACAAACAGATGCAAAACAATGGCGGGACACAAGCATGATATTACAGAGCTAAAAAATGTTCACTTAGTTGGCGAAGCAGAATATAGAGCTAAGATATTCACTCAGTAGACGAGGTAGTGCACAGAGCAAGAGTCCTGGAGTAACAAAGCGGGAGTCCAGAACGCGGCGACGAAGCCTCTCAGGACGTCATCTATAATGAGCACACTGTATACGAGAAATGACACTAGACAAATTACATGAAGCATCAGAGTGGGAGTCCAAAAGGAGGCAGCGAGGCTCAGTGTTATAGACTGATTGATCCTAGACCTCCATCGTTTCAGCGACGCGGTTAAGGCAGAGGAGTAGACCAGGGCTCCATCAAAGACAACTGGGCTGCGGCAGGAAGTGCAGGAGATGCGGCCGACCTCTTTCGGATCCGACGGTTAGGGCGGCGACGACGCTTCTTGGAAATAGCGCCAGTCGATGCAGTGAAAGAAGCTGGAGCGACAAGCTGTAGAAGAGTCCCATCTGGCACAAGGGCAGGAGGCTGGCTACGGGGCACAGTTGCTTTACCGTAGGAAACTGAAGCAGCAGCAAGGGCTTGTGAAGAACACTCGTACGAGACAATTAGAGCAGCAATCCGAGACGGTGGATATGAAGGCGGAAGCATCAACTCTGGAGGTATCAGAAAAGCAGTGAACAGGTGTATGAGGCGGTGATCAAGTCGGGGTGCTATCACTGAGTGAATCACACACCAAGTCTTGGATTGATAGAGCTGAAACTGGCGAGGAAGAGTCATGAGGCTGAATAGAACCGGAAACTGATGGCAAGGGAGCCAGCATGGAAGAGGACGTCAGCAGCAGAGACGAAGGGAGTCCAACGGAGGAAGGCGGTGCAGGCTCAGCAGCAAGCACGGACGGAGTAGGCGACGGAGAAGACACCATCGAGGCAGCAGTCGGAGAAAAATGCGGCGGAACGGAGTCAGGAACCAGGGGCGAAATAGCCGGAAGGGAAGAAGAAGGCAACAACTGCGGGGGCGGAAACAGGCCAACGGATGCAAGCAGCGTGGACATAACTGAAGGTGCGGGCGAGTTAGGCAAAGTAGGAGACACTGGAAGGGCTGCAGGAGGAGAAGGAGGCAATGTCGATGAGACTCTAACGGGTACAGCAGAGGAGCAAGTAGTTAAAGACGGGCACTGTGATCGGTGATGGCCAGGGGCTTTGCAGAAGAAGCAATGGTACGCAGAGAAGACATTAATGGAAATCGTGCAATGACCAAAAACGACGCGGAAGGAATTAGGGCAGGAAGTTATGGAGGTAGTGCCTGAAAAAAGAACAAGGGCTTGACGACCAAATAAGGCCGATCATCTCGATCGGTGGGTGCGGAGGGGAGCGTGCAGATACCGCCAACTACGCGCCCACACCGAGAAAGAAAGGCAACCAAAAAATCATCTGACACTCCAGAGGGGGAGGGCGAGGGGGCTGGGAACATAGTAACAAGAACAGGGCAGTGTGCAAGGTGCAACGGAACCAAACTCTGATCCCCAATAAAAATGCAAGTAGAAAGAACCTGCGCAACATAAGCAGTTGAGGCAAAATAAACGAGCACCGACTTGGGCTTTCTGGCAATATGCGTGATCGCACCGGCAATGAGAAACGATAACGATGCCAAGTAGGCATTCGGCTTTGTATGAGGCAGCGCGTCAAACTTGACGCCGAGGCTAAGAGTATCAAGCATGGACTACTGTAAGTGTATCACCTTTGCGAGCGATGAAGAAATCCATTGAAATCTGATCCGTAGAACGGAGAACACACAACCGGTGGGGAAGGTGCAGAAGAATAGTCCTGAAAAGCAGACATCGAAGCAGTAGGATGACAGTCCGGCGAGGTAACGTAAGGAAGTGAGATAAAAGATTCAAAGCAAGGCTCAGCAGCACAAGCCATTGACGCAGTAAGAGCGCAGAGAACCACTAACGGAAGGCGAGGTACCGACACAGGAGATGGAGCGCTGAGGCAGGAGCCGTAGTGAACCGCTGAAGAAAGGTGTAGCTCTGAGAAGGCAAGCAGCCCACCAGGAAAGGCAGCGCTGAGGACCACTCACAAAAGGTGGAGCAACGCAGCAGACGAACGCAGACACAGGACACAGGCAGCTGGCAGTAACAGAGCAAACAGTCAAGGCAAGTCACGATAGGCATTATGTAAACATACCCGAAGTGAAGAAATACGATGAATTATTCGCAAAGTCCGCACTTACCAACTCGGAAAAGTTGCAATTAGGCAAGGGCTGACGTTCATGCACGAAGTAAGAGCAAATTAACAAGGCTTCACGAGCTTAAGACAGGAAAACAGAGTGTAATTTACGAAGCTCAGAAGCGCGCGGCCAGTAGGCATTTCTCATGGGCTGCTAGCCAATCCGAGTGAAGTCGCCATTTGCAATGGCGAGGAAAGTTCGTAAACAATCAGCGTGGTCGAGAATTAAAACTAAGATAGTGGGAACGAATGCGCAGTCACCGACTTGGGAGATATCTTAAATGAAGGACGAGAACATCATGCACATCACACGCAATAAGACAGATGATGGGAATCACTATATGAGCGTAAAAGAGCACGCCCAGAGCGCCATAAAGCAAGGACTGTTACGGCGTGGTTTGACGAAAATTCCGTATCGTGTGTGGACTGGCCAGCACGGAGCCTTGATCTTAATCCCATAGAGCACCTATGGGATGAATTAGAAGCGCAGCATAAGAAGTTTGGAACCAAGGCCTACTACTAAGCAACAGTTAGCGGCAGCATTATGTACTGAATGGAAACGCATACCTATCGCTGTGTTCCAAAACCTTGTCGAAAGCATATCTCGAAGTGTCAGTACATGCATTAAGGCCAAAGGTGGACCGACACCGTATTGGGTCATCTTGAAGAAAAGAAACGATCCAAAAGGTACATCAACCGGGATCAGCAAATTTCTAGAACTTTGCGACATTACGAAAGTACGCAAGATGCAAAGAAGTGTGTAACGTATACTCTAGATTCACTTTCCTTTTGATTTTACTATCTCTGGTTATTTTATTTTCCTATGTAAATTATCTTCTTACTGAACGAGATGTTATTTCTCCCGCTGAATGAGATCTGGCAATAAGTGTAAGTCATGACGTGGTGGTAGCCAGTATAAATAGGCGCGTTCAACGATACCAGGGAGTGCTTTTGTTTATGTGCGAGGAGAGCTTTTGTTTATATGGAGAGAGCTTTTTGTTGATGTGCGTAGGGAGAGCTTTGTTTCATGTGTAAAGAGATCTTCGTTTTATGTGTAAAGAGAGCTTCGTTTATGTGAGTAGAGCTTTGTTTCATGTGTAAAGAGATCTTCGTTTTATGTGTAAAGAGAGCTTCGTTTATGTGAGTAGAGCTTCGTTCATGTGCAAGGAGCTACGTTTTATTGAGTAGCCGTGTGTCCTGTGAAGTGTATGTTGGATCATATCAGGAGTTTCCCTAATAAAAAGTTGTTTTAGTAAGTACGTTTTTCTCAGTTCATAGTTTTGTCAGACCTCTGTCTGGCTGTTAGGTTTATTTCATTAAGTGTTATTAGTAACAACCAGCATAAGACTTTATTCATCTTAATTACTACTACAACATTACTACCAGTTATAAGCTTGTTTATTATTATTACTACACTACTAGCAGGAAACTTTATTCATGATATAATTAACAACACAACAAGAAGCTTAGAAAAAGCATTATTCATTATAATTGGCGCCCGAACGTTTCTCGAACACGAGGTCTTGACAATTCTTACCCATGTCTTCTTTACCTGAGACAACTTCAATTTTTCACCCTAAATCAAATTTCGATGGTGATGGTGTTTTTTTTTTTTTTTTTTTTGACAATTTGCAAGACGCCTGTGGGTCTCATTTTGATATGAAAGATTTACAAGTCCCCAGGCATTCTTTACAATTTCGTAATTCACCAGCTTCCTATTACTCTGAGTCGCGGGTCGTACCTGAGGGAGTTCAATCCTCTCAGCGAAGCAGAATGCTTGCCCATTTCGTGCCGCATGCAGGAAGACCTGGTATCGGCCGTGGAGAGTGTCGAACCCGGATTCTCATTATGAGAATTTCCGAGCAGAATGTTTGGAAGTCTTTCCTTTCGGCCTCAGTCGAGCTAGCCTTGCACAACAACTTTTTTCTCGTCAGCAAGGACCCAACGATAGCCCTGTTGCATTTGCTTTGGAAACGACACGCTTGTATAACTTATGGGATCCACATGCCAGTCATGTCGACATGTTGGACACCCTATTACAGCAGCTCGATCCATTTCTACAGGATTTTCTTGAGATTCGACACCCTGCTACAATTCATGAATGCCTTCGCCTCATACGAACGTATGAAGAGCGACACGGCAAACATGGTCCAACTCACCATGCTCGGGCACCCCGCGAGGCTTATTACGAATATCCTCAGCGGCATAATAGGCCTAATGACTTTCAACGCGAGCGTACACAAGTGCACGCCCAAGCTTCATACGTTCCACCGCATAGAAGAGTGGTACACCAACCGCTCGGTTCTAATCAATCTTCTGGATACTGTACAAATGCACAGCATGCTCGACCCCGTTCCAATCCGCAGCATTCGGAACGTTTTCATGCTCAGGGCAATGATGATTTTTCTGCCCGTGCTGAGGGAAGAAGTAATAGAAATGAATATGTCAACAGACATGTGGAGTTCCCGCAGCAGTTTTCACGCAGTTTTCCTCATCGTGAAAACTTTCCCGATACTCGGCAGGGCCGAGGTTTCAGACCGCATGGTAATCCAACCAGGAATCCTTTAAACTTCCAAAGGAAGTAGACCAAGGAGTCGGTCCTGCTTCCTGATACCAAGCATTCTGACCCTAAAACAGTATTAGTGACTGTTGAAACTCCTCAGTTGCCTGATGTGTTCTTGACAATTGATGATATTATTGTCGAGACAAAGTTCGACACTGGTTCTGAAATATCAGCCCTAAATACGAAGTTTTGCACTGACAATTTTCCTGCAATACTCGTTCAGCCTGCGACGCGGTATTTGCGAGGTGCAAATAACGAAATCTTCAGTATCACAGGAACTGTTACATTATCTCTAGGGCTGGGAAGGCTCGTTTTACGCATTCTTTCCTGCTTATAGACGAACTACCTGTTAAATGTCTAATGGGCATGGACTTTATCAATACTTTTCAAGTTACTCTAAATTTCGTACAATATGTTATTTCCTTTCCGGAACCTGTCAAAGTGATTCCTACGGATCCTATGGATATAACGAGTTTGTTATTGAGTAACCAATTGAATGAGAGGCAACGAAACCAGCTTTCTCTACTTTTGCAGGAAAGCCCTGGTTTATTTTCTGATCAACCTGGTTTCACACAGGTGGTTTATCATGTCATTGACACTGAGGGTTCGAAACCGATAGCAACGAAACCTTACCCTTGTGCTCCCCATAAAAAACAGGAAATGCAACGTCAAATTTCTGAGATGATGAAACAGGGCATAATAAGGGAATCAACAAGCGCCTGGGCTGCGCCTGCCTTTCTGGTTCCAAAGAAACAACCCAATGAATTTCGTTTCGTGACAGATTTCCGCAAGCTCAACCAAGTCACAAAAACGATCAATTATCCACTACCTGTCATGTCGCATATTTTGCATGACCTGTCATCAACTAAATGGATGTCAACCTTGGATTTGGTGAGTGGATATTGGCAGGTGGCGGTACATCCAGACTCCGTCGATAAAACAGGCTTTGTGACTCCTTTTGGGGCTTATGAATACCTGCGTATGCCCTTTGGACTAGCTTCTGCACCTGCTACTTTCCAAAAGCTTATGGATACGTTTCTCAGACCTGTTCTGGGTCCCCATGTGCATGTATATTTGGATGACATTATTATTACATCCGAGACTTTTGACGAGCACCTTTATCTGCTCAAACAGGTGTTCCAACTCATATACAATGCTGGCTTGACGTTAAGACCTAGTAAATGCCAGATAGCGAGGGACGAGATTGTATATCTGGGGTTGAAAATCACTCCCCACGGCTTATTTACGGATAATGAAAAAATTAGGCCTATTGTTGACTTTCCTCGGCCTAAAACAGCAAAAGACTATCACGCTTTCTGGGAATGACCGGATGGTATCAGCAGTTCGTCTCCGCTTATGCTACAATCTGTGAGCCATTGTATGCTTTGAAACGTAAATACAAGAAGTTTGTTTGGACACCTGAGGCTAACGCTGCATTTGAAACACTGAAGTCTGCGTTGACTCAGCCTCCTGTGTTGGCTTTCCCGGATCATACTAAGGAATTTGATATTTATACTGACGCATCCGGAGTTGGTCTTGGTTGCGTTTTGTCACAAGCTGGGCATCCAATAGCTTTTGCGTCTCGTACTTTAGCCAAAGCTGAACGCAATTATTCAGCTACGGAACGTGAATGTCTTGCTGTAGTGTATGCTCTTGACAAATTTCAATGTTATCTTAACGAATTGACAGTTAACATAATTACGGATCATTCTGCCCTTCAGTATTTGAATTCTGCTAAGCACCTCTCTCAAAGACTTATGAAGTGGGCTCTTAAGTTACAAGAGAGCAATATCAAAATTTCGTACCAACCAGGTCCTAAGAATCAGTTACCGGACGCATTGTCTCGCGTTCCGATTAATGGGGTCCCCACAGAAACTACTCCTAGATATCAGCCTTTACTTCTAATAGCTGATATAACATCTAGAGGGCAGATAATGGCAAAATTAATAAATGATCCAGATTTTGGGGATATCTATAATTTTTTGCTTGCGGGTTCACCCCTACAAAGTGATCCTTCTCTGGCTGGGAGGTCACAGCATTTTGAAGTCATAGAGGGTCTTCTTTACTATACAAAATCTAGGACTACTAGGACAGAGTTTCGCCCATGTATTCCGCGAACCCTTAGAATGGCCCTTTTAAACGAATTTCATGACAAACCTCTTGCAGGCCATTTAGGTATTCGCAAGACCCGTTGTAAATTGCGGGATGTTGCCTATTGGCCTGGCATGTACCAAAGTGTGCTCGCATACGTTCAATCATGTCACTTGTGTCAGATTAATAATTACCGTAATGTAAGACCGGCCGGTCACTTGAAATCTAGTTCAAGTTCTCATATTTTTGACATTATTTCAATAGATTTATTGGGACCTTATCCTTTATCTGTTAAAAACAAAGCTCGTTACGTTTTAGTATTAACTGATAATTTTTCTAAATGGGTTGAAGTTTTTCCCATTAAAGCCGCTACGGCAGAAGTTATTTGTAATGTATTAATTAATGAAGTATTCTCTAGATATGGTGCACCTAATTAAGTAGTTTCGGATAATGGTCCCCAATTTATTTCTGACATTTTTGAAAGAATGTGTGCGAGACTACACATTAAGCATAAATTCATTTCCCCATATCATCCCCAGAGTAATCCCGCGGAACGAGTAAACCGCACTCTCGTGAAAATGATTGCTACATTTGTCATGGATCATCACGAGCGATGGGATGAACATCTTGAGCTTTTTTCGTTCGCCCTCCGCTCGTCTGTTCACGAATCTACTAAAATTACTCCTGCAGAACTTTTTCTGGGTCGCAAAATTAAGACCCCTTTTGAAAATTTAACGGGGATTATCGACGAACTAAACCAGCGACCAACTCCGCAATCAGTACGAATCATGGCTGAAAAAGCTCGTGTTGCAATGCTAGGAGCACAAGCGGCGCAAGCAAGATACTATAATACTAGGCGTAGGGAACCAGATCTTGTCGTTGGAGATCTCACTCTCGTGGAAACGCACTTCCAGTCTTCTGTTTCTCATACTTTAGTGAAGAAATTTGCACCCAGCTACGAAGGTCCATATCGGGTGGCAAATGTGTTTGAAAATAACATTGTTCTTGAAAAACCTGACAATCAATTTCAATACGTACACGTTGCTCAGTGTCGCAAGTATCATGAACGAAATATCGATTTTATAATCAACCCTACTCAACTTTCTGCTCCACAGACGCAAAAGTCTATATCTCACGATCAACCTCCAGAAATTTTGGACGAACCGACAAACATTTTTGAAAAATCTCCAGTGATTTTTCTTCACTGTCCCCTCCTCAAGACGGGCTTCCAAACACGCAACCTGATTCTCCTATGAGACGAAGACTCGAATCAAGTTCTTCAAATACTAGTATCGTTCCTTTCCCTCCAACCATTGCCAAGACTATTGCTGCACCATTTCCTGATAACTCTGCACCAACACAAGCTCCTACTTCCTTGAATACCTCGTCAGAGAGTATTCCTATAGGCAGAAATAAACATCGCCCCGCACGACCACTAACTTACAGCAGCGACTCAGAGTCATCAGATATTTCTGATTTATCAGTTATGGACAATAGTTTGACGATTCCTAAACGTCACACACAAATTACAAACCGTCCAGCAACACCAAAAGCTGGTCGAAAACGTAACTTGTCTCCCCAATCTGCTTCTCCAACAGCGACGAAGGCAGAGATCCTTGCATCCGCCCGGGTTTCGCCCCTGGAACCTACGCTCAGGGCAAACATTGCCGATGCCTGCTTCTACTCTCATGCCACGAGGTAGAAAGCGAAAACAAACGATGTGGCCGGAACCACGTCCCTCCAAAGGAATGCTGGAAGGACAACAGGGCCCCAGCACAAAGGGACTACATACCAAAAGCCTGGAGGAGCCCGTTCCTGTCAGCCGCAGGGATTTCCTGACCGACGGACTTCAGCCGTTCCTGACCGTTCCTGTCAGCCGCAGGGATTTCCGGACCGACAGACTTCAGCCGTTCCTGACCGACGGATTTCAGCCATTCCTGACCGTTCCTGTCAGCCGCAGGGATTTCCTGACCGACAGACTTCAGCCGTTCCTGACCGTTCCTGTCAGCCGCCGGGATTTCTTGACCGACAGACTACAGATGGTCCAGATCCAGTCACGTCTTTGAAGAGATCTACGCCACCTGAATTTACCAGTCCGATTAGGCCTGGAAAACGTTATCGTACTAGAGTTTTTTATGCGTCCTCGAGATAAGTAATTTCTCGCGGACAGGTTCTTTTCTCCGTTTGTTGTTTTTCCTGCACGATTAGTTGGCGTGTCAGAATTTCTTTTTTTTCGTGTGGGCCTATGCATTCTTTTTGTGTATATATGCGTTTTTTTTTATATTTCTTCTATGACCATCTACTAATCCAAATTTTTTTATATATATCTATGTGCTTAGGGGTAAAATAGTAAAAATTGTTACTGTTAGGCAGCTACAGGCAATCTTCGCTGCTGATACAGTTGGTTTGTATTCAACGATAATATGAAGACGTAATTTGAAATTAAAAAAGTGATTCCTGCTAGGCAGAATAAAAGGAAGGTATGCCGATGCAGGTTTGTTTTGTTCAAGTATACAAAGTGTTTCACAGACGAATACAGATTTCTTGATTTTGTCATGCCAAGATTGATATTGTACATACTGCTGCCACCAAAACAACAACAAAAAAGAGGTCGATAAACGTCAGTCAACGAAGTGTAAGACTTACACTCCAAAATTGAAAGGTTTTTCGAAAAAAAAAAATAAATAAGGGGGAGATGATGTAACGTATACTCTAGATTCACTTTCCTTTTGATTTTTACTATCTCTGGTTATTTTATTTTCCTATGTAAATTATCTTCTTACCGAACGAGATGTTATTTCTCCAGCTGAATGAGATCTGGCAATGAGTGTAAGTCATGACGTGGTGGTAGCCAGTATAAATAGGCGCGTTCAACGATACCAGGGAGAGCTTTTGTTTATGTGCGAGGAGAGCTTTTGTTTATGTGCGAGGAGAGCTTTTGTTTATGTGCGAGGAGAGCTTTTGTTTATGTGCGAGGAGAGCTTTTGTTTATATGGAGAGAGCTTTTTGTTGATGTGCGTAGGGAGAGCTTTGTTTCATGTGTAAAGAGATCTTCGTTTTATGTGTAAAGAGAGTTTCGTTTATGTGAGTAGAGCTTCGTTCATGTGCAAGGAGCTACGTTTTATTGAGTAGCTGTGTGTCCGGTGAAATGTATGTTGGATCATATCAAGAGTTTCCCTAATAAAAAGTTGTTCTAGTAAGTACGTTTTTCTCAGTTCATAGTTTTGTCAGACCTCTGTCTGGCTGTTAGGTTTATTTCATTAAGTGTTATTAGTAACAACCAGCATAAGACTTTATTCATCTTAATTACTACTACAACATTACTACCCGTTATAAGCTTGCTTATTATTATTACTACACTACTAGCAGGAAACTTTATTCATGATATAATCAACAACACAACAAGAAGCTTAGAAAAAGCATTATTCATTATAAGTGTTTGAAGTGTTTAGCTTATATTCCTAAATTAGAGTAAACTAGAGTAAATTTTGAAAAATTGAACTGAAATATCTACAAAGAAACAAAAATAAAAATAAATAAAAAAAACGAATATCGCCTAGTGTGAAGGAACGTTAAAACCATTCAAAATATGGGTCACAGTGACCGTTTTGTTCGGGGATAATTGCAAAAACATATAATTATCCCCGAACATAGGACCTTGACATGCACGCAAGTGCCACCAAATTTGACATGTATACGCAAGTGTCACTGTACGTCTTGATATGTACCCAACTGCCATCAAATTTACATTGACCAAGAGGGAAGTGAAGAGGCTGGAGCCATTTGAGATGTGGAGCTATAGAATAACGGAGAAAATAAGCTGGCTCGATAGAAAGACTAACGAGGAGGTCCTGGAGACAATGGGAGAATCCAAGAATCTGATCAACATGTTAAAAAGAAGAAGAATGTTATGGATGGGACACACATTGCGCCATGGAGGCCCGATTCTGAAAGTTTTGGAAGGTAAAATTCAAGGCAAGAGAGGAAGAGGACGACTAGGGAATGGTTTTGTGCCACAATTACTCCAAGACACCAAAACTAGGACGTACTATGACTTGAAGAGAACGTCGGAGAATAGAGAGGAATGGAGAGACAGAGTACATCTACTGAAGAACCAGTCCTTGGGCTGAGTAGCCAAGAAGCAGAACGTTACGTATGGAACTTTCATGGATATCCATGAAAGTCAAGATTGCGCCTATCAAACATAATCGGGAGAACCAATAGCTGTCCAATGTCTTACCAGATTACGTTTAATCTACGTAATCTGGATGTTACGTATAAACGCTAAATGGACGTTAAATGGACGTGAGTCTAGATACGTCCATCATATGTCATGTTTGCTACACTGTAAAAAAAAAAAAAATGTGTGGCGTGAAGAATTTTCTACTTTTATCTACTCCATAACCCACCAGTTATTAAGCACGGGGAATCTGCGATGTTTACGTAAGCTACAAAATAATATTTTTGCAAGAACTTCATGGCGCTGCTTTTAGGATGACTGCGCAGTTTTTGCTGCAGGTACTAATTAAGTGGTCAAGTGTTTCTTCTTGTTACTTTTCGAAGTAAGCAATTTATCTCTTCGGAAATTTTTTCTATCTCTGATTTCATAGAATTTCTTTGTAAAGCTTGTCCTTGTGCAGGAAAGGTTACACTTTGTTCCTTTCTTGAGGGAACCAATCTAGCGCCAATGCCAAGTTCTGTCGTCGTATATTTTTCCTTCAATGTCCTTCAGTTATTATCCATCCAGGTTTTTGCTTTTTTATCCAGTTCTTCAACTTCCATTTCCATTACCTCCCTCTTGTATTCCTGTTTTAGATCTCTGGAATTCAGGACGCTTTTCTTGCGGCCATCTAAGCGATTCTTCCTTTAATTGTTTCGGTATATTCATTTACAAACTTCTTTGCTTTTTCCACTTGTTTAACAGAAGTTATCATCCGCCAGTTTTCTTAGATTCGTACAGCCTACCATTGGCGACTTGCAGCCACTAAGTTTTGAATTCCGAATTTTCCGATCTAGTTATATTTTTATGTCTGGCTATAAAACACTTGGTCTGATTTAAAAAATACCTTGATACTTCACAAATTCCTTGTAATTATTATTTAAGTAAAATAAAGCGTGTGTTGTGGTGGTGACAAGAAAACCTAAAATTGATGAAGAAATTACATGATAAATACATAAGAATCACTTCTACAGCAAAATCAGCATTATCATAAATCCGTTTATTAGTTTATGTTAACAAAAACGTATGCAGGGGTTATAGTTTCTCTCACCAGCTGGTGGCGTTATTGGTATACCTTAAAAAGTATTTATAGCGGGGCCAAGTTTTCGCTCACCAACCGTAAACCATCCGTTCATGAGCGAAATCTTGGCTCCTGTGTATATATTTTTTTTTGATTGGAGGTTTAACGACCACCGTGAGCAACTCAATGGGTTATAAGCAGTCGCCCGTCCCTAATTTAGGGTCACTGGTTCCAGGGAAGGGAGAGAGCCAGTGCCGTAAGACAAACACAACATCCATGCCTGACCGGGATTCGAACCTGGACCCCTTACGGACGAATGGTGTATATTTTTATTAATGTACGCTAACAAACGGATTTGTTAAGCTGTGTTAAAATTTTATTGCAAAAAAAATTACGCGTGTCTGCAAAACATAACTTTTAGAGAGCTACTCTAGTTTTGGTAACTGATTTTATATAATTCAGGGATGATGATTTGGAAATAACGTTGGTTTTTCGGTATCGTGTAAAGAGTTTTTGCAAATCGGGAAAGAAAACTGAAAATATGTAATAAAGACGTTTTAATGTATACTAAAATTCTTACTTTAAAACGTTACATACAAATGTAACACTTGAAATATGACCAAAAATTTCTTAAAACTAAGAGATATTCAATATAATTTTATCGTTTCGATGAGTGAAACCTTTGCTTTTTGCTTTAAAAACTCCGCAGAGTTGATTTTCTTTTATTTATTGCTCCAGTTGCAATTTCCAACAGTAATTGCCATCACTGAGAAACTGCATCTTTCTTAGTATTTGTGTTTCCATCAGTTTGCCCCCCCCTTTTTTTTTTCTTTTCTGAGTGCTCCAAGATTCTCTGGAAATCGGTCCAAATGTGAGAAAAGGAAATGCAATACCAGAACCTTCATATTTCTTACAATCTACCAACAGTTCGGATCTGTGTTTTTTCCCAAAAACTTGTCAGCTGCATCTTTGAATAAAGTCCATGCATCCTTTTTAGCAGGTATCATGGAATTTATAAAATATGCATACTTGGTTGTTAATAAACAACATACAGAATTTCTCATTTTCAATCCCATTGTATGAAATTTACTTTTAAGATTCCCTTGGCCGCCGCGGTGGGGCTGTTATCTAAGCGTAGGCTTCCGACTGTTCATCCGAAATGAGTCCGGGTTCGAATCCCGGTTAGGCATGGGTGTTGTGTTTGGCTTACAACACTGGCACTCTCCCTTCCCTGGAGCCAGTGGTCCTAAATTAGAGACGGGCGACTGCTTATAGCCCATTGAGTTGCTCACGGTGGTCGTTAAAGCCTCAATAAAACAAATCCCTTTGTGAACCAAAAATGATTATTTTAGATTGTCAAACCAGTTTTTTTTTTCGCATTTTAGTCTAAAAATTGAGAGTTCCAATCAGAAATGTAACAAGCTTTTCTCATGTGTGAGGGCGAACCTTAAAATTACGCCCCTTTGAGTTCAAAAGTTCTTTACTTCCACTCAAATAGTAAGTAGTTCTTTCTTTCTCATATTTTTGTTATGGGAAAGTATTACGATCGTTAAAAAATCTTTGTTCCAGTTTCCGACATAATTTTCCTCAAAATTAAAAAAAAAATTTGGTGAACACCCAAGAGACAAATGACGTTAAATATCAAGTGAAATCTAAAAGCTATTTCAAAACCGACAACGCAACACGTGCAGAAATTCAGAATGAAAACAATCCAACACAGAACAAATGGGTATTAAATAGTAAATGTAATAATAGAAAGATACTTTCGGAGTAGGGCTTGGAAAAATTCCGTTTAAGGTTAAACGCTCGGAGGAACTTTCGGAGACTGAGCACAAATGACTGATTAGATCTTCATCCCTACGACATATTCGAAAAGTCACGGAAGTTAGGTATATCAGCATATTGTTTTACATACCTCCATCCACTCTTTTGGACAATTCCACGCATCCATATGAGGGGGTCCACAACTCACAGTGTATGTTTTGTACGCTGGTTAGCTAGCTGCGTGTAATAAGTGTATGCGGCTAACTAAAGTGTTTACAAAAAAAGATACTAAAGTGTTTACAAAAAAAGACACTAAAGTATATAACTTTGTTTTTGAGTTAAAATTCGGCAAGTTTATTCACGCTCTGTTCATTTCTATTTTTTACGAGTATGAAATTGCGCTCGTAATGTGAACCTCCTGGGAGGGTAGCCACCCCTCACCCCCTGCCTCCCCGGTAGCTACGGCCCTGGTTCTCATACAGTAGGTAACATTGTGTTATTATTATTTCATGTGCATGCTGAAGAAATATCCACACAGCACAGAATATTTCGTATATGTCACAAGTACATAGCACTGAAACACTGATACTTTTCATATTACGTTGCGCAATCTACCAGTAATGTTTCAAAAACCTTACGATTACGTCCAAATGTCCTCAAACGTTACATAACTTTGAAACATAACCGATTCGTTACAGTGAAAGGTCTTTGTAACTTCAAAATACCAACTTCATGTTACTGTTACGTATTTGAAAGATATTTGTAACTTCGTTACATTACTGTTACGTATTTGAAAGATATTTGTAACTTCGTTACATTACTGTTACGTATTTGAAATATATTTGTGACACCATCATATTACTGTTACGTATTTACTACGTTGAACTTATAGTTTTAATAAACTTTGTAAAATCACAACAAAAAATATTACACTAGACAGCTGTTTCAAAAGCAACAACAGTCGTATTACGAGTTGTTTATGTTTTAAACGCAATCCGCTGTCCATTGGGAACAGTGGCGGCGTTTATATACTGATAACAAGAGAAATAAAAATCGCTCCCAAATGAAAGTGCCGAATTTCTATTATACATGTGGAATTGACTATATTTCAGCGAAAAAGAGAAAGAAAATCAAATTCGTCATTTCTCTAAATACAGTCAAGCCCCCATTTAACGGACTGCGATTTAACGAATTCCTCGATTTTACGTACATTTTTTATGGTCCCGGCGGAATCGCATTGAAATTAATGCTTGTCGTTTCCCGATTAAACGAACACATTTTCTCAATTTAGCGAACATTTTCTATTTTTTAAATCACAAAACTATGTTAACCAGCATTTTCACGTAAAAAGTTAGCCCAAATGCAATCCCATGATGATGTTTTCGATGAACAGATTCAACAGATTGGACTAAATGCATCAGATTCTGATGAAGATGAAGCAGAACTGAAAGTTAGCTGCTTTAGTGATGCTGGTAACAGTATAGAATATGCTAAAAAGTACTTGATACCATTCGATATTAATGATGATATTTGTCATGCACTTCATAAAATTGAAGCTGCAATTTATAAAGCTAAACGTTCAGAAAAAACATAAGCAATCTTCTCTAAAGCATTTCCTTTCTACAGTGTAAAATGATAATCAACACACATTCTGTTTTTACAAGTTAATTAGTACTAACTGAAGTTCTGTTTCATTCAGTTTAGGATACTGAAATCATTATTTAAGAAGTAAAATGTTCGAAAAGAATGAAGTATTGTATTTTTTTCGCAATTTTGAAGTATGCTTAAATTTTGATGCTACATATTGAAGTCTAATATCTACGAATTATGTATTTGATATGCAAAGTAAATTTGTACATATTATGACATTTTTGATAATAAATGCGTAATTAAAAGTACTATGCATAATTTAAATTTCACTGAAGCAAAAAGAACTTAGCTGCTTACGTATTCTGTAATGAACACTAGCTTAATTAGAATGTTTCATTCGAAAGGCTTCCTCAATTTAGCGAATTCCGCGATATTACGTACAAGACCCTTGAAGTTCGTTAAATCGAGGTTTGACTGTACCTACCAATATGAAATTTCTCAGCTTCAAGCAAAAAAAACATGCTGGTATAATATACATGTACTAATACAACAACACAGCCATCTACTTAGATTTTATAAAATGCTTTTTAAAATTTTAAAATTATAATAATCAAAACAATTGCTTACTTTCAGATGATCTTTGAATCATAAAAAAAAAAAAAAAAAAGGATGAAATATTAAATCAACTAACTAACTTGAGTAAGACAGTATCACCAAAGAACATGCCTGTAGCACGTGGAAATACGACTACGAGAATGCTTCGGTGAAATGGCATAAATGCGCATGCGCATCCACGTGTTGCCAAACCAAAAATCTTAAATATCGCCGGAATGTAACATCAAGGTAACAATTATGTACAATGGAAACTCTAAAACAGTAGTATCGGTGAATGCTATTTTTAACGTAACCTTAATGTACAAAGAGTTATGTTCCAAAACAGATGTTGCTGAAATGTAATTGTAAGATATCTCTGAAAGTGCAACGCAACGAAAATGAGAGATTGTAACATTATTGATACATATCTGAAACGTTTTGTGCTGTATGAGATGATTTGGGAACTTTCTCTTTCTTTAACCACGAAATTCTCTGAATATAACAAAAAAAAAATTTCGCAGAATATAACCAGGTATTATTTTATTTATATTTGTAAAAGAAATGAAAAAAGAAAGAAAAAAAGAAAAGAAAAAATACTGCTTGTTCTTCTGCGCATGGACTACCATAGCATTTTAACATTTGTAACCGCGCAATTCTAAGTTCACAAACAAAAAGAAAATACCTGGTTATTGAAAAATCACTGTACGTATCTTTTTGTCCCCATCATTATTGACAGGCTTTGACTTAGTTATAACATAATTCGTAAAGAAAATGGATTACAATTTAATTGTATATTATATCGCCCATATTGTGTCTGGAAGAAATATTCTACCCGTAATTCCGAATATTTATTCATTCCTTTTTTTCTGTTATTAATCAAGAGGCAGAGAATGGCGTACCCATATCTGTTTTCGGTAGGCTCTTTTCACAGGGGCTATTTTGTGTGTTGGCTGAGATGTCAGGACTGTTTTTTCGTTGCCAGGACGTTCGCAAGCTTTTTTTTTTTTTTTTTTTTGATCTGGGAGAGCGAGACTTGAAATTACGTCCATTCGTGCTCAAAATTACATCCCTTCGAGTCCCACTCAAATAATACGTAGTTTTCACTTTCTCACACACCGCCGTTATAGGAAAGTATTATAATCGTTCAAAAATCGCATTTCAGGTTTTTGAATTAATTTTATTAAAACTTTATAAAAACTAGGTAAATAAATATCCAAGAACCGCAGATTGCAAATACTAAGTAAAGTGTAAACATCATGTGAACGCCGAAAACACAACGCTCCACAGAAATGCAGAACCAAAAACAAACCAGCGCAGAACGAACGAGTATCGGATAGTCGACGAAACAATAGGAAGAAGGCTCGTAGAACTTCCTGCGACAGAGCATAGATGATTAGTTAGTTCTTCATCTCAGCGACATGTTCGGAAAGGTCATGGAGGTTAGACATATTGTTTTCTACTCCTCCATTCACTGTTTTGAAAAATTCCCTTCATGGATATGAGATGTTCACACTTTATAGTGTACGTTGCTCTGTACCCTAGTTAACCGTAGTGCGATCCAAAAGTTCCGAGACTAGGTACATATCGCACCAACAGATGGAAGTACGCGGATGCGCGAACAGCGGTCCTAGATAGTGACCTTCATGAGTCATTGTGCCGAGTGGCGTCGTTCTATGAACATCGGGAGCTGTGCTACACGATATTTGGTGACCACGTGCAGAACACAGCTGCGATTTCGGTATGGACTGCAAACCAGAGCAGCGAGCGAACATCAAATTCTGCGTCAAACTCGGCAAATCGAAAACGGGAACGCATGAAATGTTGCGGCAGGCTTATGGCAATGAAGCAATGAGTCGTGCGAGGTATTTTGAGTTGCACTCGAGCTTCAAGAACGGCAGAACGGCACTGGAAGACGATGAGAGGTAATGACAACCGTCCACGAGCAAATCTCCCGAAAATGTGGACAAAATTAGGGAACTGGTGCATGAGGATCGTCGGAGAACACCATTCAAGACGTTGCTACCATCGTCAATGTGTCGTACGGAACAGTGCAAGAAATTCTGACGTCGGTTTTGAACATGCACCGCATTGCTGCAAAGTTTGTGCCAAAGATTCTGAACCCCGAACAGAAGACACTCCGTGTCGAGCTCTGTCAAGATCTTCGTCAGCAGGTGGTGAATGAACCAACATTCCAGTCGCGGGTCATCCCTGGACGCGAAACTTGGGTCAGCGGTTACGACCCGGAGACCAAACAAGAGTCGTCGCAGCGGAAGAGCCCTACATCTCCACGACCGAAGAAGGCCCGACAGGTCCGGAGCGCAACCAAAAGCATGCTCATCATGTTCCTCGACATTCGTGGGGATGTGCACCGTGAATTTGTCCCCCAGGGCCAGACCGTCATTGCCCTTTTTTACTGCGATGTTCTGCGGCGTCTTAGGGAGGACATTCGAGGCAAACGACCTGAAATGTAGCACAGAGGAGATTTCCTGCTCCATCACAACAATGCAGCAACTCACAGAGCGTTAGCAACACACAATTTTTGCAGCTGCTGCTGCATGACTACCCTTCCTCACCCGCCTTAATGGCCAGATTTGGCCCCCTGTGACTTCTTTCTGTTCCCGAAGATGAAGCTGAAGCTCAAGGGTCGCCGTTTTGAAACCTTGGACGAGATCCAGCGCGAATCGCAGACGGTGCTTGACACGATTCGCGAACAGGACTTCCAGGGCGTGTTCCAACAGTGGAAAAAACGCTGGCAGCGGTGGATCGCTGCTCAAGGAGACTACTTTGAGGGAGATCATAGCCAGACTTAAGTAACACGATTCGCGAACAGGACTTCCAGGGAGCGTTCCAACAGTGGCAAAAACGCTGACAGCGGTGTATCGCTGCCCAAGGAGACTACTTTGAGGGAGATCATAGCCAGACTTAAGTAACACGATTCGCGAACAGGACTTCCAGGGAGCGTTCCAACAGTGTCAAAAACGCTGACAGCGGTGTATCGCTGCCCAAGGAAACTACTTTGAGGGAGATCATAGCCAGACTTAAGTGACGTAAGTACTTTGTTGTATATCGGCCTAGTCTCGGAACTTTTTGATCCGGCCTCGTACTGTATGAATCTAACCAAAGTCTTTAAGAAGAAAATATTGAAAGGTGTAACCTTCTTTTTTGGTTACAATTTCTATTTTTTATATCCCCTACTGCATGAATTTACGCCCTGGAATGATCATTCTTAGAGGACAACGGCCTCCTCAGTAACTATGGCCCTTTTTTTTTTTTTTTTTTTTTTTTTTTTTTTGATTGGAGGTTTAACGACCACCGTGAGCAACTCAATGGGCTATAAGCAGTCGCCCGTCCCTAATTTAGGGTTACTGGTTCCAGGGAAGGGAGAGAGCCAGTGCCGTAAGACAAACACAACATCCATGCCTGACCGGGATTCGAACCCGGACCCCTTTCGGACGAATTATCAGAGGCCATCGCTTAGACCACTGCGCCACCGGGGCGGCTAACTACGGCCCTGGTCGGGGCTATTTTTGTCTGGGCTAATTTGTTGGGGTACATAGTTTTATAATACATTTTGGATGTTTTTAAAGTTTTTTCTTCTCGAATACGCGATAGGAAGTCGTAGGACATGCTGACTCCTGAAAAATTAACATGTCCTATAACTGAATTAAAAATCTTCAATGCATGTACTATATTAACCCCGTATTTACTTATTGAAGTGAAACGTGTAGTACTACAGAACAACAATGTGAAAAAATAAGAGTATCGGTAAGAAAGTTAGGAAGAAGAATGTTGGGAATAACAAGGAGAGACAGAGTTGGAAATGCACTAATAAGAGAAAGAACATGAATAATAGATATTATAAAAATAATAAAAGAATCAAAGTGGAGATGGGCTGGACATGTTGAAAGACTGAAAGATGGACACAATTAGTAACAGATTGGCAAACGAGTGATGGTAAGAGGCGAAAGGGGCGTCAGAGAACAAGATGGAGAGATGACCTTCAGAAATTTAGAGATGCTAAATGGTGGACTGAGCCTAAGGATCGAGGAAGTTGGAAAAGACTGGGGAGGCCTATACCATGCAGTGGGTGCCAACAGGCTAAGAAGTAGAAAAAGATTACTGAATTAAACAGAAAAGTGGCAGAATTAAAGAATAGGTCTTGATTATTCTTTGTTCGGATTTTTTTCTTCTTCCTGAACACCGTCTTTGGTATAAACAGCACTAATCTTTTATTTACAGTTTTTATGCCTGCCTCCCCAAATACCGGTGGTCAGTACTGATACAAAGTACAACTAAAAGTTGTTTATCACATTTGCTGACGTTCATTTTTCTGTAGACGCAAAACATAGAATGTTTTCAATGCCATTGGGGCGTGTGAGAAAAAAAAATGGGGGAAAAATGCTCTGCTGTGTCAATACTTGGAAAATAGAAAGAGTTGACGTATGAAGTAAAACGCACCGTGTTGTCATAGAAATGTCGCTTTTACGCTACTTGTGCGGTAGGAAGTGTTTGCCAACAAATCCCGTCATCTCGTGGCCTATTTTTCCTATTTCTCCATATGCCATGCTCACAATTCTCCTCCCACTAGCCGGTGTGTCGTCATTCTGAGCGAAAAGGGCAAAATGATGATACAAAGAGAAAAAATAAGGGAGAAAAAAAAAGACAGGAGACTGGGACGTCAACAACAGTTTCCTAGGTTACCCAGGTATTAGGTGTGATCGACAGTAAACTGAGAAAACTGTCGGATGTAATTTTTTCCCGGGTAATGACTAATAAATCTCTGGTACAACCACACTATCAACGATATTGCTTCGAGGTGAAGAGAAATTGCTGGCGAAATATATATTAGAATGAATAGAAGTAGATTTTCCATTATCGAAATGAAAAATCTTGTCAAATTCAATTTCTGATTATTTTTAAGTATTTTGCAGACAATTATCAGTATTTTTTAAGAATTTGAATTCGTGAATTCCTACAATAAACATTCTTTTGACTCAGAGAAAGATCTGTGTGTGTGTGTGTGTGTGTGTGTGTGTGTGTGTGTTCCTCCTACACTCATTTGCCATCACTGTATGTGCACTTTATTCCCCCCAACCCTCCCCTTTATTCGAGCATTCGGAACACAAAAGTGCATTCAAGAATGCGTTTCGGACACACCAGGCGACGGTGAAAAATATAAGGGGGCGTTAATTTTAAATCTTAAGAAATGAATGGAAAGTAGATTTATTAGTGCAAAATTAATAAAACAACTTTTTTATGACATACGCGATGTTCCACATGTCTTCAAATTATGTTGTACTTCGCTATAAATATTAGTAATTTTATCCTTTGAATTAGATGTGATTACCACTTGGAAATTATATAGTGCCAAAGAAATTCGATGCCTTATTGAGATTGACACTTGAATTAAAGTTAGTGCCTGTGAATTAAAGTTAGTTTGCATTACTATATGTTTATTCGAAAGCAGTTACAGTGCATGGATATCATCGCCAATGGCGCCCTCACTGAGGGTGGACCAGGGGCCAGGCCCTGCCTATGAGGTATGAATTGGACCTTCGTTCTTTGTTATTGCAGAACCACAGCCGGGTGGAAGGGGACCTGCGCTTTTTTTTCTTTTTTTTTTTGCCTGTCTTAGGACTACATATACAGTATATAACGATATATATATATATATATATATATATATATATTTAAAAAACGGCCGATCTTTGGACCAGTCTCAATCATCAGGCAGCACCCCCCCCCCCCCCCTCCCATCTTCTCTGCCTGCCCACGGGATTCTCTTATTGGCTACATATTTATTTTTAGATATATTTGTACGGAGGCCGTTCCATAAAAACTGAGAGTATTTTTTTTTGAGTTGGCAACAGTGCGAAGGGGGAAAATAACCACGCAGACGACTAACTGAATTAAGGAAGTATCTATGGCAACAGTTATTAGCCGTGGCACACGATTCTGGTTTTGTTATTGCGCAGTTGTTTAAGGCACGTCAGCATTTCGACATACAGCTTTGGAGGTGAGTGATTCGGACGGAGTTAAGAAGTGAAATGCGTTGTGCGATAAAATTGTGTTGTCGTTCGGGTAAAACGGCTGCAGAAACAGTTGATTTAAGATAAATGGGACTAAAAATCCTATTGAAAACGTTCTTTCTTCGGTCAGATACTATTAACGATGCAAACTCTGCTCGTATTTCCATCCCAAACTATTACACAATTTCGCCGCTAGAGGGTACAAATGATTCATCTGTTTTTCTCAATATCTCTGCTTCTACATGTGCGATTTAAAAATTTCTTGTAACACCGAATTGCATTTACCTTATAGAACACTTGAGGTTAGAATATGAGGAATTTTATAGTTCACAGTTCTGTCAGTAGGTGGTGTTTGTGTACTTCAGTTTGCAACCCTTCTAAAAACCCTATTGAGAAATTTCTTCTTTACCTTTACGACCCAGGTAGGGTCGTAAAGGTCCAGGTTTTTCTCTCTATCTCTGCTTCCTGGAGACTATTTGAAAAGATTTTTTTCCTTAGCATAGCTTTTTCCATGAGGAATATTTTTCCCTTCTTTTTAACTTTTCCATTATCAAAATTCTTCCGCTAGCAGCGTAGACTTGTATCATGTTTCCATCTATATTTCTTCTTTTAACTGTTCGATTTGAAAATCCATTTGTCTCCGTTAACCTTGTGCTATGAGAAACATTTTGTGCGCCATTTGTTAACTTTCCTAACATGTTTTTCGGCCGCTAGTGGAACTAAGTAGCTGTTTCTATTTCTGGATGTTTTATCGATTGTAGAAAGCGGTTTACTGTTTTCCTGACCGGTTCCATTGACTTTGAATAGCTTTGATAAATTTAATTCGCCTCAGAACAGATTCAAAAGACATGCTCCTTGCAACCGCAAATTAGGTGTCATCTTTGTTGTTTAATATATATTTTACGAATTATTTGAAACGCACTTTAATATGGCAGAGATTATTTTATGGCTTCCCAACATTTTGGGAAATGTTTTCCCGGTTATTTTTATTTGCATCTTTTCAACATTTTGGGCCACCACCATAAAGAAATCCTGGGCACGACACTCATCATCGTAAATATTTTGGATATTTTCAGTGTTTCTTTCTAGCCTTATTTCATCAAATATTTACAATCAGGAAACATAATTGTACGTATGAGTGTTTCTTTTGTTCTTTTTTTTTTTTACTTGCGGCTGTTTTATGAATGCAACTTCAAACTTTCAGTAGGCTGAGAGTTGCATGAAATTTTAATAGGAGGAACAATGATACATCAGTAACATCTTCATACTTGACATGGAATCGTTATTATGTTTCATAAAAAGCAGCAACTATGTATTTTTAAAATAATGAGAATTACATATAGGAAAGAAGATGACAAAATAAAAAGAGAAAAAAAAACAGGATGCGGTACATTTAGAAATTTTTATGATATAATAAGGTCAGATCTCATTGTGCCTACGCAAAAAGGAGGGTCCTAAACAAGTGTGTGATGCCAATGATGTCGTAAGGGCGTGGAACAAAGTGCTTAACCAGAAAACAAAATTATAATAGCTATAATAAAGCAGACCACCCAGAGCACAGGGTACTCTAATTATTTTTTCTTTCTGAGTTAGAAGTGCATGGATTGTGGATTTCGCTTTCCAAAGGAAAAGAAAGCGCCTGAACCTGTTCTGAGATATCCGTGGTCGGTCTTCTGCAAAGTATTTGAGCGGCTACAACAATGATTAGTGGATTTTTTTCATAATTGAAGCCTGAAAGCTGTTCAATGATTTCTAGTCTTACAAAGCCGTGCTTTGTATTCTGGTAATATTGTGCTATCACTTTTCGACGTAGTGTCCGACAACTTCAATATACACTCTTAGCCAAAAAACACGAAGCACCCAGGAGGAATGATCCAATCAAGATGAAAATTGGTATGTGCAATGTATAGGAAAAGAGATTATTGCAATTGCAGAGCAGGTAGGCCATTTATTCGGATAAAACAGCTGCACGAGTGGAACAAGTCAGTACGTTGTAGCGCCACCTCTGGCTCGGATAAAAGCGGTTACCCTGAGTGACATAAACACATGTAGTTCACGGATACTGTCCTGAGGAATAGTATGCCAAATGGTGTCCAAATTGCTGCCCAGTTCGCCGCCATTCCGGTACGGGTGTACGTTGTGTCCCATCATGTTCCAGACATGTTAGAACGGTGAAGATCGGGCAATTGGGCTGGCCATGGAAGGGTGAGGACATTACGGAGGCAGGCCTGGGAGAGCCGTGTCGTGTGTCGCCGGGCATTATCCTGCTGCAAAATTACTCGGTGCTTCTGCTACAGGAATGGAAACACAATTAGCCGGTAAAATGTCGTCCATGTCGTTGAGCCGTAAGCGTGGTAAGGACGACTACTGTAACCTGGACATCCATATTTATCAAAAGTGGATTTCAGTAGCCATTTTAAGCGTAGTGAATTCTATTCATTTTCCTCCAATCAATTCCCGCCATTTTGATGAGCAGGGCGACGGTTGTTAAAGTTGTTGTTTTTTCTCACGCATCTCTTTGAGGGGGTGTTAGATTTATGGTTTCGTGGATCTGTGAGAGGGGACAGCGAAGCCAATTAAGAAACTCCTGCGTCTTCAGAGAGAAGGTATTTCTAAGAAGTGTCCGCGCTTTCTGGGAGAGCGTGGATTTCACTCTTCTGCGGGGGACACTTTGGGGGGGTCTCAGGAAGAGGACATAGCACTCGGTGGCAAGAAGTTCGGTGATAAGGAGGAGTGAGAGCGAGGTGCGAATAGTTTACTGGTCGGCGTGAACGGCGATAAGTAGTGAGCAATGGGGATGATGATGTGAGAGAGGGAATACTGTCCAGGTGAGAGAAGGAGATTCGACATGTTAATAAGATAATGAAAGAATGAAAATGATGGACAATGCTTGGAGACATTTTTTTTGTCATTTTCATGTAGGACTTCCGTCTACAGGGAGTAGAGTTTAGGTCCCAGCCACCTACAGCGAGATCGCCTTTTGGGCAGGACACAGAAATGGAAGGAATGAGAGCAAGTCTAGCGACTTTTTGACAGAACAGTTTGTAGTGAGATTAGAGTACAGTAGATGGCGCCACTGTACAAGTACGATATTGCACATAGATGGGTGAGAGAATTTCAGGGAAGACATAGGAAAGGATACCCATTTAACCAGTGGGTCCAGCCTGGGGGCCGTCACTTTACGTGCTCGTCCGATGCACGGCGGATATTCAGCGATTGTTAGTAAATCACACCATCTCTGAAAGATCAGCCCAGGCTAGAACCTGGGGACCCAGCATCGATAATCTGAAACACTAACCACTAAGCCATCCGCGGCTCTGCTTGGAGACATTAACCATGCCATTTGAATAAATATCTTCCTCACTGCAAGAGCAAAGCTTAACTTCAATCGATTTTATTTAGATTTTATTTATCTGCTCAAGTCGAGTAAAATACGTGTTAAGGTCCAGAAACAAAACTCTCTGGAAGCGAAACATCAAACGAACCCTTCACACAAGGCGCTGTAATATAACTCAGCACCAAACCCTGCAACACTACTAAGGCTGTCCGGCTGTCATGGGAAGTGGCTCCACAGACAGTCACTCCAGGTGTGCAAGTCGTATGTCATTGCACGGTAAAGGCAGGATCAATGCGCTGGCTAGCTCGTCTCCAGACACGCATGCGCTGGTTATCGACCCAAGTCAAAACCGTGACTCATCACTGGAGACAACACGACGTCACTCATACTATCCCACGTCGATCGGGCCTGGCATCACTGCAACCGGGACCGGCGATGCTCACTGGTCAGTGGTAGGTGACGGAGTGGCTCCCTGAAATACAGTCCCCGTGCCGCAAGTCGTCTGGCAACAATCCGGATGGCCACTTCTTACCTGTAGACGACGCAATATGGCCATGGATGGTTTACATCGACGCATATGGTTATGTTAGTGGGCCTCTCACAATCGCTCGATCCTCCCGCTCTGTCGTTGCCCTCAACTCATTGGCGCCAACATCGTCTTAATTTCCGCATCGTTCCGACCCAAATGCCTGGCAACACGACGAGTTCACCAACCGGCCTCTCTCAGCCCAGCTACATGTCCTCTCTCAAACTCACTCAACTGCTCGTGCACGGATCCGACGTCGACGTATCCTAACAGTCCGTGGAATTTAATGCAACTCCAACCCGCTGTCACAATTGTCGCTGAGTTCGAGCTTTGCTCGTGATACGCATTCTTCAATGCATGGTTGCCATGCGTTGTGGCAGGCGACCATTTAATCATTGATCGCCATTTATTTATTTATTTATTTATTTGTATGCAGAGTTTTATAAGAATCGAACGACTTTCTCGGGGAGTTTTTTTTTTTTTTTTTCGTATTGGTATTCTATAATTAACATATCTTTGTTCGAGATGGGTTAGGTTTGTCACAAAGATCGTCACAGTTCTTTAATCAGTTTTGGATTTTTTCATCCTCACAGTTCTTCAATCAGTTTTGAATTTTTTCATCCTCACAGTTCTTCAGTCAATTTCGATTTTTGAACTTATAAGTTGCTTAGTTGGGTAAAAAAGTTATACAAAATTAATTTTCTTAAAACATTCATTTTCAGGTCACTGCTATATTGCTAAGTTATATCACTCGCGGTATTACAATATTTTTCTGCGAACCCATGAAGATAATTGCTAAGACATTTCGTATGTGCGATGTACACCGATCAGCCAAAACATTAAAACCGCCTACCTAATATGACGTAGTCCTCTTCTCGCTGCCAAAAGACCTCTCACGGCATAGATTCAACGAGATAATGGTAGGTGTCTCTTGATATTTGGTACCATGACTTCAGCAGAAGATCCCACAGTACTCGTAAATTATGTGGTTTGGGTGATGCTGCTCGTACCTATTTCAGGAACGTCGCTACACTTCGAAATCTCGATAGGCGACGGGTGGGCGAGCATTATTTTTTGTGCGGTAAGCTTTTTTTTTTTTTTTTTCGAAACACTGAAAGAACAAATTTTTTATGTTTTTTTTTTTTTAATTGAAGGTCAAACGACCACCTTGAGCCACACAATGGGCTATAAGCAGTCGCCCGTCCCTAATTTAGGGTCACTGGTTCCAGGAAGGGAGAGAACCCGTGGCGTAAGACAAACACAACATCCATGCTTCACCGGGATTCGAATCCAGACTCTTCTCTGACAAATGGTCGCAAGCAAGCGCTTAGACCATTGCGCCACCGGGGGCGTTTCGATGCTTTTCACTACCGGCTACAAAAGAATTCGTGCAATTCCGATCCCCTCCACCTGTACACGCATACGTACATGGACGTGACTATTTACGCCATGGGGTCTAAGATACAAGTGTTGGTGGAATGTAACCTTCAACTTTTTGCTTGCTCTGGATGCATTGCCTTAAATTTCTGTTCAAAATTTTCAATTTTTGCTCACGAAAATAGCACTGTACTTAAACAGTTTATTTAAAAGAAAATGTCGGTTTTTTTTTATCTAAATTAAATTTTAACGTTGTGCCCCGCAGACACAATACCTCACCCCTCCTCAACTTCCTTTTTTCCAACCAGCGACTTGTCCTTGCACTCCTCTCATACAAAGCAGTCGTCAGCCACTTTCTGCACTTTCACTGGCAGTCTTAAGTGAACTGCAAGCGTCGTTGCCGATGGACCTGGGTTAACATGGGTGCCTTGACGCAGCGTAGACTCCGGAGACCCATGCGTAACAGGGTTCGCTCTACTGTTATCGGGGACACGTACTTGGGTTCCCATCGCTCATTTGCATAGTCAATTGCTGCACTGTTGCTCATCACTCTTTACCAGTCAACGGAGGCTACCTTCTTCTCTAAGCTCGATGGTTCTTTCTTGGTACACGCTTACCTCAACACCCCACGTCCCCCCGCACGGGGACAACTGGTTTTCCAGTTATTTGGGGAGCGGCGCCCCCACGGCCCGAGCTGACCTTGTGACTGGTCAACATCTGATGTCATGCCACCGCTTGTTTTTTATTTTGGTGCTGATGGTGTATGCAGGGACGGCTGTTCATCCAGCTGTTGGGGAGTCGCGGCCCCACGATCCCGAGCTGGTCTTGTGTCTCGCTTTTTCGTTTTTATTTATTTTCTCCACTGGCTAGTTGCCCGTGTTGTATTCTACCTAATCGCTACCACGTTGTGTACTAACACCCCGGTCTTGTGGTTTTGTTACCCTCCACCACTAACTGATTTATATTAACCGCTCAGTTCGTAGGTTGCTGAGATTCTGTTTAGGTTCCCTGCCAGGATTTGTCTTCTTTGGGTTTCTTTTTTCCTTTTAGCTGGTTTGGGTGCTAGGCCTACCTGCATGTTTGCCGCGTGCGGAGACCCGTGAGGCGGAAATGGGATGTCTGGCGGCTGAGGTCGCAGGAGACCGGATAAGTGCCTCCTGTGTACCAACACTCCTCTTCGACCCCGGCTTCGCTGTAAACGGGAGGCTAGAGACTAACCCACCTCTAGTCAGAAGTCATGTACCAAGTTGTGTACAGGGCTTTAGCGGCTTTTTTGTCGTATGGCACGGCAGGGTGAGCCCGGGGGCTGTGGGATCATGCCAAAGGCGTTGGCATGACGGTACCAGGAGGCCGAAGTGTCCGCCGAGTGCGTGTGATCACAGCCAACGGACTATATCTGCAACGTATAAGCTCCAGAACTGTGTCTAGCGTCATTTTCTTGGCTTGCGGACCTCCAGTTCTCCCTTGTAGGGCTCGGTGGTGGGTGGAGTAGTCTGCAGACGAATCTTCCTTCTTTTTCCATGGGTAGAAACAAAAAACAAAACTCCAAATTTCGGACACCTGTGAATATGATAGTTGACAACAACTCTCCTTCGTCTTCTCAACCTACCAAGTCTCATACCCTTAAACGATCTTTAGACCATGACCTGGACCAAGAATGTGGAACCTCTTCTTCGGCAGCTGTACCAGTCGCTCCGAAGCGTCGTCTCCCATCGATTGCTGTGACTACGCATGCTACACACTTACTTGTAGAATCCATCGATCCGAATGAGAGACTGTCCACCAGATCTCCATTTTTTATTTCTAAAGCTTTGGACGCTGCGGTTGGCCCCTTGAAGTCTGTGAGGAAGCTTCGCTCTGGGGACCTGCTTGTTCAAACTTGCAGTGTTTCTCAGAGTAACACTCTTTTGCTCCTTACTAGTCTTCAAGGCATTCCTGTCAAAGTGGCACCTCACCCGTTTCTTAACACCTCTCGGGGTGTTATTTCGGAATTTGATCTCTTGCCATGCAGTGAAGAAGAATTGGTGACTGAACTTGCAGATCAAGGTGTTATTGCTGCGCGCCGTATGATGTTTCGGCGCGATGGTTCTTTAATTAAGTCTAAAAATGTTATCTTGACTTTTAACTCCCCGAAAGTTCCGACCGAAATAAAGGCTGGCTACTTGGTCTGTGGAGTTCGCCCGTACATTCCCAGTCCTCTGCGCTGTTTCAGGTGCCAGAGGTACGGGCATTCACAACGTTTTTGTAAGAGTTCCGCTCGTTGCGCAAATTGTGGCTCCAGTGAACATGACGGGGAAGGTTGCACTTCTGCGGCCTCCTGTGTTAACTGTGGTGAGGCCCATGCGGCTTACTCCCGCACCTGTATGAAATGGAAGGACGAGATGGCAATCCAGCGCCTCAAGACCCTGGACGGCCTCTCGTACCCTGCTGCCAAAGCCAAGTTGGGTATTCCCAACACCCGACAGCGTAGTTTTGCCGCAGTTGTTCAGTCTCAGCCACCACCCGTGCAGCCCTTTGTTCCGCGCCCTGTAGCTCTCGCCGCACTTGCCAAGCGATCTACAGTTGAACAAGCGACACAGGTGGATTTCACCGAGCTCCAGCTTATTCGACCAGCTGAGTCTGCGCCTTCTCTTTTGAAGACGACCGACTCTTCCAGTTCCCAGCGGAAGGCCTGCACGTGCTGGAGAGCCGGCCCTCAATCCTCTAAGGTGTGCAGTGTCCATCCACATGTCGCGGCCATCATGGCCGACTTTGCAGCTGTCTCGGACTCAGCGCGGTCCCCACCCTCCACCAACATTATAGAGGAACATAGGGGGGAGGAGAGTGACAGTTCGTCCCCAGCCTCAAACAACATTGCAGAGGACCATGGGGGGGAAGAGAGTGACAGTTCGTCCCCGCCCTCTGCCAGCATTGCAGAGGAGTGTGGGGGGAGGAGAGTGACTCATCCTTTGTGTAGTTGTGTTAAAAAAAAAAAAAAAAAAAAAACGGAAGTTATAATTATAATAGTGATTTAATAAATTTTTCTTATAAACCTACTTAACTACCTTGTCTTCACAGCTTTCATCATGCTCTTTTTCGGCTTTTACCGGGCCTGTCTGTTCTTGACCATTTTCAACGTTTTTCAAAATCTGTGGCTGATAGTTCTTTGTCTGGCGCTCTTTGGCCAAGCCTGGCCCTTGCGCCAATAAAATCCAACAACCAACCAACCAACCACCCCACGTCCTCTGCTATTTCTGAGATGCTTCCACGCTTGACGCGGTAGTCGATGATCATTCCTTTTTGAACGTCCATCAAATCACTACCTCTGCCCATTGTGCTCACGTTACGCTCTATGATTCATCTTTTCCGGCCGGCCGCTTATATTATCGTGTGGTCGGACATTATCACGCGCACTCTGTGACGTGCCTGGGCTGTTACACTGTGATTCCGGGGGTGGTCATATTATTCTGATAGGACTGTGTATATGCATCTTCAATACCGCGGAATTTCAAAACCATCAGAACTGGTGATGGTTTCACGGAATTAAAGACCCTTTTTATAAACAATAAGAGCCATGCAAAATGGGAGTTCGTATTCCCTCGTTCTTTGAAGGGAATGTGATTCTCACTTTGGAGGAAATGGGAATCACCGGCAAACTTGAGTTTTTACAACGTGCATAAAGAATAAGGTTACAACTGACATGTGCCGCCCCGGTGGCGCAGTGGTCTAAGGCGATGGCCTCTGATCATTCGTCCGGAAGGGGTCCGGGTTCGAATCCCGGTGAGGCATGGATGTTGTGTTTGTCTTACGGCACTGGTTCTCTCCCTTCCTGGAACCAGTGACCCTAAATTAGGGACGGGCGACTGCTTATAGCCCATTGAGTTGCTCACGGCGGTCGTTAAACCTCCAACCAAAAAAAAAAAACTGACATGTAAAAAAGCTTGAAATTCACATTACTGTAGGTGGTT
This sequence comes from Macrothele yani, assembly GCA_039090855.1. Taxonomy (NCBI): domain Eukaryota; kingdom Metazoa; phylum Arthropoda; class Arachnida; order Araneae; family Macrothelidae; genus Macrothele; species Macrothele yani. The sequence goes on from CM077003.1 coordinate 114,320,759, forward strand.
GCATAATAAAGAGTACTACTGACGTGAAAAAAGTGCTCAAATTTGTTGTAACCAGAGCCGGGTTTGACGTTCGTTCCGCCAGGCGCGACAGTATTTGGTGGCGCCCCCTTCCGCGCTTTTGTGTGTGTGTGTGTGTGTGTGTGTGTATGTGTGTGCGCGCGTGCGTGCGTCTGTGTGTGTGTGTATGTGTGTGTGTGCGCGCGCGTGTGTGTGTATGTGTGTGCGCGCGTGTTTGCGTGTGTGTGCGCGCGCGTGTGTGTGTGTGTATGTGTGTGCGCGCGTGTTTGCGTGTGCGCGCGTGTTTGTGTGTGTGCGTGCGTGTGTGTATGTGTGCGCTATATTTTCTGGCCTAAAATGATATACATATTCTGTCAAAGGTAGGCTTATTCTTTCAAGTTAAATTCCAGATAAATAATTTGTCTGAAAAATGCATAAGATTTCTGCCTCAGGCAAATATTACAAATACGTAGTGTGATCAAAAAGTTCCGAGACTAGCTAACGTAACGCGCCAACAGATGGCAGCACGCGGATGTGCGAGCAGCGGTCGAGGGCTGTAAAGTATACTCTAGATTCAGTTTCCTTTTGATTTTACTATCTCTCGTTATTTTATTTTCCTATGTAAATTACCTTCTTACTTAACGAGATGTTATTTCTCCCGCTGAATGATATGTGGCAATGAGTGTAAGTCATGACGTGGTGGTAGGCAGAATAAAAAGGCGCGTTCAACGATACTAGGGAGAGCTTTTTGTTGATGTGCGTAGGGAGAGCTTTGTTTTATGTGTAAAGAGAGCTTCGTTTATGTGAGAGGAACTTCGTTATATGTGAGAGCCAGATATCGAGTAGTTGTGTGACCTGTGAAGTATGTGTGGATAATACCAGGAGTTTCCCTAATAAAAGGTTTTCTTAGTAAGTACGTTTTTCTCAGTTCATAGTTTTGTCAGACCTCTGTCTGGCTGTTAGGTCTCTTTCATTAAGTGTTACTATTAACAACCAGCATAAGACTTTATTCATGATATAACTACTACATAACAACTATCAGTAAGAAACTGAATTCATTATAGGGCAGAGACCTTCATGAGTCATTGTGCCGAGTGGCGTCACTATGTGAACATCGGGAGCTGTGTCGCACGATATTTGGTGATCACGTGAAGAACACATCTGCGATTTCGGTATGGGCTGCAAACTAGACCTGCGAGCGAACATCAAATTCTGCGTCGAAATCGGGAAAGGAGACGCATGAAATGCTGCGGAAGGCTTATGGCAATGAAGCAATGAGTCGTGCGAGGTGTTTCGGGTGGCACTGGCGTTTCAAGAGGGGAAGAACGGCACTGGAAGTCGACGAGAGGTCAGGGCGACCGTCCACGAGCAAATCTCCCGAAAATGTGGACAAAAGTAGGAAACTGGTCCATAAGGATCGTCGGAAAACCATGCAAGACATTGTTACCATCGTCAATGTGTCATACGGAACAGTGCAAGAAATTCGGACGTCGGTTTTGAACATTCACTGCATTGCTGCAAAGTTTGTGCCAAAGATTCTGAACCCCGAATAGAAGAGCTCCGTGTCGAACTCTGTCAAAATCTTCGCCAGCAGCTGGTGAATTAACCAACGTTCTTGTCGCGGCTCATCACTGAGCACGAGACTTGATTCCACGGTTACGACCAGGAGACCAAACAACAGTCGTCGCAGTGGAAGAGCCCGGTATCCCCCCGATCGAAAAAGGCTCGACAGGTGCGGTGCGCTCCCCAAAAGCATGCTCGTCGTGTTCTTCGGCATTTGTGGGGTTTTGCACCGTGAATACGTCCCCCAGAGCCAGACCGTCACCGCCCTTTTTTACTGTGATGTTCTACGGCGTCTTAGGGAGAGAGAGAGTTCGCCGCAAACGACCTGAAATGTGACGCAGGGGCGATTCCTTGCTTCATCATGACAATGCGGCAGCTCACAGAGCGTTAGCAACACTCCAGTTTTGCAGCCGCAACAGCATGACTAACCTTCTTCACCATCCACCTTACTCGCCAGATTTTCCCCCTACGACTTCTTTCTGTTCCCGAAGCTGAAGCTCAAGGGTCGCCACTCTGAAACCATGGACGAGATCCAGCGCGAATCGCTGACGGTGCTTGACACGATTCGCGAACAGGACTTCCTGGGAGCGTTCCAACAGTGGTAAAAACGCTGGCAGCGGTGTATCGCTGCCCAAGGAGACTACTTTGAGGGAGATCATAGCCAGACTTAAGTAATGTAAGTACTTCGTTGTATATCGGCCTAGTCTCGCAACTTTTTGTTCAGACTTCCTATGTACATTATTTGAAAAACAGTATCAGCAGCCTGTCACAAAACTTTTCACGGGATTTTAAAGTGCAAAACGTCAAGACAACTCGCGATGTGTCTCCACTCATGATTTTTTTCCAGGCACCCAGAAATTTCTTACTGAGTTTAGACGTAATTATGTCTCATGGAACTTTTGTGCTGCGTATCAGAAATGAAGTAACATTAGATATAACCTATAGGGTCAGATACTACAGAAGGTAGGAGGGTCAGGGAGGTAGAAGTGCAAGATTAGGCATTCGGGTCAACTTGGTTGACAGTTCCAGACTATGGCGAGGAGTAGCAGCGGGCGCGGTAGGGGGTCGTATGCCTTATTTGTGGCGCTGGGTCGGATACCCCGGGACAGGCGGCTTACCGTGCTCATTCGGTCACGGCCAGCCGCCTAACACGGAAGAGGGGTAGAAAGGGTAGGAAGACGCGCTTATTTATAAATGGTTAGCCAGTACCCGGTGTCTGATGGCTTAACGTGCCCATTCGACTCACGGCTGATATTTAGCGATGTGAGCGTTCGTACCTGGCTGGGATCGAAATTGAGACCTCTCCGTAGCAGTCACGAAGGTTGCCCACTAGGCCATCCGCGACCCGCTGTCTCCACTCTTGTGAGGATCTTAAGAAAAATCGCACATTGATCACAAGGTGAACACACACACACAAACGCTCCTTTTTGGTGCTTAACTGCAATAATACTGTATTGTGATGATTGGATTGTTCGAGCGAGAGTAATCCTTTCGTCGTCCTGGATCATCATCCGGAATTAGAACACACGCAGGGACTGTTTGTTTTTTCGCTAAATACTCCAGTATTTCACAGAAAACCGGGAGATGGAGTACAGCTCTGCGCCCTGTGCGGTGGATCGCCCTAAAACCGGTCCTGATAATAGCGTATATAGAGTGTATAATAAGGGCACTACTGATACAGAAAAGGCTTTGAAATTCACAATAACGAACGTAATGTGCAGAAGAAGGGTATGTAAAAAACTTTGAAATTTAGAGTTTTTTTGTTTTGTTTTTTTTGATTGGAGGTTTAACGACCACTGTGAGCAACTCAATGGGCTATAAGCAGTCGCCCGTCCCTAATTTAGGGTCACTGGTTCCAGGGAAGGGAGAGAGCCAGTGCCGTAAGACAAACACAACATCCATGCCTCACCGGGATTCGAACCCGGACCCCTTTCGGACGAATGATCAGAGGCCATCGCTTAGTTTCAATATTCGCTTTTATTCACTTAAAAGAATTACAACAGAACATCCCCAACCTCACACGCAGTGTGAGAGAAGGGGAGAAATAAAACAAAATGTAGATATTTACAATGAAATGATAATTGTACAAATGAGCAATGACAGGCATTGCATTTTTTGCTGTAAACAGCAGTAGCTCAGGGATAATTGTTCATTGAAATCTAGGAACATCACTGGAGCGAAACAATTTACAGAAAAAATTCGCGCAGTTCTAGTGACATGGGAATCACTGGTGGAAGAGAGTCACTGTGAGGATGAAGAGAACTGTGTACAAAAGGTGACATCAGCAGGAAGCAAACGCAATCCAGTTCCAGGAGGAAACATGGTGAGGGAACAGTAAAAATAGAAAGTTCCGACGTAGGTTTAAGAGTACTAAAACAGCAGATGAACAGCCTGGGCACTAGAAAATCGAAACCAGGGACGACACGGCTACCATGTTTTGAAGAAGGCAGGTAACCGTGCCGTGTCATTCGCCAAGGAGTATTCCAGGGTGAGTCTGGCTTTAACCCTGTTGCGGTAGTGTGCAACCAAGGAGGTAGAGAATGTGATAGGATCTGGATCTTGTAACTGTAGCAGGTGAGAGAAAATAATATATTTAGCTAGGATAAATAAATACGAACAAACTGGTAAAATAGAGGAGAAACTTGAAGAACTGTGGCCGAGGAAACGATAATCTTCTAGGGTGAAATCACTGGTACAAGAAGGATGTGCAAGTTGGAACATACTGTGAAATAGTGGGAGCAGAGTCGGACAGTAAACAAACATGTGTAAGACGTCTCCAACGACGTTACAAAAAGGACAGAGATCTGATGATACTATATTTCTCCGGAACAAAGTCGTAGGGACAGTCAGTCGATTGTGCAAAACCCTCCAGTGCATATTAAGTTCTGAGGAGAGGGCCGGTGAATGTTGGGCAGTAGACCAGACCGAGGTTAGTGCAAAAGAAGGAACAGAGGGAATAGGGCAAGGTACAGCAGAAGAAGAACGGAGAAAACGGTACAGGGTGCGGGTGGAAAGACTGTGGAGAGGGAGGAGGTCACCGGAAAAGGGAAGGAAGAACGGGAAAGGGAGAGAGGCAGAGGAAACGGAAAGGAGGCTAGAGGAATCGACTAGGAAAGGAAAAAGTGATTGAAGAGCATGTTTAAGTTGGAGGAAGTTATCAGAGAGTTCGGGCGAGGGTGGGAGGGTGGGAAAAATGTCGGAAAAGGGGTTCCATGAAAAATCGGGGAGGACCAGTTGGGAAAAGGAGACTGCACCAGCGTGTAGCCATGCAGGGAAAAAGAAAAAGTTGGCAGTAGGGGGGTGGAGGACAGAGGAGAAAAAAGAGGCTCGGAAAGAAGATCAAGAGTGGAAGAGGGGGTTGACGAATGAGCGGTAAAGAACGAAGGAACTGAACAGCTTCATGGTAGACTAGAGGAAAACAGGGGGGGGGAGGAATGACAGTGTGAATATCCATTTTGAGAAGAAGATGGACGGTGAGGTAGGGATTAAGGGGGAAGTCAGAACATTAAGCAGAAGAATGCAAGCGGAAGAGTCTGGTTGAACTATCAAACGGAGGAAATTGAAAATTCTTACAGCTTTATAACGTATGGTAATCTCTGGCATATTGAGGCCACCACAAGTCAAAGGTAGAGATAATACTGAGGAAGATAACCAATGAGTGGATGACCAAACAATGCTGAGCATTGCTGATGTCGTTGCAGTTTGAACGTAGGCTGGTGGCGGTTGTGCAATTCAGGAATGATAAACTAACGAGAGGATGTGGGTGCCAGCAAGCCGTGCACGACTGTTGTAGCTCAGACTACACTTGAGCTTAGACCATTAAGCAGCGGTGTGACGTAGTTTCCTGACGACGGGTCTCCAGGTGGCAGCCGCTGCTGAGACCCGGCTGCCAATGTGCACCCCAAGTATCTTTTGACTGGTGGAAGTCTTATGAGCGCCCCACGGAGCATCGGGGCGATGTCTCCAGGAGCCACACCACAAGCCTGTACACTTTGAAAGGTTTAACGAAGCGCTGGAAGCCGCAGCATACACTTGATACCATGCAAGAACAATTGTGAATTGCCATTCTTCTCGGATGAGAACTGTGAGATCATCGGCGTAGGCAGTAAGAACGATAGAATGGTGCCTGGTGCTATGCTGAATGGTGGAGGGGGAAGGTTGTAGAAGAGAACGGATAGAGCAAAGAAAAGGCTCAAAGACTAGAAAGAAAAGTTGTCCGGAAAGAGGACATCCTTGACGGATGCCCTTACGAAACGGAATGGGGGCTGTAAGGAAGGAGGCCGTCCGGATATGGACAACTGAGTCCTGGTACAGGGCAAGGAGGTCTGTGATGAAGATAGATGGGAAACCGAAGGCAGAGAGCACAGAGGCAAGCCACTGATGACTCACGTTATCAAAGGCCTGCCTCTGATCAAGATTGAGGAAGGCTAAAGGTTCGGAGGAAAGGTGGGCAAGGCAATATGAGTCACGGAGGAGATTAATATTAGTATGAATGCTTCGGCCAGGGATGGTGTACGTTTGGTCGGATGTATGACGGTGGGAAGGACAGGGTTCAATCGAAGAGAGAGTATTTTAGTATAAATCTTGTAGTCAACATTAAGGATGGATATAGGACGCCAGTTATCAACTCCAGCAGACACCTCTTCTTTGGAAGAAGAATGATGTGAGCTAGAGTAAAAGCGGGGGAAAGAACAGATAAAGAAAAAGCAGCTGTAAAGCAAGGCAATAGGAGAGGGTGTAGGAAAGAGGAAAACGTACGAAAGAAATTAACTGTCAACCCGTCAGAACCAGGTGACGAGTGACAGTTAAGTAAGGCAAGTGACTGTACTACTTCTGCTGGGGTGGTAGGCATAGAAAGAGATGTAAGAAGATGCGATGGAATATGTGGTAAGGCACGAAGAATCGAATCAGTATGCGGAGAACTTGACTGGAACTGAGCAAAACGTGACTGGAAATATGTTCTAACACCGGATCAAATGAGAGTGGGGTCATTAGTAACAGTTTCAACGGGTAACTTCAAATTACGGAGGTGATGAGCAGAACGTTTGTGGAATTTCAGTTGTTGAACCTGTTCACATAGATAGTCATTTGGCTGGAGATAAAGGAGCTTGAGGCGGTGAAGAGCTTGTTGGGAGACAGAAAGTAGCAAGGCACGAAGTTCAGCTTGGTAATGAGAAAACAACGGAGAATCAAGATCTAGGGTGGAAAAAATCGAGCGTGCAGCATCAATCTTCATATAGGCGGTAGTACGTTTTTCGTGGGAATATTGTTTGGTATAAAGAAGAATTTGGGGTTTGACATTTAACCAGTGTTGCAAGGGACAAGAAGTAAAAGGGAGCATATATAAGGCTTGTTGGAGCTGCGATTGGATGGAATTTACGCAAGTTGAATCAAGTAAAAGATCATCATCAAGGGTCCAAGTTCGATAGTATTGCCGAGGAGATGGACCGGTGTGAAGACACATTACGACACAGCTGTGGTCGGAAGAAACTGTTGATGTGTGAGAAAGAGAGATAACTGAAGGAAGAAGAATTGAAGAAACATAAAACCGGTCAAGTCGGGCAGTTGTAGGGGAGGGAGTGGAGTAGAAGCGCCAGGTGTACGAACGAAGAAATGGGTGCAGGTGTCGAAAAGAATCTTGGAGTTGTAGCTGGTTGATGGCTGTAGAAATTGCTCGGGTAAGAAAATACCTGGTATCCGTGGAACCGTCCGATCTGTCGAGGGATGGGTCAAGGGTGCAGTAAAAATCATCACCTAAGATGAAAATATCAGTGGCTGGAAGACCTTGAACACAGGAAACAAAATGCTCAAAAAGACAGTCTGCATACTGTTGATTGCCGGAAGCATAGATGTTGAAGATATGGTATCGGAAGTTGTGAAGTCGGAAGAACAGAAGCTGCAGGATGTCACGATAAATCGGTTTGACCGTGATATCAGTAATGAAGGATCGAAGACGAAAATGGATGGCCACCGCAAATCCTGCGTGAAGACTAAGTCGATGTACATGGTAGAGTTGAAATGGCCAGGTTCGCCACCGGTGGTATGGGGTGTTGGGATGAGAGTTAGTCTCCTGTAGCAATAATATATCCGCATCATGCGGTGTAATGTCTTCAAACACTAACGCATTGGTAGGAAGGACGGCGCATTCCTTACAGTTGAAAGAAAGTAATTTTAACTTGAAAGAGGTTGTAGTGGTTGAATATTACTATCAGCACTTCTGTGAAGACTGGTTACACGTTTCTTTAAGTTAGATGTCTGCGCATTAGTGACTGTGTCAATTTTCGGCAAAAGAGCAAGTAGATTCTGAAGTTGGGTGATAATAGTAGGAAGCTGAGCATTACGTGATTGAGCGCAGTCTAGCTGCTTGAGAGGACGTGACGGTTGATTGAGTATGATGAGAGCAAGATCAGACGGCGCCAGCGGCCCGTCTAATGCAGGGAGGTATCCAGATATTCTGCGAAAGCTTTTTGATCCAACAATTTTGGAACAGCTGGGGACTTAAGAGATGTAGAAACTGCAGTTGGAGAGAAAGACTGTCGAATTGGCGAACGGGAACGAGAGCAGCGAGCAGAAGACGTCACCGGCGAGATTGAACTCTGTCTAGTACGTTTCAACGTGGGAACACCGGGAGAAGCTGGTGGGTGTAGGCCAGTTAGATCTGGCTCCACATTAGGGGATCCAAGGGAAGAAGATGAAGCAACACGACGGAGGGGTTGCCATTCCTTTTCGGAGATAATACCCTCCGAAGAACGTAGAGGTACCACAGCAGCAAGTGGGTCCAACGATGGAGAGGTGGCCAAAGTTCCCGTAGTAGAGATCGAAGACTTGGAGACTGCTGACGAATCATCATCTGCTGGGGGAGAAGCCTCTGGAACAACAGTAGCAGGGATTAAGGACGTCTGTGGAGCCGAACTTGGTGTGGCCAGAGAAACTGATGTTGAGGGTGGGGTGTTGACCTCGGGCGGTATGGAAATAGGTGGCTTGGCAGATGCACGTGGACAACGTGATTGCATGTGGCTAAATGCCTTGCGTTTAAAACAATGCAAGGCAGTAACGATATCGATCCAGAAAATCTGCTTCCCTACAACCACAGTGAGGTCATTAGGGCAGTCAGCAATGGCATCTTCAGTAGGGAACAGGATCCTTGCTTGACGACGCACACCTAAGATGTTCCTGTCATCTGGGCCTGTTGGTGCGGAAGACAGAGTGGAAATGGAACCAACTACTTTTCCACAACGTGAAAGGGCCGCCATTAAGTAATGGTCCTTGATTTCTGGTGGTACGGGGTAGCACGTAACAAGTACGGGGCGCTGCGTGAGCGGAACTCCCAGTAAGGTATGATCCCCAACATGCAGTCCGTCAGATAAGACGCGCTCCACAAACTCTGGCTTCGCAAAATAGATTAGAACAGTCCTAGGTTTCCTCACCATATGGGTGATCGCTCCCTTAGGGAGGATTTGGCGGACGGCTAAGGAGTATTTCTTAAGGCTGGTGTCTGGGAGGGCATCAAAACATATGCCAAGTTTCTGTGCGCGTAAAACCTCTTGCCCAGCAGCTGAAGTTTCCGGAATTTCGATGCGTAATTTCTTGTTGTATCTAGTGACAATCATATCAAGAAGCATTGTACATGGATTCTTCGCTGTAGAGGAAGAGGAACTGGTACCCTTCACAACGGAAGCATACGGTAGAGTTGCCGTAGGAATGGGCGGAGATGGGGAAGGTCGAGACGCAGTGTTCGCAGCAGCAAATGAAGTACCAGAGGCAACGGATTCTGAAGAAGTTAATGACGTCACTGTGGTGGAGAATGTCGGGAAATCAACATCCATAGAGTTGGAAGAAGAGGTGGTAACATCAGATAACGTGGCTTGGAAACCAGCTGCGTGTGGTAGTGACGATGACCGAACGTGGCCAAGCGGGGGCGGAGCTTTGCTATCAAGCTTCAGACCTGGCCTATCAGATGCGGTCGCCGCCATTTGCAATGGCTGGCCTGCTAAACCCGACCCTGGGCAAAGCCAGGACGGAAAAAGAGTTAGTACAAGTAAAATTTTACTTACAGGACGTCAAGGTCGGACTCAATCGACACAGGAGACGTTCACAACACAGGAGATACACAAAATGACGGCACACACACAAAAGAAAACCAATAAATGCAGGTCAAACACGGAGCACAGGTCAACACAACCTTTACAAAGCCATCGCTTAGACCACTGCGCCACCGGGGCGGCAAATTTAGAGTTAATGTATGCAATGTGTATAACAAGCGCACTAGTGATGTGAACAAAGCGTTTAAATTCTCTGTTAACGTACGTAGTAAATACGTATAATAGGGGGCACTACTGACATAAAAAAAAATGTGAGATTCACAGTAACCAATGTAGCGTGTGTAAAAGAGTATTACTGATATGAAAAAAAGTTTACAGTAAAATGTAGTGTGCACAATAAGAGGCCGTGGAAAAATCTAAAACTGATACTGACGTATATAAGGGGTAGAATAAGGGTAGTAGTGATTAAAAAAAATCTTGGAAATTCACAGTTTATATACACTATATTGACAAAAGTCACCGGATACCCCTTCAAATGCAAATGAACGGATTCGCTGCGTTGTTAAGATGCGCAGTACAGCTGCAAACGGTATAAAAACAAGCCTGCAGCTGACCGCGATCATGTGAGGTTGAGTGAAAATGTCGCGGCGGGAGAGACCTGACTTTGAAGAAGAAAGATTGTTAGGTGTTATATTAGTGGGTTGTCCATAAGAGAAACCGAGAGGCGTCTAAACGTACCCAAGTCAATTGCTTTGGATGCACTGAATAAGTGGAAGACACATGGCAGGACTGAAGCAGCAAAACGTACCGGCAGACCAAAGAAGATCAGCGATAGAGGACGTCGAAAGCTCAGGAAAGTCGTTACAGCCAATCGACGGAGTACTGTACAAGCCCTCAGTGTACAGGTGAGTAAAAATGCTGGAACCTCGGTATGTACACCTACCATTCGCAGAGAACTTAATTCTATGGATTACCGTGGTCGTGCGGCTGCTCATAAGCTTTTCATCTCCACTCGGAATGCTACTCGTCGTTTAGCATGGTGTAAAGAACATTTATCGTGGACCGTAGATCAATGGAAACGGGTCCTATGGACTAATGAAGCCAGATACACGATCCATCAGTCTGATGGCAGTGTGTGGGTATGGCGGCAGCCGGAGGAACGCTATTTACCACAGTGTACTGTTCCTACGGTCAAGCTTGGAGCTGGCAGTGTACTCGTGTGAGGGAGTTTTTCGTGGTATGGTCCCGGCTCATTGGTTATCGTGGAAAAACCTGTTAACCAGCACGTCTACCTCGATATTCTGGACAATTGTGCCCTACCAACTCTGTGGGAATACTATGGAACCGAGCCTTGTTGGTACAGGCAGGATAATGCACCGAGCCATAAAGCAAGGACTGTTACGGCGTGGTTTGACGATAATTCCGTATCATGTGTGGACTTGCCAGCACAGAGCCCTGATCTTAATCCCATAGAGCACCTATGGGATGAATTAGAGCGCCGCTTAAGAAGTTTGGAACCAAGGCCTATTACTAAGCAACAGTTAGCGGACACATTATATACTGAATGGAAGCGCATACTTATTGCTGTGTTCCAAAACCTTGTCGAAAGCATGTCTCGAAGGGTCAGTGCATGTATTATGGCCAAAGACACCGTACTAATGTATGTCAATAAAAGCTATGTTGTGTTTTTCTCCTAGGTGTCCGGTGACTTTTGTCAAAGTAGTGTATACAACGTGTATGATAAGGGCTGCTGATACGAAAATGACTTAGAAATCCATTGTAACGAATGTAGTGATCATAACAAAATGAACTACTGATGTCGAAAATTTCTGAAATTCGCCGTAATGTGCACTGCTGGTGTGGAAAACATTTTGGAGTTCCTAGTAACTTACGTCTTTTTAATCGCCGTTTCATAACAAATCATAGATGCTGAGCGTTGCTAGGCAAGGTGTTTGAAACATTAAATTGATCAGTTTATCTCATATATATTTCTTTTTTATTTTGTCGGATCAGAACGGTTTGCATAACGGATAACAAAATCATACCTCTCCATCTTAAAAAAAAACGTAGGTTAGCAAAAAACGGGAAACCAATCGAAAAATCATTCAAGAATTTTCGTGTAGGCGGTTTCATCACGCAAATCAACGATTATTGGAAGTGTTTCTTTATCGGTCGGAAAAATGCGGCTTCGCGTTTGTTCGTTGTTGTGCCCCCCCCCCTCAAATGAAAGCATTTGGTATTACTATTGAGACAGAACAGTAAATATCTCGCCATAGAACATAAAAGATCGTGTAAAGCGGCAATGTTCAGTGATCGCAACAGGCTAGTAGTTCCTTTCTGTTTTAACCCTCATCTCCTTCTCGAAATTCTAAATGATAATGATTTGCAAAATTTTTTGCTCTTTATCAAATTCTAGTGAGAATGATTCACAAAGTTTGATAATGATTTTTTTTTTTTTTTTTGTGATTGGAGGTTTAACGACTACCGTGGACAACAAGCAGCCACCCGTCCCTAATTTAGGGCCACTGGCTCCACGGAAGGGAGATAGCCAGCGCCGTAAGACAAACACAACATTTATGCCTCATCATGATTCGAACCCGGACCCATCTCGAACGAATGATCAGAAGCCATCGTTTAGACCACTGTGCCACCGGGGCAGTGGTCTTAGAGCGGTATCTTTCGGCTTTAAACGAAAGATACCGGTTTAGTGGGTTGGTCCGAATGAAATGTCCGGCAAAGGACCAGCACACGTGGACAGCGAGAACAAAAAGGTAGGACAACTTACCTAGGCAAAATAATCCCCCTCGGCATGGACACATAGTTGCCATCTGTCCGGTAAGGCCATGATCCCGGAATGAAAAAAGTCTTGTGACTGGGACCCGAAGAAGTCATCAACTGCAATTTGAACATCGTTGTGCCGCCCCGGTGGCGCAGTGGTCTAAGGCGCTGGCCTCTGATCATTCGTCCGTGAGGGGTCCGGGTTCGAATCCCGGTGAGGCATGGATGTTGTGTTTGTCTTACGGCACTGGCTCTCTCCCTTCCCTAGAACCAGTGACCCTAAATTAGGGACGGGCGACTGCTTATAGCCCATTGAGTTGCTCACGGTGGTCGTTAAACCTCCAATCAAAAAAAAAAAAAAAAAAAGAAAACATCATTGTCTGTCGTGAACTGTTTCCCGGACAGGAAGTGATCCAGGCGACGAAACAGATGATAGTTTGTCAGAGACAAGTTCGGGAAATAGGCAGTGCTTCATACCCCAAGGCACTTAGTGTCAGCATCGTTCGTTCTGAAACACGATGGCGAGCGTTGTCCTGAAGCAGAAGAACACGATGTCTGTTGAACAAAGCCGGTTGTTTCTGCAGCAATTTCCGGTGTATCTGGAGTAATTCAGCACAGTAACGTTCTGTAGTGATAGTTTGGCCTCTTGCTGAGAAACTCTGATGAATTACCCTGGCTGTAGACCTCCAGACAAGGAGCACTGTCTTCTTGTTGTGTAGGGGTGGTTTAGGATGCCGTCCATCAGGCTGTGCTTTGCTTAACTATTGTGCAGATAGTTTCTGATTTTCATATAGGACCCACCTCTCGTCGCAGGTGACGATTCGATGCAGTAGAGGTTCCTGTTTATTCCTGGCAAGCAGCGACGTGCAGACTTCCAAACGCCTAGTCTTCTTGGCAGTTGTCAACTCATGAGGCAGCCACATGTCCAGCTTTTTGACCTTACCCAGCGCAGCCAGAAGCTGAACAACTGTCGTGTGTGGACACCTACCTCTGCCCCTATCTCACGACACGGTTTTTCGGGGGTCCGCTTCAACCACACGTAACAGAATATGGTCAGAAACAGCAACAGGTTGGTGACCACGAGCTTCGTTTCGCAGGTTCGTATCTCCGCTTCGAAACTTCACAAACCATCACCGAATGGTTCGTTTGTTGGCTGTATTCTCCCCAAATGCGTTGTTAACGTTTCGAGCGGCAATTCCTGCAGAATGGCCCAGTTTCAATTCATACAGGAAAATGACTCTCAAATCTGGCGTCTGCATGTTTCCTTTGCAAGCCACGTTAGGTCCAAACAAACCACGCCTGAACCTTGTTCTTCACACACGTGCTAGCTATTTCTAGTAACTCTGTGACGTAATACCCACAACACCTGTGGGTGGTTTCGTTCCGCTGTGGTGGGGGCCTGCCTCCACTGCTCGTTCGCGCCGGACATTTCATTCGCATCAACTCAATACGTACAAACATATTAATATGAGTAAGCTGTTCCCTGAGATTTAGAGGTTATCTCCTCAAAGAAAGTTCATCTGTCAGATTAAAGTTTAAAACTGGCGGAATTAGATTTTACTTACTGTGGATGTATAAAACGCCTCTATTCACAGCGATATATACGCTGTTCAATGTCTTGACTTTGATGAGACATTAAATTCCGAGGAAAATATTCTGATATTTCTTCTTCTTTTAAGGAATGTTTAAACCCTGTGGTCAAAGACTTTGTTTCTCAACTTGTATACTGGGAAATAAACCCCATCCCTAGGCATTGTTTAACGAAGAAGAAAATGGACCAAACGTTGCAGATACTTACCAAATGACGTGTTGGTCCTCCTCCAGCACGAATAACAGCCTGTGCATGCCAAGACATCGACTCCACCAGATACCGGAGGGTTTCGGGAGATAATGCACTATTGTGGACAACTCCACCCGAGATGTCTTATGCTTTTTTCTCAGTCTTCTTAGGAAGCAGAACTGCTTGGACATTTGGAAGTACACTACCTTGAGCTATGGTTACTCCCGACAGCAACTTGTTCAATTCTTCATCATTTCTGATGGCAAGTTGAAGATGTCTAGGAATAATTCTGGTCTTCTTGTTGTCTCTAGCAGCATTCCCAGCTAACTCAAGAACTTCAGCAACCAAGAACTCAAAGACACCGGCGAGGTGAACTGGTGCACACCAGCTTCCACACGCTCTGCATCATTTCCCTTCCTCAGCAGACGGTGAATACGACCCACGGGAAATTGCAGACCAGCACAGCTTGACCTGTCTTTGGATTTTCCCTTCACTTTGTCACCTTTTCCACGGTCAGACATGATTGATTTATGAGAAGGAGAAACAAACTGAAATTCAACCCGAGTTGCCGGTGCAGGATCCATGGATCTGATGCTCTACTTCACGGCATCCCGGATAACTTCCACAGGGTTTAAATCCGAACACCTTGGAGGTTCCAAACTCAGATGAGTGTTCCTTGAGCAATGCCTGGGTGGTTGCGGCCCATTCTGCTTCTAAAACAGACCATCGGCCGCAGGATGCGCAAAGGCCATGAATGCGTGTAGGTGCTCAGCCAGCACATGCTGGTAGCGTGCAGTGGTTAACGACGTCTCCAGGCGCATTAAGGGACTTAATGCGTTCCACGAGGAGGCTCTCCAAACCACCACAGAGCCACCACTACCTTGAGCGAAACCGACGTGGCAAGACGCGGGCCATGGCCTTATGATGTCGGTGCGACACCCGCACCTTCCCATCAGCTCGGTACAGCTGAAAACAGGATTCATCTGATGAAACAACGCGACTCCACTTTGTAGATGTCCAATTTTGTTGTATCCTGCATCATATGAGGCGTAATTTATGATGACGAGCAGTCAACAGTGACAAATAAGCCGGACATCGGCTCCGTTAACCCAGGGTATGCAACTTGCGCCATACCGTTCGCTCGCTAACGCTGCTTGTGCCTCCGACATTTAACCTGGATGTGATTTGCGCCGCCGTTGCCCAATGGTTGGTCTATACGAGATAGTGGCGTATATTCGATGCTAGAGCTAGGCTAGCTGCGAAGTCCAGCGAATGCACAAATAAAAATCAATTATCGACGGTATTAAGACATGGTGATGCTTTCGGTGCTAAAAAAAACACGAGCGGACTCGCCTCTTTCGATTATAAGAATCAGTTTGGCGAGCGATTAGCAAGGACATAACAACAACATAATAATAATAGGGCATAATAATAAATACACAGTTGACGTGGACCAGGAACATCAAATAGAAGTCATCGCTCTTTCCACGTTTATAAGGGAATCACGGAAAAAATTCTCATCGGCCGCCACCGGAAATCGAACCCAGGGTCTTTCAGTTACGTGTCGGACATGCTTCCACTGCACCACAGCGGCCTCGAACCTCTCCAGACTCACATACGACAAATTGCCAAACCACCTGGCAGGTTGCTTCTTTGGAGCATCGCACAATGCTGGGGATTCTCCACAGATGAACGGCAGCAACTGGACAAAGAACTAGAAGGCGAATGAATAATGTGAGTATGAGAGGTTCGAGGCAGTTGTGGTGCAGTGGAAGCATGTCCGGCGCGTAACTAAAAGACCATGAGTTCAATTCCCGGTTATGGCGTCCGATGAGAATTTTTCCGTGACTCACTTGTAAACGTCGAAAGAGCGATGACTTCTATTTGATGTTCCTAATCCACGTCAACTGTGTATTTATTATTCATTCGCCTTCTAGTTATTTGTTCAGTTGCTACTGTTCGTCTTTGGTAAATCCCCAGCATTCTGCGGGGCTCCAAAGAAGCAACCTGATAGGTGGTTTGACAGGCTGTTGTATATGAGTCTGGACAATTTCGAGACCGCTGTGGTGCAGTGGAAGCATGTCTGGCGCGTGACTGGAAGACCCTGGGTTCGATTCCCGGTGGCGGCCGATGAGAATTCTTCCGTGATTCACTTATAAACGTGGAAACAGCGATGGCTTCTATTTGAAGTCTTCGAGTCTTCGCTGTCCTGATGCGAAGAACTTTGATACGATCGCCTGCTAGCGTTTCCATTACAACATGAATCAGCGTATGGAGGTGAATGGACTATTGTTTCGTGCAACGGTTCGCTCAGAAAAGAGAAGACTTCGGACTACCTGGGTCACTCCATGCTTCCGCCTTTAACAGCGCGTGTTTCGCGAGAGTGGTTTCAGTTTGTGTAAAGTGTCAATGAATTAAAATCAATGATATTATATCTTAAATTCGTGGCTTTGCTGGATTCGAACTGGTTTGAAAAATTTTGTGAAAGCTTCCCTGAACACCTACAATCAGAGCTTAAAGAACTCTTTGCTTCAAATTTTGATACAGCTCGGTTAAAAAATTAACTGAAAGTGTTTTATTCCCTTGATGAATACAAAACAAATCAGTAAGAAACATTACTTGTTACATGAAGTTGAATACTTGGACATAATGTTTATTGAGGTGTGCAAATTAGCGGATCTAAAACTAAACTTTCCATCAACAACTGCAACTGCCGAAAGAAGTTTTTCCGTATTAAAAAAGAAGCAAGATATATCTTAGAGCCACACAAGGACATGCACATTTGAGCAACTCGGCTGGTTTGTTAAGAGAGAAAAACATTACTTTTAAATATGAAAAAGTACTCGGAAGAAACATTTTTGTGAAAACGTAACACTCAAGTTCACACAAAAGGAAAGAAGAATTATAACGAAGTTAATTTGTCCGTCATTTCTGTACACGCCAGGATTCGAACCTGGATCCCCTCATTCCGGAATAAGTCACTCTACCAATTGAGCTACGCGGACGTTTGTTCTGAGTACTATCTGCCTTTATGTCGTGTGCGTCCTGCTGGCAGGTACGTCACATCTCCCCCCGAAAGAGGGCCGGGGGCATGGCCCACGATTCAGCCGTGACCATGAATCGTTGCAGGCAGCCATCCGCTGTAGGACGTGCACTTGAGAACTCCCAATCAATCTGGTGTGTGGAATGCAACATCACACAGTTTTATTTTTCGAAGCGCTGGAGAAGGGATTCTCTGATTTTTCTATCTCGCGGTGTGGGAAGAACATCACACCAATGCGAGATTTTGAACGGCCGAGTCATCCGGAAAGTTCGGGTACCATTATAACGAAGTTAATTTCTCCGTCATTTCTGTCCACGCCAGGATTCGAACCCGGATCCCCTCATTCCGGAATAAGTCACTCTACCAATTGAGCTACGCGGACGTTTGTTCTGACTACTATCTGGCTTTATGTCGTGTGCGTCCTGCTGGAAGGTACGTCACAGAATGGAGTTCATGTACAAATAAAGGTTCAAATCCTAATCCTCATAATTATTTAATATCATGTTAGCAATAGCATGTACCTAAAATCTATTACTTAACAAAAAAACTTCCCAATTTTAAAACAAACAGTACTGTGGGGGAAGGGGAGAGGGTGAGAGAGCCCAGGTCTCGGACCCAAGATACGCCACTGGTACGAGACTATCCAGGCTCGTACAGACCATTCGTTGGGCAACAGCGGCGCAAATCACACCCAGGTTAAATGTCGTATTATTTGAAAGACCCCTTCGGGTTCCACTAAAATAATACGTGGTTTTCGGACATCATTGTCGTGTTGTCGGCCATCGCATGCTCTTTGGGCATTGGTACGTTTGCTGATGGTATACTCGCGGTACACCCTTGATACGGTTGCCCTCATATTTTCACCACATGGGCGATAGAATGACTCATCTGTCTTGCACCGACATTACGTCCACGATCAAAGTCGCTCACATCATTACATTTTCTCATGTTCGTCGATTGCGATACACATTTGGGAAGCCCTCCTGTCAGCCTATTTATCGCCTGCGTTCGGTTTCGGTCTGTTGCATCCTGCACAAGGAATGCACATGTCAGCTGCCCATCACCCTATCTCTAATGCACTTTCTACCAACAAGTAATTTGACATCTGTGATAGCAAAGGAAAACGAAGTTTATTTACCTTCAATAGTTGGTGGAGCCTCCACGAGCGGCGATTACAGCTGCAACCCTCCGGGGCATACTCTCAACCAGGCGTTGTACGACGGCTAGCGGTATTTTCTTCCACTCGGCTTGGAGAAGACCGGTCAGTTCCTTCACCGATTTCGGACGGTGGAGGCACCCCTTAAGTCGACGCTCCAACTCGCCCCAGAGGTGCTCGAGAGGGTTAAGGCCCGGGCTCTGCGCAAGCCAGTCCATTCGATTAACCCCATTGTCACCATACCAAGCCATGGTGGACCTCGCAACATGACAGGTGGCATTGTCATCCTGAAAGTAAAATGTGTCCACCCCGTAAAACTGCCGCAGCGTAGGAAGCGCATGGCCATCCAAAATGGTGCAGTAGGTCTCGGCGTTGAGTCTACCAGGAATTGCGACCAAGGGTCCCGTGCCATACGAGGAGAAACACCCCCATAGCATAATTCCACCGCCACCGAACTTCACAGTTGGCACAATACATTCCTGCAGGAGGCGTTCTCCAGGCAGACGCCGAACCCAGACCCTGCCATCGAAACGGTAGAGGGTGAACCTTGATTCGTCGCTCCAGAGAACCTGTTTCCCCTGTTCAACGGTCCACTGTCGACGTTCTTTGCACCACGTTAGCCGAGCAGCGCTATTGGACTTGGTGATCAAAGGCTTGTGAGTGGCAGCACGTCCATGATAACCAAGCAGATGGGCTTCCTTACATATGGTATTCATCGAAAGAACACTCCCGGATGCACTCGCGGATGTGGCCCATCGATTTGGTGTGGTTCTTCCGAATTTCTCTGGCCAGCACCCGTCGGTCTTTAACTCCCAGTTTTGTGGGTCTGCCGGGTCGGGGCACATTCCGACAGTCACTTCTCATCTTCCACTTACCAACCACGTAGGCCACTGTCGATCTTGGGTACTTCAACTCGCTGGATATGTCACGTATGGATCGGCCATTTCTGTGATACCCAACGATTACACCTTTCTCGAAATCAGAGAGCTCCGAACTGCGTGGCATCTTGCATGCGACTGGTTGCGTTGTTGTTTCCCACACGATATTTAACGGCGGCGGCCGTGACGTGTATCAGGACCGCAGATATCGTTGATTGCATGGGTGTCCAATTACTTGTTGGTAGATAGTGTATTTTGTCTACTGAGTGTAGAGTTCAGTCCTGCTATCAGTTTAGCTCTCATACTGCTGCTCCCTAACATAAAATTTTTAGTGCTGAACACCGTAGCATAAATAGCATAGCAAGCGATACATTAAAACGATTGAACAATATTCTCAATGTACTCAAAATAGTATCACTATACTAAAATTCCGAAATTTCTTGCCGTATAAGTACAGTAAAACTTTACAAGCTTTCGCACATCAACCAGGTGGGTTTTTCAAGGAAGGTAGACAGCTAACTGCAAACTGGATAATAGAACGTTTCGACAATTTGAACGCAGTGACTTGACTAGACAATAAATGAATAGGAGCAAACGTGATATTTCGAAGAAACGAAGTCACGTTGGTTGGGCACGCGGTACTACGGTAGAAAATGAAACCATATTTGAAGAATTGATTCCAAATACGTGACAACTCCAGAGAGACGCTATCATTACTAGCCTCGCAGCTGGTCAAGATTTCCAAAGTTTCACGAATGGCAGTAGATTTGGGTGGGGAGTATGAAGCTAATTTCTTCACATCACTCCATATAGGATCCGCGTTCAAATATATATACCGCGTTCAAATTGTCGAAACGTTCTATTATCCAGTTTGCAGTTAGTTGTCTGCCTTCCTTGAAAAAGCCATCTGGTTGATGTGCGAAAGCTTGGAAAGTTTTATTTGTAATCTACCCCAAGAAATTTCGGATTTTTTGTATAGTTATACTATTTTGAGTATAATTGGTGTACAGTTCCTATTTATTGAATGCTCATGTAGTTTCCCTCATGTGAGCAAAAAGAGCTCAGTGTTATGAGATTCATTTTCAGCTTAATTTAACATCCAACTTCGTGAGGCCGCTTCGTTTACTGCGTGATGTCTGAGACTAACTAACGAACATCGGCATGAATAACTAACGAACACGGCAGACAGTCGAAAGATTCGTCATCTGTTACGTCATAGTACTACATTTAAATTCTGTACGATAGTTAGTTTTTACCGAAAGCCATCTGGTTCCAAAGATGTTTATGAACATCAGATAGCGTAATATGTTACATAAATAACCAGATAGCATGGTTAAGTTCTTGATTTTTATATTTTCCTTGTATCTGATTCAGAACTGCGAATCTCAATTTAATATGCGTAACGGTATCGGAGGTTTACTTTTAATATTCTGTACTGTGTGTTTCACATCAGGACAGAATATTATCGTGACTTATCCACCTCATTTCTAGATTTCACCCATTCTCCTGCTTGAATAGAGGCATCCTCTTCGCCTGCTGATCCGGACTTCCGTGTGCTTTTTTTTAGCACGTCTTTTGTAAAAAAAGATCTTGCTTATGTTATCGGTTTGTCCGTCCGTCTGTACCTATGGTATCTCTGCAACTATTAGTCCGATTTGAAAAATTCTTTTTGCATTCGGAAGCTTGAAATATGCGAATCATGATCCATAATTTCGTTTTGTTTTTTTACCATGTACAATTTTGCCGCTAGGGGGCGTAAATGCAGATGATGTCGAATTCAAAATTACGTTTTAATCCACATATTTGCTTCTAAACATTCGATTGAAAAAATTATTTTATCTTTCGATTCCATTTATGTCGAAGAGTGTTTTAGATATAGTTTCATTTTCAAATTACGCGTAGATTTTCCGCTAGGGGGCGTAAAAGTAAATTACTTTTTTTTTTTATTGGAGGTTTAACGACCACCATGAGCAACTCAATGGGCTATAAGCAGTCGCCCGTCCCTAATTTAGGGTCACTGGTTCCAGGGAAGGGAAAGAACCAGTGCCGTAAGACAAACACAACATCCATGCCTCACCGGGATTCGAACCCGGTCCCCGTTCGGACGAATGATCAGAAGCCATCGCTTAGACCACTGCGCCACTGGGGTGGCACATTTTTCCCGATAACTCTTCTCCTAAAACTCTGAGCCGCCCCGGTGGCGCAGTGGTCTAAGGCGTTGGCCTCTGATCATTCGTCGGAAGGGGTCCGGGTTCGAATCCCGGTGAGGCATGGATGTTGTGTTTGTCTTACGGCACTGGCTCTCTCCCTTCCCTGGAACCAGTGACTCTAAATTAGGGACGGGCGACTGCTTATAGCCCATTGAGTTGCTCACGGTGGTCGTTAAACCTCAAAAAAAAAAAAAAAAAAAAAAAAAAACTCTGATTTGAAAAATCTTTTTTTCAGCGGATACATCTCCTAATGCAAAATCTTTTGCATATAATTTCGAATTTTTGGTAAGGAATACTTTGGCCACCAGGGGGCGTAAGTGTTAAATTTCGCTTCTGATATATTTGCCCTAAAATCTGAGCTTCTAAAATATCGATTCAAAAAATTCTTCAGTGGATTGATGCCACTCACATCGATAAACCTTTTCGGAATATTTTCTTCCTAAAATATTGCACAGTTTCTCCGCCAGGGGGCGTAGATGTATATCTTATTTTTGTTAATATCTCGACTTCTAGGAGTCCGATTTGAAAAATTCCTTCTTTGTTGGATAGTGTTTTCCGTGTGACATGTTTTTCATATAATTTCAAAATTTTCACGTAATTCATAGACTTTCCGCTAGCGGGCGTAAAGGTAAATTGCGTTTTCCCATATATCTCTGCTTCTAAATCTCCGATCTAAAAAATTCTTTCTGCGCCGGATACAGCTCCTGATGGGAAATCGTTTGCACATAATTTCTAATTTTTGTAAAAAATGGTTTGACCACCAGGGGGCGTAAACCTTAATTTCAGCTTCTGATGTATTTGCAGCAAAATATGAGCTTCTAAAATCTCGATTGAAAATAACATCGTTTGTAGACCGATACTACTCATGTCGACAAACATTTTAGGAACATTTTCTTCTTGAAATAATGCGTGGTTTCTACGTCAAGGGCGTAGGTGTATATCTTATTTTTGTCAATATCTGTACTTCTAAAAGTCCGATTTGAAAAATTCCTTCTTTGTTGGATAGTGTTTGCGATGCGAAATGTTTTTCCTATAAATTCAAAATTTTCAAGTAAATCATTGAGTTTCCGCTAGGGCTCACAATGGTAAATTGCGTTTTCTGCTCCTAAAACTCCGATTTGAAAAATTCTTCCTGTATCGCATACAAGACCTGACGGAAAATATTTTTCACGTAATTTCTAATGTTTGGTAAAGAATGGTTTGGCCACCAGGGGTCATAAGTGTCAATTTTCTTTCTGATGTATTTGTATCAAAATCTGGGCTCCTGAAAACTCGGCTAATTTTTTTTTCTTGGACCGATACTGCTCATATGGAAAAACCTTTTGAGAACACTTTCTTCCTAAAATAATACATGGTTTTCCCACCAGGGGACGTAAATTGACATCTTATTTTTGTCGATAACTCTGTTTCTAAGAGTTCGTAAGGTCACGATTCCGTTTACAGCAATATCTGAGGGATTAAAGACACGACTGAAAAACTTCTTTCTTCCGTCAGATACTATTGTTTTCCATACCGGTTCCATTGACTTTGAATAGCTTTGATAAATTTAATTTGCTTCAGAACGGATTCAAAAGACGTGCTTATTACATCCGAAAATTCGGTGTCATCTTTCTTGTTAACAACCTTTACCAGATAACTCTCGAAGTGGGAGAAAAATGCCGTCTCTTGCCCTCAGAATCTCATTTGTTTGTCTCACAAAGCATGGCATAAACCTAATCGCACTGCAAGTGCGCAGAGGTCAAGACGATCCCAATTTTCCAAAGAGACCATAAGACTAAAAACCAAAGAAAATTAGGCTCCATCTCTGGGCCATGCAATGTTGTACAGTTGTTAAAGGGTTATTGCACTATCCTCTGACAACAAGGCTAGGGAAAGTGTTTCTCTTCGGCGGTGTCGTTCGAAGAAACTGCCTTCAGCCTTGATCATATCTATATATTAAGTAAATAAGGTTTTTTACTGTGAGTCCTATTTTGAGAGAACGGCTGAACGTAAAGATATTGTTAAGGTCTCAAAGTAAAGGTCTTACCATGTAGATGTGCCAGTCGAAGAGAAAAATGAGATTGGGGCAATGGTTCGCGCGTTGTGGGGCGGCAAAGTTCCCATGTAAAGTCTATGGGAGAAGCGCGCGTTTGACATTCGATCACCTGAGGGTGACTCACGCGCTGTTAAAGGCAGAAGCATGCAGGGACTGTGATAGTCCAAAGTCCGAAGGCTTATCTTTTCTGAGCGAACCGTTGCGCAAAGCAACGCTAGCAGGCATTCGTATCTAAGTTCTTCTCATCGGAATAGCGAACACTCTCGAAGACCTGCTTCAGTAATGCCGTTGGACTGTGTGATGTATATATACAGGGTCTGTCCGGAAAGTAATGAGACTTATTGAATAACAGACGTTTAATTAAAGTTATACTTACATAACATTAAAATTCCTCGAAATGACATCCTTGAACATCAATACACCGCTGCCAGCGGTTCTGCCACGCCGCGTAGCTTGCCTGAAAGTCGGGAACAGGGATCGCTTTCAAAGCACTCGTCGCGGCAGTTTGCACGTTTGTAACAGTCCCAAAATGGTGTCCTTTCAGGCTGGATTTGAGCAGGAGAAACAAACAGAAGTCAGCCGGGACCAAGTCCGAGCTGTAGGGAGGTTGGGGCAGCGTTGTGTTTTGCCAGAAATTCTCTCACTCTCCGCGACGCATGGTTCAGCGCATTATGGTGGTGAAGAACCCAAGTGTTGGTGCTTTCCGTGCGGACGCGCGCAACTTTGTTCTTCAACCGTTGAAGAGCTTCCACGTAAAATGCAGCGTTGACCGTTTGTTTGGGTGGTACGAACTCCTTAGGGACAACGCCTTTACAGTCAAAGAAGACAATGAGCACCGATTTCATCTTCGATTTGCACATTCGAGCCTTCTTTGGTAGAGGAGACTCGGGAGTGTGCCACACTGAGCTTTGTCTTTTCGTCTCCGGATCGTACTCAAAGACCAATGTTTCATCACCTGTTATCACATTCTCCAAAAATCCATGTTCACTCCTCACACGGTCCACAAGCTCACGAGAAATCGACAGACGGTTGTTCCTCTGTTAATCAGTCAAAACCAATTTGGCGTAAGTTTTCCGCATTTGCAATTCTTGCTTGATGAATTCATGCACAATGGATTTCGCGAGTCCCACGTGCTCTGGTACCAATCTAACACTCAGACGTCGGTCAGAGTCCAAAACCGCTCTCAACTTTTCCACATTGTCCGAAGTGTGAGACGTTGAAGGGCTTCCTGGGCGTGGCTCATCCTCGACTCTCTCTCTCTCTCTCTTCCCTCTGTGAACCTTTTGTGCCACCGAAACACTTGTGCTTTCGATAAAGCATCCTTCCCGTAGGCTTTCTGTATCATAGCAAGCGTCTTGGTCACGGATTTTTTAAGTTTAACACAACACTTTACCGCGTATCGCTGTTCGATACTCTTCTGCATTTTGACGGTTACGCGACGCTCACACAGCTGTCCACTTCGCAAGCGATCCTCACTCTGTAAAAGCTCAGAGCCAAGTGACAAGACATCGATCGTTTACCTAACATACCCCCGCCACCCGTCACGCCCGGAGACTCAGCCCTCCGGCCCTTCTGATTGGCCCAGGAAAAGTGGTCTCATTACTTTCCGGACAAACCTTTTACAATTGAGTATTCATTCGATCCAGTTTATTCACGTAGGTAAGGCGTTTCCCATTAGGTAAAGATGTAAATAAACATTCCGTTGACCATTGTTAGTGAAAATATTTAGAGTGCACATATTGAGTTGCGCCATCTATATATTCATTCTATAAGGTTTCTTACTGTGAGACCTATTTCGAGAGAACGGCTGAACGTAAAAATATAGTTCAGGTATCAAAATAAAGGTCTTTCCATGTAGGTGTGCCACTCGAAGAGAAAACTGACATTGGAGTAATGGTTCGGGCGTGGCTGGGTAGGGCGGCAAAGTTCCCATATAAAGTCTATGGAAAAAGCGTGTGGCCCTTATCTACATCAGGCTCTGAGTTCAGTGTCAGACTTGGTGTGTGCATTGTGTTCTATGATCAGTCTTAAAGTAAGTAAATACTTTATTGCATACTTACCCTTAACAAAATGTCTCTTCCACAGAAAAAAAAAAAAAAAAAGAAAGAAAACCTAAGAGCCTTACTGGAAGGTGTGAGCGATCAATGGGTCGCAACTATATGTCTCAGACAAGAGAGAATGAAGAGTATTCGCAACGCGAATCTCATTCCAATAACATTTACAAACACAGTTCTGACTAAAGATGAGAGTGAAAGAGTGCGCTATCCAGTTGAAGTTTTGCACACAATCGAAATCAGTGGACTTCCGCCTCACATTCTACGACTGAAAAAGGGTACAGTCGTGATGCTTATCACGAACCTGGCCTCCCCGGTGGCGCAGTGGTCTAAGCGCTGGCTTATGATGATTAGTTCGTGAAGGGTCCGGGTTCGAATCCCGGTGAGGTATGGATGTTGTTTTTGCCTTAAGACACTGGCTCTCTCCCTTCCCTGGAATTAGGGACGGGATTGCTTATAGCCGATTGAGTTACTGACGGTGGTCGTTAAACCTTCAAACAAAAAAAAAAAAAAAATCACGAACCTGGACTATGGTCTTTACTGCAGTGGTTGAATGAATCTGTCAACCAAATAAAGTTTACATTTGTCGTTTCATATGAGTTTATTCTTAAAAAAAAAAAAAAGAAAGTTGACACTGAATTTTCGGGTGTAATAAGCACGTCTTTTGAATCCGTTCTGACGCAAATTAAATTTATCAAAGCTATTTAAAGTCAATGGAACCGGTATGGAAAGCAATAGATCTGACCAAAGAAATAAGATTTTCAGTCGGGTTTTTAATCCCTCAGATATTGCTGTAAACGGAATCGTGAGCTTACGAACTCTTAGAAACAGAGATATCGACAAAAATAAGATGTAACTTTACGTCCCCTGGTGGGAAAACCATACATTATTTCAGGAAGAAAGTATTCTCAAAAGGTTTATCCATATAAGCGGTATCGGTCGAAGAAAAAAAAATTAGTCTAGTTTTCAGGAGCCCAGATTTAGCAACAAATACTTCAGAACCAGAAATTAACACTTATGGCCCTTGGTGGCTAAATCATTCTTTACCAAACATTAGAAATTATGTGAAAAATATTTTCCATCAGATCTTGTATGCGATACAGGAAGAATTTTTCAAATCAGAGCTTTAGGAGCAGAAATAACGCAGAAAACGCAATTTACCTTTGTGCCCCCTGGCGGAAAGTCTATGATTAACTTGAAAATTTTGAATTTTCAGGAAAAACATTTTGCATCGGAAACACTATCCAACAAAGAAGGAATTTTTCAAATCGTACTCTTAGAAGTAGAGATATTGACAAAAATAAGATATACATCTACGCCCCCTGGCTTAGAAACCATGCACTATTTTAAGAAGAAAATGTTTCTAAAAGGTTTGTCGACATGAGTAGTATTGGTCAACAAACGACGTTTTTTTCAATCGAGAATTTAGAAGCTCATATTTTGCTGCAAGTACATCAGAAGCGGAAATTAAGATTTACGCCCCCTGGTGGCCAAACTATTTTTTTACAAAAATTAGAAGTTATGTGCAAACGGTTTCCCATCAGGAGCTGTATCCGGTGCAGAAAGAATTTTTCAAATCGGAGATTTAGAAGCAGAGATATAGGGTGAAACGCAATTTACCGCTACGCCCCCAAGCGGAAAGTCTATGAATTACTTGAAAATTTTGAAATTATATGAAAAACATGTCACACGGAAAACACTATCCAACAAAGGTGGAATTTTTCAAATAGGACTCCTAGAAGTAGAGATATTGACAAAAATAAGATGTACATTTACGGCCCCTACCGTAGAAACCATGCACTATTTTAAGAAGAAAATGTTTCTAAAAGGTTTGTCGACATGAGTACCATCGGTCTACAAAAGACATTTTTTTCAATCGAGAATTTAAAAGTTCATATTTTGCTGCAAATACAACATAAGCGGAAATTAAGATTTACGCCCCCTGGTGGCCAAACTATTTTTTTACAAAAACTAGAAATTTTGTGTAAACGATTTCCCATCAGGAGCTGTATCCGATGCAGATAGAATTTTTCAAATTGGAGATTTAGAAGCAGAGATATAGGGAGAAACGCACTTCACCTCTACGCCCCCTGGCGGAAAGTCAATGAATTACATGAAAATTTAGAAATTATATGAAAAACATGTCACACGGAAAACACTATCCAACAAAGAAGGAATTTTTCAAATCGGACTCCTAGAGGTAGAGATATTGACAAAAATAAGATGTACATCTACGCCCCCTGGCGGAGAAACTGTGGAATATTTTAAGAAGAAAATATTCCGAAAAGGTTTATCGATGTGAGTGGCATCAGTCCACGAAAGAATTTTTTAATCGATATTTTAGAAGCTACGATTTTATGGCAAATACATCAGAAGCAAAAATTAAAACTTACGCCCCCTGGTGGCCAAAGTATTCTATATCAAAAATTTGAAATTATATGCAAAAGATTTTCCATCAGGAGATGTATCTGCTGAAAAAAAAATGTTCAAATCGGAGTTTTAGAAGAAGAGTTATCGGGGGAAATGTAATTTAATTTTACGCCCCCTAGCGGAAAATCTATGCTTAATTTGAAAAAGCAGCTATATCTAAAATACTCTTCGACATAAATGGAATCGAAAGATACAAAAAAATTTTCAATCGGATGTTTAGGAGCAAATATGTGGAATAAAACGTATTTTCGAATTCGACATCATCTAAATTTACGCCCTCTACCGGCGAAATTGTACATCGTAAAAAAAAACGAAATAAAGGATCATCATTTGCATATTTGAAGCTTCCCAATGCAAAAAGAATTTTGCAAATCGGACTAATAGTTGCTGAGATATCGTGGGTGCAGACGAACGGACGGACGGACAAACCTATAACAGAAGCACGATCTTTTTTTACAAAAGACGTGCTAAAAACTAACCGTTGATTCCGACGGGTTTCGTCTAGTTTTACTTAAAGCCATTAGTCACTGCACTAATCTGAATCCTTCCTGAGACGTTTGGATCAGCAGATGAAATTCTGTTAATCTTTGATAAGGTGAAGAGTCAGATATCTCTTCTGAGAAAGATGAAAATCGGAAATTATGTAGTTAGAGACGTCAGGCTGAGAAGGCCTGAATTCAGGTTCCCTTTGAAATGTTACATGCGCACACTGAATGGAACTTTGACCATGCGTTTCTTTTCAAAGTTTCCATCTTCTTTTTCTATGGCATTTACAGATCACCAAGATCTTTTCCCGTCGAGTAAGGGTCGTGGCTTCCATTGGGATTCCAATTAAAATTCATCATATTTAGTAGCCCAGGCAGATGCTGGGAGAAGGTACGTCACAACAGCCACGGGAAATGACTCAAATGTCCAGGGCCGATTTTCGGTGATCCATCCACGCATTCGTGTTATAGTCGGGGGAAAACCGTAACCCAGTTGGGCACCAAAGGAAATAGAATCTACAACATTCGCCTACTACATAGACAAGAGGATGACGATTCGCTAATTGCACGAAGCCGGTATTAATAGCAAAAATAATAATTATATATATAAACAAGCATACCATCGTTATGGGACTGATCCTTGGGTCAGTTGTGTTAGATAATGGAAGTGTGAACTGTGAAATCTCATCTTACCGTGAAAGTTGTCTCTCAGCGGTGGTAGACAGCTGTAATATCAGCTACCACTGATAAAATGGTTTTAAGATTTGAAGTACACTCATGGTCAAAAATTAAGGATAATGTAATTTTGACCCTTCCACGCTTAGGAATGCAACCAAATTATTCTAGATATGAAGCATATTGATCTAAACGAAGATTCAGAACGAAAAAAACATTAGAGGATCCTCCATAGTGATCAAAATTAAGAAACACAACTCCCTGGTGCTAATTTGCAATGCACATCTAGTGCAGAACACACATGTTTTATGGTGAAGAAAGTTCGATATGCTGTTTTTTGGCCTGCCGCAGCGACACATGCAGTACAGTGTTTAGGCGAACTCAGCACTAGATTATCAAACTGTACTTGAGGTAAGGAATGTCACTCTTGCACCCATGCTGCCCGAAATTCCAGGAGTTCTAGTAGGTGGATGACGTCCTGCAATACGTCATCGGAGAGTGTCCCATGCATGGTCAATGGGGTTTAAATCGAGAGAGCGAGCTGGCCACTGAAAGCGGGTGATATCCTCACTTTCTAGGTACTCCTCCAATGAGGCGGCTCGATGAGGACATGCGTTGTCATCCATAAACACGGAGTCAGATCCCATGCACCCCTGAATAGCCGAATATATTATTGCATAATGGCATCGCGGTACATATAACCTGTCACGGTTACTCTTTCGAACACATGAAGGAGTGTGCGTGAACCCAACATTATTCCTCCCCACACTAGAATCCCATCGCCCCTAAACGATTGTGTTCAAGGATGTTGGAGGTGTTGTACCGAGTCCAGGTTCTCTCCAGATGAAGAGACGGCGTGAATCATTGTGCAGACTAAACCTGGATTCGTCAGTAAACATCACCTGTACACGGTATGCCTTGAAACTGTGGTCTCTGTGGCAGCTGAAAGGTCTCTGGCAAGGTCCCCTGCTGTGCTCTGCCTGCAAAAGACGGTCTTGCTGCGGCTTTGTAATCCGCGGACGTCCTGTGCAGAAGCTTCGAGACACATTTTCATCCTGTTGGAACCGCCACCGGTATTTAAAACTGACACTTTGTGGGACATGCAGCTCCTGGGACATTGCCATCCGGGTTTGGCCAACAGGTGATTCTGCCCCGCATCACATCATCAATATTGGCTCGTTGAGACATATTCATTTCGTATGCACACCTCCGAGGCGCACAACACCTGCTTTATTCTGCTGCTCTGACTTCACTTTCCATAACCCGTCCTGTGCTACGTGACGTATGTCGTGCTCCTAGCGACGCCATCGGTCTGCTGGAGTAACAGATGAACTTTCGTCGTTCCGGAAGAAGTATGGAGTAGTTTGAATGACGAATAACTTTGTGTAGTGCAACATTTTCCTGTGATTCACAAATATCCTCAATTTTCAGATATGAGTATATATCATCTGAGGATTGAGGATAGCAGTCTGCTATGGGAGGATGGGGTGATACGGATAATGAGCAGCTGAGGTGAGACTGAACAGCGGCGAAGTTATGTGGTTGCTGACTTTTACGGGGAAGGAGTTGTTCCTCTCTGCTCTCCAATAAAAAATGTTGAAGAAACATTGTCCTCACATATTTTAAACATGAAATAATCGCTAAATACAGGGTGAAAGTAAATTTTTCATTTCATAATAAAAAAAGAAAGAAGTTATTATATACAGGGTGTATAGGAAAGTCCTTAAACAGGGAAATTACTTTTGAACGCAAAATGCTAGAGTTATGGAAGTAGTGTGTACATATAGTAAAGTGTCTATGTTCTATCAGATGAGACCGATTGCAGCACCCCTAGCGGCGAATTTTGGAAGTTAGCGATCCTATCGCGAGAACCAAGAGAGATAGCGAAAAAATTCAATAGCAAACGTGTAGAGCGTCCCCGATTTAGTATGAAATGACGCTCTACATTCACCAAAAACTCCAATAGATGTTCGGAAATGCAGATCTCTCCATATCCGATCACCGGCATGAATACGTCACGAATGACATCGCAAAACGTAAAATCTGTAAACGAATTTTGCTTGCAAAACAGCGAAGGATGGATGAAAGTATGCAAATGGCAACGCTACGTCATACCTCATCGGGAAGCATAAATTGGCGGTCAGGGAAGGTTTGTCAGACAGTGTGTGGACTGGATCTTCGAGTCTACTCATGGCTAGTTATTCTAACGAGGAGTACTGCGAGATGGTTATGTTGTACGGGGAATGCGCTTGTCGGGCAAGAGAGGCAGCACGCCAATATGCATTACTTGTCCTTAATCGTTCTCATCCTACTATCATCAATGTCGTTCGCCGGCTGTGAGAAACCGGGATCATTACAAGTCGTTCCCGTTCAGGTAGGCCGACACTTGCAGGTGTGCACGTAAAACCAGTGGATGTCCTGGCCTATGCGCTAGGCCTCCCACACTGCAGTACGAGAGACACCAGTGCGACGTGTGGCCTTACATTTGGTCGTGTATGGTAAATTTCTACAATCCCGTATTATCCAAGCATGCAGTAACGTAACACCTGAAATGCTGCAGAACGTCCAAAAAGAGGTTCTAGCTCGAATACAGATGTGTATTGCTGCCGATGGTGGACACATCGCGAATGCTTAAGTATTAATACTGACATTTTGTATTTCTAGAACATTATTTTGAGTTTATCTTTTTCATGATGTCCTACTGCTGTATGTTTTTTTTTTTTTTTTTTTTTTTTTGATTGGAGGTTTAACGACCACCGTGAGCAACTCAATGGGCTATAAGCAGTCGCCCGTCCCTAATTTAGGGTCACTGGTTCCAGGGAAGGGAGAGAGCCAGTGTCGTAAGAAAAACACAACATCCATGCCTCACCGGGATTCGAACCCGGACCCCGTCCGGACGAATGATCAGAGGCCATCGCTTAGACCACTGCGCCACCGGGGCGGCAACTGCTGTATGAATTTCCTACTTCTTTACTGTACAGTACATAATAAATTGTACCTTGCTGACACGTACATATATTAGTTTTATTATTAGTAAATTTGCATCACCTTATGATGTCATCCGCACGCGATGAGCGGCGTATTTATGTCGGTGATCGGCTACCGAGAGATCTGCATTTCCGGACTTCTATTGGAGTTTTTGGTGAATGTAGAGCGTCATTTCATACTAAATCGGTGACGCTCTACACGTTTGCTATTGACTTTTTTTTTGCTATCTCTCTTGGTTCTCGCGATAGGATCGCTAACTTCCAAAATTCGCTGCTAGGGGTGCTGCAATCGGTCTCATTTTTTTTTTTTTTTTGATTGGAGGTTTAACGACCACCATGAGCAACTCAATGGGCTATAAGTAGTCGCCCGTCCCTAATTTAGGGTCACTGGTTCCAGGGAAGGGAGAGAGCCAGTGCCGTAAGACAAACACAACATCCATGCCTCACCGGGATTCGAACCCGGACCCCTTACGGGCGAATGATCAGAGGCCATCGCTTAGACCACTGCGCCACCGGGGCGGCGCAGTTGGTCTCATCTGATAGAACATAGTCTCTTTACTATATGTACACACTACTTCCACAATTCTAGCATTTTTTTTTTTTTCGTTCAGAAGTTATTTCCCTGTTTAAGGACTTTCCTATACACCCTGTATAATCAGAACAGGATCCAAGTACATTCAGTCCTTGTTAAGTACGCGATATGAAAGTTAGATAACTTTTTTGGAGATAACCGAAAGAATTACCGTATTTATCCAACACCCCAAACAGTGCGGGGGTTGAAGGTCACGTGGATTGAACTGCGAATGGTTTCTCCTTGAAAAACGACGAAGTGGATCTCGTTAAGTATTGCGTTCTACGTATAACAGCAAAACTTCCTGTCTGCTCTCCTTTTCGTTAACGGCATAGGTGTAGCCAAGGAAGTGGAAGGGGTTCCTCGGGACCTGAACCCCTGTACCCCACCCCCCACCCCCCTTGAGGGTGGATTGGGCACGAATTTAAAGCGATATATATGTATATAAGAGCCTTTCACCAATAAAGCAAATCCGTGGACAAACCCTTCCTTAAGAAATTTCCGGCTGGTTAACAGCTTTTATAATCCAGAGCTAAAGTTATGCATTTAGTGCTGGTCATAGCTAACCAGGTTTGTTGGGGGTTTTCTGGTAATATTCTAACGACTTTCATCATTATCGTTGGATGCGTCTCCCATTTCTCACTTGGTATTTCACGTTCCAAAGAATGGGGTGGTTAAATCAGAACTGGAAAACAAACTGAAAACTCATTTCACAAACAGAACTCAAGTGGGACGCGAAAAACAGAAACGTAACCACTCGACCAGAAAATGGTTAATGGAAGGGCCTGAAAATTAGAAAATAGCATCTGACGTCATATTGTTGCATCAGGAAGTGATGTCCTAAACAAAAAGGAGTTTCATGCCACGTAGTGAGGAAGTGGATACGACGCCATTTTTGCTCTCTGAAATTTTGCTTTTGCGTTGAACAAATGGCGTGGTTGATTATCGTTCTCTCAGTTTGCTGAAGACAGTAACCATAAGTTTAACAAGAAAGATGACACCGAATTTTCGGGTGTAATAAGCACGTCTTTTGAATCCGTTCTGACGCAAATTAAATTTATCAAGGCTATGCAAAGTCAATGGAACCGGTATGGAAAACAATCGATCTGAAGGAAAAAAGAAGTTTTTCAATCGGGTCTTTAATCCCTCAGATATTGCTGTAAACGGAATCGTGAGCTTACGGACTCTTAGAAACAGAGTTATCGACAAAAATAAGATGTGACTTTACGTCCCTTGCTGGGAAAACCATGCATTA
Organism: Macrothele yani; assembly: GCA_039090855.1. Classification (NCBI taxonomy): domain Eukaryota; kingdom Metazoa; phylum Arthropoda; class Arachnida; order Araneae; family Macrothelidae; genus Macrothele; species Macrothele yani. The sequence goes on from CM077003.1 coordinate 114,354,698, forward strand.
TTTTAGGAAAAAAATATTCACAAAAGGTTTATCCATATGAGCGGTATCGGTCCAAGAATCCAAGAAAAAGAATTTTAGTCGAGTTTTCAGGAGCCCAGATTTTGCTACAAATACATCAGAAGTAGAAAATAACACTTATGACCCCTGGTGGCCAAACCATTCTTTACCAAACATTAGAAATTACGTAAAAAATATTTTCCGTCAGGTCTTGTATGCGATGCAGGAAGAATTTTTCAAATCGGAGTTTTAGGAACAGAAAACACAATTTACCATTGAGCGCCCTAGAGGAAAGTCTATGATTTACTTGAAAATTTTGAAATTATGGGAAAAACATTTCGCATCGCAAACACTATCCAACAAAGAATGAATTTTTCAAATCGGACTTTTAGAAGTAGAGATATTGACAAAAATAAAATATGCATCTACGCCCCTGGCGTAGAAAACATGCATTATATCAAGAAGAAAATGTTCCTAAAATGTTTGTCGACATGAGTAGTATCAGTCCACAAGACTTTTTTCAATCGAGATTTTAGGAGCTCATATTTTGCTGCAAATACATCAGAAACGGAAATTAAGACTTACGCTACCTGGTGGCCAAACAATTTTTTACAAAAATTTGAAATTACGTGCAAACGATTTCCCATCAGGAGCTGTATCCGGTGCAGAAAGAATTTTTCAGATCGGAGATTTAGAAGCAGAGATTAGGGGGAAACGCAATTTACCTTTACGCCCCCTAGCGGAAAGTCTATGAATTACTTGAAAATTTTGAAACTATATGAAAAACATGTCACACGGAAAACACTATCCAACAAAGAAGGAATTTTTCAAATCGGACTCCTAGAAGTCGAGATATTGACAAAAATAAGATATACATCTACGCCCCCTGGCGGAGAAACTGTGAAACATTTTAGGAAGAAAATATTCCGAAAAGGTTTATCGATGTGAGTGGCATCAGTCCACGAAAGAATTTTTTCAATCGATATTTTAGAAGCTCAGATTTTATGGCAAATACATCAGAAGCGAAAATTAACACTTACGCCCCCTGGTGGCCAAAGTATTCTTTACCAAATATTCGAAATTATATGCAAAAGATTGTGCATCAGGATATGTATCCGCTGCAAAAAAAAATTTCAAATCGGAGTTTTAGAAGAAGAGTTATCGGAAAAAATGTGATTTACTTTTACGCCCCCTAGCGGAAAATCTATGCGTAATTTGAAAAAGAAACTATATTCAAAATAGTCTTCGACGTAAATGTAATCGAAAGAAAAGATTTTTTTCAATCGGTTGTTTAGAAGCAAATATGTGGAATAAAACGTATTTTTGAATTCGACATCATCTGCATTTACGCCCTCTAGCGGCGAAATTGTACATCGTAAAAAAAACGAAATAAGGGATCATCATTCGCATATTTCAAGCTTTCGAATGTAAAAAGAATTTTTTAAATCGGACTAATAGTTGCGGAGATACCGTGGGTACAGACGGACGGACGGACGGACAAACCGACAACATAAGCACGATATTTTTTTACAAAAGACGGGCTAAAAATAAGCAACTTTCCTAGCTTACTATGCTTCTAAAAGGCGTTAAGCTAAAAGAGAAAGCGGGGAGTTGCTTTTAGAGAGAACGCAAGTAGCGAACTTTTCTATTACAGTAGAATGTTAGATTGGAAGTAAGAGGGTGAAGGGGGGGGGGTGCTCGGTAACAAAACGGCTCGCGCTGCTAAGACTTCCCCTACTTTATCGAATTGGTTCTACGAAGCGTCGTGCACAAATTTCATACTTGAATGCTCACCAAATAGGAAGGAAAATTAAATGGGCTTTTAGTGTTTCCATGAATCGAAATACGTGGAGCAATATGATTAACCGTTCTGCCACTGGGTTGTCCATAGAAATGATGAACCACTCTGGGTGTTTTCATCTTCTCCAAATGTATTTCCCAAATTTGTAACATATATGCAAACTTCGGAAATAGCGTTGCTACCGTAGCAAGCTATACTTTCATAGCAAGCTGGCATGTAATATCACTACAAATAGGAAAATGTAGTTGTGACAGTAGCGCACCACAAAAGGATGCAGATTGTAGTAAAAAATTAAAAATTACGGTACATGTCGTGCTACTTTTAAAACAAGAAAGATGACACCGAATTTTCGGGTGTAATGAGCACGTTTTTTGAATCCGTTCCGTTCTGACGTGAATTAAATTTACCAAAGCTGTTCAAAGTCAATGGAACCGGTATGGAAAACAGTAGAACCTGACTGAAGAAAGAAGTTTTTTCACTAGAAAAAAGCCTTTTTTTTTTTATTTTGTTTCTCCATTATTTTTATGCTAGGGCTGAGGTTCGAACCTGCAACTCTCGGCTCCGGAGCGCTATTCACTATACTACACTGGCATGTGCTCTCACTGCTGCCTGCCTTATAAGTGGTGAAGGATCATGTGGTGATACGAATATACGAAATAAGAATACTAATAATAATTTCCAGTAATATTCATTGGAATATTTTTGGGCGGATGTTGCATACATTTTAAAAATGCATTCATAACACATTTAGTTGTATAAAAAAAGAAATTTCGTAAACCCACCCCTACCCCCTTAAGCCTCCTCGGAAAAAATTCTGGGCACGCCGCTGCTGTGCTGCTACCTGGGAAGCTTAGGGTTTTGGAATTGTGTTTCCTCCCAAACTTGAAATATTCCATGTACAAAGATTAATTTGCTAGTTTAAAAGCGAAATAACTAAAAATCACACATTTTGAGAGTAATAGTACTTAATACACTGATGGCCACCCAAAATGCAACACCGAGAAGGACACGAGATAGCAAAGCCAGATTTACTGGACACATAACAACAGATACAAAGATGAAACGATTGAGCTTACAGGCCCGTGCGACTTGCGGAACGCGCAGACATCAATAGTTCGTGTGGCCCCCATGGCTGGCAATAACGGCCGCTACACGCCGCGGCATCGAACGAAAGAGGCTTTGGATGTGGGCTTGGGGTATGTCGGTCCAGGCTGCTTCCATATGTTGCCACAGTTCATCAGGCGTAGCCGCGGGTGATGCTTGTCGGGCCACTCGGTTGCCGATCAGCGACAAAACGTGTTCGATGGGCGACATATTGGGAGAACAGGCTGGCCACGGCAGCAGTGACACCTGGTGGGCCGTGAAGAATTGTTGCACGATGCGTGTCACGTGCGGGCGCGCACTGTCCTGTTGAAACGTGGCCGCTGGCAGGTCCTGCAGGTAAGGGAGGGCTATAGACTCCAAAACGTCGGAGATGCAGCGGTGGCTGTTGTATGTACTGGCGATGCGTACCAGAGGGGTGCGGGTGTCATATCCAGTTGCGCCCCAAACCATAACGCCCGGCGACGGACCGGTATGGCGATGCATATTGCAGGCGTCATACAGTTTTACGCCGCGGTGCCGCCACACGTAGATCTGACCATCGTGGTTTTGCTGGCAGAAGCGGGATTCGTCGGAGAAGAAAATGTCGTTCCATTACGTAGTTCAGTTGCGGCGTTCAACGGCCCACTACCGCCGCACTCTCCGGTGGTGTAACGTCAATGGTAATCGGAGCAAAGGGCGCCGTGTGACAAGTCCCCGCTCCTGCAGACGACATCAAACGGTACGTGCTGACACATGTTGTTGCGCAACACACCCTAATTCCTGCGCTAACGTTCGTGATGTGGCGGTGCGAGCCGTCAGTCACAACATGCCGGTCCTCTCGTTCGGTGGTGTTCCGCGGCTGCAGCAATCGCTTACGCTGGTCCGTCCGTCCCTCCTGCATCCACCGAATCCCTACTCGCCTCACTGTGGCTGGATGCGGTCCCACACGGGCGCCGATGTCTCGGTAGAATAAACCGCTGTCGCGATAAGCCACTATTCGTCCTGTGTCAAACTCCAAAACGTGCTGGAATGACTGCCGTGTTCTGCGACGAGGCCTCAGGAAGCTTCCCACGCACAGGTCCGGCAGCACAACACACTTCCACTACTTACACCCGGCCTTCTTTGCACCCTTCTTATCATGCTTCTCGGTGGCGTGTCGGGCGCACATGATTTGCATATGCCCTGCAATGCTAATCGTTTGCATGTCCTCTCGCGGGTGACGCATGCTGCGAATTTCAGGCCAATCGGATGCTTCCTTCTTGGTGTTGCATTTTGTGTGGCCAGCAGTGTATTTACCACATATAACTGCGTTCAGAGACTACAAATTGTTTTAGAATGCAATGAATATTTCGCTCTTTAATTGGGTATTTAACAAGAAGGTTAGAATGATACTTCTGGAGACGCCCTGAGTCTCTTAACCGTGAAGCCGCCAGGTGTGGGAATTTGACGTTGTTTACATACACCTATGTAATTTCAACGTGTGTATTTTGGAATTGCGTGGCTTTTAGTTGCAGAAACTGTTGGGTTAATACCAAACCGGATTGAATTATGCTTCATAGACGAGTAAAGTTTTCAACTTTAACGTTATATTTTGTTTGGAATTCGCACTAATGTTCGTGTATTTCAATTTAAAATAAAAATGTGAAGGGGCTTCAAAATAATTAAGAATTTTATAAATTTAGCATTTTCTCTCACATCGGAAGCAAGTTATGATGCGAAATTCGAAACATTGGCGACGAAAGAAGGCGATTCCGCCAACACAAAATGCATTGCCATAGCATTGGAAACCGTCTGCTTTCCCACATTTTGATGGCCGTCGCTCGCTGTTGCAGGCTTCACGCAAAGTGGTACTGCTCCATTAACAAAGGCATCTCCAGATATCTTATTCTAGATTCCTTGGTATTTTACGGCCACCCATCTGTTCCGTAAAATACATTTTTTTCAGTCAGTCCAGTTTAAGAGGAATTACAAGTCTGCTGCTGTACGAGTAAAATGGCATTGGAAAGGCTGGTTTTACGAGAAATGCCAATCACCCATGTCCGGGTTCTTTAGGGGAACTGTAAGTGGAGTGGAGTGTGATGATATGCGACAGCCGATTCTACACCGCACGTAACATAAATGCCAACTAAAGCAGTGCTATAAATTAACCATATGTAACACTTCCTTTGTTTATTTCCCATCAGGGTACTACTAAAAATTGAAAAATTAAACTTTACTTTGTGCTTCAATGATCATCCTTCTAAAGTTTTCGACTTTTTCCCTATTAACAAAAGCTACCCCACTTGTAACTTCCGTTATTTCTTCTCATTAGGATATCAGAAAAACCCGAAAAATGATATTTCCACTTGATAGTAGGTGCAATAATTATTGAGTTATGGCGGCAACGAAACACACACACACACACACACACACACACACACCAGAGTTACAGTCAAGGCCTGACGGGGCCACTTTCTTTTTCAAAGCCTGGATAACCCAACTGAATCGGATTTTTTAAAATTTATTTATTCAATGCTCGCCCATCAAAATCTACATTTTTAAAACACAAATAATATTAACGGATTTTTTTTTCTAATATGTCATTACGTCTTAAAAGGAAAGTGTTTAATCAGAGCATCCTTCCGGTGCTTACGTATGGAGCAGGGACATGGACCTTAACTTAAAAAACACACAAAGACTGCCGACACCTGAAAGAAGCATTCATCTTTCCTGGTTACAGCATGCTTGGTGTAAAGATAAGAAGAGAAATTCTTGGATAAGGAAAATGAAAAGAGTGAAAAACATCATGATCAGAGTAAAATCCCTGAAATGGCAATGGAATGGATGGACATATTGCCAGAAGGACGGATCATCGATGAGCAACCGAAATTTTAGACTGGATTCCAAAAGACAGGAAAAGACCCAGAAGACCACACGAGAGATGGGTGGGTGAAACTGGAAATCATGCGGGAGTGACGTGGCTCAAAAGAGACCATTGTGGAAGAAAACATTTATATACAGCATATACACGGTCGAGTCATATTACTGTGACCACCCGCTAATCCCCAGAGTAACCACCATGTGCAGCGCGGACAACAGCTAGACGGGCTGGGAGTGACTCAATAAGGTGCCGGAAGGTGTTCACAGGTATGTGGAGCCATGCTGATGGCAGTGCATCTAACAGCTGCTGGAGGGTGCGTGGTGGAGGATCCATACAGCGAACAACACGATCGAGGGGCTCTCACAGATGCTCAATTGGGTTTAAGTCTGGGGAATTAGGTGGCCAGGGAAATACTTTGAAGTCTTCATCGCCCTCTTCCAACCACTCTCGGGCATTTCTAGCTATGTGACACGTCGCATTGTCGTTCTGTAGGATCCCATCCGCCCTAGGGAAGACAATCAGCAATTCAGCATGTATGGGTGTACGTAGTCTACAAGGATGGATTCATAACGAATTCGGTCCATAGTGCCTTCCACAGGTATGAGTGGACCCAGAGAATGCCACGAAAACATTCCCCAGACCATAACTCTGCCCCCACCAGCTTGTGTTCTGCCACCGATGGTTGAAGAGTGCTTGCTCTCCGATGTTTCTCGCTCATACGCCAACGTCCATCCGTTCGATGAAGCAGAAAATGTGACTCATCGGAGAAGACGATTCTTTGCCAATCAGCGGAGATCCAATTCCAATACTGCCGTGCAAATGTAAGCCTTTTCTGCAGATGCACCTTCTTTAGTCTAGGTGCAGTGACCATACATCTGCATCGGAGCCACATACACAGCAGGGTTCGCTGAACTGTCGTTTTAGATACACTTCCTGTAGCCCCCTGGTTCATTCGGCCAGTGAGTTGCTCCACTGTAGCGTGTCGATCGGCCCTCACGCACCTTCGAAGCCGACGTTCACCTCTCACATCAATGGCACGTGGTGCTTCGCAGTTTCCACGTCGCGTATTCGCAATGGTGCCATTTATCCAATCACGGTACATTTTAACCACAGCAGGAAGCGAGCAGTTCACAAAGTGCGCTGTTTCAGAAATGCTGCCACCCTTGGCCCGAAAGCCGATAATCATCCATTTTTGCAAATCTGATAAATCGCTCCTTTTATCCATGATAGCAACGAGTGACATGTTTTCAGAATGCCTACAGCACACCTTATGTAACCTCCAAGCCAGCTCACTACATGTGCCTTCTTTCATTGGCTAAGCGCTGTTGACGTCAAAAGTAGGACGTGGTCAAAATAATGTGACTCAACTGTGTGTGTGTATATACATGTTTATATGTGTGTGTGTGTGTGTGTAATAGTATTATTACACACACACTATTTGTTCCAATTCCCTGAGCTTCGTAACTTGTTTAGCTAGTCCAGAATATACGTCAATGAAGTTACTTCAGCTCACAAATGTTGCCTCTGGGAATCTGTTGTGTATGCTCGTGAGAAAATGAGAGTGAGAAAGTCAAATAACGTCTTAGTACTTTTATGAAAATAGTTTGGACCCCGCAGACCAACTGAAAGGGGGCCACCCTTTGAGAGCCGCTGCTGAAGACTATCAACAGATCCTCCGGGGCATTTTATCGCCCTTCGGCGAACTTCTTGGGGGTTTCACAGTGGGTTTTCAGCGTGACGATGATCTGTTCATACATGATTGTCTACCAGGACGTGAGTAAAACCAGTGTAATATTACTGTATTGCAGTGGCCTCCGTATGGTCCGGACCTCAACCCATCAAAAATCTTCTCTCATTAGGTCCTCCAATGGATCACAATGTTCAAAGGTCAGATTAAAAAGTTAGGTTATAAACTCTAAAAAAGCAACTGAATGAAGCATGCCTAAAAAAACTATGTTTCAAGCTGTGTAAGTGTTTGTGCGTGATCTTTCTTAGCCGAGTTCCCTTCTTTATAATGTTCTGCTTATGTTTCTGAAGAGAATATATGACTCGAAAAAGAGCAGGGTTTGAAAAACTTTAGCTGACTGGTCAATTTTTCCCGATTACACCGAAGAGCCAAAACATTATGACCACAAGTCGAGGCAACTGTAGGTAAATTACGGTGCGTGTGAAAATCATGAAATAGTACAGATAACACCTGATACTGAACTCTGTTACTCAGTGTTATTCTTGTTCTTCAGATGGGGAAGGCAGGGAACTTGAGCGAATTTGAGAAATGCTAAACTGTAATGTCCAGACGACTGAGTCAGAGCATTTTCGAGACGGGAAGGTTTGTGGGATGCTCACGGTCAGCCATCGGTAGTACCTTCAAAAAGTGGTCCGAGGAGGAAAAATCTCGAACCGCCGGCAAAGTGTGGGCTGACTACGGCCAATTGATGCTAGAGGGGAGCAAAGGCTATCTATCGCGTATAGTAACGAGGCAACAGAAGGCATCCCCGGTAGCACAGTAACGTCGAATCGACGTCGATTTTGGGTTACCAGGTCGATATTACGTCGAGGCATAGTTTTCGACGTAAAATCGATGAGACGAAACGTCAAGAAAAATTGTTACACTGAATTTCAACATACATGTAAACGATTTTATGCAGTTTATTCTTTTAGTTCCATTAGGTCGAATAATCGATGTTTTTTTCCCGATCTGTAAGCATCGCACGCATGCGCCTTTGCAACCATTACGCCAAACAAACTTTTTGAATGCTGGGTTGTTGGTCGGTCGCATCATTTCTGTTGTAAGACGAGATTCCTACCTGTCTCTTTTTTCGCTGATAAGTTTTTTTTTTTAAGTATGTTTATAAGAAGTTAAGTCTCGTCCCTTTAAGGTATCCACTACGTTGAAAAGGTCGTTTTGGGCCAAATTTCACATTTTGTAAAAATGCGTTCATTTTAAAGCCCCATTCTTTAGGATTCCGAAACTGCTTTTGTTTCTTGTCTACGATGAATAGATACAGAGATAGAGCAATCGGAATATCTAAACCAAGGTGTCAAAGGAACGGGAAGTGACACTAGAAACGCGGTTTTGATTAATTGATTGATTGATTGGAGGTTTAACGACCACCTTGAGCAACTCAATGGGATATAAGCAGTCGCCCGTCCCTAATTTAGCGTCACTGGTTTGAGAGAAGGGGAGAGCCAGTGCCGTAAGACAAAGACAACATCCATGCCTCGCCGCCCCGGTGGCGCAGTGGTCTAAGGCGTTGGCCTCTGATCATTCGTTCGAAGGGGTCCGGGTTCGAATCCCGGTGAGGCATGGATGTTGTGTTTGTCTTACGGCACTGGCTCTCTCCCTTCCCTGGAACCAGTGACCCTAAATTAGGGACGGGCGACTGCGTATAGCCCATTGAGTTGCTCACGGTGGTCGTTAAACCTCCAATCAAAAAAAAAAAAACCATCCATGCCTCACCGGGATTCAAACCCGGACCCTTTCGGACGAATGATCAGATGCCATCGCTTAGACCACTGAGCCACCGGGGCCGGCAACGCGTTTTTTACAGGATGATCGATTTTCGTCCCGAACTCTTTACGGAAAACCTGATAACTGCAAAAGATATGTAAATAAATTGATGAAACTTGGTATAGGCCTACATCTTTCTTACAATGTTATGCATGCAGTGAACTAAAAGTATTGCTGTTTATCATTTCAAAGTTAGGTTATAGCTATTTACATTCAGCATAGTGAAGAAATTTGTCGAAAATTCACACTAATGCATGTAGGAATGAGTGTATCTGAGCAGCGTTTAGGAACATCACTTCCCTTTTAGTTCACTGCATAGATAATCATGCGCATATCATCATCATCATCATTGTCAACCATTATCAATCCACTGCTGGACGAAGGTCTCCCCAAGTTTCCTCCACAACGGTCTGTCTTGTGCCAGTCTCCTCCATGTCACTCCCGCATATTTACGAATTTCATCCACCCATCTCCCATGTGGTCTTTTTCTGGGTCTTTTCCTGTCCCTTGGAATCCAATCTAAAATTTCGGCTGTCCATCTATGGTCTGTCCTTCTGGCAGTATGTCCAGCCCATTGCCATTTCAGGGATTTAACTCTGATCATGATGTCTTCCACTCTCGTCATTTTTCGGGTCCACGAGTTCCTCTTCTTATCTCTCCTGGTTATACCAAGCATGCACCTCTCCATGCTTCTTTGAGTTGTCTGCAGACTTTGTATGTCTCTTTTAGTTAAGGTCCACGTCTCTGCACCATACGTAAGCACTGGAAGGATGCATTGATCAAACACTTTTCTTTTAAGACATAATGGCATATTGCTCTTGAAAATTATGCTGTTTCTTCCAAAAGCTCTCCAGGCAAGTTTTGTACGCCGATTAATTTTTTCATCAATGTGACCCTCACTTGATATCTGCTGTCCAAGATAAACGTACGTGTCTGTTATCTCCAGTTTTTCTCCATCAATCGATAAATCTTCATTTCTTGTAAAAGCATTGAACATCACTTTTGTCTTCTGAAAGTTCATTTTTAATCCCACTTCTTTACTCTTGTCAGCAAGTTCCTGGATCATACTCTGCAGCTCTGATGGGGTAGTTGCAAAAATGACTACGTCATCAGCAAAACGAAGGTGGGTTAGATAATCTCCATTAATCTTTATCCCTTTGTTTTCCCAGTTGAGTGATTGAAAGACATTTTCCAATATGGCATTAAAGAGCTTCGGAGATATGGTGTCACCTTGTCTCACTCCCTTTCCAATTTTTATGTCTGTTGTATTTTCAAACAGCCGAATCTTTGCCCTTGCATTTTCATAGATGTTATTAATAATATTAATGTATGCATCTTCAATACCGCAGGATTTCAGAGCCGTGGTAACTGCTGATGGTTTCACCGAATCAAAGGCTTTTTCATAATCGATAAAAGCCATGCACAATGGAAGTTCATATTCCTTCGCTCTTTCAATTAGTTCTCTCAGTACGTGGATATGATCTATTGTGCTGTAGCCACTCCTGAATCCAGCTTGTTCTCTCGGTTGAGCCATGTCCAGTGTTACCTTCAAGCGGTGTGAAAGAACTTTAGTGAAGATTTTATAAACCACTGATAGGAGGCTGATAGGTCTGTAGTTCCTGAGATCCTCAATGTCACCTTTTTTATGTAGCAGGATCATTGTAGCATTGTTCCAATCCTCAGGAATCTTCCCTTCATTAAGGCATCGAGTGAAAATTTGGGCGAGTACTGTTTCAATTTCTCCACTTGCTTCTTGTATGATGTCTATAGTTATTCCATCTTCTCCTGGAGCTTTCCCCCGCTTCATGTTCTTGATTGCATGAGCAACTTCTGCTGGGAGGACTGGAAGAACTCTGGTACCTTTCATGATGTCTGGAGTACATGCATCATCCCTTTCATATAATTTGGAGTAGAAATCTTTCACTCTTGTCAAAATTTCGCCTCTGTTTCTAGTTATAGAACCATCTTCTTTTCTCAGAGCCATAATCTGTTTTCTTCCCTTACTGAGATGTCCCTTTGCTATCTTAAGGCTTTGGTTGTTTTCAATTGCTTTCCTCACTAGCTCACAGTTGAATTTCCTTATGTCTTCAGTGATACTTTTTCGTGCTGTCTTGCATAGCTCTATATATTCCACTTTGGAAGTCACATCTTCTTTAGTTGTCCTCATCTCTCTTCTTTTTTGCATCAACATTTTGGTTTTTCCTGATAATTTGTTCACATGCAACTTGTTCTTAGACCCAGCTAATTTTGTTGCTGTTTCCATAAGAGCTTTGGTTACTTTTCTGTTAACTTCCGAAATATCCACTTCTTCCGATGTTAGGCCTTCTAAAGCAGAGAATCTGTTCTTCAGTTCCAACTTGAAAGTATTATGGTGTTTTTTAAGGTTGGTTATGTCAATACATTTTGTTTGTCTTATGAGCTTGCCACGTTCCAGTTTAGTGTTGAGGTGCATCTTACATCTCACCAATCTATGGTCACTACCTGTGTTGAAGTTGTTCAGCACACTGCAGTCTTCGATGACGAATTTTTTGTTACACATAATAAAATCAATTTCACTTGTCGTCCCAATTGGATGTCTCCATGTCCATTTCCTGTGTGGCTTTTTCTTGAAAAAGGAGTTCAAGATGAAAAATCCTTCTGCCTCTGCAAACTCAACAAGAGTATTTCCACGCTGGTTTCTGTTGCCGTGACCGAATTTACCTACTGAAGTTTCATTCTGTTGCCGGTGCCCTATTTTAGCATTGAAATCTCCCATAATTATCTTCAAGTGCTGCTTACCTTTATTATTTAGATGACGAATTTCCTCATAAAATTCTTCAATTTCTTCTTCACGATGACTTGTGGTGGGTGCATAAGTTTGAATAATCTGAGCCTGGTATCTTCTCGATAGTTGGATAACGAGTCGTGCAGCTCTGTCAGAGGAACTTTCAACTTCTACCACTTTATCCTTCAGTTTCTTGTTTATTATAAATCCAACACCACTAGTTCTGCCAGTATCTGTCCCACGATAATAGAAGAGATGTCCACTTTTCAGTTCAATGAGATCTTCTCCTTTTCTCCTTACCTCACTTAGCCCGACGATGTCCCACTTGATCCTTTGTAGTTCCTCTTCCAATTCAAGAAGCCTTGAATCAGAAGATAGGGAGCGTCCGTTATAGGTAGCCAAGGTCAGCATCAAATGGCAGCCTAGTCCGGTCCTCCGGGGATTCTGAGCACCCTCTGCCTTCATGTCGCACTGGCCGCTGCCTTGGCCAGGTACATTCCAGCTGCCGGAGACTGAGGGCCAAGATTTAAGTTGTACAGTCATTTTGGAGGTGTTTGGCCATAACTCACCACGCTGGCCAAGCGGGTTGGTGAGTGTGGGATAGCATTTCCTCTGATCCCGATGGTATAGTTATACCGCTATTGGCGGTCGTCAGAGCCCCTTTAGTGGGAACAGGATGCACCACGAGAAGGCGGGGTTGACATTTGTCAAGGAGAGGCTGTGATGTTACGCATCACCTGACCTTACATCCCCATGCGCATATACATGATGCAAAATATGTCATCATACATCTAGCACTTTTTTATTTAGAGCGTTTACCGTAAACAACATATTTCCTTAAATAATTTCACAAATTTCCCAATTTCTTGAAAAATTATGTTGATACCATTTTTTTCAACGTTTATGTGTTTTTGTGTGTTAGCCTTCCTAAAAAAAATTACCCATTCTTGCATTTTTTCAACAAAAGTGTCCCTTAAGTAGAATTACTTTTTAAGATATAGAATTTGTACGTATTCATATCCCAATTAGGGATAGGCTTAGCGCGATGCTGACACATTACCAAAACTTTCTGTGAAATTTTTGAGAACTGTGTCTTTTCGAATGCGTCCGAAAAGACTTGGATGTTTAAGCAATAAAAAAAATTACATGATCTTTTAATCGTAGACAACGGCGTAAAATTGTACTACAAATGCGAATACATTCTACGTTTTATGCCACGATTAAAAGTTTAGAATTTCATGTTTAAACATCTAAATTGTAGAGTAAACGTAGATTCGGTATTACAACAGTACTAGAATCGATGACTAAACTGCGTAATATCAACGTAGAATCGACGTCTACACTACGCAGCAACGATGTATATGTTCTCTCGAAAGATCGAATATTTGTCTACTGTTGACTTGATATCGACTTAATATGTTTAAAATTCAACGTCGAAAAGTCGTGACAAAAGTGGACATGGATATCTATTATATTCGACGTTTCATATCGACCAAAAATCGATAAAAATTTGACGTCGAATCGATGTAATGTGCTACCGGGGATAGTGGGGCTCAACTTGCCGATGATTTGAATACTGGTGATAGGAGTGTTGTGTCACAACACACAGTACATCAAATCCTGCTGAAAATGAGGCTGCGTAGCTGCAAGCCTCGAGTGCCCTTGATAACATCGGTTCATCGTCGAAGCGAGCATCGAAACTGAAGCTTGAATAAATGGAAGAAAGTCGTCTGATCTGAAACCTCGCTTCTCGTTGCACCATGTGGACGGCTGAGTCAGTGCCGGGTTTAAGGCTTTTGAGGCCCTAGGCCAAATTTTCTATGGGCGAGGGCCGCAGGTGTAGAATCCAGAAAAACGGAGAAAATGGAACAGAAAAAACTTAGAAAAGGGAATTACCGTTATTTTTATTTACTAATAGGCCGAAAAATACAAAACAGACATAAGTCAAGACTTCAGAGTACTTTTAAAGAGTTTGTCAAGGAGTTAAATTTTGGTAAGAACACCCACGATCAACCTTCAGCATTATTTTAAGTCTTATCAGCGACAAACAGCTGACAACCCTATTTCCGAATTTGGATATAGCTTTAAGAATTATTTTGTGCATGATGACGACAAATGCATCAGGGGAAAGGTCCTTTAGCATTTTAAAAATAATAAAAAACTATTTAAGAAATTCAAACACAGACTCGAAGTTATCTAGTTTTGCAAAAATTTTTTGCCAACGCAGAATTGTTCAAAAATTTAGATTTTGATGATCTAATTAAAGACTTTTCTTCTATTAAAGCCCGTAAAGTTGATGTGTGATCATTGTTAAATCCATACCCAGCTCTGAGTTCATGCAGTTCATTTATTGTTTAATTATTGTACTAACTCACTCATAACTACTTTTGTCTATTAGGTATAGTTGTATTTGTAAATGTTAGAAATAAAGGTTTCATTTTATAAAATATAGCAAGAGCTGAGTACTCATACTTGTAGTAGATTACTTATTTAAGCTTATGATTCCATTTTTCTTATGTACAAATAAACCAAACTTGTAAAAAAAATGTGTCAGTTTATATAATTTCCCAAAACACCTTACAATTAATTTTTATATTCTTTATTAATTTTTTTTTTGATGAAAACAATTTTTATTTAAATAATACTTATTTAACAATAAAATTATACCACCAATTATTATATTCTTCACTTAAAGATAAGTTTATTAGAAAATCGTATAGGAGCAAATTCAAATATGGGCGGCCTAGTTGGCCTAGTGGTAAATCCGCCCCTGGGCTGAGTACGTATGCGTCGTTTACCTGGGGAGCTGTGTTGACACCAGGATGCACTGTAGGACGAAAACAAGCCGGGAAGGAAACGCAATGCTTTCGGCAATGTTCTACTGGGGACCTCTCGGTCCAGTTATTAATGTGCAGAAAACTATGACATTTGCAGCTACCTAAACATCATTGCAGACTAGATAAATCCGTACATCGCAGCGGGCATTCCCTTCTCTTAGTGCTTTCTTTCAGTAGGGTAATGCGCCATGTCACACTAGAGGTCTGCACGGGCCTTAATTTAGAAAGCCCGGCCCGGCCCGGCCCGGCCCGTATATTTCTATTGTTTCCAAGTCCCGGTCCAGTCCGTAAAATTTCAACAATTACCAAAACATTAATTGGACACCTGGTGCACTCGGTCATTCGACTCCTGAAGAATTTTCGTTTTCTTAATAATACATGTATTCTATTACAATAAACGTTAATTCAGAATATTTCTGAGACTCTGTATAAGTCACGTGACGTCCGAGGGGGGGGGCTTGTATACTGAAAATTTTCCATGAAAAGAACAATTTCCATGACTTTCAAATTTTCTGGGTTTTCAAATTATCATTTCCTACCGCCGGACCCGGAAATATCCTTGGGCGGGGGAGGGGTTAATTCGAAAAGTACGAAATATCCAGAATTATGAGTCCGATCGTTCTACTGGGAGAAGATTTTATGGCTTTATAAACTGCACTTATCTCTACTGGTATATCATATCGCTGCAACCCAATACGTCTTTCGTGTGTGTTCACAGGAACACATTTGTGCCGCTTAAGAAGCGATGTTCCAGATTTTGTGCTATCGTAACTCAAAAGGTTTTTGCATTTAGTGCCCTGCACAACGTTTTCCGGCCGACTAGTTTCAGAACGGGACAGCAATTTAAAATATTTCCAAGTATCACTTTTCCCCTTTACGTTGTATACAAGCACATATTCTTCGGAAGCGATTTTTCGCGAAAATCTTTCGCTTTCTTAAACTCCATAATAAGGTATGGAAGAGTATTTATCAGCAACACTGAACTGAGCATATGCTAAGGGAAAACAACGACAGACCGCCCAGCTAACTATCGTCACAGAAGTTTTGAAAACTGCTACCTGAGAGTAAAAACGAGGAAAATACGGCACAGATTTATACACAGAAGTAAGTTTCTCCTAGCCCATTTCTCTCTTGCCGTTTAAAACAACTTAAAAGCTTTTCACACCTCTAGAGAAAAAAGTGCCGCCGACCAGAACAATAAAAAAGATCGTCTGCGAGCGGTGGCTCGGTTTAGAAATGCTGCAGTTAAAAGCCTGCCCTGAAGCCTGAGAGGAGGGTGAAAGTTAGAGAGAGAGAGAGAGAGAGAGAGAGAGAGAAAGAGAGGAGGGACCATATTCACATTCAAAAAAGAAGGAAGCTGACTCACTCCAGTTGTTTTGAAGAAGGGTTTAAAATTTCTGTTTTTTCGATCAGCTGAAATTATTCAGTCTTATCTTGCTGTTGTATGCTGCGAGTTTTCCAAACGAGAAAGGCACCGCACAGCGATTGTTTTGGTCATAAAAGAAAAGAAAAAAAAACCCTGCTTGGCCCGTGTCTGTTTTACACACGGGTCATGACGGAAAGGTGAGAAGTGCCGTCCCACGAGGGCAGCAGAAAGCTGCGGGTCTACGGACCGATCCTGTCCGGGTGGAGGACTGTTGGATCCTGGCAGGATTACTCGCAAAGCCGTCACAATTTTTAACTTTGAGAGAGTTCTTTTAACCCTGTGGAGTCCGCAGTTGGACGTTACAGGTTAATGGTCATCAGCTAGTCCTTACCCTTACATTACATTAAATATTTTCCTAACTTAGAAATCAGCAAAGGCCCGACCCGGCCGGGGGCCCGTGCAGATCTCTATGCCACACTGCCCGAGTTATTCGAGAATGTTTTACGGAATATGAGGAAGACTTCGGGGTATTGCTCTCACTCCCAAATTGCCCAGACATGAATCCAATCGAGCATCTGCGGTTTTTGTTGGAACAGCAAATCCGAACTGCGGCGGCTTAACCACGTAACTTATAAGAGTTAAAGGATCTGTTGGTAACGTGTTGGTACAAGGTACCACAAGATACCTTTAGAAATCTTGGTGGTATGTAAATTGTGAACTAGAGCATGTAAATTGAGAACCAAAATGAGACCGCCATTAAAACTCTGTATGTAAATTGCGAACCAAGGTCCACGACCGCTATATGTAAATTCCGAACCCACTTCTCTGAACATATCCTTTGTTGTTCGATAAGTTTTACGATAGAAGTGACGCGCTTGATCTCTGAAAAAGGAAAAGATTTGTTAATCGTAGACGCCTACACTTACCGCAAAATGAAGATATTTGTAAATTGACGAGTGTTTCTGGTTATGCACAGTTTAAAATTTAAAGAAAAGGTTTTTACAATCCGCCCAGAAGATGTGGTAACTAGAGCGACGCGCATCATTTGCATTAAAAAAATGTTCAAGCAGTTGGTAGAAAACTAAGCAATACTACAAAAAGAAAAGCGGAAGAGGACATTACTCTGCGACCATCGAAAATTATCAAAGCAGCAACTGAAGAAAATGTGCAGTGATTCGAAAAAATATCCGAAAAGGATATTAGTTGTGTCCTTTACATATAGGGTCTAGAAAAGTTGTAAAAAAAATCAATCAGTTCAGCGCGTAAATCAACTCCTTCCTCAGAACGTATGAATCACATGTATATGCAATTCTGGAAGTAATAAGTTCAGCGAAATTTTCTTCGTCAACATGCCGAATTGACTGCAGCATTTTATCAATAAAAGTAATATTCAAATGGACATTCCTTACTTCCCATAATGAAACACCAGTGCCATAACAATGCCAGAACTACATATTTGGAACTTATAACCTTTCTTTGCAGACAGTGGAAGAAAAAATAGACGATTAGAAAAGAGGACTTATTTCAAGAGTTTCTTATGCAACATTTGCGTCGCATCATTATAAAATGTGTTTGTTTCCGAAAATGGGGGAAGATTAGCATGGCGCCTGCGTAAGAATGACAAACTTATTTTCTTGTTTTCGTGAACACACTGTATTGACAATGTATTCACGAAAACAAAAAAATCAGTAAACATTGTTTTACATTGTTTCATCATTGATTGTTTTCGTGAATAAATTGAGTTTCCGAGAATGGGGTAAAGATTAGCATGGCCCCTGCGCAAGGATGACAAACTGATTTTCTTGTTTTCGTGAATACATTGCTTTACATTGTTTTCATCATTGGTTGTTTTCGTGAATACATTGCTTTACATTGTTTTCATCATTGGTTGTTTTCGTGAATACATTGCTTAACATTGTTTTCATCATTGGTTGTTTTCGTGAATACATTGCTTTACATTAATTTACATTGTTTTCATCATTGGTTGTTTTTGTGAATACATTGTTTGTTTTAATCATTGGTTGTTTTCATGAATTCTTTGAATTAAGTACATATACTAAATATAGAACATCACAGAGAAAATTAACCTGGCCCCTGCGCAAAGATGACAAACTAGTTTTGTTGTTTTCGTGAACACATTGCTTTAAATTGTGTTACATTGTTTTAATCATTATTTTTTCATTTTTTGATGTCGTCAGAATGGACGCAGAAAAGTTGGTTCGCAATTTACACATAGGGGTCTTGGGCCTTCGTTCGCAATTTGCATATAGGGGTTGAAGGCGGTCCGATTTTGGTTCGCAATTTACACATAGGGGTCTTGGGCCTTCGTTCGCAATTTGCATATAGGGGTTGAAGGCGGTCCGATTTTGGTTCGCAATTTACATGCTCTGGAAATCTTGTAGCGTCTATTCCTCGCCCAGTAAGAGTTGTTTTAGCGGCACTTGGACGGCCAACATCGTATTAGGCAGGTGGTAACAACATTTTGGCTGTTCGGTGTAGATTGTAATTGCGTTGTGCGTGGGTAAGTATATATATAAAAGACTGCTAGGGACTTCGCTTTTTCCATTACTATTTTTCCCTAAGATATAAATACATTTCTGTGAAACTATTTTCTGAACACACCCTGCACAAAGAAAGAATAACGACATCTCAAGAAATTTGTTTCCTCTAGGTAAATCGCTGAGGCAAAGAACGATTTCATTTTTTCCATTAATTTCCTCCTCTGACTGCAGTTAATTTTATGCTATGCGACATTATAAACAGTTTTACGCAACGAATGAAAATGCTTCAGTTGTTTATTTTCTTTGAACAGTATTCCGTTCTATTTCGCAGGGGAAAAAAGTTCTCGAGACTTTTTTATAGAATAAAGATAACCATGTGCATATTAATTTCGCTTTTGAAACGTCAAGGAAAGTTTTTTTCACACTTTCGTTCATTAATGAAGAAATACGTGTTTCACGCAGTATTAAAAGGATATTCTTGTCTTTGAGAAACAGACAGCATATAGTGAGTTTATGTATGTGCTGAAAATGAGATGGATCGAGATCACGTATTTTCACCTCGTCTCGCCGAGATTAAATCTGTCAAAACGTTTAAATTCTAGAAAGGGGAAAAAACAACAGCAGATCAGAATGTAAAGCGGGGATTTTTTTTTTTTTTTTTTTCATTACCCAGTTGGTGCGGCTATTTGTTTTGATCTAGTCTCGAGCGACATTTTTATTGGATTGGTCAAATGTTTATACCCATGCTTCATGGTGCGAAAAAAAAATTGAGCCAAAGGGGAGGAGTATTGCTGTTGTATGCGGTAAAAGAAATACGATAATGGGTGGGGAGAAGGAACTGACAAAAAACTAGATGCTGAGAAAAAAATGTCTGAGGGAGAAAGAGAGAGAAACTGCTAATTAACGGCCTGAACAGCGAGGAACAATTTCCTCTCCTACGCAACCCATCCATCGCGTGCTTTGTTGGCGGGAAAGCTGAGGGCGTTCCTCTCTGTTTCCCGCCAAAAGAACTACAAGCTCCAAAATGGAGATTAAAACAAGAAAAAAGAAAAGGCAAAGGGACAATGGAGGGACGGGGGGAGGGTTGTCTGTTGGCAAAAGGGTTTCTCCTCATTTCACTCGCAGACGGCCTCGTTGCCTGTGTTGATATCAGGAAACTTGGCGCTGTGCCAAGAAAGCTGCGTCATTTCAATTCCTGCTCGCGAACATTTAGGCGACGCAGTCCGCCATCTTCGGCTCGGGGTCTGGCCTTTTTTTTTTCTCCCCGGCATTTTTTTTTAGCTTTTATTTTAGCGTTATTCTTTTTTTATCTTGCAGCTCTGACTCTACCACCTATTTTTTTTTTTTTCTTTTTTTCACTTTTAGTGAAGTGCGCTCAGTTTGGATCAATGTTGATCGACCTGCGTTGTGCTGAAGGGAAGGGGTAAGAACTAGTTTCCAGAAGAAACATACACCCCTTGTCGGAAACTGTTCTATAACAATAAAGAGAGAGTGAATGGGAATAAAATGGAGAGTTACTTCCGGTGCAGTCCCGTCATACATCCGGTTAGGAGGGGAGTGATAAGGGTCGGACTGGAGCAATACACCTGGGGAAGATAGAGTTACAACCGAAACTACACGAAATGTAAATGAGGAGTCAATATTTTATTCCCACCATCTTTTCTCGTCTACCTAAAAAACTTATTTTTCCCTATCCTTTTACAGATTTTGGAATGCTTTGATGTTATCTCTCGTTTCACACACTTCAGAAGGAGTGTAGGTGCAGATGTAACACGTGACAACGTGAGTCATGCACATAGACACACACTGCTTTTTAAAGAAATAATTACTACCTACGTTTTCTACAAAATATTCTAAGGATTTCTTCACACTGGTGGTCACCACTAGCCGCTAAAAAACTATCTTATAGTGGTAAGAAAAATTATTTACGCTAATCCAGTTTTGTTAAAAATTATTGACAAAATGATGGTGTCACATAACATATTATTAAGCTATATGAAAGAGAACTGTAGAATAAATGGCTCTGGTAGGTTCCAGATCCTTGTCTTTTGAAATACAAAGCCACCCCTACGAGATGTACTAGGGCTTCTGAGACCCCGAATGAAACAGTACCTCATTCGGGGTCTCAGAAGTCCCTGTATCCCTCTCCCCCACTGGTGAAGGGGACACATAGATTACTACTGTGAACTCAATAAAAAAATAACTATCTCAACCATTCAACAATCGGAACGGTCTCAAAAGTCGATCACTACTAAAAAAATAAAAAAAATAAAAGAAAACCTTTCATTCACATAATCACATAAGAGGGTAAGGTTGCACTTTACGAATAAATTCACTAAGCATTTGCAGCCCCCTTTCAGAACTAAATTAAACTAAATAAAAATTCATGTTCGCAGTTTTACTCTCTTTCATACGCCGTGATCCGTAGTGGGAAGAAGAAAATACAACACTAGGTACAATGAGTCATAATCTCATTCACCATGTGCTACATAGAAAAAAAGTTCCAAAATATACTTGTCTCTGATAAAGTTAGCAATATGTCTACAACCCTATTTATTCATTTATTTTAATTGGGATCCACATACTTAATTTTGGGAGGTATCCTATTTTATTTAATTTTTCTAACAGAATATATAGCAGAAGCCAAATACTGAAAGAATGGGAAAATAAGTGAATTCATATTTGCTGCAACAAAGAAACAGGGCATTTATTTAGTGTCTTAGCTACCGTAATATATCTTAATCCCAGCGAAATCTGAAAGCTGATAGTGGCAGCTAACAAACATCCGGACGAACCGGATAACGCAAAAGCGTCGGCGTAATAGGAGTCTGTGTGCATTCTGGGGATAGTCTTGTAAATAAGACAATTAATGCTGCGTCTCATGTGAGCAATAGTGCTCAATATATCTGCCAATGTTGCAAGCAAGTGTACTAAAATGGGTATACAAAATTAAGGAATACTTGCTCTCATTTATTATTATTTTTTATTACTAACTTGCACTTTTAGGCTCTTGTCGCCAGGTTGAGGATACAACCAGAACAGCCCAACATAATTTTTATGTCTGAATCCGAGGCTGTCTGCTCGCCAAAATTCTGATTGGTGATCACAACTCCCATAATACTAGAACAATTAAATTATCAGATATCAGTATCAGGCGCGAAGCGGCCGCCATGTTTTAGGCCAGCAGACCTTATGCTAACAAATATATATATATATAGTTAAATATTCTTGAAAAACAACACCAAGTTATATTAAAACGGCAAAGTTACTAGAAAGGATAAAAAAAAAAAAAAAAAACTACGCAGTAAATGTTTTGTTGTACCAAAAGTGTGTTCGCCCTTTCTCGACTTTCAAAGTCCGTCCCTTCTGGACTTTCAGTATCCTCTACTTCAGTCCGCTTTTGCTTATTGCAATTAAAATTATATATGGCAAAAAGTCTTGGGTTGCTGCTTTTTAAATGTGTCTTTTTGTTTGTTTGTTTGCTTTAACGAAATCCGCATGTGATTTATTACTTTTTGGGTCTTATGGTTAAACGAATTCTTGAACTGCAGTTCTGGAAGTCTATTTAAGCTACAGCAAAAATACTTTATCAATCTCAAAGTAAATAAATTGAAATTGATTTTCGCATTCCTTAATTTCTTTCACTTTTCAAATCTGCACTGAAATTCTTCCAATTCTCAGTTTTTTACATGAGATTTTTTCATTTTTATTTTATTAGTGATAGGCAAGTCTTGAAAAATAAATTAACTTTTGGCGCATTTGGATTTCCGTTCTCACTTAAAAGTGAAGAAGCTTTTACAAATTCTAAATTCAGTTATCACAATAAAATTCATAAGAATGGAATAAAGTCTTCCGCAGTCTCTCTCACCGAACGTGCCTTGTTTGTTGTTTCTCAGCAATTGAAGCAATTTTGTTCTTACATTAAATTTTACTGGGGACCTGCTGTCCAGGAAAATGGTAACATGTTGTGAATTGTTATCTCAATACAAAAAAACTGCAATCATTCGTAGACTTGTGTTGAAAAGATGTTTAAACAGTTAACGGCGATGCTGTCATATCGTTTGAGGGGGAGGGGATGGAATACCTTGATATTTTTTTTTAAATTGGCCTCGCAAAAAAATAAAAAAATAATAATAATAGTTTCCAGGGTCGTTTATGGTTCGTCAGTCCACCACTGCTTAGTATCTATTTTTGACAGCGACCTTAAACAGAAAATCACCAACGATTTCTGAGTCATACTCGCCTGTTACTCACCTAATTTAAAAAATGCAAAGTCGAAACTCAGCAACCGTTTTGACATAGAACGTCTTTCCTCACATGGGGAGCACGGATGCAACGAAAACATGTCACGCTTTGAACGCTTATATCTTCAAAACTAATACTCGTAGAGTAATAAATAATGCATCATTAGATAATTTATAGAATCACATTTATAACAAAATAAGTTTCAATCCTCCGATACAGTAGCGTTAGAAATTTAAGCTAAATTTCGAGTGATTTTGTTTAACCGCACGCCGTTTTAAGGTTGATAACTAGTGAATAGATAATGATAGCGATGATCTCAGCCCCTCATTCCGTAGCTAACAGTCAGAACTAACGAACGTATGTGATAAACCGAAATAAAATGGATTTAAAATTACTTATTTATTAGAAAAAAAAAATCGGTGTCGAAATTTTAGAAATGCCGCGCAAATCCAGGGAAAATTACTATAAGAGCCGACGTAAGTTGAAGAAACAGCTAGAGGTGAAAGAGAGGAATCCGAAAAGGCCCGCTAAGTCATCAACCGAAAGGTCACGGGAATGTAGGGAGCGTCAAAAATCAGCTCGCCAGGATGCGTTTCACCCTAGTTCGACTCTAGAGCCACAACCTTCCACTTCAACTGCACAAACTGAGCCTGATCAGCAAAAACAGGTGGACATTGATGTCATAGATCCAAATTTTGAAATTTTCACACCGAGCATGCAATACCAATGTACATCTCCAGTCTTCACAACTTCGCTGGATAATGGATGTATTACGTCTCAAACCTTTACACCGCCGATGCATTCTGAATTTACGCGTAGACAAGAACAAGAGCAAAAATAAAAAGTGTACATTATGCCCGAGACGTATCGCCAAATTTATAACAAGGCAACTAAGGAATTTGAAAAATTGTTTCTGAAGAACTTTTTCTTCAGAAACAATTTTAGCAATGACTACTGACAACGATGATACTACGCCTTCTACTTCTACTAACATTAATTTATAATCAGCATAAGTTACTATGAATTGTACAAGTTCTTTTAAGTAAATAAGGTAGAACATTTCTTTCTTTCTATTTCTTAAGAATTTTATATCCGAAAAATAAATCAAAGGAGCACAGTCGCCGCAACGTACAACGTAGGGCTGCATCAACTGTCCTTCGTTGAATACTTTAAGAACGTAGAAAAAACTAACTACTGAGATAGTGTCGTAAAATAGTGACAGTTGACGTAGTTCTACGTTGTACGTTGCAACTGTGCCCCTCATTGAATTTTTTAACAAATTGTTCTACATTTTCATTAATCTTTGCATACGCATTATGCAAATATCTAACTACCTGATTTATTTATTTTTTTTATGTCTGACGTAAATGCTTTTCTGAGTGCCCACCTGAGGACGATTAAACACGAAGATTTACCTTTCATATTAAATGTTTGTCGATAGCTCAGATTTTTCTAAAATGCTCCGATACATGTTACATTTATGACACCCCACTGTGGCGCTACGGCATTTTCTCCATAAAAATGAAAAAAATTATAAGCAAAAGCGCAACCACATATTTCGCCCTTCCCGATATCGAGTACTACTAACTGATATCCCTGATAAAAATACAAGCCCACGTGTTTTCGCTATTCTAGTTGCTAGCTTCGTAAAAGAGCGTCATTCTACATTTTTAGACTGACGACGTTCAGCTGTCTTGTGGATAGATTGTTTTTCCAAAGAAGGCAGACGGCTTCATCAATATTGCACAATTAAACAAAGCCTTAAAGTGAGCAAAAAAAAAATTCTTATTTTCGCAGTCTCATCGTTACGTAACCCCAATGTGAAGTTTTCTCCGCCATGGCTGCATGAGCGGACACATAGCGCCACCTATCGTCGCGAAAGTGAAAGTCAATTTTTTTCATGCACAGGTTGATGTTTTGTAAACTAGCGAATCCTTGGGGAGGAAGGTCATCGGCGTACTACTGTTATTGCCTTGTAAGACTATCGATCAGCTCTCTTACCCCTTTTTCGGTCATCACTCATAGCAACGTCAAGCGAGACTGACAACAGTGACAATCTGCAACAATGAAGCCGCTCCTTCGGGGTCAGGAGAAATAGGTCAAATGTGTGTGTACACAGAAATACGTAGGAGGACGATTAACCAGAAATCTCGCATTCAAAAATGAGGCGATAGTGAATTTCCTTTTTCAATTCGGTAGGAGGTGCGAACTGGATCAATCTCTTTTGCTTCTGCCGCTCTCATTCCCCTTTCTCACGCTCATTCAGTCCCACACCCCGACTCGCTCTCTCTCCCTTACTTGGGAGAAAACTCTTGCTCTGTCTCTCTTCATATCTACATCTAATATCTCTGCCTCCCACACACCCATTTTCCAGTTTACACTCTGTTAATAGGTTGCAAACTGTCACCGGCTTCTAACCACATTTCAGATTGCTGTATTGTTCTGACTGGATACTTAAATAATTCTTTTTTTTTTTTTTTTTCATTTTTAATTATTAGAATTGCTCATTGCGGATGGAACTTCAGAGTACTGTTCAAAATTTAATTAGTAATTGAATACAATGATTTAAAATTAAAATAAAGTTTGCACTGAAGAAACTCTTTTACCGGTTCATTAAGGGTTGGCCTCCTCCATACAGCTCGAGACACTCAAATTTTCTGTTATTGCGATCTTTGAAGTTTTGTCGCAATCGAAGCATTTTTACATAAGTTATGGCGCATAAGGGCAATGGAATGGATCCCGCTCCTATGTCCTGAACTTTGACCCCATTCCGTTTTCAATAGAGCTCGTCCCCAGGTGGTCCCCTACAACATACTAAAATTTCATCGAAATCGAACCATCTTTACGCAAGTTATGACGCATAAGGGTAATAATGGAATGGACCCCGGTCGTATATCCTGACCTTTGAACCCATTTCGT
This sequence comes from Macrothele yani, assembly GCA_039090855.1. Classification (NCBI taxonomy): domain Eukaryota; kingdom Metazoa; phylum Arthropoda; class Arachnida; order Araneae; family Macrothelidae; genus Macrothele; species Macrothele yani. Next base: position 114,380,582 of record CM077003.1, read on the forward strand.
CCATTTTCGATGGGGTTCGTTCCCAGGTGTTCCCCTACCACATACTAAAGTTCCATTGAAATCTAACCATTTTTACGCAAGTTACGACGCATGAGGGCAAGGAATGGATCCCGCTTAGTTATGACGCATAAGGGCAATGGAATGAACCCGTCCTGACCTTTTGACCCCATTCCGTCCATTTTCAATAGGGTTCGTCCCCAGGTGGACCCCTACCACATACTGAAATTTCATCGAAAGCGAACCATTTTTAGGCGAGGTATCGTGCTGACTGACAGACGGACAAAGCTGGAGCATATACGCTTCTTCAATCTACGGTTGGAAAGCGTAAATAATGGGGCGTAACCTGTAGATATCATGAACCAATAGTTACTAATTACCCTCACTAACACACTTGCAATTCAGTTTGAACTTGTGCATACGCAGATGGACTTTCGTATCAACATCAAATTTCAACTGTTTTTTTTTTTTTTTTTTTTAATTATTATTATTGGAGGTTTAACGACCACCGTGAGCAACTCAATGGGCTATAAGCAGTCGCTCGTCCCTTATTTAGGGGCACTGGCTCCAGGAAAGGGAGGGAACCAGTGCCATAAGTCAAACCCAACATCCATGCCTCACCGAGATTCGAACCCGGACTCATCTCGGACAAATTTCATCAGTGTCAGGGTCGTTTCTTACATTCGACTAAATCTGAATAATATTTAATAATAATAAATATTGCTTTTGGAAAAGTAAACAGTCGAAATACTTAACTATATTGCACTCGTCATAGTTTAGTAATTATTACTTTTATGACTCACAGATCTGCTTTCACTGGTTTTACGACAATAACATTCATTAATCCATCTACCTAAGTACCGCTCAATTTGAGGAATTAGTGAAGCTTATTGTTTGTTGTTATGATTTAATTCCACTTAGTATGTGATTCGATGTGGTCGTGAGTGACGCGAATAAATATAATGCGTTGTACGTAAATAAATGTATACTCCCGAATGGCTCGTTCTGTTTCACATCCACAAAGATCTTGGCATGCGAAAGATAGATAGCATAACTTTTCTACAAGAGTATCTCTATTTTTATTATTATTATTATTATTATTTTGTAATAAACGAATAGACAAACCAAAGAAACTTTCTAATCCTAAACTCTTTTTTTTTTTTTATTGGAGCAGAGCCCATTTATGGAGGCTGGACAGTATTTTGGCTGTACAGTATTTTGGGGATCCGAATAGAAATATCCAGGAGAAAACATTTCCAAAATATGATGAGGACGTCATAAAAATATCCCCGCCGAATTGAAGTGTGTAATCCCATGATTCATGGTGTAGAAATGCATGGTTGAAAAATGGACACCAGTTCAGTTCTGCTTTCATAACCCCCCCCCCCTGGGGGGTATGAAAGCAGAACTGAACGGTCTATCAGCTTGTTGAAATTATATCAAAGTAGTGGGGAAAATAATATGATCCAAATATCATGATTCAAACCAATTCTTAATGTATGAAAATTCCCCCAGTTACAATGTATGTGTACAGAAAAAAAACCCATCTGTAATGCTTTCGAAAGATTTGAGGATGCACCGGGGGGGGGGGTATATTTTTTCGGACTCCTCCTAAAAAAAGGGGGAATAAAAGAATTATTTTTTCACAAAGCAGTTTTTTATAGTTTTTGCTGTGCTACCTGCAAAATGAAAAAGAAAATCTGTAGAAACCTGTCAATTCTTCAAGCACTCTGCATAATTCTGGGCCTGGGGTTTCAGCCCCCTCTTAAATGGGCTCTGGATTGGAGGTTTAACGACCACCGTGAGCAACTCAATGGGCTATAAAGCTGTCGTCCGTCCCTAATTTAGGGCCACTGGTTCCAGGGAAGGGAGAGAGCCAGTGCCAAAAACAACATCCAGGCCTCACGGGATTCGAACTCGGATCCCTTTCGGACGATTGATTAGAAGCCATCGCTTAGACCATTACGCCACTGGGGAGGCGTGAATGACTTGCAGAACTCTGGTATTTGCACGAATCACGTCATTGCATTAACTACTGGTTCGCACACCGAAAGATTTGCATGAGATTCTAGTTTATTATTAGGTAGACTTTCCTTCGTCACAGAATTGGCTCACTGCAACATGTAAGACGTGATCGCAGTAAGCGATAAAAATCAGACTGACTGGATTCTCTAGAGTCAGTTAGCATTCGATTGAGGGTCGGAATGAGCAAAACGAGTGACCTGAGTGACTTTGAGCGTGGCATGAGATTTGGTGCCTGGCGAGCCGGTTTGACCATCCCAAAAGGACGTTCTCGTAGACTTTTCACGCCCAACCCTTAACAAGGGTCTACCGTGAATGGTGCAACAATAAAAAAAACTTCCAGCAATCTGTGATATTGTGGACAAAAGCAGCTGTAGAGTCATAGGGGTTAGAGGAAACTAGTGATATGGCCGACGGTTTTCAGCTGCTGCAGCCTAGGACCAGCTGGACCATAGGGGCGATTGCGGCTGTCGCCCCCTGACTGCGCCTTCACGAGGCCCCGCAATTTAGGAAATAAAAACAAATTCATTTTGGGTAGAGTTTTTCAGATTTTTTTTTTTTTTTAAGTTTTGCGGCGTTTAAAAAGATATTATATAACGTTTTTTCAGTTTCCAGTCTCCCTGCTTTCAAACAGGTTGCCAACCTTCGTTGTACAGACGCTGAAACTTGCAGATTTCATATTATAACTACCTTAAACTTTTCCGGATTCGTGAAATAGCTCTTTAAATTTCATCATTTTGTAGTTTTCTACTTTTGCTAATAGAACAATGTTTGTATAAACCAAATACTTAAATTAAAAAAAATAAACAGAACAATATCAAACTTGTTTTTGAATTATACGTGGTAGCTAAACCGCACTGGGAATTGAAAAAGGAAGGCGATTTTCACATATCATCATCATCATCAACAATAACAATTATCAATCCACTGCTAGATGAAGGTCTCCCAAGTTTCTTCCATAACGGTCTATCTTGCGCCAGTCTCCTCCATGTTACTCCCGCATGTTTTCGAATTTCATCCACCCATCTCCCATGTGGTCTTCTTCTGGATCTTTTCCTGTCCATTGGAATCCAGTTTACAATTTCGGTTGTCCATCGGTGGTCCGTTCTTCTGGCAACATGTCCAGCCCATTGCCATTTCTCTGATCATGATGTTTAAACGAATTTATTTTACAGTGTTCCATCTTATTCCCTGCGCAAAAATATTTGCTACGCAGATTAGTTGAAGTTATCTTTTCATCATATTGTGAGGAAGTTTTTACAAGTATTACAGTGCAAGCTCAACTCCCTCTCCCCTGAAAGAAAATCGCAGATGTTGACATTTTTTATGTCAACATCTCTCTCTCTCTCTCTCTCTCTCTCTCTCTCTTTCTGAACTCGCAATCCATATGACGGTCTTTTTCTTAAGCTTAAAGCAAACACTTCTTTGTGATAACTTGTTCTTCATGATAGTTTTTCGTGCGCGTTCTTTACGGACATTTTTATGAGATTTATTTTCTAAGGCCGAAATTTTGCTCCTCTATGAAATTTCGCTCTGGGCCTCGCAAAAGTTCTATCCTGTCCTGCTGCAACCCTTTCGCAAAATGCATGTGGTGCGTTTTGAGGTGACCCACGGCATACCAATGTTAAATTCTGAAGTAATTTGTCGAGCTGTAGTCCGTCCGTCTGCTTGCTTGCACGATTCTCGCAAGTCTCCTTTCACCCATCTGATCCATCAGCTGTTTTCATCCACAGGATCGCCATTTTGCTGGAAGTTTTTCGCGTGCCACACCATTCAGGGTAAATCCTTGCAAGGGTTGGGCATGAAGCCCTGAAGGATGATCCTTTGGTAGATGTCCGAAACAGCGCGCTTGGGGCAAACTACGCTGTCATCCAAAAGTTAAGCATAATCAACAAAAAAAATTTTAATTAAGGCACAGCGCAATAGGCTGTTTGCTATACATAGATATCTTAGTGAGTAACTAAATGCGCAATACAAATCACATAAAAAAAACTGATGAACCAGAAATGTGTACCTATAGTCCAAAATGGGGAAAACATTGGGAATATTCCGGAGGCGTTTCTATTTTTGTACAATGGTCTAGTAAGGCGTATGGTGACCTCTTACAGCGTTACAAGTGTTGCACCGATCTCTCATGCTGTTGGCAAGGAGCCGTGGTTGGCTTAGTGGTTAGTGTTTCAGACTATCGATGCTGGGTCCCCAGGTTCAAGCCTGGGCTGATCTTTCAGAGATGGTTAAGTGACGGCCCCCGGGCTGGACCCACTGGTTAAATGGGTATCCTTTCCTATACCCCACCTGAAATTCTCTCACCCCTCTATGCGCAATATCGTACTTGTACGGTGGCGCCATCTACTGTGCTCTAATCTCACTAAAAAGTCGCTAGACTTGCTCTCATTCCTTCCGTTTCTGTGTCCTGCCCAAAAGGCGATCTCGCTGTAGGTGGCTGGGACCTAAACTCTCCTCACTGTGGACGTAAGTCCTACAAGAAAATGACGCTGAGCCCCTACATGCTGTTGGCAAGGGAACAAGAAGACTACGATGGCAGCAAATCCCACCCACTCTTGAACAAGAGCTAATGGGAGTTCCTTAAGAGTTCTGACAGGAGGTTGAGTACCTGCAATCAGTGTTTCTTTTTTTTTTTTTTCTGTTTGGAGGTTTAACGACCACTGTGAGCACCTCAATGGGCTATAAGCAGTCGCCCGTCCCTAATTTAGGGTCACTGGTTCCAGGGAAGGGAGAGAGCCAGTGCCGGAAGACAAACACAACATCCATGCCTCACCGGGATTCGAACCCGGACTCCTTCCCGACGAATGGTCAGAGGCCATCGCTTCGACCACTGCGCCACCGGGGCGGCCAGTGTTTCTTTCAGGCATACAACCAGTGGGGCGAAACCCTCTCAGAAACGACCATCCCCCCCCCAGACATTTAAGGATACCGAGCCAAATTTTAATGAATTCAGGCTACGATGAAAAAGGAAGTTTCGTTTCTTTTTATGCTAAAAATATTTCTCCAATTATACACTGCTTGCCACCCAAAATGCAACACCAAGAAGGACACGAGATAGCAAAGCCAGATTTACTGGACACATAACAACAGATACAAAGATGAAACGATTGAGCTTACAGGCCCGTGCGACTTGCGGAACGCGCAGACATCAATAGTTCGTGTGGCCCCCATGGCTGGCAATAACGGCCGCTACACGCCGCGGCATCGAATGAAAGAGGGTTTGGATGTGGGCTTGGGGTATGTCGGTTCAGGCTGCTTCCACACGTTGCCACAGTTCATCAGGCGTAGCCGCGGGTGGTGCTTGCCGGGCCACTCGGTTGCCGATCAGCGACCAGACGTGTTCGATGGGCGACATATCGGGAAAACAGGCGGGCCACGGCAACAGTGACACCTGGTGGGCCGTGAAGAATTGTTGCACGATGCGTGCCACGTGCGGGCGCGCATTTCCCTGCTCAAACATGGCCGCTGGCAGGTCCTGCAGGTAAGGGAGGACTACAGGCTCCAAAACGTCGGAGATGGTGCGGTGGCTGTTGAGTTTACCGGCGATGCGTACCAGAGGGGTGCGGATGTCATATCCAATTGCGCCCCAAACCATAACGCCCGGCGACGAACCGGTATGGCGATGCATAATGCAGGCGTCATACAGTCTCTCGCCGCGGTGCCGCCACACCCGGATCCGACCATCGTGGTGTTGCAGGCAGAAGCGGGATTCGTCGGAGAACATAATGTCGTGCCATTCCGTAGTCCAGGTGCGGCGTTCAACGGTCCACTGCAGCCGCACTCGCCGGTGGTGTAACGTCAATGGTAATCGGAGCAATAGGCGCCGTGCGACAAGTCCCTGCTCCTGCAGACAACGTCGAACGGTACGTGCTGACACAGGTTGTTGCGCTACACACCCTAATTCCTGCGCTAATGTTCGTGATGTGGCGGTGCGAGCCGTCAATGCCCGCCGCACAACATGTCGGGCCTCTCGTTCGGTCGTGTGCCGCGGCTGCGGCAATCGCTCACGTCGGTCCGTCCGTCCCTCCTGCACCCACCGAATTCATACTCGCCTCATTGTGGCTGGATGACGTCCCACACGGGCGCCGATGTCTCGGTACGATAAACCGCTGTCGCGATAAGCCACTATTCGTCCTCTGTCGAACTCCGAAACGTGCTGGAATGACTGCCGTATTCTGCGACGAGGCATCGGAAGCTTCCCACGCACAGGTCCGGCAGCACTACACACTTCCACTACTTACATCCCGCCTTCTGTGTACCCTTCTTATAGTGCTTCTCGGTGGCGTGCCTGGCGCATATGATTTGAATATGCCCTGCAATGCTAATCGTTTGCATGTCCTCTCGCGGCCGATGCATGCTACGAATTTCAGGCCAATCGGATGCTTCCTTCTTGGTGTTGCATTTTGGGTGGCCAGCAGTGTATTTTTTAAATATTTGTTTAAATGATACTAGTTTTAGTTTATATTATTAAAAAGTGTATTAAGTGTATTACGACGCATGGTATTCTTCAAAATATAATAAGTAGACTAATCAGACCTAATTGTCTGGGAATCGTGATTCAGGAGCAAGAGTACGTTGAATGCATTCTAATAGATGAAAATTTCAAGCCTGCGGACCCCCCCCTCCCCCTCCCTCCTTTAGCTGAAGAAAGTTTGTTATTCCTGAAATGTTTGAAGAAGTAATAACTATATCAGAGATGCATATAGACTTTTTCTTCGGCGGGAGGAGTGGGGGGAAGAAAATAGGAAGTTTTTGAAATCCACCATCTGAAACAAAATCAAAGTTAATGAATAATTGAAGAAAAATTAAAGCATTTTTTTTTCAATGTATGTCGATACGTTCTTATTAAATTAAGGCATTTTGTGTAATATAAGTCGCATTTTAACCAAAAAAACAAAAAATGACGCATTCTCGGGGGGGGGGGCAAGGCCCTCTCTGAAAGCGCCCCTGTGCTAGATATATAGTAATTACTTCTACTATATACACTGCTGGCCACCCAAAATGCAACACCAAGAAGGAAGTATCCGATTGGCCTGAAATTCGCAGCATGCGTCGCCCGCGAGAGGACATGCAAACGATTAGCATTGCAGGGCATATGCAAATCATGTGCGCCCGGCACGCCACCGAGAAGCACTATAAGAAAGGTGCACAGAGTAGGGGAAGTGTGTTGTGCTACCGGACCAGTGCGTGGGAAGCTTCCGATGCCTCGTCGCAGAATACGGCAGTCATTCCAGCACGTGTTGGAGTTCGACAGAGGACGAACAGTGGCTTATAGCGACAGCGGTTTATGGTACCGAGACATCGGCGCCCGTGTGGGATGACATCCAGCCACAGTGAGGCGAGTATGGATTCGGTGGGTGCAGGAAGAACGGACGGACTGACTTGAGCGATTGCCGCAGCCGCGGCAACCCACCGAACGAGAGGCCCGGCATGTTGTGCGGCGGGCATTGACGGCTCGCACCGCCACATCACGAACGTTAGCGCAGGAATTAGGGTGTGTTGCGTAACAACCTGTGTCAGCACGCACCGTTCGACGTCGTCTGAAGGAGCGGGGACTTGTCGGACGGCGCCTATTGCTCCGATTACCATTGACGTTACACCACCGGCGAGTGCGTCGGCAGTGGGCCGTTGAACGCCGCACCTGGACTACGGAATGGCACGACATTGTCTTCTCCGACGAATCCAGCTTCTGCCTGCAACACCACGACGGTCGGATCCGGGTGTGGCGGCACCGCGGCGAGAGACTGTATGACGCCTGCATTATGCATCGCCATACCGGTCCGTCGCCTGGCGTTATGGTTTGGGGCGCAATTGGATATTACGCTAGCACCCCTCTGGTACGCATCGCCGGTACACTCAACAGCCACCGCACCATCTCCGACGTTTTGGATCCTGTAGTCCTCCCTTACCTGCAGGACCTGCCAGCGGCCACGTTTCAACAGGACAATGCACGCCCGCACGTGGCACGCATCGTGCAACAATTCTTCACAGCCCACCAGGTGTTACTGCTGCCGTGGCCCACCTGTTCTCCCGATATGTCGCCCATCGAACACGTCTGGTCGCTGTTCGACAACCGAGTCGCCCGGCAAGCACCATCCGCGGCTACGCCTGATGAACTGTGGCAACGTGTGGAAGCAGCCTGAACCGACATACCCCAAGCCCACATCCAAAGCCTCTTTCGTTCGATGCCGCAAGGCATTTTGTGGAAGCTGCTTTAGCGACCCCTGTACAGCTTGAATAGCGTCAGCATCTGTGTTGAATGTTCAGCCACGGAACTTCTCCTTCATTATTGGAAACAATCAGAAATCGCACGGGTCGAGGTCAGGACTGTAGGCAGGCTGTGGCATGATTTTAATACTGCATTTCGTAAGAAACTGTTGAACACAAGCAGCTGCATGTGGGCGAGCATTATCATGATGTAGAATCCACTCGCCCACCAATTCCGGTCGCCTAATCGATATGTGTCGTTGTATAGACGCTTCAAGACTGAAATGTAATACTCAGCATTGACTGTAATTTGTGGAGGAACGGCATGCTGGTAGACTACACCTTTATGATGAAAGAAAATTATCATCACCTTCCCAGCTGACATAGTTTGGCGGACTTTTTTCGGAGGAGGCAAGTCTGTGTGCTTCCAGACATTCGTTGCGAGCTTGGTGAGGGAGTCGAAATAGTGTACCCATGTTTCATCGGAAGTTATTACTGTGTTTAGAAAGTTTGGATACTTTGCAATCTTTTTGTTTTCCACTCATGACAAACTCTGGCTAACAATTGAACTCTGGCTAACAATTGTTCTGTCGTTAGGTTATGAAGTCTGGCTAACAATTGTTCTGTCGTTAGGTTATGAAGTACCCATATGGATCACACACGGCGCAGCAGTGATTTGTCGTGTAGAATGCGGAATGCCGACGTTTTTGAAATATTAGTTGACGCCGCTATGTCTTCACACGTCATTCGTCGATCTTCTTGCAGGATTGCTCAAGCAGTGTTAACAATACGCTCCGCAACAACACTTTCAGGTCGGCCAGGCTTAGGAGTCTGCGGACAAACGCCCTTTTTTGAAATCATGGTGCCATCTAAAAATCGTTGACTCACCCAAACATTTATCTTTGTAAGCTTTTTCATTAAATCAACTGTTTCTGGAGCTGTTATACCCATCGCATGACGCATTTCACTTCTTAACTCTGAATCACTCACCTCCATAGCTGTATGGCGAAATGCAGACGTACCTTAAACAACTGCGCAATAACAAAACCAGAATTGTCTTCCGCGGCTAATAACTGTTGCCATAGATACTTCCTTAATTCAGTTAGTCGTCTGCGTGGTTATTTTTCTCCTTCGCACTGTTGCCAACTCAAAAACAATTATTCTCAGTTTTTATGGAACGGCCTTTGTATATTAAAAGAAAGGTGTTTAATCAACGCATCCTTCCAGTTCTTATTTATGGATAAGAGACACGTACCTTAACTAAAAAAGATATGCAGACAACTCAAAACGCAGGCTTGCTTGGTGTAACGAAGAAAGGTAGGTAAAGGAACTCATGGCTCAGGAAAATGACAAGACTGGATGACGTCATGATCAAAGACCCTCAAGTGGCAATGGGTTGAACATGTTGCTTGAAGAAAAGACCACCGTTGGACAACTAAAATGTTAGACTGAATAAAAACGGACAGGAAATGACCCAGAAGAAGACGACACGGGAGATGGGTAGATTAAATTCGAAAGCATGCCGGAGTGAAATGGAGGAGAATTTATCAAGACAGAGAGTAGTTGAAGAGACTTTGGGAGACCTTCATCCAGCAGTTGACTGAGAATGATTGATGGTGATAATAAAGATGACTACAAAAATATGTTTTTTGCATTAAATTTCTGCCTAATATTGGCTACCAAGCAGATTTATGAAACACTTATTTTAAAATTTAAACGAAATTTCTGTTACCTCCACATTCTATTACATGTAAAGTGCTTTATAATAAATATTTTAGCTAAAACTGGCTAGCTAGAAAATATCGTATTTCTGTCCTCTATTTTCATGCAATATGATAAGAAAGCAACGTAAATATGCGAGTCTATGTACAAAATGAAGACAGACAAATATGTGTCTGTTTGATGTTGATAGTGGGCCAGGGGCGTATGTAGGATTTTTTTTCGTGGGGGTGGGGGGTGAGAAGAAAAATAGAAGTTCATGAAATCCATCAGGACAAAATAAAAGTTAATGAAAAGCAGAAGAAAAAAATTAAAGCATTATTTTCTGTTATATGTTGATGCATTTTTATTAAATTAAAGCATTTTTTTTCTAATGTAACTCACATTTTAACCAATGAAATACTTTTGGGGTGCCAAGGCCCCACCTTGGTCCCACCCCCTCTCTAAATACGCCTCTGTAGTGGGCCCTTCCCGAAATGAAATTCTGTTTGCGTCATTGAGGGAATTAAATTCAAAGCAACGGAACCATAGTTTAGAAATATGACCTCACGATGAAACTTTAGAACCTTCCTGATGGGCGCACCTTGTTTTACATTTCCTCCCTCCCCTTACCATTGTTGCGCACATGTGCTACAAACGCAAAAGAACAATGTTATTTAAATATTTTCTACAGAGAAACTGTATATACAAGTTTTATATCAATAAATTATATCAATCCGACATTCGGCAGATGCAGTTTGATAGTGGAACATAACTATTGCATGACTTTTTTCTCGATATGCAAATATCCGTTTGTTTACAGTGCTAGTTGTATTTTTCATTTCCACTGTGTTTTATATGTTCCTATCTTGAGCTTACCCACCCCACGTGATTCCTCCCTGAGCTCCTTGAACTCCGGGCACATGTGGTGGCGTAGACCCCATGTGTAAACAAACAGCTGTCGGGTCTTTTTATATACTGAAGTCTGCTAAATATCGACACAGCACTCCCGATTCAGAGTCCACGATGTTGGGAGGGGACCAAGAGAGGGGGGGGATGCAGGAGACTGTTCATATCTTCCATGACAACTTCCTTGTCGTGACTGTGTCAATACTGCGAAAACAGGACTAGATTTCCTGCTTTTGAAAACACCCCCAATAGGAGCAAACACGCATTCTCCCTCAGCCCCATCCGAAGACATCGATCTATTCAAAGAACTACTCACCGTACGTCGTGTAGTTCAGGTCCTGTGTGACAGGTTTCCAATAGAAGCCCAGGTGCGAATGAAGCGATAATTACACGTAATTAACCGTCCGTGGGCGTAAAAGCTTCCTTTTTAATACGAACACCTCTTAGCGTGTGTTTGTTGTTCCAATTGAGGACGCGACGGGTGGGATTCTTTTGTGTTCTCAGGTATCTTAATTGGCCCTCACACACTCTGGAGATAGGGTTTTCTCGCCTTAGCGATGTGGCGCTTCTTCGCAGGGCGTTTTCTCCTCTTTTTTTACCGCCTCTTTTCCTCGCCGTCTACTCTTTCTGTCTCACTTTGTTATGTATTCAATGAGCACAGAGGTGGAAGGAACAAGCAGGAAACTATCTGCTGTATTCCCATCACACCTCCTGTTATCAATTGCTAAAAGGAACTTCTCTCTAGAACTCGATTGATCTTCAAACTTTTTTCGATCAGTTTTACACTATTTTCCAGCAAAGCAGTCCGTATAAGATCACATTCCAGTGTACTGAAATGCCAGTTTCTTTAGATGATAGTGTTTCTGACTCCTCCTCTTGCTTTTTCCGACCGGTTTCGCACTGTTTTATAGCAGTGGTCCGAATAAAATCCCATTCTGTTGTACTGAGATGACGATATCGTTAGCTTCTAGTGTTTTGTTTCCAACTGCACCTCTTACTTTTCCCGATCAGTTTTGCACTATTTTCTGGCACAATAGTCCTTGTAAAACCCTATTCCGATGCACTTATAAAAAAGCCAATTTCTTTAGATGCTAATTCTTCCAACTGCTCCTCTTACTTTTTTCTACCGGTTTTCCAGTGTACTGATATGCCGATATATATAAATGATAGTGTTTCTGACTGCTCCTCTTGCTTTTTCCGACCAGTTTCGCACTATTTTATAGCAGAGTGGTCCGTAAAAAATCCCATTCTGGTAAATGACAATATCGTTAAACGCTAGTGCTTCCAACTGTTCCTCGTACTTTTCCCGACCAGTTTCGCACTATTTTATAGTAGAGTGGTCCGTAAAAAAATCCCATTCTGGTAAATGACGATATCGTTAAACGCTAGTGCTTCCAACTGTTCCTCGTACTTTTCCCGACCAGTTTCGCACTATTTTATAGCAGAGTGGTCCATAAAAAATCCAATTCTGGTAAATGCCGATATCGTTAAACGCTAGTGCTTCCAACTGTTCCTCGTACTATCCCCGATCAGTTTTGCACTATTTTCTGGCAAAATAGTCCCTATTCCGATGCACTAAAAAACCAATTTCTTTGGAAGCTAGTTCTTCCAAATGCTTCTCTTACTTTTTTCTTACCGGTTTTGCCCTATTTTCTGGTAAAACCGTCCGTGTAGAACACCATTCAGGTGTACTGAAAGCCAATTTCTTTAGATTCTAGTGCTTCCGACTGCTCCTCTTACTTTGACCGATCAGTTCTGCTTTATTTTCTAATAAAATTGGTTCGTATAAAATCACATTCCGGTGTATTGAAATGTCAATTCCTTTAGGTGATAGTTCTTCCGATTGCTTCTCTTTCTCTTCCCGATCACTTTTGTCCTATTTTCTAATAAAATAGGTTCGTACAAAAGCATTCCGGTGTACCGAAATACCAATTCCTTTAGGTAATAGTGCGTCTGATTTTTGCTCTTTCTTTTTTCCGACCGGTTTTGCACTATTTTATAGCAGAGTGGTCCTTATAGAATCACATTCTGGTGCACTGAAATGAGAATATTTTTAGATGCTAGTTAGTGCTTGCGACTGTTCTTAATTTTTGCGATCAGTTTTGTACTATTTTTGCGCTATTTTATGGTAAAACTTTCCGCACAGTATCCCGTTCCGATGTACCGAAAGGCAATCTTTCAGATCCTAATACTTCCGACTTCTCCTCTTATTTTCGCTGATCAGTTTTGCCCTATTTTCGGATAAAATCGATCCATGTAAAATCATATTCCGATCTACTGAAAGGACAATTTCTTTAGATCGTAGTGCTTCAGACGGGTTCTCTTACTTCTTCCGATCAGTTTTGCAATATTTCTTGATAAAATCGGTCCGTATAAAATCACACTCCGGTGTACAAAATGCTGTTTAGATGCTGGTGCTTTCTATTCCTCTCGGTTTTACACTGTTTAGTTGTGAAGCCGTATGTTTAAGATCACACTCCGCTGTATTGAAATGCCAATTTTTTCAGGTGCTGAGCTGATTTTTGTTTCCATTGGTGACTTCACTTTGCACATGGGAGTACGAGAAATGGTTTTGTATGAACTGTAGTAATGAAGGATCTATTTGAACATGAATAAATGTTTGTTGATTTGTGCTACCTAATCATCATAAGGATTGTAGCCAAATAATTTTTTTCCTAACTGTTGGAGTTGTATACGGCGAAGGATGATGACTTTTTTTCCCAAAGAAATTAAGGCTTGCTTGTTCTGTCACTATGACCCAGAAACCAGAAAAACGAGCAAACAACGGATGTATCCTTCCTGACAATTACCAAATACGGCCACCGTGTAGGTAGTATCCCCCCACCACACACACACACACACACAAAAGAAGTAATCCTCACAGTTACCAATCAAAATTATGTACCTAGGGAAACGAACTTCACTGGATGAATTACAAGAGTCAGTAAAGGAGAAAACACGAAGAATGTGGCGCGAAGGGGTCCTCCTTCTTTTGCTGACCCCAGCACACTACTTTGCACACCGGTGTGGATATGAAAGCTGTAGTACCCACCTTATTCGCCTGAGCTAGCACTGCCAGGCTTCGTTCTTCTCAGTGAAGTGTAAACACCATCTCACGATCAAAAACATGCTCACAGCGTAGTAAAATCCGTTTATCTACTGCCGTGAAATGCACATAGATCCGTCAAGCTTTCATTTTTCAAAAAATCATCTTTGTTCCGTACGTGTTCTAATTTCCTGCTTTATATGTTTACTTACTGTCTTGAGAAAGCCTCAAAGCGGAGAGCGAAAGTTTGGCGAATCTATATGCTTTTTTACGCTAGTATAAAAGTGTTTGATCAATGCATCCTTCCAGTGCTTACGTATGGTGCAGAGACGTGGACCTTAACTAAAAGAGACATACAAAGGCTGCAGACAACTCAAAGCAGCATGGAGAGGTGCATGCTTGGTGTAACCAGGAGAGATAAGAAGAGGAACACGTGGATCCGAAAAATGACAAGAGTGGAAGACATCATGATCAGAGTTAAATCCCTGAAATGGCAATGGGCTGGACATACTGCCAGAAGGACAGATCATCGATGGACAGCCGAAATTTTAGATTGGATTCCAAGGGACAGGAAAAGACCCAGAAGAAGACCACATGGGAGATGGGTGGATGAAATTCGAAAGTATGCGGGAGTGACATGGAGGAGACTGGCACAAGACAGACCGTTGTGGAGGAAACTTGGGGAGACCTTCGTCCAGCAGTGGATTGATAATGGTTGACGATGATGATGATGATGATGATGTGATTTGCTACTCTACGCTAATATGCGATTTCCAACTCTTTTGCTAAGTAATGGATTTTGCAACTCTATAAGCGTGTTTTGATGGTGCACAATCTAGTGTACTTTTAACTTCTATCACCATTTCACGGTTAGCACTATTTGACTAATGATGAAGCATCAATAAAGCTGAAGCCTGTTTCGCATCTCAGATTGAGAAATTCCACTCCAAGTTCTCAATAAACAACAACAAACATGCGAAAAGTGGTTGACATAAATGTCAACTTTGTAGAAAAGAAATAAACGCCCTGCGAAGTTAGTTTCTCTGTAAGGAGGTAAACTTACCATTCTCCATACGATTAAAAATTGCTGTTGACTGATCAGTGCTGCGTTCGTTACTGTGCCGTATTTCTGTGCTCAAAGGAGAATAACGGAGAAGCGCTGTGATCTCAACTACTAATTCTGCAGCCAATCGTAACAAGTTAACGCAAAATCTGCTTACCAGGTCAGTTTATACATCAGAAACTCCAGTTTGAAAGATCCGCTACCTCATGTGAAAGAAAATATATATACAGGTTACGATCCAGTTACTCTTCCACACTGTCGGTTGTTATAACTTTGGAGAGGGGGGGCATAAAGAAAGAAAGCAAGATGGCATTATACAAAATGATCTACTGGAATGATGTTCATCAGCGGTTTTCACAGATGTAAACTCTAGTGAACAC
This sequence comes from Macrothele yani, assembly GCA_039090855.1. NCBI lineage: Eukaryota > Metazoa > Arthropoda > Arachnida > Araneae > Macrothelidae > Macrothele > Macrothele yani. Next base: position 114,395,910 of record CM077003.1, read on the forward strand.
CCCCCCCCGGGCAAAACTAATGCCCGCCAAACTCGCGTGAACATCATATCATTTCGGTTTGCAAATAAATTGCCTTTAAATGGCATATACATACTGCTAAATGCCAAAAGTCTAGACCAGGGATGGCCAACTTCTATGCCCTATTGAATAATGGTGTTTTGATGACTGTAGAGCTATTACATTTAAGATTTGATTTCGCTTAACTCATCTGTCACTTCATGACTTAAATTTAATTCGGTGAACTCTTATTATTCCATTTCGTATCGTTGCTTGAAGAATTCGTAGCTGCGATAATTCAGTCTTAACTAAACACTGCATAACATTAACTAGTAACTTAGTATAAACAGCCAGGCTCAAGAATGCAGCAGAGAAACTTACGAGTTCAGTGTCCACTTTTATCGGATCAGAAGGCACCACAAGATGAATAGCTTGGCATACGGAACCCTGATGATCATCAACTGTTTACAGAATTTGAGTACTCGTAGCTCCAAAGTCAAACTATCCACTTCAACTTGATACAATATTCACGGCTGATAATTCCCTTTATAACAATTGTGATTCACATAAATCTCTGATCGTATTCAAAAGACAGCTCTCCTAACGTACTTCACACGTAGATCTCTTATCGTAATGAAAGTATAGCTCTACATCTAAGAACATGCACTGACAGGATTGTTACGGATAAATTAGAGATCATTCGTTTCCAAAAATTGGTGTAGAACTGAATAATTAGCAGTAATTCTCTTTGCCGTTACCATCATAGCCGTCAGCATGGAAAGTTTCTTCACGGCGTTTTCATGATGCTATTAGCGCTTAAATAAAAATTTATAGGGTTTCAAATAGCATTTTCCAGAGCAATTGAGCTTAGTATTTTGGCAAAATATTTTATAATTTTATTGCTTTATTTCCCTCCGCAGCGATCAGTAACATGGTGATCGAAAGCAGAGCCAGATGGTGTAATTAGTTCATTGCTCTTCACGGCTACGCAGTGCTTTTTCCTGAAGGCAAGAGGGGGAACGCGGAAATCAGAAAAGTGGAGAGTGAGAGAGAGAGAGTTCGGATACAGAAGTCAGAGGAGATCGGAGAGAAAAGTTTTTGGTGGCGGATGTGTATTTTCGGGCCTGCTGGACGTTAGATAGAAATGATGCAAAGGAGATGCCGGAGAGAATGAGACGACAGGACAAAGACGTACATTCAATATACATATTTACATATTCGATGTCATCAGGGTCAGAGAATCTAACAGATATACACTATCTACCAACAAGTACTTGGACACCTGTGATAGCAAAGGAAAGCGAAGTTTATTCACCTTCAATAGTTGGTGGAGCCCCACGAGCGGCGATTACAGCTGCGACCCTCCGGGTCAGTTCCTTCACCGATTTCGGACGGTGGGAGCACCCCTTAAGTCGACGCTCCAACTCGTCCCAGAGGTGCTCTATAGGGTTAAGGTCCGGGCTCTGCGCAGGCCAGTCCATTCGATTAACCCCATTGTCACCATACCAAGCCATGGTTGACCTCGCAACATGACAGGTGGCATTGTCATCCTGAAAGTAACATCGGTCCACCCTGTAAAACTGCCACAACGTAGGAAACGCATGGTCATCCAAAAAGGTACAGTAGGTCTCGGCGTTGAGTCTACCAGGAATTGCGACCAAGGGTCCAGTGCAATACCAGGAGAAACACCCCATAGCATAATTCCACCGCCACCGAACTTCACAGTTGGCACAATACATTCCGGCAGGAGGCGTTCTCCAGGCAGACGCCAAACCCAGACCCTGCCATCCGAACGGTAGAGGGTGAATCTTGATTCGTCGCTCCAGAGAACCTGTTTCCACTGTTCAACGGTCCACTGTCGACGTTCTTTGCACCACGTTAGCCGAGCAGCGCTATTGGACTTGGTGATCAAAGGCTTGTGGGCGGCAGCACGTCCATGATAACCGAGCAGATGGGCTTCCTAAAGGATGTTATTCATCGAAAGAACACTCCCGGATGCCTGTTGAAACTCCTCGCGGATGTGGCCCATCGATTTGGTGCGGTTCTTCCGAATTTCTCTGGCCAGCACCCGTCGGTCTCTAAGTCCCAGTTTTGTGGGTCTGCCGGGTCGGGGCACATTCCGACAGTCACCTCTCATCTTCCACTTGCCAATCACGTAGGCCACTGTCGATTTTGGGTACTTCAACTCGCTGGATATGTCACGTATGGATCGGCCATTTCTGTGGTACCCGACGATTACACCTTTCTCGAAATCAGAGAACTCCGAACTGCGTGGCATCTTGCATGCGACTGGTTGCGTTGTTGTTTCCCACACGATATTTAACGGCGGCGGCCGTGACGTGTATCAGGACCGCAGATATCGTCGATTGCAGGGGTGTCCAATTACTTATTGGTAGATAGTGAATATATATTTTAGTTACTATATCTATTGCTAAAGAATAATATAACCGGGTTTTTTTCTGAAAATATGAACTATATTTATAGTAGATTTTTGTATAACAGTATGTTTTCAAAAAGGTTGACCAGGAGGTCAGTGAAATATGCAGCTGCTCAGTGGTATGTAAATTGCAAACTAGAGCGTGTAAATTGCGAACCAAGGCCCATGACCGCTATATGTAAATTCCGAACCAGCCGATTCATCCGAGTGTCACGAAAATCGCAGATTATTTGACTGACAATTATATTGACAGCAATTCGAATTTTCCTCCAGATTTGTGCGCAGATGCCAGTGCATCTAATGAACACACTACAAATGCGTGCGAGTCCTTTCATTCTACAATAGATTCAACGCCGATTTTTTATTATCCACACCCAAGTTTGCATAATTTCGTAGAAGTGTTGACATTATTTCAAACGCAAACGTACATCAAATTTCAAAGTGTGATAGCTCCAAAGAGAAGAATCAGTAAAAGTGCACTCCAACGAAAAAATAATTTGCAAGGAAAAATAGACGATTACAAAAGAGGACTGTTTTCAAGAGTTCCTTATGTAAATTTTGCATCGCATCATTATAAAATGTTATTGTTTCCGAGAATGGGGGAGGGGAGAGATTAGCATGTCCCCAACGCAAGGATGACAAACTGATTTTCTTGTTTTCGTGAATACATTGCTTTTTATTATTTTCATTATTAGTTTACTTTTGATACTGTTTAAGTACATATATAGTTACTTAACACATTGATTGTTTTCGTGAACACACTGAATTAAGTACATATGTTACCATTAAAGTGTATAATTCAGTTATTTCCTAGAATACCTAGTTATTTCATGAAATAACTGATCAAGTTAGTTAAAGCGTGTAATAAATTAATAATTCCACACTTTAACTAGTTATTCTATGAAATAACTAGGTATTCTATAAATTAACTAATGATAGACAGTTAAAGTGCAAAATAAACAATTTGACGGAATTGTACAGCATACAAAATGTTATTTATATAAAGACACAATAAAATCAGTTGTTACAACAGGGATTACTAAAATGGCATTTGGAATTGCATAGAACATTATTTCTAAAACAAATACATTTTTTGTTGAGACACTGTGTTTTACATAAACATTTTTTAAATCCTTGACCGGTACCTAAACTTTGAGCTGTAGCAACCGACCGGAGCGATTTCTCTATGTCCGGCACTTCTTCGATCTGAATTAGTTTTTGTTCACAGACGCTGAACTGGGATCGGGAATATAGCTGTTTTATGCGGTCGTTTCTTGTTCCCAATTGAAAAAATCCTTCTGTTATTTTCATGATAACAGCTAAAATAGATCTGGCGTCACCCATTCCACTGTCAACTTCAGGTACTGGGATACGGACTGTAAGCCCCACAGAGGCTTCAGAATGAGATTTATCTGACATTAATTTCATCTTCTTAGCTTGAATTTCCAAACATTCTTTACAGTTTTCTCTTTCCCGCTGAACATTCAGTTCATTAAAACACAATTTGCAAATCTTCTGTACAACTTTGTCTTCCAAAACATAGTCTTCTAAACATGACATGTCGACAGGCTCATTACATTTCGAACAAAAACGAAACATAAAAGTTAATATCATTATTATTATATAACACTTTATAGTGGGTTGAAAATGGTGTGCTATTACTGACCAGTGGTTCTCACTTTACAGCCTTTTGAATTTGGGATTTATTTACTCGGTTATTTTACATTTAACGAGGTGTAAGATCGTTATTCTATGAAATAACTAGTTAAACCACATAATACAAGTGAGTTTTACGCTTTAACTGATTTGATCAGTTATTTCATGAAATAACGGATTTCATACTTTAACGATAACACATATACTAAATATGGAACATTACAGAGAAAATTAACATGACCCCTGCCCAAGGATGACAAACTAGTTTTGTTGTTTTCGTGAATACATTGCTTTAAATTGTTTTATATTGTTTTAATCATTAGTTTTTCATACTGGCTTATTTTTTGATATCGTCAGAATGGGCGTAGAAAAGTTGATTCGCAATTTACACATACGGGTCTTGGGCCTTAGTAAGCAATTTACATATAGGGGTTAAGGGCGGTCTGATTTTGGTTCGCAATTTACACGCTCCGCTGCTTGCTCATATTATTAGAAAACATAATATATCCCTTCAAACTGAAGTATCTCAATTTCATTTGCACAGAACATGAGTCAAAGTTTTTTTCCTATTTCTGTAAAATTACAAGACAAACGGTTATGCATTAAAGAAAGAAAACCCACTAACAGAAAAAGAACGAGAATGATGAATAAGCAGAACAGGAGTTAAAATTGAAGTAAAATATCGGAAAAGTTCTAAAGGGAAAATCCTCTGAATACGTGGCGTCAGTTGGATAAATAAATCCATCGCTCTTTCCACGTTAAGCGGCGCACAGCAAAGAGTGATGGATTTATTTATTCGGAAAAGTTCTGGTATTGGAGTTACTGACGGAGTAAAAAAAAAAATCTTTTGCAAATATTTTGAAGTATCTCCTTTTAAGTCAAATAAGACACAGCGAAACATACCGCAAATTTTGGCCATATCTTGGACTTCCGGCGTAATTTCGTTCAAAGAGAAACAGACTTTTTTAACTCACTTCTTGTTTTAATTTGATGCTTTCTATTCATAAATTTTAAGAAGAGAAATGCAACCGTTCGTCATTTCTGAAGACGAGGTTACCTGATATGTTTGCTTATGGAGGGTTTCTTCTACGAAAATATCCATGAAATACTCTTTGGAACGTTAGTTTATAACAGTTTTCCCTAGAGACATCGTGAAAGCAAATAAATCAACAAACATACTGCGATTTTGAGATGGATTTTGCTCTGAATCAGTAAATAAATTAATTAATTAAATGAAATCCATTTTTTTCTACGCAAAATATAAGCCAGATGTAAATCCAAGTGTTGTATTTTCTTATTTACTTGGAAAATATGACCAGCTGCTGTAAGTACAAAAGTTTCCAAACCGTCGAATTTATGTCTCAAATGAGCCGATTTTCTTAATTCACATCTGTCATCTAAATTACTTAGTTAATGGTTTTCCAATGTCAATAAACAAAATGGTTAATATTAATACGTAGGAAGAGAGCAAATAACGGATGAGCTATATACCGCTGCTATCGCGGCTTTCCAAAGGTACACATATCTTAAGTGTTTAAGGTTTCTCTACATCGCTCTGCCAAAGCTGATAAGGTGGAGGAAATTTCGTTGTTCTCTAGCGACCCACCCACCGTTCTAGCTGAAGTGCTTCCTGTTTGATAAAGCCTTCCCTCGGATGGGGTAGTTTATCCTAGAAGCCTTCATTCTCCCCTCGGTTTTATCACGCAGAACAGGAAACTGCGGATGTGGTAGACCCAGGATTGGAAATTTTGCGCTTTTGGAGTACTTACGATACCACTTGACATTCTGCTAATTTGGGAGAAAAAGAAAGCTTGATGCTTTCGTTTTTAAAGAAACAAAGTTTTAACTTCAAGCACATCCTTCTCAAAACAATACGCGCTTATAATAGTATCAAATTCCCTTCTGTTCACCATAGAGACAATATCTATGCATCTTTAAATCGTACTCTTAGAAGTTACTTTTGTGCAGGAAAGGCTATAATCATGATATCGATGGTGGACGCACTAGGTGGTGTAAATAACTTTGAAAATCGAATACGATACGACAAAAACCCTGAAAGGTCCAGTGTCCATTTAACATGCGGCGCGCTGCGGCTGCGCCATTTGGAAGGACAGAAAACATAGAAAATTAGAAGTGGGAACAGGATGCCTTGATAGGAAAGGTCCTGGTGAAAAAGAATGGAAAAAGATAGTTTTAGGAGCATACAGTTTCTCTCTGAGAATAGTTGTAAGCAGCGCTACATACGTACCTGTCTGTCTCCCAATAGCAAGAACGCAGTAAGCAGGAAGGCGGGGGGGGGGGTAAATGCCAGCAAAGAGGGGAGCCTGAAGAAAAAGCACACCGAAAAGATACATCGCGAAAAACACCCAGTTTTTTTTTTACAAAATACCCATTCGGTTTTGTTTCTTTAACGCTTTCCAACCATAAGTTGCAGAAGCGTATAGGCTTCATTTTTGTCTGTCTGTCTGTCTGTCTGTCTGTCTATTTGTCTGTCCGTCCGTCAGTCTGTCGGCACGATAACTCGCGTAAAATTGGTTCGATTTCGATGAAATTTTAGTATGTGGTAGGGGACCACCTGGGGACGAATTCTATTGAAAATGGGCGGAATGGGGTCAAGGATTAGGACACAGGAGCGGGATCCATTCCATTGTCCTTATGCGTCATAACTTCCGTAATAATGGTTCAATTACGATGAAATTTCAGTATGTATTAGGGGACTACCTCGGGATGAACCCCATTGAACATATCGATACGACATGTAGACCAGCCCGCTTCACTTCAGACAGGCCTACAATTCTTCCTATGTACTGTATATACACTGCTGGCCACCCAAAATGCAACACCAAGAAGGACACGAGATAGCAAAGCCAGATTTACTGGACACATAACAACAGATACAAAGATGAAGCGATTTAGCTTACAGGACCGTGCGACTTGCGGAACACGCAGACATCAATAGTTCGTGTGGCCCCCATGGCTGGCAATAACGGCCGCTACGCGCCGCGGCATCGAATGAAAGAGGCTTTGGATGTGGGCTTAGGGTATGTCGGTCCAGGCTGCTTCCACAAGTTGCCACAGTTCATTAGGCGTATCCGCGGGTGTTGCTTGCCGGGCCACTCGGTTGCCGATCAGCGACCAGACGTGTTCGATGGGCGACATATCGGGAGAACAGGCGGGCCACGGCAGCAGTGACACCTGGTGGGCCGTGAAGAATCGTGACACAATGCGTGCCACGTGCGGCCGCGCATTATCCTGTTGAAACGTGGCCGCTGGCAGGTCCTGCAAGTAAGGAGAACTACAGGCTCCAAATTGTCGCAGATGTAGTAATGGCTGTTGAGTGTACCGGCGATGCGTACCAGAGGAGGACGGGTGTCATATCCAATTGCGCCCCACACCATAACGCCAGGCGACGGACCGGTATGGCGATGCATAATGCAGGCGTCATAAAGTCTCTCGCCGCGGTGCCGCCGCACGCAGATCCGACCATCGTGGTGCTGCAGGCAGAAGCGGGATTCGTCGGAGAAGACAATGTCGTGCCATTCCGTAGTCGAGGTGCGGCGTTCAACGGCCCACTGCCGCCGCACTCGCCGGTGGTATAACGTGAACGGTAATCGGAGCAATGGGCGCCGTGCGACAAGTCCCCGCTCCTGCAGATGACGTCGAACGGTACGTGCTGACACAGGTTGTTGCGCTACACACCCTAATTCCTGTGCCAACGTTCGTGATGTGGCGGTGCCAGCCGTCAATGCCCGCCGCACAACATGCCAGTCCTCTCGTTCGGTGGTGTGCCGCGGCTACGGCAATCGCTCACGTCGGTCCGTTCGTCCCTCCTGCACCCACCGAATCCATACTCGCCTCACGGTGGCTGGATGTCGTTCCACACGGGCGCCGATGTCTCGGTACGATAAACCGCTGTCGCGATAAGCCACTATTCGTCCTCTGTCGAACTCCGAAACGTGCTGGAATGACTGCCGTGTTCTGCGACGAGGCATCAGTAAGCTTCCCACGCACAGGTCCGGCAGCACAACACATTTCCGCTACTTACACCCCACCTTCTGTGCACCCTTCTTATAGTGCTTCTCGGTGGCGTGGCGGGCGCACATGATTTGCGTATGCCCTGCAATGCTAATCGTTTGGATGTCCTCTCGCGGGCGATGCATGCTGCGAATTTCAGGCCAATCGGATGCTTCCTTCTTGGTGTTGCATTTTGGGTGACCAGCAGTGTATATTAAATACATTAGTTTTAATCGTTTTTGTAATTTATTTTAATTTTCCTGCTTGTCTTCCGTAACGTGCGTTGGAACAAGAACGTAATTAGCTATTATATATGACCAATTACGTTCTTGTTCTGCGTTTTTGAGAATAGACTAGTGTTTTGCACTAACCCTTTAAACGGCCAAAGTACCTGAACCATTTTGTGCACTTTCTAAAGAGAAAAGTTCTCAAAGCTTCCAGGTTTTAGGAAAACTACTGCAAAACGATTCCTTTCCCCCACTCATCTAAGCGGTATGGACCATAAACCTGTCATTACTAAGAAGATATCACCTCTAGTCCTACAGGGATTGTCCAAAATAATGGAAAGACCTTGAAACAATAGGTGTTACGCAGCTAATATGGTGTGGGAACACCCTTTTCATTTAACACTTCTTGAATCCTCCTTGAAATGGAAGCATACAAGTCCTGGATGGTGGTAAGTGGTATGTTGTACCATTCTTCCTGCAGAAACTGCCCCAATTCCTTGAGAGACGCCGGAGGAGGACAACGAGATCCCACTCTGTTTTCCAACACATAGCACAGGGGCTCAATGATGTTTAAGTCCGGTGATTGTGCAGGCCAGGGAAGGTGTGCAACTTCATCCTTATGTTCCTCAAACCATGATTGAACAGTTCGACTTCTGTGAATCATCATCTTGAGAGGTGCAATCCCCTGATGGAAACAATGTCTGCGCCATTTGATGCACATGGTCGGCCAAAAGAGTGACATAGTCACCGCTAGTGATCCGTCCGTGTAAGGAGACAATGGGACCTGCAGCAAACCACGAGATCATGGCTCAAACCATTACGGGCCCGCCCCCTTGCTTCACTGTAGGAAGGAGACAGTCTGGGTTATAGACTTCTGCGGGGGTTCTCCACACAAAACCCCGTCCTGTTTTGGAGAATAGTGAGAAACTTGATTCATCGGAAAACAAGACATGTTTCCATTGATCCGGAGTCCACGTTTTATGTTCCTGGCACCACTGTAGTCTCCGTTTCATATTCACCTGTGACACCAGGGGGTTTTGCAATCGCAGTTCTGCCGTAAATATTGTGCTTATGCAATTCCCTTCGCACGATATGGGTCGACACTGGGTCTTAGAGATGTGCATAAAGTTCAGCAGTCACTTTCGTTGCCGTGGTCTTCCTCCTTGCGGTCACAATCCTCTTTAATGTCCTCCTGTCTCTCGCAGTGAGTTTTGTTTTCCTTCCACAGTTGTGTCTCGCAGATGATGTTGTGCCGTGAACATTGTATGCTGTCATGACCTTCGACACGGTACCTCTCGATACCCCCAATACCTGTACCACTGTGGTTACTAACGCACCAACCAGACGGGCTCCTAGAATTTGCCCTCTTTGCAACTCCGACAGGTCACTCATTGTGTCTTCACCTGGAACGAAATTATGCAAACACCGATTTGCAATGCAATCACACAGACCCTTGAACTATAAACAACACTTTTTACAAACAAAATTGTAGCTACATGTTCGTTTTACTCAAAAAGCAGCACATACCAAAGTCTCTGTTTTCAGCGAGGTGTTTCCATTATTTTTGACAACCCCTGTATATTCTCTGCTCCATGACTCAAGGCATGATGGGGAAGCGATAGTCCGTCTGACACGGACATTACGCCACTGGGCAAGTGACAAGTGACTGAAACATCTCTCTCCTTTCATAGGTTCGTCGCCATTGTTATTATCTTTTAGTAGGTAATCAGTCATAAAGGATTAGTGTCACTCATCCTCGTGAAAGACTATTTTCTTTGAACTACAAAATAAGGGAGGAAAGCAACGTTTTCTGATGCACGAGTTCACTTGTTCCAGTCTCTTTTTAGAAAGAGAATATATTCGTTGAAACAGATTTCAGCCCATTTTCCTAACCCCGAATAAATTCGTTCCAGTCAGTTAAAGGGTTAAGGCAAATAATAAAATTGGAAGCTCTGTTCTGCTAATACTAACAGCTGTGCCAGGGGAGCCAGCCAGTTGCCGGCATCCTGAGCTGTGCAGGGCAGTCCTAGAATATAGAACACAGAGCGTATACCTGAAATGTTAAGGTTGGGAAGGAGGATGTCATAGTGGCTTGGGGAATTTAAGAAGTTCATGGGGAAAGCAGTCTTGTCACTGAGGAGAAAAATGCCAAAATCTCTGACTAGTGACATTTTCTGCTGACTGGTGGACAAGTATCATATTTTTTGACCCCCCCCCTCAAAATTTTGCAGTTTCTCTCAAGGGCCCAGCTGAAAATATAAGCTACTATGAAACCTGGACACCCCACTTGATTTCTCCCCCTTGGCATTTCACGCCTAAATCCTTTGACCGATCTGGACCAAATTTTGTATAGTTACTCTCTACAACCCCGCGCAAAATATATGCCACAATGAAATCTGAACAACCCACTCTCTTCCCTGATTTCATCCCCTTGACACTTTGCGATAATTTATGTTTAGTGTATGAAGGTGCCACTTAATTTTAAAATATTATGTTTTAAAATAATATATTTTAATATATTTACCGCAATAAAGGAAGGAACAAACGGGATTTGTCTAACAACAAAATGAATTTCAGTTAATCTAGTGGCGTATCTTGGGTCCGAGACCTGGGCTATCTCACGCCTCCCCCCCCCCCCCCCCTACTGTTTTTTTTTAAATTGCGAACTTTAATTTTTAATTGGTAAGTAATAGAAGTAACTTATTTTTAGGTACACACTATTGCTAACCTGATACCAAATAATTATGAGTATTAGGATTTGGATGCTTTATTTGTGCATGAACTCCATTCTTCTTTCCTTTTTTGTGAACTTGAGTCTTAAGTTTTCATAAAAAGTTTCTTCCGAGTTCTTTTTCATATTTAAAAAGAATGTTTTCCTCTGTTGGCAAATCAGCCAAGTTGCTCGAATGTACATGTCCTTGCGTGGCTCTAAGATATATCTTGGTTCCTTTTAATGCAGAAAAATTTCTTTCGGCAGTTGCAGTTGTTGATGGAAACTTTATTATTAGGTCTCCTAATTTGTACACCCCACTAAACCCAATGTCCAATTTATTTAACTTTATGTAACAAGTAATGCATCTTGATGATTTGTTTTTGTACTCATCAAGAGAATAAAGCACTTTCAGTTCATTTTTTAGTCGAGCTGTATCAAAATTGAAGCATCGAGTTCTTTAAGTTCTGACAGTAGATGTTCAGGAAAGCTTTCACGAAATTTATCAAAACAGTTCGAATTCAACAAAGCCACGAATTTAAGATATAATATCACTGATTTTAATTCACACATTGACACTTCACAAAAACTGAAACAACTCTCGCGAAACACGTGCTGTTACAGGCGGAAGCATGCGCGTGACTGAGGTAGTCGAAGTCCTCTCTTTTCTGAGCGAACCGTTGCACAAAGCAATGTTCCATTCCCCTCCATACGCTTATTCATGTTGTTATGAAACGGTTGCAGGCGAAAGGTCTTCGCATCAGAAGCGCGAAGACTCTGGAAGAGCTGCTTGCGTCATGCCGTTGGTCCTCGCTCGAAAAACTGAGTCAAAGAAGCGAATCCGCACGTGGTTTTTTTCGCAGCGAAAGCATCGACATATCTTAATACCTTTGGTAATTGACTTGTGCATTCTCTGGGCTTCGCAGCTAGCCTCGAATATACGCCACTGAGTTAATCATATTATAAATTTCTATGTTTTTATGTAATTTTGACTTAAATCGAAAAAGGGAACATCTATTGGACAAATCAATCCACCCCCCCCCCCCAAATGAAATGAAACTATTAAGGAAACTGAGACCGGCATTTCAGAATGCCCCCAAGAAAGCGAAAATTTACTGGACAAATCAATCCCAATAAGTGAAATTATTAAGAGAAACTGAGACCCCCTCAACATCGTAAATTCTAGAATACCCACGAGAAAGCGAAAATGTATTGCACAAATTAATCCAAAATCCAAAAAAAAGTGAAATTATTAAGAGAAACTGAGACTCCTCAACATCGAAAATTCCAGAATGTCTCCGAGAAAGCAAAAATATGCTGGACAAATCGATCCAAATAAGTGAAATTATTAAGAGAAACTGAGACCCCCTCAACATCGTAAATTCTAGAATACCCACGAGAAAGCGAAAATGTATTGCACAAATTAATCCAAAATCCAAAAAAAAGTGAAATCATTAAGAGAAACTGAGACTCCTCAACATCGAAAATTCCAGAATGTCTCCGAGAAAGCAAAAATATGCTGGACAAATCGATCCAAATAAGTGAAATTATTAAGAGAAACTGAGACCCCCTCAACATCATAAATTCTAGAATACCCTCGAGAAAGCGAAAATCTATTGCACAAATTAATCCAAAATCCAAAAAAAAAAGTGAAATTATTAAGACAAACTGAGACTCCTCAACATCGAAAATTCCAGAATGTCTCCGAGAAAGCAAAAAATATGCTGGACAAATTAATCCAAAATCCTAGAAAACTGTTCAGAAAGCGCTGGCCCAGAAGCTGATTTATGCACTTTTGTAAAAGCCGGATGACGCCGGATACCTCTACTAGTTTACTTATTAAATAAGTGTTCATGCTCGAATGCCTTATTTAATAGCAATTTTCTGAGCGTATTGACAATGTTGGAATGCATAAAATGTTCTTTTGGAATAAAAAATGCGAATTCTGCTAACTGTAAGGAAAAGAAAATGGAACTCGAGAGGTGAATATGGTTATAGTTATGAAATGTGCCTAACGTTATTGTAGTGTATATTTTATTATGTTGTTACTATTTGGGATAAGTGCATTTCTGTACATTTAAAAGAGCTCAGTGTGTTTGGTCCAGAAGCAGTGCGCATTAAATGCTAGTCATAAAAAATGGTGGTTTGGTCAATAATTCTGTAATTGATCGAGAAGCATTTATTCTCGTATTGACAGCTTAGCACTTGAAGCTGCGTACCAAGCGCCTACAAGAAATCAATGAGAGGCAGAGAGCGAAGAAGTCGTTTCCCGCGCTTATGCTGGCATGACATATCGTTTTAATTTTCCCAGCATTAGAGCACGGTCTCTTAAACTTTCGCTCGCTTTAATGTTCGGCTAATGGGTCAAGTTTTTCAGAGAAATCACCAATCGAACGTGACCCTGCTACAACGGGGGATATCAGCCAGACAGTGGAAACTGAAAAATAAGCCAAATACACAGCAAAAGAGATTCTTGAGTCACCGCATGCGCAGCCGGTGACGTGGCAGTAGCCCAATGGGGGAGAGACGCGCCAGTGACGTCAGGGGGTCGACGGCGATCGAAGGCTCAGAACAGACTAGTACTACTCCTCTATTTACGCTTGACGTTAATAACTCCACCGTTGTGGGGTTATTGTCTGGTTATTGGGATTGACACATGGACTGTCCACTGACCAACTGACTCACAGGGTGGGGGTGGCAGAGGTCATTGTCCTTTCTCGTAACTCATAACCCATATGAATAGTTCATATGAGATATTGCTGTTTGATAAGACCCTAGTTTTTGCGTAATTTGATGGCATCTACTACGGGAAACTCCATTTCTATTCATAAATAGTTCTGGAAACTCGAGATGGTTCACAAACTCATTCATAAATCAGTCATGTCACTTAAATCTTTGGAAATAAAGCGTGTGACATAGGTCTGTTTTTTCATTGTATCACCAGAACTAAGCTTCCTTCCGAGGATTGTTTATCAGAGCTTTCGAATAACGGCTTTTTCACAGATGACTGGCGACTTGCATGCTACCAGTCGCTGAACAGCGGCCATTTTCAAAGGTTTCAAATATTTCTTGTGAGCTTATATTTTCACATGACTGATTAACCTATCAGGCAGTTTTCAGACTTCGCCGATTAACCTTAAGCGTGACGGAGTGATTAGTAGAAAAAGAAGAAAGAAGAAGAAAAAATGTACATTCGTACCGGCCGTACGATGGTATCCAATGGATTACAGTTTCACGCAAACTGATTTTTCGCTGCGTACTACGTATCTCAAAGCTTACGTTGGCCCAATTATTTCATCTGTTCATGCATATTTTGCATTTTATCCACTTGTTTTTCAAAATTCTTTATGTAAGGTGTAGATTTTGAAATATATCCATTTCCGACACCATTTTTTTTCTGACATTTAAACAGTGGAAATTATAAACAGATTTAATGAAATCCTACTTGGTTTTGAACAAAGAATTTGCTAGTTTTACAGGTTTTTCAAGCAATGAAATATTTTTGTTTTCCACAGTATATTTCTTCTTAGTAGCTCTCAGTGAAAGTCAAAAGTTGCAGCTGGTTTCTGTACCAAACTACCACTTCATATTCCTTTAACTCATAGTCTTCATGCCATGCTTAGAGGAATGCAATTCTGAACGGTCCGTCAAAGAAACATACTTTGAGTTTACACTTTATTAGTCGTAGCCTTTTTTGCGCTTCACTTTTGAGTCAATGGAAAAGGTATATTCATAGTCAGTATAAAATTTTTAAGTAACAGTTTCGCAAGCGGGACTGAACTGAAGACCAACCGAATATAACATAATCTGTCTAAAGCCCCGGGATATGAAATGGACCCAGCAATTCCTTGTGTGGCTTCCACCAGGCGCGACGCTATGGCTCGGGTGTAGAGCTGAGTTCAGGCTCAATTTTCGGAGCCCGGGCCGGAACGAGCCCGAAAACTAGCTAACCAGTTCAACTATTAATTAAAAAACATCTCCTTTCCCACACTTCCACTCTCTTCTCCTCCTGCAATTAACCAATGTATTTCTCAAATAGGTAATGATTGGAAGGGACCTCTATCTAATTTTACAGTGTAACTGGACGATTTTCTTTGACCGTTCGTTTCCACCTGAAGTGCTTTGGTTGGCCGGGCATCCAAAATGACCGGGATTGTATGTTGCTCAAATAATGTTAATATTATCATGCCATAGTGCGCTACATTATGTTCGTTGCTAAATAGAATTAGCAGGAAGATACTGCGTGGAGATAAGGAGTAAATTATCGTCGAAAGGCTATCAACTATCCAATATCTATAGTTCTTGAAAAAGCTTTTTCTTCTCTGCAGAAACATACTAATGCGCGGCATATACTAGGGGTGTTCAAATGAAAAGGTACGAAACGTCATAAGAACGTAACCGTTAACATATTTGCCTATGCCGCTATGGGAGAACGTAGCGACACATCTAGGGATGCGATTGGAGTCGCCGGCGTGAATCAGAGCATGCGCGGGCGCCCGCATGCGCAGTCAAGGTGTTGCTCACCGTCCTTTTCGACGTCCAAGGTCCACTACTTGTTGAATTCCTCCAGAACAGACGAACCATTAACTCCGATGTGTACTGTGAGACACTCCCAAGCCTACGCAGGTCCATCAAGAACAAAAGACCGGGGCTGCTCACGGAGGGTGTGGTTCTGCTCCATGATAACGCGCGTCCACACGTCTCCAGGGTCACACACGCGGAACTGGCCAAGTTCCAGCGGGAGCAGCTTGACCATCCGCCCTACAGCCCGGACATGTCGCCCTGCGATTTCCATGTGTTTGGTCCCCTGAAAAAACATCTGAAAGGGAAGCGCTTCCACTCGGACGACGAACTCAAGGACGCTGTGAAGGACTGGGTCTCGTCACGGCCACAGAAATCCTGGGAACAAGGAATCCTTCGGCTCGTTAATCAACGGGATCGTTGTGCTACGGCCTATAGTGTATACTTTGAATAAAATCTTCATTTATACCCACAGTGTCGTTTCGTACCTTTTCATTTGAACACTCCTTGTAGTAATGTTTTACCCAAGCCCGGAATAAATAGCCATCTCGAATGCCCGCTTCCCAACCACCAGAACCAGTTGCCGAAGAATTCTATTTACCGATTATAAAGTGCCTCATGTGCTAAATCATATAAAATCGCATTTATATATAAAAAAAAACTATCTCCCTCTCCTTCTCTCTAAGAGCCCGAGCCCGCCCGAGCACGAACCGCAGTAAATAGTTTACAGCCCGTCTCAGCTCTAGTGGGGTGGGCTGAAAACCAACCAATTTTTCTTTAAGCCCACCCTTTAGCCCCTCCAAAATATTTAAGCTGTTAGAACATATGGTTGGTGCAACCGTCTAAGATTTTAGGGAACTTGGATAAACGTATGAAAATTAATACAAAGAAAACAAAAACGATGAGTCTCCAGGAAATCAGGAAATGTCGAGGTGATCATGAATGGAGATAATGTAGACCAAATGAGACTATACAAATACCTCGGTATCATATTCCAAGAAAATGGAAAATGTCACATGGAAATAAAAGAAAACTAATAAAGGAAAATATGCATTTTATAACAAGAAATTTTTTTTATTAATAAAATGAATAAACATTTAAAGAAAATGCTTATAAAGTGCTATATTTGTAGTATAACTTTATATGGGGCGGAAACGTGGTCAGTTGGGGGAAGAAAGAAGCTAAAATGTTGGAAGCATTTGAAATGGAGAAGAATGGAAAAATAAAGTGGATTGAAAAAATTACCAATGATGAAGTATTGCAAAGAGTTGAAGAAGAAAGGAATTTACTAAAGACCATGAGAAAAAGAAAATATAGCTGGATGTGATATGTGTTAAGAGGAGACAGCTTATTGAAAAGAATGATAGAAGGGAAAATTGAAAGAAAGCGGCCAAGATGAAGGAGACGACTAATGATGATTGATGATATATAATAGGAAGCCATCAAGAATTGAAGAAGGCCAGAGGAAACTGGAGGAAGAGAATTTGCTGAGTTACCGTTGGACCTACCACAAGCTATATGATACCTTAGTTACAGCCCTCGAGGTTAGACCCGATGCTGATTTGACACTTGAATTTGTGAAAAACAAACTTGTGGATGAATATAATAGAAGGAAAGAGAGTTCTAAAATATACACACATGCTTCAAACGGTGTACCGGCTTTTAAGTCAGTGGGTAAAAATACACATAGAGAGAACAAATTTTGTTCTTATTGTCATAAGAGGAGTCACACGATAGATGAATGTTGGCATTATAAAAATAAAAGCAAAGGTAAAAAAGGTAAACATGATGGTAAAAATGCCAGAACACCAGTTCATAAAGCAAAATCCACAACTGAACAAGCAACTACTGATCCTGGAAAAATACAGAAAACGGGAAATTGTTCATTCAGGGTTAAACAAGGGATGAGCAAAACATCACCCCACAGCAATTGGTCAATTGATTCTGCTACGAAAACGCACATGACGAACGATAAGAATTTGTCCTGCTATCTAGAAAGCCGTGTACTGCAAATGAAAGTATAACTACTGCAGATAGGGAAAGGATAGAGTCCCAGGGCACAGGGCAGGGATATCTTAACTGCAAGACAGCGCGGCATCTTCCAACACTGTCAAGAGACAGAACCCTAATGATGATGATGATGATGATGACGGATAAACATATCTGAATTTTTCGAATTCACAGAAATGTTGTTATATAAAATGAATTTCTTGTTAAATTTAGTGTTTGTACTTCTGGGAAATGGAGGGAGCCAGTCCTCTGAGCGAATTTCTAAGAAAGTAGTAGAAACACACCATTTTTATGATTATAGTTTAAAAGATGAGAAAGAGAGAGAGAGAGACAGCGAAATAGATATTTCTTGTCAGATTACGAACTAGAACTCATAAACATCACTATGACAGAAAAAAAAAAAAAAAAAGAAAAGAAAGAGAAAACGACGTAAGCAGTATACAACTGCACCTGGAAACTTTTTTCGACTAGGGATAACGTTACCAGCGTCTGTTAAAATCCTCATGAACGGAATGTTTTGCCAAAATTTTTGCCTAGCACTTCAAAATTTATACTCCCATCATACTTGGCCCCCCTAATAGCCCAACTAGTTCTGAGCGGCTGGCGTCGCCACTAGCTCCACCCCAGCGAAGGTTTAGACGCAACTACGTATATCCCATGGGACATCTGTGCGCTTATCAGAAACTAAGTTACATTAGATTGAGCCTAGAGACTCAGATACTACAGAGGGTTGACAGGTCAGAGAAGTACGAGTACCAGACTGAAGGTGCGAGTCGACATAGTTTGGAGTGCAAGACTATGACGTCATAGCAAGCATTTCCAAGGAAAGAGAACAAGGGCGGGGAAGAAGCTGCGCGTCCTCCAGACAATCTGCTTTTCCCGTAGTAATCTGTAGTCGCTTGCAGCCCAGTATACTGTATGACCTGCACACATACTGCTCCTTCTGAAGCCATCTATAGTCACTGTGTGCATTTATGTACATACGTTTATGTAAATATGTTTTATGCATTTCTAGTTATTATGTGTTGTCCAATATGTGCGAATGCAGGCCTTACGTCTTATCGTAGTCGAATGTCTATAGAAATGGTGGCATTTCTCTATATAGACATTATTGAAACGGTGGCGCAAGTGAAGCTCACAGAGCAGCATATACACTGAAGAACAATTGAATTAGAGACAGTTGGCGTTATGCAAATGTGGCGCTGTGGGCGGTCCTGTAAACAGAAACGACATGACGTATGCAGCGATCCGACAATATAAGGAGTGATGCGACGAGAATCAGTAAGAGTCGGACGCAGTGTGGGTAAGACGAAGGATTTAAGCGCATTGGATCGTAGTGCAAATTGACGGGCGCGACGAATGGGTCACTCCATCTCGGAAGTCGTGCAGCCACTGGGATTTTTACGAGACACTGTGTCACGGATGCACCGTGAGTACATCGAATCCGGTAAAACCATCACCGTGGACAACAGCGTGTGGATGAGCGGGGTCATCGTCGGCTAGCTCGCGTTTTAAGAGCGGATAGACGGGCCACAGTGCAAGAAATCACTCGGCAATTTAACGCTGGTGCACAAAAACGTGTTAGCAGCCACACCATCCAGAACCATCTCCTCGCTATGGGGTACAGAAGCCATCGTCACTCGAGGGTACCGCTGCTGACCGCACATCACAGGGTGCAAAGATTAGCATGGGAGCGGGAACATCGCCACTGGACTCTAGATATGTGGGAAAATGTTGCCTGGACTGATTAGTCGATTTCACGTTGGTACATGCGGATGGCAGGATACGAGTACGGCGCAAACCAGATGAAGCGATGAATCCTTCATGCCAGCAGGGTACTCTTCAAGCTGGTGGGGGTGGCTTTCTCGTCTGGGGACTGTTTACGTGGACTGAAATGGGACCCCTGGTACGTGTGACATCGTCCCTCACAGGTCAACGTTACCGGGATATCCTGAACGACCATTTGCTCCCGTTTGTGGGTCTTCAAAATCCCACTGGGGACCTCATCCTGCAACAAGACAATGCACCATGCCATCGCTCCCGAATTGCATCCGAATGGTTGGATGAACACTCCACCGACGTGAACCTCGCTTCCTTGGCCAGCTAGGTCACCTGACCTCAGTCCCATCGAGCACATCTGGGATGCCATCGAGAGAGATGTTCGAGGCTCTGACCCCCTCCATCAAATCTTCGTGAACTGTGGGAGCTTGTTCAGGGGTCGTGTATCCGTATGGCTTCTCAACGCTTCTGGTGTCTTGTCGAGTCCATGCCGAGACGAATCGCCGCGGTCATCAGGGCGAAAGGTGGTGCTACACGTTACTAGACAGGTATCTCTAATTCAATTGCTCTTCAGTGTATACAACTCGAGGACAGGCTTTCGGTTAGTACAGGGTTCGGAGTCAGAATGTGAGAAGCTGCCGATTTATCAGAGATTGATAAAAGAAAAATTGCGATGGCACTGCGCATCAGAACTACGATCTCGGAAACGGCGCAGCTTGTGGGTTGTTCACGTGCCGCTGTAGTGAGTACGTATCAAAAGTGGTGCACAGATTACCAAACGACGGACCGTGGTCTAGCCGTGTGTAGTCCGCAAATCATTGATGCCAGAGGGAAGCTGAGACCGCCGCGCATTGTTCACAGCTACCGTAGAGCCACAGTGCGACATATCACCCGCAGAAACAATAGACGTGATCCGGGCAATTTGTCACAGCACACAGTTCATCGCAGCCTTCTGCGCATGTGCCTGCGTAGCCGAAGACCCAGCCAGATCCCTATGCTCACTGCAAGTTATCGCCAACAACGCATGAAATGGGCCCAAGATCATCGAGATTGGACAGTGGATGAATGGAAGAAAATGGTCGGGTTTGACGAATCAAGTCTCCTGGTGCGTCACGTTGACGACCGAGCGCAGATACGCCGATTGCCAACGGAAGTTGTCGCGCCTGGATACACTTTTGGACGAAAACAAGCGGCGTTATGTTGTGGCGATATTTTCTTGGGACACTTTAGGCGCCATTTTCCCAATAGCACAATCCCTGGAAGCTGTCAGGTATTTGAATATCGTTGTGGACCATAGCAACTGTGTTCCCTGCTGGTGGTGACCGTTACCAACAGGATAATACGCGATAGAAATTGCCAGAATCATCAAGGGGTGGTTCGAGGAACATGCTGGTGACTTTCTGTTAATGCCCTGGCCTCCAAATTCACTTGACATGAACCCAATAGGACATTTGTGGTTCGACTTGGAAAAGCAGGTTCGCACTAAATCCCCACCAGTTCGAAATGTATGGGAACTAGAGAACCTGCTGTTGACATTATAGTACCAGATACCCCATCGCTATCTCATCGAATCGATGCCTCGCCGAGTGGCCGCTGTTTTGCGGGGTAAATGGGGCCCTACAGCTTTTTAAGTAGGTGGTCATAATGTAATGGATCATCGGTGTATGTGCCCAAATATATATGTTTTGCGCCGTAATTATCTGACGTCGGCAATGACCGAATGCATGAATCAATCACATTCAGCTTTCTCCCTTAGTTATATACACTATATTGACAAAAGTCAACGGACGCCTAGAAGAGAAACACAACATAGCATTTATTGTACATTTTCAGTCCACCTTTGGCCTTAATGCATGCACTGAACCTTCGAGACATACTTTCAACAAGGTTTTGGAACTCAGCGATAGGTATGTGCTTCCACTCAGTATATAATGCTGCCGCTAACTGTTGCTTAGTAGTAAGCCTTGGTTCCAAACTTCTTATGAGGAGCTCTAATTCATCTCTGTGGGATTAAGATCAGGGCTCTGTGCTGGCCAGTTCACACACCATACGGAATTATCGTCAAACCACGCGGTAACAGTCCCTGCTTTATGGCTCGGTGCATTATTCTACAGGTATCAACAAGGCTTGGTTCCATAGTATTGCCACAGAGTTGGTACGGCATAATTGTCCAGAATATCCAGGTAGAATTGCTGGTTAACAGGTTTGTCTGCGATAACAAATAGGCGGGGACCATACCACGAAAAATACCCCCACACGAGTCCACTGCCAACTTCAAACTTGACCGTAGGAACAGTACACTGTGGTAAATAGCGTTCTTCTGGCTGCCGCCATACCCACACACTGCCATCAGATTGATGGATCGTATATCTGGATTCATCAGTCCATAGGACCCGTTTCCATTGATCTACGGTCCACGATAAATGTTCTTTACACCATGCTAAACGACGAGTAGCATTCCGAGTGGAGATAAAATGGCTTATGAACAGCCGCACGACTACTGTAACCCATGGTATCAAATTCTCTGCGAATGCTCTTTGCACATACCGAGGTTCCAGCATTTTTACTCACCTGCACATTGAGGCAGTGGCGTAGCCAGAGGGGGTGGAGGTGGGGCTTGAACCCCTCGCTTGAGCACGAATTTAAAGCTATATATACGTGTATATGAGGCTTTCACCAATGAACCAAACCCATGGACCCCCCCCCCCTCTTAAGAAATTTCTGGATACGCCACTTCACTGAATTCTTGCGCAGTACCCGTCGATTAGCTATAACGACTCTCCTGAGGCTTCGACGTCTTCTATCACTTATTTTCTTTGGTCTGCCGGTACGTTTTCCTGCTTCAGGCACGCCATGTGTCTTCCACTTATTCGATACATCCAAAACAGTTGACTTGGGTATGTTCAAACGCCTCTCAGTTTCTCTTATGGACAACCCACTAATATAACACCCAACAATCTTTCCTTTCTCAAAGTCAGTTCTCTCCCGCCGCAGCATTTTCGCTCAAACTCACAGTACGATATGATCACGGTCAGCTGCAGGCTTGTTTTTATACCGTTTGCAGCTGTACCGCGCATCTTAACAACGTAGCTGTTTCGTTCATTTGCTTTTGAAGGTGTGTCCGGTGACTTTTGTCAATTTGTTGTATGTCCATCGGCGATCAGTCGCTTAGATAATACATCTACTCCCGATATGCTGCTTTTCTCCCACAGTCCGTCCTCTACAGTTATCAGCCCCGTAGTTAAAATATGCTACCACCACAGGCTACTTTTCCGTAGTCATCTGTAGTCACCAGCAACTCAGTATATGAGCCGACCACATACTGCTTTCTCCTAAAGTCATCTATGGGCACCACCTATCTAATGTGTGCTGCTTGTCCACACTGCTTTTCCCCGTAAACAGTCAGCAGCGACGGAATATATGCACCCACCACATATAGCTTATTCCCACAGTCATCTGCAGTTATCAGCCCAGCAGCCAAAAGATGCGCCCACCTCACACACACACACACACACACACACACACACACACACACACACACACACACACACACACACACACACACACTGCTTTCCCCGTAGTCATCTTTATGTGCTCACCAGAAACCATAATATGCGCCGACCACAAACTGCTTTCTCCTAAAGTCATCTATAGGCATCAGCTACTTAATATGCACTCCTCCACACAGTACTTTGCCCCATAAATATCTGTAGTCCGCGGCAATCGAATATATGCTTCCAGCACGTACAGCTTTCTCCCCTAATCATCTGCAGTTATCAGCCACATAGACAAAATATGTTCCTACAACACAGTGCTTTACTCATAGTCATCTGTCATGCCATCTCCTTTACCGCCTTTAGATGTACAGTATAATACGAAAATTGGAAGCAGACGCAGCTTTAATGTTCTTGACGCCAGGTGCGACAATATTTGTTGACGTTCCACAAACCTGTGTGTGTGTGTGTGTGTGTGTGTGTGTGTGTGTCTGTGTGTGTGTGTTGCAATATGTGGAAGATATAAAATATAAATTAATAGTCGTGCGCGTCCATAACAGCCGCGGATGGCTTAGTGGTTAGCGAGTCAGATTATCGATGCAAGGTTCGAACCTGGGCTGATCTTTCAGAGATAGTGTGATTTACTAACAATCGCTGAATATCCGCCGTGCATCGGACGAGCACGTTAATGACTGCCCCCAGGCTGGACCCACTGGTTAAATGGGTATCCTTTCCTGTGACCCCCCCCTCCGAAATTCTCTCACCCATTTGTGTGCAACATCGTACTTGTACGGTGACGCCATCTACTGTACTCTAATCTCACTACAAACTGTTTTGTCAAAGCCGCTAGACTTGCTCTCATTCCTTCCGTTCCTGTGTCCTGCCCAAAAGGCGATCTCGCTGTAGGTGGCTGGGACCTAAACTCTACTCACTGTGGGCGGAAGTCCTACAAGAAAATGCCAAAAAAAAAAAAAAAAAAAAAAATACCGTGTGCGCGTTCATCCCAAGGTTAACTATAAAAACAAAGCTCCTTTTTGCACTTCATGGTAACAAAAATAATGATATTGCTCAGCGACAGAGAGAATTTTCATCGTCTCCAATCATAATCGCTGATCGTTCCGAATTATAGTATTCATAGGATATTTATTCCCGAATTATAGTATTCATAGGACATATTTTCTCGTATTATAGTATTCACACGATATTTTTCTTTTTAATATACACTGTATTGACAAAAGCCACCGGACACCTAATATAGAAACACAAAATAACATTTATTGACATACATTGGTGCAATGTTCGTCCACCTTTGGCCTTAATGCATGAACTGTCCCTTCGAGACATACTTTCGACAAGGTTTTGGAACACAGCGATAGGTATGCGCTTAAATTCAGTACACAATGCGCCACTAACTGTTGCTTAATAGTGGGCCTTGGTTCCAAACTTCTTATGCGGCGCTCTAATTCATCCCATAGGTGCTGTATGGGATTAATATCAGGGCTCTGTGCGGGCCAGTCCACACACGATACGGAATTATCGTCAAAACACGCCGTAATAATCTTTGCTTTATGGCTCGGTGCATTATCTTGCTGATACCAACAAGGCTCGGTTCTATAGTATTGCCACAGAATTGGGAGAGCATATTTGCTCAGAATATCGAGGTAGACGTGTTGGTTAACAGGTTTGTTCACGATAAACAATAGGCCGGGACCATACAACGAAAAACACCCCCACACGAGTACGCTGCCAGCTCCAAACTTGACCGTAGGAACAGTACACTGTATTGAAGAGCGTTCCCCCGGCTGCCGCAATACCCACACACGACCATCAGACCGATGGATCGTGTATCTGGATTCATCAGTCCATAAGACCCGTTTCCATTGATCTACAGCCCATGATAAATGTTCTTTACACCATGCTAAACGGCGATTAGCATTCCGAGTGGAGATGAAAGGCTTATGAGCAGCCGCACGACCACGGTAACCCATGGAATGAAGTTCTCTGCGAATGGTACGTGTTCATACCGAGGTTTCAGCATTTGTACTCACTTGTACACTGAGGTCTTGTGCAGTATTCCGTCGATTAGCTGTAACGACTCTCCTGAGGCTTCGGCGTCCTCTATCACTGATTTCCTTTATTCTGCTGGTACGTTTTGCTGCTTTAGGAACGCCATGTGCCTTCCATTTATTCAGTACATCCAAAACAGTTCACTTGGGTATGTTTAAAAGCCTCTCGGTTTCTCTTATGGACAACCCACTAATATAACACCCAACAATCTTTCCTTTCTCAAAGTCAGTTCTCTCCCGCCGCGACATTTTTTTCTCGCGGTCCTCTGCAGACTTGATTTTATACCGTTTGCAGCTGTACCGCGCATCTTAACAACGAAACGGATCCGTTCATTTGCTTTGGAAGGGCTGTCCGGTGAGTTTTGTCAATATAGTGTATATCATCATCATCATTGTCAACCATTATCAATCCACTGCTGGACGAAGGTCTCCCCAAGTTTCCTCCACAACGGTCTGTCTTGTGCCAGTCTCCTCCATGTCGCCCCTGCATACTTTCGAATTTCATCCACCCATCTCCCATGTGGTCTTCTTCTGGGTCTTTTCCTGTCCCTTGGAATCCAATCTAAAATTTCGGCTGTCCATCGATGATCTGTCCTTCTGGCAGTATGTCCAGCCCATTGCCATTTCAGGGATTTAACTCTGATCATGATGTCTTCCACTTCTTGTCATTTTTCGGATCCACGAGTTCCTCTTCTTATCTCTCCTGGTTACACCAAGCATGCACCTCTCCATGCTGCTTTGAGTTGTCTGCAGCCTTTGTATGTCTCTTTTAGTTAAGGTCCACGTCTCTGCACCATACGTAAGCCCTGGAAGGATGCATTGATCAAACACTTTTCTTTTTTAAGACATAATGGCATATTGCTCTTGAAAATTATGCTGTTTCTTCCAAAAGCTCTCTAGGCAAGTTTTGTACGCCGATTAATTTCTTCATCAATGTGACCCTCACTTGATATCTGCTGTCCAAGATAAACGTACGTGTCTGTTATCTCCAGCTTTTCTCCATCAATCGATAAATCTTCATTTCTTGTAAAAGCATTGAACAACACTTTTGTCTTCTGAAAGTTCATTTTTAATCCCACTTCTTTACTCTTGTCAGCAAGTTCCTGGATCATACTCTGCAGCTCTGATGGGCTAGTTGCAAAAATGACTACGTCATCAGCAAAACGAAGGTGGGTTAGATAATCTCCATTAATCTTTATCCCCTTGTTTTCCCAGCTCAGGGACTGAAAAACACCCTCCAATGTGGCATTAAAGAGCTTCGGAGATATGGTGTCACCTTGTCTCACTCCTTTCCAATTTTTACGTGTGTTGTATTTTCAAACAGCCTAATCTTTGCACTTGCATTTTCATAGATGTTATTAATAATATTAATGTATGCATCTTCAATACCGCAGGTTTTCAGAGCCATTGTAAGTAACTGCTGATGGTTTCACCGAATCAAAGGCTTTTTCATAATCGATAAAAGCCATGCACAATGGAAGTTCATATTCCCTCCTCTTTCAATTAGTTCTCTCAGCACGTGGATATGATCTATTGTGCTGTAGCCACTCCTGAATCCAGCTTGTTCTCTCGGTTGAGCCATGTCCAGTGTTACCTTCAAGCGGTGTGAAAGAACTTTAGTGAAGATTTTATAAACTACTGATAGGAGGCTGATAGGTCTGTAGTTTCCGAGATCCTCAATGTCACCTTTCTTATGTAGCAGGATCATTGTAGCGGTGTTCCAATCCTCAGGAATCTTTCCTTCATTAAGGCATCGAGTGAAAATTTGGGCGAGTACTGTTTCTATTTCTCCACTTGCTTCTTGTATGGTGTCTACAGTAATTCCATCTTCTCCTGGAGCTTTTCCTCGCTTCATGTTCTTGATTGCATGTGCAACTTCTGCTGGAAGGACTGGAGGAACTCTGGTACTGGTATCTTTCATGATGTCTGGAGTGCATATATCATCCCTTTCATATAATTTGGAGTAGAAATCTTTCACTCTTGTCAAAATTTCGCCTCTATTTCTTGTTACAGAACCATCTTCTTTTCTCAGTGCCATAATCTGTTTTCTTCCCTTACTGAGATGTCCCTTTGCTATCTTTAGGCTTTGGTTGTTTTCAATTGCTTTCCTCACTAGTTCACAGTTGAATTTCGTTACGTCTTCAGTGATACTTTTTCTTACTGTCTTGCATAGCTCTATATATTCCACTTTGGAAGTCACATCTTCTTTAGTTGTCCTCATCTCTCTTCTTTTTGCATCAACATTTTGGTTTTTCCTGATAATTTGTTCACATGCAACTTGTTCTTAGACCCAGCTAATTTTGTTGCTGTTTCCATAAGAGCTTTGGTTACTTTTCTGTTAACTTCAGAGATGTCCACTTCTTCCGATGTTAGGCCTTCTAAAGCAGAGAACCTGTTCTTCAGTTCTAACTTGAAGGTATTATGGTGTTTTTTAAGGTTGGTTATGTCAATAGATTTTGTTTGTCTTATGAGCTTGCCACGTTCAAGTTTAGTGTTGAGGTGCATCTTACATCTCACCAATCTATGGTCACTACCTGTGTTGAACTTGTTTAGCACACTGCAGTCTTCTATGACGAATTTTTTGTTACACATAATAAAATCAATTTCACTTGTCGTCCCATTTGGATGTCTCCATGTCCATTTCCTGTGTGGCTTTTTCTTGAAGAAGGAGTTCAAGATGAAAAACCCTTCTGCCTCTGCAAACTCAACGAGAGTATTTCCACGCTGGTTTCTGTTGCCATGACCGAATTTACCTACTGAAGTTTCATTCTGTTGCCGTTGCCCTATTTTTGCATTGAAATCTCCCATACTGTATCATTTTTCATAATATCAAAAAAAGTTCTTCTCGGCTCTCTCCCTGAACTTGATGTTCAGTGCGGCGGCACTGATCACACCACCCTAAAACCATCCATGATGAGAAGGGTTAGTTTTCATGAAATATTCTGCAGTCGCATAACTAACGAATATAGAGTTGCGAATTTAATCAGTAACAATACTGTGAAAAACTTATGCACTCAATGTCACAAAAATCCGCGCATCAGGAAGGAGCCGTTGGATTGCAATGAGATTTTAGTAGTGAGATGGTACATAACAAGAACAGAAATTATTAAAATATTACAGCAGCAGGACTATTTCCCGCGAACGTACTGTACATATTCCGGTTAGCGTTAGTACGGCGTCGGACCGCCTCTTGTTCGGATACATGTGGTGATACGGACCGGCATGGAGTCAACGAGACGTCGTATGCTATCCTGAGACAGATTTGCCCGCACTTCACGCTCTAAATCACGAACAATGGGACATGGAGAGAGCTGGCGTCCTATCTGGTCACATAAGTGCTTGATGGGCTAGGGATCAGGCGATCTGGTAGGCCACGAAAGCGTCGAATCATGACGTAGACAGCTGTGGGAAACCCAAGCCGTGTGCGGACAGACGTTATCGTCTTGGAAAATGGCTTCGGGCCGCCCCGCCAGGAAAGGCAGCACATGGGGCCTCAGGATCTCCTCTACGTAGCGGTGGGCTGTCTACGTCCCTTGGATCACTGCCAAAAAAGTCCGGCTGTCATACACGATGACTCCCAAGACCATCACGCCTGCAGTTCGTGACGTGTGTCGCTGTACAGTGAGGTTCGGATTGCAGCACTCACCTGCAGCCCTCCACACCCTGACCCGGCGGTCGCCCGTTCCCATACAGAAGCGGGATTCGTCGCTGAACACTATACGTCACCAGTCCGTTACATTTTACGTTGCTCGTTGTTGACACCACTGCAATCGACGCCGACGATGGTCAGGTGTTAATGGCAGAAAACGTAAGGGTTGTCGAGAGTGCAAATTCTCCTTCTGCGATGTGTCTGGAAATGGTTCTGGCGGACACAGGAGTCCTTTGCAGCAGCCATATCTCTCTGGATATTAAAGAAGGACGTCGTTGCATCTGTCTGTGCCTCTCTCACGATCCCACGGTCCTCTCTGCTGGTGGTGTGTCTGGGTAGTCCAGAACCAGACCGCCGTGTCTGGGTGCCTTCCCGTGTCTATTGCTCCCAACACGATCGCACCGTACTGTCCGACGGTGCGATCGTGTTGGGAGCAAATGGTGGCCGATTCGGTGCTCCGGACACCTTGCCTCTCTTATCCCGACGATACGGCCTCGTTCAAACGCCGTCAGTTGTTCGTACACACATCTACGGCGGCTCCTCGGCATGTCTATCGCTCAGGGATCTCACCTGACTCTTACCGTGCACTTCCGCTCGTCCGAGTCGGGTCTAATTCTGCGACGTCCGGGTCCAAAATTTTTAACCCATATCTCTGTGTGTGTGTGTGTGTGTGTGTGTGTGTGTGTGTGTGTGTGTGTGTGTGTGTGTGTGTGTGTGTGTGTGTGTGTGTGTGTGTGTGTGTGTGTGTGTAATCTAGAAGAACAGACCACAGATGGACAAGTGATATTTTAGACTGGTTTCGGAGTAACGTGGAGGTGAGTGTCTCAAGACAGACAGTTGTGGAAGAAACTTGGGAAGACCTTCATCCAGCAATGGATTGATAATGGTTGACAATGATGATGATGATGATGATAATATATACATCTGTATGTATCTTATATACGTATATATATATAGTGCTATTTACATTATGTGACGTACCACTCTTGTCATAATTTACACCAATAGACGAAATCACAACTTCAAATTTGTGTTGTACACTGGTGTAATCCCGTATTCATGGTTTATCTGCTTCTCCGGACAATCACGAGAGACAATGAATTCTATTCATCCAGATTCGCTAAATATGAATACCGATGCTTCGTCTTGCGATTCCTGTGATGTGTTAAATTCAGATTTCTCGGAAACTTGAGACTTGGTCGTTCTGTGTGGTGTAGTGGTTAGCATACTCATGCGCAAACCGGGAGTCGTGAGTTCGATTCCCGCTGCAGGACGATAAAATTTTCAAGTTGTCGGATATTATATGACTTACCCCTCTTGTCATAACTTACACCAATAGACGGAATCACAACTTCAAATTTGTATTGCTATTTATACCGTTCCGTGTCCATCACACGCGCCATCGTTTACCTGCTGTTGCTTCGATTTGTATAAAGGCGCGCTGGTTATAATGTTTTGGCTCTTCGGTGTATATGTTTGTGATAGAAAGAGAGAGATAGAGATTGCATGCATCCACCTCCTTCCATTTTTTTTTTTTTTTTTATGCTGGAGCCATCTCTAGTCACCAATGATAGAATATTTTCTCCTAGTACTTTTCTTGCTATTTACAGTCACGTGATTGGATCCGAGTTGCGGTATAGATGCGAGAAATCGCGATAAAAGATTTTCATTTCGGAATCATCATTTACGGTTAAATAAATAAATAATGAAAATATAAACAATATATTTTTTATCTATCGACATTTAAAAAAAAAAATTGTTTTTCCACAACCCTGGGATTAACGATATTACATTTGTAATAAATATGAAAAACTAGTCATGCGTGAAATAGACGTTGTTTCAACGGCATAATCTCCTTTGAACCGATTTTAGTCGTACAATTACGTCAGCTGCTGTTACGCATTCACCGTTTTCCCACAGTTGATCTTCCTATCCGTGGAATCTTCTCAAACGACAAAAGATCTTCCTGATAGCTACAAAGGCTAGTATGCGGCTACAGTTGCTGATTGGGGCTGTGCAAGTGGTCACATTTTGTCGTTTGGATGAGCATCAACATGGATCTGATCCCCCCTGACCACAGATCAGCCGATAACCGGATAATCGGCCCATAAAAGGACAGGACCATGTCCGAAATAATGAACCTCCCAACAGAGAACGATGGGGCCTCTCGCTGCTTTACGATGGTAAAACGGCTGTCGTCGATCGAATGAGAGGGGAAGTAGGATCATAAAAGAAGCCCCCGACACCGCTCACACGAGGCTTGGAGTGTAACAGAAACATTGTGAATAGGCTACCTAAATTGAGGGATTCCGTATGGAAAAGAGCCTGGGGGAAAGACAGGGGAGACCGATTTTTCGTGATGTAAACTGAATCAGCGAAATTTTTATGTACAACTTTGAATTTATGTATATTAAAATAATACTCGTACAAAGTTTGTCACAAATATTTACTTTTTCAAGTTGACTATGGTTTTATTTACCTTCATAGGCAGGAATGGCAAGTAAATATTTAAATTGTATATGATATCACAAATAGTATTTAAAGTCACCAGTTTTGGTTAGTTGCTTCCACAAGCTTGATAGAAATGGTGTGGATATACACTATCTACCAACAAGTAGTTGGGCACACCTGCAATCGACGCTATCTGCGGTGCTGATACCCGTCAAGGCCGCCGCCGTTAAATATCGTGTGGGAAACAACAACGCAGCCAGTCGCATGCAAGATTCCACGCAGTTCGGAGCTCTCTGATTTCGAGAAAGATGTAATCGTCGCGTATCACAGAAATGGCCGATCCATACGTGACATATCCAGCTATTTGAAGTACCCAAAATCAACAGTGGCCTACGTGATTGGCAAGTTGAAGATGAGAGGTGACTGTCGGAATGTGCCCCGACCAGGCAGACCCACAAAACTGGGAGTTAGAGACCGACGGGTGCTGGCCAGGGAAATTCGAGAGAACCGCACCAAATCGATGGGCCACATCCGCGAGGAGTTTCAACAGGCATCCGGGAGTGTTCTTTCTATGAATACCATCCATAAGGAAGCCCATCTGCTCGGTTATCATGGACGTGGTGCCGCCCACAAGCCTTTGATCACCAAGTCCAATAGCGCTGCTCGGCTAACGTGGTGCAAAGAACGTCGAAAGTGGACTGTTGAACAGTGGAAACAAGTTCTCTGGAGCGACGGATCAAGGTTCACCGTCTACCGCTCGGATGGCATGGTCTGGGTTTGGCGTCTGCCTGGAGAACGCCTCCTGCCGGAATGTATTGTGCCAACTGTGAAGTTTGGCGGCGGTAGAATTATGCTATGGGGTGTTTCTCCTGGTATGGCACGGGACCCTTGGTCGCAATTCCTGGTAGACTCAACGCCGAGACCTACTACACCATTTTGGATGACCATGCGCTTCCTACGTTGTGGTAGTTTTACGGGGTGGACCTATGTTACTTTCAGGATGACTATGTCACCTGTCATGTTGCGTGGTCCACCATGGCTTGGTATGGTGACAATGGGGTTAATCGAATGGACTGGCCTGCGCAGAGCCCGGACCTTAACCTATCGAGCACTTCTCGGACGAGTTGGAGCGTAGACTTAAGGGGTGCCCCCACCGTCCGAAATCGGTGAAGGAACTGACCTGTCTTCTCCAAGCCGAGTGGGAGAAAATACCGCTAGCCGTCGTACAACGCCTGGTTGAGAGTATGCCCCGGAGGGTCGCAGCTGTAATCGCCGCTCGTGGAAGCTCCACCAACTATTGAAGGTGAATAAACTTCGTTTTCCTTTGCTATCACATGTGTCCAATTACTTGTTGGTAGATAGTGTATATAAATGTAATATATAGAAATCCAGAATCCAGTCTAAAATTTCTATAATATGGTGTGATATTATAGAAATTTTAGACTGGATTCCAAGGGACAAAGGCCCAGAAGAAGACCACACGGGAGATGGGTGGATGAAGTTCGAAAACATGCCGGAGTTACATGGAGGAGAGTGGCTCAAGACAGACAGTTGTGGAAGAAACTTGGGGAGACCTTCATCCAACAATGGAATATATATGTATATACCATCATCATCATTGTCAACCATTATCAATCCAGTGCTGAATGAAGGTCTCTCCAAGTTTCTTATGCAACTGTCTGCCTTGAGCCATCTCTCCTCCATGTAATTCCGGCATGTTTTCGAACTTCATCCACCCATCTCCCGTGTGGTCTTCTTCTGGGCCTTTTTCTGTCCCTTAGAATCCAGTCTAAAATTTCTATATATATATATATATATATATATATATACACAAAAAAAATAATAACACGAGCTAGTAGGAAAATAAGCCGGAAAAGAATGCCGAAATTACAAGAACGCCAGCCATGGCTTTATCAAGGGGCGGCATGGAAAACATTCTATCATTTCAACAAAAACCTAGAAATTTGGGTTTCTGCCACGCCATGCTTGTATTAGAGCAAGTAAAATTATTAAAACTATTAACATTAACTGAATAAACACCCCACTTTTGAAAGAACTCAAAACTCTTTGAAACCTTAGAGTTATTTCACTTAAAACAATAAAACGTTAATCCAAGCATACCGGTGGCTGGCCCGACCCAAATATTACACGAAATAAAAGGTGAAAAAGCTAGTTATGAAGAAAAAGCTTAACATAGAAAGTTACAATATTTATAGCAAATATTACTTAGTATCTTAGAGCACTAGAGACCATATAAATGAAGCTAGCTGGCTAAGGGCTAGAACGAAACACGTGGCAAAAGTGAAATACGTATGCCGTGGCAGAAATCCAATTTTCTAGGTCTTTGTAGAAACGAGAGTATGTCATCCATGCTGGCCCTTGATAAAGTCATGACTGGCATTCTTGTAATTTCTGCATTCTTTTCCTGCTTATTTCCCTACTAGCTGGTGGTTTTTTTTAAGTTGTTTTAAGTTATTGTACCGGCTGTTTTTTTGCCTAGTAGAAAAATAAGCAGGAAAAGAATTAGTACATTAATCATTTGCATATATATATATATATATAGAGAGAGAGAGAGAGATAGATAGATAGATAGAGAGAGAGAGAGAGAGAGAGAGAGAGAGAGAGAGAGAGAGAGTTGTGAAAAAACGGCCAAGGAGGCAAAGGAATATCGAACAAAATAATTTTTTTGAATGCAGGAAGTGGAGAACAAAAGTAAAAATTAAAACTGAAGAAACCAGGCTGCCTTCATCAGGAGAGCATCAACCTGGGGGAGTGGCTTTTCTGGTATCAGTAAACGATTAGGAATAACCAGTAGTCGACTGACCATGCTCCCGAAGCCACTGAAATCGAAACCAGGCGGAATGAGAAACATCCAAATGTTACAAAACTATAGAAAATGAGGGAACGATATCTTATCTGAACACAGTGTGAACCCTGCAGCCAAATTAAGCAATCTGAGTAACTATTGAGACTAAAATACGAATGGAAGGAACACGAAATAAATAACACGGAATTGGTGCAATTAAAGATTAAACAAATTTTTATTTCGTGTTCCTTCCATTCGTATTTCAGTCTCAGTACCGTGTGCAGCTGTACCGCGCATCTTAACAACGCAGCGGATCCGTTCATTAGCTTTTGAAGGGTGTCCGGTGACTTTTGTGAATATAGTGTATATAATATATATACGCAGTCGAGCTACACCATTGTGACCACCTCCTACTTTTGACGTCAACAGCGCGTAGCCAATGAAAGAAGGCACGTGTCGTGAGCTGGTTTCGAGGTTATATAAGGTGTGCTGTAGGCATTCTGAAAACATATCATTGTTGCTGTCATGGATAAAAGGAGCGATTTATCAGATTTGCAAAAAGGAATGATTATGGGCTTTCGGGCCAAGGGTGGCAGTATTTCTGAAACAGCGCAATTTGTGAACTGTTCATGTGCTGCTGTGGTTAAAGTGTATCGTGATTCGGGAAATGGCACCATTGAGAATAACCGACGTGTAAACTGCAGAGCACCACGTGCCATTGATGTGAGAGGTGAACGTCGGCTGAAAAGTACGTGAGGGCGGACCGACATGCTACAGTGGACCAACACACTGGCCGAATGAACCAGGGGGCTACCGAAAGTGTGTCTAAAACGACAGTTCAGCGAACCCTGCTGCGCATGGGGTTCCGATGCAGACGGATGTTCACTACACCTATGCTAACGAAGGGGCATCTGCAGAAAAGGCTTACATTTGCACTGCAGTATAGGAATAGGTCCTCCGCTTATTGGCAAAGGAATGCCTTCTCCGACGAGTCACGTTTTCTGCTTCATCGAACGGATGGACTTTGGCGTATAAAGCGAGAAACATCGGAGAACAAACACTCTTCAACCATTGCTGGAAGAACAGAAGCTCGTGGGGGCAGCGTTATGGTCTGGCGAATGTTTTTCTGGATATTTTTTCATTTTAATGATACAACTAGATGATCCAAACGAAAAAAATTCCCAAATGTAGGGAACACGTCCGGCAGCTCTTCCCATTTCAATGACACTAGTAGAGGATCCAAACGAAAAATATTCCTAAATGGGCTGAACATGTCCGGCAGCTCATCCCATTTCAATGACACTACTAAAGGATGCAAACCAAAAGCATTCCAAATGGACTGAAAATGCCCGGCAGCTCTTCCCATTTCAATGACACTAGTAGAGGATACAAACGAAAAATATTCCTAAATGGGCTGAACATGTCCAGCAGCTCATCCCATTTCAATGACACTACTAAAGGATACAAACCAAAAGCATTCCAAATGGACTGAACATGTCGGGCAGCTTTTCCCATTTCAATGACACTAGTAGAGGATCCAAACGAAAAATATTCCTAAATGGGCTGAACATGTCCAGCAGCTCATCCCATTTCAATGACACTACTAAAGGATACAAACCAAAAGCATTCCAAATGGACTGAACATGTCTGGCAGCTCTTCCCATTTCAATGACACTAGTAGAGGATCCAAACGAAAAATATTCCTAAATGGGCTGAACATGTCCAGCAGCTCATCCCATTTCAATAACACTACTAAAGGATACAAACCAAAAGCATTCCAAATGGACTGAACATGTCGGGCAGCTTTTCCCATTTCAATGACACTAGTAGAGGATCCAAACGAAAAATATTCCTAAATGGGCTGAACATGTCCAGCAGCTCATCCCATTTCAATGACACTACTAAAGGATACAAACCAAAAGCATTCCAAATGGACTGAACATGTCCGGTAGCTTTTCCCATTTCAATGACACTAGTAGAGGATCCAAACGAAAATTATTCCTAAATGGGCTGAACATGTCTAGCAGCTCATCCCATTTCAATGACACTACTAAAGGATACAAACCAAAAGCATTCCAAATGGACTGAACATGTCGGGCAGCTTTTCCCATTTCAATGACACTAGTAGAGGATCCAAACGAAATATATTCCTAAATGGGCTGAACATGTCCAGCAGCTCATCCCATTTCAATGACACTACTAAAGGATACAAACCAAAAGCATTCCAAATGGACTGAACATGTCTGGCAGCTCTTCCCATTTCAATGACACTAGTAGAGGATCCAAACGAAAAATATTCCTAAATGGGCTGAACATGTCCGGCAGCTCATCCCATTTCAATGACACTACTAAAGGATGCAAACCAAAAGCATTCCAAATGGACTGAACATGTCTGGCAGCTCTTCCCATTTCAATGACACTAGTAGAGGATCCAAACAAAAATATTCCTAAATGGGCTGAACATGTCCGGCAGCTCATCCCATTTCAATGACACTACTAAAGGATGCAAACCAAAAGCATTCCAAATGGACTGAACATGTCTGGCAGCTCTTCCCATTTCAATGACACTAGTAGAGGATCCAAACAAAAAATATTCCTAAATGGCCTGAACATGTCCGGCAGCTCATCCCATTTCAATGACACTACTAAAGGATACAAACCAAAAGCATTCCAAATGGACTGAACATGTCTGGCAGCTCTTCCCATTTCAATGACACTAGTAGAGGATCCAAACAAAAATATTCCTAAATGGGCTGAACATGTCCGGCAGCTCAT
This sequence comes from Macrothele yani, assembly GCA_039090855.1. Taxonomy (NCBI): domain Eukaryota; kingdom Metazoa; phylum Arthropoda; class Arachnida; order Araneae; family Macrothelidae; genus Macrothele; species Macrothele yani. The sequence continues at coordinate 114,432,502 of CM077003.1, forward strand.
CCCATTTCAATGACACTACTAAAGGATGCAAACCAAAAGCATTCCAAATGGACTGAAAATGCCCGGCAGCTCTTCCCATTTCAATGACACTAGTAGAGGATACAAACGAAAAATATTCCTAAATGGGCTGAACATGTCCAGCAGCTCATCCCATTTCAATGACACTACTAAAGGATACAAACCAAAAGCATTCCAAATGGACTGAACATGTCGGGCAGCTTTTCCCATTTTAATGACACTAGTAGAGGATCCAAACGAAAAATATTCCTAAATGGGCTGAACATGTCCAGCAGCTCATCCCATTTCAATGACACTACTAAAGGATACAAACCAAAAGCATTCCAAATGGACTGAACATGTCTGGCAGCTCTTCCCATTTCAATGACATTAGTAGAGGATCCAAACGAAAAATATTCCTAAATGGGCTGAACATGTCCAGCAGCTCATCCCATTTCAATAACACTACTAAAGGATACAAACCAAAAGCATTCCAAATGGACTGAACATGTCGGGCAGCTTTTCCCATTTCAATGACACTAGTAGAGGATCCAAACGAAAAATATTCCTAAATGGGCTGAACATGTCCAGCAGCTCATCCCATTTCAATGACACTACTAAAGGATACAAACCAAAAGCATTCCAAATGGACTGAACATGTCCGGTAGCTTTTCCCATTTCAATGACACTAGTAGAGGATCCAAACGAAAATTATTCCTAAATGGGCTGAACATGTCTAGCAGCTCATCCCATTTCAATGACACTACTAAAGGATACAAACCAAAAGCATTCCAAATGGACTGAACATGTCGGGCAGCTTTTCCCATTTCAATGACACTAGTAGAGGATCCAAACGAAAAATATTCCTAAATGGGCTGAACATGTCCAGCAGCTCATCCCATTTCAATGACACTACTAAAGGATACAAACCAAAAGCATTCCAAATGGACTGAACATGTCCGGTAGCTTTTCCCATTTCAATGACACTAGTAGAGGATCCAAACGAAAATTATTCCTAAATGGGCTGAACATGTCCAGCAGCTCATTTCATTTCAATGACACTACTAAAGGATACAAACCAAAAGCATTCCAAATGGACTGAACATGTCGGGCAGCTTTTCCCATTTCAATGACACTAGTAGAGGATCCAAACGAAAAATATTCCTAAATGGGCTGAACATGTCTAGCAGCTCATCCCATTTCAATGACACTACTAAAGGATACAAACCAAAAGCATTCCAAATGGACTGAACATGTCTGGCAGCTCTTCCCATTTCAATGACACTAGTAGAGGATACAAACGAAAAATATTCCTAAATGGGCTGAACATGTCCAGCAGCTCATCCCATTTTAATGACACTACTAAAGGATACAAACCAAAAGCATTCCAAATGAACTGAACATGTCCGGCAGCTTTTCCCATTTCAATGACATTACTAGTAGAGGATCCAAACGAAAAATATTCCTAAATGGGCTGAACACGTCCGACAGCTCTTCTTACTTCAATGGCACTACTGGAGTAATGGGGTCGCATCGTGTTGCTTTCCACCGTCAGTGGAAATCTACCAAAATTGACTACAGTGAGTGCTTCGACTGACTATAGTCAATTTAATATCAAAGCCGAACTGATGTAGCAACGCATCAATTGTGTCTAAATGTAGTCCAGCGATGAACAGATATGTAAAAAGATTGAAATGGACACGACCTCCTATAAATCTTATCTACATTGTGCTTTTTATTAATGTGTGTGTGTGTGTGTGTGTGTGTGTGTCGCTTTAAATTCGACAGTGACAAAATGAGAAAACCGTGGTTGATCTCAAACAACGGATTGTCACCAAGAGCCTTTTATCAGCTACCGAGATACACAACGACAAGGAACAAATAAGATCTATTTCCAGTGTTGTTAAGTTGTTAACACCGAATGACAGTGAGCGAAGAGATGTGAACACACAACATAAGGTGGAGTGTCTGGACCACTCTTGTTCGAGCTGTGAAATTGAGCATCACTTTAATGCGAATCTGATAAAATTCACGGGAACTGACCCTTATGCCGAACTAGGAATTCTTAAATCTCTTCCATTACGCAGGTGAAACCAAACAGATTGGTCACTAAAACATGAAAGCGTTTTGCCCGACTATCTCGGGACTTGCATGCAATTCGTACAGCTTTACCTACCTGCCATCATTATGGAAGTCGCTGTCGTTAGAACACTGAGACTTAGAATGCAAAAATGATCCCAGGAAAGTCCAATGTCATAAAACAGAAAATCCAAAAGCTGCCATGTCTTAGAACAAAAACAACTACATTCAAATTTAGGGCGTCTAGACAGACTCTAAAAGGATGGTACGATTGTATAGCCTATAAAAAAATGCAGCTGCGATTTTGAAAGTAATTCCAAATGACAATCTGAATTATGACAGGTTGACCGACACTGTTACCAGATAAAAGCAAAAGATGCAAATGTTCTCAAAAAACAAAAGCAACTGTAAGGACTGTTCTCTGAGTAAATCCCAGTAATCGCATGATTTTCTATGGAACTATTTAAGAAAGAATCAAAATGTACAGTAAGCAGTCTTTTTTTTTTTTTTTTCTTTCAAACCGCAGATCTGGAATTTGAAAGATCCCACTATTTCTCAGTTAGTCCTGGACAACACATGAATGTCGTTTTCGTCCTAATGGCATTTTCTCCTTCCCTTTCCTGGAACCACTAGATCTAAATTAGGGACAGGCAATTACTCCTAGCTCATGGGGTTCGTTAAACTCTAAAAGAGGGGGAAAATGAGAGAAAGCTAAATACTATAATTAGAATGGAAGCAGAATTTGAGGAGACGTAAAGGGGTTCGGAAAAAATTTTAATGTGCCGCCCACTTACATATTTGTATATGACACTGATGAGACTATAAAAGTAAATCCATCAGTCATCAAACACCGCGAGACGCACATGTAAAAGAAATCATTATGTCAACTAAAACACACAACTGAATGAGATTCTGAAGAAAAAGCCTCTCTTAAGCCATAGATCTCTATCGATCTATGGCTTGGAAATTGATACATATGGGAAAATAGTAGTGGGTTTTAAATTTGAAGGTTTTTTTATGGAAAGCGATAGTGATCAGAGATCTAACGATGGAAATGAAGGCAAGTTCTTGAGATTCTTCCATAAGTGTGGTATCAAGCGCAGTAAAATTAAGTATAATTTAAAAAATAACTTCCAGTACCGAATTAAAACGTTACTTTAGATACAGCTGAATGAAAAGATTGAAAGACTTGGACGCCAGCCTCGGGTGAGGCTTGTGTCGAGATCATTCAGTCCTTTCCCTTTCATTCAATACGAGCAGCGTCTCCTGAGGCTGTTCGTCTAGTTCTTCGATCCTTTAACTCTGTAGGCGATTTTCTGACCTGTATTTTTAGCATAGGTGGCGCGATAGAGGAAGAGGGGTAGAAAAGAGTGTGAAAACAGGAATTTGTCGGTAACAGAGATCGAAACCGCGTCTCCTCGCTCTGGAATGAGTTGCTCTAACTGACTAAGCTACACCGACGGAAAATATCGCTGCTGATTTGTCGTCTTGACACGTGCTTCGCCTCTGTAATACGTCACATGATCTTCCTCCTCAATTTTTTATTTTTTTTATTTTTAAAGCGAGGAAGGAACCTTTCATTAATTCCAAACAATGTGTTGAACGAACATCACACATTTTTCGAAGAACCCAACGGCCATAGATCCCTGCTCCGGCGCCAATGTAACAAGTTAGTAAAATCATGCAATGCATTGATTATGATACGCTTTCTAACATACCAGAAATCATTACCTTGCTCCTATGTCCCGACCTTTGACCCCATGTCGATGGTATTCAACAGAATTGGTTCAGTATACCTCCGAAACAATATACGTTTTGTCGCAATAGAAGCATTTTTAATCAAGTCATGAGGTTGTGGAATAAATCTTGCTCCTATGCCCTGAACTTTGACCCCACATCGATTATAATAAACAGAATTGGTTTAGTGTACCTCCGGAACAACACACTAAAGTTTTGTCGCAATAGAAGCATTTTTAATTAAGTTATGAGGATAATGCCTGCGGAATAAATCTCGCTCCTGTGCCCTGACATTTGACCCCATTTCGATGATATTAAACAGAATTCGTTCAGTATACCTCGTGAACAACATACTAAAGTTTTGTCTCAATCGAAGCCTTTTTGCGTAAGTTATGACGCATGTGGGCAATGGAATGGATCCCTCTCCTGTGTCCCGACCTTTGACCCCATGTCGATGGTATTCAACAGAATTGGTTCACTATACCTCCGAAACAACATACGTTTTGTCGCAATAGAAGCATTTTTAATCAAGCCATGAGGTTGCGGAATAAATCTCACTCCTATGCCCTGAACTTTTACCCCACATCGATTATATTAAACAGAATTGGTTTAGTATACCTCGTGAACAACATACTAAAGTTTTGTCTCAATCGAAGCCTTTTTACGCAAGTTATGACGCATAAGAGCAATGGAATGGATCCCGCTCCTGTGTCCTGATCTTTGACCCCATTTCACCCATTTTCAATAGGATTTATCCCCAGGTGGTCCCCTACCACATACTAAAATTTCATCGAAATCGAACCATTTTTACGCTAGTTATCGTGCGGACGGACAGACAGAGAGACGGACAAAGCTGGAGCATATACGCTTCTTCAACCTAAGGTTGGAAAGCGTAAAACACAGGAATTTGTCGGTGACAGAGATCGAAATCGCGTCTCCTCGCTCCGGAGTGAGTTGCTCTAACCGACTAAGCTACACCGACGGAATGTATCGCTGCAGATTTGTCGTCTTGACACGTGATTCACCTCTGTAGTACGTCACATCATCTCCCACTTTTTTTTTTTTTTTTTTTTTTTTTGAAGCGAAGGAGGAACCTTTCATTTATTCCAGACGATATGTGGAACGAACATCGCACATTTTTCGGAGGACCCAAAGGCCATAGATCCCTGTTCAGGCGCCAATGTAGAAACAGGAATTTGTCGGTGACGAATACGTGCCTCCTCGCTCCGGAGTGAGTTGCTTTAACCGACTAAGCTACACCGACGGAATATATCGCTGCAGATCTGTTGTCTTCACAATTGCTTCTCCACTGCAGTACTCCACAAGGGGACGAGAGAAAGCTAAATACTATAGTAGAGGAGACGGGATGAGGTAGGCACAATCTTTCTTTTTTTTTTTTTTTCTCTCGTTTCGAGCTATTGCTGGGGTCTATAAATGAGAACTCAGCTTGCTTTCGGAACACAAGCTCAGACAAGCACACATTTGCGCATACACAATCGTGTGATGTAATTTGATATTCAGGATGAAACGTTAATTTCTCGTTACTGTCTAGTATTTTTTTTTCTTTTTTTTTTAGAATATGCAACCTTCAAACTATTGATTCACATCAGAACATTTTCAGTATTGCAGAACATCCTTGAATTTTTCGCTTTGATGTACATTAATTTCCTTTAAAACTGCCGTGCTCTGATCTTTGACCGGAGGATAACAGTTTTATCTTTGACATATCGTCCTTTCGTCATTAAACCCTTAAGAACTAGTCTTAATAAAAATTATGCGAGGAAAAAACCCGATAAAAATCATTACATAGTCGTGCTTAGTCAGTAAGCAAAAAAAAAAAAAAAAAAATAATAATAACGAATAAATGATATATTTATGTACAGTGAAATCTACATTCAACGAAATTCTGTTTAGCAAATTTTATTAGGAAACCTTGAAACAAACTAAAATGGTTTCAAAAATGTCTCCATTTAGCGAACAGGTTTTCTATTGAACGAAGTCCTTCGTAGATATTCCTTTCATTTTGTTTCTTTATTTGAAGGTGATAAGGATGTTATTTACTACTGATAATCTTACTGGTGAGGATGTTCTTCAGAATGTTCAGAAAAGTTCTGGAATTGCAGGTGGCCCTGAAGATGATGATTGCAAATATGAATCAAAACCAGCAAGAGACAATTTAATCATAGCATTTCAGACTATTCAAAACGGGCTTTAACTCACTGATAATGTACCAGAAGATGTTTTTCGCTTTAATGTTTTTCGCTTTAGTGCAATTACTGTACTATTAAAAAAATCTTGCGCTTAAGTTCAGAAAAAATTAATGATTTCTTTAAAGGATGATCCATAAAATTCTTTAAGGCATTAATTTTTCGTTTTTGTAAAAATGAAATTTAGAGACTTATGCATGTACATTACGTACACTTTAAAACAGCAATGGTATTAAATTATTCTTTAATTTCAGAGTGTTTTAAATGAAATCAAATGAATGCATTGCGTTATTGTAATACTGTAGTAATAAAGACTTTGGCAAATGTTTATGAGAATGAATTTATTATTTTTTAAGTTTTTAATAATGACTCATTTAATGCCGTTCAGGTAGCGCAGTAGTCTAATCGCTGGTGTCTGAGTGAACCCGGATTCGAATCCCAATGCGGCGTTAGTGGTGTGTTTGTGTTACAGCACTGGCTCTCTCCTCTCCCTGGAACTAGTAAAAATAAATTTGGGGAGAGCGACTAGCCCTTATGGTTTATCACGGTGGTCTGTTCATCCCAAACTAGGCGTGCAACTAGGAATTTTTTCTGGGGAAGGTTATGATATCGATAAAATCTATACGAAAATTATGCCAATAATTTGCATGAAATATCAATATGTTATTGATATCTTTGGGGACATTACGTCTTAAAAGATAAGTGTTTCATCAATGAATCCTTCCAGTGCTTAAGTACGGAGCAGAGACATGGACCTTAACTAGAAAAGACATACGCTGACAACTGAAAGAAACACGGAGAGATGCATTTTTGGTGCAACCAAGAGGGATAAGAAAAGGAACTCGTGGATAAAGAAACTTACAAGAGACAGCATGATCAGAGTAAAATCCCTGAAATGGCAATGGGCTGAACATGTTCCCAGAAGAATGGAACACCAATGATCAACCGAAATTCTCGACTGGATTCCATGGGACAGGAATAAACCCAGAAGAAGACCACATGGCAGGTGGATGGATGAAATTCGAAAGCATGCGAGAGTGGCATGGAGGAGACTGGCGCAAGGTAGAATGTTGTGGAAGAAATTTGGGGAGACCTTCATCCAGCAGTGGACTGATATATACTGAAGTGGGTACCAGACAGTATACAGGGTTACAAGGAAAGTTCTTGATCAGGCCAATATCTCACGAACTATGGCAGTTAGCGATTTACTTCTTGTGCAGTTGTATGGGAAACCCCCTATGGCGCACACAATAACACCACGAAGGATCCCTTCTCCCCTTTATTTGGAGGATGAGGGGGCTATCCCGCCCCCTTTGCAGATAGGGCAAAAAGTCAATTACAAACTTGTTCAGTGAGGCAAAAATAATACATAAATGTTTTTGTCCCATAACAAAAGATGGAAGGGGACTCTCCAAATGTGAAAAAAATGGAAAGCTACATGAGTCGCTGTGTCCGAAGCATATTTTCATGGATTTCAAATGCGCTTTCTGTTCCGTCGTTAGAATACAAAAATGATATGCGTGGTCGGTATGCCAACATTTCGTGAACCAGTGACGGGAAGTCGAAAGTTTTGCCACGTACGCAAGTCAATTAGATGTGCATACAGTTTTCCTATTGGATGAGTGTTTCGCCACTTTATGCTATTTCTCCTTGTCTCAGTGTATTTTTTACTGTATTGGACATCAAAGTCTGATATTGAATATGTCAAGGAACTGCGTTTTATTTCAGAAGAACTGTTGATAAGGTTTGTAGGAAAACTTTTCCTTTGTGCTTTCATTTACTTAGAACTTACCAGTTTAGATAAGTTCTAAGTAATAAGTTCTTATCTAAATACTCTGTCGTTGCTTCCGGATGTTAGGATTTTCTTGGGGCCACATTCCCGGTCCCCTTCTATCTTTTGTTGGGCAGCAAAAAATTACGTACAATTTTGGCCTCGCTGAACAAGTTTGCAATTGATTTTTTGCCCTATCTGCAAAGGGGGGCGAGATAGCCTTCTCAACCCCCAAAATGGGGCGAGGGGATCCTCTGTGGTCTTATTGTGTGCGCCATAGGGGGGGGGGTTCCTATACAACTGCACAAGAAGTAAATCGTTAATTGCCATAGTTCGTGAGATATTGGCCTGATTAAGAACTTTCCTTGTAACCGTGCGTATACTGTATACCTATCTATAGCACCAACTTCACTGGCTGTTTCTGAAGTGGATTCGGATAGCAGAAAGGTCCACGGATTTTCGCATAGCCACCATGAGAAAAAAAATTAAGTATATTTAAAAAGAGAGAGAGAGGGAGAGAGCGAAGAAGAAGAAAGAGAATAAACTCGATTATGATTATTTTTGTTAAAAAAATGGCGATTTCGATGGGCGACGATTAAACAAATAAATTTTAAAAAGTCCTGTTCAGTTAGATAAAAAGTAGCCTGGAGTCATCCGGTGTGAACTGCACTCCTGAAGTTAGAACAGGTAGGGTTTCATGTCCTTGTGGGTTGGAGCAGCTAGGGGTACGAGTGTTATACCCTAGGAAAACATACAAACCCCGATGCTGGTTTGACGTCTTCACAAGGACAAGTTTATCCCACTTTTTATCTCAGTGGAAAATGTCAAGTAATTGTGTCGTCTGTGCTTTAGTGTCAGGTTGAACATAGAAAACTGATATTCTGATGTTGAAAGCAAAACGCTTACAGTTTTGTCTTAGAATGGCTCAGTAGATAGAAAAATTGATTAAAGCTGATACACATATATATATCATCATCATCATCATTGTCAACCATTATCAATCCACTGCTGGACGAAGGTCTCCCCAAGTTTCATCCACAACGGTCTGTCTTGTGCCAGTCTCCTCCATGTCACCCCTGCATACTTTCGAATTTCATCCACCCATCTCCCATGTGGTCTTCTTCTGGGTCTTTTCCTGTCCCTTGGAATCCAATCTAAAATTTCGGCTGTCCATCGATGGTCTGTTCTTCTGGCAGTATGTCCAGCCCATTGCCATTTCAGGGATTTAACTCTGATCATGATGTCTTCCACTCTTGTCATTTTTCGGATCCACGAGTTCCTCTTCTTATCTCTCCTGGTTATACCAAGCATGCACCTCTCCATGCTACTTTGAGTTGTCTGCAGCCTTTGTATGTCTCTTTTAGTTAAGGTCCACGTCTCTGCACCATATGTAAGCACTGGAAGGATGCATTGATCAAACACTTTTCTTTTAAGACATATAGGCATATTGCTCTTGAAAATTATGCTGTTTCTTCCAAAAGCTCTCCAGGCAAGTTTTGTACGCCGATTAATTTCTTCATCAATGTGACCCTCACTTGATATCTGCTGTCCAAGATAAACGTACGTGTCTGTTATCTCCAGCTTTTCTCCATCAATCGATAAATCTTCATTTCTTGTAAAAGCATTGAACATCACTTTTGTCTTCTGAAAGTTCATTTTTAATCCCACTTCTTTACTCTTGTCAGCAAGTTCCTGGATCATACTCTGCAGCTCTGATGGGGTAGTTGCAAAAATGACTACGTCATCAGCAAAACGAAGGTGGGTTAGATAATCTCCATTAATCATTATCCCTTTGTTTTCCCAGTTCAGTGATTGAAAGACATTTTCCAATGTGGCATTAAAGAGCTTCGGAGATATGGTGTCACCTTGTCTCACTCCCTTTCCAATTTTTATGTGTGTTGTATTTTCAAACAGCCGAATCTTTGCACTTGCATTTTCATAGATGTTATTAATAATATTAATGTATGCATCTTCAATACCGCAGGATTTCAGAGCCGTGGTAACTGCTGATGGTTTCACCGAATCAAAGGCTTTTTCATAATCGATAAAAGCCATGCACAATGGAAGTTCATATTCCCTCGCTCTTTCAATTAGTTCTCTCAGTACGTGGATATGATCTATTGTGCTGTAGCCACTCCTGAATCCAGCTTGTTCTCTCGGTTGAGCCATGTCCAGTGTTACCTTCAAGCGGTGTGAAAGAACTTTAGTGAAGATTTTATAAACCACTGATAGGAGGCTGATAGGTCTGTAGTTCCTGAGATCCTCAATGTCACCTTTTTTATGTAGCAGGATCATTGTAGCATTGTTCCAATCCTCAGGAATCTTCCCTTCATTAGAGCATCGAGTGAAAATTTGGGCGAGTACTGTTTCAATTTCTCCACTTGCTTCTTGTATGATGTCTATAGTAATTCCATCTTCTCCTGGAGCTTTCCCCCGCTTCATGTTCTTGATTGCATGAGCAACTTCTGCTGGGAGGACTGGAAGAACACTGGTACCTTTCATGATGTCTGGAGTACATGTATCATCCCTTTCATATAATTTGGAGTAGAAATCTTTCACTCTTGTCAAAATTTCGCATCTATTTCTTGTTATAGAACCATCTTCTTTTCTCAGAGCCATAATCTGTTTTCTTCCCTTACTGAGATGTCCCTTTGCTATCTTTAGGCTTTGGTTGTTTTCAATTGCTTTCCTCACTAGCTCACAGTTGAATTTCCTTACGTCTTCAGTGATACTTTTTCGTGCTGTCTTGCATAGCTCTATATATTCCACTTTGGAAGTCACATCTTCTTTAGTTGTCCTCATCTCTCTTCTTTTTGCATCAACATTTTGGTTTTTCCTGATAATTTGTTTACATGCAACTTGTTCTTAGACCCAGCTAATTTTGTTGCTGTTTCCATAAGAGCTTTGGTTACTTTTCTGTTAACTTCAGAGATGTCCACTTCTTCCGATGTTAGGCCTTCTAAAGCAGAGAATCTGTTCTTCAGTTCCAACTTGAAAGTATTATGGTGTTTTTTAAGGTTGGTTATGTCAATACATTTTGTTTGTCTTATGAGCTTGCCACGTTCCAGTTTAGTGTTGAGGTGCATCTTACATCTCACCAATCTATGGTCACTACCTGTGTTGAACTTGTTCAGCACACTGCAGTCTTCGATGACGAATTTTTTGTTACACATAATAAAATCAATTTCACTTGTCGTCCCAATTGGATGTCTCCATGTCCATTTCCTGTGTGGCTTTTTCTTGAAAAAGGAATTCAAGATGAAAAATCCTTCTGCCTCTGCAAACTCAACGAGAGTATTTCCACGCTGGTTTCTGTTGCCGTGACCGAATTTACCTACTGAAGTTTCATTCTGTTGCCGGTGCCCTATTTTTGCATTGAAATCTCCCATAATTATCTTCAAGTGCTGCTTACCTTTATTATTTAGATGACGAATTTCCTCATAAAATTCTTCAATTTCTTCTTCAGGATGACTTGTGGTGGGTGCATAAGTTTGAATAATCTGAGCCTGGTATCTTCTCGAGAGTTGGATAACGAGTCGTGCAGCTCTGTCAGAGGAACTTTCAACTTCTACCACTTTATCCTTCAGTTTCTTGTTTATTATAAATCCAACACCACTAGTTCTGCCAGTATCTGTCCCACGATAATAGAAGAGATGTCCACTTTTCAGTTCAATGAGATCTTCTCCTTTTCTCCTTACCTCACTTAGCCCGACGATGTCCCACTTGATCCTTTGTAGTTCCTCTTCCAATTCAAGAAGCCTTGAATCAGAAGATACGGAGCGTCCGTTGTAGGTAGCCAAGGTCAGCATCAAATGGCAGCCTAGTCCGGTCCTCCGGGGATTCTTAGCACCCTCTGCCTTCATGTCGCACTGGCCGCTGCCTTGGCCAGGTACATTCCAGCTGCCGGAGACTGAGGGCCAAGATTTAAGTTGTAGAGTCATTTTGGAGGTGTTTGGCCATAACTCACCACGCTGGCCAAGCGGGTTGGTGAGTGTGGGATAGCATTTCCTCTGATCCCGATGGTATAGTTACACCGCTAATTGCGGTCGTCAGAGCCCCTTTAGTGGGAACAGGATGCACCACGAGAAGGCGGGGTTGACATTTGTCAAGGAGAGGCTGTGATGTTACGCATCACCTGATATTACATCCCCATATATATATATATATATATACTTAAGAGCAAAACTGAAGACTAAGGAAAAAATTTTAGAATTTAAAATGAAGGGTGCAAAATAACCTGAAAATCAAAACGCGCAACGCAGCAGTTTTGAAAATTCAGAATTCACATACTATAAAGATACCTAAGCAAAAAAATACATATATAATTTTGACTCACACCTAGTACAACATAGAAAAGGTTATGTATCTACCTGTGTGAGTAAAAGGAGAAAAGAAAAAAAAATAAAATAAAACAACTGAATGTAGAAGGTGTCGAGAATACTGAGCCTTGGCTTTATCAAGGACCAGCAAAAACTCTGCATTTTCTCACTTCCACAAAGACCTAGTTGGAAATGGGTTTCTGCAAGGCCATAGATGCAAGTAATATTCCCACCTAAAATAGTTTCAAAATATATATATAAGTCCTGTCCTCCGTAGAGTAGCATGACCTAGCACTAGTTAACAATTTCGCTTGCATCCATTAACCTTCATGGCCCGACCCATGCTCTTCATCTGTTACTATTAAACAGAGAGAAGAAGATTAAAGAGAACTCAAGCTGTGAGAGTGACATAATAAATAGAAATGATTTTCAGCTATAACGAAATTCCAAGTTCGTTTGAGAGAGAATTTAAACCTGAAAAACAAATTTTACATTGCAATTAAAAAAGGAAATGTTAATTTATAACGAACAGATTTTTGAAAGAAAACTTGAGTCTAAAACCCCCTACTCTACAACTTATGACAGCACGAAAACGAGAATAAATTAAAGATAATAATTAACTAAAGAAAACTTTGTGAAAGTTATATACCTTAAACAGTTAGTTGCAATATGTACAAAGTATTTCAGCAGTGCTTTAAGTGCATAATTAATTAGTTATTAAGAACTTAACTACTTTGAAAAAACAGCGCATAGACAGCGCATAGAAAAGGAACAAGCTTAGCCATCTTCTGTTCCTAGGTACCACAAAAGACGCTCAAAGTTACAAAGAAAAAGTAAGAGTTAAAACCCGCATAAATGTTAACAGACAAACCAATGCTTAAAAGCTGAAAAGCTAAAAAACGACAGAGAAAAGGTACATGAAGTACAAACATTGAACTTATAAAACCTAGAACCCAAAAACAAGGAAGAGAGCTTACCTCTTGAGTTGCAAAAACTTTTCTCCTCACAAGAGGAGAACATGGCTGACCTCTTCCGCCACTCCCTAGATGCTGGGGGGCAGTGAGGGTGGGGCTGATGGCCTCCTCATACAGCAAGAAACCAATGCGCGGAGATTTTAACCAGAGAAAAAAATATATAAACTTAAGACTGTGGATCTGTATGATCAGAATGAGCAGAATTAACTCTCCAGAATACATGAGAAATATTATAAAATACACGAGCAGTTTATTTAATAATCTTTGCATGTATTAAATCACCTTAGTGAGCTTCTATAGATTAATCAGAATCTTATTAATTTTAATGTTGGTTTTACTATTTTTAGTATAGCTATCCTAGTGATGAATAACTAGTTTTCTTTTTTATTTGTTTTTATTTTCTTTTATAAACAGATTTTTAAGCTTTTTTTGTGATTTTGTTTATATTATTTAATTTTTTGTTTTAATAGGACCGTCATATCCATAGCACTAAGGTTCCTTTAGGTAGTTAATAGGCATCCTCTAGCCAACTTCCTTACGGCTTTGATTGGTCAGAATCATATTATTAACTGTGTAGAAAATTAAAGCAGATCTGCCAACCTTACTCTATTATTCAGAATAATTTTTCTTAAAGTTCTTTTGATGAAAGAAGAAGGAATTTCGTTCTCTAGAAAACTTTCTAATAGTATATTAATGTGGTAATTGAAGTCCAAATTGTTGCTGCAAATTCTTGAAATTCTTAGGACCTGAGAAATTAGTACATTCTCAATTACTTTGGTTGAAATGTTATTATTCCAGTGTAGATATTTAATTACTTTGAAAGGAAAATTAACTCTTTTATCAAAGAGGCTAATAGATGGGTTACCTCTGTTGAGCTTAATGCTTAAGTCTAGGAACTCAAGTTCCTGATTACTGTGGTTGGTTTTACATAAGTTAAGAGAGCTAGGATAGATATTATCAAAATCACTCTCTATAACTTCGGAATTATTGATACACAGCAGATCATCAATATATCTAAAAGTGTAAAGGTAGTTATCTGAGCAGGTGGGGTGATTTTTAATGAATTTATATTCCTTAAAGAACAGGAATAGATTAGCGATATTCGTGGACGTCGATGTTCCCATTGGAATACCGTTCACTTGCTTATAGAGAGTATTATTATATAAGATATGGTTATTTTTTATGCAGCAATTGAGATAAGAGTTCCAAGTTCCTACATCAACAAATTGGTTAAGTTTAAATTCTGCATACAGCTCTTTAAAGGTAGTGATTATATCTGATAGAGGCAGATTAGTATATAGGTTTTCAAAATCATAACTATTAATATCTAGGGGACACACTTTGAGTATAGTAGAAATTACTTCTGCATTATTATTAATTATCCAAAAATCTCTGTACATCAAGTTAGAACAGTTTCTAATGTGTTTCAAAACCTTCTTTAAGACATCTTCAAAAGCAAGATCTATTTTCTTTTTATGACTCCTTACTCCACTAGCTATGAACCTGAACTTCACAGGATCCTTATGAAACTTAACCGTTGCAAAAAGAAATGGAAATTCAGGCCCATATCTTCTAGTTTGCGGAATTTTAAGTTTCTTGAAGAATGCCTTAAACCGATTTTCTAACTGCTTGGTAGAATAACTTACGGGCTCGTATGTTACTCTATTATTGAGTTCCATAGTTAACAATTCAAAATAGAACTTCTTACAGATAATTGCAAAATTATTGCTAGCTTTATCCGTAGTGGTAAAAATAAATTGGGCTTGTAGTTTGGAGAGTGACCTTTTAGCTTCTCCAGAGAAAAAGAGATTTCTGTCGAAACAAAAGTCCAGACCTGCCAACTCACCGGTGAAGCTATTGATTATATTATATTTCCATTCTGCGAAGGCCTCAATAGGCTGATTGTACGTTAAACTGGTTTTTACGATGTACTTATTTACATCTTGAGTGAAGCTCTCAAGAATCCTTTCTTTGGAAATTGTGAAGGAAGGTCTGAAATTAGAGCCATACTCTAATAAATTCCTAAGCTTTTCATTTTCAACAAAACTCAAGTTTCCGGTGATAATATGGTTGTAATTCTTATCATAGTGAACTGTTTCTTTATGTTCATCACAAGAACAAGTAGTAATTACAGGAATGTAGCTCGAAGAGTTAAGTTTGTAGTTTTTAACTATTGACCCTAAGGTCTTAACATATTTAAAACTTACAATAGACTGGTGCCTGTGGATGGGAAAAAAAATTGCATTATTGTAGAACAGCTTCCTTACATTGAGATTATCGTAGGCTTTATTTAGGAACCTGATGGTAACAAAATTACAGGAAAATTCTTTAAGAGAAATTTTATCTTTAAGAATATGTTTAAGAATGTCCAGAACCAAAGCAAAAACATGCTTATCAACATGGTCAGCAGTTTCATTCCAGAATTTGAAAAAACATTTAAGGACAGAGTGCTTGAAGGACTTGAGAATTTTGTAAGTATTTTTAACAAAATTAGTGCCAGTTTTAAAGCTTTCCAGAGTTTTTAGCAAGTTAGCAAAATCAACTTTGCTTGATGTGCGAAATAACCTCTGTCCTCTATTACCTCTAGAGCAGCTCTTATTATTAACAAGAAAGAAGAGTTCACGAATTGAAAATTTATGCTGATTATGCTTATTGTCAGATAGAGTGGAATTAAGGCCATAGGGATAAAGAGACTGATGCTGCAAAATTTCAAGGGATTCAGTTTCTAGCCGAGCATAGAGGTCAGGGATAATATGTAGTACCTCTATTTTCACTTTGTCAAAACCATGAGTATGGAAATGCTCTAATTCAAAGGTAGAGTACTGGTTGGCATTTGTGGAGTCTTATCTCAATTGCTGCATAAAAAATAACCATATCTTATATAATAATACTCTCTATAAGCAAGTGAACGGTATTCCAATGGGAACATCGACGTCCACGAATATCGCTAATCTATTCCTGTTCTTTAAGGAATATAAATTCATTAAAAATCACCCCACCTGCTCAGATAACTACCTTTACACTTTTAGATATATTGATGATCTGCTGTGTATCAATAATTCCGAAGTTATAGAGAGTGATTTTGATAATATCTATCCTAGCTCTCTTAACTTATGTAAAACCAACCACAGTAATCAGGAACTTGAGTTCCTAGACTTAAGCATTAAGCTCAACAGAGGTAACCCATCTATTAGCCTCTTTGATAAAAGAGTTAATTTTCCTTTCAAAGTAATTAAATATCTACACTGGAATAATAACATTTCAACCAAAGTAATTGAGAATGTACTAATTTCTCAGGTCCTAAGAATTTCAAGAATTTGCAGCAACAATTTGGACTTCAATTACCACATTAATATACTATTAGAAAGTTTTCTAGAGAACGAAATTCCTTCTTCTTTCATCAAAAGAACTTTAAGAAAAATTATTCTGAATAATAGAGTAAGGTTGGCAGATCTGCTTTAATTTTCTACACAGTTAATAATATGATTCTGACCAATCAAAGCCGTAAGGAAGTTGGCTAGAGGATGCCTATTAACTACCTAAAGGAACCTTAGTGCTATGGATATGACGGTCCTATTAAAACAAAAAATTAAATAATATAAACAAAATCACAAAAAAAGCTTAAAAATCTGTTTATAAAAGAAAATAAAAACAAATAAAAAAGAAAACTAGTTATTCATCACTAGGATAGCTATACTAAAAATAGTAAAACCAACATTAAAATTAATAAGATTCTGATTAATCTATAGAAGCTCACTAAGGTGATTTAATACATGCAAAGATTATTAAATAAACTGCTCGTGTATTTTATAATATTTCTCATGTATTCTGGAGAGTTAATTCTGCTCATTCTGATCATACAGATCCACAGTCTTAAGTTTATATATTTTTTTCTCTGGTTAAAATCTCCGCGCATTGGTTTCTTGCTGTATGAGGAGGCCATCAGCCCCACCCTCACTGCCCCCCAGCATCTAGGGAGTGGCGGAAGAGGTCAGCCATGTTCTCCTCTTGTGAGGAGAAAAGTTTTTGCAACTCAAGAGGTAAGCTCTCTTCCTTGTTTTTGGGTTCTAGGTTTTATAAGTTCAATGTTTGTACTTCATGTACCTTTTCTCTGTCGTTTTTTAGCTTTTCAGCTTTTAAGCATTGGTTTGTCTGTTAACATTTATGCGGGTTTTAACTCTTACTTTTCTTTGTAACTTTGAGCGTCTTTTGTGGTACCTAGGAACAGAAGATGGCTAAGCTTGTTCCTTTTCTATGCGCTGTCTATGCGCTGTTTTTTCAAAGTAGTTAAGTTCTTAATAACTAATTAATTATGCACTTAAAGCACTGCTGAAATACTTTGTACATATTGCAACTAACTGTTTAAGGTATATAACTTTCACAAAGTTTTCTTTAGTTAATTATTATCTTTAATTTATTCTCGTTTTCGTGCTGTCATAAGTTGTAGAGTAGGGGTTTTAGACTCAAGTTTTCTTTCAAAAATCTGTTCGTTATAAATTAACATTTCCTTTTTTAATTGCAATGTAAAATTTGTTTTTCAGGTTTAAATTCTCTCTCAAACGAACTTGGAATTTCGTTATAGCTGAAAATCATTTCTATTTATTATGTCACTCTCACAGCTTGAGTTCTCTTTAATCTTCTTCTCTCTGTTTAATAGTAACAGATGAAGAGCATGGGTCGGGCCATGAAGGTTAATGGATGCAAGCGAAATTGTTAACTAGTGCTAGGTCATGCTACTCTACGGAGGACAGGACTTATATATATATTTTTGAAACTATTTTAGGTGGGAATATTACTTGCATCTATGGCCTTGCAGAAACCCATTTCCAACTAGGTCTTTGTGGAAGTGAGAAAATGCAGAGTTTTTGCTGGTCCTTGATAAAGCCAAGGCTCAGTATTCTCGACACCTTCTACATTCAGTTGTTTTATTTTATTTTTTTTTTTTTATTTTCTCCTTTTACTCACACAGGTAGATACATAACCTTTTCTATGTTGTACTAGGTGTGAGTCAAAATTATATATGTATTTTTTTGCTTAGGTATCTTTATAGTATATATATATATATATATATATATATATATATATATATATATATATATATATATATATATATATATATATATATAGGAAATAGCAAAACAGTACTGGTGATGCGAATCCTGAAATATAAAAACCTATGGGTTCCGGAGGGGGTTTCAATCCTTAAAAGCCTATCCTGATTGCGCCCATGCCCCAAACAAGCTAATTTTAAGAGTAATAACACGTTAGTAAAATCATGCAATGCATTGATTATGGTACGCTTTCTAACATACCAGAAATCAATGCTCAAATTATGAGGATAATAGCTGTGGAATAAATCTCGCTCCTGTGTAGTGACATTTGCCCCCATTTCGATGATATTAAACAGAATTGGTTCAGTGTACCTCCGGAACAAGATACTAAAGTTTTGTCGGAATAGAAACATTTTTAGTCAAGTTATGAAGATAATGGCTGTGGAATAAATATGGCTCCTGTTTGCTTACCTTTGACCACATTTCGATTATATTCAACCGAACCGGTTCAGTGTACCTCCGGAACAACATACTAAAGTTTTGTCGGAATAGAAACATTTTTAGTCAAGTTATGAGGATAATGCCTGTGGAATAAATCTGGCTCCTGTGTGCTTACCTTTGACCACATTTCGATTATATTCATTCGAACCGGTTCAGTATGCCTCCGGAACAACATACTAAAGTTTTGTTGTAATAGAAGCATTTTTACGAAAGTTATGACGCATAAGGGCGATGGAATGGATCCCACTCCTATGTCCTGACCTTTCACACTATTTCTATCATTTTCAATAGAGTTCGTCCCCAGGTGGTCCCCTACCACATACTAAAATTTCATCGAAATCAAACCATTCTTACATAAGTTATGACGCATAAGGGCATGGAATGGATCCCGCTCCTATAACGTGACCTTTGATCCCATTTCGTCCATTTTCAATACGGTTTGTTCCTAGGTGGTCCTCTACCACATACTAAAATTTCATCGAAATCGAACCAATTTTTACGCAAGTTATGACGCATAAGGGCAATCAAATGGATCCCGCTCTTATGTCGTGATCTTTGACCCCATTTCGTCCCTTTTCAATAGGGTTCGTCCACAGGTGGTCCCCTACCACATACTAAACTTTCATCGAAATCGAAGCATTTTTACGCGTTATCGTACGGACAGACAGACGGACAAAGCTGGAGCATATACGCTTCTCCAACCTACGGTTGGAAAGCGCAAAAAACTTTAACAAGTTAGTAAAATCATGCAATACATTGATTATGATACGCTTTCCATCATACCAGAAATCATTACTCAAGTTATTACTCAAGTTATGAGAATAATGGCTGTAGAATAAATCTCGCTCCTATGACCTGACCTTTGACCCCATTTTGATGATATTCAACAGAACCGGTAAAATATACTTCCGGAACAACATGAAAAAGTTTTGTCTCAATCGAAGCATTTTTACGTAAGTTATAACGCAATATCAGGAATACAGAGGATCGCTCGGTTAAAGGGGGGATGAGGGCACAAACGTTTTTTTTAATTTTGATATGTTATTTCCAAGTATTGTAATGCTAAGTCGTTCAGTTGCACGTTGTCCCAAGTCAGAGCCAGATGGAGCTCTTGCGGGGCCCTCGGCGAAATTTCATTGCGGGGCCCAGAGCAAAATTTCTTTGTGGGCACTAAAAATAAATCTCATATTTTAATAAAGTCATTTCTGAAAATTATTGTTCGTGCGGAACACACACGAACACTACCGTAAAGACAAAATGATTATCTCAAAGAAGTATTTGCTTTAGCTTAAGAAAAAAACCATAATACGGACTGAAAGTTCAGAGAGAGAGAGAGGGGGAGAAAAAAGAGAGAAGAAAGTGAAATAGAGATAGGAGGGAAGAGAGAGAGAGAGAGAGAGAGAGAGAGAGTAAAAAGTGTTAAAATCTACGATTTTCTTTCCCGGGAGAAGAGGTTTAGGTTGCATTGTGACTCTTATAACAGCTTATTCACAAAATGATAAAAATATACCTGCTTAGCGAATATTTTCGCATTGCGAATATTTTTGCATAGGAAATATAATAAGGATCCCTCTAAAATAAATTGGTATAAACAATTTTTTCCCTGATACATGTTTAGTGATTGATTTTTAATGCACAGTGGAGTAAACTGACAAATTAGTGACATTCTAAACTTTTATAGGCGTTCATATATGAAAGTTGCCTTTCTTTTTTATTTTTTTTCAATTTCTTGTAATGTTGGAAAAGTGGTCTCCATGTGTAGTCCGAAAGTAACTTGGATATTGTTCTTTTTATTTCCTTATATTTAAGTATCAGGTTTACACAAAAATTGTTGGATATATAAAAGTAGGGGACCACAAAATGATGAAATTTAATTTGCTATTTCATGAATGCGGAAAAGATTAAGGTGGTTACAAAAATCATTTCGAATCTGCAAATCTCAGTGTCCGTACGACGAGCAGAGGGAATAACGTATTCGAAAATGGGGAGATTAGAAACAAACAAATAACTTCAAAAATATATTTTCAAGGGCCTTGCGCCCCAAAAGTTACAAAAAAAAAAAAAAAATATGTTGTTAAATTTTTTTTTACCGAAAATTATTTTTGTTTTCTAAAGTGTGGGGCCCCCTGAAGGCCCGGGGCGACCGCCCCGGTTGCCCCTATGGTCCAGTCGGCCCTGTCCCAAGTGTTCCAGTCGCTGAGCACGTTCATCCGCGGTTTCGGTTGCGATTCACTGTGATGAACGGCTTCGTAGTTCTTCCAAGCGCTGGTTACTTCCTTCGAATGATTCAGCTGCGATTCGCTGTCTGTTTATTCGCCGCATTTGTTCAAGGTTTTCTTCCGATATAGATTCATTGAGGGTTATAATAACGTCGGACATTATTTCCATGCTCCTCGCCTTAGCTGCTCGGAATGGTCTTTTTGTAGGCTGATCTTCTTCCAATGAAAGGTCATATGTTTCGAGACTGGAATGTGATCGGAAACCATCGGCTCTTGAATGTCCAAGCTGTTCCATATTTAATTCTTCCACTTGTTCTTGTTCCAACAGTGCCATATTCTACTTATTCTTCTTATTAAAGTTGAAACGTCCACGTTTCGTACGGGGTCGACCAGCCATATTTTTTTATATTGTTTTACCATCCACGTGACACTCTATTAATAGTAATTAATGAAAATGAAGTAATCATATTTTAGCACAGCGGATACGCTCGTCATCAAGTGACTATTCAAAAACGTAACAAACAAATGCTGTATTAACAGTTTACCTTTTCAAGGGAAAAACACATCAGCGTTCCGCTACTTATACTGTACTACGCATCAACTCCAAGCAGCTGGCACAACTCACTTTTTATTCTAGAATAAAATAGAAGTAAAGCGTAACACGCACACAACGCGTGACGTAATGAGGCAGATGGTCGCGAGAGTGTGACGTCATAAAACTTTAACAGGATCCACACACAACGCGTGACGTAATGAGGCAGATGGCGTAATCGCGCGCCAACATCTCAATCGCGAGAATGTGATGTCATAAGATTTCTAAGCATGGGAAACATTAACAGGACGACGCCATGACACTAAAAACGTGGTAACTCGGGGTGGTTATTTAACCCACTAAACGAATTTTTCCAAAGTCGAGATCAAACTAAATAGATTTCCAGTATCAGAAAACGGTAGGTTAACGACTTTCATCAAAATTCTTAGAGCCGTTTTCAAAATAAAATTTACATAGATACAAGAATTGCTCCTTTAATAATATGGGACATGGGCGATGGAATGGATCCCGATCCTATGTCCTGACCTTTGACCCCACTTCACCCATTTTCAATAGGGTTCGTCCCCAGGTGGTCTCCTACGACATATTAAAATTTCATCGAAATCGAACCACATTTACGCAAGTTATGACGATAAGGGCATGTAATACATCCCGCTCCTATGTCGTGACCTTTGACCCACCTTCACCCATTTTCAATAGGGTTCGTTCTCAGATGGTCCCCTACCACATACTAAAATTTCATCGAAGTCGAACCACTTTTACGCTAGTTGTCATGCGGACAGACAGACAAAGGGACGGACGGGCAGACAGACAGACAGACGGACGGACGGATGGACAGACGGACGGACGGACAGACAAACAGACGGACGGACGGACGGACAGACAAACAGACGGACGGACGGACAAAGCTGGCGAATATACGCTCCTTCAACCTACGGATGGAAAGCGTAAAACAAATTTAAAACGATATAAAAATCAGCCGTTTATGATTAATATGGGCAAATTTCATTTTGTATGATTTAAACAAGTTAGTAAAATCATGCAATGCATTGATTATGCTACGCTTTCCAGCATACTAGAAATCATTACTATAGTTATTACTCAAGTTATGAGGAAAATGGCTGTGGAATAAATCTCACTCCTGTGCCCTGACCTTTGATCCCATTTCGATTATATTCAACAGAACTGGTTCAGTATACCTCCGAAATAACATGATAAAGTTTTGTCGCAATCGAAGCAATTTTACGTAGGTTATGATGCATAAGGGCTGTGGAATAGATCCCGCTTCTGTGTCCAAACCTTTGAAACCATTTTGCCCATTTTCAATAGGATACGTCCAAAAGAAGGTCCCTACAACATACTAACATTTCATCCAAATCGAAACATTTTTACGTAAGTTATGACGCATAATGGCGATGGAAGTGATTCCGCTCCTATGTCCTCACCTGTGACCCCTATCTCGCCAATTTTCAATAGGGTTTGTCCCCAGATGGTCTCCTACCACATACTAAAATTTAATCGAAATCGAACCTTTTTTACGTTAGTTATGACGCATAAAAGCAGTGGAATGGATCCCGCACCTATGTCCTGACCTTTGACCCCATTTCATTCACTTTCAATAGGGTTCCTTCCCAGGTGTTCCCCTACCACATACTAAAATTTCATCGAAATCGAACGATTTTTACGCGAGTTATCGCGCGGACGATCATACGCTCACAACGCGTGACGTAATGAGGCAGATGGGAATCGCGACCATCTGCTCGCAAGAGTGTGACGTCATAGAACTTTAATAGAAATCCACACACGACGCGGGACGCAATGAGACAGATGGCGTGACTGCGCGCCAACATCTAATGGAACGACGTCATGACACTACACTCAAAACGTCGTAATTCGGGGTGGTTATTTAAACCACTAAACGAATCTTCCTAAAGTCGAGATCAAACTAAATCGATTTTTAGTACCAGAAAACGGTAGGTTAACGAGTTTCATCAAAACCCTTAGAGCCGTTTTCAAAATAAAATTTACATACATACAAGAATTGCTCCTTTAAGGTGAACGTCAAATAATTTTGCTTCCTGTACTTCGAATGGAAAAATTTCTGTACACATTTTCTTCCCAATTAATGCGTTCCCAAGGATGAAAATTTGAACATCGATTAAAAGATCTTCATTTTATAAGTTGCAATACTTAAAATTTTCTAAAACATAACCATAATTATGCAATCCAACATTTGTTTGTCTACTGACGTTATGAAAATACAGGTCGCGCCATCTTTTTTCTGGACAATTAATGCGTTCACAAGGATGAAAATTTAAACATCGATTAAAATAGCTTTATTTTATAACTTGGAATACCTAATATTTTCTAAAACATAACCATAATTATGCAATCCAACATTTGTTTGTCTACTGACGTCATCAAAGTACAGGTCGCGCCATCCTTTTTTCTGGTTTCAACACCACCAAGGGAAAAGTTATTGACTTTTAATATAATTATGGTTATGTTTTAGAAAATATTAAGTATTCCAAGTTATAATATGAAGCAATTTTAATCGATCTTCAAATTTTCATCCTTGGGAACACATTAATTGTGAAGGAAATGTGTACAAAAGTTTTACCATTGGAAGTATAGGAAGCAAAATTACTTGACATCCACCTTAATAATATGGAATATGGGCGATGGAATGGATCGCAATCCTATGTCCTGACCTTTGACCCCATTTCGTCCATTTTCAATACGGTTCGTCCCCAGGTAGTCCCCTAATACATACTGAAATTTCATCGAAGTCGAACCATTTTTATGCACGTTATGACGCATAAGGGCAATGGAATGTATCCCGCTCTTATGTCCTGACCTTTGACCCCAATTCACCTGTTTTGAATAGGGTTCGTCCCCAGGCGCTGCCCTACCACATAGTAAAATTTCATTGAAATCGAACCATATTTACGCAAGTTGTGACGCATAAGTGCCATGGAATGGATCCTGCTCCTACGTCGTGACCTTTGACCCCATTTGTCCCATTTTCTAGAGAGTTCGTCCCCAGGTGGTCCCCTACTACATACTAAAATTTCGTCGAAATCGAACCATTTTTACGCAAGCTTTCGTGCGGACAGACGGACGGACGGACAAAGCTGGAGCATATACGCTTCTTCAACCTGCGGTTGGAAAGTGTAAAAAGAGACCTATTCCGATGAGCAAATTTTTAATAAAACTAATATTTGGGCCATGACTGTTAAACAGAGGTTCCACACTATATACTGTACTTTTTTACCCTTTCCAACCGTAGGTTGAAGAAGCCTATATGCTCCAGCTTTGTCCGTCTTTCTGTCTATCTGTCTGTCCGCACGATAACTCGCGTGAAAATGGTTCGATTTCAATAAAATTTTAGTATCTGGTAGGGGACCACCTGGTGACGAACCTTATTGAAAATAGGTGAAATGGGGTCAAAGGTCAGGACATAGGAGCGGGATCCACTCCATCGCCCTTATCCGTCATAACTTGCGTAAAAATGATACGATTTCGATGAAATTTTAGTATGTGGTAGAGGACCAACTGGGAACGAACCCTATGGATAATGGGAGAAATGGGGTCAAAGATCAGGACATAGGAGTAGGATCCATTCAATTGCCGTTATGCGTCATAACTTGACTAAAAATGCTTCTATTGCGACAACACTTTAGTATGTTGTTCCGGAGGTATACAGAACCAATTGTGTTGAATATCATCGAAATGGGGTCAAAGGTCAGGGCACAGGAGCGAGATTTATTCCACAGCCATTATCCTCGTAACTTGAGTAATAACTTGAGTAATTATTTCTGGTATGTTAGAAAGCGTTTCATAATCAATGCATTGCATGATTTTACTAACTTGTTGTTTGAATCTAAACAAACAGAAGTTCTGGGACACCTAATTATTTGGACACGGTATTTTTAAGTTTTAGATGTTCTTCAAATGTTCATCAAACAATTTTTGTGACGGCTTATTTTTCCTTTGTTTTACGTGATTTATTTCAATGATGTAACCGGTTACCTTGTTGCGTGATATGTATGTAATTCGCTTAAATGTGTTGTGACAGAGAAGAGAAACATCAAATTCCTAAAACTCGAGAGTGCACCTCGCATTTCTAGCTATTGCGAAATTTTCATAGCGACGCAATTTATTTTCTGCAACATTCTAAAAATAGAGTTCTTCGAGGTAAATAGTAAAAGTGTTCTTCCGAGATGTAAACGCTCGGGAAAAGGCAAAATTCGCGAAGTAGAGTCCCGCCATAACAAGGTATGTGGGTGTCGGGATCACAGCCTAGTGGTGGTTTTGAGGTGTCACGTGTCTGCCGGTTCGCATTCATTGATGATCAGCTGGCATTTGGCGTTAGTGACGCTGGCGTGAACAGCAAGTGGGCGATCCGCATAGTCATCTGTGGGATGAAGGAAGTGTGTAAGCATAAGAGGAGAGTGAGTGGGCGGTAGACGGCGTCCAGAAGGTCAGCGGCGGATGCGTGGGCCATTTAAAGCGGGGGAGTCGTGTCGACGAAAAGAGAGAAAGCACCAGCTGAAAATCCAATTATAGAAACTGTTGAGGGGTGCGCAGCAGACGAAGCGTGGAGGAGGGCACAATTGTTAAAGGGAATCCGAACACACGCGTACTTAAACAGAAGGCGAAAGTACCGCGAAAAAAAAAAAGGGGGGGGGGGAACTGCTGGTGCTATTTGCGTTATCTCTCCTGAAAATTAACTTTAGGAATTCGTAAGAATTATTGGAACTTCTAAAACGAAGTTTTAGAAGTAGCACGCGGTCAGAGAGTTAAGATACTTTAAAAAGACATGGTGCTCCACGAATTAAATTGTCAAAGTCGAGAGGATGTTCTGTAAACTTTGGTTCTTTGCCAGCTTATCCCCCCCTCCCGTTTATGAGAGAGAGAGAGAGAGAGTCAGAGCATCTGTCACATCCTGAATGAGAGGAAAAGTCATGAATTTCATGGACAAAAGGAGATACCTCCTTTCGCCCCTGAGTTCGGGAGGGACTGTGTATAACTGCTAAGGAAGTAAAATACGCTGAGATACGATTGAGTATGTTCTCAATCGCATCATTTATTCCCTCAAATCATTGTGTTCTCAATCGCATCATCTATTCCCACTAAATGTCATACCTTCGGAACATGTTGCTGATTTTGAAGCAGAGCATTGAAGGTACATGCCCAGAACCTTGTTCTTTTGGAAGGCCCCCCCCCCCAAAAAAAACGTAGTTTTTATTGCAATTCATCCCACACAGATTGTACAATATTGTGTAGGTAGCAAGCATGAGTAACACAATATTAATTGTTTGACTGGGTTGCCACAATCAAACAAATAATGATTATTGAGGGCAGCCATAGAACATTTTTAGCGCGTTTTTAGAAAAAAAGAAATAATAATAAATAACTGCTTACACATTCACTTTGTACGTCCGTCTGTGGATACCATATCTCTGTAACTAGTAATCCGATTTGAAAAATTCTTTTTGCATTGGGAAGCGTGAAATGCGGGAACGATGATGTTTTTTCTCCGGTCCTTTTCCATTGCATAACTTCGTCTCTAGAGAGCGTAAATGTTGATGCCATCGAATTCAAAGCGCACATTATTCCATGCCGTTGCTTTCAAATGTTCAATCGAAAAAATTATCTTTCTTTCGATATCATCTGTAACGAATATTATTTCGGGCCGAGTCTCTTTTTTTACGCTTTCCAACCGTACGTTGAAGAAGCGTATATGCTCCAGCTTAGTCCGTCTGTCTGTCTGTCTGTCCGTCTGCACGAAAACTCACGTAAAAATGGTTCAATTTCGATGAAATTTAGTATGTGGTAGGGGAAAACCTCGGGACAAATCCTATAGGAAATGGACGAAATGGGGTCAAAGGTCACGACATAGGACCGGGATCCATTCCATTGCTCTTATGCGTCATAACTTACGTAAAAATTGTTCGATTTCGATGAAATTTTAGTATGTGATAGGGAACCACCCGTAAACGAATCCTATTGAAAATGGACGAAACGGGGTCAAAGGTCAGGACATAGGAGTGGGATCCATTCCATTGCCCTTACGCGTCAATAACTTGACTGAAAAATTGTTCGATTTCAATGAAATTTTAGTATGTGGTAGGCGACCACCTCAGGATAAACTCTATTCAAAATGGACGAAATGGGGTCTAAGGACAGGGCATAGGAGCGGGGCCCATTCCATTGCCTTTTACGTCATAAATTCACTAAAAATGGTTCGATTTCGATGAAAATTTAGTATGTTGTAGGGATCTTATGAGGACAAACCATATTGAAAATGGGCGAAATGTGGTTGAAGGTCAAGACATAGGAGCGGGATCCATTCTATTGCTCTTATGCGTCATAACTTGATTAAAACATGATTCGATTTAGATGAAATTTTAGTATATGCTAGAGGACCGCCTGTGGACAAACCCTATTGAAAGTGGGAGAAATTGGGTCAAAGGACAGGACATAGGAGCATGATCCATTCCATTGTCCTTGTGCTTCACAACTTACGTAAAAATTATCATTTTGTTCCGGAGGTATACTGAACCGGTTCTGTTGAATACCATCGAAATGGGGTCAAAGGTCCCCAGCAAAAACACAAGTGCTGGGAAACTGCTGGCCACCAGCTGGCAGTGATGGGTCACTGCTGGCTGAAATTTGCCGCTCACGGCCCGGCAGTGGTCCGTTGGTGGCAGCGCTATCAGTTGGCGAGCCATTGATGGCTCTGCAGCATCGCCGTGAATTGTGGGCCTCCAAGCAAGTGCCACTAGTGGCCCGTTGCTGGCAACAAATGCAACCCCCCAACAGCAGGTGGAAGCATCGGGACTGCGCATGCGCAGAAGCAACACTTGCTGTGTATCTCATGGTACTAGCTAGTTGAAGACGACGCTATCGCCATCGTGTTATTTTAGTGGATGTTAAGAAAAAAAATCCATATGTAGAGAGGCGAAATAATTTCCTAATGAAATTTTACGTCGACGAAGATATCAGATTAAGCCGTGAAATACTAGAATACAGCCATGAAATACACCCACTCCATTCCCATGAATAACAATTCATGGAATGGAGTGGATGAATAACAAGAAAAAATTTGAAACCGCTTTAAACAAATGTCCTGGAAAACCATTAAAACAACGTTTGTTGGGAAAAAAAAAAAAAAAAAAATTATACGCGTACAAAATTTATTAATTATTTGAAAGAAAAAAAAAAAGCAACGCTATGTGGTGTACTCATCCATGAGTTGAATACACAAGACTGGGAGGAATTCGCTTCTAAAAATAACGAGAAGTAAAATAAAATATCTTTTACTCTTTAAAACAAATGTAGCTTCGGACAACGGAAAGGAAAGACACAACGTTAAAAATGTAACAGAATGTGACATGAACCCGGGTAAATATATATTTATTCAACAATCTCTTTTCAAGACGGCAAGGACAGTACTTTGGAAAGCGACTCTAAGTATGTACACGCCTTGAAAATGAGTGAAGTTCCCTTAAGGTAAAAAAAAAAAACTATCGTTACGTTGAAAAAATTGATTTATCAATTATATGAAACTGACTTTTATGAAAAATACCTCTCAATATTGTAAAATGAAAGAGGGAAGCATTCGATTACAAATTGCATACCAAACAGATAGCTTCCAGCACATGTCCGAGCGTAGTGAATTAGTCTGGTCGGTAGCGAGCGCGGCTTCCACGCAAACGGCCCAGGATCAAATCTAGTCAGATGCAAACGGGCGTTTTTCCGGTCTGTTGAGAAGATTTCCCCAGCGGCAGCATTATGTACTGAATGGAAACGCATACCTATCGCTGTGGTCTAAAACCTTGTCGAAAGCCTGTCTCGAATTGGTCAGTGCATGCATTAAGGCCAAAGGTTCACCAACACCGTAGTAATGTATGTCAATAAATGCTATGTTGTGTTTCTCTTCTAGTTGTCCGGTGACGTTTGCTAATATAGTGTATATTCTTTATATTGGGGATTTAACGACCAATATGAGCAACTCTCGATGGGCTATAAGCAAGCAGTCACCCTTGCCTAATTAGGCCACTGGCTCCAGAGAAGAGAGAGTGAGAGAGCCAGTGTGTTAAGTCAAACACAGCATATTGGGATTCGAGCCCAGACCCATCGAAGACAAATGGTCAGAAGCCAGCGTTTAGACCACTACGCCATTGAGACTGCTTGGGTATGTTTTTCACGTGTTTCTTACAGCATCGCTGCGACGATGAAGGCTATGGGAAACACTTAGCAGAGTATATATCAAAACAACGTCCAGAACTTCCACAGTTATACGCATATACACTGAGCTGCCAGTTGATTAGGTACTTCGTCACATAAATGGCTCTTTCGAAGACGTAGGACAGCACGTTTGCTCGGTAAAAATCTAGCAGACCAGCTCGTAGAGTATCAGTTAGTGTTCGATTGAGGGTCGGAATGGAAGAAACGAGTGATCTGAGCGACTTTGGACGGATCATGATAGTTGTCGCTAAGTGTGTTTGTAGTTCTTCATGGTTCTTCTTTGGAGCACACAGAGGTCTGTTCTTCCACCTAACGAGATGCCACATCAAACGAACACGCTATTATCACCATAACTGTTCCTTTCACGACTCATAGAGAAACGATAGCGCGTCCCTCTTGCTCTCCAGATTAGAGCACGTCTGGAATCTCTCGGAAAAGCAAATCTGGACTCATCTGGGCAGAGTACTAACCTCCATTGGTTTTAAGCCATTTGACGTGAAGTCTTGTCCAACTCGAACGCCTCCGTCTGTGACGAGGGTTAAGGGCATGCTGGATGCCTAGCATAAAGAGCACTTCCGTGAATCCTTTTAGACAAAGTGGAAACAGATACCACTTCTTCTGTAGCCACAGCAAAGGCAGATCGCTGCTGTGTCGGTGTAGCTGTCCTGTTCCTCCGAGCAGGCAATTGCTACAGGGATTAGTACTGAGTTATACACTATATTGACAAAAGTCATCAGACACCTAGAAGAGAAATACAACATAGCATTTATTGACATACATTAGTATGGTGTCGATCCATCTTTGGCCTTAATGCATGCACTGACTCTTCGAGACATGCTTTGGACAAGGTTTTGGGACATTCAGTGCATAATGCTGCCGATAAGCGTCGCTTAGTAGTAGGCCTTGGTTCCAACGTTCTTATGCGGCGCTCTAATTCATCCCATAGGTGCTCTATGGGATTAATATCAGAGCTCTGTGCTGATCAGTCCACACCCGATACGGAATTATCGCCAAACCACGCAGTAACAGTCCTTGCTTTATGACTCGGTGCATTATCCTGCTGGTACCAACAAGGCTCGGTTCCATAGTATTGCCCCAGAGTTGGTAGGGCATAATTGTCCAGAATATCTAGGTAGACGTGCTGGTTAACAGGTTTGTCCACGATAACAAATGGGCTGGGACCATACCACAAAAAACACCCCCACACGAGTACACTGCCAGCTCCAAACTTGACCGTAGGAACAGTACACTGTGGTAAATAGCGTTCCCCGGCTGCCGCCATACCCACACACGGACATCAGACTGATGGATCGTTAGTCTGGATTCATCAGTCCATAGGAACCGTTTGCATTGATCTACGGTCCACGATAAATGTTCTTTACACCATGCTGAACGACGAGTAGCATTCCGAGTGAAGATGAAAGGCTTATGAGCAGCCGCACGACTACGGTAACCTATAGAATGAAGTCCTCTGCAAATGGTACGTGTACATACCGAGTTTCCAGCAATTTTTACTCACCTGTATACTGAGTTCTTGTGCAGTACTCCGTGGATTAGTTGTAACGACTCTCCTGAGGCTTCGACGTCACTATCACTGATTTCCTTTTGGTCTGCCGGTACGTTTTGCCGCTTCAGGCTCGCCATGTGTCTTCCACTTATTCAACAAGTCCAAAACAGTTGACTTGGGTATGTTTACACGCCTCTCGGCTTCTCTTATGGACAACCTACTGATATAACACCCAACAATCTTTCCTTTCTCAAAGCCAGTTTTCTTCCACCGAGAATTTTCTCTCAACCTCACAGTGCGATACGATCGCAGTCAGCTGGAGGCTTGTTTTTTACACCATTTGCAGCTGTACCGCGTATCTTAACAACGCAGCGGATCTGTTCATTTGATTTTCAAGGGCTGTCTGGTGACTTTTGTCATTATAGTTTATATCATCATCATCATCATCATCATTGTCAACCATTATCAATCCACTGCTGGACGAAGGTCTCCCCAAGTTTCCTCCACAACGGTCTGTCTTGTGCCAGTCTCCTCCATGTCACCCCTGCATACTTTCGAATTTCATCCACCCATCTCCCATGTGGTCTTCTTCTGGGTCTTTTCCTGTCCCTTGGAATCCAATCTAAAATTTCGGCTGTCCATCGATGATCTGTCCTTCTGGCAGTATGTCCAGCCCACTGCCATTTCAGGGATTTAACTCTGATCATGATGTCTTCCACTCTTGTCATTTTTCGGATCCACGTGTTCCTCTTCTTATCTCTCCTGGTTACACCAAGCATGCACCTGTCCATGCTTCTTTGAGTTGTCTGCAGCCTTTGTATGTCTCTTTTAGTTAAGGTCCACGTCTCTGCACCATACGTAAGCACTGGAAGGATGCATTGATCAAACACTTTTCTTTTAAGACATAATGGCATATTGCTCTTGAAAATTATGCTGTTTCTTCCAAAAGCTCTCCAGGCGAGTTTTGTACGCCGATTAATTTCTTCATCAATGTGACCCTCACTTGATATCTGCTGTCCAAGATAAACGTACGTGTCTGTTATCTCCAGCTTTTCTCCATCAATCGATAAATCTTCATTTCTTGTAAAAGCATTGAACATCACTTTTGTCTTCTGAAAGTTCATTTTTAATCCCACTTCTTTACTTTTGTCAGCAAGTTCCTGGATCATACTCTGCAGCTCTGATGGGCTAGTTGCAAAAATGACTACGTCATCAGCAAAACGAAGGTGGGTTAGATAATCTCCATTAATCTTTATCCCCTTGTTTTCCCAGCTCAGTGACTGAAAAACACCCTCCAATGTGGCATTAAAGAGCTTCGGAGATATGGTGTCACCTTGTCTCACTCCCTTTCCAATTTTTATGTGTGTTGTATTTTCAAACAGCCTAATCTTTGCACTTGCATTTTCATAGATGTTATTAATAATATTAATGTATGCATCTTCAATACCGCAGGTTTTCAGAGCCATTGTAACTGCTGATGGTTTCACCGAATCAAAGGCTTTTTCATAATCGATAAAAGCCACGCACAATGGAAGTTCATATTCCCTCGCTCTTTCAATTAGTTCTCTCAGCACATGGATATGATCTATTGTGCTGTAGCCACTCCTGAATCCAGCTTGTTCTCTTGGTTGAGCCATGTCCAGTGTTACCTTCAAGCGGTGTGAAAGAACTTTAGTGAAGATTTTATAAACTACTGATAGGAGGCTGATAGGTCTGTAGTTTCCGAGATCCTCAATGTTACCTTTCTTATGTAGCAGGATCATTGTAGCGGTGTTCCAATACTCAGGAATATTTCCTTCATTAAGGCATCGAGTGAAAATTTGGGCGAGTACTGTTTCGATTTCTCCACTTGCTTCTTGTATGATGTCTACAGTAATTCCATCTTCTCCTGGAGCTTTTCCCCGCTTCATGTTCTTGATTGCATGTGCAACTTCTGCTGGAAGGACTGGAGGAACTCTGGTACTGGTATCTTTCATGATGTTATATATATATATATATATATATATATATATATATATATATATATATATATATATTGAGAGAGGCGAAATTTTGACAAGAGTGAAAGATTTCTACTCCAAACTATATGAAAGGGATGATACATGTACTCCAGACATCATGAAAGGTACCAGAGTTCTTCCAGTCCTCCCAGCAGAAGTTGCTCATGCAATCAAGAACATGAAGCGGGGGAAAGCTCCAGGAGAAGATGGAATTACTATAGACATCATACAAGAAGCAAGTGGAGAAATTGAAACAGTACTCGCCCAAATTTTCACTCGATGCCTTAATGAAGGGAACATTCCTGAGGATTGGAACAATGCTACAATGATCCTGCTACATAAAAAAGGTGACATTGAGGATCTCAGGAACTACAGACCTATCAGCCTCCTATCAGTGGTTTATAAAATTTTCACTAAAGTTCTTTCACACCGCTTGAAGGTAACACTGGACATGGCTCAACCGAGAGAACAAGCTGGATTCAGGAGTGGCTACAGCACAATAGATCATATCCACGTACTGAGAGAACTAATTGAAAGAGCGAGGGAATATGAACTTCCATTGTGCATGGCTTTTATCGATTATGAAAAAGCCTTTGATTCGGTGAAACCATCAGCAGTTACCACGGCTCTGAAATCCTGCGGTATTGAAGATGCATACATTAATATTATTAATAACATCTATGAAAATGCAAGTGCAAAGATTCGGCTGTTTGAAAATACAACACACATAAAAATTGGAAAGGGAGTGAGACAAGGTGACACCATATCTCCGAAGCTCTTTAATGCCACATTGGAAAATGTCTTTCAATCACTGAACTGGGAAAACAAAGGGATAAAGATTAATGGAGATTATCTAACCCACCTTCGTTTTGCTGATGACGTAGTCATTTTTGCAACTACCCCATCAGAGCTGCAGAGTATGATCCAGGAACTTGCTGACAAGAGTAAAGAAGTGGGATTAAAAATGAACTTTCAGAAGACAAAAGTGATGTTCAATGCTTTTACAAGAAATGAAGATTTATCGATTGATGGAGAAAAACTGGAGATAACAGATACGTATGTTTATCTTGGACAGCAGATATCAAGTGAGGGTCACATTGATGAAGAAATTAATCGGCGTACAAAACTTGCCTGGAGAGCTTTTGGAAGAAACAGCATAATTTTCAAGAGCAATATGCCATTATGTCTTAAAAGAAAAGTGTTTGATCAATGCATCCTTCCAGTGCTTACGTATGGTGCAGAGACGTGGACCTTAACTAAAAGAGACATACAAAGGCTGCAGACAACTCAAAGAAGCATGGAGAGGTGCATGCTTGGTATAACCAGGAGAGATAAGAAGAGGAACTCGTGGATCCGAAAAATGACGAGAGCGGAAGACATCATGATCAGAGTTAAATCCCTGAAATGGCAATGGGCTGGACATACTGCCAGAAGGACAGACCATAGATGGACAGCCGAAATTTTAGATTGGATTCCAAGGGATAGGAAAAGACCCAGAAAAAGACCACATGGGAGATGGGTGGATGAAATTCGTAAATATGCGGGAGTGACATGGAGGAGACTGGCACAAGACAGACCGTTGTGGAGGAAACTTGGGGAGACCTTCGTCCAGCAGTGGATTGATATATAGTTTATATGATGATATATATATAGAGAGAGAGAGAGAGAGATAAGAAGAGGAACACGTGGATCCGAAAAATGACAAGAGTGGAAGACATCATGATCAGAGTTAAATCCCTGAAATGGCAATGGGCTGGACATACTGCCAGAAGAACAGACCATCGATGGACAGCCGAAATTTTAAATTGGATTCCAAGGGACAGGAAAAGACCCAGAAGAAGACCACATGGAAGATGGGTGGATGAAATTGGAAAGTATGCGGGAGTGACATGGAGGAGACTGGCACAAGACAGACCGTTATATATATATGGGATGTAAGGTCAGGTGATGCGTAACATCACAGCCTCTCCTTGACAAATGTCAACCCCGCCTTCTCGTGGTACATCCTGTTCCCACTAAAAGGGCTCTGACGACCGCCAATAGCGGTATAACTATACCATCGGGATTAGAGGAAATGCTATCCCACACTCACCAACCCGCTTGGCCAGCGTGGTGAGTTATGGCCAAACACCTCCAAATTGACTCCACAACTTAAATCTTGGCCCTCAGTCTCCGGCAGCTGGAATGTACCAGGCCAAGGCAACATGAAGGCAGAGGGTGCTGGCCAGTGCGACATGAAATGTACCTGGCCAGTGCGACATGAAGGCAGAGGGTGCTGAGAATCCCCGGAAGACCGGACTAGGCTGCCATCTGATGCTGACCTTGGCTACGTATAACGGACGCTCCCTATCTTCTGATTCAAGTCTTCTTGAATTGGAAGAGGAACTACAAAGGATCAAGTGGAACATCGTCGGGCTAAGTGAGGTAAGGAGAAAAGGAGAAGATCTCATTGAACTGAAAAGTGGACATCTCTTCTACTATCGTGGGACAGATACTAGCAGAACTAGTGGTGTTGGATTTATAATAAACAAGAAACTGAAGGATAAAGTTGTAGAAGTTGAAAGTTCCTCTGACAGAGTAGCACGACTCGTTATCCAACTATCGAGAAGATACCAGGCTCAGATTATTAAAACTTATGCACCCACCACAAGTCATCCTGAAGAAGAAATTGAAGAATTTTATGAGGAAATTCGTGATCTAAATAATAAAGGTAAGCACCACTTAAAGATAATTATGGGAGATTTCAATGCAAAAATAGGGCAACGGCAACAGAATGAAACTTTAGTAGGTAAATTCGATCACGGCAATAGAAACCAGCGTGGAAATACTCTCGTAGAGTTTGCAAAGGCAGAAGGGTTTTTCATCTTGAACTCCTTTTTCAAGAAAAAGCCACACAGGAAATGGACATGGAGACATCCAAATGGGACGACAAGTGAAATTGATTTTATTATGTGTAACAAAAAATTCGTCATAGAAGATTGCAGTGTGCTAAACAAGTTCAACACAGGTAGTGACCATAGATTGGTGAGATGTAAGATGCACCTCAACACTAAACTCGAACGTAGTAAACTCATAAGTCATACAAAATGTATTGACATAACCAACCTTAAAAAACACCATAATACCTTCAAGTTGGAACTGAAGAACAGATTCTCTGCTTTAGAAGGCCTAACATCGGAAGAAGTGGATATTTCTGAAGTTAACGGAAAAGTAACCAAAGCTCTTATGGAAACAGCAACAAAATTAGCTGGGTCTAAGAACAAGTTGCATGTGAACAAATTATCAGGAAAAACCAAAATGTTGATGCAAAAAAGAAGAGACATGAGGACAACTAAAGAAGATGTGACTTCCAAAGTGGAATATGTAGAGCTATGCAAGACAGTACGGAAAAGTATCACTGAAGACGCAAGGAAATTCAACTGTGAACTAGTAAGGAAAGCAATTGAAAACAACAAAAGCCTAAAGATAGCAAAGGGACATCTCAGTAAGGGAAGAAAACAGATTATGGCACTGAGAAAAGAAGATGGTTCTGTAACAAGAAATAGAGGCGAAATATTGACAAGAGTGAAAGATTTCTACTCCAAATTATATGAAAGGGATGATACATGTACTTCAGACATCATGAAAGGTACCAGCACCAGAGTTCTTCCAGTCCTCCCAGCAGAAGTTGCACATGCAATCAAGAACATGAAGCGGGGAAAAACTCCAGGAGAAGATGGAATTACTGTAGACATCATACAAGAAGCAAGTGGAGAAATCGAAACAGTACTCGCCCAAATTTTCACTCAATGCCTTAATGAAGGGAAGATTCCTGAGGATTGGAACAATGCTACAATGATCTTGCTACATAAAAAAGGTGACATTGAGGATCTCAGGAACTACAGACCTATCAGCCTCCTATCAGTGGTTTATAAAATCTTCACTAAAGTTCTTTCACACAGCTTGAAGGTGACACTGGACATGGCTCAACCGAGAGAACAAGCTGGATTCAGGAGTGGCTACAGCACAATAGATCATATCCACGTACTGAGAGAACTAATTGAAAGAGCGAGGGAATATGAACTTCCATTGTGCATGGCTTTTATCGATTATGAAACAGCCTTTGATTCGGTGAAACCATCAGCAGTTACAATGGCTCTGAAATCCTGCGGTATTGAAGATGCGTACATTAATATTATTAATAACATCTATGAAAATGCAAGTGCAAAGATTCGGCTGTTTGGAAATACAACACACATAAAAATTGGAAAAGGAGTGAGACAAGGTGACACCATATCTCCGAAGCTCTTTAATGCGACATTGGAAAATGTCTTTCAATCACTGAACTGGGAAAACAAAGGGATAAAGATTAATGGAGATTATCTAACCCACCTTCGTTTTGCTGATGATGTAGTCATTTTTGCAACTACCCCATCAGAGCTACAGAGTATGATCCAAGAACTTGCTGACAAGAGTAAAGAAGTGGGATTAAAAATGAACTTTCAGAAGACAAAAGTGATGTTCAATGCTTTTACAAGAATGGAAGATTTATCGATTGATGGAGAAAAGCTTTAGATAACAGACATGTACGTTTATCTTGGACAGCAGATATCAAGTGAGGGTCACATTGGTGAAGAAATTAATCGGCGTACAAAACTTGCCTGGAGAGCTTTTGGAAGAAACAGCATAATTTTCAAGAGCAATATGCCATTATGTCTTAAAAGAAAAGTGTTTGATCAATGCATCCTTCCAGTGCTTACGTATGGTGCAGAGACGTGGACCTTAACTAAAAGAGACATACAAAGGCTGCAGGCAACTCAAAGAAGTATGGAGAGGTGCATACTTGGTGTAACCAGGAGAGATAAGAAGAGGAACTCGTGGATCCGAAAAATGACAAGAGTGGAAGACATCATGATCAGAGTTAAATCCCTGAAATGGCAATGGGCTGGACTTACTGTTAGAAGAACAGACCATCGATGGACAGCCGAAATTTTAGATTGGATTCCAAGGGACAGGAAAAGACCGAAAAGAAGACCACATGGAAGATGGGTGGATGAAATTCCATAATATGCGGGAGTGACATGGAGGAGACTGGCACAAGACAGACCGTTGTGGAGGAAACTTGGGGAGACCTTCGTCCAGCAGTGGATTGATAATGGTTGACAATGATGATGATGATGATGATATATATA
This sequence comes from Macrothele yani, assembly GCA_039090855.1. NCBI lineage: Eukaryota > Metazoa > Arthropoda > Arachnida > Araneae > Macrothelidae > Macrothele > Macrothele yani. The sequence goes on from CM077003.1 coordinate 114,470,844, forward strand.
TAGGAGCCAGAAGGATGGACTACCGATGGACAACCGAAATTATAAGAGACAGGAAATGACCCGGAAAAAAGTCACACCGGAGATGAGTGGATGAAATTCGAAAGCTTGTGGGAGTGACATGGAGGAGACTGGTCCAAGATAGACCGTTGTGGAAGAAACTTGGGGAGACCTTCGTCCAGCAGTGGTTTGATAATAATCGTTGACAATGATGATGATGAAATGCCTAAACTACAGGAATGTTAAAAAAAACTTTTTCAGCTAAGAAAATTTGGAACGAAAAACGGAGACGAATCGGTTAAAAGAGTTTGAATGCTAGCTGTGATATTTGCTGCGTGTTTGTTTTTGTTTTTTAGCTGTGCTCCTTGATAGTCTTGAGTTTAATTTTTATACATTGTTTACGAGGAAGTTCGCCATCGATGAAACACGCACCCTGGAACAATCGAGGGACAAATGATGCTAAGAAATTTTCCAATTTTTTTATTTGCTACAAAGCTTTTACGGTGACAACTGAATTTATTCTCCCATAAACGCAGCAATATCTTCGAAACATTTAGAGCTGTACACAATGAGCATGATACATTCACTATAGTGGTCCTGTATTCATTGGATTTCCAAATTTTCTTTTCCCATTAGTCTATTGGCGTTGATGTTTTTGATCTTATCTGCACTACCACTTTCCGCTGCCGTGTTCAACTTCGGGAATCAGATCCACGAGAGACCATTTTCCCCTCTCTCTCGCTTTGAATTGATTCTTTTTTCCCTACAGCTTAATAGCTTTGCTCACGACAACATCTTCAATGCTTTCTGCGCGCTGAATCATTCCACTAGCAAGCATGTGCGAGGCAGCATGATTTACGTCTGACTGTTGCTTCCTCGTGGAATACTGTGTTTGATGTGATTTGCGAGTGGAGGGCTGATAATTCTTATTCGAATAGTCATACCCATTAAGTAAGCGAAAGGTCAAGTGCTCCCCGAGAAATTGCCTTCTTGGAAGACTTGATGCAAGGGTCGTAGCGTGTTAAGAAATTATAAGCGACAATTCGACTTTTTTTTCTTTTTTTTGAAAGAGTATTTCAGATATTTATATAATGGATCGCGGCATCACGCAAGTGAGCATTTGTTCAAACGTTAGAAATATCTTCAGATATTTCAAAATTGCTACGAGATCAACTTTTAGGGTTACAGTCAAAATTAATACAGTCAAACTGTTCTAATGCGGCTATCGCGATTCTTTTAATTTGTTTCCATAAAATACCCATTTGCAGAGCCGCTCCTAAGCTGTGTGGTGCCCCAGACAAATATTTTTTGCGGTGATCTGGTCTACATGAACAACTTGATTCATACCAAGTGAGATATACTGATCTATCGATGAAGATTTTGAATAATGGGTAGAGAATCATCATCTATTGGGTAGGCCAAGGCTGTCTTTGTTGCTTCAGAGATGTCAATTTGATGCCAATAATTTCCTTTTGCATACCGAGTGAGCTATACTGACCTGTCGATGAAGATTTTGAATAATGGGTAGTGAATCATCATCTAATGGGTAGGCCAAGGTTGCCTTTGTTGCTTCAGAGATGTCAATTTGAAGCCAATAATTTCCTTTTGCATACCGAGTGAGCTATACTGACCTGTCGATGAAGATTTTGAATAATGGGTAGTGAATCATCACCTAATGGGTAGGCCAAGGTTGCCTTTGTTGCTTCAGAGATGTCAATTTGATGCCAATAATTTCCTTTTGCATACCGAGTGAGCTATACTGACCTGTCGATGAAGCTATACTGACCTGTCGATGAAGATTTTGAATAATGGGTAGTGAATCATCATCTAATGGGTAGGCCAAGGTTGCCTTTGTTGCTTCAGAGATGTTAATTTGATGCCAATAATTTCCTTTTGCATACCGAGTGAGCTATACTGTCCTGTCGATGAAGCTATACTGACCTGTCGATGAAGATTTTGAATAATGGGTAGTGAATCATCATCTAATGGGTAGGCCAAGGTTGCCTTTGTTGCTTCAGAGATGTCAATTTGATGCCAATAATTTCCTTTTGCATACCGAGGGAGCTATACTGACCTCTCTATGAAGATTTTGAATAATGGGTAGCGAATCGTCATCTAATGGGTAGGCCAAGGTTGCCTTTGTTGCTTCAGAGATGTTAATTTGATGCCAATAATTTCCTTTTGCATACCGAGTGAGCTATACTGTCCTGTCGATGAAGCTATACTGACCTGTCGATGAAGATTTTGAATAATGGGTAGTGAATCATCATCTAATGGGTAGGCCAAGGTTGCCTTTGTTGCTTCAGAGATGTCAATTTGATGCCAATAATTTCCTTTTGCATACCGAGTGAGCTATACTGTCCTGTCGATGAAGCTATACTGACCTGTCGATGAAGATTTTGAATAATGGGTAGTGAATCATCATCTAATGGGTAGGCCAAGGTTGCCTTTGTTGCTTCAGAGATGTCAATTTGATGCCAATAATTTCCTTTTGCATACCGAGGGAGCTATACTGACCTCTCTATGAAGATTTTGAATAATGGGTAGTGAGTCATCATCTAATGGGTAGGCCAAGGTTGCCTTTGTTGCTTCAGAGATGTCAATTTGATGCCAATAATTTCCTTTTGCATACCGAGGGAGCTATACTGACCTCTCTATGAAGATTTTGAATAATGGGTAGTGAATCGTCATCTAATGGGTAGGCCAAGGTTGCCTTTGTTGCTTCAGAGATGTCAATTTGATGCCAATAATTTTCTTTTGCATACCGAGGGAGCTATATTGACCTCTCTATGAAGATTTTGAATAATGGGTAGTGAATCATCATCTAATGGGTAGGACAAGGTTGCCTTTGTTGCTTCAGAGATGTCAATTTGATGCCAATAATTTCCTTTTGCATACCGAGTGAGCTATACTGACCTGTCGATGAAGATTTTGAATAATGGGTAGTGAATCATCATCTAATGGGTAGGTTAAGGTTGCCTTTGTTGCTTCAGAGATGTCAATTTGAAGCCAATAATTTCCTTTTGCATACCGAGTGAGCTATACTGACCTGTCGATGAAGATTTTGAATAATGGGTAGTGAATCATCACCTAATGGGTAGGCCAAGGTTGCCTTTGTTGCTTCAGAGATGTTAATTTGATGCCAATAATTTCCTTTTGCATACCGAGTGAGCTATACTGACCTGTCGATGAAGCTATACTGACCTGTCGATGAAGATTTTGAATAATGGGTAGTGAATCATCATCTAATGGGTAGGCCAAGGTCGCCTTTGTTGCTTCAGAGATGTCAATTTGATGCCAATAATTTCCTTTTGCATACCGAGTGAGCTATACTGTCCTGTCGATGAAGCTATACTGACCTGTCGATGAAGATTTTGAATAATGGGTAGTGAATCATCATCTAATGGGTAGGCCAAGGTTGCCTTTGTTGCTTCAGAGATGTCAATTTGATGCCAATAATTTCCTTTTGCATACCGAGGGAGCTATACTGACCTCTCTATGAAGATTTTGAATAATGGGTAGTGAATCGTCATCTAATGGGTAGGCCAAGGTTGCCTTTGTTGCTTCAGAGATGTCAATTTGATGCCAATAATTTCCTTTTGCATACCGAGGGAGCTATATTGACCTCTCTATGAAGATTTTGAATAATGGGTAGTGAATCATCATCTAATGGGTAGGACAAGGTTGCCTTTGTTGCTTCAGAGATGTCAATTTGATGCCAATAATTTCCTTTTGCATACCGAGTGAGCTATACTGACCTGTCGATGAAGATTTTGAATAATGGGTAGTGAATCATCATCTAATGGGTAGGCCAAGGTTGCCTTTGTTGCTTCAGAGATGTCAATTTGAAGCCAATAATTTCCTTTTGCATACCGAGTGAGCTATACTGACCTGTCGATGAAGATTTTGAATAATGGGTAGTGAATCATCACCTAATAGGTAGGCCAAGGTTGCCTTTGTTGCTTCAGAGATGTTAATTTGATGCCAATAATTTCCTTTTGCATACCGAGTGAGCTATACTGTCCTGTCGATGAAGCTATACTGACCTGTCGATGAAGATTTTGAATAATGGGTAGTGAATCATCATCTAATGGGTAGGCCAAGGCTGTCTTTGTTGCTTCAGAGATGTCAATTTGATGCCAATAATTTCCTTTTGCATACCGAGTGAGCTATACTGTCCTGTCGATGAAGCTATACTGATCTATCGATGAAGATTTTGAATAATGGGTAGAGAATCATCATCTATTGGGTAGGCCAAGGCTGTCTTTGTTGCTTCAGAGATGTCAATTTGATGCCAATAATTTCCTTTTGCATACCGAGTGAGCTATACTGACCTGTCGATGAAGATTTTGAATAATGGGTAGTGAATCATCATCTAATGGGTAGGCCAAGGTTGCCTTTGCTGCTTCAGAGATGTCAATTTGAAGCCAATAATTTCCTTTTGCATACCGAGTGAGCTATACTGACCTGTCGATGAAGATTTTGAATAATGGGTAGTGAATCATCACCTAATGGGTAGGCCAAGGTTGCCTTTGTTGCTTCAGAGATGTTAATTTGATGCCAATAATTTCCTTTTGCATACCGAGTGAGCTATACTGACCTGTCGATGAAGATTTTGAATAATGGGTAGTGAATCATCATCTAATGGGTAGGCCAAGGTTGCCTTTGTTGCTTCAGAGATGTCAATTTGATGCCAATAATTTCCTTTTGCATACCGAGTGAGCTATACTGTCCTGTCGATGAAGCTATACTGACCTGTCGATGAAGATTTTGAATAATGGGTAGTGAATCATCATCTAATGGGTAGGCCAAGGTTGCCTTTGTTGCTTCAGAGATGTCAATTTGATGCCAATAATTTCCTTTTGCATACCGAGGGAGCTATACTGACCTCTCTATGAAGATTTTGAATAATGGGTAGTGAATCATCATCTAATGGGTAGGCCAAGGTTGCCTTTGTTGCTTCAGAGATGTCAATTTGATGCCAATAATTTCCTTTTGCATACCGAAGGAGCTATACTGACCTCTCTATGAAGATTTTGAATAATGGGTAGTGAATCGTCATCTAATGGGTAGGCCAAGGTTGCCTTTGTTGCTTCAGAGATGTCAATTTGATGCCAATAATTTCCTTTTGCATACCGAGGGAGCTATATTGACCTCTCTATGAAGATTTTGAATAATGGGTAGTGAATCATCATCTAATGGGTAGGACAAGGTTGCCTTTGTTGCTTCAGAGATGTCAATTTGATGCCAATAATTTCCTTTTGCATACCGAGTGAACTATACTGACCTCTCTATGAAGATTTTGAATAATGGGTAGTGAATCATCATCTAATGGGTAGGCCAAGGCTGCCTTTGTTGCTTCAGAGATGTCAATTTGATGCCAATAATTTCCTTTTGCATACCGAGTGAGCTATACTGATCTGTCGATGAAGATTTTGAATAATGGCTAGAGAATCATCATCTAATGCCTAGGCCAAGGTTGCCTTTGTTGCTTCAGAGATGTCAATTTGATGCCAATAATTTCCTTTTGCATACCGAGTGAGCTATACTGATCTGTCGATGAAGATTTTGAATAATGGCTAGAGAATCATCATCTAATGCCTAGGCCAAGGCTGCCTTTGTTGCTTCAGAGATGTCAATTTGATGCCAATAATTTCCTTTTGCATACCGAGTGAGCTATACTGATCTGTCGATGAAGATTTTGAATAATGGCTAGAGAATCATCATCTAATGCCTAGGCCAAGGTTGCCTTTGTTGCTTCAGAGATGTCAATTTGATACCAATAATTTCCTTAAAAAAATTATTATTCTTTAAATGCATACCAAATGAAGTATACTGATCTGTAGATGAAGATTTTGAATAATGGGTAGAGAATTACCATCTGATGATGAGTAGGCCAAGGTTGCCTTTGTTGCTTCAGAAATGTCAATTTGATACCAATGATTTTTTTCTTTCTCATCTGTAATCAAATCTTCATTCGCAAAGAAAATGAAGTTGCAGGAATATCGTCAGAGTTATTCAAAAGCTGGATACTATGAGAATGAGCTTTATTTTAATTTTCATCTTTGTGATCCGTAATTAAGTCTACATTGACTGTAGAATTTGGTTCTGTCTCAACATGCTTCTGCTCGCTTTCATTGTTTTCGGTTTTTTTTTAAATTAAAAAGTCTTCCTCTTTGCAAATCTATTTCTTTTTTAATTTTCAGCTTTCTTTATTTTCTTAGCACCACTTTCGTATTTTCTATTTCTATTTAAATCTCGTCTTGTACTCATTCTCATTTATCTAAAAGGATTTTAAAAAAAATTGATATATTCAAATGCATTTTTTTATATAATTTGTTGTGTTGGCAGTACCTTCTATAATCCCCTGTTTTTTGAAACGTCAGATACAACAACTCTGTCTTTCCCGAAATTAAATTAATAATAACTTTGTTTTAAATTTACAAAATACGTAAAAACTATAATTTCAAAAAATGAAATCAAGTGGAATTTATGTTTCAATTGCTTATACAAAATTATACCAATATTTTCTTACTAAAAATTGCACTACACTTTTTATGTTTCAATTTCTCATACAAAATTATAATTACACCAATATTTTAAAATTATAATTATACCAATATTTTAAGATTATAATTATACCAATATTTTAAAATTATAATAATACCAATATTTTAAGATTATAATTATACCAATATTTTCTTACTAAAATATACTAAAAATTGCTCTACGCTTTTTAGCTTTCAATTGCTTATACAAAATTATACCAATATTTTCTTACTAAAAATTGCACTACACTTTTTATGTTTCAATTTCTTATACAAAATTATAATTACACCAATATTTTAAAATTATAATTATACCAATATTTTAAGATTATAATTATACCAATATTTTAAAATTATAATAATACCAATATTTTAAGATTATAATTATACCAATATTTTCTTACTAAAATATACTAAAAATTGCTCTACGCTTTTTAGCTTTCAATTGCTGATACAAAATTATAATTATGCCAACTTTTTAAAATTATAATTATACCAGTATTTTCTTACAAAAAATTACTAAAAATTGCACTACACTTTTTAGGTTTCAATTGCTGATACAAAATTATAATTATACCAACTTTTTAAAATTATAATTATACCAATATTTTCTTACTAAAAATTGAACTACAGTTTTTTCTTCATTGTTTACAACAGTTTGAACACACACACACAAACAAGAAAACTACAAAAAGCACATATAGGGGTCTGAGACTATCGGAATCCGGAACTATATCGTCTAATTCAGGCTGGCTTAATTTAAGTGTATTCAGGTGCCTCCATGTCCTATACAAATAAGGAGGCATTCTCTTAGTCGTTCCAAATTAATTTGTTATATTCTGCAATATGTTATATTTTTATCTTGATAATTTCTGTGCCTATCGTCTTCCCCCCCACCCTCCTGAGGCGTGGGACCTGGGGCAGGTGACCTGCTTGCCCGGCTCTAAGGGATGTCCTGCCTATTTGTAACACTCCTCTATTCTTTGTTGTTACCTTGCGTAAGACTTGACTAACCTTAGAATCCCGCGAGAGCCATAACACGTGACGTGTTTCGTTTTTCTCTGTGGTAGAAAGCTTTTAGCTCCTCTTTTTTTTTTAAATATATCTAAGAAACCAGCTAATGGCGTTCAAAGGGACCAGTCTCTGATAACACTTCAAGTTTTTTTTTATTTTACTTAACAAATGAACTTAATAATTGCACGAATAAAAGCAGTTTTGGTTTCCGTGTTTTTCGTTTCGTCAGCGAATCGAGAAACTTAAACTTATTTTATCTCTGCGGTCTCGTTAACTCTTAACACCATGAATCCGCTCTTGGTGTATGAACAATGCCCATCATGCTCCTCCGATGATGAAGACGAACATCCTCCAACTATTTAACTGATTAACGCAAAGTATTATCTTCCCTGACTCGGGATGACACACACATTTGACCTCCAATGCGGACCGAACCAAAAGAGCTCCCTTTCTCGCCATAATGTTCATATGCTTCATCGAAAGCTGTAGCGGTGCGAATCTCTCTACTTCGGCGTCTTTGAAGTATCTAACCCTTTACCCCCCCCCCCGAGGTTTTCCATTCGCTGGCACGAAAGCGACAAACGCGCGCCGACGCATTAACACAACGCATTGGAATAATACGTTAGCGTATATAATGTACGCTAACGTTTTTTGTAGTTCTACCGCAATATTGTACCCATTTCAGCCGGGTGACTCGGCATTGCTAATGTGTTTACAAGATTAATTCCTGTTACCTTCTATCGTTGGCGCCCTTTGTATGGAACATCTCATTTCCCGTAGGAGCTGCACAAAATGGCGCAAACGAAAATACTTTCTAATCAAATGGTGAAAATTAAAATATAGAAACATGTTTACATATTGAAACACGGACAGGGTCTAAGAATCTTACACCCATTGAAAAAAAATGTCAATTTAGGGGGGAGGTTTAACAACCACCGTGAACAACTCAATGGGCTATAAGCAGTCGCCCGTCCTTAATTTAGGACTACTGGTTCCAGGGAACAGAAAGAGAGAGAGAGAGAGAGCCAGCATCGTAAGACAAACACAGCATCCATATCTCACCGGGAGTCAAATCCAATCTATTTCGGACAAATGGTCAGAAGCCATCGCATAGACTACTGCGCCACCTGGGCGGTTAGTGCGTTTGCAATGATCCCGTTTGTATAACGAACACCTGGTTATAGCGAACGCGTTCTCAGTTAGTGCAGTGTAATTTTATTCCGTTAATAACGATTTCAATCTCATTTATTTTACGTCAAGCGTTTATTAAAACTTTTGTTAATTTGCCAAAACACCAGCTCGCGGAAAATAGAATGCATCATCTCTCTGACAAAGTTTGGCGCGCCTGAGATTGTCCGTCTTCCTTCACAAGCATGTGAAGAAGTTCATACTGGATAATGAAGCATTACAAACTACGGTATTCAAAATCACCTAAATTCAAGGTTGAAGGCAACAGGAGGAGGCTAGGGCAGTACAGAAAGAGAGAGAGGTGGCATTATTTCATAGCTGTAGTTTGAGTTGTATGCACCCAAACAGCGGCTGATGAAAGTTAAAGCTCAATACTTATGAAACTCGAAAAAAAAAAAAAAAAAAAACAGCACAGGTGTTTAGCAGCCGAACTCATATTGCATTAATTAGACCTGAAAAACGAAGTGGTGATGTGGTGAAATACTCGTCCGCTTTTTGGGGGAGGTTTTTGTTCATGAATAAAAGTGCAAATAAACAGATGAATGAAGCAAAAACATGCTGCAAATGAAAATCAATATTGCTTTTAATTTCAAGTAGTTTTACAGCCTTGTGTGAAAACGACGAATGCTATTTTGATAATAGTTTTATCCCTGTTTTTTTTTTTTTTTTGATTAGAGGTTTAACGACCACCGTGAGCAACTCAATGGGCTATAAGCAGTCGCCCGTCCCTAATTTAGGGTCACTGGTTCCAGGGAAGGGAGAGAGCCAGTGCCGTAAGACAAACACTACATCCATGCCTCACCGGGATTCGAACCCGGACCCCTTTCGGACGAATGATCAGAGGCCATCGCTTAAACCACTGCGCCACCGGGGCGGCCCTGTTTTTTGGAACAACACAAAAATTTTCAGAAGTGCTGCAGATTGTGACATGACAGAAATGTGGAATCACCGCTCCAAATTCTTGTTAATTATATTTGGCTCTTAAGTTACAGTTGAAAATGCATATATGAAATTTCCTCCAAATCCGTAATGAATTGCAGTCGCTGTCCTTGGTTTTAACGGGACAATTAAAATAAAAGTGCTCATAAAAGCAGAGAGAGACAGAGACAAATTCAGCTTGCTACTTCCACTGAGAACAGAAGAGGGCCAAGAGAAAAGGCGAAGGCATAAACATGAACCATGGCGCACAAATGGCAGACGTATACAGCTACAAAGTTTTGAGTCGGGGAGCCGACTCTAAATGAAGTAAATTTCTGCGTGCTGCGATCGTTAAATAGAAATACTTACACCGAAGAGCCAAAATTTTATGACCAGCGTGTCTTTATACAAATCGAAGCAACTGCAGATAAACGACGGCGCGTGTGAGGGTCATCAAACGGTATAATAATACCTGATACTTAATCAGTGTTATTCTTATTCTTCAGATGGGAAAGGCAGCGAACTTAAGCGAGTTTAAACAAGTTAGTAAAATCATGCAATGCAATTATTATGATGCGCTTTCCAACATACCAGGAATCATTACTCAACTTATTACTCAAATTATGAGGATAATGACTGTGGAATAAATCTCGCTCCTGTGCCCTGACCTTTGACCCCATTTCAATGATATTCAACAAAATTGGTTCAGTATACCTCCGAAACAACATACTAAAGTTTTGTCGCAATAGAAGCATTTTTAGTCAAGTTATGAAGATAATTAGTTAATGACTGTGAAATAAATACTGCTCTTGTGCCCTGACCTTTGACCCCATTTCGATTATATTCAACAGAACTAGTTTAGTATGCCTCCAGAAGAACATGATAAAGTTTTTTCGCAATCGAAGCATTTTTACGCAAGTTATGATGCATAAGGGCGATGGAACGGATCCCGCTCCTATGGCCTGAACTTTGACCCCGTTTCGCCCATTTTCAATAGGGTTCCTCCCCAGGTTGTCTCCTACCAATGACTGCATCTGACAGCTGTTGGAGGGTGCGTGGTGGAGAATCCATAGCGCGAACAACACGATCGAAGTGATCCCACAGATGCTCAATTGGGTTTACGTCTGGGGAATTAAGGAGCCAGTGAAGTACTTGGAAATCTTTATCGTGCTCTTTCAACCAGTCTCGCACATTTCTAGCTGTGTGACACGTCGCATTGTCCTGCTGGAAGATCTCATCCACCCGAGGGAAGACAATCGGCATGCATGGGTTTACGTAGTCTGCAAGGATGGATTCATAACGAATTCGGTCCATAGTGCCTTCCACAGGTATGAGTGGACCCAGAGAATGCCACGAAAACATTCCCCAGACCATAACGCTGCCCCCACTAGCTTGTGTTCTTCCAGCAATGGTTGAAGAGTGTTTGTTCTCCGATGTTTCTCGCCTTATACGCCAAAGTCCATCCGTTCGATGAAGCAGAAAACGTGACACATCGGAGAAGGTAATCCTTTGCCAATCGGCGGAGGCTCAATTCCGATACTGCCGTGCAAATTTAAGCCTTTTCTAACAGTGCACCTTCGTTAGCATAGGTGCAGTGACCATCCGTTTGAATCGGATTCCCATACGCATCAGGGTTCGCTGAACTGTCGTTTCAGAAACACTTCCGGTAGCTCCCTGGTTCATTCTGCCAGTGAGTTGCTCCACTGTAGCGTGTGGATCGGCCCTCGCGCACTTTCGTAGCCGACGTTCACCTCTCACATCAATGGCACGCGGTGCTCCGCAGTTTGCGCGTCGCTTATTCACAATGATGCCATTTCTCCAATCACGATACACTGCCAAGAAATATTGCCACCCTTGGCCTGAAAGCCGATAATCATCCCTTTCTGCAAATCTGATAAATCGCTCCTTTTATCCATGACAGCAACGAGTGATATGTTTTCAGATTGCCTACAGCACACCTTATTTACCCTCCAAGCCAGCTCACGACACGTACCTTTTTTCATGGGCTATACACGCTGTTGGCATCAAAAGTAGGAGGTGGTCACAATAACGTTACTCGACTGTGTATTTAGCAACATAACAATGTTGAATTTCGATATTTTTTTATGGATTTCGCTGCGTTCTAAAACCTAAGTCCAGTGCAGTTTTGTAAGAAGAGTAAAAATGATTGGGGGAAATGGCGGAGGTGTATCTTCCTCTCATTCTCAATAACCTTTCAAAGATAAACATATGTTCCAAAAAGGGCTGAAATTCGTAGCTATTTGCTGTGAGAGTGATATCACACACAAACTTAGAATTGCTGTTTGCTGAGCAGTTAAAAAAAAATTCGGAGGAAGCGCCACATCGGCAGACAATCCCACGGCGGGTAAACCGCACGTTTTTTTACCATAAGAGCCGCTACTCTTAGCCGAAAATTATGGTAATTAAAATTAAACACGGAGAAGTTGATTTAATTGCAGTAATTTCCTGTAATTTTTTTTATATACCTGAAAACGTTTTTTTGTATTTTTCAAAGAACTAAGGGAGTGTTGTTTTTTTACTTTGGTTTGTAAATATTTCAATGTTTTTTAAAAAAAACAGCGTAATACTTTTTGAGGTTTTCTCAAAACATAAACCACGCCTTTTTTAGCCATGATTGCCCTGTAACCTTGTGTGGGTAGTTGAGAAGAAGCGCTGAAGAAAATAGGTCGTAAATGCGACCTAATTGAGGGACCCCACCCTTAAAAGGGCGACAGTTACACGCATCCACGCAAAAATAAATAAATAGGTAAATAAATAAAAATAAGGAAGTGGGGATATTACTACCGAAAATAGGCGGAGTGTTTGATCACCGGGAATTGCCTCTATACCCACGTTCTAAGACTGTTCGTCATGAACGAAGCAAATTTGCTGTAGAACTCGTGTTTTTGTAACACACCCTAATCTAAAAGGGTCTAAAGCTCTCAACGGATTCAGCAAAAATAAAAAAAAAAAGCTTTGATGACTAAACTTCTGCTTAACGCATTAAATACGGGAATAAATAAAGCGCAATTCAAACAAGCAATGCATCGTCTCTGAAAAGGTATTTAAAAATTAACTTATTGAAATTTCAGTAACTAAAAATAAAAGCAAAGTTGGTATTTCGCTTTTTTTTTTTTTCGGGGTTTAATGTGTCCACCATGAACAATTCTTAGGGCAATTCTTAGGGTTGCCCGTCTCTCCTTTGGGGCCACTAGTTTCCGAATGAGGAAGCAGGGCGTAAGACAGGCGCACTAACATCATCTGGGAATCGTCCCCAGTTTGAAGACGACTGTACTCCATGTGAAATGTTCGGAACAGCTACCTCCGCTACGAAAAGTAGTCCCCAGCGTAATATCAAGGTGATAACGTTAAGTGGTGAAATGGTGACTTTACTCAGCGCCAAAATTGTTGCACAGACAACGCAATGTTGTAATGAACATACCCCCTATGAGTAACGTTTGGAAATCCCTTATTAAAATAGTAAATTATAAATTGTAATTTAAACTTAAAATTGAATGTTCACCCCACCCTGCACCATTTATTTCTATAATATATTTCCATGATTTCTTCACAGACCATTGGGCTAACAGTATACGCAACATTGTGGCGCATGTAGATTACTATTGGATAATAACTTACCATGCTTCCCACAATGCAATGATCTATATTATATATAGATTAAATGTGTCGCTATTTATTACATCTGAAGAAGAGGCAGCCGTTGCCTCGAAAGGGCTCATGGTTTTAATTGTATATATTCCTCATCTTTTAATCATTAAATCGTGCTAAAGACGGAAAACTTTCATCGTTTCAGTGATTAATGTCGCACGAGTCTTCAATATTTGTTGCTCATTGTACCGCATAATTATAGTTATTCAGCATTCAAACTCACATAAGCATGTGGAAAGCAGTAGTATCTACTTTTAGAAACCTGCGTCTCAGCTTGGCCAAGGAGGAAACCCACTTATATTTTCTGTTAAATTGTAGGGACTTGGGAGTGATTCCACGATTTCTACAAATCCATACTCAAGGACTATCAAGTCATAACAACAGAATACTCAGTATTGCCGAAAATAAAAGGCTATCGAGGGTTATACGCAACAAAAGAGGTTTATTGGATCTTCTAAACCGTAAGTGCTACTTTGCTCACCTAACCTTTGTCAAAAATGAACACCCTGCTACTGTAGATCAGGGGCTCACCATTACTTCTGCTAATTTAAGGAATGAAACCGAGACTCTGACTTGCACCCATATCAAAAAACTGTGTATGTTGGTCGACAAAAGTGTTGGAAAACAAACTGACTACCGTCGTACCTACCATGGTAGCCCGGAACACCCAGCTCTAACAAAGTTTAAAAATGTCACTAATATTGAAATTAACAGTGTGCAAACTAAGGCCTTAAATAAGGGAGCAAAATTCTCTTATCCACCAACGAAAGGATCCATACTGAACACTATTACCCAGGTGGAAAGCATAGTTAAATATATTCCTGAACAGTATAAGGATCACGCCAGAGTGATAATGGCCCTTGCCAGCAGGGTACTCTTCAAGCTGGTTGGTGTGGCATTCTCGTCTGGGGACTGTTTACGTGGACTGAAAAGGGACCCCTGATACGTGTGACATCCATTGTCCCTCACAGGTCAACGTTACCGGGATATCCTGAACGACCATTTGCTCCCGTTTGTGCGTCTTTAACATCCCACTGGGGACCTCATCCTGCAACAAGACAATGCACCGTGCCATCGCTCCTGAATTGTATCCGAATGGTGGGATGAACACTCCACCGATGTGACCTTGCTTCCTTGGCCAGCTAGGTCACCTGACATCAATCCCGTCGAGCACATTTGGGATGCCATCGAGAGAGATGTTCGAGGCTCTGACCCCCTCCATCAAATCTTCGTGAACTGTGGGAGCTTGTTCAGGGGTCGTGGATCCGTATGGCTTACCAACGCTTCCGGTGTCTTATCGAGTCCATGCCAAGACGAATCTCCGCCGTCATCAGGGCGAAAGGTGGTGCTACACGTTACTAGACAAGTATCTCTAATTCAATTGCTCTTCAGTGTACATTATCATGCAGGAAAAACCAGTACTCCAATCCCATTAAGAAACTGGTGAAACCATAAAGAACTAGGTCGAGTTCAATGCGGTAATCTGAGCTTTTCACCGTACCATTTCTTATTGGTGAATCTTTCACAAAGGAACAAATAATGAAACTAGAACAAAATAAGTATAGATCAATGGCAGTAAGCTGATATTTATGCAGCGCCATTTCTTATTGGTGAATTTTTTTACCAGGGGCTGAGTCTTCTACAAAGGATAAAACCAGAAAAGACTAAGTAGAGATGAATGGATTGAGCTGAAATTTACACCGCGCCATTTCTTCACCCGGGGCTGAGACTTCTACAAAGAGGCGTTTGAGGCACACAGTCGTCATTTGCAAAATCAAATGTAGGTGTCTATTAAAAACCAACCCATTCCAAGACCTCGCATGCTTACCAGAGAAAAACTTGCGCGACAACTGTGTATGCCGAGTGCTCCTTTGAGAAAGACTCAGTCCTTGGTGATAGACGCACCAATAAGAAATGACGTCAAGTTCAGTTTATTTCATTGAGTTCAATTTTGGCTTTTTTGTTTTTGTTTTTGTTTGACCAGTGTTTTTAGTGGGGATCGCAGGCACTTTTCTGCTCTTTAATTTCGGAAGTTTCCTAACGAATGAATGCACAACTAAATAAACAAATAGAGGAAACTATTGGCTTGACGTGTTTCAAAGTACGTTTAAGAATGCGACACTGGAGTGAGTTAGTTGTATGTTCAAAATATCATTATTAAAAACACACCAACATAATTTTGCAAGTTTATTCGTCTCATCCGCCCCTATGTGAAAAAAATATCTAGTTCAATTATTTATAAATCAATTTATTTGTTTCCAAAAGATTGTTGATTATGATCGGAAACAGAAACTGAAGAGCCATGACGTCAACTTTTCATTTTCCGTGTTTCTAAGCAGGTGATGACACGACGCACTTCTGTATGCCAGCTTGCTTTGAACGCGTGGCGTTACACACCCCTGATGTTATGTAAGTTTACAGATACATTAACCGTTCTGTTACTATGGAAACAGCCTTTACATACGCAATTACGACCGAAATACTTTATGCTGGAAATGACAAAATTCTGTGTTTAACATTATGCGTCCTGCTACTCTCTCTGCCGATGGGCGCGTTGATTTTCACTACTCAGAACGACTACGAAGAATGTCAGGTTCCGTGAAACGATTTTCATTTGCCAAGTTCTTCAATTAAACAGATGCTTTTGTTAATGCTTAGCGCATCTACTAACGTTCGAACAGTAATCGTTTCTTTTAAATTGCGGCCGAAACCCACAACGTTTTCAGCGGAAGAGCCAACAGATCTAACATGATTGTTAGACTATTTCTTGTCCATCACTAAACCGAATACACTATAATTCGGACGCAAGTGAACGTGGTAGTGTTGCATATCCATAAACATATATTGTTAACTTCAGTGTCGCTGTTACTTCCATTGATACGCCAGTTTATTAGGTGCACTTGCCCTTGTCACATAAGTAGTCCATTCCGATACGCGAGAAGCCACGTGAGCGCTGTGTATGGTAATAAATAAGGCAACCAGGTCGTTGAGCATCAATTAGCGTTCGATTGAGTATCGGAATGGAGAAAACGAATGATCTGAGTAACTTTGACTGGTGTGATAGTTGGTACCAAGCGAGCCGAAACAGGGGTAGCACGTGCGAAACGGGGGTTTCCTTTGGTTTTCCACGCACATCCATCCGTATCAAAGGTCAACCCTGATTATTGCGACACGCAAAAAACTTTCAGCAATCGGAGATCTTGCGGATGACAACAGCTGAGGAGGTTAAGGAAGACTAGCAATATCGCTGTCGGCTGTTGTAGCCTATTCGCGACCAAAGACGTTAGAGGAGCATAGACTGGCAAACGTATTGCTGGCGGTTCTGAAACAACGGGGATCCATCAGACATGCAGCGCCATCTGTGAATGGGGAAAGTTGGCGCTGAACAGATACCTATTGGAAAGCAATAGTTTCCGATCAAATTCATAATACGAGGTCCGATCAAAACGTTCCGAGACTAGGCCGATATACAACAAAGTACCTAAGTCTGGCTATGATCTCCCTCAAAGTAGTCTCCTTACGCAGCGATACACCGCTGCCAGCGTTTTTGCCACTGTTGGAACGCTCCGTGGAAGTCCTGTTCGCGAATCGTATCAAGCACCGTCTGCGATTCGAGCTGAATCTCGTCCACGGTTTCAAAACGGCGACCCAAGAGCTTCAGCTTCATCTTCGAAAACCGAAAGAAGTCGCATAGGGTCAAATCCGGCGAGTAAGGCGGGTGAGGAAGGGTAGTCGTGTTGTTACGTCTGCAAAACTAGCTTATTGCTAACGCTATGCGAGCTTCTGCATTGACGTGATGGCGCAGGAAATCGCCCCCACGCCACATTTCAGGTCGTTTGCGGCGAATGTCCTTCCTAAGACACCGCCGAACATCGCAGTAAAAAAGGGCGATACGAATTCACGGTGCACTCTGGGACGAATTCACGGTGCACAACCCACGAAGGTCGAAGATGCGCTCCGGACCTGTCGGGCCTTTTTCAGTCGTGGAGATGCCAGGATCTCCCACTGCGACGACTGTTGTTTGGTCTCTGGGTCGTAACCATAGGCCCAAGGCTCGTCCCCAGTGATGACCCGCGACAGGAACATTTCATGCGTCTCCGTTCCCGATTTGCCGAATTTGACGCAGAAATTCATGTGCGCTCGTTGCTTTAGTTTGCAGCCCATACCGAAATTGCAGCTGTGTTCTGCACGTGGTCACCAAATATCGTGTAGCACAGCTCCCGATGTTCACAGAACGACGACACTCGGCACAATGAATCATGAAGGTCAATGCCCTTGACCGCTGCTCGCGCGTCCGCGTTCTGCCATTTGTTGGTGCGCTACGTACCTAGTCTCGGAACTTTTTGATTGCACTACGTGTACAGTGCAGAGATTACACAGAAAGAAAGTTCGCGTACGAACCGATAACTTTTTAGATCAAACTAAAAATAGCAAGTTTTTATATCCAAGAAAAAACAAAACAAGAGAAGTAAACAAGGAAATACTTGGCCATGTGGAGGCATACCATGTACACATAGAAGAGAAATAAAAAAAAAAGAAGAAGAAAGAAAACTTCTAAATAGGAAAATTCCGCGTCACATATACAAATTGTTAGAGATACACTCATGTCCAAAAATTAAGGATCATCGACAAAAGGCTAAATTTCGGACTCGCAAGGCGTTGGTTAGCGGTAAAAACACTCTGACGTCATCAGAACACGTAAGTGCAAGCTATGTGAGAGTATTTGGCCATATGTTAATTGTCACGAATCAAGTGACAGCTGTATACTGCCGATGGGCGATACAAGCTGAAGCGTGAGTGGAAAAAAATCGTTTGTTTTGTAGGTTTTGGAAGTGTGGATCTGCCGTTTTTGTTGTTACAGCGACTTGTTGTACATTGAAAAGAACTCATCTGGATGATTTTATCCGAGGTCGAATTGTCGGTAAACTGGAAGAGGTGCGGACAACGAGAGACGTCGCGAATTAGATCGGAACTGCCTAGAGCGTAATATCACGGATCTGTAAAAATAATTTTTGAACATGGAATAGCTACCAGAAGGTTCAGTGGTAGTCGACCATGCAAAACCACTCCACCACAAGATCGATATCTTGTTGTAACGGATAAAATATCTCACCGAATTACTGCTTTAATTTGGTACCCGTCCAGCAAAACAGCTGGAATAAAGTATGGGTACCAAAATATCGTGTAAAACAGTGAAAGGGCGTTTCAATAATTTCAGATTGTTTTCCCGAAAACCTGTACAGTGTGTTCCTTTGACACCAGTACGCAAAACAACTCGCTGTCGATGGTATCGTGAACACTCCACATGGAATGATGAGCAACGGGACATGGAACGAAAGCTTATTTTCTTTCTCGTCTGACTGAAGGCGGTAATACATCTGGCGACAATACCGCACTGCCTATTCACTATTCAATCAGAAGCATCGTAAAAATTGGCCATTACAGGGGTAGTGGAGTAATGGCTTGGCCTGGGATTATAAACAATGGGCGTACAGAGTTCCTAGTATTGGAGAAAGGGTCAATAAATGCCCATCGTTACTGTGAGGAGGTCATTTTAGAGCTTATCCTTATTTTTCCTTAGTGGTGCTGTGGGAAATTCTTTCATTTTTGTGGACGATAAAGCCCGTTCTCATCGATCATCATATGTTAATGAACTGTTGTAGTGCGAGGGGATCGATCGAGTGGATTGCCCTGCGTACTCCCCCGACCTGAATCCAATCGAAAATGCTAGGAAAGCTCTTGGGAGGCGCATGCTGAATGCGATCCCCCATCTGGCACCAAAAAAGACCTGGTGATGGCGCTGAAAGATGAATGGAGAAACCTCCCTCAGAATCTTCTGGACAATATCGTGAAAATCATGACCCACCGATGCCAATCGTGCATTTCAGCCAGGGGTGGACATATATCATATTAAAATGATCCATGAAAAAAAAATCTGTCAATTTTAGTTATTGTGAGCCAATGTGAGAAAACGTATGTTTTGTCCTTTTATCAATTTTCTGTATTAATAAGCACAAATTCATGCTTATTTATGTGTGTACATATCCTTTTCATCTTTGTTAACTCCGTATTAAAATGTTTTCATCCACATCCTGTTGGAATGAAAGTATGCTATGAAGATATAAATCATACTTAAATGGACATGAGCGTATGTCAAAACCTTAAAGATTCAGAACTGAAATACCCGCCTGCAAAACGCGTCAACGCACTATCTACTCCGGACAATGACGGTTTTCAGTGTGTTCTGATAGTAACATGCTCTTTTGCTGGTCTCTTTAGGAGCGGTCTCGTTCATTTCGTCGACGCCACTTCGTCAACAACTCATTTCGTCGACAGGTACATTTGGTCGACAACTTAATTCGTCGACACTATACAATATATACAAACAGTCGATTCCTAAGAAACCGAAAAAAAGTGCAGAACCACCAAATTTGGTGTACTATCTCATGGTACTCTCTTAGACCGTATATGGTTTTCGGAACGGCTCGGGGCCCTGGTTCAAGAGGGCCCCATACAAAATTTCTGTAAAATCTGCAGTTTTCAATTTAAAACCATTGGTATACTATCTCATTGTACCCTTACACCAACTTAGACCATAGACGGAAGGGGTTGGGGCCCGGGGTGAAGGGAGCCCCATACAACATTTTCGTGCCGCCACGGCGGCGCAGTGGTCTAAGGCGTTGGCCTCTGATCATTCGTCCGTAAGGGGGTCCGGGTTCGAATCCTGGTCAGGCATGGATGTTGTGTTTGTCTTACGGCACTGGCTCTCTTCCTTCCCTGGAACCAGTGACCCTAAATTAGGGACGGGCGACTGCTTATAGCCCATTGAGTTGCTCACGGTGGTCGTTAAACCTCCAATCAAAAAAAAAAAAAAAAAAACATTTTCGTAAAATCTACAGTTTCCAATTTAAAACCACTAAATTTGGTATACTATCTCATTGTACTCTTACTCCAACTTAGACCATAGACGGGAGGGGTCCGTGCCCGGGGTCAAGGGGGCCCCATACAACATTTTCGTAAAATCTACAGTTTTCAATTCAGAACCACCAAATTTGGTATACTATCTCATTGTACTCTTACTCCAACTTAGACCATAGACGGGAGGGGTCCGGCCCCGGGGTCAAAGGGGCCCCATACAACATTTTCGTAAAATCCACAGTTTTCAATTCAGAACCACCAAATTTGGTATAATATGTACCTCATGGTACTCTAACTTAGACTGCAGATAGGGTATTGAAATGCAGAATTTTGTTGCAGTTCTTAATTTTGTGTGGTGCTCCCTTTACCCCGGGCTCTGACCCCTTCCAAAAACCGTGTAAGGTCAAAATTAGAATACCATGAGATAGTATACCAAATTTGGTGGTTCTAAATTGAAAACTGTAGATTTTACCAAATTTTTGTACTGGCCCGACCCCTTCCGTCTATGATCTAATTTGTTGTAAGAGTACAATGAGATAGTATACCAAATTTGCTGGTTTTAAATTGAAAACTGTAGATTTTATAAAAATGTGGTATGGAGCCCCCTTGACCCCGGGCCCCGACCCCTTCCGCCTGTGGTCTAAGTTGGTGTGAGAGTACAATAAGATAGTATACCAAATTCGGTTGTTCTAAATTGAAAACTATACATTTTACGAAATTTTTGTAGGGGCCCCCTTGACCCCGGGCCCCGACCCCTTCCAAACACTGTGTACGGTCTAAGAGAGTAGCGTGAGATAGAATACGAAATTGGGTGGTTATGAACTTTTTTTTGGTTTTTTAGGAATCCACTGTTTGCATGCATAATGTCGACGAAATGTACATGTCGACGAATTGAATGTCGACGAAATGTACATGTCGACGAATTGAATGTCGACGAAATGTACATGTCGACGAAATGAGCTGTCGACGAAGTGGCCTCGACGCAATGAGTTGTCGAAGAAGTGAACCAGACCCCTTTAGAAGATTATGTCAGCACACCAGTGTTTAAATCAACAGTGATTTGTCTGGTTGGGGCCCGTCTGTTTGCTTGTACGATTCTCGCAAGGCTCCTTTAACCCTGCTGATCCACCAGCTGTTTCATCCACAGGATCGCTGATTTCCAGAAATTATTTGGGTGTCGGGGTGTCGCAGCATTCAGTGTAAACCATTGCCACCGTTGTGTGTGAAAAGTCCAGGAGGTCGGTTGTTTGGAAAATGCTCGAACCGGCACACCAGGGGTCAACTATCATGCTACGTCTGAAGTCGCTCAGATCACTCATTTTGCCCGTTCCGACTTTCAAGTGCTAAGTTCTGCTGGGAGAGGGGGCCTTCCTTATTTATGCCAAACACCATGCTCACGTTACGCGTGGGAGTGTGCCTATTTAAGTGACGAGAGGGGGTGTACCTAATAAATTATATATTGGCATCTGAGTGAAGTTGGAAACGAAACAATGTGTTACACGGCTGTTAGTGAAGTTTGTTCCAGTGCAATGTCTCAAGGGTTCGTGAGACCTTCGCTTGTAAATAATTTCGAAGTTCCGGTGCTTTGCCAGTATGTTTCTTCGATGACGAAACAAATAAAATACTTGCTAAATGTAAGAGACCCACATAACTTTGAGTTCCCTATTTCGGTTCTGCTGTTATGTCCCCACTGCATTCATTAAGTCTTTCTTTACCACATGTCCTTAACTCGCCCGGATTTATGAAAAACCATAATTCTCAACTCGTAAATACACACATAGGTAAATCAACAACTTTATTATTGATTGAAATACAATCGACATACGTATATATTAATACGGCAGCACTTCAATTACCTGTTGCCATAACTTCACGTCGACTATTACTCCTCTGCCCGTGTTCCCGAGTCGGGTCTAATGCTAATCTTCTCAAGACCAATCTGGTTCTCCCTTTCAGGAGTATCCCTAAGTCCCCCTCGGGCGTACGGGAACGCCCGACTCAGCGCTGTCCCTGAGCTGACGTCAGTAAAACTTAGCGAATGTGCAAAGTACAACTGGCATTAATACATCAAAAAAAAAAAAAAAAAAAAAAAAAGTATCATAATATTATAACAAGGGTCCTTATTACACTAAAATTAAGAGTCGTTCTTTTGCCGTGAAGAACAGGTTTATTCAGATAAGTTTGGGGGAAGGGTCTTCAAAGCTCTGTTCTGCTTTCTTTATCATAACTTGTATTATGAACTGGATGACCTGTTTCTGTATATTGATTGATTGATTAGACTTCTTTCTCTCTTCTAAATTAAACTTTTCCGACTTTGTTTTTGATTCTGCTTTCACGACACCGGACATTCGTTCTCCCAACATTATCACGAACCAGAGGAAAATTTTCCAAACCGCTCTCTCACAGAGCCCGTGCTTTATTCTGCTTTCTCGAAATCGAGAAATTCTCCGTGACCCCCATTTTTGCATCCCTCGTTAACGCCGAACTTCCTGTGCATTTTCCGCTGCTGAACGATCAACTGCTCTTTGACCCACCGTGAAAACTGCCTCTATTAAGCTGGAGATGTGAGAATTTCTTGATACCCACCTACAAAGATCATTGTCCACTTACCTCTTCGTAGAGCAATAATCTCCGCGATTCTCTCGGGTCGGACAGTTATAGCTTTAAGAAAGTATGCTGCCTCAGCTGGCTGATAGCTGATGAAAAAAGGGACCCTCTCCAAATAAGCACTAATGAAGAAGGGAGGTGGTTTTAACTCACTATATTCAAAATGGCTCTTAAAGTGTACTCTTGTTGAAACCTATGATCCCTTGGTTACCTAGCTACAATTGCGTCCCGCTTGCTCATCTACCTCTGTGCAAAATTGATCTGCAAGTGTGCTCATTGCTATTCGTGTAATGAATCAACACCCGATGAGGGGGACGAAACTATTGCTACAAATCCCATTGGGATCATTACCAACTCTGACGCAAAAATAATTTTGTAGGATTTACACCGACAGAGAAGGATTTAGACTCGACTAGCTACATCTGTTACTGGCTTTTGAGCCGAGAACGAGAAACGAAGTGTCAATAGGTGGAATTTAGAGGCTCACAACAGGAAAGTGGGTATGTGACGTACATACCTCAGAGGTGACGCACATGTCAAGACGGTAAGTTGAAGAGATAAGCCTTCGTCGATGTAGTTCAAAAGGTAGAATATCCGACTCTGGAGAAGGAAGGTGATGATTCGAAACCACGTTTTCCTTCTCCGGAGTCGATATTCTACCGCTTGTGCTACACCGACGAAGGCTTATTGCTATACCTTGCCGCTTTCACAAGTGCATCACCTCTAGGGTAGGCACGTCAGAGAGAAGTCAAAATGTCTAGCTACTAGTTCGTACCGCTGTTGTCAAACGACGTCGAGGTACAAACTAGTAGCAGGGGAGAAAGAAAGGAGTGAGGGAAGACACAGACTTCTTTATTTTAAAGGGGAAGGGTGGTAGTAACCCTGGTCCGACAGTTTAACTGGCACGCGGAAGATATTTTTTAGTTCAACACATCCATCATGCCTGGGATAGGTGATCTAGACACGCTGCCCCGGCGACGCAGTGGTCTATGCGATGGCTTGTGACCATTCGTCCGAGATGGGTCCAGGTTCGAATCCCGGTGAGGCATGGATGTTATGTGTGTCTTATGTCTCTGGTTCTCGCCTTTCCCTGGAACCAGTGGCCGTAAATTAGGGATGGGCGACTACTTATAGCCCATTGAGTGCTCACGGTTTACATTAAACCTTCAATAAATAAATTAAAAATTAAAAAAGAAAGGATCCAGACACCTTTTCATCGGCTGCAGACATACTAACTACAAGATCATATGCGGTTCTTGACCTGCAGGTGTTCACAAAAACTCAGACGTCATTGACGCTGGCAGACGTACGCGAGGTAAAATTTAAGTGGAGTTCTTATTTATTTTGTACTGGATACTCATAGCTTCTTTTACAGCGGACCTGGAACTTTTAAGACTGACTGTATTTTTACCTTTTTTTACAAAAGTTCCGCAGATAACAGGACCAAGGTTTCGCGTTACTGCTGTTTGCCGCCTCCACGCGTATTACTTGATTCTCCCTCTTTTTTTTTTTTTTTTTTTTTTTGTTATATATGAAAAAAGAGATTCACAAAAGCCTTTTCTTACGTATTTCATCGATTAATAAGTTTTATAGAAAAAATATTTGCACTCAACGCGTCCTTTGTAATATCATCCATAACCGTACCAATAATTATTTTTACTCAATTGTTTCGAATTTCGGCACACACATAAAAAAAAAAAAAAACCTGGTATATTTATATATTCATTTCGCAGTGTCATCGAGTTAAAAATATTTTTTAGTGTATTCATAAAACTTAGAAAACAATTTACAACACAGAATGTTCTTCAATCTCATATGAACACATACCGCTAATATTTACTGCAAAAAAACTGAACCATTTGTATATGAATGAAACGTGATAACGTTTTACCTCGAGTAGCTTTTCGCTAATTCAAGTGGAAATAAATTGGTTTTTATCTTCCCTAAGTTCCTACTCTTTCGACATCGAAAGTGGCATAGGTGGGAACCTCATCTTTTTATCAAGGACTTTTTTCCTCCCAAACAATGCTGTGTGTGGTTTCTTTAATGCCAAACGGATGAAACGTTCTGCAAGAATAACAAAATACCTTATCCAATTCTAAAAAATCTTCCAGTCGTTTGAAATTGTTATCCAATACTTTTCGAATCTTTGACCTTTTTTTTGTTTTTCTTTTTATTTGGCTGGTCTTGTGTTTTAATTTTCTTGAAAGCTTGAGAATCGTTCATCTTTTTATTGGAATCAGTTTTGCAAGGTGTACGCGGAAAGTCAGCGTACCGTCATCGGGTTTTTTTTTTCTGTACACTCACTATCAGAGATACAATTGTTCTCCTTTGCTTCTTAAGAATTTCAATAATGCAATTTTAAATCAGAAATCATGAAACTTCAACTCAAAATCAATCAGTAATTTACAAATGCCTAAAGATGGTGTCGCGGTCGAAACTGAACTAAATCACTCTCTCACTGACACTTACAGAAACACCTTCAGAAATCAATGGTAAAATATGTCCAAGTCACAGGCGTACTGATAGCCTCCGCAACCATCCCCCAGTGTGTGTGTGGGGGTGGGGCGCTCCCGGCTGAGAGGGCCTCCAGCTTCAGCAAAACGAATTTACGAATTTTTTGCAGAAACTTTCTTTTAAACTGGTTAAAGAAATCGCCAGGAATTTTTGATGGCATTAAAAAGAAAAGCAATTTTTTTTAATCAAATACCCTATGTGGGAAAAAAGTCTTTGGACAAACCTTCCCCAGCAAAAATGGTATATTCCAATAGATCATGTGTGCCGGATTTCCTTTAACCCCTTCAGTGGCAAGTTTTTTTTTAGAAAACTTTTCTTAAATTTCAATGCTTTTCGAGTTAAACGGAAAATTTCCGGGCGATGTTCGTTTGGACAATTTTCATCAAACGG
Organism: Macrothele yani; assembly: GCA_039090855.1. NCBI lineage: Eukaryota > Metazoa > Arthropoda > Arachnida > Araneae > Macrothelidae > Macrothele > Macrothele yani. The sequence goes on from CM077003.1 coordinate 114,496,610, forward strand.
AACTGTTCCGGGCAATCACGTTTTAGACCAGATCGTGCAGCACGAACATTTTCCAGGAGTGCTATTGAAAGGGTGCAGCAAGGAAATATTCCGGGAGTGCAACTGATAGTGTGCAGCAAAGACATTTTTTCTCAGTGTCACTGAAAGGGTGCAGCAAAGAAATTTTCCGTTAGTGCAACTCATAGTGTGCAGCAAAGACATTTTCCGGGAGTGCCACTGAAAGGGTGCAGCAAAGAAATGTTCCGTTAGTGCAACTCATAGTGTGCAGCAGACATTTTCCGGGAGTGCCACTGAAAGGGTGCACCAAGGAAATTTTCTGGGATTATCACTGATAGGGTGCAGCAAAGAAATTTTCCGGGAGTTCCACTGACAGAGTGCAGCGAGGAAATTTTCCGGGAATGTCACTAATAGAACACAGTAAAGAAATGTTCCGGAAGTTACACTTATTGGGTGCAGCAAGAAAATTTTCCGGGAGTGCCACTGAAAAGATTAAAACTGCGGGCAAGCTCTACAGACGTTGTATATCGTCTTCTCGTGAGACATGGCAACGTGTGTTGACCTTACTGACTTCCGTCGAGGTACCATATCAGTAACCTGTCAGTGCGTGCGATTGCAGAACAATTACAACCTCCGTAGTCAACTGTTCAAGACGTTATTAGTAAATGGAAACGTAAGGGACTTACAACTGCCAAGAAACGTTCAGAAGGCCAAGTAAATTGACGGGAAAAACAAGAGGACTCTGGAACGTGTCATCTGTGGGTACCGTCATTTCCCTGCACAAATCATCACCAAAGAATTTTAGGATCAAACATGGGTTGACGTGTGAACTAAGACAGTTCGTAAGGAACTGCATAGATTAAATTTCCATGGCTGGGCTGCAGCATACAAGCCATTAGTAACTCGTAAAACTGCGAGTAAACGACTTGCTTGTTGCAAAGCACGTCGTTCATCGACCCTACCCCAATGGAAACAAGTATTATAAAGTGACGACCGGATGATCATATGTAGAGGATTTTAGGAAGAGAGTGTCTGACCCCAGGTCTTAAACAACCCTTAGAAATAGGAAGCTAGGAGATTTGGGCTAGAGTGCCCGATAGGAAAGTGACACGAAAGCGAAGTAGAAATGGGGAGGAAGACGCCCTTATTTATTACCAGGGGGCCAGTACCCGTGGTCCGACGGCTTAACGTGCCCATCCGACGCACGGCGGATATTTAGTGGATCGAGCGTTTGTACCTGCTGGGATCAAACCTGAGGTCCTTTCCGCGGCAGTCACGAACGTTGCCCACTAGGCTACCCGCGGCCTAATGGAGTGACGAATCACACTATACCGTTTTTAAATCCGATGATCTATGCTGGGTGTGGTGTATGCCAAGTGGACAGTATCTGCCAGAATGTGTCATCCCAACTGTTTAATTCGGTGGTGGCGGTGTTACGGTCTGGGGATGTTTCTCGTGGTATGGACTCGGACCGTTGGTGTTTGTGGGTGGAAACATGAACGCCACAGAGTACCGAGACGTTCTAGACCAGGGATGGCGAACCTATGACACGCGTGTCATCTAGTGGCACACAAACAAGATTTGAGTGGCACGCATGTATGACAGCATTAAATAAAAATTTAGGTATTTGAAAACAGTAATTTTTCGACAGCAATTCTGTAGTGTGTTCTTGCAGATAACCGAGCTCTGACAAGAAATGTGGCAGACAACAGGTTATGAACCCAGCACAAATGCCTTGGATAGCAGCATTCAGCAACAAGTTTCACACTAATGTAATTAAGTAAGTATGACTTTTCAATTATTTTCTTGCGAATTAAATCAGGTTCAAATTGAAATTGTCTTAATCCTAAAACTCAGTTATTCACCTATTCTGTTAATGTCATTTTTATGGTATTCGTAAAAAAAGTTTCATGACAAAATGTTAATTTAAAAAAAAAAAACAGAAGTGGCACACTACACACTTGAAAGCAGTAAAGCAAACTTTACGTGGCACAGTAGTCGGAAAAGTTTCGCCATCCCTGTTGTAGACAATGCCGAACTGCCAATACTTTACCAGTTTTACGGAGATGTGCCATTCATTTTCCAGAAAATCAACGCGCCGTGCAATAAAGCACGCTCCCTTTCGACATTGTTTGAGGATATGGGTGTACAGAATTTGGAGTGGTCAGCTCAAAGCCCCGACCTCAATCCTACAGAGGCCTTTTGGGATGAACTTGAACACTGGATTCGGACTAGAACCATACGTCCAGCTTCTGTGTCTGAATTGAACACTGCTTTGCGGAAGGAATGGAACAATATGCACTCACTTCCAAAAGTTAAGCACGCAGAGGGAGAAATTAATTTCCGGAAGCCAATCGGAATTGGAGAGGCTGCAATTCGCCGCAGCGGTAGATGGAAGTATGCAAATGTGGTAGGTAACAGCGAATCACGATGTCTTGCCGAGAAATATGCAAAACAGGCAGTCGTATAAGCAGCCAGCATTCTGAAGGGGTACAGGAGTTGCATGCAAGTGCTGCTACAAGGTGTTGAGAACTGTCGGAGGATGTGTTTTGAAGACAGACTTGATTTTATGGCTTCCAGAAGACGATTGGAAGATTCTGAGCGCTGGCGTGCAGTCGGACGAATTGAAGCAGGACAATCAATCACAGATGTTGCTGGTTTCTTCGGCGTGAATCATTCCGTCATTTCACGTTTATGGAAACAATTTCTAACCAGCCAAACAGTTGTCCGCAGACCTGTAGCCGGTCGCCCAAGGGTTACGACCCCCGCGGAAGACCGATATATTGCTGTTGTATCCAAGCGAAATCGAAGAGCGACGTCCACACGTGTGACATCAATGGTTACGGCAGCCATTGGTAAGATGATATCTGCCACTACTGTGCGTCGAAGGCTACACATGAAGGGACTGTACGCCCGGGTACCACGGGTTTTTGTTCCTCTATCCGTCCAATCCAGAGGGGCACGATGAAAGTGGTGTCGCCAACATGTCAATTGGACTGTGTCTGATTGGAGCAACGTTATGTTCACGGATGAGTCCAGATTTGCCCTACAACCCGATGACAAGCGTGTACGGGTGTGGAGGGAGGAAAGGCACACGCAATCGACCCCAGAACATCACCGAACATCATGCATTCCGAGGTGGAAGCATCATGATCTAGGCAGGAATTTCGTTGGGATATCGCACCGACCTCCACATCTACAGACGGCGTTCTGTGACGGCTGTACTGTATCGGGATGAAGTCCTAGACTCCACTGTGCGATTGTACGCTGCAGCAGTTGGTCCTGCCTTCGTTTTAATGGACGATAATGCGCGTCCCCATAGAGCTGCCATCGTCGACGACTACCTGGAGAGTGAGGGGATTGCGCGATGGAGTGGCCGGCGTACTCGCCCGACCTTAATCCCGTTGAAAATCTTTGGGATGCCCTCGGCCGTGCTGTGTGTTCACGTCTCCCGCCCCAAACCACTCTCACAGCTTTGGAAACTGCTCTACAGGAGGAATGGCGATTACTGGACTCTGAGGTGGTTGATCACCTCGTAAAAAGCATGGTCAGAGGTTGTAAACTTTGTATGCAGATGAGGGGTGCTCACATACCCTATTAATGTCGGGTTTTGTTGTTTGTTGTAACTTTATTACTCACTTTGTAAATGACTCCAATTTGACGTCATCTTATAATTTCTGAAAATTCAATATTATTTTCATCTCTGTCTGTATTTCTTTGTTTTGATTAATTAATAAACCTATTTCCTACATTCCTGCCGCATTTCATGTCAATCCAAGCAGTACTTCTCCATTTTTTCACACCTTACTGCTCCGTGCTTCACTTTTGGAAGTGAGTGTACCTGCGACTATTTACCAGAATCTCATTGAAAGTGTGTCAAAGAGAGTGCACAATGTAATTTTGGCCAAAGGTGGCCATAAATGCAGTATTGTATAATATAAAAAAGCACTGATCGCCGGAGACATTTTACCACATAGTGTATATAATATCTTCAAGAAATAATTTTCGCTTTAGTTGATAAAAACTGGATGAAAAGGAAGCAGCTACTCCAGAGGACTTAACCCTCTTTTCACAGTAATAGCCTATACATGTATATTAACAAGAGAACATGAAAGAAATATCAGTTCAGTGAATGAAGTTTTTCATTAATGAGGATAAGGCGTTATGCATTACAGTTGCTTGCACATAACTATGCATCCTTCAGAATATAATGAGCTGAAAGTTTTTTTTTCACGGGAACAAAACAACGGAGATCCGTGTCATTTTTTTATTACGAGTTAAAAGAGAAGGTTTTTACTATGTGCAAAACATTGGGGCATTACATTCAGTGTGTTTTTTTATATTTAAGAGTAAATAATTTAAGTAATTTTAATTTTTCTATCAAAAATCTTAATTGTTTTTGGTTTTTTTTTACAGAACATAAGTAAGTTGTTTGTTACTATTATGTTCTGTATTTTCACATGCATCGGAAAACGTAATTAGACATTGTCACGCAACAGTTACGTCTTTTGTGTGTGTGATCGTGAGGCATTTCATGGAGGTTAGTTAGCCTTAGTTCTCTAAAAGAATAAAATGTGCATGATATTAACCTTGGCGTAACGGTTTTGTAATACTTCGTGTTAGCATAAAACTAGGGTAATCATTTAAATTACAGAGCGCACGTTTGTGTTACACGCAATAAAGTGTAACAATTTTGGTTGTACGACAAATACTTGTAGGTGCCAAAGAATTCGTATTATTAAACCGTTCGTAAAACCTAGTTAATAATATGGAATTTAAAAATGTCAGTAACTGAAAGTTAAGAGACTTTCGCAAAAGGGCCTCGAAGATATTTATTGCGGGGGTCCCTGAGTTTTTCGGTACGTCCTGGTCCACGTACAATAACATTCGAGACTTCTTCAAAAAAACAAACTGAAAGCCATATTGCTGTCATATGCAGTAAACGGCAGTAATATCAAAAATCGTTACTAACTGAAAGGAGGGAAGCCCCATTATTTCAAATGTACTATTCTACTAAGTGATTCTCTTCTCCAGAGTCATCCGTGGAAACATTGACAGTTCGAAAATTTTTGAAGGGGGACTGGAGAGATTCAGCACGCTTTTGTTTAAGAATTCAGCATGCTTTTGAGTAAGAAAAACCGCCATGCTTAACATATTCCTCAATTGTAAAAAAAAAGTTAAAAAGTTACACACAGTCGTATCAGAATAAATATAACCACCCCCAGAATCACAATGCCCAGGCGCGTCACAGAATGCACGTAACAAGGTCGATCACACGGAGATATAAGCAGCCGGCCAGGACAAATGAGCCATAGTGCGTCACGTGAGCACAATGGGCAGAGGTAGTGATTTGTAGGACGTTCAAAAAGGGATGATCATCGGTTACCGAGCCAAGAGTGGAAGCATCTCAGAAACAGCAGGCTTCGTAGGCTGTTGGTGAGGTGCTGTAGTAAAAGTGTACCAACAATGAACCGCTGGTACACCGAGTATCTCCTAACGTCATAACTGTTGAGCCCCAAAGACCATCGACCCCAAAGAAGAACGTTGCCTCCGTCGTCTGGTAAAGCGCAATCAACGCGCAACAGTACAGCAATTGATCACGCAAATGAACGCTGGGGCACCCATTTCCCGCGTATAGTTTTCTTCTTCGCTATGCACTGTGTGGGTGGCGGACGTTTCTGACGGGTGTTCGAATCTCGGTCTTGCCGGCCATCTATAGTCTGCGGGTTTTCTGGGGTTTTCCGCAGCCTCCCTGTGTTTGGGGACGCGAGTACGTAGATGGTTCCCTGTGAAGTCGGCCCCGGACGCTCTTTGTCCCTTACCCGTGCGCAACAGAGGAATGGCAAGCCAGCTGCATTAAATTGCCGGTAACCTTCACGGACGCATTGTCGTCTTTGCGGAATTCAACCTGCCATGGGAGGACGAGATAGATAGATAGATATATAGAGAGTCTGCTTCTGGGTCTTTTCTTGTCCCTTGGTATTCAGTCCAGCATATTTTTTCGTAATTTGCCCATAGCTTTGCGTTTTTCATTTCGGTTTCATTTTTTTATATTAATCGCCCAACGGTGGTCAGTTCTTCTAGCAACATGTTCACTATATTGCCAATTAACCTTTTAAGTGGCCGAAGTACTTGAATATTATAATGTCCAAAATGTTCTGCACTTTCCAGACAGAAATGTTCAAAAAGCGGCCGTGTTTTACGAAAACTACGGCAAAATGATTCCATCCCCCACTCTTCTCAGCGGTACGGACCATAAACCTGTCGTTCGTGAGAAGATATCCCCTCTAGTCCTATATTTTCTGATCCAAGGCATGATGGGAAAAAGGATAGTCGCTCTGACACAGACATCATGCCACTGAGCAGAAACAACTGGCCTAAACATCCCTCTCCTTTCGTAGGTTCTTCGTCATTGTTATATCCTTTTAGTAGGTGATCAGTTAGAAAGGATTAATGCCAATCATTCCCGTAAATGACCATTTTCTTTTAACACCAAAGCTAAGAGGAAAGCATCGATTTCTGATGCGCAGTTTCATTTATGGCAGACTCTTTTTAGACACCGAATATTTTCGATGGAGCTAAATTTAGTCCAATTTCCTAACCCCGAGTTAAATCGTTCCAGCTGGTTAAAGGGTTTAGGGTCTTTATCATGATGTCATTTAGTTTTATCATTTTTCTAATAAGTGAGTTTCTTTTCTTATCTCTCTTGGTTATATCTAGCACGCACCCACCGATGAAATATACTACGTAGAATGAAGCTTGCTCTGCAGATGCTCACCCCGCCGCCTTTCACGTGGAAGGCATCCTGTTCCCACTGAAGGGGCTCTGACGAGTCCTTCCATCTTTTTTTGTCTTTTTAGTCTAAAGATTTAACGACCACCGTGAGCAATTCAGTTCGCTATAAGCAGTCACCTGCTTACAATTTAAGGACACTTGTTCCAGGAAAGGGAAAGAGCCAGAGTCGAAAGACCAACACTCCATTCATGTCTCACAGAATTCGAACCGGGCGTATACTCGGACGAATGGTCAGGAATCAGCGCTTTAACCACTGCGCCATCGGAACAGCACAACTAATTATGGCATAACTATACCATTGGATTTTGAACAAATGTTATCCAGTACACATGGCCAGCGTAGTAATTAATGGTCAGTCCCCAAATGACTTTCTCTTTGGTCACCTAAATGCACAAAATTGTAATAAAAATGGCAGACCCGGCATTCTCCCTTCCCTACGCATTCGCGCCGGCGCGAAAGCTGGACATTTACAGGATTTTGAAACTACAAGCCCAGCGCTTAAATACCAAAAAAAAAAAAAATTTCAAGACGAACAGCGAGCACTACCACAATCAAAGTACGTTTGGCGAGATACTCCGAAGAAGCGAGTCCATCAAAAACATAACAAATGGCAACAGGATATGTTATCTCGTCATTTAGCACGTGCACAGACAAAAGATAACAGCTTGTAATCCTGAATGTTATTGTTCTACCAAATAAAATCTGCGTAATTTTTATCAATTTACATCGAAGAAATTAAATTCTTGTTGGCAGATTCAAGACTTACTATAACGAGTTTAAAGGGTTTCTGGTTGGATATAAACTCCGCATTCCCTCCTCCTCTGTTTAAGGACGCATCCCACTAATTAATTATCTGACCGTTGGTTCTTTACTTGTTTGTCTTACGATATACGCAGAGATTGTCTCCGATGTAGTTTTATAAACTGTCTTAAAGGCAAACCCGCACCTATAATTAATGACCGTTCTGAGTTCTGCGTCTTCAGCAGCATGAAAGCAAAATAAGTTTGAGTTTCTCAAAGGGATAATAGCAGATCAAACTGTCACCAGAAAACGTTTTGAAAATATTTCGGACAATTATGGCAGAATTGTCTGTATTTTACTTTTCACTTTCCCTAACAGATTTTTCTTTCTTTATGTATTACACATATTTATACAGTTGATGTGTTAGAACTGTTGAATTTTAGCCAGTTTCATGCGTGGAAGTTACAAATGGGTGGATTTTGAGCGCGTGAATCTACCGTTCCTCTTCTTCGGTAAGCTCAGAACTGCCTTTGGAATAGACACTTCCCTGATTTCTATGGGGGTTACTCGCGCACTGTAATTTCTTCATAAATAAACATCGCATCGTCGGATATGACATCACTGAGCGGTGAGGTGGGGAAAACCACCTCTGACCTCATATCAGCGAGTCACGTGGCAAACAGGAAGTGAAACCGCCGATCTTGTGACCTCACCGTCAATGGGCGTCGAGAATTGCAACTTCCGAAGACCCCAGTAATCATCACACTCACTCCACGCACACACAAACACACACCTCTCACTTGCGGGTCAGGCCTCCTTTCCTGTCAATGAGACCGTGACGTAGAAAATACGGCCAAGGCTCCTACGTCGATTCATCTTTAAAATATTCATTCTCTCTCTGTGTCGCTTCTACCATTCATGCCGCGAAATGACACCTCACTAACTCCTCTTTCCCTCCCCGCCATCTAGAACAGCTTTTCCTTACGTTTACGCCCTGTTGGATATTCTTAAGCAAGACGACACTTCAGTAGAACTCTCCCTTCTACCCACTTTGTGTACAACTTAGGATAATCATACATTTTGACAGTTGAGGATGTAGTATTTTAATTTTTATTTACTATTTTCTTTTCGGGAGAAAGTCCATCATCATCCGTCGTCTGCGGTTCCGACCAATCGTCTTGCATTTCCTTAACAATATTCGTGCTATTATTAATACGGGAATAATCTCTAGGTCGATGAAATAAAAAAAAAGCTGGCAGAAAACCCTGAAAAATCTGTGAAAAAACTTTCCACCGTCTTGCACTCCAGGTATTTTTACTTCCTTAACACGTGGAGTGGACAGATTTATCTCCGAACATTTTCTCGGGGTGGAAGAGACTAATGAAAATTGCGAAATCCTCTATGGCTGAAAACTTTCCAGCCGATGATAAAACGTTACAGCAAACAAAATGAGTGGAAAGCCGCTGAGGTTATTTTACTACCCAAGCCCAGTAAAAAGTCGGTTAGCCGCCCCAGTGGCGCAGTGGTCTAAGGCGTTGGCCTCTGATCATTCGTCCGTAAGGGGTCCGGGTTCGAATCCCGGTCAGGCATGGATGTTGTGTTTGTCTTACGGCACTGGCTCTCTCCCTTCCCTGGAACCAGTGACCCTAAATCAGGGACGGGCGACTGCTTATAGCCCATTGAGTTGCTCACGGTGGTCGTTAAACATCCAATTAAAAAAAAAAAAAAGCCGGTTATTCTAGAAAATCACAGACCTATTTCGTTGCTCCCGACTATGGGAAAAATATTTGAAAAAATAATTCTTATTAGAATGCAACAATTCTGTGAGGAATTCCATTTATTCAAGGAGGTTTTAGAGATAAACACTCCACGGTGCACCAACTCTCTAGAATAACTGAAAAATGTGCTGAAGGAATAATAAAAAAATAACACGCAGCAGCCATATTTCTAGATGAGGCAGAAGCATTCGATAAATGCCCACATGAGGCAATTATCTACAAGCTATTAGCACATGATTTCCCACCCTGGATTATTCATATAATCAAATCATACCTCACTAACAGAACATTCTGTGTAAAAATCAATAAGAAAAAATCGTTAAAAAATCGAAGCTGGTGTACCGCAAGGCAGTGTACTCGCGCCAACGCTGTACTCTATTTTTACGTCAGACTTTCCCAACTATAATAACAGGAATCTGACTACAGCTCTTTATGCTGACGACACTGCACTTGCTTATACTTTCAAAAATAAAAATCAAGCAACTTTCATGTTGCAACATTATGTGGAACAACTTGAGAAGTATTTCTTAGATTGGAAAATCAAAATCAACACTGAACAAACTCAAGCAATTCTATTTTCTAGGATTAAATATAAATACAATCCAGACTTTGAAATAGAAATGTATAAAGAAAAAATTACCTTGGGTAAAAGATGTTAAATGTTTAGGATTGTTTATGGACCACAACCTGAACTAGAACAAGCATATTAAAGAAACCCTGACCAAATCTCTTAAGATCAGAGGAAGTCTCCAGCCTATAATAAAAAATAAAAGGCTTAGCAGGAAAAATAAAACTTTGATATGGAAAGCCTGTATCAGCCCTGTTATTACTTATGCCTGTCCTATCTGGGATAACTGCAACAAACAGCAGAAAAATAAGATTACCTCATTTCAAAATAAAACCCTACGTTATATGATTGGACTTGATGGAAGAACTTCAAACCATGCTATCCGAAGCATGCTAAATATTAATTCTATCCATTATACACTGCTGGACAATTGCTAAGGACGGATCATAAACGGCTATATAGCGCATAAAAAAGTAAGTGTGGTTGGATGCCAAGTGAAATAAAATAATGTCAGAATGCCAGGACATTACAAGAAAGACAATTTATTGAGCTCTGAAATTGAGAAGGCTTTGGAACGTGTTCAAGGGACAAACAGGCCATTTTGTGCAGAATAAACGTGAAAAAAATGCAATTACCGTCCGCAGGCGTTCCGGCGTAAGATGTCAATACGGGATATGGCCACCATGGAGGGCGATGCAAGATTCCACACGTCGTGTCATGCTTTGCCCAACATTATCAAGCAGCTGTTGGGGTAATTTATCCCATTCCTCTGTCAGTGCACGGATGAGGGTGTCCTTGTTCATTGGAGGGCATTGGCGACCAGCAAGACTCCTCCCCAAAACATCCCACACATTTTCAATGGGATTCAGATCTGGAGAACGTGCTGGCCATACGAGGCGTTGAATATCCTCGCACTCAAGACACTCCTGTACAGCGACTGTTCGATGACATGTTGCGTTGTCGTCCATGAAAATGAATCTATCACCGACGGCACCACGGAACATGCGAACATGAGGTAGCAGAACATCATTAATGGATCGTTGGCCAGTCATAGTCCCAGTTGGAAGCACATAGAGGGACGTACGGCCATTGATCATGATGCCAGCCCATACCATGACACTACATGTCGGATATCGGTCCCTTTCCTGTATGTTTGCTGGACAATATGCAGTACCACTATCACGCCAGATCAGTTGTCGTCGACAATCAAACGATAGACTGTATCTACTCTCATCTGAGAAGAGGACAGCAGACCAGTCGTTATCAGTCCAATTGCGATGTTGATGACACCATTTGCAAACGGGCGGTACGGTGACGTCTGGACAATGAGATGCACACAACAGAACGGCGGGCGTATATTCCTCCTTCATGCGAAAGTCTGGCGACAGTTTTTCGGGAGAACCGCTTGCCAGTAGTAGCCATAAACTGATTTGCTACCTCACTAGCTGTGCTGCGCCGGTGTCTTTTTGTTGATAGCACTATGTACCGATCTTCTGCAGGTGTCGTACTGCGAATACGACCTCCCCGTGACGTTTGCTTCACTGTCCATTTGTTTGAAATGATTTCCAAAGCCTTGAAACAACACTGTGGCTGACGTCGAACTCCCTGGCAACATCTGTTATTTTTCGCCCTTCTTCAATTTTGCCAATAATACGGCCACGCGTAAAATCATCTAGGTGATGTCGGGAAGACATACTGAAAATTGCAGGTTCGTCAATTGACCTTTCAACTGTGCGTTTTAACAACAACGGTCAATACGCGTCAAATCCTTTATATCTCTTATCAGTGCTATGACGTCACGAACAAGTTCGGCAATCCAAAATTTGCATACGCACAGCACGTCTTACTGTATCCCGCACTTATGCGAATTTCCATATTTTCCTGCCTTCCATTTTATGGTTGCTATCGTTGCTATTGTCATCCGTCCTTAGCAATTGTCCGGCAGGGTACGATGTATGACTTAGCTAAAAGATACTATGAAAAAGCTAAAATTCATCCAAATCCTCTGGTCAGAGATGTCATTAACTATACTGTCAATGAAACTGACAGATATAAAAGGCCAAAAGCTATCTTGAATAAAGTTCCAGAAATGAACCCAATTCACAGCTACCCTAGCAAAAAAAATAACAATAATTGGTACTAGTGTTCAGAAGGTATTCTTCACACATGAGAAGAATTTGGGTAAAAAAAACGGCTCTTTTAAGGGCCAAACTATGTTTTGCAAAACGAAATACTTCATACATGTGAAGAAATTTTGTTAAAAAAAAAACAAAAAAACCGGCTCTTTTAAGGGCCGAACTCTTGTTTTGCAAAAAGGAATATTTCAGTCCACATATACGAGACTGTCCCAGAAACAAGGTACTATGGTTTTATTAAAAAAAAAAAAAAAAAAAAAAGTACCAAACTCCCCTCCAGCCAGTGGAAAAAATATATATATATATATTTTTTCTGAGAAGCCCATGAGATGCGAGGCGAAAAGCCGCCTCCTACACGGGAACTGAGCAAACGACAACTGTGTGGTTTAAGGTGCCTTGCAACACATGGTTTTGTGAGAAAACTGGGTGTTTATCTGTCGGAATTTTCTTGTGTGGTTTATTTTTTAGGCGCCCCTTTTCCCTGTCCTTTCCCCCATTCCTGCGGCCTGACGTTGGCTGCGGGATAGATTGCTTTGATGCAGGTAAGTATGTAGGTTAGCTTACAACTTCAATACTTAACGGGAAACCATTTACTCCTTTTGCTCTAATTTTTCTGTACTTTTCTTTCATGCTGTTCTATCAGGGAATTCTGTTCCCAATTATCTTATCTTCTTTTTTCACCTGCCTAAAGGCGCAGAGCGCGGTCGGCTCGGGTCTCTCAACCTCAGATAGGAAATCTCTCTCTCTGACAAACAAATATTACCTCCACTTTTTTAACTGCAGTTTTTAAACACGTCGGAAAAATCAGTACCTTCCTAAATCCTTTTCACTTGCACTTCCACGTTTTTTTTTTTATTGAAGTTTAGTTATTTATGTATTTGTTGATTTATTGATTTATTTATTTGAACTTATTCGCGCAAGGGTCTTACATGTTCAAAGAGCGAAGGAACATGCGCTATTCACACAAAAAGGTCGCTTTGGACCGAGGGTACGCCAGCCCCTAATCGTCTGGAAAACCAACTCATCCCTGCTGTTTATCACAGCTTATTTTCTAAAAACATAAATTCAATGGAAAATCTCGTCTGAAACAAATCATAGTTGGCCAGAGATTAGCTAAAGGAAATAATGATGCCAACGTCCCGCCAACCAATTGCTTCTGAAATTAAGTTGGCTTAATGTTGGCCCACTGTGTTGTGCTGCTGCCTGAGCCTTTTTTTTTTTTTTTTTTTTTTTTTTTTTTTTTTTGGTTTCAAACAGAACCTTTTTGAAATTCTCTCCTATGGATAGAGAGGTCCATAGGTTTTTCGAGAAGACACGTCCCGACTGAAACTAATTAAGCCATATTATCATATCAACCATTACAGAGGCGTCACTAGGGCGGGGCGCAGCTCAAGAGAGGGCGCAAAACTCACGGGTTACAATGTGATAAAATTGGAATTGAAACTTTTACACCAGTTTCTGGTGCAGTTTATTCGCGCCGAACTTTGCTTTGTCATTTGCACATTTACAAAAACTGCATATAATGTTTTGCCAATTTCGGTTTTCTTGGCAGCTTAAAATTCACATTTATTCCTCAAAATGTGCAGGGTTGTTAGTTGTTCGTATAAGGACATCGTTCGCGTTGCTGAAGATTTTCTGGGAGCTATTTCATCATTATTGCGGCTGCTAATCACGACAAGCTGCATTTGATCTGTGTATTGAGGTGCCGAAAGTCCGAACCAGTTCGGAAAAACTGCGCAAACAGTCGACATTCGACGGGCTTTTTTTGTTTTGTTTTTTTCCTTAGGAGTTTAACGACCATGCACCGTCAGTAACTCACTCAATGAACTATAAGCAGTTGCTCGTCCCTAATTTAGGGCCACTGGTTTCAGGGACGGAACAGAGACAGTGCCGTAGAACAAACACAACATCCACGCCTCATCCGTGATCGACCTTGAGCTCACCTTGGACGCATGGTTAAAGGAAAACATTGCTAATTTAGCTCCCCTGGGACCCTAAATTAGGGTCAGGTGACTGCTTATGCCTCTTAGAATTGCTCACGGTAGTCGTTAAACCCCGAAACAAAAACCAAAAAACAAAAAAAGACAGATGGGCCGCACTATTTTATGGTTTGCCCCGGGCGCAAAAGTGCCTAGTTACGCCTCTGACCATTATGAATCCACTGCTGCAGGAAGGTCTATTCAAGTTTCTTCCTCCACCTTCTGTCTTGAGCCAGTCTCCTTCATGCCGCTCCTGTATGCTTTCGAATTTTATCCGTACTGTTACACGGCACTAGCAGTGTTCCTGCCGAGTCTGCCGGTAACGGTGCTTGAGACCTGAAGTACAATTTAGTTGGCCGCGGCACCAGGTGAGAATCTCAAGTGCACTGCTGCACTCAAAGATTCACACCAGAACATAAAAAATGAAAAGTTGAAGAATGACCCGAAGCATAAAAGGCTTGGGTGAATCCACCTTGTGAACAAAATAACAACAACAAATAAAAAATAAAATAATCTAAAAAAAATGATACTTTGGGATCAGAGTTGTGATGAGGTTCACCCGCAATCACCAATTCGTGACTGAGTGTAGTGGTCCGGATCTTACTCCGGTACATTCAATCCCCAACCAGCCAGTACAACACTCACTTTCGCAAATAACACATGATTCTCAAATACACAACACAACATTTAATAACGTTCTGCGAGATTTAAACAGATACGGCGCTCTCTAGGCGCATAGACAATTGCCCCTCTTATGAGGGCAGCATACGGTGTCACACATTACTGTCGGAAGACACAAGCCGACTGAGTCTCCACCGGACTATCTGAACAAGAGATACTAATCGTTTACACACTAAATAGAGCTGCAGGTGATATTCATATACAATTGCTTAGAGAATGAAAAAAAAATTATATGCAAACGATCACATTAAAAATACTCGCGACACAAAATACACAAGCACGTTAATTTGCGGTATAAGATTATAGGTGCGAAATACTGCCAAAGTTAATTAACTAAATCTAATAAGCATGCACATGCAGATCCCTTCCCCGCTCGCTTTGGCCCTGAACCAAAGTTAAAAGAAACTGTCCCGCCCAGCGGAATTTGTGGCCACACCTTCTCCCTTATTCATGTAAAAAAAATAATCAGGAAATGGGCCCGGTAAGAAATTGAAATCTGTATGTGCAGGTATTTCCTCTGAGGTTCAGTCACTCAGCATTACTGCATCTATGTCCATGCAGCTTTGGGTGTCGGGATGGCACAAGTTCGCAGATGTGCGAAGAAAGAAAAAGGAAATATTCATCTACTTACAGTTACGTGACTTTGCTGTGCAAATCCGTTGTGCATCACATAATATCACACGACAAAAAAAAACACACACACACACAGACACTTGCACCATGTGGCAGCACCGATGATTCAACACTTCACTTTGACGCTTGATGTAAATGAAGCACACAATTAAAAATGGTAATATCACGCCGCACTTTGTTGCAATGATTAGAGTGCACACTGATCTATTCTCGTGACGATTTGAAGGTGGCCGTTAAGCAAAATAGGCCCTCTCACATCTGATGTTGCGGTTTCCAAGATTGATTTTCTGTGTTCCTGGGAAATGATTTTTGTTGTCGTGAAGAAATAATTGTGAACGTCGACTGCTGGGAGAGTGGGACACATTCAATTCCGCTGCTGCTATAGTTGATTCCGTCCGTCGCTACCTTCCGTCCTTTTTGACCGTTCATTCCCAATTCAGTCAGTTCCTTTCCGTTCGCAAACCATCTATCTATCTACCCTGCCTGAGTACGCAGTTCAAATATGCCACTCGCAGGTTTCGTTTCCATTTTTTTTATCGAGTTGCGACCGCCAGCCCTGAGATTAATTTTCTCGGCCGAGCGAAATCAGACGTGCTTTTACCTTAAGCGTATATCGGCAACTGCTGACCGAAAACAACGCTCGAATCCACCCCCTATTCTTTTCAGCGATTCTAAACTCTTAATTGCCCATTGTCCCTCGCATACGTCAGTCAAAGTATCTTTCTCGCTGACAGAGTTATGTGTCTGCTGAGGGTCTCTTGGCCCACCCACTGAAGTAAACATACGGACCACAGCGTTAAGCTACAAGCGGAAAGAAGAAAAGAAAGAAAAGTGAAAAACCACTTCGAACATTGCTGCTTCCATCCGCATTCGAAAGCACATTTCCCTCGTTCGTTTTGCAGCCCCTCTAAGACACTTGAGATAGGAATTTTTATGTTTCACTTCAGGGCTATGTGTGAGGTCTAGCAATTCAAAATGGCAAAAATATTGCGTTTCTTGCCTTCAAAAGCATTGGAGCGACTTCCCAATTATCCCGCAATTTTGTTAATTAATTTAGAGAACAGCCGAAAGAAAAAACAACGTAAATGAGAAATAAATAAAAAAAACTGAACTGTAAAAGAACATGTGAGCCTGCCGAACTGTGATTCCTAGCTGCCTCATACAATACGCGACATGGCGGACAAATTTTAAAGTTTTCTTCAGGTTTTAGGATGGGGGGTGTCCACTGTAACAGTACATCTCACATGGGGTCTCCTTCTGGGTCTTTTTCTGTCCCTTGGTGTCTAGTCTAACATAGCAGCTGTCCATCGGTGGTTAGTTTTCCTAGCAATATGTGTAGTCCATTGTCATTTCAAGAATTTTCTATCTATCTTTTTTTTTAACCATTTGCCCGTCGCTAATTTAGGGCCACTGGTTCCAGGGAAGGGAGAGAGCCAGCGCCGTAAGACAAGCACAACATCCATGCCTCACCGGGATTCGAACCGGACCCATCTCGGACGAATGATCAGAAGCCATCGCTTAGACCACTGCGCCACCGAGGAGGCCTATCTACCTATCTATAGACAGATAGATAGATATCCGAAGCCCCCGAGAAAGATGTTCGATCCTAATGGAACTCCGTATGCAAGTAGCGCAGGGTCCAATATGCAAATGATTAAAAAGTAGCGACCAATGAGTAAATAGTGGCTTGCCACAGCGCACGGGAACCGCGCATCGAGGAGGGCACGTATAATATATCAAGAGCAAAGCCTGCGCGCAGGGATAATTGTGTCAGGGGACTGCGGTTGCGTTAACCTCCACGGACTGTGAAGATGCCTCGACGTCGGACCCATGCACACTATCAGCAGTTGACCGAGTTTGAGACAGGACGTATAATTGGGCAGAGAGACACGCCCGTTGGTCAAGTCGCTGTATCGCCAGGCATTTGGTTCGGAGTGAAGCGGTAATGGGACGATGTTGGCGCCAATGGGTCAAGGAGGGCAAAACCCAGCGGCACCACTTTTAAAATAAAGAATTGATTTTTTTCTTTACGCTCGATATAAATTTGAAGTGTTTCTTATAGAACCATTCAATTTTTTTCAATCTTGCGAATGAGATTCACATTAAATGTAAACTAAATGTACACTGAGAGGACAGAAATCATGGGTACCTGGTTTTCTACGCTTTCACCCCTCTTACTAGTGGACTAATCTACCGCTTGGCAGGCATATAGGTAGGAGAACATCACTATATTCACACAGAAGGTAATTCGATATCAGTATGGATAAACGCCGTGGGTTAACAGAATGTGAAAAAGGGTAGGTAGATAGTGGGTGCCCGACGAATGGGTCACTCTACCGTGGAGGTGGTACGTACATGTATTGCAGTATTCTCGTTCGACAGTATCAAGAGTGTATCGGGAAAACGAAATTTCCGGAATAGCATCGCATCGCGGACTGAGCTGTGGGTGGAGAAATGTAGTGAATGAACGTGGCCGTCGACGTCTGTCTCGCATTTTTGCAATCAACCGGACACCGACAGAGGGACAAATCACCTCAGACTTCAACCAACAAGGCTGGTGCCAGTAACTCCTCCACCAAGACTATCAGGTAACCATTAGCCGCAATAGTTTATGGAAACCGCTGACCCAATAGATTCCCATTGCTAATGCCACATCACCGGACTGTTCGCCTCAAATTTGTGTAAGAACATCGGCACTGGACCTTGAATGATTGGAGACAGGTCACCTGGTCCGATGAGACACTTTCCCAGTTATTTCGCGCAGACGGGAGGGTGCGAATCTGGGTAAAACTGCACAAAACGATGGACCTGGTATGTCAATAAGGAACCGTTCAGGCTGGTGCAGGCTCGGTCATGTTCTGGGGCGTGTTCGACTGGCACACGTTGGCACCTCTGGTGGGTGCAGATGCAACTCTGAACAGTCCACGCTACGTGTCCTTCTTTGCAGACCATCTGCATCTGTTCGTAATCATCACGCACCCACAAGGCAATGGTCTCTTTCAGAAGGACAATGCTTCTTCCTAAAGAGCCGTGGTGACTCGAACACGGTTAGAAGAGCATTATGATCCTACCCCGGAATGTCTTCCTGTTTCGCAGTACATGAACCCTTGGGGAAATCTTTGGGATGCTGTGGAAAGGTCCGTTCGGGGTTTGGATCCTCCACCCAGGAATGCGACGGACGTATGGACAGCGGTGCAGCAAGCATTGGTGGAGATGCTTGTGGAGCGCTTTCGTGACCTAGTGGATTCAATGCCTCGCCGTGTGACTGTCCTTTTCCGGGTAAAAGGTGAGCCTACCCGTTACTAGGTATACATACGGGCCCTCTCTTTCACTTTGAAAATAAGCATCTTTACTTTCCCAGGGATAGAAACATCCTTATGACACCCCTGAAGTATCTATACTCGATGACACCATTGTTGGCAGGGACGAAGGCAATTTGTTAGGATGGTGATTGATTTTCTTTGGTAACCTGGCTCGTCACCTCTTAATTGACAGATGGTCGTTGGAAGCTGCTTCCCTTATTCTCTATTTTAGGTTCCCGAAAGTTGTTACAATTCTAGTGACATTGCTTCGTTAACTTCTAGGGAATAGGGACAGTAAGCTAACAAGTATTTGAAAAACTGGTAAGAACTGTAGAAGCAGTGTGCTAAAACAAAAAATAAAAAGGCGGAAAGAAAAAGTAGACAGAATAATTTGACATAAAGATTAGGCTTCACCAGGAATCAATTCTGAGACCTTTTATTTTCGAAACTGTCTTGTGCAAATCATAGATTTAGCAACCGTAAACTTTAATAACCTTTTTAATATATTGCAAGTTAAAATAATTTCACCTTCAGCTGGTGCTTCAGAGAGAATTTTGGAGACGGCCTCTTTCCTAATTTTCTTCCAGCGGCCTAAGTGGGGCAGGGAAATAACCACTCTCTTTCTCTATGCATTAGTTGCACGTGAAATCCATTTCGATAATTTTATTGCATATAAAACGATTTTACAGCTTTGTTTCGACTTGAAGTGTCTCCTGTATGTTTTCAGTAGGATGGAAAGAAGGAACTGAATAATCTTGTTTTTCAAAAGAACGACTTCAGTTTAACAAGCATTTTGTTTATTTGTTTCATCATCAGGAGAAATACAGGTAAAACTCCCAAACTTCGAAATTATTTAAGTGGTAGTCTAACAAACCCTAAAAACAGGGCACTAGAACAAAATCAGTGAAAATCCCTGTAACACTTGAACACACTCTGTGAAAGAGTGGGGAAAAAGTACCGTAACACTTGTACACACTCTGTGACACTTGAACACAATCCCTGTAACACTTGAACATAATCCCTGTAGCACTTGAACACACTCTGTGAAAGAGTGGGGCTTACTGTACCGTGGATAACTTTTCTTACAGTACTGTTGATTAAGACATTACATCAGAATCAGCTGAAGAACCCCAAAAAATAGAATCCTAGAAACTGGGTACTGTAATAAACTCAGTACACAGCTCTGCAACACTCGAGCACACTCAGTGGAAGAATGGGACAAAAGCATACCGTGGATAACTTTGCTTACTGTACTGTTGATTGCATCAGAATTAGCTGAAGAGGCCCAAAAATTAGAACCCAAGAAACAGGGTACTGTATTAAACCCAGGGCACAGCTCTGCAACACTCGAACACATTAAGTGGAAAAGTGGGACAAAAGCGTACCGTGGATAACTTTGCTTATTGTATTGTTGATTAAGACATTACATCAGAATCAGCTGATGAGGCCCAAAAATTAGAACCCAAGGAACAGGGTACTGTAATAAACCCAGGGCACAGCTATGCAACACTCGAACACATTCAGTGGATGAGTGGGGCACAAGCGTACCGTGGATAACTTTGCTTGCTGTACTGTTGATTACATCAGAATCAGCTGAAGAGGCCCAAAAATTAGAACCCAAGAAACAGGGCACTGAAATAAACCCAGTGCACAGTCCTGTAACACTTAAACTCACTCTGTGAAAGAGTGGGGCAAAAGCGTACCGTGGATAACTTTGCTTATTGTATTGTTGATTAAGACATTACATCAGAATCAGCTGATGAGGCCCAAAAATTAGAACCCAAGGAACAGGGTACTGTAATAAACCCAGGGCACAGCTATGCAACACTCGAACACATTCAGTGGATGAGTGGGGCACAAGCGTACCGTGGATAACTTTGCTTGCTGTACTGTTGATTACATCAGAATCAGCTGAAGAGGCCCAAAAATTAGAACCCAAGAAACAGGGCACTGAAATAAACCCAGTGCACAGTCCTGTAACACTTAAACTCACTCTGTGAAAGAGTGGGGCAAACGCGTACCGTGGATAAATTTGCTTACAGTACTGTTGATTAAGACATTACATCAGAATCAGCTGATGAGGCCCAAAAATTAGAACCCAAGAAACAGGGTACTGTAATAAACCCAGGGCACAGCTATGCAACACTCGAACACATTCAGTGGAAGAATGGGACAAAAGCGTACCGTGGATAACTTTGCTTACTGTACTGTTGATTACATCAGAATTAGCTGAAGAGGCCCAAAAATTAGAACCCAAGAAACAGGGTACTGTAATAAACCCAGGGCACAGCTATGCAACACTCGAACACATTCAGTGGAAAAGTGGGACAAAAGCGTACCGTGGATAACTTTGCTTACTGTACTGTTGATTACATCAGAATTAGCTGAAGAGGCCCAAAAATTAAAACCCAAGAAACAGGGTACTGTAATAAACCCAGGGCACAGCTCTGCAACACTCGAAAACATTCAGTGGAAAAGTGGGACAAAAGCGTACCGTGGATAACTTTGCTTACTGTACTGTTGATTACATCAGAATTAGCTGAAGAGGCCCAAAAATTAGAACCCAAGAAACAGGGTACTGTAATAAACCCAGGCACAGCTCTGCAACACTCGAACACATTAAGTGGAAAAGTGGGACAAAAGCGTACCGTGGATAACTTTGCTTATTGTATTGTTGATTAAGACATTACATCAGAATCAGCTGAAGAGGCCCAAAAATTAGAACCCAAGAAACAGGGCACTGAAATAAACCCAGTGCACAGTCCTGTAACACTTGAACTCACTCTGTGAAAGAGTGATGCAAAAGCGTACCGTGGATAAACTTGCTTACTGTACTATTGATTTAGTCATTACAACAGAATCAGCTGAAGAGGCCCAAAAATTCATTGTAGAACTATGACGTAATTTGCTTTCCACTGTAACGTAGTCCTTACGGTAGTAATTACGTTTTGTAATATTAGAAAGTACCGATACTCGTTACAAGAAAGAAGTGAAGAGTAGTACTTACAAATACTTTTATTCCCTTGCATGGGTTGACTCCACACTCGCACGTGGTTTACTCCCTTACTCGATACAATATCAGTGATTTAATATCCAAACAACAGCATAATAATATAGCACGTCAATCAATATCCAATCATAATATAACAGCACGTCTCTCATCCATAAAATCAATCAATCCTCTTAAAAACCGCTGCATTGCCTTTTTATCTATCGTTCTTATCCGGCCACACATACGTCACTCTTGTTCGGACCTCAGAGTGTTGCCAACATTATTCTCGTTTGAGGGAAAAGACATACGTTAAGGTTTGAAAATGTCTAAGAGAAGAAACTCAAGTTTGCAGAGAAAAAGAAACTCAAAAGAAAAGTTAAAATAGAATATACGTTACAGAATGCCATATGGACTTACAAAGATAAAAGTGGCAATCAGTGGCGTATATTCGAGGCTAGCTTGGCTAGTTGCGAAGCCCAGAGAATGCACAAATAAAAGTCAATTATCAACGGTATTAAGATATGTCGAAGCCTTCGGTGCGAAAAAAACACGAGCGGATTCGTTTCTTTCGATTATGAGAATCAGTCTGGCGAGCGATGTTCAACGGCGTAACGCAAGTAGGTCTTCGAGAGACTTCACTGTTCTGATGCGAAGAGCTTCAATACTATCTCCTGCTAGCATTTCTATGACAACATGAATGGCCTACGGAGCTCGTGAGTGGCCATTGCTTTGGCCAAGGATTCGCTCCGAAAAAAAGACTTCCGACTACTACCTCAATCCTTCCATGCTTCCAGCGCGTGTTTCGCTAGAGTTGTTTCAGTTTGTGTGAAGTGTCAATGAATTAAAATCTGTGATATTATATTTTAAATCTGTGGCTTTTTTGGATTCGAACTGTTTTGATGAATTTTGTGAAAGCTTTACTGAACATCTACTAACAGAGCTTAAAGAACTCTAGGCTTCAAATTTTGATACAGCTCGATTAAGAAACGAACTAAAGGTGTTTTATTCCCTTGATGAATACAAAACAAATCAGTAAGAGACATTACTTGTTACATAAAGTTGAATAATTGGACATAGTGTTTATTGAATTGTACAAATTAGCAGATCTAGTATTAAACTGTTCATCAACAACTGCAACTGCTGAAAGAAGTTTTCCCGTATTAAAAGGAATCAAGATAGAGCCACAGAAGGACATGCACATTCCAGCAACTTGGCTGGTTTGTTAATAGAGAAAAACATTATTTTTAAATATGAAAAAGTACTCGGAAGAAACAGTTTTGTGAAAACGTAACGCTCAAGTTCATAGAAAAGGAAAGAAGAATGGAGTTCATGTGCAAATAAGTGTTCAAATCCTAATCCTCATAATTATTTGGTATCATGTTAGCAATAGCATGTACCTAAATTTTAGAAAAAAAAATTTACTTCTATTACTTAACAATTAAAAAATAAACTTCGCAATTTTTTAAAAACAGTATTGTGGGGGAGGGGGAGGGGAGATAGCCCAGGTCTCGGACCCAAGATACGTCACTGGTAGTAAGAAACAAAGATAATGTTCAGTTAAAGAAGTGAATAATATTTTCTAGTACACGCCAGAGAAGGTAAACAACGAATAGCGCTAGAACAGCTTAAATACTTGGGCTCACGGGTGATGTATAACAAGAAATCCGCAGTAAAAGTGAAATCAAAGATACCTACCTATGTTCCTTGGTAAGTATTCTTTGGGGTTTCTACAAAGAATGATAAAATTCTTAGGAATCTGCTTGAATCTTTAAACCGTAAACTTTAAACCTCCCTGGGGGATGTAGTATTCGATACAGAACAGAAAAACGGAAACCTATTTCTAAACAAGAAAAGAAAACACCCCGAGGGGTGAAAAGATTAAATATGTTTTTGATGCTGCAATTTTTCTGGATTTCTTCAGATTAAAAACAGCTAACATCCAACCGGCTGCCACATTTAATCTCCTTTTCTAATCAATGATCCAAGGAAGTTAGTGATCGATGTTAGCTCTGAAAGCATGCTGAAAGAAACAAAAAAGAGCCCATTTGTTCCTCAACGTAAGTTTTTGATCTTTCTCTCGTACCTCCTTATCACGCTGATAATTCTCCTGCAAACAATATGTAATACTAGATCTTGCTGTCATTTTTTGTCAAGCGAATTACGTGGGAGGCAACTTTTTTTTCAAAGGTGACAGCTTTAAATGACATTTATTTTATAATAGCAACTTCAAAACATTATTTTATTTCTTCTTAACGTACTTATTTTTCAAAGCAAAGAAGCAAAGCAGTATTTATGACTGAAAATTTATGATTGAATCTATTACAAAAGCGCAATACTGTAGTTATATTCCAAGTTACCCTAAGATTTCAGTTTATGTTACTTTATTGCCCTAGAAGTGATTTCGCTACACATCATTCACGTATTGAAAGTATTCAAACACATGGTTTTAATGAGGGGTTTCTCATGGTGGGTCAAAGTTAATGAGCTTTCCGCAACTGGCGAGATGGTGAGAAAGTAGCCCCCGCTTTTTTTCAGGGAACGTAGAAAACAGAGAGGTGAGATTGATCTGAAATTTGAATATAGCAGGAAGGAAGTGTGCTTGAGGATTTAAAATATCCGATGCCGAGATGTAAGATCGAAGCAGATATTAAGCTTGAAAAGAGAAACTCAGCAGCCGGGTAACCGAGGAAGAAGCCTGATAGAATAAGCAAGAACAAATCAGTGTGTTAATATGAAGAACGATAAAGAAATCAGGACAAAGCTCATACCGGACCTTTCTCATATACAGCATCTAATAAAGTAGCACCACAACCGAAAAGGAGTTTTCATTTCAGAGATAAAAGCCCGGGCCTGTTTAATTTCCTTTCAAGCGAAGGCTTGACCAACCCAGTGTGATAGACCTGTACCAATTATGACGTATAAGTCAAATGTTCAATGAAGAAGCAATAACCTTGCCTGTGTACTTCAACTGGGAGAACAGCCGCTCCGGAGTAAGAAAATGTGGACTCAACTCCAACTAGCAGCTTTCAGCTTTATAAGAAAATGGATATGAACTCAATTGCAAGTTAAGACACGTTTGAACCCTGTTTCCACGAGTTTCGCACACCTGTTGTCCTCTCTTCTCCTTCTCAGTGTTACCAAAATCATGTTGAGACTTGTTTCACAAAGAGTTTAGGTAGCAGTACTATTTTGTAGGCGATTGGACAAAATCAGTAACCTATAAAACCTTTTGTTTTTTGCTTTACAGGATAATTTAAAAATTTCAATAACTGTACGGCAAATCTGAGTATCATATTTGAAATCAGCATATCAAAATCAATAAGTTGCAGGCACCAAATCTATACAACACAACTGCTGTAAACCTGTTTTGTTTTTTATTTGGAGGTTTAACAACCACCGTGAGCAACTCGATGGGCTATATACTGTATAAGCAGTCGCCTTTCCTTAGTTTAGTGCCACTGGTTCCAGGGAAGGGAGAGAGCCAGCGCCATAAGACAAACACAACATTTATAACTCACCGGATTTCGAACCCGGACCCATCATGGACGAATAAGCAGAAGCAAACGAGTGTTTAGACCCTCTGTGCCACCGGGTTGTCTGTAAACATGTGTTATGATCTCTTGATGCTCTGTCAGGCACAAAAATGAATTTTTGCAAACCCCCAAAAGTTCCTTTTTTTACAAAAGGCACTAATTATCATTTTTAGCATAATTAAAATAAATTTCCAAGGCTTTTTTGTAAGGCAACAGATCCGAAAAAAAAAAAAAAAAAAACTGCTAAGGTAATAGAAGGCTGCTTCTGAATTGATGCCTAGAGTGTCAAAAATGTCAAATTCGACTTTGCGTAGGACTCCAGTAAAAATGGCTCTGGGTACTCGGAATTTTTTGACGTAGGACTACGTTTAACTCCACGGAGAGTACGGGGTGACTGCCGGCCGACCGCCTGTGTCAAAAATAGGTCCCAATTGAAATCATCATAACGTCAAACATACGTACCGCACACTAATCGTGCTAGCGTATTCGTAAACGGCATGGAGTCCAATTCGCGTACTGCGCAATACATCGTGCGCGCGCTCCCTGTGCACGGGGGAGATAATGCAATATTTCTGGGGGTGCCGCCGCGTTTGACTCAGTCTATCTCAGCAACCGTGAACGCAACACGACTGTACGTTGTATCGTTTTAAAGCTCTCGACGAGATCTATTCAAATATATGAAGAACATTTCGCAGTGGTCTGAACTGAACATTTTAAAAGTTGTTTTCTTGTGAACCGATGAACACTTTTGACAATATCGTGGTTTATCTGCAAAACCGTGAGTGCAAAACGACTGTGCGTGGAAAGCTCTCGACAAGATCTATTCCAATATACACTGAGTGGCCACTTTATTATGACCACCTGACAGTTTTAAGCAAATGAGCTATGGCTGCACGCTGTTGCCGCCAGAGGGCAAGGCTAGTATAAAAAGGGAAAGCTTAGTGCTTGCGACAGTAGTAGAAGTGATTTTTGGGTGACGAGATGGGTAAAAAATGCGATTTGACGGACTTTCAACGTGGGATGATTGTAGGAGCTCGGAGCCATGGAGCGAGTATCACCGAAACCGCCGCATTCGTGAAATGTTCCAGAGCAGCTGTTGTTAAAGTGTTTAAAGACTGGGCTGTCAGCCAAAAAACTGGGTCTCTACGTGCAACGTGTGGTCGTCATCGACTAGTGACTGCTCGGACGGAACGGAGAGTCTCCAGACTGGTAACAGAGAACAGAAGGGCAACAGTGCAGCAAATTATGGACCATCTTAATCAAGGATCCCCTCAAATGATCTCTGCACGCACTGTTCACCGTACACTGCATCGGATGGGATATGGCAGCCGATGGCCTGTTCGAACACCTTTGCTGTCTGCAGTTAACAAGAGAAAACGTCTCCAGTTCGCACAGGAGCACAAGAATTGGACAGTCGATAATTGGAAACAAATTATGTGGTCCGATGAATCATGTTTTCACTTGCACCATGCCGATAGCCGAGTGAGAATTTGGCGGAAACAGCACGAAAGCATGGACTCCAAATGCGTTGCTACAAACCTTCAAGCTGGTAATGGAGACAACGTTATGGTTTGGGGAAAGTTTTCCTGGCATGCTTTGGGCCCTTTAATACGTGTTGATGAACGTCTGACTGGCACATCATACTAAACATCGTTGCGGACCAAGTGCATCCTGTCATGTGGATGGTTTATCCCAATGGCGATGTCTACTTTCAACAAGATAATGCGTCCTGCCATAATGCTCGTATTGTAGAGGATTGGTTTCAGGAACATGCCGGTGAGTTTACTTTGCTTAGGTGGCCCCTACAATCTCCAGATCTCAACATCATTGAGAATTTGTGGGATGAAGTTGAACGAGTTGTCAGACAGCTGGATCCACAACCCTCCAATCTCACACTCCTGGAAAGTGCTATTCATCAAGCATGGTCTCAGATTCCACAAACCAGCTATCAACATCTCGTGGAGTTCATGCCACGAAGAATCGACGCAGTATTAAAGGCAAAAGGTGGCCCAACGAAGTACTGAGGGGGTGGTCATAATAAAGTGGCCACTCAGTGCATAAAGAACATATTGCAGTGGCTTAAACTGAAATTTAAAAAAATGTTTTTGTGTGAACGGGTTAATATTTTCGACAATGCCGCGGAGTTCGCAGACTGAACGCAAGCAAAAGTGGAGAAAATCAAAACGAGAGGCAAGAGCAAGTGATGAGGAATGTAAGAAGCCCAAGAAGACAGATCACCAACGTTGGGTAATTCGTGTATTGATCTGCTTTGTGTTCGCAATGTAGCCAGCATTATTTGTAAAAATTATGTAAGCTGCTTTTCATATCATAGATCTGTGTTGGCTATAACAAATTAAATAAATGCTTCGAATCCATACTCGACTAGCTCATTTCAACTCTCCGATTTGCAAGTCGTAGTCCTACGTTCGAAACTGACAGCTCAATCAGAACTGAGCCTACCCGTATTTTTTTTTCTTTCACGATTTCCTATGTCTATTCATAGGTGACGGGTTCCATTTAAGTTCTAGTTCGAAAGTGTTAGATGCCGGCTGATGAAGCATCTCCAGAGAATAAGAATTAAAAAATATATGCACGGTTGGAAGAAAATCTCGCGGGAAAGATAATGTTTTCAGTGTATAAATCCCACCATCTGTGTCGACTTCGTGCGAACGGCCTTGCTAGGAATTTGGCGGAACGGGCCTCGTGAAATTCCGTGCAATAAATGATCACAATTCACCATAGCAGAACGGAATTTCAGGCTGAAAAAAAAAAATCATGCATTTTTTCTGTAATGATTCATACGCCAACGAAGTTTGTTTTGCTCACTTTCTCTATATCTCTTACCTTCACAGAGTCGTTTTTCGCATTTCATTCAGTAATTTCGTGAAGAATCGACACAGTTGTTCAACGGAGTCAATCATCACAGCTCGGCGTGATGCTGCGATTCTTTTCCTGAATGAACAATGGGAAAAAATCACGATCTGGTTTGCGCAGGACACTAATGGAAAACTGTGGACCATTGAGCATAGATACCTATTGTCACGATTCTACAGAATTGACGTCACAAACAACGAACATAATGCCACTGAGCTGCCGTTGGTGATCCGAAGAACTGTCTCCCCAAAAACCACATGCCAAACAGTAGTCCTTAGAATTTCATCAGTATCACTTTGTTTTCTAAACAGCATCCGTAATTTTTGATTACTCCAATTTCAATCGTTTACATCAGTGCCAAAACACATGCCTGAGGTATCAACTGAAAATGTTTGCCCATACACTAAATTTTTGTCTAAAATTCAGCATCCATTTTCCGTAATTTCTTTCGTGAATTAACGAAGCATATTCCTGATACAATCTTTTCCTTGAAATGACGGGAAAAAACCTGAATTTCACGAATTTTTCGTACGCCAGGAAAATTTTGAATTTTTAGAAAGCTTTTCGCAATTCCTTTTGCATATTAATGGTAAACTGCCGATTTTAAGAGGTGTTAACGGAAAATTCTGAATTTTCAGAAACCTTTCGGGAATTCCTTTCTCATACAAACGGTAAATCACCGTTTTTAAGATGTTTTAACGGAAAGTTCTTACTTTTCAGAAACCTTTCAGCAAATCCTTTCGTATGTTAACGGCAAATTTTCGTTTAAAGAGGTGTTAACGGAAAATTCTGAATTTTCAGAAACGTTCCCGGAATTTCTTTTGTATGTTAACGATAAATTCTCGCATCTAAGAGGTGTTAAAGGGATATTGTGAGCTTTCAGGGACCTTTTCACAATTCCTTTCGTATATTCACGGTAAATTACCGTTTTTAAGAGATGTTAACGGGAAATTCTGAATTTTCAGAAACCTTTCCGCAATTCCTTTCGTATATTAACGGTAAACTGACGTTTTAAGAGGTGTTCACGGAAATTCTGAATTTTCAGAAACCTTGATTCCTTTCGCATATTAACGGGAAAATTCTGCTCTCACTTTTGCTGTATCCATACGATGGAAAATTTCCGGTAAGAGGAGTGATTCGCGGTAATATACTTGAGGTTTGAATAACTATTAAATTTCAGTCGGAAGATCTGATTTTGAAGTTCTGTAGCAAAATCGGGTATTATATAGATAACATATCGCGTGATATTTAGTTATTGTGACAACAGATATCATTTCCCTTAGTCCCGCCATCTGATGCACCAGATATTGTATATTGTGTTACCATAAGAAACCGGGTACTTAAATTATTGTACAGGTGATTTGATGATGTCTATGTATTAGCCTGTGGACTCCTTAAGACAAAACAGCTATTATAGCTATCAAAATTAAAAAAAAAAAAAAAATTATATTTAGGGGTTTTGTGAAATAATACCATACAGCAATACATTTCAGCCTTTCTTAAACATAATTGAAAGTCATTGTCAGTTTAAAAAGATATCGAGTTCCAAAATATTGTGCTTTTTCGAAAAATCGTGATGGGGAAAAAATTTAATTTGTGATCAGTCCTCTTATAGAAAAAATAAAATTATTACAAACCTATTCAGAAAAACAATAAGCTCTAACAGAAAATAAATTTATTAACTGACATGCATTAATAGCGAAAAACATTTCATCATCGCGCGATTCAAGTCCTTTCCGTTTCTACCTAATTCCTGATCAGGTATTAAATGTCTTTCTATGTCGGTCGGCAGCGCGCTTTGCTGCCGTTGAAGACTACCCACTTTGATACCCGGGAATGATTTTTTTTTTACTTAATACGCCAAAAAAGAATCTCTGGTAAAAGGGGCTGGAAAAGTCAAAATTTAAGATTTTTGGAAATTTCTGTATAAAAAAAGCAAAAAAAAAACCCGAAACTGAACAAACGGAATTATTGACAGAGGAAAATCTGTCAAAATACTGAAGTTAGAAACGGAAACTTTTCGAAACGGAAAATTCCTTAAAAGGCGGTAACCTATCGGCAACTTTACTGCTCGCTATTTTCAGGAATTTTCCGTGAATTCCCACCTCTTATTTTTTACAGGGTAGTGTGAAGTACAAAGTAAAATAGTCTGATGACTTCTTTTTCTGATATGTGAACGGGAGAAATCGCTCGTTCGACAAATAACACTGCAAGAAGTATACCACCGACTTCTTTGATGTTGTGAACATGTGTTTTGTAGTGTCCTAAATACAATATAAATTGAATTTTACTCACCCAGTATACCATCAGCAAAAGTTGCAAATACATGACGCCGCTGATGTGGCCAGAGGCGCGATGTTCTTTCCAATCATCTGAATTGTTCTAGCTCCGGATGAGGAATGAATGTTGCGCTTGTTGTGGCGCCCAGAGATGCGACGTCACTAAGGTGTGCCACGGCCTCTTAATGGCGTCGCTCACGTGGTCAATGTATTAAAGATATTGTAATTAGTGAACAAAGCGCACCCAAAAAATAAAAAAACTCAATTCGTAAACATGATGTACACCGAGTGATCACTGAATTATGACCACCCCTATCAAAAATGGGTGCGTCCCGTTGACCACGTGATTTCTGATAGGGCGCAGTTAGTTTACCAAAGTAGCATATATAAAGTGTGATTGGAGCAGTAGGTAGTGAAATTCGGCGCGTGATGGGTAAACGGAAGGATTTATCGGACTTTGAGAAAGGACAGATTGTGGGAGCTCGGAGAGCGAGTGTCTCGATTTCCCAAACGGCTGAACTGGTGGGTTGTTCGCGATTCGCCGTAGATAAAGTGTATCAGGACCGGCATGAAAATAGTCAAACAACGACCAGGGGGCAAAACAGTAGAGTGCAGCGAAAGGTTGATGTGAGAGGTGAGCGTCGGTTCCCACGACTCGTATAGGCCAACACGTCTCAGTCCTGTTCAGCAGTTGACTACCCGATACAACAGAAATTAAGCCGGAACAGTCTCTGACGAATAGCGTTTTGTGTTCTACTCTGTGGATGGTCGTGTCCGTATACGACGCAAACAACACGAGGCACTCGATCCATACTGCATGGTCTCCACACTGCAAGCTCGTGGAGGAGGATATATGGTGTGGGGCATATTTACCTGGCAGGAACTTGGACCCCAGGTGCATGTGGAACAACGTATGACTGGTGCCCACTATCGTAAATTGCTTCGTGGCTCTCTACACCCAGCAATGTTGAATTTTTTCCCGAATGGTGAGGGTGTCTCCCAAGATTACAATGCGCCGAGCCACAGGTCCAATGTTGCACATCAATAGTTTGAGGGACACAGTTTAGATTTGGTGTCTTGCAAGATGACAATGCGCCGAGCCACGGATATAATGCTGTGCAAGAATGGTTTGAGCACACAGTTTAGACTTGGTGTCTATGACAAAGCGCCGAGCCACGGATCCAATGTTGTACAGGAATGGTTTGAGAACACAATTTAGACTTGATGTCTATGTCAATGCGCCGAGCCACGGATCCAATGTTGTGCAGGAATGGTTTGAGAACACAATTTAGACTTGATGTCTATGTCAATGCGCCGAGCCACGGATCCAATGTTGTGCAGGAATGGTTTGAGAACACAGTTTAGACTTGATGTCTACGTCAATGCGCCGAGCCACGGATCCAATGTTGTGCATTAATGGTTTGAGAACACAGTTCAGATTTGATGTCTATGTCAATGCGCCGAGCCACGGATCCAATGTTGTGAAGGAATGGTTTGAGGAACACAGTTTAGACTTAGTGTCTTGCAAGATGACAATGCGCCGAGCCACGGATCCAATGTTGTGCAGGAATGGTTTGAGGAACATAGTTTAGACTTGGTGTCTTGCAAGTTGACAATGCGCCGAGCCACGGATCCAATGTTGTGCAGGACTGGTTTGAGGAACACAGTTTAGACTTGGTGTCTTGCAAGATGGCAATGCGCCGAGCCACGGATCCAATGTTGTGCAAGAATGGTTTGAGAACACAGTTTAGACTTGGTGTCTTGCAAGATGGCAATGCGCCGAGCCACGGATCCAATGTTGTGCAAGAATGGTTTGAGAACACAGTTTAGACTTGCTGTCTTTGACAATGCGTCGAGCCACGGATTCAATGATGTGCAGGAATGGTTTGAGGAACACAGTTTAGACTTGGTGTTCTTGCAAGATGACAATGCGCCGAGACACGGATCCAATGTTGTGCATGAATAGTTTGAGGAACACAGTTTAGACTTGGTGTTTTGCAAGATGACAATGCGCAGAGCCACGGATCCATTGTTGTGCTGGAATGGTTTGAGGAACACAGTTTAGACTTGGTGTCTTGCAAGATGACAATGCACCGAGACACGGATCCAATGTTGTGCAGGAATGGTTTGAGGAACACAGTTTAGACTTGGTGTCTATCACAAAGCGCCGAGCCACAGATCCAATGTTGTGCATGAATGGTTTGAGGAACACAGTTTAGACTTCCTGCATATCGACTGGCCTCCGAACTACTCCGATATCACTCCTACACCTGTGAGACACTATGGAACGATATATCGGACATCTGGATGCAGTAATCACCTCCATACCTGCATTGGAGACCACATCACACGCAGCTTCCGGCATCACACTGAATCGATGCCACGTCGGACAGCTGCTGTACTGAGGGCGAACGGAGGACCTACGATGTATTAATTCAGTGATCACTCAGTGTATATGTTATAAAGTAACTCTTTTTCCTATGTGAGGTTTGTGTTACGCTAAGTTAAAAAAGTCAGGCTTAGAAGTTGAATTAAGTTCTAAT
Source organism: Macrothele yani (assembly GCA_039090855.1). Taxonomy (NCBI): domain Eukaryota; kingdom Metazoa; phylum Arthropoda; class Arachnida; order Araneae; family Macrothelidae; genus Macrothele; species Macrothele yani. The sequence continues at coordinate 114,529,440 of CM077003.1, forward strand.
GTATACTTTTAATGTGATACACTAGTTGCATCGGAAAGCTCACTTTAAATCAACGACACATAAGACTTTTTAGGGCCAGACGAAACATAGACGGAAACAGAATTACTTACGTGAACTCTTTTATTGCATCCAGAATGGCATTTTCACTTGCAGCGTTAGACACCACCACTACGTCGCCTATTTACGAGATCGCATTACTTTACACAGCGTGATACTAGGACATCAAAAACATATGATAGCTACAGCGAGTTTCACACGAACACCACACCATCACTCACATAAAACTTGCTTTTTATCCTAAGTTCTTCATATTAACAGAGACACGTCATTCCCTCAACCTCACTGATGCCCCATGGATTTGGAGAGCAGAATCTGTGTCGTTCAAATAAGAAAATACCTTACGTAGAAAAAATAAAAATTTGCATAGAGAAAATAAAATAAAAGGAAAGTTAAATCAGACACATTAATTTAATTGGAAACCAAAACATCCAAAATAACATTTTAAAAATGGATAAATGAAATTATACGGCACGTTAGGAAATCAGGGAAATAAATTTCTTTATCGTTCTTTTGATCCTTTTGGAAACTTGCCAGATGCGCCACGAAACTTCAGAGATCACTCAATTGTTTATCAAGAATGAAATAATACCCTCAAGACCATAGGCGCCCATAGCTTAGTTTTCAGGAGGGGGCAAACAGTGAAAATTTGGATATATACAAACACCATATGCAAATTTCCACTGTGCCTTATTCTTTTTACCACACTCTCAACACATAAATTTCATTGGAAACCAGAAAACCCAAAATCTATATACAACAGATGGATAAATGAAATTATATATATATATAATTTTAACCAAACTCAGGAACGAGCAAAAATAAAAAATAAAATTTTTCCAAAACCAACATTATTACCTGAAACCCAAACGCGCAAAAGCAGCAGAGAAGAATTCTCAGAAATAACACTCACTACAAGAAGAAGCAATTACAACAGGAGCCGAAAAAAAAAAAAGAGGAAAAAACACCATTGCAAACGAGCAGGGGAAAATATGCAAGAATGCAGAAAATATGTTAAATATTACTTTTGCTCATGGGCTTTGCACTAGGTTTTCCTGGATTTGTCCACGATGAGTCGTGTGGTTTGGGCCAGGTATGTCATGAATGTATTGCTAAATTCATAATTTTTATCTTTCCGTAGCTTAGAAGGTATTTTTGATTTGCGGGGTCATTTGCCCGAAATACATATATAACATAGTAAAAAACCCATATTCGACTAGGTCTTTGTAGAGATGAGTTAATGCTGTGTTTTGCCGGTCCTTGATAAAGCCAAATCGCAGCATTATCAATATTTTCTGCATTCTTGCATACTTTTCCCTGTTTGTTTGCATTGGTGTTTTTTCCTCTTTTTTTAGCTCCTGTTGAAATTGCTTCTTCTTGTAGTGAGTCTATATACTGTATATTGGAAACCAGAAGACCCAAAATCTGTATAAAATATATGGATAAATTAAATTATATGTAGTATATACAGCATGTTCGGACAATAAGGAAAATTATTTGTCTTTCGTTTGTTCTGTTAAACAATTATTTGACTTCAAAATTGGTCAACTAATGTTCCAAAGAATAAAACGAAATTTATACACAGATATCATTGAATTGAATTTTCATACTTATAATTATGAAACGAGACATAGATCATTATTAAGAATCCTATATCCAAAAATTCTCATCATGAAACGGAGCTTAAATTATATTGCTCCTGAATTTTGGAATAAACTGACTGCCGAGTTGACTACAAAAAATAGCCTAAACTTATTCAAAAATAAACTAAAAAAATACTTAATTTAAATTAAATAATAATAATAATAAATTACTTATAATATAACTAACACTTAACATTACTGTTGTGTTTGATGAGCCTGTGCTTGCTTGTATACGTATTTAGGAAATCAGGGCTTTTGTCAGAACTCTCTGAGGCCTTTTCCTTGATTCTCCCTTGCTGTTCTCTATAATGCAAAATGTTGATGTATATCCATAAATTCTAAATGTAACAGCAAGAATTAAAAAAATTTTATTATTATTACCCTTTCGATCACTTGGGTAGCTTGCGCCAGAAAACCCCCAGAGATAACTCAATTGGTTATCAAGAATGAAAAGATATGCTGAAGAGAAATTTGTCGGCAAATTTTCGACAGATATCAGTTAATAGTTGCTGCAGATGATATATTTTTCATTTCTTCGTTTTTTACGCTTTCCAACCGTAGGTTAAATAAGCGTATATGCTCCAGCTTTGTCCGTCCGTCTGTCTGTCCGCACGATACCTCGCGTAAAAATGGTTCGATTTCGATGACATTTTAGCATGTGGTAGGGGACCACCTGGGGACGAACCCTATTGAAAATGGACGAAATGGGGTCAAATGTCACGACACCGGAGCGGGATCCATTCTACTGCCCTTATGCATCATAACTTGCGTAAATATGGTTCGATTTCAATGAAATTTTAGTATGTGATAGGGGACCACCTGGGAACGAACCCTCTTGAAAATGGGTGAAGCGAGGCCAAAAGTCAGGACATAGGAGCGGCATGCCTTCCATTGCTTTTATGCGTCATAACTTGCGTAAATATGGTTCGATTTTGATGAAATTTTAGTGTGTCGTACAGGACCACCTGCGGACGAACCCTGTTGAAAATGGGTGAAGTGGGATCAAAGGTCAGGATATAGGAGCGGGATGCATTCCATAACATCTTATTAAAGGAGCAATTCTTGTATGTATGCATGTAAATTTCATTTTGAAAACGGCTCTAAGGATTTTGATGAAAGTGGTTAACCTACCGTTTTCTGGTACTAGAAATCGATTTAGCTTGATCTCGACTTTGGAAAAATTCGTTTAGTGGGTTAAATAACCACCCCGAGTTACCACGTTTTTAGTATCATGGCGTCGTCCTATTAATGTTTCCCATTCTTAGAAATCTTATGACATCACACTCTCGCGATTGACTTGCGATTGAGATGTTGGCGCGCGGTCACGCCATCAGCTTTATTACTTCACGCGTTGTTTGTGGATCCTATTACAGTATTATGACGTCATACTCTCACGACCGTCTGCCTCATTACGTCACGCGCTGTGTGTGTATTACGCATTACTTTTATATCATCGAAATGGGGTTAAAGGCCGGGTCAGAGGAGCGAGATTTATTCTACAGATATTATCCTCATAACTTGAGTAATGATTTCTGGTATGTTGGAAAGCATATCATAATCAATGCATTGCATGATTTTACTAACTTGTTCATACTTCATATTTCAATGAAATTTTAGTATGCGTTTGTACACTGTTCTCCAACATGCAATGGGAAAATTTCATCATTATTTTCGACTGTAAAATTTTGCTTTTTCTACTGGAAATTCCCAACGCTTTTCTTATGTTTACGGCATACACATGCATCCAAAAGTTCTACAGAAAAATTAGTAATCAGGATTAGTGTTATCGCAAAAATCTTTATATTTCAGTCCAAGAAAAGAAAGGATATGGTCCGATTTCCAGGGAGGTCAAATGCCCCCTCTTGTCTCACTCCATGAGCACCCATGCTCAAGACAAATTTCTGGGAAAAACTTCGAGAGATCTTTGTCCAGTAGTGAATAGCTGCAGCAGAGGATGATATATTTTTCATTTCTTTGCCTTTCATATTTTTCCTATTCTGTACGTATGTACGCAGTTCTCCAACATGCTGTGGGAAATTTCTTTATTATTTTCTATAATAAATTTTCTCATTTTCTTTGGAAATTTCCCAAAGTTTTTACTGCATGCACACGAATCCTGAAGTTCAACTGAAAACCCAGCAATTAGCATTAGTATTATCGCGAAAATCTCTTTAGCACCTTCCAAGAACAGAAACAGTAAGGTCCGATTTCCAAGGGAGGTCAAATCCCCCTCTTGCTTTCCTGTAAATGCCTCTTGTTTACTTTTTGTTTTGTTTTTCATGTTTTCCACCAGTTCCAACCAACTTCAGCATTGCCCTACCTTAGCCTTGATTTATTGAAGACTCCTCGTTTTACTAAGAGACTGGTAAATTCACACCGATGTCTTTATAACTGCAGATTTTTAAAAAAATTGTCAAATTAATCGTTTTAAGAAGTAAATCGTCCAAACTTTACAGTCCATGACGTTTTTAAGATCAATGTTGCTTTTACTACATTATTCTTCGAAAGGCATTCGGTAGTCAAACGTGGATGTGTGCCGCCATCTGTCGGTTACATTTGGAATAAAACGCAAATTGAAACGGATTCGTGCACGTGATTTCCGAAGCACGTGAACACATGAATTTAGAGATGCAATTCAGTTGTTTCAGCGGTGATTTACCTAGAAGCTGAATGATTTTTAAAAGCTTTAACTTCGTATTTATGTAAAATGATTCCATAATTTCGTTACAGTTGTTCTCAAAATGTCGACATCTGGTTGCTGCGTCACAACTAAGACTTTCGATTAGCCGGAGACGCACTGATATTTATAATAGAAATATTCTACAAAATGAAATATACTTATTCATTCAGTTTTAAGACTGACTAGTATGTTCAGTATCTAGGGATCTCCATGTCTTCGTCTTCATTCTATCGCAAATATTGAATTATAAGGAATCCTAATCTTGAATTATTAGCGGAAACAATATTTCAATCCTTTCTGTCCTCCTTTAACTTTTGGAGACAAAATAAACAAATCCAATTGAGATTTAAGACGTACGTTTGAATTGTGATCAATAAAAAATATTCGCTATAACAAAAATTTTTAAAGATGGAAAATATCAATCTCTCTCTTCATTGTCTTAGAAGGAATTAATTGCTTATTAAATTGTTAATAATTATTTGGTTTGCGACCGTGTGAGTTAACAAACAGAAAATAGATTTCTTTCGATTGCAACTTTTCCACCTGTAAGGTAAAATAAAATGAAACCCTTTTTTTTTCATATTCAGTCAAACTAATGATATTTTCTTATTTAAATATCATGTTCAGAACTGTGTAAGGGCCTTCCTTACATTTTTTCTATGTTGATGAAATCATCTTAAAATTAATTCGGACAAAAAGCAGTGAAGTAAGTCGAAAAATTTGTTTAGACGGAATGAAATTGGTGTATAATGAAAATAGTGACGTGACATCAGATGATGCTGCGCAAATTACATTTTTATGTATTACAAAAGGAAGTGGTTAAAGCCAAAAGAAGACATCTCTATCTGTGGGATCAATACTAGAATCTGATGCTTCAATTGAAAGCTTCACGCATTTCTTTATACAGATTGTTTTTGACAAGGAAATAACAGAAAATTTATCGTAGGCGTGTCAAAATTATTTATAAACTTTTCTAGATTTCCGTCTGACACACTTCTCAGAATTGGCAGAACACTAATTTGGCACTCTTTCCAGCGAATCAGTTCAATATATTTACTGGCGCTGAAGTTTAATCTGTAATAAACATTCTTGTATTCCCGGAAATTGTTTTGTTTTTTCCTACGAAATTATTCTTAGGCCAAGCACTCTTACTGCATGACGTTCATCGGTAATCATTCCGAAGAGAATGTCTTCGGAGCAACAGAAGAAAGCGTTTTCTTTAACGACTGGGTGAATGATTGCTTTCACTTCATTTAAGTAGCGTGACAATTGCATCTTTCTGAAAAAACTCTTTGCCCTATTATTGCAGGAATCATTCGTTTCTATGTTAAACGATTCAGTTGCTTGAACCCGTATCATGAAACTAAGTGGAATCTTTAAGGATTCACATTTCCAATGAAAATGCGCAATAAATAATTAACAGTCGTAAGCCGTATATCACATGATAGTTTACTTTGAAGTCAGGAAGTTAAATTTGGCTTACAATACCTGCAGAAAATTGCATAACAAGTTCTATACCGGCACTTACGATCAGTGCTTAACCCCGGAACATTCATTTCTGATACACTTTCAAAAAACTGGGGCACACTAAGAAAGTGGCAATTGTTCACACTTTTCAAACATGTAAGCAGTCGCCTGCAGTGATGTATTCAGGCATCTTCTCGGGGGTGCTTATCCCCCCGATAATCTTTGAATGCCCCCTTCCCGTAGGTTTTTGGGCGATCTTCCCCTTATGTTTAGTCTAATTGTGTTCGTTTATAACTGAATATTTAGAGAAATTAATTAAAAAATTGAGAAAATGAGGGAAAATATTATAATATTAAAAAAAAAAAAAATTCTATCAACCTTCAATAAAACATTAAACAGTCCTCGCTGAAGGGGTAAGTTTTCAAGAACTGACAACTCGGACTACTTCCGCAATAAAAACCTAATTCCACACAGCAGAGATGTTTGCACTGCAATACATCATTATATTTTGGAAGCTGGCATTCAGTTTTATTTCAGTCTTCTGCATGGATGCCGACGTTCCATGTATACGGTTAAGCCTTAGTGTAGTTAACGTGACGTCAGTGCTTCCAATACAACAAAATATTTGCTACCTAATTTTTAACAATAGCAAATTATTAGAAATTGTTCCCATAATAAGGTTGTTGTTTTTTCTGGCGGTGGTGGTTTAGACCCTGTGACGAAAAAAAAAAACGAGGCACCTCAAACTGGCATCGAAATCGGTAGTTAGTTTCTGTTTTTTTTTACTACTATTTGCTAATCTAAATAATCTAAAGGGGCTGAAACCAAATGGCAGGGGAATGTTTTAACACCATACGTTTTCAGGTAACACTGTAATGATTCCTTAATAATCAGAAACACGCTTGTAGTAAGGCGAGGACATTTTTACCACTCCTAATGTCTTGGGCGGGGAAGGGGGAAGGGGAGGGGATTTTCTCCACCACAGCCTTACCTTTACTAGCGTCCTCAATATTTTACACCACCCCATGGTGAAATCCGTAGTCCATTGCTGAATTAAAGAAAATGTATAACATTTTAAAATTTTTAATCACTTGTATGTGTAGATTTCTTGGAATTTGCATTTGCGATATAAGAGCATAAGAAAAATTTGTACTGTATTTAAAATTTTTACATATACTAAAATATATATATAAAATAACAAAATTGTGATCATATGTATGTAATCAGTCAACAAGTTTTAGCCCCCTCGAAATTTGTAATTGCCCCCCGGAAAAAAATCTCTGAATGCAACACCGGTCCTCTGTCCCTAATTTGGGGACAATGGCTCCGGAGAAGAGTCAATGTTCTAAGACATAACCACCATTCATGCCTCATCAAGGACTCCAGCCCGGCTCTCATCTAGATGAAGGTTCAGAAGCCAGTTCTTAAAACACTGAGCACCCCATGGCAGCTGGGCCAGTGGTTGCTGTTCAGAGACAAGGCCAGTTCCATGGAACGAGCTACCGCCATCCACGCCTCATCTGGTGTTCGAGTCATGCCAACCCCGGACGATTTGCCAGGAGCCCGCGCCTCTGACCACTTATCTACCGCGGCAGCTTCTACCTTTTCCCTGTAATTTCCGAGTATTCTGGTGCTGTGATCAGAGATGGAAACGGGTCACGGGTCAACGGGTCAACAATTTCTTGAGGGTCAAACGGGTAGAGCGAAAGTGTTCCTGACCCGATTTTGGCCCGCTCACTGAGAAAACCATTTTCTTAATTCAACAAAAATTTTGTTGATTCAATGAAAAAAATTGTCGATATACAGTCAACAAAAGTTTTTGTTGAATTTGCAAAATTATTTTGTTGAAAATTATTGTTGATTTAACAAAATTTATTGTTTGTTGCTGAACAAAACATATTGTTATCGTGACACAATATGTTTTGTTGCAGCAATAAAACATTTTGTCATGATAACAATATGTTTTGTTGGATCAAACAAATTCCCAAAAATCGACCTAATCATTTTGTTAAATGAACAAAACGTTTTGTCGTAATAACAATAAATTTTGTTAAATCAACAATAATTTTCAACAAAATAATTTTGCAAATTCAACAAAAAAAATTTTTTTTTCAATTAACAAAACGCTTTTCTCAGTGCTGTTATTTGTGCTTTTTTTTTTTTTTTTTTTTTGAAAAACAAAATTTTTTTTTTTTTTTTTTTTTTTTTTGGTGAAAGGAGAATGAGCACTGGGAATTTTCGTGCTCCATACTAGTGCATCGCTGACTGAAAAATGGTTTGTCATGCAATATGAAGGAAGAATGTCATCTGAAGAAAGGTTATCCCTTCCTTCAATGATGAAAACAACATCCACATTTTGGAATATTTCAATTCATCATAAGCTTGTGAAAATTTGTGTTGCTGCGAAACATATTCTGATGCTTGATATGTTATCAAGAAAACAGCAAAACAGTGAAATTCAACATTCAAGTTACTTAATTAAAACATTTTTGATTAAGTAACTTATATGTAATTTGGACTGCATCGCCATCCAAATTACGTGGAACAGCCTTAACATTCCTGGATGGACTTTTTAACTTTCGTAGAAGTGTTTGAAAACATATACAAAACAGTTACGCTATGTCTCACAAATGAAGGACGACAGTTTCAATATTTTTCTAATGGGTTAGTGCGAATGAAATGTCCGGCGCGAACGAGTAGTGGAAACAGCCCCCCCCTCCACAGAGGAATGGAACCACCCACTGGTGTTGCGGGTATTACGTCACAGAGTTACTATAAATAGCTAGCATCTGTGTGAAGAACAAGGTTCAGGCGTAGTTTGTTTGGACGTAACGTGGCGTGCAAAGAAAACATGCAGACGCCAAATTCGAGATTCATCTTCCTGTACGAATTGCCGCTCGAAACGTTAACAAATCGTTTGGGGAGAATACAGCTATTGAACGAACCATTCGGCGACGGTGTGTGAACTTTCGAAGCGGAGATACGGACCTGCGAAACGAAGCACGTGGTTACAGACCTGTTGCTGTTTCTGACGATGTTCTGTTACGTGTGGTTGAAGCGGACCACCGAAAACGCGTCGTGAGATAGCGGCAGAGGTAGGTGTCCACCACACGACAGTTGTTCGACTTCTGGCTGCGCTGGGTAAGGTCAAAAAGCTGGACATATGGTTGTCGCATGAGTTGACAACTGCCAACAAGACTAGGCGTTTGGAACTCTGCACGTCGCTGCTTACCAGGAATAAACAGGAACCTCTACTGCATCGAATCGTCACCTGCGACGAGAAGTGGGACCTTTATGATAATCGGAAACGATCTGCACAATGGTTAAGTTAAGACGGCATCCTAAGCCACCCCTACACACAAATAAGATGATGCTCCTTGTCTGCTAATCCACAGCCTGGATAATTCATCGGAGTTTCTTGGCACAAGGCCAAACCATCACTACAGCACGTGATTGTGCTGAATTACACCAGATGCACCGGAACTTGCTGCAGAAACAACCGGCTTTGGTCAACAGACATGGTGTTCTTCTGCTCCAGGACAACGGCCGCCCTCATGTCGCACAACGAACGATGATGGCACTAAGTGCCTTGGGCTATGAAGCACTGCTTCGTCCTGCCTATTTCCCCGGACTTGTCTCCAAGAGACTACCATCTGTTTCGTCGCCTGGATCACTTCCTGTCCGGGAAACAGTTCACGACAGACAACGAGGTTCAACATGCAGTTGATGACTTCTTCGGGTTCCAGTCAGAAGACTTTTTTCGTTCGGTGATCATGGCCTCAGAATAAAATCCCTGAAATGAGGCTAGACATGTTGCCAGAAGAACGGACCACCGATGGACAACCGAAATTCTACACTGGATTCCAAAGGACATGCAAAGACCCAGAAGAAGTGTAACGTACCAGGAGATGTGACGTACCTGCCAGAAGGACGCACACGACATAAAGGCAGATAGCAATTAGAATCAATGTCCGCGTAGCTTAATTGGTAGAGCAACTTATTCCGGAATGAGTGGACCCGGGTTCGAATCCTGGCGCGGATAAAAATGACGGAGAAATTTACTTCGTTATAATGGCGCCCGAACTATCCGGATGACCCGACCGTTCAAAATCTCGCATTGGTGTGATGTTATTTCCACACCGCGAGATAGGAAAAATATGAGCAGCACTTCGAAAGAAAAAAGAAAAATAAGGGGGAGATGATGTAACGTACCAGGAGATGTGACGTACCTGCCAGAAGGACGCACACGACATAAAGGCAGATAGCAATTAGAATCAATGTCCGCGTAGCTTAATTGGTAGAGCAACTTATTCCGGAATGAGTGGACCCGGGTTCGAATCCTGGCGCGGATAAAAAATGACGGAGAAATTTACTTCGTTATAGAAGACTAGATAGGAAATGAGTGGATGAAATTCGAAAGCATGCGGGAGTGACCTGGAGGGGACTGGCGCAAGATAGACCGTTGTAGAAGAAACTTGGGGAGGCCTTCATCCAGCAGTGGAGTGATAACTGGACAATGATGATGATATAGTTCAAAGCAGATTTGCCCGGGTCGGGTCCAATTATGTGACGTCCGGGTCCAAAATTTTTGACCCGTTTCTAGCTCTGGTTCTGATACTGATTTGTATGTCAGAAAGTTCATAAAATGAGGTCAAGCTGTGGCGCATGATATCTCAGAGAACAGTAACGTCGAGTTCTAATAATTTTAGGTCTATGTATAAGTTGTCAGCGTTTTATGGGCAAGTAGCTGTAATGCTTGCACATGCACGTCGCATTTAATCATGATCGAAGTATGTCTGTGGTCTGCATCTTCTTCGGCTGTCTACTACGCTGTTTGTCCACCACGCTGCAGTCACCACTTCTGAGCAAAATTCCTGAGGAAAAATTCACGAGTATGGATTTTTTTAACACATCCACAGTCGTATGTATATCGTAAATTGCATAGCTAAAGCACCATCCAGTTTTCAACTAAGATTACCGGTGTGTAATACGTAATTTTCAATGGTGTCCGAGAAAATAATAATTGAAGTAGTCTGGGTACTTTACATTCAACCTCTAATTTGCTAATAATTAAAGATCCGTACGTTTTTAAAGTCTTCCTCTGCTACTGGAATCATTAACGCATCCAGAGGGAGGGGGTTCAAAGGTGCATTTACGCCTTCCGAAATTTTCTGCGTCCTGATGTTTAGTTCCATATGTATCAAAGAAGAAGAAGTGAAATGCTCGTAAGAGAATTTCATCTCATTTCACTTCGCTTGGGAAAACGGGAAATTGTAAATTGCATACACAATTACCCGTTTTCCCAAATGTTAAACAACTACTAAAGGATAGAAGAATCTTATTTCAAATTTCATCTGTGTAGTCGAAGAAGTGAAATGCTCGTAAGCTGTACGTAGGAATCCTTTTTCCTAACGGGCATTTTTTCATCGCATTGTGGAAAGCCTTGACCATTGTCGGCTGCATTTTATTGCGCTGGGCATTGTCAGTGTCTAGAGTTTTAGTGTTTTGTTGAGTGTAATACTTATTTACTTTTGACAATGTTTATAGTTCAAATTAAAACCCCAACGTAACTTCACTTTAAAGTACGTAAACCTGCTGCAGTAACTGGCTTCACTGTAAAACTTACTGAAACATTCTGGATAGCTTGACATCTTATTCGAGATAGCTTAACATCGTGTTTCGGATATCTTGACGTCGTGTTTCGGATAGCTTAAGTTAACGTCGTGTTTCGGATACCTTAAGTTAACGTCGTGTTTCGGATAGCTTAAGTTAACGTCGTGTTTCGGATACCTTAAGTTAACGTCGTGTTTCGGATAGCTTAACGTCGTGTTTCGGATAGCTTGACGTCATGTTTCAGATAAGTTGACGTCGTGTTCCGGATAGCTTAACGTCGTGTTCCAGATAGCTTAACATCGTATTTCGGATAGCTTAACGTTTTAACTTAACGTCGTTTTGGGGATAGCTTAACGTCGTATTTCGGATAGCTTAACGTGGTAACTTAACGTCGTTTTGGGGATAGCTTAACGTCGTGTTTCGTATAGCTTGACGTCATGTTTCAGATAAGTTGACGTCGTGTTCCGGATAACTTAACGTCGTGTTCCAGATAGCTTAACATCGTATTTCGGACAGCTTAACGTGGTAACTTAACGTCGTTTTTGGGATAACTTAACGTCGTGTTTCGGATATCTTGACGTCGTGTTTCGGAGAGTTTAACGTCGTGTTTCGGAGAGTTTGACGTCGTGTTCCAGATAGTTTAACATCGTGTTCCGGATAGCTTAACGTCGTATTTCGGTTAGCTTAACGTCGTGTTTCGGAGAGTTTGACGTCGTGTTCCAGATAGCTTAAGATCGTGTTCCGGATAGCTTAACGTCGTGTTTCGGATAGCTTAACGTCGTGTTCTGGACAACTTAACGTTGTGTTCCAGACAGCTTAACGTCGTGTTTCGGATAGCTTAATTATACATGAAAGAGCTAATTAGGACCATAATAATAACGGTCACGTGAATTGAAAAGGATTACTTACTATGTCCACTACTTCTTTATTGGTCCTTTGCAGGCATATATCTTTCGTCAACACACACACAGTTCAGTTAACAATCTGGATCCCAGCAAACATCAAATGCAGAATATAACTTCAATTCTTAATCATTCAAATACTCCGCCAACATCAGAATAATTCGAGTGCTCGTGACACAGTTTAATCGTAAAATCTCGCCAACGCTCCACAAAAAATTCAGAACAAGAAAGCGAAATCATTCGGCATAACTCAAAGCAAATTTCTCATACAAATCAACTCTCGCTCGTGATATATCAAATCACCTCCTTTGGTACAAATCAGATCACACTTTCACATTTCAAAACATCACTCTTGTCATCCGGTTTCGTAAACGTCATTCTCTTGACCTGCGGTCAGTTTTCCACAACACAAATTCATCGAAAAAGAAAATGTAGCGTTCAGACTAGAAAATGTTTAACGAGAATAAACCAAAATTTACATAAGACACGAACTGAAAAGGAAGGTAAAATTAGAGAATACGTCGCAAGCACGGGAAGATGATCGAGGTTTTTTTATTATTTTTTTTTTATTTTAAGGTTAGGGGTATTTTACTCGATGAGGCATTCGAACTTTTCCTTTTACGAAACGTCAGTCTCCGGTTTTATGACAAGGATATGCCCGTGAGAGGTGTTCTTTTTGTGAGCAGAAAGCGACTCAGACAACCTTTGAAGTAAGGATTTTATATGAGAAGTTTTTTTTTTTTAATTATCGAAGCCTTATAATATTTGTTCCATGAATAATAAACAACAGCAGGGCCGTCCCGGTAGCGCAGTTGTCTAAGCACCGAATTATGACCATTCGTCCTAGATGGGTCCGAGTTCGAATCCCGGTCAGGCATGGATGTTATGTTTGTCTTACGCCACTGGCTCTGTCCCTTCCCTGGAACCAGTGGCACTAAATTAGGGAAGAACGACTGCTTATAGCCTATTAAATTGCTGACGGTGGTCGTTAAACCCCCAATAAAAAAAATGAAGAAATAACAGCAGAAATGTTATTAATAGATTAAAATCAATTGGTGCGGTTTTTAATCGATTGAAATCCTTTGCTCATCAATTAAAAAGATGCACCTTGAAAAAAATTATTTCTAGGTACGCCTCTTCTCCTAATATCACGTTCACGACAATGAGAAGCCTTCTTGGTAAAGGATAACATTCTAAATTTAAAAGCTCTCTCCAATATGAGGAAAATTTTTACCCAAGGAAAAAAAAATAGCGAAAATAAGAACACTATGCGAGGACTACCAACTTGTGAATGCTAAATGTGAGTAGCCTGGGTAGAATTCCGCAGAATTTCTTTCTGAAACTTATTCAAAAAGTTGTTGGACTTGGGATTAACTTTTGAATAATCACTGACAGGACATTTAGTTGTGCAATGCCCCAGAAAAAAATCTTGTCCAAAACAGCACTAACAAATGCAGACATGTTTAAGCATTAAACAAATAAATAATTAAAGTCGTCTCATAAGTAGTAAGAGCTTAAATTACGTGACAGAAACCTCTTGAACATGCTGTGAAATATATGGGAATTCCAGTGGTTGTTTCAGCAGACGTTAGCAAATCTGCGAAGTATTACTATGCAAGTAATCATTAAATATCGAATTAGTTTGGAAGGGGTTTTTCGGCAGTGAAAGCACTTGTACGAAGAGCTTTTAGTCTGAAGTTACACAAATCGCAGAAGCGGATCAACGTAGTTTGTTTACATGAAAAGATTCGTCTAGACAGGGGGCCAGACAACTCAACAAATAAAGCAAATTGATGTCAAGCGAAATCATGTTTTACGAAAAGTATTGCACGAACAAAGCAGGTAAAGTTAAAAGAACAACCTTTCGCATCTCAGCAACAGAAGAAAAAAATTACTTTACTTTTGAATTCAGCAAACACGGTGGTTAGTAATAACGGAATTGGCAAACAGTCTATATTTTGTTAAAGGGGAAGCGCTTTGTGCTTCCATACAGTTTTAGTCATTAGTGTTATTTTTCATCATAAATATATTCCGGTAACAAATTTAAATACGATTAATGTCTAAACGCAATGATTTCGCGAAGTGGTTTTTCGATGCAAATGAAATAACAGATCGGAAAAAACAAGTGTGATTAAATATAATATTCGGAAAATTACTTTCGAAGTCAAAAGGTTGATGTTATATAAAAGAAAACATGAATTAAATTGTTTTCCAGATTTATCAATAGTTCCTTTATTTTACTTTTATTTCTGCGTTTTTGTCCCCATTAGATTTCTGTTTTATTTTTACCTGGTACAAAAATGAACCACAGTCCCAGATTAAATAAACTCAGTTTCGCCAAATCCTTGAGCAAGCCACTAATCGTTAGTCCGAAGCAGATGATTGCGTTTTTTGTACACTTTCTGTGCATAACGACAATATAAGGAAAAAAATAATGTTTTTAACACTTCTTTTGAAAAAAAAAAAAAAAAATCACCATATCTCTGCACCTATTTGTCCGATTTAAAAAAATTCTTTCTGTATTGAGGAGCTTGAACTGTGAGAACGGTGATCCTTCCTTTTCTTTTTTTTTTTTTTTTTTGTTTCTGTTTTTGTTTCTTTCCGCTAGGGGCAAAAATGTTTATACAGTGAAACCTCCATTTACTGACACCTCCGAACATTGTAACCTCGAGAAGCGGCAAGCTTTGATTAAAACAGAACAGCTGCCGTAGCATCAACAATTAACGACAACTTCCGAACAACGAAACCTCTTACCTACACACCCTAATCAGTCCTTAACGAACACTTTGTCTTTTAGGATCTTACGGAGTTTTTTTCGCGTCAAGAAGGATAATATATGGACATACACAGTCGAGTCACATTATTGTGACGACCTATCATTTTTGACGTCAACATCGCAAAGCTAATGAAAGAAGGCATGTGTCGTGAGTTTGCTTGGAGGGTATATAAGGCGTGCTGCAGTAATTCTGAAAACATTTCACTCGTTGCTGTCATGGATAAAAGGACCGATTTATCAGATTTGCAAAAAGGGATAATTATCGGCTTTCATTTGTTGCTCCAAGCAAGCTCACGACAGAGATAATATATAGGGTGGCAATACTTCTGAAGCAGCGTAGTTTGTGAACTGTTCGCGTGTTGCTGTGGTTAAAGAGTATCGTGATTGGAGAAATGCCATCATTGCGCATAAGCGACTAAGCGACGTGAAAACTGTGGAGCACCACGTGCCATTGATGTGAGAGGTGAACATCGGTTTCGAAGGTGCGAGCGGGCCGATCGACCTGCTACAATGGAGCAACTCACTGGCCGAACGAACCAGAGGGCTACCGGAAGTGTGTCTATAGCATCAGTTCAGCGAACCCTGCTGCGTATGGGACTCCGATGCAGACGGATGGTCACTGCACCTATGCTAACGAATGTGCATCGGCAGAAAAAGCTTATATATTTCACGGCAGTACTGGAATTGGATCTCCGCTGATTGACAAAGGATCGCCTTCTCCGATGAGTTACGTTTTCTGCTTCATCGAACGGATGGACGTTGGCGTATAAGACGAGAAACATCGGATAACAAGCACTCTTCAACCATTTCTGGAACAACACAAGCTCGTGGGGGCAGCGTTATGCTCTGGGGAATGTTTTCGTAGCATTCTCCGGATTCACTCATACCTGTGGAAGGCACTATGGCCCGAATTTGTTATGAATCCATCCTTGCAGACCACGTACACTCATACGTACTGATTGTCTTCTCTGGAGCGGATGGGGGTTTTCCAGCACGAAAATGCGACGTGTCAACAGCTAGAAATGTCTGAGAGTGGTCCGAAGAGCAGGATGAAGACTTCAAAGTACTTTCCTGGCCCCCTGATTCCCCAGACTTAAACCCAATTGAGCATCTGTGGGATCCCCTCGATCTTGTTGTTCGCTCTATGGACCCTCCAGCACGCACCCTCCAACAGCTGTCAGATGCACTGCAGTCAGCATGGCTCCACGTACCTGTGAACACCTTCCAGCACCTTATTGAGGCACTCCCATTCCAGCCCGTCTAGTTACTGTCCGCGCTGCACAGGACGGTTACTCTAGATATCAGCTGGTGGTCACAATAATGTGACTCGGCGTGTATAATATAGTCATTTGTGTGTCAAGCGTTATAGTGTTAGTGTGTCAAGCATTATAGTCATTGTCATTGGTATAGAAAGTTAATTTAAGATCTCAAAGCCACAGAAACTACTCCAGTTAATTTATAATAAAAAACCAACAACCTTTGTATCTAGTAATCGAGGGTGTTGCAGTTAAGTTGATCGTACAAGGTATTGTTTAAGTTTATTTTTAAATATATAAATATTATTTAAAGTCGTCAAGTCCTGAAACAATGTACTCCGAAAAGAAAGGTCCGACATAGTTAATATGGTCTTTAGATCGTTCAGTTCGAACAAACATAGGTATTAATTTGTTTTTATTTCTAGATAGTGGAATGTTGACGGGTATGAATATTTATTGAAATTAAATCCTGGTAAAGATTATTTTTGATTCTCCTAAACATTAGAACTCCTAAATTATAGTAATATAATTGTTCAACCTTTAAGAGACGAAAATCATTAGGATGTAAACCCAAACGTGTTGTCAAAATTTGGGACCGATTGTTTTGGAGTTCCAATTCAAGAAGTCTGATGAACTTACTTTGTATTCGTTGTAATTTTTTAATATTATACTAAGTAGTTTTTCCCCAGGCCAGTAAACAGTAATTGAGATGGGATTGAATTAAAGTAAAGTATAATTGTAGCATTAATTTTGGAGACAAGTAATTCATGGCATTACCTATAACTCCAATATTTCGATAGATCCTACAAGCTAAATTATCGATATGTTTATTTGATATGAAATCCCTTTGTAGTAAGGTGCTAAGATAAGTGTGAAATTATACGACTTCAATACGAATAAGGCTTAGCAAGATCTCAGTTGGGACTATTGGGCGAGTTAAGTTACACTATCTACCAACAAGTAATTGGACACCCCTGCAATCGACGATATCTGCGGTCCTGATACACGTCACGACCAGCGCCGTTAAATATCGTGTGGGAAACAACAACGCAACCAGTCGCATGCAAGATGCCACGCAGTTCGGAGCTCTCTGATTTCGAGAAAGGTGTAATCGTCGGGTATCACAGAAATGGCCGATCCATACGTGACATATCCAGTGAGTTGAAGTACCCAAAATCGACAGTGGCCTACGTGATTGGCAAGTGGGAGATGAGAGGTGACTGTCGGAATGTGCCCCGACCCGGCAGACCCACAAAACTGGGAGTTAGAGACCGACGGGTACTGGCCAGAGAAATTCGGAAGAACCGCACCAAATCAATGGGCCTCATCCGCGAGGAGTTTCAACAGGCATCCGGAAGTGGTCTTACGATGAATACCATCCGTAAGGAAGCCCATCTGCTCGGTTATCATGGATGTGCTGCCGCCCACAAGCCTTTGATCACCAAGTCCAATAGAGCTGCTCGGCTAACGTGGTGCAAAGAACGTCGACAGTGGACCGTTGAACAGTGGAAACAGGTTCTCTGGAGCGATGAATCAAGGTTCACCCTCTACTGTTCGGATGGCAGGGTCTGGGTTTGGCGTCTGCCTGGAGAACGCCTCCTGCCGGAATGTATTGCGCCAACTATGAAGTTCGGCGGCGGTGGAATTATGCAATGGGGGTGTTTCTCCTGGTATGGCACGGGACCCTTGGTAGAAATTCCTGGTAGACTCAACGCCGAGACCTACTGCAACATTTTGGATGACCATGCGCTTCCTACGTTGTGGCAGTTTTACGGGGTGGACCCATGTTACTCTCAGGATGACAATGCCACCTGTCATGTTGCGAGGTCCATCATGGCTTGGTATGGTTACAATGGAGTTAATCGAATGTACTGGCCTGCGCAGAGCCCGGACCTTTACCCTATCGAGCACCTTTGGGACGAGTTGGAGCGTCGACTAAAGGGGTGCCCCCACCGTCCGAAATCGGTGAAGGAACTGACCTGTCTTCTCCAAGCCGAGTGGAAGAAAATACCGCTAGCCGTCTTACAACGCCTGGTTGAGAGTATGCCCCGGAGGGTCGCAGCTGTAATCGCCGCTCGTGGAGGCTCCACCAACTATTGAAGGTGAATAAACTTCGTTTTCCTTTGCTATCACAGGTGTCCAATTACTTGTTGGTAGATAGTGTATATGAAAAAATCATTAATTTAGTTTTATGTGTATTAATAGCTAGATCATTAGAAGTTAACCATTTAGTTAAAAACGAAAAGCAATTTTCCAACTAAGAAATTATGTCAAACATATCATTCCCATGTAATAATAAAGTAGCATCATCAGCATATAATACTGTGTCCGCGTTAGGTAAGATGGAAAAGATATCATTAATATATAAGTATATTAAACAGTAGAGGGACCAGTACTGAGCCCTGAGGCACGACAGAGGTAATGCATTTTGTATACAATTTAATATTATGAATTTGGACAAATTGCTGTCGGCCAGATAAGTAGCTTTTGAAAAATGGTAGTATTGCACCTCTAATTCCAATTCTATGTAGTTTTGTTAATAACAAATCATAATTTTTTGGGTCAAATGCCTTTCAAAGGTCTAAAAACAATCCCAAAGTTTACTTATTGTGTGGTAAATTAGATTGAATTGCATTTTTCAAATTAAGCAAGGCAATTTCTGTTGAGCAATTTGACAAAACCCAAATTTGTTTTGATTTAAGATATTGAACTTAGTAATAAAACTGATCAATCTAGAATGTATTACTTTTTCAAAGAGTTTGGCAAATGCAGTTAAGTTAACGATAGGTCTACAGTTATTCACTTCCCTTCCTGAACCTGATTTAACAAGAAAGATGACACCGAATTTTCGGGTGTAATAAGCACGTCTTTTGAATCCGTTCTGACGCAAATGAAATTTATCAAAGCTATTCAAAGTCAATGGAACCGGTATGGAAAACAATAGTATCTTACGGAAGAAAGAAGTTTTTCGGGTTTTTAATCCCTCAGATATTATTATAAACGGAATCGTGAGCTTACGCCCTTTGGTTGCAGACTTGTACGTTAAGAAAAATATGAATTTATATGAGAAACATTTCACACCGGAAACGCTCTCCAACATACGTAGAAAGAATTTTTCAAATCGGACTCTTAGAAACTGAGATATTTACAAAAATAAGAAGTGACTTTACGTCCCCTAATGGGAATACCATGCATTATTTTAAGAAGAAATTATTCTCAAAAGGTTTTTCCATATGAGCACTGTCGGTCCAAGAAAAAAAAAAAATTAGTCGGGTTTTCAGGTGCCCAGATTTTGCTACAAATACATCAGAAGCAGACATTAATTCTTATGCCCCCTGGTGGCCAAACCATTCTTTACAAAACATTAGAAATTATGTGAAAATTATTTTCCATCACGTCTTGTATGCGATATAGGAAGAATTTTTCAAATCGGAGTTTTAGGAGCAGAAATAACGCAGAAAACACAATTTACCTTTGTGCCCCTTAGCGGAAAGTCTATGATTTACTTGAAAATTTTGAATTCATAGGAAAAACATTTCGCATCGGAAACACTATCCAACAAAGAAGGAATTTTTTAAATACCGGACTCCTAGAAGTAGAGATATTGACAAAAATAAGATATACATCTACGCCTCCTGGCGTAGAAACCATGCATTATTTCAAGAAGAAAATGTTCCTAAAAAGTTTATCGACATGAATAGTATCGGTCAACAAACTACTTTTTTTTCAATCGAGATTTTAGAAGCTCATATTTTGCTGGAAATACATCAGAAGCAGAAATTAAGACTTACGCCACCTGGTGGCCAAACCATTTTTTACAAAATTTAGAAATTATGTGCAAAGTATTTCCCATCAGGAGATGTATCCGATGCAGAAATAATTTTTCAAATCGGAGATTTAGAAGCAGAGATATAGGGGGAAAACAATTTACCTTTACGCCCGCTAGCGGAAAGTCTATGAATTAATTGCAAATTTTGAAATTATATGAAAAACATGTCACTCTGGAAACACTATCCAACAAAGAACGAATTTTTAAATCGGACACCTAGAAGTAGAGATATTGACAAAAATAAGATATACGTCTACCCCCCTGGCGTAGAAACCATGCATTATTTTAAAAAGAAAATTTTTCTAAGAGGTTTGTCGACATGAGTACTATCGGTCTACAAACGACGAATTTTTGCAATCGAGAATTTAGAAGCTCATATTTTGCTGCAAGTACATCAGAAGCGGAAATTAAGATTTACGCCCCTGGTGGCCAAACCATTTTTTGCAAAAATTAGGAATTATGTGCGAACGATTTCCCACCAGGAGCTGTATCCGGTGCAGAAATAATTTTTCAATTCGGAGATTTAGAAGCAGAGATATAGGGGGAAACGCAATTTACCGCTACGCCCCTAGCGGAAAGTCTATGAATTACTTGAAAATTTTGAAATTATATGAAAAAACATGTCACACGGAAAACACTATCCGACAATTTTTTTAAAATATTAACATTCAGCAAAAGAATATTTCTGTTTCCTTGTTCGTTTACATCCAGCATTTACAATTGCGTTTTAAAATATACGTCGAATCGCGTAGTTTATCATTTGTCCCTTTTTTCTTATTTTCCTCCTGATTCTCTTCATGCCGGCCCCTCCTCCAATAATTTGATGAAGTCGGCGACCCTGTTGTACAACACTGGGGAAGCGAAATAAGTTTATCTTTTTCCTTCCCGAAGTTATTTCGTTTATCTTTTTATCTTTTTGTTTTTTATTTTTTAGTTATTGAAAACCATGTGAAGTTGAATCGTTTTGAAGCCAGCCAGCCAGTCAGCCATATGTTTTGAATGCTAACAGGAAGTCTGTGAAGCGCTAAAATCTTTAACGGTGATGATTAATAATAAAGAGTAATTGGTGACCTTCAAGACCTCATTTAATGCAGATGGCACACGCAGTGGCCTGATTTGGCACTGTCAATCCCTCAACTAGTAATGGTAGCCGCATCTGCTCGCGAGGTTTCTATTCTTTATTTGTGTTAAGAGGTGTACCGCTATTTCATTTCGTAGTGGGAGCAGGTGATCTTTCGCTTTTTTTTTTCTTCACTGTGTTTCTCTTTCTCCATTATGGATACGTGTGTCTTTTTTACTTTAATCTGTAGCCAAACACCTGCTGTTGTACACGATTCTTCCGAATATCTTTTTTCTTGTGTGAGCTCATCCCTTGAAGAGCCTCAGTTGATGCGTTTGTTCTCTTCATTCGTCCTTGAGTTTAACTGATCGCACGCAATCCTGGAGTCTGAACACGGTTTGGGTTTTGGCTCAGCAAACTGCGATTTTCAGTCTGTGCTTAGAATACGCGAAAGGAAGCGAAAGTGAAAAGACTTCTGAAATAACTTGAGAAAATAAACAAAAAATGGAAGTAGGGAATATTTGTAAATGTGCTCATGTGTTCCTTAAAATTTGTTTACCTTTCATACAAAATATGTCAAAAATAATACAGGTACCAAACTAGAAAATTCATGTCACAGCTGCAAGAGTCCTTTCTTTTTTAATTAGATGCTTTAATTAATAAGCTCTCTCTCTCTCTCTCTCTGTCTCTCGTAGTCTTGGAACCTATTACAACAAATCGATTGACAGTTTCAGAGTAGATTCTCCAACCCCAGGCCGTCAGCGCTTGCTATGCTGTTTTTGTCTGTTTGGGAATTTAACGACTGCATGTCCCTTATTCAGAGCCATTGGCGTAGTGATCTCACCAGGATTCGAACCCGGACCCCTTCGTCCGAAAGGGGTCCGGGTTCTAATCCCGTGAGGCATGGTTGTTGTGTTTGTCTTACGGCACGGGCTCTCTCCCTTCCCTGGAACCACTGACCCTAAATCAGGGACGGGCGACTGCTTATAACCCATTTAGTTGCTCACGGTGGTCGTTAAACCTCCAAATAAAAAAAAAATAAAAAAAATTTCAGAGCCACTGGTTTCAGGGAAGGGAGAGAGCCAGTGCCGTAAGACAAACACACCCACCCTGATTCGAACCCAAACCCATCTCTTTTGAAAGGTTGGAAGCCGGCGTCTGGTAAAGCTCAACCTCCCGGGCGATTCCAAGGACATTTCTTTTTTAATTAATTTCAAGAAATTTCATTTATTGTACTTCAAATCATTGGGGTTTTTTCAAACAGTCATTCTTTGTCACGGCTGTGAATAATTTTTCAGGAGTTCTGACCGTCCTTGTGGCACACTGGTCTAAGCGCTATCTTCTGACTATTCGTCCGAAGATGGGTCCGGGTTCGAATCCTGATGACGCATGGATGTTGTGTTTTTCTTACAGCACTGATTCTCTCTCTTCCCTGGCACCAGTGCTCCTAAATTATTGACGAGCGACTACTTATACAGTATATAGCCTATTTTAAGTTGCACACGGTTCGGCACACGTCGTCGTCACACGGTTGTCGTTGAAACTCCAAACAAACAAGCAGGAGCTCTGGACCTACTGATCAGTCTATCTATCCAACTCACTTCATGTCCTTGTATTTTTTATTTCTGATATCGCTTTATTATGCTGACTTGATTTTCAATTAATTGACATCGCCTTATGTTGATCTGATTTTCAATTAATTTATAACGCTTTGATATGTTGTTTTGACGTCCACTTATTAGATATCGTCCCCTTATATTGATAACATTTTCAATTAATCGATAACATTTTATCATGTTGATTTGACTTTCAATTAATTGATATCATCTTGTTCTGATTTTATTAGTTATTAATCGATATCATCTTATTATGCTGCTTTAATTTTTAATTAATTGATATCGCCTGATTATGTTGATTTGATTTTTAATTAATTAGCATCGTCTTATTACGTTGGTTTTATTTTTAATCATTCATATCGTGTTATTAGATTAATTTTATTTTTTAATTAATTGATAGTCTTATTTTGCTGATTTTACTTTTAATTAATTGATATCGTCTCGTTACGTTCATTTGATTTGTAATTAATTGATATCGTCACTTATTACATAGCTTGGCACAAAACAACTGAGAATGTTTTTATAAAAAAATGTGCAATACTGCGTTCGACTTTGGGACGAGTCTCGAAAAAACGGTAGTCGTTGTAGTAACCATAGAAACCGGGTACACCTGCTTATCGCGCATGCATCGTCCGTAGTGAGCAGTTCAATGAGAGTTGTTTCGTGAGCCCCTGACAAGTGTTTTCGCGCTGTAATTTTTTTGAAAAAATGTTGTGAAAGAGGAACAAAGATGCGTCATTGAATTTTGCTGCCACTTAAGAAGTCTGTCGGACAGACTTTCCGTCTTATGCAAGAGGCTTATAAAGATTAATTTATAGGAAAATTAACAATACCGCCCCTGTGGCGCAGTGGTCTAAGCGATGGCTTTTGATCATTCGTCCGAGATGGGTCCGGGTTCGAATCCCGGTGAGGCATGGTTGTTGTGTTTGTCTTACAGCACTGGCTCTCTCCCTTTCCTGGAGTCAGTGGCCCTAAATTAGTGACGGGCGACTGTTTATAGCCCATTGAGTTGCTCATGGTGGTCGTTAAACCTCCAATCAAAAAAAGAAGTAAACAATTAACAAATGGCATAAAGAATTTATGGATGGTCGTGAGTGGACGATTTTAATCGCGCATAAGGAAGGCCGTCAACGAGTGTTACAAAGGTGAACATCAATACAATGTGCGTTATTATACGGGAAGACAGACACATGTCAATCAGAGATATCGAAGATATGGTTCACATTTCAAACTCATCAATTCACAGAATTTCAACCGAGCATTTGAGCATGAAACGTGTTTGTTCAACAATGAAGGCAAATGGTAAACGAAGATCCAGAAGTATTGCAACGGGTAATTACAGGCTACGAAATTTGGTTACACAATTTTGATCTACACACCAAAGCAGAAATCTATGTTCGGAAATCGGCGTGGTCTCTTAAAGCGAAAACTGTTCGTCAATCAAAATCAGCGTGAAAGGTCATGTTGGTTGGTTACATTCTTTGATTGTCAAAGTATGATCTATCAGCACGTTGCACCTTCAAAAACTACGATAAATGCCGACTACTAAAAAACAGAGCTACAGAATCTGCAGGAACATGTGACAACAAAACGACCACACCTGAAATAGAATCGGGTGTTACACCACGATTATGCAAGTCCCGCACATGGCCAGTTACGACGTTTTTTATTTGGAGAAAATGAATATTAAGTTGATGCCCCAGCTGGCATATAGTCCCGTGTGACGTGCCTGCACCGCAGGAAGCACATGGGATAAAGGCAGATAGCAGCGAGAGCATACGTCCGCGTAGCTCAGTTGGGAGAGCGACTTACTCCGGAGTGAGAGGACCCGAGTTCGATGCGGAAACAAAATTTTGCGTCATACCCGACTTTTCACCGTGTGACTTTTGGTTGCTTCCTCATTTAAAAAAAAGACATTACAGGGACAACAATTTGAAACTGATCATCAACTTTGAAACAAAGGCATTACAGGGACGACAATTCGAGACTGATCAACAACTTTAAAAAAAGGCATTACAGGGACGACAATTTGAGACTGATCAACAACTTTAAAAAAAAGGCATTACAGGGACGACAATTTGAGACTGATCAACAACTTTAAAAAACGACATCACAGGGACGACAATTTGAGACTGGTCAACAACTTTAAAAAAACGGCATTACAGGGACGACAATTTGAGACTGATCAACAACTTTAAAAAAAAGACATTACAGGGACGACAATTTGAGACTGATCAACAACTTTAAAAAAACGGCATTACAGGGACGACAATTTGAGACTGATCAACAACTTTAAAAAAGACATTACAGGGACGACAATTTGAGACTGATGAACAACTTAAAAAAAAACGGCATTACAGGGACGACAATTTGAGACTGATCAACAACTTTAAAAAAAAAAGGCATTACAGGGACGACAATTTGAGACTGATCAACAACTTTAAAAAAAAGACATCACAGGGACGACAATTTGAGACTGATCAACAACTTTAAAAAAAGGCATTACAGGGACGACAATTTGAGACTGATCAACAACTTTAAAAAAAAAGACATCACAGGGACGATAATTTGAGACTGATCAACAACTTTAAAAAAAAAAAGGCATTACTGGGACGACAATTTGAGACTGATCAACAACTTTTAAAAAAAGCCATTGCAGGGACGACAATTTGAGACTGATCAACAACTTTAAAAAAAAGGCATTTCAGGGACGACAATTTGAGACTGATCAACAACTTTAAGAAAAAGACATTACAGGGACGACAATTTGAGACTGATCAACAACTTTAAAAAAAAAAAAGACATCACAGGGAAGACAATTTCAGACTAATCAACAACTTTAAAAAAAAGACATTACAGGGACGACAATTTGAGACTGATCAACAACTCATTGCAGCTGCGCTAGGCAAGGGTGGTTCAACAGCATTTCAGAAGAATTCCAGAAGCCATTCAAAAAGTGGGAGGAACGTTGGGACATCTGTATTCGATGCAATGGAAAGTATTTCGAAAAAGATGACTACTTCCAATGATGATTAAGGTACGAATAATTTTTTTATATATTCTTAGTTGCTTTGGGACAACCCTTGTATGATGATCTTATTTTTAATTAATTGATATCGACTTATTACGGAACGAATAAGACGATATTATGGGTTGTCGGAAAAGTCATGACGTATTTTGGCACCCGATGCCGGTTGGGCGGTTTTGGAAGTACTGGAGGCATGCGCAGCTCTGTTATCGCTATGTCATTCGACAGGTGCCGGCTCTAGCTGCAGTCTAAAAGGAATAGTGAGCGATTTGGTTGATTTGCGGAGATTTGACATCAAGTTGAAGATGGAAGACCAAGCTGTGCATTTTCGCCATATTTTACTGTTTTACTTCTGTAAAGGGAAGAACGCACGTCAAGCTTGTGAAAAGTTGCGTAAAGTGTACGGTGATAATGCTCTACAAGAACGTGAGTGCCAGCGGTGGTTCGCAAAATTCCGTGCTGGTGATTTTGACCTCAACGATGCTTCTCGGTCCGGGAGGCCAACCGAGGTTGATGACGACCAAATCAAGGCATTGATCGAGTGAAACCCACGTTACACGACACGAGAGATTGCAGACACATTGCAGATACATCATTTAAGCGTTCACGACCACCTGAAGAAGCTGGGATGCGTAAGCAAACTGGATGTGTGGGTTCCTCATGAACTCAAAGAAGCTCAATTGACGGCGCGTATAAACATCTGCGATATGCTCATTAAACGTTAGGAAAACGATCCTTTTTTGAAGCGACTGATAACTGCTGACGAAAAGTGGATTGTGTACAACAATGTGCTGCGCAAACGGTCTTGGTCCCGACGTGCTGCTTCTCCTCAAACGACATCCAAAACAGACATTCATCAGCGGAAGGTTCTGGTCTCAGTGTGGTGGAATTTTAAAGGTGTCTTGTCTTTCGAGCTCCTACCACAGAACCAAACAATCAATTCGAATGTGTACCGTCGGCAATTGGACAGTTTGAACGAATCTAACATCCAGAAACGTCCAGAGCTCGTTCATCGTAAAGGTGTTGTGTTACATCACGACAACGCGAGACCACACACAAGTTTGATCACCCCGCCAAAAATTATTGGAGCTTGGGTGGGATGTGTTGCCACACCCAACATACTCGCCTGACCTTACGCCGTCAGACTTCCGCTTGTTTCGTTCTCTTCAACAGTTCTTGCATGGTATAAGGTTCAATTCAGATGAGGCTGTAAATCAACACCTTGTATAGTTTTTCGCGCAGAAAGACAAGTCCTTTTATGAACGAGGCATTCTGCAGCTCACTGATGGATGGCAAAAGGTTATCGAACAAAACGGGCATTATATCATTGATTGATCTTTGTTCTTTTTATCAATAAATAACCTTTGCAAAACATGGATAAAATACGTCATGTCTTTTCCGACAACCCAATAAATCATTAAAAAATGCTCAATTTCGAAATTCGATGGATGAAAGAGGATTTTTGAAGAAATCGGATGACGAATGTGCAGCTTCTAATTGTGATACTGAATGGGACTCATACAGTGATGTGTTAGAGGAAGTGGCGTAAAATGGCCCATGAATGAATTCTTTAAGTCCGACATTGACATTAAGCAAACCTGTAGACTACGGCGTTCAAAAGTTTGTTGATAAAACCTACGTCAGGCGTCGGCAATCTACGGCACGCGTTCCAAACGTGGCACGTGGAACGATTTTCAATGGCACGCGGAGTGAATTTAAAAAAAAAATTCCATAAAAACTGAATTTTTAATTAAATAGAAGCATGTAATTCTCTTAAAGCTATTCCTGTTTGTTCATCCTTTCAAAACGAAAGTTGTACACTATACTGACAAAAGTCACCGGGCACCTAGAAGAGAAACACAACGTAGCATTTATTGTCATACACAGCATAGCATTTATTGTCGTACGGTGTCGGTCCACCTTTGGCCTTAATGCATATACTTGGTTCCAAACTTCTCATGCGGCGCTCTAATCCACCCCATAGGTGCTCTATGGGATTAATATCAGTGCTCTGTGCTGGCTAGTCCTCACACGATACGGAATTATCGTCAAATCACGCCGTAACAGTCCTTACTTTATGGCTTGATGCATTCTCCTGATGGTATCAACAAGGCTTGGTTCCATAGTATCGCCACAGAGTTGGTAGGGCATAATCATCCAAAATATCGAGGTAGACATGCTGGTTAACAGATTTGCCCACGATAACCAATGGGCCGGGACCATACCACGAAAAACACCCCCACACGAGTACACTGCCAGACTTGACCGTAGGAACAGTACACTGTGGTAAATAGCGTTCCCCCGGCTGCCACCATACCCACACACGCCCATCAGACTATTGGATCGTGTATCTGGATTCATCAGTCCATAGGACCCTTTTTCATTGATCTACTGTCGACGATAAATGTTCTTTACACCGTGCTAGACGACGAGTAGCATTCCGAGTGGAGATGAAAGGCTTATGAACAGCCGCACGACCACGGAAATCTATACTGATTTTCTTTGGTCTGCCGGTACGTTTTGCTACTTCAGGCACACCATATGTCTTCCACTTATTCAGTACATCCAAAACAGTTGACTTGCGGCCGCGACATTTTCACTCAACCTCACAGTGCGATATGATCGCGGTCAGCTGCAGGCTTCTTTTTATACCGTTTGCAGCTGTACCGCGCATCTTAACAATGCAGCGGATCAGTTCATTTGTTTTTGAAAGGGTGTCCTGTGACTTTTGTCAATATAGTTGTATATTGGAGGCAAGAATGTGCGATCTGATGCAACCTAACTGAATGAGTGTGGAGCAAAAATGACTGAGCTTGAAGAAGTTCTATTTCCATCCTATCCTTCTCCTCTCTTCCGACCATCCCCACCACCCTCTACAGTTCTCTCGGCTGTTGCATACTCATGCCGGTACAGTCCGTCGACTATCGCACAAAAGTTGTTGATATTATTAAGTAATACGGTGCCGTTAAAATGACTCAAAAAAGCTAAAACTTGATATACGCCCGTTTCAAGAGAATCGTGTTGTTTATGCTTTCTGTTGTGAAAGTGTCGTCAAGTGCACAAAGACACTTTCAAACCAAATATCAATCCATGTTTAAAAACTCCGAGGTGAAAAGTGAAGCCGTAAAAAACGCCGTTTGTGGCTACAAAAAAACAAGACAGTATTTTTAGTCAAGTAACTGGAAACAAAAATAAAGCTACCAAATGTAGTTACAAAATTTCTCAGTGTGTGGCTTCGAAGGGCAAACCTTTCACCGTTGGAGAAGACATCACGGAAACTTTTTTGAGTAGTGCTAAAATTAAATTTCGTTTAGTGATTTACCAAATAAGGACACAATACTGTCTCGGATTTGAGAAATACCGACTTCTGCGAGATCAATCGAGAGGCGCATAACAGATATGGCTGTAAATGTAACGGTAAAACAAATAGCCGGGTTATAACAAGCTTTTGTATTTAGTGTAGCTCTTGACAGAAGTGCCGATGTGATTGACGTGGCGCCTAGCTATAGTTGCAAGATATTGTGACAACAACCGTATTTATGAAGAACTGTGCTGCTTGATACCTCTTAATGGTACAGCCAAGGGAGGGCATTATAACTGCATTTTTCGGAAATCAGAACACTAACATGAATAAAATATTCTGTGTACTGCTGATGCCGCCCCTGCAATGGTCGGAAAAAACAAAGGATTTGTTAAACTTCTTGAGGATCATATTGGACGTCAAGTTTTGAGCTTCCGTCGTATTATACACCAGGAGAGTTTATGTGCTAAGATTTTGTCACTGTGCTTGAACCCCCTAATGGAAACTGTTGTCAAGATTGTTAACTTCATAGTGTCTCGCTTTTCGTTGACCCACAGGCAATTCAAGCCTCTTCTAAAAGAAACGGAGAGCTCATATGTGGACCTTCAGCTGTACAGAAATGTTCGTTGGCTTAGTCGAGGCAATGTTTTGAACAGATTTGTATCATGTCTAAAAGCAAATAAGGTGTTTCTTGATGAAAAAGGACAGCATTTTCCGGAACTAAATGACGAGGACTGTCTGTGCAAGCTGATGTTTCTGGCTGACATAACTACGCATCTGAATGAATTAAATTTGCATTTACGAGGGCAGGGTCAAACAGTACTTGATCTTTTTGAGCACTGGAAAGGATTTGCGTCAAAATTAGACATATTTTGCCGTGATATTACCACTAATACATACAAGAACTTTCCAAACGTAAAGGCTCATTCAAATCGATTTACTGTCAACAGAGATGAGCTTCAGAAGTAAGTTTAAGCGCTCAAAGGTAAGTTTGCTAAACGAGGTCAAGACTTCCAAATTCACGGGCCCATATTTTCTTATCTCATCAAGCCCGACTTAATTGATCTGATCTGATCACCTTCCCATTTGACCTATCTATTTTCGAGTGGATGGATGTTGACAATTTTGAAATGCAACACATCGGATTCAAGGCATCAGAATTATGGACGATAAAATTTATAGAATTGCGGAAAACTCTTGAAGGAAACGACTTGGCGAGTTTTATCCATCCTCAATTGCTGGACATCTCTGCCTGAAGCGTACACATTTTTGAAGAAAATTGCATTTCTGTGCTTTCGGTTTTTGAGTCAACTTATACACGTGAACAAATTTTCTCACGCACGAAAGCCGTTTTAAGTCCACAGAGAAGTCGCCTAACACCTCTGCATTCAGAAGCCTGTGTGAAGCTCAAAGTGACCAAATGCACACCTGATATTGAACAATTAACCAAGAAGAAGCAAGGACAAGTGTCCCATTAATTGATTAATGACTCATATCAATAATAATCAATGATTACTTACATTAAAATTTTAATAACGTGTTTTATGTTTAAATTATTTAATTGTTTTGTTCTTTAAACTATTAGACTTTCTGTCTAAACAAAATAAACATATGGTAATTTTATAATAAGATTTCAAAATAATGTGTTCAGAACTTAAATCTTGCTAGACATAATATTTTTATTTGTTCCTATTTACATTAAAGTATTGAATAATCTACAAGTAATAGAATAGTTTGTGACGTATATTCTAAATTAACTTTCCCTTTTAGTTTCCTTCCCTATGTAAATCTTGAGTTTGTTCTCAGTTATACTTCACACTTAACGTGATATCTTCTCTCTCAAACGATTACTGTTGGCAACAATTGAGGAAGAATGAACGTGACGTATGCCTATTATGAGATAAGAACCAGAGATATAAATTACGAGACAACAGTTACTCGTGAGGAGCGTGGAGTGTTGATTTGTGTTAGAGATGTGTCATGTGATTTCTATACTATCCTGAAGTGCTATAATCTGTGCTGGAGAAATAAAGCCAATTTCCGTAAGTTTGACTTCTGCTTAAATGTTTCGTCTGGCCGTTAAGGTTTAATTTAGGAACTCTTTCATCGTATGGTAATGTTTTAAAATAACGTAAGAAGAGCGATAAAAGCTCAGTACGAAAGACATTTACGTTATTAGTCATCGGGAGCATATTAACACAAGATCAAATTAATTTCTTTTAATGGTTGTTGTATATAAGAATATGGCGGTCTTGGACTGGCACGCTGAGTGACTTTGCACCATTACTTCGGCACAACACTACTGAAAGGTTGCCGACTCCTGCGCTACATCTCCAGCATTGTTTCGAAGCACTGTACACTGCTCGACAGTGAAATCGTCCGACACAGAAGGAATTAGTTGGCGTATCGGCATACAAATTGGTAGGTGTGCTCATCCAGATGCAAATCACTTGAGTATACAACTAATTGTGTGAGACGAGCGAGAGAATAAAGGAAATATACAGGCCGATGAAGCCATATTATGTCCCGTGCTTAAGGCCGTACGGAACAAAGAAGCGGAACGTTAAAGTGCTGCTACAGCACTTAACATTCCTAAGATGCCTCGTAGATCTCGTTGCCTACCATACCAACAGCTGAGAGCATTTGAGAAAGGCAGAAGTGTAGGCCGGCCTTCGTGAAGCTGTTTGGTCGATTCGCCGAATCACTGCCCATGTGCATCGGGTTGCCAGAACAATCGAATGTTTTTAGCAACTTTGGTTGCAAGAAGGGTGCCACTAGACGCCGTAACGGGGCCTGAGCTGTCAGAAGGACGTCGTCACACGTCGATGGACGTATTCGTCGCCTGGTAATTGCGGAGTCACCAGCTACTGTAGGAAGCATTCTACGTGCTGTAGCTGTGACTATTGACTGTCTCGAATCTGATAGTGTGCTGAAGACTGCCAGAGGAAAGTCTACGCTGGCTGTAGCGATTGCGTTTACCGCCATTGATCATAAAGTATCGCTAAGCTCACTGTCGTAGTAGAGCTGCGTAGCGACAGGAATGGCACCACGTCGGGTTCAGTGGTGATTCCTGATTCTGCCTCGGTGCTAACGATTATACAGTCCTTGTCTGGCGACGACGTGACTACGGGGGACGGGTGAATCTAGCTGTTGTCCGCGAGCGACGCGCGGCTCGCCAATTGGACATACTCATATCGGGTGCTATTAGTTACGATAGCTGGTCACCTCTGATACGCAGAACTGGCACCGTTACCTCCAAGCTGTGCGTGGACGACGTTTTACAGCTAGTGTGGCAACCCAGCGGCCATTTTTTACCAAGATAACATCTCCCGAATGCATCTACCAGTGATCTATATGCCTCCATGGCCAGAGAGATATCCATAGCTATTACTCATCAAGCATGTATGGGACCTCATTGGACGACATTTGCAACCCTCTTCAAGATAACCTGGAGATGCCGTTGAATCGTGGGATGGTAACCTGGGCATCAATGTCTGACAGGAGGGAATTTAGGTAACCATTTTGAATATAGTGAGTTAAAATCATCTTTCCTTTCCTCAGTACCTTTTTTCGCCATTTCGATGCAGCAGGTCAGTCGGCACGACTCTCATTTCTTAGCCATCCCATCGGAGGGAAAGTTAGATTTATGGGGTTTTTTGCTGCAGTGAGAGGGAGGAACTGGATAATGTTCTCTGAGGGGTGAGAGGAAGGCAATTAAGGAACATCTGCGTCTTCTAGGTAAAGAGGGACCCTTTTTGGTGTTTCTCAAGCGTGGACTGTTCTGCTGAGGGGGTCGGTTGAAAGTAGAGAGTGAGAGAGGAGGGGGAAATTTCTGTCTCCTCGGTGTGATCCGAGATAATGCTGATCATCAAGGGAGAATGGAAAAGTAGAAAAGCGAATAGTAGCCGTGAGAGAAGGAGATCAACGTGTTAATGATATAGAGAATGAATGGAAATTTGGACAAAGCTTGACACCTTTCCCATATCAACAGAATAAACATTTTCCTCACTGCAAGAGCGAGTAGTAGCTTCAGTTGATATTTTATTTTATTTATCTCCTCTAGTGTGTTAAAATACGGGTTA
The DNA here is from genome assembly GCA_039090855.1 of Macrothele yani. Lineage (NCBI taxonomy): Eukaryota > Metazoa > Arthropoda > Arachnida > Araneae > Macrothelidae > Macrothele > Macrothele yani. Next base: position 114,562,750 of record CM077003.1, read on the forward strand.
AACTCTCGAAACAAAAACTCTCTTCACACGAAGCATCAACGAACCCTTCACACACGGAACTGAAATATAACTCAGTACCAAGCTCTGTAACAGCACCACGTAATCTTTGCGTGATACCAGATACCCCAGGACACCATGAGAAGGCTGTATTAATGAATGCCGCTCCGCGTGTTTGATTGTGTGTTTTTTTTTTTAATTGGAGGTTTAACGACCACCGTGACCAACTCAATGGACTATAAGCAGTCGCCAGTCCCTAATTTAGGGTCACTGGTTCCAGGGAAGGGAGAGAGCCATGCCGTAAGACAAACACAACATCTATGCCTCACAGGGATTCTAACCCGGACCCCTTTCGGACGAATGATCAGAGGCCATTGCCTTAGACCACTGCGCCACCGGGGCGGCTGATTGTGTTGTGCAACATAATGGTCGCAGATGGTATTGGCTGCTGTCACGTGAATACCATCATTCGCATGATTCTGCCTTGTAGCCTTCTGTCTTGTAGCCTGCCAAACTGATGTACCTTGGAAATTAAATCATGTATTTTCCACCTCATATTCTGTCTCCGGTGATTTTCAGCTCATTTGGCTCAATACTTCTGGCTAGTGCGATTTCATTGTCGGGCAGTGAATTCCGCACTACTTTTGCACATTATTTTATTCTAATTTGTGACGTATACTACCTCTTCAACCTACTTTTTGTTATGTAAATTTTGTTTGCCTGTTGTTATGCTTTCTGTAGCGAACGACACGTTCGAACTCCCAAGGGTCTGTTTCTTTAGGTCACAGTAATAGCCAGTCAAGCCAAGCAGACGAAAATAAAAGCGGTCAGGTCAAGAAGACGAAACTTTTTGCAATCAAGGTGTGTTAATGTCCGATATCCGCAGATATCTGAGAGCTATGGGAGTTACCGATGAGATAGGAGAATATTGCGTCTAGCTATTGGTTCTTGAGTTTGGAGTTCGATACATGGATTGCTAATTATGAATAATCTACCACAAATAGCGTAAGTTGTCTGCAATTTTAACTTCATGAGGTAAATGATATCCTGTTGCGATTATTCTGAGACTAAAGAATTGATGTCTAACTTCTATGGTGTAGAGCAGGGGTGGCCAAACTTTGAGGAACCAAGATCTACATTAAGCTATCATTCTCCACTCTGATCTACCATATTTTATTGCTGTGATATAGGCATATTTAAATAGGAATAAGCCTATATAACGAGTGTTTTGTTAGTGTATGTGGTTTGTAACTTTGGACACAAGTACAGAAAAATAATACTTAAATTCTTTTTTGATTTCTGAAACATTTTTCAAACAAATTGCATAATTTTACTTACATATGCTTTCTTTACAGTATTTAATTCTTAGATGTTGATGCATGACACTGCATGTGTTCACAAGGTTTAGAATACTCAGGCACATATTCAGTGAGGCACAGTCGGAGACACGCTTCTAAATGAGCATCAGTGAGGCAGCTCCTGTATTTCGACTTAATTATTTACGTTTCTGAAAAAGTTGCTTCACAGAGATATGTAAATCCAAAGAAAGAAGTTAGCCGCAAAGCAACAGATTTCAAGCAGGAATATTTTTCTTCTGACAATAGAGTCCAAAATGTGTTATCTGACGCTCTTGCCTTCAGTACTATGTCGAATTGAAATTTCACAATTTCTGATTCTAAATCTGAAGAATCGAAGAGGAAAGTAGAGGAAATGTTTGATGAAACTTCCCCGGTATCACATTCGCCAGAAGGGTATGACATAAAGCTCAAAATGGGCTGAAAGTTTCTCAGGTCTGTGAATCGTCTGCCAAATTCGTTTATCAGAACTTCTATCTCAGTGATGTATTCGTCAAAATCGCAATCAGTTTGGCGGTGTGTTTTTCCAGATTGGGAAAGTTTTTCAAATTTCTTTTATCAATTTGAGATCTTAGCACGCGTAGTTTTGACTTGAAAGCATTCAGCGAGTTCCCTAAATATATAACACCCTTTCCTTTCTCTTGCAGCTCAAGGTTGAACGTGTCGTAGTAGCCTGTGAGATCAGTTACAAAAGCTAAATTTTGTAGCCAAGTGGTGTCCTGTAGCTGAGCATAATTTTCTCCCATTGCGTCTAGGAATTCGATTATTTCTGGCAAGAGATTGAAAAATCTTTCAAGAAACTTTCCTTTACTAAAACACTTAACACTCGTGAAAAACACCAGGTCTTCGTGTTTCTTCTAGTTGGTTTCGAAAAAGCCTCCTACGTAAATTTCATGCCCGAATAGAATTAGCTATTTTGGCAGTTATGTCGATAATGTATTTCACATTTAAAGCTTTGATGCATAGTGCATTTTGGTGGGTAATGCAGTAAAAAAGAGGTAAAAATTCTTTAAAATCGTCATTTTTCCTGCAAAGTGCAATGAACCCATTGGTTTGGCCTGTCATCAAAGGTGTCCTGTCAGTAGTGATACAAACATGCTTCTACAATGGCAGATTTTTTTGGGGGCAAATTCCGTAAATATAAAAATATCTTGACCCCGATTTGCTCCTTTGTAAGCAAAGATGGTTAAAAATTATTCTTTATGCGTCATATCCGGGAATACCATTCGTATAAATACAATTAGTTGAGCTGTGTCAACTATATCTGTTGATTCGTCAAGTTGTAAAGAGAAGAAAGAACAGATTTGCAAGTCTTTGTCCAGTTGCTGATTCACATCGTCATTCATTGTTTCAACGCGTTGCGTGACAGTTTGACGTGAAAGCGGCAGCTCCTTAATTGAACTTACTATGTCACTTTTATTTCTAAATTTGTCAAATAAAACTGCACTAGCCTCTAAAAAAGCTGCTTTTACCATTTCCCCGTCATGGAAAGGTTTTTTTATGTTTGATCAAAACACAAGTAGTTCGATGCGAAGGCTCCACCGCTCCTTTCGATTGTTGCCTAGGCGTATCAAAAAGTAACCGTTGTGCTCCTAATTGAGCTTTCAATTCCTTAATTTTAATTTTTCTCAGTTCACTGTTAGCAGGATAATCCCTTTGGTACGATTTGTGCACATTCGAAAAATGTCTTTGCCGCCCCGGTGGCGCAGTGGTCTAAGCGATGGCCTCTGATCATTCGTCCGAACGGGGTCCGGGTTCGAATCCCGTGAGGCATGGATGTTGTGTTTGTCTTACGGCACTGGCTCTCTCCCTTCCCTGGAACCAGTGACCCTAAATTAGGGACGGGCGACTGCTTATAGCCCATTGAGTTGCTCACGGTGGTCATTAAATTTCCAATCAAAAAAAAAAAAAAATGTCTTTCTAGATTTCCTTTTTAGGAATGGCAACTGAAGCTCGACGTATTAAACACAAACACTTGTCACGAAAGATTGTAAAGGAATAAGCTTCCTCTCATTCAGTGAGGAAATGATACGTTTTCGGTTTCTTAACTTCACTCATTTTTAATATGTAAACAAAGCTTAATAACTTACCTTATATCTGCACTCAATAAGTGAACTAATTTTTATGCACAAATAAGAATGTTGATAGATCGACCTTCCTGTAAGTGTAGGCGTTGCGATTGACGACTAGCAGAGCGGGAGATAACAACATGCCTCATACGACAGACTATAGATGCGCGATCACCATGCGCAGCGGTTAGGGTTGGGGGCGGGGTCTGACTGATTCATTCTATCTTCTGGTCTCAGGCAGTTCGCATGGAACAACATACACCAGCGCGATAAAACAAACGATCGACCATTTAGCCATCACTTGTATAGAGTATTGGTTAGCGACAAAGTTAACTACTCTTCACAATCATATATTCATACATCATTGCAAATGTCAAATGTCACCCAGCAGCTTAATTATTAACGTGCTATTTAGACATAATCTTCATTTTTGAGGTTACTCACCTTTATTCCAAAAAAATTTCAGGAAAAAATAAAAAAATAAACGAAGTTTGCGTGAGTTGAAAAAGAAGTGTTTTTTTGGGGGGGCCTTCAACCACGATGTAACTAAGAAAAATACGCGTTGGAAATGTGTAGAGAAGAAAACCTCCTAAAAGTTTTTTGGAATAAAGGTGCATAACCTCAAAAACAGTGGCGTAGGAACGCTTTTGATTTAGGGGGTACAAGCTCATGAACCTTATATCTCAAGGATTAAGCCATCTATGGATGACCCCCTCCGAATTTTTTTTAGGGGGGATAGTATATTAGAGTTTTTACAAAATACATATACTGATCAAAACTTACAAAATACATATACTGATCAGGAATTCATCCGAATGAACATTGTTATCATCATATTATTATTAATTATTACCATTATTATTTTTATTGCTGACAAAAAGTTCACATTATTAATTTCTTATCAGAAAATGAATGGAGAAGTTTTTTTTGTGTGTGTGTGTTCTCTTTTTTTAATTTTAGTACTTTTTTTTTCCCATTAAAATATTGAGCAGGGACAAGTCAACATTAGGATGAATTTCTGCCAGCAGGGTTTGGAAAAGAGGGATTTCTCAGGAAATGTTATATAACTCTTTACAAGAACGAATTAAATTTCTTATCATTTTTGTTTACGTTAATAAAGTAAAACAGCAGTAAAATAAAAACTGCTCTACCCGCGAAGATAGTACCATTGAAGCATTATGAAGTCTATATTAAAAACTTTGAACGATACATATGCTGACAATTGATGTAAAAACCACATTGGTCTGGTGCAAAGATAAATGATGGTGGAGATATCGAAGAATTGGAGTTCCATGCGTATTATGTGAAATCCGTAATGCACTTGTTGTATTGCTACAGATCTTAAGACAGAAAACAATTTTAGTGCCGGGGCTGCGGGCGCTGAAATGACACTCCGTTTCAACCCATCGCAATGTCATTAGCTGTAGGTGACTAACAGGTGTCATAATATCGGCGCCTTTCTTCTGCTCAAGCTGGCAGTCGTTTGAACTCGTTTCCCTGCAGAACTAATTTGCTGAAGTTTCCCAGATGGTTGGCCAGTTTTTGGTGGATGAAAAGCCTCCCACTACAAGCTTCGGATATAAAAAAAAACAGATGACCCGCGATATTTCTTTAAAAAAATAAAAATAAAAAAAATAAGTAGCATATAAATTTTACAGTTCACTCTTTATGAATGATTGGTTTGTGTTTGCTCATATCTGGGGGGGGGGGTACAGTAGATATTAAGGTACCTCTCTCCAACAAAAGTTGGGGGTACTTTGTACCCCTGTAACACCCCCCCCCTTCCTACGCCACTGGCCAAGGGCCTTCCTTGTAGGAAATGGGCCATGGAGCGAAACAGGTGGTAGTCCGATGGGGAAAATTCTGGACTGTGTGAAAGATGGTTTACGATCTCAACCCCTTCCAATTCCTGTAGTTTTCGGCGGACCACTCTGGAGGTGTGACTTGGGGCATTATCCACTTGCAGCAAAGCGTGCTTCTGTTGATGAGCGCTAGGTAGCGTTGGCGCAGAGCATCATGGACGACTCTGGAGGTGTGACTTGGGGCATTGTCCATTTGCAGCAACGTCCGCTTCCTATTTATGAGTACTGGGTTGCGTTGGCGCAGAGCATCATGGACCACTCTAGAGATGTGAATTGGGGCATTATCCACTTGCAGCAATGCCCGCTTCCTAGTGATGAGCTCTGGGTTGCCCTGGCAGAGCATCATGGGGCTATTGATGTTGTTCGGCATAGAGGTTGCCGTCTACATTCTGACAATCTGGCACGAGTTCCCAGTGCACAGGATCTTCACAATTTCACCAAATGCGCAGCATGACTTTCGTCTAGAACCTCTCTCTTTGCACCTATCGCTGTGCTTCCTGGTTTGGCATCAGTCATTGATTTCCAGTGGAAGGATAACGTAGTGATACCCAATTTTCATCCCCTATGAAGATAAGATGCCAAAACTTATCGCCCTGTGGATTTGACAGTAGTGTGCGACAGAGGGAGAGACGTTGTGCCACCTGCTTGGGGGTGACTTCACGAAGAACCATTCGATCGCGCGTGGAGCAGAAACCTAGCTGGTGCATGTAACGAACGATGGTAGATTGGGAAGGCCTCACCTCAGCTCCTAATGTTCTGGTGCGGCAGTTTCGACCAAGATGTCAGTGGTTCTATTGTCACAGTTTCGACCAGGGTATCAGTGTTGGTGGTCGTAGAATATCCTGACCTCGGCTTGAGTTCCGAGACTGTTTCCCCCAACATTGAAACGTCAGAACTATTTCCGTGAAGTGCTACAGTCCACTGTTTCCTCGCCTTCAACTGTACAAATTTGCCTCGTTGCTTCTGCGGCGTTTAACCCTGTTTTTTTTTTTTTTTCAATATTGGCGTAAGAGCACCCGAACAGCACGTTGATCGAGCTGGGGGTTGTCTGCTCACTTGATAACGCATCAGTGCCAAAAGCACGCCATGGCGTTACCCAGTCGACGCTTGCTGGCGTTTTCCACAGCTATGGAATCCCAATCTCACGAGGAGCTCAAAACGGGACAAATTTCTGACTCGCGCTGATATAAGACGATCTGAGAAACGTGAAATGCGCTTCACAAAACATATTTCTTTATATAAAGCTACAAGGTTGAAAAAAAAAGTTTCAGAATTTCTGGATCCAGTGCTGATTTGCAAAAGCGAGTAAATAAACAAAATAATTAAATAAAGACATATTTTTTACTCTATATTAGTGGTTCCCAAAGTGTGCGCCGCGGCGCCCTGGGGAGCCGCGAAATATTACAAAATTTTCATAATTTTATTTCCATTTTTAAATTCAATATGATAGGACGCGACATCGCGATATCTAGCGGACCTGGTACAAACCAGCAACTCACTTAGTAATAACTGTTTGCAGAAGCCACTACAAATGGTTACTACATGGCGCTCTACAATAATGTTACAAGCGTGAGTTTTCCCCCTGCACGCTGCAGCCCGACGGGCGCACGTATGTGTTCTGCGCGCCCGCTACCGGAAGTAACCTGAGCTTTCGCACCAGCCTCGTGCTTCTGATAAACTTTCCTCCCTCGTTCTCCGAGCGTCTAGAAATGACTCTCAGCCCAGATTTTTTTGGGAAGGTCACCAGATCCTTTAAATAAGCTCACCCGTTGTCCTTTGTGGCTCATTTGGCGGTCAACAGTCTGTTATGTCGATGCTCTGCCGCTGAGTTTTGGCGTTAATAAGCTTTCGGCGTATCAACTGAATATTGTTGCGATTAAGTTAAGTTTTTGAAGTTTTTCTTCTTGTATGTGTTTTTAAAAATGGATCGGTTTTTACTAAACAGTAAAAACCGATCCATTTACTTAGTTTTTTATCACATCTGTCGCGGTGATAAATACTAAGTATCGCGCGAAAATCAATGTGGAGAAGGAAATGATTGTGGCTGAATCCAGTTTGATTCCAAGATCTGAGAAAATGTGCGGTGATCAACAGACTCATCCATCCCACTTATTATAATCAGTTGAATGTTTTCAATTACATTTTTTGTGATCTTCAATACGTGTTTTATTTATTTTTACCTTAGTGTACTTGTTAGAATTGTATATTTTTTAGTATTTGACATAGGGAATTTGACATAGGGCGCCTTGGGAAAATCTGGATTCAGCAAGGGCGCCGAGAATCAAAAAAGTTTGAGAACCACTGCTCTATACACAGTGCGTCAAAAAATTTTAAGTCTGACGCTAGATTTCAGCCTACGGTGGCGCCACCAGTGTAATCGCGAATGCGTTATAAACGGTGACTATCTGCTTGCTTTCTGCCAAAAGTACTGCGAAGTTGTTAAAGTAACTCAAACGAAACAGCCGTTCATTAGAGAAGTAAAATTTTTTTCATGTTGAATTATTAATATGGAACAAAGGGCTGTTATTAAATTTAACGCAAAACTTGGTAAAAGTGCCTCGGAAACGTACCAAATGATGAAACAAGTTAACGGTGAGCTTTGTTTAAGTAGATCAAATGTTTTCCTGTGGCACAAACGTTTTTTGGACGGAAGAGAGACGCTAGAAGATGATAAGCATACCGGAAGACCAAGTTCATCTAGGACACCTGAGATTATTGAAAAAGTGCGTGATTTCGTGGTAAACAATCGATGTGCGTCACTAAGAATGATGGAAGAGTCTTTAAACATCAACAAAGAAACGATTCGAACCATCCTGCATGAAGATTTGGGCAAAACAAAAGTCTGTGCTAAATTTGTTCCACACACGTTTAACCAATGAACAAAAATCAAGGAGAAGTGCACATTGCAGAGACATCATTTCAGCCGCTGAAAATGACCCAAACTTCTTAAAATCGATTGTTACAGGTGTTTTCAATATGATCCCAAAACAAAGCGACAAAGTGCCGTATGGAAGTCAAAAAACTCCACAACACAAGCCAAAAAAACAAGAAAAGTTCCATCGAAAATCAAAAGAATGCTCATTACATTCTTCGATAGTAAGGGTATTATCCACAAAGAATTTGTTCCAAGTTGACAAACAATTAATGGTGAGTTTTATTTAAATGTTTTGAGGCATTTGATGGGCATAATTCGTCGCATTCGTCCAGAATATCGGGATGAAAACAGTTGGTGTGTGTTGCACGATAATGCACCCAGTCACGCCTCACTTCTTGTTCGTAGATTTTTGGCGAAAAATAACGTCTGTGTGTTGAATCATCCACCGTATTCGCCTGATTTAGCACCCTGCGACTTTTCTTTATTCCCCAAACTTAAAATGACGTTAAAAGGATGTTATTTTGATGATATTTCGACCATACAAACAGCTTCTACGCGTGCTTTGGAGGCAATTCCGCAAAGTGAAATGGAACAGGCATTCGAATCAATATTAAATCGCTGTAGCAAGTGTATTGAAGCCAGAGGGACTTACTTTGAATAAGAAACCAAAACAAATTATAATTTCTTGTTTCTATTTCATTTTACAGACCCATTCTTAAAAAATCTTTGCCACACTGTGTATAAATCCCATAAATTTTAAAACATCTTTACAATAAATAGAAAAGCATTTTTTGACCGTTGTGTTTTCGTTAGTTGCCTGTTAGCGCGGCCGATAAATCCAACGTGAAAACATAAGAAACTTCATATTCATTGAAGCTTTTCCCTTGCAAAAAATGAAAACATAACGTCGGCGATTGTAATTAAAAGGGCTGTGGTTTTGTACTTAATGAATGATGCATTGCCGACAGGAAATCTGATCATCTAAGAATAACAAAACTTGTGTGTTTTAAGACGTAGTATATTTTAACGTTGTTCTCACTTGAGCAGAGGGTGCTTTATTATTTTGAGGCTCTCTTTTTCTAATTTTTGTGTGCTCTTTCTTCTTACGCGGAGTTAAAGCAACAAATCTGCAAAAGCAGTGCAATGCCTGATTGTAAGAGGTGTTTTTGCTTCATCTTGGCTGGCATTTATCGAATATCTCTACATTCTGTTTTACAAAACAGAAATTCAGATATTTTTGCTTCCGTTTTTTTTTTTTCTGTTGAAGCTGGCGATTTCTTACAGCGTGTTTATCCACCACCAACGTTGACCACCCAAGCCGCCTAGTGTTGTGTGGGTTTTTGATGACTTTCCACTCATGAACTTCTGAGCACCTCGGATAATGGCGTCGCAAGTAATCGTCCCTGACCTATATATGCTCTTTTAACTAGCCGATGAAGAGACAAAAGAAATTTGTAATTGCGAAAAAAATAAAGATAAAAATGCATCATGTTGTCGCGTAACTACCCGAATTGACGAATCCAATGCTCGTAAAGGTCAAACGCGAAAGAGAAGCTGAAAAGTGTAACACTATCCTCCCTGTTTCGGCTCAGTGGACAAGGCGGCCATTCTGAAACGCACCGCTTTTTCTTCTTCTGTTTTTATTCGTTTTCAATTGGCAACAGAGAGAATCTGAGAGTCAGAACACTTCCGCTTTCAGCATCGTGCCACCGGCGTGAAAATACAGTGTTGTTCTTAATTTTATATTTTCTTCTTCAATTACTATCATTCTTATTCTCTTCACTAACTGTTTTTTTTTTGTTTTTTTTTTCTTTGTGTTTTTCCTCCCTCTCAACTGTTTAGGTGTCCGCTTACGGGAAATAGGAAAATAATAACACTCCACGCCTCGGCTTTTGAAACAATTGAGGAGTTCCTGGAACGGTCACTAATAAACACTCTTTTTCTCGGAACAATTTCTTTTAGTCTTTATTTTCTCCAAAGGTTGCGAAGTTAATAAAAAAAGCTACGTTTTTTCTTACCTGATTTTTGCTGATTATTTATGAAGCAAGGGTATATATCATCATCATCATCATTGTCAACCATTATCAATCCACTGCTGGACGAAGGTCTCCCCAAGTTTCCTCCACAACGGTCTGTCTTGTGCCAGTCTCCTCCATGTCACCCCTGCATACTTTCGAATTTCATCCACCCATCTCCCATGTGGTCTTCTTCTGGGTCTTTTCCTGTCCCTTGGAATCCAATTTAAAATTTCGGCTGTCCATCGATGATCTGTCCTTCGGGCAGTATGTCCAGCCCATTGCCATTTCAGGGATTTAACTCTGATCATGATGTCTTCCACTCTTGTCCTTTTTCGGATCCACGAGTTCCTCTTCTTATCTCTCCTGGTTACACGAAGCATGCACCTCTCCATGCTACTTTGAGTTGTCTGCAGTCTTTGTATATCTCTTTTAGTTAAGGTCCACGTCTCTGCACCATACGTAAGCACTGGAAGGATGCATTGATCAAACACTTTTCTTTTAAGACATAATGGCATATTGCTCTTGAAAATTATGCTGTTTCTTCCAAAAGCTCTCCAGGCAAGTTTTGTACGCCGATTAATTTCTTCATCAATGTGACCCTCACTTGATATCTGCTGTCCAAGATAAACGTACGTGTCTGTTATCTCCAGCTTTTCTCCATTAATCAATAAATCTTCATTTCTTGTAAAAGCATTGAACATCACTTTTGTCTTCTGAAAGTTCATTTTTAATCCCACTTCTTTACTCTTGTCAGCAAGTTCCTGGATCATACTCTGTAGCTCTGATGGGGTAGTTGCAAATATGACTACGTCATCAGCAAAACGAAGGTGGGTTAGATAATCTCCATTAATCTTTATCCCTTTGTTTTCCCAGCTCAGCGACTGAAAAACACCCTCCAATGTGGCATTAAAGAGCTTCGGAGATATGGTGTCACCTTGTCTCACTCCCTTTCCAATTTTTATGTGTGTTGTATTTTCAACAGCCGAATCTTTGCACTTGCATTTTCATAGATGTTATTAATAATATTAATGTATGCATCTTCAATACCGCAGGTTTTCAGAGCCATTGTAACTGCTGATGGTTTCACCGAATCAAAGGCTTTTTCATAATCGATAAAAGCCATGCACAGTGGAAGTTCATATTCCCTCGCTCTTTCAATTAGTTCTCTCAGTACGTGGATATGATCTATTGTGCTGTAGCCACTCCTGAATCCAGCTTGTTCTCTCGGTTGAGCCATGTCCAGTGTTACCTTCAAGCGGTGTGAAAGAACTTTAGTGAAGATTTTATAAACTACTGATAGGAGGCTGATAGGTCTGTAGTTTCCGAGATCCTCAATGTCACCTTTCTTATGTAGCAGGATCATTGTAGCGGTGTTCCAATCCTCAGGAATCTTTCCTTCATTAAGGCATCGAGTGAAAATTTGGGCGAGTACTGTTTCAATTTCTCCACTTGCTTCTTGTATGATGTCTACAGTAATTCCATCTTCTCCTGGAGCTTTTCCCAGCTTCATGTTCTTGATTGCATGTGCAACTTCTGCTGGAAGGACTGGAGGAACTCTGGTACTGGTATCTTTCATGATGTCTGGAGTGCATGTATCATCCCTTTCATATAATTTGGAGTAGAAATCTTTCACTCTTGTCAAAATTTCGCCTCTATTTCTTGTTACAGAACCATCTTCTTTTCTCAGTGCCATAATCTGTTTTCTTCCCTTACTGAGATGTCCCTTTGCTATCTTTAGGCTTTGGTTGTTTTCAATTGCTTTCCTCACTAGTTCACAGTTGAATTTTCTTACGTCTTCAGTGATACTTTTTCTTACTGTCTTGCATAGCTCTATATATTCCACTTTGGAAGTCACATCTTCTTTAGTTGTCCTCATCTCTCTTCTTTTTTGCATCAACATTTTCGTTTTTCCTGATAATTTGTTTACATGCAACTTGTTCTTAGACCCAGCTAATTTTGTTGCTGTTTCCATAAGAGCTTTGGTTACTTTTCTGTTAACTTCAGAGATGTCCACTTCTTCCGATGTTAGGCCTTCTAAAGCAGAGAACCTGTTCTGCAGTTCCAACTTGAAGGTATTATGGTGTTTTTTAAGGTTGGTTATGTCAATAGATTTTGTTTGTCTTATGAGCTTGCCACGTTCAAGTTTGGTGTTGAGGTGCATCTTACATCTCACCAATCTATGGTCACTACCTGTGTTGAACTTGTTTAGCACACTGCAGTCTTCTATGACGAATTTTTTGTTACACATAATAAAATCAATTTCACTTGTCGTCCCATTTGGATGTCTCCATGTCCATTTCCTGTGTGGCTTTTTCTTGAAGAAGGAGTTCAAGATGAAAAACCCTTCTGCCTCTGCAAACTCAATGAGAGTATTTCCACGCTAGTTTCTGTTGCCGTGACCGAATTTACCTACTGAAGTTTCATTCTGTTGCCGTTGCCCTATTTTTGCATTGAAATCTCCCATAATTATTTTCAAGTGCTGCTTACCTTTATTATTTAGATGACAAATTTCCTCATAAAATTCTTCAATTTCTTCTTCAGGATGACTTGTGGTGGGTGCATAAGTTTGAATAATCTGAGCCTGGTATCTTTTCGAGAGTTGGATAACAAGTCGTGCAGCTCTGTCAGAGGAACTTTCAACTTCTACAACTTTATCCTTCAGTTTCTTGTTTATTATAAATCCAACACCACTAGTTCTGCCAGTATCTGTCCCACGATAGTAGAAGAGATGTCCACTTTTCAGTTCGATGAGATCTTCTCCTTTTCTCCTTACCTCACTTAGCCCCACGATGTCCCACTTGATCCTTTGTAGTTCCTCTTCCAATTCAAGAAGCCTTGAATCAGAAGATAGGGAGCGTCCGTTGTACGTAGCCAAGGTCAGCATCAGATGGCAGCCTAGTCCGGTCCTCCGGGGATTCTTAGCACCCTCTGCCTTCATGTCGCACTGGCCGCTGCCTTGGCCAGGTACATTCCAGCTGCCGGAGACTGAGGGCCAAGATTTAAGTTGTGGAATCATTTTGGAGGGGTTTGGCCATAACTCACCACGCTGGCCAAGCGGGTTGGTGAGTGTGGGATAGAATTTCCTCTAATCCCGATGGTATAGTTATACCGCTATTGGCGGTCGTCAGAGCCCCTTTAGTGGGAACAGGATGTACCACGAGAAGGCGGGGTTGACATTTGTCAAGGAGAGGCTGTGATGTTACGCGTCACCTGACCTTATATATATATATATTTTTTTTTATTGAAGGTTTAGCGACCACCGTGAGCAACTCAATGGGCTATAAGCTCGTCCCTAATTTAGGGTCACTGGTTCCAAGGAAGGGAGAGAGCCAATGCCGTAAGACAAACGTAGCATTCATGTCTCACGGGATTTGAACCCGGACCCTTTCTCGGACGGGTCATAAGCCAGCGCTCAGCCCACTCTGGCGATGGGGTGGCAACGGTATGCTTTAGGTGGAGCTTATAATAAAGTAACTCTTTTCACTGTAGGTTCATGGTTAGCTGTGATAGTGGGATCTAGAAGGCCGGTTCAGCCACTAGGCAAATTAGGGTGCTGCCTAGGGAGCCAAGATTTGAAATGAAAAAATTATAATATTTTATTTACTAGCCTATGAGTTTGATTCAGTAAGCTACGTAGAAATACACAGCCGTATCAGAATAACATGACCACCTACCTAATAATGTGAATAACTACCCTTGGCCGGGATGACAGCGGCGAGACAGCGTGGCATGGACACAATGAGGCCCCGGAAGGTTGCCCGAGACACACGTGCCCATTTGGACTGCAGCAGAGCACAGAGGTACCGGCGAGTACATGGTTATGGGTCGGCACGTCGAACCCCCCTCGATCCAAATGGTCTTACAAGTGCTCTATGGGATTGAGGTCGGGCGATTTCACGGGCCAACGAAGAACGGAGACATCGCTGTCGTGTTCCAGGAACCAGTCACGCACCCCCTTAGAGACGTAGCACGTCGCATTGTCCTGTTGGTAGACACCAGGGTAAACGTTCATCATGAAGGAATGCATGGGGTCATCGAGGATGGACGGTAGCCATTAGCGTTCAGAGATCCATCCAGTGATCCCAGTGATCCCAGGTCATAACGGGGAAACATCTCCGGGACATGCGCACTGCCACCGCCGGCCTGTACTCGACCGACAAGTGTGTCCGGGTGTTGGTTGTGTTGGTTCTCGTGTGTCTAACGCCGTATCTGCCACCGGCGGTCAAATCTGTGGAATAGAAACCTCGATTCGTCGGAGAAGGCAACATTTCCCCACTTTTCCACTGTCCAATGACGTTAGTCCCATGCGAACTCCATGCGTCGTTGCCGATGGACCTGGGTTAACATGGGCGATTTGACGCAGTGTCGATTCCGTAGACCCATGCGTAACAGGGTTCACACTACTGTTATCAACGACACGTACTTGGGTGTCTCAGCGTTCATTTGCGTGGCCATTTGCTGCACTGTTGCGTGTAGATTGCCTTTTACCAGTCGACGGAGGCGACGTTCTCTTCTGGGGTCGGCGGCCTTTGAGGATTCACAGTTATGACGCCGGAAGGTACTCGGTGTGCCAGCGGTCCATTCTTGGTACACCCTTATTACAGCACCTCGCGAACAGCCCACGAAGTCTGCTGTTTCTGAGATGCTTCCACCCTTGTCGCCGTAGCCAATTATCTTTCTTTTCTGAACGTCCGTCAGATCACTACCTCTGCCCATTGTGCTCAAGCGCGGCACTATGGCTCATTTGTCCTGACCGGCCGCTTATATCTTCGTGTGGTCGACCTTGTTACGTTCATTCTGTGATACGCCTGGGCGGATACCTGTAATTCCGGGGGTGTTCATATTATTTTGATAAGACCGTGTATACAGGACCGGTTCAATTACTTGGAGAACTAAGCGGCTAACTAAGGCGCCAAAATTCGGTGGGCGCCAAGATTTAAAGTTAATAAAATCACACGAATTGATAAAGGAGAAAAAATTAAAACAAAGAAAATTTCAATTTCTGCTGTCCTTTCGTTACTCCATATAATTTGCGAATTCTTATTCATTGAGAAATGGGGACTTCTGCTTATAGACTGATGAGTATTGGGTTGGTGCGAACGAGCAGCGGAGACAGGTCCCCACAGCAGCGGAATGGAACCACCCACTGGTGATGCGGGTATTACGTCACAGAGTTACTATAAATAGCTAGCACGTGTGTGAAGAACAAGGTGAGCCGCGGATGGCTTAGTGGTTAGTGTTTCAGACTATCGATGCTGGGTCCCCAGGTTCAAGCCTGGGCTGATCTTTCAGAGATGGTGTGATTTACTAACAATCGCTGAATATCCGCCGTGCATCGGACGAGCACGTAAAGTGACGGCTGGACCCACTGGTAAAATGGGTATCCTTTCCTATGTCCCCCCTGAAATTCTCTCACCCATCTATGTGCAATATCGTACTTGTACGGTGGCGCCATCTACTGTACTCTAATCTCACTACAAACTGTTCTGTCAAAACTCGCCTAGACTTGCTCTCATTCCTTCCGTTTCTGTGTCCTGCCCAAAAGGCGATCTCGCTGTAGAGTTTGGCTGGGACCTAAACTCTACTACCTGTGGACGGAAGTCCTACATGAAAATGACAAATTCTCCTCCGAAGAACAAGGTTTAAGCGTGGTTTGTTCGGGCGTAACGTGGCTTGCAAAGGAAACATGCAGACGCCGGATTTGAGAGTCATCTTCCATAATGAATTTAAACTGGGCCATTCTGCAGAAATTGCCTCCCAAAAGGTTAACAAGGCGTTTGGGGAGAATACAGCCAACGAACGAAAGCGATGGTTTGTGAAGTTTCGAAGCCGAGATACGGACCTGCAAAACGAAGCACGTGGTCACCAAACCTGTTGCTGTTTCTGACGATGTTCTGTTACGTGTGGTTGAAGCGGACCCCCGAAAACGTGTCGTGAGCTAGCAGCAGCAGAGGTAGGTGCCCACCACACGATAGTTGTTCGGCGTCTGTCTGCTCTGGGTCAGGTCAAAAAGCTAGACATATGGCTGTCGCATGAGCTAACAACTGCCAACAAGACTAGGCGTTTGGAAGTCTGCACGTCGCTGCTTGCCAGGAATAAACAGGAACCTCTACTGCATCGAATCGTCACCTGCGACGAGAAGTGGGTCATTTATGACAATCGAAAACGACTTGCACAATGGTAAAGCAAGGCACAGCCTGCTGGACGGCATCCTAAGCCACCCCTACACACCAAGAAGACGGTGCTCCTTGTCTGGTGGTCCACAACCGGGATAACCTATCGAAGTTTCTTGGCAGAACATTATTGTGCTGAATTACACGAGATGCACCGGAAATTGCTGCAGAAACAACCGGCTTTGGTCAAAAGACATGGTGTTCTTCTGCTCCACGATAATGCCCGCCCTCATGTCGCAGAGCAGACGATGCTGACACTAAGTTCATTGGGCTATGAAGCACTACCTCATCCTGCCTGTTCACCAGACTTGTCTCCGGCAGATTATTATCTGTTTCGTCGCCTGGATCACTTCCTGTCCGGAAAACAGTTCACGACAGACAACGATGTTCAATGTGCAGTTGATGACTTCTTCGGGTCTCAGCCACAAGACTTTTTTCGTTCCGGGATCATGGCCTTACCGGACAGATGGCAACTATGTGTCGATGCCGAGGGGGATTATTTGGCCTAGACAAGATGTTCTACTTTTCTGTTCTCACCGTCCACGTGTGCTGGTCCTTTGCCGGACATTTCATTCGCACCAAACCAATACATTAGTTTGCAGTAAAGCCGACAACGCCGTGAATGCGCGCGTCTGTCGAAAAACTGTCCTAAACTTGGCACGTCCCTTTAGCAGGCGAATCAGGCGACGGCTGAGGGCGCCACAAATTTTTTATAGAAAATTGTGGCATGAAACAAAGGTCTTCGCTCTTTCCACGTTTATAAGTGAGTCACGGAAAAATTCTCATTGGCCGCCACCGGGAGTCGAACCCAGGGTCTTCCAGTTATGCGCCGGATATGCTTCCGCTACAACACAGCGGTCTCGAATTCCTCCAGACTCACACACACTAACTGCCAAGCTAAGTTGGCAGGTTGCTTCTTGCAGCCCCGCACAATGCTGGGGATTCACCAAAGATGGTAAGCAGCAACTGAAGAAATAATTAGAAGGGCCATCTTTGGTGAATCCCCAGCATTTTGCGGGGCTCCAAGAAGCAACCTGCCAACTTAGCTTGGCAGTTAGTGTGTGTGAGTCTGGAGGAATTCGAGGCCGCTGTGGTGTAGCGGAAGCATATCCGGCGCGTAACTGGAAGACCCTGGGTTCGACTCCCGGTGGTGGCCAATGAAAATTTTTCCGTGACTCACTTCTAAACACGTGGAAAGAGCGAAGATCTTTGTTTTATGTTTCCGGTCCACGTTTAATGCTTGTATTAACAAGTAGTGGCAGTGTTCAACGTCTATTTTTTTTTGTTTTTTTGTTTGTTTAATAACCACTGTGATAAACTCGATGGGATACAAACAGTCTAAGCACCCCTAATTTAGGGCAACTTGTTCCAGTTAAGGGAGTGAGCCAGAGCCGTAAATCAAACACATTATCCATGCCACCGGGATTCGAATCCTGACCCATATCAGACGAATGGTCAGAAGCCAGCGTTTACTTCACTACTCCACAAGAGAGGCTCGCCTAACGGTCAGGGATGTCGCTAGACTTCGAAATGAAGATTGGTGATGGGTGAGCAAATGTTATTTCTGTTGGGACAAGCTCGATAACTTTATTTAGATAAAACTGAAAGAAAGAACTTTTAATGCTTTCTTACTATCGGCTCCAAAAGAATTTAGCACTAACCCCTCCCCTTTCACCTCGTAAACACACGCACACATACCTGGATCCAACAAGTTGCGCCACTGGTAAACCAATAAGATAGGCGATGACTATTGGGTAGTGGTAGTGGTGTAAATGTTGCTAGAATGTCTGCTTTAACTTTGTTTTTCTTGCTTTGAATGTATTGTCTTAATAGCCTTTAAAAATTTTGCATTTCCGCTTGTTTCTTTAAAGAAAAATGTTTTATTTGTATGCCTAAATCAAATTCTAACTTCGTGACACACGGGTACAACACCCTCCCCACATCCTTTGTAACGTACCAGGAGATGTGACGTACCTGCCAGAAGGACGCACACGACATAAAGGCAGATAGTAATCAGAATACATGTCCGCGTAGCTTAATTGGTAGAGCAACTTATTCCGGAATGAGTGGACCCGGGTTCGAACCCCGGCGCGGATAAGAATGACGGAGAAATTTACTTCGTTATAATGGCGCCCGAACTATCCGGATGACCCGACCGTTCAAAATCTCGCATTGGTGTGATGTTATTTTGAACACCGCGAGATAGGAAAAATATGAGCAGCACTTCGAAAGAAAAAAAAAAAAAGAAAAAGAAGGGGGAGATGATGTAACGTACCAGGAGATGTGACGTACCTGCCAGAAGGACGCACACGACATAAAGGCAGATAGGAATCAGAATAAAATGTCTGCGTAGCTCAGTTGGTAGAGCAACTTGTTCCGGAATAAGCGGCCTCGGGTTCGAATCCCGACGTAGACCAAAAATGACAGAGAAATTTAATTCGTTATAATGGCGCCCGAACTATCCGGATGACCCGACCGTTCACAATCTCGCAATGGTGTGATGTTATTTCCACACAGCGAGGTAGGAAAAATAAGAGCAGCACTTCGAAAAAAAAAAAATAATAAGGGAGAGATGATGTAACGTACCGGGAGATGTGACGTACCTGCCAGAAGGACGCACACGACATAAAGGCAGATAGGAATCAGAATAAAAAAAAAATGTCCGCGTAGCTTAATTGGTAGAGCAACTTATTCCGGAATGAGGGGACCCGGGTTCGAATCCTGGCGCGGATAAAAATGACGGAGAAATTTACTTCGTTATACCTTCTTTAACTTCCTTCCTTCAAGCCAGCGACCTTGTCTTGCACTCCTATTTCTCTCACCAGTCGTCAGCCACGTCCCCGCTTCCTCGTTGCCCTGGGGCAGGAGAGCTCTGGTATAGTTTAACTCCACTTTCCGTGTTGGAATGCATTACTTGGAATAACCAGCAGAGCAATTAGTAATGGCCCCCTTCCTCGGTAAATTCCTATCCACCCACTTCATCCTCCCCTGGCCATACTGAGGTAAAAAGAAGGCTTAAACTAAGGATTTGGAAGAGGGGACAACTGAATGGCCCTTAGGATGCTATTTTGATGGCCTTCCTACTGAGAAGTTAACAAATTGCTTCCTACGGGGAAATAATACACGTTGAAAAAGACGAGACTCATTTTTACTTGGGAAAGTACAGATTAAAAAAAAAAAAAAAAGAATGGAAAATGGCACATCTTAAACTGCGGGGGGCGGGGCACGGTGGGCTGCAGCCTGCTCTTGCACTCCCTTGGCGACGTCTCTGCTAACAGTTAGCAACAGTCTCAGTCAGACTATTTTTCAACAACAACAGATGCAAGAATAAAAGACCAAACTACTCTTGTATCCTTTTTTTTTTTTTTTTCTATCGGGAATGCAGGAAAGAACTTTGTTGGGTTATCTACGTTATCGATAAAACAAGAAATTGCCCGTGACATAGATTTAAAGACATTTTTTTTGGTAATTTTGCAAACAATAAAGCATGCAAAATGAAATTTTAATTTACATTGGACCAGCAAGAAAATGCATGTAGTTTCCATTAATTTCTTTCTATTTAGTTTACATTGTACTTTTGCATCTAGAAATGATTACTGAATAAATGCTGTATGCTTAGCCACACAAAGAATAACATAAATTTTAAGGACTCAAGGATGATAGCGTGCCAAGGGCATCAAGCACTCTAGCATCTGCTATCTAATTTTTGTAGTCGTCAGCGCTTAACCTTTTAATCCGATAAAAATAATTAATTCGGAATTATACAAAAGTGTGCTGAAATCAGCTCGAAAAAATATACACTATATTGACGAAAGTCACCGGACACTTAGAAGAGAAACACAACATAGCATTTATTGACATACGGTGTCAGTCCACCTTTGGCCTTAATGCATCCACTCACGCTTTGAGACTTGCTATCGACAAGGCTTTCGAACACAGCGATAGGTAGGCGTTTTCATTCAGTACATAATGCTGCCGCTAACTGTAGCTTAGTAGTAGAACTTAGTTCCAAACTTCTTATGCGGCGCTCTAATTCAGGTGCTCTATGGGATTAAGATCAGGGCTCTGTGCTGGCCAGTCCACACACGATACGGAATAATCGTCAAACCACGCCGTAACAGTCCTTATTTTATGGCTCGGTGCATTATCCTGCTGGTAACAACAAGGCTCGGTTCCATAGTATTGCCTCAGAGTTGGTAGCGCATAATTGTCCGGAATATCGAGGTAGACGTGCTGGTTAACAGGTTTGTCCACGATAACCATTAGGCCGGGACCATATACAACGAAAAACATCCCCACACGAGTACACTGCCAGCTCCAAACTTGACTGTAGGAACAGTACACTGTGGTAAATAGCATTTCCCTGGCTGCCGCCATATAACCACACACGGCCATCAAACTGATTGATCGTGTATCCGGATTCATCAGTCCATAGGACCCGTTTCCGTTGATCTACGGTCCACGATAAATGTTCTTTACACCATGCTAAACGACGAGTAGTATTCCGAGTGGAGATGAAAGGCTCATGAGCAGCCGCACGACCATGGTAACCCATGGAATGAAGTTCTCTGCGAATGGTACGTGTGCATACCGAGGTTCCAGCATTTTTACTCACATGTACACTGAGGTCTTGTGCAGTACTCCGTCGATTAGCTGTAACGACTCTCCAGAGGCTTCGACGTCCTCTATGACTGATTTTCTTTGGTCTGCCGGTACGTTTTGCTGTTTCAGGCACCCCATGTGTCTTCCACTTATTCAGTACATCCAAATCAGTTGGCTTGGGTATGTTTAAACGCCTCACGGTTTCTCTTATGGACAACACACTAATATAACACCCAACAATCTTTCCTCCGCGATATGTTCTCTCCCGCCGCGATATTTTTACTCAACCTCACAGTGCGATATGATCGTGGTTAGCTGCAGACTTGTTTTTATACCGTTTGCAGCTGTACCGCGCATCTTATCAACACAGCGGATCCGTTCATTTGCTTTTGAAGGGCGTCCGGTGATTTTTGTCAATATAGTGTATTCGCTGTCTATATACGTGAGACCGACCAAGAAACAGAAAAAACTGAACTTTTCAATCGGGCGACAAGTCTGAAAGCGCTACGAGGAAGTGTAATTACACTGACGGAAAAAAAAAATCCCAACTCCACGAAAAAATAGTTGTAGAGGAATGAAATGGCGGAAATACATTTGTATAGGTAACATATTTAATCGATTAAGGTTTCAAGATCGCAGCTTATTGTAAGCGCGAGAAGAGCCATTTTAAATGTGAAATGCTGGTACACTAATAACCGGTGTAAACGCCAGAACGTTGAATGCAAGCACGCAAAAGTTCATGCATTGTGTCGTACAGGTGCTGGATGTCAGTTTGTGGGTTGGAGTTCCATGCCTGTTGCACTTGGTCGGTCAATACAGGGACGGTTAATGCTGGTTGGGGGTGACGCTGGGGAGTTGTCGTCCAATGATGTCCCATACGTGCTCGATTGGTGAAAGATCTGGTGATCTAGTAGGCCACGGCAACATGTCGACACTCTGTAGAGCATGTTGGGTTACAACAGCGGTATGCTTGCGAGCGTTATACTGTTGGAAAACACCCACTGGAATGCTGTTCATGAATGGCAGCACAACAGGTTGAATCACCAGACCGACGTATAACTGTGACGTCACGGTGCGTCGGATAACCACGAGAGTGCTCCTGCTGTCATAGGAAATTGCGCCATAGACCATAACTCCAGGTGTAGGTCCAGTGTGTCTCGGCCGCAGACAGGTTGGTTGCAGGCGCTCACCTGGCCTCCTTCTAACCAACACACGGCCATCACTGGCACCCAGGCAGAACCGGCTTTCATCAGAAAACACAACAGATCTCCACTCCGTCCTCCAATGAGCTCTAGCTTGACCCCACTGACGTCGCAAACGGCAGTGGTTTGGAGTCAGTGGAATGCACGCTACAGGGCGTCTGGCTCGGAGCTGTCCTTCAAGTAACCGATTTGTAACAGTTCGTTGTGTCACTGTGGTGGCAACTGCAGCTCGAATTGCTGCCGCAGACGCGGTACGATGCGCCACGGCCATACGCCGTACACGGCGGTCTTCCCTCTCAGTAGTGCCACGTGGCCGGCCGGAACCCGGTCTTCTTGAGGCAGTACCTTCCCTTGACCACCGCTGCCAACAATCATGCACAGTGGCTACATTCCTGCCAAGTCGTTCTGCAATATTGCGGAAAGAAAATCCACCTTCTCGTAGCCCTATTACACGACCTCGTTCAAACTCCGTGAGCTGTTGATAATGGCTTCTTCGTCTTCTTAAAGGCATTCTTGACTAACATCAAGACCCTACGTCGAATCTCAACGATAACTAACGCTCACGAACGTTACAGCGCGTATTTACAGCAAACCTGCTTTGCATGTTCCGAGGGGCGCTACTAGCGCCACACGTATGCGCCGAGCGCGAAATTTGCATAGACGTCATCTTACAGATGTACACTCACCGCCTACCAACTGTCGTTTATCTGACACAAACCCTTTTTAGTGTTGGGATTATTTTTTCCGTCAGTGTATAACGCAGCACAAGCAATTCAGATGGAATTGTTCACTTCAATTTATTTATGTAAATTCACAATATAAAATTACTAGCAGTCATGCCCGTTCTTTGAACAGTGAAATATGTAAAATAATTTTTGAACATGAAATTAAAGAAAGGGAAAAGTAATTAAGGGGAAGAAAAGTAATTTAAAACGTACATGTTTCACGATTTAGAACAGGGTCGTGACGTGACGTTAATGCATGCGGTTTGACGTCGAACGGCAGTAGGCTTTGGGGCAGTGGCAACGCCGGCCGCTAGAACTGGGTTTGATGTTAGGGCGGGGGGGGGGGGCTAAGCTTGATTTAGAAAGGGCACCAATTTTGTAGTGTTTGGCAAAATTTTGGCAAAAAAAAAAAATCCGTTCATGTGCACTTTACCCGACATTGATGATGTTACACCCCGTAAAAAAAGTTTTCAAGTGAATAATGTACGTAATATTTATTCAATGTGGGCTGTATACACTGAAGAACAATTGAATTAGAGACAGCTGGCGTTATGCAAATGTGGCGCTGTGGGCGGCCGTGTAAACGGAAACAACATGACGTATGCAGCGATCCGACAATATAAGGAGTGATGCGACGGGAATCAGTGAGAGTCGGACGCAGTATGCGTAAGACAAAGGATCTAAGCGCATTTGATCGTGGGCAAATTGTCGGGGCCCGACGAATGGGTCACTCCATCTCGGAAGTCGTGCAGGCACTGGGATTTTCACGAGCCACTGTGTCACGGGTGCACAGTGAGTACATCGAATCCGGTAAAACCATCCCTGCAAGGGCCAACTGCCGTGGACAACAGCGTGTGGATGAGCGGGATCATCGTCGGCTAGTTCGCATTGCAACAGCGGATAGACGAGACACAGTGCAAGAAATCACTCGGCAGATCAGATCAGATCATATGTAGAGGATTTTAGGAAGGGAGTGTCTGACCCCAGGTTTTTAACAACATTTAGAAACAGGAAGCTAGTAGATTTGGGGTAAAGTGCCCGATAGGAAAGTGACACGGAAGCAAAGTAGAAAGGGGTAGGAAGACGCCCTTATTTATTACCGGTGGACCAGTACCCGGGGTCCGACGGCTTAACGTGCCCATCCGACGCATGGCGGATATTTAGTGGTTCGAGCGTTCGTACCTGCCTGGGATCGAACCTGAGGTCTTCTCCGTGGCAGTCACGAACGTTGACCACTAGGCCACCCGTGGTCCAAATCATTCGGCAATTTAACGCTGGTGCACAAAAACGTGTAAGCAGCCACACCATCCAGAACCATCTCCTCGCTATGGGGTACAGAAGCCATCGTCCCACGAGGGTACCGCTGCTGACCGCAC
Source organism: Macrothele yani (assembly GCA_039090855.1). Lineage (NCBI taxonomy): Eukaryota > Metazoa > Arthropoda > Arachnida > Araneae > Macrothelidae > Macrothele > Macrothele yani. Next base: position 114,587,004 of record CM077003.1, read on the forward strand.
ATCACAGGGTGCAAAAATTAGCATGGGCGCGGGAACACCGCCACTGGACCCTAGACATGTGGGGAAATGTTTCCTGGACTGATGAGTCGAGATCCACGTTGGTACATGTGGATGGCAGGATACGAGTACGGCGCAAACCACATGAAGCGATGGATCCTTCTTGCCAGCAGGGTACTCTTCAAGCTGGTGGGGTGACATTCTCGTCTGGGGACTGTTTACGTGGACTGAAATGGGACCCCTGGTACGTGTGACATCGTCCCTCACAGGTCAACTTTATCGGGATATCCTGGACGACCATTTGCTCCCGTTTGTGCGTCTTTAACATCCCACTAGGGACCTCATTCTGCAACAAACAATGCACCGTGCCATCACTCCCGAATGGTATCCGAATAGTTGGATGAACACTCCACCGACGTGACCTCGCTTCCTTGGCCAGCTAGGTCACCTGACCTCAGTCCTATCGAGCACATCTGGGATGCCATCGAGAGAGATGTTCGAGGCTCTGACACCCCTCCATCAAATCTTCGTGAACTGTGGGAGCTTGTTTAGGGGTCGTGGATCCGTATGGCTTCCCAACGCTTCCGGTGCCTTGTCGAGTCCATACCGTGACGAATCGCCGCCGTCATCAGAACGAAAGGTGGTGCTACACGTTAATATACAGATATCTCTAATTCAATTGCACTTCAGCGTAGTATGGGAACCATGGATGCGAATCTTTATGGCAAGTTACTATTTCTTCACTATTTTAGCTTATTTAGGTCGTTTTTTTTGGGTTTTTTTTTTTTTTTTTTTTGGCTTTCATAAGGCTGTTTATGAATTTTAGTTTGTAACCTGACAAGGAATCTCTCTCTCTTTTAATTATAAAAATGGTGTGTTTCTACTGCTTTCTTAGAAATTCGTTCAGAGGACTTCCTCCATTTCCCACAAACATTAAATTTAACAAAGAATTCATTTTATATAACAAAATTTCAGTGAATTCGAGAAATTCACACACATTTATTCAAATTCCTTAGAATGTTAGATGCTTGCACCCGCCATGTGTTCCAACTGCTTAAATATTGGGGGGGGCTAAAGGGGGGCTCCAAGAAAAGTTGTGTGAACGAAAATGTCTCATGACTCTGTTCAAAATCTGGTCAGAGTCATGAGACATTTTCGTTTTCATGACTATGACCAAAATCGCGCAGATAAAGACGCCTTCTGATGATCAAACTGTTAAAATTAAAATATGTAGATACTTATTTACAAATTAACAAGAACTGTGCCTGCGAATATTTCAGTCCTGCTACATGTTTAAAAAATAACTATAAAAAACACATTTTGGAATTATTTTCATGTATGGAATCATTTTAAAAATAATTCCTCTTTCAAAACAAAATTCTTCAAATTTGCTTTCAAATCTTAAGAAGGCAAACTTCTTTCCGCGCAGATCTACTTACATTATTGTTTCTCTCAGACATGTATTTCATAAACTTTAATAAAAAGAATAACATATAAAAATTAAATGCACATTTTTATAACCTTTCTTAGTTTCGCCGTTCGTTAAATAAAATGGCACATAATGCATGTACTCTGTGTTATTTGCCGTGCACTGAATTTCAAGATGTGTCTCTCTATCATCATCATCATTGTCAACCATTATCAATCCACTGCTGGACGAAGGTCTCCCCAAGTTTCCTCCACAACGGTCTGTCTTGTGCCAGTCTCCTCCATGTCACTCCCGCATATTTACGAATTTCATCCACCCATCTCCCATGTGGTCTTTATTCCCCTGTAATATTGACTTTTCCTATTTACATCAATGACTGCCATGAAAACAAATTACCGATCACTAACCTCCTTTCAAGAAGTCCTCGTACACGTGAGCATCCGTTTTGTTAACACTTGCAGGCGTATGTTGTGGTTTAATTAACTAAAAAGATATTGAGACTTCTATACCGAACGCAACCGCGCCGGTTTCAATCCATAAGCACCGCGTTTCGTCTGTTCTTTTATGAATATTGTACGCATGAAGTTTGTTATGCCGCAAAAAAAAAAAAAAAACGAGAAAATGTACGTATATACGTATATGTTTTGAAAAAGAAATTGATGGAGCAAATATAGACGTACCCGATGCATACATTTACCTCGGAAAACAGATATAATCGTTCGCTTGCTCGGTACAACCGAGAAAATTACGAAGTGTAACACGCGGATACCGGATTTTAAATGTAATGTTCATTGCATTTTTTTTTTTAATTTTTGATGCAAATATGCCAAACGAATTATTTTCTCAAAACAGTAAGACTTTCAGCGATGGATACTCAAGTATTATGGTTACACACAGTTCCGCTATGAAATCTCTTTATCTGTGTGCCTTTAATTTATTATTATTATTATTATTATTATGTGCCTAGTGTTGACATGAATTAATACATTTCACGGCATTTTTTGACGCTTTCTAAGCAAAACAGGATACACATTTATGTGTATGCATGTATGTTTTGCAAAAATATAAATGTGAACGCACCGATTTCTACTGCACATTTTCCACTATTTCCTCTGTTAAAGAGGAGACGGTGGGATGAACACTTTAACTAACGAGTGAAAAGTTTCAGCAACACACCACTCAAATACAGCATTTTCGAATGCAGATTTTGTTATAGTCTCACACTTTTTTCTTTTCACATTTTATATTTCTTCAATGTGGTAACAACGAAAATAATATAACTTTATTTTTTAAATACACCAGAGTTGAATAATTACGAAACGCATATAGCGTATGAAATCCGTTTATTTTCGTGGTGTAGTCAGCCAAGCTTTCGCACTCCACTGGGAGGCTTTTTCAAGGCAATGTTAGACACAAATAAACGGATTTCATTCGCTATATGCGTTTCGAAAATAATATATGCTGATAACCTACGTTTGTATGCTCTCTTAGTAAGGCGCAGTACAAAAATAGCATTCTGCTGTGTGTCGCCATCTAGTGGAAAGTAGCTGAATATCATTTAAATACTATTTTTCTGCCATCTATAAACATTTTTCACAACCACCCTCAAAAATTTGCTTCGCGTGCGTATGTGTTTCAACAGAACGAATACTACAAACGATTGGTGGAAATTATGCAAAGTTCATCTGAAAACACAATGTGTTTGAATAATTTAGCCCAAGTAACCACCGCATTGCGGGGTGCCTCACATTTAAGAGAGTCTTTATCCTCGGTGAAAAGATTTATTTATTTATTTATTTTGAGGAAACTTCTTATGAAACTGGTTAAAATAATAGCTAGGAATTTTTAACGACAGTTCTGAATGACGGTTTGAAAAGTAAAACCATTTTTGATAGCTTTTATTTCAGTAATAAGTAAAATCTTCGCTGTTTTAGAAATTTACAAAAACTACAAAAACAGCTACTCCAGAGGACACGAGGCCCCATTTCACAGCCATAGAACTAATTTTATTTCTATATTCTTACACATTTATATTAATAAGAGAATGTGAAAGAAATATTAGTTCAATCAAATAAAATTTTTATATCATGAGGAGACGGTGTTATGCATTAGTTGTTTGCACATAACTGCACATCTTTCAGAATATAATGAACTGAAAAAGCTTTTCGCGAAAACGAAGAAACAGAGTCTGTGTCATTTTTGTATAACAGTCAAGAAAGTAAAATAAAAAACTATGTGTGCAAAACAGGGTGATTTTATGTGAAGTGTATTTTTTTTACACTCAGGAGTAAGTAATTTAAGCAGTTTTATTTTTTGTATCATGATTCTTAATTTTTACATATTCTTTGGGTGTGTGATCGTGAGGCATTTCAAAGAAGCTGGTCTCAGTTCTCTAAAAGAATAAAATTTTCATGATACGATAAGCTTTGGCACGATTGCTTTGCAGTACTTTTTATTAGTACTGAATGAGGGAAATCATTTTTAATTACAACGTGCACATTTCAGTTGCACGTAAGAAAGAGCAATCATGGCTTTATTAAACAAAACGAAAATGATAAAACCATGGAACAATCAAAATGAGGTTTCAAAGAATTTGTATTATTATCTTCGAGACCCTTAGTTAATAATATGGAATTCAGAAACCTTATTAATTGAAAGCTAATAGTTTTTCGCAAAAGGGCCTCGAATACATTTTTTGCGGGAGGGGGCATCGAGTTTTTCCTGCACGCCCCTGCGTTTGAAAGTAGATGGTTTAAAATGTGCTCTCAATACGACGACATAAAGTAGTTCGGACAGTTAAACTAAAAGTTTAAATCTAAGAACTTGTACTGATGTCTAAATGGGATTTATATATTCTTATGATTTATTATACTTATAACGAGCTTTGCGCAAACAATCGACAAAGAAACTACACAGAGAAACTGTAATGTAGAACTTCAGTAAATATAGTAGATAAAACAATATCAGTGGCATGTGCTGCCATCTTTTGAACAAAACTGAAATCACATGGTGGATTATAACCACACAGAATAATATTTCCACATATTTATAATAAACTTTTCTGTGGCGAACCTAGTTCTTGTTTATACGGGTGGCCAAAAATACTGAATATGCAAATAAAAATATTACGGATAAAACATCTCCCAAAATATTGGGAAGCGATAAAAATATCTCCACCATATTAAAGTACATCTTCAATTTTTCGTAAAATGTATATTTAAAAGTATGTACTCATATATTTAAAAATAAGCAGCCAGTAAAAAAGAAGGAAGGATCAAGTGAGATACTTTATAGCGAGGGTCATTCCCACTGAGTGAGTCACTGAAACACTTTATTTACCAAAGAAGATTGACTGTTAAATAGAATTTATTTATCCTTAAGATTTATTGTCATCACTAGAATCCTAATCAAATATTTAACAAACGTAAATGATATTATCAGTTTATAGAGGCGAAATTTAGTTTTCATCTCCGTACTCATAATGAACGTTTCGTAAACATTTCGTGACGAAGAAACTGCATAGGAAAACTAACGTATAACTTTCAGAAATAAAAAAAAAGGTAGGATGTGCTGCCATCTGCTGAAGATAACTGAAATCACAGAATGTGCATTTATTTTATTGCAATTTTATTCGCTCATGTTTACAATAAACTTTTTTGTTTATCAAAGCAGACTAACTGGAATGTATTTATGTGGTGCATGTGGGCGGACCTACGCGTGTTATTTTACGGCAGAACCTGTGTGTGTATGTCAAGATTTGTGCCAATTCTGTTTGTGATTCATTAACGTTAAAATAAGATATCAGCATGTTTACTATTTTATTGTAAGCGACGAAATGCGATTACTTTTATAACCAATCAGTGGCGTAACCATGTTTCAAAATCTGGGGGGGGGGGGGTCCGATCACATATACACACATTATAAGTATGCATAGTGTATATATATTACAATATTATATACATACTGTATAAGTTAAGTTTGGGACTTCCTCCCCTACACACCTACACACACACGCGCAGGAGCAAAGCTGTTGTTGAGGCGCGATATAACGGGCACGACATAAGCGCCTCTGCTGGCGAATTGTTGAACTTAGCGAACACAACTGTAAAACTATGATGGATAGGGCAGAAATGTAAATTACAAAGTTGTAGAACTAACTCACTTTGCTTATTGGGAATCGATATCGCTGTTTTATGTTTTATTAATTACACATTATACACGTGTTTGCATTCTACGAAAAATCAGTTTTATATTATTAAATTTAGTTGGTTCACATCATAACAAGTGTGTATTATATTATTACATTCCCGAAAAAATTTGAGGGGTCCTTTACATTGGGGGATCCCCGACTCTGAAAATCTGGGAGGGTCCTGACCCCCCCCCCAGTGGTTACACCTATGTAACCAATTCAGAGTCGGGTAACTAGGGTGGCGTAGGCGGGGAAGCTGCACCCGGGAGTAGCTTAGGAGAGGATATAAAGAAAAAAATTAAAATGCTGCTTATAAATTGATTAAAACTGGAACTGAAACTTTTGAACCAGTTTGTGGTGCAGTTTTTCTTGCGCCATACTTCGATATATGTTCATTTACAGAATTTTGCTAATAACATGCTTTCCCAGTTTCCGTAACCTTTGTAGCTTAAAATTCGCATTTCTTCCTCGAAATGCTCATGCTCACATTCAGAAATGAAGGCTCGGCTGTACATACGTTGCAAGATGTCGTTTACATTGTTGAAAATTCTCAGGGGCTATTCGACCATTAATGAGACTGCGAGCCTCGACTGCCAATTGCATTCAGTCCGTTTGATGTGGTACCAAAAGCGCGAACTCCGAAGCAGTTCGGAAAAGCTATTTACAAACAAACAGTCACAGTTTGATTGTGCTTTCTACATGGACACAGCAGATAACATTGGAGAGTGACGTTAATTTCGTTCTGTATTTATGCGTATTATCATCACCATCCATGGCGCCCATATAGGGTACAAGAGGGGGCAGTTGCCCTCCTCTGGAAATCGAATCACGCCCTTTTTGTCCTTGGAAGCAGTAGCGTACCAGAAAAACTCGCCCCCCTCCCGGCAAAATTTTCTTCGAGGCCCTTTTGGGAAAATCTATTAGCTTTCAATTACTGAAAGCTTTAAATTCCGTATTATTAACTAAATTTTATGGATGTTTTAATAAATCATATTCTTTGGAACCTGCAAGGTATTTTTCGTAAAACCAAAATTACTGCACTTTATTGTGCGTAACGCATAAAAGTGCAATTATTAAAAATGATTGCCCTTGTTTTATACCAATCCAAAGTACTACAAAAGAATTTGGAAGATGTGCATCCGTTAATTGGTGTAAAAATATATACTACAAATGAGTTACGCTAAAGTTATCATATCATACATATTTTGTTCTTTTAAAGAACGAAGGCCTGCCTCTTTGAAAATGCCTCACGATTGCACACACAGAACACATACCGCGTGGTAGTGTATAATGACCTTTCCCGATTTATACAAAAATACAGAAACAGTAAGCAAATTAATAAATAACAGTTAAGAATTACCCTTATTTATTGCTTACTTATGGCATTAAATTTTAGCATTAAATTACAAACTCTTAGATAGAGATAACACGCTTAAGAAAATGCCACAATGTGTTGCACACGGTGAAAAAAATTTTTCACTTGACTGTGTTACAAAAAAAATGACACAAGTCTCTGTTTTTTCGACCCCGCGAAGAACACCTTTTAGTTCATTATATTCTGAAGGACGCTTAGTTTCGTACTACATAACATGTTATCCTTATCGGAATAAACGTTTCATTCATTGAACTAATATTTCTTTCACATTCTCTTGTTAATATGCATACATATTACGTAGGAACTATTGCTATGGTAGTGAAAAGGGACCTCAAGTTTCTGGAATAGCTGCTTTCCAGTCATCTTGCTTTTATATACAAAAACTGCCAAAAGAAAAGAAAAAAACGAAATTTGCTTTTCATTTAATTCTTCATTTAAAGCTGCTATCAAAAATTCTTGGCCATTTCTTTAACCAGTTTCATATGAAGTTTCCACAAAAGATTTTGTGAAATCTTTTTGCTGAGACAAGAGGCCCTATTAGCCGCGAGGCCTTCCCGCAATGCTGGGGTTGCGGGGGCCCATGCTTGGAAGGTACTTCAGAGGTTTTCACGATAACTCTAATTCCAATTGCTAATGTTTCTGTAGTACTTCTGGTCGCGCTTTTATACAGAAACAAAGGAAAAACATTGGAAATTTGCAGTACAAAGTAATAATGAAATTTCCAATGGCATGTTGGAGAACAACGTGCATGCGTACAGTATGGGAAAGTGTGAAAGGCAAAGAAATGAAAAATATATTCTCTTCAGCAGCAGCTATAGAACTGCTGGACAAATATCTCTCGAAAATTTTCCCAGAAATTTGTCTTGGGGGTATTTTTTCATTATTGATGATGAGTGATCTCTGGGGTTTCCTGGCTCATGTGGCCGAAATGATCAAAAGAACGATAGGAAATTTCTTTACTGTCCTTTAACATGCTGTCTTTAATTTAATTTACCAACTTTTGTGTAGTTATTTGTGTCTTCTGGTTTCAAATTAAATTTGTGTGTTGAGAGTGTGGTAAGAACGGTTAAATAGCAAGAAGGTACAGGGAAATTTGCATATGGTGTTTGTGTATGTTATTTGTTGTCACAGTTCCTGTTTACCCCTCCTGAAAACCAAGCTATGGGCGTCCAGATCAGATCAGATCCTCTGTAGAGGATTTTAGGAAAGGAGTGTCTGATCCCAGGTCTTAAACAACCCTTGGAAATAGGAAGCTAGGAGATTTGGGCTAGAGTTGCCGATAGGAAAGTGACACGGAAGCGAGGTAGAAAGGAGGAGGAAGACGTTCTTATTTATTACCGGGGAGCCAGTACCCGGGACCCGACGGCTTAACGTGCCCATCCGACACACGGCGGATATTTAGTGGTTTGAGCTTTCGTACCTGCCTGGGATCGAACCCGAGGTCTTCTCTGTGGCAGTCACGAACGTTGACCACTAGGCCACCCGCGTCCCGCTATGGGCGTCCATGTCACCATCATCAACAATAATACATCCACTGATGAATGAAAGCTTCCCCAAGTCTCTTCAACGTATTTTTATCTTGAGCCTGTCTCCTCCATGTCACTCGACATGCTTTCGAATTTCAGCATCCATTGCCTTCGTGATCTTCCGAGTATGTTCCTGTCCCTTGAATCCATTCAAGTATTTTAGTTGTTCAACAGTGGTCAGTTATTCGAGTGCAATTTTTCTATCCCACTAATATATCAGGGTTTTTACCTTGTTCATGATGGCATAAACTCTTGTAATTTTCCTGGTCTGAGTTCCTCTTTCCGTCTGAAAATTGACAAGAGGTGATGCTATCCATCTTGGGCTGTAGCTTGGGGGCAGCCAGGGAAGGCTCAGCCTTTCCTACGAAAGACTCAACGAACGTAATAATAATTAGCACGCGTAATATTTGGAAAAAAATTAAAGAAAAGAATTTGAGTATCACACTTAAAACGCTATTATCGATATGACTAAGAGCAAATCTATAAATCAGCTGATTCAAGTTCATATCCGTACAGAAACTTGTTTAAAATACAGCAATGCAATTAGCGGATCAATTTGTCGCTGTATAAACTGTTGCAATCTTCCGTAAATTAAAATCAATCGTACATCGTGTGCGAGTTCGTGCGATGTACGATTGATTTTAATTTACAAATGACGAGTCCACATTGGGAAAGAAAACTATGGAGGATGTCATCAGAAATTTCTGGGGGAACGGGTGACATACTGACAAGAATGGGGCATTGCGCTAATGGAATGGCGAACAAACTTTGGTCGCCTACTGAAATGGGGGAAGATAAAACTTGTGCAACTTGCGCAGGAAAAGAAAAATAAATAATCACTGAACGGGGCTTTCGAGCAACATACGTAAGAGTATCCGGAGGAACAATATCATGAAGAGCTGACAAATAAGTAGAGAGCTTGGTATTGGGGGGGGAAGCAACATATTTCACCCCCAAAGCAAGAGCAGCAAGCAGAGACTCACCTTTCGGGGAAGTCTCGGGAATATGAACTGCAAGAATGGAGTCCTTGCGAGAAATAACGAAGTATAAGCATGTCGGTAAAAGAGCTGAATGCTTGATACTGAAGGTAGACGAGGAAAGTCGGGATGAGCTGTAAAGTAAATCATCAGGTGGCGGCGTGAGAGATGAGACATAAGCAGTGGAAATTGCGCAAGCCATGAGCAATAAATAAACACCTATGCAAGAAGAAATGAAGGATGAAACTTTGAAAGCTGTAAGATGAAAGGCACGATGATATATTGGGCGATGCAAAGCGATGACGTCACAAGAACAGCTGATGTAGAGAGGTGGTGCACAACTGAAGAGTAGATGACGTCACTCAAGGACCATTAGCAGAAGGTGACGTGCTGCGGGAGGCAGGTAGATGAGCACAGGAGCGAGCACTAAAGGCAGCGTATAGGAACGCTGGTGATAAGTAGGAGACGGTCAAAGCAAGTCACGATGTTTACCAGATTAAACCACGAGGTTAAACATCTAACTTGAATTATGTCAAAAAAGAGCATAAAATGAACTCACAGGACAGGACGAATGACTGGGATGAAGCAGACAAACTTCATAAACATAAGGAACTCACTCACACGAGGTAAGTCAATCCTTTTCCATCAGCATGAGGGAGAATTTGAAGAGCTCAAGATGTGCGTGTGGGCGTAGAGCAAACAGCGTTCCGCTTCAGCAACTAGGGTTAGATAGAAATATTGAAATAAGTTGAATATGTGCATAAAATAAACTCATAGGACTGGACGAATCGCTGGAATGATGGAGATAAACTTCATAGACGCAAGGAACTTACTCACACGAGGTAGGTCCAATCCCTTTCCATCAGCATGAAGGATAAATTAAGGAGCTCGACAGACTGGTCGTAAAGAGAGCTCCGCTCAATAAAACATTTTTCAAGTATTCTGTGTTGATCACTGAAAATCTTAGAACTGAACCTAATGAATTGACATATGTTTCCATTATACACTCAGTTAGCTTTGCATTGGGAACACCCCCGCCTCTCCTCCTGTTTTATATATTCGGGTGATAACGAAGTACCACGTGATATCAACGTCACGTGCAGCTACTGTAAATTGTACGTAATCGGTAAACGTTTGCCATTAATGGGGAAACGTGGCGAGTAAAGCCAATCTGATCGCGGCCAGATAGTTGGGTCCCGGAAGATAGGTTTCAGTATTTTGGAAACATCCGCACTTGTTGTCTTCCCGATATACTACTGTATCAAGGAAACACCATGACTGGATTAACCATGCACACACATCCAGTAAAAGAGCTCACATTGGTCAGCCACGGGCGGTTGATCTGAGAGATCGACGACTGCTATCTCAGCAACGACGTGAAACAGTCACCCAGATCGCCCACCAGTACAACAGCGGTGCAGTTCGATCTATGGTATTTCCACATGCATCATGCGCCTCACCTTGGGGCTCCACAGCCGGAGAACAAACAAGTACATATGATGTCGCCCATTAATCGCAAATAACATCTCGCATGAGCCAAGGAATGTCGGCAATGGAACCTTAACAAATGGAACAAGAAAGATGACACCGAATTTTCGGGTGTAATAAGCATGTCTTTTGAATCCGTTCTGACGCAAATTAAATTTATCAAAGCTATTCAAAGTCAATGGAACCGGTATGGAAAACAATAATATCTGACGGAAGAAAGAAGTTTTTCAATCGGGTTTTTAATCCCTCAGATATTGCTGTAAACGGAATCGTGAGCTTACGCCCTCTGGTTGCAGACTTAAAATAAATTGTGACTTTACGTCCCCTGGTGGGAAAAACATGCATTATTTTAGTAAGAATGTATTCTCAAAAGGTTTTCCCACATGAGAGGTATCGGTCCAAGAAAAAAAAATTTAGCCGAGTTTTCAGGAACCCAGATTTTGGTACAAATACATCAGAAGCAGAAATTAACACTTATGCCCCCTGGTGGCCAAACCATTCTTTACCAAACATTAGAAATTATGTGAAAAATATTTTCCATCAGGACTTGTATGCGATACAGGAAGAATTTTTCAAATCAGAGCTTTAGGTGCAGAAAAAACCCAGAAAAAGCAATTTACCTTTGTGTCCCCCAGCGGAAAGTCTATGATTTACTTGAATATTTTGAATTTATAGGAAAAACATTTCGCAGCGGAAACACTATCCAACAAAGAAGGAATTTTTCAAATCGGACTCCTTCAAGTATTGACAAACAAATTAGTAAAATCATGCAATGCATTGAATATGATACGCTTTCCAACATACCAGAAATTATTACTCAAGTTATGAGGATAATGGCTGTGGAATAAATCTCACTCCTGTGTCCTGACCTTTGACCCCATTTCGATGATATTCAACAGAACCGGTTCAGTATACCTCAAGAATAACATACTAAAGTTTTGTAGCAATAGAAGCAGTTTTACGCCAGTTATGAGAATAATGGCTGTGGAATAAATCTTGCTTTTGTGTAATGACCTTTGACCCCATTTCGCTGATATTCAACAGAACCGGTTCACTCTACCTCCGGAACAACATGATAACGTTTTGTCGCACCAATCGAAACATTTTTAGGTAAGTTATGATGCACAAGGGCAATGGAATGCATCCACTCCAGTGTCCTGATGACCCCATTTCGCTCATTTTCAATAGGGTTAGTCCCCAGTGGCTCCCTACCACATACTAAAATTTCATCGAAATCGAACCATTTTTACGCAAGTTATGACGCATAAGGGCAATGGAAAAAATCCCGCTCTTATGCCCTGCCTGACCTTTGACCATTTTCAATAGGGTTCGTGCCCAGGTGGTTCCCTACCACATACTAACATTTCATCGAAATCGAACCATATTTACGCATGTTATGACGCATAAAAGCAATGGAATAGATCCCGGTTTTATGTCCTGACCTTTGACCCATTCCGCCCATTTTCAATAGGGTTAGTCCCCTGTGGTTCCCTACCACATACTAAAATTTCATCGAAATCGAACCATTTTTACGCAAGTTATGACGCATAAGAGCGATGGAATGGATCCCGCTCCTATGTCCTGACCTTTGACCCTGTTTCGCCCATTTCAATAGGGTTCGTCCCCAGTGGTCCCCCACCACATACTAAAATTTCGTCGAAATCGAACCATTTTCACGTGAATTATCGTGCGGACGGACGGACAAAGCTGGAGCATATACGCTTCTTCTACCTACGGTTGGAAAGCGTAAAAAAAAAAAGATATACATCTACGCCCCCTGGCGTAGAAATCATGCATTATTTCAAGAAGAAAATGTTCCTAAAAGGTTTGTCGGCATGAGTAGTATCGGTCAACAAACAACTTTTTTTCAATCGAGATTTTAGAAGCTCATATTTTGCTACAAATACATCAGAAGCGGAAATTAAGACTTACGCCACGTGGTGCCCAAACCATTTCTTACAAAAATTGGAAATTATGTGCAAAGGATTTCCCATCAGGAGCTGGATGCGGTGCAGAAATAATTTTTCAAATCGGAGATTTAGAAGCAGAGATATAGGGGGAAGCAATTTACCTTTATGTCCCCTAGCGGAAAGTCCATGAATTACTTGAAAATTTTGAAAATATATGAAAAAGGTGTCACACTGAAAACACTATCCAACAAAGAAGAAATTTTTCAAATCGGACTCCTACAGGTAGAGATATTGACGAAAATAAGATATACATCTACACCCCCTGGCGGAGAAACTGTGGAATATTTTAAGAAGAAAATATTCCAAAAAGGTTTATCTATTTGAGTGGCATCCGTCCACGAAATAATTTTTTCAATCGATACTGTAGAAGCTCAGATTTTATGGCAAATACATCAGAAGAAAAATTAACGCTTACGCCCCCTGGTGGCCAAAGTATTCTTTACCAAAAATTTGAAATTATATGCAAACGATTTTCCATCATTAGGTGTATCCGCTGAAGAAAAAAAATTTCAAATGGGATTTTTAGAAGAAGAATTATCGGGAAAAATGTGATTTACTTTTACGCCCCCTAGCGGAAAATCTATGCGTAATTTGAAAAAGTAACAACATCAAAAATACTCTTCGACATAAATGGAATCGAAAGATAAAAGAATTTTTTCAAGCGGATGTTTAGAAGCAAATATGTGAAATAAAACGTATTTTTGAGTTCGACATCATCTGCATTTACGCCCTCTAGCGGCGAAATTGTACATCGTAAAAAAAAAAAAACGAAATAAAGGATCATCATTCGCATATTTCAAGCTTCCCAATGAAAAAGAATTATTCAAATCGGACTAATAGTTGCAGATATCGTGGGTACAGTCGGATGGACGGACTGACGGACAAACCGGTAACATAAGCACGATCTTTTTTTACGAAAGACGTGCTAAAAAAGTCGTCTGGAGTGATGAGTCCCGTTTCCTGCTGTACCATGCTGATGTCCGGGTTCTCATTTGGCAAAAACAGCATGAAGCCTTATTCTTTGCTTGGACAGTTGGGTTTCACCAGGCCGGTGGAGGTGGTATTTTGTGGGGAGCTTTTTCCTGGCAGTTCGTTGGTTATCATCCCACAAGCAGTGAATTAAGGACGATACCGGGACCTCCTAGCCGACCATTTCAATCGGAGGTTTACACGAACCACAGTGCCATCTATGCAGTGAGTGGAAAAATCAGAAGTACGCTTCACTTCTGGCAGGCAAAATTCTCTTTGTCAGAGCAGAGACTGTGTGTTACAAATACACCAGCAAGGATGTCAGTCTTCAGGCAAAAGAGGTGCCTGATCTTGCTTGTCATCATCTAGAGGCAGACACGAGAATTATTTGGTACATCCAACATACAGCATATGGTAGTGATCAGGCGAAAAATATCCTGGTTAGAGTAAATGACGCTGATGTGTTGATTCTGTTTATTTACCATTAAAAGTACTTCCTAAACTTTTAGGTTTGGTCTGACTGTGGAATTTCTTCTATCAATAGCAGTAGCAAGATCAGTGTAACTTGTACTACAAAGGAGCTCGAATATGATCTCGTAGTGGATTTGTTTGGCTACCACGTTTTTACAGGACCTGATTTCACAGCTGCATTTGCAAGACATTGGAAGATTAAACCCTTTGAAATCACGAACAAGTTAGTAAAATCATGCAATGCATTGATTATGATACGCTTTTCAACATACCAGAAATCATTACTCAAGTTATTACTCACGTTATGAGGATAATGGCTGTGGAATAAATCCGGCTCCTGAGTCCTGACCTTTGACCCCATTTCGATTACATTCTACAGAACCGGTTCAGTATACCTCCGAAACAATATAATAAAGTTTTGTCGCAATGAAAGCGTTTTTACGTAAGTTATGACGCATAAGGGCAATGGAATGGATCCCGCTCCTATGTCGTGACCTTTGACCCCATTTCGTCCAATTTCAATAGGGTTCGTCCCTAGGTGATCCCTACCACGTACTAAAATTTCATCGAAATCGAACCATTTTTACGCAAGTTATGACGCATAAGGGCAATGGAATGGATCCCGCTCCTATGGCGTGACCTTTGACCCCATTTCGTCCAATTTCAATAGGGTTCGTCCCCAGGTGATCCCTACCACGTACTAAAATTTCATCGAAATCGAACCATTTTTACGCAAGTTATGACGCATAAGGGCAATGGAATGGATCCCGCTCCTATGTCGTGACCTTTGACCCCATTTCGTCCAATTTCAATAGGGTTCGTCCCCAGTGTTCCCTAGCAGGTACTAATATTTCATCGAAATCGAACCATTTTTACGCAAGTTATCGTGCGGACGGACAGACGGACAGAGCTGGAGCATACACGCTTCTTCAACCTATGGTTGGAAAGCGTAAAAAAGATTCATAAATTCCAAGAAATTCTCAACCAGCTAGACGAGTCATTAACTTTAACCGAAGAAAATATAGCTGGGTTGGAGAAAGTTGTCTGTGCCGTGTACAGCCACCCTCGATAATCCTCTGTGAGTTTATTTATGAAGAAAACAACACCTAAGACCTGGTCTAAGGCATTCTCCAAAGTTAAAAGGATTGATCCAACACTGCTGTCACCATCTAAACCTACTCTGATTCATAAGATTAAAAGAAGCAATTCAGTGTCATGGCTGTAGACACGAACACATTTTAGAAAACCTGACAATGGGCTTGATCCTACTAACACGGCTGGTACTTGGAAAATGGCCGGTACCACATAAGATGGTACTGTGCTCCACCATTCCCAGGATATCTTGAAACGGCTACAGAAGAGGACAGTGAAATAACACGAGGAAAGTGATTTTTACAGTAAATATAGCGGTTCCAATAAAAGTGAAGTGGACATTCAATAAAATTTATTTGTTAACCCTTTTCATAAATAGTTTTTTTATTTTGTAAATTGTAATTTTTTGCTGATGATTTTAAAAACATTTCTTTAAAATAATTCAACGGAAAAAAAAATCTTATTTAATAATTTATCACACTCGTCCTGTTTGAAATTTTGTAAAAATCACAGTTGAACATGTTCAAAATGATCTGTGCATCAGATCGAGATATATTTGGGGTGGATACTTTTTGAAATGAAAGCCCTGTAGCAAAAAATCATACAATCTTTAGAAATTGGACGTATAACGAGATATCACTCATAATTCCCCAAGTGTTGGGGCAAACCTTATGTTGTTATACATTTTCTGAATCCTCATTAAAAAAATGCAACTTTTTTGTTTTTTGAGTATTCTTTCGAAAGTCGTATAGTTTTTATGTAAATCATGTATCAACGTCACACATAATCAATGTGAGCACTTTAATTTTATACGTTCAAATGAATCATCTCAAAAACTAATGGAGTTAACAAAAATGTGTAATTAAAAAAAGTATTTGTCATTAAATTTGAAACTTTTCAGAACCCCCCCCCATCTCTGGAACAAAAACGGGTGAGACGTTATGCATATTTAAATGTAGCAGCTGCATAATAGTGCGGTAGCCATGTTGATGACGTCATCACGCAGCTCTCCACCAGTGGAATTTTGCAAGGCTCACTTTTCTGAAACACTTACGTCACACATAAACAAAATATATTCACTAAGATTTTGCACCCTTCGGGTAAATAAATCCTCTCTTGGACTAAGGGTCTTTCTTTTACATGCAAGATTACCTTTGTTTGGATGTTCTATTTATAGATCAACGGATACAAGATAGAAAATCTCTCTGTTCTAAAAAAGTAACTGCCGCTGCCACCGCCACCGCTGTTTTAGAAATTTCGCTACTCTCGCGCTTTCCTATCTCACAGCGCAAAAAGTATTGAACACAAAAACATGAAATTTGCATCGTTTGTAGAGAATTGTTTGGAAAACACGCTGAAATAAACCGTTTTTCGATTTTGGCGATACTTCCAGAGCTATTGTATTTCAAAGTTAAGGTAAGCAAAAAAGTGCTATCAGTTCACGTACCGGACACACTAACAGCAACAGAGCCACGAAACTTTGTAGGCATGTAGGGTCATTCCCGATTTTTTGCACCTCATCGTTCTTTTATTTGAATATCGATTTAGTTTACGAGAAATTAAATTTTTAAATTTCACAAAAATACCTATTTCGCGTGGGATCGATTTTAAAAAACGGAGATAGGGCAATTTATAAATCATAGCGCATTGCAATTTTTACAGCATAAACTCACAACTATCATCCCTCTTTTAAAAAAAAATTAAGAAAAATCATTTTCTGATTGTTAAACACTTTTTAAACACGCAAAGGAAAGGAACAAACGGCTTCCTCTGTCTTCAACGGTAACCACACAGGAAAGTTCTGGTCCTGTGACCTGCTGCCATGGTGACGCAGCTATGTTTAGCGCTCTTTTCTCATTGGGTGAAAAGACAGGCTGCAATCCAACTGGTATGGACGCAATGCTTAATGACGTAGTGACGCTTTTAAAGTTCGGCGTTTTCCGCCGGCATACGTGAATGCCTATGTAAATATAGGCTTTTGCCTAGAGTTTGACTTTTCGATAAGGAATCTGAAAAAAGTTCAAAATATAGTGTACAAGGAAATGCTATCTTAAACTGTTGCTATTACTTTAATTTCATGTACATATTTAAATTAAGTGTTCATGTTTCTATCAGTTTCCATGCTTATTTGCTTAGACATGCAACAAAAATTGAAATGTATCCAGTTTTTTTTTCATGTGATATACTTAAAGATGGGGCTGCAGTGCCCGAGCGCTACTCTCGAAAAGAGCATAGCGAGCGATCCAAGAGGCGCGTCCCCTAGTGACATCAAAAATTCATAAATTACAACAGTTATTTTAGAAAATTTATTTTTCTTGTTTTTATTTCAGCAAAATCATTAATTATGTTGTTGTAATCCATATTTTCACATCTATATAAGAATTTTGCTTATGTACGTCGGGCAAAAAAGAGGCCTAATTTATCATTTGCCGAATGGCAACAAATAGAACGTAAACAAACATGGCTGCCTCAATTATCGCCTGTTAGGGTTAATTGCGTTTCCACATTCTTCAATTTATAATTGACAAAAGGCTTAATTGCTTTTCCACATTGCCGAATTTCGATCGAGACTTCATTATCGTATCGCCGTTCATAATTTATTAGCAACAGACATATGGAAAACATTCAGGATTGCTGTCCGGTTTAGATCGTGACGTCAGCCTGCAGATAGAAGCAAGTAAACACTTTTTTTCAGGAAAGGTGTGTGAACCCTTCAAGTTATATGTTAATACAAATACATTTAGCGTTTCTTCATAATGTTTAGTTATTCGTAAATCGTAAATTTTACGATTTCACAAATGTGTTGCAGAATGGCAACGCACAGGGCGTAAACAAACACGGCTACCTCCGGATACAATAGCGAGAAATGATTTAGAGAATTTTAGTTAGTTTTTTGTTATTTTTCAAATTCTTCAAATTTATTCGAGAGAGAAACCATTTACAGAATCTTAGATTTAGATAGTTTTACGTTATTCTTCTTAGTTATTGAAATGTCTGTAAACCATTTTGAGAATCTTAGATTTAGATAGTTTGTCGTTATTCTTCTAATATACACTGCTGGCCACTACAAATGCAACACCAAGAAGGACACGAGATAGCAAAGCCAGACTTACTGGATACATAACAACAGATACAAGGATGAAACGATTGAGCTTACAGACCCGTGCGACTTGCGGAACACGCAGACATCAATAGTTCGTGTGGCCCCCATGGCTGGCAATAACAGCCGATACACGCTGCGGCATCGAACGAAAGAGGCGTTTGATGTGGGCTTAGGGTATGCCGGTCCAGGCTGCTTCCACACGTTGCCACAGTTCATCAGGCATAGCCGCGGGTGGTGCTTGCCGGGCCACTCGGTTGCCGATCAGCGACCAGGCGTGTTCGATGGGCGACATATCGGGAGAACAGGCGGGCCACGGCAGCAGTGGCACCTGGTGGGCCGTGAAGAATTTTTGCACGATGCGTGCCACATGCGGTCGCGCATTGTCCTGTTGAAACGTGGCCGCTGGCAGGTCCTGCACGTAAGGGAGGACTGCAGGCTCCAAAAAGTCGGAGATGTAGCGGTGGCTGTTGAGTGTACCGGCGATGCGTACCAGAGAGGTGCGGGTGTCATATCCAATTGCGTCCCAAACCATAACGCTAGGCGACGGGCCGGTATGGCGATGCATAATGCAAGCGTTATACAGTCTCTCGCCACGCTGCCGCCACACGCGGAGACGACCATCGTGGTGTTGCAGGCAGAAGCGGGATTCATCGGAGAAGACAATGTCGTGCCATTCCGTAGTCCAGGTGCGGCGTTCAACGGCCCACTGCCGCCGCACTCGCCGGTGGTGTAACGTCAATGGTAATCGGAGCAATGGGCGCCGTGTGACAAGTCCCCGCTCCTGCAGACGACGTCGAGCGGTACGTGCTGACACAGGTTGTTGCGCAACACAACCTAATTCCTGCGCTAACGTTCGTGATGAGGCGGTGCGAGCCGTCAACGCCCGCCATACAACATGCCGGTCCTCTCGTTCGGTGGTGTGCCGCGGCTGCGGCAGTCGCTCACGTCGGTCCGTCCGTCCCTCCTGCACCCACCGAATCCAAATTGCCTCACTGTGGCTGGATGTCGTCCCATACGGGCGCCGATGTCTCGGTACGATAAAGTGCTGTTGCGATAAGCCACTGTTCGTCCTCTGTCGAACTCGAAAACGTGCTGGAATGACTGCCGTATTCTGCGACGAGACATCAGGAAGCTTCCCAGGAACAGGTCCGGCAGAACAACATACTTCCACTACTTACACCCCGCCTTCTGTGCACCCTTCTTATAGTGCATATATGTGGCGTGCCGGGCGCACATGATTTGAATATGCCCTGGAATGCTAATGGTGTGCATGTCCTATCGCGGGCGACGCATGCTGTGAATTTCAGGCCAATCGGATGCTTCCTTCTTGGTGATGAATTTTGGGTGGCCGGCAGGCAGTGTATATAAGAATTTTGTTTATTCGAAATGTCTACGACGTGAAGTTAGCATTATTTCTTATAATGCAAGGAGAAAAGCACAGTTTGCCAATGAAACACCAGAAGAGATTAATCAAAGAAGATTATTAAGAAATGAAGCAGATAGACTTCGTCGAGACAGGAAAAGTTCTGAAAATCGCAGAAATCGATTAAGCCAAAGAAATGCAAAGCGTTTCCGGACATGTGAATGGACAAACGATTCGCAAATTGAAGTCGTCGTCGAAGAGCATAATTGTGGAAACATGACAGAGGTGTGTAATTTTTTTATTGGAAAAATGAACTCAATTCCTGTAAAAAATATACAAAATGCTGTCATGATTGTAAAGTTTCGTTACAGAACTTGACTGAAACTCCCGATCAGTTGAAAGATCTGTTAAGTGATAATTCTGATGAAGCAAAAAACTATCATCAGCATATCCGTGAATACAATGCAGCTTTAGCTTTGCTTCGATGGCTGCTGAAATAAAGACACCGCCTGGGATTGGACCATACTGCTTCCGTATACATGGACAAATATATCGCAAGATTTCTCCCCTATATACTAGTAGGCAAAACAAACCTGGCTATGGACAATTATATATTTTGATTCCGGTGAAGCAAGCAACATACGCATGGAGAAAAACCAAGGTTGTTTACGGACTGTGATGGAGAAATTGGATTTGTTAATAAGAAATATAAATCCTTTTGCCGATTCATATCTAAAAATGCATCAATTAATACAATACAATCCTACAATGGACGTAAAAATTATATTTATGGAGCAGCCTAACTTAGATTTGCGAAGGTAAAATTCACCTACTTCAAAGACAGAAGTTGCAGCAATATTTGTTGGGGATGATGGAGAACCACCTGCAAATCGAGATATTTGCATCTATCCAATTGGTGATAGTTGCAAAACTATATCACCATTAAATCAATGCAGTGACCCAATGGTTTATCCTCTGCTTTTTCCTAGAGGGGAATGTAGTTGGTTCAATGGCATGGAGCATGTTGAAGAACGCCGATCAGTCAAGCGAGTGCAGGTAACCTAGCTGCAGTATTATTCATACCGTCTTTCAGTGCGCAGGGGTTTTAGCCTTTTGCACAGCAGCGGAAAATTGTTTCAACAATATATTGTTGATGCGTATCTTAAAACAGAAGGATCCCGGCTGAACTACATACGGAAGAAACAGAAAGACTTAAGAATTGAGCTGTACAAAGGCCTTTTAGATACAATACAGTCCGGTGTACAAAATGAAAATTTTACGAGCAGGCAAGTTAATAATATTACCCTCTACTTTTCAAGGAAGCCCAAGATACATGCAGCAAAATTATCAGGATGCAATGGCTATTGTCAGGAAATATGAACGACCAGATCTGTTTATTACATTTACTTGCAATCTTGCATGGCCTGAAATTTTGAATGCAATGCAACGCCCTCAAAGACCTGAAAATAGACCTGACATTATTGTCCGGATTTTTAAAATGAAATTGTCAGAGTTATTAGATAACATTTTAAAGCGCAATATATTTGGAGTTGTCATTGCATATATTTATGTAATTGAATTTCAAAAGCGAAGTTTACATCATTTTCACATTTTACTAACATATGATTCAATTACAAAGATACGTGCGAAAGATGATATTGACAAATATGTAAGTGCAGAATTACCAACCATTGATGTCAATCCAAGGCTATTTGAAATTATCACAAAATGCATGATCCATGGCCCCTGTGGTGCTTTAAATCAAAATTCACCGTGCATGCAAGCGGTCTCGTTCATTTCGTCGACACAATATACGCAAACAGTCGATTCCTCAAAATTTTAGTAAAATCTACAGTTTTTAATTTAGAACCACCAAATTTGGTATACTATCTCATGGTATTCTAACTTAGACCGTACATGGTTTTTTGAAGGTGTCGGGGCTCGGGGTCAAGGGGGCCCCATACAACATTTTCGTAAAATCTACAGTTTTCAATTTGGAACCACTAAATTTGGTTTACTATCTCATTGTACTCTTACACCAACTTAGATCATAGACGGAATGAGCAGGGGCCCGGGGTCAAGGGGGCCCATACTAAATTTTCGTAAAATCTACAGTTTCCAATTTAGGACCAGTAAATTTACTATACTATCTCATGGTACTCTAACTTAGACCGTACACGGTTTTTGGAAGGGGTCGAGGCCCCAATACAACATTTTCGTAAAATCTACAGTTTTCAATTTAGAACCACCAAATTTGTTATATTATCTCATTGTACTCTTACACCAATTTAGACCATAGACGGAAAAGGTCGGGGTCCGGGATCAAGGGGCCCCATACAACATTTTCGTAAAAACTACAGTTTTCAATTTAGAACCACCAAATTTGACTATCTCATTGTACTCTTACACCAACTTAGACCATAGACGGAATGAGTCGGGGCCCGGGGTCAAGGGCCCCCCATAAATTTTTTCGTAAAGTCTACACTTTTCGATTTTGAACCACCCAATTTGGTATACTATCTCAGGGTACTCTAACTTAGACCGTACACGGTTTTTGGAAGGTGTCGGGGCCCGGAGTAAAGGGATCCCTATACAAAACGTTCTCAAAAATTTCAATTTTTTACTTAAGAACTGCAATACAATTCTGCACTCTAATACCCTATCTGCGAACTAAGTTAGAGTACCATGAGAATACCAAATTGGTGGTTCTAAATTGAAAACTGTAGATTTTACGAACATTTTGTGCTGGGGCCCGTTGACCCCGGGCCCGACCCTTTCTTTCTATGGTCTAAGTTGGTGTAAGGGTACAATGAGATAGTATACCAAATTTGAAGGTTCTGAATTGAAAACTGATGATTTTACGAAAATGTTGTATGGGGCCCCTTGACCCCGGACTCCGACCCCTTCCAAAAACCGTGTACGGTCTAAGTTAGAGTACAATGAGATAGTATACCAAATTTGGTGGTTCTAAATTGAAAACTGAAGATTTTACGAAAATGTTATATGGGGGCCCTTTCGCGCATTGCCCGACGTCTTCCAAAAACCGTCTACGATCTGAGTTACAGTACCATGAGATAGTATATCAAATTTGGTGGTTCTGAACTTATTTTCGGTTTTTTAGGAATCGACTGTTTGCATATACTGTATAGTGTCGACGAAGTGAGTGTCGACGAAATGAGTTGTCGACGAAGTGAACCAGACCCCCATGAAAGATGGAATATGTCGCAAACAATTTC
This sequence comes from Macrothele yani, assembly GCA_039090855.1. NCBI lineage: Eukaryota > Metazoa > Arthropoda > Arachnida > Araneae > Macrothelidae > Macrothele > Macrothele yani. The sequence continues at coordinate 114,610,189 of CM077003.1, forward strand.
CAGAGGAGTTCAGAGAAACCACAAAAGAAACTGTTAATGGATTCCCTATCTATAGAAGACGATCCATGGATCCTGTGAAAGTAGGTCGGCATGACATTGATAAATCGATGTGTTGTGCCATATAATCCCTGGCTATTAAAGACATTCAATGCTCATATCAATGTTGAAGTTTGTACATCTGTAAAGAGTGTTAAATACCTATATAAATACGTATATAAAGGACATGATGCTGCATCTGTTAGACTTCAAAAGGAAAATAGTACTGTAGATCATGATGAGATATTAACTATCCTTGATGGCAGATATGTTAGTGATCCTGAAGCAATGTGGTGAATGAATGAGCTCAGCATGTCTAAAATATCTCATTTTATACTAAGATTAGCAGTCCATTTGCCAGAACAACAGCAAATTGTTTATCATGATGGTCAAGAAGATCAAGCTATTGCACTAGCTTCTACAAAATATACAACATTGACGGCATAGTTCGAACTCAATAAAATTGATGAACAAGCCCATATTTACAATTACATCGATATCCCACAGTACTATGTTTTTGATAAGTGCAGAACAACATGGAAAAGATGACAACGGGGAGGACAGCAAGTGATTGGGTGAATGCCAGTGATTAGTATCCAAGACAGTAAAAGATACTACCTGCGAATATTGTTGGTATGAAAGTCGGGTGCACTCCCTTTCGATGATCTAAAGACTGTTAGTGGGATAGTACACTGGTGTGCAAAAATTAAGGACGAAGAGGAGAAATTAGCATAACAGCGGAACGAGCAGGCAGAACGAACCGAAAGACCACTCAGGAGATAGACTAGGGACCGGTACGGTAGGGCATGCTCATATATGCAGCATGACGTAGAGGGGGCGGGGTGTCGGGAGGGTATAAAGCACACAGGCGGAGTACGCTCAGCAATTCAGTGAAAGCTATTGCACAGTGTACATCGGTTTGAACGACGTCGAGTTGCTGCCACCGTGTGATATGGCCAACAGGCAATCCAGTAGACGACATCTGGATGACTTTACCCGAGGTCGCGTCGTTGGGAAGTTGGAAGAAGGTCGAAGTGTGACTAGTGTGGCCGAGGAGTTCGGGATCGCTCACAGCATCGTTTCACGAGCTTGGAGAGCATTTCAAACGACAGGAACAGCTGTCCGAAAGTTTAGCAGTGGTCGTCCACGAGCAACCACGGCGGCGGACGACCGGTATATTGTCCTACAGGCGAGAAGAGACAGACGGAAGACAGCGGGAGAAATCGGAAGGCACATGCAACAGACAATTGGGCGTCCGTTATCGCGTTTTACCGTGGCCAGGAGGCTGCACAAAGGTAGTCTGTTTGCACGACGACCAATAAGACGTGTGCCATTAACGCCTGCTCATCGAAGACGGCGGTTTCTGTGGTGCCAGGAACACAAGAACCGGACACATCAGTAATGGGGTCAAGTTCTCTTTACGGATGAGAGCCAATTTAGTCTGACGAGCGATTCTGGACGTATACAGATCTGGAGAGAGCAGGGAACACGCAATCATACCTCCAACATCATCGAAAGGGACCGGTTTGGAGGTGGCGGAGTTCTCGTTTTGGGGCGGTATCATGCTTGGTAGCCGTACTGACCCCCACATCTTCCAAGGAGGTTCAGTCACTGGTGTCCGCTATTGTACCGAGGTTCTCCTTCCTCATGCGCGTCTGTTTAGAGGTGCTGTGGGTCCTGAGTTCCTCTTCATGGACGACAACGCTACACCTCATCGTACAGTAGCTGTCGCAGAGCTGTTGGAGAGTAAAGTTATTCGACGCATGGATTGGCCCGCAAGGTCCCCGGACCTAAATCCAATCGAACACGTGTGGGACCTTCTCGGGAGACGCTTGGCAGCACGTCACCAGCCGCCAGCAGCGATTCCGCAGCTGCGATTGGCGCTACAAGAAGAATGGGCCGCGATGCCTCAACAGCTCCTTGACAACCTCGTCCTTAGCATGGACAGACGTTGTAAATCCTGCAACGCTGTCAGGGGTGATCATATCCCCTACTAAAGACTGGATTTTTCTTGGCAGCCGTCTGTCACATGGACGTTTCTGTCTTCTGTCCAGTTGTGCTCGAAGCTACCTTTTCAATAAAGTGCCTGTTTTTGGGGATCTTACGGTATGATTTGAGTCGATGTGGAGCACTTCTGCACGACGTTACATTCGAAAAACCGTCTCGTCCTTAATATTTGCACCCCAGTGTATGTAGCCCTTTCCAAGAAGCATGCAGAGAGCTCGGACCTTTTGAAGGAGACCAACACTGGCATGATACACTACGCGAAACAGCCCAGATACGAATGCCAAGCTATCTACGAATACAATTTGCAATAATTTATGGATTTGGAGAAGTAGAAAACATTTCTGAACTTTGGGCTCAGCATAAAGATGCTATTTGTGAGGACTTGGTACACAGATATTCCAAAGAGATAGGACCACAGTATGCACTTGAAAAAATTAATGACCTACTCAAACCTTATGGTTTGAATCTGAAAGAACTCAAACTGCCAGTTTTAGATTTACCAACATATCATATCTATATGCCTTCCTTTGATGTTTCAGAAGAGCAAACCAAAGCCCGCATAAATACTGAACAGCGATTAGTTCTTGAAACAATACTAGATGCAATATATGGAAATAAAAAAGAGACACCGAAATGTGTTTTCTTAGATGCTCCGGTAGGAACAGGGAAAACCTTTGTATACTCAAACTTACTGCATACAATCAGAGGAAGAGGTGATCAAGCTATACTCCTGTAGCCTCAACTGGAATAGCAGCTACTTTGTTAAATGGAGGAAGGACCGCTCACTCAGCTTTCAAAATACCTCTCATTTTGAATGCGACTTCAACCTGTAATTTAAAACCAAATACACTAGAAACAAAATTTTTGTTGGATACAAAACTTATTCGTTTGGGTGAAGCCCCAATGATGCATGTGCATGCCTTTTTAGCTGTCGATCGACTTCTCAAAGATGTTACAAAATGTTCTGAACTATTTGGTGGGAAATTAATCTTACTTGGTGGAGAGTTTAGTCAAGTATTGCCTGTAATCTTTAGAGGTTCACGATCACTGACAGTTGCCAGCTGTTTAAAGAAACACTGTATTTGTTCTAAATTTCACATTATGAGCCTTACAGAAAATATGCGTGCTCTTGATACCGAGAGAGAGTTTGCAAATCGGCTTTTAGATGTTGGTGACTGCAAGAGTGGTGAAACAGTTAAGTTACCACCAATATACTATCCACAAATACAAGATCCAGTTCAACAACTATACATTGACATAGATTTTACTACAGTCATACATCAACAACTTAAAGGACGAACCATTCTCACTGTGACGAATGATTTGTCCATTGAACTCGATAACCGTGTCCTAGAGTGTATGCCAGGAAAGGAGGTGATTTATGAAAGCGTAGATAGTATCGTAAGTGAAGATCCTGAAGACCAACTTAAATATACTGAGGAATTTTTAAACACTTTGACACCAACTGGAATTCCACCTCACAAACTGAAATTAAAGCCAGGCGCTGTTATCATGTTGCTTAGAAATTTAATACCGTCTGAAGGTCTGTGCAATGATACAAGGCTTATAGTAACCAATTTTCAGCGTAATACTATTGAATCAAGGCAGATTAATTCCAATACTACTGAAACTTTTCTCATACCTCGAATACCATTCATTCCTTCAGACAGAAATATGCCTTTCAAGTTTAAACGTAAACAGTTCCCCATTCGCTTGGCTTTTTCAATGACTATGAACAAATCACAGGGCCAAACTTTTGAAAAATTCTGTCTAGCTTTATAAAAACCAGTTTTTTAGCCATGGACAATTGTACATAGGTCTATCTAAAGTAAGATCATTTGACTGTGTCACTGTTGTGTCCCCAAATTCAGACATTTTCAATTGTGTGTATAAAGAAGTTTTTGATTAATAATAATAATAATAATAATCAAAATAAAGTGTTCTGAATAGACACACAAACAGTGGTTGATGAATGTTACATTTTGTAAAAACAACTTGCTAATTTCTAAAATTTAAATCTTTGAACTTCATTTTGTGAAATACTCTTGCATCTCTAAACGAGAAGAGTGGAGTTCTTAGGAAGATAAATAAAGAGTTCCCTGGTTTCAGATTTTCATTTTCGACTCTTTAAGTATTTTTTATTAATTAATAAAACTATGGAAGACGCCTTGGTACGACTTTCGCTGCAGATAAAATAAGAAGGGAAAGGTCAATAAAAATTCTGAAACTAGGGAACTCTTTATTTATCATATATCTTGCGTTAGCCACAAACGGTGTTCCAAAATCTGCAAAATTGCCCGAGAAATTTGTGAAATACGCTTGCCCGTTGGTTAACAAGAGAAAGCAGCAATACAAGATGGCGGGTCTCGTAGAGCCTTAAGTGTTGTTTACGACAGTTTGAATACACAGACACAGACACGAAAAGTACAAAAAGTGCATACGGGGATCCGGAGCTATCGGATTCCGTAACTATCCCGGGGAATCCAGGTCAACTGGATGGATTAATTTAGGTGCATTTAGACGTTTCCACAGAAGTAAGGCAACATTCGCTTGGTTGTCAGGTCTTTCATAATTATTTTGCTTTATGCTGCACATTTCATTTTCATCTCAACAATTCTTGATGCTTATGATGAGTGGGGTCCTCCAAAGCAAAGGGGCCAGCGGCAGGTGTCCCTTTTGCACAGATCTGAGAGCAGTACTGCTAAGTAATTCGCCTTATTCATTTTCGTTCGATTCTTCGTCGCACTGTGTAGCAATATGTCGCTCGGTAGAAACAGCCTACCCCAAAAGTTGATGCGGTCACGAACTGTGATACGCTGTGCCAATTATAGAAAAATGTGTTACACTACGAACATACTGATGCCTGCTATTTAACCATTCATGTACACTTAGTGTTTTTTCTTCTCAATCCATTGCCCAACTATATCAGTGCTCCGGGTTGGCATACTATACAGGGTGTCTATAAATGGTGTATACAACTTCAGTATGCTATTAAAAAAATAATGAAAAATCTCGTCAAACGCAGAATACAACAGACATGGCTTCCACGGTGGAGAAGCGGTAGATGTGCTTAATCGCATGGACGAAGACCCCACACTCCTTTCACAGATCTGTTTCTGCGATGAGTCGACATTCCACGTTTCTGGCAAAGTGAATAAACATAACTGCCGAATCTGAGGCACGGAAAATCCCCATGTGGTCGTAGCAGACGAGAGAGACAGCCCGAAGATTAATGTCTGGGCTGGCCTAATGGAAGACAGAGTGATAGGGCCATTTTTCTTCGCTGAACCAATGGTTACTGGCATAACGTACCTGGACATGTTAGAACAATTCGCAAATCCACAACTCCAGGGTTTTGAAGACATCATTTACCAACAAGATGGAGCGCCACCGCACTGATCTTTGGATGTACGCCGATCTATAGACCACCGTTTTCTATGGCGCTGGATTGGACGTGGGGTCCAACGGCATGGCCACCCCGTTCTTCCGATATCAACCCTTGCGATTTTTTTCACTGGGACTTTATTAAGATATTATGTACAAGAAAAAGGTTCGTTTAGACATCCTGCGACTCTGCAAGCAACCATGCAACGGAGCACCCGTGGAGACCTACTGAAATTTAAATAAAAAATCTTTCAGTTACCATATGTTTTGACATTAAAAGTAAGTTGTTATTTATTGTAGATTTTTTTCAATAGCATACTGAAATTGTATACTCCATTTATGGACACTGTATATTGCTCTCATGAGGAATCAAGCTATTTAAATACCCCTTCTTCAAGTTCGGTAAAATTTCTTGATAGGTAAGTTTCATGATGTGTTAGAGATATGCATCAAAGAAAGGTAACTTATGCATTTCAGCAGACGTTACTTTACTAAAACATGAAATATTACTACAACGTGAAATGCATTGATAGAATAGTAGCAAAGAATCGGAAAAAAAAGCGCTCTTTCTAAAGGAAGTTATTTGGTATGGGTTTTGAGATTCAGGGGGTGGGGTTGTAATCCACCATCATTTTCCTTTATTTTTCATTGCAGTAATGTATAATTAATTACTCACCATGAAATGGGTACATTTTTTTCAAATATGTCTCTCTTAATTTTTTATGAGCTTAAGAATTTAATTTTAATGTTTTAAGTCTCTCACATAACTTTGTGTTTCGATGTTTTTTCTTATCCGTTTAAGAGTATATCTTAATGGTACATAAATTATGTAGCTACATAAAATCATTGTCTTTGATTCTTACTTAATTCCAAAAATAAATTGCGATAAATTTTGCAGCTTTTATTTTAGCCGTGTGTTTCCCTTTAACAAACAGAATTCATTAGGTCTGAAAGCAAACAGAAAAGATAAGAAAAGAGGTCTTACCTTTTCTCTTCTTGAATATCAATTACGTATATCCAAAAAATAAGCAAAACTATCTTTGACTTATCCAAAAGACAACTTGCACAGGGAGTGTATCCAAGTGATCCTCTCTGAATTTATCTTCATCAATTCATGGCTTATCCGAAAGAAAACAACTTGCAAAGGGAGTGTATCCAAATGATCCTTTCTCTGAATTTACCTTCATCTAATTCACAACTTGCGGTAATCACACGACAGAGGTGATAAGATTTGAATTTCGTCATACTCCTTTGCTCCTTCGTACAAATACACTTGGGCATCTGAACAAACACGTACACACACTGAAAAAGCTTTTCCTTTTGGTCGAGGAAAAACAACTTTTTTTCCAGAAATGCTGTTACTTCCTTAAGTGGTCATTACAACTGTAAAAGCATAAAGATTTCGATCACAATTTTTAGAAATAATGGAGCATTTCTTCATTTTCAAATAAAATTCAAATGATATTTTAGTATTCTTTTTATGCAGTAAGAATAGAGAGCTGGGCACGAACATTGTTTTCATAAACATTTTTACAATCGCACTTCCATAGATAGCAGGAGAAGAAAATAACTGGAATCTGAATTTTTTGTTTTTCAACATGGGGTCGGTGCAGCATTCGGCATATCGTCTGTCGTGGGCAGGTCACGACGTTACTTCCCACGGAAGTAATACTTATTCCACTGCCACACTTCCATTTTCATACATAACTTCGCTGATCTCTATTATTTTTACCTTTCGCATTGGATTTGCCAAACACAGAGAAGTACGGTATTTTCAATCCTTAGCTCATTTTGCCGAAAATTCATACATTTTCAGTGAATCACACTCATATCAACTTCTATGTGTCGACATTTTCAATAACATAGCTTTTTCCCAGAATTTAAACTCATGCTACTACGTGTTACTCATTCAAAACTTTATATGAACTAAGCACTGCATCTCTTGCATGTGCTTTCTATACTTGCTGTTGTGATGAAACTTGTGAAGGGCAACTGGAAATGTGAACTCCAGCTCGCTAGAGCGACTCATAGCAAATAGTTGGGGAAGTGGTATCCCATTTCTGTTTTCCACAAACAGATGACTCGTGAACAGATCACAATCTTAACAGGAATCAATCCAATTTCCTTTGACATCGTTGAATGATACATACTCTACATATATTGTGTAGTTCAGTCTGACATATTTCGTTCTCACGAAAGGGTTTGAAAATAAAATTTGCCGGTAGCGGACTCGGATCAACATCCTTCCGCTCCGGAGCCCAATGCTTTCTCAATTAAGCTACGCCTGGCAAGGGCTTATCACTGCTACTTGACGTCTTGACATGCGCGTCACTTCTGTAGTACGTCACATATTCCCCCTCGAGAAAGGCCGGAGAACGAAATCGCAGGTTTTGTGCACGCCGCAAACCATGCTAGAAGTAACTATCTGTAAAAGAAAGAATTCTAATTACGTAATTCCAGACGATGTGTGGTAACACACATTTTTTGAAACGTAGAGGAAGGAATTCTCATTAATTCCAGGTCATATGTGGAACGAATATCAAACATTTTTCGAAGAATCCAACGGCCAGAGGAGATCCATTTTAACGTTCGGGCGTCAATCCGAAAACACAAATTTTCCGGTGGCGGAGCTCGAAACCGCATCTTTCTGTTCCAGAGCCGAATGCCTTCCCAATTAAGGTACACCGACGGGGGAATGTTACTGCCACTTGCCATCTTGACATGTGCGTCGCCTCTGTAGTACGTCACAAGGGCTCTTAGATCATCTGTCAAAAGTATACCAGTATGCGAGTACAAGTATGTTTTCAAGGCACAACAGCCTGCAAGCGGCCTTCATGAGTGAACTGGAAAGCCGTGATCTGCAAGAAAAGGAACAAAATGTAATGATTTCAAAAATTGAAGTAATATATGAAATGAAAATAAAACATCTAACAAGTTACCACACGTAAAATAACTTTTAGATCGAAATTGAGACACCCGATATGTCAAATGTGAATAGGGTTAGTGCGTACATCACTATTAGTGATGTATGCACTAACACAGGGGTTCCCAAACTTTTTGAGACCGCGCCACCCTTCACATGTCACGTTTTCCATGCGACACCCCTGTACCCAAACTTAAATCCCCCCCCAATTCGAGTTTGTGGTATATTTTCTTTAAAGAAAATAGTAATTTACATTACTAGCTTGTATTCTTTTTAATACAAAAATACGAAATTAGAATAAAATTACAGAACTGAATGAGAAGAAATTGATGAGATTGGCATATTTTCACAATGGTAACATTTCTTTTGGCTTTCACATTTTTACAGTAATTTTAGAAACTACCTAACAGAAGTATATTTGCGTCTTAATGGGTTGAGGGAGCTTGTTTCTCGTCACAGAAAAAATCGAATCTGGGGACAATATTCGATACAACTGTGCGGATCCCTCAACGTTAACTTTGCTTCTGTATCGGGATTTTATTATCACCAGAGCTGAAAATCCTGCCTCGCAAAGGTAGGATGTGGCAAAAGGGGGAATTACTCTCACGGCTTTCTTACTCAATTCTGGGTACTCCTTTGCAACACTGTTCCAAAACTGTGGCAGAGCTCCGGAAGAGAATGTCATTTTCAGTGTGGAGTCTAAAGAAATGTATATTCACTGTCCCTACACAGCAGTAGTGAAGGTTGGTGGTGGATCTGTTGTAAACAGGTCTGTAACCTACTTGTGTTCATCTGTTTGTGGCGGGAAATATTTGTCAAATTGATCGTTGAGTTTAGATAAATGCTCCAAAATCACAGATTTCAATTTCGCCCTTAATGGCATATTGTTTTCTTGTATACACTTGCGTAACGTAGGAAAACATTCAAAATCACCTGATTTCATATTGTTCTAAAAAAAGAAAACACATTTTTCTTGTTGCGAAAGCGCTTCCTTCATCAGAGTAGTGAACTCAGATGAAGGAAGCGCTTTAACAACGAGAAAAATGTGTTTTCCTTTTTTCTTTAACATTCTTTCTTACAATTCATACTTTAAAATATGTAAACGTCTTGAAAATTTGCATGTTGCGTTTCACTATGAATTATAAGTTTTAATTTTATATTTATAGTAGCGACGCCGCAGACCAAGACCGGCGACGCACAGTGGTCCGGATAGGAAAAAAGGCGGACAAAAATATTTGTACGTCTTAAACGAAAGAAACTGTAGTGGGATAACTAAATATTCGCTTTTTTTTTTTTTTTTTTTTTTGAAGATGACAATCCGATTTTTGGCGTAAATGTGACAAGGATGGTAAGTCAGATAATATTTGAAAACTTGAAAATTTTTATCGTCCTGGAGCGGGACTCGAACCCGCGTCTCCCAGAAAACGCCTAGGTATGCTAACCACTACACCACCCAGAACGACCAAGTTCCAAGTTTCCGATCAATTTGAATTTAACCATCACAGGATTCGCTAGTCGAAGCAACCGGCATTCATGTTTAGCGAATCTGGAGCAAGTTCCAAGTTTCCGATCAATTTGAATTTAACCATCACAGGATTCGCTAGTCGAAGCAACCGGCATTCATGTTTAGCGAATCTGGAGGTTAATAATCCTATCCCGTGATTGCCCGGAGAAGCAGATAAATCATGAAAGAAATACGGGATTACGCCATATAATACAAATTTTGAAGATGACAATCCGATTTTTGGCGTAAATGTGACAAGGATGGTAAGTCAGATAATATTTGAAAACTTGAAAATTTTCAAGTTTTCAAATATTATCTGACTTACCATCCTTGTCACATTTACGCCAAAAAACCATCCTTGTCACATTTACGCCAAAAATCGGATTGTCATCTTCAAAATTTGTATTATATGGCGTAATCCCGTATTTCTTTCATAGATATTCGCTTATTTAAGTGTTTTAATGAATTATAATTACTCACTGTACTGTAAGAAGGGTCCAGATATCCAGTCGGTCATTCGTCTTCTGAAGCAGATGTTTCACATTCATCGTCTTCTTCCCCCTCCTCCTCTTCATCGGATATTACCAATAGACCTAGCACTTCCGAAGGTAGTTTTATTTGTTTTTTCTTTGGTAGTCCTCCCAAGCTGGAAATTAATGGGTCAGAAGTCAACATTAACCTGCGAAAGAGGTCCAAATTGCTGTCTTGTCGTGAAATTTTTCGGGTAAAGCTTTCTCGAAATTTTCTCACATCTTTGTTTCTACACTCAATGGCTTCTTCTGAAAGCTCTCCAATCGGTAAAATCGCTGCTTAAACAATTACGGATCCATGAACAAGAAGGTTATCTACCGTGGGTGACATATAGTACCAGGGATACAATCTCACGAATAACTGTCCTGTTTCCATGCAGAACATATTGAATTTCGTTGCATTTATTTCGTGGCAGCATGAAATTGCTGTCAAAATATTTCCAAAACGAGAAATCAAATTTTGGTCTACTCCAGTCACTTCGGAACTTATTTCGGGATTTGTAAAGAATCTTCTGGCGGCATTGCCGTCATTCGTGTTTCCATAGCCTGGTTTTGGGACATCTACAATAAGTCTTAGTCTATTCCTGAAGGAATCTTGGACAATTCTTTTCCTTTTTCCAGAAGCTCGCGGGTTCCATCTTTCTTACTCGCTTTCCATTTCTTAAAATCTAAGCGGTAAGAGATATGCAGAATACACTCAAAAAAGCGTATATGGGCATGAAGAATAGACAGCCCAAACTCAAAGGAAGATGTATTCTCTGGCACTTGTGTAACGTAATCTAACTTGTTCAGGTCCGACACTTTCGCGCCACATATGTAACATTTCATGCTTGATGACTGGGTCAGAGCATTACATATTTTCCCATCAATCATTGACCATATGAGAGAATACTGTACTGTAACGTTGTCACTTCTTAATGGCTGTAAATTTTTAATTTGTTCGTTCATGTATTCTCTTTCTGCTTGGGCAACTGCAGGGGTTTCATGAAGCCACTGGAGACAAATAGGCCTACAAAAACGGGTTGATGATGGTCGTTCATTTTCCCATACGGAATCTTCCGTTTCACTGTCAACCATTTGTAAAGGAACGATCGATGTCATAAATAAATATTCATCACTACTGCCGCTTTGAACCCATTTCTGCTTGTATTGGGAATGACCAGCGCTACCGTCAAAACCCCATTTACAATGTAAAATATAAGTTTTTTCGTTGTTAGACGGCTCACTTTCAGGTAGAAATGACAAAATTCGGGTAGCAGTATCGTCCAATAAATTCTGAACTTTCACTTCACATGCACTCTCACTAACACTTATATTGCGCGGATAAATTGCGTCTTTTGCTTTCAGAATTGCATAATAACTTGGATATAAGTCATGATTGTGATTAATTGCCATTTTTCTAATAGACATATATTGATGTTTTTATAAATGTGTACTTACTATCATAGATAACGTTTCTTCCTCTGAGAGCTTCGTGGCTTGTTTTCTTTTCTTCAACCATGAGTCACGAATTTGTTTACCTCTGGTAGGTGTTGTTGTGGTCACTTCTTTTAATAATCTTGCTGCATTTTCGTCACCTGCAGCCCTCAAATTCATCACTGTGGCATATGAAAGCTCCGCATCACCTACATTCTCCCTCAGATTTTGAATTTTCCGACTCTTACTTCTTTCACTTAATTGCTGAAATACTTTCAAAGGACGTCCACGCTTTTCCGAAGAAGTGGAAGGAAAGTCTGTAAATGGTAATTCAATTTCTTGGTGTAACCAGTCTGAATATTTACGAAGAAACATGCTTTCGGTTCGGTGACATTTCTTCCAACGCTGATAGTATTTAAGAAAAAAGCTCATTCTTATTACGCTGTGTAGAGTTTTTGTGCTCTGACTGTCCAAATTTAATTCAAATCTGTTCTTCACATATTGCACAACATGTTCTTCTTGTAGCACACTGGTCTCATTATTCTTTTCTTTCATTTTCTCGTAAAGTTCTTGGCGACTAACATGTAAATTCATTTTTCACACACTATATTGTCACACACTATTCACTGACCTGATACAAACAACAGCCCTCTGGAAACTGAAGAAATCAAGGGTTTGTGGTTTACCACTGACAAGCCACCCCTTGAGTAAACAAACATAAATTTCAGGAAGTTCTCAGCGCCCGTGAGTTGTATAGCGGGAGAACACAGTATTGCAAGGTGTTGCAGATGAAACCTTCAGTGATAGACTTATAATTATCTACCAATATACATTTGTAAGTTTCGCGGTGGACATGGTTGGCCATTTTTTTAAAACTCTAAAAACATTTTTGTTTTTTCGCAAAATACGGGCATTCAAATTTGTATTTTTTATCAGTACTTAGAAACAAAAAACACTAAAAATTGTAATTGTGCCCTATATATAAGACCATAACACATTCACAAAAAATACACTTAGTATTTTATTTTGCATTGTTCAGTCAGAAAAAATGTAAACAAAATCCCCTACAGAATTGCAAAATTAATCAAGAAAGAGTTACAGCACTTTTGAACTTAAGTATTGACCAGAACCATTGGAGTATACTTTCAAAAACACTTAGTCCTATCAGAATGACTACTGAGGATTATTATTATGCGAATTGTGTGTTTAAAATATAAAGTTCGAAAAATTATTTTTGTCCGGGTTTTTAGCGATTCGGACCACTGTGCGACGCCTAGATTGGGAGCCTCTGTACTAACCCAATCATACATAGCACTAGCGCAGCCAGGATTTCTTTTTTTTGGGGGGGGGATTGCCTAGTCTAGCTGGAATAATTGAAAAGCTGTAGTTATGATGAAATAATGCTGTAAAATTTTTGAAAGACGAATGATATGCCTGTAATTAAATTTTCCTTCTATTACAAAATTGCAAAAATTCATTAAAAGCAACGGTATCAAACGGTCGTTTCCGGTCGTTGAGAATGATTCTTTTAAATACACACTGCACATCTCAATGTAGTTTTAGCAATGCAATGTAACTCGATAAATCTAAAGAAATATATTCTAATGTGTAGGCACATTTTAAAGAGAATGTAGAAAAATGCCAAATTTCTCAATAACTGCTTCCGAAATATTTTTTTAAAAATGTCGAATACGTACGATGGCTGTTTTCAATATAATAAAACGCGTAGAATCGTATGGGCACTGGGGTCACTTTGTATTGGGGGGGGCTTCTCCCCAACTTTTGATTATAGTTTGTTACATTTGCCACTCAAAATATTATACTTAGTATATAATAAAATGTGAATACAGCATATTTAACAAACTAATTTAGAGATAATAACTGTACTCAAATATGTTATTATTGTCAACAGAGTTCTTTCTAATAACTGTATGATGAAATCACTTACATTTTTTTTCAGAGGGTACTGATTTCAACCTAAAAATGATTTTTGAAATGAAATTTATTTGGTTGGCTGATTATAGAAAATTAATTATTAGAAATCCAAGGTTGCTGACTTTCTCTATTTTTTTCTAAACAAGGCTTTAGGCCAAAGTAGAGCTTTTTTTTTTTTTAGTACTGCAAACATTTCTATTAGGCCCTGTAATGTCCACTCAAACATATTCAAACTAACATTAGTAATGATAGATGTTCTTTACATAAAACATTTCTGGAGAATTATTACTTAATAGTCTAATAATAAAGCATTTTATAATTTCACTTGTTTTAAAGGATTCTCTTTGTCGTTATTCTTATAGTTCAGTTAAAGCTGAATTTGAAAAAAAAAGGGTGTTCCGGGGAAGGGGGAGCCCGGACCACTTTTTGAAATGAAATTTATTTGATTGATTGATTATAGAAAATCAATTATTAGAAATCCAAGGGTGCTGACTTTCTCTATTTTTTCCTGTAGTACTGCAAACATTTCTATTAGGACTTGTAATGTCCACCCAAACATATTCAAACTAACATTAGTAATGAAAGATGTTCTTTACAGAAAACATTCCTGGAGTCCTAATAAAGCATTCCTAATAAAGCATTTCATAATTTTCTGGAGTCCTAAGAAAACATTCCTAATAAAGCATTTCATAATTTCACTTTTTTAAAAGGATTCTCTTTCTCGTTATTCTTATAGTTCAGCTAAAGTTTAATTTGAAAAAAAGGGTGTCTCGGGGGGGGGGGGTCCGGACCCCTTGGACCCATTCCTGGCTGTGCCGCTGTTAATAGTATCCAATCTTTTCTCATATTTTGTTAACGGATTTAGTTACATTAGTCTGGAATGATCGGATTTTCGAGGTAATTTAACTGATAAATTACTAGTTCGGAATTATGGGTGCAAGATTCTACTGGCCAATCCTCCGAGCTGAGCTTGAGTTTGAATTCCAAATGCAGCTAAGCTGGTACGTACGCCTACAACGAAGTGAATTTCTCCGTCATTTTTATCCGCGCCGGGGTTCGAACCCGGGTCCACTCATTCCGGAATAAGTTGCTCTACCAATTAAGCTGCGCGGAGGTTTTATTCTGATTCCTATCTGCCTTTATGTCGTGTGCGTCCTTCTGGCAGGTACGTCACATCTCCTGGTACGTTACACGCCTTATGGCGTAGGCCCTCCCCCGGAAATCAGCGACCCCAAATTAGGAAACTAAAACTCTTGTAGCCCTGGATGCTCACGGAGGTAGTTAAAACCAGAAACTGAATCTGAACAAAGACTACCATGTGAAATTGTCATATTTTGCCGATTTATACTTGCATGCCGTATTTGCAACTTCAAGAGGTTTCATTTGCATCGGAACACATGTCGTCTTCTTATATCAAATAGATACACAAAAGACTGGTTCTGTTTTCTCGGGTCTAGTTCATTTTCCCGATGATTATACTTCACAGAAGGGTCACTTGACAAAATCCATCCACCGAAGGTTCACTTGACAGAAACGTGTATTTCTCCGAAAGGTTGATTCTTTCGATTCGACTCACTAAAAAGATTTGTTCGGGCCGATTTGTTCGTTTCGGTCTTTCGATTCTTCCGGTTTAGAGAACGATTTATGTCTTGGAATCGATTCTGAGTCAGATACTTTGGTTCTTTTCGGTCAGTGATTCTTTCAATTTAGAAAACGATTTGTATCTAGCGAAACGATTCTGAGTTGGATCATTTCGTTCGTTGACAGTTTTCGTTTTCGTGAACGATTTTTAAGTTTAAATTCGTTTTTAATTCTTATAGAAATTTCGTTCCTCTTGGGTTTCTTGTAAGTTCGTTTCGAAACGTTCAAGTAACGTATTGCATTTGAACATTTCTGAATAAGGTAAGATTTTTTGACTAGAACATAAACCTCACTGCGACACCAAGGTTAAATGTCGCTGTATAATAAAAAGCAGTTCCAAGGACATTGTCTTTGAGTAGTTCTGACTGATTCTTTCAGGGAATTGTCTCTTTTGCGGAATTGATTCTTTTCAGGAAAGATTCGTTCGCCAACGACTCAGTTTGCCGATTCGTTCTTCTTGAATGACTCGTTCATTCAGTTCTTCGAAAGATCATTTCTCTAAAGAATCACTTCATAGAAAAATTTTGATTTTTTTTTTTTTTTTGTAGTATCTGTTGAAGTGTAGTGCGGATTCGAAAAACTGATCACGGAAAACGTTAGGGTATCGTGTAAAAATTGCACTTTTGGTTCCTTTGTGTCTCCTTACCCGTAAGTCGTTCTTCTGACCTCTAACATAAATTGTAAAACTCTATACCTTGGCCTCAGTGAAGTTAATAAAGTTATGCTTTTACTCAGTCGCAAAACCTTAACGCAAAACTGGGCATTTTGAGAAAATTTTAGTCCGCCGAGTTTATTTTACCTTATAAGTCTATTAATAATATTGCATTTTTACTAAAGCTCAAAACATTAATGATAAGGCCATATGTTAAGACTTAGCAGATTTTAATCCTCCGTGCTGATATTCATATGGTTTAAATTAATAATATTGTACTTTTACTCAGGCATGTACACTGAGTTAGCTTTGCATTAGGAACAACTACCTAATACCGCATTGGTCCACCTTTCTGTGCAGTCACGGCTCGAAGACGTGTACTACTGGGAAAGGCGGGAGAGCCTTATCACATCTCGTCGTGGAACGCAAGAACGGCATCCATGCGCGTCAATGTGCTCTTTTACTGTTTCATTTCTGATCCCCCCCACCCACGCACACATCTCACAAGCAGTGGAGGTCCGGTGGAGGCCGAACTGCTTCACCTACTGCCTGTTTAGGTAACACACCCTTCGAGTTTCCCCGATTGTCAGTTTATTGCATCTGTGTTGTTAATGTTGGGAGAGGTCTTCCACCCCTTTCAGCTGTCCGAGTTGTATCCCAAGTGGGCAGAAATAGCCGAAAGTGCGAAGCTCTTGATTCAGCAACTTCTCAGAACAAATTTATTTCTAAAAGCGCTCTAACTTCTAGAATTTTTTTTTTTTTTTTAGGTAGCAATTTTGTCTGATAAATTGTTGAGCAAACAAAAATGGATTCTATTCAAAACTTCTGATGCTTTTCGCTCTAAACGATAGGGACTATTTTTCGTAGCGGAGGTAGCTGTTTTGTACCCTTTATAGTGGTTTACTCTTAGGTTGACTCGGGGTATAGGAACCAATTCCGCAAGGTGTCGAACGTCCTCTGTGCGTAATTGGAGAGGATCAGCAGTTCTCACACCTCGTTCTAGCATATCCCACAAATGTTCAATTGGGTTACACTCAGGGGAGTTTGCAGGCAAAGGCAATGTGGCGAATTTGTTGCCGCGTTCCTCCAACTACTATAACTGTACTCAGTTATACGTGCTCCATGACCCAGGGCGTTGTCTCCTTGAAACATGGGCAGTGTGGTCAGGTTAAACCTGGTGCAGAAATGGATAGAGATGGTCGGCTAACAGATCCCTCTAGCGTCCAACATTCATTGTTTGTGGGATGATAACTAACGGACCTAGAGCTAGCCAAGAAAACGCTCCCTAGGTCAGAACACCATCTCCACCTGCCTGTTGAACCGCAACTGTGCAACCAGGGGATAGGGCTCCATGCTGTTTACGCCTTATGCGAACCAGGCCATCAGCACGGTGCAACAGGAAGCGGGACTAATCACTCCAGATGACCTTCTTCCATCTGTCGAAAGTCCATTGCCGACGTTGCTTGGCCCATGCGAGGCGATGTTTGCAATGACTGTGCGTTATCATGGGTGCCCTCGTTGGTATTCGCCTGTGGAACCGATGCAAAGCAAAGTACTGCACGTGGAAATAGGTCGAACTGCACCGCTGTTGTGCTGGTGGGGGAGCTGCGTGTCTGTTGCATGTCGTTGCTGAGATACTACTCGTGACACCAGACACTCACTTCTAGGGTAAATCGCGCGCTGTGGCCCCATCTGCTGGATGTCTGTGCATGGTTAACCCAACCATGGTACAACCGTGGTACAATATAGTACTTGAACAGCCAACGAGTGCGGCTGTTTCCGAAATACTGGTACCTTCCCCTCCTGGCCACAACCATCTGGCGGCGGTCAAATTGGCTTAAGTCGCCACATTCTCCCATTACAGCCAAATGTTTACTGATTACATACGAAGGATAGGTGTGCGCAATTTATAGTAGCCGCATGTGACATTGATAGCACGTGGTACTTCGTTATCGGACAGAATATTTAAAATGGGGGTGTTCCTAATGCAGAGCTAATGCAGTGCACAAACTTCTAAAAAAGGCCTGGGAATTTATAATTAGGGCTAAAGGTTAGAACGAACTACGGGGAAGTGGACATGAAGAAATCAAAAGTCCTATTTTTGTGTGATCTCCTAGCGTTTTGGTGGGGGTCATTTTTCCAAACCTGCACTACAATTAAACACATTTTTTCAGTTTCCGGAAAACTGACTCTCCGATGAAATTAACTTTTAGGTAAAGCGACCCCCTACGATGAAATTAAAGTTTCGATCAAGTGACCTCTTGGCCAAATGTACGTTTCGGTATAAGGATTTTGGGCCACGTGATTTTCGGTGAAGTGAACGATACCCTTTTTTTCTATTATAGGAGAAACAGCAATTTATTTTTAGAAACTGTTTTGACTGAGACTATCGTTTGCTGTAAAGCACGCATTAGTACGTAGTATTAAGAACATCGTGTTTCTGGGAAAGCGTGTAATTTTCAACGTACTCCTAGGTAGTTGCATGAACTGCAGCCCCTGCAAGCCTCTCTGCCATTCTGGAGGATGAATTTCTTCCAAGAAGACATGATGATAACAAACGTGTTTGCTAAAATGAGGCTCGTCAAGGTCGCGCATGAGAAGTTCCACCTTTCTTCCCAACGATAGATACCTGAGAACACTTCCACTTAAACGATTGGCAGAAACGCCTTTTCGCATGTGGAGATCTTACAGAACAAAGTGCAACATTCAGCGAATGCTCGTTCTGCAAGTTAAATCTACGTTATTCAGAATAGAGCAACCAGATAAGTACACAATGCATCCGAAAGTTATATTAACCAAAAATATTCCTAAAAGTACGATTCATTGCGTTGAAGTTTTCACGGACTCTGGAATCCATTGATTAAAACCATCAGACTAAGCACGCACACTTTTTATTCACGATTGTCAGTGAAGCCGTATTCAGACATGACGAGAGGGGGGGGGGACGGTGCAGTAGCACCGGGGCCTGGGCCCCTAAAGTGGCCCAGAGCCCTGCTTCTAAAGTATTTTTTTCTAATTATTATATACTAGTATCACTATTTTGTACTACTACTATTATTATTAATATATATGTACTATTATCTAACCCACCTTCGTTTTGCTGATGACGTAGTCATTTTTGCAACTACCCCATCAGAGCTGCAGAGTATGTTCCAGGAACTTGCTGACAAGAGTAAAGAAGTGGGATTAAAAATGAACTTTCAGAAGACAAAAGTGATGTTCAATGCTTTTACAAGAAATGAAGATTTATCGATTGATGGAGAAAAACTGGAGATAACAGATACGTATGTTTATCTTGGACAGCAGATGTCAAATGAGGGTCACATTGATGAAGAAATTAATCGGCGTACAAAACTTGCCTGGAGAGCTTTTGGAAGAAACAGCATAATTTTCAAGAGCAATATGCCATTATGTCTTAAAAGAAAAGTGTTTGATCAATGCATCCTTCCAGTGCTTACGTATGGTGCAGAGACGTGGACCTTAACTAAAAGAGACATACAAAGGCTGCAGACAACTCAAAGCAGCATGGAGAGGTGCATGCTTGGTATAACCAGGAGAGATAAGAAGAGGAACTCGTGGATCAGAAAAATGACGAGAGTGGAAGACATCATGATCAGAGTTAAATCCCTGAAATGGCAATGGGCTGGACATACTGCCAGAAGGACAGACCATAGATGGACAGCCGAAATTTTAGATTGGATTCCAAGGGACAGGAAAAGACCCAGAAAAAGACCACATGGGAGATGGGTGGATGAAATTCGTAAATATGCGGGAGTGACATGGAGGAGACTGGCACAAGACAGACCGTTGTGGAGGAAACTTGGGGAGACCTTCGTCCAGCAGTGGATTGATAATGGTTGACAATGATGATGATGATGATATGTACTACTACAACACACATTAAAACATGTTATTTTTGTAATCTCTTTTTAATTTAATTTTACTTCAATTTAAAGAAAAACTTGACCTTGGAACTCCGATCATAATTTCGACATAATACTACCACTGTTTATTTGCAGCGACGTATCACTGATGTGCGGAGGGGAGAATATGAAAAATTACCCTCCGCAAAAAAAAAAAAAAAAAAAAAGATTGAAGAGTTGCAGCCGGTCGGGTTGTCGGAAAGTAGGGAAATAGTGGGTGGGAGGGGGGGGGGTTAGGTAGGTGAGGAAACGGAAATCTGGATTATATTGCTAGCAGAGGAGCCGAGGTGGAGTGGGGGCGGAGATTTTATTGCACTGGGGGCCCGAGCTCGCTATCCACGGCTCTGCTTTCCAGGGGCCTGCCAGGTGCCGGGGACGATGGGTACGCACTCTTGCCATCGAAGAGAATGTGTTAAGTCATGCAGCAGACACTCCAAGCGCCAGCACACGAGCAATTGCCCATCGGCTCGGTCTGTCCCAATCCACCGTATGAAGGGTTCTGTACGAAGACCAATTGCGTCCATCATCTGTAGCGCGTTCAGACACTAAGCCCTGACGATTTTCCTCAGCGCATTGCATTTGCGCAATGGTACCTACAGAACAGTGCGGCAGAACCCCAATTTCCTGCTTCTGTGCTGTTCATAGACGAAGCGTGCTTTACACTGGAAGGTTGCTTCAATGCACATAATGCGCATATATGGGAGGATGGAGAATGCCTTTTCGTCTGGACGGAAGGAGTTACCGGATATTTCTGGAGGACGTCTTGCCAGAGCTATTGAACGAACAACAGGTCCCTCAGTCGCTGCGCCGAGCAATGTGATTCCAGCAGGATGGGGCACCCGCCCATTTCAGCAGTGACGTTCATCATCACTTAAACATTGCATTTGTACATCAGTGGATCAGGCGTGGTGGTCCTGTTCATCGGCCTGCAAGATCGCCGGACTTAACATGCCTTGATTACTTCTTCTAAGGTTACATCAATGGACTGGTGTACGACACCCTCGTTGAAAGTGATGAGGACCTTGTAGCACGCATTTCTGTAGCTGCTTCGGAAGTCCGAAACACGCCAGGAATTTTCCAAAATGTACGTGATTCCAAGCGCCGACTATGTCAAGCGTGTGTTATAGCTAATGGTCGCAACTTTGAACACCATCTGTAACCTCAATGCATTTCGCAAATGTCTTATGACTAATAAAAAGCATTTTGTTCTCTTACGTGCTGCTCTTTCATTTGTAGTCCTCTCTGTACACTCGCACATGAAGATGGCGTTTCCGACCTTGCATTGAAATGTGATTCCGATTTGTCTTTGTGCAACATACCCCTCCCAGAAGTTTGTTCACGCTTAGCTGAATCACCCTCTATATTGTTTTACCGTAAGAAACCGGGTACTTAATTTATTGTACAGGTGATTGTATGATGTCCATGTATCAGTCTGTAGAGTCCTTATAGCTATCAAGAGTAAATTTCATATTTAGAAGTTTTGTGAAATAATATTATAAAACAGTACATTGCAGCTTCTCTTAAAGATAAGTGAAAGTTACTGTCAGTTAAAAAAAGATCTCAAACTCCAAATCATTCTGTTGCTTCGAAAAATCACGATGAAAGAAATACGTAATTTGTAATAAGACTTCGTACAGAAAAAATAAAATTATTACAAACATATTAAAAAAAATAATAAGCTTCAACAGAAAATAAAATGACTAAATCCCTCGCATTAATGAGAAAAAAAAATTATCGTTTCCCAATCAGTTTTACCTTGAACGTGAGTCGGACTTCTGTGTCTTTCTGGCTCAGTGGTTAAGACGCGCGGCTTGAACACAAACGGCCTGGGCTCAATCATCACCATGCGACGCAAAAGGATTCTCTCGCAAATTTCGCAAAATCCAACACGCTGAAATATTGATCGTGTTGGATGTTGCGAAATTTGTCTAAATACGGAAATACTTGAAACAGACTTTTGTGAAGTAAACGGAATTACTGAATACGTAAAATCTGTGAAAATACGGAAGTTAAAAAAACGGGCACTTTTAAAAAACGGAGATTCCGTTAAAAGACGGATACTTACCGACAACTTTGCTGCACATTATTTTCAGAAATTCTGCGTGAATTCACAGAAGGTCACAGGAATCCATTTCTTTCAGCACTTGGACACACATTGTGTCCAGGTGCTTAGAGAAGTGATAGTCCGGAGGGTACAGATCTGGTGAATAAGGCGGGTGTGGTAAGGTTTCATACCTCAACTGGTGCAGAGTATGGATCGTCTGGAATCCAACGCAGGGTCCTTTGTTTTCATGGAGAAGTTTGGGTCTATGGCTATTGAACAATGCTGGCTGTTTGATGGGCAGTTTTCCATGCAAAATGTCAAGTTCTTAACAGTACCTGTCCGCCGTGAGGGTTTGGCTCGGTTGTAAGAAGGAGGAGTGGATCACACTAGCTGCAGACCACCAAACATTGGGCATTGTCTTCTTTGGATGGAGTGCCGGCATCGGAGTGTGTTTTGGTTTTTCAATGTGGTCGATCCATTGCGCCGAACGTCGGCGATCGTCATACAGATCCATTTCTCATTTCACGTGGCGAGGAGGCTCAAAATGTCGTTCGTTTGATTGCGGACAAGCAGTTAAGAGCAAATACCAAATCTTTGTGTTTTATGCTGTTCCTTCAACTCACGGGAGACCCATTTACTCATCTTTTTCACTTTTTGAGTGTTGCAGTTAAATGCCGAGAAATGATTGTATGGTACAGTTCGAGTTTCTCGCCAAGTTCTCGTACGGTTTGACGTGGATCGGATTGAACAAGGCCTCCAACTCGGCATCATCAATAGCTCCTTGTGGTCTACTGTGTGGTTCCCTTTACAAGGCTCATGTTGGTGAACCTGAATTTATCAAATCAACATGGTGTGTTGCTAAGTGGCGTACCAGAAAAACCCGTGCCCTCTTCTCCCGCAGAAATTTCTTCGAGGCCCTTTTGTGAAAATCTATTAGCTTTCTTTATAAAATAAAGTTAGAAATGTTTTATATTTTGCTAAAACACACTAGCGCTTTCGAAACTATTATATCGTTTCATCATCAGGTGTACAAAATAAGATACAGATCCTTTCAGATACACACTATTCAAAATACTCCTTGTTATAACCTCAAGGAGTATTTTGAATAGAGTGTATTTGAAAGGATCTATATCTTATTTTGTACACTTGATGATGAAACGATATAATAGTTTCGAAATCGCTAGTGTGTTTTAGCGAAAAATAAAATATTTCTAACGTGCTTAGACGGTATGAACTTTATTCTATAAATATAAACCGGTATGTAATCAATCTCACCGAGTGTCTGACTTCGTAAAATCATCATATCTTACAGAGTGCATCACTTGTGGATATTTAATACTATTAGCTTTCAATGACTGAAAGTTTTAAGTTCCGTATTGTTAACAAGTTTTTTGTGGCCGTTTTAATAAATCATATTCTTTAAAACCTTCAAGGCATTTTTTTGTAAAACCGAAATTGTTGCAATTTATTGCTTGAAACACACAAATGCACGTTGTAATTAAAAAGATTGTTCTAGTTTTATACCAGTACAAAGTACTACAACAGAGCTACGCTAAAATTGATCATATCATGCAAATTTTGTTCTTTTAGAAAACTAAGGCCTTCCTCTTTGAAATGCCTCACGATTGGACACACAAAACACATTCCATGTGGTAGTGTCTAATAACCTTTTCCAATTTATACGTAAATACAGAAACAGTAAGCAAATAAATAAGTAACAATTTAGAGTTACTTATTTGTTGGTTACTTATGGCGTTAAATTTCGGCATTAAATTACAAACTCTTAAATATAGATAACACACTTAAGGAAGTGCCACAATGTTTTGCACACAGTAAAAAATGTAAAAAAAAAATAAATTTGTTGACTGTTATATAAAAAAAGAAAACAGGTAGGCTCAGTTCTGATTGAGTCGTCAGTTTAAAGGTAGGACCACGATTGGTGTGTTGGATTTTGGTTTAGCGGTGGCTGCTTTCAGGCGTTCTCGATACTCTCTAGTTCGTTGGGCTGTAGTCTTTTTGGGCTTCTTACATTCCTCATCACTTGCTCTTGCCTCTCGTTTTGATTTTCTCCACTTTTGCTTGCGTTCATTCTGCGAATTCCGCGGCATTGTCGAAAATGTTAACCCGTTCACGCGAAAACAATTTTTTAAATTTAAGTTTAAACCAATGCGATATGCCCTTTATATATTTGAATAGATCTCGTCGAGAGCTTTAAAACGATACTACGCTCTGTCGTTTTTCACTCACGGTTGTCCAGATAAACCGCGATATTCTCAAAAGTGTTCATCGGTTCACAAGAAAACAATTTTTTAAATGTTCAGTTCAAACCACTACGAAATGTTCTTCGTATATTTGAATAGATCTCGTCGAGATCTTTAAAACGATACCACGTACCACGCACAGTCGTGTTGCGCTGACGGTTGCCGAGATAGACTGAGTCAAACGGGGGCGGCATACCCAGAAATATTGCCTCATCTCTCCCTCTCACAGGGAGCGTCGCGAGCACGATGTATTGCACAGTACGCGAATCGGACTACATGGTGTTTACTAATATGCTAACATGATTATCGTGTGGCACGTATTTTTAACGCTATAGTGATTTCAATTGGGACCTATTTTTGTCACAGGCGGTCGCCGTAAACGTTGCCCCATACTATCCGTGGAGTTAGACTTAGTCCTACGACAAAAAATGACACAGGTCTCTGTTTTTCGTCACCGCGAAGAACACCTTTTAGTTCATTTTATTCTGAAAGACGCGTAGTATCGTACAAATAACTGTACTACATAACACGCTATCCTTATTGGTACAAACATTTCATTCATTGAACTGATATTTCTTTCATATTCTCTTGTTAATACACGTATATATTGCGTAGGGACTATTGCTATGGCTGTGAAAAGAGGCCTCAAGCTTCTGGAATAACTGCTTTCAAGTCATCCTGTTTTCATAAACAAAAACAGCAAAACAAGACAAAAAAAAATGAAATTTGCTTTTCGTTTAATACTTTATTCAAAGCTGCTACCAAAAATTAATGGCTATTTTTAAACCAGTTTTATATAAAGTTTTCACAAAGGATTTTGTGAAACATTTTTGCTGAGGATCATGATCATGATCATATGTAGAGGATTTTAGGAAGGGAGTGTCTGACCCCAGGTCTTAAACAACCCTCAGAAATAGGAAACTAGAAGATTTGGGCTAGAGCACTCGATAGGAAAGTGACACGGAAGCGAAGCAAAAAGGGGGAGAAAGACGCCCTTATCATCATCATCATCATCATATGTAGAGGATTTTAGGAAGGGAGTGTCTGACCCCAGGTCTTAAACAACTCTTAGAAATAGGAAGCTAGGAGATTTGGGCTATATTGCCCGATAGGAAAGTGACATGGAAGCGAAGTAGAAAGGGGAGGAAGACGCCCTTATTTATTACCGGGGGCCAGCACCCGCGGTCCGACGGCTTAACGTGCCCATCCGACGTACGGCGGATATTTAGTGGATCGAGCGTTCGTATTTGCTGGGATCGAACCTGAGATCCTTTCCGTGGCAGTCACGAACGTTGCCCACTAGGCCACCAGCGGCCAAGACGCCCTTTTTTATTACCGGGGGTTTTTGCTGAGGCAATAGGCCCTCTTGGCTATGAGGCTCCCGCAATGCGGGGGTGGCGGGTGCTATCAGTATGCCCCTGGTGTTGTGTTCACTAACGGTGCCTCCCCAATTTCTGTATGGATGTTGAGAAATGCTTCCGATGCACAGTGTCCGAGTTTAAACTCATACAAGAAAATGACCCGAGTTTCGCCTTGATCCATCGTTCTTTTCACTGTAGCACAATCATTTGAAATTAATGACATTGAAGAAATGATCATTGCTTTGTAGGCAGCAGCCTGGGCGCTTTAAATTTACATATCACAAATCACATCGCCTGATGTGTAAATTCCTAAATTACCTGCCAACTCTCACGAGTATGAAAAAAACGACATTTTACCTGCAACAGACTAATACCACCTGACTCTTATCTCTCATCAAGATAAGAAATTCTGCTTTTCGATATTTCACAAAAATTGTTCATCCCACTGCTGTGATACAAAACAGTTTGAATGAGTTAATAAACCAGCCTTGGAAAACGAAGGCAAAATTCAACTTTCAATGTATTAAATCAAGAATTAAATCCGGGATTCGTAAAAAGAAATGCAAATAAAGAAAAAAAAAGAATAATGACAACTCTGTGGTTTAGTCTAATGTAATAAAAGACCTGCAAAATAGAGGAAGCTTTAACTTTAGGGAATAATATTCAGAACATGGCATTAAAGAAAAAGAACAAAACTGAAGTTTCAAATGAAGCAAGAATTTATGAGGTACCTATTTCAAACGGGAAAAGATAACAAAAAATATTTTATATCTACAGCATAGAAAAAACTTGCTTTCACGTTTAGAGAAGCACATTGAAATCTTGAATTAAAAAAAAAAATAAAGGAAAGGAAACATAAAAAAGAAAGGCCATTTTCAGTGCTGCTTTAGAAACAAAGCAGCGCTGAGTACACTAACGTGATTGTTTCTGCAATAACATATTCGCAAAGGGCAAAATAAGAATTAAGCCAGTTAATAAACCCTAACCCTTTTTTTAGAACATGTGAGAAAAAGGTGGCGGAGCCCTTAAACATAAGTTACTGAAAAAGGGAAACTAATAAAAGGGAGATCAATTTCTTGAACATTGCTCTTTAAACATCATTACTGCTGAATGGTACAAAATGCAAAAAACAAAATTTACATGCTCATATTGCATTAAATTATTATATTAAATATCCAGCATTCCGTAACAGTTTTGTAATACGTAGCAAATGTTAAAATTAAAATTTCCATCAAGCTTACACAGGAAAATTTGCTCTAAAGATTACATTGCATTGAGGAACAGAAGGGGACTGTATTTTATTCCTAAAATACAATCCAAATTTTGTTCAACTCTTGCGATATTGCTACCATTCTCGTCCGCTCCTTGCTCTTAGTACCCAGTGCCGAAGGGTGTCTTTGAAAAAACCACGGTCGGACATATTTTGTAGGATCAAACTCGGTCAGTGGAGAACCACTAATATTTATGAATAACAATCAAGTTATTGCTGTGATTGAAGGGGAAGACCCATCTGAGGTTATTATCAAATCAGTTGCGAGAAAATCTCTTTTCACATTCGCTAAAATATACCGCAATCGTTTGCGAACATCACTTCAGCTGTAAAAGTTGTTTAGGTACTTCTCTTCCTTGCGAAGTTGTAGGTATACCCGAAAACCACGAATGTGGTATCCCTTTGAAGTTGAAACCTATAACTTTGTGATTTCTTGTTCACGATTTAGTAAACCTCTCGTTACATAACGGTCTCGTTCATTTCGTCGACAATCACTTCGTCGACAACTCATTTCGTCAACGCCACTTCGTCGACAGGTACATTTCGTCGACACTCACTTCGTCGACACTATATATGCAAACAGTCGATTCCTCAAAATTTTCGTAAAATCTACAGTTTTCAATTTAGAACCAGCAAATTTGGTATACTATCTAATAGTACTCTAACTTAGACCGTACACAATTTTTGGAAGCGGTCGGGGCCCTGGGGTCAGGGGGGGCCCATACAGCATTTTCGTAAAATCTACAGTTTTCAATTTAGAACCACCAAATTTGGTATATTATCTCAATGTACTCTTACACCAACTTAGACCATAGACGGAATAAGTCGGGGCCCTGGGTCAAGGGGCTCCCCATTAAACATTTTCGTAAAATCTACAGTTTTAAATTTAGAACCACCAAATTTGGTATACTATCTCATTGTACTCTTACACCAACTTAGACTATAGACGAAAGGAGTCGGGCCCCGGGGTCAAGGGGACCCGATACAAAATTTTCGCAAAATCTACAGTTTTCTATTTAGAACCACCAAATTTTTTTTTTTTTTTGATTGGAGGTTTGACGACCACCGTGAGCAACTCAATGGGCTATAAGCAGTCGCCCGTCCCTAATTTAGGGTCACTGGTTCCAAGGAAAGGAGAGAGCCAGCGCCGTAAGACAAACACAACATCCATGCCCGACCGGGATTCGAACCCGGACCCCTTACGGACGAATGATCAGAGGCCAGCGCCTTAGACCACTGCGCCACCGGGGCGGCCCACCAAATTTGGTATACTATCTCATGGTACTCTAACTTAGACCGTACACGGTTTTTGGAAGGGGTCGGGGCCCGGGGTCAAGTGGGCTCCATACAACATTTTCGTAAAATCTACAGTTTTCAATTTAGAACAACCAAATTTTGTATACTATCTCATGTACTCTTACACCAACTTAGACCATAGACGGAAGGAGCCGGGGCCCGGAGGCAAGGGGCCCCCATGCAACATTTTCGTGAAATCTACAGTTTTCAATTTGGAAACACCAAATTTGGTATATTATCTCAATGTACTCTTACACCAACTTAGACTACAGACGGAATGAGTCGGGGCCCTGGGTCAAGTGGGCCCCATACAACATTTTCGTAAAATCTACAGTTTTCGATTTAGAACCACCAAATTTGGTATACTATCTCATGATACTCTAACTTAGACCGTACACGGTTTTTGGAAGGGTCGTGGCCCGGGGTAAAGGAAGCCCCATACAAAATTTTCTCAAAAATTTCCATTTTTTACTTGAGAACTGCAACACAATTCTGAACTCTAATACCCTACCTGCGAGCTAAGTTACAGTACCATGAGATAGTATACCAAATTTGGTGGTTCTAAATTGAAAACTGTAGATCTTACGAAAATATTGTATGGGGCCCCTCGACCCCTGGCCCCGACCTCTTCCGTCTGTGGTCTAAGTGGGTGTAAGAGTACAATGAGATAGTATGCCTAATTCTACGGTTCTGAATTGAAAACTGTAGATTTTACGAAAATGTTGTATGGAACCCACTTGACCCCGGACCCCGACCCTTTCCAAAAACCTTGTACGGAATAAGTTAGAGTACCATGAGAGAGCATACCAAATTTGGTGGTTCTAAATTGAAAACTATAGATTTTACGAAAATTTTGTATGGGGCCCCTTTCACCCCGGGCCCCGACCCTTTCCAAAAACAGTGTACGGTCTAAGTTAGAGTACCATGAGATAGTATACCGAATTTGGTGGTTTTGAACTTTTTTCGGTTTTTTAGGAATCGACTGTTTGTATAGTATATATGTCGACGAAGTGAGTATAGTGTCGACAAAATGTACCTGTCGACGAAGTGAGTGTCGACAAAATGTACCTGTCGACGAAATGAGTTGTCGACGAAGTGATTGTCGACGAAATGAGTTGCCGACGAAGTGATTGTCGACGAAATGAGTTGTCGACGAAGTGGCGTCGACGAAATGAGTTGTCGACGAAGTGGCGTCGACGAAATGAGTTATCGACGAAGTGAACCAGACCCTTACATGAAATGTATCACTGTATTTATACATTATGTACAGGAAAGAAACTTTTCCGTGTACAACTGAAAAAATAAATAAATAAAGCGCAACGGGTTTAACTCCTGCCGTCTCTCTTCCTCACATGTTACACATCACTATACTGCCGCATACTGACTTCGATAGAAGATGGTTCCTTAAAATGGGTCAATCATATCAGTTTTACGTATTAGAGAAGCCATTCTAAAACCGACTGAAACATCTTTGTGCGACTTACAGACATTTATTTAAAGAATGTGAATCCTAAACACATTTTGAATTCTAGGTTTTACCGATGAACTTTAAAGAGAATTTGAACTGTTTTTTCTTTTTTTCTTTTATGCAATAGAAAAGATAAAAGCATGGGTGATACATGCTTTACCGACTTATTCAGTGGCGTACCCTGGATTTCTTTACGGGGATTGCCCAAAATATTGAAGATGCAAATACAAATACCCCAGAGAAAACATCTCCCAAAATATTGGGAAGCGATAAAAAATATTCAAGTTTTGATTAAAGTGCGTTTTTAATTATTCGTAAAATATATATTTAGAAACATATACAAATGTAAATAAAAATAAGCAGCCAATATGAAACAAAGGAAGAGGACCAATGTCACGAGGAGGGCCAATGGCCCCTGGTACACCACCACTGCGTGCGCCATTGGAAATATTCTTTGAAAAACTAAAAATTCAAGCAGAGGTGTTTTACTTCGTTCCAGGGACGGAGTAAGGCCTTGTGGGCCCCTTGGCTAAGACATGTGAGTGGGCTACGAGGTTAAGGCATCTGAGTGGGACCCCAAAGAACTTATAACGGAAAATCATTATGAAGTCAGTTAAAACACAAAACTGTAGCAATATGCTTGTGATAATTAGTACGTGTAGTGTATTCTTCAAACTAATAAGCTATCTGCAAAGTTTTCATAGAAAATCGCTGTATTTTCCACTGTTCTCACAAAAATATGAGTTAAACGCTTAAAAGATTTCTAGATTTTGTCTTGTAATTTTAATAATTTTGCATTATGTACTTTTCTTGGTGGATCTTTTTTGTTATGATTTTTTTTTTTTTTTGATTGGAGGTTTAACGACCACCGTGAGCAACTCAATGGGCTATAAGCAGTCGCCCGTCCCTAATTTAGGGTCACTGGTTCCAAGGAAGGGAGAGAGCCAGTGCCGTAAGACAAACACAACATCCATGCCTCACCGGGATTCGAACCCGGACCCCTTTCGGACGAATGATCAGAGGCCATTGCCTTAGACCACTGCGCCACCGGGGCGACTTTTTTTTTTTTTTTTTTTTGTTATGCAATATGAAGTCACAATGGATTTTATCCATTAACGGTTCCATGTGCAAGCACGGAGTTATATGGGTAGGTAGATGGTAGTGAAAAAGCTGAAACTCTTCCTTTCCGACTCCGTTGTATACAGCGACATGAAACGCTTGGTAAACGGTACCCCCGGGGAAAAATACTCCCGGAAGAAATACCCCCAGAACAAACGGTTCACTGTAAACTGCCACACAGGAACACCGATGTGTGGCAGTGTTCCAGTGTGGCAATTTACCGGCAACCCTGCCACACATCTTTCAGCAACTTGGCCACAAAAGTTCAAGGGGGGGGGGAGGGGGTGCTATAAAGATTGCCGTTTCTGGGCTTATATTGAGAACTGAATTGGGAACTCTAACCTAATTTCGAGAAAACGTTCCATGTAAGCCAAGCGAGAATTGTACTTTAATTTGAAGAAATAAATTTGCAGAGGATCAGAGGTACACTTGGTTTGGGGGGAGGGCTCTACCCCCAACTTCCGTAATATTATATTCTGGGACTCTGGAGTCTGTCAGTGTATCCAGAATGGTCCCCTTGAAGCGTTCGCGAAGTCCGTGAACTTTGGGGGGGGGGGGTGCTTCCCGCAAAATATTAAAATGGACGTAGAGCTGTAAACATTAGAACCATGCTTTACATAATGATTCTGTACACGACCACGAATTTTCAGGAGGGTGGGATGCAAATTTCTAAGAGCGCAGGCAAGTGTTCAAGGTAAGGGATTTACTCGCAATTTCTATGCTTCATGTTGTGTTTAATAGTAAACTATGTATGCTCTTCCCCCTCCCCCAGAAATTTGGTGAGGCCTGTGAATGAAAGGAATACGAGGTGCTTGGTTTGGAGGGTGTAACGTACCAGAAGATGTGACGTACCTGCCAGAAGGACGCATGAAGGCAGATAGTAGTCAGAATAAACGTCTGCGTAGCTCAATTGGTAGTGTGACTTATTCCGGAATGAGGGGATCCGGATTCGAACCCCAGCGCGGATAAAAATGACGGAGAAATTTACTTCGTTTTAATGGCACCCGAACTATCCGGATGACCCGACCGTTCAAAATCTCGCATTGGTGTGATGTTATTTCCACACCGCGAGATAGAAAAAATAAGAGAATCAATTCTCCAGCACTTCGAAAAAAAAAAAAAAATAAAATAAGGGGGAGATGATGTAACGTACCAGGAGATGTGACGTACCTGCCAGAAGGACGCATAAAGGCAGATAGTAGTCAGAACAAACGTCCGCGTAGCTCAATTGGTAGAGCAACTTATTCCGGAATGAGGGGATCCGGGTTCGAATCCTGGCGTGGACAGAAATGACGGAGAAATTTACTTCGTTATAAGGGCTCTACCCCCAACTTCCGTAATTTTTATATTCTGGACCTCTAGAGTCGGTCAGTCTATCCTCGATGTTACCCTTGAATAGCTCTTAGAAACGGGGGTGGTTACCCCACCCTCCTGAAAATTCGTGGCCGTGTACAGAATCATTATATAAAGCATAGTACTAATGTTTACAGCTCTACGTCCATTTTAACATTTTGGGGGAAACCGCCTACCCCCAGCTCATGGACCTCGCGGACACTTCAAGGGGAACTTCCTGGATATACTGACAGACTCCAGCGGCCCATAATATAACATTACGGAAGTTCGGGGTAGAGCCCCCTTCCTCCCCAACCAAGTGTACCTGGGATCCTCGGTAATTTATTTCTTCAAATTAAAGTACAATTCTCGCTTGGCTTACATGGAACGTTTTAGCAAAATTCGTTTGGAGTTCCCAATTCAGTTATCAATGTAGGCCCAGAAACGACAATCTTTATAGACCCCCCCCTTTGAACTTTTGTAGCCAAGTTGTTGAAAGATGTGTAGCAGGGTTGCCGGTAAATTGCCACACCGGAACACTGCCACACATCAGTGTTCCTGTGGGGCAGTTTGCAGTTAACCGTTTGTTCTAAGGCTATTTTTTTCCGGGGGCATTTTTTCCGCTTTTCAGTTTTCAGGGGTATTTTCTCCGGGGGTATTTTTACCTACATCCGAAACGCTTACCCTTAGTGAGTCATTCCTTTGATGTCTCTTCGTCTTCTAGCCTTCGTTTTCGATCGAGTAGAAATCATACGAGACAAAACAAAACTATTTTACTTCATATATAAATATATAAGCTGGGTATTATATGTGGTGTAGCGGCATGCCTCCTGGGCCCATGGTAATGGTGGGCCCCTAGGCTGTAGCCCCTCTTTAATGTTGAATCCTGCCATGCTTCGGTATCTTTCTGCGCCCTTCCCTCTGAAGGAAGCTGCCCATGCCCATTGGTTACAAAACTTTAAAACTCCAGATTGATCAGTAACAGTTCCACTTTTCTTAAAATATTAAACGAAGTTGTTTAATTAAGGAAAATACCGACACCTTGTACGAAAAATATTTCAGTAAATATGATACCTCAGAAGTTTTTAACCATGAAGTTATCTCACCACAGAATTTTCAAAAGAACCAAAATTATCCATTTCTAATCGTAAACTCGGAAAGTTAACTCTCATTTTCATTTTGCGCTCCTGTTGCGTTAAGTGGATTATTTTTAAAGTACATCAAAGCCAAGTGAATAAAAAAATCTTACTTGGTCTTCATAACAAAATAATCCAAAGATTGCCATCTTTTTTACTCATGATTCTTTCCTTCGTAGGAGGAAGAGATACTCGACTTTTAATAAACTTGGCGAAGCAAAGCATAACGTTCAGTTGTTCCCCGAGAAACACCTGGCCCTTTATTCCACTAAGCGGGGTCTGTATTGCGCAAGTGGTGAACCAATAAGGAAATACATCCGCCAGTTTGACCTTGACCATGAAAAAAAGGCTTTTCGCTTTTGCTTCTCTACTTCTTCGAAACCCAATGTGGGTCAGTAGTAGAAGTGGGTTTGTTGCCACAGCAACCGCTTCGTAAACAGCCGATTGCGTGGGGGTATGTGAATACGGTCCCCAGTCGGCCTGCGCATATTAGAGGGGGGAGTTTCTTGCTTGCTATGCATTCTGCGCAGGGTGTAGAGGTTGTCCATAGGGGAGGGAAGGAGGAAGGGCTGGAAAGGTGAATTTGCACAGGTGATGCTTCTTCTACTTCGAACTGATTTCCAGGTAATGTAATTAGATGCGCCAAGCGCTCGTGTCTCTCTTTCAAGGGCAGGGTTTTTAAGGGGGCCCAAAACACGCCATATCGGCATCGAACAAGGAAGCACTCCAAACTTCTAGGTACTGGGCATAAATTTTCTTTTCAGTTTTCCTTACCCAGCAAAGTTTATGTTTTCCCCTGCTTGAAACACCAGAACAGTCATGTCAAACTCGTTCATATGACTAAAACCAGATATTTCCCCTTCTCCCATTCTTTATTATTTTTGTTTTATTTCTTTAGTTAGATGGAAGAAAGGTGTGGGACACAGCATATAAATTTTCGGCCGAATAATAATTTTCTTGGGTATATAATTTATGCTGCACGACCATCAGTTTTGCTGTCTTTTCAAACTTCTCATTTCTTTTTTACACGTGTCTCGTTTTAGCAAGAATTAATCAAGAAAAAAAATTCTGTTTTGGCTTTCGCATTCTCGACGTGATTTCCCCATTTCTAGGAGTTCACAGAATAAGCATTCACTTACAAAGATTTCGGTATTAGAGGCATTGCTTAATTTTAGCAAGTCGGGGGTAGCTAATGGAAATTTCTGTGAGTGTATAATACAGTTTTTATTATATGGTCGAGTCACATTATTGTGACCACCAGCTAATATCTAAAGTAACCGGCGTGTGCAGCGCGGACAGCAGCTAGACGGGCTGGGAGTGACCCAATAAGGTGTTGGAAGGTGATCGCTGGTAGTGGAGTCATGCTGACTGCAGTGCCTCTGACAGCTGCTGGAGGGTACGTGGTGGAGGATTTCATGAACGAACAACGCGATTGAGGTGGTCCCACCGATGCTCAATTGTGTTTAAGTACGGGGAGTTAGAAGGCCAGGGAAGTGCTTTGAAGTCTTCATCGTGCTCTTCCAACCACTCTCGGACATTTCTAGCTGTGTGACACGTCGCATTGTTCTTCTGGAGGATCCCATCCGCTCCAGGAAAGACAATCAGCATGTATGGGTATACGTGGTCTGCAAGGATGGATTCATAACGAATTCGATTGTTAATGCCTTCCACAGGTATTAGTGGACACAGGGAATGCCACGAAAACATTCTCCACACCACAACGCTGCCCCCACCAGCTTATGTTCTTCCAGCAGTGTTTGAAGAGTGTTTGTTCTCCGATGTTTCTCGCCTTATACGCCAACGTCCGTCCGTTCGATGAAGCAGAAAACGTGACTCATCGGAGACGACAATCCTTTGCCAATCAGCGGAGGTCCAATTCCGATACTGCCGTGAAATGTAAGCCTTTTCTACCGATGCACCTTCGTTAGCATAGGTGCAGTGACCATCCTTCTGCATCGAAGCCCCATACGCAGCAGAGTTCGCTGAATTGTCGTTTTAGACACACTTCCGGTAGACCCCTTGGTTCATTCGGCCAGTGAGTTGGTCCACTGTAGCCTATCGATCGGCCCTCACGCACCTCCGAAGCCGACGTTCACCTCTCACATCAATAGCACGTGATTCTCAGCAGTCTTCGCATTGCTTATTCGCAATGGTGCCATTTCTCCAATCGAGATGCACTTTAAAAACAGCAGCACGCGAACAGTTCACAAACTGCGCTGTTTCAGAAATACTGCCACCCTTGGCCCGAAAACTGATAATCATACCTTTTTGCAAATCTAATAAATCGCTCATTTTATCCAGGACAGCAACGAGTGATATGTTTTCAGATCAAATGATCATATGTAGAGGATTTTAGGAAGGGAGTGTCTGATCCCAGGTCTTAAACAATTCTTAGAAATAGGAAGCTAGGAGATTTGGGCTAGAGTGCCCGATAGGAAAGTGACACGGAAGCGAAGTAGAAAAGGGGAGGAAGACGCCCTTATTTATTACCGGGGGGCAGTACCCGGGGTCCGACGGCTTAATGTGCTCATTCCGACGCACGGCCGATATTTAGTGGATCGAGCGTTCGTACCTGCCTGGGATCGAACTTGAGGTTCTTTCCGCAGCAGTCACGAACGTTGCCCACTAGGCCACCCGCGGCCATATGTTTTCAGAATGCCTACAGCACAACTCATATACCCTCGAAGCCAGCTCACGACACGTGCCTTCTTTCATTGGCTACGCGCTGTTGACGTCAAAAGTAGGAGGTAGTCCCAATAATGTGACTCGACTGTGTATGACCAACTGTTGTTATTCATTTGCACTACCTCAACTTTCTCCATGGGGGAAGGGGGGTCGCATTTTCGGAGTAAGTGGGAATGCAAACCTGGATGCTACTGTTACGAATACAGTGTTAAAAACCGAAACATACTTGATAATTATTTACACTAAACTGCGCAGTGCGATTAAAAACAAGTTGCAGTCGTAGTACGAAATGACGACAAGAATATCTTTCTTACTTTTTATTTATTTATTTATTTTTATTTTTGTTTCATTAAAAATAAAGTAAGTTTGCAGTACTTAAAAAAGTGCTAAAGCTCATATTAAGGTTAAACATACCAATCATTAAAATGAAGAAACAAAAAAAACAAAAAACTGAGTAAGGGGTGATGACATTAAATTATGCGGTGTAATGGGATCGCCTTTTCTGTGATACTAGAAAACATAATAATCCACGAACATTGCTGTAACATCGCTTTCTTCTCTTTCGTTATCTTGCGCAAAAGTTGAGCAGCTATAGAATTCCGCGAGAGCCATCGCACGCGAATAGGGAAGAAGCCATCAGTCTACCCCCCTCCCTTTTTTGAAAATGTATTCTGAGAAACCGACTAATTATCCTGAAAGCAGGACAAGTCTCTAATAATATGCCAAGTATTTTTTAAAACTTATCAAAATAATTAATTGTTGCTCCAGGATTTATAGTTTCGCCTTCTGTGCTTTTCGTTTCGTCAGCGAATGGAGAGAACGTAAGCTTATTTTTTCTCTGCGGTCTCGTTAGCTTTTAACGCTATGGACTCCTGTCCATTCTTGGGGCGAGAACAATGCCTATCGCATTCTTACTATACCGAGGGCAAACTATCTGCTGGGCAACTCTAAGCATCCTTCCTGATATGGGATTTCGTAAGTCTGACTTCAACGCAAACAAAAAAAAAAAAAAAAAAACCCTCTTCCTCGCCGACAAAACAATGCTTATATGTTTCATCGAAACTCATGGCAGTTCTAGTCTCTCTACTTAGGCGTCTCTGAAAATGCTAATCTTTAGACGTTCTCATGTGTTCTCTATACTCTGACGCGAAAGCAACAAACACGATCCAATGTATTAGCACAATACACTAGGGAAATGCATTGGCGTATACAGCAATTCTACTGCAGTACGGCATTCATTTCAATCGGGAAGTCCGACATTGTTAATGTGTTTACAAAAGTGCTTTATCCCTTTTTTGTTTTCTATCCTTGGAGTCAGCTGTCTGGAACATATCCGCTCTCATGATGAGCACAAGATGGCGTAAACAGAGATATCCTCTGATTAAATGATGAAAATTAAAATATAGATGCATATTTGCATATATTAACGCGAACGGAGTCTAAAAATCTTACAATTGTGGGCATATGAAATCAAATAAATAAGAGTTTATCGTAACTAACAAACTGTTCGTCATAGAGAATGCAGTCAAATATACACTGCTGGCCACCCAAATTGCAACACCAAGAAAGACACGAGATAGCAAAGCCAGATTTACTGGACACATAACAACAGATACAAAGACGAAACGATTGAGCTTACAAGCCCGTGCGACTTGCGGAACACACAGACATCAATAGTTCGTGTGGCCCTCATGGCTGAAAATAACGGCCGCTACAGGCCGCGGCATCGAACGAAAGAGGCTTTGTATGTGGGCTTGGGGTATGTCGGTCCAGGCTGCTTCCACACGTTGCCACAGTTCATCAGGCGTAGCCGCGGGTGCTGCTTGCCGGCCCAACAGGGTGCCGATCAGCGATCAGACGTGTTCGATGGGCGACATATCGGGAGAACAGGAGGGCCACGGCAGCAGTGACACCTGGTGGGCCGTGAAGAATAGTTGCACGATGCGTGCCACGTGCGGGCGCGCATTGTCCTGTTGAAACGTGGCCGCTGGCAGGTCCTGCAGGTAAGAGAGGACTACAGGCTTCAGAACGTCGGAGATGGTGCGATGGCTGTTGAGTGTACCGACGATGCGCACCAGAGAGGTGCGGGTGTCATATCCAACTGCGCACCAAACCATAGCGCCAGGCGACGGACCGGTATGGCGATGCATAATGCAGACGTCATACAGTCTCTCGCCACGGTGCCGCCACACGCGGATCCAACCATCGTGGTGCTGCAGGCAGAAGCGGGATTCGTCGGAAAAGACAATGTCGTGCCATTCCATAGTCCAGGTGCGACGTTCAATTGCCCACTGCCGCCACACTCGCCGGTGGTGTAATGTCAATGGTAATCGGAGTAATGGGCCGTGTGCGACAAGTCCCCGCTCTTGCAGACGACGTCAAACGGTACGTGCTGACACAGGTTGTTGTGGAACACACCCTACTTCCTGCGCTAACGTTCGTGATGTGGTGGTGCGAGCCGTCAATGCCCGCTGGCCCTCTCGTTCGTCAATGCCCGCCGGTCCTCTCGCTCAACATGCCGGTCCTCTCGCACAACATGTCGGTCCTCTCGCACAGCATACCGATCCTCTCGCACAACATGCCGGTCCTCTCGCACAACATGTCGGTCCTCTCGCAAAACATGCCGGTCCTCTCGTACAACATGTCGGTTCTTTCGCACAACATGCCGGTCCTCTCGTTCGGTGGTATGCCGCGGCTGCGGCAATCGCTCACGTCGGTCCGTCCGTCCTTCCTGCACCCACCGAATAAATACTCGCCTCACTGCGGCTGTATGTCGTCCCACACGGGCACCGATGCCTCGGTACGATAAGCCGCTGTCGCGATAAGCCACTATTCGTCCTCTGTCGAACTCCGAAACGAACTGGACTGACTGCCGTATTCTGCGACGAGGCATCAGGAAGCTTTCCACGCACAGGTCCGGCAGCACAACACACTTCCACTACTTACACCCCGCCTTCTGTGCACCCTTCTTATAGTGCTTCTCGGTGGCGTGCCGGGAGCACATGATTTGCATATGCCGTGCAATGCTAATCGTTTGCATGTCCTCTCGCGGGCGACGCATGCTTCCTTCATGGTGTTGCATTTTCGGTGACCAGCAGTGTAGAAAGGTTTTTTTAAATAGGCTTTCACACGCGCACGGCGTGCCTCGTTTTCTCGTAGAGATTCTTCCCAACGGGGAGAGGGGGGGGGGATTGAGTCAACGAAACCAAGCCCGGAATTTCTGTTTTATGGTCCACTACAGCAACATACGTACCCTCAGTAGTGCAGTAAACTTAGTATAGTTTAGTTGTGTCACCCGGACAAAATTAGGAGAAAGCTGAAAATTGGCATGCAAGTAAAACCCCTCATTCTAATCAGCATATCGAAAGTCCCCAACTCTTCCGCTATTGCTTTCGTCGCCATCTTGAAAAATAGCTGCCGTTGGCATATTGTGCAAAAAAATGCATAACTCGGTTTCCAATAAAGGTGAAAACAAAATGCTGGCACGAAAATAAAGATAATGAGTTGCGCAATAAGTGAACTAATTGTTTGATATGTATGGATATTAATTGATGTACACTCATCGTCAAAAGAATAATTGCGCCCATAAGGACGTGTCGGATTGCAATGCTATTCGGGAGGAAGTCAAAGGTTACCAGGAATAATAAATGATTAAACATTGAGACTGATATGGACAATATTTATTGAGCTACACACCAATAAACAGTGTCTCTCAGTATGGCGTCGGGTCGCCATGTTTGCTCACACAACATGCCAGACGTCTCGGCATGGACTTGTACAGGTTCCTAATGGTGTCCTGCGATAAGCCATCCCATGCAGCTTGAATCTTCTCACGCAGTTCCTGCACATTGCGCGCTAGGGGTGGAGTGTGGGTAGCGCGTCCAATAGCACCCCACACATTTTTAATCGGCCATAGGTCTGGCTACGCGGCTGGCCATGGCAGAGTGTCAGTGCCTTGCAGGCAAGTTCTCGAGACAGCAGCAGTATGCGGACGAGCGTTGTCCTGTTGGAAAATCGCACCGGTGTGAGCATTCATAAAAGATAGGACCATAGGTTGCAGGACCGCATTAAGGTAACGTTGGGCTGTCAAAGTGCCTGTAATGAACACCAAAGGTGATCTGGCATCGTAAGCAATTGCACCCCACACCATGACACCAGGCCTTCTTGACGTGTGACGCTCGACAACAAACCGTTCATCTTGGCGCTGACCACGGTGCCTCCACACACGGATTCGTTGTTCGTCTCCTCTAAGACAAAAGTGGGACTCGTCAGTGAAGATCACCCGCTGCCATTCTGGGTGGCTCCATGACAGTCTGGCACGATACCATTGCAGTCTTTGGGTGACGATGCAATGGTGTTAAGGGCAGTCGTCGTAACGGTCTGTGTGCGTGTAGTCCTACGTCGTGCAGCCGTCTGCCAATGGTGCTGGCACTAATTGGACGATGCACGGTGGACACCACTGATCGCTGAATATCCGCAATCGTGGCTGTTGCGTCACTCTGCAAATGTCGGACAAACCGTCGGTTCTCTCTCT
This sequence comes from Macrothele yani, assembly GCA_039090855.1. NCBI lineage: Eukaryota > Metazoa > Arthropoda > Arachnida > Araneae > Macrothelidae > Macrothele > Macrothele yani. Next base: position 114,650,646 of record CM077003.1, read on the forward strand.
CCGTGGTTCATGTGGGTCTTCCTGTCGCTGTTTCGTGCCTTGTTCTATCTACTGCCGCCAACAGCATGCTATGGTGATATCAGCACGACCGGTATGGCGCGCAATACGGCGATAAGACCATCCTGCTTCCTGGAGCCCGACGACGCGGCCCCTCTGAAAGTTATCCAACTGCTCGAATTGCTTCCGAACTTTTCTCCGAAGCATACTTCACTTGCAAAGGGTACAAAGCACACAACAGCATGAGTCAGGATGGCAAGCACGCGCAACGGGACGAGCTGGTACAGCCGGTCATGCACAGCGCCATGACCCCTCCTTGTCTGCGTCACATGTACAGCCGAGCGTGATATTTGAATCATTTGCATGTTTCACGATGTCACGCCACCAAGTTTCAATCTTGTCGGTTGCTTTCTTCTGGGTGCAACTATTCTTTTGACGATGAGTGTAATTAGAATAAATCTGCATCTAGGGGCTATCGATGAAGCCCGTGGCTTTCAGTGCGCTGTTTTTGGATTTTTCCTGTGTAAATATTGACTTTTACTATTTAAATTGTGTGTCATTCAATTCGTCTCATCATTATCTTTAAGAAGATGCCGGAGGTTCTTCTCTACGTCCAATAGTTCGCATACAATATGTAAGTTCAGTTTTCCCATGTTGGGCTGGGCCTAGTGATGCCGGCTGGTTGTTATTGTCCACTAGACGCTTATTAATTATTTCTTCCCTCTTTAATATTGTTTCGCTTTGCATTTGCTTCTTGTTAATGTATAATTTGTCATATTCCGACTAATTTTGCTATGATTTTACTTTTATTTTTTATTCATAGTTTGCATTGGACCAATAACTTACTTACAGCTAATTCTGATACAAAATCGAGTTTAAACCTATTAATTCATGCTATTCTCACTCTTAAACACATTAATTTTTTCAGACGATGGAGTGTAAACTCTGCGGGGAAAGCTTGGAAAGTGACGAGGTCGTGACATTGAGAAAGGGGTTGCAGTCTATTATTGATGCCAGCAGACAAATTGGTGACAACATTCATAGAAATCGAAGATGCTGGCATAACTGAACTGCGGGTTCATCACATTTGTATAATAGAAAGAGTTACACCCGGTCCAGCAGTATTGCAACTGCAGTTAAAGCTAGGGCCACGAAAGAATCGTCAGCTGAGAGAGCCTCAACTACTCAACTACGGTCATCTGCTGAAGCATTTGATTTTAAGGTGCATTGTCTATTTTGCGGAAAAGAAGCGAAAGTGAACCCTAAACTACCCCACAGCTCACGACAAAATGTTCACTCCGTTTCAATATTAACGATACCATTCTGGCCTACGCTGATAGATGACAAGATGAATGGGGAGATGCCGTCCGTTCACGTGTTGAAACTGTAAGTGATCACAATTGTTGCTGCAGAAGGTCGGTACCATCATGACTGCTACACCAAGTTCCCCAAGATATCAAGTGAAGCATCTGTTGGACCCCTACAAGACTCTTCAAACTTGGAAGCCTTCAAGGAGCTGTGCTCACATTTAGATAATGATGATGAATGTCAGAACACTTTCTGTGAACTAAAACAAATGATGGAACAATCCTCTGTTGTTTCTTCGAAGTACAGCATCTAGAAAGGAGGTTACAGGCACATTATAAACCTAGAATCGTCATTACGGAACATGCTGGTAAAAACAACGTAGTAACCCTTCGAAAACTACAGACAAAATATTGACAGATAAGGGGTACGCTGAGAGAACATTGGAGTATGAGGATGAAAAAAAAAAGAATAGGTAAAGCCGCTGCAGCCATCAAAAGGAAAGACATTCGATCTCAAGTGTATGACTGTACTAAGTACGCAAGTGTGGAAAAAACGAAGACAGGGTCACCCAATCTTGTTCCTGAAACCTCACAACTATTTACAGAAACTGTAACAAAAACCATAAAAAAATACTTCGATCAAATGCAAACAAGCTGCGATTAACCATGCATTGATTGCTCCATGCAGGCCAAAATCTTTCAGCTCACCTCTCCAAGCTGGCACTTCTGTTTACTTGCATAGACGTTACTGTTCGAGACATCTCATCGACCTTCTTTCAGCTATGGGATTCTGTGCATCGTATAACGATGCTCGTAATTACTAGAATTCCGCTCTTTTAGGCCCACAACCAGAGACCGAGGACAATGCATTTACCCAGTTCATGTTCGACAGCCGATGTCAACGTGAGGACTCTAGATGGCTTGAAAAAGTTTCGTGCAATGGGTGGAATAATCTGCGTTACGCCATCATCTTCTGTATCGACGCACATTGCAATCAAGAGAGTGACCACCAGAATTGCTATATCAATCAACAAGACCTGCAAATCAAATTCGTCTTATTTCATACGTGAAGCCTCAAATTCCAAGACTGAGAAAGATCTTCATTAAAGATTTGAAGTTAAGTGAGGAAGCTTTAGACCTGACAGTGAAGCAAGCATGTCATATAAATATGCTGTGGCTACTTGGGTCCATTGGTGCTAAAGAATATTATTCCAACTGGAATGGCTACATGCAAACAAGCATGGAAGAAGCACGACCCTCTCAAATTACACTGTTGGCCACCCAAAATGCAACACCAAGAAGGAAGCATCTGATTGGCCTGAAATTCGCAGCGTGCGTCGCCCGCGAGAGGACATGCAAACGATTAGCATTGCAGGGCATATGCAAATCATGTGCGCTCGGCATACCACCGAGAAGCACTATAAGAAGGGTGCACAGAAGGCGGGGTGTAAGTAGTGAAAGTGTGTTGTGCTGCCGGAGCTGCGCGTGGGAAGCTCCCTGGTGCCTCGTCGCAGAATACGGCAGTCATTCCAGCACGTTTTGGAGTTCGACAGAGGACGAATAGTGGCTTATCGCGACAGCGGTTTATCGTACCGAGACATCGTCGCCCGTGTGGGACGACATCCAGCCACAGTGAGACGAGTATGGATTCGGTAGGTGAAGGACTGACGGACGGACCGACGTGAGCGATTGCCGCAGCCGCGGCACACCACCGAACGAGAGGACCGGCATGTTGTGCGGCGGGCATTGACGGCTCGCACCGCCACATCACGAAGGTTAGTGCAGAAATTAGGGTGTGTTGCGCAACAACCTGTGTCAGCACGTACCGTTCGACGTCGTCTGCAGGAGCTGGGGCATGCCGCACGGCGCTCATTGCTCCGATTACCATTGACGTTACACCACCGGTGAGTGTGTCGGCAGTGGGCCGTTGAACGCCGCACCTGGACTACGGAATGGCACGATTCGCCGCCTTTTCCGACGAATCCTGCTTTTGCTTGCAACACCACGATTTTCGGATTCGCGTGTGGCGGCACCGCGGCGAGAGACTGTTTGACAGCTGCATTATGCATCGCCATACTGGTCTGTCGCCTGGCGTTATGGTTTGGTGCGTAATTTAATATAACACCCGCACCCCTCTTGTACGCATCGCCGGTACACTCAACAGCTACCGCACCATCTCTGACGTTTTGGAGCCTGTAGTCCTCCCTTACCTGCAGGACCTGCCACCGGCAACGCTTCAACAGGACAATGCGCGCCCGCACGTGTCACGCATCGCACAACAATTGTTCACGGCCCACCAGGTCTCACTGCTGCCGTGGCCTGATTGTTTCCCCGATATGTCACCCATCGGACACGTCTGGTCGCTGATCGGCAACCGAGTGGCCCGGCAAGCTCCACACACACGTTGCCACAGTTCATCAGGCGTTGCCACTGTTCCGCGGCTACGCCTGATGAACTGTGGTAATGTGTGGAAGCAGCCTGGACCAACATACCCCAAGCCCACATCCAAAGCCTCTTTCGTTCGATGCCGCGGCGTGTAGCGGCCGTTATTGCCAACCATGGGGGCCACACGAACTACTGATGTCTGCGTGTTCCGCAAGTCGCACGGGCCTGTAAGCTCAATCGTTTCAACCTTGTATCTGTTGTTATGTGTCCAGTAAATCTGGCTTTGCTATTTCGTGTCCTTCTTGGTGTTGCATTTCGCGTGGCCAGCAGTGTAGTTGCATTTTAGCACTTCCATTCATCAATCTGGAACCGGAAAATATGACAACCATAAATTACGCACTACGCTTTGCAACTGAACTATATAGGAAAAACAGGATTCCGTGAGTACCGTATTCACCCGAAAATAGGACAGGGTCTTATACTAATTTTTGCTCCAAAAGACGCATTAGAGCTTATTATCAGGGGATGTCTTATTTTTTCATGTACTACCAATTTTTTTCTTATTTTTTTCCATCTACATTTATTCATGTACAAAAATCTATATTTATTCAATTACAGTCATGTCATCTTCTTTTGGAACATCGTCATAGCTCTCCAAACCCCGAATTCCGGCCTGAATTTCTTGCGACTCCATTTCCTGTAGAAACATTGACCCCAATCTGTCATGTCCAGCAATAAAGCTCTCCTTAAATGAGCCCTTCTTGCCCATGTAGCTTGCTCGTAGTGCATTGGCAACACAGCTGTCACTGATTTTATCCCATGAATTCTTCACCAAAGTCACGACCTCTTGCAAGCTAGGCTTCACAAAGTTTCCGCGCTGATTTCTTCCCATTTTTTTTTTCAATGTAGTCATTGATTTCCATGCGCAAATGATCCTTGAATGGCTTGTTTATTGCAATATCAAAAGTCTGGAGATAGGCAGTCATTCCTGCGGGAATCATTATTTGATCTATATGCAAGGAGGTTCTTCAATGAATAACTTTTCCGTCAAAGATAGCGTTCACCGGTAAAGTTTCCCATGTCGGATTCTCTTTTCGGAACTGGATGTTACAGCTACGGAACAAAAGACGGCTTCTTTTTATCTCCCGCTAGCTCTCTGAACCGAACTGAATGCATGCGCCATATTTACAAAAACCATATCCTCGGCTGAGTTCAAAGTCAATCGGCTTTCTTTCTTACTCTGGATATTCAGGGCAAATTAAACTCATGAACAGGGTATCCTCCAGTGATTTTGGCACTCGCTTCAGTGTTTTTAACAGTGATAGGCTGGCTGACTACGGTACTACATATAGTAACTGAACTTATTTTCGGGATAGGACATATATGTATTACGAGCATCCGGAAAAATCATGCTAGGGCTTATTTTCCGGTTAGGTCTTACTTTCGGGGAAGTACGGTAGTCACGTTCGATCAACCTTTGTTCATCAAAGCATCAGAGATAATCGCAGCATCTCACAGTTCTGCGATGTCTTCAATTGCGTTACACCTAAGAAGATTTCATCTGCTGATGTCCTATTTAGGAGCGATTGACAGATAATGGCTGGGAGAGGAATTGAAGAACAATGGGCAATTGTGTACGTAAAATCCACCATACCTCACATGCTTTCCGGCCATGCATACGCAAGATTTGTACGAGCTCACCTGCTGAAATACAAAGCCGTAACAGAGACGCTGATACAGAGACACCGAATCAATGCATATCATCGAATATTAAGACATTGTACAAAGACCTATTCACAAATCAGACGGCAGTAGATGAAGTATATACATCTGGTACCATAGAACAATTGACTGACATCTTCAAACATACCGTCGAAGACCTGAAAAGGCACAGCCGTGAATGTAAATTCTGGATGCAGTGCATTCAACAAATCAGTCTCGTGTTGCTGTTCATCAGAGCTGAAAGAACCGATGACTGGGATCTTCATCTATGCACTGTTAACATTAAATATGCACTAATAGATCAAATACAATTACGTACCTCTAATCCTTAGTCTATATGATGCACATTAGTGGTGTGTCATTTTTATTTGTTTATGGAATTATTGACACTTCTCAATAAATGTCGCGATATTCCAAACGATAATTCCTTGGGAGATGAAACATTAGGTTTTTAATATTTTCTTGTATGTACACTATGTACAAACATCACTACATTCAGGTTCCAGCTCTTTAAATGTTAAAATCACTATATACATGTTGATAAAATATTTTATTTCATCGATGTTCTCTGTACGTATTGCACCAGTAGTTTGATTTGAAGTATAAAAATGTATCAGTAAAAGTCACATTGCATCTATGTTCACTGTACCTGTTGCACCAGTAGTTAAATTTGAAGTTTAAAATATTTGACTATTAAAATCCAATAAAAAGTTTAAAATCACGGCATGCCTCAGATCACCACCATTCCACCAAACACTTGTTAAAGCTTTTCGACTTTTTTTAGTCATCCTCAGAACATCTAACCAAACCACGATGTTTCAGACCAACAATGTGCACTAGATGATTCCCCACGGGGTCTCTCTACGTGTGAGAAAGGGCTTAAGGATCACGTGCTCTTGCCTGCATTCTGGAGTTTCATGATTTTTCCTTGATACTGTGCTGCCATCTACGTATATTTTATTTGCAGTCTAATTCTCCTATGTTTCTTTCATTCCCTTTCCCCCTTTTTCCCTTTTCTTTCCTTTTTATTCCACCTTTCCTTCTCCATTGCTGTTCTTTATATTCTTTTTCTCTTTTTATTAATGCCTTCCATGGTTCTGCTATGATGATAGGTTCATTATTATTATATGCACTGTTGTTTCCATGGTACACACTTCCTTTCTATGCACTGTTGTTTCCATGGTACCACATTTCCGTGCAGCAAGTCTTTCCTTGTTTCCCAAATACGCTCACCTTTACGCACAACAAATGACCGAACTGCCCACGAAGTTATCTGCAGCGGATTATGAGAAATTCACCAGTAAAGGGTTCTTCACTGTCAGACGTACAGGAAAATTCTGGTCTGTCATATGGAGTGCAGTGGCGGCTTTTCAGGTGAAGTAGGTGAAGTGCCTCTTCACCTATTTTACTTAAAATAAAGTTTTATTCAGTAATTTGTATAATATATTCTTTTTTGTCTGTATTGTGTTACAAAATACTCAACATTTTGATTCGATATCAATTCACATAGCGCGTTCAATGCGGAAAGCAAGTCCTCATACGCAAAACAGTGCAAGTGAAGAGCCGAAACGAAAACCCTTGGAAGTCTGCAGCTGTCGACCGGGTTGCTATGGTAACCATGACGTCAATCTCCTCTATCTGGCGCGCAAGTGAAGTGTTTTATCTTTTGGCGCAGAAGCTCTGCAGATGGAATCGTGACCTTCGAAGGAGATCACGGTGAAACTCAAATCGTAGTACATGCTTTCCGAAAGGGATTTGTTTTTTCGTGCTTTGTGATTATTTGTCAATAAGTTTAGCTGTTACTGTAGTTTCGTGTACAGTTTAACAGTTAGTGATAGTTTTAATTAAAGTATGTATCCTGTGAACGACATTGTTTGTAATTTATTACAAACTTCATTTAATCATTTGAAAGATGAAGATAAAAGAGGCATTTTACTTCAAGAACGACCGACGGATTCACTGACAATTGTTGCCAAAAAAGAAATCAAGAAGAGCGGTAAATCTTACAATATTAATTTTAAAAATTGTTGGTTTATTGAATATAAATGGCTTTGTAGTACTTCTGTGTTACAAAAAATTATTTTGTTGGCCCTGCTTACTTTTTAGTAATAAATATTCGGCGTGGAATAAAGACGGATTCTCAGATTTATTAAATATAACACGCTCACTTCATAAACATGGCGATTCTAGCGAACACCTGAAATGCGAGTTAATGCTAAGGACTTTTGAAAAAAATCTGAACACCATTGCCGATGCCCTGAGGCTGAGGGAGAATGCTAGGCTTTTAAAAATGCATTTCAACGAAAACATTCGTTTAAATAGATTTTTCCTGCCGACAGTGAGTGATGCAGTATTATATTTGAGTAAACAAGAACTAGCATTCCGTGGCCATGACGAAAGCATGGACTCGATAAATCGTGGACATTTCAAGGAATTATTTTCATTGTTGATATCAAGAAGTCCTCTAAAAATTCAAAATCAATACGAAAAGATAAAAAATGTCTTCACAGGTGACTCAAAAACTATTCAAAATGAATTAATTGAATGTATTTCTGAATATAAAAACGATAACGTAAAAAATGAAATAAATGAAGTTCAATGCTTTTCTATTCAAGTAGATGACACCACAGACATAAATCAGACTTCTCAGGGCTCTTTATTAATAAGATTTGTTGATTCGGAAGGTAATTGGCTGAGCGAATTTTGGGTTTCCACGACGTGATTGGAGATCGAACGTCAGAAGCTTTATACAAAATGCTAGACAAAATTTTGGAACAATTCGATTATCAACACAAATTAATAGGACAATGTTACGACGGGGCAAGTGTAATGTCTGGACACTTGAATGGGCTCCAGAAAATAATCAAGGATAAAGCTTCTCAAGCTGTTTTTGTTCATTGTTTAGCACATCGTTTGAACCTTGTATTACAGCACAGTTTTTCTAAAATTTCAAAGTGTCATATATTTTACGCAAGCCTCACTGCAATTCCTTCGTTTTTTCACCACTCAGTGAAGCGATCTTATACACTCACATCTACAACCGCAAGACACATACCAACCATAGCAGAAACTCGATGGTCCTCCACTTCGAAGTTAGTAAGTGTAATTGTTGAAGATTGGGATAAATTGAAGGAAGTATTCGAATTTCTGACAAATAGTGAGCAATCAGACAAAAAAGCAATTCAACTTGCCAAGGGGTTTTTAAACGATATGAACACTTTTGAATTTACATTTTTGGCAATAGTACTTAATGAAATTTTTGGCCCCACCGAACTATTATTCGAAATTTTTCAGAAAAAAATCACTAGACATAAACTACTGTGTAACTCAAAGTAAAAAAAACTCGTGAAATTTTGAGTCATAAAAGGAACGATGAAGTATTTGAAACACTGTTTGGAAAAGCTAGAAAAATCACAGAAATAAGCAGATCTAAACGGGAATATACTGCTCTTACACAAGAAACAATTTTTCAAAAATATAAACAATTGTATTTTGAAATTTTAGACCACATTCTTATGGAAATGGATATAAGATTTCAAGACTCTGAAAAACTTTAATTTGTTTGTCTTGCTGACACATAACCAAATTCGAACAATTTAATTCAAACTTTCCCTCTTACTCTTTTGAAAATCTTCAACATTTTTACGGGGAAATATTTACTAAACTGCAGCGCCTTAAAATTGAACTGAGTCTTGTATATGACAACGAAAAATTAAGGAATATATTGACTCAAGAACTTCTTCGAGTGCTTCATGAAGATAAAGACATTTTTACAGAAGCTAATAAATTGGTTGCCCTCATTTTAACCATTCCATCTACAAGTGTGTCAATGGAAAGAAGTTTTCTTGCCTCAAAAGAATACAAACTTACTGAAGAAACACTTTTCTCAAGACAGACTTGCTTCTTTGGCAAATACTTCTATTCAGAAAGATATTTTATTGCTGCTCACGAAGAAACAACCATTCTATGACGACATAATCGACAAATTTGCAGCTTTAAAAGAAAGAAGAATTGATCTAATATACAAAAATAGGTCAGTCCTCATACAGTGATTTTCATTGCAGACAGTAGATATCTTTTCATATTGCTCTTGTAGCTCTTCACCTATTTTTTCAACTACGAGTCGCCACTGATGGAGTGACTGAACACAACTGGTGGGTTAACACACGGCCGTGGAATCAATGAGCATACAATGCAAACATGGATATCTGCAGCTCCTGCATGTGTTGAAGTAGCCGAAGCCATTCCAGAGTTCTGTGCACCTCAGAACTGCATGTGGAGCTCTGACGAGGGGCAGCAAAGTAAAGATAAGAGACATCTCCAACTATTTACTGACTGATTTCAACAGCATAATCCACTGGAGTATAAGACAGAAGAGCTGGTATGCATCTCTACAGGACTTGTAGTAGACAAAACAGTAAACTGTGATGCAGCTGTTGAGGTCGGAGTCGTTAATATGAAACAAATGTTGGGACAAACTTTCTTTGATGTGAAGTTGCCAAGAAAAGACAAAGTGACATTACTAGCTGCAATGGCAAATTCTGTGAAAATCAGGGATGAGACATTCGTAGTCAACCCTCAACAACTGTTCAACAGAATCATATGTGTAAGCAAAACGTCAACACAACTTAAATCGTACTTCAGATATGAACTAGCTCCAACACCGCCATCTCTGTTTGATGGCATATCAATGCGAAAAGGAACGAAATCATAGCTAGCTTCCTTACTGGAACCAGCATCATTGGAACAAGGAGGTTCCACCCGACACCGAATTTGACATAGATGGAAGTTATTTGCTACATAAGGTCATTTGGCCAAAGCCTGCAACGTTCAAGGAACTTCTGGAATCATGCATAACACATGTTCAACATTATAAGAATGCTACAATTGTATTTGATGGTTACCCAGACAAACCTACTATCAAGGGCGCAGAGCAAAAACGTAGAGCATCCAAGAGGACATCTGCAGATATTATCGTGGAGCCGAACATGATAGTTACTACTGCACAAAAAGATTTCCTTGCTAATCTTCGAAACAAAAACAGACTAATAATTGCATTACTACAACATGTGCGGTCAATGGTATTACTGCATTTCAAGCAGCAGATGATGCAGACACGGAAATTATATATGTCGCTTTGAAACTTGCACAGAAGCAAGCCGTCTGTTACCATCGTTGGAAAAGATACTGACCATCTCATTTTGATTACAGCAGCCGCTAGAGAGAAAGACAACAACCAATTTATGAAAGCCGGCAGTGGGAAAACGTCGACCATTGTATTCAACAGCCAAAGCTTATTGAGCATTTGGTAGAAAGCCGCAGGTTTTTACTACACTGATGTTCATAAATTAAGAGGCAGAGGCAATATGCAAATTTGGGGACGTTGAAGTACATCTTTATTGTCAAATAATGGCTGACGGTAGCAACCGACGCAACGTCAGGGCCCGATTTAGGTCAATGGAGGCCCTGTGCACATCCTATGTCTGGGGTTCTCTCGATTAAAATTTTTAGTCAACAGTTAGACAGAATATTTGCTGGTAAATATTTTTTGCAAGCAGTTTTTCTAGTAGTAAAAACATTAAAACACATCCCACATTCTGGTCAACTTTATAACCAATGTGGCTTGTAACAGACGAGCATTCACACCACTTGTACTTTCCCGCACACGCAGAGCTTACAGCTGTAACATTAATTACTCTGGAATTCTTTGTTTTTATTTTATAGTATCATTTACGGAAACAAATAACTATCCTCCCAGATATGTAATTTAAGACCTGTAGTTTACCATAAATTTAATGGAAATGATGAACCGATGGTAGGTTAAGCTGTAAGAAGTAATCTCTCACAAAGTGTCACAGCTGACCACACACATTGTAGAATAAATTATTGCAATAGTCCATGTAAATTATTAGAACAATCTAACAGTGGCGTAACTAGCACAACTTGCGCCTCCCCCCTCAAGATTTACTTCAGCACCCCTAAGCACAGTAATTTTCCCAGGATTTCGAACACAATGGAGGATGCATTTTTCGCGGTGTGTGTGTGTGTGGTGGTGGTGGTGGTTGGCGGGGTGTTAAGAAGTCAGAGAGAGGGTCTGCTAAAGTAATGGTGGCGGAAATTTTCAATCGAATTATCCATGCATATTTCAAAGTATAAGTGTAAGTCTAATTTAAATTTCATTCAGTCAGATTATCTGGCACAATAAAACGCCTGAAATGCTAAAATGAAGCAAATTATAGTTAATTACAGAAAAATATTTTTTTTTCTAGATACTTATTTATTTCATTTATTTTGCTTTTGTATGCGCAACATTATTATATGCAATACACAGATACTGTGTAAACTTCCAACTCAGTTGTCTTATAAAAGTAACAAAAACATGTAAAATTTATTTTAAAGTTTCTTTACTAATTTTAAAAATGCGAACAAATTTTTTCTTTACATGATTTCTGAGTTAAAATAGGAGGAGAGGACATGGCATCAGCCGTACGCCCTGAGTTTTCCGTGGGTTCCACTTCGTATCAACTGTGTATTCCCAGTATCTTGAGCTGCTTCTGTACTTTTCTACGGGGATAACGTTGACTTTGAAGAGGTTTTAGAGGCACTTGTGCAGCATGTGCAATCAGGAAAAAATGAGACCGAAATATGCATGCACGTAACTAAAAATTTGCAAAAAATGCAGAAATACTGTTTAGTATTTTCTAAAAAAATTAACAAAATTATGCTTCGTAGAGCGGAAGTTCATATTGTGCATTACCCAATCACGGCCTTGCTAAAGCTGTGGGAGCCTTGTTGACCTTCAGGGACTGCTGCAGAGAGTAAGCGACGGCCTCTATCAACCTGTGTTCCAGCACAGATCTTCAGCAAGTGACGTCAGATAACTGAACCCTCCCCACCCGGAGGGGACAAGAAACCAGATGATCATATTTATCTTCACCAGCGGCGGATGGTGCCATTTGCTCTCTCTTCTAACTTCCTTGGTCCCCGACTATCCGAAGATAGGGTGGGTCAACTGACTAAAACATATTTCCGCCTTTATCACTATGACCTCGAATAGGTTCTCGCCTCCGAATGTAAGGCTAGACTTTTGTATTTTGTAGGAACCCAGACAAACCGAAGAATTTTCTTTTGTAAAGGAAGCAGTTTTAAATGTTCTGAAACAACGGTACTTGAGGTATTGTCTGCCGCGTCAAATTTGATGAGCACGAACAAACACTAATTCTTTTTTGAGGCACAATAAACAGTCTAAGGGGTAAATTTCTATACACACTTTCTATATATAGTGAACGGAGAATGAATAATAATAAAAAATTGAGGAATTGATAAGGAAAAACAAAATTTATGCATATATGCGTACGTGTACTTTTCCCACGAAATACGCACAAAAATATTAGCGTTTCGAGGAACCCACAACAAAATCATTGGGGGTTCAAAAAGTGTATCGAACCCACGAAGTCGACGCGTGTGCCTACAGCCCTGCAGTTTTGACTTTTTAAGTAATTGATTTGGCAATACGTGTAATTGCTTTGTCCAAAACTAAAATAAATCACTTGAAGAAATCACCCTCTTACACATCGCAGATCTGCGGCTGCTGTAAATAAATATTGACGCCTGTCGTGCACGTAATCTTAGGTAACTGACTGTTTTCCCACATCCTCCACGGGGAATGCCAATGTGGCCTCGCGCTTTTCCTCAGCAGCGCAGAGAGAGGGCGATTGGAGAGCGATCGTATTATTTACAACCCACTGCATAGCAATCGTATTACAACCCGAAGTCAAAGAGCCGACTTTCAATCTGTAGGACATTCAGTGTTTTAAAAGTGAAACTAGGCATTTATTTAGGCAAAGATAAATATATCTAAAAACAAAATATGAATATTTGGGTTAATTATCGAGCGTGTTCGAATTTTTTCATAAAACTATAACTGGCAGCTGCAGTACGCTCCTTCGTTACCTGCGCCCTCCCCCTCAGCAGCTGCGGGGGCTGTGAGGGTGGTAGTTACGCCACTGTAGTCTAAATAAAGTAGTGTCAAGTGAACTTTTTTGGTATTTTTATTTATGTAAAAATAAACCCTACATAATTACGAATATTGATTCACAAATTTTGTTCTCACAAGGCTATATTAATAATAAAAATATTTTTTAGTAAATTCTACATGTTTTCTGAAATGCTTTTCATATGTAATATACCGTATTGGTCCGAATATAGGCTTCACCTGTGATATGAGATCTCAAGAAAAAACAAATCATACCTACCTACATATTATTATTATAAGAGTGTGATTCTAAGTCCCACCCCATTTTTAAACAAACCATTAGAAATGCATGAATACAAATATTTAAAAAATGCCTGATAATTTTTAATTGTTGAATTGGCAGCAGGACATTACAAAAATAGCTTTTTTTCTAACTTTTGCGGCTGCAAAATCATCAATTATATCGTCAAAACTTAAATCTTCTGTTACATCACTTTTAATGAACAATATACCAAGAGCATCAATTGACTTTTCTTTTAAACTTGCTCTAAGTCTATGCTTAGTTCTTTTCAGAACCGAAAACGAGCATTCGCTTGAACAGTTGGAAATTGGTATTGTTAAACAAATTCTGCAGCATGTGTCAACATTGGAAAAAGTATGAACTAAATTCAACTTCCCAAAGCAAATGAGGGGATCTGTGTTCTCAATGAATTTTTTCGTTAGCATTCGAAACTGAAGGAACTCTTCAGCAAAGATCAGATCATATGTAAAGGATTTTAGGAAGGGAGTGTCTGACTCCAGGTCTTGAACAACCCTTAGAAAAAGGGAAGCTAGGAGATTTGGGCTAAAGTGCCCGATAGGAAAGTGACACGGAAGCGAGGTAGAAATAGGGAGGAAGACGCCCTTATTTATTACCGGGGAGCCAGTACCCGGGATCCGACGGCTTAACGTGCCCATCCGACGGACGGTGGGTATTTAGTGTTTCGAACGTTCGTACCTGCCCAGGATCGAACCTGAGGTCATCCTTATGGCAGTCACGAACGCTGACCATTAGGCTACCTGGGGTCCGACGGCTTAACGTGCCCATCCGACGCACGGCGTGTATTTAGTGGATCGAACCTGAGGTCATTCCTATGGCAGTCACGAACGCTGACCACTAGGCCACCCGCGGCACTACTCTTCAGCAAAGTCTTCTTCAAGTTCATTTGAATAATTCTTTTGCAACAATTCAGCTGCTTCCATCACATCACTTCAAAGGTCATTCTTGTAGAATCATATGAATCATCTAGAAGTCGGCTGTTGGGTATTTTTTTCCTTCTTGAGGATTCATAATCCATTTCTCTCCGTAGCAGCTAGTTGGATTCTTTTTCGAACAGTTCTAAATTTTTTCTCACAAAATTCAAGATGAAGTCAATAGTTGTCTCATGTAATGGTAGAACTAATGACAAATTGCGGTGGAAGATTGCAGGGAAGTGCTCACTTTGTTGCAATATTGTGTCCTAGATAATCGTTAACAAAGCAGTCTCTTTTTTCATTAATTTTTCATGAAAGGACTTAGAGTGCACTCGTACAGCTGCCTTTTCATTTTCATCTTCGGACATCATACAAAGTGTTTCTGCAATGGCAGGGTAGCCCAACCTTAGTGCCTTTGTTGCATTCGCTGATGCTGACCGTGTTTTTGACAGCTTAACAGAAAGAATTTTGTAAGTAGAACCTTGTAGTGCTGTGTTAAACATTATCCATCTTCTTAGAGAAGATGAAAAAAATCATACACTGATTCCATGGTGCAGAAGAATAGCGTAGCTTTCTGGCAGCACTCGGTTGAATGGACGCCAACTAGATTCAAAATGTGGGCAGCACATGGGACAAATTCTGCAAAAGGATTGATTTCTCGAATTCTTGTTTGAACTACAGAATAACTGCGCGACATATTGCTAGCATTGTCATAGGATTGACCAACACAGATCTTCAAATCGAAACCAATATTCTGTAGAACGCTGATTATTGTTGAAGTCTACAATTCAGCTGTATGACTTTGTATGACTGTAAATTTGACAAAAAGTTCTACAGGCACACTAACTTCATTCATATATCTGATAATTACAGACCACTGATCCACATCTATGACATCAGGTGCCGAATCCACTATTATACCTTTTTGCTTCATCCACTATGTGCTTTAGAACTCTCTCTGTCATTATTTTAATGATTTCACATACAGTAGGTGAAGAGAGATAATTTGCATGACCACTTCCCGAATTTTCATATTTTGGTAAATGCGTAGCTAAAAAGGGATCAAAGGAGCCAGAAAATAATACCCAGAAAATTACCATTTTGCTGGGAGTGCAAAGTCTGATTTTTCCCCAAAAGAGCAAGACTTCGTTGACTAAGAAATTTAATGGTAGCTATAATTCTCTTCAAAATTTCTCGCCAATATGTGACCTCTAGGAAGTACTCTTGCACACACTGTTGATCAGCCCTGTTATTAATCTTAGATCGATTAGAGTACGTACAAACAGTATTTCTGTGAACCAGTGAGTTTTCAGGTTCTTTTAATCTCCGTGAAGCATATGACCAGTCTGAAAGGACGCCGTTACAGAGAGCTTGTTCACTTGAACTAAAAATTTGCATACGAAACAGAATAGTGACTTGCTTAATGGAGAATATAACCATTCTCTTAGAACTTCTTCCCGAATCCCCATTTTACAATAAACATTTCTTTAGTCACACTTCTATTTTTTTTCATCAAATGTCTACAATTTCTGTTTGGAATTACTTATTTTATTAATATTTCGATTATATATATATATATGGGATGTAAGGTCAGGTGATGCGTAACATCACAGCCTCTCCTTGACAAATGTCAACCCCGCCTTCTCGTGGTGCATCCTGTTCCTACTAAAGGGGCTCTGACGACCGCCAATAGCGGTATAACTATACCATCGGGATTAGAGGAAATTCTATCCCACACTCACCAACCCGCTTGGCCAGCGTGGTGAGTTGTGGCTAAACCCCTCCAAAATGACTCCACAACTTAAATCTTGGCCCTCAGTCTCCGGCAGCTGGAATGTACCTGGCCAAGGCAGCGGCCAGTGCGAAATGAAGGCAGAGGGTGCTAAGAATCCCCGGAGGACCGGACTAGGCTGCCATCTGATGCTGACCTTGGCAACGTACAATGGACGCTCCCTATCTTCTGATTCAAGGCTTCTTGAATTGGAAGAGGAACTACAAAGGATCAAGTGGGACATCGTGGGGCTAAGTGAGGTAAGGAGAAAAGGAGAAGATCTCATCGAGCTGAAAAGTGGACATCTCTTCTACTATCGTGGGACAGATACTGGCAGAACTAGTGGTGTTGGATTTATAATAAACAAGAAACTGAAGGATAAAGTTGTAGAAGTTGAAAGTTCCTCTGACAGAGCTGCACGGCTTGTTATCCAACTCTCGAAAAGATACCAGGCTCAGATTATTCAAACTTATGCACCCACCACAAGTCATCCTGAAGAAGAAATTGAAGAATTTTATGAGGAAATTTGTCATCTAAATAATAAAGGTAAGCAGCACTTGAAAATAATTATGGGAGATTTCAATGCAAAAATAGGGCAACGGCAACAGAATGAAACTTCAGTAGGTAAATTCGGTCACGGCAACAGAAACCAGCGTGGAAATACTCTCGTTGAGTTTGCAGAAGCAGAAGGGTTTTTCATCTTGAACTCCTTCTTCAAGAAAAAGCCACACAGGAAATGGACATGGAGACATCCAAATGGGACGACAAGTGAAATTGATTTTATTATGTGTAACAAAAAATTCGTCATAGAAGACTGCAGTGTGCTAAACAAGTTCAACACAGGTAGTGACCATAGATTGGTGAGATGTAAGATGCACCTCAACACTAAACTTGAACGTGGCAAGCTCATAAGACAAACAAAATCTATTGACATAGCCAACCTTAAAAAACACCATAATACCTTCAAGTTGGAACTGAAGAACAGGTTCTCTGCTTTAGAAGGCCTAACATCGGAAGAAGTGGACATCTCTGAAGTTAACAGAAAAGTAACCAAAGCTCTTATGGAAACAGCAACAAAATTAGCTGGGTCTAAGAACAAGTTGCATGTAAATAAATTATCAGGAAAAACGAAAATGTTGATGCAAAAAAGAAGAGAGATGAGCACAACTAAAGAAGATGTTATAACGAAGTAAATTTCTCCGTCATTTTTGGTCTACGCCGGGATTCGAACCCGAGTACGCTTATTCCGGAACAAGTTGCTCTACCAATTAAGCTACGCGGACATTTGTTCTGATTCCTATCTGCCTTTATGTCGTGTGCGTCCTTCGCGCAGGTACGTCACATCTCCTGGTACGTTACAATGTGACTTCCAAAGTGGAATATATAGAGCTATGCAAGACAGTACGAAAAAGTATCACTGAAGACGTAAGAAAATTCAACTGTGAACTAGTGAGGAAAGCAATTGAAAACAACCAAAGCCTAAAGATAGCAAAGGGACATCTCAGTAAGGGAAGAAAACAGATTATGGCACTGAGAAAAGAAGATGGTTCTGTAACAAGAAATAGAGGCGAAAATTTGACAAGAGTGAAAGATTTCTACTCCAAATTATATGAAAGGAATGATACATGCACTCCAGACATCATGAAAGATACCAGTACCAGAGTTCCTCCAGTCCTTCCAGCAGAAGTTGCACATGCAATCAAGAACATGAAGCGGGGAAAAGCTCCAGGAGAAGATGGAATTACTGTAGACATCATACAAGAAGCAAGTGGAGAAATCGATACAGTACTCGCCCAAATTTTCACTCGATGCCTTAATGAAGGAAAGATTCCTGAGGATTGGAACACCGCTACAATGATCCTGCTACATAAGAAAGGTGACATTGAGGATCTCGGAAACTACAGACCTATCAGCCTCCTATCAGTAGTTTATAAAATCTTCACTAAAGTTCTTTCACACCGCTTGAAGGTAACACTGGACATGGCTCAACCGAGAGAACAAGCTTGATTCAGGAGTGGCTACAGCTCAATAGATCATATCCATGTGCTGAGAGAACTAATTGAAAGAGCGAGGGAATATGAACTTCCATTGTGCATGGCTTTTATCGATTATGAAAAAGCCTTTGATTCGGTGAAACCATCAGCAGTTACAATGGCTCTGAAAACCGGCGGTATTGAAGATGCATACATTAATATTATTAATAACATCTATGAAAATGCAAGTGCAAAGATTAGGCTGTTTGAAAATACAACACACATAAAAATTGGAAAGGGAGTGAGACAAGGTGACACCATATCTCCGAAGCTCTTTAATGCCACATTGGAGGGAGTTTTTCAGTCACTGAGCTGGGAAAACAAGGGGATAAAGATTAATGGAGATTATCTAACCCACCTTCGTTTTGCTGATGACGTAGTCATTTTTGCAACTACCCCATCAGAGCTGCAGAGTATGATCCAGGAACTTGCTGACAAGAGTAAAGAAGTGGGATTAAAAATGAACTTTCAGAAGACAAAAGTGATGTTCAATGCTTTTACAAGAAATGAAGATTTATCGATTGATGGAGAAAAGCTGGAGATAACAGACACGTACGTTTATCTTGGACAGCAGCTATCAAGTGAGGGTCACATTCATGAAGAAATTAATCGGCGTACAAAACTTGCCTGGAGAGCTTTTAGAAGAAACAGCATAATTTTCAAGAGCAATATGCCATTATGTCTTAAAAGAAAAGTGTTTGATCAATGCATCCTTCCAGTGCTTACGTATGGTGCAGAGACGTGGACCTTAACTAAAAGAGACATACAAAGGCTGCAGACAACTCAAAGAGCATGGAGAGGTGCATACGTGGTGTAACCAGGAGAGATAAGAAGAGGAACTCGTGGATCCGAAAAATGACAAGAGTGGAAGACATCATGATCAGAGTTAAATCCCTGAAATGGCAATGGGCTGGACATACTGCCAGAAGGACAGATCATCGATGGACAGCCGAAATTTTAGATTGGATTCCAAGGGACAGGAAAAGACCCAGAAGAAGACCACATGGGAGATGGGTGGATGAAATTCGAAAGTATGCAGGGGTGACATGGAGGAGACTGGCACAAGACAGACCGTTGTGGAGGAAACTTGGGAAGACCTTCGTCCAGCAGTGGATTGATAATGGTTGACAATGATGATGATGATGATGATATATATATATATCATCATCATCATGCTTTTGTTGTATTCGAATTGTTTTGAAATTTTTTTGTGAAATCTTTCCTGATCATCTACTGTCAGAACTTAAAGAACCCTGTGCTTCAAATTTTGGCACAGTTAGACTCAAAAATGAACTGCGCGCGCGCGTGTGTGAAGGTGTTTCTTATTCCCTTGATGAATTCAAAACGAAATTAGTAAGAGACATTACTAGTTACATGAAATTGAATAAATTGGACATTGTGTTTATTGAGGTGTAAAAATTAGCATACCTAATATTAAAATTTAAAATTTCCATCAACAACTGTAACTGCCGAAAGAAGTTTTTCTGCATTAAAAAGAATCATTCAAGACATACATACTTTAGGGAAACACAAGGGCATGTACACTTGAGCAAATTGGCTGTTTTGTCAATAGAGAAAAACATTGTTTTTAAACGTGATAAAGTACTCGGAAGAAACTTTTTATGGAAAAGTAACACTCAACTTCACCAAAAGGAAAGAAAAATGGAGTGCATGTAGAAGAATGGAGTTTATGTACAAACAAGGGTTAAAATCCTAATCCTCATAATAATTTGGTATTATGATAGCAATAGCATGTTCCTAAAATTAAGAACAAAAAATTACTTCTATTAGTTAACAACTGAAAAATAAACTTCGCAATTTAAAAAAAACCCCAGCAGTTACAGAAATTTTAAATTTTATATTATATATACATATACATAACAAATAAGCTATATACAATCGTATTTTTGCAGCTTGTAGAAGAAAATCGAGTTATGTTGAATAGAAGCTTCTTTGACTGCTGGGGGGGGGGGGTTTAGTTTGCAAATGTTCTTCCAAACATCCCGCCATATCGTCTTTTCAAATTTAAGCTTCGTTCCTTTCGGCTGATTTCCTGTATCTCACTGATTGCAGTTGAGTAATCAATATAACCAAGTATACAATCAATACAACAACATACAGTCAACAGAAGTATTATTTTTTTTGTTTTTTTGTAAACGGAGAAATGTATCATTTAAATGTGTATTATTTATTTAAATAAAAATAAATTAAATTCATTCGTTTTGTTTTAATGTATTGAGATTCCCCATGGCAAAATTTTGCCGTTCGCTTTTATGTGTATATATACGTACATTTATCTTAACCGTATCTGCGTCTGATTTACTGCTTTCTGTACCTCTCTTCTCTTTTTTTTTTTTTTTTTGATTGGAGGTTTAACGACCACCGTGAGCAACTCAAATGGGCTATAAGCAGTCGCCCGTCCCTAATTTAGGGTCACTGGTTCCAGGGAAGGAGAGAGCCAGTGCCGTAAGACAAACACAACATCCATGCCTGCCTAAAAATCTTGAAGTGCAGGTTTTCAGTCTTTTCGTTAACGGCAAAAACGTTTCCATTTGGAAATAATTGATTAAACAATTTTCACACTCTTTCATTTCTCTCACTTTATATATGAAGTACCATTGAGATTCTTGCAGTTACAGAAATTTTGAATTTTTTCATCGATGTTTTGATGCTTCCGTAATTATTCCGTTTTTCATAGTCTTGAAAAAAAACCCTTAATTTTGGAACATTTGGATTTCCTTTCTTACTAAAAGCGAAGGAACTTACAATTAATTCTGAATGCAGCTATCGCAATAAAATGCGCACAAGAGTGGAATAAAATCTTTGACAGTTTGTCGTAGAGAACGTGCTATGGCTATTGCTTGGGGAAAGTGCTTTATTTTTTACAAATGCATCAAATTTTACTAAGGATATCTTCAGCTGCAGTACAGATTTTACTAAGGATATCAAATTTTACTAAGGATATCTTCAGCTGCAGTACAGAAACATTACAAAAATTTTATTTTGTGAATACAAACAGTAAAATAATTATTCATTAGACTTCTGCTAAAAAGACAATTAAACAGGAAATGGTACCCTTAATTTTAAGTTTGGGGCAGTTTGACAAATTTTGCAAACAGTGGTCCGCAAAAAAATCTGTTTCGAGGGCTATTTATGATTTAGGTGCGGTCTTCTTTGCAGGATATAAGGAATTCCAGGTTTGCGGTCTCCCTCGCTAACGTTAGTCGGGACTTCCTATAAAGTTTAAAAATCGATGATTCCATGCCCGGATGTGGCATCCGTAACGTTATTTTTAATACACCACAATATGAATATTCAAGAAACGCACATAGCGTATTAAATCCGTTTATTTCTTATGGTGTAGTAATCACAGCGATTCGCCAAGCTTTCGCACTCCACTGGGAGGCTTTTTCAAGGCAATGGTAGACATAAAAAATGCAGGGAATTGGAACACGTAAAGAACGAAGATGATTTTTGAAAATAACATGGGTGATATCACCAGCGTATTACTTGAAATGTTTTTAGCACGTAATTACACGGTGCGCGGCGACGTGCTCCCGTCATTTAATAACGCATGCCAAACCATTGGTAGTTCAGTAGAGATCATGTCATTGCACCCCACTTTGTTGGAGAGGATTTCGACAGTTTCACTGATGGCAGTCTCTTTAAAGTTAGTGTAAAAGGCAATACTTCTAATATTATTCCATACTGGAGTGGCAGATGGATGCATGACTTCTCTGGCGAGGGCTGTATTCTGCATGTCCTGGTTGACACTTCGCACGTGTTCTTTACATCTAGTGTCCAAGGATCGCTTTGTCATTCCGATACATATCTTTTCCGTGTTGTCAGGATATACCAACGGTATAGTGTACACACCCGCCTTTTCTTTTTCACACTGTCTCTCCTTGCAGCTTGATACTATATGTGATAATTGGGTCGGGGATTTCATTGCTATTAATATTTTGTATTTACGTAACAAATTCTTTAACCAATATGCAAAGCCTGGGGTATATGAGATGGATCCCGCGTACTTCATTGTCTTACGAGGTGATTTTGTTGCTGCTGACATTATACGATTTCTCACAGTTCTATGTATTCTGTCTATTTCATCCCTCGCCGCCCCGGTGGCGCAGTGGTCTAAGCAATGGCCTCTGATCATTCGTCCGAACGGGGTCCGGTTTCGAATCCCGGTGAGGCATGGATGTTGTGTTTGTCTTACGGCACTGGCTCTCTCCCTTCCCTGGAACCAGTGACCCTAAATTAGGGACGGGTGACTGCTTATAGCCCATTGAGTTGCTCACGGTGGTCGTTAAACCTCCAATCAAAAAAAAAAAAAAAAAATATGTACTTCATCCCTCTTATATCCAGCCTTTAGACCTTTGCTATAAATATTATCAATTTCCTTGTTATTTAGGTATTCGGGGTGGCATACTTTATACGCTCTATAGAACCATGCTGTAAAAGCAGAAAGTTTGTACTCTTTTGGGCAGTGCGAATCAGGAGGGACAAGGTTCGGTACTGCGGTCGGTTTATAATAAACGTTAAAATCGAAGATGGATGTTCTATTTCTTCTGAGCGCGACGTCAAGATAATTCAACGTTCCATCCACTTCAAGCTCCATGGTGAACTTTGTCGTATTATGTAGACTGTTGATCTTATGCTAGGAATCTTTTAATATGTCTATTCCATGTCCCCATATGAAGAATATATTGTCAGCGTAGCGGATCCACACTCGGGGGTTTCTTGATACACTTTAGAAAGATGAGATATTCTAGCGGTCTAAGTACTGCTTCAGCAAGTACTGTTGATAGAGGGGAACCCATCGGTGCCCCTTTTGTTTGTTTGTAGATGTCACCATCTAATTTGAAATAGTTGTGGTTAGTAACTAGATTTAAGGCACCGATAATTTTCTTTGTTTGGGTTGGTGTGAATTCACGGGAAGTGACGATTATTTCTTCAAGGTTTCCAACAGCCTCTGGTATAGGAATAGACGGATATAAAGACACTATGTCGAAACTTCCCATTATATCACTGTCAAGTATATTTAACTTTATTGCGCACTGTCAAGTATATTCAACTTTCTTGCGCAAATTCTTTTGTTGACTTTATTACGTAATCGAAGTTTTTTAAACGTTGAGATAAGAATATAGCTAGGGATTTTTCTAACATATATGTGCAGGGGCGGCTTCTGCTATGGGGCTGTGGGGATGCAGCCCCACCCCCTACCCAAAGAAGTTTAATTTCATGTCGTACCAAGAGAGACAATGTTTGTGAACACCGTTGTAAGTTTTTCCAGCGTAATGCCACGACTGCAGTTTTCTGAACTCAACTGGAAGTTTTTCCTGCATAACACCACTGGGAGCGGTAAGAAACGTTGGCGGACTGCGCTGCTTGCAGCCCTGACATTTATTGAAACCAACTCATGTGAGAAACTCTTGCCTATTCCCACATCAGTTCGTTTCCTTTGAATAAAACTTCCCTGGGGACTGCATTCATGGCAGCTCTCGCTAGCAGGGCTGCTCACGAATGCAGTCTCTCGTTGGGTGGGAATGCATCGCCGGGCCTGTGTGCTTTGTTGATTAATACGGTTCTTGTGCTTCCGAATAAGACATAAAATAGGGGAATGAATTAAAAATAATGACGAATGTTGGAATAAGGTATTAAATAAAGTACGTTTGAATGTATTACTCAAGCTGGCTTTTTTTCTTCCAATTTTTGGTTTGTTCCTGCTTTTATTCAACGTAATAATTCTAACAACAATGTTGCTCCCATCGAACTGAAGATTACTCGTGTTTGCTAATAACAAATACTCAGTTGCCGGGACTTTTTCAAAAACAGTTTTACTTATATTTTCTCTTCTGGTCAAAACGGGCATGTGAACAAATTGATATTAAGAATAGATTTCAGTATTGGATAAATTGAAAAAAAAAAAAAGTGAGAGACACTAATTTCTGCAGTGAAATTTACACAAAATTGATTTCTTCACTTACCAAGCACAGCGAAATTTTCGCTTTTAAACTCACGTTAATTTTTATTCACCAAAAATCATTGAAGTCACTCCACTGGATACATTTTATTTTTCTGCTGCATCCCCCTTCCTCCCAAAAAATCAGCTGCGCATTTCAATTGATGTAGTGTACTTAATTACTTTGAAAAGAATATTTAGTCAGATATCATTGTTTAGAAAATTTACAAAGTTGGTAAATTTTGGAAAACAAATTTTTCTACACTAAATTGTTATCATGATGGCTTCAAAATTAAAATTGGACTGAATATGTTTGCAATCCGTTTTTAATAAAGAGAATGCTGGTGTGTAAGTATCGCAATAACAACTCATCGCGAAATTCTGGCACACCCTTCAAAATTCCACAAAATGTTTTTCATCGCCGTCCAAGTTGCAGTGGTCGGTATCAATTAAGTCGAAGTTTCAAAGGGAGTGTATCAGAAGAAAAAATATTTATTGTCATATTTCTCGGGGTCACAATGAGACACTTGGGAACGCGTACATGACCTTGAATGTGTCTCCGTTACCACTGGCACACGCATTAAATTTTTAAATTTTTTTGTCCTTATATATATATATTTAATGTATACGTACAGTATATGCATGTATATATAATTTGCAACCACTATCAATCCACTGCTGGATGAAAGTCTCCAAGTTTCTTCTTTCACAACAGTCTGCCTTGAGCCAGTTTCTTTCATGCTTTCGAATTTCATGCACCCATCTCCCTCTTGTCATCTTCTGGGTATTGTTTTTTCCCTTGCTATCCAGTTCAATATTTCAACTCTCCGTCGGTGACTCTTTCTTCTAGCAATATGTCCATCCCATTGCAATTTCAGGAATTCTGACCATAATGTCTTCCACTCTTGTCATTTTCCCGATCCACGAGTTCCTATTTGTATCTTTCCTGGTAACATCAAACATGCATCTGTACATGCTTCTTTCAGTTGTCTGCAACGTCTGTATGTCTATTTTAGTTGAGGTCCATGTCTGTGCTTCATGCGTAAGGACTGGAAGGATGCACTGATTAATCAGTTTCTTTTTAAGAAATAATGCACTGAAAAAGTTTTATAGGTTGATTAGTTTCTTCATAAATGTGGCAATGTGCCGATCGCTTAATATCTGTTGCCTAATTTAGGTATCGGTACCTCTACATTTTCCCTATCAATTGCTAAATATAAAATCTAAATATTCATTTCTTGTAAAAAAAAAGCACTTTCGATCAATATATATATATTATTTTTATTATTATTAAACGGACAGCATCAGCACAGGCTCATTAACTTAGTTTTCGAAGTGGTATCATGATATCTACAAAACTGAGATGAAGTCCCCCCCCCCCCATCTCAGCTTACCACGAACCGCCACTGTGTATGCGCCATATTCAGATGCCCACGAAACAGTAATGACATTGCTTACCACTGGGGATAATTTACAGGATGGAGTTATATTAACAGGTCGACTAGGGCGCTTTGGCTCAACGCCAGGTTTGTTTGTAGGAATGGGATTTGGTAAGGGACAGATCTTGCCATTGCATTTGACACAAATACTGAGTGGAAAATTACCATCTTCCTCACAGCTCGTTTCTAACAAACAAAATCTAAGCTAAATTTGCACCATATACTCATTCTTTGCACCAGTCCTGATGTCACGTGAAAAAGAAACATCACGAGCTTGCTGAGGAGTTAAATGGAACTGAAAAGTATTTTCTTGAAATCTGCCATTACTATTAGGCACTAGGCTGGCTAGTTTCAATAGTTCTGCAGTTATGTAATAAAAAGGCAAGGGTTTAAATTTAACATCTGGGTACACTGGATATGATGATGGTGCACTTGAAGTCGGAATAGGGAGGTATTTTACTGCCCTGAGACTGAAGATAATTTACACTGGAACCATGATTCATTGTCAGTGGAGGTGGAATTGTATTTGGACGTTGCATAGGATAGGAAGAGTTATTCATCTGAGAAACAGGAGGCACTGGACACGGCAGAGTTGACGGATAAGGTGGGTCACATGTTGGTGGCAAGTTCACTATGTGAAACCTTCGCTTATGCAGTTCTCTTATCTTCATGTGTACTGGTGCTGAAAAAAAACCCTAGCTGTATTCTTATCTCAACGTTTAAAAAACTCCGATTGCGTAATAAAATCAACAAAAAAATTTGTGGAGCGAGCAAGAAAGTTGAATATATTTGACAGTGATATAACGGGAAGTTTCGACATAGTGTCTTTATATCCGTCTATACCTAAGACACTATGTCGAAACTGAAAGCTAGACGAATATAAAGACACTATGTCGAAACTGAAAGCTAGACGGATATAAAGACACTATGTCGAAACTGAAAGCTAGACGGATATAAAGACACTATGTCGAAACTGAAAGCTTGGCGAATTTCTGTAATTACTACACCATAAGAAATAAACGGATTTAATACGCTATACGCGTTTCTTGAATATACATGTAGTATGATATTTGTGGTAACAACTGCATTTAAATTTTATTTATGCGACTAATAATGCTATCGAAGGTGAAAAACATTCAATCCCTCCTATTTGATACCATGTGGGAGAAAAGGCCATGTGAGTCCACAGACTGGCGTTCAAAACTGAAGTTCTGTGGCTTTCAAGATGGCTCTGCGCGGGCCCTGGAACGTAGTTTGGCACAAAGCAACTTCTTTGATAGTGTACAGAAAACGCAATTCCGTAGTACACGTGGTGGTCGCAAATACTACCCGTGTTGTCACACCTCGTCAGCAGCTCACTCCCTAGCGTCACAATCTGACATCCCTTAGCTGTCTTTCCCCATCCCTCTGCGTTAAGGCTTGTCGCATTTAATACCATATCAACCCCCGGTCGCTTAAGTACACCCTCCTCTCCCCTACTCAAAGGTGACGGAAGGCAAAACAAAAGAAAACTTCCCGCTAATGCTTCCATAACGATGTTCCCCTCAGCCTTGCCAACTATCAGACAAACGATTTCTTTTCATTTTCTTGCTTTCTTTTTTTTAACTGTACCTGAGTGGATAAGATAATCACCTTCGTTAAATATTCGGTAACTTAACCCTCTCACCAGACTTTTAAGTGAACTTTTGGTGTTTCCAAAGGGTTATTAGTTACACATTAAATGTGCATGCAGTACGGATTTTTTTTTTCAGAATTACATCGAACTGCTATATGTTTCCAGATGTACTAGGAAAATAGCATGTTATCACTATGGGAAATAATATTTTAATGATTATTTAGCTAAAATTATTTTTGAATGAATAAAATATAAAATCCACTGTGCCAAAGTTTCATAGGAACGGAAATCACTCAAGGATCTCCAAATGTATTATTTAGTTTTTTGCCCATTACAACAGTATAGAAACCTTTAGATTCAGGGCTATTTCTTAACATATACTTTCAGGACTGGCTGGACCATCGGAACAGCCAGGGCGTCGCCCCGGGCACTGCAATTTGGGAAATTAAAACAAAATCATTTTAGGTAGATTTTTTTATATTTAATATTATTTCTGTGACATTTTGGAGCGCGAGGCTCTTAAAAATATGTTTGTTACAATGTTTTCTTTTTCTTTTTTTTCGTTTCCAGTCTCTTACTTTTAAATAGGTTATCGCCCTTCGTCAAACAAATACTAAAATTTTCAGATTTCTAATTATTTTTTTAGTATGGACACCTTAGTGATTTCCGCATTCATGAAATAGCAAATTAAATTTCTTCATCGATCGATCACATGTAGAGGATTTTAGGAAAGGAGTGTCTTACCCCAGGTCTTAAACAACCCTTAGAAATAGGAAACAAAGAGATTTGAGCTAGAGCGCCCGATAGGAATGGGACACGAAAGCGAAGTAGAAAGGGGGAAGAAGACGCCCTTATTTATTACCGGGGGGGGGGGACAGTACCCTGGGTCCAGCGGCTTAACGTGCCCATCCGACACACGGCACACGGCTGGTATTTAGCGGATCGAGCGTTCTTACCTGCATAGGATCGAACCTGAGGCTCTTCCCGTGGCAGTCACGAACGTTGCCCACTCGGCCACCCGGGCCTAAATTTCTTCATGATCATGATCATATGTAGAGGATTTTAGTTAGGGAGTGTCTAACCCTAGGCCTTAAACAACCCTTAGAAATAGGAAACTAGGAGATTTGGGCTACAGCGCCTGATAGGAAAGAGACAGGGAAACGAAGTAGAAAGGGGAGGAAGACGCCTTTATTTATTACCGGGGGCCAGTGCCCGGGGTCCGACGGCTTAACGTGCCCATCCGACGCATGGCGGGTATTTAGTGGATCGAGCGTTCGTGCCTGCCTGAGATCGAACCCGAGGCCCTTCCCGTGGCAATCACGAACGTTGCCCACTCGGCCACCCGCGGCCATAAATTTCTTTATTCTGTGGCACCCTACTTATATATGAGGATGTAGCAGACACGTGACTCTCAGCATGACAACGAGCCTTAGTAACGTAACTGAAGGACAACCAGCCTCGTTGAAATGATGGCTTCTTACTTTGAAACTTTAACTTCCGAGTACAAAATGCGGTATTTGGAAACAATTAAAGAGATTGAAGTAAAAGATCCTTATGTGCTAAATGCAAGTATCTTCAAAGGTGATGCGAAAAGTTTTCCGAAAGTGCAAATAGCAAATATTTTCGATTACTTCGTCTTTGGTCGCAGCACCTTATTTGCTGCACAACAATTCGAGGCACATAAAAGTTTCGCAGCATATAAAAGTTTCGAAGCATATAACAATTCCTCGTAGTCGGTATTCTTTTACATGGTAATTTAAAACGATCACAAATTCGTGAGTAATCAGTAATTTATGGAGAAAATAGGTATGCTGCCTTACTAAGTAAGGTTCTCTTCCCTCCCAGGTGCGGAGATCTGAGTAAAAAAAGATAGGTTTTCTTTCTTTCCAGGAATCGCTGATTTTGGATAAAACTCACCCTTGAAAGGTTCTATGCTTTTTTGAGAGTTTAACTCTTCAACAAAAAGTGTCTTTCTAAGCTCTGAGAAGTAATTTCCAAGCCTTAGAAAAATGAACAAAATCTTTTTTTTTTTTTTTTCGTAAAATTGTGGTGAAAAAACAAAATAATTTTTCTGGAATTTGTGCCCTATAATTTATTTATCTGTAAATAAATTTAGCAGCATAACACCAACATATAAACAGACCTAGACACCAAAAAGGATTTTATTTGGACAATAATTTTAGCCATTATTTGCATTTTTTTGTAAAAGTGTGCTTCAGTTCCAGGTGTACTAAAAATTAAAATCAACGGTAGTTTGTGAAGGAAATATCATATAGAACAAAGTGTAAACTGAAAAACCCCAACGCCGAAGCCAAATGACCTTAAAAGTGAAAAGCCGAAAACTCGCAAAAAAAAAAAAAAAAAGTGAGTCAGGTTAACGGTGTGATCGAGATCTAAAAAATACAGAAGAGACAGATTTGAAACTGACTAAAAGTCAGGTTTGTTAAAAAATTAACTTTTAGCTCTATAAAAAGTTTCAACACCCCCTAGATCAACCAGGAACCTTCTGAAAAGAAGTCCATGGAGAAAAAAAGTCCACAGAAGTTCTGATTGGGGACTGAAGCGTTTATTTAAGGAATATTTTGACAAAGAAACAAACTCTGAAAGATTTTCTATAGGAAAACAGTCAGTAGTAAAACCAACGCAAAAAAGCAGCCAACACCTTTTAAATTCAACTTGAAAACTTTGAATCAATGAATGAAACGCCTGGCCCAATAAGTGCACTCCAATAGCGTCTGTCTCTAAAGGCAGTACCGAAAATATCCGGTACTGCCTTTAGAGACAGCAGCTAGTAGTCTGAAAAAGACTTACGGCCCCGATTTCCTCTATTATCGCAATTCACAATACCAAAAAATCTAGGCATTTTGGCTTCAAATTTTTATAAACACCGACCGCTAATGATTGCACTTTACACACTAAGTGCAGGACAGCCAGCCATGCTTGACCTTCAGGAACTTGCAGGGACTAATGCCACTTCACTGAAACTTCTCAATGACGTCACGTGATACATCCACATTCTTTTTTTTTTTTTTTTTTTTTGATTGAAGGTTTAACGACCACCGTGAGCAACTCAATGGGCTATAAGCAGTCGCCCGTCCCTAATTTAGGGTCACTGGTTCCAGGGAAGGGAGAGAGCCAGTGCCGTAAGACAAACACAACATCCATGCCTCACCGGGATTCGAACCCGCACCCCTTTTGGACGAATGATCAGAGGCCATCGCTTAGACCACTGCGCCACCGGGGCGGCACACATCCACATTCAACATTTTGTGTGTAAAACTTAAGCACCTTAGCAAAGCTTTTTAGTAGGGCTCTTTTTTATTGAAGGTTTAACGACCACCGTGAGCAACTCAATGGGCTATAAGCAGTCGCCCGTCCCTAATTTAGGGTCACTGATTCCAGGGAAGGGAGAGAGCCAGGGCCGTAAGACAAACACAACATCCATGCTTCACCGGGATTCGAACCCGGACCCCGTTCGGACGAATGATCAGAGGCCATCGCTTAGACCACTGCGCCACCGGGGCGGGGTAGGGTTTTCAGCTTTATGCTGCTGAAATACATTCGGGGGACCAACAGATACCGATGAAAAGCACCACCAAGTCTAAGACAGAAAGATTATTTTTAAAACAGCAAACAGGAAGAAAGGAGCAAGATTAGTGACCGCGAAGCCAAAAGATAAAGTTGACCTATTAACTCCCAGCTTACTCTCCATTAAACAATTCTTTCCCTTCCAGTCACAGTAAATACCTCCGCGTATAGCTTCTCTAAAACACAGATAAGTTTAATCGAAAGGTAAAAGAATTTGTTCAATCGAATGTTTAGTTTGAATTCGATATAATCTGCCTTTACGCCCTCTATCGGCAAAATTATGCATCGTGAAGAAAAAACGAAACGAAGGATCATCGTTTGCACATTTAAGGCTTCCCAATGCAAAAATAATTTTTTAAATCGGACTGATATTTGAAGAGATATGGTGTCCACACATACACGGACGGACAAACCTGTTACTTAAGCACTATGGTTTTTTTTTTTTTTTTTTTTTTGATTGAAGGTTTAACGACCGCCGTGAGCAACTCAATGGGCTATAAGCAGTCGCCCGTCCCTAATTTAGGGCCACTGGTTCCAGGGAAGGGAGAGAGCCAGTGCCGTGAGACAAACACAACATCCATGCCTCACCGGGATTCGAACCCGGACCCCTCACGGACGAATGATCAGAGTTTGTTTTTTTACGAAAGACGTGGTAGAAATTCTAACTTCTGTTCTAATTCTCATATAGCACATCAACTCTTCAGCACTGTGATTACGAGACACACGGCGAGCAAACAGACTGTTTTTTTTTTTTTGATTGGAGGTTTAACGACCACCATGAGCAACTCAATGGGCTATGAGCAGTCGCCCGTCCCTAATTTAGGGTCACTGGTTCCAGGGAAGGGAGAGAGCCAGTGCCGTAAGACAAACACAACATCCATGCCTCACCGGGATTCGAACCCTGACCCCTTACGGACGAATGATCAGATGCCATCGCTTAGACCACTGCGCCACCGGGGCGGCCAAACAGACTGTTTCTCGGTTTCAGTTGTAGCCAAGAGCGCCCATAAGGGGGCCAGGGAGGGACTCGACTCCCCCTAGCAGTTGGTATAGCCAAATTTTTGATAAATTTAAACACTAAAATAGACAAAACCGTTTTTTAAAGCATTTAAAAAAATATAAGATTTTAATGATTGATTGTATCAATTATTTTTGTTGAGTTTTAGTATCATGTGCATTTACTAAAATGTTTGACAACCTTGAAGGAGGTAAGAATTTTTCGTAGCCCCCCTTCCCCCCAAAGTACTCATATGGGCGCCACTGGCTGTAGCAATGTAGCTGGCTTGATTATTTTAATAAGGTTTGTTGTGACCCTGTTGCCGACAACACAAACAATAAAATCGCGTTGGTTTAGGCCTTTAGAACTCGAGGCGGCTTTCAAACTGTCCAAGAGCTGAAAACGGCGCTGAAGGAAGAATGGGCGATCGGCGATGTTAACGTAAGAACTCATCAACACCTATAGTGCAAAGTATGGACAGACGGTGCAAATCATGCATGGACGTGGGTGATCATATTTCCTACTGAGGACCTCCTCTTCCCTTCATACCGTCTTTGTCAGTGATGCATCTGTATCATGGCACACTATGTAGCCAATTATGAATAAAGTTCCACTATCCTTTGGTATCTGCAGTTGTGTCGGTGTTATTTCCGTTGTCATTTCGGTAAGTAATGGAGTTCATATGGTTTAAATTTCCCATATCCAGCCTGCTCCTATGCACACCAGTGTATACATAGTATAACCTCAAACAAGGAATTTTTTTTTGATTGCAGATTTAACGACCGCCGTGAGCAACTCAATGGGCTATAAGCAGTCGCCCGTCCCTAATTTAGGGTCACTGGTTCCAGGGAAGGGAGAGAGCCAGTGCCGTAAGACAAACACAACATCCATGCCTCACCGGGATTCGAACCCGGACCCCTTACGGACGAATGATCAGAGGCCAACGCCTTAGACCACTGCGCCACCGGGACGGCCAAACAAGGAATAGAAAGCGCGCTGAATGAATGCTTATGGCTCCAAGGAAATAGATTGCAGTTGGAGTGGAAAAATGAAGCCGCCCCGGTGGCGCAGTGGTCTAAGGCGCTGGCCTCTGATCATTCGTCCGTAAGGGGTCCGGGTTCGAATCCCGGTCAGGCATGGATGTTGTGTTTGTCTTACGGCACTGGCTCTTTCCCTTCCCTGGAACCAGTGACCCTAAATTAGGGACGGGCGACTGCTTATAGCCCATTGAGTTGCTCACGGTGGTCGTTAAACCTCCAATCAAAAAAAAAAAAAAAAAAATGAAGGGTCGTGTTTTTTATTTCTGGTAGATTTATTTCCTGGAATCTGTAAACAGCGCTGGTTCCAAAAAAAAAAAAAAATAAATAATGATAATTAAATATGATTTTGATTTTCAATTTGAAATGAAAAAGAGAAAAAAATCAGAGAAAGAAGGCGTTAACTTTTTGCTTGAAAATAAAAAAAGATGATCTTTCAACATGCCCTTAATGAAGAAGACAAAAAGGCATAATGCCGTGAAGACTAACAACTGTGTTCTTTCATTCATTTCATTTTGCAAATTCTTTGGAAAGTCCTGTCAATTTTTGAGGGCAGTGGGATTTGAACCTGGACCCCGTCCGAACGGGGTCCGGGTTCAAATCCCGGTAAGGCATGGATGTTGTGTTTGTCTTACGGCACTGGCTCTCTCCCTTCCCTGGAACCAGTGACCCTAAATTAGGGACGGGCGACTGCTTATAGCCCATTGAGTTGCTCACGGTGTTCGTTAATAATCCAATAAAAAAAAAAAAATTGAGTATTTTTAGTTGATTTTTTTGTTGGATTACTTGATTCCAGGGTAGAAAAGTTGGCAACCGTAGTTTATTGAGGACACTTAACTTTCGTTTATGGCAACACTGACTGCGAAGCGTCCGCTTAGTGGTGTTTGTGTTGTTTGAATAAGTTCAAATCTTATCCACGTGGTTAGTATGACTGGCGTTGCTGAAAGCATGGAGCAGGAAAGATCAGTCAGAAATATCGACAAAAGTCTTCTGGATATTTTCTGGAATTTAGTAGAAACTGCTCAAGAAGTTAGAATCAATGCTGCGTTCAGTATCATCCGATTGTTACTCGGCAAACAAGAAGCCTTCACGGTAAATGGTTTTGTTATTAACCCACATGTTTTAGTTGTGCTCTTATGTTGATCAGCAATTTGGGGTGCCGGTTAAAGTGTGTGTATGTTCGTGTTTTTTACTTGATGTGGGACTTTTAGCTTTCAAAAAAGTGAAATATCTGTATAGTGCAGCTCCCACACAGTTTTGCACCTACCTGCCTTTTTTGTGTTTTTTTGAAAAAAAAAAAAAAAAAGACTAGAAGCTCTCTGTCTCTCTCCATCATATTGCAGTTCAGATTTACAGGGGTTGGACAGAATAATGTGAACACCTAGGAATAGAAGGTTTTACGTACCTAATAGGGTGTGGGAGCACCTTTGGCATTCAAAATTGCTTGAATTCTCCTTGGAACGGACACATACAAATCCTAGATGGTGGTTAGCGGGATGTTACACCATTCTTCATGCAGAAACTGCTCCAGGTCCTTAAGAGATTCAGAAGGAGGGTAACGGGATTTTACTCCTGTTTTCCAATGCCGACCACAGTGGCTCGATGTTTAAGTCTGGTAATTGGGGAGGCCAAGGAAGGTGTGAAAGTTCGTCCTAATGTTCCTCAAACCATGACTGGACACACTGAGCTCTGTGAATTGGGGATTCATCATCTTGATAGATGGCATATCCTGCAGGAAACGATGCCTGAGCCATTGGATGGATTTGGTCGGCCAAAATGGTTTCATACACCCTGTCAGTCATCCATCCTTTCAAGGTGATTAGGGGACCTGCTGAAAACCATGATATGACTGCCCACACTATGAGAGAACCACCATCATGCTGAACTGTTGGGAGCATACAGTCTGGGTTGTACACTTCGGATGGTATTCTCCACTCGTAAACACTTCCTGAGGTGAATGCGGATTTATTCAACAACATTACATGGTTCCATGTATTGGCAGTCCACGTTGTATGCACCTGGCACCACTGCCGTCACTCTTGTATATTCACCTATGTTACCAGATGTTTTGCAATAGCAGCTCTGCCATGAATATCTTGTTTATGCAGATCCTTGCAGACTGTTTTTGTTCATACTAAGCTGTGCAGATGCAGCTCCGCACTAATTTTTGGCGTCGTGGTTTTATTGCGGGTAACAATCCTCTTTAATGCTCTTCTGTCTCTATCAGCCAGGGCTGTTTTCCGGCTGCTCTTGTGTTTTGCAGACAAGGTTTTGCCATGAACACACTATGCTGCCGTGATGATAGACACAGTAGCTCTTGACACCCCCTTGCTACCCTGGTGGCTGTTATGTCATGGAAGCACCAACTAGCCAGCCACCAATCATTAGCCCTCTTTTGAAGTCTATTAGGTTGCTCATTTCATCGTCACCCTGAAAGAAATTTTGCAGCAAAACGGGTCGATCTGGACAGCATTTTATACCATTGGGCGGTATCTTCACGAATATATTTTTTGCTCAAATAGTATCTTCACAAAAATATTTTGAACTGTGACAGTTGAACATTGAGTAACGAATAATATTTGTTAAAACACTTGATGTATCGGTGAACCGGTGCAGACTGGGCCACCGGAATACTGGGAGAATTCCCTGTGGGTTGCCATATTCTGGACCGGTAGACCTTGTGTTAACTAAAAAAGAATAGTATATTTTTATTTATACTTCAATATTCTTGTTAAAGAAAACCAAGTTATGCTAAAATGGCAAAGTTGTTTTACCACTTCGACTACTTCAGAAAAACTACGTGGTAAACATTCTGTTGATACAAATACTGTTTTTGATACACCCCCTTCCCATTCCTTGACTTTCAAATTTAAGCCCCATTTTTTTGGGCTGATATCCTCTGTCCCAGTCTGCATTTGTCAACTGCAGTTGAATAATCAATACAACTTAACCAAATATACTATCAATGGTTTGGGATAGAAACTCCAAATTCTTTGTGTATGTTAATGCATTAAGGTTCACCTGCGTAAAATTTTGGGGTTGCTGCTTTTTATATGCATATCTCATTTTCTACTTTTTTTTTTTCAATGAGATCTGCATATGACTTTCAGGTGCAGCAAAAATGTTTTTTGCATTTGAAAGTAATTGAATGAAAATTAATTTTTACATTTTTTCATTTCTCTCACTTTATAAATTTACACTGAAATTCTTGTAATTCTGGAAATATTTTCAAGAGATTTTGATTTTTGTAATTATTTTAGCGGACCTGCCAACTGTTACGATTTTATCATATTTAGTATGATAAATCACACTGCAGTACGATAATATGATTTTGCCACCAAAAATACAATTTTTTTTTTAAAGTTATGTTTCCTTCTATTTTCCCTCTTTTCAGACAGAAGTAGGAAAACATTTACGTCTGATCTGTTTTTCCCCTTTGAAAGATTTTTTTCTCGGAGAGATTTTCAATTTCTCTTAACAAATTCCCCTGCCTCTAGTTTTCCAATTGAAATAAAGTAAGTCAAGTCAAGTGCATTTGTAAACCAATGGACGAATCCGGACTGAAAATACAAATCAGTCTCGAAAGAATCATATAACGTTTGAGACTGATTTGTATTTTGACTCTTTGCTATACTTAAAGCTGCTGATTGGTCGGCGCCGGAATGTGGGTGAGTGTCTGTTTATTCGAGGCAACTTCACTCCCTTTAAACCGGCAACCATCATGAATTTATATAACTGCCCTTTACACCATCGGAACTTATATAGATGAAATAGGCTTAAAAAATTATCAGCAAGCATCATGTTAAGATTTTTCTATTTGAGTGTTACGTTTTTGGTTCTGAGAGGTTGACAGGTCTGATTTTATTAATATAGGTTAGTCTTGAAAGCGCAATTAATTTTTGGCACATTTGGGTTTCTGTTCACACCAAAAGAAAAAAACTGTTACAAACTCTGAATTCCGTTATCAGAAAAAAAAAAAAAAATCGTAAGAATGGAATAAAGTTTTCGACTGTTTCACTCAGAGAAGGTTCCTTGTCTGTTGCTTCTCAGCAATGGAAGAAAATTTATTTTTACATTAAATTTTATTAGGGATCTACAAACCAGTAAAATGTTAACTTATTGCCTCAATAATAATAAAAAAAAATGCAATGATATGTAGACTTGTGCTGAAAAGAAGTTTAGACAGTAAACGATGATGCTGACGTCCCATTTTTTTTAGGGATAGGGCACCTTGACAATTTTCCCTAAAAGTGGGGCTCACAAAAGTAGCTTTCAGGGCCTTTTATGAACTGCCAGTCCGCCACTTTCGGTAGAAATTTTGATGTTTCTCTAATGAATGTCCTGTAATATCGAGAGAAAGAACTCTATTTTCGGTGATGAAACAATGACCCCCCCCCCAATTTACTAATTCATGACATAGGAATATTATATTCCCTTTCTCTTTCAAATAATGCAACAAAAAGAAATTCATATATATTTCTTTTGCAGTTTCAAACATTGATTATCATTTGTAAAACAATGATGCTCAAAAATATTGATGTTTTTTTGCCCATTCCTACTCAGATTAATCTTTGCTGTATTGACCGGGAATCCAGGAAACATATTTGAAATTATGAGGAGAGGAGCATGATGGGGACGTGCTGGCTATACGCTTCATGAGGGATGGCTTGTGACATACGATCGACTTTTATTTTAGTTTGTGAGTTATTTCTTTTCCTCTAATACATAAAAGGTTTGACATTTGTTTTCCCCCGATATCTCAACTGGAGGAGTTTTATAGAAAAAAAAACAGCAAAAAAACTAGGTGCATACTGACATGTTGCAAACCAGCAAATAAAATAATAAGAATAAATTAAAATAATAAAAAATAACTGAAAACCAATAATTACTGTCAGAATAATAATTATTGAGGATTAAAATTACTCTAAACTGAAAAAAGGCAAAATTCACAAAAATAAGGTAAGTTTCACCAAAAATGGGTATCATTAAAAACCTGGATCGAACCCTGCAAGACACTTTCACTCTTTAGTGAACCATAATGCCCATACATACAAATGACCATAGCAAAAGAAATTGAGTGAGTCAGATTTCCTACCCTCACCTGTTCTTTAAATTTGCACAACCTATGAGGGATCAGCAGGAGTCACCGTCAGTCACTATTGTTGTTACTAAACAAAGAAGTGAAACAACAGACAGTTTTGGACATTATGGTATTTAGAATGATACCAGATTTTAGGGTAATGGTTGTTAAAGGGTCAAATGCACTTAAAAAGGACCTTGAGGCTCTAAACAAAGCTATTACAACCACGGTTTGAAATTAACGGGGGCTAAGAGTGAAATGCGACTGCATTTGGCAACCAGCAATTTGGCATCAGGGGCCAAATTCTGACTACATGTATTTTCTGCTGCATTTTATTATGATTCTTTTTAATCTGAATGACTATTTTTGTTTGCGATTCTTAGTGGTTTGCAAGAATTGTTCCCTTTTCCCTGCTCAGTTTTTTAATTCATCACCAAGATGCACTTAACACATAAAACTGAGTATCAATCGCTCACGCTCGCATTACTGACTTCCCCTTCTCGCCCGCACTATCGTCACACAAGCAAGTTAAAGAAGCGACCTTGAACAATGAGCAGAATCCTCCCACAGTGATCATTATTGGACCTTTGTGAGCACGCCTCCGCTCCTCTCAACCTGAAGCAAAGCGGAACCACAGCTTCCCTGAAATTCCGTAATTGCTACTGAAGAATTGTATGATTATTTGTTCATCGCTTTACACATCAGTTGTCTTTTGGAAATGATTCATTGTAAATCTAGCATCAATATAACTGCTTGGCCTATGGCGCATAATTTTTGAGCATGTTTCACTAACCAGATTTCGCCAAAACGTGTAATTACGCGTCTAGTACACATCGAAAAGTGTGTTTACGCATCGAAATTTTACCAACGCGTAAAAATGCGAATCGGGAATTTTTCTCGGCACG
This sequence comes from Macrothele yani, assembly GCA_039090855.1. Classification (NCBI taxonomy): domain Eukaryota; kingdom Metazoa; phylum Arthropoda; class Arachnida; order Araneae; family Macrothelidae; genus Macrothele; species Macrothele yani. The sequence continues at coordinate 114,689,695 of CM077003.1, forward strand.
TGAAAATACGCATCGAGAAATGCGTAAAATACACTGTAAAAAGTTTTACCGATGTGTAAAGATACGCATTGGGACGGTGTTTCGTCTTTCAAAAATGGAAGTAAACAAAATAAAGATTTTTTCCGTAATCGTAATTTTGTTTTCCCGCGATGTTGCCGCTGCCCAGTATTGTTGTTATATATCATTTTATTCCAAAAATATTTGAATTTCAGTTTGAAACTGGAGGGAAAATTTCCGAAAACGGAAATTCGACAGCGCAAAAATTCTCCTCTTATCTTCAGGAATGAGAGTGCCACGGCTTCTAGAATTTCTCCTTTTCCGTCTTAATTTGCGTTATTCTCGAGATCGATGCGTAACTGAACAGAAATTTTGGGGCAATTGGTATTGGTGAAGGATGCTTTCCACCAGAAACTTTCGAAAACGAAAATTTTGTCTTTCAAAACTTTCGAAAACGGAAATTAGACGATTTTTCCCGTAATCGTGATTTTAGTTTTAATGTAATGTTTCCTCTGCCTGCAATTGTTGTTAAATATCATTTTATTTCATAAATATTTGTATTTCACCTTGAAAATGGAGGGGGAAATGTTCGAAAACAGAAATCAGACGTAGCAAAGATTTCTCCTTTAACTGTAATTTTTTTTTCCCCAAAGATGTTCCGAACATGTGTCCTGTGTTCGTGTTCTTAAATATTCCCCCAAAACAGGTTTGCATATTTCATCTTGAGGGGGAAGGGGGTGTGTTTTGAAAACGAAAGTGACGTAGCTGAAAAGTTTGTAAGAATTGATGCATGGTGTTCAAAAGTAGTAATATCCTCAAATCTTTACTTTATCTTATCAAAAGTAGTGAAAGCTGTCATGCATTGATGGTCCTCATAGACTGAAAGTTTTTCAGCATGATAGATAAAATTGTCATCCAAGGGCATAAAAGAAAAAAAAAAAGTGTCAATAAAGAAATGGGAAGGGCAACAAAGATATCAACAAAATGAAAATTTAAGCACTGGATGTTGCTTAGCTGCAGTCAGCAAAAGACTAATGTGGCTGTGGTACTTGCTGAGAAGTTTATGCTATGTGAAATCACCATCCAGAATTTTACTTACTCTTCAATTGTGTATGTAAGAAAAAATTTGGCTCCTAAAAATTGTGAATGCCTTCTAAATATTTAGCTGTATGGGCCATTTAGCACATGACATTTTTTTTTAGTTTCATACCCTGGTTATAACCCCAAAACGATAGATACTATTGCATATTGCTGTTGCGACATACGCAGCTGCATTAAAAGTCACATCTGAGCTTGGTGTTCACATTATTTTATCCAGCAGCTCTTGTTTCTTTGTATTGTATAAAAGAGGAAATAACCCATACAAACATAAACAGTTAGATCAATTGTTTTGTCACGTATATGTAAGGTTTTTTTCTTTCTTTCATCTGTAAATATTTCTGGTACTTATAGAAAGTTAGGGAAATTCACAGTGTTATGATAAATAATGTTTGTATTCTAGAGGAGCTGGATTTGGGGATCGGGTTAAAATTTCTCTATTGGCATTTTTCAAAACATTTCTCAAGTTTCACACATGCCATTCTCTTATTGTGTACTTGTTTCCTCTGAGTGATAGAGTGCTGAAACTGACTAGGTGTGTTAACCCCCATCCATTATAGTACTGAACTGGTTACAACTACACAGTTGGTAAAACATCCACAAAGCAGAAATACAGTAGATCCTCGTTTATTTATGTTTCTCACCAATATGTTTTTCTCATTTATATGCAAAATGTTGCTGATCCAAAAATTCTGAATCACCCTTAATGGTAAACTTCTGCAGTTTTGTTTATACATTGTTTTCTCAGTTATATGTTAAAATTTATTGGTCCCTTAAAAAAAGTATAAACAAAGTTCCTACTTGCGGCCACTAGTGGCTAAAATGTTTGCTGTAAAAACTGACATTGTACACAAAGCATTTTTCATAACAAAAGATATCCAAGAAGTTGATGGTATCTGTAACTGCTTTGCTGGATTAACTGTGACAAAAAACAAAAAAAAAAGCTGGTGGTAAGGATGATAGACTCATTCTTCTCATCTAGGATTTGAACCTAGCTGTTTGATATTAGAACATAGCATCTTGGCCCCTATGTTTCCTGAAAAGGTAGTATTTAAGAAATTTAATTCTGTACATGTATGTGACTTCGAGACCAAGTTTTTAATTTTAATGGATATTCTTGACGATGAGGCATATTTGTAATATAAGGACCAGTCACGTGCTCTGCCGGCATGCCCCGATGAGATAAGGTTTGCACATCGGCAGTGATCAAATGGGTCATAATGGAACCAGGCGTTACATTGACATGCACTTGTTGTCATGCCATATTATTGATATAAAATGAGTAAGAAATTGCTAATTCTGCCAGTTTTAATATTTGTGCCATAATAAGATTTCTGCTGGCAAAAAAAAATAAAATAAAAAAAATAAAAATGATATAGTTTAAAAACAAACAGATATTTCTGATGAAGTGTGTAAGGTAACTGTTGGTAGTGAATGATACATTGCTGAACAAGCGAATAACAAAATTTGTAAATACAGGAGGCTGACAGTTTCTGAGTTCTCATTTTCCTCGGATTTCATGATCTATGCTCTCAAAAATTATCACTGAAAGATTACAGTGCGGTGAAATCAGTGCGAGTTGAGTTAATTAAGAAGAAAGTAGTGTAGAACACGCTAAGTTACGTATATAAAAAGTTCAATGCAAATATATTTGAGCCATTACTATGGCCTTCATCAGTGCGACTACGATTGGTTTACGTTGCCAGATTGGTAAGTTCTGTAATGGTAACTCCGGGTGACGGAATGCAATGAGGGATTTCCAGATGTAAGGAACGAAAATGGGGAGCTCAGAGTTGCAATTTTGGAAAATGAAATTTCCAAACTTTCTCTAAAACTTAGAGCATATTGATTTTGAAAGGGAGCCAACTTTTTACTTTTTAGTATCGGACCAAAGTGGAATAGCCGAAGTGTCAGCCATGGTAAGAAGAGATAAAGCAGATGAAGGTTTTTTTTTTTTTTTTTTTTTTTTAAACCTTCATCTGCTTTATCTCTTCTTACCATGGCTGACACTTCGGCTATTCCACTTTAGTCCAATACTAAAAAGTTGGCTCCCTTCCAAAATCGATATGCTCTAAGTTTTAGAGACAGTTTGGAAATTTCATTTTCCAAAAATTGCAACTCTGAGCTCCCCATTTTCGTTCCTTACATCTGGAAATCCCTCATTGCATCACGTCACCCGGAGTTACCATTACAAAACTTACCTTTCCAATTCGGCAACATAAACCAATCGTAGTCGCACTGATGAAGGCCATAGTAATGGCTGAAATACATTTGCATTGAATTTTTTATATATGTAACTTAGCGTGTTCTACACTACCTTCTTCTTAATTAGTTTGTTAGTTACGTGCATTGCCTACCACTCATTTGCGAGTTTAGTTCCTAATATGAATTTTCTCAGCAATGACATTGCAAGAGTGCCATACTGATAGTGATGAGTTTTTTCTTTTATCATATCGTTAACGGTGATATGACTTGGATGTCATATACGAATGTGGAAAGCTTACAACAGTTCATGCAGTGGTGCATTCTAAATTAACAAGACTAAAAAAGTTCAAACATCATCTAGCAACTAGCTTCTATAGCTACTGTATTTTTTGGGGTTTTTTTTTTCAGGATTGAAAAGGTGTTTTTGCTTATTGGCACATGACTTGTAATCATGTCCAGTGGTGTAACTAGCATAACATGTATCCCTCCACAAGATTTACTTCAGTAGCCCAACAGAGTTGGATACAGGACAAACTTTTCGGACCCGGACATCACATAGTTAGACCTGACCCTGACAAATCTGCTGTGAACTATAAATTGGAAACTCAATTTACAATCATGCATAATCATGTGTATATGTATACACATACACACAAACATGGTGTTCAAGAAGTCTCTCCGCAGTGGGTATCGTATGTTATATAGGAATCATATAAATGTATTATGGAAATGTAAAATTTACTCACTAACTTACAGAAAGTGTTGAAACTGTCATTCTTCCACTTAACCTAACTGTTTTACACATGTTTTCAAATACATCTGCAAGAGTCAAAAAGTCCCTCAGCAGTAATTTTAAGGCTGTTTCACTTAATTTTGATGGTGGAACTTTCAAAATTTTTGAATTAAGTATTTGTATGTTTAATTTCAGTTTTTGCTGTTTTCTTGATAACATATTTTCAGAACATGTTTCAAAGCAACACCAACTTTCACCAGCTTCTAATGAGTTGAAAGTTTCCAAAATGTGGATGTTGATTTCATCATTGCCCCTCAGAAGAAAGGAACACAGTTATGAAATCAACATTAACATTTTGGAAACTTTCAACTCATCACAAGCTTGTGAAAATTGGTGTTGCTGTGAAACATATTCTGTTTTTATAATGACACAAAACAACTTCCAGCATTCATTCTTTTCCTTTTTGTTTTCAACAGGAACATATTTGTTGGCCTTGATGCCTTTTTCAATCTCCTTAATATTAAATTCATCCATATTAACAAATAAGGCATTAATTCTGACATGACATGCAATGCGAATGAGATGTTATCATGTTAAACAAAAACCTCTGAATGCTCAATGCAAAAGATGCCATGTGAAAAGTAACTCTCAGTCTTACAATGTAACACATGGGGTGTGAGAGAATAAATCAGCTGGAAAGCAGGTGACACGCGTTTGCCTGTATCTTGCTCCGGACAGTAGCACTGAAAACAAACGCAAAGGAAGTATTATTTTACGATGTGGTGTTGACAGTTGGTGGAAATTTTCTTTGCTTTAAGAAAGAGACTAATATTTTTGTATGACGAATCGTTTTTTTTTTTTTTTTTTTTTTGATTGGAGCTTTAACGACCACCTTAAGCAACTCAATGGGTTATAAGCAGTCGCCCGTCTCTAATTTAGGGTCACTGGTTCCAGGGAAGGGAGAGAGCCAGTGCCGTAACCGTAAGACAAACACAACATCCATGCCTCACCGGGATTCGAACCCGGACCCCTTTCGGAGGAATGATCAGAGGCCATCGCTTAGACCACTGCGCCACCGGGGCGGCAATCAGTTTTCACTCTTCTGGCACCAGCACCAAGCACAGAATTTCACAGTACGCATTTTTCTTTTCAAAAATAAAACGAAAATAAAACCGGGTGGGAATTGGGTCAGGAACATCTTGACCTGATCCGTGACCCGTTTCTATCTCTGCCTATGCACAGTAATTTCCCAGGATTTTGAACAGGAGGAAGGATGTGTTTTTTGTGGTATATGTGATGGTGGTAGGGGTGTCAGGAAGAGACCTGCATTTTTAAGTAATAGTATGTGTAATTGTTTTGTCCAAAAACTAAGAGCATTTGAAGAAATCGCCCTCTTATACATCTGTGGCTGCTGGGAATAAATGTTGGTGCCTGTTGTGTAATCATAGGTGGCTGATTGTTTTCCCACATTCTCCATGGGGAATCCGCATGTGTCCCTGCACTTTTCCTCAGCAGCACAGAGAGAGGGCAAATGGAGAGTGATCATATTATTTACAACCCATTGCAGAACGATTGTATTACAACCTGAGCCAAAGGGCCGAATACCTTCAATCTGTAGGCCATCCAGTGTTTTAAAAGTGAAAATTGACATTTATTTAGGCAAAGCTAAGTATGAGTATATCTTTAAAAAGACACGAATCTTTGGGTTAATTGATGTTTTTGGGTTAATCATTTGTTTTTGTGTGTGTTCAGAGTTTTTCATAAAACTGTAACTGTTCAGCTGCTGCGATACGCCCCTTTGTAACGTTCATCCCCCAGCTGCAGGTGTGGTAGTTACTACTTATGCCACTGATCATGTCTGAAATTTTACATGATTAGCAAATTAAAAAAATCTTTTAGGGTTAGAATGATTTGAAACAGATGCTGCTGCCTGCAGATCTTCAAAATCATTTTGGTTCATGACCACACCTATGCACACACAGCTCAAATCTGCTAGCTCTTTGAAAAATAGAAGTGGGAACTGTTTGACTATCTACCATACAGTCTGGCATGGTCCTAGCAGCTATTACTTATTCCTATGCTTGAAGAAAATTTTAATGCCGTAATGTTTTAGTAATGGCAGTGAATTGAAAGCATTGGTGGAGAACTGACTGGGTGCTCTAGTGATGATGTTCATTGAAAAGGATATACAGGAGTAGTGCCCCTCTATGACAATTGCCTGAATTCCAGCAATAACTATGTTGAGAAGTACAGTTAGGTACATGCTAGCATCTGATATCAATGATCCACTCGGTGGCCCAGGCACTCCCCATGTTGTATTACTTTGTCGTTTGTTCTTTGTTTGCTTATTTTTGAAAATATTTACACATTTTTAAATATATATTTTATGAATAATTGGAAACACATTTTAATAAGGCAGAGATATTTTTATTGTTTCCTAATATTTTTTGGGAGATATTTTTTCTGGGGTATTTTTGTTTGCATCTTCAATATTTTGGGCCAAACCGATAAAAAAAAAAATCCTGAGTTCACCGCTTTTTGGCATTAATGAAATTTATTTCAGAGAATTCCGCATTTTTTTAGGGGGGGGTGCTACTTGAATGTCATAGGTAATTGATTTTCCATCAGTCCTGACTTTTTTAAGGGTTTTGATATGATCGGTTTTTCAAGTTTTACAATCTCCTGCCATCTCTTTGGCTACCAAAGAATAAATGCATATCAGTAAGTATGAAATGCTTAACTCCAAACACGATTCACCAATAAATGGATTATAATTCTCATATGTGATTGCTCAATACTGTTACTGTTTTTTTTTTAATGTATCCACTGTTCTTCACTTTTATCTCCTTGTGGACACTTATAAGTTCCTACTGTATACAAGAAAGTTTATTTTGTATTCTATATGTATTTTTCTGGTGAAATGTTGACTAATGTTTCTTAATTTCTATCATTGCTGAAGAAAAATGGAAATGAAAATGTCAATACATTATGCCCAGAGCTGAAATATTCTGTTGAAAGACTAATCAAAGGCATGAGCTCATCCAGAAAGGCTGCTAGACAAGGCTATGCTTTGGCACTGACAGAAGTAAGTTTTATTTTTGTTGTTCTTTCAGTCATTCCATTGAAAATAACCAGGTATATATACATATTTTATATATGTATTGTGTCTGTAAAGGTACATTTTGAGGGTTGAAATCTAGGGTTAATTTTTTATCAGCCATTTTGGATTTACAAGTTACAACACATAAAAATGTAACACTGACATCATTCTCACTTGTTTTAACTGCACAAAAACTAAAATTGACTGAGAGCTACAACTGGGCTCGTTTTAAAGTGCACATGCCCACCTATAAAGGCACTATATAAATGTTACTAAAAATCAAAATCGGGAAGAAAAAGCCTTAATACAAATTCAAGATCAAAATTGAATTTTTGTTTTAGTCTTCTATAAGGAGTACTTTAAGTGAAAACAAATAACTACTGGCTTAAACAATCCCCTCATGCTGATAGATGGTGGTCAAGTGTTGCAAATTTTCAAAAATCTCAAAATTTGAAACTCAGTTTCTAAATGGAGGGAGGTATAAAGCATCTGAGAATTTCACTAATTGCTCTTCTGTAGGTCTATAAAGAGGTGTAAAAATCCCTACTTTCTTTCTAATTGAGGGATCATTATGCCATGTAAAATCAACCAGGGGTCCGGACCTTGATGTCCCGAATTTCAATGATTTTTGGTTTATAGTTTGTACCTATGGAATATATGAAAAATCTGAATTTTCAGATTTTTTGTGTCAGTTTTTTTTATTTCTGATTTTCAAAAAATGGAAAAAAATGCCAAATTTTGCAAGAATGCCAATGTTCACAAAAAATATAATAAGTCTGCAGGTAGTGATGCCAAAAGGCTCATCTATAGCTCATTTTATGGGCTTTAATTTGTTATGCAACACAACCCTTTTGGAGCATAAATTTTTTTTGACAAATTTTCAAAATTAAAAAAAAATCGTAATTATTAACTAATAAGACTCCTATCTTGCACATGTTGGCTGGAGATATGCAAAGTTTGAAGATGGAGAAATGATGGGTTTTTGAGAAATCAAATTTTGAAGAGTAGTATGTATATCTGTAGTATAGTAAAACCTAAAAAAATTTGGCATTGATGGGACCGGACGAGTGCCTGGTTTATGAAAATTCCGGATTTCTGGAGCTACCCAAAAATTGCATAATGGGCTAAAGTACGTACTTACACGTAACAGGTCACTTTAACGAAAATTTGTGCATGTACGCCTTATAAATATGCAGGGGTCATGCTGCCAATCGCATTCTTCGCAATTTGCGAAAAAAACCAACTCATTTCAGCGATGGAAAAAGTTTTGGCGAAAATATTGGCATTTACCTTTTGTACTACTAATTGTAAAACTGTCAAAAAAAAAATTGAATTTGGCAAACGGTTAGGCAAAAACTTAAAAAGCCAGAGCAGCCACTAGGTTTGGGGAATATATCGATATATTGTGAAAACCCCATGTGAATTTTACATCGATGTTATGGTTTTTCGACTGACGAAACTACGATGCATCGCGAAGGCAATTACGGCGATGCATCATGAAAGCTGATGTAGATATCATTATACGATCAAATCCACATACTGCCACCACCAAGCACAGATCATCATCACACGTTCGACATGCATTTCAAACGTGCACGGCAATTCGTCGCCTCATTGGTCCACACCACTTCAGCACGGGCCAATGAGACGACGAATTTGAGAAACCTCCCAATGTTACACGTAGGTGGCTATCGGCAATTTGCACGCTGAGATCAGATAATCTCACGCTGTGTTGTTGAGATGATATATCGGGAGATTTCCATGGCCATTGGTGAAACTTCGAATTTTCTCACAAAAACAAAATTAGGAAAGTGCTGGATTTCTAAAGTTGCCGGTTTTCTGGATGCTGGGTTTTCGAGGTTTTACTGTATATTGGTAATTATCAATAATTACTGAGCTAGTTATTAATGTATTCAGCTGAATTATTTGGGAATATCGGCTATGGATAGTTTTTCATCAATGGCAGCTATTTTAATAAAGGGCAGATACATATAGTAACTGTGGTACAATTTAAAATAAAAAATTAGTACCTGATAGGCTAAATCATCTGGGTGAAGTTGTTCAAAATGAAGCTGAGTGGCAGTTAAACATTTTAAAACTCGAAACATGTTTCAGTTTTCATTTGCTCTTATACTGTTGTACTATTTACACAGTTTATATCATTTATGGTCATGCAGTCCATTTACAAAACACAATATTTACAGTAAATAATTATCAGCTAATAAGACTGCTATTTTACAAGTTACAGATTTTTAAATTCTAAGTCCTTTCTTTTAAATAAGTTGATGTGGATCTATTTTGCTTGTAACTTTTTCTCTAAAATAGCTGTTGAAGCTGACATTTCTTCCTGTCAGCTATGGGCTAATCCCCCACACTTGATGTACTTGCCTGATTAAAAGGACACAAAAATCTAATTATCCAGATTCTAGTGTGGGATATGGTGGCCCTACCACACTTGAGAAGGATGGTCCACCACAGAATCGATCTGGAACTGGAAAAAGGAAAATCTGAAAGAGATCTTGGCTGAGTGAGTGTAAGCCCGAGTTGTATGTCAAGATCGCTGCAAATGGAGAAGTTTGATACGGCAACAGTAAGTAAAAATTATCTGGTAGTTTGTTTTTCTTTGTGGAGCTAACCTTTGAATCTCAGAGAACAGCTTAGTGATGAGGATGATGATATAAGTGTGTACATTCTTCCTGTTGCTGGGCATAGATCTACTTTTCTGAAGAGAGTATCAGCCGAAACATCCAGAATATCAAGTTGAGGTAGGATAGTAGCATGGTTCGTACGCGTCCTGGAAATCCTGAAATTCCATTTTGTCCTGGAAATGTCCTAAAATGCTGTTATATGTCCTGGAATTTTATCCATTCCTGCCTTTTTGGCCCCGCGCGATGTTTTGCAATTGAGAATTTTTCTACTGACATAATTTGTGTCCAACAAATTATTTCTCCCCACCCCCTGCAAAATGCGGGGTGTGGGGTGTGGGGTGTGTGTGTGTGGGGGTGTGTGTGTGTGTGTGTGTGTGTGCTGTTGTTGGTTTTCTTGTCTGTTAGGAGGACTGAAGTTGCAAGTTGCGTTGTGCTTATGTTTTCACTTTGTCTGTCCGACCGGGGAGACCATATATCTGCAATTATTAATTCGATTTGTACAAATCTAACTAATATCTATGTATTGGGAAGCTTAAAAGGTGAGAATGATGATCCATGCATTCCGTTTTTTTTTTCCAATGCGTAACTTCGCCGTTAGAGGGCGCAAATGGAGATTGTGTCGAATTTAAAATGCATTTTATTTCATATATTTGCTTCTAAATATCCCATTAAAAAAATTCTTTTTCCTTTCGATGACATTTATATCGAAGACTATTTTAGTTACAGTCCCTTTTTCAAATAGTGCATGAATTTTCCGCTAGGGGCGTAAAGGTAAATCGTGATTTCTCCAATATCTCCGCTTCTAAAAGTCCGATTTTAAGAATTCTTGCCTGCATTGGATACAGCTCTTGAGAGGAAATGTTTTGTATATAATTTCTCATTTTTGGATAAAGAATGTTTTGGCCGTCAGGGGCGTAAGTGTTTATTTTTGCTTCTGATGTATTTGCAACAAAATTTGAGCTGGAAACTTGATTGAAAAAATTACTCTGTGGACCGATGTCGCTCACCTCGAAAAACTTTTTGAGAATACCACCTGCTTAAAATAGTGCATAATTTTTCCACCACGTGGAGTACATGTATATCTTATTTTTGTCCATATCTGTATCTAGGAGTCCGATTTGAAAAATTCTTTCTTTGTTAGAGAACATTTTTTGGTGCGAAATCTTTCTCATATAATTTAAAATATTTCTTAATGCACAAGTGTGCTACTAGAGGGCGTAAGTTCATATTTCCGTTTACAGCAATATCTGCGGGTCTAAAAACCTGACTGAAAAATAAACTCTTTCAATCAGATACTACTAACTATGAAAACTCCTTGTGTGTATTTTCTTTCCAAAATAATGCACAATTTTGCCACTAGGGGATGCAAATATTGTAATCTATTTTTCTCAATATCTGTACTTCTAAATGTCCTATTTAAAAAATTCTTTTAACATTAGATACCATTTACCTTATGAAACACTTTAGGTTTGTACTTGAGGAGATTTGTGGTTCACAATTCTGCCACTAGGTGGTTTTTGTGTACATCCGTTTGCAGCCTATCTCTGCCTCTAAAAACCTACTGAGAAATTTCTTTTTTTACTGAATGCCATTTGCTATAACAAAGATGGGAGAGTGAATAAGATTTTTGCTACAATAAGAAGACCCTCTTCAAATGTACAACTTTTCCCTGGGGGTTGTAAAGGTCAAAACGTTTTTCTTGCTATCTCTGCTTCCGGAAGACGTATTTGAAAAGTTCTGTTTCCGTAGCATAGCTTTTGCTATGAAGAATACTTTTAGCCTGTTGTAGAATTTTCCATTATGCAAAATTCTTCTCCTAAAATGCATACAGTTATATCATGTTTGCTTCTCTATCTCTTCTTTTAACTGTTCTATTTGAAAATCTTTTTGTCTCTAATACCTTCCTTCTGCTATGCGAAACGTTTTTTTATGCCATTTGTTAATTTTCGTAACATACTTTTTAGCCACTGGTGGAAGTAAATAGCTGATGTTTTATAAGTAGCTGATTTTTTTATTTTTTTATTTTGTGGATTATTCCGACCTTTTCTGAAATTTGCTGATGAATGCTTTATATAAAAATTTGCCATAAAATCAGATTGCTTTCTAATATCAGAAACTTAAATCTAGTTGTTTTTTTAGTATTTTCTGAGCAAACTAATCACTTTGTATCTTTCATAATTAGTTTTCTAATCATGCCCAGTTAAGTTGCCTTGATTGCTAATAAAGACAGTGGTACACAGCCCTTGGATTTAAGGTTTTCCCATTATACGCTTGCATTTCACGTTGGAAATTTTCATGCATACTTTGTTTGCTGGCAAGTGCAAATTTAAAACATAGCTACAGCATCATTATTATGTTGAAAATTCCTTCCCTAAATAAAATGTAACACAAATATTTGCTCCCATGATTATGTGTTTAAGAAATAACAATCCCTTTGGTCCTTTGAAAAAGTTCCAAATATTTTGCCTTTCCTTACCCTTGAATTTCCAATGCAAGAATTATTTCAAAATAATTAAATATAAATTGTATTTTATGTATAGATTGTGTGGTATATGAAAGCATTTCAAGAGTAATGCCTGTACATTCCTATGTAGTTTTTAGGGGTTTTTTTTCTTTCTGTAATTTGCTTCATTAACTGAACTGAAGCCAAAGTAGAAAAATTAATTTTTCTCAAAATCAGTGTATACTCGCACAGGCGTGTATGACTGTGCGAGTAGGGTTAATTCTTGTGGCATGGTCTTGTGAGATATGGGGCAAGTAAGAGGCTGTATGAATCATAGTTGACGGAAGTTTGACCACCATGATGTAAATAGTGTAGTATAGGTTGTGTAGATCGAGATTTTATATAGTATTGACTGAATGCAGTGCAGAAATTGTATGTACTAAGGTGTTTTCATGGAGCAAGCATATATGTGTGAATTAGGTGCCTATTTATTGAGTATGTATGTATTTATTGATAGGAGCTTTGGTTTTTAGCTGTATGTGTTTGAAAGCAAGGTAATATAGAACAAGAAAAAGGGTAAAAAAATGCTATTAAGTATGTTTGTAATATATAGAGCTATCACAAGCGTCAAACAAATGAAAGTGGTCAACATATAATAGCGATTTAAGAATGAAACAAAAATATTCATAGCCTGTGAGATAATATCAGGAACTTGCATGCAGATAAGAACGATAAAGCTTAGAAAGGAAACTCGCATAAGAATCGTTTTGGCAAACGTGCGTGAAGTGTTTCATTGAAGGAAGACACGACCTTAAGGGTAAGTTGGATTTCTTTCTGGTTGTAAGGAAATAATATCCTTTTTACTTCTGTCTTTCATATCACGGAAAAACTAGTTTGACTATTGTATCTAAGTACTAATTTGTACTGTTATTAAAATCTCAAACTGGCTAATTTTTTAGACCTTTTTGTTGCAGTGCAGAATAATAAATTTCGATGGAAAATTTAACATTCAGGCATTCCTTTACCTTGCGAACAGTTTTTAGGCTTTGGGTTATAGACTTCTGAAAAAGATTCTGCTTCTGGGGACCTCTCCAGTTATACAGGGTGCACAGGAAAGTCCCTTTAGCCTGGAATAACTTGCAAACGGAGAGAGGTACAGTTATGCAAGTGAGATAACCCGATCGAATGCAGACGATTGCAGTGCCCCTACTGGCAAAATGCAGAAGTTAGCCATTGCAAATCGAAAACGAAAAGAGGTAAAGCAAAATTTCTAATTACAAAGTTGTAGAGCATCAATTAATTAGTACAAAACGACATTTGTTTTATACAGATAAGATAAATTGTGGCCCTGAATACCTTAAAATGTCCGAAATCGATGCACAACCTTTTGTGTGAACGTTTGAAGGGAACAGGCATAGGTATGAGCAAATATACACAATTTATTGCATAAATGCATACTTATGTCAATACAGTTTGATGTCAGACAAAACAAAAACGAAAAAGGCAAATTGACGCACAGTGATAAAAAGTTGTCGAGTATGTTCAAAGAGTTTGCCATTGCCCATGATACACATTTGTATTCGTGAAAGTAACTCTGCATGCACATTCCTCAGCATGGAAGGTGTCACACTATAGCATCTGTAACATGACGATGTAGATCCAGCAGACTTGTAGGCGCTGTTGCATACACTTGATTTTTTATGCAACCCCAGAAATCCAAGCTCACCATTCTCACACAGCGTACGTAGACCTAAACTTCTGATCAGGGTACATCCTGCTACTGGTTTTTATATCGTAGGTACGGTACAATGTCACAATCTGCATTTGCATATGGCTACATTTGCGAAATGTGAATATGCAGATTCGAATCATCGCACATCAATTTCGGACATTTTAGGGTATTCAGGCGACAATTTATGTTATCCATGTGAAACAAATGTTGTTTTGTACTAATTAATTGATGCTCTACAACTTTGTAATTGGAAATTTTGCTCTATCTCTTTTTGTTTTCGATTTGCAATGGCTAACTTCCGCATTTTGCCACTAGGGGCGCTGCTATCGGTTGCATTCGATCGGGCGTAGTCGCTTTACTATACCATTATCTCACTTGCATAACTGTACCTCCCTCCATTTGCAAGTTATTCCAGGCTAAAGGGACTTTACTATGCACCCTGTATATAGCCACTGTCACACTGAACTTTTTCAGGACATACTAAACATATGTTGTGAAATACGTGAGTACCAGTGACTAACCTAGAAAATATTAAACTGTCCAGTTTCTTCACTGATTTGGAAATGGCAGCTTTAGCAGATGGTTTAAGGCCACCAAATTTCTTCTGAAATATCTTCTGACATTTCTTGAATGAACCGGTTGCTCAACGCATACACACAGTGTAGACATTCACTGAAATTGAATACATTTTGTTCCAATGCAGAAATGTGACTGTGAAGTGAGTGATCTTACATCAGGGAAAGTGTGAGATCTACAGAGTGTGGTTTTATGCCTGGTAAGGTCTTCACTAACCAAATATTTGCATTACGTATGATGATCGAAAAGTATCTGTCTGTTGGTAAGAAATTGTTTTCTGCCTTCACAGAAGAGTACTGAATAAATATGGTATTACTGGGTATCTGCACAATAGTGTGAAATCCACGTATACTGGCTGTAGTAGAGCATGTGTATGAGTGAATGGTGGTGTATCAAAATGGTTTTCTATTGGTGAAGGAGTCAGACAATAATGTGTAATGTCACCATAGCTGTTTAATATATTTATGAATGCGTGCATGCATGATTCCAAAATGGGCAACATTTTGGTGTCTGTCTTTGCGTGTTGCTGTATGCCAATGACACAGTTCTATTGGCAGAGAGCAAAAGTGAGTTGCGAAGTATGTTGACCTGGATGTGTGAAGAGTACTTTTAGTACGGAATGCAAGATCAGTCTTAATAGCAGTGATTGACTAGGTGAACGAGTTTGTATATTTAGGAAGCATGTTTGACAGGGAGAACAAATTAGAAGGTGCAATTAGTAGGTAAGTGAATTCTACATTGAAATTCGTAGATGCTTTAGGAGAATTTCACAGGAATGATGGGTTCTCAAGAAAGTTCTGAATGGCTGTAGTTAGTTGATTTTTATGGCACAAGGGCCATATTTGGCCAAAGAGTGCCATGAAAGTGTAATTGTTTCTACCCTGATGCAAGGGTGCAGAATATGTCCGAACGCGCGAACAAGGTTCAGGGGAAATTAAGGCAGCTGTAGGGAAATATTTGCCCGGGGATAAAATAATAATAGTAATAATAAAATGAAAAATGTACTTATTAACAACGAATATAATGTAAAAAATGGGCGTAATTTACTTCACAGTAATCAGGTAATCATTTTGAAAAATGTGTCATTGTGAATACAAGAGGTTATAAGGGCTGTGACGTACTGCGAACTGCTCCTCGCAAACGATTCACCGAGCCTAAACGACTTTACTAATGCCAGGGCAGAGACATCGTGGCGGCGTAATGACTTTACCAACGCCAAGGCGGAGACTATGACGCAACCTCTAGTCACGCTAATAAACGTTTCTGAAATTAATGGGCCGCCCCAGTGGCACAGTGGTATAAGCGATGGCTTCTGATCATTTGTCCGAGATCGGTCCGGGTTCGAATTTTGGTGAGACATGGATGTTGTATTTGCCTCACGGCGCTGGCTTTTGCCCTTCCGTGGAACCAGTGGCCCTAATTTAGGGACAGGCGACTGCTTATAGCCCACTGAGTTGCTCTAAGTGATCGTTAAACCTCCAATAGAAAAAATAATAATAATGGCAGCGAATGTCATCCAATTTGAAAAATTATGATATGATCATTTGTAGAGGATTTTAGGAAGGGAGTGTCCGACCCCAGGTCTTAAACAACCCTTAGAAATAGAAAGCTAGGAGATTTGGGCTAGAGTGCCCGATAGGAAAGTGACACGGAAGCGAAGTAAAAAGGGGGAGGAAGACGCCCTTATCTTTTACCGGAGGGCCAGTACCCGGGGTCCGACGGCTTAACGTGCCCATCCGACGCACGGCGGATATTTAATGTATCGAGCGTTCCTACCTGCCTGGGATCGAACCTGAGGTCCTTTCTGTGGCAGTCACGAACGTTGCCCACCCGTGGCTCTTTTGAAAAATTATTGGGGGTTCCGGACATTTTAAAGCAAATGATCAATGCATTTTTCAAAGGATTTAATTCAGATTTAAATTCCATTCAGTAAAATTATCTGGCACAATTAGACGCCTGGAATGCTAGAATGAAATAAATTATAGTTAATTACAGAATTTTTCAGCCTCTCCGCCCCGGGTTCTTCTTGATTCGCCTATTCTTGTTTCTCCTATTCTTCGTATGTCGAAAATTAATGTGTTCCGCCATTTTAGGCAATTAAAGAATTCTTGATTCGCCTATTTCTGTCTCGCCTAAAACTTTCACCTGCTAGAGGGGAGATTCACCTGGAACGCTAAATCTTTCGTGCGTTAAAAAAATAAAAAGGACATTTTTTTCGTGAAAAAACAACAACTAGTTATTCATTAGAATAAATATTAGTTGTTGTTTTTTTTCAAATTTTAAAGTAATAGGCTTTAAGGATAGTTCTTGATCATCGACATATACTCTAATAATCGCTTAAACTAGTATGAAAATCCGCTACAGTTTTGGGGAAATTTCAGACAAAAAAAAAAAAATGTATTCTGGGGAAATATTGGGCCCTAAACATTTACTGCACCCCTGCTCTGATGCATGGCAGTGAAACCTGGGTGTTGCCAAAGGTGCAGGAGTCATTTGGGTGCTGAAGAGATGCATTACTTATGGGGAGTTTGTGGCAATACATGCTCTGATCATGTGAGAAATGAAGATGTATTTCAGTTGTGTACCGTGAGGCAAAATGCTGTTAGTAAGGTGAAGATCAATATTCTTTGATCTTCACCTTACTAACAGGCTATGTTGAAAGAATGAGAATGATGAGATACTAAGAGAATTTCTTCAGACCAAGTGGCAGGAAAAAAAGGTAGGGGGAGGTCAAGGAAATCATGGGAGGACCAGAGTAAGGTATGTCTGCATGAGAAAATGAGTATGAAGTACAAAAGCTCTTGTGTGTGTCAGGTGGTAGATGTCAGTGAAGCTCGAGCCGTGTGCTGAGATCGCTGTGAATGGAGACGTTTGATATGACCAACATTAAAGTAAGTAGTTCTAGTTCCGGCAGTTAAACATTTATCTGACGGATTGTCTTTCTTTGAGGAGCTAACCTCTGAATCTCAGAGAACAGTTTAGTGATATGTATGTATGTATGTATTTAACAACAATGTAAGATAGGATGACACCATAAAAAAAAAAAATACAGGTAGGCTCAGTTCCAATTGAGCCCAGTTTGGAACGTAGGACTACGACTTGCAGATCGGAGAGAGTTAAAATGAGCTAGTCGAGTATGGTTTCAAAGCGTTTATTTAATTTGTTATAGCCAACACAGCTCTGTGATATGAAAAGTAGCTTACATAATTTTTACAAATAATGCTGGATACATTGCAGAGTTCGAGATAGGCCGGGTACAGGTTTGATCAGTGTGTTGGATTTTTGTTTGGCTGTGGCTGCTTTCAGGTGTTCTCGATACTTTCTAGTTCTTTGGATTGCAGTCTTCTTCAGCTTCTTACATTCCTCATCACCTGCTCTTGCCTCTCGTTTTGATTTTCTCCACTTCTGCTTGCGTGCATTCTGCGAATTTGGCGGCATTGTCAAAAATTGTTAGCCAGTTAATACGAAAGCAATTTTTTTTTATAGTTTAAACCACTGCGATATGTTCTTTATATATTTGAATAGATCTCGTCGCAAGCTTTAAAACGATACCATGCACAGTTGTTTTGCACTCATGGTTGTCCAGATAAGCCACAATATTGTCAAAAGTGTTCACTGGTTCACAAGAAAACAATTTTTTAAATGTTCTGTTCAAACTACTGCGAAATGTTCTTCATATATTTTAATAGATCTCATCGAGAGCTTTGAAACAATGCCACGCACAGTTATGTTGCACTCATGGTTGCCAAGATAGACCGAGTCAAACACGGTGGTACACACATATATATTGCTTCATCTCCCCTGTGCACAGGGAGTGAGAAGAGTGTCGCATGCACGATGTATTGCGCATTACATGAATTGGACTTCATGCTGTTTATGAATATGCCAACATGATTTGTGTGCGGCACATATTTTTAACGCTATAATAATTTCAATTGGGACCTGTTTGTGTCACAGGTGGTTGGCTGTAAGTCGCCCCATACTATCCACAGAGTTAGACGTAGTCCTACGTCAAAAAGAACACCAAAAAACTCAGAAATCTTTGTTTCCATTGTTGGAAATTTTTGCCTCCATTTTTAAGCTGAAATACAAACATTTCTGAAACTAAGGGATATTTAGCAACAATATTCAAACAAAAAAAGGGAGTATAGCAAAAAAAAAAAAAAAAAAAAAAAAAAAAAAAAAAAATGAAAAAAAAATTATGATTATGGGAGAAATCTTTGTTCTGTCTAACTTCCATTTTTGGAAAATGTTCCTCTATTTTCAAGCTTAAATATGAATACTTATGGAATAAATCATTTAACAATACAGATCAGAGAAGGGCACTCTGAGAAAAAAAAGATTGCAATACTCTGTCTAACTTCTATTTTTGGAAATTGTTGACTCTATTTTCAAGCTGAAACACAAACATTTATGCAATAAAATTATATTTAACAGTAGCATGGACAGAGTGAACTTGTGAGAAAAGAAAAAAAAAAACAAAAACAAAAAAAAACTTACGATTATGGGAGAAATCTTTGCTTCGTCTGACTTCTGTTTTCGGAAAGGATAGAAAATCGAAAGCTTGTATCCATGTCGAGAAAATAAAAATGGGTTCTGGGAATGTTGCTTTTTTCTGTAGGACTGAAATAAAATCTGTGACACATGTTGCCTACCACAGTGGTTCTGCTATGAGGAAAAAGTTGATGTGAATTTTAACTCAAGGTTTGAATTTTGAAACCTGTTCTTGTGTTTTGGGTTTTTTAATTTCTTTATAAAAAAATTAAGTTTTACAAGTACAGAAAGTGAAGCTTTTGTAATTTGTTAAATTGATTAAGCAATTGTAACTATGAATTATTAGTATAATAATTGGGAAAAGTATATGTTGTGATTTTTTTGGTGTGTGCTTTAGTTGTTTTACATTTTTTTTTCTTTTTTCAACATAGATTTTGAAATTATTTCCTGCTGTTAGTATTAAGGAGGTGCTCAAGTTAATGGACACATTTTTGCCATTGTCTAATAAACAGGTAGAACATTAAGCTATTCATTAATCTGTATTTTTTTCTTTATTCTGTACATTGGAAATTGCATGTTTATATCAGTTCTAGAATTGTTCACTAAAATTAGCTTGCTGGTTCAGAGACGCTGTTCATGTTATTTGTGAAAAAATCTACATATGATATTTATGCCTATTGGAATGTTGTGCTCAACTTTGGAAACATTATTTTATTCATTATAGGTCCACTGAGGCTTTTGAAAGGTATTCAGCTTTTAAATAGGTGTTTTACAGTCTGTTTGACACATATTCCACATAGCAACTGAGTGTACTGGTGGGATAGGTTGTGAAGTTCAAAAAGTAATTTCTGCTACAGAAAAGATGTAACAGAAACATTATTTTAATATTTAATGTGTGAACTTTTGTGTAAATAGGAATGTAGTGGTAATTCATCTTTTATCCAAACCTGTTTGATTTGTAAGATAGATCTGCTGTCACAGGACAAACAAAAATTAAGCAGCCACATTGCATTTGCATGAGAGACTGCCGTGCAATTTTTGTGTATTGTTTTCCATAGACAACATTATGGTTTTCCATAGATCTATGGTTTTCCATAGTCAGTTCTCTTTTTCTTACTTGATGATAAACTTGTAAGAAAACTTGATTAATTTCATAAATGTGACACTGTTCCACATTTTTTTTTAACAAGTGCAAAGTTGCTAAATTCAAGTTATCATTCAAACTAAATTCAAACTGGCAGGTGCAACACTGAAATAGAAATTACTAGGCATGTAAACACGTTGCAAGTCATGCTGGTAATATGATTCAGTATTATTTGATAATAAAATTTTTCAGAAGTAACACAGCATGTTTTATGTAGATTCATCAGGTTTATAATAATTTTCTAGTATCATGCATTTAAAAGACTATCCAAAAGATCTTAATTTTAAGAGAATTTGACTTTGAAGGAAATTTGAAATAGGAGGAGTAAGGAAGCAAAAAAAAAAAAAAAAAGCATTTGGTATCAAAGTTAAATTAAATTGCTATTGCATTGCACTTAGGGCAAAAGAAGTTACCTAAACTTTATCCATAGTGTTTTAATTTTGTAGTCACTTCACTGTACACCTTCTTTAATTTTTAACTCGTTCCTCTGACTGTTAGTCATGCTCAAACATTGTTGTTAACTGAACTGAACATTGCTTGGTGTTTCTCGCAGATGACGCAAATAATGCATTACAAGAAATTCCAACATAATTGTATGTGAAAGGATTGCAGTTGTGGCAGGAGAGTCAAAAATTACAGTTGCTCAATCTCATGAGACAACCAAAATAATGTCTGGGCCTCTACAGAAAACATAATTGAGAACCATGTTTTTAGATACTTGTTTGTCAAGAGAATTGTTAATTTGGAGTCAGTCAGAAGTACCCGCAACCCTGTTTCCTGTGCAGATGTCTTGTTACCCCCATACTTTCCCCTCCTAATGCTTTCTGATTTCTAATGTAGATAAAACAGGCTTATTCTCCTTTCCAATTCAGTAAAGAAAAGAATTGACACAAATAATGTGTAGGAGGGGTTGCAGGAAGAAATAGAGAAGCATTAAAGTGCTTGAAGGTAAAAAAACCTGAGGTGGACAGCAGTTTATTTTTTTGCAGGGGAAATTGGGGAGGGGGACTTAAGCAGACATGTACTTTGAAGTCTGGGAGAGGATAGTTATTCACTTTGAATACTACAAGTATTGGTGCTATATAGAAAGCATTGTGTGGAGGCATTTGCAGAATTTAACTAATTTTACTGCAATAGACTGCTGTTATGAAACTAAACTTATGAACTTTTTCTAAGCCAGAAATGATAGTAACTTCTACAACTGTGTGTTTAAAAGGTCGAGGTCCAATATCTTTACTTTATATTGTTTAGATTTTATAACATCTATGCCCCTCCCCCTTTTTTAGGGGAGTTGTGTAAACAAATAGCTACAGTAGAAGTTATTTGTTTTGAAACAAACTGTATTGGGAAACACTATTTCATTTTAGTCATACACCACTGAGGTTTGCAAAGACATCAAAAGTAGCATTGGAAGGAGGAAAAGCATTTGAGTTGCTGGCAAATTGAACATGCCAATCTGTGCCCTTACCCAATGGGGTGGGGGGTGGGGTGTTGCTTGTTCTGCTGTGCTTTGGTGGCACTGGAGAGAACAAAAGAAAATGTGGTTGGAGAATGCAGCTGAATGATTTAGAAACAAAGGGTAACTTTTCTTTGGGGAATAGAATAGATATGGGTTAGGGTAAGTTCTTAATAAACTTCTTACCTTTGAATAGCCCCTTCCCCCAAGAAAATGCTTCACAGAGTAGGCAAACTGATACAGAATTTTTTAAATCGGTGAATTTGATGATTTCACTATTCAAATTGTTCTTTTACTGCAGTTCATAAATTGTGAGTTCATTGTATCATTGTCATAATTTAGGAGGAAATATCTTTGCTTATCAAGACCAAGTGTCAAGAAAGAAAATGACAACAGCGTTAAAAAAACATCACTATTGGTTGGCAAAGCCCTATGCGCATCTAACATTTTTACTAGAGATAAATTGTAAAAGTAAATAAAAAGAGGGAATTCACCTGTTTAAAGAGTTTGATTGGCAGTAATATGATGTTGAATCTGTTAGAGCAAAATGCTGTGCAGTGTATTTCTGAAAACAGCAGATGGTAGCTCGTAACTGGTTTGCAAGGAACTTTTCAAGAAAGAAATAGGAAAACTTCAAGGCTAAATCACACACACACATGCACACAAGCTTTCATGACTAAATAAAACTTCCAGAAAACTGGCAATTGGCTCCGTTCATAATGACAATAGATAATGCAGCTTAAACATAGAAAACGGGCAAAAACACACAGAGTCACGCATAATAAAAGGTTTGTTTAGCGGTAGCTTTCGGTCGCTCTACGACCTTGATCACCCGCGATTGACTGGATGGGCTGGTTGCCAGAACTACAATTTGAAGTTGGGGTGTTGAAAAAGATGTCAGATTTTAAAAGGAAGATCCAAATAATGGGATTTGGTGAGGGGTCTCTGAATCTCTGTGTTTCCAAGAAAGCATTGAAATTTTGTTCACCAAAAACTGCAATTCAGAGACCCCTCACCAAATCCCATTTATTTGAATCTCCCTTTTAAAATCTGGCAACCAGCCCATCCAGTCGATCGCGGGTGATCAAGGTCGTAGGACGACCGAAAGCTACCGCTAAACGAACCTTTTACTATACGTGACTCTGTGTGTCTTTGCTCGTTTTCTATGTTTATGTGTTGTTGTCACGTGAAACCTGAGTTTTAAACCATGATAATGCAGCGTTTATACATATGGAATCCTGGTTTATAGTGCTGCTTATTTTGTAGTTAAAATCACCACTAACCATTTATCAATACACAAGATTTATTAGCTTTAATGAACAGATCACTTGCTAAAATTTGCATGTAAGCAGGGACAGTATGCAAGTGATATAAACAGTGGAAAGAGTTTATAAGTCACGTGGTTGAAACTATAAACAAGAAAGATGACACCGAATTTTCGGGTGTAATAAGCATGTCTTTTGAATCCGTTCTGATGCAAATTAAATTTATCAAAGCTATTCAAAGTCAATGGAACCGGTATGGAAAACATTAGATCTGACGAAAGAAAGAAGATTTTCAATCGGGTCTTTAATCCCTCAGATATTGCTGTAAATGGAATCGTGAGCTTACGAACTCTTAGAAACAGAGATATTGACAAAAATAAGATGTGACTTTACGTCCCCTGCTGTGAAAACCATGCATTATTTTAGGAAGAAAGTATTCTCAAAAGGTTTATCCATATAAGCGGTATCGGTACAAGAAAAAAAAAATTGTCGAGTTTTCAGGAACCCAGATTTTGCTGCAAATACTTCAGAAGCATAAATTAACACTTATTACCCCTGGTGGCCAAACTATTCTTTACCAAGCATTATAAATTATGTGAAAAATAATTTCCTTTTAGGTCTTGTATGCGATACAGGAAGAATTTTTCAAATCGGAGCTTTAGAAGCAGAAATAACGCAAAAACGCAGTTTGCCTTTGTGCCCCCTAGCGGAAAGTCTATGATTTACTTGTAAATTTTGAATTTATGGGAAAAAACATTTCGCATCGGAAACGCTATTCCAACAAAGAAGGAATTTTTCAAATCGGACTCTTAGAAGTAGATATATTGACAAAAATAGGATATACATCTACGCCTCCTGGCGTAGAAACCATGCATTATTTCAAGAAGAAAATTTTCCTAAAAGGTTTGTCGACATGAGTAGTATCGGTCAACAAACGACTTTCTTTTCAATCGAAATTTTAGAAGCTCATATTTTGCAGCAAATACATCAGAAGCGGAAATTTAGACTTACGCCACCTGGTGGCCTAACAATTTCTTACAAAAATTAGAAATTATGTGCAAATGATTTCCCACCAGGAGCTGTATGCGGTGCAGAATAAAATTTTCAAATCGGACATTTAGAAGCAGAGATATAAGGGAAAACACAATGTACATTTACGCCTCCTAGCGGAAAGTCTATGAATTACTTGAAAATTATGAAATTATATGAACCACATGTCACATTAGAAACACTATCCAATAAAGAAGGAATATTTCAAATCGGACTGCTAGAAGTAGAGATATTGATGAAAATTAGATATACATCTGTGCCCCCTGGTGTATAAACCATGCATTATTTCAAGAAGAAAATGTTTCTAAAAGGTTTGTCGACATGAGTAGTATCGGTCAACAAACGACTTTTTTTCAATCGAGATTTTAGAAGCTCATATTTTGCTGCAATGATCAGAAGCGGAAACTAAGACTTATGCCCCCTGGTGGCCAAACCATATTTTTACAAAAATTAGAAATTATCTGCAAACCATTTCTCATCAGGAGGTGTATCCGGTGCAGAAAGAATTTTTCAAATCGGAGATTTAGAAGCAGAGATATAGGGGGAAACGCAATTTACGTTTACGCCCCCAAGCGGAAAGTCTATGAGTTACTTGAAAATTTTGAAATTGGGTGAAACACATGTCGCACTGGAAACACTATCCAACAAAGAAGGAATTTTTCAAATCGGACTCTTAGAAGTAGAGATATTGACAACAATAAGGTATACATCTACGCCCCCTGGCGTAGAAACCCTGCACTATTTTAAGAAGAAAATGTTTCTAAAAGGTTTGTCGACATGAGTAGTATCGGTCAACAAACGACGTTTTTTTCAATCAAGTATTTAGAAGCTCATATTTTGCTGCAAATACATCAAAAGCGGAAATTAAGATTTACGCCCCCTGGTGTCAAAACTATTTTTCTACAAAAATTAGAAATTATGTGCAAACGATTTCCCATCAGGAGCTGTATCCGGTGCAGAATGAATTTTTCAAATCGGAGATTTAGAAGCAGAGATATACGCAGAAACACAATTTACCACTACGCCCCCTAGCGGAAAGTCTATGAATTACTAGAAAATTTTGAAATTATATGAAAAACATGTCACCCAGAAAACACTATCTAACAAAGAAGGAATTTTTCAAATTGGACTCCTAGAAGTAGAGATCTTGACAAAAATAAGATGTACGTCTACGCCCCCTGGCGGAGAAACTGTCAAATATTTTAAGAAGAAAATATTTTGAAAAGGTTTATCGATGTGAGGGGCATGAGTCCACGAAATAATTTTTTCAATCGATATTATAGAAGCTCAGATTTTATGGCAAATACATCAGAAGCAAAAATTAACATTTACGCCCCCTGGTGGCCAAAGTATTCTTTACCAAAAATTTGAAATTATATGCAAACGATTTTCCATCAGGAGATGTATCCGCTGAAATTTTTTTTTTTTTTTTCCAAATCGGAGCTTTAGAAGAAGAGTTATCAGGGAAAATGTAATTTACTTTTACGCCCCTAGCAGAAAATCTATGCGTAATTTGAAAAAGTAACTGTATCTAAAATACTCTTCGACATAAATGGAATCGAAAGATAAAATAATTTTTTCAATCGGATGTTTAGAAGCAAATATGTGGAATAAAACGTGTTTTTGAATTCGACATTATCTTCATTTACGCCCTCTAGTGGCAAAATTGTGCATCATAAAAATAAAGGAAATAAAGGATCATGATTCGCATATTTCGAGCTTCCCAATGCAAAAAGAATTTTTCAAATCGGACTAATAGTTGCAGAGATACCGTGGGTACAGACGGATGGACGGACAAACCGATAACATAAGCACAATCTTTTTTTACAAAAGACGTGCTAAAAAGTATAATGGGGAATGTTAAAAAAATCTCAGTATTTAACCAGTTTGCCTAATGGATCAATGAATAAGTCAATTTCTGAAGAGCTTATTGTGTAATTTAGAGTTATCTAAAAGACAATTAAGGAGACATTGTTTCATTAGAATATTGCCCTGCTGGCAATACACGAATGCCATAGATAAAGAATTTGGAAATCAAAATTTAAAATGAAAAAGGTGGCTAATTGCAGTAGGCATGGGTAGAGTTGCACTTATTCTAGGAAATAGAAATGTCTTTGTGTCACAAAAAATAGTTATCTTGAATAATCCCAATTTCTTTAATTAGGCACTTGAGCAGCTTTGCATACCTAATTAAAGATGATGCAGTTCTATAAAAGGTTTGCTATATGTGATAAAACTGGGTTTCATCAACAGGACTAAAGAAATAAAGGCTCTTTAAAAAATTTTGCAAACTGAAATATTAACAAAAATATGGGCTTTCGAAACAGGTTTGGACAGACTTATACAAAATTCAGGACATAAACTAATTTGGGACTGTAGAATTTCTGATGCACCAACAGCACTTTTCTAAAAGAAAATTAGCAAAAGTACTGGAAATAGAGAGAAAGGGTACAACATTGTATGATTTGAAAGATTGGGATTAGTTTCACAAATGGCAATACCTGCTGCAGTCCTGAGAAAGGGTATGAGTACAGTACCCGCCGGTAATAAAATCACCGGTTAATAAAATCAGCCGCTTTATAAACTCAAATTCCCAGGAACAGATTCAAACCAATGCAATATCATTGTAAAGTCGCCAGTTAATAAAATCAGCACCGCTGCTTATAAAAATCAAACATTTTCAGTTATAACATCAAGCAACTGAGCAAAAAATCAAGGTCGGAGGAAGGTCATTGTGAAGAATGTGGGGTGGCAGAAAACCGGTACCACAACTAGTTCTGGGTAGCCTGCGAAAGTTTTCTTTCTGCGTGTGGTCATTTGACATTCAGTTGTGGAGATTAAGTCAGCATGTCTAAGCGAAAGGATTTGAACGTTAGGGATAAGCAAGAAATGTTGCTGAAATATGATGACTTGCTTAAATGCAGTCAAAGAGAGGCTGCTTCAAATTTGGGGATTTCTCAATCAGCTTATGTAACTTATTGAAACAAAGAGGAAACATTTCTGATCAGGTGGTGACAAATGGGAATTTATCTTGCAAGCGAAAACGCGAAGAAAAGTCAGATGAAATTGAATCTGCACTTGTATAGTGGTTTAAGAATGCCAGACTGATGAAGGTTCCCATCTTCCACTCTATTTTGTGTGAAAAAGCACAACATTTTGCTAACCTCCTGGGAGTCGAAAACTTTACGCCTACAGATGGGTGGCTGACACGACGGAAGGAATGCAACATCGTCTACAGGAAACTTCACGGCGAAAAGCAAGACGCAGGCTGTGAATCAGCAGACACTTGGAAACAAGAAGTTTTGCCTAAAGTGTTGAAAGACTACAAACCGTATCAAATTATTAATGCGGATGGAACTGGCTTGTTGTACCATGCTCTGCCTGAACATACCCTAATGTTTAAAAACAAATCGAATGTAGGAGAGAGAAAAAATGAAACAACGAGTAACTGTGCTCCTAAAATGCAACATGACCGGATAAGTGAAGAAAACCCCATTGGTCATGGGATCCAGCCAAAAGCTCCATTGTTTTAAAGGGGTTAAATTTTTTTCAGTGAATTACGCATGCAACAGCAAATCTTGGATGACCAGCAAGCTGTTTACGAACTTTCTCCTTCAGTGGGACAGAGACCTGAAGAGTGACAAAATTCTTCTCTTGTTGGACAACTGTTCGGCACATCCTGCTGACTTCGAATTAAGGAACATTTAATTGGTGTTTCTTCCCCCTAACACCAACAGGAATATGCAACCACTAGACCAGGGCATCATCAGATCCTTCAAGTGCCACTATAGAAAACAAGTGGTTCGAAAGGTAATCAAAGAGATCGATTCCTCCTGTTCTTCCGAGTCATGTTCCGCTAATGCCATTTCGAAGTTCTTCACGTTCTTAGATGCAATGCATGCAATAATAAATGCTTGTGACTCTTGTACGCCAAAAACAGTCACTAATTGCTTCAAAGAATGCGGTTTGAATATGCCGGAAGAAACCATCACATCAGAAGATGCAATCGACTCTACTGTCGCTGAAGAAGAATTTGATGAAGAATTTTTGAAGTATGTTTCAATTGATGATTATCTGCAAATGTTAGTCGGAAAAAACGACTCTGAAATTGCAGAAGAAATTCTGGATTCTAAAAGCCGCCATGCCAGAAAAGTTGCAAGGAGTCTGAGGAGGAAGAGATTGCCGACCATCCGCCAACCACAGCCGACGCCTGACGAGCTTTGCAAGTTCTAAGAAGAACGCTGGAACAAAGAGGAAGTGACACAGATAGTTACAGTCAATTGTACTCTTTTACGAACACAATTGTAAGATTAATTACAGACTCTACCACACAAACTACGATAGGACAATTTTTTAAGAAAGCTTGATTGAGGTATGTAAATGTATTGTACTACATGTATGTGTAATTTTTACTGTTTTAATTAATGTACACGTACCTACTTATAAATCATTTTGAAAGTTAAGCACTTTTAATCACTTTGACTTTACTTACATGTACATAGTGGCATTCCAAGTTACATACATACTTGATTTCATAAAAAGACTAAATTTTGAATCGCCGGTTATAGAAATCAGCCGCTTTATAAACTCAAATATTGTTGGAACGGATGGGATCATAATAAGCGGCCAGCACTGTACTACCTAGAAATTTGTCTGATAAATAATATTTTATACCTTTATAAAACCCCATATTTTATGAAATTTTTAGTTTATTAAGTCTAGAAATAGCCATGTATAATCGATTATTAACAAGCTGAAATAAAGTTTCAGTACCTCCAGCAAATAGGGTAGGTTCCTAGGTACATTATTGCATTTGCTGCTGCACTTGTAAAAAATTGGAAGAATGTAGTACTTCAATTAGAAGGCATATCTAATGAAAAAAAAAAAACTGTGATGCAGTAAAAGCAAGATGATTGCTCAGAAATTCCAAATCTTAATGCTTCACTATTACAGTTCTTTTTCTTCTAGCCTTTTTTAGGCATTTTCAAACAAGTCTTATTTATTTTTCAAAGAGAAAGCTTGCTTCTGTGCCAAGTACAGATTTATGTGAATAAAGGAGTAACTTCTCTTGATAACTTGAAAATAGCTCCACAAGTTATTGAATGTTGATTTACATAGAACATTCTATGCACTACACTCTGTGGTAGCTATCAGGGTATTATTTACATAATGTTGTTGTAGGTAGACACAAGCATAATGACATAAAATGGGATGAAATATTTAACATCACTATTCACAAATGACAAGGAAATAATTTCTTCACTTCCCTTATTTGATACCTTTTCATGAAGAAGGTGATGGTTTGGAAGGCTTTAAAAATGACACCAATAAAGAACCTACTCATCATTTTTCCAAAAGAATTTCAGACAATTGTGGAACCCTACAAGAGATTATTTACAAACTTTGTTAGGAATGGAATGAGTTGAAGGTTTTGGGACAAGGATGTGGTATAAATAAACTTGCAAAACAAGTGCTGTCAAAAGGTAGAGTTTCTCAATTCTCAGCTGATTCGTGTCTGTAATTGGTGTGGAACCCTACAAGAGATGTTTCAACTTCTTGTGAAAGGAGATTCAGTCAAATGAATCTGATAAAAAAGAAATGACACGGAATTTAGAAATCTCAATGCTGTGATGAGGATATCACTGAATGGGCTGGATTAATAGACCTGGAGCATATTCCTTTGAGAAATGGTAGTTTTCTAGAAAAACAAAAGAACATACCACTAGTAGTTTTCTAGAAAAACAAAAGAACATACTATTGTACTGTACATAAAGGCAAACATCTTCTATAATAGAACATGTAGCTACACTGGACTGAAAGAATATTGGAATGAGATTATTTTCCTTGGTGTTGCTGTACGTAATAATTGTTCTAAATTTATATGGGAACATGTATCTAAATTAATTGTTATAGAAATTGGATGAATTTTTTCACATTATAAGACAGATGACACATAATTACAGAAATATAATTTGCACTAACATTTGATTTCTTGAATTTCCCAGGTATGTATTTTGTCCTGATTTCTTCAGTCTTAAGGGATAAGTCCTATACTGGTAGCACCATTCTGTTTTATCTACATCATAATTATTATTGTTGAACACAAAAGAGATCTAAGAAAATATATGTTTTAATGTGTCCCTCTGTTCTCACTTTGTGGGATACATCTCAGCTACACTGGACTGAATGAATATTAAGCTCTTTGTACTGCTGATCAAAAAAGTCATCATACAGTGCAGAGAAAGCATCAAAGTATTTTTTAAACATTTATTGTTGCCATTCTGATGTGTCATACAACATTCCAGTCATTTCGAAATCTCTACTGGCAACAATTGTGAGACCAGTACCCACCACATTAATTTATACTGTTTATCTGTCAGAGTGAACAAGGCAGGTGTACAGCTAGAATATTATGTTGCAGTTCAAATTCTCTGTGTAATAAATGGTTTATGTGAATTATTTGTTTCCAGAGATGCGAACTACTATGGAATCTCCGTAGTTCCTACAGAAATAGCTCTTGTACTACGGAATACGAAAAACCGTGATTTTTCTATGGAAAATTAACAGAAGTTATTAATTTTTATTTTGCTTGTTCCCCTTCCCAACGCAATGGTGGCCACTTGATGATCCGTCATTCGTCATAATTGTGATGCTGCCTGCATCTGCAGTTCTGCCTCTAAAAGCTGCTCGGATCTTAGCGGGAGCGAGCGGCACTCGATGAGTGTGGCCTTGCGCTGAGTCATTCTAAGTGAAAACCTCCCTCCCCAACATGCAACATTCTGGGGACGTTGAGCCAAAGAATATAAACGCTTTGCGTTGGCTGAGCGTAGCTCGCTTTGGTGGACGTGGAACTTAATAATCATTCACTGAAGAAGCACTTCTTATTGCAAAAAGGAATATCTTCTCCTCTGGGCAAGTGTGTTATGAAAAAATATTTTCTGCTGAGGAACTCAAATCTGAAAAACAATGTACTGCCAAATCACTAAAGAAAGCTGTTTAATAAGTTTTTTGTTGTGTAAAAAAATGTATCAGTCATGGTGTATATTATTTTCAATGTGAAAAATTTTGAATATTTTGATACAGATTTTGATGTATATAAATGAATAAGTAAGTAAAAAATACTAATGAAATTAAATGAGTAATACTGTGTTTTCCTCGGTTAAATTTATTCTTTTGGTATGACTACTGAAAAATGGCCAAAGCTACTGAAAATTTGTACGAGTACTACCGAAAACATCTGAAACAGGTTGGCATCTCTGTGTTTCTATCATTAGTTTTTTTTTAATCTCACTTGTGTAGTATTTATTATTCAGGTTTTAATCAGTAGAACAACAATGCTGACTGCCTTTATATTTTAGAATATGTGGAATATATGACAATTTTGTTTTATGTAAACCACCAGCAAACTATTTAGAAAATATGGTTAAAATTAGATACTACACTGCTGTAACTCTACCATAGTGTATGTGTATTGTTTTTTAATTGTTCTTTTTCTAATGAAAAAACATACCTTTCATATTCTGATTCTTCTAATAACCCCTTGTTTATTTGTAACAGGAAAAGTGTCAAATGGTCATTGGGCAACTCTTGACTTATAGTGCCATTATTAGGTCAGGGAGACTCAAAGAGGATCTGAAGTCCTTGCCAAAAGTTGTGTTGCAGCTGTATCTTCTGTCCTTTGGAAAGAGTTACATACAAGAAACAACATATAAACTCATGTTGCATCTTTTTAGTGAGGTAAAATTATATTAATGTTTGGTATTCTGTAAACACAGAAAGCATCTTTTGTTGTAAATAAATGAAAATAATTGGTACAGTTACATGAAAGATAAAATGATGAACAAATTTTGTGCCACATTGTTTTGATCATAAATTTTAATAGGTGTTATTAAAAACAAACAAACACAGTTACAAACTATTGCATGTTAGCTTAACACATTTACTGACGAAAAAAATCTATAGATGATTTCAGATTACTGCAGTTTACTGTTAAGTGATCATTGAATATTTAAAATAATGTAAACGTTATTTTCTGGGATACTGGCAAAATAAACCTGCCCTTTATAGTTGTTAATTGTTTAGAGATTGAAAGCTTTCATTTGATTTATATATGTACCAAAGTGCCAAAACATTATGAACAGCTCGTCTATATGCAGATTAGTCGTGCATGTGAAGATCGTGAAACAGTAGAAATAATACCTGATACTGAGCTCCGTTAATCGTTGTTATTCTTCAGATGGGAAAGGCAGTAAACTTAAGTGAGTTTGAGAAAGGCAAAATTTTTATGGCCAGCAATCTGGGTCAGAGCATTTCTGAGACGGCAAGGCTTGTGGGGTGCTCGCTTCAGCTGCGGCTAGTACCTTCAAAAAGTTATCCGAGGAGGGCAAAATCGTGAACCTCCAGCAAGATGTGCGGTGACAACAGCTCATCAATGCTAGAGGTGGGCAATGGCTATCCCGTGTGGTGTGAGCCAACAGAAGGGATGCTGTGGCACAACTCACCAATAATTTTAATGCTAGTGGCAGGAGTAATGTGTCACAACATGCAGTACATTGAACCCTACTGAAAATGGGGCTGCAGGATGCTCTGAGTGACTATGATAACCTTGGTTCACCATCGAAAGTGCCCACAATGGGTGCATGAGCATCAAAACTGGACACCGAATGATGGGAAGAAGGTAATCTGGTCCAACGTAACTCATTTCCTGTTGCACCATGCGGACAGATGGGTACATGTATGTTGTTTACCTGGGAAAGTTTTAACACCAGGATGCACCTGCTTTGAGAACAAGCTGGTGGAGGCAATGTTCTGCTGGGAAACCCTGGGTCCAGTCATTCCACTGCGGAAAACTATGATGTCTACCACCAGGCATCACGAATGTCTGTCGCCAAATGGCGGCCACATATTTTGTAGTGGCTAGTAAATTTTTTAATGTAGTAGCCAACGATGGCCAGTAGATTTTTTTCCCCAAGTGAGCAACTATTTTGTCCAACTTTCCCACCCACTTGTGAATGAATAATGAGTTCAGTTTTCTCCCCGTGTTCTTGCAGCTGCTTCGAAAAGAATGGAAGTGAAGGAGAAACTTAATCTGCTGAGGGATCGGCCTGGAGCAATCAAAGGGTCAAGCTTAACTTTTGTGATGTGGGGCAAAGGAAGGGTGATAGAGATAAGCTGCAGGAAAGGAAAGGGACGTGGGAGGGTCCCAGAGAAGAGTGGTTTACCTGGAGGGAGCTCCTACTGCAAACCGGAAATTATCATGCATGCTGAGTCTTAATCCCGTGGGGGAAAGAATTCTAGGAGTTACCAACTGAAATTTTGGGTGAGAAGCAACATGAAAATTAGTACTTTAAAGGATTTGCCTTTGTTTTAAATATTATTAAAGGAATTAGACATCTAACCTCAATGGCCTCTTGAAAATAAATTATGTATGTGTAAATTAAGATAGTTAGAGTAATGATATTACAGCGCTGAAAATAAATTGTCAAAAAATCAAACATTTTGAAACAAAAGCATATGCAATATTTTGCAGTCAATCCTATGCAGTAACTGCTCTTCATCTGTTTTCATGAAGTCAATGGGGTAGGGGTGTCTCTCATTAGAAAGAAAAAAATAACATTCACCCATTTGATTTCATAGAAATGTAAGAAGTTGCTGAATTATTATTTTTTTAACTAAAAAAATACATATATTTTTTTACTTACTATTAGCATGGCCAGTAGATTTTGTCATTTAGCTAGTAAAATTTTTATTCCACTAGCCACACTGGCTAGTAGAAATTTCAGCAGTTTCACAAGTCCTGTCTACCACCTACCCAAACACAATTGCAGAACAAGTACATCCTTTCACAGCAACTGTATTCCCTTCTTTCAGCAGGATAATGCACACTGCCGGGATTGTTCAAAAATGGTTCATGGAACATGAGGAAGACTTCCAAGTATTTCCCTGGCCTCCAAATTTCCAACATCAATCCAGTCAAGAATCAGTGGTTTGTGTTGGAACAGCAAATATGATCTGTGTCATCTCAACCATGTAACTTGCAAGATTTAAAGGATCTGCCTGTGATGTGTTAGTACCAAATACCACAAGACACCTTTAGAAATCTTGTAGCATCGATTCCTCCCTGGGTAAGAGCTGTTTTTGCGGCATCCAGAGAAATGTGATACATGCAGAAGTTATTTAAGAATTTGTGTTACATGACAAAATTATGAACTTATGCTGATGATTATGTTCAATAAAACATACTTATTTACTTTACTTTTGCTACAAAACTAGATGTAGTGTCTTTTCCTTCTGCTGAAACAATTGCAAATGATAATAAATACTGCTATATTGTTCTTTCATATTATGCAATACCAAGCCTCCATACATTTTCTGAATCAAAAGCTAAATGGGATGAAAGCTGGTGATCACATGGATTTGGAATAGGTTGCATGTGCAGAAGAGGGGGAGGGGGCAGAGCACATGCAGGCTGTAGAAGGACATCAACTTTTTAATCATGTGGGTCACAGAATGCATTGCTTTTCAGTGTTAGAATTAGAAATAAATCTTTTACTGGCCCAGCGGACCAGTAGAATTTGCAAACCACTGATCCACCAAAATGCCCACTGGTCTTTAACCCCACCCCCACCCCTCCCTATCCCCCCAAAACCTTAGACATTTACAATATATGCAGAAACTAATGTATCATTTCAATGAAATTATCTCCCGTATTTGTTTTTAAAACATCTAATTTGAGATAGTTAGAGGACAAAGAATGTTTCCAGAATAAGATTCCGATGGATTGGTGATATAGCATAGTCACTCGTGTGATGAGAGGTGCAGATGTTGGCTCTGATCATTTCTTGGCAGTGTCACGAGTGAAACTGAATGCAGACCAGTAGAATTTGCAAACCACTGATCCACCAAAATGCCCACTGGTCTTTAACCCCACCCCCACCCCTCCCTATCCCCCAAAACATTTACAATATATGCAGAAACTAATGTATCATTTCAATGAAATTATCTCCCGTATTTGTTT
Organism: Macrothele yani; assembly: GCA_039090855.1. Taxonomy (NCBI): domain Eukaryota; kingdom Metazoa; phylum Arthropoda; class Arachnida; order Araneae; family Macrothelidae; genus Macrothele; species Macrothele yani. The sequence continues at coordinate 114,724,653 of CM077003.1, forward strand.
TTAAAACATCTAATTTGAAAGTGCAACTCACAGGACAAAGAATGTTTCCAGAATAAGATTCCGATGGATTGGTGATATAGCATAGTCACTCGTGTGATGAGAGGTGCAGATGTTGGCTCTGATCATTTCTTGGCAGTGTCACGAGTGAAACTGAATGTTGGTTGTAGGAAAAGGAATAGGAAGAGGCCTAGGGTGGAAAGAATAAAGATTGAAAGGCTTCCTGAGGATCATCAGCATTATGTTAACTTACTCAGAGAACGACTGAAGGAGCTAAAGTCATGTGAGAGGGATGTAGAAAAGAAGTGGGAATGTTTTAAGAACTTGTCTCTGCTGCTAAAAAGGTCTGTGGCACCACAATAGTGGGTAACAATAGAGGTGATGCTTGGTGGAATAGTGAGATTGAAGAGGCAGTAAAGAGAAAGAAGGAAGCCTATTTGGGGATGTTGCAAGGAGAGTCTCTGTGGATGAATATCGCTGTAAGAAGCGTGAAGCTGCTAAGCTGGTTCGCCACAGTAAGGCAAAAGATAGGAAGGAGAAAGTGGAAAGGCATGAATTGGCTTTTTGGAAAGATAGAAAGTCCTTCTGGAAAAATAGGGGAAACAAAGTTGTAAGTTGTGGGAAGAATGAGATTGGGGAAATGATATGGGAGCCCAATGAGTTAAGTGACAGATGGGGTGAATACTTCTGTGAGTTATTAGATCAGGAAAGCAAAAATGATTCTGAGACAGATGCAGATGATGTCACAGTGAGGGATAGAAGCACAGGAGGGATCTCAAGAGAAGAAGTGGGTAAAGCTCTAAAATCTCTTCAGAATTGTAAGGCTCCAGGAGTTGATGGGATACTGCTGAGATGTTGAAATATGGTGGTGACTCTGTAATTGACTGGTTAACTGAAATTTGCCAGTTGTGCTGGGAGCTAGGAATGGTCCATTAGGATTGGAAGGATGCTATCATTGTTCCCTTGTATAAGGGAAAAGGTGATCAGACTGACTTCAAGAACTATCCTGGTATTAGCCTACTGAGTTTGCTGGGGAAAGTGTTTGGTAAGGTCATTATTGAAAAAGTATGAAGTCTTACATCAGTGAAAGTATGGGATGTTCCGAGTGGTTTCATGTGTGGTAAAGGCTGCACTAACCAAATTTTTGCATTACGTATGATGATTGAAAAGTATCTGACTGTTGGTAAGAAAGTTTTTGCTGCTTTCATAGATTTAGAGAAAGCTTACAACCGAGTAAATAGGGCACTTTTGTGGAAGGTATTGAATGCATATGGTGTTACTGGGAGTCTACTTAATAGTGCAAAAGCCATGTATGCTGGTAGTAGAGCTTGTGTACAAGTGAATGGTGTTTTATCAAAATGGTTTTCTATTGGTGCAGGAGTCAGACAAGGTTGTGTAATGTCACCCTGGCTGTTTAATATATTTATGGATGCATGCACGTGTGATGCCAAAATAGATAATACTGGTTTATGTCTTGGTGATATCCGTGTGTGCAGATTGCTGTATGCTGATGACACTGTCCTGTTGGCAGAGAGCAAAAGTGAGTTGCAGAGTATGTTGTCCCAGATGTATGAAGTTTGCATGAAATTTAAACTGAGTATTAATAAGGAAAAAACCAAAGTTATGGTTTTTGAACTGGTAGTACTGAATGTAGCATAAGTCTAAATGGCACTGTGATTGACCAGGTGAATGAGTTTGTGTATTTAGGAAGCATGTTTGACAGAGAGAACAAATTGGATGGTGAAATTAGTAGGAGAGTGAATTCTTCATTGAAAGTCATAGCTGCCTTGGGAGGTTTTCACAGGAATGATGGGTTCTCAAGAAATTCCCGCATGGCTGTGTATGAAAGTGTAATTGTTCCTAATCTGATGTTTGGCAGTGAAACCTGGGTACTACAGAAGAAACATTGGAGTCGTTTGTGTGCTGGAGAAATGCGTTATTTATGGGGGTGGGGGTGGCAAGACATGTTCTGATCGTGTGAGGAATGAAGATGTGTTGGAGTTGTGTAATGTGAAGCAAAATGTTGTTAGTAAAGTGGAGACTAATATGCTTCGGTTGTTTGGGCATGTTGAAAGAACGAGCTATGAGATGCTTACTAAGAAATTTTTTTCAGCCCAAGTGGCAAGAAGGCCAAGGAAGTCATGGGAGGATCAGATTCAGGAGTGTCTGCATGAGAAAAAGATTATGAGTATGAAGTATAGAAGATCTTGTGTGCGTCGTGTGATGGATATCAGTGAAGCTCGAATTGTATGCCAAGATCGCTGTAAGTGGAGGAGTTTGATATGGCAACAGTAAGTAAATAATCAAATAAAAATTATTTGGTAGTTTGTCTGTTCTTTGTGGAACTAACCTCTGAATCTCAGAGAACAGCTGAGTGATATGTATGTATGTATGGATGGATGGATGGTAAATAAGTAAATAATCAAATATAGTAAGTAAATAATCAAATAAAATTATTTGGTAGTTTGTCTGTTCTTTGTGGAACTAACCTCTGAATCTCAGAGAACAGCTGAGTGATATGTATGTATGTATGGATGTATGTATGGATGTATGTATGTATGGATGTATGTATGTATGTATGTATGGATGGATGGATGGATGGATGGATGGATTTATTTATTTATTTATTTATTTTTTGTTTTGTTTTGTTTTGTTTTGTTTTGTTTTGTTTTGTAGTAAGAATGGAACGAGGATACTCCAAGGGTACAAAAATTCACATACATTAGCAGGTTTTTTTAAAAATGTATTTTATTGTTAGCAGTTTAGCTGCCTTTCCCTTATTTTAGTCTTATTGCTCATCCCTCCTACTTTTCCATGAAGTTCATTTTAGTCCCTCATTGAACACTGTTTCATGTGAATCACTGTTTTGCAAAAATTACTTGCATGCATCCAATTGACCTCCTCCGCTAGTGTATTTTCTTGGGGCAGAAACAAAAACTGGCTTGTGCCTGGTGTCAGTATCTGCTGCATTCACTAGGGTGGATGAATCCAAGGAAGAGCAGGACGTTTATTTTGCTTACTTCTGTTTATTACGAATGGTGGGGATGGAGATAACAAAAAATGGCTGTTTCCATTGCAAGACAAGGACTGAGAAATTTCTGCATTTGTTGTTTCTTCCACTCTTTACAAATCATGAGGGATTAAAAAACAGCTGTTATCAAATAGCATTTCATGAACCTATAACTAGTTTGCAGCCTATAAAACAAAACAAAACAAAACAAAAACATACAGCAAGGTTAAAGAAATAAAATTTTTTAACTTGTGACAAATAAGGAAAAAAGATACATATATATATATACTGGCCAATAGCCAGCAGACCATTGGCTAATTCAAATGCTGCTTTTTATTCAGGCAGCTAATTAAGCTGTATTGTGACATTCACTTTATTGAATCACAATTACCTTATAAGGATGTCAGAAACATTTTTAATAGGTTTTTAAGTAAAAATGTGTCAGATCAAAGTAAATTAAACAAATAATCTTATAAGAATATGAGTCTAACTCACCTTTTTCTTGATCTATTAATTTTCCCACATTTATAACATGTTGCTTCCTCTGACTGTTCGTTATTTTTTTTTATGTCATCGGGCAGGGACTGGCTTTCATACATGAAGTAGTAAATATATACTTGGCCACCCAGGTGGTGCAATCTAAGTTCTGGCTTATGACCATTTGTCCGAGAAGAGTCTGGGTTCAAATCCCAGTGAGGTATGGTTGTTGTGTTTGTCTTACAGCACTGGCTCTCTCCCTTCCCTGGAGCCAGTGGGCCTAAATTAGGGACGGACAACTGCTTAGAGCCCATTGAGTTGCTCACGGTGGTCATTAAACCTTTAATCAAAAAATAAAAACATAATATATATATATATATATATATATTCCATTAAGAAGAGACCTAAGCAAAATTATACATATATATTTTTGACTCATACCAAATACAACATAGAAAAGGTTATGTATCTACCGGTGTGAGTAAAAGGAGAAAAGATAAAAAAAATAAAATAAAACAACTGAATGTGGAGGGTGTCGAGAATACTGAGCCTTGGCTTTATCAAGGACCAGCAAAAACTCTGCATTTTCTCACTTCCACAAAGACCTAGTTGGAAATGGGTTTCTGCAAGGCCATAGATGCAAGTAACATGCCCACCAAAAATTGTTTTAAAAAATATATATATGTCATGTCCTCCGCAGAGTTGTATGACCTAGCACTAGTTAACAATTTCGCTTGCATCCATAACCCTCCTGGCCCGACCCATGCTCTTCATCTGTTACTATTAAACAGAGAGAAGAAGATTAAAGAGAACTCAAGCTGTGAGAGTGACATAATAATTAGAAATAATTTTCGGCTATAACGAAATGCCAAGTTCGCCTGAGAGAGAATTTAAACCTGAAAAACAATGCAAAAGAAATCTAAATTTTTACATTGCAATTAAAAAAGGAAATATTAATTTTTTTAAAAATCAGATTTTTGAAAGAAAACTTGATTCTAAAACCCCTACTCTACAACTTCAGACAACACGAAAACGAGAATAAGTTAAAGACAATAATTAACTAAAGAAAACTTTGTGAAAGTTATATGACTTAAACAATTTGTTGCAATATGTACAAAGTATTTCAGCAGTGCTTTAAGTGCATAATTAAGTAGTTATTAAGAACTTAACTACTTTGAAAATACAGCGCAAAGAAAAGGAACTATGCTTAGCCATTTGCTGTGCCTAAGTTCCCCAAAAGACGCGCAAAGTTACCAAGAAAAGAACGAGTTAAAACCCGCAAAAATTTTAACAGACAAGCCAGTGCCTAAAAGCTGAAAAGCAAAAAATCAACAGAGACAAAGTACATGAAGTACAAACATTGAACTTATAAAACCTAAAACCCAAATACAAGGAAGAGAGCTTACCACTTGTGCAACTAAACTTTCTCCTCACAAGAGTAAAACATGGCTGACTTCTTCCCCATGCGTCCTAACACTTCTGCCACTCCCTAGTCACTGGGGGCAGTGTGGGTGGGGCTGATGGCCTCCTCAAACTGAAAGAAACCAACTCGCGGAGATTTTAACCAGAGAAAAAAATATATATATATACTTAAGACTGTGGATCTGTATGATCAGAAAGAGCAGAATTAACTCTCCAGAATACATGAGAAATATTATAAAATACACGAGTGGTGTATTTAATAATCTTTGCATGTATTAAATCATCTTAGTGAGCTTCTATAGATTAATCAGAATCTTATTAATTTTAATGTTAGTTTTACTATTTTTAGTATAGCTATCCTAGTGATGAATAACTAGTTTTCTTTTTTATTTGTTTTTATTTTCTTTTATAAACAGATTTTTAAGCTTTTTTTGTGATTTTGTCTATATTATTTAATTTTTTGTTTTAATAGGACCTTCATATCCATAGCACTAAGGTTCCTTTTAGTAGTTAATAGGCATCCTCTAGCCAACTTCCTTACGGCTTTGATTGGTCAGAATCATATTATTAACTGTGTAGAAAATTAAAGCAGATCTGCCAACCTTACTCTATTATTTAGAATAATTTTTCTTAAAGTTCTTTTGATGAAAGAAGAAGGAATTTCGTTCTCTAGAAAACTATCTAATAGTATATTAATGTGGTAATTGAAGTCCAAATTGTTGCTACAAATTCTTGAAATTCTTAGGACCTGAGAAATTAGTACATTCTCAATTACTTTGGTTGATATGTTATTATTCCAGTGTAGATATTTAATTACTTTGAAAGGAAAATTAACTCTTTTATCAAAGAGGCTAATAGATGGGTTACCTCTGTTGAGCTTAATGCTTAAGTCTAGGAACTCAAGTTCCTGATTACTGTGGTTGGTTTTACATAAGTTAAGAGAGCTAGGATAGATATTATCGAAATCACTCTCTATAACTTCTGAATTATTGATACACAACAGATCATCAATATATCTAAATGTGTAAAGGTAGTTATCTGAGCAGGTGGGGTGATTTTTAATGAATTTATATTCCTTAAAGAACAGGAATAGATTAGCGATATTCGTGGATGTTGATGTTCCCATGAGAATACCGTTCACTTGCTTATAGAGAGTATTATTATATAAGATATGGTTATTTTTTATGCAGCAATTGAGATAAGAGTTCCAAGTTCCTACATTAACAAATTGGTTAAGTTTAAATTCTGCATACAGCTCTTTAAAGGTAGTGATTATATCTGATAGAGGCAGATTAGTGTATAGGTTCTCAAAATCATAACTATTAATATCTAAGGGACAAACTTTGAGTATAGTAGAAATTACTTCTGCATATGTATATGAAAGCCTGTCCCTCCCCAATGACATAAAAAAGGAAATGACAGTCCGAGGAAGTAACGTTATAAAGGTGGGAAAATGAATTGATCAAGAAGAAAGTGAGTCAGACTCGTATTCTTTCCAGATTATTTGTTTAATTTATTTCTCTTTATTGTTTTGGAAAACTACTGATCCTTGTAGAACTAAAGTTTCAGAAATGAACTGAAGGTTTGTGGAGCTGCATTGTTAAAATACAAATCATTTACATACATTTCCTGGTGACCTTTGATTTGGATGTATATTTGGTAGCACTCTACCATACTCGGAGTTGCCAAGTACTATGGATCCTCCATAGTTTCTATGGATATCGTGTTCAAACTACAAACTTATGGAGGTGTGAAAAACTACGGATTTTTCCAAAAATCTCTGATATTTCCGGAAAACTTAATAATAAAAAAAAAGTATGGTAAAATGTGATTTTTGCAGTAACGTCATGAAGCCATCACACAGCAAGCATGTTTGCCTCAACAGGAGTTTATGTTCTTCAAGCGCAACTGTATATTCTTTGCCCAGAGTAAGAGAAAATCTCTCCCTCTGTCTTTGGCAACCAGCCAAAAGAAAGGTCTCACCACTGCAGCTGCATGCATTTGATTCCTTACTGTATTTGTCTTCGAAATTAAATATTGTAATTAATTAATATTAATTCTTTCTAGATTATATTTTATTTAACGTTGTAAAAGTGTTGTGTATTCCTTCAACTTTTATGTCATGAACCTTTAAAAAATGTGTTTTATGTTTATGCCTTAAAATCATGCAATTGTTCTAAACAGCCTTATCTTGCTTTCAATGTATATATTTCTATTTGTCAAATGTTTAATGTAATGGTTTTCCTGATGCTTCAAAGCGATGCTCATTGAGAAACCTACTTGTGTTTCCCACTTTCTTCCTCCTGACTGTTACTATTGCGCATGCGCACCAAATGTGACATTTTTCTCATGCTCCTTGATGTCAGCAGCAAGCTTTTGTTTATGTTACTCTGAGATTTGTGAAGTGCACTTCGTTTTTTTTTCTCTTGTAAAAATGTTCTGCTGAACAGAGGGGTGTTTTATTTTATCTTATCAGATTCACAAGAACTTTGTTTCTTCCTTAATAGCTTGTTTTGAAGATGAATGTTTTCCCTGGATCATTCTTTGTTGGGAATTCTTTATTTCAGTTTTAATTCTTTTGTTTTTTGTTTGATGTTTTTGTTTTCATTACTCCCTTGTGTTTTAAGTTGTGACTTTTTTTTCCCCCATGTCTTAGCAGGAAACTTCTATTGTGTTAATCAAATTTGCATGGATTTTTATTGTAATTTATTTTATTTGCATTGCCTTTTTATTTTATCCTTGTTTTTTTTCAGAATTGATTTATTTATGCAATTTAAAATACCTTTTTGATTAGCTTTTTTGTATCATAAGCATTTAATGCTAATTTTCTATTAATCCGCATAATAAAGCTATGAAACCTTTTAAAGTAAATTGTTCTGTGCGTTGTTGGTCTTTGCTCTTATTGTGTTTGTTGTGTGCGAATTTACTTGCATTAGAGTTGGGTAAACGGTCACTTGCCTCTACAAATATTCTTGGATCTAAAAAGCAAAAAAGTTGTCAAAAATTCATGGAGAGTTATTCGCAAGAATTTCTTTGTCTAAAATTGTCTCGGGTATCCGAAAACCATGGGTTTTGTTCCCTGTGTGCTGTTGATTTTTCAATCGCACACGGAGGAAAAGATGATTGCGGTCGGCATTTCCACTCTAAAAAACAGGAGGAATAACCATAAGTGTGCAGCATCATACATTTATGACATAACTTAACATATTATTGGGTTGTCGGAAAAGTCATGACGCATTTTAGCCATGTTTTGCAAAGGTCATTTATTTATAGAAAGAACAAAGATCAATCAATAATATAATGCCTGTTTTGTTCGATGACCTTTTGCCATCTGTCAGTGAGCTGCAGAATGCCTCTTTCATAGAAGGACCTGTCTTTCATGGCAAAAAACTGTACAAGGTGCTAATTTACAGACTCATCTGAATTGAATGTTATACCACGCAAGGACTGTTGAAGAGAGCGAAACAGGTGGAAGTCTGATGGTGCAAGGTCAGGCAGTATGCTGGGTGTGGCAACACATCCCACCCAAGCTCCAATAATTTTTGGCGGGTGATCAAACTTGTGTGTGGTCTCACGTTTTTGTGATGGAACACAACACCTTTTCTATGAACGAGCTCTGGATGATGGTTTCCTTCAAACTGTCCACTTGGCGACAGTACACATTCAAATTGATTATTTGGTTCCGTGGTAGGAGCTTGAAAAACGCGACACCTTTAAAATCCCACCACACTGAGACCAGAACCTTCTGCTGCTGAATGTCTGCTTTGGATGTCGTTTGAGGCGAAGCAGCACATGGGGACCAAGACCGTTTGCACAGCACATTGATGTACACAATGCACTTTTCGTCACCAGTTATCAGTCGCTTCAAAAAAGGATCGTTTTCCTCACGTTTAATGAGCATATCGCAGATGTTTATACGCGCCGTCAATTGAGCTTCTTTGAGTTCATGAAGAACCCACACATCGAGCTTGCTTACGTATCCCAGCTTCTTCAAGTGGTTGTGAACGCTTGAATGATGGATATGCAATGTGCCTGCAATCTCTCGTGTCGTGTAACATGGGTTTGATTCGACCAATGCCTTGATTTGGTCGTCCTCAACCTCGGTTGGCCTCCCGGACCGAGGAGCATCATTGAGGTTAAAATCACCAGCACGGAATTTTGCAAACCATACGCGCCGTCAATTGAGCTTCTTTGAGTTCATAAGGAACCCACACATCGAGCTTGCTTGCATATCCCAGCTTCTTCAGGTAGTCATGAATGCTTGAATGATGGATGTGCAGTGTGTCTGCAATTTCTCGTGCCGTGTAACGTGGGTTTGACTCGGCCAATGCCTTGATTTGGTCGTCCTCAACCTCGGTTGGCCCCCCCAACCGAAGAGCATCGTTGAGGTTAAAATCATCAGCTCAGAATTTTGCGAACCACCGCTGGCACTGACGTTCTTGTAGAGCATTATCACCATACACTTTACGCAACCTTTCACAAGCTTGACACATGTTCTTCCCTTTACAGAAGTAAAACAGTAAAATATGGCGAAAATGCACAGTTTGGTCTTCCATCTTGCCCAGCGAACCAGTAGAATGATGTCAAATCTCCGCAAATCCACCAAATCGCTCACTATTCCTTTTAGACTGCAGCTAGAACTGGCACTTGTCGAATGTCATAGCGATAACAGAACTGCGCATGCCTTTTAGTACTTCCAAAACTGCCCAACCGCCATCGGGTGCCAAAATACGTCATGACTTTTCCGACAACCCAGTAGAAGGTGGAGTTGAAATGGTATGTCTTTTTTGTGTATTTACTTAGTTTTTTTTTTTTTCCATTTTAAGGGTACTTAGGTATGTTGCAAAATTTATCCAAGTATTGTCCCCCATCCAGATTAAAATGTTGCTAAAAATGTAGCAGTGTACTCTGTGAAATACGCATGCTACCCTGCAAAATTTAATGTGGGAACTTGACTTCACTACGGAAAAACTGCAGGCGCCACGCATACAGACTACTGATGACTTCCTTCAAATGTTGGCATCTCTGCATTCTATAGTGATGCTGCCTCCTGTAGCTGAGTTGTCAGAGGCACTTGTTCCTGACTAGTTGTCCAAGCTGCAGCCAGGTCCAAGTCCTGGATGAGTCATGGGTGGTGTATTTGACCTACTGTGTCAGCTGTTCCCCTTTTCTGTAGCTGGTGGTCCCAAATTAGGAATGGTTGACTGCATATAACCATAGAGTTGTTATGGTTGTTGTTAAACCACTGCAAGCATGATGTTCTTGTATGGTTACATTTTCGGCTGTTACATCTCACCCTAGGCAGAACCATCTCCTGCTACATTATTACTTCTCATCATGAGGTAGGGCCATTGTTGAAGATGTTCCTTCTTGATTTAGTTTGTGTTATGTGGTCTCACTCTTCAAATTCCCCCTTCCAGTTGTTGTGTACACATTTCCTCCATCTCATCTTAGATCTTCTCTCTTGCATCCACTTTCCAGGAAGCTCCATGTTTAGAACTGTGTGTTCCATGTACTGTTTGTCTCATCTCAGTATGTGGTCATACCAGCAGAATCTTGTTTGTTAGGCCTTTGAAACCTCCACCACTCTAATTGTTTTTGTTTTTTTGTGACAATGCACATCCATCTAAGTCTTTCTTTATTGTGACACTGCACATCCATCTAAGTCTTTCTTTATTGTGACACTGCACTTCTACTTAAGACCTTGCTTCATGGTGACATTGGACTTTCATGACAATGTCTCCATTTCAGTCTAAACAAAACCTGAACACCGTATTATTGCTGAACATAATATGTTGAAATTGTTATGGTTTGCTGAAGTGTATATCATCATCATCATCATCATCATTGTCAACCATTATCAATCCACTGCTGGACGAAGGTCTCCCCAAGTTTCCTCCACAACGGTCTGTCTTGTGCCAGTCTCCTCCATGTCACTCCCGCATATTTACGAATTTCATCCACCCATCTCCCATGTGGTCTTTTTCTGGGTCTTTTCCTGTCCCTTGGAATCCAATCTAAAATTTCGGCTGTCCATCTAGGCTCTGTCCTTCTGGCAGTATGTCCAGCCCATTGCCATTTCAGGGATTTAACCCTGATCATGATGTCTTCCACTCTCGTCATTTTTCGGATCCACGAGTTTCTCTTCTTATCTCTCCTGGTTACACCAAGCATGCACTTCTCCATGCTTGTTTGAGTTGTCTGCAGCCTTTGTATGTCTCTTTTAGTTAAGGTCCACGTCTCTGCACCATACGTAAGCACTGGAAGGATGCATTGATCAAACACTTTTCTTTTTAAGACATAATGGCATATTGCTCTTGAAAATTATGCTGTTTCTTCCAAAAGCTCTCCAGGCAAGTTTTGTACGCCGATTAATTTCTTCATCAATGTGACCCTCACTTGATATCTGCTGTCCAAGATAAACATACGTATCTGTTATCTCCAGTTTTTCTCCATCAATCGATAAATCTTCATTTCTTGTAAAAGCATTGAACATCACTTTTGTCTTCTGAAAGTTCATTTTTAATCCCACTTCTTTACTCTTGTCAGCAAGTTCCTGGATCATACTCTGCAGCTCTGATGGGGTAGTTGCAAAAATGACTATGTCATCAGCAAAATGAAGGTGGGTTAGATAATCTCCATTAATCTTTATCCCTTTGTTTTCCCAGTTCAGTGATTGAAAGACATTTTCCAATGTGGCATTAAAGAGCTTCGGAGATATGGTGTCACCTTGTCTCACTCCTTTCCAATTTTTATGTGTGTTGTATTTTCAAACAGCCGAATCTTTGCACTTGCATTTTCATAGATGTTATTTCTTTAATCTTCTTCTCTCTGTTTAATAGTAACAGATGAAGAGCATGGGTCGGGCCATGAAGGTTAATGGATGCAAGCGAAATTGTTAACTAGTGCTAGGTCATGCTACTCTACGGAGGACATGACTTATATATATATTTTTTAAACTATTTTAGGTGGGAATGTTACTTGCATCTATGGCCTTGCAGAAACCCATTTCCAACTAGGTCTTTGTGGAAGTGAGAAAATGCAGAGTTTTTGCTGGTCCTTGATAAAGCCAAGGCTCAGTATTCTCGACACCTTCTACATTCAGTTGTTTTATTTTATTTTTTTATCTTTTCTCCTTTTACTCACACAGGTAGATACATAACCTTTTCTATGTTGTACTAGGTGTGAGTCAAAATTATATATGTATTTTTTTGCTTAGGTATCTTCTTTATAGAATGTGAATTCTGAATTTTCAAAACTGCTGCGTTGCGCGTTTTGATTTTCAGGTTATTTTGCACCCTTCGTTTTAAATTCTAAAATTTTTTCCTTAGTCTTCAGTTTTGCTCTTAAGTATACATGTGTATATATATATATATATATTGACAAGAGTGAAAGATTTCTACTCCAAATTATATGAAAGGGATGATACATGTACTCCAGACATCATAAAAGGTACCAGTACCAGAGTTCTTCCAGTCCTCCCAGCAGAAGTTGCACATGCAATCAAGAACATGAAGCGGGGAAAAGCTCCAGGAGAAGATGGAATTACTGTAGACATCACACAAGAAGCAAGTGGAGAAATCGAAATAGCACTCGCCCAAATTTTCACTCGATGCCTTAATGAAGAGAAGATTCCTGAGGATTGGAACAACGCTACAATGATCCTGCTACATAAAAAAGGTAACATTGAGGATCTCAGGAACTACAGACCTATCAGCTTCCTATCAGTGGTTTATAAAATCTTCACTAAAGTTCTTTCACACCGCTTGAAGGTAACACTGGACATGGCTCAACCAAGAGAACAAGCTGGATTCAGAAGTGGCTACAGCACAATAGATCATATCCACGTACTGAGAGAACTAATTGAAAGAGCGAGGGAACATGAACTTCCATTGTGGATGGCTTTTATCGATTATGAAAAAGCTCGGTGAAACCATCAGCAGTTACAATGGCTCTGAAATCCTGCGGTATTGAAGATGCATACATTAATATTATTAATAACATCTATGAAAATGCAAGTGCAAAGATTCAGCTGTTTGAGAATACAGCACACATAAAAGTTGGAAAGGGAGTGAGACAAGGTGACACCATATCTCCAAAGCTCTTTAATGCCACATTGGAGGGTGTCTTTCAGTCGCTGAGCTGGGAAAACAAGGGGATATATTAATGGATATTATCTAATCCACCTTCATTTTGCTGATGACATAGTCATTTTTGCAACTACCCCATCAGAGCTGCAGAGTATGATCCAGGAACTTGCTGACAAGAGTAAAGAAGTGGGATTAAAAATGAACTTTCAGAAGACAAAAGTGATGTTCAATGCTTTTTCAAGAAATGAAGATTTATCAATTGATGGAGAAACGCTGGAGATAACAGACATGTACGTTTATCTTGGACAGCAGGTATCAAGTGAGGGTCACATTGGTGAAGAAATTAATCGGTGTACATAACTTGCCTGGAGAGCTTTTGGAAGAAACAGCATAATTTTCAAGAGCAATATGCCATTATGTCTTAAAAGAAAAGTGTTTGATCAATACATCCTTCCAGTGCTTACGTATGGTGCAGAGACGTGGACCTTAACTAAAAGAGACATACAAAGGCTGCAGACAACTCAAAGAAGCATGGAGAGGTGCATGCTTGGGGCAAGGCTATTAGACTCCAAGGTTATGCTTATCCGACACTTCCGGTGAGCACTGTCTCAGGGGTCGCCTTCGTGACGTCACAGTCCCGGAGATCTCCACACCCCAACCGCCTAAAGCTGCTTGCTCTCATTTTTCTGGTTCAGGGTCTGAAAGCTACATTGTCTCATTTCTGAGAATTTGAAGCTAGGTATTTGTAGCAAACAAATTTTCTTTTCCTTGGTTATACGTTAAACACTGAACATGCCTGGTTCGTGCGCAATAGCAACGTGTCAAAATTATTATTCGAAAACCAGAAGGAATGGCATTCATTACCATAGGTTTCCGAAAAATGAAGTTTTGCGTAAAATATGGAAGAGATGCAAACGAGCTGACAGTTTCAGTGAAATGAAATCAGCTATTTGTTCGGAACATTTTCCTGAGGAAGACTACGAACGCGATTTAAGGAATGAACTTCTACGTTTGCCTATCCGCAAAATGCTAAAGGACACAGCTGTACCAAGTTTAAACCTCCCGCGAAACTTTAATGTAAATTCTAATTCAGAGAGAAAGAACAGACAGGAGAAAAGGAAACGAACTGATCTTGTTGGCGAATTGATAAACTCTGATAATGCAGAGGAAATTTTGGAAGACATGTGGAGTGCGGATGATGAAAATACTGAAATTGAATGTATGAAAGACCTGAAAACAGAAAATGAAATTCTATTGAAGGAAAATTATATTTTGATGAAGGAAAGTGAAAAGCTGAAAAAACAAATATTATCTTTGAGCTCTTCAAACCATAGTTTAACTTTACGTGTAAAAGTCCTCAAAGTAAAACAGAATCAAATGCAGAAAGAATTATTAGAATTGCGAAGGTTACGGAAAGATGAGAAAAAAGACAGAGAAATGTGCATAAAAAATTTGCTTTCTACAGTGTTTACTCCAGGACAGATAAGGGTTTTGTTAAGCCAAAAACGGATTGTTTGGAATTCTACTGATATTGCAGCTGCAATATCAGTAGAATTCCAAACAAACAGACATTAAGAACTGTTTCCAGGAGAGCATATCACTACTTGAGAAATAAAGTTAATATTCCGCTTCCTGCTTTGTCAACATTGTGCTGATGGGTAGCTACAATTAAATGTTCACCTGGAATTCAAGCCACAATTTTAAAACTGATGCAGAGCCAAGGAATGCAAATGACTGAAGCTGAATTTCTATAGATGAAATGAAAGTTTCCAGCAAAATGTGCTATAATATTGAAACAGATGAAGTTATGGGACCGTGTAGGTACGTACTGGTATTCATGGCAAGAGGACTTGTTAATCCCTGGAAACAACCAGTATTTGACGATTTTGGCGTTAGTGGTTCCAGTCTCAGAGAAATATTAATGAAAGTAATTTGTGCCGTAAAAAATATCATGTTTCCTGTATTTGCTCTTACTTCAGATCTGGGAGCTTTAAACCAGAAATTATGGAAAGAATTGGCTATATCGCCTGAGAGTCCGTTCTTTTGAAAATCCTTTCGACAAAAACAGACATATAAATGTATTTGCTGACATTCCGCATATGGTAAAGTTATTGCGAAACCATATTTTGGACAGTGGCATAAAAAGAAGAAATATAGTGATAAATTGCTCCCTATTTGAAAAGCTATTAGAGAAGGACAGTAAGGAATTAAAAATAGCGTATAATACAAGTGAAACACACATACGTGTTAAAGGAGCAAATAGGCAGATTGTACGTTATGCTGTACAGTTGCTTTCGGAGCGTGTTGGAAATGCCATCAAATATTTATTTCCCGAAGATGATGAAGCAGCAAATTTTATTCTTCTTGTTGACAGATTTTTTGATACAATGAATTCGAGGCAACCATTCTCAGACAAACCATTCCGATGTGCTTTAGGTAACAATCAACAGCAATTTCAACTTCTGAATGAGGCTTACAACACTTTTTCGCAGATGCTCGTTGTTGGAAGAAAAAACGCCCTACCATTTCAGCAAGGTCTTCTGGTCAGTATTACATCCGTAATGGCTGTCCACAAGATTCTAAGCGAAAAATATGAGCTAAAATATTTTTTAACTCACAGAGTTAATCAAGATGTCCTAGAAATTTTTTTCTCACAGATATGTGCAGCAGGGAATACCTATGATCACCCTTCACCACTGGAATTTCAAAATCGTCTCAGACTGCTGGTACTTGGGAAAGTAGTCTGGAACTGTCAGAAATCTAACATTTTGCCTGAGTCAGAACAACATTATTTAACTGTCTCCATGCTCTCGTCTTCCTGTGTCTTACACAATAATGCATCCTGCAATGATGAAACAGCCCACACAAGTGAAAATGAAATTACGGCTGCACTTCGCGAAGAACCCACAACTGCAATTACGTCTTCTAGTGACAGCATATCGTACCAAGCTTTACGATACCTTGCTGGATATGTTGCATTTAAATGCCAAACAATGTGTCCTGGGCTGGGGGACAAAAATGCACCTCTGGACTTAGTGCAAGAAAAAGGAATTCTTTGCGACTGGATTAGCGTCATAAGCAGAGGCTGCTTGCAACATTCAACAAATGAGTGGATGAGCATGGTTATCCAACTAGAAGACATTTTTTTAAAACTACATGGGAAAAATAATTTATGGAAAGTTAAAAGAATTGTTCACACCGCAGTGGAAGCTTCTGCCCATCAGTTCCCTCCAAATGTGCACCCTGCCATCAAACTATTCATGAAAACCCGAATTATGATCCGTATGCGCCATATTAACGCTCAGCAAAAAATATATTGCCAACCCAAGAAGAGAAAACTGGTTAAAACAGTTACCTAAGGAACATGACAAAGGTAAGTGAAGAAATAATTTTTTTACGTTAAATAATGTCCCGATTCTTAAAGTTCTCAAAATTTAGCGAATAAAATATGACTAAAGAAACAAACAAACAAAAATTGCAAAGATCCATGATTTTAACTTTTCTGTTCAGCGATTAGTTACAAATAATAACAGAGCATTTAGTGAAATTAATTTCCAATTTTTTAATTAAGCAAGTTAGTGGAATGCTACTCAAGTTTTTATTTGTTCCGCATAAAAGGATTTCTTCATGAGGTTCTGACAGCATAATCTTATAAGTTTTTTTTTCCTTCTTTTGAATTTATTTAAAGACAGTATTACAGTTGTATATAAATAAATTAGAAGGTATAATCACTGTCCCTGCACTTTTCCTTAGTGTCATGTCAATATCCTATTTAGATATTTAGATTAAACAGATTTGAAAAAAAAAATGAAGGAAATGCATAATAAGTTTCTTCACATTCTCGGTTTACTCTACATAAAATATTCACATGGATGTCCGTTTTTCCTGATTATATTACAGATGT
The DNA here is from genome assembly GCA_039090855.1 of Macrothele yani. Taxonomy (NCBI): domain Eukaryota; kingdom Metazoa; phylum Arthropoda; class Arachnida; order Araneae; family Macrothelidae; genus Macrothele; species Macrothele yani. The sequence continues at coordinate 114,741,553 of CM077003.1, forward strand.
GCTTTTGCATTACATCTTGGTTGCAAGCTTTCAGATTCAGAGCGTATTTGAGTTAAAAGTTGTTGACATTTCTCCCGCGAGTGCTTCAATTGTACTGTATTAACAGTCTATCCGTCCTGCTGGCTGCGTCGTGTGGTACACTGACATCACTACGTAAGGGGCAAGTGAGGGACCGGCACTTCCGCTGCGAGGGAGGCAGGATGAGCAAACCTTACTGTCTATTAACCTTGTGCTTGGTGTAACCAGGAGAGATAAGAAGAGGAACTCGTGGAACCGAAAAATGACAAGAGTGGAAGACATCATGATCAGAGTTAAATCCCTGAAATGGCAATGGGCTGGACATACTGCCAGAAGAACAGACCATCGATGGACAGCCGAAATTTTAGATTGGATTCCAAGGGACAGGAAAAGACCCAAGAAGAAGACCACATGGGAGATGGGTGGATGAAATTCGAAAGTATGCAGGAGTGACCTGGAGGAGACTGGCACAAGACAGACCGTTGTGGAGGAAACTTGGGGAGACCTTCGTCCAGCAGTGGATTGATAATGGTTGACAATGATGATGATGAAGATATATATCAATCACTGAACTGGGAAAACAAAGGGATAAAGATTAATGGAGATTATCTAACCCACCTTCGTTCTGCTGATGACATAGTCATTTTTGCAACTACCCCATCAGAGCTGCAGAGTATGATCCTGGAACTTGCTGACAAGAGTAAAGAAGTGGGATTGAAAATGAACTTTCAGAAGACAAAAGTGATGTTCAATGCTTTTACAAGAAATGAAGATTTATCGATTGATGGAGAAAAGCTGGAGATAACAGACACGTACGTTTATCTTGGACAGCAGATATCAAGTGAGGGTCACATTGATGAAGAAATTAATCGGTGTACAAAACTTGCCTGGAGAGCTTTTGTAAGAAACAGCATAATTTTCAAGAGCAATATGCCATTATGTCTTAAAAGAAAAGTGTTTGATCAATGCATCCTTTCTGTGCTCACGTATGGTGCAGAGACGTGGACCTTAACTAAAAGAGACATACAAAGGCTGCAGGCAACTCAAAGAAGCATGGAGAAGTGCATGCTTTTTGTAACCAGGAAAGATAAGAAGAGGAACTCGTGAATCCGAAAAATGACAAGAGTGGAAGACTTCATGATCAGAGTTAAATCCCTGAAATGGCAATGGGCTGGACATACTGCCAGAAGGACAGACCATCGATGGACAGCCGAAATTTTTGATTGGATTCCAAGGGACAGGAAAAGACCCAGAAGAAGACCACATGGGAGATGGGTGGATGAAATTCGAAAGTATGCGGGAGTGACATGGAGTAGACTGGTACAAGACAGACCATTGTGGAGGAAACTTGTGGAGACCTTCGTCCAGCAGTGGATTGATAATGGTTGACAGTGATGTGATGATGATATATATATGAGGTCTTCATCCAGCAGTGGGTTGATAATGGTTGGTGACAATCAGATGAATTCAGAAACTGCCAGTATTTTGTATTACTCATAGATCATGTCTGCTTTTCAGCAAGCTTAGTCTAGTGTCACACAACCTTTATTATATATAAACTCAGAAAAAAAGGTTTGTAGCAGTCCATATTTGCACTGCCTTTATCAACTCATGATCACTGACAAAATGATAGCTAGTAATTGGTACTGTGGTATTGCAGTGAAGGATTTACATAAAAACACTTATCAGAGAGAGATCAAAGTTGAAAACCATTTTACTGGCCATTGTTTTCCTAAAAACCATGAGTTGTCAACACTACACTATCATTTGTTTTGTGAGTTTCCTTCCTGGTAATACACAAAAAGTTTCTGTACTTAACTTTCCCACCCTAAACTGCATGAAACCAACTGGTTGTGCCAATTTATCGTGAACTTCCATCCCATAAAACCTGAGCCAACTTTAGTGCATATATATACTATATGAGTTCAGTGCCTTTTGCTCAAATTTGGCTCTTTTACCAGAAATTCTTCATAAACAATCTTTCTAATTCAGACTTATTAAAATGTGGGAAGGCCTCATGACACTGCTAGAATTCTTATTCAAATCAGCAAACTTCTTGTGTATTTATGAAAATAACTGTGTAATTTCAAACTTACCAATATGCAAATAATATATATATATTTAAGTATTTTGCTCATAGAATTTCATTTTTTTTTATTATAGATCAGTGAAAAAATGTTTGGATCTGTTTGGGAACAAACTAAAAAAAAGCTGTCACATGGATGGGAAACCTGTACACCTGATCTACTGTGGTTTCTTTTACTATGCCAGAGAATATTTCCTGTAAGTATAAATTAGTTGCTCCTTTACTGAAATTTAGTTTGTGTCGTAGTTTTGTATAGAATTCATGCCTGGGAAAATTTGAATTAATAGTGGAGCATAAACACATAATGAAATATTAAATGTGGAATCAGCAATCATAAGAAAACTGAAGATTATAGCATTGGCAACCAAAACAAATCCATGACTTGGATGGAGATATTTCGTAGGTGGAATATAATGAACTCTAAAAAAATTAAAAAATGTTAGGGATATTACAGAAAAGGAGACTGAGAGCACATAATGCAACTGTTTGCATTTAATTGTGAACAATATAGGATGCTGTGATGACCGGACAGGAGCATGCAGATCTTTTGTTGCTTTTCCGTATTTATGATTTTAACTTGTCCTTTATTGTCCATCCTTTATTCTTGAATTATCCACCACATTATGTGTAAATAAGATACTCTTTTTGTTTTTTTGCCAAGAGCTTTATTAAGCAATCCTATTAATATATACAAGAAAGTATTTACACGTTTATTCAACTTTTCTGTGGGTGACCAAATGAGCAGCGTTCTTATTCATCCTGTCATTCCCATGTTCTCCCCTTATCCCCCTTCTTTTGCCTTCCACCACCCTCTCTCTGAACTCCCGCCCTCGGACACCTCCAACCTTACATAACCTTGACGATTCTCCGAAGAACCACCTTTCCTATCTCAGTTGTTATACCGTGGCTGAGTCCCCTTTAACCTTGGAGCATCACTGGTCACACGGAATACAAAAATTACATCATGTTGCATTATACAAGTTTTTCATTTTGGAAGTATCATGACAGATTCCAAACACAAAACAGACATAAGGTGTGGCTTGGCACTTTTAGCATTCAAACAGGAGAACACCTCATTGCCTCAGAAGGAATGAGATGCATTCGAGGCTTATCTTGGTCATTCAATATGTTGGAATACCTCACCTCGATTTTTTGCAACCACTTGGCACCTTCATCATATGGGGACTTCGAAGGAATGGGAAGCACCCGAGGCCTACCTAAATGATTCAGTTTGTTGGGGCACTTTCTCGATTGTTCACAACCACTTGGCATTTTCATGACAGAGTGACTTTGAAGGAATGAAGAGCAAATGAGGCCTACCTTGGTCATTCAGTATATTGGGACACTTCTTTTGCGAAGTGACCCTAGGTACAACATGGTGCTGTACCTAGGGTCAGCAGGTGTTGTACCTTGGGTTAAAATAATAGAAATAGAGGAAATGTAAAAGCATTTTTATTTCACACAATAGAACACAACAAAAAAACTATGTTACTAAATGAAAATGATCGCTAAAGGATGTGGAATTAAGTGTTTTAAGTTATTAATTTTAAATAATGTTCATTTAACAAACATCATATGCACTAAAGTCCACTTGAAAAAAAATGGACAAGCTTGTCATTCAGATCATCCAGTACTGATTGGTGCAGGCAGTTTTCTCTCTATGTTATCACTGTCAATGGTATAAATATCTTCTTTATCTGGAACAAATTTGTTTGTATCACCACAGCGGTTGTAGTATTTTACTTCCAATTCTCCTCCACCCAATCCTAAACAACTTTGTGCCACAACATGTGAAACTCTTTTTTCCCTGTTAATTTGGTTAGAACAAAACTTCCTTCTGATATAGGCCTATCTTCCATGTCTTCATCTCCTCGTATGTATTCAGTAACTTCGTCCAATGTTGCATCTTCATCAGTAGAATCTGCGAATGCTATTTAAAAATCATCTTCATCAGAACTGGATTCAAGAATAATTTTTCTCCCTTGTAATTTTGTCTTTTATGACTGCTTGATACTTCTTTTTTATTTTTCTCATTTATATTTCTTCCTTCTTTGGTGTGTCTCAATATTCTAGTTTTTCCACGTTTCTTTCCACCTGAAGCCTTTTTTCGAGGTTGTACTTTAGGAATAGGCCTAATCATTTGAGGAGATTTTGTAACAGGGGATGCTAAAAGACTTGAAGAAGAGAGTGTAGGCTCAGATGCAGTGGCACTTATAACTTCAAAGGAAGTGGAAGGCATTTCTTCAGGATTGTGAGGACGGTCGGTCTGAAATGAAGATAAAAATTCATCGTCCTCAAAAATATTCTCATTAATAGGATATATCCCTGTAACCTTGAAGCCCTTTTCTATATTGTTTTTTTTTGTGAAAGCTTTGTTAAAAAATTTTCCAATTATAGAAGCAACATCATAAATGGTTACAGATTTTCCTGGGTTTTCTAACATCCACTCATTAAGAAACACATTGTAATACGATTTAAAAGGGCCAAAATACTGATCTATCCAGAAGTTGCATCTTATGTGATGTATGAGGTGGCACTGTGAGAATGACCACACCATTCTGCTTAGCTAAATCTGTGGCTTCTATTGTAATGTGAGATTCATGGTTATCAATAATTAGCAGGACAGGATCAGCAAGAGAGGGCTTCACACTTTTCACAAAATGATTAAGGTAATCAACAAACAAGCATTCATTTGACCATCCAGTTGAATTGGCTCCTCTTATCAAACCTACTGATGCACCTATTAACATGTGTTGTTTAAAATTAACACGTGGAAAAATTAACATTGGAGGGACGTGGTTTCCGATAGCATTAATTGAGACAATCATAGTAATATTCACACCTCGCTCACCTGAGGTCATACTCCCTACTTGTTTTGACCTCTTTTCACACATGATTTTCGGAGGAACATGAACGGTTGAATTTCCCGTCTCATGTAAATTGTAAATTCTATCTAATGCAGATTTATATCACAACATCAATTCTTTCAGATTGTTAAAAAATAAAGGAATGTTTTCTTTGTTAAAACTCGTTGCACGGGAGAGACTTGTAGCTTCAGGTTTTCGTAATGACGGTGACGGATGACGTTTTTGCAAACCTCTCAGCCACATAAAACCTGCAGATTTTTTAGATTCCGAGTTTTCTGGTATTTTTATATCATTTGCCTTTCTGTATTCATAAGCTAGTTCAAGTACATCTTTTTGTGTTAGTCCATAATGCAGTTTAGCTGCCTGCTTTACATAGTCCACAAGCTCAAGCTCTTGATCTTTACTAAATACTTTTTTAACATCATTTCTTGTATTATATCCAAAGTCTGTAGACTTTTCCATAGACTGACCAGTGCTGGCGAACTTTTTCAAATGTCGATCCAGTGTAGTCTTAGAAACTCCAAAATTTCTGGCAGCTGTTCTTATTTTGGCCCCATTTTTCAAAACATCATTAGCAGCTTTCTAGAGCATTTACATCAACTTTTGGTCTACTGACTTCGTTTTGCTTCTTGGCATGATCTAGAAAAAAACAACAACCATTTGTTGTATCTTTGCTCAGCATGCACATAAGTTAAAAGCACAAAACAAACCTACAGTGCCCCCAAGTGGTAAACTAAAGAAATAGGATACATTTTTGGCCTGCCACCTGTTGTCAGAAAAGAAATAACATGCTGACCCAAGGTACAACCACTTCCCCTATTGTTCAATATCTTTTATCATCTTATTGCATACGTGTTTGTATTTCAGCTTTAAACTGTAGGCATCAATTTCCGAAAATTTCCTTGTAATCTTCAGGTACGAGATTCTTCTGTGAATTCGAGGAATTCCGCCTTTTCTGTTATCATTTTGGTTCTTCACGAAATCGATGCACAACTGAACAGAAATTTTTGGAGGGTTGGTGGTGATGAGAAAGACGGTTTCGTCGAAGGACGGAATTCCATCTTTACGAAACTTTCAGAAATGAAAGGTTGATGGAGTGAAGATTTTTTCCGTAATCGTAATTTTTTTCTTACAATGTTCCTTATGTCAAATCTTGTTGTTAAATATCACTTTCCCCCCATAAATATTCAGTGCAATGTTTTCCCCGCGATGTTTGCACTCTCTTGTATTTCAGCTTGAAAATGGAAAAATTTCCTAAAACGGAAGTGGATAGAGCAAAGATTTCTCCTGTAATCGCAATGTTTTCCCCACGATATTTTCACTCTCTTGTACTGTTGTTAAATGTTATTTCCCCAAAAAAGAGTTTGCATTTAGCTTTATGGGCAGTGGGGGTATTTCTAAAAATGGAAGCAACACGGAGTTGGAAAATTTGTAAGAATTGATACATGGTGTTCAAAAGTATTCTTATTCTCAAAGTTACCCCATTTATCTGAAATAGTTAAAGCTTTGATATCATGCCCTCATAGTCCTCAGGCTGAAAGTTCTTTCAACATGATGAATGAAATTATTGTCATCAAAGGGGAAAAAAAGAAGAAAGAAAAGCAACAATAAAGAAATGGGGGAAGAAAGATATCAGCAGAAAGAAAAATTAAGCTGTGGATGCTATGCAGCTGCAGAGTCAACAAAAGACAGACGGAAAGCAGTTCTCACTTTTGCTGAGCGCTTTGATTTTTTACCCAAATAAAAAGTTCAGCTTTTCCTCCCCTTAGTCGGTTTCATATATGATTGCGTTCTCTGGCTATTAAATGTTGTCTATTCATTTTTGCCGTCTGACCGTAGTGTTAGCAGATGCACACCATTAAGGTACACCTTAGCTCCTGACTTTAGCTGAATTTAACAGGCAGTTGGTTCACACTGGAAGACCTGTTCTTTCATACAGTTCTCCTCACAGCATGATCAAGCTTTTTAAGTCTTGTATTTTTGCTCTTTGGGTGTGGAAGAACCTTTTGTGCCCATTTGCTAAAAACTTTTAAATGCTTGCTTTTGAGAAACCAATCAATGTTATTTTCCCTGAAGAAATGCTCCAGGTACTGAAACACTTCTCGGGAAAAACAAAATTGATGCTGACGTGAAGAAAGATAAAACACCCACTTGCCTTAACAACTTGTGAAAGATAATTTACTGAAAGAAAATTTATAGTTTCCTTACATTTGGGTGAAAATTTTGATGATTTATTTGACCGTTTATGGTCAAATGCACACAACTGATATTTGAAAAAATTGGAAGTTTTGGCAGGAAAGCTTAATTTTGCTGTTTTTATTCTTTGTATCTTTTGAAATTACAGTGGAACATTTGTTATCCAAAATGCATGGGACTGAGTGGGTTTTGGAATTCAGAAGTTTTTTGGTTTTAAAATGCCTGTTACCTGACCAGGTCATATCATTACTTGTTGCTGCTGTTCATTACTCTGCACGTGTGATGTAATGTTTTGGTTGAAAGACATGTTTTTATAGGTGCAGACTGGAATTTTAGCTAAGTGGCCAGTGGCTGGTGAGTGAACAAAATTTAGTGGCAAAAAAAACTGCTGTTATTTACGTGGATGGCTTTATGAGAACATGAAAGAAGCCACTCACTGTCCAAAATAAAAACCATTTTGTAAATATTGTAATCATTACTATGCACCATAACTCAGGTCTCTTAGGACTAGGAATGGGCACATTGGTGGTTACTTGTCTCATTCTCAAAGCATTGATAGTATTGTTGGAAATTTTCAATGCATCAGTGAAAACCTCTGTGTTTTTTATAATAAGCCGAAGAATTCATACTTCTCCTTCTGTAGCAGTAAATGGGCACAACAGTGGGTATTTACTGCTACAGAAGGAAAAGTATGCTTAATATAACAGTGATTACTCACTAATTCAAATCAAGAAAAACTAATAATATCTGTTAAAATGCTCAATGTATTGGTGTAAACTTTGATGTTTTTTCGATGTATCGGTTCCTGTAGCATCGAGGAAAAGAATTCAGTTTCGCTGACAAAACATCCAGTTCACAACATAGAAAAATTATATTCCCTTCCTCTTTACAAGAATGCAACACAAAGAAATTCATTTACTTTACATAGAAAATATTCTTTACCAACTGTATAAGGAAGTCACAAATTATACGTGGTTAAAATACATAATATGTAGAGATTCAGTACCTCTTTTATAATTGCTATTAAGCATGTTAAAATATGGACATGTGATTATGGTGGTGCAGTTAATTATGACGTTTATTATTTCAAAAAAGTTAAAGACTAAAAGAAGGTAAGAGCAATTACTCACATATATTCGTCCAAAGGGTCGCCTTCATTTGCATACCACCACAGTTCCGCGAGTTGTTTGGTCCCAGTTGTTCAGCGACTATGCATTGCAAAAAGTCCAATGGTGACTATAACAAAGTGATTAGCAATGCAAAGGTAGTAGTCGACCCAAAGAACCTTGCTATATATTCAGACGTGCCAACTCCCGGATTTAGGCGGGAGACTCCGGATTTTCAGCCATTCCTCCTGCCCTCCGGATAAATGTCAAATTCTCCCGATTTTCGCTGATAACTAGCCGTTATGATGATCGAAATAACGAAATTCCATCAACCACCGCCTTGGATCGACACAGAAGAAAAATATTTCAAACCGCTTGTGAAATCTTTTTCTTTCTGCGTCTATGCAAGACGGCATTTACAGTCATCAGTGTCATACTTTTCCTCTCCTCATATCTGCAAAAAGAAAGCCACCCCTGGTGGCGCAGTGGTCTATTTTATGTTGGTTACAAACACACTCGCGCGCCGTCTGTGACCTACTTATCGTTTCACGTCTCCCCGCTCTTAGCTGTGAGCTCTGGTTTATGTTTTCTTCAGAGTTTTGCGGAGTGCTTTTCGGTTTTGCTTTACTGTGGAGATTTTTAATTCTTGTTTTGCACCATGTTTGTCTCTTCCCTTCTTCGTCGCATTTTGTAGAAGATTAAATGTGCTCCTTTGTTCATCTCTAATTGCGAATCTGTTATTGTCAGCTTTGTTTTATCTTCTATTGTAGCATTTTGTGTACACTTAGTTTGTGAATTTGTTTTGTTTTTTTCTCATTCATTTCGCTTACATTTTGCGGGAGATTTTTCCTTTTGCATTACGCCACTTTGGTGGTTTTTAATGTTTTATTTTATGTCATATCTTTGGCAATTTGTTTCTTTACATATTAGCTGTTATTGTCTTTGCTGCATAATAAAGTTGTGAAACTGAGCGCCGGCTTTCGACAAATTGTCCGAGATAGGTCTGGGTTTGAATCGCAGTGGGGCATGGATGTTGCATACTAGCTAACTTTTACGGATTATCAGTAAAATTTACGGATTTCTGCTTAATTTTACTGATTTACGGTTAGAAGTCTTTTTTTTACGGATTTTTAAATATTTCGATTGCTCAATTAAAATATTTCAATCCCCTGCAAGTCTGCAACCATCCACTTAGATTTTCTACCGGACCTTACGAGCGGCGTGTTACGCGATGATGTTCATCTTTGACTCGCCGGCTTCATGCGGAGCCATCAAGTATAACTATGTCTCCGCATCGTGTGGTAGCTCTCTCTCTCCACGGGAGTGCTCAAGGGACGTGCGGACCATAGTTCTCCAAAATGCGTAATCTAATTACGCGTCTAGCACGCATCGAAATTTTATCAACGCGTAAAAATACACATCGGGAGTTTTTCTCGCCGCGTATAAATATGCATCTGGAATTTTTCTCCCCATTTAAACGTATGTGTCAGGAATTTTTTTGGGGCGTAAAAAAGACGCATCGTGAATTTTTCTCTGCGTGTGAAACTACTCATCAAAGAATTATACCACTTCGTAAAAATACGCATCGGGATGGTATTTCGTCTTTCAAAGACGGAAGTAAACGAAATAAAGATTTTTTTCCGTAATCGTAATTTCTTTTTCCTGTGATGTTGTCTCTGTCCAGTATTGTTGTTATATATCATTTTATTCCATAAATATTTGTATTTCAGTCTGAAAATGGAGGAAAAATTTCCGTAAATGGAAATTCAAAGGCGAAAAAAAAAAATAAAAGCTATTAATTGTTTCTTGGTTGGCAACTATTTTCACTATGCTTTTTATTTTGCATATAAACATACAGTCTGCATTTAGAATAACTTTTTAAACATTAAAAATGCTATGTACCAATAATACTGCTACTGGAAAATTGCTCCTGCATCTGAAAAATGTCGATAAAAAATAGCGCTCATGTGATTTTATGAGCTGTAAAAAAATCTCCAAATCTCCTGATTTTTAGATTTTGAAGGTTGGCACGTCTGTAAATTGTATCTGTAAGCTCAAAGAATAATACGACTGAAAATAAAAACCATGTAATTACCTTGTAAAACCTGTATCATGGTTTAATTACATGGTTTTTATTTTCAGTTGTATTATTCTTTGAGCTTCCGATACAATATATAGCAAGGTTCTTTGGGTCGACTGCTACCTTTGCATTACTAATCACTTTGTTATAGTCACCATTGGACTTTTTGCAATGCATAGTCGCTGAACATCTGGGACCAAACAACTTGCAGAACTGTGGTGGTATGCGAACGAAAACGACCTCTGGACGAATATATGTGAGTAATTGCTCGTACCTTCTTTTAGTCTTTAATTTTTTTAAATAATAAACATCATGATTAACTATTAAATCGAAAACAAATGCCATCTCCTGCACGATACATTTTAATGATAAAAAAACTATGTACAATTGAAATGTTTTTATCATTAAAGTGTATCGTGCAGGAGACGGCATTTGTTTTCGTTTTAATAGCTTTTGGTGTGTGAGTTAATTTCTTCATGTCATAATTAACTGCACCACCATAATCAGATGTCCATATTTTAACATGTGTAATAGCAATTCTAAAAGAGGTACTGAATCTCTATATATTATTGGTCATGGAATCTCGACGACTTTTTTTTTTTTTTTTTTTTTTTTTTGCAACATTGACGTTTTTTTTTTTTTTTTTTTTTTTTTTCAACATTGAGGTTTAAACAATGATTAATGGTGGCAAAACTTTAATTTTTTTGCCCATCCCTAGGTAAGACTTGTCTCACATCTTTTTACTTCTGAATTATCATACCTTTGCAAATTGACACTAAAGATGACAAATGGCCAAACTGGCAACCACTAAAATAAATTTAATCATCAAAGTTGCCAGTTAATTGCCATCTAGCGAGTGGCAAGTGCTAATCTGCATCTATACAGGTTTTACATAAAGTATACTGTACAGTATAAATAAACACAACATTAAATTTAAAGATGTGTGTTCTATTTCACTCATTTTTTAGGTTTTATGTAAGGTACACAAACAAAACATTAATCGCAGTTGAATGTCATGGAAGGTAATTATATGAGAAAGGAATCAAGAAGAAAGAACATCAGAAGCTTTTGACAGACCTGGAGGTTGAAGCTCTAGGGATGAGGGTGCACTGCATTGGATTGCTCTTTTAAATGTTTCTTCTTTCCATTTGCTTCCTAGTACTGGTTTTTGTCATAATGATCTCTACAAACTGACAGTATTTTCTTGTTTCATCGTGAATGCATGCTGCGCTGTACTTAAGTATAGCTGCCAGAAATTTACAGCATGTCATGTATGAACATTATTTTCCACCACACAAAAGCATACCTGCCAGGTTTTACGGTTTACCCGTAAAATTTACGGAAATGTGACTTGTTTTATGGGCAAAATGTTAATTTTACAGATTTAAGTGATTCTCTGAGATTTATTTTTTTCTGATGATTTTGCACCCACTATTGAAACTTTTTTTTTTTTTAACTTAATCCATTGAAAGTATTGCCAATGTAAGTTACGAATAAGTTTTCAGTTACATGTGTTTATTTGGGGATATTTTGCTGTAGTTTTCCCTCGTTTTAGGTTATTGTTTTGCTTTTTTTTCAAACACTAGAAAACCAACCAGCTGGGCTTGTTTAACCTTGGGCTTGGTTCTCTCTCTCCCCCCTCCCCCTCTTGCACAATATTTCCCACCTTTTCAGATAATGCATTGTTTGTCTCCCGAGTCCCAACTTCTCAGCAGGCCAGCATGGGGTGTGTCTTGCGTTGGAGCAGGTGTCTTTATTCCTCCTAGTTCGAAATGCTATCTCAGAACGTAGTTATTGTAGAAAAAAATTCAAACAGATTTTAAATCTGTGGAATTTTTAAGCCCAGATTGATACCCAACATGATGAAATTAAGCAAAAACTGCCAGTTTTGTGAAATTAAAAATGCTTCGAGGCATGGTTTCGTGACTTCTTCTCTGGCAATAAATTTGACCTAACGAAAGAATGCTACTATAAGAGGAAGTTAAAAAAGAAAAAAGTAAGTCCAATGTTCATTCGAGCCAGTGCTGCTCCAGCAATGATTTATTTTACTGGTCCGTTAGTCAGTAAGTTTTCTATGCTTTCCAACCGTGCTTCGTTCATCGCTCGATAATGTTCATAAAAATGTCTTGGTTTGATTCAACGAAATTAATATGTTGGGGTACATACCAATTCTTGTCAAATCCCTATTGAAAATGGTCAAAAGTAAGGACAGGACATTATTTTCAGTTGCTCTCTGCTTTCCTTTTCATTCTTCCACCCTTTTGTGTGATGACTTGCGTAAAATCAAAGCATGATTGTGATGAAGTTTGAGTATGCTGTTCAGCACCCATAGTGGACCCTATCCTATTGAAAATGGTTTCTATCAGCATTTACGGGGACAGTGCAGTAGTACACGCGCAAGATTTGTTCGCTCGCGTTTCAGAATTTCAGCACAATATCTTCGGTGGAAATTGACCGATTTGGATAGAATTTTTAATTATAAAACTACGCGTTTGTGGTAGCTTTTTAATTTAGAAATTAACAGGGACAAAAAAATGTTCTATGATAAAGCAAAAACACGCAAAATATACAGTATCAATTAATTCATACTAAGAGATTCATGAAGAAAACAGTAAAGTATCGTGAAGAACACTGTTGCTTTTGCAAACCCACACTTTTTTGTAGGTATGAAATTTTGGGCTTTTAGAAAACAACTCTGAATTTTAAAATATCCGGATTTTGACAGCACGAGTTTAATCTAGGGAAGGAGTAGACTTTTTTTTATCTGTTTGAAAAAGAAAAAAACGCCGTTGGCTTTGTAACTTCTACCAAACCGAATTGTGTGATATTTAGAGATTTTCATTTTTTAAAACAGAATACGTGTATTCCGCATTTTGTCATGTTAAGCCATATTTTTTTTTTTTTTTTTTTTGCTGAGATATAAGATCGGAATTAAAATCCTGGTTCTAACGTTTTGTGCCGTGGCTACACCGCAAAGGGAGCAGGGGACGAGATGGGGAGGATGTCACCGATGATGTGGCTGTATTATTTCTCATGACGCTTGATGTAAAAGACTTGGTTTTGTTTTGGCAAAACACATTGTGTTAGTTTACTGCAGGAGAGGGGGTAGTTCAGATGTTGATGGGCCCAGATTGTTTTTGTAAAGGAATAACTAGACTAGAGAAGCTCTATTCAGTAAGATGAGGGGAAGGGAAGACAGAACTATAAAATCAGTGCCATTTGCAAGTATAAAGGATGCTGCTAAAGGGGTCGGATTTGGTAAAAGACAAGGCATCGATCTGCCTATGAAGAATGATGGGGAGGGAGGGAGGACCCCAGAGGATGACATTCGTAATAAAACCTAAACCTTTGTTTCCAGATGAAAGAACCTTTCTTTTGCTCTCTGCTTTCCTAGCTGACCAGCTCGAATCGGATAACTCTGCAATCAGTATTTTTTTTCCTCTTCAAATTGCAACTCTTTAAGCTGTAGCAGTTTTTACTTGCATTTTTTTCCCGAGTGGTAATAAATTTTGTATTAGTGATTCGCTATGAGCAGCAATATAAAAGGGAAAAAAAGTACTATATCAAACATTCCGCGATGTGTGTTCTGCAGAATTCCCGTGTATTGCGAAATCTTCAAAAATGGAAAATATGCATTTAGTGCTACATGTCAATGCAATTTCAACATTTGGCATGGTGGAACGAATGATATAAATCATATTTCTAGTGACAAGCATAAATATAACGTTGACTGCGTGGAAAAAAATAACGAAATTGACTTCCTTTGTTAAAAGTTTATAATGAACTGGATGCGATTCGTACAAAATGTTTGTTCACTTCATTTTTAGTTGAACATAATTTACCAGCTAGTGTCTCTCAGTCACTTTTACTTATTTCATTTTTTTATTTGACTGTCTCATTGTCTTTGTCTCCGTAAGATAAAAGCCTAACATGAAAATGGTTTGTTTTTGAAAACATTTTATTATGTTTCATGACAGCGTGGTACATGATCCCATTGAAAGGGTAGAAAATCCTTCTCTTTAGATGCAAACTTCTGTAAAAGTACATTTTTATCACTTTATAGATCATAATGGTATCATAGTAATGAGAAATTATGTATAGAATCTATTTTAATCGATATAAATGTGCCGATAAATTCAAACATCTGTAGTCACTTCAATTACAAGTTTATACTTGATTTGGGTTAAATCGTTTTTAAATCGATATGTTCGGTACATTTAATCAATATACACGAACAAGTAATCTAATCGAATATATTGATTAAAATTTTCATCGAATATATCGATTAAATTTTTTTTATGGATTTCTATTTCTGAAAGTTGGCAGGTATGATTTTCAATTTCTTGTTTTCATGGCAATTCTTGTGGTTCAGAACCATTCCAGCTATTTTTTAACATCTGTTAATGAATGGAATCTTCCACTCACACCATGTTCGCATTCAAAAAAGTGGAAAATTTCAGATTATTTTGGATAATGTATACTCAACGTGTAATAATGCTATTAAAGAATGCATTTGTATAATTACTATGTAACCTTTTGTGGGCCATTCGGTACTAATTTCACAATGTCTGAGCATTGTGTGCAAGACCTCTTCAGTATTTTAACAGGTAGGAAAGTCATCTACATTTCGGGCAGCTCACACAGTTGAATTGTTTGAGAAAATAGTTTCATCATTTTATATCATTTATAGTTGACGTACCTTGCCCAGATCCAATGTGTGCATTGCTGATTCTGTTTGAAATCCAGCTGTTGTAACCTTCTAATGAAAACAATTAACTTTTAAATCTGAGGACAGTAAATAACTGGTCTGGATAGATTTTCTCAGTCATATATTATTAATAAGATAATGATTAAGTATTAATGACTGCCTTTGCTAAAAGTTAATTTATGAAGCTCTTTTTTTTTTTTTTACATGCATGTGTGTATTTGATGTAAGAAAGCTGTTTCATGTGTCTGTTTAAAGTAACATTTCAAATGATTTGAGTATGCCATTGTTCACAGGTCTCTTATTTACCAATATTTTTTTCAGAATATAGTTTCAACAAAATTTCTTCAAATTAACTGGGGATGCAAGAATATTCTCTCCAGCGAAAATTTTGAGTATCTGCAAAAAATTGTTAAGGTAAGTGAACAAACATAAGAAAATGTATTTCCAATTGTATTTGCTAGTTAAGCTATAAAAATATACAAGTGAAATGTGTAAATAGTTTTAGGTCTTATAAGTTATAAACAGCTGCATAGCATACTCACAGTTTAACTGTTCTGAATAAGCAATTTCTTTTTTTCATACATTTTTGTTAGTCATTCGATAGATTTCATACATTTTGTTGCTTTCATTCAATTTCAATATTTTCTGGTCTGTACTAGGGCTATTAATATCTTGCATCTGAAAGTTCAATCTCAAAATGCCTCACCTTTTGTAAGTGCTAATCTGTTCAAATCCTGAGGATGAATACTTTATTTATGTGTGTGTGTTTTCTGGTCATTTTAAAGTAATATTTTTTCCCAGAGAAGTTACTGTTGTCCCACCTTTAGCTTGTATTCCTCATGCCACTTGCCTTTTTGGACCATGTATTTATAACTTTTTACTGAATATGTATATTTTCTAATCACAGATTTTGTCATCTGTAATGATAAAATGAGCTGTCCGTGTCTTCTGGTTGCCTACAGGGAATAGAATTTAAATTTTCTGTATTTTTTGTTAAAAATATCCTTATAAATAAAATATATAACAGAGATGCAAATTTTGCGCCATTGTGCGCCAGAATGCCTGTGCCCTGTCATCGCCGGGACTTCGGCACAGTAAATTCTCTGTGCACACTGTTATGTTTGACGCTGAATAAAGATTATGCGGTGGGAAGAAAGATTCAGAGACTCAAACTACTGTGGATTTTACGTAGTTACTATGGAAATCGTCGGTCCGCTACGGACGACAGAAAATATCAAGCATACTATTATAATCATAGGTCCGCTACGGACGACGGAAAACATCAAGCATGCAATGATAATCGTCGGTCCGCTACGGATGATGGAAAACATCGAGTATGCTATGGAAATCGTCGGTCCACTGCGGACGACGGAAAGCGTCGAGTATGCTATGGAAATTGTCGGTCCACTATGGACGATGGAAAACATCAAGCATGTTATGATACTCGTAGGTCCGCTACAAAAAACATCGAGTATGCTATGGAAATCGTCGGTCCGCTATGGACGACGGAAAATGTTGAGTATGGTATCAAAATGTGATATAATTTGTTTATACAGTATTATAAACATTTAAAAATTATAAAATGCCCAAATATTTGCATTTATTTTTACTTGTACTAAATTCATCATAAATGTTGTTTGCACATAGTTTAAAAAAATCATTATAAATATTGTTCACGCATAGTTTAAAAAAAAATCATTGGAAATGTCATTCGCGTGCAATTTTACACATTTGAATTTTCGCAGGTTGGCAGGTATGGAAATAGAAAATCTCAGCACTTGTTAAATATTTTTGGAAATGTTTCTTGGGTGTTTTCAATATCGTGAAATTTCTTCAGCGTTTTTCGTTTTTCTTTTTTTCATTGTTTATTTTGTGTTTTGGATGTTATAATTGTTGGAAGTGTCTGATCACTTGACAGAGTTTTCACAGCCAGTAGAATTCTGGTAAAATTCTGAAACTTAAGTTCCCTTTTTTTTGAAGCCTTAGAAAAGTTCTTGATTTTTTACATTTTGGAGGAAGGTCCTGGAGTAGTAACTGCGTTCTTTTCAGCAATGAAAACTTTTAAGAAACTGGTTGAAAAATTAAGATAGGGTAAGGAATGATTGAAAAAACTAGAAAAAAGTCTGTGAATGTCTCAAACATTCGTAATCACACCAAAAATGACTGCTGTAGCAGTAATGAGAATATCATGCCGTCTTCGGTTTCTGCATATTAAATTTCTCCAAGTTTTTTTCTTTTCTTTCTCTGCCTGCTTATATTTTTATTTTTGATGTTTTCTGATCATGTTCTTCATTTTTAATATCTCCGGTAATAGTGAAAAGGAGCGACTTCGTATTTTTTAAGATTTTTTTCTAATGAAATGCATGTTTCCTTATTTCTAATATATACTTCTTCAAAACTAGTCAATAGAGAGCAATCGTTTTTGCTCCTTCCCTTTTATTAAATTAAATTTCTAAATTGGTATTTAATCAGTCTGTGGTGAATCTGCACCATTTCCATGCCCCATAAAAATGTTTCACGGCAGAGTCAGCAACGCAATATCAAATTTTCACTGTAATTTTCCATAAAATTAGTGTTTTTCTATTTCGTAGTTGACTATTTCTTACTCATACATGAGATTCTTTCATGGGTTCGCAGAATTCCACTTTTTCTGTCATCAATTAGGTCATCTTGAGATCGATGCAAAACTGAGAAGAGCCACCCTCCCCTCCCCCCCCTTTGGTGGGTGGAGGGAGTCTTTTCCAAAGTCTGGGGATAGTATTTCATCTTTTAAAACTTTCGAAAACGGAAGTTAAACAGAGTGCAGATTTTTACCATAATCATAATTTCTTTTTCTTGCAATGTTTCTTCTGCCAAGTATTATTGTTAAATACCATTACAGTCCATAAATATTTGTATTTCAGCTTGAAAATAGAAGGAAAATTTCCGAAAACGGAAGTCGGTTAAACGAAGATTTCACCAGTAATCATAATCCAACTCACGCGACATTCCCTCTATCCTATGTTGTTGTTAAATGTCAGTAATTTAATTCTTTGGATGCAGTGATGTGCTCCAGTTTAATAGTTACATAATAAAGTTCAGTGAATAATTCTGTCTTGCACATGTAGCCTTATATTCACACTGTTTCACTGCCTGTTCTGTTTCTTAACCTGGTTAAAAATTAAATTTCAGCCTTTATTTTCCTTCATCAGTCTCATGTGTGCTTACTACATCAAGAGAAGTGAAGGATTTAATTGTTTTATTTAAAGCAAAATTAAAGTTCAAAAACGGTACTATATGGGTATTGTGTGAGAAAATGACATTACGGAGAACAAAAGACAACGAAGGAGAATTGAAGCTCCGACTTCAAATTTGAATTTCTTTTTAAACAAAATGGAAAACATTTGTTTCGTTTTTCAATATAATAAGTAATGAAAACCCATGCATTTTCAGCAGAATTAAAGTTTAAAAAAGCAATAATGTCACTCCTCAATCTACCATGAAAACCGGTCCCGGACGATTGGTCCAACGATGATTCATCCAAAGGGACAATTGGTCCAATGGCGATTCGTCCAATGGTATCATATAACCAACGGTAAACTGTTTTATTTTCCAGAAAGGAATAATGATTTAAATTATTCTGCTCATTATATCCTTTTGAAAGATCATTTCCGTATGTTTGGTAATTGTAAACATTTTACATAAACCTGGTAAAAGGCACTCAATGGAGCATTTCTCAGCTGTTTGCAAAGCACCTAGGCGCTGGCCTTTTTAGAAAATTTTAAGTTACAACCTAGATATTTGGTATCTGTAAACCTTTTGTAAAACCTTGCCAGAGGCACTCATCGTAGCATTTTCTCATGTCTTAACAAGGCACCTAGGCCGCAGGCTTTTTAGAAGATTTTAAGTTAAAGCCTGAATATTTGGTATTTGTAAACATTTTATAAAACCCAATAAAAGGCACTCATTGTATCATTTCTCATGTCTTTACAAGGCACCTAGCACAACTCATGCTATGTTCAGAAAAGGACGATAAGGTGGGATTTTTTAAAAACGCTGAATTTTTACTTAAGCGCTAAATATTTACATAACATGTCCAGCTTGAAATATTTTTTTATAACTTAATTAATTCATAGTCCCTACACCTTGGCCTTTTTAACAGCTTTTAATACGTTGACTTCATATTCATAACATTTACGTATCAAATCAAGTTATAGCATTACGCTTTTATTTAGGCACTAAATATTAATTCACAGGACCTAGGCCTAGGCTCTTTTAACAGTTTTTATTCGACCGGTGTCATATTCACAACGTTTGCATGTCAAATCAAGTTAATAATATTGTGGTTTTACTTAAACACGAAATATTAATTCATAAGGCCAAGGCCTAGGCCTTTTTAACCGTTTTTATTCTACCGATATCACATTCATAACGTTTACCTATCAAATCAAGTTAATAATATTGTGCTTTTACTTAAGAATGAAATATTAATTCCTAAGGCCTAGGCCTTTTTAATATTTTTACTCTACCAATGTCATATTCATAATGTTTGCACATCAAATCAAGTTAGTAGCACTGATCTTTTACTTAGACACTAAATATTAATTCATAAGACCTAGGCCTAGGCCTTTTAACACTTTTTATTCTACTGATGTCATATTCTAACGTTTACATATTAAGTAAAGTTAAAAATACTAGCATAACATTAGTAAGTTTTCTTGTAGGTAAACGTTATGAATCTGACAACGGTAGGATAAAAACTGTCAAAAAGGCATAGGCCTATGGCCTGTGAATTAATATTTTGTGCTTAAGTAAAAATGCAATATTAACTTGTTTGGTAGGTAAACGTTATGAATATGACATCGGTAGAATAAAAAATGTTAAAAAGGTCTAGGCCTAGGGCCTATGAATTAATATTTCTTGTTTAAGTAAAAGCACAATATTATTAACTTGATTTGATATGTCATCATCATCATCGTCAACCATTATCAATCCACTGCTGGACGAAGGTCTCCCCAAGTTTCCTCCACAACGGTCTGTCTTGCGCCAGTCTCCTCCATGTCACTCCCGCATACTTTCGAATTTTATCCACCCATCTTCCATGTGGTCTTCTTCTGTGTCTTTTCCTGTCCCTTGGAATCCAATCTAAAATTTCGGCTGTCCATCGATGGTCTGTTCTTCTGGCAGTATGTCCAGCCCATTGCCATTTCAGGGATTTAACTCTGATCATGATGTCTTCCACTCTTGTCATTTTTCGGATCCACGTGTTCCTCTTCTTATCTCTCCTGGTTACACCAAGCATGCACCTCTCCATGCTACTTTGAGTTGTCTGCAGCCTTTGTATGTCTCTTTTAGCTAAGGTCCACGTCTCTGCACCATACGTAAGCACTGGAAGGATGCATTGATCAAACACTTTTCTTTTAAGACATAATGGCATATTGCTCTTGAAAATTATGCTGTTTCTTCCAAAAGCTCTCCAGGCAAGTTTTGTACGCCGATTAATTTCTTCACCAATGTGACCCTCACTTGATATCTGCTGTCCAAGATAAACGTACGTGTCTGTTATCTCCAGCTTTTCTCCATCAATCGATAAATCTTCATTTCTTGTAAAAGCATTGAACATCACTTTTGTCTTCTGAAAGTTCATTTTTAATCCCACTTCTTTACTCTTGTCAGCAAGTTCCTGGATCATACTCTGTAGCTCTGATGGGGTAGTTGCAAAAATGACTATGTCATCAGCAAAACGAAGGTGGGTTAGATAATCTCCATTAATCTTTATCCCTTTGTTTTCCCAGTTCAGTGATTGAAAGACATTTTCCAATGTGGCATTAAAGAGCTTCAGAGATATGGTGTCACCTTGTCTCACTCCTTTTCCAATTTTTATGTGTGTTGTATTTTCAAACAGCCGAATCTTTGCACTTGCATTTTCATAGATGTTATTAGTAATATTAATGTATGCATCTTCAATACCGCAGGATTTCAGAGCCATTGCAACTGCTGATGGTTTCACCGAATCAAAGGCTTTTTCATAATCGATAAAAGCCATGCACAATGGAAGTTCATATTCCCTCGCTCTTTCAATTAGTTCTCTCAGTACATGGATATAATCTATTGTGCTGTAGCCACTCCAGAATCCAGCTTGTTCTCTCGGTTGAGCCATGTCCAGTGTCACCTTCAAGCGGTGTGAAAGAACTTTAGTGAAGATTTTATAAACCACTGATAGGAGGCTGATAGGTCTGTAGTTCCTGAGATCCTCAATGTCACCTTTTTTATGTAGCAATATCATTGTAGCGTTGTTCCAATCCTCAGGAATTTTCCCTTCATTAAGGCATCGAGTGAAAATTTGGGCGAGTACTGTTTCGATTTCTCCACTTGCTTCTTGTATGATGTCTACAGTAATTCCATCTTCTCCTGGAGCTTTTCCCCGCTTCATGTTCTTGATTGCATGTGCAACTTCTGCTGGAAGGACTGGAAGAACTCTGGTACTGGTACCTTTCATGATGTCTGGAGTACATGTATCATCCCTTTCATATAATTTGGAGTAGAAATCTTTCACTCTTGTCAAAATTTCGCCTCTATTTCTTGTTACAGAACCATCTTCTTTTCTCAGTGCCATAATCTGTTTTTTTTCCCTTACTGAGATATCCCTTTGCTATCTTTAGGCTTTGGTTGTTTTCAATTGCTTTCCTTACTAGTTCACAGTTGAATTTCCTTATGTCTTCAGTGATACTTTTTGGTACTGTCTTGCATAGCTCTATATATTCCACTTTGGAAGTCACATCTTCTTTAGTTGTCCTCATCTCTCTTCTTTTTGCATCAACATTTTGGTTTTTCCTGATAATTTGTTCACATGCAATTTGTTCTTAGACCCAGCTAATTTTGTTGCTGTTTCCATAAGAGCTTTGGTTACTTTTCTGTTATCTTCAGAAATATCCACTTCATCCAATGTTAGGCCTTCTAAAGCAGAGAATCTGTTCTTCAGTTCCAATTTGAAGGTATTATGGTGTTTTTTAAGGTTGGTTATGTCAATACATTTTGTTTGTCTTATGAGCTTGCTATGTTCGAGTTTAGTGTTGAGGTGCATCTTACATCTCACCAATCTATGGTCACTGCCTGTGTTGAACTTGTTTAGCACACTGCAGTCTTCTATGACGAATTTTTGTTACACATAATAAAATCAATTTCACTTGTCGTCCCATTTGGATGTCTCCATGTCCATTTCCTGTGTGGCTTTTTCTTGAAAAAGGAGTTCCAGATGAAAAACCCTTCTGCCTCTGCAAACTTTACGAGAGTATTTCCACGCTGGTTTCTGTTGCCGTGACCGAATTTACCTACTGAAGTTTCATTCTGTTGCCGTTGCCCTATTTTTGCATTGAAATCTCCCATAATTATCTTCAAGTGCTGCTTACCTTTATTATTTAGATCACGAATTTCCTCATAAAATTCTTCAATTTCTTCTTCAGCATGACTTGTGGTGGGTGCATAAGTTTGAATAATCTGAGCCTGGTATCTTCTCGAGAGTTGGATAACGAGTCGTGCAGCTCTGTCAGAGGAACTTTCAACTTCTACAACTTTATCCTTCAGTTTTTTGTTTATTATAAATCCAACACCACTAGTTCTGCCAGTATCTGTCCCACGATAGTAGAAGAGATGTCCACTTTTCAGTTCAATGAGATCTTCTCCTTTTCTCCTTACCTCACTTAGCCCGACGATGTCCCACTTGATCCTTTGTAGTTCCTCTTCCAATTCAAGAAGCCTTGAATCAGAAGATAGGGAGCGTCCGTTGTACGTAGCCACGGTCAGCATCAGATGGCAGCCTAGTCCGGTCCTCCGGGGATTCTTAGCACCCTCTGCCTTCATGTCGCACTGGCCGCTGCCTTGGCCAGGTACATTCCAGCTGCCGGAGACTGAGGGCCAAGATTTAAGTTGTTGAATCATTTTGGAGGGGTTTGGCCATAACTCACCACGCTGGCCAAGCGAGTTGGTGAGCGTGGGATAGCATTTCCTCTAATCCCGATGGTATAGTTATACCGCTATTGGCGGTCGTCAGAGCCCCTTTAGTGGGAACAGGATGTACCACGAGAAGGCGGGGTTGACATTTGTCAAGGAGAGGCTGTGATGTTATGCATCACCTGACCTTACATCCCTTTGATATGTAAACATTATTAATCTGACATCGGTAGAATAAAAACTGTTGAAAAGGCCTCTGTCCGAACCCGACCAGAATGTTTCCATTGGCCAGTTGGCGGAACCCCACTGCATGCTACAAACAGAAACGGAAAACTAGTATTTTATATTATTTCATGCAAAAGAGAAACATTGAAGTTGATTGAACTGCTCGTACATCAGTAACTTCATACGGCAGCAAGGACAGTATAACAAAAACACGAGATTCCCCCCCCCCCCGAATTTTTTTTTTTATGTAACCACAATATTATGCATGAAATGTAACATTATTTTATATTCTTTGTACTACTGGTACTTTCGTATAGCATCGGAGATAAAATCAGAACAGCTGAGATTTTTATAACATGAGTAGCACTTTGGACAGATAGGACGGAATTGGACCAATCGTCCATTGGACGAATTGGCATTGGACCAAATGTACCTTTGGACTAATCGTCCATTGGACAAAACGACATTGGACCAATCGGCATTGGACGAATCGTACCAGACTCCATGAAAACAACTGTACGGGTCATGGTAATGATGCAAATTTGCAGCAGGGACAAATGTAAGTACTGACTTTCAGTTTGAATTTTGACATAGCTAAAAAGTAAAAATGCTAACTCCAGTGACTGATATAAAAAGAAAGTACTGTAAGAAATAAAAGTGCATTTTGCCAGCAAACTTTTCTGAAAAATGAAGTAACTTTTCTGCACTATTACCATGTTTTATGGTAATGTTCCCCTTTTTATTTTATTTTTTCTGTTGTTTTGTGGTCTAAAGACACCATGAGCTACTTCCAACCTGTGTAGGAACTTATTACATTCACTGCAGGTTTCCTATTGGTGTTTGAGGAAACTAGAAAAAGAGAAAAATGTTAGCTCCACTTAGTGTTTCTCAACTTCAGAAGCAGGTCTGTGTCCCTGATAAAGTTAAATAAAGCAGAAGAAAACATTAGTATAGGTCTGAAAAGAAAAATATGTGGGCCTTGAAAGTGGCCAGGTACTTGATATCCTGGCATGTATTGGGGGAAAAAAAAAAAAAAAAAAAAAAGAAAAAAGACAAAGGGCAGCAAGAAAAAAAGTGAAATTCTCCATAGGTATCGAAAAGGATATAATTTTTTTTATCTTGCTGACTTGTATGGATGGAGTATTTGGAAATCTAGTAAATTATACATAATAGGCTTCTTTATTAATCCTTCCCTTGTTTTGTTGAAGTGCATATAAAAATTCGCGCATAACTATTGCAAAACAAAGATATACATTCTTAGCTCAGTGTGGACACATTTCAAAATAAATGTTGTGTGGACCAGACATGAAATGATTTTTTCTTTCTTTGTGCCATCAGCTTGCACTACCCCCAGTTGTGAAATTCAAATATCTATGCTAATATTCCAAATTATAAAGATATCTAAAAAAAGTCTTATACATGTATTTTTGTGTCATTAAAATTGCTCCAAAAGCCAATTCATCTGCTTCAAACATTTGAAAAACAAAAGTTACAGTTTTCCTGCTCCAAAAGGCACTTTCTCTGCTCCAAAGTCACAATTTTTCTGCTCCAAAAGAGGTCATAGTCACTCCTATCCCTGCTGTAGGAACATTGAAGAGGATGCCACTAGTAGATTGCAGTACATTTGTGCTTCAGAAAGCAATCTCGACATATGTGCTAACTGTTTTATAAAAGTTCTTTTCGTAAAATCAAGTCTTTAATTGTGGTGTGTTTGTTAGACTGTGAATTTAATTGGAAAAGGTTTTTCTTGGCTGTAGTTGCTGATTTGCATTCTACAGTTTACCCATGTGGGGAACTGTAAGCCTATTCAGAGCTAAGCTTTCCCCCATTTGACTCATTCTGTATTTTACTGCCTGTAGCTTATTTTATTTGTTTGTTGCTTATTGGAGGGTATTACAAATAAATGTTTCAATGAAGTATAAAATTTTGGGATTTCTTTGAATCATGTATATTTAGTTAAACCTGGACGATGTTGGGCCTCTTTGCTAGTTAATAATAAAGGTATCCGTGGAATATCTTGCAAGTACTATTATGATTAGATCATGTGGTTTTACCCTATCATTATTTTATGTATGAAATATTTACAAAACTCGCTAAATTTGTTATTGCCCATAAAAAAATTTCTGTTAAGGCATTCGATTCCATTGGCAGGTTCAATATGCTTTGTGGGTTAAAAAAATGTCAGATCATACTTCTGTCATTTTTTTCTAGGTCAGATTCAGTGAACTAAAGTGGATGTATGACAATGCATCCACTTTAGAATATATATTAATGATAAATTCATGAATATGAATTTATCATATACATGTTTTAAAAGAATGCCATGGGTTCAGGTATTGTGCAGAAACAATCCTTTATTCAAATGGTTTAAAAACTTTTCATCTTACTGTTCCACTTTTATGCAAGTATATGGAGGTTGAAGTTAAATCTATTGTGTGGCAAAAATCAATGGTAAACTGGATTTTAGTTCTTGTGCACCATACTGCATTGAAAACTTGTAGCCACCAAACCTTTTTTCTCTCTCAGGAGACCTCCCAAGAACCCCTCTAATGGAAAATAATAATAATTTGCATGTGTTACTGTTTTTGTGTAATTCCCAATTAGTAGAAGATGGTACAACTTCAAAAATAGTTTTTTCTTGCAATCTGTAGTGTACAAAATATCTTAGTGAGAGATAGGTTTGCCTCCTTTGAGTGCTCCATGGACGACAATGGCATACACAACAGCAGCAAGGGTCTCTGGGAATCTTGGAGAGGTGCCAGCTAGTTCTGTGTGACATTGGCGAAAAGACCCCAACTCAATGGGTTTTGTTCCAGAATCCTTAGGGTGAATGACCAACTGGAACCCTCAGCTGTGGGCTAATCCCCCACACTGATGTACTTACCTGATTAAAAAGACACAAAGAAATAAATATCCGGACTCCAGTGTGGGATATGGTGGACCTACCACACTTGAGAAGGATGGTCCACCACTGAATTGACCTGGAACTGGAAAAAAGCGAATAAGAAAGAGATCTCCGCTGAGTGAGTCTAAGATTGGTGCATGGAATACTAGAGGGATAAATAAATGGCAAGATGAATGAGGTGACTGAGGAGATTAATAAGTATAGATTGGGTGTGCTGGGTGTAAGTGAAACCAAAAAGAAGGAAATTGGGGTAGAAGAAGTGAATGGCACGATGAATGTGTGGTCTGGAGTATTGGATAATGTGAGAGGACAGGCTCGTGTAGGTGTGATTTCAAGTAAAAAGATGAAGAACAACTTGATTCACTATAGTTGCGTGAGTGAGAGAATTCTCTGGATTCATTTGAAAGAGAAACTTCAGAGAATTGTAATTGTTGTAGTGTATGCTCCTTGTGACTCAGAACCTTCTGATGAAAAGGAAGATTTCTAGAATAAGCTAAAAGCTGTTTTGAGCCAGTTTGGTGCTAAAGAGAAGGTTATAATAACAGGGGATTTCAATGCTAGAGTAGGTGTGCAGAATGCAATTTCTGCCAATGTTGTGGGTAAGTTTAATGATCCTGGTTTGAATGATAATGGTGAAAGATTAATTGAACTCTGCATTGAGAATAGTTTGTGTGTATCTAATATGTTTTTGAACCGCAAGTATATCCACACATATACTTGGGAAAATCGTACTCTTGGTCAAAAGAGTGTGTTAGATTTTGTTGTCTACGATCAGCATCTAAAACACTTAGTTGTTGGCACTTGTGTGATGAGAGGTGTGGATGTTGGCTCTGA
The DNA here is from genome assembly GCA_039090855.1 of Macrothele yani. Classification (NCBI taxonomy): domain Eukaryota; kingdom Metazoa; phylum Arthropoda; class Arachnida; order Araneae; family Macrothelidae; genus Macrothele; species Macrothele yani. The sequence continues at coordinate 114,768,507 of CM077003.1, forward strand.
TCATTACTTGGTAGTGTCACGAGTTAAACTGAATGTTGGTTCAAGGAAAAGGAATAGGAAGAAGCCTAGGATGGAAAGAATAAAGGTTGAAAGGCTCCCTGAAGATCATCAGCGTTATTCTGACTTACTCAGAGAACGACTGAAGGAGCTGAAGTTTTGTGAGAGGGATGTAGAAAAAAATGGGAATGTTTTAAGAACTGCGTTGTCACTGCTTCTGAAGAGGTCTGTGGCACCACAATAGCGGGTAACAATAGAGGTGATGTTTGGTGGAGTAGTGAGTTGAAGAGGCAGTAAAGAGAAAGAAGGAAGCCTATTTGGGGATGTTTGTCAGGTAGAGTTTCTGTGGATGAATAGTGCTGTAAGAAGCATGTAGCAGCTAAGCTGGTTTGCCAGAGTAAGGCAAAAGATGGGAAGGAGAAGGTAGAAAGGCGTGAATTAGTTTTTTTTTGGAAAGATAGGAAGACTCTCAGACTCAGGAAAAATACGGGAAACAAAGTTGTAAGTTGTGTGAAGAGTAGGATCGGGAAAATGATATGGGAGCCTAATGAGTTAAGTGAAAGATGGTGTGAATACTTCTGAGAGTTATTAGATCAAGAAAGCAAAGATGATTCTGAGGCAGAAGCAGATTATGTCATAGTGAAGGATGGAAGCACAGGAGGGATTTCAAGAGAAGAGGTTTGTAAAGCTCTAAAATCTCTTCAGAATGGTAAGGCTCCAGGAGTTGATGGTATAACTGCCACGATGTTGAAATATGGTGGTAACTCTGTAATTGATTGGTTAACTGAAATTTGCTAGTTGTGCTGGGAGTTAGGAATGGTCCCTCGGGATTGGAAGGATGCTATCATTGTTCCCTTGTACAAGGGAAAAGGTGATCAAACTGACTGCAAGAACTATCATGGTATTAGCCTACTGAGTGTGCAAAGAAAAGTGTTTGGTATGGTCATTATTGAAAAAGCATGGGTCTTACATCAGAAAAAGTGTGGAATGTTCAGAGTGGTTTTATGCCTGGTAAAGGCTGCACTAACCAAATTTTTGCATTACGCATAATGATTTAAAAGTATCTGGCTGTTGGTAAGAAAGTTTTTGCTGCCTTCATAGATTTAGAGAAAGCTTATGACCGAGTAAATAGGACACTTTTGTGGAAGGTAGTGAATGATTATGGTGTTGCTGGGAATCTGCTTAATAGTGTAAAAGCCATGTATGCTGGCAGTAAAGCTTGTGTACGAGTGAATGGTGTTTTATCAAAATGGTTTTCTATTGGTGCAGGAGTCAAACAAGGTTGTGTAATGTCAACATGGCTGTTTAATGTATTTATGGATGTGCACATGCATGATGCCAAAATAGATAACACTTGTTTGTGCCTTGGTGATATCCATATGTGCTGATTGCTGTATGCTGATGACACAGTCCTGTTGGCAGAGAGCAAAAGTGAGTTGCAGAATATGTTGTCCCGGATGTGCGAAGTTTGCAAGAAATTCAAACTGAGTATAAATAAGGAAAAAAACAAAGTTATAATTTTTGAGAGAGGAACTGGTAGTCCTGAATGTAATATAAGTCTAAATGGCACAGTGATTGACTAGGTGAATGAGTTCGTGTATTTAAGAAACCTGTTTGACAGAGAGAACGAATTGGATGGTGAAATTAGTAGGTGAGTCAATTCTTCATTGAAAGTCATAGCTGCTTTGGGAGATTTTCACAGGAATGTTGGATTCTCAAGAGAGTCCTGCATGGCTGTGTATGAAACAGTAATTGTTCCTACTCTGATGTATGGCAGTGAAGCCTTTAGCACTACAGAAGAAACATAGGAATCGTTTGTGTGCTGGAGAAATGCGTTACTTACGGGGGTGGGGGTTGGCAAGACATGTTCTGATTCTGTGAGGAATGAAGATGTATTGCAGTTGTGCAATGTGAATCAAAATGTTGTTATCAAGGTGGAGGCTAACATGCTTCTGTGGTTTGGCCATGTTGAAAGAATGAGTGAAGAGATGCATACTAAGAAAATCTTTTTAGTCCAAGTGGCAGGAAAGAAAGGCAGAGGAAGGCTAAGGAAGTCGTGGGAGGATCAGATTCAGGAGTGTCTGCATGAGAAAAAGATTGTAAGTATGAAGTATAGAAGATCTTGTGTACGGCATGTGATGGATGTCAATGAAGCCTGAGTTGTATGTCAAGATTGCTGTAAATGGATGTGTGATATGACAACAGTAAGTAAAAATTATTTGGTAGTTTTTATTTCTTTGTGGAGCTAACCTCTGAATCTCAGAGAACAACTTAATGATATGTATGTACAAAATATTGCATTCTAGTCAAATAATGTTTTTTCCTTCATTTCTCTCCCTCATAGATGTCTACAAGTACTTACCCCCAGTTTCCCCCGGTTTGTTCTGAAATAATTAATTTTTTAGTTGAAAAGAAAAAAGCAAAAAAAATTTGGAGTGGAATTTTTGATGGTGAGTGAAATTTTTCTGTTTTTATAATGTAATTTTCATATTGAAATTTCTTTTGTTGTGATTCATTTTTGAGACCTTGTGAAAAACCGGAAGTAGTTTTGAAGGGAAAAGATTGCTTAATTTCTCCTAATGCAAATCCTGTTTTGGTATTGATATTATTTTAATTGCATTATGGCTTTCTTATGAGAGCAACACTTCTTTCCCCTTTCTTAAATAATTTTCTTGGGATTGAAGCACTTGCGAGAAAGGAAAAGGATCAGTATTAACTTTTATTCTTTTTTCTTCTATTTTTCAAAACTAGCGGCTGCCCCTCTAAGCTTGCTGTGCTCATTTCCAGAGTAGCGCTCGGGCCCTGCAGCCCGATCTCCATATCACATGAAATAAAAACTGGAAAATTCATATAAATTTCAATTTTTATTGCATGTCTAAGCAAATAAGGCTTGTTATTCAGAAGTTTCAGAGTTTTTTTACCGTCGTTATTTTTTGGAAGGAAAAACTTTTGTCGTTTGAACTTAGCACTTACTAAATTTACCACTAAGGAAAACAAAAACGGTCCAAAAAGCATTTCCGTAAACTGTTATGCTAAATCGTTAAGGTGGATGTCAAGTAATTTTGCTTCCTATACTTTCAATGGAAAATCTTTTGTACACATTTCCTTCACAATTAGTGAAGGAAATGTGTACAAAAGATTTTCAGGGATGAAAATTTGAACATCAATTAAAATGGCTTCATATTATAACTTGGAATACTTAATATTTTCTAAAACATAACTATAATTATATTAAAAATCAATAACTTTTCCTTTGGTGGTGTTGAAACCAGAAAAAAGATGGCGCAACGTGTACTTTGATGACATCAGTAGACAAACAAATGTTGGATTGCGTAATTATGGTTATGTTTTAGAAAATATTAAGTATTCCAAGTTATAAAATGAAACTATTTTAATCGATGTTCAAATTTTCATCCTTGGGAACGCATTAATTGTGAGGAAAATGTGTACAGAAGTTTTTCCATTGGAACTATAGGAAGCAAAATTACTTGGCATCCACCTTAAACAACTGCGATAGCTTTACCAGCAAAACATATGCATAAAAAATTTTCTGCGTCACCATAGCAGCAGGTCAGGGGACCAGAACATTCCTCTGTGGTTATCGTGAAAACAGACAAGCCGTTCGTTTCTTTCCTTTGCGTCTTTAAAAAATGCTTAAAAATCAGAAAATTACTTTTTCTTAAATTTTTTTTTTCTAAAAAAGGGACGATAGTTGTAAGTTTATGCTGTAAAAATTGCAATGCATTATGATTTATAGTTTGCCATATATCCATTTTTTTAAATGGATCCGATCCCATCGTGAAATATAGAATTTTGTGAAATTTAGAAATTTAATTTCTCGTAAAATAAGTCAAAATAAAAAAAAAGGGCGACGAGGTGCAAAAAATCGATCATGGCACTACATGGCTACAAAGTTTCGTGGTTCTGTTGCTGTTAGTGTGTCTGGAACGCTATTTGATAGCACTTTTTTGCTTACCTTAAGTTTGAAATACAATAGCTCTTGAAGTATTGCTAGAATCAAGAAACGGTTTATTTCAGCGTGTTCTCCAAACAATTCTCTATAAACGATGTAAATTTCATATTTTTGTGTTCAATACGTTTAGAAAAGCAAAAGTGTTGCAAAATTTCTAAAGCAGCGGCAACAGCAGCGGCGGCAGTTACTTTTTTAGAATAGAGAGATACATTTTCATTGCGTTAATAGGTTTCACTCAAAATTAGTTCACTTTGATGTTAATATTGGTATAATTTTATCTGCAGAAGAGATAACAGCTTGAATTTAATGTAATGAAAAACTGTTCACTGGGCACAATAGCAAACTTCTGAAATGAAGGGCAGTTCCCTTTCTTTCTTGGGTGACATTTTAGGAAAAAGATTAGGCAGCTTTTTCTGTCTATGAAAGTAGTTTATAACACTTTCTGTTAAGTTTTAAGGGCACTTAATATGATAACAGGGTTCATACGGTCCTTAAGAGTCCTTAAGAACTCCTTATTTTTTATTTCCATTTCTAAGGCCCTTAAAAGTCCTTAAAAAGTCCTTATTTTTTGAACAAGTGCTTAATTTTTTCCTGTGTCTTGTTTTTGTGCTGCAGTAATGGGCATCCCAACCCTGCCGCCATTTTTGTTTGTGTGCCTGCAAATATGCTAACCCGTTCTCCAGGGGACCTTTCTTCTAGCTCATTGAAGGAAGATAATCCCCTAGAATGTTCTTAGAAAGGATCTCCCTTCAACAGTCCCCACTCCCCACTTTTCCCATTGTAGCCTGCATGATTTACCTTGCCTGACCTTACCAGTGGGATTAACATCTGTGTTGTGTGTCTTTTTAGGGGTCAGAGGGTCAAAACATACGTGGGGAGGGGGTCTGTGTTTGACTTTTTCATAATTTATGGTGTCAGTTGTCTTATGTGGTCTGATCTATCTGGTGTCTACTGTTCTACTCAGTTCACCTTGCTTCATTGTCGCTGTGTCTCCTGTTTGTCCTTTTTTTCGGCATGTATTTAATTTTGTCCTTTGTGGACAAAGTAGTTTATATTTGGTGCAAAATGCCTGGTACATGGTCACTAGCGTCGTTTAATCCCCTACATATGTATATATACATACTGTCACACACACACACACACACACACACACACACACACACACACACACACACACACACACACACACACACACACACACACACACACACACACACACACACACACACACACACACACACACACACACACACACACACACACACACACACACACACACACACACACACACACACACACACACACACACACACACACACACACACACACACACACACACACACACACACACACACACACACACACACACACACACACACACACACACACACACACACACACACACACACACACACACACACACACACACACACACACACACACACACACACCTGGTGATATTCCAATGATGCAAAATATCAATTGCAGTGTAGGTCCTTAGAAAGTCCTTATTTTTTTTTTCCACAGAAAAGGGTATGAACCCTGGATAATGTATGTGATATGATGAAGCCTGTAATCTCTCTTGTAATTTATTCAAGAAATTAAGTGAAAAAAGCGTGTCAATAATGGCACGGGGAAATAAGATTTATAAATATAGAGTAATTTTTAAATAATTTATTTATTGAATATTTCTTTGATCATAACATTTTTTGTGAGTGTTCATTCATCATTAAGAATCTTACCTTCATGTGGAGTGTCACAAACATATATACACGAAACAATATTTCATCAAAGTGAAGCATGTGTTCCTAATCTGAAAGTATGTTTCATAAACATTACAACAATGAAAAAAAAAGTATACTGGTTTAGACAGGGATTCGTCTATTAAAACAGGCAAGCACTCTTTGCTCTGCGCCACCAAAGTAAGACAAATGTTCAGACAAAGGAAATTATATTGTTTTAGAATAGATATGTGATGATATCAGACATCCAGCTGTCATCCCAGCATTTCTTGTAGCTGGCATCTTGGTAACCATGGTAACAATAAAACAGGTAACTGCTCTGCCCATTGTGTCACCAAAGTGGGACAAACATTCAGACAAAGGATATTATAGGCTATTGCTTTAGATTATTTCCAATTCCAAAATTTTCACGTTATGCTCTACTGACATCGTGTTATGTTTATTGCAACAAAATTATGACAAAACAAAATATAAACTATTGGTCAGTTTCTGAAATTGAAATGTGAAATAATTCTAACATGTTTCAGTTAGTTAGACCTAGCAATTTTTTTGTAAAGTAGCTTTATCATATTTCTATTCTAAAGTTGTTGTAGACTTGCATTATATTGACTTTTGAGTCAGTGCCCATTATTGGCTAACTCGACTTCATAAATTTAATATCAATTATTGGAAACCAACTTTTGAGCCTGTTCTCATTCAAAGAGGCTTTTCATATATCCATGTTCACACATAACTATCACAATATGGAGTGTGTTTTCTCCCACTGTAGCAACAATTTTTTATAAAGAAAAAGAACCGAAGTAGATCTTTTGAATTGTTTAAAATTTTAGATATGGCAGGTCTCTTATCAAAAAATTAATAAACTACCATAAATATCTTACAATAAAAAATAATACAGAACAAATGCCATTGTAGGAAAATTTCCTTGGGAACTCACTAACATTAAACAAGATTCAATTACAAACGTGTTTAAAACTGAAATATGCTCTTATGCCCTCTAGTGGCAAGGCATTTTGTCACAGAGCATTGTGAAATACATGCACGATATTGATTGTTTTGACCACCATGTAATGCGAAAATAATTTGAAAATCCGATTTTTAGAAGCACATACTTTGGGGAAAATACAGTTTTCATTTACACCCCTAGCGATGACACCTGGCATTATTCTGAATAGAAATTGTACATAAAATGGCCTCCATTATGAAAGGTATCGGAAAGTAAAAATAATTCGTTGTATCTATTTTTTTTAAGCAATTATGTAGAATAAAATATATTTTAAACTTAATATTATGTGCATTTACACTCCCAAGTGGCATGGTTATGCATTGGAATAACCAAAATGTATAAATCATAGTTCAAGCTCTTAACTGCAAAAATAATTTTTCAAATTGGTCTAGTAGTTCCAGATGTTTGGTGTCTGCAGACGAACAGACACAGTGATACTATAATCACTTTTTTTTTTTTTTTAATATGTGCTGAAAAATAAGGTAAGAAGAATAGGGATTTTGTTTTAAATGTCATTACTTATAAAGACCTAATTTTTAACAGTAAAGAACTACACTGTGGCAATAGTTCTTTAGTCAGTTCAGGTGTTTATGAAATACCAACTATCACTTTTAAATTTGAATTGTATATGTATTAAATTAAAACTTTTGAGCCATTTTTTATATATCTTGAATTGTTTAAAAGTGCTCGTGAATAACTTCACATTCAGGCAAAAGACTACTTCCCTGTTTTGGTTGTATAGTACTTCAAAGGATGGGTAATATGAATCATTTATTACTGGAGTGTTTCATTGAATTAATTTTTTTTATGTATGCTTATTGCTTTTAGAATAGCAGATGTCTTAATAAGTAAATGTGCTTATTTTAATATAAGGCTGGGTCTGATTAACTTGTGTGGTCAAAAGTTTCAGAATCTGTGAGCTTTATTTTTATTATGACATGTTACTTTGAAGACTCATTAACTGACCAAAGATCAGCACTGAAAAATGATTGCTGTGGAAAGTCAAGATTTTTACTCTCATATTTAAAGTTTTCAGTTAACTATCTTAGCAAAATAACATAAATAATAAAATTTTGTCCCTATTTTGTAAGTAGTTTTTTATGTCCATTTCATTCCTGCATTTTTGTGATTTTTTCTGAAAAAACATCTGCTTATTAATAATGAATTATCTATTACAGAAGCATTGTTTAAGAGTGAACAAAATGACAAAATGTTTTTGGGCTTTAAAGTCATCAAGACAGCACTGTTGTCCATGCCATCTTCCGAGAAACTGGTGAGTATGATCTAAATGGGTCATATCAGTGTACTGAAAATGTTTAATTAATATATTCTGTGTCATTGATGAAAGTTGGTGACCTTATTGCTCCATGTGAGAATGCCACAAGTTTTTCTTAATCATTTTAAGACATTGACATTTAAGACTGGGACACAAAGAAAAAAATCAGACACTGATGATCATGAATTGGCTAATGATGTTGGTTCTTTTTGATGTGCTAAGATGAAGGCTTTCCTGATATGCTGGATCTGTTTTTCACATGGAACTGAATATATTGTGTTTTAAAACACTCATGGCTTTCCTCAGATATATTTACTTAATTCTATTTTCACTTGAAGAACTTTCATTTATGTAGCTTATTTTAAAGCTCCTGAAATGGACTGTAAAACATGTTTCTTAACTAAATATGAATAAAAAATACTTTCAAGGAAATATTTTACCTTGAATTTTTCAAAAAGCTACATTTTTAAATCATAAAGTAAATGTCATGGATCTAACTAATACTGAAAGTTCAAAACATTGAAATAATACTTAAATGCTATACGTCTTCTTTCAGAGTTCTTCTGGGAATTGCACAAAAATCAGTTTAGTCTATAATTATTATTTTATTTCATTTTCTACATATCACTAAGCTGTTCTCTGAGATTCAGAGGTTAGCTCCCTAAAGAAAGCTCATTTGCCAGATTAAGGTTTAAAACTGATGATAACAAAAACTGATAAAAATATTACTGATAAAATATTACTTATTATTGAAGTCTCCATTTGCAGTGATCTCAATACACACCTTGAGCTCCACTGAAATCCATCACATGTCTCACACAAAACCTTTTTGACTTCATACTTATAATCTTTTTCTCATGCAAACATTCCTGAATCTGGTCCTTCATGATTTCCTTGGCCTTCCTCTACCTTTCTTTCCTGTCACTTGGGCTGAATAAATTCTCTTAGTAAGGATCTCGCCACTTATTATTTCAATATGGCTAAACCATCTCAGAATATTTGTCTCCACATAACTAACAACATTTTACTTCACATTATACATTGTAGAAACTCTGATGCAGAAAAGACTGTTTCATTACACTATGTCATATCCAATGCCTGATGTGAACATGGTTTACAAAACCCAGAAAACAATTGTGAATTTTCTTAAAGAAAAAATTCCACACATCAAGAAAATGCAATTACTTCAGTGACAGGAGTGCTGCAGTATAAAAACAAGTACAACTTCCTCAACCTGTGCCTGCATGAGGATGACTTCCAGCTGAAAGCACAGTGATCATTTTTGCAACAAGTCATGGAAAATCAGAACGTGATAGGATTGGCGGGATTACAAAATGCGTAGCTCGAAAGGAGTCTCCAGAGACCACAAAGCAGATCATAACTGAAGCTGCATTTTTCAAATTTTGTAAAACAAACATAAAATAAGTCAGTTTCCACTTTACTGACAAACACACATTATACGCAACCCCTTCTGCACTTGCAAACTGGTTCAAAGACATACAGATACTTCCTGGTATTAGAACTTTCCACAGCTTCAAGCCTCTAGATTCTGCATGCATTGTTGTAGCTAGAAAGACCAGTACTGACAAGGAACACTCTCTCACATTCAACCTGAAAAGCTGTCACCCATCATTTGTAACAGCAGATGATTTGTATCCTGGGTGTTACACTGCATGTAAATATGACCACTTGTGGTATTTTGGAATAGTGTCTACTGTGGATAAAGATGAAGGAAAAGTTGCTGTAAAGTTTCTTCATCCTAAAGGACTTTCACCGTCATTTTACTGGCCAAGGAATGAAGATTTCTGTGAAGTGCGAGTTCCTCATGTGCTTGCTGTTGTTGATATTCCACAGTCAACATCTGGAAGAACCTACCACTTCTCGTAGGACTGCATGAGGTCAGTGGAGGGGAAATGGCACATTTGGAGGTTATAATCCATAAAAGAAACAGCTTTATGGACTAGGTCAAAAATAATACTTAACTTGTGTAAGTAAACAATTTATTATATATGGCAGGGATGGCCAACATATCGATCGCGATCTACCGGTTGATCGCTGAATCATTTTTGATTAATCGCTAATGCTTTGTGGAAAAAATATAATTTTTTTTAAGTTACTAAAAAAATTGACGATGGAGCATTCAGACAAAGGAGCAGCCATGTTTGCGCCCTTACAACTGCTGATTTGTGACTGCATCCACCAAGTGTCGAGGTCACATGGTCTGCTCTCCCCCAATAGCAATCTGCCGCAACTCTGCTTGTCTGCATAATGTGAGAGCATTGGCCGCAGAGTTAGGCATGGGAGACAGCTTTGCAGGAAGTAAGTTAGCTTGGGGAAGCTGACTGGAAAGCTTGAAATTGTGAAGTAGAGTAGATCATTTGGAGTCGAGGGGAAACTGTCAGCTTGAAAATGTGAAGTAGAGTAGCTCACTTGGAGTCGAGGGGAAAAAAGTAGATTTTAGTCCCAATCAAGTTGGCCACCCCTGATATATGGTATGAATAAACATTAATTTTATTCTTTTTACTAAAAATGTACAAAGTATTAAACTGCCTTTTAAAGACAAATAACAAAAAAAGTTGTACTCCCTATCATAAAATCACTAAGAACCAAAAGTATGTAAAAGTTTAAGTTCTGCAAGTTTGCTCTAGTAGTGTCTTTGGATAGGAGTCTTAGATTTCAGGTGAAATTGAAACAATAGTAATCCAGCAGCCATTTTCTCAAAATGGCAGAAAAAGATGCATTATGTTTGCAGAAGGAATGAAAAAGCCATCAATTTTATTCTGGGTGATAGAGCAATATCTCTAGGCTCATTTAAAGAATATATATGTTAGGGCTATACCTTTCCCTGCCACTGATAATTCAGTTTTTAGTAACCCATGTTTTCCACTGAAAAATAAAGCTAAAAATATTCTAATTTTTCAGTGGACTAAAAGAGACATTTAGAGTGTTCACATATTTTTTTCTGAAATCATGTGGCTTTCATTGACAACTCTGTAAACTTTCAAAGAGATTAAATGATATGTGAGTAAGATGGAATTTTTTTTTGTAAGCAAGTTCAGCTTGCACAGAAGGCCTTGGAAATGGTAAAGAAATGAGGATTCTTTAAAAGTTTGAAGGGCTGTAAAATTGAAACCAGAAAAACTACATGGGAAACATTTTATGTGGTTACTTACCACCATAGATAGATTGAGTATACAAAGTTTAATCAAAGTCTGAGAACATGAGTGTAAAAACATTTTTTTTTTTTTTGGTTGAATTGACGTGTAATGACCCTAACCTTACAGCAAAATCTTCACTCCGTCCGACTTCCATTTTCGGAAATGCTTCCTCCATTTTCAAGCTGAAACACCATCAGTTATTGAACAAAATTATGTTTTACAATAATACTGGGCAGAGGGAATATCATGTTTAAAAAATAATTATTGCGGATTAAAACTGCAGTTCATCTAACTTCCATTTTCAAAATTTTTGAAAGATGAAATTCAGTTGCCATTCGGAAAACGTCCTTTCCTTCTTCTACCACACCACACCACACCACACCACACCACACCACACCACACCACACACACACACACACACACACACACACACACACACACACACACACACACACCAATTCTTCCCAAAATTCTGTTCAGTTTTGCATCGTTCTTGAGAACGACGGAAATGACAACATCAAAGTCGTAGTTCCTCGAATCCATGGAAGAAACTCATGCCTAAAGTTTACAAGGAAATTTTTGCTCCATCGAATTTCTGTTATCGGAAATTGTGGTCTACACTTTAAGCTGAAATGCAAACATTTAGGCGATAAATTGATATTTAGTAACACTGGACTGAAGCAACTTCGCGGAAAAAAAATTAGATTGTGGGAGAAATTCTCATTTCGTTTAACGTTTGTTTTCGGAAGTTCTGAAAATCGGAATACCGTTATGAGACGGAATATTACCCTTCCTCCCCCTGCCCCCCACATGCTACTCCTCCAAAAATATAACATTATCTTCAGTTTTGCATTGATCTCGAGTATAACCAAAATGATGATGAAAAAAGTGGAATTCCGCGAATCTGAGGAAGAATTTCGTGCCTGATTCATAACTGTGTGTGATATGCAAAATGAACTGTGCATGCGTCTACGCATGGAAGCCGATTCACATGTCCATAAACTGATTATATTCCTGATGTGAATGATGTAAAATAAAATTATCATCGTACCACAATCAAAGGTTTATTATACATCGACTAGTTTCGCAGAGCTTTTGGCTCGGCTTCATCAGGACGAATGGAGCATAAACATTCAAATCATTGTGACATCATCAGAGTTCTGATGGTCACAGTTTTTAGTGAGCTGTTTTCACGCGCTTGAAAGAAATGAGTCGACGTCATGTCATTGACAAACCATGAAGAGTTCCGGTATATGTGAAAAGCTTCTAATACATTAAGCTTGATAGTTGAATCAGGTTTATCAATCAGCGCAGCGTTTCAAACAGAAATTTATGGTTGTTTTTGTGACAATGCTGGGCTATAGACGACTTCTCCAATTCACAGTTCCATACGTAGGCCTTGTGTTCCTTCACACGGAAACTTAAAGCCCTGCGGGTCTGGCCTATCTATGAAAGTCCACATTCACAAGGTATCTGATAAATTCCTCAGAAATTTATGTCTTTGATGTAATCTTTTGATCTGAAAAAAATTATATTGTTTTGGGTTTGAAAATAACTTTGAAATTAAAACTCTTGATAAATTTTGAAATTCCGAAGTTAATCTTTGGAGCAAATGGGATAACCGCCCAATTCTGTCGTATTGGGTGGTCTACTGGCGTGAGTGAGCAGACAGGCTTCGGTTTCCTAAATTTTTGGACAGCTTTGTCTATAGCAGAATGGGTATATCCTCTGTGTACTGCAATTCGTTTAAAAAAATCAAGCTCTTTCTGCAAGGAATTCTCAGCTGAGCATATTTGTATTGCACAATATACGTATGTGTAGAAGGCAGAGATTTTTTGTTTCAATGGGTGATTTGATTTTGCATGAGGGGGTAAAGAAATTGTGAATGGTTTTCGATAAACTGTTGTGCTAAAGGATCTTTCAGAGTGTGACACAGGGATGTCAAGGAATGGTAAGCAGCCATTATTTTCAGCCTCATATGGGAACTTTATATAAAGATCAATTGATTTGATGAGTTCAACTTATTTAGGTATTTCCGAATTCATGCCTTTCCAGAGAACAAAAGTATCATCTATATGTCAAATCCATTGGCCAAATGTAACAAGCTGAAAGAGTTTGTCCTCAAAGTGACGCATATAGACTTCGCATAAAATAGGCGACAGTGGGCTACCCATTGCAAGGCCTTCCGTCTGTTGGAAAAATCTTCCACAGAAAAGGAAACTGTTTTGTCTGGTACAAATTTCCACTAGTCTCAAAATATCTTCTACTTCTGGTTGGCTGAAATGATGTTCAGTGAGACTCGCTTTCAGTGATTCGAGGGCTCCATTCAATGGGGATGCTTGTGAACATGGATTTCACATCAAAGGATAACATGAGTTGATCCTTGTACAGATGTATGTTGTTTTAGTCATTTGACAAACTCTATGGAATTTTTACAGCTGCTTTGTTCAAAGAAGTCGTTAAAGTGGATAGTTTTGAAGATATAAACTTGGCCAACTTATGTGTAGCTGAGCCGATATTGCTGACTATGGGACGGAAAGGGATACCAATCTTATGTATCTTCGGAAGTGCATAGAAACACGGACAATGGGCATATGAGGGCTTTAGACGAATTTTTGAGCTTTGTTTAAGAGTTACACAACTTGTTATCAATTTTCGAACTTCTTTTAATTGTTTCTCCGATGGATAATTTTTTATTTCTTTATAGGGTCCTTCGGACATAAGTTTTTTGACTTCTGTCTCATAATGTTTTTGTCAGATACTTTGTGAATGTGGACTTTCATATATAGGACAGACCCGCAAGGCTTTAAACTTCCGTGTGAAGGAACACAAGACCTGCGTATGGAACTGTGAACTGGAGAAATCGTCTATAGCCCAGCATTGTCATGGAAGCAACCATAAATTTCTGTTTGGAAATGCTACGCTCATTGATAAACCCGGTTCAACTGTCAAGCTTAATGTACTAGAAGCTTTTCACATATACCGGAACTCTTCACGGTTTGTCAATGACATGAGGTCGACTCCATTTCTTTCAAGCTTGTGGGAACAACTCGCCAAAAACTGTGACTGTCAGAACTCTGATGATATCACAATGATTTGAATGTTTACACTCCATTCATCCTGATGAAGCTGAGCCAAAAGCTCTGCAAAGCTATAGTCGATGTATAATAAACCTTTGATTGTGGTAAACGTTGATCATTTTATTTTATCTCAACACCACAAGTTTGTAGTCATAAATTATATATGAACGATGTATTCGATTGCAATTTTTGAAGCTCTGAAGGATCCATTTCTAATGCACATAATTTTATGAAGGATATGTTTTTAATGCTCGAATTTTGTGTGGATTCCAAAAACAGACCCAAGATTTTATATTTGTATATATTTTTTCTTAAAATTTCGTAAGGTGGGAGACTCCCTCCTAACAACTTTAGTTTGGCTGGAATACCGCCATCGTTCCCTGAATTTTAAGCCCTGAAACCTCATTTCCTGATACTGTTTGTCTGGGCAAAATTCACAGTGTTGAAACTGACAATCTGATATAAATGATTGCATATAAGAAATGCCTTTAATAACCTTTGTTATGCTTAATCATTGGATACTTCCTGTACATTTTAATTTTATGTTTTGCAGATAAATTATTCAGTAAGTTATGAAGCCAAATTTGATGCAGCAGCATGTTGGCAAAATCGCATCATTTTTTGTTGTAAAAACAATGATGTAGTCTGTGGATATCAGTTGTTAGAGTTCATCAGGATGGTTTGTTTTGCTCATTGTTGGGGAAATGTTGGATGTTCAGGAAGCTTGATTTAAGGGATAATTTGGGAGAGTGATTGATGATATAAAATCAACTGGTAGTCATGTAAGCAACATATTTCAGAAGCTCCAAAGCTTACAAAGAATCATGCAACATAAAAGATTTCTATTAACATCAATACTTTTATCATTGTTGAATGTATTATGGTGCTTTTTTTTAATGTGTAATATTGTTCTGTTGCACTATTATGACTGAAGTTTCATTTTTTGAATTTTAGGTTTCGGCCATAATATCAGCAGATTTTTCTGCTGCTCTTACAAGATCCCTGATGACCAACAAACATCCAATGAATGCTGCCGCGTTAGAATTGGTACATTTTATTTTTATTTTTACAGTTTAATATTGTTATGGAAATGCTATTTTAAGAAATTAAACTGAAGTGAAAATTATTTCAGAACCTTTATTCTAAATTGTACAGAAGTAACATTGTTGACTTAAGAAACATTTTGTGTGGTAGGCATAACTTTTTGCAAGAGGCCATAAATATGGCATTAAATGCATCATAGTCAGACAGTGGGCATATTGGGTTACGTCATCCCTTTCAACAAGCATGTTCAGTTTCTAGGAAGCTTTCAGTGATAACTTTAAATTATTGGATTAGATGTCTGCTGCTCCTGTGTATGTATGAGGTAAACAACTAAAATAAAGGCTCTACTCTAGAATAAAAACAAAGCAGTGGATTCTCTTTTATCTTAAAATGTCATTAAATTTGGGTGTTCTATTTTCCATGATGATGTAAAGCTAACTGATTATTTGGAAATGAACTTGGATTCTGAGTTGGAAAAACTGTATCTTGCAGCAAATGTGAATTTTGGGTGCTCTTCCAGCCATTATTGGCTGATGAACATTGGGGACAGCAAAAAAGGCTACATACACCTATCCTGATGTGTATATCAGAATGAAGAAATGGCAACTGATGGGCAAGAAAGCTATGGATGTATCCAGCTGGTTTACCGGAGAAATATGTTTGTATGTAAGTTTGCCAGCTCTGTCACAACACACAGGTCAAAGCTGTAAGCCCCTGGAAAGATGAGAGAGAATTGCGTTTGCTCCCCTGGAGTGTATGTGACAAAGCATCTCTGCAACTTGTGTGATAATGTGCAATGTCATTATACTGTATGTGTGAAACTTCAATGATTTGATGTTGAGCAAGCAACAACAGCTTGTTTGACCTGTGCATCCTACCAATTGAATTGATTGTACTGACTGACTTAATTTAATGGTACTTTGGAAACATTTATTTTTATTTTTATATTTCCTTGATCTTGATTCACTGATCTGAACTCTGGTTGGGAAATTATTCTCATGTAAAATAATGTACAGTAATGGCACTGGTAGACAAAACCCCAAATTTTCAAGTGCTAGCTCCTATTTTTCAAGAGCCAGCACAGTTTTTCAAGAGATACAAGGAGGAAACCATGACCAATAGCTAACATACAAAATTGTGTATGTGTACAATACACAACACAGCACTGCATATGTGTATAGTACACAACACAAAATTTTGTGTGTACAATACACAAAATAGCATTGCTCATCGTGCAGTACATAATACAGCATGTACAATACACAATACAGATTTTTTTATGTACAATACACAATACAGATTTTTTTATGTACAATACACAATACATATTTTTTATGTATAATACACGATACAAATTTTTTATGTACAATACACAATACATATTTTTAATGTATAATACACGATACAAATTTTTTATGTACAGTACACAATTATGTATGTGTTCATTACAGAACTGTGTATGTGTACAATGCACAGTATAGATTTGTACTTACGTATGTACATATCATACATACATACAAACATTATTTGTTTTCCCATAAATGCTTGCATTTCTGCTTGATAAAGGAGGGAAGTTTAGAAAGTTTCTAAGAATTGATGCATAGTATTCAAAAGTATTCATGTTCTCAAAGCTACACCATTTATCTAAAATTGGGAAAGCTGTTTATTATGCATTCATAGTCCTCTGGCTGAAAGTTTTTCAGCATGATAGATGGAATTATAGTCATAATATCAGGAAGAATGAACATGGAAACCTATTTGGCCATACAAACTGTGGACTATTGGGTGTGTGCAGAAGTTCTAACCATTTTTGTAATGGATGTAAATTGTGATTAGGAGTAGTTACGTCACACAGATGATGCTGCGATGCCATATTTTTGGCCAACAAAGCGTGGAACAGTAGAGCATATAGAGGCACTAGGTTTGTCCGAGTAAGTCATTCTTAACAGAAATCATGGACAGTGTAACATGGCATGTGATAAGGAGCACATTAGACATTGTTTACTGTACGAGTTCGATAAAGGCAGTACTGCAGCCACGGCTTGCAGCAACATCTGTCAAGTGTATGGGGAAGATGCAGTTGATGATAGCATGTGTCACCGTTGGTTTAGAAAATTACGGGATGGAGGCAGAAGCTGTAAAGATGAGCCATGTTCTGGACGTCCATCTGTGGTTTCTAATGAGGATGTGCACCAAGCCATAACAAATGACCCACACCCAACCATTCAGGAATTAGAGGAAACATTGTCGGTACTCGGAACAACAGTTGAAAGACAGGTGCATGCACTTGGTTCATCACCAACTCCGATAACTGGGTTCCGCACCAGCTTTCTGCAAAGCAACGAGAGGAGAGAATCCGTACCTGTGTTTCTTTGCTTGCTCATCACAGAAATGAACTGTTTTGGGGATGAATTGTAACAGGTGATGAGAGATGGGTACTGTACCATAATGTAAAGCATCGATGGACTGTGTGCCAAGCTGTGGATCCTGCACCATCGACCTCAAAAGGAGGACTGCATCCCAAAAAGGTTTTGTTGAGTGTTTGGTGGGATGTCCAGGGAATAATCCACTGGGCGATGTTGGCTCCTAACCGAACAATAAATGCTGACCTCTAATGCCAAAAGTTGGACAGATGGTGAGAACAACTGGCATCAAAGTGGCCAGCACCCATCAGTCACAAAGGTGTGATCCTTCATCATGATAACGCCAGACCTCATGCTACTTTAATCACTCTGCAAAAATTACTGGACTTTGGTTGAGAAGTGTTACCTCACCTGGCATATTCCCCTAACCTGGCACCTATGGATTACCACCTTGTTTGATCGTTACAGAACGCCTTCACTCTCCAAACCTTCAATATGTGGATGACTCTAAAACACAGGAGTTTTCCTGGCGTGGGATCCACTTACTCATAGGCAGATGGCAAGAGGTCATACAGAATGATGGCAATTATGTGAAATCCTAGGTACGTTATTTGTTGTGTTCTCCTTTCTTTGTAGCCTACAAAAATGGATAGAACTTATGTACACACCCAATACAAACCTGAAACATTGGGTAAGTCTACTGTTCAGTTCTTCAGTAAAATGGGTTATATCGAAGAAGCGGTTGATTCCAACTCTGCCTAAATCGGAGGGCATTAAGAGAGAGGAAAAGATCGAAAAGATTACTGAAGGTAAGATTTTGCCTGTAGACAGCATTTTTAATTTTGCCACTAGCAATTTATTTTTTATTGTATTTATTCCTTTCTGTGAAAATTGTGACAGACCGGAATTCATTGCCATGCTGGATACCCAAATTGGTCACTGTGTGCTGGATTACTGAAAAAAAATCATGTTTGTTAGTGAAAACAACTTCCATTGGTTGGCATCTATGCATTGGAGGTACAACAATTGCTAATTATTCTGCACATCGAAAAAAAAGGAGTCATCCCTGGCAAAACTTACCTAGTAACGGGTGACAGCGCCTCTTGCCTTGATAACGGCATGAATCCGGTGTGGTAGACTCCACGAGGTTGTGGATGTATTGAACATTGATTTGCAGCCACCCTTGCATCAATTGGTCCCAAATTTCTGCCAGAGTACGTGTGTGGCTGTCTATTCCGGCGTTTCGCCTTCTGTTCCAAATGATCCCACTTATTTTCAATAGGATTTAAATCTGAGGACTTGGCAGGCCAGTTGAGGTGAGATACTGTTGCCGATTGTTCTTCGTGCCACTCAGACACAGTTTTAGCCCTGTGCACATGGTAATTGTCGTCTTGGAAGACAGGTGTGGCAATATGATGCTCCTGGAGATGTAGGGAAAAGGGCAACATTTCATTCAGAAAGTGGAGGTATGCATGCTGGTTCAAATTCATCATCACTGCAATGAGAGGGCCCATTTCGTTCTACGAAAAGCATCCCCAAAACATCACAGAACCCCCTGCAGCTTGAACGACACCTTCGACACAATCAGGATTAAGGGCTTTATTGGGCCTGCGATGAACTCGCCGCCTCCCATCATTGAAGTACAAACGGAAACGAGACTCGTCAGACCAAATTACTCATTTCCAGTCCTCAGTAAAGTTTTGGTGCCTCTGAGCCCATTGATAATGTGCGACATTGTGACTTGCTGTTAAAAGGGGCCTCTTCTGCTGTACTCTGCTCCAGATGTCCGTCGCATGCAGTTCTCGTCACAATGTCCTTTCGGTTGGAGTGGACTTTCTTTGACTATTTGGAGTAATTGTTGCCTGGTTTGAAACCAATTTGCAGTTACTAAGCATGGAACATGGCGGTGATCCCTGTGGTGAAAATCGTTTTCCTGTCACAGTTACATCACCGATTTTCAGTTGACTGTGAACTACATCACTGTTTGTAGCCCCTCTGGACAGTACACTTTGACACACCAACAAATTGGGCAACTTCATTCAATTTGTGTCTGTGGGTAACGGCCAAACATGATGGCTCCTTTTTTCCACTCAGTAACATCTGTCTTATGACCCATTTTGCAGACTAAATTCAACACACACGTTGCTCTTCACCACTGCACAAGACAGAAATGATCCTGTAGACCACATCAATACTATTTATCTACCAACAATGCTACCACTGCACAAGACAGAAATGATCCTGTAGACCACATCAATACTATTTATCTACCAACAATGCTACCACTGCACCCTCTGTGCAACTGGTAACTTCCTACTGTCATTTCTGTCAGGGGTGACTAATATTTTGTCCGGTGTGCTTATGTAGCATGTTACTTTATGATGAATAGTAGTAGCAAATAGTTGAATCTATTAGCAGGTTATATTCCAGTGGAAAAGTTGAACTCATCATATGCCTTGGAGTTTCTGCCTTTCCTTAAGTATACTCATTGTATTTGAAAAATTTACACTATAGTATATATATTTTTTGAATTCTTTTTATATCAGAAAACAGTTTTTAATCAAGTTAAAATTCTGTTGTCTAGTGATTGACAAAGTAAATTATAACTTAAAATGAATTTTACAACATTTCTTCATTTTACTTATTTCAGGTGGACTTTCTTGGAAAGTATGTGAAAGAAAGCACAGATGCACATGTTCAAATAACAATTCTAAAAGCATTCATTCAACCGTAGGTGTTTCATTTTCTTATCGCAATTTAAATATCATGTGCCAGTTTCCAAACTAAGTACTTTCTGTCATGGCTGTTCTTTGCTACTAACTTTGTTTCTTTTATGTTGCAATACTCATCTCACTTCTGTATGGTAAAATGTAATGTGCAGTGCTGAGACAAAGTTTGAAGTAGTTATGAGAATTTTATTTTGCATTTTCCTATTTTATATGTGTCATCCCATGTCAACTCAACAAAAAAAAAAAAAAAAAAGTTTTGACACCCTGTTCTCAAATTTTGATTAAACTCGGTATACTTAATCCCTCCATGGTGGTAAGTAACAACATAATTTTTTTTACCATGTAGCTCGTGTGGTTTCAATTTTACAGCCTTTCAAACTTTCAGTGAATTCTCGTTTTTTACCATTTCTGTTACGTTCTATGCAAGCTGCACTTGCTTACCAAAAAAAGTTCCTTTTTACTCACTAATCATTCAATCCCTTGGAGATTTTACATCCTTATCAATAAAAATAATAAAATTTCAGAAGAAAGTATGTGAATTCTCTTATACGTCTGTTTTAATTGAGGTTGGACTCTTCCAACTGAGTGGCAGCAACTACCCCAGTGACGTAGTCCTGATGACGAACTAGGCTTTAGTTCGAAAATTTTACTACCAACTTTTTTGAATAATAACCTCTATAAGACCCGTAAATCAGGTCAAAAATTCCTGGCACCACGGAAAAAAAAAAAAAATGTTCCCCAGTGTTATCAATCTACTGCTGGATGAAGGTCTCACAAAGTTTCTTCCTAAACAGTTTGTCCTACACTAGTCTCTGCTCCTGTTTTCTTTCAAGAATAATTTTTTTCTCTGAACTGCTCCTGTTTTCTTTCAAGAATAATTTTTTCTCTGAACTGCTCCTGTTTTCTTTCAAGAATAATTTCTTCCAGTTTGGAAAGAAATATTACAGGCAAACTTCAGGACTTGCAATGGGTTCTCCACTAGCACCTCTGCTTGCAAATTATTATGTGAATAAACTAGAGGCAAAAATCCTTATACAGCCTTCAATATTTGCTCTCTATGTAAGATACATGGATGATGTCCTATTTATAGTAGATACTGAGGACCAATCTCTACCATCTCAGATTCTAGCAGAATTTAACTCGCTAGAAAATACCTTGCAGTACACCCTGGAACTGGAAAAAGACTATAGCATCAATTTCCTTGATTTAAACTTGACCTTAAGAGAGGGGAGAATATTTACTCAGCTTTTTAGAAAACCCACTAACACAGGGAAGATGTTAGACTTCTACTCATTCCACCCTGATTATATTAAATTGAATACGGCGAGACAATTTAAAAAAAAATTGAAGTCCTGGTCTCTCAGATGCTCAAAAATATCTTCACAGAGAAGAATTAAAAGAAATATTGGCAGAAAACAATTACCCCTCCTTATGTTGAGAAATTATTTAGACAAGTGCCAGAAAAGAAGCAGGAAATAAACAACTTCAAATCCACCAGCAAAATTACGTACCACAAGGGACTTTTTGAAAAACTGAAGAGGATCGGAGCAAAATATAATATCAGACTTGCTCCAGATTTAGGTAACAAATTAAAGAAATTCCTGCCAGCTTTAAAGCAGAAAGAAGTGGACATCCAATTGCAATAAGGAGTAATATATTGCATTGACTGTAACTACGGACTCAGCTATATAGGAGAAACGGGGAGAAGTATTAAAGTCCAAATGAAAGAACACCAAGCAGCTATTAGGAACATTAGTAACAAAACAGGGCTAGACAGACATATACAAGCAAGTGGACACTCCATAAATTGGGACTCAGTAAGAATAATCGCCCACCAATCAAACTTAGTAAAGAGGAAACTAGAAGAAGGGATTGAAATAGCAAGAAGAAGAAGTAGCACAATTAACGATAATTGCGGTTGGACTCTTCCAACTGAGTGGCAGCAACTACTCCAGTGACATAGTCCTGACGACGAACTAGGCTTTAGTTCGAAAATTTGACCACCAACTTTTCAGGGTTCCCACGCCACCTGGAAAACCGGAAAACCGGGAATTCTCAGGGAATTTGAAAATTGTTCCAAAAATCAGGGAAAACTCAGGGAAAATCGTGTTTTTCCGTAAAAATCAGGGAATTTCTTATCAGGAACTGAAAAGTCAGGGAATTTTTTATTTTGGCAAAAAAATATTTTCTTTCAGACTTTTGTAGAATATATTTCTGTATTGCTAAGTTTTAAAATAATTCCGAGTTGTTTTATACTTCGAGGCAACCCACCCACCGATTAAAGTGCAGCTGTGCTGGGGAGTGCGTCTCTTCGCGGTTTCCCCCATCTCCAGATGCTCTAAACTACAAGCGAACAAACGGACACGTCAAAGCGTGAGAGAAAGCCATTAATCACACCCCCATTTCGCAGGCTCTTATCTGCTGCGTTCGCGCAGAGGCAGTCACTTGTTCCTAAGTAGGTGTCCTGGTTCTCTGTGTAGACTGGGAAAAAAATTATGAAAAAGCTATTTCCTCAAGTTTTTAAATAACCGACTGAAATTTTTACAGTGAGCAAGATATATGAAAATAACGTTCCATTTTAAATTTCGCCGAAATTCATCGGAAACTTTAGAAGTTGCGCTTTTTTTTTCTTTCCCCTTTCCTTTTGCATGTTTCACTTGTGTTTTATCAAACCGTACAAAAACATTTTATTTTGCCGGATGTTGGTTATCCTAATAAGATTCGTTGTTTTACGGCCGGAAAGAGATTTTTCTTGATTCTGTCTTATTTCTATTTCATAATGCATGAAGAAATTAATTTATAGCTATTTTGGCGATATTCCGATTACTGCAAGAGCTGACTGGTTGCGAAAAATAGGGTAGTCCGACGCCCGGAACCATAGATTTTCACATCTGGGTCATTCCACGCAAAATCGCCAGATATTGAAATAATTTTCCACCAACACATCTCTGATTCTTACAGGTAGCTGCTTCCAAATTATAAAAAAAACCTAAAAGTTTAAACTTTTTTTTGTTTCTGATAGATTAGAAGATATTATTTTTGAATTTTTGTGCATAATGGAACCGTTTTCCGTAAAAACGCAAATATCTCCGTTATTTAGAATAAGAAATATAAAATTCATCATTCTCTCGTAATTTTTCCTAAGGTTTCAGCTTATACATAGGGAAAAAATTTTTGCGAGAACAAAAGTTAGGACGGGGTAGAAATTTTCTTGTAATCGTAAATTCTTTTTCTTGCGTTGCTGCACCTCACAAGAGTTGCATAAATTATTCATTTCACATCTTTACCCTCACATTGCCGAAAAAAATATAAAAAATCTACCTAGTTACTACTGATTTAAATGTTTGCCGTACTTGCTCTATTGGTTTCAAGTTTGTCAGTGCAGGCGCTAAAGCTTCTGTCTCCGTTTTGGATGACGTTATTTGTGGGGAGTTACTGCAAATGACCTGAGTGGGCTCCAGACCTTTCTCGCACTTTGCCTGATCAACATCGCACAAAAATGTTTTGCCCTTCGTAAAGATATTGTTAAGTATAAACATGCCACTCGCCACAGGATGAAAAATTATGTTGAAAAAAAAAAAGTGTTAGGAGGATTTTATGAGCACACATGCACACAAAACTTCCTCTAATTGTTTCCCGTACAAGTAATTTGACGTAGCGTGGAAATGAACTGTGACTGCGAGAAAAGTTCAGTACTAATGTTTGTGTCACAAACGTAGCTAATCAATTTTAAGACTTCCGCATTTTGGAAGTACTTGTATGAATTGTAGCCTCTCAGGCAAAATGGTATTCCGTATTAACTGTTAGTTTTCTCCACTTGTTGCTTCCATTATTTTTTCTTTATCTAGGGTTTAATTTTTTTTTTGTTTGCCGTTATGGCATTAGGATCTCTGTGTGCCAGCTATTGGTTATGAAATTTAACAGCACAATGTCTAAATATCCTATGCTGCGTTATTTAGAAGCAAATAGCAGAGGTGCCAACTATTACGAATTGCCCGTAATTATTACGGTTTCGACTGTCAGATTACGGAATTAGGGCAGGTTGGAAGAATTACGGATTTCAGTGTGTTTTGGAGAATCTCAATTTTGTATCCTTTTTCGTTAAACCCTTTTAGTGCGACGCTGCCGATTTGTCGGCCTTCGATTTTGATCCGCATATTTTCCGAATCAGACTGCAGATTTCGGCGTCTCAATGATCATATCATTTATCAATCAGATCGTTTTGAAATGGAATGTCCCGCAGTGGTCTAAGCGATGGGCTCTGATCATTCGTCTGTAAGGGTCGGGGTTCGAATCCCGTTGAGGCATGGATGTTGTGTTTGTCTTAAGGCACTGGCTTTCTCCTTCCCGGGAGCCAGTGACCCTAAATTAGGGACGGGCGACTGCTTATAGCCCATTGAGTTGCTCACGGTGGTCGTTAAACCTCTAATCAAAAAAAAAAAAAAAAAAAAAAAAAAAAAAAGGAATGTCCATGAATCATATCGTCAAACAGCGATATTATCGGAAGAATGGTACCGTAATTTTCTTCGTATAATCCGCGGATTATCTGTTAAAAAGTTAAAATTATAGGTTTTGCGGATTATACACCGATGCGGTTAGTACGCCGATTTAAAAAAAAAAAATTACAACCTTCCGATTTAAAAAAAATATGCAGCGTGATTGTGCAGGGAAGGGTGTAATAATTGGAAAAGGAACTCCCTCGGAAGAATTTTCCTCAGTTCAGGACTTTGTACGGAGCGGGGAGGAGGGGAGGAATGTCGTAACGAAAGATCGGGAAAGTTGTGGGGAGGGATGACAGGGGTCATTTTGATATCGTTGAGGAGAGCTCTGACTGTCGTGCCGGCTCTGTTTTTGGCAAAAAGCTAAAGAAGTACGCACAGCACTTGCTGCACGAACCTATGCGTTTCTCCTTTCGGATTTCATGTGCGCGACCTTGTGTCTAGTTTGCTTTCGTTGTTTTGGCGAACGTCGTTGCTGCTGTTTTCCTTCATTGCTAATCATGATGTCTCTGAAAAGGAAACGTTTTAGTTACACTGCCGAATTTAAGCTTGAAGTGGTGGACAGAATTGAGGATATAATCGTGTCACTGCGCGATAGTTTTGAGGTCAGAACACAATCGTGCAGCAACATACGGAAAGCCTCTGTGTCGCGATCTAAAACGTAAACAAATCCGTCGGTTTATTCAGCGGGAGAATTCACGGGTTTTTTATTGGCCCGCGTATAAGACGATCTCTCAACTCTGAAAGCAGGAATTCCTCCAAAAACTTTCGACTTATACGCGAGTACATACGGTATTTCTACGACTTGTTCTGTATCAGCCTTTCGTCATTGGCAAGGTGTAATGCAATACTCTGGAGCTGCATCGGCGTGATCTATGGATGCCACACCCTTTATCTGTCCGGAGATATAAAACAGTTACCTTTAAAAATGAATTTCTTCATTCAATAAAATCGTTTTTTTCCTCTCTTACTTCTTCGGACTCATTATGTGTTTCTGGAACGTGGAAAGAGCGATGTATTTATTTATTTTCTGGCGCCACGTATTTGGAGGATTTTCACTTTGGATATCGCTCTTTGGATTTAACTGCTATAATATATATAGCCAGTGCCGTTAATACCCACCAGATGGAGACGTCTCAGTAGCTGAGCCCATCTTACGGATTTATGATGTCAGAAGCTGATTTAAAAATACACATAGCACCGTGGATTGTTGGCCACCATGGTGTAAAGCTAACGCGCTAGGCTATATATGGAGAGATCCGTGGATTCAATTCCCCGAGCGGCGGCTGAAAACAATTTTTCGGTTGCTATGTGTTTCTGGAACGTGGAAAGAGCGATGTATTTATTTATTTATGTGACCGACTTTTCTGTCGGAAATTCCACTTCTGGTTCGACATCTATGATGTGCGGATTATACGGCGATTTTTATTTCCTGAGTGTCACAGTCTGCGGATTATACGAAGGATTTTTTTTTTTTAATATGAATTTCGTGGTCTCATGGATAATACGACTAAAATTACAGGTAATATGCCGTAAGTGTCATCGTAAAAGAGTTTGCGCTTGCTATCGGTTCCCCACGCACTTTTCCGTGTGACGGGAGAAAGGTGACTTTAGCCAAAACTTTTCCAGCTGCAGTTGAGGCAGTGCTGTTCACTTTGCATTGTTGGTGAATTATAAGACGTCGACCTGTCGGAAATCACTTTTTCGAGCCCCGCTCGAAGTGCAATAACGATCAACTCGTCGCAACCCGTGGTCCCGTGATGACGGATGTTTATATTTCTTGCGGACTTCGCCGCGCGGGAGAACGAAGTGCGGTGTTTTATTACTAGAAGCTCTTCACATTATTCATTTCTTTTTCCCAAACAAACAGACACAATCGCAAAACTCCGTGAATTACGAATCCCCATCTTTTCCAAACTCGTGTTAGCAGAGGATGATTTTATTGACAGCTTGTTCCTCAGACTAGAGACGTGCTTTTTCCCACTGCGTTAAATTGTTTTCTAAGGTTATTTGAAGTAGCTTGTAGTGAGAGTGAAAGTTTGCCAAGTGATGGTGATGATTTTGAATCATCTGAGAGTGATATTGGCCTAGCAACATCAAGCCAAAAAAACTAGCCACCGTGCCACGCACACCTTATCTTCTTCAGAATGTGAAGATCTTCATAGTGAATATCTTCAGATCATGAAAGTTCTGAAAGTGAATGGGAGGATGTTAATAGAGAGAAGTGATGAACAACCTCAGCATCTTTTTTATTAACATGAAATGCAGAGGCCCAAACATGCTCCCGCAACTGATGTGGCACCTATTGCATATTTTTTACTTGTTTTTTTACCAATTTCATCCTTGGAATTATCGTTTCTGAAACAAATAAATATGCAAAGAGGTTTCTCCAGGAACATCCAAATCTTGAGCAAGGAAATGGAAAATGTTACAAATGCTGAAATAAAGGTTTCCTTGCTTGCCTTCTAATATGAGAGTAATCAGTAGCCCATGTAGGACGAGATGATTGCCAAAGGCATATCCAGTCAAAACAAACACCAGGATTGTGTAAAATTAAAGACTCGATCAAAGCCTTTGGATAATTTTTTTGCAAAAAGAATGAAAATAGTGTGATAAACGCTGAATTGCTGTTTACTACAATCGTTGTGGAGCATAACCTACCTATAGCAAGCTGTGATCATGCTGGTCGCTTCTTTCATGCCATGTTCTCAGACTGATATTGATGAAGCTGGATATCCTTGAGCAGATGTGGCATGGAATGAAATATCTAAGACAAAGGATTCATCTGGCCTTCCCAAGTATTCCACATTGCCTAAACTAATGTTGGTAATATTGACTATCCCTCACAGCAATTCCTCTACGTAGAGAATATTTAGTATAGTAAGGAAATACCTCACGTACTTTTGCCCAACAATGAGCACCAAAACATTAAGTGCCCTTGTTGTACAGAAAAGTAAAGCATTTTCCTCAGGTGAGCTATGTTATAAAAAGTTTTCTGAAAAAGAATATACCACTGCAAAACAAGCAACAAGGGAGTTTTTATGTCAGCAATGACATGAGGTAAGTACAATATTGATAATTTAATTTCATATTTTTTTGTGAGGATAGTGTAAACATGCAAAGTTATTACATATTTCATGCATTAATTTCTCATGAAATACCCATTTCACGCGTTAACGGCATATGGTGATTACCGATAGGCACCTCATACAAGTATTACAGGTTACACAGTAATACAATAATATTGTCCTTAACTTTTTAATAAAAAATGGTGTGTTACATTACTGAAAGTTTGTGTTACATTATTGAAACATTACTGAAAAATCCCTATTTATTACTGATATGTTCTGCTAGAGGTTGGCACCTCTGAAATAGCATAGATTCGATGTTCTCATACCCAAGTGCAAGAACTAACTTTAGCTGAAATAATTACAATTTTGATTTTTAAATGTTAGCAGTATTTTCCTGATTGCTAGAATTGTTGGGATGGTACTGGCACACGTTTTCCTCAGATGCAGAAATGCTGTCATGATTTTCGTTCTCTCTCTTTCTTCTTTTTTTAATTTTTTAATAGCTGTTTTAGTTTGCTTTGTCTTTAAAGATTCTAAGTGAATTCCAATAGAAAATACAAATTGTTAGATCGATTTGATAGAACCGCTCTAACAAAATGTTAAGAGACTCTGTCAGACACTCTCCATTTTATCATTCCCATTAGACTTCAATTTCAGCAAAAGTTTCCCGTGTTCTTTAATATTTATGTAAAATAAGCACTTAAAGGATTTAAAGCTTCAGCATTGTATCATTTAACGGCAATTTATTCTCTTCAGTCACATTCTCCCAGCTTGCATTTTTAAACCTAACTAGAACTCTAAATGTTGTGAGTCGTTTAAAATGTTATTTATATACTTGTGTGCACTTAAAATACAGATAAACCAGTTATATAATTTCACCTAATCGATTGAAATATTTCATTATATGTAGAATTTAAATTAAGTCTTTGTTCACATATTCTTGAAAACATGTAAATACATGGTTTGCCACCTCGGTGGTGCAGTGGTCTAAGCTCTGGCTTCTGACTATTCGTCCAAGTGAGCCTGGATTCAAGTCCCAGATGAGGTATGGGTGGTGTGTTTATCTTACGGCACTGGCTCTCCTTCTTCGTGAAGCCAATGGTCCTAAATTAGGGATGGACGGATATAGCCCAACAAGTTGCTTATGGTAGTCGTTAAACCTGAAACAAAAAATAAGACATGATTTTGTTAAATATTATGTAAAATTTATGCTAAATACACAAATTTTTGTAACTATAAAGTAATTAGGGAAAATGAAAGTTATTTATCCTTTATATTCCATATTTTCTGTTTATCTTTATGGACTGTATAATCGGGGACGTTCATTATGTGGTGTCTTTTTTAATTCTCCCTCATATGTGAGATGAACATAACATTATCAGTATTAATTTCAGGTAAGCAATTATTTGCAATTACAGCCTGTCTAGAATTTGATAAATCTTGCTTTCAATACACATTATTCCTTAGTTCTCTAAAAAATTATCAAAACTGAATTTAAAAAATTGCCTGTAGACATTACGGTTTTATTCGATTTCTGCAGATAGTTTGCTTCATATTTTGTAACGTGGAACAGCTAGGCACAGTGGCCTGGTACACTCTTGCTTGGAGAAACACATCACAAGAGAACCAATTAAACAATGGATCAAAGCCCTTTGTTGGGTGATTCTCTTTCAACATTTCTCTGAGCAGGAGCCCATTCGGTCATTAAGCTTATCTACACTGTGCTATAGAAGAAAGGAAAACAAACTATTTAACATACAGATTTTTTTCTTACATATGAACTGTTTCTACGGGAATGTATTAACAAATTGTACATGGGCAGTATACCACTTAGGTTCAGAAAAGATCATGGAATTATAATACCAAAAATAATATGCCTCATGCATTTAATTGTTATTCATAAAAAGCAGGTAATTGTATAAAGAACAGTTATTTAAAGAATTAACAAATGTATGCTTTCATAAGGAACGCAAGAATGTAAGGAAATGTAACAATTTGTCGCAATGTTATTTGATTTGCTGCTCTGGAAAAACTCTCAGAACCACCTGGAAAACCTGGAAAAGTCAGGGAATTTTTTTCTACTTTTGAGTGGGAACCCTGTTTTTTGAATAATAACCTCTATAAGACCCGTAAAAAAGTTAATTCCACAGTACAATATGAATAGAGGTGCCATAAATTCATTTACAATTGATTCTGGGTTTTTTTGTGCTGCTGATTCTGGAAATGGTATCCTTTTTGCTCTAGCAGCTCTAGTTTTTGAGATATTGTTGGGGTTATTACAGAGTATTACATTATTTTCCCGCCAGCATTTGTTACTTGTTAAAGAATTGTTTTTGTGGTGCATGGAATTTTTGACCTAATTCTGGGTATTTTTGTGCCGCTGATTCCGGAAATGGTATCCTTTTTGCTCTAGCAGCTCTAGTTTTTGAGATATTGTTGGCGTTATTACCTAGTGTTACTTTATTTTCCCCGCCAGCATTTGTTACCTGTTCATATACATACCTTTTGTTGCTGTCTGTGTTTGCAAGTGCATGTTACATGTTCAGACATGTTTTATTTCTGTTTCAGGCGTTGACATGGATTCATCACGAAGAAAATGTGTCAGTCATCCAGATGTTTTTAGTTACATTTGCGGAGAGTACATGTTCGCTTAACAGAGACAAGCTGTAACGGACTTTGTGAAAAGAGCTTATTTTGCTTACTTCACAGTAAAACTAGGGGACCAAGATAAGCCTTGGACGCCACATGTCATGTGTAAAACATGTACAGAGCATCTACGACAGTGGACAATTGGGAAAAGGAAGTGCATAAAATTTTGTATACCAATGGTATGGCACCAACATAGCAACCACAGTGATGGCTGTTACTTTTGTTTGGTGGATATAAAGGGCATCAATGGGGAGAACCGGAGTAAGTGAATGTATCCTGATCTAGCCTCTGCTAGACGCCCTGTTCCACATTCAGAAGAGAAACCTGTCCCAACATGTAGCAGGCTTCCAGAGCTCTCTGAAGAGTCAGATGAATTGGCTGGTGAGAAAGAAAGCTATGCTGAACAACATCATAGTGATTTCCAAGGACCTTCATCAGCTGGATCAGGTTTCAGTCAAACGGAATTGAACAATCTTATAAGGGACCTAAGTCTTCCAAAGAAGGCAAATAAATTGTTAGCTTCCAGGCTGGCAGAAAAAAATGTACTGTTACCGGGAACAAAAATCACAGTGTATTGCATCAGAGAAGAAGAATTTCTGCCATTCTTCACAAAAGAAAAGGAATTTGTTTTCTGCAGCAATGTGCCAAGATTGCTGATGACATTGGGTGTACGGGAATACACACCTAGTAAATGGCGGTTATTCATGCAACCTCAAATGGGTACTTCTACATAACAGGAACAGATACAGATCAATCCCAATCGGACACTCAGTTGGTATGCGAGAAGATCAGACGACAATAGCTATAGTCCTAGAGAAGATAGCATACTGTGATCACCAATATGTCTTCTATGTGGATTTGAAGATGGTGAATTTTCTCCTAGGGCAGCATGCCGGGTGCACCAAGTACCTGTGCTTTGTATGTCTGTGGGACAGTAGAGCTAAAGTCAACACTGGTGAGAAGGCCTGTGAGAGAAATCATGGTAGCTGGAAAGAAAAATATCCTCACAGGACCTTTGGTGGACAGAGACAGGATCATATTGCCACCATTGCACATCAAACTTGGTTTGATGAAACAATTTGTAAAGGCAGACATGGAATGTGTTTCGGCTACATATGTAGAAAATTTCCAGCGTTGAGCATGGAGAAAATAAAAGCAGGTATATTCGATGGACCACAAATCCGGTAACTCATGAAAGACCAGCGTTTCCAAGACTCAATGGACAATACTGAGGCATGTGCTTGGTCGTCATTTTGTATGGTTATACAGAATTTTCTTGGGAACCATAAGGCCGCTAACTATCGTGAACTCGTGAAGAATATGCTCACTGCGTTTTGTACACTTGGTTGTAACATGAGCATCAAATTGCATTACCGTCACAATCGTTTGGATTGATTTCCACCTTGTCTTGGTGATATCAGCGATGAACAAGGGGAGCGATTTAACCAGGAAATAATAGCCATGGAAGAACGGTACTGTGGATGATGGGATACACATATGATGGCAGAGTATTGTTGGAGTATCCACCACGAATGTCCAGGAACATCGCATTGCAGGAAATCACAGAAACGTGGGTTCAGCAGCATGTCTCAATGATGAAATGTGTGTGTTTTTGTTCGTGTTCTAGGCTTTTTGGGATTTCTCTTCATATGTCATATCGTAAAAAGCAGATCTGATGAACAAAAACTAATTCCATTTTTGGAATTTGTGACCCCAAAATACTCCAGAAAGGGTCTAACATCTTAGGCACCAAAAGTTGTGTTCCCCAGTGTAATTGGTTGCTGGTGATGATGATATATAAGGTATACAAACAGCTGTTAAACCTCACCTGGTTTGATGTCTAGCATTTCTGGAACCACATGGTGTGGAGTACGAATGTTGTTGGGGAAAAGTAGTCAGGAGAAAAGGGATAGTGGTGAAGGCTGCTTGCTTTCCATTGTTGATAGACCGGGGGAATGAAAAAAAAAAACCCTTTGAGTTTAGATGTGGGTGGGCTCTGTTGGAAGGGGCAGATGAAGAGTGTTTTGTCTGCATGTCATTGGTTCTATAAACAACATTTGCTTAAATCATGGCATTACTTTATCCTAATTTGCTTGGGACTAGATCAAAGTAAGTTGGGGCTAGTGTAGTCAGGGACTGAAAAGGCAAAATAATTTTTGACCCCTGAGTAGCCCTTGTGTTGTTCAGAAGTTCTACAAATAATTGTCTGTTTGGTTTTTGAAATTGCTTCTTAAGCATCTATGAATATGTGGGATTTTTTTATTAAACTTTGTTATAGTAAAATAACATATGTCCACTCACAAGTGTAAATTATCTATGTTATAATTTTTTTCTATAGGCCAGGAACAGTACTTCTGGAACAGATGTTAAACAAAAAAGAAGTTGCAGCCATAATAACAAATGTAAGTATTAATTTTTTTTTTTATGCTGTGCTAATGTAATTTCCACATGCTGTTATTTTTGGAATGCAATATAATATGCACCTATAATCACCACCTGTATACAAGGTGTATCAATAACATTAAGTGAATGCATGTTTAAAATGAACAAAACAGATAACATTTAAGAAAACTTACTTTACTGGCTTTCAAAGCATCCCCCCTCTTCTAGGATACATTGCATTTGGTGTCATTTCATATAACTACTGGAAGCTGTGGGGTAAAAGTCCTCCTTTGTTTTCATCTGCAGCTGAGCTGTGATGTGTTCGGTTGAATGCCCAAAATATCTGGAAATACCTTCCCTTTCAGCTCTAATTTCCATCAGTGAAACAAAAAGTAGTCAGCTGGTGCCACATCAGGTGAATACGGTGGGTTATTCAACACTGCAAAAGGTTCACTCTGCTAAAAATTCCTTTATTCTAGCTGCTGAATGGGATGGTTCATCATCATGCAACAAAAGCCAGCATCTTAACTATGCAAAGTGCAGCCATACACAACAAATGCGCTTCAACAGTATGTCTGAACACGTAGACAAAATTTAATGTTCACAGTCCCACTTTCTGGAATGAATTCCGTATGAATGATTCCATCTCTCTCAAAAAAAGATACTGAGCATGGTGAGGTTTCAATAGAGTTGCTTCCTTTGCAAAAACTCTTGAACCAGTTGAAAACATACTTCAAGGTTAGTGCTTCAACCCATAAATTCCTTCAGCATTGCATGTGTTTCCCATGCAGATTTTCCCAGTTTGAAGTAGAATTTGATATTAGTTCTTTGCTCCATATTTGCCTGCTAACACAATATGCACCTTCATCAGCTGCTGTGACAAGCTCTCTGTACCACTCCCATTCCCACAGCTCAGTGATGATATGGTGTGTACTTGACTGCATTGTGAAACTTGCCGCACCTTTCACAACTTTTTCTTTTATGCATTATGACAGCATTCACTGAACTTTGTCAACACACCTTGTACACACACACAGTTCAGCAATTAAGTAAGGAGACTGAAATGAAAAAAAATGGAAGAGCAGGAAAACTTGCATGAATATATTTTATTTGAAGTATATTCCTTCTGCGTTAATACAAGAAGTGGCATGATCAACTAACGAAAGGAAGGACTTGCAGAGGTCATCTTTTGGTATGGAGTAAAGAGCTGATGTCATGGTTCTTTGTATGTCTTCAATGTCTTGAAAAACTTTTCCTTTTAAATGCAGCTTTAAT
Organism: Macrothele yani; assembly: GCA_039090855.1. Lineage (NCBI taxonomy): Eukaryota > Metazoa > Arthropoda > Arachnida > Araneae > Macrothelidae > Macrothele > Macrothele yani. The sequence continues at coordinate 114,802,751 of CM077003.1, forward strand.
TTAGGGAATATAAAGTAGTCACACACTGACAAATCTGGAAAATATGGGAATGGTTGTGTACACCACACTTGTTTTCATGCCAGAAATTGCTGTACACTGACTGCTGTGTGTACAGGTGTGTTATTGTGAAGAAGGAAACGTTGCCCTTTTTCGTACTTGGGCCTAACACAAGCAATCCTCTTCCACAGTCATTCAAAAATGGATGTGTAAGCATTGCCAGTAACAGTCATACCTTCAGGAATGAACTCGTGTTGCATAATTCCCCTGCTGTCATAAAAGCACGAAGCATTGTCTTGATTTTAAATAAATACATGTCAGGAAAGTTACCAAATCTAATAACTTCATGTTTTAACGTGCACTAGAACAATTACTAGCAATAGAGGTAGCAACTTACCTCCACTTAACATATACGGCACATTATGAGCTCGGGCGACACATGGTTCCACCCTGAGAGAGGCCTAACATATATGTAGCTTATTGTTAGTTAAAATGAAATATTTACAAGCTAAAACTATATTAATAATATTAATTTACAATACCTAATTAAATTATATTTACATACCATAAATATTTAAACTTCTAAAATTTCCTAAAGTTAAAAATGTACGAACATCAAACATAGCCATCTCAACTGGCTAGGAGATATCGTGTGCTACAAACACTCAACCATTAGTTTGCGAGTGCTTTCATTGGTACTTTACTGACATCCTCAGGCAATCATCATTCACTGGAGGATTCCCTCACTTGTGCCCAACTTTTGAAGTTGCATGCCAGGAAAGAGGAAGGGGTGTAGCCAGGGCTGTTTCTACCATTAGGCAAGACTAGGCAGCCGCCTAGGGCAGCAAAATTTTAGGGGCGGCAAAAGGGCACAAAAAAATAAATTTTAAATCAAACAGCGAAAAACTTAAGCAAATGAGGAGAAAAAATTAAAAAGAGGAAAAATTAAAACATCGAATTGTTTTCAAAAGCATATGGAACAGTTACTTAATAAGTCTTTACGTACTTTGATGAATGTAAACACATTACCTCTACCTACCTCAAAACTAAAGCAGCCGCTACTGAGTACGAAAAACGCGATACCTAGCTCAAAACTAAAAAACACAAAACACCATTGAAGTTAGAAGAGAGAAATTAAAAAACGGCATAAAATATCATGAACAGTGCTTATTTAGTTATTTAATGTGTGATGTGTTTTATTGTTTATATTGTTTAATTTCGAATCATCATCATTGTCAACCATTATCAATCCACCGCTGGACGAAGGTCTCCCTAAGTTTCCTCCACAACGGTCTGTCTTGTGCCAGTCTCCTCCATGTCACTCCCGCATACTTTCGAATTTCATCCAGCCATCTCCCATGTTGTCTTCTTCTGGGTCTTTTCCTGTCCCTTGGAATCCAATCTAAAATTTCGGCTGTCCATCGATGGTCTGTCCTTCTGGCAGTATGTCCAGCCCATTGCCATTTCAGGGATTTTACTCTGATCATGATGTCTTCCACTCTTGTCATTTTTCGGATCCACGAGTTCCTCTTCTTATCTCTCCTGGTTACACCAAGCATGCACCTCTCCATGCTGCTTTGAGTTGTCTGCAGCCTTTGTATGTCTCTTTTAGTTAAGGTCCACGTCTCTGCACCATATGTAAGCACTGGAAGGATGCATTGATCAAACACTTTTCTTTTAAGACATAATGGCATATTCCTCTTGAAAATTATGCTGTTTCTTCCAAAAGCTCTCCAGGCAAGTTTTGTACGCCGATTAATTTCTTCATCAATGTGACCCTCACTTGATATCTGCTGTCCAAGATAAACGTACGTGTCTGTAATCTCCAGCTTTTCTCCATCAATCGATAAATTTCCATTTCTTGTACATCACTTTTGTCTTCTGAAAGGTCATTTTTAATCCCACTTCTTTACTCTTGTCAGCAAGTTCCTGGATCATACTCTACAGCTCTGGTGGGGTAGTTGCAAAAATGACTACGTCATCAGCAAAACGAAGGTGGGTTAGATAATCTCTATTAATCTTTATCCCTTTGTTTTCGCAGTTCAGTGATTGAAAGGCATTTTCCAATGTGGCATTAAAGAGCTTCGGAGATATGGTGTCACCTTGTCTCACTCCCTTTCCAATTTTTATGTGTGTTGTATTTTCAAACAGCTCAATCTTTGCACTTGCATTTTCATAGATGTTATTAATAATATTAATGTATGCATCTTCAATACCGCAGGATTTCAGAGCTATTGTAACTGCTGATGGTTTCACCGAATCAAAGGCTTTTTCATAATCGATAAAAGCCATGCACAATGGAAGTTCATATTTCCTCGCTCTTTCAATTAGTTCTCTCAGTATGTGAATATGATCTATTGTGCTGTAGCCACTCCTGAATCCAGCTTTTTCTCTCGGTTGAGCCATGTCCAGTGTCACCTTCAAACGGTGTGAAAGAACTTTAGTGAATATTTTATAAACCACTGATAGGAGGCTCATAGGTCTGTAGTTCCTGAGATCCTCAATGCCACCTTTTTTATGTAGCAGGATCATTGTAGCGTTGTTCCAATCCTCAGGAATCTTCCCTTCATTAAGGCATCGAGTGAAAATTTAAGCAAGTACTGTTTCGATTTCTCCACTTGCTTCTTGTATGATGTCTACAGTAATTCCATCTTCTCCTGTAGCTTTTCCCCGCTTCATGTTCTTGATTGCATGTGCAACTTCTGCTAGGACGACTGGAAGAACTCTGGTACTGGTAACTTTCATGATGTCTGGAGTATATGTATCATTCCTTTCATATAATTTGGAGTAGAAATCTTTCACTCTTGTCAAACTTTTGCCTCTATTTCTTGTTACAGAACCATCTTCTTTTCTCAGTGCTATAATTTGTTTTCTTCCCTTACTGAGATGTCCCTTTGCTATCTTTAGGCTTTGGTTGTTTTCAATTGCTTTCCTCACTAGTTCACAGTTGAATTTCCTTACGTCTTCAGTGATACTTTTTCGTACTGTCTTGCATAGCTCTATATATTCGACTTTGGAAGTCACATCTTCTTTAGTTGTCCTCATCTCTCTTTTTTGCATCAACATTTTGGTTTTTCCTGATAATTTGTTCACATGCAACTTGTTCTTAAACACAGCTAATTTTGTTGCTGTTTCCATAAGAGCTTTGGTTACTTTTCTCTTAACTTCAGAAATATCCACTTCTTCCAATGTTAGGCCTTCTAAAGCAGAGAATCTGTTCTTCAGTTCCAACTTGAAGGTATTATGGTGTTTTTTAAGGTTGTTTATGTCAATACATTTTGTTCGTCTTATGAGCTTGCCACGTTCAAGTTTAGTGTTGAGGTGCATCTTACATCTCACCAATCTATGGTCACTAGCTGTGTTGAACTTGTTTAGCACACTGCAGTCTTCTATGACGAATTTTTTGTTACACATAATAAAATCAATTTCACTTGTCGTCCCATTTGGATGTTTCCATGTCCATTTCCTGTGTGGCTTTTTCTTGAAAAAGGAGTTCAAGATGAAAAACGCTTCTGCCTCTGCAGAATATCTAATGCATTTAAGTCTTCTAGCGTCAGCGGGGATGATACAATGTTGTATTTTGAAATATTACTTCCTTAATATCTCATGTTTCAAAAGTATAAAATGTTGAATATAAACAATTATACCATGTACCAATTGTTTTCCTATTCACAATACCCTAATGTTACAAAATAACTGTGTAAAATATAAATTTAATCAACAGGTTTAATGATTGAAAGTATAATAGAAAATTTGCATTGTGTAAAATATAAGATTATGTGTATAATAGAAGATTGCAACTAAGTGTAAAATATAAATATAATTAACAGGTTTAATGATTAAAAGTATAATAGAAAATTTGCACTGTTGGGCCGATGGATGTTGGTGGTGGAGGGGGTAGTATAGGGGAGAGTGATAGTAGTAAAAGGGAGGAGGCGTCATTTTTCAAAATTTCAAAATTCGCCTAGGACTGCAAAACACCTAGAAACGGCCCTGGGTGTGGCATGTTTGCTACATATCCAAAAATGCACACTTCTCCACAGTGCTGCCATATATTGAAGACTTGATTTTTATGTATAAATGTAGACAACGTAAGTATGTTCGATATTTTTTTTTAAATATATGTTGTGTCTAAACTTTCTTTTAGAAACTTTCATATACATTGTGCTTCTATAACTTTCTTTTAGAAAGTTTAGAGACACAATATATATTATCATCATCATCATTAACCATTATCAATCCACTGCTGGATGAAGGTCTCCCCAAGTTTCCTCCACAACGGTCTGTCTTGTGCCAGTCTCCTCCATGTCACTCCCGCATACTTTCGAATTTCATCCACCCATCTTCCATGTGGTCTTCTTCGGGGTCTTTTCCTGTCCCTTGGAATCCAATCTAAAATTTCGGCTGTCCATCGATGGTTTGTCCTTCTGGCAGTATGTCCAGCCCATTGCCATTTCAGGGATTTTACTCTGATCATGATGTCTTCCACTCTTGTCATTTTTCGGATCCACGAGTTCCTCTTCTTATCTCTCCTGGTTACACCAAGCATGCAAGTTTTGCCTCCGATAAACAATGTTAAAACCTCAATGATGCAGATGCCGATGCATCGCAAAAAACGTTGAGGCGTTACGACCAATGCAGCGATTGCTCTGGCTTTTAAAAAGTTTTTGACAAGCCATTCGCCAAATTTAATTTTATTTTGCTTAAGTGTTATTGATAGTACAAAAAGGTAATCGCCAGTATTTTTGCCAAAACTTTTTTCCAGCTCCAAAACAACTTTTGTTTTGCAAATTGTGAAAAATGAGATTGGCAGCACGACCCCTGTAATGTTTGAAACTGGTAAAAAGAAGAGTATCTTCTACATAAATTAAATGAATTTCTTTTTGTTGCATTTTTGTAAAGAGGGAGGGAATGTCATCTTTCTGTCTTGTGAATTGCCTGTTTAGGTTGATGTTCTGTCAGAAAAATCAAGTTCTTTTTCTCGATGCTGCAGGAACCGATGCATCGAAAAAACATCGAGCTCTTTAACAAATACTATTGATTACTCAATTTGAATTGGTGAGTAATCCAGGGGTGCTTATTTTCCAGAAATTTCGCTGTTGTACTCCAGAAAAATTCGCTGTTTCTTTTATTTTTTAGAAATTATCTACATCTTTTCATACATAAGATTCTTCCATGAATTCACAGAATGTCGTTGGGGGGGGGGGGGGGGCTTTCGTTTTCCGTCCAGGGATGGTATTTTGTCTTTTAAAACTTTCAAAAATGAAAGTTAATCTTCAGGCATGAGATTCTTCCTCAGATTCGAGGAATTCACCTTTTCCATTATCATTTGGGTCATTCATGCGATTGATGCACAACTGAACAGAATTTTTTAAGGGAATTGGTGGTGGTGGTGAGGGAAGAGGGCAGTTGTATTCTGTCGGAGGACAAAATTCCATCCTTCCAAACTTTTGAAAACAGAAGGTAGACAGATGGAATATTTCTCCTGTAGTTATAATTTTTTTTTCACAATGTTTTTTATGCCCAGTATTGTTGTTAAACATATTTTTATTCATTAAATATTTTTATTTCAACTTCAGAATGTAGGATAAATTTCCGAAAACGGAAGTCGGGTGGAGTGATAATTTCGCCTGTTATTGTAATTTTTTCCCCCTACTATGTTTCCACTATCCTGTGTTGTTGTTAAATGTTACTTTCTTTTTCAATGAATACATAAAGCTGTTTCAGACTGAAAACCCTATGTTGCATAGATTGGATGTTGAACTTTTTATGTTGGTAAAGAAAATATCATTTTTCATTAAACATGAAATAACCTCAAAGTGCAAAACTCACTAGGATCTTTTGAAAATAGATTTGAAGTTTGATGATAATCACATGCCAGAAATAAATTTATTTATGTTGGCAAAAAAGCCAAAAAACTTATTGCTGCAAGTACATCAAATGATCATATGGTATCTTCATTTAAGAAGGAGCTAAAGGAATGTTATCTGCCAGGCTCCTTATACATGATTAAAAAAGCCATCCATAGGAAATTTTATTGTTATTAGATTTTCAGGGTTAGACCCCACTCTTAAGGGCTAAACAACTACCTATATAGCCCTTTCAAAATTGTCTGATGCATGTAGCTCAGTACTAATTAAATTCTTGTTATTGATGAAGAAATCAGATCATATCAAATTCGATACAGCAATTAGTGATGATATATCCTTTAATTACTCAACCAATGTTAATTGTGAAAAAAAAATCCCCAAGGCATTGATGAATACTGGACAGCAAGTTTCAAAAATGTGCTCACATGATGGAATACAAAGTACTCCATTTTGGGTAAACTTGTAAAAGTCCTCATCTCATGCTTTAATGGGCTAATTGTGGAAAGGTCATTTAATTAATTTAATGGATAATGTTTTCACTCAGCACAGAACTAGTTTAGGTACAAAAAGCTTGGACTGTTATCATACAATCAATTATAGCCTGTCAGCTAAGACATGTTCGACGTTTGAAATGTTTGGTGTCGAAGATCCGATCACCACTGCAGTTGACAAAACTTTATTACAGAACATGTTGCAAAGCTGGGAAATTCATCACAAATGAACTAAGAAAAGTGTAACAGAAGGCATGAAGTAATTGGAGATCATTTTTCTGGAATTGAGAAATCGTCATCAGCTAGCTCTGTAAGTACAAAGATTGTGGCAAGCCCTAAAATTCTAACACAAATCTGTTAACATCAAAGCAGGAATGTGGACACAGTAAATGTAAATCAGAAGATTTGCAGCAAAATAAAAACAAAACAACCAATTTTTTTTCTGAAGCGTTATGAATTGTAAAGTTTTGCCTTCATCAGCATTAATGTGTTCAACAGACATGAATGCAGTTCTGCATTCACTGAAACATTTTATTCAGCTGAAACTGTTAGTTTATTCCATAGTTTTACTTACACCAAAAACTTTGCTTTGAATTTATAAAGGCCATGACTTATTATATGACTGTACAAATCATTCAACATACAAACTGAACAAAATTTGTCATACATTTCATAGTCTTTTCTGCACAAGAAAATACACTGTTGGCACAGGCAGTCAGGCACCAGTTATGTAAGCTGATTTTTTTTTTGTCTGTATTTTACTTTTTATAAGTATTGTAGCTTTGGAAGGAAGGTCAAATGCTGGAAATTTTCAATTAATAAAATTTTGTAAAGGCCACTTCTTTAAAAAAAATATCAGAACTTGGGAAATAAATTATAAAAGTAACGTGTGTATTTTGAATTTTTTTTTTTTCGTAAAAGTATTGATCTACGTTAATTTCAGGAAACTTGCATTTGGTTTCAGGAAATTTGATTTCACAGAATAAGCACACCTGGAGAAATCACTGTTATATTGAGCAGAGATTTCACCCACTGATGTGACCATTTACTGCTGCAGATGGAAAAGTACAAATTCATACATCCCAATAGCTGTAATTGTGTTTTATAATTTGTATAAATATCCTTATGTACTTTATTATTTTTTTACTGCTAAAGAAAGACATAGTCTCAAAGTAAATTCTGTGGAAGAAATATTCTTCCCATAATATGTGAAAATAGGTTAGAATTATTTACTCAGCAGTCACACAGCTCTGAATTGTGTGCATTCACCGCTCATCATGTAAAATTAATCACATCAGAAAACTTGAAAATTACATTGCCCTGCAGCGGGAATCGAACCTGCATCTCCCGATTTCCGTTGAAGCCTGCTATCCGTTGCACCACCCAGGACAATCAAGTCTAAAGCCTCCGAGTGTTAAGAATCAGAACATTCGCTGTTTTTTGCCAGTTGAAGCAAACCCTGCTTCCTCGTAGCATAGTTTAAGCAAATCACCAGTATCTCAAAATAAATTCTGTGGAAGAAATATTCTTCCCATAATATGTGAAAATAGGTTAGAATTATTAACACGGCAATCAGACAGTTCTGAATTGAGTGCATTCACTGTTCATCACACAACATTAATCACATAATTATAATTATTATAATCTCAAAGTTTAAAATTCTTTGTTTTGGGTAAGCTGACATTGATTCAAAACTATGGCTGCTGTGTCAGTGCCGACCAACAACTATGTTCTTGAGTTTAAATGACATTTATGCTCCTATAATTAATTAGTTCCATATTTGTATCATATTACATTTCATGATAGAAAATAAAATAAAATTATTGATTTTTTTATTGATTTATTAAAATTATTGAAAAACAGAGTTACCAAATGATTTTTATTTTGTGCAGTGAGTGGCTTCTTTTATATTCTGGTAAAGCCATCTATGTAAATAATAGTAGTTACATTGACGTTCCTATTAATCCCCCTTCTCTTTTTTCATGCTGGAGACTTCTTTTTGGCTACTAAGATTTGTTAACATACCAGCCAGTTTTTTTTTTTTTTTTTTTGCCACTAACTATTGTTGACTTAATGGCCACTTGTCTAAAATTCCAGTCTTCACCTGTACTTCTCGCCTATCCTTGAAATGTGCATACCATCAGTATATTTGTGCACGAGATAGGCAATTAGCCCCATACACGTCACATAACAATTCAGCTGTCTCATATGCAGTTTTACTGATTTTCAAACAGAATCGGATATTTGCTCTCTGCCCCATGACACAGTTGTGACAATGTTCTTCCACAGAATGACATCATGTCACCATAATATAATTGTCTGAAACGCTATTGCCACCTCATACTTGATAAATGACTTAGTTAAAAACCATTCCTTCGTGACCCGTGTGTTTTAACTGGAATTTCCTTCAAAAATAAGTCTCATTATTTAATTGTCACACTATAACTTTACGTATGTAAAAAAGGAAAAGAAAGGGGGGGGAGAGAATGTAATAACTATTTGCAGCTACAATACAAAGGTTCAACTTCTTTCTCTCCAACATCCCTGCTTTTGTTTTTATCAAGATGTCAAGGTCTTAGAATATACTTATACATGAATAACAGCATTCTTACTGAGCAAACCAAATATGTTGGCCATGTGAGGAAACTAGTATTGTTTTGTATAATATGCAAATTTAACATAGTTGTGACTGCCAAGAGTTATCTATGTCAGTGCTTATGCTACTACAAAAAAAAAAAAAATCTTCATTTTAGCTCATCATCAAATCAAGTGCAACAAGGTTATTAAATTTAGCCAGCAGTAGTTATTAACAATAGGTCTCGAAATGATGTGTGACAGGTAGTGGTGTCATCACATTTGAACATATTTTTACAGTCAGTTGAAAACGGACCAATGTAATGCAAGTGACATCTGTGTATCAGCTATATTTCTATCTAGAATATGAATCTTGGTAATAATAACATAAATAGTATCAATATATAAGATTTAGTATCTAAACTCATACAGTAAGTGTAACAGTATTTTTGAACCTGTATTAAGTTTAGACAGTGATTCAACATACATACGTACTTGTCATTCAGTGGTGATATAAGTTGGAATCAGTGATATTAATGTTTACTAGCAGTGTTATCATTATTTATTATTTCACACATTGTGGCTTATTTTATCTGTGAATTAATAATATGCATTTTTTTCAAAAAGCTAAAATGGCATAATTATGTATTTTGACCATAACAGTGTGACCAGTGTTTTATGTTAGGAACATATTTTCTTCCACTTCAGAGCACATTTTGACTCACTTTTATTGTTTTACAGTTATCATCTGAAGCAGTGAAATTGCTGTATGAATTTATGCAGTCAGTGATTTTAAAGGCATCAAGCAAGTAAGCATTTCTCTACAGTAAAAAAGTTTAATATTTCTTAATGCATTTCATTTGGTAATGGTGTATATATATATATATTTTTTTTTTTTAGTTATATTTTCAGTAGTCTTTGATTTTCTATATCTCTTCATCCAACTCTTGTAATGAAACATTTTATATAACTAACTTATATAAGAATGGATGTTTTAAAAATAATATTGACTTCCTGACTGAATGTATTTTGTGTGATAATCAACAATAGACGTAGACACTTTTACTTTGTTAAATGTTTGTGAATGTGGTATTATACTATTACAGCCAATTCTGTGTAGATTTTTCTCTACCACAGTTCGTTTTTCTTTTCTTTTAATATTCAACAAATACTCTCGACGTGGTTAAGATAAAGTAAGTGTAATTTGATTTGTGGGCATAAATTATTTAAAAAAAAAAAAAAAGAACACATGACTCAGGGTTGGTAAAAGTATTTATGATTTGTTGGAAAATAAGAGTTGCTGTTAAACTGGATATCATCATCATTGCCAACCATTATCAATCCACTGCCTGGACAAAGGTCTCCCCAAGTTCTTCCACAGCGGTCTGTCTTGTACCAGTCTCCTCCATGTTACTCCCGCATACTTTCAAATTTCATCCACCCATCTCACATGTGGTCTTCTTCTGGGTCTTTTCCTGTTCCTTGGAATCCAGTCTAAAATTTCGGCTGTACATCGATGGTCTGTCCTTCTGGCAATATATCCAGCCCATTGCCATTTCAGGGATTTTACTCTGATCATGATGTCTTCCACTCCTTTTCATTTTTCTGATCCACAAGTTCCTCTTCTTATCTCTCCTGGTTAAACTGGATGTAACTGATCTTTTATCTTGTACAGAAATTGCTACATGTCTGTTTGTGTCCCTATAAATACTTTCATTTCACTTTATGTCCTTTAAAGGACTTATGCACACACACACACACACACACGCACGCATATCACTGAGCTGTTCTTTGAGATTCACAGGCTAGGTCCACAAAGAAAGACAATCCACCAGATAAATGTTTGCTGATTATTTACTTATTGTTGCTGTATCAAACATCTCCTTTTACAGCGATCTCGGCATACAGCTCGAGCTTCACTGACATCCATCGCATGATGTACACAAGACCTTCTGTACTTCATACTCCTAATCTTTGCCTCATGCAGACACTCCTGAATCTGGTTCTACCATGATTTCTTTGGCTTTCCTCTACCTTTCTTTCCTGCCAATTGGGCTGAAAACGTTTTCTTATTGAGCATCTCATCACTCATTCTTTCAGCATGGCCAAACCACCTAAGCATATTAGTCTCCACTTTACTAACAACATTTTGCCTTACACAACTACAGCACATCTTTATTCCTCACATGATCAGAGAATGTCTTGCCACAACCCCCCTATAAGTAATGCATGTCTCCAGCACACAAACAAATCCTATGCTTCTTCTGTAGTACCCTGGTTTCACTGCCATACATCACAGTAGGAACGATTACACTTTCATACACAGCCAGCCATTTGGGACTTTCTTGAGGTCCCGTCATTCCTGTGAAATCCTCCTGAAGCAGCTATGACTTTCAATGAAGAATTCACTCTCCAACGAATTTCACAATCTAATTTGTTCTCTCTGTCAAACGTGCTTTTTAAATACACAAACACATTCACCTGGGCAATCACTATGCCTTTTAGACATATCATGCATTCTGCACTAACAGTTCTTCACTCAAAAACCATAACTTTGGTTTTTATATACAGGAATGATACCTGGATATTTTGTGTTGATTTGAATTACAGAATTTTATGTGAGTCTTTTAAGTTTAGAGGGACCATCTATTTCAGAGTTTTCCAGAGTGGTTAATGCCAGCATGGGATTGATAAATTTCTTGGAGGTTGGTATGGGGTCAGTCTGAGTTTATCTTCTTGATAGACAAGCGTATGATCACCTTGAAACAAAATATTTTCCATGGCTGATAATTGTTGATTTAATTGTATTTCTGAGGAACTCATAAGTAAATGTGTTTGAAATTTGGATGGAATTTGAATGCTTAGTAATGTATATTTGTTTTATATAGATGCAACACAGGCAGTGACAGCACCATATTATGGGCTGTAGTGGGTAGATTCCCCGTAACAATAAGTATTTCTGCAGAAAGGTTGGGACTTCATCTTATTTTGCATAATTTACCATTTCTAACAGTAATGATTTCAATCATCAAAACAGTTTTGGAAGTGATTGGAACACTCTCTCTGCTTTAGTCATGGTGGCTTACTGCAGCAGAAGCAGACAGAAAAAAAACATTTTCATATAGTCTATATTTTGAGGCTACTCACCTTTATTCCCTAAATCTTTTAGAAGGTTTTCGTCTCTACATATTTACAACACGTATTTTTCTTATTTACATCGTGGTTCAAGGCCCAAAAAAAGAAACAAAAAAAAAAAACAATCTTTTTCAACTCATGCAAACTTCATTCCTTTCCCTTCTTTTCCCTATGACCAAATTCAGATTCAAAATAATCTACCACAAATATACACAATTGAACTCCCTAAAACACTTTAATCCAATTAAAACTTCAATCAATAAAAACGTATTTACACATTTCCTAAAATGTCAAAGTTAAAAAGCTGTAACCCAAAATTATTTACAATTGCACATCAAATAAACCCAAATACCTGACTCAACCCCTATATTCAACAATCACGGACCTCTCTCCTCTCAGAAACAAGCATAACATCCAAGCACTTTCAGCCTCTGCCCAGGCCATTCTCAAGGAGCGGACGCAACAGATGTACCACCTGTCACCATCCACGAAACGTAGCGAATGTTCCAGTGCTCGCGCAGCATCGTCTCATTTCCCGTTCTCCGTCGTTCAGGCGCAGGGGCACCATCTATCAGATGACCCAATAGCCTTCTTTTCCTTTCGCACTTATAAATATCTGTTCGATTTATTTGATTCTTGAAACTAATCATTTTATATTCTTACAATTTTTTTTTTTTATATTGCATCACTTTTTTTGTCCTCTTGCCTTTTCCTCTCTGTTCTTCTCTGCGGCTTTCCTTTCTGATCAAATCCTTCCAATATGTGTTTAAGCTATTAGGATCATTAACGTTACATAACCTGGGTCTATTTTTTTCAATCAACACTGTCTCCGCCAATCTCAAATGCCTTTCCGTACGACAATTCTTAATAATTTTATTTCATCAAACTTTGGGTATTGCCTTTGTTCAATACAGTACTGGAACAATGCAGTTTTTGCTTCTTTTTTCTGCCAATTCTGTAAGAGCTGTTGCAAATAAACTAAAACATCGTTTACAACAGCACTTACGGAATTGGCAGCACTTACGGAATCAGGTATTTGGGTTTATTTTAATTGGGCATTGATGTGCAATTGTAAATAATTTTGGGTTACAGCTTTTTAACTTTGACATTTTAGGAAATGTGTAAATACGTTTTTATTGATTGAAGTTGTTATTAGATTAAAGTGTTTTAGGGAGTTCAATTGTGTATATTTGTGGTAGATTATTTTGAATCTGAATTTGGTCATAGGGAAAAGAAGGGAAGGGAATGAAGTTTGCGTAAGTTGAAAAATATGTTTTTTTTTTTTTTTTTTTGCTGCCTTGAACCACAATGTAAATAAGAAAAATACGTGTTGGAAATGTGTAGAGATGAAAACCTCCTAAAAGATTTAGGGAATAAGGGCGAGTAACCTCAAAATATATATTGTCTAAATAAACGTAAATAATTAAGTGGCTAGATGACATTTGCAATGCTGTATGAATATATGATTTTCATATAGTTAAGTTTTTATTAAAGTTGAAGTTCATATGCAAGCAAGCACCAGATATATACAAGTAACAGGCATACATGTATATACTTACTTTTCTCCACTCCCTCCCTCTGTAATGGGAATATCATCAAGGGAAGTCATCGAGAGAAAGAAAGATATTTTAATTTAAATGTGTAGCTATTAAAGTTGATTTTTGAAAAAAAAAAAACCCCAAAAAGCCTGAGTTATTTGCAAATGCTATGTTGATTATTAATTCCTGTTTTCTTTGACATGATTTTTTAAAAAATAACTTGCAAGTTTGAAATTCAGTATTTTACCTTTTTTCCATTTGTAACATATTTTTTTTAGTGATGAGGATCGTGAGCTTTTGGTTCGAAAACAGCGCCAAGCTTTCTCGCAGGTAAGACATTTAATTTCAAATTTAGTTTTTGACATTTTTAGACCTTTTATGCTTAAAATACAAGATTGGATTAGAAAAAATGTACTAAAGAAAAATATGTATTGTAATGGTAGTGTTAGGTGTATCAAATTATAGAAACTGTTTGCACTGTGTAAACTGGAGGTACAAATATTAGTGGTGACCCATTAGCCATGACAATCTCATCACTAGTAAAAAAGACCAAGTTTCCACCTGTAGAGTTTAAAATTTTGATATTGACAACCGTCAGCTGTAACAGTCTCATCACTCCAATAAAAGGGCCAACTTCCCACCTGAAGAGTTTGGAATTTGGGTGGTGACTTATTAGTGACTAGACCTTCATCATTGCAGTTGCTTATCTTTAATTTTGGGCTGCCAGAGTGACCCCAAGTTTGAGATCAGCTAATGTTTGTTGCCTGTAGTGGTCATTAAACCCTGAACCAATAAGGAAAAAGTCTAAAGTACATGTCTCAGTTATGTAAAATAATGGAAAGCAAGAGAGATTTCATTTGTTGACTTTCATCAGTGATGGAAAGTTTGCGTCGAACTGCGCCAATTTCATTATCTTGCGCCAAACTGCTACAAATTACGAAAAAATTTAATATTTGCACCCAACTGCGCAGAAACGGCAATCCACAGCAAAAATTGCCGAGCGAAAAAAATGTTTTCATGGCAAAAAAAGCCATTTTAAACGTCGAATCGAATGACGCTTTTTTAAGGTCTACGCTTAATCAACGTACCGCCAATCCCAAAATTTCGGAATGGTTTTCACCTACCTTCTAATTCGTTGTTTTTTTGGCAATAGTGACGAAAAAACGATTTTCGTGAGGTAGGAAATTCAATTGTTTTTGCTTATGGAGGAGTAGTTTTGTTGTAATCACGTGGTATGTAGGAGAAATGATGCTGTACGTTATGAAATCCCGATGAAGATTGTTTACTGATAGTTTGGTGGTCTTTCGGAGTGCTGTGCAATTGAGATTGTTTGTATGTCATTCCATGCTCTTTGGGAAAGCACAGTTATTTCATTCCTGAGCGAGGTGCGCGATTACGTAAATACAGCGTAAGGTCAGTCATTAGCTATTTCCTTGACATGGAGGGCGGCTGAAAATGGCTCTCCCGTGGCAGGTTACAATGGTTCTGTTTCTAAAGGATTCCTAGGTATTCAGAAATGCCAGCTTTTATGGATTTTCACTCCATCTTACGGAGGTCACCCGAAAAAACTATGGAAAAGCGCTCGCAAGATCCCTGCATGCAATTTCTATTTTTTTACCGTCTTTTGGTCGAAAAACGCACTTTACAGTTAGTCCCTTATGCGCCTTCGATGTTCTGACTTCCCCTGCCATCGGAGGCGGAGTTTGTCTCGTGATTCCCCATACAGCCATTTGAGAGTACTGTGCGCCAAAGTCGAGAGGGAACTCAGCTCAGCGCCTTTTGCCAACTCTTTACATTGATTGCATGTCATGGCTTTGTGCTTGTAAATTTCGGTGCAAACGTTTTAACCCTTTCCACCCGACTGTCGGGTGACACCTGACATTACGAAATCGCCGAATAGCTCACCCGTTACTCCGATGACGCCTCTATAACTCGCATGTCGGTTGTTGCGAGACATTTCTTTTTCGTCGAATAGGTCGGGTGTCATTCGCCACACCGATGACACCCCTATAGCTCACATGTCAGGGCTCGCGAGACGTTTCTTTTTCACCGGATAAAGAAAAAGATACATCATCTGCGTGTTGGGTGTCACCCGCCATGCCGATGACGCCTCAATGGCTTGCATGTCGGCGCTCGCGAGGAATTTCGTTTTCACCGAATAGCTCGCACGTCGGGTGTTATCCGCAACGCTTATGACGCCTCTACTATAGCTCGGATGTCGGCGCTAGCGAGGAATTTCTTTTTCGCCGAATAGGTCGGCTGTCATCCGCCACGTCTATGACGCCTCTATAGCTCGGATGTCGGGGCTTGCGAGACATTTCTTTTTCGCCGAATATCTTGCGTGTTGGGGGTCATCCTCCATGCCAATGAGGATGTTGGGGGTCATCCTCCATGCCAGAAATGTCTCGCATGTTGGCACTCGCGAGACATTTCTTTTTCGCCGAATATCGCACGTGTCGGGTGGCACCCTCCATGCCGATGACGCCTCTATAGCTCGCATGTCGGTGCTCGCGTGACATTTCTTTTTGTCTAATATGTCGGATGTCACTCGCCACGCCGATGACGCCCCTATAGCTCGCATGTCTGGGCTCGCGAGACGTTTCACCAGATAAAGAAAAAGAAACGTCATCTGCGTGTCGTGTGTCACCTGCCATGCCGATTACGCCTCTATGGCTCGCATGTCGGCTTTCGCGAGGAATTTCATTTTCACCGAATAGCTTGTGTGTTGGGTGTTATCTGCCACGCCTATGACACCTCTATAGCTCGTATGTCGGGGCTTGCGAGACATTTCTTTTTCGCCCAACATCTCGCGTGTCGGGTGTCACCCTCCATGCCAATGATGCATCTATAGCTCGCATGTTGGCACTCTCGAGACATTTCTTTTTGCCAAATAGCTTGCGTGTCGGGTGTCATCCTTTGTGCTCATTGCGCCTCAATAGCTCGTGGGTCAGGGCCAGCGAGACATTTCTTTTTCGCCGAATATCGCACATGTCCGATGGCACCCTCCATGCCGATGACGCCTCTATAGCTCGCATGTCGATGTCGACGCTCGCCAGACATTTCTTTTTTGCGGAATTGGTCGGGTGTCAGCCACCACACTGATGATGACTATGTAGCTCGTATGTCGGGGCTGGCGAGCTAAAGCTGAGCTTTCACTGCCACGTTGTGGCCTCTACTGGAGAAAAGAAAAAAAAAAAAAATGCGAGTTCTGTGTGAGTATGGGTGAGAAGTTATTTGAGTGGAAAGGGTTAATTTAGATTAAAACGAAATGAAACGTAGCAGTGAAACAGCTATGACAACAAAAAGAACGTAGCCAGATAAAACTTATCGTCAAGTGTATTGCGGTATGTATAGTAAAGAATGGCCTTTTTATGAAGCATCTAAAGTTTTGCTGAATCACGTTTTATAAGCCATGTGGCTGCGATTTTAGCCTGTCGCAAGGCTGCCACGAGTATTGTAGTAGGCATCATGCGGAGAGCAAGAAGCACAAAGATCATGTCAAAAGATTAAATGGAGATGTGAGTAAAATTAATGTAACCAAAAAACTTCTGACAGCTTATAAAGAATCCTGAAAAAAATATCAAGAGCAGATTAGTGCTGGAAAAATGCAGCAAAACAAGCAAAAAAGAGAAGAATTGAATGTTCACAAGGTGATTTGAAATGGGAAGAAGCTGAACATTTGCAGCAGTTGGATTTCCTCATAAAATGTTAAACAATGCTTTGATGAACATTGAATATGGCATAAAAAAAAGACACGAGTGCAATAGAAAGTGAACAGATACTATTAAGAGGAGCAAAACAAAACATTGCTAACTATCTTAAAAAATTAGAAAAGAATAGAAGTGAGCAATTAAATATTGAGAAAAGCAGCAAAAAATTAAACATTTTTTGTAAAATAAATGATTAATATGTAATAGAATTCTGCTATGGTTACAATTTTTTTATCTATTTGAAAACTAAAATGTTTGCATATGTGTGTGTGTATTTCAATGCAAGATGTTTTAAATTTGAGTAGGGTGCATCTATTTCCAAAACGTGTTTTGCTTAAGAGTTTGTTCTATCTACTAATATTTTACCTGCTCTAAAAAATGTTTTCTTACACGAAAAATGTATTTTATCTGCTCCAAAAATGCATTTTGTTGCTCCAAAAATGTGTTTCACCTGCTCCAAAAACACATTTTGCTGCTCCAAAAATGTATTTCACCTGCTCTAAAAATATATTTTACCTGCTCCAAAAATGCATTTTGCTGCTCAAAAAATGTATTTTACCTGCTCCAAAAATGCATTTTGTGGCTCCAAAAATGTATTTTACCTGCTCCAAAAATGCATTTTGCTGCTCCCAAAATGTATTTTTACCTGCTCCAAAAATGCATTTTGCTGCTCCAAAAATGGTTTTGTAACTTTCCATCACTGCTTTCATTTTTATGAACAGTTAAGATACACAGGCTACCCTGTTGAACAAGTGGTTGTAGGCTGAGGCTTCTGGCTACTCATTCAAGATGAGGCATTTTTAGGGTTCTGGATGAGACATGGACAGTGTGTTTGTACAGCACTGCATCTATCTTCCTGTGACTAGTGGCCCTGAATTAAGGATGGGACACTCCTTATAGCCTTAGATACTTTCAGAGGTCGTTAAAACCCTAAACATAATTCCCTTCCCCTCACCACCCTTCAGTCTCTTAAGCTCCATTTAGAAAAAATCTTAGAGTTTATTTTTTATCTAGAAACATTTTAACCACAGTGTCAGAGGAAGTTTGAAAGCATTTAAAACAGCTGTCATTGTGAGCACAAAACAAGCAGCAATGACTCATGTTTCTGACTTAACAGGCAAACAGCAAATCAAATATAACAGATGAACTTCCAAATTTTTGTCAATATTTTCTTTTTCTTTTGCAGTTGTTAAATGTTTTGTTTATTTGAGATCTCACTCATATTTTTTGCTACCTATATATTCTAAATGAACTGTTTATCAATTACCTTTGATTAATTGATAAACAGTTTATGATTGATTAGTTGAAATCTGACCTAATGTGGTATGCCAAAAATGGCCCCTTTGTTGTTTGTCCGGTTATGATGAAGGCCGCATATATTGAATGGTTTTTAACACTCCCTTTTACTTCATTATATATGGGTTTGACTGTATGTTAGAATGTAAAACTTCTTGACATTTCAATTGTTTCAGTTTATTCAGAATGCAAAATTTTATTTCTTTTAGATTGGAACTTTGGTTTCACATACTGCTGTGTTAGCTGATGCGGAATGGAGACTACAAGTCATTAAGTTTTTATTTTTGCATTCTTTCTTTGAAATTAAAGAAGCCATTGAAGACTTGGATCCCAGCTGGATCCCTTATGTAAGTTTTCTTACAAATGTTTATTGTTTTTCTTTGTATGTCTGTATGTACTCTTCCATGCATTAATGCAGTAGAGCTCTGTCTAGATATTTTTTACAGCTGGGTGGCAAGGAATTTTAACTGGATGGTATATTAATGATTCCATCCCCAATTGAGAAAAGAAAAAGGATATTATTTTGCTTAATGTTATTATACATATTAAACATCTTTAATGGTGTGGTAGGCATTAATGTAACATAACATGATAAACAGCATTAGAAAATTGTACATAAATGATAAAAAAAAAAAAAAGAGTATTTACTAGTAAATTGTGCTCGACACAGATTTCAGCCGGTTTTCATAAGTATTTACGGTGTACGTGGGAATAAGTTTTTAACTTTTACTATTATGTGCATTGTGAAACACTCATTAAAAGAAATTTATGATAGTTCTCTCCCTAGAGCCCAGTAAAAAGGCTCTAGGGAGAGAACTATCATAAACTCACTTTAATAGGCCATTTGGAAAATTGAATTTTGTTTGCTTTGAAGAATAATTGAAGGAGATAAAACTTGATATTAATTGAACAGTATCCAATCTATACCTGCAGCAAGGCTAACTTGACTATGGAAGGGAAGATACTGAGTGTGTATTTCCACTGCATCATATAGTTCCACCCTAAAAGCTTGTATTTGAGCTTTAACTGAGATTTAAAAGTACATAGTTGTTCTAAACATTGTGTGCATGTAATTAAAAAATGAAGATCTTAGTTTCAGTCACATTTTTAAAAATACAGATATTTGCATTTTGGCAATGTCACTGTTATTCGGCCACATGCATTTAAAGATGCTATATTCAGAGGATTACTTACTCATAGCTGCCAATCCTTCCGATTTATCCGGAAAACTTCCAATTTTGGGGCGTCTTTCCGATATTCCGATCTGAAAGTAATTTCTTCCGATTTTTCTTTCTCATACCAAAAATCCCTATTTTTTTCTCCCCATTTCAAGAGCCAAAAAAAGAAAAAAAAATCTGTATTCCACTTCAAAAAATCCTTAACACGAGAGGTTTAAAAAGAAAAAAATTCTCCTTATTTCCGCTGTGACGTGAAAGTGTGAGCGGCACTGTTTTCTGCTTCGCCGTAGACTTTTAGATGAATCACTATGGCTGAAAAGTCACACGTGTCCAACCTCATCTTCCCCTGTGCAAGCTGCACAACGCTGGTGACCTCAATTACCATCATGGCCTTGCTCTGTGTAATGAAGGGTTACAATCACGTTCTCTCTCTTGCTGTTTCACCCCCCCCCTCTCCTTTTCAGATAAAGCATTGTTCATCCCCCGGGTCGGGGTCGCAACTTCTCGGTAGGCCAGTGTGGGGTGTGTCTTGTATTTGAGCACGCGTCTTTTTATTACTCCCAGTTCAAAATGCTATTTCAGAACGTAGTTATCGTAGAAAAAAGTCAAACAGATTTTAAATCTGTGGAATTTTTAAGCCCAGATCGATGCCAACATGATGAAATTAAGCAAAAGCTGCCAGTTTTGTGAAATAAAAATGCATTGAGGCATGGTTTTGTAACTTCTTCTGTGGCAATAAATTTGGCCTAACAAAAGAATGCTACTTATAAGAGGAAGTAAAAAAAGAAAAGAAAAAGTCCAATGTTCATTCGAGCCAGTGCTTCTCCAGCAATGAGTTATTTTGCTGGTCCATTAGTCAGTAAGTTTTCTACGCTTTCCAACCAGGTTTTTTTTTGTTCGTTGCTCGATAACTTGCATAAAAATGTCTTGGCTTGATTCAACAAAATTAATATGTTTGGGCACTATTTTTTCCTCTGCAAATTGCATTTCTTTAAGCTGTTATTGTTTTACTATTGCAGTTTTACTTGCATTTTTTTCAAGTGTCAATAAATTTAGTATTAGTGATTCGCGATGAGCAACAATGGGGGGAAAAAGTACTATCAAACATTCCGTGATGCGTATTCTGCGGAATTCCTGTGTATTGCAAAATCTTCAAAATATGCATTTTGCACTACGTGTCGATGTAATTTCAGCATTTCGCGTGGTGGAAGGAATTATATTACTAATTATATTTCTAGTGCTAAGCACAAATCTAATGTTAACTTCCTTTTGAAGATGACAATCCGATTTTTGGCGTAAATGTGACAAGGATGGTAAGTCAGATAATATTTGAAAACTTGAAAATTTTCATCGTCCTGGAGCGGGACTCGAACCCGCGTCTCCCAGAAAACGCCTAGGTATGCTAACCACTACACCACCCAGAACGACCAAGTTTCAAGTTTCCGATCAATTTGAATTTAACCATCACAGGATTCGCTAGTCGAAGCAACCGGCATTCATGTTTAGCGAATCTGGAGGTTAATAATCCTATCCCGTGATTGCCCGGAGAAGCAGATAAATCATGAAAGATATACGGGATTATGCCATATAATACAAATTTTGAAGATGACAATCCGATTTTTGGCGTAAATGTGACAAGGATGGGAAACCAGATAATATTTGAAAACTTGAAAATTTTCATCTTCCTGGAGCGGGACTCGAACCCGCGTCTCCCAGAAAACGCCTAGGTATGCTAACCACTACATCACCCAGAACGACCAAGTTTCAAGTTTCCGATCAATTTGAATTTAACTATCCCGTGATTGCTTCTCCGGGCAATCACGGGATAGGATTATTAACCTCAGATTCGCTAAACATGAATGCCGGTTGCTTCGACTAGCGAATCCTGTGATGGTTAAATTCAAATTGATCGGAAACTTGAAACTTGGTCGTTCTGGGTGGTGTAGTGGTTAGGATACCTAGGCGTTTTCTGGGAGACGCGGGTTCGAGTCCTGCTCCAGGACGATGAAAATTTTCAAGTTTTCAAATATTATCTGACTTACCATCCTTGTCACATTTACGCCAAAAATCGGATTGTCATCTTCAAAATTTGTATTATATGGCGTAATCCCGTATATCTTTCATGATTTATCTGCTTCTCCGGGCAATCACGGGATAGGATTATTAACCTCCAGATTCGCTAAACATGAATGCCGGTTGCTTCGACTAGCGAATCCTGTGATGGTTAAATTCAAATTGATCGGAAACTTGAAACTTGGTCGTTCTGGGTGGTGTAGTGGTTAGCATACCTAGGCGTTTTCTGGGAGACGCGGGTTCGAGTCCCGCTCCAGGACGATGAACATTTTCAAGTTTTCAAATATTATCTGACTTACCATCCTTGTCACATTTACGCCAAAAATCGGATTGTCATCTTCAAAATTTGTATTATATGGCGTAATCCCATATATCTTTCATGATTTAACTTCCTTTGTTAAAAGTTATAATGAACTGGATGCGATTCGTGCAAAATGTTTGTTCACTTTGTTTTTAGTTGTGCATAAGTTACGAATTAGTGTCACTCATTTATTTCATTTTTGTTGTTTGACTGTCTCATCGTCAGATAATCCTAGCATGAAAATGGTTTGTTTTCTAAAACATTTTAGTTTGTTCCGTGACAGCGTGGGATACGATCCTATTGGATTTGTGGGTCATAGGGTGGAACATCCTTCCCTTTAGATGCAAGCTTCCATGAAAATAAATTTTTATCTCTTTATAGATCATAATGATATAGCATAGTAATGAGAAATTATGTATGGATAGTCAAAATAAATGTGCCAAAAAATGAAAACATATGTAATCATATCAATTAAAAGTTGATACTTGATTTAGGTAACATATCGTTTTTTAATCGATATGTTCAGTACATTTAATCAATATGTGTGACAAGTAATTAAATTGAATATATCAATTTTTTTTTTTACGATTTTCAGTTTCTGAAAGTTGGCAGGTATGCTTACTGTGGATTGGTGGATAAGCAACAGTCAAATAGTGTTTGGGGGTCACTAAGCATGGCTTCTTTCTTCCAGAGGGAAATCACTGATGAAAGGATCAATGGAGTCTTTCTGTTTGTCCTGCCTCCCATCTTGGTGGCTCACCACCAGGGTGTGGGGAGTGATTCCCAACACATTACACACTGTTAGTGTGGAGAAACATTAAAAATCTATGAGATTTTTTGGTGAAATGGCTGTGTCCCAAACGTTCACATAGTCTGGTTCTGGAACTTCTACTCCAAAGTCTTAAAGTTTGGACAGTCAAGTTCTTCCACATCCATCTCATCAATCCAAATGGTTTGATGAGATGGGTGCGGAAGAACTTGAATGTCCTGCACAGAGTTACAATCTCAACCCCATGGAAGACCTTTGGAATGAATTGGAATCCTGACTGCAAGCAAGGTCATCGGTCACCAACCTGACTTATGCTCAGTGTTTCTTTTAGGCATACATCCAGGGGGTCGAAGCCCTCCCCAAAACGACCATTCGCCCTCCCCCTCACCCAGCCGGAGACATTTTAGGTTACTAAGCCAAATTTTAATAAATTCAGGCTATGATGAAAAAGGAAGTTTCGTTTCTTTTTATGCTATGAATACTTCTTCAATTATATATTTTTTTAATATTTGTTCAAATGGTGCTAGTTATAGTTTATTTTATTAAAAAGTGTATTACAACACATGATGTTCTTCAAAATATAATAAGTAGACTAATCATACCTAATTGTCTGGGAATTGTGATTCAGGAACAAGAGTGTGTTGAATGCATTTTAATAGATAAAAATTTCAAGCCTACGGAACCCCCCCCCCTCCTTTTGCTGAAAAAGTTTGTTATTCCTGAAATGTTTGAAGAAATAATTACTATATCAGGGATGTATATAGAATTTTTCATTTTGCTTTGCGGGAAGAAAAAAGGAAGTTCTTGAAATCCAACATCTGGATAAAGTTAATGAAAAATTGAAGAAAAATTGAAGCATTTTTTTCTAGTATAAGTCGACACATTTTTATTAAAGTAAGGCATTTTTTTAATGTAAGTCGCATTTTAACTGAAAAAAAAAAATTAAACATTTTTCGGGGGGGCTCTAAATGCGGCTCTGTGCTAGATATATAGTAATTACTTCTATGTATATAAATATAGTAGTTAAAATTATATATATATATATATATATAGCAAATAGAAAACTTGCCCCCTCTAAGGTTCCATTTGCCCCCCCCCCCTCCCCCCGGCCAAAAAGTCCTGAAAGAAACACTGCTTATGCTCTTGTTAGAATGGAAGGCAATTTCCCTGCAGCAACATACTGAAATTTGATGAAAAGTCTTCCCAGTAGAGTGGAGCTTGTGATAGCAGCAAAGGGTGGACCAACTCGATATTAATTTCTTTCCTATTACAGGGAGTTTGTGGTAAATGTACTTTTGAGCAGATAGTGTATGAATCTCCTGATTAATTTAGGCAAAATCTTCTAATTCAGTCATGTTAGGAAGTGGTTGCCAAACAATGAGGATTAGCATTAGGCTTTTGTTCCAGCTTTATCAGCCATGATAGCCAGTGATATGTGAAACAATATGGTACAAACTTTTTTCTGTTTATATAAGGCTAAATGAAGGCCGTCTATCTCTAATATAGAACCCATGTTTCAAAGAGGGTGCTAATGATGTTATAGCAAAACTCCAGTGCATCCATACCTTACCTGGATATAAGTATGAACTCTAGAACACCAACAGACACTAAAAATTTTGTCACTAGTTGAGGTCTGTTTTTTTGCCAGAATATCTAGTGTGTAAAACAAAATTTCTCATATGATAACATGTTGCATGAAAATTATATGTTTGTAATCTATGATAATAAGCATGTCATTATACCTCTAACTCAAAAACCAAAACCAAAATTAAATTAATATTAGAGGATTTCAGCAGCCCCCAAAGTTGTAAAATGTAACTGTTACCAACCACTCCATGTCAGAAGACTTATTCAGCTTCAGTAAAGAAAAAGGCAGTTTCGAAAATAGAGTAGCCATGTAATTTAAAATAATTTAACTTGTACAACCGAGTAATATTTCTCTTTGCACTTTTGAGTTGTTGTTTTGCAGTTAACCTTTATTACTTTTTTTCTCAATTCTGTTGGTTCATTTTTCTTTCTTTTGCATTTGTGTGGTTTTTTATTCTAACCATTATTTGCTGCTTATTTTAATGTGGGATAAAATTTTCTGGTAAGTTAAACATGCAAAAATAATATGTGGTATCCAATCTGATTTGCTTCTTTTATGTTAAAAAATAAGTAACAATACGTTTTATTTAGTTTTCATGAAATTAATACATGTAATTTTTTTTTTTTTTTTTTTTGTAGTGTGGCTCCGAAATTGTCTCTTTGCACTCTTCTGTGAGGCCAGCTGGAGTGCATAGTTTTAATCGAGCTTTAGACTCAGTAAACAGAAAAACAGGTGATAGTTCTTTTGAACATCAAGTTGGACTTCTAAAGTCCCTTGCAAACTTTGTTGAAGTGCTTCTGCAGTCATCTGATAAAGTTGCACCTTTGCAGCCTTTGGAAAAGGTATATATATTCTGGCTAATCATAATTTACTGCTTTTCGTTGTGATGAAAATTAAATTTAGTTTATCAGATTTTAATGAATTTTTACGCATAGTTAAATAAATCTATTTTGTACTGATATTTGATTTGTAGCTCTCCTTTCAAAATTTATTGATGTATGCTTATCCTTGATACATATGAAAAATGTGGAGTTATGTCAAAATAATTGCAGATATTCTGTTAAAGCAACATGAATTCTTTTTTTTTTTTTCCCTCTCTCTCTCTTTTCTATAAGAGTTCAAAACAGCAGGCACAAGATTCCTCTGCAGATGTGTTGAATTCTGCTGTTTTTGTCATCATTTTGATGATTCTTAAAATTGATGCAAAACTGAAGAGAAAGTTTAGGGGGATTGAGTAGAGTGTGTAGGAATTAGTTCTACCTAAAAATCCAGGCTTAGAATCTGAGCTGTGAGACAGAACCTTGAAACAGGAAAGTAACGAACATGTGAACAGCACACCTGTCAACCCTCCCACTTTAATTAAGAGTCTTCCAATGTTAAGTCATTTCTCTTACCTTGCTGACTGTCTCTGTAAATTCCCTGTTTTTCTATTATGTGGCATTATATGGTGACGTATTTTTTTATGTGTGTGGTGTGTGTTGTATGTGTGCATATCCATGGCATGGGCTGGTGACAAAATTCTGCTTTTCAAAAAATTTCTAAGGCATATGTTAGACTGAGTAAAATTTTCTTGTGATGTTTCTCCTGTGGTGTAGAGGAGCCACAGTGTGTAATGTGAGCACAATTGATTGTTAAATGCACATTTTTAAATGTTTGTAAAAGGAGGAGAAATCATATTTTATTCAATGTTCTCTTTGTATGGTAGAAGAAGTTGGAAACTTTATAAGAATTGATGCAGGATATTTATTCTGTCTAAGTACACCATGCTATCTAAAATAGTAAAAGACTTGACATCAGGCTGAGATGGTTGTCACTCAGGTTGAAAGTTTTTTCAGCAAAATTATAGTCATGCAGTCTATAATTTGCTGAGTGACAACCATCTAAAAACTTGCAACCTGAGTGGAAGAATGAACATCAAAATCTCTCTCTGTTTGGCTATACACACTGTGAAGTAAAAACTTAAAGCACAGGGTAAGTCTGCACTTCAGTTATTAAACAGAAAAGATTATTTGGGAGAAATGGTTGTTAATCTCTGCCAAAACCTGAGAAAAAAAAAATAGCTACAGTGCAGAAATGGAATGGAAAGGAAAAGAAAAGAAAAGATATTAACAGAAAGAAAAAAATTAGCAGTGGATGCTATTTAGCTGTAGTGCCTATGTAAGACAAATATGGTTGTGCAGTTTACTCACAAAAGGAAACTAACTGATGTGTGCAACCAAATATATATAAAAAAAGTGTAAAATGTTTTTAAAGTAATTGCTTTTTAACCGTAGGCATTCTATCTTGTCAATTTTTATGTTCATACCTATTCAGATATATATTCAAGTTATTTAAAAAATAATCAGTGATTTAACTTGCTACAAATACTATGACTGTCAGAATATACTTAGGAAAATGTATTTATTTCATTTCTGAAAATGTCAATACCTGCTCTAAAAAATTGGGATATATTATGATGTCACCATAAAGCTATGGAAAAGTGGAGGAGCTGCAAGTCTGTAATGAAAGATCAACCTCTGAGCTACACATGTTAACAACAAGAAGGTGATCAGAACATGCAAATGAGCTGCATTTGTGTACTTTAGCTTCAGGTGTGTTTCTGTTGAAATGTCTCAGCAAAGTAACTTACCAGAATCGACAGCTTAAAGAGTAATCAGAAGGCTGAAAGCTGGGCAGGCATAGGAGATAGCGGTAGAAGCAGTTGGAGTGTCTCAAAGCATCATCAGTAGGCTGTGAAGATGTTTCTTTCCAGGAGTCCGGAACTGTACAAAAAGAGACATAGGCTGTGTCAGACAACATCAACAACAGCACAAGATGACTGGTATTTTGAGTTTACTGGCCCATACAAATCTCCAACAGAGTGCAGCTGAACTGTGATGCCTGTTTACTGTGGCCATAGAATGCCATTTATTCACACAGATCATATGCAGTTGACTCCACCAAAAATGACTAACCCTGGTAACCAATGATGTGTCTGTCCCCTTTCTGTCCAACACAGGAAACTGTGGAGAGTGGGCTGAAGACTATCACGGTTGGGACTGTGAACAGTGGCGCTCTATTCTTTTCATGGATGAGTTGTAGTATGGCCTGCAGTCCGATGGTGATCGTGTCGTTCTCTGGGGTGAATGAGGAACACAGAATAATTAAGTCTTTATCCAGGAAAGAGTTGCTTTTGGTAGTGTTGGGATCCTTTTGTAGGGAAGGCATTGATATTGACTGTTGTACAGGCCTCTACATCATCTGGAATAGGCCGCTGATGACAGTCAGATATTGAGATGAGATCCTGCAACTGACAGTTCTGTTCCATGCTGCAGCATTTGGGGATATATTCCTCTTCACAGATGATAGCCCACACATGCATCAAGCCCAACTGGTGCAAAACATATTTCAGGAAGAAGACATCAAGGACATATATACTGGTCTTCACATTCTCTGGACCTCTACACCACTAAGCAAGCATGGGACACACTGGGCAGACATGTTGCAGCTTGCCTTTCTCTTATGCTGTTTCAGTAGCTCAAGCATGCCCTTAATGTGGGGTGGTGAAAATCTTCAAGAACTGCTGGGTAATCTCATCCCCTTTTAATGCCTTGCTGATGTGCCATTATTTTAGTTGTCACTGGTTAACCACGCACACTACTAGAGATCAGTATGCACTGCTTTCCTCTATTTGTTCATATATGACTTCACCACCACATATTGTGTGTTGCCACAATATTGCCATCAGTTTTCTCAAATTATTTATATGTTGCTTGTTTTGTCATGCTTCATTCTCCGACTGTCTCAAATTCTTGTTTTCAGTACAAGTCAGTTGTGTGTCTGTCCCTGCATTGTCACTACTGCAACCCCTCCTCCCTTTTTTTTAACTTTGTGTATATTCATGGGGTACTAAGCCAGCAAAACAGTTTGACTTCTCTCTGTATTACATGTTCAAGTCAACCAAATCAGTGGATGCTTATTTTTTAATTCATGCAAGCTTCTAGAATTGTTTTACTAAAGTGTGCATGCAAAACTTTCCTAGACAATTTTTTTGGCCTCTGTATTTAACTACTTATAATTTTAAATGTAAGCTTTAAATCTCATTTTTGAGCTTGTTGCATTTATTTTATTTTGATTTGAATTCAGTAATTTCCTATTGTGAATGCAATGATGTGCTCTCGTTTAATATTTATGTACTTAAATTATAGCGAGTAATTCTGTAAGGTTCATTCTAGCTGAAATACTGTAAGTTGCATTCCCAATTTTTTGCCACATGTTCAAATTTTCTACCAAGTAAAAAAGTTTAGCTATTTTTCTTTTCTTGGTCATGAAACAGGAAGAGGGCTATTAGGCAGAAATTGAAATAAGAAGCATTAGAACAAGATTTATATTGAAGATTGTAGTGTGCATTTCATACTATCTTGTTCTGTTCTCCATGTTATGTTTTGTTTGGGAAATAAAACAGGCACTGCTTTCAGGATATAACGTCTCTTTTTTCCCAAACAAAATACAGTCAAACTTTGTTAAACAGCCACCCCCGCTTTCTGCCCAATGCTCACGGGTTACAAATGTCATCATATTCTACTTAATCGAAATTTCCCTCCTTTAACGTACCATCCACCATGACATTCTAGCGACATTTTGATATTTTTTATGGGAAAATACCCCATTGAACTACCTCACAAAATCAGTGCAATGATTTCCAAATATTCATTTGCAACAGACACTCCGAATCACCCATCTTATCTTCTTAAATGTGTCAAGAAATCATGTTAGATTGAAGCTTCTCAAAGAAGTTTTGCGGAATGGGTGAGATAACAGCCCCCCCCCTCTCTGCGCGCACTCCCCTGAAAATAAAAATGATGCCATTAGCAAAGTGTGGTCAGCTGTGAAAACTGAATGTAGACTCTTCTGTGATTTATTGCAGGCGACTGTGTGTGTGTGTATGTGTGTGTAAGCTCCTACCAATAACAAGCCTTTGTTCTTGATTCTAGAGGCTTATCATACTAATTAAATATCAAAATTTGCTAAAAGGAGAGTTAGAAACTAATTACTCTGTCCTTATGGTTTACTTTACAATTTGACCATGCCTTAAGTCCTCGGTCGTACATTTTGATACTCTCCCAGAAAATGACATTTCTTGTCTCACATTTTGGATTCTAAAATCTCTTTTATCCATGACACGTTGGATGTTCATGAGGAAATTTTTGAATTGGGAATTCAAAGGTCATAATCCTATCCTAGATCAGCCGTTAGGCATCAGCAAATCACTTTTTCAACCTTTTTGACAAGTCAATGTGGTTTTATGAATTATCTTCATGAACTACTTGATCACTGTGTTTTCAACTCCTATATTCTCAGAATTTGAGATCCAATATGTATGTCTGTGTTATTTCTTCCTTATGCTACCCTGCAATTAATTTACCATGTTTTTTACATGAACCTCATTAAACCACCTTCCTTGCTTGCTGCCAGGTTAGCACAGTGAACAAAACAGCAGTTTAACAGGGTTCAGATGTATAACATGGTGAACACAATAAGATATATATGAAATGCAAGCTACAATCTTCAATGAAAAGTGCCATGTATTTTAGCTATTTGAATATTAGCCTTAGGCCTAACATCAGATATTTTGAATTAGGATTTATATTGTTTCAGTTAAGAAATTAAATATTTTCTTTAGTGCAATTTTTATATCATTTGTGCCTAGTGTCAATGTTTTCAAAAGTACATCACCATTCTAAGAAAAACATTTTGGAGAACTTACCTAATTGCATAGATTTTCAAAATTTTCTTTTTCATTGTAACTGAATTTCAAACAGGTTCCTTATGTCATAATACTTCAAGAAATCATCAGAGATGCAACAAAACAAAATGTTGTAGGATACTATAAATTAATCATTTCAAGAAAGTTGAATTCATTAACATACCTTACTGATGGGCAGATTTCTGTAACCTTTTCTATTACTATTTATATGTCTGCCAAGTTTTACAGTTTAACTGTAAAATTTAGAGAAATTCTAGTTATTCAACAGATATGGATGACATATTTTAAATTTCCATTTCTTTCCCCCAGGTTAGTGCAATTTGAAAAGAATGTAAAAAGTGCCCACAGCACTTGTGCATTCTTATTTACCTGATACCCATTTCTGGGTATCAGGTAAATCAGGGTATCAGGTAATCCCTCTGGGTATCAGGTAATCCCTCTGCTTGCATCTTAGCAGGAAAGACTGGGTAAAATTGTTGTAGGATTTGGATTGATGATAACTGCTAATAAAGAGAGAGCAAGATACGAAAATCTGTCTCATGTATAAGATTTTTTAAGGTATTCTAACATGTTGGCACAAAAATTTAAAGTTAAAACCTCAGTTAAGTTAAAGAGTTACCGCAATATATCGCAATAATTTTGGTGTTACAAATAAAATTTTTTGTAGCCTAATGCTAATGTACTAATACAATAAATAATTATGTACTGATTTCATTTTTTAATTACTGTAAGAGTTAAATTTTACCAAATACCTTAATTACACAATATGAAATCAATTAAAATTGACAAATCATGTGCATAGCAAATCTGCTTTTGATCCATATGTTCAATACATCAGCCAATCCAATGTATCGATTACACATTCACTGAAAATTTTTTATGGATTTCATTTCTTGAAAGTTCTCAAAAACACAAATGGGGAAACGTATATCAAGTTAAATGCTGTCTATGTACATTAAATTAAACCAATATGTTCCAATTGCAGAAATTAAATACGAGATTTATTTACAATTACTCGTATTTTAATTCTGCAATTGGAACATATTGGTTTAATTTAACGTACATAGACAGCATTTAACTTGATATACATTTCCACGTATGTGCTTTTGAGTAAATTCTGTATGTATGGAATTCTGGTGATCAACAGTTCTTGAAAGTTGGCAAGTCTGTATTTAGTAATAAAATTGAGAAAGTGAAAAATGATGTAAGCTTTCTTCCTTGATTGTTAAAGGAACTTGAATGGTAAATATAAGGCCAGTAGAAAGATCATACGCTTTAAAAAAGCTCAAAACTGAGAAGTATGTACATGAGATCAAAAGGCAACTTAAGATACATGACCAGCTTGATGTGTCCTATATTACCAAAAGTATTTGGACACCACAATGTTTTGGGACAAATGCCTTTATTATCACAAATAGTAGTTAGTCGGTCCACCTTTTACTTGTATGACTGTGGCAACATGTTGAGGCACACTGCAATCAATTTCTGATAGGTCTCCACAGGAATGGCTCACCATTCATCTTCGAAAGCTGCTGCCAGAATGGAGAGCGAAGATGGTCATTGTGGTTGATTTCATATCCGTCACTCCAGTTCATCGCAGAGGTGTTCTTTGGGATTAAGATCAGGACTCTGAGCAGGCCAATCTAACAATTCCACATCATTTTCAAGAAACTAGTCTTGCACACGCCATGCAGTGTCGCAGGGAGCTTAATCATGTTGGAAGAGACAACGATCGTTTCTATAATACTGCCTCATTTTTGGTAGGGCAGAACATCAAGGTGCACTTCAGAGTTCATGGTTTGTGGTATAATAACCAACAGGCTGAGTTTCATCCACAAAAAACAAGTCCATACCATGATGGAGCTTCCACCAAACTTAACAGTTGGAAAAACACAGTCCAACTAAAATCGTTCTCTGGGTTGTCGTCAAATCCGAGCTCTCCTATCAGATGGAAAGAGTGAAGAGCATGACTCATCACTCCAAAGAACAGCTTTCCAGTCCCCCACAGTCCAGGAACGATGGGAGGCACACCACTCCAAATGGTGCTTTGCATTCACAGTAGTGATGTGTGGCTTTGGTGCCGCTGCACTACCATAATAACCCACACTGTGCAATTCTCTGTGGAGAGTTATACTACTAACTGAGCCATTACAAGCATATCCTACTTCAGTGGTGATGGAAATTGTAGAGGAAGAACGGAGTTTCTTAACATTTTTTACTATGGCTCTTATGTCATGTTCCGTCATATTGTACTGCCTTTCTGAATGTTTTTTTTTATTGTAGTTGCACCATCCTGCTTCCATGTCTTCACGACATCGTTTACAGTCAATTTTGGCATGCTTTGTTTAACTGCAATGCTTCATATCCAAACATTATCCAAATTACATCCTATTACCAGCCCATTGTGGAACTTGGAAAGTTCATGTCCATGTGGCATATCTGCTTCAAAGTTACTAATAGCACAACAGAACATCTGAGCTTTGTATATGTACCTCCCAACTCACAGCACACCTTCCTGCACAACTGTTTGTTGAACTTATATTAACAAAATGAATGGGGAAATAAAAAAAAAAAAACATGACATTTTTTTAATTTTTTCTGAAACTTTTCATCCGGGAGAGAGATTTCCTATCTGAGGTTGAGAGACCCGAACCCACAGCGCTCTGCACCTTTTGTCAGGTGAGAAAGAAGAAGATAAGATATTTGGGAACAGATTTCCCTGATAGAACAGCATGAAAGAAAAGTACAGAAATATTAGAGCAAAAGGATACAAAGCTAGTGTTTTATATGCCCCTGGCATGTCGAGCAATATAATTTTGGAGCCCTATGGAATATACTCGCTGGCTTAAAGCAGATAAAAATAGGTTCAGTGCTAAATGCACATTGTGCATTGTGCAAAAAAAATCATCAATCTATTGAGCATGGTTAAAGTGCTATTGCAAGCCATGCAAAATTGCAGAAGCATAGCGATGCAGAAAGGACATTTCTAGATGTGACTTGTGCTAGTGTTACAGGTTTTTTTTTTTCTAGTTCAGCATCATATTCCAAGAAAGACTGCCAAAATGTGGTACCTGCTGCTATAGTTGGTTCTTCAAAAAGCAAATCTAGTTGTAGCTGCCTTTTAGGAAATGTAACAAGCAACCAAGTTTTAATTTCAGAAATTTTATGGGCCCTAAATGTAGAGGTTTACCATGTACTGCATAATTCCTTCTGAGAGATAGGTGTGCCCTATTGATGTTCCCAGATCATGAAATAGCTCGGCAGTTCACTTGTAGTGAAAGAAAGTCTGCATGCCAGAGCTTATGTTCTAATAATTATAAGTTATATTAATCACAAACCCCCCCCCACACACACACAGAAATATTTAAAAATTAGAATGCATCTACTTATGTAAATGGTTATCAGTAAATATTTGGTTTACATTCATATGTGGCACGTCGTGGAATTTTTTGCAGGAATCATGGAAAAATCATGGGTTCTTTTTTTAACCTGAAAGAGTATGAACCCTGTATGTTGTTGTAAAGTGATCATCATCTAAAAAATTGTATTTCTGGTGTTTGTATGAATCATAATTTGCTTGAAACTGTAAAACAGAAGTCTGTCACAAATCTTGCAAAAATGTGGCTACAATCAATGGAACATGTTAGTGTTCCTTGCATTATTTGTACATTGGCTAATGTAGCAGCTCAAACTCCAGACAGCTCACTTCCTGTGAATATTGTTAAGTCCATTACTGAGTGCATTGAGTTGGTTGAGTGTATGTCTGTTGATAGTGTAAAAGGGGAAAGTTTGCAATTCAGTTCGCTTAAATCACATGGGGGAAAAAAAGAGTGGATCTATAACATTGGTAATTGGTATGTAACATATGCAAGAATATGTACAACCTGCAGAAAAAATGCTGGATATTTATATTCATTATAAGTAGGTAAAAATGCAAACTTTTTGAATGCTCCATCATATCTTGGCAAGTCCAAAACTGCCACACCTTAACAATGATTTTGGAACTGTTACGTTTTGTCACTGGTCATAACAGTGCAAGTGATTTATTTTTCATTAACAGTGACATTTCTGACTCACCTCTACTGTGTTCATGTGGTTATTTTTCAGAAACCATTGATGAGAGTAATTACTTTGCTGGTTGTTAGTCTTTGTGATGTCTTAAAACTTTAAACTTATTTAAACTTTTAACATATTAATTTTAAACTTTAAAATAGATTCTTCAGCATTGGGTTTAAATTTTGAAATAAGTACTGAAAGCTTCAAATGATCAAATAATGAGATAATAGCTGTTGCCTACACCAGTGGTCCTCTCAATCAGGAAGTACTTTGAGGGGGTACTAGAGAGGAATATCTCGGGTGACATATTCAAAATGGTGAATATTTACATACTTAGTTTTCAGTGAAATATTTATTAGCTAAGTGTGAAATCACCGAGTAAGCCTGGAGCTTAATAATTAAATACTTGAGTCTAATAATGCAATCATTTTTAGGTTCCATTAAAACACAGTATATACATATCAAAATCCGAAAACATTCCTTTTATAGTGTTCCATGCCTATGATAATCTCAGAGGGTACCCAAAGACCTGGCTGACCCTCCAGGGAATACCTCACCTTAAAAGGTTGAGAACCACTGAACAACACTATCGAGTTAATAGCTGTTTGTTTATTTGGCATATTGTATTTCATTTTCTCAGTTGCATTAATAAATTTATGCATTTCATAAATTGGTCATTCCATTTTATTATTTCGACCTACATTATCTTTTATACAAACTAGCCTGGTAATTTCTAATTTTTGTTACTTAATATATTTTAAATGGTGGTTGTAAGTAAATGGTTTTTATATCAGGTTCAAAAATCATGGAGTAGTGTGAGGGAAACTGTAAAGAAACTGGCAAAACAAAGTAAGAAGGATGGCAAGGACATTGAAACAGCAGCTTTTCAGATCTTCTTCCTACAGCTTGGATTCCAGTTGTTTACAGATGCTGATCATATACCAGGAATTTTAGAAGTAAGTATTTGTTTTTCTTCCTGTTTTGCTTCTGTCAGGAATACAATTAAATTATTACTGGAGGTCATTTCCGGTTACCAAAAATACATGATCAGGTTAGACTGAAAGTGTAAGCATATCAAATGACTTAATAGTAAAGAATCAGTAATAGCCAGTTTATAAATGTAGTTGAAATGTATTAATTATACAAGATAGCATATAAAATGCGAGTGTGACTTCAATGCAAATCTGTAACAAAAGAAGGAACATATATTAGGAGTCATCCACCTGTAGTAAAAGCAGTGCCCCTTCCCATCCCATTAAAATGTACTTGAATTTGTAATTTAATTTTTTTCAACTTATTTCAATGTAAAATAATAATAAAGTATGAAAATATTATTTGGTACAGGTACCGGCATCTTTAGTACAAGCAGTCACCATAGGTATTGTAGGGGCAAACGTAAATGCCCCGCCTGCCTTATGTAATCCAAAGTCCTGCAAGGCTCTGTAATCAAAGCTCGTTCACCGGAGCACGTACCCCACAGACAATAGGTCAAGGTTCCTGTTACTTAGATAACCAATAATTTATAATAATTGGTCAAACAGGCACTCTGCTCCCTCAGCTTTGTTATATTAAGATCTGCTAATCAAGGGAGGAAAGGTGAATGAATAATGAAGAGGCTTTTTTCTTTGTCTGCGTTTTAGACTTGATGTAGATACATAAGTGTAAGTGAAGATTTGTACAAAAATTCTGATGAACATGCATCAGAAAGAACATATGGGGACATAAAAGCCAGTGTAATGTAAGCCCAAAAAATCAAAAATTTAACAAACAAACAAACAAATTATAAAGGAATTAAGACTCAGTTCAGTAGCAAATCATATTCCACAGAGTTCTGTGAAGTATCATAGTTATTACTAACTGGGCCTTTTATTTATTTAGAATTGTGTGTGTGAATTTTTAGTAGTAAATCATATTCCACAGAGTACTGTGAATTGTCATAGTTATTACAAAATTGAGCCTTTTATTTATTTAGAATTGTGTGTGTGTGTAGATTCAGTACCATGAAGTAGTAGATTGATGTCATAAATGTTCCTTGTAAGGATCTTATTAGATTCTGTTCATCTGTCAGACTCTCCAAAAAATTTCAATAAAGAACACATGCCCAAAATGCAGTTTTTGTGTTTCTAGATTTCAGGAAACTTACACAATTGTAGTTTTTTTGACTTTTTTTTAATTGTGAAAAATCAGAATGTTTAATTTTTTCCCATAACGATTACACACACACACACACACACACACACACACACACACACACACACACACACACACACACACACACACACACACACACACACACACACACACACACACACAGCTTCGACTAGCACAAATCTGAAGGTTCTCAGATATCTACATTCAGTTGATTGGAATTGTTTTGTCCTGGGTAGTATCATGACTAGTATTCTTGACCAGAAATCGGAAGGACGATGAAAATTTTCAAGTTTTCTGAAGGAAGTGGTTACAGTGAAAATATGCCAATAATAGCATTAAAAAATGTAGACATCATAATTTATTCTGAGTTTTGTTTTCTGTTTGGTGTTGACATTTTCTACTGTATTTTGAAGTGCTTCATTAGTTCTGCTGCAACACAGAAAAACATGTTTTTAAAATATGTAATTGCATTTCTGCTGAAAAACACCTTGCATTGTGCTTTACCCCATCGTACCTTGTTTCACAGTTTAAGCCCTTTTAACTTGTACTGATGCTTTACATACAATCTATAGTTTGTTAGAATTGTTAACACAGCAATCAAACATATCTGAATTGCTTGCATTTACTGTTCATCATGTAACTAATCACAACAGAAAACTTTAACATCACATCCCCTGGAGCGGGATTTGAATGCTGTGTTAACAATTCTGACCTATTTCCACGTATTATGAGAAGTATATTTCTTCCACAGAATTTATCTGCAAGACTGGTGATTTACGTAATTACGCTATGAGGAAGTAGAATTTGCTTTGACTGGCAAAAATCAGCGAATGTTCTGATTTTTAACACTCAGACACTTGGGACTTGTTTGTCCTGGATGATATAATGGACAGCATGCTCGAATGGAAATCGGAAGATGCAGGTTCAATTCCCGCTCCAGGGCGATGTAATTTTCAAATTTTCTGATGTGATTAATGTTACGTGAAGAACAGTAAATGCAGGCTATTCAGAGATGTCTTATTACCGTGTTAGCAATTCTGACCTATTTCCATGTCTGATGAGAAGAATATTTCTTCCACAGAATTTATGGTTTGTTCCATGTAATATTTGAATTTAATTGATAATTCTATTTTGTTTTTAAAAAAAGTTTTAAGAACGCATAAATTTGGCAACTGTAGTTCTTGTAACACTGAAATACAGATAATAAAAAATGTCCCGTACTTTTCAAAAGATTATGACAGATCTACTTTAATTTATGTATTATTTGAAAGCTGCTTTATAAATGTTGCTTTCCTTTCATAGGAGCTTCAAGTCTGCTGCAGAAAAGCTCTAAAAAGCAGGAAAGTGTCAAACACTGAAGATTCTTCTGCTGATCCACCATGGGTTCAGGTTATGGTGGATCTAATGCTTTCTCTCATATCTCAAGAGTCTCATCACATGCGTTGTGTTGTCAACAGTGTCTTTTCCCTTATAAATCCATTCATAACCAAAGAGGCATTACAGCAGATTCTTGATGTAAGTAATAGTAAAATTGTGTCACCTTTTTTTTTTTTTTTTTTTTTTGAATCTACTGATTAGTGGTTTATTTGTTTATAGTGCTTAGCAATATAACATGCCTTTAAGCACCCATGTGGAAATTTATTTAACTTGCTTCATATTTTATTTAGAAGTGTGTTTTTGAAGTACCCATATGGGATCTTTGTATTTACAAAATGTATGCTCCAGCCACCCTACCCAGTGGATTGGAACAACTGTGTTTCTTTGCAGTAATGCGCAGCTGATAACCATTCATTCATTTTTTACTGGTGTGTATTTTGTTCATTAACTGAAACATTTTGGGAATTTCGGGATCAATCTGGTACTTGACCAGGCTCTTTTCTCTGATTATCCGCAGAAAAAAAAATTAACATGTGTATTCAGATCGTCATTACCACCAACAATTCTGAATCACTGCTTAGATAGTTTCCCTGTCTCTTCTACAACTCTTTATCTTGAACAATACTGTTCCATGACATGTTTATAATTTCATTCATTCATCCTCCACATGGTCTTCTGGGTCTTTTCATGTCCCATGGTAGTCTAGTGTGCCAGTTGTCACCCAGTGGTCAGTTCTAAAAATATGACTACCACTTCAGGGTCTTTACTTCGATCATGATGCCATACATTGTTGTTTGTTCTCTGATCTATCATTCATTATCCTATCATTTTTGGTTATACCAAGCATGCATCATCCCTCCATGCTTCTTTGAGTTGTCCACAGGCTCTGTGTGTTGTTTTAGTTAAGGACCATGTCTGTGATCCATAAGTAAAAATTGGAAGGATGCATTGATGTAACACTTTCCTTAAAAGACATAATGACAAATTGCTTTTGAATATTGTACTACTTCTTTCATTGCATTCCAGCTAAGTTTTATGTTTCTATTAATTTGTTCTTTGATGTGACCCTCATGTGATATCCTTTGTCCAAGGTAGATATCAGTTACTTCAAAATTTACCCCAACATCTATATCTTCAGTGCTTGTTAAAGCATTGTACAACAGTTTTGTTTTCTGTAAGTTCATCTTCAGTCCCACTTTTTATGCCAGTTCCTGGATCATACTCTGGAGCTCTGAGGAGGTGGTTACAAATTGACCATGTTGTCAGCAAAATGAATGTTGGGCTGCTATGATCAAGGTGTTGGGATGTCTGCCTTCATGAACCAGTCCCACTACTTTCCTCCAACTGCTGTTGCCACATTCACCCAACAATTGTTACCTCCCAATGCATTACCACCACAATGCAATGCAGGGGCCAACCAGCCATTTATAGCAGTGCAGTCAAGCCTGTGGTAAAGTTGTCCGTGTGATGGTAGAATTCCCAATGATGTCGTCCAAAGATTCTCACTTCTTACACATTTCGCCTACACAAAGCCATTTTGCCCTTTTTTTTTCTCTCACCTATCAAGTGATTGGTTCACAATCATTTATGTAACCCAACTGTCAGTCACATCCCACTAATTTGCATGGTGGTTCAACAAATGAAATACTTCTTTGTGGAACATTTTCTTTTTCAAACAATGTATATGTTAATCATAGTCAATGCCTGCATTTCCAGGGTTCGCATGGCCCCTGAAATCCTGGAAAGTCCTTGATTTTTCATATTTTTGTGAAAGGCCCTAGAATAGTCCCGGAAATATTTTTTTTGCTATGCAAAGAAAAAAAAAATGTGGATGAAATGGTTAGATTGATTATATCAATTTGTTTTAGCTCCCTTGTGATGTCTGCTCACAATGGGGTCATTCCACGCCAAATCACCTGATTTTAATGTTTAACCGTGCTGTCACATCACTGATTTTTTTCAAAAAAAATTTATGAATAGGTACCTATGAGATAAACTCAAATTAATTTTTTCAGATTTTTTGATATAAAATTGGACTTGGAAGGAATTTTTGAAATTTTCAATTTTCACGCGATTAAGGCCGTTTCACTTTCTCTGTCACTTAAGAAAAATCCTCATGTTTCACTTATTTTTCAAACGATTGGGCTTATTTTGGTGTCAAATTAAAGCTATTTATTTTCTTTATCAAAATAAGGTATAAAAGTGGTACTAATGCTAGAAAAAAAAAGTCACTGAGCTTTCAAAGTGTCTTTTAATGACTTTGTACCTTGGTACGTTTGGTAACCCATAGCTTGCAAACCACAACTAACACAAGTATCATATTTTTTTTATAGAATGAGCTATCCGTTTACTTTTTATGATGTAAAAATAAAGATTTTGGCTGTTTTTCGTTGCTATCAAATAAAAATTAATTTGTTTTGTAAAAATTTTACTTCAAAATCAACATTTTCGAACAGGTTTAAGGTCCGTTATTGACCCTCAAACAAATACACATTTGTGAGAATAAGTAAAATAGTACCCTCTTATGTTACAATGTCATCTAATGTTATTTTCACATTATTTCACTGTAGCTTACCTCTGTAATGAAAGGTCACATCATACTTTTTGCTAATTTCCACACTTGTTTGTGAACCTTTTCATCTATGACATATGTCTTTCCTGATTCAGATGGTGATGAAAGAACAGGAACTTCTTGAAGTATATTTTCATAGGGCACCCAGCAGCAGTCATTTTTAGTTGGCCAAATATGTATTGGTGAAGAACCAGACGGATGTGTGAATTGAACTTTAGCATCCCTTTCCTCTTCACAGATGCAGAGTATCTTCACAATCCGCCATTTAGTGTTATAGATAACTGCATAGTATTTTTCAGGAATAATATTGACCAATTCTTTAGTTTTATCACCAACAGTGGCTTTAAAACATTTTTTCTGAAGCAGACCCCAACTCACTGGGTTTTGTTCCAGAATCCTTAGGTTGAATGACCAACTGGAACCCTCAGCTGTGGGCTAATCCCCCACACTGATGTACTTACCTGATTAAAAAGACAAAAAGAAATATTAAGAATGACTCAAGTGTGGGATATGGTGGACCTACCACACTTGATAAGGACGGTCCACCACGGAATCGACCTGGACTTTCTAAACGGCGTATGAGAAAGCGATCTCGGCTGAGTGAATGTAAGATTGGTGTATGGAATACTAGAGGTATAAATGGCAAGATGAGTGAGGTGATTGAGGAGATGAATAAGTATAGACTGGATGTGTTGTGTGTAAGTGAAACCAAAAAGAAGGAAATTGGGGTAGAAGAAGTGAATGGCACGGTGAGTGTGTGGTCTGGAGTATTGGATAATATGAGAGGACAGGCTGGTGTAGGTGTGATTTTAAGTGAAAAGATGAAGAACAACTTGATTCATTATAGTTGCATAAGTGAGAGAATTCTCTGGATTCATTTGAAAGTGAAACTTCAGAGAATTGTAATTGTTGTAGTGTATGCTCCTTGTGACTCAGAACCTTCTGATAAGGAAGAAGATTTCTGGAATGAGCTAAAAGCTGTTTTGAGCCAGTTTTGTGCTAAAGAAAAAGTTATAATAGCAGGGGATTTCAATGCTAGAGTAGGTGTGCAGAATGCAATTTCTGGCAATGTTCTGGGTAAGTTTAATGATCCTTGTGTGAATGATAATGGTGAAAGATTAATTGAACTCTGCATTGAGAATGGTTTGTGTGTATCTAATACATTTTTCAACCACAAGTATATACACACATATACTTGGGAAAATCGTACTCTTGGTCAAAAGAGTGTGATAGATTTTGTTGTTTACGATCAGCGTTTGAAACACTTAGTTGTTGACACCCGTGTGATGAGAG
Organism: Macrothele yani; assembly: GCA_039090855.1. NCBI lineage: Eukaryota > Metazoa > Arthropoda > Arachnida > Araneae > Macrothelidae > Macrothele > Macrothele yani. The sequence continues at coordinate 114,844,466 of CM077003.1, forward strand.
GTGCTGATGTTGGTTCTGATCATTACTTGGTAGTGTCACGAGTGAAACTTAATGTTGGTTGGAGGAAAAGGAATAGGAAGAGACCCAGGATAGAAAGAATAAAGGTTGATAGGCTCCTTGAAGATCATCAGCGGTACTCTGACTTACTCAGAGAACGACTGAAGGATCTGAAATCTTGTGAGAGGGATGTAGAAAAGAAGTGGGAATGTTTTAAGAACTGTGTTGTCACTGCTGCTAAAGAGGTCTGTGGCACCACAATAGTGGGTAACAATAGAGGTGATGCTTGGTGGAATAGTGAAATTGATAAGGCAGTAAAGAAAAAGAAGGAATCCTATTTAGGGATGTTGCAAGGTAGAGTCTCTGTGGATGAATATCGCTGTAAGAAGCGTGAAGCTGCTAAGCTGGTTCGCCACAGTAAGGCAAAAGATAGGAAGGAGAAAGTGGAAAGGTATGAACTGGCTTTTTGGAAAGATAAAAAGTCCTTCTGGAAGTACATGAGACTCAGGAAAAATAGGGGAAACAAAGTTGTAAGTTGTGTGAAGAATGAGATCGGGGAAATGATATAAGAGCCCAATGAGTTAAGTGAAAGATGGGGTGAATACTTCTGTGAGTTATTAGATCAGGAGAGCAAAAGTGATTCTGAGACAAATGCAGATGATGTCACAATGAGGGATGAAAGCACAGGAGCGATCTCAAGAGAAGAAGTGTGTAAAGCTCTAAAATCTCTTCAGAATGGTAAGGCTCCAGGAGTTCATGGATTAACTGCAGAGATGTTGAAGTATGGTGGTGACTCCATAATTGACTGGTTAACTGAAATTTGCCAGTTGTGCTGGGAGTTAGGAATGGTCCCTCGGGATTGGAAGGATGCTATTATTGTTCCTTTGTATAAGGGAAAAGGTGATCAGACTGAAAGCAAGAACTATCGTGGTATTAGCCTACTGAGTGTGCCAGGGAAAGTGTTTGGTAAGGTTGTTATTGAAAAAGTACGGGGTCTTACATCATTGAAAGTGTGGAATGTTCAGAGTGGTTTTATGCCTGGTAAAGGCTGCACTCAAAGTTAGTAGACTCCAAGGTTATGCTTATCCGACACTTCCGCTGAACACTGTCTCAGGGGTCGCCTTCGTGACGTCACAGTCCCGGAGATCTGCACACCCCATCCACCTAAAGCTGCTTGCTCTCGTTTTTCTGGTTCAGGGTCTGAAAGCTACATTGTCTCATTTGAAGCTAGGTATTTGTAGCAAACAAATTATCTTTTCCTTGGTCATACTGAACATGCCTGGTTCGTGCGCAATAGCAACGTGTCAAAATCATTATTCGAAAACCAGAAGGAATGGCATTCATTACCATAGGTTTCCGAAAAATGAAGGTTTGCGTAAAACATGGAAATTGAGATGCAAACGAGCTGACAGTTTCAACGAAATGAATTCAGCTATTTGTTCGGAACATTTTCCTGAGGAAGACTACGGACACCATTTAAGGAATGAACTTCTAGGTTTGCCTATCCGCAAAATGCTAAAGGACACAGCTGTACCAAGTTTAAACATCCCGGGAAACTTTAATGTAAATTCTAATTCAGAGAGAAAGAACAGACAGGAGAAAAGGAAACGAACTGATCTTGTTGGCGATTTGATAAACTCTGATAATGCAGAGGAAATTTTGGAAGACATGTGGAGTGCCAATGATGAAAATACTGAAATTGAATGTATGAAAGACCTGAAAACAGAAAATAAAATTCTATTGAAGGAAAATTATATTTTGATGAAGGAAAATGAAAAGCTGAAAAAACAAATATTATATTTGAGCTCTTCAAACCATAGTCTAACTTTACGTTTAAAAGTCCTCAAAATAAAACAGAATCAAATGCAGAAAGAATTATTAGAATTGCGAAGGTTACGGAAAGATGAGAAAAAAACAGAGAAATGTGCATAAAAAATTTGCTTTCTACAGTGTTTACTCCAGGACAGATAAGGGTTTTGTTAGGCCAAAAACGGATTGTTTGGAATTCTACTGATATTGCAGCTGCAATAACATTAAGAACTGTTTCCAGGAGAGCATATCACTACTTGAGAAATAAAGTTAATATTCCGCTTCCTGCTTTGTCAATGTTGCGCCGATGGGTAGCTACAATTAAATGTTCACCTGGAATTTAAGCCACAACTTTAAAACTGATGCAGAGCCAAGGAATGCAAATGACTGAAGCCGAAAGAACATGTGTAATTTCTATAGATGAAATGAAAGTTTCCAGCAAAATGTGCTATAATATTGAAACAGATGAAGTTATAGGACCGTGTAGGTACGTACTGGTATTCATGGCAAGAGGACTTGTTAATCCCTGGAAACAACCAGTATTTTACGATTTTGACGTTAGTGGTTCCAGTCTCAGAGAAATATTAATGAAAGTAATTTGTGCCGTAGAAAATATCATGTTTCCTGTATTTGCTCTTACTTCAGATCTGGGAGCTTTAAACCAGAAATTATGGATAGAATTGGCTATATCGCCTGAGAGTCCGTTCTTTTGAAAATCCTTTCGACAAAAACAGACATATAAATGTATTTGCTGACATTCCGCATATGGTAAAGTTATTGCGAAACCATATTTTGGACAGTGGCATAAAAATAAGAAATATAGTGATAAATTGCTCCCTATTTGAAAAGCTATTAGAGAAGGACAGTAAGGAATTAAAAATAGCGTATAATACGAGTGAAACACACATACGTGTTAAAGGAGCAAATAAGCAGATTGTACGTTATGCTGTACAGTTGCTTTCGGAGCGTGTTGGAAATGCCATCAAATATTTATTTCCCGAAGATAATGAAGCAGCAAATTTTATTCTTCTTGTTGACAGATTTTTTGATACAATGAATTCAAGGCAACCATTCTCAGACAAACCATTCCGATGTGCTTTAGGTAACAATCAACAGCAATTTCAACTTCTGAATGAGGCTTACAACACTTTTTCGCAGATGCGCGTTGTTGGAAGAAAAAACGCCCTACCATTTCAGCAAGGTCTTCTGGTCAGTATTACATCCGTAATGGCTGTCCACAAGATTCTAAGCGAAAAATATGAGCTAAAATATTTTTTAACTCACAGAGTTAATCAAGATGTCCTAGAAAATTTTTTCTCACAGATACGTGCAGCAGGGAATACCTATGATCACCCTTCACCACTGGAATTTCAAAATCGTCTCAGACTGCTGGTACTTGGGAAAGTAGTCTGGAACTGTCAGAAATCTAACGTTTTGCCTGAGTCAGAACAACATTATTTAACTGTCTTCATGCTCTCGTCTTCCTGTGTCTTACACAATAATGCATCCTGCAATGATGAAACAGCCCACACAAGTGAAAATGAAATTACGGCTGCACTTCGCAAAGAACCCACAACTGCAATTACGTCTTCTAGTGACAGCATATCGTACCAAGCTTTACGATACCTTGCTGGATATGTTGCATTTTAATGCCAAACAACGTGTCCTGGGCTGGGGGACATAAATGCACCTCTGGACCTAGTGCAAGAAAAAGGAATTCTTTGCGACTGGATTAGCGTCATAAGCAGAGGCTGCTTGCAACATCCAACAAATGAGTGGATGAGCATGGTTATCCAACTAGAAGAAATTTTTTTAAAACTACATGGGAAAAATAATTTAAGGAAAGTTAAAGGAATTGTTCACACCGCAGTGGAAGCTTCTGCCCATCAGTTCCCTCCAAATGTGCACCCCGCCATCAAACTATTCATGAAAACCCGAATTATGATCCGTATGCGCCATATTAACGCTCAGCAAAAAATATATTGCCAACCCAAGAAGAGAAAACTAAGGAACATGACAAAGGTAAGTGAAGAAAGAATTTTTTTACGTTAAATAATGTCCCGATTCTTAAAGTTCTCAAAATTTAGTTACCTAAGGAACATGACAAAGGTAAGTGAAGAAATAATTTTTTTACGTTAAATAATGTCCCGATTCTTAAAGTTCTCAAAATTTAGCGAATAAAATATGACTAAAGAAACAAACAAACAAAAATTGCAAAGATCCATGATTTTAACTTTTCTGTTCAGCGATTAGTTACAAATAATAACAGAGCATTTAGTGAAATTAATTTCCAACTTTTTAATTAAGCAAGTTAGTGGAATGCTACTCAAGTTTTTATTTGTTCCGCATAAAAGGATTTCTTCATGAGGTTCTGACAGCATAATCTTATAAGATTTTTTTCCTTCTTTTGAATTTATTTAAAGACAGTATTACAGTTGCAAATAAATAAATTAGAAGGTATAATCACTGTCCCTGCACTTTTCCTTAGTGTCATGTCAATATCCTATTTAGATATTTAGATTAAACAGATTTGAAGAAAAAAATGAAGGAAATGCATAATAAGTTTCTTCACATTCTCGGTTTACTCTACATAAAATATTCACATGGATGTCCGTTTTTCCTGATTATATTACAGATGTGCTTTTGCATTACATCTTGGTTGCAAGCTTTCAGATTCAGAGCGTATTTGAGTAAAAAGTTGTTGACATTTCTCCCGCGAGTGCTTCAATTGTACTGTATTAACAATCTATCCGTCCTGCTGGCTGCGTCGTGTGGTACACTGACGTCACTACGTAAGGGACCGGCACTTCCGCTGCGAGGGAGGCAGGATGAGCAAACCTTACTGTCTATTAACCTTGGGCTGCACTAACCAGATTTTTGCATTACGCATGATGATTGAAAAGTATCTGGCTGTTGGGAAGAAAGTTTTTACTGCCTTCATAGATTTAGAGAAAGCTTACGACCGGTGAATAGGACACTTTTGTGGAAGGTATTGAATGAATATGGTGTTACTGGGAATCTACTGAATAGTGTAAAAGCCATGCATGCTGGTAGCAGAGCTTGTGTACGAGTGAATGGTATTTTATCAAAATGGTTTTCCATTGGTGCACGAGTTAGACAAGGTTGTGTAATGTCACCATGGCTGTTTAATATATTTATGGATGCATGCATGCGTGATGCCAAAATAGATAATAGTGGTTTATGTCTTGGTGATATCCGTGTGTGCAGATTGTTGTATGCTGATGACACTGTCCTGTTGGCAGAGAGCAAAAATGAGTTGCAGAGTATGTTTACTCAGATGCACGAAGTTTGCATGAAATTCAAACTAAGTATAAATAAGGGAAAAACCAAAGTTATGGTGTTTGAGAGAGGAATGGGTAGCACTGAATGTAATGTAAGTATAAATGGCACTATGATTGACCAGGTGAGTGAGTTTGTGTATTTAGGAAGCATGTTTGACAGAGAGAACAAGTTGGATGGTGAAATCAGTATGCGAGTGAATTCTTCTTTGAAAGTCATAGCTGCTCTGGGAGTTTTTCACAGGACTGATGAGTTCTCTTGAGAGTCCCGCATGGCTGTGTATGAAACAGTAATTGTTCCTACTCTGATGTATGGCAGTGAAACCTGGGTACTGCAGAAGAAGCATAGGAGTCATTTGTATGCTGGAGAAATGCGTTACTTACGTGGGGTTTGTGGCAAGACACGATCTGATTGTGTGAGGAATGAAGATGTATTGCAGTTGTGTGATGTAAAGCAAAATGTTGTTAGCAAGGTGGAGACCAATATGCTTTGGTGGTTTGGCCATGTTGAAAGAATGAGTGATGAAATGCTTACTAAGAAAATATTTTCAACCCAAGTGGCAGGAAGGAAAGGCAGAGGAAGGCCAAGGAAGACATGGGTGGATCAGATTCAGGAGTGTCTGCATGAGAAAAAGATTATGAGTGTGAAGTATAAAAGATCTTGTGTACGGTGTGTAATGGATATCAGTGAAGCACGAGTTGTATGTCAAGATCGCTGTAAATGGCGAAGTTTGATACGACAACAATAAGTAAAAATATCTGGAAGTTTGTATTTCTTTTTGGAGCTAACCTCTGAATCTCAGAGAACAGATTAGTGATATGTATGTATGTAGAAACTCTCTTCACCAAAAGGGTTCTTTTGTCCAATGGTTTGAAGAAATGGCTCTCTGTCTCTCTGGTGCCTACTATTGATAATGAGCTATCATACTGTCTCTTCAGAAAGTCTTCATTTTAAGTCCTCTGCATTCAAACTGTGTCCCTCAACAGTTCTCTGAAGACTTGCTCTTGTTGCAAAACCTTTTATTGTTCCCCCTACTCCATCACATGCATTTTTACCATGACTTGTGGCAAAGAAATGCCACTCAGCTGTGATGCCATAGTCCTCTTCATGGTACGTAAATTAATAAAATTTTTGTATTGTGCTGAACTACCATAACTAAAATATATCACATTTGTTATGTGGGTGTTCTTGTTTCACATATTGCAAAAGCAACTTTTGGAAAGTGAAAAAGTTGTAGTGTCATGTTTCAGGCAGTCACTAATAAAGCATATGGGCTTGGACTTCAGCTGGCAGTCATATTTATAGTAAATTACAAATGGGTGTAATGTAACCTGAATATTATGCCAGTGAAAACATTGAGCAGCATCTTGCATAATGCATGTGTAATTTTCTGCAAAGTCTGCTAAAATTATGCAACGTTTATCATCCAAATCATCTGCTTTCATTAGCTTTAAGCATCGACTCTGTGATTTGGCTGTAAAATGATGTTTTGTTAACTGCACTAATTTTGCAACCAGAATTTTAACAAAGTCATCAACTAGTTTTACTAAAGTTTCAAGAGATGATCGGTCAATATGAAGCCACTGTTTAAAAACAATTGTTTCTTTAGTTTCAAGGTATTCTAACTCTATAAGAAAATCTCGAAGTGTAGATTCATCAGGACATTCAGGACAACGGTGAAGCATGCATTCCTCTGATTCCAGGTTACACACTAGTTTTAGGAGGAGTTCTTGATATGACATGCTTAAATGTATACTACTCATCATAAGCTTAACATTTTGGTGGTAGGTCACAATTCACAAAACTTTGTGAAACCAATTTTTGCTTTAGGATTTTGTTCCTTGAATAATAAATAGACATCTTTTAAATTGTGCAGTATAAATCTCTTTGTTCTCAATTCTCTTTTACCATGTTCTGTTGGTATAGAAATACAGTCTTTTTATTTGCTGAAACTCTACTAATGTCATCATCACAATAAAAATCCCTTACTTTCTGTACACCTTCAGCACTTAGAGTATGACCTTTCCTTTTGTCAACTTTACCTAAAACACCTCCTTCGTTTAATATTTTTCGAGACACTTTTTCACCATGTACTCGGTGGTTTTAAAAAAACTGATTGTTTGTGGGATGCTCCACGACTCAGGAACAAGAGTCAATATCTTAACTTGTTCATGTAGTTTACTACTTTTAAATTTGTTTTTCAATTTATGCATTAGACTACTACAATCACTGCACTTCTGTTTCTTTGTTCACTTTCATTTCATCCTGATGAAGATTGAACATTTAAAGCCTTGCTTGCCATGTCTTGGAAACTACTTGCAACTCGCTGAGCTTTGTTTTTCAGATGAACTACTCTTTCATCAAGTTTTCGTTTTATAACTTTAATGGGAGAATATTGAATCAATTCACAGCTTTCATTTAGCTACTCAATGACTTCACGAGTTGAATCGTCTGGTTCATAATCACTGCCTGAAAGATGGCTTTCTTGGACACTCTCGAGAACAGTTTGAAAATACCATTTTTCTATAAGATATACACAGCTTTGTACCTGGTATAAATTCAACACATTGTTGAAATTTTCTTGAAAATGGAAGGGAAATAGTTCTAAAGCTCTTATAGATGTTCTTTTTGTGTCTTTCAAAAGGATCACAACATACCCTTTGTCGATCAGCAAATGTTGAAAGAAAATAATGCAGACGATGGTCGCATATGTTTTCAAAATTCACACATTTTGTTCTTAGTATTAAAAGTTCCCTTTCTTTTTCCCCAAGTTCAGAACAACTTACAAACTTTTCTTGACTACCTTTTACTTGAGTTGATGAACAGTCTTCTTGTAGGTGATATCCAACTGAACACATTTCCATGATTTAAAATAAAGCAATACTTAAATTAAAGTCAGAATCTAAAATATTATAAAAAAATTAAATTATAATGATAAAAACACATGTACATATATATAAGTAAATAAGAGTTTACAAAACACTCACTACATGATCACACTCAAACAGTCTGGAGTGAGACTGAAGGAATAAAGTGGGAGGCAACTACAGGATTTTTCCTGTTAAAACATGCTTATTCATGAAAACTTTGTCATCCATTCCAGTGCATGCTGCTATAGATTTTTCTTGTTAGGACAGGCACACTCATGTAAACTTATTTCCTAAATCCTTTGATTTTATTCACAAGTAACTTGTGAGATTTTTTTTCCCATTTGAAACTATTAAAGAAAACTGCTACATTTAATTTTCATTTTGCTGATTTAGAAAGATCATGTTGCATACAATGGACACCAGGCTGCTATGACCATATCAGAAGTCTTTTACAAAAAAATAGTGTTAACAGGGTTTTCAAGATCTGTATTCATTTTTAATTAAATAATAAAAAAAAATAAAAAAAATATTTGATAACCACATAAAAAGTGAAATAATGTGAAAATAACATTAGATGACATTGTAACATAAGACATTAGAGAGTACTATTTTAACTATTCTCACAAATGTGTGTTTGTTTGAGGTTCAATAAGGGACCTTAAACCTGTTCCAAAACATTGATTTTAAAGTAAAATTTTCACAAAACAAATTAATTTTTTATTTGATAGCAACAAAAAGCACCCTTTTTATTTTTAAATCATAAAAAGTATATGAATAGCTCATTCTATAAAAAATATGATACTTGTGTTAGTTGTGGTTTGCAAGCTATGGCTTACCAAACGTACCAAGGTACAAAGTCATTAAAATCCACTTTGAAAGCTCAGTTGCATTTTTTTTAGCATTAGTACCACTTTTATACCTTATTTTGATAGAGAAAATAAATAGCTTTAATTTGACACCAAAATAAGCCTATTCGATTGAAAATTAAGAGAAATAGGAGAATTTTTCTTAAGTGACTGAGAAAGTAAAAATGCCTAAATCGCGTGAAAATTGAAAATTTCAAAAATTTCTCCCAAGTCCAATTTTGGATCAAAAAATCTGAAAAAATAATTTGAGGTTATCTCATAGGTGCCTATTCATAAAAATTTTTTGAAAAAAATCCACGACGTGAGAGCAGATGGCACCAGGTAACTTGGCATGGAAAATGACCCAATGATGTCACTTCCTTGGAGTGTGGAGACATGATGTCATTTCTTTCATATCATGTGATGCTGCAGTGCAAAATATTTGAGTGCCATATTTCCAGTGACTTTGATTTGTGGTATACCAGTTGTGTGCATTTGGAGTCACAACAGCGTGTGAAAACCTTCCCAAGAGTCCAAGATGGTCGTTCCTTCTAGCACTTACTGTCTTCACAAAAGGAGGCATATAAGTTTTACACAGAGCAGTAATTTTGCCACTTTATTGAAGATCTCTGTAACAGCAGAACCCATAGAATTTTATAAGAATTCTAAATGTGAATAGTAAATTTCACCCCAATTTGCAAAATACAAAACACAAAGCACTATGATTCTAACAAAAATTCAAGCTCTTGAAATTTTTTTGATGAACTCCTGGAAAACCCCTGGAATTTATTCTCTGTAAATGTATACAAACTCTGTGTGTCTTAAAACTATAAAAAAAAAGGGTCATATTTGCACTGTAAGCAAAAAAAAAAAAAAAATGTGAATTCTTGTCAGAATTGCAAATTTATGAGAAATTTATAGGAAAAACCAAATGTCACAGCAAAAGAAAGGCATTTTTATGCTTCTGCTGTTCTGCAGGAGAACTTTTCTCCTTCTTGATGTAAGTTTTTAGTTTGTTAAAATGAAAAGCTAACATGTCAGTATTATCCTAAAAAAATTCCGTGTTTCACATGACCATGTATGTTTCTTTTATTTAAAGGTTATTAATCCAGAAGAAGGTGCAATAGAAGACATACTAGCTGAAAATTCAGAGGGTATGTTTTTGTATTATTTATTTATTACTGTCATTTTGTTGCTTTTTTTTTTTTTTAATTTTTAGTAATAAGTCTACTGTCAAAGTTGCACAGCATTTTTCTCTTGGATTACATAAAAACAGCTGTCAAAGAAATGCATCTTTCGTGTAAGTATTTTTGAAAGCTTTTCATTGTACATGAACTATTATATATGACTGTTGGAAAATCGTTAGCCAGTTCTCTCTTCAAAGTGTTAAAAACATGTGTGATTCACTAATATGCAGTATATCATCATCATCATCATCACCATCGTCAACCATTATCAATACAATGCTGGATGAAGGTCTCCCCAAGTTTCTTCCACAACTGTCTGTCTTGAGCCAGTCTCTTTCATGTTACTGCGACATGCTTTCAAATTTCATCCAACCATCTCCCATATGTATATTAAGATAATACAACATAGTATGTCACAAATATTTATTTTTTCAAGCCGACCATGGTTTCACTGGAAGGAAATTGGGGTAGAAGAAGTGAATGGCACTGTGAGTGTGAGGTCTGGAGTATTGGACAATACGAGAGGACAGGCTGGTGTAGGTGTGATTTTAAGTGAAAAGATGAAGAACAACTTGATTCACTATAGTTGCATAAGTGAGAGAATTCTCTGGATACGTTTGAAAGTGAAACTTCAGAGAATTGTAATTGTTGTAGTGTATGCTTCTTGTGACTTGGAACCTTCTGATAAGAAAGAAGTTTTCTGGAATGAGCTAAAAGCTGTTTTGAGCCAGTTTTGGTGCTAAAGAAAAAGTTATAATAGAAGGGATTTCCATGCTAGAGTAGGTGTGCAGAATGCAATTTCTGACAATGTTCTGGGTAAGTTTAATGATCCTTGTGTGAATGATAATGGTGAAAGATTAATTGAACTCTGCATTGAGAATGGTTTGTGTGTATCTAATACATTTTTCAACCACAAGTATATCCACACATATACTTGGGAAAATCGCACTCTTGGTCAAAAGAGTGTGATAGATTTTGTTGTCTACGATCAGCGTTTGAAAAACTTAGCTGTTGACACCCGTGTGATGAGAGGTGCGGATGTTGGTTCTGATCATTACTTGGTAGTGTCACGAGTGAAACTTAATGTTGGTTGGAGGAAAAGGACTAGGAAGAGACCCAGGATAGAAAAAATAAAGGTTGATAGGCTCCTTGAAGATCATTAGCGTTATTCTGACTTACTCAGAGAACGACTGAAGGATCTGAAGTCTGATGAGAGGGATGTAGAAAAGAAGTGGGAATGTTTTAAGAATTGTGTTGTCACTGCTGCTAAAGAGGTATGTGGCACCACAATAGTGGGTAACAATAGAGGGGATGCTTGGTGGACTAGTGAGATTGAAGAGGCAGTAAAGAAAAAGAAGGAAGCCTATTTGGGGATGTTGCAAGGTAGAGTCTCTGTGGATGAATATCGCTGTAAGAAACGTGAAGCTGCTAAGCTGGTTCGCCACAGTAAGGCAAAAGATAGGAAGGAGAAAGTGGAAAGGTATGAACTGGCTTTTTGGAAAGATAGAAAGTCCTTCTGGAAGTACACGAGACTCAGAAAAAATAGGGGAAACAAAGTTGTAAGTTGTGTGAAGAATGAGATTGGGGAAATGATATGGGATATGGGGGCCCAATGAGTTAAGTGACAGATGGGGTGAATACTTCTGTGAGTTATTAGATCAGGAAAGCAAAAATGATTCTGAGACAGACGCAGATGATGTCACAATGAGGGATGAAAGCACAGGAGGGATCTCAAGAGAAGAAGTGTGTAAAGCTCTAAAATCTCTTCAGAATGGTAAGGCTCCAGGAGTCGATGGCATAACTGCAGAGATGTTGAAATATGGTGGTGACTCTATAATTGACTGGTTAACTGAAATTTGCCAGTTGTGCTGGGAGTTAGGAATGGTCCCTCGGGATTGGAAGGATGCTATTATTGTTCCCTTGTATAAGGGAAAAGGTGATCAGACTGAATGCAAGAACTATCGTGGTATTAGCCTACTGAGTGTGCCAGGGAAAGTGTTTGGTAAGGTTGTTATTGAAAAAGTACGGTGTCTTACATCATTGAAAGTGTGGGATGTTCAGAGTGGTTTTATGCCTGGTAAAGGCTGCACTAACCAGATTTTTGCATTACGCATGGTGATTGAAAAGTATCTGGCTGTTGGGAAGAATGTTTGTACTGCCTTCGTAGATTTAGAGAAAGCTTACGACCGAGTGAATAGGACACTTTTGTAGAAGGTATTGAATGAATATGGTGTTACTGGGAATCTACTTAATAGTGTAAAAGCCATGTACACTGGTAGTAGAGCTTGTGTACGAGTGAATGGTGTTTTATCAAAATGGTTTTCCATTGGTGCAGGAGTTAGACAAGGTTGTGTAATGTCACCATGGCTGTTTAATATATTTATGGATGCATGCATGCGTGATGCCAAAATAGATAATAGTGGTTTATGTCTTGGTGATATCCGTGTGTGCAGATTGCTGTATGCTGATGACACTGTCCTGTTGGCAGAGAGCAAAAGTGAGTTGCAGAGTATGTTGACTCGGATGCACGAAGTTTGCATGAAATTCAAACTGAGTATAAATAAGGGAAAAACCAAAGTTATGGTTTTTGAGAGAGGAACTGGTAGCACTGAATGCAATGTAAGTATAAATGGCACTGTGATTGACCAGGTGAGTGAGTTTGTGTATTTAGGAAGCATGTTTGACAGAGAGAACAAGTTGGATGGTGAAATCAGTAGGTGAGTGAATTTTTCTTTGAAAGTCATAACTGCTCTGGGAAGTTTTCACAGGAATGATGAGTTCTCTAGAGAGTCCCGCATGGCTGTGTATGAAACAGTAATTGTTCCTACTCTGATGTATGGCAGTGAAACCTGGGTACTGAAGAAGAAACATAGGATTCATTTGTGTGCTTAAGAAATGCGTTACTTACGTGGGGTTTGTGGCAAGACACGATCTCATTGTGTGAGGAATGAAGATGTATTGCAGTTGTGTGATGTGAAGCAAAATGTTGTTAGCAAGGTGGAGACCAGTATGCTTCGGTGGTTTGGCCATGTTGAAAGAATGAGTGATGAAATGCTTACTAAGAAAATCTTTTCAGCCCAAGTGGCAGGAAGGAAAGGCAGAGGAAGGCCAAGGAAGACATGGGTGGATCAGATTCAGGAGTGTCTGCATGAGAAAAAGATTATGAGTATGAAGTATAAAAGATCTTGTGTACGGCGTGTCATGGATATCAGTGAAGCATGAGTTGTATGTCAAGATCGCTGTAAATGGAGAAGTTTGTTACGACAACAATAAGTATAAATATCTGGAAGTTTGTATTTCTTTTTAGAGCTAACCTGTGAATCTCAGAGAACAGCTTAGTGATATGTATGTATGTATGTTCATCAGGACGAATGGCACGTAAATATTCAAGTTGTATACAATATCATAAATGGTGTTTACAGTCACATGTTTTGGTTAGATGCTTCCCCACGCTTCATAGAAATGGGGTGGATGCCATGTCATTAACAAGTTGCGAAGACTTCTGATATTTATAAAAAGATTCCAAAATATCAAGTTTGGTGGTTGAATTTGGCTTGTCAATTTTTACGTGCCATTCGTCTTGATGAAGCTAGGTCAATACCCAGCGAAACCATGGCATATATTATCATCACAAGGCCATAGTCTTTGAGATCAAGCATCTCCCATATGGTCTTCTTTGTCCCTTGAAATCCAGTGTAAAATTTTGGTTGTCCATTGGTGGTCCATTCTTCTGGCAACGTGTCCAGCACATTGCTAATTCAGGGTTTGATATCTTTCACTCTTGTCACTTTCCTTATCCATGAGTTCCTCTTCTTATCTTTCTTGGTTACACAAAGCATGCATCTCTCCATGCTTCTTCCCATTGTCTGCAGCCTTTGTATGTCTTTTTTATTTAAGGCCCATGTTTCTGCTCCATTTGTAAGAACTGGAAGGATGCATTGATTAAACCCTTTTCTTTTAAGACATAACGACATATTGCTTTTGAAAATCATACTGTTTCTTCCAAAAGCTTTCCAGCCAAGTTTTTTATTCTGATTAATTTCTTCATTAATGTGACCCTTGCTTGATATCTGTTGTCCAAGGTAAATGTAGGTATTGGTTACTTTGAGATTTTCTCCATCAATCACAAAATCTTAAAATTTCCCTTAAAAGCATTGTATTGTAATTTTTGTCATATAATCTGTGGATTATCTACTAAATAAGTTAAGAAATTAGGTTTTGTAAATTATATGTCAATGTAGATTATATGCTGATTTAAAAAAAAAACAAAAAAGAACAAAAAAACTTTTATGCAGCCCTTGAATTTTTTTAAATTTCATCGGCTAATTGTGCAAGAGAGAGTGTATAATTGGAAAAGAAACTCTCGGGAAAAAAAAATCTCAGTTCAGGAGTTTGAGAAGGAAAAAGAGGTGTCATAATGAAAGATTGATAAAGCAAGTTGTGGGGAGGGACGGCTGGGGCGAGGTCATTTAGTATTGTTCAGAAGGTCAACATTGACTGCTTGTGCTCTCTCTCTGTTTTGTCAACCAGCCAAAGAAAACCTACATGCAGCGCTTGCTGCATGAACCTATGCATTCCTCCTTTCAAAGTTCCTTGTTCTGGATGTCACATGCACTGTGCCTTGTGTTTAGTTCATCCTTCACCCTTTTGACCATCTTTGCTGCTAATATTTTCCTTCATTGTTATTCATGATGTCTTCAAAAAGGAAATGTTGCAACTACACTGCTGAATTTAAACTTAAACTGGTAGCTAAAGCTTAAGAATTAGGTAATCATGAAGTGGGCAAAATATTCCAAGTTGCTGAGAGCAATGTGAGGCTATGGGGGATAAACAAAGAGAGTCTCAGAAAAGACAACCAACGGCAAAGAACTAATCTACATGGGATGCCAAGTTGGCCGATGTTAGAAAAAAACCCTCTGAGGTGGGTAACTTTCCAACACAATGCTGATTTACCTATGTTGACTGTTAACATTCGTATGAAGGCTTGACAAATTTTCAAAGAGGACCTGCATGGTGCTGTCGCTTCATGTGCCGAAAAAACTTATGAATTCGAAATCGTACAACTATTGGACAAAGGCTTTCCGATGGCTGGGAGAGAAAATCGACAGATTTTTAATTCTTTGAATAAAGCTCATGTTGAGAAATGGCTTCCTAGTTTAATTGAATTAATAATCTAAAGCAACTTTTATGAGAATTTTACTAGGAAATTTTTTCATTAATAGCAAATTTTCGGAGAAAACTCTTTTCCTTCTTCAGGCTGTCTTGTTGTTGTCGTCAATTTATACTTGTCACTATCACGGTTACGGTTTACCTTGGTGGTTACGGTTAACCTTGACGGTTTAGGTTATTTTTCAACAAATCCTGCCAGATGTTAGGCAGGGAAAATCCTTTGCAGTCATTGATGATGGAATTTTGATTTTTCTCAATTTCTATTCCTTCTTTCAGTTTTCTTTTTTGGAAATTGCTTTGGAAACTGATTACTTTAAGGGAATTCCAATCCATGCTGTGCCCAGTTTCTCTAACATGCCTATCTAATCCAGTCTTGTTGGAGCAATTTTTTATAGCTGCTTTATGCTCAGCTATACGAGTTTCTAGTCTGTGACCTGTTTCACCTATGTAAGATAGTCCACAACTACAATTTACTTCATAAACTACTCCTTGCATTTTTAAAATATCTTCTTCTCTTTGAACTATTTTAGGGAAACATTTTTTAACTTTGTTTTCTAAACTTGGAGCTAGCCTAATATTGTATTTCTTACTAATTCTCTTTAAAGACTCAAATAAACCTTTGTGATAAGAAATTTTTCTAGTGAATTTTACTTGTTGCTTTTGTGGGTTCTTCGTACCATTAAAATTCAGAAGCTTCTCAATTTCTTCTTTAGGATAGTCATTCTCTGCAAGTATGACTTTAAGCTCTTCTTTATGGGCTTCTTTTTTATCTGCAGTAGAAACTGTTTTATTATTTTTTTCTAAAAACTGACTTGCTACATTTTTCTTAATAGAAACTGGATGATAGGAATTGAAATCCAGTAGTCTTTTAGTATTCATTGGTTTTTTATACCAACTAGTGAGGAATTTTTCATCTTCATAATAGATAGTAATATCTAAGAAGTTTATTCTTCTTTCTTTTTGAAGTTCAATAGTGAACTTAAGGGAATCATCTAATTCATTGAATGAGTCTAGAATTCTTTCTGGAACAATTTCTGAGCTATCTATTATAAATAAGATGTCATCCATGTATCTGCTATATAAGCAGAAGTATGTGGGTTGTGGGATGTAAGGTCAGGTGATGCGTAACATCACAGCCTCTCCTTGACAAATGTCAACCCCGCCTTCTCGTGGTGCATCCTGTTCCCACTAAAGGGCTCTGACGACCGCCAATAGCGGTATAACTATACCATCGGGATTAGAGGAAATTCTATCCCACACTCACCAACCCGCTTGGCCAGCGTGGTGAGTTATGGCCAAACCCCTCCAAAATGATTCCACAACTTAAATCTTGGCCCTCAGTCTCCGGCAGCTGGAATGTACCTGGCCAAGGCAGCGGCCAGTGCGACATGAAGGCAGAGGGTGCTAAGAATCCCCGGAGGACCGGACTAGGCTGCCATCTGATGCTGACCTTGGCTACTTACAATGGACGCTCCCTATCTTCTGATTCAAGGCTTCTTGAATTGGAAGAGGAACTACAAAGGATCAAGTGGGACATCGTGGGGCTAAGTGAGGTAAGGAGAAAAGGAGAAGATCTCATCGAACTGAAAAGTGGACATCTCTTCTACTATCGTGGGACAGATACTGGCAGAACTAGTGGTGTTGGATTTATAATAAACAAGAAACTGAAGGATAAAGTTGTAGAAGTTGAAAGTTCCTCTGACAGAGCTGCACGACTTGTTATCCAACTCTCGAAAAGATACCAGGCTCAGATTATTCAAACTTATGCACCCACCACAAGTCATCCTGAAGAAGAAATTGAAGAATTTTATGAGGAAATTTGTCATCTAAATAATAAAGGTAAGCAGCACTTGAAAATAATTATGGGAGATTTCAATGCAAAAATAGGGCAACGGCAACAGAATGAAACTTCAGTAGGTAAATTCGGTCACGGCAACAGAAACCAGCGTGGAAATACTCTCGTTGAGTTTGCAGAGGCAGAAGGGTTTTTCATCTTGAACTCCTTCTTCAAGAAAAAGCCACACAGGAAATGGACATCCAAATGGGACGACAAGTGAAATTGATTTTATTATGTGTAACAAAAAATTCGTCATAGAAGACTGCAGTGTGCTAAACAAGTTCAACACAGGTAGTGACCATAGATTGGTGAGATGTAAGATGCACCTCAACACTAAACTTGAACGTGGCAAGCTCATAAGACAAACAAAATCTATTGACATAACCAACCTTAAAAAACACCATAATACCTTCAAGTTAGAACTGAAGAACAGGTTCTCTGCTTTAGAAGGCCTAACATCGGAAGAAGTGGACATCTCTGAAGTTAACAGAAAAGTAACCAAAGCTCTTATGGAAACAGCAACAAAATTAGCTGGGTCTAAGAACAAGTTGCATGTGAACAAATTATCAGGAAAAACCAAAATGTTGATGCAAAAAAGAAGAGAGATGAGGACAACTAAAGAAGATGTGACTTCCAAAGTGGAATATATAGAGCTATGCAAGACAGTACGAAAAAGTATCACTGAAGACGTAAGGAAATTCAACTGTGAACTAGTGAGGAAAGCAATTGAAAACAACCAAAGCCTAAAGATAGCAAAGGGACATCTCAGTAAGGGAAGAAAACAGATTATGGCACTGAGAAAAGAAGATGGTTCTGTAACAAGAAATAGAGGCGAAATTTTGACAAGAGTGAAAGATTTCTACTCCAAATTATATGAAAGGGATGATATATGCACTCCAGACATCATGAAAGATACCAGTACCAGAGTTCATCCAGTCCTTCCAGCAGAAGTTGCACATGCAATCAAGAACATGAAGCGAGGAAAAGCTCCAGGAGAAGATGGAATTACTGTAGACATCATACAAGAAGCAAGTGGAGAAATCGAAACAGTACTCGCCCAAATTTTCACTCGATGCCTTAATGAAGGGAAGATTCCTGAGGATTGGAACACCGCTACAATGATCCTGCTACATAAGAAAGGTGACATTGAGGATCTCGGAAACTACAGACCTATCAGCCTCCTATCAGTAGTTTATAAAATCTTCACTAAAGTTCTTTCACACCGCTTGAAGGTAACACTGGACATGGCTCAACCAAGAGAACAAGCTGGATTCAGGAGTGGCTACAGCACAATAGATCATATCCACGTGCTGAGAGAACTAATTGAAAGAGCGAGGGAATATGAACTTCCATTGTGCATGGCTTTTATCGATTATGAAAAAGCCTTTGATTCGGTGAAACCATCAGCAGTTACAATGGCTCTGAAAACCTGCGGTATTGAAGATGCATACATTAATATTATTAATAACATCTATGAAAATGCAAGTGCAAAGATTAGGCTGTTTGAAAATACAACACACGTAAAAATTGGAAAGGGAGTGAGACAAGGGGACACCATATCTCCGAAGCTCTTTAATGCCACATTGGAGGGTGTTTTTCAGTCGCTGAGCTGGGAAAACAAGGGGATAAAGATTAATGGAGATTATCTAACCCACCTTCGTTTTGCTGATGACGTAGTCATTTTTGCAACTACCCCATCAGAGCTGCAGAGTATGATCCAGGAACTTGCTGACAAGAGTAAAGAAGTGGGATTAAAAATGAACTTTCAGAAGACAAAAGTGATGTTCAATGCTTTTACAAGAAATGAAGATTTATCGATTGATGGAGAAAAGCTGGAGATAACAGACACGTACGTTTATCTTGGACAGCAGATATCAAGTGAGAGTCACATTGATGAAGAAATTAATCGGTGTACAAAACTTGCCTGGAGAGCTTTTGGAAGAAACAGCATAATTTTCAAGAGCAATATGCCATTATGTCTTAAAAGAAAAGTGTTTGATCAATGCATCCTTCCAGTGCTTACGTATGGTGCAGAGACGTGGACCTTAACTAAAAGAGACATACAAAGGCTGCGGACAACGCAAAGAAGCATGGAGAGGTGTATGCTTAGTGTAACCAGGAGAGATAAGAAGAGGAACTCGTGGATCCGAAAAATGACAAGAGTGGAAGACATCATGATCAGAGTTAAATCCCTGAAATGGCAATGGGCTGGACATACTGCCAGAAGGACAGATCACCGATGGACAGCCGAAATTTTAGATTGGATTCCAAGGGACAGGAAAAGACCCAGAAGAAGACCACATGGGAGATGGGTGGATGAAATTCGAAAGTATGCAGGGGTGACATGGAGGAGACTGGCACAAGACAGACCGTTGTGGAGGAAACTTGGGGAGACCTTCGTCCAGCAGTGGATTGATAATGGTTGACAATGATGATGATGATGATGATGTGGGTTGTACTAGTATCTTTTCTTCTAGTTTTCCCACATAATAGTTAGCTAAGAGTGGGGAGAGTGGGGAGCCCATAGCTAGCCCCGATTTTTGAATGAAAAAAGTTTTCCCAAATTGAAAGTAGTTGTTCTGCAAAGAGAAAGTAAGCATTTCAAAAATTCCTACTAATATGTTTTTTTCCTTGTTGTGAAAAACTATTAGGTCTGCCAAGTCTTCCGCTATAAAGTCTAAAAGTTGATCTATATTAATGTGACTATACATAGACACTATATCTAAACTACCCATAATAGGAGAATCTAATTTAGGAAGAAGTTCTAGTTTTTCTTTTAGCTGCATTGAGTTTTTAATCAAGTTAGGTGGCTCTTTTAAAAGATTCTGAAGGTGTGACTTTAAAAAATAGTTTAGATTTGAAAGAATAGAGTTTTTTGAGTCTATTATTGGTCTAATTGGTTGGTGTTCTTTATGCAGTTTGACTATTCCATATATTTGAGGTAATCTGAACTGTAATTTTGAGAATTGTTTATAGTTTTCTGGAAGCTGGTTTTTCTTTTTTTGAAGTGAAATAAGCTTAGAGACTTTTTTAATCAAATCTGGTAGTGGGTTTTCTTTTACTTCTTCATACATAGGTTTTTTTAGTTCTTCTTCCATCTTTTCTAGATAATCTTTCTTATCCATAATAGTAATCAACTTAACTTACTTTTGTCTGTTTTCACAGCAACTACACTTTCATTTTTTCTGAAATCTTTAAGAGCTTTTAATTGACTATTATCAAAATTTTTTTTTGAGGTTTCCTTACTTGCTTCTGGAATTTTGTAAGGCTATTGTAGTAATCTTTTCTGAGGAGGTCTGCTTTAATTTGGTCCTCTTTTTCTAAAGTGCTGCAGATGCTTTCCAATTCAATTACCAATTTTTCTGGATTTATTTTTTCTTTGGATAGATTGAAATTACTTCCTTTATTTATCACTTGTAATAATTCTTGGCTAACTCCAGTTGCTTATTATAAAAAAGTAAAAGCAGGGATCGCATTCCTCCTAAAATTCCTAATATTTTGTGACCCTCCTTAAATTCCTAAAATTATACCTAAAATTTGCTATTCTTCCTAAAATTTTCGTAAGCTTATTTATTAAAAATACAACCGTTATTAACGCCAATAAATTTACCATTACGGTAAGGTAAAAAGACCTGTTATTGTAGAAACACAGCCTATATGCTGTGCTGCTGAAGGGAGGGAAAATGACGCCATCGAGATGCACTTGCTTCGGGGCGGGCGCTCCACTTTTGTGCCTTCGGACAGTTTTTGAGAGTAATAAGAGATCTAAGGGAAAAGGGGAGGGGTCATTTTCATCCCTGGTTTGCGCTTTGCAGACGAACTCCGTGGCACGCAGAAGGTCGTACTTTATTTTTGGACATGCCTCGTGGAACCTCCTCTTTCTGCTGATGTTTTGTTATTGTAAACCGCAGGTGGGTGGAAGCAAAGAGGAAACATGTGGTCTCCTTCCGTAACCTCCGGTAATGACGATGGGATGGTAGCTGAGTGTTATCGTGGCAGGCAGTAGAGCACGTGATCATTGACCTTCGATCGTGCGTCGGCGACAGCGACCTTCGATGCGCAATATGTCTCGGCTCCGACTCGCTTTGACTGAACTTGCGTGAGATGCGTATGATAGTTTCTGGTTTTGCATCTTTTATGGTGTTCTCTGTGCTGTGTGCAGGTTCAGTTCTCTTGTGGTGACTTGCTTTTTTTTTTTTTCTATCTTCTGACATCCTCGCAGCCAAATTTCGGGAAGTTGTCTGGTTTTGCAATATTGGAACGTGTTTTTGTACTTCCCTTTCATTTTCTGGTTAGTAATACAAGTGTTTAAGATGCCTAAATCCAAAACGAAATTTCAAGATGCGTGGCTCGCCAAGGAATTGGACGGAGTGAAGTTGAAAGAATGGTGTTCTGCAACTGAAACAATATTTTCTGCTAAGTGTATATTGTGTTCAGAAATTTTCAATATTTCTAATAGTGGCTTTTCACAAGTAAAAGCGCATCATAAAGGAAAAAAAAACATTTGCAGAAATTTCAAAGTAAATTTCAAAATAAGTCCATCCTGTGAAAGCCTTTGGAGGACGGGATCTTCAGCCCAAAACAAATATTAGTGAAGTACTGAGTCATGATTTACACTTGGCTAAAGCTGAAGCATTATGGGCCATGAAAGTTGCTAAGGACAATATGTCTTTTGTTTCATGCACTGAAACAGTTGAACTTTTCAAAGAAATGTTTCCTGATTCTGCTATTGCAGCCAAAATGCAACTTAAAGAAAAAAGTTGCTTATGTGATATCACATGGATTGTCAAAATATTTTGAAGAGGATTTGAAAAAAGACATTGCGTCTAGTAGCCCAGGAAAGGTTACTGTAGCATTTGATGAAACTACAAATGCGCAAGTGAAACGGCAGTTGGATGTGTATCTCAGGTACTGGTCTTCAGAAATAAATTCAGTTTCTTGCCGATACCTAACAAGCGTTTTTCTGGGTCATGCAACAGCAGATATTTTGCTAAAAGAAATTCTTGATGTGTTATCATCCTTCAATATTTCGTTGAACAGAATTATTTGTGTATCCATGGACAGCCCAAATGTAAATAAGTACTTTTAACGCAAATTCAATGAATTTGTAAAACAAGAAACAGGCCAGAAATCTTTGGAACTAGGTTTTTGCAACCTGCATGTTGCTAGTAATGCATTTAAAAAAATTTTGACAAGCTTAAATATAGATTTTGAAGAATTTGCTACTGATATGCATTACTTTTTAAAGAGTAGTGCTGCAAGACGAGAGGATTATAAATCTGTCGAGGATATAACATTGGTCACAGCCAAATTTCTTTTGCGTCATGTCAGCAACAGATGGTTAACCGTTGGTTCTGTAGCCCAGAGGCTCTTGGATCAATGGCTAAATATTGCAGAATATTTTTTAAACTTCTTGCCATCTCAAAAAATATTTGAAAAACAACTATGCAATTAGGTAAGGTATAAAAGAATTCACTGTTTCCTGAAAAATGAGCTAACTCCTTGCTATTTAGCATTAATTTCATTTTCACACCAAAATTTTGAAAAGTTTTCATTATGTTATCAGAGTGAAGAACCAAAAATACACCAGTTATATTCTGATTTAAATACTTTAATGAAGAATGTTATGGCTCAGTTTATCCAAGATGATGTTATTGCAGGGAAATTTGGAGAAGACCTAAAGAATGTAGATTTTGAAAACAAAAATTCATGGAAAAAACTAGGGGAGCTAGAAGTTGGTATGAAGACAAAAAATCTCCTCAGGAATGTTCAGGAGACCAGGCAAAAATTATTTCTCCTAGATGTAAGATCATCACTAATTGCAACCACAAAATATTTAAAGTCAAATTTGCCATTCTGCAATCAAAAGCTAAGAGACATAGAAGTTTTAAAGGTAAAAGAACCAAAGAAAGAGTCAACTCATCTTTCAGTGTCACTGAAGGACTTTCGGAAATAACCAGAATTTCAAGTGTTTTGCATCTTTCTGAGGAACAAATTGATAGAGTAAGAGAAGAGTGGAAACTTTTAAATTGTGATAAGCCAACTCTAGGTGAACTAGTGAAATTTTCAGAGGAAGGGCATATTCCAGTACAGATTGATCATTACTGGCGTAATATATTTAGTATTAAAGACTCTAGCGGAAAAGAAAAATACTCAAATCTTGCTAAACTCATCAAGTCAATTTTAGTTTTACCTCATGGTAATGCTGATGCAGAAAGGGGATTTTTGGTTAACACTGCTCTGTTAAGGAAGGACAAGGCTAACTTAAAAGACTCAACTATAACATCATTAAGAATAGTTAAAGGGGCCACTAAACACTATGAATGTGTAAGTAAAGTTCCCATAACAAGAAATTTGTTAAATAGTGTTCGTGATTCACATAAATTTTATAAAGAGTATGTTGATAAGCTGAAGGAAGAAGAATCAAAAAAGGTAAAAGAAAGGAAGCAGAAAGAGAGGAAAAATAAGGAAAAGCAGCTAGAGAAAAAAAGAAAAGCTGAGTTTGATGACAAAATAAAAGAAAATGATGCTGAAATAAATAGGCTTAAAAAAAGATAAAGAAATCTCCCTAGCAGTAATTCAAGAGGGAACAGAAAGAATGAGAAAAGCTGTAGAAAAACAAAATACTGTTGAAATAGCAGTTGCCTCTAACTTGATCATACAAGGTTCAGCTGAAATAAAAAAAACTGAAAGTAAATTAGTTGTGGTGGAAGCAGAAAAAGATAGGCTTATCAGGAAAAGGTTAAAACAATAATATGAAAAAAGTAATTCAGTGAACAACTGTACATAGTTCTTGGTTTTCAATTACCTTTTTAGGATATTATAATTTAATGTGAAACCTGAAAACTTTACTGTGAAAATCGTGAATTGCTTCTGGTTCAACAGCATATTAATGTTCAAAGTGAAACTTGAATGTGGTAAATATACTTGAATATGATAATAACACGTGAAAAGATAAGAACTGAACATTAGAAGTAAATCATACTTAAACTTTAGACATTAGACGTTATGCAAATAATTTGGGTGTGAACTTCGACCATATATACTAATGGACTGCGCATTGGCAATAGCTGCATCAAAGCCGCCATGGCTCCAACATTGGGCACGTCATCATCAGACTCCAAATTTCGTGTAAAAATGCTGTTATGATTACTAATTTACGCTGCAGAACTTCAGTGTTTTCGGTGTATTATGTGAATGCGCCTCATATATAATGAAAACTCTTCAGGTAAGTTTACTTATGAGCTATATACATGCATGATCGGGTTGTTTACATTTCGTGATTTATAATGTGATGAACATTTGCGAAGAATTTGGAACATGCATTCCATTTTTTTTTCTTAAGTTACTATGTTTTTATATCAATAGCTGCAAGTTTCTGGTTAAGTAATTGAACTTTATTGACTTAGGTATTTAATTCGTTTCTTACCCATGAAAAATCATAGAACTTCCTTTACTATATTGCTCAGAGCAACCATAAGCACAGCAGGTGTAACCCATCTTTTTGACTGATGTCATGTGATTTTATGTTGGAGCCAGAAATTTTGATGTCATGCGCAGTCTATCAGTATATATGGTTGAAGGGTGTGAAGCAAACTCTTTATAATGTATACAAAGTTGTTTTACTAGATGTATACAAATATACATCTAGTTCTTATTGAAATACACTCCTAAAATTTTCCTAAAATTTTTCTAAAAATTCCTAAAATTCCTACCTAAAATTTTCCAGAAGTATGCTATGGTCCCTGTAAAAGTAGAAAATGAAAAGAAAATTTCTGGAATCTTAAGGGATACAGTAAAAGCAGAATTGGATGACTGGCTAAAAATTGGAGTAAGAAACAAAAATAAGAAATTTGTCAAAAAGCTGAACCTTAAAGAAGAGAAATTTTTGAAGAAAAACTATTCCAGTAAAAACAAAAAAACTGCAGTTCTTAGTCATGTAAAGGACAACACTGCTACTGGAGTTAGCCAAGAATTATTACAAGTGATAAATAAAGGAAGTAATTTCAATCTATCCAAAGAAAAAATAAATCCAGAAAAATTAGTAATTGAATTGGAAAGGATCTGCAGCACTTTAGAAAAAGAGGACCAAATTAAAGCAGACCTCCTCAGAAAAGATTACCACAATAGCCTTACAAAATTCCAGAAGCAAGTAAGGAAACCTCAAAAAAAATTTTTGATAATAGTCAATTAAAAGCTCTTAAAGATTTCAGAAAAAATGAAAGTGTAGTTGCTGTGAAAACAGACAAAAGTAAGTTAAGTTGATTACTATTATGGATAAGAAAGATTATCTAGAAAAGATGGAAGAAGAACTAAAAAACCTATGTATGAAGAAGTAAAAGAAAACCCACTACCAGATTTGATTAAAAAGTCTCTAAGCTTATTTCACTTCAAAAAAAGAAAAACCAGCTTCCAGAAAACTATAAACAATTCTCAAAATTACAGTTCAGATTACCTCAAATATATGGAATAGTCAAACTGCATAAAGAACACCAACCAATTAGACCAATAATAGACTCAAAAAACTCTATTCTTTCAAATCTAAACTATTTTTTAAAGTCACACCTTCAGAATCTTTTAAAAGAGCCACCTAACTTGATTAAAAACTCAATGCAGCTAAAAGAAAAACTAGAACTTCTTCCTAAATTAGATTCTCCTATTATGGGTAGTTTAGATATAGTGTCTATGTATAGTTACATTAATATAGATCGACTTTTAGACTTTATAGCGGAAGACTTGGCAGACCTAATAGTTTTTCACAACAAGGAAAAAAACATATTAGTAGGAATTTTTGAAATGCTTACTTTCTCTTTGCAGAACAACTACTTTCAATTTGGGAAAACTTTTTCATTCAAAAATCGGGGCTAGCTATGGGCTCCCCACTCTCCCCACTCTTAGCTAACTATTATGAGGTAAAACTAGAAGAAAAGATACTAGTACAACCCACATACTTCTGCTTATATAGCAGATACATGGATGACATCTTATTTATAATAGATAGCTCAGAAATTGTTCCAGAAAGAATTCTAGACTCATTCAATGAATTAGATGATTCCCTTAAGTTCACTATTGAACTTCAAAAAGAAAGAAGAATAAACTTCTTAGATATTACTATCTATTATGAAGATGAAAAATTCCTCACTAGTTGGTATAAAAAACCAATGAATACTAAAAGACTACTGGATTTCAATTCCTATCATCCAGTTTCTATTAAGAAAAATGTAGCAAGTCAGTTTTTAGAAAAAAATAATAAAATAGTTTCTACTGCAGATAAAAAAGAAGCCCATAAAGAAGAGCTTAAAGTCATACTTGCAGAGAATTAACTATCCTAAAGAAGAAATTGAGAAGCTTCTGAATTTTAATGGTACGAAGAACCCACAAAAGCAACAAGTAAAATTCACTAGAAAAATTTCTTATCACAAAGGTTTATTTGAGTCTTTAAAGAGAATTAGTAAGAAATACAATATTAGGCTAGCTCCAAGTTTAGAGAACAAAGTTAAAAAATGTTTCCCTAAAATAGTTCAAAGAGAAGAAGATATTTTAAAAATGCAAGGAGTAGTTTATGAAGTAAATTGTAGTTGTGGACTATCTTACATAGGTGAAACAGGTCACAGACTAGAAACTCGTGTAGCTGAGCATAAAGCAGCTATAAAAAATTGCTCCAACAAGACTGGATTAGATAGGCATGTTAGAGAAACTGGGCACAGCATGGATTGGAATTCCCTTAAAGTAATCGGTTTCCAAAGCAATTTCCAAAAAAGAAAACTGAAAGAAGGAATAGAGATTGAGAAAAATCAAAATTCCATCATCAGTGACTGCAAAGGATTTTCCCTGCCTAACATCTGGCAGGATTTGTTGAAAAATAACCTAAACCGTCAAGATTAACCGTAACCGCCAAGGTAAACCGTAACCGTGATAGTGACAAGTAAAAATTGACGACAACAACAAGACAGCCTGAAGAAGGAAAAGAGTTTTCTCCGAAAATTTGCTATTAATGAAAAAATTTCCTAGTAAAATTCCCATAAAAGTTGCTTTAGATTATTAAGATTTTTAATTTTAGCGGCAAATGCTATCAAGAAAGGCAATTTGTAACCTAATGAAGTAATAAACATGGATGAAATTCCCCTTTGTTTGGACTGTCTGCCGAATTGCACTGTGGATGTTTGTGGCACTAGCACAGCAGCATTCAAAACGTCAGGCAATGGAAAAAACATCATTTGCCATTATATTTGCATGTGCATTGAGTGATGAAAAATAAGAGCCAATGATATTCAGAGTTGAAGAAACATTTTTCTCATAATACGTGGTAAATATGTCATGATAATTAACACAGCAATCGGACATTGCCGAATTGACTGTAATTACTGTTTCACAATGTTTCACATTATGCTATGTTAATTATCATGACGTATTTACCACGTATTATGAGAAAAATATTTCTTGAACTCTGAATACCTAAACAACTGGAGATTTTCTTAACAACCCTAGATGGCAGCAGAATCTGCATGAATGTGAACGCGGTCGAAGAATATTCCGATGCTCTTTACACACAGAAACTTGTGAATTCGCCGTTGTGGGTGGTGCAACAGATAGCGCGCTCGAATGCAAATCGAGAGATGCAGGTTCGATTCCCGCTCCACCGCAACGAAATTTTTAAGTTTTCTGATGTGATTTAATTCACGTGGGAAACAGTAATTACAGTCAATTTGGCGATGTCCGATTGCTGTGTTAATTATCATGAGAGCCAATGATAATTTTCAAACAGAGAACTGTTTCCAAGGGTGAATTTCCAAAAGGCATATCCACTCAGGTGAGCGAGAAAGGATGGATGAATGAGCAAACAATGCTTACTTGGCTTAATTCTGTATGGCAGAAATGCAAAGGATCCTTTTTCCAACCAAATGGGCTGTTCATCATGGACTCCATGACAGTGCACATTCATGATTCAATCAAAACAGCCTGCTGAAGTGTCTCGGCAGAGTTATGTATCATTCCAGGTGGTCTCAGCAAAAAGCTGCAGCTATTGGATGTGGGCATTAATAAATCTTTTAAAGTGCAAAGTGCAGAAGCTCTGGGAAAAATTACAGAAGGATTGCACACTTTTACCAAGAGCGGTAATATGCGACGAGCAACTTACATAGAAGTTACAATCTGGGTGAAAAAAGCATGGGATGAAATTTCACCAGAAACTATTAAAAATGCATGCCAAAAATCAGGCATTGGTTAGAATCCAGATCAAAATCAAAGAAACAAAAGTGGTTGCAGCAGGGAAGAACAAAGCTGCCCGATTTTACCAGAAGAATACCTTCATATGTTTCATTCCAATTCTGAGAAATCAGATTTTGAAGGCATTCAATGAAATTTTTGTTTTCTGATTAATACGTAAGTCTTTTCCATTGTTGATGTAAGATTTTTTTTTTTTTTTTTTTTACTTATATGAATTTTTGTGACTTGTTCTGAATAAGCGTTTTGTTATTGGCACTGTGTAATGATCAGATCAAAATCAAATTTTGCATCGGCATGATTAAATTTTGTGCTCTAAGGATGCCACACCACTGAGCTTCATTTGTCCAGAAATAAAAATATATAAAAAAGGAACCTTTAAAAGTGAGTTTCTTTATTTAATAAGAAAGTCCCCCCCCCCCTTCTTCTTCGGATTCCTGGGCCACGCACTTTTCTGTCGGAAATTCCACTTCCGGATCAACATCTGGAAAGTGTGGATTATACAGCAATTCCCCCCCCCAAATGTTACTGTCTGCAAATTATACGAAGGAAAAAAATAATTTTTGTGTGAATTTCACGGTCTGCGAATTATACACTGGTGCAGATAATTCGACGAAAATTATGGTACATCAATTTTGTCTCGTTAAAGTTCGTTTTTAATCGCACTTCTTTACTCTTCTAGCAAGTTCTTGGGTCATACTCTGAAGCGGTAGTTGCAAAAATGATTGTCATCTGCAAAAAAAAAAGAAATGTAGGTGAGTTAGAATATCTCCAATAATCTTTATCCCTTTGTTTTCCCAGTTCAATGATTAAAATACTCCTTGCAATGTAGCATTGAAGTTTCATTTGGGAGATATGGTGTCACCTTGTCTCATTCGTTTTCCAATTTTCATTGGTGCTGTATCCTCAAATATCTGAACCTTTTCACTTGCACTTTCATAGATGTTATTAATAATGCTAGTGTGCGCATCTTCAATACTACAGGATTTCAAAGCCATTGTAACTGCTGATGGTTTCACAGTAACAAATGCCTTTTCATATTCAATAAAAGCCATACATGTGTGTGTGTGTGTGTGTGTGTGTGTGTGTGTGTGTGTGTGTGTGTGTGTGTGTTAATGCTGGTAACATTAACAGAATCACACATGGCCCTTGGATTAGCCACTGCGAGCAAATATTTAGATGTAACATCAGAGTTCATCTTGCAGAATAAACATTCGTGTTGTTGCAACAGCATTTGTATGTAAACAATATTCTTTAGTTTACTTTCCTTTGCCTGTGTAAGTCAATTTTTCTTTCTCCTAATTCATGGTGTATTCATAAATATAAAGTTTCATGGCTGAACTGAAACAATCACAGTCAAAACCTGAAAATCTCATTTAAAAATTTTAATGTGCGCACTTTTGCTTTATTGATTAACACCGGAATAGCAGTCTAGTTTGAATTTCAATTGTAAATTTATTTGGAATGGTGTACCCTGTGGTGTTAATAGTTTTTGGAATTAGCAGAGCGCCGCCCCGGTGGCGCAGTGGTCTAAGGCGCTGGCCTATGATCATTCGTCCGTAAGGGGTCCGGGTTCGAATCCCGGTCAGGCATGGATGTTGTGTTTGTCTTACGGCACTGGCTCTCTCCCTTCCCTGGAACCAGTGACCCTAAATTAGGGACGGGCGACTGCTTATAGCCCATTGAGTTGCTCACAGTGGTCGTTAAACCTCCAATCAAAAAATAAATAAATAAATAAATAAATAAATAAATAGCAGAGCTTTATCCTTAGCATGGCAAGTTAAAATTATTGCTTTAATTGTGTTTCATCACAAAATCCTGAGCCATTTGTTCTTAAATGTGTGATTGAGAGTTCAGCTTTAACAGTAAATTAAGAAGTTTTTTGGCCATATTATACACTGGCGTGCAAAAATTAAGGACGAGACGGGTTTTCGAATGTAACATCGTGCAGAAGTGCTCCACATCGACTCAAATCATACCATAAGATCCCCAAGATGTAAGAATATGGGACAAGTGAGCAAAACCGTCCAAACTAGGAATCCAAAGGATACAGAGGCACTTTATTGAAAAGGTAGCTTCGAGCACAACTGGACAGAAGACAGAAACATCCATGTGACAGGTGGCTGCCAAGAAAAATCCAGTCTTTAGTAAGGGATATGATCACCCCTGACTGCGTTGCAATATTTACAACGCCTGTCCATGCTGAGGATGAGGTTGTCAAGGAGCTGTTGAGGCATCGCGACCCATTCCTCTTGTAGCGCCAATCGCAGTTGCGGAATCGTTGCTGGCGGCTGGTGACGTGCTGCCAAGCATCTCCCGAGAAGGTCCCACACGAGTTCGATTGGATTTAGATCCAAGGACCTTGCGGGCCAATCTATGCGTTGAATATCTTCACTCTCCAACAGCTCTGCAACAGCCACTGTACGATGAGGTGTAGTGTTGTCGTCCATGAAGAGGAACTCAGGACCCACAGCACCTCTAAACAGATGCATGTGAGACAGGAGAACCTCGGTACAATAGCGGACACCAGTGACTGAACCTCCTTGGAAGATGTGGAGGTCAGTACAGCTACCAAGCATGATACCGGCCCAAACGAGAACTCCACCACCTCCAAACTGGTCCCTTTTGATGATATTGGAGGTGTGATTGCGTGCTCCCTGCTCTCTCCAGATGTGTATATGTCCAGAATCGCTCGTCAGACTAAAAATCGGCTCTCTTCCATAAAGAGAACTCTACCCCATTGCTGATGTGTCCAGTTCTTGTGTTCCTGGCACCACAGAAACCGCAGTTTCCGATAAGCAGGCGTTAATGGCACACACCGTACTGGTTGTCGTGCAAATCGACCACTTTTGTGCAGCCTCCTGGCCATGGTAAAACGCGATAACGGACATCCAGTTGTCTGTTGCATGTGCCGTGCGATTTTTCCCGGGGTCTGCCGTCTGTCTCTTTTCATCTGTAGGACAATATACCGGTCGTCTGCCGCAGTGGTTGCTCGTAGACATACATACATATCACTAAGCTGTTCTCTGAGATTCAGAGGTTAGCTCCAAAAAGAAATACAAACTACCAGATATTTTTACTTATTGTTGTCGTACCAAACTTCTCCATTTACAGCGATCTTGACATACAACTCGTGCTTCACTAATATCCATTACATGACGTACACAAGATCTTTTACACTTCATACTCATAATCTTTTTCTCATGCAGACACTCCTGAATCTGATCCACCCATGTCTTCCTTGGCCTTCCTCTGCCTTTCCTTCCTGCCACTTGGGCTGAAAAGATTTTCTTAGTAAGCATTTCATCACTCATTCTTTCAACATGGCCAAACCACCGAAGCATATTGGTCTCCACCTTGCTAACAACATTTTGCTTCACATCACACAACTGCAATACATCTTAATTCCTCACACAATCAGATCGTGTCTTGCCACAAACCCCACGCAAGTAACACATTTCTCCAGCACACAAACAACTCCTACGTTTCTTCTGCAGTACCCAGGTTTCACTACCATACATCAGAGTAGGAACAATTACACTTTCAAACACAGCCATGCGGGACTCTCTAGAGAACCCATCATTCCTGTGAAAACCTCCCAGAGCAGCTATGACTTTCAAAGAAGAATTCACTCGCCTACTGATTTCACCATCCAACTTGTTCTCTCTGTCAAACATGCTTCCTAAATACACAAACTCACTCACCTGCTCGTAGACAACCACTGCTAAACTCTCAGACAGCTGTTCCTGTTGTTTGAAATGCTCTCCAAGCTCATGAAACGATGCTGTGAGTAATCCCGAACTCCTCTGCCACACTTGTCTCACTTTGACCTTCTTCCAACTTCCCAATGATGCGACCTCGGGTAAAGTCATCCAGATGTCGTCTACTGGATTGCCTGTTGGCCATATCACACGGTGGCAGCAACTCGACGTCGTTCAAACCGATGTTCACAGTGCAATAGCTTTCACCGAATTGCTGAGCGTACACCGCCCGTGTGCTTTATACTCTTCCGACAACCCCCCACCCCCTCCCTCCCCATGTCATGCTGCATATATGCGCATGTCCTACCATACCGGATCCTAGTCTATCTCCTGAGTGGTCTTTCGGTCCGTTCTGCCTGCTTGTTCCGCTGTTATGCTAATTTCTCCTCTTGGTTCTTAATTTTTGCACCCCAGTGAATTATGGGTTATTTACAGTACTCCGTAGTTTCCCCTTACACACAGGTCAGTTTGCTTAATGACAACAATGTTTGTATGGGGCAGGGAACTGGGTTAGTGACATCACACTGTAGCGATATGATTTCAAACTGAGATTCCACATTACTTCGGGAAGGTCCCACCCACCCTTCAGTGGGTGTTGTTCAAGTAGTCTCAACTATCATGATAATAAGCAATCAGACATCTCTGAATTGACTGTATATACTGTTCTTCATGTAATATTAATCACATCAGAAAACTTTAAAATTTCATCGCCCTGGAGTGGGAATCATACCCGCATCTCCCGATTACGTTTGAGTATGCTAACCGTTACACTACCCTGGGTGAGAAAGTCACAAGTATCTGAGTGTTGAGAGCATCAGAAAGTAGTCCGACCACATTCTGAATCGAAGCAACTGTGCTGCCATCGAATGTTGTTAAGCATATCACCAGTCATCCAAGTATATAATTGTATATTATAGTCTCAACTAGGTAATGTAGAATTAGTTTGTCACATTTTGTAAATTTGGTTGTACTTTCATTGATCAGCATTCTGTGCAGTGTACTTAGGAAAATCAAATAATCATGGCTTTAAGCAATTGTAAAACTTGAATGCTCAGTGAGGAAATCAAAGCAATCAGTTTAGTAGGAAAAGGAAAAGTTACGAAATTTCATATTTAAGTTTGGTATTCCACCAAATTCTATTCTGCAGTTTTAAGTAGCAAGGATGAATTGAAACCAGAATTCAGTGATAGTTCATCGAGTGTTGAAAGAAAATGTTTTCCAGAAGGAATTCATGCATGTAAATACAGTGGAGCACATTCATAGCAAGAATGAGGATCAATTAAACAATGATGAAGAAACCACTATTGAAAAGAAAACAATTTAAATAGATTTGCTGTTGAAAGTTTAGAAAATCTTAGAGCTTATTTTGCATCTAGAAGCACCTCAACCTCTGTGTTAGAGGAAATTGGAAATTTTTTTTATAATTATCATAAAAAGAGCAACAGTTGACTTTCCGACATAGTATGTAAACAACAAAGCAAATGTAACGAATGAAATTTCAAACTTCTGCAGTTACTTTAATTTTTACATTACATAAATATTTTTTTATTGCAGATCTCATTCATAATTTTATTGCTAGCTATGGTTTTTAAGTAATAAGTATTATTTACCTTATATTAATGGGTAAACGGTTTCTGATTGACTGATTTTAACCTGACACATTGTAATATGCCAAAATATTGTTCTTTTTTTATCTGTTGGGTTATAGTGAAGTTCGCATTTGTTGAATGTTTTTAACTTTAACTTTGTTATACACAGGTTCGACTGTATACATATTTTAAGATTAGAATGGTCACAAGTGGGGATGCAATTTTCAGATTGCTAGTAAAGTGTGAAAATTCAGCTTCTTTTGTCATCTCATTGTAGTAATTAACATTTTACCAAAAGACCTCCTCATTGACAGGCTTCCTGATATTTTCCACAAATACGAGTATCTGAAGTGAATTATTAAAAGGTGCGCCTGTGATTGTCTGAAGTAAAGCCTTAGAACACAGCCTTCAGCATTGTTTGGAAGTATTGTGTGCTTGCTTACATTGCAGTGCATGCTGCTGAATCTTAAAATTAACATTCTTTTCTTCTTCTGCAACTAAACTTTTTTGTCGATCAGTGTTATTTTTTTTTTTTTTTTTTTTTTTGTTATAAAGAAAAGTTTTCCTCAGTGAGACAAACTCTTTGCCCATTTCTTAAATAACTGCTCAAATAATAAATAATAGGGTATTGGTTATGTACCAGAAAATCTAAATGTACCCACAAATTGCTTCATAGCAATTGAAATATCATTGAATTCCAGTAGAACAAACTTCATGGAACAAATTAAATATTTCATTCCAATGAAATTTTGTAAAAATAGAATTTGGCATTTTACCAAACAATATCGATCTGCATGTACATTTATTTTGAAAATTCCAAATCAAAAACCATTATCTAAGGAATTTTCTTTAGTATAAAGCAAAAATAATATAAATATAGGTAATAAAATTATTAATATTAACCTTCATACTTGTCACTCATTTTCACATCCTTTGTAGAAATTAGTTACTTTTTTTAAAACAATGCAATTTGTAGCTGAAGATATTGAAAATGTTCTGCAAGAAAAGCATGTGGAAAAATATATAGTCCAAAAAGTTATTTTGCAAAATAGTAATTTTTTTCCAAGCACAGAAGTACCTCTAGTGTGCTAATATTTGTCAAAGAGGTGTTAACATTTTCTTCGTCACTGCTTTCAAAATTTTCTTCATTTTCATTTTTCTTTATTCACTGGATGATATGTGCATCAGCCATTTTGTGAGAAGTGAACACTTGGTCATCAGCAAGCAAAAGATATTTCAGTTGCACATCATAAGGGCAGAAGTTGACTTTGACTGATTTCATTATGCTTCCTCTTCAGCACATTTTGGTCTCTGCAATTTGCTATGAATCCTTTTTAATCAGATTCAGTTGATGCACCATGTTTCCAACAATTGCTGATAGCTTTTTGGTTGACGTGATCCAGAAATCATATCGGTAGCACTTTTTTTTTCTTGTTCTTTTATTTTAACATTGTAAGCAATATCATCAGTTAGCAGGCTTCCATAGTCTTTTATAGCTTTTTTGATACTTTAATCCAAAGGCTGTAGATGAGCTGTATCATCATCATCATCATCATCAACCATTATCAATCCACTGCTGGACGAAGGTCTCCCCAAGTTTCCTCCACAACGGTCTGTCTTGTGCCAGTCTCCTCCATGTCACTCCCGCATATTTACGAATTTCATCCACCCATCTCCCATGTGGTCTTTTTCTGGGTCTTTTCCTGTCCCTTGGAATCCAATCTAAAATTTCGGCTGTCCATCTATGGTCTGTCCTTCTGGCAGTATGTCCAGCCCATTGCCATTTCAGGGATTTAACTCTGATCATGATGGCTTCCACTCTCGTCATTTTTCGGATCCACGAGTTCCTCTTCTTATCTCTCCTGGTTACACCAAGCATGCACCTCTCCATGCTGCTTTGAGTTGTCTGCAGCCTTTGTATGTCTCTTTTAGTTAAGGTCCACGTCTCTGCACCATACGTAAGCACTGGAAGGATGCATTGATCAAACACTTTTCTTTTAAGACATAATGGCATATTGCTCTTGAAAATTATGCTGTTTCTTCCAAAAGCTCTCCAGGCAAGTTTTGTACGCCGATTAATTTCTTCATCAATGTGACCCTCACTTGATATCTGCTGTCCAAGATAAACATATGTATCTGTTATCTCCAGTTTTTCTCCATCAATCGATAAATCTTCATTTCTTGTAAAAGCATTGAACACCACTTTTGTCTTCTGAAAGTTCATTTTTAATCCCACTTCTTTACTCTTGTCAGCAAGTTCCTGGATCATACTCTGCAGCTCTGATGGGGTAGTTGCAAAAATGACTACGTCATCAGCAAAACGAAGGTGGGTTAGATAATCTCCATTAATCTTTATCCCTTTGTTTTCCCAGTTCAGTGATTGAAAGACATTTTCCAATGTGGCATTAAAGAGCTTCGGAGATATGGTGTCACCTTGTCTCACTCCCTTTCCAATTTTTATGTGTGTTGTATTTTCAAACAGCCGAATCTTTGCACTTGCATTTTCATAGATGTTATTAATAATATTAATGTATGCATCTTCAATACCGCAGGATTTCAGAGCCGTGGTAACTGCTGATGGTTTCACCGAATCAAAGGCTTTTTCATAATCGATAAAAGCCATGCACAATGGAAGTTCATATTCCCTCGCTCTTTCAATTAGTTCTCTCAGCACATGGATATGATCTATTGTGCTGTAGCCACTCCTGAATCCAGCTTGTTCTCTCGGTTGAGCCATGTCCAGTGTTACCTTCAAGCGGTGTGAAAGAACTTTAGTGAAGATTTTATAAACCACTGATAGGAGGCTGATAGGTCTGTAGTTCCTGAGATCCTCAATGTCACCTTTTTTATGTAGCAGGATCATTGTAGCATTGTTCCAATCCTCAGGAATCTTCCCTTCATTAAGGCATCGAGTGAAAATTTGGGCGAGTACCGTTTCAATTTCTCCACTTGCTTCTTGTATGATGTCTATAGTAATTCCATCTTCTCCTGGAGCTTTCCCCCGCTTCATGTTCTTGATTGCATGAGCAACTTCTGCTGGGAGGACTGGAAGAACTCTGGTACCTTTCATGATGTCTGGAGTACATGTATCATCCCTTTCATATAATTTGGAGCAGAAATCTTTCACTCTTGTCAAAATTTCGCCTCTATTTCTTGTTATAGAACCATCTTCTTTTCTCAGAGCCATAATCTGTTTTCTTCCCTTACTGAGATGTCCCTTTGCTATCTTTAGGCTTTGATTGTTTTCAATTGCTTTCCTCACTAGCTCACAGTTGAATTTCCTTACGTCTTCAGTGATACTTTTTCGTGCTGTCTTGCATAGCTCTATATATTCCACTTTGGAAGTCACATCTTCTTTAGTTGTCCTCATCTCTCTTCTTTTTTGCATCAACATTTTGGTTTTTCCTGATAATTTGTTTACATGCAACTTGTTCTTAGACCCAGCTAATTTTGTTGCTGTTTCCATAAGAGCTTTGGTTACTTTTCTGTTAACTTCGGAGATGTCCACTTGTTCCGATGTTAGGCCTTCTAAAGCAGAGAATCTGTTCTTCAGTTCCAACTTGAAAGTATTATGGTGTTTTTTAAGGTTGGTTATGTCAATACATTTTGTTTGTCTCATGAGCTTGTCACGTTCCAGTTTAGTGTTGAGGTGCATCTTACATCTCACCAATCTATGGTCACTACCTGTGTTGAACTTGTTTAGCACACTGCAGTCTTCGATGACGAATTTTTTGTTACACATAATAAAATCAATTTCACTTGTCGTCCCAATTGGATGTCTCCATGTCCATTTCCTGTGTGGCTTTTTCTTGAACAAGGAATTCAAGATGAAAAATCCTTCTGCCTCTGCAAACTCAACGAGAGTATTTCCACGCTGGTTTCTGTTGCCGTGACCGAATTTACCTAATGAAGTTTCATTCTGTTGCCGGTGCCCTAGTTTTGCATTGAAATCTCCCATAATTATCTTCAAGTGCTGCTTACCTTTATTATTTAGATGACGAATTTCCTCATAAAATTCTTCAATTTCTTCTTCAGGATGACTTGTGGTGGGTGCATAAGTTTGAATAATCTGAGCCTGGTATCTTCTCGATAGTTGGATAACGAGTCGTGCAGCTCTGTCAGAGGAACTTTCAACTTCTACCACTTTATCCTTCAGTTTCTTGTTTATTATAAATCCAACACCACTAGTTCTGCCAGTATCTCTCCCACGATAATAGAAGAGATGTCCACTTTTCAGTTCAATGAGATCTTCTCCTTTTCTCCTTACCTCACTTAGCCCGACGATGTCCCACTTGATCCTTTGTAGTTCCTCTTCCAATTCAAGAAGCCTTGAATCAGAAGATAGGGAGCGTCCGTTGTAGGTAGCCAAGGTCAGCATCAAATGGCAGCCTAGTCCGGTCCTCCGGGGATTCTTAGCACCCTCTGCCTTCATGTCGCACTGGCTGCTGCCTTGGCCAGGTACATTCCAGCTGCCGGAGACTGAGGGCCAAGATTTAAGTTGTAGAGTCATTTTGGAGGTGTTTGGCCATAACTCACCACGCTGGCCAAGCGGGTTGGTGAGTGTGGGATAGCATTTCCTCTGATCCCGATGGTATAGTTATACCGCTATTTGCGGTCGTCAGAGCCCCTTTAGTGGGAACAGGATGCACCACGAGAAGGCGGGGTTGACATTTGTCAAGGAGAGGCTGTGATGTTACGCATCACCTGACCTTACATCCTGATGAGCTGTATAATTAGGCAGAAATCTAACACTCAAATGGTCTAAAGTTGGGGGGTCGTTATGAAGTGTACACAATTGTCAATGAAAAAAATTTCTTTTCTAGGCTCAATTTCACAAGCCCCTCATCAAAAATTTCTGTTGCCATTCATGCTTTTCTGCTTAGTTTGTACTCTTATGGCAGTGAATGAACATTTTTCAAGAATTGGGTCTTGATAGTTATGCTAACAATTAACACTTTCATAATTGACCTGCAAAACTAAACAAAGTTCAATAAATCCAATTCTTTGTGGTAAGTGTGAATGAACAAAGTTAGAGGCTAGGCGATCTTGTGTACACTCATCAATTTCGAAGTACAGTATATTACAAAAAGTTGAAACGTGAAATTTAATGTATCAAATCCTTGGTGAAGCACTGGATATTAAATGGCTTCTTGTGGAACAGGCATCAATTAAGTAAAATGTCCAAAAATATAAATGACATGAGCTTGAAATGACAGTGAATAGCCTTGAATCTTTGGACTTGTTCCATTTTCCTTGGAAATTGCAGGACTTGCAATAAAAATTTTCAACAGAACAAGAAAATAGCTGAGATGATGAAAACCTGAATGCCCAAGAAAGAGCAATAAATATAAAAATCTTCCAAAATCGAGCTTTTGAAATAACAATTTGAAAAGTTAAAATATTGCACTAGATGCCTGTCCCCAGTTGTGTTTACAAGCACATTTTGGGATAGCACCTCCCACTTGTCATCAGAATAGGGGACTGTACTTCTGGGTTCTAATGTTAAAGTATCTGCAGAAAGCTTGTCATTGTATACCAACATGCCATTGATTTCATATTGTATTTCTGCATTGCAGCCTTTTTCAGCAGTGCCATCTGGTGGGCCATTTCTAAAGATGAATGTCTTCCAAACTGCCCACAATGTTTTCCCGTTCTCCTCCTCTACTCTTCTACTATTAGATGTTTCTAGGCATGTGACAATTCATGTGGAGGGGTGGAATTTTAGTTTTACTTTGTTTTTCTGTGATTATTGATTCAGCAGTAAGTATTTGTTTATAAGAGGGGTGAGAACAGATTTGTTCAATGTTTTCCCAGTCTGGAAGTGCATCATTGTTATGGAGGCAATGTTGAATTATAATTCAAGCTAGTACTAAAAGAAACTTAAAAATTCATCTAAATGAACACTTAAAAGATTTCAACAACAGAAAAAATATAAGTACATCTATAATTGATCTCTTTTTTGTTGTTGTAGTAGTCTTTTAAGTGTTCATTTAGATGAATTTTTAAGTTTCTTTTAGTACTAGCTTAAATTTTTGTTCTTACTGACACCCCAAAGGGTGCTTGTTGTTTGGTTTAGAAGAAAGTGTTAAAAGAGTTTCAGTTTTGCTTTGCAGCTTTTGAAGAGGCTGAAAATTTTGGTTGTAGTTAGAAAAGTGAATTAGCATTAGCAGATGTACAAAACTTTTTTTTCTTTTTTTTTTATGGTAGTGTGTGTTGGGGAAGGAAATAGTATCTCCTTATGACTTTAAAAGTGGCTGTCATGCTGATGGCAGTGGAATTACCAAAGAAACGACAGATGAATTCATTGGCTTGCTAAGTAATGCAAATTTTAGAAGTGGTTATGACACTTCCTCTGTAGAAGACAAAAGTGTTGAGGTATTTTGATCACGTGTTGCATATGAAAGTGAATGTCATAACATTTCCTACACATGTAATTATGTTCCAAGGTGGGCCACTGATCAAGTTAAGATCTCGAGTTAGATGGATCTGAAATTAGCCATATCGCAGTAAAAGTAACACCTTGTTAAGTTAAACAGTCTTACAGTAGATCACCAAAAGTGGAGAAAACCTGCAGTAAAATAGTGTTAAATTTTATTTTGACATTAATTGTGTGCATTGGTTTATCCATGTTTGTGCTCAGATCTGCTCTAGTATTATGTAACACTTCTATTTGAATACCATTTTCTTATGCCAGTGTAAATGGAAAGCTGATGATGATGGTTGTTAATTGTTTTGTTTTATGTGCTGTGATCTCAGTTTTCTGTGGCATGATTCAGTGCTTTCAGTCTCCGAAAGAACTTATTCAATTAATCTGTTTTCATATATGTGTTTGTTTGTTGTAGATGAAAATGACGATGATGTAGAATTTGAGTCTGGAAGCAGCACAGATGATGATGATGAGGATGAAGAAAAACAAGAAGGAAAAAAACAGAAAAGTGGTGAGGACGAAGTAAATAAGCTTAAGATGAAAGTCCAGGAAGCACTTGGGACAGCAGCTGATCTTAGTGGTGCAGTAAGTATTTGTATGTGTTTGGTGTGAATATACAGGAATGAAATTTTTTGAAGTTGCAAAACACCCTTTTACTGCTACAAACAAAGGCAAACTGAAATATGTTGACATCATTACGCCACATCTGTGCAGTGGTGGGATAAGCATGTTACTGGCACAGTCCACTTAGGGGGACAAAAAAAAAAAAAAAAAAAAAAATGCTGGCTTGTAGTATCTCTTTCAGTCTTGCAGGAATTTTTCTGCTGTGGCACATTACTTTTTCAATCACAAATGGCTGATTTTACACCTCCTACCCAATTTTTTATATCCCTTGGTCTATGGTTTTTAATTGTTTTATGTACATGTAGATAGAAAAAACACAAAGTGTGAATATGTAGCTTATACAGTATGTAAACGCTTATTCTGAACCATCCACACTTTTATTTTAAATTTTAGTATAAGGGACAGCTCATGACTCCACTGTGCTTCTCAAACTAGGTTCCACAAAGAAGTGTCAGGATTTGCACAAGGCGAAAATGCCAAATGGCAGAAAAATTTATTGGTGCTCCCAAACTTGTATGTATCAATTAAAATTGATGTGGCAACATTCCACACCAATCTTTCTGCCTTTGATAGTGCACTGACAATCCATCACTGCTTCACTACAGAAGCTTCCAGATTCTTAGTACCACCAGTGATGACTCATCACCAAATGCCACACTGAAAGTTCTATGCCTCACTTTACAAAGCTTTCATGAGAGGCAGCATAGTACATAAAAACTGGTCACCCCACACCATTTCAGTCAGTCAATTACACAGCCTGCAATAGAGAGAGTGAGGAGAATCTGTCATGTGATACGATAAGGTTATTGGTCAGTGTGAGGTTAACTATCAGTGATAGTTGATTTTTTGTTTTGTTTTATGTCCTTGTTTTTGCGACCATTTTGTCATGGATAACTGGGTAAAAATCAGTAGTGTGATGGGGATATGTCTAATCTTAGTGAAGAAACTCTGGAGGTTCAAGACAGCGGTTAAAATCCTGCAACTTTTGTTTAGATAAGAAAAACATTAGAATCAGGAAATACTATGAGGGATATTTGTCTTACAGTTTCATGTTTGTGGAATATCCTAGTGTTCAAAGTGGCCAGTGTGTAATTTGTTTCAAAACATTTAGTAACACTCCAAATAAGCTGCTGAGACACTTGCAAACAAATTATAGTGAATATAAGAACAGACCTGTAAAAATTTTTCAGTGTTGGCTGGAAGAATTAAATAAAAGCAGGAAAAACTTATCCTCTGTTGCTGGTGGTAACATCAATGAAAAGACATGTGAAGAATCATTTAAAATTTTTTACCATGTAGCTAAGTATATATATATTAACTGTATTAATGTAGCTAAGGCTTTCAAAGGGTGTACAGTTGCCGAGGCTCTTGTAAAGCTATTCATAATGGATGCTGAAACTATGATTTGTAAAAAATTTAGAAACATTGAGAAAAACAGTGCCACTCTCAAGGGATACTTTTTCTAGGCGAATTCGTGAAATGAGTAGGTAAATTGAAAATGAAGTCATTGAGCATATAACAAAGTATTGGATGTTACATGTTACAACTTAATGAAACAACGGACATTGCAGGACTCCTTGCTTTTGCCTCGTACACAAATGGTAACTCAAATGAAGGTGAACTGTTGTTTTGCAAGCCCTTGAAGAATCAGACTATTGTGTAAAATATTTTTAACTTGGTGACTCTTAGGCTAAAGAAAAGTGACTGTCATGGGACAAATGCATTGGCATTTGCACTGATGGTGCAAAGTCAGTGACCGGAAAACACCATGGATTTATTGTTTATGTTTGAAATATCGTTCCCCAAATTGGAAGCAGCTGCTGCGTCATCCAGAGGTATGCACTCGTAGTGAAAAAATACCATTGAACCATCAGTAATATGTCCTCAGTGAAGCTGTACGAATAGCGAATTTGACAAAATCCAGGACCATGAATTCTCGACTTTTCGTTGGTCTTCGTGTGGAATCAGAAAGTGAATTCAAGACCATTGTTTTGCACAGATGTAAAATGGTTATCTTGAGGCAGTATTCTGCTTTTGCCCCTCACCCTGCAGAAAAAAAATTTTTGTTGTTCCTTTCTGAATTTTCATTCAACCTATTGTCACGACTGTTTGATCCCTAGTATAACAGTTGTCCTATGTCACTGATGTCTCTTCTAGCCTCAGTGAGCTGAACCTATCACTTCAGGGTACATTTGTGACAGTATTTTCATCTTATGACAAAACTAAAGCAAAGTTGAAAAACAGTTTGGGAAATCTTGTGTGAAGAAAGGAATTATTGAGTAGTAACCTACACTTCAGGATTTTGTTACTAAATCAGGAACTCCTCTTTCATCAGAAATTGCTTC
This sequence comes from Macrothele yani, assembly GCA_039090855.1. Lineage (NCBI taxonomy): Eukaryota > Metazoa > Arthropoda > Arachnida > Araneae > Macrothelidae > Macrothele > Macrothele yani. The sequence continues at coordinate 114,887,449 of CM077003.1, forward strand.
ACAAAATAATGGAGCACCTTAAAAACCTACAAGCTTCAACCAAATAATATTCCCCACCTCCAAGAAAAGATATAAGCTGGTCCCAGATTCCATTCTGAGCTCCAGTAGAGAATTTGGACCTATCACTCAGAGAAATTGAATGGCTTATTAACATAGTAGCTGACAGAAACCTAAAAGACACTTTCAAACTGGCAACTCTCTTTGAAATTTGGGCCCAGCTTAGAAGTGAATACACGGAAATTTCGAAGCATACTGTGAAGCAACTACTGCCCTTTTTCTTCAGCATGCCGTTGTGAGGTAGTATTTTCTAAATACCCCCTCACTTATACAAAACAAAGAAATAGACATGGTCCACATGAACTAGAGAGGCATGTGGCTCCAGTTGTCCCACATAAAACCTGACTCCAAAATACATCTCTGAAAGACAAGCACATCCATATCATTAGTTACATGTCCAGTTTAGTGGAGAGGGAACATGAAAGAACTGTTTCCATTATAGTGTTTTAAGAGTTATTCTCTTAAAAATACTTTTATAATAGCAATATGTGCTTTTTTGATTTTTAAAATTTAAATTTTTTTTTACTTTCTAAAATGTCAGTAAAAATGCACAAAAAGTTACAACACAATTTAAAGTTGAGAAAAACAGTGCCACATATAAAACACTAATTAAAAGAAGTTTAACACACTCATCAATGGAACAATATAAAAAAGAAGAAATTGAATATATTGAAAAAATTGCATATGATTTTGGTTACCCTAAACAGGTATTAAAAAAATGGATTTATGAAGTAACTCAAGCTAACAATAAAGCCAAGATTGATAAAAAAAAAACCTAGTAAAATATGTAGGGGCAATACCATATGTTGAAAACGTTTCAGCTGAAATTAATAAAGTTTGTGGCAAATATGACATACAGGTAGGAAATCAGGTACTTACTGTAAAAAATTTAGTGTTAAAAAATGAAAAAAATCAGCCACTTGGATAGAGCAGGAATATATGAAATCCCTATAAACCAGCAACCATCTTTGTCATATATGGGCAGCACCAAGAATAAATTAAAGTATAGATTGAACCGGCATATAAATAATTGGAATAAAAAAGAAGCTAAGACAGCATTAACCCAATACAGTCTGGAAAATCAACAATGTCCAAGGTTTGAGGATATTAAAATTATTAAGAGCTGTAAAAATGAAAAGCATTTGAGAATTGCAGTCAGTGTTAATTGAAAAAAACAGATCAAGATTATACAACATTAATGAGCCTAGCAACTTAAACAAACAATGGAAGGCCTTAATAAAAATTGAACAGCTTAGAAAGAAAAAAAAAAAAAGAAAAGAGAGCAGCAATGACAATAGATGGCGCCAGAGAGACAACAAGATTCAGAGATTGCGACTGGAGCCCGTACCTCGATGGCTCTGCTCACTTGAGCTGTGGTGGGTGGGTGAGACACACCTGCCTCCTGAGGATGACAGTAGACTGTTGAAAGCACTAGAGGATTGTGTGTGAAGGGCTGAATGAGGGGGACACTTGCAGTAGGGTTAACACTGGTTTTGAAACGGATGGAGTATTTTGTTACTCACAGTTGACAAAGGTTTAACCACCTGGGAATGTAATGTAGTGTAATTATGTACATAGTTTTTTAACTGAGTGTATGAATGAGTAGTATGCTTGTGTGGTTTTTATGGAATTGATGAGCTATTGTTACATCTCATATGGAAAAAAATAAGATGTTTCATCCCCGGAAGAAGGAATCATAAGCAAGGAGTCTGTAAACCTTTGAAGGCCAACAACATTACGATAATTGACGTGCTTGAAGTGTTTGCAGATGGAAATTGCCATGATCTTAAGGGTAAATGAATGGTTATTTTTAATAGTATATCATTAAGGAATTGCACGTAAACTATGCGCACTTTGCTGGGGTTTAATACCTTAAAAGTGCAAATATAACAATTTAAAGTTATGTGATATGAATTTTTTTATGTAACATATACAAAAGGTAAATAAATGCAAGTGTTTCATTTTATTTTTGACTTACTGTTGTTGTTTTTTACCTTTAATCCTCAAATATATATTCTTAGTTAAGGTACCAGAAACTCAACTTAGCAAGGCCAACTAGGTGGGATATAGACAATTAGGGCTCCTCAATAAGTTACATAACTTTTTTTTTTTTATGCTTCCTTGTGTTAGATTGAGCACCATTGTTTTAACCTACTAATGAAAAGAACTGTGACTCTGAGTTTTTTATCATGATTTCTTCAGCATTGCATGCCAGCTGTTAGTTCTGCCTCATTTGTGGTTTGACCTTGACAGCTTACTAACTAGTCTTCATAACATCCCTTGTATACCCCCACCTCTGTCTAAAAAAAAAAAGAAAAGAATAGAAACTTTTTTTCTTCATGAAGTTACCCCTCAAAATATAAATTTTTTCATGGAGTGATTAATTAAATTAAACCTCTGACTTAGTGCTTTATAAAAAAAAAAAAAAAATGTGCACATCACCATGACAAGTGTAGTTTATATATGTTAATTAAATTAAATGTAAGTTATGTATTTTGATTTTGGGCATTTTAGGAGTCTGAGGAGATGATGACAGATTCAGAGATGACACAGTTAGACGAAGCTCTTTCTGCTGCCTTCCGTAGTCAAAAGAAAGTTGGCCATCTGCAATTCAGCACAGAGCAAGAGACACTAATGCATTTCAGAATTAGGTAAGATAAAAATTATATTTGCTCTATCTCCAGTTTTCAAGTAATGTAGTTCATTTATTTTTTTAATAGATTGAGCACTGATTACGCTGGTATATCAGGGTTCCCACTCAACCTGGAAAACAGGGAAAACCTGGAATTCTCAGGGAATTTGAAAATGGTTCCAAAAATTAGGGAAAATTCAAGGAAAATTACCCTTTTTTTTGTAAAAATCAATGGATACTTTATTTTGCCAAAAAAACTTATTTTTTCAAGATTTCAAACTTCTGCTTACAATTACTGCCTGCCTAAAATTTGGTAGATCTTACTTTCAGTTATATTAAGTATTTCCTTTATTCTCGAAAAAAAAGATGCAAAATTGAATTTTTAAAATTGCCAGTTATTAAGCTTTTGTTCAAGTTCTGCAGGCAGTTGTTATAACATGGAACAATTAGGCACAATGGCTCCTGCTTGAAGAAACACTTCACAAGAGAACCAACCAAATGATGGATCAAAGTCCTTTGTCTGTTGGTTCTATTGAAACATGTTTCTTTGAACAGAGCCATTCCATCATTAAGCTTAGCTGCATTGTGTTATAGAAAAGCTGAAACTATTCAAATGACCAATTTTTTCTTACATATGACCTGTTTCTATGAGAATGTATTTACAAATTCCGTGTGGGTAGTATTCACAAAAGTTCGTGGAACTTTGGTACAAAAAATAATGTGCACAGTTAGTTATTAATGAAAAGCAGGTAATTTTATAAAGACAAATTACTTAAAGAATTTACTAGTGTGTGCTTTGGTGAGAAAAATGAATGGAATGGAATGAAATGTAACAATTCTTTGCAACATGCCACTCTGGAAAACTTTAAATACCACCTGGAGAACCTGGAAAAGTCAGGGAATTGTTTTATTACTTTTGAGTGGGAACCCTGTATATACACTATATTGACAAAAGTCACCGGACACCTAGAAGAGAAACATAACATAGCATTTATTGACATACATTAGTATGGTGTCGTTCCACCTTTTGCCTTAATGCATGCATGAGCCTTCGAGACATGCTTTCGACAAGGTCTTGGAACACAGGCATAGGTATGCTCTTCCATTCAGTACATAATGCTGCCGCTAACTGTTGCTTAGTAGTAGGCCTTGATTCCAAACTTCTTATGCGATGCTCTAATTCATCCCGTAGGTGCTCTATGGGATTAAGAGCAGGGCTGTGTGCCGGCCAGTCCACACGCAATACGGAATTATCGTCAAACCATGCCGTAACAGTCCTTTTTTTATGGCTCGGTGCATTATCCTTCTGGTACCAACAAGGCTCGGTTCCATTGTATCGCCACAGAGTTGGTAAGGCATAATTGTCCAGAATATCGAGATAGACGTAGTTTATCCACGATAACCAATGGGCCGGGACCATACCACAAAAAACACCCTCACACGAGTATACTTTCAGCTCCAAACTTGATCATGGGAACAGTACACTGTGGTAAATAGCTTTCCCCTGGCTGCCGCCATACCCACACACAGCCATCATACTGATGGATCATGTATCTGGATTCGTCAGTCCATAGGACCCGTTTCCATCGATCTACGTTCCATGATAAATGTTCTTTACACCATGCTAAACACGAGTAGCATTCCGAGTGGAGATGAAAGGCTTATGAGCAGCCGCACAACCACAGTAACCCATGGAATGAAGTTCTCTGCGAATGGTATGTGTACATACTGAGGTTCCAGCATTTTTACTCACCTGTACACTGAGGTCTTGTGCAGTACTCCGTCGATTAGCTGTAATGACTCTCCTGAGGCTTCGGCGTCCTCTGTCACTGATTTTCTTTGGTCTGCTGGTACGTTTTGCTGCTTCAGGCACGCCATGTGTCTTCCACTTATTCAGTACATCTAAAGCAGTTGGCTTGGGTATGTTTAAACTCCTCTCGGTTTCTCTTATGGACAACCCACTAATCCACTAATATAACACCCAACAATCTTTCCTTTCTCAAAGTCAGTTTTCTCATGCCACGACATTTTCATTCAACCTCACAGTGCGATATGATCACGGTCAGCTGCAGGCTTGTTGTTATACCATTTGCAGCTGCACCGCGCATCTTAACAACACAGCGGATCCATTCATTTGCTTTTGAAGGGATGTCCAGTAACTTTTGTCAATATATTGTATATCATCATAATCATCAACTACCATTCTGAATCCACTTCTTGATGAAGTTCTCTCCAAACCTCTTCTACAGCTTTCTGTCTTGAGCAATTCGCCTTCATATCACTTAGGTATGCTTTTAAATTTCATCACCCATCTGCTTCATGGTCATCTTCTGGGTCTTTTCCTGTTTTTTGGTATCCAGTCTAGTATTTCAGTTGTTCAATGGTGGTCAGTTCTTGTACCAAATATATCCAGCTGATTGCCACTTTAGGGTTCATACTTTCATCATGATATCATCAATGCTTGTCATTTTTCTGATCCACGAGTTCCATTTCTTATCGTTGTTGCCTGTGTATGTTGTTTTTAGTTGTTAAGTTCCATGTGTGTGATCCATGAGTGAGGCAGCTGGAAGGATACATTGATTAAGCACTTTTCTTTTAAGGCATAATGGTAAATTGTTCTTGAAAATTGTATTGCTTCTTTGAAGTGCACTCCAGCCAAGCTTTATACACTCGTTAGTTTCTTCTTCGATGCAGCTCTTGTTTAATATGTGTTGTCCAAGATAGATGTAGACATCCATTATGACCAAATTTCCCCATCAACATGACCAAATTTTCCCCATCAAAGAGTTTTTATTTCATGTAAAAACTCTTTACATCAGTTTTGTACTATGTTAAGTTAATCTTTAATCTCACTTCTTTGCTGTTATCAGCAAGTTCAATCATACACTGCTGCTCTGAGGGTCTACTTGCAAAAATAACTATGATGTTAGTAAAACGACAGTGAGTTAAACTATCTCCATTAATTACTGTGCTATGTTGTCTTACTTCCTTTCTAGTTTTAATGTTTTGCTGTGCTCTCGAACAGTTAAATCTTTGCACTTGTATTTTCATAGATGTTAGTACAAAATCTTAGTGCTGCAGAATTACACACAACAGATATTAAGTGGAGGGCCACATTGAAGGAAAAGCTAGTTGGTGCATAAAATTTGGCTGGAGTGCATTTCGAAGAAACAGTTCAGTTTTTAATCACATGCACCCTTTCAGTTCTTACTTATGGATCAGAGACATGGGCTTTAACTAAAGAAAGACATACAGTGATTGTGTTTAATTCAAACAAGCATGGAGAGATGCATGCTAGGGTGACCAAGAAAGATAGAAATAGGAACTCGTAGATTGGGAAAGTGGCATTGAGTTGATGACATCATGATTAAAGTAATGACCTTTAAGCGGCAGTCAGCTGGATGTATCACTAGAAGAATGGACCATCAATGGACTACTGAAATACTGAATTGGATACCAAGGAACGGGAAAAGACCCAGAAGAAACTCATCTGGATGAGAGATGGGTGGATGAAATTCGAAAGCATGCCACAAAGTGACATGAAAGAGAATTGCCCAAAACAGAGAGTTATGGCAGAAACTTAGGGAGACGTTCATCCAGCTATGGATTGAAAAAAGTTGGTGATGATGAAATATTATTGAACACCATAGCTCCTTTTCAGCTTTTCATGTACAAAATATTACTATATCGATACACATACACTATATGAATACATATGGATTACTATGGATCCTGGGTGTAGTACTTGTAGATTGACATAATGATCCACAGTGACCTGTGTTAGATGCCAAATTCTGAACAATGTAAAAGTTCTTCTTTTGTTGACTCACATTTGTCAATTGCATTTTAAATAAAGTAATTGCATCAAATCATGGGACTTCCTTCGTTGTAAGAAAAATATATTGGTGTAGCTTAAGCGTTTATTAAGTATGAGAACATGTACAGGTATTTACAGTTTCATTTAACCTAGTGACGCACATCACTCTGAAAAGCACATTTTCATGCAGATTACGGGTGGAAAAAAGTTGAGTTGATTGAAGTTAAGCCGTCGGAGATCTTTCATTTACATTTACTGTCTTTGCAGGAGTTTCGAAATCTGGGTGTCATGAATGTAAAGATGACTTTTAGGATAGCTGCAGGCAGTGTGGCAGAAATGCTGCATGCACATTATTGCTAACATTTATACTTTTGAAACAGTTGGTACTTCTTCAAGGAAATATGTTTTTTGGCTTGTTCTAAGTTGTCTAAAGGTTCTTAGTACACATTTCACAGGTATATCCCCATAATTAAGGATGGTTTCACATGCTCACTGCACAGATGTCCCACATTGGAAGTCTCATTGCTCTCTGTCCCTGTCTTTGTATGTGGGTGGAACATCATCTGTTGTCAGTGTAGTGAAGGTTTATTTAATTTATGGTTTCATTTTAGTTTTTCTTTCTTTCTAATTGCCTTGCGCAAGTTTAAAAGTCCTGCATTATTATAATAATTTCCAGGTTTAATTTGTTTTTTCAAAGGCACATACACAGGGCAGCAATTAAGTAATGAGACCGAATTAAAAAAAAATGGAAAAGCTGGTAAACTTATGTGAATATATTTTATTTGAAGTACGTTCATTCTGTGTTAATACAAAAAGTGGCACAATCGGCCAACAAAAGGAAGGACTTGCAGAGATCATCTTTTGGTATGGAATGAAGAGCTGAAGTCACAGTTCTTTGTATGTCTTCAGTGTCTTGAAAAAGCTTTTCCATTTAATGGCAGCTTTAATTTAGGGAATAGAAAGTAGTCACATGGTGACAAATCTGGAGAATAGGTGGATGATCGAGTGCATGTACACTTGTTTTTGTGCCAGAAATTGCTGTACACTGGCTGCTGTGTGTGGGGGTACATTATTGTGAAAAAGGAACCATTGCCTGTTTTTGTACTCGGGCCTGACATGTACAATCCTCTTCCTAAATCATTCCAAAATGCATCTGTAAGCATTGCCAGTGACAGTTGTATCTTCAGGAATGAACTTTTGATGCAGATCCTTTTGCTGTCATAAAAGCACGTAAGCATTGTCTTGATTTTGGACTTCTGTAACCTGATCTTTCTTTTGAGTGACTGTGGCAACTTCCACTGAGCACTCTGATGCTTAATTTCAGGATCATAATGAAAGCACTATGTCTTGTCACCTGCCGCAATGCTTTGGAGAAAATTTTGTATTGTTTCAGCAGCCTTCAGGATGTCTTTTACATACTCCACTTGTGCATATCTCTGGTCATCTGACAAAGCATGCAGAACAAAACAAGCATAAAAATCCCCCTTCCCTCCAAATCTTGCACTAACATTTGACAAATCGTCTTTTCATTACCACCGAGCTCACATACTAGCATTCAAAGGTCACGCAATGATAATTTTTCATCCATTCTCGAACTTTTTCAATGATTTCAGACATGCCCACTAAAATTGGGTGTCCGTGCCTTTCATCATTTTCCAAATCTTCTTGCCCATCTTTCAAATGTGCCCACCATCAGAATATTTGTGCATGAAATAGGCAATTAGCCCCATACACATCACACAACAACTGAACTGTCCCAGATGCAGTTTTACCATTTTTCAAACAGAACCAGATATTTGCTCTCTGCTCCGTGACAGAGCTGTGACAATGTTCTTCCACCAAAAAATAACATGCACAGCATAAACAATCATCTGCACAATTCTCATGCAAATGCTGTTGCCACCGTATAGCTGATAAATGACATAAAAAAAACCCCAAAAAAACATTCCTTCCCAACACATGTTTTTTACTGAATTTTTTTTGAAAAAATCAGTCTAATTACTTAATTGCTACACTGTGTGTGTATATATACTCTGAAGTGCCAGAAAAACTAGTACAGACGAGCTTATGCAAAATACATAGAAACTTCACCTATGCGTGTACTCGGTTGCATCCGCCAGTGTGTATATAAAGCGATAGACATCCTTGCCAGCTGTCAGAGCTGTTTTGGCATGAGAATGACAAGTAATAACGATTTAAGTGATTTTCAACGCAGTGTCATAGTTGGCGCTCGTGAGATGGGCCATAGTATTTCGGAGGTAGAAACAAAGTTCGGATTTTCACGGACGACCATTGCAAGGGTGTACCGTGACTACAAGAATTCCGGCAAAACCTCCAACCTACGATACCAGTGTGACGGTAAAAAGACATTGGGTGAACGTGACCATTGTCGACTGTCAAAACTCATTTCACATGATAGGTTTGCAACACTCTCGCAGGTATCATCGGAATTCAGTGCTGGAGCCTCAACATGCATCAAGGGGACTCGAGCCGATGCGCAACTCGAGTCCCCTTGATGGGTGCATGGCACAGAGCTATGCGCCTCGCTTGGGCACGGCAACACCGTCACTGGACACTTGATGACTGGAAACAAGTAGCCTGGTCTGACGAGTCGCGTTTTGAACTGTATCGGGCAGATGGAAGGATTCGTGTGTGGCGCAAACCCCATGAAGCCATGAATCCCGCCTGTCAACAGGGAACAGTACCGGCTGGTGGGGGTGGGTCCATAATGGCATGGGGTGTGTTTAGCTGGACTTCACTGGGACTCCTGGTACATCTACAAACGTCTGTGAATGGCCAACGCTATGTGTGCATCCTTTCTGACGAGGTACACCTGTTCATGTCCTGCATTCATGCTGATGGGTTGGGCCGGTTCCAACAGGACAATGCACCACCACACAAGTGTCCCGACTCCACATTATGGTTAGACAAGCATTCATCTGAGTTTGGGGTGTTGCCATTCCCACCCAAGTCCCCAGATCTGAACGTGATAGAACACATTTGGGATGCCATGCAATGCGCTATTGTACACAGGAATCCGAGACCTCGGAATACACCCGAGTTGTGGAACGCTCTGCAGGAAGTATGGTGTGCATTGCCTACAGCATATTTCCAGAAGCTAGTGGAGTCCATGCCCCGTAGTATTTCTGCAGTCCTGCGCTCCCGTGGGGAACCTACCAAGTATTACGCTGGTGTACCAATTTTTCTGGCACTTCAGTGTATATGTATATATATATATAAAACTCATAAAAAGAAAAACAAGACAAAAAACTCTTGATATTATATGCAAAAATAAAATTAATCTTATCTGTATCTTCTTGATTATTTGGTGACCAAGAAGTTTTCATCAGTCAATCTTATTTCAGTATCACAATCCAATTTTATTGCTAATTGATTTAGCCAGTATTGATTCTGAAACAATGAAAAACCAAATGTTATTAGCTCCAGTGGCATTTGCTGTACACAAAGGGAGAAAAACATGTCAGACATGTTTCAACATAAAATAAAAACCACACTTGTAACACCAGCAACACTAAAAATGTTAAATGTTCTGTGCCTATTGAGATGCATTAAATGATGATATTAATTTGGTGGGGTAATAAACCTGTAAAAATTGTGAGAAATGCAGAAGTTAAAATTTTATGGTGTTGTAAACTTAAGAGATGAAAAATTAGATCATTATACACTTGATATTGTCGTGGCTGGGGGGGGGGGGGGGAGAGAGAAGGAAGTTTCAATAATAAATATGGTCATCCCTGATGATAGGAAAATTGAAGGAAGACAACAAGAAATATTACAAAGTATCAAGATTCGCAAATTGAAATACTCCACTTTTGGGAGAAAAGAGCAGAAATAGTTCTAGTAGTGGTTGGTGTATTAGGAGTCATTCCTAACACCTTGATGAAATTAGAATTGATAGTTTAACAACAACAACAACACAGTTGCAGAAACTGACACTTTTTCAAACTTTCCGCTTCCTTTGAAGACTGCTTCTTAAATTCTTGAACACAGCCCAAATCACTGATGGACTCAAACCCCAATCACAACATCTTGTGCTCTGCAAATCAGAATTATTAATCCATCCTGTACTGGGACAAACCTATCGTCACAGAAAAAACCATTGACCACGATCAACCTGACATTGTAATTGTAGACAAAAAACTAAAGAAGACACAACTGATAGATGTAGCAGTTTCATCTACAGAAAACACCCAAAGAACAGTATCTGGGAAAATATGGGAACCTACAAATGGAAATCCCAAGGATCTAGAAACAAAGCATAACATAGATTGTACGAGGTGTCATTTTGGCAATTGCAGTGGTACCAAATGACTATCTGAAAAATCTCAAGAAATTAAGATTGTCACAGGGACTGCTTCACCCAATAGGCAGTAATTCTACAAACCTGCCATATCAGTAGAAAAATCCTGAATTTCCAGGCTTGAGATGAATATCTCTGCCATTCGCTCTCCGGCTCTGGCCAAGAAATTAGACAAGAGAAATAAGAATAATGAGAAAATCTCAACATATGAGAACCTGCAAATGGAAATACAAAATATAACACAAATTGTATTTAAGTTTTCATTTCAGCGACCACAGTGGTACCAAATAACTTCCTTAAAACCTCGAGGAATTAGGATTGCCACAGAGGCTGCTCCATCCAATCCAAAAGGCAGTCATTCTACAGACCTGCCATATCACTAGAAAATTCCTGAATTTCCAGGCCTGAGATGAATATCTCCACCTTTTGCTTGCTGTCTCTGAGGAGAAAGTTGACAACAACAATAATAACAATGATAAATACCTCAGCCCTTTCCAAGTTGAATATCTTACTCTGGAAGGCATTGCATGTTTTTCCTATGTTGGATCAAGAATTATAATTCTTGATCCAACAACTCTTTCCACGTTATTTTTCAAACAACGCATAGCGACTGAAAAATTGTATTTTTGGATCAAGAATTATAATTCTTGATCCAACATAGGAAAAACATGCTAAATACAAATAAGCAACATGGTGAGAAAGATAAATGGACGATGTAATCACTCTTTCCACGTTATTTTTCAAACAACGCATAGCGACTGAAAAATTGTATTTCGGCACTGCTGGGATCGAACCCCAGAACTCTCGATAACTAGTCGAGTGCGTTCGAATTTACGCTACAGCGCCAACAATTCTCAGCGCAATGCGTGGTTTATCAGTCAGCATCTGACTATACGAATGCGTATTGATGGTCTCAGCAACTGAGATGTCGTCATCTGGTGGCATTTAACGCAACAGCTATTTTAATTGTAGCTGATAAATTCAAAGGGCGATAGACTTTGTACTTACTATGCCACCCAGAGAAAGAAATTCTTTTACCAGAACTTTCTTCCACCTGTGCTTCCATTGAAATGCCTAGTTTATCAGATTTCTGTGTTTAGTCTGTTCTGTCTGTGTGGGATAAGTGGAAAACCATATCAAGTGTAGATGCAACTTTTTTTAGTGTATGCCATTTGTTACTTCTCAGTTTTGGATGTTGTAGGTGCTGAATATATGCTTATTACATTGTATTTTACCAAGCTTCATAATTTCTGTGTTTTATAGGTGTTTGGATCTCATTACAATATTCTTGAAAACTGATCCACCAATGTCATTAGTATTACAGTGTATTTTACCTGTACTCTCAGCATATTTCTATGGACTAAACAAAAGACATCAAAAAAATTTCTCACAAAAAGCACAAACTACCCTTCAAGTTTTGGTAAAGACAAAAAAAGTAAGAACAAAGTTGTGTTGTCTTTATTTTCTTTTGTTTCTGTGAAACAAATGAAATTAATTTTCTGTTTATTTAAGTTCACAAAATCATGTTATGTTGTAGTTGCATGTTTTGTGAATTCATGTGTGTATGCATTAAAGCTATACTTCTAGGTACTTATTAGATCATATCCATTAAGCTGTTCTATGAGATTCAGAAGTTAGTTCTTCAGGGAAAGTTTGTCTGCCAAATCAAAGTTACTAAAGGCACTAGAGTTTACCTATTGTTTATGTATATCAAATTTCTCCATTTTCAACAATCTTGGCTCACAACTCAAGCTTCACTGACATCCATCACATGTCTCACACAAGACCTTTTGCCCTTCATACTCAACATTTTTTGCAAGCATCCCTCAATCTGGACCTCTCATGATTTCTTCTTTCCTTTCCTGTCACCCTGGCCAATTAAATTATCTTAGTTAGCACCTTATCATTCATTCTTTTAAAGTGACCAAAATTGCCTCAAAATATTTGCTTCGGTCCTACTGAGAACATTTTACTTCACATTACACATCTTCATTCCTCATGTGGTCACATGTCTTACCAGAATGATATTATAATACATCATCATCATCATCATTGTCAACCATTATCAATCCACTGCTGGACGAAGGTCTCCCCAAGTTTCCTCCACAACGGTCTGTCTTGTGTCAGTCTCCTCCATGTCACGCCTGCATACTTTCGAATTTCATCCACCCATCTACCATGTGCTCTTCTTCTGGGTCTTTTCCTGTCCCTTGGAATCCAATCTAAAATTTCGGCTGTCCATCGATGATCTGTCCTTCTGGCAGTATGTCCAGCCCATTGCCATTTCAGGGATTTAACTCTGATCATGATGTCTTCCACTCTTGTCATTTTTCGGATCCACGAGTTCCTCTTCTTATCTCTCCTGGTTACACCAAGCATGCACCTCTCTAGGCTGCTTTGAGTTGTCTGCAGCCTTTGTATGTCTCTTGTAGTTAAGGTCCACGTCTCTGCACCATACGTAAGCACTGGAAGGATGCATTGATCAAACACTTTTCTTTTAAGACATAATGGCATATTGCTCTTGAAAATTATGCTGTTTCTTCCAAAAGCTCTCCAGGCAAGTTTTGTACGCCGATTAATTTCTTCATCAATGTGACCCTCACTTGATATCTGCTGTCCAAGATAAACGTACGTGTCTGTTATCTCCAGCTTTTCTCCATCAATCGATAAATCTTCATTTCTTGTAAAAGCATTGAACATCACTTTTGTCTTCTGTATATATAATGTAATTATAAATACACCACACTGTGAACACTCAAGAAACACATATAGTGTATTAAATCCAATTATTTTTGTGGCGTAGTAAGTACAAAGATTCGCCAAGCTTTCACACTGGGAGGCTTTCTCAAGGCAATGGTAGATGTATGTCTACCATTGCCTTGAGAAAGCCTCCGAGTGGAGTGCGAAAGCTTGGCAAATCTTTGTACTTACTATGCCACCCCAAAAAAAAAAAAAAAAAAAAAACGGATTTAATGCGCTATATGCGTTTCTTGAGTGTATGAGTAACATATATCTCCAGCGCACAAACAGCTTTTGTGTGTCTTCTGCATTACCCAGGTTTCACTGGCGCACATTGGAATCTGGAAGAATACTGAGAAAATTTCTCCTTCTGTCAAGAAAAGAGCTCTACATTTTCATAAGAGCATTCAAAGTGGTTACCTTTTCAAACTGCAATACCGATAGCCCTTATGTACTCAAGTTTCACTACTATACATCAGAGCAGGAACAATTACAGTTTCATACAGAACCACTCAGGACCTTTTTGAGAGCTCATCAGTCCCGTGAAATCCTTCTAAGGCAGCAGTTACTTTCAAAGTTGAATTCAGTAGCATATAAAATTCACCATCCAATCTGTTTTCTCTGTCAAACATGCTTCTTAAATGTGCAAATTCATTGGCTTTATCTACCACTATACACCCTTTAGACTTATAGTGACATAGGGGACAAACTAATTAAAATGGCCTAGAAGAAAAATTAATATGAAATACACTGACTGATCACTGAATTATAACCACCTACCTAATACATGGATCCAACATGGCATTGATCCAGTAAAATGCTGGAAGCAGTTGGGAGGTATGGCCAACCAAGCTGTGTGTAATGCAGTCTACAATACAGGTATGGAGGGGATTTGTGTGTCCAGACTCGTGATTTGCCTTCCATAGTATCTCACAAGTGCTCCATGGGATTGATATCGAGAGAGTTTGGAGGCCAATGGTTATGCTGAAGTCTGAACTGTGTTCCTGAAACTATACCTGCGCAACATTGGACCTGTGGCTTGGTGCATTGTCATCTTAGAAGACACCATCGCCATTCAGGAAAGAGTGTAACATTGCTGGGTGTACAGAGTCAGCAAGCAATTCATGATAGTGGGCACCAGTCGTACATTGTTCCACATGCACCAGGGTCAAAGTTCCTATATACGTACATATCACTAAGCTGTTCACTGAGATTCAGAGGTTAGCTCTACAAAGAAATACAAACTACCAGATAATATTTACTTACTGTTGTTGTATCAAACTTATCCATTTACAGCGATCTTGACACACAACTCCGGCTTCACTCGCATCCATCACACACATACACAAGATGTTCTATACTTCATACTCATAATCTTTTTCTCATGCAGGCACTCCTGAATCTGATCCTCCCATGACTTCCGTGGCCTTCCTATGCCTTTCCTTCCTGCCACTTGGGCTAAAAATATTTTCTTAGTAAGCATCTCATCACTCATTCTTTCAACATGACCAAACCACCGAAGCATATTAGTCTCCACCTTGCTAACAACATTTTGCTTCACATTAACTGCAACACATCTTTACTCCTCATATGATCAGAACTTGCCTTGCCACAAACTCCCCTGTACGTAACGCATTTCTCCAGCACACAAATGACTCCTATGTTTCTTCTGTAGTACCCAGGTTTCACTGCCATACATCAGAGTTGGAACAATTACACTTTCATACACAGCCATGTGGGGGACTCTCTTGAGAACCCATCATTTCTGTGAAAACCTCCCAAAGCAGCCATGGCTTTCAATGAAGAATTCACTTGCCTACTAATTTCACCATCCAATTTGTTCTCTCTGTCAAACATGCTTCCTGAATACACAAACTCATTCACCTGGTCAATCACTGTGCCATTTAGACATATATTACATTCAGTACTGCCAGTTCCTCGCTCAAAAACAATAACTTTAGTTTTTCCCTTATTTATACTCAGTTTGAATTTCATGCAAACTTCTTATATCTGGGACAACATACTCCACAACTCACTTTTGCTCCCTGCCAATATCACAGTGTCATCAGCATACAGCAATCTGCACACACAGATGTCACCAAGACATAAACCAGTATTATCTATTTTGGCATCATGCATCCTTAAGTATATTAAACAGCCATGGTGACATTACACAACCATGTCTGACTCCTGTACCTATAGAAAATCATTTTGATAAAATATCATTCACTCATACACAGATTTATTTGGGAAACACCATGTCACAAAAGAGACTGCACGGATTGTCCCTATTAAGCATACAAAGGAAGTTTGCCAGAAGAATGAACCTTGATGCTGTGCTTGATGAGTTCATTGAAATGAAAGATAAAAAGAACGACCAGCCTAAAAACATGAACATTTCTCCTTATCATGTAAAATAATATTTTTTCTATTTGTATTGTGATCATGCAATCACAATTTATATCATACCATATCTATAGTTAGTAGTTATATAGTATAGTATATTTGTACACATGATATACACTCACATTGTATATCCACACCCACCGTTTTTTCCTGGCCTGCATTGCTGAAGTTTTGTCGTACATGCAAATAAGTACTTGTAGCTACATAAGTCCATATTGCATTCTTATGGTGTAGAATTATGCATTTGTATACAACCATATCCAGTAACAATTATTAAAGTGTAGTTATTAACTTTAACCATTTAAATATATTTTACCGAATTCATTTCTTGCAATAAAATGTATATTCGTGTTCATGCATCGGGCCATGCACCATGTTAATCCTGATTGGCTGTTTGATAACCTTGCATTAATTATGTACTTCTGTTCCAAAAATTACTTGAAAAGTTAAAACTCTAGGGCTCTAGGTACCGTCTTACTTTTCCAGACACAATCTCAGCTTTCCCGACCTCCCACCACATACACACATACCGCGAAAAACATGTCCTCCCTCATGTTCGAAATCCTGGGGAAATTACTGTGTTTAGGGGTACTGAAGTAAAATTTGGGGGTTGGGGGCACATGTTGTCCTAGTTATGCTACTGACTGTTACATACTTAATTATTTTTCCTTCTTCATATTGTGTCAAAAATATTTTATTAATATCCAGCAAAGAGCCACCTAGTCTGAGGAATCTATACCAGTTGAATCACAATGGCATGCCCCTCATTTGAATTTAAAATTTGATCCAAGTTAAAAACCTGTGCATTTATTTACACCAATAGGGAAGATGACAGAGAAAAAAATGATCTAACCAGATAACATTTGAATGTCATCAGTTCTCACTGTTAGCTAGCAATGTTTAATAAAAATCACAGATTCATAATATTGTGATATAATTTTATCCAAACCTGCAGGCATTTCTGTATTGAACACAGTTACTTGTGTACTGTTACATATTTAATAATTTTTCTTCTTTGTATTAAGTATTGAAAATATTTTGCTTAATCTGTGCTTTATAATTTTACTTTTCTTATTTTCTTAAGTTTCGGGATTGCAGTGAAGTAGAAAATGATGACATCAGAAAAATTCTACGCATTCTCATTGACAAAGCTAATAAAGGTTTGTTTGTTTTTCTTTAATTTAATGTATTAAACCATTAATATTGCAACTAATCAGGTAGGTTTCTTTTTTAACCTAAAGAACATATGCTATGTGAAAGTTAGTTATATAACTTAGTGTGCTTAGAGGCTTAGTTCAGTCTCCGTATGGATCTTCCTGTGTTTGTCACTCTGGATAACAGCAATCAAAGAAGGCTGCCACATAGAAAATTTTGGGTGTAGAACTATGGTTCATCACTGTGACTTGTTCAAATTAAACTTTGGTGTGTAACATAATGTCCTAAAGTGCTAAATGGTTGTGATAATGAGTGGCTTTGTACCATTGAAGAAGTATTGAACACCGTGAGAAAATTTTGCTGCTGATTTTAGAACATTCCTTACAGGGAATGCAATGTTTGCTTGCTGTTTGCTCAATAAGAGCCATATCAATGGACTTGAAGAAAATAAGAAGTTGTATTTTTATATATATGAGGCACAGAACTGTGAAGATATTATTTCACATGCTATAATAGGAAGAAAGACCCTGTGAAAATAAATTAAACCTTTGTAAAAGTGCTAGAAGTTATGTGCAACGTACAAAGAAGGTTCTTCCCCCAATTCACGAAATTCCGTTTTTGTTTTTTGTTTTTTTGTTTGGTGTCATTTGGATCTTTGTCAAGATCAATGCAAAACACAAGAAAGTTTTTGGGAGGTTAGTTTGGGATGGGGGTCGTTTTCCATCTAGGCAGGGTGGTATTTCATCTTTTAAAACTTCCAAAACCGGAAGATAAGCAAAGCAAAGATTTTCCCTGTAATTGTAATTTTTTCTCGCCATGTTGCCAGTATTGTTGTTAAATATCATTTTACTGCATAAATGTTTGTATATCAGCTTGAAACTTCTAGCAACAATTTAATAAAATGGAAATTAGATTTAAATAGTATAACTATACTAGTGATCCGACATTTCTTGGCGTAGAATAGAAATAAAAGTTTCGAAGCTTTCGCACATCAACCAGATGGCCTTCTCAAGGACAAGGAAGGTAGACAGCTAACTGCAAGCTGAATAATAGGATGGTTCAACAATTCGAATGCTGTGACTTGACTTGACAATAACGAATAGATGCGAACGCAATCAGGTATTCAAAGACACGAGAAGACACGAGGCGTTATGCTTGTTTAGCACACGGAATCATGGAAGGAAAATCAAGAGGCAATCACTATTTGAAGAACTGGTTCCAAATCCGTGGCAACTCCAGTGAGACGCTATCATTGCACGACTCGCTGTTGGTTATGATCTCCAAAGTTACACGAATGGCAGTAGATTTTGGGGTGGAGTAGGAAGCTAATTTCTGTACGTCATCCCACATAGAAGCAGCGGACTTGAACATGATTTCTGGATAGAGCGGTGGTTACTTTGCCATTCTTTATGTCCCTTTTATGTTCATTAACTCTAATTCTAAATGAACGTTTAGTCTTTCCATAACGCGGATCCATCTGGATATAGTAGAGGAATGGCATAAACACCTGCTTCATTGGAAGGTGGGGACTTCTCAGTGTTTCCCTTAAGCATGGTACATAAAGATGTCGGAGATCTGATGCCAACACCGAGGTTCATCTTCTTGAATGCGTTCTTGAGCTGATAGGAAACATTTGGTATATAGGGAATTGATCCCAGGTAGCGTAGCTGCGGCTCCAAAAGATTAGTACGACTGGTTCGGGTTTTCTCAATGTAGTGATGTACCAGGTCCGGGGCATATCCTGCCTCAGTGGCCAGCTCGACAGCGTTTCGCAATTCGCATTGCGTAGAAAGAACATTTGAGGAGACTGCAAAAGCTCTTCGGATTCGAGAACGGAATGAAGCTGCCATGTGGTCAACGGGGCAGAATGAGTTGTGGAGCATCAAGTTAGGTACGAATGTGGGTTTATAATAGACTTGTGTGCGAAGGCGATTTTCAGGTAATTTGCCCAGTAAAACATCCAGATAAGGCAGTGTGCCATTGTGTTCGAGCTCCATAGGGAAATTCATAGTAGGGTGAATATCATTGATTTTATCCAGAAAAACCAGGACGGTATCCTTTCCGTGAGGCCATATGAAGAATACGTGGTTCTTGGTTAAGCATATACCCTGCTTAACAGCATATATTTTGTTGGAACCATGGCTGTGAGGTTAAGTGAGGATGACTGTATATGTTTCAATAATTATAGATACTCCACAAATATCATAGGAAGTAGTAGAACGTGGCACTCTTTGGCTAAAACATGGCCCTTGCACCATGAAACTCTTATCAACCAACCGAACTAGTAGAACGACTGTTGAAAGATGGTTGCATTATTGTCAGCATAATCACTCCAAGAAAATCCATTTTCTTCATGAAAGGAGTATTGCTCCAATGAAAATCCATTGCCAGCTGGTGGAAGTGTATGGAAAAGATGTTTTGTCTTGGAAGCAGATGTGGAAGTGGTGCAATCACTTTGCAAAGAGCTGGACTGATATTGATCACAAACCTTAACACAGGAACCCACAAATGCTGTTTAAGAAGATGGTGTATTACAAGTACTACAGGTGAATGCTCTCATTCAGGATAACAGATGCATTATGGTGAGAGAACTAACCTGAGAACTGCAAATTTGAGTGGGTATTGTGCACAGGGTTGTGCATGACCAACTGCATTATCAGAAATTTTCCCCAAGGGGGTTTTACGAGCAGGACTGTCTTTTAAATTACATAAATTCAAATTTATTACATCCACAGACTTTAATTATGTGGGAAAATATTGCAGACTTAATCAGCATGCTTCAATCTTCAGAGTCAAGTCATTTGTAAAAGCATATTTTTGCATATGCCATTGTTGCAATTGGTAAGGTCACTAAAGAATTTTGCTGGGTGCTTAAAAAAGTTCTTAAAAATGCTTACTAGTGCTAGTCAAGTAATTTGTAAAAGCATATTTCTGGATATGCCATTGTTGCAATTGGTAAGGTCATTAAAGAATTTTGCTGGGTGCTTAAAAAAAGTTCTTAGAAATGCTTACTTTTTCATGGGAGAAAAAGAGTGGGAATCCTGATACATACTTCAGAATGAGAAGGTCTGTTTCCTTATTTTTTGAACAACCCTTGTATTTTATTATGATCGGCAATTTTAACATGAGGTGTATTGGTTTATATTATTAGCAGGAATTAAAAACACTTACTGACAGACTTTACTCAGATTAAAATGTAAGGTCTACTTGGATTTCAACCTCTGTTACAATGTACCACACAATGCAAGGCCAGCTTGCGCATGCACCATAGCATCACTTGATGTTTCCCTGTCTCCACATGCCACACAGTCGGCCATGTGGCATTAGTTCTCAGTGTCATATGGTGGGTAAACATGTGTGCTGCAATTAATGCTCCTGCCCGCTGTGAAATTCGTGCTGTCATCTGTTTTTTTTTTTGTTTTTGTTTTTTTTGTTTTCGCACTGAAGGGAAAAGATGCCACAGAAATTCATTGTAGAATGAGTAAAGTGTACAGACCAAACTTTATGAGTTAAGAATGTGTGAGAGAGTGAAAAGTGCATGAAAGACATCGTTTTACAATATCAGAGCTGTCGCGCGATTTTCCCCAAATTTCTTGAACTGTTCTGTATGAGATCATTACAGGTAAGCTAGGTTACTATAAGTTCTGTTCAGATGGGTGCTAAAAATTCTTATGGATGTGAACAAAATGCAAAGAATGGGTCAGCTTTGACATTCTTGCAGCATTACAGCAGGTTGGTTGGTTGGTTGGTTAGTTTTTATGGCGCAAGGGCCATCCTGGCCAAAGAGCGCCAAACACAAGACAAGACAAGTCACAGGACAGACAAACAGTATTAAAAATATGGTAGAAAACTTAAAAGGCTGATTAAGTAAAAGTGAAAAATGAGAGTGATGGAAGGGCTAAAAGGCAATGAAACAAACAGCATTAAAAACATGATACAATGTTTAAAATTCGGCTGATTCATTAAAACTGAAAAATATGGATGATGGAAGAGCTAAAATCTAAATGCGTTTAAAAAAGTCAATTTCTTTTAAAGAGGAAAACACAGCGACAGTATCGCAGTGGTCATCCAGGACCCGCTGCAGAGTAGCGGCGTCCTCGGTCAACAAATGAGAATGAAAATAGTGAAAACGTACACCACGAAAACGAACACAGCTACACAAAAGATGAATGACAGTGAGTCGGCAATTGCACGTCTCACACATCGGTGCAGTGTCGCCACACAGCAAAAAGCGGTGAGTGAAACGACAATGCCCAATGCGGAGACGCGCAAGCACCACTTCCTCCCTGCGGTTCCGACGAGATGAGGAGTTCCAGATTTCCAGAATAGGTTTTATAGGATGCAGTTTATTTTCCACCTGTTGGTCCCACAGACCCTGCCACGTTTGTTTGATATGATCACGAACAAGAAATCGAAAATCGCGATGAAATAGTGGCAAGGGTGTGACGACCAAAGAGGAAGCAGATCTAGCGGCCGCATCAGCACACTCGTTACCCGAGAGTCCAACATGCCCAGGAATCCAGAGGAATTGAATCTGGACACCGGCCTCGAGCAAGGAACGAAGAAGCTTGCGTACGTTCAAAAGAAAAGGATGATTACAATAGTCCAGCGATGACAAAAACTGCAGGACACTTAAGGAATCCGTATAGCCCATAGCACTATGATGAGAACTCGACTGAACATGAAGAAGTGCAAGATACACAGCATGCATGCATGCATCTCCGCCGAAAACACTGTGGCCTCAGCTGGGATCCGCGCTGCTGACACGTCATCAACACAAACAGCTGCGGATCCAACAACTCCATGCATCTTGGAGCCATCAGTGAAAATGGGAGTGTATTCAGTTTTGAGGGCACGGTGCTCAGCGAAGAGCTGCTGGTACACTGATGCAGGGGTTGAGGATTTGTCGAAAGACGTAAAGGTGGTATCAACCATGACACCAAGTGGGTGCCATGGAGGATCCCCAAAGCCCCTGGTCGCTGCAACAAGTGACAAGTCTAGCCCTGCATCACGAGCTATGGCCGCCATACGAAGACCGAAGGTTGGAATGCACGAGGGCCAGTTCTCAAATAAACGAGCATGCTGAGGATGGAAAACTGCACCGTACAAAGGATGGTCTGGAAGAGACCAAAGTTTTAAGTAAAAGTGAACAGACAGCTGCAAACGGCGTAATTCAAGCGATGGTTCGTTCGCATCAGCATAAAGGCTGGGAATCGGAGATGTTCGAAATGCTCCCGTACAAAGACGCAGCGCCTGATGATGAACAGCGTCCAAAGGCCGGAGAACAGAAGGACCAGCCGAGCCATACATGATACAGCCGTAATCCAGTTTCGACCGAATTAAGGAGTGGTAAATGCGAAACAAAGAGATCCTGTCTGCGCCCCACGAAACTCTCGAAAGGATTTTTAGAATGGAAAGAGCACGCAGACAGCAAATCTTGAGCCGCCGAACGTGCGCACGGTCGACAGTCAGTCCAAGGAACTTGGTCTCCGGCAAAACTGGAATGGCTGCACGGTCTAAATACAGCTCGGGGTCAGGATGGAGGCCACGCCTCCGGCAGAAATGAACACAAGCTGTCTTGTCGGGAGAAAGAACGAAACCATTGCTATTCGCCGCTTTAAAAATCTGATTAATTGCAGACTGCAACTGCCTTTCAATAAAACGCATGCTTGATGACGAGCAGAAGATGTGCAAGTCATCGACATACACAGTAGCTGAAACCGCAGGAGGAAGATTTGTGAGGAGACAATTAATGTGCAGGATGAACAATGTGACAGATAAAATGCAACCTTGAGGAACACCTTGTTCTTGATGGAATGTTGCCGATAGTGTCGTACCCAGGCGCACCTGAAACACCCGATTTCGAAGAAAATTTAAAATAAATGTCGGAAGATTTCCTCGCAAACCGCATGCGTGGAGGTCACGGATAATACCGTGCCGCCACGCTTGATCATAAGCCTTTTCAATATCAAAAAATACAGAAACCAGGTGCTGCCTACGCACGAACGCCTCGCGCACAGATGTCTCAAGGTGCAGGAGATGATCGTGAGGTGAACGATGACGGCAAAAGCCGCTTTGTGATGGTGAAAGTACTTGATGACATTCTAAAAAATGAATTAACCGGGAATTAACCATGCGCTCAAGAACTTTACACAGACAGCTAGTGAGAGCAATTGGACGATAACTAGAGGGAGACTTGGGATCCTTGCCAGGCTTCGGAAAAGGTAGAACAAAAGCCTTTCGCCAAGACTCCGGGAAACTGTGCTCCAACCAGATGCGATTGTATAAGATTAAAAGGTTCTCGAGAGACGACTGCGGGAGATGACGGAGCATGTTGTAGTGGATGTCATCAGGACCGACAGAAGTAGCGCCGGACCGATGCAGAGCCACCCGAAGTTCACACATGCTGAAGGGGCAGTTATATCCAGTGTCGGTAAAAAGCGCAAAGGAGACTTTCTGGCGTTCCGCAGTGGATTTAATCCTCAGAAAGGAGGAAGGATACGCCAGGTCACTCGACACGGAGGCGAACGCCTCCCCCAAACAATCTGCAATCTCCCCGACTTCAGCATATGTGCTGCCGTTACTCTCGAGAATGGCAATCTGGTGAGAGCTGTAGTTACCCCGGATCCTACGGATCTTGTCCCACACACTTTTCGAACTGGCACGTGAAGTGAGAGATGACACATACTGGATCCAAGACTCCCTCTTGCCACGTCGACGCACCAACCGAGCATAGGATTTAGCTCGTTTAAAAGCAACGAGATTAGCATCGGTTGGATAACGCCGAAATGTAGACCAGGCCTTATGTTGAGCTCTCCTAGCTGCTGCGCATTCAGGGTTCCACCAAGGTTTCGGAATTCTGGGGAGCTTCGTAGATGTTTTAGGAATTGAAAGATCAGCTGCCTGAAGAATACAAGTTGGGACTTTTTAAGTACAGCTGCGTCGATTGACTCTTGGGTCACCATTTCAGAAGATATCACCGCGGACGATGTGAAGACCTCCCATCTGGCACGATCCATCCTCCATCGAGGTGGGCGGAAGGCAGAAGATGGCACGTTTGCATGGTGCCAGAGAATGATTGGGAAGTGGTCGCTCCCGTGGAGATCCTTACACACCGTCCACGACCAGTCAGCAATAATCGATGGTGGACCCAAGGTCAAATCGATTGCACTGAAGGATCTTGTCGGCTCATGGAAGTAAGTGTCAGCACTGGTGTTTAAAAGGCACACAGAGGCCGAGCACAGAAGAGACTCTATGCGACGACCTCTCGCGCTAGCGCTGACACTACCCCACAAAGGATGATGAGCATTAAAGTCCCCCAAAAGAAGGAAGGGTGAAGGCAGCTGATCAATCAAGCTCTCCAGAACAGGGACGCTAACATCCTCATCCAGTGGCAGATAGACACTGCAAACAGTAAGAGACACAGGCATAGAAATACGAACCGCCACGGCCTGCACAGTTGTGGAAACCGCGACGGAAGATACCGAAACCCTGTGAGGGACGAGAATAGCGACACCCCCACGGGCTATATTTCCAGACGAGTTATCTGTCCGAAATGCACTGTAGCCTCGAACTGAAAGCAGGTCCGATGGTTTAAGCTTTGTCTCCTGGAGACAAAGGCACACCGGAGAGTACAAATAAAGCAGATGTTTCACGTCATCAAAACTGGTGCGAAAACCTCGGCAGTTCCACTGAATTATTGAACCCATTGGTAAAAATGAAATGAAAAAGGAAATGGTTAAACTTGGTCAGCCTCCATTTCCTCTGATGAGCGTTCCCCCAGATTTGGGGGTGTGTGACCAGGGGCCAAGATTGGTGAATGCTTTGTCCCAAGTGTCTTAGCGGGATTTGCTCGCCGTTGATTGTTTGGCTGAGACTTTGAAGGAAAAGAAATGCTCTTCTTATCCTTGACCTTGGTGTTGGTGTTGGCGTTTTTGCCAGAAGAAGTGGCCTGAGTTCCCTTGCTGGTGTTGGAGTGAGTCTGCTTCGGTGAAGTGGCGGGTGCCGCTTTCAGACCCCTAGCTCGCGACTGGAGTGCCTCCAGTCTGGCTGCGATGATTTCTTCTACATTGAATGGACATTTAGGGGGGATCTGAATGTCGGTCTGAATGGCAACCGTAGATTTGGCAACCACCACTGAAGCGTATGATCGCTGATCAGATGTAACAGGAACCACTCTTCTTCTGGTCTCAGGATAGGAAATGTTTTCCACCGTTTTGAGCCTTTGAATTTCCTTCTCTTCCTTCCACTTGGGACAATCTTTGGCTGATGCTGGGTGTGAACCCTTGCAGTTCACACAAAACTCGGCCTCGGCCACACATTCTGAAAGTAGATGCTCTGTGGCACCACAGCGTCCACACCTGGGAGTTCTCCTACATGACTGCTGAGAGTGGCCGTACGACTGGCACCTAAAACATCTCAACGGGTTAGGAATGTACGGTCGTACCTCGAGGTGGAGATACCCTGCCTTGATGGATGTAGGCAGGGAAGGGCTGTTGAATGTCAAGATGATGTTCCAGGATGGGACAAACTGCCCATTCCTCCTGAAAGAAATACGCCGCACACCCGTAACATGTTGGCTCCTCAGTTCTTCCAGAAGTTCATCCTTGGTACATTCAATAAGATTCCGAGAGGAGACAACACCTCGAGATGAATTTAGGTAACCGTGTGGTGTTATTTTGACAGGAGTCTCGAGCAGCATGCTGGTGTTGATAAGTGTGGAACTGTAGGCCACAGTAGACATTTCAACAAGAAGATCTCTAGACTGGAGCTTCTTGACACTCACTCTTAGGAGAGCTTGCGATTGATTGAAGTGCTTTATGGATCCAAAATGGACTTTTGGCACTCAAAGGCTTTGAAGGGTCCAATGAGTGTACAAAAAAGAATCTAGCATTGGAAACATCAGCGACAATTTTTTTAGCGGAAGGACCTGAACCTTCTTCCATACCTCTTTTAGTTTTGGGTTCATGGGAAATTTCATTAAGAGCCATGAAAAAAAATAAAGGATTCATCCGCCGACTTCCCCACCCACAATCGAGCCCAACAAGGAAGAACCGGAGGTCTGCAAGCCCAAGTGGACGCAGGACACGACTCTAGGGATAGCAAGCGGATATAGCAAGTTGATAGGGCAGACATGTGCTCGGCGAGCACCCAGACTTTCCCATGCCTGGGGAACACCCCTTTGGCATGGCCACCCTATCCCCAGACTCACCCTGTCGTACGAGACGACAAGCCGTTAGAGGTCTGGGCTCCACTCAGCCACAGACCTCATTGACTAGGAGTGGGTTAGTTCCCAGCCGCCCGTTTAGGGTGAAGCAGGGGGCAAAGAGGAGTGTTGGCAACTGGCGACAACAACACCCAGGCCTCCAGAAACCTCAGCCTCCAGCATCCCCTTTTCCACCTCACGGGTCACCGCACACGGCAAACGTGCAGGTAGGTCTAGCTAACCAGCTCGGAAAAACAAAAAGGAACATAAAATTGAGAAGACAGGAAAGAAAAAGAGAAACTAAAATCCAGAGCTGGTGCATAATCACAACCTCAGCAACCTACAACTGAGGCGGGAGCGTGTCAAGTGAAAAAAACAAAAAACATAAAAAATGTGAAAGTTATCACATATAGCACATGTCGGCTCGGGCCGTGGGGACGCCATCCCCCAGCAGCTGGATGAACAGCTGTCCCTTCGGTGATGTAATCGTACAAGACGAAAAAGAAAGATGTTCCGTCACAAGGTCAGCTCGGGCCGGGGGGGGGGGGGGCGCCGCTCCCAAATAACCGGAAAACCGGTTATCCCCGTGCGGGGGCATTACAGCAGAGTTGGGGATGCATTTCTTGACCATGTTGTGATGGGCGATGAAGTGTGGGTTCAATTTTTTAATGCTGAATGCAATGAGCAGTCAAAGCAATGGATGCACACACATTCACTAAATAAGCCCAAAAAGTGCAAGCAAATGTTTTTACAGAAAAAACTGATGGGAACCGTTTTCTGGGATTGGAAAGGAGTGCTTCTGACCAACGTCGTGGAACCAGGAACCACAGTAATGCCAGAGACGCACTGTGAAACACTAAAAAACTTGTACAGGGCAATTCAGAATAAAAGGAGAGGGATACGCGATGTGCTGACATTAGGTGTTGCGGTCATCCATGATGATGCATGGCCACACACAGCTGCACGTACAACAAGTACTGCTGGAGCAGTTTAGTTGGGAGGTGCTCGACCACTCTCCATATAGCTTGGACCTGGCACCGAACGATTATCACCTCTTCACCCACATGAAAACTTGGTTGGGATTGCGGCACTTCAATAACAATTAGGAGCTGAAGAATGGCCTCCAATCATGGCTAAGCTCTCAGGCAGCAACCTTCTTTGATGCAGGGATACAATAAGTGTCTCAATTTAAGGGGTGACTGTTGAGCAGTAGCCTAGACATGTAAATATGTTTCGTAAACTGTAAAATATTTTGTTCTCATTGCTTGTTTTCCTCACAGCCGACTGGAAGTTGATATCTGAATAGCCTACATAGTTAAATTCTATTTTAACTTGAGGAGCTTTCCATAATTCTTCATATCTTCTGAGTTCTTTTGTATTTTTAGATGTTTCTGGCCTCTAGATCTTTTATCAAGGCCTGTTCAGAAACTGTATCAAAAATTTTGTTTCTATATCAACAAAACTTATGATACAATTTCTAATCATTGAGAACATGCCTTGATATAGATCTAGAGGCCAGAAATGTCTGAAAATACACAAGAAATCAGAAAATATGAAGAAAAATGGTTGATATTAATCCTCTGAATTTACATCTGTGAGTAGTTTTTGTGCTTATAGAAATTCAGTTGTTATTTTCTCTGTACTGTACATATTTATGTGTTGACACCCCTGCGTATATATCGATTGTATGACATGTCTTTTTCTTTGTTGTAGAAACAAATGCTCCTGTTGCAAAACTTTTGAGTTCCCTGTGTGTCTACATGGTAAGTTCACAGTCTGCTTTTGAAGTAGCTAGCTGTATTTCACAGTGGTCATTGAATGAGCATCTTTTTAGGTGTATCATCATATTGCATACATGCCAACTTGTACGGTTTGGCCATACAGTGTACGGATTTTGGCTGAATTATAAGATTGTACAGATGTACAGTTAAATTGTATGATTTTTACAAAATCTATAAATGAATCTTAAAATATTTTATTTAATCTGTAAAAAAACCCAACCCTGTAGTGATTCGATGCATATATCTTTATTACGGCGGGAGGGAAATCTGAATTCATAGTGGAGGGGAAATGTGTTGGCGCCATAAGTGTTTTCGCTCACTATCGTTCACTTGTGATTCACTGATGCTAGGAGTCCCACTTACGGAATAGGAAGTTTCTCCTACTCCGTAAGTGGAACTCCTAACTTCCTACTTCTAAACTTCCTACTACTTACGGAGTAGGAAGTTTCTCCTTCGTGGTCACGTGGCAGCCATCGCATGACTGTTGAGTTCCTTTAACACGATTAGATAGCATTCCTAAAAAGAAGTTTGCCAATAAAATGTCATCCCGTCATTGGCAAAGGTACTTCTTTGCGGTGGAGCAGCAATTTGCTGTGTTGCTCCTGTGACAAGCATCTTTGCACAAACAAGGTTCCCAAGGAAGAAACGAAAATCATGTGACCTTATCCCAGCACTCAAACCTCGTTTTGCTGTTGTCTTTGTGCCGCAGTGGCTTGAGGCAATATGGCACCGCCTATCCTGGCACTCAGCAGCCTCGCTTTGCTGCCTTTGCGAGACCCTTTAGAGGTCCTCTGCACTTCTGATTCTTCGAAATAGTAACACCATTAGCAAAATTCGATTTTCTCAGCATTTTTGTTGTTAAAAAAAAATCAGTAATTTTTCTGCGATTTTCACCCTAGTTTATTTGTACATAATAAATTTAACAACTTAATTCCAGTTTGCTAACTGACCTGCACACCAAAAAGTTTTTTAATCTGACAGTAATTCTAGCTAATTTTTATGAATTTCTGCAAAAATGTCATCCATCCACCGATAAAAAACTAGGTGCACCAGAAATAAAATGGAGTGGTGGAGAGGGACCATATTTTCTTGCTGACCAAACTTGTCACATAAAAATACCCAAGCACTGCCAGTTATATTGCATCAAAATTGGAAAAAAACAAAACAAGATAAAAGTCAAAAAGTTTAACAAAGGCAAGCCAAGGAGGTAGTCCTCCTTGAAAAGACTAGGAGAGTCAAAGGACCTCTCGGAGCAGATAAAAATATGGATTAGCCTACTGGCCCACATTGAGCTTATTCAAAAGCCCCCCCCCCCCTCACCCCCAGATTAGCCAGCAAGCTTCAAATAAGAGTCTTAAATGTGAAAAACCCACATATGCCAGAGTGCTGGCTTGATTAGAAAAACTTGATTTCTGCATGTAATTCGACTCGTAGCTTAACACTAAGTGGTGAAATGCGAGAAAGAAACCAGTAGCTCATATCTCGATGACGATGAGAAAAACTCACTAACACCACTATACATTTCTTTAAAAACTTGGTTAAAAGGGAGGAAAACCTAGCTCAAAAATGCAAGTCACTGTACTCTGCTGATCTTGAACTGAGGTAGATAGAAAACTTGGCCTTGGGATTGAAGTGTGTCTATACTAATAGTATCCAACTATCTCCAAATATAATAACACACTAAAAAACTATAGCACCATAAGATTTTAAAGGGAGAAGCAACCTAGCCACTTCTCTCAGCTAACTGAAAGTAAACATCACTCTTAGGCAAATCTTCAAAAAAGACTTTCTGCATGTGATGATGACAATCAATCACAAAAAATGATGAAGAAAAATCCAGGTGCTGTAATTAATCAATCTGATAAATTATCTCACTCTAAAGATGTATGCCTATTGACAAGAGAGGAAACAATGTTAAAGTTTTTGTCATCTGACTTTAATAAAGCCTTTTGTTTATTTTTAGACTTCATAGTTCCAACTTTTGAAAATACAAATTTAATTTTGCAGTTTCAAGCCCCAAGAATTCATGTTTGAACTTTTTGTTGTTAGATATGTTAAAAAAACTTCTTTCAAAATTTGTGAAGCCAGATGTTATTAAAAGTTGTTCTTTAACAGATGTGAAGTATGCTGATAAGTGTAACCAGAAAAAATATGATGATTTAGTGATTGGTAGTGCTGCTTTCAAAATTATTAAGATGTTACAGGATGATGAAAAATTAACTTTTTATTCAGCCATCAGAAAATACTCTGCTGCAATTATGTTAGACATAAGTTTCCAATAAACAGTGATTTCTTAAAGCATGCAGAGATTTCAGACATTGAGAAATTTGCTAGCAAGTTGTTTTTGGATATAGATTACTTTTTAAGTAAATTTTCCATAATGCTTCCTCATAAAATGGATGAAACTGAAGCTGAAGTGAGAGATAAACTTCAATCTGAATTTTGTGCATTCCAAATTGATGATCTGTCGAAGGAGTAGTTAAAGAAGAGAGGATGGATCGAAAGTATGCTATTCTTGGGAAATGGTACATTAAAACAGGGCTGGGAAAATAAGCTCCAGATCTAGGAGCCAGGTGAAATGAAAGCAAATTTCAAAGTATCATGCACAAACGTAATGCATGGTGATGTCAGAACAAAGAGTAATAATATAAGTGTGTTGAGCACTGCCTATTACCCAAACTACTTATTGCTAAATGAAATTTGAATTTGGTCTATAAATCTCAGGGTTCTATAGTTTTGATAAAAATCTAAACATAAACCAGTGGTCCACTGAAGCTGATGGATCAAATTTATCCAGTCCTGGTCCATTCAGGCTGATCATCATTAGGTTACACAAATTGTAATTAATTGTACCAATGGGGGGGGGGTACATTGGCCCAACACCGCAACCTAAGGTCTATTGTGCATCCCCAGCCCTAATCTCGAAAGAGACCAGATGCATGAGCAAAAGCAAGAATGCTCTTGACTGGTACTAAAGAGATATCACTTGGTCTCAAGTTATGAGTACCAAAGTGTTCAAGCCTAAGTGCTGCAGAAAAGTCACAGTCACAAAGAAAATGCAAGGAAGTCTCCTCTTCAAGATGGCATCCTCTACAAAGTGAATCCTCTTTCACCCCAGTCAAATTAAGGTGCCTATTAAGACGACAGTGTCCTGTAAGTAGACCAACAATCAGTCCAATATATTTTTTTGGGCAGTTTAAGGAGCTCCTTAACTCTATGAGGCAAGGGTCTTTGATTAAGTTCCTTTGCCTGCCTCTGTCCCTTGGTAGCATGCCAGAGGTCAAGCTGCTTAGTCCTCAGCAGCCTTTTAGTTAGCCATCTAGCCACACCAGAGGCGAGCCCTAATGCAGGCTTTGGACCATAAAAAGCCTGCTCTGTCCCCTCTTTAGCAAGAAGGTCAGCATTCTCATTACCTACAAAATCCGTATGTCCTGGCACCCAGAAGAGTTTTCCGGTTTGCCAGTTCAGTTAGCGTCTGGAGGCAGTTCCAAACAATTTTGGATGAAATGCGGCACTGACAAAGTGCCAGTAAAGCTGCCTGGCTGTCTGAACAAATCTGGATATGCACATTGTGATACCCCCTTTGATCAGACATTCTGAGGCACATGCCAAAATAGCATACACCTCAGCTTGGAATACGGTAGCTTGCCTTCCAAGGCTTTGGCATGAACCATAACCTCTGGATAGGCAATACTCCCCTGCTCCAACTCCTACATTTGTCCTGGAGCCGCCAGTGAACCAAACAGTTTCACCACTGCATCCAGGGACAAAGGATGTTTCCCATTCACTGCGACTAGAAAAGTTCACACTGAATGCTTTATCGAAATGATATTTTACTAGCATGTTGTCGGTTTTCATTTGAAAGATGGGCTTCTTTCAAAAATACTCCTGAATATGCTTGGTATGGCTGCCAACCCACAACAAGGATCTCCACATGCCATTGCAGCATAATCTATATGCCCCCATAATGGCCTCACCCTCAATATGAAGGTGAAGTGGCAGAATATCAAGAAGCAACTCCAATGCAGCTGTTGGAGTAGTTCTCATTGCTCCTGATATACCTATGCGGGCCAGCCTTTGTAACTTGTTAAGTTAAGCCTGCACCATGCAGAGGTTAACTCTGCGCCACCACACTGTTGAGCCATAAGTGACCATAGGTCTGGTGACTATAGTATATATCCAGTGCAAGATCCCCGGGTTAAGACCCCAGGATTTGTCAATAGCACCTCTACATGACCAGAACACTTTCTTGACTCTGGCAATACAGTAATCTAGGTGCTATTTCCAGGTTAAGCCTCCATCCAAAATGACTCCCACCCTATGTGATGAAAGGAATTGTTTTCCCAAAGAAAGTAATACCTCCAAGGTCTCCAAAATTCCTCTTTCTAGTGAAAGGCGCATGGGTGGTTTTGTCAGGGTTTACTGATAGACCAACCTTCCTGCACCAATCCTTAACAAGTCCCAGTGTTCTTTGCATTATGCTCGAGACTGTTTTAGGGAATTTTACCTTGACAATTATCACCACGTCATCTGCATAGCCAAAACAGTCGCAACCAGACCCCCCCCCTCCCCCAGGATCCTTAGCAGTTAATCCACCACCAGGCACCACAACAGGGGAGAGCAAACTCCTCCCTGAGGGCAGCCCTGGCAGGTGGAGACCGACAGAGTCTCCCCGAGTAGCGAGGCCACGACCGTTCTGCTTGTGAGCATGGCTTTAATCCATTGGCAACAGGTTCTATCAACACCATGCCTTTCCACAGCTCCCACAATGGTTTCTGTAGACACCCTGTCAAAGGCACCTTCAATATCAAGGAAAGTGACTAATACCACCTCCTTAAATTCTAGTGCCTTCTCAAGGCAACAGACTATTCCATGGAGAGCTGCTTCTGTTGATTTGCCTTGTTGATAGATAAACTGAAATTTTGGGAAGGGTTTAGGGAGTAAAACCACCTCCCTAATATGCCCATCCACCATCTTTTCAAGAGCCTTGAGAAAGAAAGATGTTGTTAGACTAATAGGTCTAAAGGCCTTTGCCTCTGTAATTTGACTTACCTGGCTTGGGGATAAATATTACCTTAGCCTGTCTCTAAGCACTTGGTATATAACCAAGCGCAAGGCAGGCCCAGTGAATTTTATGCAAGAGTGGAGTAATTATCTCCAGTCCTTGCTGCATCAAGATGCGAATAATTCGATCACAGCCAGGTGATTTATATGGTTCAAAAGAATTAATGGACCACTTAATCCTAGAATAATTGGCTACCTCCCTGGCAACCCTCCAGTCCTCCTTTTTTGCACGTCGGTGCTCAAGGCTAGCTGTGCGTACGCCAGTGGGGTCTGTTATGCTTGACCTAGCATTTCTGTTAGTGTTTTTGGTAGTTTTTGTCCCATCAACCAGTTTGATGGTGTTCAGGCAATTTGCATTGCCCTTAGCCTTGCTTTTCATAAATCTGGCAGTACTGGGAGTATCTGAAATACTTCCTCAGAAATCTCTCCAAGAGGCTCTTTTTGCCTCTGTAATTGCTTTGTTTTACTGTGTGAGGGTAGTCTTATATATACCGTTCACCCACCAGTATGTTTGGCTTTATTAAAAAGCCTTCTAGTTTTGCTTCTAAGACTGCTAAGCTGTTTATTCCACCAAGGAACTTGCCTTGGTAAGCTTAGCAGTCTTGGCCTGACAGTTTTGGTGATAAGATTTGAGAATAGATCGTTGCAACTTATCAACGGCTAACTCGAGATCTAACACCGAGCGCATGTTAAATTCCATGCCTCCAATATGTGCCGCCAGAACATCCCTGAAGCCAACCCAATTGGTCCTTCTGGGATTTCTGACCTGCACCAGCTGTTGTCTTACGTCAGCAACTGAAAAGCAAATATATCTATGATCAGACAATGAAGGTTCACTAGATACATGCCATTTAATAATGTGATCAAACATGTTAGCACGACAGAGGGTGAGGTCAATGACTTCACTTCTATTAGAAACAATAAAAGTGGGCTCATTGCCTCGATTAAGAATATAAAGTTTAGTACTTAACAAATATTCCAAAAGGTTGTCCCCTCGTCTGTTGCAGTCGCTGCTCCCCCACATGATATGGTGAGCATTGGCATCACAGCAGATGATAAGGCATCTTCCACCTGACTCACAGAAGTGGACAATATCTTTTACCTCCTGAAAAGGAGGTAGTTCAGGTTCATCAAATGGTAAGTATGCAGAGACGACAAACAGCTTTTCTCTGCCACTATCAGATGACATAAAAAGTTTAATCACAGTTGTGTCACCTGCGGTAAACTCAGAAAGTGGCATAGCATGATGTCTCTTGCTCACCAGTATACAGGTCCTTGATCTTTTGCTTGATGTATTATAGAAGAAGGCAAAGCCTGCTCCTTGTAAGCCCAGGATCTTCCCATTATGTATCCATGGCTCTTGAATGAAAGCCAGATTGCATCCTCCACAGCCAGTCTGCAGCACAAAGCAGCAGATGCAGACTGACTATAGTGGAGATTGATCAGGATACATTTCATTCAGTTCTCCATTTGCATCTATAAACTCAAAGTAATGACTGGAAATTACGAAATTTTAAGTAAAAAAGTTGGGCGCCAGGACCAAATTTCTAGTCTCCCGTGCGGCCTGGTGCCCGGTAATCTTCCAGCCCTGCATTAAAATATAGCAGACTTTCTAGTGCTATGCTGTGTATTTTAACAATACCACAGCAGCAATGCAGAATGTGAGAGAATATTTAGCAGTGTATGAAAAACAAGAACACAGTTTTGCAGTTCTTTATCTGATGAAAACTTGGAAGATATTTTGATTACCAAAAATGTGCAAAAGGACATTGCTATGAACAAAAATTTAGTAAAAAGTTTTTGACAATGGCTAAATCAGCCTGTTATCAACACTTAAAATGTAAAAAAGCAGATTAATTTTCAGTACTTTTGGGATTTCATTTATGTATATACCTGTGTAATAAGCAAATAACTTTTATTATTCTCATTTTCTTTTATTTATAGCCCTAATGGTGTTCTATTTACATTAACTTTTACAAAAAATTGGAATAATTTATGTTTATAGTGCATATCTTTTATTATAGAAAAGTTTAAGGAATTGCCTTGCTGTATAATGTTGCCAGCCACAAAATCCTAAAATGTGTGCATTGTGTGACTCTTATTAGCCAGAATTGTTCTTAAATTGTAGTACTATTTAATTCTGGATAGGTTTTACTGGAACTATATACATTTCTTGTGCCAGTGCGTGAGCGCCCGAAAATTATAAGATTTCCAAAATTGACATGTTAGCAGGTATGATATTATATCTGTGGAAAAGAATGTTCACAATTCTTTATAATTGAAAGGACTGTGCTAAAGGAATGCTGGATAAAAGAAACCTGCCAGAAATACTGAAATTTATCACTACTTATATTTATCATACTTCAAGAACACGCAAATTTAGAAACAGACTAAATAATTTTTCTGTCTCAC
Organism: Macrothele yani; assembly: GCA_039090855.1. Taxonomy (NCBI): domain Eukaryota; kingdom Metazoa; phylum Arthropoda; class Arachnida; order Araneae; family Macrothelidae; genus Macrothele; species Macrothele yani. The sequence goes on from CM077003.1 coordinate 114,923,038, forward strand.
TGATTCTGTTTGCTGAATTTGATTAAAATGTGGGAAGACCATGAAATCATTTTGTGTTTGAATTCAGCACACATGAAAGCACGGGTAAACATTTTCTTGAATTTTACCCAAAATCAGAGGAAAATTCTTCTCCTAAAGAATTTGGTCCATAAAGTTAAAATTTCATATTCTTGTAGTTTAATAAATAAATGATGCCATGTTTTGACCCTGTAGGTAATTTATGTCATCTGTAATTGCTCTTTTCAGTTCATTCATCATTATGAAATAGTTATTTAAATAACTATTCCAGTTTAATAGTTATTAGATAATTCCATACACACAGTGAGGATGTACCTGACAAAATGACCACTCTCTTGTCAGCCATTAATGTAACAGCATAAATTTAGACTAGACAGACTTCTGTTGAACTTTGAGACATGGGGGTACCCAATAAGAAAATTTAAAGATCATTATAAAAGTAGCAATGAATTTAAAAAACGGTTCTTGCTCTTTAAAAAACAAAGTCTGAGAAAGAGAAATTAAGAAGTCCAATGTTAAAAAAATTATTCCTTTTAGTCAGTTTTTTTTTTACCTCACTTATGTTTATAAATTTTTATACAAGATGCATGTTGTAAATACATTTAAATTGTGTTAATCTGAACCATATTGAAATTCCCTTTATTTATTCATGTTTAGGTTACATGTGAGAGAAAACTGGAACTGTCTCAGCATGCAGGAAAAAAGGTAAATTGAATATATATCAGTCCAGACAGTCTAAAACACAGGCTTTGAATGTGTATGTGTGTCATGAAATTGAAAACATGTTCATAAAAATGCTAATTAACAAGAATTAGTTTGAATTATAGTGTAGCCTTGTGTTTTGCATGAGACGTAGTTTCAAACTGCTGTAAAGGGAGTATCAGTAACAAAAATTTAAGAATGCATTTCTGTAAGAACTAGAACACAATGCTCTTGCTCATTGTTAAGCACACTAAAACATGGATTAGTCCTTTTTGAATAATAAAGATTATATTTATTTAAATGCCATTAAAGGAAGCCAAAACGGGACCATGATCTCAGCTGCTAGGGCTCTCGCCAGCCATCAAATGGCATATGTTGTTCCATTTTTGATCAGTTTCCGAAATTCTCATCATATGGCTGTGGTCTTGTTCTGCCATCTTTTGGCTGAATTCTGCTGAATTTTTGGATAATTTTTATTGGTTGCTTATATTTTGGGAAAATGTTGTGAAGAAATCATCCTATATGTTGTTAATTTTGATAGAGAGGTTCTTATTGCAATGATAACTGGTTGAAATTTTGATAGATTCACAGGTAAGACTGCGTTTCCAACCTATGTAATTTGAAATGACTTTTGCTTCTTCCCATATGATAGTGAACCCTTCATCAATAACTGTTTTAACTAGATCTGTAGTGTTTTTGTGAATATTTAACATTTTGTTTATGTTCTTTACTTAGGTGAGTTGATAAAGTTTTCCATTGGTGCAGGAGTTAGACAAGGTTGTGTAGTGTCACCATGGCTGTTTAATATATTTATGGACGCATGCATGCATGAGGCCAAAATAGATAATAGTGGTTTATGTCTTGGTGATATCCGTGTGTGCAGATTGCCGTATGCTGATGACACTGTCCTGTTGGCAGAGAGCAAAAGTGAGTTGCAGAGTATGTTGACTCGGATGCACGAAGTTTGCATGAAATTCAAACTGAGTATAAATAAGGGAAAAACCAATGTTATGGTGTTTGAGAGAGGAATGGGTAGCACTGAATGTAATGTAAGTATAAATGGCACTGTGATTGACCAGGTGAGTGAGTTTGTGTATTTAGGAAGCATGTTTGACAGAGAGAACAAGTTGGATGGTGAAATCAGTAGGCGAGTGAATTCTTCTTTGAAAGTCATAGCTGCTCTAGGAGGTTTTCATAGGAATGATGGGTTCTCTAGAGAGTCCCGCATGGCTGTGTATGAAACAGTAATTGTTCCTACTCTGATGTAGGGCAGTGAAACCTGGGTACTGCAGAAGAAACATAGGAGTCGTTTGTGTGCTGGAGAAATGCGTTACTTACGTGGGGTTTGTGGCAAGACACGATCTGATTGTGTGAGGAATGAAGATGTATTGCAGTTGTGTGATGTAAAGCAAAATGTTGTTAGCAAGGTGGAGACTAATATGCTTCGGTGGTTTGGCCATGTTGAAAGAATGAGTGATGAAATGCTTACTTAGAAAATCTTTTCCGCCCAAGTGGCAGGAAGGAAAGGCAGAGGAAGGCCAAGGAAGACATGGGTGGATCAGATTCAGGAGTGTCTGCATGAGAAAAAGATTATGAGTGTGAAGTATAGAAGATCTTGTGTACGGTGTGTAATGGATATCAGTGAAGCACGAGTTGTATGTCAAGATCGCTGTAAATGGCGAAGTTTGATATGACAATAATAAGTAAAAATATCTGGAAGTTTGTATTTCTTTTTGGAGCTAACCTCTGAATCTCAGAGAACAGCTTAGTGATATGTATGTATGTATGTATAAAGTTCTCTTGATCATTCCTATATATTTTTTCTTAGTGCAACCACCCGAGGAATACAGAGGTATAAAATAAACTCCATTTTTGGTCTCGGATTTTGACGGGTCCTTATTGTTCCTGAGTAGTTGTACAATTGAAGGTCCCTATCTGATGCCTATGTTGATATTTTCTTTTTTGAGCTTCTTCAACCCAGTTGGAAATTCCTATGATATATTGAATAAAACCTGTATATTTATATTTATTCTTCATAACAGCAGAATAGGATCAAGAGTGTTTAGGGAGTTTGGCAATAATGTTGGGTTGTATCCGTCGTGTAAAGCAATTTCTTTTAATTTTAGAATTTTATGATGTTTCATTTTCAAAATGCTTATGATATTATTGGCGCAGTTTATGTAAGATCAAAAAGCTGCTTCTTTGTGAGATCAAGGTGAGTAAAATTTTGCTGGTGGTGCAGTGGTCAAGCGATGGCTTCTGACCATTCGTCCATGATGGTGCCAGGTTCGAATCCTGGTGAGGCATGGATATTGTGTTTGTCTTACAACACTGGCTCTCTCCCTTCCCTGGAACCAGTGACCCTAAATTAGGGATGGGCTACTGCTTCTAGCCCATTGAGTTGCTCACTAATTGTGCTTTCTAAATATTGTGGTGTTGATTTCTTGATTTTTCTTAGTAATTTGTATATCCAAAAAGCTAAGATTTGGTTATTCTCTATTTCCATAATGAATTTTAGATTTTTGTGTAATTTGTTCAACATATGATGTTAAATTCAAGCACATTTAGGTTATCTTGAGTAGGCCAAAAAAGCAGGATACCATCAACATACTGAATCCGTAAAATTGGTTTCACAGAATTCAGCAAAAGTTCCCGAAAGTGAAGATCCCATGGGTGGTGCGCCTTTGGTTTGAATGTAAAATTTACCATTAAAAAGGAAATAAGTTAAATTTTGTAACAAGGTTTAATGCCACATGAATACCATCAATGTTATTTTGTTTGGTATTATTTTGTGAGAGATTTTGGAGAATACTTTTGATGGCTTCTTGAACATCAACAGATGGATATAGAGAATCTGCACAGTGCAGCAAAGAAATTTTCTAGAAGTGCCCCTGAAAGTGTTAATCTGTAATTTCTGAGACTTTTCTCATAACAATACATGGTTAAAGTTAGCTTCAATCTTTTTGGGTACTTCACCCTTTTTATTACAGCTTGAACGGAAAAGGTGTCAAGTAGCATTTATCATTTATCTCTAAAGGTTGGTTTTATAATATGGGTCTGATTTGCATGTTTACCCAACAGGCATAGCTGGTTGAGCAGGAACAAGTGAACAGTGTATGCGTAGACTCCAAGAGAGTTGTGAGTGGCCATTGTTGGCATTGGGCTATGTACAAATGATATATTACATCTTACAAATCACACTTTGTTGTCAGTTTAAATGATGCCAGGATCTACTTCCAACAATGACAAGAAGGTGGTGAAGAAGACATATTTCAAGTCTTTCTCTGATGTTATAAAATCACTGCAGGATGTTTCTAAATAAAGAAGTTGTGAATTCAAAGGATTAAGGAAAAGCATTAAAGTCATTTCAGCGTACTATCAGACTAACATTATAGCCTCCCTCCTGAAGAAACCCTTGCCCTTATAATGCTGAGCTAGTATGGGTGAATCTGGATGAAGCTTGCAGCCATACATCCCAAGCAATGCAAACCCATCTTTATGTGCTCAAGTACAATTAAATTCACTAAAATACCAATCATCTCCTGCAAATATATTCCTGTGCACATATCAGATATTGCTAATGAATTACTTTTAACTACTAGATCAGTGACCAAGAACCGTCATTACCTTTGGAAAGTGCACAAAGAGAAGCAAGAGTATATTGAGTGTCACATTCTCTGTGAAAGTATTTTTCATTTCAAACTGTGATGTCAGACAAATCGCACTTGTCAACAGAATCGTCCATAAGCACTTGACAAATATATTAGTGTCACAGTATTTGAATCTGTTACAGCAGATTCACATACCATTCATGCAGTCAATCTCTGTATATTTTAAAGAAGTTTAATAGGTTCTGTGCCTTCAAGCAGCTTCAAACTTATAGGCAAGTAGCTTTGTTCTGACTCACAGCAGAGCTAACTTGGCTGAGATGCACTGTATTCATAGATCTCCATGGAAAATGGCATAGCTCATGTTTGACTCACTGGAAATCAGCTTTGACGAGCACTTCATAATAGTTGGTCATATGTAGTTATATTCAGAATTATACACTGGCACCATCAGTTTATTATCTTGGTAGCTTAATACATCATGGTTTGTACGCTCCTCGAAAACCTTGAAAAGTCCTTGGGAAAAAGTTCATTTTCAAGTCTTTGAAAGTACTTGAAAAGGTTTAAAACTGTGTAAATAGTACTTGATTTTTTTTTTGTTTCGTTTTGTAAGTAATGATAAGAAAGAGCATATGTTAAAAAGTTGTTCATGCTAAAACGTTGTAAAGAAGATTTCTGTGTAATTCTGATATATAAAAAAAGAAAGCTGATCAAATAGCACAAAACTTGTGTTCAACTCAGGGGAACACGTGGACAGCTGGTACTATGGCTATGACACCTTTATGAAGTAAACGTCAGCCATGTGAGTAAAATAAGTGGAATGATGTATTTGCGAATTGTGATAGGCTTCTGTTGACAAGAGTTAGGGACGCGTTCTTGCCGGAGGGTGAATATAAAAATAATGTACCCTTTCAAAATATTCCACAAAATAAAATGATTTTGAAGTACACCAAAACAGAGGGACCATTTAAAGTTAATAAAACAAACCAACTCGGGGGGTGGGGTGGGGTGGGGTTTAACAAACAGGTCATTGAAAGTGTACCCATCCTAGCTGAGTTTAATGGTTTAAACTTGCTAAAATACCTACCTACTGACCGACAGCACACACATATGACAGTTTGGTTTTAAAAAATCCTTGAAAAATGCTTGAATTTGTTTTGTTTGGAAGAGTACGAACTTTTTATATAACTTGAACACTCATCGCTGCTTAATTAATCCATCTTGCATTTGAGAAAACTTGGTGAAATTGTAAGAAGTTTTGTTTATCATTAATGAAAAGTTTCAGATACAATTTTATCAGGTGTCAGTTTGATGAGAGATATAAGATAAGCTTCCTAGAACTTCAGGAGTTTGCCTGGCATTACCTTCCTCTTTTATGTTGAAACCTGTATTATGTCCTCTTTTATGTTGAAGCCATCTAAGTGATCAATGTCAGGAAACTCAATAAAATCATGAGAAGTTTTGTTTATTATTATGTAAGAAGTTCCAAGCACACCATATTATCAGATGCAAACATAAAAAATGTAAAATAAAATTCCTTGATCTCCAGAAGTTTATCTGCATAAGTTTCCTTTTTTATGGTGAAACTAGCATCAGCAGTTTTAGCTGCAGCATTAGATTCAGAATGGTAGACCACAAAACTGTTGTCAAGAGCTACAGTCCAGACACTCTTTAATTTTAAGTAACAACTCTGCAGATTCTAGTCAGAGAGGCACTTAATGCATTGCATCATTGATTATTTAGTTTGTGTTCCAGACCATTCAAATTGTTTTTGTTTTTTGCTGAAAAATTGTCTCTCTGGTTCCCTTGTGTTCCAGTGAAATGGGAATCCGTATTAATATCATGCCATTAGAATGTTATATTGTCAAAAAAGCCCTATATTGAACAGTGATAATATTTTCATAAATCTTATATCTGAAAAATATTATTATCTTTATGTAAAAATATACTATTCTCTCAAAAGTATTTATTATTGGGGCAGTGCACTGCAGTAAGTATCAATTCCATGGCTGTTCTCCAAATCCAAAAATTCAACCACAAGACATGAAAGTTGAATTATATGACTTGTCACTTCATATGAAATCTTTGCATTGTTCCATAATTTAAAAATGATGGACACAGCTCCACTCCTAACTGTTTGGCATTCATTGTGTTATGTGGGCCTTATGAGCTGCAACTCTACCATGAAAACCAATCTGTGCGTCTCCCTATGGACCACGCACACACTTATGAATGATTCTCATGACATCTGGAACTGTAATTTAAGATTTTCTAAGAACATCTTCAGGATAATTTAATCACCCTTTTCAAGGCTTTATGATCCTATCCTTTAATTTTCTTGTCCTTCTGCATTACCCTCGGTCGTCTATTTTTTTATGGCATTGGCTACTGTTGATTTTGGAAGTTTCAAATGGTTTATTGTAGCACACAATGGCAAATGACTGATATAGCATCCCACAGTGGAGTTGCTTTGGAACTCATATGAGAATCTCCCATAAGTAACTTCTCCCTGATGGTTTTCTGAATACTTTTGGGAGAATAGTGTCTTCATGATGAAAAGAAAAGGAGGAAAAAATATGAAATGTCAACTGTTGTATCTCTTTTTATTGTTAGGCAAAAACAGCTGTAGAACCTAGTTGTATGGATCAGTTTAGTGCAGCATTAGATGTCTTCATAAATCGAAAGTAAGTTATGCAATTTTCTTATGTATCTTGGTCATTGTTAAAGTTATTATCCATTGATGATGTAATGTCCAGTAAGTTTTTGATGAAAACTAAAAATCAGTTATAAACTTTGAACACAGTTTAATTAATTTTTCACTATTGCGTTTCCAGGATGTGTACATTTCAAAATGTCAGATCATAATTTATTACAACTGCATTTTGTGCACGCACGTGTGTGTGTGTGTGTGTGGTGCGTGTGATCAGTAGTGAATGTAATTTGTTGTGAATGTGTCATACGATTGAAAAAGTTGTATTAAATGTAAGACAACTTTTAAATGTCACACAAGTAAAATATTTGATATATTGGATGTGGGGGAGAGTTTACTTATTTAATTTTAATGGCATACAAGTGAAGGGTTGTGCCACTGAATATAAGATCTTGACTCCTGAAGACAGTAGATGGAATCATACTTTTTGCCAATACATACATACATACATACATACATATCACTAAGCTGTTCTCTGATATTCAGAGGTTAGCTCCACAAGGAAATACAAATTACCAGATAATTTTTACTTACTGTTGCTGTATCAAACTTCTCCATTTACAGCAATTTTGACACACAACTCAGGATTCACTCACATCCATCACACGCCATACACAAGATCTTCTATGCTTCATACTCATAATCTTTTTCTCATGCAGACACTCCTGAACCTGATCCTTACATGACTTCCTTGGCCTTCCTCTACTTTCCTCCCTGCCATGTGGGCTAAAAAAATTTCTTAGTAAGCATCTCATCATTCATTCTTTCAACATGGCCAAAACACAAACGACTCCTATGTTTCTTCTGTAGTACCCAGGTTTCACTGCCATACTTCAAAGTAGGAACAGTTACACTTTCATACACAGCCATGCGGGACTCTCTTGAGAACCCATCATTCCTGTGAAAACCTCCCAAAGCAACCGTGACTTTCAATGAAGAATTCGCTTGCCTAATAATTTCACCATCCAATTTGTTCTCTCTGTCAAACATCCTTCCTAAATACACAAACTCATTCACCTGGTCCATCAAGGTGCCATTTAGACATATATTACATTCAGTACTACCAGTTCCTCTCTCAAAAACCATAACTTTGGTTTTTCCCTTATTTATACTCAGTTTGAATTTCATGCAAACTTTGTACATCTGAAACAACATACTCTGCAACTCACTTTTGCTCTCTGCGAACAGGACAGTGTCATCAACATACAGCAATCTGCACACACGGATGTCACCAAGACATAAACCAGTGTTATCTGTTTTGGCATCATGCATGCACGCATCCATAAGTATATTAAACAGCCATGGTGACATTACCCAACCCTGTCTGTCTCCTTCACCAATATAAAACCAAATTTTGAAGATGACAATCCGATTTTTGGAGTAAATGTGACAAGGATGGTAAGTCAGATAATATCTGAAAATTTTCAAGTTTTCAGATATTATCTGACTTACCATCCTTGTCACATTTACACCAAAAATCGGATTGTCATCTTCAAAATTTGTATTATATGGCGTAATCCCGTATTTCTTTCATGAAATATAAAACCATTTTGATAAAACACCATTCACTCGTACACAAGCTCTACTGCCAGCACTCATGGCTTTTACACTGTTAAATATATTCCCAGTAACACCATATTCATTCAATACCTTCCACAAAAGTGTTCTATTTACTCGGTCGTAAGCTTTCTCTAAATCTATGAAGGCAGCAAAAACTTTATTACCAACAGCCAGATACTTTTAAATCATCATGCATAATGCAAAAATTTGGTTAGTGCAGCCTTTACCAGGCATAAAACCATTCTGAACATCCCACACTTTCTCTGATGTAAGACCCCGTACTTTTTCAATAACGACCTTACCAAACACATTTCCTGGCACACTTTGGCTAATACCACAATAGTTCTTGCAGTCAGTATGATTACCTTTTCCCTCATACAAGGCAACAATGGTAGCATCCTTCCAATCCCGAGGGACCATTCCTAACTCCCAGCACAATTGGAAAATTTCAGTTCACCAGTCAATTACAGAGTCGCCACCATATTTCAACATCTCGGCAGTTATGCTATCAACTCCAGGAGCCTTACCATTCTGAAGAGATTTTAGAGCTTTACACACCTTTTCTCTTGGGATCCTCCTGTGCTTCCATCCTTCCCTGTGTCATCATCTGCTTCTGCCTCTGAATCACCTTTGCTTTCCTGATCTAATAAATCACAGAAGTATTCACTCCATCTTTCACTTAACTCATTGGGCTCCCATATCATTTCCCTGATCCTATTTTTCACACAACTTACAACTTTGTTTCCCCTATTTTTCCTGATTCTCACGTACTTCCAGAAAGTCTTCCTGTCTTTCCAAAAAGTCAATTCATGCCTTTCCACCCTCTCCTTCCTATCTTTCACCCTACTCTGGCGAACCAGCCTAGTGGCTTCACACTCTTACAGCGATATTCATCCACAGAAACTCTGCCTTGCAACATCCCCACATAGGCTTCCTTCTTTCTCTTTACTGCCTTTTCAATCTCACTATTCCACCAGCATCACCTCTTTTGTTACCCACCATTGTGGTGCCACAGACCTCTTCAGCAGCAGTAACAACACAGTTCTTAAAACATTCCCATTTCTTTTCTACATCCGTCTCACAAGACCAGCTCCTTCAGTCGTTCTCTGAGTAAGTCAGAATAATGCTGATGATATTTAGGGAGCCTTTCAACCTTTATTCTTTCCATTCTGGGCCTTTTCCTATTCCTTTCCCTCCAACCAACATTCAGTTTCACTCATGACACTACCAGGTAATGATCAGAACCAACACACATCATCACACGAGTGATGAATGATCAGAACCAGCACACATCATCACATGAGTGATGATGAATTATCAGAGCCACACCTCTCATCACACGAGTGTCAACAATTAAGTGTTTCAGACGTTGTTCATAGACAAGAAAATCTATCGCACTCTTTTGACCAAGAGTGTGATTTTCCCAAGTATATGTATGGATATACTTGTGGTTGAAAAGCGTATTAGGTACATATAAACCATTCTCAATGCAGAGTTCAATTAATCTTTCACCATTATCATTCACACAAGAATCATTAAACTTACCCAGAACATTGTCAGAAATTGCATTCTGCACACCTACTCTAGCATTGAAATCCCCTGCTATTATTATTTTCTCTTTAGCACCAAACTGGCTCAAAACAGCTTTTAGCTCATTCCAGAAATTTTCCTTCCGATCAGAAGGTTTCGAGTCACAAGAAGCATACAGTACAGTCAAACCCCTATTTAACGGACTGTGATTTAACGAATTCCTTGATTTTACGTATCTTTTTTATGGTCCCGATGGAATCACATTGAAATTAACGCTTGTCGTTTCCCGATTTAAGGAGCACATTTCCTCAATTTAGTGAACATTTTCTATTTTTAAATCACAAAACTATGTTAACCAGCATTTTCACATTAAAAGTTAGCTCAAATGATGATGTTTTTGATGAACAGATTGGACTGTTGCCCTTTGATATTAAATAATTTCTTTTCTACAATGTAAAAAGGTAATCAACACATATTCTGTTTTTACAAGTTAACTAGTACTAACTGATGTTCTGTTTCATGCAGTTTAAGATACTGAAATCATTATTTAAGAAGCTAAATGCTTGAGAAAAAAATCAACTGTCATATTTTTCTTGCAATTTTAAAGTACGCTTAAATTTTGATGCTACATATCGAAGTCTAATATCTACGAATTATGTATTTAATATGCAAAGTAAATGTGTACATATTATAACATTTTTGATAATAAATTCGTAATTAAAAGTACTATACATAATTTAAATGTCACTGAAAGAAAAAGAACATAGCTGCTTACATATTCTATTATGAACTCTAGCTTAATTTGAATGTTTAATTCGAAAGGCTTCCTCGATTTAGCGAATTCCGCGATTTTACGTACAAGACTGTTGATCCCTTGAAGTTCATTAAATCGAATTTTGACTGTACAACAATTATTATTCCCTGAAGTTTCACTTTCAAATGAATCCAAAGAATTCTCTCACTTATGCAGCTATAGTGAATCAAGTTGTTCTTCATCTTTTCACTTAAAATCACACCTACACTGGCCTGTCCTCTCACATTATTCAATACTCCAGACCACACACTCACCGTTCCATTCACTTCTTCTATCCCAATTTCCTTCTTTTTGGTTTCACTTACACACAGCACATCCAATCTATACTTATTCATCTCTTCAATCACCTCATTCATCTTGCCATTTATACCTCTAGTATTCCATACACCAATTTTACAGTCACTCAGCTGAGATCTCTTTCTCGTATGCCGTTTAGAAAGTCCGTGGTGGACCGTCCTTCTCAAATGTGGTAGGTCCACCATATCCCACACTAGAGTCCGGATATTGATTTCTTGGTGTCTTTTTAATCAGGTAAGTACATCAATTTGGGGGATTATCCCGCAGCTGACAGTTCCAGTTGGTCATTCAACCTAAGGATTCTGGAACAAAACCCATTGAGTTGGGGTCTTTTCACCAATGTTACACAGAACTAGTTGGCACCTCGGCATACAAGTGAAGGGTTGTGCCACCGAGTATAAGATCTTGACTCCTGAAGACAGTAGATGAAATCATGCTTTTTGCCAATTCCTCTGATTAATGCTTTTCCAGCTTTTCTTTAGATAAATCCCCCTTTCTTCAAACAGAGAAAAGAAATTCACACTGTTCTATGTCAAACTAGCTCTGTACATATGAAGTCTGCCAATCATAGAATACCACTTCTGGGTTATTAAATTCCAAACAAAGCAGTCCAGTTCTAAGAACAAATACCCTGTCCTCCAATATGTATTCACATTTCAGTTTTTCACTAACCTTACTGCTTTCCACCTCAGTAAAATTAGGGGACTCTCCTTGGCTGCTTTGACATACCAAACCCAACTGTACAGGCTTTCCACCAGTAAATAACAGACTGCAGCCAGCACAGTTCGTTCATCCTGCAGAATGGTGACTAACTCGGCTATAAATGTGGGACATGACAGTCTGGCTCTCTCCCAACCGTCTGATTCATCCCATAAGGTGTTCCATAGGTTTCAAGTTAGAGCTGTGCTCCAGTCAATCCAATTTCAGCACATCTGTGAACCAAAATGCAACAGCAGAATATTAGAATGTCAGAGGTATTATCATGTTGAAATAAAGATGGAGTTTTTACTAAGGCACTGCCACATCTCAGGGAGCAGGAATCTGTTCAAAATTTATAAGTAGGCTTTAACATTTACTGTTCCTAGCACAGCCAAAAAATTCATGGTTATAGCATGATAATTGGATGAACACTATCACTAGTTCACTCTAGTGGCAAACATTGTTTAATCATTCACCACATTCAGCCTGTCTGTCCGATAAAAATAGTATGTGATGTGATTTGCCACTTCACAGCACTAATTCCATTGCCAATTACACTGTTCTTTGTATCATGCAAAGAAGGATCAGTAATTGTGGTTGGTGACCACTGTTACATGATAAATTATGTTTGCAGTTTGTTATATCGTATGTTGATATTCAGCGGAAATTTCAAATGTCTCTGGGAGTGTGTTGTTAAAAGTTATTATTTCAGTCAGCTCCAGTTTGCATGATCTTTGAAATTCTTTTTCAAAATTCTACTTTCAAGTGCATTGTATTGGAAATCTTAGAAAACATGAACTTGATAATGAAAAATATGCCTTACTCTTCAAATCATATTTGGATCAGTTTTATGCAAGTTTTGGAGTTAAGTTAGCTGCTTTTCATTTTTTTTACCTATAGCTTGTAAAAAAAAAAATTAAAGAAAAAAATCAAAAGAGAAATTAACAGCAAAGAAATCTGAAATTTGCCCATTCAGAATGATTTGTAACCTCATTCCTTTGGATTCACAAAACAGCAGCATTACTTATTTGTGGTCATATACTCAGTAATACATTTGTAGGATTTATCGTTGTACACATCAATCCCAATTAAGTGGTAAAATATTGGTTGTTGTATTTGCAGAGTGTACATAAAAAAAAAAAAGAGAGCCTGGGGTTGAATGCATTTTTTATTAGAATGTGATTCATGAAACAGTCCTGAGCCTTTGCAAACAATTTCATTTAACTGGAAGTACTAAGGAAACTTTTTAGGTCAGCAGAGTTGTGATGACAAGGACTGACAGTTTTTCAAATCTGTGTTTAATCTCTTTAGATTAGAGGTTTGTTGATTCAATTTAAATGCACTTTGAGTTTGGAGAATATTGTCGTTATAACAATGACTGTTTTAAAATGTTAAAAGTTTTCTTGCACTCAAGCATGGTGACCTTTTTATACTTGACTTGAGTTGCCATAGGAGGAAAAGAAATAAAAACTTGTTAAAAATAGTGCACATCTGGCTCTTGCAATTTTTTCATTGATTTTACAGATGTTAATGAAGAATAAATGTTTGAAAATCTTAATATATAGCAAGCATGCACATTGGTTTCCATTATTATGTTGTGCAGAAATACTTTTTTTGGCATAAACATTCCTATGATTCAAATATGTACTTCTTTCTGAATTATCTTCTCTATCCAAACTTTAATTAGAATATTTCCACAAATATATCACATAATTTCATCTGTATGCTTTTAGTTCAAGATATTATTTAGTACAGAAAAGGTGTGGTTCAGAATTTTTAACATTTTCATTCAATGCACTCAGAGTTGAATATTTATCAAGTTATTTTATTATACTAAATTACGCTAACATATTTTCTCATTCTTAATATTAACAGGATAACATTTAAAAACGATGTTTGTTTCATTTATTTTCTCCATTCTAACCTTAGGTAAAATATTTCCACTTGTATTCAAGCTAATTTCATTTGTATAGTCACAATTCTTAATCAGGGGTTTGGAACGTAGGACTACGACTTGCAGATAAAAGAGTTGAAATGAGCTAGTCGAGTATGGTTTCAAAGCGTTTATTTAATTTGTTATAGCCAACACAGGTCTATGATATGAAAAGTAGCTTACATAATTTTTAGAAATAATGCTGGATACATTGCGAACACATGGCAGAGTTCAAGATGGTATGCGTTCAGTTGGTGTGTTAAATTTTTGTTTGGCGGCGGCTGTTTTCAGGCGTTCTTGATACTCTCTAGTTCATTGGGCTGCAGTCTTCTTGGACTTCTTAAATTCCTCATCACTTGCTCTTGCTTCTCGTTTTGATTTTCTCCATTTTTGCATGCATTCATCCTGCGAATTCCGCAGCATTGTTGAAAATGTTAACCCGTTCACACAAAAACAATTAAAATTTTTTTAGTTTAAACCACTGTGACACGTTCTTTATATATTTGAATATATCTTATCGAGAGCTTTAAAACGATACTGCGCATGGTCGTTTTGCACTCACAGTTGTCCAGATAAACCACGATATTGTCAGAAGTGTTCACTGGTTCACAAGGAACAATTTTTTAAATGTTCAGTTCAAACCACTGCGAAATGTTCTTCATATATTTGAATAGATCTCTTCAAGAACTTTAAAACAATACCACACACAGCCATGTTGCGCTTATGGTTGCCGAGATAGACTGAGTCAAACGGGGCGTCACACCCAGAAATATTGCATCATCTCCCCCGCACACAGGGTGCGAGGAGAGCTTTGCGTGCACAATGTATTATGCAGTACGCAAACAAATTGGATTCCATTCTGTTGACGAATATACTAACACGATTAGTGTGTAGCACGCATTTTTAACGCTATAAGGATTTTAATTGGGACCTTATTTTATTTTTGTGCAGTTCAGCTCTGGCCAAATTTAAAAAAAAAAAAAAAAAAAAAAAAAAAAAAGAGTGAAAGCTAGCAGCAATTTCTCACCTTTGTTTTGTGGCAAGGAAGTCATGTTTTGACACTCCTGATAGAGCCCACCCATATTCTAACTTCCGGGGCCGTTTTTTGTTATTGTTATTTTTATTTCCCCAGATAGAAATTTGTGTGTGTGTGTGTGTGTGTGTTTTGGGGGTGGAGTGTAGGAATAGTATTATGTAATGTGAAATCATTACTGTGAAAGAAAATGCATTTAGAAAACTGCTCTTGTAATTTTGATACTTAAGTTTACAAAGGTTCTTACTGTGTTTTGCTGTACTGTTTTGAAAAACTGCATTATATCAAAAAGTTCATTTTCATAATATTCAAATGTGTTTGCATGTTGTTAGATATATGATAATTTTATCTATATGGTTCTTTCAGTAGCAGCCATCTGACACCTCATATGTTTGTGGCCTTGATGAATGCCTGCCCTGTAAGTAGACTGTCTATGAGTAAATAATATATCTTCTATTCTGTAATATGTCTTCATATTTTAATCTTGCAGAATTGGTTTTTGATAATTACTCAAGATCTGTTATGTTGCCATATTTGCACTTCCCATTAAGAACATTTAGAGCACCTTAAAGGGGTAGGGGGACATAGCTGCATAATATAATGACTATCACCCATGTAATTACTTTAAATGAATCTTAAGACAGTGATTTTCAAGTTTTTGTTTACTACCAGCATTAAGTTGGTTGTTGTATTGCACTGTATGAAGCACAAATTTAAAAGAGTTTGAATCATATTGATAGGCCCAGCTTTAGTGCTTTGGCAGCCCCAAATAATTGTACTTTTTGACTGAAAACATGCATGGTTCTTAATGGTTAAAATGTGAATTTTCAGTCAGATCTAAGAAGCATATTACGTTGGGGAAAAAAAGTAATGTCTGAACAACTCACCCAAAGTCGAAGCCCCGGCCACAGTACATGTCAGCCACTGAAATCGCATAGCACACCAGTATGACATCAGGTGGTAGATGACTTAAGTCAGTGGCAGTTAGCCATCAGAAGGCTAAGAGTGTAAGCTCCATCCAGCATGGAAGTGGACAATGCGCACTTCCCCCATTGCATGCTGTGTGAGACTCTGTGTAGTAACATCCTCGCAAGTGCTGTAAGGAACATTACCAGTGTGTACCCTAATGCAATATCACATTTTCAGTGCTGTCATTGGTTCAAATGGTTTTGAGAGGAAAATTTTGATCTGCCAGACCATCCCAAAAGCTGGAAGACCCCCAACAGGGGATATGGACGTACTGAAGACTTTAGTGGAGATCAACCCATGTGTGACCATGCAGGACTTGGCCGAACAGCTGGGGACTACCCACACGAGCATTGTCACACACCTGCGTCAACTTGGGAAGGCGCACGAGAGGGGATTTTGGGTACCCACCAACTCACAGTTGAGCTGAAAGCAAATCACATGAGTGCATGCATTTCCCTGCTTGAACGTGTTGTTCACTGGTACTTTTGGTTTACTGAAGGATTTGTGCAAGGAATGAGTCTTGGCGATTGATTCTGAGTACGATTTGAACTGAAAGTCATTTGTATCATTCATACCAACATAAATATCCCTTGAAATATCTGCGTTACTTCTGTTTCACACGTTAATATTTGCACGAATATTAACCTGTGAAACAGAAGTAATGTAGATATTTCAAGGGATATTTATGTTGGTATGAATCTATATTATTCCGTGTAGTGCTGTTCACTATATATCAGTTTTGGTATTGTGAACTATTTACATATTTCTATCATTCTTTGACTCTTCTGGTTTAGCAAACAATTTTTAGTTTGAATTTGTTTTTATATCTTACAGAAGAATTTTTTCCTTGCAAATAAGTTGGTTTTTAAAATGTTAATACAGTTTATCACTTGGGGGGGGATTTTGTAGACTTCTGATTATGGCTGTGTTTTCTGACTGGAACATGAACCTCATTAAGAACTTTTGATGTCAAGTGAAAAGTAATTCTAACTGATTTTTTGATGGAATTGGCTCTCACAGAATCTTTTCTGTTCAGAAACAAATCATTTATGAATGACTCACTTTCCTGATTCGTTCATTTCAAATGAATTGTTTGTGAATGTTTCATCTCTACTTATAATCTGAACTTGTCCGAATGCTGCCTACAATAATACCTATATGCATGGCTTTATTTTTTTAAGCCAGTATGCATACACATTCCTGCCAACATTTGAATGAACCTTGTCAGTAGTAACTAGTATTATTGCATGGAATACATAGACACAGGAGAGTGGGAGCATCGTGGGAGGGGCAGTTTCTGGAGAAATCTTTGCTCCATCTAACTTCCGATTTTGGAATTTTTTCCAATTTTGAAGCTGAAATACTTATGCAGTAAAATGTTAGTTAACAATAATACTGGACAGAGGCAACATCTCGAGAAAAAAGAAATTATGATTATGAAAAAAATCAACTCCGGCGATCTTCTGTTTTCGAAAGTTTCGTAAAAATGGAATTCCGTCCTCCAAACACCCTTCCCCGTCACTACTAGCCCCTCCCACCCAATTTCTGTTCACTTGGGCGTCGCTCACGCGAATGACCAACATAATAATGAAAAAGGCGGAATTCCTCGAATTCGCGGAAGAATCTTATGCTTGAAGATCACGAGGAAATTGTCGCGGCGTCTAACTTCCGTTTTCGCAAATTGCAGCCTACAGTTTCAAGCTGAAACACACACATTTATTCAATAAAATGATATTTAACAAGAACACTAGACACAAAGGCAACATCGGGAGAGAAAACATTACGATTACGACAAAAAATTTTACTCCATTTAACTACCGTTTTCGAAAGTTTTGCAACACAAAATACCGTCCTGAAACAGAAAACGACCCCCTCCCCCTTCTTCAGTTTTGCATCAATCTTGAGAATGATCTAAATGATAACAAAAAACAATTGGAATCTCATGTATGTAATAAAATAATAGCAAAATGAAAATTTGTAGAATCCTTAGTTTCGATAGTTCCGTAGTCAGACAACTAAATCCATAGAAACTATGGACATTCAGTAGTAGTTGGCAGATATGCATACAGGTAAACTTTTTCAAGGAAGGCACTAAAAATTTTGAAAATTCTCTAAGTAGCAGAAAGTTAGCACAGCATGCAATCCCACACCAACTGAGCCAATCACTGCATCATATGGCTCAAGCAAGACGTAAATCGCATCATCATGCTGTCCTATTGGTTCTTCCGAAAGCCTGACAAAAGAGACAAGCAGACCAGCTAGTGTAAATCACTCTCTTGACCCTACAAAGTTTTATTATAGTGTAAAGTAATGCATGGGAAACAGTCTTTTGTCAAACAGTGATACACAAATACCCAAGTGGACGAAAGCCTTAGGTCCTAAATGTTGGCCACACAACATTGAGGGAAATGTAACATTTGGGGAAATGGAATCAGTGAATTTATGTAAGCGAACTGGGCTTCCAGAAAAACAGATCCTAAGAAGTTATCATGACTACTTAGTCAACAAGAAATTACAACCTGCCCTGTTGCTTCTTATAAACATGATAAACAACATACCAGTTTCTACCAGCAAGTGTGGACATGGTTTCTCGCAAATGAATTTTTGATTGTAGCACTAACCAGGGCATCAATACACCTGAAGACTGTTAAGTTCATTGATGTTCGTTAGGTTGGTGGGCCCTCCTCTATGCATGTTTCAACCTTTACATGTGTAAATTCTTGGTTCCTGAAAAGTTGACATCCTAGCAACTGACACTAAAGGTGGCACAGACATGTGAAAATGGCAGTAACAATTCATCGGTAGCTTTTTGGAATCTGCTTTAATATGAGGTGCTCATGTTTGTTGTTGTTATGATTATTATTAAATAATTTAAATTTGTTATTATCGTGTACCGGTGAAAAAAATCTAGCTGCTTTAAGGGGATGGGATGAGAGAGTACCAGTAAACTTTATTTTAGAGAAAAAGCACACTGCCTTTATGTAAATGTCATTGTCCATTGCTTTTGGGATTAGGACTGCATAAAGTTTATGCAATCCTCAGATATGAATTTTTTTTAGATTTACATTAGACAAACAATCTGCTGTAGCCTGTAGCCCAAGGTGTAGGAACTGTAATCCTCTTAAATGGAGCACTGAAATATTGTGGAAGGCATATTTTTCTAAATTTAAACTGCAGTTCTTTTTCTAGCTAATATATAACTGTTTGACTTATTGATACTGTATCCAATGTAGGCTTCCACAGTTTTGCAATTTTCTGATTATCAGTATTTTTGTATTAATAAATTTAGGAGGTATTTCTGGAATATTGTTATTAATAAAGGGTGAAGGTAAAAAGTTCTGCTCTTCCTGAAGTAGTGTTTCACCTTTCCTTTCTCTGTGTATAAGGTTCCACAGATTTCATTTCTCTGGCAACAGTAAAATTTCTGAAAAAAATTATTTTTGCTGAAAGTGGTGATTTTGTTGATCGTGTAGGCTCACCATTTGAACTGATTCTTTTCACGATATTAGTCCTAAATTTTCATGATTGTGGACTCGTATATGAGGATTACTTCAGAAATTTCCTGTTCAGTTTTATTGTAATGCAATAATACAAGATATGAGCACAAAATATTAGAGCGAAATAAATAATTCGCACAGAAATAATACAACCATAATTGTTCCTTCTCTCTGAGCTGTTTAAATTATCTATAGACGTTTTGTGTCCCTTGATGTCCTTCAGGTCACGTTATCAATTCTGTACTGATGTTAGTTGTTTCAAAAGATTCCTCAGCTGTGTCCATTTCAATTGCCAGATTCATACAAACCCTGTGTTGCCATTCTCATAATCTTAAGAAATTAAAGATGTGAGGGTGTTCGAGAGATTTTTTGTCCCTGTTAGGAATTGATCCATCTGTTAAAGATGTAGCTGATAGATTTTGTTGGTTGGTTAATAGCTTCTCTTTTTTAGGATGTAACAGTTTTCCTTAATAAGTCTTTTGTTCAAGTTTTGTTCCCCAATCCAATACTTGTACATTATCCAATTTTGGTTTACAGCCACATGTTTGAATGTGTTGAAATAGTGATGTACTGTTTTGATTCCTCTTATTATGTGTGTTGTAAAATGTTCACAAAGTCTTTGTTTCAAACTCCTTGAAGACTGTCCATTAAACTCCTTATTACAGTATAAGGAAATGCTTTAAATGACATCCCTTCTCATATCTGTGTCTTTTTTGATGAATGAATTCAATCTTTTAGCCAATTTCAAAATCTTGTTAGTAGCTGAAGTTATAATTTTGGTTTATGTGGGCTTTAGAATTTTGTTGATACAATTGTTGAAATTATTCCATTTTCTGCCTCTCTAGTCTCTTACAGTAATATGAAAACAATTGTTTTTTGAATTTAACTGGTACATAAATTAATTTGTTAAGTTTCGTAGAAGCATGTATGTACATGTTCTTCATTGTTTGTTTCAACTTTTTGCATATCATCGCCTCTGCTGCTACCTGTCCTGTTTGTCATATCTAAATTAAAATGGGAAAATTGCATTACAACAAAGATTTTGTACTTTGAATAAACTGTATGAAAAAGCTTACCTGTCTCAATATCATTCATTATCCGTTTAATAAACAAAAATTCTTCCCTGTTGGCTGACATGGAAGATAGTCAAGATGCAGTTAAATTAAAAGTTGTCAGGATGCAGTTGAATTTAAAGTTTGATCAAGATGCAGTTGACTCATGAATCTTATCTGGACTGATAGTTCAAAGTCAAGAGCACGAATAAAAAACGGTGAATGGCTATGGCACGAAGTGAAGAAAACGCGTTACACTAGTTAAAATTTGGCAAAGTTCATTAAAAACACCTTACTGTAACAAGGTTCTCAAAGGAAGAAGTTCAGGAACGAAAATTATACTCACTATGAACAATTAAATTCACTACTGTAATGAAGCATAAAACAACACGAATGCTAAAACAAATGGAAGTCACTACTGTAATGAAGCATAAAAAAACACGAATGCTAAAACAAATGGAAGTCACTACTGTAATGAAGCATAAAAAAACACGAATGCTAAGACAAATGGAAATCACTACTATAATGAAGCATAAAAAACATGAATGCTAAAAAAATGGAATGGCCTACTAAAAACGAATAAAAACGATATCCAACAAGGGCACAGGAAGAACAGCAGAAATTTCATAGAACTCAACATATTGTCGATATCCTCCTTTTATTAAATGAATAATGAATGACATTGAGACAGGTAAGTTTTTTCGTACAGTTTATTTAAAGCACAATATGTTGGTAATGCAAGTTCCCCATTTTAATTTAGATATGACAAACGGGACAGGTAGCAGCAGAAGTGATAATGCGCAAAAAGTTGAAACAATGAAGAACACGTACATACATGCTTCTACGAAACATCAAATTTATTGCATGTTTTTTTCTGTGTCTTATTAATATAAGAGCAATTTAGTGAATTTAATTTGTATTTCATTTATTTATTTTTTCTTTAAATTTTTTTAATAGGAAACAGCTTGGTCATTCATGAAGCCTCTTCAGGACTGTGCATTTGATAAAAATGCTAGGTTATTTAAAAAATCACAGTGTTTGGGACTGTTGATTTCATCTCTCAAATTTTCAAAGGTAAGAACTTTGTGGTTTAAAATACACTAAAACATGTGAAGTCGAAAAAAGAAATATTTTGTGTCTATCAGTTGTATGTATGCTGTAATACCCTTTAAGTTTTTTCTTGTTGCAATGGTGTGAAGAATGTGTAAAAAAAGTACTTATGGTTTTATTTTGTGGATATTTATGCATATTGCTTCTCTTTTATTTCACAAAGAGAGTTACATTGCATTGAACAACATTCAAAATTATGTTTCCATTCTAAGCATTTGGGGGTTACTTTTCAGATGGCAGCCACTTTCAAACATTTTTCTTCAAAGCAGGTTATTTAAATAAGGAAAAAGTAAAGTTATTTTTATTTTGACTTTTTTTTTTTGTTATTATGAAAAAAATTTAAAAGAAAATGGAAACAGCCACACAAGTCACTAATATGGTGTTGAACATCCACTAGAGTCCAACATGGCTTGTCAGTGCTTGGATGTCCACAGGAGGGAAACAGTACCATTTGTCCTCCAGAAACATGATCAACTCGTGCATGTTCAATGGAACTGGAAAATGCTGCCCGAGATGTCGTTCTATTGGGTTGTCGGAAAAGTCATGACATATTTTGGCACCCGATGGCGGTTGGGTGGTTTTAGAAGTACTAGAGGCATGCGCAGCTCTGTTATTGTTATGGCATTTGACAGGTGCCAGTTCTAGCTGCAATCTAAAAGGAATAGTGAGTGATTTGGTTGATTTGCAGAGATTTGTCATCAAGTTGAAGATGGACGACCAAACTGTGCATTTTCGCCGTATTTTACTGTTTTACTTCCATAAAGGGAAGAACGCGTCAAGCTTGTGAAAAGTTGCGTAAAGTGTACGGCGATAATGCTCTATAAGAACGTCGGTGCCAGCAGTGGTTCGTAAAATTCCGTGCTGGTGATTTTGACCTCAACGATGCTCCTCGGTCCAGGAGGCCCACCGAGGCTGATGGCGACCAAATCAAGGCATTGATCGAGTCAAACCCATGTTACACGACATGAGAGATTGTAGACACATTACACATCCATCATTCAAGCATTCACGACCACCTGAAGAAACTGGGATACATAAGCAAGCTTGATGTGTGGGTTCTTCATGAACTCAAAGAAGCTTAATTGATGGCGCTTATAAACATCTGCGATATGCTCATTAAACGTGAGGAAAACGATCCTTTTTTGAAGCGACTGATAACTGGTGATGAAAAGTGGATTGTGTACAACAATGTGCTGCACAAACAGTCTTGAACCCGATATGCTGCTTCACCTCAAACGACATCCAAAGCAGACATTCATCAGCGGAAGGTTCTGGTCTCAGTGTGGTGGGATTTTAAAGGTGTCGTGTTTTTCGAGCTCCTACCACAGAACCAAACAATCAATTCGAAAGTGTACTGTCGGCAATTAGACAGTTTGAATGAATCCATCATCCAGAAACGTCCAGAGCTCGTTCATCATAAAGGTGTTGTGTTCCATCACGACAACGCGAGACCACACAGAAGTTTGATCACCCGCCAAAAATTATTGGAGCTTGGGTGGGATGTGTTGCCACACCCGGCATACTCACCTGATTTTGCGCCATCAGACTTCCACTTGTTTCGATCTCTTCAACAGTCCTTGTGTGGTATAATGTTCAATTCAGATGAGGCTGTAAATTAGCCCCTTGTACAGTTTTTCGCCATTAAAGACGGGTCCTTCTATGGACAAGGCATTCTACTGCTCACTGAAAGATGGCAAAAGGTTATCGAACAAAACGGACATTATATCATTGATTGATCTTTGTTCTTTCTATCAATAAATGACCTTTGCAAAACATGGCTAAATTACATCATGACTTTTCTGACAACCCAATAGAAGCTCCCATAAATTTTTTACCAGGTTTAGATCTGAGGACTGCAATGACCATGGTATGCAAAACAGTTAGGTTTCATGCTCCTCAAACCACTGTGTGACCACATATACCGAAGAGCCAAAATGCTATGACCACTTGCCTAATATGATGTTGGTCCCCCATGTGCCACCAAAATTACTCCTACCTGGCTTGGCATGGGTGCTACAAGATTTCTAAAGATGTCTTGTGGTATCTGGTATCAACACATTACCAGCAGATCTTTGGTCGAGTCACCAAAGATCGAATTTGTTGTTTCAACACAAAACACAGGCACTCTGTTAGATAGATGTCTGAGGAATTTGGAAGTTAAGGAAATACATAGAAGTTTTCCTCATGTTTTGTTGACCAATCTCAAACAATTCGGGCAGTGTGGCATGGTGTGTTATCCTTCTGAAAGAAGACACTACTGGAGGGGAATAACGTTTCCATGAAAGGATGTATCTTGTCTGTAATGATTTTTAGGTAGGTGGTAGACGTCATAGTTTCCTGCAGATGAATAATGACTGGACCCAGGGTTTCCTGGCAGAACATTTCCCAAAGCATTATACTTCCTCCACCAGCTTGTTTTTGTTCAATGTTGCCTCCCGATGTCAATACTTCACCAGATAGTGAAAATCCTCTAAATACGTGGTGTCAGTGAATAAACAAAGACATCGGTCTTTCCACGTTTATGAACACATAGCAACCAAAAAATTGTTATCCGGCCACTGCTGGGATCATACCCCAGATCTCTCGATATCTAGATGAGTGCATTCGCCTTACGCTACAATGGCCAACAATCAATGGTGCTGTGTGCGTTTATCTGTCAGCTTCTAACATTACATATTAATATATAGCTTGTGCCGTCAATGCCCACAAGATGGAGACATCTCAGTTGCTGAGCCCATCCTACAGAGATGTGGTGTCAGAAGCTGACAGATAAATGCACATAGCGCCGTTGATTGTTGGCCATTGTAGGGTAAGGGGAACGCACTCGGCTAGATATCGAGAGATCTGGGGTATGACTCCAGCAGTGGCCGGTTAACAATTTTTCGGTTGCTATGTGTTGATAAATGTGGAAAGAACGATGTCTTTGTTTATTCACTTCACCAGATAAATGACACACACATATCCAGCCATCAACGTGCGGTGACAGAAAATAAGGTTCATTGGACCAGACAACCTTCTAATAATTCAAGATCTAGTTTTGCTGTTTTGAGTGCCATTGTAGGCACTTTCGGCAGTGAACTGTGGTTAACATTGGCACTCGGAGTGGAATGTGACTCGCAGCACCATTTGCAGCAGAGTTCGGTGTACTGTGTGTACTGTGTGTTGCGCCACATTACTCCTGTCGCCAGCATTTAAATTATTGGCGGTCGCACCACAGTATCCGTTCTGTTGGCTTGCCCCATATGGAATTACCTTTGCTTACATTTAGCAACAATTATCCATGGTCTTCCTACAGCTCACCGGTCGTTCATGATTTCCCCTCCTCGGTCCACTTTCTAAAGGCACTAATCACATGATCGTGAGCACCCCACAAGCCTTGACACCTTGGAAATGCACTGATCCAGCCCAGTCGTCTAGCCATTACAATTTGGTCTTTGTTAAACTTGCTTAAGTATGCTGCCTTTCCCATCTGAAGAATGTGAATAATACTGTTTAACCAAGCTCAGTATCAGGGGTTATTTATACCATTTCACGACCTTCACATGCGTCTTCATTTACTTGCAGTTGCTTTGATTTGCATAAAGATGTGCAGGTTATAATGTTTTGACTCTTTGCTGTATACTTAGTAGATTGGGGTATTGTCATCCCAAAAGACAGCTCTCTCTCTCTCTCTTCAGGACAGAGATGATTTACCCTAGGATAAAAATGATAGGTCAGGACTGTCAAATAGCATTTATCATCAATCTTGCCCACCAACAGAATGAGTGTACCCAAACCATGCCACAAGAAGATACCACAAACTATGACCAAACTAAAACCTTTCACTGTGGCTAGCAAGCTCTCCAAGTTGAAATCTTCCTTCAGTTGGTGTCACGCATGCACTCACAAAAGTGTACAGTGATTTGTTGGGCCATATCACACATTGTACCCTTGCTCCAGAGTCCACTTCTTGTATACATTGCACTGCAGGATACGAATATTTGCATTTTCAGGTGTGCTGGATGGCTTCCTCAGTACAGCTCAACTGTGATATCCATCTCTGTGAAATCCTGACTTACTGTTTCAGTTGAAATGGGCCTCTCATGCTCTTCATTGTAATCCTTGCAAAACTACTAAAAAGTAGCTCACTTGTTCCACTTGGCACAGCACATCATAATGCTCAGATGTCTAGGCTTTGGATTATACACTGTTGCCTTTGCAAGTGATGACTTTCGTGTAGGTTCTCATGTTGACATGACCTTGGGCACTGTTCTTTATGAAACATTAGCAAGTTCAGATGTTCTCATTATTGTAGCTCCTTCAAAGTGTGCTCCAACAATCATTCCCTTTTCAAAGTCGTTTAGGACTTCTCTTGACAGCACTGTACCATTCATTTTGAGCAGTGAGGCCGGGTTTTCATATTATACACATGACACTAAGTATGCAGATGCAGGGATATTGTTTGCATGTTGCACGCATTTATCAGTGGCATATTAACATTTCTGTGTCTCACAAACCCCAGACTTGGAACAACACCGTGGGGTTCTTGTTTTTACAGTTATCTGCTTATGTTTTTGCCAACATAATGTACTCCAGAATTTTCTTTATAAAGTTATTATTAATCTGTGAATCTTGAAATATTTTGCGCGGTCACATTTTTCCGACATAAATGTGTGCCCATCATTTTAATGTTTATTCTCTTTCTACCTAAACTTCTCATGTGAGTGTGGGAAGTTCCATTACTTTAAATATAGTTATTGCACTAATCCTTGGGAATGCAAGTATTTTATTAGAGTTGAATCACGATCTAGCATTTCCCAGATCTAATGATTTCCCACATTTAACACTACATTTTGAAATGCTCAAAAAAATTTTTCCCTATGTACATGATGTTAAAAAACAACAACAACAAAAAAAGCTTGCATCTTGAGTTTCTTGATGTTAATGTTTTCCCACATCTAATGTTCTTATTTGCCAATGCCAGAGCTATTTTAAATAAAGTTATTGCACTAATCCTTGGGAATGCAATTATTTTATTAGAGTTGAATCATGATCTAGCATTTCCCAGATCTAATGATTTCCTACATTTAACACTACATTTTGAAATGATCAAAAAAAAAAAAAAAATTCCCTATGTACATGATGTTAAAACACAACAACAACAAAAAAAAAGCTTGCATCTTGAGTTTCTTGATGTTAATGTTTTCCCATATCTAATGTTCTTATTTGCCAATGCCAGAGCTTTCTTCATCCTGAATTTAGCATTTCTTCCATTTACAGTTTGGACCAGAATTGCATAAACAATCAAGGCCACTGTGCATTTCTTATTTCCTCCTCTCTCCATCAGGGGAGGGGAACAACACCATTTAAAGTGGCAGCAATGAAATGGGTTGTTTAGTAAAAAATTTCACATTGCAGGCTTTATTTCCCATGCTCATACATACACACATAATGCATAAAGGCACAGAGATTCTCCAGGGAACTAATAACCAAGTTTCAAGTGATTAAGAGCCTGGTTTAGCGAGTTCATAACATTGAGCTTTGTTTGGTCAGATCTCAAAACAGTTTACTGCATCTTCTGGTTTGATTGATAAATTTAAAAGCTGACCTGAACCTGTATACTAGGTGTTATCTGGTGAGTAAGCACAGTGTAGATCTTGTGACAGTAGAAAAGTGGGAAAATGGTGAATTGCTGAAAATTGTGGACAACCATCACAGACCTTTTCAAGTGTTAATAAAATAGAGCTCTTTTTAGCAGAGGATGCTTATGCATGTATGCACACAAATTATGCATTTTTAATGTGCTAGGGACAGGAAAAGACCCAGAAAAAGACCACATGGGAGATGGGTGGATGAAATTCGTAAATATGCGGGAGTGACATGGAGGAGACTGGCACAAGACAGACCGTTGTGGAGGAAACTTGGGGAGACCTTCGTCCAGCAGTGGATTGATAATGGTTGACAATGATGATGATGATGAATGTGCTATTACTGTGTATATATTTTCGTGGATATCTGCTATATAACTTTTGTTTTGACTCGCTCTTTTAACTTCAGTTTGCGTAATAACATACATTGGAAAATAACTCTATCGTTGCCTCCTTCACATGGTATTTTAAATTGCAACGTTAGATCCAAAGAATTGTATTTCCACATTTAACAATTTTCCATTCATTTTTGGTGTTCTCTCCATAAACATTGGAACATCATTCAACTGTATACCATTAAGTAATTAGAAAAAAAAAAAAAGAAAGGGAAGAAAATTACAACTGCCATGCTCTGAAAAGTAATTTTTTTTTTATTTTAATGAACTGTGAAAAGAATTTGCCATCCTTAATTTTGTATTTTGCAATTTGTTTCCACAGAGTCAAAACAGTGTCACTAAAGAAATGTGGCTTCAATCATTTGAGACTTTAGTACCTAAAGCTGTTGAGGTAAGTACAGAAATGGTATATATTTACTTTTGGTGAGTTTAATCCCCCCCCCTTTTTTTTTAATTTAATTTTTTTTTTATGTGCAATGTGTGGTATAGCATAATGTGTAGTATTCTGATATTTCTATTTAATTAGGGAGTAAAAATGAATTGCAGCATCACGTTATAAAATCCAGAGAGTTGCAATTAAATACCATTTTAACAAATACATCTATACCTGCCTGCTTTAAGATGGGGATCTCCACATCATCTAGCTGTTTCTGTGAATCTCCCATTTTTCTGCTATGTGGCATTTATATCATTTCTTTTGGTTAATCTGTGGGTGGAAGTTTCACACATTCTGGGGATGGAATACCATCTTTCAGATTTCTCTACAGTTGTATTTTTCTTTCCCCTCCCAGTGCTTTCTTTGCTGTTCTTAAATATTTTATTCTGTATTTGTATTTCAGTCTGGAAGGAGGTGCAAAAATTTCTCCTATTATTGTAATTTCTTTTTCTCTCCTGGTGTATCCTCTGCCTTGTATTGTTGTTCAATTTAATGATCCCCCCCCTCCATAAATGTTTGAAAATTTCCAAATGTACCAGTTAGACAATGTTCCTCTGTCATAGTAATGCCCCCCACCCCCTTTGCAATTCATTGTGATCTATCTACTGTTTAGATGACCCCCCCTCTCTCTCTCTCTCTCTCTCTCTCTCTCTCTCTCTCTCTCTCTCACACAAAACAACATAGTATATGAGGAATTGTGTGTCTTTAATTTAAACCCACTGAGTTAAAGGAATGGATGGTTGTCTTCTTTCCAACACTGGAAACACATGCACAACATCCACATCTTGCCCTCGGATGGAATCCAGACCCAGCAGTATGAAATGTCAAAAGCCTATGTTTAATATTGGTAAGAACTAGACGAAACAATAGAGAATGTTGGGGGATCAAGGTAATATTTGCTTTGAGTTGACCAGAGAGGAAGAGCAATCATATGACGTAATAGTTATTACAAGTACGGTTTCCTCACATGTTAAAGCAGAATGGGACCTGTAAGGTATCAGAAATCTTATATGTCCAGTCTGATCCTGGCAAGAATGTGATATAAAACTGCTAAAGTGGGGTGGTGAGGGGTGCACAGAAAAATTAACTTGAAAAAAAAAAAAACGTAGCGTACATATAAAGATTCGGCTTAATTTATTTATGTATGTATGCAGGTTGGCAGACAGCTGGTCCTCATTGAAATGTTAATCCTTTTAATTGGTCTTCTGAGTCATGTCATTTGAATTTCATGTTGATGAAAAATTCTGTGAAATACATTGACAATCAGCTTTGTACTCTTAAGTAGAACTTGCACATGAATGATTTACGTATGCTGATCTGAAGATATGTGTAAGCCTGGTGATATAGTGTAGATAGTTGAACCAGAGACAGAGTACAGATTTCTATATTTCATAGCCACTATAAAAATAAAACTCGCTGTGGATAAATCAACTACTGAAAACTTGCATTAATAGCCATGGCCGCATGCATGGTGTTTTATAGCAGATTTGTTATATCACAGTTGGGATCTTTTATGGATTTCTGTAGTATTATGTTTTCATTATTAAAATATGTCCTACATGTAGCTGTTTTGACTAAGTAATTACATATTGTTTTGACAATTTAAATTTAGTGTAACACAAATAAAAATGTGATGTCGATGTGTGCTTCTAAATGTTGGTACTTTTGTTGTATGTAAGGTCATGAAAAACTTTGGAATACTATTTCATAATTGAATGGACACCTTGCATTCTGAAACTGCTATATAGTAAAGAACAGTGGGATGTCAAGAATGATGGTTATCCCATGCACTTCCCCCTTGTTGTTTCACCTAATTGTAGGGTGATCTTACCATTCATGGTTGTGAGAATCATTAATAAGCACATGAAGCTTGCATTAAATTAACTTACCTTCACTGGAAAACAATGGCATGCCCAACAGCAACAAGTTCTGAATATAAAGGACTCACGTTTGGGATATGGTGGACCTACCACACTTGAAAAGAAAGTTCCACCACAGATTCGACCTGGAACTAATTAATAAATGGTGTATGAGAAGGGGGGGGGGGGATCTTGGCTGAATTAGTGTAAGATTTGTGTATGGAATACTAGAGGAATAAATGGAAAGCTGAATGAGGCAATTGAAGAAATTAGTGTTGTTTGGATGTACATACATACATATCACTAAGCTGTTCTCTGAGATTCAGAGGTTAGCTCCAAAAAGAAATACAAACTTCCAGATGTTTTTACTTATTGTTGTCGTATCAAACTTCTCCATTTAGAGCGATCTTGACATACAACTCATGCTTCACTGATATCCATTACACGCCATACACAAGATCTTTTACACTTCATACTCATAATCTTTTTCTCACGCAGACACTCCTGAATCTGATCCACCCATGTCTTCCTTGGCCTTCCTCTGCCTTTCCTTCCTGCCACTTGGGCTGAAAAGATTTTCTTAGTAAGCATTTCATCACTCATTCTTTCAACATGGCCAAACCACCAAAGCATATTGGTTTCCACCTTGCTAACAACATTTTGCTTCACATCACACAACTGCAATACATCTTCATTTCTCACACAATCAGATCGTGTCTTGCCACAAACCCCACGTAAGTAACGCATTTCTCCAGCACACAAACGACTCCTATGTTTCTTCTGCAGTACCCAGGTTTCACTACCATACATCAGAGTAGGAACAATCACACTTTCAAACGCAGCCATGCGGGACTCTCTAGAGAATCCATCATTCCTGTGAAAACCTCCCAGAGCAGCTATGACTTTCAAAGAAGAATTCACTCACCTACTGATTTCACCATCCAACTTGTTCTCTCTGTCAAACATGCTTCCTAAATACACAAACTCACTCCCCTGGTCAATCACAGTGCCATTTATACTTACATTACATTCAGTGCTACCCATTCCTCTCTCAAACACCATAACTTTGGTTTTTCCCTTATTTATACTCAGTTTGAATTTCATGCAAACTTCGTGCATCTGAGTCAACATACTCTGCAACTCACTTTTGCTCTCTGCCAACAGGACAGTGTCATCAGCATACAGCAATCTGTACACACGGATATCACCAAGACATAAACCATTAATATCTATTTTGGCATCACGCATGCATGCATCCATAAATATATTAAACAGCCATGGTGACATTACACAACCATGTCTAACTCCTGCACCAATGAAAAACCATTTTGATAAAACACCATTCACTCGTACACAAGCTCTACTACCAGCATACATGGCTTTTACACTATAAGTAGATTCCCAGTAACACCATATTCATTCAATACCTTCCACAAAAGTGTCCTATTCACTCGGTCGTAAGCTTTCTCTAAATCTATGAAGGCAGTAAAAACTTTCTTCCCAACAGCCAGATACTTTTCAATCATCGTGCGTAATGCAAAAATCTGGTTAGTGCAGCCTTTACCAGGCATAAAACCACTCTGAACATCCCACACTTTTAATGATGTAAGACCCCATACATTTTCAATAACAACCTTACCAAACACTTTCCCTGGCACACTCAGTAGGCTAATACCACGATAGTTCTTGCATTCAGTCTGATCACCTTTTCCCTTATACAAGGGAACAATGATAGCATCCTTCCAATCCCGAGGGACCATTCCTAACTCCCAGCACAACTGGCAAATTTCAGTTAACCAGTCAATTATAGAGTCACCACCGTATTTCAACATCTTTGCAGTTATGCCATCAACTCCAGGAGCCTTACCATTCTGAAGAGATTTTAGAGCTTTACACACTTATTCTCTTGAGATCCCTCCTGTGCTTTCATCCCTCATTGTGACATCATCTGCATCTGTCTCAGAAACATCTTTGCTTTCCTGATCTAATAACTCACAGAAGTATTCACCCCATCTGTCACTTAACTCATTGGGCCCCCATATCCCATATCATTTCCCCAATCTCATTCTTCACACAACTTACAACTTTGTTTCCCCTATTTTTCCTGAGTCTCATGTACTTCCAGAAGGACTTCCTATCTTTCCAAAAAGCCAGTTCATGCCTTTCCACTTTCTCCTTTCTATCTTTTGCCTTACTGTGGCGAACCAGCTTAGCAGTTTCACGCTTCTTACAGCGATATTCATCCACAGAGACTCTACCTTGCAACATCCCCAAATAGGCTTCCTCTTTCTCTTTACCGCCTCTTCAATCTCACTATTCCACCAAGCATCACCTCTATTGTTACCCACTATTGTGGTGCCACAGACGTCTTTAGCAGCAGTGACAACACAGTTCTTAAAACATTCCCACTTCTTTTCTACATCCCTCTCACCAGACTTCAGATCCTTCAGTCGTTCTCTGAGTAAGTCAGAATAACGCTAATGATCTTCAAGGAGCCTATCAACCTTTATTTTTTCTATCCTGGGTCTCTTCCTAGTCCTTTTCCTCCAACCAACATTAAGTTTCACTCGTGACACTACCAAGTAATGATCAGAACCAACATCCGTACCTCTCATCACACGGGTGTCAACAACTAAGTGTTTCAAACGCTGATCGTAGACAACAAAATCTATCACACTCTTTTGACCATGAGTACGATTTTCCCAAGTATATGTGTGTATGACCGCCAATAGCGGTATAACTATACCATCGGGATCAGAGGAAATGCTATCCCACACTCACCAACCCGCTTGGCCAGCGTGGTGAGTTATGGCCAAACACCTCCAAAATGACTCTACAACTTAAATCTTGGCCCTCAGTCTCCGGCAGCTGGAATGTACCTGGCCAAGGCAGCGGCCAGTGCGACATGAAGGCAGAGGGTGCTAAGAATCCCCGGAGGACCGGACTAGGCTGCCATTTGATGCTGACCTTGGCTACCTATAACGGACGCTCCCTATCTTCTGATTCAAGGCTTCTTGAATTGGAAGAGGAACTACAAAGGATCAAGTGGGACATCGTCGGGCTAAGTGAGGTAAGGAGAAAAGGGAGAAGATCTCATTGAACTGAAAAGTGGACATCTCTTCTATTATCGTGGGACAGATACTGGCAGAACTAGTGGTGTTGGATTTATAATAAACAAGAAACTGAAGGATAAAGTGGTAGAAGTTGAAAGTTCCTCTGACAGAGCTGCACGACTCGTTATCCAACTATCGAGAAGATACCAGGCTCAGATTATTCAAACTTATGCACCCACCACAAGTCATCCTGAAGAAGAAATTGAAGAATTTTATGAGGAAATTCGTCATCTAAATAATAAAGGTAAGCAGCACTTGAAGATAATTATGGGAGATTTCAATGCAAAAATAGGGCAACGGCAACAGAATGAAACTTCAGTAGGTAAATTCGGTCACGGCAACAGAAACCAGCGTGGAAATACTCTCGTTGAGTTTGCAGAGGCAGAAGGATTTTTCATCTTGAACTCCTTTTTCAAGAAAAAGCCACACAGGAAATGGACATGGAGACATCCAATTGGGACGACAAGTGAAATTGATTTTATTATGTGTAACAAAAAATTCGTCATCGAAGACTGCAGTGTGCTGAACAAGTTCAACACAGGTAGTGACCATAGATTGGTGAGATGTAAGATGCACCTCAACACTAAACTGGAACGTGGCAAGCTCATAAGACAAACAAAATGTATTGACATAACCAACCTTAAAAAACACCATAATACTTTCAAGTTGGAACTGAAGAACAGATTCTCTGCTTTAGAAGGCCTAACATCGGAAGAAGTGGATATTTCGGAAGTTAACAGAAAAGTAACCAAAGCTCTAATGGAAACAGCAACAAAATTAGCTGGGTCTAAGAACAAGTTGCATGTGAACAAATTATCAGGAAAAACGAAAATGTTGATGCAAAAAAGAAGAGAGATGAGGACAACTAAAGAAGATGTGACTTCCAAAGTGGAATATATAGAGCTATGCAAGACAACACGAAAAAGTATCACTGAAGACGTAAGGAAATTCAACTGTGAGCTAGTGAGGAAAGCAATTGAAAACAACCAAAGCCTTAAGATAGCAAAGGGACATCTCAGTAAGGGAAGAAAACAGATTATGGCTCTGAGAAAAGAAGATGGTTCTATAACAAGAAATAGAGGCGAAATTTTGACAAGAGTGAAAGATTTCTACTCCAAATTATATGAAAGGGATGATACATGTACTCCAGACATCATGAAAGGTACCAGAGTTCTTCCAGTCCTCCCAGCAGAAGTTGCTCATGCAATCAAGAACATGAAGCGGGGGAAAGCTCCAGGAGAAGATGGAATTACTATAGACATCATACAAGAAGCAAGTGGAGAAATTGAAACAGTACTCGCCCAAATTTTCACTCGATGCCTTAATGAAGGGAAGATTCCTGAGGATTGGAACAACGCTACAATGATCCTGCTACATAAAAAAGGTGACATTGAGGATCTCAGGAACTACAGACCTATCAGCCTCCTATCGGTGGTTTATAAAATCTTCACTAAAGTTCTTTCACACCGCTTGAAGGTAACACTGGACATGGCTCAACCGAGAGAACAAGCTGGATTCAGGAGTGGCTACAGCACAATAGATCATATCCACGTACTGAGAGAACTAATTGAAAGAGCGAGGGAATATGAACTTCCATTGTGCATGGCTTTTATCGATTATGAAAAAGCCTTTGATTCGGTGAAACCATCAGCAGTTACAATGGCTCTGAAATCCTGCGGTATTGAAGATGCATACATTAATATTATTAATAACATCTATGAAAATGCAAGTGCAAAGATTCGGCTGTTTGAAAATACAACACACATAAAAATTGGAAAGGGAGTGAGACAAGGTGACACCATATCTCCGAAGCTCTTTAATGCCACATTGGAAAATGTCTTTCAATCACTGAACTCTGAAAACAAAGGGATAAAGATTAATGGAGATTATCTAACCCACCTTCGTTTTGCTGATGACGTAGTCATTTTTGCAACTACCCCATCAGAGCTGCAGAGTATGATCCAGGAACTTGCTGACAAGAGTAAAGAAGTGGGATTAAAAATGAACTTTCAGAAGACAAAAGTGATGTTCAATGCTTTTACAAGAAATGAAGATTTATCGATTGATGGAGAAAAACTGGAGATAACAGATACATATGTTTATCTTGGACAGCAGATATCAAGTGAGGGTCACATTGATGAAGAAATTAATCGGCGTACAAAACTTGCCTGGAGAGCTTTTGGAAGAAACAGCATAATTTTCAAGAGCAATATGCCATTATGTCTTAAAAGAAAAGTGTTTGATCAATGCATCCTTCCAGTGCTTACGTATGGTGCAGAGACGTGGACCTTAACTAAAAGAGACATACAAAGGCTGCAGACAACTCAAAGAAGCATGGAGAGGTGCATGCTTGGTATAACCAGGAGAGATAAGAAGAGGAACTCGTGGATCCGAAAAATGACGAGAGTGGAAGACATCATGATCAGAGTTAAATCCCTGAAATGGCAATGGGCTGGACATACTGCCAGAAGGACAGACCATAGATGGACAGCCGAAATTTTAGATTGGATTCCAAGGGACAGGAAAAGACCCAGAAAAAGACCACATGGGAGATGGGTGGATGAAATTCGTAAATATGCGGGAGTGACATGGAGGAGACTGGCACAAGACAGACCGTTGTGGAGGAAACTTGGGGAGACCTTCGTCCAGCAGTGGATTGATAATGGTTGACAATGATGATGATGATGATGATGTGTGTATATACTTGTAGTTGAAAAATGTATTAGATACACACAAACCATTCTCAATGCAGAGTTCAATTAATCTTTTACCACTATCATTCACACAAGGATCATTAAACTTACCCAGAACATTGTCAGAAATTGCATTCTGCACACCTACTCTAGCATTGAAATCCCATGCTATTATAACTTTTTCTTTAGCACCAAACTGGCTCAAAACAGCTTTTAGCTCATTCCAGAAATCTTCCTTCTTATCAGAAGGTTCGGAGTCACAAGGAGCATACACTACAACAATTACAATTCTCTGAAGTTTCACTTTCAAACGAATCCATAGAATTCTCTCACTCACGCAACTATAGTGAATCAAGTTGTTCTTCATCTTTTCACTTAAAATCACACCTACACCAGCCTGTCCTCTCATATTTTCGAATAATCCAGACCACACACTCACCGTGCCATTCACTTCTTCTACCCCAATTTCCTTCTTTTTGGTTTCACTTACACACAGCACATCCAGTCTATACTTATTCATCTCCTCAATCACCTCACTCATCTTGCCATTTATACCTCTAGTATTCCATACGCCAATCTTACATTCACTCAGCCGAGATCTTTTTAACATACGCCGTTTAGAAAGTCCAGGTCGATTCCGTGGTGGACCGTCCTTCTCAAGTGTGGTAGGTCCACCATATCCCACACTTGAGTCATTCTTAATATTTCTTTTTGTCTTTTTAATCAGGTAAGTACATCAGTGTGGGGGATTAGCCCACAGCTGAGGGTTCCAGTTGGTCATTCAACCTAAGGATTCTGTGCTGTGTGTAAATGAAACTAAAAAGAAAGAAATTGAAGTAGAAGTGAATAGAGTGGTAGTGTGAGGCCTGGAGTGTTAGATAATGTGAGAGAAGAGGCTGGTGTAGGTGTGATTTTAAGTGAAAAGTTGAGGAACAACTTGATTTACTATAGCTGCATAAGTGAGAGAATTCTTCATATTCTGTTGAAAGTGAAACGTCAGAGAATATGAATTTTTGTAGTGTATGTTCCTTGTGACTTGGGAACTTCTGATAATAATGATGATTTCTGGAATGAGCTGAAAGCTGTTTTGAGTCAGTTTGGTGCTAAAGAGAAAGTTATAATGCCAAGGGATTTCAACTAGAGATGAGCACAGGCTCCTTTTTTAAGTCCTAGGCCCATTATATAATTGTTTGTAGCAAGCCCAGCCCTGGCCTTGGTTTGAACATTTGTGCAAATTTTCCCAAAGTGGATAAGGAAAAAAATGAAGTATATCATTTTACTGCTATGTATATTTTCATTATCTGATAGTGCTTCCCATTAATGTCACCCCCCCCCAGGAGAGAAAGATTATTATTTGCATCATGTTCAGGTAACAAAACGTCCTTCATTTTGTTTCCCAAGTGTATAAAGTTAATTTGTTTACTTAATTAATAATAAGGAACTATACACAAGCTATTAAAATAGTGTAACTATTAATAATCCGAATTTCTTGCTGTAGAATAAAAATCAAAGTTTCCAAGCTTTTGCACATCAACCAGATGGCTTTTTCAAGGAAAGTAGACTGCAAACTGAATAATAGAACACTTCAACGATTTGAATGTGGTTACTGGACTAGACAATGAATTAATGGATGCAAACGTGATTATTCATTCAAAGAAACAATAAGTAATGTTGGTTGAGCACGCTGTACCATGGGAGAAAATGCAGCAATATTTGAAGAATTGATTCAGAATACGTGTGCTGTTTTGTAAGAATGAGTGATGAGATACTTACTAAGAGAATTTTTTCAGCCCAAGTGGCGAGAAAAAAAGGTAGAGGAATGTCAAGGAAATCATGAGAGAACCAGATTCAGAAATGTTACGACATTATGTACATACATACCTTTCAAGCACTTTTAAAAATAAGAGAAAAAAATAAAATAATTTGATAACTTTAGAATTTATGATTTTTTTAATTTTACTTCTATCTAGAATGAGAAATTTTGCCTTCTGTACTGCTGTGTGGTTGATTTGGTTCTAATGTTTTGTATTTTATATTTACAGGCGTTGCTGAATATGCTAGGTGAGAAAGTAATAAAGCCTACTTACACCAATGAACTAATAGAAGTTTTAATGACCATCATTCAAATAAATAAAGAAAAGTGCTCTGAAGTAAGTGCAATATTTATATCATCATCATCATCATTGTCAACCATTATCAATCCACTGCTGGACGAAGGTCTCCCCAAGTTTCCTCCACAACGGTCTGTCTTGTGCCAGTCTCCTCCATGTCACCCCTGCATACTTTCGAATTTCATCCACCCATCTCCCATGTGGTCTTCTTCTGGGTCTTTTCCTGTCCCTTGGAATCCAATCTAAAATTTCGGCTGTCCATCGATGGTCTGTCCTTCTGGCAGTATGTCCAGCCCATTGCCATTTCAGGGATTTAACTCTGATCATGATGTCTTCCACTCTTGTCATTTTTCGGATCCACGAGTTCCTCTTCTTATCTCTCCTGGTTACACGAAGCATGCACCTCTCCATGCTGCTTTGAGTTGTCTGCAGTCTTTGTATATCTCTTTTAGTTAAGGTACACGTCTCTGCACCATACATAAGCACTGGAAGGATGCATTGATCAAACACTTTTCTTTTAAGACATAATGGCATATTGCTCTTGAAAATTATGCTGTTTCTTCCAAAAGCTCTCCAGGCAAGTTTTGTACGCCGATTAATTTCTTCATCAATGTGACCCTCACTTGATATCTGCTGTCCAAGATAAACGTACGTGTCTGTTATCTCCAGCTTTTCTCCATCAATCGATAAATCTTCATTTCTTGTAAAAGCATTGAACATCACTTTTGTCTTCTGAAAGTTCATTTTTAATCCCACTTCTTTACTCTTGTCAGCAAGTTCCTGGATCATACTCTGCAGCTCTGATGGGGTAGTTGCAAAAATGACTACGTCATCAGCAAAACGAAGGTGGGTTAGATAATCTCCATTAATCTATATCCCCTTTGTTTTCCCAGCTCAGCGACTGAAAGACACCCTCCAATGTGGCATTAAAGAGCTTCGGAGATATGGTGTCACCTTGTCTCACTCCCTTTCCAATTTTTATGTGTGTTGTATTTTCAAACAGCCGAATCTTTGCACTTGCATTTTCATAGATGTTATTAATAATATTAATGTATGCATCTTCAATACTGCAGGTTTTCAGAGCCATTGTAACTGCTGATGGTTTCACCGAATCAAAGGCTTTTTCATAATCGATAAAAGCCATGCACAATGGAAGTTCATATTCCCTCGCTCTTTCAATTAGTTCTCTCAGTACGTGGATATGATCTATTGTGCTGTAGCCACTCCTGAATCCAGCTTGTTCTCTCGGTTGAGCCATGTCCAGTGTTACCTTCAAGCGGTGTGAAAGAACTTTAGTGAAGATTTTATAAACTACTGATAGGAGGCTGATAGGTCTGTAGTTTCGGAGATCCTCAATGTCACCTTTCTTATGTAGCAGGATCATTGTAGCGGTGTTCCAATCCTCAGGAATCTTTCCTTCATTAAGGCATCGAGTGAAAATTTGGGCGAGTACTGTTTCAATTTCTCCACTTGCTTCTTGTATGATGTCTACAGTAATTCCATCTTCTCCTGGAGCTTTTCCCCGCTTCATGTTCTTGATTGCATGTGCAACTTCTGCTGGAAGGACTGGAGGAACTCTGGTACTGGTATCTTTCATGATGTCTGGAGTGCATGTATCATCCCTTTCATATAATTTGGAGTAGAAATCTTTCACTCTTGTCAAAATTTCGCCTCTATTTCTTGTTACAGAACCATCTTCTTTTCTCAGTGCCATAATCTGTTTTCTTCCCTTACTGAGATGTCCCTTTGCTATCTTTAGGCTTTGGTTGTTTTCAATTGCTTTCCTCACTATTTCACAGTTGAATTTTCTTACGTCTTCAGTGATACCTTTTCTTACTGTCTTGCATAGCTCTATATATTCCACTTTGGAAGTCACATCTTCTTTAGTTGTCCTCATCTCTCTTCTTTTTTGCATCAACATTTTCGTTTTTCCTGATAATTTGTTTACATGCAACTTGTTCTTAGACCCAGCTAATTTTGTTGCTGTTTCCATAAGAGCTTTGGTTACTTTTCTGTTAACTTCAGAGATGTCCACTTCTTCCGATGTTAGGCCTTCTAAAGCAGAGAACCTGTTCTTCAGTTCCAACTTGAAGGTATTATCGTGTTTTTTAAGGTTGGTTATGTCAATAGATTTTGTTTGTCTTATGAGCTTGCCACGTTCAAGTTTGGTGTTGAGGTGCATCTTACATCTCACCAATCTATGGTCACTACCTGTGTTGAACTTGTTTAGCACACTGCAGTCTTCTATGACGAATTTTTTGTTACACATAATAAAATCAATTTCACTTGTCGTCCCATTTGGATGTCTCCATGTCCATTTCCTGTGTGGCTTTTTCTTGAAGAAGGAGTTCAAGATGAAAAACCCTGCTGCCTCTGCAAACTCAACGAGAGTATTTCCACGCTGGTTTCTGTTGCCGTGACCAAATTTACCTACTGAAGTTTCATTCTGTTGCCGTTGCCCTATTTTTGCATTGAAATCTCCCATAATTATTTTCAAGTGCTGCTTACCTTTATTATTTAGATGACAAATTTCCTCATAAAATTCTTCAATTTCTTCTTCAGGATGACTTGTGGTGGGTGCATAAGTTTGAATAATCTGAGTCTGGTATCTTTTCGAGAGTTGGATAACAAGTCGTGCAGCTCTGTCAGAGGAACTTTCAACTTCTACAACTTTATCCTTCAGTTTCTTGTTTATTATAAATCCAACACCACTAGTTCTGCCAGTATCTGTTCCACGATAGTAGAAGAGATGTCCACTTTTCAGTTCGATGAGATCTTCTCCTTTTCTCCTTACCTCACTTAGCCCCACGATGTCCCACTTGATCCTTGGTAGTTCCTCTTCCAATTCAAGAAGCCTTGAATCAGAAGATAGGGAGCGTCCGTTGTACGTAGCCAAGGTCAGCATCAGATGGCAGCCTAGTCCGGTCCTCCGGGGATTCTTAGCACCCTCTGCCTTCATGTCGCACTGGCCGCTGCCTTGGCCAGGTACATTCCAGCTGCCGGAGACTGAGGGCCAAGATTTAAGTTGTGGAATCATTTTGGAGGGGTTTGGCCATAACTCACCACGCTGGCCAAGCGGGTTGGTGAGTGTGGGATAGAATTTCCTCTAATCCCGATGGTATAGTTATACCGCTATTGGCGGTCGTCAGAGCCCCTTTAGTGGGAACAGGATGTACCACGAGAAGGCGGGGTTGACATTTGTCAAGGAGAGGCTGTGATGTTACTTATCACCTGACCTTACATCCCAATATTTATATACATATATATATATATTTATAATTCTATAAAGAAGATACCTAAGCAAAAAAATACATATATAATTTTGACTCACACCTAGTACAACATAGAAAAGGTTATGTATCTACCTGTGTGAGTAAAAGGAGAAAAGATAAAAAAATAAAATAAAACAACTGAATGTAGAAGGTGTCGAGAATACTGAGCCTTGGCTTTATCAAGGACCAGCAAAAACTCTGCATTTTCTCACTTCCACAAAGACCTAGTTGGAAATGGGTTTCTGCAAGGCCATAGATGCAAGTAACATTCCCACCTAAAATAGTTTAAAAAATATATATATAAGTCATGTCCTCCGTAGAGTAGCATAGTTAAGTTCTTAATAACTAATTAATTATGCACTTAAAGCACTGCTGAAATACTTTGTACATATTGCAACTAACTGTTTAAGGTATATAACTTTCACAAAGTTTTCTTTAGTTAATTATTATCTTTAACTTATTCTCGTTTTCGTGCTGTCATAAGTTGTAGAGTAGGGGTTTTAGACTCAAGTTTTCTTTCAAAAATCTGTTCGTTATAAATTAATATTTCCTTTTTTAATTGCAATGTAAAATTTGGATTTCTTTTGCATTGTTTTTCAGGTTTAAATTCTCCCTCAAACGAACTTGGAATTTCGTTATAGCTGAAAATCATTTCTAATTATTATGTCACTCTCACAGCTTGAGTTCTCTTTAATCTTCTTCTCTCTGTTTAATAGTAACAGATGAAGAGCATGGGTCGGGCCATGAAGGTTAATGGATGCAAGCGAAATTGTTAACTAGTGCTAGGTCATGCTACTCTACGGAGGACATGACTTATATATATATTTTTTAAACTATTTTAGGTGGGAATGTTACTTGCATCTATGGCCTTGCAGAAACCCATTTCCAACTAGGTCTTTGTGGAAGTGAGAAAATGCAGAGGTTTTTGCTGGTCCTTGATAAAGCCAAGGCTCAGTATTCTCGACACCTTCTACATTCAGTTGTTTTATTTTATTTTTTTATCTTTTCTCCTTTTACTCACACAGGTAGATACATAACCTTTTCTATGTTGTACTAGGTGTGAGTCAAAATTATATATGTATTTTTTTGCTTAGGTATCTTCTTTATAGAATGTGAATTCTGAATTTTCAAAACTGCTGCGTTGCGCGTTTTGATTTTCAGGTTATTTTGCACCCTTCGTTTTAAATTCTAAAATTTTTTCCTTAGTCTTCAGTTTTGCTCTTAAGTATATATTTATAAATATATATATATAATATATATATATATATATATATATATATATATATATATATTTAGTTTTCATACATATTTAGTCAGTCTGTAATCTGTTAGGCCTTTCCTACTCTCACATGGCCCAAGGCAGACAAATCCCCATAATTTTCCAGTGCTAGCTTCTTTTTCGGAAGCCATCTTATTTTATCAAGATACATGAGGAGATGCCCACGATCTATCTAAACAAAACTACTCATATGTAATAGTGATCTTCAACAGTAAAAATTAATGTATTACTTCTTACATATTGTCTGATAATTCAGGGCAAAATTAAAATCGACCGAGGATGGTGTAGTTGCTTTGTTTGGTTTGGTATGGTCTGGAATGCTCTATATTTTCTGCTTGACCTGGAACATGTCACCTTGCATGCTTTTTCAAAGGACTTCTTGGTGTTTTCTATTGCACTTTATCTTGTCATACATTCACTTTTTGCTAGTCAGTTTAGTCTCTTTTAGAAATGTTTTATTTCACTTCAAGGTGTATTTCTTTTATATTTCAACTTCATTGCTCCTGTTCTTAATGATTTTATTGGATCATTTATTGTGAGTTGCGTGCC
Organism: Macrothele yani; assembly: GCA_039090855.1. Lineage (NCBI taxonomy): Eukaryota > Metazoa > Arthropoda > Arachnida > Araneae > Macrothelidae > Macrothele > Macrothele yani. The sequence goes on from CM077003.1 coordinate 114,965,904, forward strand.
CATGGTTTGTACACCCCTTAAAAAACAAGTTCATTTTCAAGTCCTTGAAAGTACTTGAAAAAGTTTAAGACCTTGTAAATAGTGCTTGAGATTTTTTTTTTTTTATGTAATGGTATGAAAGGAAAGAGCATGTGTAAAGTAATTGTTTGTGCTAAAAAGTTATATAGGAGATTTCTGTGTAGTTTTGATAAAAACACCAAGCTCAACAAATAATGCAGAACTTACGTTCAATTCAGGGGAGTGCGTGGGCAGCTGGTACCTTGGCTATAACATCACCACGAAGTAAAATGTCAGCCATGGGAGTAAAATAAGTGGAATGATTTATTTGCCAAACGGGTTAGGATCACGTTCTTGCTGGAGAGTGAATACAAAAATAATGTTCCCTTTCAAAATATTCCACAAAATAAAATGATTTTGAAAAACACCAAAACAGAAAGGCCATTCAAAGTTAATTAAAATGAGCCAACAGGGAGGCATAGGTTAACAGACAGATCATTGAAGGTGTGCCCATCCCAGCTAAGTTTAATGGTTTGAACTTGCTGTAATACCTATCTACTCATACCTGCCAACTACTACGGAATGTCCGTAGTTTCTACGAATTCAGTCGCCTGACTACGGAGCTACGGAAGCCTTGTTGAAACTACAGATGAGTCTACGAATTTTCCTTTTGTTTTTCGAAATTAGTGTTTCTGCTAATATTTCAGGATATTATAAATGCTCTTTGTCATAAACAGGAATTGGTGTAACAGTATGATCATGTGGTAAGTGGAGGTTCGCGCAATGCGTGTTCACGTGCTGGAGTTCGCTCTGGTCAAGCGTTGGGGGATTCCGAACGCATCAGATTGATTGTTACTGGTGGTAGTTTTGAACTGTAATCTGGCAACGTTACCTGTTCTGCTCGCGTTGTCTCAGGACGTTAGGCCCGTGTCAGTGAATCGACTTCGAGTTTTGCACGTGCTAAGTTCGCTTCATTAGTGTGTACAGTTGTTGTATTGCACGCGTTTCTTTTTCACAAAGATGGATCGTTTCCTGAAAAAGCATCAGAATGAAGCAGCAGCTTCAGTGCCACCAAAAAAAAAAAAAAAAAAAAAAAAATTGAAGAATTGCCAGAAATTTAAAGAGGAATATTCCAAACAGTGGCCCTGTATTGTTGCATCATCAGAGAAAGACGGATATGCCTATTGTACGGTATGTACTTTGAATTTTTCTGAGGTTCACGGGGGACGTGACGATTGTCGGCGCCACGTTGCAAGCAAAAAACATGTGGAATTTGTGAAAAGTAAAGCCTCAAATCACAGTGTTTCATTATTTTGTACTAAAGATGATGATTTTAGTGTTATGCGATCCAAAAGTCTTTTTGCAAGATTTCTAATCGAACATAATATTCAGACTTCAGTTGCAGGTCATGCAGGTCCATTGTTCACAAAAAAAATTTCAGACTCTATTATTGCTAAGAAATAAAGTAGTGGGCACACAAAAACAAGTGCCATTATTCGCACAATGGCAGATTCCAGCAAATCTAAGATTTGTGATATACCGTATATACTCGCGTATAAGTCGAGAAATTTGGGACAAAATGAGAGCTTTAAAGTAATGGGGTCGACTTATACGCGGAGTCTAAAAAAATCGTAAGTCCAAAAGTTCTTCCCATGAGGCAAAAGGCAATCCATCCCAAAAGAAATAAAAATGCCGATGCGGTATTAATTACGAAATCGCAACCCTCCGAAAGAAAAAAAAAGAAAGAAAGAAAAAACGCCGATGTGGTAGAATTACGAAATCGCGAACCTCCGAATTTCTCCGCGCTTTAAGAAGTCTCCTCTCTCCTGGCTTTGCGTATCCACAGCGCAGTCACAGCCGCGCATAGAAAGCTCTGCCCTTCCGACTACCAGTTGATTGCACTGATCTTCGACGTAACGGCAAAGAATATCACGCGAAGCGTTTATATTCTTTGGTAACGGAGCTAGAGATGGGCGATATTTGCAAAAGTATCGATACCGATATCTTTTGATATTTCTGAGACCGATATATTGAATCGAAAATATCGGTATTGAAAGATCAATATATCGGATCGATTTTTCGATATTTTTCAAAACTTCTGATCTCAATACGACTGATATTCCGGTTTATACTGCCTCAGGGTTATCACTGAATCCGATCCGATCTGATGTTGCGCTAAATATTGGCTGTTGGGAACTTGGAACTAATTGGCTGTTGGCCAAAGCGAGCTGTTGGCTTGTTCGCACAAATCTCAGCCAGCACTAATTAAATAAAGCTTCTGTGCAGCGCCATTTGCAAATCTGTATTGCTTTATTGAATACAGTGCCAAAGTGTGTATAAATAAATATACATAAACTATTCCTTACAGAGTTATCCGAAAATGATAGAATTGTATAATTATGTCACAAGGAATTTTCATAGCAATTTTTTCTTTCTAAAACACGAAATTTATACTCTAGCTCCAGGGTTCTTAAAACGAGAGCTGCTTCCTCCTGCTAAAAGGGAGCAATTTTATTTGTCATTTATTATTACATTTTATAGCTTAAAACTATCTTTATGCAAGATTGCAGCTCTCAAGCTGTATTTTTAGTGGTATGAAAAACATGTAAAATATTGTTTTTCAGATCCTAAAATAAAAAATATATATACCAGAAAGTTTTGATGCAAAAATAAATAAATAAATCATGCAACAGAAGTGTGCTTGTAATCTGCAGAAATGCGGAATATACTTTCCAAAACCCAAAAGTGATTTTCTTGTTTCATGTGTGGGCATTGCTCGACGAGCATGGATATGGTTTCTGCCATGAAGTTTCCAAAAATCCCAGTTGCAAAGGAATGTTTTCATAAGTTTTTCATAAATGTGAAATTATGAGAAATATGTATTTCCAACATTTCGAGGAAAGGTAAGTTGAAGCTTCAGTATGGCATAAATGACAAAACAAACGTACTTATTAATCCCAGCAGACTGGAATCTTAACCATCAATTAACATGGGAATAACTGAATTATAGAAAGAATAACTTTTTTTATTGGCATGCAAATGTCAAAGTTAACATTATATCAGCTTGCAAGGAAATGTTATGGAAAAAAATATTTAAAAAAACTTTGTTATTGTAATTTTTAGAGCATTTTGTATACTTTTATATTTTTCAGAAGGTGTGAACAATGGTTTGCTATTTTTTTATCGTTTAAGAACAGAACACAATGTTAATGGAGTATACAGATATAATTACTTCCATGGTGTAAGCTGAAATAGTTCCCATGGCATAAGCAAAAAAATTTAAAGTGCTTATAATATGTTCACAAGTGACATTTTTATTAAAAACAGTAATTAGAGTACGAATAATTTGTGATGGCCTTTTCATAGAAAGCAATTATTTTTCCAGAAAGATATTTTAAAAAATGCTAACGATTATTAGTCCTCCGTTAAAAATCGATCATAAAAATAAAATCATAAAAAATATCATAATCCAAATTGATCAAGTGTATATTTACTAATTAATGTATGAAAGCCTGTCTCTCCTAGATAACATAAAAACGAATGGACAGTCAGAGGAAATAACATGCTATAAGTGTGGGAAAATCAGCAGATCAAGACGAAAGTTAATTATGCTCATATTTTTACCAGATTATTTAATTACTAGGAAGTTTCACTATGTATTAACAAGATAATTATCAAATGATGATAAAAAATTACGTCTGATATATACATAGCCTAAATTACAACAAACTTTATACTACATAACTTGTAAGACATCAAGAAAACTCTCGAAAAGCTGTTTTGCATTTCCTTAGCCAGCTGTTAAGATCTACGTACTTTAAAAAAAAAAAAAAAAAAAATGCTTATCTTCAACTTCAAATTGTGTGTCATTGGTATGTATTTAATTTTGGTCAAAGTGCCAGTTTACTTAACTTCAAACATAATACTCATAGGCAAAAGAACAATGTGCTATCGACCGTTCTTTAAATTTCTTTTCTAGATGCCTACCGTCAACTAATAGTTAAAATTTTCAACCATGGAGGTTTTCAACACAGCAGGCATGTTTCCTTGTAGAGTTCTAGAAATCGGAAGGTGACATAATATCATGTGAATCTCGATAATGAGATCGCAGTTTGATAGTCCTCAAGGAACATAATTTTCGTGACATGCCAGAGGAAAGAACACAGATTTCATTCCACAAGTGAAATCAGATCGGCCATACGCTGATATATTGAATATCAAACACCAATACCAATATATTGAATATCGCACCGATATATCAAAAACCGATATATTGATTTTCTGATATATCGAAACTTCGATATCAATACTATATATCGAAATATCGGGCGAAAATATCGATATTTCGATATATTGATAAATATCGCCCATCCCTAAACGGAGCCATGCGACAGCCAGTGTTAGGTGTTGCTTGTTCTTAATTGCACGTGTCTCGCTTCTCCTATTATGGGTGACACGGATTGTGTAAAGAAACGGATGTCCTATAACGCAGGATTCAAGTTGAAAGTGGTTTCTTTTGCAGAAAATACTAACTGTGCTGCTTCACGTCAATTTGGCATTAACGAAAAACTGATTCGAGATTGGCGTAAAAAAAAACCGGACTTGGTGAAAATTGCAAAAGGCGCTGCGCCGTGGAACAACATCTTTCCCAGAGCTGGAAAGTGTCTTGAATGATTGGATTGTGGGCTGCAGACAAAATGGTTACATTGTAACGCGAACTGGTATACGTTTGCGAGCAATGAAGCTTGCAAAAGATGAAAAGTTTGCAGCCGCAAATAACACTTTTGTGCCTCACCAGGTTGGTGCACAAGGTCCATGAACCGCTATGGGTTGTGTCTGCGCCAGCGCACCAAAATTGCACAAAAGTTACCTCGTGACCTCGAAGCAAAGATAATGGAATTTCAAAAGTATGTAATTCAAAAGAGAAAAGAGACTGCTTTTGAACTTTACCAAATAGGGAACATGGATGAAACCGCCATGTGTTTTGACCTTCCTGGAAATAAGACGGTGAACCAAAAGGGCGAAAAAAATATCTTGATCAAAATGACTGGCCACGAAAAATCCAGTTTCACGGTTGTTCTTTCCTGTTCGGCCGGCGGCAGTAAGCTACCTCTGGTAATTATTTTCAAACGCAAAACTCTGCCGAAAAGCGTTGTCTTTCCGTCTGGTGTGCTCGTTCGTGCCCATGAAAAAGGATGGATGAACGAATCCGGAACAATTGACTGGTTAAAGAATGTGTGGAACAAAAAGCCAGGTGCACTTTTGAGGAAACCTCTTTTGGTGTGGGATATGTTTGTTGCACACCGTTGTGCAGAAGTGAAAAAAACTGCAGAAAATTCAGAAACAACTCTTGCTGTCATCCCAGGTGGGTTGACATCTGTTCTTCAACCACTAGATGTCTGTCTTAATAAGCCCTTCAAGGACAATGTGCGGAGGTATTGGGCAGATTGGATAAGTTCCGATTTGCCGACTGAAACCAAGGGTGGAAATTTAAAGAAGCCGGATATCGTTTTGATTGCGCGATGGGTCAAGGATGCTTGGGATGCGATACCTGCGGAAATGGTCGTGAAATCGTTCAAGAAATAATGCATTAGTAACAAACTTGATGGCACAGAGGATGATGAGATTTTTATGAGTGATGATGACAGTGACTCTGATGACACAGGCATAGATGGGAATACTGATGTTTATGATGACGCGCCGATGACGGAGAAAGACTTTTTGAACTGTTTGGCGAGTCTGACTCGGAATCGGATTTTGAAGGGTTCCGATGAAGTTTTTGGGTATGCAAATTAAATTTAGTATTATATATATAATTTTTTTCGTTTTAAAATGTTTTTGAATAAATTCATTGAAATTTTTTTTTTCTCATTCCGGGATCGACTTATACGCGAGTTTCCGATTTCTGAAAGGGGGGGGTCGACTTATACGCGAAGTCGACTATACGCGAGTATATACGGTACTTAAAAATCATTCATTTGCATTAGCGACTGATGGCAGCAATGACATCGAGGCCAAAAAGCTATATCCCTAGTTGTTAACTATTATGTTCGTGAAAAGAGCCAAATCCTAACCACTTTGCTTTCATTATTAGATTCTTCTGAGAATACTGGAGAAGGAATATTTAAATTAATTGATTCTGAATTAACGAGACTGGGCATAGGGTGGAATAATTGCGTATCCTTTTGTTGTGATAATGCGAGCACTATGACTGGCCGTTTCAAAGGTGTAGCAGCTTATATTAAAAGCAAACAGCCAGATATTAAAGTTGTTGGTTGTCCATTATAACTGAGGTAATAAAGTTGTCAAGAAAAGTTTTTTTTATGCTGGTATTTATTATTGCTAAAGGGAGGCAAGTGCTGGTATTAATTCAACAAATATAGCAAAATAATGTATCTTTACCTGTTGGATATTCTGATAGTTCTTTCCAATTAAATACAAAGCCATAAAAAAATGAGTGAAATGGGAATGCTAAGAAATGTTCAGAAATAAGTATGATTGAACAGCACAGTGCATTTTTTACATCAACGCTGTATGACAAACATCCATATTGCTTTAGTTTAAAAAAAGGAAACTTATTTTGGCAGAGTACAACAGAAAAGAAATAAGGTAAGCTCCTTTAATTTTTCTTTATGCATTAAAGTTTGCTATTTTCATTGTTTCAAATAATCCAGTAGTTCACTAGATAAAAAGTTGCATTGAGCCATTTGAGCATTGTACTATACACTGAGTGGCCACTTTATTATGACCACCCCCTCAGTACTTCGTTGGGCCACCTTTTGCCTTTAATACTGCATCGATTCTTCATGTCATGGTCTCCACGAGATGTTGATAGGTGGTTTGTGGAATCTGAGACCATGCTTGATGAATAGCACTTTCCAAGAGTGTGAGATTGCAGGGTTGTGGATCCAGCTGTCTGATGGCTTGTTCAACTTCATCCCACAAATTCTCAATGGGGTTGAGATCTGGAGATTGTGGGGGCCACCTAAGCAAAGTAAACTCACCGGCATGTTTCTGAAACCAATCCTGTACAATACGAGCACTATGGCAGGATGCATTATCTTGTTGAAAGTAGCCATCGCCATTGGGATAAACCATCCACACAACAGGATGCACTTGGTCCGCAACAATGTTTAGATATGATGTGCCAGTCAGACGTTGATCAACACTAATTAAAAGGCCCAAACCATAACTTTGCCTCCACCAGCTTGAAGGGTTGTAGCAATGCATTTGGGGTCCATGCTTTTGTGCTGTTTCCGCCAAATTCTCACTCGGCCATCGGCATGGTGCAACTGAAAACATGATTCATCGGACCACATAATTTGTTTCCAATTATTGACTGTCCAATCCTTGTACTCCTGTGGGAACTGGAGACGTTTTCTCTTGTTAACTGCAGACAGCAAAGGTGTTTGAACAGGCCTTCGGCTGCCATATCCCATTCAATGCAGTGTACGGTGAACAGTGCATGCAGAGATCATTTGAGTGGATCCTTGATTAAGATGGTCTGTAATTTGCTGCACTGTTGCCCTTCTGTTGTCTGTTACCAGTCTGGACACTCTCCGTTCTGCCCGAGCAGTCACTAGTCGATGACGACCACACATTGCACGTAGAGACCTAGTTTTTTGACTGACAGCCCAGTTTTTAAACACTTTAACAACAGCTGCTCTGGAACATTTCAGGAATACGACGGTTTCGGTGATACTCACTCCATGGCTTCGAGCTCCTACAATCATCTCACGTTAAAAGTCCGTCAAATCGCATTTCTTACCCATCTCGTCACCCAAAAATCACTTGTACTACTGTCGCAAGCACTAAGCTTTCCCTTTTTATAGTAGCCTCGCCCTCTGGCGGCAACAGCGTGCAGCCATAGCTAATTTGCTGGAAACTGTCAGGTGGTCATAAGAAAGTGGCCGCTCAGTGTATAACGAACCATTATAAATTCCATGAAATATAAACCCCTCACCCAGCTGAGAAAGCAGCAGTAAATTAAACTATAACTCAAAAGCAATAGTAAATTAGTTATATTTAAAAAAAAAACTGTGAAATTAAGACATTTAGAAGCATGTAAGGAATTACTTTGTCATGGTCGAAAGTAGTTCTTACGTATGCCACGTAACAGTACGAATTACTACTGACAATGCCCTGGTCAATGTTGGCAGGTATGTCTACTGAGTGAGAAACAGCACACCCATATGATAATTTGGTTTTAAAAAGTCCTTGAAAAGTGGTTGAATTTATTTCGCTTAGAAGAGCACGAACCTTGCTGCCGTTGCAGCATATAAAATCTGCTAACATCAATATCAAATGTGCAATCTCAACTTATTATAACCTGTGCACAGTAAGCTTTCTATATTATTTTTTAATTCACTTAATGGATACCATAATAAGCTAAGCTGCTACTGTCCTCTGTCGTTAACTACAACGATATGTTTATAAAGTGTGAAACAAATATAGGGTGGTTATTTCATAATATATCATCGTAAATTGCAATTGCACTCACTAGCCAGTGCCTATCTTCCGTCTTGATAGTAGGTTTGCATTCAGGTCATAAAAACATTCAGTACTTCATATAAAAACATTGTACAAAACAATGAAGCAATATTCAAATTATGTCCTTGTACTTTACTTCATTAATTTGCATTGAAAAATGTTGTTTTTCTCCCACTTGTTCGAATGAGATTGCTCCCAGTGTACTTTAATGAATGTAGTTTCAGACAGTGAATTAGTGGGCTCTGGTATTAGCAGTATGACATATAATGTCTGATTTCTCTAACAGTGTAAACATCAATTTGATGAGAACAATGTGTTAAAAATTTGGGGTGAAGATAAATGTTGCTAATTCTAATCAAGTGTTTTGAGTGATATTGTAAATATTTTTAATTTTGCTAATACATAACAATGACAGTTATTTGAGCATGTTTTCCACTGAGGCTGGAAAGCTTGACAAAGAATAAAACTGTTGAATCAGCAAAGCAGGGTCTTTTATCAGCTGTTGAAAAATCAGGGGGAACTCTGGCAGAATTTCTTTTTTCATAAAAATCAAAGATTTTTTTTTCAGATATGATATTTTTGTTTGCAATTTCTGCCAGCGTAGAATTCAGTGGATTTTGCTTTCAACACATTACATTATTCTTTATCAAAACTGAATTTTTAAGAATTGCACTTTATTAAGTTTTATTTAGTTTCTACAGATAGTTTGCTTCGCATCTTGTGATGTGGAGGAATTGGGGCTTAATGGCCTGATATATTCCTCCTTGGAAAAACACATCAGAAGAGAACCAATCAACCAATAGATCAAAGCCCTTTCTTGGTTGGTTCTTGTGCAAGATGTTTCTCTGAACAGGAGGCCATTTTGTCATTAAGTTGTATTGTGTTATAGTAAAAATGAAATATTGAAACTAATCAACTGACAGATATTTTCTTACATACAAACTGCTTCTATGAAAATGTATTTAGAAAATTCTACATGTACTATGCCCCACTCAAGTTCACAAAAGATGAAAGTATTATGGTGCCAAAAATGCTGTACCTCATGCATTTAGATGTTTTAATGAAAGAAAAATAATTGTGTAAAAATCAGTTATTTAAAGAATTTACAAATGCGTGCTTTGGTGAAAAAATGGAACAGTTTGTTGCAGTGTGATTTGGGTTGCTGCTCTGAGGAAACTTTCAAAACCACCTGGAAAACTCCGGGACTTTTTTTTTCCTAACTTTTTTAGTGAGAACCCTGCGCACTCGCCAACCTGCTTGCCCAGTATGGTGAATTATGGATGGCCACACACAACTTAGCCATTCATTGGCATTCAGTTTCTGGTGGTTGAAATGTACCTGGCCAAGGCAGCACCCAGTGTGAAGAATCACCAGAGTAATGGACTGGGTTGCCACCTCATACTGACATTGGTGTGTTTTAATGGATGAACTCTTATCTTCTAATTCAAGGCTCCTTGAATTGATGGAGGAATTCCAGGGGATCAAGTGGGATGTCATCAGGCTAAATGAAGTAAGAAGAAATGGGTAGGATTTCAAAGATCTAAAAAATTGTCATCTTTTCTACTATCGTGGAGCACATATTGGCATAACTAGTAGTGTTGGATTTGTAATTTACAAAAAACTGAAGGACTGTGTTGTATAAATTGAAAGTTACCCAGACATAGCTGCATAACTTGTTATTCAACTCTCAAAAAGATATCAGATTCAGATCATTCAAGCTTTATGCATCCACCACAAGTCATCCTCAAAGAGCAATAGGTAGAACTTATGTGAATATGGTAAGGCATACACCAATGGACTCCCTCCAGGGACTTAATCAGCCTGTGCTTAAGTCATATGGTTGCAGTGGTGGCAACTCACGGAGGCAGGTGGTCATAATATTTTTTCTCCTACATTGTATGTAGTATGTACAGGGTTATCATGGTAAATATGTGTAACTGTGGAGTGGTTTTAGATACATAACTTAATGACTATTTAACCTGGAAAAGTTAAAAAACCACCATTTGACAGCTCAGTTTATTGTTTTTCCAGGTGAATCATTTGATAACATTGTCATGGACATCACTGTCACAGAAAAAATGAAAAGAGCATTCATGCTGTCAGCTCTCAGCACTGAGAAAACCCCAAGGGACATTGCTGAGTTCCACAGATTATCTTTGTCTTTTCTTTTGCTTACAAGATTAAGATCGACAGCACAGAGGACCCTGATGACATCCCTAACAAGCGTAAGAAGAATCACCATCAGGACACCCCAGTTTGTCACCAGGGTGTAAGGGTGTAAGGGATAGTGGACAACAACAAAAGGAAATCAATGAATGCCTTGTCCAAGGAGTTGGGTGTTGCTTATGGTACCATCCGTTGCATCATCCATGAGGACCTCCATTACAGCTCCTGCATTCTTGAGTAGGGTCAGTTCATTGAACAGACCATGCAGAAAAGGCATCTGATGAAGGCAAAGAAACTACTAAAAAAACTCAAGCACCTGGAGATGAACAACATGCTACGATTCTTCTCAGACAAGAAGAATTTTGACCAGGACCAGAAGCTTGATAGGAGGAATGACAAGTGGTTGTGTAAGATCCCTGATGACATGCCCCAGGTCATGTGCACAAAATTTCCTGCCACTGTCTTGGTCCTCAGCGTCATCTCCAGCGAGGGAGATATCATTCCTCACTTCTTTGAGAAGGGTTTAATGGTCAATGGAGACAAGTACATAAGGTGCTGAGAGATTCAGTGAAGCCCTGGATGAATGCCATTGCTGGCAGAAGGCCTTACATCTTCCAGCAGGACTCTGCCCCAGCCCACAAGACCAAAGCAATAGCTTGAAGAGAACATGCCCTACCACTGACTGGTCTCCAGATGTTTGCCCCCCCCAGCATACCCGACTTGAATACCTTAGATTACTATACGTAGAGCATAGTTGAAAGAGGGACCAATAAACATCCCATAACACCCTAGATTCCATCAAGCATGCCATCGCCAATGTCATGATCCAGATGAACAAGGCCTAAGTCACTAAGGCTTGCGGCTGATTCCGCTCAAGGGTCGAGGCTGTCGTCACTGCCAACTGCAGGTTCATTGAATATTTATGAAGTGTGTTTCTGCATCAACTGTTATGCAAGATTTTGCTTCATAAAATGTGTTTTCATGTTTCAATTTATTGTTTTATTATATACATAAATTTTCCACATTTACCATGATAACCCTTTATGTTTCATGACTCTGTTAACCAAAAGGATTTTTGGGCCTTCTGTAATGTCCCGAAGATATGGAATAAATTGTAGACCTTAGCTACAATAGGCAGTGAGAATGACTACTGCATACCTAGACCGAGCTTGATGAGCAATAAACAAAATAAAGAAACTATTCAGGATGTACATCAGAGTCTAACTAGGGTGGTTGAAAGCATTTGTTATAGAGGTAAATTAGTATAAAAAAATGAAGCAGTTATAGATTTTTGGTATTACTTAGTAAATAACTCCCAGAGTGGCTTAAAAGTGGTTTGGAATCTTGTTAAAAGTGTGAAGAAGCATGGGAAGAGTTTGTAGCCAGGGGTTTATTTCACACAGATGGTCAGCTTCTAATGTGAATAGAGAAAGGGAATGTTTGGATGACCTGTTAAATGAAAATTCAGGGACTAGCAAAAACAAGTAACTAATAATGATATGGCTTTCATTGATGATCCATAAGGCTGGATGCATATACAGTCATATCAGATTAATATGACCACCTACCTAATAATGGGAATAACCTCCTTTGGCCCGGATGACAGTGGTGAGACAGCGTGGCATGGACACAATGAGGCCCTGGAAGGTTGCCCAAGGCACACATGCCCATTTGGACAGAGGTCCTGGAGATGACATGGTTGTGGGTCAGCAGGTTGAACCTGTTGATCTAAATAGTCCCACAAGTGCTCTATGGAATTGAGGTCGAGTGATTTTGCCAGCCAAGGGAGAACAGAGACATCATTGTCATGTTCTGGAAATAGCCATGCACCCACTTAGTGACATGGCACAGAGCATTGTCCTGTTGGTAGACACCATCACCACTAGGGTAAATGTCCAACATGAAGGGATGCATGTGGTCAGTGGAGATGGACAGGTAGCCATTGGGATTCATGGACCCATCCAGTGGTACCAGCGGTCCCAGGTCTTACCAGGAAAGCATCCCCACAGACATGCATACTGCCACCGCTAGCCTGAACTTGACTGACAAGCATGTCAGGGTGTTGGTTCTCTTGTGTCTCATGCCATGTCTGCCACTGCACATCACTTCTGTGGAGTAGAAACTTCAATTCATAGGAGAAGGCAACCTTTTCCCACTCTTCCACTGTCCAATGACTGTAATCCCACGCGAACTCTGATGGACCTGGGTTAACATGGGCTCCTAGACACAGCGTCAACTCCGGAGACCCATCCACAATAGCGTTTGCTCTACTGTTATCAGGGAAACATACCTGGGAGCCCCAGTGTTCATTTTGAAGGTCAATTGCTGCGCTGTTGCACGTTGATTGCCCTTTACTAGTTGACAGAGGTGACATTCTCCTCTGGGGTTCATGGCCTTTGGTACTCCAAGTTTTGATGTCGGGAGGCACCCGATGTGCCAGCGGTCCATTCTTCGTACACCCTTACTACAGCACCTTGCGAGCAGCACATGAAGTCTGCTGTTTCTGAGATGCTTCCACCCTTAGCACAGTAGCCAATGATGATACTTTTTTAAACGTCCGTCAAATCACTACCTTTGCCCATTGTGCTCATGTAACGCACCACGGCTCCTCTGTTCTGGCTGGCTGCTTATATCTCCACGCGGTTGACCTTGTCACATGCACTCTGTGACGCACCTGGATGAGTACACTGGGATTTCGGGGGTGGTCATATTCCGATACGATCCTGTATAAATGTCATTGAAGTAAGAACATTAGTTTTCATTTTGTGTAGTAAAAAGTCTGCTATATTTATCACAGTTTTTTTTATATGCTCTCTCTCTTTCTCTCTCTCTCTCTCTCATATATGTTATTTTTTTCTTTTTACAGACTTTTGTCTTCACAAATAAAAGTGAAATAATTGAAGCATTGAATGATGCAAAGAAAAAACAGCTTCAACGACAGGGAAGGAAATCAGTGAATAAAATTGTACAGCTCTTGGGAGGGTAGGTATAACACAATTTTGTTACAGAGTACATGATTCTGATAGAATATGTTTGTGTGTGAAAGAGATCCACTGTTCTCTAAGACTGTATTGAAATGAAAATATCTAACTTACGCAAGGAACACTTATAGTGTAGTAAATCCGTTTATTTTTGTGGTGTAAATTTGTATACAGATTCACCAAGCTTTCACACTCCACTGGAAGGCTTTCTCAAGGCAATGTAGACATAAAATGTTTACATTGAGACATAAATGTAGACATGTCTACATTTTGTGTCTACATTGCCTTGAGAAAACCTCCCAGTCAGAGTTTGCCAATTTTTTTTTTAAAGGAGCATTTTTACTCCTTTGAAAAAATTTAAGGAGTAATTTTCAAAAGTCGGAAGTATTTTAGATAAATTATCAGATAAAATAAAATACTTACGAAAATGCTAGGCAATTATGATAAATCAATCCAGATTTTTCATATAAAAAATATTTCACTACAACTTAATGTATTTAGAATTTGGATCCGTTTTGTTTCTTGTTTTAGAAATAAATATAATATTCGTATTTTAAAACAATAACATTAAATTTATCATGTTTTGTAATGGCCACATGAAACAGCAATGTGTTTAAGAAGTGAAAACATTGCGCTTTTAAGGTTTTTATAGGCAACCGAAAATATTTAATAAACTTCTCAGCAAGTTCCACAGCCACATTTGTTTTTCTGCAGCTGTGCATCATCCAGTGCTTAAATTTTCATTTTGCTGATATCTTTTTTTTTTAATGCCCATGGATGACAATTTTATCCATCATGAATGCACAACAGCTTTCACTATTTTAGATAAATAGTTGAATAGTGTAACTTTGAAAATATAAATACTTTTGAACACCATGCATCAATTTTTACAAATTTTTCAACTTCATCATCCCCCTTTTATCAAACTGAAATGCAAAACTTTTTTAGGAGGAATATTTAAGAATACAGAATACATGTTCTGATCATTGTTGGTAAAAAGAAATTACAGTTACAGAGTAAATCTTGGCTACACCAGATTTCTGTTTTCAGACATTTTCCCTCTTTTCAAGTTGAAATACAAATATTTTTGAAATAAAAATATATTTAACAACAATACTAAGCAGAGGAAACATCACGTGAAAAATAAAATTATGATTATGGGAGAAATCTTCACTGCGTCTAACTTCCATTTTCGAAAGTTTTGAAAGACGAAACTTCCACTTTTGAAAGTTTAGAAAGTTTCAGGCAGAAAACATCCTTCACCACTACTAATTGCCCCAAAATTTCTGTTCACTTAAGCATTGATCTCGAGGATAACCCCAAATTATGAAGGAAAAGGAGAAATTCTTCAAAGCTGTCGCACTCTCATGCCTAAAGATTACAGCAAAATTTTTCGCCGTCGAATTTCCGTTTTCGGAAATTTTTCCTCCATTTTCAAACTGAAATACAAATATTTATGGAATAAAATGTTATATAACAACAATACTGGACGGAGGCAACATCACAGAAAAAAGAAATTAGGATTACGGAAAAAATCTTTATTTCATTTACTTCCGTTTCTGAAAGACGAAATACCGTCCCGATGCATATTTTTACAAATTGGTAAAATTCTTTGATGCATAGTTTTATGTGCTGAAAAAATTCCTGGCGCGTATTTTTACACGTTGGTAAAATTTCGATACGTACTAGACACGTAATTACGCATTTTGGTGAACTCTGCTCCCAGTGGAGTGTGAAAGCTTGGCAAATCTTTGAACAAATTTACACCACGAAAATAAACGGATTTACTATGCTATAAGCGTTTCTCGCATATTCACCACTTGGTGTATTTAAAAATAAGAATATCTAACTTATTTTTGTCCTCTTTAGTAAAGTATAATGTTCAGCTACAAAAAAAAAAAAAAGAAAAATGTTTGGTAAAAGTCTTTGTGGACAGAGCATTTTGGTTTTGATATGTTTTGTAAATTTGATGATTTCCAACAAATTTATTTATGCATTTTTTCTGTATTTTTTTGAGGGAAAGATAAGAGAAACAATATGTGACAGTGCTTAGACCATTTCGTATTGTGGTTGATGCCGTGAAATGGGCTACTTAATTCTAATGAAGCTGACATTCAAAGATCTTGTTGATTTGGTGTACATTGCATGTTGTAGGGGAGACCAGGGCTGGTTGGCTACATGGGTAAGTTGGCACACTTTAATGTATTTCAGCAGGTAGCTGTACAAGCTTGTCTGTGGCTGCAGCTTCACATTACAATGGGATACTAAAAGTTTTGGCTGCCAACATTGATAACTACAGGAGTGGCAATGCTTTTCCAACTATTTTCTTTGGCGAGTTAATATTTAAAAAAAAATTAATTGTTGTGTTTCTTTTTAAGTACAGTAGAACTTGGTTAAGACAAGCTCGGGTATAATGAGTTCCCGGCTATAGCGAGTAAATGCCAGAAGAAGTTTGGTTTCGTATGCAATTAGTGTTAAATTATTCGCTTGTTACGAGTATCAACTCTGTTATAGCGAGCAAATTTGCAAGACTTACAGATTTTATTTTATTTTTACACCCAGTAAAGATAGCGCAGCATTGAAAGGTGGCGTCAATTAGCTACCTGCTACCCAAAAAGACCGTCTGTGTGTCACCTGCTCCGAGAGAAAAGCGGGGAGTGTTTTATGACTTCTTGCATTTCAGCCCAAGGGTAGGTGGGGGTGCCATTTTGTGGGGGAAAGCTTCCCAGCCTTTCCTTTGCCACTGTTTATGAGAGGGTTCCTGGAATTTGCTTTCTCTCATTGGCTGCTATGGTCTAACCCCACGCATGTTTTCTTAGTGCATTCAGTATTTCAACTTCGCACGGGATATATAGTAACTTTTTTTTAATCAGAAAGTCGCACGCAGGCCTACTCTTGCGACATCACTTATGCTTTCCCTCCCCCTTTTTTTATTAAGTGTGATATTGTGAGAAAAATGGTTTGTGTTAAAAGAAAGGCTCTCTCCATCAGGGAAAAAATGGATATTCAGGAACTGCAAGACGGCGAGAAAAATTCAGCTGTTTGCAAAAAGTATGGGCTTTCATCATCTACCGTATCTACATTGTGGAAGAACAAAGATGCAGTTTTGCCAGCATTTGAAAACAATCTTACAGATTGCAAAAGCAATGAAAAAGTGTGAAAAAAAAATTATATTGATGAAGCTTTACTTTGTTGGTTTAAAGTTCAACGTGATGCTGGTTTTCCTATCAATGGACCAATTTTAAAAGTGCAAGTGGAAAAATTTGCAGTACAGTTTGGTCATGAGAATTTTATATGCAGTAATGGGTGGCTTGATTGCTTCAAGAACAGACACAATATTTTTTACGCAAAAATGTCAGGTGAATCAATGTCTGCAGATACGGAATCTGTAAGTCAATGGCTAAAAAGCGTTTGACCTAGCTTCATTTCTGAATTCAGTGAGCAGAACATATTCAATACTGATGAAACGGGCATTTTTTACAAGGTAACCCCTGATATAACTTTAACTTTTAAAGGCGAGAAATGCATTGGAGGTAAATTTGCAAAGGATCGGCTAACCGTTCTAATTTGTGCGAACATTAGGGTATCCCCCAAAAAATTTTTTTTTAAATATTTTGACTCTCACCCCTAAAAAGTTTTGTTTGGTGTACTTAAGATCTCCTGTGAAACTTCAGCTTAAAAAAAAATATTTAGAGGTCCCTCAAGGTCGCCAAAAAGTTAAAAAAAATAGTTTTATTTCGATAATTGTTTACAGTTACTTACGAAATTATTATTTTTTAAATATATTTTTTATTTAAAATGTTACATGCTTTTAATATGTCGTTTCTAAAAAAATGTACTCTATTGGTAATATTTAGTGTAGAAAATATAAGGAAAATTATTAAGAAAATGACAAAAAATGAACTTTATTCAACATTGCAAAATGCAATGTAAAAATAATGTTTTACAGCAAAATTCTCCTGTCAAGTTTAACAAGATAATAAAGAGGAAAATATTGCCTAACATTCCATAAATAACATAATTAATAATTTTTAAATATCTTGAAGATCTTTACGGTTGCACTTCGTGAAGTTCTTTCTATGCATTTCAACTACCTGCAATAAATACTGTTTTTGTTCTTCATCTTTTGTTGCATCATTAAAACTTTCGATTAATGCTATGCCTCGCTCAGCACAGTCATTAACACATGGCAAATGTTTAACAATTTCTTCAGCTTCTTTAAAAGATTGTGTTTCTGGCCATTTCTCAACAGGCACGCTTAGGAAGCTGTCGTCTATTTGTGAGGTGTGAAAGAAGCTGCGAGAGATATTTAAGTCATCAAATTTTAAAGGAAGTTTCTTTAACAGTGCAAATTTTTTTTTCACTGATTTTACTAACATATATTTCTCCTTGGCACTAAGAAGTGTTGAAAACAAGCAAAGAGTGGCAAGCTCTTCACTTAAATACCAGGAGTGTTGTAAACTCATCTTTAATCCTGTTTTGTGTAGTTGTATATCATCATATTCATGCAATCTTTGTATCAGTAAAACGTCGTTCGCTGGCGCATCTACAATAGACTAACATGTGTACCATGATTGAATGTATACGCATACAACAAACCGATTGAACCTTTGAAGGCCTTGAAATTGTTGAGGTGTCAATTGTATGATAGATTCATTTCCATCAAACAGTAGTTCAATTTTTAATGAATAAATGGCTTTTGCCATCCATCTAGCTCTGTGGAGAGCACCTGGTTTCCGAATAATATTGTTCGCATCTATTCCAATCATAAGAGCGGAAAGATTTAATAGTTCTCTGTAATCATCTCTAGGAAAGTGTTTAGCAGCTGTCTGAAGTTGATTAGTAATAAAAAATTTCAAAGTGTCGGATGCTGCTATCAATGGCGTTGTTTGACATTTTGGGTTGCGGTGGTTAAGTTCAATCCATTTTTCTCAAAATCTTTTAAACATAATAATTTTGGGTCCACTCGATGGTCCAAGACATACATGAAATATATCTGAAAGTAACACTTCAAACATGTGGTGTCTACAGGCTAACCACAGAAGGCTTTTTCCTATTTTATTTTCAAGAAGAACACATGTTCCTTTGAACTTTCCAGTATTTGAGGAGGTTGTGTCGAAGCTTTCTGTCCAGAGATCCAATACAACCTGTCCTAGATTGTCTTTGTAATCTGAGAAACTGACGATCCTCTTCATTTTTAATAAGCTGTTCCGAATTAGCGTGACTTATGTCAAATAACATATCCAGATTTTCACTATACATTATTTTATTCTCTTGGTCTTTTGCATTATTCCTTTTTTGATTTCTCATTAAGCCTACTTGTTTGCCATATAAATCTTTAATCTTTTTAAAGATATGCTGCTTATGTCTTATTGGCAACCTTGATTTTTCCCAAAATGGTACAATGTTATTGTTTACAAGAACAGCACTATCACTGATCGAAAGCAACTTATTACTGTGAAAGTACATAAAATTGGTCATAACATCTCTTCCAGATGGCAGATGTGAACCTGTTATTGATTCAGTTGGATATCCAATAAGCCATACATAACTACTACTCCTAGTTTGTTTTGCCATTATATTAAAAAGAAACACTAAAACAAATTTCTCTTCTGGACAAAACAGCAAAAAGGCAACACTATATAGAAATATCTCAACAAACAGCAAAAATACCCATCTCAACAAACAGCAAAAGGCAACACATACAATAGAACAAACAACAACACATGTGCAATAAGTGATACTAGTGGTTACGGTTAAAGTTTAAAGTTACAGTTAAGGTGCAATAAGTGATGCTAGTGGTTACAGTTAAGGTTTAGAAATCATATATAGATATATAATTGCACTACAGAAGCAGGCGCAGCTTTTAATTATGTTTTTATATTTAATTATGGTTTTTATTTTATTTTATTTTTTGTTATATAGATACTAAAAATTTATTAATAATGAAAATAAAATATATAATTGATCATCACTTATGCTTTTGATTAAAATTCCCGATTTTCACATAAATCAGCGTAGCTTGTGTGACCTTGAGGGACCTCTTAATCTTTTCCAAATGAACTCTAACTTCATATATTTTAATAATAGGAGTAGAAGAAACTTTTTAGAGGGTGAGACCCACCTTTTTTAAGAAAAAAATTTTTACATTGAATTTTGGGACACCCTAGCGAACATGGCAGGAAATGAAAAAAGAAAATTATTGGTGATTGGCAAATCGTTAAAGCCTCGATGTTTTAATAATGTTCAGCATCTCCCGGTTGATTATAAAGCAAACAGAAAGGTGTGGATGACATCAGATATCTTTACGGGAGAACTTCATAATTGGGATCGTGAACTACGATAGAAAAACAGAAACATTTTGCTGTTAATAGATAACTGCCCAGCACATCCCAAAGTAGAAAATTTGACAAATATCAAACTTGTGTTCCTACCACCAAACACAACATCAATTTTACAGCCTATTGACTCAGGGATTATTAGGAGCTTTAAGTGCCATTTTTGGCAATTTCTAGCCATACAGTTAATCCAGAAAATGGAGAAGCTAGAAATTAAGATTTCTGTATTGGATGCTGTTCGTCTTATGAGAGAAGCTTGGGATAGTGTCACTCCGACAACCATTAAAAATTGTTATAGGAAGGCTGGTCTTCTAAAGGAGACTTTAGTAGAAAGCACTGAAGTGATTGATGACGATGATCTCCCCTTATCAGAATGGTTAAAAAGTAGAGATTTAAGCACCTTTAACAATTGCAATTCTCTTGAGGATTTTATCGACATTGACGCTGCGGTCCGAACAACTGGAATTTTAACGGAGGAACAAATTGTGCAAGAAGTCATTGCGGTGAATGAAGAAATTGAAACCGACAATGAAGGCGAAAACATTACAGAAACACAAGAAGTTGTGGCTTACAATCAAGCACAAGATGCCTTGGATGTTTTGACTAGATTTTATGAAACTAATTCTGGCAATGAGTGTGTGTTCAGTGCATTATCAGTTGTTAAGCGTAATCTGATGGATTTTCGGTTGAAGTCAAGGACAACGCAGCTAAAATTAACCAAATTTTTTTATACGAAATAAAAAGGATATGTGCTTTGGGCAGATAGTACTGTACCTGTGCTTAATTTTATCTAAGTACTGTATGGTATAAAAATTACAATACTGTATAGTAAATATTGTATTTCATACAGTACGTATGTAGTTTATATGTCCGTTATTCAATCATTTCAACTTAATCTGCATCACATCGTACGTACTTACATATGTATGTACTACAGTATGTATAATGGTACGTATAGTTCTGTGTGTATGTAGTTCTGTACGTACACATTTTTCAAGAATTCCACAACTAACCGAAATATTGTACGGTAATTTCAACTAAACATAAGTATTATGTATTTCTCAACATTAAACATTGTATGTACTATATTTGATAACGAAATTTATTTTTTGAATGATATCCTTGATATTTTGGGTCTTTCCCGGATTATACGAGTAACGGCTATAACAAGCAATTTGTTCGATCCCGAACAGCTCGCCTTAACAGAGTTCGACTGTATGTGGTTGTTTCTAAAATTTTTATGGTATAATAAGAGTGCATATCCATGGATGCAAGAAGTTTGGAATTAATGTTTAAACTATTCTTTGTAGTCTGTTCTTTGCATGTAAAAAGTTGAAAAATGGTGAAGGTGGCATGTTGGCACACTGTGCCAACTTGCCTCATATGCCCAAATTTTCATACTTAAAATTTTATTGCGCTGAATTACATATAGAAATCTAAAATCTAAACATATTTATTAGTTTTTCCTAAATTTACAGAGTCTCGGACATAAAAATTTTTCATATGCAGACATATAAAAGAAAGACTGGCTCTTTGAGGCCCTTGTGCCATTAAAATAAAATCACACCAACCAACCAACCTAAAAGAAAGACGGAGAGAGAGCCTAAATTCTGAATGATGTAATATTGAGAGCTGTTAAGCATAATTCATGTGCATCCTGGAAATGTCCTAAAATTCTGTTACATGTCCTGGAATTTTATCGATTCCTGCCTTTTTGCCTCTGTATGTTTTGTAGTTGAGAATTTTTCTACTGATATAACTTGTGTCTGACAAATTTACCTCCCCACTCCTTACGAAATGCAGGCAGCTGTGGGTTTTCTTGTCTGTTAGCAGTACTGAAGCTGCATTACTAGCATGTCTTTTGTAAAAAATGAAAAAAGAAAAAAAGATTGTGTGTATGCTATCACTTTGTCTGTCTGGCTGGGGACACCATATCTCTGTAACTCTTAGTTTGATTTGTAAAATTCTTTTTGTATTGGGAATTTTAAAATGTGAGAATGATGATCCTTTAACTTCATTTTTTTTTTTCGATGCACAACTTCGCCGCTAAAAGGCGTAAATGCAGATCCTATCGAATTAAAAATAAATTTTATTTTATATATTTGCTTCTAAATATCCGATTGAAAAAATCTTTTTCCTATTGATGCCATTTATATCAAAGACTATTCTAGTTATAGTCTCATTTTTAAATAATGCATAGATTTTCCGCTAGGGGCGTAAAGGTAAATCACAGTTTTCCCAATATCCCCACTTCTAATAAAAGTCTGATTTGAAAAATTCTTCCTGCATTTAATACAACTTCTAATGGGAAATGTTCTGCATGTAATTTCTCATTTTTAGTAAAGACCGGTTTGGCCACCAGGGGGTATGAGTGTTTATCTTGGCTTCCGATATATTTGCAACAAAATCTGAGCTTCTGAAAACTCGATTGAAAAAATTATTTTGTGAACCAATACCTCACCTAGTGTAACATTTTGAGAATACCTGTGCTTAAAATAGTGCATAGTTTTTCCACCAGGGGGCATAGATGAATATCTTATTTTTATCAGTATCTCTGTTTCTATGAGTCTGATTTGAAAAATTATTTCTTTGTTGGAGAGCATTTTCGGTGCAAAATGTTTCTTAATGCACAAGAGCATTTTCGGTGCAAAAAAATTCTTAATGCACAAGTGTGCCATTACAGGGCGTAAGTTCATGTTTTAATTTACAGGAGTATCTGCGGGACTAAAACCCCAACTGAAAAAAAAAATTCTTTTTCGATCAGATACTACTACTATGAAAACTCCTTGTGCATATTTTCTTCCTAAAATAATGTACAATTTTGCCACTAGGGGGTGCAAATATTTAATCTGTTTTTCTCAATATACAGAGTGATTCAATAATCCTGATCCAGTTCCAAGAAAAACAAATTTAATGATTGCAAAAACAATACAAATCAATGAAATGCATGACTAGAATGTAGAATCAGTGTAATTCAACATTTCCCCCTTGCATGTTGAGGCACAACTGCTACCACTGCACAGTTGATCTAAAAATCCATTCCAAAAGATCAGGTGTAATGGTGTCAACAGCAGCTGCAATGCAATTCCTCAGTTCCTGGATACACCTGTGACTTAATGTATCCCCAGGCAAGAAAAGTCCAGGGGTTAAGGTCAGGTGAACGAAGAGTCCATAGCCTAGGTGAGCCTCTTCCAATCCACCTACCAGGAAACGTCGCATTCAAGTAATCATGCAAATGTTTGCAATGTGGGGTGGTGTCCCGTCCTGTTAGAACAGAATTGCATCCAAAATGCCATCTGAAATCAACTGTGGCTCTAAGAACAGCTGTAGCATATCCAGACACGTTGCCCCTGTGATTGTGGATTCAGCAAACATGAAAGGCCCATACACTTCAGTCTTAGTGAATCCGAACCAGACATTAACCTTAGGCATGTTTCTTTTTCACTGAAAGGTCTCGTGCGGCTTTATCCACCCATATCCTCCTGTTGTGGCAGTTTACCATTCCTCATCACTGACCAATAGGTGATCCATCAGGTCCTTGTGTTCCACATCCTTCAAGAGATCATAACACATAGCTTGGCGAGATGCATAGTCTTCATGTTAAAGTGAATGAACAACCTGGACATGGTAGGCACGTTTCTGAATAATAAAGTGTAAGATTCTCCACACAGTTGTTTGGGATACACCCAGCTCCCCACTGAGTCTGTGTGTGTGGAGGCACGAGGGCTCCATCTGATTTCTTTCTGTATGTTTGTCACAGTCTCTGCCGATGTGGCTGATCTCCCAGCAAGTTCTTCATCCAATACACTTCCTGTTCTGCGAAATTTGTTCACCAAGATTCTGATATTCGCCCTTATTGGACCGAAATTTCCGCCTAAACTTTTCCTGGACCTCGGCATAGGTATGAAACCTTTCAGCCATCCACTAATGATGGCCATTCTCTCTCCTTTTGTCAGCATGATTCATATGACCTGAAAATGAGAAAGTTAAAGTGTAATTTCATTAAAATGGATCAAGACTTATGAATCACCCTGTATGTACTTTTGAACGCCCGATTTAAGAAATTCTTTAACACCAGATATCATTTACCTTATTACCAACTTTTTCAATTCATGCCATTAACTAACGTCTTGGCCTCAGTTGTGCCTCCTACAATAAAATAAGCCTTGGCCAATCAAAATAAAAATGCCTACTGAGTTCTCTTCCATGAGTGGACAAGAAACACTCCTGAAAGATTAACAGCAATTTTCCTGTGCCACACTAGGCAAATACAAGGAGGCTAAATTCTGAACCTCACTACTTCTTGGAAAGGGACATCTTTAGAGTAAACACACTCATGGCTGGTGTGTTTTATCAACCCCCCCCCCTCCCCTCACTTCAGCACTGTGGAGACCAACTAGGGTGGTTCCTCTAATCCCTGGGTAACATAAGCTGCAAACATATTTGTTATGCTTGTTCAAAGTGGGAAATGGATAAGGTGACCTTTTCAAACAGTGACCATTTCCTAGAATTTTAAGTCAAAAAGGACAACAAACTAAGATTGTGGGTTTGGAAAAGTTACATAAATAGCATCCCTTTTAGTTTAAAAATCTTAGCTCTTTTTCAAAATGGCACAACTTCTGGTTGACAGAATTTGCTTATGAAACATATAAAACTAAAGCGAACAAATTCACCACACATGTTGTTGGCGTACAGTTTTTCTTTTCTTTGAGGGAAATTTTCATCCTGAGAGAAACTTTTAGGTTTTTTCTTTTAAAGTAAAGCACATAAAGTAAAAAAGATGTGCAACTGGCGCAGACATTCCTGGGATAAAGCAAAACCCGAAAACGCTGATGAAAGAAGTAAGTGAACTAGGGAAAGTTTTACTGGAACAGTAGTATTAATATTTATTGCACATTAGAATAATAAATCACTATACATGATGATAAAAATAAGAATGATGCAGATTAAAATTGTTAGCAAAAGAACCCTGCTGCAATTTAACTTCCAGCTACAATTACACATAAATATAAGTGAACAGAAAATCATGAGAAATTAGCAGAAAAGGGGGGGAGGTGCATGACATTGATTACAAGCATTAGTTTTTCCTTCATTCTTACCAGACTTTTCTTTTTCTTTTTGCAATTCAAAATTGTTTGTTCTATTGTTCTATCAGCATTGTTTTTTAAAAGAGTGTATGGATATGTTACAACATGTCCCAGCTTCACTGGCTGGCTTGCCTATTTTATGTTGTAACCAGGCTTTTTCATTTTGGGCTGATCAAGGTGGTAGGTTGCAGTTCAGGTAGCATTGGGCACGCTGCATGCCTGAACTGCAACCTTCATACATAGGCTCATTTTTGTTTCTGGATTACACTCCATTTCCAAAGGATGTATTTAAATGGCGAAAATCTTCCAAATATGTGGAGACAATGTAAATAGACAAAGTCATCGATCGCTCTTCTCACATTTTGCTTTAATTAACACACAGCAACCAAAAAATTGTATTTCAACACTGCTAGGATCTTAGTGAGAAATGGAGTTGCCTCCTTGGGGCACTCAGTGGAAACAATGGCACACAGAATAGCAACAAGGGCCTCTGTGAATCTTGGAGAAGTGCCATCTAGTTCTGTGTGACATTTGTGAAAAAACCCCAACTCACTGGGTTTTGTTCCAGAATCCTTAAGTTGAATGACCAACTGGAACCATCAGCTGTGGGCTAATCCTCCACACTGATGTACCTACCTGATTAAAAAGACAAAAAGAATGCAAAAGCTAACTCAAGTGTGTGTTATGGTGGGCCTACCACACTTGAGAAGGATGGTCCACCAGGGTATTGACCTGGAACTGGAAAAAGGCGAATCAGAAAGAGATTGCGACTGAGTGAGGGCAAGATTGGTGTATGGAATACTAGAGGTATAAATGGCAAGATGAATGAGGTGATTGAAGAGATGAATAAGTGTAGATTGGATGTGCTGTGTTTAAGTGAAACCAAAAAGAAGGAAATTGGGATAGAAGAAATGAATGGAATGGTGATTGTGTGGTCTGGAGTATTGGATAATGTGAGAGGACAGGCTGGTGTAGGTGTGATTTTAAGTGAAAATATGAAGAACAACTTGATTCACTATAGTTGCATAAGTGAGAGAATTCTCTGGAATCGTTTGAAAGGGAAACTTTAGAGAATAATAACTGTTGTAATGTATGCTCCTTGTGACTCGGAACCTTCTGATAGGAAGGAAGATTTCTGTAATGAGCTGACAGCTGTTTTCTGCCAGTTTGGTGCTAAAGAGAAAGTTATAATAGCATGGGATTTCAATGCTAGAGTAGGTGTGCAGAATGCAATTTCTGACAATGTTCTGGGTAAGTTTAATGATCCTTGTGTGAATGATAGTGGTGAAAGATTAATTGAACTCTGCATTGAGAATGGTTTGTGTGTATCTAATACGTTTTTCAACCACAAGTATATCCACACATATACTTGAGAAAATCGTACTTTTGGTCAAAAGAGTGTGATAGATTTTGTTGTCTACAATCAGTGTCTGAAACACTTAGTTGCTGACACTTGTGTGATGAGGGGTGAAGATATTGGTTCTGATCGTTACTTGGTAGTGTCACAAGTGAAACTGAATGTTGATTGGAGGAAAAGGAATAGGAAAAGGCCCAGGATGGAAAAAATAAAGGTTGAAAGGCTCCCTGAAGATCATTAGTGTTATTCTGACATACTCAGAAAATGACTGAAGGAGCTGAAGTCTTGTGAGAGTTGTAGAAAAGAAGTGGGAATGTTTTAAGAACTGTGTTGTCACTACTGCTGTAGAGGTCTGTGGCACCACAATAGTGGGCAACAATAGAGGTGATGCTTGGTGGAATAGTGAAATTGAAGAGGCAGTAAAGAAAAAGAAGGAAGCCTATTTGGGGATGTTGCAAGGTAGAGTTTCTGTGGATGAATATCACTGTAAGAAACGTCAAGCCACTAAGCTGGTTCACCGGAGCAAGGCTAAAGATAGGAAGGAGAAGGTGGAAAGGCATGAATTGGCTTTTTGGAAAGATAGGAAGACCTTCTGGAAATACACAAGACTCAGGAAAAATAAGGGAAACAAAAGTTGTAAGTTGTGTGAAGAATAGGATCGGGTAAATGATATGGGAGCCCAATGAGTTAAGTGAAAGATGGGGTGAATACTTCTGGGAGTTATTAGATCAGTAAAGCAAAGGTGATTCTGAGGCAGAAGCAGATGATGTCACAGTGAAGGATGGAAGCACAGGAGAGATCTCAAGAGAAGAATTGTGTAAAGCTCTAAAATCTCTTCAGAATGGTAAGGCTTCAGGAGTTGATGGCATAACAGCCGAGATGGTGAAATAAGTTGGTGACTCTGTAATTGACTGGTTAACTGAAATTTGCCAGTTGTGCTGGAAGTTAGGAATGGTCCCTCAGGATTGGAAGGATTCTATCATTGTTCCCTTGTATAAGGGAAAAGGTGATCAGACTGACTGCAAGAACTATTGTGGTATCAGCCTACTGAGTGTGCCAAGGAAAGTGTTTGGTAAGGTCATTATTGAAAAACTATGAAGTCTTACTTCAGAGAAAGTGTTGGATGTTCAGAAAAAGTGTGGGATGTTCACCATCTCGGCAATTATGCCTGGTAAAGCTGCACTAACCAAATTTTTGCATTACATATGATGATTGAAAAGTATCTGGCTGTTGGTAAAAAGTTTATGCTGCCTTCATAGATTTAGAGAAAGCTTATGACCGAGCAAATAGGACACTTTTGTGGAAGGTATTGAATCAATATGGTGTTACTGGGAATCTACTTAATAGTGTGAAAGCCATGTATGCTGGCAGTAGAGCTTGTGTTCAAGTGAATGGTGTTTTATCAAAATGTTTCTCTATTGGTTAAGAAGGCAGACAAGGTTGTGTAATGTCACCATGGCTGTTTAATATATTTATAGATGTGTGCATGTGTGATGCCAAAAAATACTGGTTTATGTCTTGGGGATATCCGTGTATGCAGATTGCTGTATGCTGATGACACAGTCCTGTTGGCTGAAAGCAAAAGTGAGCTGCATAGTATGTTGTCTGGATGTACGAAGTTTGCAAGAAATTCAAACTGAGTGTAAATAAGGATAAAACCAAAGTTATGGTTTTTGAGAGAGAAACTGGTAGTACTGAATGTAATGTAAGTGTAAATGGCATAGTGATTGCCCACATGAGTGAGCTTGTGTATTTAGGTAGCATGTTTGACAGAGAGAACAAACTGGATGGTGAAATTACATGTAGTAGGCAAGTTAATTTTTCATTGAAAGTCATGGCTGCTTTGGGAGGTTTTCACAGGAATGATGGGTTCTCTGGAGAGTCCCGCATGGCTGTGTATGAAAGTGTAATAGTCCCTACGCTGATGTATGGCAGTGAAACCTGGGTACTGCAGAAGAAACATAAGAGTCGTTTGTGTGCTGGAGAAATGCGTTACTTACGGGGGATTTGTGGCAAGACTTGTTCTGATTGTGTGAGGAATGAAGATGTGTTGCTTGTGTAATGTGAAGCAAAATGTTGTTAGCAAGGTGGAGACTAATATGCTTCGGTGGTTTGGCCATGTTGAAAGAATGAGTGATGACATGCTTACTAAGAAAATCTTTTTAGCCCAAGTGGCAGGAAGGAAGGCCAAGGAAGTCGTGGGAGGATCAGATACAGGAGTGTCTGCATGAGGAAAAGATTGTACGTATGAAGTATATAAGATCTTGTGTATGATGTGTGATGGATGTCAGCAAAGCCTGAGTTGTATGTCAAGATCGCTGTAAATGGAGAAGTTTGATACGGCAACAGTAAGTAAAAATTATCTGGTAGTTTGTATTTCTTTGTGGAGCTAACATCTGAATCCCAGAGAACAGCTTAGTGATATGTATGTATGTATGGGATCGAACCCCAGATCTCTCTATAACTAGCCGAGTGCGTTTGCATTATGCTATGGTGCCAACAATCCACGGTGCAAAGTGTGTTTTTCTGTCAGCATCTGACTTCACAAATCTGTAGGGATGGGCTCAGCAACTGAGACATCTCAATTAGGTGGGGCCTAATGGCACAAGCTATTTAATTATGGTTAATAAATCCAAAGGGCGAGAGAAATGGTTAAAATCTTCCAAATGCGTGGAGATAATCTAAATAGACAAAGTAATCGCTTTTTCCACGTTTTTCTTTAATTAACACACAGCAGCTGAAAAATTGTATTTCGACACCGCTGGGATTGAATCCCAGATCTCTCGATAACTAGCCGTGTACGTTTGCCTTACGATAACTAGCTGAGTGTCTTTGCCTTTTTTTTTTTCCTTTTTTTTAAATACGTTCAATTTTAAAGAGAGACTGCATTTAATTAAAGGGTGATGTAATGGTGTTTTTTCATATAGATATACTGCATGTGTCTGTCACTATATTGAATTTTGAAAGCTAACATATTCAAAAGTTAATTCCTTCTCCTACATCAGAGCTGAGTTCAGCCTGTTCAACAGTTAATCTAATTTGTGTCAGTAATGTCTTTCAACACTGTGTCAATTACTCAGCATAGTAAATTGTCCCTTGTTGTTTTTATGAAAATATTATTTGCTTCTCTTGAGCTTTTGCATTGAGATTTAGTAATGTAAAAACAACAATACAGTCCTTGTTTGCATTGACCTCAGAATTTCATGATATACACTGCTCAAAAGAATTTAGGGAGCAAGAGATATTGTAAGGAAAATCATGTGCAACTGACATTGTTGAACATAAAATATTTTTATGTAAGATACAGTACAATATTCAGTAAAATGAGTTAGTTAAATTGCATTAGTGAATGTGTATGCAATATTATCACATGATGTGATATGCTATACAACAATATGCATATGGCTTTTTGAAGGTGGTAACTGACCTCTAATAGGGTGTGTGGTCCCCTCAAATGGCTAAGAACACTGCACGCTTCTGTGGTATGGAATTGATGAGGTTATCGAAGAGGCTTCGGGGACATCTTCACCACTTCTCAATGAGGGCAGTCTCCAGTTCACGAAGAGTCAACAGACGTGCCAGCTGTGCTGCAATACATCTTCCAAGTGTGTCCCATGTACGCTCAAATGAATTTCAGTCAAGGGAGCAGACTAGTCACTCCATACACTCAGTTCTTTCCTCTTGAAGCATGTCCACTGGTCGAGCGTTGTTTTCCATGAAATGGAATGAATCACTGACGGCTGCAGCATATGGCATGACAATAGTACCACAAATCTCATCTCTATATCTCTGAGCCATCAGACTGCCATTTCAGATGATGTACAGGTCTGTATATCCAATAATACTGTATAATACTTATGCCTCTCCAGACTGTCCATCCATGTCCACTGTAATGTGATGTTTTCTGCACAAAAGCTGGGTTATTTCTTGTGCTGGGTCTCCTCCAGAAAAGAACTCGTCGATTGTCAGACTCCAGACTGAATCTTGTTTCATCAAGAAAGAATAATTACAAGGTTGCTTAACTTTTTCACATTTCACTGCACGTTTTATTCTTTTTGTTGTCATGCTTGGTTTAAGCCTCCGGTGCAGTGTTCTATTTTTTTTTTCTTCAGGTTCTTTCAAATGTTCGCCGAACGCTCAAGTCCATGAAGTGCCTTGCTTTCCACGTCGCAAAATTGTGTCCTCCCCACTCCCCACCCTTCCCACCAGCGTGTAAAACCCAACCTTCGTTGGTAAAAACCCCAGTTCTTGAACTCAAAACCTTTTGATATTATCAACGAACATAAACGGCCTATTCACATACATACAAAATGCCCAACGAAAATATTAAAAACGTATATGCAACTATTTACATATGACTCATGTTATTCTTTCGACTCTCCTTCTCAACACCTCATGAACAAATAGAACATTCATTCACCACACCCTAAGCCATTCCAACACAGACTGCCTCAAGTACTTTCATAAATCCATTTATTTATCTTCTGTGGAGGGTATCCATAGCTGTATGTGATTTCTTTAATGTATGAAGAAATAAATTACATTAAAGAAATCACATACAGCTATGGATACCCTCCACAGAAGATAAATAAATGGATTTATGAAGTACAAGTAAAGATGCAAGATACATATTCACCTAAAAGGAAAAAAACAATTACAATATGTCGGAGCAACACCTTACCTACCAGGAATCTCTACAGAAATCGATAAATTATGCCATAAATATGGAATTCAGATGGGAAACAAAGTAATGACTATTGGAGATATGATAATTAATAACACTGAAAAATGTATCTTGGAAAAAGCTGGTGTGTATGAAATACGTATAAGTGGAATCCCACCAATATCATATATTGGAAGTATTAAAAATCAGTTAAAACATTACCTACAACAACATATTATAAATTGGCAAAAAAAAAAAAAAAAAAAAGAAGCAAGAACAGCACTGATACAATACTGTCTGGATAACCACACATACCCAAATTTTGAAGATATTAAAATAATAAAATCATGTCGCAGTGGAGACATCTAAGCATTGCAGAGTCTGTATTAATTGAAAAAAATAGAGATCAAATTTGTAATAATAATGATCCAAGTATCCTTAATGAAAAATGGAAAGAACTAATAAAAATTGACCAAAAAAAACCAAAAACACAGAAGAATAAAATGAGTTTACTAAAGTCAATAATAGATGGAGCCACGGTGGAAGCTTTTCGTAGATGACGTTGGGGCGGGGCGAGGAAGACGAGCGTATCGCTCACTCTTACTGCGGTGGCAGAAGAGAAAACATCTAGAACACCTCCTGAAGATAACGCAGCAGAGGGTAGAAAGTACTTGAGGCAGTCTGCGTTGGAATGGCTTAGGGTGTGATGAATGAAAGTTCTGGTTGTTCAATGAGATGTTGAGAAGGAGAGTAGAAAGAATAAGATGAGTCGTATGTAAATGGTTGTACATACGTTTTTTAATATTTTCGTTCGGCATTTTGTATGTATGTAAATAGGCAGTTTATGTTCGTTGATAATATCAAAAGGTTTTGAGTTCAAGCATTGGGGTTTTTACCAAGGAAGGTTGGGTTTTACACGCTGGTGGGAAGGGTGGGGAAGGGGAAGGATACAATTTTGCGACGTGGAAAGCAAGGCACTTCATGGACTTGAGCATTCGTTGAACATTTGAAAGAACCTGAAGACAAAAAATAGGGTAAGAAACTTGCTGTTAACGCACGATGTACAAACTTGCCGAATGGTTCTAGTTCCATGCAAACTTTAATAACTAAAATCACACACACACAAGTTAAAATCTATTTACATGGTTTAAAACAACATGAGTACTTTCGTGCTCGCTACGAGCACATCATCAGATGAAAGACAAGTTGGAGTTCCAGAAAACACATTTATGTATCGGAGCCGTTGCCAGTCATTCACACTGAGGAAAGAAATACAAGAAAGTTCAAGAAGAGGCCTATAGAGTTCTATTAATGATGGTCAGAGTCTGCTATGTTAGAAGAAGAAACAGGAATCGAGGACAGTAAAGTTTTCCAGGCCTGGGAAATATAGCTGGGTACTTCATCGTTGCAACAAGTGCCCACTCGATGCAAAATGTGCAGACTCTCTGTAAAGAGCACTGTTTCCCTCGTAGTAGAGGTAGAAAGAATGGAGACGTCTGTCCAAGATGGGTAATGTGTACCAGCTGAAGAAAGCCTGGCTAAAGCAGTCGATGAAGAGCCATTTTTTACACTATATTGGTGTTCCTTAATTCTTGTTTGCAGTCTCCGTAGGGTTGAGCCGATATATATGAGGTCCTTGTCTTGAGGATCGACAGATTTCATAGAAATGGAATAGATGCCACATTTGTCCAACAATTCAACACAGTCCCGATCATTTTTAATCAGGGAATAAATGTTCGATGTTTTTAACCCAAAACCGACACCGTGACTGTGACCTTTACTGGAAAACTTTACTGTCCTCGATTCCTGTTTCTTCTTCTAACATAGCAGACTCTGACCATCATTAATAGAACTCTATAGGCCTCTATTTGCTCACATTACGTTAGAGCAAGTGAACTTTCTTGTATTTCTTTCCTCAGTGTGAACGATTGCCAACGGCTCCGATACATAAATGTGTTTTCTGGAACTCCAACTTGTCTTTCATCTGATGATGTGCTCGTAGCGAGCACGAAAGTACTCGTGTTGTTTTAAACCATGTAAATAGATTTTAACTTGTGTGTGTGATTTTAGTTATTAAAGTTTGCATGGAACTAGAACCATTCGGCAAGTTTGTACATCGTGCGTTAACAGCAAGTTTCTTACCCTGAGTAGTCTATGTGGCACGAAATCCTTGTTTATTATCGACAAAAAATAGAACACCGCACCGGAGGCTTAAACCAAGCATGACAACAAAGAGAATAAAACGTGCAGTGAAATGTGAAAAAGCAACCTTGTAATTATTATAATTGTATGCACGTAAATTTAAAAACAACTGTGGCTTCTGCTATAGATGTTTTAACCTGAATTCATCAAGAAAGAGTACTCGACTCCATTGTGTCCCCCAACAACAATGTTCCTCAGCCCAGTTTCTATGGGTTGTATGGTGTCTTGCGGTTAAAGGTACACCATTGGTCTACGTGCATAAAGGCCACCTTGGTGAAGGGAATTGCAAATAGTTGATAACCTGCGTCCTGTTGTCACCAGAAACTCTCATGCTGGAGCTGAGTAGCATTTTCCCACCTGTTCCGACAGGCTATTAACAAAATAGATAATGGCTGTTCCTTGTTGTAGTTTTTTGTGAATAGCCCTTGGTTTTGCCTTCTTTGAACATTTCCCGTATTCTGTAATCATGTCCATAGTCAGGAAATGACATTTCACGATACTCCAATGGCTTCTGCTACCATGCGCTGCATCTCACCTGCTTCCAGCCTGAAAATAGCTCTCCACACCATTGATTCCAGTTAACCATGCTGTTGAGACATTGTTCAAACCGAAGACTTCAAGAGACAAAATATCACGATGAAAAATATGGAAAAATAAGGGAGCTCTCGGGAAACCTTTATTTTTACCCCAATCAGTAGTTTGTGCATTCTGACATCACAGATGCTAAATTGGATAAAAATATACATGATTTGGCTGTCTGTCATGCTGAACTTAAGTTTTCCTCGTTACAGTAAGATATCACATGATTGGCTTGCATAATTTCGCCAAAGTCGCATGATCCTTTAATTATTATTGTTATTTGAGGGGGGGGCTTAACAATCACTGTGAATAACTCAATGGGCTATAAGCAGTCGCCTGTCCATAATTTAGGGTCACTGGTTCCAGGGAAGGGAGAGGACCAGTGCTGTAAGACAAACACAGCATCCATGCCTCACCGGGATTAAAACCCAGACCCTTCACGGAGAAACGATCAGAAGCCATCGCTTAGATCACTGCACCACCGGAGCAGCCTAATTATTTTGGACAGTGTACATAGAAATAAATACATGTATTAGTGAAGGTAGTTTTTTTAAATCATGTTTGTTTCATGGATTTGCATTGATCCATCTGAGTATTATTATATTATGATGTCATATTTTGTAACACAATTGTCTAATAACCGTGGTGAAACTACATCAATAAAAATGTAATTTTTTCATTTAAACAGGGAGGTTTCCATTCAGAAGCCAGCACAAAGAAAACGAAAAGTTTCAAAAGGCAAAGAGAATGGTGTTGATGAAAATGGCAAGAAAAGTAAGCTGAGTAATGATGATGATGACGTAATGGATGGCAGTAAATCTACAAAGAATCATGATTCTTCAGAAGACCAAGATTGGAATGATAGATAGCAAATATGTATAAAATTAATTATAATAAATTGTTTTTGTTGATATTTCGTTTTCTGTGCATACTTTGTATGTACAATGTTTCATCATCTAATAAGTCATATGTGATTACACAAATTACTTAGAAAATAAGACCCAAAATATAATGTAATAGAGGAAGATAAAGAACAGGAAAAATGTAAAACAAAACTAACTATGCTAAAACAACAAAGGTTGTTTATGAGTTTGTTGGCTTCTTAATTAAAAAAAAACCTGAGTCAAATGTTCTGTTTGTTGAGCCAAACAGTGTTTCTGCCAAGTGCATGCAGAAATTTTTTCTACATCAGTACAGGCAGTGCCTCATATTTCTTTGTTGATGATCCCTTAGGCATTTTGTTGGAGAGAATACCCTCACTCTCTAACCCATGGAGTTTCTGTGATGCAAATCATACATACATACATATCACTAAGCTGTTCTCTGAGATTCAGAGGTTAGCTCCAAAAAGAAATACAAACTACCAGATATTTTTACTTACTGTTGTCGTATCAAACTTCTTCATTTACAGCGACCCTTGACATACAACTCGGACTTCGCTGATATCCATTACATGCCGTACACAAGATCTTTTATACTTCATACTCATAATCTTTTTCTCATGCAGACACTCCTGTATCTGATCTACCCATGTCTTCCTTGGCCTTCCTCTGCCTTTCCTTCCTGCCACTTGGGCTAAAAATATTTTCTTAGTAAGCATCTCATCACTCATTCTATCAACATGGCCAAACCACCGAAGCATATTGGTCTCCACCTTGCTAACAACATTTTGCTTCACATCACACAACTGCAACACATCTTCATTCCTCACACAATCAGACCGTGTCTTGCCACAAACCCTACGTAAGTAACGCATTTCTCCAGCACACAAACGACTCCTATGTTTCTTCTGCAATACCCAGGTTTCACTGCCATACATCAGAGTAGGATCAATTACACTTTCATTCACAGCCATGTGGGACTCTCTAGAGAACCCATCATTCCTGTGAAACCTCCCAAAGCAGCCATGACTTTCCATGAAGAATTCACTCACCTACTAATTTCACCATCCAATTTGTTCTCTTTGTCAAACATGCTTCCTAAATACGCAAACTCACTCACCTGGTCAATCACAGTGCCATTTATACTTACATTACATTTAGTGCTACCCGTTCCTCTCTCAAACACCATATGGATAAACCTTTCTGCGCTAAACTATTGAGTACATTTGATAGTTTTTACAAAACTGGTATGCATCATAGCAAACCAAAGCTATGATGCATATCAGTTTTGTAAAAACTATCAAATGTACTTAATAGTTTCGTGCAGAAAAGTTTATCCATAGCTCATCATGTACACTGACTGAAACACACA
This sequence comes from Macrothele yani, assembly GCA_039090855.1. Classification (NCBI taxonomy): domain Eukaryota; kingdom Metazoa; phylum Arthropoda; class Arachnida; order Araneae; family Macrothelidae; genus Macrothele; species Macrothele yani. The sequence continues at coordinate 115,002,017 of CM077003.1, forward strand.
GGTAATGAAAGACATAGTTGTAACTCGCAATAAGGATGTGATGCTGACATGCTATACAAGGGTCATCACAAAAGTTCTGCACATATTAATGTAAAATGAAAGCAGATGATTCAATCACTAAAATGATGGCGTCATGTTAAGGTCAGATTCAGCAACGCAGTGGTGTCAGAACGACACACTATCATTTGCTGTGTGGAAGTGTGAGGGTTTGGAAATGGAAGTGTGCAGCCCCTCGGGTCTAGTCACAGCATTAGAGAAGCGCTCATACGTGAAAATAGAAGCTTTGCGGGAGAAAAACTCCGACACAGATCCACACTGCCGTGCAAGAAATTTGTGGGGAAGGAACTCTTGATCGAAGCACAATTTCTTTCTGAGGACAAAGTTAAGACTGAAAATTCGTCAAAATCACCATAACTTGTTGGAAGTGGGAGCGATCTTGCTGCATGACAATGCATTGTGTTACAATGGTGCAACGTCGGTATGGGGATGTTTGTTGAAATATGACTGGGAAACTTTATCCCACCCACCGTACAGTCCTGAACTCAGTCCACCCGACTTTGATCTTTTCCCAAAGTTAAAAAATTGGCTCCTGGGCATCCAAGACCTACCTCACCACTGGCAAGCTGTCATTAGCAGCAAAGGGGAGTACATTGAATGGCAATATGGTAAGTTTTCTCTGTTACTTTACACTTTTCTCAAAATTGGACAGTGTGCAGAACTTTTGTTATGACTCTCGTACATAGGATCAGCATATAGGTAAGTATTTCTAATGTCTTGTCCTTTGAGTGTTATATAACACTGAAGAGCAATTGAATTAGAGATACCTGTCTAGTAACGTGTAGCACCACCTTTCGCCTTGATGACGGCGGCGATTCGTCTCGGCATGGACTCTACAAGACACCGGAAGCGTTGGGAAGCCATACGGATCCACAACCCCTGAACAAGCTCTCACAGTTAACGAAGATTTGATGGAGGGGGGGGATGGTCAGAGCCTTGAACATCTCTCGATGGCATCCCAGATGCGCTCGATGGGATTGAGGTCAGGTGACCTAGCTGGCCAAGGAAGCGAGGTCACGTCGGTGGAGTGTTCATCCAACCGGATACAATTCGGGAGCGATGGCACGGTGCATTGTCTTGTTGCAGGATGAGGTCCCCAGTGGGATGTTGAAGACGCACAAACGGGAGCAAATGGTCGTCCAGAATATCCCGGTAACGTTGACCTGTGAGGGACGATATCACACGTACTAGGGGTCCATTTCAGTCCACGTAAACAGTCCCCAGACGAGAATGCCACCCCCACCAGCTTGAAGAGTACCCTGCTGGCAAGAAGGATCCATCGCTTCATGTGGTTTGTGCCGTACTCGTATCCTGCCATCCGCATGTACCAACGTGAATCTCGACTCATCAGTCCAGGCAACATTTTCCCACATGTCTAGTGTCCAGTGGCGATGCTCCCGCGCCCATGCTAATCTTTGCACCCTGTGATGTGCGGTCAGCAACGGTACCCTCGTGGGACGATGGCTTCTGTACCCCATAGCGAGGAGATGGTTCTGGATGGTGTGGCTGCTTACACGTTTTTGTGCACCAGCGTTAAATTGCCGAGTGATTTCTTGCACTGTGGCCTGTCTATCCGCTGTTGCAATGCGAGCTAGCCGACGATGACCCCGTTCATCCACACGCTGTTGTCCACGGCAGTTGGCCCTTGCAGGGATGGTTTTACCGGATTTGATGTACTCACGGTGCACCCGTGACACAGTGGCTCGTGAAAATCCCAGTGCCTGCACGACTTCCGAGATTGAGCGACCCATTCGTCGGGCCCCGACAATTTGCTCACGATCAAATGCGCTTAGATCCTTCGTCTTACCCATACTGCATCCGACTCTTACTGATTCCCGTCGCATCACTCCATATATTGTCGGATCGCTGCATACGTCATGTCGTTCCCGTTTACAGGGCCGCCCACAGCGACACATTTGCATAACGCCAGCTGTCTCTAATTTTTCTTTTTTTTTTTTTTATTGGAGGTTTAACGACCACCGTGAGCAACTCAATGGGCTATAAGCATTAGCCGGTTCCTGATTTAGGGTCACTGGTTCCAGGGAAGGGAGAGAGCCAGTGCCGTAAGACAAAACAACATCCATGCCTGACTGGGATTCGAACCCGGACCCATTACGGACGAATGATCAGAGGCCAGCGCCTTAGATCACTGCACCACCGGGGCGGCTGTCTCTAATTCAATTGCTCTTCAGTGTACACTGTTGTTAATAGAAATTGCAACACCATGAACCGATTTGTAGGGTGGATAGGGCAGCATGGGAGATGAAACTAATTACAGTTGCAGCGCACATGCGAATGTGAGGCACGCGCAACGCTATCAGAAACGTCACACCACAGGATATAAAAGAAAGCATACAGAGACCAGGTTTTCAAACTTGCTACCGCTAAACTTGACCGTACGCAGTTGTCAACGTCTAAACATGCCACGTAGGGAGACAAGACAACCATACGAACACGTGACGGAGTTTGAAAGAGGTAGAATCGTTGGACTCAGAGAAGGTAGTTTATCATATCGTAATATTGCTACACGCATTAGGCGTAACGTAACTACCATTATGCGTACATGGCATCAATAAACAGCAGGAGCTCGAAATCGCACGACCGAGCGGGAAGACGGGTACTAGCACCGTATGGCAGTGACGTCGCATACAACACCATCCACGACACTTGCGCAGCAATGGAGGATGGTCACACATCATCCGATATCTGCAAGCACTGTTTGTCACCGATTGCTGTAGAGAGGCTTCGTTGCTCGCCGTCCATTGCTGCGACTTCACTAACTCTGAACCATAGGCGGCAGCGATTACAGTGGTGTCGCGAACGTCGAAATTAAAGTGCTGAGTAGGTGCATATTGTGTATTTGGACGAGTCCAGATTCAATCTAATGCATCACGTCGGGCGAATCCTTGATCGCTGATACCGCGGTGAACGACATCTGGAAGGCTGCATTGTGCCGCGCCATATCGGTCCCACTCCAAGCGTGATGGTCTGGGGCGCTATTGCGTTTCATTCATGCACTCACTCACTACGCATCACAGGCATATTGAACAGGCAACGTTACATCACGGAAGTGTTAGAAGCTGAACTTCTACCCTTCCTTCAGACGATCCCGAGAGCCATCTTCCAACAAGACAATAGCCGCCCCGGTGGCGCAGTGGTCTAAGCGATGGCCTCTGATCATTCGTCCGAAAGGGGTACGGGTTCGAATCCCGGTGAGGCATGGATGTTGTGTTTGTCTTACGGCACTGGCTCTCTCCCTTCCCTGGAGCCAGTGACCCTAAATTAGGGACGGGCGACTGCTTATAGCCCATTGAGTTGCTCACGGTGGTCGTTAAACATCCAATAAAAAAACAACAAAAAAAAAACAAGACAATACCCGACCCCATGTTAGCTCGTACTGTCCAAGATGTACCTGTGCGCATCAGGTTGCTTACCGCTGGGGTGTCATTGCGCAGTGGCTGGTTCGCATGGCCTCAGCGACTGTCACAATCAGTGAACTGTGGATGTGTGTTGAAGCAGAATTGAATGCAATACCACAGACGACCATCCAAATTTTGTTTCATTCAATCCCACGTCGTGTGGGGTTGATTATCACCGCCCATGGTGAATTTACTTATTACTAATTCTTTGGCTTTCCTCATTACGAACCGGTATGTATAATTGTGTGCGTTTGCAACTTATGCCATATTATTAATCACTCTCATAAATTTCATTGTGATTGCTTGTTTCTTTCTCTATTAACAGCAGCGTATATTGAGTTAGAGAGAAAGTAATTTCTGCAAATGCATGGCAACGGAAAAGTGGCAATTATCTTATATAAAAGTACAAATCAGCCCAAAATGTGGTCGCCATCGTTTGCCATGACCTGCTTCCAACATTTGGGCAGCAGTTGGATACCGTCCTTGTAGAATTGCGGTGACTTGGACGCAAAGAAGTGAGTAAGTGCGCGTTCTACATCGTCGCTGTTGTTGAACCTCTGTCCGTCTAGGAAATGCCTCAACGACCGGAAAAGGTGGTAGTCGCTTGGGCGCAATAACCAGGAAATAAGCTTTGTACGGTAGCGGCTTCAAGCCCAGGTCACCCATCTGTGTGAGGTCTCACTCCGTTCTACTGTAAGAGGACAACCTTGTGGTTCAGCAGTGCTGTTGTTTCGACGTGAGCGATGCATGCACATCGTCGAACTGACGACAGTACACATCTGCAGTGATAGTGGTGTTGCCCGGCAGCAGTTCAAAAAACATGGCACCCTGAAGATCCCACCAAGCAGACAGCAGAACCTCACGTGTGTGTGTGTGTGTGTGTGTGTGTGTGTGTAAGTCGGCTTTGGGGATCGGCATGGGCTTCTGTTTTGAGTTCAACCACTGTTTTTGGGGCGTAAGGTCCTGCTGATACGGAACCAGAGTTGGAAACGAGTCAAAAATTTTGGACCTGGACAAATCTGCTTTCAACTATAATATATGTACAGGGCGTTCAAAAAGTATCTCCATCTTCGCAGGGGGTATTTTAGGTTATAAGGAAAGCAAACAAATGTACACCAATGAGCCATTCCATTATGACCACCCCCAGCCTAGAGAAATGAGCGCCCCTGGAGACCGATCGGTGGCGCAGGTGAAGTTCACAATGCAGTATGTATTGTAGACAACCCGAGGACTGGCTTTCGGTTAATCGAGTGTTCGGAGTCAGAATGGGAAAAGCTGCCGATTCAGCGGAATTTGATAAAGGACGAATTGTGAGGGCACAGCGCCTCAGAACTACGATCGTGCGGCTGTAGTGAGTACGTATCAAAAGTGGTGCACAGATGGCCAAACGACGAACCGTCGTCCAGCCGTGTCTCTTCCGCAGCTCAATGATGCTAGAGGGTAGCCGAGGTTGTCGCACATTATTCACAGCGACCGCAGGTCCACAGAGCGACAAATCACCCGCAGCTACAACAGTAATGATCAGGGCAATTTGTCACGGCACACAGTTCATCGCAGCCTTCTGCGCATGGGCCTGCGTAGCTGAAGATTCAGCCGGGCCCCGGTGCTTACTGCACGTCATCGCCAACAACGCATGAAATGGGCCCAGGATAATCGAGATTGGACCACGGATGATTGGAAGAAAGTGGCCTTGTCTGACGAATCAAGGTTCCTAATGCATCACGTAGACGGCCGAGCGTGGATATGCCCAATTGCCAACGGAGGCTATGGCACCTGGACGCGCTGTTCAGCGGAAACAGGGCGGCGGCGGCGGCGGTCTCATGCTGTGAGCGATGTTTTCTTGGGACACTTTAAGCCCCATTATCCCAATAGCACAATCCCTGACGGCTGTCAGGTATCTGAACATCGTTGCGGACCAAGTTCACCTATTCTTGGCAACTGTGTTCCTGCTGGTGATGGCTATTACCAAGAGGATAATGCACCATGCCACGCTGCCAGAATCGTCAAGGAGTGGTTCGAGGAAAATGTTGGGGATTTTCTGTTATTGCCGTAACCCCCAAATTCACCTGACATGAACCCAATGGAACATTTGTGGTTCGACTTGGAAAAGCAGGTTTACGCTAAATCACCACCACTCCGAAATGTACGGGAACTGGGGAACCTGTTGTTGACATTATGGTACTAGATACCCCAGGATACCTATATCGCCACCTCATGGAATCGATTCCTCGCCGAGTGGCCGCTGTTTTGCGGGTTAAAGAGGATCCTACAGCTTATTAGGTAGGTGGTCATAATGTAATGGCTCGTCGGTGGCATATAATTTTCTCACTTACAGTAAGTATTGAAACTGTAGTAGATTTGCAAAACATAACTTTTTTTACACATGTTTTCAAACACATCTTCGAGAGTCAAAAATTGCCTTCGCAGTAATGTTGATGCTGCTGTCCCACCTGAATTTGATGGCGATACAGTCAATTTTTTTGAATTCAGCAAATTGCTGTATGTTTAATTTCAAGTTTTGCTGTTTTCTTGATAACATATTAAGCTTCAGAATATGTTGTACGACAACATCAATTTGTACAAGAGTATGATGAGTTGAAAGTTCTCAAAATGTGGTTGTGGTTTTCGCCTCTACCCTTCAGAAGGAAGGGACGCCTTTCCTTCTGATGACATTTTCCCTTCATATTGCATGACATATCATTTTTCAGTCCGCAGGCACCAGTATCTAGTGAAAAAATTCCAGAGTGCGCATTTTTCTTAGAAACATTTTTTCTTTCCTTTTCAAAAATAAAACGGGAAGAAAACCAAGTCGAAATCGGTCAATAACACATTGACCCGACGCGATAGAAATCATCGACCCGTGACTCGTTTCCGTCGCTGTACAGAACCCATTTCTCGTCATCTGTCACAATGCGGTCCAAGAACGGTTCAACTTAGACCCGTGCAAGCAGGGAAACGCATGCACTCATACGATTTGCTTTCTCCTCAACTGTGAGTTGATGGGGTACCCAAACTGGGGCACCTACCCAAATTGACGCAGATGCGCGATAATGCTTGTGTGGGTGGCCGCCAGCTGTTCGGCCGACTCTCGTGTAGTCACACATGGGTCGGTCTCCACTAAGGTCTTCAGCATTTTTTTGCAGGTCTTCCGGCTTTGCGACGATCTGACAGGTCAAAATTTCCCTCTCCAAACCGTTTGAACCATCGACAGCACTGATGATGTTACATCACATTGGGGTACACACTGGTAATGTTCCTTACAGCATTTGAGGGGGGGGGGCGAAACTCGTGCAACATACAATGGCGGATGTGCTCCTTTTCCACTTCCGTGTTGGCTATCGCTAAAGCTTTTCGTCTTCTCACGGCTAACTGCCATTGACTTCAGCCACCTACCTGCTGATGCCATGCCAGTGTGCTGCGCAATCTTAGTTGCCAATGTGCGCCGTGGCCGTGTCTTTGACTTCGGGTCTCGTCATCGGACATTACTTTCTCTTCCAACCCATGACCACTTACTCTACACCGTAAAAACTTTACCCACTCTACACCGTAAAAACATTTTCCTTAATATTAGGGTGACATTTTTCTTCACTTATAACTAGGGCGCGAATTTCTATGACATGTCATATTTTATCGTAGAAAGTCATATTTTGATCTTTTGATAATGTTAGATCATATTTTTGACTGATTTCGTAATAAAGGTCATATTTGGTCATATTTTAGCCAATCGTTGACTATGCGAAAAGACGTCATAAGGACTCCACGACTCGTAACCGAAGCATTTCGAACGGCCTGACTTTCCCGTGGAAAAATTTTCCTGAATTTTTTTTTACTTAGCCTCGTTTGGATTATTATTGGTATCTTGCCAACCACTGAAACGAGCCTAGCGCGGTGGTGCCTTCACGAGTACTTGTAAACCAGAGCTGAATTCTCTTTTATTTTTGGTTTACTATACCCAAGCTAAAAGTAAAACTCCCGTCTCAACTTCAGTTTGATCTTGATTTTTTTTTTTTTTTGGATTGGAGGTTTAACGACCACCGTGAGCAAATCAATGGGCTATAAGCAGTCGCCCGTCCCTAATTTAGGGCCACTGGTTCCAGGGAAGGGAGAGGGCCAGTGCCGTAAGACAAACACAACATCCATGCCTCACCGGGATTTGAACCCGGACCCCTTTCGGACGAATGATCAGAGGCCATCGCTTAGACCACTGCACCACAGGGGCGGCCAGTTTGATCTCAACATGTCCAAAAGCGGGTGTTCGATGACCGTGAAATAACGGTGTTTTGCTGAAGGAATTGGGGAGCGGATTTTCAGTAGCGATGATGATATTTTCTTTTGTAAATTGTATTAAGTCAGAGTATCGGATCAAAAGCGTTTTACTGTTCAACAGCACTGTGCTACCGCGAAACATCAGAGGTGTTTAGCAACATTTTCCTCCGCTGAGAACAGCCAGCGTCTCCTTTTCGAGACATCTTCAACTGCAGGTTATAATGTATTAGCTTTAATACTCCTTTTTGCTAAGCTAATTATTATGAATGAATAATGCTCTAAGCTTCAAACTAATGAATTCCCAAAAGGGTGTTGTTACTCGTTAATTATGAACTTAAACAAAGTCTCAACGCTGGTTATTTATATTAAGTAATCAAAGTCATAAACCTAACAGCCAGACAGAGGTCTGACAAAAACTATGAATTGAGAAAGACTAACTTACAGCAACTTCTTTATTATAAGACTCTTGGTCATCTAAAGCACTCATATATCTTGTACATAATAATGAATAAACTTTCCTCTTCTAGTACGCACACAACTCCAACACAACGCAACCTCTCTACAACACAACACAACACAACGCAACCTCTCAACAACACAACACAACACAACGCAACCTCTCAACAACACAACTCTCTCAACAACACAACACCTACTCGTCTCGATGAACGCGCCTATATACGAGCTACCACCACGTCATGACTTACACTCATTGCCAGATCTCATTCAGCGGGTGAAATAATATTCCGTTCAGTAGGAAGATAATTTACATAGTAAAATAAAATAACCAGAGATAGTAAAATCAAAAGGAAAGTGAATATAGAGTATACGTTACAAGGTTCATCAAATACACTATCAGAATATTGTAAGGACCTCTGTAAAATGATATTTACTTCGAATATTCCCTTAAGGAAAAAATTAAGTAGTGGTTGCGTCAGAGATTTTTTGGAGAAGTACACCAGTCATCCGATTCCAAATGAATCAACTCTTAGGAAAAACTATCTCCGCCTGCTATGAAGATGGTTTATGTAAGATTAGATCTGCTGTTGCCAACAATAAATTATGGGTTTCAATAGATGAAACAAGTGATGTAGATGGAAGATACATAGCTAATGTTATTATCAATACTCTGAAATGTGACAAGCCTGATGAAGTTTTTCTTCTAACGTGCGAAAATCTGCAAAATGTAAACACTTCCACTATTGCTATACTTTTTGACGATTCAATGAAATTACTCAGGCCAGATTGTGTACAAAGAGAAACATCCTCTTGTTTTTAACACATGCCGCTCCATACATGACTAAGGCAGCAAAGATATTTAAACTACTTTATCTGAAAATGGTCCATATCACATGCCTTGCATATTATGGTTTACACAGATTGCCCGTAGAGATTCAAAGCAACTATCCTGATGTAAATAAGCTAATTTCAAATGGTAAAAAAATGTTCATAGAAGCTCGGCTTCGCGTGCAGAAGTTCAAAGAAATTGCTCCTGCTTTGACACTTCCTCTCCAACCTGTCCTAACGCGGTGGGGGACCTGGCTGGATGTGGCTTTGTATTATTGCACAAATTATTATTCTTTAGACAGGACAGTTAAAGAATTTGACTGTTGTGATTCTTATCTCGTTAAAATTGTGCAAGATTCCTTTTCTGATACCTTGGCTGGAAACTTGGCATATATACTAGTAAAATGTAACTTCAGTGGAATATCAAGCAAGTACAATGACTCGCCTTGAAACTGTAGGAATGAAACTTATCGATGGACTAGAAATTGTGAAACAAACTGTGGGTGATTTAAAGCAAGCAAAGGTGAAAGTAGCTGAAAAAGTTAGTGACAAACTGCAAGGAGTGTTGCAATGTAATACGGGTTATTCAATTCTTCACAAAATAGTTGACATTCTTTGTGGAAGTGAAGCAAAATTTGATGACTTCAAGCGAGAACTTTCTCTAAATGAGTTGGCATTATTCAAATTTGCCCCTGTAACCTCTTGTGATGTCGAGCGGAGTTTCTCTAGGTACAAGAACATACTGACGAGCAACAGAAGAAGTTTTGAGTTTGATAACCTGAAGAAGCACGTAATCATCCAGTGCAATTCTATGATCGACGATTTTACTCTCAAAATGTTCATTTGATTCCTTCAACTCTAGCACTTTTGCACTGATTAGTGCCAATTGTTTAATTAAATAGAAGTCATCAAGTTCTAAGTGTGTAGAAGTGATGAAGAATAAACATTTTAGTTAATAACTATAATCTATATGTGTATAAGCTCTGAGTTTTAAAAATTGGGTGATAATTTCATAAAACTTATGGTCATATTTTCGGTTTAATTGGTCATATTTAAACAACTTTAAAGTCATATATGCTTGCATATTTTTGGCATTTTTAGGTCATAAAAATCCACGTCCTACTTATTATAACAGTGGTTTTGACACAAAATAAAGATGTATACAAATTACAGGGCGTGGTTCCCGCTCCCACATATCTGCGCCTGGAAATGAACTTGTCCCACACCCCCGTCAAAAATTTCTGGATCCATCACTGTTTGGAGGCTAGTATCAATGGTAATCCTATCTTAGCTATTTCGTACCAACCAAAACTTGCCATCGTCCGGAGTTGTCCGCTAATGGTAGTTTCAGTGTATGTTGAATTTCGTGTTCATTCGGTACTCGTAAGTTATTGTTCATTCTTGAACCGAAGTAAATGTGCAGTGCAAATTAACTCCTGTCGCCCCGGTAGCGCAGTAATCTAAACGATGGCTTCTGATCATTCGTCCGAAAGGGGTCCGGGTTCGAATGCCGGTGAGGCATGAATGTTGTGTTTCTTAAGGCCCTAGCTCTCTCCCTTCCCTGGAACCAGTGACCCTAAATTAGAGACAGGCGACTGCTTATAGCCCATTGAGTTGCTCACGGTGATCGTTAAAGCTCCAATCTAAAAAAAAAATTAACTGCAAGTACTTCTGTTATAATCTGCAAAAAGACAATCACACATCCAACACAAATGCAGTACATAACTTTTGGGACATAGGTATAAACTGCACTGCGTAAAAATGGTTCGATTTCGATGAAATTTTAGTATATGGTAGGGGACCACCTGGGGGCGAACCCTATTGAAAATGGGTGAAATGGGGTCAAAGGTCAGGACATAGGAGCGGGATCTATTCCATTGCCCTTATGCGTCATAACTTAGGTAAAATGCTTCGATTGCGACAAAACTTGATCATGTTATTTCGGAGATATACTGAACGGGTTGTGTTGAATATAATCGAAATGGGGTCAAGGGTCAGGACACAGGAGCGAGATTTATTCCACAGCCATTATCCTCATAACTTGGCTAAAAATGTTTCTATTGCGACAAAACTTTAGTTTGTTGTTCCGGAGGTATACTGAACCAATTCTGTTTAATATAATTGAAATGGGATCAAAGGTCAGGATCAAATCTTGCTCCTGTGTTATGAGGATATGGATACAGCCATTATCCTCATAACACGGGAGCGAGATTTATTCCACATCCATTATCTTCATAACTTGAGTAAAGATTTCTGGTATGTTGGAAAGCGTATCTTAATCATTGCATTGCATGATTTTACTGACTTGGAAAAGTGTCCTTCGTTTTAACTTCCGTATTTTTACAGATTTTCCGTAGTCAGTAATTCCGTTTATTTCAGAAAAGTCTGTTTCAAGTTTTTCCATATTTAGGCAGAAGTCTCGCAAAATCCACCACGCTGAATATATCCGCCCTCGCGAGAGAATCTTTTCGAGCCAGTGATCGAGCCCAGGCCGTTTGGGTTGAAGCCGCGCGTCTTAACCACTGAGCCAGAAAGTCACAGGAATCAGAACTCATGTTTAAGGTAAAACTAATTGGGCGATGAGGATTTTTTTTTCTTTAATGAGAGCGATTTAGTCATTTTATTTTCTCTTGGAGCTTAGTATTTTTTTTTAATGTGTTTCAGAGCATTAGGGACAGAGACGTAGCCTATTATATAGGCTTTATTTCGTTATAACGTTTTATATTTCTTATATAAATATAGTAAACCAAACGAGTTCACGATTCTTTTTCGGTGTAAGGTGCTTTTTGTTATATCGTATTTCGTTAAAACGAGTTTTGACTGCATTTCGAGAAATAGTCACGACACATTTCTCGTATGCGGTGAAAATGTGTTTCCGACAGTAAGAAAACTTCTATAAATGCTTGCAACACTGCCATTTCCTGCCGCAGTATGTGAAAAAATCATTCTCAACGCAACGGTGACTCAAATCGTATCTTCGAACCACAATCAGTGAAACTCGATTAATTGGATTAGTAGTATTAAATATACATGGAGATATCATGATTACAACTAATGTAGTACTTGATGAACTATCTAAATACAGCACGTCGAATTGAGTAACGTTTGAAGTAAGTCAGGAAATAAATATTTCACAGTGTAATGGGGATATTGTTTATTTTTAAGATTACGTATACCGCGCATTGTTGGGATGTGACTCGACTAAAAATTTTAACCGATTAATCAAAATTCGCTAGTCGATTAATCGGTTTGATTAATCGTCCCTTAGCATCCTGTATACACCACTGTTGTAAGTTACGTGGTTGAGCCGCCGCAGATCGGATTTCATGTTCCAACAAACACCGCAAATGCTCGTTTGGATTGATATTTGGGGAATTTAGAAGTCTCCGCAATACCTGGAAGTTTGCCTGATGTTCCGCGAACCATTCCGGAACAATCTGGGCTGCGGGGCATGACGCATTATCCTACTAAAAGAATGCAGTACCAGAAGGGAATACCGCTCTGGTCTGCAATGATGTTTAGATAAGTAGTAGACGTCGTAGTTTCTTGCACATGAATGACGACCCAGGATTTTCCAGCAGAACATTCCCCAAAGCTTTACGCTTCTTCCACTGGTTTTTTATTCACTGCACCGTTCATCCAGGTGCCAACACTTCGCCAGGTATACTACGCACACGCACCTGGCTATCCATATAGTGCAACAGGAAACAAGATTCATCGGACTAGACGATCTTCTTCCAATCATTCAAGGTCCAGTTTTGATGCTTGCTTGTCCATTGTAGGCGCTGTCGACTGTGAACCGAGGTTAGCATGGGCACTCGGAGCGGCCTCCGGTTACGCAACCCCATTTTCAGCAGGGTTCGATGTACTGTGTGTTGTGACGCATTACTCTCGTCACCGCAGCATTCAAATTACCGGCAAGGTGCGCCACAGTATACCTTCTGTTGGGCGTACCATACAGGATAGCCTTCGTTCACCTCTAGTATCGATGAGCCGTATTCGGCCCACACCTTGCCGGCGTCTCGTGGTTTTCCCTCCTCGGATCACTTTTTGAAGGCACTAATCACGGCTGACCATTAGCAACCCATAAGCCTTGTTGTCTCGGTAATGCTGTGACCGAGTCGTCTGTCCATTACAATTTGTCCACTGTCAAACTCGCTAAGTCCGCTACCTTTCCCAACTGAAGAACAAAAATAGCACTGGTTAACAGAGCTCAGTGTCAGGTAAATAGACAAAGTCATCGCTCTGATTGACAGATAAACACACATAGCGCCATGTATTATTGGCACCGTAGCGTAAAGCGAACGCACTCGACTAGTTATCGAGAGATCTGGCCAACCGAAAAATAGAATTTTCGGTTGCTGTGTGTTATTGAAGAAAAACTTGGAAAGAGCGATGACTTTGTCTATTTGCAGTGTCAGGTGTTATTAATACCGTTTGATGGCCATCACATGCGCCATCGTTTGCCTGGAGTTGCTTCGATTTGCATGAAGGCACACTGGTCATAATTAGGACAGTAATTCTGCCGCTGCGCGAATTTCCGCGATTTTTTTCGCGAATTTTAGGGGTTTTTCTGTAATTTCGCGAATAACAAATATATCCGCGAATTTCAGATTTTCTACCTAGTTTTGCCTAATTTCTATTATAATTTTTTGATTACTGTATTTTTCATAATTAAATAATTTTAATACTGCCTTCGTTAGAATTTACGCGAAGAATATACCGCAAAGTAATCCTACTCGAAAGTCCAAACCAGAGCTTTAAACCTTGAACTACCTCTCAAGATTGTTCGTTACGAAGATACTCTTTTCGGACATGCTTGGCTGGTAATTTAAGATCACATGCACTCTGCTGATAGTACACACCTGGTCTCTCGTGATTTCACCTAGCTACTGTTGAATGACCTTTGCGACTTGCCGGACTAGTAAACCATAAACCGGATGTCATCAGTTGTGTTAGTAAATTTAGCTGGGAAAGCAACTCACAGAAAAGTGTTTCGCCGACTCTTAGCTTAGAAAAATTGTGCTTACGTGTGAGATGTTTATGGAATTTTTAGATATTGTTTTTTAATTTTGAGAATGAGCCACGTGAGCAAAATGAGTACATCTGAAAGATGCAAGCGAACGTTTCATGTGAACAAAATCTATTGTTCGTGTTGTAACATGCCAGTGGATTTTTCAAGAAAGGATAATTGTGAAAAGCATTTAGCTAGCAAGCTGCATAAAACAAAGGTGTGTCTGAACAGTCAACCGAAATTAATGCAGAAATGTGTTGATGAATTATAATTGAGAAAGGAACTGCACAAGAACAGCATCGCTCAATGGAACTTTCGCAATTAACTGGTGCCTTTTGTGCAGCTAACATCCCACTTTCCAAACTGGATAACCCTACATTAAAAAATTACTTGGAAAATTCGTTGAAAAAATTCTTATTCCAAATGCAAATTGGATGCGGAAATTTTATTTGCCGAAAATATATGATATTCACCAGCAACAAGTGAAAGATTTTTTAAAATCAGTATCCGGTGTAAGCATCGTAGCAGACGAAACAACTGATTCAGAAGATAGATACATTTTGAATATTCTTGCTGTTCCATCAGCGGAACCGAATGTTGAAAGCTGCAATGATGAAACCTCTTTGAATGCAATCTTCCTTGAGTGCATCACTTTGGAATCCGTAAATTTTAAAGAAGTCAGCGAGGCAATACTTCAGTGCATTAATAAGTATGAAATACCTTTTGCTAATATGATCGCTTTTGTGACAGACAATGCATCTTACATGTCCAAAGCGTGGGGAAAGGGCCTGAAAGCCGTAGATTTGAATATAACCGCTTTGTGACAGACAATGCATCTTACATGTCCAAATCTTGGGGAAAGAGCCTGAAAGCCGTAGTTTTGAATATAACCGCTTTGTGACAGACAATGCATCTTACATGTCCAAAGCTTGGGGAAAGAGCCTGAAAGCCGTAGTTTTGAATATAACCGCTTTGTGACAGACAATGCATCTTACATGTCCAAATCTTGGGGAAAGAGCCTGAAAGCCGTAGTTTTGAATATAACCGCTTTGTGACAGACAATGCATCTTACATGTCCAAAGCTTGGGGAAAGAGCCTGAAAGCCGTAGTTTTTAATATAACCACTTTGTGACAGACAATGCATCTTACATGTCCAAATCTTGGGGAAAGAGCCTGAAAGCCGTAGTTTTGAATATAACCGCTTGTGACAGACAATGCATCTTACATGTCCAAAGCTTGGGGAAAGAGCCTGAAAGCCGTAGTTTTGAATATAACCGCTTGTGACAGACAATGCATCTTACATATCCAAAGCTTGGGGAAAGAGCCTGAAAGCCGTAGTTTTGAATATAACTGCTTTGTGACAGACAATGCATCTTACATGTCCAAAGCTTGGGGAAAGAGCCTGAAAGCCGTAGTTTTTAATATAACTGCTTTGTGACAGACAATGCATCTTACATGTCCAAAGCTTGGGGAAAGAGCCTGAAAGCCGTAGTTTTTAATATAACCACTTTGTGACAGACAATGCATCTTACATGTCCAAATCTTGGGGAAAGAGCCTGAAAGCCGTAGTTTTGAATATAACCGCTTGTGACAGACAATGCATCTTACATGTCCAAAGCTTGGGGAAAGAGCCTGAAAGCCGTAGTTTTGAATATAACCGCTTGTGACAGACAATGCATCTTACATGTCCAAAGCTTGGGGAAAGAGCCTGAAAGCCGTAGTTTTGAATATAACCGCTTGTGACAGACAACGCATCTTACATGTCCAAAGCTTGGGGAAAGAGCCTGAAAGCCGTAGTTTTTGAATATAACTGCTTTGTGACAGACAATGCATCTTACATATCCAAAGCTTGGGGAAAGAGCCTGAAAGCCGTAGTTTTGAATATAACTGCTTTGTGACAGACAATGCATCTTACATGTCCAAAGCTTGGGGAAAGAGCCTGAAAGCCGTAGTTTTGAATATAACTGCTTTGTGACAGACAATGCATCTTACATGTCCAAAGCTTGGGGAAAGAGCCTGAAAGCCGTAGTTTTTAATATAACCACTTTGTGACAGACAATGCATCTTACATGTCCAAATCTTGGGGAAAGAGCCTGAAAGCCGTAGTTTTGAATATAACCGCTTGTGACAGACAATGCATCTTACATGTCCAAAGCTTGGGGAAAGAGCCTGAAAGCCGTAGTTTTGAATATAACCGCTTGTGACAGACAATGCATCTTACATATCCAAAGCTTGGGGAAAGAGCCTGAAAGCCGTAGTTTTGAATATAACCGCTTGTGACAGACAATGCATCTTACATATCCAAAGCTTGGGGAAAGAGCCTGAAAGCCGTAGTTTTGAATATAACCGCTTGTGACAGACAATGCATCTTACATATCCAAAGCTTGGGGAAAGAGCCTGAAAGCCGTAGTTTTGAATGGTGTTCACGTCACCTGCAATGCGCATCTTCTTTTGGGCGACATTTGACAGAATGAATTTGAAAATGTTAACTCTTTAGTAGTTGCTGTTAAACGTGCCTTCACAACTTGTCCCTCCCGTAAAGAAGGTTTTCGACTATTTTTGCAAGAGAAGGGCAAAATACCTTGTTCACCACCAGTATCTGTGCAGACTAGGTGGAACAGTTGGTTTGAGGCCTTGGTTTTCATTGCAAACATTTAGAAGACTACGCAGAGTTTTTTGAAAATGAAAAAAGACAACAGTAGCAGTTGTATTGTGGATGAAATCATTGGGTATTGTCAAGATAGGGATTTAAAAGAAACTCTGAAACAGGTTGAGGTTCATGCGCCGTATATTTCCAGCCAGCTCACTTTATTTGAAAAACAGCGAATTTCCGCGCGCAAAATATATAATGAAATGTCGGACATCGCCAACAGTCGTCTTAGCAAGATCAGATCATATGTAGAGGATTTTAGGAAGGGAGTGTCTGACCCCAGGTCTTAAACAACCATTAGAAATAGGATGCTAGGAGATTTGGGCTAGAGTGCCCGATAGGAAAGTGACACGGAAGCGAAGTAAAAACGGGGAGAAAGACGCCCTTTTTTATTACCGGGGGCCAGTACCCGGTGTCCGACGGCTTAACGTGCCCATCCGACGCACGGCGGGTATTTAGTGGTTCGAGCGTTCGTACCTGCCCAGGATCCAACCTGAGGTTATCTCCGTGGCAGCTACGAACGCTGACCACTAAGCCACCCGCGGCCTTCTTCTTAGCAAGAGTCAAGACTGCGATCTCGTCGCTGTTTTCTTTCTGACTTCATACTGGTTGTCGTTCGCGGGGTTAAAGGGGAAGATAACGAAGTGAGAACGGTGTGTGACATTGACACTCAGATCAGATCATATGTAGAGGATTTTAGGAAGGGACTGTCTGACCCCAGGTCTTAAACAACCCTTAGAAATAGGAAGCTAGGAGATTTGGGCTAGAGTGCCCGATAGGAAAGTGATACGGAAACGAGGTAGAAAGGGGGAGGAAGACGCCCTTCTTTATTACCGAACGTCGTACCTGCCTAGGATCGAACCTGAGGTTATCTCTATGGCAGTCACGAACGCTAACCACTAGGCCACCCGTGACCTTGACACTATACTCCAATTCACCCTAAAAGTGTACTACTAGGAAAGGCGGGAGGGCCTTATCACATCTCGTCGTGGAACGCAAGAACGGTATCCATCCGCGTCGATGTGCTTTTCTATTGTTTCCTTTCTGATCCCCCACATACTCACACATCTCACAAGCAGTGGGGGTCTGGTGGAGGCCGAACTGCTTCCCTTACTACCTGTTTAGGTAGCACACCCTTCGAGTTTCCCCGATTGTCAATTTATTGCCTCTGTGTTGTTAATATTGGAAGGGATCTTCCACCCCTTCCCCCTGTCCGAGTTGTATTCCAAGTGGGCAGAAATAGCCGAAAGTGCTAAGCTCTTGATTCAGCAACTTCTCAGAACAAATTTATTTCTAAAAACGCTCTTACTTCTAGAATTTTTTTTTTTTCTAGATAAGAATTTTGCTTGATAAACTGTTGAGCAAACAAAAATGGATTCTAAGCAATAATTCTGATGCTTTTCGCTCTAAACGATAGGGACTATTTTTCGTAGCGGAGGTAGCTGTTTCGTACCCTTCATAGTGGCTCACTCTTAAGTTGACTCGGAGTATAGACCACACACCAAGTGCAGTGCCGGAAAAATGAAAAAAATAACACCGAGTGGCGTTAGTTAACAAGCGTTCCGGATAAACGGACGTCGGTTAAAAGAGGCTTTACTGTTCTTAAAAAGCGTTTTTCGAAAATAGACAGATAAAAGTTAATTGGATTACGATACTATTTTCAACCCTTGGAAAATTTTCTATTTTTACCGTGATCTATTATTCCACTCGCAAAACCATTGACATCATATACACTATTGCATAAAACAAACATAAAAACAATTTCTCCCTTTTTTTTTATCATGCTAAAGTACGTTTATGCTTTTGAATGGGGATTCAGCTAATTTTTCGTTGTTCTGTTTTTGTTTGATACCGAAGTTGTTATTATTAAAGCGGAGTGTTTCAAGCAAATTTTGTTAAGTTCCAGAAATACCACAGAGTACATCGGATTCAGAGTACAACGGAAACAGAAAAAGTGCACAGCTGTAAGAAATCTTTCCATGAAAAAAACATAAACAACAAAAAAAAAAAAAGATTGCGGGAAATCATTCTGCTGTGTGTGGTCCGCTTGCGTCATTCACATACACTGACGTTTGCTATCTTCGTTTATTCCGTACATGGGTGCAGATGGTGAAAAAAGATTCTGTAGGAGTGGAGGGGAAGGGAGATGTAGCAAAGGGACGTAGTTCCAGTGAAGCGAAAGGAAAAACCGTATTAATAGAAAAGTGAAGAACTAGATGAAAAAAAAAAAAAATCAAGCGCGAAACGAAATAAAAATGCAAGAGGAGGTTAAAACTGAAACGAGTTGGTCCGGACAGAAGCTTTAAGAGAGCGCTGTATCAGGGAGAAAACTCGTGTTCTGAAATTAAAAGACTGTTGTTCCAGTTCTTGTAGAGTTACGAAAAAGGTGAACGAGCTCTTCGCCCACTGGACGTCCTCGCCCAGTGTCTAAACTCCCACTTTTTGACCTCCGTCATCGTCTTCTGGGCGAAGAGGAAGAAAACAGCTGCCAGGTGACCACCCACTCAACTATCGCACAGGCTTTCGTTCGCGTTCCGATTTCTCCTTCTGTGAAAATCCGTTTTGCAGATCAAAATATCGGCTACATGTCTCACTGGGCAAGATAATAAATTGAATAAAAAAAATAAAAATGACATCTCAAAAACTACTTCTTGGCTAGTTTTTCCATTTTTCTCCTTTTTTTTTTTTAACGCAGTTCTCAAGAGTTACAAAATGAATGCGATCACTCTGCGGATTGAGGTCAGTCCTTTCCTTCCTAGTGAAGAAAATATGTATTGGTGTCCACTAATCAAAATCTTCCCGGACAGAAAACAGGCAGGACAAAACCCACTCTGTCACAAAATATGTGCTCCCGAACAAAGTACGCTGCCCTTTAAATATGCCATTTAGTGTTTTTTTTCTTTTTTGACCACAGTAACCTCAGGGTGTTTGAAAGAAAGCGATAAACCGGAAGAAATTCTGAAACAACCTAAATATCTTCAATTTTAGTAACATGCGCTCTCGGAAACGACCAACGCACTGTAAAAAAAAAAATTCTGAAATTCACGAGCTACTTTCCGGGATTACTTTCGTGAAGTAACGAAGCATATTTCTGATACAACCTTTTCAGTGAAATGACGGAAACAAAATTTCACGGATTTCTTGTACGCCAGGAAAATTTTGAATTTTTGGAAACCTTTCCACAATTCCTTTCTTTTATTGGCCGTAAATTGCCGTTTTTAAAATGTGCTAACGGAAAATTCTGAATTTTCAGGAAACTTTCCGCAGTTCCTTTCGTATATTAACAGGAAAATTCGGTTCTCACTTTTACTGTATATATAGGACGGAAAGATTCCGGTAATAGGAGCGATTCACCGGAATACTTCAGGTTTGATTAACTAGTAAATTTCAATCGTCTTTTGGAGAATCTGATGATTTTGACGTTCTGCAGCAAGATAGGATATTGCCGATAGCGTATCACATGAAATTTTGGTTATGGTGGCATCGTCGCCCCGGTGGCGCACTGGTCTAAGCGATGGCCTCTGATCATCCGTCTAAAAAAGGACCGGGTTCGAATCCCGGTGAGGCATGGATGTTGTGTTTGTCTTACGACACTGGCTCTCTCCCTTCCATGCAGCCAGTGACCCTAAATTGGGGACGGGCGACTGCTTATAGCCCATTGAGTTGCTCATGGTGGTCGTTAAACCTTCAATCAAAAAAAATAAAAAAATAAAAAAATTGTGGCACCGGATATTTCTTCCTCTCTCTCACACTTTTTGCTCCAGCTATTGTATATTGTATAAGAAACCAGTTAATTAAATTGTTGTACAGGTAATATGTATCGGTCTGTAGAGTCCTTAAGAAAAAAGTTATCATAGCTATCAAGAGTAAATTTTATATTTAGGAGTTTTGTAAAATAATACTATAAAACAGTACATTTAATCTTTCTTAAAAGATAACTGAAAGTTTAAAAAGATCTCAAATTCCAAAGAATTTGTTGCTTCGAAAAGTCATTATGAAAAATACGTACTTAATTTGTGATATGTCCTCCTACAGGAAAAATAACATTATTACGAACCTATTCAAAAAACATAAGCTACAACAAAAAATAAAATGGCTAATTCATTTGCATTAGTGACAAAAAAAAAAAAAAAAAAAAACATTTTGTCATCGCGGAATGAGAGTTATACCTTGCTCGTGAGCGTAATAACTTCTGGTACCGCCCCGGTGGCGCAGTGGTCAAAGGCGCTGGCTTCTGATCATTCTCCCTAATTGGTCCGGGTTCGAATCCCGGTGAGGATGGATGTTTGTGTTACGGCACTGGCTCTCAATGTGTTACTTGTCCAACACTGGCTCTCTGTGTACATTGATCTTTTAACATACTGTAAAAACTATGTTTGATGTGTTACTTGATCAACACTGGCTCTCTGTGTACATTGGTCTTTTAGCATACTGTAAAAACCACGTTTGATGTGTACTTATTAATGTGAAACGCCTGTCTATGTCTGCCTGTTTGTCATGTCTCTGTAACACCACGTCCAATAAATCATTAAAAAAAAATTCTGTTTTTTTCTGTATCAGTAGTTAAGAGGCGCTGTTTCTGTTGAGATAACCCAAACGTTCTCAGATCGAATCTGAACACGGAAAAAGGGAAATTTTTCTCTGGTGTAATGGCTGAAGAATTTTCGTAAAATTTAAGACCCTAAATTTTAAAATTCAGTGTCTTAGATTTTGCGAAAATTATGTACGAATACGGAAAACCCCGAAACGGGATTTTCTGAAATAAACAGAATTGCCGACTACGGAAAAATCTGAGAAAATGCGGAAGTTTAAAACAAAAAACGGGAACTTTTAAAAACTGAAATTTTGTTACAAGACGGACACATACCAGCAATTTTGCTGCACGTTATTTTCAGGAATTTTCCATAAATTCACATCACTTATTTTTTACAGTGTGGTCACTGAGTTCTTTCAGTAATTGTTGCTTAATTCCGTGTTCCTTCCTGGGATGCGCCGTGAAGTGAACGCCTTCCGGTTGCAAGTATTGCATCCAAGTAATATTGAATTTTAGGTTTGTGTGTCCTTCGCATGCTATTTTCTGTTTGTTTAGGGACTACCATGAGAAATCCTTAAGAGTTATAAGAAGTCGCCCGTCCCTAATTGGAGCCTCTTGTTCTGACGAAGGGGAAGAACTAGCACCGTACAACAAATACATCACCCATAAGAGGTAACTTGGTTCTAGAAAAGAGGCCAAATATCACAAAGTCCTGAGACAAAAAGGATAGTCGATTCCCCATACCGGACTCGAACCTAGCCCTACTCGGAAGACTAGCAAACTCTAACCCCTCTAATTACTAGACCATCGCCGATGACTACTGTACCACACGCAAGCACGTGTCCTGTGCAGTCAGAAGTCAATCCATTGCCTCTGGATTGAATCAAGCGAAAAAATTTAGCTCCGACTTTTGATGCAACTTTGTATCAATCTATCTACATTCGCATCATCAACAACCATTACCAAACCACTGCTGGTTGGTCTTCCCGGCTTCTGACCATTTGACACAGGTGGACTCAGGCGTGAGTCCCAGATGATGCATGGGTGGCGTGTTTGTCTACTGGTGGTGGCTCTGTCTCTTCTCTGGAGCCAGTGACCCTAAATTAGAGTCGGCAGCTAATCGGGCTTAGATTTGCTCATTGTGGTGGTTAAGCCCCGAAAGAAGGGGTGCGGGGAGTCTCCCTAAATTTATTCAACAACAACTCTGTGTCTTGAGTAATTCTCTTCCATGTCATTCCAGCAGGCATTCGGATTCCATCGACTCATTTTTCATGTAGTCATTTCCTGTCCTCTGGTATTAAGTCAAGTATTTCAGTTGTTCAACGGGATCAGTGCTTCTAGCAATATGTCCAGCCCATTGCCATTTCAGGGTGTTTGATTATGATGTCACTAACTCTTATCATTTTCCTGATCCACAAGTTTCTTTTCTTATCTTTCCTCCATGCTCCTTTCAGTTGTCTACAGCTTCGGAATATCTTCCCTTGTTAAGGTCCATGTGCCTAATATATAAGTAAGAATTCCGTCAAATAATTCAGTTGTCCAACGGGATCAGTGATTCTTGCAATATGTCTAGCCCATTGCCATTTTAGGGTGTTCGATTATGACGGCATCAACTGCTATCGTTTCTCTATATATGTAATCCACGAGTTACTTTTCCTACCTTTCCTCCAGACTCCTTCAGTTGTCTACAGCCTAGTATTATCTTCCCTTGCTAAGGTTCATGTCCCTAATCTATAAATAAGAATTGGTAGGATGCCTTGATTAAACACTTCTCTTTTTCTTTTTTTTTTTTTAGGACATAATGGCAAATTGCTCTTGAAAATTGCTATGGGGGCTATAATTTTTTTTTAAACAGTTATATTAAATCGAAACTCCGTAGCAGAATCGCGGCGACGGGCGACGTACGTTGCGATTTGTTTTGGTCACACCATCCCAGAACCCTATGAAATCTTCTTGCAGACTCCCGATCATGAATAGAAGTTTTCAGTCCTTCAAAATTTCCGAAAACGAAAGTTAGACGGAGTCCTGTAATATTATTTTTTTTTATCACGATGTTCCCTCTGCCCTGTATGTTCTTTACGAAAGCTGGACGGAGCGAAAATTTCTCCCGTAATCGTAAAATTGAGGCAGATATTTTCAACAACGGAAGATAAAGGCAGCGAAGATTTTCCCTGTAACAACCCCCCCCCCACACACACACACTGATTTTTCCTGAACCGCATTATTGTTTAATCATCATTTAATTACGTAAATGTATTTGAGATTGGAAATGGGTAAACATTTTCCGAAAACGGAAGTAGGACGGAGGGAAGATTCCTCCTGTAATTGTATTTTTCTTTTCTAGGAATGCCTGTGCCATTTATCGTTGTTAAATATAATTTTATTCCACAGATCATTGTGTTTCAGCTTGAAAATGGTGTCCAAATACATGGGCCTAGAGTATTCTTGATCCTAGTTATAATTGCAATTGCTGTAGTATCTAGGTTAAGACTTTTTTTTTTAGGTAAAAGAAATAAAAGGGAGTCAGTTCTTTTCTCTCTCTCTCTCTTTTAATTTCTACCTGTGCAGATTTTTATTTTCTTATCTAGTAGTTTTTTTGTCTAGTGAACACCCGCAGAATATTTTGTGGCACCATGTAACCTGTCGCAGACTGACCAGGAATTTTTCTGCTGTGGGGGATCGAAAATATGCATAGGTCACATTCTAATTTACCATCGAACTGGAAATGAACAAATACTACACTTGTAAGAAGGAGCTCCTGCAGTATCCATCTGGGAGGGAAGACTAATGAATACAGTAGCAGTCTTCTTTAATCTTGATTTATTAAGTATTAGTATAGTGAGCAGAGTCGGAGGGATGCATCTAATTTTCATGAAAGATCCGACAATCTTAAGAACTCATAATGGATCTCTGTCCAAAGATGGGGCATTTAATTTTCATTAACTGAGACGGAAGTGTCGTATAGCGCGCGCTTATTCTGTACAGCCAGTGTTTCAAGAATGAAAGCTTTAATGTTGCAGTTAATATTGTTTCATTTTATTTTATTTCCTTGGCTTCCTCCCTTCCTGTTTTATTCCCTCCCACCCACCCAGCGCAATTCGTATTTCGATGAATGAATGTTACATCGTAATTCGATGAATGAATTCTGCTCTGATCATCGAAATTCTTCCTCTTTCTCTCTCTGAACTGTCAAAGTAATTAATTCGTGAAAGAATAGTACTGCAATTGTCAAAAGCCTCTCTCTCAGCGAATGAAAGTTGTCGCAATTATCGAAATTTTCTTTCTCTCTCTCTCTCTCAGTGTAATTAATTCGTGAATGACTTGCTGCAATAATAGAAATTCTCTCTCTCACTCTCACAGTCAAAGTAATTAATTCGTGAAGGAATAGTATTGCGGTGGTCAAAATTCTCTCTCTCAGCGAAAGAAAGTTGTCATATATATATACACTATCTACCAACAAGTAATTGGACACCTGTGATAGCAAAGGAAAACGAAGTTTATTCACCTTCAATAGTTGGTGGAGCCTCCACGAGCGGCGATTACAGCTGCGACCCTCCGGGGCATACTCTCAACCAGGCGTTGTACGACGGCTAGCAGTATTTTCTTCCACTCGGCTTGGAGAAGACAGGTCAGTTCCTTCACCGATTTCGGACGGTGGGGGCACCCCTTAAGTCGACGCTCCAACTCTTCCCAAAGGTGCTCGATAGGGTTAAGGTCCGGGCTCTGCGCAGGCCATTCCATTCAATTAACCCCATTGTCACCATACCAAGCCATAGTGGACTTCGCAACATGACAGGTGGCATTGTCATCCTGAAAGTAACATGGGTCCATTCCGTAAAACTGCCACAACGTAGGAAGCGCATGGTCATCCAAAACGGTGCAGTAGGTCTCGGCGTTGAGTCTACCAGGAATTGCAACCAAGGGTCCCGTGCCATACCAGGAGAAACACGCCCATAGCATAATTCCACCGCCGCCGAACTTCACAGTTGGGACAATACATTCCGGCAGGAGGCGTTCTCCAGGCAGACGCCAAACCCAGACCCTGCCATCCGAACGGTAGAGGGTGAACCTTGATTCGTCGCTCCAGAGAGCCTGTTTCCACTGTTCAACGGTCCACTGTTGACGTTCTTTGCACCACGTTAGCCGAGCAGCGCTATTGGACTTGGCGATCAAAGGCTTGTGGGCGGCAGCACGTCCATGATAACCGAGCAGATGGGCTTCCTTGCGAATGGTATTCATCGAAAGAACACTCCCGGATGCCTGTTGAAACTTCTCGCGGATGTGGCCCATCTATTTGGTGCGGTTCTTCCAAATTTCTCTGGCCAGCACCCGTCGGTCTGTAACTCCCAGTTTTGTGGGTCTCCCGGGTTGGGGCACATTCCGACAGTCACCTCTCATCTTCCACTTGCCAATCACGTAGGCCACTGTCGATTTCGGGTACTTCAACTTGCTGGATATGTCACGCATGGATCGGCCATTTCTGTGATACCCGACGATTACACCTTTCTCGAAATCAGAGAGCTCCGAACTGCGTGGCATCTTGTATGCGACTGGTTGCGTTGTTGTTTCCCACACGATATTTAACGGCGGCGGCGGCCGTGACGTGTATCAAGACCGCAGATATCGACGATTGCAGGGGTGTCCAATTACTTGTTGGTAGATAGTGTATATTTATATCTGTGTGTGTGTGTTTCATACTAATTAATTTGTGAATAACTGTTATTGCAATAATTGAAATTCTGTTCTTCTCTCTGTCAAAGTAATTAATTCGTGAACGAATGTTATCGAAGTAATCGAAATTCTTTCTCTCTCTCAATAATTAATTCGTAATTGAGCGTTATTTCAATAATCGAAATGCTTTTTCATTTTCAAACTAATTAATTCGTGAATGAATGAATTAATAACACTGGGATCTTCGAAATTCTCTCCCTTCCTCTCTCTCTTTCAAAGTAATGAATTCGTGAATGACTGCTAGAATAATAATCGAAATTCTCCCTCTCTCTCTCTTTATCAAGCAATTAATTCGTGGAAGTTATTGTAATAATCGAATTCTTCCTCTCTCCCTTTTTCAAAGTAATTAATTCGGGAATGACTGTTGTTGCACACACAATAGTCGAAATTTCCTCTCTCTCATAATTCATTCGTGACTGTCATTTTAATAATAGAATTTTCTACCTCTCATTCGTGAATGACTATTATAATAATCGAAATTGTTTCTGTCTCTCTCAAAGTAATTAATTGGTAAGTGACTGTTACTATAATCATCGAAATTCTCTTTGTCTCTCTCAAAGTAATCAATTCGTGAATGGATGTTATTGCTATAATCAAAATTTTCTCTCTCGAAGTTGTTAATTCATCGGATGAATGTTACTGTAATAACCGATATTCTCCGCTAGTAAAATTTACCAACACCGTGGATTTCTTATGTCTAGTGTAAAATATTCTTTAGATAAAGACAGCGTTCCAAAAAATGAGGAATTGTAGGAATATAAAGATATTTCATAAGAAAATAAGTCCTGATGACATGAAAGGAAAGAAAAAGTGCAAAAAAGAAGGGTAGAGAGAGAGAGAGAGAGAGAGAGCTGTGCGAATAACGTGCAATGCAATCCAATGGTTTCAGGAAATCAATTGTGTCTTTCCACATGGAGCTAATGTTCCTCGAACAGACCAACTGTGAATGGAAACATTAAGTCATTTCTTATTTGGGAAGGTCAAAGGTCTAGTTATGTCGTGCTGTTATGATCCTCCTCCACAGGTGAAGCAGGTGCGAATGATTGAATGCTTTTGGTGACCAGGCTGGCTGTCACTTTTTTTTCTGTCTTTTTTTTTTTTTTTTTTTTTTTACTGTTTTGTTTCATACTACGTTTAATATTTTGCATTTAAGGTGCAAACATAAACATGACTAATGTAGACACAACTGTAATGTTAAGCGCCTTTCAAAGCCATTTGATTTATTTTTATGGTGGAAACTTCGTCATTGGCTGCTTCAAATCAGAGTTAAAAGACAACAAATCGCTCAAGTTGAATGAATTCGAAACTCATGGGCAAAAGAAATGTAAAACTATAGGGCGCATGCTGAAAGGCATTTACTTTGCAAAACATCAATATGTGATGTTCTGCGTCTTTTAGTGCAGCGAATGTCATAAAACGATAGCAGATCAGAAAGAATACTTTCCACGTGTGCAAGCTTATATCGGCAATAATACAGAATCTGCATTCTTGATTATGACGATATATAAACTAACAATAATTATCTGAACATGAAAATTTTCAAGTTTCCGGATATTATCTGACTTAACATCCTTGTCACATTTACGCCAAAAATCGGATTGTCATGTTCAAAATTTGTAAACAATAACTGGTTTGAAAATGAGAACTGTACAGAAACTCTAAAGCATACGTAATATTCTAGTTGAACTAATACAGATGGCCTGTAAAATTCACTATAAAATTTTTTCTGAGATTCGTGAACCATTTTCCGTGATTCCTTTCGAGAACTAATATAACATATACAGCCTTTTCCATCAAATACAGCCTTTCCATCAAATGACATAATCTGATACAGCCTTTTCCATCAAATGACGAAAAAAACAAACCACACCTGAATTACACGGAGTTATCTTACGCCAGGAAAATTCTGAATTTTCAGGAACCTTTCCGTAATTCCTTTCGTATATTGACGGTAAATTGCCGTTTTTAAAATGTCTTAACGAACAATTCTGAATGGTCAGAAACTTTCCAGCAATTCCTCTCGTATATTAACGGAAACGTTCTGTTCTCACTTTTTCCGTATCCATAAGACAAAAAATTTCCTGTAATAGGAGCGATTCGCGGGAATACTTGAGGTTTGATTAGCTATTAAATTTCAATCGTCTGTTGGTGGATCGGATTTTAAAGTTCTGTAGCGAGATCGGATATTATGAATAGCATATCGCATGAAATTTTTTTCGGACATTCGTTACTCTCTCACCAGTTTTGTACACCAGATAATACATATATTTAAAACACAAGGCCGTTTCTTTCAACAATTCACTGGAGCGATTTTCATGATTTTGTTTTTAAATGAAAGCTACTGACCCACAGATTTGTCATCGCTAATTTTTATTGTCATAAGTAATTTTTTTTATGTTACCATGGCGTTTTCTTTGTACAATCTGCCGTAAGCGGAACGATACACGGGAAATCGGGAACTACTTGAAAGCGATCTGATTCGGTAGTACAGCCAAAAATAATAAAAAATAATAAACGAAATAGCCTATGTCTACTGGAAAGAAATAAGCTTCCCAACGGTGAAAGAATGATCGAAATCGGTTCAGTAGTTTTCGAGATTACCTCAAACACACAAAGTTTCTCTCTTTATATATTATTAGTACAGATAAATAAAATAACCTATGTTATTAGTGTTAGTATAGATAAATGAAATAGCTTATGTTATTAGTATTAGTGTAGATAAATGAAATAGCCTATGTTATTAGTATTAGTATAGATAAATGAAATCGCCTATGTTATTAGTATTACATAGTATAGATAAATGAAATAGCTTATGTCCACCGGAAAGAAGTGAGCTTCCCAAAGGCGAAAGAATTATCTAGATCGGTTCAGTAGTTTTCGAGATTACCTCAAACACACAAAGTTTCTCTATATATATTATTAGTGTTAGTATTAGTATAGATAAACGAAATAGCCTATGTCCACCGGAAAGAAGTAAGCTTCGCAACGGTGAAAGAATTATCCAAATCTGTTCAGTAGTTTTCGAATTAGTAAAAAAACGTATATTATCGTGAAATACTTTCTTTCACGTTGGGTGTGATCAGGTTGTATGTAAACAAAGCGGAACGATTCACGGGAAATCGGGAACTACTTCAAAGCTATCTGATTCGGTAGTACAGTCAAAAATAATAAAATATAATAAAAAGTAAACGAAATAACCTATGTCGACCGGAAAGAAATAAGCTTCCCAACGGTGAAAGAATTATCCAAATCGTTCCAGTAGATTTCGAGATTACCTCAAACACACAAACAAAATTTCTCTCTTTATATACACTGAGTGGCCACTTTATTATGGCCACCTGACAGTTTTAAGCAAATGAGCTATGGCTGCACGCTGTTGCCGCCAGTGGGAGAGGCTAGTATAAAAAGGGAAAGCTTAGTGCTTGCGACAGTAGTTGAAGTTATTATTGGGTGACGAGATGGGTAAAAAATGAGATTTGACGGACTTTCAACGTGGGATGATTGTAGGAGCTCAGAGACATGGAGCGAGTATCACCGAAACAGCCGCATTCGTGATAGGTTCCAGAGCAGCTGTTGTTAAAGTGTTTAAAGACTGGATTGTCAGCCAAAAAACTGGCGTGGCCGTCATTGACTAGTGACTGCTCGGGCGGAACGGAGAATGTCCAGACTGGTAACAGACAACAGAAGGGCAACAGTGCAGCAAATTACAGACCATCTTAATCAAGGATCCCCTCAAATGATCTCTGCACGCACTGTTCGCCGTACACTGCATCGGATGGGATATGGCAGCCGAAGGCCTGTTCGAACACCTTTGCTGTCTGCAGTTAACAAGAGAAAACGTCTCCAGTTCACACAGGAGCACAAAGATTGGACAGTCGATAGTTGGAAACAAATTATATGGTCCGATGAATCACGTTTTCAGTTGCACCATGCCGATGGCCGAGTGAGAATTTGGCGGAAACAGCACGAAAGCATGGACCCTAAATGCATTGCTACAACATTTCAAGCTGGTGGAAGCAACGTTATGGTTTGGGGAATGTTTTTCTGGCATGCTTTGGGCCCTTTAATTTGTATTGATCAACGTCTGACTTGCACATCATATCTAAAGATCGTTGCGGACCAAGTGCATCCTGTCATGTCGATGGTTTATCCCAATGGCGATGGCTACTTTCAACAAGATAATGCGTTCTGCCATAGTGCTCGTATTGTACAGGATTGGTTTCAGGAACATGCCGGTGAGTTTACTTTGCTTAGGTGGCCCCCCACAATCTCCAGAGAATTTGTGGGATGAAGTTGAACGAGCCATCAGACAGCTGGATCCACAACCCTGCAATCTCACACTCCTGGAAAGTGCTATTCATCAAGCATGGTCTCAGATTCCACAAACCACCTATCAACATCTCGTGGAGTCCATGCCACGAAGAATCAACGCAGTATTAAAGGCAAAAGATGGCCCAACGAAGTACTGAGGGGGTAGTCATAATAAAGTGGCCACTCAGTGTATTAGTATATACATTATATAGTGATATAAAAACAAAAAATTGTTAAAATCAAACTGGCAAAAAAAACACATTTTTAACCCCATTGTAGACACGATATCATTTCGGGTCACTGAAACAATGCCTCAATACTCCAATGTAAGCCCAGGGTTGGCTTGGCCCACCAGGATATCGGGACACATCCCGGTGCGCCCTCCCTAGAAGTTTCTCTAAGCGCCCTCCGGCAAGAAAAAGTGTCAGATGAGCAAACAGTCGCCAAGAATGACGTCACCCAAGAGATGGCGAACGATGTGTCATGCCACATGCGTCTCGAAAAGACTTCCAGTAACTTCTAAGATAAGGTTTCGACGTTTAGTGCTTTTTTAATTTATGTTATATGTACCTACCAGTATGGTTTCATGAAAATGTTAAATAGTCATTAATATTTTGCGTCAACTGTAAAGTATTAATGTGTTGTGGTTTAATTTGAAAGAAACATTATTTTGATTTTGAGTAATTTTCTTTATCGCTCCCTGTGCACGCGTTTCGTTTTTACGATTTGTGTATCAGTTGCAACTTGCGAAATTTGAATTTCATTATTACTGTTATTTAAAATTCAAATATTTTCAAGTTATTTAATGGTTTCTTTCTGAACGCTTTCATGTGAACAATGGACGATAAAAAGAGAAAGAAATTCGGCCATGAGTACAGGAAAGAGAAAAAAGCAAACAGCTACAAGAGTGCACAAAAGAGTGCTCAAAAATTACCCAATTTTACCCCAAACTGAAATCTACAAGTCATACCGGTCAAGCAGAGTTTAACTTCACATGAAGTTTCACTTCCAGAATCAGATTCAGTGGATTATTTTGGCATTGAAACACAATCCACTAGCCAAGAAAACTTCTTTGAATCAGCATCTGTTGATCGACCTCTCGTATTAGAAAGTGTAGTAACAAATAAAGTTAGAGAAGGCCCAATCAATTAAACGCTAGAAAGTTGCTCACGATTTATTGTTAAACAACCAGCTTGAGAAAAGAAAACAACAAGTACAAGAAAGAAGAAGGATAACTGAAATAGTGGTAGATGTGATTAAGTTAATAGGCAAACAAGGGCTTCCTTACCGAGGCTCTCCAGAATCGGCATACACACTTGAAATTGAAAATATAAATCACGGAAATTTTCTTGAGTTAATTCTTTTATTAAGGAAATATGTTCCAACACTTGAAAAACACCCCAACAACTTATTATTGAACAGAGTGTAAATATTCATGCACAGCAAAAGAAAAGAAAGAGAGAAAATGAGAAAGCATTAGCAACAGGCACTTTGGAGACATTCTTGGGTAAGAATACTGTAATAAAAATATCAACATTTTCTTAGATGATATGAAAAGACATATTGCTGAGGAAATGAGGAAGGCTGTTAAGTTTTCAGTTATGATGGACACTACGATAAATATTTCCTGCAATGACCAATGTGCATTTGTATTTCGGTACGTTATAGATCATGGAGTTGTTGAAAGAATCCTTGCATTGAAGTGTGGTTTTTCAACATCTGGACAGGATTTATTCAATACCTTAAAAGATGTGTTGGGTGAACTTCAAATTCCTGTAGAGCACTGTGTGGCGAATTCGTTTGATGGTGCCGCAAACATGAGTTGGAAATACAATGGATTAGCAGCTAAGCTATCAGCATAAGTTCTTAATCATATTCATACTTGGTGTTCTGCTCATGGGCTTAACTTAGTAGTATCTGATACTGCCCAGTGCCTTTCAAGTACTATATCTTTCTTTAATTTACTTCAAGAGATACAAGTGTTTTTGAAGGAATCCTTAAAACGACTGCAACTGTTCCAAAAGTCTTATTTTAACTTAGAAGCTATGGGAATTACAAGATAGCGAGGCAGAAGTGACGCCACAGTAAAAATCATTGGAAGGATTGATGACTGGGTTGAAGTTCAACTATCCGAAACTCAATTCAAACTACCTAAAGTTATGTGTTTAGAATTGGTTGTCGTATTGTTCAAAATTTCTAATTTTGAAGACTTTAATCCCAAAGTCAGAAATGATGCAAGCATCGGCCATTTTAGAGAAGTTTTTATCATTTGAATCAATTTTGGTTGCGATGATGTTTCTCCATATTTTCAAAGTAACAACTCCTCTATCAGATTACTTACAGACAAAGAACCTTGATTATGTTCAAGCATGGAGGTTAATAGAGTGTTCTTCGTCAAAGTTAAAATGTGTTCGAGAACAGTTTGCCACCACTTTGAATGCAGCAAATATATTTGTAACAAAAATGTCTAGTATGCTAGAAGAAAGGGCCGAGATTGATAGCTCTCTTGAAAACATCGTAATAGGAACTAAACTAAAGGAGAAAAGAATAAAAACTATAAAAAAAAATGCCAGGAGAGGCTGAAAGACATGAAAATGTTGCTTCAACTTCTGAAGATACTTTTCGCATTTCAGTGTTCTATTATGTATTAGACAAGATAATTCAAACAATGGACAGCAGATTTATCCACCGTAAGTCCTTGTACTTATCCACCAAATTTATCCACCGTAAGTCCTTGTCTTTCATGGTTTGATCCCACACGGTTTGCCGAGTACGAATCACTACCACTGAGTGCCTTAGACAGAATCTGAGATATCATTCCTTCAGTTGATAAGGGTAAGCTAAAAGAAGAATTACTCTCATTTGCAGGAATGTGGCCTCAGATTAGTAATCGCTCTACTGTTCAAGATTACGCTAGGATATATGAGTTAGAAAAAGTTTGACTAAGATTGATGAAGATGATGATGACGGCGAAGAAGAGGAGGGGGACGAATCTGTTAAATGTTCTGATGTGAAGGAGTGTAACTCTTGTATTAAGTGCGTTTTTAAAGTGTTGATAGAGTATAATATGTAATCATTATTGTCAACCATTATCAATCCACTGCTGGACGAAGGTCTCCCCAAGTTTCTTGCACAACGATCTGTCTTGTGCCAGTCTCCTCCATTTTCAAATTTCATCCACCCATCTCCCATGTGGTCTTTTCTGGGTCTTTTCCTGTCCCTTGGAATCCAATCTAAAATTTTGGTTGTCCATCGATGGTCTGTCCTTCTGGCAGTATGTCCAGCCCATTGCCATTTCAGGGATTTAACTCTGATCATGATGTCTTCCACTCTTGTCATTTTTCGGATCCACGAGTTCCTCTTCTTATCTCTCCTGGTTACACCAAGCATGCACCTCTCCATGCTGCTTTGAGTTGTCTGCAGTCTTTGCCTGTCACTTTTAGTTAGTTTTGTGCGCCGATTAATTTCTTCATCAATGTGACCCTCACTTGATATCTGCTGTCAAAGATAAACGTACGTGCCTCTTATCTTCAGCTTTTCTCCATCAATCGACAAATCTTAATTTCTTGTAAAAGCATTGAACATCACTTTTGTCTTCAGAAAGTTCATTTTTAATCCCACTTCTTTACTCTTGTCAGCAAGTTTCTGGATCACACTCTGCAGCTCTGATGGGGTAGTTGCAAAAATGACTACATCATCAGCAAAACGAAGGTGGGTTAGATAATCTCCATTAATCTTTATCCCTTTGTTTTCCCAGTTCAGTGATTGAAAGACTTATTCCAATGTGGCATTAAAGAGCTTCGGAGATATGGTGTCACCTTGTCTCACTCCCTTTCCAATTTTTATGTGTGTTGTATTTTCAAACAGCCGAATCTTTGCACTTGCATTTTCATAGATGTTATTAATAATATTAATGTATGCATCTTCAATACCGCAGGATTTCAGAGCCATTGTAACTGCTGATGGTTTCACCGTATCAAAGGCCTTTTCATAATCGATAAAAGCCATGCACAATGGAAGTTCATGTTCCTTCGTTCTTTCAATTAGTTCTCCCAGTACGTGGATATTATCTATAGTGCTGTAGCGACTACTGAATCCAGCTTGTTCTCTCGGTTGAGCCATGTCCAGTGTTACCTTCAAGCGGTGTGAAAGAACTTTAGTGAACATTTTATAAACCACTGATAGGAGGCTGATAGGTCTGTAGTTCCTGAGATCCTCAATGTCACCTTTTTTATGTAGCAGGATCATTGTAGCGTTGTTCTAATCCTCAGTAATATTCCCTTCATTAAGGCATCGAGTGAAAATTTGGGCGAGTACTGTTTCGATTTCTCCACTTGCTTCTTGTATGATGTCTACAGTAATTCCATCTTCTCCTGGAGCTTTTCCTCGCTTCATGTTCTTGATTGCATGTGCAACTTCTGCTGGGAGGACTGGAAGAACTCTGGTGCCTTTCATGATGTCTGGAGTACATGTATCATCCCTTTCATCTAATTTGGAGTAGAAATCTTTCACTCTTGTCAAAATTTCGCCTCTATTTATTGTTACAGAACCATCTTCTTTTCTCAGTGCCATAATCTGTTTTCTTCCCTTACTGAGATGCCCCTTTGCTATCCTTAGGCTTTGGTTGTTTTCAATTGCTTTCCTCACTAGTTCACAGTTGAATTTCCTTACGTCTTCAGTGATACTTTTTCGTACGGTCTTGCATAGCTCTATATATTCCACTTGGGAAGTCACATCTTCTTTAGTTGTCCTCATCTCTCTTTTTTTTTTGCATCAACATTTTGGTTTTTCCTGATAATTTGTTCACATGCAACTTGTTCTTAGACCCAGCTAATTTTGTTGCTGTTTCCATAAGAGCTTTGGTTACTTTTCTGTTAACTTCAGAAATGCCCACTTCTTCTGATGTTAAATCTTCTGAAATAGAGAATCTATTCCTCAGTTCTAATTTGAAGGTATTATGATGCTTTTTAAGGTCGGTCACATCAATACACATTGTTTGTTTTATGAGCTTGCCACGCTCAAGTTTAGCATTGAGGTGCATTTTACATCTTACCATTCCATGGTCACTACCTGTGTTGAATTTGTTCAGTACACTGCAGTCTTCCATGACAAATTTCTTGTTACACATAATAAAATCAATTTCACTTGTCCATCCATTGGGATGCCTCCATGTTCATTTCCTGTGTGGCTTTTTCTTGAAAAAGGAGTTCATGATGAAAAACCCTTCTGCCTTTGCAAACTCTACAAGAGTATTTCCACGCTGGTATCTGTTGCCGTGACCGAATTCGCCTACTGAAGTTTCATTCTGTTGCCGTTGCCCTATTTTTGCATTGAAATCTTCCATAATTATCTTTAAGTGCTGCTTGCCTTTATTATTTAGGTGTCGAATTTCCTCATAACATTCTTCAATTTCTTCTTCAGGATGACTTGTGGTGGGTGCATAAGTTTGAATAATCTGAGCCTGGTATCTTCTCGAGAGTTGGAAAACGAGTCATGTAGCTCTGTCAGAGGAACTTTCAACTTCTACAACTTTATCCTTCAGTTTCTTGTTTATTATAAATCCAACACCACTAGTTCTGCCAGTATCTGTCCCACGATAATAGAAGAGATGTCCACTTTTCAGTTCAATGATATCTTCTCCTTTTCTCCTTACCTCACTTAGCCCCACGATGTCCCACTTGATCCTTTGTAGTTCCTCTTCCAATTCAAGAAGCCTTGAATCAGAAGACAGGGAGCGTCCATTTTACGTAACCAAGGTCAGCATCAGACTGCAGCTTAGTCCAGTCCTCCGGTGATTCTTACAGTTTTATTTATTTGGCTACTTGTTCGACGCTCATTTGTACATAATCATTTCACGACTCACATTCTCATTCTGTACTCCGAGTGTTTAATAAATGCATATTTGAAGCTTAGCACCCTCTGCCTTTATGTCGCACTGGCCGCCGCCTTGGCCAGGTGCATTCCAGCTGCCGGAGACTGAGGGCCAAGATTTAAGTTGTGGAGTCATTTTGTAGGGGTTTGGCCATAACTCACCACGCTGGCCAAGCGGGTTGGTGAGTGTTGGATAGCATATCCTCTAATCCCGATGGTATAATTATACCGCTATTGGCGGTCGTCAGAGCCCATTTAGTGGGATCAGGATGCACCACGAGAAGGCGGGGGTTGACATGTGTAACGGAGAGGCTGTGATGTTGGGCATCACCTGACCTTGCATCCCAAGTATGATATATATATATATCACAAAACTTAAAAGAAAAAGCTGTAACTTGCAAACGAATATATATATATATATATATATATGTATATCATCATCATCATCATTGTCAACCATTATCAATCCACTACTGGACGAAGGTCTCCCCAAGTTTCCTCCACAACGGTCTGTCTTGTGCCAGTCTCCTCCATGTCACCCCTGCATGCTTTC
Source organism: Macrothele yani (assembly GCA_039090855.1). Taxonomy (NCBI): domain Eukaryota; kingdom Metazoa; phylum Arthropoda; class Arachnida; order Araneae; family Macrothelidae; genus Macrothele; species Macrothele yani. Next base: position 115,038,710 of record CM077003.1, read on the forward strand.
GAATTTCATCCACCCATCTCCCATGTGGTCTTCTTCTGGGTCTTTTCCTGTCCCTTGGAATCCAATCTAAAATTTCGGCTGTCCATCGATGATCTGTCCTTCTGGCAGTATGTCCAGCCCATTGCCATTTCAGGGATTTAACTCTGATCATGATGTCTTCCACTCTTGTCATTTTTCGGATCCACGAGTTCCTCTTCTTATCTCTCCTGGTTACACCAAGTATGCACCTCTCCATGCTGCTTTGAGTTGTCTGCAGCCTTTGTATGTCTCTTTTGGTTAAGGTCCACGTCTCTGCACCATACGTAAGCACTGGAAGGATGCATTGATCAAACACTTTTCTTTTAAGACATAATGGCATATTGCTCTTGAAAATTATGCTGTTTCTTCCAAAAGCTCTCCAGGCAAGTTTTGTACGCCGATTAATTTCTTCATCAATGTGACCCTCACTTGATATCTGCTGTCCAAGATAAACGTATGTGTCTGTTATCTCCAGCTTTTCTCCATCAATCGAAAAATCTTCATTTCTTGTAAAAGCATTGAACATCACTTTTGTCTTCTGAAAGTTCATTTTTAATCCCACTTCTTTACTCTTGTCAGCAAGTTCCTGGATCATACTCTGCAGCTCTGATGGGCTAGTTGCAAAAATGACTACGTCATCAGCAAAACGAAGGTGGGTTAGATAATCTCCATTAATCTTTATCCCCTTGTTTTCCCAGCTCAGTGACTGAAAAACACCCTCCAATGTGGCATTAAAGAGCTTCGGAGATATGGTGTCACCTTGTCTCACTCCCTTTCCAATTTTTATGTGTGTTGTATTTTCAAACAGCCGAATCTTTGCACTTGCATTTTCATAGATGTTATTAATAATATTAATGTATGCATCTTCAATACCGCAGGATTTCAGAGCCATTGTAACTGCTGATGGTTTCACCGAATCAAAGGCTTTTTCATAATCGATAAAAGCCATGCACAATGGAAGTTCATATTCCCTCGCTCTTTCAATTAGTTCTCTCAGTACGTGGATATGATCTATTGTGCTGTAGCCACTCCTGAATCCAGCTTGTTCTCTTGGTTGAGCCATGTCCAGTGTTACCTTCAAGCGGTGTGAAAGAACTTTAGTGAAGATTTTATAAACTACTGATAGGAGGCTGATAGGTCTGTAGTTTCCGAGATCCTCAATGTCACCTTTCTTATGTAGCAGGATCATTGTAGCGGTGTTCCAATCCTCAGGAATCTTTCCTTCATTAAGGCATCGAGTGAAAATTTGGGCGAGTACTGTTTCGATTTCTCCACTTGCTTCTTGTATGATGTCTACAGTAATTCCATCTTCTCCTCTAGCTTTTCCCCGCTTCATGTTCTTGATTGCATGTGCAACTTCTGCTGGAAGGACTGGAGGAACTCTGGTACTGGTATCTTTCATGATGTCTGGAGTGCATGTATCATCCCTTTCATATAATTTGGAGTAGAAATCTTTCACTCTTGTCAAAATTTCGCCTCTATTTATTGTTACAGAACCATCTTCTTTTCTCAGTGCCATAATCTGTTTTCTTCCCTTACTGAGATGTCCCTTTGCTATCCTTAGGCTTTGGTTGTTTTCAATTGCTTTCCTCACTAGTTCACAGTTGAATTTCCTTACGTCTTCAGTGATACTTTTTCGTACGGTCTTGCATAGCTCTATATATTCCACTTGGGAAGTCACATCTTCTTTAGTTGTCCTCATCTCTCTTTTTTTTTGCATCAACATTTTGGTTTTTCCTGATAATTTGTTCACATGCAACTTGTTCTTAGACCCAGCTAATTTTGTTGCTGTTTCCATAAGAGCTTTGGTTACTTTTCTGTTAACTTCAGAAATGCCCACTTCTTCTGATGTTAAATCTTCTGAAATAGAGAATCTATTCCTCAGTTCTAATTTGAAGGTATTATGATGCTTTTTAAGGTCGGTCACATCAATACACATTGTTTGTTTTATGAGCTTGCCACGCTCAAGTTTAGCATTGAGGTGCATTTTACATCTTACCATTCCATGGTCACTACCTGTGTTGAATTTGTTCAGTACACTGCAGTCTTCCATGACAAATTTCTTGTTACACATAATAAAATCAATTTCACTTGTCCATCCATTGGGATGCCTCCATGTTCATTTCCTGTGTGGCTTTTTCTTGAAAAAGGAGTTCAAGATGAAAAACCCTTCTGCCTTTGCAAACTCTACAAGAGTATTTCCACGCTGGTATCTGTTGCCGTGACCGAATTCGCCTACTGAAGTTTCATTCTGTTGCCGTTGCCCTATTTTTGCATTGAAATCTTCCATAATTATCTTTAAGTGCTGCTTGCCTTTATTATTTAGGTGTCGAATTTCCTCATAACATTCTTCAATTTCTTCTTCAGGATGACTTGTGGTGGGTGCATAAGTTTGAATAATCTGAGCCTGGTATCTTCTCGAGAGTTGGATAACGAGTCATGTAGCTCTGTCAGAGGAACTTTCAACTTCTACAACTTTATCCTTCAGTTTCTTGTTTATTATAAATCCAACACCACTAGTTCTGCCAGTATCTGTCCCACGATAATAGAAGAGATGTCCACTTTTCAGTTCAATGATATCTTCTCCTTTTCTCCTTACCTCACTTAGCCCCACGATGTCCCACTTGATCCTTTGTAGTTCCTCTTCCAATTCAAGAAGCCTTGAATCAGAAGACAGGGAGCGTCCATTTTACGTAACCAAGGTCAGCATCAGACTGCAGCTTAGTCCAGTCCTCCGGTGATTCTTACAGTTTTATTTATTTGGCTACTTGTTCGACGCTCATTTGTACATAATCATTTCACGACTCACATTCTCATTCTGTACTCCGAGTGTTTAATAAATGCATATTTGAAGCTTAGCACCCTCTGCCTTTATGTCGCACTGGCCGCCGCCTTGGCCAGGTGCATTCCAGCTGCCGGAGACTGAGGGCCAAGATTTAAGTTGTGGAGTCATTTTGTAGGGGTTTGGCCATAACTCACCACGCTGGCCAAGCGGGTTGGTGAGTGTTGGATAGAATATCCTCTAATCCCGATGGTATAATTATACCGCTATTGGCGGTCGTCAGAGCCCATTTAGTGGGATCAGGATGCACCACGAGAAGGCGGGGGTTGACATGTGTAACGGAGAGGCTGTGATGTTGGGCATCACCTGACCTTGCATCCCAAGTATGATATATATATATATCACAAAACTTAAAAGAAAAAGCTGTAACTTGCAAACGAATATATATATATATATATATATATATATATATGTATATCATCATCATCATCATTGTCAACCATTATCAATCCACTACTGGACGAAGGTCTCCCCAAGTTTCCTCCACAACGGTCTGTCTTGTGCCAGTCTCCTCCATGTCACCCCTGCATGCTTTCGAATTTCATCCACCCATCTCCCATGTGGTCTTCTTCTGGGTCTTTTCCTGTCCCTTGGAATCCAATCTAAAATTTCGGCTGTCCATCGATGATCTGTCCTTCTGGCAGTATGTCCAGCCCATTGCCATTTCAGGGATTTAACTCTGATCATGATGTCTTCCACTCTTGTCATTTTTCGGATCCACGAGTTCCTCTTCTTATCTCTCCTGGTTACACCAAGTATGCACCTCTCCATGCTGCTTTGAGTTGTCTGCAGCCTTTGTATGTCTCTTTTGGTTAAGGTCCACGTCTCTGCACCATACGTAAGCACTGGAAGGATGCATTGATCAAACACTTTTCTTTTAAGACATAATGGCATATTGCTCTTGAAAATTATGCTGTTTCTTCCAAAAGCTCTCCAGGCAAGTTTTGTACGCCGATTAATTTCTTCATCAATGTGACCCTCACTTGATATCTGCTGTCCAAGATAAACGTATGTGTCTGTTATCTCCAGCTTTTCTCCATCAATCGAAAAATCTTCATTTCTTGTAAAAGCATTGAACATCACTTTTGTCTTCTGAAAGTTCATTTTTAATCCCACTTCTTTACTCTTGTCAGCAAGTTCCTGGATCATACTCTGCAGCTCTGATGGGCTAGTTGCAAAAATGACTACGTCATCAGCAAAACGAAGGTGGGTTAGATAATCTCCATTAATCTTTATCCCCTTGTTTTCCCAGCTCAGTGACTGAAAAACACCCTCCAATGTGGCATTAAAGAGCTTCGGAGATATGGTGTCACCTTGTCTCACTCCCTTTCCAATTTTTATGTGTGTTGTATTTTCAAACAGCCGAATCTTTGCACTTGCATTTTCATAGATGTTATTAATAATATTAATGTATGCATCTTCAATACCGCAGGATTTCAGAGCCATTGTAACTGCTGATGGTTTCACCGAATCAAAGGCTTTTTCATAATCGATAAAAGCCATGCACAATGGAAGTTCATATTCCCTCGCTCTTTCAATTAGTTCTCTCAGTACGTGGATATGATCTATTGTGCTGTAGCCACTCCTGAATCCAGCTTGTTCTCTTGGTTGAGCCATGTCCAGTGTTACCTTCAAGCGGTGTGAAAGAACTTTAGTGAAGATTTTATAAACTACTGATAGGAGGCTGATAGGTCTGTAGTTTCCGAGATCCTCAATGTCACCTTTCTTATGTAGCAGGATCATTGTAGCGGTGTTCCAATCCTCAGGAATCTTTCCTTCATTAAGGCATCGAGTGAAAATTTGGGCGAGTACTGTTTCGATTTCTCCACTTGCTTCTTGTATGATGTCTACAGTAATTCCATCTTCTCCTCTAGCTTTTCCCCGCTTCATGTTCTTGATTGCATGTGCAACTTCTGCTGGAAGGACTGGAGGAACTCTGGTACTGGTATCTTTCATGATGTCTGGAGTGCATGTATCATCCCTTTCATATAATTTGGAGTAGAAATCTTTCACTCTTGTCAAAATTTCGCCTCTATTTCTTGTTACAGAACCATCTTCTTTTCTCAGTGCCATAATCTGTTTTCTTCCCTTACTGAGATGTCCCTTTGCTATCTTTAGGCTTTGGTTGTTTTTAATTGCTTTCCTCACTAGTTCACAGTTGAATTTTCTTACGTCTTCAGTGATACTTTTTCGTACTGTCTTGCATAGCTCTATATATTCCACTTTGGAAGTCACATCTTCTTTAGTTGTCCTCATCTCTCTTCTTTTTTGCATCAACATTTTGGTTTTTCCTGATAATTTGTTCACATGCAACTTGTTCTTAGACCCAGCTAATTTTGTTGCTGTTTCCATAAGAGCTTTGGTTACTTTTCTGTTAACTTCAGAGATGTCCACTTCTTCCGATGTTAGGCCTTCTAAAGCAGAGAACCTGTTCTTCAGTTCCAACTTGAAGGTATTATGGTGTTTTTTAAGGTTGGTTATGTCAATAGATTTTGTTTATCTTATGAGCTTGCCACGTTCAAGTTTAGTGTTGAGGTGCATCTTACATCTCACCAATCTATGGTCACTACCTGTGTTGAACTTGTTTAGCACACTGCAGTCTTCTATGACGAATTTTTTGTTACACATAATAAAATCAATTTCACTTGTCGTCCCATTTGGATGTCTCCATGTCCATTTCCTGTGTGGCTTTTTCTTGAAGAAGGAGTTCAAGATGAAAAACCCTTCTGCCTCTGCAAACTCAACGAGAGTATTTCCACGCTGATTTCTGTTGCCATGACCGAATTTACCTACTGAAGTTTCATTCTGTTGCCGTTGCCCTACTTTTGCATTGAAATCTCCCATAATTATTTTCAAGTGCTGCTTACCTTTATTATTTAGATGACAAATTTCCTCATAGAATTCTTCAATTTCTTCTTCAGGATGACTTGTGGTGGGTGCATAAGTTTGAATAATCTGAGCCTGGTATCTTTTCGAGAGTTGGATAACAAGCCGTGCAGCTCTGTCAGAGGAACTTTCAACTTCTACAACTTTATCCTTCAGTTTCTTGTTTATTATAAATCCAACACCACTAGTTCTGCCAGTATCTGTCCCACGATAGTAGAAGAGATGTCCACTTTTCAGTTCGATGAGATCTTCTCCTTTTCTCCTTACCTCACTTAGCCCCACGATGTCCCACTTGATCCTTTGTAGTTCCTCTTCCAATTCAAGAAGTCTTGAATCAGAAGATAGGGAGCGTCCATTGTACGTTGCCAAGGTCAGCATCAGATGGCAGCCTAGTCCGGTCCTCCGGGGATTCTTAGCACCCTCTGCCTTCATGTCGCACTGGCCGCTGCCTTGGCCAGGTACATTCCAGCTGCCGGAGACTGAGGGCCAAGATTTAAGTTGTGGAGTCATTTTGGAGGGGTTTGGCCATAACTCACCACGCTGGCCAAGCGGGTTGGTGAGTGTGGGATAGAATTTCCTCTAATCCCGATGGTATAGTTATACCGCTATTGGCGGTCGTCAGAGCCCCTTTAGTGGGAACAGGATGTACCACGAGAAGGCGGGGTTGACATTTGTCAAGGAGAGGCTGTGATGTTACGCATCACTTGACCTTACATCCCATATGTATATATATATATATATATATATATATATATTATAATAATTGTCAATCATTATCAATGCACTGCTGGATGAAGGTCTTCCTAAGTTTCTTCCACAATTGTCTGATATACGAGTATATAACTTTTGAAATAATATTTTCTTCAAAGACACTGAGAAGCAAAGATGTGCAACTCGACAAAAGCTATCCAAAGTATCCTGATTTACCTCAGTTATTTATAAAACTGGAATAATGTCGAACCTCATACATACCAGATTTTTCCTCTGTATCACAGGACAATTGTCTGAAACTGAATTTGAATAAAATAGACAATAAATAGAGCATTTTTGTCTGGAATGCATTTCTTTTGTGTTCGAGGGCTCGTGCACACAGTGACTACTTGTTTTAAAGACAGTTGTTTGACGCTGTTTTTCAACAGAAGTATTTCGCGGTGCTATTTAAAAAAAATCCATCCTAGTGGCTCTGAAAGTATAGCTTGAAGTGGACAAAAAAAAAAAAAAATCAACTGCACTTAATTGAGAAGAGTACGTAGGAACACTGTTCTGTAAAAAAGAATCTATCATAGGACAGTTCTTCATTCTCAACGTCCTTATTCTATTTCCCGCCCGATGGCCAAGTACATCCACCAATAAACTACCGTAACGAGAAATGTGCTAATACCCCATCGAAATATTTTTACCCCGTGAAACAAATAAATGCCTTCACTTAGTGGAAATTTCTGCTCCCTTTCGTGTTTTTTTTTATTATCCTAGTAAAGATGTCGCCTTTTTACATGAATATTGAAGTTTCCGACAAGCTGTTGCAGTTGCTGTCGTACATTGCTCCTCCAGTCTTTTGGCCTACTGCTGATTTTCAGGGTTTGAGCTTTTGTTAGCTTGGGGATGATGGTACGTGCCTCCACGATACTCCCACCCCGTGAATCATTAAGTTGTTTGACGTATTGTTCCCCAATGTCTTAACCCCTGCAGAAACCAGGCGACAAGATTATCCCAACTAGAATAATGTTATCTCAATGCTTTTGCTGTGACACCTGACCCTCTCATTGGAAAAAAAGGGAATCGAAGGAAGAGATTTTTTTGCTTTGACAACAAAATATTTAAGAAAATTCCCATCTGCCTTTTTATTAAGTGGAAAAATATTACATAGGTAAAGGTAAGCTAATATAAGAAAAGGTTTGTTTTGATTGGGAAGGCTTTGCGCTTTTCGGGGAGGAGGGGGGGGGCTTGAACCCCGAAAATTTGGTCTAACGACGCCACTGACTGGAAGTGAAAGGATTTTAGGCCCCTGTTATGGAAGCGACAGAATGTTTGCAGTAAAAAGTCTCCGCTCTCCTACTCGAACTAGGAGGTTTTTGCGCACATTGTAAGTAGAGAAAATGAGAGATCTCTGAGCACACGTTGGAAGTTAAAATGTATGCAAAAAAAGTACTAGAGTTCTTATTGCAAGTAGGTCATAGTGGAAACGAAAAGACCCTATGCACCTGCAAGAAACGTCGTGAACCTGTGTCTGCATTGTGAATAATAAATAAATTGGGAAATTATAAACATTCTGAAGGTTGTATTTCCGAAGCCCAGAAAAAGTTCGGGGCTTCTCTCTGACATCAAGAAGTTTTTACAATCACAAATATGTGGCCCTTCAATATACATGAAATTCTACTGTATTATAGGTGATTGCAAACTTCTGTTTCAGCTGAGATCGCATAACGATCCAAGGTTTTTGCACGAAAAACCTCTCCTGACTGAAGGGATCCTGGCTGCTCGTACTCTTGTACTTGGGTTTATATGTATATGTTTTTGCACGAAACGCCTCTCCTGAGGTTCAGGATTCTGGCTGTTCGTACTCTTATACTTGGGTTCGACACAGATGTTGTGTTCGTTCTTCTGATACTAGTTGTATCCCTTCTTCTTGTACCATTGGCCCTAAATTAGGAATGTGTTTGTACCCTTCTTGTACCATTGGCCCTAAATTAGGAATGTTTCCCCCTCCTAACTTTGATATGTCAACAGAGTCGTTAACCCTTTTACCGGTTGGAACGAATTAACTTGGGGTTAACATAATGGGCTAAAATCAGCTCGACTCGTTGTCTAAGAAGTGTGCCGAACCCGTCTGAAACAAGTGAACCTACGCATCAAAAACCGTTGCTTTCCTGTTAGCTTTGTTTTTCAAAATGGTCATGAAGGGGATGGTTTACACTAATCCTTTATAACTGATTACTTGCTAAAACGGCTGTAACAATGACGACGAACCATTGTACTCAGTGGCATGATGTCCGTGTCAGAGAGACTTCCCCATCATCATGCACTGTATCACGAAGTACACAACAGAAGATTTGAAGCTAGCTCTTACCACCAGCAACAGGTTTATGGTCGGTAGATCTGTGACTAGAGGGGGAAAGGAAATGTTTTGCCGTAGCTTTCGTGAAATTTGGTCGCTATGTGAACACTTCGATTTGGAGAGCATAGAAAATTCTTCGCCCCGTTTAATTCAGGTACGTCGGCCGCTTAAAGAGTTAAAGTCTGAGGGTGGAAAGCAGGCTCTAGAGAGAGAGAGAATCTCACAAACTGCTAATCTAAACATCAAATATAATTTTCTTCATTTATATATTATCTTACCGATCTTCGGTGTCACCCTTTTCACTCTACTATTCATTCATAATAAATGTGATGGGCGGAAGTTTTATCACAATGAGCTATTATTGTTTCTCATATTTTGTGAACATGAACGTCTCTTGTTCTCTGCGTATGTCGCAGTTTAAGTCTGTAGTTAATTGAAGGAAGTGTTTGAAATGTACGAAAACATCTACCTCTCATTACCTTCACGGCTTCAGCTTTTAACTAATGTACAAAGATTTACACAAACAGTAACGCATATGCTATCGGTATCGGGAGCAGGCGAATTCATCGAAAAGAAATTTATCGAACGAACAATTTACCGAAAGGCGACTTTTTCGAAAAAAATGAAACGAAGTCATTGAAATGGAGTTTAAGACAACTGGCCACTAAACAGGAGGCTAAACGGACAAGTGCAGATACCCACTTTAGGGGCCGTATAAAAATTGTATTGCAGTTTCTTGGTTTCAGACATGCGCAAAGGCCTAGGGATTAATATTTAATGCCTTAGTAAAACGGCAATAATACAAGTCTTTGCGTCTAAACCTTATGAATTCGAGCACGACGCAATATATTCATAACGTTTACATAATAAATCAAACTAATAATGCTGCACTTTTACTTAAGCATCAAATATTAATAAACAGGCCTAAGCTTTTTTGAAAATTTTTCTCCCGGTCGTGCTCATATTCACAAGGTTTAGGTACCAAGTCAAGTTAGTAGTATTATTGTGCTTTTACTTGGACATTAAATTTTAATACCTTGGCCTAGGCCTTTTTAGCAGTTCTTATTCCAACCTGTTCATATTCATAAGGTTTAGACACCAAGTCAAGTTAGTATTATTGTGCTTTTACTTAGGCATTAAATATGAATACCTTGGCCTAGGCTTAAACCTTTTTAGCAGTTTTGTTCCGTCGTGCTCATATTTATAAGCTTTACATCAAGTCAAGTTTGCGCTTTTACTTAAGAAAAAATATTTCATACACTTAAACATAATCTTTCAGAAAGGCTTGGACCAAAGGCAAAGGATTAATATTTAGTGCCTAAGTGAAAGTGCAATAATACTAACTTGACTTAGTATCCAAACTTTATGATACCAGCACAACGGAATAAAAACTGTTAAAAAGGCCTAAGGCCTATTTATTAATACTTACTGCCTAAGTAAAATCGCAATATTACTTAAATGACTTGGTGTCTGAACCTTATGAATATGAACACGATGAAATAAAAGCTGTTAAAAAGGACCCAAGCCAAGGTATTAATATTTAATGCCTAAGTAAAAGCGCAATAGTACAAACTTGAATTGGTGTCTAAACCTTATGAATATGAGCACGATGGAAGAAAAACCGTTAAAAAGGCCAAGGTATTAATTTTTAATGCCTAAGTAAAAGCGCATTAATACTAATTTGGTTTGGTGTCTAAACGTTATGAAAATGAGCACGATGGAATAAAAGAATAAAAACTGTTAAAAAGGCCTAAGCTTATGTCTATCTTTAGTGGCGGTCTATAGGGAAAGTAGACTCAATGAAACCAAAAGTCTGATTCTTGTTAGACTCCCTAACGGTTTTGTGGTCATCCTACATGAAAGTGTAATCTAAGAAATAAAAAATTAATTTCTTTACGTTGCCCAAACGCTTTTGTGACCACTTAGCCATATTCCAATTACAGTCAAAGATTTTGACAAAAGCTTACCCTACGATGTTGCATCTTTCGGAGATTTCCTTTCGATTAATTCGTTTTCGATGAATTCACCCGAAGCACGAATTTTCGAAGAATTTGATTTTCGATTAATTCTCCGTTTGGCCGCCCCGGTGGCGCAGTGGTCTAAGCGATGGCCTCTGATCATTCGTCCGAACGGGGTCCGGGTTCGAATCCCGGTGAGGCATGGATGTTGTGTTTGTCTTACGGCACTGGCTCTCTCCCTTCCCTGGAACCAGTGACCCTAAATTAGGGACGGGCGACTGCTTATAGCCCATTGAGTTGCTCACGGTGGTCGTTAAACCTCCAATCAAAAAAAAAAATAAAAAAAATAAAAAAATTCTCCGTTTGATGAATGTTTTCGATTAATTTGTTTTTTGGTGAATTTGTTTTTTGGTGAATTTGTTTTCGACGAATTCGCTTTCGATGAATTCGTTTTCGATTAATTCACCTAGAGCCTCGTCATCAAGCATTCTCAATCCATTATTGGATGGTCTCCCCAAGTTTCTTCCACAATGCTCTGTCTAGAACAGTTCTGTTTCATGTCACTCTAGCATACTTTCGAATTTCATCCACCTATCCAACATGGTCTTCTTCTGGGCTTTTTCCTGTCATTTGGAATCCAGTGTCGGATTTCACGTAATTTGATCATGATTTTATCCACTCTTATGTATTTTCCTGGTTCATGAGTTCATTCTCCAATCGTTGTTGGTAACACCAAGCATGCATCTTCCCATTCTTCTCTGAGTTATTCGCAGTCTCTGTATGGGTTTTTTACTTAAGGTCCACGCCTTGTACCATAAGTAAGAACTGGAAGGATGCATTGATTAAACACTTTTTAAGACATTGAGACATAGGGGTAAATTGCTATCTTGGACGAATGTTCAGAAGCCAGCGCTTAGACCACTGCGCCACCGGGGCGGCGAAAGGTTGGTGTAACAACTATTGATTTCTTCTTCCATGTAGTCCTTGCTTGACTTGCTTCAATTTTGTTTGTTGTTGGAAGTTTTTTTGTTGTTGTTGGAAGACCACCGTTAGTAACTCAATAGGCTAGAAGCAGTCACTTGTGTCTAATTTCGGGTACCTGGTTTCAGAGAGAGAGAGAGACAGAGAGAGCCAGTGCCGTACGACAACACAACATCCAAGTCTCTCCGATATTCAAACCCAGACCCACTTGGACTATTGCTCATAAGCTAGCACTTCGAACACTGCTCCACGAAAGCTGCGGCGCTCGACTGATATCTGTGGTTCAAGGTAAATGTAGGCATCAGTTATTTCTAAATATTTGTTACATCAACCTTTCGCCGCCCCGGTGGCGCAGTGGTCCAAGCGCTGGCTTCTGAACATTCGTCCAAGATAGCTCTCGGTGCGAGTCCTAATGAGGCATGGATATTCTGTTTGTCTTCAGCAAAACGTAGGTGAGTTAAACAATCCCCATTAATCCTTACCCTCTTGTTTTTCCAGTTCAAAGACAAAGGCATATGTGGCACTGAAGATTTTTTTTATTGAGGGTTTAACCTGCCCAGGTTGCGCAGTGGTCTAAACATTGGCTTATGACCATTCGTCCGAAAAGGGCCTGGGTTCGAATCCCGGTGAGGCATGGATGTTGTGTTTATCTAACGGCACTGGCTTTCTCCCTTCCCTGCAACCAGTGGCACTAAATTTAAGATGACCAGATATTGGAACACTGATTTCAGGACAAAAGGGCGTGGCGTCCCCAAATCGGCAGCTCATTTGGGGACACATTCGTACTCGAAATAAGTATGTAGCCTAAATCTTTTTGTTACAAAAGTGCATTGCTTCAATAAGTGTGATATTACATATGTAAATTTGTGTCTTAAAAGTACACTGCCGGACAATTGCTAAGGACGGTTGACAATAGCAACGATAGCAACCATAAAATGGAAGGCAGGAAAATGTGGAAATTAGCATAAGTGCGGGATACAGTAAGACGTGTTGTGCGTATGCAAATTTTGGATTGCCGAACTTGTTCGTGGCGTCATAGCGCTGATAAGAAATATAAAGGATTTGATGAGTATTGACCGTTGCTGTTCAAACGCAAATTTGAAAGGGAAAGAATCAATTGCCGAACTTGCAATTTTCAGTATGTCTTTTTTTTTTGATTGGAGGTTTAACTACCACCGTGAGCAACTCAATGGGCTATAAGCAGTCGCCCGTCCCTAATTTAGGGTCACTGGTTCCAGGGAAGGGAGAGAGTCAGTGCCGTAAGACAAACACAACATCCATGCCTGACCGGGATTCGAACCCGGACCCCTTACGGACGAATGATCAGAGGCCAGCGCCTTAGACCACTGCGCCACCCAGTATGTCTTCCCGACATCACCTAGATGAATTTACGCGTGGCCGTATTATTGGCAAGATTGAAGAAGGGCGAAAAATAATAGATGTTGCCAGGGAGTTCGACGTCAGCCACAGTGTTGTTTCAAGGCTTTGGAAATCATTTCAAACAAATGGAGAGTGTAACAAACGTCACGGGGAAGGTCGTGTTCGCAGTACGACACCTGCAGAAGATCGGTACATAGTGCCATCAACAAAAAGACACCGGCGCAGCACAGCTAGTGAGGTAGCAAATCAGTTTATGGCTGCTACTGGCAAGCGGATCTCCCGAAAAACTGTCGCCAGACGTTTGCATGAAGGAGGACTATACGCCCGCCGTCCTGTTGTGTGCATCCCATTGTCCAGACGTCACCGTACCGCCCGTTTGCAATGGTGCCATCAACATCGCAATTGGACTGATAACGACTGGTCTGCTGTCCTCTTCTCAGATGAGAGTAGATACAGTCTATCGTCTGATTGTCAACGACAACTGATCTGGCGTGATAGTGGTACTGCATATTGTCCAGCAAACATACAGGAAAGGGACCGATATCCGACATGTAGTGTCATGGTATGGGCTGGCATCATCATCAATGGCCGTACGTCCCTCTATGTGCTTCCAACTGGAACTATGACTGGCCAACGATACATTAATGATGTTCTGCTACCTCATGTTCGCATGCTCCGTGGTGCTGTCGGTGATAGATTCATTTTCATGGACGACAACGCAACATGTCATCGAACAGTCGCTGTCCAGGAGTGTCTTGAGAGCGAGGATATTCAACGCCTCGTATGGCCAGCACGTTCTCCAGATCTGAATCCCATTGAAAATGTGTGGGATGCTTTGGGGAGGAGTCTTGCTGGTCGCCAATGCCCTCCAATAAACAAGGACACCCTCATCCGTGCACTGGCAGAGGAAAGGGGTAAATTACCCCAACAGCTGCTTGATAATGTTGTGCAAAGCATGACACGACGTGTGGAATCTTGCATCGCCCTCCATGGTGGCCATATCCCGTATTGACATCTTACGCCGGAACGCCTGCGGACGGTAATTGCATTTTTCACGTTTACGTATTCTGCGCAAAATGGCCTGTTTGTCCCTTGGACACGTTCCAAAGCCTTCTGGATTTCAGAGCACAATAAATTGTCTTTCTTGTAATGTCCTGGCATTCTGACATTATTTTATTTCACTTGGCATCCAACCACACTTACTTTTTTATGCGCTATATAGCCGTTTATGATCCGTTCTTAGCAATTGTCCAGCAGTGTATATATCTTGTACAACGTTGGTAATTTGTATTGCCAAAGTAGAACTATGAAGGCGAAAACATATTAGCAATGGTGAAATGCTTTACCTTAGGTACAGTATATGTGCTTAATTTTAATTCAAGCTGTACACCAAGGTAATTGCATGGCGAATTTTTCATTTTGCCAAAGTTTTTGGAGGAACTCAGAACAAGTACAGTCGAAATTTGACCGCGCCAGTGGTGCAGTGTCTCAATGCTGGCCACTGACCATTCGTACAAGTTGGTACGGGTTCGAGTTCCGAATGAGGCATGGGTGGTGTGTTTGTCTTAAAGCACTTGCTCTTTTCCTTCCCTAGAACGAATGTCTCTAAATTAGAGACAGGTGACTTCTTATAGTCCTTAGAGTTGCTCGCAGTGGTCGTTTAACACCAGTCAAAATTTGTTTTCACAAGAAGCATGTTGGAAAATTAATACAACGAAAATTACTTTTAAGAACATTTTTCATTAGAAATCTAACGAGCTAATGAGGTAACTTAAATTCGAAGACATTTGAGGACAAACATGAAAATTTGAGGACAGTAAACTAAATTCGAGGACTGTCCTGAAGAATTCAGGACTTCTGGTCAGCATTTACAAACAGAAATACTTTATGTTTTATAATTTGGGTATTAACCTCCCCCGCCCCTCCGAGAGGTTTCCTGAGTCAGTACATGCCCTCAGAGAGTTTGTTGTGATGTAAGTTGTAAATGCTGAAAATCGCCCGATCGGACAAGAAATTCCTTATACAGTATTTTATACTTTTGGTGCCCCCCATTTCCCGACATGTTTCCTGAGGCAGCACATGCACTCAGATAATTTGTTGACTTGTAGGTTGTAAATGTTTAAAATCTCCCGATCGGGCCAGAAATTATTTATATTTTACACTTTTGGGCATCACCCCCTCCCCCGACAGGTTTACTGAGTAGGCACAGGCCCTCAGATAATGTGTCGAGTTATAGCTTGCAAATGCTGAAAATCTCCCGATCGGAACAGCAATTCTTTGTATTTTATACTTTTGTTGCCCCCCCCCGACAGGTTTCCTGAGGCAGCACATGCCCTCAGATAATTTGTTGACTTGTAGGTTCTAAATGCTGAAGATCTCCTGATCGGACCAGAAATCCTTTATAATTTACACTTTTGGTTATTACCCCCTCCCCCCGACAGGTTTGCTAAGTTGGCACATGCCCTCAGATAATGTGTCGAGTTATAGCTTGCAAATGCTGAAAATCTCCCTATTGGACCAGAAATTCTTTGTATATACTTTTGTTGTCTTCCCCCTCCCCCGACAGGTTTCCTGAGGCAGCACATGCTCTCAGATAATTTGTTGACTTGTAGGTTGTAAATGCTGAAAATCTATCGATTGAACCAGAAATCCTTTATATTTTACACTTTTGGGTATTACCCCCCCCCCCGTCAGACAGGTTTGCTAAGTTGGCACATGCCCTCGGATAATGTGTCGAGTTACAGCTTGTAAATGCTGAAAATGTCCCGATCAGGCCAGAAATTCTTTATACTCCCTCGACAGGTTTCCTGAGGCAGCACATGCCCTCAGATAATGTGTTGACTTGTAGCTTGTAAATTCTGAAAATTTCCCGATCAGACCAGCAGAAACTCTTTATATTTTACACTTTTGGTATTAACTCCCCGACCCCCTCCTTGACAGTTTTCCTGTTAGCACATGCCCTCAGATAATTTGCAGACTTGTATTTTGTAAACCCTGAAATCTTTTGTTGAGTTGTAGATCACAAACTTTTTTAATAAAGAATTACATTAATAATCGCAATTAAGAAAAGACGAAATTATGGAAACTTTATATGACTTAGATAACCAACCTCTGGGGATCGTGGACACGAAGTGGTCAAAATGCAAGCTTTATACGGCTTCTTAAAATTTTTGTGGCCACTTCTCCGGTGGCCAGTTCTACACCCAGCTAACTCGAGTACGACAGTATCACCAAAGAATATCCCAGTAGCACGTGGAACGACTACGAGAGTGCTTTGACGAAAGGGCATAAATGCGCATGCGCATCCACGCCGTTGCCAAATCCAAAATCTTAAATATCGCCGGAATGTAACATCAAGGTAACAATTATGTACAATGGAAACTATAAAGCAGTAGTATCTGTGAATGCTATTTTTAACGTAACTGTAATGTGCAAAGAGTTATGTTCCAAAATAGATGTTGCTGAAACGTAATTGTAAGATATCTCTGAAAGTGTAACGAAAATGAGAGATTGTAACATTACTGATACATATCTGAAACGTTTTGTGCTGTATGGGTGGCGACTACATTTCATTAAATGAAAAATTATATTCCAAATATTTGTCGGTTTACCTTCGTTGTTTTAACCATTGTTTATCTCTGCCAAGTAAAGTGCCATTATAATCGATGATTGTCAAACATATTGCGGCATGAGAACTATTATTTACGGCAAAAGGATCTGTCAATGCCGTTAGTGTTCGGATTTGTTCACTTTCATTTTCGTACTTGACTTCTTTTTGTCCGCTAGGTTATCCTGTTTCGAAATTATACTTCCTCTGAATTGAAATGAACAGCCACGTAAAGCAAAATTCACGAATTCATTAGCTGCTGCTTTTCGTTTTATATGTTGCCAAACACACAGGATATTCTGTTCACGTTTTTAAGACACAGACTACATCTCCTCCTGCATAGCCCTTGGATTTTCTTTGCTTGAGTGTTTGTTGCTGTTAACGTCATTGTTCTGCGCCGTGGTTTATTGAATTCCTCAACGTACCAATTTGACAGCTCCAATTGTGTTCGATAAACAAATCTTCTGAGCATCTTCTATAGCAACGGAAACTGCGACAACTTCATGTCATGCTTTCATGAGTCAGTAAAGATAAATTGATGTTGTTAATTCTAACCTATAGAATAGATTGAATGACGTCTTCCTTGTGGTCAGCGTTTCGGTCGTGCATTGATGTTTTAAATTAGCAAAGAGTTATTTCAATAAAGAGAGTGCGTGTATGCGTGTGCTTATGTGTATGTTTGCGTGCTACCCTTCAGAGACAAGTTTAAAAATTCTGAGTGAATGGAAATAGGTGTGAGCATTTCAACAAGCACAAACTCTACGCAAAGGGCCAATTTCGTATATTACCATCCTTTATCTCAATAGATAATCCACCGAGTCCAAACTTAGCCATTCGTGTCATTAATTTAATAAAAAAAATCACGTCCCAGTCATGTTCATGTTCAAACAGAAACATCAAAATGAATATACAATATATGCTTCGAGTTACGGCCTTTTTAGCTTTTTCTTGTTATGAAGCTGACGTCTTCTATTGCTTTCAACAGAACTGCACTTCTATCTTTGTTAAGAACACGCTTAGGTTTTAAAGGAATAACGCTGTTAAAAATGCACTGAAATAGCAAATTAATAGACGCGTCTTCCTAGTAACGTATTGGACAGCCTTTGTCCTTCTAGGCAGCCTCTATTGGGGGTAGCGTATATACAGGGAGGTCCTGATATTGCTTTGCAGATATATGTTCAGCCAAGCAGATGTGATGGCATCCGTCAGTTGCTGAATATTCTCTGGAGGAGGATCTCTGGTACGAATGACTCTCTCAATCTCATCCCACAAGTGTTCCATTAGGTTAAGATCTGGGGACTGTGGGGGCCATTTTAGCACTTTCAAGTGCATTGGGAAACACTGTATAACTACCGGAGTCTCGTGTCATGGCGCATTAGCTCTCTCCATCAGTAAACTCCATGCATATGTACTGTACATAGTCCCCAATGATGTTAAGATACCTCATTGCATCCAAATGTTGTTCCAGAGGTATTAATGAACCCAATGCCAAAGCACATTTAAGGAGACAGGGGCTGGACAGAATTTTGGGGTCCTACTATTAGTGGCACATTTAGGATTTCACTATGGGTGGATGAAGAAAAAATATACTCAGGAGAAAACTTTCCGAAAATATGAAGATGAAGCCATGAAAATATCCCTGCCATATTGAAGTGGGTGTTCCATGATTCATGGGCGACTCAGTGATAGCAAGAAAATGTAAAAATGCATGGTTGACAAATGGATACCAGTTGAGTTCTGCTTTACCCCCTCCCCCCGGGTTTGGTTCAGCTTGTTGAAATTATATCGAAGCAGTGGAAAGAATCTTCTTCTTTTCAGCTATTCTCAGTCTACTGCTGGGCGAAGGCCTCCTCCAGTTCTTTCCATTTTTCTCTATTCTTGGCTGTGCTTGACTAATTTTTCCCCACAAATTTTGACAGTTCATCGCTCCACCTTCTTTTAGGACGCCCTCTGCCTCGTTTCCCTACTTTTGGAATCCAGTTATTTGTATGGTTGTCCATCGCTCGTCTTCTCTTCTGGATAGATGTCTACTTTTGGAATCCGGTTGTTTGTATGGTGGTCCATCGCTCGTCTTCACTTCTGGATAGATGTCTACTTTTGGAATCCAGTTGTTCATATGGTGGTCCACCGCTCGTCTTCTCTTCTGGATAGATGTTTACTTTTGGAATCCAGTTGTTTGTATGGTGGTCCATCGCTCGTCTTCTGTTCTGGATAGATGTCTACTTTTGGAATCCAGTTGTTTATATGGTGGTCCATCGCTTGTCTACTCTTCTGGATAGATGTCTAATTTTAGAATCCAGTTGTTTATATGGTGGTCCACCGCTCGTCTTCTCTTCTGGATAGATGCCTACTTTTGGAATCCAATTGCTTGTATGGTGGTCCATCGCTCGTCTTCTGGATAGATGCCTACTTTTGGAATCCAGTTGTTTGTATGGTGGTCCACCGCTCGTCTTCTCTTCTGGATAAATGTCTACTTTTGGAATCCAGTTGTTTGTATGGTGGTCCACCGCTCGTCTTCTCTTCTAGATAGATGTCTACTTTTGGAATCCAGTTGTTTGTATGGTGGTCCATCGCTCGTCTTCTCTTCTGAATAGATGTCTACTTTTGGAATCCAGTTGTTTGTATGGTGGTCCACCGCTCGTCTTCTCTTCTAGATAGATGTATACTTTTAGAATCCAGTTGTTTGTATGGTGGTCCATCGCTCGTCTTTACTTCTGGATAGATGTCTACTTTTGGAATCCAGTTGTTTGTATGGTGGTCCATCGCTCGTCTTCTCTTCTGAATAGATGTCTACTTTTGGAATCCAGTTGTTTTTATGGTGGTCCACCGCTCGTTTTCTCTTCTGGATAGATGTCTACTTTTGGAATCCAGTTGTTTATATGGTGGTCCATCGCTCGTCTTCTCTTCTGGATAGATGCCTACTTTTGGAATCCAGTTGTTTGTATGGTGGTTCATCGCTCGTCTTCTTTTCTGGATAGATGCCTACTTTTGGAATCCAGTTGATTGTATGGTGGTCCATCGCTCGTCTTCTGTTCTGGATAGATGTCTACTTTTGGAATCCAGTTGCTTATATGGTGGTCCATCGCTTGTCTACTCTTCTGGATAGATGTCTACTTTTGGAATCCAGTTGTTTATATGGTGGTCCATCGCTCGTCTTCTCTTCTGGATAGATGCCTACTTTTGGAATCCAGTTGTTTGTATGGTGGTCCATCGCTCGTCTTCTTTTCTGGATAGATGTCGTGCCCATTTCCATTTTAGTCGCTTGTGGTAAAGGATGATGTCTGTGATACGAATCTAGCTTCTTATCCAGGTAGTGGGCAGAATAATATGATCTAAACATCATGATTGAAACAAATTCTTAATGTAAGAAAATTTCCCCCAATTACAGATGTGTACAAAAAAACCTCTGTAATGCTTTCGAAAGATTAGAGGATGGACTGGAGGAGACTATATTTTTTGCGGAATCCTCCTAAAAAAGCGGAAAGAAGTAGAAAGTTTTTTTTCACAAAGCAGTTTCTTATAATTTTTGCTGTGCTATTTGAAAAAAACAAAAACAAAAAAAAACTGTAGAACTCTGTCAATTTTTCAAGCATCCTGCATAATTCTGGAGCTCCTTGAAAATGCGGGGCCCGGGCATGCAGCCCCTCTCTTAAATGGGCTCTGCCCAATGCTCACCATGAAAACAGACCCCGCACCATTACTTCGCCTCCACTAGCTTGTACAGTTTAGGCAGGTAAGATCGATCGATTCGTGCAGTTGACGCCATATTCTTGCACGTGCATCTGCGTGTGTTAACTGAAAATGTAATTCATCGCACAAGGCCACCTTTGTCCGTTCCTCAGAAGTCCTGTTTTGGAGCTTCTGAGTCCACTGTAGACGAATTTTTCTACTAGAGACGAGTGACACGCAAAAGGGGCGTCTTAAGTTATAGCCCATTGGCGCCAATGTAGCTGGGGGCTGTGAATCCTGAAATTCTCCTCTGGATATCACTGTTCTACTGCGCAGTTACTTGACGCAGTGGTGCTCGTCTGTTAACTCCGCTACAAGCCGTTGTGACGTACTACAGAGGTGAAGCATATGCCAAGATGGCAAAGTTTCAGCGATAAATTCCGTCGGTGTAGTTTAATTGGGAAAGCATTCGGCTCCGCAGCAGAACGATGTGAGTTCGAACTTCAACACAGGCAAATTTGTGTTTTCACATTGGCGCCCGATTGCGGAAATGGATCTACTCGCCGTTGGGTTCTATGAAAACACAAATTTGTCGGCGACGAACAAATTTTCCCTCCTCTTCGCTCCGGAGCCAGTTTTTCTAACGACTAAATCACACTAACGGAATGTATCGCTGCAGATTTGTCGTCTTGACACGTGCTTCACCACTGTAGTGCATCCACAGTTCTTCGAAAAATGTGTGATGTTCCTTCCACACATCGTCTGAAATTAATGATAATGCCTTCTTCGCTTCAAAAATGTGTGATGATTCTTTCACATATCGTCTGGAATTCCTTTTTCTACAGAGAGTTATTCAAGTATGGCTTGGGACGGACCCGAAACCAGAGATTTTATGCCCCCGCCTTTCTCAAAGAGAGGGAAGGGAATATACACAATATTGACAAAAGTCCCCGGACACCCCTTCAAAAGCAAATGAACGGGTCCGCTGCGTTGTTAAGATGCTCGGTACAGCTCAGCTGCAAACGGTATAAAAACAAGCCTACAGCTGACCGCGATCATACCGCACTATGAGCTTGAGTGAAAATGTCGCGGCGGGAGAGAATTGACTTTGAGAAAGGAAAGATTGTTGGGTGTTATATTAGCGGGTTGCCCATGAGAGAAACCGAATGGCTTTTAAACATACCTAAGTCAACTGTTTTGGATGTACTGAATAAGTGGAAGACACATGGCGTGCCTGAAGCAGCAAAACGTACCGGAAGACCAAAGAAAATTAGTGACAGAAGACGTCGACGAGTAAAAATGCTGCTGGAACCTCGAGAAAAATCAGTGGACGAGTAAAAATGCTCCTGGAACACTCAGTATGTACACGTACTATTCGCAGAGAACTTCGTTCCATGGGTTACCGTAGTCGTGCGGCTGCTCATAAGCCTTTCATCTCCACTCGGAATGCTACTCGTCGTTTAACATGGTGTAAAGAACATTTATTGTGGACCGTATATCAATGGAAACGGGTCCTATGGACTGATGAATCCAGATACACGATCCATCAGTCTGATGGCCGTGTGTGGGTATGGCTGAGACTTCGATGTTTTGTCCCGGTCGACCAACGGCTAAACTGCAAGCAGAATACACTGACGCTTTTCCTAAAAACTCAGTGACAAAATTTCATAGAGACTGGGCTCCACTTTAACGGTGGTACAACATCTCCAACCATCTGGTACAACTGAGCACCTAAAGTATAAAATAAACCAATAACTCCTCTTCCAATTTGTGTGTGTAATTTTGTGATCTTTTTTTGAACAATGTTTGATTATTCAGTGCCGCCCTGGTGTCGCAGTGGTCTAAGCGATGGCTTGTGATCATTCGTCCGAGATGGGTCCGGGTTCGAATCCCGTGAGTCATGGATGTTGTGTTTGTCTTACGGCCCTGGCTCTCTCCCTTCCCTGGAACCAGTGGCCCTAAATTAGGGACGGACGACTGCGTATAGCCCATTGAGTTCCTCACGATGGTCGTTAAACCTCCAATCAACAACAAAAAAAAAAATCAGTATGAATTGAACTAACATGTATCCAAGTTAAGTGTTCTACTTTTCATGAGATGTACAAGTACTGGAAAAATCTAGAACTGTAACCTCATCGTGATAATGTCTGTAAACTCCAAAGAATCTTTCAATGTTTGTTTTTTTATTTTGCGTATGAAGTACTCATAATGTAGATATTCATCAGGCATCATCTGTATATTTGGTGAGACCAGCCCGAGTCAAGCGCGTGAGTTTAAAGCCAGGTCTGGCCCGTTTCAGATGTTAAACATTCGGCCCAGCCCGGCCGTCAATTTAAGCTATTATTTGGGCCCGACCCGGCCCGTGATGTGCCATTTTGCATTATTTTGTCTTTCTATTGTATTTTATTAAATTGTGAAAATTAAATAATGAAATGAGATATATTATTGAAAATATTTAGTTGAATGCAAGCCTAAAAATATTAACTAAACTTTAGCAATTATCGAAGAATATAACCTTTAAAGAGAGAGAAAAAAAGAAGACTAAGCTCACTCAAAATCTTACTTTCTCTGAACTAGCAAGCAGTATCACTATAAAAGTCAATCCCTATACAGATTAGGGATAGGAGGAACAACCGATATCGTCCCATTATCTTATACAAACAACACACGCACGCCACCCCAATAAAGACACCTCCCAGTTCCACACAACACACATATTCGCTCGGGGTCGAATCTTTTTGTTGTCAACTAGCCCCAAAGTGTTTTTTCCATCTTAATACCTACAGATGGCAAAAATACTGTGAGTGTCTCTTCTCGCCTCTGTGATTGCGCTCTGGGTTATGTCATGGAAGTAAGTAAAACCAACAAAACTATTAAACAGACCAGGGAATCGGGAAACCCGACTTTTTTCTTTCTTTACCATTGCGATAAAAAGGATGGATCGACTTGTCCCGGCCCGGCCTGGCTGTAAGTGTCTGGGAAGAAGCCCAGCCCAGCCCGGCCGTTGCTTTGTTCCCTATACGGCCCGTTCAAACCTCTAGCTTGTACACCACTCATTGGACACCATCGATACAGTTGTTCTTTCATAGAAGAGAAGGTTTGCTCTTTCTGTACCTGTCCTACTAGAGCCCACTGCATGTTTCTTTCAACGTCGCTTAAATCACGAATCTTTCCCATATTGCCGCTATCTACGGTTCTCACACGTCTGAATCTTTGCAGCGAACTGTTTATAAAGCCACCTGAACGTCATAATTGCGTAACTGGGGATGGCACATGTCACATTGTTCCTGGTTGGTCCTAAGCTACTTTAGTGTATTTGCTTGAACGAACTTTGGGTTCGGTAATTTTTTTTTTATTTATGTGTTACACCAAAATAGGAATTGTAGTATACTGTAGGTGACACCCCGATGGCGCAGTGGTCTAAGCGATGGCTTCTGATCATTTGTTTAGGGACGGGTTCTGGGATCGAACCCCGGATAAGGCGTGGATATTTGTGTTTGTCTTTCGGCACTGGCTCTCAGTGTTTTACTTGATCAGTACTGACTCTCACTGTGTTACTTGATCATTTGGCATACTGTATACCACGTTCGCTATGTACTGTTCATGTAAAATGAATATACTGTCTATGTCTGCCTGACAATACTATACAACTACTTCTGTTCATCCTGTCACTGTATCTGCACCACCTGGTCAAATAAATAATTTTTTAAACCTCCAATCAAAAAAAAAAAAAAAAAAGAAAAATGACACCGAATTTTCGGGTGTCTTTTGAATCAGTTCTGACTCAAATTAAATTTATCAAAGCTATTCAAAGTCAATGGAACCGGTATGGAAAACAATAATATCTGATGGAAGAAAGAATTTTTTCAATCGGGTTTTTAATCCGTCAGATATTGCTGTAAACACAATCGTGAGGTTACGCCCTCTGGTTGCGGACTTGTGCGTTAAGACAAACATGAATTTATATGAGAAACATTTCGCACCGGAAACGCTCTCCAACACAGAAAGAATTTTTCAAATCGGACTCTTAGAAACAGAGATATCGACAAAAATAACATGTGACTTTACGTCCCCTAGTGGGAAAACCATGCATTATTTTAGGAAGAAAGTATTCCAAAAGGTTTTTCCATATGAGCGGTATCGGTCCAAGAAAAAAAAAAAAATTAATCGAGTTTTCAGGAGTCCAGATTTTGCTACAAATACATCAGAAGCGGAAATTAACACTTATGCCCCCTGGTGGCCAAACCATTCTTTACCAAAGATTAGAAATTATGTGAAAAATATTTTCCATCAGGTCTTGTATGCGATACAGGAAGAATTTTTCAAATCGGAGTTTTAGAAGCAGAAATAGCGCAGAAAACGCAATTTACCTTTGTGCCCCCGTAGCGAAAAGTCTATGATTTACGTGAAAATTTTGAATTTATGGGGAAAACATTTCGCATCGGAAACACTGTCCAACAAACAAGGAAACAAGGAATCGGACGCTTAGAAGTAGAGATATTGACAAAAATAAGATATACATCTGCGCCCCCTGGCGTAGAAGCCATGCATTATTTCAGGAAGAAAATGTTCCTAAAAGGTTTGTCGACATGAGTAGTATCGGTCAACAAACGACTTTTTTCAAACGAGATTTTAGAAGCTCATATTTTGCTGCAAATACTTCAGAAGCGGAAATTAAGATTTACGCCCCCTGGTGGCCAAACCATTTTTTTACAAAAATTAGAAATTATGTGCAAATGATTACCCATCAGGAGCTGTATCCGGTGCAGAAAGAATTTTTCAAATCGGAGATTTAGAAGCACAGATATAGGGAAAAACGCAATTTACCTCTCCGCCTCCTAGCGGAAAGTCTATGAATTACTTAATTTTTTTTTAAATTATATGAAAAACATGTCACACTGAAAACACTATCCAACAAAGAAGGAATTTTTCAAATCGGACTCCTAGAAGTAGATATATTGACAAAAATAAGATGTACTTCTACGCCCCCTGGCGGAGAAACTGTGGAATATTTTAAAAAGAAAATATTCCGAAAAGGTTTATCGTTATGAGTGGCATCAGTCCACGAAAGAAGTTTTTCAATCGATATTTTAGAAGCTCAGATTTTATGGCAAATACATCAGAAGCAAAAATTAACACGTACGCCCCCTGATGGCCAAAGTATTCTTTTCCAAAAATTTTAAATTGTATTCAAAAGATTTTCCATTAGGAGGTGTATCCGCTGAAGAAAGAATTTTTTAAATCGGAGTTTTAGAAGAAGAGTTATCTGGAAAAACTTAATTTACTTTTACGGCCCCTAGCGGAAAGTCTATGCGTAATTTGAAAAAGTAACTATATCTAAAATACTCTTCGATATAAATGGAATCGAAAGATAAAAGAATTTTTTCAATCGGATGTTTAGAAGCAAATATGTGGAATAAAACGTATTTTTTGAATTCTACATCATCTGCATTTACGCCCTCTAGCGGCGAAATTGTAGCTCGTAAAAAAAAACAAAAAAAAACGAAATAGCGGACCATCATTCGCATATTTCAAGCTTAGCAATGCAAAATGAATTTTTCAAATCGGAAGAATAGTTGCAGAGATATCTTGGGTACAGACGGACGGACGGACAAACCGGTAACATAAACACGATCTGTTTCTACCAAAGACGTGCTCAAAAAGAAGCACAATTATCTCATATACCTAGTATATGCGATTCAATGAAGATCTTCAAGTTCTGATCAGAAAGCCTGTCTATTTCGTGAATATTTAAGGGTCTGACAGGCGATTCGTTCCTTTTTTTCTTTCCCCTGATTCCCAAAGGTTTTCAGAACCCCCTTCCAAACTGAGATTCCGAGGAAAACCCCTGTGCGCGTGCGTGTGTGTGTGTGTGTGTGTGTGTGTGTGCAGGGCCGGCTGGACTACGGGCGCAACCTGGGGAGTCGCCCGGGCCCCGAACATTCAGGGGCCCAGAAGTCTAGGAAATAAAAATTAAATCATTTTTGATATAATTTCTTACATTTATTATTAATTTTTTGGGGTGCGAGACTTTAAAAGAACATTTTTGTTAATGTAATTTCCCTAGTCTCCACCTCCACCACCATAAATTATAAAAATTACGTATTATATAATTTTGATAAATTACAAAAATTATGCTACTGTATTTGGCACCTTAAGTAACATCCCAACCTTGAAGAAAGACCCTAAAAACCTTGCAAAATAACTGCATGGTATTTCATAGCCGATTGGATAATGCAGATTCCTGTGACACAGAAGACAGTGAACTTTTTAAAGAGCTACAATATTTTGTAATTATTCCCGAAAATTCAAGTTCGTATAGTGGTGTCATCAGAAAAAACTTTTTTTTTTTAAATTCATGCTCATAAGGAACTATGTACGTTCATTAGTGTGTAAAGAAAGATTAAAGGGTCGGTGAACCTTAGAGATTAAAAATCCTATTTGCCAAGAAATAAACTTTCACTGATATTATTCTTGAATTTCCTGCCAAGAAATCGATGGGTATGAAATTTTACCCAACAATCTGCAAACACAAATGGAAATGATACGTCGTAACGCGTGGGACTATTTATGTAGTTGCCTATTTATTTATTATCCTTTCACTTTTTATATATTACACAGTTCAAAGCAGTTTTGTCTTTCCACAATTACATATTTGGATGTCAATATTGTGACTGAGACATTTAATGAGACTATAGAGCAATACTAATAGACAACACTCACAGAACACACAAATGTTAAACATACACTGCTGGCCACCCAAAATGAAACACCAAGAAGGACACGAGATAGCAAAGCCAGATTTACTGGACACATAACAACAGATACAAAGATGAAACGATTGAGCTTACAGGCCCGTGCGACTTGCGGAACACGCAGACATCAATACTTCGTGTGGCCCCATGGCTGGCAATAACGGCCGCTACACGCCGCGACATCGAACGAAAGAGGCTTTGGATGTGGGCTTGGGGTATGTCGGTTCAGGCTGCTTCCACACGTTGCCACAGTTCATCAGGTGTAGCCGCGAGTGGTGCTTGCCGAGCCAATCGGTTGCCGATCAGCGACCAGGCGTGTTCGATGGGCGACATATCGGGAGAACAGGCTGGCCACGGCAGTATTGACACCTTGTTGGCCGTGAAGAATTGTTGCACGATGCGTGCCATGTGCGGGCGCGCATTATCCTGTTGAAACGTGGCCGCTGGCAGGTCTTGCAGGTAAGGAAGGACTACAGGCTCCAAAACGTCGGAGATGGCGCGGTGGCTGTTGAGTGTACCGGCGATGCATACCAGAGGGGTGCGGGTGTCATATCCAATTGCGCTAAAAACCATAACGCCAGGCGACGGACTGGTATGGCGATGCATAATGCAGGCGTCATACAGTCTCTCGCCGCGGTGCGGCCATACGCGGAACCGATCATTGTGGTGTTGCAGGCCGAAACGGGATTTGTCCGAGAAGACAATGTCGTGCCATTCCGTAGTCTAGGTGCGGCGTTCAACGGCGCACTGCCGCCGCACTCACCGGTGGTGTAACGTCAATGGTAATCGGAGCAATGGGCACCGTGCGACAAGTCCCCACTCCTGCAGACGACGTCGAACGGTACGTGCTAACACAGGTTGTTTCGCAACACACCCTTATTCCTGCGCTAACGTTCGTGATGTGGCGGTGCGAGCCGTCAATGCCCGCCGCACAACATCCGGTCGTCTCGTTTGGTGCTGTGCCGCAGCTGCGGAAATCGCTCACGTCGGTCCGTTCGTTCCTCCTGCACCCACCGAATCCATACTCGCCTCACAGTGGCTGGATGTCGTCCCACACGGGCGCCGTTGTCTCGGTACAATAAACCGCTGTCGCGATAAACCACTATTCGTCCTCTGTTGAACTTCGAAACGTGCTGGACTGACTGCCGTATTCTTCGATGAGGCATCATATCATATCATATCAGGTCCTGCTCCAGGACGATGAAGATTTTCAAGTTTTCCGATATTATCTGACTTACCATCCTTGTCACATTTACGCCAAAAATCGGATTGTCATCTTCAAAATTTGTATATCATATCATATCTGGTCCCGCTGCAGGACGATGAAGATTTTCAAGTTTTCGGATATTATCTGACTTACCATCCTTGTCACATTTACGCCAAAAATCGGATTGTCATCTTCAAAATTTGTATATCATATCATATGTAGATTATTTTTTAGGAAGGGAGTGTCTGACCCCAGGTCCTAAACAACCCTTAGAAATAGGAAGCTAGGAGATTTGGGCTAGAGTGCCCGATAGGAAAGTCACACGGAAACGAAGTAGAAAGGGAAAGGTAGACGCCCTTATTTATTACCGGGGGGCCAGTACCCGTGGGTGACGAGGCATCAGGAAGCTTCCCACGCACAGGTCCGGCAGCACAACACACTTCCACTACTTACACATTGCATTCTGTGCACCCTTCTTATAGTGTTTCTCGGTGGCGTGCCGGGCGCACATGATTTGCACATGCCCTGCAATGCTAATCGTTTGCATGTCCTTTCGCGGGCGACGCATGCTACGAATTTCAGGCCAATCGGATGCTTCCTTCTTGGTGTTGCATTTTGGGTGGCCAGCAGTGTATATATATTTTTTTAGTTGGAGGTTTAACAATCACGTGAGCAACTCAGCGGGTTATAAGCAGTCTGGTTCCAGGGAACCAGTGGGTGACTGCTTATATGCCTATAAATATTTATTATAGGAAAATGATTCCAGGAAAATGAGAGAGCCACTGATTCCAGGAAAATGAGAGAGCCACTGATTCCAGGAAAATGAGAGAGCCACTGATTCCAGGAAAATGAGAGAGCCAGTGTCGTAAGACAAACAAAACACCCATGCCTCGCCGGGATACCAACCCGTGCCCATCTGAGACGAATGGTCAGAAGGCAGTGCTTTGACCACTGCGGCACCGGGGCCGCCCGGTTAAGTACACAGCAATAAATTATATAAAGCGATACAGTCTAATGCAGTTCTGGAAAAAAGAAAGCATAAGGGTGGGAGCAGTTCGAAAAATAGTATCTTGGAGGTTTGAGTTTTCAACATGAAAGGCAGAGGGGGATTTACAGAGAAGACACGAAGGCCAAGCGTGGGGCCCCGCGATGCTAGAGGACCCCCAAAATAAAGATTTTATGACCCCCACCCTTTTGCTACTAAAAAAAAAAAAGAAAGAAAGAAAGAATAAAAAAAAAAAAAAAAGAAAACATAGAGTGATGGGAAAATTCATTTTTCTGTGGTTTGGAAGTAGGATTCCACCAGAACTCCAAGGCTCTCATCCAGAGGTGCTGCTGAGGCCTGGTGCTGTCTGGCCACTGTTTTCGAAGGCCTGACGGCACCAGGGCTACTTTTTTATCTAACTGAACCGGATTTTTTAAAATTTATTTACTCAATCGTTGCCCATCGAAATCGATATTTGTTTTAACACAAATAATCATTACCGAGTTTTTTTCTTTTTCTTTTTCTTCTCCCCCCCCCCCACCTCTCTCTCTTTCTCTCTTTATTCATTTGTGCATAGCCACTATGCACAAATCCCTAGATCTCTTGTTCAAGTTTGTCGGCGGCGCCCTTCCCCGCCTACCTGCTGGAGTCGATAACGTTTGAGCCGTGGGCTTCGGAGCGTCGAGACACTTCTTTTTTGAGGGCCTGCTGGAGTCGATAACGTTTGAGCCGTTGGCTTCGGAGCGTCGAGTCACTTCTTTTTGTGGATCTGCTGGAGTCGATAACGTCTGAGCCGTAGGCTTCGGAGCGTCAAGCCACTTCTTTTTTGAGGATCTGCTGGAGTCGATAACGTCTGAGCCGTGGGCTTCGGAGCGTCGAGCCACTTCTTTTTTGAGGACCTGCTGGAGTCGATAACGTCTGAGCCGTGGGCTTCGGAGCGTCGAGCCACTTCTTTTTTGAGGATCTGCTGGAGTCGATAACGTCTGAGCCGTGGGCTTCGGAGCGTCGAGCCACTTCTTTTTTGTGGAACTGCTGGAGTCGATAACGTCTGAGCCGTGGGCTTCGGAGCGTCAAGCCACTTTTTTTTTTTGAGGACCTGCTGTCTGGAGTCGAAAACGTCTGAGCCGTGGGCTTCGGAGCGTCGAGCCACTTCTTTTTTGAGGGTCTGCTGGAGTCGATAACGTCTGAGCTGTGGGCTTCGGAGCGTCGGGCCACTTCTTTTTGAGGATTACACTACTGATGTCATCCACAAGCAGGGCCGGTTCAACCATTAGGTGAACGAGGCAGCCGCCCAGGGCGCCAAAATTTGAGGGGAGCTAAGATTTAGAGATTATGAAATCAAATGAGTTAATAAAAGACACTTCTATTTTCTGTTGCCCATTTGATATAACTTACGAATTCTTTCTCATTGAGAAATTGCGGCTTGTTCTTACGGACTGGGTATAAGGGCTTATAGACTCGGTTTTTCTTTTGTCCATTCGGTATAAGTTGCGAATTCTTATTCATTGAGAAACGGAGATCTCTTCTTATAGAATGGGTAAGTCAGCTTGCGGTACCCCCCTCCCCTCCCAACCCTTTTACCACGCCACGAAAGCGCGCATCTGTAGAAAAACTCCCATAAACCAAGATAAATGATCATGCAGCAGAGAATTCAGGCGAGGCCTGAGGGCGGCACAAGATTTTTTTTTATTAAGAAAATAGATTTTGTTTTATCCGGCTTTCAATGGAAATGTCTAGACCGTCCACTTCTATCACAAATAGTAGCAATGCTCAACGTTTAAAGTTCTTTGGAAGTTAAGGGAGGGGAAGATTAACATCGCCCGTCCCTAATTTAGTGCTACTGGTTCCAGGGAAAAGGGAGAGCCGGTGCGGTAAGATAAACACAACATACACGCCTCGTTGTGATTAGAACCAGGACCCATCTCGGATAAATCGTCGAAAGCCGGCGCTTAGACCACTGCTTTGCCAGAGGTTTGTAATGGTCTCAAACTATTTTCTAGTAATAACAGGGGCAAGAGTAAGAGAGGCTATGCTACTATATTCATTCCGCTAGAATTCTTTTCCCTTTTCCTTTTTTTTTTTTTTTGTTCCCTCTCTCTCCATTGGGGGATGCAAGAGGAAAGAACCTTGTTGGGTTATATGCATGATCGATCGAACAAAAAATTGCCCTTGACATAGATTTAAAGACACTTGTTGGTAATTTAATTTTGCCGAAAACAGAGCACGCAAAATGAAATTTTAATTTCATTTTCGTTTCATTGGACCAGAAAGTAAATGAATGTAGTTTCCATTAGTTTCTTTCTATTTAGTTTACAGTGCATTTTTGCATCTTGAAATAATTGTTATTGAATAAAGCCAATATGTTTGGTTACGCAAAGAATAACAAATTTTTGGAGGCACAAGGCTGATGGCCTTTCTAGGGCGCCAAACACCCTAGCACCGGCCCTGTGCAAAAGCACATATTGACTATGTTAAATGCAGTCTGAATAAAAAAAATTATCACAGAATAATGTTACTTAAA
The DNA here is from genome assembly GCA_039090855.1 of Macrothele yani. Lineage (NCBI taxonomy): Eukaryota > Metazoa > Arthropoda > Arachnida > Araneae > Macrothelidae > Macrothele > Macrothele yani. Next base: position 115,070,574 of record CM077003.1, read on the forward strand.
ACTGCACTGCAACTGAGCTCAAAGTTAGAGGTGTTATTTTTGGTAGATTTCCTTAGAACATAATGAACATTTTCTTTTTTGATTCGGTGTTTAATATGACCACCCATGTTTTCCTTAAACTTTCTCATTCCTCATTCAATCCAGTTTAAGAGGCAATCACAAGACTATTGTCACCGTACGAGTAAAACGGCATTGGTAAAGCTGGTTTTACAAGACACGTTGATCAATTTTTTTATGTTCGTGTTCTTTTGTCAGTGTTGTGGAATCCGATGATACGCGACAGGAGAACCCACACCATGTGTAGCATAAATGTCAATTAAAGCAGTGTAACAAACTAACCCTTTGTAACATATTAAATGCGAGTAAGGTGCTTCAGCGACAATCTATACAAGAGTTTTGACTTTTATTCTTTAATAAAGGATTTTTTTTTTGATTGGAGGTTTAACGACCATCGTGAGCAACTCAATGGGCTATAAGCAGTCGCCCGTCCCTAATTTAGGGTCACTGGTTCCAGGGAAGGGAGAGAACCAGTGCCGTAAGACAAACACAACATCCATGCCTCACCGGGATTCGAACCCGGACCCCTTACGGACGAATGATCAGAGGCCTGCGCCACCGGGGCTGCATAAAGGATTTCCCACTTGTAACTTCCGCTATTTCCTCCCCATCAGAAAATCACAAGACCTCTGAATATTAAATTTCTTCTTTATATCTAAAATTTTTGTTATAGTGGCAACAGCGCACACACACATACACACATCACGTTCAAAGGAATCCAAAGTCTCTTTCTGTTGAAATTTCCAATTCGATTTTTTTTGGGATTACAGTACTTTCTCATAGATTACGACGAGAAAAAAAAATGTGGAAGGGGGGGCAGGGTATCCGGCTACAAAACCGTTTTTTTTTCAAGGATGGCAGGCAAAGTGATGAGGGCCTCCAACACTGGTGCTATGCAGAGGGCCCAGCTAACTCTAAATCCTCCACTCATGAAGGGCGTACTTTTCCCTACTTAAGAAAGAGTATTATGTTTCATCCAGTCTCTGTCACTTAATTTTTCTGTACTTGTTCAGTATTTTCGAATAACGACCACCGGAGCAACTGAATGGGCTATAAGCAGTCGCCCGTCTCCAATTTAGGGCCACTGGTTCCAGGGAAGGGAGAGAGCCAGCGCCATAAGAAAAACACAACATCCATGCCTCACTAGATTCGAACCCGGACCCCTCTCGGACGAATGATCAGCAGCCATCGCTTAGACCACTGCGCCACCGAAGCGGCTAATGCCACATTGCAAAATGTCTTTCAATCATTGAACTGGGAAAAGAAAGGTATAAAGATTAAAGAAGATTATTTAACTGACCCTCATTTTGCTTATGACGTAGTCATTTTTGCAACTGCCCCTTCAGAACTTTAGGGTATGACCCAGGAACTTGCTGACAAGAGTAAAGAAGTTGGATTAAAAATAAACTTTCAGAAAACAAAACTGATGTACAATGATAGTCAAATAGATGTTACAGGCAGATGAATGCCAAAGAATCAAGCAAGCAGACAACATACTCGGACGTAAATCGGAAGATGCGTGTTCGATTCCCGTTCCAGGACGATGTAATTTTCAAGTTTTCTGAGACATATCTACTTGCTTGTTGTACAATACTTTTACAAGAAATGAAGATTTATCGATTGATGGAGAAAAACTGGAGATAGCCGATACCAACAGATATCAAGCAAAGGTCATATTGATGAAAAAATTAGTCGACGTATAAAACTTGGTTGTAAAGCTTTTGGAAGAAACAGTACAATTTTTAAGAGCAATATGCCATTACGTCTCAAAAGAAAACAGTTTCATCAATGTGTCCTTCCAGTGCTTGTGAACGTAGCAGAAGCGTGGACTTTAACTAAAAAAGGCATACAAAGACTGCAGATAACTCAAAGCAGCATGGAGAGATGCATGCTTAATGTAACTAGGAAAAACAGTAACAGGAACTCGTGGGAAAGGAAAATGACAAAAGTGGAAGACATCATGATAAGAGTCAAATCCCTGAAATAGCAATGGGCTGGACATATTGCAAGAAGGACGGGCAACCGAAATTTTAGACTGGATACCAAGGGACAGGAAACGATCCAGAAGAAGACCACATGAGAGATGGGCGGATGAAATTCTAAAACACGCAGAAGTGACATGGAGGAGACTGGCTCAAGACAGATCGCTGTGGAAGAAACTTGGGGAGACCTTTATCCAGCAGTGGATTGATAATGATTGACAATGATGATGATATTCTTATCAGCAGCGTAGCAACAATTTTACTTCGGGGAGGGTGTAGGTGTGTGCAATGTAGAAAATTTCCTGAAATTCGCTAGCCATTTTCGGTGGTTCCTTTGTAAATTAACGAAGCATGATTCTGATACAACCTTTTCCGTGAAGTGACGGGAAGAAAACCTGAATTTCTTGGAATTCCCGTAGACTAGGAAAATTCTGAAATTTTAGGAAGCCTTTCCGTAATTCCTTCCGTATACTACCGAGAAATTCTGTTCTTTTTCCGTATCAATAAGACGGAACATTTCCGTTAACAGGAGCGATTCGCGGGAATTCTTGAGGTTTGATTAACTATTACATTTAAAGCGACTGTCGGAGGTCCTGATTTTGAAGTTCTGTAGGGAAATCCGGTATTGTGGAAAGCATATCGCATGAAATTTTAGTTATTGTGGCACTGGATATTCCTTCCCTTCTACCCCGTTTTGTGCACCAGCTATTGTATATTGTGTTACCGTAAGAAACCGGTTGCTTAAAATATTATACAGGTGATTGTTTGATGTCTATGTGTCAGTGTGTGGACCCCTTAAAACAGAAGCTATTCTAGCTAACAAGAGTAAATTTGATATTTAGGAGTTTTATGAAATAATACTGTAAAGCCGTACATTTCATTTTTTTCTTAAAGATAATTGAAAGTCGTTGTCAGTTTAATAAGATCTCAAGTTCCAAAGCAATCTGTTGCTTCAAAAAATCACGATGAAAAAAATACTTAAGTTGTGATAAGTCCTCCTATAGAAAAAATAAAAAAATTAGTAAAATCATGCAATGCATTGATTATGATACGTTTTCCAACATGCCAGAAATCATTACTCAAGTTACGAGGAAAATGACTGTAGAATAAATCTCGCTCCTATGACTTGACCTTTGACCCCATTTCGATTATATTCAACAGAGCCGGTAAAGTATACTTCCGGAACAACATGATAAAGTTTTGTCTCAATCGAAGCATTTTTACGCAAGTTATGACGCATAAAGGCAATGGAATGGATCCCGATCCTATGTCGTGACCTTTGACCCCATTTCGTCCATTTTCTATAGGATTCGTCCCCAGATGGAGCCCTACCCCATACTAAACTTTCATCGAAATCAAACTATTTTTACGCGCCAGTTATCGAGCGGACGGACGGACAGACAGACAAAGCTGGAGCATATACGCTTCTTCAACCTACGGTTGGAAAGCGTAAATGATTGCGAACCTATTCAGAAAAATAATAAACTCCAATAGAGAATATAAAATGACTAGTTCACCAGCATTAATTAATAGCAAACGAAAAAAAAAAAAAATCATCGCACGATTAGTCTTACTTTATACGTGAGTGCGTACAACGGCATTCCTGGCTCAACGGTAGCACGCGCAGTTGAAGACGAACTTAAATCGAATCCCACCAGGGGATACTGAAAAGGATTCGTTATCTTCGTACGTCAGGGAAGAAGAATCGCTGGTAAAAGGGCTGAAAATTTCAAAATCGAATATTTTTTAAACTTTCCGTATAACTATACGGGAAAAATCCGAAACTGACTTTCCAAAATAAACGGAATTGCTGATTTCGGAAAACCTGCAAATCTTTCGAAGTATTGAAGTTAGAAGAAAGGGAAACTTTTCATAATGGAAACTTCGTTGAAAGTCGGAAACCTTGCGGAATGTTATTTTCAGAAATTTTCCGTGAATTCACACCACTTATTTTTGGCAGTGTGTGTTTCCATAGCATGGATTTTTTAAAATAATTACTATAACCACCTAAATCTTTTCCGCATTAATCAAATAGCAAATTAAATTTAATTATTTTGTGGATGCCTGCCTTAACATATACTTTTTTTTTTTATTGGAGATTTAACGAACACCGTGAGCAACTCGATGTGCTATAAGCAGTCGCTCGTCCCTAATTTAGAGCCACTCGTTCCAGGGAAGAGAGATAGTACAAGTGCCGTAAAACAAACACAACATCCATGTCTCACCGGGATTCGAACACTAACCCAGCTGGGACTAATGGTCATCATAACCCAGCGCTTAAACCACTGTGCCATCGGGACGGCTCTGATCTGCTTTCCGTCGAATGTATGACATGGCAGTGTTAATGCCTGCAGACATTACCACTGACGTTTCACCAGACTCTTACCCAGCTCCTAAAGCTTTGAAATAGTAAACAGAAGAGTGAAGAAAATCGGACCATGTCACGACTTCAGTATTAGCGGATTCAGCGGTAGGCGACAGAACGATCACGCTCCGGCAAGTTTTTCCTTTTTAAATTGCCAATATCATAAATAAAAAATAATTGATATATTCATTTTTGTAAAATTATAGTAACAAATGCACAGATTTTCATAATGGTTTTGACAACAACTAAAATTTGCTGTAAGTTTGGAGATGAAATGCTCAGTTTTAGCTTTAGCAGAAAAAACAAGTTAGTAAAATCATGCAATGCGTTGATTATGATACGCTTTCCAACATACCAGAAATCATTACTCAAGTTATGAGGATAATGGCTGTGTAATAAAAACTCTCTCCTGTGCCCTGACCTTTGACCCCATTTCGATGATATTAAACAGAATTGGTTCAGTATACCTCCGGAACAACATAATAAAGTTTTGTCGCAATAAAAGCATTTTTAGTCAAGTTATGAGGATAATGGCTGTGGAATAAATATCGGTCCTGTGCCCTGACCTTTGACCTCATTTCGATTATATGAAACAGAATTGGTTCAGTTTACCTCCAAATGCAACATACTAAAGTTTTGAGTCGCAATAGAAGCTTACATGAGTTATGAAGCATAAGGGCGATGTAATAGATCGCGCTCTTATGTCCTGACCTTTGACCCCATTTCGCCAATTTTCTATAGGGTTTGTCCCCAGGTTGTCCCCTAGCATATACTAAAATTTCATCAAAACCGAACGATTTTCACGCGAGTTATCGTGCAGACAGGCAAAGCTGGAGCTTATACGCTTCTTCAACCTACGGTTGGAAAGCGTAAAAAGTGAAGCTTCGGATAGAAAGCTCAGAGCGGACGTGAAAAGAACAGAACATATGTAGAGGATATTAGGAAGGGAATGTCGGACCACAGGTCTTAAACAACCTTTAGAAATAGGAAGCTACGATATTTGGGTTAGAGTGCCCGATAGGAAAGTGACACGGAAGCGAGGTAGAAAGGAGTAGGAAGACGCCCTTATTTATTACTGGGGGGATGGGGGGGTGCAGTACCCGGTGTTCGATGGCTCTGGGTACTAGCCCCCTAGTAATAAATAAGGGCGTCTTGCTACCCCTTTGCGTCTTCGTGCGGGCATTCGTACCTGCCTGGAATCGAACCTGAGGTTTCTCCGTGGCAATCACGAACTTTGACCACTAGGCCATCCGCGGCCCTGGACGTGAAAATAGAATTTGAGTAATCATGAAAAGCAATGGGTGTGCTTTGTTATGTTCTTTAGGATTGTCTGGTATCATTAGTAATTAGATGCAGGGAAAGTCGCCATGGGGGTAGGCTTTACAGTGTGGGTGATAGAGCGAAGTACGTACCTTGATTGGGCCATAAAGAAAAACCCGTAACAAATTTCGAAGCTGGGAAATTTTATGTTGAATCAACACACTTGAATAGAAGGAATCGGACTTTATTTTGAAAGATTTTTTCCAGACGTGAGATTTAAAAAAACATCAGTTGGTTTCCTCAAAATTCTGCAATTCGAACGCTATGAAAATAGAGCTGATTTTTCAGTTCTTGTTCGCAATTTGTGATTTAGAAGTTTAGATGAAATTAGTTTAATGACATTTTCTTAAAACCTTGCAACGCCACGAAGGGGCAGCGCTGCAAGTTTATAGCGTGTGTGTATGCCACAAACTAGAGCTGAGACGGGCTGAGCCCGTAAGCCCAAAGCAGGGCCTAGGCCCTAATCGGGCTCGGGCTCTAGAATATTTACTGTGGTTCGGGCTCGGGCGGGCACGGGCTCTGGGAGAGTGAGATAATTTTTTTTATATGTATCATTGTCAACCATTATCAATCCACTGCTGGACGAAGGTCTCCCCAAGTTTCCTCCACAACGGTCTGTCTTGTGCCAGTCTCCTCCATGTCACTCCTGCATACTTTCGAATTTCATCCACCCATCTCCCACATGGTCTTCTTCTGGGTCTTTTCCTGTCCCTTGGAATCCAATCTAAAATTTCGGCTGTCCATCGATGGTCTGTCCTTCTGGCAGTATGTCCAGTCCATTGCCATTTCAGGGATTTAACTCTGATCATGATGTCTTCCACTCTTGTCATTTTTCGGATCCACGAGTTCCTCTTCTTATCTCTCCTGGTTACACCAAGCATGCACCTCTCCATGCTGCTTTGAGTTGTCTGCAGCCTTTGTATGTCTCTTTTAGTTAAGGTCCACGTTTCTGCACCATACGTAAGCACTGGAAGGATGCATTGATCAAACACTTTTCTTTTAAGACATAATGGCATATTGCTCTTGAAAATTATGCTGTTTCTTCCAAAAGCTCTCCAGGCAAGTTTTGTACGCCGATTAATTTCTTCATCAATGTGACCCTCACTTGATATCTGCTGTCCAAGATAAACGTACGTATCTGTTATCTCCAGTTTTTCTCCATCAATCGATAAATCTTCATTTCTTGTAAAAGCATTGAACATCACTTTTGTCTTCTGAAAGTTCATTTTTAATCCCACTTCTTTACTCTTGTCAGCAAGTTCCTGGATCATACTCTGCAGCTCTGATGGGGTAGTTGCAAAAATGACTACATCATCAGCAAAACGAAGGTGGGTTAGATAATCTCCATTAATTTTTATCCCTTTGTTTTCCCAGTTCAGTGATTGAAAGACATTTTCCAATGTGGCATTAAAGATCTTCGGAGATATAGGTGTCACCTAGACTCACTCCCTTTCCAATTTTTATGTGTGTTGTATTTTCAAACAGCCGAATCTTTGCACTTGCACTTTCATGGATGTTATTAATAATATTAATGTATGCATCTTCAATACCGCAGGATTTCAGAGCCATTGTAACTGCTAATGGTTTCACCGAATCCAAGGCTTTTTCATAATTGATAAAAGCCATGCACAATGGAAGTTTATATTCCCTCGCTCTTTCAATTAGTTCTCTCAGTACGTGCATATGATCTATTGTACTGTAGCCACTCCTGAATCCAGCTTGTTCTCTCAGTTGAGCCATGTCCAGTGTTACCTTCAAACGGTGTGTAAGAACTTTAGTGAAGATTTTATAAACCACTGATAGGAGGCTGATAGGTCTGTAGTTCCTGAGATCCTCAATGTCACCTTTTTTATGTAGCAAGATCATTGTAGCGTTGTTCCAATCCTCAGGAATTTTCTCTTCATTAAGGCATCGAGTGAAAATTTGGGCGAGTACTGTTTAGATTTCTACATGTGATTTTATATGATTTTGCAAATGAGACACTTTACAGTTAGAAAAAGGAACACTTCGGCAACTGTTTCTGGTTGTAGAGTGGGCATTCGAGATGTCTATTTATTCCGGGCTTGGGTAGAAAGTGTGTTTCTGCAAAGAAGAAAAAGCGTTTTCAAGAACTATAGATACTGGATAGTTGATGGGGCATAAATAATCGTCGGTATGCTATCTCCACACAGTAGCTCCTTGCTAATTCTATTTAACAACGTACATAAACAACGTACATACTGTATTACAGCGCATTACGGCGCGTTGATATTAGCATTGTTTGAGCAACATACAATTGCAGCACCGCCCGATTATTTTGGATGTCCGGCCTCCCGAAACACTTCAAGTGGAAACGAACAGTAAAAGAAAATCGTACAGTTACACTGTAAAAATAGACAGGGGTCTCTTTCCCACTCCCCATTTGAGAAATACATTGGTTAATTGCATGAGGAGGAGAGAGTGGGAGTGTGGGAAAAGAGATGTTTTTAATTATTGGTTGAACAGGTTAGACAGTTTTCGGGCTCGTTCGGGTTCGGGCTGTATCTTGCAATATAAAATTCGGGCTCGGGTGTGCTCCGGCTGATATACCATGGGCTCGGGCGTGCTCGAGCTGATATACCATGGGGTAGGGTGTGCTCGGGCTGATATACCACGTGCTCGGGTGTGCTCGGGCTGATATACCGTGGGCTCGGGTGTGCTCGGGCTTATATACCATGGGCTCGGACGGGCTCGGGCTCCGAACATTGAGCCCGAACCCAGCTCTACCACAAAACCCTCTCTCTCTCTGTCTCGCTCTTTTTCCTTTTTTTTTGTGTGTGTGTGTGTGTGTGTGTGTGTGTGTGTGTGCGGAGAAGCAGCCCCTCCCATCCCTTTCTCCAGGTAAGTTTCTAAATCAGCCTCTGCATTTCAGGCAACAATCATTAACGTAGAACGAAGATGAACTGTAAAAAAAAAAAGATATACACTGCCTGACGGAGAAAATGCCACACCATGAAGGAATCCTCGGAAACATACCAAACTGCACACACAGATAGCCAAGTAGGTCCTCAACAAATCCTTTAATTGTCACATACAGACTAGGTTCCAGTGGCCGAATATACTGGATGATCAATAAGGAGTGTGACCCCCAGTTTGGGCGATACATCGTTGAATCCGACGTGGCATCGAGGCAGTGAGAGTCCGAATAGAGTTTTAGGGTATCGCGGACCATGTTCTGTTGATCCGAGTCCACAGTTCATCTTTATTTTGCGGGGGGTGGAAGAGTACTCAACCGACGTCCAATCGTGTCCCACAGATGCTCGACGGGCAAGAGGTCGGGAGATCGTGCTGGCCACGGAAGCATCCGCATACCGTGTAAAGCATTCAGGCTGATCCGAATTGTATGCGGCCGGGCGTTATTCTGTTGAAAAACGGCGTTTGGGATGCCCTGAAGGTACGGTAGTGCCACGGGCCGCAGCACCTCGTCAACATAGCCGCATGCCGTCATTGTGCCCGTAATGCGTACCAGCGGTGAGCAGCTGTTGGCGCTGATAGCACCCCACACCATAATTCCCCGTCGCCGGGCTGTGTGGCGCTCCACAATGGCGGAGGAATCCGCCCGTTGGCCACGTCGCCTCCAGACTCTCACACGGCGATCATTAGTGGTGAGACAGAACCGTGATTCGTCGCTGAACACCACACTGTTTCATTCGGTACTCCAAACAGCTCTGGAGAGACACCATGCCAAGCGGCGACGACGATGGCTCACTGTTAAGGGTAACCTTCGTAACGGACGGCTGGACAGCGCACCAGACGCAGCCAATTGTCACGACACTGTCCACGTCGAGATCGGAGCATCCAAACCTCCCCGTAAACTCCGCAAAATGTCGCCCGTTGTTGCCTGGGGGTCCGCCACGGCATGAAGTCGGATGCCACGATCGGTGCGTTCCGACGTCCATCTCCGTGCTCCTCCCCCCCCTACGACGTTGCACCACTGTCTCCAAATGCGACTGACGGCTGTGGCATCACGTTGCGTTTCTTCCGCAATACGAAGCAAGGACCATCCGGCGTTATGAAGGCATACGATAGCACCTCTCGTGAATTCACGCGTTTGACGAAATCGCGTACAATGGCGTCTTAACGGCATTGACACCCCTTGTTCGTTCTCTAGACATGATTACAACAGAACCACTGACTTCTCGCGGCCGGGACGACGTCTCGACTGATGTCCTCACGGGCTGGTTGTCCGCTTACATCCCGCGCGCTGTTCGTGCGATCGGACTGCAAATGCAATCACTTGCATAACTTGATGAACGTGTGCACCCACCCTGCAATTTGCATGGTGCTGCGTTTACGTCTTCGTGGTGTTGCATTATCTCTGTCAGGCAGTGTATGCAAGTATATAAAAAAAATTATTTAAAAATTTACATAAATACACTGGCGGAAAATGAAAAAAGAACGCCAAGAAAGAGACGTCTGATACCAACGAAATTTGTACAGCACAATAACGGAATGCAGAGGATAACGTGATCAAAACATTATGGCGAAATACAGCTGTATTTGCTGGTAAACTGAAAAATAATATTTCCATGTAACATGGTTAGTACGAGGTTGAACCGCCATGAACTGCGCCACACTGTGCAATTCTGGCATGGAGTCTGTCGTACAGATGTTGGATGTAAGTTTGGGGTATTGAGTTCCAAGCATCCTCAACCTGGACGCGTAAATCGGGGATGGTCGTGGCTGGCCGTGGAGACCGGATAAGTCGTTGTCCCATAAAATCCCACACGTGCTCAATGGGGGACAAATTCGGTGAACGTGCAGGCCATGGAAATTGTCTCACACCCTGAAGTGCACGTTGCCTTGCACGTGCCGTGTGTGGGCGTGCGTTATCTTTCTGGAAAACACCACGATGGACCGACCTTACAAATGACACAACAACGGGCTGAATGATGTTGTTGATGTAGGAGGTGCTGTTTAACGTACCAAATACAAACACTAGTTGTGTACGGGAGTGATAGCTGATCTCGCTCCCCACACCAGGAGACCAGGTGTAGGACCTGTGTATCGCTGGCGGATGCAAGAAGGGTGGAGACGCTCCCCTGTGCGTCTGCGAACACGAATACGGCCATCGGAGGCTCCCAAGCAAAATCTGCTTTCATCGCTGAACACGACAGGTCGCCATCGCGTTCTCCAATGTAGACGTTGGCGACACCACTGCAGCCGTTCCTGACGGTGGGCTGGAGTCAGAGGTACACATGCCAGAGGCACACGTGCACGTAGTCCTGCATCCAGTAGACGGTTGCGGATTGTTCGCACAGTCACCGCAGGTGCAACGGCAGCTTGGATTTGCGTCGCAGTGGATGTTTTGCTTGACAACGCAGCTCTTTTTATGCGTCGATCGGTCCGCTCATCAGTCCGTTTGTGACTCCCGGTTCTACGTCTTCTCGTGTGGGAATGTTCCTCGGACCATCTAAGCCACCATCGTACCACCACCGATACTTCCCGTCCAATTCGCTCCGCTATACGACGATACGACCACCCGGCCTCGCGGAGTCCGACTAGACGATCTCGTTCAAACCCCGATAACTGCTGAAATCGTACACGTCTTCCATGTCCAGGCATTGCAGCTTCTTCAGGGTCTTCGCACGTGTCCGTACGCCGACGACTGATTACATTCACTTCGCCGTACTCCTTAAATACCACCGACGATAATTGGCATATTATGCCGTGCTGTGGCGTAAGCGCTCACCGGTTAGTCCCGAAATTAACATCACACCTACGTGAACTCGACCCTATTAACATATGTAAATTTCATGATTGTCCGCCAATTCCTTCTTGGTGTTCTTTTTTCACTTTCCGCCAGTGTATATTTTAAAATAAGCAGCCAATAAAAAAGAACAAAAGACTAAGTGAGTACCTGAGCAGCCCCGAATGAGTGTTCCGCTCTCATCGAAACATCAGGGTATGGTTCATTCTTGAAGGGTCTCTCTTTATTAGTCTGAACTGCCTACCATCTACACCAAATAGACTCTTGATACGTCAGTCTCATTTTACTCCCTCCCACCGCTCCCCACAATTTCCCCAAAACCGAACTAAACTGAAAACTCTCCATAAAGGTTTAGGCAAACTCCGTGCTTGCAAACAATTCAGGTTTGTGGAAAGAACCTTTGAAATTTTTAAGTGAAACTAATTATTCGACAGAACAGATCAGAACGTTATTGAAAAGTAGGATTGAAGGCGTGAGTATCCATTAAGAAGGTAAAAAGACGCCGCGAGGGAAAATACGCAGCTGTCAATATCCTATACATTAGACTATAAATGTCAGATGGCCTGATATCTCTTAGAGATTTTGGTGGAGAAATTTGCTGTTATTTTTCACCTTTCAAATTTTTACTGCAAATTCTCATTTCTCCGAGTTCGCTATTTGCAGATTGGCTGCAGAGAGGAATTTTTTTTTTTTTTGATTGGAGGTTTAACGACCACCGTGAGCAACTCAATGGGCTATAAGCAGTCGCCCGTCCCTAATTTAGGGTCACTGGTTCCAGGGAAGGGAGAGAGCCAGTGCCGTAAGACAAACACAACATCCATGCCTCACCGGGATTCGAACCCGGACCCCTTTCGGACGAATGATCAGAGGCCATCGCTTTGACCACTGCGCCACCGGGGCGGCGCAGACAGGAAATGACTTTCTAACAGCGATGCCTGGAGTTGATTCTGTGAAACAAACAAATCAACAATTTTTTTATAACTAGTATGCACATACACTGGTTATAAAAATATTGAAAAATATCTTTTAATAATTAATATTTTTAACCTTAAAAGTGACATAGAGGAGACAGGCTCAAGACAGACAATTGCGGAAGACCTTCATCCAGCAGTGGTTGATAATGGTTGACAATGATTATATATACACTGAAGAGCAATTGAATTAGAGACAGCTGGCGTTATGCAAATGTGGCGCTGTGGGCGGTCCTGTAAACGGAAACGACATGACGTATGCAGCGATCCGACAATATAAGGAGTGATGCGACGGGAATCAGTATAAGAGTCGGACGCAGTATGGGTAAGACGAAGGAGCTAAGCGCATTTGATCGTGGGCAAATTGTCGGGGTCCGACGAATGGGTCACTCCATCTCGGAAGTCGTGCAGGCACTGGGATTTTCACGAGCCACTGTGTCACGGGTGCATCGTCAGTACATCGAATCCGGTAAAACCATCCCTGCAAGGGCCAACTGCCGTGGACAACAGCGTGTGGATGAGCGGGGCCATCGTCAGCTAGCTCGCATTGTAGCAGCGGATAGACGGGCCACTCTGCAAGAAATCACTCGGCAATTTAACGCTGGTGCACAAAAACGTGTAAGCAGCCACACCATCCAGAACCATCTCCTCGCTACGGGGTACAGAAACCATCGTCCCACGAGGGTACCGCTGCTGACTGCACATCACAGGGTGCAAATATTAGCATGGGCGCGGAAACATCGCCACTGGACCTTAGACATGTGGGAAAATGTTGCCTGGACTGATGAGTTGGGATTCACGTTGGTACATGCGGATGGCAGGATACGAGTACGGCGCAAACCACATGAAGCGATGGATCCTTCTTGCCAGCAGGGTACGCTTCAAGCTGGTGGGGGTGGCGTTCTCGTCTGGGGACTGCTTACGTGGACTGAAATGGGACCCCTGGTACGTGTGACATCGTCCCTCACAGGTCAACGTTACCGGGATATCCTGGACGACCATTTGCTCCCATTTGTGTGTCTTCACCATCCCACTGGGGACCTCATCCTGCAACTAGACAATGCACCGTGCCATCGCTCCCGAATTGTATCCGAATGGTTGGATGAACACTCCACCGACGTGACCTCGCTTCCTTGGCCAGCTAGGGCACCTGACCTCAATCCCATCGAGCACATTTGGGATGCCATCGAGAGAGATGTTCTAGGCTCTGACCCACTTCCATCAAATCTTCGTGAACTGTGGGAGCTTGTTCAGTGGTCGTGGATCCGTATGGCTTCCCAACGCTTCCGGTGTTTTGTCGAGTCCATGCCGAGACGAATCGCCGCCGTCATCAGTGCGAAAGGTGGTGCTACATGTTACTGAAGAGCAATTGAATTAGAGATACCCGTGTTGCGTTTTTCTAGGGTATTACTTTGAAAAGCGTTTAAAAGAAATTTCGAAATAATAAATACACTGGTGTCCAAAAGTTAAGCATAGTAAAAAAAAGACATTTTAGAACAAACAAAAGGGGAAAGAAATTAAATGAAGTACAGGGGCGTGGGAATATGCAAATGCGTAAATGATGACGCAATGCCATGTGACGAAGGATAATTGTCATGAAAGGCGAAGCAGCACATTTGTGGAGTTGAGAAGCTGCTGCAAAATTGTGAAAAGTGACATTCCCTGTCGTCATCGCGCACTGCTAGTAGGAGAATTTTTTTTTTTATTAAAACAGTATGTCAGAAAGACGGCAAGTGAATAGGTTTACACGTGGTTGGATTATTGGAATTCTGAATTTGGCCAGGCGCAGAGTAATGTTACCAGAGCCACTGGCATGAATAAATCCCTTATATCGAGACTTTCGAGAAGGTACCTGAACACCGGAGACGGTAATCGTCAACCTATGGCAGGTCGTCCACGCATTACAACAGCGCAGGATGATAGGTATGTGGCACAAACAGCGTGACGTAACAGGTCGATGTCAGCGAGAACACTTGCTTTGGAACTGTTTGCGGCTTTGGCTCAACGAAAAAGGACTGTGCTCGAGAAGACCTGTAGTTTACATCTCACTCACTCACTCACTCATTCCGTCAGCAAGAATTGACAGGATACTGTATTGCAGACAATATTAAGACTGGGCTAATATCCTCTTCTCCGACGAATCCTGGTTCAGTCTCAAAATGATGTTAAACTGATTTCCTGTTCATTTACACATACACGATGACACGGATTTTCTTTCTTTGGACGGTAACGCGAGACGTTATAGAGCTGTTATTGTCGATGATTATCTGGAAAGTGAAGATGTCCACCGTATGCCATGGCCAACGCGTTCCTCAGATCTCAACCCAACAAAACCTATGTGGGATGCATTATGGAGACGCATTGCAGGTCGTCAACCTCATGCCAGAACTCCGATCTGCTTTAGTTCTGAAGTGGGATTTGCTGCCATAGAGTCTTCTTGCTTTCCTTGTCAACAGCATGACACACAGGCGCGACACTCTTAACGCTGTAAGAGGTCAACATATGCCTTACTAGACCGTTGTACAAAATCTGAAACGCCTTCGGAAAAATTCTGCTGTTTTCACCATTTTCAATAATTGGTACGTTTTCCTGGTTCATAATTTTTTTTAATATGATTTGTTCTGCGCATTTTCCTCACTAAGATATCTATTTATAGTAAACAGCCTATTTCATTGTGCCTTCTTGTTTTTGTAATTTAATATTTTTTGTAGATTATGCTTAACACTTGGACATCAATGTACTGTTGTAAACTTTTGAGCGCCTCCAAAAAAAAAAAAAAAAAAGGAAAAATGTTATGATTTGATGGGGGTGCTAACAAAGTCGTAACTATTGTGGTGAATTCTAGGTGCCAGTACTATTAATGTAGGGGAAGCAAGAACATTTTTAGTTACTTCGGTAAATTATTTTTATCCAAACATAGTAGTACTTATTGAAAAAGCAATGCCACCCTGGTTGCGCAGTGGTCTAGGGTCTAGGCGATGGCTGCTGATCATTAGTCCGAAAGGGGTCCCAGTTCGAATCCTGGTGAGGCATGGATGTTGTGTTTGTCCTACGGCTCTGGCTCTCTTTCCCCTCCCTGGAACTAGTGGCCCTAAATTAAGGACGAGAGACCCATTGAGTTGCTGACGGTGGTCGTCAAAACTCAAAAAAAAAAAAAAAGAAATTAAACATATTGTTTTAAGGATATATGTATTATTTTTTTTAGACTGAAAAGTCTCAAAAAAATGATTAACTGATCAAAACGAAATTTGATATTTTCAAGCTTTGTTTAAAAAAATGTTGATAGTCAATTTGGCTGAAATTGGACTAAAGTATCCTTTATATGAAGCGATACCGTTGCTTGCTTCTGGCGATTTTAAAGTGAAATTTGGACGAAGTATTTTTGAGAACTCCAAATGAGAATCATTCACGGAAGACCAAAGACAACATACAGATTAATTTTCAAACGATGAATAGTTAATGAACTATTTATTTAAAATTTTATTAAAGGAAACTCAACAAAATTTAATTTATTCCACAGAGAAAGGTGTTTTCAAATTGATACAGGTGTCTGCAAATGCCATACATGTCTAATATTGGTTTCTTTTGCATTACGTTTCTGTTGTGTCTAAGCTTTTGAGACATGTTGATACTCCTCCTTTCACGCGATAACTAGGTGTAGCTATACCTTCTGCATGTATTGGTTTTCCATTGCATAGTGTGTTTCAGTTTGAAGTGTTTCACTTGCTTTTCAATGTATGTGTTCCAGTTTGAAGTGTTTCACTTGCTTTCCAATGTATGTGTTCCAGTCCTTTGTATTTTTATCTTTCAGGGTCCAGTTTTTTTGTCTTTGTGCCGAAACTTTTGCGACGAACTACGCAAAACATTTCAAAAATGAGTAATCGCAATGAGCTCGGTGAAGTAAACGGGCATACGGTGTACGATTGCAACAGTTTGTCATGTAAGTCAGAACGACAAACTGATCTGCGAATCTTCTGTGAGAAAAGTGTTTTGAAATTTCTATACCGATAGATCGATGAAGGAATGACAACTGATCCGCGAATCTTCAAAATAAAGTCAGAATGACAACTGATCTGCGAATCTTCTGTGAGAAAAGTGTTTTGAAATTTCTATACCGATAGATCGATGAAGGAATGACAACTGATCCGCAAATCTTCAAAATAAAGTCAGAATGACAACTGATCTGCGAATCTTCTGTGAGAAAAGTGTTTTGAAATTTCTATACCGATAGATCGATGAAGGAATGACAACTGATCCGCAAATCTTCAAAATAAAGTCAGAATGACAACTGATCTGCGAATCTTCTGTGAGAAAAGTGTTTTGAAATTTCTATACCGATAGATCGATGAAGGAATGACAACTGATCCGCGAATCTTCAAAATAAAGTCAGAATGACAACTGATCTGCGAATCTTCAAAATAAAGTCAGAATGACAACTGATCTGCGAATCTTCAAAATAAAGTCAGAATGACAACTGATCTGCGAATCTTCTGTCACTGTTTCGAAATTTCCATACCGATAGATCGATGGACATGGTCTTGAACCAGTTGTTTTACGGGCTTTTCTTCTCAGTGGATATTGAGATTTTTCATTAGCTTTTTTTTTTTCCAAAAATGGCATATTCTAATTATTATTACGTTTGTTGAATCTTTCGTATGGGAGGCTCAAACATTTCAAGCCACCCCTGGCGACACTCAAGTTATGGCCCTGGGTGTTAACCCACGGGTCGTCATTAAATTTTAATACATGTGGTGGTTTTGATTCCACTTACACATACTATTGTTTATGGTAGCGTCGGCCAAACAAATTTGGCACTTATCACCAGCCGTGTGACGTGTGCTCTAAATTAACTTTCATTTTTAGTTGCTTTCACTGTGTAAATTTGAGTTAATTCTCATTTCAGCGTTTTCAACCTTAACGTTATAACTTCTCTCTCGCGGAATGATGTTGGCAACAATTCTGTGGTCAGAGAGCGTGACGTATGCATGTGGCAGATAAGAACTAGAAATATATAATGTTGAGGCAGCAGCCGAAAGGGTGATGTGGTGGATGTTATAATGCTATAATCGTGGAAGCGACGTTTACTTGAATGTGTTTACTTGACGCCTGCGTGTTATATCTTTAGTGTTAGTGTTTCATTAATGAAGTTTTCTGCTTATTAATTCACATTAATTGGATTAAGTTAATAATACTGTGGAAGAGTGAGTTGTAGTTCTGCATTAGTGAAGTGTCAACGGTGTTTTGGCTGAATAAAGACGAACTGTAAGGAACTTTTTCTTGAAGTTTCTTGAATTATTTCACTTTAAGTGAAGTACTTTAGAGGAAAAAACTTTACGTAGTGTTCAATAAGCCATATATACACGTTGCAAATAGTAAAGAACGCTACAGCCGTTCCTTATTACCGCAGGTCGGCGCAAATTAGCATGTACAATTATGCAAATACAATGCACAAAGTTAAATAAAGGGTATTTAATAAAACAACACGGACACAAGGACGGTGCAACACATATAGAAGCATTAAGATTACAATATGCTGGCGTTCTCTTCTTACGGAGAGAAACAACAGCGCAAGAGGCCAAACAACATCTGTCTGCTCGCATCACCTTCAACACAGCGAACCCCTGTCTTCAAATCGCTTCTTGGTTTACCAATTCACCATTCGTTGACAGGTGTCAGCAGAAACACAAACAACACTATGAAGCTAGCATGCTTTAAGGGCGTGATCTATCAGCACTTAGTGGCACAAAATGCTCACCGTTTGGCTCAATTTTACTCCGCTGGGCTGTTGTTAACATAAACACAAGCTCTCTCTCTCTCTCTTTTTTTTATGATGGCTGTTCGCAACATCACAAAGAACCACATAATTTTATAGATTACACTAATTCATAATGTAAAACATACATACATACATGAATACTTTGTTTATCTACCTTAAGACTATGTCTATTTTGCATAAATTTAAATTATTTATTTATAATTTCATTATGAATACTATGTTAAGAAATTCTGCACGATTTCGTGTTTTCAATGTATGGAAAAAAAACAAACAAAAAAAAAAACACCTTCTTACCTTTGAAATACAGGTAGTAAATCAATGTATGGAAAAAAAAACAAACAAAAAAAAAACACCTTCTTACCTTTGAAATACAGGTAGTAAATCCGAATACGATTTTGTTTTTTTCACATTCAATTACACATTCTTTACTTATAAGCATCACTCTTTTCAAAGCAGAGTGTCTACTATTTGATTTATAATTTGTGCCGAGTAAAACGTTCACTATTCTTTGCTTGCTTCAAATTTCTTAAACCCGGAGAAAAAAGAAAACTGCGAACGTTATTTAGTAAATTTTTAATCGTATGGTCTATTTGATGGCTGCAAAAGAAGCGTTATCTCGATTCTCTCAAAGTTCGAACATAAACAGTTATAAAGTGTAAAAGAATCCAAGAACCGTGTATATCTGATAATCTGAAATTCAAAATTTAACATGTCCTCCAAAAAACGTGTAAATGAAGTACGTATAACCGAATTGGAAAAAAACGATAGAAACTACAGTAAAGAATCGGAACTAGCGCAGAATTGCATATAAAAATGAAAAACGTATAACCGAAGTTTCATTGTATATACAGGGTGCATAGGAAAGTCCCTTTAGCCTGGAATAACTCGCGAACGGAGAGAGGTACAGTTATGCAAGTGAGATAACGGTATATAATAAAGTAACTTCGCCCAATCAAATGCAACCAAATACCAGCGTCCCTAGTGGCGAAATGCGGAAGTTAGCCATTGCAAATCAAAAACGAAAATAGATAGAGCAAAATTTTCAATTACAAAGCTGTATAGCATTAATTAATTAGTACAAAACGACATTTGTTTTACACGGATAAGAGAAATTGTCGCTTGAATACCCTAAAATGTCCGAAATCGATGCGCGACCCTTTGTGTGACCGTTTGAAGGGAACAGGGTATGAGCAAATACACACAATTTATTGAATAAATGCGTACTTATGTCAATACAGTTTGATGACGTCAGACAAAAAAAATGGCAAACTGGCGCACAATGATAAAAAGAGTATTTTCGAGGAGTTCGCCAATGCCCACGATACACATTTGTATTCGTGAAAGTAATTCTGCATGCACATTCCTCAGCATAGAAGGTGTCACACTATTGTAAGCATCTGTAACACGACGACGTAGATCCAACAGACTTGTAAGCGCTGTTGCACACACCTGATTTTTTACGTAACCCCAGAAATCCAAGCTCGCCATTCTCACACAGCGTACGTATAGACCTAAACTTCTGATCAGGGTACATCCTGCTACTGGTTTTCATATCGTAGGTACGGTACAACGTCACAATCTGCATTTGCATACGGCTACATTTGCGAAATGTGAATATGCAAATTCGAATCGTCGCACATCGATTTCGGACATTTTAAGGCATTCATTCAGGCGACAATTTATCTTATCTGTGTGAAACAAATGTCGTTTTGTACTAAGTAATTGATACTCTACAACTTTGTAATTAGAAATTTTGCTCTATCTCTTTTCGTTTTCGATTTGCAATGGCTAACTTCCGCATTTCACCACTAGGCGTGCTGCTATTGGTTGCATTCGATCGGACGTAGTCGCTTTACTATACCGTTATCTCACTTGCATAACTGTACCTTTCTCCGTTCGCAAGTTATTCCAGGTTAAAGGGACTTTCCTATGCACCCTGTATATACATATATAGGTTTTAATGTTTTAGTTTAGACGTAGCCAGAATAAGATGTAAGCCGATGAGCCATTCCACTATGACCACTCCCAGCCTAGAGAAATGGGCGCACCTGGAGTCCGAACGGTGGCGCAGGCGAAGTTCACAGAGCTGTACATATACAAACCGAGGACCGGCTTTCATGTAGAAGAGTGTTCGGAGTCAGAATGGGTAAAGCTTCCGATTTATCGGAGTTTGATAAAGAACAAATTCTGACGGTACGGCGCCTCGCAGCTACGATCTCGGAAACAGCGCCGGCTTGTGAGTTGTTCACGTGCTGCGGTAGTGAGTACGTATCAAAAGTGGTGCACAGATTTACAAACGACGAAGCATCGCCCAGCCAAGGGTTGTCCGCAGCTCATTGATGTCACAGGGGAACGGAGACTGTCGCGCATTGTTCACAGCGACAGCAGGGCCACAGTGCGACAAATCACCCGCAGCTACAACAGTTGTTATCACAGCACACAGTTTATCGCAGCCTTCTGCGCGTGGCCCTGCGTAGCCGAAGACCCAGCCGGATCCCCATGCTCACTGCACGACATCGCCAACAGCACATGAAATGGGCCCAAAAATCATCGCGATTGGGCCGTGGATGATTGCAAGAAAGTGCCCTTGTCTGATGAATTAAGATTCCTTGTACATCACGTAGGCAGCCGAGCTCGGATACGCCGATTACCAACGGAGGCTATGGCACCTGGATGCATTGTTGGGCGGAAACAGGCAGGCGGCGGCGGCGGTGGACGGTGGTGTAATGCTGTCGGCGATGCTTTCTTTGGGACACTTTAGGCCCCATTATCCTAATAGCACAATCCCTGACAGCTGTCAGGTATCTGAACATCGTTGCTGACGAAGTTCACCCATTCATAGCAACTGTGTTTCTTGCTGGTGATGGCCATTACCAACAGGATATACCATGCCACACTACCAGAATCGTCAAGGGGTGGTTCGAGGAACATGCTAGTGACTTTGTGTTAATGCCATAACCTCCAAATTCACCTGACATGAACCCAATCGAGCATTTGTGGTTCGACTTGGAAAAGCGGGTTCGCGCTAAATCACCACCAACCCGAAATGTACGGGAACTGGAGGAGCTGCCGTTGTCATTATGGTACCAGATACCCCAGGACACCCATCGCCACTTCATCGAATCTGTGCCTCGCCGTGTGGCAGCTGTTTTGCGGGATAAAGTGGGTCCTACAGCTTATAAGGTAGGTGGTCATAATGTAATAGCTCATCGGTGTTTATGGAAATAAGATTGTTTTACAATCGTCGAAGAAGGGGATCAAGAACAATTTAGGTAGTTTTACCCACCTTCGTTTTACTATTATAGTAGTCAGTTTTGCAAGCACCCCCGCAGAGCTGCGGAGTATGGTCGAGGAACTTGCTGGCAAGAAAGAGTGAAGAAGTGGGCTTTGAAATGAACTTACAGGAAACAGAACTGATGTAAATGTGTGATGTAGCGGCCTCTGTGTTATAGGCATTTCTCTTGGCAGGCCTAGTATTTTCCAGGCCTAGAGTGAAGCAGGTCCTTAGGGAAAATGTTAGGTGAGACTGTGAACGTTCATTGAATTTTGGGAAACAATTCTATTTGCAGGATATATTTACATTTTGACGTTTACGCTGGTAACTATCCGTAGAACATAAAAAAAAAAAACTCTTTATCCTGCTCATAGCAACTTCGAATGTCCTTGTCATTCCTCTCCTCACGAGTCCCTCAGCTGTTTGGGGTTCGTATTCTTGACACCTCATAACGAATATCATTTCGGTTCCGCCTCCAAGCATGTAAGGCCTACCGAACATCACCATTGTATTTAACAACGATTCTCCTAAAGAGTGCGAACGAAGATGGCCTCTTTTACGAAAAGTTCCACAAAATGGTCAGCAGTATTTTATGAGAATAAAATGTCCGTTCTTATAAAATATATCTTATACTGCCGTTTTTTGACACACACACACACACACACACACACACACACACACACACACACACACACACAAATCATATTCATTACTGTAACACAAATTTGAATAATACATCAATTGAATGCATAAATCACATTTAAATATTTATAGAGGCCTCTCGTCCGTTGAGATCCTCACAAAATGCTTCAAGAACTGAAGATTTAGTAATTGGTAGAGCAATTCTAGGAGTAACGGATACTTACATATACCTTGGGCAACAGATATCAAGCAAAGATCAATTCGATAAAGAAAGTAATAGGCCTATAAAACTTGGTTGGAGAGCATTTGGAATAAACAATACAATTTTCAAGATCAATTTGCTATTATGTCTTAAAAGAAAAGTGTTTAATCAATGCATCCCTCCAGTTCTTACTTATGAATCAGAGACATAGACCTTAACTAAGAAGAACACCCAGAAGCTGCAAAACTAGTGAAAAAAGCATGGAGAGGTGAATGTCTGCCTAACCAGGAAAGACAGGAGGAGGGCTCATGGAGCAGATAAATGATGGAAGTTGATGACATCATGATCGAGGTAAAATCCCTGAATGGCAATGGGCTGGGCACACTGCTAGAAGAACTGTCCACTATTGGACAGCATGGATACTAGACTGGATTCCAATGGACAGAAAAAGACCCAGAAGACGACCGGGTGGGGTTTCGATGAAATTCGGAAGCACGTCGGAGTTTCATGGAGGAGACTGGTTCATGACAGAAAGTTGTGGAAGAAGTTTTAGGAGACCTTCATCCAGCAGTGGATGGTTGATAATGATTATGGTGATATAAAAACGCACCGACGAGCCATTACATTATAACCACCTACCTAATAAGCTGTAGGACCTCTTTTGCCGACGAAACAGCGGTCACTTGGCAAAGCATAGATTCTATTAGGTGGCGATAGGTACCCTGGGGTATCTGGTACCATAATGTCAATAGAAGATCCTCCCGTTGCCGTACATTTCGGGGAGGTGGTGATTTAGCGTGAACCCGCTTTTCCAAGTCGAACCACAAATGTTCGATAGTGTTCATGTCAGGTGAATTTGGAGGCCATGGCACTAACACAAAGTCACCAGCATGTTCCACAAACCACTCATTGACGATTCTGGCAGTGTGGCATGGCGCATTATCCTTGTGGTAACGGCCATCACCACCAGGGTGCATAGTTGCCATGAATGGGCGAACTTGGTCCGCAACGATGTTCAGATACCTGACAGCTGTCAGGAATTGTGTTTTTGGGATAATGGGGCTCAAAGTGTCCCACGAAAACATCGCTCACAGCATAACGCCGCCGCCGCCTTGTTTCCGCCCAACAATGCATCCAGGTGCCATAGCCTCCGTTGGTAATCGGCGAATCCGCGCCCGGCCGTCTACTTGATGCACTAGGAATCTAGATTCGTCAGACAAGGGCACTTTCTTCCAATTTCCACGGTTCAATCGCGATGATCTTGGGCCCATTACATGCGCTGTTGGCGATGACATGCAGTGAGCATGGGGATCTGGCTGGGTCTTCTACTACGCAGGGCCATTCGCAGAAGGCTGCAATGAACTGTGTGCTGTGACACAGTACCCTGATCACAACTGTTGCAGCTGCAGGTGTATTGTCGCACTGTAGCCCTGCTATCGCTGTGAACAAAGCGCTGCAGTCTCCGCTCCTTTCTGGCATTAACGAGCTGCGGACGACACTCGGCTGGACAACGGTTCGTCGTTTGTCCATCCGTGCACCACTTTTGATACGTACTCACTACAGCAGCACGTGAACGACTCATAAGCCACGCCGTTTCCGAGATCGTAGTTCTGAGGCGCCGTGCCGTCCGAATTTCTCCTTTACCAAGCTTCGATAAATCAGCAGCTTTTCGAACCAACCTGACTCTGAACACTCTACTATCCGAAGGCCGGTCCTCAGGTTGTATATATGCTGCTTTGTGAACTATATACCTGCGCCACAGTTCAGTCTCCAGGCGCGCTTATTTCTGTAGGCTGGGGTTGGTCATAACGGAATTGCGTATCGGTGTATATATGCAGTATGCATATATGCCGCATTTTTTGTCACGTAGATTTCTTGTTGGACCCCCGTTGAGGAAATTCTGTGTGCGCCACTGATTCAGTCCATATTAATTTTCTGTTATTGCTTGACACTATAATTTACCTGTTTGAGCTTTTATAACGCTGGCCAGAAAAATAAATCTTGGACCATCTCGTTGCCGATCAAACGCATTCATTATTATTTTTTTCTTGCATACATGCAATCAAAAGATGTTTCAAAACCGCTCGTCTGTTCATGTTCAGAGTGGCATTTAGCATTACCATAATTTTTTCGTACTTCAGTGTGAGATATGGTCTGCGACGAAGCCTCTCAATAAAAAAGTACGTAATCTTCATCACACCCAGTACGAGCAGCAAAGTACGCATTAGGCAAGGTTTTGAATGCAGAATGTGGAAGGCAGCGATTACTTAAACACAGTTCCGTCATGATGGCTGAATCTTTCCGCCTCTTATATTACAAGATTCCTAGTGGTTAAATCCTCACACTTTGCTCCGTAAGTACCTGTTAAGCTTGGTCATGCGTAGAATCATAACGTCGTCAATCATATCGGCAACGGGTTTAAAAATTTCTCCGCCAATGGAAAAAAAAAAAAAAATCTCATTTGCGATTCCGTCTGTGGTTGGATGACCTTGGCCAGAGTCCGTCCGATGAAGTCTCCGTTTGGCAGCTCCACAGAGGTCGACCTGGTGCCGAAACCGGTCCAATCCTCCCAAGCTTTCGAGGGCGCCACTGTCGCTTTGCCCTCTTCGTGATCTTCGGGCGAGTGTCGTGCAGGTGTCAGAGCTGATGTTGCCAGGTGAAGAAAGGATTGTGTGTAAGTGTGTGTGCTTGCTGTAAAGCCCGACGAAAAATTCCCTCTGGCTTTTAATGGGATGTTCAGTAATCCAGGTCAGGATTTTTTATTTTCTTTTTCCCCCCCCTTACCGTTGAGTAATTTTCTCATGTTTGAAACCAGGACATGTGCTTTGGAATTCCCTTCATGATGCATCCAAAAGGCGTGCACTTAAAACATCATCTGCATCATCATCGTTATTTAGGATGTGCGTACTTCAGAAACTTTACTTTCTAAGATCAACTTTTCACTTCTGCGTAGTTGCGGAAGTTCAAAAATTTTAGTTTCTCCTTTTAGCAATTTGTTTCGTTAAATGAATTCTTGCCATTATTATAAAGGTAAGGGTATAAAATCTGCTGGATGTTGAATTCTTTCCCATCCCGTTTCGATGGGCTTCAGTTCAGTGAATTGACAGTAGTAAAAGGCAAAATCAAGATGTTAGAGTGCGATATTGTTGAAGATCTGTATTTTGCCTTTTCGAAAATACGATTTTCTCTAAATTGAACACTGTCCGATGAGTGAATGTATATATCATCGTATTTTAATCGATTACATTGAAATTGCCGGCTAACTATTATACGCGTGTGGGTGCATCAACAGTTGTGCGTGAAGTGTTGTTGGACATGAATACGAATTTCTTAATGTAATTTTTCAATCGTTTGCTACTATATTGAACATTTTGCGTTTGTTTGAACTTTCGGGGTTAGTACTGAAACATAACTTTATGATCCACGAAAATGGCGGGCTATTTTATTACTCCAGAATATCGTTACTTAAGCTCACTACTTCCTTATCATTGTTCTTTTTTTTTTTTAATGCTGCTAAGCATTTCTTTATAAGCAATGCTTTTAACAAGCCTCCGGAATTACGTGAAGTACATGGTGATTTCCAGCAGGGGCATATGTAGAAGTTTTGTTCGGGGAGCGACAGAAAATTGAAGTTTTCGAAATCAACGAAAAGCTTCCTAGGAGAAAAATTAAAGCATTGTTTACTAATGTAAGTTGATACATTATTATTATTATTATTATTAAATTAAAACATTTTTTCTAATGTAAGTCGCATTTTAACCAAAAATGGAACAATTTCGGGGAACCAAGGCCCCTTGCGTTCCCGCTCTAAATACCCCCCCCGCTGATTTGCAGCGTGTGCGTTGATAAATAGTGATTTTAAGCGTTTATGTTCGATTTTTAGTATTCTGTTTGATAATCGAAATTTAAGTTGGCATTTCGTTACTAGCAAGGCAATCACTGAAAGAAAGAGCATTTGAAAATCAGAAGAGTCGTAAACCTGCGTAAAAGCTGTTTTTGTACCAATAATAAAATAGTTTTAAGAAAATTCATTTATTATCCCTGGAAAAGTAGAAAAGCTGTGTTATGCGAGAAGTTTTCAGTGTCACAAACCTCAGATTATTTATTTGATCGACACGTTGCCCAAAAACCTTTCCGATGATCAGTATCAGTGTTGCATTCAGAGAGTTTTTATCGTGGGGGCAATTACAAATTTTGAGGGGTTGAACCTTGTTGACTGATTATATACATATAATCACAATTTTGTTATTTATTAATATATTTACAAAAAATTTATTAATATATTTACAAAAAAATTATTAATATATTTACAAAAAATTTATTAATATATTTACAAAAAATTTATTAATATATTTACAAAAATTTTAAATCGATTATAAACATTCTCTTATGCTCGTATATCGCAAATGCAAATTCCAAGTAATCCACATATGCAAGTTATTAAAAATGTAAAAATTATAAGCTTGTTTGCGATTATTAAGGAATCATTACAGTGTTACATGAAAATGTATGGTGCAAACCATTCCACTGCCCTTTAGTTTCAGCCCCTTTAGATTATTAAGATTATTAGCACATAGTTTTTTTTTTTTTTTTTTTTCTACTAACTGTCTGGATGCCAGTTTGAGATGACTCGATTTGCTGTTGTTGTTTTTACAGAGTATAAAACTACCCACCGCCAGTAAAAAAACTTTTTATGGGAACAATTTTTAATAATTTACTATTGTTAAAGATTAGGTAGCTAATATTTTGTTGTACTGAAAGCACTAACGTCACGTTAGCTACACTGAGGATTAACCGTATTAATGGAAAGTCAGCATCCAGAAGACTGAAATAAAGCTGAATGATAGCTTCCAAAATATGATGATGTATTGCTTTGGAAACATCGTTACTCTGTGGAATTAGGTTTTTATTACGGAAGTAGGGCGAGTTGTCGGTGCTTGAAAATTCACCCCTTCAGCGAGGATTATTTAGTGTTTTGTTGAAGGATGATAGAAATTATAATATTTGAAATTTCTATCATCCTTCAATAGAACATTAAATAAATATAATAATTATTATAATATTTTCCCTCATTTTCTTAAATTTTTTTAATTAATTTCTCAATTATTCAGCTATAAAGGTAAACAATTAGACTAAATTATGGGGAGATCGCCCCCAAAACCTACAGGGCGGCGTTCATGTATTTTCGGGGGAGCTAAGCACCCCAGAGAAGATGCCTGAATGCATCACTGATCAGTATAGAGACGTTGCTTTTGCCACTACTTTTCGACTGAAGTGTAATAAAATTATTTACTAGCACTCCGTCGATTTGCGCGGTCGTATTTTTCTTAAAAGAATGTTAGCAGTTGTTTGAAGCTTATAATGAAGTTTTACTTGAATCATAAATGTCATGCTAGTGCGATATAATTGGATACATGCTGAACGAATAGGTATGAGAATATCATTTAAACTGCCAACAGAAAATTATCAGAATATATCACCGAGGTCAGAAATGGGTGATATATTTCCCACAGAGCTCACTTTAGGGGCAGTGAATTGATTCTTCATAATCAGCTAGTCGAATTTTAAATTTTCAAAAATTTTTTGCCTAGGTATTTTTGTGGAAACAAAAGATTCTGCTATGTTTTTGCAGATTTTCTGAACAAGTAAAATCTCAAGCTCTTAAATTCGCAAGAGCGTCACGTTAAAGTCTTACTGGAAAATAAAACGGAGTGGGAGCTAATTTTAATTGGATAAATGCTTGAAAATCTATTGTGTATAGTTTATGGATGAAAAAATGCGCTTTTGGTTATCAAAATTTTCAGTGATGAATTGAGTAATTTCTACTGAAGATAATTCTCACGTCTATTTACATAACTAATTATATATCAATTGGATATATCAAAACAGTAATCCCTTTCCATGTGGACATTGTTAACGATAATTATCTAGACGATATAGGGCACATCAGACACCTGTTAATATTTGAAGAGACAGATCTCCCGGGAGTCAGGATTCTAGGACTTCCTGTACCAATAGGATTTTAACACTGGATAAGATAATGATGTTATGTTTGTTCCCTAAAAGAAGTGACCTAATCAGGATTTCATTTAGGAAAGAGATGCGAGATCCTCTCTTTTTCTCACTGTGAGATATGTAGCCAGTTTTGTCAAACGTGTAACAAATATAAGTTAAAAGGTAATTAATATATTAAATTTTGTGCAAATTTGAGAATTCGAAAGAAATACTTTTCCTATGCTGTAAACGGAATTCAAAGCTAATAGTTTTCATCTACCTGTAAATGAATTTCCGTGCCATTGGTTTGCATATTAGTTAAGTTGGATAGGAAGCCAGCTACCCATTTCTAACTGTAATTCTTGTATCAAAGTCAACAAAATCCTTTAAATCAGCTGAGTGGGGAGTTACGTTAGTATAACAATATCATCTTTTTTTTTTTTTTTTTCGTGGTACCAATGGTCTTATGTAGTGATAAATGACAGTAATTGGAGAGCTACTTTTTAAACGTGGCTAGCTATTGCTTCAACTACATTCTTGAAAAAGCAGCTTGCTACAGCTACAACTACTTTTTCCGAAAAGTAGACAGCTGCATTACTTTTTCTGACAAGAAGCTACTTTTGCTTTTTTTTTCTGACAAGTAGCTGCTTTTGCTACTTTTTCTAGAAAGTAGCTACTTTTGTTACTTTTCTACGTTTAGACTTTAGTTAAAAGTGAAAATTCTGAAGATTATCTCTCTATATGTACGTTATTACGCATGGTATTCAGAGCAAAATACCAAGGTAAATTACACAAGTAATTTATCTTTGTATTTTCCTCAGCTCTGATCATCATAATCACTAACCATGGGTAAAATTCCCGTAGGTGCCTGTTGCCATTTTAACTATATTGTCCCATTGAAGTATATTCGTTGCAGCGTGCCTCAGTTCTTGAAGAGTTCCACCGCACCAGTCTTTAATATCGTCAGCCCACACACGACGAGGGCGTCCTCTTGCATTTCTTCCGTTCATTAAGCCAAACATCTTATCTTTCTGTCATTTTTCATTCTGCAGATGTGTCCAAAGAGTCTTGGTTTTCTCTGTACGATTTTTTTGGAACAGGGTCTCTTTTAGTTGTATTCTTCTGTACACTTCTTCATTTCTTATCTTCTGGGTTCATCCGATTCGTAAGATTTTACGATAGCACTTTCTCTCAAAAGTTTGTATTCTTCTCTCTGATTCCTTTGCCAATGTCCAAGTCTCGCATCCATATAGCATGCTGCTGAAGATGCATGTCTCTAGAATGCTTAACTTAGTCATATGTAAGTGTAACACATTTTATCACATTGAATAGATTATGTTCCAGGCTAGCTGATATGCCCAATTGCCCACGGATTTCAAATAAAAACACTATCACCAAGTATTTCCGAATTCGCTTTCTTTACTTTGAGATTCGGATATCTCTCTCGACTGTCACCAACAAAATCGCTAATTCGATCATCTCTCGCGCAATGTATTCTGAGACGTTTTGTGTAAATAGTGTAAAGTAAGGAAGATAATACATTATGGATAACAGCTCGTTTTTTCGGATATTATCTGACTTACCATCCTTGTCACATTTACGCCAAAAATCGGATTGTCATCTTCAAAATTTGTATTATATGGCATAATCCCGTATTTCTTTCATTAGTTCGTCTGCCTTTCACTAATCAAGTTAGGCATGTGATTGTAGGCAGGGCACACTCAGCCCCTTCCAGCGTTCCAGCCAATAATGTTTCAGGAAATCTGGAAATGTTATGCGATATGAAGATTTTTTTTTTTACTTTTTATAAAGTAGCACGATTTATAGCGCAATCTTCCTCTACAAGCTACTTTATTTTGTAGCGTGCTACCGCTACAACTGCACTTTTCTATTTGTAGCGATGCTACACGCCACGCTACTGTAAATGTAGCGCGATACAGTAGCAGCCTACATGCAGGGGCGCACGCACGGGGAGGGCCGATGCCCCCCCCCCTCCTCACCTTGGGCTGACAGAGAGGAAAATTATTACGTCGAAGTTTTAAACAAAAAATCACGATACGCGATCTACATATACTTCTTAATCATATACCGTATAATTATAATATACAATAATCATAAGGAAGTAGTTCTGTTAAATACATTTAGAAAAATCTAATCAGAAAGAGAATTTCGTCTACTGCTTCTTTTAATCATTTAACTTTCTTGTACTGTATGTAACATTACTAGTAACTGGATAAGAATAAATGTACAAAAGTCAACCTCTTTCTTGATTGTTATGGCACCTGACTTTTTCCCAGTAAATTTTGGGGGATCACCCTCCCTTGAGGAAATTCTCTGCCCCCCCCCCCCCTTGGGAAATTTCTGGGTGCGCTACTGCCTACATGTATTGCGCTACTTCCAATCACCGGGTAAATCACACACAGCGGCTTACCTAATTTTTAAATACTGCAGTAC
Organism: Macrothele yani; assembly: GCA_039090855.1. Classification (NCBI taxonomy): domain Eukaryota; kingdom Metazoa; phylum Arthropoda; class Arachnida; order Araneae; family Macrothelidae; genus Macrothele; species Macrothele yani. The sequence goes on from CM077003.1 coordinate 115,101,339, forward strand.
TTCTTTTTTTTTTTTCATTAGTTCTTAGGTAAGCATACATATTTGCATAGGATTTGAAACGCAAACAACTACAGGCAGGTTTTTTTTTTGTTTTCCTATGGTGTGCAAACAACACTGGTGGGCAAACGCAGTTATGTTAATAGTTAAGTTCTGAGTTCATTGCTCCTCGTTACAAGATATTCTAACGTAAAATATTTCATTCCGTTATGGTCAGCTTGAAAGTATCTCTTGATAGGATTTCACATTTCAACGATTGAAAACTCTTGACTGTACAAGACTGATTGGTTAAGAAAAGGAGGTTTCTGTTGTTCTTTTGAATGAGAATTTCTCTCTAATGCACTGGGGATGTTTATCACGCATTTTATTCTGCCAGACCAGGCAGAGAAAAGTCACCAAACTACATATATCGCCCTGAGGTACATGTAGTTCGGTACACCAAGGTAAAGGGTCAGTTGCGCCTAACTCCAATTTTTTGTGTTTTGTGTGACGTACTACAGAGGTGAAGCGCGTGTAAGACGGTAAATCTGCGGCAATAAGTTCCGTCGGTGTAGTTTAGTCGGTAGAACAACTGGCTTCGGAGAAGAGGCCTGGATTCGAAACTTACCATCGGCGCAATATATATATAGGCATATGTGGTATTAATTCGAAAGCATGCGCGAGTGACATGGAGGAGACTGGCTCAAGACAGACCTTGTGGAAGAAACTTGGGGAAACTTTCATCCAGCAGTGGATTGATAATGGTTGACCATGATGATGTGGTATTATTAGTATTTGGGAAACTTTATGACAAAGGATGTTGCTGCCACGAGAGAAAGTGTTTGTGTTATTAAAGCGGATTTAACATTTCACCAAAGTCACAAGTAAAGTTCTTTAATACACAGCAATTAAGTGTAGCACTTAACAAATGGATATTACGAACAGAACATTAGAACTTTCTGAAAACACTTTTCCTAGGAACAGTTAATGACACAAAGGGCTTGGTTACATCATCTAGTCCCGTTTCATCTGTTCGGTCTCGGTGGATGGGCAGCCAATGTTCAGGCCTGCGCAAGGAACACTAAATAAGCAAATTGCTTTCCGTTTGGGTTTAGCGGTTTGAATGACTGCGCAAAATTTCGAAATTCTGCGCAATCGAATGGGTGAAGTAATTGTCATATGTCCTGCCCCCTAGAAAAATTTTTAGACTTCGAAGTCTTTTCATCTCCCCAGAAGGAAGGTGGGGCGCCTTTTCATCTCCCCACCACACGAGAGGCTTTCTCTTTTCCACGACGAGTGTTAGACAGTTAACGAAGGGGATGGAATCGTTTCATTATTTTCCGGTAATTTTAGTTTTAGGGCACTAGTAAGCAAGAGAACCTTACTGTTCCCTTAGTGCGGGTAAAGCTGTTCTCTGTCATTGTGTTGTATTCGTAAGTGCAGGAAACTGTTAATGAACTTATTGCCATGTGCAGGGTATGGGCATAGATAAGGACACACTGGTAGATGTAACACTGAGACGCGTATGAGGGAGAGCGAATTTCTAGAATCACAGCTAAGTATGTCTACGTGGGGAAAAAAGGTTAGTAGCATCAGTTCTAGATAAGTCGGATAAGATGCCTTCCTTCTATACATACACGTTAGGAACACATGAATTAAAACATTTACATTTTAATACATGTTGATGTTCCATTTGGTGCGAGCATTAGAAAAATCGCACCAAATGGAACATCAACATACAAATATGACTCTTAATAACATCCTATGGCTTGCGAAACCCGCAGGGGATAACCACACAGCTTTTCATCCATGTGTGGGAGTGTGCCCCCACGAGTTAAGCGTCACTGTACAGGGGTTTATCCAGGAATTTTAAATTATAGCGGTGCTGAAAAAGTTTGGGAGGAGGGGAGAGTTGGATGAAAGAATTTTTCGAACGTTGATTTTTTCATAGTGAAGTATTTAGACTTTTTACATCTAGTATTAAATAGGTGAAAAACTTAAAAAAGTGGAGAAATGTTGTGTTTTTATCGCTTTTTTCAATATTTTGCATCTGGTACAAGTACTAGAAAAAGCAACAACATACAAACATGACTCTTAATCACATCCTGTGGCTCAGGGAACCCATGGGGGCAAAAAAAAAAAAAAAAAATCCTCATACAGGATTTAAACCAGGATTCTTTTTTTTTTTTTTTCCAAAATTACGTACGGTTATTTTGTTCTTGTGCTGTTTTTATTTTTTATCTCTCGTGTTTAAACGCTTTCCTAAACAAGAAAAAAGCAACTAAGTACTAACATGAGTTTCTGGAACAGTGACATGGATATTTTCACAAAACAAAAGCGTGATGAAGTGATTCAGAAGTATATTTGCAAAATATGTAGTGGCTGAAGTGAAGAGATACGTACAAACGTTTTGTGATTGCAGTGACTGACTTGAAACATTAAGATTTGAACAAGGAAACCTATAAAATGAAACGTTAAACTGCTACATACATACCTACAGTTCAAATGGAAAAAAATATATATATATGTCATTATGGTAGAAGATACTTCAAAATAGAGCTCAGGAATTCATATATATTCTTACTGCTACTGATAATACGAGTATTGCGTGTGTGAGTGTACTTTAAATGGAGGGGTGTTAAGCTTTTTTATGGAGGAGTGTTGGGAGTGTGTGTATAAATCCCAGCCGAGGTGTTTTCACACAAGCGGGCAGCAGGTGGCCTAGTGGTCAACTTTCATGATTGCTACGGAAAAGTCTTATGATCGATCCCATGCATGTACGAACGGTCGAACCACTAAATATTCGCCGTGCGTCGGATGGGCACCTTAAGCCGTCGGACTGCGGTTATAAATAAGGATGTCTTCCGCCTCCTTTCTACCTCGCTTCCGTGTGACTTTCCTGTCGGGCACCCTAGCCCAGATCTAGCTTCCTACTTTTAAGGTTTGTTTAAGATCACGGGTCAGACAATCCCTTCCAAAAATCCTTTAAATAAAACTTTCACACAAACAGAGAGAAGACGGCAAAGCATAACGCAATCATAAAGTATCCAATCTAATGTTTCAGCTGAATAATGGTGGTCAATTTTAGCAATAAGTCTAGCCCATTACCACTTGAGTATCTATAATTTGATCATGATGTTATCTGTTCTTGTCATTTTCCTGAACCATGTATTTCTTTTTCTATCTTCCTTGGTTACCCCAAGTATGAATCTCTCCATGCTTCCTTGAGTTGTCTGCAGCCTCTGTATTTATATTTCAGTTAATGGGTCATAAGTAAGAACTGGAAGCATTCATTGGTTTGAAAATAAATAAATAAATAAATAAACATTTTCTTTTAAAGCATAATGGTAAATTGCTCTTGAAAATTGTAGTTTGTTCCAAATGCCCTTTATCTAAGTTTTATCTTCGTATTAATTTCTCCGATGGGGTCATCGTTCGATATGTGTTGTCCTAGGTAGATAGATGTAGGTATCAATTCTAAATTTTGCCTTCTTCATCATCATCATCATTGTCAACCATTATCAATCCACTGCTGGACGAAGGTCTCCCCAAGTTTCCTCCACAACGGTCTGTCTTGTGCCAGTCTCCTCCATGTCACTCCCGCATACTTTCGAATTTCATCCACCCATCTTCCATGTGGTCTTCTTCTGGGTCTTTTCCTGTCCCTTGGAATCCAATCTAAAATTTCGGCTGTCCATCGATGGTCTGTTCTTCTGGCAGTATGTCCAGCCCATTGCCATTTCAGGGATTTAACTCTGATCATGATGTCTTCCACTCTTGTCATTTTTCGGATCCACGTGTTTCTCTTCTTATCTCTCCTGGTTACACCTAGCATGCACCTCTCCATGCTTCGTTGAACTGTTTGCAGCCTTTGCATGTCTCTTTTAGCTAAGGTCCACGTCTCTGCACCATACGTAAGCACTGGAAGGATGCATTGATCAAACACTTTTCTTTTAAGACATAATGGCATATTGCTCTTGAAAATTATGCTGTTTCTTCCAAAAGCTCTCCAGGCAAGTTTTGTACGCCGATTAATTTCTTCACCAATGTGACCCTCACTTGATATCTGCTGTCCAAGATAAACGTACGTGTCTGTTATCTCCAGCTTTTCTCCATCAATCGATAAATCTTCATTTCTTGTAAAAGCATTGTACATCACTTTTGTCTTCTGAAAGTTCATTTTTAATCCCACTTCTTTACTCTTGTCAGCAAGTTCCTGGATGATACTCTGTAGCTCTGATGGGGTAGTTGCAAAAATGACTATGTCATCAGCAAAACGAAGGTGGGTTAGATAATCTCCATTAATCTTTATCCCTTTGTTTTCCCAGTTCAGTGATTGAAAGACATTTTCCAATGTGGCATTAAAGAGCTTCGGAGATATGGTGTCACCTTGTCTCACTCCTTTTCCAATTTTTATGTGTGTTGTATTTTCAAACAGCCGAATCTTTGCACTTGCATTTTCATAGATGTTATTAATAATATTAATGTATGCATCTTCAATACCGCAGGATTTCAGAGCCATTGCAACTGCTGATGGTTTCACCGAATCAAAGGCTTTTTCATAATCGATAAAAGCCATGCACAATGGAAGTTCATATTCCCTCGCTCTTTCAATTAGTTCTCTCAGTACGTGGATATGATCTATTGTGCTGTAGCCACTCCTGAATCCAGCTTGTTCTCTCGGTTGAGCCATGTCCAGTGTCACCTTCAAGCGGTGTGAAAGAACTTTTGTGAAGATTTTATAAACCACTGATAGGAGGCTGATAGGTCTGTAGTTCCTGAGATCCTCAATGTCACCTTTTTTATGTAGCAAGATCATTGTACCGTTGTTCCAATCCTCAGGAATCTTTCCTTCATTAAGGCATCGAGTGGAAATTTGGGCGAGTACTGTTTCGATTTCTCCACTTGCTTCTTGTATGATGTCTACAGTAATTCCATCTTCTCCTAGAGCTTTTCCCCGCTTCATGCTCTTGATTGCATGTGCAACTTCTGCTGGAAGGACTGGAAGAACTCTGGTACTGGTACCTTTCATGATGTCTGGAGTACATGTATCATCCCTTTCATATAATTTGGAGTAGAAATCTTTCACTCTTGTCAAAATTTCGCCTCTATTTCTTGTTACAGAACCATCTTCTTTTCTCAGTGCCATAATCTGTTTTTCCCCTTACTGAGATGTCCCTTTGCTATCTTTAGGCTTTGGTTGTTTTCAATTGCTTTCCTTACTAGTTCACAGTTGAATTTCCTTACGTCTTCAGTGATACGTTTTCGTGTTGTCTTGCATAGCTCTATATATTCCACTTTGGAAGTCACATCTTCTTTAGTTGTCCTCATCACTCTTCTTTTTTGCATCAACATTTTGGTTTTTCCTGATAATTTGTTCACATGCAATTTGTTCTTAGACCCAGCTAATTTTGTTGCTGTTTCCATAAGAGCTTTGGTTACTTTTCTGTTAACTTCAGAAATATCCACTTCTTCCGACCTTATCAACCACTAAATCTTCAGTTCTTATATAAAGGTGTTTTACATCAATTTTGTTTTCTGTGTAAGTTTATTTTGAATCCCACTCTTGTCGGTCGGTTCGTGGACCATATTTTGCTACTTTGAGTGGGTACTTGAAAAAATGACTATATCATCAGCAAAACGAAAGTGGATTGATCTTTATTCCGATGTATTCCCAATCTAAGGATTGAAAGACATTTTGCAATACGACATTTAAGAGCTTTGGGAGGTATGTGTGATGCCAACTTATCTCACTCTCTTTCTGAAATACTAGACTGGAATACCAGAATGGAATACCAGAATGTATGATAACAAGGGACAGGACAAGACCACGTTAAAGATGGGAGGGTGGAATTCGAAAGCTTGCTGCAGTGGCATAGAATAACAGAAGACAAAGAGACTTGGGGAGACCTTCGTCCAGCATAGAATTACCAAAGATATAGATACTTAGGGAGACCTTCATCCAGAAGTGAATTGAGAATGGTTGATGATAATGTTATATGATACGTCAGAGAACTTATGTATGATACATACGCTGAAGCTTATTGATAAGTCTTACGAACTGGACGAGCAAAACAGTGAATCCACAAAAGTAGGATTATCCTGTTAAGGAAAGTTCTTGAAGTGAATTGATTGTATACAAGCATCCTGAAATTACAGGTGAAAAAAACATTGGGGGGGGGGGGGGGTTCGTCATGGACCTACAACTTTAAATTCGTCCCTACTTGGAAGTTATCGCGAATAGTCAAAACAAGAAAAAGAAACTTTCCTTGATGTTAGATATGCATGAGGGTCATTAGATAAAAACGCCTTTATCAGAATGTTTTACTGTGGTACCAATAACGTACTTTGTGCTTCTTTTACCATCTGTATCAAGAACAACACCTAAACCCAGTAATAAGTATTGTTTATTATTATTATCATTGAAACTGAAAGGAAGAATGTAATTACAAAATAGGGAGAAATACCGCATTTTTAGAGTTTTGCATTTTTTGTTCTTTGTAACAATAATTCTAAACTTCGACCTTCAGTTCTACAAGTATCTGTTGGGCCAATTGTTTCGTAAATATCTCGAAGTTAAATATTCGTGTGGTTATGTTCTTATTTTTAATCATGAAAATATTTCGTACGCTTGAATTATTGGAGTACTTACGTCGCTTCCACAAATGACGCATTTCTCCCGTATAGCATTGGTATGTACTTTTAATACTCGCAAGCGAAAGGAGAATTCCGGAGTGCCGGGACTATATTTGGACAACAGGGCAGGTTATTAACTATATGGTCAGAGTATATAGCATATTGTACTGTTGCAAAACAGGAAATGATGACGTCATCAGAAATGCTACAGATAAAACGATTATATTGAAAATAAATAAATCTGAGGAAATATTTAAATCTGTGTTTTATAACGATATAGGGTTTATCTATATAAAACATTTTACTCATAAACGATGTTAGACTTCATTGATTTGGATAGCGCCACACTAGAATAAACTCCACGATAACCTACGCACTTGACGTTACACAGCAAACAACATATGTATGAAGATATGTCTCATTCCTCTTTCTCTCTCCACCGCTTCCATCTTTTTTTCTTTCTTTAAAAAAAGACTAATTTTATTATACTGGTAGGATTCGATTTACGCTGGTTCCTGAGGTTTCCGTTGTAAATTGAAGCAAACATATGATGGGAACACATGTGAATACATTGGGTTCCGGGACTTTCAGTAATCAACACAAAATATTTGAAACATGTTTTATTATATGAAATTTAGGGAGTGAAAATGTATAAAAAGTTTTTAAAGCAGTAAATTTTCTTTTTCTTAAACATTATTATCTTAAAAAGATAATAAAGCAGTAAATTTTCCTTTTCTTAAACATTATTATCTTTTTTAGATAATAATGTTTAAGAAAAAGGAAAATTTACTGCTTCAAAAACGATAGAATATATGTCTGGTTCTGATAATAAGTTGTAGAACGGCTGTAGAACTGTCTCAATTCCTCTCTCAACGGTTGAGCTCTGCTCTCAGTTGGGGTCATTACTACAGAGCTCACATCCCTTATTAATAAGAGCAATAGCCTCTTGCATTGATTTTACTGTTAGTGTCCTGACCGGCATCGCAGAATCAGCTTCACTTTTATCTGTGCTTTCTTTGGATATTTATTTAGCTAACTCTTCGGAATCTTCCCTTGAAAGTTCTAAATCTTCCGTTGAAAGCTCTTCACCTCTACGCTCAAGGAGCTCCTTTATATAACCAATTTCTATATCATCTAGTCCTATTTCCTTTGCTATCTCTGTCACATTCTCTGTTGCTGACGCAAGGGTAGTGTCGTGCTCTTGTGAATCCGGAATGCGCTCAGGACAAAGCTTACGCCATTCATACATAATTTGGAGTTCTTGGTCCGTGGTTGATATAACTGTTTTTTCTTGTCGCATTTTATATTCCGTTTTTTGTCTAATTATTTAAATTTTAGGCCGTAGTTCAATCATTTAGTATTATAGTGAAAGAAATACGGGATTACGCCATATAATACAAATTTTGAAGATGACAGTCCGATTTTTGGCGTAAATGTGACAAGGATGGTAAGTCAGATAATATCCGAAAACTTGAAAATTTTCATCGTCCTGGAGCGGGACTCGAACCCGCGTCTCCCAGAAAACGCCCGGGTATGCTAACCACTACACCACCCAGAACGACCAAGTTTCAAGTTTCCGATCAATTTGAATTTAACCATCACAGGATTCGCTAGTCGAAGCAACCGGCATTCATGTTTAGCGAATCTGGAGGTTAAGAATCATATCCATACTAGCGAATCCTGTGATGGTTAATTTCAAATTGATCGGAAACTTGAAACTTGGTCGTTCTGGGTGGTGTAGTTATTAGCATACCCGGGCGTTTTTCTGGGAGACGCGGGTTCGAGTCCCGCTCCAGGACGATGAAAATTTTCAAGTTTAAGGTTATTCTTGTCACTTTTACGCCAAAAATCGGATTGTCATCTTCAAAATTTGCAGTATTATAGTTTTATTCAGTGTCCGTCGGGACATCTGTGTCTAGGAAGTCTGGCAGAGTGATGAACCATCACTTCCTCCAGTCGTGATCTATGAGAGGCGCAAAACTGAAGCTGGCGTAAATTTAAGCGGCGTAAATCGAGTCCTATCTGTACTTAAATGAAATAGAAACGTTCCTGCCCTTATAAAAACTAAAGCTGGCACTTCGTCAAATGTTTATTTTTTATTTTTTCTCTCTCTCTCTCTCTCTCATATTGATAACTAAAAGGCCGGTACTTCGTAAAACTTTGTTTTCTCTCATAACTGTTCATAGCAAGAAGAGTTTAACGTGCGTCTCAGGAACTTCTTGTTTGTAACTTCATCTGGTGACCTCAGTGCAAAATTTGTCTAGGGAGAATGGGACCCTGTCAGGCCTTGCTGGCCATTTCCCCTGCTTCCTTGCTGTGCTTTGTTTCGGTTGATATTTTTTGTAATACTGGTTTTTGGCTCAGAGAAATAAATGAATTGAAAAGCATTCACAGTTCTGGATAGTAAATAATCAGGACAGAAAGTAATATTTAGTTTTATCAGAAGGAATTTTAAATGGCTGGCAATAAAAAATATATATATATATATATTTATCCAATTTCGGATGACGGATGTAATTAAAAAGGAAGAAAAGTGAAGTGGCAATTGTGATGTTTTGTCCCTGCGCGCAAATAAGTACGGGGCAGCTGCCCTCGCGGTTCCGACGCCACTGCGAGGTTTAAAATTTTTTTCCCAAGCAATTTCATAATGCACATGTACGAAGGTATCCAGTTGGAGACATCACGCATGATGGCAGATTTGTTGTCGTAATAGGCGTGCCGACCTTGCCATCAATGCAAGGTCGCTGGCTCATCTTATCGAACACACAGTCCTCTGTTTTTCCAGGATTCTTCGCCGGTCCTGACATTGACGCACGATTGTTTCCCAAAAAACAAAAAAAAATAAAATAAAAACCGAATGTGTTCCTATAACATGTTTAGTACATATTATCAGCTAATATCATAATAAATATACACAATTGAAACTGACAATATCAAGCAAATTTCGGCTTATTATTGGCTCTTAATTTCATGTGAGCCTCGGAAAACGTCAGTGTTGCAAGGGAATTTTGCCTGAAATCAGCAGACCAGAGCTCAAAAAATCAGTAGATCACTTTTTTTTCACTTGAAATATGCACAATTTCACAAATTTAATATAGCATTGGATATAATGTTAATGTGAAGGAATATTCAAATCTACTGATATTTCAAATAATACCAGAAGTCCACAAACTACTATTCAACACCTAAATGCAAATTCAAATTAATACATTCCAGGGCCACTTTTTAACAAGATATTACCAGCTTTATAAAGTAATGCACACTGTTAAAACTAATGTTGATGTTCAAAATGGCGATATTGGCCCTAACGTAGTCGGAGATGCATCGGTCTCATTAGTTATCTGCCGGAAATAAATGCTTACACACTTTCACCTTTTACTGAACGATAGTCAGATGTCTCAAAAGTAGGTGAAATAACTCCTATGCTCAAAAAAGTATCATTAACCTAAATCTCTAGCTATAGATCTTTTCCTAATATTTTGGGTTTGATCTTAGGATAAGTTCTGAGGTGAGTCTTGTCGATTGGATCGGTAGATGGTGAGTACTGAAAGTATGCAGACATGGTTAGACATCATATCTCTGATGGGTGTTAATCAGCCTACAGGTAGTGCAGTACCTTTACTCTTCTCCAGCTCCAATGCCTACAGAGTATCCTCCCCTGGTCATCTAGCGTCCTAACTGGTCAGTAAATGGTAAGTACTGAAAGAATGAAGACATGGTTAGACAGCATGTCCATAAGTGGTGTTAGGCAAACCATTCAGATAGTGACGTGCTCTCTTTGCCAGCTTCTACAAAGTTTTCTCATTTGGTCATCTAAAGATTCGCAACCAAGACAATACACCTCATAGCAACTGAGTAGAAGACAAGACTGACTGGCAAACACGTATCTTTCTATACCTCACTTCCATATGTCTTTCTTACCGGGCACCCTAGCCCAAATCTCCTTCTTCTACGGGCAGTTTAAAATCTGGGGGTTAGACACTCCCTTACTGAATTCCTCTCCAACATCATTCCTTTATCATTCATTTTTAATTTACTATATATGTATATATAGTAAATAAATATATATATATATATACGTTAACTCAAAGCTGATTTGATCTTTTTGACGAACAAAAATTAGTGAAGTATCCAGATTAACGAGGGATTTAATGAAATTTAATGAAGTCCCCGGATTTAACGAGATAAAATGTTCGCTTTTAACAAGCAAAGTAACAAAATTTTATGTAATTCCACATTTAGCGAGGCAGAAAAAATCTGCTGCGCACTCTCCTGGAATGGAGGAATGGAAATGGTTGCACATGGAATTAAACTGCAACAAATCAAAGGAATCCTTCCATGCTGGTGGAAAAATGTTGATGGAAAATCAATGGGGAGGGAGAACATCTAATACTCAACGAGATAGTTCTGCAATGGATACTCTTTGTCACCCAGTGGAAAGAGGCGACCGACTCCTAGGCAAAAGAGGATGGATGGGGTTTACCACACGTAAGTAATGTCTGGTTGACAATTGCAAAGTGGGATAGGAGGATAATGAAATGAGAATGTCGCCGGAGGAGAAATGGGAGATAACAATTCCTGGAATTTTGTCAATCGTCGCCTTTCACACTCCAAGCGAGCGTTGCATTGGGAGGATCGGTGATACTTTTGCTTCTTGTGTGTAGTTAAACAGCGGTCAGTGTCACGTGGTCAGCAAGTTGAGTATACCTTGAGTGATTTAATTATTTGATGTAGTTAATTAATAAATATTTCAAGTATATCCAGTTATTATGATGTACAATACAAACACGTACGCACGGTTTCACATGGTGGGAATTTTCTCCCCAAACCGGAATGAGAGTTTCCGTTGGTCCCGAGCTCTTCGTTATAAGCAGGCTCTACTGTAAATATAGTCTACTCCCATGGCAAAGATAAATATTGCTGCTTCCGTTTACTTATCCATGCAGCATTAGCATATCACGAGGTAAAAAACACCCCAAAAAACTGGCACGCTCTAGACGGTCATATATTGTCCCTAAACGAGCAAAATTGTGTTAAGTAGGTCTACTGTTGTGTGTAGTTTTGCGAGCAGAAAGATTGCAATATCCAATTTCCCCTTTAGAGTCTCTATTGATATCATCCACTCTTGTCAGTTTCCTGATGATGCACGTATACCTTTCATGCTGTTTTTTTTTCAGTAGTTCGCCCCCTCTGTGTGTCTTTTTTAGTTATGGACCATGTTTCAGGGTCAGTAACTAAGAACTGCAAGTATGCATGGATCAAACACTTCTGTTTTAAGACATAATGGTAAATTGCTCTTTCTTCTAAATGCTCCACATCCAAGTTTTATACGTTTATTTATTTCTTCCTCGACGTGGTTCTTGCTTGATATCTGTTGTCCAAAATAAATGTAGGCATCAATTTCTTCTACATTCGCTCCATTAACCTCTCAATCGTCAGTTCTTGTAAAAGAATTATATATCAACTTAGTTTTCTGGAAGTTTATTTTTAATTCGATGTCTTTACTCTTGTTAGCGAGTTCTTGGATTATTTTATCAAGTTCTGAGGGTGTACTTGCAAAAATGATTATGTAATCAAAATGAAACCGAAGCTGCTTTAAATGATCTTCATTTATCCACATCCCTTTGTCTTGCCACTTAAATGACTGAGAGACATTCTGCAATGTGGCAGTGAGGAGTTTGGAAGATATGGTGTCCTCTTGTCTCACATTCTTTCCAATTTTTATAAGTGCTGCGTTCTCAAACAGTGGAACCGTTGTGCTTTGATTTTCATAGATATCATTAATAATGTTCATGTATGCATCTTCAATATCGCAGCATTTCGAAGATATTGTAACTGCTGATGGTTTCACAGTATCAAAAGCCTTTTCATAATCAATAAAAGCCATGCATAATGGGAGTTCATGCTCATTCGCACCTTCAGTTTGTTCTCTCAGCACATCGATATGATCTATAGTGCTGTAGCCATCCCCGAATATGATCTATAGTGCTGTAGCCATCGCTTGAAGGAAACACTGGCTAGATCTCCAGTGTTTCCTTCAAGCGATGTGACAGTATCTTAGTGAAGATTTTGTAAGCAACTGATTCAACTGATCATGGGTCTATAGTTCTTGAGATCCTCAAGGTCTCCTCTTTTATGTAGCATTGTTGTAATCATCAGAAATTTTCCAGTTATTTAGGCATCTAGCGAAATCTTTTGCAAGTGTAGTATCTATTTCTACACTGGCTTTCTGCACGATGTCCATGATAATTCCATCTCTCTCCTAGAACTCTTCCCTGTTTCATATTCTCAATTGCATCGGCAACTTCTGTCGGTGGAATTGGAGGGACTTTGGGGCATATTTCTTTATGCATGGAGTAGATGTGTATTTTCCCTTGCATATAGTTTTGTCTAAAACACTTTCACTCTACTCGAAATTTAGCTTATGTTATTTTTTTTTTCTATTTTATAGTTATGTAATACACCGATCAGCCGAAACATTAAAACCACCTACCTAATATGACATAGATCCTTCTCTAGCCGGCAAAAGAGCTCTCACCGGATGAGCCATAGGTTTAACGAGATGTTAGTAGGTATCCCTTAATATTTGGTACCATGACTGCAACAGAAGATCTCGCAGTAGCCGTAAATTGCGTGGTTGGGGTAATGCTGCTCGTACCCGTTTCTCCAACTCAAACCACAACTGCTCGATCCATGTTCGGCGGATTTGGGGCCCATGGCAATAGATGGAATTCCTCTACATGTTCTTGGAACCATTCCTGAACATTCTCCGCTGTGTAGCATTGTCTTGTTGAAGGACGCTATCTCCGCAAGGGAGTGCAGTCGTTATAAAGGAGTGTACTAGTCCAGCCCCTTAATATTTGGTACCATGACTGCAACAGAAGATCTCGCAGTAGCCGTAAATTGCGTGGTTGGGGTAATGCTGCTCGTACCCGTTTCCCCAACTCAAACCACAACTGCTCGATTCATGTTCGGCGGATTTGGGGCCCATGGCAATAGATGGAATTCCTCTACATGTTCTTGGAACCATTCCTGAACATTCTCCGCTGTGTAGCATTGTCTTGTTGAAGGACGCTATCTCCGCAAGGGAGTGCAGTCGTTATAAAGGAGTGTACTAGTCCAGCCATGATGTTCATGTACGCGGCAGCTGTCAGAGTTTGATCTACAGGGATAACTGGTTCAGGTGTTCCGCAAGAAAATATTGCCCAGACCATCATACTGCCCACCAGCCGTCTGGATCCGTTGAATAAACGTCGCACACGAGCTCGTTCGTCGACATGGTGTAAAATAAAACGGGATTCGTCTGACCATGAGACCCTCTTCCAGTCTTCTATGGTCCAATATCAATGATTACGTGCCACTACGAGTGTTGACAACGGTGAACGGCTGTGATCATAGGAACACGAACGGGTCTGCGGCTGCGTAGACCCATATGCAAGAGTATGCGATGCACTGTGTGTTCGGACACATTGGGCCCTTCAACAACTGAAATTATGGATAATGTCAGCCACAGTAGCTCTCCCATTGCCGCCGGCAAGACGGAAATAGCCTGAGCTGACCTGTGGCATCAGTGAGACGTTGCCTGCCCACGTTTTGTCGACGGCTTGAAGTGCCACCTGTTTCTGACCATCTTTCATGGGTACTAACTACTGCATAGCGTGAGCAGCCTACCAGCGTCGCTGTTCCGGAGATGCTCTTACCAAGGCGTTTTACCATAGCGATCTTCCCTTTGTCGAAATCAGATAAATCCTTTGCTTTTCCCATGTTGAGACGAAACGAAACATTGACTCAGAGAGCTCCGACTCAGGTATTATACATAATTTATTGACGACCTTGGCACGTTACGCTCATTGGCTGCACGCGAGCTTATTTGCATAACGCAGAGGTGGTTTTAATGTTTTGGCTGATCGGTGTGAATATATATATATACACTGGGTACTGATCATTCGTCCGAGATGGGCCCGGGTTCGAATCCTGGATAAGGCACATGTGTTGTGTTTATGTGATAGTATGGGCTTTGTCTCTTTCGCGCAACCAGTAGCCCTAAATTAGGAGCATGCGAGCGCTTATATAGCACTAAAAGTTGCTTATGCGGTGGTTAAACCCGAAACAAAAGAATTAAATATACACTGAACAGCAATTGAATTAGAGACAGCTGGCGTTTTGCAAATGTGGCGCTGTAGGCGGCCCTGTAAACGGAAACGACATGACGTATGCAGCGATCCGACAATATAAGGAGTGATGCGACGGGAATCAGTAAGAGTCGGACGTACTATGGGTAAGACGAAGGATCTAAGCGCATTTCATCGTGGGAAAATTGTCGGGGCCCGACGAATGGGTCACTCCATCTCGGAAGTCGTGCAGGCATTGGGATTTTCACGGGCCACTGTGTCACGGGTGCACCGTGAGTACATCGAATCCGGTAAAACCATCCCTGCAAGTGCCAACTGCCGTGGACAACAGCGTATGGATGAGCGGGTAACAGCGGATAGACGGGCCACAGTGCAAGAAATCACTCGGCAATTTAACGCTGGTGCACAAAAACGTGTAAACAGTCACGCCATCCAGAACCATCTCCTCGCTATGGGGTACAGAAACCATCGTCCCACGAGGGTACCGCTGCTGACCGCACATCACAGGGCGTAGAGATTAGCATGGGCGCGGGAACATCGCCACTGGACCCTAGACATGTGGGAAAATGTTGCCTGGACTGATGAGTCGAGATTCACGTTGGTACATGCGGATGGCAGGATACGAGTACGGCGCAAACCACATGAAGCGATGGATCCTTCTTGCCAGGTAAGGGTACTCTTCAAGCTGGTGGGGGCGGCATTCTCGTCTTGGGACTGTTTACGTGGACTGAAATGGGACCCCTGGTACGCGTGACATCGTTTCTCACAGGTCAACGTTTCCGGGATATCCTGGACGACCATTTGCTCCCGTTGGTGCGTCTTCAACATCCCACTGGGGACCTCATCCTGCAACAAGAGCGATGCACCGTGCCATCGCTCCCGAATTGCATCCGAATGGTTGGATGAACTCTCCACCGACGTGACCTCGCTTCCTTGGCCAGCTAGGTTACCTGACCTCAATCCCATCAAGCACATCTGGGATGCCATCGAGAGAGATGTTCGAGGCTCTGACCCCCTCCATCAAATCTTCGTGAATTGTGGGAGCTTGTGCATGGGTCTTGGATCCGTATGGCTTCCCAACGCTTCCGGTGTCTTGTCGAATCCATGCCGAGACGAATCGCCGCCGTCATCAGGACGAAAGGTGGTGCTACACGTCACTAGACAGGTATCTCTAATTCAATTGCTCTTCAATGTATATTGAGTAGAAGCCCGTTTATACGTTTCTCACTTGCAGGTTTTTCTCATTTATACGTAAAACGTCGCCAGCCCAGAAATTCTGAATTGCCCTTAATGTTGAATTTTATCAATTATACTTTAATCGAATTAGCTTTCTTCTTATTTATACCTTAAATTGTGATGTTGCGGTGATGTGAATTAGAAATTCAAACCCCGCGAGTTCCGTTTACCAAACTCTCTTCCCATCCTCCCTCTTCCCCTCGAATTCCGTTTACCATTTTTCAATCCCCCTCTATATAGTGAATTTTGCTGTCCGTATTTCCTGTCACCAACTTGTTCTATAACATTCTCTGCGGAATGCGCGAGCTATACTCCTGAGCTACCATTAGTACCGCAGTACACGTCTGCTCTTGCCTGACGTTGTCAAATCGGACTCTTTCCTGAGGCCTTAGTTTGTGTTCACTTTCTTTCAGTGGAACTATGTCTTCACGATTTCGTAATGCCTTGTCTTGAAAAGACGAGACAGATATTTTGAAGGAAGTTGATGAAAATTACAGACTGAGGAAAACAACTTTAGCTGCAAAATTAATAATTCCAGTTTCGATTCTTACGACGATAATTTACAAACGTAACCCCATTGAGTACAATGCCACGTCTCTACGTTTACCTTCACCCAAAAAATTACGTATTCAACCTGGAAAGTTTGCGGAAGTGTAAGACATTGTTCTTCATGAGAATGGCTAAGGAAATCGCAAAAGTACACTACACACACACACACACACACACACACACACACACACACACACACACACACACACACACACACACAAATGCTACATATTACGCAGCACAATAATTTTAACGACCACGCCATGCGTTGCAACAAAATAATGTGCTGCCATCTAGAAACAGAAACGTGCCCTGTTTCGTTTATACGTTTTTTCAATTATGCTTTACATTTACTTGCTCCTTTGAGAATCATTTAAATGAGGTTCCATTGTATGTATACTTTGTGTGTGTGTGCGTGCTGGTGTTTAACGGCCACCATTTAGAAAAATTTTGGGATATAAGCAATCGCATGTCCCTAATTTAGGGCCACTTGTTTTAAGGAAGGGAGAGGCAAGCACACCACCCATGCGATATTCGGGACTCGAGTCCGGGCCCAACTCGGACGAATGATTGTAGCCAGCACCTCAAACCTCTCCCTCACCCGGGCTGTATATATAACTTTAATTGAGAAGAAAAAAATATGTATATATTCCACGGAATCATGTACTTTTAGATGTTTATCTAGAGCTTTAAATATTTAGAAAACTTACAACCACTAAAGATACGGAAGCGTATGGATCAAAATTTAGTGGCAATTATATCTAGAACGGATTTGTATCCAGTTACATATGAGAAGCATTTTTAAATTTTTTATTTTATTTTTGTTTTAATATTATTACAAAAGCGATAGGCATAAATCGATATATTACAAAATCGATAGGGTTATGAAGATAAGACTGAACTTCATTAATGCAAAGCAGAATGACTCAGTTTCTTGCAGGTACTCTTAATCAGAATAAACAAACTTTGTTCTGAAATTCCATGTTGTCTTCATGTTTGATTGATTTTTTTAGAATGAAAGTTAATTTCTTAATGTCGATGTGGTCTAAGAGTTGAAATTTCTCATGCGCGTTAGACGATGTGACATATTTTTGGTGTTTCGGTTTGTTCGCCGTGGATAACATTATTTGAATCGAAATTTTTATTTCAAGAAAGTTCATGATCTGAATTTCGGAATTACACTGGAAAAACTAAATGGTGTGAATCCTCAGAAAATTCCTGAAAATAACGTGCAGTAAGTTGCCGGTTGATGTCTGGCTTTTAACGAAATCTCCGTTTTAAAAAGTTTCAGTTCCTTCTAACTTTCACATTTTGACAGATTTTCCGTTTGTTAGTAATTCCGTTTATTTCAGTAAAGTCAGTTTCGTAATTTTCCGTATTTATACAGAAATTTCGCAAAATCGAAGAACCTGAATTTTTCATCCATCACACCACAGAATCCTTTCGTCACGAAAGAATTCGCTCCGATGTCGTTTGGGTTTGCTCAACAGAAACCGCCACTGAGCCAGAAATAGTCACACTCAAGTTCAAGGTAAATCTTTAATTGCGCGATGATGACTTTTTTTTTGTTATTAATGCGCGTGAATTAGTCATTTTATTTTCTGCTGGAGCTTATTATCTTTTTTAATGGGTTTGAAATGATTTTATTTTTTCTATAGGAGGATAAAAAACAAATTAAACATTTTTTTCATTGTGATTTTTCGAAGCAACAGAATGCTTTGGAACTTGAGACATTTTTAAACTGACAATAACTTTCAGTTATCTTTAAGAAGCGGTGAAATGTACTGCTTTATAGTATTATTTCACAAAACTCCTAAATATAAAATTTAGTTTTGATAGTTATAATAGCTCTTGTCTTAAGGGCTCCACAGACTGATACATAGCCATTATACCATCAGTTCAGTGGCGTATCTTGGGTCCTACACCTGGGCTATCTCCCCCTCCCTCACTTTCCCCAGTACTGTTTTTTTTAATTGCGAAGTTTAATTGTTAAGTAATAAACGTAACCTTTTTCCTAAATTTTAGGTACATGCCATTGCTAACATGATACCAAATAATTATGAGGATTAGGATTTAAACACTTATTTGTACATGAACTCCATTCTTCTTCTTCTTTTGTGTGAACTTGAGTGCTGCGTTTTCATAAAATATTTCTTCCGAGTACTTTTTCATATTTAAAAATATGCTTTTCTCTATTGACAAAACAGCCAAGTTTTTCGAATGTGCATGTCCTTGTGTGGGTCTAAGATATATCTTGATTCTTTTTAATCCTGAGAAACTTTCGGCAGTTGCAGTTGTTAATGGAAAGTTTAATATGAGGTCTGCTAATTTGTGCACCTCACTAAAACACTATGTCCAATTTATTCAACTTTATGTAACACGTAATGTCTCTTACTGATTTGTTTTTATATTCATCAAGGGAAAAAAAAACACCTACAGTTCATTTTTTAGTCGAGCTGTATCAAAATTTGAAGCATAGAGTTCTTTAAGTTCTGACAGTACACTGTTAAATATTTTGTGGTGGGTTGCACCAAAAGTGGTGCAACACCAGCTGTACCACTTTCTGAGAAACAATACACCATTTTCGGTGCAAACAAAACCCAACAACATGGTGCAACCTTACACCATAATGTGGTACAACCTTGTGCTATAACGTGGTGCAAAGTTGCACCATGTATTTGGGTTCGGTTTGCACTAAACATTGATGTATTTTTTTCCCAGAAAGTAGTGCAGCTGGTGTAGCACCACTTTTTCGGGCAATCTATCAAAAACGTTTTAGTAGTGTAGATGTTCAGGGAAGCTTTCACACAATTCATCAAAACAGTTCGAATCCAACAAAGCCACGAATTTAAGATATAATATCTCTGATTTTAATTTATTGATACTTCACAAAAACTGAAACAACTCTCGCGAAACACTCTTATGGGCGGGGGTATGCGAGTGACTGAGATAGTCTGTCTTCTTTTTTTCTGAGCGAACCGTTTACCAAAGCAATGAGCCAATCCCCTCTACCAGCTGATTCATGTTGTCATGGAAACGCTAGCAGGCGATTGTACGTAAGGTTTTTGCATCAAAACTGTTAAGACTGGAAGAGCTGCTTGCGTTATGCCGTTGGTTTTCGCTCGCCAGACTGAGACAAAGAAGCGAATCCGCAAGCGTTTTTTTTTTTCGCACCGAAAGCATCGACATATTTTAATACCGTTTATAATTGACTTTTATTTGTGTATATTTAATTCAGTTTTATTTGTGCATTCTCTGGGCTTCGCAGCTAGCCTAGAATATATGCTACTGACCATCACCTGTATACAATAATTTAAGTAACAGGTATCTTAAAATACCCGGTTTCTTACGGTGACACAATATACGATAGCTGGTGCATAAAATGGGGGAAAGGAGAATATATAATGCGATATGCTATCCGCAACATCTGATCTTGCCAGGGCCGGATTAAGGCATTAGTGGGCCCCTAAGCTAAGACATCTGAGTTGGCCCCTAGGCTAAGACATCTGAGTGGGCCTCCAGGTACTTATAACGGAGAATCATTATTGAAGTCCGTTAAAACATGGAACTGTAGAAATATGCTTGCGATAATTAATACGTAGTTCATTCTTCAGATTAATAAATTGCCTACAGAGTTTTCTTAGGTAAATTTCACTGTATTTTCCACTATTCTCACAAGAATATGAATTAAAAGCTTAAGATTGCTAGATTTTGTCTTGGAATATTTAATAATTTAGCATTGTATACTTTTCTTGGTGCATCTGTTTTGCTATGCAACGTGAAATCACAGTGGATTTCACCCATCAACTAAGTGCAAACAAGGAGGTGGGGGTGGATGGTAGTGAAAAAGCTGAAACTGCCTCACCGACCCCGCTGTACACAGCGACATGGAACGTTTACCCTGAATGAGTCTTTTTTGAAGGTTTAACGACCACCGTGAGTAACTCAGTAAGCAACTCAATGGGCTATAAGAAGTCGCACGTCCCTAATTTAGGGTCACTGGTTCCAGGGAAGGGAGAGAACCAGTCTCGTAAGACAAACTCAACATCCATGCCTCACCGGGGCGTCCCTTAGTGAGTCAAACCCTTGAAATCTGTGCGTCTTCTGGCCTTTGCGATCGAGTGGAAATCCAATGAGGCAAAACTAAAACTAATTTACTTCTCTCTATACATAAATATATAAGCTGTGTATTATTTGAGGTGTAGCGGTATGCTCCTGGGCCCTTGGTAATGGTGGGTCCCTAGGCTATAGTCCCTTTAGACCCCCCTCCCGTTACTCCTGCCCTGGATCTTGCTACAGAAATTCAAAATAAGATCCTTCGACAGACGATTGAAATTTAACAGTTAATCAAACCTCAAGCATTCCCTCTAATCGCTCCTATTTTCCCGAAAGTTTTCGTCATATGGATACCGAAAAAGGGAAAACGGAGTTTTTCCGTTAATATACAAAAGGAATTGTGGAAAGGTTTCTGAAAATTCAGAATTTCCCGTTAAGACATCTTAAAAACGGCAATTTACCGTCAATATAAGAAAAAAATTCCGGAGAGGTTTCTGAAAATTAAAAATTTTTCTGTACAAAAAATCCGTTAAATTCAGGTTTCTTTCCGTCATTTCACGGAAAAGGTTGTATCAGAAATATGCTTCATTAATTCCTGAAAGCTGTCACGGAAAGTGGCTCGTGGATTTCAGATTTTTTTTTACAGTGTACCTTCATATTTTAGATTAAAAGTTAAAGGTCAATTTATTACACTTGATGTGAACTAATTGTGGAAATTTCCCTCTTATGATAGTAAATTTTGATTCCAGTACTTTTTTTTTCGTAAATAAGTGAAAACCCACCTACCAGCTAAATTAATAGTTAATTAATACGCAATTGACGTGGTTTAGGAACATCAAACGAAAGTCATCGCTCTTTCCACGTTTATAAGTGAGTCATGGAAAAATTCTCATCGGCCGCCACCGGGAATCGAACCCAGGGTCTTTCAGTCACGCGCCGGACATGCTATGAGTCTGGAAGAATTTGAGGCCACTGTGGTGCAGCGGAAGTATGTCCGGCGTGTAACTGGAAGACCCTGGGTTCGATTCCCGGTGGCGGCCGATGAGAATTTTTCTATGACTCACTTATAAACGTGGAAAGAGCGATGACTTTCGTTTGATGTTCCTAATCCACGTCAATTGCGTTTTAATTATTTATTCATTAGCCTCCTAGTTGCTTGTTGAGTTGCTGCTTACCATCTTTGGTGAATCCTGAGCATTGTGCTGGGCTCCAAGAAGTGATCTGCCACGAGGTTTGGCAGTTAGTGTTTGTGAGTCTGGAGGAATTTTGAGACCGCTGTGGAGCTGTGGAAGCATGTCCGGCGCGTAACTGGAAGACCCTGGGTTCGATTCCCGGTGGCGGCCAATGAGAATTTTTCCGTGACTAACTTATAAACGTGGAAAGAACGATGACTTTCGTTTGATGCTCCAACCGGCTCTTGGATGAGAAATTATGTAGCAAGATATCTTTGTTGAATCCTTTTATTCTAAGTGTTCTTGTTTCGTCAATGCGCCATTAGCAATTCTTGCCTTCTGTTACTTTTCTTTTTTCAGATAAGGCCCACAAATGTTTCCTAGAGTTTTTTTTTTCTCTCTCTTTCTTGTGCGGGTAATGCCAGAGCTGTTCCGTTGAGATTAAAATGTTGAGGATAGAATTAATGCGGAATTCTGTTTTAAGACATAAACGTGTTTTTTTACAGTGTCGGGCAGTAAAAAAAGTGTTTAGGTATTCCAAGCGGCAACCTGTAACTTGATCAGATTCCCTACTGTTACACTGCTTTATGATTCACATCACGGAGGGAGGTAGGCTTTCTGCGTTACGAAAGGCGACCACAGCATGATGTTGGTGTCTTTCCTGTAAGATAACGTACGCTATCAACGGTGTCATACTCATTTCTTTTCCTAGTTTCGTGGTATCTAAAACTTTTTCTTTTTCTTTCTTTTCTCGCTGTCTCATTCTTCACCTTTTTACAGCACGTCTTTCGAAAAAAAAAAAAAAAAAAAAAAAAAAAAAAGAAACATAGGTACTTATGGTATTGACTTGGTATGGTCTTCTTTAGAGTTGGATATCTCCGAATCTGTAGATCGAACTCGAAGAATTCCTTTTTTTCTGAACAGCAGTCTTCACGAGGACGAAAAATAATGTACTTTCGAAATTCTTCAATTCACAGTTCTTATGCTAGGTGATGTGATTGTGCATTTCTATTTCGCATTGCATCTCACCTTGTAAAAGTCTCATTTCAAAAATTATTTTTGCATCCGATAGCTTTAATGATAACAAATTTTTGCCGTCCAGGTGGCGCAGTGGTCTAAGAGCTGGCTTATCACCATTCATCCTAGAAGGGTCTGGGTTTGAATCCCGGTGATGCATGTTGTGTTTTTCTTATGGCACTGGCTCTCTTCCTTTCCTGGAGCCCGTGGCCTTAGATTCGGGACGGGCAACTGCTTATAGCCCATCGAGTTGCTCACGGTGGTCGTTAAACCCCAAACAAACAAAGAAACTAACAAAATGACAAAAGTTTTCTTTCATTTTTCACCCTTTTTGGGTTGCAAAATATTTCCTCTAGGTTGCACAAACTTATTTTTTAGCCTGCTACAATTTCCGTAGGTCGGAAAATTATTTTCTTTTTAGCATTATCAAGTCCTTATCACGAGCAAAAATGTGTTTGTTACCCTATGCACTTTTAAACTTTTATTTTAAAACTTCTTTTTGCATCCGATTAGCTGTAAACACTACCATGACTTTCCATGTATCTCACATCTTTGATGATGCCGAAATTTTCCCTCTGATGTCGCGGAATTCGATTTTTTGTTAGAAACCATTGCTTTGGTTGAAACAAAAACAAAAAAAAGTAGGAAGGCAGGAAATGAAAGCCCTTTTTTTTTCTGCAATATCTGTAGCATTCTATGCTTGCGATGTATCAAAAGAAGTGCTCATTACGTCTGAGAATACGGGAGCAGGCTTTTTGTTCCGTGTCTAGTTACTTTATTTTTGTATGGTAGAAACAAAAAATTAGTCAATATGTTGATTAACCCAAATCAACATAAAAAAACCCAAAAAAAAAAAAACCGGCTGCTTCCCCAAACTTAATCACTATTTTACAGTTTCGGATGCTTCATTGCGCTTATCTTCAAAACACACTGGCATTAAATGACCAGAACTGAGCCTTTGATTGGTTAATACTATAGAGCAACGCTTCCCATCTGTCGGTTTTCGAACTCCCAGGGGATTCGCAGTAAACATTTTAAACTGATGTCTCCATCAAGGTACATAAAGGTTATTTTTTCTTTGGGGGAAGGGAAGGGAGATTGACGACCACCATGAGCAACTCGTTGTGCTATGTATGGGCAGTTAGCATTCCCAAGTTTTGGGGCACTGGCTCCAAGGAAGGGACGGAACCAGCTGGGCGCTTCTTGGACGAATCATGATGAACCATTATATTCGGAAACATCGTGCAAGCCACATTATTCTATGGTGATGTTTAGATTTTGAGATTCAGAATGCTGAGTGTACCAATCGTATTGTCGTCTTCGTATCCTAACGTGGTTCGGGTGTCCTGAAGTTTTTTTCTTTTTTTGGGTGGCTTTAACGATCTCCCATGGGAATCTTAGGCTTTAATTTTTTAGCACGTGTTTTGCAAAAAGAAGATCGTGTGTATGTTACCACTTTGTCCATTCGTCCGTTTGTGGACACCATATTTCTACAACTATTAGTCCGATTTGAAAATTCTTTTTGCATTGGGAAGCTTGAAATGTGAGAAGGATTATCTTTTCCGGTTGTTTTCCTACGCAAAACTTTGCCGCTAGAAGGCGTAAATGCAAATGATGTCAAATTCTTGTTCTAACTGTTCGATTTGAAAATTCCTTCGTCTCTAATGTCTTCCTCCTGGTACGAGAAATTTATTGTGTGCCCCATTTGTTAATTTTCATAACATACTTTTTAACCGCTGGTGGAAGGAAGTAGCTATTTCTATTTCTGGATGTTTTATCGATTGTAGAAATCGTTTTGATTTTTTTCTAACCGGTTCTATTCACTTTGAACAACTTTGATAAATTTTCTTCTCGTCGAAAAGGATTCAAAAGACGTGCTTATTACAACCAAAGATTCGGTCTAATCTTTCTTGTTTTTCTTGTAGTGTACATCTATAGGAAAGGTTTAGTCGCAACCACCTATGTCCTATGGAACTTTTGTGCTGCGTATCAGAAATGAAATAACATTGCATTGAGCCTAGAAGCTCAGATACGACGGAGGGTAGATAGGTCAGAGAAGTACGAGTGCCAGACAGAAGATGCGAATCGACACAGTTATGAATGCCAGACTATGACGTCACAACTAGCACTTCCAGGGAGAGAGGGGAAAAGGGCGGATGAAGGAACAGATGGCCTTATTTGCAACGGAGAATTTTATATCCCGGGCCGACAGCTTATTAATGAGCACATTCGACGCGTAGTGAGTGTTCTTTATTTTAGAGCAGCTCAACCTACCCTGGATCGATCCCACGATCAAGAGACGGTTGCTCTAACCTCTAGGCCCGGGGTCGGCAGCATATGGCTCGGGAGCCAGATATGGCTCTTTGGGAATCTAAATATGGCTCTTTTGATACTTGAAGGAATAGAAAAGTTTGCAAAGTTTCAGCTTTTACTGCGACGTAATTCTACTTCAACGAAAAATCCCATTTACTCTCCAACGTGAGAGACAGGAACCTAAAATATTAAACCCTTGACGATGACAAGGGTTTAATATTTTGAACCTTTGTCATCGTCAAGGGTTTAATATATTTTTATTTAATATATTTTCCAATGTTTGTGTATTTGTGATAGATTGCGGGCTGCACTGCCGCGACCCATTGTTCAAGCTTGTTCTCTTTCTCTCCGGTGCGAACGGCTTTGTACACATTACATCTCTGTGTAACTCCACGGCTTGGTTCAAAGTTCAGTTCGGAGGAGCAACAGAGCGTCCTACTCGCCGGCCGGTGAGTAGGACGATCGGCATCAAATCCCACATTCGGCAAGAGAGTTGAGTGCAGGTGCATCGACAGAATGTGCCTATCACGCTTCACCGACACAAGTTCATCAGTGGTAGTCGATATTTCGTAGTAGTAGTTGTGAAATCTCCGTTGCGACACGCATCTTCTCGGGAAAAGTGCTTTATTATTTTTCCTAAATATCAAAACTAAAATGTGTTCAAAGAGTTATATCAGAAAAACTGATGACGACTATAGATATTTTAAGAAAGGTAGACGCCGTTCTTTTGTCAAAAACTCCGATGGGTTGCCGTTCTGTTTAATTTGTAAAGATAAACTTTCTAACAACAAAAAATCAAATTTGGAAAGACATTTCAATATAAAATATAAAATGTTTGAGAATGACTATCCGGTGGGGAAGTTCTCATTGCCGCCATTCATGGCTCTTCTAAAAGTAAAGAACGTGTATTTTGCGACTTTTTGGCCCTTTTTAAGAGCCGAGTTGCCGACCCTTGCGCTAGGCCATAACCGCCTCCTTAGGCTTTAAGGAGACTCTCTTCCCTAATTTAGGTGGCTAGGCCCAGGACAGAGACAAAACCAGCTCCGAATGATTAAAGCGCCACCTATGCCTCATCCGGAACTTGAAGCTGGGGAAAACTCGGAACTCGTACGGTTAGCGAGAAACCGCGCCTCTGAACACTTGGCCATCGGGGCGGCTTTTAAGCAATGTGCACGCGCTCCTTTTACTGTTGTTGCCTAAAATGACAGAATAATATCCTTCAACAGTGCGTTTCGTCTGCTGTATGTGACACTGACAAAATTTTCTGACGTCACGTTGGGTTTAATTTTATATTTGCATTCTCTCTGTTCAGCTTTAAGAAAATTGGGAAACGTTTTCTTTCTAGCGTTGTTTAATGCTTCTGTACATTTTTTCCCACGTAATTTTTTTTTTCATTCCTCGGGCATTAAACAAAAACGCGAAACATCAAATAGGAGTCATCGCTCTTTCCACGTTTATAAGTGAGTCACGGAAAAATTCTCATCGGCCGCCACCGAGAAACGAATACCCAGGGTCTTCCAGTTACGCGCCGGATATGCTTCCACAAGTGCAGGGATGCATATCCGGCGTGTAACTGCAAGACCCTGGGTTCGATTCCCGGTGACGGCCGATGATAATTTTTCCGTGACTCACTTATAAACGTGGAAAGAGCGATGACTTCTATTTGATGTTCCTAGTCCACGTCAATTATGTGTATTAATTATTTATTCGCCTTCTAGTTATTTGTTCAGTTGCTGCTGTTGATCTTTGGTGAATCCCCAGCATTGTGCGGGGCTCCAAGGAAGCTACCTGTCATGTGGTTTCGCAGTTTGTCGTTTGTGAGTCTGGAGAATTCCGAGGCCGTTGTTGTGCAGTCTAAGCATATCCGGCGCGTAACTGGAAGACCCTGGGTTCGATTCCCCGTGGCGGCCGATGAGAATTTATCCATGACTCACTTATAAACGTGGAAAGAGAGGTGACTCCTATTTGATGTTTCTGGTCCACGTCAACTGTGTATTTATCATTCATTCGAAAACGCGAAAAACTCTAAAAAAATCCACAATAAAATAGTGCGCAGAATTTTTCTCTCATCTTGGAATCGCAAAGTTTAATAGCTACAGTAACCTGCATGCATTCTTTGTTCTTTTTGCTATCATCAGGACAGTCTACAAGGATATTACTTCGGTAATTTCCATCAGCGTTTCTTGAAAAATCTCAAACTGTTTTTCTTCTTGGTGATCTTATAACCTTACGTCAAATGTATCAATGTTGCGCAACTGGCGTCTTAATGTTCTCCTAGATAGTTTTTTTTTTAATTTGACTCCTGCCTGCTCTATCTGTGCATGCCATCACCGTCTTTCACTAGAAAAAAATTACTCTCTTTGTTTCTGGGAATGAAAAGAAATTTTGAGTGAAGCCAAGAAGATCCGGAGATGAATATATATTATGTGTACTCCTACCAAAGTGATCAGTCTTTTCTTAGTTTTAATATGGCTGATAGGTTTTGACAGTTGACTGCCGTCCAGTTTCATGGAAACAGGTTTATTCCTTGAAGTCGGTGACTACGGCCTCCTAACGCAACAGAGGTTTCAGATCATCAGGGAAGAGTGACCCAGTAATCCACTTCGAAACGAAGAGGTAACTTCGAGAAAAGCAAAAGTAAAAAAAAATACAAAGGCCTTTCTTTGCCACTAACATGGAAGCTTAATCTTCCACTGTGCAATCAATCGTCTATTTGCTGCTTTATCTGAGTTTATGTTTCCCCCGCACTTGCACACGTGACATCGCTACACTTGCCTGTTACGACCTTTCTTCTAATAATGGATTGAAGTGAAAGGTCATCGCATTTGCAAGGGTCGTAATGAAACGTACCTCGGTAGTTCATCACAAGCATTTTGCTTTTGCGCATTTCTTACTGGCATCCAGAGCCGCTGTTGTAGCCTATATATAAATCATTTTGGCGATGGATAAAAAGTTTTGACGAAAATATTGGGGATTACTTTTTTTAATAACGTCCGAGCGAAAACAATGTTTAATTTTTATTTGAATTTGGTGTTTGAAAAATTAAATTCGAATGTTAGTTACTTTTTTCTTTGTTTACATTGCGCGTGAGACGATACTTCGCGCGGAAAGTGATTAAGTGAAAAGAGTGACGTCATCGCCGACGTAAGACTATGCTCATTCCTGTCCAATCTCGCGTTGACCCAACTCTGTTGTCGACCCGCGTTTCTTCTTCACTTTTCTTCAGAAGTTCTACACTCGTGACGCCATCGATGTTATCACGCGATTTCGTTTCGCACTCCTTCCGGGTCATTCCGGTATTCGCATTCAGCCTGGGTCGAGATTGAAGTTAAAAAAGCCAGAGCAATCGCTGTATATATGTATACATAAGTTGGAGCTGAAGAACAGATTCTCTGCTTTAGAAGGCCTAGCATCGGAAGAAGTGGATATTTCTAAAGTTAACAGAAAAGTAACCAAAGCTCTTATGGAAACAGCAACAAAATTAGCTGGGTCTAAGGAAGGACAAGTTGCATGTGAACAAATTAACAGGAAAAACCAAAATATTGATGCAAAAAAGACGAGAGACGAGGACAACTAATGAAGATGTGACTTCCAAAGTGGAATATATAGAGCTATGCAAGACAGTACGAAACAGTATCACTGAAGACGTAAGGAAATTCAACTGTGAACTAGTGAGGAAAGCAATTGAACACAACCAAAGCCTAAAGATAGCAAAGGGACATCTCAGTAAGTGAAGAAAACAGATTATGGCACTGAGAAAAGAAGATGGTTCTGTAACAAGAAATAGAGGCGAAATTTTGACAAGAGTGAAAGATTTCTACTCCAAATTATATGAAAGGGATGATGCATGTACTCCAGACATCATGAAAGGTACCAGTACCAGAGTTCTTCCAGTCCTCCCAGCAGAAGTTGCACATGCAATCAAGAACATGAAGCGGGGAAAAGCTCCAGGAGAAGATGGAATTACTGTAGACATCACACAAGAAGCAAGTGGAGAAATTGAAACAGTACTCGCCCAAAGTTTCGCTCGATGCTTTAATGAAGGGAAGATTCCTGAGGATTGGAACAACGCTACAATGATCCTGCTACATAAAAAAGGTGACATTGAGGATCTCGGGAACTACAAAATCTTCACTAAAGTTCTTTCACACCGGTGACATTGAGGATCTCGTTTTCTTCACTAAAGTTCTTTCACACCGTTTGAAGGTAACACTGGACATGGCTCAACCGAGAGAACAAGCTGGATTCAGGAGTGGCAACAGCACAATAGATCATATCCACGTACTGAGAGAACTAATTGAAAGAGCGAGGGAATATGAACTTCCATTGTGCATGGCTTTTATCGATTATGAAAAAGCCTTTGATTCGGTGAAACCATCAGCAGTTACAGTGGCTCTGAAATCCTGCGGTATTGAAGATGCGTACATTAATATTATTAATAACATCTATGAAAATGCAAGTGCAAAGATTCGGCTGTTTGAAAATACAACACACATAAAAATTGGAAAGGGAGTGAGACAAGGTGATACCATATCTCCGAAGCTCTTTAATTACACATTGGAAAATGTCTTTCAATCACTGAACTCGGAAAACAAAAGGGATAAAAATTAATGGAGATTATCTAACCCACCTTTGTTTTGCTGATGACGTAGTCATTTTTGCAACTACCCCATTAGAGCTGCAGAGTATGATCCGGGAACTTGCTGACAAGGTTAAAGAAGTGGGATTAAAAATGAACTTTCAGAAGGCAAAAGTGATGTTCAATGCTTTTACAAGAAATGAAGATTTATTGATTGATGGAGGAAAGCTGGAGATAACAGACACGTACGTTTATCTTGGACAGCAGATATCAAGTGAGGGTCACATTGATGAAGAAATTAATCGGCGTACAAAACATGCCTGGAGAGCTTTTGGAAGAAACAGCATAATTTTCAAGAGCAATATGCCATTATGTCTTAAAGGAAAAGTGTTTGATCAATGCATCCTTCCAGTGCTTACGTATGGTGCAGAGACGTGGACCTTAACTAAAAGAGACATACAAAGGCTGCAGACAACTCAAAGAAGCATGGAGAGCTTCATGCTTGGTGTAACCAGGAGAGATAAGAGGAGGAACTCGTGGATCCGAAAAATGACAAGAGTGGAAGGCATCATGATCAGAGTTAAATCCCTGAAATGGCAATGGGCTGGACATACTGCCAGAAGGACAGACGATCGATGGACAGCCGAAATTTTAGATTGGATTCCAAGGGACAGGAAAGGACCCAGAAGAAGACCACATGGGAGATGGGTGGATGAAATTCGAAAATATGCGGGAGTGACATGGAGGAGGCTGGCACAAGACAGACCGTTGTGGAGGAAACTTAGGGAGACCTTCGCCCAGCAGTGGATTGATAATGGTTGACAATGATGATGATGATGATATACTATATATTTCTTTCACATTGCTTGAAGGTAACACCACTGGACAGGGCTCAACCTAGAAAACTAGCGGGATTCGGGAGTGGCTTTAGCACTATAGATCATATCTATGTATTGAGAGAACTAAGTGAAAGAACGAGGGAATATGAACTTCCATTATGTATGGCTTTTATTGATTATGAAACGGCTTCTGATTCCGTGAAACCATCAGCAGTTACCATGGCTTTGAAATCCTGTGGTACTGAAGATGCATACATTAGCGTTATTAATAACAACTATGAGAATGCACGTGCAAAGGTTTAGCTATCTGAAGATACAGCATAAATAAAAATTGGAAAGGGAGTGACACAAGGTGACACCGTATCTCCCAAACTCTTTAATGCCACATTACAAAATGTCTTTCAATCACTGAACTGGGGAAACAAAGGGGTAAACATTAATGGAGATTATTTAATTCGTTTTCGTTTTGCTGATGACGTCGTCATTTTTGCAATTGCCCTTTGAGATCTGCAGAGTATGATCCAGGAACTTGCTGACAAGAGTGAAGAAGTGGGGTTAAAAATGAACTTTCAGAAACCAAAACCGATGTACAATGCTTTTACAGGAAATGAAGATTTATCGATTAATGGAGAAAAGCTGTTGATAACCGATACTTACATTTTTACCTTGGACAGCAGATATCAAGTAAAGGTCACATTGAGGAAAACATTAATTTGCGTATAAAACTTGGTTGGAGAGCTCTTGGAAGAAACAGTGCAATTTTTAAGAGCAATATGCTATTATGTCTTAAAAAAAAGTGTTTAATCAATGCATCCTTCCAGTGCTTACGTATGGAGTGGAGACATGGACCTTAACTAAAAAACACATACAAAGCCTTGATTCTTCAAAAGTAAAAAAATAAGTTTAAAAGAAAAAAGTTGAATGAATTTACAAAAAAAGATTTTGGAAAAACATTACGGAGTAATGGTTTATAAAACAGTAACGGTTGTTAAGAAAAACCAAAATAGTTTACCACGAAATTTTAGTAAAAAATACAAAAACTATTTACAAAACCGTAAAGTTGACAAAAAACAAACAAACTGGTTTACATAAAACTTGTTTTCTCCTTTCTAAGTTTTTTTTCTCTACGTTTTACTAAAGCCTTTTTGAAAACCTTTTTAATTAAATTTATTTTTTTCTCAGTACTTTTCTTAAGATCTTTCAGGCAAACCTTTTTTCTCTTTTTCCTAAACATAACTGATTTTTAATACATTTTTCGGTAATGTTCTTTCCTAAAACATTTTTTATAAATCTAGTTTGCTTTTTTCCGTAATATTTTATCTCCAAATTCTTTGCGCCGCACCGGCGGCGCAGTGGTCTAAGCGATGGCTTCTGATCATTCGTCCGAAAGGGGTCCGTGTTCGAATCCCGGTGAGGAATGGATGTTGTGCTTGTCTTACGGCACTGGCTCTCTCCCTTCCCTGGAACCAGTGCCCCTAAATTAGGGACGGGCGATTGCTTATAGCCCATTGAGTTGCTCACGGTGGTCGTTAAACCTCCAATAAAAAAAACATTCTTCGCAAACTGCATTATATAATTTTTTTTTTAATTTTCTTCGTAAACTTTTTTTTATAAGCCTTTAATGAAACAGTACTTTTTCATATGAAATGAATGTTTTTACACTGGCAGTTAATTGTAATTGACGAATACTTGCAAACGGTATAAACAACGCTGAATTTATTTTTGCAGAAAACATTTAATATATCTTTACTGTGTGCTATGTTTTCTCCTCGATGAAACAAATTAAAAAAACAAAAATGCTGTTTTTTTTCATGAATTAAAGAAAACATTGTTTTTCCATGTTTTATCAAACTAAGTGACATGAAATACGAAGTTTTCAAGTATGATAAAAATCCGCCTTTAGTCATTCCCAACTAATATTAAATCGGTTCATCGTTAATTTTAGCTGTTATAAAAATAGCCTCTCAGTGATTTCAACTGTATTAACTATCATTCATAATAAATTTCATCTATGCTTCTTTAAATTATTTCCCCTGCGTTTCCCTCATTTCATTTACTTTCTTCGTGTTTTTGCTTGGTTCAGAACTTGACTTATTTGCTAATTCTGAACGAAATCAAGCTGTGATATTTCTTTCCACACAGAACTTTTTTGAGATTTCTGTGGATACAGGTGTTTTTTTTGTACCACCTCCGTCCACAGAAATCTCGAAGAAGAAAGACAATTTAAGGAATGGTACACGATTTATGGTATAATTGTTAATGGTGCATTGTTTGCGAATTTATATATCGACACGTATTCTCAAAGGCTTTAATAGGGGCATTTCGTTGTACGCTGAAACATTACGGTGCAATTTCTCCAAAAATATTACGGTTCAATTTCTCCAAGTTTAGCTAAGATTCGGAAAGCGAAGACAGAAATAAACGATATCTACCTAAGGAATCAAAATAATTTTGTGAGAATATGGCAAAATTCAACCTTACACAAGCGAACTCTGATGTAATTATAACACGTGCGCTTCGTCCTAAAAAAGATATGAAAAACTGACACTCTGTGTAAATTTCAGTGTAATTGTAATTTGATATTTTACGAGATTCTTCGCGATACATAATTCTACAGAAAATGTAAGGAACGTAAAAAGATGGGAAAGAATTGCGGTGAAGTTAATAACAGTTCGAAGATGGTGTCAGCCCCGATGAGAAGTAGGTTTCACAGAAAAATTCGACTTAATGTTAGAGATCATGATTCGGTAATGTTCACACAGGCACACACACACACACACACACACACACACACACAACTTTTTTGAGATTTCTGTAAATAGAGGTGGTACAGAGAAAATTTAAGGAATGGAACAAGATTTATTTTGTAATTGTTAAGAGTGCGTTGTTTGCGAATCTACATATCGACACCAAAGGCTTTAATAGGGGCTCAAAGGCTTTAGCAAGGGCTTTTCAATTAAATTTCGAAGGTGCTCAACAAAAGTTTGCTAAAACACTAAATTTACCATGAAAATGCGACTACAAAATGAGAGCTTTTCATAACCATTATTGGAAATAAAATGCTTGATCTTGCTTCTTGCGAATCGCGTCACTATTTACTCTTTCACAAATCAAACTAACTAACAATATCTTTCGACGCCCAATATGAAATGAACTACATTATCCGTAATTTGCACTGCATTGCAGTGTTTTATTTGCATAAATTATTTCTATTTACAGTCAAACCCACACACATAACGATGTCGCATAATACGAAATTCCACAGAAACCGAAGTTTTTATAGATCCCTTGAACTCCGTAGTATTCTCTCTTGTTGTTTTAGCAGCACATTAAGAACAACAAGTTTTGGAGAAACCTCATATATCGAAATTTAGCGCGGTTACCACCTCCTAACAAATAGCTTTCCTCCCGAAAACAAATCTTCCAATTTTTAACCCTTCTTATTGCACTGGAAAACTAGGAATTACCTACTGTGACAACATCACATGGTTTCCCCTACAGACAGGTAAATTTGCATGAAGAACAGAATGTTTAAGTTGTTGTTGTTGTTTTTTTTTTTTTTTTTTTGGTACCGCCTGCTGCTTCCTCTCTTCGTTTACCATAACTACATCTGGGCAAATGTTATCTTCTATCCCCCTCTTATCGCAATCACTTAATTGCTGTTTAGAAAAT
Organism: Macrothele yani; assembly: GCA_039090855.1. Taxonomy (NCBI): domain Eukaryota; kingdom Metazoa; phylum Arthropoda; class Arachnida; order Araneae; family Macrothelidae; genus Macrothele; species Macrothele yani. The sequence continues at coordinate 115,135,516 of CM077003.1, forward strand.
CTTATCTAGAGTTTATTTAAAAAATAAACTCTAGATATTTTTTAGAGTTTATTAAAAAAAATAAACTCTAGATATTTTTTAGAGTTTATTAAAAAAATAAACTCTAGATATTTTTTAGAGTTTATTAAAAAATAGACTCTTAAGATTTTCTAAAAATAGTCCATTTTTGATCTGTCGAGTTATTAACAAGATCTCATATAATATTGAAAGCTTTTAAATCTCCCTAGCTTCAACATCCCTGTACGGGTTCGACTATATTTAAAACTGGTTCCAGTGGGAAAACTGGATACTAGGGCGCTTCACTCCTAGACGGATGGTCTGAAGCCAGTGCCTGAGACGACTCTTGAGAAGAATCTGCCGTCAAGTGATCAGTAGCACTACTGGTCACTTGACGGCTGCGAAAATAGGCAGATTCTTCCTGAATGCATGTTTATGGAGTATACGTCAAAGAGCCCAAACACCATGACCACCTAACTAAAATGATGTTTGTCCTCCACGTGCTGCCAAAACAGCTCTTACCCGAGCTGAAAGATTTTTAAAGATATTTAAAATGATGCATAAGTTCATGCCGTTTTATTTCACGAGTTCATGCCGTTTTATTTCATAAGTTCATGCCGTTTTATTTCACGAGTGTTTCACAGGTCAGTAGTGACGGCAGATGGCCAGTTGTACATCAAAATGTAGCCAGTAATATCGCGTATCTAAATCATATTGCGTTGTGTGATTGTGGCTAATGGTTTTTTTTTTTTTTTTTTTTTTTGTTTTCAGGTCCGTAAATATGGAGTGTTAAGTAGAGAGGAATGAACATTTCCGACATCTGCTCCTCTACGAGTTTAACAAGGGATCCACAGCCGCCGACTCCACTCAACAAATTTGGGCTGTGTATAGGGAGGATGCTATTGCTCCGAGGACAGCCTGCCAATGGTTTGAGCGGTTCCGAGGTGGCAGTTTTGACCTCAGCGACTCTCCACGATCAGGTCGCCCATCTCACTTTGATGAGGATCGTTTGAACCATCTCATCCACTTGGAGCCGCGTCAAACCACACGCAAATTGGCCACTGAGATGGACTGTGATCAGGCCACCGTGGTGCGACACCTGGAACTTATGGCCAGAAATTGGGATCTTGGGTGTCTGACACTCTCATCGAGGACAACAAGAATCAGCGTGTTGCCATATGTGGTTCCTTGCTCGCCCGTTATCGCGAATGTTCTCAGCAACACAAACCCATTCTGTCACGTATTATTACTGGAGATGAAAAGTGGTGCCTGTGCGTATATTTCAGGCATCGGAGGGAATGGTTAAGCCCTAACAAGACGTCCACACCACGTCCAAACAGGATCTTCATTCTGCAAAGATCATGTTGTGTGTCTGGTGGGACACGGAAGGCATTATTCATTGGGAAACGCTGCCGTGGAATAGGACCATCAACGCTGCACCCTATTGTGAGCAACTCCGCCGTGTGGAGAGAGCAATTCAGCAGAAAGAGCCACATCGGCGCCATGGTGTCCTTCTCCAACTTGATAACCCACGCCCTCACAGTGCAAACATTACCAAAATGACCTTTCAGGACATTAAATGGGAGAACCTCCTCGTCCAGCCTATTCTCCTCTCCAGATGTCGCCCCTTCAGACTATCACCTGTTCTGATCTCTGTTGAATGTACTGCATGGCAGAACGTTCAGCAATGATGTTGATCTCCGAAATTTCCTTGATGATTTCTTCGCAGCAAAACCTTCACATTTTTTCAAGAATGGCATTGCAGACCTATCCAGACGTTGGGATACCATCGTAAACAATGGGGGGGGGAAATACAGTACATAGTTGATTGATACCGTTTCCCCTTCTAATGTAATACATTCCTGTGTTGTGGTTAAAAAACGGCATGAACTTATGCATCAACCCAATATCTTGTGGTATCTGGTACCCACTTTGCCAGCAGATCCTTTAACTCTTGTAAGTTACGTGGCTGAGCCACTGCAAATCGGATTTGCTCTGTTTCTACACAAACCACAGATGCTCGATTGGGTTGATATGTGGGGAATTTGGAGGCCAGAGTGATACCTGGTCGTCTCCCTCATGTTCCGCGAACCATTCTCGAATAGCGCGGGTAGTGTGGCATAGCGCATTGTGCTTCTTAAAGGAGGGGAATACCATTGCCATAAAAGGATGTACCTGGTGTGCAGTGATGTTTAAATAAGTGGTAGACGTCAAAGTTTCCTGAACATGAGTGACTGGACCCAGCGTTTTCCAACAGAACATTGCCCAAAGTATTACACTACCTCCATCGGCTTGTTTTCGTCCCACGGTGTATCCTGGTTCCAACACTTCCCTGGTAAACGACGCACACGTACCCGTCCATCCACGTGGTGCAACAGGAAACGAGATTCATCGGACCAGATGACCTCCTTCTAATCCTTCAAGGTCCGGGTTTGATTCTCGCGTGCCCATTGTAGGCGCTTTCGACGATGACCAGAGGTTAGCATGCGCACTCAGAGCTACCTATTTCTACACATCTCCATTTTCAACAGGGTTCGATGTACTGTGCGTTGTGGCACAATACTTCCGTCACCAGCATTCAAATTGCCGGGGAGTTACGCGGCAGTATCCCCCGTACGCGGTCGCATTCACACACCTCTAGCATCGGTAAGCCGTGTTCGGGCCACTTTTCGAAGTTACTAACCATAAAGTAAGGATATATAGAGTGGAAACAGACATAGAAGCCTGTAGAAACTCCTGCCATAGAACGTGGCGCCTCCATCGGCTACAACAGAAGGAAACTGTAACGTGACCCCATCCCGTCGGCAATGGTTGCTATGGCAACCCCAACCCAGTGCTGGGGTGGTTGAGGGGCAGTGCTTTGCGAGACCCTTCCGTTGTCTCCCCCATCCCACGACCTTTGCCCTCAACTCCTGTCCCAATCTAAGCCAAGTGAGGTATCGGAAAGATGGCAATAACGTAATATCCATAGGTATCGAAGCCAACAAGGTAGATATCGAAACAGATGGCAATGGAATACAAATCAGAATTGAAAATAAAGCCGAGTCACAACTTATCTTGTGAAGAAAACAATGACAAAATATACGTGAATGAAATTTACAACAAAAAACACGTAAGAAACCTAAGTGATGGAATTTGCAAAGGGAAAGTTAACGATCAGTAAAGAATAAGCAAGAATAATGCAACTTATTAGAATGCTATAGGAAGCTGAGAGATGCAAACCAGAAAGAATCCGGAAAATGATAGGTTATGTCGTGTACGTCGTCTTCTACTCTGCTGGGAGGTCAAAGTTCAAATGGACAAAATTATGTGGTTCGCGGTGTTTCCTGGGAAGCCCAGCTGTCAATCAACGGTAGTTCCGTTGTAGGTCGATGGTGCGCTGCAGTCGACTTCATGACGTCATGAGTTTCAGTTTAATGCAGCTAGTGTTCTCTCTATGTACCTTACTTTATGGCTCTAACCACGGCTGACAGTGAGCACCTGACAAGCCTTGCCCTCTCGGAAATACTCTGATCCAGTCGTCTAGCCATTACAATTTGGCCTTGTCAAATTCACGTAAGTTCGATGCCTTTCCCATCCGAAGAACAAGAATAACACTGATTAACAGAGCTCAGTATCAGGTGTTATTTATACCGTTTCAAGACCTTCGCCCGCGCCGTCGTTTACCTGCAGTTGTTTCTACTTGCATAAAGACGTTTTGATTATAATGTTTTGGCTCATCCGCGTAAATTCTGATTTCTCAAATAACGCCTGCTGGCGTGAAAGTACACAACTTAAATTACTATTCCGGTTCTACTCGTGCATGAAAAGAGCACTTCGATCACTTACGCGGTCTCAAAAGCCCCAGGAAGCAGCTAACTTTTCGGCTTGCAGTCATGCTACTTGCAAACACTGTACGTAAGAAACGAAATGATCCACTCGAATTACAACATCACATTTACAATGTTTGCTGTTTCAGGTTGACTTCCTTCATTCAGATATTGCACAAGAACTTCGTCTCTATGCTTGGAGGTCACTTTAGGTACACTCGTTCTACAACTTCGGCATGAGCTTCCTTGTCTGACCTCACAGACAACAGAGGGCTGGTTAATATTTCAGTACCCCCATCCGACGATCTTTATTTATCTACACGCTCATCGCTTATTCATGGTGTTCAAACAAAGTTTGGGTTACATGCGCTTCTCGTGGAATTTTTGAGTGCAACAGTATGAAACCCAATTTCTGCGTCTTTTATTGGGGGTGGACGAACAAGGATAGGCGATCCATGCCTAAACTAGTGAATCTGACCATGACTTTTTTATTGCTCTTAGATTGCTGAAACTTAAATAGCTCTCGTTCTGGAAAAAAAACCCACTGCCGGTGTAGTTGAAAAGCTAATAACAAGGCCGATTTCTTCATGATTTATTATCTTTAATTTACATTCGTCTTTCGATGTACAGCATGTGACCTTTCTGACAGTAGTCGAATTCGAAACACGTCTTCGTACTCCGGAGTGGCCGTTCTCCCAACTAAACTACGCCGGCTGATTTAACTCATACGCCACCTCAGTAGTACGCCGCCCCGGTGGCGCAGTGGTCTAAGCGACGGCCTCTGATCATTCGTCCCAAAGGGGTCAGGGTTCGAATCCCGGTGAGGCATGAATGTTGTGTGTGTGGCCTCCCCGGTGGCGCAGTGGTCTAAGGCGCTGGCCTCTGATCATTCATTCGTCCGTAAGGGGTCTGGGTTCGAATCCCGGTCAGGCATAGATGTTGTGTTTGTCTTACGGCACTGGCTCTCTCCCTTCCCTGAAACCAATGACCCTAAATTAGGGACGGGCGACTGCTTATAGCCCATTGAGCTGCTCACGGTGGTCGTTAAACCTAAAATCAAAAAAATTGATGCTGTGTTGGTCTTTCGGCACTGGCTCTCTCCCTTCCCTGGAACCAATGGCACTAAATTAGGGACGGGCGACTGCTTATAGCCCATTGAGTTGCTCACAGTGGTCGTTAAACCTCCACCAATCAATCAATCAAATCTCAGTAGTACGCCAGCTGCGTCATGTGACGTATTACGTTATAGATGATAAAGCCACACGACAGAGAATGTGACGGATCCTCTGATAACAGCGTAGATGCGCACCAGAAAATTGGGAGTTAAGTGAAACGATTAAAAGAAGTAACATAAAATGCACATGAATTAAAAATTTGATATTGCATTTCAATTTAAAATAAATATGAATTTAACTCGCAACTTCCCGTAGAATTTAGATCCTGTCTTATAGTGTGGTGTTTTGAGCCAGTACCGAATGGTATAACGTAGTTTCTTCTTTTGGTTAAATATCTTCGTATGTAATAGTCGTTGATGCAGTGGTTTAAGCGAAGGCTTCTGACATTCGTCCGAAAGGGGACCGGGTTCGTATCCCGGTGTGACATGGCTGTTGTGTCTGTCTTACGTCACTGGCGCTCTCCCTTCCCTGGAACCAGTGGCCCTAAATTAGGGACGGGCAATTGCTTATAGCCACTGAGTTGCTCACGGTGGTCGTTAAACCTCCAAAAAAAAAAAAAAACCTCAGCTTTATACTTACATGATGCTTGAACAATTCCTTTAAAATTGTAGACAAATGTTTACAAGTTCTGATTCAATCACAAAGTTTTTAAATATTGCAAAGTGGTTCTTCATCATGGATAAATATTTGAGTCCCAGTAGTTCTTTTTTAATGCTTCCTTCGTCTTTTGAGTTTTTCTCTTCCCTTGGCATCGAGTCTAGTTCTTCTGTTGTCTAACGGTGGTCGGTTCTGCTAGCAATGTCCAGCCCATTTGTTGAGAGTCTTTTCTTTCACCATGATGTCATTCATTTTTTTCATATTCCTGATCCACGAGTTCCTTTTCCTATCTAGCTTAGTTGCACCCAACATGCATCTTTTGATGCTTCTTTGAGATGTTTGCAGGCTCTGTATGCCTTTTTTTAGATCCATATCTCTGATTCATAACTAAGAAGTGGAAGGATGCATTGATTTTCTTTTAAGACATAATGGTAAATTTCTCTTGAAACTTGCACTGTTTTATCCAAACGCATTCCCGCCATGTTTTATATGTCCATTAATTTCTTCTTCGATCTCGATCTTGTTTGATATCTGTTGTCCAAGGTAGACGTATGCATCAATTACTTCTAAATTTGCCCCTTTAAATCTTCAGTTCTTGTAAAAGCTTTGTATATCTATTTTGCTTTCTGTAAGATCATCTTTAATCCCACTTCTTTAACCTTGTCAGAAAGTTCCGGGAGCTTATTCTGAAATTCTAAAGGAATACTTTAAAGTAAACTGGTGTCCAAAACTAATGTGGCAAATACAAGGTTGAGATTATGTCCAGAACGAGACGACCCATTGTAAAGGTTTTTCAGAGACATGTGCAGAGGGAAACGCTAAGTTGTCTTACCCAACAACATTGTACTAGCTCTTATGAAAATATGCAAATTACGTCATCGAGCTGGCAGGCACGTGACCTTGATAAACGTTGTTCTGAGAGGGGTGCGGCAATTGAAGCTTGAGTTGGATTGTTAGTGGAAGAATGGCTCCGCACCATCATTTAGAAGACTCTTTAAGGGGCTAAGTAGACAGGAAGCAGGGCAAACGCAAGGTGAAGCAGCAAAAAAGCTGCATGTGTCGAGGCAATTGGTCTCCAGTCTCTGTAAATAGTTCCAAGAAACCGGAACAATAACCAGAAGGCCGGGATAAGGGAACCCATGAGCAACAAGTCAAGACGACCGGTACACACTCCCTATTAGCCCCTCAAAATCATGCCACTTGCTGGATCACGTTTGGACCGCCATGCTTCGTCCTAATGCAGTCATGGTATTCCTTTTCTGTTGGGTATTGCAGCGATATCGATATACACGGTCGTATCAGCATAATATGACTATTTACCTAATAATGGGAATAACCACCCTTGGCCCGGATGACAGCAGCGACGAGACGGCGTAGCACGGACGTAGTAAAGCCGTGGAAGTTTGAGTGAGGCACACGTGCCTATTCGGACTGCAGCAGAACACGAAGGTTCCGGAGATGACGTGATTGTGGGTCGGCACGTCAAACCTGTCAATCGAAATAGTCCCACAAGTGCTCTATGCGATTGAGATCGGGAGATTTCGCTGGCCAAGAAAGAACGGAGACATCGCTGTCCTGTTCCTGGAGCCAGTCACGCACCTCCTTAGCGACAAGGCAGAGCGCATTGTGCTGTTGCTATACACACCATCACCACCAGGGTAAACGTCCAACATGAAGAGATGCATGTGGTCAGCGAGAATGGACAGGTAGCCATTGGTGTACAGAGACACATTCAGTGGTACCAGCGGTTCCATGTCATACTAGGAAAACTTCCCCCGGACATGCACACTGCCACCGCCGGCCCGCACTTTACCGACAAGCGTGTCCGGGTGTTGGTTCTCGTGTGTATGACGTCATATCCGCCACCAACTGTCACTTCTGTGGAGTAGAAACCTCGATTCGTCGGAGAAGGCAACCTATTTCCACTCTTCCACTGTCCAATGACGGTAGTCCCATGCGAACTGTAGGCGTCGTTGCCGATGGACTTGGGTTAACATGAGCGTAGACCTGTTAACCCAGTGTCGACTCCGGAGACCCATGCGTAACAGGGTTCACTCTAGGGTTATCAGGGACACGTACCTAACGCTCATTTGCGTGGTCAATCGCTGCACTGTTGCGCGTCGATTGCCCTTTACCAGTCGACGGAGGCGACGTTCTCTTGTGGTGTCGATGGCCATTGGGGCTCCACAGTTATGACGTCGGGAGGTACTCCGTGTGCTAGCAGTCCATTCTTGGTACATCCTTACTACAGCACCTTGCGAACAGCCCACGAAATCTGCTGTTTCTGGGATGCTTCCACCCTTTGCGCGATATCCGATTATTATTCCTTTTTGAACGTCCGTCAAATCACTACCTCTGTCCATTGTGCTCACGTTACTCACTATGGTTCATCTGTCCTGGCCGGCGGCCTATATCTGCGTATGGTCGACCTTGTCACATGCACTCTGTGACGCGCCTGGGCGGGTACACTGTGATTCCCTGCGGTGGTCTTATTATTCTGATCAGAACTGTGTATGTATGTCCGTACCAACTGTTATTAAACTCTGTCGTGTGGATTTTGCGTTAGACACGTTGATTTTGGACACCAGCGTACTATGCAGATTTATACACAGTAGTTCGGTCATTAGGTAACAGACATTCGGTAATCAGTGGTGAAATTTTACTGATGACAACACGGCAGTATTGAAAAATCGATACTGTGTGTGAAAACGTTTGTGCGGGTTAGAGATACCTGCATATTATGTCTACAGCAAAATCTAACAATAGATGTCACGGTAATTCGCTTGAGAGGTAGTTGACTCTGATTTCAAGAACGCAGTAGTAAGAAAGCTTCCGAACTTAATTAAGCGTATCACAATAGATCATATCCACGTACTGAGAGAACTAATTGAAAGAGCGAGGGAATATGAACTTCCATTGTGCATGGCTTTTATCGATTATGAAAAAGCCTTTGATTTGGTGAAACCATCAGCAGTTATAATGGCTCTGAAATCTTGCGGTATTGAAGATGCATACATTAATATCATTAATAACATCTGTGAAAATGCTAGTGCAAAAATTCGGCTGTTTGAAAATACAACACACATAAAAATTGGAAAGGGAGTGAGACAAGGTGACACCATATCTCCGAAGCTCTTTAACGCCACATTGGAAAATGTCTTTCAATCACTGAACTGGGAAAACAAAGGGATAAAGATTAATGGAGATTATCTAACCCACCTTCGTGTTGCTGATGACGTACTCATTTTTGCAACTACCCCATCAGAGCTGCAGAGTACGATCGGGGAACTTGCTGACAAGAGTAAAGAAGTGGGATTAAAAATGAACTTTCAGAAGACAAAAGTGATGTACAATGCTTTTACAAGAAATAAAGATTTATCGATTGATGGGGAAAAGCTGGAGATAACAGATACGTACGTTTGTCTTGGACAGCAGATATCAAGTGAGGGTCACATTGATGAAGAAATTAATCGGCGTACAAAACTTGCCTGGAGAGCTTTTGGAAGAAACAGCATAATTTTCAAGAGCAATGTGCCATTATGTCTTAAAAGAAAAGTGTTTGATCAATGCATCCTTCCAGTGCTTACATATGGTGCAGAGACATGGACCTTAACTAAAAGAGACATACAAAGGCTGCAGTAACTCAAAGCAGCATGGAGAGGTGCATGCTTGGTGTAACCAGGAGAGATAAGAACAGGAACTCGTGGATCCGAAAAATGACAAGAGTGGAAGACATCATGATCAGAGTTAAATCCCTGAAATGGCAATGGACTGGACACACTGCCAGAAGGACAGACCATCGATGGACAGCCGAAATTTTAGATTGGATTCCAAGGGACAGGAAAAGACCCAGAAGAAGACCACATGGGAGATGGATGGATGAAATTCGAAAGTATGCGGGAGTGACATGGAGGAGACTGGCACAAGACAGACCGTTGTGGAGGAAACGTGGAAAGAATTTCGTCCAGCAGTGGATTGATAATGGTTGAAAATGATGATGATGATGATGATGATCACAATATAATGAAGTGTTCACTCATACGTGCACTAGTACTTTTACAAAGATGGGTTGGTAAAGAATACGTAAAATAAGGTAAAGGGAATTGCAAGACACTGTCAGAATATGGTGAGACGTTCCCACAAACCGGTGTCATCTTGCATCAGTATGTTATCATAATTTGGAAAACAAACTTCGCACCATGGATCACAAGTAAAGCAAAATATAGTCAGACCATAGACATTCACGTAAAACTGTATTTTTTTTACCGTGGAATTGAAGACGCCGTGAAGAAGCTTCATATTTTGTATTCACCTTCTGTTGATGTTTTGCCGTCTGTTCAGTCGCACTAAAAGTCGTCATACACTATACCGGAACGGATGGATTCGGAAAGAAAACGAACTTTTCTTATCGGAAGAAGTCAGGAAGGAAAGTAAGTTTGTCCACACACTAGGATTTAAAAACAAACGGAATCATTCATTTAGAAGACTTCAGCAGTGATGGAAGTAGCATTGTGCGTACTGTAATTGCAAGTGTTATATTATCTTTTTAACTTAAACTGATATAATTATACTTTGTTTATGTATCAAACAACCGGATCTGAGCAACGATCTGCTTGTATAATTTCCTTCAAGGAGACTGTGAAAACGTGTGCCATATTGGAGAACTAAAAAGCCAGTGAGCCATTTTGCGATACATGCCTAGTCTAGGCAATAATACATTGTGTTTAATTAGACGTATTTTATTAAATGAGAGAAGAGTAATACTGAGCAGATTTGGTGAGATCTTCTGATATTTCGTTCCACACGTTTTGTTTCATCACACTATTGTAATAATATTTATGAACAGTGTCGCACAAAATTGGATTTCTTTTTGCACAGTTTTGATTAATTCTTCGTCAGAAGACATTTTTGAAGGAATAATCAAATAATAAAATTTCCTTTGTTTGAACGTTTGTCCCACTTTTGTGGCGCGGTAGAAAGAGCGCTTGTCTGTTTTAATTGTCGAATTCCTGCTTCTCTAGCAGCAATATATACTCGTACATATTTTATTATTGTTGTAATGTTCATTGTTGTGATGTTCGTGAAACCTACTTTCACATTTAGGCATCATAAACAAGAGCAATACCTGGTTATTAAAAAAATATTCTACATATCTTATTTTCCCCCGTTATTATTGACTAGCTTTCACCTAGTCAATTAATAATAAAACAACTTCCAAAGAGGCAGAATCACTAAACGCAGACGGATCATGTCGCTGCAAGAGTTTGCACATCTGCCGACGTGATAAAATGGACAGCTGAGGTAGATGTTTTTACGCATGCGCCGATGCTCCGCCGGAAGAAATTTTCTCAGCGAGCTATATCAAAAATTCCGATTGTTCGTTTCCGAAGCAAGGATTCCGATGTGCGGCTTTATCTGCGTGCTTGCATTGGAAATAATGGTTACCTATTTTTTTCCCAGCGATTCTGTCCCGACGTTTCGTTTCCTCTGAAGTTATGTGTTGCAAGACAAAGTTCAGTGGTTTTATTTCTGATAATAACAGAGTGAATTCTTATTTCGATATGTTATTCTCTATCTTGTGTACAATAAATCAGACCCAGTTTTCCGACTTCAATCATTTTGCAAAGAGAACTTTGTTTTTCTACTAAATAAACTTATTAATTAAAAATCCGTGTTTAGTTTTTTGAGACCCGAAAAATGTATACCATCTGTTTCCAAGTTTATGGTTAAACTGAAGATGTTATTGTCTGCCAACATGCAGAACGCCACTTAACCTGGATTATTATCCACCTGAGATTGATAATAACTTCAATGCAAAGGAATAACCACGAAAAAAAAAAGGATTAAAAATATTTTTAGCTTTCATAGTTTACAGCTTTAATTCGCTGGTTTATCGCACCACAATGATTTCGTCGCTATATTGAAAACAGGAGGTGACTAATTTTTTATCCTTACGGAATCCCGCCATTATTGATGTGAGTCAGTATTGCGTAATATTTATCTTTCCCTCCAATCTTCTCTTGCTGAACTAGGAGGTGCAAGAAGCGTAACCCTTCCGCGTTTGAAGTTCGTCAAGTGTAAAAACTGCTAACAGGAAAATAATAAGTTTTCCGCTCCTAAAGTCATGGTTAGGATTCGTAACAAAACTTACCTGTTGCAGCTGACAAATTCAACGAACTGCTTGCCCGTTTCGAAGACAACAGAAACGAAAGGTAATCTAGATAAGAAAACGAAAGGGAGCGAATGATTTATATCGCAGAAATTCCTCAGTGACATATATGATTTCCGTTCATTGTTTTTCCCTTTCAACCTGACAGATGGTGAAACGAACGCAAACAAGTCTCAGATCATTGACTAAACGTAAAGCAGTCGTATTTCTTCCCAAAAAATGTTGCGCACCAAACGGACGATGATGATAATCATTACGAAAGCTTTTTTTACGACTCTATAAAGAGCATAAACCATAACTACCAAGCTTTACCCATGTTAAATATCTAGCAGAATGTTTGCTGTGTTAGCCAAGATGTGAATCATTCTGTGGCCAAATAATTTTACATCAGAAAAAGAAAATTGATAGTTGTTCTTGCAAGAAAGAATACATGGGTGAAATAAATAAATCCATAAATAAAAATGTGAAAACAAGTTGGTAAAATCATGCAATGCATTGAGTATGATACGCTTTCCAACATACCAGAAATCATTACTCCAATTATTACTCAAGTTATGAGGATAATGACTGTAGAATAAATCTCGCTCCTATGACTTGGCCTTTGACCCCATTTCAATGATATTCAACAGAACCGGTTCAGTATATTTCCGGAACAACATGATAAAGTTTTGTCGCAATCGCAGCATTTTTACGTAAGTTACGACGCATAAGTACGATGGAATGAATCCCGCTCTTATGTCCTGACCTTTAACCCCATTTCGCCCATTTTCAATAGGGTTCGTCCCCAGGTGGTCCCCTACCACATACTAAAATTTCATCGAACTCGAACCATTTTTACGTAAGTTATGACGCATAAAAGCAATGGAATGCATCCCGCTGTTATATCCTTACCTTTGACCCGACTTCACCCATTTTCAATAAGATTCATCCCCAGGTGGTCCCCTACGACATACTAAAATTTCATCGAAATCGAACCATATTTACGTAAGTTATGACTCATAAGGGCAATGGAATTCATCCCGCTCCTATGTCCTGACCTTTGATCTCACTTCCTTATTTTCATTAGGTTCGTCCCCAGTGATCCCCTACCACATACTAGAATTTCATTGGAATCAAACCATATTTATGCAAGTTATGACGCATAAAGGCAATGGAAGGGATCCAGCTCCTATGTCGTGACCTTTGACCCCATTAACCCTATTTTCTATAGGGTTCGTCCCCAGGTGGTCCCTACCACATACTAAAATTTCATCGAAATCGAACCATATTTACGTAAGTTATGACTCATAAGGCAATGGAATTCATCCCGCTCCTATGTCCTGACCTTTGACCTCACTTCCCTTATTTTCATTAGGTTCGTCCCCAGTGATCCCCTACCACATACTAGAATTTCATTGGAATCAAACCATATTTACGCAAGTTATGACGCATAAAGGCAATGGAAGGGATCCAGCTCCTATGTCGTGACCTTTGACCCCATTAACCCTATTTTCTATAGGGTTCGTCCCCAGGTGGTCCCTACCACATACTAAAATTTCATCGAAATCGAGCCATTTTTACGCGAGTTATCGTGCGGACAGACGGACGGACGGACAAAACTGGAGCATATACGCTTCTTCAACCTAGGGTTGGAAAGCGTAAATAAAAACGCGTCTAAAGCTATGTACGTAATGTATACTTCATTTTACAGCTTTGTAGAACGCCACGTCGATGCTTTGCTGTTTTTAGAGTACCTGTCTTCAAAATTTTCTTATAGGTATTTGGGTGCTAAATTTTCTCAGATTCAGTTTTTTTTATGGAAATGCTTCATTACAAAAGTCCGTACATGACCCCCAAAAGTCAAAAATTTTAGACGTGTCATGAATCCAGGTAATTAACCATATAGTAGAAATAGTGAGTACTAGTGACGTTGTGTGCTCTTTTAGGTTGGGCGTGCGCTATTACGGGGAGAAAAAACAAACACGCAAACATTTTATTATGTAACCCTAACTGAAAAATTCACGGATTGATTTTGAACATGCGAAAGAATTTTTGTTTTATTTAGCGGTCGTTTAGTAAAAAAAATGAATGAATTTTTGTTATCATATCGTATATGATTAGCAAAAGTTCAAATTCTGTTTTTAAATTTGTGCTCAAATAACACATCGATTCGCACCGCGACAAAAAGACAAAAAAAAAAACTGCAATTCGTGGCAGAACGTTGAATTATATTTATGACTCCACGCGATTCCAAGGGGAAGTTTAGCATCTGCGTTGAAACCACAAGGACATAAAAACGTGACCTGCATCGCCATCTAGGGAGCACTCGTATCACAGTTGCTTGGGCATCGTCGGATGTCTTGTCGAGAAACCACCCACCCGAGGATATTTTTTTACTATGTTTTGTTTACTCAACGAAGCAACGAACCTTCTCCACTTTACCAAAACATTGAATAAGGGAATTAATTTTAGCCATTACGCGAAGCCTTAGGTCAAACTTTGGTGAATTTTGTTATCCATAAACATATTACAGCAACTCGTATCACAACGTTGAATTGCGTTGGTCCATGGGATTGCAAGCGGTGCTCTATTTGGCTAGCACACGCTGAGAGATCAGCTGTAATGTTTGAAACCACAAAGAAATAAAAACGTGACCTGCAGTGCCATCTAGGGAGCGCTTGTACCCTAGTTGCTTGAGCATTTTCGGATGTCTTGTCGAGAAACCGCTCACCCGAGAATCTTAGCACAGATATATTATTATGATTGCTGAACGAGCCTTCTCCTCTTAATGAAAACATTGTGTAGGAAAATTAATTTTAGCCACCACTCGAAGCCTTAGGACAAACTCTGGCGAGTTTTATTTGAAACCAATACGAAAATGTAGTATAGATAGTATAGTTAATGAAATTGCGACTTTGCGCAGATGTGCGCCGAACACCTAGCACACCCCGAATATTCGCCCATGGTGAGTATCATTCAATGCTTTTTGATTTCGGGATTTAGACACCACCATCAGCAACTCATAGGGCTGTAAGCAGTCGTCTGTCTTCAATGTAGGGGCGCTGGTTTCAAGGAGGTGAAATATCCAGCGCCATAAGGCAAACACACTATCCATGCCTCATCCGGGACTCGGACCCGGAGATAGCTTGGACGACCAGTCAGAAACCACATGCTTCTGACCACTCGAGCACCGAGGTAACTCATTTTAATGCTACACTCTTCTGTCATCAGACATTACATTTTCTCGTATTGTTGTAATAGGTTGTTGCAGATGAAACCTTGAATATTTCAGACTCCTGCAATTGGCAAATAATTTTAGAATCAACACAGCGCAGACTTGTGATTCGTAAATTTAAAGCGCCGAGGCTACTGCCTATAAAGCTCTGGCCATTTCATCAGTTGCGAGGTGACTATGCTATAGTGAAGAACACGATGTATCAGAGCTAAATTCGTGTCAAGTCCTTATATGAGTTTTTAAACACCGCGCATCGGTGGCAGCTCGCAACATCAATACAGCATTTGTTGAAGGTACAGTTTGTGAACGCAAGACGCAACGTTGGTTTGTTAAATTTCGGTTCGGCGATATGAGCCTCTAAAATGAAGTAGACCAGAAGGAGCTACAGATGATGCGGAGTTAGTAGCCTTGATTCAATCCGATCCGTGTGAAACGGTATCAGACCTGGGCGAGAAACTTGAAATACACTACGCAACATTTAACAGTTATAGGCAAAGTGAAGAAGATGGATAAATGGGTCACGTATATTTTGACTGCACAGCACAAAACATGACGGTTTGGTCTCTGCTCTCCTCTACTTATCCTCCACCAAATGAGTGACATTTTGAGGCGCCTCGGCACGTGCGATGAGAAATGGATGCCGTTTGACAATCGCTGACGTTCAATATTTTAAGACACCTTGTCACGTGTGTTGAGAAATAGATGCTGTATGACAATCACTGAAGTGTGATATTTTAAGGCGCTTTTTCACGTGTGATGAGAAATGGATGCTGTATGACAATCGCTGACGTTCAATGTTTTAAGGCACCTTGTCACGTGTGATGAGAAATGGATGCTGTATGACAATCGCTGACGTTCAATGTTTTAAGGCACCTTGTCCCGTGTGTTGAGAAATAGATGCTGTATGACAATCACTGAAGTGTGATATTTTAAGGCGCTTTGTCACGTGTGATGAGAAATGGATGCTGTATGACAATCGCTGACGTTCAATGTTTTAAGGCACCTTGTCACGTGTGTTGAGAAATAGATGCTGTATGACAATCACTGATGTGTGATATTTTAAGGCGCTTTGTCACGTGTGATGAGAAATGGATGCTGTATGACAATCGCTGACGTTCAATGTTTTAAGGCACCTTGTCACGTGTGTTGAGAAATAGATGCTGTATGACAATCACTGATGTGTGATATTTTAAGGCGCTTTGTCACGTGTGATGAGAAATGGATGCTGTATGACAATCGCTGACGTTCTATGTTTTAAGGCACCTTGTCACGTGTGTTGAGAAATAGATGCTGTATGACAATCACTGAAGTGTGATATTTTAAAGCGCTTTGTCACGTGTGATGAGAAATGGATGCCGTATGACAATCGCTGACGTTCGATATTTTAAGGCGCCTTCTCACGTGTGATTAGAAATGGATGCTGTACGACAATTGCTGCCGTTCAATATTTTAATGTTTCTTGTCACGTGTGAAGAGAAATGGATGCTGTATGACAATCGCTGACGTTCAATGTTTTAAGGCACCTTGTCACGTGTGTTGAGAAATAGATGCTGTATGACAATCACTGAAGTGTGATATTTTAAGGCGCTTTGTCACGTGTGATGAGAAATGGATGCTGTATGACAATCGCTGACGTTCGATGTTTTTAGGCACCTTGTCACGTGTGTTGAGAAATAGATGCTGTATGACAATCACTGATGTGTGATATTTTAAAGCGCTTTGTCACGTGTGATGAGAAATGGATGCTGTATGACAATCGCTGACGTTCAATGTTTTAAGGCACCTTGTCACGTGTGTTGAGAAATAGATGCTGTATGACAATCACTGATGTGTGATATTTTAAGGCGCTTTGTCACGTGTGATGAGAAATGGATGCTGTATGACAATCGCTGACGTTCGATATTTTAAGGCGCCTTCTCACGTGTGATTAGAAATGGATGCTGTGCGACAATTGCTGCCGTTCAATATTTTAATGTTTCTTGTCACGTGTGAAGAGAAATGGATGCTGTATGACAATCGCTGACGTTCAATATTTAAGGCGCCTCGGTGCGTGATGAGAAATGGATCCTGTATGACAATCGCTGACGTTCGATAGTTTAAGGCGCCTTCTCACGTATGATTAGAAACGGTTTCTGTATAAGAATCGCTGACGTTCGATATTTTAAGGCGCCTTCTCACGTGTGATTAGAAATGGATGCTGTACGACAATAGCTACCGTTCAATATTTTATGGCGCCATGCTACGTGTGATGTGAAATGGATGCTGTATGACAATCGCTGATGTCGATATTTAAGGAGCCTCGGCGCGTGTGATGAGAAATTGAGCCGCGAATGGCTTAGTGGTTAGCAGTTCAGACTATCGATGGAAGGTCCTCAGGTTCGAACCTGGGCTGATCTTTCAGAGATGGTGTGATTTACTAACAATCGCTGAATATCCGCCGTGCATCGGACGAGCACGTTAAGTGACGGCCCCCAGGCTGGACCCACTGGTTAAATGGGTGTCCTTTCCTATGCCCCCCCCCCCCCCTGAAATTCTCTCACCCATCTATGTGCAATATCGTACTTGTACGGTGGCGCCATCCACTGTACTCTAATCTCACTACAAACTATTCTGTCAAAGTCGCTAGACTTGCTCTCATTCCTTCCGTTTCTGTGTCCTGCCCAAAAGGCGATCTCGCTGTAGGTGGCTGGGACCTAAACTCTGCTCACTGTGGACGGAAGTCCTACAAGAAAATGACAAATACTGCTAGGAAAGTGATGAGAAATGGATGCTGTATGACAATCGCTGACGTTCAATATTTTGAGGCGCCTTGGCACGTGTGATGAGAAATGGATGCTGTATGACAATCGCTGACGTTGACATTTTAAGGTGCCTTGACACATGTGATGTGAATGGATGCTGTATGACAATCCCTGACGTTCGGCCCAATGGCTCGACCGCGTTGAAGCCTTGGAACGCACCCTGACGCTGATGCGCTGCCTCAGGAACACGATGGTTAGTGTTTGGTGGTTCTCAGTTGGTGTGATCCAATCCTTCTTCCTACAATCAGATCAGACCTTCACAGTGGATATGTATTGTCACGAAGTTGACACTGTGTATGGAAAACCGTCCATCCAAAAGCCGGCATTACTCAATAGCCATGGGTCCGTACTTCTGCATGATAAACAGAAGAGAACTTACATTGAACACTAACAATCCAGAAGCTACACCAGTTGAGGTATGAAACCCTACCTCATCCACCTTAGTCACTTGATCTGTCCCCTACGGACTACAACTTCTTCAGGCACATGGACATTTCTCTACAGGGTAAATCGTTTCCCAATGAAACACCAGTTGGAATCGCGTTCCATGAGTAGAGATGGAAACGGGTCACGGGTCAACGAGTCGACAATTTCTAGCGGGTCAAACGGGTCGGGTCAAGGTGTTCCTGACCCGATTTTTGAACCGGTTTTACTTCCGTTTTATTTTTGAAAAGCAAATAAAAAAATTCAACGAAAAATGTGCACTGTGGAATTTTGTGCTCGATACTGGTTCCCGCAGACTGAAAAATGATTTGTCATGCAATATGAAGGAAGTGTGTTCTCAGAAGGAAAAGTGTACCTTCCTTCTGAAGGGCAATGCTGAAAACATCATGTACATTTTGGAGACTTTCAACTCATCATAAACTTGTGAAAATTGGTGTTGCTGTGAAACATATTCGGAAGTTTGATATGTTATCAAGAAAACAGCAAAAACTGAAATTAAACATACAACAAGTTACTTAATTCAAAATTTTTGACTGTAGTGCCATCAACATTAGGTGGAACAGACTTAACATTACTGCCGAGGAGGGACTGTTTGAAAACATGTGTAAGACAGTTAGGTTACGTCTTGCAAATGAAGGACGACAGTTTCAATACTTACTCTAAGTAAGTGAGTAAATTATACGTTCCTATATTATACAGAGTGATAGTAAAGTTCCCGAACCCTGCATTTTAAAAATTATTGCGTATGCTGTAAGCAAAAGTTCAACCAATGGATGTGGCAATACGAGTCAGCAACTCGTCGAGATCAACTACTGCACTTTTCAAATGCCTGAAAGAAATTGGCCGAGTGCTAGAAATGAATAACCGGTTCCATGTGTGCTACGCAGTTTGTCCACTTTAGCATCGCCATTTGCACGCTAAAGTGGGCAAACTGACGAGGAAGCAGAGAATTCATTTACTTAAAGCTTATTTGCAAACGTAGTCTTACAAACAGTGTATAGAAGAGTTCAGGAAAAAATTTCCGCAGCATAATGTGGTAAGTAAATCAACGATACACAGTTCACTCGTACGATTTCGGAAAACTGGAAGTGTTGGTGATATGCCTAGAAATGGCCGGCTAAGTGTGTTAACGCCGGAAGTGATAAACGATGTTGAAAATCGTTTGCAACAGTCACCTACAAAATCGCTTCGTCGCTTATCTCAGCAAGTGAAACTTTCTTACGACTCAGTACAGAAAGCGACTAAAAGATTGCAGCTTCATGTATACAAAGTGAAAGTTGTCCAAGAACTGAAGACACCTGATACGCATAAGCGCCTGCTGTATTACCGTTGGTTTAGTAAATTTACTCGATACAACGAGGGCTTATTGAACAATGTTTTCTTTTCGGAATAATGTTCTTTTTTTGTAGGGATATTTAAAGGACCGTGTTTATGCACACAACCCGCATGACCTGCAGTCCTTGTAAACAAACCTTATTCAGGCTATAGCGGAAATCACGCCATCTATGCTGAAACGCGTTACGAAAAACATCTGCCGCCGCGTGGATATTTGACTCCAGCAACACGGAGGTCATTTCCAACACCTTCTTTAGGTCAATATCAGTTGCTCAAAAGTCGACGAAAGATGTATCACAGCTTTAAGTAAACTTTATGTATCTGTATAATGCGAATAAAAATGGTTCAAATTAAGGTTTGGGAACTTTTCCATCACCCTGTATTTTGTTTGATTTCCATATAACCTAAGACACCTACTGCGGAGAGACTTTTTGAACGGCCTGTGTATATACGAGTATTACAGTTCAAAGGAGATTTCTCCATGTCGGGTCCGGATCTAACATTTTTTACCTGTTTTCAACTCTTTCCGTGAGTTTGTCGCATCTCGAAGCACAGCATTTTTTCACAACTCCATGCAGAAGCTTGTATCTCGTTGGCAGAAGTGTGTTGCCCTTAGCGGTGATCATTTTGATTAATAAAGTTTATTTTGCACTGTATTTTGTGTGTCTGAAGTTTCCATCAATATTCCAACATTTCATTTACAACAACCTAATATTTCGGATCCCAGAATATTTGTATAAGTAACAGATCAAAAGGACTGTGGAAAATGCTCCGATCTTTTATACAGATGCACAGTGCCCAATGAGCTCTCCTTATCGGCAGTTACGGAAACCAGAAGCGTACAACTCCCGGTGTAAGACTTCCTAATAGCTCTGTGCACGAAATGTGAACTGCACCCAGAAATTTGCATCTCGCTGAATTAATTTCCAATCAGTGAGCATTTGCAGGTCAAAGGAGGTGTTAAGTGAATGCTTAACCTTCAAATTGTTCCGCTTCCCCAAAGTGGAGTTTTGTAGGCATCAGTTGGAGACAACCTGGTTCTAATCCTTTCCTGTGTTACCTGAATAAACAAAAATGAGATAACTATATAGTATCTATTGATTCAGAGAACACGCAGAACAACTGATCAAATTTTAGCTGTTGTATTTCCGAATGCAGCGAAGTGTGCAATGCAGGGATAATTGCTCCCCATAAAAACAAAAAAAGAAAAATCCCTTTTCAATTGTGTTGTATCGTAAAACAAAATCTCCTGACACTGATTGCGTAGTTATTGAAGAGGAAAATTTGGCATCCCGTTTATTTGAGAAATTATCCACTGCCTCGATATTGTCCTTTCAATCTGAGAAGGTAATTACTTAATCATTTCACCTGAGAGAAAAAACAAAACAAAATATGAAATACCTGCTTTAAGTATTTCTGTATTTCTCTAACTTAGAAATTTCCTATTTCAACACTCTGCCTTTTTACGCATTATTGGTGTCAAATTTCACAAATTTGGAACTCTCAAATGTCACTATTCCCAAGTTTACACTATTGTATTTTCAATTTATTCAGTTTAATTTCAATATTATTTACACAATTTGAATTTATGTAACAATTAAAACTCTTGCACAATGTTTTTTAAAAAAAGTTTCGCTCGATGAACCAGTTCGTTAATTTGCCAAACAAAATGTCAAGTTCAATGCACTTCTCGAAAAACTCCTTAAAATACAGTTTTTAAAAAATGCTCAGAAAATCCAACCTTCATTATTCCTGATTACAGTTGTCGAAACTTTCAAAGAAACATCCTGGGTTGTAACCATCCGATAATCCAAACTGCTGCACTTGTTGAGGCCTTTCATATCAACTTCGTGAACATCTTCAGAAAATCCTTATTGAGGGCTTTCGTATCAACTTCGTGAACATCGTCAGAAAATTCCAACTCCACACCGTCTCAATTCGAGCACGTTTCCTGGACATCGTGGTATTACTAAGGGTTTTCATTTCTGTCTCCACTGGCGATTAGTAAAAAAGTAAGACCTTAGTAAAATCATGATCGCCCAGGAAACATGTGCTCAAATTGAGACAGTGTGGAGTTGGAATTTTCTGACGATGTTCACGAAGTTGATACGAAAGGCCTCAACAAGGATTGCCTGACGATGTTCACGAAGTTGACATGAAAGGCCTCAACAAGTGCAGCAGTTTGGATTATCGGATGGTTACTACCCAGGATGTTTCTTTGAAAGTTTTGACAACTGGAATCAGGAATAATGAAGGTTGGATTTTTTGAACATTTTTTAAAAACTGTATTTTAAGGAGTTTTTCGAGAAGTGCATTGAACTTGACATTTTGTTTGGTGAATTAACGAACTGGTTCATCGAGCGAAACTTTAAAAAAAAAAAACATTGTGCAAAAATTTTAATCGTTATATAAATTCAAATTGTGTAAATAATATTGAAATTAAACTGAATAAATTGGAAATACAATAGTGTAAACCTGGGAATAGTGACATTTGAGAGTTCCGGATTTGTGAAATTTCACACCGGTAATGTGTAAAAGGGCAGAGTGTTGAAATGGGAAATCTGTAAGGTAGAGAAATACCAGAAACACTTAGAGCAGATAATTCATGTAATTTGTGGTGTGCATATGGATGTGTGCAGTTTGCCAAGATTTGGTAAATGTATATACAGTATTATATAATTATCAAAACAAAACAAAGAAATGTTTGATATTACAATATTGAAAACAAAGAGTCCACTAATAAAAGTGATTGTTTGATACTGATGAGTCCATAGATCTATGCTTCTAAAAAACAATGCAAAAAAGAAAGCGGAAATACTGTATGTATACTGTATGTACAGCAACATACATAAATACTGTATGTTGCTGTACACTGAAGCCAACTAGACAACTTACAAAGCAATTCAGATTTCAAGTTTCTTAAGGATTTCCGCTAGAGTAAATTTTACCTAGCCGCGCAAGGATATACATGTACATCAAGACTATTGTTTCATCCTTGGATGAAGGTTACAATAATTTTTTTTTGTTCGCAAATTTTTTTTATCTTGAGCACTTTTTATTTCAATATACCTTGATTCATGATTTCTAACTTCATCTGCCTAGTCCCCATCATAGGCGTAGTGTGACGAAAATATATGGAGAGGAAGGAGACGAATAAGTGTAAATCGATGTTTTCTTTTTGGTGGGAGGCATTCTTGGAAATAATTTCTCCACAAAATCATAAAATTTTGGTCTTTTAAGAGCATTACAAACATTTTTTGTTATGTGCTGCCCTTGAATCACACCAGTTAATGAACCATGGCGAAGAGTCCAGCGTATTTTTGACAACAGAGGCGTATTTAAAGGAAAGAAAATATTCCTGCCCCCTCCCCCGAAAGTGTTTCATTCTTTTATGGGTATTTTTTTTCTTGTTAAAATTCGACTTACATTATAAAAATATAGTTCTACTTTTTCTTCTATTTTTCACTAGCTTTTATTTTCGATCCTGAAGGATTTCAAAAACTTCCAGTTTTTATCGGCCCCATCCCTAAAAAAAGGCCAAAATAGGCCTCTCTTTGACAAGATGCTAAATGTTTTCTGAAAATAACGTTCCCCTCTTTTTTAAAAATTTTTGTAAATATTACAAATGTTTTTGCTGATATATGAATAATGTTAACGTAATGAGTTCTCTACACTGATAGCATTTTGCCGTGGTTTTACTTCCTGAAAAAAACGAATCGCTGATACATCTAAAAGTTGAGCATAACAGTGTGTGTGTGTAAAGTTCTTGATTCTTCTTCTTTTTTGATTGAAGGTTTTACGACCACCATGAGCAACTCGGTGGGCTATAAGCAGTCGCCCATCCTTAATTTAGGGTCACTGGTTCCAGGGAAGGGATAGAGCCAGTGCCATAAGACAAACACAACCGAGATTCGAACCCGGACTCATCTCAGACGAATGATCAGAAGCCATCGCTTAGACCACTTCGCCACCGGGGCGGCTCTCGGTTCTTCCTCTTTGAACTTTGTAGGGACTCCATTAAGCCTCCCATTCGTATTCGGTTCCCCACTATAGGCTTTCCGTCTCATTCAAATGTTCTAAAGTTGGGAGCACGTGTCCCTGCGTGCCCTCCACACTACCTACGTCTATGCTTCACATGTTGTTATTGCTGGTCTGTTGGTGCTGAATAATTTATTGATTTTACAAAATTCAGAACTATTCTGTTTTGCTGGAGATACTTATAACCTAACACTACATGAGAATTTTGATGCATAAATGTTGACTAGTGGATGCTTGGGGGGGGTCAGGCACCCACTCCGATGAATGGAGAGAGCCCATTAAACCATTGGTAGGCCGCCCCGGTGGCGCAGTGGTCTAAGGCGTTGGCCTCTGATCATTCGTCCGTAAGGGGTCCGGGTTCGAATCCCGGTCAGGCATGGATGTTGTGTTTGTCTTACGGCACTGGCTCTCTCCCTTCCCTGGAACCAGTGACCCTAAATTAGGGACGGGCGACTGCTTATAGCCCATTGAGTTGCTCACGGTGGTCGTTAAACCTCCAATCAAAAAAAAAAAAAAAAAACCATTGGTAGCAATTTAAATTTAGAAAAAGGACTTTATAAATTTGCAATTATTTGAGCTTTGGAAAATTGGCATTTCCATTTTCTTCTTTTGAATGCTTTTATTCGATTATTTACACACGCTGACTAAAGAAAAACCTAAAAATAGCTTTTTTACTGTTGAGTAGAACCACCTTTGTTTGGAGTGAGAGCAAGTATGCGACGCACCATGGATTCCACGAGGTACTTGACTTCGTTCTGGTCCAAAGATAGCCATTCCAGCATCAATATAGATACGGAACAGCCCTTTCGAAGATGCCCCTCACATTTTCAATAGGATTGAAATCAGGGGACTGTGGATGCCAGGAAATATGACGGTAGTCCCACATGTGCTCATCTAACCATTTTTGCGCGACTCCGGTACGATATGCTGCTGTGCTGTTATTCATAAAAACGCGATCGCCCGCAGGAAAAAAGAAGTGCAACATTGCAGGGTACGCATGGTATTTCCTAGATGTCATCTTACCTTCCACTGTTGTCAGCGTACCTAGTCCTTACCAACAGATCAGCCCCTATAGCTTTGTGGTACTTCCAGATGCTTGGATTCTGTTCACTAAACATGCCGGGTCTATCGCTTCTCGCCACACTCGCTGCCGACCATTAGTTCAAAACAAAATGTAGCATGATTCATTTTACTAGAGTTTCTTCTATTTCTCTACTGTCCGTTAAAGCTTTCTCGGCAGCACTGTAACCAACACTGTAACGTTAAAGCTTTTCTCGGCAACACTGCAACACACAACTATTCTGCTTTTTGCTGAGACAGGTGGCTTTGGAATGGACAGACGACCTTCAAGGCGCAATGTATCTAGATCCGTACTCATGGTTCGGGTCCAAATGGGCTGCTGATAACTTTGGTTGAATTAAACAGTTAGTTGCTGCACACTAGATCTGTTCTTTCCTATAAACCTCCTAAGGCACGACGATTAGGCGCTATGTGTCTTGTTTCCAGGCTACATTTATGCCTTTTGGATATGGAATACCGGCTTGTCACTCAGTTGCCAAACACCTTTTTTAAAATGTTTGCTTTTGAAAAACCGGTGACTTCTTTTGTTTTGTTAATCGTGGCTTCCGCTAAATATAGATCTTTTTCGAACTCTGAGAGTTACTGGGGTTTTCCCATGTATTATCATACGACATGAATGTCCATTATTATTATCATCATCATTGGCTCGACAGCCCTGTGTTGGCCCTGATCTTCCTCAGAATCCTCTTCCAGCCTTCCATATTCAATGTCAAACTCCTCCAATTTTTGACTCCTAAAGCTTTAATATACTGCATCACTCCATCTTCCCACCTTAATTTAGGTCTTCCAATTTTTCTTTTTTCATCCGGCTTAGCATTAAACATCTTCTTAAATATTCTGTCACTATCCATGCGTATAATATGTCCAGTCCAAATTAATTAATTCATTTTTATGTACTTAATAATGTCTGGTTCATTAAATGATCTGTATAGTTCATGGTTGTATCCTCTCCTCCATACACCATTCTCTTGTACTGCTCCAAAAATATATCTAAGAATTCTTCTTTCAAACAGACCCATTAACCTTTCATTTGCCATTTTTAATACCCAGTTTTCAGAAGCATAAGTTAACACTGATCTTGCAAGTACTTTGTACATTATCTTTGTGTTTCTTGAGATCAGATGTGTTTCCTAATCCACAGAAGCATCTATTTGCGGAAAAAGTACGAATCACAGTATTAATACTGATATCATTTTTACAATTAACTTCCGAACGACAAGAATGTTGCTGTGGACAAACGTGACATTTAAATCCTTTTTATTCTTGACGTTCGTCGAAGGTGGATGGTAGGTTTGGTGGTTAATGCAGTTTCGGGGAAGATAAACCCCATCGTCGAGGATCTCATGCTTTTGAAAGTCCTGCACATTCCCGTCGTCTGGAATTATACACTTAGAGTAGCGAAAGATGAGGTGAATATTTTTTAATAAAAAGCCGCTTTTTAGAAATATAATATATATGTAAATTCACGCACTTTAATAGATATCCCAGCTTTGCATCTATACCTGAATCCATTCACACTGGAAATGACGTCTCTGTTTACAGTACACAGAGCTGCAGCTACCGTTGGATTTCTGGAATGAGAGATCTGATATCTTTATACAACTAGTATTGCCTTTATTGCAGTTTATCCTACTGTTTTTTATGCTATATTTCAAAAACCGTTGTATGGTTTTTCGACTTTCTGTGTATTTTTACTTTTTGTCTTTCGTAGTAGATACAAATCACTGAGTACAAAGTGAACGAGGCCGGCCCGGTGACCGGCATGGGACTCCGGCTAATTGTCCGAACTGGGACCGGTCCCGGTGTGAGGTATGGGTTATGTGTTTGCGTTAATTATTACCCTTTCCCTTCTGTGTAACCAGTCGCCCTAAATTAGGGACGGGCGACTGCTTCTTCCTCTAGATCTGTCTTTATTGTCTGAAATATTTGTGCAATGTGACATGAAATTCGTGATGAATTTCCGTACACTAGACTGTCTTTATTGGTTAAAAGGTAATTAAAAAGGTCATGATCATGATCATAATCAATCCATTGCTGGATGAATGTCTCCCCAAGTCTCTTTCGCAACTTATTGCCTTGAGCCAGTCTCTTCCATGTCACTCCGGTATGTTTTCGAGTTTCATTAACCCATCTCGCATGGGGTCTACTTCTCGGTCGTTTTCTGTCCCTTGAAATCCAGTCTAGTACTTTATTTACCTTGTTTGTAGCAGTATGTCCAGCCTATTGACATTT
This sequence comes from Macrothele yani, assembly GCA_039090855.1. NCBI lineage: Eukaryota > Metazoa > Arthropoda > Arachnida > Araneae > Macrothelidae > Macrothele > Macrothele yani. The sequence goes on from CM077003.1 coordinate 115,162,407, forward strand.
CAGGGTTTTCTACCTTGATCATGATGCCATCAACTCTCTTGTCATTGATCCATGAGTTCCTCTTTCTATCTTTTCTGGTTATAAAAATTCAAGTAAAATGAGCTGCAACTGCACGATCCACGAAATATAGGGTCAGATTTAAACCTACTTTTAAATTTTTTAATGCACTAAAATATATACATACATTAAAAACATACGAGATCTTTCAAGCGGGCAGCCAGCTCATCCTCAGGTAAAACGTTAACAAGCAAGGTACATGGAGGGAAAGCATTATATAAAAGATTGGTTGGCAGAAACGCACGATTCTGTCACGGCGCAGTCGCGTGGATCTACGAACCACAAATCAAAGCATAATAAACTTATTATGCTTTGGTTGGAAAGATTGCTATGGGTGGCCGATAGTCCATTAGTCGGTGGTTGGACGAGGGTCCTCCAGGTCGACGGAACCCTACACTGCAAATCGTCATTACAGCAATGGTCACCGTAATTACATATAATCAGACTCTCAGCAAACACAGTTAATCTTGTAGTTTTTAGAGTCAGTAATTCATGAGCGTCATCCCAAATGGGAAAATGCGACCCAGATCCGGTCAACCGGGCCAATGCTGTAGCAGAGGAGTTGCATCTGACGTTGTATTTATGTTCGGATAGTCTGACACCCAAAGTGCGCAGTGTCGATCCGATATACACCTGGTTTTCGATGGTAGTGCCAAGGCTTTTCATGGGGATGGAATAAACACCGCTCTTATTGATTTCAGACACCGGGTCCTTATCTTTTCTAATTAACTTAAAGATGTTGGTTGTAGTTTCACCAAATCCCAGGTTGTTCACTCACTAAAGGTAGGTGTGACATGGATCCAGCAAATTTCGTTACGCGGGTTTCACGTAACAAGGTGGTATAATTCATACGCTGGATATGGTTTATTTAATTTGCTGACACAGTCATTAGGGAAGCCATGATTCAAGGTGATTTCCTAAATCTTTTTCAGCTCTATTTGGAGGGATCGTACGGTGGACGAGTGTGAGTATGCACGGCGAATTATAAATCTTAGGGCCGCTAGTTTGAACCTCATAGGGTGAGCAGATTGCATTGAGATTATCACAGGAGTGTATGTGGGTTTTCTGTAAAAAGAAAAAGAAATTTCTTGGCTGACAAGGTCGCGTTGTATGAGAAAATCCAAGAAAGGTATTGATCATGCATTCTTGACTTCTAATGTAAACTAAAGTCTAAGACCCTGTCAACCAAGAACTTTCTTTTTCTGTTTACAGAAAACTCACATACACTCCTGTGATAATCTCAATACAATCTGCTCACCCTATGAGGTACAAACTAGCGACCCTAAGATTTATGATCCGCCGTGCATACTCACAGTCGTCCACCATACGATCCCTCCAAATAGAGCTGAAAGAAGATTTAGGAAATCACCTTGAATCATGGCTTCCCTAATGACTGTGTCAGCAAATTAAATAAACATATCCAGCGTATGAATTATACCACCTTGTTACGTGAAACCCGCGTAACGAAATTTGCTGGATCCATGTCACACCTACCTTTAGTGAGTGAACAACCTGGGATTTGGTGAAACTACAACCAACATCTTTAAGTTAATTAGAAAAGATAAGGACCTGGTGTCTGAAATCAATAAGAGCGGTGTTTACTCCATCCCCATGAAAAGCCTTGGCACTACCATCGAAAACCAGGTGTATATCGGATCGACACTGCGCACTTTGGGTGTCAGACTATCCGAACATAAATACAACGTCAGATGCAACTCCTCTGCTACAGCATTGGCCCGGTTGACCGGATCTGGGTCGCATTTTCCCATTTAGGATGACGCTCATGAATTACTGACTCTAAAAACTAAAAGATTAACTGTGTTTGCTGAGAGTCTGATTATATGTAATTACGGTGACCATTGCTGTAATGACGATTTGCCGTGTAGGGTTCCGTCGACCTGGAGGACCCTCGTCCAACCACCTACTAATGGACTATCGGCCACCCATAGCAATCTTTCCAACCAAAGCATAATAAGTTTATTATGCTTTGATTTGTGGTTCGTAGATCCACGCGACTGCGCCTTGACAGAATCGTGCGTTTCTGCCAACCAATCTTTTATATAGTGCTTTCCCTCCATGTACCTTGCTCGTTAACGTTTTACCTGAAGATGAGCGGGCTGCCCGCTTGAAAGATCTCGTATGTTCTTAATGTATGTATATATTTTAGTGCATTAAATAATTTAAAAGTGGGTTCAAATCTAACCCCATGTTTCTTGGATTGCGCAGTTATAGCTCATTATACTTGAATTTTTATCTCTCGCACGAATTTATATTTTAAGTTTTATGGTTATTCCAAGCTTGCACCTATCCATGCTTCTTTTAAAAAGGGTGACCCCATAAAAATATTGTAGAAGTTTCAAATGCTATGTAGATTTCTCACCGATTGGTTACACTTGTTGTAGCCATTTTAAATCTTGTAACTTTATCCTCGAATTTAACCTTTCTTTTGAGTTCTGTTTTCATATGTAAACTTAGATTTTTTTCTCGTTAAACGTTTTCTAGTGAACAATACATTGTTTTCCCCGAAGAGCTTTCTTAGTTTGGCATCACTGACAGTGGGTCAGAGGTCAATATAGCGTAAACATTGAATGTAACACGTGTGAAATTGTAAGAACAACTTGTTACAGAGGGTGTTTAGAAAGTAATGTCTTCATATTTGTAGAAAAGCCTAGTGGCAAGGTATCAACTTGAAACAAAGCAAGAACAAACTCAGAATTTCTACTTTAATTCACATATTTTATTATTCTGCATAGTTTCCCTCATGCTTGATACAGATACGTCAAAGTTTAACAAGTGTTTTTAAGCCGGTTCTGTAAAAATCCTAAGGTTGTTCTCGGAGCCATTTCCTCGTAGCGGCTTCAACATCTTCGTCACTGGCGAACTGAATTCCATTCAGATGTCTCTTGAGAGCAGAAAACAACGCGAAGTTGGTCGGCTCCAAAGCTCGTCTGCAAGTAGGGTGTTCAAGAACTTCAAAACCGATTTTCTGTATGGCTTCTGAAGCGAAAGCTCTGCTGTGCGGTTTGAAGTAGTCGTGTTGTAGAATTATTGGGTTTGTTTTTCTCCACGCATGCGATTTTTTCTTTGCTCTAATTTTTTTAAGGTATGCACAAAGCTTTCAGAGTCGATAACCGTACCTTTGACCATGTACTCCTGATAAATAATACCTCTCTAGTCCCAGAATATAGTAAGCATGAAAATTTGAGTTATGAATTTTTTCGCTCGGGGAGAAGATAGGTGTCGCTATTCCAGCGATTGATTTTTCATTTCTGTGTCATAATGATGAACCCAACTCTCATCACCAGTCACAATGCTTTGGACATCACTTTCACATTTTTCATAGCGAGCAAGCAACCTTCGGCATGTTTCAAGGCTTGATTCTTCATTTCAGTCGTTAGGTGTTCGTTAGGTGACGCGCTACCCAACGAGCACACACTTTATTGTATCATAAAACATTAAAAATGTCATTGACGCTACCTAAACTAATGTTCCGCTTACCTGCTATGGTTGTCTGAGTCGTTCTTCGATTTTCCCTGAAAAATTTATTGATGTTTCGCCTGTTCAAATCGCAAGTGGCGATTACGGGCCTCCCACTTCGCGGCTGATCCTTTACAGCCAACGTTCCTCCACTGTCCTTTGATTTCCTTACCCAACGACGGGCAATGCTTATGTCCAAAGTTTCAGAACCATAAACTGCCGCTAATCTAGCGTGTATTTCTTTGAGAGGTACATTTTCATGAGTTAAAAACCCTATAACTGATTGTTGTTTGACACCTCTCAACACTGTTGGAAAAGAATTGTGCATTTTAGACACAATTAAATACGAATAAATTGATGTACGGAGTTCTATTACGCAGTAAAATAGAGCTAATGGCACAAAGAATCGTTTGCTGTCTGTCTGGTTGCTAGGCAACAAGCCATGAGCGAGACACTATATAGCGCGGAGACATTATTTATAGAGCACGACTCGTAGTTTGATGTTGCACTGCGAGAGGCTTGGTAGGTGTGCATTTTGATAAAGGCATTTGATATAACGACTTGCTAGTGTTGACCTTCCTCTTCTAAAATCCCAGTGAAAAAGAATAAAAGTGGGAAAAGGTTGTCGTTTGTGATCCATTACTTTAGCCGTTAGTCATTTCTGTATTTACAAGCGCTTTATATTTATGTTCAAGAGTTCAGAGACAGAGTTCATAAACTGAGCAGCGTGTTCCTTATTAGAGTTGGAAACAGGTCAAAAACTTTAGACCCGGAGTCAACTCAGACGTGATATAATTGGCCCCGACCCGGTTCTGTAACTGACTTAGACCCGACCCGGACAAATCTACTTTGAATTATGATATATCATCATCATGATCATTGTCGACCATTATCAATCCCCTGCTGGAAGAAGGTCTCCCCAAGTTTCTTCCACAACGGTCTGTCTCGTGCCAGTCTCCTCCATGTTACTCCCGCATACTTTCGAATTTCATCTACCCATCTCACATGTGGTCTTCTTCTGGGTCTTTTCCTGTCCCTTGGAATACAGTATAAAATTTCAGCTGTCCATCGATGGTCTGTCCTTCTGGAAATATGTCGAGCCCATTGCCATTTCAGGGATTTTACTCTGATTATGATGTCTTCCACTCTTGTCATTTTTCTGATCCACGAGTTTCTCTTCTTATCTCTCCTGATTACACCAAGCATGCACCTCTCCGTGCCTTTTTCAGTTGTCTGCAGTCTTTGTATGTCTCTTTTTGTTGAGGTCCACGTCTCTGCATTATACGTAAACACTGGAAGGATGCATTGATCAAACACTTTTCTTTTAAGACATAATGGCATATTGCTATTGCAAATTATACTGTTTTTTCCAAAAGCTCTCCAGGCAAGTTTTATACGCCGATTAAAATTTTCATCAATGTGACCCTCACTTGATATCTGGCCGCCCCGGTGGCGCAGTGGTCTAAGCGATGTCCTCTGATCATTCGTCCGAACGGGGTCCGGGTTCGAATCCCGGTGAGGCATGGATGTTGTGTTTGTCTTACGCACTGGTTTTCTCCCTTCCCTGGAACCGGTGACCATAAATTAGGGACGGGCGACTGCTTATAGCCCATTGAGTTGCTCACGGTGGTCGCTAAACCTCCAATAAAAAAAAAACAAAAAAACTTGATATCTGTTGTTCAAGATAAATGTAGGAATTGGTTGTCTCCAGCTTTTCCCCATCAACCGATAAATCTTCATTTCTTGTAAAAGCATTGTACATCGATTTTGGTGACACTATATCATTTAATCCCAAGTTCATTTTTAATCCCACTTCTTTACTCTTGTCAGCAAGTTCCTGGATCATACTCTGCAGCTCTGATGGTGTAGTTGCTGAAATGACTACTTCATCAGCAAAACGAAGGTGAGTCAGATAATTTCGATTAATCTTTATCCCTTTGTTTTCCCAGTTCAGTGATTGAAAGACATTTTCCAATGTGACATTAAAGAATTTGGGAGATATGGTGTCACCTTGTCGCACTTCTTTTCCAATTTTTATGGGTGCTGTATTCTCAAATAGCCGAATCTTTGCACTTGCATTTTCATATATGGTATTAATAATCTTAAATACCGTAGGATTTCAAAGCCATTGTAACTGCTGATGGTTTCACCGAATCAAAGGCTTTTTCATAATCGATAAAAGCCATGCACAATGGAAGTTCATATTCCCTCGCTCTTTCAATTAGTTATCTCAGTACGTGGATATGATCTATAGTGCTGTAGCCACTCTTGAATCCAGCTTGTTCTCTCGGTTGAGCCATGTCCAGTGTCACCTTCAAGCGGCGTGAAAGAACTTTACTAAATATTTTATAAACCACTGATAGGAGGCTGATAGGCCTGTAGTTTCTGAGTTCCTCAATGTCACCTTTTTTATGTAGCAGGATCATTGTAGTATTGTTCCAATCTCCTGGAATCTTCCCTTCATTAAGGCATTGAGTGAAAACTTGGGCGAGTACTATTTCAATTTCTCCACTTGCTTCTTGTATGATGTCCACGGCAATTCCATCTTCTCCTGGAGCTTTCCTCCGTTTCATGTTCTTGATTGCATGTGCAACATCTGCTGGGAGGACTGGAAGAACTCTGGTACTGGTACCTTTCGTAATGTCTGGAGTACATGTATCATCCCTTTCATATAATTTTGAGTAGAAATCTTTCACTCTGGTCAAACTTTCTCCTCTATTTTTTGTTACAGAACCATCTTCTTTTCTCAGAGCCATATTCTGTTTTCTTCCCTTACTCAGATGTCCCTTTGCTCTCTTCAGGCTCTGGTTGTTTTCAATTGCTTTCTTCGCTAGTTCACAGTTGAATTTCCTTACATCTTCAGTGATACCTTTTCGTACCGTCATGCATAGCTCTATATATTCCACTTTGAAATTCACATCTCCTTTAGTTGTCCTCATGTCTCTTCTTTTTGCATCAGAATTTTGTTTTTTTCTGATAATTTGTTCATTAGCAACTTGTTCGTAAGCAATTGCACCAGCTATTTTTGTTGTTGTTTCCATAAGAGCGTTGGTAAGTTTTCTGTTAATTTCAAAGATGTCCACTTCTTCCGACGTTAGACCTTCTAGACAAGAGAATCTGTTCCTCAGTTCCAATTTGAAAGTATTATGATGTTTTTTAAGGTTGGTCATGCCAATACACTTTGTTTGTTTTATGAGCTTGCCACGCTCGAGTTTAGCGTTGAGGTGCATCTTACATCGTACCATCCTACGATCACTACCTGTGTTGAACTTGTTTAGCATACTGCAGTCTTCCATGACAAATTTCTTGTTACACATAATAAAATCAATTTCAGACGGCGTTCAATAATTCTTTCTACAGTCGGTATCTTAGGTTATATGGAAATCCAATAAACGTATGTGTGTGTAATGGAACGTATAATTTACTCACTGTCGTACAAAAAGTATAAAGATCGTTGCCCTTCATTTACAAGACATAACCTAACTGTTTTACACATGTTTTCAAACATTTGCGAGGGTCAAATGTCTCTTCGTTGATGTTAAGGCCGTTTCACTTAATTCTGATATCGCTGCAATCAAGTTTTTTGAATTAAGTAACTTGTTGTATGTTTAATTATCAATTTTTGCTTTTTTCTTAACAACATATCAAACTTCAGAATATGTTTCACAGCAACACCAATTTTTACAAGCTTATGATGAGTTGAAAGGTTCCAAAATGTGGATGTTGTTTTCATCATTTCCTCTCAGAAGGAAGGGACACTCTTCCTTCCTGTTGCATGACAAATCCGCGGGTACTAATATCGAACAGGAAGGGACACTCTTCCTTCCTGTTGCATGACAAATCCGCGGGTACTAATATAAAACAGGAAGGGACACTCTTTCTTCCTGTTGCATGACAAATCCGCGGGTACTAATATCGAACAGGAAGGGACACTCTTCTTTCATGTTGCATGACAAATCCGCGGGTTCTAATATCGAACCGGAAGGGACACTCTTCCTTCATGTTGCATGACAAATCCGCGGGTACTAATATCGAACAGGAAGGGACACTCTTCCTTCCTGTTGCATGACAAATCCGCGGGTACTAATATCGAACCGGAAGGGACACTCTTCCTTCATGTTGCATGACAAATCCGCGGGTACTAATATCGAACAGGAAGGGACACTCTTCCTTCCTGTTGCATGACAAATCCGCGGGTACTAATATCGAACAGGAAGGGACACTCTTTCTTCCTGTTGCATGACAAATCCGCGGGTACTAATATCGAACAGGAAGGGACACTCTTCTTTCATGTTGCATGACAAATCCGCGGGTAATAATATCGAACCGGAAGGGACACTCTTCTTTCATATTGGATGACAATTCAGTCCGCGGGAATATGGAACACAAAATTCTAGAGAGCGCATTTTTTTTTGAAGAAAAAAACTTTTTTTGCTTTTCAAAAATAAAACGTACCTAAAACCAGGCCGAAAGTCGGATCAGGAACACCTTAACCCGACCCGTTTGACCCCTCAAGAAATTGTCGACCCGTTGACCCGTGATCCGTTTCCATCTCTGATCCTTGCAGCTAACCTACTATTACAACCTAAAAAATCTAATTAATATTTTACAATCTGCTTTATGAATGCTTTTAAAATGTTTAAAATTGTTAGCTTAAAATTTCGAGTGAATAGTATTTTAAGCTCATTTGTTCATATTCTCTTGTAAGGCGTAAATATTTTGTCTTTGAAAAAATATGAAAACTGTAATTCACAAAAATATCGAGTAATCAGTCCTTATTTACGTTCTTGCGTACTACTCTTTACTCTTAACAACAGTTATACCAACAGAGGCACTTTTATTTTGAATAATCAAACACGTTGTCATTTAACGCATTTCTCGGTTGTTTGTCAGCACAAACGCATCTCCCTTTTTTACATTTTAAATGAATGTCAATATTTTGTAAACGGCATCAACACCTTTCCGCGTTGACTTCCCACATGTTTCACGCTTCACGCATTAGTTAAGTCTCGGAAAATGGGAATTAATACCAGGAAGTTTGAACTCTGCCTATGTAATAAGCTCAATGCTTGCGTCACACCTCTACAGGTGAAAACCACGACCCACGCGGAGAAATTCTGATTTCCTACTTCAGTCGATGAGTGAAAGAATGAGTCATCCAGGTCTCCCTACCGCAAACTACACCTCATTTCCCGCTGATTAAGCTCGGATTTGCATTTGTAGATCTCTTATCCTCCCTGGGTGTCTTTGAACTGTGCATACAAATAACACACAGATTTGACAGAAACACTGATTTAATTTTACTTGCTCATGTTTTCTGAGCGATCTGTAAATTTAAGAACTTAAGTATCTTTGCTCTGGGTGAAATATCATTTCATTTGATTTTTTCTTTTATTATATTCATTGTAATCGGATTATCGAATCGTAATTGGAACGTGTAATAACAAACACGCGATTTCTCTCCGCATAGCATTTCTACTAAAAACCCAAGGGAAGGGAAAGGGGGAGAAAATAGCGGCAGTTAATTGAAATTCGGCTGACAGCAAAATTTTATCCCATTCGGTGATATCCCGTTACATGACCGATGGAAAAATACAACATCGGCGAAAACCAAAACTGTGAGACTCGTAATATTTATTTCCGGAGAATTATACGAATACAAATAAAATAAAGAAAACGTAACTCCCAAAGTGGAATAAATGGAACTGCGTAACACAGTACGAAATAGTATCATCTGAAGATATAAAAAAATTCAATTGAGCTCTTGTGAAAAAAAGCAATGGAAAACAACCAAAATCTGAAGATGACAAAAGGTAATCTTAGTAACGAAAAAAGAAAAAGAAAAAAAAAGACTGTGGCACTCAGAAAAGAAAATGCTACTGTAACAAGAAATAGAGGCGAAATCTTGAGGAGAGTTGAAGTTTAGTTATACAAAACTACTGTATATGAAAGGTCTGTGGGGTCAGAGAGACCTGTTTAAATTGGAGCTTTAAGAATCAGTTAAAGGTGCCAAGAACGTGAAACAGTGGCAGGAACAAATGTAGGAAAACATCTATTCTTCCATTCTCGTTCAGCCAAAACATTAAAACCACCTATACGATGTAGGTCCTAATCTCCGCCAAAAGAGCTCTCACCAGATAAAATATAGATTCAACGAGATGTTGGTAGGTCTCTCTTGATATTTGGTACCATGACTGCAACAGAAGGTCCCGCAGTTGCCGTAAATTACGTGGTTGGAGTGATTCTGCTCGTGACAGTTTCTCCAACTCAAACCACAAATGCTGGATAGAATTCATGTCCGACAAATTTGAGGGCCTTGGCAGTAAATGGAATTCCTCTTCATGTTCTTGGAACCGTTTCTGAATCTTCGTCGTCGTGTGGCATGAAGCATTGTCTTGTTGAATGACGCCATCTCCGCCAGGGAATACAGTCGCCATAAAGGGTTGTACTGGGCCTGCCACGATATTCAGGCACGTGACAGCTGTCAGAGTTCACTCTACAGGAATAATGGGTCCAAGAGGTCTCAAAGAAAATATTGGCCAGATCATTACACTCCCTCCAATCGCCAGGATCCGTCCCACAGAGCATCCAGGTGAGAAGGCTTCCTTGGGTAAACGTCGCACACGAGCTTGTCCGTCAACATGGTGTAACAGAAAACGGGATTCGTCTGACCATGAGACCCTCTTCCAGTCTTCTGTGGTCCAATGTTGATGATCACGTGCCCACTGCAGGCGTTGACAACGGTGAATGGCTGTGAGCATAGGCATACGAATGGATCTACGGCTGCGCAGACCCGTATCCAAGAACATACGATGGACTCCATATTCGGACACACATTGGGTCCTTCACCTCAACTGAAATTATAAGCAATGTCAGCCACATTAGCCTTCCCGTTGCTGCGGACAAGACGAGATAGCCAGCGCTGACCTCTGGCATCAGTGAGACGTTGCGTGCCCACGTTTTTTACGTACATTTCGCCAGCCCCCCCACCCCGACAAATGCAAAATTCAACAGTGCCATACGTTTGTGCTGGTTTGTGCCGCAAACCCTGTCGTTTGTGCTAGCATAGTTTTTGAGATATTCAAAATATAAATTGGGGGGGGGAATGGTCAGCCCCCACCCCGGCAAATTCAAAATTCAACAATGCCATTCGTTTGTGCTACGTTTGTGCTGGTTTGTGCCGCAAACCGTGTCGTTTGTGCTAGCATAGTTTTTGAGATATTCAAAATATAAATTGGGGGGCTGGGGAAAAGGTCAGCCCCCTACCCCGGACAATTCAAAATTCAACAATGCCATTCGTTTGTGCTACGTTTGTGCTGGTTTGTGCCGCAAACCGTGTCGTTTGTGCTAGCATAGTTTTTGAGATATTCAAAATATAAATTGGGGGGCTGGGGAAATGGTCAGCCCCCCACCCCGGCAAATTCAAAATTCAACAATGCCATTCGTTTGTGCTACGTTTGTGCTGGTTTGTGCCGCAAACCGTGTCGTTTGTGCCAGCATAGTTTTTGAGATATTCAAAATATAAATTGGGGGGGGATGCTCAGCCCCCTACCCCGGAAAATTCAAAATTCAACAATGCCATTCGTTTGTGCTACGTTTGTGCTGGTTTGTGCCGCAAACCGTGTCGTTTGTGCTAGCATAGTTTTTGAGATATTCAAAATATAAATTGGGGGGCTGGGGAAATGGTCAGCCCCCCACCCCGGCAAATTCAAACGTCATTAATGCCATTCGTTTGTGCTACGTTTGTGCTACGTTTGTGCTGGTTTGTGCCGAAAACCGTGTCGTTTGTGCTAGCATAGTTTTTGAGATATTCAAAATATAAATTGGGGGGGCTGGGCAAATGGTCAGCCCCCCACCTCGGCAAATTCAAAATTCAACAATGCCATTCGTTTGTGCTACGTTTGTGCTGGTTTGTGCCGCAAACCGTGTCGTTTGTGCTAACATAGTTTTTGAGATATTCAAAATATAAATTGGGGGGGGGGGGGGCTGGGGAAATGGTCAGCCCCCACCCCGGCAAATTCAAAATTCAACAATGCCATTCGTTTGTGCTACGTTTGTGCTGGTTTGTGCCGCAAGCCGTGTCGTTTGTGCTAGCATAGTTTTTGAGATATTCAAAATATAAATTGGGGGGCGGGGCTGGGTAAATGGTCAACCCCCACCTCGGCAAATTCAAAATTCAACAATGCCATTCGTTTGTGCTAAGTTTGTGCTACGTTTGTGCTGGTTTGTGCCGCAAACCGTGTCGTTTGTGCTAGCATAGTTTTTGAGATATTCAAAATATAAATTGGGGGGGGGGGGGGGCTGGGGAAATGGTCAGCCCCCCACCCCGGCAAATTCAAAATTCAACAATGCCATTCGTTTGTGCTGGTTTGTGCTGCAAACCGTGTCGTTTGTGCTAGCATAGTTTTTGAGATATTCAAAATATAAATTGGGGGGGGGGGGGGGGGGCTGGGGAAATGGTCAGCCCCCACCCCGGCAAATTCAAAATTCAACAATGCCATTCGTTTGTGCTACGTTTCTGCTGGTTTGTGCCGAAAACCGTGTCGTTTGTGCTAGCATAGTTTTTGAGATATTCAAAATATAAATTGGGGGGATGATCAGTCCCCCACCCCGGCAAATTCAAAATTCAACAATGCCATTCGTTTGTGCTACGTTTGTGCTGGTTTGTGCCGCAAACCGTGTCGTTTGTGCTAGCATAGTTTTTGAGGTACTCAAAATATAAATTGGGGAGAGGGGGCTATGGAAATCGTCAGCTCCCCACCCCGGCAAATTCAAAATTCAACAGTGCCATTCGTTTGTCTTACGTTTGTGCTAGTTTGTGCCGCAAACCGTGTCGTTTGTGGTAGCATAGTTTCTGAGCTATTTAAAATAAAATTTTGGGAGCTGGGAAATGGTCAGCCCCCACCCGCAAATTCAAAATTCAACAGTGTCATCCGTTTGTGCTGGTTTGTGCCGCAAACCGTGTTGTTTGAGCTAGCATAGATTTTGAGATATTTAAAATATAATTTGGGGGGCTGAGGAAATGTTCAGCTCTCCACTCCCGTAAATTCAAAATTTAACAGTGTCATTCGTTTGTGCTACGTTTGTGCTGGTTTGTGCCACAAACCGTGTCGTTTGTGGTAGTTTAGTTTTGGAGATATAAAGTACCTAAATTTCGTTGTCAACCATTTCCTCAGCACCGCCTTCCTCCCACCCCTCTCGCAAATTCAAAATTTAGTATAGGCATTCGTTTGTGCTGGTTAGTGCCGGAAACCCTGTCGTTTGTGCTAGCTTAGCTTCCGAGTTATTAAATACCCAAATTTCGGTGTCGACCATTTCCCCAGCCTGTTTTGAATATAACATAATTTTGGCGGGTTGGGGGAATGCCCCTCCATCCCACAAGTTCAAAATTCAACACAGCCATTCGTTTGTGCTGTTTTGTGCCACAAAACGTGTCGTTTGTGGTATATTAGTTTTCGAGATATTTCTGCGAACAAGCCTTTCTTTAATAAAAAACAGATCATGATTCTACAGTGAGCACGAGGTCATAAATGATGCACTGTGGATCAGTGGCATTAGATCATCTGGAGTGACCAAAAAATTTGATTCATAACAACAGGAGGACATTTGTACGTATGACGCTGACAGCATGATCCGAACCCTACTGTACTTACATTCAAACAGTAAAGCATCCTACTGCCGTTATGATGTGGGGTTGCATCTCAGCTCATGGAGTGGGTAGACTGCGTAACATTGAAGGTAACATGAATGCTGTCCATTATATACAAGTACTGGAGAAAGTTTTTAAATAGTGATATCATCTTTCAGGACGACAACGTGCCCTGCCATCGGACACGAGTAGTGGACAGGTGGTTGGTTTCTAAATCTGTCGGAAGGTTGCAATCTCCTACACAAAAGCCGAATCTTAATCCGATCGAAAATTTTGGATGAAACTGAAACAGGTGAGTACGAGAAATCCTACAAATTAAGTAAAGTTACTTGAAGCTATGATTTCTTGTTGGTATCGTCTAACATCAAAGGATGAACTTGAACACCTTTTCAGTAGTACGCCCAGGAGATGTGTCTTAGCAATTAAAAACAAAGGCAACCCCAATAATTATTAGACAATTTTATGTATGTGTACATACAAACAATTGTCTTATAATAATTATGCATAATAATTATGGATACATTATGTATGTGTACATACAGAGAAGTATGTCTTGAAAGAGATGTAAGGTCAGGTGATGCGTAACATCCCAGCCTCTCCTTGTCAAATGTAAAACCCGTCTTCTCGTGGTGCATCCTGTTCCCACTAAAGGGGCTCTGACGACCGCCATTAGGGGTATAACTATACCATCGGGATTCGAGGAAATGTTATCACACATTCACCAACCCGCTTGGCCAGCGTGGTGAGTTATGGCCAAACCCCTCCAAAATGACTACACAACTTAAATCTTGGCCCTCAGTCTCCGGCAGCTGGAATGTACCATGCCAAGGCAGTGACCAGTGCGACATGAAGGCAGAGGGTGCTAAGAATCCCAGGAGGACCGGACTAAGCTGCCATCTGATGCTGACCTTGGCTACGTATAATGGACGCTCCCTATCTTCTGATTCAAGGCTTCTTGAATTGGAAGAGAATCTACAAAGGATCAAGTGGGACATCGTCGGGCTAAGTGAAATAAGGAGAAAAGGAGATCTCATTGAACTGAAAAGTGGACATCTCTTCTACTATCGTGGGACAGATACTGGCAGAACTAGTGGTGTCGGATTTATAAAAAACAAGAAACTGAAGGATAAAGTTGTAGAAGTTGAAAGTTCCTCTGACAGAGCTACACGACTCGTTAACCAACTCTCGAGAAGATACAAGGCTCAGATTATTTAAACGTATGCACCCACCACAAGTCATCCTGAAGAAGAAATTGAAGAATTTTATGAGGAAATTCGTCATCTAAATAATAAAGGTAAGCAGCACTTGAAGATAATTATGGGAGATTTCAATGCAAAAATTGGGCAACAGCAACAGAATGAAACTTCAGTAGATAAATTCCGTCAACGCAACAGAAACCAGCGTGGGAATACTCTCGTTGAGTTTGCAGAGGAAGAACGGTTTTTCATCTTGAACTGCTTTTTCAAGAAAAAGCCACACAGGAAATGGACATGGAGACATCCAAATGGGACAACAAGTGAAATTGATTTTATTATGTGTAACAAAAAATTTGTCATAGAAGACTGCAGTGTGCTAAACAAGTTCAACACAGGTAGTGACCATAGATTGGTGAGATGTAAGATGCACCTTAACACTAAACTCGAACGTGGCAAGCTCATAAGAAAAACGAAATATATTGACATAACCAACCTTAAAAAACACCCTAATACCTTCAAGTTAGAACTGAAGAACAGATTCTCTGCTTTAGAAGGCTTAACATCAGAAAAAGTGGATATTTCTGAAGTTAACAGAAAAATAACCAAAGCTCTTATGGAAACAGCAACAAAATTAGCTGGGTCTAAGAAGAAGTTGCATGTGAACAAATTATCAGGAAAAACCAAAATGTTGATGCAAAAAGAAGAGAGATGAGGACAACTAAAGAAGATGTGACTTCCAAAGTGGAATATATAGAGCTATGCAAGGCACTACGAAAAAGTATCACTGAAGACGTAAGGAAATTCAACTGTGAACTAGTGAGGAAAGCAATAGAAAACAACGAAAAGCCTAAAGATAGCAAAGGGACATCTCAGTAAGGGAATAAAACAGATTATGTATGGCACTGAAAAAAGAAGATGGTTCTGTAACAAGAAATGGAAGCAAAATTTTGACAAGAGTGAAAGATTGCTACTCCAAATTATATGAAAGGGATGATACATGTACTCCAGACATCATGAAAGGTACCAGTACCAGAGTTCTTCCAATCTTCCCAGCAGAAGTTGCACATGCAATCAAATACATGAATCGGGGAAAAGCTCCAGGAGAAGATGGAATTACTGTAGACACCATACAAGAAGAAATTGGAGAAATCGAAACAGTACTCGCCCAAATTTACACTTAATGCCGTAATGAAGGGTAGATTTCCGAGGATTGGAACAACGCTACAATGATCCTGCTACATAAAAAAGGCGGCATTGAAGATCTCAGGAAGTACAGACCTATCAGCCTCCTATCAGTGGTTTATAAAATCTTCACTAAAGTTCTTTCACACCGTTTGTAGGTAACCCTGGACATGGCTCAACCGAGAGAACAAGCTGGATTCAGGAGTCGCTACAGTACAATAGATCATATCCACGTACTGAGAGAACTAATTGAAAGAGCGAGGGAATATGAACTTCCATTGTGCATGGCTTTTGTCGATTATGAAAAAGCCTTTGATTCGGTGAAACCATCAGCAGTTGCAATGGCTCTGAAATCCTGCGGTATTGAAGATGCATACATTAATATTATTAATAACATCTATGAAAATGCAAGTGCAAAGATTCGGCTGTTTGAAAATACAACACACATAAAAATTGGAAAGGGAGTGAGACAAGGTGACACCATATCTCCGAAGCTCTTTAATGCCACATTGGAAAATGTCTTTCAATCACTGAACTGGGAAAACAAAGGGATAAAGATTAATGGAGATTATCTAACTCACCTTCGTTTTGCTGATGACGTAGTCATTTTTTCAACTACCCCATCAGAGCTGCAGAGTATGATCCTGGAACTTGCTGACAAGAGTAAAGACGTGGGATTAAAAATGAACTTTCAGAAGACAAAAGTGACGTTCAATGTTTTTACAAAAAAATGAAGATTTATCGATTGATGGAGAAAAGCTGGAGATAACAGACACGTACGTTTATCTTGGACAGCAGATATCAAGTGAAGGTCACATTGATGAAGAAATTAATCGGCGTACAAAACTTGCCTGAAGAGCTTTTGGAAGAAACGGCATAATTTTAAAGACCAATATGCCATTATGTCTTAAAAGAAAAGCGTTTGATCAATACATCCTTCCAGTGCTTACGTATGGTGCAGAGACGTGGACCTTAACTAAAAGAAACATACAAAGGCTGCAGACAACTCAAAAAGCATGGCGAGGTGCATGCTTGGTGTAACCAGGAGAGATAAGAAGAAAAATTCGTGGATCCAAAAAATGACAAGAGTGGAAGACATCATGATCAGAGTTAAATCCCTGAAATGGCAATGGGCTGCACATACTGCCAGAAGGACAGACCATCGATGGACAGCCGAAATTTTAGATTGGATTCCAAGGGACAGGAAAAGACCCAGAAGAAGACCACATGGGATATGGGTGGATGAAATTCGAAAGTATGCGGGAGTGACATGGAGGAGACTGTCACAAGACAGACCGTTGTTTAGGAAACTTGGGGAGACCTTCGTCCAGCAGTGGATTGATAATGTTTGTCAATGATGATGATGTCTGGAAACATATTTGACATTCATTGATTAAATGAACAAGTTTAACGAGTTCTATTTTTTTATTTCTCGTAACTTAGAACAGTTTGTACTTAACCAGAAAAAAAAAGAAGTTTATGTTAGCTTTACAATTTCTTTCTGTCTTCTCATCCACTTCATGTACAACAATGCAGATATGTTAGATCTGTAAAACGTTTTGAATTCCTTACGAAATTGTTTTTAAAATGATGTACAGCCGTGGGTGGAGCAGTGGTCTAAGCAATGGCTTCTGATCATTCGTCCGAACGGGGTCCGGGTTCGAATCCCGGTGAGGCATGGATGTTGTGTTTGTCTTGCGGCGCTGGCTCTCTCCCTTCCCTGGAACCAGTGACCCTAAATTAGGGACGGGCGCCTGCTTATAGCCCAGTGTGTTGCTCACGGTGGTCGTTAAATATCCAATCAAAAAAAAAAAAGACAGAAAGAAATTGTAAAGCTAACATAAACTTCTTTTTTTTTCTCGTTAAGTACTAACTGTTTAAGTTACGAGAAATAAAAAAATAGAGCTCGTTAAACTTGTTCATTTAGTCAATGAATGTCAAATATGTTTCAAGACATCATCATAATTGACAACCATTATCAATTCACTGCAAGACGAAGGTCTTCCCAAGTTTCCTCCACAACGGTCTGTCTTGTGCCAGTCTCCTCCATGTCACTCCCGCATACATTCGAATTTCATCCACCCATCTCCCATGTGGTCTTCTTCTGGGTCTTTTCCTGTCCCTTGGAATCCAATCTAAAATTTCGGCTGTCCATCGATGGTCTGTCCTTCTGGCAGTATGTGCAGCCCATTGCCATTACAGGGATTTAACTCTGATCATGTTGTCTTCCACTCTTGTCATTTTTCGGATCCACGAATTTCTCTTCTTATCTCTCCTGGTTACACCAAGCATGCACCTCTCCACGCTTCTTTGAGTTGTCTGCAGCCTTCGCATGTCTCTTTCAGTTAAGGTCCACGTCTCTGCACCATACGTAAGCACTGGAAGGATGTATTGATCAAACGCTTTTCTTTTAAGACATAATGGAGAGCTTTTCTTCCAAAAGCTCTCCAGGCAAGTTTTGTACGCCGATTAATTTCTTCATCAATGTGACCTTCACTTGATATCTGCTGTCCAAGATAAACGTACGTGTCTGTTATCTCCAGCTTTTCTCCATCAATCGATAAATCTTCATTTGTCGTAAAAGCATTGAACATCCCTTTTGTCTTCTGAAAGTTCATTTTTAATCCCACTTCTTTACTCTTGTCAGCAAGTTCCTGGGTCATACTCTGCAGATCTGATGGGGTAGTTGCAAAAATGACTACGCCATCAGCAAAACGAAGGTAAGTTAGATAATCTCCATTAATCTTTATCCCTTTGTTTTCCCAGTTCAGTGATTGAAAGACATTTTCCAGTGCGCCATTAAAGAGCTTCGGAGATATGGTGTCACCTTGTCTCACTCCATTTCCAATTTTTATGTGTGTTGTATTTTCAAACAGCCGAATCTTTTCACTTGCATTTTCATAGATGTTATTATTAATATTAATGTATGCATCTTCAATACCGCAGGATTTCAGAGCCATTGTAACTACTGATGGTTTCATTGAATTAAAGGCTTTTTCATAATCGACAAAGGCCATGCACAATGGAAGTTCATATTGACTCGGTCTTTCAATTAGTTCTCTCAGTACGTGGATATGATCTATTGTGCTGTAGCCACTCCTGAATCCAGCTTGTTCTCTCGGTTGAGCCATGTCCAGGGTTACCTTCAAACGGTGTGAAAGAACTTTAGTGAAGATTTTATAAACCACTGATAGGAGGCTGATAGGTCTGTAGTTCCTGAGATCTTCAATGTCGCCATTTTTATGTAGCAGGATCATTGTAGCGTTGTTCCAATCTTCAGAAATCTTTCCTTCATTAAGGCATCGAGTGTAAATTTGGACGAGTACTGTTTCGATTTCTCCACTTTCTTCTTGTATGGTGTCTACAGTAATTCCATCTTCTCCTGGAGCTTTTCCCCGTTTCATGTTTTTGATTGCATGTGCAACTTCTGCTGGGAAGACTGGAAGAACTCTGGTACTGCTACCTTTCATGATGTCTGGAGTACATGTATCATCCCTTTCATATAACTTGGAGTAGCAATCTTTTACTCTTGTCAAAATTTCGCTTCCATTTCTTGTTACAGAACCATCTTCTTTTTTCAGTGCTATAATCTGTTTTCTTCCCTTACTGAGATGTCCCTTTGCTATCTTTAGGCTTTGGTTGTTTTCAATTGCTTTTCTCACTACTTCACAGTCGAATTTCCTCACGTCTTCAGTGATACTTTTTCGTAGTGTCTTGCATAGCTCTATATATTCCACTTTGGAAGTCACATCTTCTTTAGTTGTCCTCATCTCTCTTCTTTTTTGCATCAACATTTTGGTTTTTCCTGATAATTTGTTCACATGCAACTTGTTCTTAGACCCAGATAATTTTGTTCCTGTTTCCATAAGAGCTTTGGTTACTTTTCTGTTAACTTCAGAAATATCCACTTCTTCCGATGTTGGGCCTTCTAAAGCTGAGAATCTGTTCTTCAGTTCCAACTTGAAGGTATTATGGTGTTTTTTAAGGTTGGTTATGTCAATACATTTTGTTTGTCTTATGAGCTTGCCACGTTCGAGTTTAGTGTTAAGGTGCATCTTACATCTCACCAATCGATGGTCACTACCTGTGTTGAACTTGTTTAGCACACTGCAGTCTTCTATGACGAATTTTTGGTTACACATAATAAAATAAATTTCACTTGTCGTCCCATTTGGATGTCTCCATGTCCATTTCCTGTGTGGCTTTTTCTTGAAGAAGGAGTTCAAGATGTAAAACCCTTCTGCCTCTGCAAACTCAACGAGAGTATTCCCACGCTGGTTTCTGTTGCTGTGACCGTATTTACCTACTGAAGTTTCATTCTGTTGCTGTTGCCCAATTTTTGCATTGAAATCTCCCATAATTATCTTCAAGTGCTGCTTACCTTTATTATTTAGATGACGAATTTCCTCATAAAATTCTTCAATTTCTTCTTCAGGATGACTTGTGGTGGGTGCATACATTTGAATAATCTGAGCCTTGTATCTTCTCGAGAGTAGGATAACGAGTCGCGCAGCTCTGTCAGAGGAACTTTCAACTTCCACAACTTTATACATCAGTCTCTTGTTTATTATAAATCCAACACCACTAGTTCTGCCAGTATCTGTCCCACGATAGTAGAAGTATTGTCCACTTTTCAGTTCAATGAGATCTTCTCCTTTTCTCCTTATTTCACTTAGCCCGACGATGTCCCACTTCATCCTTTGTAGTTCCTCTTCCAATTCAAGATGCCTTGAATCAGAAGATAGGGAGCGTCCATTATACGTAGCCAAGGTCAGCATCAGATAGCAGCCTAGTCCGGTCGTCCTGGGATTCTTAGCACCCTCTGCCTTCATGTCGCACTGGTCACTGCCTTGGCATGGTACATTCCAGCTGCCGGAGACTGAGGGCCAAGATTTAAGTTGTGGAGTCATTTTGGAGAGGTTTGGCCATAACTCACCACGGTTGGTGAATGTGTGATAGCATTTCCTCGAATCCCGATGGTATAGTTATACCGCTATTGGCGGTCGTCAGAGCCCCTTTAGTGGGAACAGGATGCACCACGAGAAGGCTGGGTTGACATTTGTCAAGGAGAGGCTGTGATGTTACGCATCACCTGACCTTACATCTCTTTCAAGACATACTTCTCTGTATGTGCACATACATAATGTATCCATAATTATTATGCATAATTATTAT
Source organism: Macrothele yani (assembly GCA_039090855.1). Classification (NCBI taxonomy): domain Eukaryota; kingdom Metazoa; phylum Arthropoda; class Arachnida; order Araneae; family Macrothelidae; genus Macrothele; species Macrothele yani. Next base: position 115,183,143 of record CM077003.1, read on the forward strand.
AAGACAATTGTTTGTATGTACACATACCTAAAATTATCTAATAATTATTGGGATTGCTTTTGATTTTAATTGCTAAGACACATCTCCTGGGCATACTACTCAATAGGTGTTCAAGTTCATCCTTTGATGTTAGATGATACCAACATGAAATCATAGCTTCAAATAACTTTACTTAATTTGTAGGATTTCTCGTACTCACCTGTTTCAGTTTTATCTAAAGTTTTCGATCGGATTAAGATTCGGCTATTGTGTAGGACATTGCAAACTCCCGACAGATTTAGAAACCAACCACCTGTCCACTACTCGTGTCCGATGGCAGGGCACGTTGTCGTCCTGAAAGATGATTTCACTATTTGGAAACTTTCTCCAGTACTTGTATATAATGGGCAGCATTCATGTTACCTTCAATGTTACGCAGTCTACCCACTCCATGAGCTGAGATGCAACCCCACATCACAACGGCAGTAGGATGCTTTACTGCTTGAATGTAGGTACAGTAGGGTTCGGATCATGTTGTCAGCGTCATACGTACAAATGTCCTCCTTTTGTTATGAATCAAATTCTTTTGTCACTCCAGATGATCTAATGCCACTGATCCACAGTGCATCATTTATGACCTCGTGCTCACTGTAGAATCATGATCTGTTTTTATTAAAGAAAGGCTTGTTCGCAGAAATATCTCGAAAACTAATATACCACAAACGACACGTTTTGTGGCACAAAACAGCACAAACGAATGGCTGTGTTGAATTTTGAACTTGTGGGATGGAGGGGCATTCCCCCAACCCGCCAAAATTATGTTATATTCAAAACAGGCTGGGGAAATGGTCGACACCGAAATTTGGGTATTTAATAACTCGGAAGCTAAGCTAGCACAAACGACAGGGTTTCCGGCACTAACCAGCACAAACGAATGGCTACACTAAATTTTGAATTTGCTGGAGGGGTGGGAGGAGGGCGGGGCTGAGGAAATGGTTGACAACGAAATTTAGGTACTTTATATCTCCAAAACTAAGCTAGCACAAACGACACGGTTTGCGGCACAAACCAGCACAAACGTAGCACAAACGAATGGCATTGTTGAATTTTGAATTTGCCGGGGTGGGGGCTGACCATTTCCCCAGCCCCCCAATTTATATTTTGAATATCTCAAAAACTATGCTAGCACAAACGACATGGTTTGCGGCACAAACCAGCACAAACGTAGCACAAACGAATGGCATTGATGAATTTTTAATTTGCCGCGGTGGGGGCTGAACATTCTCTCCCCCCAAATGTATATTTTGAATATCTCAAGAACTAAGCTAGCACAAACGACACGGTTTGCGGCACAAACCAGCACAAACGTAGCACAAACGAATGGCATTGTTGAATTTTGAATTTGCCGAGGTGGGGGGCAAACCATTTCCCCAGCCCCCCAATTTATATTTTGAATATCTCAAAAACTATGCTAGCACAAACGACACGGTTTGCGGCACAAACCAGCACAAACGTAGCACAAACGAATGGCACTGTTGAATTTTGAATTTGCCGGGGTGGGGGGGGGCTGCCGAAATGTACCTACGTTTTTTCAATGGCTTGAAGTGCCACCTGTTTCGAACCATCTTTGATGGATACTAACTACTGCATAGCGTGAGCAGCCTACCAATTTTGTTTCGGATATGTTCTTACCCAGGCGTCTTGTCATATCGATTTGGCCTTTGTCGAAATCAGATAAATCCTTCGCTTTTCTCATGTTGAGACCAAACGAAATACTGCCTGAGAGAGCTCCGACCCAAGTATTATATTAGGAGTATGCAAAAATAATACAACACAAAAAACAATCTTCCAAGTGGCTTGGCAGTTGTGGTGCAGTGGAAGCATGTCCAGCGCGTAACTGGAATACCCTGGGTTCGATTCCTGGTGGCGGCCAATGATAATTTTTCCGTGACTCACTTATAAACGTGGAAATAACTGTGACTTCTGTTTAATGTTTGATGGGTATGCAAAATTTTCGGCCGTTTTAAGGAGCAAGCAGACAGGAACAATCAGGAAACTAGTACACATTTATTCAACGAAATATTGGCCGTTAGCATCAATGACCTTTTACCATTTTTCAGGCAACAAATGAATGCCTCCGTGATAAAAGGATTGACGAACTTTTCTACCTTCTGGAACTGCGGTGAACCGCTGTTGGGCTAGGGCACGTTGCATAGAGCGAAACAGATAAAACTCTGAGTGTGCAGTGTCAGGTGAGTGAACCGGCTGCGGTAAAACCTCCCAGTGTAATTGTTCAAGGTTTAATCTCGTGGTGGCACCGACATGTGGTCTGGCATTATCGTGTAACAGGATTTCTCATCCCCGGTGACAACCTTCCATAAAAATTTCTTTCCTTGAAACCTCTTCAGCAACGACATGCTGATGCCCAATCGTTGACTAATATTACCCTCTGTTAAAGTACGCGGAACACTTACCAATCTTCTGGACCCTCCTTAAGTCTTGCAGATGCCGTACCACCGTCGATTGAGCCATTTTCAAACGTTTCGTCAGTCGCGTGGTCGATCGTGTGGCATCCTCTTGCAACAGCGATTCCAGCTCCTCGTCTGCGAGTTCCTGCGGTCTACCTGCACGTGGCTTGTCTTCCAAGCTTAGATCTCCTTTCTTAAACCTGGCAAACAATTCTCGATACGTCCGCTCACCCATAACCGTTTTGTCATACGCCTGACATATTGAACCGTATGCTTCACTCGCACTTTTCCCGAAATTAAAAATGAATAACAAACAGTGCCTCAAATGAATTTTATCAGCCGCCATGCTTGACTTCATGTACGAACTGACAGCACGAATCGCTGGCCGGTTAGACCCCTACAGCGCTCGCTAGCGGGGGCGGCGAAAACTTTTGCATACCCCTAATACATATCATTCGCGACCTCGGCACGTGACGCTGATTGGCTGCACTCGCGCTTGTTTGCATAACACATAGGTGGTTTTAATGTTTTGGCTGATCGGTGTAGGTGTCAATTTGCATATTTGATTTTGCTTTTATCGTTTTTTTCAGCAGCACCTGAAAGACCTTCTTATGCTGCAATATTTTAAAGTAAATGAAGTTTAACATGTATGTCAACAGAAAATGTATTACTAGGCTTAAACAAGCATAAAAATTCTAAAATTTTTGTGTCTTCGGCCGATTAAACTGCGCATGGAGAGATAAGAAAACAACCAATTGTTTATGTTGAACGGGGCTGTGTGTGAATGTTTTTTTTTTTTTTTTTTTTTACAAAAGAACGGATTGAGCAGCCAGTGTTCACCAGGTAATGAATTGTCAGAGTATGGGGATTACGGGGCATTCTGTGCAGTTCTGGAGCTGATCTTTCGTTCAGAAATTGCGGAATATATTTCAGTGATAATTAAGAGCCCCAGAAACCCTCAGTGGAGTCACTTTTCAGAGTTACATCGCAATAACTTTTATTATCAAGCATAATCGCATCTAGAACAAAGATCGACTAAGTTCATTAAAGTTATCTGTAATGGTGTAATATTGGTAGATTATAAAGCACCGAAATGTTAGGTTTGGAATTTATTGTGTTTTTTCTAGAGTTAGATATTCTATTATGTTTTAGTTTAGATAACTGTAGGTTTAAGGTTTACGCGCTTGAATATGTGTCTGCGAATATTCGTAATGAACTTCGTGAACATGCGTCGCACTACGTCAAAATTAGGACCTCACGGCTAGGGAAAGAATCAACATGAAAACTTATGAATAGTTCCGCGTCTTTTACTTGTCCACCACTGGAAGGTCAAGTTATGCATACTCTACATTCAGCAATGATTAGATTCGCTCGCTGATCCCATCTCGAACAGATGATCAGAAGCCAGCGCTTAAACCACAGCTCCACCGGAGCTGCAAGTGTATAAGAGACTTAGCAATAGCATAGTTAAGTTTGCAGTTTCTACGAGCAACGAGTTAAAACTTAAAGGTTCGGCGAATAGTTTAAGTAGACAAACAGATTCGGGTAACCTTTAATATCAAAGTTTCAAAGCAATCAAGCTCTTAAAGTTTTACAAACTCTAACGTATAAAAATATCAACATATATAAATCTCTTTATCATATGTATATACATAATATATCTCGACAACTGCACATCAAATACACTATCTACCAACAAGTAATTGGACACCCCTGCAATCGACGATATCTGCGGTCCTGATACACGTCACGGCCGCCACCGTTAAATAACGTGTGGGAAACAACAACGCAACCAGTCGCATGCAAGATGCTGCACAGTTCGGAGCTCTCTGATTTCGAGAAAGGTGTAATCGTCGGGTATCACAGAAATGGCAGATCCATACGTGACATATCCAGCGAGTTGAAGTACCCCAAATCGACAGTGGCCTACGTGATTGGCAAGTGGAAGATGAGAGGTGACTGTCGGAATGTGCCCCGACCCGGCAGACCCACAAAACTGGGAATTAGAGACCGACGGGTGCTGGCCAGATAAATTCGGAAGAACCGCACCAAATTGATGGGCCACATCCGTGAAGAGTTTCAACAGGCATCCGGGAGTGTTCTTTCGATGAATACCATCCGTAAGGAAGCCTATCTGATCGGTTATCATGGATTTGCTGCCTCCCCAAGCCTTTGATCACCAAGTCCAATAGCACTGCTCGGCTAACGTGGTGCAAAGAACGTGGACAGTGGACTGTTGAACAGTGGAAACAGGTTCTCTGGAGCGACGAATCAAGTTTCACCCTCTACCGTTCGGATGGCAGGGCCTGGATTTGGCGTCTGCCTGGAGAACGCCTCGTGCCGGAATGTATTGTGCCAACTGTGAAGTTCGGCGGCGGTGGAATTATGCTATGGGGGTGTTTCTCCTGGTATGGCACAGGACCCTTGGTCACAATTCCTAGTAGACTCAACGCCGAGACCTACTGCACCATTGTGGATGACCATGCGCTTCCTACATTCTTACTTTCAGGATGACAATGCCACCTGTCATGTTGCGAGGTCCACCATGACTTGGTATGGTGACAATGGGGTGAATCGAATGGACTGGCCTGCGCAGAGCCCGAACCTTAACCCTATCGAGCACCTCTGGGACGAGTTGGAGCGTCAACTTAAGGGGTGCCACCACCGTCCGAAATCGGTGAAGGAAGTGAGCTGTCTTCTCCAAGCCGAGTGGAAGAAAATACCGCTAGCCGTCGTACAACGCCTGGTTGAGAGTATGTCCCGGAGGGTCACAGCTGTAATCGCAGCTCGTGGAGGCTCCACTAACTATTGAAGATGAACAAACTTCGTTTTCCTTTGTTATCACAGGTGTCCAATTACTTGTTGGTAGTAAGTGTATAAACTCCTCCGCTCCAATTCATGTCTCTGCGCTCTCCCTGTATTTCTCTCCGCCCGCCCTGCTACATTCAATGTTGACATTATATGCTATCTACAACTCATTGTGAGTAATGCTAAATTAAAAAAGCTCTACAAGGAAGTAATGTGCAGTTCAGTCAGAAAACGTTTAACGATAAGAAATTATATTTTCATAAGAGAACATAAACTCAAAAGGGAAGTTAAATAGATTTATACCTCACAATTCTTCTTACTTAAAAAAGACAAGTGTTCCACATGATTCTGTTTCCAGCTTTAATCACTTGCATTTCGCAAGGTTTCTCGTACATGAACTTTACTTTGTGTGGCAGTTTTCCTTACTTCATAGCATTTCAGGTTTAACGTTGCATAACTAACATCCATGAAAGACATAGATGCTGGAGGATAATGAACCCGTTCTTTGAAAAAGTTGCTAAAACTGAACCGAACTGCTTTAAAAGTTACTGAACTTAGAGCCAATCTACTGAAGTCAATTGCAACATTTTTTTCAAATGCTTCAGTATTTCATCTTTCGCTTTAAATTTGTGATGGCTGAAGCAGGAATTCATTGAAATTATAATTGCAGCTAAATCTCGACTAATCATTTCCACATTTCCAGTTCTGAAAGATTTACCCTTCTTAACGTTTCCCGATTCACCTTTTTCTGACATTCAGCCTTAAAATTGCAGTCTTAGAAATTCTATCTACTCCGATATACTATTGTATCTTTTTTATTGAAAACTCAGTTTACACGGTATCTAAAGTATTTCCAAAGAAGGAAAGATTAATACCATAACCAATATTAGACTTCCAAACCCTGCTCACCTTTGAGGTCCAAGCGTTATCGACTGTGCTACCGAACCACATAGTCTTCGTATTTACTCTTTACTAATCAACAACTATATTTTCCAATTAAGATAAATTTATCCTCTTATATGGCCGCGTGTCTAAAGCGCTGGCTTCTGGCAATTCGTCGGAGATGGCGACCAGGTTCGAATTACGGATGATGTATGGGGTCGTTTCTGTTGCCTTCCTGGAATCGGTGGCCCTAAATTAGGGACGGATGACTGCTTATAGCCCTCTAAGTTGCACATAAGCCATAACATTATGACCAACTATTTAATAGTGTGTTGGGCAGACTTTCGCTGACATAACCACTTTCACCCGGCGTGGTATCGATTTGACTAGACCTCAGAAGGTGTCCTCAGGCATTCTATAGGTATTATCCATGAGTCACTTATAAATGTGGAAAGCGCGATGACTTCTGTTTTATGTTTCTAATCCACGTCAATTGTGTGTATTAATTATTCATTCGCCTCCTAGTTATTTGTTCAGTTGCTGCTTACCATCTTTGGTGATTCCCCAGCGTGTGCGGGGCTCCAAGAAGCAACCTGCCAAGTGGTTTGGCAGTTAGTTGTATGCGAGTCTGGAGAATTCGAAGCCGCTGTGGTGCAGTGGTAGCATGTCCGGCGTGTAACTGGAATACCCTGGGTTCGATTCCCGGTGCCGGCCGATGATAATTTTTCCGTGACTCACTTATAAACGTGGAAAGAGACTTGTGTTTGATATTCTATACCAACTGGATAGAATGACGTCCCAAAGTTCGGCGACAGAGCAAGACATTGGCATGAGCTTGGGGAATGCTGTTTTTCACTGCATCCCAAAAATAATCGATGGGATTCAAGTGGAAGGGGGATTTAATGGCTGTGGAACATACGAAACGCTTGGATATGATCCCCGAACTGTTCCCTCAGATGTAGGCCTTGTGGCACGGAGCGTTGTTTTTTTTAAAAGAGTCCAGAGCCATCCAGGCATAAAGTAACCATGTAGGACAATACTTGGTTTAAAACGGAGCTTAATTAGGATCAGGTGGTGGGCGTGTGCTCAACTGAGATGAAGGGACGCAGTGATGTCCATTAGAATAATCCCTATACCATGATATCGCCTCGGGCCTGTTTCCGTCCAAACTTACAGTCTGGTTGCAGCTATTCATCAGCATCATCAGCACATATATGGAACCGTTCATCGGCATGTTGGAGCTGGAAAATGACTCGTGGGACCAGGCAACTATTTTCCAGCCGTCCTATGTAGAGTCACGGGGATTCCTTTCCCACTGCAAGAGGAGCTGTCGATGACCGCCTCACAACGTGAGTACGTGAACAGGCCGACGACTCTTCAGGCCTAACTACAGGAGCGTCCACTAGATTGTGGTTTTCGAAACGACTCTCTGTACTTTCCGGATGTTGTTCGTCGTTAACTGTTGGATCGTGAGCCGTCTGTTTTTCCTGACTGCACACTCCAACCGACGTTCACTGTGACTGTAAACCAGTGGTAGTTACCCTTTCTGGTACGCTAGGGGTCTGTGTGCCCCTCTTTGGAACATTCCCTCCAAATCATTGCGACCGCGGACCTCGAACAATCAGCAATGCCTGCGGTTGCTGATATGCTGGCACTCGTTTAGCTCTCTTCACTCACTACGGAGGCTGTGAAGAATACACAGAACAATCCTTCATCTGTATCGCATCACGAGGTCATGCACACTGAGGTTGATGTTTCCCTTGGATGAGGTGGGTCGTCCAGAATGATCTACATCATCGCAAGGTTTCCTGCCACTACGAAATGTTCTGTACCACTAACCAATTGTGGAAACGCAGGAGCATTATCGACCAGTGTCTGCACTCTATCATCATGAACCTCACGTGAGAACATACCTTTCAAAGACAGGTATTTTATTACCTACCCCTTAGTTCTTTTTTTCTCCATTTTGCAAAATCTCTAAGGTTTAGTTCACAAAATCAACTTGAGAAAAGAAGGAATGGATCTATAATTTTGAAAATCGGTACAATGACATAAAAGAATATGTACTACTTGCAGAAAAAAAAAACATTGCATATTCATATTATTTAAAAGTGCGTTTGACATGCATTTTTTGAACGCCCCAGGTATTTCGTTGCACGTAAATGCCAGGACTGAAGAAACCTGTGTTTAATTTCCAGAAACAGTGGATTAATGTACTGGCAGATCTTCGGCGAAGACCCTTCCTCACGAAGCTTTTGATCTATTTAATCATTGTACAAAAACCCTAAATAGAAAACTGGCAACTTTTCCTGTTATATTCTCAAGATAATGATTTTTCATTCAAGTGTTATAAGAAGAGAAAACGTTTCTTTTCATAACTGTAAGATATGTATACATAATTCTCTTGTCATATTTTGACATGAGATAGCATTTTCTTTTTGCCGTTTAAGTTATGTACGAATCTTTGAATTTACTGCACTTTCCCTTTTCCTGAAGTAAATGCTGGATTCACCAGTGAGTGGATGTGTAGTTCTGTTCCTCATTTAACCTTCATAATTATCAACTCCTTGTAAACGATATATCTGGATTTTCTTGTATAACATTAATGAGCTAAAAATAGAGTGACATATAAAACAGGTATATTACTGTTAACTACTTTTTCTGGCACGCCGTGTTTTCAGACATGCTTCCGATAAGATAATATCGTTTGTTTTGTCAATTATTCTTGACTTGTTTCGCCTTTCTCCTTACAGTAATATTCCTCAACATTCATTTTCTAAAGTCTTTTCCTTCCTACAGGTCCTTAGCCTCCAATGTAGCTTTATCATTTGAAATACTTTTCTTTCTTGTATTTGCGTCAGTCCATATGATTCGTCCAGCGTTAATGGTGTTTTAATAAGAGTTCTCTTTTTATCATTTTCCACCAACGCTTTCCTTGTTTATCTCTTTTTGTACGTTTGACACATACCTTTCAAAACTGGCTTGTTATTTTTCTCGAATGGTCTTAGCTTTACGATAATACTAAATTGACCAGGTGGAAATAGCTTTCCTAGATTTGCTTTATTTATTATTATTTTCACTTTTTCTTACACAGGGACTTCGTTATTTCTATTACAGTTCAATATTTCTCATTTCTATAAATATAAATTTCAGAACCATAAATTTTCAGTACAGATACGCAAATTGGGGAATTAATGTAGTGAAATTGGTTTTTCATTTAAAATGCACAAATCCTGCCTGTCGGATAGGGTAACACTCAATTTTGGTGCATTTAAATTTATCCAAAAAATTCAAAATTACAAAATGTTTAACTAATGCGAAATTCAAGTTTTTATCTTCGAATTTTAAAATTTTTGATCTTAGCACCTACACACAATCGTTTACAAAACCGAAAAATTTTGACTGTTACATTTAAAAAAAACAATGTTTGTGGCATAAGAAAAATAAAACTGGCTAACTAGTTGTCTCGATTACCTTTCACCTATTGGATTGTGGGAAGACGGCGGTAGACAAAAATCCATGCATAAGTGTTTTAACCAAGATATCAGTGCCTCAACAATGCACGTAAATATTTTCCGTTATGATTCCGTACATAAGTGTTGTGTTGTGTTTCTGTAGCAACGAAAACCGGGTTTTGAAATATCGAATTGAAATCGTTCGGTGACGTCATCTCATTTAAAAAACATTCTGGAATGACGTCACACGATCAAAGTTGTTTCAACAACAGCGTAGAAATATGAAGAGCAAAACATTACGTCTCGAATATTAGTTCCATTTTGTCGCTCATCAGCGACTTTTGAAGAAAAAAGATATGGATTTCAAAATAATTAAATGATGTATTTCCTTATTCTTCATTTGAAGCTGCACACGGGGAAGGGTGGGGTCAGTATTAAGCATATACGTATATTATTGTAAGAAGATTTCAATTTTTTCCATTCGGTATAAATATAAACAAGGGGACCAAGGCCAATATCTCGGAAGAGTTGGTTTACCCATAACCGCTATTCGAATATGGTCAGCTTTATGAAGCACTAACGCCAAAAAGGGAACCACGACAACGTTAAATTTTACGTTCATAACATATCGCAGCAGAGAAAAGTGCTTCCACAACATAAACAGCGCATATTCACTAAAAATGTAGTCACTAAGCGTTGCGGAATTAATTTGATTCCATCATTTTTGATGGGATGTGGTTAGTCCGCTGGCTTATCCACGATTTCCTTATAGGAGTAGCCTGAAATCTTTAAAATACAAATAAAATTACTCGCAGAAAACATCTCCCTAAATACTGGGAAGCGGTAAAAACATCTACGTCATATTAAAGTGCGTTTCTAACTATTCGTAAAATATTATATATATTTAAAAACATGTAAAACATATTTAAAAATAAGCAGCCAATAACCAATAGAGAAGGTCCAACTGATACCTCATGAGAAAGGCCAGGGCCCACGTGTCATCTCCACTGAGTGCGTCACCGAGCTAGTCCTATACAACAGTTCCAGTTTAAGCCGGAACTAGTTAAATCCTAAATATCAGCAGGCTTTGTACGTAGGCCATGTTGTTTAATTCAATTTTGCCTGGAAAAGTTTATCTTAAGTGGCTGTGGAATATTTCACGTTTACGAATAGAGAACATCAAAATCATCAGATACCAGTGCGGTACAAGAGCATAATAAGTAATTAATAAAAACTGGAAAAGACCTGTAAACATTTTAGTGAATAAACGACAGCGTAATTAGTAAAGAATTTTAGGAGTCACCACTGAACTATCACGTATGAAAAGTAAAATTTAGATATAACGTTCTGTATAGAGGCGGAGTACATACAAATAATATAGCATTTTAGAGCGTCATTAGTTTAAAAAGATGAGGTCTTCTTTTGCTATGTGTGACTGTGAATCCGGAAATGCTGTTTTCGGGAAATATCTGTGGTATTGGCACTGTATGAAGGTGTAATACAATGTTATCTTAAATGTCCCCCACTCCCTTGTATTCATTGTAACTTGTCTCGATAACGCGGGTACCATAACAAAGACTAAAACATGCTTTAGTATTCAGAACACAATAGTTTAACAAGATGAGGTCTTCTTTTGCTATGTGTGACTGTGAATCCGGAAATGCTGTTTTTGGGAAATATCTGTGGTATTGGCACTGTATGAAGGTGTAATACAATGTTATCTTAAATGTCCCCCACTCCCTTGTATTCATTGTAACTTGTCTCGATAACGCGGGTACCATAACAAAGACTAAAACATGCTTTAGTATTCAGAACACAATAGTTTAACAAGATGAGGTCTTCTTTTGCTATGTGTGACTGTGAATCCGGAAATGCTGTTTTCGGGAAATATCTGTGGTATTGGCACTGTATGAAGGTGTAATACAATGTTATCCCCACTCCCTTGTATTCACTGTAACTTTGTATAATTAAATGTCCCCCCACTCCCTTGTATTCATTGTAACTTGTCTCGATAACGCGGGTACCATAACAAAGACTAAAACATGCTTTAGTATTCAGAACACAATAGTTTAACAAGATGAGGTCTTCTTTTGCTATGTGTGACTGTGAATCCGGAAATGCTGTTTTCGGGAAATATCTGTGGTATTGGCACTGTATGAAGGTGTAATACAATGTTATCTTAAATGTCCCCCACTCCCTTGTATTCATTGTAACTTGTCTCGATAACGCGGGTACCATAACAAAGACTAAAACATGCTTTAGTATTCAGAACGCAATAGTTTAACAAGAGAAGGTCTTCTTTTGCTGTGACTGTGAATCCGGAATGCGGTTTTCGGGAAATATCTGTGATATTGACACTGTATGAAGATGTAATACAATGTTATATTAAATGTTCTCCACTCCCTTGCATCCATAATAACTTTATGTCTAGATAATGCGGCTACAATAACAAAGATGCTTTAGTATTCAGAACGCAACAGTTTAACAAAATTTAGATTTCAATTGCTTTTTCTTTGTTATGTGTGACTGTGGATACGGAAATGCAGTTTTCGGGAAATGTCTGTGATATTGGCACTGTATGAAAGTGTAACATGATGTTATATTAAATGTTCCCCACTCCCTTGTATTGTTAGTAACTTTATGTCTAGATAATGCGGGTGCAATAACAAAGACCAAAACATGCTTTAGTATTCAGAACGCAAAAGTTTAACAAGATTAGTATCAGCCAGAATATGTGTAAAGGACGAAAATCCATAAATGAATTGAGACTGTAGCGTCACTTGATGTTTTAACGAAGTTAGAAAGAATATTAAAACTCAATGCAGGTTGTTGTATGTACGTGTACGGTGTATTAGGGATTCAATCCGCGATAAGATCGAATTGCTAGTTAGCTTAATTGGTACACGTTGTTACGTAATCAAATGAAAATGTAATCCTCGTTGTTACATAGTGTGTGACTGTCAGGGAACTAAAATGTCATGGTACTAGAGTGAAAGGGTGACTTTAAACGGATTGCTTGACCGGAAGATTATGCTCGGTTGATATGAATGTGAAATGTATCTTTTTTTCAGAAAGGTCCAGAAACCATGTGTTGCATCACGGAGTCGCCAAACAATTGTTGACTTACCTGTTGTTGTGTTTGGAAGCGTGAACACAGTATTGTTTGTTTCGCCCATTGTGTGCGCTGTGGTGTCTTCTTCGCGTGCACGTTATTATGACATTAATCCATTGTTGTTCACGTGCCTTTCTCTTCTAGGAGGAAATGCCACATGCACAGGAATTACAAGTCCATAAATAAGGATCGGATGGGTTATGCGACGGAGAGAATTTATACAGATTGAAATAGAACATCCAATCACCTCTTGATGAAACAAGATCTGGACAATGACGGCTGTCAGGGAACTGAAATGGGTGTTGGTCATTGGCTATTTGTGGATCTGTGCTTTGTTTGTGGTATATTCATTTTCATGACTACCAGCTGTGAAACTTTCTGTAGCCAGGCGCGGATAAAGGGAAAGTGCCAATGGAGTCCAACCGCACCTGTCATTTTATAGCATTTTTTTCTGCCAAAGCAATTATTTTAAGCAAAAAAATTGCATTATTATATGTAGAAAAAAATAATTCTAAATAGTATTTTCGATCCATAATTTCACTGCGCGTGCGCGTGGTTTCAGTTGTGACTTTTGAGTGGCTATTTAATTTCGAAATATAAAAACACAGTACGCATAAAGTTTCAAACATATGTATTTCCTGATAAAAAAAATACCCTGTTATCTTCTCGAACTTTTAGCTACTGAATTAAATTTTGGTTATAGTGTGCGACATATACCTTTAATTTACTTTCCTTTTGAGTTTCTGTGTTCTTATGTAAATTTAGTCATTTTTGGGTTAAGTATTTTCTGACTGAACGGCACATTACTTCACCGAACAGTTTTTACTTCTTGGCAATGCTCACAGTGAGTTAGAGCAAAATAAAACAATAACGCTGAATGTGAAGAGTTGTGGAAATGTCAAGAAATAGTGAGTATATTGTGAAACGTTAATATTGAGAAAGAGATTAAAGCCTGTTTGATACATATGTGATTGACGTATTCTTGTCACACGTTTGAAATTCTTGTTGATGTCAGGAGTTATATTGTGTCAGTGGATTATATTGATGTCTCTTTGAACTTCTGTGAGTGGAACAAATAGAGGAATTAACCATAATACGTAAGTCCCTTTGCTGATTAGTTCTTTCTACCTTGAAGTTAGTATATAGTGATATTGGGTCGTTTCATAATTATTGGCCGATGCCGACAAGCCGAATTTGCATAGCCGGTTACAAGGGACGTCTCGTAGGAGGAACTACCAAACACCCATGCAAATTGAATCGGTTCAGTTCACGTGTATAAAACGGTATTTCATACAGATCTCAGCAGTTGGGGACGTGATGGAGCAACCCGACGTAAGATTAGTAATTTTGCACGAATTCAAACTTGGCCGGAATGTGTCCGAAACGGTCGCAAATGTCAATAGAGCGTGGGTTGTTGGAACGACGAGTGACAGAACTGTCCGTAGACTGTTTTCCAAGTACCATGCTGGTGATGTTGCCATCGACCATAAGCCAGGAGCCGGTCGTCCGGTTCTGTGTGACACTGAAGAATTCAATTTAACAACTAGAAAGTGTAAAAAAGACTCGTGTGATAAATCATATAAAAATCACATTAAAAGAAAAAGGAAGAAAATTCTCTCCCTCTCTCAAAGCCCGAGCCCGCCCGAGCCCGAACTCCAGTAAGTATTACGCAGCCCGAGTCCGGTTCGGGCCCGGGCTTGGCCCGTCTCAGCACTGTAATGCACATACACGACTAGCGCCCACTTTCAAAGTCTCTGTCAATCACGAGTCTTTCCGGTATTGTCACTAACTGCACTTCATACACATCTGAATCCTTTGCAGTGAGCTGCCCATCTCAAACGTCATAGTTACGCATGTAAGTGAGAAAGGCACGCTCCTCATGGTGTTTCTCACAATTCGCTACTTCAGTGTATATATACATATACACAGTCGAGTTACATTATTGTGACCACCTCCTACTTTTGACGTCAACGTCGCGTAGCCAATGAAAGAAGGCACGTGTCGTGAGCTGGCTTGGAGGGTATATAAGGTGTGCTGTAGGCATTCTGAAAACATTTCACTCGTTGCTGTCATAGATGAAAGAAGCGATTTATCAGATTTGTAAAAGGTGATGATTATCGGCTTTCGGGCCAAGGGTGGCAGTATTTCTGAAACAGCGTAGTTTGTGAACTGTTCGCGTGCTACTGTGGTTAAAGTGTATCGTGATTGGAGAAATGGCACCACTGCGAATGAGTGACGCAGAAACAGCGGACCACCATATGTCACTGATGTGAGAGGTGAACGTCGGCTGCGTAGGTGCGTGAGGGCCGATCTACACGCTACAGTGGAGCAACTCACTGGCCGAATGAACCAGGGAGCTACCGGAAGTGTGTCTAAAACGACAGTTCATCAAACCCTGGGGCTCCGATGCAGTCGGATGGTCACTGCAACTATGCTAATGGAGGTGCATCGGCAGAAAAGGCTTACATTTGCTCTGCAGTATCGGAATTGAACCTCCGCTGATTGACAAAGGATTGCCTTCTCCGATGAGTCACGATTTCTGCTTCATCGAACGGATGGACGTTGGCGTATAAGGCGAGAAACATCGGAGAACAAACATTCTTCAATCACTGCTGAAATAACACAAGCTGGTGAGGGTAACGTTATGGTCTGGGAAATGTTTTTGTGGCATTCTCTGGGTCCATTCATACCTGTGGAAGGCGCTATGGACCGAATTCGTTATTAATACACCCTTGCAGACCACGTACACACATACATGCTGATTGTCTTACCGGGGGCTGATGGGATCTTCCAGCACGACAATGCGGCGTGTCACAGCTACAAATGTCCACAAGTGGTTGGAAGAGCACGATGAAGACTTCAAAGCACTTCCCTGGCCCCCTAATTCTCCAAACTTAAATCCAAATGAGCATCCGTGGGACCACCTCGATCGTGTTGTTCTCTCTATGTATCATCCACCACGCACCCTCTAGCAGCTGTCAGATGCACTTCAGTCAGCATGGCTCCACATACCTGTGAACACCTTCCAGCACCTTATTGAGTCACTCCCAGCCCGTCTACCTGCTATCCGCGCTGCACACATCGGTTATTCTGGATATTAGCTGGAGGTCCCAATAATGTGACTCGACCGTGTATATCAATATGAGAATATTGCATACATTATTCACGCTACTGGTGTTGACGGAAAAAACCAGGAAACAGATGATCAGATTTTGAGATTTTCTGATTACATACCACTGGCTTCTTTTGTGATGAGATGATATTAAAAAAACAAAAACCATTTTTGTTATTCATTTTTCTTAACCCGTTTATTTTCGTTTTCCGGAGTCTCATGTAGGTTATCGCGGATATCACGTCAGTTGATTTCTTCTGAAAACTTGAATAAATATTTTGATTGTTTTCATTTGGTTTTGGCATTTCTTGAATACATTTTTAAAATTCCAATGCAGTAAATACACTTGCTTCGTTTCAGGCTCCGATATACAGCTGAAATATTCGTGTCGCGCAGGATGGTAGTCATCTAACGCTGGTGATGGTAGCAGACCTTTTTCTTTTACAACGTTTATACACCACTTGGTCAATTTAATGCATAACAAACACTTTTTTCTAATCTTTGAGGAAGCACTCGTAGATAGACACAATGCGATAAAATTTGCTCTACTCATCCTCCGTGAGGTATTTCATTTCCAGCTGGCAAAGTATGATTTGGCTAGCATGGCCGGCTTCCCCTTGTATCAGAAGTTTTCGATCGGAATGAAATACGGGATCTCAAAAGTCTACCTTATGTTTTTCGGGCTTTCACACCCCGAACTCTTTGGAATTGTTTTACACCCACTCCTCCACCGGAAAGACTTTCAGCTAAAGTCGACAAATGAGAGTTGGCGTAAAGGGCATAGGCTGTATCGTCCCAGAAGTTTCCTAGCGGATTCTCCATCTTGTATTAAACAATTTCAGTCGGACTGAAATATTACGATCAAGCAACACAAAAGTCTACCACATACTGTTCGGGTTATCACAGCCCGAACACTTTGGAATTGTATTACATCCACTCGTTCACAAGAAAGGCTAACAAATGAAGTCGACGTAAATGCCATGGCCGGTGTTGTCCCAGAAGTTTTCCTTCGGAGTGATATCCGGCTATTGGGCATCCTAAAAGTCTACTTCATGTTCGTTGGGCTATCGTAGCACCAACCTGTATTGCATCCACTTGTCCGCAAGAAAGGGTTCCAAATGAAGTCGATAAGGTTGAGTCTGCTTAAATGGCATGTTCTGTCTCGTCCCGGAAGTTTTCGATCGTATTAAGCTCTGGCTATTCGGCAGCGCTGAAGTCTAACTACTTAATGTTCTTCGGACTATCACAGCACGAACGCTTTAGAATTGTATTACATACACTCGTCCACCAAGAAGCCTCCAACTGAAGCCGGCAAGAGCGAGTCGGCTTAACCCTTTAAAGACCAAAACGCCCGTACATACAGACGACCATAACCGCCCGAAATACCTGCATAGAGTGAGTCAGATTTCCTTCCCTTACCTGTTCTTCAAATTTTCACAACCTATGAGGGATCAGCAAGAGTCAACCTCAGTCACTATTGTTGCTATTAAACAAAGAAGTGAATCAAGAAACAGTTTTCCGGCATTATGCTATTCAGAGTGATACAAGAATTTTGGGTCATGGTCGTTAAAGGGTTAAATGTGATGATCTGTTATTAGACCGTTCCTCATGGAAGAAAGTCTTAAGCTTTTTGAATGACGATCGTGGAGGAAATCTCCTTCTCGCTCTGTTATTTAATTATGCCCACAGGGACTCAGTAATATTTGTCTGGTTATTATGAAGGTCATGGGAGATGTTTTACTTCAGTTTCGTTCTCCTCACACAAAAATTGGGCACATGTGGCAATGTGTATTGGAGCATTTTCATCTTGAAAGGTGACATCGTTTGCAAAAACAATGTTTTGCACCATAGAATGAAGCTGGTAACCCAGAAAATCAAAGTATACATTGGCTATAACTTGCCCATTCAGGGTGATCATAAGACCTATAGATTACCAAGATATCGCTGCCCAAACTATTACTGATTCCCCACTATGTTTGTCCGTTGGCACTGGACAATCGGCAGTGACAAGAGAGTTTACCTTCGGAATTTGCCAAATGTAAACTCTCCTTGAAGTTGGAAGAAGTGTAAGTGTGAGTAATGATTCGTCTGACCAAATCGCATTCTCCCAATCGTCCCCTGTTCAGATTTGTTTCTTGTGACGCATTGTATCTTTCCTTTTGCATTAGCACCAGTACCGAGTGACTTGGTAACAGCGTCTTAGCCGTGAATTTAAGATTTATGAAGTTTCCGGTGAATTGTTTTCCTTGATACTGTATTGCTGAGACTCATTAATTTCCGCAATTACTGCTGCGGTAGTAGATTTATGTGTTCGAGCTCATAAAAATACTATCGCAGCGAGCTATACACTGAGTGGCCACTTTATTATGACCACCCCTCAGTACTTAGTTGGGCCACCTTTTGCCTTTAATACTGCGTTGATTCTTCGTGGCGTGGACTCCACGAGATGTTGATAGGTGGTTTGTGGAATCTGAGACAATGCTTCATGAATAGCACTTTCCAGGAGTGTGAGATTGCAGGGTTGTGGATCCAGCTGTCTGATGGCTCGTTCAACTTCATCCCACAAATTCTCAATGGGGTTGAGATCTGGAGATTGTGGTGGCCACCAAAGCAAAGTAAACTCACCGGCATGTTCCTGAAACCAATCCTGTACAATACGAGCACTATGGCAAGGCGAGCACTATGGCATCTTGTTGAAAGTAGCCATTGCCATTGGGATAAACCATCCACATGACAGGATGCACTTGGTCCGCAAAAATGTTTAGATATGATGTGCCAGCCATACGTTGATCTACACGAATTAAAGGGCTGAAGCATGCCAGGAAAACATTTCCCAAACGATAACGTTGCCTCAGCCAGCTTGAAGGGTTGTAGCAATGCATTTGGGGTCCATGCTTTCGTGCTGCTTCCGCCAAATTCTCACTCAGCCATCGGCATGGTGCAGCTGAAAACGTGATTAATCGGACCACATAATTTGTTTCCAATATCGACTGTCCAATCCTTGTGCTCCTGTGCGAACTGGAGATGTTTTCTCTTGTTAACTGCAGACAGCAAAGGTGTTCGAACAGGCCTTCGGCTGCCACATCCCATCTGATGCAGTGTACGGCGAACAGTGCGTGCAGAGATCATTTGAGGGGATCCTTGATTAAGATGGTCCGTAATTTGCTGCACTCTTGCCCTTCTGTTGTCTATGGACACTCTCCGTTCCGCCCGATCAATCACTAGTCGATTACGACCACACGTTGCACGTAGAGACCCAGTTTTTTGGCTGACAGTCCAGTCTTTAAACACTTTAACAACCGCTACTCTGGAACATTTCCCGAACGCTGCGGTTTCGGTGATACTCGCTCCATGGCTCCGAGCTCCTACAATCATCCCAAGTTGAAAGTCCGTCAAATCGCATTTTTTACCCATTTCGTCACCCAAAAATCACTGCTACTACCCTCGCCCTCTGGCGGAAACAGCTTGCAGCCATAGCTCATTTGCTTAAAACTGTCAGGTGGTCATAATAAAGTGGCCTAAGTTTTGTGTATAAAACAAATACATATATATAATCCATTTCATTGCCCGGAGGTCTCTTTCATTTAGCCACGATTTTCCGCCACAATTTGTCATATCGGATGCTGTTTATCAGGATTTGGTGAATGCAGTCATAACTTACAATACATTTGTTCTGGGTACATTTAACAAATCTATTCTCTCAGTCACCGATGCCTCAGCCAAACGGGCTCGAACAGTTTGTATTTTTGTTTTGTTTTTTGGAATTCAGGGTAGTCTGTCACTTTGTCTCATGTAAGATTTTTTGTCGCCTCTAAAGAAGCTATTGCTTGTATCCTCAATACTTGACAGTACTACGTGCAAGAAATGCACTCAATTTTTTCATTAATGCATGTTCATAAAAAAAAGGGGGCATCACAAAATTTTTTACTGCTACAGTAGGTGTTTTTCTGTTATTTTTTCCACCCCCTGTATATGCTGACTTCTAGGGCTTTTGGATAATTCTCGGACTCATGCTGATTGTTGACGCATCGTGTACTTAACTCATTTTGCAAATCTGTTTCTCGAGCCGGAAGAACTTTTACTGTTCTAGATCTTTTAAAATGTGTCCCGTCTCCATTCTTGACGAGCGACGGTTTTTAACGACGAGAGCGAAAGAGAAAGACCAGTTTCGCTACGGAAACGGGGTTTCACTTTTGAAAGCTACTGGAGAAAAATGCTGCAAGAAGAATCTTTTTAACTGGAGTAAGCTCTGTATGTATGAATTGGGTGTGGGTTGTTACCACCACCAGATCGCTGCTTGGAAAAGTCGTTTGAACTAGATTCCACGCACAGCCAGCGGCAACGTGAGTGCCCGGATGAAATTCATGATTCAGAACAGCGCCAGATTTCGTGGTACCAGCAGAGCCGGTTCGCCGAACAAACACGTCACGTGACATCACTTTGTCGTCGTGATTATTCCGGCGTCGGTAGCACGTGGGTGGTTGTTACACTCGAATCTCATATCCACAATCTTATTTGTCTAGACACCTGCTATCACCACCGAACAAGGCAAAAATCTCACTTGTCACTCTGCAGGTTTCACGACGACCACACACGGAACATGCTCACTGAAAAAATACTGCTTTTTACGTGTGTGTGTGTGTGTGTGTGTGTGTGTGTGCCTTCTTTTTTTTTCACTTTGCCTTTTTTTTTTTTAAACCGATGCTATGCTTGCATATATGCATATGTATGCGTATGTGAGAGAGAGCAAATGAAAAGAAAGAATCAGATCTAATTTAGATGTGTGAGAGAGAAAGGCAGAGTTTAAGATGATGGATACCCATGTTCGAAAGTACCGAATATGTGGATATTAATGCAAGAATCGATCTCTATTCTTTCGCTTCCGGCAAAATTTTCTCAGGCGAAGGGGAGTGTTTGCGACCACCATGAGAAAATTAGGTGCGCATTTGGGGCCACTGGTTACAGTAAGGGACGCCGTTACACAAAACACCAGATATATATTCCGATTTTGGCACTTGATAATAATGGAATCGCCTATTTTTGGAGGTGCAAGCATTTTGGGTGCGACGTGTCGAAGGAGGCGATTTCCGATGCTCAGAGACAACTGGGGAAAATTCCCGCAGGAACTTGTTCCCTGCGGGGCTAAGATTTGAAGACTCATTACTATGACAGTCCCACCCTTTGGTTCATCCCCCACCCACTCCATTGTTGTCTCCCCCATTGTCTCACATTGCTTGCTGGAGAGAGAGATCTCACTGTTCCCTTAAGAAGGATCACTTAAGAGACGTGGCAGTAAACATTGCTTTCCCTTTCAGATCAAGAAATGTTTACTGTCACGCTTTCCACAAGAATTCCACCCTAGGGTGAGATTAGTCCTACTATGGAACCCTTCGCCTGCTCCTTTCTTGCTGCAAATCCCACGTGTTTAACAGGAAGTGTTTGCTGCAACACCAAAATCAGGCGATTCCATTATCGTCAAGTGCCAAGAAAAAAACCCCGACTAATAGTGACGTATATAAAATTAGCTGGGTCTAAGAACAAGTTGCATGTGAACAAATTATCAGGAAAAACCAAAATGTTGATGCAAAAAAGAAGAGAGATGAGGACAACTAAAGAAGTGACTTCCAAAGTGTAATACATAGAGCCATGCAAGACAGTACGAAAAAGTATCACTGAAGACGTAAGGAAATTCAACTGTGAACTAGTGAGGAAAGCAATTGAAAATAAACAAAGCCTAAAGATAGCAAAGGGACATCTCAGTAAGAGAAGGAAACAGATTATGGCACTGAGAAAAGAAGATGGTTCTGTAACAAGAAATAGAGGTGAAATTTTGACAAGAGTGAAATATTTCTACTCAAAATTATATGAAAGGGATGATACATGTACTCCAGGCATCATGAAAGGTACCAGTACCAGAGTTCTTCCAGTCCTCCCAGCAGAAGTTGCACATGCAATCAAGAACATGAAGCGGGGAAAAGCTCCAGGAGAAGATGGAATTACTGTAGACATCATACAAGAAGCAAGTGGAGAAATCGAAACAGTACTCGCCCAAATTTTCACTCGATGCCTTAATGAAGGGAAGATTCCTGAGGATTGGAACACCGCTACAATGATCCTGCTACATAAGAAAGGTGAGATTGAGGATCTCGGAAACTACAGACCTATCAGCCTCCTATCAGTGGTTTATAAAATCTTCACTAAAGTTCTTTCACACCGCTTGAAGGTAACACTGGACATGGCTCAACCGAGAGAACAAGCTGATTTCAGGAGGGGCTACAGCACAATCGATCATATCCATGTGCTGAGAGAACTAATTGAAAGAGCGAGGGAATATGAACTTCCATTGTGCATGGCTTTTATCGATTATGAAAAAGCCTTTGATTCGATGAAACCATCAGCAGTTACAATGGCTCTGAAATCCTGCGGTATTGAAGATGCATACATTAATATTATTAATAACATCTATGAAAATGCAAGTGCAAAGATTCGGCTGTTTGAAAATACAACACACATAAAAATTGGAAAGGGAGCGAGACAAGGTGACACCATATCTCCGAAGCTCTTTAATGTCACATTGGAGGGTGTCTTTTAGTCGCTGATCTGGGAAAACAAGGGGATAAAGATTAATGGAGATTATCTAACCCACCTTCGTTTTGCTGATGACGTAGTCATTTTTGCAACTACCCCATCAGAGCTGCAGAGTATGATCCAGGAACTTGCTGACAAGAGTAAAGAAGTGGGATTAAAAATGAACTTTCAGAAGACAAAAGTGATGTTCAATGCTTTTACAAAAAATGAAGATTTATCGATTGATGGAGAAAAGCTGGAGATAACAGACACGTGCGTTTATCTTGGTCAGCAGATATCAAGTGAGGGTCACATTGATGAAGAAATTAATCGGCGTACAAAACTTGACTGGAGAGCTTTTGGAAGAAACAGCATAATTTTCAAGAGCAATATGCCATTATGTCTTAAAAGAAAAGTGTTTGATCAATGCATCCTTCCAGTGCTTACGTATGGTGCCGAGAGGTGGACCTTAACAAAAAGAGACACGCAAAGGCTGCAGACAACTCAAAGCAGCATGGAGAGGTGCATGCTTGGTATATCCAGGAGAGATCAGAAGAGGAACTCGTGGATCCGAAAAATGACAAGAGTGGAAGACATCATGATCAGAGTTAAATCCCTGAAATGGCAATGGGCTGGACATATTGCCAGAAGGACAGACCATCGATGGACAGCCGAAATTTTAGATTGGATTCCAAGGGACAGGAAAAGACCCAGAAGAAGACCACATGGGAGATGGGTGGATGAAATTTGAAAGTATGCAGGAGTGACATGGAGGAGACTGGCACAAGACAGACCGTTGTGCAGGAAATTTGGGGTGACCTTTGTTCAGCAGTGGATTGATAATGGTTGACAATGATGATGATGATGATGATACACTATATTGACAAAAGTCACTGGATACTTAGAAGAGAAACATAACATAGCATTTATTGACAAACATTAGTATGGTGTCGGTCCACCTTTGGCCTTAATGCATGCACTGACCCTTCGAGACATGCTTTCGACAAAGTTTAGGAACACAGCGATAGGTATGCGCATCCATTCCGTACATAATGCTGCCGCTGACTATTGCTTATCCCTGCTTCCAAATTTCTTATGCGGGGCTCTAATTCATCCCGTAGGTGCTCTGTGGGATTAAGATCAGGGCTCTGTGCTGGCCAGTCCACACACGATACGGAGTTATCGTCAAACCACGCCGTAACAATCCTTGCTTTATGGCTCGGTGCATTATCCTGCTGGTACGAACAAGGCTCGGTTCCATAGTATTGCCACAGAGTTGGTAGGGCATTATTGCCCAGAATATCGAGGTAGACGTGCTGGTTAACATGTTTGTGTACGAAAACCAATGGGCCGGGACCATACTACAAAAACCACCCTCACACAAATACACTGCCAGTTCCAAACTTGACTGTAGGAACAGTACACTGTGGAAAATAGCGTTTCCCGGCTGCCGGCATGCCCACACAGGGCCATGAGACTGCTGAATCAAGTATCTGGATTCATCAGTCCATAGGACCCGTTTCCATTGATTTGCGATCCACGATAAATGTTCTTTACACCATGCTAAACGATGAGTAGCATTCCGAGTGGAGATGAAAGGCTTATGAGCAGCCACACGATCACGGTAACCAATGGAATGAAGACTCAGCGAATGGTACGTGCACATACCGGTGTTCCAACATTTTTACTCACCTGTACACTAAGGTCTTGTGCAGTACTCCGTCGATTACCTGTAACGATTTTCCTGAGGCTTCGACGTCTTCTATCGCTGATTTTCTTTGGTCTGCCGGTAGTTTTGCTGCTTCAGGCACGCCATATGTCTTCCACTTATTCAGTACATCCAAAACAGTTGACTTGGATATGCTTAAACGCCTCTCGGTTCCTGTTATGGACAACCCACTAATATAACACCCAGCAATCTTTCCTTTCTCAAAGTCAGTTCTGTCCCGACGCGACATTTTCACTCAACCTCACAGTGCGATATGATCGCGGTCAGCTGCAGGTTTGTTTTTATACCATTTGCAGCTGCACCGCGCATTTTAACAACGCAGTGGATCCGTTCATTTGCTTTTGAAATGGTGTCTGGTGTCTTTTGTCAATATAGTGTATGTAAAATTCGACACTCTACACTTTCGGTTATGAGAATTAGGGCCACATCTCTTCGTGTCTCAAGTCAGTATGGCAGAATTGGTAAAAACTTTTTCGAGACTCGAACCCAAACCTCACCAAGAGGATTAGCGAAATCTACACCTCTGACCACTCGGACATCTAGAGGCTGAGCATTCCCTGAAATTTTTTTATCCTCCACTAAGAAATATTCAAATAACGTAGTAATAATTGGCACATACCGTATTTGAAAAGAATATTAGCGAAAACAAAATATTCACTATATTTTATTAGCACGTCTTTTGTAAAAAGATCGTGCTTCTGTTATCGGTTTGTCCGGCCGTCCGCCCGCCCGTCTGTACCCACGATATCTCAGCAACTGTTAGTCCGATTTGAAAAATCCTTTTTGCATTGGGGAGCTTGAAATATGCAAGTGATGATCCTTTATTTCGTTTTTTTTACGATGTACAATTTCCCCGGTAGAGGGCGTAAATGCAGATGATGTCGAATTCAAAAATACGTTTTATTCCACATATTT
The DNA here is from genome assembly GCA_039090855.1 of Macrothele yani. Classification (NCBI taxonomy): domain Eukaryota; kingdom Metazoa; phylum Arthropoda; class Arachnida; order Araneae; family Macrothelidae; genus Macrothele; species Macrothele yani. Next base: position 115,208,170 of record CM077003.1, read on the forward strand.
GCTTCTAAACATTCGATTGAAAAAAATTATATCTTTCGATTCCATTTATGTCGAAGAGTATTTTAGATATAGTTAGTTTTTCAAATGACGCATAGATTTTCCGCTAGGGGGCGTAAAAGTAAATTACATTTTCCCCGATAACTCTTTTTCTAAAACTCCGATTTGAAAAAATATTTCTTCAGCGGATACATCTCCTGGTGGAAAATATTTTGCATATAATTTCAAATTTTTGGTAAGGAATACTTTGGCCACCAGGGGGCGTAAGGGTTAATTTTTACTTCTGCTGTATTTGCCATAAAATCATAGCTTCTAAAATATCGATTGAAAAATTATTTCGTGGACTGATGTCACTCACATCAATAAACCTTTTCGGAATATTTTCTTCTTAAAATATTCCACAGTTTCTCCGCCAGGGGCGTAGATGTACATCGTATTTTTGTCAATATCTCTACTTCTAGGAGTCCGATTTGAAAAATTCCTTCTTTGTTGGATAGTGTTTTCCGTGTGACACGATTTTCATATAATTTCAAAATTTTCAAGTAATTCATAGACTTTCCGCTAGGGGGCGTAGCGGTAAATTGCGTTTCCCCCTATATCTCTGCTTCTAAATCACCGATTTGAAAAAAACATTCTGCACCGGATACAGCTCCTGATGGGAAATCGTTTGCACATAATTTCTAATTTTTGTAAAAAATAGTTTGGCCACCAGGGGGCGTAAATATTAATTTCTGCTTCTGTTGTATTTGCAGCAAAATATGAGCTTCTAAATTCTCGATTAAAAAAAACGTCTTTTGTTGGCCGATACTACTCATGTCGACAAACCTTTTAGGAAAATTTTCTTCTTGAAAAAATGCATGGTTTCTACGCCAGGGGGCGTAGATGTATATCTTATTTTTGTCAATATCTCTACTTCTAAGAGTACGATTTGGAAAATTCCTTTTTTGTTGGATTGTGTTTCCGATGCGAAATGTTTTTCTTATAAATTCAAAATTTTCAAGTAAATCATACACTCTCCGCTAAGGGGCACAAGGGTAAATTGCGTTTTCTGCGTTATTTCTGCTCCTAAAGCTCTGATTTGAAAAATTCTTCCTGTATCGCATACAAGACCTGATGGAAAATATTTTTCACATAATTTCTAATGTTTGGTAAAGAATGGCTTAGCCACCAGGGGTCATATGTGTTAATTTCTGCTTCTGAAGTATTTGTTGCAAAATCTGGGCTCCTGAAAACTCGACTAATATTCTTTTCTTCGACCGATACCGCTTATACGGATAAACCTTTTGAGAATACTTTCTTCCTAAAATAATGCATGTTTTCCCCACCAGGGGACGTAAGCTCACGATTCCGTTTACAGCAATATCTGAGGGATTAAAAACCCGATTGAAAATCTTTCTTTGGTCAGATCTATTATTTTCCATACCGGTTCCATTGACTTTGAATAGCTTTGATGAATTTAATTTGCGTCAGAACGGATTCAAAAGATGTGCTTATTACACCCGAAAATTCGGTGCCAACTTTCTTGTTTTTTTATTTGAATGAGAGCAAAAGCCTACGTAAGTAAGGTGATTTAAGATCATGACCGTTGAGTCGTCAATATGGATACTGGAAGCAGTAACGGATCCACCGGGGGACGACTGAAGTGATTGCTCCCCCCCCCCCCCCCCAATCAGTTGTTTCCTTTTTAAATGGCCAATACATGAATAATTAATGCATTTATTTTTGTAAAATTATAGTAATAAATCCTGAGGTTATTGTAAAAGTTCTCATAACATCTAAAATTTGCTGTAAATTTGGGGATAAAATGTTCTGTTCTAGCTTCAGCGGAAAACAACAACAAAAGCAAACCCTAGAGGTTCTGGAACAGAGGAAGATGAGAGCGGAAGTGAAAAGAGATTTTGACTGATCATGAACATATGGGTGAGCTTCGTTTTTTTTTTTTTTTTTTTTTCTTTCGTTTCTTCTTTTAGTATTGTCTGGCAGCATTAGTAAATAGGAGCAGAGAAAGTCACTGTGTGGGGCAGACTTTGAAATGTGTATGTCAGAGCGAAGTACGTACCTCGATTGGGCCATTAACAAAAACTAGTAAAAAATTTCCAAGCTTGGAATTTTTCTATTAAATTAACCCGTCTGAATAGAAAGGATCGAACTTTATTTTGAAAGGTTTACGTACAAAAAAATAAAAACAACAACAACAAAATTTGGTGAAGCCACTATGAAGCTCGAGCAAAAGGGATATCACTTTCAGATCACCGCATATTGACCACTTAAACTGGTCATAACCCGGCTAGGAATATTAGCGAAATAAATATGACTACCTAAACTGGTCATATGGCATTGCAGTGAGAATTTGGTCCATGCTTTCATACGTCTCCTCCAGCATAAGTTACTGGAATGGAAGTCTTCTGGTTTCTGTTGGACAAAAGGACAGCTTTTAAACTAACCTTGGATGAGTCGATAAATAGACGCCAATCCGTAGGATCGTGAGCTATTCCTAATTCTGTCATTAGCCTTGGGTAGGTCGTGAACGTGATCATTAAGTTCATTTTGCTCAATCAAGTGGGACTCGTCTAAGTGTTTAGGAGTGTATGTATGTAGGATCCGGATCTTCATGTGCGTCCTCATTGGATGAATTTGAATATATCTCTGCACAGTTCAATGGATGTTTTGGTATAGTAAGATCTTCTCCATGCGGAACAGGCCTTAAAGCTGATGTCAAATTTGGATACTGTAAGGCTGATGTCAAATTTGGATACTACTTTTATTCTTCTTTGAAAAGCCACTGATTTTGGTTGAACAAAAATAACAATCTTCCACGTGATCAATTGGCTCCTGCCAAATCACAGGAACTGCGAAAGGCACGGATTTCAGCTTTCCTTTCAACCATTCACTCAGGCCAACAAAGCAGGAAATGCAGCAGACATGTGGAGCCACGGTTTATTTTGATCTCCAACATGACATCCAAAGTACAAATAGTAGGCTTTCCTCACAGTCTTTGTCAGTGGACGACTCTGCTATATTATAATATACTGTCAACACACATAGCAAAACTTATCCGGAACACGCATGCGTTACGATCCCCTTCCCCCATCTTGCCAACTTTTGCTCATAAACATACAGCACGTGTTTCTCTTTCAATGAAAAAAAACAGCAATGGCGATTCGTATACAATGTTCGATTATCACTTTATCGTTGAAATGACAGCGACACATTGATGTACAAATTGTATCGCTGCGTCTTTAACACATTCTGTAAAAACGCTTTAGTGCTTAAAAATTTCTGATTTCCATATTGACGGCTCAATCATCATTAACTTGAGTCAACTGATTTACGAGCTTTTCCTTTCAGTCAGATTGATTTGTAGCGCTTAAGCGCGATATTGAATTCTTTTTCTTCGTTATCCCCTCCCCCCACCTCCCCTCAAATCTTATTTTAAATACATCAGGTCGTGAATACGCAAAGAACGCTTATAGCTAAGTAAATCCATTTATTTTCGTGGTATTTGTATATAAAGATTCGCCAAGTTTTCACACTCCGCTGGCAGACTTTCTCAAGGCAATGTAGACATAAATATAGACATGTCTACATTTTATGTCTACATTGCCTAAGCCTCCCAGTGGAGTGTGAAAGCTTGGCGAATCTTTACAAATTTACACCAGAAAAAATAAATGGATTTACTACACTATAAGCGTTCCTTGCGTATATTATTGCGTTGTTTGAGTCTTTCGTAGGGGAGGTTGGATCTCCCCTGGTGACCCCCAAACTATGACCATATGGAGAGTAGTGGACCCGCTGTTTTTAGACACCACCCTATGCTTTAATGTTTATCAGGATTTACTCTTTCAGTTTGTGGGTATTCTGGAAGAACAGGGAGGGTTTTTTTGTTACAACAAGGTTGAGCAACATGCCACACTGCAGACGCATCAGTGAAACTTTTACGAAGCTTCTTTGACAATCGTATCATCTGAGAGGGACTCTTATCACGATCCACGGATTTATCACCTCCAGACTCTTTTTCTCTGGGGTTACCTGGAAGAAAGTGTAGATGAAGGTAATCCATCTAACCTGGAAACTCGGAAATTTAAACATTTGTTGTTGCATAACGAAAAGCTTCTCTTCAGCACTAAAGCACGTATTTCAGAACAGCCGACGACGTGTAAACAGTGCCTCGAGTAAGGCGTGGATCAATTCCAGCACCTTCTGTAAGACAAATATATATTCTGAGAATCCCGCAGAAGATGCACACTAGGATTCAGGTAAGTGGGCTGAGTTATATAGCAGGGAAAAAAATCCTGAATGTAAAGTTCGGGAATTTTTTGCTGAACTTTTATAATACCAGACCGACAATAACTGACAGTGTATCACATATCATTGAGTCGCAGATAGCATTCGTTTCACAAATTTGCTTATCACCTCCTTCTCTCTGAACCAAACTTATCGTTTTATTTACTCTGACTTGCTGTCAGCCGTCGCCAAAACGTCCGAATAGTTGGCGGTTTCGAAATGGTGCTCAATTCAGAATGAAAAATGTGCATACGAGGTAACACAATTTACATATGAGAAATAAATTAAAAAGGAAAATTAAAAATAATTTGTGTTCTTTTGCGAAATGATGGCGGATATTTTTTTAATGCACATACTTGGCAAAAGAAGACGTCTTATGATGGCAGAGTTGTAGCGCGGGGAGAAGAGGGCAGTTGTTCTCAAGCGCAAGTTTATGCCGTCGCCGTAAAGATTGAAATGGTGATGCTGCTAAGGTTGAAAATGTGTACGGCAAGTAATATTTTTAGTATGGAAACATGTACTTTCACATGCTATAATGAATAAAGTCCTCCGCTGGACGTGTAGTGCAGGAAGCTTACGTTAAGTCACGTTAGGGTTATTGGAAGGTTACTTGACGTAGCTAAAGTGTACCAAATCTTCAAAGTGCTAGAGTTTGTTTAGGTAAGACTCGCACGTGCAATAAATTCATTGAATATGGAACTTCTTTTTACTCAGCGTTCCTCATTATCTTGAATATCAGTACTATAACTTCGGTTTTAGTACATTAGTACCTTGAAGGCTCCTTATTAGAGCGGTAAACACAATATACCCTGGACTTAATGGAGACACTTAACGGCCAGACAGAGGTCTGACAATAATATGAACTGAGAAAACGTATTCACTTTAAACCTTTTATTGGAGAGCTCCTGGTATTATCAAACACACACTCAACAAATCACACGACTACTGAATATCCGAACTTTCGTAGAATCGCATAACAATAATTAAGACGAACCTATCACATAAAACGAAGCTTGCTTGGTATAGTTGAGCGCGCCCATATATACTGCATACCACCACGTCATGACTTACACTCGTTGCCACATATCATTCAGCGGGAGAAATAACATCTCGTTAAGTGAGAAGATAATTTGCATAGGAAAATAAAATAACAAGAGATAGTAAAATCAAAAGGAAACTGAATCTAGAGTATACGTTACAATGTATAAAATGTCTTTGCAATTCAATGTTTCACCTTTTTTGGTAGCTTGTTTTTTCGGAGTCTAACGAACACCACGAGCAACTCCTTCTTGTTCTTCTACTTTTTTTTTTTTTCGGAATTAGCCAAACCTTTTTTGAAATCCGGGAAACCCAAAGTCTAGGAACTACTGGTTTAAATTTTTTTATTATACTTTTTTAATAACCCCCATGTGTATAGAGCTCACACGGTCCCTGGGTTCCTTTCTTGGAATTTTATTTCTCTTTTTTTTTCTATGTCTGGAAAATACTTGATTTTCAGATTTTTGTGAAATGTCCTGGAATAATCCTGAATTTGTTTCTTGCAATGAAAAAACAAATTGGTTGAATTGTTTGGATTGATTACATTACTTTGCTCTAGCTCCTTGTCTCATCTGCTTGCTATGGCATCACCTTTTTCCATTGAGTGAGTCGCCTTGATGTCATCTTTTCCATCCAGGGACGTCGCTAAACTTCAAAATCAGGGTGAGCGATGACGCGTGAGGGTGCATTATTTTTGCTGGAGCAAGTTTGATAGCAACTTAATTTAAGAAAAACTGAAAGAAATTTTTTTTAATGAACTTAATACAGGCTGCAAAGAAATTCATGCAATTCCCACTTGCTTGGATAGCATACACATACATTTTGGAACTATCTTGAAGTTTAGCACTTTTTGGAATACAAAAGAATCTAAGATTTTGGGTCTTTTTTGTTAATGTTCCGTCCATCCAATTTTAACAAAAATAAGTAAAACCTGAAGAGTTACATTCTGTTTATCAAACATGACACACTGCCACCTGCACGTATAGCGTGCACTGATTAAAACACAACTTTATGCCTAGGAGAAAGGTCTGAAAGCAAATAGTTTCGTGGAATTAGGTTGAGAGGAAGTAAGAAACCGCAGATACAATACCTTTCCCCTCCTCAACTCCCGTCCTTCAAGCCAGCAACTTTGTCTTGCCCTCATCTCTTCCAAAGCAGTCATTAGCCACGTCTTACTATCTCACTGCCCCGGGGCAGGCTTAAGAGCACTGTTATAGCTTCAGACTCCACTTTTGGATCCTTTACTTAGTGGCACAAACAGCAGAGTGATTAGTAATGACCTCCCTCAGCGAATTCCTATCCACCCTCCTCATTCGTCTCTGGCCATATTAACTTGAAAAACGGTCTAAACCAAAGATTTTGGAGAGTGGATAAAAACGAAATTTTCATGGCCCTGCGGATGCTCTTATACTTTGATAACCTTCCTACGGAAAAGTAAACAAAGCACTTCCTAGGAAAAAATACGTAGTCTACACGACGAAAAAGACCAGATTCATCATTACTTGGCAAAGTGCAGATTATATTTTAAATTAAAAAAAGAAACTGAGAATTGGTTCATCTTGAAGTGGATGGGCTGCAGTATAGTCCACCCTCGCATTTCCTTTGCGATGTTCCTGCTTCCATATCATGTGACGCTGCAGTGCAAGATGTCTGAGTGCCATATTTCCAGCGAGCTCGGTTTTTGCAGTTGGAGTCACAACATCGTGTGGATACCTTCCTGCAAGTCCAAGATGGCCGTTCCCCTAGCACACGCTTTCCCAACTGAGGAAGATTGATGTCCGGCTTCCCTGCGTTGAATGTGTGTGGAAATAGATGACTATAGGAAAGGGAATCTTTAGTACCATAGCAAAATTGTTTTGTATTATTGTCATTGTTCTAAGTTCCAGATTGCTTCATACAAGTTTTATACAGAGTAAATTTTATACGAGTTAATTGTGTCCCTTCATTGAAGATTTAACACAATTCAAGAATACTCTGGAACAGCGGAACCCATACGACTTTGTAAGAATCTTAAATGCGTAGTAAATTTCACTCCAGTTTGCACAGCATAAAATGAAGATGCCAACATTTAAGCACCTGGAATTTTTTAACGGAGTTCTGGAAAATTTCATTTTCCGTATATACTCGTATGTACTACCACTGCCTGTAACTTTTTCCCACTTTAAGCTCGGATTTCATGCTATGGCCATTATATACATTTACACCTTTTCTTTGTCAACCATTCCCAGCCTTCATGGAGCAACGGATCGAAGGCAAGAAACTTATCATGTAATCGCATTTTGTTTTCCTTTCTTTCTTCTTCTTTTGAAAAGTGTTATATTTAACGAAGGTGAACTGTCCCCGTTTCAGGTGGACGCACCGAATTAATTAACGCTGTCTCAGCGCCGCCATATTGGAGGAGTTAAAAAGAAAGAACTTTTTCAGGAGAGTTCACCTCGAGATAGCGTTCAATGTGCTTTTCAGCAGTAGCCGAGACCTAATTACTTTGCTTTCTTTGGGCGTGGTGTCACTTATGCGCATTTAAGTGTCACCATAACTTATACAAATCACGACAAAACTTACCTTTGCGCATAATATATAAATTAAACCTGTCTCGTTTGCTGACACATGTATGTATGTACCAGGTGTCCAGCGACAATGTGATTTCGCTATTTAGGCTGTTCTCTCTGAAGAAGGGATGGGTTAAGGCCAAAAATTATTCAGAATGTTTTAGCTGTTTCATCATTTGGCACAGATGTCGCAAGTTTATAGAGTTAAGGCAAAAGTAATGACTCCGAAGGAAAATTCCCATTTACTCTCCCCTGCTTGGAATTAAATCACGTACTTTCTTCCTGAATTACATCTGTAGGGGTTAAAGAACTTAGTACTAATTTATTTTTCTCAGAAATGCTTCTCACATACATTGATTTTTTTCTTCACGCTCTGGAAAGATCACTATATTCAACAAGTCGGGCCTCTGTCGCTTAGCTTTTCTATCAACTGTGAAAACACAGATTTGCCGGTGGTGAAAACCGACTCCACACCACCTGGCCCCAGAGTTAGTTGTTCTAACCTAATAAAATATACCGCCGGAATGAGTCGTTGCAGATTTGTCGTCTTGACACGTGTTTCTCCTCAGTAGTACGTCACATCGTCTCCCGCTTAATTTTTTTTTTTTTTTTTTGAAGCGAAGAAGGAATTTTTATTAATTGCAGACAATGTGTAAAACAAACATCACACATTTTTCGATGAGCCCAACGGCCAGTAGATCGATTTTCCACAATCCTGTGCCAATGTGAAAACACGAAATTTGTCGGCGACGGACATTAAATACGCGCCTCCTCGCTCCGAAGCCAGTTGTTCTAACTTACTAAACTACACCAACGGAATGTATAATGTTCGTGGAATATGGTTGTATGAACACTATCAGTCTCACAACTTCACCTACAGTAAAACAGGAGTCATTCAAGAAACTTCAGAAAATGTTACTTATGATTAGTCTTTATTCTGCTAAATGTCCTATAGCACAACTCAGTTTTCAACAATGTTAGAGAACAAATCCAATTTAGTGGTAACGGATAATGGTAACGGAACGTTAAAAAAACAAACGCCCCGGTGGCGCAGTGGTCTAAGCGATGGCCTCCTCTGATCATTCGTCCGAAAGAGGTCCGGCTTCCAATCCCGGTGAGGCATGGACGTTGTGTTTGTCTTACGGCACTGGCTCTTTTTCTTCCCTGGAACCATTGACCCTAAATTAGGGACGAATGACTGCTTGTAGCCCATTGAGTTGCTCATGGTAGTCGTTAAACCTCCAATCACAAAAAAAAAAAAAAAAAAAAAAAAAAGGAATACACCAACAACACTAAATACTGTATATAATACGCAAACCTCAAGAGATCACAACTTCAAGTAGCTGAATTTCGCAACTACTATTATATCGTCACACTATCAACAACTCCCTACTTTTTTCTAATGCTTAAATATTAGACTGGGATCCTATTTCTCTCCCCTTTCTACCCCATTAGAGCGAAACATCCAATGGCGGTTTCTACACTGCCGACTTCCTGTTCCTTCTTCCCTCTTTCACATGTCTATTTATTCTACTTCTCTCTGCTGCTTTTGTGGTGTTGAAGGTGATGTTCCTCATGTCTACTGTCACTGTCCCGTTCTCCTTCCACTTCTCAATACTGCCTTTTGTCTTGTAGGCACCATTTGCTCCAGAGACATTCCTTTTCAAGCGTTCGAGTGGTTATTGCTCACCAAACATCCCCCGGCTATTTTACCGGATGCCTGTGCCTATCTCTTCGTACTTGTCAAACATGTCATTTTTCTTTATCATTAATCTCTCTGCTCTTATGCTACCACACCAGGTATCCTCTCTGCTGGCGCGGCCTTACGGTCGATTTATAGGAATCGCATCGTGTCTCGACTACGCCTGGAGAACTTCGCTGCTTCCACCCCTCAATCTCAAGCCTCTTTCCGGTCTACCTTGGCGCAGGGGACCGGATGGTTCAAAATCACTGGATCTTCCATTGATCTTTCCTTCTGATTGGTTTGTTTTTTCCCAGCTTCGACCTACTGAATGCATCAGTTGAGATTTTGTGTTCTCTCCTCCTGGTGCTTCGTCACAATGTCTGCTGAGCGTTTGTCTTTTTACTGCTTTTGATTTGTATTGTAGGGGTTTTCTGCAATTTTTGTGTACTTCGTGTGCATGTACCGTGCTGTATTTGTTTCTTCGTTGCACCTGCTGTCCTTATTACCTGTTTTTCACTCATGTGTCTGCTTTTGCTACCTGTACTTTTCCTAAAATGTTGTGTTTGATTCGTTTTCTCTGTCTGATACTAGTGCTTCTGGTCTTGTGTTTTTGCATCACACTGTCTTTCATTGAGTTGTGCACCGTGTATTGGTTCTCTAGGAGCAATACGAGAGGTATTGCCCTGTGAGACTTTGCTCTTTCTGTTTTTTCTTGCTGCATTGTGTTGTATCTTTTTTATTTCTGCCTTAATACTGTCTTGCATTTTTTCACATTCTTTGACGTCTTGTTTACTGTACCTCACTCATCGCATTGTGCCTTCTGGACTTTAAGATTTTGTTTGTGTTCGAGGCTAGTAGACTCTTGGACCCTTGATGTGTTTTCTTGCTGCCTTTTGCACAAGAGCGTGTGGTGTTTATTAGTATCCCTATGTGTTACACTTGTACTGCCCCGGGCACCTATGTCTCTCTTTGTTTTGTGTTGTTTGAATTGTATTTTGTCTTGTACGGCAGAGGGTTTTCTGTTCGTACCTCTGAAATTTTAATTCTTGCTCGTCCCAAGTCATTGTTTTTTTTGTTTTTTTTTACTGATGCAATACTGCACGGCTTGCTGTTTGCTTTTTTGCGTATCTTTGTGTTTCACTTGGGGAGTTTGCCCAAGTTTCCACTATGCTCTTTAATACTTATAATGTTTTTATGTCACATATCGTGTGGTTTCTTCATTTGTGGGAACTGTTCAGTTCAGTACCTTTACCATAGTACATGCTTTTGTTGTGTTCTACTTGTTCCTCTCTTTTTGTGTGCTGCGTTATACAGCCATATTCTTCTAACTATATTTACCTGTCGTTTTGTGCCCTGCTCTCACTGTGAACGTGTGCATGCTGTAATCTCCTGATGTTTAAATGTATCATGATACATGCGATTCTCCAGCTCTTTGGATGGGTTCCCGACCTTCGCGATTTCGTTTCACATTGTACCTGTTTTGTTCGCATTGTACCTGTTTTGTTCGCATTGTACCTGTTTTGTAATGGTTTTTTTTGGCCTTTGTGACTACTGCTGTCAGGCCTGTGAATGCCTCAGGATGTTATGCATTGTCTCGGTGAAATGTTCGCCTAGCAGTTATCATTTATCATGTAGAATGGTTATGTTTCACCAAATGCTCAATTGTATTGTTAACATTGTTTGCAGTATGCTCTCAGGGATTTCCCGGAGTGTCGATAGTTTTTTTTGTGATTAATTTAGCCTACGTCTTAACCATATACATGTACTTTAATTTTGCTTTGTGTATACAATGTGGATGCTCCATGACTAATCATTACCATTGTTTGTGCATCTTCTTCCTCAAGCATGTATTGTTCCTTACTAGTGATTTTAACATTTTGTCATCCTTAGTTGATTGTCGTATCACATTCACTTGTAATTTTTCATCAGTATCGCTCATTGTTTTGTAGTTTATTTTGCCCTTTGTGGTGCGCATGTGTTCCCTTATGTTTTCGCCAATAAAGTATATTGTTGAAATGACCGAAAAGTCATTGCGTTTTTTACACATAGATGGCGACACATGTCTTGAAATGCAACTAATGTCATTTCAAACGGCAAGTTCATTATGCAACGTGACAGCTGACAGTTCAAGCTTGTCTTAGGAACAGAAAATGCACGATTTCGTTAACAAGTGTTTGTTTGGCGTCGATTTCAAACTGGACAATTAAAAGGAACATTTTCGTCATGTTTTGTTGTATTACTTCCCAAAAGTATAAAACTCAGTGCAAGCTCATAAAAAGTTATGTGATGTGTATGGTGAAGATACCTTAAAACTGCGGCAGTGTCAGAATTTGTTTGCAAAATGTCTGTCGGGAGATTTTGATGTGAAAGATGCACCACGCTCAGAAAAGCAAATCGAAGTTGATGACTGCGAAATAAAGGCATTGATTGAATCCAATTGGCTTTTAACGACGAGAGATTGCTGAGATCTGAACATATCGAAATCGAGCGTTGAAACCCATTTAAAGCAACTGGGATACGTTAGTAAGCTCGACATGTGGGTACCACATGCGTTAAAAGAAATTCATCTCACTAAGCGCGTTGACATCTGCGATTCGCTCTTCAAACATGAAGAAAACGATCGATTTTTGAAACGTATGATAATAGACGATGAAAAATGGATCGTCTACAACAACGTCGAACGAAAAAGGTCGTGGAGCAAGCGTGATGAACCTGCTCAAAGCACTTCAAAAGCAGATATGCACCTAAGGGAGGTTATGCTGTCAGTCTGGTGGGATTTCAAAGGTATTATGTAGTTTGAATTGCTTCTAAGGAATCAAAGCATTAATTCGGACGTGTACTGTTGTCGTCAGCTGGATAAATTAGGTGATGCAGTCAAACAGAAGCGTCCAGAATGGGTGAATCGCAAAAGTGTTGTGTTTCACCATGATAACGCAAGACCACGTAAAAGTTTGGCCACTCGTCAAAAATTGTTGCAGCTTGGGTGGGATGTGTTACCACATTCACCATTTCCTCCAGACCTGGCACCATCAGACTACTATTTGTTTCGTTCGTTGCAAAACGCCTTGAATGGTAAAATCTTCACCGCTGATGAAGCTATCAGATAGTTCTTTGAACTGTTTTTTTCCGAAAAAAGCAAAATCCATTTTTGAGCGCGGAATCATGAACTTGCCTGCGAGATGGCAAAAGGTCATCGAACAAAATGGACAATATGTTGTTGACTAAAGTTTTTTGTTTCCCATTCAAAATTCGCCTTTCATTTACACAGGAAAAAAAAACTACTTTTTGGCCAACCCAGTATATCATCCAGTTCTGATCTGACACACACACGTCATACGTTTTGACTTCAGGGTGTTGCCAACTATACTCTAGCAAGAGAGAAAATATGACGTTAAGTTTGGAAAACGCTAAGGAGAACGAACTCAATTTTACATAGAGAAAGAAACTAAAAAGGAAAGTTAAATTACAGTATACGTCACAAATGTACCGCTGCAGATTTGATATCTTGACACGTATTTCACCTCTTTAGTACGTCACACCATCTCCTTCTTAATTTTTTTTTTTTTTGAAGCGAAGAAGGAATTTTTATTAATTTCGAACGACGTGTGAAACAAACATCGCACATTTTTCGAAGAACACAACGAATAATGGACTCATTTTCTACAATCGGGAGCCAATGTAAAAACCCAAATTTTTTTGGTGATGAAAAATCGAAACCACGCCTCTTCTCTCCGGAGCCAGTTGTTCTAACCGTCTACACCGACGGAATGTATCGCAGCAGGTTTATCGTCTTGACACTGTTTCACCTTTGTAGTATTATACATCACACAACATATAATTCCTCAATAGCTACAACATGTATTCGTCGATTCACAATAATCTGCAATAATGACAAATTCTTTGGTTATATCATTCCCACTTTCACATAGCCACAACCATATTCACATTCAAAGTCTTCCAGAAACTTGGTTATATGTTTTTCTTGGGGATGGCCTTAAAACGTATAAATGTAAAAAAACGTATAAAAGAAATTTCAAAATGTTAAATACTATTGTTTAATTTTGAATATCTCCAAAGAAAAAGAAAGGGGGAAATCTCGTAATTTTGGATTACGCTAATTCATAATATAAAACATATATATAAATACATGAACACCTTGTGTCCTATATTAAGCGTATATCTGTTTTATTTTTCGCGTTGATTGTTTTATTCTATTTTTATTATAAAAACTAGGTTAAGAAATTCAGAACAATTTCAAATTTTCAATATGACAAAAATAACCCTTACTTTCGAAATAAAAGATAGCAAATCCGAATAAAAATTTGTTTTATATTCAATACCACTATTACACATTCTTTATTTATAAGCATTGCTGTTTGTCCACTAGTTGATTTAGCATTATTCTTTGCTTGTTTCAGATTTCTTGAATTAAGAAAAAAATAAAGCGAATTGTGAACGTCATTTAGTAAATTTTTAGTTGTATCGTCTGTCATGGCTACAAAAAAATGCTGTCTAAATTCTATCAAAGCTGTAATATATCCAGTTACGTATAAAAAAATCAAAGAACCGTATATTTTTGATAATCTGAAATTCAAAATTGACGTATAATCGCAAAAAGCGTATAAATGAATTGCGTATAACCGAATTGAAAAGGCGTTAGAACTACGGTAAAATATCGGCACTAGCGCAGAATTACGTATAAAAATGAAAAACCTATAACCGAAATTTCACTGTATTTTGCTCTGATATTGTCACTGTTGCCAAATTGTAAAAGCTGTTAGGGGAAGTAATGTGTTGTTCAGTGAGAAAATCTTAAATCAAGGAGTAACAAAATTTACATTTCAGAATACAGTTTTAAATTCTATAGTTTTTATGAATATATTTTTTAATTCTATAGTTTTTATGAATGTTGTTTTAAATTCTATAGTTTTATGAATATAGTTTTAAATATATTTTTTTGAATATAGTTTTTATGAATGTAGTTTTAAATATAATTTTATGAATATAGTCTTAAATATAGTTTTTAATATATTCTTTTAAATATAGTTTTATGAATTCAGTTTCTGAGAAATAATGAATGTGCTGTTCAGTCAGAAAATCTTAAACCAAGGCGTGACGAAATTTACATTTCAGAATATAGTTTTAAATTCTATAGTTTTATGAATATAGTTTTAAATATAGTTTTATAAATAAGTTTTATAAATATAGTTTTAAATTCTATAGCTTTATTAATATAACTTGAAGTTCTATAGTTTTTGTGAACATAGATTTACGTTTTATGAATATAGTTTTAATAAATATAGCTTTAAAATCTGTAGTTTAATGAATATAGCTTTAAATTCCATAGTTTTTATGAATATGGTTTCTATGAATATAGCTTTGAGTTCTATAGTTTTCATGAATATAGTTTGGAATTCGCTTTTCTAAGAATATACTTTCTCACAAGCACTGTTTTTTCCAAATCGTTTAAAATTTTGGCTATTTTCTTTCATTGAAATATGTAAAATGCTGTCTAAGTGTTTGTAGAGTTCTGTAGTTTTCGATAACCAAACTTTATAGGTGATTAGGTAATATTCTTAGAAAACTTCGTTGAACACACATTCACTCTTCTCAAATAACTAAGTAAATGCTAATTGCTAGGTAGAAAGGATCAGCAAAAGACTTTCTATCAACACATAATTCTTAATCGGAAAGCTATAACACATGAAATAATGAAATAAATACGGGATTACGCCATATAATACAAATTTGTCACATTTACCATCCTTGTCACATTTACGCCAAAAATCGGATTGTCATCTTCAAAATTTGTATTATATGGCGTAATCCCGTATTTATTTCATGATTTATCTGCTTCTCCGGGCAATCACGGGATAGGATTATTAACCTCCAGATTCGCTAAACATGAATGCCGGTTGCTTCGACTAGCGAATCCTGTGATGGTTAAATTCAAATTGATCGGAAACTTGAAACTTGGTCGTTCTGGGTGGTGTAGTGGTTAGCATACCTAGGCGTTTTCTGGGAGACGCGGGTTCGAGTCCCGCTCCAGGACGATGAAAATTTTCAAGTTTTCAAATATTATCTGACTTACCATCCTTGTCACATTTACGCCAAAAATCGGATTGTCATCTTCAAAATTTGTGCTATAACACCCATTTGTCGATTCATATAAATCTGCAACAATGGCAAGTTCCTTTGTGTTATCATCTCCTCGTATCTCCACTTTCACATATCCACCACCACATTCACATTCAATGTCGTCTGTTTATTTTTTTCTTTTTATTTTGTTCAGACTTGCTGTCAGCGTTGCCGAAATGTAAATGCTCTTCAAGAAAGTAATCTGCCGTTCAGTAAGAAAATCTTAAAAGAAGAGTAACGAACTTTACATAAGAACACAGAAACTCAAAAGTAAAGTTATTTAGAAGTATACGTTTCATGTTATGATTTCAATTTTTCCCACTTAGGCATAAGCATTTGTTCTCATCATGATGACAGCTGTCATTACTTTTTGTCGAGCTGTTTCAATCCGAAACCTCCCCGCTTCTATCCAATTGTGCTTTTCCTTGTCACTTTTGATCTCCATTCTCTTTCTGCAGTTCCTTTAATCTCATCCAACCATCAGTGTCTAGGTCTTCCTCTTTTCCGGTGTCCTGGTTCTGGGTTTCAGATAAAGATGTTCTGGATCTTCTAGAAGAATTCTAGAAGACCTTCCCTCATATATTCTTCGTACTAGCTGACCTGCCCAATTCCATTTCACCTGCATGATGCACATTAACCTTTAAACAGGCTGGAACGAATTTATCAATTCGAAGTCAGCTAAATGGGCTGAAATTAGCTCGAACGAATATATTCGGTGTCTAATAAGAAGTGGCCCGAACGCGGATGGAACGAGCGAACCTGCGTGACAGAAAACGTTGCTTTCCCCCTTAGGTTTGTAATTCAAAGTGGACATATAAAGGAATGATTGGCATTAATCTTTTCTGAATGATTACCTACTAAAAGGGGCTATAGCAATAGCGACGAAGCGAAGAAAGGAGAGAGATGCTGAATCACTTTTTTCCACCCAGTGGTATAACTGTGCACGATATTCTTCCGCAGATTCGAGAAAGAATATCGTGATATATATATATATATATAAAACTGGGAATGATATTTCGTCCTCCAAAACTTTCGAAAACGGAAGTTAAACGGAGTGAAGATTTCCCCCGTAATGGTTATTTCTTTTTTCTCACAATGTTGCCTCAGCCTAGTATTGCTGTTAAATATCATTTTATTGCATTAATGTTTGTATTTCATCATGAAACTGTGGACAGCAATTTCCGAAAACGGAAATCGGACGAAGCTAAGATTTCTTCCGGAGTCGTACCCCCCCCCCCCGCCCCCGATGTTCTTACTATCCTATATTGTTGCTAAATGTTACTTTTCCTCATAAATGTCTGTATTTAAGCGCTTGATGACACAGAGGTAAAATTTGTGAAAACTGATGTTGATGTATGGTATTCAAAGTATTCATATTCTCAGAGTTATCTAAATAGTGAAAGCTTTGACATCATACATTTATGGTCCTCAGGCTGAAAGTTCGTTCAGCATGATGGATAAAATTATTGTCATCTGAGGGAATAAAAAAAGAAGGGAAAGCGACAATGAAGAATGGGAAAGGAATGATATCAACAGAAAATAAAATTAAGCAATGAATGTCATGCTGCTGCTGCAGTGTCGACAAAAGACAAATATGGTCGTGGAACTTGTTGAGAAGAAAGCAATACAAGAGGAAACTTGAGGTCATTTTCCAGCTAGTACAACAACAAAACAAAACAAAAGAAAAATATTGTGTTTGAAGCAATGTCTTTTTAAACCATATTATTTTGTTTTGAATTCAAAAATTTTGCACTTTGAATACAGCGATGTGTTCCAGTTTAATACAGTATATTTACATAAATAAATTACAGTGAACAATTCCATCTCGTGCTGATTTATTTTCCCACATTTTCTTACCACGTGTTCTAATTTTTCATCCGGGTAAAAAGTTCAGTTTTTTTTTTGCTTTTTGGTCGGCCTCATGTATGTATAGTGCTCATGTCAGGGAAACTATCTCTTGTTCATGGAGCAAGTGAGCGTTTATCACCTAGAAGGGAGCTTTTATCACCTATGAAAGGTTTATGGTTCGTGCTGCTGAGACAGGTGGGGCAAGGGAATTGTTTGCCGTGGATTTCGCATAACCCGTCCGCAAGTGAACATTTCCGTTCACTTGCGGACGGAAGTGAACTGGGAGAGCTGTGACGTACTAAGAGGTAAAGCACTTGCCAAGATGATAAATCTTCAGCGATACATTCCGTCGGTGTAGCTTAGTCGGCTAGAGCAACTCACTCCGGAGCGAGGAGACGCAGATTCGATCTTCGTTAACGACAAATTCCTGTTTTCACGATGGCGCTTGAACGTAAAAATGGATCTAGTGGCCGTTGGGTTCTTCGAAGAATGTGTGATTACGGATGGGACATTCGAATCCTCGAATCCCGAGAATCTTGTTCGGTTCGAGATTCGAAAACTCGAATCTTCGCGCTTTTTCCGTCATTCGAATCTTTCGTATCTTAATCTAAAAAACTTGGCGTTTGAGGCTTGTTCTAGAGCGATGTTTGTTCGAATTTTTGTCAGCATGACGAGTTCTAACATTAGAAAACAATCGAAGAAGATCGTCTACGGTGTGTACACAGCTATTCGAAATAGCTCGTTACTTCCAAACCGGATGCAACAGTGAAGGAATTGTTCAGCCAAACAGAGAGCAAACGCCGAAGCGACTGGCGTGTCCCATCGGACAGTGCCTTAGCCACCATTCCTCAAGTACAGTGAGAAAAGTGACTTAGCCATATTTTATCTCTTCCCCGACAGCCGTTACTGTGGTAACGAGCGTGAGAACGGAGGGGGTGGGGTGACCTTGAGCCACGTCGCGCACATTACTCAAGTTACTCTGCCTACAGTTCAACGTTTCTAGTTCTACTCAACTCTCCGCAGCGTCTCACTTGCACACGCTATCAGCATACCCTCGGCGTTATCCGGTCTGTATTTTTTTAACTCTTTTAAGAGGCCTTCTTTTCTTTCCCTTTTTTTTCTTATAATTATTCTTATATGAAGGATTCGAGGGATTCGAGATTCGGGAGATTTGAGGGATTCGAGAACCTTTTAGGATTTGGATTCGAGAAAATCTAGGATTCGTCCCACCTCTATGTGTGATGTTCGTCCCACACATCGTCTGGAATTAATGAAAGGTTCCTTCCTCGCTTCAAATAAAAAACGTGCCAAGACGACAAATCTGCAGAAATACATTCCGTCGGTGTAGCTTGGTCGGTTGAGAGCAACTCACTTCACTCCGCAGCCAGCAGACACTGGTTCGATCCCTGTCGCCGACAAATTCCTGTTTTCCCAGAGCGCAGGAAAGTTTAGGCACCATTTGGTTCAGTATATTGGGTGCTTAAAGACTTAATGTATCTCCGGTTTAAGTTTGTAGTGTATAACGATTTAAAGTTATTTTTGTCATTTGCTTGTTGATAAACAGTCACTGAACTGTATGTATTCGTACTAACTCCTATACAAGAGAACGTTACCAGGATACACAAAAAGCTAGGTAAATGACTAATACTTTTATTCAGTCCTTCCTTGAAGCTTACAAGTATACTTGTCAAACACAAATTGAGATGTGTTAGTCAGAAACGACTTGAAACTGTATTATTAACGGAACTACTCGCAGGCAAAGCGTGACTAAGACACACTGGGTACAGAGCCAGCAAAATGGAGAGGCTCCCCCACGAAAACAAAAATTTTTATCAGTGTATATGGAGATATCACGTGATATACACAACACATATAAAAGTATGCATACTTACTCGTATATTTCCTTCTATATATTGTATGTATGTATAGACACATTTAACCTGCGCATCATATATGTATAGACATATTTAAGCTTTGCATCATATGTACAGACATACACTATACTGACAAAAGTCGCCGGACACCACTTCAAAAGCAAATGAACGAATCCGCTGCGTTGTTAAGATGCGCGGTGCATCTGCAAACGGTATAAAAACAAACCTGCAGCTGACCGCGATCATATCGCACTGTGAGGTTGAGTGAAAATGTCGCGGCGGGAGAGAACTGACTTTGAGAAAGGAAAGATTGCTGATTGTTATATTAGTGGGTTGTCCATAAGAGAAACTGAGAGGCGTTTAAACATATCCAAGTCAACTGTTTTGGATGTACTGAATAAGTGGAAGACACATGGCGTGCCTGAAGCAGCAAAACGTGCTGGCAGACCAAAGAAAATCAGTGATAGAGGACGTCGAAGCCTCAGGAGAGTCGTTACAGCTAATGGACGGCGTACTGCACAAGACCTCAGTGTACAGGTGAGTAAAAATGCTGGAACCTCGGTATGTACACGTACCATTCGCAGAAAACTTCATTCCATGGGTCACCGTGATCGTGTGGCTGCTCGTAAGCCTTTCATCTCCACTCGGAATGCTACTCGTCGTTTAGCATGGTGTAAATAACATTTACCGTGGACCGTAGATCAATGGAAACGGGATCTATGGACTGATGAATCCAGATACACGATCCATCAGTCTGATGGCCGTATGTAGGTATGGCGGCAGCCGGGGTAACGCTATTTACTATAGTGTACTGTCCTTACAGTCAAGTTTGGAGCTGGCAGTGTACTCGTGGGAGGGTGTTTTTCGTGGTATGCTCCCGGGTTCCCGGCCCATTGGATATCGTGGACAAACCTGTTAACCTGCAGGTATACCTCGATGGGATGTAAGGTCAGGTGATGCGTAACATCACAGCCTCTCCTTGACAAATGTCAACCCCGCCTTCTCGTGGTACATCCTGTTCCCACTAAAAGGGCTCTGACGACCGCCAATAGCGGTATAACTATACCATCGGGATTAGAGGAAATTCTATCCCACACTCACCAACCCGCTTGGCCAGCGTGGTGAGTTATGGCCAAACCCCTCCAAAATGATTCCACAACTTAAATCTTGGCCCTCAGTCTCCGGCAGCTGGAATGTACCTGGCCAAGGCAGCGGCCAGTGCGACATGAAGGCAGAGGGTGCTAAGAATCCCCGGAGGACCGGACTAGGCTGCCATCTGATGCTGACCTTGGCTACTTACAATGGACGCTCCCTATCTTCTGATTCAAGGCTTCTTGAATTGGAAGAGGAACTACAAAGGATCAAGTGGAACATCGTGGGGCTAAGTGAGGTAAGGAGAAAAGGAGAAGATCTCATCGAACTGAAAAGTGAACATCTCTTCTACTATCGTGGGACAGATACTGGCAGAACTAGTGGTGTTGGATTTATAATAAACAAGAAACTGAAGGATAAAGTTGTAGAAGTTGAAAGTTCCTCTGACAGAGCTGCACGACTTGTTATCCAACTCTCGAAAAGATACCAGGCTCAGATTATTCAAACTTATGCACCCACCACAAGTCATCCTGAAGAAGAAATTGAAGAATTTTATGAGGAAATTTGTCATCTAATAAATAAAGGTAAGCAGCACTTGAAAATAATTATGGGAGATTTCAATGCAAAAATAGGGCAACGGCAACAGAATGAAACTTCAGTAGGTAAATTCGGTCACGGCAACAGATACCAGCGTGGAAATACTCTCGTTGAGTTTGCAGAGGCAGAAGGGTTTTTCATCTTGAACTCCTTCTTCAAGAAAAAGCCACACAGGAAATGGACATGGAGACATCCAAAAGGGACGACAAGTGAAATTGATTTTATTATGTGTAACAAAAAATTCGTCATAGAAGACTGCAGTGTGCTGAACAAGTTCAACACAGGTAGTGACCATAGATTGGTGAGATGTAAGATGCACCTCAACACTAAACTTGAACGTGGCAAGCTCATAAGACAAACAAAATCTATTGACATAACCAACCTTAAAAAACACCATAATACCTTCAAGTTAGAACTGAAGAACAGGTTCTCTGCTTTAGAAGGCCTAACATCGGAAGAAGTGGACATCTCTGAAGTTAACAGAAAAGTAACCAAAGCTCTTATGGAAACAGCAACAAAATTAGCTGGGTCTAAGAACAAGTTGCATGTGAACAAATTATCAGGAAAAACCAAAATGTTGATGCAAAAAAGAAGAGAGATGAGGACAACTAAAGAAGATGTGACTTCCAAAGTGGAATATATAGAGCTATGCAAGACAGTAAGAAAAAGTATCACTGAAGACGTAAGAAAATTCAACTGTGAACTGGTGAGGAAAGCAATTGAAAACAACCAAAGCCTAAAGATAGCAAAGGGACATCTCAGTAAGGGAAGAAAGCAGATTATGGCACTGAGAAAAAGAAGATGGTTCTGTAACAAGAAATAGAGGCGAAATTTTGATAAGAGTGAAAGATTTCTACTCCAAATTATATGAAAGGGATGATATATGCACTCCAGACATCATGAAAGATACCAGTACCAGAGTTCCTCCAGTCCTTCCAGCAGAAGTTGCACATGCAATCAAGAACATGAAGCGAGGAAAAGCTCCAGGAGAAGATGGAATTACTGTAGACATCATACAAGAAGCAAGTGGAGAAATCAAAACAGTACTCGCCCAAATTTTCACTCGATGCCTTAATGAAGGAAAGATTCCTGAGGATTGGAACACCGCTACAATGATCCTGCTACATAAGAAAGGTGACATTGAGGATCTCGGAAACTACAGACCTATCAGCCTCTTATCAGTAGTTTATAAAATCTTCACTAAAGTTCTTTCACACCGCTTGAAAATAACACTGGACATGGCTCAACCGAGAGAACAAGCTGGATTCAGGAGTGGCTACAGCACAATAGATCATATCCACGTGCTGAGAGAACTAATTGAAAGAGCGAGGGAATATGAACTTCCATTGTGCATGGCTTTTATCGATTATGAAAAAGCCTTTGATTCGGTGAAACCATCAGCAGTTACAATGGCTCTGAAAACCTGCGGTATTGAAGATGCATACATTAATATTATTAATAACATCTATGAAAATGCAAGTGCAAAGATTAGGCTGTTTGAAAATACAACACACGTAAAAATTGAAAAGGGAGTGAGACAAGGTGACACCATATCTCCGAAGCTCTTTAATGCCACATTGGAGGGTGTTTTTCAGTCACTGAGCTATGAAAACAAGGGATAAAGATTAATGGAGATTATCTAACCCCCCTTCGTTTTGCTGATGACGTAGTCGTTTTGCAACTACCCCATCAGAGCTGCAGAGTATGATCCAGGAACTTGCTGACAAGAGTAAAGAAGTGGGATTAAAAATGAACTTTCAGAAGACAAAAGTGATGTTCAATGCTTTTACAAGAAATGAAGATTTATCGATTGATGGAGAAAAGCTGGAGATAACAGACACGTATGTTTATCTTGGACAGCAGATATCAAGTGAGGGTCACATTGATGAAGAAATTAATCGGCGTACAAAACTTGCCTGGAGAGCTTTTTGGAAGAAACAGCATAATTTTCAAGAGCAATATGCCATTATGTCTTAAAAGAAAAGTGTTTGATCAATGCATCCTTCCAGTGCTTACGTATGGTGCAGAGACGTGGACCTTAACTAAAAGAGACGTACAAAGGCTGCAGACAACTCAAAGCAGCATGGAGAGGTGCATACTTGGTGTAACCAGGAGAGATAAGAAGAGGAACTCGTGGATCCGAAAAATGACAAGAGTGGAAGACATCATGATCAGAGTTAAATCCCTGAAATGGCAATGGGCTGGACATACTGCCAGAAGGACAGATCATCGATGGACAGCCGAAATTTTAGATTGGATTCCAAGGGACAGGAAAAGACCCAGAAGAAGACCACATGGGAGATGGGTGGATGAAATTCGAAAGTATGCAGGGGTGACATGGAGGAGACTGGCACAAGACAGACCGTTGTGGAGGAAACTTGGGGAGACCTTCGTCCAGCAGTGGATTGATAATGGTTGACAATGATGATGATGATGATGATGATACCTCGATATTCTGGACAATTATGCCCTACCAACTTTGTAGCAATACTATGGAACTGATCCTTGTTGGTACCAGCAGGATAATGCACCGAGCCATAAAGCAAGGACTGTTACGGCGAGTTTTGACGATAATTCCGTATCGTGTGTGGACTGGCCAGCACAGAGCCCTGATCTTAATCCCACAGAGCACCTACGGGATGAATTAGAGCGCCGCATAAGAAATTTGGAAGCAGGGCCTACTACTAAGCAATAGTCAGCGTCAGAATTATGTACGGAATGGAAGTGCATACTTATCGCTATGTTCCAAAACCTTGTCGAAAGCGTGTCTCGAAAGTTCAGTGCATGCATTAAGGCCAAAGGTGGACCGTTACCGTACTAATGAATGTCAATAAATGCTATGTTGTGTTTCTCTTCTAGATTGTTTGAAAGTTGTAAAGGCTGATAAATAATCTACGAATTTGTAACAATACTTTTTAATAATCTAACAATTAAGTAACTTAATAATCTAAATTTTAAAGCAGAACTGATTGTAATCTTAAAGAGAGGCAACAATGTTAGAGAACAGTAAAAAAAGACTTAACGTGAAAATTTTTCATTTTATGGAAGCATTGGAGATTGCCCGGTACGAGGGTACAACAAAATTCTACACAAAATAATAGTTTCACAATAATAATAGTAATAATAATGAAAAGAGAAGTTTAACAGCGATTAGGTCATTTCTAGAAACAATTTTAAAAAGGGGTGGCCCATGTGTAACCAGATCCTGCTCACAAACGTATCCTTATAATAGCAGGATATAACAGCTCGTCGTATAGAAATGAACACAGTTTTTTTTGCATACTACATCGTTCATGATGCACCTTTTACAGACTGTAGTTGCCCTCTCGTCTTTACACCGAGAGCATCAATTTTATTTGCCATGTGACTGGCTGCCAGTTGTTGCCAAAGCATACGAACATAAGAAGAAACTTGGAGGTTCCGATGTGTCATTCAAAATGAAAATGCAGCTAAGGTTGTAACGTAATTAACATAAGAAGAAGAAACTAAAAACAGAGAGATGGGAATGAGGGAGGGAGGGGGGTAAATAGAAATATATGTGCATGTTATCTAGGTACTTCTTTTTTCTGCTCTTCGGAGTTACGCCCCAAATTATTTTTCTCATCTTTCTTTTTGTAATTTGCTCTTTTCTGGGTCGAAATCGCTTATAAAACAGTACAAATCCGTTTATTTACTGGTGTAATGTGTTATATACAAATCATCAAGCTTTCACTTTTCACTGGGTGACTTTTTAAGAAGGCAGAGGTTTAACATAAAGTGGTTAGACACCAGTAAATTCACGGATTTATACTACGATATAAGCGCTTTTATCCTTCACAGTTTGAAGTGCTCTCAAATAATATTTCCTGGATTGGCTTACCTTTAGTGTCAGTGTCTCAGCAGGATATTTAAGACACTTCTTCAGTTCTCAACTCGCATTTTTTTTATGATCTATTTTGTCCTATTCATTTTTTTTATGGTCTATTTTATCCGTATTCTTGGCAGTTAACTCCTGCTAACCGACTAAAGAATGTGAGAAGCTTTAATGTAAAACAAGTTAGTAAAATCATGCAATGCACTGATTATGATACGCTTTCCAACATACCAGAAATCATCACTCAAGTTATGAGGATAATATCTGCAGAATAAATCTCGCTCCTCTGACCCTACCTTTGACCCCATTTCGATGATATAAAAGTAATGCGTAATACACAAACAGCGCGTGACGTAATGAGGCAGATGGTCGCGAGAGCGTGACGTCATAAAACTTTAATATGATCCACAAACAACGCGTGACGTAATAAGGCAGATGGCGTGACCGCGCGCCAACATCTCAATCGCAAGTCGATCGCGAGAGTGTGACGTCATAAGATTTCTAAGAATGGGAAACCTTAATAGGACACGCCATGACACTAAAAACGTGGTAACTCGGCGTGGTTTTTTAACCCACTAAACGAATTTTTCCAAAGTCGAGATCAAACTAAATCGATTTCTTGTACCAGAAAACGGTAGGTTAACCACTTTCATCAAAATCCTTAGAACCGTTTTCAAAATAAAATTTACATATATACAAGAATTGCTCCTTTAATAAGATGTTATGGAATGCATCCCGCTCTTATGTCCTGACCTTTGGCCCCACTTCACCCATTTTCAAGAGGGTTTGTTCCCAGGTTATCCCCTACCACATACTAAAATTTCATCGAAATCGAGCCATTTTTACTCGAGTTATCGTGCGGACAGACGGACAAAGCTGGAGCATATACGCTTCTTCAACCCACGGTTGGTTTGTTTGTTTGTTTGTTTGTTTGGAGGTTTAACGACCACCGTGAGCAACTCAATGGGCTATAAGCAGTCGCCCGTCCCTAATTTAGGGTCACTGGTTCCAGGGAAGGGAGAGAGCCAGTGCCGTAAGACAAACACAACATCCATGCCTGACCGGGATTCGAACCCGGACCCCTTACGGACGAATGAACAGAGGCCAACGCCTTAGACCACTGCGCCACTGGGGCGGCCAACCCACGGCTGGACAGCGTAAAAAACACAAGGTGAATTTCAGAAGCAAAGTGCTATCTTTGACGTATTTTTTCCCCCGGAGACGTGCTTTTCCCTCTTTCCTTCTGGAATTTTTCCTCTGGGTGATTCTATTCTATCTCAGGTATATAACGACTTTATATTTTTCCATTAATGATCGAGGACATGGTGACTTTTAGGATAACAAAAGTTTACACAAATGAAACTTTCTGTGATCAATGATGTTTTGAGATACGAAGTTCATGTAACACTTAGCTTAGCAAGTACTTTTTTGTTAGGGGGGGGTGTTAACGGACTCCATGTGCGACTCGTTGGGCTGTAATCCGTCGCCCGTCCATAATTTGGAGACAGTGGTTCTAGGGAAGTGACAGAACCAACGACATCAGACAAGCACATCACATCACCCGGGTTTTAGACACAGGCCCATCTCTGGTCAGAAGCCAGCACCTCAAACTACCAGCCCACCGGGTCTTCAGCAGGTACTTGATTACACTGTAAACAAATTTCTGAAATTCACGAGCCACTTTCCGTGATTTCTTTCGTGAATTAATGAAGCATATTTCTGATGCAACGTTTTCCGTGAAGTGATGGAAAAAAACTCCGAATTTCACTGATTTTTTGAACGCCAGAAAAATTCTGAATTTTCAGTGACCTTTTTCAATTTCTTTCGTATATTAAGGGGAGATTCTCATTTTTTTGTGAAAAATAATCGATTTTTTTAAGTTATTTTATTATTTTAGGTCTTAAGAATATGTGTACCTAATTTCAAGTCGAAATTCACAAAATTGGCCACGTTATAATCTATTATTGTCCAGTGGGGTCACAGAGAAAGCCGAAGCTGAGAAAACTCTGGACGAATTCAATCACGAACCGCCATTTCATAAAGACGTCGAAAATGCTATAAAGCCGATTTACAACGATTGGTCATCAAAGGAGTTGCTAGAAAGGTGTTTGGGTGGTGACACTCAAAACAACAACGAAAGTTTCAACTCTACTATTTGGCGGTTCGCGCCCAAACATCTTCACTGTGGCTGAAAACCCATCGAAACGACAGCTTATGTAGCGCAGGCATTTTTAATGAAAGTTTTGCTGCCGTCGTGAAAATGATGACAACAATAGGAATCGTTATTGGCGAGCAAACAAAGATATTTGCCAACGCCCGGGACCAACAGCGTCTGCAGAGATATTCGAGACGCAGCCTCGAGGCTACAAAAGAGGCTCGTACAAGGCGTAGAAGCGAGCAAATGTCTCTAAACGAGTTCTACGAAGTAGAGCAAGGAACACTCTATGGCCGTGGCATAGCAGATTAGCAGAAAAATACTGTAAGTACTCGATATGCCTCCGTAAACTGTACTTGAAACTTTAGACGCGTTTTTCTCGAAACAGCTTTTTCCCGAATGGTTGGCTGATATTTCAAAAACTATTGGACCGATCGACTTCAAATGTAAAACTGCATTTTCAGCAAATATCATTTTATCGTTTGATGAACCAGAAACGCGATACGTTATGTATATTCTTTTTAATAGCAAAAAACATTGTCAATTTTTTTAGCTAAGTTGATAGTTTGAGTTTGACAAGTCGCCATTTCCTCAAATATATACATATTTTTTTTCTGGTTCATCAAACGATAACTACTTGAGCATAGAGCAAAACGCCGTTCGAGGTTTTTGTTTCAGATCACCTGAAGTGGAGAAATCATTCCAACCAAGTACAGCGGATCTTCGCGCAGTGTCATTGTCAAGGGGGATTTGCGGGCGTGATTCTCATGAAACTTATTAAAATTTATTTTGTAAATACCTGAAAAGATAATAAATAAATGTACCTACTTGCATAGTTTCGTCCATAATCACTCCAAAAAAAAAAAGCGGTAATTTTAGGGTAAAAAATGAGAATCCCCCTTAACGGAACAACTCCTTTCTCACTTTTTCCATATCCATATCATGAAAAATTTCCGGTAAAAGGAGAGATTTACTGGAATACTTGTTTTTTTTATTAACTGTCAAATTTCAATAGTTTGTCGAAGTATTTGATGAAGTTCTGTTGCGAGATAGGATATTGTGGATAGTGTCTCGCATAAATTTTTATTACTGTGGCACAGGATATTTCTTCTCCTTTCCCAATTTTGTGGAACAGCTATTATACAAGGTGTCCATAAAGTCTTTCCCACATTTTTATGTTAATATAAAAAATGTATTACAGGTACAAGAAAGGGATTGTACGACAATGATGGTGCACAAGTAAAGTTTTTTCAGTGTCAGTACACCTCCATATGGACGCCATTTGTGGCCCGGAGAACATCTAAGCGATATTCCATTTCACGTTGTGTTTTGTTTAACATCTCATCAGAGACAGAACCAATGACGTCCGTTATTCTGCTCTTCAACGTCACGGCATTCGGAACACTGCTAGAGTAAACTTGGTCTTTCACTTAACCCCACAGGAAGAAGTCTAGCGGGGTTATGTCGGGCGATCGAGGTGGCCATGTCATAGGACCTTCGCAGCCAATCCATCTGTCCGGAAATGTGGCATTCAGGAACCAACGAACCGTTATTGACCAATGTGGTGGGGCACCGTATTGTTGGAAAATAACCGAAGATTGGAGTGCATGCAACTGAGGTGCTGCAACCAGTTCCAGCATGTCCAGGTACACATTACATGTTACCGTGGGCTCTGTAAAGAAAAAGGGTCTGATGATTCTGTCATGCATTAGGCCTCACCATACGTTCACTTTTGGGGTAGCAATCTGTTGTTCGATGACATAATGGGGATTTTGATCCCCAGATTTGCACATTGTGCCTATTTACTGTACCAGAAACGTGGAATGTGGCTTCATCTGAGAAACAGACACGATGCAGATAATCACAATCATGAGCTATGCGCTGCAACATCTCCGTCGCAAATGCAGCACAGCAAGGCCGGTCATCAGACTGAAGAGCTTGAACGATCTGTAACTTAAAAGGATACAGATGAAGACGTTTGTGTAAAATTTTGTGAACCATAGCAGGAGGAATCCCAGTTTCCAGTGAAGCACAACGAATGGATTTCCTGGGGCTTCGCAGAAATGTCTTCTGAACAGCTGCAGCTGTCTCTTGTGTAACAGGTGGTCGGCCCGCTCGGGGAGGTCGCCGACACTACCCGTTGCACTAAACTTTTCAAACCAAGCGTTCATACTTTTTTGATCCGGTGGTGATCGTCTGTACTCTTTTCTGAAATGACGCTGGGCAATAACTGCTGATTTGGTCTCATGGAACCACAACACGCACAGAGCGTTTTCTTCCATGGAAGCCATTATCGCTGAAATGCTCCTCTTACTCAGCAGTAACACTCACCTAAAGAATAAAAAAAACTTTTAGTGCTGCTTTATTATGTTTGCAACAATTTCATTTTAATTTACATAGATTTTTTATATTAATTTTTGTAATTGGGGAAAGACTTTATGGACACCGTACCCTGTATATTGTGTTACCGTAAGATACTGAGTACTTAAATTATTGTACAGGTGAATGTACGATGTCTATGTATCGGTCTGTGGAGTCCTTAAGACAAAAGCTATATAGCTATCAAGACTAATTTTTTATTTATGAGTTTTGTGAAATGATATTATAAAACAGTACGTTGCACCTTCTGTTAAAGATAATTGAAAGTTATTGTCAA
The DNA here is from genome assembly GCA_039090855.1 of Macrothele yani. Lineage (NCBI taxonomy): Eukaryota > Metazoa > Arthropoda > Arachnida > Araneae > Macrothelidae > Macrothele > Macrothele yani. Next base: position 115,237,935 of record CM077003.1, read on the forward strand.
TTAAAAATATGATCTCAAATTCCAAATCCTTCTGTTGCTTCGAAAAATCACGATGAACAAAATACGAAATTTGTAATAAGATCTTCCACAGGAAAAATAAAATTATTACAAAAGTATTTAAAAAAAGAATAAGCTCCAACAGAAAATAAAATGACAAAATCACTCGCATTAAGGTGGACGTCAAGTAATTTTGCTTCCTATTCTTCCAAGAGAAAAACTTCTGTACACATTTTCTTCACAATTAAAGCGTTCCCAAGGATGCAAAAATGATCATCGATTAAAATAGCTTCATATTATAACTTGGAATACTTAATATTTTCTAAATCATAACCATAATTGCGCAATCCAGCATTTGTTTGTCTACTGACATCATCAAAGTACAGGTCGCGCCATCATTTTTCTGGTTTCAACACCACCAAAGGAAAAGTTATTGATTTTTAATATAAATATGGTTATGTTTTAGAAAATATTAAGTATTCTAAGTTATAAAATGAAGCTATTTTAATCGATGTTCAAAGTTTCATCCTTGGGAACGCATTAATTCTGAAGAAAATGTGTACAGAAGTTTTTCCATTGGAAGTATAGGAAGCATACTTCCAATATAAAAACCTTAATAACAAAAGTATCATCATTGCCCAATTAGTTTTCCTTGAACGTGAGTCCGCATCCTGTGGCTCAGTATTTAAGAAAGATGGCTTCAACCCAAACGGCCTGGGCTTGATCACAGGGGCAAAAGGATTTTCTCGCGTAAGGGATGAAATATTCAGCGTGTTGAATTTTGCGAAATTTCTATCTAAATACGGGAAAACTTAATGGTCTTTCCTGAAATAAATGGAATTACTGTCTCCGGAAAATCTGTGAAAATATGTCAGTTAAAAAACCCAGAAACTTTTAAAAACGGAAATTCCGTTAAAAGACGGATACTTACCGGTAGCTTTACTGCACGTTCTTTTCAGAAATGTTCCGTGAATTGACACCACTTATTCTTTACAGTGTAGATGTTGTTCGAATATGCAGGTGGCCCTATACCGAATCGTTAAAACTTTCGTTTCACCTAATGTTTCTGTGCTGAGATAAAATGATTCTGTTATATATAAAAGTTTTTCCTTCGGCATTAAGATACATGATAAGGAAATTAATTATTAATGAATGCACTATTTATTTAGAAGAAACCAAAAATGAGTTTTAAAAACGCAATGCTGATGTTATATCTGAAGGTAGAAAAACTTCATATGAAATTATCTATTAAAAAAACAGAATGAGGCCGCATCTTTTTTTGAGATGATAACTAAATAACGGGAGTGTGCATTTTGTAATCCCACCGTTTCGTAAAGCGAGTGGTTACGTAGCAATGGTTTCGATATCCGCTTGAACAATCACCTCTATTTTTCATTCAGTATATGAATCCTGATGGCCAGGGAAGATGGTGGAAGTCACTGTCATGTTCTCTAAACCACTACTGAACACATCTTGCGCGATGGGCGGTAGCATTGTCGTCATGAAACAGACTTCACCTGCTGGATAAAAAGTCAACATTTCAGGACGGATTTAATTGGCAACAATGTTCAGATAATCCTTCGAGGACACCCAAATATTAGGGGATCTATTCCGTGCCAACGGAGCGTGCTCCACACCATGACACCACCTCCAGTACCATGAGTTGTGTTTAAAAAGGAACTTGGATCCATTGCTTCATGGGACTCCCGCCAAACTATCTGTCTACCGTCGGTACAGGGTACAGGGTAAGGTGTACCGGACTCGTGTTGAACCCCCTACATGACCCTTTTCCAGACTTCCAGTATCCAGTCACGGTGTACCTAACACTTGTGTAGACGAACTTTCCTGTTTTTCACAGAAATCAGTGGTTTCCTTATAGGTATGCAACTGCCAATACCGATCCTCTTCCATTCCTTGCGCATAGTTCGCTGCTGAGATATGAATTTGGAACAGCTTTCATTGAATACTTTGGTCAATTGTTGAAAACAGGAACTCTTGTTTCTCCGTACAAGCCTTCTCAGACGACGACGACGATCTCGTTCCCGACAGATTGTCGTTGACCCGCAGTTACGCCTCTTAGACAAGCAATGTGGGTTATTTTCCCACTGTTTAAAGACCCGGAATATCTCACTTTTTGAGAAACCAGTCAGCTCTGCAGTTTTTAAAATCGTCGCTTCAGGTAGATATGCACGCACAATAAGCCCTTTATCAAACTCCGAAAGATTGTTTTCTTTTCATTGTGATCAACATTACTGACGCGCAGCAGTCTTAAATAGTTGCCTAGATCATGCAGTGAAACATGTGACCACGTAGTACATATATATATATATACACATACTCATATGTGTGTATGTATTCATGTGAGATATAGAGAAAGATATACAAGGGGCATCGCGAGAGTAATGCCTCCTCCTTAATAACCTTTGATGTGATTTTAATAAAACTGCACTGACGTGTATGATATGTTACCAATGTGGGGACAAGTATTTTTCAGAATCGGAAATAAAGATCATAAATGACAGAGAAAAGCAGCGAGTCCTAATTGAATTCATGGAAGAAGAGGGATGTGAGGTTCCAGAAATCCACAGAAGACTCCTGGCCGTGTATGGAGCTGCCACAATCGATATCAGTAATGTCCGAAGATGGATGAAGAGATTTCGAGAGGAGAAAAGTTCAGTGTCGGACAGAAAACGGAGTGGAAGACCTGCATCTGAAGTGACAGATGCCAACAGGCAACGAGTGAAAGACCTCATCACAGCTGATCGTCGTGTCACCATCCAGGAATTGCAACGATAAACAGTGCTTGCTATGTGCGAACATTGAAGAAGCTAAAGGAAGCTATCAGAAGGAAAAGACGTGACATTCCACTTCATAGCCATGATAACGCACGTCCCACAAGTCAATGGAGACTTCACAGTGTCAAATGGGGTGGACGGTGATGCCCGAATATGGGACAAGTGAGCTGATTTGGCTCCCTCAGATTTTTCCTGTTTGCCCCTTTGAAAAACACGCTTCGTGTGGAACGTTTCGACGATGTGACTCACGTTTAACTGTCTGTGAACTCATGGGTGAAACGACAGCCTCAGGAATTTTTCCAAAATGGATTTTACCAATGGGTTTAAAGATGGCGGAAATGTATATAAAGTGATAAACAATGCTTTGAATAGGCCTGCATTATTAAAAATATGTCCAAGTACACTGGCGTGCAAAAATTAAGGACGAGACGGTTTTTCGAATGTAACGTCGTGCAGAAGTGCTCCACATCGACTCAAATCATACCATAAGATCCCCAAGATGTGGGAATATGGTACAAGTGAGCAAAACTGTCCAAACAAGGAATCTAATGTATACAAAGGCACTTTATTGAAAAGGTATAGCTTCGAGCACAACTAGACAGAAGACAGAGACGTCCATTTGACAGGCGGCTGCCAAGAAAAATCCAGTCTTTAGTAGGGGATATGATCATCCCTGACTGCGTTGCAGGATTTACAACGTCTGTCCATGCTGAGGACGAGGTTGTCCAGGAGCTGTTGAGGCATCCCGGCCCATTCCTCTTGTAGCGCCAATCGCAGCTGCGGAATCGTTGCTGGTGGCTGATGACGTGCTGCCAAGCGTCCCCCGAGAAGGTCCCACACGTGTTCGATGGGATTTAGGTCCGGGGACCTTGCGGGCCAATCCACGCGTTCAATATCTTCACTCTCCAACAGCTCTGCGACAGACACTGTACGATGAGGTGTAGCGTTGTCGTCCATGAAGAGGAACTCAGGACCCACAGCACCTCTTAACAGACGCACGTGAGGCAGGAGAACCTCGGTATAACAGCGGACACCAGTGACTGAACCTCCTTGGAAGATGTGGAGGTCAGTACGGCTATCAAGCATGATACCTCCCCAAACGAGAACTCCGCCACCTCCAAACCGGTCCCTTTCGATGATGTTGGAGGTATGATTGCGTGTTCCCTGCTCTCTCCAGATGTATATATGTCCACTAAATCGGCTCTCATCCGTAAAGAGAACTCGACCCCATTGCTGATGTGTCCAGTTCCAGTGTTCCTGGCACCAAGGAAACCGCCGTCTCCGATGAGCAGGCGTTAATGGCATACACCGTACTAGTCGTTGTGCTGATAGACCACCTTTGTGCAGCCTTCTGGCCACGGTAAAACGCGATAACGGACTTCCAATTGTCTGCTGCATGTGCCTTGTGATTTCTCCCGCTGTCTGCCGTCTGTCTCTTCTCGCCTGTAGGACAATGTAACTCTCGGACAGCTGTTCCTGTCGTTTGAAATGCTCTCCAAGCTCTTGAAACGAGGCTGTGAGTGATCCCGAACTCCTCGGTAACAGTAGTCACACTTCGACCTTCTTCCAACTTTCCAATGACGCGACCTCGGGTAAAGTCATCCAGATGTCGTCTACTGGATTGCCTGTTGGCCATATCACACGGTGGCAGCAACTCGACGTTGTTCAAACCGATGTACACCGTGCAATAGCTTTCACCGAATTGATGAGCGTACACCGCCCGTGTGCTTTATACCCTTCCGACACCCCTCCCCTTCACGTCATACTGCATATATGCGCATGCCCTACCGTACCGGACCCTAGTCTATCTCCTGAGTGGTCTTTCGGTCCGTCCTGCCTGCTCGTTCCGCTGTTATGCTAATTTCTCCTCTTCGTCCCTAATTTTTGCACACCAGTGTATTTTGCTACCAAGTTTCACATTTTTGTTGCAAAAAATAAAAATATTATGTGGGACGAGGCATTACTTTCAGGATGCCCTTTGTACATAGAAATGTTACGGAACTGACGCCTATAATGGCCCAGTCTGCGAGGCCGTAAATTTATGTGACGTTCAGCTTAGGCAGTTTGATCACAGCATAAAACGCGTCTGTCGTCAGACAACTCTGTATTTCCTGAATACTGAGTAACGAAGTTTTTGTGTAATTCGTAATTCCAATGTTATTTTTGTATACTTCACTTCAAGCAATCCCCACCCCTTTGCCATAAAATCCTTCCTGAGATTATTTATATACTCGAACATTCACACCCTACTTATACGATGCAGAAGATAAAAAAGGTTTGATTACTGTTTGTTTTTAAACTCTGGAATCAGTGAATTATGTGGTACTTTCCTGTGTTTCGAATCTTAAGTGAAAGACTCGGTATTCTAAAATACGAAACCTCAAGAATTTCACATTTCAGTAAATTAAATATTTTTTGTTTCGAAAATTTTCAGTTTTTCTCCTGACTAAAAATGAAATGTTTATATGAATCTAAGGGCAAGTTAATGTATTGGCTCAATTGCCTTTAAGCGAAATGAGTTAAACTCCAAAATGTGACAAGCGGAGATCATGCGGTTATTTTGTTTTTATTTTTGTGGTAACAAGATCTGTATGTAGAAATTTTGGGCGCAGTTTAACTGCAAAAGCATTTAAATTACAACGAAATTATTGCCCACGTGACTTTTGTTCGTGCCCAACACTCTCAACACATTTCAACCAAACCATAGTTATTTTTCTATCCTTCTCTCTTTCCATGTTTGGAGTTCTTCTTCTACTCTTTCTTTTCTTAGTTACTCTTCTTTCTTCCCGTGTTTGGAGTTCTTCTTCTTCTACTCTTTCTTTTCATAGTTACTCTTCTTTCTTTCCGTGTTTGGAGTTCTTAAGTTCTTCTTCTACTTTTTCTTTGCTTAGTTACTCTTCTTTCTTTCCGTGTTTGGAGTTATTCAGGTCTTCTTCTACTCTTTCTTTTCTTAGTTACCCTTCTTTCTTTCCGTGTTTGGGAGTGTGTTTAATGACCACCGTGAGCTACTCAATGGACTATAGGCAGTCGCTTGTCCCTAATTTAGGACAACTGGTTCCAGGATGAGGAGAGAGCAAGTGCCGTAAGACAAACACGTCATCCATGCCTCGCCCGCGATTCGAATCCGGACCTAACACGGACGAGTGGTCATAGCCATCGCTTAAACCACTCCGCTACCCGGTGCGGCTCCCTCTTCTTTAGAGGAAAGGTGAATGGAAAGAGCTCCTCAAAATTGTGGAATATTGTTTGCTGATTCCAAATCATAGTTGATGTTTTACTATAATTTTTTAATGATTCAATAATTTGTACTTCGATACAGAAGATAAGATGAAATAAATAATTAATTCATTCTTATTTCAGTTGATGCAACGAGATTGAACGCTCGGCTATCGCAAATCTCGTGATATTCCATATTTCATGTACTACTTATGTTCGTTTATCAAAATGGTTGAATTTCTGCGTGTGTTACATATTTAATTATCGCACATTATTGCACGATGTGCATTTAAAAGGGTATAACTATGCTAGTAATCCGAATTTCTTGGCGTAGTTTATATATCAAAGTTTCCAAGCTTTTACACATCAACCAGATGGTTTTTTCGAGGAAGATAGACAGCAAACTGCAAACTTAATAATAGAACGCTTCAACAATTTGAACGACTTGACAATAAACGAACAGATGCTAAGTAATTATTCATTCAAAGACTCGAGGCGTGATGTTCGTTTAGCACGCGGAATCATGGAAGAAAAACAAAAGGCATTCACTATTTGAAGAACTGGTTCCAAACTCGCGGCAACTCCAGCGAGACGCTGTCATTGCATGATTCGCTGTTGGTGATCTCCAAAGTTTCGCGAATTACAGTAAATTTTCAGGTGGAATAGGAAGCTAATTTCTTTACGTCATCCCACATAGGAGTAGCGGACTTGAACGGGACCTCGCTGGATAGGGCAGTTGTTACCTTACCTTTCTTTATGTCCCTTTCATGCTCGTTGATTCTAATTCTAAACGAACGTTTTGTCAATCCATTGCCACGCCGTGTTTTAATTTATATTCTGCTTCTTTACATCTTTCATCCTTCTTTAGTGACAAATCGCCTTTTGCTACGTTAACTAAGCGCTTACAGTTATTGCTTTCAGCTTGATCTCTCTTTCTCTCGCTTTCTGCTAATAGTCGCTTACAGTTATTGCTCTCTCTTTCTCTCTCTTTCTCTCGCTTTCTGCTAATAGTCTTGTCTCATTCAAATGGCTGTTGCAGACGAATAAAAATGTGATACTCAGTAACATAGAAAAAGAGAAGCCGTAATTCTAGGCTTTATGATATTGTTCATATCAGAATGCAGGAAATTATTTGAAGATGCTGTGTGTGTCAATTCTACCCGTAAAACGGTTGGCTGTACAATTTGGCTTACTGCACATTTGACCTGCTCAGGAAGGGTAATGCGAATACAGTACAGCTCGCTTATAACGAGCCCGTATTTAACGAAAACCACAGGGACTTTTTTTTCCGTATAATGTTAATTCAAAGCTGATTTGAAAGTTTTTATCTAATAAAATATAATGAAGTCCCTGGATTTAACGAGGAAGAGAAAAGCTACGGTGATCAATTTTAACGAACGGAGCAAATTTTAATGAAATTCCATATTTAACGAGGCAGAGGAAACCCGTTGAACGCTGTCCTGGGATGGGGAATGAAAATGGTGACATATTGAAGTAGCGCATTGGAATCTTGGTGTGCTAGAGGAAGAATGTTTATACAAACATTCTTTTACTAGCACACCAAGAACACAACTCGCTTGTTGAGCATCAAATACTCAACAAGTGAGTTGTGCAAGAGACTCTTTCCGCCACCCATTCCAAGGGGCTGTGCCTTGGAAGTATGGCGTCTGCAGAGTTGAGAACTGGCGCTCTACTCCTAATTAGCAAAATGCGGATGGGTTGTGTTCACGCACATGTATTAAGTGGATTTCTGGACGATGATTGCGGAACGGAATAGGGGAGTAATGGAATAGGGATGAGTCCTGAGGGAAAAGAGGAGATGACAATTCGCGGAATTGTGTCAGCTTTCCCATTCACCCTCTAAGTGAACTTTGCATTGGGAAAATCGGTGCTGCTTTTGCTTCATGCCTCTCACATGTATTAAGTTGATTTCTAAACGACAATTGCAGAGAAGAAAAGGGGAGTAATGGAATGGGGATGTGGCCTGGGGGAAACAGGGCACATAGCACCGTGGATTATTGGCCACCGTAGCGTAAAACGAACGCACTCGGCTAGTTATCGACAGATCTGGGGTTCGATCCCAGTGGTGTTCGGATAACAATTTTTAGGTTGCTGTGTGTTAATTACAGATAAACGTGGAAAGAGCGATGACTTCGTATATTTAGGAGATGGCAATTCCTAGAATTGTGTTCATTGTTCCTTTTACCCTCCAAGTGCGCTTTGCATTGGGAGGATCGCTGCTGTTTTTACTTCATGTGTTTCGTTAAATAGCGGTCAACTAACGTAGCAGTCAAGTCGGAAATCCTAAACTTTATAAGTGATGAAATGTCTAAGAGAAAACTGTTTTCCGTAAACGATGAGGTAGTCACCACTAGAGAGCCAAAAAATAGTGAAAAAATGTTGCCATATGCTATGATATGCATGGATACATAATACAAACAAATATGCATATTATCATGTATACATATTTTTATATGGTGGGATATTTCACCCTAAAACGAATTTAGTGAGCACCCGGATTCAACGAGCATTTTCGTAGTTCGCGAGCTGCCCGTTATAGCCGCGTTCTACCGTATATGGTTATCAGAACACTTTAGCTTTAATTCACTATCTCAGATAGATAAAATATTTCTGTCATTAATCTAGAATCGGAGTTCATCATTTTGCAAGGCACAGTTCCCTCTTGTTCTATATCTCATTTCAACACTAACTCCAGATGACCGCAGGCTACGTTTCTGAAACACGAAAAGTAATCATCTAGCATTTAGGATGTGAAGCCACTAATAGGATCACTTATGGCGTATATTCTTATTTAAGTTCCTTTAACGTACAAGTTTTTCTGCGGCCGACATCGAAACCGGGTCCCTTCACTCCGGAGTAAGTCGCTCTCCCAACTGAGCTACACGGACAGAATGTCTTGCTGCTATCTGCCGTTATCTCATGTTCGTCCTGCGGTGCAGGCAGGTCACACTTCATTTTTGGTTTCTTTCCCTTTGTAAATTTTGAGTTCATTCTCTTTAAGCGTTTCAGCCTCACCGTTATATTTTTCTCACTCACTAAATGTTATTTGGCAACAGTTTTGAGGTCAGGTCTGAATGACGCGTGTATGTTTTGACAAGATAAGGACGATGTATATAATGTGAGGAGCGGGCAATGTTAAGTGTGGGTAGATTAGTGCAACCTTCCGCTGTGCCTTGTAGACTAGATATATATTGGACGTTGTATTGAAATGTATACATTTTGATCCTAACGTTACAGAGGCTCAGTTTGTCGTAGTTGTTGAAGCACAGTACTGCTGATGATTATCATTGATGAGTTGTCTGTGTGATGTGCCTTGAAGATTAGAATCAAGATAGTGCTTTCGTAAGTTAAGAACGACTCTTTTCTGGCTGTTAAGTCGCTAAACATTGCTCATTGTAAAGGGTAATTCATATAAAACTAACACATTTCATTACCAATTTATGTGAAAAAGAATAAAGCTAACCGTAAGTTCTGAAATGTAGAATATGTATGGGAATTTACATTACATGACATTTCCTTTACATCAAATGCTGAAAAATTTCCGCCCCTCTCCTGAAGGCACATCTGGACACGTCGTTTCATGTTCTTAGCTGTTCGTTGGAGCATCGTCTTTTCAATACCGTTTATTTCGTTTGTAATGTTCTCCTTCAATTCGTCTAATGTCCGAGGGTGTGTAGAGTACACAGAAATAAACTGGTGTTGTCAAATGTAGTGATCTCGGAGGACACAAATTACGGGAAATTATCCGGTCCTCAAAGAAACTGTAGATCAGCGCCATGGACTCATTTGATGTATGGCACGTGGCGCCATCCTGTTGAAATAGCCTTGACGCAGCTCTTTTTTTTTCGCCCGTCCCTAATTTAGGGCCGCTGACTCCATGGAAGGTAGAGAGCCAGAGCCGTAAGACAAACACAACATCCATGCCTCACCGGGATTCGAACCCTGGCCCATCTCGGACGAATGATCAGAAGCCATCGCTTAGTCCACTGCGCCACCGGGCCGGCTGGCGCAGCTCTATGTCATTCAATTACTTAACAAAGTCTATGAAAATTTGTTGGTACTCTGCAGTGTTGCCAGTCTCGTTGAATGGGACCCACTATTCTTGCAGCGGATATTGCGCACTAAACTCCGACTTTTTGTGGGTGCATAGACGCTTCCTGAAGAGCGTGCGGATGTTCTGCGGCTCATATGCGTGTGTTCTGTGAATTGACATAGCCACATAAGTGGAACCACGCCTCGTCCGTGAACCACCTGATTGATAATATACCAGGATTTTGAGCAATGAAATCCTGAAACCAGCGACAATAGTCCACCCCCTCCTGAAGGCACATCTGAACACGTTCCATGCTCTTGGCTGTTCGTTGGAGTACAGTCTTGTGAATACCGTTGACTTCGCTTGTAATGTTCTCCTTCAATTCGTCTAATGTCCGAGTGCGTGTAGAGTACACTCTTTCCTTAAGAAACCCCTACATAAAGAAATCTGGCGATCTCGGTGGCCACAAGTTACGAGAAATTATCTGGTCTTTAAAGAAACTGAATCAGCGCCATGGACTCATTTGATGTATGTCACGTGGCGCCATCCTGTTGAAAATAGCCTTGACGCGGCTCTATGTCATCCAATTGCTCAACAAAGTCCATAAAAATTCGCGGGGACTCTGCAGTGTTGAGAGTCTCGTTGAAAAAAATGCGACCCACTATTCTTGCGACGGATATTGCGCACCAAACTCCGACTTTTTGTGGGTGCATAGGCGCTTCCTGAAGAACGTGCGGATGTTCTGCGGCTCATATGCGTGTGTTCTGTGAATTGACATAGCCACATAAGTAGATCCACGCCTCGTCCGTGAACCACGTGATTGATAATATACCAGAATTTTGAGCAATGAAATCCTGAAACCAGCGACAATAGTTCGATCGTTTTCCTTATCTGGCTCCAGCAACTCATGAACAGCCATCAGCCTGTGCGGCTTCAGTCTCAGTTTCTTAGCAGCTCTCTGACACATGAAGTACGAGTATCCGGTCTCCTGGACAGACGCCGTTATGACTTCCGGGGTGACCGCTGCAGTCGTGCCTCAACGTCCGCAGCAACCGTCGGCAGTGAAGATGAACGATGCTTGCCGGTTTCACTCACAAGAGATCCTGTTGTTTCCAACTTGCGTACAAGCGCCAGTGGAGTTCCATTGAGGAGGTTTGCTAACACCAAATTCCCTCGCGTATGCCCTTTGCGTAGCTGTGATCGACTTTGTAATCCAGTACGTTTTCACAAAGAATACCCGTTGCTGTAGCGTGTTATGCATCTTCACAGCGACTGAGGCAATCTGGCGGCGACAGCTACCATATCCTGCACAGCAACGCCCTCTCGTGAGAATAGAGGAATCTCACAGATGCACACTAACACGGGCCATTACGATTTATTCCTGCTGAAATAAAACGAACATGGAATGTATTAGTTTTCTGTGAATCACCCTCTGTACTTAAGGATTCTGTGCGGGTTATTTGGAGCATAACATTAAGAAGCTCCAGTGTTACAAGAACCACCGATAGTACTACAAGTGATGTTTAAAGGGGAAATATTGATTTTAAAAAAATTACACACTGAAAATGCTGATGTAATTCTTCATGAGGTATAGACGCTACGAGATTTATAAATGCTTATGAAGGCACTTAGAAATCTTGAAGCGTCTGTGCCTCGCCGGTTAAGAGCAGTTTTGGCGGCACGTAGGGATCCAACGTCTTATTAGGCAGGTGGTCATAATATTTTAGCTTTTCGGTGTATTCTTGACTCCAGAACTGTCGTGATCATTCTCCAGTCCAAAAATTTGAGTGTTAATAGAAGAATTAGATGGACAGAGATTTGACATAGCCACATAAGTGGAACCACGGCTTTTCGAAGAGAGAGAGAGAGAGAGAGAGAGAGAGAGAGTGAACTCTAGCAAAATGATATTAAATTTTTACTAAACTGAATCATATCATCTGCGGAATTAACCTGTCCGGGAGAGATTCCTTGACGTCGTTTCAGTAATCTAGAACTGTCTAAATCGTGCATATCATCTTTAGCCCAAGCTTTTATTTCTGGAAAAACAAAACAAACAAAAAACAGAAGACACACCAAACTGTAGAAGTCTGTTCGGTTTTTTTTCTCAGCCACACAGAAACGAATAATCAGAATACCAAGAAAACTCAAAGTGGCGAAATATATTTTTGATTATTTTATCAATGTTTTTAGCGAAGGGCTGTGTCTGCTTTTCTCAATTTTTTTTCTGATCATAATTTGTGGTAGAAAACGATAAATTTTGCAAAGTCGTAGCCACACAAGTGTATTTACTTGCGATACTAATATTCGAAGAATTCCAAGTAGCTCTGCTATTCAATACGGTTGTTCGAAACATAACTGGAAGATTGAAGTAAGTAAAAGTAATTCGCTGAGTAATAATAAAATACACTGCCGGAAAGTGAAAAAAGAACACCAAGAAGGAATTGGCGGACGATCATGAAATTTACATATGTTAATGGGGTCGAGTTTACGTAGGTGTGATGTTAATTTCGGGAACAACCGGTCAGCGCTTAAGCCACAGCACGGCATAATATGCAAATTATCGTCGGTGGTATTTAAGGAGTACGGCAAAGTGAATGTAATCAGTCGTCGGCGTACGGACACGTGCGAAGACCCTGAAGAAGCTGCAATGACTGGACATGGAAGACGTGTACGATTTCAGCAGTTATCGGACTTTGAGCGAGGTCGTCTAGTCGGACTCCGCGAGGCCGGGTGGTCGTATCGTCGTATTGCGGAGCGAATTGGACGGGAAGTATCGGTGATGGTACGATGGTTGCGTAGATGGTCCGAGGAACATTCCCACTCGAGAAGACGTGGAACCGGGAGTCACAGACGGACTGATGAGCGGACAGATCGACGCATAAGAAGAGCGGCGTTGTCAAAGCAGAACATCCACTGCAACGCAAACCCGAGCCGCCGTTACACCTGAGGTTACTGTGCGAACAATCCGCAACCGTCTACTGGATGCAGGACTACGTGCACGTGTGCCTCTGGCATGTGTACCTCTGACTGCAGCCCACCGTCAGGAACGGCTGCAGTGGTGTCGTCAACGTCTGCACTGGAGAACGCAATGGCGATCTGTCGTGTTCAGCGATGAAAGCAGATTCTGCTTGGGAGCCTCCGATGGCCGCATGCGTGTTCACAGACGCACAGGGGAGCGTCTCCACCCTTCTTGCATCCGCCAGCGACACACAGGGCCTACACCTGGTCTCCTGGTGTGGGGAGCGATCAGCTATCACTCCCGTGCACAACTAGTGTTTGTACCGGGTACGTTAAACAGCACCTGCTACATCAAAAACATCATTCAGCCCGTTGTTGTGCCATTTGTGAGGTCGGTCCATCGTGGTGTTTTCCAGCAAGATAACGCACGCCCACACACGGCACGTGCAACGCAACATGCACTTCAGTGTGTGAGACAACTTCCATGGCCTGCACGTTCACCGGATTTGTCCCCCATTGAGCACGTATGGGATTTTATGGGACAACGACTTATCCGGTCTCCACGGCCAGCCACGGCCATCACCGATTTACGTCCAGGTTGAGGATGCTTGGAACTCAATACCCCAAACTTACACCCAACATCTGTACGACAGACTCCATGCCAGAATTGCATAGTGTGACGCAGTTCATGGCGGTTCAGCCTGGTACTAACCATGTTACATGGAAATGTTACTTTTCAGTTTACCAGCAAGTACAGCTGTATTTTGCCATAATGATTTGATCACGTTATCCTCTGTATTCCGTTATTATGCTGTATAAATTTCGTTCGTATCAGACGTCTCCTTCATGGTGTTCTTTTTCACTTTCCGCCAGTGTAGTTGTCCATATGCAGTAGATCGCTCATAAAACAAACGCGAGAAGAGCACTGAAATGATAGTACAAAAAAATAATAATAAAAGGATGAAAGACAGAAAGAGAGCGAGCGAGAGAGAGAGAGAGAGAGAGAGAGAGAGAGAGAGAGAGAGAGATATTCACCACCTAAGATGACGCTTGCATCCAAAGACAGCAGTGGTGACAGCGAACGTGTGCTTTGTGGATTACAGCGACGTTAGTGTTCCTGCTGTCTCTTATGATTCGCGCGCAAGCGCAGTCCACAGAACTCGCGGTGTTTCGTAACCACTATTTATTTGAAGTGGTAACCCTTGAGCTTGCCTAGTGGCAATGGCTTTGTTATCTACTCCCTCACAAGGCAACTAAGCGCGGGATATCTTTCAACGGCCAATATGGAGAGAACGACGTCAAACGTAATTTGCACAGCATTACAGTATCCTATTTGAATAAATTATTTCTATTCATTTAAAGCTATTTCCAATGGTAACACTGAATACAAGTACGCCTTGCCCCTGGTAAAGAGGGATTGCTAAGAAAAGAACAAGAACGATAGGGAGGAAAATTATTTCTCTAAGAAAATGAGCACTCACGGAATGGAGAGAGTAAATGAATGTTTTTTTCTCTTTTCTTTTCCAGTAGCTTCGGTCCGTTTTGGACCTCACCAGTTTCTTTCCAGTTACTTCAATATTTGATTCTTTTGATTTTTATTGCTTGAGAACTCTTAGTCCTGGCATAACACATTGACAGACTGTACAGCGGATTGGTCAGTACAGCGGATGCAGTTATGGTTGGTGGAAACATTTACTGTGTAAAGAGAGCGGAAAAAACATTGTTACAAAATGTACAGCCGAGTAATTCACTTCGTTTTATTTCCTGAGATAAGAAAATTTGAAATTTTATTTACACATACACAGCCGTTGAGCGTAAGTAAGTCACAACTCTTATTTTGCTGTTCTGTTAAAAGGGAGAAAGAAAGGGATATTAGAATATCTTTATTAGATCAGTGACTGATTCCTTTAGACAAGCTCAACATGTGTACACGCGTGTGGGATTTATAGGGGAATTAATATGTATCGGACGAACGGGGAGAGGGGGAGGTGAGAGCACAGAAAGTAAAAAAAAATTCCCCTAGGTCAAGTTGCTGGTATTATGTGTTTAGATTATATGTTCCTTAATTTGAAACCATGCTTTTTCTGGTAACTATGTACCTCACTGGAACATTTAGTTCGTTTCCGTCTTTTTAAATAACGAACTCAGTAACAGTGGTTATACAGTAATCCCTCGTTATCTGCGTATTTTTTATCCGCGGTTTTAGTTACACGCGTTTGTGAAATAACGAAAAATGTTTTAAACAAAATTGAAACTATTGTAGGAATGAAAAGTAGCGCACATAATTATTCCACATCTTGATTCCCTCTGTGGTTGATTTCGACATTGCGCTCAAAGTGGCCAGATGGGCTTTAGTCATCAGACCATCCTTTGTTCTCCCCAAGAGAGAAAAAGATAAATCGATGCTTCGAGGCCGATCGAGCACTTCTAGTGCAACGCGGAGCTCAGCAACTTTAACTGTGGTACGTAATTCATAGTCCGTATCCAGCCCGCCGGAAGATGCAACGCAATGTAAGATCATATGGTAAATAATTAACGGCCGGCGAACTGGAGAATCAAAGAATCCGTCCATGAAATTAAACCATCCGCAATTAATGCAAGCTGACGGAAATTGTGGCCAGAAGTTGTGAGAGATTCCAGAATTCCAAATGTATGAATGCGATAGTCGACCAAATCGTAGTTATCTCACAAAGCCGCCCCGGTGACGCAGTGGTCTAAGGCGTTGGCCTCTGATCATTCGTCCGAAGGGGTCCGGGTTCGAATCCCGGTGAGGCATGGATGTTGTGTTTGTCTTACGGCACTGGCTCTCTCCCTTTCCTGGAACCAGTGACCCTAAATTAGGGACGGGCGACTGCTTATAGCCCATTGAGTTGCTCACGGTGGTCGTTAAACCTCCAATCAAAAAAAAAAAAAAAAAATATCTCACAAAACGTAGAGTGTGAAAGCTTCGATGTTATTAAGGTGGATCCACCTAAAATCTTTGTCTTGTATTTCTAATTGGCCAACTTCTGTAGCCATTTTCTTTACAATTAATGCATTCCCAAGGATGAAACTTTGAACATCGATAAAAATGAGCTCATATTATAGCCTAGTATACTTAATATTTTCTAAAACGTAACCATAATTATGTTAAAAATCAATAACTTTTCCTTTGGTGGTGTTGAGACCAGAAAACAGATGGTGTGACCTGTACATTGATGACGTCAGTAGACAAACAAATATTGGATTGCTTAATTATGGTTAAATTTTAGAAAATATTAAGTATACTAGGCTATAAGATGAAGTTATTTTTATCCATGTTGAAATTTTCATCCTCGGGAACTCATTAATTGTGAAGAAAATGGCTACAAAAGTTTGCCCATTGGAAATACAAGGCAAAGATTTTAGGTGGATCCGCCTTAATACCACGGACGTAGAAGAAATGGTCACAGGAAACGAATGTGAAGAACTAAGAGTTGGAAGAATGGATTGCCTATCCTCAGGAAAGCGAATTGGAAAATGAAACAGAAATGGAAGTTGTTAAGCCGGATTTTCGTATGGAAACGTTGAATGAAATTTTTCCATTGGCTAATTAGTTAACTGATAAAATTTTAGATTTAGACCCTTTTATGGAAAGAAGATTGAAATTTAAAAGAGGTGTAGAAAGCTTACTTGAGCCTTATTAAGAAATTCGCAAAGAGCTTGAAAAGAAGAAGAAACAAACGTCAACCACAAGTTTACCACCCGGTTTAGCCTGCGTATTCCGGTAAGTGTCTTCCTAAAACACACTTTATAATTAAATATTACGTTTATATGTTGATAAATGTCTAAGTTGGTAGTTTCGTTTTTAATTTATCCTATAACCTATAAAATTATACAAACATTTCTGCTATTCATAAGTAAATTGGGACAGTTTGTATACAGATAATCCCTGTTTTTGTATAGATGCCTAGTCTTAGTATCCGCGGTTTCCTCATCCGCGGCATGATGGCGGAACGTAACTCTCGCGGATAAGGAGGAATTACTGTATTTTTAAATCCTAATTCACAGGATCATAACGTTTTAGGTATACTGCTGTAAATAAGAAATCACAACTCTTCATTAACTTTTTTTGTTTGGTTGATTTAGGTGGAGGAGATGGTAATTCCTGATTCCGTTTATCAGTTAAAACACTCGTATATTGTTTCGTTTTCATTGTTTCCGCAAAGCTTTCGTCGCAGTCATTGCCCTTAATTGGCTTAATTGAATGATTTCGGGGGCGTGTATCAGCGTCGCGGGAAGATACCAAGAGCAAAGAAGCAAAAAAAAAAAAAAATATTTGGAGGGTGGAATCTAGCAAGGCCACTTCGAATCCCCCTCCCCTTCCCCTCCTCAAACAAGTTGCCAGAAAGACTAGGTCGAGAAAGTCAGCCTTTACCGAATTCAGCGTCTCTCTCGCTCCGGTTTTTCATTTCTGCCGTATTCTTTTCTCCGAATTGCAAAAACTGGGTCATGAGAAAGTCAGTAAACACGTGGATTACCTGTAGGCGTTCGAATAGTCACCCGTTTCAGTGCTGTAGATAAAAACATTGCAACTTTTTCTTTTAAAAGAAAAAGTAAAAAAAAAAAAAAAAGGAAGAAAGAATGCAAAAAAACAAAGAAAATAAATGGCACTTTAATCATTGTATATTCATTAGAAAATTTAAATGATTTTTTTAAGTCAAAAACATTATTTGTAACTAGTCCATTCGTGAAAACTCTCAATTGCTTTTCATTTTTTTTTCTTCTTTTTCTTTTTTTCTTTCTTTTTTTTTTTTTTTTTCGGTGATTGGGTTCATGAACTTCTAATTTTCAAGAATTTTCGCTGCTTCTCATGAACATTTTCAGGTCGCTCAAAACTTCCGAAATGTAAAAATATAAAGATGTAAAAGAAAAAAAATCGTCTTAATATATATGACGCCCCCGTGTCCCGCGGAAGTGTTCCAAAATTAAGAAAAAATATCAAGCAATGAAATAGGATGTAGCTCGCTGAAATTAAAACACCAAATAATTATACAACGTAACATGGATCACTTTTTGGAAAGTAATTAATAAAAGTTTAATGACCACTCATGAATATCAATATTATGAAATTGAATAATGCCATGTTTTCCAACGTGTGAGAAAGTAAAAAAAAAAAAAAAAAATGCGATTGGTTTTCAAATTTTTACCTGAAAACCACAGGACGTCTATCATATGTTCGCAAGCCTAGAGGGTATTGGCATACATATAAAGTGTTATTTCTTTCATATAGCAGATGATATATTCCCTGATATCTTCTACATACTCAAAATAGTACAACTATGAAAGTCATCTAAATACGTGGCGTCAGTTGAATAAATAAATACATCGCTCTTTCCACGTTTAGCAACGCACAGCAACCGAAAAATTGTTAATCGCCGCCGTCGGGGAATTGAATCCCGAATCTCTGGATATCTAGCCGAGCGCGTTAACCTTACAACACAGCGGCCAACAATTCACGGCGCTATGTGTGTTTTTCTTTTTCTGTCAGCATCTGACATCATAAATCCGTAAGATGGGCTCAGCTACTGAGACGTCTCCTTCTGGTGGGCATTAGCGGCACTGGCTATATATAATTATAGCAATAATCCAAAGGGCGAGATCCAAGGTGAAAATCATCTAAATACGTGGCGTCAGTTGAATAAATAAATTCATCGCTCTTTCCACGTTAAGCAACGCACAGCAACAGAAAAATTGTTAATCCACCGCTGTCGGGGAATTGGGCGCAATTCCCCGACCGCTTGGCCGCCGTTTGGGGAAATTAACGCGCTCGGCTAGATATCGGGAGATTCGGGATTCAATTCCCCGAAGGCGACCGATTAACAATTTTTCGGTTGCTGTGCGTTGCTTAACGTGGAAAGAGCGATGGATTTATTTATTTATTGTAGTACAACTATAATACTATTCCAAATTTCTTGGCGTAGAATAAAAAAACAAAGTTTCCAAGCTTCCGCACATCAACCACATGGCTTTTTCAAGGAAGGTAGACAGCAAACTTCAAACTGGATAAATATCCAGTGTGAAGTTTGCTGTCTACCTTCCTTGAAAAAGCTATCTGGTTGATGTGCGAAAGCTTGGAAACTGATTTTCTATTATACACCAAGAAATTCTGATTTCTAGTATGGCTGAACAACTTATAAATAACTACTTTGAGATTTTTAGATATTAACAAAATACATTCAAGCCGAATGAATAATCCTTCTCCCAGAAAAGAATTTCGGAGCAATATGTATCACCCCTAGCAGGGGTGAGAACTTGATTTCCTCAGTGCTGTTGCTGTCGCGCTCATTCTCTTGCATCACGGGAAGAAAGCCCCCACATATGAAACGGCTAGCCGTTTGATCATCCAATTCATTTGTTCAGTGAATGGCCATTTTTTAGCAACTCACGCTGGAACAATATATATCATTACGGCGGAAAGTATAACTATCAAAACGAAACTATTTGCTACTGCTCACAGCCCCCGAGAGTTTCACTTGCCTGCTATTTGGAGAAAAGAACTTCACACTCCTTCGGGATTTATGGAAGAAATATCTTTCACAAATACATGGAACAGCTACTGGATTATTAACAAGTTAGTAAAATCATGCAATGCATTGATTATGATACGCTTTTCAACATACCAGAAATTATTACTCAAGTTATGAGGATAATGGCTGTGGAATAAATCTCGCTCCTGTGTCCTGACCTTTGAGCCCATTTCGATGATATTCAACAGAACCGGTTCAGTACACCTCAAGAATAACATACTAAAGTTTTGTCGCAATAGAAGCAGTTTTACGCAAGTTATGAGAATAACGGCTGTGGAATAAATCTTGCTTTTGTGCAATGACCTTTGACCCCATTTCGTTGATATTCAACATAACCGGTTCACTATACCTCCGGAACAACATGATAACGTTTTGTCGCAATCGAAACATTTTTTGGTAAGTTATGATGCACAAGGGCAATGGAATGGATCCTCCTCCAGTGTCCTCACCTTTGACCCCATTTCCCCCATTTTCAATAGGGTTTGTGCGCAGGTGGTTCCCTACCACATACTAAAATTTCATCGAAATCGAACAATATTTACGCATGTTATGATGCATAAAAGCAATGGAATGGATCCCGCTTTTATGTCCTGACCTTTGACCCCATTCCACCCATTTTCAATAGGTTTCGTTCCCAGGTGGCCCCTTACCACATACCAAAATTTCATCGAAATCGAACCATTTTTACGCAAGTTATGACGCATAAGGGCAATGGAATAAATCCCGCTCTTATGCCCTGCCTGACCTTTGACCCCAATTTTTCCAATTTTCAATAGGGTTCGTGCCCAGGTAGTTTCCTACCACATACTGAAATTTCATCGAAATCGAACTGTATTTACGCATGTTATGACGCATAAAGACAATGAAATGGATCCCGCTCTTATGGCGTGACCTTTGACCCCACTTCACCCATTTTCAACAGGGTTCGTCCCTTGGTGGTCCCCTACCACATACTAAAATTTCATCGAAATCGAACTATATTTACACAAGGTATGACGCATAAGGACAATTGAATGGATCCTGACCTTTGACCCCACTTCAACCATTTTCAATAGGGCTCATCCCCTGGTGGTCCCCTACCACAAAGTAAAATTTCATCGAAATCGAACCGTTTTTACGTGAGTTATCGTGCCGACTGTCAGACGAACGGACGGACGGAAAAAGCTGGAGCATATACGCTTCTTCAACCACGGTTGGAAAGCGTAAATAAAACAGTCGGAATGGCCTAAATTGACTAGTTTAGTGTTCAACACGTAACATCATTTTAGCGGAAATCGAATTTGCATCTCCCGATTAAGGCCGCTATCCGTTACACCACTTAGAAAAACGAAGTTCGAAGCATTTGAGGATTGCACCATCCCAAACAACGAAGTTCCACGCACCTGACGATTACATCTACCATACAGTACAACGAAGTTCCACATATCTGAAGATTACACCACCTGGGACAACGAAGCTCTAAATATCTGAGAATTATACACCCAGGACAACAAAGTTCCAAATATCTAAGGTTTACACTACCCAGGACAACGAAGTTCGAAGTATCTGAAGATTACACCCGCCACCCAGGATAACGATGTTCGAAGTATCTGAAGATATAACCCTAGGACAACGAAGTTCCAAGTATCTCAGGATTATACCCCAGGACAACGAAGTTCGAAGTACGTATCTGACGATATACCCCAAGACAATGAAGTTCTTAGTATCTGGGGATCATACTCCAGGAAAAAGGAGTTCCAAGTATCTGAGGGTTATGTCAGCCAGGTCAAGTACAAGTGTTTGAAGGTTATACCACCCAGAACAAAGAAGTTTCAAGTATCTGAAGATTACATCACCCTGGACAACGAAGTTCTAAGTATCTGAGGGTATACCCCAGGACAACGATGTTCCAAGTATCTGAAGATTACACCACTCAGAACAACGAAGTTTTGAGTTATATATAATTTATGGCTAATAAATTTGTGGTTTTAAGATAAAATAAAAATATCAACGTTTCTCCTGATAAAATGTTTATTATACATCGACTATTGTTTCGCAGAGCTTTTAGCTCGGCATCATCAGGACGAATGGAGAGTAAACATTCAAATTTTTGTGACATCATCAGAGTTCTGATGGTCATGGATTTTGGTGAGTTGTTTCCACGCGCTTGAAAGAAATGGGCCGCCCCCGGTGGCGCAGCGGTCTAAGCGAAGGCTTCTGATCATTCGTCCGAAAAGGGTCCGGGTTAAAATCCCGTGAGGCATGGATGTTGTGTTTGTCTTACGGCACTGTCTCTCTCTCTTCCCTGGAACCAATTACCGTAAATTAGGGACGGGCGACTGCTCATAACCCATTGAGTTGCTCATGGTGGTCGTTAAACCTCCAACAACAACAACAACAACAAAAAATGGAGTCGACGTCATATCGTTGACAAGCAGTGATGAGTTGTATATGTGAAAAGTTTCTATTATATTAAGCTTGATAGTCGAATCAGGTTTATCAATAAGTGTAGCGTTTCCAAACAAAATTTATGGTTATTTTCGTGACAATGTTGGGCTATAGACGACTTCTTCAGTTCATATTTCCGTACGTAGGTCTTGTGTTCCTTCACACGGAAACTTAAAGCCCTGCGGGTCTGTCCTGTATATGAAAGTCCACATTCACAAGGTTTCTAATAAATTCCCCAGGAATTTGTGTCTTCGACGCAGTCTTTTGATCCGTAAAAATTCATCTTGTTTATGGGTTTGAAAATAACTTTGAAATTAAAACTTTTGAGAATTTTTGAAATTCCGAAGCAAATCCGAGAAACGAATGGGATAACCGTCCAATTCTTTCGTACTAGGCAGTATATTGGCGTGAGCGAGCAGACAGGCTTCGGTTTCTTAAATTTTTGGACAGCTTTGTCTATAACGAAAGGGCTATATCCTCTGTGTACTACAGTTCGTTTAAGAAAATCAAGCTCTTTCTGTAAGGAATCCTCAGTTGAGCATACCCAGGAAGTAAGAAGTTCCAAGTATCTGAGAATTATACCCCAGGACAACAAAGTTCCAAGTATCTGAAGTTTAAACCACCCAGGACAACGAAGTACTAAGTATCTGAGGGTTATACCACCCTGAACGAAGAAGTTTCAAGTATCTGAGTATTACACCCAGAACAACGAAGTCCTAAGTATCTGAGGATTACCCTAACCAGAACAACGAAGTTCCAAGTAGCTGAGGCTCCTCAGATAAATGGAACTTCGTTGTACTGATTAGTGTAAATTATATAGCATGCTCGAACGGCGATTGGAGCTATTTTGATTGTCATGCTAATAACGGCTAACTGTTATATCAGCTCATCTGCAAATGAAAAGAATTGAAAAACTGCATTAATACACTCATTGTCATAAAAATCCGCTCACCACGAAGGAGGCTTCGGATTGAAATGAGATTTTAGTAGTGAGATGGTACTTACCAAGGACAGAAGCGATTACAATATCACAGCAGCAGGACAACTTCCCGCGGACATACGGTACACATTCCAGTCAGCTTTAGTACCACGTCGGACCGCCTCGTGCTCGTATACATGCGGTGATAGGGTCCGGCATGGAGTCAAGAAGACGCCGTATGCTATCCTGGGACAGATCGGCCCACACTTCTTGCAACTGACCCTCTAAATCACGAACACTGGGACATGGAGAAAGCTGGCGTCCCACCTGGTCCCACACGTGCGCGATGGGTGAGGGATCAGGCGATCTGGAAGGCCACGGAAGCATCGAAGCATGACGTAGACAAATAAGCCGTCACGTGCGGACGGGCGTTATCTTTTTGGAAAATGGCTCCGGCGGCCTCGTCAGGAAAGGCAGCACATGGAGCCGCAGGATCTCCTGTATGTAGCGCTGGGTTGTCAACATCCCTCGGATCACTGCGAGGGAAAATCCGGCTGTCATAGTGATGTCTCCCCAGACCATCACGCATGCCAGTCGACAGAAGTGTCTCTGCGGAAGCAACTGCAGTGGTGAAATCGGATAATTAGCCTCCTACTGTTGTTAGCTCATGGTAGAAAGAAAGTATTTCAAACAGTGCTCAGTGCTACGAAGCTAATGGAAGCGGCTCTTCGTCAGCATATATCGTTCCCAAGATGACAGTTGGTATGTGAAGAAATCGGATGAATAAAATTCAATGATCTCGTCAATATGCTTAATGTTTAGGCTTCAGGGCACTTCGATGAAATAATGCTGGACTGGCGATTCATAAACAGTCCTCGAAGATGGTTTTTTTTTTTTTTTTGCGGCCCATTTTTTGGAAACATTATCCCAATCGATATTTTTTTAATTTTAAGGGTTAAGGTATTTATATAAAAAAAAATACCCCAAACCTTCGAATTAACGGCATTTCACCCATTTTTTGGACAGTAGCATAAAATATTTTTGGTCAAATTTAATGTACGAACAAAATTCCTTCTGTTGCCGAAGCAATAGACAGGGTATTTTCTCCGAGACTGACTATCGGACATTTTATTCTGTTGTTAAGAATTTCACTGCAATAGTTGAGTTCAGAATTGTAATCTTTTCTTTGCATGTAGTGAGAAGGGAAATTCAGATGTGCAAAAAAACGTTTTTCGAGACTTACCTATCATACGCAAAATGATTACGAAAAAACTCTTAAGAAACTGCAAAACTTTCAATGCAAATTTATAAAATTAGATAAATGAAAGAATGCGAAAAATTAATGTTTCTTTAAAAAAGTAAGCAAATGTCATTTTTCCTGTAGTTGAAACAGATTTTCAAAAGTGAGAGTTCAAGAATTCGTGTAACTGTATGGTTCGTGTAACTGCGAGAACTGCAAGATTGAAGAAACTGAAGAATTGTGAGATTCGCATACCTGTGACGAGAATTGCATAATTGGGACAAGAATTGCATATTTACTAGCAACTTATTTACAGCCCAGACAGTAGATTTACATTTTACAGCCTAGACAGTAGATTTACATTTTACAGCCCAGACAGTAGATCCTATTTATTTATTTTCTAGCCCAGAACATCTTATTTTCTAGCCCAGACAGTATATTCTTATTTACTAGCATCTTATTTTCTAGCCCAGACAGTAGATTCTTATTTACTAGCATCTTATTTTTTAGCCCAGACAGTATATTCTTATTTACTAGCATCTTATTTTCTAGCCCAGACAGTAGATTCTTATTTACTAGCATCTTATTTTTTAGCCCAGACAGTAGATTCTTATTTACTAGCATCTTATTTTCTAGCTCAGACAGTAGATTCTTATTTACTAGCATCTTATTTACTAGCCGATTGACAGTCGCAAATCAGATGCAGTTCTCGTTAAAAAAGAAGCATATACATAAGTACTAAGAATACATATAACCCAACACTTTTACCGTAGGTGAACTTCAATGCATTAACGAATTCAACGAATTTTGAGTTTTCTTTCCAAGTTATTGATATTTGATTAGTTGTATTGAATACTCAACCACAATTAGCAAAATTGGGTTGAGGAACAGGAAATCAGCCGAAAAGGCGGAGCTTAAGTTTGAAAGTCAAGGTGAGGGGTTGTATCAAAATCATCATTTGGCTCAACAGAACATGTGCTGGCCACCCTGGTGGAGCAGTGCTCTAAGCGATAGCTTCCGATCATTCGTCGTAAAGGAGTCCGGATTCAAATCCCGGTGAAGGATGGATGTTGTGTTTGTTTTACGGCACTGGTTCTCTCTCTTCCCTGGAACCAATAACCCTAAATTAGGGACGGGCGATTGCTTATAGCCCATTGAGTTGCTCACAGTGGTTTTTTCGAAGTGGCAAACAAACTTTGCCGGTTTAGCATAACTTGTTTTTTTTTTTTTTTCAATAAACATGGTGCGGTACAAAATATACTCTCTTTTTTCTTGAGTTATCTTAAACCATACCGGTCCAGAATATCGTGGCCCAACGGGGATTCTCCCGGTATGCCGGCGGCCATGTCCGCGCCTGCAAGTCTCAAGCAAACGATCAGCCAACAGATACAGGGTAGCATCGTGTCGAATTGTTCATTGGGAAAATCTGCAAACACTTAATATCAGTCCGGCATGTCAGCTTTTTGAAAATAGGACCGCAACTTGCATTTCACACACACACACACACACACACACACACACACACAACTTCCAGAAATCTAAAATAATAATAAATGCAATGTGCACTGTTAGAAATTCCAGTAAAATAACAATTATTGTTCAGGTATTAATACGGTCAAAGCCCATTTTACCATTTCAGGGAGATTACTGTATTAATACCATTTCAGGGAGATTACTGTCCAGTGCTTTTTTTTCTTTTTTTCCGTTTATGAGAACTGGGAAAATTTAGGTCAGCGATCGTTAATGGTCTAAGGCGCTGGCTTATGACCATTCCCCCTAGTTGGATCCGAGTTCTAATCCCAATGAGGCACAGATGTTTGTGTTTGTCTTTCGACACTGGCTCTCAATATGTTACTTGTCCAACACTGGTTATCTGCGCACATTGGTCATTTAGCATACTGTAAAATCCATGTTTGATGTATACTTGTTAACAATGTGTTGCATGATCAACACAATGCTATATCTGTGTAAATTGATCATTTGGCATGCCACGTATGATTGTACTTGCTGCTTTGTAATTTCTGTCATCTATTTGTCATGTCTGCAAGTCCAATAAATCATTTAAAACCTAAAAAAAAAAAAAAAAAAAAAGAGTCGATACTGCCGTGAATACGGGATGAGTCATAATTTAAGGGGTGCGGGTTCCTAAATTGTCAGTTGTTACCCTTAAAAAAAAAAAACATACACATTTTTAAAAATAGACGACACTCAAAAAAGTTTGTGACTAAAATTCTCAGTAGCTTTTCGTGATGTAAAACTTTGTCGCAATCTTTGGTAGGAAACACATCTAATAAATCGTGAAACCAACTACCAGATAAAATAAAATAAAACATTCCCTGAAAAAAAAGGCAGCTCATTCAGATATGAAATTAGAATGTGGGGTTCGTAAGCTCTCAGCTTAGATGTGCACACATTCGACAGGGACTTGTTCCCTTGTAAGGAGTTCTTTTGAAGGAATATACGTGTTGGTCTGTACGTCCGTCCGTGGACACTATCTGTCTCTGTGCATCTGTAAGTCAGATTCGAAAAATTCTCTCTCTATGTCTGCATACAGCGTGATTCATAATTATTGTCCGGGTTTCCGTGGCTTGGCATGGTCAAACCGTAACCGACCAAATAAAACTGCCTACAGCATAAACAAGTTCACCGCGGAAAGTTTTATGTAGCAACACGGTACCCGCTGACGTCCTACTTCAAAATGGCGGCTGTTCAAGAAAAAGCAATGTGCGTACTCTGGTTCTTCGAAACAAAGTCAGTTATCACAACCCAACGTCGTTACAGAATGCGTATGGCATAGCTCCACCTTCCTATAATGTTATCCAACGTTGGTTAAAGAAGTTTCAAAAGTTATTTAGTATGCAGCATCAAAAATGAGCGGGTAGACCGAGCACTTTGCTGGACGATATTGATCGCGTTCAGGAAGCCTTTTCTTGAAGCTTTCAGAAGTCAACGAGACGAGCTGCGTCGCAGTTAGGTATGCCACAAACGATTGTTTGGAGGATTCTGCATAACCGCCTACAACTCTGTGCATACAAACTACAGATTGTGCAGATTTCACAGTGGGACGATAAACCCCGCCGTTTCCAATTTGCCCAAGACATTTTGTCCAAAGCCGAAGCTGAAGAACATTACCTGAGCACCAATTCCGTGGCCTCCGCTCTCACCCTATATTACGCCACTGGATTTCTTCCTGTGGGGATACTTGGAAAACATCGTTTACCAGACCCCTGTGACCTCCCTCAATGTCCTGAAAACCAGAAATGGTGCTGCTACAGCAACAGCAACGCCCCAATGGCTGGCGAACACTTGGAAGGAAATTGATTATCGCTTGGATATCTCAACTACTAACCTTGGGATATCTTACGTCCCACGAAAGGAGCGCATATCCGAAAACTTGAAAAATCTTACGTGCCACTATAACGAAGTAAATTTCTCCGTCATTTTTGGTCTACGCCGGGATTCGAACCCGAGGCCGCTTATTCCGGAACAAGTCGCTCTACCAACTGAGCTACGCAGACGATTATTCTGATTCCTATCTGCCTTTATGTCGTGTGCGTCCTGCTGGCAGGTACGTCACATCTCCCCCCCGAAAGAGGGCCGGGGGCATGACCCACGGGTCAGCAGTGACCATGAATCGTTGCAGGCAGCCATCCACTGTAGAACGTGCACTTGAGAACTCCCAGTCAATCTGCTGTGTGGAATGCAACATCACACATTTTTATTTTTCGAAGTGCTGGAGAAGGAATTCTCTGATTTTTCCTGTCTCGCGGTGTGGAAATAACATCACACCAATGCGAGATTTTGAACGGCCGGGTCATCCGGATAGTTCGGGCGCCATTATAACGAAGTAAATTTCTCCGTCATTTTTGGTCTACGCCGGGATTCGAACCCGAGGCCGCTTATTCCGGAACAAGTCGCTCTACCAACTGAGCTACGCAGACATTTGTTCTGATTGCTATCTGCCTTTATGTCGTGTGCGTCCTGCTGGCAGGTACGTCACATCTCCCCCCCCGAAAGAGGGCCGGGATTCGAACCCGAGGCCGCTTATTCCGGAACAAGTCGCTCTACCAACTGAGCTACGCAGACATTTGTTCTGATTGCTATCTGCATTTATGTCGTGTGCGTCCTGCTGGCAGGTACGTCACACCACGAAAGGAGCGCATGTCGAAGCGGTTTAGCAAACTGGTGTGTCTACAGGTAATAAAACTTTTAGTTGCCATCTGTCATATTCTGTTTGCGGTTTTGGTTTGTTGTTTCCCGTTTTCCGATTATACTACACGGAAACCACGACACAAATTATGAATCGCCCTGTGTAATGTAGCATCAAAATCACAAGAACTACTACTACACATCCCGGCCGGTAACTTAAACTTAGCAAGTTAGGAAAATCATGCAATGCATTGATTATGATACGCTTTCCAACATATCAGAAATCATTACTCAAATTATTTCTCAAGTTATGAGGATAATGGCTGTGGAATAAATCTCGCTCTTGTGTCCTGATCTTTGACACCATTTCGATAATATTCAACAGAATTGATTCAGTATACCTCCAGAACAACATACCCGAGCGCTATCTGGGAGACACGGTTTCGATTCCCGCTCCAGGACGACTGAACTTTTCGAGTTTTCGGATATTATCTGACTTACCATCCTTGTCAAAGTTACACCAAAAAACGAATTGTTATCTTCAAAATTTGTATTATATGGTGTAATCCCGTATTTTATTCATGAACATACCAAAGTTTTCTCGCAATGGCAGTATTTTTAGTCAAGTTATGAGGGTAATGGCTGTGGAATAAATCTCGCTCCTGTGTCCTGACCTTTGACCCCATTTCGATAATATTCAACAGAACCGATTCAGTACATTTCTGGAACAATATGATAAAGTTTTGTCGCAATCGAAATATTTTTACGTAAGTAATGACGCATAAGAGCAATGGAATGGATCCCGCTCCTTTGTCCTGACCTTTGACCCCATTTCGTCCATTTTCAATAAGATTCGTCCCCAGGTGGTCTTCTACCACATACTTAAATTTCATCAAAATCGAACTGTTTTTACGCGAGTTATCGTGCAGACGGGCAAACGGACGGGCAGACAGACGGGCAAAGCTGGAGCATATACGCTTCTTCAATATACGGTTGGAAAGCGTAAAAAAGGAACACCTTAGAGGGTGTTCCTTTCAAATTTAAGTTACCAAAGAAACCTCAGAGGATGTTTCTTTCAAAATTTAAGCTATAAAAGAAGCTGCGGCTGTTCGACACTACTTTAAAGAATTAGAGGATGCCATCTTCCGCGGAACTCAGTGTGCCTTCGTTCAGCTGCTTTATAACGAATTGTCACTATAGATGAATTTGATTTCGGTATTCTAAAGCTAGCCTCAGGATTCGTCCGCCCCTTGTGATAACGTACGGGATGATACGAAATCAAAACAGACGAATGCGAGCATCCTCTACGAGTCTTTAGCTAAGAGTCCGAAGGACAAAATTTATTGTCTCGATTCAAAAACTTTGAAAACTGCAAAATTACTGACAGAAAATTTTCAAATCTCAAAATCTTGCGCATATTACATATAGAATTCATAGATATAATTAAACAGCGAACCCGAATTTCCTTTGTTATAGTTCAGCAGCACTTTTTTTTATTTTTTTACTTTTTTTTCAAATTTCTATGTAATTTTTTTTTCACTATTATTTTATTTCAGGAAACGTTGCTCCCCTTACAAATGTCTTAAGAGAACGCTGTTCCCCACCGTTCCAGCCCACTTTCACCAGTGGTAAACAACTTTCACACTAGCGTTCACCAGCAGATGGGTGGCTTCATCAGGAAGGATCTCAGTCTAAAATAAATGAGAGATTCTAATTAAAAATTTAAAAACCTAAACAATACAAAACGTGACAACGGCTGTTCCATAAAAACTGAGAGTAAAATCACACAAAATAAAGAAATATAGCTACAGCAAAATATATGTTATTCTTTCTCAAAATATCTTCCTCGGATGATATGCATCCATCGTTCAGTCCACTTTTCATCGTTCAGTCCACTTGTCCCATCGTTCAGTCCACTTGTCCCATCGTTCAGTCCACTTTTCAAAGCATGTGGTGATGGCATTTTGTGGAAGCTGCTTCAGCGACCCCTGTACAGCTTGAATAACATCAGCATCTGTGTTGAATGTTATGCCACGGAATTTCTCCTTCATTGTTGGAAACAACCAGAAATCGCACGGGGCGAGGTCAGGACTGCAGGCAGGCTGTGGCGTGATTTCAATACTGTATTTCGAAAGAAACTGTTGAACACAAGCTGCCACATGTGGGCAGGCGTTATCATGGTGTAGGGTCCACTTGCCCCCCAGTTCTGGTCGCTTAATTGATATGTGTCGCCGCAGATGCTTCAAGACTGAAAGGTAATACTCAGCATTGACAGTAATTTGTGGAGGAACGGTATGCTGGTAGATTAAACTATTATGATCAAAGAAAATTATCATCACCACCTTCCCAGCTGATTTAGTTTGGCGGACTTTTTTCGTAAGAGGCGAGCCCGTACTTTTCCAGACACTCGTTGCGCGAAATAGGGTCGAAATAGTGGACCCATGTTTCATCGACGGTTATTACTGTGTTTAGAAAGTTTGGATCGTTTGCAATCATTTGTTTCCACTCATGACACACCTGAACTCTGGCTTAGAATTTTTCTCTCGTCAGGTGATGAGGTACCCATCTGGAACACATACGATGCCGCAGTAATTTGGCGCATAGAATGTGGAATACTGACGTTTATGAAATATTCGTTGATGTCGCTTTGTCTTCACACGCCATTCGTCGATCTTCTTACAAGATTGTCCAAAGAGTGTTAACAATACTCTCTTTCAGGTCGACCAGGCCTAGGAGCGAGTTCTGCAGACAAACGCCCTTATTTGAAATTTTTTTTGATTGGAGGTTTAACGACCACCGTGAGCACTCAATGGGCTATCAGCAGTCACCCGTCCCTAATTTAGGGTCACTGGTTCCAGGGAAGGGAGAGAGCCAGTGCCGTAAGACAAACACAACATCCATGCCTGACCGGGATTCGAACCCGGACCCCTTACGGACGAATGATCAGAGGCCAGTGCCTTAGACCACTGCGCCACCAGGGCGGCGTTATTTGAAATCATGGTGCCATCTAAAAATCGTTGCCTCACCCAAACATTTATCTTTGTAAGCTTTTTCGTTAAGTCAACTGTTTCTGGAGCTGTTTTACACAAACGATAGCAACATTTTATCGCACAACGCATTTCACTTTTTAACCTTGAATCATTCACTTCGAAATTGTATGGCGAAAAGCAAATGTACCTTAAACAACTGCTCAATAACAAAACCAGAATCGTCTGCCACGACTAATAACTGTTGCCATAGTTACTCCCTTAATTCAGTTAGTCTCTCTCTCTTGTTATCTTTTTGAGATTTAACGACCACCGTGAGCAACTCAATGGGCTATAAGCAGTCGCCCGTCCCTAATTTAGAGTCACTGGTCCCAGGGAAGGGAGAGAGCCAGTGCCGTAAGACAAACACAACATCCATGCCTCACCGGGATTCGAACCCGGACCCCTTCCGACGAATGATCAGAGGCCAACGCCTTAGACCACTGCGTCACCGGGGCGGCAATTCAGTTAGTCATCTGCGTGGTTATTTTTCCCCTTCGCACTGTTGCCAACTCAGAAAAAAATACTCTCAGTTTTTATGGAACTACCTTTGGTGATAAATGCTTACAAGGAAACGGACATGTGGTTGTCGCTGATTGCAAAACCAACGTATGTTGTTTAGATAGAGGATCATAAGATATGTTTATATCTAAACTTTGAGCTGCTATGGATAACAGGGGAGCCACCAAAGTCTTGTTCATGAGCATTATATTATGTAATGTATGTATGTTATGAATGCTATATTAGAACTTTTTACAGTTATTTTTTATAAAAACAAGTGCAAGAAGTCCCTATAAAAATATGGTTAAATTCATAACGGACACTGTGTTGGTAACATCAGACATGAACTTTTGGCACAGAGACCGCTTTCTACGTCTGCGGTCTTTTGTTTGCTGTCAGTTTTCAGCGCCCGCCTCGATTTCAAAACCTAATTCGCTTTGTATTTTGTAAGTGTAGTTATGTCACTACTCACCCTGGATACTTCCAAACACCTCTCCAGTATTGTTTTGAATCGGGCCTAATTGAAGAATGTGGTAGAGAAGATTGCGACTAAACAGCATTCATGAAATGTGCTTACTGTGAGAACTACTTTTGTTTCGATCATTCCATAAATAAAGATCTTCATAATTTTTGTCGTACATGAAAGGTGAGTGCAATGTATATTTATTACTGAACACGCTATATTCTATATCCATTCATGAATACTTTGTAATGTATACTAATCGCTTAAAACAACAAAAACCATTCCGATACGGGCCGCAAGAGTGATGGAGATTCCGTGAATATTGTTTCTGCCAGTGTTCTTTGATGTCCTATAACTTCATCATTTATATTCCATAGCACCTAAAAGTTTGTCATTATGCATTACGTTTTCAGTACTGTCGAGTGATATAACAAGCACTGTGCATCTAGCGACAACGGTTCGGACCGTTCCCTTGTTAGACGCGCAGGCTACAACAATGCCAGATTCAAGAGCGCGGTACACCCAGAAGCGCGCGCAGACGGAAAAGTCCTCGTTGTAAGCATTTGGGTGGGAAAGAATCAAGTCGTTTCCCTATATGCAGTGGCTCTGGCGTTTGTGTACGGAGCGATCTTCTTTATTACATTCCATTTAGGGATAACACCGTGGCTCTTAACTTGCTGTGTTAAAGCTGTGGCTTACTTTCCTTGCTTCACATCACGCTTGTGCTCAAGAAGTCTTAACTTAAACGATCGCTTGGTCATACCAATATAATACTTTACAGATCCATCAGAGTACTGCAAAGGGACAGAGTACACACTAGCGTCCGAAATCAGTATAGTGCAGTCTGTTTCCGGTGAGCAAAGTCGATATTGACCTTGGCGCTCTTATTCCGATTACAAAGCCAAATTTTCTAAGACAGTTCTTGAGGAAATAAGAAAATCGGGGAACTTAAGGGACAGATCCGATATAGTGTAAAGGACGATTTGAGGGCGTATATCAACTCTAGAAACTTCTTTTTGCGGCTGATTAAAACATCTGTGATCACCATTTCTTTCACGTTTTTCGGCTTTCCGATGCATAGTTTCTTTTTTAAACGGCGCAGATTTTTATATTTTGTTTGACGATACCTTATCTGACACATGTCAGAATGGAAAAATTATTTATTACGTTTGCAAGTTCTAACCTTGATCAATATTGTCGATATAATTTCTGCGTTTCCAGATGCACCATTTGCCCCTCTCTTTTTTTAAGAGAAAAAATAAAACGGCATTTTAAAGATTTTTAGTAAGACAAATACTAAATTTTATTTATAAAAACAGCAGTTTATGAATTCTTACGATTTGAGGATGCCGTTGACGAAAAACAACGTGCAGCACTATATTTCCATTTGACAGTATATTAGTTCTTGTTGAAATCCTGTTAAAAATTGTTTGTATTTAATTGCTGCAACCACAATGAAAATTTTCGGTGCAATTTTTTAATTTTTCTAGTGCAAATTTTTTCCGCAAAGTGGTGCAAAATTCAAAATTTCTAATAGAATCGCACTTCAGTGTTTAAAAAAATACCTTGAAATTTACGTATTAGGTTTGAGATTTTTATTAAAAGATATTTTCATTACATCGGATAATTCGGTATCATCTTTCTTGTTTTTCCATTTATCATGTGTCGGTTTTAACGATAATATTTTTTCCTTTACTTCATTCAGCAAGTAACATTCCCAAACTTGTCCTAAGTTTCCAAAGAATTTTTTTCCTACTCCATCCAGTTGGGGAAATACATGAACAGCTAGTTAGTTTCGTTAAATAGTAAAGGTGCTTCTAATCTGTCAGTTCTTTTCTTTCAGACTTCCGGTCTATTGTGCGTTACTCCCAAGGATGTCTGAAGCTGGTCTGCGTGTGAAGTTGTGCATTATAGGGGAATGCCGTCGTTTTTGCATAAGAGATCTACACAAAGGGATAAGAAAAGTTTCTGTGGAAAGGCGGTTCAAACAAACGGCTATCACGCACCTTTTGTTTTCATGAAAACGGCTCGATCTGGGTAAAACGCCGCGTCGTAATTAGCTTCCGTTGCGAATTATTATGTTAATAGCTTGGACTTCATAACGTCTTGGTTGAGTCAGGATTTGGCAGAGTAGTAGTTGTACTCGTATCCCCAGTTCGTAACTACGTTTTTAAACAAATGTTTGACAACAATGGATTATACTGTTATTGTTACGTAAAAGAAGAAATAAAATTAACTCGCATGCAACCAGTTTTTATTAGTGTGCCTATTATTTAACGGATTCCCTGTAATAGATATTAACTTCGTGTTTAAAATGCAGAAATAATCAGTACCTGATATTAGTTTTGTGCCTACTTTTAGGGCTGATAATCAGTGCTCGAAATGGAAATTTTGAAGTGCCGGTTGCTCATATTCAGCTAAAATTCATCCGGAAAAAATACCTTCGCCAGAAACCCATACAGCACAAAATATTTCGTATATGTTACAAGTACGTAGTACTAAAACATTGAGATTTTTCAAATACGTTACGCAATGTAACAGTCATGTTTCAGAAACCTTACGGTTACGTCAAAATGTCCTCAAACGTTACATAACTTTGAAACATAACCAATACGTTACAGCGCAAGGTCTTTGTAACTTCAACATACCAACTGCATGTTATTGATACGTATTTGAAAGATATTATAATGAATTCAATGCCTTTCTTCTACTAATACTTCTTCTAATGGTTGTTGTGTTAATTATATCATGAATAAACTTTCCTGCTAGTAGTGTAGTAATAATAATAATGAACAAGCTTTTAACTGCTAGTAATGTTGTAGTAGTAATTAAGATGAATAAAGTCTTATGCTGGTTGTTAATAATAACAACTAATGAAATAAACCTAACAGGCAGACAGAGATCTGACAAAACTATGAACTGAGAAAAACGTACTTACAACACAAGCTTTATTCAGAGAAAGTCCTGGTATCCTCCAACACACACACACTAGTCACATTAATCGTATCACAATAATGAAGAAAAAACCTAATCACATAGAACGAAGCTCTTGGCACAAATTAACGTAGCTCTACTCACATAAACGAAGCTCTCCCTACGCACATCAACAAAAAGCTCTCACCATACAACAACAGCTCTCCCTACGCACATCAACAAAAAGCTCTCTCTGGTATCGTTGAACGCGCCTATTTATACTGGCTACCACGACGTCATGACTAACACTCATTGCCAGATCTCATTCAGCGGGTGAAATAACATCTCGTTCAGTAAGAAGATAATTTACATAGGAAAATAAAATAACCAGAGATAGTAAAAATCAAAAGGAAAGTGAATCTAGAGTATACGTTACAATATTTGTAACTTCGTTACATTACTGTTACGTATTTGAAAGATATTTGTGGCATCATCATATTACTGCTACGTATTTACTACGTTGAACATTATAGTTTTAATAAACTTTGTAAAATCACAATAAAGAATATTACAGTCGACAGCTATTTCAAAAGCAACAAGAGTCCTATTTCAAGTTGTTTACGTTTTAACAGGTTCAACGCAGTCCGCTGTCCATTGGGAACAGTGGCGGTGTTTACATATTGATAACAAAAGAAATAAAAATCGGTCCCAAATGAGGGTGTCGAATTTCTATTATACATGTGGAATAGACGGTATTTCAGCGAAAAAAAGAAAGAAAATCAAATTCGTCATTTCTCTAAATACCTACCAATAAGAAATTTCTCAGCTTCAAGTAAAAAAAGCCATGCTGGTATAGTATACTAATACAACAGCACAGTCATCTTAGATTTTATGAAATGCTTTTTAGAATTTAAAAATTAAAATAATCAAAACAATTACTTACTTTTCAGATGATCTCGAATCACATAAAAAAAAAAAAAAAAAAAAAGAATGAAATATCAAATCGACTAACTAGCTAACTCGAGTATGGCAGTATCACCAAAGAATATCCCAGTAGCACGTGGAAACACGACTACGAGAGTGCTTCGGTGAAATGGCATAAATGCCCATGAGCATCTACGCCGTTGCCAAACCAAAAATCTGAAATATCGCTGGAATGTAACATCAAGGTTGCAGTTATGCACAATGGAAACTATAAAACAGTAGTATCGGTGAATGCTATTTTTAACGTAGCCGTAATGTACAAAGAGTTATGTTCCAAAATTGATGTTGCTGAAACGTAATTGTAAGATATCTCTGAAAGTGTCACGAAAATGAGAGATTGCAACATTATTGATACATATCTGAAACCTTTTGTGCTGTATGGGAAGGAAACCTCCGAAACAAAACGTAAAAAAAAAAAAAAAAAAAGTTTCCTGAAAGAAAAACTTCTTTGTTTGAAAATGTAATTGACAGTTCCGTTGAATACTATTTCAGCATAAGTCATAAACAGTGGTGGTCGATTTAGTTTTGTTGGTTTGTGGATCCAGCGGACACTACTTGTGCTACACCGAGGACTAGGGTTAGACTTGTTTATAACGAGGAGACTACACCCGGGACTAACAGATTTACAAGACTTCGAAACCTCGGCTAATCAGTAGCGATTCAGCTGGACTTGAACCCAGAACTTTAAGGTCCAGAGCCGAGAAGGCAGCCCCTTTCCAATAGGGACTTTCGTGAAGTAGAAAGTTGAGCAATTAGAATCTCCGCAATCAGAATGAATGTTCAGTCTTAAATTAATAGCAATTTCACCACTCTAAAAAAAAAAAAAAATCCGAATTGGGAAAAGTTTATACTCATTGCTGCAAAACTGAAATTTGTGTTCAGTCTGTTGTTACAATTCTTCATTCTATGAAGAAGCTCTTCAACTTGAATATGTTAAATTAATGATACAATTAAAATTACAAACATCTTTAGTGGGATGATCTGGGGCTTGGGCAAGATGTGATCATGGGCAGTGTCGTAGGAACTATTTTTTGATAGCGGGGGCAAGATGTCGGAGAAAAAAAGTATTTTATCATTTCATAAAAACTACCGTACTACTCTAAAAGAAGACGTGCTAACTTCATTATGAAAATTTGCTGGAACATTTTTTTTTTCGATTAAACATTCATCGATAAAAAAAAACGTTTTCATATCTATACAGTTTCTCAATGAAAACTAACTGCACACATAAACGGCCTTGAACTATAGACTTTGATAATTCCGGATTGGTACGAATTCCGCCGGAATTGTAGCTGTAGACGCTATAATTAAACACTGAAGGAATCTCATTCCTCACCCTGCTTCCATTTCCCTATTTAGTTCTACTCATTTTTTTAGAGGAAGACTAATTTTTTACACTTAATGAGACCCGAAACGTTGCTGGTTTTCAAACGGGAATCAACCCACTGGACTGTTTAATGGGGTCTCAGGAGTTGTATTTAAAAAAATCAGATTTCTAGATAGTTCATGGTTAAAAATGAAGAACAATACTCAATTTCTATCAAAATGTACTTACAAAAAAACCCCTGAATGTTTGAAATTTCCAACCACGAATTTATGTAATTCGGAAAGAAAGAAAATTGAGGCGGCAAATGCGATCTTTTGCCCCAACTGCCCCCTCTGCCCCCGCGGTTTCGACGCCGGTGGCTGTGGGTAGGCTCATTTTATCTTTTGAAGGATTGGACTTATAGCTCAAGTGTACACCACTTCCCTATCCTTTACGATTATTCCACAGCTATTTCTCAAGGGCACGAGGCACATAAGGTTTCTATGTTTAAGAATGCACGCCCGTAAGTCAGGGGAAAAAATCATTTCTGCAGTACCCACTACTAAAATTAGCGCCGGTATGTAACTTCCTAGTAAAAAAAGTGCCGGTTTGAAATACTAGGAAAAAATGAAGTGCCAGTATGCCATACTAGCACACACCGGCTCATTTCGAGCACTACTGATTATTTCTTCTCTCTATCATGTATTATTTCTTCTCTCTATCATGTATTATTTCCCTTTATTTATCGTGTGCTGAGCATTGCAGTGGAATTATATGTTCGACTCAGAGGAATAAATCACCGTATTTTTTGGAATATAAAACGCACCTTTACTTTTTGAGAAAATTAAAAAACAAAATTAAATGGCATTTTAAGGATTTGTATTAAGAAAACAATTTGAATTTTCTACATAAAAACAGCAGCTTAAAGATCTTTTCGATTTCAGGAATTAACGAATTTGACGAATAACAAAGTGCAGAAACTCCGCTCAGTACATCAGCCAATGGCGGCCATTCGCTGCAGGATTTTTTCATGACGTCACACCTTTATACAGCCAATGGCCTTCGTTATTAGTTCGGATGTTCATCCTCTCCGTAGGGCTGATGTATCAAATTAAGATCGCCTTGGTCGAAGCCTTTAGGCATTCTGTGGCATACTAAAAATTCCTGGGAGCGGGAAATTGTTTTATTTTTAATCTAAATCTCGCCAAGAACCGTTGTGAATAAAATAAATGTCTTCAAAGAAGCGAACGGGCTGACCTCCACACATCATTGGCGAACAGTAAGGGAACGAGACTGTCGGTTATGGCGGCATCTTTCGTCGTAAACTGCAAAATAAGTATATTCCCCAGTTAAAATGCACGTTTCACGAACAGATTTTTCCAAAAATTACTTTAAAATTATATCTCCACAGCATTTTTGTTACTCTGAATAAATAAGATTTTTGTGTTTGCATGCCTACGAACGTTGTGCGTAAACAAAAGAATTTGAAGGAGTAATAATGCACCCCAGTTTGTTGGTGGGTGTCTTCAGCGTCTGCCGTGATGTTTCGTCTTGAAATCCGGTTCTTTCCCTTCTTTTTCAATCACTTTGCTTTTCAAAAGAATTGATGATAGTCCTTTTACCCGCCCTCCCCTTTCAGATCGCTATGTACAGCATATGGAGTCTGTGCTTAAACTGTATTTTACATTACGAAATTAAGATATGCACACGGTTAAAAATACACATATCTAGCACAATAGCAGGCCCGGCTGATAAAAAAAACACACACAGAATTAACGAAGGATAAACGTAAAAGTGTAGTATACACAAGCATTCACGATACAAAGACACTGCAGAAAAAGTGCAGAAGAATAACTTAAGATGAATAAGAATACCTAAGATAAAATGAAAACATTTTTAACTCATTTATAGCAGTCTTTTTAGCACTACACATGCATATACATTCATGGCGATAATAATGACCTTCGGTATATAAGACCCAAGGAAATTTTGACGCCAATTTTTTTAGGAGAAGAAGGGCGTCTTTTATTCCGAAAAATACGGTATATCAACATTTACAATTCTGTCTTATCCCTTTTCCTAAGTTTTTTCATAACATCTGGATGCTAAACGAAACAAGTTTCTTTGAATAATTGCCAACGCGGTGTTTGTATGAAAACTTACCTTTAGCGTTGGAGTACTGAACAGGATGTAAATTACTTTTATTCTGTATTAAGCACTATCGCAAACATTTATTTGCTTTTGTAATGTGGTTAGATCTAGTGACGTAGCTCTCCCCTTTCATTTATGATTATAAAATACAACCTACAATCGCCTACATTAATGAAATTCAGCATGCATAATCTCTACGCATGCTTGCGTTTTGTGGATCAGCTTTTATAGAAAATTCCCAGGAAATTCATAATGCACGTTCATTAGAACATTTAAAGCAATTATACAGTTAACGATAATTTAAGCAACCACTGTTTGTAAAATAACTGCAAAACTGTTTCAAATTCTTTTAAAGAACTATTACGCATACAAACATGGAGCAACAGTCATTTCATCCCTCTCTTTCTTTAACAGTCACTTTGTCCTTTTTCTGTGCAAAACCCAAATTTGCCGGTGGCAGAACTCGAACTCACCTCCTTCTGTTCCGGAGCCGAATGCTTTCTCAATTAAGCTACGCCGGACTCTCAATTAAGCTATTTACCGTCTTGACATGTGCGTCACCTCTGTAGTACGTCACATATATCTCCTCTTGAGAAAGGGGAGGGGGCTCGAAATCGCAGGTTTCGAGTCCGCCGCAAACCATGCGTGAACTAACGCTCTGTAGAAGAAAGAATTCTCACTAATTCCCGGCGATGTGTGGAAGAAGCATCACACATTTTTCGAAGCGAAGAAGGAATTCCCATTAATTCCAGACAATGTGTGGAACGAACATCACACATTTTTCGAAGAACCCCACGGCCAGTAGATCCATTTTTGCCGGTGGCAAGACTTAAACCCTCATCCATCTGATCCGGAGCTGAATGCTTTCCCATTTAAGTTACGCCGATAAAGGCTTATCACTCCTACTTGCCGTCTTGACATGTACGTGACCTCCTGTAATACGTCACACTTTCCGTCTTGCACGCACTCTCTCGCTATCCCTCACTCTGTCTTTTTACCTCTCATCATTCAATCCTCCCCCCTCTTTCTGTTTATGTTTGCTGTATCTCACACATTTTTCTCTCTCTGTCTGTCTCTCCTGTTCTTTCTATGTGCCTTTGGCCCTCTGTCTCCGTCCGTCATCCGCTTTCTTCCTGTTGCTCTCTGCTTACCTGTCTGCCTCATCCTCTCTCCCTTTTCCTTATCTCTTATCACACCCTGTGTCTCTCCATTTCTCACGCAGTCTGTCCTTTCTCTCTGCTCTCTCCCTCTCTCTCTTTCTCTCCCCCTTCCAGTCTCTTAACATTTTTCTGGTTCTGTCTCCTTTTCTATCCTGCATTTCATCTTATTTCTATCTTTCTTTGTGGCTGACTCGTAACTCTCTCGTACCAGTGTTTCTTTGTGCGCTCTGTCGGAGATTATCAGTAACTGCTTCTTTTCGTCGCGGTAGGGAGGTTAACTAAGTACGACTTCCCGTACTTGCTGCATTCAAGATGAGGGATCCAGTGGCGTAACTACCACTACTCAACCCCCGCAGCTGCGGGGGGGGGGGGGGGAGGGCGTAGGTACCGAAGGGGCGTACTGCAGCTGCCAGTTATAGTTTTATGGAAAAATTCGAACACGCACAATAATTAACCCAAAGATTCATATTTTGCTTTGAGATATATTTAGCTTTGCCTAAATAAATGCCTAGTTTCACTTTTAAAACACTGAATGTCCTACAGATTGAAACTGTTCGGCTCTTTGACTTCGGGTTGTAATACGATTGCTCTGCAATGGGTTGTAAATAATACGATCGCTCTCCAATCGCCCTCTCTCTGCGCTGCTGAGGAAAAGAGCAAGGTCACAGTGGGATTTCCAGTGGAGGATGTGGGAAAACAGTCAGTTACCTAAGATTACGTGCACGACAGGCGTCAACATTTATTCACAGCAGCCTCAGATCTGCCATGTGTAAGAGGGTGATTTCTTCAAGTGATTTATTTTAGTTTTGGACAAAGCAATTACACGTATGGTCAAAACTATTATTTTAAAAGTTAAAACTACAGGGATCTAGGTACCACCATTACTTTTGCAGACACTCTCCCTGACTTCCTAATCCCCCCCCAACCACACACACACACACACACACACACACACACACACACACACACCCCGCAAAAAATGCATCCTCTCTTGTGTTCGTAATCCTGGGAAAATTACTGTGCTTAGGGCTGCTGAAGTAAGTCTCGGGGGGGGGGGTACACGCTGTGTTAGTTACGCCACTCACTGGAGAGATCTCACTAAAATTCAGAACATCCGGGAGTAACTTTGGTACCCTGAACATTCACGTCTACTAACGGTCTGTCATCACCTTGTTAAGGCTGGAACTGGCGTGTACTCTTATACCAATCGAACTTTACAGCTGAAACGCCTTCTTTCATTTGTATTTTTCATCCAATATCTTGAAAAATCGAAAAAAAACCCCATCCACAAATGGTCGCTGTTGCAATGGAAGAGAAGGATTTGAAATTCGCTCTGGAGCTGGCGTTAATTTCATTCCAACTGAACTTTACAGTTGAAACGATTTGTTTCATACGTGTTTCTCATTCAGTACCTTGACAAGCGGTATTTCTTATTCAATGTTTCCTTTACTAAAAACATTTAAGAAAAATGTAAAAGTGTTTTCAGCCACTTTTCAGGATCCTTAGCGTTCCGTGGGTATTTGGCTGAGAGAAGGGAATGGACTTGACTGTTGGCCGAAACTTCCATTTTTCCAAAAACAAACGCATGTACAAAAAATGGTACACCATTTATGCAGTTTCAGAACTTTAGAACTACGCCGTGAAATGCTTTATTCACAACATGCACCAGCGTTGTAATAATCTGTTTATGCATAGAAATGCTGAAATCAAAGAAATTAAAGTGTTATTCCACTAAAAATTCGAAAAAGGAGGAATATAATTTTTTCTTCGAAGTGTTGGGAGTGGGTGCTTTTGTTTTGATCAGTGATTTAATAGGCGCTCCGCACCCATTGATGAATTTAATGGGTGCCCGGTCCCCAAAGCACACGCGTATCGGCGTCTGTGGATCTATCATTTGCGAAGCAAATGAAAGCATACCTGTAAAGAGCATTTGATTTCTTAGCGGATCTCTTCCGAACAAAGTACTTTTCCAGGCTAAGCTCAAATAAAAACTGTGGTACTTTAAAACAATTACGCTCTTCAATAATTGCAGTGATACAAACATCAGAAAATCTTCAAGACACCTACAGCCACAGATTAGCAGCAAGTAACATGAAGCTCAAAAGAATAAATTCAAATGGATTCAAACGATTAACATTTACACCTTTCGGCTTCAGTAACCTGCGTAACAAGAGTGAGAAGTGCATTTCCTATACTGACGTATAAATGTCACTCATTTCTAGCCAAGCTACGAACTTTTAGCTTTCGACCCTTCTCGCGTTTATCAGCGCAGCACGCTGCATCTTGGGACTACAGAAACGAACTTAAGTTCTATTTTTCTTTCCGTGCCCGAAGGAATATGTGTCATTTACGTGAGCTTGCTGTGCAAACCAACTCGGAAGTTACATATGAACAAGCTGCACATCTGGAGAAAGAGAGAGAGAGAGAATAGGTGTATCTAAATTCTAAGCTCTGAGAAATTTGGAGATCACTTTGCTTGAAAATTATGCAACACAAAAGAGAAAAACGAAAGAAAAGAGAGTGAAATGTAACGACCCTCGCTTCTCTATAGCTCTTTCTCAACATAGCCTCGATCGCCCGAGAGCTGTCACATAGTTTTGTTGGTTCGTTCCCAAAAGTATCACTGCTTAAGAAAACTCCATCCGCTGCTATGTGGACCCTAGACCCGAACTTCGTACTTTTCAGTACACCAACGCTAAATTTCCCGACCCGACCTCTCTCTCTGAAACTCCAAGGTCCCATCTCTCTCTCTTTCTTTCACTTTCAAAAGTGTCTCTTCTCTCTACAGAACTTCCAGGAAATCCCCACTGCCCACTTAATCGGATTTCAGAGTTAATTTCATCTACGTGGGGCTACGTGCAAACATGCTTAAGCCTGTGTTTCTCTTATTAACGCACCCTTGAGATAATCGCATTGCCACACAAGACAGGTAAAATACACTTCAAATACTCATATACTAACCTGACTGTAACGCGGCTAATCGCGTGCGTCTGACAGCAACATCATTAAAACATGCTGATTTCGTCCGCTCTGCTCCAAATGGCGCGAACAAAGAAATTCCACGTGAGAATGAACATAGGCATACCTATTTAGATTTATTTTTTATGAACTGGGGGTTAGCGAATCTTACAAATCTAAACCTCCTTATTCTTCAGTACTTAAATTCTTTCAAGAGACAGCATGCACAGGTCAACTCATGTGGAAGACAGGCTTTGCTGTTTTTTGTTGTGATTTCTGTTTGGAGATTTAACGGCTGCAGTGAGCAACTCAATGTGCTAGTATATATAGACGCCCGTCCCTAACTTTAGGTTATTGGTTCCAGGGAAAGGGAAAGAAGAGGAGGAGACCCAGAGATAAATATTCCATACAGGGTAGTGGGAAAAGGTTGGCCCAACGTTGGGCCTTAATATCTCAATAGAACAGCGTGCCAGTGGAATGACATGGAACTACTGCGCTTAATAACATTTCCTTTGATTTTTTGTGGTAAATGACTTTTTCTCCGGTACACTTGTTATTCCGTTCACGGCTTGTTTTAGACTGACCTATTG
This sequence comes from Macrothele yani, assembly GCA_039090855.1. Taxonomy (NCBI): domain Eukaryota; kingdom Metazoa; phylum Arthropoda; class Arachnida; order Araneae; family Macrothelidae; genus Macrothele; species Macrothele yani. Next base: position 115,282,290 of record CM077003.1, read on the forward strand.
GATGGTTAGTTTGAAACTTAATACCGAAGCTTTTTCTACAAAGTAATGCGACATCTGGTATTACAAATCGGAACTATCTAAATTATCTACTATGTCTTATTGGGGCGACATCTGTTTTTAGATGCTATTTTGCTCACTTTGACATCTCAAGATTACAATTTTTATTGTACGTTAGAGCATTCTAGATAGATCCATATTTTGCAAAATGTATAATATAATCAGCACTAAACTCGAAAAGTTAGTTAAATCAAAAAAGTAAAAATAATTAAAACCGTAAAAATTAATATTCGAATTGTGCTAAATTAAATTAATACATGTACAAACTCAACTTGCCGTGATATTAAGATTTCAATTCGAATTTTGTAGATCGGATAAATAGAACTCGAGTCATTGATAATCCAATGTATTTTAATTGGCACGCGATCACTTTGACATGTCAAAGTGATCGCGTGGTATTATATAAAACTCAATCACTTTGACATCTCGAGAGCGTTCCAAACAGGGAGAAGATCCTGGTATTTATTAGTAATAGCACGCGATCACTTTGACATTTCAAAGTAATAGCACGCAGTCACTTTGACATCTCGAGAAAGTTCCAGACAGAGACAAAGAGTAACACGGATCACTTTGAGATGATCGCGAGCTATGATATAGCACGCAATCACTTTGACATCTCGAGAGCGTTCCAGAGAGAGAGAGAGAGAGAGAGAGAGAGAGAGAGCTATCTGTGTGTTTATATATATAATTAATCGAAGGTAAATTTCTCTGTCATTTTTGTCTACGTCGGAGCTCGAACCCGGGTCCCCTCATTCCGGAATAAGTCGCTCTACCAATTGAGCTACGCGGACGTTCGTTCTGACTGCTATCTACCTTTATGTCGTGTGCGTCCTGCTGGCAGGTACGTCACATCTCCCACCCTCACCCCGAAAGAGGGCCGGGGGCATGGCCCACGGGTCAGCCGTGCCCACGAGCCGTTGCAGGCAGCCATCCGCTGTAGTACGTGCACTTGAGAATTCCCAGTCAATCTGGTGTGTGGAATGCAACGTCACACGCATTTATTTTTTGAAGCGCTGGAGAAGGGATTCTCTTATTTTTCCTCTCTCGCGGTATGGTAAGAACATGACACCATTGCGAGATTTTGAACGGTCGGGTTCCGGAAAGTTCGGGCGCCATTATAACGAAGTAAATTTCTCCGTCATTTTTTGTGCACGCCGGGGCTCGAACCCCGGAATCCCCTCATTCCGGAATAAGTCGCTCTATCAATTGAGCTACGCGGACGTGTCGTTCTGCCTGCTATCTACCTTTATGTCGTGTGCGTCATGCTAGGCAGGCACGTCACAACGTGTTAATTGAAAACTACAGCTAGCAAAATAATGAATAAGATCTGAAATAAGCAAAACATTTAACGACTCTAAAAACCAGGGCTGTTAGAATACTAGGGCTGGGTCATTCCTTTGAAGAAACTTTGCCGCCACGGATCCCCTCAGTGGTGACATATGACCTGTTTCTGACGTCACTGTGTTGGAACTCCGGTTGGAAAGTTGGAACCATGAAGCTGCTGTGAAGGGGCTTTCTACTTTTGCTATATTCTTTCCATTGCTTTTTTGTGGATAATTATTCAGCTCTTAGAACTTGCTTTTTGAGAAATCGTTCAGTTAATTTACGTTGAAATACTGATAATAATAACGAGTTGTGCTGTGGCTACTTGTAAGAACCATTACGAAAAAACTAAAGGTCGGTATATTGTGTACCATGCATTTCCTTTGAAAAATCCAGATTTGGTGAAGGAATGGCAGAACAAGTGCTATAGGTCAGACTCTATGAATGTAGAATTTGCAGTGATCATTTTCATTCTTCCGATTTCGAAGATGATTTAAAAAATCGCGTACTTCGACTCACGGACAAAACAAATACCGAAACAAAACACGGTGCCTGTTCTGAATCTGCCGAACTGTCAACAAAACGGACACTGTGTCACTCCACGAAGTAACAGAAAGCACAAACGAGATATTTGAAAAAGTGCTTTCCATCGGATGGATATTTTAAGACTGAAAAAGATTTGTGTGCAAGAAACGCAGGATATCTGTTATGAAGTTGATTAAACATCAGGGAATATCAGTTGTTCTTCCTGTATCAAAATAACTGAGGAAAATAGATTGCTACTTGAAAATGTTTCATCCCTTAAAAAATAAATTGAAATTTTAAAAATTGAGAGAACCAAAGCGTTAAAAATGAAAGCTAACGGAAGACGACAGCAACTATTGTAGGGGGGGGGGATGACTACGCAACGACTATTGTAGGAAAACAGAGTTCTGAAAACAAAGCTGAAAATTACTGATTTAAAGAATAAAAAACTTAAAAATGGAAGCGCGTATTGAAAGTGTACTAACCATTTAATATACAGTATAAATGCATATATAGCAGTAATTCAGAATGCAAAAGCATCTGATGTTCAACCAAAGTGGGGGCCACTATACAAATATATATATTAATTAATTCATAGATTTTTAACAATGGTATACAAAGGAATAAGGTCGTTGTGTCACCTTTCTGGTTCTTTTAAAATTTCGCGCATTAAAAGTTCGTAATTTGAATGTAGTACATTAGTAGCTTTACGTGAAAAAAAAAATACTGATTTTGAAAGATGTTGAAGACTCACTACAAAAACACCGCAAATAAAGTTTAAGGAAAAACGAAAAGAAAAGCATACGAAAAAGTTTGCGATTTTATTATTGCTGTTCGAAATTTAAGAAATTAAACAGAGAAGAAAACGTGGGGAAAAAATACTTTTTTCACTTCAGGTGATCTATTTGCGCAATCTCGCAGATCAAATATATTTTAATGCACACATCTGGTGGATGGTGCAAGATGTTGACAAGAAAACTTATGATCTGAAAATTTAAACGTATTGTGTGTGTATAACGAAAATTTTCATTTGTCTTTAACAGATCCCCAGTCTTTTCTCTTACTTTTTATTTAAGTCTGTTAAATACCTAGAGTGAATCATTTGTTATATTTCTTTACAAGAGCCACTGAAATGCTAGTTAGCTTTCATTCCCTCACTGCAGCGATCCAGCTGTCAGCACCGTTCCAACATACTGACGTCACACGCTGGCGTTCTTAGGGATCCGCGTGTCCGAAGCCTATGACCCAGCCCTTGTATTCTAACAGCCCTGCTAAAAACTAAAGTAACTGCGAAAAATTTGAAATTTTCCCTGTTACATGTAACGTCGGATGTGTGAGCCAATTCTTGCTTGATTTCTGGTTATCACAATCACTGTGTTTTAAATGTTTCTCAACATCCCCTGATGCAGTGGTTAAGATGTTTATAAATGTAAAATAAACTTTTAAGATTTTCTAAATAGAGATTCAGTGCTTCAAAGGCGGCGAAGGGGAGGTAGGGAGGGAGAGACAGCATTTGCCCAGGAGTTAATGTTTAGCAAATGTAGGATGTAGCGAGGTAGTAAAAAAAGCAACTGAAACATTCTTGTCTTTATACTGTACGAACTGACCAATGTGTATGAGGAACCACGAGGTGCTGTCAGTAGCAGTGACAGCACGATTCTCTATACAGAATAAGTGGCATTTACACAGTTTCAAAATTGCGTAAATGCCACTTATTCTGTTTCCTGCTAACCGTGCTAAACTTCGATATATGCCGTTTCTCCTCCAAACATTATTGTTCGTATTATGCGGTTAAAATAACAAGGAAGAATATACAATGAAGCTCAAGGGATATAATATAAGAACTTTGAGCTCGTTATATGTGGATTCCACTATGTTTACTTATTTTACACTGATTTTTCCCCTAGTTCTGTAATTTCAATGTCAATAACATTTTTAGTGAACGCGTAATCAAACTAATAAATACATAAAAAAAAAAAAACTTTTTTATATGTGAAAAGTAATCTGGGAATTTCTCATCAGATTCAAAAAAATAATAGTCTGGAAAAAGTTGGTATCATGATATAGTAGCATTACTCCGTGACAGTCTTCCTAATAAAATCTTTATCTTTCTAGGTCCGTAAAAGAGTCAAAGTTCAACGCCCGTGATTAGTTTCAATATCAACAATGCCGATCGGGGACAGATACAGCAGTGCCAGCAGCAGTGAGCAGCCAACTATAACAAGAACCGTGACCAAACAAATTGTGCCCTACGAATCAGGGCAGCTAGTGGTAAGTGGTCTGATTATTAATCAGAAGCTTTAATAATCACTTTCCCGTTTTTAGACTGTATCGTAATGGCTTCTTTCATTCTCTTTTAATGAATCAATACGCTGACAGAGATGATTTCTTTTTATTTTCAATAACATTTCGTAAGCGGATATTAAAATTATCGATGTATAAAATACGCAAGATTTGGGTCGACTGAAATGTCAGCTGTAACTCATTAACACCAAAGCAACAAATTAAATCGCCTCATAACGTATGTCTGCGACATAAACCTACGTAATTGTTTCTCCCGAATTTATTAAAAAACAGTGCGATTAATTATGTGGGCAGAAATTACCCGAGTAACGCGAACACGACTACGCACACGCGATCTTTTATGTTTTAGCGATCTTTTATGTTTTAGCGATCTTTTATGTTTTAGGGGACGTCATCATCTTCGAAAACAGTTCTAACAATGAACAGGAAATTGGACATGTTTATGATCAATAAAATCACGGATCAACATTATTTAGTGAATTAAAATATTTTAATAAAGATGTGACTAAGAAGTTCATGTGTTCTAGTAAAGCTGGAGAAAAATATATTACAATGCGAATTCGTTTAAAGTTCTTTCGTATTTTCAAGGATTTTATGGTAGTAAGGAATTGTATCATACCTTAGAATTCTTCCTTTATTTTTAAAGAATTTACTTGCCACCTTTTAAGACCATACATTCTTCTGTTAAATTTACCTGCACCCACTTGTAATTTTTGTAAATTTTCACATTTGCACATCTCTACTCATTTTTTTTATGTCGTCGTTGTTGTTATTTTGGGGGAAGAGAACTTTAAAACACCCCCTTTTTTAATTTTACACTGTAAAAAATTGCCGTGAATAATCAGGGTTTCACTCCGATTAAGACGGTTTACAGGTCGTAATCACACCACCTGGCGATCAACCATAAATTTTAGGTAGATAAACTTCATGATCACGGTGTTTAAACTGTTTGAAGTGTTACTGTTGTTGTTGTTGTTTTTTTTGGGGGGAGGGGGGTAGAACTTTAAAAAAAAACTTTTTTAATTTTACACTGTAAGAAATTGCCGTTAATAATCAGGGTTTCACTCCGATTAAGACGGTTTACAGGTCTTAATCACACCACCTGCCGATCAACCATAAATTTTAGGTAGATAAACTTCATGATCACGGTGTTTAAACTGTTGAAGTGTTACTGTTGTTGTTGTTTTTTTTTTGGGGGGGGGGGGGGGTTGAATAACTTAAAAAAAAACTTTTTTTAATTTTACACTGTAAGAAATTGCCGTGAATAATCAGGGTTTCATTCCGATTAAGACGGTTTACAGGTCGTAGGCACACCACCTGGCGATCAATCATAAATTTTAGGTAGATAAACTTCATGATCACGGTGTTTAAACTGTTTGAAGTGTTACTGTTGTTTTTTTTTTTTTTTTGGGGGGGGGGAGAAGTTTAAATTTTTTTTTTTAATTTTACACTGTAAGAAATTGCCGTGAATAATCAGGGTTTCACTCCGATTAAGACGGTTTACAGGTCGTAAGCACACCACCTGGCGATCAACCATAAAATTTAGGTAGATAAACTTCATGATTACGGCGTTTAAACTGTTTGAAGTGTTACTGTTGTTGTTTTTTTTTTGGGGGGGGGGGTAGAACTTTAAAAAACACTTTTTTAATTTTACACTGTAAGAAATTGCCGTGAATAATCAGGGTTTCACTCCGATTAAGACGGTTTACAGGTCGTAAGCACACCACCTGGCGATCAACCATAAATTTTAGGTAGATAAACTTCATGATCACGGTGTTTAAACTGTTTGAAGTGTTACTGTTGTTGTTGTTTTTTTTGGGGGGGGGGAACTTTAAAAAAAACTTTTTTAATTTTACACTGTAAGAAATTGCCGTGAATAATCAGGGTTTCACTCCGATTAAGACGGTTTACAGGTCGTAAGCACACCACCTAGCGATCAACCATAAATTTTAGGTAGATAAACTTCATGATCACGGTGTTTAAACTGTTTGAAGTGTTACTGTTGTTGTTTTTTTTGGGGGGTGGGGAACTTTAAAAAAAACTTTTTAATTTTACACTGTAAGAAATTGCCGTGAATAATCAGGGTTTCACTTCGATTAAGACGGTTTACAGGTCGTAAGCACGCCACCTGGCGATCAACCATAAATTTTAGGTAGATAAACTTCATGTTCACGGTGTTTAAACTGTTTGAAGTGTTACTGTTTTTTAACTTTTGCAATCTGGCAACGTTCTTCTTAAAGTGGTAATATACCTGTTTTTTCACGTACAGTCCGTCGACTAGCAACACCTCTGTGGGCAACACGTTTTTGTTTCCCGGTCATTAGACATGTTAATAAACATTACGGTATGGTACTGTAAAATTACGGTTCATTGGCTGGGCACTCAGCTGCCGGTGTATCTACCGTAATTTGACCCTGCAATTTTTTACAGTGTATTGTTTTCATCACCAATCATTCCAAAGCATGCCGGAGTGATATAGAAAAGAATTGCTCACAATAGTGTTGTGAAGGGACTTGAGGGGCGAGGAAGACTTTCATACAGCAATCGATTGAGGATTTTTGTTGATGATGATGACATATACAGTATATATCATCATCATCATTATTGTCAACCGCTATCAATCCACTGCTGGATGAAAGTCTCCCCATGTTTCTTCCACAATGATCTGTCTTGTGCTAGTCGTCTCCATGTCACTCCCGCATGCTTTCGAATTTCATCCACCCATCTCCCATGTGGACTTCTTCTGGATCTTTTCCTGTCTCTTGGAATTCAGTCTCTAATTTTGGTTGTCCACCGGTGGTCTGTTCTTCTGACAATATGTCCAGCCCATTGCCATTTCAAGGATTTTACTCTGATCTTGGAGTCTTCCAGTCTTGCCATTTTCTTAATCCGCTCGAGTTCCTCTTCTTATCTCTCCTGGTTACACCAAGCATGTTTCTCTCCAGGTTTCTTTCTGTATTACTACCATAATCATCATCATTGTCAACCATTAAAACTATCCGTATCTCATCCGCAGCTCGAAAAGCCTGATACTACTCTCACGATTGGCCAGAAGCACTCTATTCAGACCATCTTTGCACGGTGGCGAGTGTAAGTAATTACATAAGTAGCTTTAAAAATGATCAGGATGATGTGGGTTTACTTCTTGGAATATATGGTCTACATCTAATTTCACAACTGTTTGTGTTAGGTATGATTTGTTTTACTTTGTAGCTAATTCGAACATGCGTGTTAGTGTTTTAACTGAAATTTATTTTAAATGTTCGTTTTCCCTAAGCGTCATCTGGTGCTGCCATTTGACAGAGTAGCAAGAAGAACAGTTAGCTAAATAATAAATTTCAAGCGATTTTTCTACTTCTCAGAGCAGGCACATTGTTGATATTTCTTTCTACTGTCGACTGGGGATTTGAGATTTCGTTTTCAGAATCCAGAAACAAACGCTTATCTGATCCATGCAGCGGAGCTCTGCAAAATTATGCATTTGAAATAAATTGGATTCCTTGTTTGAATCTTGCCTTTTTTCATTGTGAACGGGTGGGAATAGGTGGTATCGCTGAAGGAAGTTCCAAACTGAAAAGGGTCAACTGTTCTTTTGGCGCTTGCGCTTCTTTCATTGAGCAAGTGATGTCGTCTTTCTTTTGTTTCCCAATATGGCATCGTTGGAAGAAAGCGTTGTCATCAGCTCCCGAGGAATTGCGGTTTTGTTTGCCAGCGAGGTGATCAGTATGCTTAGAGTTCCTACCGTGAGTGCGTTGTTGAACTCCTACTTTGGGGCAGGGCCGAAAACCTGCCTACTCCACACCTCCTCGTTGTGATGACACCAGGCATTGGCCCCAACAACCTTTTTGGGGTCTCAGTCACCTTGTCGCCAGATCCCACTTCCATGTCTGATATTGTAATAAATGTCGTTGGGCAAGATGGCCGCTTTATCCTCCAATAAGTGCATATCAATCGCGTCGATTGAATTCGTTCTTTCTTAGAAGCCCGCAACATGAAGGTTGTTTTTGCTGTAACACTATCTCTTTACCGAAAAATTTTGTCGGCGTAAACCAGTGCAAAATTTAGGGAGACAGCATATCGCGTCGGCTCCTCGTGCCTAGATTATTTCACGGTCCCTTCCCCAGACATAGATCTTCATTATCCAAATGGACTCACCTATAATTAAGCTGACGAGAAATCCCGAATTCTCGAGGACAATCCTCGAATTTAGTTTACTGTACCCAAAAAATTCTGATGCCTTTGGGAACGCGAATTGTCCCCAAATTTTGGTGATTGTCCTCAAATGTCCTCGAATTTACACTTAGTCATTAGCTCGTTAAATTTCCAAATGTTCTTAAAAATAGTTTTCGTTACACTAATTTTCTAACTTGCTTCTTGTGAAAACAAATGTTGACTGCTTTTTTCCCTCTTTCCGAGTTTACGACCATAGTGATCAACTCTAAAGACTATAAGCAGTCACCACCAATGTAGGGACATTCGCTCTAGGGAAGGTAGAGAGCAAGTGCTGTAAGACAAACACACCACCTATGCCTCATTCGGGACTCGAACCCGTACCAACTTGTACGAATGGTCAGTGGCCAGCACTAAGAGCACTAAGAGCATTGCACCACTGTAGCGGACAAATTTCAACTGTACTTGTTCTGAGTTCCTCCAAAAACTCTGGCAAAATGGAAAATTCTTCATGCAATTCGTTTATTAGTGTGCAGCTTGATTTTAATTCAGCATATATGCTTAAGGTAAATAAGCATTTCACTTCTGCTAATATGTTCTCTCCATCAGAGGTTGTCTTTTCCAGTAAAATTACTAACATTCTGCAAGATATATCCTTTTAAGTCATAATTTTCATATATAATATGCCAGTCAGCCAGGTGGAAACTACCTTTCTCTCTCTCTCTCTCTCTCTCTCTTGTTCTTCACTCTTCATTTTTCTCCTCCAAGATGTGAACACGGCGGTTACACCTTTCTTCTGTCTGATGACTTTTCGGTGTATGAGAGGGAAGTATAGACGTAAACAATATTTGAATAAGTCCTTTGTTTCTTCAAACTAATTTCCGTAGGTGATACGAAATAAAGTGCGATTTTACAGGAAGAGGTAAAACGTCTCGTGGACCTAGAATAATCAGCTTACATGAACCTCTTGATCCTTGACAAGCTTGCTTTTGATTAACTATTTAGAATGTCACAGCGAAATGTTGTTTCGCAGGAATTCTCTTGTTCCCTTGATGAACGGACCTCTCTGCTACTTAACATTGCAGCAAACATCGTCGTAATTAGACAGAGAAAACTCCTGGCTCATAATCATCAAGCACTATATTAATTATAATTGCTCAATTGGAAATGAAACACCACTGTAAAATCTACAAATTATGCCTAGAATTGCCCTTTTAAGAAGGATACAATGATACCAATGTTTCGCAGGGGATCGGAGGAGCATTCTTATGTAAGAGTTCTCTGTTCAACCCACATATCTTTGACATTCCTCCTCTAGTAACCAAAGGGTGGATGAGCGTGGACGATAGCTATCGTTGTCTCCCTTCTGAGTGCAATTGACCCACCAGATAAAGAGAAGTGTTGAGGATCAGTGAAACTGACCCTTGCCGGTTCTGTTTGGCAGCATTTAGATGGATTCGTAGGTGTAAAGGAAAATTATAAGCTTCAAGAGTCGCAAATGAAATTTAAGGTTGTCCAAGAAATTTAAAACTGCGGCAAAAGCGTTGGAAGTGATGATTAAAAACAAAGGAGCCTTGAACGATTACAAAGTAGACAAATAGTGAGCGGTGTAGAATTCTGACTATTCACCCGAGGTGTCTGCTGATGAGACATTGTCGATGTGCTTGTCTGATGCTTGACTCTGTCCCTTACAATTTGTGCTATGTTGACAAAGTCACATGCGGTTCTGCGCTATCGTGATAGAAGACACCTCTTCGATTCACCACCCTGGGACTCCTGAACTTCGAGGCCTCATTTAACCTGTCAAGTAGCTGAGAGCAACGACTCACAGTAATGGTTTGGCTAGGTGCCAACAGCTCATGATAGATAATAATTATTCACTTGTGGCCTTAGGTCTTTCCTGAAGCTTCCTCCTGTTTTGCAACATGATTTGGTGACTTGAATATTCTTGTGTAGTACCCATTTTCCGTTTCCAATCACCATTCAATCCAACAGAGGATCAGTTTTGTAACGATCTGGAGGAGATACGCGTATCGTCACTCCATCCATTCGGTTCTTGGCCTGTAATTGATGTGGTACCCACTGATTCAGTTTTGGGACCATTCCAAGAGCTTCGATGCTCTTCACGGCAGTTGTTCAATGAACTGAAAGGCATCAATCATATCCTCGTGTGTTTCATGAGAGTCGAACTCAACATTTGCCAATAGAATGCAGTCTCGGTTATACGTTTCTCTAGGGAATAGCCTCAATGAACTGAAAGACATCAGTAAAAACTCAACATTTGCCAATAGAGTGTAGTATCGGTTATACGTTTCTCTAGGGAATAGTCTCGATGAACTGAAAGACATCAGTAATATCCTCGTATGTTTCATGAGAGTCGGACTCAACATTTGCCAATAGAGTGCAGTCTCGGTTATACGTTTCTCTAGGGAATAGCCTCAATGAACTGAAAGACATCAGTAAAAACTCAACATTCGCCAATAGAGTGCAGTCTCAATTATACGTTTCTCTAGCGAATAGCCTCAATGAACTGAAAGACATGAGTAATATCCTCGTGTGTTTCATGAGAGTCGAACTCAACATTTGCCAATAGAGTGTAGTATCGGTTATTCGTTTCTCTAGGGAATAGTCTCGATGAACTGAAAGACATCAGTAATATCCTCGTGTGTTTCATGAGAGTCGGACTCAACATTTGCCAATAGAGTGCAGTCTCGGTTATACGTTTCTCTAGGGAATAGCCTCAATGAACTGAAAGACATCAGTAATATCCTCGTGTGTTTCATGAGAGTCGTACTCAACATTCGCCAATAGAGTGCAGTCTCAATTATACGTTTCTCTAGCGAATAGCCTCAATGAACTGAAAGACATGAGTAATATCCTCGTGTGTTTGATGAGAGTCGAACTCAACATTTGCCAATAGAGTGTAGTATCGGTTATACGTTTCTCTAGGGAATAGTCTCGATGAACTGAAAGACATCAGTAATATCCTCGTGTGTTTCATGAGAGTCGGACTCAACATTTGCCAATAGAGTGCAGTCTCGGTTATACGTTTCTCTAGGGAATAGCCTCAATGAACTGAAATACACCAGTAATATCCTCGTGTGTTTCATGAGAGTCGTACTCAACATTCGCCAATAGAGTGCAGTCTCAATTATACGTTTCTCTAGCGAATAGCCTCAATGAACTGAAAGACATGAGTAATATCCTCGTGTGTTTGATGAGAGTCGAACTCAACATTTGCCAATAGAGTGTAGTATCGGTTATACGTTTCTCTAGGGAATAGTCTCGATGAACTGAAAGACATCAGTAATATCCTCGTGTGTTTCATGAGAGTTGGACTCAACATTTGCCAATAGAGTGCAGTCTCGGTTATACGTTTCTCTAGGGAATAGCCTCAATGAACTGAAAGACATCATTAATATCCTCGTGTGTTTCATGAGAGTCGTACTCAACATTCGCCAATAGAGTGCATTCTCAATTATACGTTTCTCTAGCGAATAGCCTCAATGAACTGAAAGACATGAGTAATATCCTCGTGTGTTTGATGAGAGTCGAACTCAACATTTGCCAATAGAGTGTAGTACCGGTTATACGTTTCTCTAGGGAATAGTCTCGATGAACTGAAAGACATCAGTAATATCCTCGTGTGTTTCATGAGAGTCGGACTCAACATTTGCCAATAGAGTGCAGTCTCGGTTATACGTTTCTCTAGGGAATAGCCTCAATGAACTGAAATACACCAGTAATATCCTGGTGTGTTTCATGAGAGTCGTACTCAACATTCGCCAATAGAGTGCAGTCTCAATTATACGTTTCTCTAGCGAATAGCCTCAATGAACTGAAAGACATGAGTAATATCCTCGTGTGTTTGATGAGAGTCGAACTCAACATTTGCCAATAGAGTGTAGTATCGGTTATACGTTTCTCTAGGGAATAGTCTCGATGAACTGAAAGACATCAGTAATATCCTCGTGTGTTTCATGAGAGTCGGACTCAACATTTGCCAATAGAGTGCAGTCTCGGTTATACGTTTCTCTAGGGAATAGCCTCAATGAACTGAAATACACCAGTAATATCCTCGTGTGTTTCATGAGAGTCGTACTCAACATTCGCCAATATTGTGCAGTCTCAATTACACGTTTCTCTAGCGAATAGCCTCAATGAACTGAAAGACATGAGTAATATCCTCGTGTGTTTGATAAGAGTCGAACTCAACATTTGCCAATAGAGTGTAGTATCGGTTATACGTTTCTCTAGGGAATAGTCTCGATGAACTGAAAGACATCAGTAATATCCTCGTGTGTTTCATGAGAGTCGGACTCAACATTTGCCAATAGAGTGCAGTCTCGGTTATACGTTTCTCTAGGGAATAGCCTTAATGAACTGAAAGACATCATTAATATCCCCTTGTGTTTCATGAGAGTCGTACTCAACATTCGCCAATAGAGTGCAGTCTCAATTATACGTTTCTCTAGCGAATAGCCTCAATGAACTGAAAGACATGAGTAATATCCTCGTGTGTTTGATGAGAGTTGAACTCAACATTTGCCAATAGAGTGTAGTATCGGTTATACGTTTCTCTAGGGAATAGTCTCGATGAACTGAAAGACATCAGTAATATCCTCGTGTGTTTCATGAGAGTCGGACTCAACATTTGCCAATAGAGTGCAGTCTCGGTTATACGTTTCTCTAGGGAATAGCCTCAATGAACTGAAATACACCAGTAATATCCTGGTGTGTTTCATGAGAGTCGTACTCAACATTCGCCAATAGAGTGCAGTCTCAATTATACGTTTCTCTAGCGAATAGCCTCAATGAACTGAAAGACATGAGTAATATCCTCGTGTGTTTGATGAGAGTCGAACTCAACATTTGCCAATAGAGTGTAGTATCGGTTATACGTTTCTCTAGGGAATAGTCTCGATGAACTGAAAGACATCAGTAATATCCTCGTGTGTTTCATGAGAGTCGGACTCAACATTTGCCAATAGAGTGCAGTCTCGGTTATACGTTTCTCTAGGGAATAGCCTCAATGAACTGAAATACACCAGTACTATCCTGGTGTGTTTCATGAGAGTCGTACTCAACATTCGCCAATAGAGTGCAGTCTCAATTATACGTTTCTCTAGCGAATAGCCTCAATGAACTGAAAGACATGAGTAATATCCTCGTGTGTTTGATGAGAGTCGAACTCAACATTTGCCAATAGAGGGTAGTATCGGTTATACGTTTCTCTAGGGAATAGTCTCAATGAACTGAAAGACATCAGTAATATCCTCGTGTGTTTCATGAGAGTCGGACTCAACATTTGCCAATAGAGTGCAGTCTCGGTTATACGTTTCTCTAGGGAATAGCCTCAATGAACTGAAATACACCAGTAATATCCTCGTGTGTTTCATGAGAGTCGTACTCAACGTTCGCCAATAGAGTGCAGTCTCAATTATACGTTTCTCTAGCGAATAGCCTCAATGAACTGAAAGACATGAGTAATATCCTCGTGTGTTTCATGAGAGTCGTACTCAACATTCGCCAATAGAGTGCAGTCTCAATTATACGGTTTTTTTTTTTTGATTGGAGGTTTAACGACCGCCGTGAGCAACTCAATGTGCTGTAAGCAGTCGCCCGTCCCTAATTTAGGGTCACTGGTTCCAGGGAAGGGAGAGAACCAGTGCCGTAAGACAAACACAACATCCATGCCTGACGGGATTCGAACCCGGACCCCTTACGGACGAATGATCAGAGGCCAACGCCTTAGACCACTGCGCCACCGGGGCGGCCAATTATACGTTTCTCTAGCGAATAGCCTCAATGAACTGAAAGACATGAGTAATATCCTCGTGTGTTTGATGAGATTCGAACTCAACATTTGCCAATAGAGTGTAGTATCGGTTATACGTTTCTCTAGGGAATAGTCTCGATGAACTGAAAGACATCAGTAATATCCTCGTGTGTTTCATGAGAGTCGTACTCAACATTCGCCAATAGAGTGCAGTGTCAATTATACGTTTCTCTAGCGAATAGCCTCAATGAACTGAAAGACATGAGTAATATCCTCGTGTTTTTGATGAGAGTCGAACTCAACATTTGCCAATAGAGTGTAGTATCGGTTATACGTTTCTCTAGGGAATAGTCTCGATGAACTGAAAGACATCAGTAATATCCTCGTGTGTTTCATGAGAGTCGGACTCAACATTTGCCAATAGAGTGCAGTCTCGGTTATACGTTTCTCTAGGGAATAGCCTCAATGAACTGAAATACACCAGTAATATCCTCGTGTGTTTCATGAGAGTCGTACTCAACATTCGCCAATAGAGTGCAGTCTCAATTATACGTTTCTCTAGCGAATAGCCTCAATGAACTGAAAGACATGAGTAATATCCTCGTGTGTTTGATGAGAGTCGAACTCAACATTTGCCAATAGAGTTCAGTCTCGGTTATACGTTTCTCTAGGGAATAGCCTTATGAAAGGAATTTCAAAATGTTAAATACTGTTGTAAAATTTTGAATGCCTCCAAAAACAGAAGCAGAGGTTATCCTAATTTATAATGTAAAGCATACACCCAGTAGAAAAAACATTAGAGATCGGGGTGATGGGCAGTTGATATGGGCATTCCCCGCGCAGAGTGGGACAGAACCAAACCAAAGGCAGGCGATAAATACGCGGACCGCAGGGCTTCCCAATAGTGTATCATAATCGACGAACATGGATAAACGTGGTAATATGAGCGACTTTGATCGTGGATGCGAGAGTAATAGGCCATTATATAGCTCAAGGGGTAAGAGCACTACGGCTCCGAGGACAACCGCATCCAGGGTGCACTGCGAGGATACCATCGATAGACGTACCAGGTTTCACAGAACAAGCGGTGGCCGACCACACGCCATTGATGACCGGGGTCGACGTAGACTATCCGGGCTCGTACAGTCCGACCGCAAGGCAATGTTGGCGCAAATCACATCCAGCCGGAGGCCCAAGCAGTGTCAGCGAGTGAACGGTATGGACAGTACTGCTTGAGAAGATGGTAGTGTTAGTGAGTGAACGGTATAGCGCAAACTTCATACCATGGGCTACGGGAGCTGACGCCCCTATTCGTGTGCCACTGCTGACTGCTCGTCATCAGAAATTACGCCTCACCTGGTGCCGGGAACATCAAAACTGAATCTCTGCAGAGTAGCACCGCGTCGTGTGTTCAGACGAATCCCGTTTTCAGCTGTACCGAGCTGACGGGAGGGTGCAGGTGTGGCATCGCCAGGATGAGACCATTGCCCCGTCGTGCCGAGTCGGCTTTGTTCAAGGTGGTGATGGCTCCGTGATGGTTTGGGGCGCCTTCTCATGGGACACATTAGGTCCGTTAGTGTGTCTGGAGAGGACCTTAACCGCTGCTCGCTACCAGCATGTGCTGGCTGATCACTTACATGCTTTCATGTCCTGCGGCCGATGGTTTGTTCCAGAAGAACAATGCGCCTCTCCCCCGGGCCCCAACCAACCAAGCATGGCTCAAGGAACACTCATCTGAGTTTGAAACTCTTTTAATTCTTGGCGTAAGTCCCCATAAAAAAGTCTTGGGTGTCGGGTGACCTTGACGGCCATGATGTTGGACCGTCCCTCCCAATCCAGCCGTTGGTAAATCTGGTATTGAGGGATTTTCGAACAATTAATCCGCAATGTGGCGGGGCACCGTCCTATTAGAAAATTCCCTACAGTCGACGTTCATCCAACTGAGGTGCAACATGAAACTTCATATGTCTAGGTACACATTTACTGTTATTATGCGCTCACAAAAAAAAAAAAAAAAAAGGTACAATGATACATGGCACTACACCAAGCATTCATTGTTGGGCTGTCCCGCTGATTTTCAAATACAACATGGGGATTTTCCGTCCTCCATATTCGCCCATTGTGTCTGTTTACTTCACCAGAGGTGTTAAAAGTAGCCTCATCCGAAATACACACACGCTGCATGTACTGTAGTTGTTGTTGTCATCGATACGCTGCAAAATCTCAGTTGCGAAAGCAGCATGCCGTGGGTGGTCTTCACCTGCAAGGCTTGAATAATCTTCACTTTGTACGTACCCAAAGGAAGCCTTTTGTGCAAAATTTTCTTCATTGTAGTGCAGGGAATTCCGAGTTCAGATGAAGCTCGGCGGGTGGATTTAGAGGGACTGTGTAGGAAAGCTTTCTGCACTGCAGTTTCTTCCTTAACATCCGGTCGGGCAGTTCGTTTTCAGTCATCAAATCCTACTGTCTCCTTAAACTTTTCATACCAAGCTATTATGCTTTTATAATCAGGTGGTGGACGTCTGTACTCTCTTCTGAAATTACGCTGAACAGTTATCAGTGATTTGGTTTCGTGGTTCCACGGAACACATTGCGCCTTTTCCTGCAAAGACGCCATTTCGACTTCTTGCGCTGGCAATGCCACCTAGTTATTGCTCAGAATGCACCTATAACAACAACAACCTCAACAACAGGAAAAAAAGTATCTATTAGTTTACATGTATCATGCCACAAACCATATGTTTCTAATTATCATAGTTTTTTAAATACACATTTTCTTAATGAGGAAAGGACTTTATGCACATCCTGTATTTCTTCATCACACACTTACAATCACAATTATTTTATTGAACACATTTTAAACTTACAATCATATGAAAATGCAATACACTAGGAGGAATCTAAACACATTGGTTGTAAGGCGATTTTTACTATCAAATGTAAGAAAAGGAATAAAATATATAAAGGCAAGTAAGATGGTTATAACAAAGCGCCACTGTTAGCAGCATAGCTTGGGACTACAAATTAATGATAGGATTGTGATTCATTATGGAGATCAGGATGATTTACAATGTAATTTCGCAGAGACAAGGAAAACGTTTCGATATTTTCCAGAGATCTAATGCTCTCTGTGAGATTATTCCATTGGATAATGGCTTTATACAATGTGCTATTTTAACCATAATTAAGTCTAACAGACGGTACGCATAATTTCTTGTTAGCGACAGTCTAGTGAAGACAGCAGGATTCCAGACAACAGGAGAAGTAGGTGTAAATAAAAGGATAGTAAAATGCTTTTAGGACATTCACAGAGAAGAGATGCTTAATTTTATTAAGCAGGATACTTTTTAAAAGAAGCTGAACATGAATATTCCAGTTAAAGAATTCATCAAAACAAACGGCTTGATACTGAACTTTGTCTACAATTTCAAATGGGAGATTATTAATCCTGACTGGAAAGTTATTTACGTCATCTTTTTTAGCACGTCTTTTGTAAAAAAAGATCGTGCTTCTGTTATCGGTTTGTCCGTCCGTCCGTCCGTCCGTCTGTACCCACGGTATCTCTGCAACTATTAGTCCGATTTGAAAAATTCTTTTTGCATTCGGAAGCTTGAAATACACGAATGACGATCCTTTATTTCGTTTTTTTTTACGATGTACAATTTTGCCGCTAGGGGGCGTAAATGCAGATGATGTCGAATTCAAAATTACGTTTTAGTCCACATATTTGCTTCTAAACATCCGATTGAAAAAATTCTTTTATCTTTCGATTCCATTTATGCCGAAGACTGTTTTAGATATAGTTTCATTTTCAAATTACGCATAAAATTTCCGCTAGGGGGCGTAAAAGTAAATTACATTTTTTCCGATAACTCTTCTCCTAAAACTCCGATTTGAAAAATCTTTTTTCAGCGGATACATCTCTTAATGGAAAATCTTTTGCATATAATTTCGAATTTTTGGTAAAGAATACTTTTGGCTACCAGGGGGCGTAAGTGTTAATGTATTTGCCATAAAATCTGAGCTTCTAAAATATCGATTGAAAAAATGTTTTCGTGGACTGATGCAACTCACATCGATAAACTTTTTCCGAATATTTTCTTCCTAAAATATTCCACAGTTTCTCCGCCAGGGGGCGTAGATGTATATCTTATTTTTGTCAATATCTCTACTTCTAGGAGTCCGATTTGAAAAAAATTCCTTCTTTGTTGGATAATGTTTTCCGTGTGACATGTTTTTCATATAACAGTGGACAACCACTGTTAACTCTTGGACAGCTGTTCCTGTCATTCGAAATGCTCTCCAAGCTCGTGAAACGATGCTGTGAGCGATCCCGAACTCCTCGGTTACACTAGTGACACTTCGACCTTCTTCCAACTTCCCTATGACGCGACCTCGGGTAAAGTCATCCAGATGTCGACTACTGGATTGCATGCTGCCCATATCACACGGTGGCAGCAACTCGACGTCGTTCAAACCGATGTACACCGTGTAATAGCTTTCACCGAATTGCTGAGCGTACACCGCCCGTGTGCTTTGTACCCTTCCGACACTCCCTCTCCCCTCTACGTCATGCTGCATATATGCGCATGCCCTACCGTACCGGACCCTAGTCTATCTCCTGAGTGGTCTTTCGGTCCGTTCTGCCTGCTCGTTCCGCTGTTATGCTAATTTCTCTTCTTCGTCCTTAATTTTTGCACACCAGTGTATATACGCTTCTTCAACCTACGGGTGGAAAGCGTAAAAAAGCTTGATAGAAACTTTTTTTATTACGAAACAATGGGAAAAATTTTTCTAAAGCTTTTTTATTTTTTTTTTAATTTAAAGTTTAACGACGACCACCGTGAGCAACTCAATTGTCTACATGTAAGCAGTCGCCTGTCCCTAATTTAAAATACCGGGTTCCAGGAAAGGGAGAGAACCAGCGCCGTAAGATATACACAACATCCATGCCTCAATGGAATTCGAACCCGGATCCTTCTCGAATGAAAGTTCATAAGCTAGCGCTTTAGCCACTGTGCCTTTGACTACCGGAAAGAAAGGAATTTGTGCAATCCTCACCACATCCACCTCTAGTAACGCCACTGGTGTACGATAGAAGTGTTGGTAGAATGTCACCTTCAACTTTTTGCTTGCTCTGAATGCATTGTCTTATATTGCTTTTCAAATTTTGCATTTTTGCTAAATTTGAAAGCACTTTAAGAAAATAGTACCGTACTCGAACAATTAATTAAAAAAATATCGTTTCTGTTTATTCAAATTAAATTTTAACGTCGTGCCAAGCAGACACTATACCTCTCCCCTGCTTAACTTCCTTTCTTTCATCCAGCGACCTTGCCTTGCACTCCTCTCCTACAAATCAGTCGTCAGCCACGTTTTGTACTTTCACTGTCCCGGAGCAGTCTTAAGAGCGCTAATGTAGCTTTAGGCTTACTTTCCGAGTTGGAATCCCCTATTTTGTAAAGAAAACAAACATAGGTATTAGTAGTGACCCCCTCTTAATTCCTATTCACCCTCCTCATTAGCGCCCTGGCCATAGAAACATGAAAAAAAGGCTTAAACGAAGGAATTGGAAGAGTGGAGAACAATTCAATTTTCATGGCCCTTCGGATGCTATTTTTGATAACCTTTTTTGGAGACGTCAACAACACACTTCCTAGGGGGAAATAGGGAAGTTGCATAAGGTTACATGAAATAAAACACAAGACTTATTACTTGGCAAAGTGTGGAATATATTTTAATGTTAAATATACTGAAAATATGACACATTTTGAACTGGGTGGGTGACAGGGTGGGCTAAACAGATTTCAGGGTGGGCTTGGCACCTCTTTGACGACGTTCCTGGAAGCACTGTGTTAGATGATCCAGCGATGAGTTCGTCGAACCGATGAAGGCGGGACGAAACGGAATTTCATTATGAGTATCCAAATGCAAATACTTTGGTGAATTACTCGCTGGAAAGACGATTTTTCGGTTTCTGAAGTTTACGTTTCGGGCCTAATGTACACTGAAGAGCAATTGAATTAGAGACAGCTTGCGTTATGCAAATGTGGCGTTGTGGGCGGCCCTGTAAACGGAAACGACATGACGTATGCAGCGATCAGACAATATAAGGAGTGATGCAACGGGAATCAGTAAGAGTCGGACGCAGTATGCGTAAGACGAAGAATTTAAGCACATTTGATCGTGGGCAAATTGTCGGTGCCTAACGAATGGGTCACTCCATCTCGGAAGTCGTTCAGGCACTGGGAGTTTCACGAGCCACTGTGTCACGGGTGCACCGTGAGTACATCTAATCCGGTAAAACCATCCCTGTAAGGGCCAACTGCCGTGGACAATACTGTGTGGATGAGCGGGGTCATCGTCGGTTAGTTCGCATTGTAACAGCGGATAGACGGGCCACAGTGCAAGAAATCACTCGGCAATTTAACGCTGGTGCACAAAAACGTGTAAGTAGCCACACCATCCAGAGCCATCTCCTCACTATGGGGTACAGAAGCCATCGTTCCACGAGGGTACCGCTGCTGACATCACATCACACGGTGCAAATATTTGCATGTGCGCGGGAACATCGCCACTGGACCCTAGACATGTGGGAAAATGTTACCTGGACTGATGAGTCGAGATTCACGTCGGTACATGCGGATGGCAGGATACGAGTACGGCGCAAACCACATGAAGCGATGGATCCTTCTTGCCAGCAGGGTACTCGTCAAGCTGGTGGGGGTGGCGTTCTCGTCTGGGGACTGTTTACATGGACTGAATTGGGACCCCTGGTACGTGCGACATCGTTCCGCACAGGTCTACGTTGCCGGTATATCCTGGACGACCATTTGCTCCTGTTTGTGCGTCTTCAACATCACACTAGGGACCTCATCCTGCAACAAGACAATGCACCGTGCCATCGCTCCCGAATTGTATCCGAATAGTTTGGATGAACACTCCACCAACGTGAACTCACTTCCTTGGCCAGCTAGGTCACCTGACCTCAATCCCATCGAGCACATCTGGGATGCCATCGAGCGAGATGTTCGAGGCTCTGACCCCCTCCATCAAATCTTCGTGAACTGTGGGAGCTTGTTCAGGGGACATGGATCCGTATGGCTTCCCAACGCTTCCGGTGTCTTGAATAGATCCCGTCGAGAGCTTTAAAACGATATCACGCACAGTCGTTTTTCACTCGCGGTTGTCCATACAACCCGCGATATTGTCAAAAGTGTTTACCGGTTGAAAAGACAACAATTTTTAAAATGTTCAGTTCAAACCACTGCCAAAAAAATGTTTGTATATTTGAATAGGCCTCGTCTAGAGCTTTAAAACGATACTGCGCGCAGTCGTGTTGCGCTCGCGGTTACCGAGATAGACTGAGTCAAAAGCGGCACACCCAGAAATATTACATAATCTCTTCCTCGCACAGGAAGCGAGGGTGGGGAGGCGTTGTGCCGACGATGTATTGCGCAGTACGCGAATATGACTCCATGCTGTTTACGAATATGCTAACACGATTAGTGCGCGGCACGCATTTTTAACGTTATAATGATTTCAATTGGGACCTATTTTTGTCACAGCCGGTTGGCTGTAAGTCGCCCCATACTATCCGCAGACTTAGACGTAGTCCTACGTCAAAAAGAAAATCTGAAGAACGTGTGAGCAGGTATTAGGCGATTTAGCCGTTGCGATCACGAGAATCGTTTAACTGGTGTCATATGACATGCCCCAAAACACCTTCTATCTTAGCACGTTGTAAAAGAAATTCAGATCACTATCATTGAATTTTTGGGGCAGACTTCACTCTGGTTGAAGATCTAGATTTTTCAAATCTTTGCCGTTTTCTGAATAGAAAAGCCCACGTTCGGAAGACCCATGTCTGTTGAACCCGTTGCCCAAAGAATTTGTTCTGAGACTCGTTAACTTTCTTCCGTTTCCTGTTGTTATCTTCGAAAACATTTTCGTCCCAATCTCTTACGAGATTCCCTTTGTTCTTCAGAGTGTTGGCGATTTGGAACTCTGCTTGATTTAAACTTTCGTGCTGAATGACTTTTCGATAATCCGGTCCTAGTTTTCCTCATCACTTTCACAAGTTTTTCCAAAGATAGCAGGACAATTCTCGTACTTTACAATTTCAATGGGAAAGCTTTCCATCTGGGAGCTCTAGGAAAATTCAACGCCCTTCATTTGTTTATTTTTGACATAAATTTATTCGACCATGACTTTATGTAGGCATTTTCTTAAAACCTAAACAATGCCCATCTCCCAAAATTACCGACTAACGAACATTGTGTTCAGAAATTCATATTTTCGGTCAACAGTTGAGCGAAATTCTTGAAATTTGCATTGCTTTTTCGAGTGAGATTTAGGCATCTGCTGCTCTGCTCTGCTTTTATACTCTTCGTGCCTGATAAGAAATAGCATATTATGATCAGAAGATTAAAGAAATTGCTGTAATATAATGGTGGGAGCAGGAAATTTTTTTATCGAAAATGGCTTCCTCGAAAGCGAACGTATCGAAAGCAAACTTATTGAAAGCGAAATCACCGAAAACGGAATAATCGAAAACGGAATCATCGAATACAAACAAAGTCATCGATACTAAAATCATCGAACGAGCACTTTACCAAAAAACGATTTTTTCGAAAATTATGAAACGAATTTATCGAAACAGTTTTTTCGATGAATTCGTTTTTTGTTTGGGAGTTTAACGACCACTATGAATAATTTGATGGGCTGTAGTAATAAGTATTCGCCCGTCTCTAACTTAGGGTCAGTGGTTTGAGAGATGTAACGGGTCACTGGTCAGCGGGTCAACGGGTCGACAATTTCTTACGGGTCAAACGGGTCTGGTCAAGGTATTCTGACCTGATTTCGACTCGATTTTATTTCTGTTTTATTTTTGAAAAGAAAAACGGCCGCCCAGTGGTCTGAGCGATGTCCTATGATCATTCGTCCGAAAGGGGTCTGGGTTCGAATCCCGGTGAGGCATGGATGTTGTGTTTGTCTTACGGAACTGGCTCTCTCTCCCTTCCCTGTAACTAGTGACCCTAAATTAGGGAGGGACGGGCGACTGCTTATAGCCCATTGAGATGCCCACGGTGCACAGTGGGGTATTTGCATCGAAAAGTTGGCCAAAAATTATTATTGCACTTTAATCGCATTTGATTGAGATAATTTATTAGTTTACGAAGTAAGGAAGGGATTAGGCCATTTTTTTTTTTTTTTTTGATTGGAGGTTTAACGACCACCGTGAGCAACTCAATGGGCTATAAGCAGTCGCCCGTCCCTAATTTAGGGTCACTGGTTCCAGGGAAGGGAGAGAGCCAGTGCCGTAAGACAAACACAACATCCATGCCTCACCGGGATTCGAACCCGGATCCCTTACGGACGAATGATCAGAGGTCATCGCTTAGACCACTGCGCCACCGGGGCGGCGGCCATTTTTAGAAAAGTCAAAAATATATTTAATGCGGTTATTTTGAATACTGGCTTTAAACATACATTGACAAACACGCTGTATATGAAAGAAACTCTCGTTGTTTAATCCAAAAATTCGGAATCTATAAAAAATCTTCGGTTGGTATTGGGAACATCTACAGTAATGCCCAGTTTGGTTTTAAATACCTCTTGAACGTTCGCCTTTCTTTGTTTAACTACACATTTGTCGTTTTCGGGCCTTAGTTGCCACATTTTGACGGGCAGTTTGTCTGAAAAGTGCAGCAATTTACCATGTAAAATGGATAAATCAAACTTCAATGTGCATACATGAGCTCCCCTTCTTTTTGATAAATTATAAAATTCTTTCGATGCAGTTCCGCAGATGTAACATTTCATAGCTGATGTAGTGTCAGTGGCAGCATTGCATGCTTTGGAATCGGTCATTGTTGCCATCATATGTTTTATACGCATGGCTCTACTTCGATTTTCGTTTCTTTCCAATTGTTGACTTCTGTCTGTACGTAATTTATTTCTTTGTTAATATGTCAGAGTATTCATTAACAAATCTCTTCCTGATCGGTAGACAATACCGAGGAGGAGACGGTGTGGGATTTTGCAAGATTACTTGTCTGTTGACTGTACCGCAAATTAGTTCTAGCGGCACCATACAGCTTTGAAATACACTATCTACCAACAAGTAATTGGACACCCCTGCAAACGACGATATCTGCTGTCCTGATACACGTCACGGCCTCTGCCGTTAAATATCGTGGGGGAAACAACAACGCAACCAGTCGCATGCAAGATGCCACGCAGTTCGGAACTCTCTGATTTCGAGAAAGGTGTAATCGTCGGGTATCACAGAAATGGCCCATCCATACGTGACATATCCAGCGAGTTGAAGTACCCAAAATCGACAGTGGCCTACGTGATTGGCAAGTGGAAGATGAGAGGTGACTGTCGGAATGTGCCGCGACCCTGAAGACCCACAAAACTGGGAGTTAGAGACCGACGAGTGCTGGCCAGAGAAATTCGGAAGAACCGCACCAAATCGATCGGCCATATCCGCGAGGAGCACCCGGGAGTGTTCAACGGGCATACGGGAGTGTTCTTTCTATGAATACCATCCGTAAGGAATCCCATCTGCTCGGTTATCATGGACGTGCTGCCGCCCACAAGCCTTTGATCACCAAGTCCAATAGCGCTGCTCGGCTAACGTGGTGCAAAGACCGTCGACAGTGGACCGTTGAACAGTGGAAACAGGTTTTCTGGAGCGACAAATAAAAGTTCACCCTCTACCGTTCGGATGGTAGGGTCTGGGTTTGGTGTCTACCTGGAGAACGCCTCCAGCCGGAATGTATTGTGCCATCTGTGAAGTTCGGCGGCGGTAGAATTATGCTATGGGGGTGTTTCTCCTGGTGTGGCACGGGACCCTTGGTCGCAATTCCTGGTAGACTCAACGCCGAGACCTACTGCACCATTTTGGATGACCATACGCTTCCTACGTTGTGGTAGTTTTACAGGGTGGACCCATGTTACTTTCAGGATAACAATGCCACCTGTCATGTTGCGTGGTCCACCATGTCTTGGTATGTTGACAGTGGGGTTAATCGAATGGACTCGCCTGTGCAGAGCCCGGACCTTAACCCTATCGAGCACCTCTGGGACGAGTTGGAGCGTCGACTTAAGGGATGCCCCCACCATCCGAAATCGGTGAAGGAACTGACCTATCTTCTCTAAGCCAAGTGGAAGAAAATACTGCTAACCGTCGTACAACGCCTGGTTGAGAGTATGCCCTTGAGGGTCGCAGCTGTAATCGCAGCTCGTGGAGGATCCACCAACTACTGAAGGTGAATAAACTTCGTTTTCCTTTGCTATCACAGGTGTCCCATTACTTGTTGGTAGATAGTGTATATTGACATCTGTTTCAAAGCTACTTTTAACCGTCTCTTTAAATTGTGCCTGTTGAGATAATTCGCATTCCCACTTCGTCATTAATTTCAATGTATCACTGTCACCTTCGCTTAGAGTTTGCACTGCTTCTTCCAAATCCACCAATGAAGGAAGAGAGCGAATTGGTGTTGTACGTTGTAGTGGTCAGGACGATGGTCTAATGAATGGGGGAGAGAGGGGGTAAGCCTTTTACCTTGAGTACATACCATAGCAGGAAAACAAAAACGTAGAATGAACGTTACTTTGTAATTAATAGTATTTGAGAAAAATAAAAATGTCTATTCTCATGCACATTTTTTTCGTCACTTTAGGAAGGAATGTTATCGTAGCTGCAATGATAAAACCAAAAATGTGAAGATTTTTCGATTGTTGAGTTTTCATTATATAAACTTTTTTCACTGATGCATAATGCAGATGAAATTTGATGTAAATGTTATGTATAGTGCTTCAACAGTCTGATGTAATTGTAGAAGTGATTCTTTGATGAAGTTTAATTTTTAAATAACGATAATTCAAACTACAAAATTTCGCATTCGTGGTTTTGACATTGCGGCGACGATATGCACCCCCCCCCCCCAAAAAAAAAAAAAAAATTAATTTCTGGATACGCCACTGGTTTCTCTTGAGGGTATTTTTTTAATTTTGGATGACCAACTGAGTAATCTCTGAGTTTCGTGAGGATTTCTCAATACAACGAGTGGCCAAAACTGATCAAAAGAATGACAAAGAAATTTCCTTATTGTCTTAACATGCTGTCTAATTTCATTTATCCATCTAGTATTAAAAGAAATCCGTCTTGTTGCACGATGAAATTTATTCAGCTAAGAAACGAAACATATATACAGGTTAAACAAGAAAGATGACACCGAATTTTCGGGTGTAATAAGCACGTCTTTTGAATCCGTTCTGACGCAAATTAAATTTATCAAAGCTGTTCAAAGTCAATGGAACCGGTATGGAAAACAATAGTATCTGACGGAAGAAAGACGTTTTCCAATCTGGTTTTTAATCCCGCAGATGTTGCTGTAAACGGAATCGTGACTTACGCCCTCTGGTTGCAGACTTGTGCTTTAAGAAAAACATGAATTTATATGAGAAACATTTCGGGCCGGAAACGCTCTCCAACACGGAAACAATTTTTCAAATCGGACTCTTAGAGACAGAGATATCGACAAAAATAAGACGTGACTTTACTTCTCCTGTGGGAAAACCATGCATTATTTTAGGAAGAAAGTATTCTCAAAAGGTTTTTCCATATGAGCGGTATCGGTCGAAGAAGAAAAAAAAAAATTTAGTCGAGTTTTCAGGAGCCCATGCAGATTTTGCTACAAATACATCAGAAGCAGATATTAACACTTATGCCCCCTGGTGGCCAAACCATTCTGTACCAAACATTCGAAATTATGTGAAAAATATTTTCCATCAGGTCTTGTATGCGATACAGGAAGAATTTTTCAAATCAGAGTTATAGAAGCAGAAATGACGCAGAAAATGCAATTTACCTTTGTGCCCCTAGCGGAAAGTCTGATTTCCTTCAAAATTTTGAATTTATAGGAAACACATTTCGCATCGGAAACACTATCTAACAAAGAAGGGATTTTTCAAATCGGACTCCTAGAAGTACAGATATTGACAAAAATAAGATATACATCTACGCCCTCTGGCGTAGAAACCATGCATTATTTTAAGAAGAAAATGTTCCTGAAAGGTTTGTAGACATGAGTAGTATCGGTCAACAAACGGCTTTATTTTCAATCGAGATTTTAGAAGCTTATATTTTGCTGCAAATACATCAGAAGCGGAAATTAAGACTTACGCCACGTGGTGTCCAAACCATTTTTTACAAAAATTAGAAATTACGTGCAAAGGATTTCCCGTCTGAAGCTATATCCGTTGCAGAAAGAATTTCTCAAATCGGAGATTTAGAAGCAGAGATATAGGGGGAAAGCAATTTACCTTTACGCCCCCTAGCGTAAAGTCTATGAATTACTTAATTTTTTTGAAATTATATGAAAAACATGTCACACCGGAAACACTATCCAACAAAGGAGGAATTTTTCAAATCGGACTTCCAGAAGTAGAGATATTGACAAAAATAAGATAAACATCTACACCTCCTGGCGTAGAAACCATGCATTATTTTGAGAAGAAAATGTTTCTAAAAGATTTGTCGACATGAGTACTATCGGTCTACAAACGACGTTTTTTTCAATCAAGAATTTAGAAGCTCATATTTTGCTGCAAATACATCAGAAGCGGAAATTAAAATTTACGCCCCCTAGTGGCCAAACCATTTTTTTTACAAAAATTAGAAATTTTGTCCAAACGATTTTCCACCAGGAACTGTATCCGGTGCAGAAGAACTTTTCAAATTGGAGATTTAGAAGCAGAGATATAAGGGAAACGCAATTTACCTCTACG
The DNA here is from genome assembly GCA_039090855.1 of Macrothele yani. NCBI lineage: Eukaryota > Metazoa > Arthropoda > Arachnida > Araneae > Macrothelidae > Macrothele > Macrothele yani. The sequence goes on from CM077003.1 coordinate 115,310,251, forward strand.
CCCCCTAGCGGAAAGTCTATTAATTACTTAAAAATTTGGAAATTATATGAAAAACATGTCACACTGAAAACATTATCCAACAAAGAAGGAATTTTTCAAATCGGACGCTTAGAAGTAGAGATATTGACAAAAATATGATACACATCTACGCCCACTGGCGGAGAAAATGTGGAATATTTTAAGAAGAAAATATTCCGAAAAGGTTTATCGATGTGAGTGGCATCAGTCCTCGAAAGAAATTTTTCAATCGATATTTTAGGAGCTCAGATTTTATGGCAAATACTTCAGAAGCAAAAATTAACACTTACGCCCCCTGGTGGCTAAAGCATTTTTTACCAAAAATTTGAAATTATATGCAAAATATTTCCCATCAGGAGGTGTATCCGCTGAAGAAAAGATTTTTCAAATCGAACTTTTAGAAGAAGAGTTATCGGGAAAAATTTAATTTACTTTTACGTCCCCTAGCGGAGAATCAATGCGTAATTTGAAAAAGTAACTATATCTAACATACTCTTCGACATAAATGGAATCGAAAGGAAAAATAATTTTTTCAATCGGATGTTTAGGAGCAAATATGTGGAATAAAACGTATTTTTGAATTCGACATCATCTGTATTTACGCTCTCTAGCGGAAAAATTGTACATCGTAAAAAAAAAAAATGAAATAAAGGATCATCATTCGCATATTTCAGGCATTCCAATGCAAAAAGAATTTTTAAAATTGGACTAATAGTTGCAAAGATATCGTGGGTACAGACGGACGGACGGACAAAACGGTAACATAAGCACGATCCTTTTTTACAAAAGACGTGCTAAAAACATGAGCACTTTCGGTGTCACAGTGACACCTTCATCAGGTGTCACAGTGACACCTTCATCAGGTATGATTTCTCAATACAGAGGGAAATCACATCTGATGAAGGTGTCACTGTGACACCGAAAGTGCTCATGTTTTTTAACCTGAACATAGATTTCGTTTTTTTAGCTGAATAAATATCATCATGCAACAAGACGGATTTCTTTTAATACTAGTATTTATGCACAAATTATAGAGTTTACCATATTTATCCATCATTTTTATGTAGTTTTTTGGTTCTGGTTTCCAATGAAATTTATTTGTTGAGACTGTGGTAAAAAAGGTTAGATAACAAGAAGGCACATGGAAATTTGCATATGGTGTTTGTATAAACTCGTTCAAAAAGTAGTGAGCCTCTCTGGCTGGAATGCGTCTGCGCTTCCTAATTTTGTCAATGGGTGGTACTAGTGTGCAGGCGATTTAAAAACTATGCAACTGCATTGCAGCTTGTTTGTTAACGGAAGCCGTATGATGTGCGGGACTCAATTTATTATTCTCTCGTTAGAGATGGAAACGTCCAAAGTTGCTCAACTTGCTGTGATTCAGTTTTTGAAAGCGGGGAAAACGTCACCAAGTGAAATTCATATACGAATGAAGGCGGTGTACGGGTCTGCTTGTCTTCCACGCAGTACTGTAATGCGATGGTGCCAGCTCTTTAGTGATGGACGAACAAGCACCGCAGACCAGCCAAGATCAGGAGCACTACGTCGTGCTGTTTTAGTGACGACAACTGCACGTGTGGATGCTGCACTAATCACGATCGGAGAACTGGCGAACAGTGCGGATGTGAGCATCGGAACTGTCAATACGATTATACATTCGCACCTTGAATATCAGGTCTGCGCCACCGAAACATCTGACCGATGAACAGATGAGTCAACGAATGGGACTATTGTTACAGCATCTGTTCAGCTACATGAAGAAGGTGAAGATTTCCTGCTACGCATTATAGCTGGGAACGAAAGCTGGTGTCATCATTTCGAGCCAGAGTCGAAACTCCAGAGCATGATGATTTCTTGCTACGTATTATTGCTGGGGACGGAAGCTGGTGTCATTATTTCGAGACAGAGTCGAAAGGCCAGAGCATGATGAAGATATCCTGCTACGCATCATTGCTAGCGACGAAAGCTGGTGTCATCATTTCGAGACAGAGTCGAAAGGCCAGATCATGATGAAGATATCCTGCTACGCATCATTGCTAGCGACGAAAGCTGGTGTCATCATTTCGAGACAGAGTCGAAAGGCCAGATCATGATGAAGATATCCTGCTACGCATCATTGCTGGGGACGAAAGCTGGTGTCATCATTTCGAGCCAGAATCGAAACTCCAGAGCATGATGATTTCCTGCTACGTATTATTGCTGGGGACGGAAGCTGGTGTCATCATTTCGAGCAAGAGTCGGGACGCCAGAGCATGCAGTGGAAACATGCATCAACGCGAACCTCGAGGAAATAACGGTCCACCATTTCCGCACGCAAGGTTATGACCGTCGAGGACTATTGCTTCTTGAGTGGCTACCAAAAGGATCAACCATCAACACCGAATGATATTGTCAGACTTTAATGAAGCTCCGAATGCCATCAAAAACAAGAGACCTGGCAACCTCACTCAGGGTATTGTGATTCTTCATGATAATCCCCGGCCGCGTACGGCAGTTACCACGTTACCAGCGTTTTGCTGGAAAGTCCTTCGACATTCGGTCTATAGTCTTTACCTGCCGCCCCGGTGGCGCAGTGGTCTAAGCGCCGGCTTCAGACCATTCTTCCGAGATGGGTCCCGGTTCGAATCCCTGTGAGGCATGGATGTTGTGTTTGTCTTACAGCGCTGGCTCTCTCCCTTCCCTGGAGTTTGTGTCCCTACATAAGGACAAGCGACTGCTTATAGCCCTCTGAGTTGCTCACGGTGGTCGTAAAACCCCCATTCAAAAAAAAAAAAAAAAAATATGTATATTTCTAACCTATCGCCCTGCGATTTTCACATCTTTGGACCTATGGAAGAATTTCTCAAAGGCAAACGTTTCACTTCAGTTGATCAGGTGCGTGAAGCTGTAGATAATTGTTTGCAGCAACTGCCTGCCTCTTCTAAGCCGTAGGAATACAAGGACTTGTGCAACGAGGGGACCGCTGTCTAAATGCTGGTGGCGATTAATTATCTTTAGGTATGTCATGTTTTGACTCTTTAAGGCAGAAAGTCTCATTACTAACTGAACGACCTTTATATATGAACAGTCTGGAGCCTGTTCTAGGACGACTGCTTTTAAGCATTAAATAAATATTCATATAATGGGAGATGATGCCCGACCTTGGACGGAATGAAGTTTTTAACTGAAGCAGATTGAAAACAAATCAAGTAGACCCCTGATTTCTGCAAGGAAATATAGTAAAAACTAAATCATGCAAGAGCTTAAAATGTTTTTAGATGCGATTTTGCTCACTTTGACATATCAAAATTTCAGTTTTTATTGTTGGTTAGAGCATTTTAAATAGATCTGGGTATTTACATTTACAATAGAAAGCCCGTAGCGAAATATTTTGCAAAATGTATGAGATAATCAACACTTAACTCGTAAAAATCGATAAAGTAGAAAAAGTAAAAAATAATTAAAGCGTACAAATTGATGTTCGAATTGTGCTAAATTAAACTAATATACAAACTCAACTTCCCGCGATATTAAGAATTCAATTCGAATTTTGTAGATCGGATAAATACGACTTACAACTCGAGTCATTGATAATACAATGTTTTTAAGTTAGCACGCGATCATATTGACATCTAAAAATGATCGCGTGATATTTAATAGCACACAATAACTTTGACATCTCGACAGAACACACGAATTGATCGATACGTTCAGTAGTTAAAAACTTGTTTTCGGCTCGCAGAACAAGTAAAATGTGAGCATGCAGCGGTCCTCGCTTTTGAAACTCAATCGTGTAGATATGAGCTGCCAATTTTCTCAAATCACTGTGTAACGTACCAGGAGATGTGACGTACCTGCCAGAAGGACGCACACGACATAAAGGCAGATAGGAATAGGAATAAAACGTCCGCGTAGCTCAATTGGTAGAGCAACTTATTCCGGAATGAGAGGACCCGGGTTCGAATCCTGGCGCGGATAAAAATGACGGAGAAATTTACTTCGTTATAATGGCGCCCGAACTTTCCGGATGACCAGACCGTTCAAAATCTCGCAATGGTGTGATGTTATTTCCACACCGCGAGATAGGAAAAATAAGAGAATCCCTTATCCAGCACTTCGAAAAAAAATAAAAAAAAATAAGGGGGAGATGATGTAACGTACCAGGAGATGTGACGTACCTGCCAGAAGGACGCACACGACATAAAGGCAGATAGGAATCAGAATAAAACGTCCGCGTAGCTCAATTGGTAGAGCAACTTATTCCGGAATGAGAGGACCCGGGTTCGAATCCTGGCGCGGATAAAAATGACGGGAGAAATTTACTTCGTTATAATGGCGCCCGAACTTTCCGGATGACCAGACCGTTCAAAATCTCGCAATGGTGTGATGTTATTTCCACACCGCGAGATAGGAAAAATAAGAGAATCCCTTCTCCAGCACTTCGAAAAAAAAGAAAAATAATAATAAGGGGGAGATGATGTGACGTACCTGCCAGAAGGACGCACACGACATAAAGGCAGATAGGAATCAAAACGTCCGCGTAGCTCAATTTCTAGAGCAACTTATTCAGGAATGAGGGGACCCTGGTTCGAATCCTGGCGCGGATAAAAATGACGGAGAAATTTACTTCGTTATAACTAAACTGTCTGATCTTCCACGAGTGTTTTCAGCTTCAACTTGTAAGTAAGCCTGTTGCAAAATATTTTACAAAATGTACAATAATGTGGCGTATTTGACTACGTTTCCTCTCAGTATCAAGTGATAGCGCCACAATGCCGACTTTGCTGTGACGTGAAGCGTTCTAGACAGAGAGAGAGAGAGAGAGAGAATGACAGAGATCTGCCTGTTCATATGTATAATGTTATTGGTAGTTACAATTTATGTTTGCCCACTCCTGAAAACTAAGCTATGGTCGCCCACGTTTTCGATTCGCATATCGCCAAACCGGAATTTAGCAAACCAGCGTTATGTTTTGCGTTCACTAACAGTGTCTTCCCCAAATGCTGTATTGATGTTGCGAGCTGCATCCGATGCACGGTGTTTTAAGTTTCAATTCACCTAAGCATACGACACGAACTTGGCTCTTATCCGCATGGTCCTCTTCTCTGTAGCACAATATCCTTGAACTGATGCCCCTGATGAAATGACCAGTGAGCAGCTTTGGCGCTTTAAATTCTCATATCACAAGTGCCATTGTGCGATGTTTTAATTCGTAAATCCCTTGCTAACTAAACGAGCCTGCAAAATCCGACGTTTCATTTGCAGCAACATAATACTTTCAAACTACTTTACTTCCAACACACAGGCAAACGAATTAGAAACCAATGAATGAAATACCGGATTACACCATAAGTCAGACAATATCCGAAAACTTGAAAATGTAGTCGTCCTGGAACGGCAATCGAACCCGCGTCTCCCGGATAGCTCCCGAAATTTTCAGTTTTCGGATATTGTCTTACTTAACATCCATGTCAGATTTACACAGATAAACGGATTCGCTTCTTCCAAATTTGTATTGAATTAGAAACCTTTATGCAGATGTACGCAAACGCCACTCACGCAGCGTATATGCAGAATACGTGGTCACGCGCGTCACCACGTGATTTAGGCAGCTATTTAACTCATTAATAATCGCCTGCAGTGTTGTTCACAATGAGAAAATAAAGGATCTTGCGGAGTTCGATAAAAAACTTATTGTGGTTGCCCGTCTGGCTGGAGCGATGATTCTGAAAGCAACAAAGCTGACTGGTTTCTCAAAAGGTGAAATATCAATGGTCTTTAATCATTGAAAAAACAACCCACATCGCTTGTCTAAGAGACGTAACTGTGACGCGACGATAATTTGTCTGGAACGAGATCGCCGTCGTCTGAGAAGGCTTGTACGGAGAAATACGACTTCCTGTGTGCAGAAATTTACCGAAGCATTCAATGATGGCTCTTTCTGATCCACATCTCAGATAACTATGCGCAGGGAATTGGAGAGGATCGGTATTGGCAGCAAGGTCAGATTAATGCCTTAGTGAGCCCCTGGGCTAAGACACTTGAGTAGGCACCACGGCTAAAACATTTGAATGGGCCCTCAAAGAATTATGACGGGGAATCATTATTAAGTCCGTTAAAACACGAAACTGTAGCAATATGCTTGTGATAATTAATACGTAGAGCATTCTTCAAACTAATAAATTATCTTCAGAGTCTTCATAATAAGTCACTATTTTTCATTGTTCTCATAAAAACATGAGTTAAAAGCATAATACTCCAAGATTTTTTCTTTGAGTTTCTAATGATTTAGCGTTGTGTACTTTTCTTAGTACATCTGTTTTATTATGCAAGGTGAAGCCACAGGGGACTTCGACCATTAACGATTCCAAGTGCAAATTGCGTGATGTGAATGGATACGTGCAAAGTGTGAAACTCTCTTGCCGCCCACTCTGTACATAGCGGCATGAGACCTTTACTCTTGGCAAGTAACTGCCTTAAAATCTGTTCGTCTCTATTTCTGACCAAGTGGAAATCATACGAGACAAAAGTAAAACTTTTATAAACATCTCTCTCTCTCTCTCTCTCTCTGCCTATCTGTTATTTGCCCAGGCATTCCTCCTGGGCCCTTAGTCATGGTGAACCCCAAAGCCCGTATAGACTCCCGCCCCCTTTAATCCTTCCTTGATTGGCAGTCGCATGCCTATACGGGAATCACTGTTTTTTGCGAAGAACCGGAATTCGTCAACAGTGGTATCAGGAACATTGTACTGGACATTGGAAGACAGGAGAAAACGTCATGTGATCCGACGATTAGTGGTACACCTTGTTCTATACCGACAGTAGGCGGAGAGTTTGGTGGATGTCCCATGAAGCAATGGATCCAACTTGCCTTGTGAAATGCAACTCAAGGTTCTAAAGGTGGCGTCATGGTATGGGGCACGTACTGTTGGTACGGAACGAGTCCCCTGATACAGTTGGAAGATCGGGTGTCCTCAGGGGATTATCTGAACATTGTTGGCGATCAAGTCCATCCTGCAATGCTTACTCTTTGCCCATGGACGCTTCATGGTCCATGGCTGTTTCATGGACGACAATGCTACTGTCCACCGCGCGAGAGGTATTCAGCAGTGGATCTGTGAGCATGATACGACTTACATCGTCTTTCCTGGCCCGGATCTGAACCCCATTTGGAATGTATGCCACACTTTAGAAATGCAGATACGGGAGCAAAGTCCTCTTCCGTGAAATCTGAGCCAGTTTAAGGAGTGTCTAGTGAACACCTGGTATGTTGTAGACGTAGATGCAGTCCAACAACTAGTGGAAACTAAGCCAAACCGCATACATACTGTAATTCGAGTAAAGGAGGTCCAACTCGGTACTGAATACATTTTTCTAATTCACTGGTCGGTATGTGTATAAAATAGTTAAGAGCCTCTTCACAGTATATATTCAACAATTTTGTGCCTCATACATCTCTTAGAGAATGATAACATTGAGTTCCTATCAGAAGAGTCCCTTTACCAAGTTCTCCTTATGCGTATTAACTGTGGAGGATTTAGAAACTATTTTAGTCACACACATCTGCTCACTTTAAGAATTAAAAATAACAGTTTTTATGTTCATCTTGATAATGAACTGAAGAGGCCATGGTTTTGACGGGGAAACAATTGACAGGACGGTAACGGGAGGTGAAAAGCGGCAGTAAAGAAAAGAAAAAAGGGCACTCTAAAAGCGACCTCATTCATTTGAATATAGACGGAATAATTACGCAACCACAATGAGCAATTATCATTGTTCTCGATCGAAAACATGCGGTTGAAAGGAAGTTTTCGTGGGAAAGGAAAATAGCCTTTAAAGAAAGGGAAAAAAAGCTTTAGATAGGATTTATGAATACATTGTGTCATTGTATGCTTTGTTACTGTAATCAGTTATCATAAATGTTTTGAGGAGTTTGATTTCAAATTTGGTCAGTAAAATGATGTGTTAAACCGATGCTGACTGAATTGTGGGTGAAGAACACGCACTTTTTAATAGAAGTTCTTTAAACCAAAATATTCTTTGACAATGAAAAAAAGTTTTAGATCTAAATAGATTTTCATTATTATCATGAAAGTAATACGGGATTACGAAAATTTTCATCTCCAGGATGATGAAAATTTTCAAGTTTTCGGATATTATCTGACTTACCATCCTTGTCACATTTACGCCAAAAATCGGATTGTCAAAATTTCATTATTATTTTACGTAAAACGATTATTTCGATTATGTTCCTAAATGTATTTTCGACGTTGACTCGTTCATGCGTTTTTCATCTCTTAACAGGCAAGTATTGTATGCATATTGTATGCATAAGGATTGAATGCATAAAGACTTTCTTTTTTAAATGTCGTAACTCCCCTGTCTTGCACTGTCCAGCCGCAATTTCATCACTCTAGCGCAGTACTGAGGGGAGTCTATACTAATATATAAAGAGAGAAAGTTTGTTTGTGTTTGAGGTAATCTCAAAAACTACTGAACCGATTTGAATAATTCTTTCATCGTTGGGAAGCTTATTTCCTTCCGGTGGACATCGGCTATTTCGTATATTTTTTATTATTTTTAGCTGTACTACCTAATCAGATCGCTTTCAAGTAGTTCTCTATTTCCCGTGTATCGTTCCTCTTTGTTTACATACACCCTGATCACACCCAGCTTGAAAGAAAGTAGTTCGTGATAATATACTGAATTTTTTTTACTAATGTGGAATAATAGTGAAACGCTCCATTTATGAGAGCTCATTTAGGAAGCGGAGACGCCCAATTTTCTACTCAGTTACTACGTGTCGATGATGGCAAAGTGCCCAATCAGCTGGGAATCATTGTAAGATCTATTAATGAATTAGTTGACAAAAGTTATCCTAATATAGAAAAGTTGCTCCAAAAAAGTCACAACTAAATGTGTGTACGAGCTATCATGTCTCGAAGAATGAATCTGTTGATGAAATAAACGATGTTATTTTGCAAAAACTGCCCGGCGAATACAGAATTTACACATCGATCGATACTGTCGTTAACTGGGAAGATACGGTGCCTTATTCCCATGAATTTTTAAATTCTTTAAATCCCTCAAGACTTTCATCGCGTTGTCTAAAATTCAAAGTTGGCATTCCTATACAGTATTATTACGGAACCTGAATCCTCCAAACCTGTGCAATGGTACAAGATTACAGGTCAAAGCGCTGCGTAATAATATTATTGAAGCCATTATAGTAACTGGGCAAATTGAACATATACCCAGGATCCCTATGATTACGACGGACTTGCCTTTCACGTTCAAAAGATTACAATTTCTTATTAAACTATCCTTCGCTATAACGATCAATAAATCCCAGGGCCAAACTTACAAACATGTGAGACTGCATTTGCGTCAAGAATGTTTCTCGCACGGACAGTTGTACGCCGGCTTATCGAGAACGGCTGTTCAGCAAATCAATTTATTTTGATAACGACTGGAAACGAGACAAAGAATGTTTTATATGCAGAGGCATTATGAATTATTTTAAAAAAATAAAGTAAAAATTAAGTACTTAAATTTATGTAAAAATTAATTATAATTTTATTTTACGTGAAAAACTAACCGCCGGCCATTTAATCTTTCGGCCAATTTCCTCCACCGGTTTCTATGAAATTCAACTACAGTTCTTTTGAATGGATCGGATTGTACGTGTTATCCAAGCCCTGTTTTTCAGTGATATCTTCCACGCGAGCGAAGCCTTGGGCACAGCTAGTTAATAATAACGTGTAAGCCCAGTTTAAGTTGCTAGTCCCCTTCTCGCAGTTAAGTGCAAACGAGTCTGTCATACCGGGATTCGAACACGGATCCTACAGGGAAAATATATTAGAAGCCCATGACCTAGTCTAACCATCACCTATGGGGCGACCATGAAAACTGACCAGACATCAACGATTCTGAGGCAACGGAATATCATTTCCCGAAAGGATTTAGTACTTCACCCTACAGGCTTCGTAAAAAAAAAAAAATTTAAATCGGGAGAGTACCCTGATGCGCTTTCATATAATTTATGCAATGCACACATCTTCCACGTGCCAAGATCTTTGTGCGTGTGAAATAAAACAAGTGGTTCGAGAGTATACTTTTATCATACAACACATTGCATTTATTCGCATCACTCACGACCATAATCCTTCGAACTACTGAGTGGAATTATATAGTAACAACAAACAATAAATAAGGTTTGCTAATTCCTGACATTTAGCGGTACTTAAGTAGGTGGATTAATGTATACTATTGATGTAAAACCAATGAAAGTCATAAAAATAAATAGTTACTAAACTATGGAGACGCCGATAGTAAGTACGAGGGTAGTTCAAAAAGTAACGAGACTGATTCTATATGGGGCACAAGTGTAATGCAGTAAACATACTCATACACTTTCGAAGGATTCACCCCCTACCTGAATGCAGTTGTCCCACATTTCTATCCACTTCACGGAAGGTGTGATCGAAGTACTTCCTGAACATGTGGTTCAGGATACCCATCACAGCATTGTTCAGTTCAGTATTTAATGCAAACCGGCGCCCACGAAATTGTTTTTTCACTTCAGGAAATATGCGGGTCACACGGCGCCAGGTCTGGAGAATACGGAGGGTGCGCCATCATTTCGATGCCTCCACCTTGAATAGCCTGCTAGTTAAGCAAGCACGATATGCAGGTGCATGTTCTTAAAGCAAAATCCACCCAGTTTGTGCATATTCTGGGCGCTTTGGGGAATTTTGTTTTTTTACTTTAGAGGACCTTTGAAAACTTCAGAATAATAGACACCGGTAACGGTTTCCTCTTGTAGAACAACATGGTTATTCACAATTCCGTTTTTACGAAAGAAACCAGGTACATGACCTTCCCTGCACTTGCTTGAACCTTTCCTTTCTTGGATCGGGGACTCCGTGGGTATTTCCTTTGGGTGCTGTGTTGTTTTACTTCTGGATCGAAATGGTGAATAAATGATTCATCACATGTTGAGACTTGATCCAAAAAGTGTGGCTCACGTCGTTGCCGGCACTTCCATGGGTGACAAGTGAAAATACGATTTGCCTTGTGTTTATCCGTGAGCAACTGGGGAATCCAGTCTGCAGCAACTTTTTCGTACGCCAACCGGTTTCTCACAGAGTCATCAACGGAACCAACGAACATCTGCATCACATTGGCAACCTCCTCAATGGTCATTCGGCGGTCTTATCGCAGGAATACTTCGACGGTATTGACATTAACCTCCGTAGTCGGTGTCGAAGGCCTACCGGAGCATGGTGCATCTTCCAAACACTCTTCATCATCCACAAATTTCTTCTGCCACTCAAAAACTCTTGCACGGAACAAAGCATCTTCCTTATAGGCTGTTTTAATCATTCCGTGGCTTTGTGTGACGGTTGTATTACATAGTGCGATCAAAAAGTTCAGAGACTAGGTACGTAGCGCACCAACAAATGGCAGTATGTGGACGCGCGAGCACCGGTCAAGGGCAGTGACCTTCATGAATCATTGTGCCAAGTGGCGTCATTCTGTGAACATCGGGAGCTGTGCTACACGACATTTGGTGACCACAGCTGCGATTTCGGTACGGACTGCAAACTAGAGCAGCGAGCGAACATCAAATTCTGGGTCAAACTCGGTAAATCGGGAACGGAGACGCACGAAATGTTGCGGCAGGATAATGGCAATGAAGCAGTGAGACGTGCGAGGTGTTTTCAGTGGCACTCACGCTTCAAGAGCGGCAGAATGACACTGGAAGACGACGAGAGGTCAGGGTGACCGTCCACGAGCAAAAACCCCGAAAATGTGGACAAAAGTAGGGAACTGAAGCATGAGGATTGTCCGATAACCATTCAAGACACTGCTACCATCGTATACGAAGCAGTGCAAAAATTTTGACGTCGGTTTTGAACATGCACTGCATTGCTGCAAAGTTTGTGCCAAAGATTCTGAACCCCGAACAGAAGGCGCACCGTGTCGAACTCTGTCAAGATCTTCGTCAACAGGTGGGGAATGAACCAAGTTCCTATTGCGGGTCATCACTGGGGACGAAACTTGGGTCTATCCTTACGACCCGGAGACCAAACAACAGTCGCCGCGGTGGAAGCTATCGGCATCTCCACGACCGAAGAAGGCCCGACAGGTCGGGAGCGCAACCAAAACCATGCTCATCGTGTTCTTCGACATTCGCGGGGTTGTGCACCGTGAATCCAGACCGTCCTAGGGAGGACATTCGCCACAAACGACCTGAAATGTGGCGCAGGGGCGATTACCTGCTCCATCACGACAATGCAGCACCTCACAGAGCGTTAGCAACACGCCAGTTTTGCAGCCGCAACAGCATGATTACCCTTCCTCACCCGCCTTACTCGCCGGATTCGGCCCCCTACGACTTCTTTCTGTTCCCGAAGATGAAGCTGATACTCAGATTCGCCGTTTTGAAACCGTGGACTAGATCCAACGCGAATCGCAGATGGTGTTTGACACGATTCGCGAACAGGACTTCCAGGGAGCGTTCCAACAGTGGCAAAAACGCTGTGTATCGCTGCCCAAGGAGACTACTTTGAGGGAGATCATAGCCAGACTTAAGTAACGTAAGTACTTTGTTGTATATAAGCCTAGTGTTGGAACTTTTTGATCGGACCTCGTATTCAAACGCACGCAAAATTTTGTAGTTGATCTTTGCTCTATCTTTAAATCCACACTGGGTTACAGAAACACGTCTGCAATCTGCGCCGTCTACTACAAGAATGAACTAGCGAAGAGCTGTAACGACGCGTCGTCACGTGACGGATCTTACAGGTGTTCCGACACAGGCAGCCGCATTTTTCTGCGTTTGTTTGTTTTGGCTTTATGACGTCAGTCTCGTTTCTTTTTGAACGGCCTACGCATTTCGACTGTCACATTAGCTACGTCACAAGGTAACTAAAACAATGATAAAGAAACAAAGGTGCTGTGTAAAATCTATTGGTGTTAGCAGAAGTTAGAAATGTTATAATTCTGACTTGAACCGTCCACACTCATGCTGAAATTCATAACTCTTGATTTCGATATCTTATGTTTCTTTTTCGCATTGGTCTGGTGTTTGCTTACTGACTGAATATTTGTTGGAGAAAGTAGATATAGCAGAAGTGAAAATCCCATTACTTACACATGTCACGTTTTTACAAGAGTTCTGTTTTTAACATGTACACACCAATATGTAAAACAAAGGTAAAGAACAAAGTTTGGTAATAAAATATTAATATTTAACCCTCTTAACAGAATATAAAGCACTTACATCTAAAACAACTCGACTTAATCAGGTTGTTCATAGTCCTGTAACTGGATTGCAATATTCAACGTAGTCTCAAAAGTATAGAAACTGCATCGATTCAGGAGGACAGTGTTCATTATAAAGTTGCAAATGCAGTCCCAAGTGGCGCAGTGGTCTAAGCACTGCTTCTGACCATTCGTTTGAGATGAGTCCGTCTTCGAATCCCGCTGAGGCGTGGTTCTGGTTTGTGTTTCTCTTAACGCTGTGGCTCTCTCCCTTTCCTGGAACCAGGGAACCTAAATTAGGGATGGACGACTGCTTATATCCCACTGAGTTGCTCACAGTGGTCGTTAAACCCCACAAACAAGCAAGATCTGTTTCATTTTAAATGTGTAGATGCAGTCTCAATATATGTGCTTTCAATTAGAAACGTAGATGCAGCCTGAGATGTATAATTTTTGTTCTGAGTAATTGAATGCAGTGTCATAAGGATTTCTTTTGTTCGTAATTTTTAAATGATGTTTCAGTAAGATTTCTTTCATTTCTAATGAATAAATATGATGTTTCAGAATGATTGGTTTTATCTTGAATGTTTAAATGATATCTCACATAGCCTGATGCCATTTCGAATGTGTAGATGAAGTCTCAGACATGTTAGTTTATTCTGAATGCGTGGATGCTGTTCAAGAAGGGTTAGTTTTATTTACCTACCATGGTGAGCTGAATTCTGAGCAAATGAGTCCGTTAAATTGAGTTTTGTCTTTCATTCTCAGTACTCTTTATTTACCAATGCGTATGCAAGTAATCACCAACCCGCTTGGCCAGCGTGGTGAGTTATGGCCAAACACCTCCAAAATGACTCTACAACTTAAATCTTGGCCCTCAGTCTCCGGCAGCTGGAATGTACCTGGCCAAGGCAGCGGCCAGTGCGACATGAAGGCAGAGGGTGCTAAGAATCCCCGGAGGACCGGACTAGGCTGCCATTTGATGCTGACCTTGGCTACCTACAACGGACGCTCCCTATCTTCTGATTCAAGGCTTCTTGAATTGGAAGAGGAACTACAAAGGATCAAGTGGGACATCGTCGGGCTGAGTGAGGTAAGGAGAAAAGGAGAAGATCTCATTGAACTGAAAAGTGGACATCTCTTCTATTATCGTGGGACAGATACTGGCAGAACTAGTGGTGTTGGATTTATAATAAACAAGAAACTGAAGGATAAAGTGGTAGAAGTTGAAAGTTCCTCTGACAGAGCTGCACGACTCGTTATCCAACTATCGAGAAGATACCAGGCTCAGATTATTCAAACTTATGCACCCACCACAAGTCATCCTGAAGAAGAAATTGAAGAATTTCATGAGGAAATTCGTCATCTAAATAATAAAGGTAAGCAGCACTTGAAGATAATTATGGGAGATTTCAATGCAAAAATAGGGCACCGGCAACAGAATGAAACTTCAGTAGGTAAATTCGGTCACGGCAACAGAAACCAGCGTGGAAATACTCTCGTTGAGTTTGCAGAGGCAGAAGGATTTTTCATCTTGAATTCCTTTTTCAAGAAAAAGCCACACAGGAAATGGACATGGAGACATCCAATTGGGACGACAAGTGAAATTGATTTTATTATGTGTAACAAAAAATTCGTCATCGAAGACTGCAGTGTGCTGAACAAGTTCAACACAGGTAGTGACCATAGATTGGTGAGATGTAAGATGCACCTCAACACTAAACTGGAACGTGGCAAGCTTATAAGACAAACAAAATGTATTGACATAACCAACCTTAAAAAACACCATAATACTTTCAAGTTGGAACTGAAGAACAGATTCTCTGCTTTAGAAGGCCTAACATCGGAAGAAGTGGATATTTCGGAAGTTAACAGAAAAGTAACCAAAGCTCTTATGGAAACAGCAACAAAATTAGCTGGGTCTAAGAACAAGTTGCATGTAAACAAATTATCAGGAAAAACCAAAATGTTGATGCAAAAAAGAAGAGAGATGAGGACAACTAAAGAAGATGTGACTTCCAAAGTGGAATATATAGAGCTATGCAAGACAACACGGAAAAGTATCACTGAAGACGTAAGGAAATTCAACTGTGAGCTAGTGAGGAAAGCAATTGAAAACAACCAAAGCCTAAAGATAGCAAAGGGACATCTCAGTAAGGGAAGAAAACAGATTATGGCTCTGAGAAAAGAAGATGGTTCTACACTGCCGGACAATTGCTAAGGACGGATGACAATAGCAACGATAGCAACCATAAAATGGAAGGCAGGAAAATGTGGAAATTAGCATAAGTGCGGGATACAGTAAGACGTGTTGTGCGTATGCAAATTTTGGATTGCCGAACTTGTTCGTGACGTCATAGCGCTGATAAGAGATATAAAGGATTTGACGCTTATTGACCGTTGTTGTTCAAACGCAAAGTTGAAAGGGAAAGAATCAATTGACGAACTTGCAATTTTCAGTATGTCTTCCCAACATCCCTTAGATGATTTTACGCGTGGCCGTATTATTGGCAAGATTGAAGAAGGGCGAAAAATAACAGATGTTTCCAGGGAGTTCGACGTCAGCCACAGTGTTGTTTCAAGGCTTTGGAAATCATTTCAAACAAATGGAGAGAGTAGCAAACGTCACGGGGGAGGTCGTGTTCGCAGTACGACACCTGCAGAAGATCGGTACATAGTGCTATCAACAAAAAGACACCGGCGCAGCACAGCTAGTGAGGTGGCAAATCAGTTTATGGCTGCTACTGGCAAGCGGATCTCCCGAAAAACTGCCGCCAGACGTTTGCATGAAGGAGGACTATACACCCGCCGTCCTGTTGTGTGCATCCCATTGTCCAGACGTCACCGTACCACCCGTTTGCAATGGTGCCATCAACGTAGCAATTGGACTAATAACGACTGGTCTGCTGTCCTCTTCTCAGATGAGAGTAGATACAGTCTATCGTCTGATTGTCGACGACAACTGATCTGTCGTGATAGTGGTACTGGATATTGTCCAGCAAACATACAGGAAAGGGACCGATATCCGACATGTAGAGTCATGGTATGGGCTGGCATCATGATCAATGACCGTACGTCCCTCTATGTGCTTCCAACTGGGACTATGACTGGCCAATGATACATTAATGATGTTCTGCTACCTCATGTTCGCATGTTCCGTGGTGCTGTCGGTGATAGATTCATTTTCATGGACGACAATGCAACATGTCATCGAACAGTCGCTGTCCAGGAGTGTCTTGAGAGCGAGGATATTCAACGCCTCGTATGGCCAGCACGTTCTCCAGATCTGAATCCCATTGAAAATGTGTGGGGTACTTTGGGGAGGAGTCTTGCTGGTCGCCAATGCCCTCCAATAAACAAGGACACCCTCATCCGTGCACTGACAGAGGAGTGGGATAAATTACCCCAACAGCTGCTTGATAATGTTGTGCAAAGCATGACACGACGTGTGGAAACTTGCATCGCCCTCCATGGTGGCCATATCCCGTATTGACATTTTACGCCGGAACGCCTGCGGACGGTAATTGCATTTTTTTCACGTTTACGTATTCTGCACAAAATGGCCTGTTTGTCCCTTGAACACGTTCCAAAGCCTTCTGGATTTCAGAGCACAAAAAATTGTCCTTCTTGTAATGTCCTGGCATTCTGACATTATTTTATTTCACTTGGCATCCAACCACACTTATTTTTTTATGCGCTATATAGCCGTTTATGATCCGTCCTTAGCAATTGTCCAGCAGTGTATAACAAGAAATAGAGGCGAAATTTTGACAAGAGTGAAAGATTTCTACTCCAAATTATATGAAAGGGATGATACATGTACTCCAGACATCATGAAAGGTACCAGAGTTCTTCCAGTCCTCCCAGCAGAAGTTGCACATGCAATCAAGAACATGAAGCGGGGGAAAGCTCCAGGAGAAGATGGAATTACTATAGACATCATACAAGAAGCAAGTGGAGAAATTGAAACAGTACTCGCCCAAATTTTCACTCGATGCCTTAATGAAGGGAAGATTCCTGAGGATTGGAACAATGCTACAATGATCCTGCTACATAAAAAAGGTGACATTGAGGATCTCAGGAACTACAGACCTATCAGCCTCCTATCAGTGGTTTATAAAATCTTCACTAAAGTTCTTTCACACCGCTTGAAGGTAACACTGGACATGGCTCAACCGAGAGAACAAGCTGGATTCAGGAGTGGCTACAGCACAATAGATCATATCCACGTACTGAGAGAACTAATTGAAAGAGCGAGGGAATATGAACTTCCATTGTGCATGGCTTTTATCGATTATGAAAAAGCCTTTGATTCGGTGAAACCATCAGCAGTTACCACGGCTCTGAAATCCTGCGGTATTGAAGATGCATACATTAATATTATTAATAACATCTATGAAAATGCAAGTGCAAAGATTCGGCTGTTTGAAAATACAACACACATAAAAATTGGAAAGGGAGTGAGACAAGGTGACACCATATCTCCGAAGCTCTTTAATGCCACATTGGAAAATGTCTTTCAATCACTGAACTGGGAAAACAAAGGGATAAAGATTAATGGAGATTATCTAACCCACCTTCGTTTTGCTGATGACGTAGTCATTTTTGCAACTACCCCATCAGAGCTGCAGAGTATGATCCAAGAACTTGCTGACAAGAGTAAAGAAGTGGGATTAAAAATGAACTTTCAGAAGACAAAAGTGATGTTCAATGCTTTTACAAGAAATGAAGATTTATCGATTGATGGAGAAAAACTGGAGATAACAGATACGTATGTTTATCTTGGACAGCAGATATCAAGTGAGGGTCACATTGATGAAGAAATTAATCGGCCTACAAAACTTGCCTGGAGAGCTTTTGGAAGAAACAGCATAATTTTCAAGAGCAATATGCCATTATGTCTTAAAAGAAAAGTGTTTGATCAATGCATCCTTCCAGTGCTTACGTATGGTGCAGAGACGTGGACCTTAACTAAAAGAGACATACAAAGGCTGCAGACAACTCAAAGAAGCATGGAGAGGTGCATGCTTGGTATAACCAGGAGAGATAAGAAGAGGAACTCGTGGATCCGAAAAATGACGAGAGTGGAAGACATCATGATCAGAGTTAAATCCCTGAAATGGCAATGGGCTGGACATACTGCCAGAAGGACAGACCATCGATGGACAGCCGAAATTTTAGATTGGATTCCAAGGGACAGGAAAAGACCCAGGAAAAGACCACATGGGAGATGGGTGGATGAAATTCGTAAATATGCGGGAGTGACATGGAGGAGACTGGCACAAGACAGACCGTTGTGGAGGAAACTTGGGGAGACCTTCGTCCAGCAGTGGATTGATAATGGTTGACAATGATGATGATGATGATGCAAGTAATAGGCAGTCAGTAACTTGGATTTGTGTGCGTTGTGCCATACTGGAAAATTTACTGGGGGATTTGCGTAATGCGCCCAAAAGCTTTTCCGGGAATTGGAGAAATTTGCAAACACGAGAACTCCACTGCTTAAAGTACATCGGTTACGTATCTCTCGTGTTTCAGAAAATAATACAACTAGGACAAGCCGCCAACGGTAACCGATAACTCGGGTACAGTTGGCAAAGTTTGAGCGAAGCTATTGAAAAATCGGAAGGCGTCAAAACCTGACCATGGACGATGTCCAGTTGCATGCCAAAAATCCCAGTGATTGGATGTGTCACGTCGTTGCTATACCCGAACAACTAATTCTCTCGAGTCTCTTATAGAGAGTGGATGTTTTCAATTATTATTAAAATTGGTCAGTTTTTTAATGATCATTATTTTTATACGACATGACCAATCACCATGATACCAACCCCATGTCAGTGACCATGTCCTTCCCTTTCTCTATGGCAAGTGTCACCGCGATCGGCTGAAGATCTTTGGACGAGATAGGTAACAAACGACCCGTTCTCAAATCACGGAAAACCCCCTAAAAATGCAAGTTTTTGGACGATTATTACTCAATGACACTGAATTTCGGGAACTAAGAGCCGCCAAAAATTGACCATGGACGATGTCCAATCGCATGCAAAAAATCACGTTGATCGGATGTGTCATCTCGTACCTATGCCCGAACAACTAATTATCTCGAGTCTCGTAAAGAGAGCTTCGCTCTATAAATACGATCATCGTTTGAAAAATCGTATAACTGCAGTTGTGCTTTAATGTTTTTTCCATGTGATTATTGTCTTGTGTATTCACCTTTTTTCAAACAATTAATGTATTTAAGTCGTTCATGAAGATGTTATGAATCAGTGAATTGTAGCATTCTGTTTTGTTCACTTTTAGGACCCTGATGTAGTTTTGACGAAGAAACACGGTGAGTAATTGCGCTTAAATGTTTCGTCGAAATTATTCTATTTTGCTGTATGACCCTGGTTTTACTGGTTTTTTTTTAACTTTATTTAATTTGTATTTTGAAGGGCTTTTAGGTTCGAAAAACGTATATGAAGAACAGTGTGGGTTTCCATACTAAAACTTCTAATCAGTTGTCATTCGTCTACAGAGATTTATGACACGGAGATACAGGAAACATTGATTAGGTGCATGTCCGTAAAAAATTAAGATGCATACATAATGAAACAATGGCATTACAGCCACTTTAAGGGGGTAGAAAATACTGCGCGTTGTAAATGTTAACGACATAAGCTATATCACACAGTTTTAAGAACAATCGCTAATGATGTGTTGTGCGTTTCTTCTAAAAACGATCATCCATACCTCAGGTTTGTTTGCCGGATTCGAAAAATGACGTACGTTTCCATAGTGCTTTCTTAAACAAGATAATTCGTCGTCCTAACTCTTTATTAGTAGAGCCAAACATGAGCTTAATTCTTTCCGAATGCTAGTAAATAATACAGGCATGTAACTGCAAAAAAGAAAAAGAAAGAAAGAAAAAGCTTTCATTTCCTTGTTCCTGGCACACTTAAATGACATGTGAGGGTTGCACATTGAATAGCAAAGCACAATACAAAAATGTCTTCGAATGCTTCCCCGGCGTCTTGCTTACTGTTCTTTCCACTTTTTTCCCTCTCCACTGTCTGTGTATGTGTGCACGCCATGTCTTTTCCTTAAACAGCGCCCCTGATTAATGTTTGCCTTTAATTACGAGCCGGTGTGAAACGGGGTCATTGACAGTGTAAGCGAGAAAGAAAGTGCAAAAAGCACAATGAAGAATGTAAACAAACGTTAAATGTGCGTATCTAAAGGATGGAACACCATCGGTGCAAATTCCGCATTCCCGTGACACGTCGTACATGTCCTACAGTCAACTACATATTTACGATGAAAAAAGAACACTTTAGTTAAGTTACATCACCCTTACAGTCCCATAGGAGGCTTTTAGAAAACTTCCGGGTATGGAAAACAGGAGACGCTGAAGCTTAAATTTAATAAAAAAACAACAACAGAAAAATAAAAATAAAAGTGAGAGAGAAAGAGGAGGGCCTAAGGGATTAGCAGAAAAACGAACACGCAAACACAATTGAAGTGTGTTTCAGTCGGAAATAAAGAAGAATAAACATATTCGTTAGTATGTTGCATTTTTGACTTCTCCAGATGTCCGCAGAGAGGTAACGTTTCTTTTTGCCAATGCGTGAAGCAGGAAGTAATGAAAAGGAAACGTGAATTTCTTGATAACACAGGTTACAGAACTGCAAATAATGTATCAAAAAATGGAGACCCTAATTTCATTTTACAGAGGATGAGTCGAAAGTTTTGCAATATTTGGATCACTTTATGTCTTCATACGTACCTTTACGATGAAAGCTGACTAGCATTCAAAGTATAAGCCATCGTGTTGCACCGTCTTTAGCCATCAGTCTGCCAGTTCTTCGATTCTATAGAGGGTGAGTCGAAAGTTTTGCAATATTTGTACAATTTAATGTCTTCATACATACCTTTATCACGAAAGCTGACTAGCATTCAAAGTATAGGCCATCGTGTTGCACCGTCTTCAGCCTCTGTCTGCCAGTTCTTCGATTCCGCGGCGGTACCAGTTCTTGTCCTTCGAAGAACTCCTTCACCCCCAGCTGCCAGCTCCTCCTGGTTGTTGAAGTGCCGCCCGCAAAGGAAGTGGGCCATGGACCGGAACAGGTAATAATCAGACGGGGCAAGGTTCGGACTATATGCTGGGTATGGCATCGGTTCGATGCCCTCAAGTTCCTGGAGTTTTGCCCTGGTCGTTCGCGCGGTATGAGGCCGAGCGTTGTTCTGCTGTAGAAGAGCACGTTTTCTGTTCACTAGTGCCTGGGAACTTCTCCTCCAAAACGGCATACATCCGTTCCAGCTGTTCAGAGTATACAGGTTGGCGTTGATGGTCCGATCGTCTGGAACAAATTCGTAATGGATTACCTCCTCGATATTTAACCAGACGCAGAGCATCACCTTGTGCTCTAAGCGCCCACGTTTGGCAACACGTTCAGGAAGCTGGCCTGGGCTCAACCACTTTTCATCGCATGTAACAATTCTCTTGATGAACATCGCGCGGGTTTTCTATGAGTTTCGTGCACCCTTCCACTCGGTGGTTTGCTTAAGCTGGCGTCAGTTCGTGGGGACAATGCGGTAGCTGCTGTACAGGGCTGCCAGTGGCAACTAATAGACGACTATTGCTTCTATTTTTGATGACAAGCGACTATGGCTACTATTTCCAGCAAAAAAAAAAACAGCCAAAAGCAACTATTTTCAGAAAAACCCTGAACTATTGCAATTGTAAGACTACTATTTTTTATAAAACGTAATTTGTATTGCATATATCGATGTTCTTGTATAACATCAGTTTTAATATCGATACAGGTTAATATTAACTTTGATATCGCTATGCCTTGTTGAGTTCATTTCTTTCAGCTCTATTGTAAGCAGAAAAACGTTGACTTCATTTCATTTTCATTTATTGCATTTTAGTTGTTACAGACATGGTATTACGTAATCATAAATATGTAGCACACATTATATTTTTGTAACAACAGGGAATGAGGTGGGAAAAGGCCTGATAGGCCTGACGTGCCCTCTTCTCCCAAAGCATCATAATTTTCATGAAAATAAAAAAAAATAAAAAAAAAAACATAAACAAGTCCACACAATATCAAACACAGCTAGGGGTGGTACTATAAATTAATAAAGGTAATAATACATTATGAGCTTTTGGTCAGTAAGAAATACCTGAGTTTTCGTTTAAATATATTAATATTATTAAGTGATACAATATCAGTAGGAAATGTATTCCCTAATGCCGGACCAGTATAATAAACAAATGATCTAAATCGTTCTGTTAGTGGAAACATGGGGATTAGTGTTGTTTTTTTTCTCGTGGAATAATCATAACCACGAGTACTTATTGAAATTAAATCTTGGTAGACTTTTCTCCATGATACCATGGAGGAAAGTCAATGGCAAGTATAGACAAGACCCACGTGTGATTAGAGGAACGACCTACACAAATCAAGATATTCTGCCGATAAAGTGTCCCGTTTTTCTGTTTGGAATACGGCAGAGATGGATTGTCTATTTGAATGAGATTCTTGATATACCTCATATCAGATAATTACGATTATGTCTACAAAGCAACACAAGTCATTATCATAACAATGAATGACCACAACTATAGCCTTTGAAAGAAGAAATACACATTTTTTTCAACACTATGTATGAAGCCCACTTGGGAAATCTTATATTTTTTTACCAACCACAAAAGCAGAAGAAAGCTCTCTGCACCGACTTGATGCAAATGAGAACATCTGACCTCCAGAACAATGTCAAAGGATGAAGTGTTTTCTAGTTCCAAAGTTTGTATCAGGTTAATTTATGTAAGTAGTTTTTGATATATAATTGAATAGAGTATTTTTCTGGTGTAATTTCCATAACTTTCACCTATTCATGGCAATTTTGTTCCCTGCTGGTGATGGCCATTACCAAGAAGATAATGCGCCATCCCACACTGCCAGAATCGTCAAGGAGTTGTTCAAGGAACATGCTGGTGACTTTCTGTTAAATCCCTGACCTCCAAATTCATATGACATGAACCCAATCGAACATTTGTGGTTCGATTTGGAAAAGCGGGTTCACGCTAAATCACCACCACCCCGAAATGTACGGGGACTGGAGGATCTGCTGTTGACATTATGGTACCACATACCCCAGGATACCTATCGCCACCTCATCGAATCGATGCCTCGCCGGGGGGCCCTATTTGTTGGCTAAAAGAGGTCCTACAGCTTATTAGGTAGGTGGTCAGAATGTAATGGCTCATTGGTATATGTTCCTTTTCCTCACTGTCAATCTCCTGCCACACGTTCGGGCAGTTCAGGTTATCTTTTTGTAGTCCATTGAATCCTTCTCAGTTCAGAAAGGACGGCTTCTTCACCCCGTGATGGAATATCAACAACAGCTGAATGACGATTTTCATCTCCAGTGAGGAACAAAGAGTTTTACCTTCAGTGATAAATGCTCACCTCTTTCACCGTTGTAGCATGTTTTAGCTTGCAAGAAGCATGATATTTCATTGATTATATACAGCAGAGTTAGTTCAAATGGTGATCGGCTGCGGAGGAAATCCGAAGTCACGAATAAAGAACTAATCATTTGTACCTGGACTTTTGTAGTTGTAAACTTTTAGATATATTTCCTTTTTGTTTTGCAGGCGTAAAGGAAATCCAAAACCGACAGGTCTTTACGAACTCAGCACTTTTCTCATCACCCACACATTCAGCACGAAAGTTTTCAATTGTCATGGCTTACTTCTCACGCAACGTCTTCTTGGAATAACAAGTAAATATGTTGTATATCCCCTTCTAATTATAAGTAGGATAACACGAAACTCTGGAAATTAATGATCACGTCATTTGGCAAAATCTCAAACCTGGTACTCTAAAAGTATCCCAACGTATGTTTCTGTCTTATTTAAAAATGTAGCAGTCTTTGAAATTACATTTTACACAGCTGGTGAGGAAATCTGACTTCAGAAAAGCTGTAAAATCGTCGTGTGATTACAGAATGAAAAAAAAAATTATAATACAAAACTTTCAGAAGCGTAGGTAAAGTTCGAAATGCGAACATAACAAAATGCCTCTTAGTGGCGAAACAGTCCATCCAGAAAATCAGCCGATGTGTGTATTTTACCGAACATGGTTGAAGCCAACCTATGTTAAAAAAATTCATTACTGTAATTTAAAACGGAAATATGAATTGGAAACCTAAATGCAATGACGTATTAGGAAAATTTTTACAGCGGGAAAGATTCAAAAGTATGAAGCAATTTTGCCGTAATTATTAAGTGTGTACAAAAGTTCTACCCGTTCTTTCTTTTTCTTTTTTTTTTTTTAGAGAAGAAAAAAATATATTTTTTTTAAATAACAACTTTATTCTTTTACATAATTGTCATTATTATCTATGGCCTCTTGCTTGCCATCTTTCTGGTAGTCTTCCCTTCTGTAGAACAACCCCGTTTTCGTGTCAAGAAACTCTTGTAAAGCAGTTTCGACACCTTCAACTTAAAAATCTACAGTTTCAACACCTTCAACTTAAAAAAATCTACAGTTTCAACACCTTCAACTTAAAAAAATCTACAGTTTCAACACCTTCAACTTAAAAAATAAAATTCAATTCCCCGGCGGTGACCGAATAACAATTTTTCGGTTGCTGTGTGTTGCTAAAACGTGGAAAGAGCGATGTCTTTGTTTATTCACCTTCAACTTCATCGAAGGTTTTTCTAGCGCAGTTGTTAGGAAGAGATCGAAAAAGGTGGTAGTCCGGAGGTGCAAGATCTGGGGAATACGGAGCACTTCCCATCCAATATCCAGTAATTTTCTCTGAGTGGTTAAAGCTGTGTGGGGTCTTGCGCTGTCATGTTGCAAGAAGAAGCCTTTGCGATTTGCTAGTGCTGGACGCATAGATTTCATTTTTTTCTTTCGGCCTTTCCAACTGTTGATAGTACAAGTCAACATTTGTCGTTTGGTTAGTTAGGTGCAAGCAGCTCCTAGTGGATTAACCCCTTGGCGTCCCAACATACACTTAACAAGATCTTTCTCGGATGCAGTCCTCCTCTTGAAGTCGAGGGAGTAGGCTCAACAACTCGGCATACAGTCCTTTGACGCTTGACATTTCTGTAAAAGGCCCACTTTTCATCGCCCATAGCTAATCGTTCCAAGAAAGGTGCATTTCTGTGAAGCGCAAGAAAAGAAAGATAGGTCGTCATTCTGTCCGATCGATTTCTTGCGGATATGTCATGTGGTACCCACTGGCCGAACTTTGTGATACACCCAAGCACACGCATCCTTCTTCCACCGTTGTGCTGCGTACAGAAGACCTTTCTGGTAATTCTTCAACGGTCAGTCGACCAGCCGGTTTCATAAACGCGAGTACTGCGTTCTCTTTTGAAGTCCGTTAAGTGATAATCGCGGCGCAAAAACGAGTTCTCGGCATTCTACCACTGATGGTTTTCCTTAATATGTCACTTTTCAGCATTTTGTGGCAATGTTTCTCGGAAAGACACGTCGATCATACTCAGAATATCATGTCGATCTCTTACTCACTGATCATTGCACACAAGCTTGTTTGTTTCATGTTTTGCTTTCACCGGATAAGTGCGATAGTGGAATGATTTGCGCATCTGCATGTTGCAATTTTGCATACCAGCTTGCAGGCAAATCACATCATTATTTCCTGGTGTCGCATTTTTTTTTCCAGAGTGTGTATAACCCATTTTTGATCTTCAGAGTTGTTAATACTATAGTTGTTAATATGTACTGGTGTCCAAAATTAAAGTCCGGAAGGAAATAGCGGACAAGTAATCCAAAGTGCTCAATGAAATTTTACAATGTTCACAGGTCTTGTGCAAATGGACACAAGAAATCAGTGGCGTATCTTGAGTCCCAGATCTGGGCTATCTCCCCCCCCTCCCCCCAGTTGTGTTTTTTTAATCGTGAAGTTTATATTTCCGTTCTTAAGCAACGTTTCTTCTAAATTTTAGGTACATGCTATAGCTAACATGATAGCAAATAATTATGAGGATTAGGACTTATTTGTACATGAACTCCATTCTTCTTTCTTTTTGTGGGAACTTGAGTGTTACGTTTTCATAAAAAGATTTTTCCGAGTACTTTTTAGCACGTCTTTTGTAAAAAAAGATAGTGCTTATGTTATCGGTTTGTCCGTCCGTCCGCCTGTACCCACTATATAGCTGCAACTATTAGTCCGATTTGAAAAATTCTTTTTGCATTGGGAAGTTTGAGATATGCAAATGATGATCCTTCATTTCGTTTTTTTTACGATGTGCAATTTCGCCGCTAGAGGGCGTTAACGCAGATGATGTCGAATTCAAAAATACGTTTTAATCCACATATTTCCTTCTAAACATCCGATTGAAAAAAACCTTTTATCTTTCTATTCCATTTATGTCGAAGAGTATTTTAGATATAGTTACTTTTTCAAATTACGCATAGATTTTTCGCTAGGGGGCGTAAAAGTAAATTACACTTTTCCCGATAACTCTTCTTCTAAACCTCCGATTTGAAAAAAAAATTCTTCAGCGGATACACCTTCTGATGGAAAATATTTTGCATATAATTTCAAGTTTTTGATAAAGAATACTTTTGGCCACCAGGGGGCGTAAGTGTTAATTTTTGCTTCTCATGTATTTGCCATAAAATCTGAGCTTCTAAAATATCGATTGAAAAAATTCTTTCATGGGCTGATGCCTCTTACATTGATAAACCTTTTCGGAATATTTTCTTCTTAAAATATTCCACAGTTTCTCCGCCAGGGGGCGTAGACGTATATCTTATTTTTTGTCAATATCTCTACTTCTAGGAGTCCGATTTGAAAAATTCCTTCTTTGTTGGATAGTGTTTCCAGTGTGACATCTTTTTCATTTAATTTAAAAATTTTCAAGTAGTTCATAGACTTTCCGCTAGGGGGTGTAGAGGAAAATTGCGTTTCCCCCTATATCTCTGCTTCTAAATCTCCGATTTGAAAAATTCTTTCTGCACCGGATACAGCTCCTGATTCGAAATCGTTTGCACATAATTACTAATTTTTGTAAAAAAAAAAAGTTTGGCCACCAGGGGGCATAAATCTTAATTTGCCGCCCCGGTGGCGCAGTGGTCTAAGGCGTTGGCCTCTGATCATTCGTCCGTAACGGGTCCGGGTTCGAATCCCGGTCAGGCATGGATGTTGTGTTTGTCTTACGGCACTGGCTCTCTCCCTTCCCTGGAACCAGTGACCCTAAATTAGGGACGGTTGAGTTGCTCACGGTGGTCGTTAAACCTCCAATATAAAATAAAAAAAAAAGAAATCTTAATTTCCGCTTCTGATGTATTTGCAGCAAAATATGAGCTTGTAATTTCTCGATTGAAAAAAACGTCGTTTGTAGACCGATACTACTCATGTCAACAAACTTTTTAGAAACATTTTCTTTTTAAAATAATGCATGGTTTCTACGCCAGGGGGCGTAGATGTATATTTTATTTTTGTCAATATCTCTACTTCTAAGAGTCCGATTTGAAAAATTCCTTCTTTGTTGGATAGTGTTTCCGATGCGAAATGTTTTTCCTATAAATTCAAAATTTTCAAGTAAATCATAGAAATCATAGACTATCCGCTAGGGGGCACAAAGTTAAATTGCGTTTTCTGCGTTATTTCTGCTTCTAAAACTCCGATTTGAAAAATTCTTCCTGTATCTCATACAAGACCTGATGGAAAATATTTTTCACATAATTTCTAATGTTTGGTAAAGAATGTTTTGGCCACCAGGGGGCATAAGTGTTAATATCTGCTTCTGATGTATTTGCAGCAAAATCTATGATTCTGAAAACTTGACTAATTTTTTTCCTGGGAACGATACGGCTCATATGGATAAACCTTTTGAGAATACTTTCTTCCAAAAATAATGCATGGTTTTTTCACCAGGGGACGTAAAGTCACATCTTATTTTTGTCGATTTCTCTGTTTCTAAGAGTCCGATTTGAAAAAATATTTCTGTGTTGGAGAGTGTTTCCGATGCGAAATGTTTCTTATATAAATTGATGTTTTTCTTAACGCACAAGTCTGCAACCAGAGGGCGTTATCTCACGATTCCGTTTACAGCAATATCTGAGGGATTAAAAACCCGATTGAAAAACTTCTTTCTTCCGTCAGATACTATTATTTTCCATACCGGTTCCATTGACTTTGAATAGCTTTGATAAATTTAATTTGCGTCAGAACGGATTCAAAAGAGGTGCTTATTACACCCGAAAACTCGGTGTCATCTTTCTTGTTTATATTTTAAAAAGAATGTCTTTTTTCTATTGACAAAACAGCCAAGTTGCTCAAATGTACATGCCCCGTGTGGCTCTAATATATGCCTTGATTCTTTTTAACACAGAAAAATTTCTTTCCGAAGTCTTCTCGTTTCTGAGCTAGCCGTTGGCCAACGCAATGGCCTACTCACTTTTCACCCGCGCTTTAATGTTGTCATGGAAACGCTAGCAGGCGATCATATTGAATGTCTTCGAATCAGAACAGCGAAGAGACAGGTAAAGCTGTTTGCGTTACGATGACAGCTATTTGCGTTAGAACCGTTGGTGATTCTCGCTCGCAAGACTGATTTAGTCAAAAGAAGCGAATCCGCACGAGTTTTTTTCTCGCAGCGAAAGCATCGACATATCTTAATACCGTTGATAATCGATTTTTTTGTGTATATTTAATTGATTTTTATTTGTGCATTCTCTGGGCTTCGCAGCTAGCCTAGCTAGCCTCGAATATACGCCACTGCAAGAAACAAATGTCTGCAGTGAAATTTTCTTATCAGTGTGCAAAATGCTGTCCAATGTGTAAATTGAGTTACATACATAAAACTAACGGGGAACGGCAGTGGTGATTTTCGTTGACAGCGCGTGTGAGAAGCGTTCCGGTGGTTGTCAATGCTTTCCTTGCGTCTTATACCCGTACATCCGACGCTGTACAATGGCGAGCGATAGACCGACTAGAAGCAGGCCACCAATCTCAGGCCCAAGTAGCTAGGGACTTGAATATCCACCCCAGAGTGGTTTTACGGTTATGACAGCAATTCAGCAACAAAGGTGGGGTGTCACAGAGGCCCGGTGAAGGTCGTCTAAGGTGTACAACACCTCTTGAGGACTGTTTTGTCGCTTTAACTGCACGGCGTCATATGCCCTATACAATCCAGCAATTATCTCTGGAGTTTTCCGCCGCCACTGGGACTACAGTATCAATGCAAAAGATCTATCGAAATCTTAATGCAATTGGCCTTTATACCAGGAGACCCATGGTTTGTGCGCAGCTAGCCGCATCTATGGTGCAGGAAAGATCGTTCCTGGAGCCCAGACTTGTACGCTTGTGTTTGTTTTACAGACTAGTCCAGATTCAGTCTACAAATGAATTCTTGTCAGCATTTCATTTGGACGGAACAAGGAATCCGTAATAATTCTCAAACGTCAGCAAAACCAGACTCCTTCGTAGGCGATGACACACCACACCACGTGTTCACACGTGTTCATTGCAGCACACCACACCACGTGTTTACAAGAGGTAAAGTGAATGCTGAGCGCTCTAGGGCGAGATCCTAGAGCCCTATGTCTGATTTTTTGGAAAGCTGTTGGCCCTTAGTTCCTTTTAATGGATGATAATACTCACCACACAGGGCTCAGTTTGTCAATGATTTCCTGCAGGGTTAGGATATTTGGCATGTGGACTGGGCAGGCAGGTCTCCCGACCCGAACCCTATAGAGTATGTTTAGGATGCTCTGGAAAGCCACCTGGCCAGCCCCCATCCAGAATCCTTCCCGAGCTAAGCACGGCCCTTATCGAGGAATGGAATTCTTTGGGAATTCGTCAACATCCTTATGATGAGTATGTATCGTCGTTGTAAGAGTTTTCTGTCCGTACGAGGTGATCACATTCCTTATTAAGACATTTTAAAGTTACATTCTTACATCTCACCTTGCTGATATTTGTGAATGTGACCCTTTTACACGCGAAATGTGTGTATAATGGATGATAATGTGTTGTCTGTTATAGAATGTTTATTACTTTTATGATTGCGTCTCTTTACATTCGAAACGTCTCTACCTGTTGCAACGTGTTTCCCTTTTTATTCGTACAAGTGCCCTCCCGGACTTTAATTTTGATCACCAGTGTAGATACGACATTTTGTTCTCTGATACAAAACGATTTTTAACTCTTAGTCGTGATCCAGATTTCATTTGTTTCTCGTATCCGCCGTCAGTTTCTCGGACACTGGTGGATTTCCTTCAGTTTGTCTTTCTGAAAATGTTTGTTCACTCATACAATCCATTTGGTAAACACAGATTTCCACAAGGGATTCCTTATTGCAGACCCGTATATCCCTGTTAGAGTTACTCATATATTCTTGTTGATCGCCTTGTTCCGTTAGAAAATACCAGATGGAGCCTGATAATTTCAACCGCTGCCCATTGTTTCCTTTATCGTGATTCTCATCTGCAGACGGCGAGCGCTGGTTTCACAGCTTCCGAAGTAAAATGAGTGAAATAAAAAGATCTGTTTTAAGTTGTTTTTTATTATTATTTCGTGATCACGCCAGCCGTTGGTTTTGAAGTTCCGGCTCAGTGAAACGTTTAGCTGTCTGCTTCTCCATTTCACTTGCTTTTTGAAAAAAAAAATGTTGGATTTATCTTTCTCCCAGATTTGATCGTTTTAATGTTATTAAAGTACTTCACCATTACGTTACTCAAGCCTATGATACTGATGCGCTGAAGAGCGCCTGTGCAGTCTTACTTCCAAATTATGACGGTGTCCTATTATATATTCAGTGAATATTTACTTAACAATTCGTTAAGAATACTGCTGTGAAATTTTCCCACTTCTGTGATGGACTCCTTTATGTGAGCTGACCGAAGGGTACCTGATTATCTCCAAAATTAGAAACAGCTGGATTTTTTTCCTTTCTAAACCGACCGCAACTGCTAACAAATTTTTAAAAAATATTCTTTTTTGGAATCTATGGCGGTAAACTACATGAAAAGAGAAAAAAAAACTGGTGCTAAAATGCGCTTTTGCTTTTAATGTAAAAATGAGTCAGGTCTCTTACCATCTGTGGTTACTTACGTTTTGTGAAAAAAAATAGTGAGATTAAAAACTGATTTCGAAATATTGGAGTTTGAAGTGCTAGATATGAAGAATATCAGAATTTTCCGACTCTATAATCTAATTAGGACGCCAGTTTTTAACCTCTCTCTTAGATTTCCAGTGCGCTTTTTTTTAATTTTTTTATTAGCAATGTTGATGAGTGCATCAGGTCATCTTTTGGCATACATACACTCAACGGACAAAACATTAGAGGTACCTACCTACATAATAGCGTGTTGGTCTTCCCGTATCTCGAATAAATGCCTGTACCCGTTGAGGCATCGACTCCACTAGATGCCGGAGGGTTTCCGAAGGTAATGCCAGCCATGCCTCTTGCAGATTGTCCACAACTCCGCTCGAGACGTCGGTCCAGGATCCATAGACATGTTCCGTTCCATGGCATCCCAGAAAGCTCCACAGGGCTTTAATCAGCTTGGGGTCACTGGATGGTTTCAAATTCAGATGAGTGTTCCTCGAGCCATGCCTTGGTGGTTGCGGCCCGGTGGGGCGGCGCATTGTCCTGCTGGAACAGATCATAAGTCGTAGGATGGGCAAAGACCATGAAAGTGTGTAGGTGATCTACTGGGATATGCTGGTAGCGCTGAACGGTTACGAACCTCTGCAGACGCACTAAGGGACCTAATGTACCATGAGAAGGCTCCCCACACCATCACAGAGCCACCGCCGCTTTGAACAAAGCCGACCTGACACGATGCGATCAAGGCCTCATGCTGTCAACACCCTCCCGTCAGCTCGGTACAGCTGAAAACGGAATTCATCTGACTACACGACGCGTTGCCAATCTGAAGGGGTCCAGTTTTAATGTTTGCGGAACCAGGCGAGGCGTAATTTCCGGCGACGAGCAGTCAATAGTGGCACACGAGTAGACCGTCGGATCCCGTAGCCCGGGTGTGCAGTGTACCCCGTACAGTTCACCCCCTGATTTTGCTTGGGCCTCTGACATTTAATCTGGATGTGATTTGCGACGACGTTGCCAAATGGTCAGTCTGTATGAGCCTGGATAGTCTTGACCCTGGCCATCAATGGCGTGTGACTCTGGGCACTGATACTCCGTCGATGGCATACTCGCAATACACCCTCGATAGGGTTGCCCTCAGGAACCCTAGGGCTCTTACCACCATAGATGGAAGCGGGTGAAGGGTCAACGGGTCGAGTCAAGGTGTTTCTGACCCGATTTTGACCCGGTTTTATTCCCGTTTGATTTTTGAAAAGAGAAAGATATATTCCAAAGAAAAATGCGCGTTGTGGAATTCTGTAGTCGATACTGGTACCCACGGAGTGAATAATGATTTGCCATGCAAAAATATTGTCGTCTCTTTCTTAAAGCAACGAAGATTTCCACCGACCGACGTCAGACACACCGACACCATATCGTAAAAATACACTTCCTTTGCGTTCTTTTATAGTGCGGTTGTACAGTGCAAGGTACAGGCAAACGCCATTCGCCTGCTTCTCAGCTGATTCACTCTCTCCGTGCAAAGTTCACTGTATGACTAAGAGTTACTTTTCACATCGCATCTTATACATTGAGCATTCAGAGGTTTTCGATTGATGTGCTAACATCCCGTTCCCATGACATGTCATGTCGAAATTAACTCCTTATTTGTTAATATGGATGGACTTAACATTAAGAATTTTGAGATAGGGGTCAAGGCCAACAATACGTGCTTGTTGATAACCACAAGGGTAAGAGTGAATGCTGGAAATTGTTTCGTCTCCTTAAGGGACCGGTGAATAATTCTGTGTTGTTTGGTCTTGCTTGTTGTTCAAAATGATGTGGAAAGTGTATAATCACAAAGAAAGATATCGACGGTGTAATAAGAAATTATGGAACCAAAAATCTAACGGACCATATGAAAGTATGGGCACCTCCATCAAAGCGTGGAAAGATTGAACAATCTAAATACATTTTAAAATACATTTGGGTAATCGTAAATAATGATTCCATTTGTAATATACTCCATAGTCACGGTCATAGTCAGCTATTATTTAGGATTGCACAAAATAGTGCCACTAAAAATGGCACTAAAATTTACCAAGAAACAAATTCGAAACTCTCTCTCGCTATATATATATATATATATATATATATATATATATATATATATATATATATATATATATTCTATAAAGAAAATACCTAAGCAAAAAAATACATATATAATTTTGACTCACACCTAGTATAACATAGAAAAGGTTATGTATCTACCTGTGTGATCAAAAGGAAAAAAGATAAAAAAATAAAATAAAACAACTGAATGTAGAAGGTGTCGAGAATACTGAGCCTTGGCTTTATCAAGGACCAGCAAAAACTCTGCATTTTCTCACTTCCACAAAGACCTAGTTGGAAATGGGTTTCTGCAAGGCCAGAAACCCATTTCCAACTAGGTCTTTGTGGAAGTGAGAAAATGCAGAGTTTTTGCTGGTCCTTGATAAAGCCAAGGCTCAGTATTCTCGACACCTTCTACATTCAGTTGTTTTATTTTATTTTTTTATCTTTTTTCCTTTTGATCACACAGGTAGATACATAACCTTTTCTATGTTGTACTAGGTGTGAGTCAAAATTATATATGTATTTTTTTGCTTAGGTATCTTCTTTATAGAATGTGAATTCTGAATTTTCAAAACTGCTGCGTTGCGCGTTTTGATTTTCAGGTTATTTTGCACCCTTCGTTTTAAATTCTAAAAATTTTTTTCCTTAGTCTTCAGTTTTGCTCTTTAGTATATATATATATATATATACTAATAAAATTGATGCAAGCTGAATTAGTTATGATGCAATGTACAAACGTAAAATTCGCACAGAAGCGCTAAAGCAGCAATCCAGAACGAATCACATCATACTATCGATAAAAACATACCACTATAAACCATAATTTAAAAAAAAATATTAATGCAAAAAGACTCAAAAAAGCATTATAACCAAAAACAAACCTCTCAAGCCGATCTCATCAATCTGTGGAGAAGACTCTGCAAGAATGAACTACCAATCAGGTTTATTACAAGATTATTCAAGCAGCTACTTGCTGATTCCAGAGCCAAGAATGTCTCCGAAATTCGTCAACAATTACACTTTTCAGGCATTATTAATATAAGCCCTACAAATTTAATAACTTAGATTGCTAAATGCCACTTGGTGGGCTGCTTGTGGCTAATTATTTACTAATCTACTTTATAGGTTTTTTACACAGCTTATACCTATTTGCATACTGTCACGATTGGACCACGTGATCAGGTTTTTTTCGCTTTCTGTCAAATGGTCTTCATATATAAGATTGGTCCTTATCTGTTGTTTCCCATGACTTCGGGAGTACCTCAGCGGGCCTTCGGTTATTCCGGCTTTTGCTGAGTTTCGAAAGGTCATGATCCATGAGGTGGTGTTCCCCTGATGAGATCGGCTTGGGAGGTTTGTTTTGGGTTATAATGCTTTTTTAAGTCTCTTTGCATTAATTTTTTTTTTAATTGTGGTTTATAGTGGTATGTTTTTATCGATATTATATATACCCTATCTACCAACAAGTAATTGGACACCCCTGCAATCGACGATATCTGCGGTCCTGATACACGTCACGGCCGCCGCCGTTAAATATCGTGTGGGAAACAACAACGCAACCAGTCGCATGCAAGATGCCACGCAGTTCGGAGCTCTCTGATTTCGAGAAAGGTGTAATCGTCGGGTATCACAGAAATGGCCGATAGATACGTGACATATCCAGCGAGTTGAAGTACCCAAAATCGACAGTGGCCTACGTGATTGGCAAGTGGAAGATGAGAGGTGACTGTCGGAATGTGCCCCGACCCGGCAGACCCACAAAACTGGGAGTTAGAGACCGACGAGTGCTGGCCAGAGAAATTCGGAAGAACCGCACCAAATCGATGGGCCACATCCACTAGGAGTTTCACCAGGCATCCGGGAGTGTTCTTTCGATGAATACCATCCGTAAGGAAGCCCATATGCTCGGTTATCATGGACGTGCTGCCGTCCACAAGCCTTTGATCACCAAGTCCAATAGCGCTGCTCGGCTAACGTGGTGCAAAGAACGTCGACAGTGGACCGTTGAATAGTGGAAACAGATTCTCTGCAGCGACGAATCAAGGTTCACCCTCTACCGTTCGGATGGCAGGGTCTGCGTTTGGCGTCTGCCTGGAGAACGCCTCCTGCCGGAATGTATTGTGCGAACTGTGAAGTTCGGCGGTGGTGGAATTATGCTATGGGTGTGTTTCTCCTGGTATGGCACGGGACCTTTAGTCGCAATTCCTGGTAGACTCAACGCCGAGACTTACTGCACCATTTTGGATGACCATGCGCTTCCTACGTTGTGGCAGTTTTACGGGGTGGACCCATGTTACTTTCAGGATGACAATGCCACCTGTCATGTTGCGAGGTCCACCATGGCTTGGTATGGTGACAATGGGGTAAATCGAATGGACTGGCAGGCGCAGAGCTCGGACCTTAACCCTATCGAGCACCTCTGGGACGAGTTGGAGCGTCGACTTAAGGGGTGCCACCACCGTCCGAAATCGGTGAAGGTACTGACCTGTCTTCTCCAAGCCGAGTGGAAGAAAATACCGCTAGCCGTCGTACAACGTCTTATTGAGAGTATGCCCCGGAGGGTTGCAGCTGTAATCGCCGCTTGTGGAGGCTCCACCAACTATTTAAGGGGAATAAACTTCATTTTCCTTTGCTATCACAGGTGTCCAATTACTTTTTGGTAGATAGTGTATATATATATATATCATCATCATCATCATTGTCAACCATTATCAATCCACTGCTGGACGAAGGTCTCCCCAAGTTTCCTCCACAACGGTCTGTCTTGTGCCAGTCTCCTCCATGTCACCCCTGCATACTTTCGAATTTCATCCACCCATCTCCCATGTGGTCTTCTTCTGGGTCTTTTCCTGTCCCTTGGAATCCAATCTAAAATTTCGGCTGTCCATCGATGATCTGTCCTTCTGGCAGTATGTCCAGCCCATTGCCATTTCAGGGATTTAACTCTGATCATGATGTCTTCCACTCTCGTCATTTTTCGGATCCACGAGTTCCTCTTCTTATCTCTCCTGGTTATACCAAGCATGCACCTCTCCATGCTGCTTTGAGTTGTCTGCAGCCTTTGTATGTCTCTTTTAGTTAAGGTCCACGTCTCTGCACCATACGTAAGCACTGGAAGGATGCATTGATCAAACACTTTTCTTTTAAGACATAATGGCATACTGCTCTTGAAAATTATGCTGTTTCTTCCAAAAGCTCTCCAGGCAAGTTTTGTACGCAGATTAATTTCTTCATCAATGTGACCCTCACTTGATATCTGCTGTCCAAGATAAACGTACGTGTCTGTTATCTCCAGCTTTTCTCCATCAATCGATAAATCTTCATTTCTAGTAAAAGCATTGAACATCACTTTTGTCTTCTGAAAGTTCATTTTTAATCCCACTTCTTTACTCTTGTCAGCAAGTTTCTGGATCATACTCTGCAGCTCTGATGGGGTAGTTGCAAAAATGACTACGTCATCAGCAAAACGAAGATGGGTTAGATAATCTCCATTAATCTTTATCCCCTTGGTTTCCCAGCTCAGTGATTGAAAAACACCCTCCAATGTGGCATTAAAGAGCTTCGGAGATATGGTGTCACCTTGTCTCACTCCCTTTCCAATTTTTATGTGTGTTGTATTTTCAAACAGCCTAATCTTTGCACTTGCATTTTCATAGATGTTATTAATAATATTAATGTATGCATCTTCAATACCGCAGGTTTTCAGAGCCATTGTAACTGCTGATGGTTTCACCGAATCAAAGGCTTTTTCATAATCGATAAAAGCCATGCACAATGGAAGTTCATATTCCCTCGCTCTTTCAATTAGTTCTCTCAGCACATGGATATGATCTATTGTGCTGTAGCCACTCCTGAGTCCAGCTTGTTCTCTCGGTTGAGCCATGTCCAGTGTTACCTTCAAGCGGTGTGAAAGAACTTTAGTGAAGATTTTATAAACTACTGATAGGAGGCTGATAGGTCTGTAGTTTCCGAGATCCTCAATGTCACCTTTCTTATGTAGCAGGATCATTGTAGCGGTGTTCCAATCCTCAGGAATCTTTCCTTCATTAAGGCATCGAGTGAAAATTTGGGCGAGTACTTTTTCGATTTCTCCACTTGCTTCTTGTATGATGTCTACAGTAATTCCATCTTCTCCTGGAGCTTTTCCCCGCTTCATGCTCTTGATTGCATGTGCAACTTCTGCTGGAAGGACTGGAGGAACTCTGGTACTGGTATCTTTCATGATGTCTGGAGTGCATGTATCATCCCTTTCATATAATTTGGAGTAGAAATCTTTCACTCTTGTCAAAATTTCGCCTCTATTTCTTGTTACAGAACCATCTTCTTTTCTCAGTGCCATAATCTGTTTTCTTCCCTTACTGAGATGTCCCTTTGCTATCTTTAGGCTTTGGTTGTTTTCAATTGCTTTCATCACTAGTTTACAGTTGAGTTTTCTTACGTCTTCAGTGATACTTTTTCGTACTGTCTTGCATAGCTCTATATATTCCACTTTGGAAGTCACATCTTCTTTAGTTGTCCTCATCTCTCTTCTTTTTTGCATCAACATTTTCGTTTTTCCTGATAATTTATTTACATGCAACTTGTTCTTAGACCCAGCTAATTTTGTTGCTGTTTCCACAAGAGCTTTGGTTACTTTTCTGTTAACTTCAGAGATGTCCACTTCTTCCGATGTTAGGCCTTCTAAAGCAGAGAACCTGTTCTTCAGTTCCAACTTGAAGGTATTATGGTGTTTTTTAAGGTTGGTTATGTCAACAGATTTTGTTTGTCTTATGAGCTTGCCACGTTCAAGTTTAGTGTTGAGGTGCATCTTACATCTCACCAATCTATGGTCACTACCTGTGTTGAACTTGTTTAGCACACTGCAGTCTTCTATGACGAATTTTTTGTTACACATAATAAAATCAATTTCACTTGTCGTCCCATTTGGATGTCTCCATGTCCATTTCCTGTGTGGCTTTTTCTTGAAGAATTAGTTCAAGATGAAAAACCCTTCTATATATATATATATATATATATATATAGTTTCGAATTTATAGTTCAAAACAGATTATTTCGGGTCAGTTACGGGTCCGGGTCGGGTCCAGTTATGGGACGTCCGAGTCCGAAGTTTTTTTAACTGTTTCTAACTCTGCTTACCATTTGGACGGTAGAATGACCCATCTGTCTTGGACAGACAATGCGTCCACAATCAAAATCGTTCAGATCACCACGTTTACCCATTAAAATAGATGAAAGTTCGTGCTTAGTTAGTCATGGAATGAAAGATTGCAGTCCTATGCACGATTGAAATAACTGAAAGTTAAGAGAACTGATGTTCCTCTGCACAACAAATGTGGTGAAAATGATCTAAATGACAGATTAAAACAAAATAAGATCTTTCGATCCCTCTTGGGATCATCCTCAGATGTGCTCACGAATTGGTGATTCCGACCTTTAAATAACAGAAGGGCAGGTGTCAGGATTCAATCTGTGCGTTCACTGCGCATGCCTGGGTTATTCGCGGAAGGACCTGTGTCGCCGAGTGGGTGGCTATGTCATCTGGTGTTAAGGTATTCAAGGTGTTGTCATTCTGAGTATTATTTGATTCCTTTAGCAGGATATTTTCCCAAGGATTGAGGATGTTTATTGGTAGATAGTCGTTGCAACATTGATTACCCTTGATGAATATCATGAAACTCTCAGCAAAAAGCAACAAGGTTTTGTTCCATGGGGTTGTAACGATGGAAGCTTCCTGCCAAGCTGGATAATAAGAACCTTTGTTTATAAGGCGAGATAATGCAGTTTTATTGTTTCTAGTCTTGGTGTCATATATGTTCTTTCACTCTAATATCTAACGTCTTCTGGGTAGATCCTATGTAAGTGAGAGGAGGGTCATCTGGCTCAATACTGTAAAGAGGTATGCTGTATACTCCATGACGGGATCCATGTTTGATTTGATCGTGGTCGTTGCGAATAATGGAGTAGATATTTGATGTTCTGAGGCCAAAATGGATTTTATGACGGTGACACAAGTTTTTCGTTGTGCGAGTAACGTGTGGGTCATAGCACATGGACCCACCAAATTTCTTAGTCCTAGTTTCTCTCTCGAGGGTAGACATGGTTGAGTTTCTGAGTCTTTTATAAACCGAATCCACCAAATGATCTTCATAGCCATGGTTTCGGGCGATTTCTTTAATTTTTGCAATCTCTTGTTTTTTCAGTTGGTTACTGGAGGAGGGTGTAATGGCTCGTTGTATCATGAATCGAATGGCTGCAAGTTTATAACTTAGAGGGTGCATAGAGTTGTAAGGGATGATGCTAGGGACAGACATAGGCTTTCTGAAAACTGAGGTTTGAATAGTATGATTTGTACTGTTTCTGGTTAGTAAGATGTCCAAAAATGGTAAGACTCCTTCAGATTCCAGTTCCAACGTAAACTTCACTGATGGATTTAGTGAAGACATGAAATCCTTAAAGTTCAGTAATATTTATTCAGTACCCAACCGAAAAGCCAAAATGTCATCGACATACCTCAAATATCGAACCGATCTTCAGGTAAAGGGTTCAGTCCCAAGTGCTCTAGATGTTGCATAAATATCTCTGCTAAAAGTGGTGATAAAGGGG
Organism: Macrothele yani; assembly: GCA_039090855.1. Classification (NCBI taxonomy): domain Eukaryota; kingdom Metazoa; phylum Arthropoda; class Arachnida; order Araneae; family Macrothelidae; genus Macrothele; species Macrothele yani. Next base: position 115,350,314 of record CM077003.1, read on the forward strand.
AACCCATTGGGACCCCTCTCTTTGCCTGTAAATGATGTTGTTGAAGCAGAAGTATGATCGATTTTGAATAAGTCTTAAGGCACCAAGGATTGCGATGATCTCAGACACAGGCATGTCTAATTCTTTCAGTTTGTCTTCAATTAAAGAGTGAACTAGAGGTACAGACACACTAGGGTATAGGGCCGCAACGTCCAGTGAGGCTAAAATGAAGGGAGCCCCTTGGCTACAGAAGGTTTGAATCCTCGATAAGGCTTCCTTCGAGCTGGAAACAGAGTAGCCTTGAGTTAGGGTAAGGGGTTTAAGGAATGAAACTAAGGCTCTTTCAATAGGGCGGGTTGGATTAGAATGCCCGGTACCAATAGTCTCATGGGTTGGTTTTCTTTACGTGTCTTTAAGGTTCCGAATAGTTCAGGAACTTTATACCCATTTGGTGGATGCATGTGAGAAGGGATGGTAGACGGGAGAGTTCCAGACTTTTTAAGTCTGCTGAGTGCTGTTACCGTGGCATTTGTTGGGTCACGGGTGACAATATCATGTGGGATCTCCAGAATAGCAGTCTCCATTTTTTTTTGGATGCACGTAGGTTTGTCTAGAATGACTGCCTGACCTGTTTTATCGGTTGAAATTGTGGCCAGGTTCGGATTCCTGCGTAATTTCTTCAACTGAGTACGTTCGACTTTAACCTCATCCGATTGTCTTCGTCTCCGCAATGCCTTAATAATCTGAAATCTAGCCAATTCTTGATCAGTTGCAGGGAGGTGGCGAATTATATCCTCGGCCTGCGGGATAAAAGTTCCGCGGGGGGGGGGGCGATTAGGCGGATATGAAAACTTCAGCCACCTGTTCAAGGCAAGTTGTTGATTTTCGCTAAACTGAACGCTGCTTAAATTGATGAAAGATGACTGAGTGGTGACTGGATGTTGTTTAGGCCGGCTTTGGATAAAAGCTTGATTTGTCTTGTCCGCCACTAGATTCCGAAGTTTGTGAATGGGAGTGTTCTGAAGTTGCTTGGCTTCTTTCAGAAGATTAGCATGAATCACAACAAGACAATGATCAAGCAAACAACTGGGTGTAGTCCTGGCCAACGAAAGGAAGGTATAGTATGAGCGTCTATTTAATAAATCGATGTAGCCCCTCTTTAATCTGATCTCAGAAGAGAGGCGCTTTTTTCCCGCAGTTTGTAGAATTTTATGTTCAGGTCTCGAGCGGGGATTCTTCCTCAAAGTTAAGAATTCAGATAAAAGCTTGATTTGTCTTGCCCGCCACTAGATTCCGAAGTTTGTGAATGTTTTGTCCCGTGAATAACCCAGGCATGCGCAGTGAACGCACAGATTGAATCCTGACACCTGCCCTTCTGTTATTTAAAGGTCGGAATCACCAATTCGTGAGCACATCTCAGGATGATCCCAAGAGGGATCGAAAGATCTTATGTTGTTTTAATCTGTCATTTAGATCATTTTCACCACATTTGGTGTGTAGAGGAATATCATTTCTCTTAACTTTTAGTTATTTTAATCGTGCATAGGACGGCAATCTTTTATTCCGCATGATGTTTACCCATGTTCGTCGATTGCGATACACTGTTGGAAAGCCTTGCTGTCCCTCTGTCCCACTCTGCGCGGGGATTACGATGTCAACCGCCCATTAGCCCTGTGTCTAATGTTTTGTCTACTGAGTGTATAATTATTTCGCGTTGTTTTTTCTCGGCTGTAACCCATGAATACTCCTAGTTCAATATCTGGTTTACCAAACATATTACGTCGCTGATGTTACCCTAACTGCATACTGTATTATGTGCTCGAAGTTTTAATGTTGTACTGATGGTAAATAAATGTAAGGTTTTAATGTTTTCCGATGTTTAAGAACGTTAGCTGAAATAGTATTAACGTTTAACACAACACTTTATAATGAATTGGCTTTATTTTCTTTCCGCTAAACTAATTATAATGAAAAAGCTCTTTCTACCAGCTAGCTAATGATAATAATGAAGCTTTCCTACTGAGCTTCAAATAGTGAATTCAAATGGTTGTTGTTACTAGTTAATTAAGAACATGAATAAAGTCTCCTGCTAGTAGTGTAGTAATTAGAATGTATAAAAGTCTTAACGCTGGTTGTTAATGGTAATAAACTAACGATATAAACCTAACAGCCAGACAGAGGTCTGACAAAAACTATTAATTGAGAAAGACGTACTTACTCAAATCTTTTTTATTATGCGACTCTTGGTCGTCCAAAGCACACACACACAACTTGTTTCACAATAATGAAGAATCCAACTAATGGCATAGAACGAAACTCTCTCCTCTAGTATAACAACAAACGATCTCCTTATAACAACAAAATCTCTCCGTACAACACCAAACGCTCTTTTTATAACAACAAAATCTCTCCGTACAACACCAAACGCTCTCCTCGCTATCGATGAACGCGCCTATATATACTGGCTACCACCACGTCATGACTTACACTCATTGCCAGATCTCATTCATCGGGTGAAATAATATTTCGTTCAGTAAGAAGATTATTTACATAGTAAAATCAAAAGGAAAGTGAATATAGAGTATACGTTACAACTTATATGACCACGCACTGCAGAGATCAATATAGCAAGAAAGGTAATAAATGGAACTTACAGCGACTTATTATTGGTTTGTTTGTTTGTTTGATTGAGGTTTAACGACCACCGTGAGCAACTCAACGGGCTATAAGCAGTCGCCCGTCCCTAATTTAGGGTCACTGGTTCCAGGGAAGGGAGAGAGCCAGTGCCTTAAGACAAACACAACATCCATGCCTCACCGGGATTCGAACCCGGACCCCTTTCGGACGAATGATCAGAGGCCATCGCTTAGACCACTGCGCCACCGGAGCGGCACTTATTATTGGCGCTTCCTGGTTGTTGAATTACAGCTCGATCGTCTTATCAAATCCTCTTTTAACGCTAAAGGGCCGCCTCCGGTGGTGCAGTGGTCTAAGGCGATGGCCTCTGATCACTCGTCCGAAAGGGGTCCGGGTTCGAATCCCGGTGAGGCATGGATGTTGTGTTTGTCTTAAGGCACTGGCTCTCTCCCTTCCCTGGAACCAGTGACCCTAAATTAGGGACGGGCGACTGCTTATAGCCCAATGAGTTGCTCATGGTGGTCGTTAAACCTTCAATCAAAAAAAAAAAAAAACAAAAAAAAAACGCTAAAGGAGGTTCGTTGACTTATTCACAACATTGTTCTCGTTCATTCGACTTATTCGATTATTCGATGCACAGCCACACAAAGTAACAGGTGTCAAAATACAATCAGTAAATCGTTGTATCATCACGACGCATATCTTAACTCTCACTGTGGCTTTTTTATGTACCTTCGACTCACTATCAGTTGTTTCCAAAAAATATAAGAAAATTCGGGGTGAGTGATGTGCCATTCAGAAAAAAAAATCTAACATAGTTTACATAGGAGCAGAGATTCAAAAAGGAAGGTTTAATTTTGATTGGAAGTTTAACGATCACCATGAGCAGCACGGTGATCGTTAAACTTCCAATCAAAATTAGGGTCACTGGTTCCAGGGAAGGAAGAGAGCCAGTGCCGTAAGACAAACACAACATCCATGCCTCACCGGGATTCGAACACGGACCCCTTTCGGACGAATGATCAGAAGCCATCGCTTAGACCACTGTGACACCGGGGCAGCCATAATTCTTCATGTATACATGGTAGGCACTTAATGCTATGTGCCTCGACACACATCCACAGTCACCAAATTATGGCTGGATGAATATTCCAAGGATTATTGACATATTTTCACTGTATTTCATGTATTTACTTCATTCAGAAAACTTGAAAATGATAATTATAGTGTAAAGACTAGCATGCTCGACCGTATATACTTGAAATAACAATAATAGTGTAATAACTAGCATGCTCAACCGGAAATCGGGAGGTGCGGTTTCGATTTCCGCTCCAGGACAGTCAAATATTTCAAGTTTTCTGAATGAGGTAAATACATGGAATACAGTGAAAATATGCCAATAATCCGTGGAATATTCCTACAGCCATTATTTGGTGAGTGTGGATGTGTGCGAAGGCACATAGCATTTTAGTCGTACTTTTTTTTTGTAACCAGCAACATGATGCCCGTGACAGAGGGACTTTCCCTTTCCCATCATGTCTTCGGCCATGGAGCTGTGAACAAAGTACAATAGTATCAGCATGGACGCCCATTGGGGGGGGGATTTGGATACACGCTCTTTCTGTTGCTGGAAAGTAACACAGAGATTTTCTTTATGGCGCTAATCATAATTTCAAATTTTTCTGTAGAACTTCTGGATGCGTATGCAAACAGTGAAAATACGGAAAACGTTGGGAATTTGTAGTAGAAAGTAATAATGAAATTTTACATTGCATGTTGGGGAACAACGTCCATACTTACCATACAGAAAAGTTTTAAAGAGGAAGAAAGAGAAAATGCATTATCCTCTGCAGCAGCTTTTCGCTGCTGGGCGAAGTTCTCTTGAAATTTTCCCCATAAATTTGCCTTGAAGGTATTTTTTCATTTTCGAGGACCATTTGAGTGATATTTGGGTTTTTCTGGAGCATGTGACACAAGTGGGCAAAAGGATCAAAAGAACGACAAAGAAATGTCCTTATTGTTTTAACATGCTGTCTAATTTCATTTATCTATCTTCCGAAAATTTTCCCAGAAATTCTCAACCGATAAATCTAATTTCCAATTAAATTTATTTGTTGAGAGTGTCATATAGAAAGGGGTTGATAATAAGAAGGCACAATGGAAATTTGCATATGGTGTTTGCAAATGTTATTCATATTACAATTTCTTTTCGCCCCCTTCTAGAAACAGAGCTATGGGCGCCCGTGTCTATATAGAGTGGGAGCATTTACGCACACCGCGCAAAAATTCGTCACTCCTAACAGAAATGACAGTAGGAAGTTACAGATTGCACAGAGAGCGCCGTGGTAGCGCTGTTGGGAGATAAATAGTACTGACGTGGCCTACAGGACCATTTCAGTTGAGCCGTGGATGGCTTAGTGGTTAGTGTTTCAGACTATCGGTGCTGGGTCCCCAGGTTCAAGCCTGGGCTGATCTTTCAGAGATGGTGTGATTTACTAACAATCGCTGAATATCCGCCGTGCATCGGACGAGCACGTAAAGTGACGGCCCCCAGGCTGGACCCACTGGTAAAATGGGTATCCTTTCCTATGTCCCCCCTGAAATTCTCTCACCCATCTATGTGCAATATTGTACTTGTACGGTGGCGCCATCTACTGTACTCTAATCTCACTACAAACTGTTCTGTCAAAGTCGCTAGACTTGCTCTCATTCCTTCCGTTTCTGTGTCCTGCCCAAAAGGCGATCTCGCTGTAGGTGGCTGGGACCTAAACTCTACTCCCTGTGGACGGAAGTCCTACATGAAAATGACAAATTCTTACAGGACCATTTCTGTCTCGTGCAGTAGTGAAGAGCAACGTGCGTGTTGAATTTAGTCTGCAATATGGCTCGTAAGACAGACGTTTCTGAGTGGCAAAAATGAGCCATTGTGTTTGACAGTGCACACGGACACAAAATGAATGAAGTCACTCAATTTGTTGGTGTGTCGAAGCGTAGTGTCCAGTGGGTCAACAAACAGTGGTGTAGTTCGCAGTCAACTGAAAGTCGGCGACGTAACTGTGGCCGGGAAACGATTCTCACCAACATGGACCGCCGCCATGTTTCACGCCTAGTAACTCCAAATCGGTTACAAAGCAGGCAAAAATTGCCCCGAACAGTCAATGAAAGTGCACTCCAACCGATTTCTGAAGGGACATTGCGACGAGAACTGCACGCGATGGACATCTGGAATAGAGCACGGCGAAAGAGGCCTCTTTTAATAGCAAGTAACAAAGTCGCACGTAATCAATGGTCTCAGAGGCACCAAGACTTTACTATGAAAGATTGGAAACGGGTAATTTGCTCTGACGAGTCTCGTTTCTGTTTGTATTGCAATGATGGCAGGCAGCGAGTGCATCGCAGACCCAACGAAGCCTTTTGAAGAATGTTCACTCACTAAACACTCAACTCAAGAGGACTGTATTATCAAATATTAGCTCTATGAGCTCCTTTAATGTCATCATAATTATTGATCACTCACTCTATACATTTCCGTAAGCATTTCTCGCTCGAACAACGAACAAAAGAACCTCACAACCATTAACAACCGCTGCTACCATCATACTAATAATAAACAAACTCTCATCACAGCACGAGAGCAAAAACGAGACATAGCTCTGTGTTGCCATCTATTGGCTACAAATAACAATAAAACATTAAATATCTTACACCTTTAATCCTGATTGGGTCAAAGGTGTTGTTCAAGCAGGAGGGTGTTCTGTGATGTTTTGGGGATGATTTTCGTACCACGAAATGGGTCACCTCGCTGCAGTGACGATGAATTTGAACCAGTATGCGTACCTCCGCATTCTGAATGACGAAGTGTTGACCTTTGACCTACTTCTCCAGGAGCAGCATCACATTACCACTCCAGTCTTCCAAGACGACAATTGCCGTGTGCACAAGGCTAAAACTGTGTCTGAGTGGCACGCCGAACAATCAGCAATACTGTCTCACGACGACTGGCCTCCCAAATCCCCAGATTTAAACCCTATTGAATATCTGTGGGATCATTTGGAACAAAAGGTGAAACGCCGTAATAGACACCCACGTGCTCTGCCGGAACTTCGGAACCAATTGACGATGTTCAATCCATCCACAACCTCGTGGAGTTTCTACCACACCGGATTCATGCTGTTATCAAAAGAAGAGACGCCGTCACCCGTAATTAAGCGAGCTCTGCCAGGGGTGACTAATTTTTTGTCCGGGGTGCTTATCACCAGTGACAAGTTTGTGGTCGGTACTGCTGGTAAAAAGGTAATATGAATTGTTTTGTCGCAGCTTTCGTAAAAACTGGCTGCTACGTGAATTTTTTTTGAAATTTCTGTTTGGGGAGCGAAGGAAACTTTGGGCACCATGTGGTTCAGATTCATCGGCTGGCCCCTTAAAGTGGCTAATTAGTAGACGAGGAAGTTCTGCGTAAGCGTTGTACTTGTAGGGGCACAGAGCTTTGGAACAGTAATCTCAGACACTTAAATATCAAACTTTTCGAATAATAATAATGATAAAGTTTCCATTCATTGTATCTCTTAAAGTAAGATGCCATTTTAAACAGAATTGCCTGCAGTTTGTTTCAAAAAGAAAATTTAAATAATGAAATTTTATGTTACTTTTGTGCACTGGCCCCCTTTCAGTACTCATTGATATGATTTCGAAAATGTGTGACAACCACATTTTTAATTGAAGGACATTCTAGTTAGATTATGGAAAAATGTTATTTAATCAGGATTTTGCAACTTCCTTTACGGAGTTAATACAGACGTTTGACGTGGACCAGGAACATCAAACAGAAGTCATCGCTCTTTCCACGTTTATAAGTGAGTCACGGAAAAATTATCATTGGCCGCCACCGGGAATCGAGCCCAGGTCTTCCTGTTACGCGCCGGACTACTGTACCACAACTGCCTCTTCAATTCCTCCAGACTCGCATTCACTAACTGCGAAGCAAAAATGTGAGTCTGGAGGAATTGAAGAGGCAGTTATGGTACAGTAGAAGCATGTCCGGCTCGTAACAGGAAGACCTGGGCTCGATTCCCGGTGGCGGCCAATGAGAATTTTTCCCTTATAAACTGGAAAGTGCGATGACCTTTGTTTGATGTTTCTTTACGGAGTTTAGAGATCAGTATAAACTTGCACAATTGTGATTAAGAATAATCAGATAGGTTCTTCACGCCCTCCTGTTTTTTGTGGCATGTTATACGGTGTACGAGAGTTCAAAGATTCCAATAAAACTATGTTTTTTTTTCAGCAGTGTTTATCTCTTTAGTTATTTTGCTGTGTTTAATGTGTTAATCCACCTAGGCAACGACTAGGAATGCACACACGATTCAAATGAAAAACCTTCAAAGTGCGATAAAAAATCAAAATGCAGTGTCATTTATTGACTTATTGAACGGGATTCACACCTAAATACAATAAATAAATATATATAAAACTCCGTTTATTGGTGTGAAGATATATTTAAAGATGAAATACAAGGAAAACATTGTATGTTCCGAGCTTTCGCTCTCCGACCGGGAGGCTTTCTCAAGGACTGCACACGTTACTAACAAGTCTAGCGAGTATAAACTAAAACATTTTGAAACACTGGTGCTCGAGGACATCGTATTTTGAATCTTGGCACGAGGAACGAGGCGATACACGGGTTTCTTCCGTGTGGAGAATCATCTCAGCACGTTTCTCCAAGCTGACGGGATATCAACAGATTGGGTATCGTTGCATGCGTAAAGAAGTGTGGGGATCTCAATACTTTCTCTGATCAGTGTGCCCTTGTAGTCAGTAAATGGTGCAATTATCTTCATCTTATACCATAACGGGACTGCGTTTCTTTGTACCACTTCTTTAGGCAAGGCTGTTAAGGTCTTCCCCAATCTGATGTCTCTCACATGTTCCTTAGCTCTTAATGCAATTGACCTTTTCGTCATTCCAATGTAAATTTTCGACGAACCGTTCAGGTGCATCAGAGGTATCTTGTATACTCCTGCTTTCGATTTCCTGTCTGGGTTTCTGTGCTGGTTCGCCACTGCTTTGTGTATGCTGTTCGGTGATCTGATGCCGATGCGATGACCATGGCGTCTCAGTAGGCTTCTGAAAAGTAAGAGAATTTTGGGATATATGGTACAGATTCGGCAAGAATTTTGGGATATATGGTACAGATACGGCGAGAATTTTGGGATATATGGTACAGATCCGGCGAGAATTTTGGGATATATGGTACAGTTTCGGCGAGAAGTTTGGGATATATGGTACAGATTCGTCGAAAATTTTGGGATATATGGTACAGATTCGGCGAGAATTTTGGGATATGTGGTACAGATCCGGCGAGAATTTTGGGATATATGGTACAGTTTCGGCGAAAATTTTGGGATATATGGTACAGATCCGGCGAGAATTTTGCGGTATATGGTACAGATCCGGCGAGAATTTTGGGATATATGGTACAGATCCGGCGATAATTTTGGGATATATGGTACAGATTCGGCGAGAATTTTGGGATATATGGTACAGATCCGGCAAGAATTTTGGGATATATGGTATAGATGCTTCTCATTAGGTTCTCTTCAGAAGCCTAATGAGACGCCAGGGTCTTCACAAAATTTTGTTTTTTTTTACTACATGCACAGAGGTAACACTGAAACCAGCGACACGTATGCAGATCTTATCAATAATCATCTTCGACCTGCCATCAAATCCAAACGACATGGACTTCTGAGTACTGGCATCTTGTTGCAACATGACAACGCTCAGCCCCATAATGCCCGTGCAACGGCTGCAACCACACAAAACCTGCACTTCGAGTGTCTTCTGCATTAACCGTATTCAACAGATCTTTCCCCAAGTGATTACCACATCTTGGGACCACTGAAAGGTGCGATGGGAGGAAAAACTTTTAGGTCCGATGAAAAGGTGGTACATGACTGGCTGTCACGCCACCGAAATAATTGTTTTCAACAGGAATCTATACACTTTGTAAGCGCTGTAGGACTTGTATTGCACAAAATGGAGATTATATTGAAAAGTGATGCAGGTGTGTACCACTTTTCTTCAACAAATTGTGAGAAACAAATTATTCGAGGTTTTCATTTGACTCTCCCTTGTACCACAATATAATCTCAGGGCTCCTCAACACGAAGGAGGTTGACAAATACTGTTGTACAGTGACTTCCACACCCAGGTGCAATTTTTCCTAAGGGTTATTCTGCTTTGATATCATGTACTTTCTGTAGATTTGAATCACAGTGACAGTTAAAATAGGTATGTAGGTGTGTTTTGGACATTCTAAAGCAGAAACATCAAACGCTGGGGCCAACTGTGATTTAAGAATGCCTCAACGGTGTTCTGTAACTTTCTAAGAAATTCTTCCCTTATCAAACTGCATTTACGTAGGGCGTTCAATAAGTTATAAGCCTAACGTACCAAGACAATTTTTTTTTTCAAAAATGTACCTTTGTTTTTCCACAGTCTCCCCTGACTTGGATACACTTGTTGTACTGATCATAGAATTGGAGAAAATTTTTTTTTTCTTTTCTTTTAAGTTACTAGAGCCAAGGTTAGGGGAGTACTGTAGGGGTGGGGTGGCAGTATTTTCCTCGTAGTTTTCTCTTGATGGCTTCACGCAATTGTCGCAACAGCGCGGTATAATAAGTAGCATTCATAGTCCTTTTATGAGGCCAATAATCAATTAACAGCAACCCGTCCGAGTCCCAGACAAGTTAGTAAAATGATGCAAGGCATTGATTATGATATGTTTTCCAGCATACCAGAAATCATTACTGAAGTTATGATGATAATGGCAGTAGAATAAATCTTGCTCCTATGGCCTGACCTTTGACCCCATTTCGATGATATTCAACAGAACCGGTAAAGTATACTTCCGGAACAACATGATAAAGTTTTGTCTCAATCGAAGCATTTTTACGTAACTTATAACGCATAAGGGCGATGGAATGGATCCCGATCCTATGTCCTGACCTTTGACCCCATTTCATCCATTTTCAATAGGGTTCGTCCCCAGGTGGTCCCCTACCACATACTAAATTTCATCGAAATCGAACCATTTTTACGCGAGTTATCGTGCGGACAGACGGGCGGACTGACAGATGGACAACGCTGGAGTATATACGCTTCTTCAACTTACGGTTGGAAAGCGTAAAAAACGGTGGCCATAATCTCCCTTGCACGCGGTTGCGTTTTAAACCTTTTTTTGGTGGTGGTGATCCCCGATGTTTCCACTGCCTGCTCTCTTGTTTAATATCAGCGTCCTAATGGTGAAACCATGTCTCATCGCAAGTCACAATGCAGGAATAGAAGTCATCTGGATCGCGATTAATGCGGCCAATTGTGCTCGATTTGTTTCAACACAATCATTCTTCATCTCAGGTACCAACATTCGAAAAACCCACTGGCAAATGACCTTTGACATCCCTAACCTCTCATGCAAAATGGCCCAAACACTGCCGGCACTTAATTTCGGTTACTCAACCATCTGTATGGCACGGAGTTGCCGGCTGGACATCAGCAGGTCCTCCACTTTCTGGCACATTTCAACTGTGGTCACCTCCACTGAGCGTGCCTCGCGAGGGTCGTCTTCCAACGAGTGTCTTCCTCGTTTAAGGAGAGCAGCCCATCTTTTGACTGTGGCGTATGAAGGTGCACCATCGACGTACACCCAAACCATCGGTTCATGAATATCGCGTGGCTTGTCAGCTTCCTTCATCAAAAATTCAACCAGCACTCGGTCCCACAATTTCATCTGTCGCTCATCCATTGTCACCTTATACATTTCAATGCGGTGTGGCGCCGTCTTAAATGATGATACAGCGACGTGGTGTTGCTGTTAAATAACTGAAGAATGATGCAATACTTCTGTCAGCCACCAGCCACTACTTTCAAGGTCAGGCTTAGAACTTATTGAACGTCACTTTTAATGAGCATGTAATGTACGTAATATGATCAATTGACTTCTGATGACCTTATGCAGCGTATTGATTAAGGATATGTAAACTACTGCCTCTCAATGTCCTTACACTCTGCTGACTAGATGTCATTGTTTGGCTTTTTTTTTTTTTTTTTGATTGGAGGTTTAACGACCATCGTGAGCAACTCAATGGGCTATAAGCAGTCACCCGTCCCTAATTTAAGGTCACTGGTTCCAGGGAAGGGAGAGAGCCAGTGCGTAAGACAAACACTACATCCATGCCTCACCGGGATTCAAACCCGGACCCCTTTCGGACGAATGATCAGAGGCCATCGCTTAGACCACTGCGCCACCGGGGCGGCATTGTTTGGCTTAGTAGTTTGAATAAAAAGGTAATGTACTGGAGAACAGATTCAAGTGAAAATGGCGTCTCCCCTTGAAACATGGATCTTACTAGATGAACGCGCAGTGATTAGGCTTTTCTGAGCATGGAAAACGTCTACAGCAGATATCCATCACCAACTTCAAGAATTCTAAGGTTATCAAATCATGAGGGTACGAGCGTGTCAGAATGGTGTTTAAAATTCTCACACGGGCGCATTGCTTTCATGAATGAGAAACGCAGTGACAGGCCTTCAACTCGACAACCGACAGCAACATGGCGTGTGTGAAAGCTCTGGTGCACGAACACAACAGGGCGACATTGCGTCAGATTGATGCAACTGTAAATATTTCCTGTAGCATCTAGCATCACATTGTTGAACCTAATCACCGCGCGTAACTCCGAGTGAGGCCATGTTTCCCGGACGGTCATCATTTTCACTTGAATCTGTTTCCACAAATTTACCTTTTTATTCAAACTGCTGTGTCGAACAAAGCCCTCTAGTAAAGTGAGTGTAATGACGTTGGGAGTAGTGATGGCATACGCATCTCTTCTTGGGAGTTCATTCATCATTCAGCCAAAAGTTATTCACGGATGAACGATCAAATGAATGGCCAGTGTGACGTACCTGCCAGCAGGACGCACACTACATAAAGGCAGATTGCAGTCAGAACAAGCGTCCGCGTAGCTCAATTGGTAGAGTGACTTATTTCCGGAATGAGGGTTCGAATCCTGGCGTGGACAGAAATGACAGAGAAATTTACTTCGTTATAATGGCGCCCAAACTTTCCGGATGACCCGGCCGTTCAAAATCTCGCATCGGTGTGATGTTCTTTCCACACCGCGAGATAGGAAATATCAAAGAATCCCTTCTCCAGCGCTTCGAAAAATAAAAATGTGTGATGTTGCATTCCACACACTAGATTGAATGGGAGTTCTGGAGTGCACGTTCTACAGCGGATGGCTGCCTGCAACGATTCATGGTCACGGCTGACCCGGTGGGCCATGCCCCCGGCCCTCTTTCGGGGGGGAGATGTGACATACCTGCCAGCAGGACGCACACGACATAAAGGCATATTGCAGTCAGAACAAACGTCCGCGTAGCTCAATTGGTTGAGTGACTTATGAGGGGATCCGGGTTCGAATCCTGTGGTGGACAGAAATGACGGAGAAATTTACTTCGTTATACCAGTCACTTTCAACTTCCGGTTGTCTCACAATGCTCGCTGAACAAATTATTCTTTGCTCTATTCCTGCGAGGCCAGAGCAGGAATTGGCAAACTGCGCAAAAGAGAAGAAACTTAGACGGCCCACTCACCGTACATGATGGATCTCTGCTCGTCGCGAACGCACCATTCAAATGAATGGCATGCACGTTTCATTAACATTATTAAGTTCCACCGAATTTCCAGTCACTTGCTCATTGCTCACCTACGTAATGATTGACAGTTATTAATTCTCGACATTACTTTTCTAATTGGGAATTCGTTTCCGGGTGCGGAAGAAAATTAACGTTTTGCGATTTCAGTGTGTATCGCAGTAGTGGTTGATAGAAAGATCATTCACGACGGTGAGCACGAACCATTCACCTTTCACGGTGAAGAGTTATTAGGTATGAACGAATCGTTTATCACTAGTTGGGAAGCACCGATCCGCATACCCTTAATCCTCCGTCAAAGTTAATCAGATTTTACTTTTGATGACCCCTCATAGTACACTGCCGGACAATTGATAAGGACGGATGACAATAGCAACGATAGCAACCATAAAATGGAAGGCAGGAAAATGTGGAAATTAGCATAAGTGCGGGATACAGTAAGACGTGTTGTGCGTATGCAAATTTTGGATTGCCGAACTTGTTCGTGACGTCATAGCGATGATAAGAGATATAATAGATTTGACGCGTATTGACCGTTGTTGTTCAAACGCAAAGTTAAAAGGGAAAGAATCAATTGACGAATTTGCAATTTTCAGTATGTCTTCCCGACATCACCTAGATGATTTTACGCGTAACCGTATTATTGGCAAGATTAAAGAAGGGCGAAAAATAACAGATGTTGCCAGGGAGTTCGGTGTCAGCCACAGTGTTGTTTCAAGGCTTTGGAAATCATTTCAAACAAATGGAGAGTGTAGCAAACGTCACGGGGGAGATCGTGTTCGCAGTACGACACCTGCAGAAGATCGGTCGATAGTGCTATCAACAAAAAGACACCGGCGCAGCACAGCTAGTGAGGTAGCAAATCAGTTTATGGCTGCTACTGGCAAGCGGATCTCCCGAAAAACTATCGCCAGACGTTTGCATGAAGGAGGACTATACGCCCGCCGTCCTGTTGTGTGCATCCCATTGTCCAGACGTCACCGTACCGCCCGTTTGCAATGGTGCCATCAACATTGCAATTGGACTGATAACGACTGGTCTGCTGTCCTCTTTTCACATTAGAGTAGATACAGTCTATCGTCTGATTGTCGACGACAACTGATCTCGCGTGATAGTGGTACTGCATATTGTCCAGCAAACATACAGGAAAGGGACCGATATCCGACATGTAGTATCATGGTATGGGCTGGCATCATGATCAATGGCCGTATGTCCCTCTATGTGCTTCCAACTGGGACTATGACTGGCCAACGATACATTAATGATGTTCTGCTACCTCATGTTCGCATGCTCCGTGGTGCTGTCGGTGTTAGATTCATTTTCATGGACGACAACGCAACATGTCATCGAACAGTCGCTGTCCAGGAGTGTCTTGAGAGCAAGGATATTCAACGCCTCGTATGGCCAGCACGTTCTCCTGATCTGAATCCCATTGAAAATGTGTGGGATGCTTTGGGGAGGAGTCTTGCTGGTCGCCAATGCCCTCCAATAAACAAGGACACCCACATCCGTGCACTGACAGAGGAATGGGATAAATTACCCCAACAGCTGCTTGATAATGTTGTGCAAAGCATGACACGACGTGTGGAATCTTGCATCGCCCTCCATGGTGGCCATATCCCGTATTGACATCTTATGCCGGAACGCCTGCGGACGGTAATCGCATTTTTTTCACGTTTACGTATTCTGCACAAAATGGCTTGTTTGTCCCTTGAACACGTTCCAAAGCCTTCTGGATTTCAGAGCACAATAAATTGTCTTTCTTGTAATGTCCTGGCATTCTGACATTATTTTATTTCACTTGGCATACAACCACACTTACTTTTTTATGCGCTATATAGCCGTTTATGATCCGTCCTTAGCAATTGTCCAGCAGTGTATCTTTTATGTGTGTATGTGCGCGCGCGCTAGCGCTTCATATATGAAACCTTCGTTTCCCTTGCTATTCTTCTCATGAATAAATTAAATTCAAGGGCATCACTAAAATCCATGACCTGGCTGCCAATCGGGCCGTGTGGATGGCATCCTTGGTTTTCTATTCTCAGCTGGAAACGGCTCTATTTAGTAAATAATTGCATTTCAGAATAGCTTTCACCCACTTAAATAACCTTTCGTAACGTTTTAATTACATTAATTTCCTCGTAAGATATGCAGTAAACTTCAGTAATATGTTGATAATACAAACAATGAGCTTATTGTTTCTCCACATTGCCGTTCAATTACTCAGATCTCTGCACCTTCGTGCGAAGACAAGTGCCCTTAAAGCCTTACTTAAAGTGCTTTCATTTATTTCTTTTGCCTTCGAGAAATGAAATATTGTTGCGATTTTTTAATCGCAAATTTTGGCATTCATTAGTCATCTCGCAATGTACGAAACTTATTTCATTAAATAGCTTGAATCATTAACGTTTAACGAGGTTTCGTTGCATTAATTTCTTTACTGTCATTTATTTTTTCCTCTGCTAATTTTCATTAACGTAACGGTTTCATAATATTGGAGGAGAATACTGAGGCATAGCACCGCGAGGGGGGGGGGAGCGTCTATGTGAGCTCCGAAATAGTTGAAATGACGTTGCTGTTGAAGTTGGGATGGCGTAGTGGTCTAAACGCTAGGTCCTAACCATTCATCCGAGATGGGTCATGGTTTAAATCCCGGTGAGGCATAGATATTTTGTTTGTCTTACTGCACTGGCTCTCTCCCTTCCCTGGGACCAGTGATCCTAAATTAGCGACGGGCGACTGCCATTGAGTTGCTCCTCACGGTGATCGTTAAACCCCTAAAAGTACAAGAAAAAGGTAGAAATGTGTTGCGAAAAGTAATTTTAAAGTATGAAAACATGTGGAAACTTTCCTTCCAATTGAATCTTCATATTTTTACTTTGTTTTCTCGGGGTTTAAGCGTCAAACGTGAGCGACTCTAAAGGCCATGAGGGGTCGCCCCACCCTAATTTAGGGCTACTGGTTTTAGGGAAGGGAAAGAACCAGCGGCATCAGACAAGCATACCCCCCATGCTTCACTCGGGGCTTGCAGCACGTCCCATCTCTGACAAATGGTCAGAAACCAGCGCCTCAGAAAACTTGGGCACCAGAGCGGTGATAAGTATTCTATTTTTTGTTTTTGATTTGCCATTTTGTTAGGCAAATTTGCTCCTCAATTCTTCCCTGCACCCATTTCATAAAATTTACTCTTTTTTTCACCGTCTATTCTATGTTAAAGTTAATGATTTATAACGTACACTGGCGTGCAAAAAATTAAGGGCGAGACGGTTTTTCAAATGTAACGTCGTGCAGAAGTGCTCCACATCGACTCAAATCATATCATAAAACCCCCAAGATGTAAGAATATGGGACAAGTGAGCAAAACCGTCCAAAAAAGGAATCCAAAGGATACAAAGGCACTTTATTGAAAAGGTAGCTTCGAGCACAACTGGACAGAAGACAGAAACGTCCATGTGACAGGCGGCTGCCAAGAAAAATGCAGTCTTTAGTAGAGGATATGATCACCCCTGACTGCGTTGCAGGATTTACAACGTCTGTCCATGCTGAGGACGAGGTTGTCAAGGAGCTGTTGAGGTATCGCGGCCCATTCCTCTTGTAGCGCTAATCGCAGCTGCGGAATCGTTGCTGGCGGCTGGTGACGTGCCGCCAAGCATCTCCCGAGAAGGTCCCACACGTGTTCGATTGGATTTAGGTCCGGGGACCTTGCGGGTCAATCTATGCGTGCAATATCTTCACTCTCCAACAGCTGTGCGACAGCCACTGCACGATGAGGTGTAGCGTTGTCGTCCAAGAAGAGGAACTCAGGACCCACAGCACCTCTAAACAGACGCACGTGTGGCAGGAGAACCTCGGTACAATAGCGGACACCAGTGACTGAACCTCCTTGAAAGATGTGGAGGGCTCGACCCCATTGCTGATGTGTCCAGTTCTTGTGTTCCTGGCACCACAGAAACCGCCGTCTTCCATGAGCAGACGTTAATGACATACACCGCACTGGTCGTCGTACAAATAGTTCACCTTTGTGCAGCCTCCTGGCCACGGTAAAACGCGATAACGGACGTCCAGTTGTCTGTTGCATGTGCCTTTCGATTTCTCTCGCTGTCTGCCTTCTGTCTCTTCTCGCCTGTAGGACAATATACCGGTCGTCCGCCGCCGTGGTTGCTCGTGGACGACCACTGCTAAACTCTCGGACAGCGGTTCCTGTCGTTTAAAATTCTCTCCAAGCTCGTGAAACGATGCTGTGAGCGATCCCGAACTCCTCGGCCACAATAGTCACACTTCGATCTTCATCCAAATTCCCAATGACGCGACCTCGGGTCAAGTCATTCAGATGGTGTCTACTGGATTGCCTGATGGCCATATCACACCGTGGCGGCAGCTCGACATCGTTCAAACCGATGTACACCGTGCAATAGCTTTCACCGAATTGCTGAGCGTACACCGCTCGTGTGCTTTATACTCTTCCGACACTCCCCCCACGTCATGATGCATATATGCGCATGCCTTACCGTACCGGACCCTAGTCTATCTGAGTGGTCTTTCGGTCCGTTCTGCCTGCTCGTTCCGCTGTTATGCTAATTTCTCCTCTTCGTCCTTAATTTTTGCATACCAGTGTATTATGATATAAAATTAAATTTGCCTGCAATAAACTTTCATAATACAGTATATTCATCACAGAAATAGAACAAAGTTTTATCGAGTAGGTGATTACCGATCTCATGTCTTCTCAAAACCACTTTCTCGAGGGCCGAATGGAACTTTTGCGCTGCCTGGGGCGAAATTTCATTCCAGGGCCCCGGAGCAAGATTTTATTGCTTGCACTAGGAAATCAATCTTATATTTTAATAACGTCGTTACGCGAAAAATGTTCATAAAGAACACACACGATGTGAAATCCACAAATTAGATGGATCCGCATTCCTCTACTCCGGAGCCGAATGCTTTACCAATTAAGCTACACCAACAAAATTCATCGCCGTTACTTTTCCGTCTTAACATGTGCTTCACTTCTGCAGTACGTCATAACGAAACCTATCATAAAGACAAAATTTAAGCTTAACAAAAGGGCCGTAAAATTTATTGAAAGTTCAGAGAGAGAGAGAGAGAGAGAGAGAGAGAGAATAAAAACAGCTAAAATCTACGATTTTCTTTCCGGGGAGATGGTGTTGAAGTTGTATTATGACTGTTATAAAAACGTCCTCACAAAAAAATGGCAAAACGCTACCTGCGTAATGAAAGTTTTTGGATTGCGAATATTTCAGTGTAGGAACGATAACAAATTCGTATAAATTTTTTTTTTCTCCTGATGCATGCTTTTGCGATTGAGTTTTAATAAAAGTGGAGTAAGTGACTTTTAAACTCGCTCTTATTTGACTTTTTTTTAATTTCTGGCAATTTTTTTAAAGTCACGGAATAAATGGCTTGTATATGTAACCCGAAACCAACTCTGATATTGTTCCTTTTATTTTTTCAAATTTGAGTTTTTGAACGACCACCGTGATGAACTCAATGGGCTATAAGCAATCGGCTGTCCCTAATTTAGGGTCACTGGTGCCAGGGAAGGAAGATAGCCAGTGCCGTAAGGCAAACACAGCATCCATGCCTCACCGGGATTCAAACCGGGACCCCTTTCGGACGAATTATCAGAGGCCGTCGCCTAGACCACTGCGCCACCGGGAACGGCGCACCTGGCTTGCACGCAAATTGCTAAATATATAGTAAGGACCACAAAATGATGAAATTTAATTTGCTATTTCAAGAATACGGAAAACATTAAGGCAGTTTACAATAATTATTTGGAATCGGCAAATTTCAGTATTTGTACGGCAAAGGGTCATAACCTATTCGAAAATGGGGGGGGGGAATGGTAACAAAACAAAACAAAAAAACTTTTTAAAAATATCTCTTTAAGGGGTTCGCACCACAAAACGTACTCACAAAAAATGATATTTGTGAAAATTTCTACCGATTTTTTTCTCCCTAAACTACGGGACCCCTTAAGGCGCGTGGCCTGGGACGACGCCCCGGTTGCTTCTATGGTCTAGCCGGCCCTGACTTTCTTAGTCGTCTGTGTTGGTGTTTCCCAAGGGTAATGGAAATTATGCACAGAAGCCAGTGCCGTGCGCCAGTCCCTTTGCTATGTCACTGAGAGAATAAATAGTTTATTTCGAACACTTGAATTAAATACACTGCTGGCCACCCAAAATGCAACACCAATAAGGACACGTAATAGCAAAGCCAGATTTTCTGGACACATAACAACAGATACAAAGATGAAACGATTGAGCTTACAGGCCCGTGCGACTTGCGGAATACGCAGACATCAATAGTTCGTGTGGCCCCCATGGCTGGCAATAACGGCCACTACACGCCGCGGCATCGAACGAAAGAGGCTTTGGATGTAGGCTTGGGGTATGTCGGTCCAGGCTGTTTACACACGTTTGCCACAGTTCATCAGGCGTAGCCGCGGGTGGGGTTTGCCGGGCCACTCAGTTGCCGATCAGCGACCAGACGTGTTCGATGGGCGACATATCGAGAGAACAGGCGGGCCACGGCAGCAGTGACACCTGGTGGGCCGTGAAGAATTATTGCACTATGCGTGCCACGTGCGGGGGTGCATTGTCCTGTTAAAACGTGGCCGCTGGCAGGTCCTGCAGGTAAGGGAGGACTACAGGCTCCAAAACGTCGGAGATGTAGCGGTGGCTGTTGAGTGTACCGACGATGCGTATCACAGGGGAGCGGGTGTCATATCCAATTGCTCCTCAAACCATAACGCCAGGCGACAGACCGGTATGGCGATGCATAATGCAGACGTCATACAGTCTCTCGCCGCGGTGCCGCCACACGCGGACCCGACCTTCGTGGTGTTGCAGGCAGAAGCGGGATTCGTCGGAGAAGACAATGTCGTGCCATTCCGTAGTCCAAGTGCGGCGTTCAACGGCCCACTGCCGCTGCACTCGCGGGTGGTGTAACGTTATTGGTAATCGGAGCAATGGGCGCCGTGCGACAAGTCTCCGCTCCTGCAGACGACATCGAACGGTACGTGCTGACACAGGTTGTTGCGTAACACACCCTGATTCCTGCTCTAACGTTCGTGATGCGGCGGTGCGAGCCGTCAATGCCCGCCACACAACATGCCGGTCCTCTCTTTCGGTGATGTGCCGCGGCTGCGGCAACCGCTCACGTCGGTCCGTCCGTCCCTCCTGCACCCACCGAATCCATACTGGCCTCAATGTGGCTGGATGTTGTCCCACACGGTCGCCGATGTCTCGGTACGATAAACCGCTGTCGCGAGAAGCCACTGTTTGTCCTCTGTCGAACTCCGAAACGTGCTGGAACGACTGCCGTTTTCTACGACGAGACATCAGCAAGCTTCCCACGCACAGATCCGGCAGCACAACACACTTCCACTACTTACACCCTGCCTTCTGTGCATCCTTCTTATAGTGCTTCTCGGTGGCGTGCCGGGCGCACATGATTTGAACATGCCCTGCAATGCTAATCGTTTGCATGTCCTCTGTCGGGCGACACATACTGCAAATTTCAGGCCAATCGGATGCTTCCTTCTTGGTGTTGCATTTTGGGTGGCCTGCAGTGTAGATTTCATTTTTAAACACTGTTGCCACACATGTAAAGTAATATCGTAAAACCGTCCTGAATGCTTTTGTACTTTTTTCATATGTATATCGAGTTAAAATTAGTTAACATATTATGAAATTATACTACATTTAAACTTTATTATTTCTTTTCACAGAAGAGTGGATTACAAACAAAAGGGTGGTGAATCACAAAGTGAAGCAGGTACGCATTTTCCTTATTTCGTTTTTCCTTTTTGTTGAATATTAAACGTATCAGAAATAGTTCGATGTTCCTTTCAATTTTTAATCGATGGTTTCATTCATTTTCAATGATAACCACGGTAATTATTCCTTCTAGCGAAAGTGAGATTCACTCACGAAAGAAAATAGGGGATACATGCTTATGAAATTTAAATGCGCCAAATGCCATGCAGCGTTTTACACAAATCGCATTTTACACCTCCTCAGAAATTAAAGTGATTTTCGGGCTACGCACCTCATCGGTGTAATAGCAGCACCTGATGAAAATAAGTATTTAGGAAATAAATTCGTTATGAGAGCCGCACAGAAAAAATGCGGCTCTCATAACGAATTTACTGTTATTGTAATCTATAAATTAGTAATATATCTTTTCATCAGTGTAAGGGTTTCGATAAATAACACCGTAACACGTTTGGGTCACTATCCAAACTATCTGAGACGCCTTTGTGGCGCAGTGGTCTAAGCGATGGCTTCTGATCATTCATTCGTCCGAGAGGGATCCGGATTCGAATCCCGATGAGGCATGGATGTTGTTTGTCTAACGGCGCTGGCTCTCTCCCTTCCCTGGAACCAGTGGTCCTAAATTAGGGACAGGCGGCTGCTTATAGCCCACTGAGTTGCTCACGGAGGTAGTTAAACCTCAAATAAAAAAAATAAAAAAACTGCCTACATTATTCATAATATCTTTTAAGTTATTTTCTGTAATTTTTTTTTTCAATTGGAAGTTTAAGGACCAGAGTGAGCAACTCAATGGGCTATAAGCAGTCTACCGTCCCTAATTTAGGGTCAGTGGTTCCAGAGAAGGAAGAGAACCAGTGCCGTAAGACAAACACAACACCCATGCCTCACGGGATTCAAACCCGGCCTTTTTACGGACGATTTTTTTTTTTTGATTGGGGGATTAACGACCACCGTGAGCAACTCAATGGGCTATAAGCAGTCGCCCGTCCCTAATTTAGGGTCACTGGTTCCAGGGAAGGGAGAGAGCCAGCGCCGTAAGACAAACACAACATCCATGCCTCACCGGGATTCGAACCCGGACCCCTTACGGACGAATGATCAGAGGCCAGCGCCTTAGAACACTGCGCCACCGGGGCGGCTACGGACGAATGATCAGAGACCATCGCCTAGACCACTGCGACATGTAATTCGAAGCGCCAATACACTGGTCACAAAAGTTAGGGATATAGCAGATATCCCTAACTTTTGTGATATGCAAATTTAGCGAATACTGGAGATCGGTTATAAGCGTAGGGTAGCTACGTCATATGTAAATTAGCATCATGACAACACAACACGTGTCAGGCGAGCCCTTACAAAAGTTTCCTGCGAGAAGTTGAAAATGGGTGGTTTCACCGCTTGGTCTAAAGTTCGCTGAACGTATTGCCCTCAACGTAGGATTAACCTGAAATAATGTCCAGACAACGTTTAAGCATTGACAACAGAAATAGTTGGCTGTTGGCATGCTTCTGGCAGGTGTACGGCAGATCGATGTGGCTGCTGCTTTAGGAATTTCGCAAAGTGGAGTAAGTTGGCTGTACACACGATTTCTACGGCATGGAAATGTTGCAGCGGCAAAGTAGTGTTCGCCCGAGGATAACCACCAGAAGGTAAGATCGCTACCTGAGAGTAAGTGGTAGGAGAAAGCCTAGTATCACCAGCAGCCAAAATCCTGGAATCACTTCGAGCTGCTTATGGTGTCACAGTATGTACTCAAACTGTACTCAACCGTCTTCACGAGTACGAACTTGGATGAAGGAGGCAGCTGAGATGTACGGTAGCGAACAAAAATATTTGGCGAAACACTTTTTCGACTCTAATTTTTTTTTCTGCTGGACCAAATCGGGTCATTTTGGGATATGATATGTGTTGATTCGTGGGTTACAATGCCGCGTAGTTTGTATTTCGCTCAGAGCGAATTTGTCGTTCGAAATGCCCCATATTCAAGAGTCGCCAATTACCCATTTGTTTGCTGCATGTATTAATGTTTTTCTTGTGATTTTTGTGGCTTTTGTGATGTGTAGTTTGATAATAAGTCAATCGACACAGAGGCTGCCTGTAATATGAAACGAGTTGCCCCAGACACTCATCAATAATGTCATTGCAAGTATGCCTTGAAGGCGTGAAGACGTTCTTCGACACAGACGCTGCCTGTAATATGAAACGAGTTGCCCCAGACACTCATCAATAATGTCATTGCAAGTATGCCTTGAAGGCGTCAAGACGTTCTTCGACACAGAGGCTGCCTGTAATATGAGACAAGTTGCCCCAGACACTCATCAATAATGTCATTGCAAGTATACCTTGAAGGCGTGAAGACGTTCTTCGACACAGACGCTGCCTGTAATATGAAACGAGTTGCCCCAGACACTCATGAATAATGTCATTGCAAGTATGCCTTGAAGGCGTCAAGACGTTCTTCGACACAGAGGCTGCCTGTAATATGAGACAAGTTGCCCCAGACACTCATCAGTAATGTCATTGCAAGTATTCTTTGTAGGTGTCAAGACGTTTTTCGACACAGAGGCTGCCTGTAATGTGAAACGAGTTGCCCCAGACATTCATCAATAATGTCATTGCAAGTGTGACTTGTAGGTGTCAAGGCTTTCTTCGACACAGAGGTGGTGTTACCTTGTACTGAAATCCAGAAGTATGGGCATTTTTTGAATTTACCATTTCGTCTGTATTGCAGTGCTACTTTGTGGTGTGCGGAAATTGCATAAAACAGTGTTTTTGTAAATGCACTATTTATCGTTTGTATTACGTAGCTCAATGATGTTATTTACTTTAGTCAGATACATACATCCTTCATTTCTGCAATATCCCTAACTTTTTGTGACCAGTGTATGAAAATTAAATGGATAATGATAACGAAAATCCCCAAAGTTCTTTCCTTCATTATTTTATTACTTATTTGAAATTAATAGTCACACATAGATGGTGCTGCTGATTATAAATTTTAGTTTGTAAATACAGTTTTCGCCACATGAACTACTGGTGTTATGTTTAGTCGAAAAAATTGTTTTGTGCAATCAAAAAGGTATGAACGAAAATAAAGAAAGAGATATTAAATAGCCATTTCTTATAAATAGACGAATGAGGCAGAAACATGCTAGAAAGAAGAAAAGAAAAAATGTTTTTGGGCATGGGTCAGTTGCACTCACCCCAATCTCTGATCCTTATCTGTTAATCAGTTGCACTCAGAAGGGAAGACAACATAGCGTTTAACTGCGCTCATGCAGTCTTTGTTTACTAGAGGGGAATGTGAAAACCGGTGGGTGGAGCAGGGAGCTTCCGACATAAGATGCTATCTGCTGTACAATACTCCCCGATTATAAAATACTTCACTGCAAAACAATGGGATTCGCAATATTCCACTGAAACACAGTGGGATCATTGCATCAAATAGCGATTATGTAAGTAACATAGAGTTTATGTACCGCGGAAAAGGAAAAAATACTGTTGATACATTCGGGACACAAATTCTATAAAGCTCGGGAAACAGGAATATGATGGAAGTGGCGTTGTACAGTTCGCAAATGCTTGGCTAAACTGTACGAGGAGAACAGTGCTACGGTTATTTTTACAATTTGATTTGCGCCACAATAACGAACTGCCTAAACTGCTGTCCCGTCGAAACATATCATCAAATAGTGTTAAGCGAAAAGCAACAGACGATATTTCGGAACGGTCGTTAAAACTGATTAGAAAAGAGATTAAAAAAATATAGAGAAGGGGAAAATATAACAAAATTAAAATGAGAAAATTAAAAAATTAAAATGAGAAAGGGTCCGGGTTCGAATTCCCGTGGGGCATGAATGTTGTGTTTGTCTTACGGGACTGGCTCTCTCCCTTCCCTGGAACCAGTGGCACTAAATTAGAGGGACAGGCGACTGCTTATAGCCCGTTGAGTTGCTCACGGTGGTCGTTGAACCTTCATTTAAAAAAAAATGAGAACAAAAATAATGAAAAAGAAATAAAAATTAAAAGAAATTAATAATAAAAAAAGAACTTTTGGAAAATGAAGAGTGAACCTCCATGTGGTATTCCTAAGTTGACTTGGTGTATAGTGGTAGGCGTGCAACATTGGGGGTCTCCCTGCCCCCAAGCCCCCGTCATGATTCGGAAGTAACGTTAAGCCGTTGTGCCTTGGATAGAGAATTCTGTTGTCTTCTCTCTTAAAGTTTCAGCCAAAACTATTTTTCCCCATATGTAGCATTGGTATAGTGCCTGATTAGGAATTAACAACCAGTAACTTTTTTTATTTTTGATTGGAGGGTTTTTTTTTTGTTTTGTTTTTTTAAGGTTCAACGACCACCGTGAGTAACTGAATGGGCCGCCCCGGTGGCGCAGTGGTCTAAGCGATGGCCTCTGATCATCCGTCCGAAAGGGGTCCGGGTTCGAATCCCGGTGAGGCGTGGATGTTGTGTTTGTCTTACGGCACTGGCTCTCTCCCTTCCCTGGAACCAGTGACCCTAAATTAGGGACGGGCGACTGCTTATAGCCCATTGAGTTGCTCACGGTGGTCGTTAAACCTCCAATCAGAATCAGAATTTCGGGTCACTGGTTCCAGAGAAGGGAGAGAGCCAGTGCCGTAAGATAATCACAACAGCCATGAATCACGGGATTGGAACCCGGACCTCTTTCGGACGAATGATCAGAAGCCATCGCTTACACCACTGCGCCACCGGGGGAGGGGGTAGCAACAACCAGTAACCTGTTGTGCTGTTCCTCTATACTTTTTTTGTTGTTGTTTTATGTTTCTGGATTAACGATCACCTTGAGCATCTAAATCGACAAGCAGTCGTCCTTCCCTAGCTTAGGGCCACTGATTTATGGGAAGGCAGAAGAGCCAGTGCCGTAGGACTAACACTTCAAACATGGAAGAATGTTCCCGATAAAAAATATTTTTGTCGCTAAACACCCAATTGAAAAAAAAAAAAATTCTTGACCACCGTGTGTGGCCATTTTTCGAGCCTCTTTCTGGCTAGAGTTACTACCCGTAACAGAAATTACAATCCCCGGTACTAGCTGACTAAATACGAAACACAATTCTGACGCCATAATATGTGTCAGGTATTTTTCGTCACGCCAGATTCTGTAATTCGTAATATTTCTGAGTCAAACAATCCCCTTATCTGGAGCTGACAACAATATTCTTGTTATTTATTCCCAAATGTTGTGACGAAGTTCATAATGGTCTTTCGGTTGGAGGCTAGACGAAAAATTACCGTTGTTGCAAAACGGTCGGCTTGTTGCGCATGCATGCTTAAAATACGAGCCTGACCTTCAGGTTTGTTCCTTTTGGGCGATTTTCTTCAATGAAGCGGCCTCTCACGCAACCGGCCGGTCACCACTCAGTCAGCCGTCTAGCTGCTCAGCAAGGTCGGACAAAAACGGAATGCCCTGTGGCGTTGGGCCAATCTAGTGTGTCGTCATCGAAACCGCACAGAGTTATTGTATGACACCAACCATAACTGGCCTGGTTCCGGTACAGACTTGTAAATGAGATGCCTTATTTATTTTGTCGTTACTTCCTCTGATGGCTTTATTCGGACCACGTTACGTCATCAATGATATCATCCGTGTTTAAATCAGTTTGGCATTTCGGAAAACGATAGCGCTCTAATCGTAACGTTTGCACGAAGAGATAGGCAGAAAGAATACGATTGCCCGAAGAATATTTGATCAGGTCGAAAGATAAAAGATATCAAATTGGTGTGCGTGTCAGAATAACTTCCAGCTAGACGAAAGCCGTCGGAATCGACGGTAAGTTTTTTTTTTTTTTTTTTTCCGGTAAACGAAACCCGTCGGAATCGAAGAATAGTTTCTTGTTTTTTTTTCCGGTAAACGAAACCCGTCGGGATCGACGATTAGTTTTTTTTTTTTTTTTTTGAAAAGAATAAACTCATATGAAAAGTTTATTTACATCTTTACATAATGGGAAACGTCTTACCTACGTAAATAAACTGGATCGAATGAATGTTAAATTGTATGTATACATCACACAGTCCAATGGCACAACACAATGAGGTCTTCGAGCGTTCGCTGTTCCGATAAGAACTTTCAAACAAATTCCTGCTAGCGTTGTTTTGCACAACGGTTCGCTGAGAAGAGAGACTTCGGACTTTGGACTATCTGAGTCCTTCCATACTTTCGCCTTCAACAGCGCGTGAGTCAACCGAGCGCTTCTCCCATAGACTTTACATGGGTAAATTGCCGCCCCACGACGCCAGAACCGTTGCCCCAATCTCATTTTTCTCTTCGACTGGCACATCTACATGGTAAGGCCTTTATTTTGATGCCTCAACCACATGTTTACGTTCAACCGTTCTCTCACAACTGGTCTTACAGTAAAAAACCTTATGGAATTAATATATAGATGGCAATTATTTAAAATTGTAAATGATTCAGATGAATTATTTTCTCAAGCTCTTTCTCGGTTGCAATAATTGTCTATTAATCTGATAGTTGTGAAAGCAGAATGCCTCTCTGTGGCATAGTAGTCTCGCCCGAATAAGGGCGAGGAGACCATCCGAGTTCCTCTTCTCATCCAGGATGGTGTGTTTGGCCGATGCCGCTGGCTCTTTCACTATTCTGAAGCCAGTGGCTCTAAATTAGGGACAGGCGAATCGTTATAGTCTCTTAAGCTGTCCGTTGTTTTTTTTTTTTTTTTTTTTGATTGGAGGTTTAACGACCACCGTGAGCAACTCAATGTGTAACGTATCAGGAGATGTGACGTACCTGCCAGAAGGACGCACACGACATAAAGGCAGATAGGAATCAGAATAAAACGTCCGCGTAGCTCAATTGGTAGAGCAACTTATTCCGGAGTGAGGGGATCCGGGTTCGAATCCTGGCGTGGACAGAAATGACGGAGAAATTTACTTCACTATAATGGCGCCCGAACTATCCGGATGACCCGACCGTTCAAAATCTCGCAATGGTGTGATGTTCTTTCCACACCGCGAGATAGGAAAAATAAGAGAATCCCTTCTCCAGCACTTCGAAAAAAAAAAAAAAAAAAAAAGGGGGAGATGATGTAACGTACCAGGAGATGTGACGTACCTGCCAGAAGGACGCACACGACATAAAGGCAGATAGGAATCAGAATAAAACGTCCGCGTAGCTCAATTGGTAGAGCAACTTATTCCGGAGTGAGGGGATCCGGGTTCGAATCCTGGCGTGGACAGAAATGACGGAGAAATTTACTTCGTTATAAATGGGCTATAAGCAGTCGTCCGTCCCTAATTTAGGGTCACTGGTTCCAGGGAAGGGAGAGCCAGTGCCGTAAGACAAACACAACATCCATGCCTGACCGGGATTCGAACCCGAACCCCTTACGGACGAATGATCAGAGGCCAGCGCCTTAGACCACTGCGCCACAGGGGCAGCCTGTCCGTTGTGGTGGTACAATCACAAAACAAAACAAAAATGTATAAAAGCAAACAATCAACCCAAAATTTAATGGAAAACAAAATATTTTGAGATTATTTGTTGTTAGGATTCATTGAAGGACAATGAGATCCGGTATCTGAAATGTCAGCCATATACAGTTAAGCGCCGATTACACTAGCCAACAACAAATTTTTCCCAAGATTTTTGATGGGTGTTCTAAGTATGCTTTCTTATGCTAAATCCATATATGCCTCCCCGGTGGCGCAGTGGTCTAAGCGATGGCTTCTGATCATTCGTCCGAGTTGGATCCGGGTCCGAATCCCGGTGAGGCATGGATGTTGTGTTTGTCTTACGGCGCTGGCTCTCTCCCTTCCCTGGAACCAGTGGCCCTAAATTAGGGACGGGCGATGCTTATAGCAAACTGAGTTGCTCACGGTGGTCGTTAAACCTCCAATAAAAAAAAAAAAAAGGATGAATTTGACGTGTGGTGCTTCCTCCTTCACCTTAGCTTGGAATCCTTTGCCGCCCCGGTGGCGCAGTGGTTTAAGGCACTGGCTTATGGCCATTCGCCCTAGCGGGGCCGCGGGTAGCTTAGTGGTCAACTTTCGTGACTGCCACGGAGAAGACCTCAGGTTCTATCCCAGGCAGGTACGAACGCTTGAACCACTAAATATCCGCCGTGTGGCGGATGGGCACGTTACGCTGTCGGGCCCCGAGTACTAGCCCCAGGTAATAAATAAGGGCGTCTTTCTGCCCCTTTCTACCTCACTTCCGTGTCACTTTCCTATCGGGCAATATAGCCCAAATCTCCTAGCTTCCTATTTCTAAGGGTTGTTAAGACCTGGGGTCAGACACTCCCTTCCTAAAATCCTATACATATGATCAGATCTGATCTGATCATTCGCTAGAGTTGGGCCAGGGTTCGAATCCTGGTGAGGCATGGATGTTTGTGTTGTCTTTCGGGACTAGCTCTCAATGTGTTACGTGTCCAACACTGGCTCTCTGTGTACATTGGTCTTTTAGCATAGTGTGAAAACCATGTTTGATGTGTACTTGTTCGCAATGTGTAACTTGATTAACACTGGTCGCTCTGTGTAAATTGATCAATTGGCAAAATGTATGATATGTACTTGTTGACATGAAAGCTCCAATCAAAAAAAGAATCCATGTATGAAATCAGATTTTTCCTGTCAGGCTCAGCTTTCTTGTGACTGCGTGTTAATATTTTTGTCATCTAGCGTAATCCGTCTACCGTTTGCTGTTCCAATGATTTAGAGAGAACCCTGAGATCACAAAATATACTGCTATTTCTGCCTTGTAAGTACAAAAGAGATCACTACAAAAACAAAGATCTTAGTGAAGTACTGTAATCTACCACCTGCAATGAGACCACTTCCCACAGTGCTGAGCTTCTACTACCAAATCCTCCAGATCATGTTACTTTCAGTGATAATTAATCAAATAAAGCTGAAGCATATCATGAGGGAAAACTTGAAGAGATGTCTGATCCAACATACCAAGCTACCTGTTCTTCGAGTGAACCGTATTTTCAGTCACAAGATCTGAATGACCTTGGTCGTGATTTGGATTTATCTAAGAAGCAGGATAAACATTTAGGTTCAACCTGCTTTTTAGATAAATCCAATTAGTTCTTACACGGGTTTCGGAGAACCCCGTGTAAGAACAAATTAACCACTTCACATGTTATCGTGATAATGATAGCATGAAGGGTGTCGTTCTGAAAATGAACGCGAAGAAGTTTCGAAAAGCTTTAACTATGTATTTCATTTGAATTTTCGAGGGAGTTTAGCCAGTACATGGACTTCAAACAGTAACGAATATTTATAGTAACAGATATTTAATTTTCAAACTATAAATTAATTTTGAAGAATTTTAAGGACTGTTTTAAAATGCTAAAAATCATGTGGTTCATCTGTTCTCAATGAAGTTCGGCCAAAAAGTGTGTAACGTACCAGGAGATGTGACGTACCTGCCAGAAGGACGCACACGACATAAAGGCAGATAGGAATCAGAATAAAACGTCCGCGTAGCTCAATTGGTAGAGCAACTTATTCCGGAATGAGGGGACCTGGGTTCGAATCCTGGCGCCGATAAAAATGACTTAGAAATTTACTTCGTTATAATGGCGCCCGAACTATCCGGATGACCCGACCGTTCAAAATCTCGCAATGGTGTGATGTTATTTCCACACCGCGAGATAGGAAAAATAAGAGAATCCCTTCTCCAGCACTTCAAAAAAAAAAATAAAAATAAGGGGGAGATGATGTAACGTACCAGGAGATGTGACGTACCTGCCAGAAGGACGCACACGACATAAAGGCAGATAGGAATCAGAATAAAACGTCCGCGTAGCTCAATTGGTAGAGCAACGTATTCCGGAATGAGGGGACTGGGTTCGAATCCTGGCGCGGATAAAAATGACGGATAAATTTACTTCGTTATAAGTGGGAATTGGAGGTGATTACGAAAACTGTGTTTCATCTGGCTTTCGATGGCTTTTGGTCGGACCATGGACTTCGGACAGCAACCAGTATTCAGGGTAACAGATTTTGTTTTGGTAATCAGACTGCAAATAAATTTTAAAGAATCTTATGGACTATTTTAAAAGTTAAAGACTATGTGTGGGTCATCTGTTTCCCAATGAAGTTTAGTTAAAACATAGGAATTGGGAAAGATCACCAATATTTCTAGTAATACAAATAGCATTCTTGAACTATAAATACGTTTCTTTGTTGTTGTTGTTTTTTTCTTGGGAAAGAAGAAAATTATAAGCATAATGATTGTGTAATATGACAGAATTTTATTTGGAGTGTACAATTGTAGAAGAGATTTTTATATTAAAGTTTTATAAGGGTAAAACAGGTTTTTTTTTGTTTTTTTGCTGAATTCAAAGCGAAAATGCCAGATAATAAAGAAAATAATGTCACACCAGAAATGTGAAAATGTCAAGTTGTTATTCAAATACGTAATTACGTATCAAAATGGGCCATTACTGATGACAATGTATATTTTAAATTATCATATGGTGTGTAATATGAAATGTGTGTGCTTAGTCAAGAGATAAGTATATATATGAAATATTAGATTTAGGTTCTGGATTAAAAGGACGGAATCTAAGCAGGGTTTTTTCTGCAGTCACTGTAATTAATGTGCCGAATACTTTTTCCAAGAAAATGGACTCGTGCTTTGTAAAGATGTTAAAGCAGTTATCGGGGCTTCTTGGCCATGAACACAACGTAGACATGTGGCGCTTGTTCACTGACTCCTC
Source organism: Macrothele yani (assembly GCA_039090855.1). Lineage (NCBI taxonomy): Eukaryota > Metazoa > Arthropoda > Arachnida > Araneae > Macrothelidae > Macrothele > Macrothele yani. The sequence continues at coordinate 115,382,168 of CM077003.1, forward strand.
AAAAGTAGCTTGGAAACGGTTCTTCTTAATTACAGATCTAAATTTCCTTCTGTACCTATTGCGCATGCTGCAAACATGAAAGAGTCAAACGACAACATGAAGTAGCTTTTAGGAAAGGTTCAGTATCAGAAATATAAGTGGAATAACTGTGGAGATCTAAAGGTCATTGCATTTTGCTAGGGTTGCTGCTAGGTTATAACAAATATGTTTTTTATGTGAGTAGAAAAGTAGGGACAAGAGAAATCACTACGTCCATAAGGATTGGCCAAAACGTACCTCATTTGCTTCAGGGTAAAAAAATGTTGTCAACAGTCCACTTGTTAACCCTCAGAATGTGTTCCTTCCTCTTTTGCATACCAAGCCTCGACTTATGAAAAACTTTGTAAAGGGATGGATAAAACGCAAACTGGATTCACATTACTTGAGAAATAAATTTCCACGCATCAGTGATGCCAAAATTGAAGAAATTATTTTGTAGGCCCTCCGATCAGTTAAGAGATGACACATTTCAAGGAGAGTTGAATGAAGCTGAGAAAGCTGCTTAGCACAGTTTCGAGTGTCTGGAAAAACAGTTTGGGAAATCACGAGGCCGAAAACTATCGTGAATTAGTGAGTGACCTTTTTAAGTCTTACCAAGCAATGGGATGCAATATCTCATTAAAAACTACACTATCTATCAACAAGTAATTAGACACCCCTGCAATCGACGATATCTGCGGTCCTGATACACGTCACGGCCGCCGCCGTTAAGTTAAATATCGTGTGGGAAACAACAACGCAACCAGTCGCATGCAAGATGCCACGCAGTACGGAGCTCTCTGATTTCGAGAAAGCTGTAATCGTCGGGTATCCCAGAAATGACCGATCCATACGCGACATATCCAGCGAGTTGAAGTACCCAAAATCGACTGTGGCCTACGTGATTGGCAAGTGGAAGATGAGAGGTGACTGTCGGAATGTGCTCCGACCCGGCAGACCCACAAAACTGGGAGTTACAGAAATTCGGAAGAACCGCACCAAATCGATGGGCCACATCCGCGAGGAGTTTCAACGGGCATCCGGGAGTGTTCTTTCGATGAATACCAATAGCGCTGCTTGGCTAACGTGGTGCAAAGAACGTCGACAGTGGACCGTTGAACGGTGGAAACAGGTTCTCTGGAGCCACGAATCAAGGTTCACCCTCTACCGTTCGGATGGCAGGGTCTGCGTTTGGCGTCTGCCTAGAGAACGCCTCCTACCGGAATGTATTGTGCCAACTGTGAAGTTCGGCGGCGGTGGAATAATGCTATGGAGGTGTTTTTCCTGGTATGTCACGGGACCCCTGGTCGCAATTCCTGGTAGACTCAACGCCGAGACCTACTGCACCATTTTGGAAGACCATGCGCTTCCTACGTTGTGGCAGTTTTACGGGGTGGACCCATGTTACTTTCAGGATGACAATGCCACCTGTCATGTTGCGAGGTCCACCATGGCCTGGTATGGTGACAATGTGGTTAATCGAATGGACTGGCCTGCGCAGAGCCCGGACCTGAACCCTATCGAGCACCACTGGGACGAGTTGAAGCGTCGACATAAGGGGGCCCCCACCGTCCGAAATCGGTGAAGGAACTGACCTGTCTTCTCCAAGCCGAGTGGAAGAATATACCGCTAGCCGCCGTACAACGCCTGTTTGAGAGTATGCCCCGGAGGGTCGCAGCTATAATCGCCGCTCGTGGAGGCTCCATCAACTATTGAAGGTGAATAAACTTCGTTTTCTTTTGCTATCACAGGTGTCCAATTACGTTTTGGTAGATAGTGTACTTAGGATTCATTTCTTAGACTCTTATTTGGACTTTTTCCAGAAAACCTGGACTCGGTAAGCGACGAACATGCTTAGCGTTTCCACCAGGAGATATTGAAAATGGAAAAGCGTTACCGGAGCAACTAGAGTCCCAGTATGATTACTGCTGGGCTCTTAAGAGACACATTCCTCAGGCAAAGTACGCAAGAAGATCAAGCATAACTATTTTTTGAACCACAGGTTTGTGGTTTTAATGAGAGTACCATGACTACGTAAATAGAGGTCCGATCAAAAAGTTCCGAGACTAAGCCGATATACAACAAAGTACTTACGTTACTTAAGTCTGGCTATGATCTCCCTCAAAGTAGTCTCCTTGGGCAGCGATACACCGCTGCCAGCGCTTTTGCCACTGTTGGAACGCTCCCTGGAAGTCCTGTTCGCGAATCGTGTTACTTAAGTCTGGCTATGATCTTCCTCAAAGTAATCTCCTTGGGCAGCGATAAACCGCTGTCAGCATTTTTGCCACTGTTGGAACGCTCCCTGGAAGTCCTGTTCGCGAATCGTGTTATTTAAGTCTGGCTATGATCTCTCTCAAAGTAGTCTCCTTGGGCAGCGACACACCGCTGCCAGCGCTTTTGCCACTGTTGGAACGCTCCCTGGAAGTTCTATTCGCGAATCGTGTTCAGCACCGCCTGCGATTCGCACTGGATCTCTTCCACAGTTTCAAAACGGCGACCCTTGAGCTTCAGCTTCATCTTCGGGAACAGAAAGAAGTCGCAGTGGACCAAATCCGGTGAGTAAGGCGGGTGAGGAATAGTATTCATGCTGTTGCGGCTGCAAAACTGGCGTGTTGCTAACGCTCTGTGAACTACTGCATTGTCGTGATGGAGCAGAAAATTTTCCCTGCGCCATATTTCAGGTCGCTTGCGGCGAATGTCCTCCCTAAGACGCCGCAGAACATCGCAGTAAAAAAGGGAGCTGACGGTTTGGCCTCGATGGACGAATTCACGGTGCACAACCTCACGAATGTCGAAGAACACGATGAACATGCTTTTTGGTGCGCTCCGGACCTGTTGGGCCTTCTTCGGTCATAGAGATGCCGGGCTCTTCCACTGCGACGACTGTTGTTTGGTCTCCGGGTCGTAACCGTAGACCCAAGTGTCGTCTCCAGTGATGACCCGCGACAGGAACGTTGGTTCATTCACCACCTGCTGACGGAGATCTTGACAGAGTTCGACACAGAGTGCCTTCTGTTCGGGGTTGAGAATCTTTGGCACAAACTTTGCAGCAATGCGGTGCATGTTCAAAACAGACGTCAGAATTTCTTGCACTGTTCCGTATGATACACTGACGATGGTAGCACTGTCTTGAATGGTTCTCCGACGATCCTCACGAACCAGTTCCCTAATTTTGTCCACATTTTTTGGGGTTTTGCTCGTGGACAGTCTCCCTGACCTCTCGTTGTCTTTCAGTGCCGTTCTGCAGCTCTTGAAGTGCGACTGCCACTCAAACACCTCGCACGACTCATTGCTTCATTGCCATAAGCCTGTCGCAACATTTCATGCGTCTCCGTTCCCGATTTGCCTAGTTGGACGCATAATTTGATGTTCGCTTGCTGCTCTAGTTCGCAGTCCATACCGAAATCGCAGCTGTGTTCTGCACGTGGTCATCAAATATCGTGTAGCACAGCTCCCGATGTTCACAGAACGTCGCCACTCGGCACAATGGCTCATGAAGGTCACTGCCCTCGACTGCTGCTAGCGCATCCGCGTACTGCCATCTGTTGGCATGCTACGTACCTAGTCTCGGAACTTTTTTTTTTTTTTTGATTGGAGGTTTAACGACCACCGTGAGCAACTCAATGGGCTATAAGCAGTCGCCCGTCCCTAATTTAGGGTCACTGGTTCCAGGGAAGGGAGAGAGCCAGTGCCGTAAGACAAACACAACATCCATGCCTCACCGGGATTCGAACCCGGACCCCTTTCAGACGAATGATCAGAGGCCATCGCTTAGACCACTGTGCCACCGGGGCGGCAAACTAACTTTTTGATCGCACTACGTGTAGGTTTTAAAAAATTAAATTCCATGTCACTCAAAAACTTCACTGGACAGAGAAATTTTACAAACATATTTGGATTCAGCACAAAATTACTATAAGGATCTTTTATTTCCTTTCATAGAACACGTAAAAAGTTTTTTTTTTTTTTTTTGTTACTCAATGTTGTCAGGGGCTCAGTTATCCACGGGGTCGGATTAACCATGGTCCTCTGCAGTACATACAAATTTAATTTTTTTTAAATTCTTTATGCAAGTGGATTCGTAACATAACAGGATCCATTACTGCGTATTTTAAGTAACATTGCATCATAATCAAACAATACTGCATCATCCTTCTAGCAGAATTTATTAGTCATCAATGTTCGGGTTCTCGTTCTGCCGCCAGAGTGCGCAGTGAACTGTATTTTTTTATTCGGGGTTTAACGACCACCGTGAGCAACTCAGTGGGCTATAAGCAGTCTCCCGTCCCTAATTTAGGGCCACTGGTTCCAGGGAAGGGAGAGAGCCAGTGCCGTAAGACAAACACAACATTCATGCCTCACCAGGATTCGAACACGGACCCATCTCGGACGAATGGTCAGAAGCCATCGCTTAGACTACTGCGCCACCGGGGCGGTATTAAACGTATTACGAATTTCATCTAGTCTCTTTTCTCTATCAAACAATACTAAAGCTTGTTCGTGTGCTCTTCTTGTGTAGCTAAATTTATCAAGCATTTCAACACCTAAAATGCTGAGAAAAAGAAAGAGTTGTTTTAACAGTGGAAAATAAATTGGAGACTATTGAAAGAGGTGAAAAAGGCGCAAATGATGTTGATTACATTGAAGTTTTACGAATTCGTAGAAGTATAAGAAAATAAAACAAAAATAATGCTACAAAGAAAACAAACAAAAACCACGAACTTTCTACCTAAGTAAGTTTAAAATATTCAATTTTGTATTTATATACTACAGGAATGTTTATCTTATGTTTTATAGGTTTCTGTATTTAATCCAATAAAGCGTAATTTGGATTAACCGTGTTTTTCAGTTATCAGGGCTCTAGCGTATCTCAATTACCATGGATATACCGTGTGTTTCACGGTTAATTTTTGGATTAACCGTGTGTTTTCAGTTATCACGGCTCTAGCGTCTCTCAATCACAATGGATAATTGACGTTTTACTGTACAAGAGGATTGGAAATTATTTGAAACACCCAATAGCAATCAGACACATGCCATCTTCACTTATGCACGCCACTATCACGTTGAGATGGCTTTATAATCAGTTCACTGTAAATAATTCAGACGTGTGCGAAGCCTAGATAGCGGCAATTTGGGAAAGACGCGGGATTTTAGCGATTTTAAAAGCGTCATGATTGGGGGCGCTAGGCAAATACACTGCTGGCCACCCAAAATGCAACACCAAGAAGGAAGCATCCGATTGGCCTGAAATTCCCAGCACACATTGCCTGCGAGAGGACATGCAAACGATTAGCATTGCAGGGCATATGCAAATCATGTGCGCCCGGCACACAACCCAGAAGCACTATAAGAAGAGTACACAGAAGGCGGGGTGTAAGTTGTGGAAGTGTGTTGTGCTGCTGGACCTGTGCATGGGAAGCTTCCTGATGCCTCGTCGAAGAATACGACAGTCATTCCAGCAGGTTTCGGAGTTCGACAGAGGATGAATAGTGGCTTATCGCAACAGCAGTTTATCGTACCGAGACATCGGCGCTCGTATGGAACGACATCCAGCCACAGTGAGGCGAGAATGGATTCGGTGGGTGCAGGACGGACAAACGGACGGACGTGAGCGATTGCCGCAGCCGCGGCACACCACCGAACGAGAGGACCAGCATGTTGTGCGGTGGGCATTGACGGCTCTCACCGCTACATCACGAACGTTAGCGCAGGAATTAGGGTGTGTTGCGCAACAACCTGTGTCAGCACATGCCGTTCGACGTCCTCTGCAGGAGCTGGGACTTGTCGCACGGCGCCCATTGCTCCGATTACCATTGACTTTAAACCACCGGCGAGTGCGGCGGCAGTGGGCGTTGAACGCCGCACCTGGACTACGGAATGGCACGACATTGTCTTCTGCGTCGAATCCCGCTTCTGCCTGAAACACCACGATGGTCGGATTTGCATGTGGCGGCACCGCAGCGAGAGACTGTATGTCGCCTGCGTTATGCATCGCCATACCGGTCCGTCGCCTGGCGTTATGGTTTGGGGCGCAATTGGATATGACACCCGCACCCTTCTAGTATGCATCGCCGGTACACTCAACAGCCACCGCTACATCTCCGACGTTTTGGAGCCTGTAGCTCTCCCTTTCCTGCAGGACCTGCCAACGGCCACGTTTCAACAGGACAATTCGCGCCCGCACGTGGCACGCATCGTCCAACAATTCTTCACGGATCACCAGGTATCACTGCTGCCGTGGCCTCGTCAGTACCCACGATATCTCTGCAACTATTTGTCCGATTTGAAAAATTCTTTTTGCATTGGGAAGCTTGAAATATGCAAATGATGATCCTTGATTTTGTTCTTTTTTTACGATGTACAATTTCGCCGGTAGAGGGCGTAAGTGCAGATGATGTCGAATTCAAAAATACGTTTTATTCCACATATTTGCTTCTAAACATCCGATTGAAAAAAAAAATTTATCTTTCGATTCCACTTATATCGAAGAGTATTTTAGATATAGTTACCTTTTAAAATTACGCATAGATTTTCCGCTAGGGGGCGTAAGAGTAAATTACATTTTTCCCGATAACTCTTCTTATAAAACTCTGATTTAAATTTTTTTATCTTCAGCGGATACATCTCCTGATGGAAAATCTTTTGCATATAATTTCAAATTTTTGGTAAAGAATACTTTGGCCACCAGGGGGCGTAAGTGTTAATTTACGATTCTGTTGTATTTGTAGCAAAATATGAGCTTCTAAAATCTCGATTGAAAAAAAAAGTCGGTTGTTTACCGATACTATATACTCCTCATGTCGACAAACCTCTTAGGAAAATTTTCTTCTTGAAAAAATGCATGGTTTCTACGCCAGGCGGCGTAGATGTATATCTTATTTTTGTGAATATCTCTACTTCTAAGAGTATGATTTGAAAAATTCCTTCTTTGTTGGACAGTGTTTCAGATGCGAAATGTTTTTCCTATAAATTCAAAATTTTCAAGTAAATCATAATTTTCCGCTAGGGGACACAAAGGTAAATTGCGTTTTCTGCGTTATTTCTGCTTCTAAAACTCCGATTTGAAAAATTCTTCCTGTATCTCATACAAGACCTGATGGAAAATATTTTTCACATAATTTCTAATGTTTGGTAAAGAATGGTTTGGCCACCAGGGGTCATAAGTGTTCATTTCTACTTCTGAAGTATTTGTTGCAAAATCTGGGCTCCTGAAAACTCGACTGATTTTTTTTTTCTTCGACCGATACCTCTTATAAGGATACAATTTTTGAGAATACTTTCTTCCTAAAATAATGCATGGTTTTCCCCCAGGGGACGTAAAGTCACATCTTATTTTTGTCGATATCTCTGTTTCTAAGAGTTCGTAAGCTCACGATTCCGTTTACATCAATATCTGAGGGATTAAAAACCCGATTGAAAATCTTCTTTCTTTCGTCAGATCTATTGTTTTCCATACCGGTTCCATTGACTTTGAATAGCTTTGATAAATTTAATTTGCGTCAGAACGGATTCAACAGACGTGCTTATTACACCCGAAAACTCGATTTCATCTTTCTTGTTTATACTAAAGGAAGCACAAAACGTTATTGCCCTTCGAACGGGATAGAGCACTTTGGACTGTTTACTGGGGCCTAATTTCTTTCCTAATTTCTTTTCCTTTACTGGACAGGGCAGAATAATGTAATCATGTGTCCCAGGAGTGGCATTAAAAAAATTATATTCCTAAACTTTACATTGTGAAAAGGAAAAACAACGTTTAAATTTCTTGAAAGGAACTTACAATGAGCATCGTACGATTCCAAGATACGGCCCAGACTTGTGAAATTTCACTGTAGTGAAAGCCTTACATCTGTTGATGGATTGAAATTTTAACGACCACCGTGAGCAACTCAATGGGCTATAAGCAGTCGCCCGTCCCTAATTTAGGGTTGTAACGTATACTCTCGATTCACTTTCCTTTTGATTTTTACTATCTCTGGTTATTTTATTTTCCTATGTAAATTATCTTCTTACTGAACGAGATGTTATTTCACCCGCTGAATGAGATCTGGCAATGAGTGTAAGTCATGACGTGGTGGTAGCCAGTATAAATAGGCGCGTTCAACGATACCAAGGGAGAGCGTTTGTTGTTGTATGGGGAGAGCGTTGGTTTATGTGAAAGAGAGCGTTTGTTGTTGTACGAAGTGAGCTGTGGTTTATGTGTCAGAAAGCTGGTGCTGTATAAAGAGAGTTCGTTTATGTGAGAGCCAGAAGTCTCACTAATAAAGAATTTGTTGTAAGTACGTTTTTCTCAGTTCATAGTTTTTGTCAGATCTCTGTCTGGCTGTTAGGTTTATTTCATTTAGTGTTATTAGTAACAACCAGCATAAGACTTTATTCATCTTAATTACTACTACAACATTACTACCAGTTATAAGCTTGATTATTATTATTACTACACTACTAGCAGGAAAGTTTATTCATAATTAATAACACAACAACCATTAGAAGAAGCATTAGAAGTACAAGCATTGAATTCATTACATTATAATTGAAGAAAGCTATATTCACTATAATTAGCTTTGTGGTAAAAGCCATATTCATTATAGGGTCACTGGTTCCAGGGAAGGGAGAGAGAGCCAGTGCCGTAAGACAAACGCAACATCCATGCCTCACCGGGATTCGAACCCGGACCCCTTACGGACGAATGATCAGAGGCCAGCGCCTTAGACCACTGCGCCACCGGGTCGGCCGGACGAATGATCAGAGGCCATCGCTTAGACCACTGCGCCATAGGGGAGACTTACATCTGTTGTCCGTGGGTTCTGTCTTAAACCGCCTAGAAATCATATGATTGCTAAACCTATGTTGTTCTTAGGACGACCACCGTGAGCAACTCGTTGGGCCCGTTCCTAATTTAGTCACCCGTTCCTAATTTAGGGCCACTGGTTTCAGGCAAGGGAGAGAGCCAGTGCCAGAAGATAAACACAACATCCATGTCTCACAGGGTTTCGAACCCAGACCCACCTTGGATGAATGATCAGAAGCGAGCTCTTAGACCACTGCGCCATCAGGGAGGCATTGCTAAACTAACGTTGTATTACTTTTTACTTGATAGAAAAAAAGCTAGAAAAAAATTCATAAAAAATGCAAATCGGGTAAATAAAAACGAATTTTCCCTAAAAATATTAGAGTAACATCTAGTGTGACAGCTTTTTTTTTCTAGGTTTAATGACCACAGTGATCATCTTAGGCTGTAAGCAGTAACCCATTCCTAATTTAGGGCATCTGGTTACGTAAATGGAACAAGGCGAGCTCACCACCCATGCCTTATCCCTGACTAAAGCCCGGACATAGCTCATGCAATAGATCGCCTAGGTGGCAGAGTCGATTGGAGTTTCAGTCTATTTAATAACTCATATGCTTAACAGTTTATGCACGAAAGGAGTGCTACCTGGAAGACAGCAATCCAAACAGATGATCGCGATGTGTTTAAATATGTAAAACGGCAGCGAATGACCTTCATAAGAAAATCAAAGATTCTGTTAATTAGTTCGGAAACTGCATTAATACTCGAAATGGTTCTACTGATTGGATGAGCATATTTTTGCCATTCAAAGAGGATTCCCAGGTCTCTCACTTTCTTTGCAAAAATGTAGGCTTATTAGTGCTCACCGTTACCTTTTTCAGAACAACACTTTTCTTTTATAAGGCGAACTTGGTTAATTATTCATGAATAAAAATCAAGCTGTGAGGTAACTGATCGACCTCGCTGCGTGTGATCAGCATGTTATATTTTGATAACCCGATTTTGTTCGTACGATTTGCTTGGTTCCGGTTTGGGAACATGCCTCTGCCATGCATAAAGATACGTCTTACGTACACATTTTACCGAAACGTTGCCGTTTTCTCAACTAAATAAAGTGCGTGATGAATATCTGGAAGATTACAGGCTACTCAAAAATCCCGGTTAACCTGGAACAAAGATCTTCCACATTTTTATTCCTGGTGAGAACAATCAATGTACCTTCCGTTTAGGTAAAAGATTATAGCATTAAGCATTGGCGTAGAGTCAGGGGAAGGCACGGAGGGGCGCGTCACCCCCAACTTTAGAAAATCTAAATGCAAGAGGAAGCCTTCGATGGGGTGGAAGACATCAATGACAGGCTTATCTGAGCCAAAACGAAGTTCAAAGAGGGAAAACCAGGAGCTTCGTAAACACACACAGGCACACTGTTTTACTCACCTTTTAGATTTTGCTGTGATTTTTCTTTTTTTTTTTTTATTGAAAGCTTAACAACTACCGTGAGCAACTCAGTGGGCTATAAGCAGTCACCCGTTCTTAATTTAGGGCCACTGGTACCAGGGAAGGGAGAGAGCCAGAACCGGAAGACAAACACAACATCCATAGGCTGTGATTCGTTTTTGTAAGAAAGTAAATCCACTTCAAAATGCTATCAATGTGAAGAAATCATTATGTAACATTACTGACATATCAGCAAGGAGATTTGTGATTAGCATCTTGCATCTAATTGCCTTGGTTTTATTAAAGCCATCAAATTATCTCGGTCTCACTCATGCTATCTAATTGCCTCGGTCTCACTCAAGTCTCATTGAAGCCATCAGGTTACTCCTGTCTTGGTGAAGCGATAAAATTACTTCTGTCACAATGAAACCATCAGAATGCCTCGGTCTCACTAAAGTCACCCAATTGCTTCTGTCTCACTGATGCCATCTAATTGCATCGAGCTCACTGAAGTCATCTAGTTTTCTTGGTCTCACTGAAGCCATTTAATTTTCTTGGTCTCACTAAAGTCATGTACTTTTCTTGGTCTCATTGAAACCATCTAATTTTCTTGGTCTCACCTAAGCCATCTAGTTTTCTTGGTCTCACTGAAGACATCTAATTGTATCTAATTGCCTCTGTCTCACTAAAGCTGTTTAACTGCCTCGGTCTTACTGAAGCCATCGAATCACCTCGGTTCGGTCTCAATGAAGCCATCTACTTTTTTCGAGTTGACCAAAGACATCTAATTGCCTCGGTTTCACAGAAGCCATCAAATTTTCTCTGCCTGACTAAAACAATTTAATTTCATCGGTCTCATTGAAGCAATCAAATTGCCTTGGTCCCACTGAAAATTCATCATGTTCCGAGAGCATTTTATCAGTAGACGTTTCGACATTATAATGCACATGTTCCGAGAAAATAAAAATAAAAAGGATGCATAAAATTGATTTGCAACTAGGTCTTTCTTCGTTTTGTGAGTCCAACTCAAGTACGAAGATCGAAAACGTTATCACTTTGCATGTGTATTGTTGTTTTCGGAGTTATTAATGCTCAACGACTCTCAAAATGTATTTATTTGACATAAGTCTTCATCGAGGAAAGAGATTTTGTATTCTTCGAAGAATGTGGAAGAAAAGATTCGCTGCCTTATTCACCCGCTCGTTATACAGTTCGCAAAATAATTCGTAACTATGGAAATAAAACAGCTATTTAAAATTATATAATATATTGGACTAACAGGCACAAATTATAATGAGCGGCCCCGGTGGCGTAATGGTCTAAGCGATGGCTTCTGACCATTCGTCCGGGAGGGGTCCATGTTCAAATCCCGGTGAGATATGAATGTTGTGTTTGTCTCACGGCACTGGCTCTCTCCCTTTCCTGGACCAGTGACCCTAAATTAGGAACGGCCAACTGCTTGACTGCTTATAGCCCATTGAGTTGCTCACGGTGGTTGTTAAACCTTCAATAAAAAAATTATAATGAGTGCTCATGATGTGTTTTATTGAACACCTTTGCGTAGTTTTAAGAATTGCCATCCTTCATTAGATAAGTTTCGAAGAATTGTGTTTTGGAATGTATAAAAACGTTTTTGGGACAAAAATCTGAAAGTTTGACAGCAATTGTATTGAATCTTCCGCAAATCGAAGAAATATGAGTATACATATTATATACACTACCTACCAACAAGTAATGGGACACCCCTGCAATCGACGATATCTGTGGTCCTGATACACGTCACGGCCGCCGCCGTTAAATATCGTGTGGGAAACAACAACGCAACCAGTCGCATGCAAGATGCCTCGCAGTTCGGAGCTCTCTGATTTCGAGAAAGGTGTAATCGTCGGGTATCACAGAAATGGCCGATCCATACGTGACATATCCAGCGAGTTGAATTACCCAAAATCGACAGTGGCCTACGTGATTGGCAAGTGGAAGATGAGAGGTGACTGTCGGAATGTGCCCTGACCCAACAGACCCACAAAACTGGGAGTTAGGGTCCGACGGGTGCTGGCCAGAGAAATTCGGAAGAACCGTACTAAATCGATGGGTCACATCCGCGAGGAGTTTCAACAGGCATCCGGGAGTGTTCTTTCTATTAATACCATCAGTAAGGAAGCCAATCTGTTCGGTTATCATGGACATGCTGCCGCCCACAAGCCTTTGATCACCAAGTCCAATTGCGCTGCTCGGCTAACGTGGTGCAAAGAACGTCGACAGTGGACTGTTGAACAGTGGAAACAGGTTCTCTGGAGCGACAAATCAAGGTTCACCCTCCACCGTTCGGATGGCAGGGTCTGGGTTTGGCGTCTGCCTGGAGAACGCCTCCTACCGGAATGTATTGTGCCAACTGTGAAGTTCGGCGGCGATGGAATTATGCTATGGGGGTGTTTCTCTTGTTATGGCATGGGACCCTTGGTCGCAATTTCTGATAGACACAACGCCGAGACCTACTGCACCATTTTGGATGACCATACGTTTCCTACGTTGTGGCAGTTTTACGGGGTGGACCCATGTTACTTTCAGGATGACAATGCCACCTGTCATGTTGCGAGGTCCACCATAGCTTGGTATGGTGACAATGCTGGGGTTAATCGAATGGACTGGCCTGCGCAGAGCCCGGACCTTAACCCTATCGAGCACCTTTGGGACGAGTTGGAGCGTCGACTTAAGGGGTGCCCCCACCGTCCGAAATCAGTGAAGGAACTGACCTGTCTTCTCCAAGCCGAGTGGAACGAAATACCGGTAGCCGTCGTACAACGCCAGGTTGAGATTATGCCCCGGAGGGTCACAGCTGTAATCGCCGCTCGTGGAGGATCCACCAACTATTGAAGTTGAATAAACTTTGTTTTCCTTTGCTAACACAGGTGTCCAATTACTTGTTGGTAGATAATGTATATATATATATTGAGTGGCCAAATTATTATGACCACCAGAACATTTTATGCAAAGTAGCTAACCCACAGATGCCGCTGACGCAAGATGGCTGAATTGTGTAAAAAGAGAACGCTGAAGGTATGCTTTGCTTGATTGTTTGTTTGTTTGAAAGTTTTACGACCACTGTGAGGAACTCAATGGGCTATAAGCAGTCTCCGGTCCCTTATATAGGGCCACTGATTCCAGGGAAGGGAGAGAGTCAGTGCCGTAAGACAAACAACATCCATGCCTCACCAGGATTCGAACCCGGACCCTGTTTGGAAGAATGGTCATATGCCAGCGCTCAGACCACTGCGCCGCCGGGACGGCCTGAATGCATACAGGGACTAATGAAGTACATCGTGTAAGAAGTAATGGGTAAAAAAAAAAACGGCAGCTCTTGTGAAATGTTCAAAGGCAGCAGTTGTTAAAGTGTTCAGTGGGTGGACCTCCAGTCGAAAACCCGGGTCTGAGTGCAAGGCGTGTGATCTTCAACGGCTACCGAATGCTTCAGCTGAGCTGAGAGTAGGGAGACTTGTTCAATCCAACAGACGGTCAACACTTCGTCAGATTACAGTTATTCTCAAACACGGACCAAATCCGATGGCCTCTCAACGTACAGTTTGCCGCAGATTACATCGTATGGGCCACAGAAGTAGAAGGCCTGCTCGTAATCCATTGCTATCTCCAGCGAACAAGGAAAAAGTGTCCAGTTCGCTCAGGAAAACAAGAAGTGGACAGTAAATGAGTGGAAAAGGGTAATGTGGTCTGACGAATCACGTTTTCAACTACGCCATGTGCATGGAAGTGTGAGGATATGGAGACAGCCAGAGTTGGAAACGGGTCAAATATTTTGGACCCGGACCCGACACGGACCTGTAACTGACCCGACCCGGAAAAAATCTGCTTTGAACTATAATAATATGTACAGGGCGTTCAAAAAGTCTCCCCGCAGTGAGTATCGTATAATTTACTCATTTATTTAGAGGAAGTATTGAAACTGTCGTCCTTCATTTGCAAAACACAACCTACCTGTTTTACACATATTTTTAAACACTTTTGCGAGAGTCAGAGTCTCTGCGTAGTAATATTAAGGCTGTTCCACCTAGTTTTTATGGCGATGCAGTCAAATTTTTGGAATTAAGCAGCTTGTATGTTTAATTTCAGTTTTGGCTGTTTTCTTGATTACGTATCAAGCTTCAGAACATGTTTTAAGGCAACACCAATTTTCAGAAGCTTATGATGAGTTGAAAGTTTCCAAAATGTGGATGTTGTTTTCATCACATCATTGCCCCTCAGAAGAAAGGGACACTTTTCCTTCTGAGGACACACTTCCCTCATATTGCATGACAAATCATTTTTCAGTCCGCGGGCACCAGTATCGAGCACAAAATTCCACAGTGCGCATTTTTCTTTGAAACATTTTTTTTTTTTTTTTTTTTTTTTGCTTTTCAAAAATAAAACGGAAATGAAATCGGGTCGGAATTGGGGTCAGAATTGGGGTCAGGAACACCTTGACCCTACCCGTTTGACCTGCTGAAATTGTCGACTAGTTGACCTGTGACCCGTTTCCATCTCTGGAGACAGCATCACGAAAGTATGGACCCATCTTGCGTCGTTACTACTTTTCAAGCTCGCGGTGGCAGCATAATTGTGTGGGTCATGTTTTCGTCGGTATGTTTGGGCTCTTTGATTCGTGTGGAGCAACGTCTGACCGTCCAAAGGTATTTAAATATCGTTCCCGACCAAATCCGATCAGTTATGTTGATAGTTTATTCCAGTGGAGATGGATACTTCCAACAGAACAATGCGCCATGTCATTATGCTCACACTGTACACGAATGGTTTGAAAAGCATCACGGAGACTCTTCTCTTCTTCATCGGCCTCCTCAATCACCGGATCTCAATGCATATGACCGGTTTCGGCCATTTCAGTTCGTTTCTTAGCCGACACTGTAATTTTTGCTTGCCGTGAAAATCAGTTCCTAGTCACCAAAGAATATTGAGACAATATTGGCAACAGACATTCTCGACATTTTGCCTGTTGTATTGATGTCATAAAGTCCCAAAACCAGAAAACTTAGTAGATTCATCGCTGGCGAACCACATTTTCTCAACGTTTGTACCTAATGCAGGTGGTAAAGAACATTGGCTGGACGTTGAATGGCCACCCCAATGGTCTATTGGTCAGAGGTGTTGGTTCCTGGCAGATCGTCGGAGTTGGGACCGTGCCCCCCGATAAGTCATGGATAGTGCAACTGTTCAGCCTCCCTATTCTCCCCACCCCCTCGAACTAGTGCCCCCCAATTTTTTTTTTTATTGGAGGTTTATCGACCACCGTGAGCAACTCAATGGGCTGTAAGCAGTCGCCCGTCCCTAATTTAGGGTCACTGGTTCTAGGGAAGGGAGAGAGCCAGTGCCGTAAGACAATGACAACATCCATGCCTCACCGGGATTCGAACCCGGACCCCGTTTGGACGAATGATCAGAGGCCATCGCTTAGACCACTACGTTACCGGGGCGGCCACCCAAATTAGGTACGAGGGACTGCTTAAAGCTCTAGAGTTATTCCTTACCAAAAGAAGAGCCCAGATTTGAATCGCTGATCTCATTACTACTGCGTTGTCACCGTATCATTAATAAATTTGCGTGTACTGGCGCCAATTTGCAAACGTTATTTCATACCGCAAGGTCATGAGTTGTTGGGTTATCGTCATAATTTTGCTCTTAGATGCAATGCCTCCCACTCATGTAAGATATTAAAGAAAACGAAACGGGAAAAAAATCTGACTTTAGTTTCAGTATTCCGAACGTGGCAGAGACAACCGCAAACGATGTCGAAACGTACATCCCACGCGAGGTGCCGACCTTGCACCTCTCCAGGAGAAGGTTTCAACAATTGGCGGAAGTCAAAAGGAAATTGTAAATGCTATCGCGTGGCGCTCGGGTTGTTTCTCTGCTGCTACTTTTCTGCTTGTTGTTTAACTCGTTTTTTTTTTTTTTTTTGTTTTTTTTTTAATTCATGCCGTCGTAAGTTCCGGTCACGCATTCGTTTGCGACATTCCAGAAAATCCCGTGGCGAGGCTTAAATCATCATTGTGTCGTTCCACGTGGGCATTTTGGGGCCACGCCGGCCAGCGGCATGGCTAAAAATGGTCAGGACATGCGTGCTCTATTTATACCGACCTTCTGAAGTCTGCCGGTGTTACAATGCTTGATTGAATGGGTCACGTTCTGGTGTTAACGTTTTCACTCCCTCACCATTTCAGAACAAGAGAATAAAGTTTCGCGTTATTCAACAGTGAAATATGTTTAACGTGTATATAGGTGAAAAGCCAGTGTCAATGAATTTTTGCTATTTTCGTACTTTTTGAATCGATGCCATCAATGCAAGCGGCTCCAGTGGGGGAAAAAACGTCAAGTTAAAATGAAACAACTAAAAAAATATCTATGAAATAAATTGCATATAATACTGAGAGTTCCCGGTACAACCAACTAACCACATTTTCAAAATACTAAGAGTTGCCGGTACAACCCACTAATCACACATTCAAGATACGACTGGGCAAAACTGGAGCATATTAGACCATAAAAGTGTACACTCTCCGGGTAAAATAAAGGTGACATACGTGGTGGCCTGTAGCTTAATTTTTTAAGAGGGGAAAAAAGAAAGCTGTAAATAACATTCACAAAAACATGTGCAAATTTCCATCGGCCACTCCTGTGGCGGACATTTTTACGAACACCCCAGCACCCCTTCCTAAAGTTCCTCAGACCCTACCACACAAAAAATCCCGACACCCCTTCATTTGAAGATGTGTAACACACACACACACACATGTACTGTATATACAGGGTGTCCAGTAAAGTACTGTCTCAGCCCCGTGACTTTCAAACTCCGACAGCTATAACCATGCAAACGGTGTCTAGGTATAGTAAAGTGGCTATGCGCTATTCGATGCGACCACTTACAGCGCCTCCTAGCGGCAAAGTCAGGAGTTAGCGTGCCGATCTCGAAAACTATACGAGATATGGGAAAATAGTGAATTACAAAGTTGTAGAGCAGCATTGGTTTAGTGCGAAAAGACACCTTGCGCGCATGAATGCTAAGAATAGAACGCGTACAACGCTCGTTTGTTTGTTCGCGATGTCGAACACTGTTACGTCACGAAACGCGTCAGAAAGGAGATAATATCGCCTTTCCGCAAAGCACTAGCCCGACTCAACTGCGGAATGTTTGGTTCCAACATGGCGGTGCCCTTCCGCACCAGGCAGGAAACGTAAGAAAGTACCTGGTCGAGACATTCGAGCAACAAATCATTGGCTATGGTGGTTGCGTAGAGTGGCCTGCACGCTCACTGGACCTCACCCCATTGGACTTCTTCCTGTGGGGCTACCTCAAAGAGCAGGTGTATCAGACCCTCCGACAACGTTGCAGGACCTTCGACGCCGTATAACTGGCGCTTGTTCCAGCGTGACACCTGACATGCTGCAAAATGTGCAGCGTGAGATTCAGTCTAGAGTCCAAATGTGTATTGTGGCTGACGGAGAGCACATTGAGCACTGACGGTAAATGTGCCTAATGTCAACTAATTGCGCCTTTCTGAGGCGTTTCGTGATGTAACAATATTCGACATCGCGAGCAAACAAACGAGCGTTGTACGCGTTCTATTCTTAGCTATCATGTGCGCAAGGTGTCTATTTGTACTAAATCAATGCTGCTCTACAACTTTGTAATTAACTATTTTTCAGTATCTTGTATAGTTTTCGAGATCGGCACGCTAACTCCTGACTTTGCCGCTAGGAAGCGCTGTAAGTGGTCTCATCGAATAGCGCATAGCCACTTTACAATACCGAGGCACCATTTTTATAGCTATAGCTGTCGGCGTTCGAAAGTTACGGGGCTGAGAAAGGACTTTACTGGGCACCCTTTATACACACACTCAGTGGACAAAATATTTGAGATAGGGGTGATGGGCAGTTGTCATGGTCATCTCCCACGCTGAGTGGAACTGACCCAAACCCAACGCAGGAGTATAAATAGGCGGACAGCAGGGCTTCCCAACAGTGTATTGCAATCGACGAACATGGGTAAACGTAGTGATCTGAGCAATTTAAATCATGGGCGCATTGTTGGCGCAAGACAGATGGGTCATTCCATCGCCCAAGTGGGAAGACCCCTAAGGGTTCCCGAGGGCAACCTTATCAAGGGTGTACCGCGAGAATACCATCGACGGACGTACCAGCTCCCAGATAGCAAGCGTCGGCCGACCACACGACACTGAGGTCTAGGGTCGACCTAGACTACCCAGGGGCGTACAGACCGACCACTTTGCAACAGCTGCGCAATCACATCCAGCTTAAATATCGGACTCCCAAACAGCATCAGCGAACGATTGGTACGGCGCACGCCTGCATACTCTCGGCAACGGGAGCCAACGCCCTACCCTTGTGCAACTGTTGACTGCTTGTCATCGGAAATTACCCTCCCCCGGGTGCCGATAACATCAAAGCTGGACATCTGCAGAATGGCGCCGCGTCGTGTGGTCAGATGAGTCCCGTTTAAAGTTGTACTGAGCTGATGGGAGGGTGGGGGTGTGGCGTCGACAACATGAGGCCATGGCCTCGTCGTACAAGGTCGGCTCTGTTCAAGGCAGTGGTGGCTCTGTGAGGGTTTGGGGAGCCTTCTCATGGGACACATTATGTCCCTTAGTATGTCTGGAGAAGTGATTCACAACTGCGCGCTAGAGCTGGCTGATCACCTACAAACTTTCATAGCCTTCGTGAATCCTGCGGCCTATGGTATGTTTCAGAACGAAAATGCGCCACCACACCAGGCCGCAATCATCCAGGCATAGCTCGAGGAACACTCATCTGAGTTTGGAAGCATCCAGCAGACCCCGAGGTTCCCGGATTTAAAACCCAGTGGAAGCTGTCGGGGATTTCCTGGAGCTGAACATGGATCCGGGACCGACGTGTCGGGCAGAGTTGTGAACAATGCTCAGGGCCTGATTTACGCCTAGACCTGCATTTTAGGGGCTCTAGAATCACTATGCAAAAAAATTATGCCTTTTTTTTATTAATTAATTATTATGGATGAAAAAAATCATATAGGGGTGGGGGTGATATTTTTTTCCTGAAATGAAGATTAACATTGGTATTTTTACTATGCTCTTTCACTATTACCTCATTTCAACTGCAGCTCAGAGACCTCATGTCCTGTCGGAACAAGAGTAGCCCACAGAAGCAGCCATTCTATAACCGCCACACTGCTTATTAAGGTTTTGCGTTGCTAAGACACTTTTTAAAAGCTCTGAGTATTGCGGGAGGTTTTGCATTGCTAAGACACTTTGTAGAAACTTTAATTAGTCAAACAGGTTTTGCATTGCGAAGGCACTTTGTTGAAGCTTTCATTATTCAAACAGGTTTTGCATTGCTAAGACAGTTTGTAAAAGCTCTGGGTATTGAGAAAGGTTTTGCATTGCTAAGACACTTTGTAGAAGCTTTGAGTATTGAGAGAGGTTTTGTATTGCTGATACACTTTGTAGAAGCTTTGAGTATTGAATCAGGTTTTGCATTGCGAAGACACTTTGTTGAAGCTTTGATTATTCAAACAGGTTTTGCACTGCTAAGACAGTTTGTGGAAGCTCTGGGTATTGAGAGAGGTTTAGCATTGCTAAGACACATTGTAGAAGCTCTGAGTATTGAGACAGGTTTTACATTGCTGAGACACTTTGTAGAAGCTTTGAGTATTGAGAGAGGTTTTGCATTGCTGAGACACTTTGTAGAAGCTCTGGTTATTGAGAAAGGCTTTGTATTGTTAAGACACTTTGTAGAAGCTTTGAGTATTGAGAGAGGTTTAGCATTGCTAAGACACATTGTAGAAGCTCTGAGTATTGAGACAGGTTTTACATTGCTGAGACACTTTGTAGAAGCTTTGAGTATTTAAACAGGTTTTGCATTGCTAAGACACTTTGTAGAAGCTTTGAGTATTGAAACAGGTTTTTCATTGCGAAGACACTTCTTTGAAGCTTTGAGCATTCAAACAGGTTTTGCATTGCTAAGACAGTTTGTAGAAGCTCTGGGTATTGAGAAAGATTTTGCATTGCTAAGACACTTTGTAGAAGCGTTGAGTATTGAGAGAGGTTTACCATTGCTAAGACACATTGTAGAAGCCCTGAGTATTGAAACAGGTTTTGCATTGCTGTAGTATTGAAACAGGTTTTGCATTACTGTAGTATTGAAACAGGTTTTGCACTTTGTAGAAGCTTTGAGTATTTCATATTGTAAGCAATTTTTGCGGGAATTTATAACCTTTTCTGGTGAAATTGTATCCAACAATTCTTTCATCCAAGAAGTAACAGGGCCGTGTCAGCCTTCTTTCTAGCTACCACCTTACATTAAACACCAAGTCTTTCAATATCGCGGATGGTTTTCGCCAGCCCGCAGCGCAAACTCGTACACCCACGCTTGCTGTGAAAATTCGGAATAACTGAGATACCTAATTGGCTGTGGCCCAACCCACCAGCTTAGTGATTTACGCGGTGTCGATGGCGTCCCGCGATTGCACACGCGAAGTAATGGGGTATCCATGCTTGGAAGCAAGAAATTTCAGGAACTCAATTTGAAACGAGATTAGGTTTTTCTCTTATCATATTAGCAGCACCTATTGCCGTAGGAATTCTACTCTGAGTGGAAAAATATTTCATATATTTTTTTTTCAGGTCAGAAAACCATCGAGCGGAAAAACGCAAACTAAGACGTAAAGAAATCCATCGATAAATTCCGCGAGAGAATTCATGGGAGTCGAGCCCTAATTTTCAGTGACCCGCGTGCAAGCCGACCCCCCCCCCCTCCCTCCCAACTTTGAAAGCAGGGTTTCTTCCAAAAATTTAGGCTTATACACGAGTATATACGGTAATTAACTTTCAGTGTGAGAGCATGACTAATCCGTTTTAGGGCAGGAAAGTAAACCTGTGAAAAGCTGTATAACACTTCCGCCTATGGTTCTTTTATCATCCTCTGCAACCAGTGGCCCGGAATTATGTGATGAGCTTAAAATGCTCGTGGAGGTCATTAAATTCCTACCCCCTCAAAAGAATCTATTTTAATATCTTAGCAGGTAAAAACTCTGGAAGTAACGAACGCATAAAAATAAAATTCTGCGTTGTAAATATGAAATTGCAAGCTGAACAACGGTTTACTCGCAAATGCCATTTTTCTGTTAGGTAAACTTTATTCAGTTAGTCGTTTAGTTTGATATTTATTTATTTACCTTCATTAGCATTCATTCATTCATAATAAACCTCCTTGCAGCTATTGTTATATTATATTACGTGTTTAATAAGATTTTGCAAACAGATAAATATGAGTTAGAAAATTCTTTAGAGTGGATTATGCTCATGTGGTTGTTAGTTGTTGGATTAAAATCTGTTGAGAAGATTAGAACATTTTTAACTCCAAAAAAGTGGGTCATCTCCCATTCAAGCATAAAAGCTGCATACAACATACGTCCGGAAATCTCGCTGGGGTACATTTTTTTACCTTACAGAGCAAGTATTGTATCTTTTAATGACCAGAGGAAGAAATTAACTTTCCTTATAGAGTCAACGGACAGCCGTTTTACTTCTTTCCGCTGCGCATTCCAATCAAATAGCATTTCGTTTTAGCCTTTGGAACAATAGCGCAATTAAAAAGTAATTATTAACCTTAAATAGCACGCGTTTAGCTGTACACGTGGCCTTGAGGGCTGACGAGCGTTCAGATGTCCACTGTAAAGAACCTTGAAACGTTCAGTAGGCTCAATTTCCACCTCACACGATATTTATTGCGCGCGACAGACTGACTACCTTACTTTCACAACCAAAAATCTGAAATCCACACATCGAAGTTTATTCTGTGTAAGTAAGTGGTTGGTTAAAACTAGAATTTCAATTTTCTTTTCTCTGGCGCAGAAGAACGGCACCTTCTGCACTTTTCACTTTAAAAACACGTTCTGACTAAATGATTTAATAGATTGAAACCTGGTGCAGTGCTCCTATACAGATCCCTTATCCGCTAGGGATGTATGGGTAATTGAAAAACACGGGTAACCCAAAATTACATTTTGTGTTTTACGAACACTATAGCGAAATCCAAATTTGCAGGAGGCAGAATCCGAATCCTTCTGCTCCGCAGCCCAATGCTTTCTCAATTAAGCGATGCCTGCAAAGGCATATCACTGGTACTTGCCGTCTTGAGATGTGCATCACCTCTGTAGTACATAACATACACTATATTGACAAAAGTCACCGGACACCCCTTCCAAAGCAAATGAACGGATCCTTTGCGTTGTTAAGATTGCCGGTACATCTGCAAACGGCATAAAATCAAGCCTGCAGCTGACCGCGATCATGTCGCACTGTAAGGTTGAGTGAAAATGTTGGGGCGGGAGAGAACTGACTTTCAGAAAGGAAAGATTGCTGGGTGTTATATTAGTGGGTTGTCCATAAGAGAAACCGAGAGGCGTTTAAACATACCCAAGTCAAGTGTTTTGGATGTACTGAATAAGTGGAAGACACATGGCATGCTTGAAGCAGCAAAAAAAAAAAAAAAAAAAACATGCCGGCAGACCAAAGAAAATCAGTGATAGAGGACGGCGAAGATTCAGGAGAGTCATTACAGCTAATCGACGAAGTTACTGCACAAGACCTCAGTGTACAGGTGAGTAAAACTGTTGGAAAACCGGTATGTACACGTATCATTCGCAGATAACTTCATTCCATGGGCTAACGTGGTCGCGCGGCTGCTCATAAGCCTTTCATCTCCACTAGGAATGTTACTCGTCGTTTAGCATGGTGTAAAAAACATTTATCGTGGACCGTAGATCAATGGAAACGGGTCCTATGGACTGATGAATTCAGATACACGATATATCAGTCAGATGGCCGTGTGTGGGTATGGTGGCAGCCGGGGGAACGTTATTTACCACAATGTACTGTTCCCACAGTCAAGTTTGGAGCTGGCAGTGTACTCGTGTGGGGGTGGTTTTCGTGGTATGGTCCCGGCCCATTGGTTATCGTGGACAAACCTGTTAACCAGCAAGTCTACCTCGGTATTCTGGACAATTATGGCCTACCAACTCTGTGACAATCCTATGGAACCGAGTCTTGTTGGTACCAGCAGGATAATGCACCGAACCATAAAGCAAGGACTGTTACGGCGTGGTTTCACACTGATTCCGTATCGCGTGTGGACTGGCCAGCACAGTGTCCTGATCTTAATCCCATAGAGAACCTATGGGATTAATTAGAGCGCAGCATGAGAAGTTTGGAACCAAGGCCTAATATTAAGCAACAGTTAGCGGCAACATTATGTACTGAATGGAAGCGCATATCTATCACTGTGTTCCAAAACCTTGTCGAAAGCATGTCTCGAAGGGTCAGTGCATGCATTAAGGCCAACGGTGGACCGACACCGCACTAATGTATGTCAATAAATGCTATGTTGTGTTTCTCTTCTAGGTGTCCGGTGACTACTTTTGTCAATATAGTGTATATCCTCCCCCCCCTTTGAAAAAATGCTGGAGCACGAAATCGCAGGTTTCCGGTCAGCCGCAAACCACGCTTTAAGTAACTCTCGGTTGAAGGAATTGTCATTAATTCCAGACGATATGTGGAAGGAACATCACACATTTTTCGAAGAAACGCACGGTCCAGGATTCGAGTCCCTGTTCGGACGCCAATATAGTGCAATCCAAATTTGTCAGTATTCAAACCCACATCCTTCTTCTCCGGAACCGAATGCTTTCGCAAGTAGCTGTAACAAGTGCTTATCACCGCTACTTGCCGCCGTAACATGTGCTTCACTTCTGTAGTACGTCACAACACTAACAGAAAACTTTCCATTATTCAATCAAATAATCCGTAAATTTTGCTTATTTCCGAGAAACTTTGTGATGTTGCCTCATATCAGTCCGAAAGTTTTCTTACAGCAATGATGTCGCTATTGTCAAGGTTCTACTGACCCATATGCACTGAGATGCCAGTACTTTAGTTACACCTGTTTTCGTGGCGTAAATAGCTCACTACTACACGTAAGAGCGATGTCTTGCATCAGTCAGACAGCATTTAGCGCTATATTGAGGGTCGGAATGGGCAAAACGAGCTATCTGAGCTACTTTGAAAGTGTCATGGTAGTTAACGGTTGCCGTTCCGGTGCGGGCATCTCCCCAACTGCCGTCCTCCTGAGCCTTTCACGCACAACATTAGCAAGAATTTAGAGCGAATGATGTGTCACGTGATAAACTTCCACCAAGCTGGCGATCCTGTGAATGAAAACAGCTGTTGGGTTAGGAGGGTAAAAAGAAAATTTCTGAGATTCGTGCAAGAGAACAGGCAGCCCACAACTGGGCTAATTATTGCAGCAATCAATTGGTGTGGCAAAGGGTCTTTCCTGAAAGAATCACTTGTCGGGAAATATGATGAATGGGGTGTTGGTCAGTTGCACTCAAAAACCTCCAAAATACTCAGCTGCACTTAGAGCCTCTCCTGGTTCATGGGCTAACTGTACTCAGGGATATTTTCCCCACCCATCCCTAGGAACATTTCTGTGGTGTAGGATTACAACACTCAGAGACTCCCTCGAAGTCTTTTCAGCCGTTGGAGAAATTGCGCTCATAGAACCGTAAGTACGTGTATATACATTTGCCAACTTTCTTTCACATATATAAATACGACGGTTGTACCGAAAGTAACGCAAAAGTGGGCATAACTTTTTTGTTAACTGGCAGGGATCGTTCAGATTGCGCATGTTAGTAGAGTAACTCTTTCTCTATACAAAGGTACTACTCAACATAGTCTCTATCACGAGCGACGCATTTGCACCATCGTTGAACCACTCCCGAATTCTCATTTTCAGGTGTGGACTGCTGTACCCACTTCTTCACAGCCCCTTTCAACCCCTCTGTGTCATCAAATCGTTGTTCCCGGAGACTGTTCTTCATTGGACCTAACAGGTGGAAGTCGGAGGGCGCCAGATCTGGACTGTACTGTGGATGAGGGACCACCGACCAGCCTAATTTGCTGATCGCCTGATTTATTGCTAAAGATGTGTGTGGTCTCGCATTGTCATGGTAAATGTTGATCCTTTTCAGATTCTTGTTCGGTCTCTTCCTCCTTATGGCTTCTCTAAGCTTCTTGAGTGTCTTAGTGTACCGCTCGCTGGTCTCGAAATGGCCACGTTCCAGAAAATCAAGGAGAAAGACACCCTTGTCATCCCAAAAGAAGAGTCACCATGACTTTCTGTGCGGATCGCTGGCTTTTGAAGTTCTTAGGCCTTGGTGAAGAGGTGTAACGCCATTCCATGGATTGAATCTTCACTTCCGGATCGTAAAGGTACGCTCACGTTTCATCCCCTGTCACCAGTTCGAAAAAAAAAACGTGGCTTCATTGGCTCCAAACGCTTCCAGCAGATCAAAACAGTATAGCATTGTGATCACAGTCTAGCTGTGCAAGAAGCTCACGGATTGTGACTCGTCTCTCCGCGCGAATCAATTCATCCACTCGCTGACAATTCGCGTCAGTGGTCACAGATGATGATCCCTCACTGCGTGGTTTTTCTTCAATGCTGGTTCCCTTTCTTTAAACTTCTTCATCCATCTGTGCTCATTGCTCTTGTCAATGGTGTCATTTCCATGAACATTCTGTAGCCTTCTGTAGATGTCGGACAGCCTGCACCCTTCTTTCGTCAAGAAATCTGCATGTTGCTTCTGTCTGGAATCCATTATTTACCAGCAATGAAGAAGAAGGGATACTATAGAGGAAGAGTTACTCTACCGACATGTGCAATTTGAACGATCTCTGTCAGTTAATAAAAATGTTATGGCCACTTTTGCATTACTTTCGGTACAACCCTCGTATATACACTGGTGTCCAAAACGAAATGACCGATCGATAAGATTTTTCAGAGACATGTGCAAGGGGAAACGCCAAGTCGACGTACAGAAGTAACGTTATGTTAGCTCTTATGAAAATATGCAAATGGCAACCGTACCTCTTCGAGCTGGTAGGCACGTGACCTTGATGAACGTTCTTCTGAGCGGGATGCCACAATTGAAGCTTGAGTTGGACTGTTAGTGGAAGAATGTCTCCGCATCATCACTTAGAAGACTCTTTACAGTAGAGAGCAATCGGTAGATTGGAAGCAGTTAAATCGCAAGTTGAGGTAGCAAGACGGCTGAATGTGTCGAGGCAAGTGGTCTCCATTATCTGGAGACAGTTCCAGGAAACCGGAACAATAACCAGAAGGCCGTGACAAGGACGCCCACGAGCCAGAACAAGTCAAGACGACTGGCATTTGTCTCTAATGTTTCGCCGATACAGTAAGACTACAGCCAGGCAATTCTCTCAGAAGCTCTCCTCTGCTGTGGGAACCGCGATATCGAGGCAAACAGTTTACAGAAGACTCCATGAGTTAGGTCTGAAGTGGGCCCGACAATATCACCCCTAGATCCCAGATCAATGGGCCTGTGTTCTTTTCAGTAACATGTCGCAGTACTGTCTAAACACGTATTCTTGACGTGTGTGCATGTGGAGAGAGACGTTTAGCCGAAATCTTCCCTCCAACATTGTGGAAATCGGCCACTACAGTAGTGGAGGAATCTTCTTTGGGATGCCATCATGTTATATGGACGAATGCCGCTGCATGTGTTTCCAGGAAGCACCTGACTGCTGCACGCTACAGGGATGACATCCTACAGCCTTGTGTACGGCTTTTCAGGGGAGCTGTTGGCCCCCAGTTCCTTTTTATGGACTGTAACACCCGTCCCCATAGAGCTCGGCTAGATCCCTATGTACGGCTTTTCAGAGGTGCTGTTGGCCCCCAGTTCCTATTTATGGACGATAGCGCCCGTCTCCATAGGGCTCGGCTAGATCCCTATGTATGGCTTTTCAGGGAAGCTTCTGGCCCCCAGTTCCTTTTTATAGACTGTACCGCCCGTCCCCATATGGCTTGACTAGATTCCTATGTACAGCTTTTCAGAAGAGCTGTTGGCCCCCAGTTCCTTTTTACGGACTGTAACGCCCGTCACCACAGGGCTTGGCTAGATCCCTATGTACGGCTTTTCAGAGGTGCTGTTGGCCCCCAGTTCCTTTTTGTAGACTGTAACGCCCGTCCCTATATGGCTTGACTAGATTCCTATGTACGGCTTTTCAGAGGAGCTGTTGGCCCCCAGTTCCTTTTTATGGACTGTCACGGCCCGTTCCCATAGGACTCGGCTACATCCGTATGTACAATTTTTCATGGGAGCTGTTGGCCTACAGAATTTTTTATGGACAGTAACGCTCGTCTCCGTAGGGCTCGACTAGTCGAAAAATACCTGAAGAGGGAGGATATTCACAAGATGAAGTGACCCCGCCAGATCTCCGGACCTGAACCTGTAGAGCATGTCTCGGATACTCTGGAAAGAGCATTTCAAAGCCTGCAGCGCCCTCCCAAGAACCCTCCCGAGACTTCGACGGGCCTTGGTGGAGGAGTGGCACTTACTGTCCCAAACTCTCGTACCCAGCCTGGTAGATGAGTGATCGTTATTCGAACTATATCACTGTTTGGGGTGATTACACTTCCTATTAGGCCCTTCAAATCCACGCCACTTGCTTCATCACCTTTGGACTGTTACGCTATCATGCGCATGCTTCCTCCTAATACGGTGA
This sequence comes from Macrothele yani, assembly GCA_039090855.1. Taxonomy (NCBI): domain Eukaryota; kingdom Metazoa; phylum Arthropoda; class Arachnida; order Araneae; family Macrothelidae; genus Macrothele; species Macrothele yani. Next base: position 115,410,062 of record CM077003.1, read on the forward strand.
TGGCATTCTTTTCCAGTTGTGTATTACTACTTTGTCGACATACGTATGTCCACTCCAACTGTCATGAAACTCTGTCGTGTTAATTTTGCGTTATCCAAAATTTTGGTTTTTGTAACGTTAATTTTGGAAACTAGTGAATAATCTGTGGTCTTGGAATGTTATCTAGTGGAGTCGATAGAGTCTATCAGTGTGTTTGTTACTCAGGGTTGGAAGTTGACTCTTCTTATATTCTATTTTTTCATTTTTTTCATGTTTTTCACGTATTTCTTTAGCTATTTTATTTCTCGCTACTATTTCTCGCTGCTAGGGATGTAAGGTCAGGTGATGCGTAACATCACAGCCTCTCCTTGACAAATGTCAACCCCGCCTTCTCGTGGTACATCCTGTTCCCACTAAAGGGGCTCTGACGACCGCCAACAGCGATATAACTATACCATCGGGATTAGAGGAAATTCTATCACACACTCACCAACCCGCTTGGCCAGCGTGGTGAGTTATGGCCAAACCCCTCCAAAATGATTCCACAACTTAAATCTTGGCCCTCAGTCTCCGGCAGCTGGAATGTACCTGGCCAAGGCAGCTGCCAGTGCGAAATGAAGGCAGAGGGTGCTAAGAATCCCCGGAGGACCGGACTAGGCTGCCATCTGATGCTGACCTTGGCTACGTATAATGGACGCTCCCTATCTTCTGATTCAAGGCTTCTTGAATTGGAAGAGGAACTACAAAGGATCAAGTGGGACATCGTCGGGCTAAGTGAGGTAAGGAGAAAAGGAGAAGATCTCATTGAACTGAAAAGTGGACATCTCTTCTACTATCGTGGGACTGATACTGGCAGAACTAGTGGTGTTGAATTGATAATAAACAAGAAACTGAAGGGTAAAGTTGTAGAAGTTGAAAGTTTCTCTGGCAGAGCTGCACGACTCGTTATCCAACTATCGAGAAGATACCAGGCTCAGATTATTCAAACTTATGAACCCACCACAAGTCATCCTGAAGAAGAAATTGAAGAATTTTATGAAGAAATTCGTCATCTAAATAATAAAGGTAAGCAGCACTTGAAGAAAATTATGGGAGATTTCAATGCAAAAATAAGGCAACGTGAACAGAATGAAACTTCAGTAGGTAAATTCGGTCACGGCAACAGAAACCAGCGTGGAAATACTCTCGTAGAGTTTGCAGAGGCAGAAGGGTTTTTCATCTTGAACTCCTTTTTCAAGAAAAAGCCACACAGGAAATGGTCATGGAAACATCCAAATGGGACGACAAGTGAAATTGATTTTATTATGTGTAACAAAAAATTTGTCATAGAAGACTGCAGTGTGCTAAACGAGTTCAACACAGGTAGTGACTATAGATTGGTGAGATGTAAGATGCACCTCAACACTAAACTCGAACGTGGCAAGCTCATAAGACAAACAAAATGTATTGACATAACCAACCTTAAAAAACACAATAATACCTTCAAGTTGGAACTGAAGAACAGATTCTCTGCTTTAGAAGGCCTAACATCGGAAGAAGTGGATATTTCTGAAGTTAACAGGAAAGTAGCCAAAGCTCTTATGGAAACAGCAAAAAAAATTGCTGGGTCTAAGAACAAGTTGCATGTGAACAAATTATCAGGAAAAACCAAAATGTTGATGCAAAAAAAAGAAAAAAATAGAGAGATGAGGACAACTAAAGAAGATGTGACTTCCAAAGTGGAATATATAGAGCTATGCAAGACAGTACAAAAAAGTATCACTGAAGATGTAAGGAAATTCAACTGTGAACTAGTGAGGAAAGCAATTGAAAACAACCAAAGCCTAAAGATAGCAAAGGGACATCTCAGTAAGGGAAGAAAACAGATTATGGCACTGAGAAAAGAAGATGGTTCTGTAACAAGAAACAGAGGCGAAAATTTGACAAGAGTGAAAGAGTTCTACTCCAAATTATATGAAAGGGATGATACATGTACTTCAGACATCATGAAAGGTATCAGTATCACAGTTCTTCCAGTCCTCCCAGCAGAAGTTGCACATGCAATCAAGAACATGAAGCTGGGAAAAGCTCCAGGAGAAGATGGAATTACTGTAGACATCATACAAGAAGCAAGTGGAGAAATCGAAATAGTACTCGCCCAAATTTTCACTCGATGCCTTAATGAAGGGAAGATTCCTGAAGATTGGAACAACGCTACAATGATCCTGCTACATAAAAAAGGTGACATTGAGGATATCAGGAACTACAGACCTATCAGCCTCCTATCAGTGGTTTATAAAATCTTCACTAAAATTCTTTCACACCGTTTAAAGGTAACACTGGACACGGCTCAACCAAGAGAACAAGCTGGATTCAGGAGTGGCTACAGCACAATAGATCATATCCACGTACTGAGAGAACTAATTGAAAGAGCGAGGGAATATGAACTTCCACTGTGCATGGCTTTTATCGATTATGAAAAAGCCTTTGATTCGGTGACACCATCAGCAGTTACAATGGCTCTGAAATCCTGCGGTATTGAAGATGCGTACATTAATATTATTAATAACATCTATGAAAATGCAAGTGCAAAGATTCGGCTGTTTGAAAATACAACACACATAAAAATTGGAAAGGGAGTAAGACAAGGTGACACCATATCTCCGAAGCTCTTTAATGCCACATTGGGAAAAGTCTTTCAATCACTAAACTGGGAAAACAAAGGGATAAATATTAATGGAGATTATCTAACCCACCTTCGTTTTGCTGATGACGTAGTCATTTTTGCAACTACCCCATCAGAGCTGCAGAGTATGATCCAGGAACTTGCTGACAAGAGTAAATAAGTGGGATTAAAAATTAACTTTCAGAAGACAAAAGTGATGTTCAATGCTTTTACAAGAAATGAAGATTTATCGATTGATGGAGAAAAGCTGGAGATAACAGACACGTACGTTTATCTTGGTCAGCAGATATCAAGTGAGGGTCACATTGATGAAGAAATTAATCGGCGTACAAAACTTGCCTGGAGAGCTTTTGGAAGAAACAGAATAATTTTCAAGAGCAATATGCCATTATGTCTTAAAAGAAAAGTGTTTGATCAATGCATTCTTCCAGTGCTTACGTATGGTGCAGAGACGTGGACCTTAACTAAAAGAGACATACAAAGGCTGCAGACAACTCAAAAAATGCATGGAGAGGTGCATGCTTGGTGTAACCAGGAGAGATAAGAAGAGGAACTCGTGGATCCGAAAAATGACAAGAGTGGAAGACATCATGATCAGAGTTAAATCCCTGAAATGGCAATGGGCTGGACATACTGCCATTAGGACAGACCATCGATGGACAGCCGAAATTTTAGATTGGATTCCAAGGGACAGGAAAAGACCCAGAAGACCATATGGGAGATGGGTGGATGAAATTCGAAAGTATGCGGGAGTGACATGGAGGAGACATGGCACAAGACAGGCCGTTGTGGAGGAAACTTGGGGAGACCTTCGTCCAGCAGTGGATTGATAATGGTTGACAATGATGATGATGATGATGATTTTGTTTTCCATGTTGTAAAAAATCACTTCACGCAGCGGTTTGACACACATTTCAGGAACTGAAAATTTGAAACTGACCCTGTTTCGTTGTCTCGTAAAAATGTCTGCACTCTTCTTCTCCTTTTCTTATAAGTTTTGGATTTGTGATCTGCTTCTCTTCCTGTAAGTTGTTTAACAAAGTATTTACCGTGGAACTTCATGTATACGTTTTTCAAGCAACCATGTAAAATTAACGTATAATCGAAAAAAATGTGTAAACGAAACAGAGAAAATTTAGCATTAAGGGTAATTTTTTGGATTGGTGTCATTTTACGTATGAATTAAAAAACGTAAACATATAAACGGTTTTCCGCTGTACATCAACTTGTATTTTCCTGATTTCATCGATAAAACGAATATAATATAGTACATAAATGCTGACATTAAAATATATTGAGTTAAACGATTTTCATGCATTTGTAGCTCTGAAGGATGCAATGTTTGAAGACGCTCATGAAGGAGGAAACTGTGCGTATTGCTTAATATAATTGTCCTTTAGGAAATCACTGAATTTAATAACTCGATCATCTGTTGGTTGTTCAGGCATTAAATTCGCCAGGAAGCAATCTCCAAAAATCTCCCACTTTTTCACATTCCCCCTTAGTAATCAAAGGTTGAGTCAGTGAGTGTAGTCAATCGTTGTTGTTGTTTCCCATCTGAGTGTAATTGACCAATTAGATAAGGAGACGTAAGTCCCTGAATTGCTAAAACAGCCGAGGACCCTGTCGTCACTAACCTTTGATCCCTCTAATGAGCAAGAGGTTTTCGTCCACAGGATCCTCGGTTGTTAGAACTTCTTAGCACGTATTTTGTAAAAAAATATCGTACTTATGTTATCACTTTTTCGGACTGCGGGCACCATATCTCTACAACTGTTAGTCCGATTTGTAAAATTCATTATGCATTGGGAAGCTTGAAATGTGAGAATGATGATCCTTACTTTCCGTTTTATTTTTTTATTTTTATGTACAACTTTGCCGCTAGAGGGCGTAAATGCAGATGATATCGAATTCAAAGTGCATTTTATTCCATATCATCATCATCATCATCATTGTCAACCATTATCAATCCACTGCTGGACGAAGGTCTCTCCAAGTTTCCTCCACAACGGTCTGTCTTGTGCCAGTCTCCTCCATGTCACTCCCGCATACTTTCGAATTTCATTCATCCATCTCACCTGTGGTCTTCTTCTGGGTCTTTTCCTGTCCCTTGGAATCCAATCTAAAATTTCGGCTGTCCATTGATGGTCTGTCCTTCTGGCAGTATGTCCAGCCCATTGCCATTTCAGGGATTTAACTCTGATCATGATGCCTTCCACTCTGGTCATTTTTCGGATCCACGAGTTCCTCTTCTTATCTCTCCTGGTTACCCCAAGCATGCACCTCCTCATGCCTTTTTGAGTTGTCTGCAGTCTTTGTATGTCTCTTTTAGTTAAGGTCAACGTCTCTGCACCATACGTAAGCACTGGAAGGATGCATTGATCAAACACTTTTCTTTTAAGACATAATGGCATATTGCTCTTGAAAATTATGCTGTTTCTTCCAAAAGCTCTCCAGGCAAGTTTTGTACGCCGATTAATTTCTTCATCAATGTGACCCTCACTTGATATCTGCTGTCCAAGATAGACGTACGTGTCTGTTATATCCAGCTTTTCTCCATCAATCGATAAATATCTTCATTTCTTGTAAAAGCATTGAACATCACTTTTGTCTTCTGAAAGTTTATTTTTAATCCCACTTCTTTACCCTTGTCAGCAAGTTCCTGGATCATACTCTGCAGCTCTGATGGGGTAGTTGCAAAAATGTCTACGTCATCAGCAAAACGAAGGTGGGTTAGATAATCTCCATTAATCTTTATCCCTTTGTTTTCCCAGTTCAGTCATTGAAGGACATTTTCCAATGTGGCATTAAAGAGCTTCGGAGATATGGTGTCACCTTGTCTCACTCCCTTTCCAATTTTTATGTGTGTTGTATTTTCAAACAGCCGAATCTTTGCCACTTGCATTTTTGCATATACTCGCTTCTAAATATCCCATTAAAGAAATTATTTTTCCTTTCGATGCCATTTAAATCGAAGACTATTTTAGGTGCAGTCTCTTTTTCAAGTAATGCATAGCTTTTCCACTAAGGGCGTAAAGGTAAATTGCGTTACTCCAGAATGATGATCCTTGCTTCTAAAAGTCCGATTTAAAAAATTATCCTGCATCAGATGCAATTCCTGATGCGAAATGTTTTGCACATAATTTCAAAATTTTTCGTAAAGAATGGTTTCCGCCAGCAGGGGACGTAAGTGTTTATTTCTGTTCCTGATGCCTTCGCAACAAAATCTGAACTTCTGAAAACGCGATTGAAAAACTTCTTTCGTGGAGTGATAGCGCTCATCTCGGAAAATCTTTTGAGAATATCACCTGCTTAAAATAGTGCATAGTTTTTCCACCGGGAGAGTAGATGTATATCTTAGTTTTGTCGAAATTTCTGCTTCTAAGAGTCCGATTTGAAAATTTATTTTTCTTTGTTGGAGAGCGTTTCCGGTGCGAAATGTGTACCATAAAATTTCAAATTTTTCTTAACGCAGAAGTGTGCCACTAGAGTTTGTAAGTTCACGTTTCCGTTTACAGCAATATCAGCGGGATTGAAAACAAGACTGAAAAAATTCTTTTTCGGTCAGATACTACTAACTACGAAACCTGTGTATATTTTTTTCCCAAATAATGTACGATTTCGCCTCTAGGAAGCACAAGTGTTTAACCTGTTTTCCTCGCTATCTCTGCTTCTAATGTGTGATTAAAAAAATCTTTTAACACCGCCCATGCAGCACAAAACGTTTCAGATATGTATCAATAATGTTACAATCTCTCATTTTCGTTACACTTTCAGAGATATCTTACAATTATGTTTCAGCAACAACATAACGCTTTGTACATTACGGTTACGTTAAAAATAGTATTCGCATATACTACTGTTTTATAGTTTCCATTATACAGACATCAAAAAGATAAAAAAAAAAAAGGAGCCACCCCGTTTACCTTTGGAACCGTTTGCCGCATATAAACAAATTAGGTGTCGTTTGAAAGAACTCGAAGGGATCTATCATATGATGCAAAAAAACATGCTAATTACGCTAATTAACATACTAATTAGCTCTCTATCTCTGATTTTTTCATATAAGAGGTAGGTTATTTTACGCGCATTTTATTCAGCACATAGTAAAACTCCTAAATTCCAAAGTTCATACAAATCGACCAATAAATACGTGTACAGTGAGCTAGGGAAAAAAAATGCGGTTAATGTTAAACTGTAGAATTCGATTTTGATTTGTATCATTTAATCGAGAACAGATACAATGATTTGGTGTTGCAACAGTAAATGATTTTCAGGGTAGCTGTTGGCACCCAGTTCCTTTTTATGGACTGTAACACCCGTCCCCATAGAGCTCGGCTAGATCCCTATGTACGGCTTTTCAGGGGAGCTGTTAGCCTCCAGTTCCTTTCTATAGACTGTAACAAGCTGTACATAGGGCTCGGCTAGATCGCTATGTACAGCTTTTCAGAGGAGCTTTTGGCCCCCAGTTCCTATTTATGGACGATAACGCCCGTCTCAATAGGGTTCGGCTAGATCCCTATGCACGGGTTTTCAGGGGATTGTTAGCTCATATCAAGGAGGTTAGAAAGAAGAGGAGGTGAAAGCATCCGTTTTGAGTGAAGCCAAAATACACTGACGGAAAAAAATCCCAACACCACGAAAAAATAGTTGTAGAGGAATGAAATGGCGGCAATATATTTGTATAGGTAACATATTTAATCGATTAAGGTTTCAAGATCACAGCTTATTGTAAGCGCGAGAAGAGCCATTTTAAATGTGAAATGCTGGTACATTAATAACCGGTGTAACCGCCAGAATGTTGAATGCAAGCACGCAAACGTTCATGCATTATGTCGTACAGGTGCTGGATGTCAGTTTGTGGGATGGAGTTCCATGCCTGTTGCACTTGGTCGGTCAATACAGGGACGGTTAATGCTGGTTGGGGTGACACTGGAGTTGTCGTCCAATGATGTCCCATACGTGCTCGATTGGTGAATGATCTGGTGATCTAGCAGGCCTCGGCAACATGTCGACACTCTGTAGAGCATGTTGGATTACAACAGCGGTATGCGGGCGAGCGTTATCCTGTTGGAAAACACCCCCTGGAATGCTGTTCATGAATGGCAGCACAACAGGTTGAATCACCAGACCGACGTACAACTGTGCCGTCAGGGTGCGTGGGATAACCACGACAGTGCTCCTGCTGTCATAGGAAATTGCTCCCCAGACCATAACCCTAGGTGTAGGTCCAGTTTGTCTCGGCCGCAGACAGGTTAGTTGCAGGCGCTCACCTGGCCTCCTTCTAACCAACACACGGCCATCACTGGCACCCAGGCAGAACCGGCTTTCATCAGAAAACACAACAGATCTCCACTCCGTCCTCCAATGAGCTCTACCTTGACACCACTGACGTCGCGAACGGCAGTGGTTTGGAGTAAGTGGAATGCACGCTACAGGGCGTCTGGCTCAGAGCTGTCCTTCAAGTAACCGATTTGTAACAGTTCGTTGTGTCACTGTGGTGGCAACTGCAGCTCGAATTGCTGCCGCAGACGCGGTACGATGCGCCACGGCCATACGCCGTACACGGCGGTCTTCCCTCTCAGTAGTGCCACGTGGCCGGCCGGAACCCGGTCTTCTTGAGGCAGTACCTTACCTTGACCACCGCTGCCAACAATCATGCACAGTGGCTACATTCCTGCCAAGTCGTTCTGCAATATTGCGGAAAGAAAATCCACCTTCTCGTAGCCCTATTACACGACCTCGTTCAAACTCCGTGAGCTGTTGATAATGGCTTCTTCGTCTTCTGAAAGGCATTCTTGACTAACATCAACACACTACGTCGAATCTCAACGATAACTAACGCTCACGAACGTTACAGCGCGTATTTACAGCAAACCTGCTTTGCATGTTCCGAGGGGCGCTACATATGCGCCGAGCGCGAAATTTGCATAGACGTCATCTTACAGATGTACTCTCACCGCCTACCAACTGTCGTTTATCTAACACAAACCCTTCTTGCTGTTGGGATTTTTTCCGTCAGTGTAGATCACCTGTTTGAATGCTCTCTCTGAGGTGGTGGGAGTCTGCGGTAGTTCGGAAACGTGGCGTCACTTCCTGTACCTCAAGCAGTTTCGCTTAGCGCATACAAACCATGCAAACCGAGAATGCAGACAAGGAATATTTCCGACTTCGTATTTCTCAACATTAGGGTTTTTGTTATATTTTAAGCATGGTTACTTGCACATGCGCAGTATGCAAGTAACCATACGCAGCATGCACTTCCGGTCAAAAAATCATTACTTTGTTAAATTTTTCAAAGAAATACCAACACATATTTTCCTATTTTTTCTGGAAATGTTTTGTTATGGGAATTAATATTTCAGCCTCAATTTTTTTCATGATTGTACGAGTAGAGTAAGAGTCTGAAAAACCCGTTCAAAATCGCGATTTCCCCATAGAGATATACAGGAGATTCTCAGATTGGGCGCATTGGCGTAGTCAGCTGATAAAAAGTGACGTCACGCTAGAAGCACAGGGAGAGGGGCTGTTGCCACCTCCTCTTTCTTCTAACCTCCTTGGTTATTTTACGTACCACTAAATTCAAAATTGCAACTTTAATGATGAACATTTTAAATGAATAATTTTGCACAAGTATAACTTAACTTACGGCGTAGTTTCTGTAGTGACATATTTAATCATTTGTATTAGTTACATATCTGACTCTTGTATATTGTTCGTGTGTCCCACGATGCCGCAGAATATGTCTACTGCTATGTCTCCTTAGGTTAAAATACAGCGAATACCTAAGCAGAGCTACCGTTAGTTTAATTCTAGTTTCAGATCAAACTAGATGTTTCGCCACATTTCCGTAGGCGAATGTGTGGACAGATAACTTTCGCAGAAATAAGGTTTTAACTAAATATATCTCAGTGAACTACAGAACCAGTATCAATGTTACAAATCAATTATAATTGACTAGGTGAAAGCCCGTCAATAATAACGGGGGAAAATACGATGTGTAATTTTTAATATTCATATATTGTTTTTTTTTGTGATGTCCAACTGTGAAAGTATGTTTCATAAACATTGCAACAATGAAAAAAAGAAAGCAATTAATAAGTAGGAACCGTACACCAATTATACTCCAAATAGTATAACTATACTAATAATCCGAATTTCTTTGTGTGGAATAGAAATAAAACTTGAAAGTTTTATTTCTATTCTACGCCAAGAAATTCGGATAATTAGCATAGTTATACTATTTGGAGTGGAAAAAAACAAACATTATCGGTTCAGGTAGGGATTCAACAATCAACATCGGCAACCGCTCGCATTTTCCCAGTGTTTCTTCGCCGCACATCAGATGTTTCTATAGGCAGCTCATGAAATATATGAAAAACAAAAGCTACAGCCAGTTGTATAATAATATTTCCGACATTTTTCTGTGAAATCGTTTGAAAGCAAGCCTTTTCTAGTGGTTCCACTCCTTTAAAACCTCTCATAAAAGGCATGGTGGCCCTAAAACGCGCATTGTTTCATGCATACTGAAAAAAAATCACGCAGATGGCAAGCAATTACGTACTCCTGTTCTTGCTCTTGCCAGATAGCAGAGAAGTGTTAAAATAATAAAAGCATCTTCGGAACTTTAAGAACTCTGCAGTTGCAAATGTAAAAATATTATGGTAGTTCGTGCGCAGAACCACAAAAAATATGCTTTCTTTTCTTTCCTTTTCTCTTTCTTTTTCCTTTCTTCTACAAATATAAATAAAATAATATCTGATTATACTCTGCGAAAAGAATCTAGTTATATTCTGATAATTTCGTTGTTTAAGGAAAAAGGAAAAAGAAAGTTCCCAATCATGTTTCTTCAGTATACGCATGAAATAATAAAATGACACTGTTACCTACTCTATTATAACTGTCAATTTTAATACTTAAATGAGAAAAGAAACTGGTTTGACAATCTAAAAGAAACATTTTAGGTTCGCAAGGGAAATTTTAAAATTAAATTTCATACGATAGGATTCTAAATGAAAATTTTCATATGTCGTTTATGAACGACAATGTAGATCCAAAATTCCTGACGTAACGTTTTTCTGTTTCAAAAGATTTGATCATGGGACGTAATGCATCTGTGACGTCATGTCAGAATGATTTAGATGAGGTGGCGTCACACCAGAAACTGTTAAAAATTAGTCTGTGTTTCTATGACAACAAAGCAAAGTGGTACACACGTGCGCTGTACGCGACAAAATGGGACAAACGTTCATACGTTCAAACAAAGGAAATTATATTGTTTTAGATTGTCACGTGGAATTAATATCAGAAGTGCAAATTTAAATAACAAGACAAAGAAGTTCCCATTTATTCGTGTGTTAAACCCGATAACTACATGAAAGCAAAGTGAGTTTTTGAGGTGGAAAAAATCAAGTAACAAATCACTTGGAATAGATCGCACCTTTTGTAACATTTTGTGAAAGCCATTTCCAAAAAAAGAGTGATCATTACGTTCCTCATACACTGGTGTGCAAAAATTAAAGACAAAGAGGAGGAATTAGCATAACAGCGGAACGAGCAGGCAGAACAGACCAAAAGACCACTCAGGAGATAGACTAGGGTCCGGTACGGTAGGGCATGCGCATATATGCTGCATGACGTAGAGGGGAGGGGGAGTGTCGGAAGGGTATAAACCCCACGGGCGGTGTACGCTCAGGAATTCGGTGAAAGCTATTGCACGGTGTACATCGGTTTAACAACGTCGAGTTGCTGTCATCGTGTGATATGGCCAACAAGCAATCCAGTAGATGACATCTGGAGGACTTGACCCGAGGTCGCGTCATTGGGAAGTTGGAAGAAGGTCGAAGTGCGATTAGGGTGGCCGAGGAGTTCGGGATCGCTCACAGCATCGTTTCACGAGCTTGGAGAGCATTTCAAACGACAGGAACAGCTGTCCCAGAGTTTAACAGTGGTCGTCCACGAGCAACCACGGCGGCGGACGACCGGTATATTGTCCTACAGGCCAGAAGAGACAGACGGCAGATAGCGGGAGAAATCGCAAGGCACATGAAACAGACAACTGGACGTCCGTTATCGCGTTTTACCGTGGCCAAGAGGCTGCGAAAAAGTGGTCTATTTGCACGATGACCAGTACGGTGTGTGCCATTAACGCCTGCTCATCAGAGACGGCGGTTTCTGTGGTGCCAAGAACACAAGAACTGGACACATCAGCAATGGGGTCGAGTTCTTTTTACAGATGAGAGCCGATTTAGTCTGACGAGCGATTCTGGACGTATACACATCTGGAGAGAGCAGGGAACACGCAAGCACACCTCCAACATCATTGAAAGGGACCGGTTTGGAGGTGGCGGAGTTCTCGTTTGGGGCGGTATCATGCTTGGTAGCCGTACTGACCTACACATCTTTCATGGAGGTTCAGTCACTGGTGTCCGCTATTGTACCGAGGTTCTCCTGCCTCACGTGCGTCTGTTCAGAGGTGCTGTGGGTCCTGAGTTCCTCTTCATGGACGACAACGCTACACCTCATCGTACAGTGGTTTTGGCAGAGCTGTTGGAGAGTGAAGATATTCAACGTATGGATCGGCCCGCAAGGTCCCCGGACCTAAATCCAATCGAACACGTGTGGTACCTTTTCGGGAGATGCTCGGCAGCACGTCACCAATCGCTAGCAACGATTCCGCAGCTGCGATTGGCGCTACAAGAGGAATGGGCCGCGATACCTCAACAGCTCCTTGACAACCTCGTCCTCAGCATGGACAGACGTTGTAAATCCTGCAACGCAGTCAGGGGTGATCATATTCCCTACTAAAGACTGGATTCTACTTGGCAGCCGCCTAGGAAAAAAAATCATGGACGTTTCTGTTTTCTGTCCAGTTGTGCTCGAAGCTACCTTTTCAATAAAGTGCCTTTGTATCCTTTGGATTCTTTGTTTGGACGGTTTTCCTCACTTGTCCCATATTCTTACATCTTGTGGATATTATGGTATGATTTGAGTCGATGTGGAGCACTTCTGCACGACGTTACATTCCAAAAACCGTCTCGTCCTTAATTTTTGCACGCCAGTGTATGTTCCCAGGGTGTTCCGTATTTCTATGTGTTATCGATGCTCTCTGCATGTGTTAACAATGCTCTCTCCTCCACAAAGTGTTTTATGATAGAAGACAATATTTTTACATAACACATTCGGAACACTACGTGGAAAAAGCATGGAACACTTTCGTAACACACTGCGAACCCATTTTCCAGAATTACGTTCTGGATGTTTTCCGAATTAGTTGTCAACTTTTCCTCATCAATGTTGGAACACATTGATGTGCTACATATTCCGAAATGCCACGGACAGCTAGAAAAGAAATTATCGAAGTAGGGCAGGGCTCAAGCGTCTGCATCATTTTAACTGTGCTAATGCACTAATTTACTTAAATAGTGGGCTTTGGTTAAGTGAAACTTGACATCAAACATGTTATGTGTCATTTGCTGCACATAGATATTCATCCGCTATCCATTCAGTTGGTTAACATCAGCGCCAGTCCTTTTATATTCCATGGTATATACACTGGCGGAAAGTGAAAAAAGAAGACCAAGAGGGAATTGGCGGACGATCATGAAATTTACATATGTTAATGGGTCGAATTTACGTAGGTGTGATGTTAATTTCGGGACCAACCGGTGAGCGCTTACGCCACAGCACGGCATAATATGCAAATTATCGTCGGTGGTATTTAAGGAGTACGGCAAAGTGAATGTAATCTGTCGTCGGCGTACGGACACGTGCGAAGACCCTGAAGAAGCTGCAATGCCTGGACATGGAAGACGTGTACGATTTCAGCAGTTATCAGATTTTGAGCGGGGTCGTCTAGTCGGACTCGTATCGCCGTATTGCGGAGCGAATTGGACGGGAGGTATCGGTGGTGGTACGATGGTGGCGTAGATGGTCCGAGGAACATTCCCACACGAGAAGACGTGGAACCGGGAGTCACAGACGGACTGATGAGCGTACCGATCGACGCATAAGAAGAGCGGCGTTGTCAAGCAGAACATTCACTGCGACGAAAATCCGAGCTGCCGTTGCACCTGAGGTGACTGTGCGAACAATCCGTAACTGTCTACTGGATGCAGGACTAAGTGCACGTGTGCCTCTGGCATGTGTACCTCTGACTCCAGCCCACCGTCAGGAACGGCTGCAGTGGTGTCGCCAACGTTTGCACTGGAGAACGCAATGGCGATCTGTCGTGTTCAGCGATGAAAGCAGATTCTGCTTGGGAGCCTCCGATGGCCGTATGCGTGTTCGCAGACGCACAGGGGAGCGTCTCCACCCTTCTTGCATCCTCCAGCGACACACAGGGCCTACACCTGGTCTCCTGGTGTGGGGAGCGATCAGCTATCACTCCCGTACACAACTAGTGTTTGTACCGGGTACGTTAAAGAGCACCTCCTACATCAACAACATCATTCAGCCCGTTGTTGTACCATTTGTAAGGTCGGTCCATCGTGGTGTTTTCCAGCAAGATAACGCACGCCCACACACGGCACGTGCAACGCAACATGAACTTCAGGGTGTGAGGCAACTTCCATGGCATGCACGTTCACCGGATTCGTCCCCCATTGAGCACGTGTGGAATTTTATGGGACGACGACTTATCCGGTCTCCACGGCCAGCCACGACCATCCCCGATTTACACGTCCAGGTTGAGGATGCTTGGAACTCAATACCCCAAACTTACATCCAACATCTGTACGACAGACTCCATGCCAGAATTGCACAGTGTGACGCAGTTCATGGCGGTTCAACCTCGTACTAACCATGTTACATGGAAATGTTATTTTTCAGTTTACCAGCAAATACAGCTGTATTTTGCCATAATGTTTTGATCACGTTATCCTCTGTATTCCGTTATTATGCTGTATAAATTTCGTTGGTATCAGACGTCTCCTTCTTGGTGTTCTTTTTTCACTTTCCGCCAGTGTATATCAGAGTACAGAATAAACTATATTTGCAGGTTTATTTCATTAGGTCAAACCACACGCTGCCCGAATTTCGACTACGTACTTGGACTCCTTGTTCGCAAGTGGTTGTGTCCAGCTCGAATGTGGACTTTTCAGCTGGTTTTCTTAACACGTGACCAATGACAAGCAGCATACAGTTTTATACGTATTTACAGTTATATTTGATATTTATTAGGTGTAGAAATAAGTTTTAAAGCGTTTTAGCGTGATGTATACCGCTAATTTACATATCCGACATTGCTTTCACGTGACCTTAACTTGTCGAGAGTATGAAATGTGACACAGAAGTTTGCCCAACAGTCAAACGCACTAGCACATCGGTAGATGAAAGATGACAAGCGATACTGCACTTATCCGACACTACATTCGTTACGAATTTCATCAAGGAAAAAGTGCTGCAAAAGCATGTGCATAGGTCTGTTCTGTTTTGCGGGAGAATATTGTATCGAAAAGCACGTGTGGGTTTTGGTTTAGACGATTTGAAGCAGGTAATTTTGATGTTAGAGATCGAGAACGTAGAGGCGCCTCGCAGAAGGTTGCACATGAGGAACTGTAAGCATTGCTGGATGAAGATTCGTCTCAAACGCAAAACAAACTAACTCAACAATTGGGGCTAACTCAACAAACCATTTCCAATTGTTTACGCTCAATGGGAAAGATTCAGGGGGGAAGGAAAATGGGTGCCACGTGATCTGAGCCAGAGGAACAAGGATGAGCGTGTCATGAAGTGTTTGGATCTGTTGAATAAACAAAGAAAGTCTTTCCTGTGGAAAATCATTACGGGTGATGAAAAGTGGATATGGTACGACAATTCCAAACGCAAAAAACACTGGGTAGATCTCGGTGAAGTAACGACGTTGACACCGAAATGCAATATTCACTCCATGAAAGTTCTACTGTGCATCTGGTGGGATATGAAGAGTATGCTCTATTATGAACTATTGGAACATGGTCAAACTGCTCCTGCTGATCACTACAAGCAACAATTGCTGCGATTGAACCAGAAAATCTGTTCGAAACGTCCATTCGCAGGCAAAGGATTGTGACCCGTGAAATTACTGCATGACAACGCTAGGCCGCATGTCACGAAATCGGTCTAGGATTTGTTATTGTCGCTTGGCTGTGACGTTTTGGAGCACCCGGCGTATAGTCCCGACATACCCCCTTCAAACTATCATTTGTTCCGATCGATGCAACATGGTTTGTCTGCTGTACGGTTCCGGACATGTGACGAAGTACAAAAATGGGTTCATGACTTTATCGCGTCGCACGATGAAGTATTTTCTTCATGGCTGGAATTCGTCAGCTGTCCGACGATGGCGGAAGGTGATTGGTAATGGCGGTGCATATTTTGATTCGTAAAGGTATTGTTGTTTTCTCTCAAACTGCATGTTGCGTTGTCTTACTGTGCACCTAATACATCCTCGTTTTCTATATTTGTGCCTTCCAAATATTTGAAATAAAAAGAATGATGTCACCGAATTCTCAGTTGTAGTGAGCACATCTTTTGAATCCCTTCTGACGCGAATTAAAATTTTCAAAGTTATTCAAAGTCAATACATCCAGTTAGAAAAAATCAACCGGATGTTTGCAGTCGATAAAACATCCAGAAAAGAAACAGATGCATTACTTCCAACAGCGGCTAAAACGTATGTTACAAAAATTAACGAATGGCACACAAATTTTTTTTCATAGCAGGATATCGGAGACAAACAGATTTTCAAATCGAACAGTTAAAAGAACAAATAAAGAAAGAAACGTGATATAGCTCTACACCTTCTAGCGGAAGAATTCTGCATAATGGAAATGTCGAAAACAGGCTTAAAATATTCTTCATGGAAAAGGGTCTGCTGAGGAAAAAGGTCTGCTAAGGAAAAATAACTTTTTAACTACGTCTCCTGCAAACAGAGATAAAAAAAAAAAAAAAAGGTAAATGTATTGACCCATACACCACCTAGCGGGATATTTGTGCATTATTTAAAGAGGATAATTGTCCACATCCTTGTTGTCGTGAATGTCATACAGTAGAAAGAAGTAATTTCTCAGTAGGGTGTGTAGAAGGAAGATACAGCTTCAAACAAAAGTACACAAACACTACCTACCAACAGAACTGTGAATTGCAAAATTCCTCATATACTAGACTAAAGTATTCTACAAAGTAAATGGCTTCCGGTGTTGAAAGAATTTTTTAAAATTGCACATGTAAAAGCAGAGATATTGAGGACAACAGATCAGAAATTTGTGCCCCCTAGAGGCGAAATTGAACAATATTTTGGGAAGAAAATACGCACATATAGTTTGCATAGTTAGTAGTATCTGACCGAAGAAAGAAATTTCTCAATCGGGTAGTTAGTCCCGCAGATATTGCTGTAAACGAAATGTGAACTCAGGCCCTCTGGTGGCAGACTTGCGCGTTAAGAAAAATATGAAATTATATGAGAAACTTTTCGCAGTGGAAAGGTTCTGCAAGAAAGAAAGAATTTTTCAAATCGGACTCTCAGAAGCAAAGATATCAACAAATATATGATATACGCTACGCCCTCTGGCGGAAAAACTGTGCATTATTTTACGAAGAAAGTATTCTCCAAATGTTCTGTGTGAGTGGTATCGGTCAACGAAATAATTTTTTCAATCGAGTTTTCAGGAGCTCAGATTTCGCCGCAAATATATCAGAACCAGAAATTAACCCTTCTGCCCCGTTGGTGTACAAACCGTTCTTTACCAATCGTTAGGAATTTTATGCAAAACATTTTCAATCGGGAGCTGTATGCGATACAGGAAGAATTTTTCAAATCGGAGTGTCAGAAGCAGAGATATCGGGGAAACGCAATTTATCTTATCACCACCTAGCTGAAAGTCTATGGGTTACTTGAAAATTTTAAAATTATATGAAAATCGTTTCGCACAGGGAACTCTATCCAACAAAGGTGGAATTTTACAAATCGGACTCTTAGAAGCAGAGATATTGACAAGAATAAGACGTACGTCTACTCCCCCTGGAGGGGAAACCGTGCACTATTTTAAGAAGAATATATTCCGAAAAGGTTTATTGATGTGAATGGTATCTGTCCAAGAACGATTTTTTCAGTCGAGATTTTAGAAGCACAGATTTTACTGTAAATACATCAGAAGCAAAAAATTAAACCTTAGGTCCCCTGGTGGCCAAACCATTTTTACTAAAAATCAGTTGTCATATGCAAAAGATTTCCCATCTGTAGCTGCATCCACAGCAGAAAGAATTTTTTAAATCCGAGTTTTAGAAGCAGAGATCGGATAAAACGCAGTTTAGTTTTACGCCCCCTAGCGGGAAATCAGTGCTTAACTTGGAAAAGTGACTATAACCAAAATAGTCTTCGCTAGAAATGGAATTGAAAGGTAAAAGTATTTTTTCAATGGGATGTTTAGAGGCAAATATATGGAATAAAATGTATTTTGAATTCGATATCCGTAGTTACGTCCTCTAGAGGCGAAATTCTTCATCATAAAAAAAAAAAAACGAAATAAAGGATCATCATTCGCACACTTCAAGCTTCCCAATACAAAAAAGAATTTTTTAAATCGGACTAATATTTGCAGAGATATTATGTCCACAGATTGTCAGACGGACAAACCAGTAACATTAGCAAGATCTTTTTTACAAAAGACGCTAAGAAAACGGATTTCCTGGTTCTGCTTCAATTTTCTATTATAAAACAACCTTTCAGTGGCAAGTGAATACTCAGTCCCCCGAGAAAATGTAATGATCCGAAACAAGAATATTCGAAACAAATTTCAGCTTGCACAAATTCGGGTTTTCGATTATTAGAAAAATATATACTCTTTACTCTAACACTAATTCAAATCATTAGCACGAATAAATGAAGTTGTTATAAAGAAAACAACAACACTAAATGAACCCGATCCGTAAGTGGAATGTGTCCAAGTTACTGTACAGATTATGGGCATGATCCTGTGCTCACCTGTACTCTGTATTCAATTTGTCGGAGATTCGGGCAAGATGCAGACTTCCCAGCATTATCGCTGTTCTTGCAGGGTAAAGAAAGCATTCCAGGTGAGTTTCCCAAATGTAAATTTATAGGTGGTTCCCCTAACTTTATTTGCAAATATTTTCGCAACGAATCATCCGATTTAGACAATATTTAAGGTTTAGGGGTTTTTTCATGTGCTAAATCAAATGCGCATAAAATACCATATCCTTTATATGGAAA
Source organism: Macrothele yani (assembly GCA_039090855.1). NCBI lineage: Eukaryota > Metazoa > Arthropoda > Arachnida > Araneae > Macrothelidae > Macrothele > Macrothele yani. The sequence goes on from CM077003.1 coordinate 115,428,919, forward strand.
AATTCGGAGATAGTGAACTAATTAACATGTTAATTAGCTTAATTAGCATGCTTCTTCGCATCATGTGATAGTTCCCTGCGAGTCCTTTCCAACGGTACCTTACATGTTCATATGCAGCAAACGGTTTCAAAGTTAAAGGGGGGGCTCCTTTTTTTGTTTTGATGTCTGTACATAATTGCTACCTTGATATTATTACATTCCGGCGACATTTATGATTTTTGGTTTGGCAACGGCGTGGATGCGCATGCGCATTTATGCCATTTCACCGAAGCACTCTCGTAGTATTTCCACGTGCTACTGGGATATTCTTTGGTGATACTGTCGTACTCGAGTTAGCTAGTTAGTTGATTTAATATTTCATCCTTTTTTTTTTTTTATGTTATTCAAGATCATCTGAAAGTAAGTAATTGTTTTGATTTTTATGATTTTTAAATTCTAAAAAGCATTTTATAAAATGTAAGTAGATGGCTGTGTTGTTGTATTAGTATACTATACCATCATGTTTTTTTTTTCCTTGACGCTGAGAAATTTCATATTCGTAGGTATTTAGAAAAAGGACGAATTTGATTTTCTTTCTTTTTTTCGCTGAATTATAGTCTATTCACCACGCATAATAGAAATTTGACACCCTTATTTGGGACCGATTTTTATTTCTTTTATTATCAATATATAAACGCCGACACTGTTCCCAAAGGACAGCGGACCGCTTGAACCAGTGAAAACGTAAACAACTCGTAATAGGACTGTTGTTGTTTTTGAAACAGCTGTCGAGTGTAACATTTTTATTGTGATTTTACAAAGTTTATTAAAACTATAATGTTCAACGTAATAGGATGATGTCACAAATATCTTTCAAATACGTAACAGTAATGTAAAGAAGTTACAAATATCTTTCAAATACGTAACAGTAACATGAAGTTGGTATGTTGAAGTTACAAAGACCTTTCACTGTAACGTATCAGTTATGTTTCAAAGTTATGTAACGTTTGAGGGCATTTTGGCGTAACCGTAAGGTTTTTGAAACATTACTGTTACATTGCGCAACGTATCTGAAAAGTCTCAGTGTTTCAGTGCTACCTACTTATAACATATACGAAGTATTCTATGCTGTGTGGGCGGATACCGTTTACCTTGTGGAACGCTCTAGGTTTGTATTTGAGGAGTTTTGTAGTTCGCAGTTCTGTCGCTAGGTGGCGCTTGTGTACTTCTTTTTTCTAGGTATTTATTATCGAATTGATTTTTTCCTCTTCTAAAAACCCTACTAAGAAATTTCTTTTTTTACTGTATGCTATTCGCTACACTAAAGATGGGGAGCATTATCCTCTTTAAATAATGTAAATTTTTCCTCCCTCTAGGAGGCGTAAAGGTCAAAACCTTCTTCTTGCTGTATCTGGTTCCGTGAGACATATTTCAAAAGTTCTTTTTCCTTAGCATAGCTTTTGCCATGAAAAATACTTCTCTCCAAGTTTTAACTTTTCCATTATGCAAAATTCTTCCGCTGGAAGTCATAGAGTTATATCATGCTTCCTTCTATTTTCTTATTTTAACTGTTGGATTTAAAAATCTTTTTCTCTCTGATACCATCCTTCTGCTACGGGAAACTTTTTGTGGACCACTTGTTAACTTCCGTCACGCAATTTTTAACCTCTGGTGGAAGTATGTAGTTGCTTCTATTTCTGGAGGTTTTATCGATTGTAGAAATCGGATTGATTTTTTCCTAATCGGTTGCATCGACTTTGAATAACGTTGATAAATTTTATTCGCGTCAAAACAAAAAGTCAATCGGATTTCTACAATCGATAAATAAAACATCTAGAAATAGAAACAGCTACTTACTTCCACCAGCGGCTAAAAAGTATGTTACGAAAGTTCACCAATGGTCCACAAAAAGTTAAAAAAGTCAACGAAACCCTTCCAACCGGTTCCGTTGTCGTTTTTTGGGAGGGGTTAAACGACCACCGTGAGCAACTCAAAGGGGTATAAGCACTCGCCTGTCCCTAATTTAGGGTTACTGGTGCCAGAGAAGGGAGGGTGCCAGTGTCGTAAGACAAACACAACATCCATGCCTCACCGGGATTTGAACGCGGAATATCACGAGTGAATGACCAGAAGCCAGCTCTTAGAGAACTGCGTCACCGGGACGGTTCCGTTGACTGAATATTTTTGCTAAATTTTATTCACGTCTGAAAGTATTCAAAGTACGTGCTCATTACAACCGAAAATTTGGTGTTATCTTTATTGTTTGCATGCCGCATTACTCAGGGTAATCTACATTTGTGCGTGAGAAACCCAGCAGAACGGCCGTTTGAGAGATGCTCAAACAGGCACGCTTGAGGCCAACGATCATGCCGCATTTCAAGTCTTTCAGATCACTAGTTTCGCCCATTCCCATGACAAATGCTGGACAAGCTGGTCTGCCTGATTCATGTAGCACATGCTTCTCACGTGCCGTCTTAAGTGTTGGAGTAAGCTATTTATGTGAGAAGATCAGGTATACTTAATAAATTGCCGTCTCAGTGTACATGAACAAAGATTCAGCATAGGGAGGAGTCGTGCTGTGATTTTTGATGTTATGCATCTTTCCCGACAGCAGTAAAATAAATCCCAAGTACAAAATTTCGATGTAACGAAAATGGGTAGCGGAAGTAGTCAAAAACATTGTTGAAATCTTAATTTTGAGTATTGTCCGATGAAGTGACACAACAATAGTTAATTTCAGTTTTACTCAACAGTATATTTTACTGAACTATTGCCGAACATTATTTCTTTACGTTTTACATGAACGCACCAATACCTCATTGCAATCGGCGTAAATTACGAGAACCTTATGCTAAATGTGATAAAAGCCATTACAAAAATACATTTTTGATGCTACAAAAACGGTGCATCGTGTCGTTTCGATATTTAGCTTCCTCTCGACCACTCCCTTCCCCCAGAGGGGTGTTGCCTCTCCTGAACGAGAGCTTAAAATGATGCATAACACGATGGGGTTAACCCGTAGATATCCTAGACATAAGTTACCAATCGTTCACACTAACACACTTGCGATTCAGCATTTCTTTCTGTCTTGAGATCAGATTTTAGTTTGCGCATGCGAAGATAGACTTTCGTAGATACAGGCGCGTACTGATAGCCCCGCAATCAGTACCTCTACCTTTAGCAAAAACATTTTACAGAATCTTTTACGGAAACTTCATATGAATAAAGAAATAACTAGCAATTGTTTACGGCAGCTTTGAAAGAAATATTAAAAAGAAAATGATTTTTGGTTCTTGTTTTTTCTCGCGGTTGAATTTCGCAAAAACTGGATGACGGGAAAACAGTTATTTCAGAGGACTTGAGGCCCCTTTTAAGAGTCAGAGCAATAATTCCTATGCATGTATATTAACAAGAGAATGTGAAAAAAATATCAATTCAACGAGTGAAAAGTTTTTACCAACGAGAATCAGTTGTTAAGTATGACAGTTGTTTGCATGTAACTACGCATGCTTCAGAATATAATGAACTGGAAGGTGTTATTCGTGGAGAGAAGCAGAGACCTGTGTCATTTTTTTTATAACAGAGCCAAGAGAAAAAATGTTTACTATACGCAAAATCTTGTAGCATTATGTTTTGTGTTTTTTTTTATAATCAAGAGTAAATTTTTGTTCCACAATTCTTAATTGTTACTTATTTATTTGCTTACTTATGCTCTGTATTTTCGTATAAATCGTAAAAGATCATTAGACACTATCACATGAAGTTAAGGGTTTTGCACGTGTGAACGTGAGGCGTTTCAAAGAGACTGGCATCAGTTCTGTAAAAGAATAAAATTTTCATGATATATTCAACTTCGGCGTAACTGTTTTGTGTGAACTGCTTTCTGTTGGTAAAAAATTAGAGCAACTATTTCAATTACAACGTGCACATTTGTGTTACACGCAATAAAGTGCAATAATTTTGGTTTTGCGAAAAATACCTGAATGTTCCAAATAATTTTAATTATTAAAACGCTTATAAAACCTAGTTAATAATATGGAATAAAATATTTAAATAATTGAGTGCTAATATATTTTCGTAAAAGAACCCTCGAAGAAATCTTTTTTTTTTTTGGGGGGGGGGGGGCGAGATTTTCTGGGTACGCCACTGCGTAGATACATTTCGTCGATGTCAGGGTTGTAACTTTTCATCGTTAGTATACATCTCATTTTGTCGATGTCAGGGTTGTAACTTTTCATCGTTAGTATACATCTCATTTTGTCGATGTCAGGGTCGTTTCTTACGTTCGGCTAAATCTGAATAGTATTGTATAATAATATTGTTTTTGAGAAACTAAAAAGTCGGAATACTTACTATTGTCGCCACCATAGTTTAGTAAATATTTACGTTTATGACTCACACATCTTCTTTCGTTGGTTTTACGAAAATAACATTCATTAATACCCCTACCTATGTATCGCGCAATGTCGAGAATTAGTAAACCTTATTGTTTGTTGTTATGATTTAATTCCACTTGGTATTTACCGGACTGTGGTTCGGTGTGGTCGTGACTGACGCTAATAAATGCAGCGCAGCCAGTTTGCAGCAACTGAGAGGGGTTTCTTTGCTGACACTTTCAAAACCTCCTAAATTATTCATTAAATCTATTATCATTTTGCTTGCTTCTTCTTCGTTAGAACAAGATATCTACATTTTGAAAAGTTTTCCTACATCATCGAACAAGTATTACCAGTTTCGCATCAGACCGCCTCTGAGAAGCCAGCGCTGTAATGCCGTTTCATTCAGCTACTTGATTTTCAAAGGCGGAATTATGGATATAAGAATTAAGATGTAAATATTCTACAAGCCGAAGAGCATTGTATAATTTCAGTATGCCTTAATTTGGATGTAAAGTAGATTTGTCTAACAGCCATAATGGATTTTGTGGTAGCCACTGTCCTTCAAAAAGTGACCGAACGTCTGGAACCAACTTATTTTTCAACCCATCTTCTAAAAGCTCTCTGTTTATCAATGTCGATTACAACATTGCGTAAGACAATTTTGCTCTTCACTGACAGCTTGAAGAATGAATGTGTTTTTGGCTTACCAATCACTAAAATTTTTGCTTTGAGGTTTTTCCACATACATTTCCATTATATTAGGTGTACAAATAAGTTTTTAAGCGTTTTAAGACAACGCAACATATACACTGCTGCCCACCCAAAATGCAACACCAAGAAGAACACGAGATAGCAAAGCCAGATTTACTGGACACACAACAACAGGTACAAAGATGAAACGATTGAGCTTCCAGGCCCGTGCGACGTGCGGAACACGCAGACATCAATAGTTCGTGTGGCCCCCATGGCTGGCAATAACAGCCCCTACACGCCGCGGCATCGAACGAAAGAGGCTTTGGATTTGGGCTTGGGGTATGTCGGTCCAGGCTGCTTCCACACGTTGCCACAGTTGATCAGGCGTACCCACGAGTGGTGCTTGCCGGGCCAATCGGTTGCCAATCTGCGACCAGACGTGTTCGATGGGCAACATATCGGGAGAACAGGCGGGCCACTACGGCAGTGACACCTGGTGGGCCGTGAAGAATTGTTGCACGATGCGTGCCACTTGCGGGCGCCTATTGTCCTGTTGAAACGTGGCCGCTGGCAGGTCCTGCAGGTAAGGGGGAACTGCAGGCTCCAAAACGTCGGAGATGTAGCGGTGGCTGTTGAGTGTACCGGCGATGCGTACCAGAGGGGTGCGGGTGTCATATCCAATTGCGCCCCAAACCATAACGCCAGGCGACGGACCGGTATGGCGATGCATAATGCAGGCTTCATACAGTCTCTCGCCGTGGTGCCGCCGCAATTAGGCACGTGCCATCCCCACCAACGTACGTAAATATGACGTTGAGATGGCTTTATAAAAGCAGCTCATTGGGAAAGATTCAAGCTTGCACGAAGCCTAGATAGCTGCAATATGAGAAAGACTCGAGTTTTAAGTGAGTTTGAAAGTTGCATGATAGTAGTGGCTAGGCTGACAGAAGCAAACATCTCAGAAAGGGGAAACCAATTCGGCTTTGCAAGAACAACTGTATCGAGGGTGTACAATTAGTTTCGCACATACAACGAAACAAGCAGTCAGCGGTCTTCCTGTGGGAGGAAAGCACTACTGAAGAACAACTATATCGAGAATGTACAATGAGTGGTGCACAAACACCAAAACAAGCAGTCAGCGGTCATCCTGTGGGAGGAAAGGACTACTGAAGAGCAACTATATCGAGAATGTACAATGAGTGGTGCACAAACACCAAAACAAGCAGTCAGCGGTCATCCTGTGGGAGGAAAGGACTACTGAAGAGCAACTATATCGAGAATGTACAATGAGTGGTGCACAAACACCAAAACAAGCAGTCAGCGGTCATCCTGTGGGAGGAAAGGACTACTGAAGAGCAACTGTATCGAGAATGTAGAATTGATTGTACACAAACAACAAAACTAGCAGTCAATGGTTTTCCTGTGGGAGGAAAGGACTATGCAAGAACAACTGTATCGAGAATGTACAATGAGTGGTGCACAAACAACAAAACAAACAGTCAGCGGTTTTCTTTTGGGAGGAAAGGATTATGCAAGAACAACTGTATCGAGAATGTACTATAAGTGCTGCACAAACACCAAAACAAGCAGTCAGCAATCTTCCTGTGGGAGGAAAAAACTATGCAAAAACAACTGTATCGAGAATGTACAACATTTCGCATCGGAAACACTATCCAACAAAGAAGGAATTTTTCAAATCGGACTCCTAGAAGTAGAGATATTGACAAAAATAAGATATACATCTATGTCCTCTGGCGTACAAACCACGCATTATTACAAGAAGAAAATGTTCCTAAAAGGTTTGTCGACATGAGTAGTATCGGTCAACAAATGAATTTTTTTGCAATCGAGATTTTAGAAGCTTATATTTTGCTGCAAAGACATCAAAAGCGGAAATTAATACTTACGTCATCTGGTGGCCGGTGGCCAAATTATTTTTTACAAAAAGTAGAAATTATGTGCAAAGGATTTCCCATCAGGAGCTGTATCCGGTGCAGAGAGAATTCTAAAAATCGGAGATTTTGAAGCAGAGATATAGAGGAAAAGCAATTTACCTTTACGTCCCCTAGAAGAAAGTCTATGTATTACTTGAAAATTTTGAAATTGTATGAAAAACATGTCACACTGGAAACATTATCCAACAAAGAAGGAATTTTTTCAAATCGATCTCCTAGAAGTAGAGATATTGACAAAAATAAGATATGCATCTACGCCCCCTGGCGTAGAAACCATGCATTATTTTAAGAAGAAAATGTTTGTAAAACGTTTGTCGACAAGAGTAGTATCGGTCTACAAAACGTTTTTTTTTAAATCGAGATTTTAAAAGCTCATATTTTGCTGTAAATACATCAGAAGCGGAAATTAAGTTTTCGCCCCTTGGTGGCCAAACCATTTTTTTACAAAAATTCAAAATTGTGTGCAAACAATTTTCGGTAAGGAACTGTATCCGGTGCAGAAAGAAATTTTCAAGTTGGAGATTTAGAAGCAGAGATATAGGGGGAAACGCAATTTACCTCTACGCCCCCTAGGGGAAAGTTTATGAATTACTTGAAATTTTTGAAATTATATGAAAAACATGTCACACTAAAAACACTATCCAACAAAGAATGAATTTTTCGAATGGGACTTCTAGAAGTAGAAATATTGACGAAAATAAGATATACGTCTACGCCCCCTGGCGGAGAAACTGTGGAACATTTTAAGAAGAAAATATTGCGAAAATATTTATCGATGTGAGTGGCATCGGTCTACGAAAGATTTTTTTCAATCGATAACTTTGAAGCTCAGATTTTATGGCACATACATCAGAAGCAAAAATCAACACTTACGCCCACTGGTGGCTAAAGTATTCTTTACCAAAAATTTGAAATTTTGTGCAAAAGATTTTCCATCAAGAGTTGTATCCGTTGAAGAAATTTTTTTATCAAATCGGAGTTTTAGAAGAGGAGTTATCGGGGAAAATGTAATTTACTTTTACGCCCCCTAGCGGAAAATCTATACGTAATTTAAAAAAAGTAACTATATCTAAAATACTCTTCGACATGAATTGAATCGAAAGATAAAAGATTTTTTCCAATCGGATGTTTTTTTTTTTTTTTTTTTGATTGGAGGTTTAACGACCACCGTGAGCAACTCAATGGGCTATAAGCAGTCGCCCGTCCCTAATTTTGGGTCACTGGTTCGAGGGAAGGGAGAGAGCCAGTGCCGTAAGACAAACACAACATCCATGCCTCACCGGGATTCGAACCCGGACCCATTACGGACGAATGATCAGAGGCCAAAGCCTTAGACCACTGCGCCACCGGGGCGGCCCAATCGGATGTTTAGAAGCAAATATGTGGAATAAAATGTATTTTTAAATTCGACATCATCTGCATTTACGCCATCTAGCGGCGAAATTGTACATCGTAAAGAAAATGAAATGAAGGATCATCATTCGCATATCTCAAGCTTCCCAATGCAAAAAGAATTTTTCAAATCGGACTAATAGTTGCAGAGATATCGTGGGTACAGGCGGACAAACCGGTAATATAAGCACGATCTTTTTTACAAAAGACGTGCCAAAAATACGAGTTCTTACACGTGAAAGGTAATCCCTGGCATTTTTTTGGAAGATCGATTAGTGCAGCCTATAGCAACACACCCCGGCATTTTGCGGATAAGCCACTATAATGTGATCCTAACAATTATCCAGATATCAGAACGCCCTAAACTTAATTCCCCAGGTTATCTGTCAATGCAGTCGATAACCGCACAACTTTGCATTTTGTAAATAAAACTTTTATTCGATCCTGAAATAACTGAAATGTGTGAAAGCATCAGTCAACAGGCTTTCACAGCAGAACAGAATGTTTTGTACCAAACAAAATGGCCGCTGGATGGGCGGGTGTCGCAGCCAATCGGTTTCACGGGAAACTGCTAAGGGCATCTCCTGTTGTATTCTAACCTCCTTGAATGTTTTTAAATTAGCACGCGATCTCCTTGACATCTAAAAGTTATCGCGTGCTATTATATATCAAGCAATCACTTTGGCATCTCGAGAGCACACACGAATTGATCGATACGTGACGGCGCAACAATGCAGACATTGCTCTGACGTCAAGCGTTCCAGAGAGACAGACAGATCTTGGTGTTTAAATTATTAATAATAATCTTTACTTTTTTAAATGCACCATCTTGATGTATCTTTCATTCAGTAACGCATACTCTATCTTTCATCCAGTAACGCTTTTTGATTCAGGTTTCCGGTACTCTTTTAACGGAAGAACCTTGCATATTTATTACCAATCCAGGGATGTATAAAGTTACTAATTGTAGTTTTTACATCTCTCTGCAGTGCTTATCCTGTGTGTGTTTTCGTCTGAACTTTTATCAAGTTAGTCACGCAGCATATTAGCATTTAACTTGTTACATATACTGCTAGTTTATGGAACTGCTTTAATTGATATTCATGTTACATGCAGTGTGGTATCTACTGCTTCATATCATTAGATTCCACCCCACGGTCAGTTCACCTTCCAGAGCCTAAACATGGATGTAATCAATAGCATGTATCGCAAAACTAGCTTTTTCCAGTGTCATTTTACTTGTGTGACAAGCCTTGCGATTGCCTCTTAAATTGGCTGGGTGGAAAAACGAAATTTTAAGAGAAAGATCGCCGGTCATATTAAATATCGAATTGAAAAAAAACAAATGTTCATTACATTCTGAAGTAAATCTACCGGAAACACACCCCAATCTCTGCACTCGGTTATATACTGAGTGGCCACTTTATTATGACCACCTTACAGTTTTAAGCAAATGAGCTATGGCTGCACTTTGTTGCCGCCGGAGGGCGAGGTTAGTATAAAAAGGGAAAACTTAATGCTTGCGACAGTAGTAGAAGGGATTTTTGGGTGATGGGTAAAAATGCGATTTGACGAACTTTCAACGTGAGATGATTGTAGGAGCGAGTATAGCTGAAACCGCCGCATTCGTGAAATGTTCCAGAGCAGCTGTTGTCAAAGTGTTTAAAGACTGGACTGTCAGCCAAAAAAACTGGGTCTCTACGAGCAACGTGTGGTCGTCATCGACTAGTGACTGATCGGGCGGAACGGAGAGTGCCCGGATTGGTAACAGTCAACAGAAGGGCAACAGTGCAGCAAATTACAGACCATCTTAATCAAGGATCCCCTCAAATGATCTCTGCACGCACTGTTCGCCGTACACTGCATCGGATGGGATATGGCAGCCGCAGGCCTGTTCGAACACCTTTGCTGTCTGCAGTTAACAAGAGAAAACGTCTGCAGTTCGCACGAGAGCACAAGGATTGGACAGTCTATAATTGAAAACAAATTATGTTGTCCGATGAATCACGTTTTCAGTTGAACTATGCCGATGGCCGAGTGAGAATTTGGCGGAAACAGCACGAAAGCATGGACCCCAAATGCATTGCTACAACCCTTCAAGCTAGTGGAGGCAACGTTATGGTTTGGGGAATGTTTTCCTGGCATGCTTTGGGTCCTTTAATTCGTGTTGATCAACGTCTGACTGGCACATCATATCTAAACATCGTTACTGACCAAGTGCATCCTGTCATGTGGATGGTTTATCCCAATGGCGATGGATACTTTCAACAAGATAATGCGTCCTGGCAGAGTGCTCGTATTGTACAGGATTGGTTTCAGGAACATGCCGGTAAGTTTACTTTGCTTAGGTGGCCCCCACAATCTCCAGATCTCAACCCCATTGAGAATTTGTGGGATGAAGTTGAACGAATCATCAGACAGCTGGATCCACTAACCCTGCAATCTCACACTTCCGGAAAGTGCTATTCATCAAGCATGGTCTCAGATCCCACAAACCACCTATCAACATCTCGTGGAGTCCATGCCACGAAGAATCGACGCAATATTAAAGGCAAAAGTTGGCCCAACAGTCATAATAAAGTGGCCACTCAGTGTATAGTGTAGTATTTAGTAAAATTACACTCAAAATATAATTTTCATCAGCCTGCATTTAAGCAAGTAAATTTACACCCGTAGATGACCTATTTCAAGCGAAAACTTACAACATCGAATTTATCACACAATCTGTGCCATTTTTATTTATTTATTTATTTATTGGAACGCAAAATGGAGAAAGGAAAAGTCGTAATTTTTGTTACCCCTCCAGCATCGCAGGGCAGTAAGCTTGGGCTTCGTGGGTTCCTGTAAATTATTTACACGCACGTAAAATGTGGTCATAAACTTTCAGTGAACAGTCCTGTGACAATATATACAGGTGAGATATAACTTTAGATTAGGTTTAGCGTCCGCTTTGTTTTTGTCGGGCAAAATATGCAGATAACACCTCGTAATACGTGAACTGTAAAGAAAAGGTGTTCCTGCTTAAATACCTTTGGTTATTGACCGTAAAGCTCAGAGATAAAAAACAAGAAAACTAAGAATAAAAGAGATTAAAAAAAGCGAATAAAAGCATTCGCTTTTTAAACATTCCCAACCTGTTGTGACTACGTAATACGTTGCAAGGAAATGGCATTAAAATCAAGGCTAATTTTAACAAAACGTTTCCTTTTACTTTTGGGAAGTCATTCAAAATGTGCCCTTCACTAGTTGGTTTAAACATCGTCGTGTGAACTCAAGCGAGGAGATGAATGAAATGTTGCTTTCATGTGTTTTGTTTGAACTCCGATGGCGCATGAGGGCGACACCTGTATACTCTGTCTGAGTCATTTTGCTAGCTGTGGTAGCAATATTTCGATTCCACGTGTTCAGAAAGCGGAATCACAACCTCGAAGATACAGGGGATGAAGAGCAGCAGGAAGTATGAATGTGTTTTCATGTATGAAACGGGTGTTGTGGGAAATACGAATTGATCTATGGGCATTGAAAAAAGAAAGAGAGAAAGAGAGAGAGAGAGAGAGAGAAATAAAAAATGGTAGAAATCAACATAGAAAGTGAAAGCGGATGAGAAAACGTGGAATAACTGTTTGAAATTATCTGTCGCACTGTTTTTCTCAAATTAGCTATTGCTATCATTGCAAATGTAAAAATTGAGATAAACCTGAGCACAACCGAGAAATCATTAAATTTATCAGTTTTCGAAGACATATCTCTTTTTTTTAGGTACCCAGCAAAATGCATATGTGCACAAATATCATGCTCCCTATTTCCCTCCATATTGTGCGACTTCAGGCATTTTTATTCATAGGGAGTTTTTCTCTTGTTTGGGATTTGACAACTCCCATGCGTATTTAGAGCTACTAAGAACCACCTGGAGTCATTGGTTCGTGAACGAATCAGCGCCGTACATGGGCGCCCATAGAGGGGGCAAGAGGGGGCATCTGCCCTCACCTGAAAATCGGACTACGCTCTTTTTGTCCTTGAAAGGTATGTAAAAGCACAAATTTGTCGGTGATCAAAGTCGAGCCTCCTCGCTCCGGAGCCTTTTGTTCTAATTGACTAAACTGCACCGACGGCATATGTCGCTGCAGATTTGTCGTGTTGATACCTGCCTCACATCTGTAGTTCATCACAAGTACTTTTTTACGCTTTCCAACCGTAGGTTGAAGAAGCGTATATGCTCCAGCTTTGACCGTCTGCCTGTCTGTCCGTCCGTCAGCACGATAACTCGCGTAAAAATGGTTCAATTTCGATGAAATTTTAGTATGTGGTTGGGGACAATGGAAAGGAACCCCATTCAAAATGGGCGAAATGGGGTCAAAGGTCAGGACATATGAGCGGGATGTATTCCATAGCCTTTATGCGTCATAACTTACGCAAAAATGTTTCGATTGCGACAAAACTTCATCATGTTGTTCTGGAGATGTACTGAACCGGTTCTGTATGATATCCTCGAAATGGGGTCAAAGGTCAGGGCACAGGAGCGAGATTTATTCCTCAGCTATTATCCTCATAACTTGACTAAAAATGCTTCTATTGCGACAAAACTTCAGTATGTTTTTCTGTAGGTATAGGGAACCGGTTCTGTTCAATATCATCGAAATGGGGTTAAATATCAGGGCACAGGAGCGAGATTTATTCTACAGCCATTATCCTCATAACTTGTGTAATGATTTCTGGTATGTCGGAAAGCATATCATAAGCAATGCATTGCATGATTTTCTTGTTTACGATTACACTACTTCTGATAACACTAATTCTGATTGTCAATTTTCCTGTAGTACTTCTAAATGCGTGTGTGGTGAGTTAAAAAAACGAAAAACCTTGGGAATTTCCAGTAGAGAAAAGCGAAAATTTACAATAGAAAATAACGATAATATTTTCCATTGGATGTTAGAGAACAGCATTCATACGTACAGTATGGCAAGAAGGTATGAAAGGCGAAGAAATGGGAAATATATCATCCTCTGACGCAGCAATTCATTGCTGGACAAAGGTCTCCCGAAATTTTCCCCAGAAATTTGTCTTGATGGTATTTTTTTTTTTTTAATATTATTCTTGATGACCAATTGAATGATCTCACGGTTTCTTGGAGCATGTGAACGTAAGTGGCCAAAAGCATCAAAAGAACGACAAAGAAATCTTTGTGTTGTCCTAACATGCTGTCTGATTTCATTCATCCAGCTTTTTTTTTAATGTAGTTTCTGGGTCTTCTAGTTTCCAATTAAGTTTATGTGTTGAAAACGTGTTAAAAACGGGTAGATAAAAAGAAGGCACAGAAATTTGGTTATGGTGTTTGTGTATGTTATTCGTAATTACACTTTCTGTTTGCCCCCTTCTGAAAATTAAGCTGTGGGTGCTCATGGCGTCGTAGGACGAACGCACTTCCCATGCTCCATCCGCGACCCGAGCGTACTTGGAAAATTGGCCAGAAGGTTGCGCCTCTCACGGTGATGGTCGACGCAACTTAAATCTAGATGATTTGAGAACCAGTCATAAGCAAATTACAAGTATTTGGAAAACAGCTTAAGGATTAATTAGGTTGTTTTCTTCTTTCTTTAAGACACTACGATATCGATTTTTGTTCTTCCCGCATTGAGATGACCACGTGACAGATTTTTTGGTATCAGAATTTAATGACCACCGTGAGGATCTAAGGGCTACAAGAGGTTGCCCGTCCCCAATTCATTGGCCACTGGTTTCAGGGAAGAGACAGAGCCAAGTGCCGTAACACAAATACATAATCCATGCCTAATGTGGAACTCGAACCCGAGTTCAGCTCAGACGACTCGCCTGAAACCCACGCCTCTGACCAATCGGCCACAGAGGCACTGTACACGTGATACCCGTACAATGTACACTGCGCGGTATTTTAAATGTGAAGGTATGAACACTGCTTACTAATAGAAGGAGTAGAGCCTATTAGCAGATCATTTGACTGGCAAATAAACACGGGAGCTAAAAGGATGTGCAATTGTACTGTTCTATTACTGCGCCAAGGCCCGTTCGGGAACTTGCGGGCATGAATTTTGTTAATGAATTTCGATCGACTAAAGTGGCAACAATGACATTGGGTTCTCTAGTATAGGCTACCCAGTCTCATCGTTGGGACCTGAAAGCGTTGTGTTTAATACGAGCTCGTACGAGGTTGTCGCAAGAACTCATACGCCGCAAAGAAATTAAGTTTAAAAACTAACATTTCAGTATCGTGTTTGAATCGTGGTATCTTCAAAGAATGGAAAAACTGTTTACTTTAAAGTAAACCAAAACCCGACACTCGTACGCATTTGCTTAGCAGCATCGAAGAAAAACACGTTGTTTAAGGAAACAAATATAGAATTTATTTTAACATATTTCTTAATTTATGTACAAATTAGTGGTAGGACCAGATTAAGTTATATTAAAACATCGCTACCAAAAGTTAAGGTTTAGCCTAAGATTTATTGAAATAGAAACGTTTCTAGCAATCCAATTAGTACGAGGTGAGCAATAATATTTCATTTCTAAATTTCAATGATTACTCCGCATGCAAGGAATTGAAATATTTGGATGATGTCTTACCCTAAAATCTTCTACTGTTCAGCACCGATCCGAGGGTTGATGATGGGGCTTCTCCTTCATGAGCTATTTCTTCTTGTGTCCGCGATCTTGTGGCTGGTATCCTCCGTGGATACAACGCAACCCGGGAGCCCTTGACAACAGTATATATAACTACTCTTACCGTCAACTTGGCATCTTTGACTACTACCTTCTACTGCACCTAACATGCTACGAAATTTGTGAGTCCGACTTTTCAACCCACGTACGGCCCAGCATTTCTCTTAACCGACGACAACAGCAATAACGACAACCCCAACAATCGACCCTGGTTTCTCCAAGTTTTCGCATTTTATTTTCGTTTCGTTTTCGCTTTCTGTCGTGCTACTACGCATGTTCATCCCTCATGGAGACCTATCCCGCACCTTAATTGGTTTCTGGTCCTCACCCCTCCCCCTTCGTGCGGCAGTGGTTCGCCGTCGTCTGGTGGATGTCGACCTAATGCTATTTCAAGCAGATGTTCTCCCGGCCAGCTGACCATCTGCTGAGCTAAGCGCTTTAAGAATTTATTTGGCTCTAACTGTCATCCTGTGTTTCGGAGTTCTGTTATCGGACCATCCGAGAAAACCTTTTTTACGCTTTCCAACCGTAGGTTGAAGAAGCGTATATGCTCCAGCTTTGTCCGTCTGTCCGTCCGCACGATAACTGGCGTAAAAATAGGTCGATTTCGATGAAATTTTAGTATGTGGTAGGGGACCACCCGGGGACAAACCCTGTTGAAAATGGGACAAATGGGGTCAAAGTTCACGACGTAGCAGCGGGATCATTCCATTACCCTTATGCGTCGTAACGTGCATAAATATGGTTCGATTTCAATGAAAGTTTACTATGTGGTAGGAGACCACCTAGGGACGAATCCTATTGAGAATGGGACAAATGGGGTCAAAGGTCACGACGTAGGAGCGGGATCATTCCATTTACCTTATGCGTCAAAACTTGCGTAAATATGGTTCGATTTCAATGAAAGTTTACTATGTGGTAGGAGACCACCTGGGGACGAACCCTATTCAAAATGGGTGAAGTGGGGTCAAAGGTCAGGACATAAGATTGGGATGCATTCCATTGCCTTTATGCGTCATAACGTGCGTAAAAATGGTTCGATTTCGATGAAATTTCAGTATGTAGTTGTGGTCAAAGGTCAGGACATAGGATTGCGATCCATTCCATTGTCCTTATCCCATATTATTAAGGTGGACGTCAAGTAATTTTGCTTCCTATACTTCCAATGGAAAAACTTTTGTACACATTTCCTTCACAATTAATGTGCTCCCAAGGATGAGAATTTGAACATCGATTAAAATAACTTCATATTATAACTTGGAAAACTTAATATTTTCTAAAACATAACCATAATTATATTAAAAATCAATAACTTTTCCTTTGGTGGTGTTGAAACCAGAGAAAAGATAGCGCGACTTGTACTTTGATGACGTCAGTGGACAAAAAAATGTTGGATTGCATAATTACGGTTATGGTTTAGCAAATATTAAGTATTCCAAGTTATGAAATGAAGCTATTTGAATTGATGTTCAAATTTTCATCCTTGTGAACGCATTAATTGTTCAGAAAAAGATGGCGCGACCTGTATTTTCATGACGTCAGTAGATAAACAAATGTTGAATTGCATAATTATGGTTAAGTTTTAGAAAATATTAAGTATTGCAAGTTATGAAATGAAGATATTTTAATCCATGTTCAAATTTTCATCCTTGGGAACGCATTAATTGTGAAGACAATGTGTACAAAAGTTTTTCCATTGGAAGTATAGGAAACAAAGTTACTTGACGTCCACCTTAAAGTAGCAATTTGCCGCCCCGGTGGCGCAGTGGTCTAAGCGATGGCCTCTGATCATTCGTCCCAACGGGGTCCGGGTTCGAATCCCGGTGAGGCATGGATGTTGTGTTTGTCTTACGGCACTGGCTCTCTCCCTTCCCTGGAACCAGTGACCCTAAATTAGGGACGGGCGACTGCTTATAGCCCATTGAGTTGCTCACATTGGTCGTTAAACCTCCAATCAAAAAAAAAAAAAAAAAAAAAAGAAGTAGCAATTCTTGTATGTACATTTTATTTTGAAAACGGCTCTAAGAATTTTGATGAAAGTCGTTAACCTACCGTTTTCTTTGACTAGAAATCGATTTAGCTTGCTCTCGACTTTAGAAGAATTCGTTTAGTGGGTTAAATAACCACCCCGAATTATAACGTCTTTAGTGATGGCGTTGTTCCATTAATGTTACCAATGCTTAGAAATCTTATGACGTCACAACTTCCGTAAGGGTCCGGGTTCGAATCCCGGTCAGGCATGGATGTTGTGTTTGTCTTATGGCACTGGCTCTCTCCCTTCCCTGGAACCAGTGACCCTAAATTAGGGACGGGCGACTGCTTATAGCCCATTGAGTTGCTCACGGTGGTCGTTAAACCTCCAATCAAAAAAAAAAAAAAAAAAAAAAAATGACGTCACAACTCACGTTTGAGAATGTTGGCGCGCGGTCATGCCATCTATCTCATTACGTCACGCGTTTTTTGTGGATCCTATTAAAGATTTATGACGTCACACCTTGCTAGCAGATGGTCGCGATTCCCATCTGCCTCATTACGTCACGCGTTGTGTGCGTATGTCCGTCAGCACGATAACTCGCGTAACAACCGTTGGATTTCGATGAAATTTTAGTATCTGGTATAGGGGATCACCTGGGAAGGAACAGAATTTAAAGTGACCGAAATGGGGTCAATGGTCAGTTCATACGAGAGGGATCCATTCCACTGCTATTATGCGCCATAACTAACGTAAAAAGGTTCGATTTCGATGAAATTTTAGTATGTGGTAGGGGACCACCTGGCGACAAACCTTAGTGGAAATGGGCGAAATGGGATCAAAGGTTAGGACACAGGAGAGGGATCTATTCCATAGCCCTTATGCATCATAACTTACGTAAAAATGTTTCGATTGCGACAAACTTTATCATGTTATTTCGGATAAAGTTTGTTATTTCGACAAACTTTATCATGTTACCAAGCCGGTTCTGTTGAATATCATCGAAATGGGATCAAAGGTCAGGGCACAGGACCGAGATTTATTCCACAGACATTATTCTCATAACTTGAGTGATAACTTGAGTACTGATTTCTGTAATGTTGGAAAGCGTATTATAATCAATGCATTGCATGATTTTACTAACTTGTTAAATCTTTAAGTATGTTCGAAAGCACGTATGCCCGATTGAATTATATTCCCCGACATAAAGCCTGGGTAACAGTTATTACATAAGCTTTACCTTCTTACCAGATTTAGGATTCTTTCTTGGACTTTCGCCGTATAGTCACAACTGGCCTATTGTTAGCTAAGGCTGCGTTATGTAATCCACAGTGCTGGTTCTTCGCAAATGTCTGGCAATGAAAAATACTTTTCACTTCGTTTGCAGAATTTTGCACCTGGCCTAGCGTTTGAGTTTCGATCTCCTTCGCACGCGAAGGGATAAGCAAGAAAAAGGAAAAGAAAAGAAACCAGCGAATCCTTATGCGGCCTGGGTCGGGATAATACTTCCTGCACCCAATTAGGAATTACTCTAATTAAAGAAATTATTAATTAATTATGTTAATTAATTACAATAATTAATATAATTATTTAGGTAATTAAATCTCGAATTTGGGTATTTCTTTACCAGAAGCAATGTGCCCGAAATTAGAAGAATTTTCGCGGCAACAGTTCAGTGCTTCAATATGCTATAATGCGCCCCTTCTTCATTGTCGAAACAAAACTTTTTGCATATTTCACTACTTCAAAAATAATTATTGCTTTGCTTTTGCCTAAGCAATAGTCAATGTAGCATTCTGTCTATAGGAAACACAAGTTGCTATTATTTACACTAGGAAAATATTTTATATGAATATGTTGAAATTCTGGGAGAATTTCTGCTGAAAAACGTGGTTGTACAATAATTTTTTTAAACAGGAAAATCAAAACATTACCCGATACGCCCATCATTCGTTACTCTGAGAACTGTGGGTTCATGATCGTGGACAACAGCGGTGAACATGGATAGGCTTCTGTTATTTTTTCGGGAGAAAAGGGTTGTTTAACGGGTGTCTTCTCGCTGTGCCTTTTCCCGTTATTCCTTATGTTGGAGCCGTTAGCGGCTGTAAAATGGGGAGACAAAATTTCGTACGTAGAGGAAGCCCTGTTTCGCGTTTTCCCGCTGTACCTCATATGGCGGTCATAAAAAGGAAGAAACTTTACCTGCTAGAAAGGAGAAGGCTACCTTTTAAGGGGGAATCACCTGGTTTTTCACAGTTGTTAGCGGCGTACAAATCTGTGGAAGAATTGATCCCGCTCATGCGCTCTGCGTATTAATTCGGTTTCTGCCATTTTCAAAACATTCCTTCTTTATGGGCTATTTTTCCCCATCGAGTTTTTAAGTAAAAGTTGGCCCCAACAGAGTCCCTAAGAACAAACTAAAATTTCGATAGAATTGAAAGCATTTGTATGCGAATTATCATGCGTAAGTTTGGAAGAACATATCTGAAACCAAATGAAAATTTCCGGAAGAAAATGACAAATTTCCGGGAAAAGAGCGTAATCAAAGAACATATTGTGAAACTATCCAAGCATTGTTTTTTCTTAGTTTTCAAAACAGTTAGACATAGACAACGTGCGTTCAAAAAGTTTCTATGTTGGCTGCAACATGGTGGTATTGCCGTTAGTACAGAAATAAATGTTTCCGCTATGTGCCGTTAT
Source organism: Macrothele yani (assembly GCA_039090855.1). Taxonomy (NCBI): domain Eukaryota; kingdom Metazoa; phylum Arthropoda; class Arachnida; order Araneae; family Macrothelidae; genus Macrothele; species Macrothele yani. The sequence goes on from CM077003.1 coordinate 115,448,682, forward strand.
ATCTGAATTTATAAATCAACGTTCCACTGATTCTTTTTTTAACTACTGATTTTTTTAACTACTTTTAACCACCTGGCTGGGGACGAACCCTATTGAAAATGGGCGAAATGGGGTCAAAGGTCAGGACATATGATCGGGTTCCATTTCATCGCTGTTATGATTTATAACTTTCGTAAAAATGCTTCGATTGAGACAAAACTTTATTATGTTGTTTCGGAAGTATATTTTACCTGTTCTGTTGAATATCATCGAAATGGGGTCAAAGGTCAAGGCACAGGAACGAGATTTATTCTACATCCATTATCCTCATAACTTGAGTAATGATTTCTGGTATGTTGGAAAGCGTATCATAATCAATGCATTGTATGATTGTACTAACTTGTCTTGATTTCGTTATAAAAAAATGGCAGAGGTTTCCGTTTCTTCGCCCCCCGAAGAACACCTTTGCGTTCATTATACTCTGAATGATGCGTAGTTGCGTTCAAACAACTGTAATACAGTGCATGACAACTTATCCTGATTAGTATAAAAATTCTGATTTTCCTGTTAATATACATGTAGAGGGATTATTGCTATGGCTGTGAAAAGGGGCCTCCATTGTGTGGAATACTTGCTTTCCCGCCAGCATAGTTTTTATATATTAAAACCGCGATACGATTTTGAAATGTTTTACTTATTTAATAAAACAAATACCAAAATTTTCGTTTCTATTTAATACTGGCTGTTTTTTTACCCGCTTCATGTGCAGGTTCCGAAAAAAAAATGTAAAATATTTTTCCTGAGGAAAAATATCTAACCTCAGGGGGGGGGGGATCAAGGCTCCTTTTTCCTGAGGTGCCTTGATCCCCCCCCAGTCCCCCGCAATTCGGGCGTTGCGGATATTATTAGTACACCCCTGTCGAAAGCCCAATGATACTCAATTTATCATTGTGTTTTGCAGAAAAAGGAGCCAGTTCCCGGGTTTAGCATTGAAAACCCTGACATTTTTTCAACTTTTCATCAGTTACCTCATCAGCTGTGGACGATAACTGTCGCGCATGATAGTCGGTGGTGTTTCGATTATTTTTATCGTACAAACATAAACAAACTGGATGTTGGCTTTCCCACTGAGCATTCCACGGACTGCTCTGCATATTTATAACCAAGTCATATGAACAAAAAACACGTGAAGTATTATTTACAAAAAACACGTGAAGTATTATTTACGCCGTCTGAAACGGCCAGAAAGCATTGTCTATCGTCATAAAATGTGCAAAAGCATTGAATAAAACAAGTGTTTCCGATTTATAAAGAATTGCAAAATATTGATACCTCATATTGCGTGACTTTCCTCTCCTTGGCGGCACTAGTTGTGGCTACTTTTCAGCATAATTACACCGCCACTACGGTAACCAAGGGGTCAGAGACGTGAGATTCTGGCTAATTGTCGGATTCCGGCTTGAAACATAGATGAGGCATGGGTTGGATAGTTTTCTTACGGCCCTGGTTCTTTGCCTTCCCTGGAACCAGTGGCCCTAAATAAGGGGTGGACAAACTTTTAACAATATTAGATGCTCACGGTGATTGTTAAATTTGGAAACCAAAACAAACAAAAAACGTTTGACAGATCAGTGCGTGTTGCTTCCTCTGTGAAATTTCTGAGCATGTGCGCCTTCCCTCTAGCCCTTCTGATGCGAGACAAGTCCGCAACTAGCATAGTAGCAACAACCCTCTACTGTTACCTGGGCATCAATGTTTGACAGGAGTGGATTTAGGTAACCATTTCTAATATATTAAATTTGAATCATCTTCCCTTTTCTTAGCACCTTTTTTCGCCTTTTCAATGCAGCTGGTCAATGGACATGGCTCTCATTTCTTAGCCGTCCCATCTGAGGGAAAGTTAGTATTATGGGTTTTGTTACCATGCGAGGGAAGAATTGGGTAATGATCTCTGAGGGGTGAGGGAAGGTAATTAAGGAACATCTGCGCTTTCTAAGAATAAGGAGACTCTTTGGTGCTTCTTAGCCGACACTTTTCTGGGAGGATTCGGTTGGAAGGCAGACAGCGGAGGTGTTGAGATTTCGCTCCAGAGTGTGAAACCGAGATAATGCTGATCATAAGGGAGAACGGGAAAATAAGAAAGCGAATACTGGCAGACGGAGAAGGAAATCGACATGTTAATAAGATAGGGAATGAATGGAAATCCGGACAATGCTTGGGACCTCTCCCTTAACATCTGAATAAATACCCTACCACTGCGAGTGCGAGTTATAACTTTAGATGATGTTTTATTTATCTGCTCCAAAAAAATATTGTTATCTGTAAAATACGGATTAAAACCCTGAAACAAAAATTCTCGAAAAGCGACGTGTCAACGAACCCTGCACACAGGACACTGAATTATAACTCAGTCCCAAGCCCTATAACACTACTGTGAAACACAAAATTTTCTGTTCGATTTTGAGTTTCGCTGAATAATCGGGTGATTCAGTCGCCACATTATTTAGGCGCCCCATGTAAGAGACCCCCACCTTTCCCCTTCATGAACACGACCTTGTCTTCTCACCTCCTTTACGTAGGGCACCTTAATCCCACTGCCTCTATCTTCCAATCCGGATGTCCTAACCCTCATCCAGGGGGTGCCTCTGTTATACTTTTCTCAGTTATACGTTTTTCACTTTTATACGTAATTCTGCGTTAGTCCCGATATTTTACTGTAGTCTCTATCGTTTATTTAACTCAGGTATATGTGATTCATTTATATGTTTCTTTGCGATTATACGCTAAAATTTGAATTTCAGGTTATCATTAATAAACAATTCTTTGATTCTTTTACACGTAACCCAATACGTTACAGGTTTGAGAGAATTGAGACAGCGTTGTTGTATTCCTTCTTGGGGCAGCCGAACTTAAACTTTGATCCAATCAGAGATGTGTTTTTAGCACGTCTTTTGCAAAAAAAAAAAAAAAGATCGTGCTTATGTTATCGGTTTGTCCGTCCGTCCGCCCGACTGTAGACGCCATATCTCTGCAACTAATAGTACGATTTGAAAAATTCTTTTCGCATTAGGAAGCGTGAAATGTGCGAATGATGATCCTTTATTTGTTTTTTTTTCTTTTTAAGTTGCACAATTTTGCCTCTAGCGGGCGTAAATGCAGATGATATCGAATTCAAAATACATTTTATTCCATATATTTGCTTCTGAACATCCAATTCAAAAAATTCGATTACATTCATATCGAAGATTATTTTAGGTATAGTCACTTTTTTTTTTTACGCGTGGATTCTCCGCTAGGAGGCATAACAGTAAATTCCGTTTTCCCCGATATCTGAACTCCGATTTGAAAAATTATTTCTGCACCGGATACAGCTCCTGATGGGAAATATGTTTCATATAATTTATTATTTTTGGTATAAAATCGTTTGGCCACCAGGAGGCGTAAGTGTTGCTTTCTGCTTGTGATGTATTTGCAGCAAAATCTGAGCTTCTAAAATCTCGATTGAAAACATTCTTCGTGGACCGATACTACTCCCGTCGACGAGCCTTTTCGGAATTTTTTCTTCTTGAAATAACTAATGGTTTCTTCGCCAGAGGGCGTAGATGTATATCTTATTTTTGTTCATATCTCTCCTTCTAATGGTCCGATTTGAAAATTTTCTTCTTTGTTGGATAGTTTCCGATGCGAAATGTTTTTCATATAATTTCAAAGTTTTCAGGTAATTCAATGACTTTCCCTTAGGAGGAGTAAAGGGAAATTGCGCTTTCCCAGATATCTCTGCTTCTAAAACTCCGATTTGAAAAATTCTTCCTGCACCGAATACAGCTCCTGATAAGAGATGATTTGCATATAATTTCTAAAATTTGATAAAGAATGGTGTGGCCACCAGGGGGCGTAAGTGTTAATTTCTGCGTCTGATGTATTTGCAGCAAAATCTGAGCTCCTGAAAACTCGATTGAGAAAATTCTTTCGTGGACCGATACCGCTCACATCAAAAAACGTTTTGAGAATACTTTCTTCTTAAAATAATGAATGATTTTTCCGCCAGGGGGCGTAAACGCATAGCTTATTTTTGTCGATATCTCTGCTTCTAAGAGTCCGATTTGAAGAATTCTTTCTTCTTTGGAGAGCGTTTCCGTGGGGACATGTTTCTCAAGTATTTCAAATTTTTCTTAGTGCATAAGTCTGCCACCAGAGGTTGTAAGTTTCCGTTTACATCATTATCTGCGGGACTAAAATCCTGATTGAAAACTTTCTCCGGTCAGATACTACTAAATATGCAAACTCTGTGTGTGCCTTTTCTTTCCAAAATAGAGCACAATTTCGCCGCTAGAGGAGCCAATGCTTATTCTGTTTTTCCCAATATCACTGCTTTTTCATGTGCGATTTAAAAATTCTTTCAACACCGGATGCCGTTTACCTTGTAGAACACTTTAGGCTAGTATATGAGGAATTTTGTAGTTCACAGTTCTGTCGGTAGGTGGTGTTTGTGTACTTCAGTCTGCAGCTGTATCGCTTCTTCTAAAAATGCTATTGAGAAATTTCTTCTTTACTGTATGCCATTCGCTACAATACGTCTCTGCTCCCGGAAGACGTATATGAAAAGTTCTTTTTCCTTAGCATAGCTTTTCCATGAAGAGTAATTTTCGCCTATTTTCAAGTTTTTCGTTATGCAAAATTTTTCCGCTAGCAGACGTACGTAGACTTACACTGAAGAGCAATTGAATTAGAGACAGCTGGCGTTATGCAAATGTGGCGCTTTGGGCGGCCCTGTAAACGGAAACGACATGACGTATGCAGCGATCCGACAACATAAGGAGTGATGCGACGGGAATTAGTAAGAGTCGGACGCAGTATGGGTAAGACGAAGGATCTAAGCGTATTTGATCGTGGGCAAATTGTCGGGGCCGGACGAATGGGTCACTCCATCTCGGAATTCGTGCAGGCAATGCGATTTTCACGAGCCACTGTGACACGGGTGCACCGTGAGTACATCGAATCCGGTAAAAGCATCCCTACAATGGCCAACTGCCGTGGGCAACAGCGTGTGGATGAGCGGGGTCATCGTCGGCTAGCTCGCATTGTAACAGCGGATAGACGGGCCACATTGCAAGAAATCACTCGGCAATTTAACGCTGGTGCACAAAAACGTGTAAGCAGCCACACCATCCAGAACCATCTCCTCGCTATGGGGTATAGAAGCCATCGTCCCACGAGGGTACCGCTGCTGACCGCACATCGCAGGGTTCAAAGATTAGCATGGGCGCGGGAACATCGCCACTGGACCCTAAACATGTGGAAAAATGTTGCCTGGACTGATGAGTCGAGATTCACGTTGGTACATGCGGATGGCAGGATACGAGTACGGCGCAAACCACATGAAGCGATGGATCCTTCTTGCCAGCAGGGTACTCTTCAAGCTGGTGGAGGTGGCATTCTCTTCTGGAGACTGCTTACGTGGACTGAAATGGGACCCCTTGTACGTGTGACATCGTCCCTCACAGGTCAACGTTATCGGGATATCCTGGACGACCATTTACTCCCGTTTGTGCGTCTTCAACATCCCACTGAGGACCTCATTCTGCAACAAGACAATGCACCGTGCCATCGCTCCCGAATTGTATCCGAATGGTTGGATGAACACTCCACCGACGTGACCTCGCTTCCTTGGCCAACTAGGTCACCTGACCTCAATCCCATCAAGCACATCTGGGATACCATCGAGAGATATGTTCGAGGCTCTGACCCCCTCCATCAAATCTTCGTGAACTACGGGATCTTGTTCAAGGGTCGTGGATCCGTATGGCTTCCCAATGCTTCCGGTGTCTTGTCGAGTCCATGCCGAGACGAATCGCCGCTGTCATCAGGGCAAAAGGTGGTGCTACACGTTACTAGACAGGTATCTCTAATTCAGTTGCTCTTCAGTGTATATCATGTTTAATTCTATATTTCTCCTTTTAACTGTTCGATTTGAAAATCTCTTTGTCTCTGGTACCTTCCTTGTAGTATGGGAAACTTTTTGTTCGTCTTATGTTAATTTTCGTAACATGCTTTGTAGCCGCTGGTGTAACTAAGTAGATGTCTCTATTTCTATATGTTTTATCGATTGTTGGAACCGGTTGATTGTTTTCCAAACCGGTTCCATTGATTTTCATTAGCCTTGATAAATTTCATTCGCCTCGGAACAGATTCAAAAGACGTGCTCATTACATCCGAAAATTTGGTGTCATCTTTCTTGTTTACTTTCGGTTTTGGTGAAAAATTGGTTTCGCATTTTATGACTCACACACACACAAAATGCGCGATTTAAAAATTGATAAATCTCTGGTATGTAACTCTGCTGCGCCACCATTTTGTGGCGTATTAGAATAGAATCCTAAATGTGTTATCAATATTCAGCATTCTGATTCCAAATGGATGCACTCAGGTTCCGCAGGGGAAAAGCTGTTAATTCGTCAGTTCCATACCATCTCAGATTCTTGGTTGTGAAGATTTCACATAATCTAGAATCAGGATTCTTATAGACAAAGTCCTCAAAAGAGAAGTTTGATTTTCATTGATTTTATGACTTTTTGCGATAAAATATATTACGATTTGTAACGCTTTTTTAATTTTGCCGCCAATTCGACTTCAAATAAATCATTATTAAAGAACATCTTACACTCATCTAAAGCATGAATATTGCAATAGTATTTATGATTTTCAAATTTCGTGTACGTTTTTTACATTTATACGTTTTTAAGGCCATTCCTTAGAAAAACGTATTGCCGACTTTTCAGTGTATCGATATTTAAAATTCCTTGCAAACAAAAGATCTCCTTGGGATGTAGGAAGTCAATTTATTAAGTCTTACCTAAGGTGACACCATATCTCCCAAGATCTTTAATGCCACATTGCAAAATGTATTTCAATCAGTGTACTGGGAAAGCAAAGGGATAAAGATTAATAAATGAGGTTATTTAACTCGCCTTCGTTTTGCTGATAACGTGGTTACTTCTGCAACTACCCCTTCAGAGCTGTAGAGTATGATCCAAGAACTTGGTGACAAGAGTAAAGAAGTGGGATTAGAAATGAACTTTCAGAAGACAAAAGTGATGTACAATGCTTTTACAAGAAATGAAGATTTATCCATTGATATAGAAAAGCTTGAGATAACCGATACGTACATTTATCTTGGGCGGGCAACAGATATCAAGTGAAAGTCACATTTATGAAGGAATTAATCAGCGTATAAAACTTGGATGGAGAGCTTTTGGAAGAAACAGTACAATTTTTAAGAGCAGTATGCCATTATGTCTTAAAAGAAAGTTTTTAATCAATGCATATTGCTAGTTCTTACGTATGGAGCAGAGACATGGACCTTAACTAAAAAAGACATACAAAGACTGCAGCCAGCTCAAAGAAGAATGGAGAGATGCATGCTTGGCGTAACCAGGAAAGATAAGAAGAGGATCTTGTGGATAACGAAAATAACAGGAGAGGACGACATCATGACCAGAGTGAAATCACTGAAATGGCAATGGGCTGGACATGTTGCCAGAAGAACGGACCACTGATGGACAACCGAAATTTTAGACTGGATTCCGAGGGACAGAGAAAGACCCAGAAGAAGGCCTCATCGGAGATGGATGGATGAAATTCGAAAGCATGCCGGGGTGACATGGAGGAGGCAGGCTCAAGACAGACAATTGTGGAAGAAACTTGGGGAGACCTCCATTCAGCAGTTGATTGATAATGGTTCACAATGATGATGATGATGACCTTTGGAATTACAGTTTTTTTTTCTCGAAGCTGTGATATCATTACGTTTGAAGTCCCACTGACCCATGTACTCTTTCTTACACAGTGTCGACCAGAGATGGAAACGGATCACGGGTCAACGGGTCGACAATTTCTAGTGGGTCAAACGGGTCGGGTCAAGGTTTTCCTGACCCGATTTCCACCCGGTTTTATTTCCGTTTTCATTTTTGAAAAACAAAACAAAATACACTATCTACCAACAAGTAATTGGACATCTGTGATAGCAAAGGAAAACGAAGTTTATTCACCTTCAATAGTTGGTGGAGCCTCCACAAGCGGCGATTACAGCTGCGACCCTACGGGGCATACTCTCAGCCACGCGTTGTACGACTGCTAGCGGTATTTTTTTCCACTCGGCTTGGAGAAGACAGGTCAGTTCCTTCACCGATTTCGGACGGTGGGGGCACCCCTTAAGTCGACACTCCAACTCGTCCCAGAGGTGCTCGATAGGGTTAAAGTCCGGGCTCTGCGGGCCAATCCATTCGATTAACCCCATTGTCACCATACCAAGCCACGGCAACATGACAGGTGGCATTGTCATCCTGAAAGTAACATGGGTCCACCCCGTAAAACTGCCACAACGTAGGAAGCGCATGGTCATCCAAAATGGTGCAGTTGGTCTCGGCGTTGAGTCTACCATGAATTGCGACCAAGGGTCCTGTGCCATACCAGGAGAAACACGCCCATAGCATAATTCCACCGCCGCCGAACTTCACAGTTGGCACAATTCTTTCCGGCACGAGGCGTTCTCCAGGCAGACGCCAAACCCAGACCCTGCCATCCGAACGGTAGAGGGTGAACCTTGATTCGGTGCTCCAGAGAACCTGTTTTCACTGTTCAACGGTCCATTGTCGACGTTCTTTGCAGCACGTTAGCCGAGCAGCGCTAGTGGACTTGGTGATCAAAGGCTTGTGGGCGGCAGCACGTCCATGATAACCGAGCAGATGGGCTTCCTTACGGATGGAATTCATCGGAAGAACACTCCTGGATGCCTGTTGAAACTCCTCGCGGATGTGGCATATCGATTTGGTGCGGTTCTTCCGAATTTCTCTGGCCAGCACCCGTCGGTCTCTAACTCCCAGTTCTGTGGATCTGCCGTGTCGGGGCACATTCCGACAGTCACCTCTCATCTTCCACTTGCCAATCACGTAGGCCACTTTCGATTTTTGGTACTTCAACTCGCTGGATATGTCACGTATGAATCGGCCATTTCTGTGATACCCGACGATTACACCTTTCTCGAAATCAGAGAGCTCCGAACTGCGAGGCATCTTGCATGCGACTGGTTGCGTTGTTGATTCCCACACGATATTTAACGGCGGTGGCCGTGACGTGTATCAGGACCTCAGATGTCGTCGATTGCAGGGGTGTCCAATTACTTGTTGGTAGATAGTGTAGTTTTGCCTTCCAGTGTTAAGTACAGAGCTAATTTCTTCATGCCTTTTGCTAGGCGGTATAACTAAGATTTTTCTCCATTGAAATTGTCTTTTTCTTGTACTACTGGTTTAGCAATTATTTTCAGGTTCGTTTGTTTTATGTTTTAAATTTGTTATTTATATTTTTTTAAAACTAAAATGGAATATTTACTGATTGTAGGTGGAAACACGGGTTCAGAGGCAATTAATTTTAGAAGATGGCATTGTGGTGGCAGACTCCGGACCCCAGGTCACAACGAAAACTACTGAGGACGTTCGTGTCGAAGAGACAGAAAACACCCAGGTATTGTAAATACGGTGATATTCAAAATTTTAAGAACGAAAGCAGTATTTTCTTTTATGCTCCTTTGTATTCCTAAGGAAATTCCAATTAAATATTGTTTTACAACATACAAGAAGCACTTGGATATTTTTTGTATTCAAGAATGTGGTTCTAATTAGCGGTGCGCTGTAACATAAATTAGAGTTGATGGCGCAAATTTAGAAGTAACTAATGCTCACATCGAGCTTAGATAACAGATATCAAGCGAGGACTACATCGAAGAAGAAATTCATATAATCTTTAGGAAAATAGAAACTTAATATCTCACAACCAAAAATATCGAAATTCAAAACAAATAAAACTAGCAATTAAATGTGATTTTTGATGAGTATTAAAATTTAAAAATAGAAAGTATGTAGTAAATAAGACATTTAAGAAGTGGATATCCTTAAAACCAACAGTTCACAGAAAAGGAAATAATATTTTCCAATAAAATATCGGCATAAGATAATACAAATAATAAAAAATAATATAAAACTTGAATTTTAAAAAAAGATCCAAAAACACATTTAAAAGTGTGGTAATTGTGAATCTTTAATTTTCTTGTGGCAAGTTTGTCTTCAAATCTTTACTATCTTTCTAAACTACTTTTTATTTTATTTTAATTTTTTCCCCCTTTTTTATGCTTTCTAACCGTAGGTTGAAGAAGCGGATATGCTTCAGCTTTGTCCGTTTGTCTGTCCGTCCGCACGATAACTCGCGTAAAAATGGTTCGATTTCGATGAAATTTTAGCATGTGGTAGGGGATCACTGGGGACGAACCCTATTGAAAATGGGTGAAATGGGGTCAAAGGTCAGGACATAGCAGCGGGATCCATTCCGTTGCCCTTATGCGTTATAACTTACGTAAAAATGCTTCGATTACGACAAAATTTTATCATACTCTTCCGGAGGTACACTGAACCGGTTCTGTTGAATATCATCGAAATGGGGTCAAAGGCCAGGTCACAGGAGCGAAATTTATTCCACAGCCATTATCCTCATAACTTGACTGAAAATGCTTCTATTGCGACAAAACTTTAGTATGTTGTTCCGGAGGTATACTGAGCCGGTTCTGTTGTTGTTCCGGAGGTATACTGAACCAGTTTTGTTGTTGTTTCGGAGGTATACTGAACCGGTTCTGTTGTTGTTCCGGAGGTACACTGAACTGGTTATCCTCATAACTTGACTAAAAATGCTTCTATTGCGACAAAACTTTAGTATGTTGTTCCGGAGGTTGTTTTTAATTCTGTTGAATATGGTCGAAATGGGGTCAAAGTTCAGGGCACACGAGCGAGATTTATTCCACAGCCATTATCCTCATAAGTTGAGTAATAGCTTGAGTAATGATTTCTGGTATGTTGGAAAGCGTATCATAATCAATGCATCGCATGATTTTACTAACTTGTTTAAAGAATCACTTCACTATGGGATTCTTTTTAGTGCGCACTAAAGAAGTGATTCTAAATTAGCTGTACAAAACCTGTTCCGGGTGATTCTTCCTGGGCAGTCTCCCCCTACAAAGTTGATGTGAAATATCTGTATAAATGAGTAATCTAAAATAATTATTGCAGATTTTATGTAAATTTTTATTGGATCCGTAAGGACTTACATTTTGTAGTGGACGCCAAGTGTTTCCTTTGTTTTTTGTTTTCTTTTTAAACCTGGAACCTTTTATTTTTAAATACTTATGATAGTTTCATGTAAATAAATAAGTGGTCGCTATAAAATTTAAATTACTACATGAGTAAATGTTATAAGAGAATGTAAAAATTGTGTATAAAAGTGAAATAGGAAAAAAAAATCATAAAACCTTACCAATTCTTTATTAGACCCTCATGGCCGGCTTTCAATAAAGTTGGCCATGAGGGTCTAATAAGAAATAAAGATGAGAAAAAAATTAAGAAACAGAAATTCATTGGCGAATAAAACTTGTTTGGCGAGCATTTGGGAGAAACAGTACTATTTCCAACTGCAATTTACCATTAGACCTTAAAAGAAAAGTGTTTCATCAATGTATCCTTTCAGTTCCTACTTATGAATCAGAAACATGGACATTAACTAAAGTGGACATACAGAGTCTGCAGACAACTCAAAAAGCATGGAAAGATGCATGCAGGGCTGTAGCTAAGTCTCATATCCATGGGAGCTGAAGGCCCATTTTGAGAGCTCTGTGTTTAACAAGCAACCATATACATCCACGCATTCAAATGCAAGTTTTGCTTTGTATCTTCATTCCTGTTCTCAATTTATTTCACTAGTGAACAATTTCTTCATGCCGAAAAGTTAAAAAAATAAAATGAAATTCAAATAATAAAATGTAGATGGCAGGAAAGCATGCATCCCTCTATGTTTCATTCAGTTGCCTTTAGCATCTGAATATCTTTTTTTTTTTTTTTTTTTTTTTTTTGCTTAAGCACTTTTCTTTTAAGACATAATGATATACAGGGTGATTGTAAACTCCTTCAACAAACAAGATGGGTGATAGTACACATCAAGACGCACAATATTTGCAATGGAACCTAGGGCCGCATTCCACTCCTAGTGCCAGAAAAGTGCACGTTCGAAAAACGTCCAGCAGGCACACGGAGTTCCAAGCAATGCATGAGAAGCACAAGATGCAAATCAGGTGCGCTGAACACGTGCGTAGACGATGAGGAGCAAACATTTAAAAACGCAGCCGAACCCGTTCAGCGATAATATGGTGCGAACATCACATGAGAATTGTGTATTCGTGAAGGGCATGGAGAACTACACATACGATAAATCCCGGGCGGTGGATTGGACGCGGTGGACCTGTAGCTTGGCCTCCACGCTCCCCGGATCTTAATCCACTGGACTTCTTCTTCTTCTGGGGGCACATGAAAACATTGCTGTACGAGACACCTGTGTACTCCCTGGAAGATCTCGATGCTGGAATCGCTGTTGCTGCGGACAAGATCAACACCACACCGGGAGTCTACGAGAGGGTGCGACAGTCTTTCATTCGCCGGTGTGGGCTGTGTCAGGACGCCCTTGGACGCCAGTTTGAGCATCTCCTTTGAGTCTTCTTCTGGTGTGATTGGAATTGTGCAACTCATAAATTAGGTATGTCTCTTTGTTTTCACTCCTGAAGGCTCAACGTGGATATGTAACTTTACTGTGTTCTGGCACTAGGAGTGGAGTGCGGCCCTAGGTTCCATTGCAAATATTGTTCGTCTTGATATGTACTATCACCCCTCTTGTTTCGTTGAAGGAAATATTAAAATTTACAATCACCCTGTATTATTGCTCTTTGAAATTGAACTGTGTCTTCAAAATGCTCATCGAACAAGTTTGGAACGACAACAAATTTCTTCATGAATGTGGCCCCTGCGCGATATATGCTGCCCAAGGTAAATGTATGAGTAGGTATCGGCTAGATTTAAGGTGAAAATCCTCCAAATACGTGGCGTCAGCAAATAAATAAATAAATACTAGTACATCACTCTTTCCACGTTTCAGAAACACGTGTTTCTGGAACGTCCTTTGGATTTAACTGCTATAATATGTACATAGACAGTGCCGTTAATGCCCACCAGATGGAGACGTCTCAGTAGCTGAGCCCATCTTACGGATTTATGATGTCAGAAGCTGACTTAAAATACATATAGCACCGTGGATTGTTGGCCACCGTAGTGTAAATATAACGCGCTCGGCTAGTTATCGAGAGTTATGTGGTTCATTTCCACAGCGGCGGCTGAAAAACAATTTTTCGGTTGCTGTGTGTTTCTGGAACGCGGAAAGAGCGATGTATTTATTTATTTATTGGCTAGATTTAGATTTCCCTCATCAATCACTAAATGCTGTAAAATCATTGTATTTATAAACCATTTTTGTCTTCTGAAAGTTCATTTTCAATGCCACTTCTTTACGCTTGTCAGGAAGTTCCTTGATCAGGCACTGCAGCTCTAGTTGCAATAATGACTTCGTCATCAGCAAAACGTAGGTTAAATTAAACGGTCTCCATTAAACTTTATCCTCTTGTTTTCCAAATTCAATTATTGAAAGACACCTTGCAATGTGGCATTGAAAAGTTTGAGATATATGGTGTCATCTTGTCTCACTCCCTTTCCAGTTTTTATGAGTGCTGTACGCCAGATTTCTGTAAGGAAATATAGGAAAAACTTATATAGTAAGAACTCATTCATGTTAGAGCTGAAAATTATGTGCTATTTATTTCTGTTTTTCAAAAGACGCGTTAAATGACTTTTTTTCCGGCACACTTGTTATTCCGTTCACGCCTTGTTTTTGACTGTCCTATTTGGCGGTTAGTTTAAAACTTCATACCTAAGCTTTTTCTACAAAATAATGCGACATCTGGTATTACAAATTGGAACTACATAAATTCTTGACAATGGGCTATTGGAGCGACATCTGCTTTCACGTGCAATTTTGCTACCTTTAACATCTCAAGTTTTCAGTTTTTATTGAGGGTTAGAATGCTTAGATAGATCGATATTTTGCAAAATATAAAATACAATCAGCACTAAACTCGGAAAGTTAGTTAAATTAAAAAAGTAAAATATAATTAAAGCGTACAAATTATTATTCGAATTGTGCTAAATAAGAATAATATATTCGATGTACAAATAAGTTTTAAAGCGTTTTAAGAAAACGCAACATGTAATTTGAGAGAAAACAATAATACCTTTACGAATCAAAATATGCGCCGTCATTATCTATCACGTTCCGCTATCGGTCGGATAGCTAACGGATTCCAGCCATGAAGAATACTTCGTCGTGTGACGCGATGAGGTCGTCAACCCATTTCTGCACTTCGTCACATGTCCGGAACCGTACAGCAGACAAACCATGTTGCGTCAATCGGAACAAATGATAGTCTGAACTATACGCCGGGTGCTCCAAAACTTCCAAGCTAAGCGGCAATAACGCCTTCTTGACCGATTTCGCAACATGCGGCCTAGCGTTGTCATGCAGTAATTTCACGGGACGCAATCCTTTGCCTGTGAATGGACGTTTCAGATAGATTTCCTGGCTCAATCGGAGAAATTGTTGCTCGTAGCGATCAGCAGTAACAGTTTGACCCTGTTCCAATAGTTCATAATAGAGCACACCCTTCATATCCCACCAGATAGACAGCAGAACTTTCTTGGAATGAATATTGCGTTTCGGTGTCGAAGTCGTTGCTTCACCGGGGTCTATCCCGTGTGTTTTGCGTTTGAGATTGTCGTATCATATCCACTTTTCATCACCCGCAATGATTTTCCGCAAGAAATACTTTCTGTGTTGTTTATTCAACAGATTCAAACACTTCGTGACACGCTCATCCTTGTTCCTCTGGCTCAGGTCACGTGGCACCCACTTTCCTTCCTTCTGAATCTTTCCCATTGCGCGCAAACGACTGGAAATGGTTTGTTGGGTTACCCCTACTTGTTCAGCTAGTTCTTTTTGCGTTTCAGACGAATCTTTATCCAGCAATGCTTGCAGTTCCTCATCTGCAAACTCCTGCGGGGCGCCGCTACATTCTCGATCGCTAACATCAAAATCACCTGCTTTAAACCGTTTAAACCAAAACTCGCACTTGCTTTTCGATACAAAATCCCCCCCCCCAGAACAGAACAGATCGATGCACATGCATTTGCAGCCCCTTGATGAAATTCGTAACGAATGCAGTGTCGAATACATTCAGTATCGCTTGCCATCTTTCACCTACAGATGTGCAAATGCGTTTGACTGTTGGGCAAACTTTTGTGTCACATTTTATATTCTGGACCAGTTACGGTCACGATACAACAACGCGGGGGAATATCGGATATGTAAATCAGCGGTATACGTCACACAAAAAACGTTTTAAAACTTATTTGTACACTTAATATAAACGCAACTTGCCCTGATTTTAAGATTTCAATTCGAATTTTGTAAATCGGATAAATTGAACTCGACTCATTGGTAATCCAATGTTTATAAATTAGCACGCAATCACCTTGATATCTCAATGTGATCGCATGCGAACTCAACTTGCTGTGATTTTAACCGTAAAAATTCAATTCGAATTTTTTAGATCGGAAAAGTAGAACTCGATCAGTCATTGATAATCCAATGGTTTTAAATTAGCACGCGATCACCTTGACATCTAAAAGTGATCGCGTGCTATTATATAGCAGACAATCCCTTTGACATATCGAGAGCACACACGAATTGATCATACGTGATGGCGCAACAATGGAGACGCTGCTGTGACGTCAAGCGTTCCAGACAGACACAGAGAGAGAGAGAGAGAGAGAAAGATCTGGGTGTTTAATATATATATGTGATGTTCTAACTATTCGTTTCACACACACAGACACACACAAACACACATATATATAGATATATATATATATATACACTATACTGACCAAAGTCACCAGACTCTTAAAAGAGAAACACAACATAGCATTTATTGACATGCATTAGTACGGTGTCGGTCCACTTTTGACCTTAATGCATGCACATAAATGTTCTTTACACCATGCTAAACGACGAGTAGCATTCCGAGTGGAGATGAAAGGCTTATGAGCAGCCGCACGACCACGGTAACGCATGGAATGATGTTCTCTGTGAATGGTATGTGTGCATACCGAGGTTTCAGCATTTTCACTCATCTGTACACTGAGGTCTTGTCCAGTACTCCCTCGATTATCTGTAACGACTCTCCTGAGGCTTCGCCGTCCTCTATCACTAATTTTCTTTGTTCTGCTGGCACGTTATCCTGCTTCAGGCACGCCATGTGTCTTCCTCTTATTAAGTACATCCAAAACAATTGACTTGGGTATGTTTAAACGCTTCTCGGTTTCTCTTATGGACAACCCACTAATATAACACCCAACAGTCTTTCCTTTCTCAAATTCAGTTCTCTCCCCCCCCCCCCCGCGACATTTACACTCAACCTCACAGTGCGATATGATCGCGGTCAGCTGCAGGCTTGTTTTTATACCGTTTGCAGCTGTACCGTGCATCTTAACAACGCAGCGCATCCGTTCATTTGATTTCGAAGGGGTGTCCAGTGACTTTTGCCAATATAGTGTATACACTGAGTGGCCACTTTATTAAGACCACCAAACAGTTTTAAGCAAATGAGCTATAGCTGAACGCTGTTGCCGCCAGAGGGCGATGCTAGTATAAAAAAAGAAAGCTTAGTGCTTGCGACAGTAGTAGAAGTGAGTTTTGGGTGACGAGACGGGTAAAAAATGCGATTTGGTGAACTTTCAACGTGCGATGATTGTAGGAGCTTGGAGCCGTGAAACGAGTATTACCGAAACCGCCGCATCCGTGAAATGTTCCAGAGCAGCTGTTGCTAAAGTGTTTAAAAGACTGGACTGTCAGCCGAAAAACTGGGTCTCTACGTGCAACGGGTGGTCGTCATCGCCTAGTGACTGCTCGGGCGGAACGGAGGGTGTCCAGACTTGTAACAGACAACAGAAGGGAAACAGTGCAGCAAAATACAGACCATCTTAATCAAGGATTCCCTCAAATGATCTCTGCACGCACTGTTCGCCGTACACTGCACTTCATCGGATGGGATATGACAGCCGAAGGCCTGTTCGAACACCGTTGCTGTCTGCAGTTAACAAGAGAAAACGTCTCCAGTTCGCACAGGAGCACAAGTATTGGACAGTCGATAATTGGAAACAAATTATGTGGTCCGATGAATCACGTTTTTAGTTGCACCATGCCGATGGCCGAGTGAGAATTTGGCGGAAACAGCACGAAAGCATGGACCCCAAATGCATTGCTACAACCCTTCAAGCTGGTGGAGGCAACGTTATGGTTTGGAGAATGTTTTCCTCGCATGTTTTGGGCCCTTTAATTTGTGTTTATCAACGTCTGACTGGCACATTATATCTAAACATCGTTGCGGACCAAGTGCATCCTGTCATGTGGATGGTTTATCCCAATGGCGATGGCTACTTTCAACAAGATAATGCGTCCTGCCATAGTGCTGGTATTGTACAGGATTGGTTTCAGGAGCATGTCGGTGAGTTAACTTTGCTTAGGTGGCCCGCACAATCTCCAGATCTCAACCCCATTGAGAATTTGTGGGATTTAGTTGAACGAGCCATCAGACAGCTGGATCCATAACACTGCAATCTCACACTCCTGGAAAGTGCTATTGATCAAGCATGTTCTCAGATTGCACAAACCACCCATCAACATCTCGTGGAGTCCATGCCACGAAGAATCGACGCATTATTAAAGGCCAAAAGGTGGCCCATCGAAGTACTGAGGGGGTGGTCATAATAAAGTGGCCACTCAGTGTATATATATATATATATATGGATGAAATTCGAAAGTTTGCAGGACTGACATGGAGGAGACAGGCTCAAGACAGACAATTGTGATGGAAGAAACTTGGGGAGACCTTCATCCAGCAGTGGATTGATAATGATGATGATGATGATGATGATGATATACATATCCGTGTTCTGACTTTCCGATCCACATGAAGCTGATCGAATACAGTTGGCAGTCGTGACTTGTAGCCACAGTAATGGTTTAATAGACCCCAGAGAATCTTCAGAAATGTGAACGACATCGTTATCTTGCGACATACGTGTATATTTCATTCAACTAAAGAAAAACCGCAGACTCCATTGTTGTCGACGAAGGCCGTGGTTCTTCTTTAGTTCGACGGACTAAAAAAACCCCGTCTTCATTTCTGAGTATGAGCAACAAACATACCCTGAGCATTTTGAGAAATAAATGCAAATTTTAAACTGCCAAGGCTATCGAAACAGGCGAAACACATCAATAGCAAAATGGACAAATAACAAATTGTGGCCCTATTGAACTGTACCAAAAGCTGATACAAAAGTTTTAATCAGATTGCAAGTAGTGTTTTGTTTCCGTCCTCTTCTTAGCTGCGGCCGCCCGCCTGCTCTCTATAACGTGTCTTTTCTTTCCGCTGTAACTTAGTCCTTACGTCAGTAATTATGTTAGGTGTACTAAGTCAATGCAATATTAAAAGGTACCCATACACCTTATAAAAAGAGGACCAGTAGTACTTACAAATACTTTCATTTTGCTTGCATGGGTTGCACTTCACACACACACGTCAGTAATTATGTTAGGTGTACTAAGTCAATGCAATATTAAAAGGTACCCATACACCTTATAAAAAGAGGACCAGTAGTACTTACAAATACTTTCATTTTGCTTGCATGGGTTGCACTTCACACACACATATGGTTTACTGGCTTACTCGATGCAGTATCAGTGGTTTAACATCCAATCATAGTGTACATAGTACATAACAGCACGTCTATCATCAATCCCCTTAAGCAGACCAGATCAGATCATATGTAGTGGATTTTAGGAAGAGAGTGTCTGACCCCCGAGGTCCTAAACAACCCTTAGAAATAAGAAGCTAGGAGATTTGGGCTAGAATGCCTTATAGAAAAATGACACGGAAGTGAGGTAGAAAGGGGAGGAAGACGCCCTTTTTCATTACCCGGGGGGGCAGTACCCGGAGTCCGACGCCTTAATGTACCATCACCTTAAGCAGATCAGACCAGATCAGATCAGATCAGATCATATGTAGAGAATTTTAGGAAGGGAGTGTCTGACCCCAGGTCTTAAACAACCCTTAGAAATAGGAAGCTAGGAGATTTGGGCTAGAGTGCCCGATAGGAAAGTGACATGGAAGGGAGGTAGAAAGGGGGAGGAAGACGCCCTTATTTATTATCGGGGTGGGGGCAATGCCCGGAGTCCGATGGCTTAACGTGCCCATCCGACGCACGGCGGGTATTTAGTGGTTCGTTCCTGCCCAGGATCGAACCTGAGGTTACCTCCATGGCAGTCACGAACGCTGACCACTGCGCCCCCGCGGCCCATCCCCTTAAGCAACCGCTGCATTGCCTTTTTATCTATCGTTCTTATCCGGCCACGCATGAGTCATTCTTGTTCCGAACTCAAAGTGCTGTCAACATTATTCTCGTTTGAAGGAAAAAAGCCATAACGTCAGTAAATAAGGTTTGAAAATGTCGAAGAGAACAAACTCAAATTTACAGAGAAAAAGAAACTCAAAAGGACAGGTAAAATAGAATATATACGTTACACCCCATCCTAGTTACGCCTTTGATTCATATATTGGTTTTTGGGTAGGGTGTACAAACAACCAAATCTTAACATGTAACATGACTGAAAATTTAACCCAACTGTTTTTGCCATCGTTCAACAACGAATTCTCTTCACAATTTTAACAACGTTGACACTTCAGATAATTTTTAGAAAATGAGAAAGTAAAAAATCTTGGAAGGGCAGTTGCACCCCACCAGTTACGCTTATGTGTTAAATGAGGTCAGGTGTGTAAGAATTTCCATTATCACAGCTGTCAGTTATGTTCCAGTCGTTACAATGAGTTTGGAGCATTAATGTTTTTAATAAGTGTGTGTGTGTGTGATTTTTGGACGCCAAGAAACGATGTGTCTGTTTTCATTCTGTTACTACGTGTTTTGTAGCACAAGACGACTGGAGATGATCCCCCAGGAGCCGGATTCATCGCTGTTCCAGGATCGGCAAAAGTTGTAAGCGAAAAAACGGAGAGCACTCAGACAGTTACCGAGACTAAGGAAGAAAACAAACAGCTGCATGATGAAAACTTTCGAGATCTCTCTGGAGAGGTAAGCATAAATAAATTTTGTTTCGTACCACAAATTTTGCACGCTCCATGAAAGAATTATTCAAATGCATTACCGTATTCCCACAGTCACACATAATCGTGCCTTGAATTTTTTTGTTTTGTTTGTTGTTGTTGTTGTTTGGAAGTTTAGCGACCACCGTGAGCAACTCCATGGGCTATAAGTAGTCGGCCGTCCTTAATTTAAGGCCACTGGTTCCAGGGCAGAGAGAGAGTGAAAGCCAGTGGCATAAGACACACAACATCCATGCATCTGCGGGATTCGAACTCAGACCCATCTCAGACAAATGATCATAAGCCAGCGCTGAGACCACTGCGCCACAAGGGTGACGAGTTATTGTTTTGGGGAGACAAAGTATCAAATCTTAACATGTAATATCCCAAACAATTTAGCTTTCAATTTTGGGAGATTTAACAGTGATTTCTCATCGCAAGTTTGAGTTACTGAAGTTGTGGCCAATGGCGCACCCAGGAATTCCTGTTGGAGGGGACTATATATGTGTAGTATACGTACACAATGTGTGCATTTATATACACTGGCGTGCAAAAATTAAGGACGAGACGATTTTTCGAATGTAAGGTCGTGCAGAAGTGCTCCACATCGACTCAAATTATACCATAAGATCCCCAAGATGTAAGAATATGGGACAAGTGAGCAAAACTGTCCAAACAAGGAATCCAAAGGATACAAAGGCACTTTATTAAAAAGGTAGTTTGAGCAAAACTGGACAGAAGACAGAAACGTCCATGTGACACGCGGCTGCCAAGAAAAATCCAGTCTTTAGTAGGGGATATGATCACCCCTGACTGCGTTGCAGGATTTACAACATCTGTCCATGCTGAGGACGAGGTTGTCAAGGAGCTGTTGAGGCATCGCGGCCCATTCCTCTTGTAGCGCCAATCGCAGCTGCGGAATCGTTGCTGCGGCTAGTGACGTGCTGCCAAGCGTCACGCGAGAAGGTCCCACACGTGTTCGATTGGATTTAGGTCCGGGGACCATGCGGGGCAATCCATGCGTTGAATATCTTCACTCTCCAACAGCCACTGTACGATGGTACGATGAGGTGTAGCGTTGTCTTCCATGAAGAGGAACTCAAGAACCTCAGCACCTCTAAACAGACGCACGTGAGGCAGGAGAACCCCGGTACAGTAGCGGATACCAGTGACTGAACCTCCTTGGAAGATGCGGAGGACAGTACGGCTACCAAGCATGATACCGCCCAAAACGAGAACTCCGCCTTCTCCAAACCGGTCCCTTTCGATGACGTTGGAGGTGTGATCGCGTGTTCCCTGCTCTCTCCAGATGTGTATACGTCCAGAATCGCTCGTCAGATTAAATCGGCTCTCATCCGTAAAGAGAACTCGACCCCATTGCTGATGTGTCCAGTTCTTGTGTTCCAGGCACCACAGAAACCGCCGTCTCTGATGAGCAGGCGTTAATGGCATACACCGTACTGGTCGTCGTGCAAATAGACCACCTTTGTGCAGCCTCTTGGCCACGGTAAAACGCAATAACGGACTCCCAGTTGTCTGTTGCACGTGCCTTCCGATTTCTCCCGCTGTCTGCCGTCGGTCTCTTCTCGCCTATAGGACAAAATACCGGTCGTCCACTGCCGTGGTTGATCGTGGACGACCACTGCTAAACTCTCGAACAGCTGTTCCTGTCATTTGAAATGCTCTCCAAGCTCGTGAAACGATGCTGTGAGCGATCCCGAACTACTCGGCCACATTAGTCACACTTCGACCTTTTTCCAACTTCCCAATAACGCGACTTCGGGTAAAGTCATCCAGATGTCGTCTACTGGATTGCCTGTTGGCCATATCACACGGTGGCAGCAACTCGACGTCGTTCAAATCGATGTACACCGTGCAATAGCTTTCGCCGAATTGCTGAGCATGATCATGATCATATGTAGAGGATTTTAGGAAGGGAGTGTCTGACCCCAGGTCTTAAACAACCCTTAGAAATTGGAAACTAGGAGATTTGGGCTAGAGCGCCCGATAGGAAAGTGACACGGAAGCGAAGTAGAAAGGGGGAGGAAGACGCCCTTATTTATTACCGGGGGGCCAGTATCCGGGGTCCGACGGCTTAACGTGCGCATCCGACGCACGGCGGATATTTAGTGGATCGAGCGTTAGTACGTGCCTGGGATCGAACCTGAGGCTCTTTCCGTGGCAGTCACGAACGCTGCCCACTAGGCCACCCTTCGGCCCCGAATTGCTGAGCGTACACCGCCCGTGTGCTTTATACCCTTCCGACCCCCCCCCCCTACGTCATACTGCATATATGCTCATGCCCTACCGTACCGGACCCTAGTTTATCTCCTGAGTGGTCTTTCAGTCCATTCTGCCTGCTCGTTCCGCTGTAATCCTAATTTCTCCTCTTCGTCCTTAATTTTTGCACACCAGTGTATATATACAGTGTATGCCTATAGCTTAGATACGGTTGTGACGTACGTCGCTCTTAATCTCTTTGGGACTTTGGGAAGAAGACCATGTAATAGAAGACACTATGTCAGACACTACGTAATTTTTTGAACTTGTAAAATAATGTTTAATTTTTGACGTACGTCGCTCTTAATCTCCTTGGAGGGGGCTTAAGTCCCCAAAGCCCCCTCCGTGGGTGCACCAATGGGTTGTGGCTTAAGTTGCTTTTTTTTTTTTTTTTTTTTTTTCCAAAACATGTGTACTTGAAAGTAATGAAAATATATAGCTATTTTTGGAAAATGAAAAATTGTATGGGGGCAGTCCCCCATCCCCTCACCCTGCCTTCTCTCTAACGCCTAGGAGTTTTGACTACATACTCTCAAGTTGAAATCTCAAGAAATTTAATTAAATCTACTGAGGCGTATTTTCTAGCTTTTTATGACAGCGGATGCCATTTATTCTTTATTAATTACAGTATTCTAATTAGGTCTAAAGAAACTTATATTCTAAGCAAAATTAGATTTATCTTACATAATTTACAAAAACTTGAAAGATACCAATAAAGATTGCCCGCGTGTCAGGATAATGGCGCCATCTCGTGTGGATCTTTGTGAAAACTGCGACAGAATGCTACGGCACTGGAGGAAAACGGGGAATGTTTGCGAAGCAGCTATAGATTTAAATTTCATTGTGCTCTAAGCCGAAAAGGCATTTTGGCACGGATGCAGGAGGGAGGGGCAGACCCAGGGACGTCGCTAGACTACGAAATTAGGATGGGCGACGGGTGGGCGAGTATTATTTTTGCTGGGGCAAGTCTGATAGCAATTTTATTTACAAAACGCTGAAAGAAAGAATTTGTTTTGCTCTTTCTACAGGCTGCAAATGTATTTGTGCAATATCTCCAGCCAGCCTGGATGCATACTAATTATATTTGGAACTGTCTTGAAGTTTTTGTACATTTTGGAATACAAAAAAATCTAAAGTTTGGAGTCATTTTTGGCTAACGTTCCGTCCATCCACATTTAATAAAATTAGTAAAACCTAAAGAGTTACATACCCGTATGATAAACATGACACACTGCCACCAGCACCAGTATAAACTCCCTGATTAAAAGAAAATTTCATGCCTAGGAGAAAGATCTTAAAGCAGATGTTTTCGTAGATTACGGTTGAGAGGAAATGCTCATGTTAATATGATTAACTTGCACATTTTCGCTCAACAGTTCAAGTTAGTATTATTCCAACACGCAGACAGTACCTTCCCCTCCTTAACTCCTTTCCTTCATGCCAGCAACCTTTTCCTGCACTGATCTTTTCCAAAGCAGTCGTCAGCTTCGTCTTGAGCCTCGTCCTGAGCTTCGTCCTGCTCCCTCATTGCCCTAGGGCAACCTTGAGAGCAGCTTTCGTCTCCTGCTCCCTCATTGTCCTAGGGCAACTTTGGTGTAGCTTTAGACTCCACTTTCCGTGTTGGAATCCCCCTGCTTAGTAGCACAAACAAACAGCAGAGCAATTACTAATGACCTCAGTGAATTCATATTTACCCTCTCTATTTGTCCCTGATCATACTAACTTGAAAAAAAGGCTTAAATTGATACGAGTGGAGAACAACTGAGTTTTTGTGGCCCTGCTGACGCTATGTTGAGAACATTTCCACGGAGAAGGAAAAACGCATTTTCTAGGGGGAAATACGACAAAAAAACACGGAAATCATTATTCCTTGACA
Organism: Macrothele yani; assembly: GCA_039090855.1. NCBI lineage: Eukaryota > Metazoa > Arthropoda > Arachnida > Araneae > Macrothelidae > Macrothele > Macrothele yani. The sequence goes on from CM077003.1 coordinate 115,473,008, forward strand.
AATTCCAGAATATATTTTAAAGATAAAAAAATTAAAATATAGTACATCTTGAACTGGGTGGGCGGCAGGTTGAGCTACAGCTCACCCTCGCACCCCTTCGCGACGTCCTTGGGCAGACTCCATCCTGTCACTTTTATAAATGTTTTTATTTTGTGCCAAAACAACTGTTCTAAGAAAAAAATGTCTCCCCCAACATAAAATTAAACAGAAAGTTGAATGTTTTCTGGTATACACTATACGTAATATTTATTCAGTTACAAAGTTTGATCTCTACTGTGCCCTCTAGCCCATTCTCTCAAAGGTTGTACTGATATATAGGCATACAACGGACACTCAGGAAAAGTTGTTACGATTTAAGCAAGTTCAGCTTTTCTTCTGATGTCCTTGCCTGGTTGCGTTTTTGAAAAATTAAAATAATGCCGGAAATAGAAGCAGCACCCAAACACAAATTAACTCAGGACCGTGTCTGGGAACAGGAGCAACAGCACATGCGTAATAATGCAGCAGGACGTGTAGTTTTGAGTGATGTGAGAATAAAATGCACTCACACAGCCCAATAGCATCAGTTGAATGGAAGTCACCAGAAGGTGTGTATAAGTGTTGTAGACGTTCAATTGTTTTTATTGTGTGCTAAGGAAGACGAAATGGCATGTCTATAGCATCTTGATGATTTTTACTCGTGGTCAAATAATTGGGAGTTTTCGAGAAGGAACGAATTGTGACGAGTATGGTCCAAGAGATCGGTATCACCCAGAGTATCGTATCGCGTGCATGGTCGGCCTTCAAGATTACAGGTACAGCTGTGCGAAAGACTGGTGGTGGTCGTCCACCAAAAACCACCCCAAGTGAAGACGCTATCTGCTCCTACAGGCCAAGAGGGATCGACAACAGACAGCAAGTAACCTTGCAAAACAATTGAACGTGAGCACAGGACGCACATTATTGCAGATTACAGTGGCCAGAAGACTACACAGAGGTAGACTGTTTACCCGACGATTAGCACGCTGTGCTCCATTAACAACTGCTCATAAAAGGCACCCTTTACGGTGGTCAAGAGCGAGGATGTCGCCAGATTTCGAAATCAGGATGTGCGACGGGTGGGCGAGCATTATTTATGGTGGGGCAAGCTAGATAGCAACCTTTTTTACGAAACACTGAAAGAAAGAATTTTTAATGCTTTTCCCTAACGGTTACAAAGGAATTCGTGCAATCCCCACCTCCTGAACCTGCACACACACACACGCACACCTCTGACTATACTCCGAGTCAACCTAAGAGTGTACCACTATGAAGGGTACGAAAAAGCTACCTCCGCTACGAAAAAAAGACACCAGCGTTTAGAGCGAAAATCAGTAAAATTATTGCTTAGAATCCAATTTTTGTTTGCTCAACATTTATCAGACAAAATTGCTATCTAAATAAAACAAATCCAGAAGTTAGAGCGCTTTTAGAAATAAATTTGTTGTGAGAAGTTGCTGAATTAAAAGCTTCGCACTTTCGGCTATTGCTGTCCACTTGGGATACAACTCGGACTGGGGGAAGAATTGGAGGACCTCTCCCAACCTCCCAACATTAACAACACAGAGACAATAAATTGACAATCGGGGAAACTCGAAGGGTGCGTTACTTAAACAGGCAGCAGAGGAAGCAGTTCGGCCTCCACCAGACCCACACTCACAATCCCCACTGCTTGTTTGTGAGATGGGTGGTGGTGGTGGGGGGGGGTCAGAAAGGAAACAGTAGAAGAGCACATTAACGCGGATGGATACCGTTCGTGCGTTCCACGACGAGTTGTGATAAGGCTCTCCCGCCTTTACCAAGGTGAATTGGAGTATAGTTACGCCACTGGTGTAAGATACAAGTATTACTAGCATGTCGCCTTCACTTTTTTGCTTGCTCTAAGTGCATTGTCTTAACTGCTTTTCAAAATTTTGCATTTTTGCTTACGAAAATAGTGCTGTACCTGGACAATTTATTTAAACAAAAATGTCGTTTTTGTTTATGTAAATCATATTTTAACGTCGTGCCACGCATACACAATTCTTTCCCCCTCTTTAATTCCAGCGACTTTGCCATGCACTCCTCCCCTGTAAAGCAGTCGTCAGCCACTTCCTGTACTCTCACTGTCCTGCGACAGTCTTAAAGAGCGCTAGCGTAACTTTGGAATTCCCTTTCCGCGTTGAGATCCCTAATTTTGTGAAGAAAACAAACAGCAGATCAATTAGTAATGACCTCACTCAGTGAATTCCTACCCGCCCTCCTCATTCGCCCCCTAGCCATACAAACATGATAAGTTAGTAAAATCATGCAATGCATTGGTTATGATACGCTTTCGAATATACCAGTAATCATTACTCAAGTTATGAGGATAATGGCTGTGGAATAAATCTCGCTCCTGTGCCCTAACCTTTGACCCCATTTCGATGATATTAAACAGAACTGGTTCAGTATACCTCCGAAACAACATACTAACGTTTTGTCGCAATAGAAGCATTTTTAGTCAAGTTATGAGAATAATGGATGTGGAATAAATCTCGCTCCTGTGCCATGACCTTTGTCCCCATTTCGATTATATTCAACAGAACCGGTTCAGTGTCCCTCCGGAACAACATGAGGAAGTTTTGTCGTAATCGAAACATTTTTACATAAGTTATGACGCATAAGGGCGATGGAATGAATCCCGCTCCTATGTCCTGACCTTTGACCCCATTTTGCTTATTTTCAATGGGTTTCGTCCCCAAGTTGTCCCCTACCATATACTGAAATTCCATCGAAATCGAACCATTTTTACGCGAGTTATCTTGCGGACAGGCAGACAGACGGACAAAGCTTTAGCATATACGCTTCTTCAACCTACGGTTGAAAACCGATAAAAAAACTGACTCAAATCAGATTTTTTTTCCAACGAAGTCGTGGATTTTTTAGAAACCGTTTGAAATCGTTTCATTGACGCATTTTTTCACGTGTGAGCAGCACACCCGCAGGGTTCACTCGCTGTCGCTCACGTCCCTTGTGTTCGAAGATGCCTTTATTAACAATAAGACAAATGAAAAGACCAACCACTGCGACATAATCCTTATCAAGTTGTGAAGCTGCTGTTTATTTGTGTTTTAACCGCAATGTCCAGAAATTACTAAAAATTCTAATTCTCGACTTGAATTGCTGAATATTCATCGAGAAGTAGAAGTAAATACAGGATCCACATTTTGAAGGCAATCGCGGCGAAGCTCAGTTACCTTGTACAATATTACTAAGAAGTTATTTTATTTCATAAAATAACTAATTTCAAAATTGCGCCATTCATAAATAACTCCGAGAAATTGAATACTGAGAGAGAAGTACTCTATTTTACATTAACCACATTTAATAAATACACTGAAGAGCAATTGAATTAGAGATACCCGTCTAGTAACGTGTAACACCACCTTTCGCCCTGATGACGGCGGCGATTCGTCTCGGCATGGACTCGACAAGACACCGGAAGCGTTGGGAAGCCATAGGGATCCACGATCCCTGAACAAGCTCCCTCAGTTCACGAAGATTTGATGGAGATGGACCAGAGCCTCGAACATCTCTCTCGATTGCATCCCAGATGTGCTCGATGGGATTGAGGTCAGGTGACCTAGCTGGCCAAGGAAGCGAGGTCACGTCGGTGGAGTGTTCATCCAACCATTCGGATACAATTCGGGAGCTGCATTGTCTTGTTGCAGGATGAGGTCCCCAGTGGGATGTTGAAGACGCACAAACGGGGGCAAATGGTCGTCCAGGATATCCTGGTAACATTGACCTGTGAGGGACGATGTCACACGTACCAGGGGTCCCATTTCAGTCCACGTAAACAGTCCTCAGACGAGAATGCAGCCTCCACCAGCTTGAAGAGTAACCTGCTGGCAAGAAGGATCCGTCGCTTCATGTGGTTTGCGCCGTACTCGTATCCTGCCATCCGCATGTACCAACGTGAATCTCGACTCATCAGTCCAGGCAACATTTTCCCACATGTCTAGGGTCCAGTGGCGATGCTCCCGCGCCCATGCTAATCTTTGCACCCTGCGATGTGCGGTCAGTAGCGGTACCCTCGTGGGATGATGGCTTCTCTACCCCATAGCGAGGAGTTGGTTCTGGATGGTGTGGCTGCTTACACGTTTTTTTTTGCACCAGCGTTAAATTGCCTAGTGATTTCTTGCACTGTGGCCCGTCTATCCGCTGTTACAATGCGAGTTAGCCGACGATGACCCCGCTCATCCACACGGTGTTGTCCACGGCAGTTGGCCCTAGCAAGGATGGTTTTACCGGATTCGATGTACTCACGGTGCACCCGTGACACAGTGGCTCGTGAAAATTCCAGTGCCTGCACTGCTTCCGAGATGGAGTGACCCATACGTCGGGCCCCGACAATTTGCCCACGATCAAATGCGCTTAGATTCTTCGTCTTACCCATACTGCGTCCGACTCTAACTGATTCCCGTCGCATCACTCCTTATATTGTCGGATTGCTGCAAACGTCATGTTTCCGTTTACAGGGCTGCCTACAGCGCCACATTCGCATAACGCCAGCTGTCTCTAATTAAATTGCTCTTCAGTGTATATAGCTCTCCACATTACATAAGGCTCTGTATCAAAATTTTGTAAATCAGTATTTTAATTATCAATAAAGTTGTTAATTTATTAATGAATTTATACAGTTATTTGAAATAATGAATTATTGATAACGCTTGATTATTAATTAATTATCCTAGATTAGCAATTATTTTTGGTGCTTGGATATGAAAACTACTTGCCCCCCATAATTTTTGAATTGCTAGCCCCTGTTGTTAACTGATGAGTGTAGATTTAGTTTCTCTAGCGATTCTGAAGGTCAGCTAATCTGGCGTATGGTAGGCACATGGTATCTCCCGGAAAACATCAATGAAAGTGATAAATATGTCGACCGCGTTGTTCTCGTATGGGGAGGCATTCTGGTCAATGGACATACGGAGTTCTAGGTACTGGAGGGAGGTACTGTAACCGGTGCGCGCTACTTTAATGAGGTGATCATGTTCGTCTGTTCCGAGGTGCCATTGGTCCCCAGTTCGTATTAAAGGGACGATGACGTCACACCCCATCGTATGGTGGCTGTTGATGAGCTGTTGGAAAGTGGAGACATTCAGCAGATGGATTACCCAGCACGTTTCCCCCGACCTAAATCCCATAGAACACGTATTGGACTTTCTGGGGAGACGCGTTGTGGTACGTTAACACATACCGGAAACTGTCCACCAGCTGAAGACGGATGAATGGTCGATGTTACCGCAAGAACTCATCAACAGCATTGCGCGAAGTGTGGGCAGACGGTGCAAATCAGACATCAACGTTTGGGGTGATCATATACCCTACTGAAGACCTCCTCTTCCCTTTGTACCGTTTTTGGCAGTGATGCATTGTATCGCGGCACCCAGTGCTATGTAGCCAATTCTGAATAAAGTTCGACTCTATCCTTTACTATCTGCATTTATGTTGGTGTTGTCTCGGTCATCATTTCGGAAAGTAATGGAGTTTCTTTCTACGATTTGAATTTCACAGATCCAGGCCGTTCTTGTTCGACGATAGGCCTACAGGTTAAAACTTGGCTCGTCTTTAAGTTTTGCACAAAAGTATGTTAATTTTAAAGCACTGATTTACAAACTTATTCGTGACCAGTCAGTTTTTTGAGCTTCCAAGCATAGATTTTGTATCTTGTATTTATACTCGCTGACCACTAACTAGGACATGCATCAAGAGGTGTTTCTAACATTATGCTTGAATGCCGTTGATCGTTTACTTGTATCAGTGTTTCAAACCTAACTGTAAAAGAACAACAGCACGCTTCAAGAAAATACGACGAAGTATATCAGTGCACAGAAGCCCACATTCCGTACATCGCCTATGTTAGGCCGTGGAGAAATAATACGATCGCCTATTTGAATTCGTCTTTTCCAAAAAATTAACAAAATATCTTTATGTTGTCCCATTTCAAATACATAATAATGCATCATAGGATCTTTCTTAGCGGAAAATTAATCATGAAAGGTTCAGTCAGTTCTGCTTAACATCATGATCAGTATTGTTTTTTTAAACGCATACAAATTATCGTGCATAAGCTTCCTTCATATGTGTTAGATTTGGTAGTTATCACATTAAAGTGGCTTGTTCGTGTCTGTGATTGTTGGTCGCCTACCGGAAAAGCTTCTGATCGCGGAGGTTTGAAATTTCGCATGAATTCGCAAAGCGCGTGCGTGTTTGCATTTCGGAGCCCTTTTACTGAAATTCAGAATTTAAAATAATTTTTAAGTAATCTCCGCAAGAACACTGAAGGGCAAAAGCATCCCAAAGCCACGGTACCAATAGATGGCAGCACATTAGTTCTCTGTAAAAACAGGTTTCAATTTAAAAAGGAAAGACCTTTTTGTGCTCTTTTCAAGGCATTACGCTCACTGCAATAGATCATAATTACTTCTTTGTGGTTTCTCATAATATGTAAATACACCCTGATTCATAAAGAAGTATATAGTTTCCAGATGCTGTAAAACAGTAACACTTGAAGACACGGACCACAACTGCAAACCATTAGGTAGATGTACTCATTAAGTTTGTGTCCCGCTACTGAGGGAAGTGACGTAGGCGATAGCGCACGTGTCACGTGACTAGTCAGTCAAAATGGCAGCGTCTGCAGTGGAGAAGGCGTTTTGTGTTCTTAAATTGAGCAAAACGGAAACTGTAACTGTTGTGCAACTGCATTTTCGATCACGATTCAGAAAAGAACTTCCTACCAGAAAATCCATCAACGATTGGCATAAAAAATTAGAAACTACGGGCTGTTTGTGCAAACTTAAAAATCCTGGACGACCGCGTGTATCGGAAGAAGTCGTCGATAGTATTTGCACCGCCATTCAACGAAGCCCGGGAAAATCAACGCGGAGGGTGAGTCGTAAAGTGCAGATTTCACAGCCCACTGTCTGGAGAATTTTGAGAAAGAAGCTGAAAATGATTCCATGCAAAATGCAGATGTTGCAAAATCTCACTGACTTTGACAAGACAAAGTGCTTTGAATTTTGTGCAAAAATGCAGCACCGTTTTGAAAATGACGATTTTGACGATCACAGTTTTCACCGATGAAGCTACATTTCACGTGAGCGGTCAGGTAAGCAAGCACAATGTTCGCCTTTGGGAAAGGGAGAATCCCAGATTTACAGTGCAACACGTGCGAGATTCCCCTAACGTAAATGTGTTCTGTGCTGTGTCCAAAAAGAAAGTGTACTGTCCCTTCTTTTTTCACGAGAAAACTGTCACGGGAGGCTCTTTTCTGGATATGATAAGTCTTTGGTTGATGCCACAGTTGCAGGACGACAGTGACAAATTTTTTCTCCAATTGGATGGTGCACCACCGCACTGGTTAGGCGACGTGCGAAATTATCCCGATGAACATCTTCCTCACCGATGGATTGGACGAGCCGCGGACTACAACATGCCATTGACCCAATGACCACCCAGAAATCCTGACTTAACACCTTGTGAATTTTTCCTGTGGGGGTACGTAAAAGACAAGGCATTCGCTCCTCTCCTTGCTGTTGATCTAGCGGAACTGCAACAGCGTAACGCAGCCACTATCACTGCACTTGATTCAGATATCTTACCTCGCGTTTGGGCGGAAATGGATTACCGGCTCGATGTGTGTCGTGTGACTAAGGGTGCACACATAGAACATCTGTGACTGTCTCCAAAAAAACTTGAAACATTCCCCTAGAATTCTGTTACAGGTAACATAAAATATCTTACATTGTTCTTGTTTTATAGTGCGTCGAAACTATATACTGAAACTGTATACTTCTATGAATCACCCTGTATATTTTATGGTTTCTCATACTATGTGTCTTTAGTTACACAAAATCAAAAACAGTAAATGAGATAATTATGATTTATACTTTTCTTTATTGTACTTGCCAAAACCACCTTTTCAAGGTAAACACGTGTATTTGCAGACACAAACTGATTAGTTCAATGAAGAACTCTGAACAATTAAATCAATAGTAACGAATATTTCAAGGTTTTGAAAAAATGGGTTGTGAATACTCCAAGAATAATTAGCACACGAGCTAGTAGATTTCGGTTTAATTGGCTTAAATACGTACAAACTAAAATAAAACTAGGTCGCATTTTCACCGCCGAAAACGGGCGGCTTCATCAGGCTAAGGTTTACAAAACTAAGTACAGAATCACGCTCGTGTGCTGATAGTAACGAATGTCTAACACCAATAACTCAGCTTCGAAGAAATTACAACCTGTTGACATACCAGCGAAAAGTCACAAACCTGGTAACTGAATTACACATACCACACTCATTCAATGGAATTTTATCTACGTCTTACTGACTTATCTGCCTACCAGGAGTTTCCGAAAAAATAAGCTCTTGGAAGATATGGCATTAAGTAAAAATTAAAGAGAAGTAACATAATTTTTAAGTAGGAACAGACAACGAAAATTGAAAGTGAAATTAGAGCATACTCGTCACATAGAGAGAAAATAAGTAAAAGTTTTAGAACTCGGTATAATCCACGTGAGTAGTTTTTAACCGTAGATACGAATCTCACGCATGTTGATTCTTTTAGCGCAACAAAGATACATTTAGCTAGTTACACACAAGGCATATACACTGACGGAAAAAAATCCCAACACCAAGAAGGGGTTGTGTTAGATAAACGACAGTTGGTAGGCGGTGAGAGTACATCTGTAAGATGACGTCTATGCAAATTTCGTGCTCGGCGCATACGTGTGGCGCTAGTAGCGCCCCTTGGAACATGCAAAGCAGGTTTGCTGTAAATACGCGCTGTAACGTTCGTGAGCGTTAGTTATCGTTGAGATTCGACGTAGGGTCTTGATGTTAGTCAAGAATGCCTTTAAGAAGACGAAGAAGCCATTATCAACAGCTCACGGAGTTTGAACGAGGTCGTGTAATAGGGCTACGAGAAGGTGGATTTTCTTTCCGCAGTATTGCAGAACGACTTGGAAGGAATGTAGCCACTGTGCATGATTGTTGGCAGCGGTGGTCAAGGGAAGGTACTGCCTCAAGAAGACCGGGTTCCGGCAGGCCACGTGGCACTACTGAGAGGGAAGACCGCCGTGTACGGCGTATGGCCGTGGCGCATCGTACCGCGTCTGCGGCAGCAATTCGAACTGCAGTTGCCACCACAGTGACACAACGAACTGTTACAAATCGGTTACTTGAAGGACAGCTCTGAGCCAGACGCCCTGTAACGTGCATTCCACTTACTCTAAAGCACTGCCGTTTGCGACGTCAGTGGTGTCAAGCTAGAGCTCATTGGAAGACGGAATGGAGATCTGTTGTGTTTTCTGTTGAAAGCCGGTTCTGCCTGGATGCTAGTGATGGCCGTGTGTTGGTTAGAAGGAGGCCAGGTGAGCGCCTGCAACCAACCTGTCTGCGGCCGAGACACGCTGGACCTACACCTGGAGTTGTGGTCTGGGGAGCAATTTCCTATGACAGCAGGAGCACTCTCGTGGTTATCCCACGTACCCTGACGGCACAGTTGTACGTCGGTCTGGTGATTCAACCTGTTGTGCTGCCATTCATGAACAGCATTCCAGGGGGTGTTTTCTAACAGGATAACGTTCGCCCGCATACCGCTGTTGTAACCCAACATGCTCTACAGAGTGTCGACATGTTGCCGCGGCCAGCTAGATCACCAGATCTTTCTCCAATCGAGCACGTATGGGACATCATTGGACGACAACTCCAGCGTCACCCCCAACCAGCATTAACCGTCCCTGTATTGATCGACCAAGTGCAACAGGCATGGAACTCCATCCCACAAACTGACATCCAGCACCTGTACGACACAATGCATGAACGTTTGCGTGCTTGCATTAAACATTCTGGCGGTTACACCGGTTATTAATGTACCAACATTTCACATTTAAAATGGCTCTTCTCGCGCTTACAATAAGCTGTGATCTTGAAACCTTAATCGATTAAATATGTTACCTATACAAATGTATTGCCACCATTTCATTTCTCTACAACTATTTTTTCGTGGTGTTGGGATTTTTTTCCGTCAGTGTGGTTTGGTTCATAGAATATGAGCTCAGAAAATTTTAAATACTGTTTTCAGGAGAAAAGCTCTTTCAAATTAATGAGTTTGTCTTTCCTTGAATTATTCATGCAGAATTTTTTTATTAATGTCTCTAGCGTGTGTTAATGAATTCAAACCATTCATTTCGAAAAATTAATAATTTGAGCTGTTGTTATTAACATCTTCTTTTCTACTTCCTAGGAACTGCATCAAAGAATAGTCGTAGCTCCGGACAATTTAGGTCTGGTGGGCAACTTTGGGGATCCTACGTCCGAATACCCTGGAACCCTTACTCACTTTTCTAGTCGCTCGCAAAAAGTTGTGGACAAGGAAGAAGTGAAGGAAGTTTCCGAACTAAAGGATGGAGAACTTACCACAGAGACAACGAGGACTCATCATCATGAAGAGGCCTACGATGACGAGGTGAGTGCAATGTCAAAAGATCAGTAATAATTCTTCTGTAATGAAAAAATCAAAATTAAGTAATGCTGCGTGTGCGGGCAAAGATTTCAAAAAGAAAATGATCTGCAAAAAATTGCCACTTTGAAAAGCAATGAAAACTGTTGCTAACCTGATATGAGTCTACGAGAAGAAGGAAAGTCTCATGGCTGACTACAGAACAGAGGGAACCTGTGTATCCTCTATGCTTGGCGCCCCGGTGGCGCAGTGGTCTAAGCGCTGGCTTATGACCATTCGTCCGAGATGGGTCCGGGTTTGAATCCTGCTGAAGTATGGATGTAGTGTAGGGCACTGACTTTCCCTTCCCTGGAACTAGTGGCCTTAAATTAGGGACGGACGACTGCTTATAGCCCATTGAGTTAATCACGGTGGTCGTTAAACCCCCAAACAGAACAAAACATCCTCTGTGTCTACACTTATCGGGGAAATTGGTTTTGCTTAAGAAGATAGAGGAAGTTTGGCTAGTCTCAAGGGCAAGCAGAAAGAAATGACTTCTAAGCCGCGGATGGCTGGCGCTGTTTCAGAAAGTCGAGTATTGAAGTTCTCAGGTTTCCCCTCAGGCGCAGTGGTCTACGCGCTAGTTTCTGCACGTTCGTCGGAGCAAGCTCAGGTTCTAGTCCTTGATATGGCATGGGGATTTTCCCCTTAATTAGAACCAATGGCGCTAAATCAAGAACGAGAGACTACCCATAGCCCTCAGATTGCTCATGGTAGTGGTTAAACCCTGAAACAAACAACAAAGTTCCCAGGTTTGTGCCACACTCCCTCTGAATACAACACTATGGTTCAGAAGGCACATAAAACCGCCGGTCTCAGAACGGTCTCGTTAAAAACGGCGGCTTTGGAGAATAATGTCCTCGTTACATTTCCGTAGAATCCCATACAATATAAAAACAATTCTAGTGTATGTTGCTTTGAACACCTTCCAAGCAGGGGGCGCTATCTTGCATCTCCGCACGTGGATTCCTTCTGCGCAAAAATCTCCATAAATTTAAAGTTGGGACGAACCAATCCTATTCGACGAGATTTAAATATTATTTTGTGTTTCCTGTAGTACATATGTCTGGAATATGTAATAAATTGTAGTTGCTGTTTCATGTCGTTCGTCATCCAACTCACGATGTCGTTAGAGCGTCCTGGTGTGAAACGACTGCTACTGCTTGACATAGTATGCACCCTACAAGATTTTAAAAAGAGTTCATGTTGGCCGAATAAATGCACTTTTCAAGAATTGGAACCAACTTTCTTAGAACAGGTTTAAGAGAAGCCTTTTTGCCACGTTGTGGGAATCTCATACTTCAAGATATTGGTGTGATGTCTTTCGCATAAATGTTGTACATCAGCGCCTTAATGGTTTTACAAATATTACAATGTCTCAGTCCTCGTACCAGAGAGTGATAGAATTGTAAGCGGGACTCAACACGATCGTGTAATTCCCCTTACTCGCTCCATAGTGCAATAAGCGACAGCGATGATAGTCTCAGAGAGATGCATAAACAATGTTATCTTTTAAGGAAATTATTCAGCGAATAATAAATGAGAACTCATCGGATCATAGGCATGTAACCCTTTAATCTTGGTACATATGCGATGATAAGCTATTAATGACAGTAAGAAAGCAAATATAATACAATACATGGCAGTAATCACGAATTACAGGTAGGTGAGTGTATATAATTTCGGGCATTAATTTGCTGAGTTGCAGAATGACACTTAATACATTTTGTCTCAAAAACCAGTTGTAAAGCAACAGTTTCACTCAGCTTGTTGCGATATTTTTTTCACATCCCGACTGCATGAACACGCGTTTGTAGAAGAAGTGCAAAGCTGAGAAAAAGTCTGAGTCATAAGTGGGTCACAGGTGGTTTTCTTAATGACGATGCGCGCGCACGCAGTTCTTCCTCCGAGAGTGAAACAGTGGGGAAGTCTTTATTTTTCTTATGAGTTACTTGTGATCTTTGATGTTTTCTGCACCGCCGATATGTGCGGCGTTCGACAACAAGAATGGCTACAAAAACTTTTTCTACTAAATGTCATATTATTGCTTACTGTCGCATGTTTTATGAAATTGACATAAGTAACTTCCTTTTGAAAAGAATGAAGGTTAAACATGAAAGCAGTCATTCGACATTTTCATAGTTCAAATAAGATTTTCTGAAGCCGGAGTTGAATACTGGATGAAATTAGTAATTCAACTAATTTACCTTTTTCAGTAAATGTGTTTAAGAATGGATGATGAACAGTGTGTGAAGACAAGTAATTTAACTAATTTTCTATCATTAAATTAATTTTAGCAAAATTCCGTCAATTTTTCAAGAAATTAAATATTCAGTGTATTCAAACAGCAACAGAAAAGATCGAAATGGGAAGCAAGACCCCTGAAGAAATAGTTCTTCACAAATACAGGGATTGGACAAAATAATGTGAACACCATGATTATAGGGGTTAATGTTATTCGTGTAGGCTACACTGAAAACAAAAACGAACGTTATGATAATCTTTTGTGTATCTTTTCCTTGTATTATTACCCTGCCGGACAATTGCTAAAGACGGATGACAATAGCAACGATAGCAACCATAAAATAGAAGGCAAGAAAATGTGGAAATTAGCATAAGTGCGGGATACAGTCAGACGTGTTGTGCGTATGCAAATTTTGGATTGCCGAACTTGTTCGTGACGTCATAGCGCTGATAAGAGATATAAAGGATTTGACGCGTATTGACCGTTGTTGTTCAAACGCAAAGTTGAAAGGGAAAGAATCAGTTGACGAACTTTCAATTTTCAGTATGTCTTCCCGACATCACCTAGATGATTTTACGCGTGGCCGTATTATTGGCAAGATTGAAGAAGGGCGAAAAATAGCAGATGTTGCCAGGGAGTTCGACGTTAGCCACAGTGTTGTTTCAAGGCTTTGGAAATCATTTCAAACAAATGGAGAGTGTAGAAAAAAGTCACGGGGGAGGTCGTGTTCGCAGTACGACACCTGCAGAAAATCGGTACGTAGTGCTATCAATAAAAAGACACCGGCGCAGCACAGCTAGTGAGGTAGCAAATTAGTTTATGGCTGCTACTGGCAAGCGGATCTCCCGAAAAACTGTCGCCAGACGTTTGCATGAAGGAGGGCTATACGCCCGCCGTCCTGTTGTGTGACTCCCATTGTCCAGACGTCACCGTACCGCCCGTTTGCAATGGTGCCATCAACATCGCAATTGGACTGATAACGACTGGTCTGCTGTCCTCTTCTCAGATGAGAGTAGATACAGTCTATCGTCTGATTATCGACGACAACTGATCTGGCATGATAGTGGTACTGCATATTGTCCAGCAAACATACAGGAAAGGGACCGATATCCGACATGTAGTGTCATGGTATGGGCTGGCATCATCATCAATGGCCGTACGTCCCTCTATGTGCTTCCAACTGGGACTATGACTAGCCAACGATACATTAATGATGTTCTGCTACCTCATGTTCGCATGTTCCGTGGTGCTGTCGGTGATAGATTCATTTTCATGGACGACAACGCAACATGTCATCGAACAGTCGCTGTCCAGGAGTGTCTTGAGAGCGAGGATATTCAACGCCTCGTAAGGCCAGCACGTTTTCCAGATCTGAATCCCATTGAAAATGTGTGGGATGCTTTGGGGAGGATTCTTGCTGGTCGCCAATGCCCTCCAATAAACAAGGACACCCTCATCCGTGCACTGACAGAGGAATGGGATAAATTACCCGAACAGCTGCTTGATAATGTTGTGCAAAGCATGACACGACGTGTGGAATCTTGCATCGCCCTCCATGGTGGCCATATCCCGTATTGATATCTTACGCCGGAACGCCTGCGGACGGTAATCGCATTTTTTCACGTTTACGTATTCTGCACAAAATGGCCTGTTTGTCCCTTGAACACGTTCCAAAGCCTTCTGGATTTCAGAGCACAATAAATTGTCTTTCTTGTAATGTCCTGGCATTCTGACATTATTTTATTTCACTTGGCATCCAACCACACTTACTTTTTTATGCGCTATATAGCCGTTTATGATCCGTCCTTAGCAATTGTCCAGCAGTGTATATGTTCTCTAGATTGTACGTTTGCCAGTGCAGTACAAGGTATGTTCAGCAGCGGCTCGTACTAGCTGTCGGTGAAATTGGTGACCTGTCAGCCGTCCAAAGAGGGCAAATCGTGGGAGCCCGTTCAGCAGGAGCTTCTGTAACCATAACAGACAAATTGTTTGGTGTTTTAAGAGGAACTGTCTCCACTCTTATAACTGCATACACAAAGCATGTCAAGTCTTCATCGGCGAAGAAGAAATAGTGGGCGAAAACTGAGACTGAAGGAGACGGACCACCGACAAACACTAACAAATGTTGTGCTCAGACAACAAGAATTACTGCAACAAAAGTGACAGCAGAATTCAATATCCAACTGGAAGAACCTGTTTCCACAAAATCAGTCCGCAGAGAACTTCACGAAAGCAACATCCCCGGAAGACAAATTTTGAAGATGTGAATCTGCTTTTTTGGTGAAAATATGACAAGGATGGTAAGTCAGATATTATCCGAAAACTTGAAAATTTCGTTGTACTGGAGCGGGAATCTTGTGATGGTCATATTCAAATTAATTGGAACTTTGAGACTTGGTCGTTCTGGGTGGTGTAGTGGCGCTATCTGGGAGGGGTCTGGCACGATTCGTCCAACGACGATTGGTCCATTGCCGATTCGTCCAACGGACAGTTGGTCCAAAGGTACGATTGGTCCAATGATACGATTGTTCGAATGCCGATTCGTCCAATGGACGATTGGTCCAATTCCGTCCTATCTGTCCGAAGTGCTACTCGTGCTATAAAAGTGTCATCTGTTCTGATTCTATCTCCGATGTTACACGAAAGTACCGGCAGTCCAAAGAATGTAAAATAATATTACATTTCATGCGTAATTTTGTGGTTACAGATTTCTTTTTTTTTTTTTTTTTTTTAGAGTGGCGTTTTCTTGTTATACTGTCCTTGCTGCCGTATGAAGTTACTGATGTACGAGCCATTCTATTAACTTCAATGTTTCTTTTTTGCATGAAATAATATAAAATACTAGTGTTCTGTTTCTGTTTGTAGAATGCAGTGGGGTTTTCCGCCAACTGCCCAATGGAAGCAACTGGTCGGGGTTTGGACAGTGGCCTTTTCAACAGCTTTTATTCCAGCGATGTCATATTCATAACGTTAACATATTAAATCAAGTTAATAATATTGCGCTTTCATTTCGACACGAAATATTAATTCATAGGCCCGCGGCCTAGGTGCCTAGCAAATACCTCAGAAATGATACGATGAGTGCTTTTTATAAAGTTTTATAAAATGTTTACAAATACCAAATATCTAGGTTGTAACTTAAAATCTTCTAAAATGGCCCGCTGCCTAGGTGCTTTGCAAAGACCTCAGAAATGATACGATGAATGCCTTTTATAAAGTTTTATAAAAATTTTAAAAATATCTAGGTTCTAACTTAAAATCTCCTAAAAAGGCCCGCAACCTAGGTGCCTGGTAGATAGCTGAGAAATGATTCGTTGAGTGCCTTTTATAAGGTTTTATAAAATGTTTACAAATACCAAATATCTAGGTTGTGACTTAAAATCTTTTAAAAAGGCCCGAGGCCTTGGTGTCTTCTAAAGACCTGAGAAATGATACGATGAGTGCCTTTTATTAGGTTTTAAAAAATGTTCACAAATACCAAATATCTAGGTTGTAACTTAAAATTTTCTAAAAAGGCCCGGGGCCTAGGTGCCTCGTAGAGACCTGAGGAATGATACGATGAGTTCCTTTTATTAGGTTTTATAAAATGTTTACAAATACCAAATATCTAGGTTGTAACTTAAAATCTTCTAAAAAGGCCCGGGGCCTAGGTGCCTCATAGAGACCTGAGGAATGATACGATGAATGCCTTTTATAAGAATTTATAGAATGTTTACAAATACAAAATATCTAGGTTGTAAATTAAAATCTTCAAAAAATGCCCCACACTCACCAACCCGCTTGGCCAGCGTGGTGAGTTATGGCCAAACCCCTCCAAAATGATTCCACAACTTAAATCTTGGCCCTCAGTCTCCGGCAGCTGGAATGTACCTGGCCAAGGCAGCGGCCAGTGCGACATGAAGGCAGAATGTGCTAAGAATCCCCGGAGGACCGGACTAGGCTGCCATCTGATGCTGACCTTGGCTACGTATAATGGACGCTCCCTATCTTCTAATTCAAGGTTTCTTGAATTGGAAGAGGAACTACAAAGGATCAAGTGGGACATCGTGGGGCTAAGTGAGGTAAGGAGAAAAGGAGAAGATCTCATTGAACTGAAAAGTGGACATCTCTTCTACTATCGTGGGACAGATACTGGCAGAACTAGTGGTGTTGGATTTATAATAAACAAGAAACTGAAGGATAAAGTTGTAGAAGTTGAAAGTTCCTCTGACAAAGCTGCACTACTTGTTATCCAACTGTCGAAAAGATACCAGGCTCAGATTATTCAAACTTATGCACCCACCACAAGTCATCCTCAAGAAGAAATTGAAGAATTTTATGAGGAAATTTGTCATCTAAATAATAAAGGTAAGCAGCACTTGAAAATAATTATGGGAGATTTCAATGCAAAAATAGGGCAACGGCTACAGAATGAAACTTCAGTAGGTAAATTCGGTCACGGTAACAGAAACCAGCGTGGAAATACTCTCGTTGAGTTTGCAGAGGCAGAAGGGTTTTTTATCTTGAACTCCTTCTTCAAGAAAAAGCCACACAGGAAATGGACATGGAGACATCCAAATGGGACGACAAGTGAAATTGATTTTATTATGTATAACAAAAAATTCGTCATAGAAGACTGCAGTGTGCTAAACAAGTTCAACACAGGTAGTGACCATAGATTGGTGAGATGTAAGATGCACCTCAACACTAAACTTGAACGTGGCAAGCTCATAAGACAAACAAAATGTATTGACATAACCAACCTTAAAAAACACCATAATACCTTCAAGTTGGAACTGAAGAACAGATTCTCTGCTTTAGAAGGCTTAACATCAGAAGAAGTGGATATTTCTGAAGTTAACAGAAAAGTAACCAAAGCTTTTATGGAAACAGTAACAAAATTAGCTGGGTCTAAGAACAAGTTGCATGTAAACAAATTATCAGAAAAAACGAAAATGTTGATGCAAAAAAGAAGAGATTAGGACAACTAAAGAAGATGTGACTTCCAAAGTGGAATATATAGAGCTATGCAAGACAGTAAGAAAAAGTATCACTGAAGACGTAAGAAAATTCAACTGTGAACTAGTGAGGAAAGCAATTGAAAACAACCAAAGCCTAAAGATAGCAAAGGGACATCTCAGTAAGGGAAGAAAACAGATTATGGCACTGAGAAAAGAAGATGGTTCTGTAACAAGAAATAGAGGCGAAATTTGGACAAGAGTGAAAGAATTCTAGTCCAAATTATATGAAAGGGATGATACATGCACTCCAGACATCATGAAAGATACCAGTACCAGAGTTCCTCCAGTCCTTCCAGCAGAAGTTGCACATGCAATCAAGAACATGAAGCGGGGAAAAGCTCCAGGAGAAGATCGAATTACTGTAGACATCATACAAGAAGAAAGTGGAGAAATCGAAACAGTACTCGCCCAAATTTTCACTCGATGCCTTAATGAAGGAAAGATTCCTGGGGATTGGAACACCACTACAATGATCCTGCTACATAAGAAAGGTGACATTGAGGATCTCGGAAACTACAGACCTATCAGCCTCCTATCAGTAGTTTATAAAATCTTCACTAAAGTTCTTTCACACCGCTTGAAGGTAACACTGGACATGGCTCAACCGAGAGAACAAGCTGGATTCAGGAGTGGCTACAGCACAATAGATCATATCCACGTACTGAGAGAACTAATTGAAAGAGCGAGGGAATATGAACTTCCATTGTGCATGGCTTTTATCGATTATGAAAAAGCTTTTGATTCGGTGAAACCATCAGCAGTTACAATGGCTCTGAAAACCTGCGGTATTGAAGATGCATACATTAATATTATTAATAACATCTATGAAAATGCAAGTGCAAAGATTCGGCTGTTCGAAAATACAACTCACGTAAAAATTGGAAAGGGAGTGAGACAAGGTGACACCATATCTCCGAAGCTCTTTAATGCCACATTGGAGGGTGTTTTTCAGTCGCTGAGCTGGGAAAACAAGGGGATAAAGATTAATGGAGATTATCTAACCCACCTTCGTTTTGCTGATGACGTAGTCATTTTTGCAACTACCCCATCAGAGCTGCAGAGTATGATCCAGGAACTTGCTGACAAGAGTAAAGAAGTGGGATTAAAAATGAACTTTCAGAAGACAAAAGTGATGTTCAATGCTTTTACAAGAAATGAAGATTTATCGATTGATGGAGAAAAGCTGGAGATAACAGACACGTACGTTTATCTTGGACAGCAGATATCAAGTGAGGGTCACATTGATGAAGAAATTAATCGGCGTACAAAACTTGCCTGGAGAGCTTTTGGAAGAAACAGCATAATTTTCAAGAGCAATATGCCATTATGTCTTAAAAGAAAAGTGTTTGATCAATGCATCCTTCCAGTGCTTACGTATGGTGCAGAGACGTGGACCTTAACTAAAAGAGACATACAAAGGCTGCAGACAACTCAAAGAAGCATGGAGAGGTGCATACTTGGTGTAACCAGGAGAGATAAGAAGAGGAACTCGTGGATCCGAAAAATGACAAGAGTGGAAGACATCATGATCAGAGTTAAATCCCTGAAATGGCAATGGGCTGGACATACTTCCAGAAGGACAGACCATCGATGGACAGCCGAAATTTTAGATTGGATTCCAAGGGACAGGAAAAGACCCAGAAGAAGACCACATGGGAGATGGGTGGATGAAATTCGAAAGTATGCAGAGGTGACATGGAGGAGACTGGCACAAGACAGACCGTTGTGGAGGAAACTTGGGGAGACCTTCGTCCAGCAGTGGATTGATAATGGTTGACAATGATGATGATGATGATGATGTAAAAATGTTTACAATTACTAAATATACGGAAATTATCTTTCAAAAGGATATAAACAGGAGAATAATTTAAATCCTTATTCCTTTCTGGAAAATAAAAAAGTTTACCGTTGGTAAGATGATACCATTGGACGAATCGGCGTTGGACCAATCGTACCATTGGACGAATTGGCATTGGACGAAACGGACATTGGACCAATCGTCGTTGGACGAATCGTCCGGGACCGATCTGGGAGACGCGGATTCGGTTCCAGGACGACAAAATTTTCAAGTTTTCGGATATTATCTGACTTACCATCCTTATCATATTTACATCAAAAAACGGATTGACATCTTCAAAAATTTTATTATATGGTGTAATCCCGTATTTCATTCATGACGATCCATGGAAAGATTGCAATTGCTAAACCATTAATCACAGAAACCAATGCTGCAATGCGAAAACAGATGGCATCATGGGTATCAAACCTTGACAGCTGATAACTAGTAACGTATGATACGGTCCGATGAGCCCTGATTTACCTCTTTTTAGAAGTAGGTCGGGTTTATGTATAGAGAAACTCCAAGAAGGCGTAGAATTTGGAATATCTGGTGCGAACTGTCAAACATGGGGTGGATTTCTGATGATTTGGATTGCCATATCTTGGTATTCAGCAGGTCCCATCATTACTCTACATGGTCGAGTTACTGCCTGCTAGTACGTAGGCATTCTAGGTGATCAGGTACATCGTAAGAACCAAATGTTGTTTTCCAACAATTATGCTATTTCTTGAAGATGATACGTCTATACACACAGCGATAACAGTTTAGGCTTTTTTTCGAGGAGTACTGAGTTGAACTTCAACATCCACCCTGGCCAGCTCAATCACCTGACTTGAGTATCATCGAAAGAGTGGACACTTTTGGAGAGCAGAATGAGCAGCAAATTCTCGCCTCCAACATCTCTGAAGCAATTGGTTGATATTCTGATCCACGAATGGTACAGGGTGATCCATTTAAACCAGTACCATGTGAATTACTTATAACTTTTTTATAAATAACAACAAAATCATACAGTAAGTTGAGAATTATACATGTGGTATTGGAGAATCATTTTATCAAAGCAAAAATGTTGGAATTGTCCTCCATTTTCTTGTAAACACAGTTGAACACGCCGCACCATATTCAGTGATGTCTCATGTACAGTACGAGCAGTAACATTGCCAATTTCAGTCGTGATTGTTTCACGCAATGCATCCAATGTTTTTGGATGGGTTTTGTAAACTCTGTCCTTTAAGTAGCCCCATAAAAAAAAATCAGGGGAAGTTAAGTCCGGAGATCGGGAAGGCCATATGTTTTTTGAAATTAATCTGTCATCAAAGAAGCTGCTTATGAGTTCCATTGAGACTTTCGATGTGTGACACATAGCGCCATCCTGCTGGAAGTAGCCCTCTTTCAATTCAATGTCATCAAGTTGTTCCACAAATTAATTGAATATGCGGCAATAAACGTTAGTGTTGACAGTCTCAGAGAAAAAAATGGGGCCAATAATTTTCGTAGACGAAACCGCACACCATACACCAACCTTTTGTGAATGCATCGGTGTTTCACACATAACGTGTGGGTTTTCGGCAGCCCAGTATCTGCTGCTTTGCGAATTGGCGTAGCCTGACAGATGAAAATAGGCTTCATCCGTAAACCATGTGTTGGAGAGAATATCAGATCGCAAATTAAGAAAATTTTGAAACCATTTGCAGTAACTTACTCTCTTTCCCTTGTCCGGTTCCTGCAGCTGATGGATTACGTGCAATTTAAATGGTCGAATATTCTCTTTTTTGCTGCCCTTTGACAAGTTCCGTATGAATATCCTGTCTGTTGGCTTAATCTGCGCAACGATTTCGTCGGAGATTGAAGTAAACGTTGCCGAACATCGTCCACGCGCATTTGGGGCATCGGAGGGTGATGTCTACTGCTACCGCTGAGAAGAGAACCGGTTTGCTCCAGTTTTTTTGCCATCGCAGAATTGTTGACTTGCTTGGAACTTTTCAAACTCCAAACTCTCTTCGAAATGCTCGTTGCGTTTTGATGACAGAATTGGGTACCCAATACGATTTCACTAAACAAATACGCTCTGGAACAGAGTACTGCATGTTTCCGAATGCACGCAAGTGAATGACAACGCAACAACAAACAAATCACGAGCTGAGTTACAGTTACAGTTAACAATCTTCTTCACGGTGGCGGTTTTCATTCTCCAGGAGTTGCTGCTTCTATTGAAAAAAAGAAGAAGTTCCTTGCGCGATCCCTTGCAAAAATGTAAGGCTTTTTCAGGGTACTGGTTTAAATGGATCACCCTGTACAACATTCCACTCGAGACTGTTCAAATGCTGTATGAATCTCTTCCAAGAAGGTTGAAAACTGTACTAAAGGAAGATGGTGGTCCAACAGCGTATTAATAAAAACATATTGCCTACGTTCCAGGTATTTACATTTTTTGCACAATCCCTGTATATATCAATGGGATGCGAATCCCCCGAAGGAAAATAATTCCTCACACTTTTATGAAAGGTATATTCAAATATGATCGTCAACACGGAGACGAAATACCGGTTTGTTTCGACTGGCGCACATCTGCAACGTCGTTCAGATTCTTGAGCTACATCTGTTTAGTTTTAGTTGCTTGAAACATCGTTATCCTAGGTGGTGTAACAGTAGCATGCTCATACGTAAAACGGGAGGTGCTGGTTCGTCTCCCGTTCCAGGGCAATGTAATTTTAAAGTTTTGTGAAGGATAGCTACTCGTATGTAAGGAACAGTATAACATGAAGCACCTATAAAGATATTAGCAAATGAAAAATTTGAAATCAAGCACTGAGAAAATCTAATATTTTTGAGATCATTCTCACGCGACAATAGGTATTTTGACTTTTCCTCAGAACTGTTGCTGTCATTTTGACCCGTTGGTTCAGGAGGGGACTGGCTAGCTTTTCGACCGTCAGATTCATTTGTTGGTCCTTTTTTTAGAATATCCGGACAACGATAGGTATAGTTTCAGAGAAAAAAATTGTCACAAAAAATGGATCTCTTTGGTACAGCGCATATGGCGACCGAACGACTCACTTATATAATATCGCTTCACGAGAAAAAAAATCAATCTTGTACTATTTGTAGATAATATATGCTATGCATCTTTCACATGCCAAGATCTTTGTAGGTAATTTATGCTATGCATCTTTCGCATGCCAAGATCTTTGTAGGTAATTTATGCTATGCATCTTCCACATGCCAAGATCTTCGCGGATGTGAAATAAAACGAGTTATTCGAGAGTACAAATTTACAATACAGTATGTACGTACAACACATAGTATTTATTCGTATCACTTACAATCACTTCGACCCACAGTCCAGTACATAATTTTTTTATCGTGATTGACTATCTAGGCAGAAGCGCAAAACATAGAGAACTGTGCAAGGATTATATATAGATCCTAAAACTTATAACGAAGTAAATTTCTCCGTAATTTCTATCCGCGCCAGGATTCGAACCCGGGTCCCCTCATTCCGGAATAAGTTGCTCTACCAATTGAGCTACGCGGACGTTTTATTCTGATTCCTATCTGCCTTTATGTCGTGTGCGTCCTTCTGGCAGGTACGTCACATCTCCTGGTACGTTACATCATCTCCCCCTTTTTTTTAATTTTTTTTTCGAAGTGCTGGAGAAGGGATTCTCTTATTTTTCCTATCTCGCGGTGTGGAAATAACATCACACCATTGCGAGATATTGAACGGTCGGGTCATCCGGATAGTTCGGGCGCCATTATAACGAAGCAAATTTCTCCGTCATTTCTATCCGCGCTAGGATTCGAACCCGGGTCCCTCATTCCGAAATAAGTTGCTCTACCAATTGAGCTACGCGGACGTTTTATTCTGATTCCTATCTGCCTTTATGTCGTGTGCGTCCTTCTGGCAGGTACGTCACATCTCCTGGTACGTTACAAACTTACCAATGCTTACTGATGTATTAGGTGTGCAACTTAATTCTCGGCCACAGGCACGACACGTTGACAGCAAATAATAGCAAATCGAATACGTATCTAATCAGGAAAATAATCCCCGTCGTGTTGGATACATTTGAGCCATCGTTCAGTGAGCTGCCGAATGCCACTGGTAGGAAAAGGGTGCTGTTTCGAGTTGATAAAGTCATCAATGCTTGTGTGGACCTCCTCGACAGAAGTGAAGTTCGTATCACTCAGGTGATGTTGCAGGGAGCGAAAGAGTTGATAATCCGACAGGGCGAAGTCTGGAGAATACGCCGGGTGAAACAAAATCTCCCATCTCAGGTCGGTGATCGTGTTTAAAATCGTTTTCGCGGTGTGAGGACGCGCGTTATCTGAAAGCAACAGGACCGACCTTCTGCCCTTGCCGGAGTATGGCCTTTTCGCCTCCATTGCGTCACTCACACGAATGAGTTGCTGACAATAACGCTCAGTATTGACCGTTTAACCAGGTTTGAGCAACTCATAGTGTATGACACAGCTCTGATTCCACTATATGCACAGCAACAACTTCCTGGGATGGATATTTGGTTTGGCGGTACTGGAAGTAGGTTGACCTAGATAAACCCATGATTTGCGCCGCTTAGGATTATCGTAGAGAATCCACTTCTCATCACAGGTCAAAATCTTGTGGAGGAAATCCTTCTTCTTGAATCTGGAGAGCAAGGACAGCGCAACATCGTAGCGCCTAGACTTGTTCGCAACTGTAAGTTGGTGGGGCACCCAACGGCCCTCCTGTTGAATCCATCCAAGTTTGTGCAGGCGTTTTGCAATGGCTTGTCGTGTTACTCTGAGTTCCTGGGCGAGCTCTGACTGCGTGCGACAGGGATCCGTGTCCAACAGTTGTTCCAGTTCCTCGTTGTCCACTTTCTGTGGCTGTCCCGGACGTTCTGCATCCCGGAGATCGAAACTTCCCTGCTTAAACCGCTGGAACCACTTCTTACACGTATTGTATGACACAGCAGCCTCACCCAAATTAGCACAGATCATTTGTTGGGCATCCGCGGCACTTGTTTTCAGCTGAAACGCGAACAGGAGGCAGTGCCTCAAATGTTATTTCTTGAACGACATTGCTTTCACCGTCAGCTTTCGTCCCTTCTGTCACTACAGCTGTGAGCGGTTACGGTTGCATACAAAGCTCTTGGATGGCGCTGCAATCAGCCATTATTGCACACAGCTATTTGCATTTGCCGACGTTCTATGATCGCTTGCGGTTAGGGGCCGATAATTAAGTTGCACACCTAATAGTTTTGTATTTTTGTTATTTTCATGAAAGATGAGCAGAAATTCTCCTTCTATTGATCCAAGAAGATGAACGTTTGGGCGATCATTCATTTGATTTTTTTGCTTTTAGGTTCCGGAGGACGAATGTGAAGAAGGAGCCATTCCCGAGAGATCTGCAGAAACATCCAGAACACTTCAGTACTACACTGATCCGAAAGAGTTCAACGCCGTGGCAGAAAAGCTACAGCAAGAGTCTCGCCGATCTCAGGAGCAAGTGCGCAGCGGCATCGGGACGAATCGGTGGCTTGTAGATAACTTCGGCATAGAAAGCGGAAACGAAAACACCCGAACCAGAGCCGGTGGAAATAAGATCACCATCGAAATGACAGCACCGCGATCCACTCCTAGTGATTTATCCCCACGGGAGAGAATCTGGAACCGTGACACGATGACGCGAGATTCGACTGATCAACATACAAGTACGTTTGATCGATCTAGCCATAGAAAAGAATTTCGAACCACAGCAAACGGTAGGTCACCGTCTCCCCCGTATGCTTCAAGCACATTGACTCGCAGCCATATAGGTAGGACGGCAATGTCTCCAGCTGGGATATCTTCTAGCTCAGGTTCCTCAAGATCCAAAACACCCGTTAAAACATTTTACTTGGGAGAAGATGATTCTTATGTTAGAGACAGTCAGAGATGGAAAAGTAACCCTCCTCTTGCCAATATTCTCAAGTCTAGCCTCTCCACTGTAAGTCCGTTAATTACTAATGGCCGATCTAGTACGAACCATTATGGTACGTACAGTAGTGAGCAGGACTATGTGCAGAAGAAGTCAGGTTCTTTCAATAGGAGCTTCGACTCTGACCAACTACAACGCCACACATACAGAGCAAAACCAGTCTACACTAAAATCCATCGCAGCAAATCCGATAAAAACATTCAAGTTTGCATGTCGGATGAAGAAGAAGACGTCGATCGTTTCAGTGGAATATACAAAGAAGAAGAGCCATACAGTTCATACGGGAGATCAATTGATAGGACTGCAGTGACTCTTCTAAGGAATTCTGGGACAAAAATGGCGTCATCTGATAACAGCCGCTCCAGAATGAAACATTCGAAATCGACCGAAATGTTAGCCACTTCCAACAGTCGTTACACTCCCCTATTGACTACGATTATACAGAGCCCCGTAGAAGCACGTCGCCAAACCGAATTAGTCCACGTGGTATGCATAGTTGGAAGGGATCTAGAAATGAAGTACATGACGTTGAAGGAAAAAATGAATACAACTATTCGAATTCATATTCTCATGTTGCCAAGCAAAACGAAGTGAAGTCTACGTCGAGGAATAACTACATTAATTCCTATTCTAGTTATCCCAGGCAGAATGGGCAAGACAGGCCGTACCAGGATCATTCCTTAAAGAGCAATAAAACCTCAGATTACATCGCGAGAACGAGCAACGGTCGGCACTACAAAAACCATACAGTTCTTGGCAGTAAAGGATCAGACCACTCGCCGCAACACAGGAAAAGCAAAACTTCAAACTCCCCAATTTATCGATCATCTCCAAGTCCTTCTTCCAGCCCCCTCCCCGACTTATAAGGGTCATGAACTCTGACCATTATGGTAGTTCGTCGTCACTGTCCCCACCAGATTCACCTCTACACACCACAGCTCACTGGACACCCTCTCGTGGACGATCGTCTGGATATTCTTCTACATCTAGAAGCAAATCTTCTGGAGATCTAAGATCTCCGCAATTAGTCTCTCCTACGTCATTTTCACCCGTGGCAAGTCCACCCGACACAGGGACCTTAGGTTCCAAAGCAGAACGTCAAAAGTACTACCGCGTGAAACCAGGAAACGACGGTAAATCTGTTGTGGTGCAAGTCAGAGAGTGGAACGGTCGATGAGTGCATAACACCGCATAGTCACTTACAGTTGCTTGAATCAACTGTTGGACTTTTCTGTCACTAGTTCATATTAAAATGCGTTCCAGCCCTCACCACTCGGTCATGACAGCCAAGGGGATGCACGGACAACTGCACCCTGGATATCAGATGCCAGGCCGGCGTGGTATTTAATGCTTAGAAAAGTCTTCATTTTACCGAAACTTTCATCTCACTACGCGAAGGAAGAAAAAATTAACAATAGAGGTGTTATGAACTCTATACGACTTTTCGGTAAGAATAAATGTTATAGTTTTCAGTGTCATAATAAGTCATGAGAACACTTGGAACTAAGCAACCAAAAACAAGGTTTGATTTTCTATTGAAAAGCAAATCGCGTGAACTCTGGGGGCGAAAGTGTTCAAATAGACGACCATTTAACAACATCAGATACGACAAAATTATGGTTTCTCTTTTCCCGAACTCATCAGTAGAAAATAATAATTTTATAACCCTCATTGTTCGTTGTAGCGCAATTTTAATAACTTGCATACATATGTACAGACAGATAATTGTACTTTTCGTAGCGTTTTGTAAGTAATACGTTTATCTGCACCATTCATTTTACAGGATGGTTCAGTTTCTCCTTTCATATATACATACTGCGTGATCAGTGTGATATCTGCAGAAGCGTTGCAGAATAAGAGAACAAAATACATTTACGCGATTATATTGTTACCGACTTCGAAATTCAAAAAACTTGCACACACATACGCCTTTAAAATGCTTTCATCCGGAGAATGCAGCATGCGCAATATTTGTCATCAAACATGGAAGCAGATGGTAATCAACTTAAATGCTTTTATCATCAGTATAGATTTTATGAAAATGAAATTTCTCCTTGAGTCAAGAAGAATATGTATTTTTTGCACAGCTTGATGTGTGGAAACATCGAAGTTTATGAGGCTGATCGAAGACGTTTGAAGATATGCTGAAAAATACAAACATCATCATCGAAGAATATTTGTGAATGATCTGAATAATATAAAGTTCTCAGAGTTTGAAACTCGAAACTTGATTTTTTCAAAAGACTGCGTTAATCATCTGGAAGCCTTCCTCCAGGGGAAGAGCTGCAAACCTTTGAACGACACTATAAGTTCACGCCTGTATTAGAGCAGAAATTTTCTACAAAACTGTACTTCATCCTCAATGCTTTCTAGGAAGATGTTCATTATAAGGACACAGATGGACTACAGATTATAATGTAAATTATTTTGAAAATGTCTTCTGTTCTATCATAACCATGAGATTGCGGAAGCTACCGATCAAAGTGACACTTCCCAATTTCTCTCCCTTCAAACGTGATAAGAAATCCCTCATACTAAACGGAAAGAAACGCACGTAAGAGCGTCCTTACCCTCATATATAGTTCATCATCCCAGCGATCATTCAGTAGCAATCATTGCTCGTTTTTATAATTCTAGTTACGTTACCGGCGTTGCCCTCTAGTGGCCGAATGTTTAGAGATGCGGGCTTCTGGACAATGATCCAAACTGGGCTGGAACCCGAGTACCAGATGAGGCATAGGTAATGTGTCTTACGGCCCTGAGCTCTCCTTGGAACCAGTGACCCTAACCAAAGCCTTCTAGAATATACAAAGCCATGACCTTAGAGCGATGAGTTCCCTCTCTTAGTTACATCACGCGGAAACGAAGTCTTCGGATTGGTTTCTAATGCTGTCCTGCATGACATCAAAAACAACACCGACGTATCAGGCCGTGTAACAGGAGAGTGACGTCACAAACGGAGGGAACTCATCTCTCTAATGTCATGGCCTTGAACTTCTAGACGGCCTTGCCCTAACTTAGGGACGGGTTACTTCTTTGATGCTAACTGTAATCATGAAGACCAGAAGCAAAACACAAAACATAAAAACGACCCCCGCGTTTTCTGTATTTCCTAGATCGCAGTGAATACAATCAGTGGATCTTTTTAAGGCAGGATAGGTGTCTGCCTTTATTGTATCAATAGCCCAGTTTGTGTATTTCAAGCCAATCGCAGTTGGAGATGAAACACAAATAGAAGATGCACTTTTCTGAATCGTTCATAACGGTCACTTTATTAGTACACCTAAACAGTATGTCTACGAAAAAGAACATTCACGCGTGATGCTGTTATTGTAAAAAAGTTGAATTTAAGAACTTTCCTTAACGAATGTTAAGCTAGGAAAAATACACGCAGAATGCTCATATTTTTTGTAGCCCCCCTTTTCGTGTTCCAAGAACATGAGACTTAAATAGTATATTGTTTCTCTGTCTCACAAATTACGTTCCTCACTTTGATTAAAACGGTGAAAAGACAGAAATTATGGCCTTTGAGAATTCAATGCATGTGTAAGAGAGGGCAAAAAGATTTTTTATTTCGCAGTTATTTAAAACAGCCATGCTTTTAAAAACACTGTATAATAGAATGTGCAGGGTATCCCTAAAGTTCTTCTCACATTACAAAAATTAATATAAAAAAATGTATTACAGGTACAAGAAAGGGTTTGCATGACAATGATGGTGCACAAGTGTAATTTTTCACCAGTGTCAGTACACTAGAGCTGTGTTCGGGCTCAATTTTCAGAGCTCGAGCCCGTGGTATATTAGCCCGAGCCCACCCGAGCCTGAATTTTATATTGCAAAATAGATCCCGGGCCCGAACGAGCCCGAAAACTGGCTAACCTATTCAACCATTAATAAAAAACATCTCCTTTTTCACACTTCCACTCTCTTCTCCTCCTGCAATTAACCAATATATTTCTCAAAGTGCAGAGTGGGGAAGGAACCTCCATCTATTTTTACAGTGTAACTGTACGATTTTCTTTGACCGTTCGTTTCCACCTGAAGCGCTTCGGGCGGCCTGACATCCAAAATGATCGGGAAGTGCTGCAATTGTTTGTTGTTCGAATAATGCTAACATTATTTCGCCATAATGTGCTGCAATATGTACATTGATAAATAGAATTAGCATGGAGCTACTGCGTGGAGATAGGAGTAAATTATCGTCGGCAAGCTATCAACTATCCAATATCTATAGTTCTTGAAAAAGCTTTTTCTTCTTTGCAGAAACATACTAATGCGCGGCCTATGGCATTTTCTATACCCAAGTCCGGAATTAGTTTAACCATCTCGAATGCCCTCTCCCCAACCAGAACCAGTTGCCGAAGAATTCCCTTTACCAACTACAAAGTGTCTCATTTGCTAAATCATATAAAATCACATTTAAATATAAAAACACATTTCTCGCTATCCCTCTGTCTAAGAGCCCGAACCGCAGTAAATATTCTTCAGCCCGAGCCCGATTCGGGCCCGAGCTCTACTTCGGGCATTCGGGCTCGGGCTCAGCCCGTCTCAGCTCTACAGTACACCTCCACATGGGCGCGATTTGTGGCCCGGAGAACATCTAAGCGATATTCCATTTCACGCCATGTTTTGTTTAACATCTCAGCAGAGACAGAATTAATGACGTCCGTTATTCTGCTCGTTAAAGTCTTGACATCCGGAACATTGCTAAAGTAAACTTGGTCTTTCACATAACCCCACAGGGAAAAGTCTAGAGGGATTATGTCATGGGACCGTCGCGGCCAATCCATCTGTCCGGAAATGTGGCATTCAGGAACGCACGAACCATTATTGACAAATGTGGTGGAGCACCGTCTTGTTGAAAAATAACCGAAGTTTGGAGTGCAAAGCAAATGGGGTGCTACAAAAAGTCCCAGCCCGTCCAGGTACACGTTACATGTTGCCGTAGGCACTGTGAAAAAGAAGGATCCGATGATTCTGTCATGGTCCAAGCCGCACCATACGTTCACTTTCGGGCCAACCTTCTGTTGTTCGATGACATAATGAGAATATTCTGATCCCCAGATTCGCACATTGTGCCTATTTACTGTACCAGAAACGTGAAATGTGGCTTTATCTGCGAAACAGACACATTGCAGATAATCACTATTATTAGCTATGCGCTGCAACATCTCCGTCGCAAATGTAATACGGCGAGGCCGGTCATCAGGCTGAAGAGCTTCAACGATCTGTACCTTATAAGCATTCAGATAAAGACATTTGTGTAAAAATTTGCGAATGGTGACACGGGGAATCCCTGCTTCCAGTGAAGCATGACGAATTGATATCCTGGAGCTTCGCAGAAATATCTCCTGAACAGCTGCAGCTGTCTCTTGTGTAACCGGTGGTCGGCCCGCTTGGGGGAGATCGCCGACACTACCCGTCGCTTTAAACTTTTCATACCAAGCTTTTATGCTTTTTTGGTCCGGTGGTGATCGTCTGTACTCTTTTCTGAAATGACGCTGGACAGTAACCGCCGATTTGGTATTATGGAACCACAACACGCACGGAGCTTTTTCTTGCATGGAAGCCATTATCGCTGAAATGCTCCTCTTATTCAGCAGTAGCGCTCACCTAAAGAACAGAAAAGAAACTTTTTGAGCGCTGCTGTATTATGTTGCCAACCATTTTTTTTAACTTATATAGATTTTTTTATATTAATTTTTGTAATGTCGGAAAGATTTTATGGACACCCTGTACATGCCATTGGGAAGTGGAAAACAGATTTGCTCCCGACAGTAGCTCTTTAAACTTCCAACATGTTACCGAAATATTTAAACAGCAACATAAGGGTGTGTTACAGCACCTTAAAACACAAATGGAACTTAAGCTGAAAATTTTGGTTGACAACTTAATATCGACTCGAATATAAACTTCCACCACCTGGCGCAAATACGCCCACACAGTACATCGCAGCCCTTGGCAAAAAGAGGTCTTCAAGACCGAGAAAAGAGCTGAAGAGGAAAGTAGATTATAATAAGAAACATATAATGCCTCCTCTCGGGCTCTCCCTTTTCAGAAAATTAAGAAGCTTCTTCGGTTCTTCCAATTGATGCCAAAACTATGGACATTTCATTTCTTATTGACGAATTCGTTTGAGAGCAAGGCAGAAAAAGCTATGAAGTTCAGAATTTTCTTCTCATTTGTTATTTAGTTCAAATAGTCTGAACTAAATGTAGGCAAACAAACTATTGTAGCATGGGTAGTTTTTGTTCTAAACTTCCCCACCATTAGCAATATGCATATTTACACTTACTGGCAAAATAAATACGATGTGTTTAAAGTTGGATAGCGACCCACAATCCATTGTTGCATCGGGGCTCTCGATTTGTACTTACTCCACTACATGAAATGCATTAATTTTGTTTAAAGTTATTGGGAATAAATATTAAACATGCAAACAGCATGTTTTTATAGGATTACTAATAAAACACTAAACATTTAGGGATTAATGAAAGGAAATTCGTAAAAAATCAATTCATGCTCTTTAAATTTCCAAGTATGAAGTGGAAAATCACCATATGTTTGTGGTTCGTTAATGTGCTACTTTCTAGTTGCTGGAAATTCCTTGTTCTTCAAAAGAAATTCTTTAATCTGTGATGCCTATAGACCGTCCTCTTCAGAGTATAATAAATTTTGTCATAGCAGTTCAAAGAAAATTGGATTTTAAGAAAGCCAAGTTTGGGCTTCCAAATTTGATGTCGACAGTTTACTGTATGAATACGATTGAATGAATTTGAATACATGCAAATTCTATTCACCAATGTAAAATTTGAGAAGTATTGGTAGAATATGTCGAAAATTGGCCTTCAAGGTTTTTAAGTAGTCAAAACATAGTCGCAACGTTTTTACGCGTAGAGATATTTAAAAGAAATGTCTTTGAGGCATTTTGAAATAAATGTTTTGCTGTAAGAATTTCTCTACTCGATTACTGTTTTGTAATAATTATTTGTAAATACAGAAAGAATGTTCGAAACACAACTTGCCGTTATTGAAATCTAGTAAAATGTTTCACTGTTATTTCAAATTTATTTTCAGAAATAGAAACTGTACAGAATTTTTGCAATTTCTTTAATGAGGAATCCCCAGTAAATAACTGTTGAAATATAGATAAATAAATAGAGTTTCTAAGAATAACACGCGTTAGATCTTTATGTAATGGATTTTTGATTAATCTTCTGAGTATCTCGAAGTTGTGTTTTTTACTAGTGAGCAAGTTCAAGACCGACAGACAGACAGAAAGATTTAGATGAAAAATAGCAATTCGTATCTCGCTATTGTCAAAAGAGAGAGGGGGTGGGAGAAGAAAAAGAGACATCTTTTTCAGGTTCTGCTTCTCTCTATAATTTTCTTGAATGAACTGTTAGCATGTGAAACGATATATTACGCCCCAAAAGTTCGAATCGTTGAGTCCCAGTGAATTCATCCACACTGCTGTTACCACCGACTGGATGTAAATTAGTTTCGTGTAAAAAGAGAATTT
Source organism: Macrothele yani (assembly GCA_039090855.1). Taxonomy (NCBI): domain Eukaryota; kingdom Metazoa; phylum Arthropoda; class Arachnida; order Araneae; family Macrothelidae; genus Macrothele; species Macrothele yani. The sequence goes on from CM077003.1 coordinate 115,506,133, forward strand.
CGATTAATCCATATGTTTGTAAATACGAATAACAATGCGCTGAACTCAGTTTTGCATTATCTGAAACTGTAATATTATGTAAATCAAATTATTTTGTTTAAATAATGTTCACTTATACTGATTCAGTAACCTCAGTTTGGGCAAATGTATAATGCTAACATTTTTTTAAATAGCATCATTTTGTATTACAATGTTGAAAGTAAACAATTTTTGAAACAAATGTTGTTTAATTGCTTCTTTTTTTCATATGTGAATTGATCAAAGATATCAAGGTAAACTCTCAGGTACTGGCTCATATAATAGTATAACGAAGTAAATTTCTCAGTCATTTTTGTCCACGTCGGGGCTCGAACCAGGGTCCCCTCATTTCGGAAGAAGTCACTCTAACAATTGAGCTACGCGGACGTTCGTTCTGACTCTTTTTTTTTTTTTTTTTTTTTTTTTGGTTGGAGGTTTAACGACCACCGTGAGCAACTCAATGGGCTATAAGCAGTCGCCCGTCCCTAATTTAGGGTCACTGGTTCCAGGGAAGGGAGAGAGCCAGTGCCGTAAGACAAACACAACATCCATGCCAGACCGGGATTCGAACCCGGACCCCTTACGGACGAATGATCAGAGGCCAGCGCCTTAGACCACTGCGCCACCGGGGCGGCCGTTCTGACTCTATCTGCCTTTATGTCGTGTGCGTCCTGCTGGCTGCGCGTACATCGAATTACGTCACACACGCTGCGGTTACGGTTCCTCTCTAAATGGCGCATTCAAAATGCTGATGTCATATGCAGATTTCTAAGGGTTGTTTAAGGCCTGGGGTCAGACACTTCCTTCCCAAAACCCTCTACATGTGATCTGATCTGAAACAGACGACTTATGTTAATATACCAATCCTTTATTGTAATGACATGTCATCAAGTACTTTATAGAGCACATAAATGGACTTGAATTCAAATTCACCAAGATATTTGGTTTAACCCACTTTCAAGAACACTTATCCTCTTAAAAACTTGAGCATAGGCACATTCGCTCGTTGACTTGTCGTACATAAATGTTGAACAAGCATTAAAGATAGGCTAACACATATTGCTAATGGAAGTTCGTTTTAAATCATGCCATGCGTGACTTCAATAACATTACGCGAAGAACATAGCTTAATACATTTGTTGATAACGAACTGATAAGATTGCTTACCAAGAACTGAAGTATCTTCCCTCTCGAAGATTTATCATAGCAGTTCTTATCTCTAGCTTTCAGTTACATAATTTCACTTTGGCCTGTTGTCAGGTGCTGCCAAATTTAATTTCGACGGATTGGGAATTTGTGGCGTTTAGATAGAAAAAAGAAGAATAAATTAAATTTACTTAAGATTACAGGAACTAAAAAGGAAGGATAATTAGAGTAAACGTCACATATGTTAGCTATTTGTTTGCGTTAAGTGATTTTGCTTCCTATACTTCCAATGTAAAAACTTTCGACCCTATTTCTTTAGCGATGGAAAGTTTCCCGATGCATGAAAATTGGCCCATTGATAAAAAACATCCTAACTTAGATTGTGCAATCGGTGTTTTTTGCAAAACACGTTCCTGAACTATATTAAAAATCAATAACTTTACTTCGATGTAGTTATCATACTTACTTACAGGTGGCGCCACTCTTCCTTACCACTACATCGAAGTAAAGTTATTGATTTTCAGTATAGTTCAGGAAAGGATTTTTGCAAAAAACGCCGATTGTACAATCTAAGTTACGATATTTTTTATCAGTGGGCCATTTTTGATGTATGGGAAATCTTTCTTCGCTGAGGAAGTAGGGTCGAAATTTTTTTACATTGGAAAAACAGGTAGCAAAATCCCTATACATCCACCTTAAATACATCTTTCCATATTAAACAGACAGAAGCACATGCTCAGATGTTGTAGTATTGCCATTAAATGGAATTTCTTCGTGGCAATCTGCCCAACGTGGGGGAGATAGAGTAGATCCTTCTATAGCTTCATACAAGGAATTGTTCAAAAAATTCTCACGAGTCATTCGATTTTCATTCGTTCCTCCGAAGTTAACGAATTGAAGCCCCGGTGGCGCAGTGGTCTAAATGATGGCCTCTGATCATTCCTCCGAAAGGGGTCCGGGTTCGAATCCCGGTCAGGCATGGATGTTGTGTTTGTCTTACGGCACTGGCTCTCTCCCTTCCCTGGAACCAGTGACCCTAAAATTAGGGACGGGCGACTGCTTATAGCTAATTGAGTTGCTCACAGTGGTCGTTAAACCTCCAATCAAAAAAAAAAAAAAAGTTAACGAATTACGTGTGACACATATAGCTCCACTTAAACTACTGCATACTTAAACTTCGCATACGACTTGCTTGAAAGCTTGTTTAAACTTGTTATCACTTGCTAAAAACAAAGTCCGAGTCGTCATTTCCATCTTCGTTGGCGGCGTACAAGGTTAAATCTGCAAAATCTGTGCACTGTTGGTATGGAGCCTATTAATCACAGAAAAAGATCATACATTTTCGCAACAAGGATGGACCTACGGGAAGACACTGAAATAATTTATTTCGATTTATCCTAAGTGCACTGTTCATATGGCACTGTTACGGGATGGGTGCACAAATTCAAAGAAGGGCAACGCAGGTTCGAAAACTTTACTAATGCAAAAAGATTGAAGGAGGGTGAGAACGAGAGAATCATTGAAATTGTCAAGTGAAACCCACGCATCACCATTTAAGTAATAAGTTTAGATGTCGGTACAGAGTATGATCCAGGAGCTTGATGACAAGAGTAAGGAAGTGGGATTAAAAATGAACTTTCAGAAAACAAAACTGATGCAGAATGCTTTTTCAAGAAAGGAAGATTTTGCGGTTGATGGCGAAATGCTCGAAATAACCGATATTTACATTTGACTTCGACAGCAGGTGTCAAGCAAGGGTCGCATTGATGAGGAAATTAATCGCCGTATAAAACTGGGCTGGAGAGCTTTTGGAAGAAACAGTACAATTTCCAAGTGCAATATGCCATTATGTCTTAAAAGAAAATTGTTTAATCAATGCATCCTTCCAGTTCTTACATATGGAGCACAGATATGAACCTTAAGTGAAAAAGACATACAAAGGCTGCAGAGATGTATGCATACATACAAAAGCATGGAGAGATGTATGCTTGGTGTAACCAGGAAAGATAAGAAGAGGAACTCGGAATTTAAGGAAATGACAAGAGTGGAAGACATCATGATCAGAGTAAAATCCCTGAAATGGCAATAGGCTGAACATGTTGCCAGAAGAACAGACCACCGATGATCAACCTATATTTTAGACTGGATTCCAAGGGACAGAATGAATGGATAAAATTTGAAAGTATGCCAGAGTAACATGGAGGAGACAGGCTCAAGACAGACAGTTATGGAAGAAACTTGGGGAGACCTTCATCCAGCAGTGGGCTGATAATGGTTGAGAGTGATGATGATATCGATTGGCAGTGTGGTAACGATTATTCATTCACATTTAAAGTTGATGTATGCCAAATGAGTAACCTGCGAATTCACAGAATGTTAAAAAAGGCAGGACTCCTGTGACAGAGACAGCTTTATGTATGATACCATTCATATGTTTATCCGCTGTGACGTATACTTTTTTGTTTTTTTGTTGACATTTTACTTATATATAAATTGGTGTCACACATTAAAATCCGGAAAGCAATAGCGGACAAATAATCCAAAGCTCTCAACAAAATGTTAGGATATTAATAAGACATATACCAACGGACACGAGAAACAAATGCCCGTAGTGGAATTTCCATATCGTCGTGCAAAATGCTGTCCAATCAGTAAAAAATTGAGTTACATACTTTATGCCAATGGGGAACTGCAGTGGTATTTCACCTTAACAACGCGTGTAAGCAGCATTCCGGCGGTTGTAAATTCTCCTTAGCAACGCGTGTAAGCAGCATTCCGGCGGTTGCAAATTTTCCTTAGCAACGCGTGTAAGCAGCGTTCCGGCGGTTGTAAATTCTCCTTAGCAACGCGTGTAAGCAGCATTCCGGCGGTTGCAAATTCTCCTTAGCAACGCGTGTAAGCAGCGTTCCGGCGGTTGTAAATTCTCCTTAGCAACGCGTGTAAGCAGCATTCTGGCGGTTGCAAATTCTCCTTAGCAGCGCGTGTAAGCAGCGTTCCGGCGGTTGTAAATTCTCCTTAGCAACGCGTGTAAGCAGCGTTCCGGCGGTTGTAAATTCTCCTTAGCAACGCGTGTAAGCAGCATTCCGGCGGTTGCAAATTTTCCTTAGCAACGCGTGTAAGCAGCGTTCCGGCGGTTGTAAATTCTCCTTAGCAACGCGTGTAAGCAGCATTCCGGCGGTTGCAAATTCTCCTTAGCAACGCGTGTAAGCAGCGTTCCGGCGGTTGTAAATTCTCCTTAGCAACGCGTGTAAGCAGCATTCTGGCGGTTGCAAATTCTCCTTAGCAGCGCGTGTAAGCAGCGTTCCGGCGGTTGTAAATTCTCCTTAGCAACGCGTGTAAGCAGCATTCCGGCGGTTGCAAATTCTCCTTAGCAGCGCGTGTAAGCAGCGTTCCGGCGGTTGTAAATTCTCCTTAGCAACGCGTGTAAGCAGCATTCCGGCGGTTGCAAATTCTCCTTAGCAACGCGTGTAAGCAGCGTTCCGGCGGTTGTAAATTCTCCTTAGCAACGCGTGTAAGCAGCATTCCGGCGGTTGCAAATTCTCCTTAGCAGCGCGTGTAAGCAGCATTCCGGCGGTTGCAAATTCTCCTTAGGAACGCGTGTAAGCAGCATTCCGGCGGTTGCAAATTCTCCTTAGCAGCGCGTGTAAGCAGCATTCCGGCGGTTGCAAATTCTCCTTAGCAACGCGTGTAAGCAGCGTTCCGGCGGTTGCAAATGCTTTCTTAATGTCTCATACTCGTGTATCCGAGACTACGGTTTCGAGCGATGGGAAGACTGGAAGCAGGCCAGTCTTAGGCACAGGTCGCAAAAGACTTGAATATTCACCCCAAAAGTGGTTTCACAGCTATGGCACCAATTCAATAACACTGGTGGGGTGTTATAAAGGTCTGTCCAAAGTCGTACGGCGCTTTGTGAGGACCGTTATGTCACTTTAACTGCTCGGCGTCATAGGTTCTATACAGCCCTGAAATTATCTTCGGAGCTCTCCGCTGCCACTGTGATATGGAATACAGTCAAACGATATTTACAAAGTTTAATGCAATTGGCCTTTATGCCGGGAGACCCATGGTTTGTGTCCCGTCAACCGTATCTTACATGAGAGCTCACTTTAACTGGTGCAGGCAACATCCTTCCTAGAGTCTAGAGTCCAAACGCTGAGCCGGTGCTTTTTTAACAGACGAGTGGATATTCAACCTGCAAACGAATTCTCGTCGGCATTTCATCTGGAGGACGCAGGGAACTCGTAAAGATTCGGCAAACGTCTGCGAACGAGACTTCTGCAGAGGTAGTGATCGGCTCGTGTGAGGTGGCATTAGGTTCAACGGCCGCACACCACTCCACGTGTTCGCAGGAGGAAATATGAATGCTGAACTCTATACGGACGATATGATACTAGAGCCATATGTCAGACTTTTTCTGGGAGTTTTTAGCCTTCACTTTCTTTTAATGGATGATAACCCTCACCCGCACATGGCTCATCTTAACGACTACTTCCTGCAGAGCGAGGGTGTTTGACTTATGGCCTGGCCAGCCAGGTCTCCGGACCCGAACTCTATTCAGCATACCTAGGATGCTCGACACGAAGCAACTCGTCAGCCCCCTCCCAGAGATACGCACCGATCATATCGAGGAATGGAATTCTTTGGCTGCAAAGTTCGTCAGCAACCTGGTGATGAATATATATATCATCGTTTTGAGCGTTGTCTGTCCGTACGAGGTGATCACATTCCTTTTTGAGTTACATTCTTACATCTCACCTTGATGACATTTGCGGATGTTACCCTATATATGCAAAATGTGAACTTATTTGTCTGTTGTTATAAAATGTTTATTACCCTTATGATTGTGCCTCTTCACATACCAAAAGTCTTTACCTGCTGTTGCGTGTTTTCCTTTTTATCCCTGCAAATACCTTCCAGACTTAAATTTTAGACACTAATGTACAATTATTCATTGATTTCATTTAGATCATTCTGAATTTAACGAATAATTTCCTACCAGTAGATACGTACATTGTATTATCATAAATTATACGCAATATACAGGTATTATATAAGACATTAAACCTATTTTTTTACAAAAAATAAAACGATACTACCTTAAAGAATTTTATGGATCCTCCTCTAAAGAAATCTGTAAAAAAAATTCTGAACTTTAGCACACAGTAGCGAAAAACATTTTTTCGCGCATCATTTCTGAAGCCCATTTCGAATATTCCCAAATGCTATTCTGACATGCATCGTCTTTGTTGTTTTTGATTCAAATTCTAATTACTCATCTTCAGAGCCATCGGCAATCTCTAAAACTTTTCTGAACACGGTAGAATATCCTATAAGATGATGAACACTAGCATAAGCCTTATGAATCTCGAGTACAACAAAAGGAAACAAAATAAAAGGAACTTTTACGAAGGATATCGTTAAACAGAATAATTTTTGAACGTATACATATATTAGCTCAAGTATGAAGGTTCGCTCACGAAATTCCTTAAATAGAGAAATTCACTGAACAAAGGTACTTTAAATGGAGGTTGCATTTATAAGTTGTCGAATTTTTTGCTCAGAATCATTATAACCATTTAAAGCAATATTCAAGATAAAATATTAGCTCATTTTGTCTACTAATTTTATGGCTCTCTTCCCTGAGTTTTGAAGTATAACGCACTATAAAGGTATCGAACGTTTGTAGCTTTGAATATTTCTTTTATTTTATTTCCCGGTATTACTGTAACTTACAAATTTTCCTAACATTATGTCAACCGACGCTTCACCTCTTTTGTTAAGTGTTCATTTTGTTTTGAGATCTATGTGTCGTTCGTGTTACGTTATGAGAATTGTTTTCAGCTGGCAGTATGTTTGCAAGGAAAAAGAAAAGAAATCGTGTCCGAAATGCCATCGGTTTGAGGTTCTGAGGAATTTGATCCCTTTTAAATATATAAAAACTGGAAATCGTTCCACATTTCAGATTTATCAGAGTTTTATAATGTGTGGGAAGCTTGTCATGGACACGTTCACGTAAGACAGAACAACTATACTAGTTATTCTAATTTATTGGCGTAGATAAAATCAAGGTTTCCAAGCTTTCGCACATCAAGCAGATGGCTTTTTCAAGGAAGATTGACAGAAAACTTAATAAACTTCAATCAGCACACATGATTGAAGTTTACAACAACTTCAATCATGCTCTTTACTGAAATAATAATAATAATAATAATAATAATAATAATAATAATAATAATAATAATAATATGGGATGTACTTGAACGACGGACTATGTGGACAAAAGTGATTGGACACTGCAAGTAAATAGAAAACCAGTATTGTATTTACATCAGTAGCGGGTAGGTTCTCCATTTGCAGAAATAACAACCAGTTTGCTGTCTATCTTCCTTGAAAAAGCCATCTGGTTGATATGCGAAAGCTTGGAAACCTTGATTTTATGTACGCCAATAAATTCGGACAACTAGTATAGTTGTTCCCATAGGCATAACCACTGGGGGAGATCAGGATCCCCCAGATTTTCAGAGTCGGGGATCCCCAATGTTAAGGACTCCCCAAATTTTTCGGAAATATAATGATATAATGCATACTGTTTTATGATGTGAACCAACTGAATTTAATAATATAAGATTGTAATTTTTCGTAGAATGCAAACACGTGTATAACGTGTACTTAATAAAACGGCGATATCGATTTCTCATAAGCAAAGTCAGTTTTACAACTTAGTGATTTACATTTCTGCCCTGTCTATCACAGTTTTACAGTTGTGTTCGCTAAGTTCCACAGTTCGCCAACAGAGGCGCCTACGTCGTGCAGGTTAGATCGCGCATCAGCAAATGCTTTGCTCCTGGGCGTGTGCGTTTATGGGAGGGGGTCCCAAAGGGTATGTGTGATCGGTCCCCCCCCAGATTTTGAAACATGGTTACGCCACTAGTTGTTCTATCTTATGTATAGTTGGTGTACAGTTCCTTGCGTTATTATTTACGTTCACGTAAACTAGAGATTAGTTTTCCCGCATGGCTTTATGCGATACTTATATCTAAGGCAAATGTGGCCGCCTCGGTGGCGCAGTGGTCTAAGGCGCTGGCCTCTGATCATTCGTCCGTAAGGGGTCCGGGTTCGAATCCCGGTCAGGCATGGATGTTGTGTTTGTCTTACGGCACTGGCTCTCTCCCTTCCCTGGAACCAGTGACCCTAAATTAGGGACGGGCGACTGCTTATAGCCCATTGAGTTGCTCACGGTGGTCGTTAAACCCACAATCAAAACAAAAAAAAATAAGGCAAATGTGTTTCTATAATAACAACAGAAAAAAGAAAAAAAGCTGTTTCAGGGCACGCGATGAAAAATGCAAACTCCTGAACTCCGAATTATTGGGGCATAATTTCGGCTTACCACTTCTAAAATTCCTAATTCCAGGGGTAAAACTTAATTACCCCTGTGTAACATTTAAAAGCATAACTCCCAAGACGAAGTTTACAACAACTTCAATCATGCTCATTACTAAAATTACAGCCTCCCCGGTGGCGCAGTGGTCTAAACGATGGACTCTGATCATTCGTCCGAAAGGGGTCCGGGTTCAAATCCCGGTGAGGCATGGATGTTGTGTTTGTCTTACGGCAGTGGCTCTCTCCATTCCCTGGAACCAGTGACCCTAAATTTGGGACGGGCAACTGCTTATAGCCCATTGAGTTGCTCACGGTGGTCGTTAAACCTCCAATAAAAAAAAAAATAATAATACGGGATGAACTTGAACGACGGACTATGTGGACAAAAGTGATTGGACACTGTAAGTAAATAGGAAAACAGTATTTTATTTACATCAGTAGCGGGTAAGTTCTCCATTTGCCGGGATTACAGCAGCCACCCGTGGAGGTAAACTATCCATAACACAAGTCCATGGAGTACGGACAGCGGCATGTTCCTCCAATCCGTCTTGAGTATATCGACCAACTCTGTCAGTGAGGAAGGCCGTATTGGTCTAGACCTCATCCGTCGTTCAAGTTCATCCCATAGGTGTTCTATGGGATTAAGGTAGAGGCACTGAGCAGGCCAGTCCAACCTCATACCTCTACATTGTAGTCCTGGAAACAAGTCCTGGAAGAAACAACTGTCGTGCCCGTAGAACTGCCACAATATTGAGAGAATTGAGTTATCCAGGATATCTCTATACAGCACAGAATTCATGTTGCCATGAATAACAGCCAGTGGACCTACACCGTACCAGCTGAAACAGCCCCATGCATAACTCCACCACTTCCGTTCTTCCCAGTCGGCATTGTACACATTGGAAGCAGACGTCCTCCGGGCACCCGCCAAACCCAGAAACGTACATCCGATCGGAATAATGTAAAGCGGGATTCGTCGCTCCATAACACCTGCAACGAAGTAAATTTCCCCGTCATTTTTGTCCACGCCGGGCATCGAACCCGGGCCCCCCTCACTCCGGAGTAAGTCGCTCTCCCAACAAAGCTACGCGGACGTATGCTCTCGCTGCTATCTGCCTTTATCTCATGTGCGTCCTGCGTGGCAGGCACGTCACATTCCCTATCTCCTCAAAAGAGGGCCGGGGCATGGTCCACGGTTCAGCAGGGGCTATGTGTCCCTGTAGTCAAACATCCGCTGAAGAACGTACATTTGAGAACTCCCAGTCAATTGAGTGTGTGGGGAACGTAACATCTCACACAATTTTTTTTTATCTTTCGAGGCGCTGAAGAAGGGACTCTCTTATTTTTCCCGTCTCGCGGTGTGGAAAGAACATCACTCCCGCCATTGCGAGAACTTTAACGGCTAGGTCATTCTTGAAGTTCGGGCGCCCATATAGCGAAGTAAATTTCTCCGTCATTTTTGTCCGCGCCGGGCTACCCTCGCTCCGGAGTAAGTCGCTCTCCCAACTGAGCTACGCAGACGTATTCTCTCGCTGCTATCGGCCTTTATCTCATGTGCGTCATGCGTGGAAGGCACGTCACGCACCTGCCGCCATTGCTCCGATGTCCAATTTTTGTTCACACCATCGTAGCCGCGTGGCTTTATTGGTCTTTGTGATAAAAGGTTTACGGGCGGTTCCCCGGCAATGATACCCGAGTGCATGGGCCTCTCTTAGCAGAGCCTTGGTGGAGACCATAAGATTTGTGGCCGTCTCGAACTGATGTGCTATGGCGTGCATTGGTCAGGACCTGGTTTCCCGGATCTCCCTCTACAGCATCCTCCGGTCCCTGGGTTGCAGTTTTGTGAGCCTTCCAAGGCAAAGTGAATTCCTGCAATGTCCCGTCTTCTTCCACTTGTTAATGACAAATGCCACAGTCGATTTAGCTAGCTATATGGCGTCAGAAATGCTTCTTATGTTCATACCTCCAATTGAGCAGCCTATTATAACGCCCTTTTCAAAATCGGAGAGCTCTCTTCTGCTTTCTATTTTATCAGCGATTGATCTCAGCATACCCTAGTGCCGTTTCTATACCTTATCGACCACGTGTCTGCTGCGGAAGTACACCATTGCGCCTGCGTCGGGGTGTCCAATAACTTTTATCTACATAGTGTAGTTATAATAATAAAGAGAACCTCCAGCTCCAAACCCGAAATTGTAAAATTCCTCTAGAAAGCCTTTTTTACTTTTCTTTCCTCCAAATTCCGATCCCATTGTGTTTTCCAACAATTTCCCTTTCGCCATTACAACTCCCAATGCATCTCCAATGAATAAACCGTCTTGTCTTGTCGTGTCATAAATTACCATAAATGCATCACCGGATCTCAACAGTACGTCTAACCTCCCTCACCCGCCCCCTTACATAACTTTGTTTTCCAATTAACTCCAGCTATTGTTACCAATTTTATTTTTGCTTCACTTATAAATCCCCCATGGACTCTGACCTTCCTGGGCCAGACATGATGTTTAATTTGGTGCTCAAAATTGTTAGGTTGTTTTAGATGTGTATTTGAACTTAGGTATAAAGGGATACGTCGATTTTGTAGCTATAAAGGGATGCTACAAAATCGGCATATCCCTTTATAGCATATTCCTATCCCTAATTTTCATTTTTCTTTTTATAAATACTTTCTTCTCGTGGACCTCTTGTCCGTACATGTTTACCTCGTTTTACGAATTGTACAACTGGACCTAAGATGGGACAAAGACGGCTTCAAAACCTACAGAAATGATGGTGCATGAAATCTGGGAAATTTTACGTAGAAACGTTATCAGAGGCGCAAAATAAGTAAGACAACGTAAGTCACGTCGGAAAGCAAAACCGAAAATCACTGAAAACAAAATCAATGAAAATTAATCACAGTCGAAATGCGACTGTAGAGGGATTTCCGATTTTAGAGTTATCAACAAACCAAGTGAACAATCTTGCAGGTGACCACACCCTACACTTAGAGATCATGGCCACTTTAGAACAACTCCCACTCATCTGAATATCATTGGCCGCTGTCCAGTGCAGAAGTAACTTATTATTCATTTAGTGATTAACGGTGAGTGCCCATCTGCTGCTGGAAAAAAATAACATGATGGCGGAATATGCAGGAAGAGCACGAGATCTTCGTCGACCGACATAATACACTTTTCAAGGTAAGCTGTTTGGGCGGCACACGGAGACATTTGTAGCGTAGGAGGCGGTCATTCAGGTCTGACCAGGACTCAGCTTCCTCAGGTGTTGGTGCGAGACATTTATTAAAATCCGTCTAAGAAGGTTACGACTTGGGGTGTGGCGCATTTGCCATTCAAATTTCGGAAATAAAGAAAATTCTTTAGTTTGGGTGATAAAGATAACATTATTAGCATAAAACAACCGCTGAAGCAAGGACAAAGATTTCTTGACACCTGCTTGAAAAGTAGTTAAGTAAAACTTTGTGAATTACTTCGTGATTTCCAAAGTAATATCATCATCAAATATTTTCGATCCACTACTGGTCTCTCGCAAGTCTCTTCTACAACTCTTATCCTTGAAAGATTCTCTTTCAATCACACCGACATGGTTTCGAATTTCATCCTCCTATATCCCACATGGTCATCTTCTGAGTTTTTCCCTGTCCATTGGAATCCAGTCTACTATTTTAATTGTCCAACAATGGTCAGTTCTTCCAGAAATATATCCAGCCTATTGCCACTTGAGAGATTGTACTTTGATCCTGATGTCATCAACTATAACACTTTCTCATCCACGAGTTCCTTCACCTATCTTGGTTACACTGAGCGTGTACTTCTCCGTGCTATAGCCTCTGTATGTACTATCCAGTTTGGATTCACCAGAATAAAAAACGTTAAGGTCCATGTTCTGATCCATGAGTAAGAACTAGAAGTATACATTTATTGGGCACTTTTCTTTTAAGACATAGTAGTGAATTGTTCTTGAAAAAAAGTACTTTCTTCCAAATGCACTACAGCCAAATTCTATACGTCTCTCAATTTCTTTTTTGATTTGGTCTTCGCTTGATATCTGTTACCCAAGGGGATGGATGCATCAATTATTTTCACATTTGCTCCATCGACTTCTTCCAGAAAAAGCTGTGCATAACTTTTGCTTTCTATAATCTTTAATACCACTTGTTTGACACGCTGGTACATTGCTAGAATAACTGCCTTAGCCAGGTGCATTGCTAGAGCAACTGCCTTAGCCAGGTACATTGCTACGTTCCAATTCACCCTAAAAGTGTACTATTGGTAAAGGCGGGAGAGCCTTATCACAACTCGTCGTGGAACGGAAGAACGGTATCCATCCGCGTTAATGTACAATTATTCTACTATTTCCTTTCTGATACCCCCACCCACCCAAACATCTCACGAGTAGTGGAGATTGTGAGTGGGGGTCTGGTGGAGGCCGAACTGCTTTCTCTGCTGCCTGTTTAAGAAGTGCACCCTTCGAGATTCCCTGATTGTCAAATTATTGCCTCTGTGTTGTTAATATTGGGAGAGGTCTTTCACACCTTCTCCCAGTCCGAGTTGTATCCCAAGTGGGCAGAAATAACCGAAAGTGCGAAGCTCTTGATTCAGCAACTTCTCACAACAAATTTATTTCTAAAAGCGCTCTAACTTCTGGAATTTTTTTTTAGATAGCAATTTTGTCTGATAAATTATTTAACAAACAAAAATGGATTCTAAGCAATGATTCTACTGCTTTTCGCTCTAAACGCTAGCAGTGGCGTAGCCAGAGGGGGGATTCGGGGTTTGAACCCCCTCCCTCCTTGAGTGGAGACTGAACACAAATTTAAAGCGATATATATGTGTATACGAGGCTTTTACCAATGAACCAAATCCATGGACCCCCTTAAGAAATTTCTGGCTGCGCCACTGAAAGCTAGGGACTATTTTTCGTAGCGGAAGTAGCTGTTTCGTACCCTTCATAGTGGTACACTCTTAGGTTGACTCGGAGTGTAGAGTAACTGGTTTTTAATTCCCGATTATGTTCAATTTACCATGAGTTTTTGAAAAATTGAAATGACATTCTATTCATTCACCAATACAATAAAACTAATTCCTTTCCTTTTTTGTTGAATTCAGTGATATGGGGATCTTACTGAAGAATTCGTAAGAAATTTTTCTCACGATTATATTAATTTTAAAAATCAAGTGCTAATAAACTCGTGCAAAGCACAGCTGAATTTAATTAGTTTCAAAGTACCTTTCATGATTTCAAGATATACACATAATCTAGAAAGAAGGTTTTTTGTCTTCAGAAAATTATATCCGCTCAGCAATGTCTTGAGTATTCGGCTTCTCAATAGCACAGGTCATTTTTAAAAGATCTCAGACGAAATTTGAATTAGTAGTAACGACTTTCGTCTAGTTGCACGCTAAAATAAGTTAAAACTACATTGAAAGTTAAAAATTTATTAAAAGCACTGATACACATTAGGCCTTTCGGGTAATACTATACGCCCATCTTCAGATGGTAAAATTAGACCGTCCACCCAAGTATATATAGGTAACAGGCCAAAATTAAAAGAAAATTTACATATCAGTCTTGACATAATGGTCACGGTTAAAATGTCTCCAGTTCCCAATTGTGTGACTAGGTGGAAGAGATGTTACCAGGCCCCTGGAATTTAACGAGAGGAGCTGCCATTACAACAGGAGTCACCCAAATGGTAAATGTGCAGGTTCTCCAAGAAAAACAAGTTAGTTTGAGTATAGGCTGAAGAGATAATAATTGCCTCTTCCCATTGGAACGTAGTTACCCATGCTTACAGTTCTTGTTAGAGCCGTGGACAAGTTCCTCTGTTTCAAATAATTTTTATGTTCTTTCAAACGTAACCCAATATTCCTCCGGGTGGTGCCTATGTAGCAGAAAGGAGGCAATGACGGGTCCAGGGTTCGTAGAGGTATCTTTTAAACACCATGTTTGTCCTTATTGACTTTGTCACGGTCTGAACGTACAAGAGCAAAAATATTCCGGATTCGGGTCCCAATTCCCAATTGCAGTTTTCTACAAAAATTCCTAAGGATTGGGGTTAGCGATGGATGAAAGTCTACTGAACCAATGTATCTTATGGTAGAAGTATCGGAAATTAGAGTGGTTTCATACGTTCTCATGGTTTTGTTAATTATTTTCATCACTAGATAATCAGGATAGCCAAAGTTCTTTGCCAGAGTTTTAATGAAGGAAAGTTCTTGAGTCCTTGTCTGTTGAGAAGAGCTATATGTTTGAGCTCGTTTAACTAGAAAAGAAATTCCCGCCAGTTTGTAGTTCAGAGGGTGATGAGAATCAAAATGGATTAAGATAGAGGAAGTAGAGGGTTTTCGAAATACAGAATATGAAATGGTATTAGACAGAGGGTCTCTGCATAGTTTGAAATCCAGAAATGGAAGAAAAAAATTAGTTTCTAGTCCTATAGTAAAAGAAATAGAAGGAAAAACAGAAGATAGATTAACAGTAAATGCTCCAAGTTCTGTAAAGGAGTGTGGCCAGAGGAGGAGTACATCATTAACATACCTCATATAGAGGAGTGGAGAATTTCTTCTCCAGTACATCGAGGACAAGGTTTTAGCAGAACACCCAACGGTTCCACTCCTCTATGTGAGACATGCGGATGATGTACTCCTCCTCTGGCCACACACCTTTACAGAACTTGAAGCATTTTACGGAACCATAAACGCTTTGCACAAGCCCAAATGATTCCGCTGCAAAGGACATCTACTCGTAAATACAAAAACCATAAACATTAACGAAACATATGCTCAGCCGTACCTGGTGTGTAAAAATTATGTTTACATATACTCGTACATTACCAGATGGAGGAAACTTCAATGTGTTAAGAAATGGGTTGTCTAAACGAAATACTACTACTAGTAGATACAAAACATCAAAATCAAATAGGTAATAACGCAAGGTACTTTACACCAACTTTACATAAGATCTAATATACACTTGCTGTCTTAAAGCACGATAAAACCACAATAGGCTCCCTAAAACACTCAATAAAATCACATTTATTAAAAATTCTAAAAGCCCATTTACGTTTACACCGACGAGCGCTTTCGAGGTCTCAAGACCTCATTATCAAGTCACTGAATAAAGCCCCGAAGCACTCGGAAGCCGCAAGAATATATAGACATAGGTTTGCTATCTCAATTACACGTCACAAGTTTATACATAGGTTGCCATTCTGAAGAAGAAAATTGAAGTCCAATATCCAGGTAGCAACAGGACAAAACACAAAATTGATTAAAGATGGTCAAGTGGTCTCAGCTTCTTGTTGATCCAGAGCGGGACCCATGAGTCGCCTCCAAGGGGTTGGGATGAAGGCTGGAGAATCCGTATTACAACAGGTGTCCCAAAATTTTTGGATGTAGAGACTTTCCGCCAGGAATATGTTATATTTGTTTATTGAGGAGTTCAAGTTTTTTGCATTTGTCCAATCTGGTACGAAGCCGTCATTAATAACTGCTTCGGTTAAAATCGTGGAGATGTTCCCGGATCGCAGCGCATACTGATGTTCTTTAAGACGAATCTACAAAGTCCTCAGGGTCGAGCCAATGTAGACCTTAGGTTTGCAAGCAGGATCCTGGTGGAGAAGAGGTATGGAATACACTCCCGGCTTATTCCCGACTTTGACGGTATCTCGGTCGTGGCGAACCAAGGAGAAGACATTACGAGTGTTTATGCCAAATGAGAGAGAGTGTTTATGGCATATCATTTTCAATGTATTCACCAGAGGAGGAAGGTAGTCCAGTTTCCCTACATATTTAGTCGGAGGTCTGGTAGATATTAATAACGAAAATCGGATCAGTCTAGAATGCTCTCGAAGTAAACGGTGAAAGTGAAATGAGGAAAAACCGAAAGTCTGTACAAAAGATTGAATGTACTTGAGTTCTTGAACACGGAGGTTTCGAGGGGAAGAAAGGGTGAACGCCATTTCTATCAGAAACCGAATAGCAGGGGATTTATGACCAGGTGGATGAGCCGATTCAAAAGGAATGATGCAGGGTATAAAAGTGGGTTTTCGATAGACAGAATAAGAAATTTGGTTGTTGACTAGGTTCCGGGTTAATTAAATATCAAGGAAGGGTAAAACACCCCCAACCTCGTGTTCTTGTGTAAACTGAATAGAAGGATACTGTGAAGACAACCTATGAGTTAGTTGATCAAGCAGGGATATTGAATGTGGCCAGAAAATCAATTTCTGGCGGAAAGTCTCTACATCCAAAACTTTTGGGACACCTGTTGTAATACGGATTTTCCAGCCTTCATCCCAACCCCTTGGAGGCGACTCATGGGTCCCGCTCTGGATCAACAAGAAGCTGAGACCACTTGACCATCTTTAATCAATTTTGTGTTTTGTCCTGTTGCTACCTGGATATTGGACTTTAATTTTTTTTTTCAGAATGGCAACCTATGTATAAACATGTGACGTGTAATTGAGATAACGAACCTATGTATATATATTCTTGCTGCTTCCGAGTGTTTCGGGGCTTTATTCAGTGACTTGATAATGAATTCTTGAGACCTCGAAAGTGCTCGTCGGTGTAAACGTAAATGGGCTTTTAGAATTTTTAATAAATGTGATTTTATTGAGTGTTTTAGGAAGCCTATTGTGGTTTTATCGTGCTTTAAGACAGCAAGTGTATATTAGTTCAACAATCAGCACGTTGTATTAAATTTTGGTATACATAAGATAGTATAACTATACTAGTGATCCGAATTTATTGGCGTAGATAAAAATCGAAGTTTCCAAGCTTTCGCACATCAACCAGATGTCTTTTTCAAGAAAGTTAAACAGCCGTTTTCTGTCTACCTTCCTGGGAAAAGTCATGTGGTTGATGTGCGAAAGCTTGAAAACTTCGACTTCAATCAACGCCAATGATCGGACTACTTCAGATATTTGGACCGAGAAAAATCCTCCTGTGAGCTTTTGGTACTCATTCTCTTCCCCCGGTGGTCGTTTTTTAAATGGTGGTCGTTTTTTAACGACCACCATGAGCGACACGTACGGCAGCAAACATTCTTCCATCCCTAATTTAAGATACTGGTTCCAGAGAACAGAGAGAGAGATTTCAAAGATGGTAATTGTGGGCTAAGAGGTATAGGTTAGAGGCGACACGTCATCTGACTGTGCCAAAATATAACAATGATATTTGCAATGAAGAATGATATTCACAATGCAGAGATGAAAAAGTACAGGCAATTAAAAGTATGACAATATGAGGCCAGCAAAATTGCAGGAAAATGCAAAGCTGTACAACTGAGAAATTACAAGTAACATGTGTGAGTACAATGAATGAAACATAGCGCAGTAAGCGGCTGAAAGGTTGCTTCAGTTTGAAGCGGCACAGTACAAGCTGTAGTAGGTGCAAAAAAGGTAAACGTAACAAGTTAAGTATGTACAACACAGTGCCAATAAGTAGGAACATTGTGCTAGATAGAAGTGATAAATATTTAACAGAGCTTGAACATAGTGCAATACTAGGTATAATATTACTTCTGAACAGATAGCTCCGAGGTTGGAGCATATACAATACGAAACATTAATAGTGCAGAAGTACAATGAGATATAATAGAGCTGAATAAGTATGTATAACAGAGGAACAAAATTGCAAAAATGTACAACTGAGATATTTACATTAAGTCTATGGAGACAATGAATCTCAGAGAAGTTGGAGATCAGCTGATGGATCCGTGAACCAGGTTTGGTGTGGCGACAATACCCGGAAGAAGCGACGTATCTGGTTATCGGTTGATGCAGACGTATATGCAAGGGGGCAATCAAGACAGAAGCCAGTTGCGGAAGATACAGGACAGTGCATCCCCCGGCCTGGAAGATGGTCGGTGTTACTGGAGCAGATCGAAGCTGTTGATAGTAGAGATACGGGACATGATAAATACACAGTTGGTGTGGACCAGGAACATCAAATACAAGTCATCGCTCTTTCCACGTTTGTAAGTGAGTCACGGAAAAATTTCTCATCGGCCGCCACCGGGAATCGAACCCAGGGTCTTCCAGTTACGCGCCAGATATGCTTCCACTGCACCACAGCTGCCTCGAAATTCTCCAGACTCACAATCGACAAACTGCCAAACCTCATGGCAGGGTTGCTTCTTTGGAGCCCCGCACAATGCTGGGGGATTCACCACAGAGGAACAGTAGCAACTGAACAAATGACCAGAAGGCGAATGAATGATAAATACATAGTTGACGTGGGTCAGCAACATCAAATGGAAGTCATCGCTGTTTCCACGTTTTTATAGTGAGTCACGGAAGCATTTCTCATCGGCTGCAACCGGGAATCAAACCCAGGGTCTTCCAGTTATTTCTCGAGGCCACTGTGGTGCCGTGGAAGCACATCCGGCGCGTAACTGGAAGACCCTGGGTGGGACTCCCGGTGGCGGCAGATGAGAAATTTTTCCATGACTCACTTATAAACGTGGAAAGAGCCATGACTTCTGTTTGATGATACGCGAGATGGCGGGCGAGAATAAGCACATATGCGCTCGCAGCTGGTAATGGAGTGGGTGGTTGAAACGAGCTATACAGAGTACTGTGTTCTGTAAATGGAATGTTGAGGGCGCACAAACGTCTCACCACGGTGAACGCAAGATGAAGTAGTGGAAGTAGCACTGGGCAATCACATGGGGAACACCTGCAGACATGAGACAGAAAACACAGGTAGGAGAAGTGATGATTGACATACGGTAGAGTGTGGCAGGTATCGGCAGACGACGATGTAGGAACAGCCAATGAATATTCCTCTCCATAGGCGTGGACAGCGGTGATGATACTGTCGACCACACGCACCGTAATGCTGCAGGTGATACATCTGGTATCGGAAGTGGCATGGATGATGATGGAGCACGAAGGAAGCGATAGAGGGAAGACACAGAGAAACTAGAAAGTGGAAGAGTAGAGCCCTGAAAAGTGAGACAGCAAAGAAGGGGAGGGAGGCGGAAGAAACGAAGAACAGGCCAGTGGGGGGAAGCCATGTCAGGATAAAGTGTAATAATGGCTGAGAGGAGGTCAGAATATAGTGAAAGAGAAACAGGAGTACTAGGAAGTAAAGGAGAGAGAGCTCAGAAAAAGGTTTCCACAGGCGATCAGAGGTAAGAAAGTCCCGAACAGTCACGATCCCCGCATGGAGCCATGGAAGTTTAGTGGAGTGAGGGGCGCTACGGAGAGAGAACTAACACAGCACAGCTGTATTACCAGAGAACGGGATAAGACTAACACCGCACAGCTGTGTTACCGCAACTTAAACCAAGGCCGTCTAGAAAATACAAAATCATGAGAGAGATGAGTTCCATCTTTTAGTGACGTCACGCCGAAACCAAGGCTCAAGATTGGTTTCCACGCGGTCGTGTAAGACGTCAAACACGACACCGACTTATCAGGCAGTGTAACACGAGAGTGACGTAACAAACAGAGGGCACTCATCTTTCTAATGACATGGCCTTGTCGAACGAATGATCAGAAGTCAGGGTCTAAGAATTTTCGGCAACCTAGACTGGGGTTCCGTAAGTTCACGATAAGACTAACTTTTGTCTACTTGCTGAACTCTCTTGACTCACAATTCCGGTGCAATACTGCTTAGTCTGAAATATCAGATGTTCATCCAGAGAAGATTATATAACATTTTGCACTGAAATAAAATTAAGCGAAGAGAGTCTATTACACTGCTCAACATAGAAAATTCCACACCATGATGGAATGCACAAAATGAAACGAAACTTACCACATATGCAGACAAGTACGTAGGAAAGAAGTGCAAATTTCTGGCTGATTACGTGGATGCGATGGGCAATGAGACCGTGTAATCTGTGAATTAGTAAATCTTATGACATGCATTCTGCGCTATACATTCGGCAACACGGCGTGGCATAGAGTGGAAAAGTCTCCGGATGGTATCCAGAGGTATCGTTGTTCATGCGTCGTTGACCACTGTCCACAATTCTCGGACATTGCGAGGGGCTCATGTGGAAGCGTTAAGTCGTCTACCAGGGACATCCCACACGTTCTCTATTGGGGAAAAGATTGGGGATCGCTCTGGTCAAGGCAGCACATGGTCACCTTCGAAGTACTATCTGCTGATTTTGGCAGCTTGCGATAGGTGGTTATCTTGCTGAAACTGGGCACGGGCTTCAGTATCTCATCGATGTATCGTCGTGATATCATTGTACCCATTAGGCGTATGAGCGGTGAACGGCAGCTGAAACTGGTAGCAAGTTCATCGCGGTGACAACGACATCGCCAGTTTCTCACTTGGTGATTCTCGGCTCTGAGACAGAAGTGGGATTTGTCGCTGAATACCACAGGGTCCCATTCGTTCCACCACGCATATCTGGCCCGGCACTTTCGCACACTTGCGCGACTATGTGCTGTGGTGAGAGGAAGTCATCGAAATGGGTGACGAAAGCACAAACGTGACTCAACCGATATGCGATGACGCAGGAATGTCCATATCTATCTGTGTACCTAGTCGAATGTCGTCCGCTGTGGATTGTGGGAATGCTACGGCTTCCGTCAAACGCTGCGGTCGAGGCATTTGAACGTCCACCTACGTGCACCAGACCCACACGGCGAAGCACGGTACCTTATTCGGCAGACAGTTCTTTCATCCCGATGCGTTTTCGCCGCAATATACAATGCAGGGATGCAATACGTAGGCCTACAGTGAAGTCTCTGGAAAACGTATCTGTTCGATGGTTGGATTTCTAATAACGTTGCTCAGGCATTCTCACTCCGTTCTAGTGGACGACAAGCGCCGTTAGTACCATAAAATCTAATTATGGTGTGCCGTTTTTATCCACCGCACTGATCACGTGATTGGTTCGCAACTGCAATCATTTACATATCTGTCGACACATAGCAACAAATTTGCACGGCACTCTGAATTCCTGGTTTGGCATTTTCTATGTCGTGTAGTGTATTTAAGCCCTGAATACGAAGTTTTCGGGTTTTCTTCTGGGCGGAAAAAGATCACATATAAAGAAAGTGGAAGGCAGTTTTAACATCATGATTAGGACCGGGATGTTTCTGACGTTATATCCGAGTGCTGCTATAACCGAGGTTGACTTTGAACAGAATACATTGCAGTGTCACAAACACTTAAAATAAGAAGTATTAGAAAACGCGCCCAGATTAATTATTAAATTTGTTACGTTTTGGAAAAGAAACTTACCTGCCACCATATGTTTGTGTAAAGTAATACAATATTACGTTGTTTAATTTGAAAATTTACATTTTGGTGTTTATCAGACTGAATCATGTGAACTCGTGTCTAACTGTAGGATTCAAAGTTATAAACTAAGCTCCTCACTGCCGACCTAGCGTACGTAACACAGGCGGTACATACGTAGCACTATGTGTGTTCGAGATTTGTGCGGTCTTGAGCACACACGTATCTACTGCTGTTTTTTTATTTGGATGGGAATGGGAATATAGGTAGTGGTGATGACAAAAAGAGACAGCAACTTTTTAATTAAAGATCTAAATAAAATGTCTCTTAAGATATGTACACTGCTGACCACCCAAAATGCAACACCAAGAAGGAAGCATCCGATTGGCCTGAAATTCGCAGCATGCGTCGCCCGCGGAGGACATGCAAACGATTAACATTGCAGGGCATATGTAAATCATGTGCGCCCGGCACGCCACCGAGAAGCACTATAAGAAGGGTGCACAGAAGGCGGGGTGTAAGTAATAGAAGTGTGTTGTGCTGCCGGACCTGTGCGTGGGAAGCTTCCTGATGCCTCGTCGCAGAATACGACTGTCATTCCAGCACGTTTCAGAGTTCGACAGAGGACGAATAGTGGCTTATCGCGACAGCGATTTATCGTACCGAGACATCGGCGCCCGTATGGGACGGCATCCAGCCACAGTGAGGCGAGTATGGATTCGGTGGGTGCAGGAGGGACGGACGGACAGACGTCAGCGATTGCCGCAGCGCGGCACAACACCGAACGAGAGGACCAGCATGTTGTGCGGCGGGCATTGACGGCTCGCACCGCCACATCGCGAACGTTAGCGCAGAAATTAGGGTGTGTTGCGCAACAACCTGTGACAGCACGTACTGCTCGACGTCGTCTGCAGGAGCGGGGACTTGTCGCACGGCACCCATTGCTCCGACTACCATTGACGTTACACCACAGGCGAGTGCGGCGGCAGTGGGCCGTTAAACGCCGCACCTGGACTACAGAATGGAACGACATTGTATTCTCCGATGAATCCCGCTTCTGCCTGCAACACCACGATGGTCGGATTCACGTGACGCGGCACCGCGGCGAGAGACTGTAAGACGCCTGCATTATGCATCGCCATACGGGTCCGTCGCCTGGCGTTATGGTTTGGGGCGCAATTGGATATGACACCTGCACCCCTCTGGTACGAATCGCCGGTGCACTCAACAGCCACCGCTACATAACCAACGTTTTGGAGCCTGTAGTCCTCCCTTACCTGCAGGACCTGCCAGCGGCCACGTTTCAAGAGGACAATGAGCGCCCGCACGTGGCACGCATCGTGCAGCAATTCTTCACGGCCCACCAGGTGTCACTGCTGCCGTGGCCATTCTGTTCTCCCGATATGTCGCCCATCGGACACGTCTGGTCGCTGATCGGCAACCGAGTGGCCCGGCAAGCACCCCGCGGCTACGCCTGATGAACTGTGGCAACGTGTGGAAGCAGCCTGAACAGACATACCCCAAGCCCACATCCAAAGCCTCTTTCGTTCGATGCCGCGGCGTGTAGCTGCCATTATTGCCTGCCATGGGGGCCACACGAACTATTGATGTATGCGTGTTTTGCAAGTCGCACGGGCCTGCAAGCTCAATCGTCTCATCTTTGTATCTGTTGTTATGTGTCCAGTAAATCTGGCTTTGCTATCTCGTGTTCTTCTTGGTGTTGCATTTTGGGTGGCCAGCAGTGTATATATGCGGAAAGTGATGATGATTGGCTGAAAATATATTACTGGCGCAAAGGCCTCAATGGTTCAATGAACGTCAGAAGGTGCTGATGTGAAGCGTTGCGATTACACCGTTAGTGCTATGGAGCATTTGCTCACGAAAGATGGCAGAGACTTACTCAACTTTTAGATGACTATTACGTAGAGACTTACCTGACCTCTAGGTAGAAACTTACCCCACATCTAGACTATTCGCAGGAAGAGAGTTATCCGACTTTTAGGAGGAATTTTAGGTAGACTTACTGAACTTCTACATGACTTCTACGTAGAACTTTACCCAATTTTTGCATGACCTCTAAGTAGAGATTCATCGCATATCTAGATGACTTCTAGATAGCGATTTGCACTCGACTTTTGGGAAGAGACATACCTGACGTTTAGGTGACTTCCAGGTACAGACTTACCGGACACCCAGATTATTTGTAGAAAGAGAGTTACCCGACTTCTGGGTGACTGCTAGGTAGACTTACTCAACTTCCAGACGATTTCTACGCAGATTTTACCCAACTTTTGCATGACTTCTTGGTAGAGATTTATCGGACATCTATATGACTTCTAGATAGAGATTTGCACTCGATTTCTGGGAAGAAACATAAATGACGTTTAGATGACTTCCAGGTACAGACATATCAGACACCCAGACTATTCGTAGAAAGTGAGTTATCTGACTTTGTGGCGTACTACAGAGGTGAAAACTTGTGTCAAAACGATAAATATGCAACGAGACATTCTGTCAGCGTAGTTTAGTTGGGAGAGCGACTTACTCTGGAGTGAGGAAGCACGGTTTCGATCCCTGTCATGGACAAATATGTGTTTTCACATTGGCGTCCGATTGTGAAAAATGGATCCACTGGCCGTTGGGTTCTTCAAAAAATGTGTGATGTTTGTTCCATACATTGTTTAAAATGAGTGATGTTTGTTCCATTCGGTTGCCGATCAGCGACCAAACGTGTTCGATGGGCGATATATCGGGAGAACAGGCTGGCCACGGCAGCACTGGCACCTGGTGGGCCGTGAAGAATTGTTGCACGATGCGTGCCACGTGAGGGCGTGCATTGTCCTGTTGAAACCTGACCGCTGGCAGGTCCTGCAGGTAAGGGAGGACTACAGGCTCCAAAACGTCGGAGATGCAGCGGTGGCTGTTCAGTGTACCGGCGATGCGTAGCAGAGGAGTACGGGTGTCATATCCAATTGCGCCCCAAACCATAACGCCAGGTTCCGGACCGGTATGGCAGTGCATAATGCAGGTGTCATACAGTCTCTCGCCGCGGTGCCGCCATACGCGGATCCGACCATCGTGGTGTTGCAAGCAGAAGCGGGATTC
The DNA here is from genome assembly GCA_039090855.1 of Macrothele yani. NCBI lineage: Eukaryota > Metazoa > Arthropoda > Arachnida > Araneae > Macrothelidae > Macrothele > Macrothele yani. The sequence continues at coordinate 115,531,002 of CM077003.1, forward strand.
GTCGGAGAAGACAATGTCGTGCCATTCCATAGTCCAGGTGCGGCGTTCAACGGCCCACTGCCGCCGCACTCGCCGGTGGTGTAACATCAATGGCAATCGGAGCAATGGGCACCGTGCGACAAGTCCCCGCTCCTGGAAACGACGTCGAATGGTGCATGCTGACACAGGTTGTTGCGAAACACACCCTAATTCCTGAGCTAACGTTCGTCGCACAACATGCCGGTCCTCTCGTTCGGTAGTGGGCCGCGGCTGCGGCAATCGCTCACGTTGGTCCGTCCGTCCCTCCTGCACCCATCGAATCCATACTCGCTTCACTGTGGCTGGATGTCGTCCCACACGGGTGCCGATGTCTCGGTACGATAAACCGCTGTCGCGATAATCCACTGTTCGTCCTCTGTCGAACTCCGAAACTTGCTGGAATGACTGCCGTATTCTGCGACGAGGCATCAGGAAGCTTCCCACGCACAGGTCCGGCAGCACAACACACTTCCACTACTTACACCCAGCCTTCTGTGCACCTTTCTTATAGTGCTTCCCGGTGGCGTGCCGGGCGCACATGATTTGCATATGCCCTGCAATGCTAATCGTTTGCATGTCCTCTCGTGGGCGACGCATGCTGTGAATTTCAGGCCAATCGGATGCCTCCTTCTTGGTGTTGCATTTTGGGTGGCCAGCAGTGTATATGACTTCTAGGTAGAGATTACACTCGAGTTCTGAATGACTTCCAGGTAGAGACTTACCCGACTACCGTGTGACTTCTAGGTAGAAATTTACTTGACTTCTGCGTGATTTCTAGGTAGAAATTTGCCTAGACGATTCGTAGGACGAGAGTTACCCGACTTAAAGATGACTGCTAGGTAGAAACTTGCCTGACATCTAGATAGTTTGTAGATAGAAACCTACCCAACTTCTAGATGACTTCTAGATGGAGAAGTGTGATGTTCTTTAGTTTTAAGAATATAAATTTACATGGAAAAGTCAGTTTACCTAGAACACCAACATTACGTGAAGCTTGTTGAATTATCATAATTTATTAGTTTTAATTGATTCCCGGACAGCTAAAATTTCGAAATAATACAAATGTTCATAATTAAGTACAGAAAATAACTTTCAAAACACTTTCAAAGATATAATGAAAACAAATGTTCCTGGTAGTTCAACCTTTTATTCCATCTCTGGCATGTATCTAAAAACATTTCAATAGATGAACAATCAACCCTATTCTCGTAATATCAGATAATCTCCAAGTCACATTAGCTTGATAATAACTTAAGTCTTCGATAATCAAACAAGGGTGATAGTATAATAAACCCGAGAGAATTAAACAATAACGTCAAACTCTAAACATCAAGTTAGCCTACGATTGCATAAAAATCTTTTTTCAAACCAATTACAAACACGTTCTAGCTGCATTCTTCACAGGAGAGCCCTTATACATGAACTGCCCCATACAGAGCCCTGATACATCGTAAAAAGCCTCTTTATCTCAGTTTTACACATACGTCACTCAACCTCCGACCTTATTTCAGGTTACTACAAAACATTCAGTCGAGAGAGAAAATGCAAACGTTAACTTCGGAAAATCTTTAACGAGAACGAAGTAAGAAATTTACATAGGTACAGCAACTAAAGAGAAAAGTTGAATTAGAGTATACGTCACAGAAGGTACTGGCTCTCTCCATTCCCTGGAATCAATAGTCCTAAATGGAGGATTGGCGACTACTTGTAGCCCATTGAGCTGCTCACGGTGGTCCTTAAACCTCCGAAAACAAATATCAAGAATACCCTGCTCTCTTTGTAGATAATTTATACTATGCATCTTTCGCATGCCAAGATGTTTGCGGGTGTGAAATAAAACGAGTGATTCCAGAGTATACATTTATTTACGTACAACACATTGTATTTATTCGCGTCACTCACGACCATACCAATCACAGTCATAACAACAAATCAAATCATGACAACAAACAATAAGGTTTACTAATTCCTGACATTGAGCGGTACTTAGGTAGGAGAATTAACGGTATTGTCGTAAAACCAACGAAAGAAGATATATAGGCCATAAAAGTTAATAGTTACTAAACTATAGCGTCAGCAACAGTAAGTAGTTCGACTGTTTAGTTTTTCAAAAACAATGTTTATTTTTATTTTTATTTATTACATATTATTATTTATTGTATATTATTATTTATTATATATTATTCGGCTTTAGACGAACGTAAGAAACGACCCTGACACCGATGAAATATGATGTAGCTACGAAAGTCCATCTGCGCATGTGCAGCCTAAAATCTGACCTCAAGATAGAAAGGAAAAACTGAATCGCAAGTGTGTTAGTGAGGAGAATGGGAAATTTTTTTGTCTAGGAATCTACGGGGTTACACCCATCGTGTTATACATCATTTTAAAGCAGGTAACTCTCCCTTGGAGGGTCTAGAGCTGGGATGGTGAACCTTTTCCGACTACTGGGCCACTTATAGTTTGCTTTACTGCTTTCAAGTGTCGAGTGTGCCACTTCCTGTTTGCTTTCTTTTGGGGGAAGGGGGTGGAATTAATTCATAAGGCGATTAAATGAGGTGAGGTTGATTTATTTACCACCCCTTTGGAGGGCATTTCTTGGCTAGATTAATTTTCTTGTCAAAGCTCAGTTATTTGCAAGAAAACGCTACAGACATGCTGTTGAAAAATTATCTCTAAAAAAACTAAATTTTTATTTAATGTTATTGTTTTCATATTGCATGGTGTGCCACCCAAATCGTGTTCGTGTGCCATAGGTTCGCCATCCCTGGTCCAGAGGAAGACAAATTTCGCTATGAATGCCAAATTTCGCTATTCGCACCGTTTCGTAGCATCAAAAAGGTGTTTTTGTAATGGCTTTTATCGCATTTAGCATCAAGTTCTCGTAATTCACGCAGATTGCATTGAAATATTGTTACTTTACGAAAAGTGTAATGAAATAATATTCGGCATTAGTTTGGTAGATATTTTGTTGAGTAACAATGAAATTAACTATAGTTGAGTCACTCCATCATGGGACAACATTCCAAAATCAGATTTCAACAATAGTTTGGAACACTAGCGTTGCCCATTTTCGTTACATCGAAATTTTTTACATGGGATTTACTTTACTATTGTTCAGAAACATGCATAGCATAAAAAAACGAACGTACGTAAAGGTTCCTTGCTCCAGTGTTCTGCGGTTGTGATTATCTAAGAAAGTAATGAAAACTATTAATATTTATAGATTAAGATAATACAACGCAGTTGTCACAAATGTTTATTTTTTTCAAGCCGACCATGGTTTCGCTGGGTTTTGACCTAGCTTCATCAAGACGAATGGCACGTAAATATTCAAATTGTATATGACATCATAAATGGTGTTTACAGTCACGTGTTTTGGTTAGATGCTTCCACGCGTTTGATAAATGGCGTGGATGCCATGTCATTAACAAGTTGCGAAGACTTCAGATATATATGGAAAGCTTCCAAAATATCAAGTTTGGTGGTTGAATCTGGCTTGTCAATAAGGTTTAAAAACTTATTGACAAGCCAGATTCAACCACCAAACTTGATATTTAAAATGTACCATACGTGCCATTCGTCCTGATGAAGCTAGGTCAGTACCCAGCGAAACCATGGTTGGCTTGAAAAATAAACATTTGTGACAACTACGTTGTATTATCTTAATCTATATATAATCGTCATAAGACTGTAGTCTTTGAAATAAAGAAACTATTAATATTACCATAAACAATAATATTTACCGTAAATTACTTCCAACACGGGTTAATGTCATAGGCACACAAGGAGTTAACCCGTGGATTCTCCATTTTCTGGAATCTTTGCAGAAGCAATGCTGAACCCTATGCAAAACAAATTTATGAATTGTAATGACCAAAAACTTACAGTGTTTATGAAATACATATCTTGGCATTAAAGTTCGCTCCGAATCGAGTATGGAATTCTACCAAACTTGCTACTACAACTCCGGCATTCGACCAAATACTATTCATATTCACCAGCCTGCTAGTGACAATTTATGCCTAACCCCTTTCCAAATAATTAGGAAAGACAAAAGGATATTAATCAATGTGCATGTAGTTTAACCCATCTATGTTAGGCTGACGACAGAGCCAATTTTAAAAGTACACCCTGAGAGCTGTAGAGTAGGAGCTAAAAATTTTATGACAACAGAAAAGAAGTGGGATTAAATATGAACTTGAATAAAACAACACTTATGTATGACACTTGTACAAGAACTGAAGGCTCAATGTTCATTATTAGAAGAAACAAATGCAAATGTCTGAGTGATTTGGAAGCTGCCCACGGATAACAAAATGTGATTGGCTGTCGCAGTTGTAGGTGTTATAAAATGGCTCACAAAGAAGCCTTCGAGCCACCGACATGAAACTCCGTAGTTATGAAAGCCATAAAAAGATCGGCGTTGCACGTTATATTATATTACAGTACAGCCAGACATAAATAACGTTAACCAAGCAAAAGCAATTATAGAAACGTTCTGCTATAAAACTCAACTTATGAATAAAGAAATAACTGACAAAAAGTTCTCTTAACAATAATGCTGTACTAATAGTAACATTCCCAAAAAACAGTAAATAAAATAAATAAACGGGCTCTTTTCGGGACATTAAAGGCCTACTAACAGAAAATTACAAATACTTATGCACGGCCCTTAAAAGACTGCAAGACTTACGACCATAAAAAAAGCTAAATATAATCGCTCTTTTCACGTTTATCTTTAATTAGCACACAGCAACAGAAAAATTGTCATCCAGACACCGCTGGCAACGAATCTCCGATCTCTCGACAACTAGCCGAATGCGTTCTTCTTACGCTATGGTGGCCAACAATCCACGGCGCTATGTGTATTTATATGTCAGCATCTGACTTCACAAATCTGTAGGGATTACTAATCTAAAACAACTGTTATGGGAATTTTACTAGGAAATTTTTTCATTTAAATTGCAAATTTTCGGAGAAAACTCTTCTCCTTCTTCAGGCTGTCTTTTTGTTGTCACTTATTCCTCTCTCTATTGCGGTTACGGTTAACCTTGACGGTTATGGTTAACCTTGAAGGTTTAGGTTATTTTTCATCAAATCCTGCCAGATGTTAGGCAGGGAAAATCCTTTGCAGTCATTGATGATGGAATTTTGATTTTTCTCAATCTCTATTCCTTCTTACAGCTTTCTTTTTTGAAAATTGCTTTGGAAACTGATGACTTTAAGGGAATTCCAATCCATGCCGTGACTAGTTTCTCTAACATGCCTATCTAAACCAGTCTTGTTGGAGCAATTTTTTATAGCTGCTTTATGCTCTGCTATACGAGTTTCTAGTCTGCGACCTGTTTCACCTATGTAAGATAGTCCACAACTACACTGTACATTTTACTTCATAGATTACTCCTTGCATTTTTAAAATATCTTTTTCTCTTTGAACTAATTTAGGGAAATTTTTTTTAACTTTGTTCTCTAAACTTGGAGCTAGCCTAATATTGTACTTCTTACTAATTCTCTTTAAAGACTCAAATAAACCTTTGTGATAAGAAATTTTTTTAGTGAATTTTACTTGTTGCTTTTGCGGGTTCTTCGTACCATTAAAATTCAGAAGCTTCTCAATTTCTTCATTAGGATAGTTATTTTCTGCAAGTATGACTATAAGTTCTTCTTATGGGCTTCTTTTTTATCTGCTGTAGAAACTATTTTATTAATTTTTTCTAAAAACTGACTTGCTACATTTTCTTTAATAGAAACTGGATGATAGGAATTGAAATCCAACAGTCTATTAGTATTCATTGTTTTTTTATACCAACTAGTGCGGAATTTTTCATCTTCATAATAGATAGTAATATCTAAGAAATTAATTCTTCTTTCTTTTTGAAGTTCAATAGTGAACTTAAGGGAATCATCTAACTCATTGAATGAGTCTAGAATTCTTTCTGGAACAATTTCTGAGCTATCTATTATAAATAAGATGTCATCCATGTATCTGCTATATAAGCAGAAGTATGTGGGTTGTACTAGTATCTTTTCTTCTATTTTTCCCACATAATAGTTAGCTAAGAGTGGGGAACCCATAGCTAGCCCCGATATTTGAATGAAAAATGTTTTCCCAAATTGAAAGTAGTTGTTCTGCAAAGAGAAGGTAAGCACTTCAAAAATTCCAACTAATATGTTTTATCTTTGTTGTGAAAAACTATTAAGGTCTGCAAAGACTTCCGCTATAAATTCCATAAGTTGATCTATATTAATGTGAGTATACATAGACACTATGTTTAAACTACCCATAATAGGAGAATCTAATTTAGGAAGAAGTTCTAATTTTTCTTTTAGCTGCATTGAGTTTTTAATCAAGTTAGGTGGCTCTTTTAAAAGATTCTGTAGGTGTGACTTTAAAAAGTAGTTTAGATTTGAAAGAATAGAGTTTTTTTGAGTCAATTATTGGTCTAATTGGTTGGTGTTCTTTATGCAGTTTGACTATTCCATATATTTGAGGTAATCTGAACTGTAATTTTGAGAATTGTTTATAGTTTTCTGGAAGCTGGTTTTGGCGCCATTGGATTCTGTAGGGATGCTCTCAGCAACTCAGACGTCTCCATCTGGTGGGGCTTAGCGGCACACCAGATGGAGACGTCTCAGTTGCTGAGCCATACATTGTCTCCACGTATTTGGAAGATTTTCATCATAAAAAGGCTGCAAAAATCTTATAAATAACTATCAAACTACCTCCACTAGCCAAACAGTTAAAAAATTAAATTTAATAATACTTAATAATTTTTATGTAATATAATATGCAAGACGCATCTCTTAAAACCAAATAAAGAATTAAAAAAAATTGATACGGTCATCTAAGTAATAAATTAAATAAATAATTTGTTAAAGAATTTAATTGAATTATAATTTACTCCTGATACTACCCGCCACTAAATTAAATGCCCTACCAGACAAACTCCAGAAAGTAAAATGTTGGTTTAGATTTGTCATCGTAGCTTCCCAACAACTTAGCATTAGTCTAAGGCAATCCTTATTTTCTACCTCTAATTTTTCATCACTATTCTTTAAAGTTCTCCTATCTTAACTACTGTTCATTCCTAATTTGCAGACGGTTCGGCCTACTGCGTAACGTCAATCCCGGCTGTCAAAATTCGGTTGAATTGCATGCGGGCAACTAAATTTTTGAAGGACCAGTAATCGTCGAAGAACTCCTTTCAAAGTTACTGAAACTTCGCTTCCAAATTTTGATACTTCAATTCATGATCTGTACTTCTGTATCTTTATACAATTTATTAACGCCATTGAATTCAAGCAGCAAGTTCCTTCTTGCTTACGAATGGGCTATGTCACGAACTGATGTGGCGTCACCTATCGGCTATTGTGATAGATCAAAACCCTGAAGGAAAGGTTCAAGTGACCTCTTAGATAAACAGCATTAACACGGGAAACGTACGTGGTGTCATCTTTCGGCTCTAGATTTAAATCAAACCTCCGAGACAAGTGTGTTGACCCGTAACAACAACAAAAAATCTCAATCAACGATAACACCAGCACAAAACAAACAAATAAAAAGCAAAACAGGAGCACAAGTGGTGGGTTATATATTTATAGCATAGCCAGTGTTACTAGATGATTCAAGCTAAAAATCGGTCCTGAAAAAGGTTGGGATTGTGTTGAAAACATTTAGAGTGGTGTTGGAATAAAAGCTGATCTTTCGAAGATCTGAAATTTTTGTAGTTAAATATTTAGGCTTTTAACCTAGGATTAAAAATGGGAAAAATTTCAAAAATGGAGAACTGTTGAATTTTTTATCGTTAAAAATGGTTAAAACCGGAAATATTTTCAGAGCAACGCATATGGTTATTATGTTACCGTTATGATTATTTTTCTCATGTGTTAATACTTCCCTAAACAAGGTAAAAGCAAATAAGTATTAACATGGTCTGCGCAAACACTAGGCATTGATATTTTGACAAATCTTGTGCATGCTGAAATGATTCAGAAATGCATCTGCAAGATTTGTAGCCGATTAAAATCAATGAATCCATACAAACGTTTTGCTGTTGCAAAGCTTAACTTTCAACATATGCTTTAAAGAAGAAAATTTTAAAAAGAAACATTATACTTCAAATTAAAAAAAACATTGCGTTATTCTAGAAGGTACGTACTTCAAGGGAACGATCAGGAATTTATGTAAATACTAACTGTTATTGACAACTACGTGTGCTTATGATAATAGAAAGAGCTGATAAGTTAAAAACAAAAAAGTGTATACAGTAGATTACGATTATTTGGGCAATCGGTTAATCTGGGCAGCCGTTTATTAGAGATAACTCTTGAAGAATATACAAAATTAGCTCTTTGAGATAAAGCTTCGCTTAATTGGAGGAGCCGCTTAATTGGGCCTAAGAACTCTAGCCCCGATGTGCCCCAGTTAACCAGAATCTTTTGTATACATAAACATCTGGGTGTATGTGTGTGTTACACACCTTCAAATGGAGGGGGTGTTGAGTTTTTTAATGGGGTGCCTGAGGAAATTTAGTGGGTGCTCGGGAGGGGGGGGGTATAAATCCCTGGTGACGTGCTTCATGTGCGTACATTTTTTAATTATGAAAATGAGCACGCACATAAAATGAGTGCGCGCATATGTAGTACTGTAAATTTTACAAACATGTAAGCTTAGGCAGCAGGCAAAATTTCCTATCAATGCGAAATCTCTCTCTATATATAAAACAGACTGTGTGTGTGTCTGTCGGTCGGATTTCACATGGAATTAGGCGACCTAGAGCGATGAAATTTGTTATGAAGGTACCTGTAGACATCTTCTAGTGCACCTCTTAGCGATTTTTTTAAAATTTGAATTTGATTTTTAGTTATTTAATGTTACGCGTTTCTACCCAATCTGAGTGTGTCTTTCCGCTTTGTTGACAAGAACCTGATCACACCGAACGTTAAGGCGTGCAGAAAAGTAGTTCACCATACATTTTATGCGTTTCTTTTTTAGAATTCCGTTACGACTACGTAGTTTCATTCGTAATTACATTTATTACGCCCTTTTTTGTAAGCGTTGTTTGCCGATTGTATTATGACCTTGAGGGCGGAGAAGAAAAAAAGAAAATAGAACGTTGTTTTTCAATCTGCGTTATTAATTCAAAAGTGTCATACGTCAGAAGGTCATCATACTGTGACGACATCGTGAGCTAGAAAATAGAACGTTGTTTTAACGAAATTCTAAAAAAGAAATGGCTCAAATTTATCGTGAACTACTTATCTTCGCGCCTGCGCGTTGGGTGTGATCAGGTTGCATGTAAAGAAAGCGTCTGTCGGCTGGATTTCACATAGAATTAGGCGACCTAGAGCGACGAAATTTGTTATGAAGGTACCTGTAGATATTTTCTAGTGCACCTCGTAGCGATTTTTTTAAAATTTGAATTTAATTTTTAGTTATTTAATGTTACGCGTTTCTACCCGATCTGAGTGTGTCTTTCCGCTTTGTTGACATAAACCTGATCACATCGAACGTTAAGGCGTGTAGAAAAGTAGTTCACCATAAATTTTAGGCGTTTCTTTTTTAGAATTCCGTTACGACTATTTTCATTTGTAAATACATTTATTGCGCCGTTTTTTGTAAGCGTTGTTTGCCGATTGTATTAGGACCTTGAGGGTGGAGAAGAAAAAAGAAACTAGAACGTAGTTTTTCAGTCTGCGTTATTAATTCAAAAGTGTCATGCGTCAGAAGGTCATCATACTGTATAACGAAGTAAATTTCTCCGTCATTTTTTTCCACGCCGGGGCTCGAACCCAGTCCCCTCATTCCGGAATAAGTCCCTCTACCAATTGAGCAACGCGGACGTTCGTTATCGCTGCTATCTGCCGTTATGTCGTGTGCGTCCTGCTGGGCAGGCACGTCACAACTGTGACGATGTTGTGAGCTAGAAAATAGAACGTCAAGAAACTAATAAAGAATGTTATTGAAGCTACTATAATGACTGGACATGCAGCAGGAAAAAACGTTTTTATTCCAAGGATCCCGATCATCCCATCTGACGTCCCGTTTCAATTTAAACGTCTTCAATTCCCGATTCGTTTGAGTTTCGCCATGAGCATCAATAAGGCACAAGGGTGGTCTCTAAAAGCTGTTGGACTGGATCTACGAAGTCCATGTTTTTCCCACGGTCAACTGTACGTTAGTTGTTCCAGAGTCGGAAATGGGTTAAATCTTTACATCTTTGCTCCGAATGGAAGGACTGTTAATATTGTTTATCCCGAGGCTCTACAAGAATAAGGTACTCTTCATCTCAATCAATTTCATTGCATAAGCCTTTTGCTTTCAAACTTTTTTAATTATTTACATTGGACGTGACAATTACTAAATATTTCAAATACATTTTTTTATCCTAATATTCTATTCCGGGAAGTTGTACTACAAAGTTGTATAAACCTTGACTTACCAGTCTTAATTTAATTGCCGATATAGCTTTAACTTTATACTATCACTAGCCCGTCAACAACGGGTACAACAGGCTAGTTGTTAATAAAAATACAGGAGCGTTTGAAAGTTACGTATAGGTATAAATAAAAGTAGATGGAATATTTTAGACTTAAGTATAATAATGTATTTGAAGCAGAGGGAACTGCATGCAGAAACATTTGAAGAAAGTTCCAACTCCATCACGTGAACTGCTCAAAAATCGAAAATAAGATCTTTTGAAAAACGAAGTAAAACGAGGTATAAGACAAGCACAAAGGAAATAAAAAATATGCACTGGCGGAAAGTGAAAAAAGAACACCAAGTAGGAGACGTCTGATACCAACGAAATTTATACAGCATAATAACGGAATACAGAGGATAACGTGATCAAAACATTATGGCAAAATACAGCTGTATTTGCTGGTAAACTGAAAAATAACATTTCCATGTAACATGGTTAGTACGAGGTTGAACCGCCATGAACTGCGTCACACTGTGCAACTCTGGCATGGAGTCTGTCGTACAGATGTTGGATGTAAGTTTGGGGTATTGAGTTCCAAGCATCCTCAACCTGGAAGCGTAAATCGGGGATGGTCGTGGCTGGCCGTGGAGACCGGATAAGTCGTTGTCCCATAAAATCCCACACGTGCTCAATGGGGGACAAATCCGGTGAACGTGCAGGCCATGGAAGTTGTCTCACACCCTGAGGTGCATGTTGCGTTGCACGTGCTGTGTGTGAGCGTGCGTTATCTTGCTGGAAAACACCACGATGGACCGACCTTACAAATGGCACAACAACGCGCTGAATGATATTGTTGATGTAGGAGGTGCTGTTTAACGTACCCGGTACAAACACTAGTTGTGTATGGGAGTGATAGCTGATCGCTCCCCACACCAGGAGACCAGGTGTAGGCCCTGTGTGTCGCTGGCGGATGCAAGACGGGTGGAGACGCTCCCCTGTGCGTCTGCGAACACGCATACGGCCATCGGAGGCTTCCAAGCAGAATCTGCTTTCATCGCTGAACACGACAGATCACCATTGCGTTCTCCAGTGCAGACGTTGGCGACACCACTGCAGCCATTCCTGACGGTGGGCTGGAGTCAGAGGTACACATGCCAGAGGTACACGTGCATGTAGTCCTGCATTCAGTAGACGGTTGCGAATTGTTCGCACAGTCACCTCAGGTGCAACGGCAGCTCGGATTTGCGTCGCAGTGGATGTTCTGCTTGACAAAGCCGCTCTTCTTATGTGTGGATCGGTCCGCTCATCAGTCCGTCTGTGACTCCCGGTTCCACGTCTTCTTGTGTGGGAATGTTCCTCGGACCATCTACGCCACCATCGTATCACCACCGATACTTCCCGTCCAATTCGCTCCGCAATGCGACGATACGACCACCCAGCCTCGCGGAGTCCGACTAGACGACCTCGCTCAAAGTCCGATAGCTGCTGAAATCGTACACGTCTTCCATGTCCAGGCATTGCAGCTTCTTCAGGGTCTTCGCACGTGTCCGTACGACGACGACTGATTACATTCACTTCGCCGTACTCCTTAAATACCACCGACGATAATTTGCATATTATGCCGTGCTGTGGCGTAAGCGCTCACCGGTTGGTCCCGAAATTAACATCACACCTACGTAAACTCGACCACATTAACATATGTAAATTTCATGATCGTCCGCCAATTCCCTCTTGGTGTTCTTTTTCACTTTCCGCCAGTGTATATCATATAAAAGAAACATTTACATGCTGAATAATACAAAAATAATCTTCTTACAACAAAAAGACCCTTCACAAATGTCGAAATATGCCAGGAAATTAAGATAGAGAAGTTTCTCCCCATTCACTACAGAAAACATTTTATGCATAGGTATACGTATTTCCTGCTCAAATTAACGCAGTTTTCTTTCTAGACGACGTTAATGTTTATTTCATTTTATTTGGCTGCTAGATTTTAAAAATCCTTTTACATCTTGTACCCATAAACTGTGGAGAATATTTTGTACACATATTTTAATATTTCTTAATAAATGGTTCTGACGCTTGGTCGCTTAAGCGTTACTTCTGTTTGCAACCGTACCTCAGCTTCTCTAAATCCTGTTGGAAACATTCATTTTGAACTACATCCCATACGTTCTCTGTGGTAAAAATTACAAAGTTTTTCCATTTTAAATAAAGCACAGTTTTCCAGTGAGGGGATTTTCCCTCGCTGGAAAACAGTGCATTATTTAATTTCATTTCATGTATTCTATTGCACCATTGCAATAGAATACAAGAAATGAAACGCATAAATTGTTTTCCTGCTAATCTCTGCTTCTAAAAGTCGTAATAGGAAAATTTCATTTTTTATCGCATAGCAGCTCTCACTATAAAGAATATTTTGCGTAAATTTTCTTCTTTTCCGTAACGCAGATTTCTGCACATCGGAGTAAAGTTATGTTTCTAAGAGAACTTTCTTTTCTAAAACCCTAAAGTTATGTTTCTAAGAGAATCTTCCTTTTCTAAAACCCTAAAGTTATGCTTCTAAGAGAACTTCTGATTCGAAAACCCTAAAGTTATGCTTCTAAGAGAACTTCTGATTCGAAAAACCTAAAGTTATGTTTCTAAGAGAACTTTCGATTCTAAAAATCTAAACTTACGTTTCTAAGAGAACTTTCGGTTCTAAAAATCTAAAGTAATTTTTCTAAGAGAACTTCCTTTGCTAAAAACCTTCCCTTTCATTCACGGCTGTTATACCGGGCCATAGGATAATGATAGTAGATGCAGAGGCCGGTAAACAGGCCATTCGGGTATATGCGTCGCTTCTTCAATCCGGTTTTCAGGCCTATTGGGTTCAAATTTTTTTTCAACTGTGCCGACGGGTGTCAAACAGCGATAAGTTATAGAGTTTTTAACTCATTAAACTGTACACAGTCGTATCAGAATAATATGACCGCCTAGCAAATAAAGAGAATAACCAACCATGGCCGGTTGACAGGCGCGAGACGGCCTGGCATGGACGCAATGAGGCCCTGGAAGGTTGCCCGGGGCACACGTGCCCATTCGGACTGCAGCGGAGCACAAAGGTCCCAGAGATGACATGGTTGTGTGTCGGCACGTCGGACCTGTCGATTGAAATAGTACCACAAGTGCTCTATGAAATTGAGGTCGGGCGATTTCGCAGGTCAAGGGAGAAAGGAGACATTGTTGTCGTGTTCCTGGAACCACTCAGGTACCCCTTTAGCGACGTGGCACGGTGCATTGTCTTGTTGGTAGACACCATCACCACCAGGGTAAACGTCCAACATAAAGGGATGCATGTGGTCAGCGAGGATGGCCAGGCAGCCATTGGCGTTCAGGAACCCATACAGTGCTACCAGCGGTCACAGGTCATACCAGGAAAGCATCCCCCAAACATGCACAACGCCGGCCTGTACTTGACTGACAAACGTGTCCGTGTGTTGGTTCTCGTGTGTCTGACACCGTATTCGCCACAGCCTGTCACCCCTGTGGAGTAGAAACCCCGATTCGTCTGGGAAAGCAAACTTTTCCCACTCTTCCATTGTCCAATGACGGTGGTCCCATGCGTCGTTGCCCATGGACCTGAGTTAACATGGGTGCCTTGACGCATCGTCGACTCCAAAGAACCATGCGTAACAGGGTTCGCTCTACTGTTATGGGAGACACGTACCTGGGTGTCCCAGCGTTCATTTGCGTGGTCGATTGCTGCACTGTTGCGTGTCGATTGCCTTTTACCAGTCGACGGAAGCGATGATCTCCTCTGGGGTCGATGGCCTTTGGGGTTCCATAATTATGACGTCATGAGGTGCTCGGTGAGCCAGCGGTTCATTCCTGGTACACCCTTACTACAGCACCTCGCGAACAGCCCACGAAGTCTTCTATTTCCGAGATGCTTCCACCCTTGTCGCGGTAGCCGATTATCGTTCTTTTTTGAACGTCCGTCAGATCATTACCTCTGCCCATTGTGCTCACGTTAAGCACTATGGCCATCTGTCCCGGCCGGTCGCTTATATCTTAGTGTGGTCGACCTTGTCACTGCACTCTGTAACGCGCCTGGGCTGGTACACTGTGATTCCGGGGGTAGTCATATTATTCTAATATGACTGTATATTCCAAAGAAATTCAAACTAGATTAGTGACAGTTTATGGATCTGGAACTTTGTACATAAACACGGTTTGTCGGGTAAGCAAATCAAAGGGCAGTGGAGGAATGTTGGCCGAAAAGGATCAGCTGTGGTGTGGCAGGTCCATAATCGCAACTTGCGATTTGAACAGGCAAAAAGTCGGTGCGCTCTTCAGGGAAAATCGAAAAATAACTCAGAGAGCCATAGTAGTTAAGCTGAACAGTAGTGCCAATGATACTGTTAACGTGTTAGGATACAAAAAAGTGTGTGCTCGTTGAGTGACGCGCCACCAAACGAATGAAAAATTGAAATCATTGAAACATCCTAAAGGTTGCTTGGTCGCTATGAAAAATATGGAAGTGATTTTCTCCAAAGCATTGTGACTGGTGATGAGAGTTGGGTTCACCATTATGACACAGAAATGAAAAATCAAAGCTGGAACACCAACACCCATCTTCTCCTCGGGCGAAAAATTCAAAACTGAAATGTTTGCCGGCAAGTGCATGCTCGCAGTGTTCTGAAACGACTGAGGAAGTATTCATCAAGAATGCATGGTCAGAGGTACAGCTATCAGCTCTGAAGCCTTTGTGCATACCTTAATAAAATTGAAGCAAACAGTAAACCGGGTGGGTGGGAAAAAAGATTCTGCAACACGACAACACCAAACCCCACGCCAGTGCTTTCACTTCAAAGGAGATACAGGAAATCGATTTTGAAGTTCCTGAACACCCTACCAACAGGCCAAATTTGGAGCCGTCCGACTTCTGGCTGTATAACGTAACCCTTTTTCGTGTGCGAGATTGGTGTTACGCTATGTCTAAAACCATGTCTAAGGTAATGTTGAACTAAATGAGAATACGATGCAATAGTTACTCGGTATTAAGGTTTTACGGCCAGATGAAACATATACAAAAGTCAAACTTACGATAACCTTTTATTAGTAAAGCAATATTTGATGAAATCCAAAATATAGCACTGTGAGTTTTACACTTCACATACTGTATAATCCCTTAATTATCTGCCGTAAAATCTATCTTAACAACGATCGAACATATTCACACACACACACACACTAAGCAACTGCTGTATCGTCTTTTTATCTAACGTTCTTATCACATTCATACGTCACTCATTCTGACCTCAAAAGTGTTGCCAACCTCATTCATGTCAGAGAGAAGATATCACGTTAAGTTTGGAAAGCGCAAAAAAGAACAAACTCGAATTTACATAGGAAAAGGAACTAAAAATGAAAGTTAAATTACAATATACGTCTCAGCTGTTTTCTGGTCTTAAGAGACATCGGGAAGGAATTCAGTTCGCCTGTGACGAAGATGTTGAAGCTGCTACGAGAAAATGGTTCCAAGAACAACCTGAAGACTTTCACAGAGAAAGGTTTAAAAAGCTTGTTAAATGTTGGCGTATCTGTATCGAGCGTGAGGGGGACTATGTAGAAAAAAATTCAATTAAAGTAGAAATTCTGAGTTTTTTTTTTTATTTTGTTTCAATTTGATACCTCTTAAGAGACATCGGTATAAATATCGAGGCATTACTTTCTGAACACCCTCTGTAACCACAGTCCCTAAACACACAAATCTAATTAGAAACCGGAAGACCCAAAAGCTGTATAAAAGTGATGGATAAATGAAATCAGGCAGCATGTTAGGACAATAAGGATATTTTTTGTTGTTCATTTAAACCTTCTGGACACTTGTTTCACAAGCGCCACGAAACCCCACAGACTACTCAGTTGTTAATCAAAAATGTAAAAGTCCCCCCCCCCCCCCCCTCGAGATTCTGGAAGATTTTTTTTTTTTTTAGCGGAAAATTTCGAGAGATTTTCATGCATCAGTGAATATCTGATATGCTTTTAATTTTTTCGCCCTTTCATATTATTCAGTACTACTTACAGTATTAATACTGTAACTAGGACAAGCCGCGAACGGTAACCTATTACTCCGGTACAGTTGGCAAATTTTGAGCGAAGTTATTGCAAAATCTGAGCTTATTAAGGCGTCTAATATAACAAATTCTAAAAACCGAACGCGTAATATATATGACTTCCAGAACAAAAGTACGAAACATTCTAAAACAGAAATGCCTGAAATTTATTATGAACTACTTTCCTTCACGCCTTCACGTTGGTTGTGACCAGGTTGCATGTAAACAAAGCGGAAAGACACACTCAGATCGGGAACCACCACGTTTTTCATCAAAACTCACCGAACCTACAGTGCCTAGAAGAATTAGTGTGTCGTGCTCCCTAAGATGTCCCTCACGGTTTTGTGACCAATCGTCATGAAATGACAGAGGGCGCTGGTATCGGAAGTTACGTTAGGATGCTTCATCGGCTTCTTTTTTTTTTTTTTTTTTTTTTTTTTTTTTGGAGGTTTAACGACCACCGTGAGCAACTCAATGGGCTATAAGCAGTCGCCCGTCCCTAATTTAGGGTCACTGGTTCCAGGGAAGGGAGAGAGCCAGTGCCGTAAGACAAACACAACATCCATGCCTGACCGGGATTCGAACCCGGACCCCTTACGGACGAATGATCAGAGGCCAGCGCCTTAGACCACTGCGCCACCGGGGGGCGGCCTTCATCGGCTTCATGTTATTCAATGGTGGGAAGTTTGTTTACCAAGGATTTGCTGCCTTACAAAACTTCAAATTTTCACAAAACAAAGGTTAGTGGAGGGAAATCTTTTTGGCAGTATCTTTGCTAACTCGTTGTAGCTCGATCATAACAGTAATACACTAGGTAATTCAACAGTTGATCACTGAAACGCAATAGGCTTATTCCGGTGTTAGTTTTATTCAACTGTGAACTGTGGATTGTTTATAACGAAATTTATTTCCGAAATTAGTAACTTTTTATTCGTGAAGATGTAGAAGTTGATCAAGTATTTGCTGTCACGCGTTAAACCTACTGTGTGGTTAAACTTAAGTGCAGTACTGAAATCGACTGCGACAGTTATAAGATCATAAGGAAATATTGTCAGCTGTGAAAGGACTGGTAAATTCTGCATTAGCAAATAATAAAAAACATAGAAAACGGAAAAGGCAAAGCAGCTGTTTTGTGCCAGGATGTAATACTGGCTATAAATCCTGCAAAAATAAAATATCACTCTTTGCTGTCCCCAAAATACCTGATATGTTGAGCAAATGGGATAAGGCAATTCCCAGAGCTGATAAGAAACTTGATGAAAGTTGTGTTGTATTTGCCTTGCACTTTGAATCTAAATTCATGGAGATGCATTATCGTTCCACTATTCAAGGTAAGGAAGTTCTAACATGCGGAGACAAACCATTACTCAAGCCTGACGCCATACCTACTATTTTCCCAAATTTACCGAAATATTTAAGTAAACCTTTACCAAACAAACGTTCTACAAGGATCCTGCACAATTAACAGTTTACTAAATTCAGTTTCGTATGCAAATTGTCAAAAAAACTTTTTGAGTCAGTCCATTAAATTTATACTGGAAATAGTAACAGAGAGAAGACATTCAAATACAGTAATAATATAATTGTGATACTTCGGTTGTAATTGTGATTATACATATGGATTCCAAATACTGCACGATTAGTTTTATATCCCACCTACTTTTATATCTGTGCTGATATACACAGTCATAGGTATTCTGCATATAATACTAAACTTGCAACATGTTTCTAATTTCTTAAAGAAACCGAACAAAATTATTGTGTTAACATGTACTGCATATCGGATACTCCTGAAGAAATGAAGCCTGTGCTGATACACATAACTAGGCATTCTTCGAACCAAGTTTGAAACAAACTGTTCAAGTGTAATTTTGTTATTTATTCATAACAAACTAATAGATTTAGATCTTGCATAATCTTACAGCTTTGTTTATTTAACTGCAACAGATTATGGTAAGCTTAACTATCCTAAAGATTCAGTAGTGTTAACTACCATTGCCTGTATTGTATTTTCTTGTGGCTGTTAAAGGAAGAACATGAGCACAAATTTATTTCTCTCACATCAAAAGGAGATTATCAGTTAACTCTGCATCAGCCACAAGACTGTGAAAGTGCAATCAAAAGCAGGACCACAATTCATTATTACTTATTGCAGGGCTGGGAGTGAAATATGTGATCGAAAAGCAGAACATCTATTCAATGTTACATATTGAAAGGGGGAAATGTGCAGGTTGAATGGAAACAATTTTAGCTATGTACATTTTTTCTGGTCGTGTATAAAATAGATCTGTGAAGGCAGTACAAGAAGAGGTAAGCATGAAACAAATTTATAATAATATTTTTTATCACAAATGTTTAAAACCAGCATTCTGTGTCCCACTATTACATGGAAGTTGGCCATGTATTCTAATAAAACATCACTGCCTTGAACTTTAGCTTTGAGTCACCCTGAAATTTCTGTGCTTAATCTTTTCAGTAACAATTCATTAAGAATTTAATTCTCCTGACATGTATGCACATAGGCGTAGTGTGACCAATTGTTTTTCTGGGGGGGGGGCACGGATAAGTGTAAACTGGTGTTTTCTTGGGTTGGGAGAGCATTTTTGAAAATATTTTTCCTGAAAAGGCACCTGTTCAGTTGCCATTGGTGCCAAAATTGTAAGGTGTGCCAGGATTTGTTGATTCACCCTAATGAATACAAAAAGCAACTTCTTTCGAAGCACCTCATGCATGGCCATCTTAGGGGTGGGCCAACGGGGCTGGTGCCCAGGGCCCCTAACGTCCCAAGAGTCTTATGGGTTTACAAAAAGTTAAAATATTTTACCACTCACCAGCAGGTTTTTTTATTTAAAGAAAAGAAGAAACACCAATCCAGAAAGTTGGAAGTTTTTTTGCCTTTTTTTTTTTTTTTTTAAACCTTGCTCATAGCTTTGATTTCCCGAGGAGGCAGGAAGAAAGTTCGGGTGGATCTCTTGTGACAAAATAAAAAACAAAGCCGGCATCCCTCCCGATCTTAAATGCGGGTGAGGCCTGAGGGCCACGCACAAATTGCATTTTTTTCGGAATCATTTTTTAACTTTTAAACCGTCATTTGTGTTATATATATATGAAGAAGCGCACGTATATTTATCACTAGGGTTTGCTCACCTGGGCTACTTTTATATTTTTTTTTACATCGTCACTGTTTACACAAATAACTGATGGGGGCTGCATATCCGCATTTTCGTCCGGTGCGTCATGTTTGAAAGGGGCGCTGGTTGGTATCTTTCTTCGGTTTCAATTTAATTTTCGTTTAATAATTTGTAAGATAGGGAAGAAATATTATATCTTCCAGCACTCATTTTCTTGTAATTTGCTGAACAACAAAATGTGAATGCAATTTGGTACACTTCATGAAGTTCTACAAATTTTGTCATGTACCATTTTTCCAGTGATCGAAGTGGCACAGAGCTACTGCCGATATGGTCGACACCAAGATTTTAAATCGAAAGCCATTCTGCTTCAGTATGTTAAGTGCTCTGCTGCTACACTAAAACTGTAGTGTAACAGCAGAGCACTTAACGTCTTTTCAGTCCCGGCTGCTAATCATTTTTCAATTTTGCCATTAAAAATATCATTTGCTGATTTTTGCGTTAAAATTTGTGCTTTCAACCTAATTTCTTTACGTAGTTTGTGACGGGTTTATAATTTATTACATACCAGGATGGGTAAACAATGTTTTTTTAACTGCCGGTATGCTCACTTCCATTTTTGTTAACTACCAGTATGCCATACCTGCCCACTTCGAACACGGCATTTTTCGTTCAAGTGGTATTTAAAAAGTTACTGGATATTGAATATTGCTTCTCATAGGGGTAACATGGTAATGGTGGTGTATATAATAATTCTGATACATTGTATATATATATCCATATGTTGTATATGTTCTGTATATACATAATCGGGGGCCTCAAAAAATATGGCGGCCCAGGACCCCCAAAAGCGTTAAGACGGCACTGACCTCATGCTGTCATCTGATGATGAAACCCATCGTATAGCGTCTAAAAGTGGAAATGTGCCGTGCGAACTCAAAAACTGCGTTCGAAATATGTCCCACGCCGCATCGCGGCGCTGCAGACGGTGTCTGTGTCAGAGAATGTGTGTAGCGATGTGCATGTAACCCAAACAACGGGGGTTGAATTAGGATGTAAGTGTACGATTTTCTTAAGTGTGCGATTATGGAAACACCTTTTACGGTTCAGTGAAATGTCTTAAGTCTGCCATAGAGTGCAGCGTCGTCGTCAATTTAATTTACAATAGAATTCTACATGATTTAAATTGATATGCAACCTCCTCGAAGAATGCCTACTAAAACGATAACAAATGCATGTTAAACACATTTTGGTGCAATCTTTGCATTTAGTTATTGCAACACATTTCCTAGCTACATAACCTGCAACATAAACTAGCAACTAGTTATGGGAATTATGTGGGAAAAGGGAAGCACAATCAGAATATGCAGCACTATTCAAGGTATCTTTCACATTATCTAGCATTTCATCACTTAAAAGTTCATTTAAATTTAACAAAACATTAGGTTTGCAACTGATGGTGTCACTTGGCCCAATAAGGGAATTGATGATTTCTGTTGTGCAGCTAGTATCACACTTTACAGGCTTGGCCAGATTATAAAAACTTAAACACTGAATGGTCACTAAAAATTCTGCTGCAGTGGGGTGGTCATTGCAGCCTGACAGTTGCCGAATAATGCCAAAAATGTTTTCTTTTGAGTCTTGACTCAAGCGCGATGTCATTACATGCTTGTAGTTCAAGGTTTCTGTTAGATATTTTAGTAGAGAGATAGTACTGCTTATAGTGACTCGTAATCCTGCAGCTGTGCTAGCACTTAAAAACCCAATCTTCTTATCTCCTGCAAAAGCTTCCCATTTATCTAAATATAACAGAAAATCATTAAGTACTTTGCATCCCTCAGAATCTGTGCAGAGACTACTTGATGGACTCCTAGAGGTCATTACAGTTATTAATTCCATCATCAACTTTATGAAAAATGCAGTTGCATTAGTGCTTCCAAACTGCATTTCAATATGATGCTTATAGAGAAAAAGGCCTTTTAATACTTCGTTGCTGAAAAGCTGCAAAGCATAGCTTGCCCTCATGTTCTCAAAGTTATTCGGGTGAATATGAACGCGTGTAATTTTTGGCATGACTTTTAGAGTAGTTATGTCAGAGTCCTTCCTCCATGCTGCTTCAACATGCTCTGGTCTTGCTTCTCCTTCGGGCAGAAGAAAACCTCTGGTAACACATTTTATTAAGTGAGGAAAATCTGATATGAAACACATTTTATTAAGTGAGGAAAATCTGATATGAAATGTAAACTTCTAGAACAATCTGTAGGATGCATAATGCTGTATTTAGTTCCAGAACAATCTGCTGATATACCAAATGTCTTCCACATATTCCTGTTCCAAGAAGCCCCATCACACGTAATGAAATCAACAAACAGACCTGCATTTTCAGTGAGAATAACAGCTTCAATAATTAATTTTGCAAACAAAGTTCCACTTATATTGTTACTTGTGGCAAAAACACCAATTATTTGGGTCCAATCTCCATTTAATGGCTGAAACACCATTACCAGTCCGTGATTACATGGGGTATGCTTAACAGTTTCTGAAGTGTATGGCCCAATATCAACAAACCCTAATATTTCACCAGATGAATTTGCTTGCAGTTTTTCTGTAAGCTTCACTTCGTCTATTAATATACCACCATGTCTTGCAAAAGGCTCCATTTCACTTGTTTTCTTTGAAATAGTTTCAAACGTCAGTGCATTGAATCCAAAATCACTGTTGTAATTTGAAATATACTTTCTAATAGTTGTTCTATCAGGTAGGATCATGATTTTGTGTTTCCGTATGTGCTCGTACAATTTTGGACTTTTTATGTGCATTAGTAAGCATTCAAGTAACCATTCTTTAGTATATGACATACCTCTTGCAGATTTCTTTTTGCTGCCTTATAACAATGAATAACCATTTGCTGCTTAATGGGTAATTCAGCTATTTTTTAATTAATGGAAAGTTCTGTAAAATTCTAATTTTTTTTTTTGGATTTTTTTTATGTAATCAGAGAGCGAAATAACTCGTTTCTTCAGCCTGTTGATTTTCCGAACTTTATTCTGATACTTATTTTTAAATGTAGCCTTTTTTCTATGATAAGCTATTTTGTGCAAAAGTAAGCGCCGCAGATACTTACATTTGAGGCAAGTCGCTGTTGTTCCTTTCCTTACACATTTTTTGCTGTACAAATTATTCTCAAAAATAACTCCATTTTCAAGGTACTTCCTGTTATTTTCAAATTCTGAAATGGAGCCTGCACCATGACATATTGTTAGCCTATCAGTGTCTCGAATAATGGATTCTAATTCATCTTTAGAAGTAATATTAGAAACTGTGTTCATTTTTAATCCACGTAAATACACTTCACAGGTAAACTCTGGTTCACTTTCGGTTACAACAACCAGTTTTTCAGTTGTCAATGAATTTGACAATTCACATTTGAATGAATGAACATGGAAAATTATGCACTTTGAATTATTAGCAGGTATTTGCTTACCCCAAAATTCTGAAGGAAGGTTGATATTCAGAAGGCAGTTCAGTGTAACTCTATGGGAAGTAAATTCCAAGCTATTTAAATTACCATCAGGCTTATCATCGGTTTCCCTAACTTTCCTCTTTTTTGCCAGAGGTTTTGATAAATAATGGGGAAGGTTTGGAAATATTGTTGGAATTGCATCTGGTGTCAAGATGGGCCGATCTCTGGGTATTAACACAGTCTCCTCGTTTATTTTATGCACAAAATTTCGAACCACAAATCTCTCATCAAAGTGCAGTTCACATACAGCACTACATTTGTCTAAGTTTTTATCTGCACGGGGAATCAATTTTTGCCATTGCTGTAAAAGTTTATCATTTTTGGGTATTCCAAAAAGCGACAGCTTACTGTTTTTGTACTGAGTATTGCAACCTGGCACAAAACAATGGTTATTTCTCTTCCGCATAATGAACTAAGTATAACTTATATACAATATTTAGGTAATCCACATTCCTTCTAAAACATAACACGTCTTCGTCTAAATCGCCGCTCTTTTCACTGTAAGCAACACGAATTTAGTTTCCCGCTTCGCTCACATTAAGAAAGAGGGAAGGGAAGGCGATCGCAGCGCCATCTACGAAGGAGACAAATTTCGGTATCCACGCCAATCATTACGCATGCTAGTCGCTCGGCACACTTTACCTTCTAGACGCTATACCCATCGTAAAGATGACTGCATGCTATTGCGCATGAATTTCTGCTGGAAAGCAGTCATAACAATGATGGCTATTACGTAGTGTTCCCTTCGCTGTATATCACACTTTATGGCATTTAAAAGGAGAACGACTAAGTAGTTTTTCCAATTTTTAAGTGGGGAGAGGGGGGCACATGCCCTACTGTGCCTTCCCCATGCTACGCCTGTGTGTATGCTACATTAATAATTTCCTTTTTTTAAGGGTAAAAATAGTTTACAAGGACTGCATAGAATTATCCCATTTAGACAGACTCCATGAACACCCACTTCTTAATTTTTACCTTATTAAACTTTTTACTTAAGGTGCAAAACAATTTTCCTCTCTTCACTGCAAACCCATTTGAATAGCAAATTTAATCACATAATTATTATAAGGTGAAGAAAAATAAAGAAAAATGTTATAATTATTTTTCTTTAAAAGAATGTCATCATAAACATTCAGGTTTTGTATATTTACTTCTGTTCAGTATGATTCATTTTGTTTATCGTATCACAGGCAAAGTTTTTTTAGGAATGATTTTTATAAATGGATTACAGTTGGTATATTATTAGAAAATAGACCAATTTTAAAAATAGTAATCGCATTTGTTGTATTCTATTTTTAACTCATTAAAAGGCTTCTTTTCAAAGCCACACTCTGCAACTAAATGGAAAGCATTAAGTTTCAATATTTATTTTGATCCCATGTTCTTACCAAGAAATTTAGTCACTCATTGCTCAAAAATGAAGTACATTATTAAATAATTTTAAGTTTTTAGGTTATTGAATTTCAAGACCTATTTGGATTATTGGAATGCAAATTATAAAGCCCATGTCTCATTGAGAAAATATTTCCCCCTTTTTTTTCCGGTAAGGTTTTGAGGAGCAAAATATTTTCTTTATTTTAACTTTTACTTTATACTGTAAGTTGATGTTTCAGTGATTGTAAACTGCATATTGGTCTCCAGTGTTTTTGCATAATGCAACCCATGTATGACTCTAAAACTTCCGAAATATCTAACATTAATGTTGACGTTAGCACAATGCAAAGCTTAACTTAAACTACGATACCCTTATTAATGAATCTTGAGCACCCCGTTCGTTCTCTTTTTTGGGGGGGGGGGGGTGAGGGGTGGTGAAAGAGGTGTGTCGATTATTTCGTAAATACTTAAGTTATCTGCTTATAAAATATCGTTCAAGGAGTACACATAATGCTGACGAGCTGGGTCTGTGTCATAGAAAGATGTGCATTCTCGTCGTCCTTCCTCCCGAAAAGCGACGTGACATTTGATCGCAGCGCCATTTACCGCTTTCATGATTGCGGGCAGCAAGTTTTTCTGCGAGCACGACACACTAATTCTTCTAGGCAGTGTACCGAACCAACAAGCGACGTCATTGACGCCATATTGCTGTGCTAACCTCGACCGCGACTTCAGCAGTTACGGTTAGAAAAGAAACAAAAGCAAAAAAAAAAAAAAGCTTACCGGTGTCAATTCTAACGTTTTTCTTGTGTCCACAATGTGCTTCCTTTTTATCAGTTTGAACCAAAATAATTTCAAATTGACGGCAAAAGAACTAAAAAACTCGAGCAAAATGCGTCGTGAAAAATTGCGACCATCGATGGTAAACAAATGTAATGGAATGTTCGCGCGTGTTTTTTTAATTGAAAAAATCAATGATTAGTTACATGGGGTTGGTATCATGGTGATTGGTCGTATCCTATAGGAATAATGACCATTAAAAAACGGACCGATTTTTATAATTTTATTTGAAATTCCTCAATGACACGGAATTTCGGGAATCGGAAGGCGTCGAAACCTGACCATGGACGATGTGCAGTCCCATGGCAAAAATCACGGTGATTGGATGTGTCATGTCGTATCTATGCCCGAACAACTAACTGTCCCGAGTCTCATACGGAGAGCGGATTTTATCAATTATTATTAGAATTGGTCAGTTTTTTAATGGTCATTATTTTTATATGACACGACAAATCACCATGATACCAACCCCATGTCACTCACCATATCCTTCCCTTTCTCTGTGGCAAGTGTCACCGCGATCGGCCCAAGATCTTTGGAGGAGATAGGTAAGAAACGCTCCCTTCTCAAAATCCGGAAAAACCCCTAAAAATGCAAGTTTTTGGACGATTGTTCCTCAATGGCACGGAATTTTAGGAATCGAAAGGAGTTAAAACTTGACCATGGACGATGTCCAATCGCATGCAAATAATCACAGTGATCGGATGTGTCATCTCGTACCTATGCCCGAACAACTAATTGTCTCGAGTACCGTAAAGAACCTCGCTTCGCTCAAATATGTGCGCCGTTCTCCAGCATGCAATGGATAATTTTATTACAACTTTCTACTGCTAATTTCCACTTTTTCTGCTGGAAATTCTCAACGTTTCCCCTGCTTCTATTTCATACATACGTATTCAGAATTTTTAGAGAGAGAATAGAAATCAGAATCAGTGTATCACGAAAACCTCTATAGTACCTTTTAAGAACAGAAGGGCAAGTCCGATTTTCTGGGAAGCTCCATCTTACTCCCCCCCCTCATCTAAATGATCGTACATGGTAGTATGTGATACTTCTGGCTGTACAGCTGCAAAGAGACTACACTCTCAAATATATCACCACATAACAGCTTCATCTCATAATTCTACTCTCCATAGTCTTTCTCACGCGGCGTGGAACGTGCCGGCCATGTTGGCTGCAAAGCACAAACTTTTAACAATGCTTTACGTAAAATTTAAATTCCGAAAAAGATTCGGGAACATAGTTCTCAGTAATCAAGGAGTGCCTTTCTTTTTCCATGAAGAAACGGATACGACTTTTTGTTAGCGCAAGACCACCATTTATGCTCTGACAGACGTCCAAAAAGAAAAACAAAACTCAAATGTAAACATTATTTATTTTTGTACGTCAAGAGAGGGCGCTCTGATGCAACTATCTCTCTCGCGCTCGGACAGAAACAGAAGAAGCTACGCAGAAGTGAATGAAGTTCCTGGCCTGAAGAGGTGTGTTATTATGTATCTTTTTAGAAGGATTTGTGGTTATTCTTTTCTTCTCAGCAGACGATGGAACTCTAGAATTTACAGAGGCTATGTTCGTGGTGTTAATATTCCCTTCCTTCTGCAAGAACAAACCTTTTTTGGCGATTCTTTTAAGTGACTAAGAGTGAAGGACTTACGATCTTCTCACCCGGATAACCAGATGGTTTGTGGAATGGATCTTTTGTTCACAAAGTGAAATATTCTTCTTCTTATTACCTTTCAATCATTCTTCACATATTCAGCAATTAAGTTCTTTCAAGTATTTTGTTTATAGCCATTAAAAAGAAGTAATCTTTATTGCAAAGGTATGTTTTGTTCTTTTAGCGCTATTCTATTTATTTGAATCAAGACATCAGATATCTAAACAACATGAATACAATATTGAATATGCGAGGCAACACTTTTTTTTAACACTACCCAGAAAAACTTCTAATACAAGAGAATCTACTAGTTCGCATAAATGCGAAGTTCCGTATAAACCGAAGTTTTTATAGATCCCATGAATACTGTCCTTTATCACTTTTAATTTGGTTACTTGCTAAATTTTAGTGCCATTTTTAGTGCCACTATTTTGCGTAATCCAGAAGTAATGGCTGACCATGACCATGGAGTATATTGCAAATGGGAATCATTATTTACGAATACACAAATGTATTTTTTTTTTATGTATTTAGATTGTTCACTCTTTCCACGCTTTGATGGAGGCGCGCATACTTTCATATGATCCGTTAGATGTTTGGTTCCATAATCTTTTATTACACCGTCGACATCTTTCTTTGTAATTATACACTTTCCACATTTTGAACAACAAGCAAGACCAAACAACACAGAATTATTCACCTGTTCCTTAATGAGACGAACAATTTCCAGCATTCACTCTTCCCCTTGTGGTTTTCAACAAGCACGTATTTGTTGGCCTTGACGTCTTTCTCAACCTACTTAATATTAAATCCATCCATATTAACAAATAAGGAGTTAATTTCGACATGACATGTCATGGGAACGGGATATTAGCACATCAATCGAAAACCTCTGAATGCTCAATGTAAAAGATGCGATGTGAAAAGTAACTCTTAGTCATACAGTAAACTTCCCATGGAGAGAGTGAATCAGCTGAGAAGCAGGCGAATGGCGTTTGCGTGAACCTTCTCCTGGACAATCGCACTGTAAAAAAACACAAAGGAAGGTTGCATATGTGTTTCTGGAACGTGGAAAGAGCGATGTATTTATTTATTTACTGACGCCACGTATTTGGAGGATTTTCACCTTGGATCTCGCCCTTTGGATTTAACTGCTATAATATACCCTGAAGAGCAATTGAGTTAGAGACAGCTCGCGTTATGCAATGTGGCGCTGTAGGCGGCCCTGTAAACGGAAACGACATGACATATGCAGTGATCCGACAATATAAGGAGTGATGCGACGGGAATCCGTTAGAGTCGGACTCAGTATGGGTAAGACGAAGGATCTAAGCGCATTTCATCGTGGGAAAATTGTCGGAGCCCGAAGAATGGTCACTCCATCTCGGAAGTCGTACAGGCACTGGGATTTTCACGAGTCACTGTGTCACGGGTGAACCGTGAGTACATCGAATCCGGTAAAACTATCCCTGCAAGGGCCAACTGCCGTGGACAACAGCGTGTGGATGAGCGGGGTCAACGTCGGCTAGCTCGCATTGTAACAGTGGATAGACAGGCCACAGTGCAAGAAATCACTCGGCAATTTAACGCTGGTGCACAAAAACGTGTAAGCAGCCACACCATCCAGAACCATCTCCTCGCTATGGGGTACAGAAGCCATCGTCCCACGAGAGTACCGCTGCTGACCGCACATCACAGGGTGCAAAGATAAGCATGGGCGCTGGAACTACGCCACTGGACCCTATACATATGGAAAAATGTTGCCTGGACTGATGAGTCGAAATTCACGTTGGTACATGCGGATGGCAGGATGCGAGTACGACGCAAACCACATGAAGCGATGGATCCTTCTTGCCAGCAGGGTACTCTTCAAGCTGGTGGGGGTGGCATTCTCGTCTGGGGACTGTTTACGTGGACTGAAATGGGACCCCTTGTACGTGTGACATCGTCCCTCACAGGTCAACGTTACCGGGATATCCTGGACGACCATTTGCTCCCGTTTGTTCGTCTTCAACATCCCTCTGGGGACCTCAACCTGCAACAAGACAATGCATCGTGCCATCGCTCCCGAATGGTATCCGAATGGTTGGATCAACACTCCACCGACGTGACCTCGCTTCCTTGGCCAGCTAGGTCACCTGACCTCAATCCCATCGATTACATCTGGGATGCCATCGAGAGAGATGTTCGTGGCTCTGACTCCTCCATCAAATCTTCGTGAACTGTGGGAGCTTGTTCAGGGGTCGTGGATCCGTATGGCTTCCCAACGCTTCCGGTGTCTTGCCGAGTCCATGCCGAGACGAATCGCCGCCGTCATCAGGGCGAAAGGTGGTGTTACACGTTACTAGACAGGTATCTCTAATTCAATTGCTCTTCAGTGTATATAGCAAGTGCCGTTAATGGCCACCAGATGGAGACGTCTCGGTAGCTGAGCCCATCTTACGGATTTATGATGTCAGAAGCGGACTTAAAAATACACATAGCACCGTGGATTGTTGGCCACCGTGGTGTAAAGCTAACGCACTCGGCTAGATATCGAGAGATCCTTGGTCCAATTCCACGGCGG
Organism: Macrothele yani; assembly: GCA_039090855.1. Classification (NCBI taxonomy): domain Eukaryota; kingdom Metazoa; phylum Arthropoda; class Arachnida; order Araneae; family Macrothelidae; genus Macrothele; species Macrothele yani. The sequence goes on from CM077003.1 coordinate 115,560,639, forward strand.
CGACTGAAAACAATTTTTCGGTTGCTATGTATTTCTGGAACGTGGAAAGAGCGATGTATTTATTTATTTACAAAGGAAGTATCTTTTTGCGATATGGTTTCGGTGTGTCTGGTGGAAATCTTCGTTGCTTTAAGAAAGAGACGACAATATTTTTGCACGGCAAAACATTATTCATTTCGTGTGCACCAGTATCGACTACAGAATTCCACAACGCGCATTTTTCTTTGGAATATATTTTTCTCTTTAAAAAATAAAACGGGAATAAAACCGGGTCAAAATCGGGTCAGGAACACCTTGACCCGACCCGTTGGACCCGCAAGAAATTGTTGACCCTCTGACCCGTTTCCATCTCTGATCAGCACACGAGACAAGTGGGATCCTCACCTAGTTTTTAAATTTCCTCTTTCACTGAAGACAATGAATTACTTCTCTTGACAACACCCCTTTGTGCCTCTTACAGATAGATCGGTTCGTATGAGGAAAAGAATGTTTCAGTTGCTTTTTTTACTACCTCCAGATCACCACACTACGCTTGCCGAACCTACATCATTTGGGAAAATGCTGTCCTCCTCTCCCCCTCTCTCCCCCACCCCATCTCTCGACGCCTTTCAATCACCTAATCTCTGTTTAGGAAATCTTAAAGCTCATTTTGCATCTATAACCACCGCGTCAGAGGAAGTTGAAAATCATTTAAAACAGCTGTGACGACAACAATAAAACAAGCAGAAATTGCCTCATATATGAGGTACCAGAGGTAAAATTTAAAATTTCCGCAGTTACTTAATTTTTTACATTTGTTAAATGTTTTGCTTACTGCAGATCTTGCTGGTATTAGTTTGTTAGCTATACACTAAAGGTGCCAAAAGTCGTGGGATTGCAGTATACAAATTTTTAACTGACGCTGCCGTCGTGTAAAGGCTTCGACACTCGCCACGATTTTTATCATTTTGTGAGGTGTAATCTCGCGAGTGAGATTGAACAACTGCCAGTAGGAATATGGCAAGACGATGTGAACAATTATCGGAGTTTGAACGAGGCACGGATGGGACATTTCATTTCCAAAGTTGTGCGAACATTCAACATTCCTCGATCCACATTGTCACGTGTGTACCGAGAATACCTCATGGAAGGCATTACGACCTACCGTGGATAGCGCAGTGGCTGACCACGGGTACTGAATGACCGTGACCAGCGGCGTCGGACCAGGATTGTCCATGCTAACAGACAAACGACACTGGCTCAAATAACATCCACATTCAATGCAGGAGGTACCAGAGACATGTCCATCAGGTCAGTGCAGCATAATTTAGCGTTCATGGGGTGTGGGAGAAGAAGACCCACCAGAGTGCCTTTGCTAATACCACGACATCGGACACAACGCCTTACCTGGGCTCGTGAACACGGTAATTGGACCCTGGAAGACTGGTAGCGTGGCTCATCGGACATGTGGCATGATCCGATGAGCCACGCTACCAGTTGTTAGAAGCTGATGGTAGGGTTCGAGTGTGGCACAGAACCTATGAGGACATGGACCGAAGAAGTAAACAAGGCACTGTGCAAGTTAGTGGTGGTTCCATACATGTATGGTGTGCCTTTACGTGGTACAGTTTGGGTCCTCGTAAACACGTCATTAACCGGTAATCGCTTTATTGCTCTGCTGGGTGACCATTTGCAGACCTTCATGGACTTCATGTATCCCAACAAAGATCGGATTTTCCAGGTGGATAATGCACCATGTCATCGGGCCCAAGTTGTTCAAAATTGGTTTGAGGAGCATTCTGGACAGTTCCGACGGATGGTGTGGCCACCACGTTCTCCCGACATGAGCCCAATAGAGCACTTACGGGACGTGGTGCAAAGGTCCATTCGCACCCAAGATCCTGCACCTACAAATACCAGGGAACTGTGGTCGGTTGTCCAGACGACATGGCTCATCATATCTCCAGAAGTCTTCCGGCCACTCGTTGAATCGATGCCACGTTGAGTTGCTGCACTACGCCGAGCTAGAGGAGGTTCTACACGATACTACGTACGTATCCCATGACTTTTGGCACTTCAAGGTAAATTTCAGCCGTTTGTTGCAGACCTGATTTTGAAGATTATGACGTATATTCTAGTTTAATTTCCATTGCTAATTTCTTTCCTTCTGTAAATTTTGAGTTCATTCTCTTTAAGCGTTTCAACCTCTACGTTGCATTTTTCTCACTCACTGTTATTTGTCAACATTCTTGAGGTCAAGTTGAAGGACGTGTGCATGTTTCGACAAGATAAGAACGATGTATATAATGTGTGGAACGAGCAGCGTAAAGTGTGGGTCGATTGAGCAGCACCTTAAAGACTGTATCTTTTATGAAATTGTGTTCATATACTATATACGTAGCAGGCTGAAGAGAAAGTATCCGGAATTCAAGATTAAAAAAACCAGTACAAAACGCTTTACCTAATCGTCCAGCAGCGGCGTATATTTGAGGCTAGCTAAGGTAGCTGCGGAGCCCAGAGAATGAAAAAAAAAATCAATTAAATGTACACAAATAAAAGTCAATTATCAACGGTATTAAGATATATCGATGCTTTCGGAGTGAAAAAAACACGAGCGGATTCGCTTCTTTGATTATGAGAATCAGTCTGGCGAGCAATCTAACGGCATAACGCAAGCAGGTCTTTGAGAGTTTTCGCTTTTCTTATGCGAAGAACTTCAATACGATCGCCTGCTAGCATTTCCATGGAAACATGAACGAGCGTATGGAGGTGAATGGACCATTGCTTTGCGCAACGGTTCTCTCAGAAAAGAGAAGACGTCGGACTACCTCAGTCACGCCATGCTTCCGCGTTTGACAGCGCGTGTTTCGCGAGAGTTGTTTCAGTTTGTGTGAAGTGTCAATAAATTAAAATTAGTGATATTATATCTTAAATTCGTAGCTTTGTTGGATTCGAACTGTTTTGATAAATTTGGTGAAAGCTTCCTGAACATCTACTATCAAAGCTTAAAGAGCTATATGCTTCAAATTTTGATACAGCTCGATTAAGAAACGAACTAAAGGTGTTTAATTCCCTTGATGAATACAAAACAAATCAGTAAGAAACATTACTTGTTACATAAAGTTGAATAAATTGGACATAGTGTTTAGTGAGGTGTACAAATTAGCAGACCTCATATTAAACTTTCCATCAACAACTGCAACTGCCGAAAGAAGTTTTTCTATGCTAAAAAGGATCAAGATATATCTTAGAGCCACACAAGGACATGCACATTCGGAAAACTTGGCTAGATTGTTAAAAGAGAAAAACATTATTTTTAAATATGAAAAAGTACTCGAAAGAAACATTTTTGAGAAAACGTAACACTCAAGTTCACACAAAAGGAAAGAAGAATGGAGTTCATGTACAAATAAGTGTTCAAATCCTAATCCTCATAATTATTTGGTATCATGTTAGCAATAGCATGTACCTAAAATTTAGAAAAAAATGTTACTTCTATTACTTAACAATTAAAAAATAAACTTCGCAATTAAAAAAAAACAGTACTGTTGGGGAGGGGGGAGGGGCGAGATCACCCACATCTGAGACCCATGATACGCCACTATCGTCCAGGTAGTCCCCAAATGGAATTGGGGACCTTGTTCACCTATCTATGAGTTGAAATATCGCATTGAGATAGAAGTCTGGCGAGCAGAAATTGAAGAAGTCATCCATGCAACGTTTCACATCATCGTCATTAGCGAGGTTTTTCTCAACGAGAAAATTCTACAAAGACTAGAAGAGACGAAAGCCGGACGGGACAAGGTCCGGGGAATAAGGGCGGTGCGACAACATTTCTGGTTCCAGCTCGTGCAATTTTTGCTGGGTCCGCAAAGCGACATGTGGACGAGTGTTGTCCTGGTGAAAAACAACTCCATCAACGCTGGGCGCTTTTCTTGCAGTGAAGGATGGAGATGGTTCAACTGCTGGATGTAAGCATCCGCTGTGATGATATTGTTCCGCTGTAAGAGTTCATAGTGAATCACACCGCGACAATATCACTAGCAACTCAGCATCCCCTTCCGTCTATAAAGGAATGGCTTAGGGACCTTCTGTAGGGTTGTCCCTGCTTGGTCCATGCTTTTTGTTGCGCAACATTCATGTATGTGACCCATTTTTTGTCACCCGTAACCAACCGATGCAGAAAGACTCCCGTTTTTTTCTTTCACAGAGAGCAACAGCAATGGAGTAGCGTTGCATCCGATTCTGGTCAGACAAAGCATGAAGGTACCAATTTGCACAGTTTACACGAATATCCCAACTTTCTCTTTCACGCAGAGAAGCAGCAATGGAGTGGCATTGCATCCGATTCTGGTCAGACAAAGCATGGGGCACCAATTTGCACAGTTTACACGGATATCCCAACTTTCTCTTTCACGCAGAGCAACAGCAATGGAGTAGCGTTGCATCAATTTCTGGTCAGACAAGGCATGGAGTACCCATTTGCACAGTTTACACGATTATCCCAACTTTCTCTTTCGCGCAGCGCAACAGCAATGGAGTAGCGTTGCATCCGATTCTGGTCAGACAAAGCATGGTATACCCATTTGCACAGTTCACACGAACATCCCAACTTTTTCTTCCACGCAGAGCAACTGCAATGTTGTAGCGTTGCATCCGATTGTGGTCAGACAAAGCATGGGGTACCCATTTGCACAGTTTACACGAATATCCCAACTTTCTCTTTCACACAGGGCAACAGCAATGGAGTAGCGTTGCATCCGATTCCGGTCAGACAAAGCATGGGACACCCATTTGCACAGTTTACACGAATATACCAACTTCTGAAGCCGGGTGTTGATGATCGTATGGGACTTCTTCATTTCTTCTGCCAGTTCCCGTAGTGTTGCATAAGGCTTGATCAGTAGCACGTGTTGCATCAGGCTTGTTCGATAGCACGTGTTGCATCTTCAACCTTGCTGGGTCTGCTATGTCTGGGCGCATCAGACAGATCTCGTACACCAGTGTAGAATTTTCTGTACCAGTCATAACAAACACTCTGTCCGATAGTATCGTCACCAAACGCGTTTCGCAATTTTCAGAGTGCATCCGTAACTTTCACGACATTCAAATATTCATAGAGCAGTAATGCACGCACACCTTCCTTCGATATCGCCATCGTTACACCTTCCTTCGGAATCGCCATCGCTACACCTTCCTTCGATATCGCCATGGATACACCTTCCTTCGATATCGTCATCGATACACCTTCCTTCAATATCCCCATCGATACGCCTTCCTTCGATATCGCCATCGATACACCTTCCTTCAATATCCCCATCGATACGCCTTCCTTCGATATCGCCATCGATACACCTTCCTTCAATATCCCCATCGTATCGTCGCCACGTACAACTAATCTTCGCCCCAACAGGATACGTTTTGTCCTTAGAATCTATGCTTTCGCTTACAGCACTCTGGGATGTTTACGTCAAAGCAGGCCCGTGGTATCTTGCATTACACACGCCATTTAAGGTTTTTTTCCGGAAACTTTCTGTACAACCTCAATTGAGCCTCATGTTATAGAGGTTCAGTTTGCTGATACTATTGAATCACTTTGAAGCGTGGCTCTGCTATTCCTGGAAGACCAAATAAAGACAATTTATGTGAGTAATTTAAGACTTTTTTGTCCTCTGACAGTTAGAAAACCTAATATTGCTCATGGTATAATTAAGGATTATGTGCGCGTCGTCCGGAGCATAACATTAAGAAGCTCCAGCGTTACAAGAACCACCAATAGTATAAAAGTTTATGTTTAAGTGAAAGCTTTAAATTTTAAGAAACGTTACAAGTTTTGTAATGAGACAGAATATTGTGGGCCGCCCCGGTGGCGCAGTGGTCTAAGCGATGGCCTCTGATCATTCATCCGAACGGGGTCCGGGTTCGAGTCCCGGTGAGGCATGGATGTTGTGTTTGTCTTACGGCACTGGCTCTCTCCCTTTCCTGGAACCAGTGACTTTAAATTAGGGACGGGCGACTGCTTGAGTTGCTCACGGTGGTCGTTAAACCTCCAATCAAAAAAAAAAATATGTTGTGGATAGTATATCGCATGATAATAAGGTTATTATGGCAAACGAATATTCCTGCCACCACAGTTGGTGCACCTGCTACTTGCATGTTGTTTTACTGTAAGACACGTGCTTTAATTTCACCTTTTCTTAAACTTAATTGAAAGTCATTGTCAAATTCAGAAATATCGAGTTTCGAAAAAACTCATTTGCTTTGAAAAATCATGATGAAAAACAAATAAAATTTCTGATATAAGTTTTCCTATAGGAAAAAATAAAATTATTATAAGCCTATTCAGAAAATAATATGACTAATTAAGAAGCATTTATAGCAAAATACATTTCATCATCGCACGTCACACTCCTCTTCGTTTCTATCTTAAACGTGAGAGCTAGTGCAAAATGTCTTGCTAGCTTAGTCAGCAGCGCTCCACATTCGTCTGCAAACCATCGCGGGCAAGTGGAACGGTCCTTTCACTTTGTTAGTTAGCAAAAAGTCCTGCAATGCCACTGGCGCATTTAGGTTGAAAAAACACGCGGAATGAAAGTTTCTCCTGTTTAGGGACTGAATACTCAAAATCGAAGTTTTTGGAAACTCTGGAAGTTTCTATATAGAATCGGAAAATCCCGAAACTGACATTTCTGTAAAAACAAATAAACAAAACGGAAATAGTGACAACGAAAAAAAAATGAATTTTCTGAGAATTCACACCATTTATCTTTTATTAATCAGGTGGTAAGGTGGAATTTGTGATTCCAGGTGACAGCTGGTTCGCCAATTAACTCAAAAGATGACTATATGGCATTTTTTTCTTGTTCTTGGTGCTTCAGGGAGAAACAGAACCTTTTAACACCATAAAAGTTTATCGGCAATCTTCAGAATATGAAAGCATTTAATGATCTTTGCAGAACAAATCGTCTCAACAGTAACAGATGCTTTGTCATTCCCATAAAAGTCACTCATGAGGTTTAACTGAAGTAGGTTACAGAGGCTAGGTGGTTCATCTGCAAAACTAGCAATTGTAGACGACTCTGCCAATCTCCTCACGCGAAACACTGTCATAAAAAAAAAAAAAAAAAAAAAGGAAGAAGGAAGTATGACACATTTCTCAAAGTGAAGTGAACACGTCTCTGTAGCGGTATGGAACCTAATACGCAATTTTGCTATTTTCAGAGAATGTATCTCTCTCTCTCTATATATATATATATAGTTGGAAAGGGAGTAAGACAAGGTGACAACATGTCTCCCAAACTCTTTAATGCCACGTTGGAAAATGTCTTTCAATCACTGAACTGGGAAAACAAAATGATAAAGATTAATGGAGATTATCTAACTCACCTTCGTTTTGCTGATGACGTAGTCATTTTTGCAACTACCCCATGAGAGCTGCAGAATATGATCCAGGAACTTGCTGACAAGAGTAAAAAAGTGGGATTAAAAATGAACTTTCAGAAGACAAAAGTGATGTGCAATGCTTTTAGAAGAAATGAAGATTTATCGATTGATGGGGGAAAGCTGGAGACAACCAATACCTACATTTATCTTGGACAGCAGATATCAAGTAAAGGTCACAGTGATGAATAAATTAATCGGCGTTTAAAACTTGCCTGGAGAGCTTTTGCAAGAAACAGTATAATTTTCAAGGGCAATATGCCATTATGTCTTAAAAGTGTTTGATCAATGCATCCTTCCAGTGCTTACGTATGGTGCAGAGACGTGGACCTTAACTAAAAGAGATACACAAAGACTGCAGACAACTCAAAGAAGCATGGAGAGGTGCATGCTTGGTGTAACCGGGTGAGATAAGAAGAGAAACTTGCGGATCAGAAAAATGACAAGAGTGGAAGACATCATGATCAGAGTAAAATCCCTGAAATGGCAATGGGCTGGACATATTGCCAGAAGGACAGACCGCCGATGGACAACTGCAATGTTAGACTGGATTCCAAGGGATAGGAAAAGACCCAGAAGAAGACCACATGGGAGATGGATGGATGAACTTGAAAAGTGTGCGGGAGTAACATGGAGGAGACTGGCACAAGACAGAACGTTGTGGAAGAAACTTGGGGAGACCTTCGTCCAGCAGTGGATTGACAATGGTTGACAATGATGATGATGATGATGATGATATATATAAATAACCACAAGCAACACCTCTTAAAATGTACATGACGCAAATGAACTCCAGACCACAGCAAGAGAAAAAGAAGTACGATAAACGATACCTAAATATCACACAGCAAAAATTATAAAGATATTAATAAGGAAAAAAGCAACCCAAATGAAATATCGTATCAAATGGCTCCGAACCCCCGAATTACTCTTCAGGGAAAAACATGCGGGAGCCCGGAGCCTATCAGGTTCGGGTTTCGTGAGATAGCCTGATACCTAATTTAAAACAAATTGTGATTGCACCCGAATTTGGACTTGCAAAATTTATTGGCCATCTGTCTTTCCTACCCGAGCCCTTAGGTATGGGCATATATCAAAGGTAAATATTTTATATTTTGATATATATATATGTCATCATCCCGATGGGATGTAAGGTCAGGTGATGCGTAACATCACAGCCTCTCCTTGACAAATGTCAACCCCGCCTTCTCGTGGTGCATCCTGTTCCCACTAAAGGGGCTCTGACGACCGCAAATAGCGGTATAACTATACCATCGGGATCAGAGGAAATGCTATCCCACACTCACCAACCCGCTTGGCCAGCGTGGTGAGTTATGGCCAAACACCTCCAAAATGACTCTACAACTTAAATCTTGGCCCTCAGTCTCCGGCAGCTGGAATGTACCTGGCCAAGGCAGCGGCCAGTGCGACATGAAGGCAGAGGGTGCTAAGAATCCCCGGAGGACCGGACTAGGCTGCCATTTGATGCTGACCTTGGCTACCTACAACGGACGCTCCCTATCTTCTGATTCAAGGCTTCTTGAATTGGAAGAGGAACTACAAAGGATCAAGTGGGACATCGTCGGGCTGAGTGAGGTAAGGAGAAAAGGAGAAGATCTCATTGAACTGAAAAGTGGACATCTCTTCTATTATCGTGGGACAGATACTGGCAGAACTAGTGGTGTTGGATTTATAATAAACAAGAAACTGAAGGATAAAGTGGTAGAAGTTGAAAGTTCCTCTGACAGAGCTGCACGACTCGTTATCCAACTATCGAGAAGATACCAGGCTCAGATTATTCAAACTTATGCACCCACCACAAGTCATCCTGAAGAAGAAATTGAAGAATTTTATGAGGAAATTCGTCATCTAAATAATAAAGGTAAGCAGCACTTGAAGATAATTATGGGAGATTTCAATGCAAAAATAGGGCACCGGCAACAGAATGAAACTTCAGTAGGTAAATTCGGTCACGGCAACAGAAACCAGCGTGGAAATACTCTCGTTGAGTTTGCAGAGGCAGAAGGATTTTTCATCTTGAATTCCTTTTTCAAGAAAAAGCCACACAGGAAATGGACATGGAGACATCCAATTGGGACGACAAGTGAAATTGATTTTATTATGTGTAACAAAAAATTCGTCATCGAAGACTGCAGTGTGCTAAACAAGTTCAACACAGGTAGTGACCATAGATTGGTGAGATGTAAGATGCACCTCAACACTAAACTGGAACGTGGCAAGCTCATAAGACAAACAAAATGTATTGACATAACCAACCTTAAAAAACACCATAATACTTTCAAGTTGGAACTGAAGAACAGATTCTCTGCTTTAGAAGGCCTAACATCGGAAGAAGTGGATATTTCTGAAGTTAACAGAAAAGTAACCAAAGCTCTTATGGAAACAGCAACAAAATTAGCTGGGTCTAAGAACAAGTTGCATGTAAACAAATTATCAGGAAAAACGAAAATGTTGATGCAAAAAAGAAGAGAGATGAGGACAACTAAAGAAGATGTGACTTCCAAAGTGGAATATATAGAGCTATGCAAGACAGCACGAAAAAGTATCACTGAAGACGTAAGGAAATTCAACTGTGAGCTAGTGAGGAAAGCAATTGAAAACAACCAAAGCCTAAAGATAGCAAAGGGAAATCTCAGTAAGGGAAGAAAACAGATTATGGCTCTGAGAAAAGAAGATGGTTCTATAACAAGAAATAGAGGCGAAATTTTGACAAGAGTGAAAGATTTCTACTCCAAACTATATGAAAGGGATGATACATGTACTCCAGACATCATGAAAGGTACCAGAGTTCTTCCAGTCCTCCCAGCAGAAGTTGCTCATGCAATCAAGAACATGAAGCGGGGGAAAGCTCCAGGAGAAGATGGAATTACTATAGACATCATACAAGAAGCAAGTGGAGAAATTGAAACAGTACTCGCCCAAATTTTCACTCGATGCCTTAATGAAGGGAAGATTCCTGAGGATTGGAACAATGCTACAATGATCCTGCTACATAAAAAAGGAGACATTGAGGATCTCAGGAACTACAGACCTATCAGCCTCCTATCAGTGGTTTATAAAATCTTCACTAAAGTTCTTTCACACCGCTTGAAGGTAACACTGGACATGGCTCAACCGAGAGAACAAGCTGGATTCAGGAGTGGCTACAGCACAATAGATCATATCCATGTACTGAGAGAACTAATTGAAAGAGCGAGGGAATATGAACTTCCATTGTGCATGGCTTTTATCGATTATGAAAAAGCCTTTGATTCGGTGAAACCATCAGCAGTTACCACGGCTCTGAAATCCTGCGGTATTGAAGATGCATACATTAATATTATTTATAACATCTATGAAAATGCAAGTGCAAAGATTCGGCTGTTTGAAAATACAACACACATAAAAATTGGAAAGGGAGTGAGACAAGGTGACACCATATCTCCGAAGCTCTTTAATGCCACATTGGAAAATGTCTTTCAATCACTGAACTGGGAAAACAAAGGGATAAAGATTAATGGGGATTATCTAACTCCACCTTCGTTTTGCTGATGACGTAGTCATTTTGCAACTACCCCATCAGAGCTGCAGAGTATGATCCAGGAACTTGCTGACAAGAGTAAAGAAGTGGGATTAAAAATGAACTTTCAGAAGACAAAAGTGATGTTCAATGCTTTTACAAGAAATGAAGATTTATCGATTGATGGAGAAAAACTGGAGATAACAGATACGTATGTTTATCTTGGACAGCAGATATCAAGTGAGGGTCACATTGATGAAGAAATTAATCGGCGTACAAAACTTGCCTGGAGAGCTTTTGGAAAAAACAGCATAATTTTCAAGAGCAATATGCCATTATGTCTTAAAAGAAAAGTGTTTGATCAATGCATCCTTCCAGTGCTTACGTATGGTGCAGAGACGTGGACCTTAACTAAAAGAGACATACAAAGGCTGCAGACAACTCAAAGCAGCATGGAGAGGTGCATGCTTGGTATAACCAGGAGAGATAAGAAGAGGAACTCGTGGATCCGAAAAATGACGAGAGTGGAAGACATCATGATCAGAGTTAAATCCCTGAAATGGCAATGGGCTGGACATACTGCCAGAAGGACAGACCATAGATGGACAGCCGAAATTTTAGATTGGATTCCAAGGGACAGGAAAAGACCCAGAAAAAGACCACATGGGAGATGGGTGGATGAAATTCGTAAATATGCGGGAGTGACATGGAGGAGACTGGCACAAGACAGACCGTTGTGGAGGAAACTTGGGGAGACCTTCGTCCAGCAGTGGATTGATAATGGTTGACAATGATGATGATGATGATGACATAAGACAGACCGTTGTGGAGGAAACTTGGGGAGACCTTCGTCCAGCAGTGGATTGATAATGGTTGACAATGATGATGATGATGATGACATGTCATCATCATCATCATCATTGTCAACCATTATCAATCCACTGCTGGACGAAGGTCTCCCCAAGTTTCCTCCACAACGGTCTGTCTTGTGCCAGTCTCCTCCATGTCACTCCCGCATATTTACGAATTTCATCCACCCATCTCCCATGTGGTCTTTTTCTGGGTCTTTTCCTATATATATATATATATATCATTGTCAATCATTATCAATCCACTGATGGACTCAGGTCTCCCCAAGTTTCTTCCACAACGGCCTGTCTTGCTCCAGTCTCCTCCATGGCATTTCTGCATGCTTTCAAATTTAATCCACCCATCTCCCATGTGGTCTTCTTCTGTGTCTTTTCGTGCCCCTTGGATTCCAGTCTAGAATTTCGGTTGTCTATGGTTGGTCCGCTTTTCTGGTTACATGTCCAGCCCATTGCCATTTCAGCTATTTTATTCTGATCATGATGTCAGCTATTTTATTCTGATCATGATGTCTTACACCAAGCATGCATCTCTCTATGCTGCTTTCAATTGTTTGCAGTCTTTGTATGTCTTTTTTAGTTAACACCCACGTCTCGGCTCCGTACGTAACCACGGGAAGGATGCATTGATTAAACACATTTTTTTAAGACATAATGAGATTTTGTCCTAAGAAACAGCACTGTTTCTTCCAAAAGCTCTCCAACCAAGTTTTATACTCCAGAGTTTTTTAAAGCTGTCTAAGCACGATTAAAAACACAGAAAATTAAAACCCCTCTACTATGTAAACATCATACTCAATCCTAAAATATCTACAAGTTAAAAGGTTAAAACATCTACAATATCTTTCGCAGGGACCGCCCGTGCATCATCAGGTAAACATTACAAAGTTCCCAAGAGCTAGTTATAACCCTTATACACTATACACTATATTGATAAAAGTCACCGGACACCTAGAAGAGAAACACAACATAGCATTTATTGACATACATTAGTACGGTGTCGGTCCACATTTGGCCTACACGTGTCTTCACGAGCTCCGTGTTTGAGTGCTTCACGTACGTGTTTTGTGTGCCCCATCATTGTTCTTTTGTGTGTGTGCCGAAGTTAAAGGTCTGCGCTTTCGTTTAAGATCCCTCACGAGTTGGTGAGTGCTTATTTTTTTTTCATTATCAGTCTTTTAATTTCCACACCAAGCTGGTCATTTTCTTCGTTAACCCTTGCCATTGATTATGGCATCTGCCGATGAGGGCGCTTTTCACGCCCGCATCGCTGCAGCTCCTCGCGTCTCCTCTTCTACGACAGATGCAGCCGATCAATCATCTTCGCTTGCTAGTAGAGAGGCTCTTAATCTTCCTCCTGTCATTTGCACGTCTTCTCCTGCTCAGGTCTCCGACTTTGCCATTGAGAAAGTAGATGTGACGTCCCTGGCCTTTGCTGACGATGTTGAATTCATGGACGTCTCTGTTGGCATCGCTAATCTGTCCTCTACAGTTTCTACTGCCTCTGCTTGCAGTACATTGTCTCATACTACGTCAATGCCTTCCAAAGGAGGCGCTTTTGCATTTGCACACACGTTTTCTGCGGCTGCCTCTGGTATTCCACAGGCTTCGTCCTCGTCTCGTCTGCTCCCTATGGATTCTTACGTTACTCTCAATGGTGACACCATCTTATTAGACATTCCAGAGAACTCTCCTGCTGGTCAACATCTTTATTCGACCCTCGAGTTAGGGGTTTGTTTTGATGCGCTATCCAACACTCCTTTGAAGCAGTACAGCTCCGCTCTCAAGAAGATGCTTCCTTCTGGTGCCATCACCCACCTCCCCCGAAAGCCACGAACTGTGATTGTTTATTTTTCTAAGAAAGAATACGCCGAGCTTAGTCTTGACTCGGGGCCTATCAATTGGCGATCGTCACCTCTTAGCCGAATCCATCGCCCAGCGTTCTGTTCTGGTCTCACTACATCCGGTACCCCCGGAGATCTCTGATGATATGCTGTGTGCTGCACTTAATCGATGCGGCAGAGTAGTCGGCCCAGTGAAGGCTCTCTCCTCTTCCCCCTTTGACCCCGATGATAAACACATCTGTAGCTTCCGTAGAACCGCTCGCATCATCTTCCCGTCGGAAGAGAGTCTTGTAAAGTTAACACGGTTCCTCGATGTTCGTTGCGGTAACGAGTGCCGCCGGATTGAGCTCCTCACCTCTGCTCATTGCTCACGCTGCAAGGCTTACGGCCATCAGCAGGCTCAATGTCCCCATGCAGAGCCACTGACTCCTGCAGCTCCAAGGCAGCATTTCTGCTGCCATGCCTCCTCTTGCGTCTGCACCTCCTGGATCCAGTTCTGCCGAAAATCTGATTAAAGCCTTCGATCAACACGCGTCTTCCGATGTTGCTTTCTGCACTCAGTCGGATTTTCCTCCACTTGACTCCTCCTTGCCTTCCCGTGTTCTCTCTCCATCAGAGGACATCACGGCTGATCTTCAAGTTTCATTCACCGTTAGCACTTTTGCTCCAGGCGATGAGGTGGACCTTTCCTCTGATTCCACATCTCGTGTGTCATCGATCCAAGGCAAACGTCGCTCTACTGCCCGTACCGAAACCCGGAGGAAAAAGAAGAAGTCACCTTCTCCGACTGCCGCCCACATCGTTCCACCCATCTTGCAGGCTCCAAGTCATCCCTGTCGCGTTCTAGCTCTTCCTCTTCAAAGTCCAAGATTCCTCTGCCAACGTTTGAAGATTTCTCGACTCTGCTTACCAATGCCTCTCTTCCTTCAGAACCTGTCTCCTTTAAAGATCTTTACGAGTTTCTCACTCATAAAACAAATCGGGAGGCTTCTCTCATCTTTTTACAGCAGTTTGAAGCAGTTCTTCCCGAAGTTTTCGACTAAGCAACCCCCATCCTCAAATTTCTCCGGCATAATGCCAAGGAACCCGATTACGTCTTGTGGTGTCGTGGTATCATCAACCGCCTCGACACATTCCAGAAAGCTGCCATAGCTGCCCTTCATTCGACGTAGGACTTACCCATTCAAGGTCGCCACTCTGAATTGTAGGGGGTTTGCTAACCCCATCGCTAACGCTCTCGTTCTGGAAGATCTCTCGCCTCTTGGGGCTGACTTACTCCTTCTGCAAGAGACGAACTAGCACTCCTCGACACTTTTTCATAGATGGCGCACTTGGGACTTCACCTTTCACCATGCTTTCCGTTACTCTGTGCACGGTGGTACAGCAGGAGTATCAGTCTGCCATCTCCGCATGCCGTGAAAGCTCCTTTTATGCTACATGGTCACCAGTGAACCCGTGGTTCGCTGTTACACCAAGTCCGTTACATCTCACGGTGAGATAAGACTCTGCATTAACTTTTTGTTGTTCTTTCGCACTGCGGTGCCCCGCCTGTGATCATTTTGTTCTTCCTCAAGCACTGTTTGCATCACGTTGTAAATTTGTCATTACACATTCAATGTACATATCATCGCTTTTATCAGTTTGTATCATTCCTGTTCTTTTTTTTTTCTTTGAGACGATTCCATGTTGCTCGTCTCCTCTGTTTTGTTACATTAAATCGATTCTGAAACCACCTTTGGCCTTAATGCGTGCACTGACCCTTCGGGGGATACTTTCGACATGGTTTTGGAACGCAGTGATAGGTATGCGCTTCCATTCAGTATATAATGCTGCCTCTAACTGTTGCTTAGTAGTAGGTCTTGGTTCGAAGCTTCTTATGCAGCGCTCTAATTCATCCCATAGGTGCTATATGGGATTAAGATCAGGGCTCTGTGCTCGCCAGTCCACACACGATACGGAATTATCGTCAAACCACCCCGTAACAGTCCTTGCTTTATGGCTCGGTGCATTATCCTGCTGGTACCAACAAGGCTCGGTTACATAGTATTGTCACAGAGTTGGCAAGGCATAATTGTCCAACATATCGAGGTAGACTTACTGGTTAACAGATTTGTTCACCATAACCAATGGGCCGGGACAATAGCACGAAAAACACCCCATAGGAGTACACTGCCAGCTCCAAACTTGACCTTAGGAACAGTACACTGTGGTATGTAGCATTACCCAGGCTGCCTCCATACCCCACACGGCTATCAGACTGATGGATTGTGTATCTGAATTCATCAGTTAATAGGACCCGTAACCACTGATCTACGGTCCACGATAAATGTTTTTTACACCATGCTAAACGACGAGTAGAATTCCGAGTGGAGATGAAAGGCTTATGAGCAGCCGTACGACCACGGTAACCCATGGAATAAAGTTCTTTGCTAATGGTACGTGTACATACCGAGGTTCCAGCATTTTTACTCACCTGTACACTGAGGTCTTGTGCAGTACTCCGTTGATTGCCTGTAACGATTCTCCTGAGGCTTCGACGTCCTGTATAACTGATTTTCTTTGGTCTGCCGGTATGTTTTGGTGCTTCAGGCACGTCATTTGTCTTCAACCTATTCAGTACATCCCAAAGCAGTTGACTTGGGTATGTTTAAACGTATCTCGGTTTCTCTTATGGGCAACCCAGTAATACACTGAAGAGCAATTGAATTAGACATAACTGTTTAGTAACGTGTAGCACCACCTTTCACCCTGATGACGGCGGCGATTCGTCTCGGCATGGACTCGACAAGACACCGGAAGCGTTGGGAAGCCATACGGATCCACGACCCCTGAACAAGCTTCCACAGTTTACGAAGATTTGATGGAGGGGGTCCGAGCCTCGAACATCTTTCTCGATGGCATCCCAGATGTGCTCGATGGGATTGAGGTCAGGTGACCTAGCTGGCCAAGGAGGCGAGGTCGAGTCGGTGGAGTGTTCACCCAACCATTCGGATACAATTCGGAAGCGACGGCACGGTGCATTTTCTTGTTGCAGGAGGAGGTCCCGAGTGGGATGTTGAAGACGCACAAACGGGAGCAAATGGTCGTCCAGGATATCCCGGTAACGTTACCTGTGAGGGACGATGTCACATGTACCAGGGGTCCCATTTCAGTCCACGTAAACAGTCCCCAGACGAGAATGCCACCTCCACCAGCTTGAAGAATACCCTGCTGGCAAGAAGGACCCATCGCTTCATGTGGTTTGCGCCGTACTCGTGTCTTGCCATCCGCATGTACCAACGTGAATCTCGACTCATCAGTACAGGCAACATTTTTCCACATGTCTAGGGTCTAGTGGCGATGTTCCCGCACCCATGCTAATCTTTGCACCGTGTGATGTGAGGTCAGCAGCGGTACCCTCGTGGAACGATGGCTTCTGTACCCCATAGCGAGGAGATGGTTCTGGATGGTGTGGCTGCTTACACGTTATTATGCACCAGCGTTAAATTGCTGACTGATTTCTTGCACTGTGGCCGTCTATGCGCTGTTACAATGTAAGCTGGCTGAAAATGACCCCACTCATCCACACGCTGTTGTCCACGGCATCAATTCCGGTAAAACCATCCCTGCAAGGGATGGTTTTACCGGATTCGATGTACTCACGGTGCACCCGTGACACAGTGGCTCGTGAAAATCGCAGTGCCTGCACGACTTCTGAGATGGAGTGACCCATTCATCGGGCCCCGACAATTTACCCACGATCAAATGCGCTTAGATCCTTCGTCGTACCCATACTACGTCCAACTCTTACTGATTCCCGTCGCATCACTCCTCATATTGTCCGATCGCTGCATACGTCATGTCGTTTTGGTTTACACGGCCGCCCACATCGCCACATTTGCATAATGCCAGCTGTCTCTAATTCAATTGCTCTTCATTGTATAATACCTTACAATCACTCCTTTCTCATAAACAGTTCTCTCCCGCCGCGACATTTTCACTCGACCTCACAGTGCGATATAATTGCGGTCAGCTGTAGGCTTGTTTTCATACCATTTGCAGCTGTACCGCGCATCTTAACAATGCAGCGGATCGGTTCATTTGCTTTTGAAGGGTGTCCGGTGATTTTTGTCAATATAGTGTACATATATATCATCATCTTTGCCAACCATTATCAATTAACTTCTGGATTAAGGTCTCCCAAAGTAATGTTAAGTTAATTATTATGAATACACATTTATAATAATAATAATAATAATAATAATAATAATAATAAAAATAATAATAATATTTAATTATTATTATTATTATTATAAGACTTATATATCTATCATCATCATCATCATTGCCAGCCATTATCAATCCACTGCTGGATGAAAGTCTCCCCAAGTTTCCTCCACAACGGTCTGTCTTGTGCCAGTCTCCTCCATGTCACTCCCGCATACTTTCGAATTTCATCCGCCCATCTCCCATGTGGTCTTCTTCTGGGTCTTTTCATGTCCCGTGGAATCCAATCTAAAATTCCGGCTGTCCATCGATGGTCTGTCCTTCTGGCAGTATGTCCAGCCCATTGCTCGTTCGTGATATACGTAGTGTTGGTGGCTCCAATATTTTATGCGTTTTAGTGTGGATTACCTTGTCCCTCACTCACCTGTTGCGTGGCCCGGCTGTCTAAAGGTACTGTGTACGTTTTGAGCTACTTTTCTAGCGTTCTCATCCTCATATTAGTTCATATTCATCCGTTTTCTTATCGTTTGCTCGTTTGTTTACGTTTGGAAGCTGCCAACATGGCGGCTTCCGGTATTTCGTTATCATATATGGGCGCGGCGGATGCACGTCACGTCACACTTCCCACGTCCATGGAAGTTAACATACTCTCGTCCTCAGATGTGTCTGCTCAGTTGCCTTCCCAGCTTTCTAGTACTCCTGCACCGGTGCCTTCACTGGACTTGGCTGCGCTTTCTTCTTCAGCTCCTGCATCTGTCTCGGTGCCCTCCTGGGAACTACTGATTCTACTGCCTTGCCTTCGGCCTGTGCTTCTCTTCCCTCACAGCCTTCTGTGCCTGCCGGATCCGAACAGACTTCTCTTCCGAGGATGTCATTTGCCTCTAAAGTGCAACGAGGAGCTACTTCTACGTCCGATTCCTCTCCACCAGATGGTCTTTTGCAAGCAACACCTATTATTCAGGTATCCAACCACAAGGTGAAGGTAACGATTGATGACAATTCGCAGATTGGCCGTGAGTTCCATAACCTCCTGGATAGAGGTGTGTTCTTTCATGCTTTACCAAATACTCCATTGCCACGCTACATGGAAGCCCTCTCTGTACATGTGTCGTCTGCGTCCATTGCAGGAATTTCCCGTACTCCTCGGGGTATTTCGGTACAGTTCAATCACAAGGAGGATGCTGACTTTTTTCTAGCTAACGGACTTTCGATTGGGACAAACCATCTCATCCCGTCGCCTCTTTCCAAGAGACCGGTGAACATCACGTTCTATCCTGTTCCACAGGAAGTGCCGGATACTGCACTTCCTCTTCTTGTCAGTCATGTTTGTAAAATTGTTGGCAAGGTCCGTCGCCTTTCTGACGCTCCCCGCGGAACTCGATTTGCACATGCTACAGGACCTCGACGTCAGTTATTGGTCGTCTTTCCCACCGAGAAAGCCTTGGCGGATTGCCCTACAGAAGCTACTGTTGAAATTGGCGCACGAACGTACAGTTTCAAGATTTTCACTGCTCACTATTGTACACACAGTTTAACACAAAATCACACCACTGCCTCCTGTGTCCGCGTTCGACGTGGACGTTCATCAAGTTCGCATCCCACTGCTGACCACATTGGTCTTTCTACTATCCCCACTACCGGTAGTTTGCCTGACGCGAATTCTTCGTTTCTCCGTCAGACGAACATTTCCGTCACGGACAATGCTGCCTTTCCTCCTCTCGCGACCCGAACGATTGTGCATCCACCTTCAAGATTGACAGAGTTGTCTTCGACTACAGATGTGTCTACAGCGGAGTGTTCCGATCCGAGTGTGTTGAGTGGTGGTTGGGCGGATCGGCCGTCTGGCTCTTCTCCTAGCCTCTCGGATATCGGATCTCCATTTACAACCTTGTCTACCATACCCTTGTTGCAACATCTTCCTGAAGCCTTGGCTGTTGTACCAGTCTCCACTAAGGCAGCTCAGCTACGTACTGCTTCTTCGGCGACGTTCGTTTCCTCGTCTCCTGACTTGGGAGGTGAGCCTGATCCACTAATGGATACATCCGCATCAGCTACTTCTTCGAAGCGGATTGGAACTTCCACAGGTGCTGTAAAACAGAAAAAGTTAAAACAACTTTCTGTGTCACATTCTGAGGATTCATCTAGTATTCCCGAGGTTTCCGGTTCCGGTGTTTCTCCACCTGATGTTTCTTCAAACAGTATGCTTCTCCGCTCAGGTCCTGTCAATCCTCTCTCTGATGCTGATGTTCTACAGGCAGTTGATACGTTTCCTCCAGTTCCTGGACCACTGTCCAGACAGCAACTTTTACGTCTTTTTCAACCTGCACGTACGATTGTTGGTTCTGAAGAATTCCTTCACTCACCTGATCTGGACCTGAATGCAGCGGTAACGCAATTCGAAGCTTATGTGTCACTTTTTAAATCTCTGTGTGCCACCGATCCTCGGTGTCAGCCTTTCTTGAGACGTTTCACGCGCCGTCTCGCCTCCTTGAAAGGAGCTCGTTGAGAAGCATATATGTGATACCTTCTATCCTTTTACCGATGACCTTTAGCTCTTTTCCTCATACAGATTACTTTTTGTTCTCTCAATGCTAGAGGATTTGCGAACCCGTTCGCAGATTCCCTGGTTTTGCAGACTTAGTGCATGTTGATTCTGATGTTTTCCATGTGTGTTTTTACTGTGATTCACAAGTCATGTATTGTAAATTTGCTTTATTTGTGTGTTTGGCTGTGTTTCACAAGTAATGTATTTTAAATTTGCGATAATTGCGTGTTTTTGCTGTGTTTTCACAACTAATCGGTCTCGTTACTTGTGTGATCTCCTCATTATCTCATCATTATCTTATCTGTTGTTTCCTGAATTTGTGCCTGTTTTTAAATTACCTATAATTGTGAGTGTTTGCTGTGTTAGTGCTTTCCTCTATCGCGGATTATTATAGTGGTACGTTTGTTACCTTTGTTATTTTTATATAGTTGCTGAGGTACTCCATGTTGTTTTGCTCTCTAACCACAATTCAGTTCCGTTCGGTTGATTTATGATAGCATAGTACATTTCATGCATTTGTGCACATGTGTTATAGTGTTTGACATGCCGTTCGGTCTTTCATTGTTCGTGTGCATATTCATTTCCTTTCTGTGTAACGTTGTGCTGCATCGTGGATATACTTACTTTCCGCACTGTTGTTTTCTGTACTGTAGCTTTTACTGAATCTCCTATGTCTGTATTTCGTTATAGCAATAAACTGGGTACCACTATGGTACCCACAGTTACCAATACCAATACCATTGCCATTTCAGGGAATTAACTATGATCATGATGTCTTCCACTCTCATCATTTTTCGGATCCACGAGTTCCTCTTCTTATCTCTCCTGGTTATACCAAGCATGCACTTATCCATGCTGCTTTGAGTTGTCTGCAGCCTTTGTATGTCTCTTTTAGTTAAGGTCCACGTCTCTGCACCATACGTAAGCACTGGAAGGATGCATTGATCAAACACTTTTCTTTTAAGACATAATGGCATATTGCTCTTGAAAATTATGCTATTTCTTCCAAAACTCTCCAGGCAAGTTTTGTACGCAGATTAATTTCTTCACCAATGTGACCCTCACTTGATATCTGCTGTCCATGATAAACGTACGTGTCTGTTATCTCCAGCTTTTCTCCATCAATCGATAAATCTTCATTTCTTGTAAAAGCATTGTACATCACTTTTGTCTTCTGAAAGTTCATTTTTAATCCCACTTCTTTACTCTTGTCAGCAAGTTCCTGGATCATACTCTGCAGCTCTGATGGGGTAGTTGCAAAAATGACTACGTCATCAGCAAAACAAAGGTGGGTTAGATAATCTCCAATAATCTTTATCCCTTTGTTTTCCCAGTTCAGTGATTGAAAGACATTTTCCAATGTGCCATTAAAGAGCCTCGGATATATGGTGTCACCTTGTCTCACTCCCTTTCCAATTTTTATGTGTGTTTTATTTTCAAACAGCCGAATCTTTGCACTTGCATTTTCATAGATGTTATTAATAATATTATTGTATGAATCTTCAATACCGCAGGATTTCAGAGCCATTGTAACTGCTGATGGTTTCACCGAATCAAAGGCTTTTTCATAATCGATAAAAGCCATGCACAATGGAAGTTCATATTTCTTCGCTCTTTCAATTAGTTCTCTCAGTACGTGTATATGATTTATTGTGCTGTATAGCCACTCCTGAATCCAGCTTGTTCTCTCGGTTGAGCCATGTCCAGTGTTACCTTTAAGCGGTGTGAAAGAACTTTAGTGAAGATTTTGTAAACCACTGATAGGAGGCTGATAGGTCTGTAGTTCCTGAGATCCTCAATGTCACCTTTTTTATGTAGCAGGATCATTGTAGCGTTGTTCCAATCCTGAGGAATCTTCCCTTCATTAAGACATCGAGTGAAAATTTTGAAAATTTGGGCGAGTACTGTTTCGATTTCTCCACTTGCTTCTTGTACGATGTCTACAGTAATTCCATCTTCTCCTGGAGCTTTTCCCTGCTTCATGTTCTTGATTGCATGTGCAACTTCTCTTGATTGCATGTGCAACTTCTGCTGGGAGGACTGGAAGAACTCTGGTACTGGTACCTTTCTTGATGTCTGGAGTACATGTATCATCCCATTCATATAATTTGGAGTAGAAATCTTTCACTCTTGTCAAAATTTCGCCTCTATTTCTTGTTACAGAACCATCTTCTTTTCTCAGTGCCATAATCTGTTTTCTTCCCTTACGGAGATGTCCCTTTGCTATCTTTAGGCTTTGGTTGTTTTCAATTGCTTTCCTCACTAGTTCACAGTTGAATTTCCTTACGTCTTCAGTGATACTTTTTCCGTACTGTCTTGCATAGCTCTATATATTCCACTTTCGAAGTCACATCTTCTTTAGTTGTCCTCATCTCTCTTCTTTTTTGCATCAACATTTTGGTTTTTCCTGATAATTTGTTCACATGCAACTTGTTCTTAGACCCAGCTAATTTTGTTGCTGTTTCCATAAGAGCTTTGGTTACTTTTCTGTTAACTTCAGAAATATCCACTTCTTCCGATGTTAAGCCTTCTAAAGCAGAGAATCTGTTCTTCAGTTTCAACTTGAAGGTCTTATGGTGTTTTTTAAGGTTGGTTATGTCAATACATTTTGTTCGTCTCATGAGCTTTCCACGCTCGAGTTTAGTGTTGAGGTGCATCTTACATCTCACCAATCTATGGTCACTACCTGTGTTGAACTTGTTTAGCACACTGCAGTCTTCTATGACGAATTTTTTGTTACACATAATAAAATCAATTTCACTTGTCGTCCCATTTGGATGTCTCGATGTCCATTTCCTGTGTGGCTTTTTCTTGAAAAAGGAGTTCAAGATGAAAAACCCTTTTGCCTCTGCGAACTCAATGAGAGTATTTCCGCGCTGGTTTCTGTTGCCGTGACCAAATTTACCTACTGAAGTTTCATTCTGTTGCCGTTGCCCTATTTTTGCATTGAAATCTCCCATAATTATCTTCAAGTGCTGCTTACCTTTATTATTTAGATGAGGAATTTCCTCATAAAATTCTTCAATTTCTTCTTCAGGATGACTTGTGGTTAGTGCATAAGTTTTAATAATCTGAGCCTGGTATCTTCTCGAGTGTTGGATAACGAGTCGTGCAGCTCTGTCAGAGGAACTTTCAACTTCTACACCTTTATCCTTCAGTTTCTTGTTTATTATAAATCCAACACCACTAGTTCTGCCAGTATCTGTCCCACGATAGTAGAAGAGATGTAGACTTTTCAGTTCAATAAGATCTTCTCCTTTTTCCTTACCTCACTTAGCTCGACGATGTCCCACTTGATCCTTTGTAGTTCCTCTTCCAATTCAAGAAGCCTTGAATCAGAAGATAGGGAGCGTCCGTTATACTATTATTATTATTATTATAAGACTTTTTTTAATTATTTCTTTTTTTTCATTTTTTTTACATTTAAAAAAAATATATATATATACTCGTATATATAAGTAGATTTTATTTCACCTAGAAATGAAAAACATATTTCTTATTGCACAGCAGTAAAAATCTTGGTTATAATTACAGCAACACAACAGAAAAATAATATATTTGAATGCGACTTGCTGAAGCTCAGATACATGGACCAATGAAAACACATTATCAAGCCCGCTTGGGGAAAAGTAGTATATCTCCAAAAATCAGAAGACAGGCAAAAGGTGTTGCTTTAGATCCGTAGGTGCAATTTCAATAGAAGTCAAATATTTTGCAATTTCCGCATAAGCAGATTAAACAGATAATTTCTTTGTGGCAAGAAATCGTTGTGAAAGATCCTCCACTTCCACCTCTGCGTAATAAGGATCACGCGTGAGAGACGAATGAATTCTTTGTATAGGTGAGCCTGTAGACATTTCAATGAGAAGTGTGAATTCAATCAGTAGGAATTTCAAGGCGCGATGATTCCTAGGAATGTTAATAGATGTGCATACCATTTACAGCTGTACCGCGCATCTTAACAACGCAGCGGATTCATTCATTTTCTTTTGAAAGGGTGTCCGGTGACTTTTGTCAATATAGTGTATATGTGCCGCCCCAGTGGCACAGTAGTAGTATAAAAGGACCGATCCGGCCGGAGGATGCATCCTTCTAGGAGAAGGATGGGGGCGTGGCTTGCGGCAGAAGGATGGGGCGTGGCGTGTGACCGAAGGATGTGGGGGCGTGGCAGATGACGCTAGTGTGTTGGATCGATGTGCTGCCCCCTAGCGGTGCTTTTTGGAACTTTATTATTATGTTAGATCTTTGTTTTTGAGAGATGGCAACGACCGAGTCGTCGGGGAAAGGAGAAGTGCTGCCTCCCTAGCGGTGCTTCTTGGAACTTTTAATGGACCTTTGAGAGATGGCAACGACCGAGTGGGAGAAATGGGGTGGATATAGGGGTGTTAACTCAATGTGCTGCTCCTAGCGGTGCTTTTTGGAACTTTTAATGGATCTTTGAGAGATGGCAACGACCGAGTGGGGGAAAGGGGTGTGTACGTTGCCCCCCTAGCGGTGCTTTTTGGAACTTTTCTCGGGAGATTTATTGGACGTTGACAAATTTTTAAGAAGTCTTTCCAATATTTATTTTTTTAATTTTCTCGGGAGATTTACTGGACTTTGTCAAATTTTTGAAGGAAGTTTTTTTGTCGTTTCCAATTTTTTTTTACTCGTATTTTTTTTTGTCCTATTTTTTCTCTCTAATTTATTTTATTAAATTTCTATTTTCAGGAATTCTCTGAGGTATTATAATTTTTATAGACGTTGCATTATTTTTTAATTTTCTCGGGAGATTTATTGGACGCTGACAAATTTTCGAAGGAAGTCTTTCCAATATGTTTTTTTTATTAAATTTATATTTTCAGGAATTCCCTGAGGTGTTCTAATTTTTATAGACGTTGCATTATTTTTTTAATTCTTATATTTGTCCTCCCTCCAATTTTAATTTAGGCGAGGAAAGGCTTTGTTTGAAAAGATTTCGTTCCCGTTGATTCATGTTCCGCCATTTTAGTTTCACCACGTTGTCATTTTGTGAGCCATGTGTTTTGGGATGAGTCACAATTTTTTCTTTGACTCAGAAAATTTTGTATGACACATGTTTTGGGATGAGTCATTATGATGAGTGACGCATTCTTGATAGCAGATATGACATCAGCCAACGTCGTTTTCTCCTCAGCGGGGTCGACTTTATTTATTTTTTTTATTTTCTCGGGAGATTTACTGGTCTTTGTCAAATTTTTGAAGGAAGTTTTTTCAATCGAAGCATTTCCTCAAATTTGTTTTATTAAATTTATATTTTTAGAACTCCGTGAGGTGTTATAATTTTTATAGACGTTGCATTATTTTTTTAATTCTTATATTTGTCCTCCCTCCAATTTTAATTTAGAAGAGAAAAGGCTTTGTTTGAAAAGATTTCGTTCCTGTTGATTCATGTTCCGCTATCTTTTGTGAGCCATGAGTTTTGGGATGAGTCATCATTTTCTCTTTGACTCAGAAAACTTTTTATGGCACGTGTTTTGGGACGAGTGACTATGATGTGTGACGCATGTCGTGATAGCAGACATGACATCAGCCAACGCCATTTCCTCCTCCGCGGGGTCGGCGGTTGACGTCATTTGAGATTCTGTAGCCACATTAAGTTCCAAGACTGATTTTTTTCAATAACTTGATCATTTTGCAACGAATTTATTCCTTATTTTTTCCTCATAATTTCCCATTTTATATTCATAATTTTTCAACGTAACGATTTTTTTATTTTCTTTGAGGAGACTTCACGTATTTTCAACGGACGTTCCAACACAAAAACGTTTTCCGAAGTTTTGTGCTGCAGACATAATCTTAAAACACGATTGTTTATTAACGTATTTACGTGTTCATGGCATTTTCTGTTACATTTTTTAACGTTGTACCTTTTTCCAACGTACAAAGCCACAATTTTTTATGCACAGTTAAAATGTTTATTTTTTATTTCTTCATGATTATTCAGTGAAATGTACCTTTTAATGCATTATCGTAATCTTTTTGTTCTAAATGCTTGCATACGCGTTAAACTTCTCGATGTACCAACATTATTTTATTTTCTAACTAACAACTACTTTTATCGAGGCTTTATTTTTTCTGTCTATGAAGAATTTTTGTTTATTCTCTCAAGATATGAAAATTAATTATAACGAAATCCTTTCACTTTTCTATCGCTAAGAATTTTCCTTAAAATAAGTCCTGAGCTATAGTTCGCTTTGTCTGGTTAGAGGTGATTCATCAATAGCATGTTTGCGAGCAGATAAGGTTTCGTGCAGTTACTGCCTGAAGCGATGACGCATGGGTGACGGGTACGTCGTGATGTCATCCTTGTGAACTTGGAATGTCATCATACTGCTTGAAGCGATGACGCACGGTGACGGGTTTTTCGTGATGTCATCTTTGTGAACAGATGCCAGAAGAATTTCAGAAACTGTTTCAACTTCAAACCAATGACGTTCCTTCCGTTGTCGGGGGTCAAAAAGGCATCCTGTTTGCTATAAAACTGGCGTTGTTCATTCCTCCTCCTCAGTTTTTCTGCTGCTTTGGTTTAGTACGTACGTTTAGTTTTCAACTACGTTTAGTTATCGACTGTCTTGCTGTCTGAATATTGTGGCGTGTTTTGGAATGGAATCTAAAAATATTTTTTCATCAGTTTCTGAAATCGAAGAGGTAAGCGTTCTTTTATTAGCATGCAATGTTTTTATTTATTGTTAGGTCCCCAAAGTTGTTTGAATTAGAATGTTGTTAGAATTTCGTGAGAGGATTCCCTTAAGGAAAAAATATACTAGTGTATTAGGAACAGTATGTGAGTTCTTTTGCGTACGATTTAAGTTAGATTTTCAGGAAGGAAAATTCATGTTAGTGGAATCGTTTAAACATAGTTCTTTTTTTAAAGTATTTTAGGAATCCATGTTTTTACGATAGCTCTCATAAAAATGTATTCTCAACGTAGGAATTTCCCATTTTAATGTTTATTCCATGAAAATGCGTTGATAGGGGTTTAAAACATGTTAGCGGTATGTGAATTCTTTTGCATACGATTAAAGTTAGATTTTCAGGAAGGAAAATTCATGTTAGTGGAATCGTTTAAAACATAGTTCTTTGTTTTCAAATATTTTAGGAACTCATGTTTTTACGATAGCTCCCATAAAAACGTATTCTCAACGTAGGAATTTCCCATTTTAATGTTTATTCCATGAAGATGCGTTGATAGGGGTTTAAAACATATTAGCGGTATGTGAGTTCTTTTGCGTACGATTTAAGTTAGATTTTCAGGAAGGAAAATTCATGTTAGTGGAATCGTTTAAAACATAGTTCTTTTTTTTAAATATTTTAGGAATTCATGTTTTTACGATAGCTCTCATAAAAATGTATTCTCAACGTAGGAATTTCCCATTTTAATGTTTATTCCATGAAGATGCGTTGATAGGGGTTTAAAACATATTAGCGGTATGTGAGTTCTTTTGCGTACGATTTAAGTTAGATTTTCAGGAAGGAAAATTCATGTTAGTGGAATCGTTTAAAACATAGTTATTTTTTTTAAATATTTCAGGAATTCGTGTTTTTACGATAGCTCTCATAAAAATTTATTCTCAACGTAGGAATTTTCCATTTTAATTTCCATGAAGACGCGTTGATAGGGGTTTAAAACATGTTAGCGGTATGTGAGTTCTTTTGCATACGATTAAAGTTAGATTTTCAGGAAGGAAAATTCATGTTCGTGGAATCGTTTAAAACATAGTTCTTTGTTTTCAAATATTTTAGGAATTCATGTTTTTACGATAGCTCCCATAAAAATTTATTCTCAGCGTAGGAACTTTCCATTTTAATGTTTATTTCATGAAAAATGCTTTGATAGGGGAGAGGGTTAATTTTTTTTATTATTCTTTCACAGAAAGAATGGTGGCTGGAAGATGAACAGCTATTTTTGCAAAATTCAGAAGTGTTTCAGGCATTAGAGGAAATTCCAATGTCCTACTTTCCTCATTTGTGTCTGACGTACCCCTGCCCCTTTCACTTGTAAGATATGTCAGAAGGTCTTCACTTTGAAACAGAATTTACAGAGACATGCCAAAATTCATTCTGGGACACTTATTCCGTGTATGTTGTGTAGGAAGAGTTTTTCTAGAAATGCGTACTTGCAGATACATATTCTTAAATGTCATTCGAGAATGCAGGTGGGGGAACTCGTTAAATACGTCTTCGGCAGGCCCCTCCAATGCTGCTAGCCCCTCCAATGCTGCTAGCCCCTCCAATGCTGCTAGCCCCTCCAATGCAGCGGGCCCCAGTCATGAAGTTGTTGCAGGCCCCAGCCATGATGTCGCGGGCCCCAGCCACGTTGTTGAGGACCCCAGTTCCGAAGCTCCCATTGTTCCTCCATTGAATATGGGGGCTTACATCCAAGTGCAGTCGGTGGCTCAGAACCGTCTACAAGCATTTAAGATTGTTCCGGAAGGGGAAACAGCGGTCTGTCTCTCCACATTTTTGAATGGCCTCCAAAATTCTTCTGTAAGCATTCTAGAACATGCACTGGCAGCCCACCCATCCATTAAAGTAAATGCATTTATGCAGGCAGCTTTTAAAAAGCCTAAACCCGATGACCCGGAGGAATTTGATATATATATATATGTTCTCGGAATTTAAAAACAACTAATAAGCCAGTGTATCGGTCGACATATCTAGGGGAATTTTTCGATATCATGTCCAGGAAACTACTCACTGAATGTTCTGAATGCGAACTGAAAGGATCAGGCTGGATGTTTTCTCACGTGGAGTGGTTCGAACTCCGGGTTAATCGGTTTAGGCCATTGAGAGGAGGTTCCTTTATTATGCTTTCCAGCCATATTCAGAAGAAATATGCTGTCGTGAACGTTCAAAATTCAGACGCCTTCTGTTTCAAATATGCCGTGTGGACCTCACGTCTTCAAGATCAAAGGAGAGACCGAGAAAAGGTAGCCTCTTATCTAAACGATCCTTATTTTGAAGGCGGCTACAAGTGGGATTGCGTGGACTATCCCGTCAAAATTTCGGACATTCCAAAATTTGAAAAGACCAACAACATGAGCATTAACATTTACGGGATAGATGAAGCTGGTAAAATATTTCCCATTAAAATATGTGAAGAAGAGCTGGCGGACCACAGAGGTTTGTTGTATTTAGAAAATGGAGGTTGCAACCACTTTGCTTACATTACAAATTTTGAGCGGCTTATTTCCAGTCAATTGTCAACATTAGGAAAAAAAGTACACATCTGCAAAAAATGTTTTAAAACTTATGATACGAGGTACAATGGAGAGCAAAAATTAAATGAGCACAAGAAATTATGCAATAAAAACAAGACTGTCCTCATCAAGATGCCAGAAGACAAGGAATTTACTTTTAAAGATTTCAAATTCAGTCAGCGGGTTCCTTTTGTTGTGTACGCTGATTTTGAGAGCGTCTTAAAACCAGTTCAAGGTCCGATCCCGAATCCAAGCGAGTCCTTCACCACGCCAACCCAATCTCATGAAGTTATATCATATGCTTATTTCATAAAAGATGTGGAAGGTCGTTATGATGTTTTCCGAACTCATAGAGCAGAGCAGGGAGTTGTGAGTCATTTCCTTCACACTCTCAAAGAAGATGTGGAAGTTATTGAAAAAAATTATAAAATAAATATCCCTATGATTGCATTGACGGAGGCTGAAAAAGATGTCTATCGGAAAGCAAGCATATGTCATATTTGTGGTGAAGGTGGATATAATTCATGCAGCAAATCCAAAAAGAAGGTGGCGAACCACGATGATCGTACTGGGAAATTCAGAGGACCCGCACATGCTTCCTGCAATATCAATTTCAAAAATCCTTCCTTTGTTCCAGTTCTGATGCACAACCTTTCGGGATACGACTCGCATTTTATCATCAAGGAATTAGATTGCCTTCCAGGAGAAATTAGCGTGATCCCCGAGTCGACCGAGAAATTTATTTCTTTTTCTAAAAAGATGGGTGGGCTTGAAGTTCGTTTCCTGGACAGTTTTCGATTCATGCCAAACAGTTTATCGAAATTAGCAAATAATCTTCCGAGAACGCATTTTAAAATTACACGACAGCTTATTCCTCATGATGAAAAATTCAATCTCCTCACGCAGAAAGGCATCTTTCCCTATGACTACATTTTGTCGTATAACAAGTTAGAAGAAACTTCTTTACCTCCCCAAAAGGATTTCTTCAACAAATTAACGAATTGTCATATAACAGATGAAGAATATGAGCATGCCAAAAAGTATGGGCGGCCATGAAGATTCAGAATTTAGGTCAGTATGCAGATGTGTACTTAAAAACAGATGTGCTCATTTTGGCCGACGTGTTTGAAAATTTCCGAAATATTTGTCAGGACACTTATACTTTAGATCCTGCCTGGTTTTTCAGTTGTCCTGGCTTAAGTTGGTCCGCCATGCTCAAATGTACTAAAGTTTCTCTCCAGCTTTTAAGT
This sequence comes from Macrothele yani, assembly GCA_039090855.1. Classification (NCBI taxonomy): domain Eukaryota; kingdom Metazoa; phylum Arthropoda; class Arachnida; order Araneae; family Macrothelidae; genus Macrothele; species Macrothele yani. The sequence continues at coordinate 115,591,510 of CM077003.1, forward strand.
GACTATGATATGCTACTTTTTCTGGAGAGCGGAAAGCGGGGTGGCTTGTGTATGTGTGTGAAGCGGCATGCTCAGGCCAATAATAAGTATCTGAAAAATTTTGATGCCTCCAAAGAAACCAGCTTCATCTCTTATCTCGATTGTACGAACCTTTATGGCTTTGGAATGAATGAGTCACTTCCGGTGAATAACTTCCGGTGGCTTTCCGATGAAGAACTGAAGCAGTTGGAAGTCACGTGTATAGCGGACGATACTTTCTCGATGATACTGGATACTTTCTCGATGTTGACATCAGCTATCCTGACTCCCTTCACGATCTTCATTCGGATTTGCCTTTCTGTCCGGAAACGGAAGTAGTACCTGGAACCAGGCAGGTCAAATTATTAACTACTTTAAATAAAAAATCCAGGTACGTGGCTCATTATCGTCTTCTCAAACAGGCAGTCAAAGCGGGTCTCGTCATAACAAAAGTGCATCGAGGAATAAGCTTTGATCAAAGCAAGTGGTTGCAACCTTATATTCAGCTTAATACTGAAATGAGAAAGAGGGCAAAAAATGAGTTTGAGAAAGATTTTTTCAAATTGATGAACAATTCCGTTTTTGGCAAAACAATGGAAAATATTCGCAACCGAACCAAAGTTGAGCTGGTGTGCGAGGACAATCGACTGGAAAAGCTGCTCAGTAAGCCCAATTTTAAAGACCGCTCCATACTAAAAGATGAAGCTGATGGAAATTTTCTTGTGTCTATGCATTTTAGTGTCACTCACCTCACCTTCAACAAACCCATTTATTTGGGAGTCGCCATTTTAGACATCTCCAAAACTAGAATGTACGACTTCCATTATGAAGTGATGAGGCCTTTATATCGTGACAACATTTCCATTCTTTATATGGATACTGATAGTTTCTTCTATCACATCAAGACAAGATCTATATAAAGATATGGAAAATATTAAAGATGAATTAGACACGAGTGATTTTTGCACAAGCCACCCGCTCTATTGTCTGAAAAATAAAAAAGTAATTGGGAAATTTAAAGACGAGACCCAACGAAGAGCCATAAAAGAATTTGTTGGTCTTAGACCGAAGATGTATGCTTTTGCTACAGAAGAAGAAGAAGTCAAAAAAGCTAAAGGCGTGAGCAAAACAGTAGTTTACCAACAGCTTCGTTTGAATGATTTCAAGTCTTCACTCATTCATATGCAAGAAAAGAAGAACATGAGCTATTGCATTCGAAGCATGAAACATTCGGTTTTCACTGTTGATACAAACAAAACATCTCTTAGCCCATATGACAACAAGCGAGTCGTATCCCAGGACAATATTCATTCTCTTCCTTATGGGCATTATTCGTTAGAATTGGAAGAGCCTCCCCGGAAGAAATTTAAAACAAAATAGCTGCCTGTATTCAAACCACTCCATGTCGATAAACTGCTTGGCATGGGGGTCCACACGGCACACTTTGCCCAGGAAGAGAATGAATAATTCAAGTCTTCACTCATTATTCGAGAAAACCTCCCTCAAGAAAAAAAATTCTCTGCTCTATGAAATGCCTCCGTCATTTTTGCTGCTGCTCGCTTGGATTCATAGAAAAAAAATTCGTCTCAAAATGTTTGTTTTGCTCACGTAAAGATATTTCATCTGAGTTGCTTATATATTTCGTCTCAAAATTTTTACTCTACTCATGCGAAGATATTTCGTCTCAAAATTTTTACTCTGCTCATGCGAAGATATTTCATCTCAGTTGCTTATACGAAGATATTTCGTCTCAATTTGCTCATGCGAAGATATTTCATCTCAGTTGCTTATACGAAGATAGTTCGTCTCAATTTGCTCATGCGAAGATATTTCGTCTCAAAATTTTTACTCTGCTCATGCGAAGATATTTCGTCACAATTTTCTCATGCGAAGATATTTCGTCTGGATTTGCTCACGCGAAGACTCAAAATTTTTACTCTGCTCGCATACATTCTTTTCCTGTTGGAAGAAATTTGTCATGAAAAACCTCCTCTCAAATGACGTCATTTTAAAAATGTGTGGAGACAGTCCAACGTTTTTTTTTTGTTTTTTTTTCAAATTTGTTGCTGATCATAGTTTTAACTGTCTGTACAAAAATAACGAGTGATCACGTTGCTTTGAATCTGCATTCCTCAGGGAGTGAACCCCTTTCGGAACAAATCATTTTGAAAAGAACAGAAGTTCAGCTTTCGGGGTTGTCAAAGATGCATTTAGCGAGAAAAAAATTACAAGAGAAGGAACTTTAAAATCAGTAGAGGTTTTTTTTTTTTTAATATAAATTGAGGAATGTTGTTACTTTAATATTGTGTCTTCATGTACGCATTTCTAGAAAATTTCTTTGTCAACGTAATTGGGGGGGGGAGTAATTTTTCCCCAACATTTCAAAAGGGTAGGACCTTCTGACAGAACAAGCAGGTGGGGAAAGGGGGAAAAGCTGCTTACTCATCTCTCGGAAACCTGACGTCATACGCCTTATCGCAAGCCTGCCTGCCTGCCTGACTCATTATCGCTTCGGTGCTTGGTGTGAGTGTGTTACCTGAAAAAAATGTTGTCTCTTCGTCATAACAAGGAAAAGCTGAATTTTCGTTACTCTCAGCTTTTCTCCCTTGCTCAAGCGATTTATTACTATTCTCGTTTGGAAGATGAAGTGGAATATTTGACTGGTGAATTCTCAAAAATAAAAATTTTCGGAAAGTGTTATAACATTCCAAGACAGCATGTTGCCTTCGGGGACCCCAATCTGAAATACACTTTTAACGGTTTGACTTTAGAACCTCACCCTTGGACCCCATTGCTTCAAGAAATCAAGCTCGCTGTTGAGAAAGAATGTGAGGAGACTTTCAACTTTGTTTTAATAAACAAATACCGAACTGGAAAAGATAGCATCGGATTTCACATGGACAATGAATCAGATTTAGAACCTTTGTCGTACATTGCTCTCGGGCAAGAAAAAGATTTTGTTTTTAAGAGAAACGGGTTTAAACCAGTTTCATTAACTCTGAGATCAGGATCTGTACTCCAGATGCTTCCGCCAACAAATTCTTATTGGAGTCATGGTCTACCGTGGCAAAAGAACGCTCAGCCCACTGTTTCAATGTCCGGAATGTCTCTTGCCTTATCGTGAATTGCCTAACATCAGAGCATGCCTGCTCTGATTCCATGAATATTAAGTTTAGCACTCACTTTGCCTGCGCCGTTGCTATGCTGCAGCCTGTGGTTGTAGCGGAATCTTTCGTTGCTGCTTCGAAGGGACTCATCTCTAAAGAATTTTTAGAATCTCTGGACATTACGAACTTGTTGAAAACGGTTCACGATATGCATGTAGCCCAATACGACTTGTATTGAGTTGAAGGAAACAGCAGCTGTTGAAAAAAGTCCTTTTTAGGGCTCCTAAAAATTTGGGTAAGGGAAGGGGGAGGGAGGGAGGGAGGGAGGGAGGTAAATTACTGAAAAAAAAAGTGAGAATTCAAGTTTTTTAAAAAAAAAGTAAATATTTTTTTGGAAATGTTTAAAGTAATTTTTTTTCTATTTCCAGAGCCTAAATTTAAGTGTAAGTATTTTATTCATTCTCAGATATAAATTTTGTGAAATTATTTTTTTTATTAACCTAAATTTAAGTGAAATTATGTTTTTTTATTGAAATGAGTCAAAATATTAAGTTTCAAGAATTTTAAAAGTAAAAGAAATTTCTTTTTTAAAATAGTAACAGAATGAATTGATTTAATGGGGAACTAGTATTTTTTTGCTAAAGACTTTTCTTAAGGATATTTGGGTATTTATTAAGGGAAATGGGCCTGATGTTTTCCATCAGGCGGCCAATCGGGGGATTTCCGACTGGTCTGAGAGCAATGCTTTACAGTATTGAGCCGAAACCAGAGTACACGGCTTATTTTCGGGGAGTTTGAAATGTTTCAAACTGACTCGCTTCATTCTTTGTGTTGAAAAAGAAGAAGCGCTCTCACTGAAGACCCCTCTAGCCTGGGAAAACTAAAACAGTTGTGTTTTATAAAAATTTCTTTCCTTAGACATTTTTAGTACATCCAATTTTCAACTTTCAGGAACTTGCTGTGACTGTTTTTACTACATTCTATTTCCAACTTTTTCGAAAACGAACTTCAACAGATTTTTACTCGTTTCGAAACAGTCTTTTTATGTATACTAGTTTTCCCATGTTATTCTATGGGAATTTCCCTGCTTTTAATGAAATGTGTTTTCTCAAAGTTGTCCACTAAGAAAAATGAAGTGTTCCATTTTTAACTCTAAGAAAGAATGAACTGTTCCGAAAATGACTACATTTAAAAAAGAGAAAAAAATGACACTTTTGTTCAACAAAATTTTTTTAATATGGAATCCAACGAACACTTTTACATATTTTCTTTGAATTTGTATTTTTTCGTTTAGAAGTTACAACAGAATTTCCTTCTTGTACAGGAACTTTCAACATTTGTTTATTTTTAATGTACTTTTTGGGTAAATTAATGTCTTTTAATGCTTTTACAAATTCAGGAGGTATGTACAGCTTAGATCCCTTGCTTCGAAACATAGAGTCTATGAGGTCTACTATATTCGTGTTTTTTACAATGCGTCCATTATATTTAAATTCGGCCTTGGGACTCCAGTCAATAATATCAGAGTTCGTTTTAAAGACGTCCAGCGCATTTCTTGCATTTCGTTTCAAGTTAGAAGGAACGGACTGAACGATAAGGTCTTCCACAACATCTTTTACTTTCTCGTCTTTGACATGTTCTTCTTTCACTGGTTCTTCAGTTCTCGATGGGGTTTCGTGAGATGCAACTGGAGGATTAAAACTGGAAACATGAATGCGCTTATTCAAGATTTGATTATATAATTTCACTTTTACTTCGTCAGACTCTTTGCTTAGGAGAATTTTTTTCATTTCTTTGTCCAAGTCCGTTAGCGTTTCGTCTGTGGGCATATGACGGGAAATCCGTTCTTCGGGAATCAGAACCATTTTCTTGGCAAATTCCATTATTTCGTAAGCAGAGTCGTTAATACACTGAGAGCAGCGGGAATCAACACACCTAAAAATCCCCCTTTTTGAATAAGGAGTTTCCTCTTTTTATACAGAGGTGTCTTTTTCGAGAGAGAGCTCGCAAGGTGTGCTTATGCCGTTGCAATGAATGTTTCTGGGTGGGAGTAAGCGGAACATTTCCTTTTAACGTATTCATACAAACTTCACATAGTGCTTTAATTCCACTTTTTCTACACTTCGATATTAGGTCTTTTAATATTTTTTTTGGACAGTGTTGAATCATACATAAAAGTTGGACCTGCTGCTTAGACAGCGTCATGATGAAAACTGAGACTTATTTCATTTCACCGAGGTTGATATATTACTTGAATGTCTCCCGGAAGTATCTGGGAGCGTAATCTTAATTCTTCCTTTGTCTCAGGTTTTAGATCAATCAATAAATAGCTGTAAGGGGATTTTGTGGCATCCATATACACTTCTTGAAAAAATTTAAGTTTGCTAGGGTACAACTGCCTCCCTAAATGAGTGATTTGATTCACATCTCTTCGTGATTTAAACAGAAACAAGTAATGAGCATTCAGGGAAATTTTTCGCATTTCTTTACACTTATGAAAAATATTTTGAGTAATGAATATCACGGGCACATTGAAATGATGACTCCCTCTAGTGAACAAGTGAGTCAATTTTTTATCACTTCCGCATTCAGTCATGAGATCGTCAATGACAAACAGCGTTCTTCCTTTCACATAGTCACGGAAATTAGAGTGGATGCCTTCCACAAATGTCACGTTTTCTATTTCATCATACAATGTTTGGTGAACCCCATAGAACCACACCACGTCTTCGGGAGGGGGAGAGATGACTTCCCCTTGATGCTGAAGTAAGGGCTTTACAAACTGGGTCTTTCCACTTCCCGTAGGACCCGCTATCAGAGCTGTGAAAGGATGTTGTAGTCTGGGCACTTCCATGTTGTCAACTGAGGTCAATCAAGAACTTACAAAATAATTTAAAGACACATAAATTAGAGTTGAAATCAATTTTCATTTTAAATTCTAAATTTTGTTACAATTCCAAATTTATTTCGAACAAAATAATAGACACGCACGTCGTTTGTTTCAGATTTCCATCGACAATTTCTTACAATGGAGTACAAGCTTTTTCCGCGACATCTAGAATAAAGGAAGAAAATACAAAATTGACCACATACGGCCGTAAACAAACTTTGAAGAGGTACATCATTAAAATTCATAGTTTCAAACTTGGAGACAAATGGAGCAATAGGTCCTTGAAAATATTCTGGAGAATGTCCGAAAGAATAAAAAAATTCCATTCTTTTTGGGTTTGACATATACATAGCCAACCAGTGTTTTCCAGGATTTCCATGTCGGTCCGTATTCACAACAAGGCATGCTGGGAACTTGTCAATTCTCTTGGGAAGGCGGTCACAGGCAAACACTCCGAGGAAGGAACGTCGGATCACGTGATCTTGCTTTAAGGACTTGGTTATTTGTATACTGTTCATTTCTTCAATTGGAGAAATCACAAAGAATATTTCTGGACTTGGAAATTTCAATAATATTCTGGAACTCTGCGTAGATTAGCACAGAAATGGTTTTTACCAAAGCTTTTCCAAATTTGATTTCCACTCTTAAATTACCTTGATGGATCAGGTTCAAATGTCCTCCATCGCATAGGTCCGGACTGAGATCGAATGCATAAAGAGTGTATCCCTCGGAAAATTCCGCACGATCGATAAATATTCCACGGTCCTGACCCAGTTTCTCGGTGCCTTGAAATAGACTGTGGAAGGAACGAATTGTGCTTCCCTTTTCAAAATTGGGTTCTAGAGGTTTATGAGGAACTGGCTGTCCGTCAACGTACACGACGATAAAGTTGACATCATAATGCTTGAATTCAAATGGGTTGGATTTATATGTACCATTAAAAGCGTCGTTGTCTACACATCCAATAACCAGTCTTTTGGGCATTTGTCCGAGGAATACGTTGTCTTGCACGAAGGACATACTTCCTTGAGAGACGGAATACACTTTGCATAAAACTCGATCAATGGGATACTTGGCAGGAGAATTTTCTAATGCTTTTGCATGACCGATGGCAACTCCAGGGTTGACTTTCACTTTTCTCACAAAAATGGATGCGTGTTCGATGAGAACTCTGTAACTGGGGATCTCGGAGGAGGAAACAAGGCAGAAATCAGGTTTGCTTCGAACCAGTTTGGTTTTTATATCCACTAAATTGAGCAGCAGTCTGTTTTGATAAAATAAATCGCAGTGCAAGGTTCCAATCATATCCAGCGTCTTGCTTTCTTTTATGAGTTCGTAGCGTTGATGTAATCCCTTGTTTGTTGCATCATTCGTGGGATTAATTTCGTGTAGATGTCCGGCTGTATCCTTGTAAAAACCTTCACATGCTAAATGGGATTTCTTTGCTTCTTCTCCGTAATTCAGTAGAGTTTCGATATAAGCTCTGTAGGGATACGTGTTGCTTGATGAGGAAATCACTCTTTCGTTTAAACTGATGTCGACTTGAGAAAACAGAGAATGAAGAAAACAGTTAATGGGACCCACGGGCTCTTTTTCAGGTAGGGAAGAATTGTCAGCTTTCACAATTTTAATTTTCACATAGAGTTGGCTGGAAGACAAATCCATGTATTCTTCTCCACTCCCAGAAATATTAAATTCCAGAGGTCCTCCATCTCGAATGTTGGCCAAGGGGTGATATTCGATCCATTGTCCTTTTTATATGCTCGTTTGGGTAGGTGGTAAAGCAAATAAATCCAATTTCGACTTGAGACATACGAAAGAATGACTGTGAATCATAGCCATGGTTTACGGATCAAAAATATCGCGTGCGGTCCTCTTGACTTTCTTTGAACGAATGATACGTTTCTTCGTTTTTCTCTTTCTTTTAACGCTTCCCCAAACATTTTCTTCACTTTAGAAGCTGCTTTATCACTGAGAATTTGTCCTGCTTCTTTAGCTCGTTGTTTGGCTGCCGTTTTCACATCTTTACCGAGAATGACGTCATTGGCGAGATCCATACCCGTTCGTAAGACTTGTTTTCCGAGCGTTTTAGCACCTTGTTTAAATAACGGTACCGCCGCTCTAAATAATGAACGAAAAAGTCCTCCAAGTCCATAACCTTTTTGTAGTGGCACTCCTTGATAGTAAACTATTCCTTTTCCAGTTTGACTGACGTAATAATCTTCGAAGGATTTCGTACAGCAGCGGTATGGTTCGTACATGATTAGAGATGCTTGAGACGAAAGTGAAGTTTCACGATCGCTGTTCCACGTTCAAATGGCACTAATTGGCCTATGTGATTCCTTAAAACGATTTCAATGGTTTGAAATTTTTTCTTGCAAGAGACAAATAATGAGGTCGATCGAACAAAGCGCTCACCATCTCTCCATCCACACCACTCACTTTAACGATGCGAAGGAGAGGAGCAACCATGTCTCCTACCGGTTGCGGTTCCACAATATCACTGTACACATACAACAGAGAAAACCGACCGTTTAGATCTGCGATAAATTCACCATTTACCGAGACAGCTCCACTCACGGCTGAAAGTTGCATGGGTTGGTATCCTAAGATTTCCGCAATCCCTGGGGGAAAACCAAGCGCGTACCTTTAAGAAGAGTTGACTTGACCTTTTGAGTCGCTTTATTATAATTCAAAAAGATTTTATTGGCAAAATGATTGCTCATGGATTTAACAATGTCCGCTAAAGACTCGTAATGACCTGGAGATATTCTTCCCGTCTTAAACTGACCTGTTCCCAAATCGTATTCGAAATGGTTGGAATTTTCCGTGATATTATACCACGAATGGGGGTAGATGAGCTCGACGAGTCCCACTTCCCAGTCTCCATTCAGTTCGATTGGGGAAGGAAGACGTGTTATAAAATGGGATATTTTGTTGTCCAAAAAGTATCCGAGAGAGCTGTCGCTCGGTAGTGTCAGATAGAAACTCATCTTGACGAATGACGTTTCATTTAAAAATAAGGCCGGTTTTATAGCAAGGTTAAGTATTCCGCGGGGATCCACGCGTTGAATTTATCGGAGTAGCCTTTAAATTTGACAAAGTATTCCATTTTTCCTTTTCTTTTGCGTTTCTTTAGAACACGTTCCACAGAAAATGTCTCGGAAAGTGTCACTTTTTGAAGTTCTTCGGCGTAGGATGTCCCTTCCAGCTCTTCGTTCAATAAATCTTTTACTTTGTACACGGGAGGGATCTTGGAATGAGGTCACTCACCACAAACACTTCTTCCGTCCAATTTGATTCGTATCCTTTTTCAAACGTTAATTTGGTTTTAGAAATCCTTACGTGATCGCCGACTTGGAATTTATAGGAGGGTTTTTCCCTCTTGAAACCACTATATAGATTGTCAAACACTTGCTTTTCATTGTTTTCGTTCACTTCCACAGGCTTCATTTTTATACTTCGATGGGGAGAATGATTGTAACTGTGGACTAAATCGTCGAGCACGTCGATGAATCTGAAGGTGTTTTGACTTGTAAAGTAGCGCCACATTCTAGTTTTCAACGTGCGATTGAATCTTTCCACAACACTTGCTTTTGTCTCGTTGTTCGTCGTAAAGAAATGCACCTCGTGCTGTTTTAAAAACTTTTGGAATTCTTTGTTCTTAAATTCAGTTCCTTTATCAGTTTGTAGTTTTAAAGGTTTTCTCTGTTCGAAAATCTTGGAAAACGCTTGAACGATATGGAACCCCGACTTTTGTTTTAGAGGAATCACCCACGCATATTTGGAAAATATATCAATACACGTCAACAAGTAACGAAATCCATTATTATGTTGACTCAAACTGGGAAGGTCAACCAGGTCTGCTTGAAACTGTTGATCTATTTTATTCACCAACACTCTGTTTCTCGGAAAATGACGTCTCGTCGGTTTGTGGAGGGTGTACGTTTTCTCCCCCTTCAGCCATTTTTCCACGTCTTTTTTCTTGACGCCTTCTTTCTTGACAACACGGAATAAAGCATTCACCCCACAGAGACTTTATTCTTTTACGGCTGTAAGATACGCCTGTTTCATTACATCCTTCATTACAACAATTCAACGAGATGTTCCACCGTAACAGAAAAGTTCATGTTCACACCAACTCGTTCACAACTCAAATAACGTCCACTCCCCTCACACTGCATTTTTAAATAAAATTCTAAGAAAAATTCCCCCAAAACATTTTGACTCGATGAACAAGCATCTTCCCCTTTCAAACATATTTTCTCAATGGTCTCGCTGGGACCACCAGATCATTTTTTATGAACCTGAGGGGAAAAAAATACTGCAACGTGTATAAAAATTCCTAACACCTCAGGGAATTCCTGAAAATATAAATTTAATAAAAAAAATTAGAGAAAAAATAGGACAAAAAAAAAATACGAGTAAAAAAAATTGGAAACGACTAAAAAACTTCCTTCAAAAAATTTGACAAAGTCCAGTAAATCTCCCGAGAAAATAAAAAATATTGGAAAGACCCCCAAAATTTGTCAACGTCCAATAAATCTCCCGAGAAAAGTTCCAAAAAGCACTGCTAGGGGGCAACGTACACCCCCTTTCCCCCACTTGGTCGTTGCCATCTCTCAAAGATCCATTAAAAGTTCCAAAAAGCACCGCTAGGGGGCAGCACATTGAGTTGACATCCCCCTATATCCACCCCCTTTCTCCCACTCGGTCGTTGCCATCTCTCGAAGGTCCATCAAAAGTTCCAAGAAGCACCGCTAGGGGGCAGCACATCTCCTTTCCCCGACTCGGTCGTTGCCATCTCTCAAAAACAAAGATCTAACATAATAATAAAGTTCCAAAAAGCACTGCTAGGGGGCAGCACATCGATCCAACACACTAGCGTCATCTGCCACGACCCACATCCTTCGGTCACATGCCACGCCCCCATCCTTCTGCCGCAAACCACGCCCCATCCTTCTGCCGCAAGCCACGCCCCCATCCTTCTCCTAGAAGGATGCATCCTCCGGTCGGATCGGTCCTTTTATACTACTCACAGTGGTCTAAGCGCTGGCTTATGATCATTCGTCCGAGATGGTTCCGCGTTCGAATCCCGTGAGGCATGAATGTTGTGTTTGTCTTAAGGCACTGTTTGTTTTTTTCTCTAGAGTCGATGGCCCTAAATTAGGGTCGGGCGTCTGCTTATAGCTCATTGAGTTGCTCACGATAGTCGTTAACTACCCAGTCATAAAAAAATGAACATATATTCACCTAGATCACGAAAAGGTACATTATATTTATTTCTTCAAAGGCCAGCAGCGTTGCTTGGTCTTAAAATACTTTCACCATTAAAAAATCGAACTGCACTGACGGAAAAAATCCCAACACCAAGAAGGGGTTGTGTTAGATAAACGACAGTTGGTAGGCGGTGAGAGTACATCTGTAAGATGACGACTATGCAAATTTCGCGCTCGGCGCATACGTGAGGCGCTAGTAGCACCCCTCGGAACATGCAAAGCAGGTTTGTTGTAAATACGCGCTGTAACGTTCGTGAGCGCTAGTTATCGTTGAGATTCGACGTAGTGTGTTGATGTTAGTCAAGAATGCCTCTAAGAAGACGAAGAAGCCATTATCAACAGCTCACGGAGTTTGAACGAGGTCGTGTAATAGGGCTACGAGAAGGTGGATTTTCTTTCCGCAATATTGCAGAACTACTTGGCAGGAATGTAGCCACTGTGCATGATTGTTGGCAGCGGTGGTCAAGGGAAGGTACTGCCTCAAGAAGACCGGGTTCCGGCCGGCCACGTATCACTACTGAGAGGGAAGACCGCCGTGTACGGCGTATGGCAGTGGCGCATCGTACCGCGTCTGCGGCAGCAATTCGAGCTGCAGTTGCCACCACAGTGACACAACGAACTGTTGCCAATCGGTTACTTAAAGGACAGCTTAGAGCCAGACGCCCTGTAGCGTGCATTCCACTTACTCCAAACCACTGCCGTTTGCGACGTCAGTATTGTCAAGCTAGAGCTCATTGGAGGACGGAGTGGAGATCTGTTGTGTTTTCTGATGAAAGCCGGTTCTGCCTGGGTGCCAGTGATGGCCGTGTGTTGGTTAGAAGGAGGCCAGGTGAGCGCCTGCAACCAACCTGTCCGCGGCCGAGACACACTTGACCTACAATTGGAGTTATGGTCTGGGGAGCAATTTCCTATGATAGCAGGAGCACTCTCGCGGTTATGCCACGCACCCTGACGGCACAGTTGTACGTCGGTCTGGTGTTTCAACCTGTTGTGCTGCCATTCATGAACAGCATTCCAGGGGTATTTTCCAACAAGATAACGCTCGCCCGCATACTGCTGTTGTAACCCAACATGCTCTACAGAGTGTCGACATGTTGCCGTGGCCTGCTAGATCACCAGATCTTTCACCAATCGAGCACGTATGGGACGTCATTGGACGACTACTCCAGCGTCACCCCCAACCAGCATTAACCGTCCCTGTATTGACCGACCAAGTGCAACAGGCATGGAACTCCATCCCACAAACTGACATCCAGCACCTGTACGACACAATGCATGAACGTTTGCGTGCTTGCATTCAACATTCTGGCGGTTACACCGGTTATTAATGTACCAGCATTTCACATTTAAAATGGCTCTTCTCGCGCTTACAATAAGCTGTGATCTTGAAACCTTAATCGATTAAATATGATACCTATACAAATGTATTGCCGCCCTTTCATTCCTCTACAACTATTTTTTCTTGGTGTTGGGATTTTTTTCCGTCAATGTACAAAATATTAAATTCCCCAAAATACGAATAGCAGCTGAAAAATTACCATTATTTCAATGGAGTTGGATTCCCTACTTTCTGACGAAGTAAAAACTGTTAACCCTGAAAAAAAAAATCTTTCAAAAAATGAGCTCTGCTATTCGGATTTGCTTAAATTAATAAAACATTTCCCAATTTTAACCATGCTTTAGCAATATGATCGGCATTTCCAGCGCAATGTTCATTTATGCTTTCATAATGCATCAGTACCTGTTGATTAAAAAAACAAAAAAACTTCGGTGTATTTTTATTCCACACTGTTTCAAGAGCAAGTAATAGCTTAGTGGCGAGTTTCATCCAGTTACGTATTTATGCAAATAAAACATAAAAACATAAAATATTTTAGGGGAATTTAACGACCGCCATCAGCAACTCTAAGGGTTATAAACAGTCGCCTCTCACTATTTTAGAGCCGATGGTTTCATTGGGTAGATGGGGAGGGGGGGGTCAGTGCTACAGCTCACTTGGCTACCAGAACGTCACATAAGATATTTTCTTTGTTCGTATAAATTCTGTAAAATTCTGGAGCTGGAAACGAATTTTTGAGTTACTTCATTTCTGTTTAAACAGCTGCACCATAGGAAATATGTGCCTGAATATGGCCTTCATAATTATGTACATGAATAGGCGAGTAGCCTTCATATAAATGCACACGCACGCTTGTGTGCGTGTGAATTCCACTGGCAAAACGGAAACTTTTCTAGCAGTTCGGAATCGAAAAAGGAAGGGAGATGCTGGAATTCATTAGAAATGAAAAGATACAATGGTAATGTGCGTGACGAAGTTTCCGATACGTCACGAAATTATTGATGCGGTCACGTTAATCCATGAATCTAAAGAATTATAACAAGTAATATTTTTACAAATGTTTCATACTGAACTCAGAAATACACTGACGGAAAAAAATCCCAACACCACGAAAAAATAGTTGTAGAGGAATGAAATGGCGGCAATACATTTGTATAGGTAAGATATTTAATCGATTAAGGTTTCAAGACCACAGCTTATTGTAAGCGCGAGAAGAGCCATTTTAAATGTGAAATGCTGGTACATTAATAACTGGTGTTACCGCTAAAATGTTGAATGCAAGCACGCAAACGTTCATGCATTGTGTCGTACAGGTGCTGGATGTCAGTTTGTGGGATGGAGTTCCATGCCTGCTGCACTTGGTCGGTCAATACAGGGACGGTTAATGCTGGTTGGGGGTGACGCTGGAGTTGTCGTCCAATGATGTCCCATACGTGCTCGATTGGTGAAAGATCTGGTGATCTATCAGGCCACGGCAACATGTCGACACTCTGTAGAGCATGTTGGGTTACAACAGCGGTATTCAGGCGAGCGTTATCATGTTGGGAAATACCCCTGGGATGCTGTTCATGAATGGCAGTACAACAAGTTGAATCACCAGACCGACGTACAACTGTGCCGTCAGGGTGCCTGGGATAACCACGAGAGTGCTCCTGCTGTCATAGGAAATTGCTCCCCAGACCATAACTCCAGGTGTAGGTCCAGTGTGTCTCGGCCGCAGACAGGTTGGTTGCAGGCGCTCACCTGGCCTTCTTCTAACCAACACACGGCCATCACTGGCACCCAGGCAGAACCGGCTTTCATCAGAAAACACAACAGATCTCCACTCCGTCCTCCAATGAGCTCTAGCTTGACACCACTGACGTCGCAAACGGCAGTGGTTTGGAGTAAGTGGAATGCACGCTACAGGGCGTCTGGCTCGGAGCTGTCCTTCAAGTAACCGATTGGTAACAGTTCGTTGTGTCACTGTGGTGGCAACTGCAGCTCGAATTGCTGCCGCAGACGCGGTACGATGCGCCACGGCCATGCGCCGTACACGGCGGTCTTCCCTCTCAGTAGTGCCACGTGGCCGGCCGGAACCCCGTCTTCTTGAGGCAGTACCTTCCCTTGACCACCGCTGCCATCCATCATGCAGAGTGGCTACATTCCTGCCAAATCGTTCTGCAATATTGCGGAAAGAAAATCCACCTTCTCGTAGCCCTATTACACGACCTCGTTCAAACTCCGTGAGCTATTGATAATGGCTTCTTCGTCTTCTTAAAGGCATTCTTGACTAACATCAACACCCTACGTCGAATCTCAACGATAACTAACGCTCACGAACGTTACAGCGCGTATTTACAGCAAACCTGCTTTGCATGTTCCGAGGGGCGCTACTAGCGCCACACGTATGCGCCGAGCACGAAATTTGCATAGACGTCATCTTACAGATGTACTCTCCCCGCCTACCAACTGTCGTTTATCTAACACAACCCCTTCTTGGTGTTGGGATTTTTTTTTCCGTCAGTGTATCTTTGGCCTGAGTAAAAATGCAACATTATTAACTTGACTTGTTATGGAAACCCTATGAATACGAGCACGGAGGATTAAAATTTGCCAGAAAGGCCCATATCTTGGCCTAGGACCTTAAAATTAACGTTTTGGGCAACAGTGTAACATTATTGACTTGACTTTTTATGTAACGCTTATGAATACGAGCTCAAAAGATTAAAAGAAATTGCTAAAAAGACCCGTGTCTAATCCTAGGGCCTAAAAATGAATGTTTTGTGGTT
This sequence comes from Macrothele yani, assembly GCA_039090855.1. Classification (NCBI taxonomy): domain Eukaryota; kingdom Metazoa; phylum Arthropoda; class Arachnida; order Araneae; family Macrothelidae; genus Macrothele; species Macrothele yani. The sequence goes on from CM077003.1 coordinate 115,606,914, forward strand.
GAGTAAAAGTGAGACATTATTAATTTGACTTGTTATGTAAATCTTATGAACATGAACACGGAGGAATACAATTTGTTGAAAAGGCATTGGCCTTGGCCTTATACAGGGGTTGTACCGAAAGTAATGCAAAAGTGAGCACAACTTCTTCATTAACTAAAAAGGTCGTTCAAATTGCACATGTTGGTTGAGTAACTCTTCCTCTATAGTAACCTTTCTTCATTGCAGGTAAATGATTCCAAGCAGAAGCAACGTGCCGTCATTGAGTTCTTGATAAAGGCAGGGTTCAGGCTGTCCGACATGCACAGAAGGCTACAGAATGTTTACGGAGACGATACCACTGACAAGAGCAATGTGCACAGGTGGATGAAGAAGTTTAAAGACGGGGAAACCAGCACTGAAGACAAACCACGCAGTGGGAAACCATCATCTGCGACCACTGACACGAATCGTCAGCGATTGGATGAACTGATCTACGCGGAGAGACGAGTCACAATCTGTGAGCTTGTTGCACAACTCGACTGTGGTCACAATGCCATACAGAAGATAGTGGAAGACTTTGGGTATGTGCAAAATGACACCCGATTTGAAGGAGAGAAGGGTGGAAGTCTGCTATGATCTACTGGAAGCGTTTGAAGCGAATGAAGACACTTTTTTCGAGCTGGGGACAAGCGATGAAACGTGGGCGTACCTTTGCGACCCGGAAACGAAGAATCAATCGGTGGAATGGCGTCGCACCTCTTCACCAAGGCCTAAGAAGTTCAAGAGCCAGAGATCAGCTCAGAAAGTCATGGCGACTGGTTTTTTTGGGGGGGGGGAGGATGACAGGGGTGTCAACTCCTGGTTTTTCCGGAACGTGGCCGTACCGTGACCAGCGAGTGGCACATTGAGAAACTCAGAAAGCTTAGAGAAGCCATAAGGAAAAGCGACCAAACAAGAGTCTGAAGAGGGTCCACATTCACCATGACAATGCGAGACCATACATATCTTTGGCAATAAATCAGGCGATCAGCAAATTATGGTGGTCAGTGGTCCCCTCATCCACCGTACATCCCCGATCTGGCGCACTCCGACTTCCACCTGTTCAGTCCAATAAATGACAGTCTTCGGGGACACCGATCTGATGACACAGACGAGGTGAAAATGGCTGTGAAGAAGTGGGTACAACAGTACACACCTGAATTATTTCAAAGAGGATTCTAGAGTTGGGTTCAACGATGGCGCAAATGCATCGCTTGTGATGGAGACTATGTTGAATAGTACCTTTGTATAGAGGAAGAGTTGTTCTACCAACATGTGCAATTCAAACGATCTCTGTCAGTTAATTAAAATGTTATGCTCACTTTTAAATTACACTCGGTACAACCCTCGTGATTAATGCTAGAGGTCAAAAGACCTACCTACGTGGAGATGTTTCGTGGAAATGAAAGTGTAATTTATATACGATCTTCTAACGTTTCGGTGGTCAGTTTTTCAAACTCGCATAACACTTCAATAGCACGAGTAACAAAACAAAAATCGTTTCATAAACTGACCCTTTGGGGAAATGATCTTTCGATTAAATGTACCTTTCGGTCAAGTGAGCCTTCGGTGAAATGATCTTTCGATTAAATCTATCTTTCGGTCAAGTGAACCTTCGGTGAAATGATCTTTCGATTAAATGTACCTTTCGGTCAAGTGAACCTTCGGTGAAATGATCTTTCGATTAAATGTACCTTTCGGTCAAGTGAGCCTTCGGTGAAATGATCTTTCGATTAAATGTACCTTTCGGTCAAGTGAACCTTCGGTGAAATGATCTTTCGATTAAATGTACCTTTCGGTCAAGTGAACCTTCGGTGAAATGATCTTTCGATTAAATGTACCTTTCGGTCAAGTGAACCTTCAGTGAAATGATCTTTCGAATAAATGTACCTTTCGGTCAAGTGAATCTTCGGTGAAAGGATCTTTCGAATAAATGTACCTTTCGGTCAAGGGAATCTTCGGTGAAAGGATCTTTCGATTAAATGTACCTTTCGGTCAAGGGAACCTTCGGTGCAATGATCTTTCGATTAAATGTACCTTTCGGTCAAGTGAACCTTCGGTGCAATGATCTTTCGATTAAATGTACCTTTCGGTCAAGTGAACCTTCGGTGAAAGGATCTTTCGATTAAATGTACCTTTCGGTCAAGTGAACCTTCGGTGAAAGGATCTTTCGATTAAATGTACCTTTCGGTCAAGTGAACTTTCGGTGAAAGGATCTTTCGATTAAATGTACCTTTCGGTCAAGTGAACTTTCGGTGAAAGGATCTTTCGATAAAATAAACCTTTCGGTCAAGTGAACCTTCGGTGAAATGATCTTTCGATAAAATAAACCTTTCGGTCAAGTGAACCTTCGGTGAAATGATCTTTCGATGAAATGTACCTTTCGGTCAAGTGAACCTTCGGTGAAATGATCTTTCGAATAAATGTACCTTTCGGTCAAGTGAACCTTCGGTGAAATGATCTTTCGATTAAATGTACCTTTCGGTCAAGTGAACCTTCGGTGAAATGATCTTTCGATTAAATGTACCTTTCGGTCAAGGGAACCTTCGGTGAAATGATCTTTCGATTAAATGTACCTTTCGGTCAAGGGAACCTTCGGTGAAATGATCTTTCGAATAAATGTACCTTTCGGTCAAGGGAACCTTCGGTGAAATGATCTTTCGATTAAATGTACCTTTCGGTCAAGGGAACCTTCGGTGAAATGATCTTTCGAATAAATGTACCTTTCGGTCAAGGGAACCTTCGGTGAAATGATCTTTCGAATAAATGTACCTTTCGGTCAAGGGAACCTTCGGTGAAATGATCTTTCGATTAAATGTACCTTTCGGTCAAGTGAACCTTCGGTGAAAGGATCTTTCGATGAAATGTACCTTTCGGTCAAGTCAACTTTCGGTGAAAGGATCTTTCGATCAAATGTACCTTTCGGTCAAGTCAACTTTCGGTGAAAGGATCTTTCGATTAAATGTACCTTTCGGTCAAGTGAACCTTCGGTGAAAGGATCTTTCGATTAAATGTACCTTTCGGTCAAGTGAACCTTCGGTGCAATGATCTTTCGATTAAATGTACCTTTCGGTCAAGTGAACCTTCGGTGAAAGGATCTTTCGATTAAATGTACCTTTCGGTCAAGTGAACCTTCGGTGAAAGGATCTTTCGATTAAATGTACCTTTCGGTCAAGTGAACTTTCGGTGAAAGAATCTTTCGATTAAATGTACCTTTCGGTCAAGTGAACTTTCGGTGAAAGGATCTTTCGATAAAATAAACCTTTCGGTCAAGTGAACCTTCGGTGAAATGATCTTTCGAATAAATGTACCTTTCGGTCAAGTGAACCTTCGGTGAAATGATCTTTCGATAAAATAAACCTTTCGGTCAAGTGAACCTTCGGTGAAATGATCTTTCGATGAAATGTACCTTTCGGTCAAGTGAACCTTCGGTGAAATGATCTTTCGAATAAATGTACCTTTCGGTCAAGTGAACCTTCGGTGAAATGATCTTTCGATTAAATGTACCTTTCGGTCAAGTGAACCTTCGGTGAAATGATCTTTCGATTAAATGTACCTTTCGGTCAAGGGAACCTTCGGTGAAATGATCTTTTGATTAAATGTACCTTTCGGTCAAGGGAACCTTCGGTGAAATGATCTTTCGAATAAATGTACCTTTCGGTCAAGGGAACCTTCGGTGAAATGATCTTTCGATTAAATGTACCTTTCGGTCAAGGGAACCTTCGGTGAAATGATCTTTCGAATAAATGTACCTTTCGGTCAAGGGAACCTTCGGTGAAATGATCTTTCGAATAAATGTACCTTTCGGTCAAGGGAACCTTCGGTGAAATGATCTTTCGATTAAATGTACCTTTCGGTCAAGTGAACCTTCGGTGAAAGGATCTTTCGATTAAATGTACCTTTCGGTCAAGTGAACCTTCGGTGAAATGATCTTTCGATTAAATGTACGTTTCGATCAAGTGAACCTTCGGTGAAATGATCTTTCGATTAAATGTACCTTTCGGTCAAGTGAACCTTCGGTGAAATGATCTTTCGATTAAATGTACTTTTTGGTCAAATGAACCTTGGGTGAAATGTACGTTTTGGTCTAGAGATTTTCGGTCAAGTGAACGATAATTACCTCATAAGTGTAGGGTGAATAAAAAAATTAGGAAAGAAGGGGAGAATGAATAAGAGTAAAACTGTTGTTTCCTCTTCAAATTCTTGGAAACAGTTTTTCCATAAATGTTAGGAAATGTGGATCTTTCAAGTGCATAGCAATTTTTTAAATTGTTTTGTCATGCATTGCTCCTCAACCACTGCTAATAACGAAGGATCACGAACAATCCAGCATATATTTAATAAGATGCGAAGTTTTCGGAAAAAGAAAGGTTTTCCTTATATTCCAAATTCTTTTAAATATCACAAATCTTTTTACTGATTATACATATGAACGCCTAGATCTCTCTCCCTCGCTCTCTCTCTGCCTGTAACACTTGACGTCACATCAACATCTGCATTGTTGCGCCATTACATATCGATCAATATGTGTGTACTTTGAGATGTCAAAGTGATTGCCTGCTATATAATAGCACTCGATCACTTTTAAATGTCAAGGTGATCGCGTGCTAATTTAAAAACATTAGATTACCAATGACTCGATTTCTACTTATCCGATCTACAAAATTCGAATTGAATTCTTAATATCACGGCAAAATTGCATTTGTATAATAATTTAACTTTTTACGCTTTAACTATTTTTTTCTTTTTTAATTTAACTAACTTTCCGAGTTTAGTGCTGATTATATTATACATTTTGCAAAGTATCGATCTATCTAAACGCTCCAATCTACAATAAAAACTGAAATCTCGAGATGCCAAAGTGAGCACTATTGCATCTAAAAGCAGATGTCGCCCCAATAGCACATTGTCGAATATTTAGATAGTTCCGATTTGTAACACCGGATGTCGCATTATTTTGTGTAAAAAGCTTCGGTATGAAGTTTCAAACTAACCGGACAGTCTAAAACAAACCGTGAAGGGAATAACAAGTGTGCCGGAGAAAAAGTAATTTAACGCGAAAAACCAAAGTAAAAGTTATTAAGGTAAATTTACACGAAAACAACTTTCCGAGTTTAGTGCTGATTATACTGTATTACACATTTTGCAAAATATCGATCTATCTAAACGCTCTAATATCATCATCATCATCATTGTCAACCATTATCAATCCACTGCTGGACGAAGGTCTCCCCAAGTTTCCTCCACAACGGTCTGTCTTGTGCCAGTCTCCTCCATGTCACTCCCGCATATTTACGAATTTCATCCACCCATCTCCCATGTGGTCTTTTTCTGGGTCTTTTCCTGTCCCTTGGAATCCAATCTAAAATTTCGGCTGTCCATCTATGGTCTGTCCTTCTGGCAGTATGTCCAGCCCATTGCCATTTCAGGGATTTAACTCTGATCATGATGTCTTCCACTCTTGTCATTTTTCGGATCCACGAGTTCCTCTTCTTATCTCTCCTGGTTATACCAAGCATGCACCTCTCCATGCTACTTTGAGTTGTCTGCAGCCTTTGTATGTCTCTTTTAGTTAAGGTCCACGTCTCTGCACCATACGTAAGCACTGGAAGGATGCATTGATCAAACACTTTTCTTTTAAGACATAATGGCATATTGCTCTTGAAAATTATGCTGTTTCTTCCAAAAGCTCTCCAGGCAAGTTTTGTACGCCGATTAATTTCTTCATCAATGTGACCCTCACTTGATATCTGCTGTCCAAGATAAACATACGTATCTGTTATCTCCAGTTTTTCTCCATCAATCGATAAATCTTCATTTCTTGTAAAAGCATTGAACATCACTTTTGTCGTCTGAAAGTTCATTTTTAATCCCACTTCTTTACTCTTGTCAGCAAGTTCCTGGATCATACTCTGCAGCTCTGATGGGGTAGTTGCAAAAATGACTACGTCATCAGCAAAACGAAGGTGGGTTAGATAATCTCCATTAATCTTTATCCCTTTGTTTTCCCAGTTCAGTGATTGAAAGACATTTTCCAATGTGGCATTAAAGAGCTTCGGAGATATGGTGTCACCTTGTCTCACTCCCTTTCCAATTTTTATGTGTGTTGTATTTTCAAACAGCCGAATCTTTGCGCTTGCATTTTCATAGATGTTATTAATAATATTAATGTATGCATCTTCAATACCGCAGGATTTCAGAGCCGTGGTAACTGCTGATGGTTTCACCGAATCAAAGGCTTTTTCATAATCGATAAAAGCCATGCACAATGGAAGTTCATATTCCCTCGCTCTTTCAATTAGTTCTCTCAGTACGTGGATATGATCTATTGTGCTGTAGCCACTCCTGAATCCAGCTTGTTCTCTCGGTTGAGCCATGTCCAGTGTTACCTTCAAGCGGTGTGAAAGAACTTTAGTGAAGATTTTATAAACTACTGATAGGAGGCTGATAGGTCTGTAGTTCATGAGATCCTCAATGTCACCTTTTTTATGTAGCAGGATCATTGTAGCATTGTTCCAATCCTCAGGAATCTTCCCTTCATTAAGGCATCGAGTGAAAATTTGGGCGAGTACTGTTTCAATTTCTCCACTTGCTTCTTGTATGATGTCTATAGTAATTCCATCTTCTCCTGGATCTTTCCCCCGCTTCATGTTCTTGATTGCATGAGCAACTTCTGCTGGGAGGACTGGAAGAACTCTGGTACCTTTCATGATGTCTGGAGTACATGTATCATCCCTTTCATATAATTTGGAGTAGAAATCTTTCACTCTTGTCAAACTTTCGCCTCTATTTATTGTTATAGAACCATCTTCTTTTCTCAGAGCCATAATCTGTTTTCTTCCCTTACTGAGATGTCCCTTTGCTATCTTTAGGCTTTGGTTGTTTTCAATTGCTTTCCTCACTAGCTCACAGTTGAATTTCCTTACGTCTTCAGTGATACTTTTTCGTGCTGTCTTGCATAGCTCTATATATTCCACTTTGGAAGTCACATCTTCTTTAGTTGTCCTCATCTCTCTTCTTTTTGCATCAACATTTTGGTTTTTCCTGATAATTTGTTTACATGCAACTTGTTCTTAGACCCAGCTAATTTTGTTGCTGTTTCCATAAGAGCTTTGGTTACTTTTCTGTTAACTTCCGAAATATCCACTTCTTCCGATGTTAGGCCTTCTAAAGCAGAGAATCTGTTCTTCAGTTCCAACTTGAAAGTATTATGGTGTTTTTTAAGGTTGGTTATGTCAATACATTTTGTTTGTCTTATGAGCTTGCCACGTTCAACTTTAGTGTTGAGGTGCATCTTACATCTCACCAATCTATGGTCACTACCTGTGTTGAACTTGTTTAGCACACTGCAGTCTTCGATGACGAATTTTTTGTTACACATAATAAAATCAATTTCACTTGTCGTCCCAATTGGATGTCTCCATGTCCATTTCCTGTGTGGCTTTTTCTTGAAAAAGGAATTCAAGATGAAAAATCCTTCTGCCTCTGCAAACTCAACGAGAGTATTTCCACGCTGGTTTCTGTTGCCGTGACCGAATTTACCTACTGAAGTTTCATTCTGTTGCCGGTGCCCTATTTTTGCATTGAAATCTCCCATAATTATCTTCAAGTGCTGCTTACCTTTATTATTTAGATGACGAATTTCCTCATAAAATTCTTCAATTTCTTCTTCAGGATGACTTGTGGTGGGTGCATAAGTTTGAATAATCTGAGCCTGGTATCTTCTCGATAGTTGGATAACGAGTCGTGCAGCTCTGTCAGAGGAACTTTCAACTTCTACCACTTTATCCTTCAGTTTCTTGTGTATTATAAATCCAACACCACTAGTTCTGCCAGTATCTGTCCCACGATAATAGAAGAGATGTCCACTTTTCAGTTCAATGAGATCTTCTCCTTTTCTCCTTACCTCACTCAGCCCGACGATGTCCCACTTGATCCTTTGTAGTTCCTCTTCCAATTCAAGAAGCCTTGAATCAGAAGATAGGGAGCGTCCGTTGTAGGTAGCCAAGGTCAGCATCAAATGGCAGCCTAGTCCGGTCCTCCGGGGATTCTTAGCACCCTCTGCCTTCATGTCGCACTGGCCGCTGCCTTGGCCAGGTACATTCCAGCTGCCGGAGACAGAGGGCCAAGATTTAAGTTGTAGAGTCATTTTGGAGGTGTTTGGCCATAACTCACCACGCTGGCCAAGCGGGTTGGTGAGTGTGGGATAGCATTTCCTCTGATCCCGATGGTATAGTTATACCGCTATTTGCGGTCGTCAGAGCCCCTTTAGTGGGAACAGGATGCACCACGAGAAGGCGGGGTTGACATTTGTCAAGGAGAGGCTGTGATGTTACGCATCACCTGACCTTACATCCCGCTCTAATATACAATTGTTAAACAACAAATATTTTACACAGAATGTTATTTATCGCGAGGTCTATTGAGAAACGGAAATAACTAGGATATAATTTTTGGTTCCAACATGAATGAGTTCTTACTATATACGTTTTTACTATATTTCCTTACAGAAATCATTCGTCTATTTAATTTGTTTTCAATTTGCTTGCATTAAAAATTTCACTCCGTCATAGGACAGGCAACATCTCCTATATATAAATATTTATTTAAAGCTTAAAAGCAACCGTCCTAAGACGAGCTACAAGCTAGTACAGGGTGTTCAATAAATGACCGAACACTTAGTTTGTAGAAAAAGTTTTATATACAAAATATTATTTAAGCAAACAGTGTTTCTTTGAAATGTGCTCAAAAGGTAATTAAGTGATAACATTTTCAAAGTGTTTACCTAACGTTACCACAAGATGTCGCATTTGAGCTTCAAAGTTCTCTATGACTCAGCCTAGAGTATCTCGAGCTACAGTGGAAAAAGCCTCGGTGACAGCGTCTTTGAACTCAGTCACAGTGTTAGGGCGTGATTTGTAGACCAAATCTTTGATATATTCCCAAAGAAAGAAGTCGCAAAGATTTGCGTCGGGAGAATAAGGAGGCCATTCAATTGCTCCAGGGTAATGATTGGGGGAGTTGAAAGCCAGCACGTTGGGTCCAAAGTGGCTGTTTATGGTTCTAAAAACATCCAGAGTGCGATGCGGAGATGCACCAACTTGCATGAGCCAGAAACTATCGACCATTCCCAGACGAACAGAACAGACAACAGAGCCAGATGTCTCAAATTTCCTAACCAGGTCCAGAACTATTGACTTTGATGGTTTTCGAACATTCTTGTAAGCTGCTGACCACTTTTTTTTTTTTTTGGTTGAAGGTTTAACGACCACCGTGAGCAACTCAATGGGCTATAAGCAGTCGCCCGTCCCTAATTTAGGGTCACTGATTCCAGGGAAGGGAGAGAGTCAGTGCCGTAAGACAAACACAACATCCATGCCTGACCGCGATTCGAGCCCGGACCCCTTTCGGACGAATGATCAGAGGCCATCGCTTAGACCACTGCGCCACCGGGGTGGCATTGACTACTTTCCCTATGTTTGAGAAGGACTTTTGTTTGTTTCATACCAAGTTTTACCAATAAAAACGCGTTGTTAAATTGAATACAACATTTTTAACTTGCACTAAAACACAGTCAAACCAACACTGAATCAATTACCAATAAGCACTTGGTCGACGAAAAACTGCTAGTACTGTCCTCTCATGCGTATTTCAAAAGTTATTCCCAAACTAACTGTTCGATCATTTATTGAACACCATGTATATGAATAATGTTATTATATAATGAGTTCTCTACATTGGTAGCATTTTGCCAGGGTCTCATTTCCTCGCAAAAGCGAATGACAGCCATGGCGAGCGTAACAGTGTGTGTGTGTGTGTGTGTGTGTGTGTGTGTGTGTGTGTGTGTGTGTGTGTGGCAAAAAGCTGCAATTCTCACTGTACTCGTTTTCTAAAGAAGAAAATCACTTACTTCGGATAAAAAACTGGAGGCAGAAGTAAACTTTTCCGGCTGGATTTATTGGACAAATTCAAGAGCAGACATGAAATCTGAAAGTTGGCTGTCGCCAGTGAGAAGCTGTCTGCTAATACTGAAGCGGCCAACAATTTTAACCCCATATTTTCACATTTGCTAGAAATCGAAGAACTGCAGCCAGACCACGTCTATGAAGCCGACAAAACTGTACTTTATTTGAAAATGCTACCATACAACCGTTGGGCGGCCAGCAGCCCCAGAATTCAAGGTGAGCAAATAGCGTGTCACAATTTTAGCTCGTAGTAATACCAGAGATGAAGACGAATTATCTTCGCTTTTCTCTTACTGGTTTAAAAATGCAAATGAACACCGATGAGCCCTTTCATTATGACCACCCCCGGCCTAGAGAAATGAGCGCGCCTGGAGACCGAACGGTGGCGCAGGTGAAGTTCACAGAGCAGTATATGTATATACAACCCGAGGAACGGCTTTTGGTTAGTAGAGTGTATGGAGTCAGAATGGGAAAAGCTGCTCGGAGTTTGACGGAGGACAAATTGTGATTGCGTAGCGCGTCGGAACTACCATCTCGGAAACGACGCGGCTTGTGGGTTGTTCACGTGCCACTGTAGTGAGTACGCATCAAAAGTGGTGCACAGATGGCCAAACGACGAACCGTCGTTCAGACGTGTGTCGTAAGCAGCGCATTAATACCAGAGTGGAGCGGAGACTATCACGCACTGATCACAGCGACCGCAGGGCCACAGGGCGATAAATCACGCACAGCCACAACAGTGGTAATCAGGGCAATGTGTCACAGCACACAGATCATCGCAGCCTTTTGCGCATGGGCCTGCGAAGCCGAAGACCCAGCCGTGTCCCCGTGCTCACTGTAAGTCATCGCCAACAACGCATGAAATGGGCCCAAGATCCCTTAGATTGGATCAAGGATGATTGGAAGAAAGTGACCTGCTCTGGAGAATCAAGATTCCTGGTGCATTAGGTAGACGACCGATCGCGGGTACGCCGATTACCAACGGAAGCTATGACACCTGGATGCAGTGCTGGGCGAAAACAGGCCGGGACGGCGTTGTTATGCTGTGGGCAATATTTTCTTGGGACATTTTAGGCCCCATTATCCCAATAGTCCTCGTTTTCTAAAGAAGAAAATCACAGAAAATTCTTTTCAGGCTTCATCCAATCGTGGCAACTGTGTTCCCTGCTGGTGATCGCCATTATCAACAGGATAATGCTCCATGCCACACTGCCAGAATCGTTAAGGAGTGGTTCGAGGAACATACTGGTAACTTTCTGTTGATACCCTGGCCTTCAAATTGACCTGGCATGAACCCAATTAAACATTTATGGTTCGACTTGGAAAGGCGGATTCACATTGAATCACCACTATCCCGAAATGTACGGGAACAGGGTGATCCGCTGCTGACATTGTGTACCACATACCCCAGGATACCTATCGCCAACTCATCGAATCGATGCCTTGCCGAGTGGCCTCTTTTTTGAGGGCTGAAGCGTTCCTACAGCTTATTAGGTAGGTGTTCATGATGTAACTGCTCATCGGTGAATATTCGTTACATGTGAAATACGCATACAAAACTTCAGCTTGGCTGAATTCAAACGTTTTCGGGAAACAAACTGGTGTCCAAAATTAACCTGACAAATACAAATTCAGAAGATGTCCAAAACGAGACGACCCGTTGTAAAGATTTTTCCGAGACATGTGCAAAGGGAAACGCTAAGTCGACGTACCCAAGCAACTTTGCGCTAGTTCCTACGGAAATGTGCAAATTATGACCTACGTCATCGAGCTGGCACGCACGTGACCTTGGTGAACGTTGCTGTGCGCGTGGTGCGGCAACCGAAGCATGAGTTGGACTGTTAGTGGGGAAAATGGCTCCGCACCATCGCTTGGAAGACTCTTTACGGTGGAGAGCGATTGGTTGATTGGAAGCAGTGCAATCGCAAGCTGAGGTAGCAAGATGGTTGGATGAGTCAAGGCAAGTGTTCTCCAATATCTGAAAACAGTTCCAGGAAACCGGAACAATAACCTGACGATCGGGATAAGGATGCCCACGAACCACACCTCAAGACGACCAGCATTTGTCTCTTAACAGCTCGCCGCCATAGTGAGTCGACAGCCAGGCAACCTTCCAAGGAGCTTTCCTCTGCTACGGGAACTGCGATCTCGAGACATAAGGTTTAAAGAGCACTGAACGAGAGAGGTCTGTATGCAAGAAGGGCAATTATATGCATCCCAGTCGCCGCATCGCACAGAAGGGCCCGTCTGAATTGGGTACGATAACACCATCCCGAATGGGCTTATATTTCTTTTAGTGACGGATCGGGGTACATCCTAAACACGTATTCTCTACGTGTGTATTAGGTGTACAAATAAGTTTTAAAGCGGTTTTTTTTGTGTGACATGTACCGCTGATTTACATATGCGAAATTCCCCCGTGTTGTTGTCATGTGACCGTAACTGGTCCAGAGTATACAATGTGACATAGTTTTCCCAACAGTCAAACACACTTGCATATCGGTAGGTGAAACATGGCAAGCGATACTGCATTCGTTACGAATTTCATCAAAGAAAAAGTGCTGCAAAAGCATGTGCATCGATCTGTTCTGTTCTGGGGGAGAATATTGTATCGAAAAGCACGTGTGAGTTTTGGTTTAGACGGTTTAAAGCAGGTGATTTTGATGTTAGCGATCGAGAACGTAGCGGCGCCCCGTAGAAGGTTGCACATGAGGAACTGTAAGTATTGCTGGTAGGAAATTCGTATCAAACGCAAAAAGAAGAAACTGAGTCAGAGGAACAAGGATGAGAGTGTCATGAAGCGTTTGAATCTGTTGAATAAACAACACAGAAATTCTTTCCTGCGGAAAATCGTTGCCAATGATGAAACGTGAGCATGATACGACAATTTCAAGCACAAAAAACACTGGGTAGACCCCGGTGAAGCAACGACTTCGACACCGAAACGCAATATTCACACCAAGAAAGTTCTGCTGTGCATCTGGTGGGACATGAAGGGTGTGCTCTATTATGAACTATTGAAACAAGGTCAAACTCTTACTGCTGATCGCTACAAGCAACAATTGTTGCGATTGAACCAGGAAATCTGCCGGAAACGTCCATTCACAGGATTGGGTCCTGTGAAATTATTGCATGACAACGCTAGACCGCATGTCGTGAAATCGGTCAAGGAAACGTTATTGACGCTTGGCTGGGAAGTTTTGGAACACCCAACGTATAGTCCCGGCATAGCCCATTCAGATTATCATTTGTTCCGATCGATGCAACATGGTTTGTCTGCTGTACGGTTCCGGTGATGTAATGAAGTGCAAAAAAGGGTTGACAACTTCATCGCGTCACACGAGGAAGTATTCTTCATGGCTGGAATCTGTCATCTGGCGGAAGGTGATAGGTAATGACGGCGCGTATTTTGATTTGTAAAGATATTGTTGTTTTCTCTCAAATTACATGTTGCGCTTTCTTAAGACGCTTTGAAACTTATTTGTACAACTAATACGTTTGGAGAGAGACGGGAAGCCGAAATATTTCCTTCAACATCGAGGAAATTGACCACTGCGGTGGAGGAAGACTCCTGATTTGAGCTGGCATCATGTTGGAAGGCCGTACGCCCCTGTACGAGCTTCTAGGAGGCACCCTGACTGTTGCACGCTACAGGGATGACATCCTAGGGGCCGGTGTAAGTTTTTCAAGGGAGCTGTCGGTCCCCGGAAAACCGTACACTGGAACAATAACGCCCGTCCCCAAAGAGCTCAGCTAGTTGAAGGATATCTGTAAAGTGAGGATATTCACTGGATGGAGTGGCCTGCTAGATCTCCAGGACTGAACCTGATAAAAATTGACCACTGCGGTAGAGGAAGACTCCTGATTTCAGCTGGCATCATGTTGGAAGGCCGCACGCCCCTGTACGAGCTTCTAGGAGGCACCCTGACTGTTGCACGCTACAGGGATGACATCCTAGGGGCCGGTATAAGTTTTTCAAGGGAGCTGTCGGTCCCCGGAAAACCGTACACTGGAACAATAACGCCCGTCCCCAAAGAGCTCAGCTAGTTGAACGATACCTGTAAAGTGAGGATATTCACAGGATGGAGTGGCCTGCTAGATCTCCAGGACTGAACCTGATAAAAATTGACCACTGCGGTAGAGGAAGACTCCTGATTTGAGCTGGCATCATGTCGGAAGGACGCACGCCCCTGTACGAGCTTCTAGGAGGCACCCTGACTGTTGCACGCTATAGGGATGACATCCTAGGGGCCGGTGTAAGTTTTTCAAGGGAGCTGTTGGTCCCCAGAAAACCGTACACTGGAACAATAACGCCCGTCCCCAAAGAGCTCAGCTAGTTGAAGGATACCTGTAAAGTGAGGATATTCACAGGATGGAGTGGCCTGCTAGATCTCCAGGACTGAACCTGATAAATTATGTCTGGGGTGCCCTGGGAAGAGAAGTTGCAAGACTTTGGGGCAATAAGTGCAATTCCTTCACCATCACTCCGACGCACCATGGTGAAGGAATGGTACTTTATTGCCCCAAAGTCACATTCCCAGCCTTATAAACAGCGTGAGAGTTGATTGAGAGAGCTGTACCGCTGTTCTCTCTAATCATACTTCCTATTAGACCTTCAAAATCCGCTCCACTTGCTGTATCACTTCTGGCCTGTCATGCGCATGCTTCCTCCTCATGCTGTGATGACATTGTTCTGTTATTTATTACTGTTTTATCGGTAGCATGTATGTCCAATGTCCATGCCAACTTTCATTAACCTCTATCGTGTGGATTTTGCGTTACTCATGATTTTGTGTTTGTCACGTTAATTTTGGACACCAGTTCACTCTGCTTAATCATCGCTCAATGCCTCAAGTCACCCATCAGAAGACGTGCTGACATCAGGTGATCAAAACCTATTTTCCCGCCAGCGAATGTAACCGTTGTTAGGCCACCACTGATTGAAGAAGTGTTGCAATTCCTGAAAAGACGTTACAAGAGAAAACTTTTTTTTTTTCATTATTTTTATTGGAGGTTTAACGACCACCGTGAGCAACTCAATGGGCTATAAGCAGTCGCCCGTCCCTAATTTAGGGTCACTGGTTCCAGGGAAGGGAGAGAGCCAGTGCCGAAAGACAAACACAACATCCATGCCTCACTGGATTCGAACCCGGACCCCTTTCGGACGAATGATCAGAGGCCATCGCTCAGACCACTGCGCTATGGGGGCCGGCAGAGAAACCTTCTTCCTTAAAATTTCAATTCTGAGGAGAACGGCAAAAACTTTCCTAAAAGAAAATCACGGTTCGGGACGTGATTTGCGTGTTAGCTCAATCATGTATCGTATGTGTAGAATGGGAATCACTAAATTGTTAGCTAAAATATAGCCTACAGTAAAACGGAACAATCGCAAAAGTAAGTAATGCCAAACTGCCTTCCAATGAAAAGTTCGCTGATATTTCTAAAGGAAATTAATAGATGAGATGAACATGAAGACGATGCTATCGAGTAGAAAACTACTGAAACAAAGAAGCCTACGTTTGAAATCCTGAGTGATGGGGAAAACATTCGAGTCTTCACCCGACAGAAGAGGGCTCTAGAGAATAAGACGGTGAAGCGAAACGTTTCCAGACAACCCAGTGATACGTCATGCTGAAGAAGCAGTTGTACGGACCAATGCTTTTAAATACCTAGAGCAACGTACCGATATTTGAAGGACGCGGGTGTAAACCATTGTAACCTATATTTCTGTCGTTGTGAGATACGTAGATTTCTAGTAAAAAACATATAATCGTTTGCACTTACCGTAAATTGAAAGTTGTATTGTTGTTGCGCCATATGTAGACATAAATGTGTAATAAATACTCTAAAATGCTCAGATTACCACCGCAGTTGTTTTTCGTACGCAACTCAGTTTTTTAGAAATATGTTGGTTACCATGGTTTACGCCCGAACCCTTCACTTCTTTTATAGGCTTTCTGATGTTGAGAAACTGGCGTGACCCTGAAGCAGCGGATCGAATACTTTCTCTCTTTTTCTCAGAAAAGCTACCGATTTTGGAAAAAATACAATCTTTTGTACCCCCAAAAGCGTTAATATGTATTCTCTTTTACGTTCTGTTTCTGCACATTACTGTTGTGAACTTACACGGCGTTTCATAATAATATAGCCACCTACTATTTCAAGCATAAAGAAGTGAAAAACAGTGCAAAGCACACAGAAGTCATGTTATTTAAAGGAACGAACCATTTATTCTATAAATATACACTGGCGGAAAGTGAAAAAAGAACACCAAGAAGGAAACGTCTGATACCAACGAAATTTATACAGTATAATAACGGAATACAGAGGATAACGTGATCAAAACATTATGGCAAAATACAGCAGTATTTGTTGGTAAACTGAAAAATAACATTTCCATGTAACATGGTTAGTACGAGGTTGAACGGCCATGAACTGCATCACACTGTGCAACTCTGGCATGGAGTCTGTCTTACAGATGTTGGATGTAAGTTTGGGGTATTGAGTTCCAAGCATCCTCAACCTGGACGCGTAAATCGGGGATGGTCGTGGCTGGCCGTGGAGACCGGATAAGTCGTTGTCCCATAAAATCCCACACGTGCTCAATGGGGGACAAATCCGGTGAACGTGCAGGCCATGGAAGTTGTCTCACACCCTGAAGTGCATGTTGCGTTGCACGTGCCGTGTGTGGGCGTGCGTTATCTTGCTGGAAAACACCACGATGGACCGACCTTACAAATGGCACAACAACGGCCTGAATAATGTTGTTGATGTAGGAGGTGCTGTTTAACGTACCCAGTACAAACACTAGTTGTGTACGGGAGTGATAGCTGATCGCTCCCCACACCAGGAGACAAGGTGTAGGCCTTGTGTGTCGCTGACGGGTGCAAGAAGGGTGGAGACGCTCCCCCTGTGCGTCTGCGAACACGCATACGGCCATCGGAGGCTCCCGAGCAGAATCTGCTTTCATAGCTGAACACGACAGATTGCCATTGCGTTCTCCAGTGCAGACGTTGGCGACACCACTGCAGCCGTTCCTGACTGTGGGCTGGAGTCAGAGGTACACATGCCAGAGGCACACGTGCACGTAGTCCTGCATCCACTAGACGGTTGCGGATGGTTCGCACAGTCACCCCAGGTGCAACGGTAGCTCGGATTTGCGTCGATTGGTCCGCTCATCAGTCCGTCTGGGACTCCCGGTTCCACGTCTTCTCGTGTGGGAATGTTCCTCGCACCATCTACGTCACTATTAGCCCAGTAAATAAAGGACTTGATCCGGAACAAATTAGGTAAAAGCTGAATTTTTGCAGGCTGGTAGAACTCCTCGGGCTAAGCTTTTTCACAAAAGTCCCCACCTCTCCCCCGCTTGCTTCCCCTCTACACCCCCATAAAGGAGGGAAATGAGGTCTATGACTAATCCACTCGTAACTCCAGAAATAATTGGCGTACAGCAATAATATTTTTTTTAATTTATTCCTCTTGATATGGTCTATAAATTTGTTCCGTTCATTTCTACTATATCTCCTATAGTTTTGCTGCAATTTTTGAAAACCCGCAAAATAGCACCTTTTTTCTCGACATTTTACCCAATAATTGCAATTACCGCTTCACAGAGCCAAAATGTCCGAAAAAGATTCCAAATAAAAGTTGTAGCAAACTTCATAAGCTTTTCAACGATATATTATTTGTCTTAATACGCTTTATAGTTTACCTTCTGTGGTACCGAAACTGCGAATGCATTGTAGCCACAAAATGACAAAAAATCGGGCAAAACATGCAATAATTTTGCGGGGAGTATATTTTTCAACGATAGGTAAAAAATAAAAAAAAGGAAAGAAAACTCAGCTTCGCACCTGCAAAAAAGTCACCAACTCTTGCCTGTTTGCTTCACCCCCCCCCGAGGGGTGGGACTAATGGTTATTATGAGAAAACGAATTGTTGAATTGAAATATGACAATGCCATTTTTTCTTCTTTATACAATGCTTATAAAGTAAGAATTTAGTTCCATGCGCTGGTGCTTTTTCTACAATTTCAAAATAATTAAAAAAAAAATTTCATTTTCAAATTTCCTAAATGAACTAAGATTAAAATTTCGTAAAACTGTAATTAAAAAAGAAAAGGCTACAAACAAAAGCGGTGATGATTAAATTTATAACTTTTAAAATGATATATATTTTGTCTTACATTGCTTGTGTGGTTCTTTTGAATATCGCACAGTTGTCGCAGAATTATCATAAATCAATATCAATGTCGTCACTCATATCAGGCTGGTTTGTGCATGACAGTCCACTGCAACGTCCACACATAGCAGAACATGAGAATCCGGCTTTTCGGCAGCTGCAGGAAATCATACATTCTTTCTTACAGTTGCATGAAATTAAACACAAAAGTTCATCACACCCGGTAATGGCATGCGTGAATAACAGACATTTGCGTACATAGCTGTAAATAGATATCAGTTTTTCAATGCTGTAAAATATTGGAGGTATTGCAGCAGTGCCCGGTTTGAGAGAGTACAAAGATTTTGTTTCTTCTGGCGCCAGTGAAATTAATAAGACGATAAGGTCTGTATCCGTACCTACGGTGACTACAGTAGAGTTTAGTTTGAACATTTCTATAGAGGTTTGAACTATATCTACATCAGCTTCGTTATTAGCCGTGAGAATCGTGATATTAGTGGCAGAGAGGAATTTTTCTTTTAATGCTGCAATTATTCATTTCTTATTGTGGGGATTGGACAAAAAATCTGTCTGCGCTGTGGTGCACTCCATGTTATTTGTAAATATAATGTTCTCTGACGTCCTTTTAGCAGTTCTTGTTTGTTCTTCCTGCTTTGTTGTTGGCGTTTCAGGGTATCCATCAAAGACAACGTTGCAATTTGTACCATAATTGGAAAGTACATGAGATATATAATTTTGCAGAATTTGATCGCGTAGGCCAAGTTACTGAATGAAGGAGGTAACCACCATCTATTATAACAGCTGCACCAGTAGGTATATCCTCCTGTTCAACAATACCACCAACGAAAGATTTAGTTATGGAGGATTTTGTACCTTTTCGCAGTGACACTTCGTCAAATAAAGATGGTGGACGAGATGCTAGTTCATATCTGAAGTATGATTTCAATTTCAAAGGACTGTCACAAACACAAATAACTCTGTTGAACAATTCTTGTGTACCTATTGAAACTTGGTAATGTCGTAAATCATTTTCTGTATGTCCTCCCTAATAATTTCTGCTGCTGCTTCAACAACTCTTCTTCGTTCACTAACTTTGTCTTTCTTTCTCTCATTGTACCATTGATCAGTCAGCAATTTATGATTAACATCTGTCATACATACAATATTCTTCTTCCCAGAAATATTTGTTATTACTATCCTGTCTCCGAAATGTTGTAACAGTCGCTGCTTCAAATATTTATCAGTAATGGTTGTAGAAAGGTCATGATCTTTCATGATATTTTGTAAATCCTTTAGGGTGTATTGACATCCATCTGTTTTCTCAATATAGTCACACAAGAATGAGAAAGCAGTTTCAG
This sequence comes from Macrothele yani, assembly GCA_039090855.1. NCBI lineage: Eukaryota > Metazoa > Arthropoda > Arachnida > Araneae > Macrothelidae > Macrothele > Macrothele yani. The sequence goes on from CM077003.1 coordinate 115,626,436, forward strand.
TGATCTGATCTTGCGGCCGACCAGGTACTCTAAAGAGCTTTATTTTTCTGAATTTTCTGTAGCACTCGGAATGATATCGTGCTTCAACTGCTACTATGTCAATAACCCCGAGAATTTTCGAC